>CM048755.1:638108800-648108800 GCA_026315105.1 Locusta migratoria
GTTGTCCGATGTACAGGTAAAGTGTACCCGTGAATGCAATTCCAGCGCTCCTCACTCCAGGATTTGTGGCTCCCACCGCTTTCTTCACACTATCCATCAGTGCTTTCGGCTGCACGCTGAAACACAAGAACTTACCAAATACTGTACGATACTACTTTCCTGTAACAATTACAGCAGTGCACACGCACACAACATGCGAGAGCCAGCTCTGGTGCAAGTGATAGAAACACAGAAACTGACACACACAAAGGCTGCAATTAAAGAATGGAGTGAATATTCAAATATAGGATTTGAAAAATTAAAACAAATTTCATGTTTGTACCCCATGCATGTGTAGCTACTTTGTTTTCCAACTTCTTGTACTACGTTAAATTAGTTGTGAGAAGTCACCAGATCTCAAATTGTAAATTTGTAACCCTGGATAACAATTTTTAAACACTGCAAACTCACTGCCAACAAGAGGTCAGTACAACTCATTACAACTATAGAATTCATTGCAAGATAACAATGTGAAGTATAGTTAATTTTCCTAACATACTAACTCCAGTTATCAATTCCACATTGTGTAGTAACAGAACTTAACCAAATAGTCATCAGAAGTATTCCCACAAAGAAAAAGCATTTAATCGTACAAAATCACCTGTCATGGTTCACCTATTTCCAGTGTGCTTCACAGCAATGCCGAGGTTTCAGATGCTTTTCAGTTTTATTTGCTAGGCAGTTTCCTCTGCAGCATTGTCAATTACTACTAGTGGCATTGGTGTGCATCAACAGGCAAATATTTGTAATTTGCTGCCATCTTAGACCTATGTACTACCAAATACGCTTACTCAACAAAGCTGCAAGAATACTGTAGCACCGAAGTCTATCACAGAGTCACAAGACTCCCACTGTAACAGCAGGGCTCCAAACGGCTGGCAAGTTAAGTTTTTGAATACAGTATTAGATGAGGGCAAATAGTATCATTTATAATGATTTTAACCATACGTAATACATTAAGGAACATGTCGTGCCATAAAAATAATAACTTAAAAAAAAAACCAGGAATACAATACCTGCAACACAATGTTTTTGAAACTTGAGTATAGTCAATGTAAGATGCTATAGACTGGACTACATGTCTCCGAAATGGTTCACTTTTGGCCAATACATAACTTCAATGATTTAGGTAAGAAAGCTGATTTAAGTTCTGAGCATAGCCTAGCCCACTATGTCAAAATTTATAAAGAATCTCAACACCACAGAAACATTATGAATAAGCACACAACAGCAGCAACAATTAGTTCTGATGAAAACAAATGTACACACAAACCCACCTAACAGACGTCCATCATTATATTTGGGAATAAATATTCCACTCGTCAAAAACAACACACCTCTTCAGCAGCTACTCTTGATTTCCGGACAATGGTCTATTCCACAGGAATAATTTTTGTTTTTTCAACCTGAGCTTTCAAAACAAGAAGTGCAATGATATACCGAAGTTCTGAAAGTTCCATAGCCCATTCCTATCGCCAAACTAACTTTAAAAAATGAACCAATAAAAGTATTTTTATATGGAAATAGTTTTTGCAGTACCTAATGGAGTATTTTTATATCAAACTAGCTTAATTCCTGCTGCTTCGCAAGCATAGATAGATGGTCTGCATTGGATCGAGAATGCGAAATTTCTTTCTAACACTTTAGCATCTTTCTTGGTAGTTTTACTTTCAAACTGCATTATGCACTTTTTTCCCTTTATTCATATGTCTGTTGCAGAAAAACAGCTGAAGAATGTGCATCATGTTTTGCTGTATATAACCACTTTGCTTTATAGTGTCAAAAGTCATTGCTGGTCTTTAGTACAAATTTTATATAAGCTGACAACTTTCAACCACTATGTCTTCCACCAACCACTATATCTTCCACCCCCTTATTGTTATCAACCCTCTACCACCACAGTGCACAATGGGAGAGTGATACCTGCAACTACATATAAACACTATTCACTTGCGATGTGTAACTTTGCTGCAGAAAAAAATATAGGCACAAACTCAATTTTTACACACATTAAGATTTGGTCAATACCACAAATTACTTTAGTAATTTGCTGACTTATAAACAACTATCTGCTATTTGCTCACTTCATTTATATTCTGTGTAAAGAAATATTGGTATTAATGTAAATAGCTTAATTGTAAAAACAATAAATAAATAAATCATTGAATTTGAACAATTCTAAATATGTTAGTACAAAAACTGTATAAGAGAATCACTAAGTTTCTATGTGGAAGTGATCTTCAAAAACCTAATGGATGGTGTGACCTTTATGTTCTTTAGAGTATAAGGTGGTCAGAAACAGTAAGAGTTACACACAAAGTCTTAAAACTGTTGTACTTCTGTCATGTGTATTGTTGCTTAGAGCCTGGTGGCTCAATATTTTGAATTTTATCTAAATGTTGTGAAGAAAGAGGCAGTAAATTTGTTTACTATGAACAAAATTGTAGTTCAAAACTTTTTTGCTCAAGAACCACAATTTCCTTAATCGGGTAGGAGATAAGGGAACGGGACTGAATGGAGTCTGGTTACTCACAACCAAGGCCACGAGTAAGAAAATATTTTAGTCAATAATATCTAAATTTTCTCCCTTTTCACACCTCTTTATGCACTAGAACCCAGTTTCCCCCCCCCCCTCCCCAGTTTTCATATGCATACCTAATTCAACCAACTTAATCATCACGTATCCCAACTCTATACCATAGTATCTAAAGGCTTTCTACAAACACGCATTTACCATAGCCAAACTGCAATCTCACATTCTTTTTGCTCCAGTACTGTTTTGACATTTGGAACAGTCCCTAAAGGACTCATTCTAAAATTTCCCATCTTTCAGCGCAATTTTTCTTTCTATCAATAATTTTAAATTATGAACTTCCACTTACACATATTCCTATCTCATAGTGCAAATTGTGAGTAACCTTTCCCTTCTGTCCCCTTTCACTTCCCTCCTGTCCTGCCTGTAAAAGTTAAAGCTGTACTGCCGATAGTTACACTAAAAAAATTAAATAAATAAATAAATAAAAGAGGAAAATATCAAGCTTTTTGAACTGTGTTCCTTCTTCAGGTGGAGAGACGGGAGAAAAAGGAAAAGGAATGGGAAGGGAAAAGTAATTCACGACCTAGGTCATGAGGATGGTGTTAGGATTGTGGAAGTCAGAGATACTGTGTTCTGTGTTATCCAGTTGTATCATATCTTTTAATTCCTAGGGCTGAAATTGCTCATGAATGTGTGCTACACAAACCATGTCACAGAAGGTCTGTTAATAGGCACATGGGGAATGCTGTGTACGAACAATACACCTGTGTCATATGTGCCCTGCTATTCCAAGACATTAGTTAAGTCAATGTAGTTCAATAATGAGGTTCATTTCATAAATGGCACACAAATGCGTCTCTGCCACATTATCGATAAAGTGAGAGTTTTGGAAGTAAACAGAACCCACACCCAGCGCCCACACTACGATCTGAAAGTAAGAATACAGTTGATTTTATGCAAGTGGAGTTTCTTTCACAAGAAGTGAGTCATGAGATGGGTAACACCAACTGACTTACACTGTGCAAGAAGCAAGCAGCTGAATCTTTCAAAATTCCTCCTCCAAAATGTAACAAGGAGACTGATGCTAATTAAGTAAAAAACATCATTTCACATTTACTGTGCTGATTTGTATGCTTTTTACATGAGAATGTATTCATAAAAAATAATGCAAAGTTGCTACATGTGTTTTATGTGCCTTTCACATCTTGTCGTTATGTCTTTGCAGTGGGTTGTAAACTTCCATTATTATGTTGTTTACTTTTATGTTTTATTTTCCATATGTATGGGTCAAAAGATTAGCATTATGTAATCACACATTGCATGAATGAGAATAGAGTATGGGAAATAATGAGCTTGATCTCGCTGGGCACTGGGCAGGATGTATGCTACCTGGTACCTCTTGTGAACTGTAAAGATTAATAACACGAAAAGATTGTTTTACACACACACACACACACACACACACACACACACACACACACCAGCAGCAAACAATGTATTCGTGTTATTAATCTTTACAGTTCACAAGAGGTACCAGGTAGCATACATCCTGCCCAGTGCCCAGCGAGATCAAGCTCATTATTTCCCATACTCTATTCTCATTCATGCAATGTGTGATTAGCATTATGTAATCTTTTGACCCATGACATATGGAAAATAAAACATAAAAGTAAACAACATAATAATGGAAGTTTACAACCCACTGCAAAGACATAACAACAAGATGTGAAAGGCACATAGAAAAAAGAGACAAACATAACACAAACTATCAGCCATGGCTTTCCTCAGAGTACCATATAGAACATTCACACAGTCACACAACCATCAACTCCGACCACAGCACTCCAAATCATGCTCTGCAGTGTGGAAATAGGAGACCACACAGCACATGAAATAGGAGAGGTGTAGGATAGAGCAGACAGGAACTGTTGGGTGTGAAAAAAAGGGAGTTGTGGTACATTGAAACATGGATATTTCGGGATTGGAGAATGAACTGTGAGCGTAACGCCCATTCAACTATAAATATGGCATATTGCAACAGTAGAATAATTGTTAGTCAACATTTACACCTATGGACAATCATCCTGGAAACAATGAAGCAATGCTCTGACAAACAAATTCTATCTAGAATTTGTGTATATAGCTGTATCCCACTTCAATATTATTTGAAAAAAGAGGGTGAGATAAATTAATAGCAGCATTATTTGCAATAAAGACTCACACAAATCCGAATTCCTTTATGGCTTCACCCAGCCACTTCAGTGCCTCAATTTGGACTTTTGGACTCTTCTGACTGAATGCAAAGTCCAATACTGCTGTCGCTACAGGATCTAACTTTGTTGCTTCTGCTAACGCCATCAATGTTTCAGCAGCAAGAGTGCCATTCTTTGGATCACCAAGTTTCTCAGCAACATCACTTACACAACACTCCACTGAGACACTTTGAAGAAAAGGTAAAAATGCATTAATTTACTAATTACATTGGAAAAGTCAACTAGTACTATCACTAGCACTATCTTAAAGAAAAAAAAATCAAGAGGATCAATTCACCTTGACATTTCTCCACTTTCTGCTAAAAGCTTCAGTGCCTCCAATTTTGCTTTAAGTACTTGAAAATTTGTGTCCTTCAGGCCTGGTTTTTTACTCAGAGCTCGAACTAGCGCTTGTGTTGGCCTGTCTGCTGGATCCAACTCTCTGACAACCTGAAAGACGATATAGCAAATTATTAAAACTGTTATAAAAGCTGCAGCTACCTGGACGGAATGGTAATTACAGATATACCTCAACAAACTGTTCTATTGCAGCCAACCTAACTTTCCAGTTAGCATCTTCTAGACCCGAGATCGAATTGGCAGGCAAAATTTCTGACAGTATTTCATCTACTGCATCTTCACTTAAGTCTTTTTCTGTACTTCGACTAGATGGCTTTTTCCCTGGAAGTAAATATAACAAAAAGACAATTAGAAGACTTTATAATCATGCAACACATTCTGAAGATGTGTATAATATGTGCATTGTTTTTGGGGCTATTTTCATCTGTATAATTAGGTACTGTGAGAAGAGCTGACAAAGGAACACTACAAATTTTTATAATTATAGAGAAATGCAGGTACTCGGACGAGAGAAAAGTCCCTACTGTATCAGATGTAGTCTGTTTCGTAATGGAATGACAATGTGCCATCTAACAAATGTGCACAATTAGAAATAAAAAAGAACGCTGACAATATTTCTTTTACTTTTCTACTTATCAGCAGATTCCAAACAACACTGCTGTCAGCTGCCTTTTGCAGACACTTTTCTTTTTGTGGAACAATGGAAAGTCTATTTTAGACTTCAACAGGCACGTAGAAAACATAGTTATACACAGCTTCAGGCTTCAGCAATTAGCCTTCATCAAAAAGAAAGACAATTCACACAGTCACAGAGGTATACTTCACAGTCGCAAAACAGTAACCTCACACTTCCACACATTCATAGGGCAGCAGCCGGTTAGGAAGATTTTGTGTATGAAGTATACCAATGTGCTTGTGTGATTTGCTGTTTGGCAGTCAATATTAGAAGAACTCCGTGTAAAAAATTTAAAGAAAACTGTTGTTTTCAACAAGCATGATGGGACTGAAGATGACTATGATAGCAACTTATGGCAGCATTCTGAATTTTTTTTAACAAGGGTGAAGAAACAGATGCTAGTGATGTGATTGTTAGGGACCTGAAAAATTCGTAAGTCACAATAAATGCGAAAAATGTGAAAACACAAAATTACGTAATAAATGCTCTTTTCTAGCAAATTTTATAATGCCTTCTATTGCCACTATTTTCTGCCTATAAAACTCATTATAAAAAAAAAAAAAACTGTTTTCATTTGTGTAGTATCACATGATTTGGAGCGAAAGAAAATTGGCTGGGAGGGGGTGGAGAGTGCACCCATGCATATATAATTGAGCCTACAAGCTGGGATGCTGCATCTACTGCTGCATTGGGGCAGAGCTCTGTGCAAGATAAATGCCACACATGGCAACACAGGACGCATTCTTGTTACATGGGACCTGACACTTAAAGAAAAGAATTCGTGCCAATGTTCAGTTTGGAATCTGTTCTGTTTCTATTGTTTTCGCTTTTGTTATTGTTGTGTAGCGCTGCCAAATATGGGTTGCAATGCTTTGATGCGTATGAAAGGGCTCAACAGTATGCTAGTGAGGGCTAGTGATGCTAAAACAGTGTTTTGCAAATTTTGCAACTGTCGAATAAGGTGACAAAATAAAGACAATATTGCAAAATGTATTAAATCAGAGAAGCACTCTGTTCACGTGCGAGAAAATGCTGGTGCATCTAAACACAGTCCGTCATCTATTGTTGAAACATTAAACAGCACTAAAAGAAGAAAATTAGAAAAATAAATTCGCAAAAAGAACTGTTTGCAAAAGCCAGCATTCCAATTTAAAACCTCGAAAATTAAGTCATATGCCTTGGATTAACGAAATATCTAAGATCTACCATGTTTAAGGACAATGCATGAGAAATATTTACCAAGTAAGTTCATTGCTTTTACGACAGCATTGTGAATGTGACAAATAATAATTAAAAAAACAGTCCTTAGATTCGGTGCACTAAATGTTGCCCGTAAAATACGCGATGTTTGTGTACAACGAGAATATCACATTACTTGCAACGAATGGAAGTTTGCAATTCGAGTAATGTGCGCAAGTAACGCGTATTCCGAACATATAATTCGTGCCGTTGTTCAACACTCTACAAAATTAGTACGGTAGTTTTGATTTTGAAAATGTTTCTGCTACCAGTCTCAACTTTCTTAACTTTATTTTATTTTATTACCCTTCAGTCAAATGCATTTTCGTGAATAAGCCCACTGGAAAGTGTTTTCATTACTGTATTTCGTTGTTAGTGTTATGTATATGAATTGCTGCTTTTAGTCACAATAAATCGAAGATTCATGCAGTGAGTGTCTAGAGTGGCAGGGGGAGCGTGCCTTTTTGTGCCGTTTAAATTAGTCGGGCAAGTAGCGGTGGGAGGAAAGCTGCGTGTATTACTTTCTACAGTGATTATACGGAAACTTTGGAGATACAAAGAAAAATTGGTAGCGCTTGGGGACGAATAATTATCACCTTACCTGTAACCAGTGCCAAATTCCCCCCCCCCTCTCTCTCTCTCTCTCTCTCTCTCTCTCTCTCTCTCTCTCTCTCTCTCTCTCTCTCTCTCTCTTTTTGAGAGTACAATTACTTTTATATCTGGCACTAGCTATAAAACAAGATATATCAGTATGCCTACTTAACTGGAAAATTTTCGCTTGTTTGCTTTATAGTTACCATAATATTGCAACAGCTCACACACAGCAGACCATGCGTTACAGTCAAAAATACGGTTTGGGAGGCAAGATTTTGTATTAAATGAATCTAACACAAAGTTAAAATAAAATTGACTGTTGGATATAATGAAAGTACCTTATTTTATCAATTTCTATTGCTGCAAGCTTATTTTGTAACTAATGAATAAAATTAATTTTAAAATCAGATCTACACCAATTCACACATAATAAGAAACTATTGTGACAATCTTGTGATTATTATGTCTTGTGTTACATGACTATTTCTTTATTCCTATAAATTGCTTCTAACCATAATTAACCACTAAAGATAGGCTACATCTGGCAAAAAAAATATTCTTTGTGATGAAGCAATGGACATAATGGGATGCTGTGTGTTTGTTGTTATTTTCCAACTGTCTTATGCAGAAGAACGGAAGATATTCCCTGCTGCTGTGAAATTTCCAGAAGCAGCAAATGCCACAGACTGTTGCAGAATAATGTTAGAAACACTAAATGAGCACAAAGTGCCATACGATGCTGTTCGTGTATTTGTTAGTGACAGTACTCCATACATGAGACTGTCACGATACTTTGAAAGTGATTATTGTTGGCCATCTATTCATGTACCTGTTGGGCACACAAACTCAGTCTAATTGGCAAATGCTTCACAACAGTTGTGTGAATTCAATGAAGTGGCGACCATGGTAAAATCAGCATTCCTAACTACAAGGAAGTGAAAATACAAATATATCCAGTTTCTCAATGCAAAGAATGATTCCAAGGAAGCTAAACAGTTTCGATTACCAGAAGTCACTCGGTGGAACAGATGGTTTGAATCAGTGTTTTCTTTAGAAAATTATTTCTTTGACATTGTAGAGTTGTTTAAGTTGCCAGAAATGAGAGGCAAATAATTGTGGGGTAAATTTTATTTAAAAAAATTAACAAAGACGTGAAAATATACACACACACACACACACACACACACACACACACACACACACACACACACACACAAGGTGTTTATGAAAGATCATGGCAGGCAGCTTGTGGAGCTTTTAACTTTGCTTGAAAGCTCAAAGTATCCTACAGTTCATATTCTGTACCCAAAACTGGCCAATCTAGAATTAAATTTGGGAATTCTATATGAAGGACAGTTCTCAGAAGGAACAATACAAGCATTGCATGCTCTAAATACTTTAGAGCAGGCTAAATGTAAAGATGTGTTTAGCGAGGCAGCTAATAGTGGCCAATAGCAATCTGGCAATCGTAAGGGAATTGAGTCTATAGCTCAAGACACTTTTTCAAGGAATATCATTTTCAACAATCCTGATAAAGCTGTTGTAATGGAGACTATGTCTTCAAGTTTATTAAGACAAGTGGTGCATAAAGGCTATGCCCATTTAAAAATAATTTTAAACAGCGGCTTAGAGAAAATGATAGTGTCGATATCAATAATGTATTGAGTGCCATTCACACTGAAAAATATCATGGAATGTTTTCAAAACACTGTTTGGCTTTGTTGTGGACTACATTTAACAATGTTGACAGCGAGCATATTTTATCTCACTACAACAAAGTAGAGAGACAGATTCAATCTCAAAGAGAACAATGCTGAAATGTATACAATCCTTTCTTTTGAAAATTGAAGGGAAAAAATCTTACAATGTGTTGTCAAATATCAGTTTTCTTTTCTCCTTTAAATAGATTGAGTAATAGTAGTTAATAAAGTATTTATCACATAAAAGGAGTGACATATTGAACATTTGTAAGAGGAAGTAACCAGAAGCTAACTTTGCCGGTCCCTAGTGATTGTGTTTTATTTGGTTCACAATCTCTCCCAATATATAACGTTTTCATGCATTCTGATTAACTATAATCTCGTGATATATTTTTGGCAAAAGCAATAAATATTTATTGGTAAAATTTTAACAATGGAAAATCCAATTGGAATGTAAATAATGGAGGATAGATAACAACTTACTGTAAAGAGTTACACTGAGCTGCAGACAGACACAAAAATAGATAATCACATTCACACAACTTAAATTTTTGTCAGAAAAAGAAACACACACACACACACACACACACACACACACACACACACAGAGAGAGAGAATGTGATTATTTTCGAGTCTGCCAGCAGATCAGCAAGCAAATTTATTTGATGTTTGTATTTTACATTTAACTGTACAGCAAATACTTTACACTTGCTTTGGGTATTTGAAACCCACAAGCATATTTCCAACTACAGCAAATGTGGGAGTAGATGACATTTCCAAATATCAGTTGACATGCTACAACTCTCAATGTTTGTAGTAGATAAGAATTTCAATTTAAGGTATAGGCACAGGCACGTTTAGTAGAAGCGAAATGCCTTTTGAATTCCTTTAACAGGGAATTTTATTTTTGCAGCAACTGCTACATATTTTGTAACTAAGATTAGCTTCATTGAACACATCAAATTTAAACAATTTGTTCTTTGAAAGTACACATGTTACATATGTCTACTATATTTTGAAAACACTATTGTTTACCATGGTTGGTTGTGCTATCGAATGAGGCCATTTGATTTATATCTATAACTTGTCAGTTGCTACACCGTTTCTATTCAGGAAGTGAACTAGTCGTATAAAATCATTGAGGCAGTTTTGCAAAACAGTTACCTCACCACCACCACCACCACCACATTTTATTTAAGAATAGATTCTTTATTATCTTTTTCAACCCAAAGTAGATGTGCGCACATTTTGAAACAGAATTTATATAAGGGGTGGGGGGGGGGGGGATGTAGGCACACCACAATGTTGCAAGTCAAAATATTTATACAAGAAGAAATGTGGCATATATTTGCATAAGTACAGTATTCTTTTTGTATTTTTGTTCTAAATTGAAAAAAGTGGTTACTCCAAATGATATTGTGTGCCTACGTGTGCGCACACACAAATACCATTTCTTTTAAATGTCCACTTGCAAAAGGAGGATACTAAAATTTTTGGTTTCAACCCTTCAAAGTGACCTCACTTTAGTTTTATTCAATGAATGCCATTTTTGTAAAAAGTAAAGCCATCTTACTTCATGCAAAGCTGGTACAAATAAAAATAAAAATAATAATAATAATAATAATAATAATAAATCACAGTTAATACATACTAATGCATGTAATTTGCAGCGCCATTCCAGGTGGAAAATATATAAATTTACAAACACGTGCATTATTTGCTTCTAACAAAGGTTTCAAAGGGAAGGCAGACTAGAGTTTAATGTCCCATCAAAAGCTTTATCATTACAGATGGAGCTTCGACAGCAATTTTGGGGTAAGGGTGTGGAAGCAAATCAGCCGCACAATTCCAAACGAACCATCTTGACATTTGCCTGGAGTGATGTAGGGAGATAATGGAAAACCTAAATTTGGATGGCAAGAGGTGGATTTGAACCACCATTGTCAATGCCAATTCAGTGTGGCACCAGTGTGCCACCTCACTTGGTATGAGCTTTGAGAAACTTATTGGATAAAACTGATTGTTATTTACATACCACTGGCAACTGCTGGGGCTGATGAAACTGCCTTTTTCACAACCTTCTTTGTACTGCCAGGAGCAGATTTTTTGACATGTTTTGCACCAACATTTTTTCCATCTCCATCCCCTCCAAGTTTAGTAGGAGCTGAAGAGGGCCTCTCGACAACTCTCGGTACTTTAGCTACAATAACTGCCTTTTCACAACATTCTTTAATCTGAAAATAAAACCCAGTTACATCAGCCAAATGTATACATGAATAGCTCACCTTGAGATATATGACAATCACAATTTTCTTACTTTTGTCATTTTTATAGCTTCTATATCGGCTAGGAATGGCATTATCGCTTTCTCTCCCACTACTTTCATTGCCGTTCCAAGGGCGTCAGCAGCATTGTCTCTCACAGTTGGATCTGTAAAAGTCAGTGTTTCATTGTGTCAATTCATTTACGTAAAAAAAAAAAAAAAAAAAAAAAAAAAAAAAAAAAAAAAAACACTAATTATGAATTTTTTTAAAAATAAGTTTAGAAATCCTCAAACTGCCACTTTCCTGTAATGTAACATATTTTTAAAATTAGTTTTTTTAATGGCCCTCACTGATAAGTGTTAATTTGCTAAATTTGTTTTCAGGAAAGAAAACCATGCAACTGGGTCATTTCATGTCAAGGGCACCAGTTTTTACAGATGGTTTCACTTGTCCTTACAAATGCAATACATTCTTTTGGATTATGTTCAAAGATATCTTTGATGGATGTTTACAGAATTTCAGTTCTGTTTCTCTTTTCGTTTCTTTTCTACACCTTCCATACATAGGAAGTTCAAAAATTGAACCAACAACATGTCGTACATGCTAAATTTGGTCAACTTTCAAGAAAGGCTCTCTTCATTTAGAAGCCTCTGCATATACGTCTTGTGCTAAATCATATCACTGATAAAATTTTAATGCCCCCAGTGACAACTGTACTTCAAAAACTGACAACATTTATTCATGCAACTTTGATAGTCTTTTCAACCAGCCAGAAATCAATATTTTCTGGATTTATACAGCCAAGAATTTGTAATATGACAGGCATGCTGCTGTCTTGTGCATTTTGCGCAACAGTCTGTCCTATAACAAAATAAATGCACTTGCAAATTTAATGAAAACAAATTGGGTGTTAAAATTTGGATACTATTTGGGGCCCATATCTCAACTGAATGTTCTTAAAGTATCAGACGTTCGTCTTATTATAATGAGGACAGTTTACAACTCACTGCAAAGACATAACGACAGACAGTGACAGGCACATAAAAAGGTAACATATATACAACACTTAAGCTATCAGCCATGGCCTTATTCAGAATAAAGAGCACACACATCACAAAGGCACACTTCACCCTCAAACAACTGTCATCTCTGTCCGCTGATCTCCGAAAGTTTAGTTTTTTATTTATGTGCCTGTCTCATTTCGTCGTTATGTCTTTGCAGCGAGTTGTAAACTGTCATTGTTTAAATCACACCTGGAGTTTCCATTATCAGAAGTTCACCTTACTTTTATTATGGCTTTACAAATTGCTCAAAAATATGACATGGGCAATTAGTAAAGAAGAAGTAAAATCAATGAAAACTCCTTATATGTCAAAAACACAGGTGTAGCAATGAAACTGCAGTTTGGAATGGCAATTTAATGATTACCGACAGCACAGGCTTGTTGACACACACACACACACACACACACACACACACACACACACACACACACACAATCAATTTGCTTTTTTACAAATATCTGCCTTTATCCCAGTCAAAAGAAAGGAAAATTGGGGGAACAAATTGTGTAGTTGCAAATTTTGTACAGTAGTACTGGGGAGTGTCATGAACACCTGTAGGGTGTGAGCGTTGGGGTGGGGGCGAGTTTAAAGGTCACTTTTTCCACATTTTCCTTCAATAACTCTAAAACCATGGCTTCTAGTGAATATATTTCCCAGTACAAAATTTAAGTACATTACATTTCTTACAGAAAAGGCCCTATTTGTTTTTTTTCTCTAGGACCAAAAGTTCTCTCATTACAAGGGGTGACAATATTGCAATTTATGAAAATCTTTTGATGGTATAAAATTAATGTTTATTGTTAAATGAAGTGGATTAAGGCCAAATATTAACAGCCTGTACCTCATTTAAGTACAGTAGAACAGTACAGAAGGATAAATTTTGTTCTGAGGATGTGCCAGGTGGCAGCAGGAGAGGATGCGTTTAGGGGGTTGGGGGGGGGGGGGCAGGAGTAGATGATGAGGGAAAGCATGACGCTGGAATGATGTTAAGCACTTCCCGTATTTGAGCTTCTGCAAAACGAGGAGCGAGCTAGTGAGTTCCCACTCCATCTACCCCATTAGGATGCAAATAACTGGTGAAGCAGTATGCTGACACACTTTGAGAGTGTTGATATTCCACAAATTGCGTTGTACGAAGACAGTTGTTGGAAGTGTTTATTTTCCACAAATACGTTAAATGGAATACAGGTATTAGTTAATAGAACTACACATCTCTGCTCATTGCCTTGCACCTGTTGGCAGGAAATTGATTGTTGGGCATACTGTACGATTTAAGCTTCTGGACCTCTTCAGCTGAGGCTGGAGTGACGCATTTAATGCCCTCCATACTGTGGAAAGTATTCCAGCCATCTATACTGAAGATACTGAAATCAACATTATCGAATATATACTGACAATATGTTTCACTTTGAACGGGCTTTACAGTGTGGTAGACAGCCGATAGCTCCAGCTGTTGCGCCTCATAATATGTTACACTGAATCCTAAACCAGCAAGTAGATTAATCAGAGTTTTTGAGCCAACCTTCCTTTCAATGAAGAGTGCAACAGCATGTAGTATAAGTGACATGAATGATCGTGGGCGAATGGCCGCAATGAGGGCATGAGATATACTGTAGATGCCAGCTTCTTTTAAATTTTATATTTTGCCCTTTTTTCCACCAATATGCAGTCCATGGACACTTGGATTGAACAAGGTACCATTTCCTCAGCTTCACTACAGTATTTGTCACAGGGTGGAAAAACAGAACTATCCTACGCCATTGACTGAAGATGTTCCAAAATCATAGTGGCAGCTGCTACATTTTTTTCTTGTTGTGCTTGTTCATCTTTGCACTTTGAAGAATACAAAGTGTAATTTAAAAATTTTTAACCTGAACTACGAAAGCACGCAACAGTTTTCTTGGTGCGGATTGTACTAAAAACAATAGTATCCCCATACTTTTCTCTGTCTCTCCTTAACTGTCTTCATATGAGGCAATTTTCCAGAAACTTGCTCCAGCAACTCATCTAAGGTGAACTGGCAGTCATATTTCCCCTCTATGTGATTGAATATTTCCTCCATTGACACACTGATGTCTTCATCATCAGGGCATCCACTGTCTAGATTTACGCAATGAGCCTATAACGAATCTTTTATAGCAATCCTCGTGATACCTTGCATCTGCAGCTTTTAGATCAGTAACAGAACTGATCAGTCTTTTGATGGTGCGTCTCCATTCATCCTTCCTCTCCTGTGCATAAACTATAATATAATTATCATAATTGAAGGATCAAACACTTAACTTTTTGAAGGCCCCTTTTTTCTTTTTTTCCTTTCTTTTTTCCCTCTCTTTCTTCCTTCCTTTATTTTCCAATAGAAATTCTTCATCAGTTGCTTCTGCACAAAACAGGCAGTTAGTATTAAAATCAAATTTCGCTTCAGCTGAACACAATCATTTGACTCAGGCCAACGTTGAAGGCTGTTCATCTTAAAGAGATTCTCTTACAAATCTTTTAATTGAGTCACCACTGGTGTACTCTTTCCTGCAACATGCATGAACACCACCACTTGTTTTGTTCCTGAAACCTTCAGCTTTCCCCATCTTTTGTCAAGTAAAGCATTTAGCAATCCACATATTCCTTTCCCACCAACATTGCATAGATCACTGACATCACACTCGCAGATAAAACTTTTCCGCCATTGTTTATAGGGACATATATCATGTACAGACACAATTACTGGAAACAAGTAATCACTTAATACAATGAATTCCAAATATAAGCCAGACTTTGCTGCAATATTTAATTATCAGTACTACATTTCATGCTCTTAGTGCACCATCATGTAAACTGCAACAAGTGATGAAGGAACTATTACATGAAACTTTTGCTTCATTAACCTATCTAAGCCATTAAATGGCAGCATAAATAAAAGTACAAGGTACAAACATACTTTGCAGAGCCAGCAGGAACCACTAAACTCACACCACAGTAAAGACGTTTTCATTACTCACATAAGAGAAATGGACAGAAAATGCTATCTGTAAGCTGAAGAGCGAGCAGTTCTCATGCTGGGGAAGGGGCCGTCCCCAGAAATAAGCCACAACAAACATACAGTATGCCCAACAATCTATTTACCGCCTACAGGTGCAAGGCAATATGCAGAGATGTACTGTGTAGTTTTACTAATAACTAATACCTGTATTACAATTAATTTATTTGTGGAAAATAAACACTTACAATAACTGTTTTCGTACAACGCAATTTGTGGAATATTAACACTCTCTAAGTGTGTCAGCATACTGCTTCACCAGTTATTTACGAGGTGTGCTGTGGAAGGGTGGGTATAACTTCGTGAAACATCCTGTACTTCTGCATCCTATTGGGGTAGAGGGAGTGGGGACTCATTAGCTCACCCCTCGTTTTGCAGAAGCACAAATAAGGGAAGTGCTTAACATCATTCCAGCGTCATGCTTTCCCCTCTTCTTCTCCCGCCGCCACCCCCCAAACCCACCCTCTCCTCCTGCCACCTGGCACATCCTCAGAACAAAATTTATCCCTCAGTACTGTTCTACTGTACTTAAATCAGGTATTGGCCTTTAAAATTTGGTTTTAATCCACTTCATTAAACAATAAACATTAATTTTATACCATCAAAAGATGGTTTTCATAAATTGCAATTTTGTCACCCCCCTTGTAATGAGAAAACTATTGGTCGTAGAGAAAAAATGAATAGGACCTTTTCTGTAAGAAATTTAATGTACTTAAATTTTGTACTGGGAAATATTTTCACTAGAAGCCATGGTTTTAGAGTTATTTAAGGAAAACTGAAAAGTGACTTTTAAATGCGCCCCCACCCCAACGCTCACCCTACAGGGCAGGATTTTTAGTATGTTGTTCATGACACTCCCGCTACCACTGCACAAAAATTTGCGACTACACGAATTTTCCCCCCTAATCGCCATTTTACAGTGTTCGTTGACAGGGCTACCTGGTGTGTGTGCGCGAGCGCACAAGTGTGTGTGTGTGTGTGTGTGTGTGTGTGTGTGTGTGTGTGTGTGTGTGTGTGTGTACGCGCGCCTTTCCTTTTTTCTCCTTAAGGTAAGTCGTCCTACTCACGGGATTGGAATGACTCATCCACTTCCTTAAAAACCCGCATCCTACCCTTTTTCCCTTCCTTCCTCTCTCTTTTCCTGATGAAGGTTGGTTGGTTGAGGTCTGAAAGGGAGCAAACTACTTTGGTCATCAGTCCCTTTTTCCAATCACAGACAACAAAATAGACCGCTAAAATAGGACAACGTGTTTAACTACATCAAACCATAGATGGAAAATGTCAAATCAAAGAATCAACAAAAGGAAAGAATGAAGAGACTTAAAAAAAAAAGATGAGAGTGTCCAGGTTGGGTGTTCACAGAAATAAAAAAAAATCACAATGATGTGTTTTACGGCCCACTTTAGATTTGTAGTTTTATAAGTTTTTGTAAACATTTCAGATCAAAATAATAATATAAACAATAAAAAATAATGGTGATATGATTACGACTAGTATTGTGGTAAAATCTATGCTCCCAACACGTAATATTCTTTCTGAGCGTATTTTAACAAACGGCCAAACTTATATGATATTTGAGTTCAGCTTTGACAAACATACTCTTTTTTGAACTTTTACCTCTTCTGTCATTTTAATATGTCCCCCACTGGTGGCAGTGGCCAACAGTCTGTGGTGTGCCAGTCATGGTATGCATGGCAGCTGCGGTCGATGTTTCGAATCCCTCGTAGGGCATGGATGTTTGTGCCGTCTTTAGAATAAACTAGTTCATAAGTAGTTTGTAAGTTTAGGGACTGATGACCCCATAGTTAAATCCCATACGCTCTACAAACATTTGAACATTCAAATACCTCCCACATTTTCATTATATTTTTCTGTTAAAATATCACCTGTCTTGCCATGGTAGTTCAAAGTTAGTTAGTTAGTTAGTTAGAGTTAGTTAGTTAGAGTTAGTTAGTTAGAGTTAGTTAGTTAGAGTTAGTTAGTTAGAGTTAGTTAGTTAGAGTTAGTTAGTTAGAGTTAGTTAGTTAGAGTTAGTTAGTTAGAGTTAGTTAGTTAGAGTTAGTTAGTTAGAGTTAGTTAGTTAGAGTTAGTTAGTTAGAGTTAGTTAGTTAGAGTTAGTTAGTTAGAGTTAGTTAGTTAGAGTTAGTTAGTTAGAGTTAGTTAGTTAGAGTTAGTTAGTTAGAGTTAGTTAGTTAGAGTTAGTTAGTTAGAGTTAGTTAGTTAGAGTTAGTTAGTTAGAGTTAGTTAGTTAGAGTTAGTTAGTTAGAGTTAGTTAGTTAGAGTTAGTTAGTTAGAGTTAGTTAGTTAGAGTTAGTTAGTTAGAGTTAGTTAGTTTGTTTATTTATTTATTTATTTTGCCTGTACTGGTTACGAATGACTATACCCTGGAACGAACGTAGCTCACTGGCTAGCCACTGTGAGACAGTGGGCTGTGCCCCATTAGCCAGCCAGTGAGCTACTGTATCGCGACCTACTCTGCGTGACGTGGCATGGCAGTGCACGGGCATTCTCTTCAGACGGTGTTGGTTCAACGCCATCTATAATACAAAACCTCTCCGGGGGACACCACCTTGACAAAGCACTGTCCGTGTGGGTAGAGAGGCTTGCGCATCCATGTGAAGCAGAGGGCTATACCGAAGGTAAAGAACCTACTGCCGGAAAGGCCTCAGCTGATGGATCTGACAGTGTCCCACAATGTCCCAGTCCTTTCCCAACCCAAGGTGTGGTGCGATCCGTGCCGAGGGGTGCATGGCACGTGGGTGGATGTATGTATGTCTAACGGAGCCTCAGGGATACCGGGCGACCTCCCTAAGTAGCCTTGCACCACGCGAGGTTATCGTGGTGTGGACCATACAAATCCCCGAATCTCGTGGGACTAAGATGAACACAGAGAAAGAAAGTATTTTAAAAGAATCTGTGGGGCAATCTGAGACCTCAGATACTCAGACATCGGGATCAGGACTGATGGAGTGCACTCCTACTTCTGAATCAGACCTGAGCAAGAAGTGGGAACTGTAACAGAGAAGTTGGACCAGATTGGGATTAAGGCCTTGTCTGGGGCTCAGAGGAGGAAACTTCTTAAGGAACAGAAGCAAAAGGAAGGAAAAGAATGGCTTCCTAAGCATAAGTGGAGGGAATCAAAAGGGCTTGAGCCCAAGACCCCAAAAAAGAAACTGCCTCAGGTCAAAGGGGATACTCAGACCCCTCGAAGTCAAAGACAGGTGGCAAGAGGTTTAGGGAGGAATCTAAGACTCCCTCCTCTCTGGATAAGCGTGATCCTAAAAGGCTGAGGCAGGAAATAGGAAAACAGACCTATAGTACTGCAGTCTCTGTCTTTAGAATGGCAGTTGTCCAAGAAGGATACCCACTGGTGAGCACCACCTCGCAGCAGGAGGAGCTCGTGCAGATGGCCCTCTTTGAAGAGATTGGGGGGGGGGGGGACACTGGTCCAGGACCCAAATTCAGGAGGGTCTATTTTAGATCGCGGTGCCCTCATTTTTGTCTGCGAGGGGAGCACTCAGCAGTACGGCTTAAGGACAAGGTGCCCATGATATCCCTGTGGGAGGATGCGAAGCTGCTGGTCAAGACAGCAACCAAACTGCTAAAGACCGCAAAGGTATCAATATGAGTACCAAAGACCCTTAAGGATGTCCCTCCAAAGACTCTGTTCGAGAAAATAAGGGTCCAGAACCCTAAAGTCTCGACCAAGGATTGGAGGGTAATTAACCAAAAGGTCATTCCGGGACGAACCCTGGTGGTGGAGGTCGGAGAGAAGTCCCTGAAGGCAATGCGAGAGCAAGGCCTGAAACTGTTTTTTGGATTCTCGCAGGTCGCTGTCAGGGTAATCAAAGACCTTAAAGGCAATAATGGCAGCAAGATGGGGACTGGAAGTGCTGCAGATAAACCTGCATCACAGTAAAGGGGCCACTGCTGCCTTGAGCCGTTGTCTGGGGAGACAGGAGGTGGACGTGGCCCTGATACAAGAACCCTATTTATACAAAGGGGGTGTTTCGGGCCTCGGTGGTACTGGAGGTAAATTGATTTATGCTAGAAATCTAAAAAACTCCAGAACATGCATTTATGTTAGAAATGGAATACCTTTCATATCAATGATGGATTTTGTTCCAGGGACCTGGTGACCATAAGGATGCAGCAATATGAGGAAGTTATCACGAGGGAAATTTTTTTGGCCTCAGCATACCTTCCTTACGAAGACAGCTCTCCTTCTCCTTTGCAAGTGAGGAGACTGACGGAAGCCTGCCATCGGCAAGGTGACGAACTGTTGGTGGGATGTGAAGCCAATGCCCACAATCTATCATGGGGCAGCAAGGATACCAACAGTAGAGGTGAGCACCTTCTTGAATTTCTCCTATCTAACAACTTGGAGATCCTGAATAGGGGTGATGAACCTACATTCAGGAATAGTAGAAGGGAAGAAGTAATTGACATAACCTTTGGTGCCATGATGATGGGCAGTTATGTCAAACAGTGGCATGTGGTCTCTGAGTAATCCTCATCAGATCACATGTATATTAAATTCAAGGTTGAAATGGGAACCAGGCAGACCATGGCCTATAGGAATCCCAGGGAAACAGACTGGGAGACACATAGGAGAGACCTTGATTTCAGCCTATCAGATATTAAAACCTCGATAAGGAATCCAGCAGAGTTTGAGGAAGTAGCAGAGGCTGTAACCTCTGCTATAGTGACCTCATACCGGGACAACTGCTCAATTACCAAGAAGTGCACAAATAGGAATGTGCCTTGGTGGAATAATAACCTGGAAATGCAAAGGAAACAGGTACGAAGACTGTTTAACCTTGCGAAGCACAAAGGACAATGGGCAAAGTATTGGGAGGCCCTTGTCAATTACAACCTGGCCATCAGACGGGCAAAGGAGGCATCCTGGAAGGTATTCTGTGAGGAAGTGGAGGGCATGGCTGCGCAAGCGAGACTTCATAAAATCCTCACTAGGGTACCAACTAATCCAGGAGGAACATTGAGGAAGGAGGATGGGGAGTATACAAAGACAGCACATGAAACGCTGGAACTGCTCCTCAAGACTCACTTTCCTCAATATACTCTGGGGGATAACTCAGACCAGAATGCGATTCCTGAGAGACAACGATTCTCAGGTATTCGCAAAGAGGACTGAGATCTGGCAAGGAGTGTGTCAATTTCAGTAAGGTCTGATGGGCGGTGGGAACATTTCAACTGTTCAAGTCACCTGGCCCCGATGGAATCTATCCAGCTCTCCTGCAACAAGTGGGAGAAAATCTTATTAGATTCCTATGCAGGTTATTCAGGGTTAGCCTAGCAGGAGGAATTATTCCCAATGCCTGGAGGGCAGTGAAGGTTGTCTTCATTCCAAAGCCAGGGAGAATTTATCATACCAAGGCCAAGAATATGAGACCAATCAGCCTGTCCTCCTCCATTCTTAAGACATTGGAAAAGCTGGTGAATGTGCATGTTGGAGAAAGTAAGTTAAGTAGGGCTCCTCTACATTCAAACCAACATGCATATCAGCCAGGTAAATCATGTGAGACATCTCTCCGCCAACTCATTGGGAAAGTGGAGAAATCACTAGACTTTCAGGAAATAGCCCTCTGTATCTTCCTGGACAATGAGGGGGCTTTTAGCAACACGACCTTCGATTCCATGGTTAGGGCAGCAGAGGTGCATTACCTAGTGACCACTATATGTAGGTGGACTAGGGCCATGCTCAGTGGAAGAAAGGTAGAGGCTTCCATGATGAATGAAAAAATGGTAATCAACACCACTAGGGGTTGCCCGCAAGGAGTAGTTCTTTCCCCTTTATTGTGGACTCTAGTGGTGAATGATCTCATTGGAGAATTAAACTCTAGGCAGTACTTTTGCCAAGGATACGCAGATGATCTTGTCATAGTAGTACTTAGCAAATTTGCTGACACAGTGAAGAATATGGCACAAGGTGATTTGGACATTGTGCAAGACTGGTGCAGAAAATAGGATCTGGGGGTTAGTCCTAAGAAGACTGTTGTTGTAACATTCACAAAGAAGCATATACAACATTCAAGTTGGAATCTAAAGCTTTTCAATGAAGCACTACCTGTGAAGGGTACAGTGAAATATCTAGGGGTTACCCTAGATGAGAAACTGACATGGACCCCTCACATTAGGAATATTTGCTCCAAGGCAAAAGATACTCTAGTAAGTACCAGGAGGGCTTGTGGCAAAAATTTGGGACTGAGCCCCAAGGGTATGCACTGGATATACACCACGGTGATTAGACCCAGGATCACCTATGGGGCGGTCGTGTGGGGGAAGAAGGTAGAACAGCAGGTTGCTGCTAAGGAGCTTGGTAAGGTGCAGAGATTATCCTGCCTAGCCGTAACAGGCAGAATTAGCTGCACACCAACTGCTGGGATGGAAACCATGCTGGATATGCCCCTATTACACCTTTGGGTCAAGATGGAGGCAGCGGCTGGTGTATACAGACTCAAATCTGGCAACAACTGGAACTCTTTGGGATATCCAGAATCACACACTAAAATAGTGAGTGAGGTAAATATAGGAAAGGTTGGGGAAATGCCAGCCGACTATATTATAACCCCATACTGCTTCAACAAGCCTTTCAATATAACAATTGGAAGCAGGGAGCAGTGGGAGGAAATAGTTCAACACCGTAAAGGGGATATTGTCTGGTTCACTGACGGGTCAAAATCAGACCAAGGTGTTGGGGCCCAGGTATATGGGGTGCAGCGAATACTGGAGGGCGTCATCTCTCTAGGGAAACTGGCCTCAGTATTCCAGGCGGGAATCACTGCCATCAGGGCGTGTGTGGAGGAGAATCTGCGTAGGTGCTACAAAGATTGTAGGATCTATATCTATTCAGACAGCAAGGCAGCCCTGAGATCACTGGCAGCTCCTGCAACAAGGTCTAAAATTGTTGCAGAATGTCACAGGGTTCTGGTGGAGCTAGGGGAAAGCAATATAGTAAACCTATTGTGGGTCCCTGGCCACTCGGGGATCAGTGGCAATGAACATGCCGACAGATTAGCCAGGATGGGGGCAAAGACTCCATTTATTGGACCGGAACCTCTCCTGACAATCACCAATGCAATGATCAAATTGGAGTTACGTAACTGGCTCAGAAGACAGCATGTAGAATATTGGACAAAGTCCATCAACAAAAACATGGCAAGGTAATGATGCCAAAGCCTTGTTTTAAAAGAAGATCTGCAATCCTGGGTCTGAACAGGAGAGAGATTAGACTCATGGTTGGATTGCTGACAGGCCATGGGAATTTCAAAAAATACCTACATACAATGGAAATAACAGAAGAGGACCCTAAATGTAGGCTCTGTGATGACGGTGATGAAACTGCATCACATCTCATCTTCGAATGCATTGGATTGGAGAGCAAAAGACACAGAACATTTGGGACAACCAGACTCTAAGAAATTGTGTCTAATAAAGAACTGGTAAAGGGACTCCTTGCACTGTTCAAGGATATTGGTTGGCTTTACTAGACGTACAGGGAGCGATACCGCACAATAAACCTAGTTTCGGTGCGGGCAGTGGCGGGTTAGACCAAGACTGTTTTGGCTTCCCTGAAAAAATCAAATCAAATCAAATCAATACAAAACTGAGTAAATTTCTCAACAAACAACCCAGAACGAATATGAACAAACGACCGTATATATATTACATAAAAAGAAACTTTTCTGGTGGGATAAATCTATATAAAAAACAGTTAACGGATGACTTTCCCAAAGGTCAGGCTCGTCGACAGACAGAAATAAAATCACACATACAAGCTTTCGCAACCGTTGGTCGCTTCTTCAGGAAAAGAGAAAGGCAGGAGAGGAGAAAGGGAAGGATACGGGTTTTAAGGAAGTGGTAAAGGAGTCATTCCAATCCCAGGAGTGGAAGGAATTACCTTAGGGAGAAAAAGAAGGTAAACAAAAAACACCCACCCACACACACACACACACACACACACACACACACACACACACACACACACACACCTAGACAGGCATTTGTAAAAATGCAAAGAAGTTGGACAGAGATACCACTCGAGGCAGAGGCTCTGTCCATAGAACCGAGGCAAAGATGCTAAATATGGTGGGTGGGAATTTGAATTTAGCGGAGGTTGAGACCAGGTAGGTAACGGGAGGAGAGAATAAGCTTAAGGGCAAGTTACAATCTCCGGAGTTCTGAAAGATTGGTGTCGGTGGGAAGAATCCAGATAACGCGGACGGTGTAACACTGTGCCAAGATGTGCTGGCTGTGCACTAAGGCATGTTTAGCCACAGGGTGATCATTACTAACAAACACAGTCTGCCTGTGATCGTTCATGCAAATGGACAGTTTGTTGCTGGTCATTCACACACAGAACGCTTCACAGTGTAGGCATGTCAGTTGGTAAATCACGTGGGTACTATCACAAGTGGCTCTGCCCTTGATCGTGTAAACCTTCCGGGTTACCGGACTGGATTAAGTCGTGGTGGAAGGGAGCATAGGGCAGGTTTTACAACGGGGGCGGTTGCATGGGTAGGAGCCAGAGGGTAGGGAAGGTGATTTGGGGATTTCGTAGGGATAGACTAGGAGGTTACAAAGGTTAGGTGGGCGGTGGAAAGACACTCTCGGTGGAGTGGGAAGGATGTCATTAAGGATGGATCTCATTTCAGGGGAAGATTTAAGGAAGTCGTATCCTTGCTGGAGAGCCACATTTAGAGTCCACTCCAGTCCCAGAAAGTATCCGGTGACAAGAGGGGTACTTATGGGGTTCTTCGGTGGAAGGTTCTGGATTTTGGAGGGGGGGGGAATGAAGAGGTGGCTATGGTAACTTGCTTCTGAACCAGATCAGGAGGATAGCTGAAGTATGTGAATGTTGTTATTAGGTTATTGGTGTACTGGTTCAGGGATTGGGGACTGGAGCAGACACTTTTGCCACGAAGACCTAAGCTGTAGGGAAGGGAATGTTTGATGTGGAATGGATGGCAGCTGTCATAATGCAGGTACTGTTGTTTATCGGTAGGTCTGATGTGGACGGATGTGTGAAGTTGGCCGTTGGACAGGTGGAGGTCGACATCGAGGAAAGTGGAATGGGATTTGGAATAGGACCAGGTGAATTTGATAGGACCAAAGGAGTTGAGGTTGGAGAGGAAATTCTGGAGTTGTTCTTCACTGTGAGTCCAGATCATGAAGATGTCATCAATGAATCTGTACAAAACTTTGGGTTGACAGGCTTGGGTGTCCAGGAAGGCTTCCTCTAAGCGTCCCATAAATAAGTTTGTGTACGAGGGGGCCATCCTGGTTCCCATGGCTGTTTGCTTTAGTTGTTGGTATGTCTGGCCCTCAAAGGTGAAGAAGTTGTGGGTTAGGATGAAGCTGGCTAGGAAATTATGGAAAGAGGTTTTAGGTAGGGTTGCAGGTGGCCGGCGTGAAAGGAAGTGGTCCAACGCAGCGTGGCCCTGGTCGTGCGGGATGTTTGTGTATAAGGAAGTAGCATCAATAGTTACAAGGAGGGTTCTGGATGTAACAGGTTAGGGAAGGATTTCAGGCGGAGGAGAAAGTGATTGGTGTCTTTGATGAAGGATGGGAGACTGCACATGTTGGGTTGAAGGTATTTGTTGAAATGTAACGTGATATTTTCATCTAAAATAACGCTACATTTCGGGTCTTCCAACGAACGGAAGATGCCCGCAACAACAATGTTTATTAAGGGGTAGGGTAAGGTTTTAAAGGGACGTAAAGCTGGCAGTTCGTTGGGGTCCCATTTACAGATGGGGCGCCCAAACCGTGAAACAAGAGGGGCCACGCGTAGATGCTATTAGCGGGCGCGAACAGTGATGGCCGAGAACAAGGAGTACCTTTCTTGGTCATCATGGAGAAGACGGCACACAGCAGCGAGAAGGCAGAAGGAAAAAAACAAATGAATTATGTACTTAGTTATGTGACTTATTATAGAATGCTTATGAGACATGGTATTGTTTGGTTCTCTTCTACCAGTAACGAATGTTAAATATACACCTATTGATTTAAAGGGAACATTTAAATTATTTCTTAAAGTATTTGTCAAGATAAAAGTTTCTTATAGTGTTTCCCAGAAGCAATCAGGTGAAGAAGACCTATTTATCATGGATTGGCAGCACCGCTTTGCAGGACTGCTCATCTAGAAAATACAAAGGCGACCGAAAGTTAACGGAAGAGAGAAGGTAAATGCTCGAAAGGAAATTATTTACGACTTGAGTTAATGTCATGTCCCGTCAGAACGGCGAGTTCTGTTCGTATCCTCAGTGAATGTTTCCTACTCGCTAAGGAACTAGCTAGGGACATTACATTGTCTATGTAGGCAGAGGTTCGTTCTGTGTGGGCTTGGTGACCGGCCACAATCGGCCAGCCTGGATGATTAGCTTTGTGAATCTTAGGAAGTAGGTAGTAGGTGTGGGTGTCGGTGGGTTATGAGTTTGATGGACTCAGGTTTCGTAGGGGGCCTAAGGACCTGAGGATTCCCTGAAGCTCTGCCTGGACATCAGGAACAGGATTGTCTTGACAAACTTCGTAGGTAGTGTTGTGTGAAAGCTGACACAGTCCCTCAGCCACATACATTTGAAAAATGTCTAGGTGTGTGTGTGTGTGTGTGTGTGTGTGTGTGTGTGTGTGTGTGTGTGTGTGTGTGTGTATTTGTTTACCTACCTGTTTTTCCCCTAAGGTGGGTCCTTCCACTCCTGGGATTGGAATGACTCCTTTTCCACTTCCTTAAAACCCGTATCCTTCCCTTTCTCCTCGCCTTACTTTCTCTTTTCCTGAAGAAGCAACCAACGGTTGCGAAAGCTTGTATGTGTGCGACTTGATTTGTGTCTGTCGACGAGCCTGTCCTTTGGGTAAGTCATCCGTTTTCTATTTTTTATATAAATAGACACAGACACACACACACACACACACACACACACACACACACACACACACACACCTTGCTTCCTCAAAAATTTTCACACAATCTTGTTAACTGAACACAACTACATTCTGCAAGATTCAGAGTTTTTCAAAGGTAGCAGCGCTTTCTCTCAAAAGTGCATTTGTTCTGTTTCAAGAACATGCCTTGAAATACATAGCAACGAATTGTAAACATAGACTTCTTTATCACATGTACATAAACTGGGTAGATACTGTTAAAATGACTGTTGTAAATATAACAAATAACTTTTTATATATGTTAAGTACTGGAGTTACGTGGAATTCAGTATTACCACACTTATTCCGTTTGTGATTTTGGCTGTAAAATCAAATTTAATCACGGTTTGAAATAGAATATTTGCTCTTTATTTTACAGAGTAACATTAACGAAGTCATATCTGAACTACAGGAAAGGTAATAACATGTACATTAAAACCGTCCATAGCAACCATGTCAAACATTTTAGTAGATGCAATAATTCTAATTAATGACTTTCAATAAATTCCATAAATAGTGAATGAACGCTTTTAAAAAAAGAGAATAAAGAAGGCAATTTGTTGAAAAGTATACACTTCCCTTTCGTTTCATTAAGGAACTACACTTGTCACAGAAATCTAGAACTTCCTTTATATATATGAAACCACCTGTATCAGGACGTTGTTCAGAATGTTCATTATTACAGTATCCTCACAGTTTACATGCATATGCTTCGAAAGACCATTGTTCAATTAGTTGTTACATATTTCACGACATGTTCACCAAATAGCAGGAACACACAATTTAGAGGGAGCATTTTTACATATGCACAACTCTGAACATTGAATAACGTAGCTCAATTTAATAAGGATGCCAAAAACCTTTTAGGAAAAAAGTAGAAAAAAATTTTGGGTATTGGCGAGTTCCGAACCACTGACCATGAGCATTACAGTCCAACGTGCTATCCACTACACCACGGTTAACATCTGGAATATGCAACCTTCATTCTTTTACTATTAATGACAGTTAACTAATACTTATATGGGGCATTTTTAGACCTTAGTTTATCATTTATCACACGAAGAACAACACATTTTTGTTAAATCTTCAGTGCGCCATTCTTTAGAATTGACAACGTACAAGTTACATTAGGAAAATCATCAAATACGCAATGCAAGAAGGCGTATGCCAGAGAAATCAGGGCGAGGAATGTCACGTGACATCTCCGAACAGCTGGTTTTCGTTAATTCACTAGAGGGTGTCAAATCTCCATTATGTTTGCAAGTATCTCTCGAACGATACGAGATATGATAGAATGTAAGAGAACAAAGTTGTAGAGAATTTTCTCCTCTACAAATTCGATTATTCAATATCTGAGTTAGATGAACAGTTTATTTACAATTAAAATTACATTAAAAACAGGTTTTTTTTTGTGTTACATATTTTTTGTCCGTAATATTTGAAAAAGTGAGGTTTTGGTCTCTGGTGACCAACAATTATGTCTGCAAAAATTTGACCAAACAAGTAGGCACAAATTACAGACAGATATACATCGTCAAATCGCCGTTATTTTTGCAAATATCTTTGCAACGATGCACGATATGAAAAAAACGTATGAGAGCAATGTTTTTAGAGAATTTTCTCCTCTACAAATTAGGTTATTCAATTTCGTGTCAGATGAACGGTTAAGCCGTTATTTTCATTTAAATTTCAAGCTGTCAAAAGACGATGCAAAGGCCCACTTTTAGTGTTACTGCCGTAACGTAAAGTGGGCCAAAAAAGATCGTCCAGCCACTCTGTAACACATTAAAATGACCTGCCTAATAATATTAAGCAGGTGCAGAATAAATATATAAAGCATACTCAATAACGTCAGATGGAATTGTCGAATCCACTGTTACGATTATAAGTTGAAAGAGAAACAGCCACAGAGGCATTGTCACCTAAAAGAAGTGGTAAGGAGTCAGGAAGATTAAAAGTCCACCTTTGAGGGGCGAAGGTTGTGCATTCGAGTAAGATGTGGGCGACTGTCAAAGGCGCACCACATCGACAGTGAGGAGGGTCCTTGCGACGGAGAATGTGGCCGTGCGTAAGCCAAGTGTGGCCGATGCGGAAATGGCAGAGGACGACAGAATCCCTGCGAGGTATCCGCACAGAGGACCTCCACACATTGGTTGTCTCCTTTATTAGTCACAATTTGTTGGGCGTCCATAAGGTACGCTATTCTGTACTCCACAGATCGAGAACGCGACTAACATCGAATGGATGTCGGGAGCCAGGATACCCTTATCCAGGATTGGTTTATGGGTAGCCTCTTTCGCTAACTTGTTAGCCATCTTGTTTCCAGCTATCCCAACATGCCCTGGTGTCCAGGCAAATGCCAGCGACCACCCACAAAGGTCAATGTTGTACAGGGATTCTTCGATGGCCTTAATGGACGAGGATCACACAGATTGAGGGCGTGTAGACTGCTTAGGGAGTCACTGCATATGAGGAAAGACTCCCCAGAGCAGGAACGAATGTGATTGACTGCACGAAGGATGGATACCAGCTCAGCAGTGAATACACTGCAGCCAGCCAACAGGGAATGCAGTTCCTTATGTCTGGCATGTGTATATGCAAAGCCGACAACCATCTGCCCTTGAGCCATCAGTGAAGTTTACTGTGGAGTCCTTGTACGCATCTAGAATTGACAGGAATTGCCCGCGAAGGGCCTCTGGGTGAACAGAGCATTTGGAGCATTGTGTCAAGTCCAGTTGAAGTAGAGGTCGAGGTAGACACCATGGTGGCGTATGCGACTGGAATTTGAACAAAGATGGTAGAGGAGAAGAAACTAATTCACTCAGAAGAGACCTAACACGCACGCTGACCATCAAGCCAGATCTCTACCACCGTTCTGGTATCTGGAGTACTCTGATAGGAAAGGGGAGACGGTAGTTCGGATGAGTAGGCTTTTTTTTTTTTTGTGGTTTTATGGCGCACAACTACTAAGGTGATTAGCGCCCAGACAAGAACAGATAGTCGCTAGATCTCAAAAAATTGGTAACTGCCAGTTAGAAGATCAAGAGAAGGCTAAAAACGAAAGATAAAAAACAATTATAAGGGTTAAATATCCTTTGATAAGTTGGCCAAGTTGATAAAACGCAGAATTCTAGCAGCTGCTCGTGTGTCATCAGCTAAAATTTCCTCCAGAGTAGACGGAAAGTGAAGGGCTACACGGAGATGATGAAAATTAACACAAGACAGTAAAACATGTCGCACCGTCAGCATTTCACTGCAGGAGCACAGCGGTGCAGGATCAGCGGTTAGCAAGTGACGGTGGCTGAAACGGCAGTGACCGATCCGCAACCGGGCCAGGATGACGTCCTCTCGCCGAGAGGGGCATGAGGAGGGCCTCCAAGCGGTCGGGGTCAGTTTTACAGTTCGCAATTTATTGTAGTACAGTGAAAGCCACGCACTGTGCCATGACGACACGATACTCCGGCGAAGAGCCTGTTGAACATCGTCCGATGGGATGCAAAAGGTAGCCATGCGAGGCAAAAGAGCTGCTGCCTTGGCTGCTATGTCGGCGGTCTCATTCCCGGGCACACCCACGTGGCCAGGGACCCACAGGAAAGAAACGTGACAGCTGTCCTCTGCTAGCAACTGGAGGGAGCATTGGATCCGATACACTAGAGGATAGTTCGAGAAACGGTCCTTAAGACTCTGCAGGGCACTAAGGGAGTCTGAACATATGGCATAGAAAGGTTGGCGGTGGCGGCAAGTATACAAAACGGCCTGGTAGAGGGCAAAAAGCTCAGCCGTGAAATTCTAGCACCGGTCAGGGAGCTTGTATTGGAACCGGTTGTCCCCGACGACGAAGGCAGATCCGACACCGTCAGAGCTCTTGGAACCATCAGTGTAAAAAATATGGCATTATCGAACCGCGAACGGACTTCGACAAGCCTCGAGCGGTACACCAAATCCGGAGTGCTCTCCTTGGGGAGCGAACTAAGTTCAAGGTGAGTGTGAACCTGGGCCTGATGCCACGGTGGCAATGGGCTGTCGCTCAACAGAAAGGTGGAAGGAAGGGTAAAATCAAGCCGCTGTAGCAGGTGGCGAAACCGAACTAAAGGTGGAAGAAAGGCAATCGCAGACAACTGATATTGGCGATCGAGTGAGTCGTCAGAAAAATAATCGGTAAGATGGATGGTTGGGCATCGACCGCAGGCGGCATGCATACTGAAACAGGAGTATGTCACGCCGAGTGGTCAAGGGTAATACAGCAGCCTCGGCATACAGACTTTCAACAGGGCTGGTATAAAATGCACCGGTCGCCAGAAGTAATCCCCGATGGTGAATAGAGTTGAGACGGCGGAGAATCGACGGCCGTGCAGAAGAGTATACAAGGCTTCCATAGTCGAGCTTCGACTGAACAATGGCCTGGTAAAGGTGAAGCAAGACGGTACGATCCGCTCCCCATGACGTGCCACTGAGGACACGAAGAACATTAAGGGATCGGGCACAACGGGCAGCCAGGTAGGACACGTGTGTGGACCAGCAAAGTTTCCGATCCAACATGAGTCTCAAGAATTTTGTTGTCTCCACGAAAGGGAGAGCAACAGCGCCGAGATGTAGAGAAGGTGGAAGAAATTCCTTGTATCTCCAGAAGTTTATACACACCATTTTCTCAGTGGAGAATCTAAAGCCGTTTGCAATGCTCCAGGAATATAGGGGGTCAAGACAGCGTTGGAGACAACGCTCCAAGAGACATGTCCGCTGGGCGCTGCAATAAATTGCGAAATCGTCTACAAAAAGGGATCTGGAAATGGCGGTTGAAAGTCAATCTACGATCGGATTGATTGCAATGGCAAAGAGAGCCACACTCAAGACGGAGCCCTGCGGTACCCCATTCTCCTGGCAAAAGGTATCTGACAAAACAGAGCCCACCCATACCCGGAACTTGCGATCCGCCAAAAACGCTTGAATGAAAAGAGGGAGGCGGCCTCGAAGGCCCCATGTGTGCAATGTGCGGAGAATGCCCGCTCTCCAACAGGTATTGTATGCCTTCTCCAAGTCGAAGAACACTGCTACTGTTTGACGCTTCTTTAGAAAGTTATTCATAATGAAGGTCGACAACTTAACGAGGTGATCAGCAGCAGAGTGGTGTCGACGAAAACCGCATTGGACATTTGTTAGGAGGCGGCGAGATTCGAGGAGCCAGACCAACCATGCGTTAACCATGCGTTCCATCACCTTACAGACGCAGCTCGTCAGAGAAATGGGGCAATAACTGGAAGGAAGATGTTTGTCCTTCCCTGGTTTGTGGATGGAGACAACAATGGCTTCATGCCAACTTGTGGGAACATGGCCTTCAGTCCATATGCGATTGTAGGTACTAAGAAGAAAACACCTGCCCGCAGGAGAGAGGTTCTTCAGCAACTCAATATGGATTGAATCGGGCCCGGGAGCAGAAGATTGGGACAGGGCGAGAGCATGGTCTAGCTCCTGCATGGTGAAGGCGACATTATAATTTTCACGATTAAGGGAGTGGAAAGAAGGCGGCCGTGCCTCCTCTACCTGTTTACGAGGGAGAAAGGCAGGGTGGTAATGAGCAGAGCTAAAAACCTCCGCAAAGAAACGGCCCAATGCATTGGAAACATCAGCGGGGTTCACAAGGACTGCGTTCTCCACGGTCAGGCCAGGAATCGGGGAGTGGACCTTGATGCCGGATAAACGGCGTAGGCCACCCCAAACAACCGTGGAGGGAGTAAAACGGTTAAAAGAACTAGTAAAAGCAGTCCAGCAAGCTTTTTTGCTGTCGTTTATGATACAACGACATTGCGCTCTCAAGCGTTTATAATTTATGCAATTTTCCAAAGTTGGGTGGCGGCAGAAGGTGCGTAAAGCACGGCGCTGGGCACTAAGCGCGTCGCGGCAGGCTGCAGTCCACCAAGGGACCTGGACACGACATGGAGAATAGGACGTACGAGGTATGGAACGTTCGGCAGCGGTGAGAATAACCTCTGAGGTAGTCGACCTGACTGTCACAGTTGGGAAAATTCTGATCGTGAAAAACAGCCATGGAAGAATAAAGCCCCCAGTTGGCTTTGGAAGTGTTCCAACTGGTGGGACGAGGAGATGGGGAATGATGCAGGAAGTGGATGATACAAGGGAAATGGTCACTTGAGTACGTGTCAGAAAGTGCATACCACCAAGCTGAGGAGTGCATATCGCAAGGTCTATTTGGAATAAGTATGGGTTGTGTCAGAAAGGAAGGTCGGTGCACCAGTGTTGAGGCAGACAAGATTGAGGTGTTGAAGAATGTCCACCAAAAGGGAGCCTTTCGGACAAGGTGCTGGAGAGCCCCATAGGGGGTGGTTGGCATTGAAGTCGCCTACCAACACGAAAGGTGAAGGGAGCTGGTCAACGAGGTGTAGCACATCTGCCCTAGTAAGGGCAGATGACGACGGCAAATAGACATTACAGAGGGAAAAGGTAAATGTGGATAGAGTGATGCCGACGGCAACTGCCTGTAGGTGGGTATGCAATGAAATGGGATGGTAATAGACGTCATCCCGAATGAGCATCAGAACCCCTCCATGGGCTGGGGTACCTTCCACAGGTGGCAGGTCGAAACGCACAGAGTTGTAGTGGGGAAAGTCTGCACCATCACTTGGACGCAACTTAGTTTCTTGGAGACAAACTAGAAGCGGGCAGTGCAATCGAAGGAGTAGTTTTAACTCCTCCCGATTAGAACGAATGCCGTGAATATTCCATTGAAGGAGCGCCATGATAAAAAATGAGATAAGAAATAAGGATAAAAACGAACTAGCAAGCGGGGTCACCTCGACGGCCACTGAGGACAGGATTTCGAGGGAGCACTGCTATCGCTGTCTAGGGGCAAAGGGTCGTGGTCCATAGGTTCGACCGACGCGCCTGCCATCTGCCTGAGTTGATCAGGAGGAGCAGTTTCCACCGGCGGTAAAGGGCCGGGTGCCCGGCAGACGGAGCGTCCTAGTGAAACAGAAGACGGCCAAGGCCAGCAACTGTTGGACGGCGTGACAGATTGGTCACGCCTCGGCGGGGAAGGAGAGGAACTCTTTTTTGTTGGCTCTTCTGGAAGAGTGACGGTGAGAAGAGGCAGTTGACGGTTGGGAAGCCTGAGAACGCAGAAAATCCTCACAGACGGGTTCCTTTTTCAAAGTCCGGGCATCTTGTTTAGGTGCCCGCGGTTTACTAGAGGTTGACGAAGACTGTACTTTAGAAGCAGCAGGAGGAAGCGGGGACATGGAACAGGCAATCTTCGGGCTGGCGGATCACACAACTGTGTCAGCGAAAGTGAAATCACAAGTATGGGTACTTGAATCCTTAGTAGGTCGAGTTGAGGTGAGGACCTTACTGTATGTGCCCGCTGGGAGGACAGTGGGCTTTCGACTCGCCAACAACATTCGAGCGGCAGATGTTGATACCTTCTCCATAACCCGAATTTGCTGGACTATTTTTTCATCCTTATATACAGGGCAGTCTCGAGAGGAAGCCGCATGGTCGCCGTTGCAGTTAAGGCAGTGAGGGGGCAGAGGTGGGCAATCCCCCTCATGGGCGTCCCTACCACAAGTGACATTTTGCTGTGTTAGGACAAGATTGACGGGTGTGGTTGTATCTGTGGCATTGAAAACAGCACGTTGGGTTAGGCACATAAGGGCGGACAGAGATGACTTCATACCCTGCTTTGACCTTCGACGGGAGTTCAACTCTGTTGAACGTCAAAAAACACAGTACGAGTCGGTGTCAGCTGGTTATCTACCGTTTTCATCACCCTGTGGACGGCTGTTACACCCTGATCGGACATATAGGATTGTGTGTCTTCCATCAGACAACCCGTCAAGGGATCTCGTAAAAACTACCCCCCGTGACGAGTTGAGTGTGCGGTGCGCTTCTACTTTGACTGGAAACGTGTGTAATAACGTAGTCCGGATAAGTTTCTGGGCTTGGAAAGCACTGTCCACTTCCAGCAACAATGTGCCATTGCGCTGACGCATACAGGTTTTAACAGGGCCAGCAATTGCATCAACACGTTTCTGGATGACTAAAGGATTGACAGACGTGAAATCTTTACCATCGGTGCGAGAGACAACAAGAAATTTCAGTAGATTAGGCAGTCTTTTTTTGCCGAGGCGAATCTATTTTTCCTTTCTGGGTCAACGTCACTGAAGAAGAGAAGGAAGTCATTGCGGAAGTGTCCGCCGTCATTACCGGTGTCTCCAATGGCGCCCTCCTTCCTAATGGGGGCCCTCTCTGAGGGCTTACCCGCCTTAGGTGATTGTTCACACCTCAGGACACACCTCCCGAAAACTGACGGAGGGACCAATCGGCATGTTCGGAAGGTACCAGCTCGGGTAATCACCCCTCCCTGGGCCTGGCCCTTACCAGGGGGTACGTACGTGCCCTACTTTTCTACCCGGGGCGGGGAATTACGCGTTACCCCGTCACCTGCTACGCATGATAATGCGTGGGTCGGCCTTTAGACACGTACCGGGAGGAAAGAAGAAGAATAGAGGAAATGAAGAGAAAGAAGGAAAGAAGTGTCTCAAACGCCGAAGCGGAGACTAATGAGGAGGAGAAGAAGGCTAAGAGTAGAGCAAGAAGAGGAAGACAGAAACAAAGCTAAGGAAAGGAAGGAACCAAGGAATAAGAGAAACTAACACAAGAAACCACCGTAACAGGCGAAAGACGCCCGTCTCCGGGCGAAGGCATAAACCGGGAGGGAAAGTTTAGCAGCCTGAGGCAGAAGAAAGGCTGCTTCGGATCGGGGCCCTGTGCGCGCCACACACGTACCCACAAAAGAGCTGTGGGTCCCCGGGGAGGGGGAGGGGGGGGGGATGAGTAGGCATACCATATACAGTAGAACCTCCTTTTTACACTTTTCAAGGGACTTCAGTAAAATAGTGTAAAATGCAGGAAAGCGTAAAACGCAGGAAGTAGTGTTTTAAACGGTAAAATGTGCTTACTGGATCAGCCTCGCATTTTCGTAGTTTGTGATATATGTACATAATAGGGATCTAAATACTCGCCAGGAAGTTTATTATACAATAAAGGTTATCCAAATTTTTACTATTTTAAGCACAGGGCAGAATTTTATGGGAAGTAGAAATTTGAGATGTAATTTCATTCATTATAATTGAGGACGCCGCTGCCGGGCCATGTAAAACATCTTTAAAATTACTTGAACCAGTTCAATAGATATCGTTTGGATGCCGCTGCCAGGCTATGTAACACATCTTCCAAATTACTGCCTTTTACTGGCATTAATTATTTACATAGTAAAACTCTTAAAGTTCCGTTCTTTTGTATTTTTCGATGTTTCACTCGACAATATTAGAGAATTTATTCATGTTCTCGAGTGCAAACATATGCATAAGTATTTTTGTGATGTTTGCATAGGATTGGCATCTCACACTATTACCGCTTTTTTGAGGTTGTGGGTATTACGATACCAAACTTTGACAGATAACGTTCTTTATGAATCGGAAATATGTATCACAAAAACAATGCAACTCTTTATTCTCACATCAACAAAGTAACTGGTTCCGATTGTTCAAGTACACGCCAGCCACTGTGGCAAAGAAGCTGGTGGAAAGAAGAAACTACATCGTCACAAATCGGCACATCGTAAGTCAACTAGATACGTACTGCCAACAATGATACGCAAAATATACGTTTGATTAAATGCAAAGTGTCAAGAAACTTGACTACGAATAATTTTTAAGTGCTATACTTTAAGGGGAAAGCCATGCTAGCATCAATTTCTGTAGAATACGTCATTTTTTTCTTCACGTACAGGCTTTTAAAAAGTGTAAAATGCAGGAAAAGTGTAAATATGATAATGCAAGAAAGAGGGCGAATTAACACTGTGAACATAGGAAATTTGACGGGACCGACAAAAAATGGTGTAAATGGCAGGAAAATGTAAAAACCGGGAACGTAAAAACGAGGTTTTACTGTACATAGGCTGTGTAATTTGCCAGCAGTTGTTGCTGCATCATTCGCAGAGGAGGCACCCCAGCCTCCACAAGGAGACTGTCTACAGAGCTTGGTCTGAAAGCCCCTGTCACAAGTTGAACGCCACAGTGGTGAATAGGATCCAGAACCTGTAGCGCCGATGGCGATGCGGAACCGTATACTACACTCCTGTAGTCCAGACGTGACAGAACAAGGGCTCTGTATCAGTACAGCAGGGTACTGCAATCTGCACCCCCAAGTGGTTCTGCTAAGGCACCAGAGGAGGTTGAGGTGCCGCCAGCACTTCTGTTTAAGCTGGCGAATATATGGTATCCACGTTAGCCAGTCATCAAATTCCAGTCCTAAGAAACTGGTGAGTTTCTACTACAGTAAGTAGTTGGTCGTTTATATATAGCTCTAGATGTGGGTGGACCATACAACACTAATAGAAGTGCATAACGCACGTCTTGGCGGCCGAGAACTGAAACCCATGGGAGAGGGCACATGTCTGCACCTTGCGTATGGCACTCTGCAGCTGGTGTTCAGCAACACGCATGCTAGAAGAGCTAAAATATACGCAGAAGGCGATAGTGACAACCCAACTGCTGATGCTAGGCTATTAATGGCAACTAAAAACAGAGGGACGCTCAGTACCAAGCCCTGTGGGACCCCATTCTCCTGGGTATGTAAGGAGCTAAGGAACGCCCCAACCTGCACATGGAAGGTACGTAGAGTTAAAAATTTTTTGGATAAAAAGTGGGAGTGAGCCCTGAAGTCCCCAACCATGCAAGGTGGTAAGGATGTGGCGTCACCAGGTCATGTCGTATGCCTTTGACATATCAAAAAAGATGGCAACCAGGTGCTGACGTAGAGAAAAGTCTGTCCGGATGGTGGACTCAAGATGGACCAGGTTATCCAAGACCGAACGTCCATGACGGAAACTACCTTGGCATGGATCAAGCAGACTCCAGGATTCAAGCACCCAACACAACCACTGGCTTACCATGCATTCTAGCAATTTACACTGGACATTTGTAAGGCTGATAGGTTGGTAACTGTCCACGTCTAGTGGGCTTGTACGTGCCTTAAGCACCGGAACGATGGTACTTTCTTGCCACTGTGACGAGAAGGCACCTCCGCTTCAGATGTGATTAAATTAGGCTAGAACATGTCTCTTAGAAGCATCAGATAGATGTTTCAACATTTGATTGTGGATTCTATCGGGCCCTGGGGCAGTGTCAGGGCAGTGTGCAAGGGCACTGAGAAACTCATACTCACTAAACAGAGCGTTATACACCTCAGGGTGGTGTGCGGTGAATGAAAGAGGTTGGCATTCAATCCACTGTTTTAACGTGCAGAAGGCAGGCGAATAATTTGGGAAGCAGGAGTACGTGCATAGTGCTCAGCAAAAGCATCAGACATGGCGCCATGATCCGTACAGACACCTCCACGAATGCAGATTGCAGGAATTGCTGGCTGTGTCTGGTATCCATACAGGTATCGGAACTTCGCCCAGACTTGGGGAGGGGAGGTACGTGACCCTATGGTGGAGACGTACCTCTCCCAACATTTCTGTTTGCGCCTCTATATTATCTGCAGAGCACGAGCTCTGAGCTGTTTAAACACAGAGTATCGAGCGTTGGGTGGCGCCTATGGCGCTGAAGAGTAGGTCTATGGTATCGCATGGCGTCCGCAACTTCCAATGACCACCAAGGCACTGTTTTTCTCCAGGAGCATCCAGATGAACTGGGGAATGCATGCTCAGCAGCAGATACAATCTGTCTTAGTGACATTGTCTACCACTACATCGATCGTATCATTCGGGAGAGGTTCAAGAGTGGCAGCAGGACGGAAGTCATTCCAGTTTGCCATATTTAAAGCCAATCAAGGGGAACATCCTGAGCATTGACGATGGGGTGGTGACAAAGATAGGAAAGTGGTCACTACCACACATATCGTCGTGCGTTGACAGATGGTAAGAGGCCAGGGCTGCAAACTGACAAGTCAATAGATGAGAAAATGCCGTGTGCCACACTGAAGTGCGTGGGGCCACCGGTGTTTAAGAGGCAGAGATCGAGCTGGGATATTAAGATCTCGACATCTCTGCCACAGCCACTGGCTATTGCATCACCCCAATAGTAAAAATGGCGGTGGGAGTCGAGATATCAGTGCAGCTAATACGTTGGGCGGTACAACATCATCTGGTGGGAGATATAAGCTGGAGATAGAATAAGGTTACCACATGACGTAGCTGACAGCCACAGCTTCTAAAGGTGTCTGAAGGGGCGCGGGTTTACTATAAACAGAGTTAAGGATGTAGACACAGACTCCACCTGACACCATACGATAAACGCTGCAACTTTTGAAATATCCCCTGTACCCACGAAGTGCCAGGAACCAATTCTCCTGGAGGGCAATGCAGAAAGCAGGTGTGGTGCTTAAAAGTTGTAATTCAGCCAGGTGGCGGGGAAAATAAAACACCGCAATTCCACTGGAGGATGGGCTGGGAAGACATGAGGTACTAAGGACAGCTTTTATAGCTCAGGATCAGTTGCTTTCACTGCTGCTGAGGCTGTTGGATCAATGGCCATAGATTCTGACATACCGTCCAGATTCTGGTCCTCAGGGGACATTGGAATCTCCATCTCATCGTTAGAGATGGAGGTATGGGGCGGTAGTGCAGGAACTACCGTGATCTGTCTTTTCACTACTTTTCTTTTTCTTCTTTTGTGTTCACGCTGTTCTTTCGGCTTCTCATGTCTGGTGGGCTTTGTTGACTCAGTCTCCGGGACTGAGGATGACTAAGCCCTACGACAGGCGCACTGTTTTGGCACTCTGCCACTCGCCGGGGTCCGCTTTTCCAGCGGAGGAAGCCGAGGAAGGATGGGCTGCAAGCGACCCCTTGCTTGCGAGAGGAGCCAGAGGAGGCTGCTCCTTCTCTGGCTCAGGGGTGGGGACCAAAGTCCCCGGTATTTAGGGGACAACTGCTCCCAAATTGGGAGTTTTGAGAGCAACAAAGGAAGAGGTTCTCCCAACTATCTGGGGGCGGGTGGAGGTTATGTCTGTTGGCCCACTGTAACTGTAACTAACTAACTGGACAGTTTGTGATCTTGGTGCCATAGGTAGCGACGACAAAGCAGCTGTAGCATAGGAGGTGATCATGTTTACGGGATGGAGTTTCAAGTACTTATACGTTGCCTCTGAGTATGACAGTCTGTCCAAGGTCTTATATTCCATGATTTTCCTCTCTTTGGGCAATACTGTGCAATGTGGCGAGCAGGGCACGTGATGTTGCTTGCAGTTGACGCAGACTGGAGGAGGGGCACATGGGACGTCGGGGTAAGATGCACGTCCGCATTCTCGGCAGGATGGATTGGCATCACACGGGGATGACGTGTGCCCAAACCTCCAGCACTTTAAACAACACACAGGGGGAGGAATGTAGGGTTTAACGTCGCACCGGTAGATCATCACCTTCACCTTCTCGGGCAATGAATCACCCTCTAAAGCCAGGATGAAGGCACTGGTGGCAAACCTGTTCTCCTTTGGACCCCTAAAAATACGCTGGATAAAATTAATACCGCGCCGCACTACGTTTGCTCGTAGCTCGTCATCAGATTGCAAAAGGAGTCTAGTGAGGTGTTATTGTAACGGGAACATCACCCAGCTTGTCACATGCAAGCAGTGCCCATAACTGTGCTGGGGATGACGTCATTATGAGGACTGTCCCTGATCTCATTTTAGACATGCCCTCAACCTCTCCATACTTATCCTCCAAGTGGTCCACAAAAAAATAATGGCTTCGTCAATTGAAAGGATTCTCCATCTGTCCTGTTACAGACAATGTATTTAGGGGCATAAGCCTCACCTTGTTGACGAGCCCTACGTTCCTCTCATGAGGTGGCCAGGGAAGGGAACGTGTAAGGGGGGGGGGGGGGGGGGGGGTTTCATATGCTGCAGCATTTAAATCAGGTCTTCCTCTCAGAGACACCGGTAGTGCGTCCGGCAGCGCTATTGGGTCTTTTCATGGTGTTCCCAAGAGCAGCTAGGGAAAAGAGGTCCACCTAGGCAGAGCCCCACTTGCCTGGGTAAGCCTTGTATAACTGAGGTGGGGCAAGTTCCTCACTAGTCACTGTTCAACCTTAACAGCCATGTATCTCCTCGGCACGTAGCACACCTTGAGATTGAGTTTTTTTTTTAATAGAGGTTTGTACCGTCCTCGCGACCCAGGCGATTAAGCAAAGATCCCCAGGCTCTAAAACGTACAACATTCCACCGTCGCGTGGAACGATGCCTTTGAAGCATGCACAGAGCATACGGTGTAGCGGACTGTTGGCGCGACACAGCCCATGGCTCAGAACCCCGGGTTCGCCAAGCCCGTACTCAGCAAATTACTCCTGAGCCCCTGAGGGGTCCTAATGAAGGAACTAACGGTTGTTAAAGCTTGAATTTTTACATTTGTGTGTGTTTTATTTGTGTATCTGTCAACGAGCCTGTGCTTTGGTAAATTGATTTTTATATAATTTTTCCCACCAGGAATGTTTCCCTCTATAAATTCACATTTCATTATTTTACTAAATAAATGAATAAAAGCACCAAAGAGTATTCACACGTTTCTGTTTTCCTTATTTAACGTAAAGAAAATAAAAATTTTAAAAATGAGACTTCAAAGTCTGAACAGGATATTATTAGGAAATGATATGAAATGTTTACCTCTGTTTACATAAGGATTTACCACCAACAAACAGATAAAAATGCCATAGTAGTTGTTGTTATTATAAGGGGACTAAACATCTGGCTCATCAGCCCCTGTTCCTACATAAGAGCACACTGCCAGAGGCTAAAAACAGACAATGAGAATGGACAAACAAACACACACACACACACACACACACACACACACACACACACACACACAAAGGGACCAACTGACGAAGAACAGATCGCTGACTACACAAAAGACACACAGATAAAAAATTCAAGTCAAGAATTAACTTAAAAAAAACTGGACAGCAGAATATCATGGCTGGCTGATCACTAGGATAATAATGGATGAGCCAGTCATCCTGTACGCACTAAAGCTGCCAGTTGGAAATAGGACTGACAAGGCAAAAGGAACAGCAGATTAAAACTGTTTAAGTGGTGGGCACCCAAAAGATCAGACTTGGGTACCCATCATTAAATTGTACGATAAGAACCAGTTGCACAAATAAAACCTAAAAAACATGGTCAACCATAGAGGCGTCATCAGCTACAAGCTAAGGAAGCTCAGAGGACAGGTTAAATGACTGCCGCAATGCAGCTAAAAGTGGACAGTCCAACAAGATATGGACCACAGTCAACATAGTTCCACAACAGCAGTTTGGCGGGACCTCTCGACGTAAGAGGTAGCTGTGAGTGACCCACGTATGGCCTATACGCAGGCGACAGATGACGACCGAGTACCTTCGAGAAGGCCTAAGTGAGGTCTTCAAAGCTGCTGTCGAAGCTTTCATCACACGGAGCTTATTGGACATGCACAATGTCGACCATTCTGAATTCCAGGCCATGGAAATCTTGCGGTGCAGACCCAAACAGATGTCCCATTCTGGGGGTACCAATATCCAGACGCTGGGAGGCAATGGCCTGCTTGGCCAACTGCTCAGCTCGTTCGTTCCCTGGAATGCCAATGTGGCCCGGGGTCCAGATGAAAGCTACAGAATGGCCAGACTTGCCAAGACTGAGCACTGAGTCTAGGATGGATTGCACCAAATGGTGTTTGGGGAAACACCTGTCGAGAACTTACAAGCCACTCAGGGAGATTGATAGGAGAATGCAGGAGGGAGAGGTAGGGACTCTCGTGAGGAAAGGAGAGTACGTACCCGAATCACAATTGGAAGACCTGATCTGAGTTGACGTTGTGGAGAGGGAAGGATGGTGTTTGGAAACAAAAGTCTGTGATTTGGATAGTGAGGTGTTGCGTGAACGTGTGCAGCATATGAAACCAACAACTGTTGTCAGCGAAACCTCAGTGGAAGGATGCCAGCTTCTGCGAGGAGGCTTGGCACATGGCTGGTGTGGAAAGCCTTCGTTGCAAGATAAACAGCACCACGAAGGATGGGATCCAAGATCCGCAATGCTGAATGTGACGCAGAGACATACACCTGGCTCCCATAATCCAGGCGCGATAGGATTAGGGCCTTAAAGAGGTGCATGAGAGTGACAGCCAGCTCCCCAGGCAGTGTGGCCGAGACAGAACAGTATAATTAGATGCCACCAGCACTTTTGCTTCAACTGACGAAGGTGTGGCCCCCAAGTCAGTCAGTTGTCAAACAGCATGCTGAGAAATCTATGCATTTCTGCGACATGAAGCTGTTTGCTCGCAAGGTACAGTTCTGGGTCAGGGTGAACGACCTGATGACGACAAAAGTGCATGACTCTGGATTTGGATGCAGAAAACGTGAAGTCATGCGCTGAGGCCCATAATTGTGCGTTTTGAATGGCTCCTTGCAGACATCTTTCAGCGACACCAATGCTAGCAGAGCTGTAAAATAAACAAAAGTCATTGGCAAACAAGGACGAACAGACCGATGACCCTACAGCCGCCGCAAGGCCGTTTATGGCAACTAAAACTAGAGAAACGTCAGTAGGGACCATGTAAGCCCCAGTCGTACAGCGTAGCCAGTATATAGTGGCGCCAGGTGGTACTGTATGCCTTGCAAAGATCGAAGAATACTGCAACCATGTGCTCATGCCTGGTGAAAGCAGTGCGGATAGCCGACTCCAACAACACTAGATTATCTATTGCAGAGCGGCCATGGCGGATGCCCCCTTGCTGGGGAGCAAGGAGTCCCTGATCTTCAAGAATCCACATGAGCCACCGACTCATCATACGTTCCAAGATCTTGCACAGAACATTGGTGAGACTTATTGGGTGGTAGCTCTCTGCCACCTGTGGATCGGCACCAGGTTTCATCACCATGATGATGATGCTATTCCGCCATTGGGACGGAAAAACACCTTTCACACAGAGATGGTTTTACAAAGTGAGAAGACATTGTTGAAAATCCGTAAGGAAGTGATAATGAAATCGCTGTGTACACTGTCTGGTCTTGGGGAGGTGTCAGGACATGCAGCTAGGGCATTCTCAAAGTCCCACTAACTGAATGGCACGTTGAATTTTTCCTGACGGTGCATGTGAAAGGAAAGCTGCCGTTGTTCAACTCGCTCTTTGAGTAGGCAGAAGTCCGCACTGTGAGACGCAGATGCTGAGCTACTAGCATAATCTTCTGCCATGTGCTGCACAACAGCAGCTGGGTCTGTGGATAGAGTACCCCGAATGTGAAGACTGTGGATTCCTGCCAGTGGAAGATGCCCAAAAAGGCGCCTAACCTGCTTCCAAACCTCAGTTGGGAAGGCCCCGAGAGCCAATAGTGGCTACATACCTCTCCCAGCTATCTCACTTTGCTTTGTTGGATCAGCCAACGAGCTTGGGCACAGAGCCTTTTAAAAGCAATCAGGTGCTCCAATGAAGGATTGTGGCGATGGCGCTGGAGCGCCCGACGATGCTCCCCGATGGCCTCAGCAATTTCCGACGTCCACCAGGGTACCGACTTACAACAAAGCAAACCAGAGGATTTGGGGACTGTCGTCATGTACACTCCAAGTAAGGTGTGGAGGTAAGCTGGGACTGCAAAGGGAGAGATCTACGACTGAGTAGGTGCCATGGGCCAAGCTGAAGTGTGTAGTGGCTCCGTTGTTAAGAAGGCAAATATTTAGTTGCGCCAGAAGGTACTACACATCTCTATCACGGGCCGTAATCTCAGTTGCACCCCACAAGGGGTAGTGGACATTGAAGTCCCCCCAACAGGAGGTACGGCGGGGGAAGTTGGGCAACCAAGGCAGCTAGTTCCGTAGAAGACACTGCCTTGTCCGGAGGAATCCACACAGCCACTTCCTCAAGCCCAGTGTGAAGTGTACGATATGACATTGCCCCCAGGCTGATGCCGCACACTTGTATTCTATACAGCCACACACCGTCAAATTTAAATCGCGCACACGTGAATGCGGGAAATGTAAGCTTGGGGAACTTTATGACAGAGGTTTTTCCGTGGGACTGGAAAAACAGAAGCCAAGTCGCGCGGGAGAAGTCTTATGGACTGCCGAGGATGGCAGAGCGCGGTTGCTCGTCGCGGCGATTTTGTAAAAACGTACGAGGTTTTCGCGGCCAAAGTGCCATTTTTGCCTTTGCAGTTGAAGGATTTCGGTGTGTGGGGAAGAGTGCAAAGTTGTGTGGGGGCTCGAGTCGTACAAAAAACACTTTTATAATATTAAATATGTGCAGTGTGATGAAGACAAATTAAACTTATTTAAAACTATAGCTGTGAGGTGAACGTTACTCTTTTGCAACTCGCCCTATATGCCCATAAATGTGTGTATAATTAGTATGTACTTTTATTTATTTATTTATTTATTGGAAACTGTATTAAGGTGCACATGGACGGAACAGCACCAAAGCGGGAATCATATAGTATCATCCCCCAAACAACCACAAAACATTTTTCCATCAGAAAGAGGGAAGAGCATGTTCCACCCTGTCGCAAATGGCACTGCTGCACTGGGGATACTGGCGAGGACACAGATGCAAACACCTCCGGAAACCCTATCATACACTGCACGATTTTTATAATAGCCCCAGTAACCCTGAAGGGCAGGGGTCCGCTGAATAGAAAACCAAGTTTCCTGGAGGGCTACACACAACACAGGGAATCGGCACAATAAATGGCACAATTCACCTATAAACAGTTCCACTTAAGGATATTGCTGTTGGCGTACTGGGATGCCATGACGTCATCAACATTGAGTTTACACATCAGTATCACCTTTTGCCGCCACCTTAGTACTTGTGGCATCAATATCCATCAAGTCTGGAACGTCTGAGTGCGAGGTCCTCAGAGGACACTAGCATCTCCAACCCATCCTCAGACTCTGAAGTTTGAGAGACCGAGTGCCGTCAGAAGCGATGTTTTCTTAGTTCTCTTTTTCTATTGCTTGTCCTCCCACTGTTCTTTCGGTTTAGACTACTGGGAGGGCTTCTCTTAAGTTTCAGGGGCTGATGATGGTCGGGAAGCCCTTCAACCAGTAGTGTGTACATTCCCCAGTGAACGGCTTGGATCCTCCGGTCTACTCTTCGAAACTGGGGAAGGGAGCGTCCCAACGGACTTCTCTCTAGCGAGAGGGGCTGGGGTGGCTGTTGCTTCTCCAGCTGGGGAATGGGCACTTGTGTCCTCTATGGTGGGGGTGAAGCATCGCATTTAAAGCATCGCATAGGATGTAAAGCTTTACATCACACCAGTAAATCATGACTTTGACCTATTCGGGCAATGTATTGCCCTCAAAGGCCAAGATGAAAGCACCGGTGGCAATCCTGCAATCCTTCGCATGCACCAGACAAAGTGGATGCCCCGTCGCTCTAAATTGGCGAGGAACTCGTCATCAGTCTGTAGGAGGTCTCTGTGGTAAGTCAGACCCTGGACAATGTTCAGCGATTTGTGGTGTGTTATGCTTACAGGGACATCAACCAGCTCGTTGCAAGCAAGCAATGCTTTCGACTGGGTGGATGATGCAGCTTCTATCAGCACTGAACCGCTCCTCATCTTCGACATTCCCGCGACTTCACCATACTTATTTTCTACGAAGAAAAGAGGTTTTGTCATCATGAAATTTTCTCTGTATATTTTACTGCATATGAGATATTTTGGGGAGTATAACTCATCCCTAGCTTTAGCCCGATGTTCCTCCCGCGATATACCAAGGGAAGGAAACGATTAGGGGGGGGGGTCATATTTTGTGGCACTGAAATTCAATCTTCCTCACTTAGAAACGCGATTGGTATAGTTTATAGCTCGTTTCATCTTGGTTCCACGAGCAGCTAGGGATATAAAGGTCCACCCAGGCAGAGCCCTGCTTGTCTGGGTAAACCTTATGCAACTGAGGTGCGGCAGATTCCTCAGAGATTGCTCGCTAGCGACTGTTCAACCTCAACAGACATGCATCTCCTTGGCACGTAGCACACCTTGAGATTGAAGGGTTTTTTTTTTTTTTTTTTTTTAAATCCTCATGACCCAGGCGATTAAGCTAAGATCCCCGAGCTCTAAAGCGTATAACGTTGCACTGTCACGCCGAATGATGGTCATTGAAGCTTGCACAGAGCTTACGGTGTAGCAGACTGTTGGCGCGATACAGCCCGCAGTTCAGGACCCCGGGTTCACCAAGCCCGTACTCAGCAAATTAATGCAGAGTTCCTGAAGGCAAAATGCTATAGGAGATACGGTATGGTAAATGTTTATATGACTGGAAAAAAGTAAGTTGTAGCTATCCTTGAACGGTATCCATATATCATAAACAAAAGAAAAAGCTATAACCACTTATTACTGATGCCTAGCAACAAACTACAATAGTAAAAGGCACCAAATGCCGTTGACACCCTGTCTGTACTAAATAACTTCCAGGCACAGTTTTGAATGCTATTTAAATAAAAAGGGCTCTATTCCTTGATAATATCAGTTCCATTAGCTGAAACATTAGATAACCAAATTACCAATGTAAGAATATTAACAGCAGCAGCTTTTCTGACAAAAAAACTCACCTGACGAAATCGTGCACATAGACATAAGACAGTCCTTTTTTTTTTTTTTTTTTTTTTTTTTGTGGTTTTAGGGTGCACAACTTCTATGGACATTAGCGCCCAGCCAAGAACATTGATTCGCTATGATCAACAAGAGGCTAAAAACGATAGATAAAAGACAATTAAAAGGGTTAAATATCCTTGGATAGGTTGGCCAAGTTCATAAAAGGCAAAACCCGAGCAGCTGCTCGTGTGTCATCAGCTAAAATTTCCTCCAGAGTAGACGGAAAGTGAAGGGCTACACGGAGATGATTAAAATTAACACAAGTCAGTAAAACATGTCGCACTGTCAGCAGTTCACCGCAGGAGCATAGCGGTGCAGGTTCGGCGGATAGCAAGTGACGGTGGCTGAAACGGCAATGACCGATCCGCAACCGAGCCAGGATGACCTCCTCCCGCCGAGAGGGGCGTGAGGATGTCCTCCAAGCGGTCGGGATCGGTTTGACAGTTCGCAATTTATTGTTGTACAGTGAAAGCCACACACTGTGCCATTGCGACACGATACTCCGGCGAAGAGCCCGTTGAACATCGTCCGATGGGACGCAAAAGGTAGCCATGCGAGGCAAAAGAGCTGCTGCCTTGGCTGCTGTGTCGGCGGCCTCATTCCCGGGCACACCCACATGGCCAGGGACCCACAGGAAAGAAACGTGACAGCTGTCATCCGCCAGCAACTGGAGGGAGCGTTGGATCCGATACACGAGAGGATGGTTCGATAAAGGGTCCTTAAAACTCTGCAGGGCACTAAGGGAGTCAGAACATATGGCATAGAAAGGTTGGCGGTGGCGGCAGGTATACAAAACGGCCAAGTGGAGGGCGAAAAGCTCAGCCGTGAAGGTCGAGCACCGGTCAGGGAGCTTGTATTGGAACCGGTTGTCCCCGACGACGAAGGCAGATCCGACACCGGCAGTGCTCTTGGAACCATCAGTGTAAATAAATACGGCATTATCGAACCGCGAACGGAGTTCGACAAGCCTCGAGCGGAATACCAAATCCGGAGTGCTCTCCTTGGGGAGCGAACTAAGTTCGAGGTGTGTGTGAACCTGGGCCTGATGCCACGGTGGCAATGGGCTTTCGCTCAACCGAAGGGTGGAAGGAAGGGTAAAATCGAGCCGCTGTAGCAGGCGGCGAAACCGAACTCCCGGTGGAAGCAAGGCAATCGCAGACAACTGATATTGGCGATCGAGTGAGTCGTCAGAAAATAATCTGTAAGAGGGATGGTTGGGCATCGACCATAGGCGGCATGCATACCGACACAAGAGTATGTCACGTCGAGTGGTCAAGGGTAATACAGCAGCCTCGGCATACAGACTTTCAACAGGGCTGGTATAAAATGCACCGGTCGCCAGACGTAATCCACGATGGTGGATAGAGTTGAGACGGCGGAGAATCGACGGCCGTGCTGAAGAGTACACAAGGCTTCCATAGTCGAGCTTCGACTGAACAATGGCCTGGTAAGGTGAAGCAGGACGGTACGATCCGCTCCCCATGACGTGCCACTGAGGACACGAAGAACGTTAAGGGATCGGGCACAACGGGCAGCCAGGTAGGACACGTGTGTGGACCAGCCAAGTTCCCGATCCAACATGAGTCCCAAGAATTTCGTAGTCTCCACGAAAGGGAGAGCAACAGGGCCGAGACGTAGAGAAGGTGGAAGAAATTCCTTGTATCTCCAGAAATTGATACACACAGTTTTCTCAGTGGAGAATCGGAAGCCGTTTGCGATGCTCCAGGAATATAGACGGTCAAGACAGCGTTGGAGAGAACGCTCCAAGAGACACGTCCGCTGGGCGCTACAATAAATTGCGAAATCGTCAACAAAAAGAGATCCGGAGATGTCGGCTGAAAGGCAGTCCACGATCGGATTGATTGCAATGGCAAAGAGCGCCACACTCAAGACGGAGCCCTGTGGTACCCCATTCTCCTGGCAAAAGGTATCTGACAGAACAGAGCCCACCCGTACCCGGAACTTGCGATCCGCCAAAAACGCTTGAATGAAAAGAGGAAGGCGGCCCCGAAGGCCCCATGTGTGCAATGTGCGGAGAATGCCCGCTCTCCAACAGGTATCGTATGCCTTCTCCAAGTCGAAGAACACGGCTACTGTTTGACGCTTCTTTAGAAAGTTGTTCATAATGAAGGTCGACAACGTAACGAGGTGGTCAGCAGCAGAGCGGTGTCGACGAAAACCGCATTGGATATTAGTCAGGAGGCGGCGAGATTCGAGGAGCCAGACCAACCGAGCGTTAACCATGCGTTCCATCACCTTACAGACGCAGCTCGTCAGAGAAATGGGACGATAACTGGAAGGAAGATGTTTGTCCTTCCCTGGTTTGGGGATGGGGACAACAATGGCTTCACGCCAACTTGTGGGAACATGACCTTCAGTCCATATGCGATTGTAGGTACTAAGAAGAAAGCACTTGCCCGCAGGAGAGAGATTCTTCAGCATCTCAATATGAATGGAATCGGGCCCGGGAGCAGAAGACCGGGACAGGGCGAGAGCACGATCTAGCTCCTGCATGGTGAAGGCGACGTTATAATTTTCACGATTAAAAAAGCGGAAAGAAGGCGGCCGTGCCTCCTCTACCTGTTTGCGAGGGAGAAAGGCAGGGTGGTAATGGGCAGAGCTCGAAACCTCCGCAAAGAAATGACCCAATGCGTTTGAAACATCAGCTGGGTCCACGAGGACCGCGTTCTCCACGGTCAGGCCAGGAATCGGGGAGTGGACCTTGATGCCGGACAAACGGCGTAGGCCACCCCAGACAACCGCGGAGGGAGTAAAACGGTTAAAAGAACTAGTAAAAGCTGTCCAGCAAGCTTTCCTGCTGTCGTTTATGATACGACGGCACTGCGCTCTCATACGTTTGTAATTGATGCAATTCTCCAAAGTTGGGTGGCGGCGGAAGGTGCGTAAGGCACGGCGTCGGGCTCGAAGCGCGTCGCAGCAGGCTGCAGTCCACCAAGGGACCTGGACACGACGTGGAGAAGAGGATGTACGAGGTATGGAACGTTCAGCAGCAGTGAGAATAACCTCTGTGAGGTATTCGACCTGACTGTCACAGTTGGGAAAATGCTGATTGTGAAAAACAGCCATGGAAGAATAAAGCCCCCAGTCGGCTTTAGAAATATTCCAACTGGTGGGACGTGGAGATGGGGAATGATGTAGGAAGTGGATGATACAAGGGAAATGGTCACTCGAGTACGTGTCAGAAAGTGCATACCACTCAAACCGACCGGCAAGCTGAGGAGTGCATATTGCGAGGTCTATATGGGAATAAGTGTGTGTTGTGTCAGAAAGGAAGGTCGGTGCACCGGTGTTGAGGCAGACAAGATCGAGGTGGTGGAGAAGGTCCACCAAAAGGGAGCCTCTCGGACAAGGTGCCGGAGAGCCCCATAGGGGGTGGTGGGCATTAAAGTCGCCTACCAACACGAAAGGTGAAGGGAGCTGGTCAACAAGGTTTAGCACATCTGCCCTAGTAAGGGCAGATGACGATGGCGAATATATATTACAGAGGGAGAAGGTAAATGTGGATAAGGTGATGCAGACGGCAACTGCCTGTAGGTTAGTGTGCAAGGAAATGGGATGGAAATAGACGTCGTCTTGAAGGAGCATCAGAACCCCTCCATGGGCTGGGACACCTTCCACGGGTGGCAGGTCGAACCGCACAGAGGTGTAGTGTGGAAAGTCTGCACGATCACGTGGACGCAACTTAGTTTCCTGGAGGCAGACTAGAAGCGGGCAGTGCAATCGAAGGAGTAGTTTTAACTCCTCCCGATTAGAACGAATGCCGCGAATGTTCCATTGAAGGAGCGCCATGATAAAAATGAGAGAAGAAATAAGGATAAAAACCAAGTAGTGAGCGGGGTCACCTCGACGGCCGCTGAGGACCGGATTTCGAGGGAGCACTGCTATCGCTGTCTGGGGGCAAAGGGTCATGTTCCATTGGTTCGACCGACGCGCCTGCCACCTCCCTGAGTTGATCAGGAGGGGCAGTTTCCACCGCCGGTAAAGGGCCGGGCGCCCGGCAAACGGAGCGTCCTGGTGAAACAGAAGACGGCCGAGGCCGGCAACTGTTGGACGGCGTGACAGATGGGTCACGCCTCGGCGGGGAAGGAGAGGAACTCTTTTTCTTGTCAGCTCTTCTGGAAGAGTGACGGCGGGAAGAGGCAGTTGACGGTTGGGAAGCCTGAGAACGCAGAAAATCCTCACGGACGGGTTCCTTTTTCAAGGTCCGGGCATCTTGTTTAGGTGCCCGCGGTTTACTAGAGGTTGTTGAAGACTGTACCTTAGAAGCAGCAGTAGGAAGCGGGGACGTGGAACGGGCAATCTTCGGGCTGGCGGATCGCACAACTGTGTCAGCGAAAGTGAAATCACAAGTCTGGGTACTGGAATCCTTAGTAGGTCGAGTTGAGGTGAGGACCTTACTGTATGTACCCGCTGGGAGGACAGTGGGCTTTTTCATCCTTATATACAGGGCAGTCGCGAGAGGAAGCCGCATGGTCGCTGTTGCAGTTAAGGCAGTGAGGGGACGGAGGTGGGCAATCCCCCTCATGGGCGTCCCTACCACAAGTGACACATTTTGCTGCATGTGGGCAATGTTCACGGGTATGGTTGTACCTGTGGCATTGGTAGCAGCGCGTTGGGTTTGGAATATAAGGGCGGACTGAGATAACTTCGTACCCTGCTTTGACCTTCGACGGGAGGTCAACTCTGTCGAATGTCAAAAACACAGTACGAGTCGGTGTCAGCTGGTTATCTACCGTTTTCACCACCCTGTGGACGGCTGTCACACCCTGATCGCACATATAGGACCGGATGTCGTCATCAGACAACCCGTCAAGGGATCTCGTAAAAACTACCCCACGTGACGAGTTGAGTGTGCGGTGCGCTTCTACTTTGACTGGAAACGTGTGTAATAACGTAGTCCGGATAAGTTTCTGGGCTTGGAAAGCACTGTCCACTTCCAGCAACAATGAGCCATTGCGCTGACGCGAACAGGTTTTAACAGGGCCAGCAATTGCATCAAAACCTTTCTGTATAACGAAAGGATTGACAGAAGTGAAATCTTTTCCGTCGGTGCGCGACACAACAAGAAATTTCGGCAAATTAGGCAGAGTCTTCTTTTGCTGAGACGAATCTATCTTACGTTTCTGGGTCAATGTCAGTGAAGAAGAGAAGGAAGTCATTGCGGAAGTGTCCCCCGTGATTACCGGCGTCTCCGATGGCGCGCTCCTTCCTAGTGGGGGCCCTCTCCGAGGGCTTACCCGCCTTAGGTGATTGTTCACACCTCAGGTCACACCTCCCGAGAACTGACGGAGGGACCAATTGGCATGTTCGGAAGGTACCAGCTCGGGTAATCACCCCTCCCTGGGCCTGGCCTTTACCAGGGGGTACGTACGTGCCCTACTTGTCTACCCGGGGCGGGGAATTACGCGTTACCCCGTCACCTGCTACGCATGATAATGCGTGGGTCGGCCTTCAGACACGCACAGGGAGGAAAGAAGAAGAATAGAGGAAGTGAAGAGAAAGAAGGAAAGGTGTCTCAAACGCCGAGGCGGAGACTAATGAGGAGAAGAAGGCGAGGAGAGGACAAGGAGAGAGAGACAGAAACAAAGGGTAAGAAAGGAAGGAACCAAGGAATAAGAGTAACGACAACAAAAAAACACCTGAACTCGTGAAATACGCCCGTCTCCGGGCGAAGGCATAAACCGGGAGGGAAAGTGAAGCAGCCTGGGGCAGAAGAAAGGCTGCTCCGGCTCGGGGCCCCGTGCGCGCCACACACGTACCCACAAAAGAACTGTGGGCCTCCTGGGGGGATAAGACAGTCCGTTGTGTATTGCTCTTTGTGAGCAGAGATACTGAACAATCTCGGCCAGCGAGTGTTTTACATGATACATCGGAGGGACACTAAGGTCCCAACAGAAACAGATATCAGTTTCCACTTTGTCTTGTGATGCTGGACTTTTAAGTCCTGTCGTGCAGGATAGGGTTAAAGTGCACCATCAGTTGTGAGGCTATTAGCTGTTTTGGATTGGGGGGGGGGGGTGTTGGCACCTCACTAATGTGGCCCCGGCACAGCTTCCTGGGCTACGACACTATATGCTGACAGGACTCTGGAGTGGTCAGTGTAGGAAGCATTTGAAGAAAACAGCACAGGAGTTATCACCTGAAAATTTGTGAAGCTCCCAGCAGGATAGCAGACCAACAGTCAACAAAGCCCTCTAGACATGTCATTTGAGTGAGTCAGCAAGCAAGTTTATAGCTAACCTTACTCAGGGACAGGACTTATTGTTCCAAAGCCATTATGATTAAGGTATCAAGCTATTTTCATACACCTAAAGCTACTGAAGAAAGCTTAGGGAGTCAACACCATGAATTAATTACTGAAAGAATCTAAATGATTTAAAATCTGCATTTGTCAACACCTGACTGTTACACAAGTGGCAAAGTTTACCAACCTAGTACATATAATAGAAATTTAAAGCTCATTTTTGTGTATACCCACCATGAAAGTGTATGTTTAAGACAAATTGTACTCTCAGTTGCAAAGTTTATACTCTGCCTTCACACAGGCCAAAATTTTCAGGACAGGTGCGAGTTTTTAATTCAGTGAAATAACTAACAAAATATTTAGTTTTATCCCACTCACTGAAAGTATACCTCACCACTGCGTAACAAATCTAGAATTATTTTAATCTAATATACCTTATATACTCCTAGTAATCCGTGCACCCCAAAGTTTGACGAGAAAAAAAATAAAAATATAATGTGGATTTGTGTAGATCAGGACACCATCTGTCTGATTTGAACAAGTACGCGAGGGCAGCCATTTGGGATGTCACGTCTATTAAATTTCAAAATGACACGTAAATATCAAAACAATTGATGTCACACTGATTGAAAAAGAGAGAGAGAGAGAGAGGCAAGTAATATTGTCATATCCAGAGCGTGCGAATCTAGCACGAACCTCATAAAATTCTCGAATTTTTACCTACTAAATGTTCTCATACAAACTGAAAAATATTTCAGTTTTAACATATTACTGGGTTAAATTGTACGATGCTTCTCGCCGGGCTGTAGTGGTTATGTTGGCACCAATGGTAATGACAGCAACTCAGATGACCAATAAATGTTTTTTGTGACAACTTCAATTAAAAATACTTTTTCTTCCTGAACGGACAAGGATACATAAACAAACCTGTCTATCATAGTGTAGGTACAGCATTAATTTTGCTGCGAGTGAAACGAGCAGCAATAACATTTACTCTGTACTCGTGAATAATATGCTACACTTCACTGTTCATCTGTTGCCAACATAAGCACTGGAGCCCAGTGAGAAGCGCCGTAAAATTTTGCCTATTACTGTAAAAACACACAGTAACACACTAAAATGAACACTTATAGAATCTGAACAGTTAAAGAAATGGAGCTGAGACTGGTATTACAATCTCCTCGGGTATTACATGGTCATATATCTTTGTACAAGTCTACATACCATGTGTTTACATCAAAGATATTTGATAGCGTAATAAGAAGTTTCGACATACATTTATTTTTCATCAAAGAAATGTCATCAAATGTAGCACCTCGCCGTATATTTGATTATAAAGTTGCTCATCATCTCTCCGCTGCAAATGTATGCACTCAGTGCTAGCATCGCTGTTGCTAATCGACATGTGCATGCGTTTGAACCAAGGAGGTAAGGTTTGAACGTATCTGCAATGCCGCGCCATAATTAGCGTTTAAACACAGTAGCAAGAAATCGCTGTAGCCCTGTCATCTCCAGATATAGTCGTTTTCATGTCCCGATACCAATGTGGGTACTAATACCTAACTTAAGTAGATAACGTACTTTATTACTCAGAAAGATGGTACCATAAACTACTCATTCTAACATCAACAATCAAACTGTTTGTACGTGCCAGCCGTGCTCTCAAAGAAGCTGCCGGAAAGATACATTACTTCGATACATTTACAACCAGCTAAGGCAGCGCACAATAAAAAGTTATTATTACCCACTGTCTTGAAATATGACGACAATAATACCCATTTTTTTAACACCACAAAGAAACTTTATGTCTAAGAAATATTATGAATATTTGATAATATTTCTTTGCCAAAGATTTGATCGAAAATATTAGTGTGTAATACCGGCCTAAAGGGATGTTTTTTAAAGTGGAGTAATCCCTGCCTGGTGTTTTTTGTTGTTGCAGATGGAGTATTACCAACCTTAATTCGAATAATCCGCGCACCCCAGTTTTTAGTTCATAAATTTGGGAAAAAATGTGCACGGATTACTCAAGTATATATGGTAAATGGTAAATATACCAACTTAGGTATACTGTATTTGTTTTTAGAATAAATAAAACAGGGCATGCATTAGACTGCTTCTACTGATATAAATCTTTTGTGAAAAATTCAATGTAAGTCATTACAAAATGGGGGGAAAGTACCTGTGGCTCTGAACAAAAAATATTATGTTTGCTGCTAACAACCTAATACTCATATCCTGTATACTTATTTCCTATAAGCAGCCAATATACGACGATCTTCCACCTACACTAGCACAATTGCAGCATTCATTATATAAAATTTGTAGCAAACTAAGAGACAGATACCTTTCACACAGTGAGCATTTCACGGAAAAGATTTTTATATATTCTTTAATTGGAAAGTGATATTACTGCACCAGTAAATTGGAGGGGAGGGAGGGGGGGCATTTTCACATTTTTTACTATCAACTTTTTTATACTTTTCTGTACTCTGAGTACTAGGATGTGCTGCAGTTGTGCACGAGCATAAACAATTTATTTAATTAGTATTTTGTCCAACATAGCAAATATTTTTATTTTACATTTAAAAAGGAAAAAACAGTTACATAGTTAAAAATGTGATATTTTTTGTGCACTTAGTGCTCTCTTTCAGAGGTATACAGGTGAACTACTAATCATTGTTGCTAAGAAATATTCATTCTATATTTAACCTATTTTCTGTAGGACGAAATCTTTTCCCATCACAACAGGAGTAAGTAGTTTTAAATTTCAGGTCACATGAATGCTTTAATTTTGCATGCCTATAGCAGAAATTAAATACACAGTTACCTGGATTATTCAGGAGTTTCAATAAGGATGTAGTGTATGCTTTCAGTGACTTCTTTGTCAGCATCATTGGAGTGCACTTAGTAAAGCAACGAGCAAGAAACGACGCTGTTTCAGCTTTGACATTAGGGTTCTTATTTTCAAGTGCTTCTAAGCAATCTTCCTGGATAGCTTCTATAGTTGTCTGAAAATTAATTATATTGTAACTAAGAAAAGATAATAACTTCAGCTGAGAAAGTGAAAAAAAAAAAAAAAAAAAAGAGAGAGAGAGAGAGAGAGAGCAGAGTACTCACGCCGACATATATAGCGTCAATAGCGTCCCTCAGAGCTGTTACCACATTCTGCTTCTTTTCCCTGAATTTCTCTAGTATGGTTGGGATGCACTGGCTGGCATAGGGCTGGAACCGTTTCTTCAAACCATTTGCAAGAGCAGCCAGACATTTACCTGCTGCTGCTATGACCATAACATTTGTGTCTTTGCCTACCATCTGCAAGTATGAAGTAAGACTGTTCAAGTCAGCTGTTCAATCATACCACAAGAACACAATAATGAAGTAAAATAATAAAAATAAAATAATAATAAACCTTGTAAATAATTTAGATTGATGTATTACTTTAGTTTGGTAATCTCTAAGTAGTTCAACCATGTAGTTCTTACTTAACAATGATATAGTTTTATTTATGGCCTCTAATTTCCTCTCATGTACATAGTCTCCAAATTCTCTGAAAGCTCTTGGTAAATTTCTTTACCAATGTTCTAAATGAATAAATGATAGCAACAGATTTTTAACAGTATCATCCTTGTATTTTCAATATTGAAACACTTTGTTTGAAATTGTTGAAGACTTTAAGGAAACTTTCTTCCCACTGGACACTAATATATATGTCTGAGCAGACTCATCCACAGTACTTTACAGTCGGGCCGCTGAAACATGTCACTTCAAGGTCACTCCTCAAGTGTTTTGAAGTTGCCAGTATGACTGAAAACCAAATGACAAACAAGAGATGCTGCATCTTCTGAACCAATCACAGCACAGCTACAAATGACAGTTACGTCATCGTCACTACCACGTTGCCGCGTTCTACAAAAGCCTTCTGTGTTCGTGTGCTATCAACTGCTCTCGTGTCGTGTGTGATTTTACTGCTTTGCTTACATTTTTTATTTATTAAAAAATGTCACCGAAATGGTGTCTTCAACGAAATGACAATCCGCTGCATTGCGGAGTAACATTAAATAGCCAGGTAATGGAATTAATCAGAAGAATGCGCGAGTTCTACGAACAAGAGAGTGAGTGTTTCTGTTCATGGGGAACCAACGATTCCAGTTGATAATGTCTTAGGGCATACCTCAAAAACTCTAGGATTGAGTCAAAGAATGATTATAAGGAAAGGTGTGCTGCTTCAAGAACTACAAGACAGTGAAGCAAACCATATGCAAGATAACGCGGGTGAAGAAAACAGCGTGTTTGAAACTACCCCAGGCAAGGAAAAGAAGTAGCATTACTTTGTTACCAATCTCTATTTGTTTCAAACTGATGCAGTCCATCATACTTATGGCTATTATAGCTGGAAGGAATATCCCACTGTAACAAAGTTGCTAATTTCGTTAAAAGCATGCAATCTTTTCTCCGGTGGAAACATGTCTAAAACGGTGTTCAGAAGTATGGGCTTCCGCAGCAAAAAGTTAAATGGACAAAGACAGTTATTTGAAAAAACTGCATGTTGTTGCAGCTAAAAGTAAATTCTTGCAGGGAATTAATGGGAATGATATCCATTCCATTGTATGGTTAGATGAAACCTGCGTCAATGCTTGGGAAGCTGTTGATAAACGCTGGACAGACAATACTCCAAATAGCGGTGGTCATCAGCCAACAGGAAAAGATGCCAGATTAATTGTGGCACATGCAGGATCATCAAATGGATTTGTGAATGACAGTCTTTTAGTCTTCCGATCAAGAAAAACAGGTGATTACCATGAGGATATCGACCACCAACATTTCCTGCACTGGTTTAAAAATTTGTTGTTGCAGTTTAGTGTCCCAACAGTGTAAGGGACAATACACCTTACCATTCAGTCATATTAGACAAAACAACAATTAGTCACCAGAAAGAAACTATGGTACAGAGGTTGCTAGTGAGACACATTGCATGTAGATTTGGGTATGACAAAGCTGTTGCTTTATTCACTTGTGAAGCAAAATATGTATGTAGTAGACGAAGTTGCGAGGGAACAGGGTCATACAGTAATTAGGCTACTGCCATTTCAACCCAATTGAATTGGTTTGGAGTGACGTCAAGACATACATCAGGAAGAATAACAAGTCTTTTACTATAACAGAAGTGGAAAGACTTACTTCAAGGACTTGCTACTGTTGAGCCACCTCATGGAGAAAGAAAGTAGGGCATGTTGCTAAACTTTTTACAGAAGAGCAGACTATAGACGGCATAAATGAGCATGAACAATTAATGATTTCCCTCGATGATGATGATAACAGTTTTGGCACTGATTCGGATGTCAGTGACGAATGGGAACTTGACGGAATTGCGCCACTGACTTTATAAACTGGCGAGTGTAAATTTATGCAGAATTAATTCTTTCACTCTGCATCACAGAATGCAATTCCTTATTTCGTATTACAATTGTTGGTTGTGTGTTCTTTGTTATGAGTAGCTTTATATTATTGTACGACATTTCATGTGCATCTATTATGTTAACAATTCGAAATAACATTTCGTAAACACTCTCCTTAAGTTAGACCGTTTTATTTATTTCACGGTTTCACATATTAACGAATGGTATTTCTCTGTAGGTGATTTGTCTGTTGTCATGAACACGTTCTGCGTTATACTTCCGTATAAATTATGGTGTGATTGTTCCTATTCACGCATCAGCAGATCACACATAGCATGTGACCCACTACAAAGAGATCTCTCTGCCTGTTTGTGGACAGTAAACTGGAGCCTAAATAGATTACTCCTCATTGACCACAGAGACACACACAGGACGTCATGGGGGCTACATCCTGAAAGTGACACCTAAGTGACACCTCTTCTTTTTCTTCTCCCTAAGAGGGAGACGGGAGTTGTCTGGGTGAGGTCAGGTTGAGAAAACGTTGAAGACTAAGAGGAAACGAGTGGCCTTCAGCTCTTGAGTGTGACTTTGCCTTTGTGGGTTTTGCTTCTTAGAGTGCTAGGGAGAGGGGTTCCCCTGAGGGAGTATCAGCCTAGCATGTGGCAAAGAAGATGCTCTCTTCTCTGGCTGAGCCGGAAGGGTTACCTTTAACAGTGGTAACCACCAGGAGGATGAGGGTAGCAGGAGGAGGTTAGGAAAGAGAGAGTTGGGGGGACTGACAGAATGGAGGCAAATGATGTTAATGACACCACGTAGCAACTGTCAAATATCTAAGAAGCCCCAGAATAGAAGAGATGGTCTAGTCTCTTGAATTCTTTATTTTTATTTTCTTCTGTTTCGTGTACTGGGCAATATGGGAAACAAGGAGCATGTGGGCACGGTAAATCACACAACTAGGTAGTGGGGTATAAGGGATCCCAGTATGGAAAGGGCGGCCACAATCCCCACAAACAGGATTAGTGTTGCACCTGGAGGACAAGTGGTCAAAACAGTGGAACAGACGCAACGCATAGGTGGTGGGAAGTAGAGCTTCACATCACATCTGTGTATCATTACCTTTACTTTCTCAGGCAACCAGGATGAAAGCAACAGTGTCAACACAATTATCGTTTGAGCCTCTCTGAAAAAGGTGAACAAATCTAACACTGTCATTCCAGGTTTGCCCAGAGTTCCTCATCAGATTATAGTGACTGGAAGATAACACCCCTCCTCCCCCCCCCCCCCCCCCCCGAGGCACATTGAGGGACAGGTGAGGCATGATGCTCACTGGTATCTCCCCTAATTGTTTAGGCTCCAAGTTCAGCTGTGTAACAGAGAGAAGAGGTCTGAATGAGAGAGTTGGATCGCATTTTACTTAAGGCCTCAACTTCAAACTTATCTTTTGTGTTTTCCATGAATAAGAGATGTTTGGTAGCTGTAAATTTCTCCCCATCCACCCTGGAACAAATCCAGTATCTAGGAGATGGCTTTGCATCCAGTCTGCAGGCCTGACCCTCTTTCCCAAGTCGTAGCTGTGGAGGTGAAGGCAGTGGAAGAAAAAACAAACCTTTCCTGTCTAAAGAGAGTTTGGCCCCAGGTTAGCGGTCGGACACCATCACAAGTTTCACGTGCAGGACATCCGCCCTGGTACCACCCTCTGGCCAGGAGCTCATCTCATGGCTGCCACCTAGCCACAGCCAAGCACTAACTGGCACGACAGTCAATGCCATAAATTTCAATACCCCAAAAAGGTGGATAACCACTCTTAGGCATACCTGGGGCATTTACAGTTCTGGTTCCAATAGTATGGTACTAAGTGACATACAGCTGGAAGGAAGTATTGAATAGTGACGGAAAGGAGGTGGCAGGATGGACATTATAAGGCATAGGGTGTAGTGTGGTGAGATGGTGTAAGCACAGTGCACATCAATTTCAATTTAAGAAAGACTTTGTATAGCTGGAAACAGGCATAAAATATTTTCTTTCTAGAAGTAATTTAATGAACATTTGATACATACATAGATTTAAAATAGGACTCACTTTTTAATGTCTTAGCTGAACAATAAATTTAAAGTAAATTCCACACATTTACTTGTGCAGCAAAAGAAGGAATACAAGATATTGCACCTTTTTCAAACTGCGAACAAGGTCACCGTAGTCACCATTCTCAAATTTTGGTGTTTGTAGGAGTTGCTCCAAACTGTCAACAGCCTCTTTCCGTTCTTGCCACTTCACTGCCTCCAATTTTTCATAAAAATCTTTTGGTAACTTTGATAAAATATCTACAGGTTCCATAAGATCGTATGGATCCACTTCTGGTGCAGCTCCATCTTCCTCATCCTCTTCACCTGTAACCACAGCAAGACATTGAAGTCTTCAAGGATAGCATTCAGGGAAAATGAAAGTAACTTTTACAAACATAACTATGAAGTCGAGTATCCTACATTTAAAATTTTACAGAATTCAAATTGCAGAATCTGGAAATAAAAAGCTGCAGAAAAAGCATCTACAGTAGATGAATACTATTACGTACTGTTTATTACACTAACCTTATTAATGTTACATTGATAATATTTCAATTTGTTGATTTCAGTTCCTCAGATTACAGTATATACTTACATATACACTGCAGTTTCACCTCTCCCCCACTTCAGGGTCCAAATAACTGCCTGTGGCTTAGAATCAAGTATAATGAAAACAGAATTTCTGAAAACTGATGCTCTAAGCCACCACAACTATTTTTAGCCACTAATAAAAGCAGCAAGATGCATGCTACACAGCTGAAAAGATGGTAATGGCACCAAAACTCTTCCACTAGTAGAAATAACAAAACGGTAGGGGACATGTCTATTTCTCACCCTCCCAAATTTTGACTATTTTATTTTAATACAACATCAAATACAAGTCTTCTAATGTAGCAGCCTTTCAAATGTTAGTAACAACAAAAACATATGTCATTACATAAATACCTAAGTGCATAACAAAGATTTTTAGAAAATAGGTAAGCTGTGAATATTTTAACATTCTCTTCCCCCCCCCCCCCCCCACACACACACACACACACACACACACACACACACACACACACACACACACACTTGCGGTGTGTTTATACGAGTATTTCACAAATTCAGAATTTGTTTAATGTAAATGCACAACAAAAGAATAAAAAATGCATATTTGTTCACATACAAAAAGACTCCAGCACAACATTCTCAATGTCAGTCAGCCCCTGACAATAGGCTGTGCACGTTTCCCGTTCCCCGTATCACATTGTGAACTACACCTACATCTCAGGCAAAAATCACAATTGCTTTAAGAGTAAGTAACTTTCTTTAGGCTTTACTATTAAACCTACTACTCAAACCAAATTACAGTAGCTATATCTTCATTCTTTCTAATTTATATCTCATGTTACAATGAATCAACTTTGTTTCAAATTTTAAGTAAGGCCTGCAACCCCCTCCTCTCCCACTTCCCTTGAACTGAGTCTTTGCTGGTCACAGCCTTGATTCGGATAATATCGGTACACCTTTCATTATTCTGCCTACTACATGAAAGGTGCATGTAGTTTCCTGTGTACATGCGACCTTCACAGGCATGTGTAAAGCAGCTGCTGTCCACTACCACCTACACAAAACAAAATCTTACCGCCATCATCACCAGCTGCCATTTCAGCTGCTAGCTTTGCTTGTTTCTGCTGCTGAGACCTCAGATAACGAGTCGGAGCCACCTTCATCCCCTTCACTTTTTCAAACTCTGTTTCCAGTTCAGTGACCTAAATGGAGGAAGGAAAAAGTATTTTATAAACTACAATCATTAGCATCTTAACGATAAACATCTAGGCAGCATTAGTCACACAAACTAACCTGGACGGGTTTCAGGGCAGTAAGTTGTGGTTTCAGTGCAGCACCAATCCATTTGTACATTTCTATAACAAGTGCTTTGCCCTCATCTCTGACAGCTTTATCCCTGTCTTCCAATAAAACTGGAATTTTCTTTACCAATGGTTTTATGTTTATAACTTTTATACCAAATACTCTGGAAATTAAGCCATACAAAGCTCAATGTAGAAAAGGTATCATAACTATTTTCTAAAAATCAGCATTCAGAAAAAAATGGTTATATTACATACTTCAGAGCTTCTGTCATGGCTGCAACACACGCAGCCACAGTTTTGGGGTTTTTGTGCTCCATTCCTTTCAGTAATTCCTCTTGAACAGCTTCACATTTCTCTATTTCGATGTACATTAAAGTAATTTGGACTGCCAACTCCTTGGTCTTTGTCTTGGGAGCAGCTATGCATTTAGCTATAATACCAGCCATCACCTCTCCGACAGTCCTGAAACAATAGCTCAGCTATTAATTGTGTGTAAATAAAATGATTGCTAAAAAGAAAAAGAAAATAAATAAATAAAAAAGTTTTCTCAAAACCGCGCACGCGCACACAGACACAGAGAGAGAGAGAGAGAGAGAGAGAGAGAGAGAGAGAGAGAGAGAGAGAGAGAGAGAGCACAAATTACAGTTGCAGAATGAACCTAGTCTTGTCTTTTCAAAATAACCATCCAATAATTAACATTAAGTGAACTGCAGAATCACAGATTATGGCCAAACTAGGAGGCAAACTAGAATTGTCCTGAATGTTAATGCACAGTGTTACTACTACTTTCACCACCTCCTTTAGGAACGTGATAAGTGCCTGGTACTAATCGAGTTTAGTGACACAAATACATTTTTCCAGTGGGAGAATATCATGAGATAACAACAACATTGTCACTAGAGCACATGCCACGTAACTTGGCGGATGGACTGACTCTTCTGCGCAGGTAGCTGTGTAGTGGTGGGGGAAGCAGCTGTTGCAGCGTAGCCGGACTGTGCGTTAGCTGCGCTCCGTTTCATTCCGCGGTCAGCTGCTGACTGCTGCATACAAGTGCAAGGAAATGTCCAGCTGTGAGTCTTTTAAAAGATTAGATGATGGCAACCAAGAACTGTCGAAATCGGCCATAAATTAGAGCTTTTGTAAAACATTTTTGTTTAGTGGTTTTTGTACAATTTTTTCAAAAGTGAAAATTGATGTCCCACTAGCATAAATAAAACAGATTTTACAGTGGAAAGTTCAGGCTGTAATAACAATAAAATAATGAGGATTGCTTGCTACTCACCGCAAAGACGATCGTTGAGGCATAGTCAGGAAACGGCTAATAGCCTCCTTTAATAGAGTTCATAACAAAATTGCCAAAGCTGTTGAAGCCGGAAGACACACTTTAAACAAAGTCCATAATGAAAGAGCGTAAGTAAGAACAAAAATATTTTTACAATTCTGTTGCCAGGGAAGCACACACGGTATAAAGTTAGTTAATACACGCTTAACCGCCATAAAATAATTTTTAACGTGGTAATTAGTAGTGGCACAGTTAGCCCAAAACAGTCTTCAGCCTCGCTGTCTTCCTCAGACGAATCAGGTTCACTGAGATTAATTATAAAAGGCTCCATCACCGAGTCTGTTGACTCCCTTTTTAAAATAATCCGGAAGGTGCTATTTCTTTCTGTGATATGGGCCTTAACTTGCACCCACACCAGCTCAATGGGATTGTAGTGGCAGTGGTAAGGTGGTAACCTAACTACCCGGTGACCATGCTGTCTTGCCAGTTCATCAAGCGCGTAAGTGCAGTATTTGGGCTTGTATGCATTTACAAGCACGAGTAATTCTGCCCTGGTTTGTGACGCACTGTGAGGAATTTCATTAGATGTTAGCCACGAAATAATTTCGTCCTTTCTGGTATTTGAAGTAGGAGCTCTGTTCACTTGCACAGAGTGCACACTTACATTGTCCATAACGATAACAGAATTCTCGGCCACATATGGAAGCAGTTGACTTGTAAACCACTGACTGAAGACTGCACAGGTCATTTCAGAATGGTAGTCTTCTGAATGCTTCGTCTTTGATGACTTAAATATTAATTTACTTTCAGGTATGAATCCTGTTTCTGCCAAACCGTTGTGAAGCAAAATGAGTCGTTTCCCTTTGCCCACAGGAACCTTCAAGCCTCCATCATTCTCACTTATCTTCCAGCACATTGGTCTTTAATGGTTCTGGTTCATGTACGTTTCATCAAGATAATAAATACGCAATTTTCCTTCTTGTCAAATCTTGTGCATCTTCTCAGGAAGACAGTTCTTGCTGCTACAATGTCACTTCTCTCCAAGAGCAGTTTTCTTCTGTAATTGGTTTTTATTGTATCTGAATCCCATTTCTCTTAATATTATGGGCATAGTAGATTTGCTGCCATTTAATTATTTTATTTTATTTTATTTTATTTTATTTTTTTTTATTTTTTTTTATTTTTTTTTTTTTTTTTTTTTTTTTTTTTTTTTTTTTTGTGGTTTTAGGGCGCACAACTGCTGTGGTCATTAGTGCCCAACACTGCTCATAGTAAAATAGAACCGGGGTTTGAACTTAAATGGCTTTCGCCATATTTGCACGCTGTATAAAAAGAAACTTAACAGAATGCGGGTCATCAGCTAAAATATCAGATATTTCAAATGGTAAACATAGATCATGACGGAGACTATTAAAAAACGGACATTGCACTAAAAGATGGTTCACAGTAAAAGGTTCATCACAGTGCTCACATAAGGGAGCAGGACCATCACGTAGTAAATACTGGTGACTATAACGGCAGTGGCCAATACGAAGCCGGGCCAGAACTGTCTCCTCTCGGCGGGAGGGTCGAGATGACGTTGACCAGAGATCAGGCACAGGTTTAATGGCTCGCAATTTGTTACCTGTCAGGGATGACCAATGTAAATACCAACGGGAGATAATACGCTGGGAGACACCAGCGCAAAGGTCATCAGAGCTAGTAGAAAAAGTAGATAGCCGAGGAAGGAGAACTGCCTCCTTGGCAGCCGTATCCGCAGACTCATTCCCTAACACTCCCACATAGCCAGGGACCCACAGAAACGTCACAGTAGTTCCGCTCGTTGAAAGAGAGGTAAGGCAATTGCGGATGCTTTGTACCAGGGGATGGGCCGGATGTAGCATGCGAAGGCTCAACAGAGCACTCAGAGAGTCCGAGCAAATGACAGTCTTATTGAGTGAGTTTCTTCGGACGTATTGGGCGGCTTGATATAATGCCTACAGCTCAGCTGTAAAAATGGAACTCCACTCAGGAAGACGATATTTAAAAGAGACGTTGCCAAGCACAAAAGCACACCCAACACCCTGGTCGGTCTTTGAGCCATCAGTGTAAATTAACAAATTGTCATCAAATTTGAACCGAAGTGAGAGAAATTCTCTCTGGTAAACGAAATTAGGTGTGGAGTCCTTTGGAAGAGAATGAAGGTCAAAGTTAACAATGACTTCGGGGCTTCGCCATGGTGGAGAGGTGCTCTCTCCAGTCGAGAAGATAGCAGGCATTGTAACGCCGAGCTGGTCGAGTAACTAACGCAAGCGTACTCCCGGCGGTAGCAGAGCAGATGGATGAATCGCAAAGAGACTGTCAAGTGAGTCGAAAAAACTGTACGTTGGGTGTCCTTCCATGGACAACAAACGGGTAGCATAACGGCTAAGTAGGAGTCCCCGACGGAAAGAAAGGGGTAGTTCGGCGGCCTCGGCATAGAGGCTCTCAACGGGGCTAGTGTAAAACGCTCCCATCACCAGATGGATACCTGGGTGGTGGATTGTGTTAAGGCAGCGCAGTACGGACGGTCGAGCCGGAGAATAAACGATGCTTCCATAGTCCAGTTTGGACCGAACTATTGTGCGATACAGATGGAGGAGAGTAGACCTATCAGCTCCCCACGAGGTGCCACTTAACACCCGCAGCACATTGAGAGAGCGGGTACAGCGAGCTGCCAAATGGAATATGTGGGCAGACCAACTTAATTTCCTGTCGAAAACAAGTCCCAAGAACATTGTGGTATCCACAAATGGAAGTACTATGGGGCCCAGACAAAGGGACAGGAGAAGGAACTCCTTCCGCTCCCAGAAGTTCATGCAGACTGTCTTGTCAGCTGAGAATCGAAAGCCAGTGTCCATACTCCACGTGTGGAGAGTGTCTAGGCACCGCTGAAGGCACCGCTCCAGGAGACCCGTTTGCTCAGAGCTGCTGTAGATCGCGAAGTCGTCAACAAAGAGGGACGCCGACACTCCCGGTGGAAGGTGATCGGATATAGAATTGATTGCCACTGCAAATAAAACAATGCTCAGGACCAAGCCCTGGGGGACTCCGTTCCCCTAAATAAAAGTGCTCGATAAAACCGAACCAACACGCACTTTAAAAATAAGGTCTGTTAAAAATCCGCGGATAAAAATTGGCAGGCGAACGCAAAAACCCCATGTATGCAAAGTGCGGAGGATGCCCATCCTCCAGCAGGTGTTGTATGCCTTTTCCAGATCAAAGAACACCGCTACTGTCTGGCGCTTCTGTAAAAAGTTATTCATTACTGAAGTAGGTAGGGCGACAAGATGATCCACTGCAGAACGGTGCTTGCACATTGGACATTAGAAAGGAGATGTCGCGTTTCAAGCCACCAAGCCACCAAGCGCCCGTGAATCATGCGTTCCATCACCTTGCATACGCTACTGGTGAGGGAAATGGGGCGGTAGCTGGAAGGGAGACATTTGTCCTTCCCAGGCTTTGGTATGTGAATGACTATGGCTTCACGCCAGCATCGCGGAAAGGTGCCTTCTATCCATATGTGGTTGTAGGTGGTCAGTAGGAAGTGCAAGCTCATTGGTGAAAGGTGTTGCAGCATCGCCACGTGAATGCCATCTGGTCCTGGAGCGGAGGACCGCGAAGACAAGAGTGCGTGGTGGAGCTCTCGTAAAGTAAACTCGGTATTGTAGCATTCACGGTTCTGAGAGGTAAAGGGCAATGGAGTCGCCTCCGTCTGTTTCCTAGCAAGGAAAGCGTCAGTGTAATGTGAAGAGCTAGAGACCTCTGCAAAATGTCGACCCAGTGCGTTGGCTATTTGTGGAGGATAGACGACCGTGTCAGTTGCGACACAGAGACCGGGAATGAGCCATAGTGCCTGAAATTTTTCTGAGGTTACCCCAAATGATGGAGGAAGGGGTAGACCTATTAAAATAGCTCGTGAATGAGCGCCAACTGACGTGTTTACAGTCGTGAAAGAGGCGACGACAATAGGCCCGCAGCCGTTTGTATCGGATGCAGTTGTCGAGCGTGGGCCATTGTTTGAAGATTCTAAGGGCACGGCGCCGTGCTCGCAGAGCGTCACGGCATTCCGCGGTCCACCACGGGACAAGGAGACGACATGCGTGGAAGTCTTGCAGGGGATGGAACATTCCGCGGCTGTCAGAATAATTGTGGTAATGTGTTCCACTTGATCGTCTATACTTAGATAATGATAAGTACCAAAATCCGCCAGTGACGAGTAGAGCTCCCAGTCAGATTTGGTTATCTGCCAGCGGTGTGGATGCTCAAGGGTGTCAGGCATCATTAGGTGAATTACACATGGAAAATGATAGCTCGAATGTGTGTCTGAGAGAACAGACCATTCAAGATGCCGTGCCAGCTGAGCAGTGCAGGTAGCGAGATCTATATGGCTGAAAGTGTTTGTGGAGTCCGAAAGATAAGTTGGTTCACCAGTGTTAAGGCAGATGAGCTGAAGGTGGTTCAGTATATCTGCCAGGAGGGAGCCCTGTGGACATGGTCGTGGGGAGCCCCAAAGGGGGTGGTGGGCATTGAAATCTCCCACCAACAAAAACGGACGCGGAAGCTGGTCAATAAGACCTATAATATCAGATCTAGTGACGGGAAAGGGGGAAGGAGCGTAAATATTGCACAGTGTGAAGATAAATCCAGGAAGGTATATCCGGACAGCAACAGCTTGTATTTGAGTACACAAAGGGACCGGTGTACTGTGTACATCATCCCGAATAAGCAACATTACGCCCCCGTGAGCTGGAATTCCTGCCACTGGAGGAAGGTCAAAGCGAACGGTAGTGTAGCGTGGGAAAGTAATTCGAGTACCAGGGAGCAATTTTGTCTCCTGTAGAGAGAAGATAATTGGGTGATATGTTCGCATTATAAGCTGCAGTTCTGTTCAATTCGACCGGATACCACGAATGTTCCGTTGAAGAATATCCATAATAGGATACAAATGAGATGAAGGTGGACATCGGCCCGACGAAGGCAGCGGGCCACAGTGTGAATGTTCGCAACTGGTGGTGTCTGAGACTGGAGGGTCTTGCTCAACATTCTCAGAGGTGACCACAGCAGCTGCGCGAGTGTGGTCAGCAGTCCCATCTTTGGCTGATGCACCTGGAGAGACTATAGGCTTCCAGGGGATGCCATCGTCGCATTGTGAGGTATTGGGGGGGGGGGGGAGTTTTCCCCCCTATTTGACTTCTTGGAGCACTGGTGAAGCTCCTTGGTTGGCTCAGATGTTTTGGAAGGGATGCGGAGGAAATCCTCGCGCGAATGCTCCTTATTAGACTTACAGGTCTATCTGTGGTTTCACAGCTGAAGATGAAGATTTGGAAGAGGTACTCACACTTTTTGTTGAACGTGACGCCGTTGTCGATGTAGACTGTTTGACAACTACTGTAGTAAACTGTAGGTCACATGTCTGTGTGGCCATATCCCGTGTTGGTGGAGGCGTTGCAACTACAGTACTGTAGTTAGGCTTACGACTGGCGTACATCTTACGTGCAACTTGTATTGGAACCTTTTCCTTCACACGGATTTCCTGGATGGCCCATTCATCGGCAAACACGGGACATTCCCGGGAGGAGGCAGCATGATTCCCGTTACAATTGATGCAATGGGGGGACGGTGGTGGTCAAATCCCCTCACGTGCCTCTTTACCACAGGTGACACATGTTACCGGGTTCTTGCACGACTGGTTTGTGTGGTTGAAGCGATGACACTGATAACACTGAGTAGGGTTAGGGATATAAGGTCGTACTGTGACTATCTCATACCCTGCCTTGATCTTCGGTGGCAGAGCCACTCAGTCGAAGGTCAGAAACACTGTGCGACTGGGGACTAAAACATTGTTCTCTTTTTTCGTCACTTTGTGTACTGCGATGACGCCTTGCGCTGCCAGATACTCCTTTAGTTCTTCCTCAGTCAGACTGTCCAAACTGGCTGAGAAGACTACCCCTCAGGAATAATTGAGGGTTGGATGAAGCTCAACACGAACCTGGTAGCTATGGAGCAGAGTAGCCTTAAGCAGCCGCTGTGCCTGGGAGCCACTTTCTGTTTCCAACAGTAGTGTTCCATTACGCAGGCGGTTGCAGGTCTTAACTGGGCCGGCAATGGCATCAACCCCTTTCTGAATAATAAATGGGTTCACCGACGAAAAGGATTGTCCTTCCTCAGTACGGGTCACCATAAGGAACTTTGATGTCTGTAAATTTTTCTGTTCATAGACACTATTGTCCAGAACGTCAATTTCTAGAGAATCTTTACATTTCCTTTTTTTTTTTTTATAACCATCGCAGATGTATACCCCACGATTGTCAGTGTCTCCGATGGCATGCTCCTTCCTGCTGGGGGCCCCCCAACGAAAGCACACCCGCCTTGGGTGATTGTTCCCACCCCAGGTCACACCTCCCGATATACAGACGGAGGGACCAATCGGCGAATCGGGAGGGTATCAGCGCAGGCAATCGCCCCTCCCCTGGCCTGGCCTTAACCAGGGGGTACGCACGCACCCTACATGCCAGCCCGGGGCTGGGACTTACGCATTACCCAGTCACCCATGTGGGTGGCTTTCAAGTGCGTACAGGGAGGAGGAAGAGAGAAAGAGGAGGAGGAGAAGCCTCAAACGCAGATGCGGAGGCAAATAAAGAGGTGAAAGAAGAGCTTAAGCCAAAAAGGTCAGAACTTCGGTTCCCCTAAGGATGCACAGACTCGGTCCCCAAGAGAGGGGAAAAGGACAGTAGAAGAAGCGTCGTGTAGCACGGAAAGGAAAGAGTGCTACAAAGGCTGGTGCCCCGTGCTCGCCACACACGTACTCACCACAGAGCGGTGAGCGCCCTGGGGGGGCCGTTTAAATTGTTCGCTTCTTTCATGTATGAACAAAGTTCATCTGCCATAGGATATTCACCTTTACTATACATGTCAAATATTTTTCTTGCTGAAATCGTCGAGCTCACTTGCACATTTCTTTCGATTTCGGCACTTCCCAGGTGACTTAAAAATAGGTGATCCATTTTCTTCAACAGATGCCTTGGCTTCACTCGCAATTCGTTGAAAAGTCCTCAATCGGATACCGCACACTGCAGCTGTTCGTTCCTGGCACTTGGCAAAACCGGGAGAGGCTTTGTGATGAGCCGCTTCTGACTCCCGTAAAAGAATTGATATATGCAAAACACTATTTCTCTTGCCTGTTTGTGTAATACAGGCCGAGATTTGCTGTTGCCACTCAGTCAACTGAGTGCTCCGAAATAACTCGCAAAAACAACAACACAAAATGCCACAACCAGTTGTCGCTCAGCACAGTACGACAAACTCTAGCGCGCGCAACGGCTGACTGACGGCTATTGGCCAGCAGGTCACATGGCGTGACGTACCCGTGCTTCTGCACATCCAGACCTCACCCCGCCAAGTTACGTGGCGTGCGCTCTAATTCACAACAAGAGGAAGTTAACGTCTACCAGATGTAAGAAATTTCAATAAGAAATGTAATTGTTAAATAAGATCATACATAAGGCAGAGAAAATTTAGTCACTCTGCAAAAAGACACACACACACACACACACACACACACACACACACACACACTTATGATACCTATTAGAGATGGGAAAACAAACATCTGACGGTTTCAAAACGAAATTTATGTTTTGTCATGAAATCTTCGTTCTAGGAGGGCAATATTTTTCACTATGTGGACAAGTGTACACACAAGAACCTGTCAACCATAGAGTATATATATACTTCTTGGTCTGTAGGGAACATGTTGATAAAGATTTTCTCCCGTGTTGTTGATGTTTCCAACATAGTCACACGAAGCCGCCAGTATGGTAGGTAAAAGTTTACCCCTTTAGGAACTCTCAACCTGCAATACGGTACACATATTACAGTGATGGATCATAAATGCTACTTTCTATACATACTAAATAAATTATAGGGAATAAAGGGCACACAAGTAATGCTATGGAATTACAAAAATAATAAAGTAAGAGGCAAGTTCACCACTTGTACGCCTTGACTGTTACACCACCGCCTCATTTCTTTTAACATGAGTGTCGAAAAATTATAACGACAGTAGGTAACTTCGTTTTCACTTATAAGAAACCAACTCTTTAACACAAGATTAAATATGCGATCTACCCTTGTTAGTATAAAAAAATGTCATTTCAGGCTTCATGTTGTATCTTATTTTAAAGAATGTAGTTTCTCTCGTGTGTCTTTAATATGATAGATAAACCTAGAATTTAACTGGTTTTTCAATGCAAATAGTGAACGTTGTTTTATTGTTCTTTTACATTTATAAAGCAGACATTATGTCATTTCGGAAGACAGCAGTCTCTTGCAAACGAATCTTGATATCAGTAATCATAACCTGCCGACTCAAGAGTGTCAACTACTATTTGACACTCTCGAAATGGTTTATATACTAGTAAGTTATATGTGTATCTGTGTGGAGCTTCAGTAAAATGAACCACCACATTTCGATACCATTAGTCTGTTCCACGTTTCTGCATTAGTGGTTTGAAACACCGGTGTAGTGAAACGGACACGATACCGTGAAACGGACCGGAAGAAACAGTCTCAGTGTATCGACAATCTACTGCGAATGTGATCCGAAACAGAATGGAATGAAACCGCATGGTTTCGAAACCGTGAAAGATGCCGGTTTTGAAACACAAACTGTTGTGTGTATGGAAACCTGGTTTCGAAACCATGAAACCGTAGCCAACTCTAATACCTATAATACAAGAGGAGAATGTGACAGGTGGGATGGGAAGGAAATTATCAAATAGCACTTGCATAGGATGCCAAAAGCTGTTGCCATCTAATCTGAAGTGGGAAGATTCCCACTTCAGCAAGGAGACTCAAAAAGACTGACCTGGAAGCCACGAGTGGCTAGGCATACACCACAATGATCAACAGGATTGACAGTGGTATTCCACCGTCCACCAGACCTATGTAATACCCTTGTCCATCTCTACTCCTTCCCTACTCCCAAACCCCTTACCCCATGGCTCATATCCCAGCAATATGACAGATGCAAAAACCTTTCCTATCCTCCTCATCCACCACCACCACCACCCCCATCACAGGCATTTCCTATCCCATAAAAGGCAGGGCAACCTGTGAAACCAGTCATGTTGTGTACAACCTGAGCTGCACACACTGTGCATCTTTCTACGTGGACATGACCAGCAACAAGATGTCTGTCTGGATGAATGGCCATCATCATACTGTGGCTAGGAGACAGCTGGACCATCCTGTTGCAGAGCATGCAGCACTGCAAGATGTGGCTCACTTCAATAAGTGCTACACAGTCTGTGCCATACGGATCCTCCCCACAAACACCAGTTTTTCTGAATTGCACAGATGGGAACTCTCCCTACAATATATCCTACGCTCCCACAATCCCCCAGACCTAAACCTTTGCTAGTTGCTGCCCCCACCACTCTCCTCTTCCCTTCCATTACCTACCCACACTTTCGCTTATGAACATCTCCCTTTCTGCCACATACTCCAATCCCTTCCTATCTGTTAGACATCACTGACGTTTTGCTCCATCCACACCAGCATCCCTTCCCTCTCTTTCTGCTTCCCTCTCCAAGCCGCTTCCTCACCCCCACCACTGGTTGCTCTTGTCTCAGCTGTGTTGCAGTCCAGCTGCAACAGCCGGAGATGACAGTTGGGTTTGTGCGAGTGAGAGTGTGTGTTCTCTGTGGCAGATGAAGACTTAACAGCTGAAAGCTTTAGTTTTTGTTTATTCTGTTGTGTGCGACTTTCTGCAGCTCATCTGACGTCTCTGATGAGTAGCAACTATCCTTTCCAAAATGATGTTGAATCCTTTAAGGTATTTCCATCGTTCAATGTTATTGGATATATTTGTGAATATTCAAATAAAATTTCAACAAAATCTGTGATGGTTGATTAGGGAGGCCTTGTTGAATTGAAACAGAATGACTCCTGGCCTCTCAAAACGAGTCGTACAATTATCTGCCTTATCGCTTAAGATTTATCAATCTGCAGCCAAGAGTACCACATACTTTATGAAGCCTCTGGTTGAGACCCTAGACTTAGCCTAAAAGGGCCCTGATCAAATTTAGGAACAGTGGTGCAAACTGTTATAACGACTAACCCAGCACACTAGGTCAGCAGTGTTTACCAATTCAATCAGCTGCCCATATTCACTGAGGCTGGCCTCAGGTCCAAACAGGCAGCTGTCATTGATGGAAACGTGTGAACTTACACAATCCCATACCGCACACTCCCCCACAGACAAAGCAACATAAAGCCGTCAGCACACACAGTGTGTGTCTGAACAAGTGCGGTCAACATGCCGATTCCAACGTGTGGCTGAGCGCTCTGAGACAGCGCGACTTGTGCATATGAGACGTGTGTTGAACGTGATATGTGACCGCAGCGCACTCCAGCGACAGTTATCAGAGGGATCATGTTCTGGAATCAAACTGTTTATGAAATCAAAAGAGTGGAATTTCTGCTTTCCTTTATTCATTCCGTTATTTCCGCACTTGTGCATATTTTTGGTACGTTCTGTGATTAGGCTTACATAAGCAACAACAAAATATCTATAAACATAACTCTTATAAGGGTTGGCGTTATGTTAATAACCGCTGCGAATTATAAAAGTTTGTGCAATATAAAATTTGAAAAGACCCTCACATGAGGAAAACATTGCAACACTCTCCCTTTTTACTAAAAACTTGGAAAGGTCATTCTTCAACTATTAAGTGGAAGCATGTTAAGAACGTGTAATATTCAATACATGAAACAAAGTGCATATTTAAGTCTAATTAAGATGCAAACGGCCCTGTTCATAAAACGAATGCAACAAACTCACTCCTCAGAGGATGCGTATGTATGTGTACATAGAATCGAATATTATGCAGTATACTTCCATGAAATATATAGGAAAGTCTTTACGTCTGTAAGGATACTCTAATAAAATAAGAAAACAAAATGCTTTAGATGAAGCTTGAACCAACCCCCCTAGCATATTTCACTTCACAGTCCACGACTTTGCTGCCTACGCTATAGCCACTAACGTATACGAGTGTTATCGACGAAGGTATTCTATGTACTGTACACAGTACTGGTAGATATGTCATTTGCTGACATGTAATTACAACAAATGATGTAAAGAACAATTCATGTTAATAGATTTTCAGTCTACCTTGTCTTGAAATAGCATATTACTGTAATACGGGAATTTTTTAATCCCATGTAAGATTTTTTCCGGTCATTTATTCCATAAATAATACCTCTAATGCCAGCTTTTAGAAATATTCTCAATTTACTAAGTTACTTTTACTTGCTTTAGAATGTCATATATTCATAAGACCCATGAAATACAACAGTCAATATGGCGTCTTCATCCGTCAACGGAAAAAAGGTGCCGCTCCCTGGATAGCCATGCGGTGTGACATCGGTGGCGTTCTCCCACCTTATTGGTGATAATTCAGTTGCACGTTCAGAATATCTGGCATGCTTGATACTGCCAGACATGTTGGGAAAGCCCCACCAACATGCGGTTCGCATGTTGCGACGTCAGGAACTCGCCACATTGGCCACACACTTTCAGATGCACGTTCCGTGTGCCAACGGCTTATGCACTTCAGATGAGTCTTCCCCTTCCTCATCAGACACACACTGTAATTCTTTCTGGCCCAGTATACTATCCCCTACAGTATTCTCCATAATATGCATAATATTGGAGCTCCCAGTAACTAACAAACCATTCCCTCTGTGTGGTTGCTGCTCTGGTCATACTAAAGGAATGGCCACCTATTGATTCGCAGCGTGGACAGGCAAGCCCTTTCAGCTAACCTCCAAATTGACACACTGCCTCTACTGATGCAAAAACATTACAATTCGCCATTCACCATGTGGCAAGGGCGGGTCAAGAAAGCTGGAAGGCGCATTGGCAGCACAGCCTGTGGGCAAAGTACAACATTCTCCCCTCCTCCTTCCCCTCCTCACAGCACTATATCCCAAGGTAGCAGCCTGAAGATAGCCGATCTAGCTGTTGGTGGAAACAAAGGAGCAAGAACAATGAGGAGGGGGGAAAAATACCACTTAAGGTCGCAATTGATTTTGATATTTGCTCTTTGTTGACAACAACATACTTATTTTTGCCACAACAAAAGCGCAATAACTTTTCCATATTTAATCAAACTTTGTACAGGAATTTTTGCTAGGCCTATAACACCTCACTTCAGTACACAGAGTCCTCCTCACTAGAGGGCAGTTACACTAGAGTTGGAACTAACAACGAGGGCAGCTGAGTTTAGGGTCAGTTTGCACATGTAGGTCAAGCATCCTCCGACAGCTAATGAGTGTTCAGTGTTGTTCTGAAAGCTCCGCAGTGAATGTTATGTTATAGGGACTGGCAAAATTAAACTACACTGAAGCAAGTTACAGTAGAACCTCCAATTTCACACTTTTCAATGGACTGCAGAGAAAATGGTGTAAAATACGGGAAATAATATTTTTAACGGTACAATTTGTTTACTGGGTCACCCTTTGACTTTCGACTGGAACAGTGGTTTATGTATCAATACATATAGGCCCTACATAATTGGCATCAAAATACTAGCCAGAAAGTTTGTTTATTAGGTAATAAACGTTTTCTGAACTTTGTATTACTTTACGCACCAAGTGGGAACTGGAACTGCCCACTTTATAGGAAGTGGCAATTTTCGACATAATTTCATCAATCGTAATCAAACGAAGTCAGAAAGTTTTTAACTGGCAGTCATTATTTAACAAATAAAACATTCCACAAGTTCTGCCCCCTCGATTATATTCAAGATCTTATTCAAATTTTTAGTGCAAATATAGGTAATATTTAGAGAAGGACAGGTTGCGTACTTACCACAGAGACGCCCGATGAGTCGCAGAAAGGCGCTTGCGGCCGTTTAGGTCTTCGTCGGTCACACACACACACACACACACACACACACACACACACACACACACACACACACACACACACAGAGAGAGAGAGAGAGAGAGAGAGAGAGAGAGAGAGAGAGAGAGAGAGAGAGAGAGAGAGAGAGAGAGAGAGAGTGTGTAACCAACGTAGACCTAAACAGCCAATGTTCTTGTCTGTTATGTGTGCCTTTCTGCGGCTCATCGAACATCTCTGTGGTGAGTAAGCAACCTATCAGTCTCTAAAATATTGTTGAGTCCTTCCTGGAATTTTCATTGTTACATACATATATAAGTATTTTTGTGGCATTTCTACAGGGTCATCATCACAAACTTTGAGGTTATAAGCTTAACATACTGTGCCTCCTTCAATATGCAGAAAAAACATGCACAAGCAAATCATCGTTCTCACAAAAATTGCTTACATAAATTTGCACTTCACAACAATAAATTCTCAAAACACAGCATACAAAGCATGAGAAAAACTACCATTTGCGTAAACTAAGCTAAGCTGCCAATCGTTGTTCCTCCACTGCATCATAAGTCAACTTTTCACATACAGCTAACAATGAAATGTGAAAAATAAATTTGAATAAAAGGAGAACATCAAGAGTCGTGACCGCTTAACGTTTATAAACACTATACTTGAAATTTAAAGCCATACCAGTATCAGTTTATGCCAATTGTGTAATTTTCTCACATCAACATGGTTTCATAAAGGGGAAAATGTAAATATGTCAATGATGGGAAATTTGACAGGACCGACAAAATATGGTCAGAAAACTTAAAACATTGAAACGTAAAAATAGAGTCTTACAGTATTTAGTGAATTTTATTCTATATGTAACAAGTTGCCATCTCTGATGGCACTGGCTTGCAACAAATTCTACCTAAGCAAGTGAGAGAGATTACTTGCAGGCTACAAGATTTATTCAAGCACAAAGACCACAGAAGTGTACTACAAATGGCACTTTAAATCTGCAACAAGGCTTTTCTCATCTTTGCCTAGACATGTGATCTGCCACCATTTGTGTGTAACTATAGCAATCTTTTATTTACAACATATCTTTCAAATGATTAAGTATTTTTAAAGAGGACTGAAAAAGGAAACCAACAACAAAAGCAAATTGGATGGAGTGGTAAATCCAGAGAGGTATAGGAAATATAGTAAATAGGCCTAATGGAAGTCTATCAAAGTAAAGCAAGGTGTAAGGTGCTTTACTGGGTCCCGGTCAATCTACAGTTGAAGTTATGAAAAATAAGTAATCTCTTGAAATGTTATTAAATACTTTAACAAAGTAAAAATGTTGAAGAACACACAAATAATCTATCACATAGTATAAACTTCGATTAGCACATACTTTCCAGCTGACGCAGAATTTTCAACAAATGCCAGGACTGCCTCCAAGCCCTTTTCTTGGGCAACTGCATTGCTGTCCACAACAAATTTTTTCACAAGGCCCAAATATTTAGCAAATTCTGGCGATTTCTCATCATCGACTTGGCGAAAGATTTTAGCTGCTTCTTCGTAGCCATGAAGTCTGGCCTTCCATTGCTGAAAAACAAAAATAAACCAGAAATGAGAATCCAGTAGAGAAACAAAGTTTTGAACAATGAAAATGAGTCACATCTCTCTATGGTGCATCCGTAAGACCCATAAGTCAGCAATTTCCTTTCCTCATTGTTGTTACAACAGCTTCAATAAATTTAAACTTATTTCCTCATATTGTACTATAATAAGGAACTGTGACTGCATGAAAATAAATGTTCTGTGTCAATCACTTTATTAATCTGACCCATAACATTTCAAGAGTTAACAGTAGAATAACAAGTTTGTGTTACAAATTACTGTTGGTTACACTCCTATTTCCCAACAAGCCAAAGTGGTATATTTTTATTATTACTTATGGGGGAGGGAGAGGGTACTTTTTAATACCAGTCATGCTATACATGAATGGCATGGATACATATGGCATTTTCAGGTTATCGTTTATCTATGAAATGAATGAGTTAGGATATTCTTCCTTGCACCTAATATTGCAACCAAATATGTAAACATAGCAAAGAAGAAAAAAGTTCACATTGAACTGTCTATGTACCCAACCACGACTACGAAGTTAATCAAATTGGACCTCTTTTACTGATGGAGTCAACTTCAACAGAAAGTAAGAACTATTAAAAGCAATGCAATATGCTTATTTTTTATAATTAATACTAGGATTTAAGAGCTACATTACCAAAATTCACAGCTATACTGTTTTCATAGGCAAAGATATATTTTTAAAAAAGAAGATCACAAATTTAAACCACAGCATGAAAAGGGTCTTTTTCGACAATTTTCATAAATAGGCATATCTAAGTGGTGTATCTTATTTTTATATGGTATATCAACTTAGTGCTCCATATACTTGATTCATAAAGAAAGTGATGTCTAAAGGGCAACTCATCACTAAGCAGTAGCCCTCCAAAAAAATAGGAAAATTGGTGCTCAACTGACAATCGCGTAAACACCTTTCAGCATTCAAACAGAATTTTCTTAAAAATGGTTAGAGGTAGGACAGTGATATGTAGTAGTTTTGCTACTCAGGTATGTAGGTATTCATACACCAAATCCTGAATTGGTTACATCATTCACCAGAAAATCTGATTTTTCCATGGAATGACCCAATATCATCAAAAGGGAAAGGAATATTCAGATAAAACTTTTGTAATCTTGTTTTAAGAGATTTACTCTACCTAATGCAAAAATGAAATTAATGGGTTTTCCATTCACACTACATGATTTATTACTTATTAGACAACAGTCAACTTAAATTGTCACATGCTTACATTTACATTTTATTTGGTTTAATTACATCCATTTTGCTTGTAAGGTAGAAGTAATATGTATTAAAAAACAAGATTAAATGCTTTTCTTAACCTGCAGGAATATCTATTTAGGCCTATGTATGGCTTTGAACTGTTAGTTTATTGTTTCTTCTGCAAGAGTTCTGAAATCAACAATATCATATCTTTGTAGGAACACACAGCATCATATGTTGTTTTCATACTTCTGCACTATGCTGATTACTGGAAAATTCCTTCATACTCTATACAGGTATTTACAAAACAGTATTTCAGTTAGTAATTCTTCAGTTTCAGATAAATTTAGAAAGATATCATAGCTGAAATTTTGATTCTTTTCGCTACATTAAAAGCGTGTCTGACAACTGTGCTCAGTGTCTTGCTGTGATAATTCTGAATGATTGGAGTGCTATTTTTTTTAAATAATTTATTTGCTGTCAATTATAATGGTGATCAAGTTACTAATTGTGATTGTTATTTATAATGTTGCTGTTGTTGTTGGTGGTGGTGTTGTTGTTGTTGTGGTCTTCAGTCCGGAGACTGGTTTGATGCAGCTCTCCACCCAACTCCATCCTGACCAAGCCTCTTCATCTCACCTTTAAGAACGGCAACAGACATCCATCTGAATCTGCTTACTATATTCGTCTCTGTCTCCCTCTGATTTTTACCCCACACACTTCCCTCCAATGCTAAATTTACGATTCCTCGCTGTCTAAGAATGTGTCCTACCAAGCGATCCCTTCTTTTAGTCAAGGTATGCCAAAAATTCCTTTTCTCCCACATTCTGTTCAGTACCTCTTCATTAGTTACACGATCCACTCACCTAATCTTCAGCATTCTTCTGTAACACTACATTTCAAAAACCTCTATCCTCTTCCTGTCCGCACTGTTCATTGTCCAAGTTTCACTCACAAGGCAACACTCCACACAAATGCCTTCAGAAAGGTCTTCCTTACACTTAAATTAATATTCAATGTTAGCGAATTTCTCTTTTTCAAAAACGCTTTTCTTCCCACTGCCATTCTGCATTTAATATCCTCTGTACTGTGACAGTCATATGTTATTTTACTACACAAGTAACAAAACTCATCTTCCACCTTCATTGCTTTGTTACATAATGGAATTCCTTCTACATCACCTGATTTTCTTAGACAGCAATCCATTATCTTTGTTTTGCTTTTGTTAACGTTCAAAACACTGTCCATTCCATTCAGCTGCTCTTCCAGGTCCCTTGCTGTCTCAGTCAGAATTACAATGTCATCAGCAAAATGCAATGTTTTTATTCCTTCACCCTGAACTTTAATTCCCATTCCAAATTTTTTCCTTGTTTTCCTTCACCACCTGCTCGATGTACAAATTAAATAACATCGAAGAATAGCTACAATCCTGTCTTACTCCCCAACTAACGCTTAACCCCCCCCCCCCAGCCCCTAGTACAATAACTGCGATCTGGCCCTTGTACAAGTTTAAAATAATTCTCCCCATACTTCACCCTTGCTGCCTTCAGAATGTATTGCACTATGTCAAACAACTGTCATGCAATCTAGTGAAAAACTGTCTAATTTTATTCTTAAAATATAGTCAGGTGGCAATTCTTAATCTATTTGTCTCCTCCCATTAATGTGTTTTTACGACTCAATAAACATAACACAACAATTTAGAAAACAACGAAGTAGAAAATGTGTATCTAAGGTCTACAAAGTACAACAAGGACAAAAATTGTGTACATCCTACAAAAAATAATTACTTGAAATTGGGAGGAGAAAAAGTAAAGCCCATGCCATTGCCAAACACAGCAGATCCTGCTAAGGTATAGAAAAATTAAAAACAGTAGTTAAATTTTAAGAAACACATATAAAATAAAATAAAAATAAATCCAAATTTTTCAATTTCAAATATGGACTAGATTGTATAACAATGAATTACCCACCTCATCACTAAAACGGATTCAGTTGTTGACACACCCTATGCCTAACATCTCCCCCCCCCCCTACCCCCACTCATTATCCTGTATCTCTCCAATTCATGTTGCCCTTGCAATTGTATGTCACCCTTTACAATATCCCTAAATTATTTTTTATGTTTTCATTATTTTTATTGTTTCAAATCGCCCCACTCCCCTTCCACCCTCCTCTACACCTCTCTTATCCTTCTCCACCTCTGCCCTGTATTCAATGCCACAATTCAAATTCCCATCTACCAGAGCCTTGACAATTCATCATGCAATGCAGAACTTTTCATCTCCACCTTTACCCGGCATCCTTCCCCAGCCACTCCCCAACTCACTCATAGTCTGGATGAAGGAGTGAAAAAACCCATTAATTTCTATTTTCTTGTTCGGCAGAGTATATCTTTCAGAACAAGAATATAAAAGTTTTATTCAAAAATTATTTTCCTTTTTGGTGATATTGCTCTTAGTGCAGTTCTCTGTATCTGGTTCAAAAAACATTGAAATCTGCATGTGTCGTCTTACATTTTCATTAACAATGTTTTTTAAATCTTTACATACTGATGCACACACAGCAAAAAATTATCAGCATTCATTGGTAAATGAAGACAAATTGTTTTCTATGTCTCAGTACACTGTATAGCCTCTGCCTGACAAGCAAAATGTACTAAATTCCAAAAACTTCAACAGGCTGTAAAATTTAAATGGGCCTAGTTTGAGACACCGCAGAAATAATATGGGTACTGAAGTTGATAAATGGAACAAATGCGCTAAGTTAGACCTAAATCTGAGACAATGGGTGCAATGGGGTGGTTGAACTGACATGGAATGACACAGTACTGATTTACTACAAGCTGAGTCATCCAAGTTCCTGGGTATACACACTGACAGGAATCTAAAATGGACTGAACATATCCTACAAATTTAGCAACAGCTCAGCAACATGGGCTATTCATATTTCCAATGTCTATTAGGAACAGACTTATCCAAGTACATACCCAATATTTTTGAAATAACAGTGCAACAGTTTAAATTGGTTGCAAAAGGTCACAAGAACATGTTTTTTGTAAAAATATGACAAGATATAAAAAACTATATAACATGTAACACATGTAAAAGCCATCCAACAAATGAAAGGGAAGAGCTTATTATAGTGAGAATGATACCTACCTATCATGGTCAAACAATTGCTGCCGATTTCTTCTATTATGAAAAACAAGAATATTCTCTGATAGTGGGCAGTTACTCGGGTGTTTCCCCCCCCCCCCCTTCTTTTGAGATGCCAAACACTACCACTGTAGACGTGTTGAAAAAATTAGGCAGCTGGATCAGCTTGTTCGGAATACTGTACCCCGGATCCTGGAGATGGACCACCTTTCAATTGAAGAAAATTTAAGGACCAGTTAAAGGTGTACATTATTCAACACCCAGACTTCAAACCCCTAATTTCCTAGAAACAATGGACCTTCTGAACATCACATACAGACTGCCAAAAATTTACTCTCAAAACATTCAGCAGATAAACATTTACAGTGGAACCCATTTAAAACGACCACCTAATACGTTTTACCGCCTATAACGCCTGTTTCATTAGGTCCCAAGTACGTTCCCTATATCTGTAATGTATTTTTTCCCTTTTAATACGTTTTTGTTTATAACGTTTTCCCCATAAGAAGCTCATTTTATTAACACGTTTTTATGCTACTCTTACATGCCCACTCTGTATTTTAAACGTAATAGCACCCAGACACTTTCCACTAAGCTGATTGGTCAACACTAGTGATTCCATCGTAGAGATGGGTTTGAACAACTCTTAACTGTTCAAACAATTTACGCCACAGTTCGGGATATGTTGGAACTTTTGATCACGACGCTACCTAGCGACGTCAAAAGGTATTATTCTCACGACTCTTTTCTCTGCTGTGAAGTAAACTATTGATACAGAGAAATTCTGAACTTTAGTGGACCACAACAAGCAACCTCTACGATCAGTAGATTAAGATTCAATCATGGATCATTTCCAGAGCACCTTTATAGAATACATGTAAGCCAAACACCGGCTTGTGACTGCGATGGAAGTACTCTGGAAGATGCAAACCATATATTATTTCAATGCCCGAAGTATCGAGACCCGAGGATCAGATTTATAGCTTCGATAATTAAAAACCACAACCAGTGTCAATTACATCTTTGTTATATGGTAACGACATGAGAGTATACAGTAAATTAATTGAATTTTTAGGTATCGGAAATATTAAGATATGAAAACTGACTAAACAATGGGTTACAAAAGTAATATTAGGATAAAAAGAAGAACTTTATTTAATAATACACAGAAGTGACTAAATGGTGTAAGACTGAAGTCAATAAATAAATTTAAAAAAATTATTCTAATCTCCTTGATCAAAATTCGAAATACAGTAGTTTTGTTTTGGGTTGTTAAAGTAAATGTTTTTTGTGTGAGTGAGACAGTGAGTAGATTTAGTGTGTTACTTTGTTATCTGTGTTATTAGAATGGAAGGCATTAAGAGAAAACCGATTTCGCTTGCTGAAAAATTGGAGATTATTAAAAAGGTAGATAGCCGGAAAAACGTTACGCGTGTTCAGATCGCCGCTGAACTAAACATTCCAATATCTACTTTAAATACGATTATGGCAAAACGACAAAAACTTTTAGAAAGGTCAGTTACGGAACAGTCGAGCAGGAAGAAACTCAAAACGGGGAAATATGAGCAAGTAGAAGTTGTTCTTTTGGAATGGTTTCACCAAAAACGTGTTCTCAATCTACCGATTGATGGAAACATTCTACGGAAAAAATCGGAAGAAATAGCCCTAAAACTGAACATTGATTTCCAACCAAGCAACGGCTGGCTTGATAGTTTTAAAAAGTATGCAGGGCTTACATATAGAAAAGTGTGTGGTGAGGAAAAAAGTGTAAATATGGAAGAAGTTGTAGTTTGGAGAGAAACAGTTCTTCCTCTGTTAATAGCTGATTATTCTCCCAAAGACATTTTCAATGCTGATGAATTTGGACTTTTTTATAATGTGATCCCGGATAAAACGTATGCTTTCAAGGGAGATGGCTGTAAAGGAATTAAAGTTCATAAAGACAGAATCACAGCTCGTGTGTTCTAATATGGATGGCACAGAAAAGTTGCCATTATTGGTCATAGGAAAAGCAGGAAAGCCTCGTTTCAAGAACATCAAGACTCTGCCCTGCACATACAAACACCGCATGGATGACATCTCAAATATTCACAGAGTATTTGATTGCATTTGATCGTCGAATGGCATAAAAAAAAAAAAAAAAAAAATAGGAAGATTATTCTGTTCCATGATCAGTGCCCTGCTCATCCGAAAGTTCTTCCAGAATTGAAGAATGTTTAAGTGGAATTTTTCCCTGCAAACGCGACAAGTGTGCTGCAGCCAATGGATCAGGAAGTTATTAAAAACATTAAGCATAAATTTCATCACAGTCTTGTTCTCAGACTACTACAAAGAATCCAGTTGCCTGAGAATATGGACAAGCTTTCCTTGTTGAAAGCTATGTCAATGCTGGCAATGTCTTGGGATTCAGTTAAGCAGGAAACCATTGCCAATTGCTTCAGAAAAGCTGGATTCCCATCAGATTCACTGTTCAGGAAAAATTGAGCATTGACACATCCTTTCAAGACTTAGTGAAAGCTGATGACTGAGCCATGCCCTGAATTAGACTTAGATGATTTGTGTAATGCAATGGTTCCTGCTGAAAGTGTTGATACAATAGACGATGTACATAGTGATGAGGGCAAACCTGTCCCAACATGCTCTGAGGCTATGGATCTTCTGGACAAGTTTGGACGTTTTTTGTACAGTAATACAGACGTACCTGAAAATGTTGTGAAGAGTCTGTGGAATCTAGAACAGTACAGCGCAAGTTTGTTTGAAAAACGCGCAAAACAAACTACTATAGACCAATATTTCAAAAGGCTGTAATGTAAATTTTTTATGTGAAATTGAACATTTATTTTCAGCACTTTTGAGCATTTAATTTTGACAATTTTATTTGTTTTATTAAGTGAATTAAATAAACATAAATAAAATACCGTAAATATGTTTTAAAAGTTAATCTAATTTTGTGTGTTGTGTTTTCTTGAGAAATTCCTGAGAACCTGGACTGTTAATAAATGTATTAGGCCTACACTGAAAATTTATAGGTCTAAGACTGGCAAGTTTTGTTGTAGCTATAAATAAATTCTTTATCTTTACAGTCACCTGTTTTTCTCCTCATTTTCATGTGCATAGGCCTATATTGTAATATTGCCCAGTGACCTAATACAGTATCAATAAACTGGTTAACCCTTTTAATAAGTTTTCCCACTTAATAAGCCTAGACTTGTTGGTCCCTGAGAAAACGTCTGAAGAGGGTTTGACTGTACATAGAATATACTAAATTATTGAAACACCAACAGAATTAGGTTCATCTAACCAATGTATGTTTTCCAGGAAAACACGAACTTTTCTATCAAGTTTAACAGAAACTCAGAGTCCACAGCTTTTACAAAACAAATGTGTTAGCCCCCAATTAATAAATTTAAGATACCAACAAAAAGGATATGCAGATCTGACATTCAAAATCTGCAAAAACTCCAAAGACTAATGATAAAGTCAATACAGTTTGGATACAGAAACTGGAAGAAAGGAAAAGTTATAAGTTTGCAGCTAATGCACCACGATTAGTAGTAGTTAAAATGTGTGATAGAAAACTATATAGATGGAACACGCAACACATTTGACCAACAGAAGCAAACCTCAAACCTGAACTTATTGTTGTCATGGAAGAAATTCAAAGAAGTGACACTAATAAATCAAAGAAGAAAGTCAACAATAAATTGCCCAAGAAAGACTTAATGAAGAAATTCCGGAAAGAACAGAAATTAGAGACCAAAGTGTAAATAAGTGTGAAATCCAACAACTGCCAAAGATCAAAATTTGGCAGACTTCTCAAAAAGCCAGATTATACCTCCGAGGTCATATTACTTTCTATTAGTGTTCTTAATTTATAATTTTTGTGAATAAAGGAAGACAATATTTGTAGTATTCCTTGACGATGTTACATCCCATGCCATTCTGAGAATGTATAGTCCACGTTAATAAATAAACAGTTCTTGTTACAACATCAAAAACCACCTATTACGGCATAGTTGTCTGGAATAATCAAAGAGGTTTCCTAAAAAAAGTATGTATTCATTAAAGAGTGTTATTGCCATCATGTGTGGAATCAAACCTAGGCATTCATATGGAAAACTTTTAGAAACTTAGGAATTGTGACAACTTCATTCAATATAACTATACCCTGCTATGGTTTATTGACAAAAATGAACTGTACAAAACTAATGAATGTTACTTTACTCACAATACAAGGAGGCAGGAGGATTTCCAATATGAATTAAAAAAACACAAACTTAGTATTTTACAAATTGCTACATGAGCTGCAAGGTGTCCAATGCTCTCCCATTATCTCTAAAACCACTTTTTCATAGTCTCCCAAACTTAAAACAACTTCTCAAACAAAATCTAATACAGAAGTTATTTTATTCAGTTGAATATTTCAATTGTATTAACTGATGTTTTAATTAAGCAAGATTTTATTTTATGGTAGCCTATGAGACTTTTAATCTAGGTCAACATCACTTTGGCTTGCTGTTAACATCTGCCATTTAAAGAGTATTTTTGTGTAATTTCTGTTATACCTATAGGGTAACCTCGTCTTTCAAGACGTGTCCACATGTTCTTTTTTGTAATAATTTAACACGTCCTACATCCAAGGGAATGTTGCTATACTGTACCTTTGGGAACTAAATAAATGATAAATGTAATGAATCTGAACGATTCAAAAGCAGATGACAAATCAATTTAACTGTTTTACTAAAAAACAATTAGGCATATCCATGTAACACATGAACATTCTATTTCCCATGTTTGCAAAAATCTGATCACTGGGAATGTCGTCCGTATTCTCACAACTTAATTCAGTCACACATTCTAAAGAATTAATCACTACAAACTGTATTTAAAAGTGCTTGTTAGTCTAGTTGGTTAAACAAGAGAAAACACATTGTGTACCTGCCAAGTATAGGAGTTGTACAAGAAGTTTCAAAGAAAGTCTTACCTTATGCACACACTGTTCCTCCACAGGAAGTTTTAAGTACTCCGTATTTCCTTCCATTATACAACCTGTAAAGATTAAAGTATTGCTATCACAAACTTTGACTGATAATTATTTGTAAGTATGCTGGCAGTTAGAACCGCAAAATATAAACGTGACAGTTCTAAATCACTATTTCTAAGGTCTCTTATCTCCAACACACACCTGTGTACAGTTATATCGTAAACGAAAACAATTTGTTCAGTCCGAAACAAACTGGGTTTGACAGTACTACGGCTTCAATAAAGTATCACCGTGCAAAGACTCCCACACCATAACTACCATCACGTCTTTGTATTTAGAACATTTTAGTGTTTTGTTGATAATACATATGCAAAATTTTGAACTACAGCCACTCACCTTACTGTACTAAATATTTAGAAATATCTACATACAGTATAGAGAAGTTTCGATTGGTCAATAGCGGTGAAAGATAAGCCTTTTGCTCCTCAAGACGTGCGCTTATATCCCAGGCGAAAAAATCTTTCCCAGAGATACTACCTGTTGGCATTAGGCAAAGATCTAAAACGTTCATGCAGTACGGATGTCAGCAGACGATGCTGTTCTGAGTATTTTGTACACACTTTAAACAGGGGAGCGGCTAGGGAGAGTAAAGTCTTAGACGTCATCAAAATATGACGTCATTAGTTGGCTTTTTCGGCCAATCAGCAAGCAGAAGCACTTCCACTACTTCAGCCAATCAGGAAAGGTAAGACTTTCCTGTGGCGGTGGCGGGTGTGCAAGTGTGCATTGCAGATGTTTTGATTTCAATAAATGTTTTCGGTAAAGCAATAAGATTGAAGAAAGTCTGTGGGCTGATTCCAAGTATGATTTGCACAGCTTCCAAGTGGATATACACATTCATGTTCTCTGACTCATTACTGTAATTCGCCACGTTTCTGTAGGGGATGGAAGTTCCAGCTCTTTACAGGTAAGCAATAAATTCTTCAATAATCTGTTTGTGTTTTTTAAATAATTTTGTAGAGATAGGAAATTTCGTTCGTATGTACTGTCAGTTATGTCACGTTGCACTCAGTCTCAGTTTTGAAGCCTTTTTGTCCAGATTCCTCAAATGAAAAGACGTAGAAATTCTATTAACTGTTTTAACATTTAAGTTGGCCTACTCACCTAAGTTATTTCCTCCTCCTGGAATTTTCGTAGCATATATTATGTACTAAAAAAACGTGCAAGTTGGTCTATTATAGGCTATTGTTTCAGATTATAGCCTACCTTTAGAAACGTTTTTCATGACTGGCTTTAAATACAGTGCGATTTTTAAAATTACGCCATGTGACGTTTAAATTAATGTGTGTTGTATATGTGGGATGCATGAATTTTCTATAATTTTGTCATATTGTGTGACTAAAATTATTCTTCTTAAATATTTTTTCTGCAAGTGTTATTGCAAGTTTATGTATGTAGAGTGACAGGGCTTTATGCTACAGTTGACAATTTTCTTCTGATGCTTTGTTAGGCCCCTACTTGAAATAAGCCTAGATAAGGTAAACAGGGCAATCTGATGCGTATCATCTATTGTTTGCAGTATCCTTTGAAATTGAAAGAGTACACTGGTAGAACGATACCATGGCAATTATTTTATTTCAATATGTCTTTGTTCAATGTTGTGCCACACTGATCTACAGTATATGTAGCAATTCCAGCATTTCGGGGGGGACATTTGTACTGCTTTGGACTAGTATTTTTGTATTACATTTAGCAATCTTAAGTTATTTGAACTCAGGTTACTGTTTTAAACAACAAAATGCCTCTTTCAATTCTAACAAATAAAATTGTCAGGTATACCTATTTGTTTGCAATATAATAAATGAAATCAGTGTTATGGTTGGGACAAACTGAACAATTTTGACAAGTGTTATGCTATGTTAGTGGCCAAAGTTCAGCCAAACCACATTAAAATGAAATTTACATTCTTCCAATAAAGAAACATGTAGATATGAGACAATTACAAAGTTGTACCAATGCATGACACTATATATGGTCTATTGTACAGTTACAGGTGGGACAAATTGATCTATGATTTACATAGAATGTTAAATTGGAGTAAGTAGTGCAACTTAATACAATTTTATTTAATCTGAACAACATGAAAAAGCACAAACTCACAATGAACCCAAACAGACTTTTAAAAAGGTTCTAGTCTAATGAGAACTGGTCCTGTTGCTCATCAATATTGGTATACACAACTTTGCCTTCACTACAGACCTACCTTCAATAGGCTTGTCCTTCACTGCAGACCAGATCCAAAGTTTGCCACTTTTTCTATGTGAAGTAATGTTACTCTTATATTATCTACATGTTTAACTAATGCATGTATGGCAGTCACAAGAAATTTTGTCACCTTCACTGGGAGAACAATTTCAACAAAACCTCCAACACTGATTTTTAATTGATCACTTTTTTGTTTAGTTCTGCCAAAGTAACAGACTGGCAATCTGATTTTGCTATTGTCCCAACTTCAAGCAGACCTTCTTTGACTCAAGATAAATAATATAATGATTGCAATTCGCAAATAGGATAGACTCCAGAAAATCTCTGTTCTAGCATTACAACATTTTCTACAGTTCTTTTCTTGGGGAAAGAAAAAATATCTCTACTTGACTTAATGCACTGTCTGCCACAATTAGCAAAGTTCTCTGCAGTTTATGCTTCAAAACTCTTCGATTTTTAAAACCCTTTTTAGACAGCTCTCTAAAGACCTAACCATGTCACCAACAGCATCCTTGTCCTGTGCTGTGGCAAATAAACTTTAGTCTACAGACAGTCTCAATGGGTTTCTTAAAAATTCCTTTGAATTTATTTAACTGCCCAACACATCTACCGGAAAATATGTTCAGCTCATTAAGTTGTGAATGCTCTGTTTTCAACATTTTTGTGACTTCTAATAAAATAAAGTCCAAACTGAGCGCTTGCCATGATTTACTTCATCACTCATATCTTATTATTCTATTTGACAAAATAAGTGCCTAAAACATGTAACTTCATTTTAAAACAGTATTCCTTCAACCTATGGTCAAACATTGCAGAGAAAAGTGTGTAATGCCCCACCCGTAACACAAGTGTCATTCTTAACATACTATAATTTTACTAGGAGTCCTATATGTAAACTTTATTGCATTCACAGTGTTGTCTCGTACAATTACATAAAGTACTTTTGATAAAGAAAACTTAATGATGTTTTAGTGTTACTGGTGGAACAATTTATTTTGAAATCATAATTTTGAAACAATACTCAAATCAAATGAACTTCTAATGCACAAATCTACTTTTTATGACTTGCTTTTAAAAATTCTTGTGAGTTGTGCTCTCTAGAATGAGCCATTGGACTACAAACGAGGCCACAGTAATACACTGTTCCAGTGTTTTCAGAAAAAAGGCAATAATGGATAGTAATATATACCTTTAGCCTTATTTTGCCCAATTTTGGAAACTATATCTCAATAAATGTATTTTCATTGAAATGTCCCTATTTTCCTGGAATTGCTCTATTGTGAGTTAAAATGCACTTGTTTACAATACAGTAGTATCTCTTGACATTAATTCTCGGCATGTCATTAGGTTTTACTAATTTTCCACTTGAAGAAAAATAATTTCTTAAATTAAAGGTATTGGTTTATGCGAATTCAGATTCCTTATGTTTGTTTTTATACAAGTACACTCAGATTAGTTACTTTTTGATTGAATTTTGTCACTTGAATTATGGGGGAGAGCAGCAGCCATACTATTATAGCTGTTTGTTGTGCACCAGGTCAGGCATGTCATGAGTAAGTGAATCTGAGTGTACTTTAAAATTTTGAACCTCATGGATGAATGTAGTTTCAATGAAATGCTAAACCAGTGAAATTACATGAACCGTAACAGATAAAAACAGTGTACTGAATGTAGTTTTTCTTTGATCTCTGAATTTTAGTTTTTATAATAAGTATAACTGATTCTATGATAATTATTATTCATAATTTGGTTGTCTGCTGTGCGGCAGGTTTCGACTGCATAACTATCTTCTCTAGCTTTTACAATGATCTTCATTCTTTGGTACCCTCGTAGTGTCTTGCTGACATCATCCAGCATCTGATACCGTCTTCTGCCCCTTCAATTGCCTCTACCAGAAGGTAATCTCGTCTTAAAACTGTGGCCTAGCCAGTTTAGTTCCTGTTCTTTACCGTTGGCAATATGCTCTGTTCCTCTCCAACTACTCAGAACTTCACTTCTGACTTTATCGATCCAGCTGATTTTCTCCATCCTACGCCATAGCCACATTTCACAAGCTTCAAGTTGCTTCTCATCTTGCGTTTTCAATGTCCACGTTCCTGCTCCATACAAGGCCATACTCCGTATTAGACACTTAATTTTTTCTTAACTCTCTGTTTAAACCACTGGTTAGGAGTGGTCTTTGCTTCTGAAACGTTTCTTTCGCCAGAGCCATTCTCACTTTGATGTCTTGTTTGGAATTCATGCTAATTGTCATATTACAATAAAATGTCATGTATTACATGAAATCATTAGAATCTTGCATTCTGGTTTTATATGAACTTGCCGTGCGCGCGCGTGCGCGTGTAAAAGATGTGACAAAGACCGATATACTAAACAGCTGAGCATTGGCATGTAGTACTTAAAGGATAATTAATATAGTGACTGGACAAGGGTACATTGAGAACCTGTCAATGGTTGACAGTGTTTTGTTCTACCCTTATCCAATCAGTAAATTAATTATTCTTTTAAGAACTACCAGTATTTTATTCATTGTCAGTTAACACTTTTCAGCCAAAACTATGTAATTAAAGAAAACTGTTCAACCCATGTAGTTAATGGGTCTTAGTGTATTTTTCTGCAACTTCTTCAGCGATTTCCTCTCCCACAAAACTACAGAACCCCAGAAGGGCCCCTTTTGTCACTGGATACTTTCCGGGACTGGAACGGACTCTGAATGTGGCTCTCCCGCCCAGAAATGAGATCCATCCTTAATTACATCCTTCCCACTCCACCAAGAGCGTCTTTCTGTCGCCCACTTAACCTTCGTAACCTCTTAGTCCATCCCTATGAAATCCCCAAACCACCTTCCCTACCCTGTGGCTCCTACCCATGCAACCGCCCCCGTTGTAAAACCTGCCCTATGCACCCTTCCACCACCACTTACTCCAGTCCAGTAACCCGGAAGGTGTATACGATCAAGGGCAGAGCCACTTGAGATAGCACCCAGGCGATTTACCAACTGACATGCCTGCACTGAAGCGTTCTATGTGGGACTGACCAGCAAAAAACTGTCCATTCGCATGAACGGTCACAGGCAGACAGTGTTTGTTGGTATGAACACCCTGTGGCTAAACATGCCTTGGTGCACGGCCAGCACATCTTGGCACAATGTTATACCGTCCGGGTTATCTGGATACTTCCCACTGACATCAACCTTTCAGAACTCCGGAGATGGGAACTTGCCCTTCAGGTTATTCTCTCCTCCCGTTACCCACCTGGTCTCTACCTCCGCTAAATTCAAATTCCCACCCACCATCTTTAGCATCTTTGCCTCAGTTCTGTGGACAGAGCCTCTGCCTCAAGTGGTATCTCTGTCCAACTTCTTTGCTTTTTACAAATGTCTGTCTAGGTGTGTGCGCGTTTGGATATGTGTGAGTGAGTGAGTGAGTGTGTGTGTTTGTTTACCTTCCTTCCCCCCCCCCCTAAGGTAAGTCCTTCCACTCCTGGGATTGGAATGACTCCTTTTCCACTTCCTTAAAACCCATATCCTTCCCTTTCTCTCCTTTCTTCCTCTTTTCCTGAAGAAGCGACCAACGGTTGCGAAAGCTTGTATGTGATTTTATTTGTGTCTGTCGACGAACCTGTCCTGTGGTTAAGTCATCTGTTTTCTATTTTTTATATTTATCAAGTATAAATTTAGCTTTATATGTTGACCTATGCATCATTCACAGTACTGAAGCATTGATCGGTCGGCTGCAACACCTGAGATTCAGTTCTTGTCTCATCCCTCACTGTGCTTTTGTCTTTGCAGACAAAAATTACTGCTGAATGCACAGTAATTTTGTTTACCAAATATTATTTATTACAGACTGAATTAAGCATTTAAATGATAAAAAAATCGCTAACTTCAAATCTGTCACTCGTGGAAAGCCTGAGGTATGAACAGAGCCTTGAGAAATGTTTCTGGCTGCATGTCTGCAATACTGACCCGCATCATTGCAATCATAAATCACATAGTAATAAAGGTGTCTAGAGGACAAAGGGGTAAGTGCACTTTTATATGTTTTGAGAAAATGAAGGTTATTGTGTCAATTACTATGACCATGTTTGCCCCTGGGGCTAACATGATTGTTAGCATGGGAGCAAACTTGGCCATAGCAATTGCCAGTCCAAATGTGAACCTTCATTTTCTTGAAACACGTAAAAGTGCACTTACCCTCTTTGTCCTCTAGACACCTCAATTTTATTGGATTATAGCAGGTGTTACCTTTACTGTATGCTTTTAAAGAAAGAACTATCTTTTTTATTTTGTCTGTTTCAGATACACTGCAGATTGCATCTGAAGTTTCTTCCTGAACTGAGTGTTGACAGATGTTGGATTTAAATGGCTTGTGAAGTTTTTAAAAGTGAAATAGTGAAAGAAGTATCTCCGTGGCGAATATAATTCCTACAGTGTTGACATGCCCATGTCACTGGACTCAAATTTTAGGCCTATCATTTAAGTTGTCCTAATTTGAAATGGTAACATTGAAATCTGACTGAGATATCTACATAAAATGACTAGGATTTAATTTATAATTAAATTTTGATGTAAACATAATATTGTGTAATGTTAAAATACAGATAAAGAAGTGTTGAATTAATTTTGTTGCACTCACCACAAAGAATTTTAAGCTCCTAACACACCGTGTAAAACTTTATGCTCAAACATCAGGGCACATGGGTTTAAAAATACATAATAAAATAAAGAGCAGTAAATTATTTAAAGCAGAGCTTGGTTCTCTGAAAAGATTGCTTTTCAATCTTCAGTTGCAAAAGTGCTATTACTCTGCCAAGGAATTTTAGATGACAATTTCACAGTTTGAAATGGGGAAATACATTTTTTTTTTTTATTTAGGCCTTTTTTTGTATTAATAACTATAATCAATCTTTGTATTAATAACTATAATCAATCTTTGTATTAATAACTATAATCAATCTTTGTAACTGAAACTCATATGCATATAAAATGTATAGTATTGATGTAAACACTGTTAGTCCGAAGCACATTATCCTCGTTCAACATACACTCGTCGAGTGGCCGGCAGGCAGTCCCGGCCGTTTGACAGCGCGCCACCAGCAGATGGTGCGCAGGTCACGTCAGCTGTTTCGATGACCGTGCCCTCCTGTGGCTAGGCCGAGAACTATCTCGGCCGGGCCCACACCAGCCGCGGAACAATACAGGCGCGCACAATCTGAATGGCCGCTAGGCCATAACATTCCTCCCCCCTTGGGGCGAGAAGCCGGTCTGCGGAATGGCGGTGCTGAAGTCTGGCTGCTGGTACTCTTCCACCTCCATCCGCTCGTCTGGTGGCTCCATCCACTCCCTAGCTGGAACCACCTCATATGGACGGAACCCCTTTGAGCGACGAGGGGGTTCGCCCTCATGAATGATGCCTTGCTGCTCCCAGCACTGGCGATGGCGGTGGGTCCCCCATTCCCCCCTCCTGCGGCACTTCCATGGGCAACTCCGGGCCTCCGTTGGCTGATGCCAAGGTCCCCCACCACCGGTGACCGGAGCTGTCCACCCCTTGTAGCTGGCCGCTGGGGCTGCGGCGGGGAAGTGGGCCCCGGACCCCAATGGTGGCGGAAAATCCCCTCGCCCCCCAGCCACTGTCTGCGACAATGAAGGTGGTAGAGAACTGTCCCCCGATGGCGCTCTCAAGCGAGGGCGACTCGACCCGGAAGAGGAGGAAGGGACCGTAGGTGTGGGAGGAGGGTGGCGGACCTGGAGCTGATCGTGGTGGCGGGTGAGGATCCCGGTCGGAGAACGGACCTCACAGAGACAACGGCCCCGCCCCTGAATGACCACGGCCGGGACCCAACGAGGATGGCGGCCATAGCCTCGAGCCCAGACAGATGAGCCAGGGCCAAAACGTGACAGAGGACGAGGACGGGGTGCGGAAGGGCCTGGCTGTAAGAGGGACAACAGCGTCCGATGAGGGCGGCCGTGAAGGAGCTCAGAGGGGCTCTGCTGACCTGCCGGGGTGGACCGATAGGACGACAGAAATCGGAGGAGGGCTTCCTCCACAGAAAGATGCGCCACATACTTGCGCATTTGCGTCTTTAAAGTGCGGACAAACCTCTCCGCCGCCCCATTGGCTAGGCCTCCTGTGGCTACGCCGGGAACTATCTTGGCCGGGCCCACACCAGCCGCGGAACAATACAGGCGTGCGCAACCTGAATGGCCCGCTAGGCCATAACAAGTATGTTACTCAAATTCTCATATTGTAAACTTGAAATGTCGCCAGTATACAAATTGAATGATTTGAAAACTGTACATTAATGAGATGAATAAATCACATTTCACATTATTGTGTTAAGGTGGTAAAAATGACAATTTGTTCTGTGCATTGCCTATTCATTTTTGAATTATCAGGAACAGCCTTAAGTGAACCTTAAATAGTAAATATTCCTTATTTTGTGCTTATCAGATTGGGTGACTTGTGTATTCATGCTCAGAACTGTCCTTTCCAGATGTTTGTTGCTAATAACTGTTGACACGACAAAAAAAAGTCTGAGTATTTAGCATTATTATTAATTAAATACTTGGGTTAAACTTTGGTATATGTGGCCCTAGGCACTAAAGTTATGTTGACAGCAACTATGCTGTAAACAAATGACTGTAGCCTGTGGATGAGCTTGCTTTTCGTGTGGTGTTATTTTTCTGGAGGTGTTTCAGTTTTGTTATGCATTAAACAAAGCATAGTCAGGTATAGGTTACCAGAGGAGGATGTGAGGACAATTTGATTTTGAAGTGAGGGGGGTTTTTAATACTCAAGCATTTGCAATGAAAATTTCAGTGTTTTGGAAATTTAATATGTCATTTATGGTGCCATTTGCAACACAGCTGAAATAAGCTGTCCTGCCATGTTATCTTCCCACCATCACTCACGGCAGGCATACCAACATAAACACTCAAGGTATGCGCGATGGCCGCATATTCCCAAGTCTTGCCGATACTTGCACAGTTTCTTATGGGAGTTTTACTTTAGAAGTGTCACAGTACACAAAAGTGAAACATTGTTTTCTTCTTCTTCTTCTTCTTCTCCTCCTCCTCCTCTGTTTGAGGGTACACGATATCTTTCGTATTATTTATCCAAAATTAATGGTTGAGGTATAATTTTCAAGGTTTTCATTCTCCACTTATAATGGAAAGTACACAGATAGTAAAAGGTTATTGTTTTCACAAATAATAATTGTTTTGAAAAATTTTGTGCTGTTCAATCAAGTTCATACCCGACGATCGTAAATGGGACATGTATTTACAGTTGCTCCCATCAGCCACCGTGCTGATTATCAACTTAGTTTGCACAATCTATAGTAAAGCAATGTAGAAGGTGCCATCTATTGACAATCTAATTGACAACCTGTTCAACTAACATAAACGACAGCTCTTGCAGTTGTTTAGATTCTTTACGCATTAACCTCGCATGTACTGATCCAACCATGCCTTTCCAAATGATATGAAGACAATTCCCAATAAAAGTAGCCTTTGCTATGACCTTGAATAAAGCACAAAGTCAGATGCTTCAAAGGACAATTATTTTTACCATAACCAGTTTTCCCATGGGTAGTTATAAATAGCTTTTTCACGAGTTCAGTTATTCAGTGATATTTATGTTTGTGCTAAAGACAAATACAGCAGAAAGGTAAAAGATTATCACATAACTATTAAAATTGTTTTTGAAGTAGTTTTGTAAAATAAACAACTTTCAAAAAATAACAACAAAAAGTTAATGTGCTTTTTATGTTTCACAATTAATCATATTAACAATGAGACTAATATTTGTTCATCATTTATACATATGAACTTGCAGCTGTCTTTTCCCCTTTACTATCTTACCTATCTGTGACCGATCAGGATAGCGCACGAATTATTTGGACGCGTCAACTAGTGCATATTAACAATAGTAGAACTCAAAGATGCTATCTAGGAACGAATTGGTAATTGTTTTCATGTTTGCTTACATTTTTCTCAGGAGAATTTGAAAACTGCTAGTATGTGTAATTTTTATTCACTGTAGGAAATAATTATTAATGTAAAAGTAACACATTGACAGACTCGCTTAAGTGACAATACTGTACTGTAAAATTACATATTACAATGCCACACTACTAATAAGTTATTCTACTTTTGAAGTGATCAGTTTGATGTAAAACTTTACAACGCTTCTCGTCGGGCTCCAGTGATTACGTTGGCAATAGATGAACAATGAAGTTTAGAATTGGGTTAATATTTTTCACAAGCTACAGAGTAAGTGTTATTGTTGGTCATTTCAGTTGCAGCAAAATACAGTATCTGCTCTGTGGTTGACAGGCTCTTGTATGTATCCTCGTCCTTTCAGAAAAAAAAAAATAGTATTTGTTTTAATTGAAGGTGTCAAGACATGTCATGTGAGCTGCTGCCATTAACCATTGGTGCCAACATAACCACTGGAGCCCGGCGAGAAGTCATACAATTTAACCTCAGTTTGGTGTGATGGTGTATGTTTATATGGCTTTTGGTGGTTGTTAGGCTAAAATTACACTCAGATCTGTTGTGTGTTGATTGAACATTCAGTTTCACTTTTGATTTTCCTTCTCTCCTGTGGATTTTTACACCTCTGCAACTTTTCTTATGCTGACAGCTTTTAAGTTTTAAAGAAACTCCAGCTCTGCTAAAATAAGAACATGTTTTTAGGGAATTTTTGTGTACTGAGCATTCTTTTATTACATGCAATGATTTCATACAGCTCAATAATTGTGAAAGGTAATCTTTCCTCATCTTTTGTGTCCTCCGTCATTGTCATGCTAGTTGCCATGTGACGTATCTCCAATCCAGGACATTACATCATGAAATAAACCAGCAGGCAGCTCATGTTGTAAATATGCTGCATAATAAAAAAAAAACATGTATCTGCACAAAGTAAAATATACTTAATAGGCCTTTCTAGACTCAAAAATCCTCTCTCATATCACGAACATTATTAATGTGACCCAACTCCTGCTGATTTTTACTTTTATAATTACAAGCCCAGTTATTAACTTATGTAAACAGCTCTCAAAAGAACTGTACTGGTATGTTAAGACAATGTCGCAGGTTTTCTTACATACCCATATGCTGGTGTTTTAGAAACTATTTTTGGACTTTCTTACTGTAACATATTCTAAATATGGTATTTGTTCCCTGTTCCATAAATACCAATAAGTGTGTGTGATTTTTGTTTTTTTTACTGAGAGGAGACAGGCTTTTTTATATATTGGAGGGGGTACAGTGTTATTAGTGTTTTGAATTTCCTGCATGAAACTCTGGAATTCTTGTACTTGTTCTCACAATTTTTACTACATTGTTTTTTGCAGTAAAAGGTAGCCTCATAGGATGAACAAAAAACCTAAAAGTGCCATATTTCTTGCTGAGAAAATAATACCAGACTGGCGGATTAATATATACACACAGAAAATATTAACCTAATCCAATACTATAAAATATGTTTCAAAAACTTCATCTTTAGAAAAGATTACAGTATTTTTATCATTGCTGATGTTAAGCAATGTATTTATAAAAACAGATGGTTTAACTTACCAAAAGCACAGGCTCATTGACAGACACAGGTTTGCTTACCTGCTTACCACTGTTGCAGTTAATTAAAATTTTTTTAATTAAAAAGTCTAATTCCAAATTCATTTTAATGGTGGTAAATTACAAGAATATTGTCATTTTAATGTTATTACAGAATTTGTTTTTATTTTTTTTATTTTTATTTATTTATTTTTTTTTTTTTTTTTATTTTTTTTTTTTTGTGGTTTTATGGCGCACAGCTGCTAAGGTCATTAGCACCCAGACAAGAACAGAGATTCGCTAGATCTAAAAAAAAAAATGGTAACTGCCAGTTAGAATATCAAGAGAAGGATAAAACCGAAAGATAAACAATTAAAAGGGTTAAATATCCTTTGATACATTGGCCAAGTTGATAAAACGCAAAACTTGAGCAGCTGCCCGTGTGTCATCAGCTAAAATTTCCTCTAGAGTAGACAAAGTGAAGGGCTACACGGAGATGATTAAAGTCAGTAAAACATGTCACACCGTCAGCATTTCACTGCAGGAGCACAGCAGTGCAGGATCGGCGGTTAGCAAATGACGGTGGCTGAAACGGCAGTTTCAGAATGACCACCTCCTGCCGAGAGGGGCGTGAGGAGGTCCTCCAAGCGGTCGGGATCTGTATTACAGTTCTCAATTTATTATCTTACAGTGAGAACCACGCACTGTGGCAGGACGACACGATACTCCGACGAAGAGCCCATTGAACATCGTCCGATGGGACGCAAAAGGTAGCCATGCGAGGCAAAAGAGCTGCTGCCTTGGCTGCTATGTCAGTGGTCTCATTCCCGGGCACACCCACATGGCCAGGGACCCACAGAAAAGAAACGTAACAGCTGTCATCTGCTAGCAACTGGAGGGAGCTTTGGATCTGATACACGAGAGGATTGCAGTTAAGTCAGTGAGGGGACGGAGGTGGGCAATCCCCCCTCATGGGCGTCCCTACCACACGTGACACATTTGGTGCATTTGTGCAAGATTGACGGGTATGGTTGTACCTATGGCATTGGAAACAGCGCGTTGGGTTTGGTATATAAGGGTGGACGGAGATAACTTCGTACCCTGCTTTGACCTTCAACGGGAGTTCAACTCTGTCGAACGTCAAGAACACAGTACGAGTTGGTGTCAGCTGGTTATCTACCTTTTTCAACACCCTATGCACGGCTGTTACACGCTGATCGGACATGTAGTTTTGTATGTCTTCATCAGACAACCCATCAAGGAATCTCTTGAAAACTACCCCCCGTGATGAGTTGAGTGTGCGGTGCGCTTCTACCTTGACTGGAAACGTGTGTAACAACGTGGTCGGTATTTGTTTTTGGGCCTGGAAGGCACTGTCCACTTCCAGCAACAATGTCCCATTGCACCGACGCGAACAGGTTTTAACAGGGCCAGCAATTGCATCAACACCTTTCTGAATAACTAAAGGATTTACAGTAGAGAAATCTTTACCATTGGTTCGAGAGACGAGGAATTTTGAAAGATTAGGCAGAGTTTTCTTTTGCTGAAGCGAATCTATCTTTCGTTTCTGGGTCAAAGCCACAGAAGAAGAGAAGGAAGTCATTGCGGAAGTGTCCCCCGAGATTACTGGCGTCTCCGATGGTGTGCTCCTTCCTAGTGGGGGCCCTCTCTTAGGGCTTACCCGCCTTAGGTGATTGTTCACACCTCAGGTCACACCTCCCGAGAACTGACAGAGGGACCAATCGGCATGTTCGGAAGGTACCAGCTCGGATACATCTACATCTACATACATACTCCGCAATTCACCGTAAGGTGCGTGGCGGAGGGTACACTGTACCACTACTAGGCATTTCCTTTCCTATTCCACTCCCAAATTGAACGAGGAAAAAAAGAATGCCTATATGCCTCCGTTACCTACCGGTAACAAATCTAGCTGCTCGCCTCTGAACCGCCTCTATGTCTTCCTTCAAACCGATCTGCTGCGGGTCCCAAATACTTGAGCAATACTCAAGACGTGGTCGTACAAGCGTTTTATACGCGGTCTCCTTTACAGGTGAAGTACATCTTACCAAAATTCTCCCAATAAACCGAAGTCTGCTGTCCACCTTACACACAACTGTCCTTACATGCTCATTCCATTTCATATCGCTCTGCAATGTTACGCCTAGATATTTGAACGACGCGACCGCATCAAGCAGCTCACTACTGATGCTGTATTCGAACATTATAGGATTGTTTTTTCTACTCATGCGCATCACCTTACATTTTTCTACATTGAGAGCTAGCTGCCATTCTTCGCACCAACTAGAAATTTTGTCTAAGTCAACCTGTATGCTATTACAGTCAGCTACAGACGACACCCTCCCATACACCACAGCATCATCAGCAAACAGCCGCAAATTACAACTTACTCTGTCCATCAGATCACTTATATAGATAGAAAATAATAGCGGTCCTATCACACTCCCCTGGGGCACGCCTGACGATACACTCGTCTCTGATGAACACTCGCCGTCGAGAACAACGTACTGCGTTCTATTACTTAGGAAGTCTTCCAGCCAGTCACAAATCTGTGAACCTATTCCATAAGCTCGTATCTTCGTTAGCAGTCTGCAGTGTGGCACCGTGTCGAACGCCTTTTTGAAGTCGAGAAAAACACAATCCGCCTGTTGCCCTTCGTCCATGACTCGCAAGATGTCATGTGAGAAAAGGGCAAGCTGAGTTTCACATGAACGATGTTTCCTAAACCCGTGTTGATTCATGGAAAGAAGCTTTTCCGTTTCAAGGAAATTTACTATGTTCGAACTGAGAATATGCTCCAAAATTCTACATGAAACTGATGTCAACGATATTGGCCTGTAATTGTATGGGTCAGTTCTCTTTCCTTTCTTATACACGGGAGTCACCTGCGCTTTTTTCCAATCACTAGGAGCTTTGCGCTGAATTAAAGACTCGCTATAAATGCAAGCTAAGTAGGGGACCAATGCGGCAGAATAGTCTTTGTAAAACCGAACTGGTATTCCATCCGGACCAGCAGACTTTTTCGTATTTAGCTCTCTCAGCTGCTTCTCTGCACCGGAAATACCTATTGTTATGTCCCCCATTTCGGAATTAGTACGTTGATCAAATGATGGTATATTTGTGCGGTCCTCCTGCGTGAAAGATTTCTTAAAGGTTAAATTTAGAACTTCAGCTTTCCGTTTGCTTTCTTCTATTACTGCCCCGGAATGATCAACTAGTGACTGGACAGTGGGCTTTGACCCGCTTATCGATTTTACATAGGACCAGAATTTTTTCGGGTTCTCGGAAAGATCTTTTGCTAAGGTATGGCTGTGATAATTATTGTATGCTTCACACATCGATCTTTTTATAGACGCACGAATCTCTACTAACTTTTGCCTGTCATTTGCGTGTTCTTTTTTGAATCAAGAGTGCAACAGCCTTTGCTTTCTCAGCAGCTTTCTAACATTATTATTATACCACGGTGGATCTTTTCCATCCTTAATCGTCTTTACTGGCACATATTTCTCTAACCCTTCATTAACAATGCATTTAAATTTAGTCCACAAGTCCTCTACATCCATAGTCCCAGAATTAAACGATGCCCATTCATTTTCTAAGTGCGATCGTAACATTTGCTTGTCGGCTTTTCCCAACAAAAACACGCTCCTAGCCTTCTTGACTGGTTTATGAACTTTGGTCACCATCGACGCGATAATCACCCCTCCCTGGGCCTGGCCTTTACCAGGGGGGGTACGTACATGCCCTACTTGTCTACCCGGGGCGGGGAATTACCCCGTCACCTGCTACGCATGATAATGCGTTGGTCGGCCTTCAGACACGCACGGGGAGGAAAGAAGAATAAGAGAAAGAAGTGTGTCAAACGCCGAAGCGGAGACTAATGAGGAGGAGAGGAAGGCTAGGAGAGTACAGCAAGGAGAGAGAGACAGAAGCAAAGGGTAAGAAAGGAAGGAAACAAGCAATAAGAGAAACGACAACTTGCGAAATACGCCCGTCTCCGGGCGAAGGCATAAACTGGGAGTGAAAGTGAAGCAGCCCGGGGCAGAAGAAAGGCTGCTTCGGCTCGGGGCACCGTGAACGCCACACACGTACCCACAAAAGAGCTGTGGGTCCCCTGGGGGGCAGAATTTGTGGAAATTATAAGCTGTAGAAAGGTTGCAAATTCTAGGAATCACGTATGTGGAGTAGCAAATTATGGCTGTTTACCCTATTCTTTATTCAAACAGGCGGAAGTACCAAGGCCTACACAGAATTGACACGTTGGCTGCGGCGATGACGTCGGAGGCGTGCCAGAGCCGCCTGCTGTGGCCGCCGACATGTTAATCAACAAACGCACCTTGCTTGCCAGTGCTAATTTATTCCTGGTTTTTGTAGAGGTTGGAGCTTTCTGTACTGTGAAATTTCAGAACTTTTTTAAACTTAAAAAAAAAAACTTAGTTGTTGGTTGCAATGAACAGGAACTCATTGCATGATATTCTTGTGCACTACTGTCTGAGCTGCCTTGCCTGGTTGCTGCTGTGTTACATTTCACCACTGTATGAGGCTTGTATGAGCTGTGCTTACAACTTGAGTCCCTTTTCCTCTGAATTTTCTGGATAGTGCTCTTTAAGGTATCTAATAATGGAAAGTCCAGGTTGGATTAATAATATAGTAATAAGGACAGTTTACAACTCACCGCAAAGACGTGGCAACTAGCTGGGACAGGCACATATACAACACTTTCAGGTATTGGCCATGGCCTTCTTCAGAAAATAGAACATTCACGCAATGACACAGGCACACACCAGTCATACATCCATCACCTCTGGCTGCCGCACTTCAAATCCAAGTGAAGTGTGGCAGCTGGAGGTGACGGTTGTACGACTGTTGTGCGATTGCATGAATGTTCTGGAGGAGGACATGGCTGATAGCTGAAAGTGTTGTATGTGTGTGTCTTTTGTATGTGCCTGTCCCAGCTCGTTGCCATGTCTTAGCGGTGAGTCGTAAACTGTCCTTATTACTATATCTTTAAAGATATCTGTGAAAAGACAATCTGCATGTCTACTGCTAACCTAAGAAGTCTCATCCTGAATTGGATTTCCAAGACTTGATGGCCTCCTTGAGAATGCCATTTTTACATGAACAAGAAAGTTATACATTTGGAGGACAGTCACAAGCATAGAAAATAGAAACCTCACAGAATTACAGTGTGCTGATGTATATACAAGGCTATTAATTATAATTAATATAATTATAATTCAGAATGTGATAACAGTTTTTATTGAAGAGATCACAGCATTAGGATAAATGATGGCTTGTACTCAAATTAGTGCAAAAGTGTTTTGCTGCAACATTTGGTTTAATATTTTGAAATCTTGTTGAAGGATATAGAATCACTAGAAAATATATTCAGAGGACATTTCACTTAGCTTCAGATAGGGGTTATTTCAGCACGACACATGCAACAGTGTGGTGATAAGAGTTTAAATTTATATTCATTATGGAGCCAAATTTTACAACTGATTGTGGTTGTTTGTGTGTTAGCTGGTATGCATGGCTGTATCTAGAGTAAATTAGTTTGAGAAATGGAAGCTGAAACTGAGACCACTGACCAAAAGGCACAAGCTTTCCTGCATTACATTCCACTGCCAGACTTGAGCTGGAAAATTCCTTGGTATATTGAAATACACAACCAATGTCCCCATTAATAAGGAGGGAGCTCATGAAGGTCCCAGGTCAATGCCCCCCACCCATATATGACACTGAATGGAAAAAGCAACTATGCGGCTACTTTGAAAACAATGAGAAATCTATTATACAGGAAATTACATACTTATTACACAATTCTTTCTCCATATTTAGCTTTTTCCCCATCATTCAAGTCCTGAAAGGACCATCACGTACCAATTGGCTGCGATGTCATCCTCCACCTGAAGGCATCAAAGGATGTGGTATGTGGTCAGCATTCTACCCTCCCAGTTATCAGTGTTCTTGACTAGACTAGACCTGCTACTTCTCAATCAAGTATCTCATCAATTAGCCTCAAAACACCCGAGTGCATCCTTTTTGCCAGTAGCACTCAGCAGACCTAGACAGTGCTCAACTTCAGTAATCTAGCAGGAACTGTTTTTTAACTATGGCATGGCCATTGGCACCCTCACTGAAGTTATGAGAACGTATTACAAGGTAACTCTTTTGATGTGAAAGACGTATGTTGCATAAACAAAAACAGTGACACTGCAACAACTACAGACATACTATAAAGTAAAAGAAAGAAAGAAAATAGTATCTGGATCATTTCTCTGTAATAAAGCTTGTCTTCTCAGTGCAACACTAGCACTTATTTTCAGAAGTTGTATCCAAAATTACGAATCTAGGATTAGAAATATAGATTCAGATTATAGTAGGTAAGTCCCAAAATAGTCTTAAATATACTTGTATAAATGAACTACCATGACTCAGGTACCTTCCACATAATTCTTTTAAGAAGGATGTGCAGCATCTATTAACAACCATTTTACAAGGTAGGGGAATTATATAATTGTGATTTCTTAGATGTAACATGTAAATAATGTAAAATCTGAATGTTATGTGTGAATTTTAATGTAAAACCTTTGTGTATACATCTATAAACACATGTATCGAAACTGATACGTGAACAGTTGTTGGTAAATGTGCAGGCAACTATCTTCATACATAGACATCGGGCAAAAAAAGCCATGTCGCCATCCAAGTATTGTATTGTAAGTCATTGTTAGGGACACTTATTTGCTGGTGTGCTACACTTAATATTAAAAATACTGAAAAGGAATTTGTCTGTTGCATGGAAACAAGATGATGATTAAGCAATCTAAGGTGAGTTTTGTTGCACAAATTTAACACATCTTTTGCTATTAAGAGTTACATTGTTGAAGTTTGAACTTTTAGTAACTGGATTTGCAACCATTTTCAACTGAATATGAACACATACTTTGCTACTACACCAAGAACTGTGCAACAGGAGCATACCATACTCATAAAATTTATGTATGATCCTTACAAATATGGTGTACACCAGTCTAACTACAGCACATCACTCAGAAATTTACTTGAGCACACTTATAGCACTAGGTCTGAACATAATTTGAAGTGTGGTACACATTTATACATTTTCTTCGCATGGATACATCCATTTCTTTAATACCAGTGTAGATAACATATAATAAATCAAAATTATGCAACACTTGATCCACTGAATGGACATGATACAGGTTGTAATTGAAATGATCATATGGCATCAATTAAAACGTTTAGAAATAAATATGTAAATATTTTATGTGTGTAAGGCTATCCTCAAATTTCTTCATAAAGGCCAGTTTTGAACTGAGTTCTGTACCTATGAAACCATTTTAAATTATCCATGATGTTGCTAACTGCATATTGAAATAGCAAAGAACTTTATTAAAATTACCTGGAGGCAGTGTTTCAAAGAGTGATCAAATTCAAGCTGCTATGTACTTAGATCACTGAAGGGCTAGTATTTTGCCATGAAAATGCAAATTAGTGTCCAGTTAATGCTGAAAATTTACAAATAGTTTGTTCAATTTTGTCGTGCCATATTCAAACCAAAATCACGAGAACCTTGAACTGTTTGTTACATGGAATGTATTTTGAAGTTACAAAGTAAACAGAAGCTTTTCCTGTAACTGATATGACAATCACAGGTGTTTCCCAATCCAAGGTACACAGAAAATGGGAAAGGTAATTAGCATTCCTTAACAGGTTATGTAAGAATATTCACATTTCTTACCTTTTATAAAGGAAGGTAACTTCAAGGCTGTATTATAAAGAGGTAATAGGATATAGATAAGACATATGATACTGTGAGAAGAGTTTTGTTGATTGTTAAGTGACTTAAATCGAAACAATGTCCCTAGAGTAGACATTCCTTCAGAACAACTGATATCCTTGGGAAAAGATGTAATATGTACAAGACAGGCAATATGCTATCAACTTCAAAAAGACATCAATACTTCCAATTCTAAGGAAAGTAGGTCTGATAAGTGTGAATATTACTAAACTTTTATAAAAGTAGTGGAGTCCCTCCACCCCCACACTAGCATGGTGACCAACTCAAAAGTTGCACTGTCACCTCTGAATTGGTTAGTTCCTAATCTGGGAGAGGCAGGATGTGGTGAGTGTGTCGTCTGCACATCTGGATAAGGATACCCATCCATGTGGTGATAAAAGCAGGACAAAACTTGTAGTGCTGCACCGAGCTGAGCACCAAGGAGAAAAACTTCCGCAGCAGTACGGATGGGTAGTACGGGCAGTGGTGCTCTTGCTATTTGCAATAGATCGTGCATGTTAGTAATGGGTATCATGAATCTCTCAGTACCGTGTCATGGCCATGTTTATCATAAAAGAGTCAATCCAATCAGTGCAGCAGCTGTTGGAACACTTCCTACTGGACTGTGTCTGTGGTGACTAGGCACAGCAGGATGCCCTCGTCAACCGTGTCTCTTCTAGTTATGCTGTTGGTCAAGCCAACTATTATGGTTGCAAAATACTAACATGAATTATTTTCAGAAGAATGGAAAAATTGATAGCATCTGACACCAGAGAATATCAGTACTTTGGATTCTGAAAAAATGGTGGAACACTATAGGCAATATTGACCCTATGACATTGCCTAGAAAATAGGTTAATGAAAGGCAAACCAACTTTATAGCATGTTTAGTCTTACAGAAATACTGACAGTTTTGTCGGGAATACTTTATTTGCAATTCTTAAGATAGATATGGTAGAATAGAGGGAGTGAAAGGTTGTTTACAATTTTACAGAAGCCAGATAGTTATAGGAATCAAGGGACATGGAAGAGAAGTGAATATTGAGAAGAGAGTGAAGCAGGTATGAAGACTATCCCTGAGGAATTTCAGTTTAGGGACAAGAAACACATACTTTGATGTCTGCTGATGATATTGTTATTCTGTCAGAGACAGCAAAAGACTTTAGTAAGAACTTGGAAGAAGGCTGTATGTAAAATGAGCACCATTAAAAGCCAAACGAGTATAATGTCTAAGAAAATCTGACACTAAGACTATTGGACGAGTTTGTTATGTGATTTACTGATGACCACTGAAAAGATCTAAATTGTGGACTAACAGTGGCAATAAAAATGTTTCTGAAGAAGGGAAATCTGCTGACATAGAATACAGATTCCAGTGTAAGAATGTCCTTCCTGAATCTGTTTGTGTGCTAGTAGCCTCACATGGTAATAGAAGTGGATAAAAAAATAAACACAAAATGAAAATGTAAATTTTTGAAATACATTGCTGGTAAAGATCACTGAAAGTTAGGTGGATGAATCACCTAACTAGGTACTGAATAGGAAAAGAAAAAAATTCGTGCTGCAAATGACTAAAGAATGGAATTGCAACAGCCACATCCAAAAGACACACACACATGCAACACTTTCAGCTATCAGCCATGGCCTTCTTCAGAATCTAGAACAGTCATACAACCATAACCTCCGGCTGCCGCAATTCGAAATCTGGCAGCTGGAGGTAATGGTTGTACGACTATGGTGTGCGCCTGTGAGATTGCGCGAGTGTTGTAGTTTCTGAAGAAGACCATGGCCTATAGCTGAAAGTGTTGCGCATGCCTGTCGCAGCTCGTCACCATGCCTTTGCGGTGAGTTGTAAACTGTCATTACTATATTATTTATTGCAACCAGGACTTTCCATTATTATAAAGGAAGGAATTGATTGACAGGCTCTTAGGCGGATCCAAGGAAGGGAGGGGGGGGGGCCAAAAGTCGTTTACACCCCCCCCCCTCCCCAGCAGCCCTTTTTCTTAAGAATGTGAAGCTAGCATGCTATCACTGCACTGAATCTTCAAAACAGACTTGTTTGGTTGAGCACGGGGTAAAAATGCATGGCCAATACTAGAGTCTTTCTACTGAACCATAGGTTAGCTGATGATGAAAAATTTTTTTTGCCCCCCCCCCCCCCCCCCCAAGGAAGCCGTCCTGGATCTGCCCCTGCACAGGTTATGTTGATACATCAGGGGGTGACCTGTTCAGTGCTGGAGGAAAGTGGGGAGAAGGGTAAAAATTATAGACAAAGATATAATCACAGTAAGCAGGTTCAAAAGGATGTAGGACGCAGCAGTAGTTGGGAGACGAGAAGGCCTGCTAAGGATAGAGCAACACAGAGCAGTATTAAACCAATCTTTCGACTGAAGATAATGATAGCAATAAGAACAGGTACAACAACAAAAATGAAAAAAAAACACTGAGTAATTTACACTTACAGCAACACTGAAGCACTTACTTTCAATAAAGAAAATTTACAACTGTACTCAAACTAAATGCACACAACTTTTACTTCTCTCTTTTCACATCACTGTTTCACTCACACTTCAGGGAGATGCAGCATATATTTGTAAAAGACCAAACAAAAAAACCAACAGCAGAAATATTCTTATGTAAAAGCACATGGTGAACAACAGTAATCCTGATACCTGCATAATATTTTAAGGGCAAAGAAGGTTCTTCAAAACAAATATGCCATAGAAAATGTTATATGAGAGGAATATCTGTGTAAAGGTAGCAAAGCATATTGTCATAGTAAACAAGATACCTTAATCTCATAATTAACATATGATAATACGCCAAAAACTAAAAACAGTTTCACAATTTAAGAACAGCAGGCAAATGCTTGAAATAATAGTCGTTTATTGTACACACACGCAATCATGAAGGAACTTTTTTTTTCCAGTGGAATTTCAAACTGACAGATAAAAATTAGCCGCATAAGAGAGCTGAAAAACAGACTATGGCTACAATATCTGAACACCTCACAAAGGTGGTCAGAGTTGTTGGAAAGGATACATACCACAAGTTCCAGCTATTTATTCCAAATCCAAACTGACATGTTTGACAGCTTATGAGATTTAAACGTATGAGTAAGCAACTGTGAAGCTTTTAGTGATGGCCTTTTTTTTTTTTTTTTTTTTTTTTTTTTAAAAAAAAAAAAACGGAACTGATTAGATACTATGGACTTAGGGCCTACAAGTACTAGGGCTATAGCACTGAAATTTACCTTACATATATGTGTAACAAAAGGTTACGATATCTAAATAGGAGCGAAGTCTAAAACAAACAGTAAATGAATAACAGCTTACAAAAAATTCTAGTTCATGATTCACTCCCATCTCCCCGCTACCAACATAACACGTTAAACAGCAGCCGAAAGCACATGACGGTAACTCATTTGACCAATAATTTTTGTGACAACTTCAATTAAAACGAAAATTATTTTTTTCTGAACGGACAGGGGTACATACAAGAACCTGTCAACCATAGAACAGGTACAGCAGTAATTTAGCTGAGAATGAAACGAGCAGCAACAACATTTACTCTGTAGCTCCCGAAAAATATTAACGCAATTCTACAATTCACTATAACATAAGCACTGGAGTCCGGCGAGAAGCGTCATAAAATTTTACCCAACAATGCTGTTCCTGCTCTACGATTGACAATTTCTTATTTGTAACCATATCCGAGCAGTAAATGTCAACATTTCCACACAATACATCCGACGCGGCAAGTAAACATTAACCTACGTTCGGAAAGTGCATTATTGTAGGTATAAAATACTGCTTACCTTCAAAAGACTGGAATATCAGGATCTCTTTGTCAGTCAAACTGACATGGTGAAATTGTTGCAAATGAGTTCCAAATTGTCGATGAACATACAGAAACTGAGCATCTCAAATTTCCAGAAATATCTAAGTCCAACCCATGTACGTGTCCTACATGCTGCACATAATACCACTTCTTAGAAAAAGATTTTTGGCAGCACATGCAGGCTTGATTTCTCAGCATTCGATTTCGCTGCCACCTTGCACAAAGCGAAAGCTTTGAATGCCAGGCTCTTGGCGCGCGCTTCCTACAGTAAAGTCGTACGCTTCCCTGATTGGCTGAGGTACTGGAAGTGCTTCTGCTTGCTGATTCGCCGAAAAAGCCGACTAATGACGTCATATTTTGATGACGTCTAAGACTTTACTCTCTCTAGCCGCTCCCCTTGAAACAGAAATTAAATTTATCCTGTAGTATCTTAGTTAACCTCACACGGGTAACCTACTTTTCATCCTGTTCCAGACGAACGTGACGTCATAATGACGTAGAACGGACTGAAATGAGAGGTTCGTTCCAGCAGCTACCAAACTGCTTGACGCGCATGCGCAACGCTGAAATTGTGTTCCAGCAGCGCCTTCTCCCGGTTCTGGCTACTTGGAGTGTGGCTGTTTGGTGTTCCAGCAGTTGCCACAAGCAGCCAGACGCTACCCGGAAAAATATTTCAGGCGCAGTTAAGCTGCCAATTTGCGCATGCGCAGAAATGTCAGAGTGGGGGCAGCCATTACGTGATACGTGTGTGTTTGTAGTAAGTTTTTCGATTATTTCGAAGTCACTGCAATCCCACTTGAGATCAGATATTTCTCGTTTACACTTCTTCGTTATAAGGAAGGGAAGTATTTTAATTATTCCGTTAAACTCACCTTCGCCTGCAGCCTGAAATAGTGCAAAAAGCGTTCCAGCAGTGCTAGTATCAAACAACGCTTTTTACGTCATAATAGCTGCGCATGCGCAGTAACACCTGTTTCTTGGTGCTTGAAAGTAGCCGTCTGGCAGCTGCAGGAACGAACCTAGGGTGTATCGACTATGTTCGAAGAGTTGCTTTCTGGCTACCGCGCATGCGCAGTACGTAAGTTCGCGTTTGAAGAGCGCCTGGCACCGAATCTGGCTACTTGAAGTGGGGCGCCAGCTGTTCGAAGAGTTGTTTCCTAGCAGAATCAAGTTGCCAGATGCTGCCCGAGGAAATTTTTCTGGCTGCCGGATTCGCGCATGCGCGTGGCTCTCTTTTTACTTGTGATACACGACGCTCCCTTGTTCAAAATGGTAGTTAACTTTGATCTACTGTGTGTTTCTTCTGTAATTTTACGGTCTTATGTATTCTTATAATATCACCTGTAGAAGATGACAGAATTCAAAATTACATTTGTTCCAAATGTAGAGAGATTCAGATTTCGTATCCAGTGACGTCGATTTCTACGCAACGTAGTTGCGCCGAAATAACATCAGAATTTATGTCTTATTTTGTATTTTTTTTAACTTTGTGGCACATTTCTCAGATATGGAATTTGTGGGTGCGACGTCTTCTGGCAGAATAATTTAGAAATTTGGTTTCTTTTAAGTACCAGGACGCGAGAATGGGGGAGTACTCCTATTACAACAATCTGATTCTTTTTGTGGTTTTCTGGCCTTGAAGCTGCATGTTTCTGTAACAGCCAGGTTCAACATTTGTCGGCTCGTTGTGTTTGCAGGAAAATAAATAAAAATGGGAAATTTATTAGTATAGGGTTACCAGATATCCGTCTTCAGAAACGAGGACATTTCTAGAGTCATAAAAGGACCTCCTCTCCCTCTCTCTCTCTCTTTCTCTGTCGTATTGACAGCTCAAGTACTAGTGATGTGTCTACTGTATTATCAGAGTCTTGTTCGTAATACATCTTACGCATCTTGTTCATCTTCCTACAAATTAAGAAACATGAAATGCTGAGTCCCGTAGAACGAATTACATGACTACATAGCAGTGAAGCCAAATCCAAAATTCAAAACCATAGAAACACCTCAAAACAACCTACGGTGTCACACCATGGAGAGCACATTGTAAGCTTTGTTTACCATTTACACTGTCTTCTAAACACAAAATAAGCCCATGTCCCGTTATCCCCGTTTTGTAATTACGCCTAGTAATTTTGTATAAATTCTGTCTCGCAGATAATCTGAAGATGCCCTGCTAAAGGGCGAAACGCGTCATTAAATAAGGAATAAAACAATTTGCAATCAAGACGGTTTTTTACTGAAGGAATGTTTATTCTCACTGATTGCTGTACACCATGGACTGAAAATCATGTTACTTGTAATTATCGTCTTAAGTGCTGAACATTTTTCTCCATACTTATACGACGCGCGTCCAGAAAGTAATTTCCGTTTCAATTTATCTCCGCTGCAGCGCTGCGATTGCAGTTCCGCACATGCGCTGTAGACGATGTGTATCAATGAGAAGAACGTGCGCCATTTGGAGATCGCTGTCAGTTACGTACGCTTTGTTGTGCTTGTTTGAAATGTCGGCGTTGATTGAAAATCCCGCCGCCTGTGAAATCAGGTCGGTGATTCTGTTTCTGAATGCGAGGAAAGTGAAACCAAGTCAAATTCATCGGCAAATTTGCGATGTTTACGAACCAAATCCGATGACTAATTCGATGGTGAGAAGATAGGTCCGACAGTTCAATGGCGGGCGTAGTGATGTGCACGATGCAGGACGAAGTGGGCGTCCACCTTTGCTGACGGAAGAACTGGTTCATGCGATTGACGACAAGATCCAGAAAAACCGTAGGTTTACAATTAGTGCTCTCGCTATGGACTTCCCCCAAATTTCACGATCGCTGATGCATGTTGCATGGTTGAAGACACAGACGGCAGATTTATATGAAGAAGGTATACAAAACCTGGTGCCACACTATGACAAATGACTGCAAAATTTCGGGAGTTATGTGGAAAAGTAGTTTAAGAGTTGTAGAATTCTGTGCAATAAAAATTTCTTTTGTATCTGTATACAGTTTCATTTTATTACCAAACGGAACTTACTTTCTTTGACGCGCCTCGTGCCTTGTCGATCCCCCCCCCCCCCCTTCCTTTTAACCAGATTTTTTTTTTTTTTTTTTTTTTTTTTTTTTTTTTTTGTGAAATCGTGACGAGTAAAGTTACTGTAAAAATTATTTAAGCATTCCTTGATATAGCTATGCTCCCATTTCGGATCAGACTGACGTGACTATATACTTGATTAACATTTAGATTGCCGGCCGCGGTGGCCGAGGAGACTGAGGCGCTCCAGTCACGGTCTGCACGGCCACTACGGTCGGGGGTTCGAATACCCCCACGGGCATGGATATTTGTGCCGTCCTTAGTTGTAAGTAGTTCATAAGTAGTTTGTAAGTTTAGGGACTGATGACCCCGTAGTTAAGTCCCATAGACTCTACAAACATTTGAACATTTAGATTCTAGTGAGTGAATGGAATATGTAAGGCCTAGGTGAAGAAAGCAATGAATAAAATAAACTTTTTATTTACCGTAAAAAGGCTTGCTATTAATTATTTAAAGCTGCTCAGTTTTTTGGACAAAAGCTTTAAATCTTTTTTTTTTTTTTTTTTTCAAAATACTGTTTATGTAGTTACGTCTCTTTGGTCCTAAACAGGCGAATGGTGACTGTGGCATCTGACCTTATTTGTGTGAAGTTTTGAACAAGGTTTTAACTTACGTATAACGAACATTGCACTATCTTTTGATCTTAAAGTCATACGTGTAGTTGACAGACAACAGACAGAACTGCCGACTCCCAGCACGAAGACTGAAGTCTTATTTTTGCCACAACGCTCCGATCAGAGAAAGGGGGGAGGAGTTTCATATTATACTATGTGTATTGCACTGTCTTGCATTGTTGCAGACCCTTTTTTTAATTGGCTGCCTCGAAGCTCGCATTCCACGACAAATGCCACGCCAGTTATTTCAATTGTTCCGAAGTAGCTTGATCTCACAGCAGCGGAGGCACAGAAACGAAAAAAATTAGTAACACTGTTTCAAGAAAGGTTAAGTTCTCTCCAGTTAGTGATTGTGACTGTTCAGGGAGTTGTATTTACGCACTTTCAAGTTGAATCAGTTGCACAATGCAAAAAAGAGGGCATTTCCCCATTTTGCTAAAAACCCGGCCGGATCATTTTTTGGGTCCAAAAAAGAGTACATGTCCGGGTAAAAGAGGACGTCTGGTAACCCTAAATTAGTAGCCTTTGAGTGGACGTTATAAAGAGGAAAGAGATGACATGGAGTCCCATTTGCGGAATAAAGGAATGCCAGTTGCAATAGATGGGACCCAAGGCATAATAAATAGGCCTAAAGAAGAAACAGCCACCCTGTCTCCCCGCAACTGCTGTTTCAGTTTAAATCTCTCGCTGTGGTTCTTGCAAAACATATTAAAAGCCAATGTAGAGTTTCTACACCACAAAATTTCCTGTGTGCGTAACACGAGTGGTTCCTGTGTGGGAGAAACACCTATATAATAACCATAATACACGAATTTGGAAGCACTTGGACCTGACAAGAAAGCACAAAGTGAACGCAGGACAGTATTGTACAATAAGTTCTCAAAATGTTTCTCCTTACAAAAAATATATTATATGGCGAAAATATTTAAAGCAAATATAATCTGAGAAAAAGTACGAACAACTTTCCTTTGTAAGTAGGAGGACAATACTGTGCTATATTGTATATATTTTTCTGTAAGTGTATCTTTCATTTATTTATCTTGCTAAACATATTTCGTAAAATTTTGTAAAAGATAAGTGGTGAATAAACAAATGTATTGTAAATAAAATTCGCGGCGTTACTGTTCTTTTTGCTGTCTTTTCACGTTACACTAGTGAAGGTGGCAAAAAGGCTAAATAAAACGCGATAGGTGTTCGAAGAGCCCAAACACCAAGCACGGACATAAAGCACTAGATATACCATACAGTGCTCTACACGGACTCATGACGTCACCATTGCCGCGCATGCGCAGTAGCGCCTGTTTGCTGGCTCTCCAAGTAGCTTTCTGGCAACTCTTCGATGAACCTTATGTTTGTGTGTGTGTATATCGATATAGTGACTGGAATGATCTTTAGCCAAGGGTAGCCATCTCTTACCATAACTTGTTGGTTATGAACTGTAGGCTGAAACTGAAGAAACTACAAAAAGGTAGGAAAATAAGGAGATGGGACCTGGATAAATTGAAGGAACCTGAAGTTCTTAAGAATTTCAGAGGGAGCTTTAGGCAACAATTCACAGAAACAGGAGAAAATAAAACAGTAGAGGAGGAATGGGTATCATTGAGAGATGAAATAGTGAAGGCAGCAGAGGACAAAATAGGTAGGAAGGCAAGACCTACAAACAATCCTTGGATATCACAGGAGATACTAAATTTAATCGATGAAAGGAGAAAATATAAAAATGCAGTAAATGAAACAGGCAACATGGAGTACAGACGACTAAGAAATGAGATTGATAGGAAGTGCAAAATGGCTAAGCAGGAGTGGCTAGAAGGCAAATGCAAGGATGTAGAAGAATGTATAAATAGGGAGAAAATAGATACAGCCTACAGGGAAATAAAAGAAACATTTGGAGATAAGAAAAACAGCTGTATCAATATCAAGGACACTGATGGAAAACCAGTTCTCAGCAAAGAAGGGAAAGCTGAAAGGTGAAAATAGTATATAGAGGGGCTCTACAAGGGAAGCGAACTTGGAGACAATATTGTAGGAAGGGAAGAGGATGTAGATGAAGATGAAATAGGAGATACTGTACTGAGAGAAGAACTTGACAGAGCCCTGAAAGACCTAAGTCGAAACAAGGCCCCTGGAGTAGATGATATTCCCTCAGAGCTACTGAAATCTATGGGAGAACCAGCCATGACAAAACTGTTTTACCTGGTGTGTAAGATGTATGAGACAGGCGAAGTACCCTCAGACTTTAAGAAAAATGTTATAATCCCCATTCCAAAAAAAGTAGGTGCAGACAGGTGTGAAAACTACAGAACCATCAGTTTAATAAGTCATGGTTGCAAAATATTAACACGAATTATATACAGAAGGATGGAAAAGCTGGTAGAAGCCAACCTAGGGGAAGATCAGTTTGGGTTCAGGAGAAATGTAGGAACACGGGAGGCAATACTCACTTTACGGCTTATCCTAGAAGATAGATTAAGAAAAGGCAAACCTACATTTCTAGCTTTTGTAGATTTGGAGAAGGCTTTTGACAATGTTGATTGGAATAAACTCTTACAAGTTCTAAAGCAAGCAGGAGTAAAATATAGGGAACGTAAGGTTATTTACAACTTGTACAAAAACCAGACAGCGGTTGTCAGAGTTGAAGGGCATGAAAGGGATGCAGTGGTTGGAAAGGGAGTAAGACAGGGTTGTAGTCTTTCTCCATTGTTATTCAATTTGTACACTGAGCAAGCTATAAAGGAAAGCAAGGAGAAATTTGGAGAAGGAATTAAAGTTCAGGGTGAAGAATTAAAAACATTGCGTTTTGCTGACGACATAGTAATTCTGTCAGAGACAGCAAAGGACCTGGAAGAGCAATTGAACGGAATGGACAGTGTGCTGAAAGGTGCATATAAGATGAACATTAACAAGAGCAAAACTAGAGTAATGGAGTGCAGTGTAAGAAAATCAGGTGATGCTGAAGGAATTAGATTGGGAAACGAAGCAATAAATGAGGTAGATGAGTTTTGTTACTTGGGCAGTAAAATAACAAATGATGGTCGCAGTACAGAGGATACGTAAAAAATGCAGACTGGCAATGGGTAGAAAAGCGTTCTTGAAAAAGAGAAATTTGTTAACATCGCATATTGATTTAAGCCTAAGGAGTCCTTTCTGAAGGCATTTGTATGGAGTGTCGCCTTGTATGGGAGTGAGACATGGACGATAAACAGTGTGGACAGGAAGAGCATTGAGGCTTTTGAAATATGGTGCCACAGAAGAATGCTGAAGATTGGATGGGTGGATTGCGTAACTAATGAGGAGGTACTGAACAGAATTGGGGAGAAAAGAAATTTCTGGTATACCTTGACTAAAAGAAGGGATAGATTGGTAGGACACATTCTTAGACATCAAGGACTTGTGAATTTAGCGTTGGAGGGAAGTGTATGGGGTAAAAATCGCAGAGGAAGACCAAGAGATGGATACAGTAAGCAGATTCAGACAGATGTAGGTTGCCGTTCTTATGTGGAGATGAAAAGGCTTGCTCAGGATAGGGTATTGTGGAGAGCTGCATCAAACCAGTCTCCGGACTGAAGACCACACAACAGCCATCTTGATCGACCCAAACATTGCTGTTCTAAAAGGATGTGTACTTGTTGCTCGTTTTTGGAAGGGTTTTTGAACTATTATGTTGACTTGTGTTGTGTTCGAATGTACGAATCGTTCAGATTCTGACGCGAAATCGAAGGGGATGATATTTCATGTGTAAGTTGTCTCACCGAATTGTGATTTTACCATTTTTAATTGTGAAGAAACATGTTCTATAGCGTATTTCTCTCTTATGATTTCAGATTTCCTAAAGATGAAAGTGGGAAAGATCTATGGGAGATTGCTGTGAGGAGGAAGAACTGACGAGCTTCGAAATGGAGCTCTGCATGTTCTCAACATTTTCGTGATGAGGACATAAATCGAACGTCGATTTCAACAGTTCGGCTACGTACGTGAAAATGCTGTACCATCATTTTTTTCCTACAAACCCAAAACATTTGCAAAAGGTATGTTAATTCTTAGATTTCTATTACATATTTGTGTGTAGATAATAGAGAAGTGTTGAATAAATCATTTTTTCTTAGTCATGTACGAAATTAAGAGATAACACACAGCTGTCACCCTAAACAGGATTCTGTTTATATTTACAATTATTGCCAATTCTTTAATATATGCATTACATAACTGTTTCACAGTATCATAATGTAATTTAACTGTTCCTTTGATGTACGTTATGTATGTGGCCTTGGAGGGTGGGTATAGCTAACTTTTCATTTGTTATTCAGCCATAATTCCGAAAGTGAATTACATATATGAAATAAGTTAAATGTTCTTATTTACATGAATATTTAAGCCAATCGTTAAACACGTCATTTTAATTGTAGAAGGGCATACATTATCATTGCACTGTCTTTAATGGTAGTAATGTCCTAGGAGTATTTGATATTTTTTTATCTGTGTTGCTTTTGGAAGGATTCCTTCAGGTCATTCAAATTAATTAATTTCATTTTCCACCTCATTAGCTTCTTACACAAACTTTTAGCTGGGTATGATTTCATGCTGTATACAGGCTTTCAAGAGGGAATATACTGGAACACTAAGGTGTTTCTACCTGTTCACATTACATTATAAAGAGTTTATTTGGCTCTCCACATTGTCATGTTGAAATACATTGCTGAAGAATAGTTTTTTGGTATATTTATATGCTAAAGTCACAGAAATTGTTTCGTATGGTAAAATTTTTATGCTTTTCCCTGGGCTCCAGTGCTTATGTTGGCAACAGATAAACAATGAAGCATAGAATGTGTTAGCTTAATATTTTTCACAAGCTACAGAGTAAGTATTATTGCAGCTTGTTTCACTCCCAGCAAAATTAATACTGTACCTGAGTTATGGTTGACAGGTTCTTGTATGTAACCCTTTCCATTCAGGAAAAAAAAAAAAAAAAACATTTTAATTGAAGTTGTCAAGACAAAACATTTATTGGTCATATGAGTTGCCATCGTTAACTGTTGGTGCCAACATAACCAATGGAGCCAGGTGAGAAGCATCATACAATTGCCCCAACTGGGACACACAATTCTGGAAATATTTACCCATTATTCAACAGTATGTTATATTTAATTTGTTCTACCCAGTATTGTGATTAATGAAGTCCCCCCCCCCCTCGTGACAACATATTAATGAGAAATAGGATCCTAAAACTATACAATCCACAGAAGTTATGATTGATTACTGATTTGGGATAACTTTGTCGGTTCACAAACTATGGTGAATAGCACTTCTGGTCTGACAAATCATACGCATTCACAGTAGATTTTGCATTTGAGTGAATGCTGGCTGCAGTCATGGCTATTTGTGAGAATTTTGTTACCACAAATGAAGATCGGGATACCACCCGTCGGCTTTAACCGATGTCATTTTTCAATATGGCAGCGACGTAAACATTAGACTCTGAAACAAGTTAATTTTGTTACCGCAATCATTCTTTGGCTTTCACATTCGCTGGCTTCACTAGCTTACAAGTAAAATGTTACCTTCTAGCCTAAACCTCGGGCTGTGCTACATTTCAGTGTGTCGCCACAACCAAGATTTATGGTTGGGTTCAATATCAACTTTAACCCACAAAATATTACTCTATTTTCTCGTTAATTACTGCCTTCAACACCACATAATTACTCAAGCAATCTACAAACATGCATGCACCTCAAAATTACCACAAACAATGACATCACGGGTCAAAACCGACGGGTGGTATCCCCGTCTTCAGATGTCCCATTTTCTTTTAGTCATTACTGTGATTCTGGTAAAATTAAGTAGTTTTGTTTTGCAAAAGTGTTGTGATTTTTTTTTTTTTTTATTTTCGCAGCATAACTACATCTTCACTATCTCTCTGAAGGTAGTTTGCAGAATGTTGCATTTGTGACACTATATTGCTGAGGTCATTAATGCTTCAGTGGAATGCATGCAAAATACTTATAACACTGCCCATTGAAGTCTAATTACCATTATATGAATACGGCTTGCATGCCTCACATTTCTACTGCAGAATATATATACACTGCCTTGTGTAACAGTGCTCATGCTTCTTGTTTTTTGACCATTAATTTCACTGTTTCCATTTACTATGAAAAACTCCGAGGTTCATGCTAAAAATTTTCTTTTTCCTTGCATAGTTCAATCCAGAATGGTATGTTATATTATTTTGTGGAGTACATTTGATAGTGGACACACATTATTCAGTAAATTTGTTTTAATGTGGACCTTTCTGCTGCAATTTTATATAACACTGATATTTTTTTACATTGAACTGTGCTATCTTGTGAAAAATTGAAAAGAGTAACATTGTAATAATTATGTATGATAATAAAAAGCAAATGTACATGATTTGAGTAACAAATCAAGAACAGTTTCTTTTTCTGAAATAAAATTCTGAATACAGTATCCAATGTATATGCTTTATTTCATTCCTTCCAGTTCCCATACTTTCCAAAAATGAATCATATTGTTAGGTCAATGAATTCAAAAGCAAACCTAGTTTCAATGTAAATATTACTGCACAAAGCTGTCCAGTTCAGAAATGGAAAATGTTTTTCAGTGATTTTCTTTTTGTTTTGATTTTAGAGTTGGCTAATTTTGTGTAACATCCTCCCAATAACACATTTGCATAAGATATCAGACAACTTTTTTCTTTCTCTGCCTATTTTGAGATTGCCTGTCATGCCACCTCCATTTATGCACTGGCAAGCCTCAGCTTATTTATTTACTTTATTGTAGTGAACATGAATCCCATGCATTACAATTTGTCATGATTTAAAACAATGTAAGAGTGGAAGAATAAAATGAAAATTTTAATTTCAGCATTGGTATCCCAAGTTCTGAAAGACAATTGTAGAACAAAAAGACAATGAACCATAGTAAGAGTGAGATGTCATTTTGACATCAAACAATGCTGTAAATTCAAGGTATCAATTGTTGATATTTAAAAAAATCAAAACAAATGAAAATCCCAGCTTTCCTTGTGACTGCAAGCAAACTATCAAATTTCAAATAAAAAAATCTCTTTTAACAAGTGTCAAAGAATTACAATTGCAGATTAAAAATACATTGAATTAAAAATCCCTGATTAAATTTAGACAACATGCTTTTTGCCAAGAGAAGTCCATAGACAATGCCAAATTTACCAGCTTGCTTTGTCACATTCTTGGAATCACATATGAAAGCAAAAGGAGACTGTGCCTAAATATAGTGTAGGTTGAATAAATTCATGCTTTCCAATAAATGCAAGCTCTCAGTACTGAAAGTACTAGAGGTTACTTGTCATCTACGCTGGACTCATGTGAAGATAGGGATACCGCCTGTCAGCTTAGACCCTTCTTGTCTCTTTGTAGGTGATTTGAGTAATTATTTGATAGCTGAGTGAAAGACAACAGTTTTACAAGTAGATTATAGATTAAGTTCTTGAGTTTAAAAAGTGACCTGTAGCTTCACTCCGATAGTGGGGTATAGATTGTTGTTGTTGTTGCAAGTGTATGGTGAAGGTACGAAGTTTTGGGCTGAGATCTGTGATTGATGGTACGATCTGTTGTAATTTGTGAGGATAATCACAGATAATTTATTATCTACAATACATAAAATATTATCCCTTATACGGGTTTTCCGACAAGTTGACGAATGGTATTCCAGTCTTCAGTTATGCCCTAGGCTGTAAGATCATTTGAGATATAAGACAGTTCTTTCAGGAAAGTTGGTAATTTATTATAAGAGAGAACTTCTTTCCCATAAGAGCTGTTCACAGATCTGGTAAAGTTTCTTCTTATTCTGAAGCAATCGTTTTTATTTTACTACCGACTTGCATACATATATAGTAGATTAAGTTTACTTACCAGGCAAAGGAGCACAGGTTGTGATAGTAACATAAATAAAACACACATAAACGCAAGCTTTTGCAATCCAGTTTTCTACAGTATGTCTGCCTAGGTGTGTTTGCGTTTGTGTATATGTGTGGGTGTGTGTGTATTTGTTTACCTTCCCTTTTTTTACCCCAAGATAAGTCTTTCCTCTCCTGGGATTGGAATGGCTGCTTACCTACTCCCTTAAAACCCCCATCATTTCCTTTTCCCTCTCCTTCCCTTCTGGCTGAAGAAGCAACTGGGTTGCGATAGCTTGCATTTATGTGTGTGTTTATTTATGTTACTATGACTACCTGTGCTCCTTTGCCTTGTAAGTAAACTTCATCTAATTTTTATATATATGTTTCCTGCTAAGAACTTTTCCTCTATATATATGGGGCCATTCCACACCTCTAGAACTCTTCATATAGGGGTTTGGTGCATATCACAATCTTAATTCCTTCTTTTCATTTTGTACCACTATAAATACATGTCAGCTTGTCAAAGGACTGAGTTTAAAAGATTATGAATTTTTTAAAATAGGTACTAGTAGGTAACAAAATAAACAAAGCTTAGTTTCTCATGTGTAAGTAACCCAAAAACATGAGACACTGTTCAGAAAACAACTATATTTCATACCAAAATAAGATATTGGTTTTAGATCTCAACCTAATTAATAGTGCAATTACAAGACTTCTTACTAATATTAAAATGACTTCCATAACATGATAATTGCAACACTTATACTGCCTTGGCTAACAGACATGTGTTGAAAGTGCTAAAACAGCCCCACATGAACAGTTTTACATTTGTCACTACTGTAACAATACATGTTAATAAGACTTTTTTTCATTTACCGGCCAAATCCACCTGCATAGCTGCAAAAAGACTTCCAAACATGCAACATATTCAAAGTTTTCAGGGTGACATACAAGGAGGGCTGTAAATTTTTATATTCTATATGCAAACACTTTTTTTCCCTACCATTTCCACCAAAATCTGTATTACAGCATGGTACCTACATATATAATTGTTGTGTAATGTACCAGATGGAAAACAGGAAAAACAAATTGTGTTCCAGGCTTGTGATTTTGGAATCACACAATCAGTATGTACCTTCACAATCTCTTCATAGGCTTGAAGGCTATTGTCATCATCATACATTTCGACACCACCTCTTTCCCCTTGGTGTGACCTTTTATGGTAACTGTCCCCCTCTTCACTTAGTTCAGTTCTGCTAATATCACAAAGATAACACTGTATCACATTAGCTTTTGTTTTTTTATTCATACTTTATCCCCCTTTTCAAATTATGAAGCAGATTAACTTTCTTGCAAGTTATGATCACCATCAACTTTTATATGGTACAATTCTTTCAGCTGTTGAGCAAACATCTCTTTACCTTACTAACTGCTTTCCCCATCAATATGCTACAACTTGCCTGGAGGTACTTTGCCCTGGCTGATGATTTTGGCTATGTCTTTGTTTCATCCTTCATAATTTTAACATTCTACACTCCACTGAACACTAATCTGCATACTGAACTGCTCTTGTTTAAGTTTCTCTCTAAATACACATGATAATTCTCAGTAGGGACATTCTTAACACTAGGAAATAATTTAAATCCTAAAAGCAAACAAAAAAACTAGTTTACACAGTGTGTAACATTGTTGCTGAAACAGTAAGTGTGTCTATATTGTCATAAAGTAGTGTCACACACGCAATGCAATTTTTGGCACAAATAAAGTGTTGCTATAAAGAAAAGTTGTTACACAAAAATGTAGACCATGTGCATTACATTACTTACAGAAGTTTTCAAATTGATAGTTCAATTAATTTAGTGTAACATAAGAAAATTATATATTCACAGAATATATGACATCAACTGCGATTGGGCAAAGCTGAAAATGTGTACCCAGCCGGGATTCGAACCCGGGTCTCCTGCTTTCTAGGCAGTTGCGCTGACCCCTACACCACTGGGGACACAGTGATCACCGCACCTGCAAGGACTACCTAGGCAATATATTTATTTCATTTTGCTAAGTACAGGACATGTGTGGTACAGGAACATGTAGCAAATAATGGAAAATGTTTTTTGTAATGTACATGAATGGGGTAAAAGCAATAAATCTCAAGCTCTACAAGCACTGCACACTGAAAATAGACATACAAAATGAACTTTGTGGTCTCAATTCTATATAGCACAGTCTAATTTATTTATCATACAAGATACACCAATTACTTCGCCCTATTTCATTTGACGTTTTACTCTACCTAAATATTTATAATATTAAGTGTCCAAGAAAGCACTGAAGCACAACCACAAGCATTGCTTCCACTTGTTTACAATGAAACTTGTATCATTTTCCTAAATAGCAAGTATCAGGAATAGGTGTAATGTTTTGTTCATGAACATAGGCGTGAAATTTCTAAAATTTCAACAAACTTAATATATTTTGTGTGATGTACAGACGATGTGCACAAATGACACAGAGCTTGGAAAATGCAGATAAATATTTCAGACGAAACAACCTGTTTATAAATGACAGTAAAACTAAGTACATGCAGATCCAGGCTATAAAAACAGCTACAACTCAAAACTTAAGTCTCAAGTTGGGTGACTCACTGCTGGAGGAGGTTGCTAGTTACAAATTTTTAGGTGTGGAAATGACTTGGGAACTTGGGAACATCACATACAGAAAATATGCTCAAAAATAAGTTCAAATGTATTTTTAATGAGAAAAATGTCCACCACAGTGAACAAAGATACATTGCTGAAAATGTACTACGGGTTGATCTTCCCGTATATATCATACTGCATTGTGATATGGGGAGGTGCTGCAGATGTGCATATCAGAAGACTTTTGATACTGAAAAAGAAGGCCATTAGATGTATCACTGGAATCCCGTCAGGGAAATCCTTCAGAAACAAATTTACGGAACTGATTATAATGACAGTGCCATCATTATACATTTATGAAACCATAATGTTCGTAAAGTTAAACTGCAGTGCAACATTATATATATATATATGAAACGATTATTAAGACGAAAAATTCCTAGCAGGAAAAATAAAATATAAAAAATAGACGAAGATTACTCACCAGGCGAAGGAGCACAGGTGTGACAGCATCACAAATAAATAAATGAATACATACACACACACACAATCGCAAGCTTTCGCAACCCAGTTGCGTCTTATATATATATATATATATATATATATATATATTTTTTTTTTTTTTTTTACACACACACATAAGAATATGGTGCAATAAGGATGACTTGTGAACTTAAGAAACACTATGTAAGTTTAATTGTACTGGAGAGCCCTATGTATTGTATTGAATGAGTATAACAAATTGTAACCTCTGTACATAGACAAACTTTATGTTTCAGTAATGTGTGAATATGCATGTAGGCCTACGGAGTATGCTCTGTGTTAGTATGAAAATATTGTAGCCGGATTTGTACAATGATGCAACATAATGAATATAAAAGTATGTAATCTGGGGGATGCCTTATGCAGCTAGTAAGCTGTCCAAGGGCTAATAAATAAAATAAATAAATGTTATTCGATTCAACTGATATTTGCTTCTCTGGTAGATGTAAACCTCAATTACAGAACTGATTTTGAACAACAAGCAAGCAAAATTACGAATTCGTTGTTTCAAGATTTCCAGCACAATTCGGAGTTACTCTTAAAAATATGCTACTTTTTATACTCATTATGCTCATTACACAATATAATCCACAATTTCCAACATTCTTTAGCTGCATACCGCATAGTTTCCACTTTCCATTTTCGAATGAAGTTTGCAGTTCTACAGTCGAAAGTTCAGCTACTACTTTCGATATACCCACGCATTTGGTCGATTTATGTCAGTTCTATGTCACGATGATGTCACGTTCACCTGGAACAGGGTGAAAAGTAGGTTACCCTTCCAATTCTTGGGTGCTGAAACCTTTGTATGAGCAACTGAGCAATAAGACTGAACACCGAAAGATATATAATAACCAAGGTGCAGCATTTATTAACTGGTAGTGCGTAAAAAAGCTTTAACTCCGCCTTCAGTTGTTGCTAGATTTACTGAGTAAGTCTGCATCACCTGTTGCTGGTCCCAAGCCCGGAAGTAAGGAGGAGGGTTGGCGATTTATAGTCGCCGTAAAAGAATTTTAACCTAATGTTGATTTAGTTTCTGAAAATTGATAGCATTCAGTCCTTAATGTATTATTTATTCAGATGTTGATTTCGATCACTGTGTGATCATTATCAGTGCTTAAAACAAACAGTCAAAATACATAAAATATGTTGTGTATGAACGTAACCTCCAACATGGCAGTGGAAGAGTTTTATATATTTTAACTGTTTGTTTTTAAGCATTGATAATAATCATATGGTGATTGAAATCGAGATCTGAATAAACAAAATTTACAACAGATTGCCAACAATTTGAATAAACATAATTTACGCTGAGCCATAATGGAATCAAGCCTGGTTTATTGAGTTGTAATAATACCAGCGCCAATCCACCGTATTTTCAATATCTCATGATACAATTAAAGCAGGTGGCTCACGGCTCTGTAAGTACAGTAATTTAAATCATCCAAATTTACTTTTCAATACCACTAACAAGTGTCGTGGTTGACGAGATTTATTACTATTTTCGAATGTGCAATGTTCTTACTATTTGCTCTTTTCACAACAGTTACGGGTAGAAAGGTAACTCTCGACATGGCTAGGCTAAAGTGTTAATATTGCCGCGAGAGACCACGCACACCAACTGCCGCCGTGGCGGAGAGGATAGCGTCACGGACTCAAACAATGTCACGTTGCAATGAAAGTAGGCTTGACTTCGAAGGCAACTAAACACAGCACTTATACTGAAAGCACGTTTATTACGAACTCAACATACACGCAGCACTGACTGCCTCTCAGGCAGAGTGCTCTGCTATTTATACACAGACAGAATTTACCAGAAATTAGAACAGTTAACATAAGAAACAAGTAGAATTTACAAGTGAACATAAGAAAGATGTAGAACCTTCTGGAATTGTAAATTACAAAGAAACAAATTTTTGCCAGTGGGCGGGATTGAACCGGCGACCTTCTGCTCCGCAGTCCGTGACGCTATTCTCTGCGCCACGGCGGCAGTTGGTGTTCGTGGTCTCTCGCGGCATTGCTCCCTCTCCTGGAGAAACAGCGACCCGCTGTTATGATCCCTGTGGAGCCAACTGCAATGTCCTGGATCTTGACCGTGTCATGGGTCCTCTGTATGACAGTTCAAGAGAATCCTTCCCTTCTCCGTGATTATCGACGACAGACGTTCCTGTCCTGGCTTCATCAGGAACATTACCGCCCTTAAAGTCCTTGGACAAGAAGCCATTGTCGTCTACCTGCTCTTCAGGATCGTAGTAAGGCTTCATGCGCAGGACGTGAACAATGTCTCTTCGTTTTTGACGTTTCGACGACGGCTCATAATCCTCAACTTCGTATGTGACTTCTGACAGGCGGCGTATGACACGATACGGACCAAAGTATCGCTTCAATAACTTTTCTGACAGTCCAACCTTCTGTACAGGGGTAAAAATCCATACCAGATCTCCTGGGCTGTACACAACAGGTCGGTGCTTGTCGTTATACCGCTGACGGTCCTTCTCCTGGGCGTCCAGTGTCCGTATGCGAGCCAGCTGTCTTGCTTCTTCAACCTTGGTGATGAGCTGTTTAACATAGTCATCCTGAGTTTCGTCCGGTTGGAACGGGAACAGTGTATCCATTGTCGTCTCAGCTTCACGGCCATGGAGCAGGAAAAACGGAGTGAAGCCTGTGGTGTCTTGTCTTGCGGTATTGTAAGCAAATGTCACGACTGGCAGAATTGTATCCCAATCCTTCTGCTCAACATCAACGTACATACACAGCATGTCGGCTAACGTTTTGTTAAAACGTTCCGTAAGACCATTTGTCTGAGGATGGTATGCAGTTGTCATTCTGTGGACAATGTTGCACCGTGACATTACCTCTGATACTAGTTTTGACTGGAATACTTGTCCACGATCAGATATCATGACACGTGGTGCTCCATGCTTCAAAATAATGTCTTCTACAAGGAATTTGGCGATCTCTGGAGCTTCTGCAGTCGGCACAGATTTGGTGACAGCGTAGCGTGTGAGGTAGTCAGTGCAGACTATTATCCAACGGTTACCGGTTGTCGACTTCGGGAACCTCCCTAAAAGATCGATCCCAACTCGGTGGAATGGAGCTACTGCCGGCGGGATCGGTACGAGATGTCCTGGAGGTAATTGCGGCACATGCTTCCGTCGCTGGCAGTCTTTACAGTGACTCACGTAGTGCTTGACAGATCGGTAGAGACCTTTCCAGTAATACCTGCGTCTGATTCTGTCTAGGGTCTTCACGAATCCCAGATGACCGGATATTGTAGCATCATGGAAATATTTGGGAATAGCTGGCTGCAGATGAGCTGGAACAACAAGTAGCCATTTGGGGCCCAGTGGATTGTAGTTGCTCTTCTACAATGTTCCGTTTATAAGTTGGAACTCCCCATTGGTCACTTCTCCTTTCTCCAAGGCCTCTATCATTTTTAATAGTGTTGGATCTTCCCTCTGTTCAGCTGTAATGTCATCTAATTCAGTGAGGGCTGAAATTTCATTAATGCTGTTGTGTTCCACTAATGGATTCCTCAAAAGGCAGTCGGCATCCTTGTGTTTGCGCCCGTTCTTGAATACCACTGTGACATCGTACTCTTGGAGTCTTAGTGCCCATCTTGCTAGTCGACCTGATGGATTGATGGATCCTTCAAGCTAGTCAGCCAACACAAAGAATGGTGGTCTGTCACGACAGTGAATGGTTTGCCGAATAAATACGGCCGGAACTTGTTGATAGCCCAGATAACCACGAGACATTATTTTTCAGTTGTAGAGTAGTTTATCTCGGACTTTGAGAGTACTCTTGACGCATAGGCTATCACTTTTTTGGCGCCTTCCTGAACTTGTACAAGCACTGTACCAATCCCATAGCCACTGGCGTCTGTGTGAAGTTCCGTTTCTGCTTTCTCATCGTACAAGGCTAGCACTGGAGCGGAAGTTAGAGCCTCCTTAAGTGCTCGGAAAGCTCTTTCTTTTGTCTCATCCCAGTAAACTTTGGCGTCTTCCTGCAGAAGTTCTTGTAATGGACGTGCCTTGTTACAAAATCCTTTTATGAAACGTCAGTAGTATGAGCACAACCCGAGAAAACTTCTCACATCACGAATGTGCTAAGGAGTTGGAAATTCTGTGACTGCCCTTACTTTATCTGGATCAGGGCGGACACCATCTCCGTTGACTAGGTGCCCCAGGATTTTTATTTTTTGGCGACGAAGAGGCACTTCTTTGGATTGAGGCGGAGACCTGCAGCCTGAACACACTTCAGCACAATTGACAGGCGACTCAGATGTTCTTCAAATGTTTTCGAGAAAATGACAATGTCATCTAAATAGCAGAGACACGTCGTCCACTTAAGGTGTCGAAGCAAGTTGTCCATCATGCGTTCGAATGTGGCTGGAGCATTACATAATCCAAATGGCATTACTTTAGATTCATAGAGACCGTCAGGTGTAATAAAAGCCGTCTTCTCCCTGTCAGCTTCGTCAATCTCAATTTGCCAGTAACCTGTCTGCATGTCCATAGTTGAGAAGTATGTAGCTCCTTTCAAGCAGTCTAAGGTGTCATCAATACGTGGCAATGGGTAGACATCCTTCTTTGTGATACTGTTCAGCCGCCGATAGTCGACACAGAATGGCCACCTGCCATCCTTCTTCTTTACGAGGACCACCGGAGATGACCAAGGACTCTCCGAAGGTTGAATAATGTCATCTCGCAACATCTTCTCCACTTCCTCCCGAATTATCCGTCTTTCAGCTGGCGACACTCAATAAGAACGCTGGCTAATTGGCGGATGGTCCCCAGTATTGATCCGGTGCTTTATCGCGGGCCATTTCGTCTGACTTTTCCCCTGCTGAGGTGTGAATGCACCCGAAAATTGGTGTAGTATACGTAACACCCGCTGGCGTTGTTCCTTGGTCAGTCCAGGCCCTATTGGCAGTTCCATGTTTGTTTCCTCCAGCGTGTTGTCTGTACTAATAGCAAAGCATGGGTCTTCATTGATGACATTGAGCTCACCGTCCTGGATTGGTTCAGCTGTCCCGATACACATTCCCTTGGGGATAAGTTGTGACTGCTCATGACAATTTGTGATCCAAATCTCTCCTTGACCACCGGTAATGCTTATGATAGCCGCTGGTATGTAAATTTCTTTTGTGAGCCTGATAAACTTTTTACTATCAACAAGAACTTCACAGTTTAGCCAGTCATCTGTGTTTGTGACTGCAACTCTTCTCATTGTCAACTGCGGTATCGTCACATTGTCAACGACGAATAACTTCCCAGAAGATTCTGTATTACGTGTATCTGGCGGAACAACTTCTTCAATTTTCAGCTCAGATCTTCCACAGTCAATGATAGCTTGGGATGCCTGAAGGAAGTCCCATCCGAGGATGACATTGTGACTACATTCTGTTAACACGACAAATTCAAACGGCTGCGTCCTGTTGTTGATAGTTATTCTTGCGACATAAGTTCCTGCTGGATGGACGTACTTTCCATTCGCGACCTTCAGTACAGTTGCTCCCGTATCACAGAACATTGTCTTCTTTAGTGTGCGGCGGTAATTATCCGATAATACGGAAAAAGAGGCTCCTGAATCAACAAGTGCCCGGACAGGTTGGCCGTCGATTATGACGTCGAAGAGATTTCCCGACATCTTGGCAACTGTCGTCCATGGAGGATTTTCATCTGCGGCGGCCTCACCTCCATAGATGGTCGCCTCGCTTAGTTTAACTGGGTGCGGCGGCTAGGGGAGCGGCTGGTACCTCTGTACGGCGACGGTGAATGGCTGCGGCGTGTCGGGGAGCGACCTCGTCTAGGGTACGGCGATGGGCTTCTTCCCATAGGTCGACTGAACTCATCAGCAGGTGATTGCCTTGGACAGAACTGCTCCGATGGCTGATGTCTTGCGGCAAAATAATCATCGAATACTCGCCTCCTCTCTCTATAGTAGCGTACGACATGTCCAGGGCGTCCACAGTGGAAACACAGTGGTGTGTTGTCTTCTGTCCTCCAGACGTCTGTTCTTCTGCGGGGCGTCATAGTTATCGGGGGAGTTGGCTGTGGTCGCGTCGGTCGGTTCATGGGCTGCCGTTTGGCGGCTGCAGCGTAAGTCATAGCAGGGCGACGCCATTCTTCATGTCGGGTGCGATTGACGGGGCAGACAGGAGCTAACGTTTGAAATACCTCGTCCTCAGCGGCGTCGGCTACCTCGTGACTTACAGGGCTCACATCCATGGCCACAATCTGATGCTCGCTCGGTCTAATAGTCCCAGCTGCCATGCACTGATGTAATTCTTTTCTCACGATTTGTCATATGAGAGAAGCCAAGTCCTGCTGGTCTTCCACAACAGCCATAGGGACTACATTTGGGAGTCTGTCATACTTCTTGCGCCAACCCTCCTTTGTTGCATCTCTTCAATATGCTGGCACCACTTGATGAACTCTTCTGTCGTAGCGACGTCTTTTATCAGAAGAGCTTGGTACATATCTTCTGCAATTCCCTTCATCAGGTGCGTGATTTTGTCCGCTTCAGTCATGTTCGGATTGACTACGTTACACAGGGCCAAAACACTCTGTATGTACGATTGTGTCGGCTCACCATGTCGTTGGGCCCGGTTCTTCAGTTGTTCTTCCGCCGAGCGGATTTGTCGTTGGCGGTCTCCAAACATCTTCGTAAGTTCCTCATGGAATGTCTCCCAGTCATTCAACTTGTGTTCGTTGTTTTCGAACCATTACTGGGCTGTTCCATCCAGGTAGAAATAAACGTTGGCCAAGCACATCGTATGATCCCACCTGTTGTACTTGGCGACTCGGTTGAACCCTTTTAGCCATTTGTTGGGGTCCTGTCCAGCATCTCCAGAGAACACCGACGGGTGTCTGATGTGCAGCTGGCTTATTGATTGCTGGTTTCGTCTCCATCGTTCTTCTGATAATACAGACCTTTGGAAGGATGTACTCGGTGTATCCCTTGTATTCCGGTTCCAGTCCGTGTAAGCGACGGCTTTTACGTTGCCTAATCGGAGCCACAGTGATGCAGCTGTTGCACAGGGTACCCGGCGCCTCCACCAAACAATGTCACGTTGCAATGGAAGTAGGCTTGACTTCGAAGGCAACTAAACACAGCACTTATACTGAAAGCACGTTTATTACGAACTCAACATACACGCAGCACTGACTGCCTCTCAGGCAGAGTGCTCTGCTATTTATACACAGACAGAATTTACCAGAAATTAGAAGAACAGTTAACATAAGAAACAAGTAGAATTTACAAGTGAATATAAGAAAGATGTAGAACCTTCTGGAATTGTAAATTACAAAGAAACAAATTTTTGCCGGTGGGCGGGATTGAACCGGCGACCTTTTGCTCCGCAGTCCGTGACGCTATTCTCTGCGCCACGGCGGCGGTTGGTGTGCGTGGTCTCTCGCGGCAATATCGTTACTTTCCAAACTGAGAAAAAAATTGAAGTGAACACGTTTTAATAGAATTTGTTGTTGCTTTGCTAGTGGTGTTGATGCATCTTCCGTGCCAACTGTTTTCATTAGGCGCATCCCAAGAATTGGTACGTATGCATGAAAGTAACACTGCTGTTAACACAGACAGTAGAAACTTGCCTACCATTATAATGATCTGGGTGATTTTGTAGACACGGTTGCTACAATGATGCCTTACTTAATCTCTGTATCTGTCTACATCATCTTCCTGGAGAGAACATATTGTACAAAGGCATAGTTCATAGGCAATATTTAAAGTACTCGGTTTAAAATGCAGTATTTTAAAACATGTATTCAAACTGTGTACCACAGCTGGGCCGAAGTCATGTGATAAAAAAAGGATGATTAAAAAGACTTTAATATTAATTCTTTACGAAATTACTTTTTGAGGGTTATATAAATTGCAGTTGTATCTTGCTTGTAACATTTTGACAAACTGCCCCAATCATTTTTGCCACAGAGTTACTGCTAATGGCTTGTGTGCAGATGTATATGTGGTAAAGTTGATAAGACCTACATTAAAAAAGATATGATGGAGCTGCATTAGGGTTGATTAGCAACATGTGAAGATAATGGAAAGTACAGAAAATTTATACTCTACAAATAGTTGATATTAAATGGTAGTTGAACATCATTTTTTTTGGGGGGGGGGGGGGGGGATTAAGTTGGTCACAAAACTGAGGCAAACATCTTGAATGAGAAATCATTACTGTGAAACCATTCACTTGGGCAAGCTGAAATACCAAATCTAAAACATTTCACAGGTCTGTTTTTCGTGTAGCAGTGAGAGTAGGAAGATACACATGTGACATACTAACCCTTTTTATTAGTCATCTGACAAGCATGATGTTAAATAAAGTGTCCATAAATTATTTACTTCATTCAGTTGTAGGATAAATGCCTTAATAGATGTCTGGGAAATGACTTAGATGTTCATAAATTTGACACCTATGTATATTTTTAAGAACAATTACACAGCTGTTACTGAAACTTAAGTAGTATCAATCAAAGTTTACCAGTACAGTAGTCAGAAAGGTTCAGATGTAGTACAGATTTAAATTTCAATTAAAAAATTGCAGCAATCACATCCTCAAACATCGCAAATTTTCTCGTTTTGTAGCTTATTCTAGCACATTCTTTGTGTATGACAAATTACACTGCTGACACCTAACCCAATGGTCTTCATTTTTTTTAATATGAACTCAGTTCAGTGCAGTAAGAGTAATGGTAATGTTTGGAAGCATCACTCAATTATTTAAAAAAAAAAAAAAAAAAAAAAAAAAAAAAAAAAAAAAAAAAAAAAAAAAAAGTATGTGGGCTGTTATGTGGTGGCCGCAGTGGCCGAGCGGTCTGCAACGCGCCAGTCACAGTCTGCACGACCACCACTGTTGGGTGTTCGAATCCCCCCCCTCAGTCATGGATGTTTGTGTCATCTTTAGTATAAGGTAGTTTGTAAGTTTAGGGACTGATGACCTCGCAGTTAAGTCCCTTAAGCTTAACAAACATTTCAACATTTTTTTGGTTGTTACGTTTCTAACAGTAAGGTTGCTCATTGTCCTATTTAGTGCCTTCTCCCTCACTTTTATGCTGAAGTTGTTTAAAGCAGCAGCTATTATGATCATTAAGTATAATCAAATAAATGGCCCCATAAATATAAAAAAAAGACTGACATCCACATTGTGATAAACTGAAATACTGTCATTTTATCCTAACACATGGTTTACCGTTTTGGCTTTAAATGGTACCTATGATATATTCAAGAATCTCAGCTAGGGCATACTCCAGGTGCACCTCCTATGTCTTAAAAATTCCGAAAAGTGTGCCTTATCTAATGATGTATATTTTTCTCAGACATGCAGTAATCTAAAACACCACCGAATTAATATGTATGCATCAAATTAAGAAGTTGAACCCTTACTTATGATTTCTAGTCCACAGCAACAAGTCAGAACTAACAGCTCAGCTCTGTATATGCAGGAACAGGCTTTCTCATAGTATCTTTTCCACATCTTAGGCCCACCAAACTAGTTTGTTCCAAAACCTTGCAATGACATTTTACTTAAGTGTGTCATTCTAGTTCAATTTAATCCTGGTGGGTCTGCCAGCACTGCTGTGTTACTGTTGGCAAGGTCTCAAAGATGTTGTCATATGTGTAGATATTTTGCCTTAAGTGTACTATCAGAGCAGCTTGCAGTTTATTTTCTACATCATTTGCTCATAAAATTGAAATACTTTGTGGAAATATGATATTCATTTAAATTCCCCTATCTCATAGCATTTAAATGTAATGTGTTGTCATGATTAGCCCAATTTTAAAATTAATCTTCTAGAAACATGATCATATATTTTGTAATGCTTACTACAAACCATAATGTTGATGTCTTCAGTCTGCAGACTGGTTGATGCAGCTCTCGACACTATCATGTCCTGTGTAAAACACTGTATCTGCAAATAAAAACGGCAACCTACATCCTTTTGAATCTTGTTACAGTATTCATCTCTGTCTTTCTCTAAGATTTTTATCCCACACACGTCCTTTTAATACTAAGTTGACAATTTCTTGATGTCTGAGAATGCCCCCCACAAGCCTATTCCTTCTCTTAGTCAGGTTATGCCAGAAACATTTGTTCTCCCCAATTCTGTTGAGCATCTACTCATTAATTACATAATCTACCCATCTAATTTTCACCTTTCTTCTGTAGCACATATTTCGAAAGCTTTTATCATCTTTTTGTCTTAACTCCTTATCCACGTTTCACTCCCATACAATGCTATACTCCAGACAAATGCTTTCAGAAAGGATTCCCTAACATTTAAATTAATATTGAATGTCAACAAATTTTGCTTCTTCTGAAATGATTTTCTTCCCATAGCCATTATGCATTTTATGTTTTTTTTTACTTCGGCCATCAGACATTATTTTGAAACTCAAACAACAAAACTTGTATACTTCTTCGTCTCATTACATAATCTAATTCCTTCATCATCGTGTGATTTTCTAACACTAAATACCATTACACTTTTAGTACTCTTTTTAATTTTCATCTTATACCCTCCTTTAAAGACACTTTCCATTCTGTTCAACTGTTGTTCTAGGTCCTTTGCTGTCTCTGACAGAATATCTCATTGGAAAACCACAAAGTTTTTCTTTCTTCTCCCTGAACATTAATTCCTTCTCCAAATTTCTCCCTGCATTCCTTCACAGCTTGCTCAAATTACAGATTGAACAATGGCTGCAACACTCTGTTGCTCCCTTTCCAATCACTGCAACCCTTTCAGGCCCTTAGACTCTAATACTGCTGTCTGGTTTTATACGTAGTGAATATAACTCTTTGCTTCCTATATTGTACCCCTGCTACAGTCAGAATGTGAAAGAGTGTATTCCAGTTCAAAAGCTTTCTTCAGATATACAAATGGTTTCTTTAAGATATTTTCTAAGATAATTCGTAATTTGAGTATTGCCTTCTGTGTCCTGCAATATCTCTTAAATCCCAACTATTCTCCCCAAGGTTGGATTTCCATTCATCTGTAAATAACTTGTGTTAATATTTTGCAATTATGCCTTATTAAACTCATAGTTCTGTCATTTTTACATCTGTACCTGCTTTATTTGGAATTGGAATTATTATATTCTTGAAATCTGAGGGTATATCCCCTGTCTACAAATCTTGCATACCAGGTGGAACAATTTTTTCATGACTGGTTCCCCTACCAGTATCAGCAGTTCAGACAGAATATTATCTACTCCAGGGTCCTTGTTTTAACTCATATCTTACAGTGCTCTGTCATATTCTTCTCACTGTATCGTCTCTCATCTTCATCTACTTTCTCTTCTATTTCTAGAATATTGCCTTCAAGTTCATTTACTTCATATAGGCCCTCTATATATATATATATATATATATATATATATATATATATATATATATATCCTTCCATCTTTCAGCTTTGCTTAATGCTGGTTTCCATCTGAGCTCTTGATATCCATGCCGCTTCTTTTCTTGTCTCCAAATGTTTCTTTTGTTTTCCTGTAGTGGTATCTATCTGTTCCTTAATTATACATTCTTCTATGGTCTTGCATTTCTCCTCTAGCCACTCCTGCTTACCCAGTCTGCACTTCCTGTCAACCTCATTTTTTAGCTGTTTTTACTCCATTATGCCTGCTTCACTTCCTGCATTTTTATATTTTCTCCTTTCATCAATTAAGTTCAATATCTCATGAATTACCCACAGATTTCTGTTAGGCCTTGCCCCTATGCCTGTGTGATACTCTGTGGCCCTCAATACTTTATCTCTGAGCTACCTAATCTTCTACTGTTTTACTTTCTCCCATTTTGGTCAATCCTTGCTTAATGCTCCCTCTGAAACTCTCAATCACCTCTGGTTCCTTCTATTTTAAGGGGGTTACATCTACTAAATTTTTTACCTCTTTGCAGTCTTCTAAGATCCAATCTACAGTTCATAACCAGTAAGTTTTGGTCAGAGTCTATATCTTTGCCTGGATATGTCTTACAGTTTAAAACCTGGTTTCTAATCCTATGTCTTACCAGTATGGAGTCAGTCCAATACCCTTCAGTGTCTCTTGGTCTCTCCCCGTATACAATCTACTTTCAAGATTTGTACTGGTTAAATTGTGCTCTGTACAAAATTCTACCAGGCGATATCATTCATACTTTTCCCCAGTCTATGTTAACCTACTACATTTCTTTCTCTTTTCTTTCCTACCACCGAATTCCAGTCCCCCATCACAATCAAGTTTTCCTCTCCTTTAATGGCCTGAATAATATCTTTCATCTCCTCATACATTTTTTTGATCTTATATTGGCAGACCTAGTTGGGTTTCTGTCTTATCTTTGCTATGTGTTCACTATGCTGTTGATAGTAACTTACCCATTGCTGTTTTACCCTCTCCCCCTCCCCCCATTGTTTGAACTGCAGCAACATAATCACTGCGAATCCAGTGTGCACCTGCTTACAAGAAGACCACATGGGTATTGGATTTTAGAATTTTTTTTATATTTATGGTACATGAAGTTCGGAACATAAATAACAATAAGCCAAAGGCATTTGGCACAACTTTCAAAGATTCTGGAGAAAATTGGCTTCAAAGTTTTGCATTTACACGTAAGTAACAATAATGAAAACACTTGTGCCATCTGTCGCTGGAGCTCAGATGGCAGTGTTCTGGCCTCACAACTGTAGAGTCGATAGTTCGAATCCGCTGTGGCAGATATTTTTCTTATTTTCATTGTTTTCGAATTCAGTTACATAAAACATTTTTGGATTTCTGTATTGTTTTGTGTCAGGTTGTTTAATGTTTATTGACGAGCTGAACACCTTATTGTCACCTAAAGCAATTTTTGAGTAGTTTAGCTGGTTGGAAAGGCATTAGTAACATGGAGGTGACTTTCCAAAAGTAGCGTCATAGTTCTTCACAAACTGAACAGTCGAAGACTACCGTCAACTAATAGTGAAGCAAATACTGTAAAAAAATGTAACTTTTTTTTTTTAAATTGAAAACATCATCATTAACAACCTTTCATAAAATATAGACAATTACAAATGAATGAAAATACATGCATTTTTCTTAAAAATTACCATTAGATATTACAATGGTGTAAGCATTCGAACACAATGGAAACAAATAAAAATAAAATATGTGCTGGTGGGATTTGAACCACAGACCCTACAGTTCCAAGGCCACTTAAGCTACACTGACATATGCTACAAATGAGTTAATTATTGGTAGTTATGTGTGCTTACAAAACTTCAGTCGATTTTCTTGAGAGTTTTAGAGAGTTGTGTCAAATCACTTTGGCTGATTGTTATTTGAGTGCTGAAGTTCACGTACCATAAGTATCAAAAAATTCTAAAACCCGATACCCAGGTGGTCTCCTTGTTAGAGTGCTCCGAATTTGTATTCCCAGAACAATTACTTGCAGAGTGCTTCTAGTGCCGCGAGGAATTTGACTCGGGCCTTGGCTCGCCACTTGTTTTCTAGTGTTTCGTCTATGAACAGTGCAAATCATATACCACATCACATTTTGTGTGCGCTGGAGTCTCATATCTTGCAGAACATGAACCTCTCAAATATGCATATTTTGAAATTTAGACCAGCAACATTCCCTCCAAGCGTGTGTGTATCCTTCCGCCGACCACGTGCTCCACCGACAAAGTGCAGTTGCCCCTAATAACTTTGTCAGTGCTTCTGGACTTGGACTTATCTCCCGTGGCATTCATCACAGTGTGTGCATCAACTGCCCAATTAATTATGGATAGTTTTCGTGTGTCACAGATGCATCTTTTTCTGCCCACGCAGCTGACTTGGACTGTGTCAACAACTTGTCGACCAACTTTGTGCAATCCACACCACCAAGTGTATTCAGTGACTCTCTGAACAGATCCACTTGCTCTGTCAGTGGCGATGTGAATTTTAAAAATCCTCAAAGTTGCAGTGTTCACTGTGCTTCCTGCATCAAGTGATGTGTCTGCTGCGTCTTGTGTACAATAAGCAGGTCCATTGCTCCACACTGTTGACACATAGGAACATTCTCGGCCGCACCAGTTTGCACATCTGCCCATTTTCACGGCACACAACGGTGCCTTTTCTGCAGTGGTCACCTGTGTTGCCTCGAGGCCTCACCTGATATGATGACGATAAAGAGCTCTTTCACACTGCCATAAGATGTCGGAGCCTCCCGCACTGCTGATGTTCCGGAGGCACCTCTAACCCCACCACTTGGACGCCTTCCTAAGCTGCAGCCTTTCTCCTTGAGGCTCCCCGATGTGGTTTGTGCTGGCTGAACAAATATTTGAACATTATTTGCTCAACGACTCAGCTCGCAACCTGTGCCTAATCATGAATCTTCACAAGCACGTTGATTTGATCTGTGACCTGGTAACCTCTCCACGTGCGTCTGACCAGTGCCCCTTCGCAAAACGAACTATCCTGGAGAGGGTCACTTGTCAACACGCCCCCGCTACTGTGCTGGCTGCTCGCACATAAAATATTCAGCAGTGAAGAAACCGGGTGTACATGTATGTCTACACGGAGACTGGGTGTTGACTTTGCTATCTCCGACACGCCCCCTGCACTAACGGCAAGCTGCTTCTCAGTCCCTGAGGATGATGCACCGCCGCTAATTCACTTTTCACGAGAACAAGATCAATACTACCCATACTGCTATTTACACAGCACTTCAGTGATGCCCCAAGAAGTGCCGTTCACCATGTCACGTCTGAAACGCAGGGCGCAGGATGGCTTAGGCACTGCTTACTTCTTGGACAACCACAGGGGCCTACATGTGTTCCACTCTGTTAGTGACTTTTCTCCATCAAATGCTCATTTGTGCAATTGTGACTGTGTTTTTAATGTTCATTTCCTGATTGAAACTGGTGCTGTTGTTTCGTTATTGCCTCCTTTGATGGCTACCGACCCGTTCCGCCCTCACAGTGCTATACTTCTTTCTGTCAATGCCACACAGCTGCTGTGTGCAGATGCAATGACCTTTACTGTCTGCCTCGTACCAAAGTGTAAACTTTAGTGGAACTTTTTGCTCATAGATGTGCTGGAGCCCATCCTAGGCATGAATTCTTAATGCATCATAAATTTTCTCTAGATTTTGTGCAACATTCGGTATTTCACCATCCCACAAACACTTACTTTTCTTGTGCTCTGTCTACCCTTGACTTTCGTCCTGCTAACTCACCTGCTGTTTGTGAGTGTTTAAGAACTATTAAGAAGACTGAGTGTTTGTCTTATAAGTTGTGTCACGAACAAGAACTAATTATAACACTGTGTTGCGAGAGGGTACATGCTGTGCTCTAGTGCTTTGATTCTATTGAACAGTCAGTCGCTCATCTCGAAGTGGTCGAACAAACATATATGCCATGAGAATGAGGACATTGCTCACCACCTGGCTGTCACAGAGTCTCTGTTGGCGTCCGGCCGACATCATTTACGAACACTTACTTTTCTGCATGCACCTCGCAATTATTTGTTTCCGCTCCGCCAGTAGAGCAATCTGCTACCACGACATGCAGCCTCCTGTAGCTAGTGGCCACAACAAGTACTCTCATGTGGCACCATCTTGTCCCAGTGTGCTTGTGGTGCGACCAGACAAACATACGTTCGGACCTATCTCTTCCCCGGCACCTTGGCCCGCTCCGCCAGCCACGAGCACAGTCGAGCCACACCCCTCCTTGCGCACTCCACTTGCCACGCAGTTGCCCTGGCTCCTGCCCAGCCCATCACAACAAATGTTTGTCGCGAGTGTAAACAAAGCCTTTCTGCCATTGCTCGCGATGTATCAGTAGTTACAAATGGCACAGTGCACAAACTGCATCTTATAGATGGTCTGCCCATCACTAGCAAGCTGCACCAGCTCAGCCTGGAGAATTGGCGGCTAGCAAAGAACAAATTTCCAAACTTTTAAAATGAGATATCATTGAGCCATCATCTATTAGCTGGTCCTCTCCCTTTCATTTTGTACCCAAGCAGGACAGTTCTTGGCATGTGTGTGTAGACTACCACCACCTCAACGCTCGCACCATAATTTACAATTATCTGATTCCAAACACTGCTGACTACAAAAATTTGGCAGGTGTGAAAGTGTCTTCGGCAGTGGACGGCAAGCGGGCTTAGCACCAAATGCTTATAGCCCCTGAAGATGTTGAAAAGACTGCTATCACTACTCCCATACGTTAATTTCACTACCGTTTCATGCCTTTTGGCCTAAAGAATGCCACTCAGATTTGGCAAAGATTTATAAATGAGATTTTATTTCCCTTAGTTTTGTTTTACTTACCTAGATGACATTTTAATATTCAGCAACTCAGTTGAAGAAAACAAATAACATTTACAAATCCTTCTTGACACCCTTGCAATGGCTGGCATTGAACTGAATAACAAGCGCCAACTACATCAAGAATCTGTGCTTTTTCCTAGGTTTTATGGTCTTGGGCAAGGGAATCTCCCATCCACCTTATAACATCGAGCACATAAGACTATTAATTACTACCAATGGTATTTGCCAGGCACTGCTGAACTTCAGGCCCCAGTCACAGTCGCTATTGCTGGAAACGCACCTCTGGTGATCGGCCTGTTCCTTGGACGGATTCTGTGTCTTAGACATTGTCGGCTCTGAAAGACCTACTCGCTAAATCTGTAACCATTGCTCACCCTCATCCTGATGCTGAACTATTCATTACAACTGATGAGAGTGATAATGCCATCAGCACAGTCCTCAGCCAATCCCTTGTCGGTGTCACTTTTCCTTTCCAATTCTTCTCCAAAAGAGTGAATAATGCTCAAAGGAAGTACTCAATCTTTGTTCGAGAACTCCTAGCTGTCTACATCCCATTCCCACCACCTTTCCCAGAGTTGCTGGTGAGGTTTGGTGTGACAAATGAACTTGCAAGCTTCACCCCTACGTCTTCTGATGCCCATGTCGTGAGATCTTTGACAAGTTACACTTTATAGCTTACACTAGTATCAAAGCTTCAACTATGGTGGTCACTGACTAATTCATCTGGCAAGATATCAAACACGATTGGCAATCCTGGGCTCACGCTTGTGTTCCCTGCCAGAAAGCTAAGGTACACACTCACATCTTACTCTCCACCCACTCGCCTAATTCCCCATCTCGACATGTCGCTTTCAACATGTGCACATTGATCTCTTCGGCCCCTTTGCCCTGGCTGATGGTTTCTGGTACCTACTCACCTCCATCGAGCGGACCACCCGCTGGGTCGAGGCCCCGCCCATTCCCAACATCGCAGCAGAAACAGTGGCATGTGCCTTCGTTTATGCATGGGTCTCTAGTTTTGGTTTACCTTTGTTATTACCACAGACCAGTGCTGCCAATTTGAATCCTCACTATTCCAAAATCTTTGTCATCTCCTTGGAGTCAAACGAATACGTGCTACTGCTTATCACCCCCAAGGGAACAGAATGGTCGAGCGCTGGCACCGAACTCTGAAAGCAGTCCTCATGTGCCACGATACACTGGGTGGACCCCTCAGGAGCTCACCATTAATTTGCTGCATACAGGCTTCGCTAACCCGGGGTCCTGAGCTGGGGACTGGTAGGCACCGCCAGTCTTCCGGCACCGTAACCTCTGGGCTCACTTCAGCAACCACCATGTGGTGCGGCAGTGGTCGTGTGTACCGGGGAATGGGGATCTAGGCTTGTGTGTCTGGGTCGCAAGGAAGGAAATACCTCTATAAAAAAAACCTCCATCTTAAGGTGTGCTACATCCTGATAGGCTGTTGAGGTGGAAAGTTCGCTAGCAAGCAACCTCAGCTGTATAAGGCTTACATAGACATTCGGAGCTCTGTCTATGTGAACATTTAGTTCCTGGGAGTGAACTGGACCTTTAGAGTAATTTTCCACCTCCTAGTGGGATGGGTGTACCACTGGGGTATACTAACACCCACTCTAAGAAGAGGGCTTGGGTATCCAGTCCTGTGGACTCAGGTTCCGCAAATTATTGTATGTTGAGTGTAACAGAATACAGCCTATTAATCAGAATGTCTTTCTCACTGTTAAAAGGAAGGTCAGTTCTTTTGAAAAAGTTTCACCCTTTTACATAAATAAAGATTTAGAAGGAATTTCAGGTGGTTTAAAATCTGTAAAGCGGTTACAAAATGGTACCCTGTTTGTGGAAAAATCGAATTCCCAACAGGTGTCAAAACTAGTCAGCTAAGTGCCTTTCAGAATATCTAATAGAAACGGAGCTACATAGTACCCTGAATTATTGTAAGGGTGTAGTGTTCTGTAGTGATCTGGTAGGCATTCCTGTAGAAGAACGGAAGGAAGAATGGGTTGCTGAAGTTGTAGTGGATGTGCAAAATTTTAAGAAAATGGTGGACGGAGAACTCTTCCCATCTGAGTTCTTCATCCTAACATTTAATAGTCTTCAACTACCAGAGCATGGGAAGGCAGGTTTCCTACGCTTAAAAGTTAGGCCCTATGTTCCTAATCCCATACATTGCTTTAAGTGTCAGCGGTTTGGGCAAACCACTTTGGGTTCCAAGGTGGAAGCTACCTGTGGCAAATGTGGGAAGGCCGCGCACAATGGGTCTGAATGCACTCCACCTATGAAGAGTGTTAACTATTCAGGCGAACATCCAGTCTGGAGTAGGGACTATAAGCTTTACCTCCAGGAAAATAAGATACAACAAATTAAGACATCTCGGCGTATCTCCTATTAAGAGGCCAAAAAGACCTTCAAGGCCCTGCAGCCTCCTGAATTCGTCACCCCTTTTGCCTCCACTGTCCAAAAGCCAGTCACCACAGTTGATTCCTCCACACAAATAGACGTTGTCAGTGTTGCTATAAATAGGTGCCGTGTCAGTGCACCTGTCAGGCGACAGTGGCCTTATCACCAGTTGCTTCCCCACCGACATCCGAAAAAGCGACGTCTACCAACTTTGTTGATGCCCTCACCATGCACACCACAGAATCTGCCCATCCATATATTTCAGCTGACCCTACACCTACTGAAACTCCTTCTAAACTGGCAACAGCTAAGAAGTCTACACCTAATTTGGTATCTCAGGCAAAACCAGAAGTGAAACAGACAGAACCTGTCACCATCACTATTAATGATGCTCTATTGGACTTTGCACTAGAGCCCATGGAGCTAGATGTCAGTATAGGGCAAACATCCTGCCCCACGGGTGACCCTCTACCTATCGCGGATTCCCAGCCCCGTTTGAAAGAGAAGGTGGCTCCCATTTTGCAGTGGAATTTGCAGGGATTTAGGACTCTCATGGAGGAACTAAACTTACTATCTGAAGTTCAAAGTTCTCTAGTTCATATCTGTAATGAATGTCTCATTGTCACAGAAACCAATTCTCACTTTAAAAAGGTTCAGATTTTAAACAAACTTGTAATATGTTAATCAAACTCAGATGTCAGTGCTGACACCAAAATTTAATTTATGAAACTCACTTATACAATACATTTCTATTGGGGCCATCTTGACATAACTTCTTAAAACAATTGACAGATTTTCAAAATTCAAGTTCTTTGCATTCATATATAGGTTGTTTACAAATACATCACATCTTCACCCAAGCACCACAAAACCCTAACTCTCTTTCTAGGGCTTTGTTCGTTTGCTTATAAAACTTACAAAATTATGGGTATTATCTCTGAAGCTTTAGACAGAAGATTTTATACAATTACTAAATTTTTACACAAAGTTATGATCTAAAATTTCTGGCTCAATTGAACTATATTGTATCAGCAAATATATTTATAATTGAACATTACAGTTAAAAGTGTTCACCAAAATACCTTAACATACATTTCATGGAGGTGTGGGTTTTGAACTTTGTGGCATGTTTTCAGATAATTAATAAATTTGACATTATCAAATTTACATGTCAAATGGCTTAAATTGGTAAATGAATTAGTATCAGTCCATTATTCGAGGAGTAGTCAACTAATACATATTCTTTTAGTTTGTCATTTTGAAGATCTCCATAGGTGCATATTGCCGTATTTACATAGCTATATTACATTTAAAAAGAATTTTCCTGAACTTTTTAATATCAACTATTCATTTCAATTATGTGTGCAACATTCTGAAATAGTTTATAAATCTAAATAAGATGTCTAAAAAGTTTGTGCTAATCCATAGACAGATAAGGTTAGCTTAAGTAATTATCCCAGAGTGTGTGAAAGCTTCGAAAAACAGGTAATTTATCAGTTTCTATTCTGGCCTCGAGTACTTCAGTTGAGGATTGGGATCATATGAGATGTTATAAACTACTCGTGATGTGGTAAACATATAAAACATTAGCCTCTCCATACACACATGTGTACCATACTATTTATTAGCCTCTTATGTTTGGTTGTTTTGTAATTGCATAGATCAAAAAGTCCCAATGGGATATGTGCAAGGGATTGCCTTTCACAAATGGGTTACTCATTTTGATGTTTTACATCAAGGTACAAGCAGATTTCCACCTTGGCTCTGCCAGATGCCCACCCTTATTTTAGAGTTGATGAATTTTAAGAAAGATTGCACCTCTGGTTTTATATTCCATTGTATGTATTTTACCATTTCAATTAAGCATTATGATTGTACAGTGGTGTACACTGATGGTTCAAAACAGGGAAACTTTTTTGGCTAGTCCTCAGAGTTTCCTGACCTTCACATTTGGTATTTTCCTTCCCACTGCCTATGATTTTTTTTCTATAGAGCTTCAAATGATCCTGAAGGCACTGGAGTAAGTATGTTGTGTTCAGGGCAAACAGTTTCTTATTTGCTCAGGTTCCCTAAGTGCATTATAAACATTGCTGAGAAGTTAACAGTTAATACATGACCAACAGTATTCCTCCAAACAAGGGAAAGTAGGTCGATCTGCTGGTTGCCCAGGCATGTGGGCATTTGGTGAAATGACAAAGCTGATCAGGTTGCCAAGGTGCCTGTAGTGAACATGATTTGGTACATCTCGCAGTGGTTCATACAGTTGTGGGAGGAAGAATGGGTGACAGTGGCATTGTGGTTCATGAAACCAACTATCTGACTGGAAGTCCTCCTACCTAGCTCTCAGGAAGGATGAAGTGACCCTGAAACAATGCAGGATTGCGCACTGTTCCCTTACACATGGACCACAGAATTCTCTCTTCTGTGATGCCTGTGACATGCAAATAACTGTACACAACATTTTAACTGAATGTATTTTATATTGTTCTGTGAGGACAACAGTGAATCTTGGTAGTGATTTGCTCTCTATTTTGGCTGATGAGAAAAGCGAGTATGACCAGAAGTTTAGAATACTGAGATATGTCTGGACTCTAGTGTAAGCTTATGGCTGGAAATTTTAATGTGTTACAGAGTGGCTGGTTATTGATTTTTAATCCTGTTATCAGCCAGTTGTGGTCATCTGCTCAGTTGTTTTAACTACATATACTACTTCTTATGATCTTGATATGCAACAGACTTTATGTTTTAGTTTAGCTGCACATAAAGTTTGCCTAGGTTTTTTTTTTTCTCATTTTATTTCAGTTCATGGTTTTTAATAATTTTTTATTTAATTGGTTCATACTCTTATTACACTCATTGTAGCATTAAAGACCCAGTTACCATGTGTTCAAAAGTCCCACATCCATCTCGCTATGTTGTTTTCGATTTACATTTATCATATTCTTTTACTCAAGATAAATGTGTTCCTCACTGTTGCTACAAGTGTGATTTTTTTATTGACTATGTATAATGAAGTGCAGTGGCATAAGTAATAGCTGAGTAAAGTGTGATCAATAAGTTATAACTGATAATATAGGTGCAAAATCTTCTACAACCACATGGAATAGAAAAAGAAAGATAATAGGACCTCTCGAGGGGACACCACCTTGACGAAGCACTGTCCGTGTAGGTGGAGAGGCTTGCGCATCCATGGGAAGCTGAGGGCTATACCGAAGGTAGTGAACCTACTGCCAGAAAGACCTCAGCTGATGGATCAGACTAAGAGTGTCCCACAACGCCCCGTTCTCCTTATCCTCTCCCAGTCCTTTCCCAATACCCTTCCCAACCCAAGGTGTGATGCGATCCGTGCCGAGGGATGCGTGGCACATGGGTAGATGTGTCTCAAACAGAGCCACAGTAAGTAGCATTACACCTCGCAGGCCTATCGTGGTGTGGACAATATAAATCCCCAAATCTCGTGGGACCAAGATGAACACAAAAAAAGAAATAATTTTAAAACAAACTGAGGGGCAATCTGAGACCTCAGATACTCGGACATCGGGATCAGGACCGAAGGAGTGCACTCCCACTTCTGAATCAGGGTCTAGACCTGAGCAAGAAGTGGGAACTGTAACAGAGAAGTTGGACCAGATTAGGATTAAGGCCTTGTCTAGGGCTCAGAGGAGGAAACTTCTCAAGGAACAGAAGCAAAAGGAAGGAAAAGAATGGCTTCCTAAGCATAAGTGGAGGGAATTAAAAGGGCTTGAGCCAAAGACCCCCCAAAAAGAAACTGCCTCAGGTTGAAGGGGATACACAAACCCCCTCGACGTCAAAGACAGGTCGCAAGAGGGTTAAGAAGGAATCTAAGACTCCCTCCTCTCTGGACAAGCTTGATCCTAAAAAGCTCGAGATAACTCAGACCAGAATGTGATTCCTGAGAGAGAACGGTTCTCAGGTATTCACAAAGAGGACTGGGATCTGGCCAAGGAGTGTATCGATTTCAGTAAGGTCTGATGGGCGGTGGGAACATTTCAACCGTTCAAGTCACCTGGCCCCAATGGAATCTTTCCAGCTCTCCTGCAACAAGCGGGAGAAAATCTTATTAGATTCCTATGCAGGTTATTCAGGGTTAGCCTAGCAGCAGGAATCATTCCCAATGCCTGGAGGGCAGTGAAGGTTATCTTCAATCCAAAACCAGGGAGAATTGATCATACCAAGGCCAATGATATGAGACCAATCAGCCTGTCCTCTTTCATTCTTAAGACATTGGAAAAGCTGGTTAATGTGCATGTTGGAGAAAGGAGGTTAAGTAGTGCTCCTCTACATTGAAACCAACATATATATCAGCCAGGTAAATCATGTGAGACAGCTCTCCACCAACTCATTGGGAAGGTGGAGAAAGCACTACACTTTCAGGAAATAGCCCTCTGTGTCTTCCTGGACATCGAGGGGGCTTTTAGCAATACGACCTTTGATTCCATGGTTAGGGCAGCAGAGGTGCATGACCTAGGGACCACTATATGTAGGTGGACTAGGGCCATGCTCAGTGGAAGAAAAAAATGGATGAAAAAATGGTAATCAACACCACTAGGGGTAGCCCACAAGGAGTAGTTCTTTCCCCTTTATTGTGGAATCTAGTGGTGAATGATCTCATTGGAGAATTAAACTCTAGGCAGTACTTTTGCCAAGGATACGCAGATGATCTTGTCATAGTAATACTTGGCAAATTTGCTGACACAGTGAAGAATATGGCACAAGGTGCATTGGACATTGTGCAAGACTGGTGCAGAAAACAGGATCTGGGGGTTAGTCCTAAGAAGACTTGTTGTACCATTCACAAAGAAGCATATACAACATTCAAGTTGGAATCTAAAGCTTTTCAATGAAGCACTACCTGTGAAGGGGACAGTGAAATATCTAGGGGTTACCCTAGATGAGAAACTGACATGGACCCCTCACATTACGAATATTTGCTCCAAGGCAAAAGGTACTCTAGTAAGTGCCAGGAGGGCTTGTGGCAAAAATTTGGGCCTTAGCCCCAAGGGTATGCACTGGATATACACCACAGTGATTAGACCCAGGATCACCTATGGGGCGGTTGTGTGGTGGAAGAAGGTAGAACAACAGGTTGCTGCTAAGGAGCTTGGTAAGGTGCAGAGATTAGCCTGCCTAGCCATAACAGGCGGAATTAGCAGCACACCAACTGCTGGGATGGAAACCATCCTGGATATGCCCCCATTACACCTTTGGGTCCAGATGGAGGCAGCGGCTGGTGCATACTGACTCAAATCTGGCAACAACTGGAACTCTTCGGGATATCCAGAATCACACTCTAAAATAGTGAGTGAGGTAAATATAGGAAAGGTTGGGGAAATGCCAGCCGACTATATTATAACCCCATACTGCTTCAACAAGCCATTCAATATAACAGTTGGAAGCAGGGAGCAGTGTACAGGGGATATTGTCTGGTTCACTGACGGGTCAAAATCAGACCAAGGTGTTGGGGCCAGGGTATATGGGGTGCAGCCAAGACTGGAGGGCATCATCTCTCTAGGGAAACTGGCCTCAGTATTCCAGGTGGAAATCACTGCCATCAGGGCGTGTGTGGAGGAGAATTTGCGTAGGTGCTACAAAGATTGTAGCATCTATATCTATTCAGACAGCCAGGCAGCCCTGAGATCACTGGCAGCTCCTGCAACAAGGTCTAAAATTGTTGCAGAATGTCACAGGTTTCTGGTGGAGCTAGGGGAAAGCAATAGAGTAAACCTGTTGTGTGTCCCTGGCCACTCGGGGATCAGTGGCAACGAACATGCCGACAGATTAGCCAGGATGGGGGCAGAGACTCCATTTATTGGACCCGAACCTGTCCTGACAATCACCAAGGCAATGATCAAATTGGAGCTACGTACTGGCTCAGAAGACAGCATGTAGAATATTGGACCAAAGTCTATCAACAAAAACATGGCAAGGTAATGATGCCAAAGCCTTGTTTTAAAAGAAGCTCTGCAATCCTGGGTCTGAACAGGAGAGAGATTAGACTCATGGTTGGATTGCTGACAGGCCATGGGAATTTCAAAAAACACCTACATACAATGGGAATAACAGAAGAGGACCCTAAATGTAGGCTCTGTGATGACGGTGATGAAACTGCATTACATCTGATCTTCGAATGCATTGCATTGGAGAGTAAAAGGCACAGAACATTTGGGACAACCAGACCCGAAGAAATTGTGTCTAATAAAGAACTGGTAAAGGGACTCCTTGCACTGTTCAAGGGCATTGGTTGGCTTTACTAGACATACAGGGAGCGATACCGCACAATAAACTTAGTTTCGGTGCGGGCAGTGGTGGGTTAGACCAAGGCTGTTTTGGCTTCCCTGAAAAAATCAAATCAAATCAAGCACTTTGCCTTCTTCAGAACACTGCAGTATTTTAATGTTACTACGACAGTTTTAGTAAATATTATAGATTTGCTCACAGTGTTGGTAGGAAATGGGTGGAGTTGCATAATTTCTATAGTAGATTCTCATGGTCTTCAAAATCTATGTCCTTAAGAACATTGCCCTGTTATTTACTTTGATCTTCTAATAGTACACCTCCTCCTCCCTCTTATCTCTATGTTCACCTCCTATCTGTTCGATCCAACTCTTCCTCTTCACACCTCTACTTTGCCCTGCCCCTCTTCCATAGATCCAATGTCTTCTATTCATGTTACCTTCCCCTCCTCAGCAGTTCTACATGTAATTTACAGTAATATCTCCTACAATGTGTACTTACTTCACTCTTCTCTGTTTACCATGCCACTGTCCATCTCTCCCTCTCACCTGCCCATCATCTCCACTGCCATCTCTCTCCCCTTCCTTTTCCCTCCCCCTGCCTCAGCACATTTCTCTCCCCCTCTCTGTCTCCCTACTCCTCCTCTCTCAATCCATCTCCTCTTCTGCAGCACTCAGTGCATCTTTCCCTCTCCTATACCTAGAAAAACTTTCATGGTAACAGTCAAAAGGTATCAATGTCTATTTAATGAACCCATATGGTTGCTTAATGAATAAAATTTTTTCTATGAAAACACATCCATGTGACAGCTCTCATGATGATCAGTTGAATGGTATCAGAAATCCATAAATTACAAACACACCAATATATGGTTCATATCTGATCTGCGTGTTTATTAGAGCACTGTGTAAAATAATGTGTATGTGGTGTCTGCCCTTTCAGACATGTCCGTAAGAACAGACACCACTTTTGACCCTGCAGTTATTACCTACTGATATTCACAGAATGTATGACATTAACTGCGAATGGGAAAAGTTGAAAATTTGTACCCATTCGAGATTTGAAACCATGGGCTTCTGCTTTCTAGGCTGTTGTGCTGACCCTTACACCACTGGAGACACAGCGATCATCACACCTGCATGGAATTACTCGAGTACACCTCCAGTCAGATACAAATTCTCAACTTCACCCTGCCCACTAGAACTCAAACTCATAGTTTTCTAAACTCTTTCCTGTATGAGGAAGGGCCAAGGAGTGCAAGGACTGCCTCTGCATTACCTTGTTATTTATATATATATATATATATATATATATATATATATATATATATATATATATATATATAAAATAGACGAAGATTACTCACCAGGCGAAGGAGCACAGGTGTGACAGCATCACAAATAAATAAATGAATACACACACACACACACACAATCGCAAGCTTTCGCAACCCAGTTGCGTCTTCAGGCAGTAGGGAAGGAGAGGGAAAAGGAAATGATGAGGGTTTTAAGGAAGGGGGTAAGGAGCCATTCCAATCCCGGGAGAGGAAAGACTTACGTTGGGGGAAAAAATGGAGGGTAAACAAATGCACACATGCCCACACATTTACACAGACACAAGTACACCTAGGCAGACATACTGTAGAAAGCAAAGCTGTTTACAAAGCTGTTTACTGTTCATAGTTCGCTAATTCTTACAACAATACGTTTTCTTCCAAACCTTTTCCTATTAGTACGTTTATTTTGATATTTACCACTTTCATTGCTCCTGCTTCCGTCTGTAACACGCCGCTCATTCAATTTTCTCGTTTAAAATCGTTAACACTCTTTCCTAACAATAGTTTCTCTATTGTTTATAACCATTTTCGTCATTTCTAGTTACCTTACGATTGCTTCCATTCCCGTTTTTCCACATTTCTGTTCATGTTTAATACTTTTCCGATCAATTTCAGCAACTTTCCGTTGGTTTTGATTCCACTTTTCCTTCGTCGGACTATTTCAGCCTCAAAATCGTAATCTGTTACCATATAACCAATCCTGTTTAGACGTTTTCCTTGCATTTTCACGCAGTTTTCTCGTTCTTTTTCCGATTTTCACCTTCCTTAAACCCTTTTTTCACGCCATACCACTACCCAACCCTTTTATACTACGTTGTTGATAACTAAAGTTGACCACAGTATCAACAACGAATTTTAAAAACTTTTCCTATTTCCTTTCTTTTCTCATACCTGAATTTCTGCCCACTTTCATCTCCCTCCTGACATGTAAATATATTTTTACACTTATTTTTACTTTTTATTTTTATTTGTTCATTGCAGCCTATTACATAGCCCATATTTCCCACTCCTCCTTCATCCATATACTATGCCTCCCTCACAACATCCCTATAATAACCCCATCCATTTTTATGTACATTCCCTCCGAAAACATGCTTTCTCCCTAGCCAAATTACGCTCCCACATTCTTTTTATGCAGGCTTGTCTGACGTTTGGAATCACTCCCAAGGGCCTCACACTAAAAGTTCCCATCTCTGGCTGTAACCCATCCTTTCATCCCGCCCTATACCAATTCCAAACTGAACAATCAATAGCCCTCACCCGACTAATCCTTAACCTACACATCAACTCTGCTAATGAACACACCTGTCAACTCCTATCGCTAATCAAAATCCTCAACCTTTCCTCTCCCACATCCACACCTACTGTTCAGAACATCCTCCTTCAGGCCAACTGCAAATTAGAACAATATGCCACCCACCACCTCAAAAAACTATCCAATCTCCTGGTCACCCACCTCCGGAAAGGCAATACTCTCTCCCTCAACAACCTCTCCAATACACCTCAACCTCCCCTTATTGCACACAAACCCAGTCTCTCCCATCTACTCAATCTCCCACTCCCAACTCCTCTCCCCCCTAAACCTCAAAACTCCAATCTACACAATCCGGAACCACAACATCCTAATTCAGTAATCAACCTCTCCTCCAAACCTCTCTCCCAATCTGAAACCTCTGTCCTATCCAAAGGCCTCACCTTTAGTCCTACTCCCAAATTCAACCACACAGCTCTCGTCAAAGATCTACTCGTAGTCTTTGCTTTTCAAAAAAAAAAAAAAAAAAAAAAAAAAAAAAAAAAAAAAAAAAACTTGCTTTGCTTTCTACAGTATGTCTGCCTAGGTGTACTTGTGTCTGTGTAAATGTGTGGGCATGTGTGCATTTGTTTACCCTCCATTTTTTCCCCCACGGTAAGTCTTTCCTCTCCCGGGATTGGAATGGCTCCTTACCCCCTTCCTTAAAACCCTCATCATTTCCTTTTCCCTCTCCTTCCCTACTGCCTGAAGACGCAACTGGGTTGCGAAAGCTTGCGATTGTGTGTGTGTGTGTGTGTGTGTGTGTGTATTCATTTATTTATTTGTGATGCTGTCACACCTGTGCTCCTTCGCCTGGTGAGTAATCTTCGTCTATTTTTTATATTTTATTTTTCCTGCTAGGAATTTTTCGTCTATATATATATATATATATATATATATATATATATATATATATATATGTGTGTGTGTGTGTGTGTGTGTGTGTGTGTGTGTGTGTGTGTGTGTGTGTGTGTGTGGTGTCTGCAGCTATTGTATTCCTAGTATTGTTTGGTACATGATGTAATATGGTGGCACTACTGCTGCCATATGGTGCACTACAACTCATGATAAAAGGCAGTGCAGGGCAGTTGGACTTCACATTACTAATTCTCAACAGAATGTCTATCTCCCTAATTGGAAGAACAACTTACTCAATTTATAAGAAGTTTTCCATGCATCATTCCTTCACTTTCAGTTCTGCAGCATAGATTATCTTATTGTTCACTAAAAGATTGAATTCATTTTCATTTATGGTGAATGTGGTTAAAATTTTGATGCTACTGTTATTTTGTATGTTGAGCCTTTCCATGAAAAGAGTATGTTAATGTTTCTCTTTTGTTAGAGTTGTTAAATAGTCTAGAACTGAAGGAAGTGTACAACCAATTTACAAAATTTAGCAGCTGTAGCTCGTAATCCACATGAGAGTGTCTGCAAAATATTTCACCAATCAGTAATTTCTTGTAGAAGTGTTTGAAGAATGCTGAAGTTACATAAATTTCATCCATGTCATGTGAACATGCATCAGGAACTAGCTGGCAATGACTTTCAAAACAGACTCACATTTTATTAATTAGAAATGTAAATAAGCTCAAACTTTCATGCTCATTTACTATTCTCCTATGAATCAGAATTTACGAACCATGGTGAGATCAACTGCCATGACATGCACTATTGGTGTGTAGAAAACTCACGCTGTACTCATGAAGTGAACAATCAATGTCTGTGGTCAGATAATGTCTGGTGTGGAATAACTGGTGATAAGCTAATCTAGCCATATTATATTGACAGTAATATGCATGGTAATATATACCATGAAATACCTGAACACAAACTGTCACAAATGCTTTAAGGCCTGAATTTGGAAGTGTGACAGACCAAATGGTTTCAATACTTCATACACAATATACATATGGTAATGTATTTTATTCAGATGTTGCTTAAAATTTTAATTCATGTGTGATACAGTACAATGTTTTTTGTATCATCTCCTTACTTAAGGTTAACATGGAAACTTACTTCGAGCAAGGCACCATGGGGCTACCATAGTAGTGAAAAAGTAATTCTTTTGGCCCTCTAATATAGTGTGTCAACATCTATGTCGACCAGTACAGTTGCACACATGTATAGCATGAATAGTATGAGGTCATCTGTCAGCTCTTGATGAATAATTGGCCATTATTCCATGAGTGCAGTATCCAGCCCTGCAACCATTGTGGGAGATGCTGGTCCGTCTGCAATGCATTGGCCAACTGCATCCCAGACATGCTCGATCAGGCTTAAGTGTCATGAAGAAGCTGACTTCATCATTCATTCAATTCCCTCAGCTTGAAGAATGATGTCCACCAGTGCAGCTCTGTGGGGTTGAGCATTATGATTCACCAGAAGGAACCCATCTCCTATGGCACCAGCATAAGGCACAACAAAAGATCAAAGGATCTCATGGTCTGATCGTCTGGCTGAACACAAAATCTGAACAGAACTTGGCATCATTTGTTACAACTCTAATCCTGATGTTCCTCTGCACAGTTTCTGTGTACTAAACAGTGTCATGGTTTTAATGGGTCACCCACCATAGACCTGTAGAGGCCACATTCCCGAATGCAATTTGGATTATTTGTGTTGATACTGCCCGTCCCTATGTTAACTGAAGGGTGCACTGCAACTGAGTTGCATTCAGCCTCCTGTCTCCATGGCCTGTTAACTGGAGATAACAGTAATCTTTTTCTGATGTTAACTGTGGATGACGTTAGCCTTACCTTCTTTTAATGGTTCCTTTTGTCTGTGGTCATGTCCAGTTCCTGGAAATTACGCTTTGGAACACCTCCCTCTGTGTCTGTCCTGCTTCCAACCTTCCTATAGCTCTCCGTGCCACAGCTTTGGGTAAGTCACATTGTTGTTGCATTGCACCATCTGCTCATTACACTACCTGAACCCAACTGCTTGTGTAATTTGTTTGGTAGAGTAAACACAAATCAGCATCAACCCCATATGCAGCAGCTTTCCATTATCATCATCATCTAGTTTGCTATAATGTTGTTGTCTCCACTTCGTACAACCAACAGAACAACATGGAACTATTTTCAGCTGATGAGAATACTTCAGAACCTAGCTATCTCAACAGATAACCTAATGTTTTTGACCAGTGTATTAGATCGTGATTACACAATTGTTGGATCAATAGACGACTGGTACACTGTCCAGCTAGGCTCCTGGACTTCATTGTAGCTAGACAGTGTAAAATAGGGCATTCTGGACAGGCCTGTGGGCAAGTTTTACACACTGTCTTTTGCACTGTGGTGTCATCCAGCAGACACCTGGCAGTGTGCAGTGGTGAAAGACACTTAAGATACTTTGTAAATATGTAGCAAAAGGGATGCATGAGAAGCAAGTAATTATGCAGTTGCAAACTAAAACATTAATGGTTAAGAACTAATGATATATCATCAATTCCCTAAAACTGCAGTGCAAAGGGATTGGGTAGCTCATTGCAAGTGAGCAGATAAAATCAGTGTTGATTTTCTTAACTTTAATCCTCTCAAATAGCATTTATTTTATTTGTAGATACATAGTTATTAATGAAACATACAATTGTCCAACTTGTTTTTTTTTTTTTGTTACTGTTGGCTGTACATAATTGAGCTTTATTCTTTGAAAACACAGTAACTTTAAAAGCCATTTTTCAAGAAGCCTATACAAATCTGTGAAAGCACAACATTCCTTTGCTCAGTCATGCAATGCTTCAAAATGTGACTAGAAGTTCTAAATTGAACCAAGGTGTTTCAGAAGAAGTTTTGATAATTTTGAGAACAAAGACTAATACTTTTACTGTGTTAGAAAAGAAAGCTGTGTTGTGTTTTGTTTTAACAAAATGAATATTGACTTCTGAATCTGTTATGATGTAAGGGAAGACAAGGTACCTCACAGTAATTTACTAGTTGTGAGGATTAGTGGTGTATGTAGAGCTTGGAAGCAGCCAGCTTATTATGTCTTTGATGTCCTCATGAGCTACATTTTGTAGGCATATTGTGTGACAAGAGCTAAATGAGCTTTGAGTCAACACATCCAAAACACTCTTTTCTTTAATCCAGTGGACAAGGACAGGAAAGTCTGCATTTTGTATGAATGCTTCACGTACTAAAGCTTCTTGAAAACCATCTTTTTTAGATGGAGTAGTTCAATAACAAAGAATTTAATTGAAAGCCATTTAGACAGTCAGAAAAGTGATCTGAATACAATGCACCACTTTTCAGAAGTCACAGGCAGAGCATGACAAAATGTGGAAATTGCTGCGCATTCACTTGTATACCACATGACCATGGCTCTATTGTATGCTCTAGGAAAGAAATGTGAAATAATTTTCTTTATATTAATCAATGATATTTATGATGCGTATAATTCTAGAGTGCCTTTTGATTATGGTGCCGCATTATTGAGTGGGTGCCATCTGATCCAACTTTAAAAAGTTTTGAGATGTTTGATATTTCAAAAGGGGTTATTATCTCCATCACATAGCTTACAGGTCTGAAGAAATTAGAGAATAAAGGAAAGTATATTATTATTATTATTATTATTCTGGTTTTACAATGTCAGTACATTTTTCCAGCACCCATATTAGATAACATTAAGTTACTTATTATTGTTCTCCACTCTTCTCTGTCCTCACAAAAGTCCTCAGGAATGTTGTTCTTCCTCATTGCTGACTGAACATCCTGCATTCATGTGGTAGGTGGTCATCCCTTTTTTCTTCTTCTGTTTGGTGTCCAGTCGAGTAATCATTTTGGAAGCCTTTCTTGTCCCATTCTTATGACATGTCCACACCATTTTAGATGTTTGTGTTGGATGAATTAAATAACTGAATTTTTACATTTCATTTTTTCTCTGTTTACTTCATTTCTTATTCTTTCTCTTCTTGATATTCTTGCTAAACGTCTCCAGAAATCCATTTCTGTGGCTAATAATTTTTATTTCAGTTGTCATTTTGATGTTCACACTTCTGAACCATATGTAATGATGCTCTGAACTATTGTTTTTTATATCCTTATTTTGTTATGTGTTTGTCCCAGAGAATTCCATTCAACAAAGAAATTGTCGTCTTTCCTGCATTTATTCTTGATCCAATTTCTTTCTCCTGTTTCCCATCATTTGTAATATTCACTCCTAAATATTTATATTCCTCTGTAGTTGTTATTGTTCCCATCCCTTCTTCTAATATTAAGTCTTCATTTATTCCACCAATTACCATGTATTTCATTTTATTCATGTTGACATTTAGACCTGATTTTTTATATTCCTGAATCAGCTTCCTGGTCATATACTCTATGTCCTCATAGTCTTAGGCTATAATCAGCTGGTCATCTGCAAATTGTAATGAGGATATTGTTCTGTCATTTATTGGTATTCCCGTAGTTTGACATTTTTATTTCAATTCTGTAAGGTTACCTCTGTATATATTTTATACAATGTAGGTGACATGCAACATCCTTGACATAATCCTTTTGTGACTTGGAATCCAGATTACAGAAATTTCCCAATTTTTATTTTTGAAATAGAATTTTTATATAAATTTTGAACTGCTTTTATTATTGTTGGATTATTCCTCTTAAAAGTAAAGCTTTCCATAGATGGGGTAAAGGCACACTATGAAAGGCTTTTTCTATATTTACAAATACCAAATGTATAGGTTGTGCTTGACCTATTTTTTACTATTATTTGTTGTAGGTAAAAATATGATCAATTGTTGATCTTCCAGCTCTAAAACCTGCTTGTTCTTCACCCTCCTTTTCTTTGTATTCTTGTTCTAAGAAGTACTTAATAATTCTTCCATATAATCTACTGAAGGTATTGATCACTATTTTTATCCCTCTATAATCTTTACAATAATCTTTCCTTGTTTTTTTATGTATCACTGAAACATATCCTACTTTCAAATCATTTTGGTACATCTTCCCCATTTAAACATCTTTCAAAAAGGTTTCTTAACAATCCAATTAATTTTTCTGTTCCAAATTTTAATAATTCTGCTTGAATACCTCCAATGCCTGTAGCCCTTCAATTTTTTTATAGATTTTATTGCACTTTTAACTGTTTCTATTTTCAAATGAATGTAATTATCTGGTAGTTCATTTGTAATTTCATTATATTCAGGGTTTCCCAGTAATTCTTCTCTGTTTTTTGATAATAGATTTTGAAAATATTTTTTCCCAAGAGTCATGAGTAATATATTTAATATGTGTTGTTTTTTTCAGAATTCCTTCTTAAATTTTTTATTGTTTTTCATGCTTCTGTGTTATTTTTGCCACCAATTTAGGATTCTGTTTTTAGTCATGATTGTTTTCAAGCTTTGTTTTTTGCTTCTGCTACCTTTTTCCGGATTTTGGCTTGTTGTGCATTAAGTTCTATTTTATCTTGAACATTTCTCGTGTTTAACCATTTTAAATACTTTTCTTTCTTTAATTTCACTTCTTTTGTGATTTCTTCATCCCAGTAGTATAATGAATAATTGGTATGTTTTTCATCTGCTTCTCCTAATGCTTCTTTGGCAGATTTGTGTAGTATACTTATGATGTATAAACAAGGGAAATGCTACGGTGCTGATGCGCACAGACGACTGTCAACAAAAAATCTCCTCTCTGCTGCAAGACCCAGCCTATAGGAAGCTCAACAAGGATCCTACCTCGACAATGACCAGGAAAACCGTGGTGCTACTCAAAAACTCAGATCTACAAGAAGCAGTGAAAAAACGGCTGCATCCCAGAGCGCCGATGACACCACGCCTATATGGTCTACCCACAATACACAAAGATGGGGTACCTCTAGGTCCAATACTAGACACCATTAATTCCCACACTTATGGCCTGGCCAAATATTTGGTGACACTTTTAAAACCCTTGGTGGGTCACTGCTTGCATCATATGAAGAACTCTGCGGATTTCGTGAGGATATTGAAGGACATCCGAATACACAGAGATGACCTACTCTTGAGTTTCAACGTCACATCTTTGTTCACGAAAGTACCCCTTCAATACGATTTGCCGCTACTGAATCAGCACTTCGAGTCTGGAATTGTGAAGCTTTTTGAATATGCACTAACGACCACATACTTCAAGTACAATGGGGAGTTCTACGAACAAGTGGATGGAGTGGCTATGGGATCTCTGCTAGCTCCAGGGATCACAAATCTTTATATGGAGCATTTTGAGGAGGTGGCCCTACAAACTACGCCACTTAAACCCAAGCACTTCTTCCGGTATGTAGATGACACCTTCGTATTTGGCAGCATGGCAGGCAGGCTTTGGACAGATTCCTGGAACATCTAAACAGCATCCACAACAGTATCTCCTTCACCATGGAAGTAGAAGAGAATGGCTGTTTCCCATTCCTGGACATCCTGATTAGGACGAAAACTGATGGAACGCTGGGCCATTCAGTATACAGGAAAAAGACACACATGGGCCTGTACCTAAACTCAAATAGCTACCACCATCCGGTGCAACTCCAGTCAGTACTGAACACTTTGGTACACAGGGAGCGCGTTTTTTGTGACAAAGATACCTTTTAGACGAACTGAAACACCTGAGGGAAGTTTTCTGAAAAAATGGGTACAGTGAATCACAGATTGTTAGGGCGTTCAAGAGGAGACAGACTGACAAAAATCAAGAAGAAGAAGAAGAACAAAAAGAAAAGCAGAGGCTCTTCCTTCCATTTTTGTGATCGCTGTCAGCCAAACGCGGGAGACTACTGGGGAAATCCTATATAAAAACCGTCTTCCAACCACCACCTAAGACGTAACAACTGCTAGGCTCAGCGAAAGATCCACTTAAACTTAACACACCTGGGATCTACAACATTGCTTGCGAATGTGGGGTGCAATAAATAGATCAAACGCAGCGATGTATCTCAAAAAGGTGTGAAGAACATATCAGACACGTTTGACTGGGACAGGTGGAGTAATCTGCTATAGCTGACCATAGCATGAAAGAAAACCATACTTTTGACTTTGAAAACACCAAGGTGCTGTGCCGAGCCCACAGCTTTTGGGACAGCATCATCAAAGAATCCGTGGAAATTTGAGTTCACGAAAATCTTGTGAACAGGGACGAGGGATACCAATTGAACGCGGCATGAAATCCATCAATTGCTGCAATTCGCCGAGAGCGCACGAGGAACTGTCCAGCCCGCGAGACGCGGGCGGACTGCACGAACAGGGATACGAACAGCGCCCCCCCCCCTCCAGCCCGCCCGCAGACGGCGCTGGACCCAGCCTCGGGGCCAGGTGGTGGGGGGCACACGCAGGTATAAATAGCGTGGCATTTGCCCAGTCTTAGCACTTCGCCAGAAGATGATGGGTATGTCACTCGTGGAAACGATGCAGTTTGAAGAAACCACCACCCAGCTGGAAGCCCAAGAATTCTTCATTAGCTACTTATGATGTGCTGCTACTGATCTCCTGTATTAGCAAACTCTGTTTCTATCAGTTTAACATCTAGTTGATTCTGTTATAAAAATACTGAGCTTTCATTCTCAAAACTGTTTAAATTATATTTAGTAATTTTTATTTCTGTTTGTAAATTTTCTGAAGTACAATTTAGATTTTCTTCATTATTTTTTCCTCTGAAGGGGAATAAAAATTTGGAATTTACTAAATAATGATCACTAAGAGTGACCCCTCTATATGCTCTTATATCATGTATTTTTTATCCTTGTTTGCTGTTTAATTATAATATAATCTATTATTGATTTTTGATTCAGTGTATCTTTATGTTATGTATATTTATGAATGTCGTTATGTTGATAAAAGCCATTTAGTATTTTTAATGAATTTTGTTCACAAATATCAATAAGTCTATTACCATTATCATTCACCACATTTTCTCCAAATGGTCCTATAATTTTATTTCCGACTTTACTTTTTGTTCTACTGTTGAAGTCCCCTACAATGATAATCTCCCTTGTTTTCCAATATCCTCTATGACACCATTTAATCCATTACAAAATTTATAAGGAAAGTCAAACACAAAATTTGGCTTCTAATTTTAACAGTAAATGTAGTTGACATACCATTATCAAGCAACACATCAATTGTTGATTAGGGTTTCACTACACAAGGTGTACACACCAAAATTCACAATGATGAATTCATAAAAATCATTACCGACAAAGTTTTATTGACATGACAGAAGAAGAGGTAGTGAAATTTCAGTGTGCAATTAGTTGTGACATTGCACACAGCTTGGGAGAAGAAGAAGAGTTCGTCAGGAGAATCCAATGAGAGAAGAAACAAATTATGATGCAGGCTATGTTGCATTCAAGTGTCAAGGCACTGATAAATACTTGCGATCATGAACTGAAATGTGTTCACTTCCTGGAACATGGTCTGATTCCTAGATAACAACAGTTTCTCAAGGTGCTCTTAACTCCAATGACAGACTGGATGAACATAATAAAACATTTCAAAATTATATTTTCTGGTTTTCATGGCAATAAAATTTTGATTCATGACAAATTAGTCAAAACTTTTACATCAGTCATTACAGTACTGTTTACTTTAATGCATGAATATTATAATGGGAGATTTCAATGCCAAGTTGGGAAATGGCAGATATGAGGATCTTGTAGGTCCTTTTGGTTTAGGAACACAAAATGAGAGAGGTGATTGTCTGCTGCAATTCCGCCAAGAAGAAAAACTAAGTCACTAATACATGGTTCAAATTACCACCATGAAGACTTTATACATGGAAATCTCCAGCTGACAAGAAAAACAACATTGTGCAAAACCAGATATACTATATTTTAATTAGTAAGCGTTTTGGAACTTCAGTCACAAGAGCATCCATTTATCCTGGAGCAGATGTTTCATCTGACCATATACTACAGGTAGTTTCTCTAAAAACAAAACTTGTAAAACACACACACACATACACACAAATCTCGACAAAGGGAGATAGCTTATGAAAAACTCAAACAGCCTGAACTAAGAAGTGAAGTTAGTAAGGATATCAACAATAAAATAGTAACAATGAAACTTCTGATGGACAAAGAAAACAGTACCAGAGTATGGAAAGAGATGAAAAACATATGCTAACCACTGCTTGAGAAAAAATAGGATATAAAACAGGAGACCGAAAACAGAAATGGATGACTGATGAAATTCTTTCATTGATGGATGAACGTCAGATCAAACAGATTACTATAATATTCAGAAACTCATAATATCAAAGATTAGAGTAACAAAAAATGAATGGCTACAACACGAATGTGAAGAAATTGAAAGATTTCAAGCTTCAAATGATGATTTTAACTTGCATAAAAAGTTAAAAGAAACTGCAGGGATATATTGAAGAAGAAACATCTCCTTGTTAACTGACAAAAATAATAAAATAGATACCTTTGAAAAGAAAGAGATGTGGGAAGACTACATTAAGAGCCTTTTTTCAGGTGATAGACCAAATATTGAGATTTCTAGGAACAACAGTTTAACAGGACCTCCAATCATGAAACAAGAAATTGAGAGAGACATTAAAAACTCAAAAACCAATAAAGCCACAGGGCCTTAAGAAATTCCAGTTGAACTCATTAAACTCCTTGATGAAGAAGGCATCAAAGTCTTACACAAACAATTCAACAAAATTTATGACACTAGTCATTACCCTGCCGAATGGCTTATAATCATCTTTCATCCCGTTAACGAAGAAGAGGAATGTGAGAAGATGTGAAGATCAAAGACTTATTGGTCTTATGAGCCATTCTCTGAAAATATTTCTGAGAGTCATCCATCGAAGGCTTTACGAAAAACTTGAGAAATTCATTGGAGTGACACAGGTTGGATTTAGGAAAAGTTTAGATACAAGAGAAGCAATTGTCACAGTACAAGTTTTAGTACAAAACTGCTATGATCATGCTAAAAGTGTAGGCCTCCATTTTATTGACTACGAAAAAGCATTTGATAGAGTACAACATCATAAACTGCACAGACAATTTATATTGCGATCAGACAGCACAGGTTAAATTTGATAACGAGGTCACAGACTTGATCAATACACGTAGAGGAGTCCAACAAGGATGCACACTGTCACCGCGTTATTTAACTTATACTCCGAGGGTATTTTTCAAGAGGCACTTGATGATGCAGAAAAAGGCATAAAGGTCAACGGAGTGTATATCAAGAACATTCGCTATGCTGATGACACGGTATTGATTGCTGATAATTCAGATGGCCTTCAACAACTTGTCAACGTAGTGGGAGATTACAGTAGTACTCTAGGTCTGAATATTAACATCAAAAAGACTAATTTTATGATTGTCACACAAGAGTCCAACTCACTTAAAGATGCAAATCAATTCCAAGGATCTGTAATACAAAGAGTCATCAAGTTTAAATACCCCGGAACCTGGCTTTGTGAAGACTGGTGAACAGACTTGGAAAAAAGATGTCACATTAAGAATGCCCGAAACGCCATCATAAAATTTAAGAATATTCTTACAAGCACAGACCTAGACCTAAACCTGAGAGCCTGATTTGTAAAATGCTACATTTGGTCCATGTTTCTATATGGCTCTGTAGGATGGACGCTAAATATGTCAACAACGAAGAAGTTAGAGGCCTTTGAAATGTGGTTTATCACAGAATGCTTAAAATACCATGGACTGCAAGAACAACCAACACCAAAGTTCTGGAACGAATGAACAAATAGAGACAATTGTTGACAGTGCTGAAAAGAAGAAAAACTGCATACCTAGGACATATAGTACGAAACACCAAATATATGCTTCTACAGTTGGTAATAGAAGGGAAGATCAAAAGAAAAAGAAATTAAGGATGAAGAAGAACATCCTGGTTGGACAATATAAATCAGTGGACAGGATTACAAAGTGTAGACCAGCTACTTCATACTGCGGTTCACAGAAGAAAGATGCGTCATGTGGTTGCCAACATCCATTAATGGATAATCAGCAAAAGAAGAAGATGATGACATCATTAGGTTGTAACTAAGAGCGAAAAAAAATTATTCACATTAGACATTTGAATAAAGGGAAACAGTTACAGGCATGGAACAAGGATGCTAAAATGAAGAATTTGACGTGGACATCATCTCCACCATGCAAAAGGTAAGGATTCACTTCTCTTCCCTCACAGCAAGTGAGTCAAACAGTTAAAACTTACTAGATGTCTGTACATTCATTTACTGAACTAAATTATTGTATATATTTGTTAAGGCATATTTTATAAAATTGGAAAGTCCAGGTTGGAATAAATAATATAGTGAGGACAGTTTACTACTCACCGCAAAGACGTGGCGACGAGCTGCGACAGGCACATACAAAAGACACACACATACAACACATTCAGCTATCGGCCATGGCCTTCTTCAGAAATAGAGCACTCACGCAATCACACAGGCACACAACACAGTCATACAACCATCACCTCCGACTGCCACACTTCGAATCACGCTCTGCAGCGAATCGGGGACGGGAGGGGAGGGGAGGGGGAGGGGATAGAAAGGTTACGTCACGGTTCCCATCTAACCCATCCCCACCACCGTGACGTAACCTTTCTATCCCCTCCCCCTCCCCTCCCCTCCCGTCCCCGATTCGCTGCAGAGCGTGATTCGAAGTGTGGCAGTCGGAGGTGATGGTTGTATGACTGTGTTGTGTGCCTGTGTGATTGCGTGAGTGCTCTATTTCTGAAGAAGGCCATGGCCGATAGCTGAATGTGTTGTATGTGTGTGTCTTTTGTATGTGCCTGTCGCAGCTCGTCGCCACGTCTTTGCGGTGAGTAGTAAACTGTCCTCACTATATTATTTAAGGCATATTTTTTGTTTCTACTTCTTCGACATATTTTAAAATCATATATGGAAGCCATATGTTGCGTCAATCATACTGCAACCTTGCTTCCACATAACGAGCTGCCTGACACAGTTATCGTCTGTGTACCCATTGATGTGATGCAACAGCTGCTATGTTGGATTGGCCTCCCAGGTTGCCCCACACCTCTCCACATATTTTCTTTTGGGGTTCCCTCAAATAAATACCTACAACTCACAAAAACAAGATATAAAGAATAAGGAATGCTTGCACCTCAATTACACCAGACATACTTCACAGATGTTTGAATGCATTTGAAATGTGAATTCTAAAGTATATTCAAGTTCATGTACATCAGTTTAAGTACTTAATTAATTAAATGGTGTGAGGCTAGGGAACATCACTGAAGGGAAAAGAGGAGCAATACATCTATGTTGTTATTCCTGGGTGATACACTACTTAGTTTTTTTGTAACGATTTCAGCACTAATGAATCTTGGATGAAAACACCTCGTCTTTAAATCTAATTCTTTAATGAACACACGGGGGTTTCTGTTTGCAATTTAAAAGTCTCCACCACACCAGCCCCCAGGGTGAGGGTGAGGATGAGGGCTTCACTGGTATTGTTAGGTATATTTCTTACAACTGAAAAGCTGTTTCTCTATTATTGAATCTAAAATGTGATTTTTCAAGATTAACTGGAATCCACATTTTTTTGTGAATACAGCATCAACTTTCATTACTGGAAAACAATGTGTTGAGCAAACTCTATGTATTTTTGGTGAGGATTCAAAACAAAGTGAGGTACCACAGTGGTAACACAATTGATTTGCTTTCTGGAGGACATTGTTTCATATCCACCTCTGGCACTCCAGTTTAAGGTTTTCTGTGATTTTGCCAAATCACTCCAGGCAAACCCTCGCACAAACTTCCAAGTGTGAGCTCTGTCTCAAATGACTATACTGTCAACAGGATGTAATACCATAATCTTCCCTTCTTAGGAATCCGAATATGCAATAAAAGGAATGGTGATTCCTGTTTAAAATTTTGAACTTTATATCACGTAAGGTAGATGACACCCTTTGAGAAAAGGGCATTTTTGTATACAATGCATAGTTTTTGAGTTATTTCAATTATCTGGTTAAATGAAATGTGTAATATCACTTCCAAATTACAATAAAACTGATCCATTATTATAATGTAACAGGAACGGCCATAGCAGATTGGATGGGTGTGGGGAAGTGGCAAATCAAGACTCATGGGTCTAAGGGAAAAAAAATTATTTCTTTATTAGTTTCTTGTGGTCAAATGGCTCCTCTGCTCGTGGCTCGGGCAAGCATTGCAGAAGCGCCAACTAAGGCACCAGGCCGGCCAGCAGACGCAGCTCGGATTCTGCTGAGTCGAGCTGACAGCAGACCTCACCACACAGCGCCGCACGACACAGTTGTTGGAGACACTTGCTGCCTTCCCGTACGCCCCAGCGGTGCTGACCCTGCCCAGATGTAGGCTGATGACGTCTCGCTGTCTACCGGCATAGTGGTGTCTGGCGGTGCCCACTGCGGGAACCCCCCCACCTCCAGCCTGGCCCTCGTTATGACGTCAGAGGAGTGGCAGCCTGCCAGAGCTGCACCACTGAAGGTCCTCACTTCAACGCCCGTTGTCGGTGGCATGCTGCCTGTTAGGTCGCGGCAGCAACATCCGGCATAGAGACGTTCCAGTCAATGCATTCTGTGTCCCCCGAATGCCCACTGCCAGTACACCACCTATAAATGTTCTCCGACATGGCCCACTTGCGAACACCGAACTCAGAGGCTCTGCATACTGTCGGTCAATGGCCCCGGGCGATGACCACGTCGTCCCAGTTTCTGGGTTACTGTCATCAGCAGAATTGTTTCGACACCTTCTGCTTCTGCCGCCTTCCGCTGCTAGAACATGTACTTGAAAAACCACAATATAAATTCACTTGTTAACTGATAAAATTAACAAATATCTCCATGCCTCTACAATAAGTAATTTCACGATGTAAAGTTATCCCATATCACAGCAGTCATTCTGCTAGGGTATAATACATATTTGTCATGTCTCTTTTGTTGTACAGCTAACATGTACTCTTATACCATAGCATACTGTGTCTAACTTCTTGCTGATGTATTTAGTGTGTGTGTCCCATTTCATGTTTTCCTGAATCCATATGCCTAGAAATTTCATTAAGTTTACTGCTTCTAACTTTTTATTAAAGTGATTATGGTGGGGGTTAATTGATGCCTGTTTTGTATGGTATGAAGGTGTATTATGACAGTTTTGTCTATAGTAACAACCGTATTGTTTGTGGTAAACTGTTCTGCAATGTGTGAGATGCCATTCTGTATTTCATTTTGAAGTTCTGTATCAGAATTTCCTTTTATTAGTGCATTAATGTCATATACAAATTTTATATTATTCTGGAAGCTACGTCATTGATAAATATCAGAAACAGCACTGTGCCCAAATATAACATTGGAGGACACCATATTTATTTATTTATTTTGTTACATATAGCCAACATTATGTTTCATTCTTGGCACATAATTTCCTATCTGCTTCCTGTTTTTAAGGTATGTTGTCACCCATCTGTGCACCGATCTGGTGCCTAGATATTCCAATTTTTAAGCAGTTAGTCATGGTCCATCATGTCAAATACTTTTGTGAGATCCAAAAATAATGCTGATATGTGTTCATTCTAATCTATTAAAGACAAGGATTCATATACAAAAATTAAAAAAAAATGATGGTATCAGTTTACATCTGTTTTCTACAACATGTTGGGTATTTGAAACATTTTTTTTCTTTCTGTAAATGTGATATGGTTTTCTTCTTCTCCTTCTTATTCATTATTTTATTTATTATTTTTATTTTTTACTTTTTTAAGCTGAGCTTTCACCTTTGCCCAATTTTAGTTTTTCAGGGAAAACACCATTACACAATGAGGAGGAGTTACAAAGATGAGTTAAGGGCAAAGTCAATATTGTAGCACATTTTTGTTAAGAAGTAATCTGTAAGTTCAAAAATCAACTGTGTTCAATGTAAAAATCTTTATACAGGATGCTTCAGAAAGAATAGTAAATATTTTAGGGGGTGGTGGTATAGATGATTTGAAATTAAAAAAAAGGCAATAATCAAGAATCTTTATTGGCCATTGATCACATAAGGTGGAAATACGCTTCATCATTGGTACATTTCAGAAAAAAATTCATACATTATGTACAGTGAATTGTTCATGTATAAGCGATATCACAAAGATTAGACGATTTGAAGATAAAATTTATTATCTTTTCCACAATGTAACTGGAGAGCCAGTAACAGTCCATACACTTATAGTTTGATTATCTTGAGCTGTTCTTTTAATTTTGGTGGATGTGATGGTATGCCAATTAAAGACGTGTTTTGTCGTGGGGGGGGGGGGTGGCAAGCATATCCCTTGGAGATGTGTCAATTGCTTCTATTTTACTTAAAATTTTCTTAACTCATCAAATAAAGTAGTCATTCAATTCATTGGGGCAGAGCTGTACATCATTTGGGCACTTAGAGGCTGTCTTTTGAGGCATATGTGTCTTTTTTACACTGAGAACAGAGATTGAGTTGAGTCCAATGTATTTTTGTTTCATATATTGGTTCATTTTCTATTGTGGGCACAATTATTGTTAGCTATAGAGTGTTGATTAAATTATGCAGTTCTGCCTGCATAAGAAGTTCCTCCACACAGAAGAAAGTATCATTGTCCATCATCAGTATTTTGTATAAGTTATATAGACATGGCATCTGTTCTTTCAGACATATCCAAAAGAACATATGTCACTTTTGATCCTGCAGTTAAATCTATTCATATTCATGTAATGTATGACATTAACTACGAATGGGTAAAGTTGAAAATGTGAGCCCAGTTTTGACTTGAACGCAGGTCACCTGCTTTCTAGGCAGTTGCTCCGACCTCTACACCACTGCGGAAACAGCGATCACCACACATGCAAGAAAATTACATAAGTATGGCTGCCGTCAGATACAAATTCTATACTTTACCCTGTCCACTACAACTCAAACTAGTAGTTATTGTAAACTAATTAAGAGTAAGGGCCTAAGTGTGCCTTCAAACTGAAGAAAGGATCATTGCTCATCATCAGTATATATATATATATATATATATATATATATATATATATATATATAATAGACGAAGATTACTCACCAGGCGAAGGAGCACAGGTGTGACAGCATCACAAATAAATAAATGAATACACACACACACACACACACACACAATCGCAAGCTTTCGCAACCCAGTTGCGTCTTCAGGCAGTAGGGAAGGAGAGGGAAAAGGAAATGATGAGGGTTTTAAGGAAGGGGGTAAGGAGCCATTCCAATCCCGGGAGAGGAAAGACTTACCTTGGGGGAAAAAATGGAGAGTAAACAAATGCACACATGCCCACACATTCACACAGACATAAGTCTTGTCTGTGTGAATGTGTGGGCATGTGTGCATTTGTTTACTCTCCATTTTTTCCCCCAAGGTAAGTCTTTCCTCTCCCGGGATTGGAATGGCTCCTTACCCCCTTCCTTAAAACCCTCATCATTTCCTTTTCCCTCTCCTTCCCTACTGCCTGAAGACGCAACTGGGTTGCGAAAGCTTGCGATTGTGTGTGTGTGTGTGTGTGTGTGTGTATTCATTTATTTATTTGTGATGCTGTCACACCTGTGCTCCTTCGCCTGGTGAGTAATCTTCGTCTATTTTTTATATTTTATTTTTCCTGCTAGGAATTTTTCGTCTTAATAATCGTTTCATATATATATATATATATATATATATATATATATATATATATATATATATATATATATATATTTGGACATTTCCAAAAGAACAGACAACAGTTTTGATCCTACAGTTATTACCTATTCATATTCATGGAATGTATGACATTAACTGTGAATGGCTAAATTTGAAAATGTGTACCCAGCCGAACCTCCAACCTGCCGGCCACATTACAATTAGTAAAAAAGCATATTCCAGTGAAGTGATTTGTCTTCTTACATAAAAAGAAGGGTGTCTGTTTGTTGTCCTCATTTGTTTATGGTCACATTTGACTGCCATAGTATAGTGTCCAAGTAATATCATTAGATCAGTTTCGACAGTCAGTCTATTGGTCACAGAAGTAGAAATAAAGAAAAGTAATTTTTCAGTAAACAATCTTTGGCTGCAAAATGAAATAGACATTAAAAATCAGTCATGCCCAGCGTCATGTGCAATTTATGCATGTTATAATGCATTGATTGATCTCTTATCTGTATTTCATGGAAGAGGGTAGACTCCACAGACTGCAGGAAGCATTTTTTCAGTATCTACATCTCCTGTATTGCTGTCACTGTCACTGCATTCATCACCACCGCTGCTGCTGCTGCTACTATCATTCCCTAATCTTATTATTAATTCTTCCACCCATTCTTCTAGTGCACCTTCTCATTTGCATGCCTCTTCCAAGATATGCCACGTATGTGTGTCAACATTGTTCCACTTTGTGGGAATAATACTACCCAATGCTTCACAAACTAAAAATTCAACTTCTCTTAATGTAAAATTTCTTTCTTTCTACAACATATGATTTCACCTGAGCCTACACGAGTTCTGTTGCATTAAAATGGCAATGATATGGTGGAAGAAGCATTACTTTATGACCATTTTCTTCAGCAGTTGTATCAATCTCATAAATTATTGTTTGGCTTTTGTGTTCTCCTGCTTTCTAGGCAGTTGTGCTGACCTTTACACCACTGGAGACACAGTGACCACAACTTCACAGAATTACTCATGTACACTCTCCGTTAGATACAAATTCTCAGCTTTACCCTGCCCACTACAACTCAAACTCGTAGTTATTGTAAACTAAATCCTGTAAGAGTAAAGGCCTAGGAATGCCTTCACACTGAAGGATGATCATTGCCCATCATTGGCTCTTTATATAAGTTACATATACGTGGTGTGTGTTCTTTGAGACATATCTGAAAGAACAGACATCAGTTTTGATACTACAGTTATTATCTAATCATATTAATGGAATAGATGAAATTAACTGTGAATGTATACCCTGCCAGAACTCAAATTCTGGTCTCCTGATTTCTAGTCAATTGTGCTGCCCTCTACACCACTGTGTACAAACCGATCAACACACCTGCAGACAATTACTCAAGTATGCCTTCCGTCAGATACAAATTCTCAACTTTACCCTGCCCACCATAACTCAAACTCATAGTTAGATGTCCAAAAGAATGGACATCACTTTCCATCCTGTAGTTATTATCTGTTCATGTTCTCAGAATGTATGACATTAACAGCTATTGGGTAGAGTTGAAAATGTGTACCCATCTTGGACTTGAACCCGGGTCTCCTGCTTTTTAGGCAGTTGCACTGACTCTACACCACTGGGGACACTTCAATCACTTCACCTGCAAGGAATTACTCAGGTATGCCTCCTGTCAGATACAAATTCTCAAATTTACCATCCCATTAGTACTCATACTTGTAGTTATTGTAAACTAATTCCTGTAAGAGTAGAGGCCTAGGAGTGCCACCACACTAAAGAAAGGATCATTGCCCATCATCACGTTTGTTCTTTCACACATGTCAGAATGAACAGACATCACTTTTGATCCTCCAGTTATTATCTATTCATATTCACCATATTCACCGAATGTATTACATTAACTGTGAATGAGTAATGTTAAAAATGTGTACCCAGATGGGACTCGAACACAGGTCTCCCACTTTCTAGGCAGTTGCGCTGTCCTCTACACCACCGTGGACAAACCGATCAACACACCTGCAGCCAATAACTCAAGTATACCTTCTGTCAGATACAAATTCTTAACTGTAACCTGCCCACCAGAACTCAAACTCATAGTTAGATGTCTGAAAGAACAGACGCATCTTTTGATCCTGCAGTTATTGTTTATTCATATTCACGGAATGTATGACATTAACTGCAAATGGGTAAAGTACAAAATGTGTACCCAGCGGAACTTGAATCTAGGTCTCCTGCTTTAAGGCAGTTATGCTGACCTCTACACCACTTGGGACAAACCAATCACCACACCTGCTGGGAATTACTCAAGTATGCCTCGCTTCAGATACAAATTCTTAACTTTACTCTGCCCACTAGAACTCAAACTAGTAGTTATTGTAAAGTAATTCCCCGAAGAGAAAGGGCCTAGGAGTGAGTCCGAACTGAAGAAAGGATCATTGCCTATCATCTGCATTTTATATAAGTTACATATATGTGGCGTCTGTTCTTTTGGGCATGTCCAAAAGAACAAACGATAGTTTTGGTCATGCAGTTATACTCTATTAATATATACTCTATTAATATTTACGGAATGTATAACATTAACTGCGAATGGGTTAAGTTGAAACTGTGTACCGATCCGGGACTTGAACCTAGTTGTCGTGCTTTCTAGGCAGTTGCACCTCTGGGGACACAGCGATCCTTCTCTGTTGCATCTCTTGAATTTTCTGGCACCATCTGATAAACTCTATTCTTCAACTTCTCTTCTGATAAATGGACTTGTTCCTGGTGGTCTCCAAACATCCTCTTAAGTTCCATCTGTATTTGGTCCCAGCTATCGAGCTTGTCCTCATTGTTTTCAAACAACTGCTGGGCTATCCCATCCAGATAGAAATATGCATTCGCCAAGCACATCATGTGGTAGCATCTATTACTCTTGGTGACTCAGTCGAATGCTTTCAGCCATTTATTTGGAACCTGTCCATCATCTTCCGAGAGCTATGATGGGTATCTGATGTGCAGCTGGCTTACCACTCTTTTTGTATCTATGGGTCTTTTGATGTCACAGACCTTCATAAGGAGGCAGTGAGTATACAATTTGTATTCCGGTTCTTCTCCATGCAGGCGACATCTTTCACATTGCCTAATCGGAGCCACGATGATGCAGATGTTTTGCAGTGTACCCAGCGCCTCCACTAAATAGTGACATGTTGAAAACTTAATTCGAAGGCTGAGTCATTCATTAATAGAGCACAACACTTTACATTTAGAACAGGTTTATTGCTAACACAAGTGTACACTCAGAACAGACATCCTTCTGATTTAGTACTCCACTGTTTATGCATAGAAAGAATTTTCTGCAAATTACAAGTTTATCAATCATACGAAACATGTAGAAAATTCTAGAAATAGTAAATACAAAGAACTAATCGGTGGCGGGATGTAAACTGGGGATCACCAGAACAGCAATCTGTGACACTAACCACTGTACCATGCGTTCCATCAGAAGACTCGCAGCACTATTGTTTAAGTTCATATGGCATATACTTCAATACATAATAGTCATATTTTGCTTTTGGATACCAGCATATATTTCAATTTTAGTAGTTCTGATTGTCCTGAAACCATGACTATTATGCTTACCTTAGCAGTGACAGCATCTTTTTTGTGCAGTTTATTTCATCTGCTTCCATCACACAAGCAAATAATTCATCAGAAAATCTTGCTATCAAATAATAATTCAATTTCCCATGACATATAGTGTCTCATTATATCAAAGATATAGAATAGAAGGGGAGGATTGCTTTTAAATTTCTGCCATGACTGGGATTTGAACACACAACCTTCTGCTCACCAAGTAGATACTGTATCCACTCATCTATGGTTGCCTTACAGATATTGTTATTGCACGCCATGTCATTATGTACCTCTCCCGCCACAAAACAAACTTTAATTCTGTCAGCTGCAGCACAAGTTTTAATTCAACATCTCTACTTCTATTCAGTATCTTTTATATAATGATATAATATAAATTGAATTACTATTTGATATTTATATCACCTATGACTGAGGTAAAGGCAGGATTTTTCCCATTAGCATTCTTTGCTAGGGTGCTATTTCAATATTGGGGAGCCTCGACACTTTGATTTGTGTTATATAGGGGAACATCAAGGCAGAATTGAAGTTTGTATTGTGGAGGGAGACATGCTTTTACGACAAGCTCTGCAGCAGTTGCAGGGTACGATAGCTGAGTGGGTGAAATGTCTGCCTGGTAAGCAGGAGGTTCCAGATTTAAATCCTGGCCACAATACTAATTTCAATTCAGTGCCTCTCCTTCTATTCAATGTCTTAGAAAAAAAAGTGAAATGATTTTAAGTAAAAATATTCACATGTGATTCTTATTTATATGTGTCAATAACTTATTTTATTCCATGACATGGAGTCAGCCACATTCGGCCACTTGATTTTATTTAACAACTATTTTAATGTGTGCTAAATGAAATACTTCTGAAGAAGGCAAAATTCCTTTTGCCAAAACCTGGGTCAAGTTTAATGCCTATAAACCATTTTTATGCAACTGGTCGGCAGAGGTTTTGTTGACTTTTGGATAGCTTTATTAAAATGTTCCTTGTGTTAAAATATATGGATAAAATGAAAATACAGTGCTTCTGTATTTTTTTTAGTTTAATAATGAAATTTTTTTTATTTCAATAATATACAAATTAATTCACTGTCAAGAGAAAGAGGAGGACATAAATAACTTTTTTAAATCATTTTTAGGGCTGGTAACCACCAGCAGATCTGAGCCAGGTTTCATCAGTTGGACAATGATACTGCCCTACCATTGGGATGGGAAAACACCATTGGCCTAGAGACGGTTTAACAGGGCAAGCAGCTGACATTGGAAGTCTGCAGAGAGGCGATAAAGGAATTGGCTGTGGATATGATCTGATCGTGGACAGGTATTATGGCATGCAGCGAGGGTACTTTGAAACTCCCATTCGCTAGCAGCTTCCACTCGACTTGCTCCTTGAGGGTGAGGAAGGCTGGACTGCAAGCTATGGTCACAGAGCTACATGAATAATGCCCTGCCATGTGCTCAGTGATAGCTGTCAGGTCTGTACAGAGAGTATCCTGAATGCAGAGACGGGGCATTCCTGCCGGTGGACGGTACCCAGAAAGGTGCTGAACGTGGGACCACACCCAAGATGGGCAGCTGCAAGATCCAATGGAGGCTACATACCTCTCACAACAATCCTGTTTACTCTGCCAGATAAGCTGTCGAGTGAAAGGGTGGCACCAATTGGAGTACCCGCCAATTATTCCGTATGGCCTCAGTGATCCGAGGCATTGACTTGGCCCAAAGTGAGCCAATGTTCGTCGTAACAGATGCCTCAGTGGCAGAAACTATGGCAGCATTGAACTGTTGAACCACCATATCTACATCGGCTGGTAGTGGAATGGGAACCACAGTAACCAACGTTTAACCCAGCCAATCAGCCCTTTGAAACTGCAGGAGCATCAAAAGAATGGGAAAATGTTTACAACACAGAGGTCATCGTGGACCCCCAAATGTGCAGGAGTAGGCATGAGCTGCAAAGGGACAGGTATATGGCAGAATAGGTGCCATGCGCCACACTAAAATGTGGTGGGGACAGTTGCAAGATCAATGTAGCAATGCCAGTGAGAGAGACAGCCACATCCGGGAGGGGGGGGGGGGGTAAATGAAACAGATGGTAAATTCCTCCATGTCCTGGATTCGTACAGCTATTGCCTCCAGAGTCATTTGGAGTGGCATCACAGCACTGGGGATAGTGGTGAGGGCGTAGACACAGAAACCTCCTGATACTCTATTGTATACAGTACAGTTTTTGCAGTAGTCCTGAAAGCTATGAAGGGCTGAAGTCCATTCGGCAGTAAACCAAGTTTCCTTCAGTGCCAAACAGAGCACAAAGATGTGGCACAATAATTGGTGCAGCTCAGCTAGATGTTTGAAAAAAATGCCACTGGAGAATTTCGGTATTTCCTTGCTGAAAGGCCATAATGTAAGAGAAAAAAACATCAGTCCAAAGGTTGGGAATCTACATTGCCTAGAACCACTGGTTCTAGCAAGGATCTCATCCTCATCTTCAGAGGCAGATAACTTAACAGAATGAAGCTTAGAGGCCACTGTGCATTCTTTTGGCTTCTTTTTCTCCACAGTTTTTGCCTCTTACCCTTTTGGTTTTAAGGGCTGGGAGTGCTTCTCAGAAGTGGATTCAGTGCCCAGTGCAGATCAGGAAGCCCTTTGCCCAGGAGATTGCAGATCCTTCAGCCTCTGGCTGGGATCCTCCAGTCGACTCACTCAGAAGGGAATGCACCAAAGGACAACTTCCTAGCGAGAGGAGCCAGGGATGACTTTTGCTTCTACAGCTGGGGAATGGGCAATGATATCTCCTATAGTAGCATTGAATTTGCTCCTACAGGTGTTGGAGGAGCCATAGAGAAAAGGTGTTCCCCACCCATCAAGGGGGCAGTGGACGTTTGATGGCCCATAGGGAAAAAGTGGTAACAATCATGAAGCTGTCATTGCCAAGGAGATTGGAGTCAACATGACAGAAGCAAATGATGTCGACATACCAACAGGATGAAGCTACTCGTATTTCATACCCACCACAATGTAAGTCAACCAGTCCAGGGGTTTTATCTCCATGATTTTGCATTCTTTGTGCAAAATAGTAGAGTCCAAGAGGTTGGTGGTGTTGCCCGCAATTCACACAGACAGAAGAAGGGGTACAAGGAGGATTCAGATGTAATGGACACCTGCAGTCCCTACATGTGGGGCTGGAAGTGTATCTGTAGGACACATGCCTGAACTTACAGCACCTAAAATATCACACAGGAGGAGGGATGTATGGTTTTACATCACACCAGTAAATCATGATCTTGACCTTCCCAGGCAATGTCACCTTAGAAGGGCAGGATGAAAGACCTGGTGGCAACCCTGCGATTTTTTGGTCGCCTATGTACGCGCCAGATGAAGTGAACACCATGTGGCTGTAAATTAGTGCACAGCTCTTTCTCGGACTGTGACAGAAGATCACTAAGGGGTAAATGAGACCCTAGACCATGTTTAGCATTGCAGGCTCAAGTTATGCCTTTGACTAAATAGGGGTTGCTGTCTGAATCAAGACAGACCCACTTCACATTTTGGAAAAGATGCAACCTAGCCAAACTTGTCTAAGGTTCTCCATAAATGACTGTGGTATAGTGGACATGAAGGATTCCCAATCAGACTATGCACACACAAGGTATTGAGGCGAGTATGACTCAAATCTTTGGAGGACCCTACATTCCTCCCATGGTGTACCCAGGGAAAGGAACAACTTAGGGTCGTATGACGTCACATTAAATTTGGTCTTTCTTCTCTTAGAGATGGTAGTTGTATGTCCGGCATTGTAAACCAACTTAGATCTATTCATTGTGGGTCATCTGCCCCCATGCCACCCACTTCAACCAGGGGCTCACCTCATGGGTGCCATCCAGCCACAGCAAAGGTCACTTGGTGGCATGACCATTGCTGGGAGTCATGACGCCCCAGAAATATAAGCATCTACATCTTGACATGCATGAGGAGTTCTCAGCCCTGGCATTGGCAATATGATACTTGTATTGTCAAGGGACATGACGACGCCACCACAGCAGACTGGCTACTGTGCTGGCTTTTGGGTGCTATGTGGACCCTTATTATGAAGGGTGCATGGATGTCAGTGCACAATCGGTATAGGTCGCACTTAGAACAAAGTGTCCTGCCCAATGGCTGGAAGGAAACTGCGGTCACCACCCATTCCATAATGGGCACCTAAAGTGTCGTTGCACAGTAAATATATGGTGCACCACATAATGTGTCCTTCCCCAAATGGCTCGCACTTCAGAAGAATTTGGAAAATTGGAGGTCAAACTCACATAGAGGAAAGTAGATGTATGGCTGAAAAGTGTGGAGACTCCTCTTAGTCTTCCCTTGTGACTGGCAGGAATACCTCAGGCTTATTCTTACCTATGAACCCACAGGGGGATCTTACTAATAGTGTTCATGTTCTGTATGTGTGCTAATCTCTTTACTTTCTGGTATTTTGTGTGTCAGATTTTCAGGACTTGTCATGGGTCACACCCATTGCACTGTCTTGTACTGAAAGAATTTCATTGATCCCCCACATTGAAGCCACATATTGTTCCCTTAAAGACGAGCAAGTTTTGACCCCATATTTGCCAATTTTTCGTCTGGGCGAACAACTGGTTTGGTTATTGACACCTCTCACTCTGATCTTAGAGCAGTTCTGACATACCACCTTGTTGATAGTTCAGAATTGTCCATAGCTTTCACCCCGTACTCTCACTCTGGTCCAGTTGAAATAATCTCAGATTGAGAAAGAAGTCCTACCATTGTCTATGAGCTCAGAAAGTTCAGTGCATTTCTTTATGGCACAAAATTTCACTAAATAACGGAGTACAAACCATTGCTGTCACTCTTTAATCAATCTGCTCCTGTGACATACATAGCTACTGACAAGCTACAGCATTGGGCTTTGTTTTTGTCACGTTATGACTATGAAATTCAATTTCGACCTACTGCTCAGCACGCAAAGGGTGACACATCTCGCCTGCTGGTCAGTTGTGACATAGCCTTCAACCAGAGTACATTTCTATGTTTCCACAGAGACACTGAGCCACAACAGGCTGTTGAATATTTTCCCTTAACTTCCAATTGCAAGAGACAGAGGACTGTGTTTTGCAATAGGAATTTCATTACGTCTATGATCTGTGGCCAGACGTTCCCCAATGTCATGCATCAAACCCCATCCACAATTATTATGCTCTTTGATATCAACTTGCATTGCATGTGGGTATCCTGCTGCTACAACCAACAAAAACATCTCCTCGCATAGTGATTTCAAGTGTAAAAGCTTTTGCTAGGCGCCATGTTTTTGGTCAGGAATGGACTGCAAAACAGATTATCTTGTGGATGAGTGAGATATATGTACAGCACAGATGGCAATTCCTCTTGTTTCTCTTACTCCTTGGCACCTTCCTCAAAAAGCATGGGAATGGATCCACGTGGAATATGTGGGATCATTCCTCAATTCGAACTGGCTCTTGGTTATTGATGCACATTTCATCTGCTGTTCACATTGGTGCATTGTCCAAAATATTCACTCTGGAAGGCCTGCTGCTTACTGCCGTTACATATATGGTCTCCAATTTAGATATCTTGCATTCAGGGACTTTTGTACTGAGAGTGGCATTCACCATGTCACCTCCCATTCCTTCCACCCCAGTCTAACAGGGAAGTTAAAGGATGGAACACACTTTAAAGAACCAAATGCATAAATTCATCACTCTGGATAGGTTCTTGACCTCTTATCACTTTGCACTACTGGATGTGAAAAGCCCAGCGGAGCTGCTTCACAGCCACAGGCAGCAGGTGACGCTCAGCTTCCTTGCCCTTCTAACACACTGTCTCAAGGTGTGCTACATACCGATGAGATGTATCAGGATTAGCCAGTCTGTGTGAATTGTGATTGGGAGTCTTTCACATCAACTAAGCCTCAGTTCTTTGTCGAACACCTTGTACATAATTTTGGTAAAGTGGTGTCATTCTCTAAGATGAGAAGTGTGGCTGTTTTATACAGACAGCATCTCCTATCCAGTTGAAGGCATTACTTCCTGCAACAATCTGGGGATGTTCCCATCAGTATCACACCCCACAAGTTGTTAAATATGGTCCAGGGTCTAATCCAGTACAGATATCTCCTGTCCCAATCCAATTATGAGTTGCATGCAACCCCGCAGTGATGAGGGGTACACTTTGTTCGATGTATCTATAGGGGACTGAAAGATTGCAGGGTTGCCACCAGTGCTTCCATTGTGGCCTTTCAAGGTGATACACTGGCTGAGAAGATGAAGGTAATGATATACCAGTGTAACATAAAACTGTTTGTCCTTCCCCCTATGCGATGTTTCAGGTGCTGGACGTTCGGGCACATGTCCTCCCGATGCACTTGCATGCATGGAATGTGGATGGCTATCACACCAGATGCTCCTTGTACCCCACCTCATCTCTGCATGAATTGTGGGCAATATCATCCACCATACTTGCTGGCCTTTACTATTTTACATACAGAAAGGACAATAATGGAGATCAAGTCTCTGGACCAGTTGACTTACTCTGAGGCATGGAAGAAGTACAGGTGGCTCCACCCTGTACATATGGTAACATCTTTTGTTGCAGTCATATCATCACCAATTTCAGTTGGGATGACAGCATCCCTCTATGGGCCCTACATGCCATCAATATCACACTGCCCTCTTTGATGGGTAGAGGTACCTCATCATCTATTGCTCTCACAACACCTGCTGTGGGAACAATCCCTCCCACCATCAGGGACACCAGTCTTCTTTTCCCAGCAAGAGAAGTAACAGTATTCCCCGGCCCTCAGAAGTGAAACCACTACTGAGGCGTCCTCCCAGTGAGAGGCCAAGAAATCAAAAAAACATAAAACGAAAGACTCCTCAGTGACCTCAAAGCCATACGTCTTGTGCCTCAGATGATGTGGTGGAGATCCTCGTGTCCCCTGAGGATCTGGCCCTCACAGGATTCCTACAACCAATGGTTCTCGACAGTTTCCCAACCTTTGGCTATGGACTGACAGTCTTCTGTCTTACATCATACCCTTTCCGCAAGGAGATACCAAAATTCTCCAGTGGAATTGCAGCAGTCTTTTCAGCTGTCTAGCTGACCTGCAGCAGTTGTCATGCCACTTCCCTGTGCTATTTGGCATTGCAGGAAACTTGGTTTCCTGCCCAGCAGACCATTGCAATCCTAGGAAATATAGTTGTTAACAAGCTGGAGTAGAAACACTAAATAATAATTACATAAAATTGCACATTGTGATGGGTGTGAGGAGGAGCCTGGTAATTGTTTAGTATTTCTTTACAACATATTTTTCATAAAATAATACTTTACACGCTCAGCACTTTCATTTACACTATTAAAGTGTGCTTTTATTAGGAATATATTATTATGATACAAAGATTGGCTATGATTAAGGGAAGCCAAGATACATGATGTCAAAGTAATCTAAATGTATCAAAAAAACTTGAATTTTTCTTATCAAACTACAAAGTTTTCTAGCAAAGAATGATTAGCTACAGAATATGTAGAATGTCATGAAACTGATTTATTCCATTATATATATTGTTAATAATAGGCACATACCATGACTTTCACAAACATTCAGTTCTGTTAACACATTTCTTACATGTCTATTGCAACTGAGGTCTAATTGAGCTAAGTATAATCTACCAGTGATACTCAAAATAAAAATCTATGAATAATAATAATAATATAAAAAACCTCCAAACAATATGTATCATGGATTATATAACAGTTTTCCCATTAATTCACTTCAGATCCAATACAGGTTATTGAAATGACTTAATTAATTACTAAACTGAAGTTTAGATATACTCAACACTCTTTATAGAGATGTACTACAGTTTCATTTCTGCTGATTTTACATCATGAAGTATCTGTAAAGTTCATCAGCAAATAATCCGTAAGAGTAAAGAAATAGGATCATATTATAGTAACAAAAACAGACTATACACTGTATTATAAACATGAATTAAATATAAATTTCATTAAATTTCAATCCAGCTGGAGTTCATAAATACACTAGTATTTGCTCCAGATAATTTTAGTATGGTAATAATTGAGCATATTATAAAGTACTAATATGCTTTGGTTTTCTGATAAATCATTTACAGTCTCCATCAAGTAAACTGCAAAGTTATGGAACACTTTTTCTTATTTTAGTACCAATTAATGGAATAGTTTACATAAGTGTGTAAATTATGTGTTAGTTAAATCCATGGCTGATGCTACTATAAATAAATAAAATAGAGCTTATGGTACTTATTGATGGTAACCATATTTTAGTATGTAATATATACATCAAATGAAGTCAATATATACATCAGTTATGTCACTTATGCTAAGAAATACCTCCATAGATCAGAAAGAGTTGGCCATATTTAAACAAAATCCCTTACATCAAATATCCACATTTTATCATTTCTGGTAACATATTTAATATGTTTTACAGGATTAATAATTTTTGTATGAAGAGTGAGTGTCATTAAATTTTATTTTAAATTGCTTTTTATTTACTTTTTAGTACTTTGAAATTTTTTCACTATGAACTCAGACTTTGTTCAGAAATTGGGATATATTTGTGACAACAATTTATAAGAAAAAATGATTTGAACGTAATAATGAATACACCAAAACCTTAGAACATGCTTCCACTGCACAGTATTTAAGTATCATAAGTAATTATATTAAATGCTTTTGGACTTGGAAACTGATCCTAAACTGCAAAATCAACCCAAAAACAATGCCATGTAACAATATGAAATAAAAGTAATCCAAATACCATGTTTCTATCATATTCTACGCATCATCAAAATTTGGGCTTAAAAACAAAGGGTCTTTTTTTAACATTTCACTATGTTTGTGCTAAGTGATGCACAATCGAATTCATTAGGAAACTGTAATCCAAACTGTTGTAGGCCTAATTTAATCATAACAACATTCTTTTCCACTGGTTTTGAACTTCGATATGTCCTTTCTTTCTTTACTGATAGTTTTGTGGCTAAATGAACAAGAACATTACAATATAGGGAAATGCCCAAATGCTGAAAACGTGAAGTCAGGTTAATCAGCTGTCCACTATATTGCTGTGTCTTCATGAAGTGCTTGCACTGCAGTGTTGGTGTTCAGATGAGAAACATCAATTCTTTAAGAATAGTTCAATGTGTTGCTCATGGGGGCAGCAATAAATCCAGGAAGCCAGCAAAGCCAGATGTTACTTTTCACAAACAAGTAGCCTACTTATACCATATTAATACCAATGGTTTTAATATGGACTGTTCATTCCAAATAAACAACTTCAGATTGTTTGTAGGCTCCAAAAAGATAGTGTAATAAGAACCTCATGGGCCAACAAATTGTGAAAAAAGACTGGAAACCATTATTTCCATAAATTTGACATCGTCTGGACATAATTTCCATTGTATCAGAGACAGTGCAGTACCTTGCATTTTCTCATCACTTCCATCATTTATGCAAAATGTATGTTTGAAAGTGGGTTCGTTGATATCTGATGTCTCAGTACTGCAAATCTTTGCTTTTATTTACATTTTTAGCAAATAACAGGCAATGAATATTGTGAACTGCCAAATAACAATTCTTTTGAAATTTTTAACATTTGTTGTTGTTGTTACATGTCTCAAGTGGCAATTAAATAGGCCTATGTGTTCACTTTTTAATGGGCCTATATCTTTGCAGATTTCTCTACTATTCTTTAAAGCCAACATTCTTTGCAATTTCTATGTATCTGTTGAAAAAGTGTTAAAGTAATGTACAAAGGCTGGCATGAATTGAAGTATATAATCTATTCTTAAAAGGGTTTGTGTATATCTTTCTAAAAACTTTCTTATGGTTGTACTCAGTAACCTACTCAAGTGAATGAAGAATACTGTGATGAAGCAGCATAAATGGATTAAATAGCCATGTATGAAGTTCATCTTTCATTTATAGGTAAATTTGATATATAAGTGAATCCCTGAGACATCTTCAGCAACTTTTACTTCAAAATTAGTGAAATTTGGATGTTGGGAAGAAGAAGATAATTCTAGCTTCATATCTCATGCTCAAAATGACAGTATGAAGTTGTTGTCTGTACATTAAAGTTATAGTGGAAAGAAAATGTGTCTAGGAAATAAGCAACTTACTTTAAATCTCCATAGCTGAAAACTTCCCAAAATAGAAAAAAAATTGTGCAGTATGAATACAATATTAACTCATTATCGGGTGTTGCCCTCTCATACTAATACCAGGTTTAACAATTTATAGGAATAAGAAATGTAATGAGCATGCAGTCATAGTTAAAGCAGGCAGTAGACCGCAGTTCATAGACAGAACAGTGCTAAAATGTTATCAGCTTCTTAAGTAGACTCTACTCAAAACAATCTTGTGACCGTACACATCTTTCGCAATACAGAATTCCTTGTTTGTCTCATGCACCAACTACTGTTATACAATTAATGTGAAACTTTAGCCCAGGCTTAGATTCTGGCGATAATTATTTCAAAACACATCAATAAATGAACAGCTCCATCTCCACCCATGGCCTTTATATTTCTACAGCGCCCCTAATAACATTTTTTGTCTCCATTCCCACATCTAGACATAGTTGTAGAGAGCATCTAGAGCAGCATCGATCCAACCTACGGTGAGTCAGGCAGCAGAGTTGATGCTTGGCAGGATATGAGTGTAAATTGGTGGAAACATCTTTTGTATTTGTAGAGATGACACTGGAATGGATGTTCAGGCCCATCAGAAACTAGTCAATAATAATAATTAAAAAACCTATTTTTCTACTTTGGCTGTTGAAATACTTAAGATATTAATAATATAGTAAGGACAGTTTACAGCTCACCACAAAGACGTGGCGACGAGCTGTGACAAGCACATACAAAAGACACACACACACAACACTTTCAGTTATAGGCCATGGCCTTCTTCAGAAAATAGAACACTCACACAAGCACACAACACAGTCATACAACCATCACCTCATCACAGGTTGCTTAAAGGCAACACCAACAGATAAACTACACTGCCTACCTGGTATTGCACACCCTAGTATTAGACACAAAGTGGCTGCCAGCAAAAGGAATCTAAAATCAGTTATGTCTGCGGCGCACCCACTTTTTGGACAACAACCTGCCCGTTGACGACTTATCTCAAGGAGGAGTTTCCTCCAAATGACAGAATGCCTCACCGATACATGACAAAGTCCAGAATAGAAATAAGGCAAAGTAAAAATGTCCATCTCCACGACTGGCTTGTACCAATGGCACAACTTCCCCCAGGACAAGGTGAGAAGAGGAACATCTGGAGATCTTTGACTAGAGTTCCGGAGTTGCGAGAACAAAGAGCAACATGAACAGATGGGGGCTATTGGATGAATCGGTGTTGTGCGATTGTGGAGAAGAGCAGACTACTACCCACCTTATGCAGTGCGAGTTATGCCCAAGCACCTGCACAGTCAAGGAGTACATGAAGGCTATTCCCAATGCTCTGGACATGGCCGATTTTTAGTCAAAAATTTCCTGACATTACAATTACCTATTGTACATGACATTTATCCTACATTTTAGCTTATAAATTTTATCAGTCTCTGGACATAGCCAGCTTTAGCCGAAAAAGTCTTAGCCCTACAAAATACATGTTCATCTAATATCTATGAAGATGCTAACAAACCTATCTATCCATTGTCTATTTAATGTACATATTTGGTGCTTCTGACACAATTAAATAAAAATATGTGTTGGTAACTATGAACACAACTATAGGTGGAAACATAATGCCCAGAAACACTTTTCCTTAGGGACTAACCACTTGTGGTCAAGAGACGCTTAACTTGCAAACATATGAAATATGGCGAACCCATGCAACACAGCAAATTGATTGCCAATGCCAACTGACCTTACACCTCTGACCAATAGGTGAAACAGGACAGCCAGATTCAGAGCACTAAACACAAACTAAAACTATACAGCCCCGCATACGTAGGCAGTTCTATAACAGAACAATTTAATTATTATGATAACTTGGCTATGTTACAGGTAAGCAGGTGCTGCTGACCTAGCAGACTCCATAGGTGTTCAGCTGCAGCTGTACCTCACCTCAAAACCAGCCTGACTCAGTAAGACAAACATATAGTTAAGCTGCTGTAAGTTGCTCAATTAAGATTTCAGTTATTCAGTTACAGAAGCTTTATGCGCCTACTGTTACCCTGTTATGAAATTGCTATCTCTATGTCAATACCACAGTACAGCTTTGGTCTGAACCTGTTTGCACCTTATACTTGAAATCAACTTACGCCTACCCAACTGTAAAAAATCAATGGAAAAATCAATGAAAAACAAGATACCCACTACTAAAACTACCACACTCTTGTGTGACACAGATAGCAAGCAAACCACTGCTAACCTACTATCCATCCCACTGTCTCTGCTCTTGCATTGGCACTTGGTTCCCCTCTTGTCTTTACAAAACTACCCTTCATTTACGTTTTGACCACTTCTACCTAACAGATGTTCCTTATTAATGGGAGTTCATGCTTACACATATAGATAATTTTGTGGTCGTCACATGCTGTGATCCACTTGAAGTAAACTAACAAATACAGATGCGACAGAAACTTTTAAGTTGGTCACCACGTGTTCTGAGTCCCTCGACCTGCCAACTTAAACGGCCAACACCTGTGCACTTTACAGGCATTCGTCCCCCCAACCCCACTAAACCACATGGGTAGTGCATCTGCATCTGCCCAGAGGCACAGCCAGAAGAGATGCCATCATGGCCTGGGCTGACAGACACGGAGTCAGATGTAATGCGTGCCTGAGCAGCGAGATGGTAAGTCTAACCATTATCCTCACTCACTTGTACCTGCCAGCAGCCACACCTGTTTCCCCACTCCTATCCTATGTCGCCCAAGGTGTAGCCTGCAACAACTGACAGGTAGCCCATGTGACATCCCGAACTGAGTGCCAAGCTGTGATGTAAACCCTTCACATCCTGTGTGGCATTCGTGTGTTCAGTAAGCTTTTAGCAACAGTATGAGCATCACCACATGCATGAGAGCCTCTCTTTTGTTACGTTTGTTTCACTATTTGTGTTTCACAGTAACAAATGCCACAAACAGATGGAAATGCGAGTACAAACAGGCATTTCCTAACTGTGGCTAGCATATTTTTTCTAACTTTTAAAAACAAAATATTGGTATGTTAGTAGATTTAAGCACTATAAATTGGTGTACTTGCTGACTTAATCAGTAGCTGTATTACTCAGAAACTATTATGTGGGCTTCTTCAGTATTTTTTCTATTTCCTGGTGTTGATAGCAACATTAGGAATTGACATGTATTACCGTAAGTCATATCTCAAAAAACTCTTTGCTGACATGAAAAGTAAAATTGAATTAAAAGTGGATCAGTAAGTGTTTATAAGACAGGAATGTAATGAGTTCAATTCACATGCGTAAATTACATCCTTTTACATGAAGGAGATATTTTGTGAAATGTTACATACAGAGATGGACGTTTAGAGGGAATGTTAGAAAATGATGAAGTTGCTTCCAGAATACTGGCTTTTATCCTGACTATGTTATTTTCCAATAATGATTATTTTCATCAAAAGAAATGTATGCAGATAAGCTCGCAGATATAGCCTTTAAAGTCATTAAAATAGTAACAAAAGTAGGGTTACATAATTTTGTCAGTGTTAAGTGATAATGCAAGAAATAACCATAATTTATTTCAGCTTCTTTCATTGTTGTTGATTACACCTATACCTCCTTCTAAACGGGCTGGAAAATTGATACCTAGTACAGCTGTTCTTTGTTACATAGAAGACGAACAACAATAACAACAGGAATGATTATTCATTATTAACACTCATGTAGGCTGCAAATATTTGTAATGGGGGAAGTTCCAGATGGATCCCCTGGAGTCTTGAAAGAAGGTATGGTTGGTACAGACAAATGTATGATTTATTTCAATGTGTGAGCATAGCAAGTTTTAAATTCGAAAAAGAAACTGATAATAGTTACTGTATGGTATAAAAACAATATCTACTTCATTTGAGATACTGTATGAGAAGTAACTGAGACTTAGTTCTATGGGAACTCCAGATAAACAATGTTTTAGTAGCACATTTACAAATTTGCAGATAAATTACAAATCTCTGAAAATAAGAGTGCTGTTCTACAATGGAGACTATGTATATTACTTAATTAGAAGGGCTTGTTGCTACTTCTGACAAGTTCACTGCTAGTAAGACAAACAGTGAGAGTAACTCAGATGAACTTCCAAGCCATTTTCAGTTAAGTTGCATTAATACTGCAAAAATTTGCTATAATTTTAAATCCACTTAATCAGATTCTCCTCTAAAATCTCTTATGTAATCTTTGTGAAAAGTATAACATATGACTATTTAGAAGTTAGTACCAAAATTTCCAACTGGAAACCACACTGAGAACTTCTAATACTGGTGTGACCCATTCTGGTCACGGTATCACTAGAGGCAATAGAGTTTCTTTGAATCTTCACAGTAGCCAAAGTAACTGCCCCTATCCTTGGTGCAGATTTCCTCTCACACTTCAATCTTCTCCTTCACCCTGCACAACACCACCTAGTTGATGGTGCACTGAATTTCCCAGCTCTCTGCACTACCTGTACTGTCAACTACCTTACTGTAAAACAGCTCTCATATACAGGCCCCTTCACTGAACTCCTTGGCAAATTACCACTCCTAACCCACTCTCCCAGTGCCCCCTATGTAGTGAACCATGATGGTGGACTATATCGTGAGAACAATGGGCCTGCCCACTGCAACAAGCCGAGAGTAAAATTGAGCAGGCAGTGATTTTGATGATGATGAAGATGATTCTGATTGAGGATTTTGTTTTATTCTTGTGATGGTGGATATCTTTTCAGGATTTACAAAATTTTAGCTATTTAGCCAGTGAAAGCATTATTTAGAAAATATTTGTGGCTGTTGATTTGCCCATGGCTATCCTATCTGATAATGGTGTCCAATTAATTTGTAAGACATTAAAAACCTTCAAACCAAAATATACAGCACATCCCTATATCAGATTAGCACCCAGAGGCCAATTTGACAGTACATAATAACCTTGAAATGGGTAGATTCTGTAGAACCTTTTGTAACAAAAATCATGTACATTTATTATATAGTTAAAAGAGTTTGGAAATATACTTAACAGTTTACAACATTCCACAACTGGTATTTTCATCAGCGAAATGATTGAGTTTCCTGCTGGTACTGATTTAAAAACTGGTGAAAAAGGCAAAAGCCATTAACAGTGAAATCATGAAGTGTTTTATATATACCTTGGACCATTTGAAATTGTGGAATCTCATTAAAGTTGGAAGCCATACAATCTGTCCCAACAGAGAAAACTATCCACACCAAAAATCAAGGAATAGGCCAACAGAGGTATATTTATGCAGGAGTATGAGGCAGTTGTCCAAGACAGACATGCAAATGAGGAACAGCAGTAAATAAGCAACTGAACAGTAATACTGAAGCTTGGACACACATGGGAGAGTTGGCCTTGTGATTATTAGCAAAAAATTTTGGTTGGACCCCACTGTCCATGCAGGATCAGTGGTGGGCCCAAATAAACCTTCATAGTGCATACTAGACATTTCTAGTCATCTATCAGAAAAGTATTCACATTAACCTTGAGATATATGTAATGATGTATTCTTCAACTTGTTATTAAATTCTTACTTTGCAAAGTAGGGCGTACATTACTCCCTCAATCTTTACTGCCCACTTCAACAGCTTATAGAATGCACATTGTGTGACAATTTAGGAGTGCAGAACATGTGTTCAAACATTGGTGACTTTTAATACTCCATGCAGCACATATATACTGTTCAATTGCCTTTCACACTCCTTCACATGATACCTAAATACCGCCCCCACCTACAACCCTCCAAAAGGCCAAACATGCAATTCCCGGCCCCTCCCCCTCCTCCAGCCAACAAAGTACACAAAGAATGTCTGATCCACAACGTACTTCAGATAGTGGTCCCATACACTGTACCACCTAGTCATGTGGTTTGAATAATCAGAAGCACAATGTTCCAGGGAACTGTTTCCTTTGAGGAATATTCCGACACAAGATCCACTCAGCTCCTACAACACCTTCACTCTTAACCAAACCCCACTCCTCAAAAGACAAACTTCTATTCCATAATAGTAATTCTTACTTGCCAGCTGCAATCCCTAATCCTGATACTATAATTTAAAAATGACAGTTGAGCATGCAATTGCTTTTAGTGATGATGAAGCCGATTCCAGATAGTGGATTTTGTTTTACTCTCATTATGGTTGATATCTTTTTGGAGTTTGTTAACTTTTACCCACTTAAGAGAGCAACCAGTAAAAGCATTAGACCCAAATTTGTTAATGATTATTTTATTTTGTGACTGTTGATTTGAGTATGTCTGTCCTATCTGCTAATGATGCCCATGTTCAATGCCAATCGTGTAATCAATATACGACACACTTTGTGTCTAGCCATAAAGTAACAAACATATAGTGCGCCTATAAATGGGTCAAATGAACTTTAGTTTATCAAAGAAATTCACATTAAACAAACAATATATGTAATGCTGTATCACATCTCTTGTTATTAAAACCTTACATTGCACAGTTTGGCATATATTACTCCTGCAATTCTTACTGTCCATTTCAACTGTTTGTGGAATGAGCATTATGTTATAATTCAGGTGTACACAACACGTGCTTCCTCACTGGTGACCCTTATCTCTGAATGTTCCATGCAACGAATAGCTGCCATTCTTTTGCCTTTCACAATCCTTCCTTGTGATGCCTAATTACTGCCAGTATTTACATCCCTCCTGAGAGCCAAACATCCATTTTGCCCTCCCGTGAAACTCAGTACATGAAGAATGGCTGAGCTGGTCTCACAAATGAGGTTTCAGGAGATTTACCCGCAGCAGAGCCCACATTGCCCAGCCACACTCCAGCACACAATCCCACTGACATCCAATCCCAAGCGGCCAGTTTCAGTCAAGTCCTCACTGAGTTTGCTCGTCTCATGATCACCACTGCACCCTTGAGACATGCTGCATCATTGATCTACGAGTTAAGCAACATTTCAAATACCTTACTTGCATTCAATACGTGGGACCCACACCCAAGGTTTGCCTCTGCCAGGGTGATCTTCACTGGTTGCAGGATTACTAGCAATGCTTCAAAATTTGCTCTTACCATAGCCAAACTCAAACCCACCATCATGGCAGATGCTCTCGATATCATTGCCAACTCCCAACAGGCTATCAGCTACAATTTTTTTAAACCTTTTAATTTTACTGTGTAGCATTTATTATAATCCTATTTCTGGTAGATATCCAACAAAATTAATATATACATAGTTGTCTTATGGCTTACTTTTTTATTTTTGATTCAGGGTGGCTGGAATGTTTGCTGATCTCCATTATAACATTTTATTTTCATGCTCTTGCCTTTTGAGTCGAAGTAAGCAGTTCTTTAAATCAGTATTTCATTACACTTTTTGAAATTTTATGTTAGACGTTGTGAGTGACAAAATGTTTCTGCTATTACAGATTAATTACTTAGTATGGTGTTTGTGTTATTTACTTACTGGTTTTTAGTGTCATTTCAAAAATGTAAGCTTCTGTGAAAAATAATGATGTGTCTTCATTTTATGAGCAGTGTAACTCTGTTTCAAATGACTAATTGATCTAATTCATTACAATTTGAATGTGCAGAATTTACAGGAACTTTATACACTTATCAGAGAAAAATGAAAGATCTTCCTTTTCAGAAGTACTGGTATAAATAAAAATACATTTATTCATCCAGTACATTTTGTGCATTGTGTAAGGTGGCTGACAGTTAATGGAAATTCAACTGAAGTGTTAATTGGTACTGTTGTAATAACATTGTTAAAGTGTTTCTATAACAGGATATCAGTTTTGGAATTAAGAAAAAAAGTGTTTCATCTACTGATAAAATTGTTACTTTTTGCTTAACATTTGAGACTATGTAATGTATGCTTTAAAGCAGTAATGTGTTTGCTTCTTTTATCAGCTATTTCCAAAAATATGCACAATATGTGCAATGAGCCAATAGTATTTCCAATAATGGGTAGAACATCAATTACCAGACAGATTAGTCTTGAACCAAATTTATTACAGATGACATGTTTCTTGCATTGTATTTGAAGTTCAATAATATTGCCTCTAGATACCACTGTTCTTTATCTATCAGAATGAATAATTTAATCACTTATAGTTATTTTCTTGCATTTATGACCAATATATATTGTTTTGGTGTGGCCTATCAGGAGAGCTCATGGATAGGAAACAATTTAACTGTATGTTAAATTTGTTATCTTGATGATGCTGACACAATATGTCATACAAATTTGTAATTGTTTCTTACTCAGTGTGCTACAATTAGAAACAGGAAGAGATTGTTTCATTTTATGGTCAAATTAAAACTTATTTTTGACAATGTAAGTTCTATTTTTGCCACTTTTGGAGCTGTTTATGTCAATGTCAGGGCTGTTTTACAAGCAAATGAGTTTTTTGTGGCCATTTCACTATTATTTATGTTCTAATTTTGGTGTTTCCTTTTAATTTTCCTTATTATTATTTTCATAGCTTTGGTGATATTACACTGAATGAAACTGGAAGTAAAGTTTTACTATTTAATTATTATTTGGTGCCAATTTATGGTTCTATACCAATTTTGGCTTGCTCTTTTTTACGAATTTTTTTTTTTCAAAGTAATATCTTAGTTCATTACATGTAAAAACTGCAACATGCACATTCAACCTACATAATAGAGAGACATCATGACAAGTGGCAACAGAATGGAGAGGAGTTAGGCTTTGCCACTGTACCAAGTCAAACATTATCATTTAAAATACACTGCACCAACCTAAAAGGAAAAATATGTCCAAGGAACAACATTATCTGTAAACTAACTGGATTCCCATTCCAGTTCATCTTAAGTCTATGAAGAGCTTTATCCAATCTCTAGAAAAAGTGACCTTGGTCCAGGGTTTTTTTTTTTTTTTTTTTTTTTTTTTTTTTTTTTTTTTTTTTTTTTTGTGGGTGATTCCTAAAATATGTCACCTGCTCTGTTACGGAATGAAGTGCACAGTTGCTACCACATCTGATGATATAAACCAGTATCCAAAACTCATCCCAATAGAAGTACTCTGGACTGGGATAGTTATGGATTGACCTACTAGAAAATGTTATAACATTTTATGCATCATAGATAGGCATACAAGAAGGTAATATATTTCTTGTTCTGAGTACCTTCTGGTGGTAAAGATCTAAAATTACTGTATTATGATGAAGCCCAAAATGATGTAGTATAAGGATACTGAATAACTACATAATGGCAAAGTAGTAAAACATATTTTGTTGTTGATTTTGGACACATAACTTGAGACAAGAAAGTGAATGATATGTACGATACAATTTATAATGTAATTGAAAACAAAAGGGTTGTGGAGACTCACAATAAACATGAAAACAATGATGTCAGAGTTATCTGAATTACTAGACGAGTAATAGGGCCTAGATGGGAATAAGACAATATGACTTGTACGAAAATGGACTAATGTGAGAAACTCTTAATCTACTTATGTGACATACATAGGTTATAGTTGATGATACTGTTTTCTAATATGGACAAAAGTGAAGGACTCTTATGAGATGTAATATGATTAGGATATATGGTATAAGTGTTTCCTGCCTTCAGCAGCAGATGCTGACATTTGAAATACTTTGAAACATGAGTAACATTTGATTCACTAACCTAAAATGTCCATCAATAAGATTTATATATTTTAATATTTCTTAAAGAAGTTCTTGTTTTAAGCTGTGTTGTGTATTTAGTATTTAAGGATCAGGAAAAAGTTGCAATATCTTCCATCTAAGGAGAGGGATCTGAAATTTAATGTGACATTTTCATCGAAAATAATGCTACATTTTGGCTCTTCCAAGGAACAGAAGATGTGCGCAACAATAATTTTTATTAAGGGATAGATTAAGGTTTTTAAAAGGGCCATAAAGCTGGTGGGACGTTGGTGTCCCATTTACAGAATGGACGCCCAAATAGTGAAGAAAAGGGGCCTCACATAGACGCTATTCATGGGTGCACACAGTGACGGCCGAGATCGAGGAGCACCTTGCTTGATCATCATGGAGAAGACGGCCCACAGCAGTGAGAAGGGGAAAAAACTAATAAATAAAAATTAATTATTATATTGATAGTTACAAGAATAATTGTAAACTGATTATGGTACACATGAAATTGTTCAGTTCTGGTGTGACTTGTGCTAAAAATACACCCACTGACTTAAATGGAACATTTATTTTTTTTAAACAGTTGTGGAGATCAAGGTTTCTTATAGTGTCTCCCAGAGGCAATCAGATGAGGAAGACTGATTCTGCACTGGTTGATGGCACCGCTTTGTGGGACTGCTCATCAAGAACGTACAAAGGTGACTGAAAGTTAACGTAAGAAAGAAGGTAAACACTCAAAAAGAAATTATTTAAGAACAAAGTTAAATTAGTGTCCCAGCAGAATGACAAGTTCTGTTTGGCACCACTGTGTACACTTGTTACTCACTAAGGAACTAACTAGATACATTACAATTCTCTGGCTATTATTTGCCTCATCCATACTGTGGTTCATAAATACAAGAGAGATGAATGAATGACAGTAACATTTCCAAATATAAAATTATTAATAAAAATTATATGGATTTAATAAATTGAAAAGCCCACATTTGAACAACCAGTAATTGGTACAACTACATCAAAAGCTACCTTGTGAGATAAAGTCCCTTCAGTCATAAAGTGTTTGCAAGAGAAGATCAAATCATAGCCTCCATTTCTTAGTAAAGATTACAGAAAGAAATGTCCAACTGAGAAAAAGGAAATATGAGAAACTATCAGTACCACTTAAAATGGCTCCTGAGACTCTTTTGGTATTGTACACTTGGTTGATGAAATAATCCAAATTCAGGAGAAGCAAACATTAGTCTTGAAATGTCTTTGTCACACATATTTTTTAAATTAATTATTTTTTGTTTTGGAATACCATCATCAGATATTTAGAAAACATAAGAAAACAATAAAAAGATTGGTAGACAATATGCAGACATAAGTGTAAGACACATATATAGGTATGTCTTCATCTTGATGTTCTTAACAAGATGCTGCATGCCAAAGAGGAAACACTGAACCAATATTTAACGTGATTGCAGTGTGGCTGTTGGCAACATCAGAAAAATCACACACCGCAGTCTGCTCTATGCCTGGCATATGGGAAATTAATTGGTAAGTGTGTGGCTGTTAACATGTTAAGGAATGTAATGTTAAGTATTTCGTGAGCAGCAGTAAAAATGATTCAAAAGGCAGACAGGTGTTCCATGTCAATTTGCCTACAACCTTGTGAGAAGTTTTTAATGTCATCCGATTAGATTAATGTAGTAGGATTCCTTTGCCATAAATATATATTGTAGTGTAGCCAGGCAGTATACAACCTTTTCTCTGCAGTTTATGCCAGCAACTATTATTAAGGATTGTGCTTGAGATTGAATGTGAGTAGGATGAGCATGCAGTCGTTGCACAGACACAACTGAAATGTAAGATTATAAATAATGTCACTGGTATCTATAAAGAAAAAACATTTACTTCCAATAGGTCAGAACTTTGGTTCCAAACAATTGTTTTCAAAATGTTTATTCATAAGGGTCTAGCAATAAGTTAGAAAGTTATTCGGAGGTGCCTAATGAAAATAATCAGTTTACTTCTGTTCCATCACCTCATCCCAATCCAGACCTGAATATCAACATCATCATGCACTGTATCACACATGTTCCATTCAAAGCATCAAATGCCTAACCTGTGCCCCTGTCAGACTTCTCTCTCACATTTCTAATGGGCAAAACTGCTGCCTCCCTCCTTCTCCTGTGTTATCTACCCACCCTAACACAGTGCACTTACCAAATTGCAATCCCAATTTTGTATCCAGCTTATACTACGTAAGAGCACAGGTATGTGTGTGTGTGTGTGTGTGTGTGTGTGTGTGTGTGTGTGTGTGTGTGTGTGTGTCGTCCTGTAGGTCATCAAAGGATTTATTGAAAGAGCTAGCAATATTTCTCTCTTTTCTATGTTCCTTTTCAAGATTTAACAGTTTGGCGGGTGATATTCTTTGCCCCACATTATGCAGTTTTGCTTTAGTATGGCTCAGAATCTTAACAAAATAAAAATAAAAGTTTGACTTAGGAGAGATTAAAGTAGTACAATATTTGGTTCACATGGCGTTTAAAGTGTGAGATGCAATTCTATTTTTTCAACTTGTTTGGTTTTATGAAGACTTGATTTACTTCAATTTAATGCAGATTGAAGAAGGATCAGTTTGAAACATTAAAGAGAGCTTTTAAAAATAAGAAGAAGATTCCTTAAAGTTTGTGAAAGATGAAAATCTATCTTCTCTACAACAACAGGAAGGAAAGAATAATCTTCAATCAGCTATTTTCAAGAGAGTAATGGGATCATAAGTTGAACTCTGCATGCTCCAGAGATTTTGATCTATAAAACGTTATTAATTTAGGTAGTTAGAAGAGGTCTTAATATAATATTCCAAAATGCATGAATGACAATGGTATTGTACAAACCACACTTGTGAAACATAAAACTCCAATATTTGTAGACATGTTATTCCATTATTCTCCTAACAATGGAAAGTTCACTTTGGAGTAAAATGAAATAATTCTCCAATTCAAATGATTTAGTTTATTGCAGAAGTTCGTTAAGGACAATGTCCAAAGTTGCCAGCTTGTAGTGATATAATGTGTAGACTATCTTTGCGTACTCAGGAATCTGACAGTTTAGTAGCCCATTAATACCACTTGGTTACCAATAGCATGACCTATACGCACAATTACTGGTTTGTTGTAAATGTTGGTTTCTTATATTGTATTGAGTATTGCTAACTTCATTTTGTATGCAGACATTCAACTAAGCCCCACACACTCTTTCATATGGTAGTGTGTGGCTTGTTGGAAATTGTTGATGATCGAGTGGTGCATTTAATGTTATGGTTTGCTTTTGTGCTGGAGTTTATCAATATGGTAGGCTCTTTTGGATGGTGAGAAGGTTCTTCATCACTGACAAAATTAAAAAGACTTTGACATATGCAGATTGAGTAGCAGGAGAAGAACATGTGTCAAAAAGAATAATAATAATAATAATAATAATAATAATAATAGAAGAAGAAGAACACAGAGAAAACACTAATGATGACAGGAGCTGAAGATGAATTACTCTCACAGACTTGGGTACAACAGCAAAACAAGTGGAAGACAAAGATAATACATTTTATACCTTCTAGGTTTTTTTGCAATTTTTTGTAGTGTCATTAAAAATAAATACATGTTCTATGTAAGTAAATACTGTTGGGAGAAAAGATAATTCCTTCATGCTTCCCAAAATCCTCCACCACACCCCCAAAACTTTAATAGCAAGACTAAGTCTGGAACCATGTGAATCACGAGAATTTAGACTTTTTGTGCTGCCAGCTCACGCAGTAACAATTTTGAAGTGTATAAAATAACATGATCTACTCAACTTAATCAAACTGCCACACATCACAGTTTTATAATGTTTAAGGCATAATATAAGGAAGTTGTCAACTTTATTTACATGTGCATGTGTTGACCACATAGACACACTGTTGCTGTGCAGTTTGCTATGTTGGCTGCAAAAGCCTTGCAATATATTTTCATAATACCACTTACATAAGAAATTAATCTGAATACACTTTCTGTGGTAAGTGCTTTAATTATTATTTTAATATTAGGGATGGCAATATATAGAGCACAATGATCTGAAACCAATGAAAATATCTGAAAAGTGGAAATAAGATTTAGAGTCATTATTGACAAAATAAAATAAAAATCATAGAAAATGTACCAAAATAGTTTTTTTTTTTTTCATGATGAAATGAGGGGAAAATGTTCACCACAAACAGGTGCCTCTACCTTTAGTCACTGTAAAAGTCTAAAATTCAACATAGTTACCATTAACACATTATAGGAGTGTAAGTTCTGATGAGATTCATCTTTCCCAATAATGAGACAAAAAGGGTAGTAACATGAGGGCTGTCTCATGGTGATATCAGTCTGCAAGGAAAATCAGTTTGTTTTATCGGTTGTAAGAATCAATCCACCTAGTTCACATACATTTCAATGCAGACAGGGCCATGTAAAAATTGGTCATCTAAACTAGGGTATAGCATAGCTAGAGAAGCAGCCAATGTGTAAAACACTCAACTGACATTTGAGTCAGTGATGCTGCTTTTAAAAGGTTTTACAATGCCATAAAGATGACTTCAATAAATGATCTTTCCTTCTGTTCTCATGTCACTCATCATGTGAAGTAATAAAAATTAAAAAAAATATTTGTGACCAAGACACTTCAAGAATTTTATTACATCCTTTGTTATTTTAGACTAAAAGTGTGATGCAAACAGAGAGACAGGGCTAACCTCCATATTCAGGTATAGTTCTACTCTCCAAAGTAAATTAAAACAAACTATACTCTGAAGAAATTCTGCTATGATAATGTACAGCTATATTTTTCATGATTAACCATAGTGTACAATGACTAATTTCATATAGAAATTTATAATTAACTTCAACTGCATTTAATAAGTGTGTATAATGTGATTCATTTGATAAAGTAAGTGGACTAGTACTATTTTGTTCAAGATTGCCAATGTTCAACAACATGTCATTTGGTGCACAAATTACATTTATTTAATTGGTCCAATATAGGTATTACTGAACTATATTGAATCCGCCTTCACCTGTTAGTTCCCCTATATCTTTCTGAGTAAGTCAGTTGAAAGGTCAGAGGCATACCACCTCCAAACAGTACAATGCCTAGTTCAGCATTGTGGTGTGCAAAACAAGTTTTGAATTATTAATAGCTTTACCACACTTCATCCCACAAATACTATAAACATTTTTCCAAGTCACAGTTGAGTATATTGTAATGCTTTGTACAAAGTACTTGGAATACGATTGCTTTTAATTTTGAATATGTGAATCTTGACTTTTAATTGCCAATAAACAGGAACCCATTACACATGACAATACCTAATTGCCCTTAAATACATTTTATTGTGTTTTGTAGTTCCCTAAAAGTGTCACAAATGTTATACAACTACTTAAAGTTTCCGATGAAATGACTATTCCAAAACTGTATCAATCATTGCAATTTGGTTCTCCCAGGGCCTATTAGTAGTGAATGTGTGAATACTAAAATATACATGGTATAAAAAACTAAAACAATAAAAGAGAAAGTGAAGAATACTTTGAGAGGAACCTATTACACATCACACTACAACTTCCTTATGGCGAAGAGCAGAGGCACGTAATGACATGCATGCATGCCACAAGGAATACCTCTTATAAATGTCTGTTCATCTAAAAAAGTATGCATTTCCAAAACATGACTCTTGGGCATATTTTTCTTCTTACATTGAGTACTACCACCTTTCAAAGCATTTGACACATGTATATACTAAATAAAATTGCTAACAATAATGTAAACTATCCACTGTACAGCAATCTCAAGAATTATGAACACTGGTGTAATTAACTACAGTAAAACCTCCTTTTTACACTTTTCAGCGGACTGACACAAAAAAGTGTAAAAGGCAGGAAAGTGTAAAATGCAGGAACGTTTAAGAAACACAAGAAGATAAAAATAAATAAATTCTGTTTACTATCTTTATGGTTACATTGTTCAAAATATGAGACTGTGAATTTACATTTGCCTATTTAAAATAATCTGAAATAGTTAACTGTTTTTGTTTCTTTTTAACAGCCATCAGCTGTACTTGTCTCTCCACAGAATACAATTCATCAAATGCGTTATCATCACCTGATGCACTACCTATGTATTGTCTTAAAATATTAATAGCTTCCATTGCTTCTTTACTGGTTGGAACAACTGGTTCTTGGTCATCATCTTCATTGTCTTCTTCACCATTCTGCTCTATCTTCTCTTCCTCAAAATGTTTGTCAATGATGCTGTCTACTGTTGGCACCTCTGATGTGATGACTGAAGCATCAACACCAACATAATCTTGAAACGTTGATGACTTGTCTATCACAGAAAAGTCTGGAGGCTCAGACAAACATCCTTCCTGTGACTCCCATGTTTTATCTGCAAATTCAATTCCGGCTTTCTTGAAGCAGTTGAAAATAGTCAAAGGTGTCACATCCATCCATGCTTTAGCTACATAATGCATAGCATCCAAAAGTGATATTGTCATAGATTTTGGGTCCATGCCATTATCATGCATAAATACAGCCTTCTGCACAAGCAGTTTTCTGTATTTCCATTTAAATGAATGGATTATTCCAAGATCTAATGGTTGAAGCTCACTAGTACAATTAGGAGGCAGGAACAACAATTTAATATTTCTGAGCTTCAGATTGTCAGGATGTGCTGGACATCTGTCAAGTATCAGTAATATTTTCCTATTTCTTGCCCCCATTTTAGCATCCAGGGCATGCATAGTGGCTGTGAAGATTGAAGTAGTCATCCATGCAGTTGTGTTAGAGTCATAATTAGTGGGCAGAGTTTTCAAATTTTTGAAACACCTTGGCTTCTTAAATTTACCTATTACCAAGGGGGGTAATTTTTCAGATCCATCAGCATTGACCATTAGCAAAACAGTTATCCTCTGTTTACTCAGTTTCCCACCATGGCATTTCTCACCTTTAAAACATAAGGTCTTACTTGGTAATATGTTATAAAAAAGACCTGTTTCATCAACATTAAAAATAATTTTTGGATCATAATCTTTAATGACATCTTGCAGTTATTTTTTCCATTGGTCTACTGTTCCACTATCAACACTTGAACTTTCACCACACAGTTCATTGTAAACAATATTATGACGAGTTTTAAATCTACAAATCCAGCCATTAGATGCTGTGAAGGTGGGGATCCCCAATTTTCCAGCAAATTGTAGCGCCTTCTCTCTCAGTATATTACCATCAAGCGGAATTCCTGATGCTCTCGTGATAACAAACCACTCTGCAACTAGTTTATCCAAATCATCATACGCGGATGTCCGAATATATTTGCGTTTTTTTGCCATGGGACCACATTGTCCTGCAGTAGCTTCAATGTGGGAACGATTTCGCACAATCGTATTCAGGGTTGAAGTAGAAAGCCCTAAGTCCGTCGCTAGTTGAACTCGCGATCCAATATGTGAATCTACATGTTGTAGAATCCTCATTTTTTGTTCCACAGAAATACATTTTCTATCTTTTTTACTCATTTCACTTGTAGGCACCGACACAAGTTAATACAGAACGTTCTACAATGGTGATTGTTATCTTATTATTTCCGGTGGGGTACTAGTTTTTCGATATCATTGTTAGAATTACATCTTCCCTGTTGCGTTGAAAAATCTTACTTTATGTAAAGGGTAGAATATAAAATTTACGACTCCTGGTAGTGAAGTTTAATGACGCATTTTGTTTCAGAATTAGTACCGGTAATTAAATATGCTTTAATAATTAGAGACATGACAAGGACTCACCTAGTTCTTGTCGCGTTGACACGATTCGGAACATCTGTCGACTGTCCCGTTTTCAACTGCGGCAATTTAAACGATTTGATAATGACGACTTTAGTAGCAACTATTCTGCGCACTGTGTTATGTTACAACAGTGGTAATATCACACTGATAAATAAAACAAACACTGCATTTGAAGACAGCCATTACTGTGTCTTATTTAATTTCATAATGATTACACAAATGTGCACTAGAGTTTCCCTCTTTGTTCCGATCGTGTTCATTGGTGTAAATAAAATACAGAGGCAAAAAGTCTGTCATGAAACATTTAAAAATAGATTAGTCTTCTAGTGTGAGAAATATTATTGGTACGGCACCTTAATGATTATAAAATTCCCGTAAATGAAACTTGCAAACCACAATACTTAGTTGTTAAAATCAATGTGGTTAGTGATTCTAACCTCCTTGGTTTTAAAGTATTATAGCTGGCTGTCGTCATATTAAACAGAACAATAGGCGCGAAACATCAGGGACGTTCTGGGCGAGAAAGAGAGTGGAAATTTTCGTCTAGTTACGAAGGTACTTGAAGAGGAATATTTACGTGTGATATCAGGACAGACTAACCCACAACTAAGGTCTAGCACAGATTTGTATATTTCATGCGGAACATTTCATGAAAGCCCATTGTAGAGACGTTGGGTTCAAAAGTGGTGTTTACTTATATAAACGATTTCAAATCAAAGCTGTTGTAATACAATGCAGTGAGCAGAAGGAAGGTTGCTACTAGAATCACCATAGCCAAATAGCGATTATTATGAAGACAGTGACACAGCATACGTTCCCAAACAGGCGCCTGTGACTAACATACGAATAATGGAAGTCTTCCTTTCCACACTAACACTATGGCACATCAATAACTGCGTTTTCTGCTTTGTTCGAGGCTGATTTTGAGCAGTGTCGCAAAACTAGACGTCAGTCTTGCGATCAAATTTAAACGTGTTCGTAATTGATAATTTGTTTTAAGCCAGTAATCAATTATGACATATAAATTCCTGCACTATCATATAATTGCTTGTTAAAGAAAAACTGTTGGCTTTAACAATTGAAGTTTTATTCGACCGTAGGAACAATTACAACATACACTGGCCAACTAAGTCGGTAACTATGGAAGTTATTGTCTCAGAGTAATAATCGTAGAGCGCCGCCTCGATGCAAACACTTGAAGTCAATTGCAGCGATCCTGACGGCTAGCGCGCGAACTCTCTTCACTGATTGTATCACAGCGCCTTTGTGGCCGGAACTCGAACTCCGGACGAAATGAGCTGACGGCTTCTCGTTGGTTTGCTACAAGTTGGAACGCAATCCTCTTTTCACATAAATATGTATGAAATTCAGCATTAAAAGTTGTGATATGGTACCAGTAATGCAAAAAAAACTTAAAATGCAGGAAATGTTGAAAGATGGCAACGCTAACGACAGGAATGCATTGTATTGAGAGAATAGGGGTTCTGTTGGGAACGATAAAAATGAACGTAAAACGCAGGAAAACGTAAAATACGGGGATGTAAAAACGAGGTTTTACTGTATATATTCCAAAAAACTTTATGTACAGCAAACATAAATTTTATCAGAAAGGAATTGTCAAATCAGTGCATACTGCACTGAAGATTGGAATTTCTGTGTTTGTGTTTAATCTGCTTTTATCTTTTGACAATTAAGCTCAACATTTGAAATCTTTTGGTTTATTCTTGCCCCAGCGACATTAAAATGTCATAATTATTTGCAACATGCACACTGTGGTTCAATAATATAAGAAACATATGTGAACCAAAGGTAACACTTCCATGGAATGTGAAAAGGATATGGATTTAATAAATCAAAAAGCTCACAATTAAACAACCAGTAATTGCTATGATCACATCAAAAACAACATTGAGCAATCAAGTCCCTTCAGAGTCATCACATGTTCCCAAGACAAGTTCAAATGAAAGTATTCACTTCTCAGTCAAGATAACAAAAAGAAGTGTCCAATTCAGATGAGACAAATATGAGAAATGGAAGGTGACACAACTTCTTTTAGAAATATAAATTCCATTTGCAATGGCATCTGCAAGGCATTTGTTAATGTTGACAAAAAGTGCAATATCAATACTGAGACACAATGAAAACCTACACAATCAATATCAATTCCAATCTCCAAAGGAAAATAAAGTGAACTATGATCTATGAAGAAATTCTGCCCTGATTATGTGCAGCTATTTTTCTGAGCATTAACCATAACAGATAAAGAGAAATTTAATACAGAGTTTAAATAATTAATTTCAAGTGAGTTTATATGTATCAATAATATAATCCATTATATAAAGTAAGTGGACTAGGACTATTTTGTTCGAATTTCATTGGTCCCTTATAAGTATTACTGCATGACACTGAAGCCACCTGAACTGATGTTCTCCCTATATCCACATGAGTGAGATAGTTAAAAGGCTGGAAGAATGCAACAGCACAAAGTCCCAAACAGTACCATGCATGGTAAAGCACTGTGGTGTCAAACACAATCTTTGTATTATTGACTGTTTTATCTCACCTTGTTAGTTGAATATATTGTAATGCTCTCTACAATTTACATTTAATATTTTTTGTTTTGTTTTGAATATGTGTACCTTGACTTTCAATTGCTGTAAACAGAAACATAATACACATGGCAATACAAAGTTGTGATCAGGTACACTTTATTTTATTTGTAGTTGCTTGAAAATGCCACAAATTTATGTTTTCCTATGAAGAGACTGTACCAAAACTGTATCATCATTGCATTTCGTCCTCCCAGTGCTCTTCAGTATTTACCATAAAATAAAACTTATTACAAATGTGACCAACAGTTTGAGAAGTGGTAGTACTGACAGAAACTAGAAAAATAAGTTAAATTGGTCATTAGATGCATACATTTCTAGAATAAACAAAAATTTATAGAAAGGGCACATATCACACTGTGTCACAAATATTAATGTTTTGGTTGCCTTCCTGTTCCACAACGTGCCAGCCGAGTATTATGATGTTTCGGAGATTTGGTGTTGTAAATTTCCTTTACCAGAATAGATGAGCAGATGTATATCCCAAAATAATTCAGGAAGAAGGGCATAAAACTGATTCTCAGTCAATACACGGGCTGTACTTGGCAATATGTTAATAGAATGCTCATTCCTCAGAAATCAATACCATAGAATTTCGACTATGACACACTCAATGCATGTGGTATACACAACACCAGCCATTGATGTGCTGACATTCCCGGTTCACATTTTCAATGCATGTCAACAACATTACAATACCAATTGCAAACTCCAATAAGGATTGGAAAATGATGCTATCTGTGTTGGAATTTTTGGTGTAAGACAAACACTTTGGTATATTATAATGATTTCTACAATTTATATAACATATATGTTTTGTTCTTGAATATGTGTACCTTGACTTTCAATCGCTATTCAACAGGAACATATGGGGCGTGTTATTTAAGTAAGTACCATTTAAATTTAAAAAAAGGACATGCTAAGATATGTCAATCATTTTATTTTTACATTAAAGCCTGTACCTTAATCTACTTTTTTTTACATAATTTCCATCAATATTGGGGCATTTGTCATAACGTTGTACCAGTTTTTGAATACCCTCCTAATCGAAGTCTGTCACCTGAATTGTTAACCACTCAATCACAACTGTTTTGGCTTCATCATCATCTTGCTTGGTCATAACGCAATACAAAGAACTATGAAAAACATTGGGAAAGTCATCCCACAAGGAGGAAATCACAAACATCTGTTTTCTCTCACCTTATTGTCCAATTCCTGCTCCACGCTTTCATTAATGACCGAAAAACGCCAACACCATTGTTCATCATGCACATTTGTGCGGCCATCTCTAAATGTTGTCATCCACTTTCTTAGCATTCCTATTGATATACTGTTTTCTCTGTTGTCTGCGCAGATCTCACGATGAATATCGATCACTTTTAGGCCTTTAGCAGCCCATACATCACAGTCCGCGGAACTCATCTTAAACACTCAGTACACAACATAAAAAAGGATGAATCAGACTGTAATGGTGTCAGTGCATAGACAACTGATGTATGTATCGACTGTGCATAAAATTATTGAGATATCTTAGCATTTTCTTTCCTTTTTTAAATTTAAAACAGTTTACTGAAACAACACGACTTGTAATACACATGGCAGTTCAAGTATGTGATCAGGTACATTTAATTTTGTTTGTAGTAGCCTGAATGTGGCACAAATGCCAACCAAATATAAGTTTTCCTGTGAAATGACTACTATATACCAGTCTTGCAGTATCATTGCATTTGGCCCTCCCAATCCTCATGAGTTATGAATGTATTTTTACCATAAAATAAAACATATTAAAAATGTAACCAATAGTTTTAGTAGTGGTAGTACTGACAGTAATGAAAAAACTGAGATACCTTGCTCTAGAAATGCAGTCTTTCTAAAATAAACACAAGTTTATAGAAAGCACACATATGAAACTCTGTCACAAATATTAGCATTGTGTACTACAATGTACGAGCTAGGTATTATGGTGTTCAGAAGATATGGTGCTGTTAATTTCTTTTACAGTACATATGAAGTTATGCATGAAGGTATTGCAATGATGTGAGCTATCATCACTAATGTAGAAAAATCAGACCTAAATAATTAGAATAGTAATGCCTGCATGTAATTAACTCATGACTCAATTAACAATCTAGTTACTCATTGAAACTTCATGGCAGATTAAAATTGTGTGCCAGTACCGGTACTCAAACATGGGACCTTAGCTCACTGGTAGTGCACTTGCCCGTGAAAGGCATAGGTCCCAGTTTGGGCACACTATTTTAATCTGTCAGGAAGTTTCATATCATCACACACACTGCTGCAGAGTGAAATTTCATTCTAGTTACTCATTTTTTGGCACTAATAAAACGTGAAGACATGTATGTCCTACGATAGAGTTTAGCCGAAGGAAAATGACTATGAACATAGGAGAAATGTAGATCCCCAAATAATTCTGGAGCAAGTGCATCAACACTGATTCTAAGGCAATATATGGGCAGTCATATTTGGCAATAGATTAATTTGGCCAGACATGCTACAAAGAAAAAAAGAGTTAATATGGCATGTTATTTGGACTTTGTCATAAATACATTTTCGAATTTTACTGGAGAGTGAACCATGTCTGCAACAGTTGCAGAAGTGGTTCATGCACAATGGCACACCAGCATGCTTTAATCACAATGTGCATGAACATCGGGCAAATACATTAAGGGTGGCTGGAAGGGTCTATAATCTCCTACACATAGAACTGCTTTGGAGATTTAAAAGTAGGCCTACTTTGATCACCATAAAAATCTTATGTGAATATAATAGGGTTCAAATTGGCATTAACATTGTGGAAAGACTATTCTGTAAGGTAGATGTCAGATTGCTTACAAAATTAAGTAGTAAATCGGCATATTCGGCACTTGTTACCTATCATAAATTAGACTAATCCTTAAAAAATGAACTACTGATACCTTACTGTCCTCTTATTACTGATGCAGGTAGTACCAATATAAACATTCTTTTCTGATGTCTCATCTGTTAATTGTAGATAACATATGCTAAAAAGGGTGTTCTTCAGAATGTATGTACAGCAGTATCTCCAATAGCCAATGACCTTGCAAATTAATACGAGCTAGCATGGTATCTCACATATGTGTTTTAACTTTTGTATAGTATCGGAAATATGGCTCATAAGGTTTCCAAAAGTGGGTTAAATGTCAAGTAGCGGCGACACTGTGCTTTGTTGGCAGCGAAATGTTTGCTTTGCGAGTGTAATTTACTGATTATAAAAGGGTAAATGCAAGACCCTGCACACCATAGAGCCATGCAGCTCCTGCACGAAAAATTTCTCTAGGAGTCATCTTGAAAGTCGTGTAAATAGCGTTTATCATATTGGCATGTGGAAACACTTACATGTATAAAGGATGCGGTGGTGGGAGAATGCATGTGTAAGAAATTCATGCCTGTTGAAACCCGGCCTGAGTGCATGTTAACTAGTATTATAAACAGCAACTGGGTATATATTTCAAAGGGTGCATTCCTTATGGGAAATAGCAGAAGAATGCATTGCCATGCATTGATGTAATGTGGAATAACCCTTATAAATAAGTGTTCATCTCAGACAATATCTATTTGCAGACTACTGTCTTTCAGTAACTACTACCACTTTTAAAAGTATTTGACACTGTTCTAACAGTGTGTATATAATAACAAGAGTAATTGAAATACTAGTGGGAACTATCAATTGCTCAATTATATCATTAATCATGAAAAGTGGTGTAATTAAGTATTTCATACACAAACCAGGTAGTAATATAAGAAATGAAAATCACAGCACAATATATCTACAGTGGGAACAAGGACTGATAGTGGAACAGACTGTATTAATTATACACATCTCACAATATTTCTTTACATACAAAAAACATAAATTTTATGTGACTGGAAAGTTCAAATCAGTGTAGATTCCACTACAGACTGGAATTTAATACTATCTGTGTTCAGCTTTAGGTGCAAGAAAGACAGGTTACACATTTTTCTAAGCCAAACACTTTAGTATATTATAATGGTTTCTACAATTTATATAAAATATTTGTTTTGTTTTTGAACATGTGTACCTTGACTTTTAATCGCTAATAAACAACAAAATAATACACATGGCAGTACAAATTTGTGATCAGGAACATTTTATTTTCCTATTAGTAGCACGAAAGAGGTCCAAATGCCAGTCAAATATATGTTTTTCTGTGATATGACTACTGTATACCAGTCCTGCAGTGTCATTGTATTTGACCCTCCCAGTGCACGTGAGCTATGTACGTGTATTAACCGTAAAATAAAACATATTAAAAATGTAAGGAATAGTTTTAGAAGTGGTAGTACTGACTGGAACAAGAAAACTGAGTTACATTGGTCTAGAAATGCATACTTTCTGAAATAAACACAAGTTTATAGGAAAGGCACATATGACACTGTATCATAAATATTGGCATTGTAGTTCCATTTGTGTTTCGCAATGTGCGAGCTGGGCATTATGGTGTTTAGAAGATATAGTGCTCTGAATTTACTGTACTACTGTATATGAAGTTATGCATCAAGTTATTGCATTGATGTGTGCTGTCTCTAATGTAGAAACAGACAGTTTACCATTGGAACTGGAACATCTGAGGACTGTTTTTAAGGAAAATGGCTACTCTGAGAAACAGATTCGCCATGCTATGCAGTTTGGACCATCTCCAAAAGTTCTTGAAGAGGAGTATAGGGGTCTAGCCTACATTCCTTACGCCGGGAGTGTTTCTTTTAAAAATGGAAGACATTTTAAAAGTTTTAACTGTTTTCCATCCGCTGTCCAAGATTAGGGCATTCCTTGGCTGCGTCAAAGATGACTTCGGACTCAAGAAACCCGGTGTTTATAAAATACCGTGTGAGTGTGGCAAGTCATAAATTGGCCATACACTTTTAGCTGTACATGATAGATGCGTTGAACATTGCCGCCACACGAGACTATTGCAGCCGGATAAATCGGTGGTAGCAGACCACTGTTTAACGGAAGGACACAAGATGATATATGATAAAACCCGCATAATAACTAATACCTCCGGTTTCTGGAACAGTGTTTACAGAGAAGCCATTGATATCAGGGTGACGGACAATCAAATAAACAGAGACATGGGGTTTTCTCTTAGTAGGACATGGAATTCATTATTAAATAATATCAAATTGCAATGATTGACCCTGATTCCAGAACCTGGGACTGATTAATGTAAGGTGCAATATATCATTGTGCCCTGTTCCACTAGGGGTGGTGCCACCAGTGGGTTTTATGGTAATCAGATATTATGGTGCTGTGAATTTCATTTACCATTATATATGAAGTTACGCATAAAGTTATTGAACTGATGTGTGCTGTCACTAATTTTTTGCACCAATAAAAACGTGCAAACATATGTGATACAGCAAAGACTTCAACCAAAGTTTAGCAACTATTAATGTAGAAGAAATGTATCTCCCATAATAATTCATAAACAAAGGCATCAACCCTAATCGTTAGGCAATATATAAGCAGTTGTACTTGGCAATAGATTAATATAGCCAGGCATGCTAAAAAAAAAAAAAAAAAAAAAAAAAAAAAAAAAAAAAAAAAAAAAAAAAAAAAAGTTACAATAGCACATTATCTAGGACTTTGTCATAAATATATTTTACTGTCTGAGGTGTCATGTCAGTAACCATTCCAAATGTGGTTCATGCATGATGGCTACATACACACTTTAATCACAATATGCATGAACATCGGGCACATACAATTAAGGATGGCTGGATGGGTCTGTAATATGCTACACCTAGAACTGCTCATACCCCAAATCTCAATCCTATATTGTTTTGATTGTGAGGCACTGTGTAATAAAAAAGTGGTAAAAGGTGTCAGAATATGTGTAGTGATGCATAAATGGTATCATTTGTGTTGCTTAATGGAAGCGAAAATCAGTAAAAGATCGTGTGATTGCGGAAGTGAGTGTAAAGGTCTTGAAGCTGCTTTAGAAATGTGTAATTCTGGACTCCAAATAAGTGTTAAGGAAGAACTGCAGAAGGACTTATCTAAAGCCAGACAATATGCTGAAATGCCAACAGTCAGATTCAGTGTGTGGATATTTCCACAGAGACGCATAGCAGCGAACGAGAAAGTGTGTTTATTAGGCCAAAAAAGTTCAGCCGCCTTGTGTTAAATACGAACGATTTTCGTGTTCCACTAATGAACAGATACGATGTACTAACTGCAGACAGTCAAAAACTGCAAAAAGAAAATTTAAGTGATATGGGAAACCGCTCAGGTAGATCTGCATATAAAAAAAGTGAAAGTGCAAACTTGCACGTGCCTAGTACTGTTCAACAAAAAATCGTGTTAATGTAGCGTGTGACAATAAGGAACACAAGACAGAAAATCGAACAATAAAGGTAAAAGAAGAAATATACATTCTGTCAACGAGTCATGGTAAGGGGCTGGCAAAAATAATGCACGACATACAGTCAGAATATTACGTCACAGGAATTTCAAAGCCTGGAGCTCCTTTGCAGGAAGTATTGAAAAACTGTGAAACTACAGTAAAAAGTGGCGTGAACTGTGTCATAATTGGTGGAGGCAATGATGTGTATAAAAACGATAGTAGCCTGGCTATAAGAGCATTGAGAGAATCACTAGTAAAAATGCCACAAGCGAATGTATTTTTCGTAAGCATTCCCCACAGACACGACTTAATAGAAAACTCATGTGTAAATAGGGAAATTGTCGCAACAAACAGAAAATTACGAAAGATTTGTAACCGTTTTCTACACGCAACTTTTATTGAAGCAAGCAGTTCTATCAGAGAACATTTTACGAGACATGGGCTCCACAGAAACAAGCTAGGCAAGATAGTGTTGGCCAAAGAAATTTTGCAGGCAATTAAAACAGCAAGTGTTGACACTGACAAAAAATTGCACTTCCTGCAAAAGGCTCGCTGCCAATGGCAACAGAAAAGGAGAATGCACCAACAGCACATGGTGAAGATACATTCCTGCCTACACCACTTGAAGAAATTAGGTGTACATCAGCTTCAGTTTGTGAAGCATCACTGCCAACAGTGGAGTCATCACAAACTGCACTAGAAGAGGAAACAGCTGAGGCAAACCATCACTAGTCATGACAGAAGTTCCAACAGTAACAGTGGCTACATTGTCACCAAAAGGAAGGAAGAAAACTCCAGCAGAGGAAGAAATAAGTGTTATGGGTAAGCAGAAAACAGTGCCTCCTCTCCATCTAAATGATTTTTTAGTGGAACGCAGCAAGGTGAAGAGGCCCATGAAATAAGCAGTGTAAATGTTACCAGGATCTCTAGTCCAAATGTTCATTCTAAAGTAAAAAACCATTTTGATCTTAAAATTTGCTGTTTGAATATTCAAGGGCTAAAAGATAAAGAATTCATTGTAAACACTTTTGGGTTAAACAATAACATTGATATTTTTTGTCTGAGTGAACACTGGGTTGGAGATAGTGACCTTTCTGTGGTTAAATTTGATAACTATAATCTAGCAAACAATTACAGTAGAAAAATGTATATTAGAGGTGGTGTGGCAATCTCCATTAACCTGTCACTCAGTTGTTTGAAGTTGGATCTAGATTATTTATGTGAAGAAAAGAATTTTGAGGTTACTGGAATAGTTATTGACAATTTTAGGTTAATAGTAATATCCTTGTACCGGTCACCTAAGGGTATCATTAGTGTATTTCTAGAAAAGCTGGACATCCTGCTAGAGATATTTAGTGAGAAAAAGTGGTCACATTATGATGTAGTAATAGGTGGTGACTTGAATGCTGATTTTGATGTAACAACAACCAAACATAGTGTCACGACCTCAAAAATATTTTAAGGCAGTACAATTTACACTTTATCAACAGTAGACCCACAAGAGATGAAGCTTGTCTTGATAATATATTTGTAAAGTTTGAAACTACAGAATCATCATGCGAAGTAACAGTATTCCCATTCTCTGATCATGATTCTGTATCTTTAAATTATGTCAATAGATTTTGTGCTGATAAGAGTAATATTCAAATGTATGTCCCCAAGGTGGTGATCACCAGACCTGTCACAGATGACAAAATTGTCAGATTGTGTCAGTCCCTCACAAACAGAGATTGGTTTGGTCAATACAGTGGCACGCATTACAGTTTATGTAATGATTTGCCACCAAAGCTAATATTTGAAAGGTTTTTTAAAGCATGTATAACACAATTTAATGACTGTATTCCCACAAAGAAATGTAAAATAACAAACAAAGACCATAGCAGTAAGGGCAAAAATAAGCAAAATCCATGGTACACCATACAATTAACAAATCTTAAAAACCAAGTTATGCTCTTGCACAATATATATATATATAAATCTGAAGACTGACCATGCCAGATCAGCCTATGTTAAAACTAGAAATGAGTATAAAAAATCCATCGCAGAAGCCAAGAAAGCACACAATTTCAGTACCATTCAGAATTCCACCAATAAGTGTAAAGCTGCATGGAAACTAATTAACAGTGTAGCTTAACATGAAAGAAACAAGCGAATTAATGTAAGCCCCCAGAAATTCAATGATTTTTTTATTAAATCTGTACAAGAAGTAGGAAATGCTATCATCAAACCTGATATTAACTCATCTCAAATCCTTTCAGAAAATATCTCTAAACCAACAGCAAATACAAGTATGTTTTCCTTTTCTGAGGTGTCTCCTAGTCATGTCCTAAGAATAGTAAAAAAGCTGAAATCATCAGAAAGTGTAGATATATATGACATTTCTTGCACTATTTTAAGGAAAGTAATAGATAGTATTGTGTACCCTTTATCATTCTGTGTAAACAAGTGTATAACTGGAGGATATTTTCCGGATGAGCTGAAAGTATCCAGAGTAGTTCCGATATACAAAAAAGGTGATGTTGACTCCCCTTCTAGTTACAGGCCAATTTCCATAGTCCCAGCTCTTTCTAAAGTATTTGAATGTGTAATCTATCAACAATTATGTGCTTATTTTTAAAATGCAGAAATAATTAGCAAGTCACAGTACGGTTTTAGAAAAAACCTGTCAACTCTTGACGCTATAGACTCACTAGTCAAATACCTTCATAAAGTTCTTGAGAATAAGGGCTTTGCTCATGTCAACTTTTGTGACTTAAGTAAAGCATTCGACTGTGTAGAGCATAAAGCACTCTTAGAAAAAATGGAATTATATGGCATTAGAGGCAACAGTCTTAAATTATTAGAATCTTACCTACAGAACCGAAAGCAGGTCGTTTGTGTCGGAAAAGAAAAGTCCAGTATGCAACAAGTAACGATAGGTGTTCCACAAGGATCTGTATTAGGCCCATTTCTGTTCCTAATCATGATCAATGACCTGCCATCATTTATCAAGTCTCCTACCGTTTTATACGCAGACGATACAACTTTACTCCACTGTAGCAATGAGTTCAGTAACCTCAAAACCTGTGTTGCACAGACAATGGAACAAGCATCCTATTGGTTTAAGGCAAATGGCTTCCTACTTAATAATGACAAAACACAACAAATGGTTGTTAGTTTAAAAGACAAGCTTCCCTCAGATGATCCAACCCACGTTAAGTTTTTAGGTGTATATTTGGATAATAAATTGTCCTGGGCTCAACATATAGAATATATAAGTGTTAAGTTGTCAAGAGTGATCTATTTGTTAAGGCAACTTATGAACTGTGTACCTGAAAAGTATGTTAGGACATCCTATTTTTCTTTCTTCCAAAGCATACTAACATATGGCATCATTCTATGGGGAATTTATTCTATGTGCATGACATCCTCATACTGCAGAAGAAAGCTATTAGGGTAATTTCTGGTGCTACATATAAGGCACACTGTAAACCTCTGTTCCGTGAACTAAAAATCATGACTGTAATAAACCTCTACATATACTATGTTTTACTTTACACAAAAAAGAAGTTACCAGAGACAAAACGTAGAGAAAACGTTCATGGTTACAACACCAGAAGGACCAGATGTATTTATACCCCATACCACAGACTGTCGAAAAATATTAATAGTTATGAACTCACGGGACACAAATTATTTAACAAACTTCCACAATCTGTGCAAGAATTACCTGAACAGGCATACAAACAAACACTGTATGACTGGCTATTCGCCCATCCATTCTATGAAGCAAATGAATATTTCAACTGTAATCCTATTAGCAAAATTGTTTCTCTTGAATTATCAATTGTACTTAATTTATGTATGACTTTGTCTCCTATTAGCAAAACTGTAATATATGTATGTCTTTGTCTCCTATAAGCAAAACTGTTTCTTTTGATTTTCAATTGTATGTAATATATGTATGACTTTGTCTATTGCTGTTATGGCTGAATGACAATAAAATTATTATTATTATTATTATCATGTAATCTAGTCATCCACAATCAAGAATGTGCCAACACTCCAGGTTCAAATTTTCTATGCATGTCAGCATGTATTACAACAGCAACTTGGTATATATTTCAAAGGGGCACATCATTCTTTAAGCCAAAGAATAGAGGAGTGCATTGCCATGAATTGATGTAATGTGTAATACCTCCTATAAATTCATGTTCATCTCAGAAAGTATCTATTTCTAGACTCATGTCTTTCAATAACTACTACCTATTCCAAAAGTACTCAACACTTTTCTAACAATTCATATATAATAACAAGAGTAATTGAAAGAGTAGAGGGAACTAGAAATTGCTCAATAATATTAATTATGAAAAATGGTGTAACTAACTATTTCATACACAAGCCAAGTAATAATATAAAAGTGAAACTTCCCAGCACAATTGAACTGCAGTTGGAACAAAGACTGAAAGTGGAACGAACTGTATTATCTATGCACCACTCACAATATTCCTTTACAGTCCTATATACCTAAAACATATTTAAGTGACAGGAAGATTCAAATCAGTGCAGATTCCATTACAGATTGGAAATTCATCCTTTCTGTGTTCGGCTTTCCGTTTCAGAAATACAGGTTATACATTTTTCTAAGATAAACACTTCCATATATTTTAATGGTTTCTACAATTTATTTAACATATTCCTTTTGTTTTTCAGCAATTGTAATTTGACTTTTAATCGCTAATTAATGGGAACATAATACGCATGGTAATACAAATTTGTGATCAGGTACATTTTATTTTCCTTGTAGTAGCCGAAAGTGGCACAAATGCCAACCAAATATATGTTTTCCTGTGATATGACTACTGTATACCAGTCCTGCAGTATCATTGTATTTGGCCGTCCCAGAGTGAGTGAGTTATGAATGTGTATTAACCATAAAATAAAACAAATTAAAAAAGTTTTGAGAAGTACTAGTACTGACTGGAGCAAGAAAACTACGTTACAATGGTCTAGAAATGCATACTTTGTGAAATACACACAAGTTTATAGGAAGGGCTCATATGACACTGTGTCAAAAATATTGGCATTGTAGTACTATTTGTGTTTCAAATGTGCGAGTTGTGTATTATGGTGTTTAGAAGATATAGTGCTCTGAATTTAGTGTAATAGTGTATATGAAATTACACATCAAGTTATTGTATTGATGTGCACTGTCTCTAATGTAGAAACAGCAGATATAAATTATTAGAATAGTAATGCCTGCATGTAATTAGCTCAGAATGTAATTAATGAGCTAGTTACTAACTTTTGGCATTAATAAAACATGAAACATGTATGTTACAGTAAAGACTGTAGCCATTTTAAGTGAATGTAAACATAGGAGAAATGTAGATCCCCAAATATTTCTGGAACAAAGGCATGGACACTTATTCTCAGGTAATATATAATACATGGCCAGTCATACTTGTCAATATACTAATATGGCCAGATGTGCTAAAAAATAAATAAACGACACATCATTGGACTTTCTCATAAATATATTTACCGGAGGATGTGACATGTCAGCAACCATTTCAAATGCGGTTCATTCACGGTGGCACAACTGCACACTTTAATCACAATGTGCATGAACATTGGGAAAATACATTTACGAGTGGCTGGAAGGGTCTGTAATCTCCTACACCTAGAACTGTTCATCTTCCAGACCTGAATCCCATAGAGTTTTTATTATGAGGACTTGTAGCATGTGATCTACTTCACATTTTGAGTGCATGTCAACTTCTATTACAACAGCTACTGGGTATATATTGCAAAGGGTGCCATCATACCTTATGGCAAAGAGCAGAGGAATGCATTGCCATGAATTGATGTAGTGTGGAATTCCCCTTATAAATATTTGCTCATCTCAGAAAGTATCCCTTTTCAGACTCATGACTTTCAATGAGTACCATCATGCTTCAAAGTATTCAATACTGTTTTGAAAAGCCTGTATGTAAAAACGAAAATGATTGAAAAGGCTAATGGAAACCATCTATTGCTCAGATATGTCATTAGTTATGAAAAGAGGTGTAATTATCACTGCCTTCCATAAGCCAAGTACTAATGAAATTCAGAAACTGCAAGGTGAAGAAGTACGACAAATTGAAACCAATCCACCACGCACAACATTACCTTATACATTTATGTACATCAGACATAAAATTTTTATCTGTCAGGGAGTTTGAAATCAGTGAATAGTCCACTAAAGATTGGATCTTGTGTGTTTGTTTTGGATTATTGGTGTAATGAATACAGGATTTTAAAGCTGAGTGCTGATATAAGAGCCATAGATTAATATGGTTACATATGCTACAACAAAGGTTAAACTGGGTACATTATATGGACTTCACAATAAATATATTTTTCCATCTTGCTGGAGGATTTGCCATGTCAGCGACCATTACAAATATGGTTCATGCATGATGGCACATCGGCACACTTTAATCACAATGTGTACATACATCTGACAAATACACTTAAGGATTGCTTCATTGGTCCTTAATCCCCTACACCTAGAACCACTCATTTCCCAGACCTCAACCTCATAGAGTTTTGATTATGTGGCACTTGAAGCATGTGATGTACACATCCACAATCAAATTTGTGCCAACATTCCAAGTTCACATTTTGAGTGCATGTCAAATAGTATTACAACAGCAACTGGCTATATATTTCAAAGGATGCTTCATTCCTTATGGCAAAGAGCAGAGGAATGCATTGCCATGAATTGATGTAATGTGGAGCAACCCTTATAAATACATGTTCATCTCAGAAAGTATCCCTTTCCAGACTCATGTCTTTCAATGAGGATGAAAAGTATAATGAATTAATAAATCAAAAATCTCACAATAAACAACCAGTAATTGGTATGATGTACCACCCGCTCAGTTAGCCATGTGGTCTAACATACCGCTTTCCGAGAGGAGTACTGGCCCCGGTTTGAATCCGCCCGGCGGATTAATGAAAGGGCTCAGAGTGCCGGCCAGCCTGGATGTGCTTTTTAGGCGGTTTTCAACATCCCTCTAGGTGAATACCAGGCTGGTCCCCAAGTTTTGCCTCAGTTACACATCTCACAAACATTTAGTAACACTTTACACTTTCACACACATAAAACATTATACACAGACATTCGAGTTACACATTTCCTCCTGGGGGGCATGGGGTGGTGGCACAAAAGGGCATCTGGCCACCCTGTAAATATTAACATGTGCCAAATCTGCGTTAACACAGTGCCGACCCTGCATGTGTGGGACAGGGCCAAAGAGAGACAGACAATTAGTATGATTCACCAAAAACAGCCTTGAGCAAATCAAGTACCTTCAGAGTCACAAAATGTTTCCAATACATGTTCAAATGAAAGTATTCACTTCTCAGTGAATATAACAGAAAGAAATGTCCAAATTCAGATAAGAAATACATGAAAAACTGCAGCTGACACAATTTCTTCTAGAACTATCAGTACCATTCACAATGGTACCTGCAACGCCGTTGTCACTGTTGACAGAAAGTGCAATGCAAATATTGAGAGACAATGAAACCTTCACATTCAGTAAAATAAATTACACACTCTGAAGATATTCTGCTTTGATTATGTGCAGCTATATTACTCACCATTGCCCACAATGGACAAAGAGCAATTTAATATAGAGATTAAATTATTAGTATGTATAGATTAATATGGCCTGACATGCTATAAAAAAAGGTATCTATTATATAAAGTAAATGGACTAGGGCTATTTATTTTTCAAGATTAACCATGTTCAATAACATGTAATTTGGTCTACAGATTACATTAATTTCATGTGTCCCTTATAGGTATTACTATATGAAATTGAATCCACATTCTACTGTTGTTCTCACTATATCCGTCTGAATAAATTAGTTAAAAAGTTGGAAGGAGGCAACAGCATACAACTCCCAAACAGTACCATGCATGGTAAAGCACTGCTGTATCAAAACCAACCTTTGGATTGTCAACTGTTTTATCTTACCTTGCCCATAAATACTTTTACATTTTTTAAGACAATGAGTTGAGTATATTGTAATCCTTTCTACATTTGAAACAGAATATTTCCTTTTTTTATTGAACATGTGTACCTTGACTTTTAATTGCTAATAAACAGGATAATATTATATATATATCAATACGAAGTTGAGATATTTTGACGTTGGCTGAAAGTGGCACAATACCTACCAAATCGGTATCTTTTACTATGAAATGACTATACCAAAACTGTAACATCATTGCATTTGGCCCTCCCAGGGCCTTTGAGTTTTGAAAATGTATATACCATAATAAGAAATGTGTTAAAAATGAGATAAATGGTTTGAGAAGTGATAGGACTGATTGGAACAAGAAAAATAAGTTATGTTGATCTACAAAAGCATACTTTTTAAAGTAAACACTTTTTTGTCGGAAGGGATGATAATATGACTCTGCGTCACAAATATTAGTATTGTGCTTGCATTCATGTTCCATAGTGTTCCTGCTAGGTATTATGATGTTCAGAAGATATGGTACTTTAAATTTCCTTCACCGTTATACATGAGAAGACGTATATTCCCAAATATTTCAGAAACAATTGCATCAGCACTGATTTTCAGACAATATATTGGGAGATGACCTTGATTATAGATTAATATTGCCACATATGCTACAACAATGGTTAAACTGGGTACATTATATGGACTTTGTCATAAATATATTTTCCATCTTGCTGGAGGATTTTCCATGTCAGCAACCATTACAAATATGGTTCATGCATGATGGCACATCAGCACACTTTAATCTCAATGTGTACATACATCTGACAAATAAATTTAATTGTTGCTTGATTGGTCCTTAATCCCCTACACCTAGAACTGCTCATTCGCCAGACCTTAATCCCATGGAATTTTGATTATGAGTCACGTGAAGCATGTGGTCTACTCTACACAGTCACAAGCAATGATGAGCCGACATTCAAGGTTAACATTTCAGTAGATGTCTGCAAGTAATACAACAGCAACTGGGTATATATTTCAAAGCTTGCGTCATTCGTTATGCCCAAGAGCAGAGGAATGCATTGTCATGTATTGATATTATGTGGAAAACCTCTTATAAATATATGCCCATCTCAGAAAATATCCCTTCCCGGACTCATGTCATTCATTGAGTACCACCATGTTTCAAAGTATTCGAGTCTCTTTTTTACAACTTGTATATAAAAAATGTAAATAATTGAAAAGACTAACAGAAACTATCATTTGTACAGTAATGACATTAATTATGAAAAGTGGTGTGATTAAATATCTCTTCCATAAACCAAGGAGTAATATAAAAGAGTAACATCCCAGCACAATAGAACTACAGTGTGGACAAGGACTGAACAGTTGAACAGACTGTAGCATCTATGCTCCACTCAAAATATTTCTTTATAGCCTAACATACATACAAGAAAAGTCTTATTTGACAGGAAGTTTCAAATCAGTGCAGATTCTTTTACAGATTGGAAATACTCAGTGTTTTGCCAAACATTGAGAAGTCAAACAAACTATAAAAATCAATGACTGAAAACCAGTCAAAACTACTTTGTGAGATATCTCTTCACCAATTCCACTAATAGTAAGCAGTGATGTGACACTGACACAACAATGAGATGAACAGTGCTAGGAATTGTGGGGCAGGGGGCGGGGGATGGGGGGGGGGAATTTGGCAGGAAGGATAAAGTAGAGATTACACGACACTGCTACACCCAAGACAGCAATTATGTGTAGTGTCTCAATAAATAAACCATGTTATCTGTAAAGTGAAAAATACGATTTTACAGTGTTCTTTTTCATTTTCCTGGCATGTTTAAAATTACCTGTTTTCCAGGATTCTGAACAATCATGCTTACTATCAGTGATTTTTTAAGTACAGATAAGGAAAGCAATTTATTTAAAAAATCTATAATACTTGAACCACTTTTGAATATAGCCCCCATAATTTTGCAAGCATTTCTCCCAGTATTTTTTAAACCATTTGGTTAAATGTTTTCTTACTTCTTCATGATTACAAGGACAGGGCTGAATGGAAAGTGGATAAAACTTTCCCAGCCAAAGCTCTGAAGGAGCTGTTTTGTCACATCCCTAATGTGTGGTTGGGTGTTTTTAGTCATGCACCTAAACTGTCGGACACATTTTATTACCAATGTAACACTCATTGCACTTTATCCATAAACCTCACAGCTTTGTTGGTGATTGACACTTGGTTTAAGGTTCTTAGCATTCAGAAAACAAATCACAGCACTCAATGCACACACACAGCAGAATTTTTATTCAACAATACCATCATAAACAATCACTACAGATGACACACAACATGTAGTGAGCTCAAAATTGCTTCAGCCAGAGATACTACTGAGCAGAACAGTTATCACACCAATACTGCAAAGAGAAAATTGAATGGAACTTCCTTTCTGAACTACCCATGTATTTCAGTAAAATAAGTTATTGTTAGACTAATAGTGAGACCTGAATTCAGACATCAGTCATAAACAGAAAATTCAATCTGTTCTTTGACTGTCAGGCACTTTCAGGAAAAAATAATATATTGACAACCGCAACTATCTTCCTTGATACAAAGTTGATGAGTCCACTGGAAAGTTCATACACTGGTATTATGTGTATTAGAACTTTCCAGAACTATAAGAAATCAATATCAATGTTTTTCTCATAGTCAGAAAACAAGAAGAAGAAACACAAATCAAATATTTGTTTGCTTTTGTTGATACTTGAAGGTACTGTCCTTAATCTGCTGCTTTGAATACCAACATATATTAGTGATAATCATTAAATATGACAGATAACTATAATAACTTATTCTATGAAAGAAATGTAAGGTAATTGAAATGTTTTAATAAATAGTGTAGCAAGTGACATTGTCATCTTGCTTGGAAAAAAAGGAAGGTTTCTAATCAACAATAAAATAGGTTTCCTATATTTTCTGACACTGAGAACTTTTTAAAGTAATATTTCATGCTCAGAATATAATGAAATATCAATGTAGAGGAATGTATTAATATTTGGGACTAAACATTTATGGAACAGCTATGGTGGAAGTATCACATTCAGTATATTGTATTTTACTACAGATAGCTGATATCTTCAGCATAAGATAAATCCATACTGTCATTGGACATGAATCACAATTTTCCACTTACTATTCGCCTTTGGCTCTAGTACATATTAGGGTATCATATTATTATTGGATTTTATGCATTCCTTCCTTCCTTTTGACTCTAAAATGTCTCATGGCATCATATTTTGGGTTAATTTTGCAGTTTTTGGATAAACAGGATCAAAAAATAGGCTCACAGCATGGTATCTAATATATTTAATGTATAATGTCCTTAAAGAATCTCAGAATTCTAATCCTACCACCACTGTGAATACAGAGATGCTTAGGGGTTGTAGTTATATTCCTCAAATGTAAGTAGCAAAAGAAAGGAAACATTCTGCAGATGATTTAATATCTCAGTTCATCCTCTATTACTCCCACAGTAATAATGTAGACATCAGAGCAATTAACAGTTTTTGAGTATGTGTAGCTTGTCGTGACACTTTTTGTAACTATTTCTAATTGATTATAATTAACTTTGTGGCAGATTAAAACTGTGAGCCCGAAGGATTCGAACGTCAGACCATTGCTTTTCACAAGCAAGCTCTCTACTGACTGAGCTATGTTAATTTCCTATCAGTGCACGCTCCACTACAGAGTGAAAATTGCATTTTGGTTAGGCCTATAATGATCATAAATTTCAAAAAGAAGTATGATGGTCATAAATAAAACAGCAGACGTGCAATTCATTTCTTTAAAAACCAATTTTAGCTTTAAAAAGTGTTAATAATGCTACTAGTAGTATATTTTCTCAACTACCAATGCCTAACAAATAATTAAATGCTATCACTAAAATGAAATTTGGCCAACTCCTTCTGTGTCCACAGAAGAAATGCAGTTTACAAAATGATGACTTACTTAGTGTAGAGAAAACATTTGTTTGTATCATTTCTAAACAAATTATATAAACTTGTCAATATGTAATCATACTTAAAAATGAATGTTATAGAATACACTGCAAAGTAAATCAGTTCACATTATCATCATTTCTGGTATAGTATTATCAAAAATGTATGTTGATAGTGAAATACGGTTAATGATAATATACCATAGCCTGTGTGTTTCAAAAAGTTCATCTACTTGCTGATCCATAATGTGGATATACACTTTTACCAGCACTATACCAGCAACTTTTATGCTGTGAATTTTCCACCGTAACCAACAGCAAATTATGAATATCTGCTTATGTATAAACAATTACAGTAATCGTCACTCTTACAAAATCTCATTACAGCTAATCTGCTGCAATGCATTATACCATGTTTTGGTTTTACAAAATTGTGGTGTAATACAAATAATGGTAGCAATTATTCACAATTTAGGTCATCACAATATCAGGAATTGACATTAATCTTTGTTTGCTACTACTGATTTTAGTAATAATGGTAGTCTATTTACCATTTGGAGACAGATGACTTGTCAGGGACTATTTGACTGCCCAATCACATCTGCAAGTAGAATTCCAGAAGACCTTAAAAATGACAGAAGTCATGTGATCTTGGGTATCAAGTTTCATTTTCATTAAAGACATCTGAAACAGACCAGGAGCAAAATAAGTTATGATTTACCAACATTGTGTTATAGTGAAGAAAATGAGACAAAATAAATGGCAGCAGGTCCTTGCACTGTCTGTTTATTTATTTATTTATCCCACAAATCAGATTTGTACAAGGGATTGTAAGTGAATGATGATGATAACCTTACCAAGCCTACTCTTGATCTTATATAACCATTCTGCAAATGATGTTATGGTATAAGCACTTATGCTTATGCCACTATTTGTAAATTATGCTAGTGGCGAATATAACATATAGGTGCTGGATGTTCAGAGCCATGCTTGGTTATGGAGTTTCCAAAAGAGCCATGAAGCTTGGCTCTGAACATCCAGCAAATATATGTTATATTCACCACTAGTGTAATTTACAAATAGTGGCATAAGCATAAGTGATTATACCATAACACAATTGAAAGGGATTATAATATCTGTATAACATGGTGTATAGACAGCTCACAATGGTGTAACACTTCTGACATTTCTGGCTTTGGAGGCACAAGATTAGTCCCAAGATTTACCCCCTATATTGTTTGAGACTGCAGTAACTGAGGTGAACTGGAGTGAGAGGTATATAACAGATGGTTTAGTGTTCACAGAATATATGACATCAACTGCGATTGGGCAAAGCTGAAAATGTGTACCCAGCCGGGATTCGAACCCGGGTCTCCTGCTTTCTAGGCAGTTGTGCTGGCCCCTACACCACTGGGGACACAGTGATCACCGCACCTGCAAGACTACCTAAGCACACCTCCCGTCAGATACAAATTTCCAGCTTCGCCCTGCCCACAGTACTCAAACTCTTAGTTATGAAACTAATTCCCGTAAGAGTAAGGGCAGGATCAGAAGTGACGTCTGTTCTTTCGGAACAGACACCACATGTATATATATAGATGGTTTAGTGGATATAAATTCTGTAAAAGACTCTGGCAGACAAGTAAAAAATAATATGATGTACTGCCAATCAAAGAGAGAATGGACAAAGCCTTCAAAATTAGTTTATTAATATTTTACAAAATATAATTAAGCTTTTAGTGACTATCAGGCTATATATACGGTTGATAGTAAGCCATAATCCACAGCTTTCAGGTATAATTTTACAGTGATTTTTATTAACATTACAGTAAAAATACTCAGACAAAATCAAATAATGGAAATCCCAAAAAATAACAACAATATTATGAACAATGATAGATTGTTACTCACCACAAAGTAAACAACCTGAGCCACAGGTATGCATGACAGAAAATCATCAAGTTTTACCTAACAGCCAAAGCATTCTTCAGAAAAGTAAACACACACACACATATACAAACAAAACCCATGCACACATTACTGCTGTCCCCAGATGCACCAGAGTATTGTAGCTCCTACCTGTGCATTTCATAAAACCTGGTGGTAGAGGGGAGGATCCAAATGGCCCAGGTTGTGAAGCAAGCACTAAAATCAAACTTGTTGTGTTCAACAGCAAGTTGTGCTTCATAGTGGTCCACTTTTCTCTTGGCCACAGTTTGTCAGTGGCCATTCATTCTTTGTGCAGCTGCTTGGTAATCAGACCAGGATATACAAGAAGGTGACATTATACCTCCTAATATCAGTCAGACCTCATTTACAGGCAAAGTGCAGTATCTTGGCATGGCATGATGTCAACAAATCAGTGGTAGCCTTCTTAAGGAATGTTGAGCCACACTACCTCTATAGTTGTCCATAATAGTGAAAGTGTTGCTGATGCAGGATTTTGTGAACAAACTGACCTCTGAATTACATCCCACAAATATTCAATGCAATTCATATTGAGGCAAACTTGCTGAATAAAACATTTAATGGACCTGTCCATAATGTTTTTCAAATAAATTGCGGAATATTTTGGCTCAGTGAACTGAGTATTGTCATCCATAATAATTCCACTGTTATTTGGGGATGTGAATGGGTAAAATGCCCCCAAGCAGCTGAATGTAATCGTTTACAGTCAATGATTGGTTCAGTTACAACAGAGGACCCAGTCCATTCCATATAAAAACAGCCCACACAGTTATGGAGCCAGCAGCAGCTTGTACAGTCCCTTGCTGACAACTTGGGCCCACAGCATCATAAGTCCTTCCTCACACTTGAATCCTACCATCAGCTCATACCAACTAAAATCAGGATTTATCTGTCCAAAAGCACAGTTTTCCAGTCATCTAAGGACTAACCAATGTGGTCATGAGCAAAGAGATATGCTCCCTGGAAAAAGGCACAGGTAAATCCCATGTATAAGGAAGGCAAAAAAATGGACCGTCAAAATTAACATCAGTTTGCTCTAAAATTCTTGAACATATTCTCAGTTCTAATATAGTAAATTTCCTTAAGGTGTCGACATTGAATGACTGTAGCAGGATGAATGATGACTTGGCCTAATTTCCTAGGTGGTGTGAGGAATGGCAGCTAGCTCTGAATGTAGAAAATGCAAAGTGGTGCAAGTGAGTAGGAAAAACAATCCCATAATGTTCCGAAACAGCATTAATAGCATGCTGCTTGATGGAGTCATGTATTCAATATCTAGGTGTAATGCTGAATAGCAATATTAAATAGAACGAGCATATAAGGACAGTCATGGGAAACGTAGATAGTCTACTTCAATTTATTGGGAGAATTTTGGGGAGATGTGATTTGTCTGTAATGTTTGTACGACCCTATCTTGAGTATTGCTCAAGTGTTTGGGATCCCTACCAAACTGATTTAAAGGAAGACATACAAGCAATTCAGAGGCAGGCAGCTAGGTTTGTTACTGGTAGGTCTGATCATTCCACAAGCATTACTTAAATGCCTCAGGAACTCAAATGAGAGTCCCTGGAGAAAAGGCGACCTCCTTTTCAAGAAACACTACCGAAGAAATTTAAAGGGCCGGAATTTAAAATGGTTTGTAGAATGATCCTACTGCTGCCAACTTACATTTCGTGTAAAGACCACAAAGCTAAGATGAGAGAGATTTGGGCCCATATAGATGCATACAAGCATTGGTTTCTCCCTCATTCTATACGGGAGAGGAAGACTAAAGCAAGTAACTAGTACCCTCCACCATGCAACTTTGGGTGGACTGCAGAGTATAGTATATGTCAATTAGGATTGCTGTGCTTATGGATTTTGGGGGCATGTAGAATGTGGGTGTTCAGGAAGTCACAGGGGTGAGATTGGAAATGGATTCAGGGTGGAGGTTCTGGGAAGGAGCCAAAGCTTACAGCAGGGACAGGAGGTTATGTTGAACTTCTGGGATGGGGTCACTATTGTAGAGTTTACAGGTGGGGTGAGACAAATGGCACACTCTTTGTGCCAAGTAGTCACTGTGATGCAGCATGACAGCAGTGGTACCTTGGGCTGCAGGTTAACTGAGGGTATATGTGGCTATATTTTATTCAGGGGACAGAAGGAAAGGTTTTGGAGAAGGGTGATGAGGCCAAGTTAGAGGTACGAAATTTCTGCATTGTGACTAGAAGTTAGATAGGAGGGGGTGGGGGTGGGGGAGGGGCAATCACAGTTGGTGGAAGTTTACCATCTATGCCTCTATTTCTGATGATGTCCAGTATGGACCGCCCTATATCATGGATAAAGTCAACTCTGGTGTTGAACCAGATCCCTCATAGTGTCAAATAGATTGTAATGAGATGGAGTATGGTGGATGTTCCCAGAATCTCCCATTGCTAGCAGCACAAGAGGTCCTTGACAGTAGCAGTGATGTGGCTCTTCGCATTGTCATGTAGAATGTTGAAATGCTGTTCTGTGAGTCCCTGTGTTTACAATCACTTTGCCAATGTGAAAGAACCACTGGGACAGTGCTAGATATGATATTTTCAATGCCATAAGGCAGTGAATAAGTCACATCAACAGTTGAAGAAATACTCTCTGCCCCAGAATACATACTATACATTTATCTGAGATGACTGTTTTTGGTTAACAGTTACCATCTTCGTATCTCAGTCTCTCTCTTTCTTTCATAATTTTCTAAAAATATGTTAAGGTGTGTAATTATTTGTTCCATAGAAAGGGTGTATATCCTCCAAGTATGAGACCATTATGTAACATCGCATTCAAATTCTTTATTTATCCAGAAAATCTCTACAAATTATGGGATGTTATTTGCACAAACACACTTGCACAGACACACACTCACTCACTCACACACAGGCTACAATAGTGCAACAGATTAAATTCCATTAGATTTTGGCTTAGAAACAGTAACTGCTTTTGTACAGTCTTGTTTCAAGTACATTATAATCTAGAAATTCTCCCACTGAATAGAAAGTCTAGAATACTGTAAAATCAGTCAAAGTAAGCAGTTCAGCAGTAACTATATATGTGTACCATGATAGAAATTAATACCATAGAAAATTAAGATTTCAATGGATTTGGTCTTTCTAATAATATCACTATTTGGGAAGAGGAAACTGAATTATTGAAATAAAAAAATCAAGGAATTCAGGTTGATTGTTGGTGGAAGTTAGACAGTGGCAATTGAAATGTGTGGCAACCCACAACTTATAACATATTAGAAGGAGAGGAGGTCAAATGTGGGAAAATTTTCAGTTGTGTGGGTAGAGTCATGTTGAGTGGTGGAAGTACAAAACTTTAAGTATTAACAAGAGTAGCATAAATATTCAGCTCATTACACCAAGAACAAAACTTAACCTAGGATAAGACAATCCTTGTAAGAGCTAAGCAGTTGATGTTTTAAACCTGTCTCCTGCCAATCATGATGTATGATAAGGAGACCCATTACATAAATAAGAGAGGAGACAGTGAAATACAAGCATGTGAAATGCAGTTCCTTAGGTCATACTAAAAAAATGAAAAGCAAAGAGAGTCAGTAACAAATATGTAAGAAAGTAACAGATGAGCTTGTTCAAGAAAGGAAGAATTGGGTCACATGAAGCAAATGCACACAACACAAACTCTATTCCTGTATTTGGATATCAAGGAGCCAGGATAAAGCCTGATTTAGTGCCATAGGAAGAGATGGGCATACCAGGTTAATTAAAGTTCTTAATTTACAAAGAAGTAATGTGGGTTGCAATGAAGAAATAAAAGCTATGTCAGGAGAGATATCAATGGAAACATGTCACTCACAAAGTTGCTAATGATCATCATCATCATCAATATTAACTAAAAGTTGTATTTAGATTAAAAACAAACAGCAGAATTTATTACAGATCTGTAAATGAACAAACACACTAAATAAAACTTATACCAATATCACATTATAATGCCTATAAAGATAAAATCTACAGTATATTCTTTGCATAAAAAAGTTAACCTTATATGATGTATATTCGTCTTAACAACACTGCATGATCTCTGGGATCAGATTAATATTTTGGGATATAAAAGATATTTCATTAACTCATTCTGACATAATTTAAAACAAAATGATATGTCTTTGTTTTATGGGAACAAATGAGTGAAACTATAAAATTAATTAAAATGTGGTTCATATGACAAATGCCTGTGGACAAAAAAGTTAAGATAGTTTTGTACTTTAAAAATACCTGAACACACTCACACAGACTATGTAAAACAGATAGTTAAAATAAATTTCACAATAAAATCCTTATTTCTCATTACCTCATAGCTAATGACAATGTGACATCTCACATATTATTTCTTGTTGATTTACCAGCAAAGTGTACCATATACAACTCTCCATTACTGTGATAATGGAAAGTCCAGGTTGGAATAAATAATATAGTGAGAACAGTTTACTACTCACCGCAAAGACGTGGCGACGAGCTGCGACAGGCACATACAAAAGACACACACATACAACACATTCAGCTATCGGCCATGGCCTTCTTCAGAAATAGAGCACTCACGCAATCACACAGGCACACAACACAGTCATACAACCATCACCTCCGACTGCCACACTTCGAAGTGTGGCAGTCGGAGGTGATGGTTGTATGACTGTGTTGTGTGCCTGTGTGATTGCGTGAGTGCTCTATTTCTGAAGAAGGCCATGGCCGATAGCTGAATGTGTTGTATGTGTGTGTCTTTTGTATGTGCCTGTCGCAGCTCGTCGCCACGTCTTTGCGGTGAGTAGTAAACTGTTCTTCATTACTGTGTCCATACAAGACCTGAAAGGAAAGATATTTCATGAAAAAAATTACCAAAAAGCTGTTGGATCCACAAACACAAAACCTACACATCATAGAGTTTTCAAATTTATCCATTATGGGACAGTAATCATGCTACAAATGATAAAATCTGTTATTCCATTCCTATTTAGTTCATACTGGCATAAAAAGAGTCAAGAATATCCTTTTTAGAATATCACATTAAAAAGAGATCTCTGCCAGCATTGCTAGTATGACACTTCTTTAATTGGGTAGAAGGTACTGGCAGAAATAAAATTGAGGATGGACCATGAAGCGTGCCGGGATACCTCAGTCGGCGGACTGCTTGCTCACGAAAGGCAAAGGTCCTAGGTTCGAAACATGGTTCTGGCACACAATTTTATTCTGTCAGGAAGTTTTTTAGGATATACTTCATATATATCGGTAATGTAGCTTTCCTGTTTCAAGTATATGTACCAGGGATGTTCAAATCAGAAGGCAGGAACCAAGCTGGTTAAATTGGAATATGGTGCTTTGGAACAAAGTAGATACCTAATGTGGAGCATGCATCATCACATCCCCCTAAGAATTCAAAGCTGTACCCTCAACAAGCAGGTGATGCTCACTATCTTTTTCAGCTTCTGAAATATGATAATCATCGAATTTCTCAAGCACAGAAAAAGTAATCACCAGTGTGGTTTTGTACCTTTTCATTTGAACATCCCTCATAAATAGCACTCTAGAGGTAGCTCTTCATTTGTGATTAAGATGGGAAAAAACAATGAAGATCCAGCGAAGCTCCCACCATTAAGAAAATGAGTAGCCTATTATCAAAGATGGACATCTGTCATTTGCCAGAAACTGAAATAAAAGACATGTTTTATTGTGAAATGTAGACCTAATATATTTACAAGCTGATTTGAGCATTATCAACTTTAATACTCGAGGATTTATACCTGGAAGTGGCTAATACCAATTTGATCACTTAAATGTGATTTGCAGAGTATCCCATGTAGATGTAGAAATTGTGTTTGAAAATACAGATGTCTGTCTTTGGAACCAAAACATGTAGGTGTCCGATTTTGATGTAAACACGCTTTCAGATGTCTGTTTTGGATACATAGAGATTTGCTTACTTCTGAGGAGAATCTTTTACATCTGTATAATCTGGGAATTTATAGGAATATTGATATAAAGTGGAAAATATTAAATTCTGAACTATATTACATATTGAAAAAATGAACTACAATAATCATAATAATCTTTTTAATTTTCATGTACAAAATGAAATGTTACAACACAATCTCTAAAATTATTAGCATAAGGTCTGTTGAAACTGTTGCCAGACTTTTCCTTAAACATCCCAACATTATTTCTGACATCGAACTTGTTTCCAACAAGTGACAATTTCGTACAACAGACCTTACAATAGAACAGTGTAGTTAACAAGCTAGTCTTCCCTGTGTTTCTTTTCAATGTTTATTTTCTTCTTTTCACGTTGTCTCAACTGCTTCCTAGCTTTTCCTTCAGACACTGGTGATATATCATGTTCCATTTCACTCGCTATTAGATGGTTGTTAGTAATAATACTATAAAAAATTACTGAAAACTTTAAGTACGGGCTAATACATCTTAGTACCTGGCACATAATGTTACCATGTCTGATTTTCAAGGTCATATAGATAGAGTATAGATTGGGACCTGTCCAGTTTCATTTCAGACAGTACAGACAAGCAGTCTTCTGAGCTACTTTTGGACACATTTTCTGAAAACTGTCTTTAGACCTTATAGCTACGAACAGGCCTGACCTTATTACCGATGTCAGTGTAGAGACAAGAGTTAGCGAGCATGATATCATCATAGCGTCAATGGCGACCATAGTTAATAAACCAGTCAAGAAGGCTAGGAGCATGTTTTTGTTAGAAAGAGCCGATAAGCAATTGTTAGGATCACACTTAGAAAATGAATGGACATCGTCTAGTTCTGATACAATGGATATAGAGGAATTGTGAACTACATTTAAATGCATTGTAAATAAAGGGTTACGTGCCTGTAAAGTCAATTAAGAATGGAAAAGATACATTGTGGTATAATAATAATGTTAGAAAGCTACTGAGAAAGCAAAGACTGTTGCACTCTTTGTTATATATATATACACAAATGTTGACAGGCATAAGATAGCAGAGAATCGTGTGTCTATATAAAGATTGATGAACGAAACATACAATAATTACCACAGCCATAATTAGCAAAAGATCTTTCCAAGAACCCAAAAATATTCTGGTCCTATGTAAAATCGATAAGCAGGTCAAAGCCCACTATCTAGTCAATCGCTGACCATTCCGGGGCAGTAATGGAGGAAAATAAACAGAAAGCTGAAGTTCTAAACCTTTAAGAAATCTTTCATGCTGGAGGACCGCACAAATGTACCATCATTTGATCAACGCACTAACTCCCAAATGGAGGACATATGTAACAGGTATTTCTGGTGTAGTGAAAGTCTTCTGGTCCAGATGGAATACCAGTTTGGTTTTACAAAGAGTATTCTGTGGCATTGGCCTCTTACTAAAGTTACATTCATTGTGAATCTTTAATTAGCACAAAGTTCCTAGTGACTGGAAAAAAGCACAGGTTAGTTCTGTTTATAAGAAAGGTAAATGAACTGACCCACGTAATTACAGGCCAATATCATTGACATCAGTTTCCTGTAGAATTTTGGAGCACATTCTAAGTTCATATATAGTAAATTTCCTAGAAACAGGAAAGCTTCTCACTATGAATCAGCAAGGATTTAGGAAACATCGTTCATGTAAAACTCAGCTTACCCTTTACTCACATGACATCTTGCAAGCCATGGATGAAGGGCAACAGGCAGATTGTTGTTGATTTTTTTTTCCTCCCTGATTTCAAAAATATATTTGACATGTGCCACACTGCAGACTGCCTACAGAAATACGAGCATATGGAATAGGTTCACAGATTTGTGACTGGCTGGAAGACTTCCTAAGTAATAGAATGCAGTACGTTGTTTTTGATGGCAAGCGTTCATCAGAAATGAGTGTATCATCAGGAGTGCCCCAGGGGAATGTGATAGGACTGCTGTTATTTTCTATCTATATAAATGATCTGATGGACAGAGTAACTTGTAATTTGTGGCTGTTTGCTGACGATGCTGTGGTGCGTGGGAGAGTGTCATCTTTAATTGACTGTGATAGCATACAGGTTGACATGGACTAATTTTCTAGGTGGTGTGAGGAATGGCAACTAGCATTAAATGTAGAAAAATGTAAAGTGATGCAAATGTTTGAATACAGCATTAGTAGTGAGTTTCTTGATGTAGTCACGTCATTCAAATATCTAGGGTAACATTGCAAAGCAAAATGAAATGGAACGAACATGTAATGACAGTTGTGAGTAAGACGGACAGCCGACTTCGGTTTATTGGAAAAATTTTGGGAAGATGTACTTCATCTGTAAAGGAGACCACATATCACACACTTGTACAACCATGTCTTGAATATTGCTCCAGTGTTTGGGACCCGCAGCAGATCAGTTTAAAGAAAGGCATAGAAGCAGCTAGATGCATTACTGATAGGTTCTACCAATGCGCGAGTATCATGGAAATGCTCTGAGAACTCAAATGGGGATCACTGGAGGAAAGATGACATTCTTTTTCAAAAAATTCTGTTGAGGAAATTTAGAGGGCAGAGTGTAAAACAATTTTCCTGCCACCTACGTACACTTCGCATTATGATGACAAAGACAAGATAAAAGAAATTTGGGCTCCTATGGAGGAGGCATACAGACATTCTTTTTTCCCTCATTCTATCTGAGAGTGGAATAGGAAGGGAAATGCCTAGTAGTGATACAGTGTACCCTCAGCCATGCACTTTATGGTGGATTGCAGAGAATATATATGAAGATTTAAATCCTCCATTATTGACATTTCCAATTGGATTTTCCATTCTTTAACCATTAATAAATACATATTTTACTTACAGTCATGTAACCCTTGTACAATGAACATTAACTGAATGGAAGTCCTGCAGCAAATAGTGACATATGAAAATTTGTGCTGGACCGAGGGTCAAACTCATATTTCTTACTTTTCACAATCACTTCTTCTAGAACATTGGTTCTTTGGCATTAAGCTAAGTAAGCTGAGTAAATGTGTCAAGAAAGCTACACATCACATCAAACATAGAGCAACAATCAAATCAGCAGGGGTACTTGACCTCACAGCCCAGTCTGTGTGGCAAATTAGAGGAAAACACCAATGCTGCTAGAAGAGTTGGGGAAAAAAGGGCTCATGTAAGTGCCAGCCACTGTCAGAAATTAGAGTAGACTGTATACATGTGCTCATCTTGACTGGCAAGAATTTTCCTGGAAAGTGCTCTTGCAAATTTGCATTTTAGTATTGAATTCATGCAACATTCAGCCATTAACTAAGGTCTGTATATATTGCTAAAAACTGTCACTTTCAGTACTTATTTTACACAGATGATAAATACTGAAAGTACGAGCCTAACCTGTAGTGAACAATAAATGCTCCACATTGTATCAGTGGGGCAATATGTGGTTTTGTGAGGCATTTGAGAAAGTATACTGTCTTACACCACATTTTTTACAATGTCCTCTTATGTTTTCACAGGTCAGATCTAGGCTATGTTGTCCCTATGTTCCAAATATTTAAGGTATATGGAAAGGTTTCCATTACAGCAGCCACTATGTCCCTAGCAACTAATGGAATTTGCAAGTCTGGTGCCTAGCCTGTCAACTAAGGAGTTCTCAGTGATCATGATATGCTCCTAAGACTACAGACAGGTCATTGACCATTACAGGTATTGAGCCTTCAAGATCTATGGCTACGAACACCCATGATCTTTCCGTTCCTTTCAACTTAGTTCAGCTTGTTTTTGATCTCTGCTCACATCAGCTTGCTGCTGAGGCCAATATGACTCTCCCAGCTGTTGATGCCAACATCCTCTAGGCTGATTCTGCATATGAAATACTTCAGCTTGCTACTTTGATTGGCAATCTTCAATCAATTTCTCCACAAAGTATTGTCACTCCAATCACTAGAAAGAGTACAATGTTTTGCAAATATTCTGCACCAGAAGACATTATACCAATTCCGTATTGCACTGGTCTTCATTTGAAACAGAAGATCAAGAAGCATGGTAAAACAGCAGCTTTCACTGAGACTCCCTACATAAATTAGTTTCAACTGAAAATGAATTTATGGAAAAGAAATGACGAAAACTGAAAAACCTGAGAAAAATTTGAGAAATAGATATGTTCAAGATATGAAATTTGGTTCTAATGCTAAACAAAAATTGCAAAGAAAACAGGAGGAAACAAAAAAACTCAGGTTCTGAATGTAAGTCAATTAGTTCATCATCTACGTCAGAATCTTCTGATGCATTAACACTCCACTGAAGTATGGATTAAGGTTTACATGTGCAGCAGGTGACCATTTAATCTTTTCTTGTAAAAGACATTTTTCTACACAACTGAATAGCTATAAAACAATTTATCGACACATTTAATGGAAAAAAATTTATAGGAAAGCATTTCTGTTGGTTTATATTGCTGAAGTCGAAGAGTATGTAAGGTAAGTATTGATTGAGAAGGGAGTTATAAAGGATTGTAGTTTTCCCCAACATGATATAATCTGTACATTGATAAAGCTGAGAATGAAATCAAGGAAAGTTTCAAATGGGAATAACAGTTCAGGGAGAAGAAATAAAAAGCTTATGGTTTGCCAATGACATTGTAATTCTGCTGGAAACAGCATAAGAGCTGGCAGAATAAATTAACAGGGTGGACACTGTCTTGAAAGGAGGGTTTACGATGACTATTAACATGAGCAAAACAAGGATAATGGAATTTAATCAAAATTATTGTGGCAATGCTTCAGGAATTAGATTAGGAAATAAAAGTGGTAGACTAGTTTTATTAATTGTGCGGTAAAATAACTGACGATGGTCACAGTATACAGATGATTTAAAGTGCCATGTGGCAATAGGAAGAAAAACATTTCTGAAAAATATAATTTTGCTTAAACTGAATATTAATTTAAGTACGGTATTAGGAAATCTCTTTTAAAGGCATGTGTGGAGTGTAGCCTTGTACAGAAGTGAAACATGGCAATAAATAGATCAGACAAGAAAAGTATTGAAACTTTTGAAATGTAGTGAACAGAGGAATGATGAAGATTAGATGTGTAGATCATGTAACAAACGAGGAGGTACTGAACGGAATTGGAGATAAAAGAAATTTATGGCACACCTTGACTATAAAAGATTGGGAGGAGACATTCTGAGACATCATCATGTTAGTATTGGAGGGAAGTGAGTGAGGTAAAAACTGCAATGGGAGAGCAACAGAAGAATAAAGTAAGCAGGTTCAAATGGATGTGGGTTGCCGTTTTTACTCAGAGATGAAGAAGCTGTCACTGGATAGAGTAAGGTGGAGAGCTGTAGAAAACTAGTCCTTGGACTGAAGACCACAACACTGTAGAATTCTTACTGTACTGTAGGCTAATTGTAACCTATATATCCCTACTCTCTCCTACATAGAATTCACATGTAGTGAATTTCTGAAAGTAGACAGGCAAAGTATGTGGAGAAGATAATTAGTATTAGCCTATGTCATTAGATTAGATTAATAGGCTACTTGTTCCATACATCATGAATATATTTCATAATGACGTAGAACAAGTCAATTTAATAAAGGATTTATTATCGCCATTAAATACCATAAAAAAATATAAAAAAAGTATTCCTTGCTGTATCTTTCCGTCACGACTTCTAACATTTTTATTATGGCTTTTACTTCTGAATCACTGGTTTTAGCTCCACGCTTGGGATTTTACATAGGTACCTACCGGTTTATTAATATTCACAATGCAATTTTCAAAATGGCAAACAAATTTGATCATTTAATGCTATAGTTAGATCAAACTTTTTAAAGAAAAGTTCTACTGATAGGGCCTCTACACGTGTTCCAATGGCAGCCATGACAACTCCAGAAGACGGCTATCTACAACTTATTCTTAGCAACCTACTTTTTAAAGTTACGAGCTGCACAAAGTGGTAATCCCGTAATTCCGCCAATGCACTCAATCACAAACTCATACTGTACTTTAATTTACTAATAGAGCGGGATTATGTTCTGAACGTTATTACTTTCATTTTTTCGATACATTCGGAAATCTATCTCGCTCTGGAAGGATCAAGCAGATCTATAATATGCGGCAGGCTAGATATATATAAAAAAGGGAAATTTTACATACCATACCAGTAATTAGCGCTTTCTCAGTACTGGTAAAGCAGTCTCAACAACCCGACGATTGCTTTATACACCACAGTGTTTTACTAGGCATGGTCCAGTCTGGAGGTGGTGCGCACTATAAAACAATGAAATTACAATACATAATTTAGCGACAGCAGACGTGGAAGATACATACAAATGATTTACTCCTAGATGAGTACAAAGGTACCAAAACATCCCTAGATTAGAATAAATATTTTAATTGCAATAATAAACGAACACCCTATCAGGTTATACAAAACAGCGATGAAAATGAACAAGTAATACACTTTACGGGCCTAGTGATTTTAATTTTAGTAGCCTAATCAGATGTTTGTAAATCTATCGGACCAAACTGCGTGGTCATCAGTCCATAGCTTACAAACTACTTAAAGTAAGGTAAACAACGTAAGGACAACACACACACACACCCATGTCCCACAGAGGACTCGAACCTCCGACGGCGAGCAGCCGCTCGGCTACTACACCGCGGCTGGTAGCCCCATATTTCTCTTAAATTTACGTACTTACCTATACTTGATCCATAAATTATAGTTGAAGCCCTTCTTTGCAATTACCGGTACAGCTCCCAACGACGAAAGCTTCATAGCTTCTTATTCATTTCATTCTATGCCTGGAACAATATAGAATCTAAGCAGAGTATCGGTACTTCTTAGAGGATAATTAGTAAAAATATTCTGAATAGTTGCTTTCCAGTGATTACGGTACGCATGAGCATGCATTAGCACCATGCTGTTTCAATAATCAACTGCTTAACGATAGATTCCATTAATCACGCACGAACAGAAAGTGCTTACGAGTTATTTCGTTAAATCATAATAATCAATTATAGTAATAAACATTATATAAAAATATACTAGCTATTACCTTTATCTTGGGACTACAAGTCTAATAACATATCCATTGTTAGGAAGGCGTCATCGACAAAGGAAGGTGCTCACAGAAACAGCGGCAAAATGAAACTCTTCCAGAGAAATTATTTTCTAACATCATAGCATTTGGCTCTTCAATGTTGAAGATTAACTGTATCATAGTTGGGAGATCTATGGACAACAAACAGTATATCGTTAAGTTATAAAAACAATAAAAGAATTTCCAACATGACTGATTAGCTGTCAAAATTAACGGAGTTTTAAGAAGTATGACAATTGAAATTTAGCTTCTGACGCTTGATGTGATTTGAAAGCGTTTTGGGACCAAGAAGTTCCGAGATGTTTAAACACAAACCGGAACAAATATTCATATTAATTACGGACTGTATCAAGCTTCACCAAGACTACGATGCACTTGAAAAATAACATTAATGTCTTGATCAGTGGCGGAGCATGGGTCCAAATTCTGGAATGGCCAGGAGCCATACTGAAAATTCAGTTTCCTTTCTTTTAAATGCAAGCTGCTACTAATACTGTCACTGGTGCTATTAATAATAACGACATAGTCTATTAAGTACTTATTCTTTATTTTTTGCTTTCTCTTCTTGGAGCTATACATTTGCAGTGTATCGGCTGCTCACAGGCGGCATTCCCTTGCTTCTTCGACCAGCTTCCCAAGTTGTTGATGCCGGTCCATTTCTTGATATTCTGAGACCATGATTGTTTTCTTCTAACTGGCTTCTAAATTTAACTGTAGAAGTTCATACTCTTTTCCTCTCAGAATGTGCCCCAGGTACAATGTCTTCCTTCTTTTAATTGACTGCAATATTTCTCTTTCCACCCCATCTCTGTGCAGTATTTCAACATTGCTCACTTTCTCAGTCCAGTAACCACATTTCTTTTGCTTCTAAAGACAGGATAATGTTTTGGAGTGGCAGAAAATGAGCCTTGAGAATGGCAAAACACCGAAACGAGACTCATCGTTATTAAATAGCACCTCAATAAAAATAAATGTACAGCAAAAATTAACTCTTTCAGGGTCGGTGCTCAACTACATATTTCACAACGGCCGGCCGCGGTAGCCGAGGGGACTGAGGCGCGTCAGTCACGGTCTGCACGGCCACTACGGTCGGGGGTTCGAATCCACCCTCGGCAGGACCGGATCTAGAGGGGGGCAAAGAGGGCAGTTGCCCCGGGCGGCATAATTTAGAGGGCGGCAAATTTTGACCGACTTTATTATTTTTTTTTTTTTTTTCATTTTCTTATTTATTTATTTTACAGAATGTATCTTTCTGGTATAATTTAATAAAATTAACTGACACAGAATTATTAAAAGTAAAATGACTGCAAGAAATACCGAAATCATTTAATAAAACTAAAATTCCTGGTTGCTCACTTCAGTGTTGCCCTGTCACAGGTACTTCAGCTAATCAAACTTTAAAAATCTACTAGATATTAGCCAGAAGGAGGGAGATGTTTGCGTTATTACATAAGTAAATGCACAATGTTTATTAATTTACATAGATTTCCTTTTTCAGATAAATGAATATTCACATTTCATATCAACGTAATATTCGTAGAACAGGTGAATTTGAATAACCTTCCAGTCCTTATAAAAAAAAATAGTATTTCAGGTGCGCACACTTCTTATTGAAAGTCAAAAGCATTAAGAATCTCTCGGTAGCGGTGGAATTGATAGACATCTACACAGGATACTCTGCAAATCACATTTAACTGCCTGACAGAGGGTTCATCGGACCAGATAATGAGGTATCAACGGTATTCTCCGATAAAAGGATTCAAATAAAGAAGAAAATGGCCGATGAGCTTTGTTAGGATGAAGTATTCAACTTTCACAGAAAAAATAAGGAATAATTGACAGAGCTTAGTACCAGGTTTACCGCACTTGAGAAAATTGGTGCAAAAATTAGTTTTCTGTGTGGTGTGCAAATTCCAGAAATGGAAGTGGAGGACTTGAAGGCCAAAGCAGCGAAACTGACAGAAGATCTAAGCGAGGAAGAACTTGAAGTTGAAAGTTTCAGACAACATGCACTGGTAGTAGTCAGAGCCTTGCAAGATTCCACTGCATCATCAACATTAAATTTAATTTATAAAAATAAATTGGTAGAGGGGTATCCCAACCTTACTACAGCATTAAAATATATCTTACCATTCTAGTTTGTGTTTCGTCTGGAGAAAGAAGTTTCAGCAAGCTGAAACTAATTAAATACACTTGAGGAGCACGACTGCTTAACAAATCTGAGTATAACATCCATAGAGCACAAACGAGCTGCTTCTCTAAACTTTGATGTTATCAAAACAGTTTTGCAGCAAAAAAAGCTCGAAAAGCGAAATTTTGAATTGATATTTGTACGACGAGTAATCTTGTAATATTTCTGTATGTATTAAAATTGTTCTGTTTTCCTTTGATCTAAACTCAGTCAATAAAATAAGTTCATGTTGTGAGAGTGTGACATTTATTTAGCAATATGTAACCCAATTAGCGTCAAAAGTCTATTCTTACAGGGGGGGGGTGAAAGAAGGGGCGGCAAATTTAAGCTTGCCCCCTTTGGCAAATCTCCTAGATCCGGCCCTGCCTCTCGGGCATGGATATTTGTGCCGTCCTTACTATTAGCTAGTTCATAAGTAGTTTGTAAATTTAGGGACTGATGACCCCATAGTTAAGTCCGATAAGCTGTACAAACATTTGATCATTTGATTTCACAACGTCTGGCTGCCAAATGGGGCAGCAATTCTCATTGTGAGTGACATTTGCTGTTGTTGATGGAGTTATCGAACTGTCTCAACTAAAATTGTGATTCACAAGGACTGTTGCCACATTTGGGTCGCCAGGCATCTTAAAATACGTGATTAACATCGATAACAATCGCCCCTGGAAGAGTTATGAGGAACAAATATTAGTACATCGTTTACTGTCTTAATATATGCTGCGGACCCACCTTAGGTGAAATGAAAATAATAGTGATAAGGTAAAACACTTATATTTAAAAACGAGTGGAGCCCCTCCACGCTCATACTGGTATGGTGACCAACTCATTAGGTCTAATTTCACCTCTGCGTTTGTTAGTTAAGTTAATGTTGGGGTCACCGGAGTGTAGGAGTGTGATGTTATCTGTACGTCAGGGTGTGACTGCCCACTAATACAGTCCATCAGGAGATAGAAGCAGACGAAAAGCTTTTGAAATTAAAACGGTTTTAAGGGCAGAGGGAGAAAGTGCCAAGGCAACTGCCAATGGAAATAAATCCTCAGCGATGGTCTGGTCGGGTAAAGGACAGTGGCGGTTTTTCGCTATCTGCGACAGTCAGACATGCATGATTGGGTTGCGGTAGTATCAGCTACTGTGCAAATGCGGTATCATTAGCCTTCCAAACATTCTTCATAAGAGTATCAGTCCGAGTGAAAGAGAGGTAGCCTACTACTGTGCTTGGACGCCGACGAAGTACAAAGGAAGTTCGTTTAATGAACTACCTAATAGCTTGGGCATTTGATCACTGTTACTTGCACAAGTTGACTTGGCGGTCCTTCTTCTTCCCGAACCATCCGATTACATCATCGTATCATGTGACTTGCCTCTGAAGCATTCACAGAACTTATGATAATGTATGCGTCAGGGTCCTCAGTCATATAAAATTTCTTAAAGGAGCTGACTGCCATTGGACTGAAAGGCAACTCCGAATATTATTATTGTTTTTATTTTTATGACCATGACATAAGGAAACCTGTCTGCGAGCCGCGGTGGCCGAGGGGACTGAGGCGCTCCAGTCATGGTCTGCACGGTCACTACGGTCGGGGGTTCGAACCCCCCCTCGGGCAAGGAGTTTTGTGCCGTCCTTAGTCTTAGTTAGTTCATAAGTAGTTTGTAAGTTTAGGGGCTGATGACCCCGTAGTTAAGTCCCATAGACTATACAAACATTTGAACATTTTTTGAAACCTGTCTGTCAACTTTTATGCAAGTAACTAACTTATACCGCTGTAATGTGCCTTATATTTATATTTCATATAGGACAGCACTTGAAAATGACCTAAGGCCGAAACCAGGATGTGACCAAAAAAAAAAAAAAATCACAAAACTGATTGTTCATTTGAAGCGTGGGCAAGAGCTGATAAGCGTTCCTGGGCCATACCGGTACTGTTCCTCCAATACGTTTTTAATCATTACAGTCAAGAAAACCTTCTTTCAATCAAAGTACTTGTTGCAGGAATGGTAACAATTAACAAAATAATTTGAATGCTTCTGCAAAAATGTCGTCCGTTTCATTCTCTTAAACTGGCAGACTGAAATGTTTCTTTATACTGGGAAGAATTCACAGTTTCCAACTCTACCCACAATTGCGAGCTACTGAAGAACGCACCACACCATACGTTTGTAGTAACGAATCTACACGGTCTACTGGAAAATGCTGAGCGTAACTGCCGGGGGGGGGGGGGGGGGGACTGGCCCGGGCCTCCTTTTCTTTTTTACTGTCCCGTGCATACTGTCCTGGGGCCTCCAAATCTCAAAATTTCCAAATTTACTTTTTTTATAGTAATACATGTATTCCAAGTGGACGAGGGGGCCTCATCTTGTTTTGGCGCCGCCCCGGGCCTCCGACAGCCTCAGACCGCCACTGTTAGTATCTCCCAATTTAAGGAATAACAGTTAAACACAATGTGAAATTTTGTTTCCAGTTGTGTTATAACATTGTCTAACACCTCGAAATACATCTGTTTGTATTTTGATGTTGACGGATTGCCAATGTATTCATCCCTCATTTCAGCTCTATTCAAGGAAGTATTAGGTTCCAAATTGGTCAAACGTTTCGTAGAATTTAAAAAGTCGATCACCTTTGTAATGCCAGCTATAAGCTGGCAGTACCGCAACAGTTGATTCGGCAGTCAAGCCAACCCCTATGACGTCCTCTCACAGGACGTAGAAACGCACATGGAGGAAGAAAGTCATTTCTTTTTTCATGTGGAACACTTGAATTGGCATAAACCCTATTACAGTCCATATTTGAGAGAACCTGGAAGTAATTTCCCTGCACTACAGTTTTCTTCATTTCACTGTTTTCTACATTTTGCACTTTCTCTTTGTATCCATTTTTAACCTTCGTCCATTGCGTTATCAACACAAACTCTGGTGTTCAGTTCACTATTTTCATCCTGTAGTTTCGAGATGTCAGTCTTGAGTGTACTGATAATAATCTGTAAGCCACTTGGGAGTAGCCGAGCGGTCTGGAGCGCCCTGTTACAGATCGTGCGGCCTCCCGCATCGGAGGTTCGAATCCTCCCTTGGGCATGGCTGTGTGTGTTGTCCTTAGGTTAGTTTAACTTAGTGTAAGTAGTTTACAAGTCTAGGGACTGTTGACGAACGTAGTTTGGTACCGTAGAATTACAAACATTCAAACACTTAATCTGTAAACTGGATGCACCTTTATTCAGCTTAGCAAATTCGTCTTTAGGATTACCACATGGTTTCTTTTCAACGCTAAAATTTACTTTCTTTGTAGAGCCACATATCGAATTTTCACACTAGCCTCCATCTATAGTTTTAAAATCTCTACGATTTGATGTAGGAAGATATGAAGTTTACAGACAAGATGTGTGGTATTTTTATAGGTTCAGCATTTCGTTTGGCTTTTGTGTTTCTGGTATTTTGTTTTCATTCTTCTTGCAAGACACGTTGCAAACAGCGATCGTAACAGAATTACCTCCAGCAGTGATAAAAATAAATAATCTTCGAAAAAGAGTGTATTCGCTTGCCAGTATGACTGTAGCCTGTAGGCCTACAGTGGATTTTCTTTTCTACACTGACAGATGGCAGGTGCGAAAATTTTCAACGATCTAAACACCTGTCAACACGGAACGATTGGTGTGTACATACATTTGTAACAGTGATCTAGTACAGAGTACACTGGTTTGTACAGATATCTGCACAGACAAATCGTTACCTGTAGACCAGCCTTAACACTCTGTGCAGAAAAACGACATTTTGGGCTCCCTGGTGAAACTTTTGAGCTTTACACGTTAGAATCACAGTCAACCAGTATTGACAAGTCAGCTTTTATAGAGCTAATTCTGGCTTCTTTTTGATGTCATTTAGCTGGAAAATGTGTGATTTAGCTGGGCTCCGGAAGTATGGCTATTTTTCACGACCATTTAGCTTTTTTCTGGATTTTATCCTCGAACCATAGGAAAAAATTAAAATCCATATTGATTGAAAGAATATTTCTGTGAATGAAGCAATATTTCTAAACACTCCGCACATCCAATCAAATGTGTTATAAAATTGAGTTAAAAGTCAGGACAAAGCATTCAAAGCTGCATTGGTATGTGTTCTGAGCTGACAATGAAGTATCAGAGGTTCACAATAATGAAGGAAACTGTCCCAAACAAAGCAGGGTTTGATTTATGCAGAAATAATAAGACGTCATATGCTACTTGACATTAACCAATTAATACAATAATTATGTAGCAGGTTATAGAACGTAAAAATTTAGATGCGTGGATATTTGTCTATAGAAAAATAAGCTGGCTAGCTTCTGCAGACTATTAATGATATATATGTCATTTCTCATTAATGTATTGAATTTTAATTTGTTTGATATGACCCCACAACTAAAAAACTATCATTCAGCATTTAGTTATTACAACATACACTTGGCAAGAAGTATAGAATTTACGAAAAGGGAAAAAATGGTTGTGAAGGAGATTCGAATTAGATAATGTGCCATTAACAGCCTTCAAAGCTGTGCCTTCAGCTACTCGCGCGGAGTGTTTTTCGTTTAGTACTGTAGTGCTTCCACATCAGGGCCGGCGCAAGCTCAAGTGCCGCCCCGTGCGAGTTGCTAATTTGCCGCCCCCCCCCCCCGCGCTTTTTTTTCTTCAACAAAACGTTTGTGTAATTTTATTTAAACAAATTTGTAGGAAATCTTAGCAATCAATCGCATTTTTTTTCTTATCAGATCTTCCTAGGCCAGTCTCAAAGCTTTTAATATGTGCTTACATCTAAACTGTCATGTTGACAGCTACGTTCAGCATGACGGTATAGATGTAAACATAACTCAAAGCATTGAGAATAGCCACACTGTGCCCGAAATCTATATAGATCTGGAAAATAAAAACAAAAATTGCGACTGATTGGTGACACTCTACAGATTTGTACAAGGCAGTCGCTGGGCACCAGCTCAAAACTGGAATCAAACCTGGCTGAAGAAATCTAGCTAATTTTAATAAGCCTTGTGAATTAACAAAAATGTTCAAATGTGTGTGAAATCTTATGGGACTTAACTGCTAAGGTCATCAGTCTCTAGGCTTAAACACTACCCAACCTAAATTATCAGAGGACAAAAACACATACCCATGTCCGAGGGAAGACTCGGACCTCCGCCGGGACCAGCCGCACAGTCCATGACTGCAGCGCCTTAGACCGCTCGGCTAAGCCCGCGCGGCATGAACTTACAGTTAACGTAAATAAAAGTTTTTCAGTGGTTGTGAACAGATAATGTACTTAACAGAAAACAAAATATATTTGGAATTTAACGATAATTTTGTTTGAACAGTAATATTTACAATAACTATTTAATGTTGAACAAAATAAGAAGCAACACAGTAAATAACCAAGACGCTGAACATAATATAAAAATTTAAAAACATAATATAAAAATTTAAAAACATACTAGACAAATCGAACCTTCCTTGGTTTTGCTAGTGCAAACTCTTTCACACGATCCGTTTAATTTAACTCCTTTGTGAGATCTTGGTCAATCGAAATTGTTGCAAGATCATTCAAAGGAGTTTGGCTCATCGTTGATCGGAGGTATGTCTTTATCAATTTCAGTTTTGAGAAACTCCTCTCTCCACTCGCAACTGTCACTGGGAGTGTTAGGAGAATTCTCAGAGGAACGTCGACATTAGCGCAAAAATTTTGTCTTCCTATAAAATTCAGAGTCTCTTTTGGAGCTATTCCTGGTTTCAACAATGTTGAAAGCACTTTTAGTTCTTCCCTCAACTCTAGTGCATCAATGTCGCTTGACTCATGATCTTGCAAAATCGCTGCGAGGTTTTATATACTTTGTGTCCAGGCTGTCAGGAGGTGCATTCTTCAGCTCGCCGATGTCGTAGAGAGAATCAAAATAATCACAATGAGATTTCAGTCGATTGATTATCTCATCCAAACATGTGGTTACTATATCTAAAAGATAATAATAGAATTCAATCTTGTAACGTTTTGTTGGGTCATCTATTGTCTTATCCCTTCCTTCATAAGTAAAGTGTATTGGCTTCTTACTTCGTCGCCGGGAAACACTAATCCGTGGTAACGTTAGACCTTCTAACTCTAATTATGTAGCCAATTCTTTGGAATCCGTCAAGAAAGATACAAACTTTTCTTCTGTTCTGCAGGTCTCAAAATATGCTTTCGTTTTTTCAAGCATTTCCACGGCCTCAGAAACATTTACGTCAGTAGTCTGGAGGGTCTTACTGACTACACTTATGTGAAGCAGAACGTCGTACCAGATTACCAGAGAAGTGAGAAAGGTGTAATTTTTTATTTGATTCACAAGTGACGTTGCTTCGTGAGCGGTCATGCCATCGAATTCTTCTGATATGTGAACCAATGCATCAGAGACGTCTCCAATTTGATACCTCAGGGGAGTTAAGTGCATCGACGAGACTTTCCCACCTAGTATCGCTCAGTGACTTCAGCGTCAAGTTAGACAGGTACTTCTTCAAGACATCCCAACGTCGAACGGAGGACGAGAAGAAATCATACAAGCTCTTCACTGTCGAAAACATGGAAACAACATATTTAGAAGACATAGCGGCATCGTTGATAACAAGATTCATTGAGTGACTGCTGCATGGTACATAAAATGCTCTCTTGTTAATATCTGAAATTCTTTTCTGGAGACGAGACTTCTTTCCTTTCATGTTTGCTCCACTGTCGTATCCTTGGCCTCTCATATTACACAATAGGATGTTTTTTCTTCCAAGAACTTGAGTACGACCTGCGTCAAAGTGGAGCTTGAAGAATTGGGCACTAGAAGAAATCCCAGGAAATGCTCCCGAATTCGGACATGGTATATCCCGTCGAGTCTTGCCTCCTGGACGAAACGTACCACAACTGTCATCTGCTCAACTTTTGAAATATCTGGTGTGCAGTCCAGCATTATACTGTAATACTTTGCAGATTTCATCATTAGTAGAATGTTGTTGGTTATAGATGATCCAATAAGATGAATTATTTCATTCTATGTTTCCTTTCCAAGATAATGATGACACTTGTTCTCACCTTGCTTTGTTCTGTGCAGGTGCTCCATCATCACAGTGTCGAACTTTCCAAATAATTCAATGAGTTTCAAGACGTTTCCGTTGTCAGGCTGAAAGAGTGTATCTGTACTTCCTCTCAAAGGCAGACATTGCCGACCCAGGAAATGAATTATTGCTATTAAGCGGCCAAGAACATTTTTCTAATGTTCGCTTTCAGTATTCAGAAGCCTTTGATGATGGGCGTCGACAGTTCGTGACTTTCTCATCCCCTCAGAAAACACGATCCACCTTTTATGTGAATTCAAATGATCCAAGACGAAGAAAACCACAACCAAGACGAAGAAAAGTTTGATTTTCAGTACTTCGCATAGTTATCGACCGATTTCGAAAAAAATAACTGCTGTCATATTCTACTCATTAAGAGGTGTAATTTCATGTAAAGCTGAAAACGGTAAGACAAGACTACATAGAAACTGTGAGTTTGTCTTGAAGCCGACGGCACACAAATAGCGCGCCAGAGTGGCCGAGCTTATTGAGGCGCTATGCTCCGATGCGCCAGGCCGTTTCCTGCGGAGGTCGAATCCTCCCTCAGGCATGGATGTCTGTGTTGTATTTAGTATAAGTTAGTTCATAAGTAGTTTGTAAATTTAGGAACTGATAACCCCGCAGTTAAGTCCCATAAGCTTAACAAACATTTGAACATTTTTCACTCAAATATTCAAATTTGTGCATCCAACACTAGAAAATGATAAAAGCTACGTCCAAAAAACATTGCATGCAGTTTCAAACCTTTACACAACTTATTCTCGCCGACATTCCCCACTTAAATTATTAAAGGAAAAATGTTTTTCTCTTCCCACATTTTAGCTATTAATTCGATTAAATTTATGCAAGTGCTACGACGTTTTAATTTATTAATTTTTAATTATTAATTCTGTTTGTAACACACTTTGCAGGTAGTATCTACATATAGGACACAATGAAAATACGAAATAGTTCAAGAGATACGTCATGATAGACACAGGCGTCGAAAATTAGCATCTGCTTACATTAGCGTTCAGTGGAACTACAGCATCAGGCGTGACTTTTTAATTTATTACTTGTTTATAATTTGCTAACATTATCCACATATATCACTGAATTTAGCTTCAAAATTATATCATGGTAGTTAAGGAGATATGAAGCCATAGGCAACTAGGTTCTTCGGAAACCACCCCACCATGGAAGAGTAATTAAGACGTCTTCACTACAAAACCTATTCGTGTCACATTTTGCAGACTGTATGAACATATAACACGAATGTTCCATCAAAATTATATCGTAGTAAAAAACATAGTTCAGGATATGACGTCATAAACAATGCGTTGTATGAAAAAACCTCACCATCACGCATCAGATTTTAATTTATTTCATCTTTACTACTAACTTTTTTTGCAACACCCTTCGCAGAAAATTTTCTAATATTCCACTGCACGTAAACGGAAAATTATATTACTGTAGGATACACAGTTCAGGAGATGAAACCGAGCGGGGTGGCGCAGTGGTAACACACTGGACTCGCATTCGGGAGGACGATGGTTCAAATCCACCTCTAGCCATCCAAATTTAAGTTTTCCATGATTTCCGTAAATCACTCCAGGCAAATGCCGGGATGCTTCCTTTGAAAGGGCACGGCCGATTTCCTTCCTCATCCTTACCCAAAACTCCGAGCGTGACCTCCGTCTCTAATGACCACGCTGTCGACGGGACGTTAAACCCTAAGCTTCCTTCCTTCCTTCCTTTAGGAGATGAAGTCATTAGAACTGAGCCCCGTGAAATTGAATTTCAGGTCGAATCTCACTACAGACGCAGGTGAAACGGTCAAAGAGTAGGGCGGAAGACAGTGGAGAGAGGAAGAATAATGAGATGGAGTAACATATAATGCAATAAATACACACCCGGGCATCGACGGGTACTGATGCTAGTCGAAATATATTAACTCCCTGCACTGCTTTGTTCATTGCAAACAACTGACACTCGACATGTGTCGTAATTTCCATGTGTCAGTTCTGTTGTGTCTGATTATTGAATAATGGATAACAAATTAGTCATCGCCGTATCACTTCACATTTCTCATTTCTTCGCTTTATTTTCATTCTAGTTATTGGGACGACGGGTGCTTATTTGCCGACTTGCCAATTTTTGAAGTAACAGATCATAAGAAAAATAGTTCTAACTTATGAGTAACGTGCATGCGCAATACTAATTGTACATTATATGAAAAGCACTTACCCATTACATCGCAAGTTGCAAGATATTCGTACGCACCAATTCTTCTGTTCTTACGAAACACAATGAAAGTGCTTCTGACCAATCTTGACTCCCTTGGCCAACTACCGAACGAATTCTGCGGTTTGTAGAGAACGCAACAATACCTATTGTCTGGAAAGGCGAAATGGTGACGCGGCAGTGCCAGGAACTAGGTCACGTGACGAGGTACAGCGAGGCTAAGGTTAAACTAGCGCCCAAGAAGAGGACGCAAGAAGCTAACAATATGTATGTGACCGATGATTTGGATAAATTTATTATCAGGCAGCAATTTCTATGACATTACGAACAATAGAAAGGAATAGTAAATTTGCAAAAACTGCACAACTTTTGTCAAACGGGAATGAGGTTCAAAGCTAGCAAGGACGAGAGGGCATTCCGCATTGTTGCTAAAAGACCATACTTTCTCAGGTGTTCATTAGAATCAAAGCGACCAGTAGTTTACTTAGATGAAACATGGATTCACCTGCATTATACAGTAAATAAATGTTGGCAAAGTGATATTGGGTGAGTAGTATTGTCAATCAAAAGTGCCGGTCAGAGTTTGATTGTTGTTCATGCAGGCGGAGACAGGTGTTTCACGGCTCAAAAACCAAAACGTCAGACTATCACTCAGGAACGGATAGCAAAAATTTACAAAATTACGTCGTAATGCAACTTATGTCAGGCTTACTAGCAATATATTTATCCCTTGTAATTACTCGTAGCGTATTTAGCCATTCGGAATACTTCTAGCCATTGGAGGTGTTTGACTGTAGTAATGTTCAACCATTTTTTCCATTATACGGGAAGAATAAACACTCGGAAACTGCCATTGAAGGGCTTATTTGAAGGGCTTAGCAAAATTGCTTCAGGCTTAACATGTAACCGCAGTATCGAACATTGCATTTGAATTTCCAAATTAGATTTCGAGTTCTGCAAAATTAGTTGTGCGTAAACGGACGGCGCGTAACAGGCTGGCAGCGCTCCACTCATAAGAATCTTGGCGTGCAAGGTATCTACACAATTTGACTGGCGTGTACGCCAGACTGCTTCCCACACTCTGTTCCTCTCGCGTAAACACGACGGTGCTGTCACAGTGGCTAGTAAGAAATCAGTCCTCCTCCCTCCCCTGGTACATCAGGGGCGGCCGGCAGATAGTCTAGGCGCCATGGCACAGTTCTCGAAGCTGTCCCTCCGAGGTTTGGTATAGAAGCCCCTCTTGGGCATGGAAAAAAAAATTGGGGGGCGGCAAATCTGCCGCCCCTCCCCCTCGGAAAGTGCCGCCCCGTGCGACCGCACGTTTCGCACGTGCCTTGCGCCGGCCCTGTTCCACATTATACCCTTTTTAAAACTAACTTTATTGAGTCATCGTTTTTTAGAATTCCAGAATTCCACAGGACAGCTTTAGGAGAATTTCCTAGGCACACTCGCAAATCTATTAAATATAAAGAACATCTAACAGAGCTAGTACATCAGGTTCACTTGTTTGATGAAAGCTTGTGTTTACGCTCACAGGCGTAAAAGCTTTACAAGCTGCTGTCTGACCACATATAGCGTGTGTAACGAATCCCAAATCCCAATATCTCAATTTCACATATGTTTGAAAAGTACGGCAGACACAGTGAGATGTCTATTGGTATAAACAGAACTACAGGTGCTTGGTGGCTTCACGTCACGAGCACCAGCGACCTTGGAAAGCTCCGGTTTAATGTGCAGTGAGCCAGTCATACTGCAGTAAACAATTGTGCCAGAGGTTGAGCTTAGGAGACAGAGACCGAACCTTTATTCAGTGCAGCCAGTGGCGGCGATTGGGGGGGGGGGCAGGGGGGGCAGGGCCCCCCCCCCCTTTCTGGAAAAAATATGATTAAATTATTCACTTTTTAGCGTAGTAACACTTGTATACTTTTAAAACTGATTTGCACAATTGTAACAAAGCTATAAGTGGGAATTATCGTGGTACACATGCTCGGCGCAACATTTTAGTAAAGGAGGCTCCGCCTTCGCACACGACATCTGACGACAGTTGACGATCGTTGCCAAACCCACTGCCTCATCGTAAACGTCTATCTGCGCGCCAGTACTATACGCTAACTGTAACTTGGCTTCTGGTGAGCGGGTGGTCGGCTCACTTCACATCAACCCGGCAGCCGACAAGCCGGCATTCTTGCCGGGCCGACACGAGATCCACGCCTCTTCACAGCCACCCATGCCGTGTCGTGGCAGCCTTCCGTCTGCAGTTACCTTCCCAGACTGCAAATGGAGCACCATCAGTTATTAGCGGTGCTTGTCTTGTACAGACGTTTGAAGAGAAGAAGAAGAAGAAGGTTGCATTGGGTTCATCCACTCAATACGAGAATAGACGAAGTGGATGCATTCTCTGTCCTTTTTGAGGAATTAAGGGGAGATAAGTTTTTAATTATTTTCGGATGAGTTTATGGACTTTTGATGACTACGTGCACGAATGAAGAGTTCCATTCAGCACAGCAACACATCCTTCTGGGAATGTTTCCAGCCTATACAGATGTTAGCAATTACAATCCTATGAGTGGAAAAACCAATAGTTAAAAATTTTAAAAAGATTTATTATTCTAAAGAATGTACATTTTTCAAATCATATTAAAACAAAGTAAAACATAGGTTAAAAATCGAACAATCTAATACATGAATTTTTAGAGATTTGTGATGGCGTGAAGAATCTGGAACATGTCCCTGAAAATTGCTCCACTGCTTGTTCGTAACGCTTTGTGTCGGTAGCGGGTGAGAGATTAATTTTTCTTTTGCATTTGTTAAGTGCTTGTTAGTGATAAAGGGTTAAACATGACGCATATGCACGTGATGTACTAGGGTGAGCGGCAGTATTAATTTTATCCCATGACATTTTACATTTCTTAATTTCAGAAACAATTTGCATAACCCTTAACTAACACATCGTCGTCAAATGATTCCAGAGTTGGAACTATCCCGCTAAAAAAAAAAGGTATATGCCGATTGGATTTTCTGTGTGGTGCATTAATGAGCTATACCTCTACAGGTACGATGACCGAAACAGGGAGGATAGAAAATATTGACATGGAATGGCAAGAAATGCATTTCTGAAGAAGAGAAATTTGTTCACATCATATATAGATTTAAGTGTTAGAAAATATTTTTTGAAGGTATTTGTCTGGAGTGTAGCCTTGTATGGAAGCGAAACGTGACGATAAATAGTGAAAATAAGAACCGAAGAAGCTTTTGAAATGTGGTGTTACAGAAGAATGTTGAAATTTAGATAAGAGTTTCTGAACAGAATTGGGGATAAAAGAACATTGTGGCATAACTTGACTAAAAGGATGGAGCAATTGATAGGACACATTCTGGGACATCAAGGTATCACGAATTTATTACTGGAAGGAAGTGTGAGGGTAAAAACTGTAAGAGGGGGACCATGCGATCAGTACAGTAAGCACGTCCAAAAGGATGTAGGTTGCAGTAGTTACTCTGGAATGAAAAGGCTTGCACAGGATAGAGTAGCATGGGGAGCTGCATCAAACCAGTCTTTGGACTGAAGACCACAACAACAACCACTACAGGATCAAGCTTCCTTTTCTTGTAAACGCAGCAACTAAACACTGACAGCAACATCACGGCTAAGCAACAAAGGAAACGACAACTACGCTGCACAGTTGGCATTGAACATTTGCAACTCACTACGCCACGAAATCTACCGACTGCTGCCGAGAGTTTCCGAGAGGTGGCCCGCAAGCCAGGTTAGTTTGCGGATAGTACTGTTCCAGCACATTGCCCTCTTTCTTTGTCGTAGTTCTGGTCAAATCGAATGCAGTTGTTTGTGTACGCACTTTTGTGTCTTTTAGTTAACAATGAATCGTTCTTCAGTAAAAACGTTATTCGATTTCATCAGCAAAAGGCAGAAATCCCAAGACGGATTACATTCCCACACAGCCCTAAATATTGCTGTTGCTCCGGATCCAGATAGTGACTTGGCTGAAGTGTCAGTGTCGGCTACACCAGCAATAGATGAACCACAGAGAATTTCGTCACTGACAGAATCAACAATTGAAATAGTTACCGGTATACCTACACCTACACCTTCAAGTGCTGAGAGTGTATTGCCTCAGTCTAATAGTCCTTCTCAGCTTCAATTTGAACTAAGAAATCGCATTCATGGCAGACAGGCAGCATCACAGTTTATTTTCAAAATGGTCCTTTTCAACCTATTATTGATAAGTACCCAGAAACAAAGGGTAGAAAGTTTAGAAGTATGTGGTACACAAATTACAATTGGTTAGAATACAGTGTTGCTGCTGATAAAGCTTTTTGCTTCCCATGTCGTTTGTTCGGTTCCACAGGTTGTTATGATGAAACATTCAAATCCAATGTGTTTAAAAACTGGAAAAAAGCAGTCCAACGCTTTAAAGAGCACGAAAAACTTCTCACCTCAGAGTTCTTCAACGTTGGCAGGAAGGTTTTAAAAGTAAAGAAAGTGTGGTAAGCAAAATATCAACACATCATCAAGAAGAAGTTAAAAAAAATCGTGATTATCTGAAGATTTTATTCCAGTCCCTACTTTTCATGGCCAAGCAGGGAATAGCACTTCGGTGTCATAGAAAAAATGAGGACTCTGATAACAGGGGTAATTATGTCGAGTTATTGAAGCTGAGATCAACAGAAAACTCTTTATTAAAACAAAAATTTTTAGACAGAGATAAATTTTTCAATTATGTTCATCACGATGTTCAAAATGAAATGATCGTAATCATGGCAAATTTGGCCAGGCAGTAAATATTTTATGTTGCTAAAAAATCGAAACAATTCTCCGTGATTGTTGATGAAACTCCAGATGTGTCACATCAAGAACAAGTGACTCTTGTTATAAGATATGTAACAGAAAAGCTCGAAATCAAAGAAAGCTCTCTTGGTTTTTACAAAACTGATTTGACTGACGGTGAAACGTTATACAAGCTGCCTGTTTCAGTTTTCGCTGAACTTGGCACTGACCTTAAAATTAGATTTGCTCAGTGCTAGGACGGAGTGGGAAACATGAGTGGTTCTTACAAGGGTGTCGCTGTGAGGATGAAAGAACAAAACCCGTATATCACGTTTGAACATTGCTATATGCATTCTCTAAATCTTGCACTTGCCGATGCATCTAAAGACATTCCTTCTATTCGCAACGTTTTTAACACAGTCCAACAACTCTACTGTTTTATTGAGGTTTCGCCTAAAAGACATGCAGTATTTGCCACAGTAAAAAGTGCTGCATGTGCAGTCAAAAAAGGAATAAATAAGGATTTGTCCTTGAAAGCACTAAGTGACACAAGTTTTAGCAGCAGATATGAAAGCTTGCGAGCAGTTCAGCAACACTTAATAGATATACTGCATACCCTGGAAAATACTGAAGCTGCTGACTCCAAAATTGGTGGAGATGCTCATGGATTGATCACATGTATTACCAAGTTTGAGTTTATTTTTGTACTGAATGCTATGAAGTACTTTTTCGAAAAACTAACATTCTTTCAAAGTACATACAGAATCATTATGTATCCATTCATGAAGTGCTCCAAGTGGCTGACAGCGTAGTTTTATCCATAAATTGTTTGAGAAATGAAGAAGAGTTCAAAAAGTTTTTTACTGAAGCAATTGATTTTTGTGAAAGACGTGGCTTTGAGGGGCCAACAGTTCAACGCAAAAGAAAACTTCCACAATAAATAGGAGGAGGAGATGTTAATCCTGAATATGATTCACCTGAAAAATGATAATTTAGTCTCAGAAATCGATGTATTTTCGAGAAAGAAGCATGATTCAGACCTAATAGATCGTCATCTTGTGCCAAATTTGGTTTCACAATTTAAGTCTGAAAATGTTCACAGCCAGTATTCCCTAATTTGTTCAAGTTACTGCAACTGTTTTTGACTATCCCGGTGTCCACTGCAACGGCAGTCCTCAAACGGATCAGAAACTACTTCAGGAATACTATGCTTCAAGAACGTTTAACACATTTAGCTGTACTAGCCATTGAAAAAGATGCGGCTAAAAACATCAAATTAGAAGAATGTGTAGAAATTTGTGCCAGGCGGAAACTAAGGCAAATTGCTTTGTTTTAAAGCAATTATGCTTTGACAAGACATATCATGTTAAATTACGCTATTGTCTGTTATTTCTGTTTACAATTAAACTAATGTTCCTTAGTTTGTAACAGTTGTATTTTACTAGACAACTTAATTACACAACTTATGGAAATTACAATTGTATATTGTCTTTTGTTTTTCCTCGCATTTGGTATTATAGGCCTGAAGGTGCAAAAATCAAACTATAACATGAAACAATTTCTTACAATGCCATTTTTAGTTTTAGATTTTATTTTGCCCCCCGCCCCCCTCTCCCACACTTCTAACGTCCAATCGCCGCCACTGAGTGCAGCAGTTTGCTGAGTGAAATATATAATCTAATACTGCAGTGCAAATACTGTGAATTTTGTTCTGTAAGTACCCAGTATTTTTTTAGTGTCAGAAAACTGAAAATGTGAGATTTTTATCAGTTTGATTCGCAACGTCTTCCAGCATATATGTGCCATCTTTGGAAAATTTGGTAATTTCCAGCGCAGTTTTGTTTTCACCTTGATCGTAGTTTCCATAGTTTTCAGTCGAGGTAAATTACATAACCTCCGTTTTCCTTCTTAAATATCTTTAAAGGACTGCAGTAAATTATAGATTAGGCTACCTACGATAGTTTATTTATTGTTCCAGGGTTTGCGATTACTGAGTATTTGAAATGCCCCGACAAGTTCCTTACACGCAGAAAGAACAATTACACCCAGAAGAACAATTTAAAGACTGGCTTGCTAAAGTTGTGAATGAGGCAACGAAGGGTTACTGAAAATTGTGTTGGCGTGAAATCGTAGCTAAAAGATTCGATCTTTAGAACCATGCCAAAACAAAAACACATTGTGCTGCTCTGAAATCATTCTCATCAGCTCGCCAAACGAAACTAGACTAACAGCTCATAACTATGAATGAGAAAACGAACCATGCTGAAGGATCTCATGCACTGTTTATATGCGCACATACTGCTGTAATGGCAGCTGATCATCTTGGTGAAATTTGCAGTTCAAAATTCCCTGATAGCAACACATCACAAAATATTCACATGCACCGTACAAAATGTAGTGTCATTATTAAGCACGTCTTAGGAAGTCACTTCAACGAAGATCTCTGCAAAGGTATAGGGGATGGACCTTTCAGTCTGCTTATTGACGAATCAACAGACATTAGTGTAAGCAAACATTTGGGGATAGTTATTCACTACTTCAGTGAGAACTGTGGGAAGATAGTTTCAACATTTCTAGAACTTTCTGCTCTTGAAAAAGGCAATGCAGAGTCTATTGTATTTGCCATTAAGAACACACTAAACAAATACACTCTTAAATTGTCTAATCTGCAAGCACTCGGAGTAGATAATGCTTGTGTAAATGTTGGCATTGTTAATGAAGTGTACCAGAAATTAAAAAAAAAGATGTGCCAAATTTAATTCTGGTAAAGTGCTTATGCCACTCATTGCAGCTAGCAGTGTCTGCTGCATCTGAAATTGCGCTTCCATGGCAACTTGAATTTATTGTTCATGACACCTGCAATTGGTTTTCCAAATCACCTGTTATGCAGCAAGCGTATGGGCAGATTTATGGTTAAATTAATGATGGCAATTGTCCACTGAAATTTCTAACTAGGTGGCTATCAATTGAGTCTGCTGTTGCCAGAATTTTAGATCAGTGGCTGGAACTGAGAACCCATTTCATTCTCGTAAGGCAAAAAGAAATATGTTACATGGCAGAAGTATTATATGAGCTAAATAGTGATGGGAATCGTGCATTTCTCGTGTTTGTACATTCTGTTTTAATGCAATTACAACATGTAATGAAAGCGTTTCAATCTAATAGCGTTGATTCCACAAAACTGTTGCCAGAACTCACAGTAGTTGTTGAATTATTGTGTACAAGGGTGATTAATCCAACAAGAAAGTTTAATTGCTTCAAAGATATGTGATGGATTATTTAGATCCAAAGCCATATTTAGACTACAACTTTGAAAAAATGGTTGAACAGCTACGTCTAGCTTGTAAATGCGATCAACAAAAGGAGAAAATGATCAGGGAACGGTGTGTTAACTTCGTAACAGCTTTAATAAAACAGTTTCAGCAGTGGCCTCTGCAGCGGCTGCCTGACGGAAGGTTTCCTTGTTGTCTGTAACGCGTTGCTTAAGCAGAGTGAAAGAGCCTTTGATACCACTGTTGGAATGTAGGGCTGTCCCGCCAACTAATATAGAAGTCATCCAAATACAGTGGGATACATTATCATTAAGTGGGACAATACACCCAATAGTATAGCATTCTGGGATGAGGTTAAGAAGTACAGAGATGCGACTGGAGAAAATCCGTTTAACGAGTTGGCTTCATTTGCATTATCTACGCTCGTTCTTGCGTGGTCGAAAGAGTGTTTAGCCAGATGAATGTGGTTAAAACGAAATTATGCAATAAACTAAGCTCTGGGATGTTGAATGCTATACTTAAAGTACAAGCAGGGCTTCGACATCACAGCAAGTGTTGTAAGGATTACATTCTTCCAACTTCAGTTGTTAGCAAAATTTGGGCGAGTCAACATCATTACAATGGACAGGTGACGAAGAAATACTAAATGTAGGTTTGAGAGATTCATGTTTTAATTAAAATGTGTAGCGATAGTAAGTTTTGAATATTAAAAAAAAATACAAGTTTGATGTTGGAGCATATTCTCAATGATATGTAATTCAAATAGTTCCTATTATACATTTGTAGTTAACGGTTTGTGTGTATATTCCAAATTATAAAAGTAAATGTAAATTTATGCTGTCTATAATGCCCCACAATTATTCCAGTGATAAAACTGCTCAACAATGAAACATTTATTTTAGATTTTTTCTGGCTTTTTTGTAGACAAATTTAGCTTTTATTTATATCAAGAGTTGGTAACACTGCAGGCAACCAAGGAGGTTCCTTACCACGACCTATATATACCAATTCTTGGGTGCAGAAATCTTTGTATGAGCAACTGAGCAATAAGACTGAACACCGAAAGATATGTAATAAACGAAGTGCAGCATTTATTAACTGGTAGTGCGTAAAAAAGCTTTAACTCCGCCTGCAGTTGTTGCTAGATTTACTGAGTAAGTCTGCATCACCTGTTGCCGGTCCCAAGCCCGGAAGAAAGGAGGAGGGTTGGCGATTTATAATCGCCGTAAAAGAATTTTAGGCTTATGTTGATTCAGTTTCAGAAAATTGTTAGCATTCAGTCCTTAATGTATTGTTTATTCAGATCTTGATTTCGATCACTGTGTGATCATTATCAGTGCTTACAACGAACAGTTAAAATACATAAGATATATTGTTTATGAACGTAACCTGCAACATGGCAGTCGAAGAGTATTATATATTTTAACTGTTTATTTTTAAACATTGATAATAATCATACGGTGATCGAAATCGAGATCTGAATAAACAAAATTTACGACTGACTGCAGACAATTTGAATAAACGCAATTTACGCTGAGCCATGATGGAATCAAGCCTGGTTTATTTAGTTGTAATAATACCATCGCCAATCCGCCATTTTTAAATATCCCGTGATACAATTAAAGCAGGTGGCTCACGGCTCTGTAACTACAGTAGTTTAAATCATCCAAATTTATTTTTCAATACCACTAACACGTGTCGTGGCTGACGAGATTTTATTACTAGTTTCGAATGTACTGTAATATTTGCTCTTTTCACAACAGTTACTGTTAGAACAGCAGTAACTGTTGTGAAAAAAGCAAATATTAAGAAGATTGCACATTCGAAACTAGTAATAACTGCTAGAACCGTGGTTCGGAATTCACGTTAAACTGTAGGTCCCCCTATAACTGGCTGGGTAAGTCAGTTCGAAGGTCGGAGGAAGGCAACGGCATACCACCTCCAAACAGGACCATGCCTAGTAAAGCACTGTGGTGTTCAAACCAATCTTCGGGTTATTGACTGCTTTACCTTTACTGCTAGAAAGGTAACTCTCGACAGGACTAGGCTTAAGTGTTAATATCGTTACTTTCCAAACTGAGAAAAAAAATTGAACACGTTTTAAGAGAATTTGTTGTTGCTTTGCTAGTGGTGTTGATGCATCTTCTGTGCCAACTGTTTTCATTAGGCGCATCCCAAGAATTGGTACATGCACATGAAAGTAACTCCACTGTTAACACAAATAGTAGAAACTCGCCTACCATTATAATCTGGGTGATTATGTAGACACACTTGCTGCAATGATGCCTTACTTAATATCTGTATTTGTCTACATCATCCTGCAGAGAACATATGGAGCTACAGTAAGGTTGATCAGCTGCATGTGAAGATAATGGAAAGTACAGAAAATTTATACTGTGCCAATAGTTGACATTAGATGGTAATTGAACATTTTATTTATTTTTTTTTTTTTTTTGGGGGGGGGGGGGGGGGGATTAAGTTGGTCACAAAACTAAGGCAAACATCTTGAATGAGAAATCATTACTGTGAAACCATTCACTTGGGCCAGCTAAAATACCAAATCTACAACATTTCACAGGTCTGTTTTTTTGTGTGGCAGTGAGAGTAGGAAGATACACATGTGACATACTAACCCGTTTTATTAGTCATGTAACAAGCATGATATTAAATAAAGTGTCCATAAATTATTTACTCCATTCAGTTGTAGGATAAGTGCCTTAATAGATGTCTGGGAAATGACTTAGATGTTCATAAATTTGACACCTATGTATATTTTTAAGAACAATTACACAACTGTTACTGATACTTAAGTAGTATCAATCAAAGTTTACCAGTACAGTATTCAGAAAGGTTCAGGTGTAGTACAGATTTAAATTTGATAATCCTTCAAAGATAAAAAAAAAAATAATTTCAATTAAAAAATTGCAGCAATCACATCCTCAAACATCACAAATTTTCTCGTTTTGTACCTTATTCTAGCACATTTTTTGTGTATGACAAATTACACTGCTGACACGTAACCCAATGGTCTTCATTTTTTTAATATGAACTCAGTTCAGTGTAGTAAGAGTAATGGTAATGTTTGGAAGCATCACTCAATTATTAAAAAAAAAAAAAAAAAAAAAAAAAAAAAAAAAAAAAAAAAAAAAAAAAAAAGTATGTGGGCTGTTATGTGCTGGCCGCAGTGGCCGAGTGGTCTGCAACGCGCCAGTCACAGTCTGCACGGCCGCCACTGTTGGGGGTTCGAATCCCCCCCTCGGTCATGGATGTTTGTGTCATCTTTAGTATAAGGTAGTTTGTAAGTTTAGGGACTGATGACCCCGCAGTTAAGTCCCTTAAGCTTAACAAACGTTTCAACATTTTTTTGGTTGTTACGTTTCTAACAGTAAGGTTGCTCATTGTGCTATGTAGTGCCTTCTCCCTCACTTTTATGCTGAAGTTGTTTAAAGCAGCAGCTATTATGATCATTAAGTATAATCAAATAAATAGCCCCATAAAAATCAAAGAAAGACTGACATCCACATTGTGATAAACTGAAATACTGTCATTTTCTTCCTAACACATGGTTTACCGTTTTGGCTTTAAATGGTACCTATGATATATTCAAGAATCTCAGCTAGGGCATACTCCAGGTGCACCTCCCATGTCTTAAAAATTGCGAAAAGTATGCCTTATCTAATGATGTATATTTTTCTCAAACATGCAGTAATCTAAAACACCACCTAATGAATATGTATGCATCAAATTAAGAAGTTGAACCCTTACTTATGATTTCTAGTCCACAGCAACAAGTCAGAAGCTAACAGCTCAGCTCTGTATATGCAGGAACAGGATTTCTCATAGTATCTTTTCCAAATCTTAGGCCCACCAAACTAGTTTGTTCCAAAACCTTGCAATGACATTTTACTTAAGTGTGTCATTCTAGTTCAATTTAATCCTGGTGGGTCTGCCAGCACTGCTGTGTTACTGTTGGCAAGGTCTCAAAGATGTTGTCATATGTGTAGATATTTTGCCTTAAGTGTTCTATCAGAGCAGCTCGCAGTTTATTTTCTACATCATTTGCTCATAAAATTGAAATGCTTTGTGGAAATATGATATTCATTTAAATTCACCTATCTCATAGCATTTAAATGTAATGTGTTGTCATGATTAGCCCAATTTTAAAATTAATCTTCTAGAAACATGACCATATATTTTATAATGCTTACTACAAACCATAATGTTGATGTCTTCAGTCTGCAGACTGGTTGATGCAGCTCTCGACACTATCATGTCCTGTGTAAAACACTGTATCTGCAAATAAAAACGGCAACCAAAATCCTTTTGAATCTTGTTACAGTATTCATCTCTGTCTTTCTCTAAGATTTTTATCCCACACACGTCCTTTTAATACTAAGTTGACAATTTCTTGATGTCTGAGAATGTCCTCCACAAGCCTATTCCTTCTCTTAGTCAGGTTATGCCAGAAACATTTGTTCTCCCCAATTCTGTTGAGCATCTCCTCATTAGTTACATAATCTGCCCATCTAATTTTCGCCTTTCTTCTGTAGCACATATTTCTTTTTGTCTTAACTCCTTATCCACGTTTCACTCCCATACAATGCTACACTCCAGACAAATGCTTTCAGAAAGGATTCCCTAACATTTAAATTAATATTGAATGTCAACAAATTTTGCTTCTTCTGAAATGATTTTCTTCCCATAGCCATTATGCATTTTATGTTTTTTTACTTCTGCCATCAGACATTATTTTGAAACTCAAACAACAAAACTTGTATACTTCTTCGTCTCATTACATAATCTAATTCCTTCATCATCGTGTGATTTTCTAACACTAAATACCATTACACTTTTAGTACTCTTTTTAATTTTCATCTTATACTCTCCTTTCAAGACACTTTCCATTCTGTTCAACTGTTCTAGGTCCTTTGCTGTCTGACAGAATATCTCATTGTGGGCTGTTTTTCTTTCTTCTCCCTGAACATTAATTCCTTCTCCAAATTTCTCCCTGCATTCCTTCACAGCTTGCTCAAATTACAGATTGAACAATGGCTGCAACACTCTGTTGCTCCCTTTCCAACCACTGCAACCCTTTCAGGCCCTTAGACTCTAATACTGCTGTCTGGTTTTATAGGTAGTGAATATAACTCTTTGCTTCCTATATTGTACCCCTGCTACAGTCAGAATGTGAAAGAGTGTATTCCAGTTCACATTGTCAAAAGCTTTCTTCCGATACACAAATGGTTTCTTTAAGATATTTTCTAAGATAAGTCGTAATTTGAGTATTGCCTTCTGTGTCTTGCAATTTCTCTTAAATCCCAACTATTCTCCCCAAGGTTGGATTTCCATTCATCTGTAAATAACTTGTGTTAATATTTTGCAATTATGCCTTATTAAACTCATAGTTCTGTCATTTTAAATCTGTACCTGCTTTATTTGGAATTGGAATTATTATATTCTTGAAATCTGAGGGTATGTCCCCTGTCTACAAATCTTGCATACCAGGTGGAACAATTTTTTCATGACTGGCTTCCCTACCAGTATCAGCAGTTCAGTCAGAATATTATCTACTCCAGGGTCCTTGTTTTAACTCATATCTTACAGTGCTCTCTTCAAGTTCATTTACTTCATATAGGCCCTATATATATTCCTTCCATCTTTCAGCTTTGCTTAATGCTGGTTTCCATCTGAGCTCTTGATATCCATGCCGCTGCTTTTCTTGTCTCCAAATGTTTCTTCTGTTTTCCTGTAGTGGTATCTATCTGTTCCTTAATGATACATTCTTCTATGGTCTTGCATTTCTCCTCTAGCCACTCCTGCTTACCCAGTCTGCACTTCCTGTCAACCTCATTTTTAGCTGTTTTTACTCCATTATGCCTGCTTCACTTCCTGCATTTTTATATTTTCTCCTTTCATCAATTAAGTTCAATATCTCATGAATTACCCACAGATTTCTGTTAGGCCTTGCCCCTATGCCTGTGTGATACTCTGTGGCCCTCAATACTCTATCTCTGAGCTACCTAATCTTCTACTGTTTTACTTTCTCCCATTTTGGTCAATCCTTGCTTAATGCACCCCCTGAAACTCTCAATCACCTCTGGTTCCTTCTACTTTAAGGGGGTTACATCTACTAAATTTTTTACCTCTTTGCAGTCTTCTAAGATCCAATCTACAGTTCATAACCAGTAAGTTTTGGTCAGAGTCTATATCTGTGCCTGGATATGTCTTACAGTTTAAAACCTGGTTTCTAATCCTATGTCTTACCAGTATGGAGTCAGTCCAATACCCTTCAGTGTCTCTTGGTCTCTTCCCATATACAACCTTCTTTCAAGATTTGTGCTGGTTAAATTGTGCTCTGTACAAAATTCTACCAGGCGATCTCATTCATACTTTTCCCCAGTCCATGTTAACCTATTACATTTCTTTCCCTTTTCTTTCCTAACACCGAATTCCAGTCCCCCATCACAATCAAGTTTTCCTCTCCTTTAATGGCCTGAATAATATCTTTTATCTCCTCATACATTTTTTTGATCTTATTTTGGCAGACCTAGTTGGGTTTTTGTCTTATCTTTGCTATGTGTTCACTATGCTGTTGATAGTAACTTATCCATTGCTGTTTTACCCTCTCCCCCTCCCCCCATTGTTTTAACTGCAGCAACATAATCACCGCGAATCCAGTGTGCACCTGCTTACAAGAAGACCACATGGGTATTGGATTTTAGAATTTTTTTTATATTTATGGTACATGAAGTTCGGAGCATAAATAACAATAAGCCAAAGGCATTTGGCACAACTTTCAAAGATTCTGGAGAAAATTGGCTTCAAAGTTTTGCATTTACACGTAAGTAACAATAATGAAAACACTTGTGCCATCTGTCGCTGTAGCTCAGATAGCAGTGTTCTGGTCTCACAACTGTAGAGTCGATAGTTCGAATTCACTGTGGCAGATATTTTTCTTATTTTCATTGTTTTCGAATTCAGTTACATAAAACATTTTTGGATTTCTGTGTTGTTTTGTGTCAGGTTTTTTAATGTTTATTGACGAGCTGAACACCTTATTGTCACCTAAAGCGATTGTTGAGTAGTTTAGCTTCTTGGAAAGGCATTAGTAATATGGAGGTGACTTTCCAAAAGTAGCGTCATAGTTCTTCACAAACTGAACAGTCGAAGACTACCGTCAACTAAAAGTGAAGCAAATACTGTAAGAAAATGTAACTTTTTTTTAAATTAAAAACATCATCATTAACAACCTTTCATAAAATATAGACAATTACAAATGAACGAAAATACATGCATTTTTCTTAAAAATTACCATTAGATATTACAATGGTGTAAGTATTCGAACACAATGGAAACAAATAAAAATAAAATATGTGCTGGAGGGATTTGAACCACAGACCCTACAGTTCCAAGGCCACTTAAGCTACACTGACATATGCTACAAATGAGTTAATTATTGGTAGTTATGTGTGCTTACAAAACTTCAAAGTCGATTTTCTTGAGAGTTTTAGAGAGTTGTGTCAAATCACTTTGGCTGATTGTTATTTGAGTGCTGAAGTTCACGTACCATAAGTATCAAAAAATTCTAAAACCCGATACCCAGGTGGTCTCCTTGTTAGAGTGCTCCAAATTTGTATTCCCAGAACAATTACTTGCAGAGTGCTTCTAGTGCCGCGAGGAATTTGACTTGGGCCTTGGATCGCCACTTGTTTTCTAGTGTTTCGTCTATGAACAGTGCAAATCATATACCACATCACATTTTGTGTGCGCTGGAGTCTCATATCTTGCAGAACATGAACCTCTCAAATATGCATATTTTGAATTTTAGACCAGCAACAGTCCCTCCAAGCGTATGTGTATCCTTCCGCCGACCACGTGCTCCACCGACAAAGTGCAGTTGCCCCTAATAACTTTGTCAGTGCTTCTGGACTTGGACTTATCTCCCGTGGCATTCATCACAGTGTGTGCATCAACTGCCCAATTAATTATGGACAGTTTTCGTGTGTCACAGATGTATCTTTTTATGCCCACGCAGCCGACTTGGACTGTGTCAACAACTTGTCGACCAACTTTGTGCAATCTACACCACCAAGTGTATTCAGTGACTCTCTGAACAGAATTTTAAAAATCCTCAAAGTTGTAGTGTTCACTGTGCTTCCTGCATCAAGTGATGTGTCTGCTGCGTCTCGTGTACAATAAGCAGGTCCATTGCTCCACACTGTTGACACATAGGAACATTCTCGGCCGCACCAGTTCGCACATCTGCCCATTTTCACGGCACACAATGGTGCCTTTTCTGCAGTGGTCGCCTGTGTTGCCTCGAGGCCTCACCTGATATGATGACGATGAAGAGCTCTTTCACACTGCCATAAGATGTCGGAGCCTCCCGCACTGCTGATGTTCCGGAGGCACCTCTAACCCCACCACTTGGACGCCTTCCTAAGCTGCAGCCTTTCTCCTTTGAGGCTCCCCCAACGTGGTTTGTGCTGGCTGAACAAATATTTGAACATTATTTGCTCAACGACTCAGTTCGCAACCTGTGCCTAATCATGAATCTTCACAAGCACGTTGATTTGATCTGTGACCTGGTAACCTCTCCCCCTGCGTCTGACCGGTGCCCCTTCGCAAAACGAACAATCCTGGAGAGGCTCACTTGTCAACACGCCCCCGCTACTGTGCTGGCTGCTCGCACATAAAATAGTCAGCAGTGAAGAAACCGGGTGTACATGTATGTCTACACGGAGACTGGGTGTTGACTTTGCTATCCCCAACACGCCCCCTGCACTAACGGCAAGCTGCTTCTCAGCCCCTGAGGATGATGCACCGCCGCTAATTCACTTTTCACGAGAACAAGATCCATACTCCCCATACTGCTATTTACACAGCACTTCAGTGATGCCCCAAGAAGTGCCTTCACCATGTCACGTCTGAAACGCAGGGCGCAGGATGGCTTAGGCACTGTTTTCTTCTTGGACAACCACAGGGGCCTACATGTGTTCCACTCTGTTAGTGACTTTTCTCCATCAAATGCTCATTTGTGCCTGTGTTTTTAATGTTCATTTCCTGATTGAAACTGGTGCTGATGTTTCGTTATTGCCTCCTTTGATGGCTACCAACCCGTTCCGCCCTCACAGTACTATACTTCTTTCTGTCAATGCCACACAGCTGCTGTGTGCAGATGCAATGACCTTTACTGTCTGCCTCGTACCAAAGTGTAAACTTTAGTGGAACTTTTTGCTCACAGATGTGCTGGAGCCCATCCTAGGCATGACTTCTTAATGCATCATAAATTTTTTCTAGATGTTGTGCAACATTCGGTATTTCACCATCCCACAAACACTTACTTTTCTTGTGCTCTGTCTACCTCTGACTTTCGTCCTGCTAACTCACCTGCTGTTTGTGAGTGTTTAAGAACTATTAAGAAGATTGAGTGTTTGTCTTCTAAGTTGTGTCACAAACAAGAACAAATTATAACACTGTGTTGCGAGAGGGTACATGCTGTGCTCTAGTGCTTTGATTCTATTGAACAGTCAGTCGCTCATCTCGAAGTGGTCGAACAAACATATATGCCATGAGAATGAGGACATTGCTCACCACCTGGCTGTCACGGAGTCTCTGTTGGCATCCGGCCGACATCATTTACGAACACTTACTTTTCTGCATGCACCTCGCAATTATTTGTTTCCGCTCCACCAGTAGAGCAATCTGCTACCGCGACATGCACGCCTCCTGTAGCTAGTGGCCACCACAAGTACTCTCATGTGGCACCATCTTGTCCCAGTGTGCTTGTGGTGCGACCAGGCAAACATACGTTCGGAACTCTCTCTTCCCCGGCACCTTGGCACGCTCCGCCAGCCTCGAGCACAGTCAAGCCACACCCCTCCTTGCGCACTCCACTTGCCACGCAGTTGCCCTGGCTCCTGCCCAGCCCATCCAACAAATGTTAGTCGCGAGTGTAAACAAAGCCTTCCTGCCATTACTCATGCTGTATCAGTAGTTACAAATGGCACAGTGCACAAACTGCATCTTATAGATGGTCTGCCCATCACTAGCAAGCTGCACTGGCTCAGCCTGGAGAAATTGGCGGCTAGCAAAGAACAAATTTCCGAACTTTTAAAATGAGATATCATTGAGCCATCATCTATTAGCTGGTCCTCTCCCTTTCATTTTGTACCCAAGCAGGACAGTTCTTGGCATGTGTGTGTAGACTACCACCACCTCAACGCTCGCACCATAATTTACAATTATCTGATTCCAAACACTGCTGACTACAAAAATTTGACAGGTGTGAAAGTGTCTTCGGCAGTGGACGGCAAGCGGGCTTACCACTAAATGCTTATAGCCCCTGAAGATGTTGAAGAAGATTTTATACAATTACTAAATTTTTACACAAAGTTATGATCTAAAATTTCTGGCTCAGTTGAACTGTATTATATCAGCAAATATATTTATAATTGAACATTACAGTTAAAAGTGTTCACCAAAATAGCTTAACATACATTTCATGGAGGTGTGGGTTTTGAACTTTGTGGCATGTTTTCAGATAATTAATAAATTTGACATTATCAAATTTACATGTCAAATGGCTTAAATTGGTAAATGAATTGGTATCAGTCCATTATTTGAGGAGTAGTCAACTAATACATATTCTTTTAGTTTGTCATTTTGAAGATCTCCATAGGTGCATATTGCCGTATTTACATAGCTATATTACATTTAAAAAGAATTTTCCTGAACTTTTCATTTCAATTATGTGTGCAACATTCTGAAATAGTTTATAAATCTAAATAAGATGTCTAAAAAGTTTGTGCTAATCCATAGACAGATAAGGTTAGCTTGTATAATTATCCCAGAGTGTGTGAAAGCTTCGAAAAACAGGTAATTTATCAGTTTCTATTCTGGCCTCGAGTACTTCAGTTGAGGATTGGGATCATATGAGATGTTATAAACTACTCGTGATGTGGTAAACATATAAAACATTAGCCTCTCCATACACACATGTGTACCATACTATTTATTAGCCTCTTATGTTTGGTTGTTTTGTAATTGCATAGATCAACAAGGCCCAATGGGATATGTGCAAAGGATTGCCTTTCACAAATGGGTTACTCATTTTGATGTTTTACATCAAGGTACAAGCAGATTTCCACCTTGGCTCTGCCAGATGCCCACCCTTATTTTAGAGTTGATGAATTTTAAGAAAGATTGCACCTCTGGTTTTATATTCCATTGTATGTATTTTACCATTTGAATTAACTGATGGTTCAAAACAGGAAAACTTTTTTGGCTAGTCCTCAGAGTTTCCTGACCTTCACATTTGGTGTTTTCCTTCCCACTGCCTATGATTTTTTTTCTATAGAGCTTCAAATGATCCTGAAGGCACTGGAGTAAGTATGTTGTGTTCAGGGCAAACAGTTTCTTATTTGCTCAGGTTCCCTAAGTGCATTATAAACATTGCTGAGAAGTTAACAGTTAATACATGACCAACAGTATTCCTCCAAACAAGGGAAAGTAGATTGATCTGTATTTTATATTGTTCTGTGAGGACAACAGTGAATCTTGGTAGTGATTTGCTCTCTATTTAGGCTGATGAGAAAAGCGAGTATGACCAGAAGTTTAGAATACTGAGATATGTCTGGACTCTAGTGTAAGCTTATGGCTGGAAATTTTAATGTGTTACCGAGTGGCTGGTTATTAATTTTTAATCCTGTTATCAGCAAGTTGTGGTCATCTGCTCAGTTGTTTTAACTACATATACTACTACTTATGATCTTGATATGCAACAGACTTTATGTTTTAGTTTAGCTGCACATAAAGTTTGCCTAGGTTTTTTTTCTCATTTTATTTCAGTTCATGGTTTTTAATATTTTTTTATTTAATTGGTTCATACTCTTATTACACTCATTGTAGCATTAAAGACCTAGTTACCATGTGTTCAAAAGTCCCACATCCATCTCGCTATGTTGTTTTCGATTTACATTTATCATATTATTTTACTCAAGATAAATGTGTTCCTCACTGTTGCTACAAGTGTGATTTTTTTATTGACTATGTATAATGAAGTGCAGTGGCATAAGTAATAGCTTTGTATAGTGTGATCAATAAGTTATACTGATAATATAGGTGCAAAATCTTCTACAACCACAGTGCCACTAGTAAAATTTTACATGCCTTGGGCCTTAAGTAATTATTAACAGACAATGTATGGTGATATAAGGTGAATTATTTAGTTATTAGAGAGAGGAATACTATAATAATTCTGAAATAGAAATGGGATAGAAAAATAAAGATAATAGGACCTCTCCAGGGGACACCACCTTGACGAAGCACTGTCCGTGTAGGTGGAGAGGCTTGCGCATCCATGGGAAGCTGAGGGCTATACCGAAGGTAGTGAACCTACTGCCAGTCCTTTCCCAATACCCTTCCCAACCCAAGGTGTGATGCGATCTGTGCCGAGGGATGCGTGGCACATGGGTAGATGTGTCTCAAACGGAGCCTCAGTAAGTAGCATTACACCTCGCAGGCCTATCGTGGTGTGGACAATATAAATCCCCAAATCTCGTGAGACCAAGATGGACACAAAAAAAGAAATAATTTTAAAACAAACTGAGGGGCAATCTGAGACCTCAGATACTCGGACATCGGGATCAGGACCGAAGGAGTGCACTCCCACTTCTGAATCAGGGTCTAGACCTGAGCAAGAAGTGGGAACTGTAACAGAGAAGTTGGACCAGATTAGGATTAAGGCCTTGTCTAGGGCTCAGAGGAGGAAACTTCTCAAGGAAGAGAAGCAAAAGGAAGGAAAAGAATGGCTTCCTAAGCATAAGTGGAGGGAATTAAAAGGGCTTGAGCCGAAGACCCCCCAAAAAGAAACTGCCTCAGGTCGAAGGGGATACACAAACCCCCTCGACGTCAAAGACAGGTCGCAAGAGGGTTAAGAAGGAATCTAAGACTCCCTCCTCTCTGGACAAGCTTGATCCTAAAAAGCTGAGGCAGGAAATTGGGAAACAGACCTATAGTACTGCAGTCTCTGTCTTTAGGATGGCAGTTGTCCAAGAAGAATATCCACTGGTGAGCATAACCTCATGGCAGGAGAAGCTCGTGCAGATTGCCCTCTTTGAAGAGATTGGGGAGGGGGGGGACACTGGTCCAGGACCCAAATTCAGGAGAGAGTATTTAGATCGCGGTGCCCTAATTTTTGTCTGCGAGGGGAAGCACTCAGCAGTACGGCTTAATGACAAGGTGCCCATGATATCCCTGTGGGAGGATGCGAAGCTGCTGGTCAAGACAGCAGCCGAACTGCTAAATACCGCAAAGGTATCAATATGGGTACCAAAGATCTTAAGGACATCCCTCCAAAGACTCTGTTTGTGAAAATAAAGGTCCAGAACCCAAAAGTCTTGACAGAGGATTGGAGGGTAATCAACCAAAAGGTCGTTCCGGAAGGACGAACCCTGGTGGTGGAGGTCGGAGAGAAATCCCTGAAGGCAATGCAAAAGCAAGGCCTGAAACTGTTTTTAGGGTTCTCACAGATCGCCATCAGGGTAATCAAAGACCTTAAAGGGAATAATGGCAGATGGGGACTGGAAGTGCTGCAGATAAACCTGGGGAGACAGGAAGTGGACGTGGCCCTTGATACAAGAACCCCATTTATACAAAGGGGGTTTATCGGGCCTCGTTAGTACTGGAGGTAAGCTGATTTATGCTAGAAATCTAAGAAACTCCAGATTAACCCCTTCATGCCAATGAAATTAAAACTTTGATAAGTCACCCAGCAGAGTTTGAGGAAGTAGCAGAGGCCGTAACCTCTGCTACAGTGACCTCATACCAGGACAACTGCTCAATCACCAAGAAGTGCACAAATAGGAGTGTGCCTTGATGGAATAATAACCTGGAAATGCAAAGGAAAAAGGTACGAAGACTGTTTAACCTTGCGAGGTGCAAAGGACAATGGGCAAAGTATTGTGAGGCCCTTGTCAATTACAACCTGGCCATCAGACGGGCAAAGGAGGCATCCTGGAAGGTATTCTGTGAGGAAGTGGAGGGCATGGCTGCTCAAGCGAGACTTCATAAAATACTCACTAGGGTACCAACTAATCCAGGAGTAACATTGAGGAAGGAGGATGGGGAGTATACAAAGACAGCACATGAAACGCTGGAACTGCTCCTCAAGACTCACTTTCCTCAATATACTCTGGGAGATAACTCAGACCAGAATGTGATTCCTGAGAGAGAACGGTTCTCAGGTATTCACAAAGAGGACTGGGATCTGGCCAAGGAGTGTATCGATTTCAGTAAGGTCTGATGGGCGGTGGGAACATTTCAACCGTTCAAGTCACCTGGCCCCGATGGAATCTTTCCAGCTCTCCTGCAACAAGCGGGAGAAAATCTTATTAGATTCCTATGCAGGTTATTCAGGGTTAGCCTAGCAGCAGGAATCATTCCCAATGCCTGGAGGGCGTGAAGGTTGTCTTCATTCAAAAACCAGGGAGAATTTATCATACCAAGGCCAAGGATATGAGACCAATCAGCATGTCCTCTTTCATTCTTAAGACATTGGAAAAGCTGGTTAATGTGCATGTTGGAGAAAGGAGGTTAAGTAGTGCTCCTCTACATTGAAACCAACATGCATATCAGCCAGGTAAATCATGTGAGACAGCTCTCCACCAACTTGGGAAGGTGGAGAAAGCACTACACTTTCAGGAAATAGCCCTCTGTATCTTCCTTGACATCGAGGGGGCTTTTAGCAATACGACCTTTGATTCCATGGTTAGGGCAGCACAGGTGCATGACCTAGGGACCACTATATGTAGGTGTACTAGGGCCATGCTTAGTGGAAGAAAGGTAGAGGCTACCATGATGGATGAAAAAATGGTAATCAACACCACTAGGGGTAGCCCGCAAGGAGGAGTTCTTTCCCCTTTATTGTGGAATCTAGTGGTGAATGATCTCATTGGAGAATTAAACTCTAGGCAGTACTTTTGCCAAGGATACGCAGATGATCTTGTCATAGTAATACTTGGCAAATTTGCTGACACATTGAAGAATATGGCACAAGGTGCATTGGACATTGTGCAAGACTGGTGCAGAAAACAGGATCTGGAGGTTAGTCCTAAGAAGACTGTTGTTGTACCATTCACAAAGAAGCATATACAACATTCAAGTTGAAATCTAAAGCTTTTCAATGAAGCACTACCTGTGAAGGGGACAGTGAAATATCTAGGGGTTACCCTAGATGAGAAACTGACATGGACCCTTCACATTAGGAATATTTGCTCCAAGGCAAAAGATACTCTAGTAAGTACCAGGAGGGCTTGTGGCAAAAATTTGGGACTGAGCCCCAAGGGTATGCACTGGATATACACCACGGTGATTAGACCCCGGATCACCTATGGGGCGGTCGTGTGGTGGAAGAAGGTAGAACAGCAGGTTGCTGCTAAGGAGCTTGGTAAGGTGCAGAGATTAGCCTGCCTAGCCATAACAGGCGGAATTAGCAGCACACCAACTGCTGGGATGGAAACCATGCTGGATATGCCCCCATTACACCTTTGGGTCAAGATGGAGGCAGCGGCTGGTGCATACAGACTCAAATCTGGCAACAACTGGAACTCTTTGGGATATCCAGAATCACACTCTAAAATATTGAGTGAGGTAAATATAGGAAAGGTTGGGGAAATGTCAGTCGACTATATTATAACCTCATACTGCTTCAACAAGCCTTTCAATATAACAGTTGGAAGCAGGGAGCAGTGTACGGGGGATATTGTCTGGTTCACTGATGGGTCAAAATCAGACCAAGGTGTTGGGGCCAGTGTATATGGGGTGCAGCCAAGACTGGAGGGCATCATCTCTCTAGGGAAACTGGCCTCAGTATTCCAGGTGGAAATCACTGCCATCAGGGCGTGTGTGGAGGAGAATTTGCGTAGGTGCTACAAAGATTGTAGCATCTATATCTATTCAGACAGCCAGGCAGACCTGAGATCACTGGCAGCTCCTGCAACAAGGTCTAAAATTGTTGCAGAATGTCACAGGGTTCTGGTGGAGCTAGGGGAAAGCAATAGAGTAAACCTATTGTGTGTCCCTAGCCACTCGGGGATCAGTGGCAACGAACATGCCGACAGATTAGCCAGGATGGGGGCAGAGACTCCATTTATTGGACCCGAACCTGTCCTGACAATCACCAAGGCAATGATCAAATTGGAGCTACGTAACTGGCTCAGAGGACAGCATGTAGAATATTGGACCAAAGTCTATCAACAAAAACATGGCAAGGTAATGATGCCAAAGCCTTGTTTTAAAAGAAGCTCTGCAATCCTGGGTCTGAACAGGAGAGAGATTAGACTCATGGTTGGATTGCTGACAGACCATGGGAATTTCAAAAAACACCTACATACAATGGGAATAACAGAAGAGGACCCTAAATGTAGGCTCTGTGATGACGGTGATGAAACTGCATCACATCTGATCTTCGAATGCATTGCATTGGAGAGTAAAAGGCACAGAACATTTGGGACAACCAGACCCGAAGAAATTGTGTCTAATAAAGAACTGGTAAAGGGTCTCCTTGCACTGTTCAAGGGCATTGGTTGGCTTTACTAGACATACAGGGATCGATACCGCACAATAAACTTAGTTTCGGTGCGGGCAGTGGCAGGTTAGACCAAGGCTGTTTTGGCTTCCCTGAAAAAATCAAATCAAATCAAGCACTTTGCCTTCTTCAGAACACTGCAGTATTTTAATGTTACTACGACAGTTTTAGTAAATATTATAGATTTGCTCACAGTGTTGGTAGGAAATGGGTGGAGTTGCATAATTTTTATAGTAGATTCCCATGGTCTTCAAAATCTATGTCCTTAAGAACATTGCCCTGTTATTTACTTTGATCTTCTAATTGTACATCTCCTCCTCCCTCTTATCTCTATGTTCACCTCCTACCTGTTCGACCACCTCTTCCTCTTCACACCTCTACTTTGCCCTGCCCCTCTTCCATAGATCCAATGTCTTCTATTCATGTTACCTTCCCCTCCTCAGCAGTTCTACATGTAATTTCCAGTAATATCTCCTACAATATGTACTTACTTCACTCTTCTCTGTTTACCATGCCACTGTCCATCTCTCCCTCTCACCTGCCCATCATCTCCACTGCCATCTCTCTCCCCTTCCTTTTCCCTCCCCCTGCCTCAGCACATTTCTCTCCCCCTCTCTGTCTCCCTACTCCTCCTCTCTCAATCCATCTCCTCTTCTGCAGCACTCGGTGCATCTGTCCCTCTCCTATACCTAGAAAAACTTTCATGGTAACAGTCAAAAGGTATCAATGTCTATTTAATGAACCCATATGGTGGCTTAATGAATAAATTTTTTTCTATGAAAACACATCCATGTGACAGCTCTCATGATGATCAGTTGAATGGTATCAGAAATCCATTAATTACAAACACACCAATATGTGGCTCCTATCTGATCTGTGTGTTTATTAGAGCACTGTGTAAAATAATGTGTATGTGGTGTCTGCCCTTTCAGACATGTCCGTAAGAACAGATACCACTTTTGACCCTGCAGTTATTATCTACTGATATTCACAGAATGTATGACATTAACTGCGAATGGGAAAAGTTGAAAATTTGTACCCATTCGAGATTTGAAACCATGGGCTTCTGCTTTCTAGGCCGTTGTGCTGACCCTTACACCACTCGAGACACAGCGATCATCACACCTGCATGGAATTACTCGAGTACACCTCCAGTCAGATACAAATTCTCAACTTCACCCTGCTCACTAGAACTCAAACTCATAGTTTTCTAAACTCTTTTCTCTAAGAGGAAGGGCCAAGGAGTGCCTCTGCATTACCTTGATATATATGTGTGTGTGTGTGGTGTCTGTTGCTATTGTATTCCTAGTATAGTTTGGTACATGATGTAATATGGTGGCACTATTGCTGCCATATGGTGCACTACAACTCATGATAAAAGGCAGTGCAGGGCAGTTGGACTTCACTTTACTAATTCTCAACAGAATGTCTATCTCCCTAATTGGAAGAACAACTTACTCAATTTATAAGAAGTTTTCCATGCATCATTCCTTCACTTTCAGTTCTGCAGCATAGATTATCTTATTGTTCACTAAAAGATTGAATTCATTTTCATTTATGGTGAATGTGGTTAAAATTTTGATGCTACTGTTGTTTTGTATGTTGAGCCTTTCCATGAAAAGAGTATGTTAATGTTTCTCTTTTGTTAGAGTTGTTAAATAGTCTAGAACTGAAGGAAGTGTACAACCAATTTACAAAATTTAGCAGCTGTAGCTCGTAATCCACATGAGAGTGTCTACAAAATATTTCACCAATCAGTAATTTCTTGTAGAAGTGTTTGAAGAATGCTGAAGTTACATAAATTTCATCCATGTCATGTGAACATGCATCAGGAACTAGCTGGCAATGACTTTCAAAACAGACTCACATTTTATTAATTAGAAATGTAAATAAGCTCAAACTTTAATGCTCATTTACTATTCTCGTATGAATCAGAATTTACGAACCATGGTGAGATCAACTGCCATAACATGCACTATTGGTGTGTAGAAAACTCACGCTGTATTCACGAAGTGAACAATCAATGTCTGTGGTCAGATAATGTCTGGTGTGGAATAACTAGTGATAAGCTAATCCAGCCATATTATATTGACAGTAATATGCATGGTAATATATACCATGAAATACCTGAACACAAACTGTCACAAATGCTTTAAGGCCTGAATTTGGAAGTGTGACAGACCACATGGTTTCAATACATCATACACAATATACATATGGTAATGTATTTTATTCAGATGTTGCTTAAAATTTTAATTCATGTGTGATACAGTACAATGTTTTTTGTATCATCTCCTTACTTAAGGTTAACATGGAAACTTACTTAGAGCAAGGCACCATGGGGCTACCATAGTAGTGAAAAAGTAATTCTTTTGGCCCTCTAATATGGTGTGTCAACATCTATGTCGACCAGTACAGCTGCACACATGCATAGCATGAATAGTATGAGGTTATCAGTCAGCTCTTGATGGATAATTGGCCATTATTCCATGAGTGCAGTATCCAGCCCTGCAACCATTGTGGGAGGTGCTGGTCGGTCTGCAATGCATCGGCCAACTGCATCCCAGACATGCTTGATCAGGCTTAAGTGTCATGAAGAAGCTGGCCACATCATTCATTCAATTCCCTCAGCTTGAAGAATGATGTTTACCAGTGCAGCTCTGTGGGGTTGAGCATTATGGTTCACCAGAAGGAACCCATCTCCTATGGCACCAGCATAAGGCACAACAAAAGATCAAAGGATCTCATTGTTCCAACTTCCACGTTCTCTCCAGATAAGGGAACAATGATCGTCTGGCTGAACACAAAATCTGAACAGAACTTGGCATCATTTGTTACAACTCTAATCCTGATGTTCCTCTGCACAGTTTCTGTGTACTAAACAGTGTCATGGTTTTAATGGGTCACCCACCATAGACCTGTAGAGGCCACATTCCCGAATGCAATTTGGATTATTTGTGTTGATACCTCCCTCTGTGTCTGTCCTGCTTCCAACCTTCCTATAGCTCTCCGTGCCACAGCTTTGGGTAAGTCACATTGTTGTTGCATTGCACCACCTGCTCATTACACTACCTGAACCCAACTGCTTGTGTAATTTGTTTGGTAGAGTAAACACAAATCAGCAATAACCCCATATGCAGCAGCTTTCCATTATCAGCATCATCTAGTTGCTATAATGTTGTTGTCTCCACTTCGTACAACCAACAGAACAACATGGAACTATTTTCAGCCGATGACAATACTTCAGAACCTAGATATCTCAACAGATAACCTAATGTTTTTGACCAGTCTATTAGATCGTGATTACAACAATTGTTGGATCAATAGAGGACTGGTACACTGTCCAGTTAGGTTCCTGGACTTCATTGTAGCTAGACAGTGTAAAATAGGGCATTCTGGGCAGGCCTGTGGGCAAGTTTTACACCCTGTCTTTTGCATTGTGATATCATCCGGCAGACATCTGGCAGTGTGCAGTGGTAAAAGACACTTAAGATACTTTGTAAATGTGTAGCAAAAGGGATGCATGAGAAGCAAGTAATTATGCAGTTGCAAACTAAAACATTAATGGTTAAGAACTAATGATATATCATCAATTTCCTAAAACTGCAGTGCAAAGGGATTGGGTAGCTCATTGCAAGTGAGCAGATAAAATCAGTGTTGATTTCCTTAACTTTAATCCTCTCAAATAACATTTATTTTATTTGTAGATACATAGTTATTAATGAAACATACAATTGTCCAACTTGTTTTTTTTTGTTACTGTTGGCTGTACATAATTGAGCTTTATTCTTTGAAAACACAGTAACTTTAAAAGCCATTTTTCAAGAAGCCTATACAAATCTGTGAAAGCACAACATTCCTTTGCTCAGTCATGCAATGCTTCAAAATGTGACTAGAAGTTCTAAATTGAACCAAGGTGTTTCAGAAGAAGTTTTGATAATTTTGAGAACAAAGACTAATACTTTTACTGTGTTAGAAAAGAAAGCTGTGTTGTGTTTTGTTTTAACAAAATGAATATTGACTTCTGAATCTGTTATGATGTAAGGGAAGACAAGGTACCTCACAGTAATTTACTAGTTGTGATGATTAGTGGTGTATGTAGAGCTTGGAAGCAGCCAGCTTATTATGTCTTTAATGTCCTCATGAGCTACATTTTGTAGGCATATTGTGTGACAAGACCTAAATGAGCTTTGAGTCAACACATCCAAAACACTCTTTTCTTTAATCCAGTGGACAAGGACAGGAAAGTCTGCATTTTGTATGAATGCTTCACGTACTAATGCTTCTTGAAAACCACCTTTTTTAGATGGAGTAGTTCAATAACAAAGAATTTAATTGAAAGCCATTTAGACAGTCAGAAAAGTGATCTGAATACAATGCACCACTTTTCAGAAGTCACAGGCAGAGCATGACAAAATGTGGAAATTGCTGCGCATTCAATTGTATACCACATGACCGCGGCTCTATTGCATGCTCTAGGAAAGGAATGTGAAATAATTTTCTTTATATTAATCAATGATATTTATGATGCGTATAATTCTAGAGTGCCTTTTGATTATGGTGCCGCATTATTGAGTGGGTGCCATCTGATCTTCCAACTTTAAGAAAGTTTTGAGATGTTTGACATTTCAAAAGGGGTTATTATCTCCATCACATAGCTTACAGGTCTGAAGAAATTAGAGAATAAAGGAAAGTATATTATTATTATTATTATTATTATTCTGGTTTTACAATGTCAGTACATTTTTCCAGCACCCATATTAGAATACATTAAGTTACTTATTATTGTTCTCCACTCTTCTCTGTCCTCCCAAAAGTCCTCAGGAATGTTGTTCTTCCTCATTGCTGACTGAACATCCTGCATTCATGTGGTATGTGGTCATCCCTTTTTTCTTCTTCTGTTTGGTGTCCAGTCGAGTAATCATTTTGGAAGCCTTTCTTGTCCCATTCTTATGACATGTCCACACCGTTTTAGATGTTTGTGCTCGATGGATTAAATAATTGAATTTTTACATTTCATTTTTTCTTTGTTTACTTCATTTCTTATTCTTTCTCTTCTTGATATTCTTGCTAAACGTCTCCAGAAATCCATTTCTGTGGCTAATACTTTTGCTTTCAGTTGTCATTTTCTTGTTCACACTTCTGAACCAAATGTAATAATGCTCTGAACTATTGTTTTTTATATCCTTATTTTGTTATGTGTTTGTCCCAGAGAATTCCATTCAACAAAGAAATTGTCGTCTTTCCTGCATTTATTCTTGATCCAATTTCTTTCTCCTGTTTCCCATCATTTGTAATTTTCACTCCTAAATATTTATATTCCTATGTAGTTGTTATTGTTCCCATCCCTTCTTCTAATATTAAGTCTTCATTTATTCCACCAATTACCATGTATTTCATTTTATTCATGTTGACATTTAGACCTGATTTTTTTATATTCCTGAATCAGCTTCCTGCTCATATACTCTATGTCCTCATAGTCTTAGGCTATAAACAGTTGGTCATCTGCAAATTGTAATGAGTATATTGTTCTGTCATTTATTGGTATTCCCATAGTTTGACATTTTTCTTTCAATTCTGTAAGGTTACCTCTGTATATATTTTATACAATGTAGGTGACATGCGACATCCTTGACATAATCCTTTTGTGACTTGGGATACAGATAACAGAAATTTGCGAATTTTTATTTTTGAAATAGAATTTTTATATAAATTTTGAACTGCTTTTATTATTGTTGGATTAATTCCTCTTAACAGTAAAGCTTTCCATAGATGGGGTAAAGGCACACTATCAAAGGCTTTTTCTATATTTACAAATACCAAATGTATAGGTTGTGCTTGACCTATTTTTTTCTATTATTTGTTGTAGGTAAAAATATGATCAATTGTTGATCTTCCAGCTCTAAAACCTGCTTGTTCTTCACCCTCCTTTTCTTTGTATTCTTGTTCTAAGAAGTACTTAATAATTCTTCCATATAATCTACTGAAGGTATTGATCACTATTTTTATTCCTCTATAATCTTTACAATCATCTTTCCTTCTTTTTTTATGTATCACTGAAACATATCCTACTTTCAAATCATTTTGGTACACCTTTCCCATTTAAACATCTTTCAAAAAGGTTTCTTAACAATCCAATTAATTTTTCTGTTCCAAATTTTAATAATTCTGCTTGAATACCTCCAATGTCTGTAGCCCTTCAATTTTTTTTAAAGATTTTATTGCACTTTTAACTGTTTCTATTTTCAAATGAATGTAATTATCTGGTAGTTCATTTGTAATTTCATTATATTCAGGGTTTCCCAGTAATTCTTTTCTGTTTTCTGATAATAGATTTTGAAAATATTTTTTCCCACGAGTCATGAGTAATATATATAATATGTGTTGTTTTTTTCAGAATTCCTTCTTAAATTTTTTATTGTTTTTCATGCCTCTGTGTTCTTTTTGCCACCAATTTAGGATTCTATTTTTCATCATGATTGTTCCCAAGCTTTGTTTTTTGCTTCTGCTACCTTTTTCCGGATTTTGGCTTGTTGTGCATTAAGTTCTATTTTATCTTGAACATTTCTCGTGTTTAACCATTTTAAATACTTTTCTTTCTTTAATTTCACTTCTTTTTTGATTTCTTCATCCCAGAAGCATAATGAATAATTGGTACGTTTTTCATCTGCTTCTCCTAATGCTTCTTTGGCAGATTTGTGTAATATACTTATGATGTATAAACAAGGGAAATGCTACAGTGCTGATGTGCACAGGCAATTATTAACAAAAAATCTCCTCTCTGCTACAAGACCCAGCCTATAGGAAGCTCAACAAAGATCCTACCTCGACAATGACCAGGAAAACCGTGGTGCTACTCAAAAACTCAGATCTACCAGAAGCAGTGAAGAAACGGCTGCATCCCAGAGTGCCGATGACACCACGCCTATATGGTCTACCCAAAATACACAAAGATGGGGTACCTCTACGTCCAATACTAGACACCATTAATTCCCACAATTATGGCCCGGCCAAATATTTGGCGACACTTTTAAAACCCTTGGTGGGTCACTGCTTGCATCATGTGAAGAACTCTGCGGATTTCGTGAGGATATTGAAGGACATCCGAATACACAGAGATGACCTACTCTTGAGTTTCGACGTCACCTCTTTGTTCACAAAAGTACCCCTTCAAGAAGCCTTGCCGCTACTGAATCAGCACTTCGAGCCTGGAATTGTGAAGCTTTTTTAATATGCACTAACGACCACATACTTCAAGTACAATGGGGAGTTCTACGAAAAAGTGGATGGAGTGGCTATGGGATCTCCGCTAGCTCCAGGGATCGCAGATCTTTATATGGAGCATTTTGAGGAGGTGGCCCTAAAAACTGCGCCACTTAAACCCAAGCACTTCTTCCGGTATGTAGATGACACCTTCGTGATTTGGTAGCATGGCAGGCAGGCTTTGGACAGATTCCTGGAACATCTAAACAGCATCCACAACAGTATCTCCTTCACCATGGAAGTAGAAGAGAATGGCTGTCTCCCATTCCTGGACATCCTGATTAGGAAGAAAACTGATGGAACGCTGGGCCATTCAGTATACAGAAAAAAGACACACACGGACCTGTACCTAAACGGAAATAGCTGCCACCATCTGGCACAACGCCAGTCAGTACTGAACACCTTGGTACACATGGCGCGCGTTTTTTGCGACAAAGATAGCGTCTCAGACGAACTGAAACACCTGAGAGGGGTTTTCTGAAGAAACGGGTACAGTGAATCACAGATTGTTAGGGCGTTCGAGAGGAGACAGACTGACAAGAATCAAGAAGAAGAGGAAAAACCAGAAGAAAAGCAGAGGCTCGCCTTCCTCCAATTTTTGGGATTGCTGTCAGCCAAACTCGGGAGACTACTGGGGAAATCCTATATAAAAACCACCTTCCAACCACCACCTAAGACGTAACAACTGCTAGGCTCAGCGAAAGATCCACTTAAACTTAACACACCTGGGATCTACAACATTGCTTGTGAATGTGGGGTGCAATACATAGATCAAACGCAGCGATGTATCTCAAAAAGTTGTGAAGAACATATCAGACACGTTCGACTGGGACAGGTGGAGTAATCTGCTATAGCTGATCATAGCATGAAAGAAAACCATACTTTTGACTTTGAAAACACCAAGGTGCTGTGCCGAGCCAACAGCTTTTGGGACAGCGTTATCAAAGAATCCGTGGAAATTTGAGTTCACGAAAATCTTGTGAACAGAGACAAGGGATACCAATTGAACACGGCATGAAATCCATCAATTGCTGCAATTCGCCGAGAGCGCACGAGGAACTGTCCAGCCTGCGAGACGCGGGCGGACTGCACGAACAGGGATACGAACAGCGCCTCCACCCCGCCCGCCGACGGCGCTGGACCCAGCCTCGGGGCCAGGTGGTGGGGGGCACACGCAGGTATAAATAGCGCGGCATTTGCCCAGTCTCAGCACTTCTCCACAAGATGATGGGTATGTCACTCGTCGAAACGATGCAGTTTGAAGAAACCACCACCCGGCTGGAAGCCCAAGAATTCTTCATCAACTACTTATGATGTGCTGATACTGATCTCCTGTATTAGCAAACTCTGTTTCTATCAGTTTTACATCTAGTTGATTCTTTTATAAAAATACTGAGCTTTCATTCTCAAAACTGTTTAAATTATATTTAGTAATTTTTATTTCTGTTTGGAAATTTTCTGTAGTATAATTTAGATTTTCTTCATTATTTTTTCCTCTAAAGGGGAATAAAAATTTGGAATTTACTAAATAATGGTCACTAAGAGTGACCCCTCTATATGCTCTTATATCATGTATTTTTTATCCTTGTTTGCTGTTTAATTATAATATAATCTATTATTGATTTAGTGTATCTTTATGCATGTATATTTATGAATGTCGTTATGTTGATAAAAGCCATTTAGTATTTTTAATGAATTTTGTTCACAAATATCAATAAGTCTATTACCATTATCATTCACCACATTTTCTCCAAATGGTCCTATAATTTTATTTCCGACTTTACTTTCTGTTCTACTGTTGAAGTCCCCTACAATGATAATCTCCCTTGTTTTCCAATATCCTCTAGGACTCCATTTAATCCATTATAAAATTTATAAGGAAAGTCAAACACAAAATTTGGCTTCTAATTTTAACAGTAAATGTAGTTGACATACCATTATCAAGCAACACATCAATTGTTGATTAGGGTTTCACTACGCAAGGTGTACACACCAAAATTCACAATGATGAATTCATAAAAATCATTACCGACAAACTTTTATTGACATGACAGAAGAAGAGGTAGTGAAATTTCAGTGTGCAATTAGTTGTGACATTGCACACAGCTTGGGAGAAGAAGAAGAGTTCGTAAGGAGAATCCAATGAGAGAAGAAACAAATTATGATGCAGGGGATACTTGCCCGACTGTACACTATCTGGCAGGCTATGTTGCATTCAAGTGTCAAGGCACTGATAAATACTTGCGATCATGAACTGAAATGTGTTCACTTCCTGGAACATGGTCTGATTCCTAGATAACAACAGTTTCTCAAGGTGCTCTTAACTCCAATGACAGACTGGATGAACATAATAAAACATTTCAAAATTATATTTTCTGGTTTTCATGGCAATAAAATTTTGATTCTTGACAAAGTAGTCAAAACTTTTACATCAGTCATTACAGTACTGTTTACTTTACTGCATGAATATAATAACGGGAGATTTCAATGCCAAGTTGGGAAATGGCAGATGAGGATCTTGTAGGTCCTTTTGGTTTAGGAACACGAAATGAGAGAGGTGATTGTCTGCTGCAATTCCGCCAAGAAGAAAAACTGAAAGTCACTAATACATGCTTCAAATTACCACCATGAAGACTTTATACATGGAAATCTCCAGCTGACAAGAAAAACAACATTGTGCAAAACCAGATATACTATATTTTAATTAATAAGCGTTTTGGAACTTCAGTCACAAGAGCATCCACTTATCCTGGAGCAGATGTTTCATCTGACCATATACTACAAGTAGCTTCTCTAAAAACAAAACTTGTAAAACACACACACACACACACACACACACACAAATCTCGACAAAGGGAGATAGCTTATGAAAAACTCAAACAGCCTGAACTAAGAACTGAAGTTAGTAAGGATATCAACAATAAAATAGTAACAATGAAACTTCTGATGGATCAAGAAAACAGTACCAGAGTATGGGAAGAGATGAAAAACATATGCTAACCACTGCTTGAAAAAAAATAGGATATAAAACAAGAGACCGAAAACAGAAATGGATGACTGATGAAATTCTTTATTGATGGATGAACGCCAAAAGTATAATGCCCAGTCAGATCAAACAAATTACTATAATATTCAGAAACTCATAATATCAAAGATTAGAGTAACAAAAAATGATTGGCTACAACACGAATGTGAAGAAATTGAAAGATTTCAAGCTTCAAATGATGATTTTAACTTGCATAAAAAGTTAAAAGAAACTGCAGGGATATATTGAAGAAGAAACATCTCCTTGTTAACTGACAAAAATAATAAAATAGTTCTACATACCTTTGAAAAGAAAGAGAGATGGGAAGACTACATTAAGAGCCTTTTTTCAGATGATAGACAAAATATTGAGATTTCTAGGAACAACAGTTTAACAGGACCTCCAATCATGAAACAAGAAATTGAGAGAGATGGGAAGACTACATTAAGAGCCTTTTTTCAGATGATAGACCAAATATTGAGTTTTCTAGGAACAACAGTTTAACAGGACCTCCAATCATGAAACAAGAAATTGAGAGAGCCATTAAAAACTCAAAAACCAATAAAGCCACAGGGCCTTAAGAAATTCCAGTTGAACTCATTAAACTCCTTGATGAAGAAGGCATCAAAGTCTTACACAAACGATTCAACAAAATTTATGACACTAGTCATTACCCTGCCGAATGGCTTATAATCATCTTTCATCCCGTTACCGAAGAAGAGGAATGTGAGAAGATGTGAAGATCAAAGACTTATTGGTCTTATGAGCCATTCTCTGGAAATATTTCTGAGAGTCGTCCATCGAAGGCTTTACGAAAAACTTGAGAAATTCATTGGAGTGACACAGTTTGGATTTAGGAAAAGTTTAGATACAAGAGAAGCAATTGGCGCAGTACAAGTTTTAGTACAAAACTGATATGATCATGCTAAAAGTGTAGGCCTCCATTTTATTGACTACGAAAAAGCATTGGATAGAGTACAACATCATAAACTGCACAGACAATTTATATTGGGATCAAACAGCACAGGTTAAATTTGATAACGAGGCCACAGACTTGATCAATATATGTAGAGGAGTCCGACAAGGATGCACACTGTCAGCCCGTTATTTAACTTATACTCTGAGGGTATTTTTCAAGAGGCACTTGATGACGCAGAAAAAGGTATAAAGGTCAACGGAGTGTATATCAAGAACATTCGCTATGCTGATGACACGGTATTGATTGCTGATAATTCAGATGGCCTTCAACAACTTGTCAACGTAGTGGGAGATTACAGTAGTACTCTAGGTCTGAATATTAACATCAAAAAGACTAATTTTATGATTGTCACACAAGAGTCCAACTCACTTAAAGATGCAAATCAATTCCAAGGATCTGTAATACAAAGAGTCATCAAGTTTAAATACCCCGGAACCTGGCTTTGTGAAGACTGGTGAACAGACTTGGAAAAAAGATGTCACATTAAGAATGCCCGAAACGCCTTCATAAAATTTAAGAATATTCTTACAAGCACAGACCTAGACCTAAACCTGAGAGCCTGATTTGTAAAATGTTACATTTGGTCCATGCTTCTATATGGCTCTGTAGGATGGACGTTAAATATGTCAACAACGAAGAAGTTAGAGGCCTTTGAAATGTGGTTTATCACAGAATGCTTAAAATACCATGGACTGCAAGAACAACCAACACCAAAGTTCTGGAACGAATGAACAAATAGAGACAATTGTTGACAGTGCTGAAAAGAAGAAAAACTGCATACCTAGGACATATAGTACGAAACACCAAATATATGCTTCTACAGTTGGTAATAGAAGGGAAGATCAAAAGAAAAAGAAATCAAGGATGAAGAAGAACATCCTGGTTGGACAATATAAAGCAGTGGACAGGGTTACAAAGTGTAGACCAGCTACTTCATACTGCGGTTCACAGAAGAAAGATGTGTCATGTGGTTACCAACATCCATTAATGGATAATCAGCAAAAGAAAAAGATGATGACATCATTAGGTTGTATCTAAGGGCAATAGAAAAATTATTCGCATTAGACATTTGAATAAAGGGAAACAGTTGCAGGCATGGAACAAGGATGCTAAAATGAAGAATTTGACATGGACATCATCTCCACCATGCAAAACGTAAGGATTCACTTCTCTTCCCTCACAGCAAGTGAGTCAAACAGTTAAAACTTACTAGATGTCTGTACATTCGTTTACTGAACTAAATTATTGTATATATTTGTTAAGGCATATTTTTTTAGTTTCTACTTCTTCGACATATTTTAAAATCATATATGGAAGGCATATGTTGCGTCAATCATACTGCAACCTTGCTTCCACATAACGAGCTGCCTGACAGTTATCGGCTGTGTACCCATTGATGTGATGCAACAGCTGCTATGTTGGATTGGCCTCCCAGGTTGCCCCACGTCTCTCCACATATTTTCTTTTGGGGTTCCCTCAAATAAATACCTACAACTCACAAAAACAAGATATAAAGAATAAGGAATGCTTGCACCTCAATTACACCAGACATACTTCACAGATGTTTGAATGCATTTTAAATGTGAATTCTAAAGTATATTCAAGTTCATGTACATCAGTTTAAGTACTTAATTAATTAAATGGTGTGAGGCTAGGGAACATCATTGAAGGGAAAAGAGGAGCAATACATCTATGTTGTTATTCCTGGGTGATACAATACTTAGTTTTTTTGTAACGATTTCAGCACTAATGAATCTTGGATGAAAACCATGGACTGCAAGAACAACCAACACCAAAGTTCTGGAACGAATGAACAAATAGAGACAATTGTTGACAGTGCTGAAAAGAAGAAAAACTGCATACCTAGGACATATAGTACGAAACACCGAATATATGCTTCTACAGTTGGTAATAGAAGGGAAGATCAAAAGAAAAAGAAATCAAGGATGAAGAAGAACATGCTGGTTGGACAATATAAAGCAGTGGACAGGATTACAAAGTGTAGACCAGCTACTTCATACTGCGGTTCACAGAAGAAAGATGTGTCATGTGGTTACCAACATCCATTAATGGATAATCAGCAAATAAAAAGATGATGACATCATTAGGTTGTATCTAAGGGCAAAAAAAAAAAAAAATTATTCGCATTAGACATTTGAATAAAGGGAAACAGTTGCAGGCATGGAACAAGGATGCTAAAATGAAGAATTTGACATGGACATCATCTCCACCATGCAAAACGTAAGGATTCACTTCTCTTCCCTCACAGCAAGTGAGTCAAACAGTTAAAACTTACTAGATGTCTGTACATTCGTTTACTGAACTAAATTATTGTATATATTTGTTAAGGCATATTTTTTTAGTTTCTACTTCTTCGACATATTTTAAAATCATATATGGAAGGCATATGTTGCGTCAATCATACTGCAACCTTGCTTCCACATAACGAGCTGCCTGACACAGTTATCGGCTGTGTACCCATTGATGTGATGCAACAGCTGCTATGTTGGATTGGCCTCCCAGGTTGCCCCATGTCTCTCCACATATTTTCTTTTGGGGTTCCCTCAAATAAATACCTACAACTCACAAAAACAAGATATAAAGAATAAGGAATGCTTGCACCTCAATTACACCAGACATACTTCACAGATGTTTGAATGCATTTGAAATGTGAATTCTAAAGTATATTCAAGTTCATGTACATCAGTTTAAGTACTTAATTAATTAAATGGTGTGAGGCTAGGGAACATCACTGAAGGGAAAAGAGGAGCAATACATCTATGTTGTTATTCCTGGGTGATACAATACTTAGTTTTTTTGTAACGATTTCAGCACTAATGAATCTTGGATGAAAACACCTCGTCTTTAAATCTAATTCTTTAATGAACACACGGGGGTTTCTGTTTGCAATTTAAAAGTCTCCACCACACCAGCCCCCAGGGTGAGGGTGAGGATGAGGGCTTCACTGGTATTGTTAAGTATATTTCTTACAACTAACTGAAAAGCTGATTCTCTATTATTGAATCTAAAATGTGATTTTTCAAGAATAATTGGAATCCACATTTTTTTGTGAATATAGCATCAACTTTCATTACTGGAAAACAATGTGTTGAGTACAAAATTCCAAGTGTGAGCTCTGTCTCAAATGACTATACTGTCAACAGGATGTAATACCATAATCTTTCCTTCTTAGGAATTCGAATATGCAATAAAAGGAATGGGGATTCCTGTTTAAAATTTTGAACTTTATATCACGTCAGGTAGATGACACCCTTTGAGAAAACGGCATTTTTGTATACAATGCATAGTTTTTGAGTTATTTCAATTATCTGGTTAAATGAAATGTGTAATATCACTTCCAAATTACAATAAAACTGATCCATTATTATAATGTAACGGGAACGGCCATAGCAGGTTGGATGGGTGTGGGGAAGTGGCAAATCAAGACTCATGGGTCTAAATTTCTTTATTAGTTTCTTGTGGTCAAATGGCTCCTCTGCTCGTGGCTCGGGCAAGCATTGCAGAAGCGCCAGCTAAGGCGCCAGGCCGGCCAGCAGACGCAGCTCGGATTCTGCTGAGTCGAGTTGACAGCAGACCTCACCACACAGCACCGCACGAGACAGTTGTTGGAGACACTTGCCGCCTTCCCGTACACCCCAGCGGTGCCGACCCTGCCCAGATGTAGGCTGATGACGTCTTGCTGCCTACCGGTTAGTGGTGTCTGGCGGTGCCCACTGTGGGAATCCCACCTCCAGCCTGGCCTTCGTGATAACGTCAGAGGAGTGGCGGCCTGCCAGAGCTGCACCGCTGAAGGTCCTCACTTCAACGCACGTTGTCGGTGGCATGCTGCCTGTTAGGTCGCGGCAGCAACATCCTGCATAGAGACGTTCCGGTCAATGCATTCTGTGTTCCCCGAATGCCCACTGCCAGTACACCACCTATAAGTACTGCTTTTCTGCTTAGGTGTTCTCCGGCATGGCCCACTTGCAAACACCGAACTCAGAGGCTATGCATACTGTCGGTCAATGGTCTCAGGGTGATGACCACATTGTCCCAGTTTCTGGGTTACTGCTATCAGCAGAATTGTTTTGACACCTTCTGCTTCTGCCGCCTTCCGCTGCTAGAACATGTACTTGCAAAAACCGCAATATAACTTCACTTGTTAACTGATAAAATTAACAAATATCTCCATGCCTCTACAATAAGTAATTTCACGATGTAAAGTTATCCCATATCACAGCAGTCATTCTGCTAGGGTATAATACATATTAGTCATGTCTCTTTTGTTGTACAGCTAACATGTACTCTTATACCATAGCATACTGTGTCTAACTTCTTGCTGATGTATTTAGTGTGTGTGTCCCATTTCATGTTTTCCTGAATCCATATGCCTAGAAATTTCATTAAGTTTACTGCTTCTAACTTTTTATTAAAGTGATTATGGTGGGGTTTAATTGATGCCTGTTTTGTATGGTATGAAGGTGTATTATGACAGTTTTGTCTATAGTAACAAAATGTTCAAATGTTTGTACAACTTATGGGACTTAACTAAGGGGTCATCAGTCCCTACTATAGTAACAACCATATTGTTTGTGGTAAACTGTTCTGCAATGTGTGAGATGCCATTCTGTATTTCATTTTGAAGTTCTGTATCAGAATTTCCTTTTATTAGTGCATTAGTGTCATATGCAAATTTTATATAATTCTGGGAGCTGTTGGATATCCCTACGTCATTGATAAATATCAGAAACAGCACTGTGCCCAAATATAACCTTGGAGCACACCATATTTATTTATTTATTTTGTTACATATAGCCAACATCATGTTTCATTCTTGGCACATAATTTCCTATCTGCTTCCTGTTTTTAAGGTATGTTGTCACCCATGTGTGCACCGATCTGGTGCCTAGATATTCCAATTTTTAAGCAGTTAGTCATGGTCCATCATGTCAAATACTTTTGTGAGATCCAAAAATAATGCTGATATGCGTTCATTCTGATCTATTAAAGACAAGGATTCATATACAAAAATTTAAAAAAAATGATGGTATCAGTTTACATCTGTTTTCTACAACATGTTGGGTATTTGAAACATTTTTTTTCTTTCTGTAAATGTGATATGGTTTTCTTCTTCTCCTTCTTATTCATTTTTTTAATTTTTTAATTTTTTAAGCTGAGCTTTCACCTTTGCCCAATTTTAGTTTTTCAGGGAAAACACCATTACACAATGAGGAGGAGTTACAAAGATGAGTTAAGGGCAAAGTCAATATTGTAGCACATTTTTGTTAAGAAGTAATCTGTAAGTTAAAAAATCAACTGTGTTCAATGTAAAAATCTTTATACAGGATGCTTCAGAAAGAATAGTAAATATTTTAGGGGGTGGTGGTATAGATGATTTGCAATTTAATAAAAGGCAATAATCAAGAATCTTTATTGGCCATTGATCACACAAGGTGGAAATACGCTTCATCATTGGTACATTACAGAAAGCGATATCACAAAAATTAGACGATTTGAAGATAAAATTTATAATCTTTTCCACAATGTAACTGGAGAGCCAGTAACAGTCCATACTCTTATAGTTTGATTATCTTGAGCTGTTCTTTTAATTTCGGTGGATGTGATGCTATGCCAATTAAAGACGTGTTTTGTCGTGGGGGGGGGGGGGGGCAAGCAAATCCCTTGGAGATGTGTCAATTGCTTCTATTTTACTTAAAATTTTCTTAACTCATCAAATAAAGTAGTCATTCAATTCATTGGGGCAGAGCTGTACATCATTTGGGCACTTAGAGGCTGTCTTTTGAGGCATATGTGTCTTTTTTACACTGAGAACAGAGATTGAGTTGAGTCCAATGCATTTTTGTTTCATATATTGGTTCATTTTCTATTGTGGGCACAATTATTGTTAGCTATAGAGTGTTGATTAAATTATGCAGTTCTGCCTGCATAAGAAGTTCCTCCACACAGAAGAAAGTATCATTGTCCATCATCAGTATTTTGTATAAGTTATATAGACATGACATCTGTTCTTTCAGACATATCCAAAAGAACATATGTCACTTTTGATCCTGCAGTTAAATCTATTCATATTCATGTAATGTATAACATTAACTACGAATGGGTAAAGTTGAAAATGTGAGCCCAGTTGGGACTTGAACGCAGGTCACCTGCTTTCTAGGCAGTTGCTCCGACCTCTACACCACTGCGGAAACAGCGATCACCGCACATGCAAGAAAATTACATAAGTATGGCTGCCGTCAGATACAAATCCTATACTTTACCCTGTCCACTACAACTCAAACTAGTAGTTATTGTAAACTAATTAAGAGTAAGGGCCTAAGTGTGCCTCCAAACTGAAGAAAGGATCATTGCTAATCATCAGTATTTTATATAAGTCATATATATACGTGGCATTTTTTTCTTTTGGACATTTCCAAAAGAACAGACAACAGTTTTGATCCTACAGTTATTACCTATTCATATTCATGGAATGTATGACATTAACTGTGAATGGCTAAACTTGAAAATGTGTACCCAGCCGAACCTACAACCTGCCGGCCACATTACAATTAGTAAAAAAGCATATTCCAGTGAAATGATTTGTCTTCTTACATAAAAAGAAGGGTGTCTGTTTGTTGTCCTCATTTGTTTATGGTCACATTTGACTGCCATAGTATAGTGTCCAAGTAATATCATCAGATCAGTTTCGACAGTCAGTCTATTGGTCACAGAAGTAGAAATGAAGTAAAGTAATTTTTCAGTAAACAATCTTTGGCTGCAAAATGAAATAGACATTAAAAATCAGTCATGCCCAGCGTAATGTGCAATTTATGCATGTTATAATGCATTGATTGATCTCTTATCTCTATTTCATGGAAGAGGGTAGACTCCACAGACTGCAGGAAGCATTTCTTCAGTATCTACATCTCCTGTATTGCTGTCACTGTCACTGCATTCATCACCACCGCTGCTGCTGTTGCTACTATCACTCCCTAATCTTATTATTAATTCTTCCACCCATTCTTCTAGTGCACCTTCTCATTTGCATGCCTCTTCCAAGATATGCCATGTATGTGTGTCAACATTGTTCCACTTTGTGGGAGTAATACTACCCAATGCTTCACAAACTAAAAATTCAACTTCTTTTAATGTAAAATTTCTTTCTTTCTACAACATATGATTTCACCTGAGCCTATGATATGGTGGAAGAAGCATTACTTTATGATCATTTTCCTCTGCAGTTGTATCAATCTCATAAATTATTGTTTGGCTTTTGTGTTCTCCTGCTTTCTAGGCAATTGTGCTGCCCTCTACACCACTGTATACAAACCGATCAACACACCTGCAGACAATTACTCAAGTATGCCTTCCGTCAGTTACAAATTCTCAACTTTACCCTGCCCACCATAACTCAAACTCATAGTTAGATGTCCAAAAGAATGGACATCACTTTCCATCCTGTAGTTATTATCTGTTCATGTTCTCAGAATGTATGACATTAACAGCTATTGGGTAGAGTTGAAAATGTGTACCCATCTTGGACTTGAACCCGGGTCTCCTGCTTTTTAGGCAGTTGCACTGACTCTACACCACTGGGGACACTTCAGTCACTTCACCTGCACGGAATTACTCAGGTATGCCTCCTGTCAGATACAAATTCTCAAATTTACCCCCCCCCCCCCATTAGTACTCATACTTGTAGTTATTGTAAACTAATTCCTGTAAGAGTAGAGGCCTAGGAGTGCCACCACACTAAAGAAAGGATCATTGCCCATCATCAGCATTTTATATATACATGACATTTGTTCTTTCACACATGTCAGAATGAACAGACATCACTTTTGATCCTCCAGTTATTATCTATTCATATTCACAGAATGTATTACATTAACTGTGAATGAGTAAAGTTAAAAATGTGTACCCAGATGGGACTTGAACACAGGTCTCCCACTTTCTAGGCAGTTGCGCTGTCCTCTACACCACTGTGGACAAACCGATCAACACACCTGCAGCCAATAACTCAAGTATACCTTCTGTCAGATACAAATTCTTAACTGTAACCTGCCCACCAGAACTCAAACTCATAGTTAGATATCTGAAAGAACAGACACATCTTTTGATCCTGCAGTTATTGTTTATTCATATTCACAGAATGTATGACATTAACTGCAAATGGGTAAAGTTCAAAATGTGTACCCAGCGGAACTTGAATCCAGGTCTCCTGCTTTATAGGCAGTTATGCTGACCTCTACACCACTTGGGACAAACCAATCACCACACCTGCTGGGAATTACTCAAGTATGCCTCGCTTCAGATACAAATTCTTAACTTTACTCTGCTCACTAGAACTCAAACTAGTAGTTATTCTAAAGTAATTCCCCGAAGAGAAAGGGCCTAGGAGTGAGTCCGAACTGAAGAAAGGATCATTGCCTATCATCTGCATTTTATATAAGTTACATATATGTGGCGTCTGTTCTTTCGGGCATGTCCAAAAGAACAAACGATAGTTTTGGTCATGCAGTTATACTCTATTAATATTTACGGAATGTATAACATTAACTGCGAATGGGTTAAGTTGAAACTGTGTACCGATCCGGGACTTGAACCTAGTTGTCCTGCTTTCTAGGCAGTTGCACCTCTGGGGACACAGCGATCCTTCTCTGTTGCATCTCTTGAATTTTCTGGCACCATCTGATAAACTCTATTCTTCAACTTCTGTTCTGATAAATGGACTTGTTCCTGGTGGTCTCCAAACATCCTCTTAAGTTCCATCTGTATTTGGTCCCAGCTATCGAGCTTGTCCTCATTGTTTTCAAACAAATGCTGGGCTATCCCATCCAGATAGAAATATGCATTCGCCAAGCACATCATGTGGTAGCATCTATTACTCTTGGTGACTCAGTCGAATGCTTTCAGCCATTTATTTGGATCCTGTCCATCATCTTCCGAGAGCTATGATGGATATCTGATGTGCAGCTGGCTTACCACTCTTTTTGTATCTATGGGTCTTTTGATGTCACAGACCTTCATAAGGAGGCAGTGAGTATACAATTTGTATTCCGGTTCTTGTCCATGCAGGCGACATCTTTCACATTGCCTAATCGGAGCCACGTTGATGCAGATGTTTTGCAGTGTACCCAGCGCCTCCACTAAATAGTGACATGTTGAAAACTTAATTCGAAGGCTAAGTCATTCATTAATAGAGCACAACACTTTACATTTAGAACAGGTTTATTGCTAACACAAGTGTACGCTCAGAACAGACATCCTTCTGATTTAGTACTCCACTGTTTATGCATAGAAAGAATTTTCTGCAAATTACAAGTTTATCAATCATACGAAACATGTAGAAAATTCTAGAAATAGTAAATACAAAGAACTAATCGGTGGCGGGATGTAAACTGGGGATCACCAGAACAGCAATCTGTGACACTAACCACTGTACCATGCGTTCCATCAGAAGACTCGCAGCACTATTGTTGTTTAAGTTCATATGGCATATATTTCAATACATAATAGTCATATTTTGCTTTTGGATACCAGGATATATTTCAATTTTAGTAGTTCTGATTGTCCTGAAACCATGACTATTATGCTTACCTTGGCAGTGACAGCATCTTTTTTGTGCAGTTTATTTCATCTGCTTCCATCACACAAGCAAATAATTCATTAGAAAATCTTGCTATCAAATAATAATTCAATTTCCCATGACATATAGTGTCTCATTATATCAAAGATATAGAATAGAAGGGGAGGATTGCTTTTAAATTTCTGCCATGACTGGGATTTGAATACACAACCTTCTGCTCACCAAGTAGATACTGTATCCACTCATCTATGGTTTCCTTACAGGTATTGTTATTGCACGCCATGTCATTATGCACCTCTCCCGCCACAAAACAAACTTTAATTCTGTCAGCTGCAGCACAAGTTTTAATTCAGCATCTCTACTTCTATTCAGTATCTTTTATATAATGATATAATATAAATTGAATTACTATTTGATATTTATATCACCTATGACTGAGGTAAAGGCAGGATTTTTCCCATTAGCATTCTTTGCTAGGGTGCTATTTCAATATTGGGGAGCCTCAACACTTTGATGTGTGTTATATACGGGAACATCAAGGCAAAATTGAAGTTTGTATTATGGAGGGAGACATGCTTTTACGACAAGCTCTGCAGCAGTTGCAGGTTACGATAGCTGAGTGGGTGAAATGTCTGCCTGGTAAGCAGGAGATTCCAGATTTAAATCCTGGCCACAATACTAATTTCAATTCAGTGCCTCTCCTTCTATTCAATGTCTTAGAAGAAAAAAAAGGTGAAACGATTTTAAGTAAAAATATTCACATGTGATTCTTATTTATATGTGTCAATAACTTATTTTATTCCATGACATGGAGTCAGCCACATTCGGCCACTTGATTTTATTTAACAACTATTTTAATGTGAGCTAAATGAAATACTTCTGAAGAAGGCAAAATTCCTTTTGCCGAAACCTGGGTCAAGTTTAATGCTTATAAACCATTTTTATGCAACTGGTCGGCAGAGGTTTTGTTGACTTTTGGATAGCTTTATTAAAATGTTCTTTGTGTTAAAATATATGGATAAAATGAAAATACAGTGCTTCTGTAATTTTTTTAGTTTAATAATGAAATTTTTTTATTTCAATAATATACAAATTAATTCACTGTCAAGAGAAAGAGGAGGACATAAATAACTTTTTTAAATTATATAATTTTATGTACATGTGTTAAACATAATTAAGGTCTTTGTGTTTTCTGATAGGACATATTTCATTATAAGTGTTATAATGTTTAACTCAATTATAATTATGTGGTATGACACACACAGTACACAAGAATATTTATCCTTTCCCTTTCCATTTTGTAACAGATTTGCAAGCAGTACCGTGAAATCAAGACAGATGCCCAGTTGCAATGCATTCATAAATCTAAAGCTACATTTTTCTAAAGGCTGTGAAGTATGGATGCCTGGATAGCCAAGACACAATTGGATTCATAATTTTTAACAATCATATTACTTCTACTTTTTTTATTACAAATCATTTCCTGATTCTAGTAATAAAAACAGTGCCGCACGCTCACCGCCTGAACATCTATAGCGAGGTCTGGAGATGATCTGTGGATGTGGATGGACGATCAAAAGGATAATAAAGGTTCGGCCAGCCACTCTACACATACTAAAACTTCCAGTTAAAAGCAGGACGGACAACACAAAAGTAACAAAAGATTAAAATTGTTGGAGTGGTGTGTGCCTGAGAGATCAGGCTAAGATACCCACCATTTAAAAAAAAAAAAAAAAAAAAAAAAAAAAAAAAAAAAAAAAAAAAAAAAAAAAAAAAAAAAAAAAAACAGCTGTGAGAGTAAAATGTAAAACACAGTCAGCCAATATCCAGGGCCCAGGTAGTGGTGGTCTGCTTGGGCATCTGATCAACACAGTCATTCCCTGGGATGCCAATGGGACCCAGGGTCCAAACAAAGGCCACAGAACATACAGACTTGACAAACAGAGTCCTGAACAGACAGCACCAAATGGTACTTGGAAAAACACTGTTGAAAGATTTGCAAGCCACTCAGAGAGTCACTACAAATAATTATAGACTCTCCCGGTAGGCTCGGATACGTTCAAGACCATGAGAAATAGCCACCAGGGCAAGGAATGCTGCTCAGTGTGGTCACCATGGACATAAGTATACCCAGTACAGTCATCTACCAGGAAAATGCCTGTTTATACAACTTCTGCTACACGGAATGAAAAAAATTAGCACCATTAATTGGTGACAGAGGTTCAATGGTGAAACAGAAGCTTTCGAGTCATGGGACAAGTCTAACAGAAGCTGCAGGCAAAATAATGGATCGAGGATGGGTACAGAAAGGATAATGGAAAGTGGGAGGGATGGGAAGGGACTCAAATGACAAAAAAATGAACACACATGAACCGCAATCGGAAGACCTGACCTTGGCCATCGTCATGGGGAAGGTAGTGCAGCAGCTAGAAAGAGAAGTCTCCCAGTCGGGTGGTGAGGTGAGGTATGAATATGGACAACGTACGAAGCAGTAGCTGTTGCCAGAAGAATCACAGGGGAGGACCCCCAGCTTCAGCAAGAAGAATGCCACTATGGAGAACTGGGTCCAAGACCCACGGCGCAGAAGGAGTCACAGAATTGTACATGAGGCTGTTGTAATTGAGGCATGATTGAATGATGGCTTTATACGGCTGCAAGGGAGATGGATGGACAGCTCCAAACAGTGTGGCTGAGGCAATGAAGAATATTGAGATACCACCAAAACTTTTGTCACAGTTGTCGAACGTGTGGCACCAAAGTGAGCCAGGCATCAAATAGCATGCCAAGAAGTGACCGTCTCTTCAACACAAAGTAGTTCAGTACTCAAATACAGTTCGGCATCCGGGTCCACGATGGTGACAAAAGTGCATAACCTGGATCTTGGAGACAGAAAAATTCAACTGATGGGGTAAGGCCCATGACTGTGCCTTTCAAAGGGCTTCCTGCAGATGCCTTTCAGTGACACCAATGCCAGCGGAACTGAAGTACACACAAAAGCCATTGGCATACAGTGAGGAAGAAACTGATGACCCCACAGCCACAGCAAGGCCATCAATTTTAATAAAAAAAAACAGAGGAACACTAAGGACAGAGCCCTATGGGATCCCATTCTCCTGAATATGGGGTGAGCTGAGAGAGGTACAAACCCTAACCTAAAATGAATGAAGTGAGAGGAATTTCTGAATCAACAGAGGAAGTGCACCTCATAAGCCCTAGCCGTGCAGCATAGTCAGAATGGTGTTATCGGGTGGTATCATACACCTTCCGAAGGTCAAAAAAGACTGCAACAAGGTGCTCACACATAGTAAAAGCTATATGAATTGCAGACACTAGAGCCAATAGCTTGTCAATAATGGAGTGGCCTTGACAGAAGCCCCCCTATTCTGGGAACAGGAGATGCCAATGTTCAAGGATCCCCAGCCATTGAAAAAGTTGCCATTGGATTGATTTCAATGCCCTAAAATGGTTGAAATGTTTAAATATTTCTAATTCAAAGAGTTTAATCAGAATGTTTGTAAGGCTGATCGGGTGGTAACCACCAGCAGATCTGCGCCAGGTTTCATCACTTGGACAATGATACTATCCTACCATTGGGATGGGAAAACACCATTGGCCTAGAATGGTTTAACAGGGCAAGCAGTTGACATTGGAAGTTTGCAGAGAGGCGATAAAGGAATTGGCTATGGATACGATCTGATCGTGGACAGGTATTATGGCATGCAGCGAGGGTACTTGGGAACTCCCGTTCGCTAGCAGCTTCCACTCGACTTGCTCCTTGAGGGTGAGGAAGGCTGGACTGCAAGCTGTGGTCACAAAGCTACATGAATAATGCCCTGCCATGTGCTCAGTGATAGCTATCAGGTCTGTACAGAGAGTATCCTGAATGCAGAGACAGGGGATTCCTGCTGGTGGACAGTACCCAGAAAGGTGCTGAACTTGGAACCACACCAAAGAAGGGCAGCTGCAAGATCCAATGGAGTCTACATACCTCTCACAACAATCCTGTTTACTCTTCCAGATAAGCTGTCAAGTGAAAGGGTGGCACCAATTGGAGTACCCGTCAATTATTCCGTATGGCCTCAGTGATCCGAGGCATTGACTTGGCCCAAAGTGAGCCAATGTTGGTCGGAACAGATGCCTCAGTGGCAGAAACTATGGTAGCATTGAACTGTTGAACCACCATATCTACATCGGCTGGTAGTGGAACGGGAACCACAGTAGCCAACGTTTAACCCAGCCAATCAGCCCTTTGAAAAGACCAACAGGGCCAGTGGTCTGCATGTTGAAACTGCAGGAGCATCAAAAGAATGGGAAAGTGTTTACAACACAGAGGTCATCGTGGACCCCCAAATGTGCAGGAGTAGGCTTGAGCTGCAAAGGGACCGGTATATGGCAGAATATGTGCCATGCGCCACACTAAAATGTGGTGGGGACAGTTGCAAGATCAATGTAGCAATGCCAGTGAGAGAGACAGCCACATCCGGGAGGGGGGGGGGGGGATAAATGAAACAGATGGTAAATTCCTCCATGTCCTGGATTCGTACAGCTATTGCCTCCAGAGTCATTTGGAGTGGCATTGCAGCACTGGGGATAGTGGTGAGGGCGTAGACACAGAAACCTCCTGATACTCTATTGTATACAGCACAGTTTTTGTAGTAGTCCTGAAAGCTATGAAGGGCTGAAGTCCATTCGGCAGGAAACCAAGTTTCCTTCAGTGCCAAACAGAGCACAAAGATGCGGCACAATAATTGGTGCAGCTCAGCTAGATGTTTGAAAAAAAAAAAAAAATGCCACTGGAGAATTTCGGTATTTCTTTGCTGAAAGGCCATAATGTAAGAGAACAAGACATCAGTCCAAAGGTTGGGAATCTACATTGCCTAGAACCACTGGTTCTAGCAAGGATCTCATCCTCATCTTCAGAGGCAGATAACTTAACAGAATGAAGCTTAGAGGCCACTGTGCATTCTTTTGGCTTCTTTTTCTCCACAGTTTTTGCCTCTCACCCTTTTGGTTTTAAGGGCTGGGAGTGCTTCTCAGAAGTGGATTCAGTGCCCAGTGCAGATCAGGAAGCCCTTTGCCCAGGAGATTGCAGATCCTTCAGCCTCTGGCTGGGATCCTCCAGTCGACGACTCACTCAGAAGGGAATGCACCAAAGGACAACTTCCTAGCGAGAGGAGCCAGGGATGACTTTTGCTTCTAAAGCTGGGGAATGGGCAATGATATCTCCTATAGTAGCATTGAATTTGCTCCTACAGGTGTTGGAGGAGCCATAGAGAAAAGGTGTTCCCCACCCATCAAGGGGGCAGTGGGCGTTTGATGGCCCATAGGAAAAAAGTGGTAACAATCATGGAGCTGTCATTGCCAAGGAGATTGAAGTCAACATGACAGAAGCAAACGATGTCGACATACTAACAGGATGAAGCTACTCGTATTTCATACCCACCACAATGTAAGTCAACCAATCCAGGGGTTTTATCTCCATGATTTTGCATTCTTTGTGCAAAATAGTAGAGTCCAAGAGGTTGGTGGTGTTGTCCGCAATTCACACAGACAGAAGAAGGGGTACAAGGAGCATTCAGATGTAATGGACACCCGCAGTCCCTACATGTGGGGCTGGAAGTGTATCTGTAGGACACATGCCTGAACTTACAGCACCTAAAATATCACACAGGAGGAGGGATGTATGGTTTTACATCACACCAGTAAATCATGATCTTGACCTTCCCAGGCAGTGTCACCTTAGAAGGGCAGGATGAAAGACCTGGTGGCAACCCTGCGATTTTTTGGTCGCCTATGTACACGCCAGATGAAGTGAACACCATGTGGCTGTAAATTAGTGCACAACTCTTTCTCGGACTGTGACAGAAGATCACTAAGTGGTAAATGAGACCCTAGACCAAGTTTAGCATTGCAGGCTCAAGTTATGCCTTTGACTAGATAGGGGTTGCTGTCTGAATCAAGACAGACCCACTTCACATTTTGGAAAAGATGCAACCTAGCCAAACTTGTCTAAGGTTCTCCATAAATGACTGTGGTATAGTGGAAATGAAGGATTCCCAATCAGACTATGCACACACAAGGTATTGAGGCGAGTATGACTCAGATCTTTGGAGGACCCTACGTTCCTCCCATGGTGTACCCAGGGAAAGGAACAACTTAGGGTCGTATGACGTCACATTAAATTTGGTCTTTCTTCTCTTAGAGATGGTAGTTGTATGTCCGGCATTGTAAACCAACTTAGATCTATTCATTGCGGGTCATCTGCCCCCATGCCACCCACTTCAACCAGGGGCTCACCTCATGGGTGCCATCCAGCCACAGCAAAGGTCACTTGGTGGCATGACCATTGCTGAGAGTCATGACGCCCCAAAAATATAAGCATCTACATCTTGACATGCATGAGGAGTTCTCAGCCCTGGTATTGGCAATGTGATACCTGTATTGTCAAGGGACATGACGACCCCACCACAGCAGACTGGCTACTGTGCTGGCTTTTGGGTGCTATGTGGACCATTATTATGAAGTGTGCATGGATGTCAGTGCACAATCGGTATAGGTCGCACTTAGAACAAAGTGTCCTGCCCAATGGCTGGAAGGAAACTGCGGTCACCACCCATTCCATAATGGGCACCTAAAGTGTCGTTGCACAGTAAATATTTGGTGCACCACATAATGTGTCCTTCCCCAAATGGCTCGCACTTCAGAAGAATTTGGAAAATTGGAGGTCAAACTCACATAGGGGAAAGTATATGTATGGCTGAAAAGTGTGGATACTCCTCTTAGTATTCCCTTATGACTGGCAGGAATACCTCAGGCTTATTCTTACCTATGAACCCACAGGGGGATCTTACTAATAGTGTTCATGTTCTGTATGTGTGCTAATCTCTTTACTTTCTGGTATTTTGTGTGTCAGATTTTCAGGACTTGTCATGGGTCACACCCATTGCACTGTCTTGTACTGAAAGAATTTCATTGATCCCCCACATTGAAGCCACATATTGTTCCCTTAAAGACGAGCAAGTTTTGACCCCATATTTGCCAATTTTTCGTCTGGGCGAACAACTGGTTTGGTTATTGACACCTCTCACTCTGATCTTAGAGCAGTTCTGACATACCACCTTGCTGATAGTTCAGAATTGTCCATAGCTTTCACCCCGTACTCTCACTCTGATCCAGTTGAAATAATCTCAGATTGAGAAAGAAGTCCTACCATTGTCTATGAGCTCAGAAAGTTCAGTGCATTTCTTTATGGCACAAAATTTCACTAAATAACGGAGTACAAACCATTGCTGTCACTCTTTAATCAATCTGCTCCTGTGACATACATAGCTACTGACAAGCTACAGCATTGGGCTTTGTTTTTGTCACGTTATGACTATGAAATTCAATTTCGACCTACTGCTCAGCACGCAAAGGGTGACACATCTCGCCTGCTGGTCAGTTGTGACAGCCTTCAACCAGAGTACATTTCTATGTTTCCACAGAGACACTGAGCCACAACAGGCTGTTGAATATTTTCCCTTAACTTCCAATTGCAAGAGACAGAGGACTGTGTTTTGCAATATGAATTTCATTACGTCTATGATCTGTGGCCAGACGTTCCCCAATGTCATGCATCAAACCCCATCCACAATTATTATGCTCTTTGATATCAACTTGCATTGCATGTGGGTATCCTGCTGCTACAACCAACAAAAACATCTCCTCACATAGTGATTTCAAGTGTAAAAGCTTTTGCTAGGTGCCATGTTTTTGGTCAGGAATGGACTGCAAAACAGATCATCTTGCTGGATGAGTGAGGTATATGTACAGCACAGATGGCAATTCCTCTTGTTTCTCTTACTCCTTGGCCCCTTCCTCAAAAAGCATGGGAATGGATCCACGTGGAATATGTGGGATCATTCCTCAATTCGTACTGGCTCTTGGTTATTGATGCACATTTCTTCTGCTGTTCACATTGGTGCATTGTCCAAAATATTCACTCTGGAAGGCCTGCTGCTTACTGCTGTTACATATATGGTCTCCAATTTAGATATCTTGCATTCACGGACTTTTGTACTGAGAGTGGCATTCACCATGTCACCTCCTATTCCTTCCACCCCAGTCTAACAGGGAAGTTAAAGGATGGAACACACTTTAAAGAACCAAATGCATAAATTCATCACTCTGGATAGGTTCTTGACCTCTTATCACTTTGCACTACTGGATGTCAAAAGCCCAGCGGAGCCGCTTCACAGCCACAGGCAGCAGGTGACGCTCAGCTTCCTTGCCCTTCTAACACACTGTCTCAAGGTGTGCTACATACCGATGAGATGTATCAGGATTAGCCAGTCTGTGTGAATTGTGATTGGGAGTCTTTCACATCAACTAAGCCTCAGTTCTTTGTCGAACACCTTGTACATAATTTTGGTAAAGTGGTGTCATTCTCTAAGATGAGAAGTGTGGCTGTTTTATACAGACAGCATCTCCTATCCAGTTGAAGGCATTACTTCCTGCAACAATCTGGGGATGTTCTCATCAGTATCACACCCCACAAGTTGTTAAATATGGTCCAGGGTCTAATCCAGTACAGATATCTCCTGTCCCAATCCAATTATGAGTTGCATGCAACCCCGCAGTGATGAGGGGTACACTTTGTTCGATGTATCTATAGGGGACTGAAAGATTGCAGGGTTGCCACCAGTGCTTCCATTGTGGCCTTTCAAGGTGATACACTGGCTGAGAAGATGAAGGTAATGATATACCAGTGTAACATAAAACTGTTTGTCCTTCCCCCTATGCGATGTTTCAGGTGCTGGACGTTCGGGCACATGTCCTCCCGATGCACTTGGATGCATGGAATGTGGATGGCTATCACACCAGATGTTCCATGTACCCCACCTCATCTCTGCATGAATTGTAGGCAATATCATCCACCATACTTGCTGGCCTTTACTATTTTACATACAGAAAGGAAAATAATGGAGATCAAGTCTCTGGACCAGTTGACTTACTCTGAGGCATGGAAGAAGTACAGGTGGCTCCACCCTGTACATATGGTAACATCTTTTGTTGCAGTCATATCATCACCAATTTCAGTGGGGATGACAGCATCCCTCTATGGGCCCTACATGCCATCAATATCACACTGCCCTCTTTGATGGGTAGAGGTACCTCATCATCTATTGCTCTCACAACACCTGCTGTGGGAACAATCCCTCCCACCATCAGGGACACCAGTCTTCTTTTCCCAGCTAGAGAAGTAACAGTATTCCCCGGCCCTCAGAAGTGAAACCACTACTGAGACGTCCTCCCAGCCCTTAACATTGGAAAGGCAGTGAGAGGCCAAGAAATCAAAAAAACATAAAACGAAAGACTCCTCAGTGACCTCAAAGCCATACGTCTTGTGCCTCAGATGATGTGGTGGAGATCCTCGTGTCCCCTGAGGATCTGGCCCTCACAGGATTCCTACAACCAATGGTTCTCGACAGTTTCCCAACCTTTGGCTATGGACTGACAGTCTTCTGTCTTACATCATACCCTTTCCACAAGGAGATACCAAAATTCTCCAGTGGAATTGCAGCAGTCTTTTCAGCTGTCTAGCTGACCTGCAGCAGTTGTCATGCCACTTCCCTGTGCTATTTGGCATTGCAGGAAACTTGGTTTCCTGCCCAGCAGACCATTGCAATCCTAGGAAATATAGTTGTTAACAAGCTGGAGTAGAAACACTAAATAATAATTACATAAAATTGCACATTATGATGGGTGTGAGGAGGAGCCTGGTAATTGTTTAGTATTTCTTTACAACATATTTTTCATAAAATAATACTTTACACGCTCAGCACTTTCATTTACACTATTAAAGTGTGCTTTTATTAGGAATATATTATTATGATACAAAGATTGGCTATGATTAAGGGAAGCCAAGATACATGATGTCAAAGTAATCTAAATGTATAAAAAAAAAACTTGAATTTTTCTTATCAAACTACAAAGTTTTCTAGCAAAGAACGATTAGCTACACAATATGTAGAATGTCATGAAACTGATTAATAATAGGCACATACCATGACTTTCACAAACATTCAGTTCTGTTAACACATTTCTTACATGTCTATTGCAACTGAGGTCTAATTGAGCTAAGTATAATCTACCAGTGATTCTCAAAATAAAAATCTATGAATAATAATAATAATAATATAAAAAACCTCCAAACAATATGTATCATGGATTATATAACAGTTTTCCCATTAATTCACTTCAGACCCAATACAGGTTATTGAAATGACTTAATTAATTACTAAACTGAAGTTTAGATAGACTCAACACTCTTTATAGAGATGTACTACAGTTTCATTTCTGCTGATTTTACATCATGAAGTATCTGTAAAGTTCATCAGTAAATAATCCATAAGAGTAAAGAAATAGGATCATATTATAGTAACAAAAACAGACTATACACTGTATTATAAACATGAATTAAATATAAATTTCATTAAATTTCAATCCAGCTGGAGTTCATAAATACACTAGTATTTGCTCCAGATAATTTTAGTATGGTAATAATTGAGCATATTATAAAGTACTAATATGCTTTGGTTTTCTGATAAATCATTTACAGTCTCCATCAAGTAAACTGCAAAGTTATGGAACACTTTTTCTTATTTTAGTACCAATTAATGGAATAGTTTACATAAGTGTGTAAATTATGTGTTAGTTAAATCCATGGCTGATGCTACTATAAATAAATAAAATAGAGCTTATGGTACTTACTGATGGTAACCATATTTTAGTATGTAATATATACATCAAATGAAGTCAATATATACATCAGTTATGTCACTTATGATAAGAAATACCTCCATAGATCAGAAAGAGTTGGCCATATTTAAACAAAATCCCTTACATCAAATATCCACATTTTATCATTTCTGGTAACATATTTAATATGTTTTACAGGATTAATAATTTTTGTATGAAGAGTGAGTGTCATTAAATTTTATTTTAAATTGCTTTTTATTTACTTTTTAGTACTTTGAAATTTTTTCACTATGAACTCAGACTTTGTTCAGAAATTGAGATATATTTGTGACAACAATTTATAAGGAAAAATGATTTGAACGTAATAATGAATACACCAAAACCTTAGAACATGCTTCCACTGCACAGTATTTAAGTATCATAAGTAATTATATTAAATGCTTTTGGACTTGGAAACTGATCCTAAACTGCAAAATCAACCCAAAAACAATGCCATGTAACAATATGAAATAAAAGTAATCCAAATACCATGTTTCTATCATATTCTACGCATCATCAAAATTTGGACTGAAAACAAAGGGTCTTTTTTTAACATTTCACTATGTTTGTGCTAAGTGATTCACAATCGAATTCATTAGGAAACTGTCATCCAAACTGTTGTAGGCCTAATTTAATCATAACAACATTCTTTCCCACTGGTTTTCAACTTCGATATGTCCTTTCTTTCTTTACTGATAGTTTTGTGGCTAAATGAACAAGAACATTACAATATAGGGAAATGCCCTAATGCTGAAAACGTGAAGTCAGGTTAATCAGCTGTCCACTATATTGCTGTGTCTTCATGAAGTGCTTGCATTGCAGTGTTGGTGTTCAGATGTTACTTTTCACAAACAAGTAGCCTACTTATACCATATTAATACCAATGGTTTTAATATGGACTGTTCATTCCAAATAAACAACTTCAGATTGTTTGTAGGCACCAAAAAGATGGTGTAATAAGAACCTCATGGGCCAACAAATTGTGAAAAAAGACTGGAAACCATTATTTCCATAAATTTGACATCGTCTGGACATAATTTCCATTGTATCAGAGACAGTGCAGTACCTTGCATTTTCTCATCACTTCCATCATTTATGCAAAATGTATGTTTGAAAGTGGGTTTGTTGATATCTGATGTCTCAGCACTGCAAATCTTTGCTTTTATTTACATTTTTAGCAAATAACAGGCAATGAATATTGTGAACTGCCAAATAACAATTCTTTTGAAATTTTTAACATTTGTTGTTGTTGTTACATGTCTCAAGTGGCAATTAAATAGGCCTATGTGTTCACTTTTTAATGGGCCTATATCTTTGCAGATTTCTCTACTATTCTTTAAAGCCAACATTCTTTGCAATTTCTATGTATCTGTTGAAAAAGTGTTAAAGTAATGTACAAAGGCTGGCATGAATTGAAGTATATAATCTATTCTTAAAAGGGTTTGTGTATATCTTTCTAAAAACTTTCTTATGGTTGTACTCAGTAACCTACTCAAGTGAATGAAGAATACTGTGATGAAGCAGCATAAATGGATTTAATAGCCATGTATGAAGTTCATCTTTCATTTATAGGTAAATTTGATATATAAGTGAATCCCTGAGACATCTTCAGCAACTTTTACTTCAAAATTAGTGAAATTTGGATGTTGGGAAGAAGAAGATAATTCTAGCTTCACATCTCATGCTCAAAATGGCAGTATGAAGTTGTTGTCTGTACATTAAAGTTATAGTGGAAAGAAAATGTGTCTAAGAAATAAGCAACTTACTTTAAATCTCCATAGCTGAAAACTTCCCAAAATAGAAAAAAAATTGTGCAGTATGAATACAATATTAACTCATTATCGGGTGTTGCCCTCTCATACTAATACCAGGTTTAACAATTTATAGGAATAAGAAATGTAATGAGCATGCAGTCATAGTTAAAGCAGGCAGTAGACCGCAGTTCATAGACAGAACAGTGCTAAAATGTTATCAGCTTATTAAGTAGATTCTACACAAAACAATCTTGTGACCATACACATCTTTCGCAATACAGAATTCCTTGTTTGTCTCATGCACCAACTACTGTTATACAATTAATGTGAAACTTTAGCCCAGGCTTAGATTCTGGCGATAATTATTTCAAAACACATCAATAAATGAACAGCTCCATCTCCACCCATGGCCTTTATATTTCTACAGCGCCCCTAATAACATTTTTTGTCTCCCTTCCCACATCTAGACATGGTTGTAGAGAGCATCTAGAGCAGCATCGATCCAACCTATGGTGAGTCAGGCAGCGATGTTTGGCAGGATATGAGTGTAAATTGGTGGAAACATCTTTTGTATTTGTAGAGATGACACTGGAATGGATGTTCAGGCCCATCAGAAACTAGTCAATAATAATAATTAAAAAACCTATTTTTCTACTTTGGCTGTTGAAATACTTAAGATATTAATAATATAGTAAGGACAGTTTACAGCTCACCACAAAGACGTGGCGACGAGCTGCGACAAGCACATACAAAAGACACACACACACAACACTTTCAGTTATAGGCCATGGCCTTCTTCAGAAAATAGAACACTCACACAATCACACAGGCACACAACACAGTCATACAACCATCACCTCATCACAGGTTGCTTAAAGGCAACACCAACAGATAAACTACACTGCCTATCTGGTATTGCACATCCTAGTATTAGACACAAAGTGGCTGCCAGCAAAAAGAATCTAAAATCAGTTATGTCTGTGGCGCACCCACTTTTTGGACAACAACCTGCCCGTCGAGGACTTATCTCAAGGAGGAGTTTCCTCCAAATGACAGAATGCCTCACCGATACATGACAAAATCCAGAATAGAAATAAGGCAAATTAAAAATGTCCATCTCCATGACTGGCTTGTACCAATGGCAGAACTTCCCCCAGGACATGGTGAGAAGAGGAACATCTGGAGATCTTTGAATAGACTGAGTTCCGGAGTTGTGAGAACAAAGAGCAACATGAACAGATGGGGGCTATTGGAAGAATCGGTGTTGTGCGATTGTGGAGAAGAGCAGACTACTACCCACCTTATGCAGTGCGAGTTATGCCCAAGCACCTGCACAGTCAAGGAGCACATGAAGGCTATTCCCAATGCTCTGGACATGGTCGATTTTTAGTCAAAAATTTCCTGACATTACAATTACCTATTGTACATGACATTTATCCTACATTTTAGCTTATAAATTTTATCAGTCTCTGGACATAGCCAGCTTTAGCCGAAAAAGTCTTAGCCCTACAAAATACATGTTCATCTAATATCTATGAAGATGCTAACAAACCTATCTATCCATTGTCTATTTAATGTACATATTTGGTGCTTCTGACACAATTAAATAAAAATATGTGTTGGTAACTATGAACACAACTATAGGTGGAAACATAATGCCCAGAAACACTTTTCCTTAGGGACTAACCACTTGTGGTCAAGAGACCCTTAACTTGCAAACATACGAAATATGGCGAACCCATGCAACACAGCAAATTGATTGCCAATGCCAACTGACCTTACACCTCTGACCAATAGGTGAAACAGGACAGCCAGATTCAGAGCACTAAACACAAACTAAAACTATACAGCCCCGCAAACGTAGGCAGTTCTATAACAGAACAATTTAATTATTATGATAACTTGGCTATGTTACAGGTAAGCAGGTGCTGCTGACCTAGCAGACTCCATAGGTGTTCAGCTGCAGCTGTACCTCACCTCAAAACCAGCCTGACTCAGTAAGACAAACATATAGTTAAGCTGCTGTAAGTTGATCAATTAAGATTTCAGTTATTCAGTTACAGAAGCTTTATGCGCCTACTGTTACCCTGTTATGAAATTGCTATCTCTATGTCAATACCACAGTACAGCTTTGGTCTGAACCTGTTTGCACCTTATACTTGAAATCAACTTACGCCTACCCAACTGTAAAAAATCAATGGAAAACAAGATACCCACTACTAAAACTACCACACTCTTGTGTGACACAGATAGCAAGCAAACCACTGCTAACCTACTATCCATCCCACTGTCTCTGCTCTTGCATTGGCACTTGGTTCCCCTCTTGTCTTTACAAAGCTACCCTTCATTTACGTTTTGACTACTTCTACCTAACAGATGTTCCTTATTAATGGGAGTTCATGCTTACACATATAGATAATTTTGTGGTCGTCACATGCTGTGATCCACTTGAAGTAAACTAACAAATACAGATGTGACAGAAACTTTTAAGTTGGTCACCACGTGTTCTGAGTCCCTCGACCTGCCAACTTAAACGGCCAACACCTGTGCACTTTACAGGCATTCGTCCCCCCAACCCCACCAAACCACATGGGTAGTACATCTGCATCTGCCCAGAGACACAGCCAGAAGAGATACCATCGTGGCCTGGGCTGACAGACACGGAGTCAGATGTAATGCGTGCCTGAGCAGCGAGATGGTAAGTCTAACCATTATCCTCACTCACTTGTACCTGCCAGCAGCCACACCTGTTTCCCCACTCCTATCCTATGTGGCCCAAGGTGTAGCCTGCAACAACTGACAGGTAGCCCATGTGACATCCCGAACTGAGTACCAAGCTGTGATGTAAACCCTTCACATCCTGTGTGGCATTCGTGTGTTCAGTAAGCTTTTAGCAACAGTATGAGCATCACCACATGCATGAGAGCCTCTCTTTTGTTACGTTTGTTTCACTATTTGTGTTTCACAGTAACAAATGCCACAAACAGATGGAAATGCGAGTACAAACAGGCATTTCCTAACTGTGGCTAGCATATTTTTTCTAACTTTTAAAAACAAAATATTGGTTTGTTAGTAGATTTAAGCACTATAAATTGGTGTACTTGCTGACTTAATCAGTAGCTGTATTACTCAGAAACTATTATGTGGGCTTCTCAGTATTTTTTCTATTTCCTGGTGTTGATAGCGACATTAGGAATTCACATGTATTACCGTAAGTCATATCTCAAAAAACTCTTTGCTGACATGAAAAGTAAAATTGAATTAAAAGTGGATCAGTAAGTGTTTATAAGACAGGAATGTAATGAGTTCAATTCACATGCGTAAATTACATCCTTTTACATGAAGGAGATATTTTGTGAAATGTTACATACAGAGGTGGACGTTTAGAGGGAATGTTAGAAAATGATGAAGTTGCTGGCTTTTATCCTGACTATGTTATTTTCCAATAATGATTATTTTCATCAAAAGAAATGTATGCAGATAAGCTCGCAGATATAGCCTTTAAAGTCATTAAAATAGTAACAAAAGTAGGGTTACATAATTTTGTCAGTGTTAAGTGATAATGCAAGAAATAACCATAATTTATTTCAGCTTCTTTCATTGTTGTTGATTACACCTATACCTCCTTCTAAACGGGCTGGAAAATTGATACCTAGTACAGCTGTTCTTTGTTACATAGAAGACGAACAACAATAACAACAGGAATGATTAGTCATTATTAACACTCACATAGGCTGCAAATATTTGTAATGGGGGAAGTTTCAGATGGATCCCCTGGAGTCTTGAAAGAAGGTATGGTTGGTACAGACAAATGTATGATTTATTTCAATGTGTGAGCATAGCAAGTCTTAAATTCGAAAAAGAAACTGATAATAGTTACTGTATGGTATAAAAACAATATCTACTTCATTTGAGATACTGTATGAGAAGTAACTGAGACTTAGTTCTATGGGAACTCCAGATAAACAATGTTTTAGGAGCACATTTACAAATGTGCAGATAAATTACAAATCTCTGAAAATAAGAGTGCTGTTCTACAATGGAGACTATGTATATTACTTAATTAGAAGGGCTTGTTGCTACTTCTGACAAGTTCACTGCTAGTAAGACAAACAGTGAGAGTAACTCAGATGAACTTCCAAGCCATTTTCAGCTAAGTTGCATTAATACGGCAAAAATTTGCTATAATTTTAAATCCACTTAATCAGATTCTCCTCTAAAATCTCTTATGTAATCTTTGTGAAAAGTATAACATATGACTGTTTAGAAGTTAGTACCAAAATTTCCAACTGGAAACCACACTGAGAACTTCTAATACACTGAATTGCCCAGCTCTCTGCACTACCTGTACTGTCAACTACCTTACCGTAAAACAGCTCTCATATACAGGCCCCTTCACTGAACTCCTTGGCAAATTACCACTCCTAACCCACTTTCACAGTGCCCCCTATGTAGTGAACCATGATGGTGGACTATATCGTGAGAACAATGGGCTTGCCCACTGCAACAAGCCGAGAGTAAAATTGAGCAGGCAGTGATTTTGACGACGATGAAGATGATTCTGATTGAGGATTTTGTTTTATTCTTGTGAAAAAAATTATTCTTGTAAAAAAAATCATGTACATTTATTATATAGTTGAAAGAGTTTGGAAATATACTTAACAGTTTACAACATTCCACAACTGGTATTTTCATCAGCGAAATGATTGAGTTTCCTGCTGGTACTGATTTAAAAACTGGTGAAAAAGGCAAAAGCCATTAACAGTGAAATCATGAAGTGTTTTATATATACCTTGGACCATTTGAAATTGTGGAATCTCATTAAAGTTGGAAGCCATACAATCTGTCCCAACAGAGAAAACTATCCACACCAAAAATCAAGGAAGAGGTCAACAGAGGTATATTTATGCAGGAGTATGAGGCAGTTGTCCAAGACAGACATGCAAATGAGGAACAGCAGTAAATAAGCAACTGAACAGTAATACTGAAGCTTGGACACACATGGGAGAGTTGGCCTTGTGATTATTAGCAAAAAATTTTGGTTGGACCCCACTGTCCATGCAGGATCAGTGGTGGGCCCACATAAACCTTCATAGTGCATACTAGACATTTCTAGTCATCTATCAGAAAAGTATGCACATTAACCTTGAGATATATGTAATGATGTATTCTTCAACTTGTTATTAAATTCTTACTTTGCAAAGTAGGGCATACATTACTCCCTCAATCTTTACTGCCCACTTCAACAGCTTATGGAATGCACATTGTGTGACAATTTAGGAGTGCAGAACATGTGTTCAAACATTGGTAACTTTTAATACTCCATGCAGCACATATATACTGTTCAACTGCCTTTCACACTCCTTCACATGATGCCTAAATACCGCCCTCACCTACAACCCTCCAAATGGCCAAACATGCAATTCCCGGCCCCTCCCCCTCCTCCAGCCAACAAAGTACACAAAGAATGTCTGATCCACAATGTACTTCAGATAGTGGTCCCATACACTGTACCACCTAGTCATGTGGTTTGAATAATCAGAAGCACAATGTTCCAGGGAACTGTTTCCTTTGAGGAATATTCTGACACAAGATCCACTCAGCTCCTACAACACCTTCACTCTTAACCAAACCCCACTCCTCAAAAGACAAACTTCTATTCCATAATAGTAATTCTTACTTGCCAGCTGCAATCCCTAATCCTGATACTATAATTTAAAAATGACAGTTGAGCATGCAATTGCTTTTAGTGATGATGAAGCCGATTCCAGATAGTGGATTTTGTTTTACTCTCATTATGGTTGATATCTTTTTGGAGTTTGTTAACTTTTACCCACTTAAGAGAGCAACCAGTAAAAGCATTAGACCCAAATTTGTTAATGATTATTTTATTTTGTGACTGTTGATTTGAGTATGTCTGTCCTATCTGCTAATGATGGCCATGTTCAATGCCAATCGTGTAATCAATATACGACACACTTTGTGTCTAGCCATAAAGTAACAAACATATAGTGCGCCTATAAATGGGTCAAATGAACTTTAGTTTATCAAAGAAATTCACATTAAACAAACAATATATGTAATGCTGTATCACATCTCTTGTTATTAAAACCTTACATTGCACAGTTTGGCATATATTACTCCTGCAATTCTTACTGTCCATTTCAACTGTTTGTGGAATGAGCGTTGTGTGATAATTCAGGTGTACACAACACGTGCTTCCTCACTGGTGACCCTTATCTCTGAATGTTCCATGCAACGAATAGCTGCCATTCTTTTGCCTTTCACAATCCTTCCTTGTGATGCCTAATTACTGCCAGTATTTACATCCCTCCTGAGAGCCAAACATCCATTTTGCCCTCCCGTGAAACTCAGTACATGAAGAATGGCTGAGCTGGTCTCACAAATAAGGTTTCAGGAGATTTACCCGCAGCAGAGCCCACATTGCCCAGCCACACTCCAGCACACAATCCCACTGACATCCAATCCCAAGCGGCCAGTTTCAGTCAAGTCCTCACTGAGTTTGCTCGTCTCATGATCACCACTGCACCCTTGAGACATGCTGCATCATTGATCTACGAGTTAAGCAACATTTCAAATACCTTACTTGCATTCAATACGTGGGACCCACACCCAAGGTTTGCCTCTGCCAGGGTGATCTTCACTGGTTGCAGGATTACTAGCAATGCTTCAAAATTTGCTCTTACCATAGCCAAACTCAAACCCACCATCATGGCAGATGCTCTCGATATCATTGCCAACCCCCAACAGGCTATCAGCTACAATTTTTTTAAACCTTTTAATTTTACTGTGTAGCATTTATTATAATCCTATTTCTGGTAGATATCCAACAAAATTAATATATACATAGTTGTCTTATGGCTTACTTTTTTATTTTTGATTCAGGGTGGCTGGAATGTTTGCTGATCTCCATTATAACATTTTATTTTCATGCTCTTGCCTTTTGAGTCGAAGTAAGCAGTTCTTTAGATCAGTATTTCGTTACACTTTTTGAAATTTTATGTTAGAAGTTGTGAGTGACAAAATGTTTCTGCTATTACAGATTAATTACTTAGTATGGTGTTTGTGTTATTTACTTACTGGTTTTTAGTGTCATTTCAAAAATGTAAGCTTCTGTGAAAAATAATGATGTGTCTTCATTTTATGAGCAGTGTAACTCTGTTTCAAATGACTAATTGATCTAATTCATTACAATTTGAATGTGCAGAATTTACAGGAACTTTATATACTTATCAGAGAAAAATGAAAGATCTTCCTTTTCAGAAGTACTGGTATAAATAAAAATACATTTATTCATCCAGTACATTTTGTGCATTGTGTAAGGTGGCTGACAGTTAATGGAAATTCAACTGAAGTGTTAATTGGTACTGTTGTAATAACATTGTTAAAGTGTTTCTATAACAGGATTTCAGTTTTGGAATTAAGAAAAAAAGTGTTTCATCTACTGATAAAATTGTTACTTTTTGCTTAACATTTGAGACTATGTAATGTATGTTTTAAAGCAGTAATGTGTTTGCTTCTTTTATCAGCTATTTCCAAAAATATGCACAATATGTGCAATGAGCCAATAGTATTTCCAATAATGGGTAGAACATCAATTACCAGACAGATTAGTCTTGAACCAAATTTATTACAGATGACATGTTTCTTGCATTGTATTTGAAGTTCAATAACATTGCCTCTAGATACCACTGTTCTTTATCTATCAGAATGAATAATTTAATCACTTATAGTTATTTTCTTGCATTTATGACCAATATATATTGTTTTGGTGTGGCCTATCAGGAGAGCTCATGGATAGGAAACAATTTAACTGTATGTTAAATTTGTTATCTTGATGATGCTGACACAATATGTCATACAAATTTGTAATTGTTTCTTACTCAGTGTGCTACAATTAGAAACAGGAAGAGATTGTTTCATTTTATGGTCAAATTACACTGAATGAAACTGGAAGTAAAGTTTTACTATTTAATTATTATTTGGTGCCAATTTATGGTTCTATACCAATTTTGGCTTGCTCTTTTTTACCAATTTTTTTTTTCAAAGTAATATCTTAGTTCATTACATGTAAAAACTGCAACATGCACATTCAACCTACATAATAGAGAGACATCATGACAAGTGGCAATAGAATGGAGAGGAGTTAGGCTTTGCCACTGTACCAAGTCAAACATTATCATTTAAAATACACTGCACCAACCTAAAAGGAAAAATATGTCCAAGGAACAACATTATCTGTAAACTAACTGGATCCCCATTCCAGTTCATCTTAAGTCTATGAAGAGCTTTATCCAATCTCTAGAAAAAGATACCCTGGTCCAGTTTTTTTTTTTTTTTTTTTTTTTGTGGGTGATTCCTAAAATATGTCACCTGCTCTGTTACGGAATGAAGTGCACAGTTGCTACCACATCTGATGATATAAACCAGTATCCAAAACTCATCCCAATAGAAGTACTCTGGACTGGGATAGTTATGGATTGACCTACTAGAAAATGTTATAACATTTTATGCATCATAGATAGGCATACAAGAAGGTAATATATTTCTTGTTCTGAGTACCTTCTGGTGGTAAAGATCTAAAATTACTGTATTATGATGAAGCCCAAAATGATGTAGTATAAGGATACTGAATAACTACATAATGGCAAAGTAGTAAAACATATTTTGTTGTTGATTTGGGACACATAACGTAAGACAAGAAAGTGAATGATATGTATGATACAATTTATAATGTAATTGAAAACAAAAGGGTTGTGGCGACTCACAATAAACATGAAAACAATGATGTCAGAGTTATCTGAATTACTAAACGAGTAATAGGGCCTAGATGGGAATAAGACAATATGACTTGTACGAAAATGGACTAATGTGAGAAACTCTTAATCTACTTATGTGACATACATAGGTTATAGTTGATGATACTGTTTTCTAATATGGACAAAAGTGAAGGACTCTTATGAGATGTAATATGATTAGGATATATGGTATAAGTGTTTCCTGCCTTCAGCAGCAGATGCTGACATTTGAAATACTTTGAAACATGAGTAACATTTGATTCACTAACCTAAAATGTCCATCAATAAGATTTATATATTTTAATATTTCTTAAAGAAGTTCTTGTTTTAAACTGTGTTGTGTATTTAGTATTTAAGGATCAGGAAAAAGTTGCAATATCTTCCATCTAAGGAGAGGGATCTGAAATTTAATGTGACATTTTCATCGAAAATAATGCTACATTTCGGGTCTTCCAACGAACAGAAGAGGTGCGCAACAATAATTTTTATTAAGGGATAGATTAAGGTTTTTAAAAGGGCCATAAAGCTGGTGGGACGTTAGTGTCCCATTTACAGAATGGACGCCCAAATAGTGAAGAAAAGGGGCCTCACATAGACGCTATTCATGGGTGCACACAGTGATGGCCGAGATTGAGGAGCACCTTGCTTGATCATCATGGAGAAGACAGCCCACAGCAGTGAGAAGGGGAAAAAAACAAATAAATAAAAATTAATTATTATATTGATAGTTACAAGAATAATTGTAAACTGATTATGGTACACATGAAATTGTTCAGTTCTGGTGTGACTTGTGCTAAAAATACACCCACTGACTTAAATGGAACATTTATTTTTTTTAAACAGTTGTGGAGATCAAGGTTTCTTATAGTGTCTCCCAGAGGCAATCAGATGAGGAAGACTGATTCTGCACTGGTTGATGGCACTGCTTTGTGGGACTGCTCATCAAGAACGTACAAAGGTGACTGAAAGTTAACATGAGAAAGAAGGTAAACACTCAAAAAGAAATTATTTAAGAACAAAGTTAAATTAGTGTCCCAGCAGAATGACAAGTTCTGTTTGGCACCACTGTGTACACTTGTTACTCACTAAGGAACTAACTAGATACATTACAGTTCTCTGGCTATTATTTGCCTCATCCATACTGTGGTTCATAAATACAAGAGAGATGAATGAATGACAGTAACATTTCCAAATATAAAAATCACACATGGAATATAAAAATTATATGGATTTAATAAATTGAAAAGCCCACATTTGAACAACCAGTAATTGGTACAACTACATCAAAAGCTACCTTGTGAGATAAAGTCCCTTCAGTCATAAAATGTTTGCAAGAGAAGATCAAATCATAGCCTCCATTTCTTAGTAAAGATTACAGAAAGAAATGTCCAACTGAGAAAAAGGAAATATGAGAAACTATCAGTACCACTTAAAATGGCTCCTGAGACTCTTTTGGTATTGTACACTTGGTTGATGAAATAATCCAAATTCAGGAGAAGCAAACATTAGTTGGCATGTAATGAAATTCTTGAAATGTCTTTGTCACACATATTTTTTAAATTAATTATTATTATTATTTTTTTTTTTGGAATACCATAATCAGATATTTAGAAAACATAAGAAAACAATAAAAAGATTGGTAGACAATATGCAGACATAAGTGTAAGACACATATATAGGTATGTCTTCATCTTGATGTTCTTAACAAGATGCTGCATGCCAAAGAGGAAACACTGAACCAATATTTAACGTGATTGCAGTGTGGCTGTTGGCAACATCAGAAAAATCACACACCGCAGTCTGCTCTATGCCTGGCATGTGGGAAATTAATTGGTAAGTGTGTGGCTGTTAACATGTTAAGGAATGTAATGTTAAGTATTTTGTGAGCAGCAGTAAAATGATTCAAAAGGCAGACAGGTGTTCCATGTCAATTTGCCTACAACCTTGTGAGAAGTTTTTAATGTCATCCGATTAGATTAATGTAGTAGGATTCCTTTGTCATAAATATATATTGTAGTCTAGCCAGGCAGTATACAACCTTTTCTCTGCAGTTTATGCCAGCAACTATTATTAAGGATTGTGCTTGTGATTGAATGTGAGTAGGATGAGCATGCAGTTGTTGCACAGATACAACTGAAATGTAAGATTATAAATAATGTCACTGGTATCTATAAAGAAAAAACATTTACTTCCAATAGGTCAGAACTTTGGTTCCAAACAATTGTTTTCAAAATGTTTATTCAGAAGGGTCTAGCAATAAGTTAGAAAGTTATTCGGAGGTGCCTAATGAAAATAATCAGTTTACTTCTGTTCCATCACCTCATCCCAATCCAGACCTGAATATCAACATCATCATGCACTGTATCACACATGTTCCATTCCAAGCATCAAATGCCTAACCTGTGCCCCTGTCAGACTTCTCTCTCACATTTCTAATGGGCAAAACTGCTGCCTCCCTCCTTCTCCTGTGCTATCTACCCACCCTAACACAGTGCACTTACCAAATTGCAATCCCAATTTTGTATCCAGCTTATACTACGTAAGAGCACAGGTATGTGTGTGTGTGTGTGTGTGTGTGTGTGTATGTGTGTGTGTGTGTGTGTCGTCCTGTAGGTCATCAAAGGATTTATTGAAAGAGCTAGCAATATTTCTCTCTTTTCTATGTTCCTTTTCAAGATTTAACAGTTTGGCGGGTGATATTCTTTGCCCCACATTATGCAGTTTTGCTTTAGTATGGCTCAGAATCTTAACAAAATAAAAAAAAAAAGTTTGACTTAGGAGAGATTAAAGTAGAACAATATTTGGTTCACATGGCGTTTAAAGTGTGAGATGCAATTCTATTTTTTCAACTTGTTTGGTTTTATGAAGACTTGATTTACTTCAATTTAATGCAGATTGAAGAAGGATCAGTTTGAAACATTAAAGAGAGCTTTTAAAAATAAGAAGAAGATTCCTTAAAGTTTGTGAAAGATGAAAATCTATCTTCTCTACAACAACAGGAAGGAAAGAATAATCTTCAATCAGCCATTTTCAAGAGAGTAATGGGATCATAAGTTGAACTCTGCATGCTTCAGAGATTTTGATCTATAGAACGTTATTAATTTAGGTAGTTAGAAGAGGTCTTAATATAATATTCCAAAATGCATGAATGACAATGGTATTGTACAAACCACACTTGTGAAACATAAAACTCCAATATTTGTAGACATGTTATTCCATTATTCTCCTAACAATGGAAAGTTCACTTTGGAGTAAAATGAAATAATTCTCCAATTCAAATGATTTTGTTTATTGCAGAAGTTCGTTAAGGACAATGTCCAAAGTTGCCAGCTTGTAGAGTGATATAATGTGTAGACTATCTTTGCGTACTCAGGAATCTGACAGTTTAGTAGCCCATTAATACCACTTGGTTACCAATAGCATGACCTATACGCACAATTACTGGTTTGTTGTAAATGTTGGTTTCTTATATTGTATTGAGTATTGCTAACTTCATTTTGTATGCAGACATTCAAATAAGCCCCACACACTCTTTCATATGGTAGTGTGTGGCTTGTTGGAAATTGTTGATGATCGAGTGGTGCATTTAATGTTATGGTTTGCTTTTGTGCTGGAGTTTATCAATATGGTAGGCTCTTTTGGATGGTGAGAAGGTTCTTCATCACTGACAAAACTAAAAAGACTTTGACATGTGCAGATTGAGTAGCAGGAGAAGGACATGTGTCAAAAGGAATAATAATAATAATAATAATAGAAGAAGAAGAACACAGAGAAAACACTAATGATGACAGGAGCTGAAGATGAATTACTCTCACAGACTTGGGTACAACAGCAAAACAAGTGGAAGACAAAGATAATACATTTTATACCTTCTAGGTTTTTTTGCAATTTTTTGTAGTGTCATTAAAAATAAATACATGTTCTATGTAAGTAAATACTGTTGGGAGAAAAGATAATTCCTTCATGCTTCCCAAAATCCTCCACCACACCCCCAAAACTTTAATAAGCAAGACTAAGTCTGGAACCATGTGAATCAGGAGAATTTAGACTTTTTGTGCTGCCAGCTCACGCAGTAACAATTTTGAAGTGTATAAAATAACATGATCTACTCAACTTAATCAAACTGCCACACATCACAGTTTTATAATGTTTAAGGCATAATATAAGGAAGTTGTCAACTTTATTTACATGTGCATGTGTTGACCACATAGACACACTGTTGCTGTGCAGTTTGCTATGTTGGCTGCAAAAGCCTTGCAATATATTTTCATAATACCACTTACATAAGAAATTAATCTGAATACACTTTCTGTGGTAAGTGCTTTAATTATTATTTTAATATTAGGGATGGCAATATATAGAGCACAATGATCTGAAACCAATGAAAATATCTGAAAAGTGGAAATAAGATTTAGAGACATTATTGACAAAATAAAATAAAAACCATAGAAAATGTACCAAAATAGTTTTTTTCCATGATGAAATGAGGGGAAAATGTTCACCACAAACAGGTGCCTCTACCTTTAGTCACTGTAAAAGTCTAAAATTCAACATAGTTACCATTAACACATTATAGGAGTGTAAGTTCTGATGAGATTCATCTTTCCCAATAATGAGACAAAAAGGGTAGTAACATGAGGGCTGTCTCATGGTGATATCAGTCTGCAAGGAAAATCAGTTTGTTTTATCGGTTGTAAGAATCAATCCACCTAGTTCACATACATTTCAATGCAGACAGGGCCATGTAAAAATTGGTCATCTAAACTAGGGTATAGCATAGCTAGAGAAGCAGCCAATGTGTAAAACACTCAACTGACATTTGAGTCAGTGATGCTGCTTTTAAAAGGTTTTACAATGCCATAAAGATGACTTCAATAAATGATCTTTCATTCTATTCTCATGTCACTCATCATGCGAAGTAATAAAAATTAAAAAAATATTTGTGACCAAGACACTTCAATAATTTTATTACATCCTTTGTTATTTTAGACTAAAAGTGTGATGCAAACAGAGAGACAGGGCTAACCTCCATATTCAGGTATAGTTCTACTCTCCAAAGTAAATTAAAACAAACTATACTCTGAAGAAATTCTGCTATGATAATGTACAGCTATATTTTTCATGATTAACCATAGTGTACAATGACTAATTTCATATAGAAATTTATAATTAACTTCAACTGCATTTAATAAGTGTGTATAATGTGATTCATTTGATAAAGTAAGTGGACTAGTACTATTTTGTTCAAGATTGCCAATGTTCAACAACATGTCATTTGGTGCACAAATTACATTTATTTAATTGGTCCAATATAGGTATTACTGAACTATATTGAATCCGCCTTCACCTGTTAGTTCCCCTATATCTTTCTGAGTAAGTCAGTTGAAAGGTCAGAGGCATACCACCCCCAAACAGTACAATGCCTAGTTCAGCATTGTGGTGTGCAAAACAAGTTTTGAATTATTAATAGCTTTACCCCACTCCATCCCACAAATACTATAAACATTTTTCCAAGTTACAGTTGAGTATATTGTAATGCTTTGTACAAAGTACTTGGAATACGATTGCTTTTAATTTTGAATATGTGAATCTTGACTTTTAATTGCCAATAAACAGGAACCCATTACACATGACAATACCTAGTTGCCCTTAAATACATTTTATTGTGTTTTGTAGTTCCCTAAAAGTGTCACAAATGTTATACAACTACTTAAAGTTTCCGATGAAATGACTATTCCAAAACAGTATCAATCATTGCAATTTGGTTCTCCCAGGGCCTATTAGTAGTGAATGTGTGAATACTAAAATATACATGGTATAAAAAACTAAAACAGAATAAAAGAGAAAGTGAAGAATACTTTGAGAGGAACCTATTACACATCACACTACAACTTCCTTATGGCGAAGAGCAGAGGCACGTAATGCCATGCATGCATGCCACAAGGAATACCTCTTATAAATGTCTGTTCATCTAAAAAAGTATGCATTTCCAAAACATGACTCTTGGGCATATTTTTCTTCTTACATTGAGTACTACCACCTTTCAAAGCATTTGACACATGTATATACTAAATAAAATTGCTAACAATAATGTAAACTATCCACTGTACAGCAATCTCAAGAATTATGAACACTGGTGTAATTAACTACTGTATATATTCCAAAAAACTTTATGTACATCAAACATAAATTTTATCAGAAAGGAATTGTCAAATCAGTGCATACTGCACTGAAGATTGGAATTTCTGTGTTTGTGTTTAATCTGCTTTTATCTTTTGACAATTAAGCTCAACATTTGAAATCTTTTGGTTTATTCTTGCCCCAGCGACATTAAAATGTCATAATTATTTGCAACATGCACACTGTGGTTCAATAATATAAGAAACATATGTGAATCAAAGGTAACACTTCCATGGAATGTGAAAAGGATATGGATTTAATAAATCAAAAAGCTCACAATTAAACAACCAGTAATTGCTATGATCACATCAAAAACAACATTGAGCAATCAAGTCCCTTCAGAGTCATCACATGTTCCCAAGACAAGTTCAAATGAAAGTATTCACTTCTCAGTCAAGATAACAAAAAGAAGTGTCCAATTCAGATCAGACAAATATGAGAAATGGAAGGTGACACAACTTCTTTTAGAAATATAAATTCCATTTGCAATGGCATCTGCAAGGCATTTGTTAATGTTGACAAAAAGTGCAATATCAATACTGAGACACAATGAAAACCTACACAATCAATATCAATTCCAATCTCCAAAGGAAAATAAAGTGAACTATGATCTATGAAGAAATTCTGCCCTGATTATGTGCAGCTATTTTTCTGAGCATTACCCATAACAGATAAAGAGAAATTTAATACAGAGTTTAAATAATTAATTTCAAGTGAGTTTATATGTATCAATAATATAATCCATTATATAAAGTAAGTGGACTAGGACTATTTTGTTCTAATTTCATTGGTCCCTTATAAGTATTACTGCATGACACTGAAGCCACCTGAACTGATTTTCTCCCTATATCCACATGAGTGAGATAGTTAAAAGGCTGGAAGAATGCGACAGCACAAAGTCCCAAACAGTACCATGCATGGTAAAGCACTGTGGTGTCAAACACAATCTTTGTATTATTGACTGTTTTATCTCACCTTGTTAGTTGAATATATTGTAATGCTCTCTACAATTTACATTTAATATTTTTTGTTTTGTTTTGAATATGTGTACCTTGACTTTCAATTGCTGTAAACAGAAACATAATACACATGGCAATACAAAGTTGTGATCAGGTACACTTTATTTTATTTGTAGTTGCTTGAAAATGCCACAAATTTACGTTTTCCTATGAAGAGACTGTACCAAAACTGTATCATCATTGCATTTGGTCCTCCCAGTGCTCTTCAGTATTTACCATAAAATAAAACTTATTACAAATGTGACCAACAGTTTGAGAAGTGGTAGTACTGACAGAAACTAGAAAAATAAGTTAAATTGGTCATTAAATGCATACATTTCTAGAATAAACAAAAATTTGTAGAAAGGGCACATATCACACTGTATCACAAATATTAATGTTTTGGTTGCCTTCCTGTTCCACAACGTGCCAGCCGAGTATTATGATGTTTCGGAGATTTGGTGTTGTAAATTTCCTTTACCAGAATAGATGAGCAGATGTATATACCAAAATAATTCAGGAACAAGGGCATAAAACTGATTCTCAGTCAATACACGGGCTGTACTTGGCAATATGTTAATAGAATGCTCGTTCCTCAGAACTCAATACCATAGAATTTCGACTATGACACACTCAATGCATGTGGTAAACACAACACCAGCCATTGATGTGCTGACATTCCCGGTTCACATTTTCAATGCATGTCAACAACATTACAATACCAATTGCAAACTCCAATACGGATTGGAAAATGATGCAATCTGTGTTGGAATTTTTGGTGTAAGAAATACAAGTTATACATTTTTCTAAGACAAACACTTTGGTATATTATAATGGTTTCTACAATTTATATAACATATATATTTTGTTCTTGAACATGTGTACCTTGACTTTCAATCGCTATTCAACAGAAACATATGGGGCGTGTTATTTAAGTAAGTACCATTTAAATTTAAAAAAAGGACATGCTAAGATATGTCAATCATTTTATTTTTACATTAAAGCCTGTACCTTAATCTACTTTTTTTTACATAATTTCCGTCAATATTGGGGCATTTGTCATAACGTTGTACCAGTTTTTGAATACCCTCCTAATCAAAGTCTGTCACCTGAATTGTTAACCACTCAATCACAACTTTTTTGGCTTCATCATCATCTTGCTTGGTCATAACGCAATACAAAGAACTATGAAAAACATTGGGAAAGTCATCCCACAAGGAGGAAATCACAAACATCTGTTTTCTCTCACCTTATTGTCCAATTCCTGCTCCACGCTTTCATTAATGACCAAAAAATGCCAACACCATTGTTCATCATGCACATTTGTGCGGCCATCTCTAAATGTTGTCATCCACTTTCTTAGCATTCCTATTGATATACTGTTTTCTCTGTTGTCTGCGCAGATCTCATGATGAATATCGATCACTTTTAGGCCTTTAGCAGCCCATACATCACAGTCCGCGGAACTCATCTTAAACACTCAGTACACAACATAAAAAAAGGATGAATCAGACTGTAATGGTGTCAGTGCATAGACAACTGATGTATGTATCGACTGTGCATAAAATTATTGAGATATCTTAGCATTTTCTTTCCTTTTTTAAATTTAAAACAGTTTACTGAAACAACACGACTTGTAATACATATGGCAGTTCAAGTATGTGATCAGGTACATTTAATTTTGTTTGTAGTAGCCTGAATGTGGCACAAATGCCAACCAAATATAAGTTTTCCTGTGAAATGACTACTATATACCAGTCCTGCAGTATCATTGCATTTGGCCCTCCCAATCCTCATGAGGTATGAATGTATATTTACCATAAAATAAAACATATTAAAAATGTAACCAATAGTTTTAGTAGTGGTAGTACTGACAGTAATGAAAAAACTGAGATACCTTGCTCTAGAAATGCAGTCTTTCTAAAATAAACACAAGTTTACAGAAAGCACACATATGAAACTCTGTCACAAATATTAGCATTGTGTACTACAATGTATGAGCTAGGTATTATGGTGTTCAGAAGATATGGTGCTGTTAATTTCTTTTACAGTACATATGAAGTTATGCATGAAGGTATTGCAATGATGTGAGCTATCACTAATGTAGAAAAAGCAGACTTAAATAATTAGAATAGTAATGCCTGCATGTAATTAACTCTGGACACAATTAACAATCTAGTTACTCATTGAAACTTCCTGGCAGATTAAAATTGTGTGCCAGTACCGGTACTGGTACCTTAGCTCACTGGTAGTGCACTTGCCCGCGAAAGGCAAAGGTCCTAGGTTTGAATCCCAGTTCTGGCACACAATTTTAATCTGTCAGGAAGTTTCATATCATCACACACACTGCTGCAGAGTGAAAATTTCATTCTGGTTACTCATTTTTTGGCACTAATAAAACGTGAAGACATGTATGTCCTACGATAGCGTTTAGCCGAAGGAAAACGACTATGAACATAGGAGAAATGTAGATCCCCAAATAATTCTGGAGCAAGTGCATCAACACTGATTCTAAGGCAATATATGGGCAGTCATACTTGGCAATAGATTAATTTGGCCAGAAATGCTAAAAAGAAAAAAAAAAGTTGATATGGCGTGTTATTTGGACTTTGTCATAAATACATTTTCGAATTTTACTGGAGAGTGAGCCATGTCTGCAACAGTTACAAAAGTGGTTCATACACAATGGCACACCAGCATGCTTTAATCACAATGTGCATGAACATCGCGCAAATACATTAAGGGTGGCTGGAAGGGTCTATAATCTCCTACACATAGAACTGCTTTGGAGATTTAAAAGTAGGCCTACTTTGATCACCATAAAAATCTTATGTGAATATAATAGGGTTCAAATTGGCATTGACATTGTGGAAAGACTATTCTGTAAGGTAGATGTCAGATTACTTACAAAATTAAGTAGTAAATTGGCATATTCGGCACTTGTTACCTATCATAAATTAGGCTAGTCCTTAAAAAATGAGCTACTGATACCTTACTGTCCTCTTCTTACTTCTGCAGGTAGTACCAATATAAACATTCTTTTCTGATGTCTCTTCTGTTAATTGTAGAGAACATATGGTAAAAATAGTGTTCTTCAGAATGTATGTACAGCAGTATCTCCAATAGCCAATGACCTTGCAAATTAATACGAGCTAGCATGGTATCTCACATACGTGTTTTAACTTTTGTATAGTATCGGAAATATGGCTCATAAGGTTTCCAAAATTGGGTTAAATGTCAAGTAGCGGCGACACTGTGCTTTGTTGGCAGCGAAATGTTTGCTTTGCGAGTGTAATTTACTGATTATACATGGGTAAATGCAAGACCCTGCACACCATAGAGCCATGCAGCTCCTGCACGAAAAATTTCCCTAGGAGTCATCTTGGAAGTCGTGTAAATAGCGTTTATCACATTGGCATGTGGAAACACTTACATGTATAAAGGATACGGTGGTGGGAGAATGCATGTGTAAGAAATTCATGCCTGTTGAAACCCGGCCTGAGTGCATGTTAACTAGTATTATAAACAGCAACTGGGTATATATTTCAAAGGGTGCATTCCTTATGGGAAATAGCAGAAGAATGCATTGCCATGCAGTGATGTAATGTGGAATACCCCTTATAAATAATTGTTCATCTCAGACAATATCTATTTGCAGACTACTGTCTTTCAGTAACTACTACCACTTTTAAAAGTATTTGATACCGTTCTAACAGTGCGTATATAATAACAAGAGTAATTGAAATACTAGTGGGAACTATCAATTGCTCAATTATATCATTAAACATGAAAAGTGGTGTAGTTAACTATTTCATACACAAACCACGTAGTAATATAAGAAATGAAAATCACAGCACCATATATCTACAGTGGGAAAAAGGACTGAGAGTGGAACAGACTGTATTAATTATACACATCTCACAATATTCCTTTACAGCCCTACATACAAAAAACATAAATTTTATGTGACTGGAAAGTTCAAATCAGTGTAGATTCCGCTACAGCTTGGAAATTAATACTATCTGTGTTCAGCTTTAGGTGCAAGAAAGACAGGTTACACATTTTTCTAAGCCAAACACTTTAGTATATTATAATGGTTTCTACAATTTATATAAAATATTTGTTTTGTTTTTGAACATGTGTACCTTGAGTTTTAATCGATAAAAAAAAAAAAATAATAATAATACACATGGCAGTACAAATTTGTGATCAGGTACATTTTATTTTCCTTTTAGTAGCCTGAAAGAGGACCAAATGCCAGTCAAATATATGTTTTCCTGTGATATGACTACTGCACACCAGTCCTGCAGTATCAATGCATTTGACTCTCCCAGTGCTCCAATAAACACAAGTTTATAGGAAGGGCTTATATGACACTGTGTTACAAATATTAGCATTGTAGTTCCATTTGTGTTTCACATCATACGAGTGGGTTTAATGGTGATCAGATGTTATGGTGCTGTGAACTTCCTTTACCATTATACATGAAGTTACGCATAAAGTTATTGCACTGATGTGTGCTGTCACTAATGTAGAAAAAGCAGAGCTAAATTATAAGAACAGTAAAGCCTGTATATAATTAGCTCAAGACCTAATTAATGAGCAATTTACTAATTTTTGCACTAATAAAAACGTGCAAACATATGTGGTACAGTAAAGAATTTAGCCGAAGTTTAGCAACTATTAACGTAGAAGTAATGTATGTCCCATAATAATTCATAAACACAGGCATCAACCCTAATTGTTAGGCAATATATAAGCAGTTGTACTTGGCAACAGATTAATATAGCCAGACATGCTAAAAAAAAGGTTATATTAGCACATTATCTAGGACTTTGTCATAAATATATTTACCCATTTTACTGTCTGAGGTGTCATGTCAGTAACCATTCCAAATGTGGTCCATGCATGATGGCTACCCACACACTTTAATCACAAGGTGCATGAACATCGGGCACATACAATTAAGGATGACTGGATGGGTCAGCAATATGCTACACCTAGAACTGCTCATTTCCCAGACCTCAGTCTGAAAGAGTTTTGATGATCAGGTACATATAATTTTGTTTGTAGTAGCCTGAATGTGGCACAAATGCCAACCAAATATAAGTTTTCCTGTGAAATGACTACTATATACCAGTCCTGCAGTATCATTGCATTTGGTTCTCCTAATCCTCATGAGTTATGAATGTATATTTACCATAAAATAAAACATATTAAAAATGTAACCAATAGTTTCAGTAGTGGTAGTACTGACAGTAATGAAAAAACTGAGATACATTGGTCTAGAAATGCATTATTTCTAAAATAAACACAAGTTTATAGAAAGCACACATATGAAACTCTGTCACAAATATTAGCATTGTACTTCCGATTATGTATTACAATGTACAAGCTAGGTATTATGGTGTTCAGAAGATATGGTGCTGTTAATTTCTTTTACAGTACATATGAAGTTATGCATGAAGGTATTGCAATGATGTGAGCTATCATCACTAATGTAGAAAAATCAGACCTAAATAATTAGAATAGTAATGCCTGCATGTAATTAACTCATGACTCAATTAACAATCTAGTTATTCATTGAAACTTCCTGGCAGATTAAAATTGTGTGCCAGTACCGGTACTGGTACCTTAGCTCACTGGTAGTGCACTTGCCCGCAAAAGGCATAGGTCCCAGTTCTGGCACACTATTTTAATCTGTCAGGAAGTTTCATATCATCACACACACTGCTGCAGAGTGAAATTTCATTCTAGTTACTCATTTTTGGCACTAATAAAACGTGAAGACATGTATGTCCTACGATAGAGTTTAGCCGAAGGAAAACGACTATGAACATAGGAGAAATGTAGATCCCCAAATAATTCTGGAGCAAGTGCATCAACACTGATTCTAAGGCAATATATGGGCAGTCATACTTGGCAATAGATTAATTTGGCCAGACATGCTACAAAGAAAAAAAAGTTAATATGGCGTGTTATTTGGACTTTGTCATAAATACATTTTTGAATTTTACTGGAGAGTGAGCCATGTCTGCAACAGTTACAAAAGTGGTTCATGCACAATGGCACACCAGCATGCTTTAATCACAATGTGCATGAACATCGCGCAAATACATTAAGGGTGGCTGGAAGGGTCTATAATCTCCTACACATAGAACTGCTTTGGAGATTTAAAAGTAGGCCTACTTTGATCACTATAAAAATCTTATGTGAATATAATAGGGTTCAAATTGGCATTAACATTGTGGAAAGACTATTCTGTAAGGTAGATGTCAGATTGCTTACAAAATTAAGTAGTAAATCGGCATATTCGGCACTTGTTACCTATCATAAATTAGACTAATCCTTAAAAAATGAACTACTGATACCTTACTGTCCTCTTATTACTGTTGCAGGTAGTACCAATATAAACATTCTTTTCTGATGTCTCTTCTGTTAATTGTAGATAACATATCCTAAAAAGGGTGTTCTTCAGAATGTATGTACAGCAGTATCTCCAAGAGCCAATGACCTTGCAAATTAATACGAGCTAGCATGGTATCTCACATATGTGTTTTAACTTTTGTATAGTATCGGAAATATGGCTCATAAGGTTTCCAAAAGTGGGTTAAATGTCAAGTAGCGGCGACACTGTGCTTTGTTGGCAGCGAAATGTTTGCTTTGCGAGTGTAATTTACTGATTATACATGGGTAAATGCAAGACCCTGCACACCATAGAGCCATGCAGCTCCTGCACGAAAAATTTCCCTAGGAGTCATCTTGGAAGTCGTGTAAATAGCGTTTATCACATTGGCGTGTGGAAACACTTACATGTATAAAGGATACGGTGGTGGGAGAATGCATGTGTAAGAAATTCATGCCTGTTGAAACCCGGCCTGAGTGCATGTTAACTAGTATTATAAACAGCAACTGGGTATATATTTCAAAGGGTGCATTCCTTATGGGAAATAGCAGAAGAATGCATTGCCATGCACTGATGTAATGTGGAATATCCCTTATAAATAAGTGTTCATCTCAGACAATATCTATTTGCAGACTATTGTCTTTCAGTAACTACTACCACTTTTAAAAGTATTTGATACTGTGTGTATATAATAACAAGAGTAATTGAAATACTAGTGGGAACTATCAATTGTTCAATTATATCATTAATCATGAAAAGTGGTGTAATTAAGTATTTCATACATAAACCAGGTAGTAATATAAGAAATGAAAATCACAGCACAATATATCTACAGTGGGAACAAGGACTGATAGTGGAACAGACTGTATTAATTATACACATCTCACAATATTTCTTTACAGCCCTACATACAAAAAACATAAATTTTATGTGACTGGAAAGTTCAAATCAGTGTAGATTCCACTACAGACTGGAATTTAATACTATCTGTGTTCAGCTTTAGGTGCAAGAAAGACAGGTTACACATTTTTATAAGCCAAACACTTTAGTATATTATAATGGTTTCTACAATTTATATAAAATATTTGTTTTGTTTTTGAACATGTGTACCTTGACTTTTAATCGCTAATAAACAACAAAATAATACACATGGCAGTACAAATTTGTGATCAGGAACATTTTATTTTCCTATTAGTAGCCTGAAAGAGGTCCAAATGCCAGTCAAATATGTTTTTCTGTGATATGACTACTGTATACCAGTCCTGCAGTGTCATTGTATTTGACCCTCCCAGTGCACGTGAGCTATGTACGTGTATTAACCGTAAAATAAAACATATTAAAAGTGTAAGGAATAGTTTTAGAAGTGGTAGTACTGACTGGTACAAGAAAACTGAGTTACATTGGTCTAGAAATGCATACTTTCTGAAATAAACACAAGTTTATAGGAAAGGCACATATGACACTGTATCATAAATATTGGCATTGTAGTTCCATTTGTGTTTCGCAATGTGCGAGCTGGGTATTATGGTGTTTAGAAGATATAGTGCTCTGAATTTACTGTACTACTGTATATGAAGTTATGCATCAAGTTATTGCATTGATGTGTGCTGTCTCTAATGTAGAAACAGACAGTTTACCATTGGAACTGGAACATCTGAGGACTGTTTTTAAGGAAAATGGCTACTCTGAGAAACAGATTCGCCATGCTATGCAGTTTGGACCATCTCCAAAAGTTCTTGAAGAGGAGTATAGGGGTCTAGCCTACATTCCTTACGCCGGGAGTGTTTCTTTTAAAAATGGAAGACATTTTAAAAGTTTTAACTGTTTTCCATCCGCTGTCCAAGATTAGGGCATTCCTTGGCTGCGTCAAAGATGACCTCGGACTCAAGAAACCCGGTCTTTATAAAATACCGTGTGAGTGTGGCAAGTCATAAATTGGCCATACACTTTTAGCTGTACATGATAGATGCGTTGAACATTGCCGCCACGAGACTATTGCAGCCGGATAAATCAGTGGTAGCAGACCACTGTTTAACGGAAGGACACAAGATGATATATGATGAAACCCGCATAATAACTAATACCTCCGGTTTCTGGAACAGTGTTTACAGAGAAGCCATTGATATCAGGGTGACGGACAATCAAATAAACAGAGACATAGGGTTTTCTCTTAGTAGGACATGGAATTCATTATTAAATAATATCAAATTGCAATGATTGACCCTGATTCCAGAACCTGGGACTGATTAATGTAAGGTGCAATATATCATTGTGCCCTGTTCCACTAGGGGTGGTGCCACCAGTGGGTTTTATGGTAATCAGATATTATGGTGCTGTGAATTTCATTTACCATTATATATGAAGTTACGCATAAAGTTATTGAACTGATGTGTGCTGTCACTAATTTTTTGCACCAATAAAAACGTGCAAACATATGTGATACAGCAAAGACTTCAACCAAAGTTTAGCAACTATTAACGTAGAAGAAATGTATCTCCCATAATAATTCATAAACAAAGGCATTAACCCTAATCGTTAGGCAATATATAAGCAGTTGTACTTGGCAATAGATTAATATAGCCAGACATGCTACAAAAAAAAAAGTTACATTAGCACATTATCTAGGACTTTGTCATAAATATATTTACCCATTTTACTGTCTGAGGTGTCATGTCAGTAACCATTCCAAATGTGGTTCATGCATGATGGCTACATACACACTTTAATCACAATGTGCATGAACATCGGGCACATACAATTAAGGATGGCTGGATGGGTCTGTAATATGCTACACCTAGAACTGCTCATACCCCAGATCTCAATCCCATATTGTTTTGATTGTGAGGCACTGTGTAATAAAAAAGTGGTAAAAGGTGTCAGAATATGTGTAGTGATGCATAAATGGTATCATTTGTGTTGCTTAATGGAAGCGAAAATCAGTAAAAGATCGTGTGATTGCGGAAGTGAGTGTAAAGGTCTTGAAGCTGCTTTAGAAATGTGTAATTCTGGACTCGAAACAAGTGTTAAGGAAGAACTGCAGAAGGACTTATCTAAAGCCAGACAATATGCTGAAATGCTAACAGTCTGATTCAGTGTGTGGATATTTCCACAGAAACGCATAGCAGCGAACGAGAAAGTGTGTTTATTAGGCCTAAAAAGTTCAGCCGCCTTGTGTTAAATACGAACGATTTTCGTGTTCCACTAATGAACAGATACGATGTACTAACTGCAGACAGTCAAAAACTGCGAAAAGAAAATTTAAGTGATATGGGAAACCGCTCAGGTAGATCTGCATATAAAAAAAGTGAAAGTGCAAACTTGCACGTGCCTAGTACTGTTCAACAAAAAATCGTGTTAATGTAGCGTGTGACAATAAGGAACACAAGACAGAAAATCGAACAATAAAGGTAAAAGAAGAAATATACATTCTGTCAACGAGTCATGGTAAGGGTCTGGCAAAAATAATGCACGACATACAGTCAGAATATTACGTCACAGGAATTTCAAAGCCTGGAGCTCCTTTGCAGGAAGTATTGAAAAACTGTGAAACTACAGTAAAAAGTGGCGTGAACTGTGTCATAATTGGTGGAGGCAATGATGTGTATAAAAACGAGAGTAGCCTGGCTATAAGAGCATTGAGAGAATCACTAGTAAAAATGCCACAAGCGAATGTATTTTTCGTAAGCATTCCCCACAGACACGACTTAATAGAAAACTCATGTGTAAATAGGGAAATTGTCGCAACAAACAGAAAATTACGAAAGATTTGTAACAGTTTTCTACACGCAACTTTTATTGAAGCAAGCAGTTCTATCAGAGAACATTTTACAAGACATGGGCTCCACAGAAACAACCTAGGCAAGATAGTGTTGGCCAAAGAAATTTTGCAGGCAATTAAAACAGCAAGTGTTAACACTGACAAAAAAATTGCACTTCCTGCAAAAGGCTCGCTGCCAATGGCAATAGAAAAGGAGAATGCACCAACAGCACATGGTGAAGATACATTCCTGCCTACACCACTTGAAGAAATTAGGTGTACATCAGCTTCAGTTTGTGAAGCATCACTGCCAACAGTGGAGTCATCACAAACTGCACTAGAAGAGGAAACAGCTGAGGCAACACCATCACTAGTCATGACAGAAGTTCCAACAGTAACAGTGGCTACATTGTCACCAAAAGGAAGGAAGAAAACTCCAGCAGAGGAAGAAATAAGTGTTATGGGTAAGCGGAAAACAGTGCCTCCTCTCCATCTAAATGATTTTTTAGTGGAACGCAGCAAGGTGAAGAGGCCCATGAAATAAGCAGTGTAAATGTTACTAGGATCTCAAGTCCAAATGTTCATTCTAAAGTAAAAAAACCATTTTGATCTTAAAATTTGCTGTTTGAATATTCAAGGGCTAAAAGATAAAGAATTCATTGTAAACACTTTGGGGTTAAACAATAACATTGATATTTTTTGTCTGAGTGAACACTGGGTTGGAGATAGTGAACTTTCTGTGGTTAAATTTGATAACTATAATCTAGCAAATAATTACAGTAGAAAAATGTATATTAGAGGTGGTGTGGCAATCTACATTAACCTGTCACTCAGTTGTTTGAAGTTGGATCTAGATTATTTATGTGAAGAAAAGAATTTTGAGGTTACTGGAATAGTTATTGACAATTTTAGGTTAATAGTAATATCGTTGTACCGGTCACCTAAGGGTATCATTAGTGTATTTCTAGAAAAGCTGGACATCCCGCTAGAGATATTTAGTGAGAAAAAGTAGTCACATTATGATGTAGTAATAGGTGGTGACTTGAATGCTGATTTTGATGTAACAACAACCAAACATAGTGTCACGACCTCAAAAATATTTTAATGCAGTACAATTTACACTTTATCAACAGTAGACCCACAAGAGATGAAGCTTGTCTTGATAATATATTTGTAAAGTTTGAAACTACAGAATCATCATGCGAAGTAACAGTATTCCCATTCTCTGATCATGATTCTGTATCTTTAAATTATGTCAATAGATTTTGTGCTGATAAGAGTAATATTCAAATGTATGTCCCCAAGGTGGTGATCACCAGACCTGTCACAGATGACAAAATTGTCAGATTGTGTCAGTCCCTCACAAACAGAGATTGGTTTGGTCAATACAGTGGCACACATTACAGTTTATGTAATGATTTGCCACCAAAGCTAATATTTGAAAGGTTTTTTAAAGCATGTATAACACAATTTAATGACTGTATTCCCACAAAGAAATGTAAAATAACAAACAAAGACCATAGCAGTAAGGGCAAAAATAAGCAAACTCCATGGTACACCATACAATTAACAAATCTTAAAAACCAAGTTATGCTCTTGCACAATATATATATATAAATCTGAAGACTGACCATGCCAGATCAGCCTATGTTAAAACTAGAAATGAGTATAAAAAAGCCATCGCAGAAGCCAAGAAAGCACATAATTTCAGTACCATTCAGAATTCCACCAATAAGTGTAAAGCTGCATGGAAACTAATTAACAGTGTAGCTAAACATGAAAGAAACAAGCGAATTAATGTAAGCCCCCAGAAATTCAATGATTTTTTATTAAATCTGTACAAGAAGTAGGAAATGCTATCATCAAACCTGATATTAACTCATCTCAAATCCTTTCAGAAAATATCTCTAAACCAACAGCAAATACAAGTATGTTTTCCTTTTCTGAGGTGTCTCCTAGTCATGTCCTAAGAATAGTAAAAAAACTGAAATCATCAGAAAGTGTAGATATATATGACATTTCTTGCACTATTTTAAGGAAAGTAATAGATAGTATTGTGTACCCTTTAACATTCTGTGTAAACAAGTGTATAACTGGAGGATATTTTCTGGATGAGCTGAAAGTATCCAGAGTAGTTCCGATATACAAAAAAGGTGATGTTGACCCCCTTTCTAGTTACAGGCCAGTTTCCATAGTCCCAGCTCTTTCTAAAGTATTTGAATGTGTAATCTATCAACAATTATGTGCTTATTTTTAAAATACAGAAATAATTAACAAGTCACAGTACGGTTTTAGAAAAAACCTGTCAACTCTTGACGCTATAGACTCACTAGTCAAATACCTTCATCAAGTTCTTGAGAATAAGGGCTTTGCTCATGTCAACTTTAGTGACTTAAGTAAAGCATTCGACTGTGTAGAGCATAAAGCACTCTTAGAAAAAATGGAATTATATGGCATTAGAGGCAACAGTCTTAAATTATTAGAATCTTACCTACAGAACCGAAAGCAGGTCGTTTGTGTCGGAAAAGAAAAGTCCAGAAAGAAAAGTAACGATAGGTGTTCCACAAGGATCTGTATTAGGCCCATTTCTGTTCCTAATCATGATCAATGACCTGCCATCATTTATCAAGTCTCCTACCGTTTTATACGCAGACGATACAACTTTTCTCCACTGTAGCAATGAGTTCAGTAACCTCAAAACCTGTGTTGCACAGACAATGGAACAAGCATCCTATTGGTTTAAGGCAAATGGCTTCCTACTTAATAATGACAAAACACAACAAATGGTTGTTAGTTTAAAAGACAAGCTTCCCTCAGATGATCCAACCCACGTTAAGTTTTTAGGTGTATATTTGGATAATAAATTGTCCTGGGCTCAACATATAGAATATATAAGTGTTAAGTTGTCAAGAGTGATCTATTTGTTAAGGCAACGTATGAACTGTGTACCTGAAAAGTATGTTAGGACATCCTATTTTTCTTTCTTCCAAAGCATACTAACATATGGCATCATTCTATGGGGAAACTCAAGTTCTGTGCATGACATCCTCATACTGCAGAAGAAAGCTATTATGGTAATTTCTGGTGCTACATATAAGGCACACTGTAAACCTCTGTTCTGTGAACTAAAAATCATGACTGTAATAAACCTCTACATATACTATGTTTTACTTTACACAAAAAAGAAGTTACCAGAGACAAAACGTAGAGAAAACGTTCATGGTTACAACACCAGAAGGACCAGATGTATTTATACCCCATACCACAGACTGTCGAAAAATATTAATAGTTATGAACTCATGGGACACAAATTATTTAACAAACTTCCACAATCTGTGCAAGAATTACCTGAACAGGCATACAAACAAACACTGTATGACTGGCTATTCGCCCATCCATTCTATGAAGCAAATGAATATTTCAACTGTAATCCTATTAGCAAAATTGTTTCTCTTGAATTATCAATTGTACTTAATTTATGTATGACTTTGTCTCCTATTAGCAAAACTGTAATATATGTATGGCTTTGTCTCCTATAAGCAAAACTGTTTCTTTTGATTTTCAATTGTATGTAATATATGTATGACTTTGTCTATTGCTGTTATGGCTGAATGACAATAAAATTATTATTATTATTATTATCATGTAATGTAGTCATCCACAATCAAGAATGTGCCAACACTCCAGGTTCAAATTTTCTATGCATGTCAACATGTATTACAACAGCAACTTGGTATATATTTCAAAGGGGCACAACATTATTTAAGCCAAAGAATAGAGGAGTGCATTGCCATGAATTGATGTAATGTGTAATACCTCCTATAAATTCATGTTCATCTCAGAAAGTATCTATTTCTAGACTCATGTCTTTCAATAACTACTACCTATGCCAAAAGTACTCAACACTTTTCTAACAATTCATATATAATAACAAGAGTAATTGAAAGAGTAGTGGGAACTAGCAATTGCTCAATAATATTAATTATGAAAAATGGTGTAACTAACTATTTCATACACAAGCCAAGTAATAATATAAAAGTGAAACTTCCCAGCACAACTGAACTGCAGTTGGAACAAAGACTGAAAGTGGAACGAACTGTATTATCTATGCACCACTCACAGTATTCCTTTACAGTCCTATATACATAAAACATATTTAAGTGACAGGAAAATTCAAATCAGTGTATATTCCATAACAGATTGGAAATTCATCCTTTCTGTGTTCGGCTTTCCGTTTCAGAAATACAGGTTATACATTTTTCTAAGATAAACACTTCCATATATTTTAATGGTTTCTACAATTTATTTAACATATTCCTTTTGTTTTTCAGCAATTGTAATTTGACTTTTAATCGCTAATTAATGGGAACATAATACGCATGGTAATACAAATTCGTGATCAGGTACATTTTATTTTCCTTGTAGTAGCCGCAAGTGGCACAAATGCCAACCAAATATATGTTTTCCTGTGATATGACTACTGTATACCAGTCCTGCAGTATCATTGTATTTGGCCGTCCCAGAGTGCGTGAGTTATGAATGTGTATTAACCATAAAATAAAACAAATTAAAAAAGTTTTGAGAAGTACTAGTACTGACTGGAGCAAGAAAACTACGTTACAATGGTCTAGAAATGCATACTTTGTGAAATATACACAAGTTTATAGGAAGGGCTCATATGACACTGTGTCAAAAATATTGGCATTGTAGTACCATTTGTGTTTCAAATGTGCGAGTTGTGTATTATGGTGTTTACAAGATATAGTGCTCTGAATTTAGTGTAATAGTGTATATGAAATTACGCATCAAGTTATTGTATTGATGTGCACTGTCTCTAATGTAGAAACAGCAGATATAAATTATTAGAATAGTAATGCCTGCATGTAATTAGCTCAGAATGTAATTAATGAGCTAGTTACTAACTTTTTGGCATTAATAAAACATGAAACATGTATGTTACAGTAAAGACTGTAGCCATTTTAAGTGAATGTAAACATAGGAGAAATGTAGATCCCCAAATATTTCTGGAACAAAGGCATGGACACTTATTCTCAGGTAATATATAATACATGGCCAGTCATACTTGTCAATATACTAATATGGCCAGACGTGCTAAAAAATAAATAAACGACACATCATTGGACTTTCTCATAAATATATTTACCGGCGGATGTGACATGTCAGCAACCATTTCAAATGCGGTTCATTCACGGTGGCACAACTGCACACTTTAATCACAATGTGCATGAACATTGGGAAAATACATTTACGAGTGGCTGGACGGGTCTGTAATCTCCTACACCTAGAACTGTTCATCTTCCAGACCTGAATCCCAAAGAGTTTTTATTATGAGGACTTGTAGCATGTGATCTACTTCACATTTTGAGTGCATGGCAACTTCTATTACAACAGTTACTGGGTATATATTGCAAAGGGTGCCATCATACCTTATGGCAAAGAGCAGAGGAATGCATTGCCATGAATTGATGTAGTGTGGAATTCCCCTTATAAATATTTGCTCATCTCAGAAAGTATTCCTTTTCAGACTCATGACTTTCAATGAGTACCATCATGCTTCAAAGTATTCAATACTGTTTTGAAAAGCCTGTATGTAAAAACGAAAATGATTGAAAAGGCTAATGGAAACCATCTATTGCTCAGATATGTCATTAGTTATGAAAAGAGGTGTAATTATCACTGCCTTCCATAAGCCAAGTACTAATGAAATTCAGAAACTGTAAGGTGAAGAAGTACGACAAATTGAAACCAATCCAACACGCACAACATTACCTTATACATTTATGTACATCAGACATAAAATTTTTATCTGTCAGGGAGTTTGAAATCAGTGAATAGTCCACTAAAGATTGGATCTTGTGTGTTTGTTTTGGATTATTGGTGTAATGAATACAGGATTTTAAAGCTGAGTGCTGATATAAGAGCCATAGATTAATATGGCCACATATGCTACAACAAAGGTTAAACTGGGTACATTATATGGACTTCGCAATAAATATATTTTTCCATCTTGCTGGAGGATTTGCCATGTCAGCGACCATTACAAATATGGTTCATGCATGATGGCACATCGCCACACTTTAATCACAATGTGTACATACATCTGACAAATACACTTAAGGATTGCTTCATTGGTCCTTAATCCCCTACACCTAGAACCACTCATTTCCCAGACCTCAACCTCATAGAGTTTTGATTATGTGGCACTTGAAGCATGTGATCTACACATCCCCAATCAAATTTGTGCCAACATTCCAAGTTCACATTTTGAGTGCATGTCAAATAGTATTACAACAGCAACTGGCTATATATTTCAAAGGATGCTTCATTCCTTATGGCAAAGAGCAGAGGAATGCATTGCCATGAATTGATGTAATGTGGAGCAACCCTTATAAATACATGTTCATCTCAGAAAGTATCCCTTTCCAGACTCATGTCTTTCAATGAGGATGAAAAGTATAATGAATTAATAAATCAAAAAGCTCACAATAAACAACCAGTAATTGGTATGATGTACCACCCGCTCAGTTAGCCATGTGGTCTAACATACCGCTTTCCGAGAGGAGTACTGGCCCCAGTTTGAATCCGCCCGGTGGATTAACGAAAGGGCTCAGAGTGCCGGCCAACCTGGATGTGCTTTTTAGGCAGTTTTCAACATCCCTCTGGGTGAATACCAGGCTGGTCCCCAAGTTTTGCCTCAGTTACACATCTCACAAACATTTAGTAACACTTTACACTTTCACACACATAAAACATTATACACAGACATTCAAGTTACACATTGCCTCCTGGGGGGCATGGGGTGGTGGCACAAAAGGGCATCCGGCCACCCTGTAAATATTAACACGTGCCAAATCTGCGTTAACACAGTGCCGACCCTGCATGTGTGGGACAGGGCCAAAGAGAGACAGACAATTAGTATGATTCACTAAAAAAAGCCTTGAGCAAATCAAGTACCTTCAGAGTCACAAAATGTTTCCAATACATGTTCAAATGAAAGTATTCACTTCTCAGTGAATATAACAGAAAGAAATGTCCAAATTCAGATAAGAAAAACATGAAAAACTGCAGCTGACACAATTTCTTCTAGAACTATCAGTACCATTCACAATGGTACCTGAAACGCCGTTGTCACTGTTGACAGAAAGTGCAATGCAAATATTGAGAAACAATGAAACCTTCACATTCAGTAAAATAAATTACACACACTGAAGATATTCTGCTTTGATTATGTGCAGCTATATTTCTCACCATTACCCACAATGGACAAAGAGCAATTTAATATAGAGATTAAATTATTAGTATGTATAGATTAATATGGCCTGACATGCTATAAAAAAGGTATCTATTATATAAAGTAAATGGACTAGGGCTATTTATTTTTCAAGATTAACCATGTTCAATAACATGTAATTTGGTCTACAGATTACATTAATTTCATGTGTCCCTTATAGGTATTACTATATGAAATTGAATCCACATTCTACTGTTGTTCTCACTATATCCGTCTGAATAAATTAGTTAAAAAGTTGGAAGGAGGCAACAGCATACAACTCCCAAACAGTACCATGCATGGTAAAGCACTGCTGTATCAAAACCAACCTTTGGATTGTCAACTGTTTTATCTTACCTTGCCCATAAATACTTTTACATTTTTTAAGACAATGAGTTGAGTATATTGTAATCCTTTCTACATTTGAAACAGAATATTTCCTTTTTTTATTGAACATGTGTACCTTGACTTTTAATTGCTAATAAACAGGATAATATTATATATATCAATACGAAGTTGAGATATTTTGACGTTGGCTGAAAGTGGCACAATACCTACCAAAATGAAATGACTATACCAAAACTGTATCATAATTGCATTTGGCCCTCCCAGGGCCTTTGAGTTATGAATGTGTATATACCATAATACGAAATGAGATAAATTGTTTGAGAAGTGATAGTACTCATTGGAACAAGAAAAAGAAGAAGATTACATTAATTTCATGTGTCCTTTATGGGTATTACTGTATGAAATTGAATCCACATTCTACTGTTGTTCTCCCTATATCTGTCTGAATAAATTAGTTAAAAGGTTGGAAGGAGGCAACAGCATACAACTTCCTAACAGTACCATGCATGGTAAAGCACTGTTGTGTCAAAACCAATCTTTGGATTATCCACTGTTTTATCTCACTTTGTTCAGTTAATACTTTTACATTTGAAATAGAATATTTCTTTTGTCTTTGAACATTGGTACCTTGACTTTTAACCCTTTCGCGGCTACGGGCATACATGTATGCCCGGCAGTTAGAAGGCCCAGACGGCTACGGGCGTATATGTACGCCCGGCTGGTAGGAGGCCCAGACGGCTACGGGCGTACATATACGCCCCGCAGGTAGAGCGGCCTGAAGGATAAGGGCATTCATTTACGCCCAGGGTCCGGGCGCACAATGGAGCGGCGGCGACTCGGTTTTACCCGCGGCTCAACATTCTTGGTGGCACGGCCATTAACAGGTCTTCTTTGTTATGGCAGTAAGCACTACAGTTTTCACTTCCGGCCTTCCTGCTCACTAGCTCTCCATCCGGCCCGTCCTGTATTTTCTGTTTGGCGAGAGAACAGCTTTTCACTGTACTGTCCTTACAATCCTTTCTTTATACGAAGAGCTGGATGTGTATGGGACTAACGGTATTTATTCATCACAACGAAGAACTTCTGCAGAAGATTCCTCTTCTTAAGAAGATGTGTTAAGTGAAATTTCGACACGAAAAAGATTTTATGACTGGTCAAATAATCGTCCTGCGGAGAATCACCACAATTTCGCGAACACTTTTAGTGGTTTAAAGGTAGATTTCGATGAATAAGCAACTCATTTAGATTATTTATTTATTTATTGTACTTTATCTCATTTAAATGTGTCTCAGTTATTTGTAGATATGAACAAGTATTATACATTTCTCTCCGAGAAAATGACGACAGTGCCCAGCAGATAACAAGATGGAAACCTATAGAGCCTCCAGAATTTTATTGCTATTTGGCTTGTTCCCTCTTTATGTCAAGGTACAAACATTAGCAGTGAATGAATATTGGTCAAAAGATTCCTTGCTGCAAACACCAGTATTTTCTGAGATAATGGCCAGAGACAGGTACAAGGTGATTCTGCATTTGTTACAATGTTTTTTAAGGTTATGCGACTTAACTACAGGGTCATCATCCCCTAAACTTACAAACTATTTATAAACTATTTTATACTAAGGACTAAAGACAGCATAAACATCCATGCCCGAGAGAGGATTCGAACCCCCGACGGGGAACGGCCTCGCGCAACTAAGCACAGCGCCTCAACGCAATGGGCCACTGGATACTGCCTTTATTACACTTCAGTGACAATTTGGCCGCATCGCAAGATATTCTTGTGAAAATACGCATGATTGTGGAACACGCAAAAAGAGATTCCGACAGGCTGCAGTCCCATTTGAGAACTTAGTAACTGACGAAAGTTGCTGCTTTTCAGAGGAAGGCTACGGTTCAAACCGTATATTCCAAACAAACTTAGCCGTGGGATTAAAATTTCCGTGCTTTGTGTCGTACAGACCAGTTACATTCTGGATTATATTGTCTACACTGGTACCGCTACTGAATTAGAACCCGGAAATGCTGACTGGGGCAAATCAGGTGATGTCGGTTGTCAGTTTGTTGTTACCATACCTCAACAAAAGTCATGGCATTTATTTAGACAATTGGTATTCGAGTCCTGAATTGTTCTTATGGCTCCATGCGAAGTGCACTAATGACATTGGCACAGTGCGTAAAAACAGGAAACATTTACTACCTTTACCTGATAAACTCAAGAAAGGTAAATACAACTGAAGTCTGGGGTGGACAATAAATAAGTCCTGGATGCTATCCACTGTAAATGGAACACACTTGCGTAGTTAGTCACAATTAGTCAGTGGGTGCGATTGATAGGACTAACATGATATTAAGTCCCTACAGTGCATACGAAAAACAGAAATGGTACAAGAAAGTATTCTTTCATTTAACTGAATTGAGTACGCTCAATGCAAAAACTATTTTTGAAATGCAGAATAAATAGAAGAAGCCACTAGCGAAATTCCACTTAGAACTAATCCCGTCAGTTACTGGAGAAGTTTCATTCATAAAAATCTAAAAGCTAGATGCCACTGCCACCAAAAAGGATAGCCCTTTTCGACTGGAATAAAAAATAACATTATCCCGGGTTTTTCGGAGCAACGGAGAGAAAGGAGATTCCGCAAAGACATTGTGTAGTGTGTACTGCCCATACAAAACGAAAAATGACACGAATCAGGTGCAAAAAAAAATGTAATGTTGCTCTCTGTATGATGCCATGTTTTGATACATACCACAAACTAAGGAAGTATTAGTTTCTTCAGGTACTTTGAATGTTGAAAGGAAAGAGAATGAAAAAATTAGGCAACAATAAAAGCAATAGAAATAATAATAAAAGTTTTTAACTCAGCCAGCAGCAGTCGAATGCCTGCGTTAGAAATGAGGATGGGAAACCACTAAGTCAAACTCTACCACTCCGTGAATATCTGAAAAATAAATCCGCTAGCATAAAGCATGCAGATGCTTATTATCGGATTATTTAGCATAGTGAATCGAAATTAGGCTTTAATTTCAAATGATGCAAACAACCAATCAATATTTTTATTTTATTGTTTCCATTTCATTATTACATCATTATTTTTCTTGTTTAATTCTTCATTGTGCTACATGGCACAACATAAATTTCAATAACTATATTTTATTTACGATTATAGCTAGAACTGTGGTAGTTTTGCAGGTTTTCCCTATGAACATCTGACTTTAAAACTAAACGTTGAGAAACATACTCGACTGATGTTAATGAAACATAAATACGTTGTAGTAATATATTTTGGTAACGTACACCTCAAGTTATAGTTTTTTTTCGATAACAAATCAAAAAGGTATTTGAATTTACTTAAATATTTTCGTTCTCAGCGGAGGATAATCTTATAACAAAGTCGTTTAGATTTGAAAGGCCGTTTCGTATCACAAACAGCAACTGCTTTGGCAGAGCAGTGAGATAGTGATTTTATAGACAGTGTTACTGGGGGCAGCTGTGTGGTGACCGCAGCGCGCGACTAGCGTGCAGCTGCAGCGGCCGTAGCCCACAGTGGCCGTGGGGCCGGGTCAGCCGCCGCCGCTCAGGCCCACAGATGGCTTCGCGCCTTCGCCGGGCGGGCAGGCAGGGCGCTCGCCCCTTTAGCCGTGAAAGGGTTAATTGCTAATAGACAGGATAATATTACAAATGTCAACACAAAGTTGCGATTTTTTTACATTGGCTGAAAGAGGCACAAATACCTGCCAAATATGTATGTTTTACTATGAAATGACTATACCAAAACTGTATCGTCATTGCATTTGGCCCTCCCAGGGCCTTTGAGTTATGAATGTGTATATACCATAATAAGAAATGTTTTAAAAATGAGATAAATAGTCTGAGAAGTGATAGTACTGATTAGAACAAGAAAAAAGAGGTGATTCCATTAATTTCATGTGTTCCTTATGGGTATTACTGTATGAAATTGAATCCACATTCTACTGTTGTTCTTCCTATATCCGTCTGAATAAATTAGTTAAAAGGTTGGAAGGAGGCAACAGTATACAACTCCAAAACAGTACCAGGCATCGTGAAGCACTGTTGTGTCAAAACCAATCTTTGGATTATCAACTGTTTTATCTCACTTTGTTCCATAAATACTTTTACATTTTTGCAAGACAATGAGTTGAGTATATTCTAATGCTTTCTACATTTGAAATAGAATATTTCCTTTTTCTTATTGAACATGTGTACCTTGACTTTTAATTGCTAATAAACAGGATAATATTATATATATATATCAATACGAAGTTGAGATATTTTGACGTTGGCTGAAAGTGGCACAATACCTACCAAATCGGTATCTTTTACTATGAAATGACTATACCAAAACTGTATCATCATTGCATTTGGCCCTCCCAGGGCCTTTGAGTTTTGAATATGTATATAGCATAATAAGAAATGTGTTAAAAATGAGATAAATGGTTTGAGAAGTGATAGGACTGATTGGAACAAGAAAAATAAGTTATGTTGATCTACAAAAGCATACTTTTTAAAGTAAACACTTTTTTGTCGGAAGGGATGATAATATGACTCTGCTTCACAAATATTAGTATTGTGCTTGCATTCATGTTCCATAGTGTTCCTGCTAGGTATTATGATGTTCAGAAGATATGGTACTTTAAATTTCCTTCACCGTTATACATGAGAAGACGTATATTCCCAAATATTTCAGAAACAATTGCATCAGCACTGATTTTCAGACAATATATTGGGAGATGACCTTGATTATAGATTAATATTGCCACATATGCTACAACAATGGTTAAACTGGGTACATTATATGGACTTTGTCATAAATATATTTTCCATCTTGCTGGAGGATTTTCCATGTCAGCAACCATTACAAATATGGTTCATGCATGATGGCACATCAGCACACTTTAATCTCAATGTGTACATACATCTGACAAATAAATTTAATTGTTGCTTGATTGGTCCTTAATCCCCTACACCTAGAACTGCTCATTCGCCAGACCTTAATCCCATGGAATTTTGATTATGAGTCACGTGAAGCATGTGGTCTACTCTACACAGTCACAATCAATGATGAGCCGACATTCAAGGTTAACATTTCAGTAGATGTCTGCAAGTAATACAACAGCAACTGGGTATATATTTCAAAGCTTGCGTCATTCGTTATGCCAAAGAGCAGAGGAATGCATTGTCATGTATTGATATTATGTGGAAAACCTCTTATAAATATATGCCCATCTCAGAAAATATCCCTTCCCGGACTCATGTCATTCATTGAGTACCACCATGTTTCAAAGTATTCGAGTCTCTTTTTTACAACTTGTATATAAAAAATGTAAATAATTGAAAAGACTAACAGAAACTATCATTTGTACAGTAATGACATTAATTATGAAAAGTGGTGTGATTAAATATCTCTTCCATAAACCAAGGAGTAATATAAAAGAGTAACATCCTAGCACAATAGAACTACAGTGTGGACAAGGACTGAACAGTTGAACAGACTGTAGCATCTATGCTCCACTCAAAATATTTCCTTATAGCCTAACATACATACAAGAAAAGTCTTATTTGACAGGAAGTTTCAAATCAGTGCAGATTCTCTTACAGATTGGAAATTCATTATATTTGTGTAAGATATACAAGATATTAAAATCAAGTGCTATTATAAGAGCAAATTGGAAGTATTCATAGAACACCATTACTGCAGATGTCATATTGGTAGCAGTTATGACTATGATGCAGCATTGTTGAAACAGAATGAGAAAATTATGCCATCAATTAATGGCCTCATTATAGCCTTCATGATACATCCAAAATTTATGCAGGCCTACCAGAGAAATTGAAGATTAAAATATTGCACCAAATGTACATAGGGGCTTTCCAGATTTCCAGATTTCTTAGGAGTTATATCAGAAAATATTTAGAAATATATATATATATATATATATATATATATATATATATATATATATATATATATTTTACTGTTGGTTACCCAACGTACATTATTTCTCCTGCAAGTGGAGAATTCAAAGCAGAAAGCAGTGTCTTCTTACAAGGGAATTTGCTATTAGCAGTACAGAGACTCAAAGGGTGGCAGTGGCATACCACCCCCAAACAGAACTGTGGCTAGTAAAGGCTAGTGGTGTTCAAACCCATTTCTATTGTTCACTGCTTTCCTTTACCTTATTCCACAAATACATTTTTCTAAGGCAAAGAGTTGAGTACATTGTAATGCCTTCTACAAAGTACTTGGAATATAACTGCTTTTGTTTTGAAACATATGTACCATGACCTTTAGTCATTAATAAACTGAAACCTTTTACAAATGATATTAATCACAAAAGAAGGAAACCTAAAATTAAGTTGCTTCAAAATACTAAAAATTGGGCTTAGATTGTTTTTCTCTTATTCTAAAACATCAAGATTGCACTGTGTTTCCAGTCACTCTGTACCCAGCATGCCTTATGTGAGTACCATCTCAAAACACTGCTCCTAATATTGTGTGACAGAACAATCTGAACCATCAACCTGGTGAACTCTTCATGTGTCAACCATTCTGCAGGATTCACACCAATGATCAGACATTTCTTAAACTGGCTTAAGTGTCAGAAACATAATCTAACACCTCTATGTGGCATTCAGCAAGTTATTGTGTCATCTACGGGTTTTATGATCGGAAGGGTAAGGAAACAAGTAAGCTGTCTAGATTAAAGCCATTTCAATTGCATACTTTGTGTGTTTCAGTTTTTTCCTCTTTCTCCATTACAGGATTTTTTAAATTTTCTATGTAATATAATATTCCTGATTGCTTAAGTAACATGGCAGGAATATGTTGTATAACATAACAGCATTGGATAAATATATTGACATTTACTCTGTCCAATAATACTCAGTGTTTTGCCAAACATTGAGAAGTCAAACAAACTATAAAAATCAATGACTGAAAACCAGTCAAAACTACTTTGTGAGATATCTCTTCACCAATTCCACTAATAGTAAGCAGTGATGTGATACTGACACAACGATGAGATGAACAGTGGTAGGAATTGTGGGGCAGGGGGCGGGCGATGGGGGGGGGGGGGGGGGGGCGGGGGGAATTTGGCAGGAAGGATAAAGTAGAGATTACACGACACTGCTACACCCAAGACAGCAATTATGTGTAGTGTCTCAATAAATAAACCATGTTATCTGTAAAGTGAAAAATACGATTTTACAGTGTTCTTTTTCATTTTCCTGGCATGTTTAAAATTACCTGTTTTCCAGGATTCTGAACAATCATGCTTACTATCAGTGATTTTTTAAGTACAGATAAGGAAAGCAATTTATTTAAAAAATCTATAATACTTGAACCACTTTTGAATATAGCCCCCATAATTTTGCAAGCATTTCTCCCAGTATTTTTTAAACCATTTGGTTAAATGTTTTCTTACTTCTTCATGATTACAAGGACAGGGCTGAATGGAAAGTGGATAAAACTTTCCCAGCCAAAGCTCTGAAGGAGCTGTTTTGTCACATCCCTAATGTGTGGTTGGGTGTTTTTAGTCATGCACCTAAACTGTCGGACACATTTTATTACCAATGTAACACTCATTGCACTTTATCCATAAACCTCACAGCTTTGTTGGTGATTGACACTTGGTTTAAGGTTCTTAGCATTCAGAAAACAAATCACAGCACTCAATGCACACACACAGCAGAATTTTTATTCAACAATACCATCATAAACAATCACTACAGATGACACACAACATGTAGTGAGCTCAAAATTGCTTCAGCCAGAGATACTACTGAGCAGAACAGTTATCACACCAATACTGCAAAGAGAAAATTGAATGGAACTTCCTTTCTGAACTACCCATGTATTTCAGTAAAATAAGTTATTGTTAGACTAATAGTGAGACCTGAATTCAGACATCAGTCATAAACAGAAAATTCAATCTGTTCTTTGACTGTCAGGCACTTTCAGGAAAAAATAATATATTGACAACAGCAACTATCTTCCTTGATAAAAAGTTAATGATTCCACTGGAAAGTTCATACACTGGTATTATGTGTATTAGAACTTTCCAGAACTATAAGAAATCAATATCAATGTTTTTCTCATAGTCAGAAAACAAGAAGAAGAAACACAAATCAAATATTTGTTTGCTTTTGTTGATACTTGAAGGTACTGTCCTTAATCTGCTGCTTTGAATACCAACATATATTAGTGATAATCATTAAATATGACAGATAACTATAATAACTTATTCTATGAAAGAAATGTATGGTAATTGAAATGTTTTAATAAATAGTGTAGCAAGTGACATTGTCATCTTGCTTGGAAAAAAAGGAAGGCTTCTTATCAACAATAAAATAGGTTTCCTATATTTTCTGACACTGAGAACTTTTTAAAGTAATATTTCATGCTCAGAATATAATGAAATATCAATGTAGAGGAATGTATTAATATTTGGGACTAAACATTTATGGAACAGCTATGGTGGAAGTATCACATTCAGTATATTGTATTTTACTACAGATAGCTGATATCTTCAGCATAAGATAAATCCATACTGTCATTGGACATGAATCACAATTTTCCACTTACTATTCACCTTTGGCTCTAGTACATATTAGGGTATCATATTATTATTGGATTTTATGCATTCCTTCCTTCCTTTTGACTCTAAAATGTCTCATGGCATCATATTTTGGGTTAATTTTGCAGTTTTTGGATAAACAGGATCAAAAAATAGGCTCACAGCATGGTATCTAATATATTTAATGTATAATGTCCTTAAAGAATCTCAGAATTCCAATCCTACCACCACTGTGAATACAGAGATGCTTAGGGGTTGTAGTTATATTCCTCAAATGTAAGTAGCAAAAGAAAGGAAACATTCTGCAGATGATTTAATATCTCAGTTCATCCTCTATTACTCCCACAGTAATAATGTAGACATCAGAGCAACTAACAGTTTTTGAGTATGTGTAGCTTGTCGTGACACTTTTTGTAACTATTTCTAATTGATTATAATTAACTTTGTGGCAGATTAAAACTGTGAGCCCGAAGGATTCGAACGTCAGACCATTGCTTTTCACAAGCAAGCTCTCTACTGACTGAGCTATGTTAATTTCCTATCAGTGCACGCTCCACTACAGAGTGAAAATTGCATTTTGGTTAGGCCTATAATTAACATAAATTTCAAAAAGAAGTATGATGGTCATAAATAAAACAGCAGACCTGCAATTCATTTCTTTAAAAACCAATTTTAGCTTTAAAAAGTGTTAATAATGCTACTAGTAGTATATTTTCTCAACTACTAATGCCTAACAAATAATTAAATGCTATCACTAAAATGAACTTTGGCCAACTCCTTCTGTGTCCACAGAAGAAATGCAGTTTACAAAATGATGACTTACTTAGTGTAGAGAAAACATTTGTTTGTATCATTTCTAAACAAATTATATAAACTTGTCAATATGTAATCATACTTAAAAATGAATGTTATAGAATACACTGCAAAGTAAATCAGTTCACATTATCATCATTTCTGGTATAGTATTATCAAAAATGTATGTTGATAGTGAAATACGGTTAATGCTAATATACCACAGCCTGTGTGTTTCAAAAAGTTCATCTACTTGCTGATCCATAATGTGGATATACACTTTTACCAGCACTATACCAAAAACAATGCAGTATCCACTTTTATGCTGTGAATTTTCCACCGTAACCAGCAGCAAATTATGAATATCTTCTTATGTATAAACAATTACAGTAATCAGCACTCTTACAAAATCTCATTACAGCTAATCTGCTGCAATGCATTATACCATGTTTTGGTTTTACAAAATTGTGGTGTAATACAAATAATGGTAGCAAATATTCACAATTTAGGTCATCACAATATCAGGAATTGACATTAATCTTTGTTTGCTACTACTGATTTTAGTAATAATGGTAGTCTATTTACCAATTGGAGACAGATGACTTGTCAGGGACTATTTAACTGCCCAATCAAATCTGCAAGTAGAATTCCAGAAGACCTTAAAAATGACAGAAGTCATGTGATCTTGGGTATCAAGTTTCATTTTCATTAAAGACATCTGAAACAGACCAGGAGCAAAATAAGTTATGATTTACCAACATTGTGTTATAGTGAAGAAAATGAGACAAAATAAATGGCAGCAGGTCCTTGCACTGTCTGTTTATTTATTTATTTATCCCACAAATCAGATTTGTACAAGGGATTGTAAGTGAATGATGATGAAACCTTACCAAGCCTACTCTTGATCTTATCATGAAGCTTGGCTCTGAACATCCAGCAAATATATGTTATATTCACCACTGGTGTAATTTTCAAATAGTGGCATAAGCATAAGTGATTATACCATAACATAATTGAAAGGGATTATAATATCTGTACAACATGGTGTATAGACAGCTCACAATGGTGTAACACTTCTGACATTTCTGGCTTTGGAGGCACAAGATTAGTCCCAAGATTTACCCCCTATATTGTTTGAGACTGCAGTAACTGAGGTGAACTGGAGTGAGAGGTATATAACAGATGGTTCAGTGTTCACAGAATATATGACATCAACTGCGATTGGGCAAAGCTGAAAATGTGTACCCAGCCGGGATTCGAACCCGGGTCTCCTGCTTTCTAGGCAGTTGTGCTGGCCCCTACACCACTGGGGACACAGTGATCACCGCACCTGCAAGACTACCTAAGCACACCTCCCGTCAGATACAAATTTCCAGCTTCGCCCTGCCCACAGTACTCAAACTCTTAGTTATGAAACTAATTCCCGTAAGAGTAAGGGCAGGATCAGAAGTGACGTCTGTTCTTTCGGAACAGACACCACATGTATATATATAGATGGTTTAGTGGATATAAATTCTGTAAAAGACTCTGGCAGACAAGTAAAAAATAATATGATGTACTGCCAATCAAAGAGAGAATGGACAAAGCCTTCAAAATTAGTTTATTAATATTTTACAAAATATAATTAAGCTTTTAGTGACCATAATCCACAGCTTTCAGGTATAATTTTATAGTGATTTTTATTAACATTACAGTAAAAATAGTCAGACAAAATCAAATAATGGAAATCCCAAAAAATAACAAAAATATTATGAACAATGATAGATTGTTACTCACCACAAAGTAAACAACCTGAGCCACAGGTATGCATGACAGAAAATCATCAAGTTTTACCTAACAGCCAAAGCATTCTTCAGAAAAGTAAACACACACACACATATACAAACAAAACCCATGCACACATTACTGCTGTCCCCAGATGCACCAGAGTATTGTAGCTCCTACCTGTGCATTTCGTAAAACCTGGTGGTAGAGGGGAGGATCCAAATGGCCCAGGTTGTGAAGCAAGCACTAAAATCAAACTTGTTGTGTTCAACAGCAAGTTGTGCTTCATAGTGGTCCACTTTTCTCTTGGCCACAGTTTGTCAGTGGCCATTCGTTCTTTGTGCAGCTGCTTGGTAATCACACCAGGATATACAATAAGGTGACATTATACCGCCTAATATCAGTCAGACCTCATTTACAGGCAAAGTGCAGTAACTTGGCATGGCATGATGTCAACAAATCAGTGGTAGCCCTCTTAAGGAATGTTGAGCCACACTACCTCTATAGTAATAGTGAAAGTGTTGCTGGTGCAAGATTTTGTGCACAAACTGACCTCTGAATTACATCCCACAAATATTCAATGCAATTCATATTGAGGCAAACTTGGTGAATAAAACGTTTAATGGACCTGTCCATAATGTTTTTCAAATAAATTGCGGAATATTTTGGCTCAGTGAACTGAGTATTGTCATCCATAATAATTCCACTGTTATTTGGGGATGTGAATGGGTAAAATGCCCCCAAGCAGCTGAATGTAATTGTTTACAGTCAATGATTGGTTCAGTTACAACAGAGGACCCAGTCCATTCCATATAAAAACAGCCCACACAGTTATGGAGCCAGCAGCAGCTTGTACAGTCCCTTGCTGACAACTTGGGCCCACAGCATCATAAGTCCTTCCTCACACTTGAATCCTACCATCAGCTCATACCAACTAAAATCAGGATTTATCTGTCCAAAAGCACAGTTTTCCAGTCATCTAAGGACTAACCAATGTGGTCATGAGCAAAGAGATGTGCTCCCTGGAAAAAGGCACAGGTAAATCCCATGTATAAGGAAGGCAAAAAAATGGACCGTCAAAATTAACATCAGTTTGCTCTAAAATTCTTGAACATATTCTCAGTTCTAATATAGTAAATTTCCTTAAAACAGAAAAGCTTCTTTTCATGCATCAGCACAGCTTTAGCAAGCATCGATTGTGCGAATCTCAGCTTGCCCTTTTCTCTCATGACACCTTGTGAGCTATAGATGAAGATCAGCAGGAAGACTGAATATTTCTTGATTTTGAAAGCATTTGACACAGTGCTTCATCACAAACTGCTAACCAAGGTACAAGCGTATGGAATAGGTACCAAAATATGTGAGTGACTCAAAGACTACTTAAGTAACAGAACACAATATATTGTCCTTGATAGTGAGTGTTCACCAGAGACTAGGGTATCATCAGGAATGCCCCAGAAAGTGAGATAGGACTGCTATTATTTTCTATTTATATAAATGATCTGACGGACAGAGTAAGTTGCAATATGCGGCTGTTTGCTGATGATGTGGTGCACGGTAAGGTGTCGACATTGAATGACTGTAGCAGGATGAATGATGACTTGGCCTAATTTCCTAGGTGGTGTGAGGAATGGCAGCTAGCTCTGAATGTAGAAAATGCAAAGTGGTGCAAGTGAGTAGGAAAAACAATCCCATAATGTTCCGAAACAGCATTAATAGCATGCTGCTTGATGGAGTCATGTATTCAATATCTAGGTGTAATGCTGAATAGCAATATTAAATAGAACGAGCATATAAGGACAGTCATGGGAAACGTAGATAGTCTACTTCAATTTATTGGGAGAATTTTGGGGAGATGTGATTTGTCTGTAATGTTTGTACGACCCTATCTTGAGTATTGCTCAAGTGTTTGGAATCCCTACCAGACTGATTTAAGGAAGACATAAAAGCAATTCAGAGGCAGGCAGCTATGTTTGTTACTGGTAGGTCTGATCATTCCACAAGCATTACTTAAATGCCTCAGGAACTCAAATGAGAGTCCCTGGAGAAAAGGCGACCTCCTTTTCAAGAAACACTACCGAAGAAATTTAAAGGGCCGGAATTTAAAATGGTTTGTAGAATGATCCTACTGCTGCCAACTTCCATTTCGTGTAAAGACCACAAAGCTAAGATGAGAGAGATTTGGGCCCATATAGATGCATACAAGCATTGGTTTCTCCCTCATTCTATACGGGAGAGGAAGACTAAAGCAAGTAACTAGTACCCTCCACCATGCAACTTTGGGTGGACTGCAGAGTATAGTATATGTCAATTAGGATTGCTGTGCTTATGGATTTTGGGGGCATGTAGAATGTGGGTGTTCAGGAAGTCACAGGTGTGAGATTGGAAATGGATTCAGGGTGGAGGTTCTGGGAAGGAGCCAAAGCTTACAGCAGGGACAGGAGGTTATGTTGAGCTTCTGGGATGGGGTCACTATTGTAGAGTTTACAGGTGGGGTGAGACAACTGGCACACTCTTTGTGCCAAGTAGTCACTGTGATGCAGCATGACAGCAGTGGTACCTTGGGCTGCAGGTTAACTGAGGGTATATGTGGCTACATTTTATTCAGGGGACAGAAGGAAAGGTTTTGGAGAAGGGTGATGAGGCCAAGTTAGAGGTACGAAATTTCTGCATTGTGACCAGAAGTTAGATAGGAGGGGGTGGGGGTGGGGGAGGGGCAATCACAGTTGGTGGAAGTTTACCATCTATGCCTCTATTTCTGATGATGTCCAGTATGGACCGCCCTATATCATGGATAAAGTCAACTCTGGTGTTGAACCAGATCCCTCATAGTGTCAAATAGATTGTAATGAGATGGAGTATGGTGGATGTTCCCAGAATCTCCCATTGCTAGCAGCACAAGAGGTCCTTGACAGCAGCAGTGATGTGGCTCTTCGCATTGTCATGTAGAATGTTGAAATGCTGTTCTGTGAGTCCCTGTGTTTACAATCACTTTGCCAATGTGAAAGAACCACTGGGACAGTGCTAGATATGATATTGTCAATGCCATAAGGCAGTGAATAAGTCACATCAACAGTTGAAGAAATACTCTCTGCCCCAGAATACATACTATACATTTATCTGAGATGACTATTTTTGGTTAACAGTTACCATCTTCGTATCTCAGTCTCTCTCTTTCTTTCATAATTTTCTAAAAATATGTTAAGGTGTGTAATTATTTGTTCCATAGAAAGGGTGTATATCCTCCAAGTATGAGACCATTATGTAACATCACATTCAAATTCTTTATTTATCCAGAAAATCTCTACAAATTATGGGATGTTATTTGCACAAACACACTTGCACGGACACACACTCACTCACTCACACACAGGCTACAATAGTGCAACAGATTAAATTCCATTAGATTTTGGCTTAGAAACAGTAACTACTTTTGTACAGTCTTGTTTCAAGTACATTATGATCTAGAAATTCTCCCACTGAATAGAAAGTCTAGAATACTGTAAAATCAGTCAAAGTAAGCAGTTCAGCAGTAACTATATATGTGTACCATGATAGAAATTAATACCATAGAAAATTAAGATTTCAATGGATTTGGTCTTTCTAATAATATCACTATTTGGGAAGAGGAAACTGAATTATTGAAATAAAAAAATCAAGGAATTCAGGTTGATTGTTGGTGGAAGTTAGACAGTGGCAATTGAAATGTGTGGAAACCCACAACCTATAACATATTGGAAGGAGAGGAGGTCAAATGTGGGAAAATTTTCAGTTGTGTGGGTAGAGTCATGTTGAGTGGTGGAAGTACAAAACTTTAAGTATTAACAAGAGTAGCATAAATATTCAGCTCATTACACCAAGAACAAAACTTAACCTAGGATAAGACAATCCTTGTAAGAGCTAAGCAGTTGATGTTTTAAACCTGTCTCCTGCCAATCATGATGTATGATAAGGAGACCCATTACATAAATAAGAGAGGAGACAGTGAAATACAAGCATGTGAAATGCAGTTCCTTAGGTCATACTAAAAAAATGAAAAGCAAAGAGAGTCAGTAACAAATATGTAAGAAAGTAACAGATGAGCTTGTTCATGAAAGGAAGAATTGGGTCACATGAAGCAAATGCACACAACACAAACTCTATTCCTGTATTTGGATATCAAGGAGCCAGGATAAAGCCTGATTTAGTGCCATAGGAAGAGATGGGCATACCAGGTTAATTAAAGTTCTTAATTTACAAAGAAGTAATGAGGGTTGAAATGAAGAAATAAAAGCTATGTCAGGAGAGATATCAATGGAAACATGTCACTCACAAAGTTGCTAATGATCATCATCATCATCAATATTAACTAAAAGTTGTATTTAGATTAAAAACAAACAGCAGAATTTATTACAGATCTGTAAATGAACAAACACACTAAATAAAACTTATACCAATATCACATTATAATGCCTATAAAGATAAAATCTACAGTATATTCTTTGCATAAAAAAGTTAACCTTATATGATGTATATTCGTCTTAACAACACTGCATGATCTCTGGGATCAGATTAATATTTTGGGATATTAAAGATATTTCATTAACTCATTCTGACATAATTTAAAACAAAATGATATGTCTTTGTTTTATGGGAACAAATGAGTAACTGAAACTATAAAATTAATTAAAATGTGGTTCATATGACAAATGCCTGTGGACAAAAAAGTTAAGATATTTTTGTACTTTAAAAATACCTGAACACAAATTTGTATCACTCACACAGACTATGTAAAACAGATAGTTAAAATAAATTTCACAATAAAATCCTTATTTCTCATTACCTCATAGCTAATGACAATGTGACATCTCACATATTATTTCTTGTTGATTTACCAGCAAAGTGTACCATATACAACTCTCCATTACTGTGTCCATACAAGACCTGAAAGGAAAGATGTTTCATGAAAAAAATTACCAAAAAGCTGTTGGATCCACAAACACAAAACCTACACATCATAGAGTTTTCAAATTTATCCATTATGGGACAGTAATCATGCTACAGATGATAAAATCTGTTATTCCATTCCTATTTAGTTCATACTGGCATAAAAAGAGTCAAGAATATCCTTTTTAGAATATCACATTAAAAAGAGATCTCTGCCAGCATTGCTAGTATGACACTTCTTTAATTGGGTAGAAGGTACTGGCAGAAATAAAATTGTGAGGATGGACCATGAAGCGTGCCGGGATACCTCAGTCGGCGGACTGCTTGCCCACGAAAGGCAAAGGTCCTAGGTTCGAAACATGGTTCTGGCACACAATTTTATTCTGTCAGGAAGTTTTATAGGATATACTTCATATATATCGGTAATGTAGCTTTCCTGTTTCAAGTATATGTACCAGGGATGTTCAAATCAGAAGGCAGGAACCAAGCTGGTTAAATTGGAATATGGTGCTTTGGAACAAAGTAGACACATAATGTGGAGCATGCATCATCACATCCCGCCTAAGAATTCAAAGCTGTACCCTCAACAAACAGGTGATGCTCACTATCTTTTTCAGCTTCTGAAATATGATAATCATCGAATTTCTCAAGCACAGAAAAAGTAATCACCAGTGTGGTTTTGTACCTTTTCATTTGAACACCCCTCATAAATAGCACTCTAGAGGTAGCTCTTCATTTGTGATTAAGATGGGAAAAAACAATGAAGATCCAGCGAAGCTCCCACCATTAAGAAAATGAGTAGCCTATTATCAAAGATGGACATCTGTCATTGGCCAGAAACTGAAATAAAAGACATGTTTTATTGTGAAATGTAGACCTAATATATTTACAAGCTGATTTGAGCATTATCAACTTTAATACTCGAGGATTTATACCTGGAAGTGGCTAATACCAATTTGATCACTTAAATGTGATTTGCAGAGTATCCCATGTAGATGTAGAAATTGTGTTTGAAAATACAGATGTCTGTCTTTGGAACCAAAACATGTAGGTGTCCGATTTTGATGTAAACACGCTTTCAGATGTCCGTTTTGGATACATAGAGATTTGCTTACTTCTGAGGAGAATCTTTTACATCTGTATAATCTGGGAATTTATAGGAATATTGATATAAAGTGGAAAATATTAAATTCTGAACTCTATTACATATTGAAAAAATGAACTACAATAATCATAATAATCTTTTTAATTTTCATGTACAAAATGAAATGTTACAACACAATCTCTAAAATTATTAGCATAAGGTCTGTTGAAACTGTTGCCAGACTTTTCCTTAAACATCCCAACATTATTTATGACATCGAACTTGTTTCCAACAAGTGACAATTTCGTACAACAGACCTTACATTAGAACATTGTGGTTAACAAGCTAGTCTTCCCTGTGTTTCTTTTCAATGTTTATTTTCTTCTTTTATGTTGTCTCAACTGCTTCCCAGCTTTTCCTTCAGACACTGGTGATATATCATGTTCCATTTCACTCGCTATTAGATGGTTGTTAGTAATAATACTATAAAAAATTACTGAAAACTTTAAGTACGGGCTAATACATCTTAGTACCTGGCACATAATGTTACCATGTCTGATTTTCAAGGTCATATGATTAAATACTGCATTCCCATTGGTGCACATTGCTTCATTCAACAAGTGTCCAAATTTGATATCAAGCTATTATGTAGGTGTCAGCTTTTGATGTGAACAGTCAAATTTAATATGTGATTTATCACATTTATGTCAATTTTTGGAAAAAATGGATTTCACCAATGAAAAGGGCGGAAGAATTTCCTTTAGGATCGACTGCTAACTATTCTCACACACTTCGAAGATTTCATTTGTGCTGCAAGCTACATAATTGAAGTATCAACTTGTCATGTCTTTATATTATTTTTCACTTTCAGAAAGCTTTTATTCTCATGTATTTGATAATATTGTGCTTCATATATTTTCGTATTTATTTTGAAACAGCCAGAGACAATTCCATTGTTATTTACAGTATAGTTACCATAGTTCAGTCAGCTTCCAGCAGCCTTTATTAGGGTACTAGGCTAGTTAGAAGTTGATTATTTAGTTTTCTACTCTTCACAGTTAATTTATCAATCGGATGGATAGGATGTGTGCCTACTGTGTGTGGACACAGCAGGAGTTGGCTGCAGTTCGCAAACAGGTCACCTAACTGCTGGCTATGGCCATTTGTCTTCAGGCTGCTGTCTCGGGGTGCAGCAGCAGTGGGGAGTGTCGACTGGGGCACCTCAAGTGTCTAATGCTTCGCCCTCTGGCCCTGCTGTTGAGGCACCTTCAGGTGTACCGGACGTGGTCGAACCACCCTCTCTGCAAGGGAAGTGGTGGGTTGAACAGTGTTCACATCGCTTGACACGGAAGACCAATGTGTAAGCTGGCCATCTGGCCACACCCAGTGAGTAGACACGTGAGCACTCCTTCAGCAGGATCCGAGCAGATGCACAGGGGGAGGGGATTATTAGTTACTGGAAGCTCAAATGTTAGGCACATGATGGAGCCCCTTAGGCAGATAGTGTCGAGATCTGGAAAGAAGTCCAACATGCACTAGATGTGTCTGCTGGACGAGTCTCATCCGTGATGTGAAGGCGGCCTTGCCAGTGGCTATCAAGTGTATGGGGTGCGGTTGACTACAAGTTGTGGCTCACGTCAGCACCAGTGATGCTTCTTGCTTGGGTTCTGAGAACATCCTCAGTTCCTGCTGGCAGAAATGGTAAAGGCTGGTGGCCTCACACATGGGGTGTCGATTTGTAACATTGTTTCCAGGGTTGATTGGGATCCTTTGGTTAGTAGCCAAGTGGAGTGTCTGAACCAGAGGCTTCTCCAACTCTGTGACAGTCATGACTGCAAATGTCTGGATCTGCGTTATTGGGTGGGGAATTGTACGATGCCCCTAGATAGATCAGGGGTGCACTACACTAAGGAAGCAGCTACTTTTTTTTTTTAGCTAGGTGGTAGCTTTTATGAGTACTTACCTGTCAATTTTCAGTCAGCAAATTCAAGCCGCATTCAGAACAAAAATTCGACTATCAAAATACAAGTTGTAAACTTTCAAAGCATTAAAAACAAAGTTACCAAATTTGCTGCACTGCATGGAAATTATTGTGCTCAGATAGTTTTAGGCACCAAAACCGGGCTAAATCATGATGTGGCAAGTTCAGAAATATATAGTGAGGCGTCGAATGTGTATCAGAAAGACAGATTGGACACAACTGGAGGGGGAGTGTTCGTTGCCGTGGACAAAGATATTGTTTCTACTGATATCGAAGTTGAGAGTAACTGTGAAGTTATCTGGGCACATATAATAGGTCCAAGAGAAGTAAAGTTAATAGTTGGGTGTTTTTCTGCCCCCAAGTGCTACTGTAGTAGTTTTGGGGTCATTCAAAGAAAATCTACATCAGGTAGTGTGTAGGTATCCACGCCATGCAGCATTAGCCTGGGGCGACTTCAAACTTAAGAGTATAGATTGGGACCTGTCCAGTTTCATTTCAGACAGTACAGACAAGCAGTCTTCTGAGCTACTTTTGGACACATTTTCTGAAAACTGTCTTTAGAACTTATAGCTACGAACAGGCCTGACCTTATTACCGATGTCAGTGTAGAGACAAGAGTTAGCGAGCATGATATCATCATAGCGTCAATGGCGACCAAAGTTAATAAACCTGTCAAGAAGGCTAGGAGCATGTTTTTGTTAGAAAGAGCTGATAAGCAATTGTTAGGATCACACTTAGAAAATGAATGGACATCGTCTAGTTCTGATACAACGGATATAGAGGAATTGTGAACTACATTTAAATGCATTGTAAATAAAGGGTTACAGAAATATGTGCCTGTAAAGTCAATTAAGGATGGAAAAGATACATTGTGGTATAATAATAATGTTAGAAAGCTACTGAGAAAGCAAAGACTGTTGCACTCTTTGTTATATATATACACAAATGTTGACAGGCATAAGATAGCAGAGAATCGTGTGTCTATATAAAGATTGATGCACGAAACATACAATAATTACCACAGCCATAATTAGCAAAAGATCTTTCCAAGAACCCAAAAATATTCTGGTCCTATGTAAAATCGATAAGCAGGTCAAAGCCCACTATCTAGTCACTCGCTGACCATTCCGGGGCAGTAATGGAGGAAAACAAACAGAAAGCTGAAGTTCTAAACCTTTAAGAAATCTTTCATGCTGGAGGACCGCACAAATGTACCATCATTTGATCAACGCACTAACTCCCAAATGGAGGACATATGTAACAGGTATTTCTGGTGTAGTGAAAGTCTTCTGGTCCAGATGGAATACCAGTTTGGTTTTACAAAGAGTATTCTGTGGCATTGGCCTCTTACTAAAGTTACATTCATTGTGAATCTTTAATTAGCACAAAGTTCCTAGTGACTGGAAAAAAACACAGGTTAGTTCTGTTTATAAGAAAGGTAAATGAACTGACCCATGTAATTACAGGCCAATATCGTTGACATCAGTTTCCTGTAGAATTTTGGAGCACATTCTAAGTTCATATATAGTAAATTTCCTAGAAACAGGAAAGCATCTCACTATGAAACAGCAAGGATTTAGGAAACATCATTCATGTAAAACTCAGCTTACCCTTTACTCACATGACATCTTGCAAGCCATGGATGAAGGGCAGAGGCAGATTGTTGTTGTTGGTTCTTTTTTTTTTTTTTTTTTTTTTTTTTTTTTTCCTCCCTGATTTCAAAAAGATATTTGACATGTGCCACACTGCAGACTGCTAACAGAAATACGAGCATATGGAATAGGTTCACAGATTTGTGGCTGGCTGGAAGACTTCCTAAGTAATAGAATGCAGTACGTTGTTTTTGATGGCAAGTGTTCATCAGAAATGAGTGTATCATCAGGAGTGCCCCAGGGGAATGTGATAGGACTGCTGTTATTTTCTATCTATATAAATGATCTGATGGACAGAGTAACTTGTAATTTGTGGCTGTTTGCTGACGATGCTGTGGTGCATGGGAGAGTGTCATCTTTAATTGACTGTGATAGCATACAGGTTGACATGGACTAATTTTCTAGGTGGTGTGAGGAATGGCAACTAGGATTAAATGTAGAAAAATGTAAAGTGATGCAAATGTTTGAATATAGCATTAGTAGTGAGTTTCTTGATGTAGTCACGTCATTCAAATATCTAGGGTAACATTGCAAATCAATATGAAATGGAACGAACATGTAATGACAGTTGTGAGTAAGGCGGACAGCCGACTTCGGTTTATTGGGAAAATTTTGGGAAGATGTACTTCATCTGTACAGGAGACCACATATCACACACTTGTACAACCATGTCTTGAATATTGCTCCAGTGTTTGGGACCCGCAGCAGATCAGTTTAAAGAAAGACATAGAAGCAGCTAGATGCATTACTGATAGGTTCGACCAATGCGCGAGTATCATGGAAATGCTCTGAGAACTCAAATGGGGATCACTGGAGGAAAGATGACATTCTTTTTCAAAAAATTCTGTTGAGGAAATTTAGAGGGCAGAGTGTAAAACAATCTTCCTGCCACCTACTTACACTTCGCATTATGATGACAAAGACAAGATAAAAGAAATTTGGGCTCCTATGGAGGAGGCATACAGACATTCTTTTTCCCTCATTCTATCTGAGAGTGGAATAGGAAGGGAAATGCCTAGTAGTGATACAGTGTACCCTCAGCCATGCACTTTATGGTGGATTGCAGAGAATATATATGAAGATTTAGATCCTCCATTATTGACATTTCCAATTGGATTTTCCATTCTTTAACCATTAATAAATACATATTTTACTTACAGTCATGTAACCCTTGTACAATGAACATTAACTGAATGGAAGTCCTGCAGCAAATAGTGACATATGAAAATTTGTGCTGGACCGAGGGTCAAACTCATATTTCTTACTTTTCACAATCACTTCTTCTAGAACATTGGTTCTTTGGCATTAAGCTAAGTAAGCTGAGTAAATGTGTCAAGAAAGCTACACATCACATCAAACATAGAGCAACAATCAAATCAGCAGGGGTACTTGACCTCACAGCCCAGTCTGTGTGGCAAATTAGAGGAAAACACCAATGCTGCTAGAAGAGTTGGGGAAAAAAGGGCTCATGTAAGTGCCAGCCACTGTCAGAAATTAGAGTAGACTGTATACATGTGCTCATCTTGACTGGCAAGAATTTTCCTGGAAAGTGCTCTTGCAAATTTGCATTTTAGTATTGAATTCGTGCAACATTCAGCCATTAACTAAGGTCTGTATATATTGCTAAAAACTGTCACTTTCAGTACTTATTTTACACAGATGATAAATACTGAAAGTACGAGCCTAACCTGTAGTGAACAATAAATGCTCCACATTGTATCAGTGGGGCAATATGCGGTTTTGTGAGGCATTTGAGAAAGTATACTGTCTTACACCACATTTTTTACAATGTCCTCTTATGTTTTCACAGGTCAGATCTAAGCTATGTTGTCCCAATGTTCCAAATATTTAAGGTATATGGAAAGGTTTCCATTACAGCAGCCACTATGTCCCTAGCAACTAATGGAATTTGCAAGTCTGGTGCCTAGCCTGTCAACTAAGGAGTTCTCAGTGATCATGATATGCTCCTAAGACTACAGACAGGTCATTGACCATTACAGGTATTGAGCCTTCAAGATCTATGGCTACGAACACCCATGATCTTTCCGTTCCTTTCAACTTAGTTCAGCTGGTTTTTGATCTCTGCTCACATCAGCTTGCTGCTGAGGCCAATATGACTCTCCCAGCTGTTGATGCCAACATCCTCTAGGCTGATTCTGCATATGAAATACTTCAGCTTGCTACTTTGATTGGCAATCTTCAATCAATTTCTCCACAAAGCATTGTCACTCCAATCACTAGAAAGAGTACAATGTTTTGCAAATATTCTGCACCAGAAGACATTATACCAATTCCGTATTGCACTGGTCTTCATTTGAAACAGAAGATCAAGAAGCATGGTAAAACAGCAGCTTTCACTGAGACTCCCTACATAAATTAGTTTCAACTGAAAATGAATTTATGGAAAAGAAATGACGAAAACTGAAAAACCTGAGAAAAATGTGAGAAATAGATATGTTCAAGATATGAAATTTGGTTCTAATGCTAAACAAAAATTGCAAAGAAAACAGGAGGAAACAAAAAAACTCAGGTTCTGAATGTAAGTCAATTAGTTCATCATCTACGTCAGAATCTTCTGATGCATTAACACTCCACTGAATTATGGATTAAGGTTTACATGTGCAGCAGGTGACCATTTAATCTTTTCTTGTAAAAGACATTTTTCTACACAACTGAATAGCTATAAAACAATTTATCGACACATTTAATGGAAAAAAATTTATAGGAAAGCATTTCTGTTGGTTTATATTGCTGAAGTCGAAGAGTATGTAAGGTAAGTATTGATTGAGAAGGGAGTTATAAAGGATTGTAGTTTTCCCCAACATGATATAATCTGTACATTGATAAAGCTGAGCATGAAATCAAGGAAAGTTTCAAATGGGAATAACAGTTCAGGGAGAAGAAATAAAAAGCTTATGGTTTGCCAATGACATTGTAATTCTGCTGGAAACAGCATAAGAGCTGGCAGAATAAATTAACAGGGTGGACACTGTCTTGAAAGGAGGGTTTACGATGACTATTAACATGAGCAAAACAAGGATAATGGAATTTAATCAAAATTATTGTGGCAATGCTTCAGGAATTAGATTAGGAAATAAAAGTGGTAGAGTAGTTTTATTAATTGTGCGGTAAAATAACTGACGATGGTCACAGTATACAGATGATTTTAAAGTGCCATGTGGCAATAGGAAGAAAAACATTTCTGAAAATATAATTTTGCTTAAACTGAATATTAATTTAAGTACGGTATTAGGAAATCTCTTTTAAACGTATGTGTGGAGTGTAGCCTTGTACAGAAGTGAAACATGGCAATAAATAGATCAGACAAGAAAAGTATTGAAACTTTTGAAATGTAGTGAACAGAGGAATGATGAAGATTAGATGTGTAGATCATGTAACAAACGAGGAGGTACTGAACGGAATTGGAGATAAAAGAAATTTATGGCACACCTTGACTATAAAAGATTGGGAGGAGACATTCTGAGACATCAAGACATCATCATGTTAGTATTGGAGGGAAGTGAGTGAGGTAAAAACTGCAATGGGAGAGCAACAGAAGAATAAAGTAAGCAGGTTCAAATGGATGTGGGTTGCCGTTTTTACTCAGAGATGAAGAAGCAGTCACTGGATAGAGTAAGGTGGAGAGCTGTAGAAAACTAGTCCTTGGACTGAAGACCACAACACTGCATAATTCTTACTGTACTGTAGGCTAATTGTAACCTATATATCCCTACTCTCTCCTACATAGAATTCATATGTAGTGAATTTCTGAAAGTAGACAGGCAAAGTATGTGGAGAAGATAATTAGTATTAGCCTATGTCATTAGATTAGATTAATAGGCTACTTGTTCCATACATCATGAATATATTTCATAATGACGTAGAACAAGTCAATTTAATAATGGATTTATTATCGCCATTACATACCATAAAAAAATATAAAAAAAGTATTCCTTGCTGTATCTTTCCGTCACGACTTCTAACATTTTTATTATGGCTTTTACTTCTGAATCACTGGTTTTAGCTCCACGCTTGGGATTTTACATAGGTTAGATCAAACTTTTTAAAGAAAAGTTCTACTGATAGGGCCTCTACACGTGTTCCAATGGCAGCCATGACAACTCCAGAAGACGGCTATCTACAACTTATTCTTAGCAACCTACTTTTTAAAGTTACGAGCTGCACAAAGTGGTAATCCCGTAATTCCGCCAATGCACTCAATCACAAACTCATACTGTACTTTAATTTACTAATAGAGCGGGATTATGTTCTGAACGTTATTACTTTCATTTTTTCGATACATTCGGAAATCTATCTCGCTCTGGAAGGATCAAGCAGATCTATAATATGCGGCAGGCTAGATATATATAAAAAAGGGAAATTTTACATACCGTACCAGTAATTAGCACTTTCTCAGTACTGATAAAGAAGTCTCAACAACCCGACGATTGCTTTATACTCCACAGTGTTTCACTAGGCATGATCCAGTCTGGAGGTGGTGCGCACTATAAAACAATGAAATTACAATACATAATTTAGCGACAGCAGACGTGGAAGATACATACAAATTATTTACTCCTAGATGAGTACAAAGGTACCAAAACATCCCTAGATTAGAATAAATATTTTAATTGCAATAATAAACGAACACCCCATCAGGTTATACAAAACAGCGATGAAAATGAACAAGTAATACACTTTACGGGCCTAGTGATTTTAATTTTAGTAGCCTAATCAGATGTTTGTAAATCTATCGGACCAAACTGCGTGGTCATCAGTCCATAGCTTACAAACTACTTAAAGTAAGGTAAACAACGTAAGGACAACACACACACACACCCATGTCCCACAGAGGACTCGAACCTCCGACGGCGAGCAGCCGCTCGGCTACTACAGCCCCATATTTTTCTTAAATTTACGTACTTACCTATACTTGATCCATAAATTATAGTTGAAGCCCTTCTTTGCAATTACCGGTACAGCTCCCAACGACGAAAGCTTCATAGCTTCTTATTCATTTCATTCTATGCCTGGAACAATATAGAATCTAAGTAGAGTATCGGTACTTCTTAGAGGATAATTAGTAAAAATATTCTGAATAGTTGCTTTCCAGTGATTACGGTACGCATGAGCATGCATTAGCACTATGCTGTTTCAATAATCAACTGCTTAACGATAGATTCCATTAATCACGCACGAACAGAAAGTGCTTACGAGTTATTTCGTTAAATCATAATAATCAATTATAGTAATAAACATTATATAAAAATATACTAGCTATTACCTTTATCTTGGGACTACAAGTCTAATAACATATCCATTGTTAGGAAGGCGTCATCGACAAAGGAAGGTGCTCACAGAAACAGCGGCAAAATGAAACTCTTCCAGAGAAATTATTCTCTAACATCATAGCATTTGGCTCTTCAATGTTGAAGATTAACTGTATCATAGTTGGGAGGTCTATGGACAACAAACAGTATATCGTTAAGTTATAAAAACAATAAAAGAATTTCCAACATGACTGATTAGCTGTCAAAATTAACGGAGTTTTAAGAAGTATGACAATTGAAATTTAGCTTCTGACTCTTGATGTGATTTGAAAGCGTTTTGGGACCAAGAAGTTCCGAGAACAAATATTCATATTAATTACGGACTGTATCAAGCTTCGCCAAGATTACGATGCACTTGAAAAATAACATTAATGTCTTGATCAGTGGCGGAGCATGGGTCCAAATTCAGGAATGTCCAGGAGCCATACTGAAAATTCAGTTTCCTTTCTTTTAAATGCAAGCTGCTACTAATACTGTCACCAATATTACTGCTGCTGGTGCTATTAATAATAACGACATAGTCTATTAAGTACTTATTCTTTATTTTTTGCTTTCTCTTCTTGGAGCTATACATTTGCAGTGTATCGGCTGCTCACAGGCGGCATTCCCTTGCTTCTTCGACCAGCTTCCCAAGTTGTTGATGCCGGTCCATTTCTTGATATTCTGAGACCATGATTGTTTTCTTCTAACTGGCTTCTAAATTTAACTGTAGAAGTTCATACTCTTTTCCTCTCAGAATGTGCCCCAGGTACAATGTCTTCCTTCTTTTAATTGACTGCAATATTTCTCTTTCCACCCCATCTCTGTGCAGTATTTCAACATTGCTCACTTCCTCAGTCCAGTAACCACATTTCTTTTGCTTCTAAAGACAGGATAATGTTTTGGAGTGGCAGAAAATGAGCCTTGAGAATGGCAAAACACCGAAACGAGACTCATCGTTATTAAATAGCACCTCAATAAAAATAAATGTACAGCAAAAATTAACTCTTTCAGGGTTGGTGGGTATCGAGCTCAACCACATATTTCACAACGGCCGGCCGCGGTGGCCGAGGGGACTGAGGCGCGTCATTCACAGTCTGCACGGCCACTACAGTCGGGGGTTCGAATCCCCGCCTCGGGCATGGATCTTTGTGCCGTCCTTACTATTAGCTAGTTCATAAGTAGTTTGTAAGTTTAGGGATTGATGATCCCGTAGTTAAGTCCCATAAGCTGTACAAACATTTGATTTCACAACGTCTGGCTGCCAAATGGGGCAGCAATTCTCATTGGGAGTGACATTTGCTGTTGTTGATGGAGTTATCGAACTGTCTCAACTAAAAGTGTGATTCACAAGGACTGTTGCCACATTTGGGTCGCCAGGCATCTTAAAATACGTGATTAACATCGATAACAATCGCCCCTGAAAGAGTTATAAGGAACAAATATTAGTACATCGTTTACTGTCTTAATATATGCTGCGGATAGAGGCCGTCAAACGCGGTCTGGCTCCCGCTCGTTTCCGCCAGAGGGAGCGGCTAGCGAGACCGCCGCACCCGGGAGCCGGCATTGCCGATAACACAGTCTCGGGAGCGAGAAGACTCGGTACTCCCGGCTGGCATGTGGAACAGCAGACAGCAGTGCGCATGCGCACGGCCAGCCCTCCTCACGACGCCGTTAATTATTGCGCCCGTCCGGCACACGTCTCAGTGTGCGATCACAGTTCACACTGCCGACCGGGCCGAGCCGAGCGGGGATGTGCCAAGACGAAAAAGAGGGGGAAAACAACTTTTTCGATTTTCAAGTTGTAAGAAATTTTGACGGTATATAAGACCACATCGCATCGTTTTATCAACTTATTTTTTCCTTACAAGCTTTGCCTTGCCTGTGAAAAAATAAAAAGTCTACTTTTCATTCCGCACGATTTTTCACTTTCGTAAAGCTCCTCACTCGATTTTTATGAAAGTATTCGGTTAAAAAATCTGACTTTTGGACACAGGGTTGTACAACATCTTAGCTTTCCAATAAAACATTCACCTTTTCGAAATTCGTAACAATCGTTTTCAAATGATACTTTTTGTCAGGTATGCGCACTTGATTTACAAATCGTGTATTGAAAAAGTTCGATAGCGGGCAGCTTACTGTATTATGCATTTTAGGCCATACATTACAGCGAGTGAAATTGAGCTAAAAGAACAGAAACGGTAGTCGCACTGATATCTACCTCCTTTCACAAGTAATTGTGAGTTATCTGAGCAGCATCATGCCGCGACCGCAAGCCAAAGAACTCGGCGTGTGTTGAGCGTGGCGTAAAGCACTGCAGTGCCGAAAAAAAATATTTGCTGGTCACGTATGTTGGTCCCTCGTGATGTGTTAATAATTCATAACCAGAAAATAGCTATACTCTTGGGTGGCAACCGATTACAATGGACAATGATCTGCTATGGTTTTATGTAAGGTAATACTTCACTTAAGAGGTATACAAGTAGTTCGTTTTCCACATTGTACAATTAATGGAATACATATTTCGTGTTTCAAACTTCAAGAGCAGAAACAATTAATGTAAACTGCGAATTTGCTGTTGATGGACTGATATAAAATTTCTGAAATTCTACTCAATTACTTTCTAGTTGAGGATAATAAACGGAAGAATCCCAAAAATATACTTACATTTATTGATGCATCTACACCTAAGATTACATTGTTTAGCCTTCTCTTAAGCCGGCCGCGGTGGCCGAGGGGACTGCGGCGCGCCGGTCACAGTCTGCACGGCCACAACGGTCGGGAGTTCGAATCCCCCACTCGACCATGGATATTTGTGTCGTCTTTGGTATAAGGTAGTTCATAAGTAGTTTGTAAGTTTAGGGACTGATGACCCCGCTATTAAGTCCCTTAAGCTTAACAAACATTTGAAGCTTCTCTAATTTTCGCTTTTGTAACTCCCAGAAAATGTTCTACCACAAGGTGAAACAAATTATATACAGTCTCTCACATAAAAGCGCTATTCCTCAGACGTAGACTAAAGTAGGAGTATATAACAGTAAAATTAAAGACATTTAGTTACCTCCTGATAAGGGATGCTGCAACTTATGGCCATGGGGGGGGGGGGGGGTACTTCAGGTGTGCCAGATTTATGTGGTACACGCTGTACTATGTTTCAGCTCATCTCCACTTTCAAAGAACTCTACACGGTTCTCAGAATTTTTATTTATTTTGTTAGGAAGCTCTCTGATGGGAACTGCTTTTCTATGAACATTTCCAGAATCTCACAATTTTCCTTGTCTCCATGGTACTTTCATCGATTTTTATACTTTCAATGAAAGGAAAACGCGCAGATTTAGTTTAGCTTCAGACAATGCAGATCAATAAAGGATGAGAAGCAGGTGTCATTTGTTTCATGTTGTGATTTGTTGTTTCGTTCTTAGTGGGCTTGTGGCCAGCAACAAGGGATCGTCACCCACTGTCACTGGAAGATCGAAGGAAACACGGGTGTGACCAGTACTTGTTCACTGCCATCTACTTTGAGCCAGCTATTAATTGATTTTTTAATTTTAGTACTATTGTTTGCACACTGTAGTGACTCATAGAATTATAAGCACATTAGAAATATGTGATATGGACCCATCCCATTAATTTCGACTAACATTTAGGAGAGTTTTTCCTTAAGTGAAAAACTAAACATTTCTTAATTTTTTAAATTCATATTATAGAATTAATAGTAATGGAGGAAAAATAAATGTATTATCATAAGTATAAATGAAAAAGTCATGCAGAGGAGCTTCTGCTGAAAGCAGGCTGGAGACTTCTGATACTTGTGCTGCAGAAGCAACACCATACCCCAATCGGTTCGTGCCGGCGCCGACTCGCGCCGTTCATATTAAAGATATCGAATGTTAAAGGAAGAAATACTCTCCTAAATGTTAATCTACATGGATGAAATGAGTGCATTACCACCTATTTCTTATGTTCATAAAATTCGACGGTTCACTACAGTGTGAGAACAATAGTAATAAAACTAGGTGACCTGTGCAAATACTTTGCAGCATTAGTGGCCAGTCATGTGAAATGGAAATAAGTAAAATTAAATATTTATCATTTAAAAATATTTATTATAGATAGTAACAGTATACAGAATATTATATAAGCTTGTGTTTTCCTAAATTCATATCGAAACACTTATTTAAAATCAATTATAATTATAAAATAGATTCTTTTAATATATAAGAAAGATAGAGGACCCGTGCGAATAAGACCCGTGCGAATACTTAGCACCGTTAGTGGAATGACTAAAACGTTGGGAAGACTTGGAAGTGAAGTTGAATGTTCACGTATAGCTTTCTTCAGAATCAATCCGTGCAAGTGTTTAAAAGCACAAATGAAAGATCTTGATCCGTTGAGCGTTTATAGGTAAGAGAACTGTGTACTTTATTTATAACCGAAGATATCCTAAAACAAACCGATTAAAATATTCAATGCAAGGACAGAAGGATCCCGCGTTTGAATGAAAGTAAAGGAAGGAGAGACTTAATTATGATACTTGATGACAAATCTGCGAATAAATACCTTTCGTTTAAAGCGAAAATGAAGGAAATGGGTCGGATAGAACGGCCTGACATAGTGACTTTAGTTTACAGCCAGGACATCCCCATAAGAAATATACAGAAAGAAAACCAGTTTGAGTGTAGAAAAAGTGGATGAATACCTTTAGTTTTACACAAAAATGAAGGAATTCAGCTGGGTAGTTTAGTCTGTCCGACTGACTTTAGTTTTCGTAGATTCTTTTAATATATAATATAATAAAATCAATGAACTGTTGGCTGGATTCTTGAAGTGGCCAGCAATCGATCTTCTGCTGACAGTGGGTTGGGATTCCTTATAGGTGGGGACAAGCTCTCCCCTTCCCTCGGAAAAAAGTTAGAAAAAAGTGACAGACGCTTCTCATCCTTTACTGACCTGTCCTGCAGTGTCTGAGGCTAAAGTAAAGCAGCGTATGTTGAAAATTCGAAAGTACCATCTTGGAGACAAAGAAAATTGTCTTCAAACGACACAGAAAAATGTTCGTAGAAATGTTGTTCGTCTCAGACAGGTTACTAAAAGCAACTCAGTTCATTCTTACTTTCATCTCAGATGTGAAAGTACGTCATTTATGTCGACACACTGTATACAATTATTTTCACCCGGTGGGAACACATTTTCCGAAAGCTACAAAAGCGAAAAGGTATATATTGTGTCTTAGCAGTAGAATCAATAAATATAATTTTTTTGTCTTTCTCGTTCATCTGCAATTAGAAAGCCTTTAACTGTAATGTCACAAAATTTTATTTCAGTCCATTAAGAGCAAAGTCGCAGTTTACATTACTTTGTTCTTCTCTTCTAGTTCCAAACACGAAATATAAATTCCATGAATTGTATTATGTGGAAAAAACCAGATGTATGCCTCTCAAAGTCAAGTATGATCTGCTGTAAAACCGTAGCAGATACCTGTCCATTGTAATCGGTTGCCACCCAAGAAAAATTAGTTCATTATTGTTCCCTGATTATGGATCATTAACACATCACGATGTACCGACAAACGTAGCCAGCAATTCAGATTTTTGGGCACTGCAGTGCTTCACGCTACGCTCAACACAGGCTGAGTTCGTAAATTGTGATCGCGGCCCGAGGGCGCTCAGATAACTCGCAATTACTTCTGAAAGGAGGTAGATATCAGTGCGATTACCATTTCAAAAACTTTTTTGTTATTTTAGCTCCATTTCACTCGCTGTAATATATGGTCTAAAAATCATAGAACAGTAACCTGCCCGCTATCTAACTTTTTCAATACACGATTTGTAAATCAAGTGCATATACTTGAGAAATAGCGTCATTTGAAAACGACTGTTAGGAATTACGAAAAGGTGAATGTCGTATACGAAAGCTAAGATATTTTACTATAATGTGTCCAAAAATCAGATTTTTTAAACGCATACTTTCATCACAATCGAGTGAGGAGCGTTACGGGACTAAAAAATCGTGCGGAATGAAAATTTGCCTTTTTTATTTTTTCACAGGCAAGGCAAAGCTAGTAAGGGAAAACTAATTTCATAAAACGATGTAGCGTGATCGTGTATACCATCAACAATTTTTACAACGTGAAAATCGAAAAAGTGTATTTTACCCCTTTTTTTGTCTTGGGTACGTCCGGCGCGTTGTGTGATCACGCAGCCGGCGGCGTGCGCCGACTAGGCTGAGGCGGCTCAGCCAAGCTCAACTAGTCCCGGCGGGCGCGACGAGAACCCGGGAGTATTGTGACTCGTACTGCCCGAATTGTCTCGCTCTCGCGAGTGTGACGTCATCGCCCCCCCCCCCTCTACCAACCCTGTACCCGCCGTCAGCCGTCGAGAGCGACGCGCGAGCGCTGCGGGAACCGAGCGGGAGTGGCGGCCGTTTTGACGGGCTCTAGCTGCGGACCCACCTTAGGTGAAATGAAAATAATAGTGATGAGGTAAAACACTTATATTGAAAAACGAGTGGAGCCCCTCCACGCTCATACTGGTATGGTGACCAACTCATTAGGTCTACTTTCACCTCTGTGTTTGTTAGTTAAGTTAATGTTGGGGTCACCGGAGTGTAGGAGTGTGATGTTATCTGTACGTCAGGGTGTGACTACCCACTAATACAGTCCATCGGGAGATAGAAGCAGACGAAAAGCTTTTGAAATTAAAACGGTTTTAAGGGCAGAGGGAAAAAGTGCCAAGGCAACTGCCAATGGAAATAAATCCTCAGCGATGGTCAGGTCGGGTAAAGGACAGTGGCGGTTTTTCGCTATCTGCGACAGTCAGACATGCATGATTGGGTTGCGGTAGTATCAGCTACTGTGCAAATGCGGTATCATTAGCCTTCCAAACATTCTTCATAAGAGTATCAGTCCGAGTGAAAGAGAGGTAGCCTACTACTGTGCTTGGACGCCGACGAAGTACAAAGGAAGTTCGTTTAATGAACTACCTAATAGCTTGGGCATTTGATCACTATTACTTGCACAAGTTGACTTGGCGGTCCTTCTTCTTCCCGAACCATCCGATTACATCATCGTATCATGTGACTTGCCTCTGAAGCATTCACAGAACTTATGATAATGTATGCGTCAGGGTCCTCAGTCATATAAAATTTCTTAAAGGAGCTGACTGTCATTGGACTGAAAGGCAACTCCGAATATTTTTATTGTTTTTATTTTTATGACCATGACATAAGGAAACCTGTCTGCGAGCCACAGTGGCCGAGGGGACTGAGGTGCTCCAGTCACGGTCTGCACGGTCACTACGGTCGGGGGTTTGAATCCCCCCTCGGGCAAGGATATTTGTGCCGTCCTTAGTCTTAGTTAGTTCATAAGTAGTTTGTAAGTTTAGGGGCTGATGACCCCGTAGTTAAGTCCCATAGACTATACAAACATTTGAACATTTTTTGAAACCTGTCTGTCAACTTTTATGCAAGTAACTAACTTATACCGCTGTAATGTGCCTTATATTTATATTTCATATAGGACAGCACTTGAAAATGACCTAAGGCCGAAACCAGGATGTGATAAAAAAAAAAAAAAAAAAAAAAAAATCACGAAACTGATTGTTCATATGAAGCATGGGCAAGAGCTGATAAGCGATCCTGGGCCATACCGGTACTGTTCCTCCAATACGTTTTTAATCATTACAGTCAAGAAAACCTTCTTTCAATCAAAGTACTTGTTGCAGGAATGGTAACAATTAACAAAATAATTTGAATGCTTCTGCAAAAATGTCGTCCGTTTCATTTTCTTAAACTGGCAGACTGAAATGTTTGTTTATACTGGGAAGAATTCACAGTTTCCAACTCTACCCACAATTGCGAGCTACTGAAGAACGCACCACACCATACGTTTGTAGTAACGAATCTACACGGTCTACTGGAAAATGCTGAGCGTAACTGCCGAACCGATTAATATCCAGCAGCGGACTAAGAGGAGGGGGGGGGGGGGGGTAACTGCCCCGGGCCTCCAAATGCTTTTCTTTTTTACTGTCCCGTGCCTACTGTCCTGGGGCCTCCAAATCTCAAAATTTCCAAATTTACTTTTTTTATAGTAATACATGTATTCCAAGTGGACGAGGGGGCCTCATCTTGTTTTGGCGCCGCCCCGGGCCTCCGACAGCCTCAGACCGCCACTGTTAGTATCTCCCAATTTAAGGAATAACAGTTAAACACAATGTGAAATTTTTTTCCAGTTGTGTTATAACATTGTCTAACACCTCGAAATACATCTGTTTGTATTTTGATGTTGACGGATTGCCAATGTATTCATCCCTCATTTCAGCTCTATTCAAGGAAGTATCAGGTTCCAAATTGGTCAAACTTTTCGTAGAATTTAAAAAGTCGATCACCTTTGTAATTCCAGCTATAAGGTGGCAGTACCGCAACAGTTGATTCGGCAGTCAAGACAACCCCTATGCCGTCCTTTCACAGGACGTAGAAACGCACGTGGAGGAAGAAAGTCATTTTTTTTTCATGTGGAACACTTGAATTGGCATAAACCCTATTACAGTCCATATTTGAGAGAACCTGGAAGTAATTTCCCTGCACTACAGTTTTCTTCATTTCACTGTTTTCTACATTTTGCACTTTCTCTTTGTATCCATTTTTAACCTTCGTCCATTGCGTTATCAACACAAACTCTGGTGTTCAGTTCACTATTTTCATCCTGTAGTTTCGAGATGTCAGTCTTGAGTGTACTGATAATAATCTGTAAGCCACTTGGGAGTAGCCGAGCGGTCTGGAGCGCCCTGTTACAGATCGTGCGGCCTCCCGCATCGGAGGTTCGAATCCTCCCTTGGGCATGGCTGTGTGTGTTGTCCTTAGGTTAGTTTAACTTAGTGTAAATAGTTTGTAAGTCTAGGGACTGTTGACGAACGTAGTTTGGTACCGTAGAATTACAAACATTCAAACACTTAATCTGTAAACTGGATGCACCTTTATTCAGCTTAGCAAATTTGTCTTTAGGATTACCACATGGTTTCCTTTCAACGCTAAAATTTACTTTTTTTGTAGAGCCACATATCGAATTTTCACACTAGCCTCCATCTATAGTTTTAAAATCTCTACGATTTGATGTAGGAAGATATGAAGTTTACAGACAAGATGTGTGGTATTTTTATAGGTTCAGCATTTCGTTCGGCTTTTGTGTTTCTGGTATTTTGTTTTCATTCCTCTTGCAAGACACGTTGCAAACAGCGATCGTAACAGAATTACCTCCAGCAGTGATAAAAATAAATAATCTTCGAAAAAGAGTGTATTCGCTTGCCAGTATGACTGTAGCCTGTAGGCCTACAGTGGATTTTCTTTTCTACACTGACAGATGGCAGGTGCGAAAATTTTCAACGATCTAAACACCTGTCAACACGGAACGATTGGTGTGTACATACATTTGTAACAGTGATCTAGTACAGAGTACACTGGTTTGTACAGATATCTGCGCAGACAAATCGTTACCTGTAGACCAGCCTTAACACTCTGTGCAGATAAACGACATTTTGGGCTCCCTGGTGAAACTTTTGAGCTTTACACGTTAGAATCACAGTCAACCAGTATTGCCAAGTCAGCTTTTATAGAGCTAAATCTGGCTTCTTTTTGATGTCATTTAGCTGGAAAATGTGTGATTTAGCTGGGCTCCGGAAGTATGGCTATTTTTCACGACCATTTAGCTTTTTTCTGGATTTTATCCTCGAAGCATAGCAAAAAATTAAAATCCATATTGATTGAAAGAATATTTCTGTGAATGAAGCAATATTTCTAAACACTCCGCACATCCAATCAAATGTGTTATAAAATTGAGTTAAAAGTCAGGACAAAGCATTCAAAGCTGCATTGGTATGTGTTCTGAGCTGACAATGAAGTACCAGAGGTTCACAATAATGAAGGAAACTGTCCCAAACAAAGCAGGGTTTGATTTATGCAGAAATAATAAGACGTCATATGCTACTTGACATTAACCAATTAATGCAATAATTATGTAGCAGGTTACAGAACGTAAAAATTTAGATGTGTGGATATTTGTCTATAGAAAAATAAGCTGGCTAGCTTCTGCAGACTATTATTGATATATATGTCATTTCTCATGAATGTATTGAATTTTAATTTGTTTGATATGACCCCACAACTAAAAAACTATCATTCAGCATTTACTTATTACAACATACACTTGGCAAAAGTATAGAATTTACGAAAAGGGAAAAAAATGGTTGTGAAGGAGATTCGAATTAGATGATGTGCCATTAACAGCCTTCAAAGTTGTGCCTTCAGCTACTCGCGCGGAATGTTTTTCGTTTAGTAGTACTTCCACATTATACCCTTTTTAAAACTAACTTTATTGAGTCATTGTTTTTTAGAATTCCATAGGACAGCTTTAGGAGAATTTCCTAGGCACATTCGCAAATCTATTAAATATAAAGAACATCTAACAGAGCTAGTACATCAGGTTCCCTTGTTCGATGAAAGCTCGTGTTTACGCTCACAGGCGTAAAAGCTTTACAACCTGCTGTCTGACCACATATAGCGTGTGTAACAAATCCCAATATCTCAATTTTACCGATGTTTGAAAAGTACGGCAGACACAGTAAGATGTCTTTTGGTATAAACAGAACTACAGGTGCTTGGTGGCTTCACGTCACGAGCACCAGCGACCTTGGAAAGCTCCGGTTTAATGTGCAGTGAGCCAGTCATACTGCAGTAAACAATTGTGCCAGAGGTTGAGCTTAGGAGACAGAGACCGAACCTTTATTCAGTGCAGCCAGTGGCGGCGATTGGGGTGGGGGAGGAAGGGGGGCAGGGGGGGGGGACAGTTGCCCCCCCCCCCCACTTTCTGGGAAAAATATGATTAAATTATTCACTTTTTAGCGTAGTAACACTTGTATACTTTTAAAACTGATTTGCACAATTGTAACAAAGCTATAAGTGGGAATTATCGTGGTACATATGCTCGGCGCAACATTTTAGTAGAGAAGGAAGCTCCGCCTTCGCACACGACATCTGACGACAATTGACGATCGTTGCCAAACCCAGTGACATGTGCACTGCCTCATCGTAAACGTCTATCTGCGCGCCAGTACTATACGCAAACTGTAACTTGGCTTCTGGTGAGCGGGTGGTCGGCTCACTTCACATCAACCCGGCAGCCGACAAGCCGGCATTCTTGCCGGGCCGACACGAGATCCACGCCTCTTCACAGCCACCCATGCCGTGTCGTGGCAGCCTTCCGTCTGCAGTTACCTTCCCAGACTGCAAATGGAGCACCATCAGTTATTAGCGTGGCTTGTCTTGTACAGACGTTTGAAGAGAAGAAGAAGGTTGCATTGGGTTCATCCACTCAATACGAGAATAGACGAAGTGGATGCATTCTCTGTCCTTTTTGAGGAATTAAGGGGAGATAAGTTTTTAATTATTTTCGGATGAGTTTATGGACTTTTGATGACTACGTGCACGAATGAAGAGTTCCATTCAGCACAGCAACACATCCTTCTGGGAATGTTTCCAGCCTATACAGATGTTAGCAATTACAATCCTATGAGTGGAAAAACCAATAGTTAAAAATTTTAAAAAGATTTATTATTCTAAAGAATGTACATTTTTCAAATCATATTAAAACAAAGTAAAACATAGGTTAAAAGTCGAACGATCTAATACATGAATTTTTAGAGATTTGTGATGGCGTGAAGAATCTGGATCATGTCCCTGAAAATTGCTCCACTGCTTGTTCGTAACGCTTTGTGTCGGTAGCGGGTGAGAGATTAATTTTTCTTTTGCATTTGTTAAGTGCTTGTTAGTGATAAAGGGTTAAACATGACGCATATGCACGTGATGTACTAGGGTGAGCGGCAGTATTAATTTTATCCCATGACATTTTACATTTCTTAATTTCAGAAACAATTTGCATAACCCTTAACTAACACATCGTCGTCAAATGATTCCAGAGTTGGAATTATCCCGCTAAAAAAAAAGGTATATGCCGATTGGATTTTCTGTGTGGTGCATTAATGAGCTATACCTCTACAGGTACGATGACCGAAACAGGGAGGATAGAAAATATAGACATGGAATGGCAAGAAATGCATTTCTGAAGAAGAGAAATTTGTTCACATCATATATAGATTTAAGTGTTAGAAAATATTTTTTGAAGGTATTTGTCTGGAGTGTAGCCTTGTATGGAAGCGAAACGTGACGATAAATAGTGAAAATAAGAACCGAAGAAGCTTTTGAAATGTGGTGTTACAGAAGAATGTTGAAATTTAGATAAGAGTTTCTGAACAGAATTGGGGGTAAAAGAACATTGTGGCATAACTTGACTAAAAGGATGGAGCAATTGATAGGACACATTCTGGGACATCAAGGTATCACCAATTTATTACTGGAAGGAAGTGTGAGGGTAAAAACTGTAAGAGGGGGACCATGCGATCAGTACAGTAAGCACGTCCAAAAGGATGTAGGTTGCAGTAGTTACTCTGGAATGAAAAGGCTTGCACAGGATAGAGTAGCATGGGGAGCTGCATCAAACCAGTCTTTGGACTGAAGACCACAACAACAACCACTACAGGATCAAGCTTCCTTTTCTTGTAAACGCAGCAACTAAACACTGACAGCAACATCACGGCTAAGCAACAAAGGAAACGACAACTACGCTGCACAGTTGGCAATGAACATCTGCAACTCACTACGCCACGAAATCTACCGACTGCTGCCGAGAGTTTCCGAGAGGTGGCCCGCAAGCCAGGTTAGTTTGCGGATAGTACTGTTCCAGCACATTGCCCTCTTTGTTTGTCGTAGTTCTGGTCAAATCGAATGCAGTTGTTTGTGTACGCACTTTTGTGTCTTTTAGTTAACAATGAATCGTTCTTCAGTAAAAACGTTATTTGATTTCATCAGCAAAAGGCAGAAATCCCAAGACGGATTACAGTCCCAGACAGCCCTAAATATTGCTGTTGCTCCGGATCCAGATAGTGACTTGGCTGAAGTGTCAGTGTCGGCTACACCAGCAATAGATGAACCTCAGAGAATTTCGTCACTGACAGAATCAACGATTGAAATAGTTACCGGTATACCTACACCTTCAAGTGCTGAGGTGTATTGCCTCAGTCTAATAGTCCTTCTCAGCTTCAATTTGAACTAAGAAATCGCATTCATGGTAGACAGGCAGCATCACAGTTTATTTTCAAAATGGTCCTTTTCAACCTATTATTGATAAGTACCCAGAAACAAAGGGTAGAAAGTTTAGAAGTATGTGGTACACAAATTACAATTGGTTAGAATACAGTGTTGCTGCTGATAAAGCTTTTTGCTTCCCATGTCGTTTGTTCGGTTCCACAGGTTGTTATGATGAAACATTCAAATCCAATGGGTTTAAAAACTGGAAAAAAGCAGTCCAACGCTTTAAAGAGCACGAAAAACTTCTCACCTCAGAGTTCTTCAACGTTGGCAGGAAGGTTTTAAAAGTAAAGAAAGTGTGGTAAGCAAAATATCAACACATCATCAAGAAGAAGTTAAAAAAAATCGTGATTATCTGAAGATTTTATTCCAGTCCCTACTTTTCATGGCCAAGCAGGGAATAGCACTTCGGTGTCATAGAAAAAATGAGGACTCTGATAACAGGGGTAATTATGTCGAGTTATTGAAGCTGAGATCAACAGAAAACTCTTTATTAAAACAAAAATTTTTATACAGAGATAAATTTTTCAATTATGTTCATCACGATGTTCAAAATGAAATGATCGTAATCATGGCAAATTTGGCCAGGCTGTACATATTTTATGTTGCTAAAAAATCGAAACAATTCTCCGTGATTGTTGATGAAACTCCAGATGTGTCACATCAAGAACAAGTGACTCTTGTTATAAGATATGTAACAGAAAAGCTCGAAATCAAAGAAAGCTCTCTTGGTTTTTACAAAACTGATTTGACTGACGGTGAAACGTTATACAAGCTGCCTGTTTCAGTTTTCGCTGAACTTGGCACTGACCTTAAAAATACATTTGCTCAGTGCTAGGACGGAGTGGGAAACATGAGTGGTTCTTACAAGGGTGTCGCTGTGAGGATGAAAGAACAAAACCCGTATATCATGTTTGTACATTGCTATATGCATTCTCTAAATCTTGCACTTGCCGATGCATCTAAAAACATTCCTTCTATTTGCAACGTTTTTAACACAGTCCAACAACTCTACTGTTTTATTGAGGGTTCGCCTAAAAGACATGCAGTATTTGCCACAGTAAAAAGTGCAGCATGTGCAGTCAAAAAAGGAATAAATAAGGATTTGTCCTTGAAAGCACTAAGTGACACAAGATTTAGCAGCAGATATGAAAGCTTGCGAGCAGTTCAGCAACACTTAATAGATATACTGCATACTCTGGAAAATACTGAAGCTGCTGACTCCAAAATTGGTGGAGATGCTCATGGATTGATCACATGTATTACCAAGTTTGAGTTTATTTTTGTATTGAATGCTATGAAGTACTTTTTTGAAAAACTAACATTCTTTCAAAGTACATACAGAATCATTATGTATCCATTCATGAAGTGCTCCAAGTGGCTGACAGCGTAGTTTTATCCATAAATTGTTTGAGAAATGAAGAAGAGTTCAAAAAGTTTTTTACTGAGGCAATTGATTTTTGTGAAAGACATGGCTTTGAGGGGCCAACAGTTCAACGCAAAAGAAAACTTCCACAATAAATAGGAGGAGGAGATGTTAATCCTGAATATGATTCACCTGAAAAATGATAATTTAGTCTCAGAAATCGATGTATTTTCGAGAAAGAAGCATGATTCAGACCTAATAGATCGTCATCTTGTGCCAAATTTGGTTTCACAATTTAAGTCTGAAAATGTTCACAGCCAGTATTCCCTAATTTGTTCAAGTTACTGCAACTGTTTTTGACTATCCCAGTGTCCACAGCAACGGCAGTCCTCAAACGGATCAGAAACTACTTCAGGAATTCTATGCTTCAAGAACGTTTAACACATTTAGCTATACTAGCCATTGAAAAAGATTCGGCTAAAAACATCAAATTAGAAGAATGTGTAGAAATTTGTGCCAGGCGGAAACTAAGGCACATTGCTTTGTTTTAAAGCAATTATGCTTTGACAAGACGTATCATGTTAAATTACGCTATTGTCTGTTATTTCTGTTTACAATTAAACTAATGTTCCTTAGTTTGTAACAGTTGTATTTTACTAGACAACTTAATTACACAACTTATGGAAATTACAATTGTATATTGTCTTTTGTTTTTCCTCGCATTTGGTATTATAGGCCTGAAGGTGCAAAAATCAAACTATAACATGAAACAATTTCTTACAATACCATTTTTAGTTTTAGATTTTATTTTGCCCCCCCCCCCCCCCCTCACTTCTAACGTCCAATCGCCGCCACTGAGTGCAGCAGTTTGCTGAGTGAAATATATAATCTAATACTGCAGTGCAAATACTGTGAATTTTGTTCTGTAAGTACCCAGCAGAAACGTTATTTATTTTTTTAGTGTCAGAAAACTGAAAATGTGAGATTTTTATCGGTTTGATTCGCAACGTCTTCCAGCATATATGTGCCATCTTTGGAAAATTTGGTAATTTCCAGCGCAGTTTTGTTTTCACCTTGATCGTAGTTTCCATAGTTTTCAGAACTTAACAGTCGAGGTAAATTACATAACCTCCCTTTTCCTTCTTAAATATCTTTAAAGGGCTATAGTAAATTATAGATTAGGCTACCTACGATAGTTTATTTATTGTTCCAGGGTTTGCGATTACTGAGTATTTGAAATGCCTCGACAAGTTCCTTACACGCAGAAAGAACAATTACACCCAGAAGAACAATTTAAAGACTGGCTTGCTAAAGTTGTGAATGAGGCAACGAAGGGTTACTGAAAATTGTGTTGGCGTGAAATCGTAGCTAAAAGATTCGATCTTTAGAACCATGCCAAAACAAAAACGCATTGTGCAGCTCTGATATCATTCTCATCAGCTCGCCAAACGAAACTAGACTAACAGCCCATAACTATGAATGAGAAAACGAACCATGCTGAAGGATCTCTTGCACTGTTTATATGCGCACATACTGCTGTAATGGCAGGTGATCATATTGGTGAAATTTGCAGTTCAAAATTCCCTGATAGCAACACATCACAAAATATTCACATGCACGGTACAAAATGTAGTGTCATTATTAAGCACGTCTTAGGAAGTCACTTCAACGAAGATCTCTGAAAAGGTATAGGGGATGGACCTTTCAGTCTGCTTATTGAAGAATCAACAGACATTAGTGTAAGCAAACATTTGGGGATAGTTATTCACTACTTCAGTGAGAACTGTGGGAAGATAGTTTCAACTTTTCTAGAACTTTCTGCTCTTGAAAAAGGCAATGCAGAGTCTATTGTATTTGCCATTAAGAACGCACTAAACAAATACACTCTTAAATTGTCTAATCTGCAAGCACTCGGAGTAGATAATGCTTGTGTAAATGTTGGCATTGTTAATGAAGTGTACCAGAAATTAAAAAAAGGTGTGCCAAATTTAATTCTGGTAAAGTGCTTATGCCACTCATTGCAGCCAGCAGTGTCTGCTGCATCTGAAATTGCGCTTCCATGGCAACTTGAATTTATTGTTCATGACACCTGCAATTGGTTTTCCAAATCACCTGTTAGGCAGCAAGCGTATGGGCAGATTTATGGTTAAATTAATGATGGCAATTGCCCACTGAAGTTTCTAACTAGGTGGCTATCAATTGAGCCTGCTGTTGGCAGAATTTTAGATCACTGGCTGGAACTGAGAACCCATTTCATTCTCGTAAGGCAAAAAGAAAAATGTTACATGGCAGAAGTATTATATGAGCTATATAGTGATGGAAATCGTGCATTTCTCATGTTTGTACATTCTGTTTTAATGCAATTACAACATGTAATGAAAGCGTTTCAATCTAATAACGTTGATTCCACAATACTGTTGCCAGAAGTCACAGTAGTTGTTGAATTATTGTGTACAAGGGTGATTAATCCAACAAGAAAGTTTAATTGCTTCAAAGATATGTGATGGATTATTTAGATCCAAAGCCATATTTAGACTACAACTTTGAAAAAATGGTTGAACAGCTACGTCTAGCTTGTAAATGCGATCAACAAAAGGAGAAAATGATCAGGGAACGGTGTGTTAACTTCGTAACAGCTTTAATAAAACAGTTTCAGCAGTGGCCTCTGCAGCGGCTGCCTGACGGAAGGTTTCCTTGTTGTCTGTAACGCGTTGCTTAAGCAGAGTGAAAGAGCCTTTGATACCACTGTTGGAATGTAGGGCTGTCCCGCCAACTAATATAGAAGTCATCCAAATACAGTGGGATACATTATCATTGATTAAGTGGGACAATACACCCAATAGTATAGCATTCTGGGATGAGGTTAAGAAGTACAGAGATGCGACTGGAGAAAATCCGTTTAATGAGTTGGCTTCATTTGCATTATCTACGCTCGTTCTTGCGTGGTCGAAAGAGTGTTTAGCCAGATGAATGTGGTTAAAACGAAATTATGCAATAAACTAAGCTCTGGGATGTTGAATGCTATACTTAAAGTACAAGCAGGGCTTCGACATCACAGCAAGTGTTGTAAGGATTACATTCTTCCAACTTCAGTTGTTAGCAAAATTTGGGGAGTCAACATCATTACAATGGACAGGTGACGAAGAAATACTAAATGTAGGTTTGAGAGATTCATGTTTTAATTGAAATGTGTAGTGATAGTAAGTTTTGAATATTAAAAAAAAATACAAGTTTGATGTTGGAGCATATTCTCAATGATATGTAATTCAAATAGTTCCTATTATACATTTGTAGTTAACGGTTTGTGTGTATATTCCAAATTATAAAAGTAAATGTAAATTCATGCTGTCTATAACGCCCCACAATTATTCCAGTGATAAAACTGCTCAACAATGAAACATTTATTTTAGATTTTTTCTGGCTTTTTTGTAGACAAATTTAGCTTTTATTTATATCAAGAGTTGGTAACCCTGCAGGCAACCAAGGAGGTTCCTTACCACGACCTATATATACCAATTCTTGGGTGCAGAAATCTTTGTATGAGCAACTGAGCAATAAGACTGAACACCGAAAGATATGTAATAAACGAAGTGCAGCATTTATTAACTGGTAGTGCGTAAAAAAGCTTTAACTCCGCCTGCAGTTGTTGCTAGATTTACTGAGTAAGTCTGCATCACCTGTTGCCGGTCCCAAGCCCGGAAGAAAGGAGGAGGGTTGGCGATTTATAATCGCCGTAAAAGAATTTTAGGCTTATGTTGATTCAGTTTCAGAAAATTGTTAGCATTCAGTCCTTAATGTATTGTTTATTCAGATCTTGATTTTGATCACTGTGTGATCATTATCAGTGCTTACAACGAACAGTTAAAATACATAAGATAGATTGTTTATGAACGTAACCTGCAACATGGCAGTCGAAGAGTATTATATATTTTAACTGTTTATTTTTAAACATTGATAATAATCATACGGTGATCGAAATCGAGATCTGAATAAACAAAATTTACGACTAACTGCAGACAATTTGAATAAACGCAATTTACGCTGAGCCATGATGGAATCAAGCCTGGTTTATTTAGTTGTAATAATACCATCGCCAATCCGCCATTTTTAAATATCCCGTGATACAATTAAAGCAGGTGGCTCACGGCTCTGTAAGTACAGTAGTTTAAATCATCCAAATTTATTTTTCAATACCACCAACACGTGTCGTGGCTGACGAGATTTTATTACTAGTTTCGAATGTACTGTAATATTTGCTCTTTTCACAACAGTTACTGCTAGAACAGCAGTACTGTAACTGTTGTGAAAAAAGCAAATATTAAGAAGATTGCACATTCGAAACTAGTAATAACTGCTAGAACCGTGGTTCGGAATTCACGTTAAACTGTAGGTCCCCTTATAACTGGCTGGGTAAGTCAGTTCGAAGGTCGGAGGAAGGCAACGGCATACCACCTCCAAACAGGGCCATGCCTAGTAAAGCACTGTGGTGTTCAAACCAATCTTCGGATTATTGACTGCTTTACCTTTACTGCTAGAAAGGTAACTCTCGACAGGACTAGGCTTAAGTGTTAATATCATTACTTTCCAAACTGAGAAAAAAATTGAACACGTTTTAAGAGAATTTGTTGTTGCTTTGCTAGTGGTGTTGATGCATCTTCCGTGCCAACTGTTTTCATTAGGCGCATCCCAAGAATTGGTACATGCACATGAAAGTAACTCCACTGTTAACACAAATAGTAGAAACTCGCCTACCATTATAATGATCTGGGTGATTATGTAGACACACTTGCTGCAATGATGCCTTACTTAATATCTGTATCTGTCTACATCATCCTGCAGAGAACATATTGTACAAAGGCATAGTTCATAGGCAATATTTAAAGTACTCGGTTTAAAATGCAGTATTTTAAAACGTGTATTAAGACTGTGTACTACAGCTGGGCTGAAGTCGTGCATCAAAAAGGTACGATTAAAGACTTTAATATTGTACTTTACGAAATTACTTTTTGAGGGTTATAGAAACAGCAGTTGTATCTTGCTTGTAACATCTTGACAAACTGCCCCCATTACTTTTACCACGCAGTTACTGGTAATGACTTGTGTGCAGATGTATATGTGGTAAAGTTGATAAGACCTACATTAAAATAGATATGATGGAGCTACAGTAAGGTTGATTAGCTACATGTGAAGATAATGGAAAGTACAGAAAATTTATACTGTGCCAGTAGTTGACATTAGATGGTAATGGAACATTTTTTTTTTATTTTTATTTTTTATTTTTTATTTTTTTTTTTTTGGGGGGGGGGGGGATTAAGTTGGTCACAAAACTAAGGCAAACATCTTGAATGAGAAATCATTACTGTGAAACCATTCACTTGGGCCAGCTAAAATACCAAATCTACAACATTTCACAGGTCTGTTTTTTTGTGTGGCAGTGAGAGTAGGAAGATACACATGTGACATACTAACCCGTTTTATTAGTCATGTAACAAGCATGATATTAAATAAAGTGTCCATAAATTATTTACTTCATTCAGTTGTAGGATAAATGCCGTAATAGATGCCTGGGAAATGACTTAGATGTTCATAAATTTGACACCTATGTATATTTTTAAGAACAATTACACAGCTGTTACTGAAACTAAGTAGTATCAATCAAAGTTTAGTACAGTAGTCAGAAAGGTTCAGATGTAGTACAGATTTAAATTTGATAATCCTTCAAAGATAAAAAAAACAACATAATTTCAATTAAAAAATTGCAGCAATCACATCCTCAAACATCGCAAATTTTCTCGTTTTGTACCTTATTCTAGCACATTTTTTGTGTATGACAAATTACACTGCTGACACGTAACCCAATGGTCTTCATTTTTTTTAATATGAACTCAGTTCAGTGCAGTAAGAGTAATGGCAATGTTTGGAAGCATCACTTAATTATTAAAAAAAAAAAAAAAGTATGTGGGCTGTTATGTGCTGGCCGCAGTGGCCGAGCGGTCTGCAACGCGCCAGTCACAGTCTGCACGGCCGCCACTGTTGGGGGTTCGAATCCCCCCCTCGGTCATGGATGTTTGTGTCATCTTTAGTATAAGGTAGTTTGTAAGTTTAGGGACTGATGACCCCGCAGTTACGTCCCTTGAGCTTAACAAACATTTGAACATTTTTTTGGTTATTACGTTTCTAACAGTAAGGTTGCTCATTGTGCTATGTAGTGCCTTCTCCCTCACTTTTATGCTGAAGATGTTTAAAGCAGCAGCTATTATGATCATTAAGTATAATCAAATAAATAGCCCCATAAATATCAAAGAAAGACTGACATCCACATTGTGATAAACTGAAATACTGTCATTTTTTCCTAACACATGGTTTACCGTTTTGGCTTTAAATGGTACCTATGATATATTCAAGAATCTCAGCTAGGGCATACTCCAGGTGCACCTCCCATGTCTTAATAATTGTGAAAAGTATGCCTTATCTAATGATGGATATTTTCCTCAAACATGCAGTAATCTAAAACACCACCTAATGAATATGTATGCATCAAATTAAGAAGTTGAACCCTTACTTATGATTTCTAGTCCACAGCAACAAGTCAGAAGCTAACAGCTCAGCTCTGTATATGCAGGAACAGGCTTTCTCATAGTATCTTTTCCACATCTTAGGCCCACCAAACTAGTTTGTTCCAAAACTTTGCAATGACATTTTACTTAAGTGTGTCATTCTAGTTCAATTTAATCCTGGTGGGTCTGCCAGCACTGCTGTGTTACTGTTGGCGAGGTCTCAAAGATGTTGTCATATGTGTAGATATTTTGCCTTAAGTGTTCTATCAGAGCAGCTCGCAGTTTATTTTCTACATCATTTGCTCATAAAATTGAAATGCTTTGTGGAAATATGATATTCATTTAAATTCACCTATCTCATAGCATTTAAATGTAATGTGTTGTCATGATTAGCCCAATTTTAAAATTAATCTTCTAGAAACATGATCATATATTTTATAATGCTTACTACAAACCATAATGTTGATGTCTTCAGTCTGCAGACTGGTTGATGCAGCTCTCGACACTATCATGTCCTGTGTAAAACACTGTATCTGCAAATAAAAACGGCAACCAAAATCCTTTTGAATCTTGTTACAGTATTCATCTCTGTCTTTCTCTAAGATTTTTATCCCACACACGTCCTTTTAATACTAAGTTGACAATTTCTTGATGTCTGAGAATGTCCCCCACAAGCCTATTTCTTCTCTTAGTCAGGTTATGCCAGAAACATTTGTTCTCCCCAATTCTGTTGAGCATCTCCTCATTAGTTACATAATCTGCCCATCTAATTTTCGCCTTTCTTCTGTAGCACATATTTCGAAAGCTTTTATCATCTTTTTGTCTTAACTCCTTATCCACATTTCACTCCCATACAATGCTACACTCCAGACAAATGCTTTCAGAAAGGATTCCCTAACATTTAAATTAATATTGAATGTCAACAAATTTTGCTTCTTCTGAAATGATTTTCTTCCCATAGCCATTATGCATTTTATGTTTTTTTTACTTCGGCCATCAGACATTATTTTGAAACTCAAACAAAAAAACTTGTTTACTTCTTCGTCTCATTACATAATCTAATTCCTTCATCATCGTATGATTTTCTAACACTAAATACCATTACACTTTTAGTACTCTTTTTAATTTTGATCTTATACTCTCCTTTCAAGACACTTTCCATTCTGTTCAACTGTTCTAGGTCCTTTGCTGTCTGACAGAATATCTCATTGGCAAACCACAAAGTTTTTCTTTCTTCTCCCTGAACATTAATTCCTTCTCCAAATTTCTCCCTGCATTCCTTCACAGCTTGCTCAAATTACAGATTGAACAATGGCTGCAACACTCTGTTGCTCCCTTTCCAACCACTGCAACCCTTTCAGGCCCTTAGACTCTAATACTGCTGTCTGGTTTTATACGTAGTGAATATAACTCTTTGCTTCCTATATTGTACCCCTGCTACAGTCAGAATGTGAAAGAGTGTATTCCAGTTCACATTGTCAAAAGCTTTCTTCAGATATACAAATGGTTTCTTTAAGATATTTTCTAAGATAAGTCGTAATTTGAGTATTGCCTTCTGTGTCTTGCAATTTCTCTTACATCCCAACTATTCTCCCCAAGGTTGGATTTCCATTCATCTGTAAATAACTTGTGTTAATATTTTGCAATTATGCCTTATTAAACTCATAGTTCTGTCATTTTAAATCTGTACCTGCTTTATTTGGAATTGGAATTATTATATTCTTGAAATCTGAGGGTATGTCCCCTGTCTACAAATCTTGCATACCAGGTGGAACAATTTTTTCATGACTGGCTCCCCTACCAGTATCAGCAGTTCAGACAGAATATTATCTACTCCAGGGTCCTTGTTTTAACTCATGTCTTACAGTGCTCTCTTCAAGTTCATTTACTTCATATAGGCCCTATATATATTCCTTCCATCTTTCAGCTTTGCTTAATGCTGGTTTCCATCTGAGCTCTTGATATCCGTGCCGCTTGTCTCCAAATGTTTCTTCTGTTTTCCTGTAGTGGTATCTATCTGTTCCTTAATTATACATTCTTCTATGGTCTTGCATATCTCCTCTAGCCACTCCTGCTTACCCAGTCTGCATTTCCTGTCAACCTCATTTTTAGCTGTTTTTACTCCATTATGCCTGCTTCACTTCCTGCATTTTTATATTTTCTCCTTTCATCAATTAAGTTCAATATCTCATGAATTACCCACAGATTTCTGTTAGGCCTTGCCCCTATGCCTGTGTGATACTCTGTGGCCCTCAATACTCTATCTCTGAGCTACCTAATCTTCTACTGTTTTACTTTCTCCCATTTTGGTCAACCCTTGCTTAATGCTCCCTCTGAAACTCTGTCACCTCTGGTTCCTTCTACTTTAAGGGGGTTACATCTACTAAATTTTTTACCTCTTTGCAGTCTTCTAAGATCCAATCTACAGTTCATAACCAGTAAGTTTTGGTCAGAGTCTATATCTGTGCCTGGATATGTCTTACAGTTTAAAACCTGGTTTCTAATCCTATGTCTTACCAGTATGGAGTCAGTCCAATACCCTTCAGTGTCTCTTGGTCTCTTCCCATATACAACCTTCTTTCAAGATTTGTGCTGGTTAAATTGTGCTCTGTACAAAATTCTACCTGGCGATCTCATTCATACTTTTCCCCAGTCCATGTTAACCTATTACATTTCTTTCCCTTTTCTTTCCTACCACCGAATTCCAGTCCCCCATCAAAATCAAGTTTTCCTCTCCTTTAATGGCCTGAATAATATCTTTTATCTCCTCATACATTTTTTTGATCTTATTTTGGCAGACCTAGTTGGGTTTCTGTCTTATCTTTGCTGTGTGTTCACTATGCTGTTGATAGTAACTTACCCATTGCTGTTTTACCCTCTCCCCCTCCCCCCATTGTTTTAACTGCAGCAACATAATCACTGCGAATCCAGTGTGCACCTGCTTACAAGAAGACCACATGGGTATTGGATTTTAGAATTTTTTTTATATTTATGGTACATGAAGTTCGAAGCATAAATAACAATAAGCCAAAGGCTATTGGCACACCTTTCAAAGATTCAGGAGAAAATTGGCTTCAAAGTTTTGCATTTACACGTAAGTAACAATAATGAAAACACTTGTGCCATCTGTCGCTGTAGCTCAGATAGCAGTGTTCTGGTCTCACAACTGTAGAGTCGATAGTTCGAATCCACTGTGGCAGATATTTTTCTTATTTTCATTGTTTTCGAATTCAGTTACATAAAACATTTTTGGATTTCTGTGTTGTTTTGTGTCAGGTTTTTTAATGTTTATTGACGAGCTGAACACCTTATTGTCACCTAAAGCGATTGTTGAGTAGTTTAGCTGCTTGGAAAGGCATTAGTAATATGGAGGTGACTTTCCAAAAGTAGCGTCATAGTTCTTCACAAACTGAACAGTCGAAGACTACTGTCAACTAAAAGTGAAGCAAATACTGTAAAAAAATGTAACTTTTTTTTTTTTAAATTGAAAACATCATCATTAACAACCTTTCATAAAATATATACAATTACAAATGAACGAAAATACATGCATTTTTCTTAAAAATTACCATTAGATATTACAATGGTGTAAGTATTCGAACACAATGGAAACAAATAAAAATAAAATATGTGCTGGTAGGATTTGAACCACAGACCCTACAGTTCCAAGGCAACTTAAGCTACACTGACATATGCTACAAATGAGTTAATTATTGGTAGTTATGTGTGCTTACAAAACTTCAAAGTCAATTTTCTTGAGAGTTTTAGAGAGTTGTGTCAAATCACTTTGGCTGATTGTTATTTGAGTGCTGAAGTTCACGTACCATAAGTATCAAAAAATTCTAAAACCCGATACCCAGGTGGTCTCCTTGTTAGAGTGCTCCAAATTTGTATTCCCAGAACAATTACTTGCAGAGTGCTTCTAGTGCCGCGAGGAATTTGACTCGGGCCTTGGCTCGCCATTTGTTTTCTAGTGTTTCATCTATGAACAGTGCAAATCATATACCACATCACATTTTGTATGCGCTGGAGTCTCATATCTTGCAGAACATGAACCTCTCAAATATGCATATTTTGAATTTTAGACCAGCAACAGTCCCTCCAAGCGTATGTGTATCCTTCTGCCGACCACGTGCTCCACCGACAAAGTGCAGTTGCCCCTAATAACTTTGTCAGTGCTTCTGGACTTGGACTTATCTCCCGTGGCATTCATCACAGTGTGTGCATCAACTGCCCAATTAATTATGGACAGTTTTCGTGTGTCACAGATGCATCTTTTTATGCCCACGCAGCCGACTTGGACTGTGTCAACAACTTGTCGACCAACTTTGTGCAATCTACACCACCAAGTGTATTCAGTGACTCTCTGAACAGAATTTTAAAAATCCTCAAAGTTGTAGTGTTCACTGTGCTTCCTGCATCAAGTGATGTGTCTGCTGCGTCTCGTGTACAATAAGCAGGTCCATTGCTCCACACTGTTGACACATAGGAACATTCTCGGCCGCACCAGTTCGCACATCTGCCCATTTTCACGGCACACAATGGTGCCTTTTCTGCAGTGGTCGCCTGTGTTGCCTCGAGGCCTCACCTGATATGATGACGATGAAGAGCTCTTTCACACTGCCATAAGATGTCGGAGCCTCCCGCACTGCTGATGTTCCGGAGGCACCTCTAACCCCACCACTTGGACGCCTTCCTAAGCTGCAGCCTTTCTCCTTTGAGGCTCCCCCAACGTGGTTTGTGCTGGCTGAACAAATATTTGAACATTATTTGCTCAACGACTCAGTTCGCAACCTGTGCCTAATCATGAATCTTCACAAGCACGTTGATTTGATCTGTGACCTGGTAACCTCTCCCCCTGCGTCTGACCGGTGCCCCTTCGCAAAACGAACAATCCTGGAGAGGGTCACTTGTCAACACGCCCCCGCTACTGTGCTGGCTGCTCGCACATAAAATAGTCAGCAGTGAAGAAACCGGGTGTACATGTATGTCTATACGGAGACTGGGTGTTGACTTTGCTATCCCCAACACGCCCCCTGCACTAACGGCAAGCTGCTTCTCAGCCCCTGAGGATGATGCACCGCCGCTAATTCACTTTTCACGAGAACAAGATCCATACTCCCCATACTGCTATTTACACAGCACTTCAGTGATGCCCCAAGAAGTGCCTTCACCATGTCACGTCTGAAACGCAGGGCGCAGGATGGCTTAGGCACTGCTTTCTTCTTGGACAACCACAGGGGCCTACATGTGTTCCACTCTGTTAGTGACTTTTCTCCATCAAATGCTCATTTGTGCCTGTGTTTTTAATGTTCATTTCCTGATTGAAACTGGTGCTGATGTTTCGTTATTTCCTCCTTTGATGGCTACCAACCCGTTCCGCCCTCACAGTACTATACTTCTTTCTGTCAATGCTACACAGCTGCTGTGTGCAGATGCAATGACCTTTACTGTCTGCCTCGTACCAAAGTGTAAACTTTAGTGGAACTTTTTGCTCACAGATGTGCTGGAGCCCATCCTAGGCATGACTTCTTAATGCATCATAAATTTTTTCTAGATGTTGTGCAACATTCGGTATTTCACCATCCCACAAACACTTACTTTTCTTGTGCTCTGTCTACCTCTGACTTTCGTCCTGCTAACTCACCTGCTGTTTGTGAGTGTTTAAGAACTATTAAGAAGATTGAGTGTTTGTCTTCTAAGTTGTGTCACAAACAAGAACAAATTATAACACTGTGTTGCGAGAGGGTACATGCTGTGCTCTAGTGCTTTGATTCTATTGAACAGTCAGTCGCTCATCTCGAAGTGGTCGAACAAACATATATGCCATGAGAATGAGGACATTGCTCACCACCTGGCTGTCACGGAGTCTCTGTTGGCATCCGGCCGACATCATTTACGAACACTTACTTTTCTGCATGCACCTCGCAATTATTTGTTTCCGCTCCACCAGTAGAGCAATCTGCTACCGCGACATGCACGCCTCCTGTAGCTAGTGGCCACCACAAGTACTCTCATGTGGCACCATCTTGTCCCAGTGTGCTTGTGGTGCGACCAGGCAAACATACGTTCGGAACTCTCTCTTCCCCGGCACCTTGGCCCGCTCCGCCAGCCACGAGCACAGTCAAGCCACACCCCTCCTTGCGCACTCCACTTGCCACGCAGTTGCCCTGGCTCCTGCCCAGCCCATCACAACAAATGTTAGTCGCGAGTGTAAACAAAGCCTTCCTGCCATTGCTCATGCTGTATCAGTAGTTACAAATGGCACAGTGCACAAACTGCATCTTATAGATGGTCTGCCCATCACTAGCAAGCTGCACCGGCTCAGCCTGGAGAAATTGGTGGCTAGCAAAGAACAAATTTCCGAACTTTTAAAATGAGATATCATTGAGCCATCATCTATTAGCTGGTCCTCTCCCTTTCATTTTGTACCCAAGCAGGACAGTTCTTGGCATGTGTGTGTAGACTACCACCACCTCAACGCTCGCACCATAATTTACAATTATCTGATTCCAAACACTGCTGACTACAAAAATTTGGCAGGTGTGAAAGTGTCTTCGGCAGTGGACGGCAAGCGGGCTTACCACCAAATGCTTATAGCCCCTGAAGATGTTGAAGAAGATTTTATACAATTACTAAATTTTTACACAAAGTTATGATCTAAAATTTCTGGCTCAGTTGAACTGTATTGTATCAGCAAATATATTTATAATTGAACATTACAGTTAAAAGTGTTCACCAAAATACCTTAACATACATTTCATGGAGGTGTGGGTTTTGAACTTTGTGGCATGTTTTCAGATAATTAATAAATTTGACATTATCAAATTTACATGTCAAATGGCTTAAATTGGTAAATGAATTGGTATCAGTCCATTATTTGAGGAGTAGTCAACTAATACATATTCTTTTAGTTTGTCATTTTGAAGATCTCCATAGGTGCATATTGCCGTATTTACATAGCTATATTACATTTAAAAAGAATTTTCCTGAACTTTTTAATATCAACTATTCATTTCAATTATGTGTGCAACATTCTGAAATAGTTTATAAATCTAAATAAGACGTCTAAAAAGTTTGTGCTAATCCATAGACAGATAAGGTTAGCTTGTATAATTATCCCAGAGTGTGTGAAAGCTTCGAAAAACAGGTAATTTATCAGTTTCTATTCTGGCCTCGAGTACTTCAGTTGAGGATTGGGATCATATGAGATGTTATAAACTACTCGTGATGTGGTAAACATATAAAACATTAGCCTCTCCATACACACATGTGTACCATACTATTTATTAGCCTCTTATGTTTGGTTGTTTTGTAATTGCATAGATCAACAAGGCCCAATGGGATATGTGCAAAGGATTGCCTTTCACAAATGGGTTACTCATTTTGATGTTTTACATCAAGGTACAAGCAGATTTCCACCTTGGCTCTGCCAGATGCCCACCCTTATTTTAGAGTTGATGAATTTTAAGAAAGATTGCACCTCTGGTTTTATATTCCATTGTATGTATTTTACCATTTGAATTAACTGATGGTTCAAAACAGGGAAACTTTTTTGGCTAGTCCTCAGAGTTTCCTGACCTTCACATTTGGTATTTTCCTTCCCACTGCCTATGATTTTTTTTCTATAGAGCTTCAAATGATCCTGAAGGCACTGGAGTAAGTAAGTTGTGTTCAGGGCAAACAGTTTCTTATTTGCTCAGGTTCCCTAAGTGCATTATAAACATTGCTGAGAAGTTAACAGTTAATACATGACCAACAGTATTCCTCCAAACAAGGGAAAGTAGATTGATCTGCTGGTTGCCCAGGCATGTGGGCATTTGTTGAAACGACAAAGCTGATCAGGTTGCCAAGGTGCCTGTAGTGAACATGATTTGGTGCATCTCGCAGTGGTTCATACAGTTGTGGGAGGAAGAATGGGTGACAGTGGCATTGTGGTTCATGAAACCAACTATCTGACTGGAAGTCCTCCTACCTAACTCTCAGGAAGGATGAAGTGACCCTGAAACAATGCAGGATTGCGGACTATTCCCTTACACATGGACCACAGAATTCTCTCTTCTGTGATGCCTGTGACATGCAAATAACTGTACACAACATTTTAACTGAATGTATTTTATATTGTTCTGTGAGGACAACAGTGAATCTTGGTAGTGATTTGCTCTCTATTTAGGCTGATGAGAAAAGCGAGTATGACCAGAAGTTTAGAATACTGAGATATGTCTGGACTCTAGTGTAAGCTTATGGCTGGAAATTTTAATGTGTTACAGAGTGGCTGGTTATTAATTTTTAATCCTGTTATCAGCAAGTTGTGGTCATCTGCTCAGTTGTTTTAACTACATATACTACTACTTATGATCTTGATATGCAACAGACTTTATGTTTTAGTTTAGCTGCACATAAAGTTTGCCTAGGTTTTTTTTCTCATTTTATTTCAGTTCATGGTTTTTAATAATTTTTTATTTAATTGGTTCATACTCTTATTACACTCATTGTAGGATTAAAGACCTAGTTACCATGTGTTCAAAAGTCCCACATCCATCTCGCTATGTTGTTTTCGATTTACATTTATCATATTATTTTACTCAAGATAAATATGTTCCTCACTGTTGCTACAAGTGTGATTTTTTTTATTGACTATGTATAATGAAGTGCAGTGGCATAAGTAATAGCTTTGTATAGTGTGATCAATAAGTTATAACTGATAATATAGGTGCAAAATCTTCTACAACCACAGTGCCACTAGTAAAATTTTACATGCCTTGGGCCTTAAGTAATTATTAACAGACAATGTATGGTGATATAAGGTGAATTATTTAGTTATTAGAGAGAGGAATACTATAATAATTCTGAAATAGAAATGGGATAGAAAAATAAAGATAATAGGACCTCTCCAGGGGACACCACCTTGACGAAGCACTGTCCGTGTAGGTGGAGAGGCTTGCGCATCCATGGGAAGCTGAGGGCTATACCGAAGGTAGTGAACCTACTGCCAGAAAGACCTCAGCTGACGGATCAGACTAAGAGTGTGCCACAACGCCCCGTTCTCCTTATCCTCTCCCAGTCCTTTCCCAATACCCTTCCCAACCCAAGGTGTGATGCGATCCGTGCCGAGGGATGCGTGGCACATGGGTAGATGTGTCTCAAACAGAGCCTCAGTAAGTAGCATTACACCTCGCAGGCCTATCGTGGTGTGGACAATATAAATCCCCAAATCTCGTGAGACCAAGATGGACACAAAAAAAAGAAATAATTTTAAAACATACTGAGGGGCAATCTGAGACCTCAGATACTCGGACATCGGGATCAGGACTGAAGGAGTGCACTCCCACTTCTGAATCAGGGTCTAGACCTGAGCAAGAAGTGGGAACTGTAACAGAGAAGTTGGACCAGATTAGGATTAAGGCCTTGTCTAGGGCTCAGAGGAGGAAACTTCTCAAGGAAGAGAAGCAAAAGGAAGGAAAAGAATGGCTTCCTAAGCATAAGTGGAGGGAATTAAAAGGGCTTGAGCCGAAGACCCCCCAAAAAGAAACTGCCTCAGGTCGAAGGGGATACACAAACCCCCTCGACGTCAAAGACAGGTTAAAGAGGGTTAAGAAGGAATCTAAGACTCCCTCCTCTCTGGACAAGCTTGATCCTAAAAAGCTGAGGCAGGAAATTGGGAAACAGACCTATAGTACTGCAGTCTCTGTCTTTAGGATGGCAGTTGTCCAAGAAGAATATCCACTGGTGAGCATAACCTCATGGCAGGAGGAGCTCGTGCAGATTGCCCTCTTTGAAGAGATTGGGGAGGGGGGGGGACACTGGTCCAGGACCCAAATTCAGGAGAGAGTATTTAGATCGCGGTGCCCTAATTTTTGTCTGCGAGGGGAAGCACTCAGCAGTACGGCTTAACGACAAGGTGCCCATGATATCCCTGTGGGAGGATGCGAAGCTGCTGGTCAAGACAGCAGCCGAACTGCTAAATACCGCAAAGGTATCAATATGGGTACCAAAGATCTTAAGGACATCCCTCCAAAGACTCTGTTTGTGAAAATAAAGGCCCAGAACCCAAAAGTCTTGACAGAGGATTGGAGGGTAATCAACCAAAAGGTCGTTCCGGAAGGACGAACCCTGGTGGTGGAGGTCGGAGAGAAGTCCCTGAAGGCAATGCAAAAGCAAGGCCTGAAACTGTTTTTAGGGTTCTCACAGATCGCCATCAGGGTAATCAAAGACCTTAAAGGGAATAATGGCAGATGGGGACTGGAAGTGCTGTAGATAAACCTGGGGAGACAGGAAGTGGACGTGGCCCTTGATACAAGAACCCCATTTATACAAAGGGGGTTTATCGGGCCTCGTTAGTACTGGAGGTAAGCTGATTTATGCTAGAAATCTAAGAAACTCCAGAACAACCCCTTCATGCCAATGAAATTAAAACTTTGATAAGTCACCCAGCAGAGTTTGAGGAAGTAGCAGAGGCCGTAACCTCTGCTACAGTGACCTCATACCAGGACAACTGCTCAATCACCAAGAAGTGCACAAATAGGAGTGTGCCTTGGTGGAATAATAACCTGGAAATGCAAAGGAAAAAGGTACGAAGACTGTTTAACCTTGCGAGGCGCAAAGGACAATGGGCAAAGTATCGTGAGGCCCTTGTCAATTACAACCTGGCCATCAGACGGGCAAAGGAGGCATCCTGGAAGGTATTCTGTGCGGAAGTGGAGGGCATGGCTGCTCAAGCGAGACTTCATAAAATACTCACTAGGGTACCAACTAATCCAGGAGTAACATTGAGGAAGGAGGATGGGGAGTATACAAAGACAGCACATGAAACGCTGGAACTGCTCCTCAAGACTCACTTTCCTCAATATACTCTGGGAGATAACTCAGACCAGAATGTGATTCCTGAGAGAGAACGGTTCTCAGGTATTCACAAAGAGGACTGGGATCTGGCCAAGGAGTGTATCGATTTCAGTAAGGTCTGATGGGCGGTGGGAACATTTCAACCGTTCAAGTTCACCTGGCCCCGATGGAATCTTTCCAGCTCTCCTGCAACAAGCAGGAGAAAATCTTATTAGATTCCTATGCAGGTTATTCAGGGTTAGCCTAGCAACAGGAATCATTCACAATGCCTGGAGGGCAGTGAAGGTTGTCTTCATTCAAAAACCAGGGAGAATTTATCATACCAAGGCCAAGGATATGAGACCAATCAGCATATCAGCCAGGTAAATCATGTGAGACAGCTCTCCACCAACTCGTTGGGAAGGTGGAGAAAGCACTACACTTTCAGGAAATAGCCCTCTGTATCTTCCTGGACATCGAGGGGGCTTTTAGCAATACGACCTTTGATTCCATGGTTAGGGCAGCACAGGTGCATGACCAAGGGACCACTATATGTAGGTGGACTAGGGCCATGCTCAGTGGAAGAAAGGTAGAGGCTACCATGATGGATGAAAAAATGTTAATCAACACCACTAGGGGTAGCCCGCAAGGAGGAGTTCTTTCCCCTTTATTGTGGAATCTAGTGGTGAATGATCTCATTGGAGAATTAAACTCTAGGCAGTACTTTTGCCAAGGATACGCAGATGATCTTGTCATAGTAATACTTGGCAAATTTGCTGACACAGTGAAGAATATGGCACAAGGTGCATTGGACATTGTGCAAGACTGGTGCAGAAAACAGGATCTGGAGGTTAGTCCTAAGAAGACTGTTGTTGTACCATTCACAAAGAAGCATATACAACATTCAAGTTGAAATCTAAAGCTTTTCAATGAAGCACTACCTGTGAAGGGGACAGTGAAATATCTAGGGGTTACCCTAGATGAGAAACTGACATGGACCCCTCACATTAGGAATATTTGCTCCAAGGCAAAAGATACTCTAGTAAGTACCAGGAGGGCTTGTGGCAAAAATTTGGGACTGAGCCCCAAGGGTATGCAGTGGATATACACCACGGTGATTAGACCCCGGATCACCTATGGGGCGGTCGTGTGGTGGAAGAAGGTAGAACAGCAGGTTGCTGCTAAGGAGCTTGGTAAGGTGCAGAGATTAGCCTGCCTAGCCATAACAGGCGGAATTAGCAGCACACCAACTGCTGGGATGGAAACCATGCTGGATATGCCCCCATTACACCTTTGGGTCAAGATGGAGGCAGCGGCTGGTGCATACAGACTCAAATCTGGCAACAACTGGAACTCTTTGGGATATCCAGAATCACACTCTAAAATATTGAGTGAGGTAAATATAGGAAAGGTTGGGGAAATGCCAGCCGACTATATTATAACCTCATACTGCTTCAACAAGCCTTTCAATATAACAGTTGGAAGCAGGGAGCAGTGTACGGGGGATATTGTCTGGTTCACTGATGGGTCAAAATCAGACCAAGGTGTTGGGGCCAGTGTATATGGGGTGCAGCCAAGACTGGAGGGCATCATATCTCTAGGGAAACTGGCCTCAGTATTCCAGGTGGAAATCACTGCCATCAGGGCGTGTGTGGAGGAGAATTTGCGTAGGTGCTACAAAGATTGTAGCATCTATATCTATTCAGACAGCCAGGCAGACCTGAGATCACTGGCAGCTCCTGCAACAAGGTCTAAAATTGTTGCAGAATGTCACAGGGTTCTGGTGGAGCTACGGGAAAGCAATAGAGTAAACCTATTGTGTGTCCCTAGCCACTCGGGGATCAGTGGCAACGAACATGCCGACAGATTAGCCAGGATGGGGGCAGAGACTACATTTATTGGACCCGAACCTGTCCTGAGAATCACCAAGGCAATGATCAAATTGGAGCTACGTAACTGGCTCAGAGGACAGCATGTAGAATATTGGACCAAAGTCTATCAACAAAAACATGGCAAGGTAATGATGCCAAAGCCTTGTTTTAAAAGAAGCTCTGCAATCCTGGGTCTGAACAGGAGAGAGATTAGACTCATGGTTGGATTGCTGACAGGCCATGGGAATTTCAAAAAACACCTACATACAATGGGAATAACAGAAGACCCTAAATGTAGGCTCTGTGATGACGGTGATGAAACTGCATCACATCTGATCTTCGAATGCATTGCATTGGAGAGTAAAAGGCACAGAAGACCCGAAGAAATTGTGTCTAATAAAGAACTGGTAAAGGGTCTCCTTGCACTGTTCAAGGGCATTGGTTGGCTTTACTAGACATACAGGGATCGATACCGCACAATAAACTTAGTTTCGGTGCGGGCAGTGGCAGGTTAGACCAAGGCTGTTTTGGCTTCCCTGAAAAAATCAAATCAAATCAAGCACTTTGCCTTCTTCAGAACACTGCAGTATTTTAATGTTACTACGACAGTTTTAGTAAATATTATAGATTTGCTCACAGTGTTGGTAGGAAATGGGTGGAGTTGCATAATTTTTATAGTAGATTCCCATGGTCTTCAAAATCTATGTCCTTAAGAACATTGCCCTGTTATTTACTTTGATCTTCTAATTGTACATCTCCTCCCTCTTATCTCTATGTTCACCTCCTACCTGTTCGACCACCTCTTCCTCTTCACACCTCTACTTTGCCCTGCCCCTCTTCCATAGATCCAATGTCTTCTATTCATGTTACCTTCCCCTCCTCAGCAGTTCTACATGTAATTTCCAGTAATATCTCCTACAATGTGTACTTACTTCACTCTTCTCTGTTTACCATGCCACTGTCCATCTCTCCCTCTCACCTGCCCATCATCTCCACTGCCATCTCTCTCCCCTTCCTTTTCCCTCCCCCTGCCTCAGCACATTTCTCTCCCCCTCTCTGTCTCCCTACTCCTCCTCTCTCAATCCATCTCCTCTTCTGCAGCACTCGGTGCATCTGTCCCTCTCCTATACCTAGAAAAACTTTCATGGTAACAGTCAAAAGGTATCAATGTCTATTTAATGAACCCATATGGTGGCTTAATGGATAAAATTTTTTCTATGAAAACACATCCATGTGACAGCTCTCATGATGATCAGTTGAATGGTATCAGAAATCCATTAATTACAAACACACCAATATGTGGCTCATATCTGATCTGCATGTTTATTAGAGCACTGTGTAAAATAATGTGTATGTGGTGTCTGCCCTTTCAGACATGTCCGTAAGAACAGATACCACTTTTGACCCTGCAGTTATTATCTACTGATATTCACAGAATGTATGACATTAACTGCGAATGGGAAAAGTTGAAAATTTGTACCCATTCGAGATTTGAAACCATGGGCTTCTGCTTTCTAGGCCGTTGTGCTGACCCTTACACCACTCGAGACACAGCGATCATCACACCTGCATGGAATTACTCGAGTACACCTCCAGTCAGATACAAATTCTCAACTTCACCCTGCTCACTAGAACTCAAACTCATAGTTTTCTAAACTCTTTTCTCTAAGAGGAAGGGCCAAGGAGTGCCTCTGCATTACCTTGATATATATGTGTGTGTGTGTGGTGTCTGTTGCTATTGTATTCCTAGTATAGTTTGGTACATGATGTAATATGGTGGCACTATTGCTGCCATATGGTGCACTACAACTCATGATAAAAGGCAGTGCAGGGCAGTTGGACTTCACTTTACTAATTCTCAACAGAATGTCTATCTCCCTAATTGGAAGAACAACTTACTCAATTTATAAGAAGTTTTCCATGCATCATTCCTTCACTTTCAGTTCTGCAGCATAGATTATCTTATTGTTCACTAAAAGATTGAATTCATTTTCATTTATGGTGAATGTGGTTAAAATTTTGATGCTACTGTTGTTTTGTATGTTGAGCCTTTCCATGAAAAGAGTATGTTAATGTTTCTCTTTTGTTAGAGTTGTTAAATAGTCTAGAACTGAAGGAAGTGTACAACCAATTTACAAAATTTAGCAGCTGTAGCTCGTAATCCACATGAGAGTGTCTACAAAATATTTCACCAATCAGTAATTTCTTGTAGAAGTGTTTGAAGTTACATAAATTTCATCCATGTCATGTGAACATGCATCAGGAACTAGCTGGCAATGACTTTCAAAACAGACTCACATTTTATTAATTAGAAATGTAAATAAGCTCAAACTTTCATGCTCATTTACTATTCTCCTATGAATCAGAATTTACGAACCATGGTGAGATCAACTGCCATAACATGCACTATTGGTGTGTAGAAAACTCATGCTGTATTCACGAAGTGAACAATCAATGTCTGTGGTCAGATAATGTCTGGTGTGGAATAACTAGTGATAAGCTAATCCAGCCATATTATATTGACAGTAATATGCATGGTAATATATACCATGAAATACCTGAACACAAACTGTCACAAATGCTTTAAGGCCTGAATTTGGAAGTGTGACAGACCACATGGTTTCAATACATCATACACAATATACATATGGTAATGTATTTTATTCAGATGTTGCTTAAAGTTTTAATTCATGTGTGATACAGTACAATGTTTTTTGTATCATCTCCTTACTTAAGGTTAACATGGAAACTTACTTAGAGCAAGGCACCATGGGGCTACCATAGTAGTGAAAAAGTAATTCTTTTGGCCCTCTAATATGGTGTGTCAACATCTATGTCGACCAGTACAGCTGCACACATGCATAGCATGAATAGTATGAGGTTATCAGTCAGCTCTTGATGGATAATTGGCCATTATTCCATGAGTGCAGTATCCAGCCCTGCAACCATTGTGGGAGGTGCTGGTCGGTCTGCAATGCATCGGCCAACTGCATCCCAGACATGCTCGATCAGGCTTAAGTGTCATGAAGAAGCTGGCCACATCATTCATTCAATTCCCTCAGCTTGAAGAATGATGTTTACCAGTGCAGCTCTGTGGGGTTGAGCATTATGGTTCACCAGAAGGAACCCATCTCCTATGGCACCAGCATAAGGCACAACAAAAGATCAAAGGATCTCATTGTTCCAACTTCCACGTTCTCTCCAGATAAGGGAACAATGATCGTCTGGCTGAACACAAAATCTGAACAGAACTTGGCATCATTTGTTACAACTCTAATCCTGATGTTCCTCTGCACAGTGCAATTTGGATTATTTGTGTTGATACCTCCCTCTGTGTCTGTCCTGCTACAACCTTCCTATAGCTCTCCGTGCCACAGCTTTGGGTAAGTCACATTGTTGTTGCATTGCACCACCTGCTCATTACACTACCTGAACCCAACTGCTTGTGTAATTTGTTTGGTAGAGTAAACACAAATCAGCAATAACCCCATATGCAGCAGCTTTCCATTATCAGCATCATCTAGTTTGCTATAATGTTGTTGTCTCCACTTCGTACAACCAACAGAACAACATGGAACTATTTTCAGCCGATGACAATACTTCAGAACCTAGATATCTCAACAGATAACCTAATGTTTTTGACCAGTGTATTAGATCGTGATTACAACAATTGTTGGATCAATAGAGGACTGGTACACTGTCCAGTTAGGTTCCTGGACTTCATTGTAGCTAGACAGTGTAAAATAGGGCATTCTGGGCAGGCCTGTGGGCAAGTTTTACACCCTGTCTTTTGCATTGTGATATCATCCGGCAGACATCTGGCAGTGTGCAGTGGTGAAAGACACTTAAGGTATTTTGTAAATGTGTAGCAAAAGGGATGCATGAGAAGCAAGTAATTATGCAGTTGCAAACTAAAACATTAATGGTTAAGAACTAATGATATATCATCAATTTCCTAAAACTGCAGTGCAAAGGGATTGGGTAGCTCATTGCAAGTGAGCAGATAAAATCAGTGTTGATTTCCTTAACTTTAATCCTCTCAAATAACATTTATTTTATTTGTAGATACATAGTTATTAATGAAACATACAATTGTCCAACTTGTTTTTTGTTACTGTTGGCTGTACATAATTGAGCTTTATTCTTTGAAAACACAGTAACTTCAAAAGCCATTTTTCAAGAAGCCTATACAAATCTGTGAAAGCACAACATTCCTTTGCTCAGTCATGCAATGCTTCAAAATGTGACTAGAAGTTCTAAATTGAACCAAGGTGTTTCAGAAGAAGTTTTTATAATTTTGAGAACAAAGACTAATACTTTTACTGTGTTAGAAAAGAAAGCTGTGTTGTGTTTTGTTTTAACAAAATGAATATTGACTTCTGAATCTGTTATGATGTAAGGGGAGACAAGGTACCTCACAGTAATTTACTAGTTGTGAGGATTAGTGGTGTATGTAGAGCTTGGAAGCAGCCAGCTTATTATGTCTTTGATGTCCTCATGAGCTACATTTTGTAGGCATATTGTGTGACAAGAGCTAAATGAGCTTTGAGTCAACACATCCAAAACACTCTTTTTTTTAATCCAGTGGACAAGGACAGGAAAGTCTGCATTTTGTATGAATGCTTCACGTACTAATGCTTCTTGAAAACTACCTTTTTTAGATGGAGTAGTTCAATAACAAAGAATTTAATTGAAAGCCATTTAGACAGTCAGAAAAGTGATCTGAATACAATGCACCACTTTTCAGAAGTCACAGGCAGAGCATGACAAAATGTGGAAATTGCTGCGCATTCAATTGTATACCACATGACCGCGGCTCTATTGCATGCTCTAGGAAAGGAATGTGAAATAATTTTCTTTATATTAATCAATGATATTTATGATGCGTATAATTCTAGAGTGCCTTTTGATTATGGTGCCGCATTATTGAGTGGGTGCCATCTGATCTTCCAACTTTAAGAAAGTTTTGAGATGTTTGACATTTCAAAAGGGGTTATTATCTCCATCACATAGCTTACAGGTCTGAAGAAATTAGAGAATAAAGGAAAGTATATTATTATTATTATTATTATTATTCTGGTTTTACAATGTCAGTACATTTTTCCAGCACCCATATTAGAATACATTAAGTTACTTATTATTGTTCTCCACTCTTCTCTGTCCTCCCAAAAGTCCTCAGGAATGTTGTTCTTCCTCATTGCTGACTGAACATCCTGCATTCATGTGGTACGTGGTCATCCCTTTTTTCTTCTTCTGTTTGGTGTCCAGTCGAGTAATCATTTTGGAAGCCTTTCTTGTCCCATTCTTATGACATGTCCACACCATTTTAGATGTTTGTGCTCGATGGATTAAATAATTGAATTTTTACATTTCATTTTTTCTCTGTTTACTTCATTTCTCATTCTTTCTCTTCTTGATATTCTTGCTGAACGTCTCCAGAAATCCATTTCTGTGGCTAATACTTTTGCTTTCAGTTGTCATTTTCTTGTTCACACTTCTGAACCAAATGTAATAATGCTCTGAACTATTGTTTTTTATATCCTTATTTTGTTATGTGTTTGTCCCAGAGAATTCCATTCAACAAAGAAATTGTCGTCTTTCCTGCATTTATTCTTGATCCAATTTCTTTCTCCTGTTTCCCATCATTTGTAATTTTCACTCCTAAATATTTATATTCCTATGTAGTTGTTATTGTTCCCATCCCTTCTTCTAATATTAAGTCTTCATTTATTCCACCAATTACCATGTATTTCATTTTATTCATGTTGACATTTAGACCTGATTTTTTTATATTCCTGAATCAGCTTCCTGCTCATATACTCTATGTCCTCATAGTCTTAGGCTATAAACAGTTGGTCATCTGCAAATTGTAATGAGTATATTGTTCTGTCATTTATTGGTATTCCCATAGTTTGACATTTTTTCTTTCAATTCTGTAAGGTTACCTCTGTATATATTTTATACAATGTAGGTGACATGCGACATCCTTGACATAATCCTTTTGTGACTTGGGATCCAGATAACAGAAATTTGCCAATTTTTATTTTTGAAATAGAATTTTTATATAAATTTTGAACTGCTTTTATTATTGTTGGATTAATTCCTCTTAACAGTAAAGCTTTCCATAGATGGGGTAAAGGCACACTATCAAAGGCTTTTTCTATATTTACAAATACCAAATGTATAGGTTGTGCTTGACCTATTTTTTTCTATTATTTGTTGTAGGTAAAAATATGATCAATTGTTGATCTTCCAGCTCTAAAACCTGCTTGTTCTTCACCCTCCTTTTCTTTGTATTCTTGTTCTAAGAAGTACTTAATAATTCTTCCATATAATCTACTGAAGGTATTGATCACTATTTTTATTCCTCTATAATCTTTACAATCATCTTTCCTTCTTTTTTTATGTATCACTGAAACATATCCTACTTTCAAATCATTTTGGTACACCTTTCCCATTTAAACATCTTTCAAAAAAGTTTCTTAACAATCCAATTAATTTTTCTGTTCCAAATTTTAATAATTCTGCTTGAATACCTCCAATGCCTGTAGTCCTTCAATTTTTTTAAAGATTTTATTGCACTTTTAACTGTTTCTATTTTCAAATGAATGTAATTATCTGGTAGTTCATTTGTAATTTCATTATATTCAGGGTTTCCCAGTAATTCTTTTCTGTTTTCTGATAATAGATTTTGAAAATATTTTTTCCCACGAGTCATGAGTAATATATTTAATATGTGTTGTTTTTTTTCAGAATTCTTTCTTAAATTTTTTATTGTTTTTCATGCTTCTGTGTTCTTTTTGCCACCAATTTAGGATTCTATTTTTCATCATGATTGTTCCCAAGCTTTGTTTTTTGCTTCTGCTACCTTTTTCCGGATTTTGGCTTGTTGTGCATTAAGTTCTATTTTATCTTGAACATTTCTCGTGTTTAACCATTTTAAATACTTTTCTTTCTTTAATTTCACTTCTTTTTTGATTTCTTCATCCCAGAAGCATAATGAATAATTGGTACGTTTTTCATCTGCTTCTCCTAATGCTTCTTTGGCAGATTTGTGTAATATACTTATGATGTATAAACAAGGGAAATGCTACAGTGCTGATGCGCACAGACAATTATTAACAAAAAATCTCCTCTCTGCTACAAGACCCAGCCTGTAGGAAGCTCAACAAAGATCCTACCTCGACAATGACCAGGAAAACCGTGGTGCTACTCAAAAACTCAGATCTACCAGAAGCAGTGAAGAAACGGCTGCATCCCAGAGTGCCGATGACACCACGCCTATATGGTCTACCCAAAATACACAAAGATGGGGTACCTCTACGTCCAATACTAGACACCATTAATTCCCACAATTATGGCCCGGCCAAATATTTGGCGACACTTTTAAAACCCTTGGTGGGTCACTGCTTGCATCATGTGAAGAACTCTGCGGATTTCGTGAGGGTATTGAAGGACATCCGAATACACAGAGATGACCTACTCTTGAGTTTCGACGTCACCTCTTTGTTCACAAAAGTACCCCTTCAAGAAGCCTTGCCGCTACTGAATCAGCACTTCGAGCCTGGAATTGTGAAGCTTTTTTAATATGCACTAACGACCACATACTTCAAGTACAATGGGGAGTTCTACGAAAAAGTGGATGGAGTGGCTATGGGATCTCCGCTAGCTCCAGGGATCGCAGATCTTTATATGGAGCATTTTGAGGAGGTGGCCCTAAAAACTGCGCCACTTAAACCCAAGCACTTCTTCCTGGTATGTAGATGACACCTTCGTGATTTGGTAGCATGGCAGGCAGGCTTTGGACAGATTCCTGGAACATCTAAACAGCATCCACAACAGTATCTCCTTCACCATGGAAGTAGAAGAGAATGGCTGTCTCCCATTCCTGGACATCCTGATTAGGAAGAAAACTGATGGAACGCTGGGCCATTCAGTATACAGAAAAAAGACACACACGGACCTGTACCTAAACGGAAATAGCTGCCACCATCTGGCACAACGCCAGTCAGTACTGAACACCTTGGTACACATGGCGCGCGTTTTTTGCGACAAAGATAGCGTCTCAGACGAACTGAAACACCTGAGAGGGGTTTTCTGAAAAAACGGGTACAGTGAATCACAGATTGTTAGGGCGTTCGAGAGGAGACAGACTGACAAGAATCAAGAAGAAGAGGAAAAACAAGAAGAAAAGCAGAGGCTCGCCTTCCTCCAATTTTTGGAATTGCTGTCAGCCAAACTCGGGAGACTACTGGGGAAATCCTATATAAAAACCATCTTCCAACCACCACCTAAGACGTAAGAACTGCTAGGCTCAGCGAAAGATCCACTTAAACTTAACACACCTGGGATCTACAACATTGCTTGTGAATGTGGGGTGCAATACATAGATCAAACGCAGCGATGTATCTCAAAAAGTTGTGAAGAACATATCAGACACGTTCGACTGGGACAGGTGGAGTAATCTGCTATAGCTGATCATAGCATGAAAGAAAACCATACTTTTGACTTTGAAAACTCCAAGGTGCTGTGCCGAGCCCACAGCTTTTGGGACAGCATCATCAAAGAATCCGTGGAAATTTGAGTTCACGAAAATCTTGTGAACAGAGACAAGGGATACCAATTGAACACAGCATGAAATCCATCAATTGCTGCAATTCGCCGAGAGCGCACGAGGAACTGTCCAGCCCGCGAGTCGCTGGCGGACTGCACGAACAGGGATACGAACAGCGCCTCCACCCCGCCCGCCGACGGCGCTGGACCCAGCCTCGGGGCCAGGTGGTGGGGGGCACACGCAGGTATAAATAGCGCGGCATTTGCCCAGTCTCAGTACTTCTCCACAAGATGATGGGTATGTCACTCGTCGAAACGATGCAGTTTGAAGAAACCACCACCCGGCTGGAAGCCCAAGAATTCTTCATCAGCTACTTATGATGTGCTGATACTGATCTCCTGTATTAGCAAACTCTGTTTCTATCAGTTTTACATCTAGTTGATTCTTTTATAAAAATACTGAGCTTTCATTCTCAAAACTGTTTAAATTATATTTAGTAATTTTTATTTCTGTTTGGAAATTTTCTGTAGTATAATTTAGATTTTCTTCATTATTTTTTCCTCTAAAGGGGAATAAAAATTTGGAATTTACTAAATAATGGTCACTAAGAGTGACCCCTCTATATGCTCTTATATCATGTATTTTTTATCCTTGTTTGCTGTTTAATTATAATATAATCTATTATTGATTTAGTGTATCTTTATGCATGTATATTTATGAATGTCGTTATGTTGATAAAAGCCATTTAGTATTTTTAATGAATTTTGTTCACAAATATCAATAAGTCTATTACCATTATCATTCACCACATTTTCTCCAAATGGTCCTATAATTTTATTTCCGACTTTACTTTCTGTTCTACTGTTGAAGTCCCCTACAATGATAATCTCCCTTGTTTTCCAATATCCTCTAGGACTCCATTTAATCCATTATAAAATTTATAAGGAAAGTCAAACACAAAATTTGGCTTCTAATTTTAACAGTAAATGTAGTTGACATACCATTATCAAGCAACACATCAATTGTTGATTAGGGTTTCACTACGCAAGGTGTACACACCAAAATTCACAATGATGAATTCATAAAAATCATTACCGACAAACTTTTATTGACATGACAAGAAGAGGTAGTGAAATTTCAGTGTGCAATTAGTTGTGACATTGCACACAGCTTGGGAGAAGAAGAAGAGTTCGTAAGGAGAATCCAATGAGAGAAGAAACAAATTATGATGCAGGGGATACTTGCTATGTTGCATTCAAGTGTCAAGGCACTGATAAATACTTGCGATCATGAACTGAAATGTGTTCACTTCCTGGAACATGGTCTGATTCCTAGATAACAACAGTTTCTCAAGGTGCTCTTAACTCCAATGACAGACTGGATGAACATAATAAAACATTTCAAAATTATATTTTCTGGTTTTCATGGCAATAAAATTTTGATTCTTGACAAAGTAGTCAAAACTTTTACATCAGTCATTACAGTACTGTTTACTTTAGTGCATGAATATAATAATGGGAGATTTCAATGCCAAGTTGGGAAATGGCAGATATGAGGATCTTGTAGGTCCTTTTGGTTTAGGAACACGAAATGAGAGAGGTGATTGTCTGCTGCAATTCCGCCAAGAAGAAAAACTGAAAGTCACTAATACATGGTTCAAATTACCACCATGAAGACTTTATACATGGAAATCTCCAGCTGACAAGAAAAACAACATTGTGCAAAACCAGATATACTATATTTTAATTAATAAGCGTTTTGGAACTTCAGTCACAAGAGCATCCACTTATCCTGGAGCAGATGTTTCATCTGACCATATACTACAAGTAGCTTCTCTAAAAACAAAACTTGTAAAACACACACACACACACACACACACACACACAAATCTCGACAAAGGGAGATAGCTTATGAAAAACTCAAACAGCCTGAACTAAGAACTGAAGTTAGTAAGGATATCAACAATAAAATAGTAACAATGAAACTTCTGATGGATCAAGAAAACAGTACCAGAGTATGGAAAGAGATGAAAAACATATGCTAACCACTGCTTGAAAAAAAATAGGATATAAAACAAGAGACCGAAAACAGAAATGGATGACTGATGAAATTCTTTATTGATGGATGAACGCCAAAAGTATAATGCCCAGTCAGATCAAACAAATTACTATAATATTCAGAAACTCATAATATCAAAGATTAGAGTAACAAAAAATGAATGGCTACAACACGAATGTGAAGAAATTGAAAGATTTCAAGCTTCAAATGATGATTTTAACTTGCATAAAAAGTTAAAAGAAACTGCAGGGATATATTGAAGAAGAAACATCTCCTTGTTAACTGACAAAAATAATAAAATAGTTCTACATACCTTTGAAAAGAAAGAGAGATGGGAAGACTACATTAAGAGCCTTTTTTCAGATGATAGACCAAATATTGAGATTTCTAGGAACAACAGTTTAACAGGACCTCCAATCATGAAACAAGAAATTGAGAGAGCCATTAAAAACTCAAAAACCAATAAAGCCACAGGGCCTTAAGAAATTCCAGTTGAACTCATTAAACTCCTTGATGAAGAAGGCATCAAAGTCTTACACAAATGATTCAACAAAATTTATGACACTAGTCATTACCCTGCCGAATGGCTTATAATCATCTTTCATCCCGTTACCGAAGAAGAGGAATGTGAGAAGATGTGAAGATCAAAGACTTATTGGTCTTATGAGCCATTCTCTGAAAATATTTCTGAGAGTCGTCCATCGAAGGCTTTACGAAAAACTTGAGAAATTCATTGGAGTGACACAGTTTGGATTTAGGAAAAGTTTAGATACAAGAGAAGCAATTGTCGCAGTACAAGTTTTAGTACAAAATTGATATGATCATGCTAAAAGTGTAGGCCTCCATTTTATTGACTACGAAAAAGCATTGGATAGAGTACAACATCATAAATTGCACAGACAATTTATATTGGGATCAAACAGCACAGGTTAAATTTGATAACGAGGCCACAGACTTGATCAATATATGTAGAGGAGTCCGACAAGGATGCACACTGTCAGCCCGTTATTTAACTTATACTCTGAGGGTATTTTTCAAGAGGCACTTGATGACGCAGAAAAAGGTATAAAAGGCAACGGAGTGTATATCAAGAACATTCGCTATGCTGATGACACGGTATTGATTGCTGATAATTCAGATGGCCTTCAACAACTTGTCAACGTAGTGGGAGATTACAGTAGTACTCTAGGTCCGAATATTAACATCAAAAAGACTAATTTTATGATTGTCACACAAGAGTCCAACTCACTTAAAGATGCAAATCAATTCCAAGGATCTGTAATACAAAGAGTCATCAAGTTTAAATACCCCGGAACCTGGCTTTGTGAAGACTGGTGAACAGACTTGGAAAAAAGATGTCACATTAAGAATGCCCGAAACGCCTTCATAAAATTTAAGAATATTCTTACAAGCACAGACCTAGACCTAAACCTGAGAGCCTGATTTGTAAAACGTTACATTTGGTCCATGCTTCTATATGGCTCTGTAGGATGGACGTTAAATATGTCAACAACGAAGAAGTTAGAGGCCTTTGAAATGTGGTTTATCACAGAATGCTTAAAATACCATGGACTGCAAGAACAACCAACACCAAAGTTCTGGAACGAATGAACAAATAGAGACAATTGTTGACAGTGCTGAAAAGAAGAAAAACTGCATACCTAGGACATATAGTACGAAACACCAAATATATGCTTCTACAGTTGGTAATAGAAGGGAAGATCAAAAGAAAAAGAAATCAAGGATGAAGAAGAACATCCTGGTTGGACAATATAAAGCAGTGAACAGGATTACAAAGTGTAGACCAGCTACTTCATACTGCGGTTCACAGAAGAAAGATGCGTCATGTGGTTACCAACATCCATTAATGGATAATCAGCAAAAGAAAAAGATGATGACATCATTAGGTTGTATCTAAGGGCAAAAAAAAATTATTCGCATTAGACATTTGAATAAAGGGAAACAGTTGCAGGCATGGAACAAGGATGCTAAAATGAAGAATTTGACATGGACATCATCTCCACCATGCAAAAGGTAAGGATTCACTTCTCTTCCCTCTCAGCAAGTGAGTCAAACAGTTAAAACTTACTAGATGTCTGTACATTCGTTTACTGAACTAAATTATTGTATATATTTGTTAAGGCATATTTTTTTAGTTTCTACTTCTTCGACATATTTTAAAATCATATATGGAAGGCATATGTTGCGTCAATCATACTGCAACCTTGCTTCCACATAACGAGCTGCCTGACACAGTTATCGGCTGTGTACCCATTGATGTGATGCAACAGCTGCTATGTTGGATTGGCCTCCCAGGTTGCCCCACGCCTCTCCACATATTTTCTTTTGGGGTTCCCTCAAATAAATACCTACAACTCACAAAAACAAGATATAAAGAATAAGGAATGCTTGCACCTCAATTACACCAGACATACTTCACAGATGTTTGAATGCATTTGAAATGTGAATTCTAAAGTATATTCAAGTTCATGTACATCAGTTTAAGTACTTAATTAATTAAATGGTGTGAGGCTAGGGAACATCACTGAAGGGAAAAGAGGAGCAATACATCTATGTTGTTATTCCTGGGTGATACAATACTTAGTTTTTTTGTAACGATTTCAGCACTAATGAATCTTGGATGAAAACTTTTGTGTCCCGACTTCGTCGCCGCTTTTGTGTCCCAGCCTCGTCGTAGGTGTCGGTGGCCGAGTGGAATGAGACCGACACGCTGGTGCAGGTACGGAGGGGAGCAGCCAGAAACTATAAACACTAGAGCAAATTAGAAAGATATATATTGCACAGAATGTAACAATACTTAACTTTTACATCGTACTGCAGAATGTTGATACATAGTTGTTGGAGGCCTGCCTAGTGCCTGTACAATAGCGAAGTCTTCAATCGTGCCTATCTGATTACGAAGGTCGTAACTGTTTGCTAGCTCAGTCCGAAGTGCGAAGTGAACGATCCTTCAGTGGTGGCCACGAGCGGCGTTGTCCCAGAGGGCGCTCGTGGCTGTCGTCGGAAGAACGCCGCGCCGTGCGTGCCTGGCGGCGCGCGGCGAAAGTAGGTGGCGCGCACTTTGTACTTGTGCGACACCACACCCCTCCCCCCCAAACCGCCGCGCCGTCGTGGCGTAGGGCTGAGGGCCACGGCGACGGCACTGGGAGGAGGGCCTGGGCGGGGGCGTTACTGGTGGGACGGGCGTCGTAGCTGAGGCCGGGATCGAGACGCCGTCCGCGCCCCGGCATCCGCCTTGCGATCCTCCAGGGAACCCGCCGAAACCTGGGGAAGGGCGCCCGCCCCCGCCCAGAGGGAGCAGGTCATCTTCTGAGGTGCGTGGCCCAAGCTGGGGCGGCACGCACGGTCCCGGAGTCCCTCTCGGTGACGCTGTCATCTGCGGCGGCGACAGCGGCGGCGTCGCGTCGATCTCCATCGGGACGATCTCGTAGTCCGGGGACGAACGATGTGGTTGTGCTCCCTGGCGGTGAACTGGGTCTGGAATCAAGAAACCGGAGACAGGATCGCGCGGCCTGTGCAGGCGCAATTGGTTTGCGTGGCGCCGCAGCTCCGACCCTGTGGAAGAACGTACAACAAACATATTTCGCCCGAGCACGCGCTGAATGGTGCCCGGTAACCATTTCTTCTTGTTGCCAGCAAACCCCCTGTACAGCACCGGCGTAGAAACCTGAAAACGCGTAGCGCCATACGAACCGACTCGGTGTGTGGGAGGCTGCAGCAGGTGAAGGAGAGTGCGGTGACGGCGGCCGTGTAGCAGCTCGGCAGGAGACGGGCCGTCACGTGGCATGCACCGATACGTAGACAGGAAAATTTGAAGAGCTTGCTGCCTGGAGTGCTGACCTTTCATCTTCTCCATGTGAGACTTGAATGTTCGAACGAAACGTTCTGCTTCACCATTGGACTGAGGGTGAAAAGGTGCGGTGGTGATATGCTGAATGCCATTCACGCGACAAAACTGTTGAAATTCCGCACTAACAAACTGAGGTCCATTGTCACTGACGATAGTTTCAGGCAAGCCTTCGATGCAAAACACTGATGTTAAGGCACTGATTGTACTAGAAGCTGTCGTTGAGTTCATGGCAATCACAAAAGGAAACTTGCTGAAAGCGTCTACAACAATTAACCAGCGTGTATTCCAGAAAGGTCCGACAAAGTCAATGTGTAAACGTTGCCATGGTCCCTTGGGGCGTGGCCAGTCTGAGAAACGTTGCGGAGGAGCCGCCTGATGCTCCGCACAAACAGTACACTGTGACGTCATGTTCTCTATCTGAGCGTCCATACCAACCCAGGTACAATGACGTCTGGCCAGTTGCTTTGTCCTAACAATGCCCCAATGTCCTTGATGCAGGAGGCGTAACACTTCACGTTGCAGGGAACGAGGGACAATCACTCTTGTTTGGTCGTTGTCGGTATGCAACAACAGTACACCCTGACTTAAAGATAATGCATGACGTTGTGCAAAATAACGTCGAACCAGAGGCCGATCAATGTCTTTGGCACTGGCAGGCCACCCTGAGCGAACAAAACGTGCTACCACACTTAGGTCTGCATCCGCAGCTGTTTCCTGTGCAACCCGACGAGAGTTCAAAGGAAAGTCTGCGACAGCGGAAGCATCTCTGGAGTCTATCTGATAACATGCCATTTCTGAAGAATCAAATGATACATCCTGGCCAACCGGAAGTCGGGAAAGTGTGTCCGCGTTGGCATGGTTAGTGGTAGGTCGGTACAAAATCTCATACTGATAATTTGACAATATCAAGGACCATCTCTGAAGCTTTTGTGCCGTACGTGGCGGAATTGGCTTTGTGGGTGAGAACAACGACGTGAGAGGCTTGTGGTCTGTCAACAAATAGAATTTTCTGCCATAGAGATAATGATGAAACTTTGTGACGCCGTAAATGATTGCTAAGGCCTCCTTTTCTATCTGACTGTAATTCTGTTGCGTCGGCGTCAGTAGCTTGGATGCAAAGGCAATAGGACGATCGTGACATCCAATACGATGTGAGATTACAGCGCCCACACCGTACGATGAGGCGTCAACTGCTAACACTACAGGCTTCTGTGGGTCAAAGGGAATCAAACATGCATCACTGAGTAGGGCAGACTTTAGTTTGTCAAAGGCAACCTGACAATCTTTAGACCATACAAAAGGAACATTCTTCCTACGTAAGTGATGCAGTGGAGCTGCAATCTGAGAGGCATTGGGAATAAACCTGAAATAATAGTTAAGCTTTCCCATCACTGCTTGCAATTCATGCACATTCTTAGGAGGAGGCAAGTCTTTGATTGCTCGAAGATGTGACTGTAAGGGATGGATTCCTTGGGCATTAATCACATGGCCTAGGTACTCTATTTCAGTTTGGAAAAACGAACACTTTGCTTTATTACAACGTAGACCTGCTGCAGTCAACACTTTGAAAAGGCACTCCAGGTTTGCTAAATGTTCTTCAACTGTACGTCCGGATACCACAATGTCATCTAAATAGTTCGAACAACAAGGTACAGAAACTGTCAGCTGTTCCAAAAAACGCTGAAAAATAGCGGGAGCGGAAGAACTGCCAAACGGTAGGCGTTGAAATTGAAAAAGGCCCATGTGAGTATTAATGACGAAAAACTTTTTTGACTCGTCATCAAGTGGAATCTGTAAGTATGCCCCTGCTAAATCAATCTTAGAAAAGTAGCGAGACTGTCCTAATTTGTCCATCAGTTCCTCAGGTCTGGGCAGAGGGTAAGTGTCTACAATTGTTTGACTGTTCACTGTTGATTTGAAGTCCGCACAGAGACGAAGTTTTCCTGACGGCTTGGGTATAATTACTATAGGCGAGGCCCACTGACTCGCAGAAACAGGAGAAATCACCCCACTATCTTGCCAACGTTTAAGTTCTTCGGCAACTGTATCACGCAATGCGATAGGCACTGGTCTAGCTTTACGAAATTTTGGAACTGCAGATTCTTTTAAAGTAACATGTGCCACGAAGTCTTTTGCACAACCTAGTTCCGGCGAAAACAAGTCACTATATTTTTCACACAATGCATTGATTTTATCCTGAGGCACTATTGACGAAATTTGAAGCACATCTCTTTGAATTGATAAACCAAACAAGTCAAAAGCATCTAGTCCAAAAATGTTCTGCGTAGATTTGGCCTGAAGAACAACAAAAGCAACTGTTTTTGTTACACCTTGAAAAGAGGCAGGCAGGCTACACGTTCCTAGCACGGGAATATTTTCACCTGTATAAGCTGTTAACACTTGCTGTGACGGCGACAATTTTGGCGAACCCAGAAGTTCATAAGTATCTTTATTTATTAAGGTAACAGCGGAACCAGTATCAAGCTGAAATTGCACAGTCTTATTTTCTATAGAGAGAGTAACAAACAGCTTGTGCTTCTGGCGCACGACCGGTGCGCGAATGTGGGCAACGTCTAATACATATTGTTTTCTGCGCTTGCGCGGGTTGCGTGCGGTAGGAAGCGGCGCATACTCGGCACACAGGGGAGTAACCACACTGTCACTAGATGACACTACCGCCGGATCGGCGTCCGCGCAATGCGAGGCTACTGCACTAAAATTACTTTGAGTAGCTACACCAATTCTACTGTCACTAGCTACACAGTACTGGGCACTATTACAGTTAGTAGTTGCAGAAGGCACTATTTTCACTACAGGAATGCACTGTTCATAGTCATTTTGCTTGTCCCGAACCCTTTTCCGTTGCACTGTTTTACGCGCTCGTCGGCGCTTGCTACGTGGTGCACTATATAGTTTTGCAATAGGTGCAGAAGAACTTTCTTGTAATTGAGAACCAACTAAAGCACTGTTCAATTCCACAGCCCGTATAACATTTACAGAATGAACTGTTCTCGCACTCTGCGAAGCACTGTTTCTAACGTTACTGTTCTTTGAGTTTTTAATTTGCATACACACAGACTGCACATGTCCCGATTTGCCACATTGATAACAGGTTGCGTTGCGACTAGGGCAATGAGCACGCTTGTGGCGAGACACACACTGGGGGCAAGATTTACGTACATTTTTCTGAAATGAGCGTTGGCGCCCGTTATTCAAATTACTGTGTCTAACACGACGGGGCGACCTTTGCGTCGCACTTTTACACTGGCTACTGTTCACTGTCTGTTCAGCACGGCCGGTAGAAAAATAAGAATCACTAGTGCTATACTGAGAACTACGGCTAGGAAAGCGTCCGTTGCGGCGCACTGAATTTACACTGTGGCTTTGCATTTCTACATCTGCTAAGTCAAAAGTATCATGCGCTTCTATAAGCTGCAGTACACTGTCTAATGAGGGGTCAGACTGTTTCAGAATTGCTGCTCTAATTCTGGGGTCCTGAATATTCTGCGTAATCGCATCCCTCAACATCACGTCACTATACGAAAGTCCACAAGAGCAAGTAAATTTACATTGGCGGGTTAAGCCCTTCAGTTCCGTAATCCACTCTTGGTGTGACTGTTGCGGTAATTTTTTAAGCCTGAAAAATCGGTATCGTGCAGCGGCTACAAGAACTTTTCTCTCATAATGAGCATTCAGTGCATCTACAATTTGTTCAAAGTCTACATCACGAGGAGATGCGAGAGGGAAAAGTTTTTGCAATAGTACGAAAGTCTGGGGGCCCACAATCGATAAGAAAAGGTTCTTCACTCTCTGACCTGTAATTTGATGAGCCGCGACGAGTTCTTGAAACTGTGCGAAATAGTCGCTCCATTCTTCCTCACGTTCGTTGTACTGGCGGAACGTCGGAAGCGGTGCGGCGGCAGGTGTGGGCTGCTGATGTGACGACTGTTGTTGTTGGTGAGCAGCCTGTGTCGTCAACTGCGACACGGCCTGGAGAAGCTGGGTAATTTGCGCCGTCTGTAACTGAATAATTTCCATTAAGTTTGGATTCGGGGTAGTGGCCATGCTGACCGATTAGGCGCCGCGCATACAAGTAAATTATAACAAAACACAAATGCAATATGAAAGAGGACGCTCTGCAACAAAAAAGTCCACAAAATACGTAACAGAATATGTTCCCCCAAAAATCTTATAATAAGGGTGGGTGGGCGGGAGCAATTTTTGCGTGCTCCGACTGCTGCTGTCTGGCTGCTGTAAGCGGGCTGGTCCAAGGTTCTATCACTCCTCGTCGCCACTTTTGTGTCCCGACTTCGTCGCCGCTTTTGTGTCCCAGCCTCGTCGTAGGTGTCGGTGGCCGAGTGGAATGAGACCGACACGCTGGTGCAGGTACGGAGGGGAGCAGCCAGAAACTATAAACACTAGAGCAAATTAGAAAGATATATATTGCACAGAATGTAACAATACTTAACTTTTACATCGTACTGCAGAATGTTGATACATAGTTGTTGGAGGCCTGCCTAGTGCCTGTACAATAGCGAAGTCTTCAATCGTGCCTATCTGATTACGAAGGTCGTAACTGTTTGCTAGCTCAGTCCGAAGTGCGAAGTGAACGATCCTTCAGTGGTGGCCACGAGCGGCGTTGTCCCTGAGGGCGATCGGGGCTGTCGTCGGAAGAACGCCGCACCGTGCGTGCCTGGCGGCGCGCGGCGAAAGTAGGTGGCGCGCACTTTGTACTTGTGCGACACCACAAAAACACCTCGTCTTTAAATCTAATTCTTTAATGAACACACGGGGGTTTCTGTTTGCAATTTAAAAGTCTCCACCACACCAGCCCCCAGGGTGAGGGTGAGGATGAGGGCTTCACTGGTATTGTTAGGTATATTTCTTACAACTAACTGAAAAGCTGATTCTCCATTATTGAATCTAAAATGTGATTTTTCAAGAATAATTGGAATCCACATTTTTTTTGTGAATACAGCATCAACTTTCATTACTGGAAAACAATGTGTTGAGTACAAAATTCCAAGTGTGAGCTCTGTCTCAAATGACTATACTGTCAACAGGATGTAATACCATAATCTTTCCTTCTTAGGAATTCGAATATGCAATAAAAGGAATGGGGATTCCTGTTTAAAATTTTGAACTTTATATCACGTCAGGTAGATGTCACCCTTTGAGAAAACGGTATTTTTGTATACAATGCATAGTTTTTGAGTTATTTCAATTATCTGGTTAAATGAAATGTGTAATATCACTTCCAAATTACAATAAAACTGATCCATTATTATAATGTAACGGGAACGGCCATAGCAGGTTGGATGGGTGTGGGGAAGTGGCAAATCAAGACTCATGGGTCTAAGGGGAAAAAAAAAAAAAAAATTATTTCTTTATTAGTTTCTTGTGGTCAAATGGCTCCTCTGCTCGTGGCTCGGGCAAGCATTGCAGAAGCGCCAGCTAAGGCGCCAGGCCGGCCAGCAGACGCAGCTCGGATTCTGCTGAGTCGAGCTGACAGCAGACCTCACCACACAGCGCCGCACGAGACAGTTGTTGGAGACACTTGCCACCTTCCCGTACACCCCAGCGGTGCCGACCCTGCCCAGATGTAGGCTGATGACGTCTTGCTGCCTACCGGTTAGTGGTGTCTGGCGGTGCCCACTGCGGGAACCCCACCTCCAGCCTGGCCTTCGTGATAACGTCAGAGGAGTGGCGGCCTGCCAGAGCTGCACCGCTGAAGGTCCTCACTTCAACGCACGTTGTCGGTGGCATGCTGCCTGTTAGGTCGCGGCAGCAACATCCTGCATAGAGATGTTCCGGTCAATGCATTCTGTGTTCCCCGAATGCCCACTGCCAGTACACCACCTATAAGTACTGCTTTTCTGCTTAGGTGTTCTCCGGCATGGCCCACTTGCAAACACCGAACTCAGAGGCTATGCATACTGTCGGTCAATGGTCTCAGGGTGATGACCACATTGTCCCAGTTTCTGGGTTACTGCTATCAGCAGAATTTTTTGACACCTTCTGCTTCTGCCGCCTTCCACTGCTAGAACATGTACTTGCAAAAACCGCAATATAACTTCACTTGTTAACTGATAAAATTAACAAATATCTCCATGCCTCTACAATAAGTAATTTCACGATGTAAAGTTATCCCATATCACAGCAGTCATTCTGCTAGGGTATAATACATATTAGTCATGTCTCTTTTGTTGTACAGCTAACATGTACTCTTATACCATAGCATACTGTGTCTAACTTCTTGCTGATGTATTTAGTGTGTGTGTCCCATTTCATGTTTTCCTGAATCCATATGCCTAGAAATTTCATTAAGTTTACTGCTTCTAACTTTTTATTAAAGTGATTATGGTGGGGTTTAATTGATGCCTGTTTTGTATGGTATGAAGGTGTATTATGACAGTTTTGTCTATAGTAACAAAATGTTCAAATGTTTGTACAACTTATGGGACTTAACTAAGGGGTCATCAGTCCCTACTATAGTAACAACCATATTGTTTGTGGTAAACTGTTCTGCAATGTGTGAGATGCCATTCTGTATTTCATTTTGAAGTTCTGTATCAGAATTTCCTTTTATTAGTGCATTAGTGTCATATGCAAATTTTATATAATTCTGGGAGCTGTTGGATATCCCTACGTCATTGATAAATATCAGAAACAGCACTGTGCCCAAATATAACCTTGGAGCACACCATATTTATTTATTTATTTTGTTACATATAGCCAACATCATGTTTCATTCTTGGCACATAATTTCCTATCTGCTTCCTGTTTTTAAGGTATGTTGTCACCCATGTGTGCACCGATCTGGTGCCTAGATATTCCAATTTTTAAGCAGTTAGTCATGGTCCATCATGTCAAATACTTTTGTGAGATCCAAAAATAATGCTGATATGCGTTCATTCTGATCTATTAAAGACAAGGATTCATATACAAAAATTTAAAAAAAAAATGATGGTATCAGTTTACATCTGTTTTCTACAACATGTTGGGTATTTGAAACATTTTTTTTCTTTCTGTAAATGTGATACGGTTTTCTTCTTCTCCTTCTTATTCATTTTTTTTATTTTTTACTTTTTTAAGCTGAGCTTTCACCTTTGCCCAATTTTAGTTTTTCAGGGAAAACACCATTACACAATGAGGAGGAGTTACAAAGATGAGTTAAGGGCAAAGTCAATATTGTAGCACATTTTTGTTAAGAAGTAATCTGTAAGTTAAAAAATCAACTGTGTTCAATGTAAAAATCTTTATACAGGATGCTTCAGAAAGAATAGTAAATATTTTAGGGGGTGGTGGTATAGATGATTTGCAATTTAATAAAAGGCAATAATCAAGAATCTTTATTGGCCATTGATCACACAAGGTGGAAATACGCTTCATCATTGGTACATTACAGAAAAAATGTCATACATTATGTACAGTGAATTGTTCATGTATAAGCGATATCACAAAAATTAGACGATTTGAAGATAAAATTTATTATCTTTTCCACAATGTAACTGGAGAGCCAGTAACAGTCCATACTCTTATAGTTTGATTATCTTGAGCTGTTCTTTTAATTTCGGTGGATGTGATGCTATGCCAATTAAAGACGTGTTTTGTCGTGGGGGGGGGGGGGGGGGGCAAGCAAATCCCTTGGAGATGTGTCAATTGCTTCTATTTTACTTAAAATTTTCTTAACTCATCAAATAAAGTAGTCATTCAATTCATTGGGGCAGAGCTGTACATCATTTGGGCACTTAGAGGCTGTCTTTTGAGGCATATGTGTCTTTTTTACACTGAGAACAGAGATTGAGTTGAGTCCAATGCATTTTTGTTTCATATATTGGTTCATTTTCTATTGTGGGCACAATTATTGTTAGCTATAGAGTGTTGATTAAATTATGCAGTTCTGCCTGCATAAGAAGTTCCTCCACACTGAAGAAAGTATCATTGTCCATCATCAGTATTTTGTATAAGTTATATAGACATGGCATCTGTTCTTTCAGACATATCCAAAAGAACATATGTCACTTTTGATCCTGCAGTTAAATCTATTCATATTCATGTAATGTATAACATTAACTACAAATGGGTAAAGTTGAAAATGTGAGCCCAGTTGGGACTTGAACGCAGGTCACCTGCTTTCTAGGCAGTTGCTCCGACCTCTACACCACTGCGGAAACAGCGATCACCGCACATGCAAGAAAATTACATAAGTATGGCTGCCGTCAGATACAAATCCTATACTTTACCCTGTCCACTACAACTCAAACTAGTAGTTATTGTAAACTAATTAAGAGTAAGGGCCTAAGTGTGCCTCCAAACTGAAGAAAGGATCATTGCTCATCATCAGTATTTTATATAAGTCATATATATACGTGGCATTTTTTTCTTTTGGACATTTCCAAAAGAACAGACAACAGTTTTGATCCTACAGTTATTACCTATTCATATTCATGGAATGTATGACATTAACTGTGAATGGCTAAACTTGAAAATGTGTACCCAGCCGAACCTCCAACCTGCCGGCCACATTACAATTAGTAAAAAAGCATATTCCAGTGAAATGATTTGTCTTCTTACATAAAAAGAAGGGTGTCTGTTTGTTGTCCTCATTTGTTTATGGTCACATTTGACTGCCATAGTATAGTGTCCAAGTAATATCATCAGATCAGTTTCGACAGTCAGTCTATTGGTCACAGAAGTAGAAATAAAGTAAAGTAATTTTTCAGTAAACAATCTTTGGCTGCAAAATGAAATAGACATTAAAAATCAGTCATGCCCAGCGTCATGTGCAATTTATGCATGTTATAATGCATTGATTGATCTCTTATCTCTATTTCATGGAAGAGGGTAGACTCCACAGACTGCAGGAAGCATTTCTTCAGTATCTACATCTCCTGTATTGCTGTCACTGTCACTGCATTCATCACCACCGCTGCTGCTGCTGCTACTATCATTTCCTAATCTTATTATTAATTCTTCCACCCATTCTTCTAGTGCACCTTCTCATTTGCATGCCTCTTCCAAGATATGCCATGTATGTGTGTCAACATTGTTCCACTTTGTGGGAGTAATACTACCCAATGCTTCACAAACTAAAAATTCAACTTCTTTTAATGTAAAATTTCTTTCTTTCTACAACATATGATTTCACCTGAGCCTACACGAGTTCTGTTGCATTAAAATGGCAATGATATGGTGGAAGAAGCATTACTTTATGATCATTTTCCTCTGCAGTTGTATCAATCTCATAAATTATTGTTTGGCTTTTGTGTTCTCCTGCTTTCTAGGCAATTGTGCTGCCCTCTACACCACTGTGTACAAACCGATCAACACACCTGCAGACAATTACTCAAGTATGCCTTCCGTCAGTTACAAATTCTCAACTTTACCCTGCCCACCATAACTCAAACTCATAGTTAGATGTCCAAAAGAATGGACATCACTTTCCATCCTGTAGTTATTATCTGTTCATGTTCTCAGAATGTATGACATTAACAGCTATTGGGTAGAGTTGAAAATGTGTACCCATCTTGGACTTGAACCCGGGTCTCCTGCTTTTTAGGCAGTTGCACTGACTCTACACCACTGGGGACACTTCAGTCACTGCACCTGCACGGAATTACTCAGGTATGCCTCCTGTCAGATACAAATTCTCAAATTTACCCCCCCCCCATTAGTACTCATACTTGTAGTTATTGTAAACTAATTCCTGTAAGAGTAGAGGCCTAGGAGTGCCACCACACTAAAGAAAGGATCATTGCCCATCATCAGCATTTTATATATACATGACATTTGTTCTTTCACACATGTCAGAATGAACAAACATCACTTTTGATCCTCCAGTTATTATCTATTCATATTCACAGAATGTATTACATTAACTGTGAATGAGTAAAGTTAAAAATGTGTACCCAGATGGGACTCGAACACAGGTCTCCCACTTTCTAGGCAGTTGCGATGTCCTCTACACCACTGTGGACAAACCGATCAACACACCTGCAGCCAATAACTCAAGTATACCTTCTGTCAGATACAAATTCTTAACTGTAACCTGCCCACCAGAACTCAAACTCATAGTTAGATGTCTGAAAGAACAGACGCATCTTTTGATCCTGCAGTTATTGTTTATTCATATTCACAGAATGTATGACATTAACTGCAAATGGGTAAAGTTCAAAATGTGTACCCAGCGGAACTTGAATCCAGGTCTCCTGCTTTATAGGCAGTTATGCTGACCTCTACACCACTTGGGACAAACCAATCACCACACCTGCTGGGAATTACTCAAGTATGCCTCGCTTCAGATACAAATTCTTAACTTTACTCTGCTCACTAGAACTCAAACTAGTAGTTATTCTAAAGTAATTCCCCAAAGAGAAAGGGCCTAGGAGTGAGTCCGAACTGAAGAAAGGATCATTGCCTATCATCTGCATTTTATATAAGTTACATATATGTGGCGTCTGTTCTCTCGGGCATGTCCAAAAGAACAAACGATAGTTTGGGTCATGCAGTTATACTCTATTAATATATACTCTATTAATATTTACGGAATGTATAACATTAACTGCGAATGGGTTAAGTTGAAACTGTGTACCGATCCGGGACTTGAACCTAGTTGTCGTGCTTTCTAGGCAGTTGCACCTCTGGGGACACAGCGATCCTTCTCTGTTGCATCTCTTGAATTTTCTGGCACCATCTGATAAACTCTATTCTTCAACTTCTGTTCTGATAAATGGACTTGTTCCTGGTGGTCTCCAAACATCCTCTTAAGTTCCATCTGTATTTGGTCCCAGCTATCGAGCTTGTCCTCATTGTTTTCAAACAAATGCTGGGCTATCCCATCCAGATAGAAATATGCATTCGCCAAGCACATCATGTGGTAGCATCTATTACTCTTGGTGACTCAGTCGAATGCTTTCAGCCATTTATTTGGATCCTGTCCATCATCTTCCGAGAGCTATGATGGGTATCTGATGTGCAGCTGGCTTACCACTCTTTTTGTATCTATGGGTCTTTTGATGTCACAGACCTTCATAAGGAGGCAGTGAGTATACAATTTGTATTCCGGTTCTTGTCCATGCAGGCGACATCTTTCACATTGCCTAATCGGAGCCACGTTGATGCAGATGTTTTGCAGTGTACCCAGTGCCTCCACTAAATAGTGACATGTTGAAAACTTAATTCGAAGGCTGAGTCATTCATTAATAGAGCACAACACTTTACATTTAGAACAGGTTTATTGCTAACACAAGTGTACACTCAGAACAGACATCCTTCTGATTTAGTACTCCATGTTTATGCATAGAAAGAATTTTCTGCAAATTATAAGTTTATCAATCATACGAAACATGTAGAAAATTCTAGAAATAGTAAATACAAAGAACTAATCGGTGGCGGGATGTAAACTGGGGATCACCAGAACAGCAATCTGTGACACTAACCACTGTACCATGCGTTCCATCAGAAGACTCGCAGCACTATTGTTGTTTAAGTTCATATGGCATATATTTCAATACATAATAGTCATATTTTGCTTTTGGATACCAGGATATATTTCAATTTTAGTAGTTCTGATTGTCCTGAAACCATGACTATTATGCTTACCTTGGCAGTGACAGCATCTTTTTTGTGCAGTTTATTTCATCTGCTTCCATCACACAAGCAAATAATTCATTAGAAAATCTTGCTATCAAATAATAATTCAATTTCCCATGACATATAGTGTCTCATTATATCAAAGATATAGAATAGAAGGGGAGGATTGCTTTTAAATTTCTGCCATGACTGGGATTTGAATACACAACCTTCTGCTCACCAAGTAGATACTGTATCCACTCATCTATGGTTTCCTTACAGGTATTGTTATTGCACGCCATGTCATTATGCACCTCTCCCACCACAAAACAAACTTTAATTCTGTCAGCTGCAGCACAAGTTTTAATTCAGCATCTCTACTTCTATTCAGTATCTTTTATATAATGATATAATATAAATTGAATTACTATTTGATATTTATATCACCTATGACTGAGGTAAAGGCAGGATTTTTCCCATTAGCATTCTTTGCTAGGGTGCTATTTCAATATTGGGGAGCCTCAACACTTTGATGTGTGTTATATACGGGAACATCAAGGCAAAATTGAAGTTTGTATTATGGAGGGAGACATGCTTTTACGACAAGCTCTGCAGCAGTTGCAGGTTACGGTAGCTGAGTGGGTGAAATGTCTGCCTGGTAAGCAGGAGGTTCCAGATTTAAATCCTGGCCACAATACTAATTTCAATTCAGTGCCTCTCCTTCTATTCAATGTCTTAGAAAAAAAAAGGTGAAACGATTTTAAGTAAAAATATTCACATGTGATTCTTATTTATATGTGTCAATAACTTATTTTATTCCATGACATGGAGTCAGCCACATTCGGCCACTTGATTTTATTTAACAACTATTTTAATGTGAGCTAAATGAAATACTTCTGAAGAAGGCAAAATTCCTTTTGCCGAAACCTGGGTCAAGTTTAATGCTTATAAACCATTTTTATGCAACTGGTCGGCAGAGGTTTTGTTGACTTTTGGACAGCTTTATTAAAATGTTCTTTGTGTTAAAATATATGGATAAACTGAAAATACAGTGCTTCTGTAATTTTTTTAGTTTAATAATGAAATTTTTTTTATTTCAATAATATACAAATTAATTCACTGTCAAGAGAAAGAGGAGGACATAAATAACTTTTTTAAATTATTTAATTTTATGTACATGTGTTAAACATAATTAAGTTCTTTGTGTTTTCTGATAGGACATATTTCATTATAAGTGTTATAATGTTTAACTAAATTATAATTATGTGGTATGACACACACAGTACACAAGAATATTTATCCTTTCCCTTTCCATTTTGTAACAGATTTGCAAGCAGTATCGTGAAATCAAGACAGATGCCCAGTTGCAATGCATTCATAAATCTAAAGCTACATTTTTCTAAAGGCTGTGAAGTATGGATGCCTGGATAGCCAAGACACAATTGGATTCATAATTTTTAACAATCATATTACTTCTACTTTTTTTATTACAAATCATTTCCTGATTCTAGTAATAAAAACAGTGCCGCACGCTCACCGCCTGAACATCTATAGCGAGGTCTGGAGATGATCTGTGGATGTGGATGGACGATCAAAAGGATAATAAAGGTTCGGCCAGCCACTCTACACATACTAAAACTTCCAGTTAAAAGCAGGACGGACAACACAAAAGTAACAAAAGATTAAAATTGTTGGAGTGGTGTGTGCCTGAGAGATCAGGCTAAGATACCCACCATTTAAAAAAAAAAAACAGCTGTGAGAGTAAAATGTAAAACACAGTCAGCCAATATCCAGGGCCCAGGTAGTGGTGGTCTGCTTGGGCATCTGATCAACACAGTCATTCCCTGGGATGCCAATGGGACCCAGGGTCCAAACAAAGGCCACAGAACATACAGACTTGACAAAGCTGAAAACAGAGTCCTGAACAGACAGCACCAAATGGTACTTGGAAAAACACTGTTGAAAGATTTGCAAGCCACTCAGAGAGTCACTACAAATAATTATAGACTCCCCCGGCAGGCTCGGATACGTTCAAGACCATGAGAAATAGCCACCAGGGCAAGGAATGCTGCTCAGTGTGGTCACCATGGACATAAGTATACCCAGTACAGTCATCTACCAGGAAAATGTCTGTTTATACAACTTCTGCTACACGGAATGAAAAAAATTAGCACCATTAATTGGTGACAGAGGTTCAATGGTGAAACAGAAGCTTTCGAGTCATGGGACAAGTCTAACAGAAGCTGCAGGCAAAATAATGGATCGAGGATGGGTACAGAAAGGATAATGGAAAGTGGGAGGGATGGGAAGGGACTCAAATGACAAAAAAATGAACACACATGAACCGCAATCGGAAGACCTGACCTTGGCCATCGTCATGGGGAAGGTAGTGCGTCAGCTAGAAAGAGAAGCCTCCCAGTCGGGTGGTGAGGTGAGGTATGAATATGGACAACGTACGAAGCAGTAGCTGTTGCCAGAAGAATCACAGGGGAGGACCCCCAGCTTCAGCAAGAAGAATGCCACTATGGAGAACTGGGTCCAAGACCCACGACGCAGAAGGAGTCACAGAATTGTACATGAGGCTGTTGTAATTGAGGCATGATTGAATGATGGCTTTATACGGCTGCAAGGGAGATGGATGGACAGCTCCAAACAGTGTGGCTGAGGCAATGAAGAATATTGAGATACCACCAAAACTTTTGTCACAGTTGTCAAACGTGTGGCACCAAAGTGAGCCAGGCATCAAATAGCATGCCAAGAAGTGACCGTCTCTTCAACACAAAGTAGTTCAGTACTCAAATACAGTTCGGCATCCGGGTCCACGATGGTGACAAAAGTGCATAACCTGGATCTTGGAGACAGAAAAATTCAACTGATGGGGTAAGGCCCACGACTGTGCCTTTCAAAGGGCTTCCTGCAGATGCCTTTCAGTGACACCAATGCCAGCGGAACTGAAGTACACACAAAAGCCATTGGCATACAGTGAGGAAGAAACTGATGACCCCACAGCCACAGCAAGGCCATCAATTTTAATAAAAAAAACAGAGGAACACTAAGGACAGAGCCCTATGGGATCCCATTCTCCTGAATATGGGGTGAGCTGAGAGAGGTACAAACCCTAACCTAAAATGAATGAAGTGAGAGGAATTTCTGAATCAACAGAGGAAGTGCACCTCATAAGCCCTAGCCGTGCAGCATAGTCAGAATGGTGTTATCGGGTGGTATCATAAACCTTCCGAAGATCAAAAAAGACTGCAACAAGGTGCTCACACATAGTAAAAGCTATATGAATTGCAGACACTAGAGCCAATAGCTTGTCAATAATGGAGTGGCCTTGACAGAAGCCCCCCTATTCTGGGAACAGGAGATGCCAATGTTCAAGGATCCCCAGCCATTGAATAAGTTGCCATTGGATTTATTTCAATGCCCTAAAACGGTTGAAATGTTTAAATATTTCTAATTCAAAGAGATTAATCAGAATGTTTGTAAGGCTGATCGGGTGGTAACCACCAGCAGATCTGCGCCAGGTTTCATCACTTGGACAATGATACTATCCTACCATTGGGATGGGAAAACACCATTGGCCTAGAATGGTTTAACAGGGCAAGCAGTTGACATTGGAAGTCTGCAGAGAGGCGATAAAGGAATTGGCTATGGATACGATCTGATCGTGGACAGGTATTATGGCATGCAGCGAGGGTACTTGGGAACTCCCGTTCGCTAGCAGCTTCCACTCGACTTGCTCCTTGAGGGTGAGGAAGGCTGGACTGCAAGCTGTGGTCACAAAGCTACATGAATAATGCCCTGCCATGTGCTCAGTGATAGCTATCAGGTCTGTACAGAGAGTATCCTGAATGCAGAGACAGGGGATTCCTGCTGGTGGACGGTACCCAGAAAGGTGCTGAACTTGGAACCACACCAAAGAAGGGCAGCTGCAAGATCCAATGGAGTCTACATACCTCTCACAACAATCCTGTTTACTCTTCCAGATAAGCTGTCGAGTGAAAGGGTGGCACCAATTGGAGTACCCGCCAATTATTCCGTATGGCCTCAGTGATCCGAGGCATTGACTTGGCCCAAAGTGAGCCAATGTTGGTCGGAACAGATGCCTCAGTGGCAGAAACTATGGTAGCATTGAACTGTTGAACCACCATATCTACATCGGCTGGTAGTGGAACGGGAACCACAGTAGCCAACGTTTAACCCAGCCAATCAGCCCTTTGAAAAGACCAACAGGGCCAGTGGTCTGCACGTTGAAACTGCAGGAGCATCAAAAGAATGGGAAAATGTTTACAACACAGAGGTCATCATGGACCCCCAAATGTGCAGGAGTAGGCTTGAGCTGCAAAGGGACCGGTATATGGCAGAATATGTGCCATGCGCCACACTAAAATGTGGTGGGGACAGTTGCAAGATCAATGTAGCAATGCCAGTGAGAGAGACAGCCACATCCGGGAGGGGGGGGGGATAAATGAAACAGATGGTAAATTCCTCCATGTCCTGGATTCGTACAGCTATTGCCTCCAGAGTCATTTGGAGTGGCATTGCAGCACTGGGGATAGTGGTGAGGGCGTAGACACAGAAACCTCCTGATACTCTATTGTATACAGCACAGTTTTTGTAGTAGTCCTGAAAGCTATGAAGGGCTGAAGTCCATTCGGCAGGAAACCAAGTTTCCTTCAGTGCCAAACAGAGCACAAAGATGCGGCACAATAATTGGTGCAGCTCAGCTAGATGTTTGAAAAAAAAAAAAAAAAAAATGCCACTGGAGAATTTCGGTATTTCTTTGCTGAAAGGCCATAATGTAAGAGAAAAAAACATCAGTCCAAAGGTTGGGAATCTACATTGCCTAGAACCACTGGTTCTAGCAAGGATCTCATCCTCATCTTCAGAGGCAGATAACTTAACAGAATGAAGCTTAGAGGCCACTGTGCATTCTTTTGGCTTCTTTTTCTCCACAGTTTTTGCCTCTCACCCTTTTGGTTTTAAGGGCTGGGAGTGCTTCTCAGAAGTGGATTCAGTGCCCAGTGCAGATCAGGAAGCCCTTTGCCCAGGAGATTGCAGATCCTTCAGCCTCTGGCTGGGAGCCTCCAGTCGACTCACTCAGAAGGGAATGCACCAAAGGACAACTTCCTAGCGAGAGGAGCCAGGGATGACTTTTGCTTCTACAGCTGGGGAATGGGCAATGATATCTCCTATAGTAGCATTGAATTTGCTCCTACAGGTGTTGGAGGAGCCATAGAGAATAGGTGTTCCCCACCCATCAAGGGGGCAGTGGGCGTTTGATGGCCCATAGGAAAAAAGTGGTAACAATCATGGAGCTGTCATTGCCAAGGAGATTGGAGTCAACATGACAGAAGCAAACGATGTCGACATACTAACAGGATGAAGCTACTCGTATTTCATACCCACCACAATGTAAGTCAACCAGTCCAGGGGTTTTATCTCCATGATTTTGCATTCTTTGTGCAAAATAGTAGAGTCCAAGAGGTTGGTGGTGTTGTCCGCAATTCACACAGACAGAAGAAGGGGTACAAGGAGCATTCAGATGTAATGGACACCCGCAGTCCCTACATGTGGGGCTGGAAGTGTATCTGTAGGACACATGCCTGAACTTACAGCACCTAAAATATCACACAGGAGGAGGGATGTATGGTTTTACATCACACCAGTAAATCATGATCTTGACCTTCCCAGGCAGTGTCACCTTAGAAGGGCAGGATGAAAGACCTGGTGGCAACCCTGCGATTTTTTGGTCGCCTATGTACACGCCAGATGAAGTGAACACCATGTGGCTGTAAATTAGTGCACAACTCTTTCTCGGACTGTGACAGAAGATCACTAAGGGGTAAATGAGACCCTAGACCATGTTTAGCATTGCAGGCTCAAGTTATGCCTTTGACTAGATAGGGGTTGCTGTCTGAATCAAGACAGACCCACTTCACATTTTGGAAAAGATGCAACCTAGCCAAACTTGTCTAAGGTTCTCCATAAATGACTGTGGTATAGTGGAAATGAAGGATTCCCAATCAGACTATGCACACACAAGGTATTGAGGCGAGTATGACTCAGATCTTTGGAGGACCCTACGTTCCTCCCATGGTGTACCCAGGGAAAGGAACAACTTAGGGTCGTATGACGTCACATTAAATTTGGTCTTTCTTCTCTTAGAGATGGTAGTTGTATGTCCGGCATTGTAAACCAACTTAGATCTATTCATTGCGGGTCATCTGCCCCCATGCCACCCACTTCAACCAGGGGCTCACCTCATGGGTGCCATCCAGCCACAGCAAAGGTCACTTGGTGGCATGACCATTGCTGAGAGTCATGACGCCCCAAAAATATAAGCATCTACATCTTGACATGCATGAGGAGTTCTCAGCCCTGGCATTGGCAATGTGATACCTGTATTGTCAAGGGACATGACGACCCCACCACAGCAGACTGGCTACTGTGCTGGCTTTTGGGTGCTATGTGGACCATTATTATGAAGGGTGCATGGGTGTCAGTGCACAATCGGTTTAGGTCGCACTTAGAACAAAGTGTCCTGCCCAATGGCTGGAAGGAAACTGCGGTCACCACCCATTCCATAATGGGCACCTAAAGTGTCGTTGCACAGTAAATATATGGTGCACCACATAATGTGTCCTTCCCCAAATGGCTCGCACTTCAGAAGAATTTGGAAAATTGGAGGTGAAACTCACATAGGGGAAAGTATATGTATGGCTGAAAAGTGTGGACACTCCTCTTAGTCTTCCCTTATGACTGGCAGGAATACCTCAGGCTTATTCTTACCTATGAACCCACAGGGGGATCTTACTAATAGTGTTCATGTTCTGTATGTGTGCTAATCTCTTTACTTTCTGGTATTTTGTGTGTCAGATTTTCAGGACTTGTCATGGGTCACACCCATTGCACTGTCTTGTACTGAAAGAATTTCATTGATCCCCCACATTGAAGCCACATATTGTTCCCTTAAAGACGAGCAAGTTTTGACCCCATATTTGCCAATTTTTCGTCTGGGCGAACAACTGGTTTGGTTATTGACACCTCTCACTCTGATCTTAGAGCAGTTCTGACATACCACCTTGTTGATAGTTCAGAATTGTCCATAGCTTTCACCCCGTACTCTCACTCTGGTCCAGTTGAAATAATCTCAGATTGAGAAAGAAGTCCTACCATTGTCTATGAGCTCAGAAAGTTCAGTGCATTTCTTTATGGCACAAAATTTCACTAAATAACGGAGTACAAACCATTGCTGTCACTCTTTAATCAATCTGCTCCTGTGACATACATAGCTACTGACAAGCTACAGCATTGGGCTTTGTTTTTGTCACGTTATGACTATGAAATTCAATTTCGACCTACTGCTCAGCACGCAAAGGGTGACACATCTCGCCTGCTGGTCAGTTGTGACATAGCCTTCAACCAGAGTACATTTCTATGTTTCCACAGAGACACTGAGCCACAACAGGCTGTTGAATATTTTCCCTTAACTTCCAATTGCAAGAGACAGAGGACTGTGTTTTGCAATATGAATTTCATTACGTCTATGATCTGTGGCCAGACGTTCCCTAATGTCATGCATCAAACCCCATCCACAATTATTATGCTCTTTGATATCAACTTGCATTGCATGTGGGTATCCTGCTGCTACAACCAACAAAAACATCTCCTCGCATAGTGATTTCAAGTGTAAAAGCTTTTGCTAGGTGCCATGTTTTTGGTCAGGAATGGACTGCAAAACAGATCATCTTGCTGGATGAGTGAGATATATGTACAGCACAGATGGCAATTCCTCTTGTTTCTCTTACTCCTTGGCACCTTCCTCAAAAAGCATGGGAATGGATCCACGTGGAATATGTGGGATCATTCCTCAATTCGTACTGGCTCTTGGTTATTGATGCACATTTCTTCTGCTGTTCACATTGGTGCATTGTCCAAAATATTCACTCTGGAAGGCCTGCTGCTTACTGCTGTTACATATATGGTCTCCAATTTAGATATTTTGCATTCAGGGACTTTTGTACTGAGAGTGGCATTCACCATGTCACCTCCCATTCCTTCCACCCCAGTCTAACAGGGAAGTTAAAGGATGGAACACACTTTAAAGAACCAAATGCATAAATTCATCACTCTGGATAGGTTCTTGACCTCTTATCACTTTGCACTCCTGGATGTGAAAAGCCCAGCGGAGCCGCTTCACAGCCACAGGCAGCAGGTGACGCTCAGCTTCCTTGCCCTTCTAACACACTGTCTCAAGGTGTGCTACATACCGATGAGATGTATCAGGATTAGCCAGTCTGTGTGAATTGTGATTGGGAGTCTTTCACATCAACTAAGCCTCAGTTCTTTGTCGAACACCTTGTACATAATTTTGGTAAAGTGGTGTCATTCTCTAAGATGAGAAGTGTGGCTGTTTTATACAGACAGCATCTCCTATCCAGTTGAAGGCATTACTACCTGCAACAATCTGGGGATGTTCCCATCAGTATCACACCCCACAAGTTGTTAAATATGGTCCAGGGTCTAATCCAGTACAGATATCTCCTGTCCCAATCCAATTATGAGTTGCATGCAACCCCGCAGTGATGAGGGGTACACTTTGTTCGATGTATCTATAGGGGACTGAAAGATTGCAGGGTTGCCACCAGTGCTTCCATTGTGGCCTTTCAAGGTGATACACTGGCTGAGAAGATGAAGGTAATGATATACCAGTGTAACATAAAACTGTTTGTCCTTCCTCCTATGTGATGTTTCAGGTGCTGGACGTTCGGGCACATGTCCTCCCGATGCACTTGCATGCATGGAATGTGGATGGCTATCACACCAGATGCTCCATGTACCCCACCTCATCTCTGCATGAATTGTGGGCAATATCATCCACCATACTTGCTGGCCTTTACTATTTTACATACAGAAAGGAAAATAATGGAGATCAAGTCTCTGGACCAGTTGACTTACTCTGAGGCATGGAAGAAGTACAGGTGGCTCCACCCTGTACATATGGTAACATCTTTTGTTGCAGTCATATCATCACCAATTTCAGTGGGGATGACAGCATCCCTCTATGGGCCCTACATGCCATCAATATCACACTGCCCTCTTTGATGGGTAGAGGTACCTCATCATCTATTGCTCTCACAACACCTGCTGTGGGAACAATCCCTCCCACCATCAGGGACACCAGTCTTCTTTTCCCAGCTAGAGAAGTAACAGTATTCCCCGGCCCTCAGAAGTGAAACCACTACTGAGGCGTCCTCCCAGCCCTTAACATTGGAAAGGCAGTGAGAGGCCAAGAAATCAAAAAAACATAAAACGAAAGACTCCTCAGTGACCTCAAAGCCATACGTCTTGTGCCTCAGATGATGTGGTGGAGATCCTCGTGTCCCCTGAGGATCTGGCCCTCACAGGATTCCTACAACCAATGGTTCTCGACAGTTTCCCAACCTTTGGCTATGGACTGACAGTCTTCTATCTTACATCATACCCTTTCCACAAGGAGATACCAAAATTCTCCAGTGGAATTGCAGCAGTCTTTTCAGCTGTCTAGCTGACCTGCAGCAGTTGTCATGCCACTTCCCTGTGCTATTTGGCATTGCAGGAAACTTGGTTTCCTGCCCAGCAGTCCATTGCAATCCTAGGAAATATAGTTGTTAACAAGCTGGAGTAGAAACACTAAATAATAATTACATAAAATTGCACATTATGATGGGTGTGAGGAGGAGCCTGGTAATTGTTTAGTATTTCTTTACAACATATTTTTCATAAAATAATACTTTACACGCTCAGCACTTTCATTTACACTATTAAAGTGTGCTTTTATTAGGAATATATTATTATGATACAAAGATTGGCTATGATTAAGGGAAGCCAAGATACATGATGTCAAAGTAATCTAAATGTATCAAAAAAACTTGAATTTTTCTTATCAAACTACAAAGTTTTCTAGCAAAGAACGATTAGCTACAGAATATGTAGAATGTCATGAAACTGATTAATAATAGGCACATACCATGACTTTCACAAACATTCAGTTCTGTTAACACATTTCTTACATGTCTATTGCAACTGAGGTCTAATTGAGCTAAGTATAATCTACCAGTGATTCTCAAAATAAAAATCTATGAATAATAATAATAATAATATAAAAAACCTCCAAACAATATGTATCATGGATTATATAACAGTTTTCCCATTAATTCACTTCAGATCCAATACAGGTTATTGAAATGACTTAATTAATTACTAAACTGAAGTTTAGATATACTCAACACTCTTTATAGAGATGTACTACAGTTTCATTTCTGCTGATTTTACATCATGAAGTATCTGTAAAGTTCATCAGCAAATAATCCGTAAGAGTAAAGAAATAGGATCATATTATAGTAACAAAAACAGACTATACACTGTATTATAAACATGAATTAAATATAAATTTCATTAAATTTCAATCCAGCTGGAGTTCATAAATACACTAGTATTTGCTCCAGATAATTTTAGTATGGTAATAATTGAGCATATTATAAAGTACTAATATGCTTTGGTTTTCTGATAAATCATTTACAGTCTCCATCAAGTAAACTGCAAAGTTATGGAACACTTTTTCTTATTTTAGTACCAATTAATGGAATAGTTTACATAAGTGTGTAAATTATGTGTTAGTTAAATCCATGGCTATTGCTACTATAAATAAATAAAATAGAGCTTATGGTACTTACTGATGGTAACCATATTTTAGTATGTAATATATACATCAAATGAAGTCAATATATACATCAGTTATGTCACTTATGATAAGAAATACCTCCATAGATCAGAAAGAGTTGGCCATATTTAAACAAAATCCCTTACATCAAATATCCACATTTTATCATTTCTGGTAACATATTTAATATGTTTTACAGGATTAATATTTTTTGTATGAAGAGTGAGTGTCATTAAATTTTATTTTAAATTGCTTTTTATTTACTTTTTAGTACTTTGAAATTTTTTCACTATGAACTCAGACTTTGTTCAGAAATTGGGATATATTTGTGACAACAATTTATAAGAAAAAATGATTTGAACATAATAATGAATACACCAAAACCTTAGAACATGCTTCCACTGCACAGTATTTAAGTATCATAAGTAATTATATTAAATGCTTTTGGACTTGGAAACTGATCCTAAACTGCAAAATCAACTCAAAAACAATACCATGTAACAATATGAAATAAAAGTAATCCAAATACCATGTTTCTATCATATTCTACGCATCATCAAAATTTGGACTGAAAACAAAGGGTCTTTTTTTAACATTTCACTATGTTTGTGCTAAGTGATGCACAATCGAATTCATTATGAAACTGTCATCCAAACTGTTGTAGGCCTAATTTAATCATAACAACATTCTTTCCCACTGGTTTTCAACTTCGATATGTCCTTTCTTTCTTTACTGATAGTTTTGTGGCTAAATGAACAAGAACATTACAATATAGGGAAATGCCCTAATGCTGAAAACGTGAAGTCAGGTTAATCAGCTGTCCACTATATTGCTGTGTCTTCATGAAGTGCTTGCATTGCAGTGTTGGTGTTCAGATGAGAAACATCAATTCTTTAAGAATAGTTCAATGTGTTGCTCATGGGGGCAGCAATAAATCCAGGAAGCCAGCAAAGCCAGATGTTACTTTTCACAAACAAGTAGCCTACTTATACCATATTAATACCAATGGTTTTAATATGGACTGTTCATTCCAAATAAACAACTTCAGATTGTTTGTAGGCTCCAAAAAGATAGTGTAATAAGAACCTCATGGGCCAACAAATTGTGAAAAAAGACTGGAAACCATTATTTCCATAAATTTGACATCGTCTGGACATAATTTCCATTGTATCAGAGACAGTGCAGTACCTTGCATTTTCTCATCACTTCCATCATTTATGCAAAATGTATGTTTGAAAGTGGGTTTGTTGATATCTGATGTCTCAGCACTGCAAATCTTTGCTTTTATTTACATTTTTAGCAAATAACAGGCAATGAATATTGTGAACTGCCAAATAACAATTCTTTTGAAATTTTTAACATTTGTTGTTGTTGTTACATGTCTCAAGTGGCAATTAAATAGGCCTATGTGTTCACTTTTTAATGGGCCTATATCTTTGCAGATTTCTCTACTATTCTTTAAAGCCAACATTCTTTGCAATTTCTATGTATCTGTTGAAAAAGTGTTAAAGTAATGTACAAAGGCTGGCATGAATTGAAGTATATAATCTATTCTTAAAAGGGTTTGTGTATATCTTTCTAAAAACTTTCTTATGGTTGTACTCAGTAACCTACTCAAGTGAATGAAGAATACTGTGATGAAGCAGCATAAATGGATTTAATAGCCATGTATGAAGTTCATCTTTCATTTATAGGTAAATTTGATATATAAGTGAATCCCTGAGACATCTTCAGCAACTTTTACTTCAAAATTAGTGAAATTTGGATGTTGGGAAGAAGAAGATAATTCTAGCTTCACATCTCATGCTCAAAATGGCAGTATGAAGTTGTTGTCTGTACATTAAAGTTATAGTGGAAAGAAAATGTGTCTAAGAAATAAGCAACTTACTTTAAATCTCCATAGCTGAAAACTTCCCAAAATAGAAAAAAAATTGTGCAGTATGAATACAATATTAACTCATTATCGGGTGTTGCCCTCTCATACTAATACCAGGTTTAACAATTTATAGGAATAAGAAATGTAATGAGCATGCAGTCATAGTTAAAGCAGGCAGTAGACCGCAGTTCATAGACAGAACAGTGCTAAAATGTTATCAGCTTATTAAGTAGATTCTACACAAAACAATCTTGTGACCATACACATCTTTCGCAATACAGAATTCCTTGTTTGTCTCATGCACCAACTACTGTTATACAATTAATGTGAAACTTTAGCCCAGGCTTAGATTCTGGCGATAATTATTTCAAAACACATCAATAAATGAACAGCTCCATCTCCACCCATGGCCTTTATATTTCTACAGCGCCCCTAATAACATTTTTTGTCTCCCTTCCCACATCTAGACATGGTTGTAGAGAGCATCTAGAGCAGCATCGATCCAACCTACGGTGAGTCAGGCAGCAGAGTTGATGTTTGGCAGGATATGAGTGTAAATTGGTGGAAACATCTTTTGTATTTGTAGAGATGACACTGGAATGGATGTTCAGGCCCATCAGAAACTAGTCAATAATAATAATTAAAAAACCTATTTTTCTACTTTGGCTGTTGAAATACTTAAGATATTAATAATATAGTAAGGACAGTTTACAGCTCACCACAAAGACGTGGCGACGAGCTGCGACAAGCACATACAAAAGACACACACACACAACACTTTCAGTTATAGGCCATGGCCTTCTTCAGAAAATAGAACACTCACACAATCACACAGGCACACAACACAGTCATACAACCATCACCTCATCAGAGGTTGCTTAAAGGCAACACCAACAGATAAACTACACTGCCTACCTGGTATTGCACACCCTAGTATTAGACACAAAGTGGCTGCCAGCAAAAAGAATCTAAAATCAGTTATGTCTGTGGCGCACCCACTTTTTGGACAACAACCTGCCCGTCGAGGACTTATCTCAAGGAGGAGTTTCCTCCAAATGACAGAATGCCTCACCGATACATGACAAAATCCAGAATAGAAATAAGGCAAATTAAAAATGTCCATCTCCATGACTGGCTTGTACCAATGGCAGAACTTCCCCCAGGACATGGTGAGAAGAGGAACATCTGGAGATCTTTGAATAGACTGAGTTCCGGAGTTGTGAGAACAAAGAGCAACATGAACAGATGGGGGCTATTGGATGAATCGGTGTTGTGCGATTGTGGAGAAGAGCAGACTACTACCCACCTTATGCAGTGCGAGTTATGCCCAAGCACCTGCACAGTCAAGGAACACATGAAGGCTATTCCCAATGCTCTGGACATGGCCGATTTTTAGTCAAAAATTTCCTGACATTACAATTACCTATTGTACATGACATTTATCCTACATTTTAGCTTATAAATTTTATCATTCTCTGGACATAGCCAGCTTTAGCCGAAAAAGTCTTAGCCCTACAAAATACATGTTCATCTAATATCTATGAAGATGCTAACAAACCTATCTATCCATTGTCTATTTAATGTACATATTTGGTGCTTCTGACACAATTAAATAAAAATATGTGTTGGTAACTATGAACACAACTATAGGTGGAAACATAATGCCCAGAAACACTTTTCCTTAGGGACTAACCACTTGTGGTCAAGAGACCCTTAACTTGCAAACATACGAAATATGGCGAACCCATGCAACACAGCAAATTGATTGCCAATGCCAACTGACCTTACACCTCTGACCAATAGGTGAAACAGGACAGCCAGATTCAGAGCACTAAACACAAACTAAAACTATACAGCCCCGCAAACGTAGGCAGTTCTATAACAGAACAATTTAATTATTATGATAACTTGGCTATGTTACAGGTAAGCAGGTGCTGCTGACCTAGCAGACTCCATAGGTGTTCAGCTGCAGCTGTACCTCACCTCAAAACCAGCCTGAATCAGTAAGACAAACATATAGTTAAGCTGCTGTAAGTTGATCAATTAAGATTTCAGTTATTCAGTTACAGAAGCTTTATGCGCCTACTGTTACCCTGTTATGAAATTGCTATCTCTATGTCAATACCACAGTACAGCTTTGGTCTGAACCTGTTTGCACCTTATACTTGAAATCAACTTACGCCTACCCAACTGTAAAAAATCAATGGAAAAATCAATGAAAAACAAGATACCCACTACTAAAACTACCACACTCTTGTGTGACACAGATAGCAAGCAAACCACTGCTAACCTACTATCCATCCCACTGTCTCTGCTCTTGCATTGGCACTTGGTTCCCCTCTTGTCTTTACAAAGCTACCCTTCATTTACGTTTTGACCACTTCTACCTAACAGATGTTCCTTATTAATGGGAGTTCATGCTTACACATATAGATAATTTTGTGGTCGTCACATGCTGTGATCCACTTGAAGTAAACTAACAAATACAGATGTGACAGAAACTTTTAAGTTGGTCACCACGTGTTCTGAGTCCCTCGACCTGCCAACTTAAACGGCCAACACCTGTGCACTTTAAAGGCATTCGTCCCCCCAACCCCACCAAACCACATGGGTAGTACATCTGCATCTGCCCAGAGACACAGCCAGAAGAGATACCATCCTGGCCTGGGCTGACAGACACGGAGTCAGATGTAATGCGTGCCTGAGCAGCGAAATGGTAAGTCTAACCATTATCCTCACTCACTTGTACCTGCCAGCAGCCACACCTGTTTCCTCACTCCTATCCTATGTGGCCCAAGGTGTAGCCTGCAACAACTGACAGGTAGCCCATGTGACATCCCGAACTGAGTACCAAGCTGTGATGTAAACCCTTCACATCCTGTGTGGCATTCGTGTGTTCAGTAAGCTTTTAGCAACAGTATGAGCATCACCACATGCATGAGAGCCTCTCTTTTGTTACGTTTGTTTCACTATTTGTGTTTCACAGTAACAAATGCCACAAACAGATGGAAATGCGAGTACAAACAGGCATTTCCTAACTGTGGCTAGCATATTTTTTCTAACTTTTAAAAACAAAATATTGGTTTGTTAGTAGATTTAAGCACTATAAATTGGTGTACTTGCTGACTTAATCAGTAGCTGTATTACTCAGAAACTATTATGTGGGCTTCTCAGTATTTTTTCTATTTCCTGGTGTTGATAACGACATTAGGAATTCACATGTATTACCGTAAGTCATATCTCAAAAAACTCTTTGCTGGCATGAAAAGTAAAATTGAATTAAAAGTGGATCAGTAAGTGTTTATAAGACAGGAATGTAATGAGTTCAATTCACATGCGTAAATTACATCCTTTTACATGAAGGAGATATTTTGTGAAATGTTACATACAGAGGTGGACGTTTAGAGGGAATGTTAGAAAATGATGAAGTTGCTGGCTTTTATCCTGACTATGTTATTTTCCAATAATGATTATTTTCATCAAAAGAAATGTATGCAGATAAGCTCGCAGATATAGCCTTTAAAGTCATTAAAATAGTAACAAAAGTAGGGTTACATAATTTTGTCAGTGTTAAGTGATAATGCAAGAAATAACCATAATTTATTTCAGCTTCTTTCATTGTTGTTGATTACACCTATGCCTCCTTCTAAACGGGCTGGAAAATTGATACCTAGTACAGCTGTTCTTTGTTACATAGAAGACGAACAACAATAACAACAGGAATAATTATTCATTATTAACACTCACGTAGGCTGCAAATATTTGTAATGGGGGAAGTTTCAGATGGATCCCCTGGAGTCTTGAAAGAAGCTATGGTTGGTACAGACAAATGTATGATTTATTTCAATGTGTGAGCATAGCAAGTTTTAAATTCGAAAAAGAAACTGATAATAGTTACTGTATGGTATAAAAACAATATCTACTTCATTTGAGATACTGTATGAGAAGTAACTGAGACTTAGTTCTATGGGAACTCCAGATAAACAATGTTTTAGGAGCACATTTACAAATGTGCAGATAAATTACAAATCTCTGAAAATAAGAGTGCTGTTCTACAATGGAGACTATGTATATTACTTAATTAGAAGGGCTTGTTGCTGCTTCTGACAAGTTCACTGCTAGTAAGACAAACAGTGAGAGTAACTCAGATGAACTTCCAAGCCATTTTCAGCTAAGTTGCATTAATACTGCAAAAATTTGCTATAATTTTAAATCCACTTAATCAGATTATCAGATTCTCCTCTAAAATCTCTTATGTAATCTTTGTGAAAAGTATAACATATGACTGTTTAGAAGTTAGTACCAAAATTTCCAACTGGAAACCACACTGAGAACTTCTAATACACTGAATTGCCCAGCTCTCTGCACTACCTTACCGTAAAACAGCTCTCATATACAGGCCCCTTTACTGAACTCCTTGGTAAATTACCACTCCTAACCCACTTTCCCAGTGCCCCCTATGTAGTGAACCATGATGGTGGACTATATCGTGAGAACAATGGGCTTGCCCACTGCAACAAGCCGAGAGTAAAATTGAGCAGGCAGTGATTTTGACGACGATGAAGATGATTCTGATTGAGGATTTTGTTTTATTCTTGTGATGGTGGATATCTTTTCAGGATTTACAAAATTTTAGCTATTTAGCCAGTGAAAGCATTATTTAGAAAATATTTGTGGCTGTTGATTTGCCCATGGCTATCCTATCTGATAATGGTGTCCAATTAATTTGTAAGACATGAAAAACCTTCAAACCAAAATATACAGCACATCCCTATATCAGATTAGCACCCAGAGGCCAATTTGACAGTACATAATAACCTTGAAATGGGTAGATTCTGTAGAACCTTTTGTAACAAAAATCATGTACATTTATTATATAGTTAAAAGAGTTTGAAAATATACTTAACAGTTTACAACATTCCACAACTGGTATTTTCATCAGCGAAATGATTGAGTTTCCTGCTGGTACTGATTTAAAAACTGGTGAAAAAGGCAAAAGCCATTAACAGTGAAATCATGAAGTTTTTTATATATACCTTGGACCATTTGAAATTGTGGAATCTCATTAAAGTTGGAAGCCATACAATCTGTCCCAACAGAGAAAACTATCCACACCAAAAATCAAGGAAGAGGTCAACAGAGGTATATTTATGCAGGAGTATGAGGCAGTTGTCCAAGACAGACATGCAAATGAGGAACAGCAGTAAATAAGCAACTGAACAGTAATACTGAAGCTTGGACACACATGGGAGAGTTGGCCTTGTGATTATTAGCAAAAAATTTTGGTTGGACCCCACTGTCCATGCAGGATCAGTGGTGGGCCCACATAAACCTTCATAGTGCATACTAGACATTTCTAGTCATCTATCAGAAAAGTATTCACATTAACCTTGAGATATATGTAATGATGTATTCTTCAACTTGTTATTAAATTCTTACTTTGCAAAGTAGGGCGTACATTACTCCCTCAATCTTTACTGCCCACTTCAACAGCTTATGGAATGCACATTGTGTGACAATTTAGGAGTGCAGAACATGTGTTCAAACATTGGTAACTTTTAATACTCCATGCAGCACATATATACTGTTCAACTGCCTTTCACACTCCTTCACATGATGCCTAAATACCGCCCTCACCTACAACCCTCCAAAAGGCCAAACATGCAATTCCCGGCCCCTCCCCCTCCTCCAGCCAACAAAGTACACAAAGAATGTCTGATCCACAACGTACTTCAGATAGTGGTCCCATACACTGTACCACCTAGTCATGTGGTTTGAATAATCAGAAGCACAATGTTCCAGGGAACTGTTTCCTTTGAGGAATATTCTGACACAAGATCCACTCAGCTCCTACAACACCTTCACTCTTAACCAAACCCCACTCCTCAAAAGACAAACTTCTATTCCATAATAGTAATTCTTACTTGCCAGCTGCAATCCCTAATCCTGATACTATAATTTAAAAATGACAGTTGAGCATGCAATTGCTTTTAGTGATGATGAAACCGATTCCAGATAGTGGATTTTGTTTTACTCTCATTATGGTTGATATATTTTTGGAGTTTGTTAACTTTTACCCACTTAAGAGAGCAACCAGTAAAAGCATTAGACCCAAATTTGTTAATGATTATTTTATTTTGTGACTGTTGATTTGAGTATGTCTGTCCTATCTGCTAATGATGGCCATGTTCAATGCCAATCATGTAATCAATATACGACACACTTTGTGTCTAGCCATAAAGTAACAAACATATAGTGCGCCTATAAATGGGTCAAATGAACTTTAGTTTATCAAAGAAATTCACATTAAACAAACAATATATGTAATGCTGTATCACATCTCTTGTTATTAAAACCTTACATTGCACAGTTTGGCATATATTACTCCTGCAATTCTTACTGTCCATTTCAACTGTTTGTGGAATGAGCATTGTGTGATAATTCAGGTGTACACAACACGTGCTTCCTCACTGGTGACCCTTATCTCTGAATGTTCCATGCAACGAATAGCTGCCATTCTTTTGCCTTTCACAATCCTTCCTTGTGATGCCTAATTACTGCCAGTATTTACATCCCTCCTGAGAGCCAAACATCCATTTTGCCCTCCCGTGAAACTCAGTACATGAAGAATGGCTGAGCTGGTCTCACAAATAAGGTTTCAGGAGATTTACCCGCAGCAGAGCCCACATTGCCCAGCCACACTCCAGCACACAATCCCACTGACATCCAATCCCAAGCGGCCAGTTTCAGTCAAGTCCTCACTGAGTTTGCTCGTCTCATGATCACCACTGCACCCTTGAGACATGCTGCATCATTGATCTACGAGTTAAGCAACATTTCAAATACCTTACTTGCATTCAATACGTGGGACCCACACCCAAGGTTTGCCTCTGCCAGGGTGATCTTCACTGGTTGCAGGATTACTAGCAATGCTTCAAAATTTGCTCTTACCATAGCCAAACTCAAACCCACCATCATGGCAGATGCTCTCGATATCATTGCAAACCCCCAACAGGCTATCAGCTACAATTTTTTTAAACCTTTTAATTTTACTGTGTAGCATTTATTATAATCCTATTTCTGGTAGATATCCAACAAAATTAATATATACATAGTTGTCTTATGGCTTACTTTTTTATTTTTGATTCAGGGTGGCTGGAATGTTTGCTGATCTCCATTATAACATTTTATTTTCATGCTCTTGCCTTTTGAGTCGAAGTAAGCAGTTCTTTAGATCAGTATTTCGTTACACTTTTTGAAATTTTATGTTAGAAGTTGTGAGTGACAAAATGTTTCTGCTATTACAGATTAATTACTTAGTATGGTGTTTGTGTTATTTACTTACTGGTTTTTAGTGTCATTTCAAAAATGTAAGCTTCTGTGAAAAATAATGATGTGTCTTCATTTTATGAGCAGTGTAACTCTGTTTCAAATGACTAATTGATCTAATTCATTACAATTTGAATGTGCAGAATTTACAGGAACTTTATATACTTATCAAAGAAAAATGAAAGATCTTCCTTTTCAGAAGTACTGGTATAAATAAAAATACATTTATTCATCCAGTACATTTTGTGCATTGTGTAAGGTGGCTGACAGTTAATGGAAATTCAACTGAAGTGTTAATTGGTACTGTTGTAATAACATTGTTAAAGTGTTTCTATAACAGGATTTCAGTTTTGGAATTAAGAAAAAAAGTGTTTCATCTAATGATAAAATTGTTACTTTTTGCTTAACATTTGAGACTATGTAATGTATGTTTTAAAGCAGTAATGTGTTTGCTTCTTTTATCAGCTATTTCCAAAAATATGCACAATATGTGCAATGAGCCAATAGTATTTCCAATAATGGGTAGAACATCAATTACCAGACAGATTAGTCTTGAACCAAATTTATTACAGATGACATGTTTCTTGCATTGTATTTGAAGTTCAATAATATTGCCTCTAGATACCACTGTTCTTTATCTATCAGAATGAATAATTTAATCACTTATAGTTATTTTCTTGCATTTATGACCAATATATATTGTTTTGGTGTGGCCTATCAGGAGAGCTCATGGATAGGAAACAATTTAACTGTATGTTAAATTTGTTATCTTGATGATTCTGACACAATATGTCATACAAATTTGTGATTGTTTCTTACTCAGTGTGCTACAATTAGAAACAGGAAGAGATTGTTTCATTTTATGGTCAAATTAAAACTTATTTTTGACGATGTAAGTTCTATTTTTGCCACTTTTGGAGCTGTTTATGTCAATGTCAGTGCTGTTTTACAAGCAAATGAGTTTTTTGTGGCAATTTCACTATTATTTATGTTCTAATTTTGGTGTTTCCTTTTAATTTTCCTTATTATTATTTTCACAGCTTTGGTGATATTACACTGAATGAAACTGGAAGTAAAGTTTTACTATTTAATTATTATTTGGTGCCAATTTATGGTTCTATACCAATTTTGGCTTGCTCTTTTTTACCAATTTTTTTTTCAAAGTAATATCTTAGTTCATTACATGTAAAAACTGCAACATGCACATTCAACCTACATAATAGAGAGACATCATGACAAGTGGCAATAGAATGGAGAGGAGTTAGGCTTTGCCACTGTACCAAGTCAAACATTATCATTTAAAATACACTGCACCAACCTAAAAGGAAAAATATGTCCAAGGAACAACATTATCTGTAAACTAACTGGATCCCCATTCCAGTTCATCTTAAGTCTATGAAGAGCTTTATCCAATCTCTAGAAAAAGATACCATGGTCCAGGGTTTTTTTTTTTTTTTTTTTTTTTTTTTTTTTTTTGTGGGTGATTCCTAAAATATGTCACCTGCTCTGTTACGGAATGAAGTGCACAGTTGCTACCACATCTGATGATATAAACCAGTATCCAAAACTCATCCCAATAGAAGTACTCTGGACTGGGATAGTTATGGATTGACCTACTAGAAAATGTTATAACATTTTATGCATCATAGATAGGCATACAAGAAGGTAATATATTTCTTGTTCTGAGTACCTTCTGGTGGTAAAGATCTAAAATTACTGTATTATGATGAAGCCCAAAATGATGTAGTATAAGGATACTGAATAACTACATAATGGCAAAGTAGTAAAACATATTTTGTTGTTGATTTTGGACACATAACTTGAGACAAGAAAGTGAATGATATGTATGATACAATTTATAATGTAATTGAAAACAAAAGGGTTGTGGAGACTCACAATAAACATGAAAACAATGATGTCAGAGTTATCTGAATTACTAAACGAGTAATAGGGCCTAGATGGGAATAAGACAATATGACTTGTACGAAAATGGACTAATGTGAGAAACTCTTAATCTACTTATGTGACATACATAGGTTATAGTTGATGATACTGTCTTCTAATATGGACAAAAGTGAAGGACTCTTATGAGATGTAATATGATTAGGATATATGGTATAAGTGTTTCCTACCTTCAGCAGCAGATGCTGACATTTGAAATACTTTGAAACATGAGTAACATTTGATTCACTAACCTAAAATGTCCATCAATAAGATTTATATATTTTAATATTTCTTAAAGAAGTTCTTGTTTTAAACTGTGTTGTGTATTTAGTATTTAAGGATCAGGAAAAAGTTGCAATATCTTCCATCTAAGGAGAGGGATCTGAAATTTAATGTGACATTTTCATCGAAAATAATGCTACATTTCGGGTCTTCCAACGAACAGAAGATGTGTGCAACAATAATTTTTATTAAGGGATAGATTAAGGTTTTTAAAAGGGCTATAAAGCTGGTGGGACGTTGGTGTCCCATTTACAGAATGGACGCCCAAATAGTGAAGAAAAGGGGCCTCACATAGACGCTATTCATGGGTGCACACAGTGACGGCCGAGATCGAGGAGCATTTTGCTTGATCATCATGAAGAAGACGGCCCACAGCAGTGAGAAGGGGAAAAAACAAATAAATAAAAATTAATTATTATACTGATAGCTACAAGAATAATTGTAAACTGATTATGGTACACATGAAATTGTTCAGTTCTGGTGTGACTTGTGCTAAAAATACACCCACTGACTTAAATGGAACATTTTTTTTTTTTTTAACAGTTGTGGAGATCAAGGTTTCTTATAGTGTCTCCCAGAGGCAATCAGATGAGGAAGACTGATTCTGCACTGGTTGATGGCACCGCTTTGTGGGACTGCTCATCAAGAACATACAAAGGTGACTGAAAGTTAACGTAAGAAAGAAGGTAAACACTCAAAAAGCAATTATTTAAGAACAAAGTTAAATTAGTGTCCCAGCAGAATGACAAGTTCTGTTTGGCACCACTGTGTACACTTGTTACTCACTAAGGAACTAACTAGATACATTACAATTCTCTGGCTATTATTTGCCTCATCCATACTGTGGTTCATAAATACAAGAGAGATGAATGAATGACAGTAACATTTCCAAATATAAAATCACACATGGAATATAAAAATTATATGGATTTAATAAATTGAAAAGCCCACATTTGAACAACCAGTAATTGGTACAACTACATCAAAAGCTACCTTGTGAGATAAAGTCCCTTCAGTCATAAAATGTTTGCAAGAGAAGATCAAATCATAGCCTCCATTTCTTAGTAAAGATTACAGAAAGAAATGTCCAACTGAGAAAAAGGAAATATGAGGAGCTATCAGTACCACTTAAAATGGCTCCTGAGACTCTTTTGGTATTGTACACTTGGTTGATGAAATAATCCAAATTCAGGAGAAGCAAACATTAGTTGGCATGTAATGAAATTCTTGAAATGTCTTTGTCACACATATTTTTTAAATTAATTATTATTTTTTTTTTTTTTTTTTTTTTTTTTTTTTTTTTTTTTTTTTTTTTTTTTTTGAATACCATCATCAGATATTTAGAAAACATAAGAAAACAATAAAAAGATTGGTAGACAATATGCAGACATAAGTGTAAGACACATATATAGGTATGTCTTCATCTTGATGTTCTTAACAAGATGCTGCATGCCAAAGAGGAAACACTGAACCAATATTTAACGTGATTGCAGTGTGGCTGTTGGCAACATCAGAAAAATCACACACCGCAGTCTGCTCTATGCCTGGCATGTGGGAAATTAATTGGTAAGTGTGTGGCTGTTAACATGTTAAGGAATGTAATGTTAAGTATTTTGTGAGCCGCAGTAAAATGATTCAAAAGGCAGACAGGTGTTCCATGTCAATTTGCCTACAACCTTGTGAGAAGTTTTTAATGTCATCCGATTAGATTAATGTAGTAGGATTCCTTTGTCATAAATATATATTGTAGTCTAGCCAGGCAGTATACAACCTTTTCTCTGCAGTTTATGCCAGCATCTATTATTAAGGATTGTGCTTGTGATTGAATGTGAGTAGGATGAGCATGCAGTTGTTGCACAGATACAACTGAAATGTAAGATTATAAATAATGTCACTGGTATCTATAAAGAAAAAACATTTACTTCCAATAGGTCAGAACTTTGGTTCCAAACAATTGTTTTCAAAATGTTTATTCAGAAGGGTCTAGCAATAAGTTAGAAAGTTATTCGGAGGTGCCTAATGAAAATAATCAGTTTACTTCTGTTCCATCACCTCATCCCAATCCAGACCTGAATATCAACATCATATGCACTGTATCACACATGTTCCATTCCAAGCATCAAATGCCTAACCTGTGCCCCTGTCAGACTTCTCTCTCACATTTCTAATGGGCAAAACTGCTGCCTCCCTCCTTCTCCTGTGTTATCTACCCACCCTAACACAGTGCACTTACCAAATTGCAATCCCAATTTTGTATCCAGCTTATACTACGTAAGAGCACAGGTATGTGTGTGTGTGTGTGTGTGTGTGTGTGTGTGTGTGTGTCGTCCTGTAGGTCATCAAAGGATTTATTGAAAGAGCTAGCAATATTTCTCTCTTTTCTATGTTCCTTTTCAAGATTTAACAGTTTGGCGGGTGATATTCTTTGCCCCACATTATGCAGTTTTGCTTTAGTATGGCTCAGAATCTTAACAAAATAAAAAAAATAAGTTTGACTTAGGAGAGATTAAAGTAGAACAATATTTGGTTCACATGGCGTTTAAAGTGTGAGATGCAATTCTATTTTTTCAACTTGTTTGGTTTTATGAAGACTTGATTTACTTCAATTTAATGCAGATTGAAGAAGGATCAGTTTGAAACATTAAAGAGAGCTTTTAAAAATAAGAAGAAGATTCCTTAAAGTTTGTGAAAGATGAAAATCTATCTTCTCTACAACAACAGGAAGGAAAGAATAATCTTCAATCAGCCATTTTCAAGAGAGTAATGGGATCATAAGTTGAACTCTGCATGCTTCAGAGATTTTGATCTATAGAACGTTATTAATTTAGGTAGTTAGAAGAGGTCTTAATATAATATTCCAAAATGCATGAATGACAATGGTATTGTACAAACCACACTTGTGAAACATAAAACTCCAATATTTGTAGACATGTTATTCCATTATTCTCCTAACAATGGAAAGTTCACTTTGGAGTAAAATGAAATAATTCTCCAATTCAAATGATTTTGTTTATTGCAGAAGTTCGTTAAGGACAATGTCCAAAGTTGCCAGCTTGTAGAGTGATATAATGTGTAGACTATCTTTGCGTACTCAGGAATCTGACAGTTTAGTAGCCCATTAATACCACTTGGTTACCAATAGCATGACCTATACGCACAATTACTGGTTTGTTGTAAATGTTGGTTTCTTATATTGTATTGAGTATTGCTAACTTCATTTTGTATGCAGACATTCAACTAAGCCCCACACACTCTTTCATATGGTAGTGTGTGGCTTGTTGGAAATTGTTGATGATCGAGTGGTGCATTTAATGTTATGGTTTGCTCTTGTGCTGGAGTTTATCAATATGGTAGGCTCTTTTGGATGGTGAGAAGGTTCTTCATCACTGACAAAACTAAAAAGACTTTGACATGTGCAGATTGAGTAGCAGGAGAGGGACATGTGTCAAAAGGAATAATAATAATAATAATAATAATAGAAGAAGAAGAACACAGAGAAAACACTAATGATGACAGGAGCTGAAGATGAATTACTCTCACAGACTTGGGTACAACAGCAAAACAAGTGGAAGACAAAGATAATACATTTTATACCTTCTAGGTTTTTTTGCAATTTTTTGTAGTGTCATTAAAAATAAATACATGTTCTATGTAAGTAAATACTGTTGGGAGAAAAGATAATTCCTTCATGCTTCCCAAAATCCTCCACCACACCCCCAAAACTTTAATAAGCAAGACTAAGTCTGGAACCATGTGAATCAGGAGAATTTAGACTTTTTGTGCTGCCAGCTCACGCAGTAACAATTTTGAAGTGTATAAAATAACATGATCTACTCAACTTAATCAAACTGCCACACATCACAGTTTTATAATGTTTAAGGAATAATATAAGGAAGTTGTCAACTTTATTTACATGTGCATGTGTTGACCACATAGACACACTGTTGCTGTGCAGTTTGCTATGTTGGCTGCAAAAGCCTTGCAATATATTTTCATAATACCACTTACATAAGAAATTAATCTGAATACACTTTCTGTGGTAAGTGCTTTAATTATTATTTTAATATTAGGGATGGCAATATATAGAGCACAATGATCTGAAACCAATGAAAATATCTGAAAAGTGGAAATAAGATTTAGAGACATTATTGACAAAATAAAATAAAAACCATAGAAAATGTACCAAAATAGTTTTTTTCCATGATGAAATGAGGGGAAAATGTTCACCACAAACAGGTGCCTCTACCTTTAGTCACTGTAAAAGTCTAAAATTCAACATAGTTACCATTAACACATTATAGGAGTGTAAGTTCTGATGAGATTCATCTTTCCCAATAATGAGACAAAAAGGGTAGTAACATGAGGGCTGTCTCATGGTGATATCAGTCTGCAAGGAAAATCAGTTTGTTTTATCGGTTGTAAGAATCAATCCACCTAGTTCACATACATTTCAATGCAGACAGGGCCATGTAAAAATTGGTCATCTAAACTAGGGTTTAGCATAGCTAGAGAAGCAGCCAATGTGTAAAACACTCAACTGACATTTGAGTCAGTGATGCTGCTTTTAAAAGGTTTTACAATGCCATGAAGATGACTTCAATAAATGATCTTTCCTTCTATTCTCATGTCACTCATCATGTGAAGTAATAAAAATTAAAAAAATATTTGTGACCAAGACACTTCAAGAATTTTATTATATCCTTTGTTATTTTAGACTAAAAGTGTGATGCAAACAGAGAGACAGGGCTAACCTCCATATTCAGGTATAGTTCTACTCTCCAAAGTAAATTAAAACAAACTATACTCTGAAGAAATTCTGCTATGATAATGTACAGCTATATTTTTCATGATTAACCATTAATGACCAAAAAATGCCAACACCATTGTTCATCATGCACATTTGTGCGGCCATCTCTATATGTTGTCATCCACTTTCTTAGCATTCCTATTGATATACTGTTTTCTCTGTTGTCTGCGCAGATCTCACGATGAATATCGATCACTTTTAGGCCTTTAGCAGCCCATACATCACAGTCCGCGGAACTCATCTTAAACACTCAGTACACAACATAAAAAAGGATGAATCAGACTGTAATGGTGTCAGTGCATAAACAACTGATGTATGTATCGACTGTGCATAAAATTATTGAGATATCTTAGCATTTTCTTTCCTTTTTTAAATTTAAAACAGTTTACTGAAACAACACGACTTGTAATACACATGGCAGTTCAAGTATGTGATCAGGTACATTTAATTTTGTTTGTAGTAGCCTGAATGTGGCACAAATGCCAACCAAATATAAGTTTTCCTGTGAAATGACTACTATATACCAGTCCTGCAGTATCATTGCATTTGGCCCTCCCAATCCTCATGAGGTATGAATGTATATTTACCATAAAATAAAACATATTAAAAATGTAACCAATAGTTTTAGTAGTGGTAGTACTGACAGTAATGAAAAAACTGAGATACCTTGCTCTAGAAATGCAGTCTTTCTAAAATAAACACAAGTTTACAGAAAGCACACATATGAAACTCTGTCACAAATATTAGCATTGTGTACTACAATGTACGAGCTAGGTATTATGGTGTTCAGAAGATATGGTGCTGTTAATTTCTTTTACAGTACATATGAAGTTATGCATGAAGGTATTGCAATGATGTGAGCTATCACTAATGTAGAAAAAGCAGACTTAAATAATTAGAATAGTAATGCCTGCATGTAATTAACTCTGGACACAATTAACAATCTAGTTACTCATTGAAACTTCCTGGCAGATTAAAATTGTGTGCCAGTACCGGTACTGGTACCTTAGCTCACAGGTAGTGCACTTGCCCGCGAAAGGCAAAGGTCCCAGGTTTGAATCCCAGTTCTGGCGCACAATTTTAATCTGTCAGGAAGTTTCATATCATCACACACACTGCTGCAGAGTGAAAATTTCATTCTGGTTACTCATTTTTTGGCACTAATAAAACGTGAAGACATGTATGTCCTACGATAGCGTTTAGCCGAAGGAAAACGACTATGAACATAGGAGAAATGTAGATCCCCAAATAATTCTGGAGCAAGTGCATCAACACTGATTCTAAGGCAATATATGGGCAGTCATACTTGGCAATAGATTAATTGGCCAGAAATGCTAAAAAGAAAAAAAAGTTGACATGGCGTGTTATTTGGACTTTGTCATAAATACATTTTCGAATTTTACTGGAGAGTGAGCCATGTCTGCAACAGTTACAAAAGTGGTTCATACACAATGGCACACCAGCATGCTTTAATCACAATGTGCATGAACATCGCGCAAATACATTAAGGGTGGCTGGAAGGGTCTATAATCTCCTACACATAGAACTGCTTTGGAGATTTAAAAGTAGGCCTACTTTGATCACCATAAAAATCTTATGTGAATATAATAGGGTTCAAATTGGCATTGACATTGTGGAAAGACTATTCTGTAAGGTAGATGTCAGATTACTTACAAAATTAAGTAGTAAATTGGCATATTCGGCACTTGTTACCTATCATAAATTAGGCTAGTCCTTAAAAAATGAGCTACTGATACCTTACTGTCCTCTTCTTACTTCTGCAGGTAGTACCAATATAAACATTCTTTTCTGATGTCTCTTCTGTTAATTGTAGAGAACATATGGTAAAAATAGTGTTCTTCAGAATGTATGTACAGCAGTATCTCCAATAGCCAATGACCTTGCAAATTAATACGAGCTAGCATGGTATCTCACATACGTGTTTTAACTTTTGTATAGTATCGGAAATATGGCTCATAAGGTTTCCAAAAGTGGGTTAAATGTCAAGTAGCGGCGACACTGTGCTTTGTTGGCAGTGAAATGTTTGCTTTGCGAGTGTAATTTACTGATTATACATGGGTAAATGCAAGACCCTGCACACCATAGAGACATGCAGCTCCTGCACGAAAAATTTCTCTAGGAGTCATCTTGGAAGTCGTGTAAATAGCGTTTATCACATTGGCATGTGGAAACACTTACATGTATAAAGGATATGGTGGTGGGAGAATGCATGTGTAAGAAATTCATGCCTGTTGAAACCCGGCCTGAGTGCATGTTAACTAGTATTATAAACAGCAACTGGGTATATATTTCAAAGGGTGCATTCCTTATGGGAAATAGCAGAAGAATGCATTGCCATGCATTGATGTAATGTGGAATACCCCTTATAAATAAGTGTTCATCTCAGACAATATCTATTTGCAGACTATTGTCTTTCAGTAACTACTACCACTTTTAAAAGTATTTGATACTGTGTGTATATAATAACAAGAGTAATTGAAATACTAGTGGGAACTATCAATTGTTCAATTATATCATTAATCATGAAAAGTGGTGTAATTAAGTATTTCATACACAAACCAGGTAGTAATATAAGAAATGAAAATCACAGCACAATATATCTACAGTGGGAACAAGGACTGATAGTGGAACAGACTGTATTAATTATACACATCTCACAATATTTCTTTACAGCCCTACATACAAAAAACATATATTTTATGTGACTGGAAAGTTCAAATCAGTGTAGAGTCCACTACAGACTGGAATTTAATACTATCTGTGTTCAGCTTTAGGTGCAAGAAAGACAAGTTACACATTTTTCTAAGCCAAACACTTTAGTATATTATAATGGTTTCTACAATTTATATAAAATATTTGTTTTGTTTTTGAACATGTGTACCTTGACTTTTAATCGCTTATAAACAACAAAATAATACACATGGCAGTACAAATTTGTGATCAGGAACATTTTATTTCCTATTAGTAGCCTGAAAGAGGTCCAAATGCCAGTCAAATATGTTTTTCTGTGATATGACTACTGTATACCAGTCCTGCAGTGTCATTGTATTTGGTTCTCCTAATCCTCATGAGTTATGAATGTATATTTACCATAAAATAAAACATATTAAAAATGTAACCAATAGTTTCAGTAGTGGTAGTACTGACAGTAATGAAAAAACTGAGATACATTGGTCTAGAAATGCATTCTTTCTAAAATAAACACTAGTTTATAGAAAGCACACATATGAAACTCTGTCACAAATATTAGCATTGTACTTCCGATTATGTATTACAATGTACAAGCTAGGTATTATGGTGTTCAGAAGATATGGTGCTGTTAATTTCTTTTACAGTACATATGAAGTTATGCATGAAGGTATTGCAATGATGTGAGCTATCATCACTAATGTAGAAAAATCAGATGATATATGATGAAACCCGCATAATAACCAATACCTCCGGTTTCTGGAACAGTGTTTACAGAGAAGCCATTGATATCAGCGTGACGGACAATCAAATAAACAGAGACTGATTAATGTAAGGTGCAATATATCATTGTGCCCTGTTCCACTAGGGGTGGTGCCACCAGTGGGTTTTATGGTAATCAGATATTATGGTGCTGTGAATTTCATTTACCATTATATATGAAGTTACGCATAAAGTTATTAAACTGATGTGTGCTGTCACTAATTTTTTGCACCAATAAAAACGTGCAAACATATGTGATACAGCAAAGACTTCAACCAAAGTTTAGCAACTATTAACGTAGAAGAAATGTATCTCCCATAATAATTCATAAACAAAGGCATCAACCCTAATCGTTAGGCAATATATAAGCAGTTGTACTTGGCAATAGATTAATATAGCCAGACATGCTACAAAAAAAAAGCTACATTAGCACATTATCTAGGACTTTGTCATAAATATATTTACCCATTTTACTGTCTGAGGTGTCATGTCAGTAACCATTCCAAATGTGGTTCATGCATGATGGCTACATACACACTTTAATCACAATGTGCATGAACATCGGGCACATACAATTAAGGATGGCTGGATGGGTCTCTAATATGCTACACCTAGAACTGCTCATACCCCAGATCTCAATGCCATATTGTTTTGATTGTGAGGCACTGTGTAATAAAAAAGTGGTAAAAGGTGTCAGAATACGTGTAGTGATGCATAAATGGTATCATTTGTGTTGCTTAATGGAAGCGAAAATCAGTAAAAGATTGTGTGATTGCGGAAGTGAGTGTAAAGGTCTTGAAGCTGCTTTAGAAATGTGTAATTCTGGACTCGAAACAAGTGTTAAGGAAGAACTGCAGAAGGACTTATCTAAAGCCAGACAATATGCTGAAATGCTAACAGTCTGATTCAGTGTGTGGATATTTCCACAGAGACGCATAGCAGCGAACGAGAAAGTGTGTTTATTAGGCCTAAAAAGTTCAGCCGCCTTGTGTTAAATACGAACGATTTTCGTGTTCCACTAATGAACAGATACGATGTACTAACTGCAGGCAGTCAAAAACTGCGAAAAGAAAATTTAAGTGATATGGGAAACCGCTCAGGTAGATCTGCATATAAAAAAAGTGAAAGTGCAAACTTGCACGTGCCTAGTACTGTTCAACAAAAAATCGTGTTAATGTAGCGTGTGACAATAAGGAACACAAGACAGAAAATCGAACAATAAAGGTAAAAGAAGAAATATACATTCTGTCAACGAGTCATGGTAAGGGTCTGGCAAAAATAATGCACGACATACAGTCAGAATATTACGTCACAGGAATTTCAAAGCCTGGAGCTCCTTTGCAGGAAGTATTGAAAAACTGTGAAACTACAGTAAAAAGTGGCGTGAACTGTGTCATAATTGGTGGAGGCAATGATGTGTATAAAAACGAGAGTAGCCTGGCTATAAGAGCATTGAGAGAATCACTAGTAAAAATGCCACAAGCGAATGTATTTTTCGTAAGCATTCCCCACAGACACGACTTAATAGAAAACTCATGTGTAAATAGGGAAATTGTCGCAACAAACAGAAAATTACGAAAGATTTGTAACAGTTTTCTAAACGCAACTTTTATTGAAGCAAGCAGTTCTATCAGAGAACATTTTACAAGACATGGGCTCCACAGAAACAAGCTAGGCAAGATAGTGTTGGCCAAAGAAATTTTGCAGGCAATTAAAACAGCAAGTGTTAACACTGACAAAAAAATTGCACTTCCTGCAAAAGGCTCGCTACCAATGGCAACAGAAAAGGAGAATGCACCAACAGCACATGGTGAAGATACATTCCTGCCTACACCACTTGAAGAAATTAGGTGTACATCAGCTTCAGTTTGTGAAGCATCACTGCCAACAGTGGAGTCATCACAAACTGCACTAGAAGAGGAAACAGCTGAGGCAACACCATCACTAGTCATGACAGAAGTTCCAACAGTAACAGTGGCTACATTGTCACCAAAAGGAAGGAAGAAAACTCCAGCAGAGGAAGAAATAAGTGTTATGGGTAAGCGGAAAACAGTGCCTCCTCTCCGTCTAAATGATTTTTTAGTGGAACGCAGCAAGGTGAAGAGGCCCATGAAATAAGCAGTGTAAATGTTACCAGGATCTCTAGTCCAAATGTTCATTCTAAAGTAAAAAACCATTTTGATCTTAAAATTTGCTGTTTGAATATTCAAGGGCTAAAAGATAAAGAATTCATTGTAAACACTTTGGGGTTAAACAATAACATTGATATTTTTTGTCTGAGTGAACACTGGGTTGGTTACGCATAAAGTTATTGAACTGATGTGTGCTGTCACTAATTTTTTGCACCAATAAAAACGTGCAAACATATGTGATACAGCAAAGACTTCAACCAAAGTTTAGCAACTATTAACGTAGAAGAAATGTATCTACCATAATAATTCATAAACAAAGGCATCAACCCTAATCGTTAGGCAATATATAAGCAGTTGTACTTGGCAATAGATTAATATAGCCAGACATGCTACAAAAAAAAAGCTACATTAGCACATTATCTAGGACTTTGTCATAAATATATTTACCCATTTTACTGTCTGAGGTGTCATGTCAGTAACCATTCCAAATGTGGTTCATGCATGATGGCTACATACACACTTTAATCACAATGTGCATGAACATCGGGCACATACAATTAAGGATGGCTGGATGGGTCTCTAATATGCTACACCTAGAACTGCTCATACCCCAGATCTCAATGCCATATTGTTTTGATTGTGAGGCACTGTGTAATAAAAAAGTGGTAAAAGGTGTCAGAATACGTGTAGTGATGCATAAATGGTATCATTTGTGTTGCTTAATGGAAGCGAAAATCAGTAAAAGATTGTGTGATTGCGGAAGTGAGTGTAAAGGTCTTGAAGCTGCTTTAGAAATGTGTAATTCTGGACTCGAAACAAGTGTTAAGGAAGAACTGCAGAAGGACTTATCTAAAGCCAGACAATATGCTGAAATGCTAACAGTCTGATTCAGTGTGTGGATATTTCCACAGAGACGCATAGCAGCGAACGAGAAAGTGTGTTTATTAGGCCTAAAAAGTTCAGCCGCCTTGTGTTAAATACGAACGATTTTCGTGTTCCACTAATGAACAGATACGATGTACTAACTGCAGACAGTCAAAAACTGCGAAAAGAAAATTTAAGTGATATGGGAAACCGCTCAGGTAGATCTGCATATAAAAAAAGTGAAAGTGCAAACTTGCACGTGCCTAGTACTGTTCAACAAAAAATCGTGTTAATGTAGCGTGTGACAATAAGGAACACAAGACAGAAAATCGAACAATAAAGGTAAAAGAAGAAATATACATTCTGTCAACGAGTCATGGTAAGGGTCTGGCAAAAATAATGCACGACATACAGTCAGAATATTACGTCACAGGAATTTCAAAGCCTGGAGCTCCTTTGCAGGAAGTATTGAAAAACTGTGAAACTACAGTAAAAAGTGGCGTGAACTGTGTCATAATTGGTGGAGGCAATGATGTGTATAAAAACGAGAGTAGCCTGGCTATAAGAGCATTGAGAGAATCACAAGTAAAAATGCCACAAGCGAATGTATTTTTCGTAAGCATTCCCCACAGACACGACTTAATAGAAAACTCATGTGTAAATAGGGAAATTGTCCCAACAAACAGAAAATTACGAAAGATTTGTAACAGTTTTCTAAACGCAACTTTTATTGAAGCAAGCAGTTCTATCAGAGAACATTTTACAAGACATGGGCTCCACAGAAACAAGCTAGGCAAGATAGTGTTGGCCAAAGAAATTTTGCAGGCAATTAAAACAGCAAGTGTTAACACTGACAAAAAAATTGCACTTCCTGCAAAAGGCTCGCTACCAATGGCAACAGAAAAGGAGAATGCACCAACAGCACATGGTGAAGATACATTCCTGCCTACACCACTTGAAGAAATTAGGTGTACATCAGCTTCAGTTTGTGAAGCATCACTGCCAACAGTGGAGTCATCACAAACTGCACTAGAAGAGGAAACAGCTGAGGCAACACCATCACTAGTCATGACAGAAGTTCCAACAGTAACAGTGGCTACATTGTCACCAAAAGGAAGGAAGAAAACTCCAGCAGAGGAAGAAATAAGTGTTATGGGTAAGCGGAAAACAGTGCCTCCTCTCCGTCTAAATGATTTTTTAGTGGAACGCAGCAAGGTGAAGAGGCCCATGAAATAAGCAGTGTAAATGTTACCAGGATCTCTAGTCCAAATGTTCATTCTAAAGTAAAAAACCATTTTGATCTTAAAATTTGCTGTTTGAATATTCAAGGGCTAAAAGATAAAGAATTCATTGTAAACACTTTGGGGTTAAACAATAACATTGATATTTTTTGTCTGAGTGAACACTGGGTTGGTTACGCATAAAGTTATTGAACTGATGTGTGCTGTCACTAATTTTTTGCACCAATAAAAACGTGCAAACATATGTGATACAGCAAAGACTTCAACCAAAGTTTAGCAACTATTAACGTAGAAGAAATGTATCTCCCATAATAATTCATAAACAAAGGCATCAACCCTAATCGTTAGGCAATATATAAGCAGTTGTACTTGGCAATAGATTAATATAGCCAGACATGCTACAAAAAAAAAGCTACATTAGCACATTATCTAGGACTTTGTCATAAATATATTTACCCATTTTACTGTCTGAGGTGTCATGTCAGTAACCATTCCAAATGTGGTTCATGCATGATGGCTACATACACACTTTAATCACAATGTGCATGAACCTCGGGCACATACAATTAAGGATGGCTGGATGGGTCTCTAATATGCTACACCTAGAACTGCTCATACCCCAGATCTCAATGCCATATTGTTTTGATTGTGAGGCACTGTGTAATAAAAAAGTGGTAAAAGGTGTCAGAATACGTGTAGTGATGCATAAATGGTATCATTTGTGTTGCTTAATGGAAGCGAAAATCAGTAAAAGATTGTGTGATTGCGGAAGTGAGTGTAAAGGTCTTGAAGCTGCTTTAGAAATGTGTAATTCTGGACTCGAAACAAGTGTTAAGGAAGAACTGCAGAAGGACTTATCTAAAGCCAGACAATATGCTGAAATGCTAACAGTCTGATTCAGTGTGTGGATATTTCCACAGAGACGCATAGCAGCGAACGAGAAAGTGTGTTTATTAGGCCTAAAAAGTTCAGCCGCCTTGTGTTAAATACGAACGATTTTCGTGTTCCACTAATGAACAGATACGATGTACTAACTGCAGACAGTCAAAAACTGCGAAAAGAAAATTTAAGTGATATGGGAAACCGCTCAGGTAGATCTGCATATAAAAAAAGTGAAAGTGCAAACTTGCACGTGCCTAGTACTGTTCAACAAAAAATCGTGTTAATGTAGCGTGTGACAATAAGGAACACAAGACAGAAAATCGAACAATAAAGGTAAAAGAAGAAATATACATTCTGTCAACGAGTCATGGTAAGGGTCTGGCAAAAATAATGCACGACATACAGTCAGAATATTACGTCACAGGAATTTCAAAGCCTGGAGCTCCTTTGCAGGAAGTATTGAAAAACTGTGAAACTACAGTAAAAAGTGGCGTGAACTGTGTCATAATTGGTGGAGGCAATGATGTGTATAAAAACGAGAGTAGCCTGGCTATAAGAGCATTGAGAGAATCACAAGTAAAAATGCCACAAGCGAATGTATTTTTCGTAAGCATTCCCCACAGACACGACTTAATAGAAAACTCATGTATAAATAGGGAAATTGTCCCAACAAACAGAAAATTACGAAAGATTTGTAACAGTTTTCTAAACGCAACTTTTATTGAAGCAAGCAGTTCTATCAGAGAACATTTTACAAGACATGGGCTCCACAGAAACAAGCTAGGCAAGATAGTGTTGGCCAAAGAAATTTTGCAGGCAATTAAAACAGCAAGTGTTAACACTGACAAAAAAATTGCACTTCCTGCAAAAGGCTCGCTGCCAATGGCAACAGAAAAGGAGAATGCACCAACAGCACATGGTGAAGATACATTCCTGCCTACACCACTTGAAGAAATTAGGTGTACATCAGCTTCAGTTTGTGAAGCATCACTGCCAACAGTGGAGTCATCACAAACTGCACTAGAAGAGGAAACAGCTGAGGCAACACCATCACTAGTCATGACAGAAGTTCCAACAGTAACAGTGGCTACATTGTCACCAAAAGGAAGGAAGAAAACTCCAGCAGAGGAAGAAATAAGTGTTATGGGTAAGTGGAAAACAGTGCCTCCTCTCCGTCTAAATGATTTTTTAGTGGAACGCAGCAAGGTGAAGAGGCCCATGAAATAAGCAGTGTAAATGTTACCAGGATCTCTAGTCCAAATGTTCATTCTAAAGTAAAAAACCATTTTGATCTTAAAATTTGCTGTTTGAATATTCAAGGGCTAAAAGATAAAGAATTCATTGTAAACACTTTGGGGTTAAACAATAACATTGATATTTTTTGTCTGAGTGAACACTGGGTTGGAGATAGTGAACTTTCTGTGGTTAAATTTGATAACTATAATCTAGCAAACAATTACAGTAGAAAAATGTATATTAGAGGTGGTGTGGCAATCTACATTAACCTGTCACTCAGTTGTTTGAAGTTGGATCTAGATTATTTATGTGAAGAAAAGAATTTTGAGGTTACTGGAATAGTTATTGACAATTTTAGGTTAATAGTAATATCCTTGTACCGGTCACCTAAGGGTATCATTAGTGTATTTCTAGAAAAGCTGGACATCCTGCTAGAGATATTTAGTGAGAAAAAGTGGTCACATTATGATGTAGTAATAGGTGGTGACTTGAATGCTGATTTTGATGTAACAACAACCAAACATAGTGTCACGACCTCAAAAATATTTTAAGGCAGTACAATTTACACTTTATCAACAGTAGACCCACAAGAGATGAAGCTTGTCTTGATAATATATTTGTAAAGTTTGAAACTACAGAATCATCATGCGAAGTAACAGTATTCCCATTCTCTGATCATGATTCTGTATCTTTAAATTATGTCAATAGATTTTGTGCTGATAAGAGTAATATTCAAATGTATGTCCCCAAGGTGGTGATCACCAGACCTGTCACAGATGACAAAATTGTCAGATTGTGTCAGTCCCTCACAAACAGAGATTGGTTTGGTCAATACAGTGGCACACATTACAGTTTATGTAATGATTTGCCACCAAAGCTAATATTTGAAAGGTTTTTTAAAGCATGTATAACACAATTTAATGACTGTATTCCCACAAAGAAATGTAAAATAACAAAGACCATAGCAGTAAGGGCAAAAATAAGCAAACTCCATGGTACACCATACAATTAACAAATCTTAAAAACCAAGTTATGCTCTTGCACAATATATATATAAATCTGAAGTCTGACCATGCCAGATCAGCCTATGTTAAAACTAGAAATGAGTATAAAAAAGCCATCGCAGAAGCCAAAAAAGCACACAACTTCAGTACCATTCAGAATTCCACCAATAAGTGTAAAGCTGCATGGAAACTAATTAACAGTGTAGCTAAACATGAAAGAAACAAGCGAATTAATGTAAGCCCCCAGAAATTCAATGATTTTTTATTAAATCTGTACAAGAAGTAGGAAATGCTTTCATCAAACCTGATATTAACTCATCTCAAATCCTTTCAGAAAATATCTCTAAACCAACAGCAAATACAAGTATGTTTTCCTTTTCTGAGGTGTCTCCTAGTCATGTCCTAAGAATAGTAAAAAAACTGAAATCATCAGAAAGTGTAGATATATATGACATTTCTTGCACTATTTTAAGGAAAGTAATAGATAGTATTGTGTACCCTTTAACATTCTGTGTAAACAAGTGTATAACTGGAGGATATTTTCCGGATGAGCTGAAAGTAACCAGAGTAGTTCCGATATAAAAAAAAGGTGATGTTGACTCCCTTTCTAGTTACAGGCCAATTTCCATAGTCCCAGCTCTTTCTAAAGTATTTGAATGTGTAATCTATCAACAATTATGTGCTTATTTTTAAAATACAGGAATAATTAGCAAGTCACAGTACGGTTTTAGAAAAAACCTGTCAACTCTTGACGCTATAGACTCACTAGTCAAATACCTTCATCAAGTTCTTGAGAATAAGGGCTTTGCTCATGTCAACTTTTGTGACTTAAGTAAAGCATTCGACTGTGTAGAGCATAAAGCACTCTTAGAAAAAATGGAATTATATGGCATTAGAGGCAACAGTCTTAAATTATTAGAATCTTACCTACAGAACCGAAAGCAGGTCGTTTGTGTCGGAAAAGAAAAGTCCAGAAAGAAAAGTAACGATAGGTGTTCCACAAGGATCTGTATTAGGCCCATTTCTGTTCCTAATCATGATCAATGACCTGCCATCATTTATCAAGTCTCCTACCGTTTTATACGCAGACGATACAACTTTTCTCCACTGTAGCAATGAGTTCAGTAACCTCAAAACCTGTGTTGCACAGACAATGGAACAAGCATCCTATTGGTTTAAGGCAAATGGCTTCCTACTTAATAATGACAAAACACAACAAATGGTTGTTAGTTTAAAAGACAAGCTTCCCTCAGATGATCCAACCCACGTTAAGTTTTTAGGTGTATATTTGGATAATAAATTGTCCTGGGCTCAACATATAGAATATATAAGTGTTAAGTTGTCAAGAGTGATCTATTTGTTAAGGCAACTTATGAACTGTGTACCTGAAAAGTATGTTAGGACATCCTATTTTTCTTTCTTCCAAAGCATACTAACATATGGCATCATTCTATGGGGAAACTCAAGTTCTGTGCATGACATCCTCATACTGCAGAAGAAAGCTATTAGGGTAATTTCTGGTGCTACATATAAGGCACACTGTAAACCTCTGTTCTGTGAACTAAAAATCATGACTGTAATAAACCTCTACATATACTATGTTTTACTTTACACAAAAAAGAAGTTACCAGAGACAAAACGTAGAGAAAACGTTCATGGTTACAACACCAGAAGGACCAGATGTATTTATACCCCATACCACAGACTGTCGAAAAATATTAATAGTTATGAACTCATGGGACACAAATTATTTAACAAACTTCCACAATCTGTGCAAGAATTACCTGAACAGGCATACAAACAAACACTGTATGACTGGCTATTCGCCCATCCATTCTATGAAGCAAATGAATATTTCAACTGTAATCCTATTAGCAAAATTGTTTCTCTTGAATTATCAATTGTACTTAATTTATGTATGACTTTGTCTCCTATTAGCAAAGCTGTAATATATGTATGTCTTTGTCTCCTATAAGCAAAACTGTTTCTTTTGATTTTCAATTGTATGTAATATATGTATGACTTTGTCTATTGCTGTTATGGCTGAATGACAATAAAATTATTATTATTATTATTATTATTATTATTATTATTATTATTATCATGTAATGTAGTCATCCACAATCAAGAATGTGCCAACACTCCAGGTTCAAATTTTCTATGCATGTCAACATGTATTACAACAGCAACTTGGTATATATTTCAAAGGGGCACATCATTCTTTAAGCCAAAGAATAGAGGAGTGCATTGCTCCTATAAATTCATGTTCATCTCAGAAAGTATCTATTTCTAGACTCATGTCTTTCAATAACTACTACCTATTCCAAAAGTACTCAACACTTGTCTAACAATTCATATATAATAACAAGAGTAATTGAAAGAGTAGTGGGAACTAGCAATTGCTCAATAATATTAATTATGAAAAATGGTGTAACTAACTATTTCATACACAAGCCAAGTAATAATATAAAAGTGAAACTTCCCAGCACAATTGAACTGCAGTTGGAACAAAGACTGAAAGTGGAACGAACTGTATTATCTATGCACCACTCACAGTATTCCTTTACAGTCCTATATACATAAAACATATTTAAGTGACAGGAAAATTCAAATCTGTGTATATTCCATAAAAGATTGGAAATTCATCCTTTCTGTGTTCGGCTTTCCGTTTCAGAAATACAGGTTATACATTTTTCTAAGATAAACACTTCCATATATTTTAATGGTTTCTACAATTTATTTAACATATTCCTTTTGTTTTTCAGCAATTGTAATTTGACTTTTAATCGCTAATTAATGGGAACATAATACGCATGGTAATACAAATTTGTGATCAGGTACATTTTAGTTTCCTTGTAGTAGCCGAAAGTGGCACAAATGCCAACCAAATATATGTTTTCCTGTGATATGACTACTGTATACCAGTCCTGCAGTATCATTGTATTTGGCCGTCCCAGAGTGCGTGAGTTATGAATGTGTATTAACCATAAAATAAAACAAATTAAAAAAGTTTTGAGAAGTACTAGTACTGACTGGAGCAAGAAAACTACGTTACAATGGTCTAGAAATGCATACTTTGTGAAATATACACAAGTTTATAGGAAGGGCTCATATGACACTGTGTCAAAAATATTGGCATTGTAGTACCATTTGTGTTTCAAATGTGCGAGTTGTGTATTATGGTGTTTAGAAGATATAGTGCTCTGAATTTAGTGTAATAGTGTATATGAAATTACGCATCAAGTTATTGTATTGATGTGCACTGTCTCTAATGTAGAAACAGCAGATATAAATTATTAGAATAGTAATGCCTGCATGTAATTAGCTCAGAATGTAATTAATGAGCTAGTTACTAACTTTTTGGCATTAATAAAACATGAAACATGTATGTTACAGTAAAGACTGTAGCCATTTTAAGTGAATGTAAACATAGGAGAAATGTAGATCCCCAAATATTTCTGGAACAAAGGCATGGACACTTATTCTCAGGTAATATATAATACATGGCCAGTCATACTTGTCAATATACTAATATGGCCAGACGTGCTAAAAAATAAATAAACGACACATCATTGGACTTTCTCATAAATATATTTACCGGCGGATGTGACATGTCAGTAACCATTTCAAATGCGGTTCATTCACGGTGGCACACCTGCACACTTTAATCACAATGTGCATGAACATTGGGAAAATCCATTTACGAGTGGCTGGACGGGTCTGTAATCTCCTACACCTAGAACTGTTCATCTTCCAGACCTGAATCCCAAAGAGTTTTTATTATGAGGACTTGTAGCATGTGATCTACTTCACATTTTGAGTGCATGTCAACTTCTATTACAACAGTTACTGGGTATATATTGCAAAAGGTGCCATCATACCTTATGGCAAAGAGCAGAGGAATGCATTGCCATGAATTGATGTAGTGTGGAATTCCCCTTATAAATATTTGCTCATCTCAGAAAGTATCCCTTTTCAGACTCATGACTTTCAATGAGTACCATCATGCTTCAAAGTATTCAATACTGTTTTGAAAAGCCTGTATGTAAAAACGAAAATGATTGAAAAGGCTAATGGAAACCATCTATTGCTCAGATATGTCATTAGTTATGAAAAGAGGTGTAATTATCACTGCCTTCCATAAGCCAAGTACTAATGAAATTCAGAAACTGCAAGGTGAAGAAGTACGACAAATTGAAACCAATCCACCACGCACAACATTACCTTATACATTTATGTACATCAGACATAAAATTTTTATCTGTCAGGGAGTTTGAAATCAGTGAATAGTCCACTAAAGATTGGATCTTGTGTGTTTGTTTTGGATTATTGGTGTAATGAATACAGAATTTTAAAGCTGAGTGCTGATATAAGAGCCATAGATTAATATGGCCACATATGCTACAACAAAGGTTAAACTGGGTACATTATATGGACTTCGCAATAAATATATTTTTCCATCTTGCTGGAGGATTTGCCATGTCAGCGACCATTACAAATATGGTTCATGCATGATGGCACATCGCCACACTTTAATCACAATGTGTACATACATCTGACAAATACACTTAAGGACTGCTTCATTGGTCCTTAATCCCCTACACCTAGAACCACTCATTTCCCAGACCTCAACCTCATAGAGTTTTGATTATGTGGCACTTGAAGCATGTGATCTACACATCCCCAATCAAATTTGTGCCAACATTCCAAGTTCACATTTTGAGTGCATGTCAAATAGTATTACAACAGCAACTGGCTATATATTTCAAAGGATGCTTCATTCCTTATGGCAAAGAGCAGAGGAATGCATTGCCATGAATTGATGTAATGTGGAGCAACCCTTATAAATACATGTTCATCTCAGAAAGTATCCCTTTCCAGACTCATGTCTTTCAATGAGGATGAAAAGTATAATGAATTAATAAATCAAAAATCTCACAATAAACAACCAGTAATTGGTATGATGTACCACCCGCTCAGTTAGCCATGTGGTCTAACATACCGCTTTCCGAGAGGAGTACTGGCCCCAGTTTGAATCCGCCCGGTGGATTAACGAAAGGGCTCAGAGTGCCGGCCAGCCTGGATGTGCTTTTTAGGCGGTTTTCAACATCCCTCTGGGTGAATACCAGGCTGGTCCGCAAGTTTTGACTCAGTTACACATCTCACAAACATTTAGTAACACTTTACACTTTCACACACATAAAACATTATACACAGACATTCGAGTTACACATTGTCTCCTGGGGGGCATGGGGTGGTGGCACAAAAGGGCATCCGGCCACCCTGTAAATATTAACACGTGCCAAATCTGCGTTAACACAGTGCCGACCCTGCATGTGTGGGACAGGGCCAAAGAGAGACAGACAATTAGTATGATTCACCCAAACAGCCTTGAGCAAATCAAGTACCTTCAGAGTCACAAAATGTTTCCAATACATGTTCAAATGAAAGTATTCACTTCTCAGTGAATATAACAGAAAGAAATGTCCAAATTCAGATAAGAAAAACATGAAAAACTGCAGCTGACACAATTTCTTCTAGAACTATCAGTACCATTCACAATGGTACCTGCAACACCATTGTCACTGTTGACAGAAAGTGCAATGCAAATATTGAGAAACAATGAAACCTTCACATTCAGTAAAATGAATTACACACTCTGAAGATATTCTGCTTTGATTATGTGCAGCTATATTTCTCACCATTACCCACAATCGACAAAGAGCAATTTAATATAGAGATTAAATTATTAGTATGTATAGATTAATATGGCCTGACATGCTATAAAAAAGGTATCTATTATATAAAGTAAATGGACTAGGGCTATTTATTTTTCAAGATTAACCATGTTCAATAACATGTAATTTGGTCTACAGATTACATTAATTTCATGTGTCCCTTATAGGTATTACTATATGAAATTGAATCCACATTCTACTGTTGTTCTCACTATATCCGTCTGAATAAATTAGTTAAAAAGTTGGAAGGAGGCAACAGCATACAACTCCCAAACAGTACCATGCATGGTAAAGCACTGCTGTATCAAAACCAACCTTTGGATTGTCAACTGTTTTATCTTACCTTTCCCATAAATACTTTTACATTTTTTAAGACAATGAGTTGAGTATATTGTAATCCTTTCTACATTTGAAACAGAATATTTCCTTTTTTTATTGAACATGTGTACCTTGACTTTTAATTGCTAATAAACAGGATAATATTATATATATCAATACGAAGTTGAGATATTTTGACGTTGGCTGAAAGTGGCACAATACCTACCAAAATGAAATGACTATACCAAAACTGTATCATAATTGCATTTGGCCCTCCCAGGGCCTTTGAGTTATGAATGTGTATATACCATAATAAGAAATGTTTTAAAAATGAGATAAATAGTCTGAGAAGTGATAGTACTGATTAGAACAAGAAAAAAGAGGTGATTCCATTAATTTCATGTGTTCCTTATGGGTATTACTGTATGAAATTGAATCCACATTCTACTGTTGTTCTTCCTATATCCGTCTGAATAAATTAGTTAAAAGGTTGGAAGGAGGCAACAGTATACAACTCCAAAACAGTACCAGGCATCGTGAAGCACTGTTGTGTCAAAACCAATCTTTGGATTATCAACTGTTTTATCTCACTTTGTTCCATAAATACTTTTACATTTTTGCAAGACAATGAGTTGAGTATATTCTAATGCTTTCTACATTTGAAATAGAATATTTCCTTTTTCTTATTGATCATGTGTACCTTGACTTTTAATTGCTAATAAACAGGATAATATTATATATATATATCAATACGAAGTTGAGATATTTTGACGTTGGCTGAAAGTGGCACAATACCTACCAAATCGGTATCTTTTACTATGAAATGACTATACCAAAACTGTATCATCATTGCATTTGGCCCTCCCAGGGCCTTTGAGTTTTGAATATGTATATAGCATAATAAGAAATGTGTTAAAAATGAGATAAATGGTTTGAGAAGTGATAGGACTGATTAGAACAAGAAAAATAAGTTATGCTGATCTACAAAAGCATACTTTTTAAAGTAAACACTTTTTTGTTGGAAGGGATGATAATATGACTCTGCGTCACAAATATTAGTATTGTGCTTGCATTCATGTTCCATAGTGTTCCTGCTAGGTATTATGATGTTCAGAAGATATGGTACTTTAAATTTCCTTCACCGTTATACATGAGAAGACGTATATTCCCAAATATTTCAGAAACAATTGCATCAGCACTGATTTTCAGATAATATATTGGGAGATGACCTTGATTATAGATTAATATTGCCACATATGCTACAACAATGGTTAAACTGGGTACATTATATGGACTTTGTCATAAATATATTTTCCATCTTGCTGGAGGATTTTCCATGTCAGCAACCATTACAAATATGGTTCATGCATGATGGCACATCAGCACACTTTAATTTCAATGTGTACATACATCTGACAAATACATTTAATTGTTGCTTGATTGGTCCTTAATCCCCTACACCTAGAACTGCTCATTCGCCAGACCTTAATCCCATGGAATTTTGATTATGAGTCACGTGAAGCATGTGGTCTACTCTACACAGTCACAATCAATGATGAGCCGACATTCAAGGTTAACATTTCAGTAGATGTCTGCAAGTAATACAACAGCAACTGGGTATATATTTCAAAGCTTGCGTCATTCGTAATGCCCAAGAGCAGAGGAATGCATTGTCATGTATTGATATTACGTGGAAAACCTCTTATAAATATATGCCCATCTCAGAAAATATCCCTTCCCAGACTCATGTCATTCATTGAGTACCACCATGTTTCAAAATATTCGAGTCTCTTTTTTACAACTTGTATATAAAAAATGTAAATAATCGAAAAGACTAACAGAAACTATCATTTGTACAGTAATGACATTAATTATGAAAAGTGGTGTGATTAAATATCTCTTCCATAAACCAAGGAGTAATATAAAAGAGTAACATCCCAGCACAATAGAACTACAGTGTGGACAAGGACTGAACAGTTGAACAGACTGTAGCATCTATGCTCCACTCAAAATATTTCCTTATAACCTAACATACATACAACAAAAGTCTTATTTGACAGGAAGTTTCAAATCAGTGCAGATTCTTTTACAGATTGGAAATTCATTATATTTGTGTAAGATATACAAGATATTAAAATCAAGTGCTATTATAAGAGCAAATTGGAAGTATTCATAGAACACAATTACTGCAGATGTCATATTGGTAGCAGTTATGACTATGATGCAGCATTGTTGAAACAGAATGAGAAAATTATGCCATCAATTAATGGCCTCATTATAGCCTTCATGATACATCCAAAATTTATGCAGGCCTACCAGAGAAATTGAAGATTAAAATATTGCACCAAATGTACATAGGGGCTTTCCAGATTTCCAGATTTCTTAGGAGTTATATCAGAAAATATATATATATTACTGTTGGTTACCCCACGTACATTATTTCTCCTGCAAGTGGAGAATTCAAAGCAGAAAGCAGTGTCTTCTTACAAGGGAATTTGCTATTAGCAGTACAGAGACTCAAAGGGTGGCAGTGGCATACCACCCCCAAACAGAACTGTGGCTAGTAAAGGCTAGTGGTGTTCAAACCCATTTCTATTGTTCACTGCTTTCCTTTACCTTATTCCACAAATACATTTTTCTAAGGCAAAGAGTTGAGTACATTGTAATGCCTTCTACAAAGTACTTGGAATATAACTGCTTTTGTTTTGAAACATATGTACCATGACCTTTAGTCATTAATAAACTGAAACCTTTTACAAATGATATTAATCACAAAAGAAGGAAACCTAAAATTAAGTTGCTTCAAAATACTAAAAATTGGGCTTAGATTGTTTTTCTCTTATTCTAAAACATCAAGATTGCACTGTGTTTCCAGTCACTCTGTACCCAGCATGCCTTATGTGAGTACCATCTCAAAACACTGCTCCTAATATTGTGTGACAGAACAATCTGAACCATCAACCTGGTGAACTCTTCATGTGTCAACCATTCTGCAGGATTCACACCAATGATCAGACATTTCTTAAACTGGCTTAAGTGTCAGAAACATAATCTAACACCTCTATGTGGCATTCAGCAAGTTATTGTGTCATCTACGGGTTTTATGATCGGAAGGGTAAGGAAACAAGTAAGCTGTCTAGATTAAAGCCATTTCAATTGCATACTTTGTGTGTTTCAGTTTTTTCCTCTTTCTCCATTACAGGATTTTTTAAATTTTCTATGTAATATAATATTCCTGATTGCTTAAGTAACATGGCAGGAATATGTTGTCTAACATAACAGCATTGGATAAATATATTGACATTTACTCTGTCCAATAATACTCAGTGTTTTGCCAAACATTGAGAAGTCAAACAAACTATAAAAATCAATGACTGAAAACCAGTCAAAACTACTTTGTGAGATATCTCTTCACCAATTCCACTAATAGTAAGCAGTGATGTGATACTGACACAACGATGAGATGAACAGTGGTAGGAATTGTGGGGCAGGGGGCGGGCGATGGGGGGGGGGGCGGGGGGAATTTGGCAGGAAGGATAAAGTAGAGATTACACGACACTGCTACACCCAAGACAGCAATTATGTGTAGTGTCTCAATAAATAAACCATGTTATCTGTAAAGTGAAAAATACGATTTTACAGTGTTCTTTTTCATTTTCCTGGCATGTTTAAAATTACCTGTTTTCCAGGATTCTGAACAATCCTGCTTACTATCAGTGATTTTTTAAGTACAGATAAGGAAAGCAATTTATTTAAAAAATCTATAATACTTGAACCACTTTTGAATATAGCCCCCATAATTTTGCAAGCATTTCTCCCAGTATTTTTTAAACCATTTGGTTAAATGTTTTCTTACTTCTTCATGATTACAAGGACAGGGCTGAATGGAAAGTGGATAAAACTTTCCCAGCCAAAGCTCTGAAGGAGCTGTTTTGTCACATCCATAATGTGTGGTTGGGTGTTTTTAGTCATGCACCTAAACTGTCGGACACATTTTATTACCAATGTAACACTCATTGCACTTTATCCATAAACCTCACAGCTTTGTTGATGATTGACACTTGGTTTAAGGTTCTTAGCATTCAGAAAACAAATCACAGCACTCAATGCACACACACAGCAGAATTTTTATTCAACAATACCATCATAAACAATCACTACAGATGACACACAACATGTAGTGAGCTCAAAATTGCTTCAGCCAGAGATACTACTGAGCAGAACAGTTATCACACCAATACTGCAAAGAGAAAATTGAATGGAACTTCCTTTCTGAACTACCCATGTATTTCAGTAAAATAAGTTATTGTTAGACTAATAGTGAGACCTGAATTCAGACATCAGTCATAAACAGAAAATTCAATCTGTTCTTTGACTGTCAGGCACTTTCAGGAAAAAATAATATATTGACAACAGCAACTATCTTCCTTGATAAAAAGTTAATGATTCCACTGGAAAGTTAATACACTGGTATTATGTGTATTAGAACTTTCCAGAACTATAAGAAATCAATATCAATGTTTTTCTCATAGTCAGAAAACAAGAAGAAGAAACACAAATCAAATATTTGTTTGCTTTTGTTGATACTTGAAGGTACTGTCCTTAATCTGCTGCTTTGAATACCAACATATATTAGTGATAATCATTAAATATGACAGATAACTATAATAACTTATTCTATGAAAGAAATGTATGGTAATTGAAATGTTTTAATAAATAGTGTAGCAAGTGACATTGTCATCTTGCTTGGAAAAAAAGGAAGGCTTCTTATCAACAATAAAATAGGTTTCCTATATTTTCTGACACTGAGAACTTTTTAAAGTAATATTTCATGCTCAGAATATAATGAAATATCAATGTAGAGGAATGTATTAATATTTGGGACTAAACATTTATGGAACAGCTATGGTGGAAGTATCACATTCAGTATATTGTATTTTACTACAGATAGCTGATATCTTCAGCATAAGATAAATCCATACTGTCATTGGACATGAATCACAATTTTCCACTTACTATTCACCTTTGGCTCTAGTACATATTAGGGTATCATATTATTATTGGATTTTATGCATTCCTTCCTTCCTTTTGACTCTAAAATGTCTCATGGCATCATATTTTGGGTTAATTTTGCAGTTTTTGGATAAACAGGATCAAAAAATAGGCTCACAGCATGGTATCTAATATATTTAATGTATAATGTCCTTAAAGAATCTCAGAATTCCAATCCTACCACCACTGTGAATACAGAGATGCTTAGGGGTTGTAGTTATATTCCTCAAATGTAAGTAGCAAAAGAAAGGAAACATTCTGCAGATGATTTAATATCTCAGTTCATCCTCTATTACTCCCACAGTAATAATGTAGACATCAGAGCAACTAACAGTTTTTGAGTATGTGTAGCTTGTCGTGACACTTTTTGTAACTATTTCTAATTGATTATAATTAACTTTGTGGCAGATTAAAACTGTGAGCCCGAAGGATTCGAACGTCAGACCATTGCTTTTCACAAGCAAGCTCTCTACTGACTGAGCTATGTTAATTTCCTATCAGTGCACGCTCCACTACAGAGTGAAAATTGCATTTTGGTTAGGCCTATAATTAACATAAATTTCAAAAAGAAGTATGATGGTCATAAATAAAGCAGCAGATCTGCAATTCATTTCTTTAAAAACCAATTTTAGCTTTAAAAAGTGTTAATAATGCTACTAGTAGTATATTTTCTCAACTACTAATGCCTAACAAATAATTAAATGCTATCACTAAAATGAACTTTGGCCAACTCCTTCTGTGTCCACAGAAGAAATGCAGTTTACAAAATGATGACTTACTTAGTGTAGAGAAAACATTTGTTTGTATCATTTCTAAACAAATTATATAAACTTGTCAATATGTAATCATACTTAAAAATGAATGTTATAGAATACACTGCAAAGTAAATCAGTTCACATTATCATCATTTCTGGTATAGTATTATCAAAAATGTATGTTGATAGTGAAATACGGTTAATGCTAATATACCACAGCCTGTGTGTTTCAAAAAGTTCATCTACTTGCTGATCCATAATGTGGATATACACTTTTACCAGCACTATACCAAAAACAATGCAGTATCCACTTTTATGCTGTGAATTTTCCACCGTAACCAGCAGCAAATTATGAATATCTTCTTATGTATAAACAATTACAGTAATCAGCACTCTTACAAAATCTCATTACAGCTAATCTGCTGCAATGCATTATACCATGTTTTGGTTTTACAAAATTGTGGTGTAATACAAATAATGGTAGCAAATATTCACAATTTAGGTCATCACAATATCAGGAATTGACATTAATCTTTGTTTGCTACTACTGATTTTAGTAATAATGGTAGTCTATTTACCAATTGGAGACAGATGACTTGTCAGGGACTATTTAACTGCCCAATCAAATCTGCAAGTAGAATTCCAGAAGACCTTAAAAATGACAGAAGTCGTGTGATCTTGGGTATCAAGTTTCATTTTCATTAAAGACATCTGAAACAGACCAGGAGCAAAATAAGTTATGATTTACCAACATTGTGTTATAGTGAAGAAAATGAGACAAAATAAATGGCAGCAGGTCCTTGCACTGTCTGTTTATTTATTTATTTATCCCACAAATCAGATTTGTACAAGGGATTGTAAGTGAATGATGATGAAACCTTACCAAGCCTACTCTTGATCTTATCATGAAGCTTGGCTCTGAACATCCAGCAAATATATGTTATATTCACCACTGGTGTAATTTACAAATAGTGGCATAAGCATAAGTGATTATACCATAACATAATTGAAAGGGATTATAATATCTGTACAACATGGTGTATAGACAGCTCACAATGGTGTAACACTTCTGACATTTCTGGCTTTGGAGGCACAAGATTAGTCCCAAGATTTACCCCCTATATTGTTTGAGACTGCAGTAACTGAGGTGAACTGGAGTGAGAGGTATATAACAGATGGTTCAGTGTTCACAGAATATATGACATCAACTGGGATTGGGCAAAGCTGAAAATGTGTACCCAGCCGGGATTCGAACCCGGGTCTCCTGCTTTCTAGGCAGTTGTGCTGGCCCCTACACCACTGGGGACACAGTGATCACCGCACCTGCAAGACTACCTAAGCACACCTCCCGTCAGATACAAATTTCCAGCTTCGCCCTGCCCACAGTACTCAAACTCTTAGTTATGAAACTAATTCCCGTAAGAGTAAGGGCAGGATCAGAAGTGACGTCTGTTCTTTCGGAACAGACACCACATGTATATGTATAGATGGTTTAGTGGATATAAATTCTGTAAAAGACTCTGGCAGACAAGTAAAAAATAATATGATGTACTGCCAATCAAAGAGAGAATGGACAAAGCCTTCAAAATTAGTTTATTAATATTTTACAAAATATAATTAAGCTTTTAGTGACCATAATCCACAGCTTTCAGGTATAATTTTATAGTGATTTTTATTAACATTACAGTAAAAATAGTCAGACAAAATCAAATAATGGTAATCCCAAAAAATAACAAAAATATTATGAACAATGATAGATTGTTACTCACCACAAAGTAAACAACCTGAGCCACAGGTATGCATGACAGAAAATCATCAAGTTTTACCTAACAGCCAAAGCATTCTTCAGAAAAGTAAACACACACACACATATACAAACAAAACCCATGCACACATTACTGCTGTCCCCAGATGCACCAGAGTATTGTAGCTCCTACCTGTGCATTTCGTAAAACCTGGTGGTAGAGGGGAGGATCCAAATGGCCCAGGTTGTGAAGCAAGCACTAAAATCAAACTTGTTGTGTTCAACAGCAAGTTGTGCTTCATAGTGGTCCACTTTTCTCTTGGCCACAGTTTGTCAGTGGCCATTCGTTCTTTGTGCAGCTGCTTGGTAATCACACCAGGATATACAATAAGGTGACATTATACCGCCTAATATCAGTCAGACCTCATTTACAGGCAAAGTGCAGTAACTTGGCATGGCATGATGTCAACAAATCAGTGGTAGCCCTCTTAAGGAATGTTGAGCCACACTACCTCTATAGTAATAGTGAAAGTGTTGCTGGTGCAAGATTTTGTGCACAAACTGACCTCTGAATTACATCCCACAAATATTCAATGCAATTCATATTGAGGCAAACTTGGTGAATAAAACGTTTAATGGACCTGTCCATAATGTTTTTCAAATAAATTGCGGAATATTTTGGCTCAGTGAACTGAGTATTGTCATCCATAATAATTCCACTGTTATTTGGGGATGTGAATGGGTAAAATGCCCCCAAGCAGCTGAATGTAATTGTTTACAGTCAATGATTGGTTCAGTTACAACAGAGGACCCAGTCCATTCCATATAAAAACAGCCCACACAGCAGCAGCAGCTTGTACAGTCCCTTGCTGACAACTTGGGCCCACAGCATCATAAGTCCTTCCTCACACTTGAATCCTACCATCAGCTCATACCAACTAAAATCAGGATTTATCGTTCCAAAAGCACAGTTTTCCAGTCATCTAAGGACTAACCAATGTGGTCATGAGCAAAGAGATGTGCTCCCTGGAAAAAGGCACAGGTAAATCCCATGTATAAGGAAGGCAAAAAAATGGACCGTCAAAATTAACATCAGTTTGCTCTAAAATTCGTGAACATATTCTCAGTTCTAATATAGTAAATTTCCTTAAAACAGAAAAGCTTCTTTTCATGCATCAGCACAGCTTTAGCAAGCATCGATTGTGCGAATCTCAGCTTGCCCTTTTCTCTCATGACACCTTGTGAGCTATAGATGAAGATCAGCAGGAAGACTGAATATTTCTTGATTTTGAAAGCATTTGACACAGTGCTTCATCACAAACTGCTAACCAAGGTACAAGCGTATGGAATAGGTACCAAAATATGTGAGTGACTCAAAGACTACTTAAGTAACAGAACACAATATATTGTCCTTGATAGTGAGTGTTCACCAGAGACTAGGGTATCATCAGGAATGCCCCAGAAAGTGAGATAGGACTGCTATTATTTTCTATTTATATAAATGATCTGACGGACAGAGTAAGTTGCAATATGCGGCTGTTTGCTGATGATGTGGTGCACGGTAAGGTGTCGACATTGAATGACTGTAGCAGGATGAATGATGACTTGGCCTAATTTCCTAGGTGGTGTGAGGAATGGCAGCTAGCTCTGAATGTAGAAAATGCAAAGTGGTGCAAGTGAGTAGGAAAAACAATCCCATAATGTTCCGAAACAGCATTAATAGCATGCTGCTTGATGGAGTCATGTATTCAATATCTAGGTGTAATGCTGAATAGCAATATTAAATAGAACGAGCATATAAGGACAGTCATGGGAAACGTAGATAGTCTACTTCAATTTATTGGGAGAATTTTGGGGAGATGTGATTTGTCTGTAATGTTTGTACGACCCTATCTTGAGTATTGCTCAAGTGTTTGGGATCCCTACCAGACTGATTTAAGGAAGACATAAAAGCAATTCAGAGGCAGGCAGCTATGTTTGTTACTGGTAGGTCTGATCATTCCACAAGCATTACTTAAATGCCTCAGGAACTCAAATGAGAGTCCCTGGAGAAAAGGCGACCTCCTTTTCAAGAAACACTACCGAAGAAATTTAAAGGGCCGGAATTTAAAATGGTTTGTAGAATGATCCTACTGCTGCCAACTTCCATTTCGTGTAAAGACCACAAAGCTAAGATGAGAGAGATTTGGGCCCATATAGATGCATACAAGCATTGGTTTCTCCCTCATTCTATACGGGAGAGGAAGACTAAAGCAAGTAACTAGTACCCTCCACCATGCAACTTTGGGTTGACTGCAGAGTATAGTATATGTCAATTAGGATTGCTGTGCTTATGGATTTTGGGGGCATGTAGAATGTGGGTGTTCAGGAAGTCACAGGTGTGAGATTGGAAATGGATTCAGGGTGGAGGTTCTGGGAAGGAGCCAAAGCTTACAGCAGGGACAGGAGGTTATGTTGAACTTCTGGGATGGGGGTCACTATTGTAGAGTTTACAGGTGGGGTGAGACAACTGGCACACTCTTTGTGCCAAGTAGTCACTGTGATGCAGCATGACAGCAGTGGTACCTTGGGCTGCAGGTTAACTGAGGGTATATGTGGCTACATTTTATTCAGGGGACAGAAGGAAAGGTTTTGGAGAAGGGTGATGAGGCCAAGTTAGAGGTATGAAATTTCTGCATTGTGACCAGAAGTTAGATAGGAGGGGGTGGAGGTGGGGGAGGGGCAATCACAGTTGGTGGAAGTTTACCATCTATGCCTCTATTTCTGATGATGTCCAGTATGGACCGCCCTATATCATGGATAAAGTCAACTCTGGTGTTGAACCAGATCCCTCATAGTGTCAAATAGATTGTAATGAGATGGAGTATGGTGGATGTTCCCAGAATCTCCCATTGCTAGCAGCACAAGAGGTCCTTGACAGCAGCAGTGATGTGGCTCTTCGCATTGTCATGTAGAATGTTGAAATGCTGTTCTGTGAGTCCCTGTGTTTACAATCACTTTGCCAATGTGAAAGAACCACTGGGACAGTGCTAGATATGATATTGTCAATGCCATAAGGCAGTGAATAAGTCACATCAACAGTTGAAGAAATACTCTCTGCCCCAGAATACATACTATACATTTATCTGAGATGACTGTTTTTGGTTAACAGTTACCATCTTCGTATCTCAGTCTCTCTCTTTCTTTCATAATTTTCTAAAAATATGTTAAGGTGTGTAATTATTTGTTCCATAGAAAGGGTGTATATCCTCCAAGTATGAGACCATTATGTAACATCACATTCAAATTCTTTATTTATCCAGAAAATCTCTACAAATTATGGGATGTTATTTGCACAAACACACTTGCACGGACACACACTCACTCACTCACACACAGGCTACAATAGTGCAACAGATTAAATTTCATTAGATTTTGGCTTAGAAACAGTAACTGCTTTTGTACAGTCTTGTTTCAAGTACATTATGATCTAGAAATTCTCCCACTGAATAGAAAGTCTAGAATACTGTAAAATCAGTCAAAGTAAGCAGTTCAGCAGTAACTATATATGTGTACCATGATAGAAATTAATACCATAGAAAATTAAGATTTCAATGGATTTGGTCTTTCTAATAATATCACTATTTGGGAAGAGGAAACTGAATTATTGAAATAAAAAAATCAAGGAATTCAGGTTGATTGTTGGTGGAAGTTAGACAGTGGCAATTGAAATGTGTGGAAACCCACAACCTATAACATATTGGAAGGAGAGGAGGTCAAATGTGGGAAAATTTTCAGTTGTGTGGGTAGAGTCATGTTGAGTGGTGCAAGTACAAAACTTTAAGTATTAACAAGAGTAGCATAAATATTCAGCTCATTACACCAAGAACAAAACTTAACCTAGGATAAGACAATCCTTGTAAGAGCTAAGCAGTTGATGTTTTAAACCTGTCTCCTGCCAATCATGATGTATGATAAGGAGACCCATTACATAAATAAGAGAGGAGACAGTGAAATACAAGCATGTGAAATGCAGTTCCTTACGTCATACTAAAAAAATGAAAAGCAAAGAGAGTCAGTAACAAATATGTAAGAAAGTAACAGATGAGCTTGTTCATGAAAGGAAGAATTGGGTCACATGAAGCAAATGCACACAACACAAACTCTATTCCTGTATTTGGATATCAAGGAGCCAGGATAAAGCCTGATTTGGTGCCATAGGAAGAGATGGGCATACCAGGTTAATTAAAGTTCTTAATTTACAAAGAAGTAATGAGGGTTGCAATGAAGAAATAAAAGCTATGTCAGGAGAGATATCAATGGAAACATGTCACTCACAAAGTTGCTAATGATCATCATCATCATCAATATTAACTAAAAGTTGTATTTAGATTAAAAACAAACAGCAGAATTTATTACAGATCTGTAAATGAACAAACACACTAAATAAAACTTATACCAATATCACATTATAATGCCTATAAAGATAAAATCTACAGTATATTCTTTGCATAAAAAAGTTAACCTTATATGATGTATATTCGTCTTAACAACACTGCATGATCTCTGGGATCAGATTAATATTTTGGGATATTAAAGATATTTCATTAACTCATTCTGACATAATTTAAAACAAAATGATATGTCTTTGTTTTATGGGAACAAATGAGTAACTGAAACTATAAAATTAATTAAAATGTGGTTCATATGACAAATGCCTGTGGACAAAAAAGTTAAGATATTTTTGTACTTTAAAAATACCTGAACACAAATTTGTATCACTCACACAGACTATGTAAAACAGATAGTTAAAATAAATTTCACAATAAAATCCTTATTTCTCATTACCTCATAGCTAATGACAATGTGACATCTCACATATTATTTCTTGTTGATTTACCAGCAAAGTGTACCATATACAACTCTCCATTACTGTGTCCATACAAGACCTGAAAGGAAAGATGTTTCATGAAAAAAATTACCAAAAAGCTGTTGGATCCACAAACACAAAACCTACACATCATAGAGTTTTCAAATTTATCCATTATGGGACAGTAATCATGCTACAGATGATAAAATCTGTTATTCCATTCCTATTTAGTTCATACTGGCATAAAAAGAGTCAAGAATATCCTTTTTAGAATATCACATTAAAAAGAGATCTCTGCCAGCATTGCTAGTATGACACTTCTTTAATTGGGTAGAAGGTACTGGCAGAAATAAAATTGTGAGGATGGACCATGAAGCGTGCCGGGATACCTCAGTCGGCGGACTGCTTGCCCACGAAAGGCAAAGGTCCTAGGTTCGAAACATGGTTCTGGCACACAATTTTATTCTGTCAGGAAGTTTTATAGGATATACTTCATATATATCGGTAATGTAGCTTTCCTGTTTCAAGTATATGTACCAGGGATGTTCAAATCAGAAGGCAGGAACCAAGCTGGTTAAATTGGAATATGGTGCTTTGGAACAAAGTAGACACATAATGTGGAGCATGCATCATCACATCCCGCCTAAGAATTCAAAGCTGTACCCTCAACAAAAACAGGTGATGCTCACTATCTTTTTCAGCTTCTGAAATATGATAATCATCGAATTTCTCAAGCACAGAAAAAGTAATCACCAGTGTGGTTTTGTACCTTTTCATTTGAACACCCCTCATAAATAGCACTCTAGAGGTAGCTCTTCATTTGTGATTAAGATGGGAAAAAACAATGAAGATCCAGCGAAGCTCCCACCATTAAGAAAATGAGTAGCCTATTATCAAAGATGGACATCTGTCATTGGCCAGAAACTGAAATAAAAGACATGTTTTATTGTGAAATGTAGACCTAATATATTTACAAGCTGATTTGAGCATTATCAACTTTAATACTCGAGGATTTATACCTGGAAGTGGCTAATACCAATTTGATCACTTAAATGTGATTTGCAGAGTATCCCATGTAGATGTAGAAATTGTGTTTGAAAATACAGATGTCTGTCTTTGGAACCAAAACATGTAGGTGTCCGAATTTGATGTAAACACGCTTTCAGATGTCCGTTTTGGATACATAGAGATTTGCTTACTTCTGAGGAGAATCTTTTACATCTGTATAATCTGGGAATTTATAGGAATATTGATATAAAGTGGAAAATATTAAATTCTGAACTCTATTACATATTGAAAAAATGAACTACAATAATCATAATAATCTTTTTAATTTTCATGTACAAAATGAAATGTTACAACACAATCTCTAAAATTATTAGCATAAGGTCTGTTGAAACTGTTGCCAGACTTTTCCTTAAACATCCCAACATTATTTCTGACATCGAACTTGTTTCCAACAAGTGACAATTTTGTACAACAGACCTTACAATAGAACAGTGTGGTTAACAAGCTAGTCTTCCCTGTGTTTCTTTTCAATGTTTATTTTCTTCTTTTCATGTTGTCTCAACTGCTTCCTAGCTTTTCCTTCAGACACTGGTGATATATCATGTTCCATTTCACTCGCTATTAGATGGTTGTTAGTAATAATACTATAAAAAATTACTGAAAACTTTAAGTACGGGCTAATACATCTTAGTACCTGGCACATAATGTTACCATGTCTGATTTTCAAGGTCATATGATTAAATACTGCATTCCCATTGGTGCACATTGCTTCATTCAACAAGTGTCCAAATTTGATATCAAGCTATTATGTAGGTGTCAGCTTTTGATGTGAACAGTCAAATTTAATGTGTGATTTATCACATTTATGTCAATTTTTGGAAAAAATGGATTTCACCAATGAAAAGAGCGGAAGAATTTCCTTTCGGATCGACTGCTAACTATTCTCACACACTTCGAAGATTTCATTTGTGCTGCAAGCTACATAATTGAAGTATCAACTTGTCATGTCTTTATATTATTTTTCACTTTCAGAAAGCTTTTATTCTCATGTATTTGATAATATTGTGCTTCATATATTTTCGTATTTATTTTGAAAACAGCCAGAGACAATTCCATTGTTATTTACAGTATAGTTACCATAGTTCAGTCAGCTTCCAGCAGCCTTTATTAGGGTACTAGGCTAGTTAGAAGTTGATTATTTAGTTTTCTACTCTTCACAGTTAATTTATCAATCGGATGGATAGGATGTGTGCCTACTGTGTGTGGACACAGCAGGAGTTGGCTGCAGTTCGCAAACAGGTCACCTAACTGCTGGCTATGGCCATTTGTCTTCAGGCTGCTGTCTCGGGGTGCAGCAGCAGTGGGGAGTGTCGACTGGGGCACCTCAAGTGTCTAATGCTTCGCCCTCTGGCCCTGCTGTTGAGGCACCTTCAGGTGTACCGGACGTGGTCGAACCACCCTCTCTGCAAGGGGAGTGGTGGGTTGAACAGTGTTCACATCGCTTGACACGGAAGACCAATGTGTAAGCTGGCCATCTGGCCACACCCATTCATCCTGTGAGTAGACACGTGAGCACTCCTTCAGTAGGATCCGAGCAGATGCACAGGGGGAGGGGATTATTAGTTACTGGAAGCTCAAATGATAGGCACATGATGGAGCCCCTTAGGCAGATAGTGTCGAGATCTGGAAAGAAGTCCAACATGCACTAGATGTGTCTGCTGGATGAGTCTCATCCGTGATGTGAAGGCGGCCTTGCCAGTGGCTATCAAGTGTATGGGGTGCGGTTGACTACAAGTTGTGGCTCACGTCAGCACCAGTGATGCTTCTTGCTTGGGTTCTGAGAACATCCTCAGTTCCTGCTGGCAGAAATGGTAAAGGCTGGTGGCCTCACACATGCGGTGTCGATTTGTAACATTGTTTCCAGGGTTGATTGGGATCCTTTGGTTAGTAGCCAAGTGGAGTGTCTGAACCAGAGGCTTCTCCAACTCTGTGACAGTCATGACTGCAAATGTCTGGATCTGCGTTACTGGGTGGGGAATTGTACGATGCCCCTAGATAGATCAGGGGTGCACTACACTAAGGAAGCAGCTACTTTTTTTTAGCTAGGTGGTAGCTTTTATGAGCACTCACCTGTCAATTTTCAGTCAGCAAATTCAAGCCGCATTCAGAACAAAAATTCGACTATCATCATACAAGTTGTAAACTTTCAAAGCATTAAAAACAAAGTTACCAAATTTGCTGCACTGCATGGAAATTATTGTGCTCAGATAGTTTTAGGCACCAAAAGCGGGCTAAATCATGATGTGGCAAGTTCAGAAATATATAGTGAGGCGTCGAATGTGTATCAGAAAGACAGATTGGACACAACTGGAGGGGGAGTGTTCATTGCCGTGGACAAAGATATTGTTTCTACTGATATCGAAGTTGAGAGTAACTGTGAAGTTATCTGGGCACATATAATAGGTCCAAGAGAAGTAAAGTTAATAGTTGGGTGTTTTTCTGCCCCCAAGTGCTACTGTAGTAGTTTTGGGGTCATTCAAAGAAAATCTACATCAGGTAGTGTGTAGGTATCTACGCCATGCAGCATTAGCCTGGGGCGACTTCAAACTTAAGAGTATAGATTGGGACCTGTCCAGTTTCATTTCAGACAGTACAGACAAGCAGTCTTCTGAGCTACTTTTGGACACATTTTCTGAAAACTGTCTTTAGACCTTATAGCTACGAACAGGCCTGACCTTATTACCGATGTCAGTGTAGAGACAAGAGTTAGCGAGCATGATATCATCATAGCGTCAATGGCGACCAAAGTTAATAAACCTGTCAAGAAGGCTAGGAGCATGTTTTTGTTAGAAAGAGCTGATAAGCAATTGTTAGGATCACACTTAGAAAATGAATGGACATCGTCTAGTTCTGATACAACGGATATAGAGGAATTGTGAACTACATTTAAATGCATTGTAAATAAAGGGTTACAGAAATATGTGCCTGTAAAGTCAATTAAGGATGGAAAAGATACATTGTGGTATAATAATAATGTTAGAAAGCTACTGAGAAAGCAAAGACTGTTGCACTCTTTGTTATATATATACACAAATGTTGACAGGCATAAGATAGCAGAGAATCGTGTGTCTATATAAAGATTGATGCACGAAACATACAATAATTACCACAGCCATAATTAGCAAAAGATCTTTCCAAGAACCCAAAAATATTCTGGTCATATGTAAAATCGATAAGCAGGTCAAAGCCCACTATCTAGTCACTCGCTGACCATTCCGGGGCATTAATGGAGGAAAACAAACAGAAAGCTGAAGTTCTAAACCTTTAAGAAATCTTTCATGCTGGAGGACCGCACAAATGTACCATCATTTGATCAACGCACTAACTCCCAAATGGAGGACATATGTAACAGGTATTTCTGGTGTAGTGAAAGTCTTCTGGTCCAGATGGAATACCAGTTTGGTTTTACAAAGAGTATTCTGTGGCATTGGCCTCTTACTAAAGTTACATTCATTGTGAATCTTTAATTAGCACAAAGTTCCTAGTGACTGGAAAAAAGCACAGGTTAGTTCTGTTTATAAGAAAGGTAAATGAACTGACCCACGTAATTACAGGCCAATATCGTTGACATCAGTTTCCTGTAGAATTTTGGAGCACATTCTAAGTTCATATATAGTAAATTTCCTAGAAACAGGAAAGCATCTCACTATGAATCAGCAAGGATTTAGGAAACATCGTTCATGTAAAACTCAGCTTACCCTTTACTCACATGACATCTTGCAAGCCATGGATGAAGGGCAACAGGCAGATTGTTGTTGTTGGTTGTTTTTTTTTTTTTCTCCCTGATTTCAAAAAGATATTTGACATGTGCCACACTGCAGACTGCTAACAGAAATACGAGCATATGGAATAGGTTCACAGATTTGTGGCTGGCTGGAAGACTTCCTAAGTAATAGAATGCAGTACATTGTTTTTGATGGCAAGTGTTCATCAGAAATGAGTGTATCATCAGGAGTGCCCCAGGGGAATGTGATAGGACTGCTGTTATTTTCTATCTATATAAATGATCTGATGGACAGAGTAACTTGTAATTTGTGGCTGTTTGCTGACGATGCTGTGGTGCATGGGAGAGTGTCATCTTTAATTGACTGGGATAGCATACAGGTTGACATGGACTAATTTTCTAGGTGGTGTGAGGAATGGCAACTAGGATTAAATGTAGAAAAATGTAAAGTGATGCAAATGTTTGAATACAGCATTAGTAGTGAGTTTCTTGATGTAGTCACGTCATTCAAATATCTAGGGTAACATTGCAAATCAATATGAAATGGAACGAACATGTAATGACAGTTGTGAGTAAGGCGGACAGCCGACTTCGGTTTATTGGGAAAATTTTGGGAAGATGTACTTCATCTGTACAGGAGACCACATATCACACACTTGTACAACCATGTCTTGAATATTGCTCCAGTGTTTGGGACCCGCAGCAGATCAGTTTAAAGAAAGACATAGAAGCAGCTAGATGCATTACTGATAGGTTCGACCAATGCGCGAGTATCATGGAAATGCTCTGAGAACTCAAATGGGGATCACTGGAGGAAAGATGACATTCTTTTTCAAAAAATTCTGTTGAGGAAATTTAGAGGGCAGAGTGTAAAACAATCTTCCTGCCACCTACTTACACTTCGCATTATGAAGACAAAGACAAGATAAAAGAAATTTGGGCTCCTATGGAGGAGGCATACAGACATTCTTTTTTCCCTCATTCTATCTGAGAGTGGAATAGGAAGGGAAATGCCTAGTAGTGATACAGTGTACCCTCAGCCATGCACTTTATGGTGGATTGCAGAGAATATATATGAAGATTTAGATCCTCCATTATTGACATTTCCAATTGTATTTTCCATTCTTTAACCATTAATAAATACATATTTTACTTACAGTCATGTAACCCTTGTACAATGAACATTAACTGAATGGAAGTCCTGCAGCAAATAGTGACATATGAAAATTTGTGCTGGACCGAGGGTCAAACTCATATTTCTTACTTTTCACAATCACTTCTTCTAGAACATTGGTTCTTTGGCATTAAGCTAAGTAAGCTGAGTAAATGTGTCAAGAAAGCTACACATCACATCAAACACAGAGCTACAATCAAATCAGCAGGGGTACTTGACCTCACAGCCCAGTCTGTGTGGCAAATTAGAGGAAAACACCAATGCTGCTAGAAGAGTTGGGGAAAAAAGGGCTCATGTAAGTGCCAGCCACAGTCAGAAATTAGAGTAGACTGTATACATGTGCTCATCTTGACTGGCAAGAATTTTCCTGGAAAGTGCTCTTGCAAATTTGCATTTTAGTATTGAATTCATGCAACATTCAGCCATTAACTAAGGTCTGTATATATTGCTAAAAACTGTCACTTTCAGTACTTATTTTACACAGATGATAAATACTGAAAGTACGAGCCTAACCTGTAGTGAACAATAAATGCTCCACACTGTATCAGTGGGGCAATATGCGGTTTTGTGAGGCATTTGAGAAAGTATACTGTCTTACACCACATTTTTTTACAATTTCCTCTTATGTTTTCACAGGTCAGATCTAGGCTATGTTGTCCCTATGTTCCAAATATTTAAGGTATATGGAAAGGTTTCCATTATAGCAGCCACTATGTCCCTAGCAACTAATGGAATTTGCAAGTCTTGTGCCTAGCCTGTCAACTAAGGAGTTCTCAGTGATCATGATATGCTCCTAAGACTACAGACAGGTCATTGACCATTACAGGTATTGAGCCTTCAAGATCTATGGCTATGAACACCCATGATCTTTCCGTTCCTTTCAACTTAGTTCAGCTTGTTTTTGATCTCTGCTCACATCAGCTTGCTGCTGAAGCCAATATGACTCTCCCAGCTGTTGATGCCAACATCCTCTAGGCTGATTCTGCATATGAAATACTTCAGCTTGCTACTTTGAGTGGCAATCTTCAATCAATTTCTCCACAAAGTATTGTCACTCCAATCACTAGAAAGAGTACAATGTTTTGCAAATATTCTGCACCAGAAGACATTATACCAATTCCGTATTGCACTGGTCTTCATTTGAAACAGAAGATCAAGAAGCATGGTAAAACAGCAGCTTTCACTGAGACTCCCTACATAAATTAGTTTCAACTGAAAATGAATTTATGGAAAAGAAATGACGAAAACTGAAAAACCTGAGAAAAATTTGAGAAATAGATATGTTCAAGATATGAAATTTGGTTCTAATGCTAAACAAAAATTGCAAAGAAAACAGGAGGAAACAAAAAAACTCAGGTTCTGAATGTAAGTCAATTAGTTCATCATCTACGTCAGAATCTTCTGATGCATTAACACTCCACTGAAGTATGGATTAAGGTTTACATGTGCAGCAGGTGACCATTTAATCTTTTCTTGTAAAAGACATTTTTCTACACAACTGAATAGCTATAAAACAATTTATCGACACATTTAATGGAAAAAAATGTATAGGAAAGCTTTTCTGTTGGTTTATATTGCTGAAGTCGAAGAGTATGTAAGGTAAGTATTGATTGAGAAAAAGGTAGGGAAAACTGAGAAAAGAAAGAAAGTCTTGTTGTTAGGTAGTTCACATGGTAGAGGTGTTGGCCAACTATTGCAGGAAGAGCTAGGACCAGGGTACCGGGTCACAAACCTTTTCAAACCAAATGCGGGCCTGGGTCAGGTAACAGAGGATATAGGTTCTTTATGTAAGGATTTCACAATGGAGGATACCGTGGTTATAGTGGGTGGTCCGGGAAACAGCATTGACAGAAACTGTGAATATTCTATAGAGTGTGACCTGGTGAAGATATCAGCGGCAACGAAGCATACTAGTGTGGGATTTGTATCTGTCTTGAGTCGCCATGATCGGCCTCATTTGAACTCTTCTGTCAGGAGAGTAAACTTGGAGTTGGAACGGCTACTCATGTCAGATATGGGGTCCCATATTGGTTTGATTCCTGTGGATGATATCTGTAGGTGGGACTACACTAGGCATGGCCTTCACCTCAACAGGAAAGGGAAGGGAAAATTGTCTGGGCTGATTGCAAGTAACTTACGGGGGGGGGGGGGGGGGGGGCACTGTCACAAATGGTAAAATACCAGTGGTTACAGGTGTCAGAGGGATGCCTTTTTTAGGATAGGGAGGGGGGGAAGAAAACCAGTTTTGAGAGAGCTTGTAAGACACCCTCAGTTTGGAAAAGCAGATAAACAGGAGATAAATTTTAGCAAACAATGTTTAACAGAAAGTAGTCAGAAACTTCCAGTAAATCTTACTCAAGCCATTAGTATGCAATATCAGTTATCTTTATTACATCAAAATATTCCAGGACTCAGAAATAAACTTGATGAACTACCCATTTGTATTGATGAAATAGATTCCTCTAGCCCAATTGACATAATTTGCCTCTCTGAACATCATGTGGCCACTGGTATAGATATGTTAAACATTCCAGGATTTAATTTAGCTTCACACTTCTGTAGAGTAGATATGGAGGGAGGAGGAGTTGCCACATTCATTAAAAACTGCTATAAATTCAAGAATATTGATATAAATAAATTCTGTCTAGAGCAGCATTTAGAAGCTTGTGCAACAGAAGTAGAATTCCATAACAGATGCTATATAATAGTAACTATTTACCGAGCACCTTCAGGAAATTATAATCTATTCCTAAATCATCTAGAAGCTCTATTGGGTTATTTAACAGGTAGAAATAAAGAAATCCTGGTTGCTGGTGACTTTAATACAGATTTTCTTATGCAGTCCTCCAGTAAAAATTTATTGCAGTCAGTAACTTTGTCTTTCAATCTAACACACACCGTAAACTTTCCAACTAGGGTAACTAAAACCTCTAGGACAGCAATTGATAATATTTTTATAGACAAATCAAAGGAACAAAATCATATCATAAAACCAATAATAAATGGCCTGTCAGATCATGATATGCAGCTCCTTGTTTTAGGTATAGATTCTAAACAGATTATGAAGACTGCAAAATGTACATACAGGAGAGTAGTCAACCCACCAAAAATTGAAAATTTTAGAAAACTCCTCAAAGACATGAACTGGAAAGATGTATATAGTGCTAATGGCATGAATGAAAAATATAATGTATTCATTAATAATGTTAGTATCATGTTTGAAAACTGTTTTCCTCTAAAAGTAATGCGAATTAAACAGAAGTCTATAATAAAACCTTGGATTACACAAGGAATAAAGATTTCATGTAAGACAAAAAGGAAAATGTATCTATCAGCCAAGAGTAGTTGCAATGATGATGATTTAACTAAATATAAGGAATACTGTAAAATATTAAAAAAAGTTATTCAGGTATCTAAACAAATGCACTATGAAAAGAAGATAGCAACATCAGGAAACCAAATAAAAACAATATGGGATATAGTGAAAGAAGAGACTGGTAGAACCAGAAAGGAACAAGAGCAGGTACGATTAAGAGTAGCTGAGACATTAGTAACTGATGGGCATAGTGTGGCAAATCTATTTAACAAGTACTTTATATCCGTTACTGATAGTATGGGATTGTCTGGGTCAGTAAATAATGCGCTTGAATATTTAAAACTAGCATTTACAAATAACTTCACACACATGAATATGTCAGTCACTTCACCACAAGAAATATCTTCCATAATAAAATCTTTACAAACAAAGAATTCCAGTGGTTACGATGAAATATCAACAAAGTTAATTAAAGCTTGTTCTTGTGAACTTAGCACAATCTTAAGTTATTTGTGTAACCAGTCTGTTATAACGGGAACATTTCCTGATTGGCTAAAATATGCAGATATTAAACCTCTCTTCAAGAAGGGGGATAAAGAGATACCATCAAACTAAAGACCCATTTCACTTTTGCCAGCATTCTCAAAAATTATAGAAAAGGTAATGTACAAGCAGCTTCTCAACCACTTAACCGCAAATGGCATATTGTCTAGAACACAGTTTGGATTTCTGAAAGGTTCCGATATTGAGAAGGCTATTTACACTTTCAGTGAGAATGTACTTAATTCATTAGATAATAAATTGCAAGCAGCAGGTATTTTCTGTGATTTGTCAAAGGCATTTGATTGTGTGAACCATAACATCCTTTTAAGTAAATTAGAATTGTATGGGGTCACGGGAAATGCTGCAAAATGGTTCAAGTCGTACCTCACTAACAGGAAACAAAGGGTGTCAGTGCAAGTGACTAGTGAATTAGGCCAACAGTCATCATCGGATTGGGAAGAAATTACATGTGGTGTCCCACAAGGATCCATCTTAGGGCCATTGCTTTTTCTTGTGTACATTAATGATCTCTCATCAGTTACACTACCAGAAGCAGAGTTCGTTTTGTTTGCAGATGATACAAGTATTGCAATAAAGAGTACGTCAAGTATAGTGATAGAAAAGTCTGCTAATGATATTTTCATGAACATTAAAAAATGGTTTAAAGCCAACTCATTGTCATTAAACTTTGAAAAGACGCACTACTTGCAGTTCAGAACATGTAAGAGATTTCCTGACAGCATATGCATTAAGTATGAAGAAGAGCAGATAGAAGAGCTTGACAGTATTAAATTCCTGGGATTACAGCTTGATAATAAATTTAGTTGGGAGGAGCACACCACAGAACTGCAGAAACAACTCAACAAATCTGTATTTTCAATACGAGTGTTATCAGACATAGGAGACATAAAAATAACAAAGCTTGCATACTTTGCTTACTTTCATTCCTTAATGTCATATGGTATAATATTTTGGGGTAACTCTTCAAGTCAGTCAAAAGTCTTCAGAGTCCAAAAACGTATAATACGTATTATTTGTGGACTAAATTCACGGAAGTCTTGTAGAAGCCTCTTCAAAGAACTGGGTATATTAACTACTGCCTCTCAGTATATTTATTCCTTAATGAAATTTGTCATAAATAATATATCCCTTTTCCCAACAAACAGCTCAGTTCATGCATACAATACTAGAAATAAAAATGATCTACACAAGGATTTAAAAGCACTTACTTTAGTTCAAAAAGGGGTCCACTACTCAGGAACACACATTTTCAATAATTTACCATCAAGTATAAAAAATTTAGCTACAAATAAAGATCAGTTTAAGAGGAACCTAAAAAACTTTCTAGTGGCCAACTCCTTCTACTCCATTAGTGAATTTATAAATTGTACCAAATGATGCATGCACTCATACTATATTAGTATTATTATATTATCAGCAAAAAAAAACACCTTAAAAATTATGTATTTGTATTTATATTATCTGTTATTCAACTTGTAAATTTTGTTTCTTGACATGTTCCACATCCACGAGGATCCCCTCAATATGGATCTACGGAACAAATAAATAATCTAATCTCTAATCTAAGAAGGGAGTTATAAAGTATTGTAGTTTTCCCCAACATGATATAATCTGTACATTGAGAAAGCTGAGAATGAAATCAAGGAAAGTTTCAAATGGGAATAACAGTTCAGGGAGAAGAAATAAAAAGCTTATGGTTTGCCAATGACATTGTAATTCTGCTGGAAACAGCATAAGAGCTGGCAGAATAAATTAACAGGGTGGACACTGTCTTGAAAGGAGGGTTTACGATGACTATTAACATGAGCAAAACCAGGATAATGGAATTTAATCAAAATTATTGTGGCAATGCTTCAGGAATTAGATAAGGAAATAAAAGTGGTAGAGTAGTTTTATTAATTGTGCGGTAAAATAACTGACGATGGTCACAGTATACAGATGATTTAAAGTGCCATGTGGCAATAGGAAGAAAAACATTTCTGAAAATATAATTTTGCTTAAACTGAATATTAATTTAAGTACAGTATTAGGAAATCTCTTTTAAAGGTATGTGTGGAGTGTAGCCTTGTACAGAAGTGAAACATGGCAATAAATAGATCAGACAAGAAAAGTATTGAAACTTTTGAAATGTAGTGAACAGAGGAATGATGAAGATTAGATGTGTAGATCATGTAACAAACGAGGAGGTACTGAACGGAATTGGAGATAAAAGAAATTTATGGCACACCTTGACTATAAAAGATTGGGAGGAGACATTCTGAGACATCATCATGTTAGTATTGGAGGGAAGTGAGTGAGGTAAAAACTGCAATGGGAGAGCAACAGAAGAATAAAGTAAGCAGGTTCAAATGGATGTGGGTTGCCGTTTTTACTCAGAGATGAAGAAGCTGTCACTGGATAGAGTAAGGTGGAGAGCTGTAGAAAACTAGTCCTTGGACTGAAGACCACAACACTGCAGAATTCTTACTGTACTGTAGGCTAATTGTAACCTATATATCCCTACTATCTCCTACATAGAATTCACATGTAGTGAATTTCTGAAAGTAGACAGGCAAAGTATGTGGAGAAGGTAATTAGTATTAGCCTATGCCATTAGATTAGATTAATAGGCTACTTGTTCCATACATCATGAATATATTTCATAATGACGTAGAACAAGTCAATTTAATAATGGATTTATTATCGCCATTACATACCATAAAAAAATATAAAAAAAGTATTCCTTGCTGTATCTTTCCGTCACGACTTCTTAACATTTTATTATGGCTTTTACTTCTGAATCACTGGTTTTAGCTCCACGCTTGGGATTTTACATAGGTACCTACCGGTTTATTAATATTCACAATGCAATTTTCAAAATGGCAAACAAATTTGATCATTTAATGCTATAGTTAGATCAAACTTTTTAAAGAAAAGTTCTACTGATAGGGCCTCTACACGTGTTCCAATGGCAGCCATGACAACTCCAGAAAACAGCTATCTACAACTTATTCTTAGCAACCTACTTTTTAAAGTTACGAGCTGCACAAAGTGGTAATCCCGTAATTCCGCCAATGCACTCAATCACAAACTCATACTGTACTTTAATTTACTAATAGAGCGGGATTATGTTCTGAACGTGATTACTTTCATTTTTTCGATACATTCGGAAATCTATCTTGCTCTGGAAGGATCAAGCAGATCTATAATATGCGGCAGGCTAGATATATATAAAAAAGGGAAATTTTACATACCGTACCAGTAATTAGCGCTTTCTCAGTACTGGTAAAGCAGTCTCAACAACCCGACGATTGCTTTATACACCACAGTGTTTTACTAGGCATGGTCCAGTCTGGAGGTGGTGCGCACTATAAAAGAATGAAATTACAATACATAATTTAGCGACAGCAGACGTGGAAGATACATACAAATTATTTACTCCTAGATGAGTACAAAGGTACCAAAACATCCCTAGATTAGAATAAATATTTTAATTGCAATAATAAACGAACACCCCATCAGGTTATACAAAACAGCGATGAAAATGAACAAGTAATACACTTTAGGGGCCTAGTGATTTTGATTTTAGTAGCCTAATCAGATGTTTGTAAATCTATCGGACCAAACTACGTGGTCATCAGTCCATAGCTTCCAAACTACTTAAAGTAAGGTAAACAACGTAAGGACAACACACACACACACACACACACCCATGCCCCACAGAGGACTCGAACCTCCGACGGCGAGCAGCCGCTCGGCTACTACACCGCGGCTGGTAGCCCCATATTTCTCTTAAATTTACGTACTTACCTATACTTGATCCATAAATTATAGTTGAAGCCCTTCTTTGCAATTACCGGTACAGCTCCCAACGACGAAAGCTTCATAGCTTCTTATTCATTTCATTCTATGCCTGGAACAATATAGAATCTAAGCAGAGTATCGGTACTTCTTAGAGGATAATTAGTAAAAATATTCTGAATAGTTGCTTTCCAGTGATTACGGTACGCATGAGCATGCATTAGCACTATGCTGTTTCAATAATCAACTGCTTAACGATAGATTCCATTAATCACGCACGAACAGAAAGTGCTTACGAGTTATTTCGTTAAATCATAATAATCAATTATAGTAATAAACATTATATAAAAATATACTAGCTATTACCTTTATCTTGGGACTACAAGTCTAATAACATATCCATTGTTAGGAAGGCGTCATCGACAAAGGAAGGTGCTCACAGAAACAGCGGCAAAATGAAACTCTTCCAGAGAAATTATTTTCTAACATCATAGCATTTGGCTCTTCAATGTTGAAGATTAACTGTATCATAGTTGGGAGGTCTATGGACAACAAACAGTATATCGTTAAGTTATAAAAACAATAAAAGAATTTCCAACATGACTGATTAGCTGTCAAAATTAACGGAGTTTTAAGAAGTATGACAATTGAAATTTAGCTTCTGACGCTTGATGTGATTTGAAAGCGTTTTGGGACCAAGAAGTTCCGAGATGTTTAAACACAAACCGGAACAAATATTCATATTAATTACGGACTGTATCAAGCTTCACCAAGACTACGATGCACTTGAAAAATAACATTAATGTCTTGATCAGTGGCGGAGCATGGGTCCAAATTCTGGAATGGCCAGGAGCCATACTGAAAATTCAGTTTCCTTTCTTTTAAATGCAAGCTGCTACTAATACTGTCACTGGTGCTATTAATAATAACGACATAGTCTATTAAGTACTTATTCTTTATTTTTTGCTTTCTCTTCTTGGAGCTATACATTTGCAGTGTATCGGCTGCTCACAGGCGGCATTCCCTTGCTTCTTCGACCAGCTTCCCAAGTTGTTGATGCCGGTCCATTTCTTGATATTCTGAGACCATGATTGTTTTCTTCTAACTGGCTTCTAAATTTAACTGTAGAAGTTCATACTCTTTTCCTCTCAGAATGTGCCCCAGGTACAATGTCTTCCTTCTTTTAATTGACTGCAATATTTCTCTTTCCACCCCATCTCTGTGCAGTATTTCAACATTGCTCACTTTCTCAGTCCAGTAACCACATTTCTTTTGCTTCTAAAGACAGGATAATGTTTTGGAGTGGCAGAAAATGAGCCTTGAGAATGGCAAAACACCGAAACGAGACTCATCGTTATTAAATAGCACCTCAATAAAAATAAATGTACAGCAAAAATTAACTCTTTCAGGGTCGGTGCTCAACTACATATTTCACAACGGCCGGCCGCGGTGGCCGAGGGGACTGAGGCGCGTCAGTCACGGTCTGCACGGCCACTACGGTCGGGGGTTCGAATCCACCCTCGGCAGGACCGGATCTAGAGGGGGGCAAAGAGGGCAGTTGCCCCGGGCGGCATAATTTAGAGGGCGGCAAATTTTGACCGACTTTATTATTTTTTTTTTTTTTCATTTTCTTATTTATTTATTTTACAGAATGTATCTTTCTGGTATAATTTAATAAAATTAACTGACACAGAATTATTAAAAGTAAAATGACTGCAAGAAATACCGAAATCATTTAATAAAACTAAAATTCCTGGTTGCTCACTTCAGTGTTGCCCTGTCACAGGTACTTCAGCTAATCAAACTTTAAAAATCTACTAGATATTAGCCAGAAGGAGGGAGATGTTTGCGTTATTACATAAGTAAATGCACAATGTTTATTAATTTACATAGATTTCCTTTTTCAGATAAATGAATATTCACATTTCATATCAACGTAATATTCGTAGAACAGGTGAATTTGAATAACCTTCCAGTCCTTATAAAAAAAAATAGTATTTCAGGTGCGCACACTTCTTATTGAAAGTCAAAAGCATTAAGAATCTCTCGGTAGCGGTGGAATTGATAGACATCTACACAGGATACTCTGCAAATCACATTTAACTGCCTGACAGAGGGTTCATCGGACCAGATAATGAGGTATCAACGGTATTCTCCGATAAAAGGATTCAAATAAAGAAGAAAATGGCCGATGAGCTTTGTTAGGATGAAGTATTCAACTTTCACAGAAAAAATAAGGAATAATTGACAGAGCTTAGTACCAGGTTTACCGCACTTGAGAAAATTGGTGCAAAAATTAGTTTTCTGTGTGGTGTGCAAATTCCAGAAATGGAAGTGGAGGACTTGAAGGCCAAAGCAGCGAAACTGACAGAAGATCTAAGCGAGGAAGAACTTGAAGTTGAAAGTTTCAGACAACATGCACTGGTAGTAGTCAGAGCCTTGCAAGATTCCACTGCATCATCAACATTAAATTTAATTTATAAAAATAAATTGGTAGAGGGGTATCCCAACCTTACTACAGCATTAAAATATATCTTACCATTCTAGTTTGTGTTTCGTCTGGAGAAAGAAGTTTCAGCAAGCTGAAACTAATTAAATACACTTGAGGAGCACGACTGCTTAACAAATCTGAGTATAACATCCATAGAGCACAAACGAGCTGCTTCTCTAAACTTTGATGTTATCAAAACAGTTTTGCAGCAAAAAAAGCTCGAAAAGCGAAATTTTGAATTGATATTTGTACGACGAGTAATCTTGTAATATTTCTGTATGTATTAAAATTGTTCTGTTTTCCTTTGATCTAAACTCAGTCAATAAAATAAGTTCATGTTGTGAGAGTGTGACATTTATTTAGCAATATGTAACCCAATTAGCGTCAAAAGTCTATTCTTACAGGGGGGGGGGGGTGAAAGAAGGGGCGGCAAATTTAAGCTTGCCCCCTTTGGCAAATCTCCTAGATCCGGCCCTGCCTCTCGGGCATGGATATTTGTGCCGTCCTTACTATTAGCTAGTTCATAAGTAGTTTGTAAATTTAGGGACTGATGACCCCATAGTTAAGTCCGATAAGCTGTACAAACATTTGATCATTTGATTTCACAACGTCTGGCTGCCAAATGGGGCAGCAATTCTCATTGTGAGTGACATTTGCTGTTGTTGATGGAGTTATCGAACTGTCTCAACTAAAATTGTGATTCACAAGGACTGTTGCCACATTTGGGTCGCCAGGCATCTTAAAATACGTGATTAACATCGATAACAATCGCCCCTGGAAGAGTTATGAGGAACAAATATTAGTACATCGTTTACTGTCTTAATATATGCTGCGGACCCACCTTAGGTGAAATGAAAATAATAGTGATAAGGTAAAACACTTATATTTAAAAACGAGTGGAGCCCCTCCACGCTCATACTGGTATGGTGACCAACTCATTAGGTCTAATTTCACCTCTGCGTTTGTTAGTTAAGTTAATGTTGGGGTCACCGGAGTGTAGGAGTGTGATGTTATCTGTACGTCAGGGTGTGACTGCCCACTAATACAGTCCATCGGGAGATAGAAGCAGACGAAAAGCTTTTGAAATTAAAACGGTTTTAAGGGCAGAGGGAGAAAGTGCCAAGGCAACTGCCAATGGAAATAAATCCTCAGCGATGGTCTGGTCGGGTAAAGGACAGTGGCGGTTTTTCGCTATCTGCGACAGTCAGACATGCATGATTGGGTTGCGGTAGTATCAGCTACTGTGCAAATGCGGTATCATTAGCCTTCCAAACATTCTTCATAAGAGTATCAGTCCGAGTGAAAGAGAGGTAGCCTACTTCTGTGCTTGGACGCCGATGAAGTACAAAGGAAGTTCGTTTAATGAACTACCTAATAGCTTGGGCATTTGATCACTGTTACTTGCACAAGTTGACTTGGCGGTCCTTCTTCTTCCCGAACCATCCGATTACATCATCGTATCATGTGACTTGCCTCTGAAGCATTCACAGAACTTATGATAATGTATGCGTCAGGGTCCTCAGTCATATAAAATTTCTTAAAGGAGCTGACTGCCATTGGACTGAAAGGCAACTCCGAATATTTTTATTGTTTTTATTTTTATGACCATGACATAAGGAAACCTGTCTGCGAGCCGCGGTGGCCGAGGGGACTGAGGCGCTCCAGTCACGGTCTGCACGGTCACTACGGTCGGGGGTTCGATCCCTCCCTCGGGCAAGGATACTTGTGCCGTCCTTAGTCTTAGTTAGTTCATAAGTAGTTTGTAAGTTTAGGGGCTGATGACCCCGTAGTTAAGTCCCATAGACTATACAAACATTTGAACATTTTTTGAAACCTGTCTGTCAACTTTTATGCAAGTAACTAACTTATACCGCTGTAATGTGCCTTATATTTATATTTCATATAGGACAGCACTTGAAAATGACCTAAGGCCGAAACCAGGATGTGACAAAAAAAAAAAAAAAAAAAAAAAAAAAAAAAAAAAAAAAAAAAAAAAAAATCACAAAACTGATTGTTCATTTGAAGCATGGGCAGGAGCTGATAAGCGATCCTGGGCCATACCGGTACTGTTCCTCCAATACGTTTTTAATCATTACAGTCAAGAAAACCTTCTTTCAATCAGAGTACTTGTTGCAGGAATGGTAACAATTAACGAAATAATTTGAATGCTTCTGGAAGAATGTCGTCCGTTTCACTCTCTTAAACTGGCAGACTGAAATGTTTGTTTATACTGGGAAGAATTCACAGTTTCCAACTCTACCCACAATTGCGAGCTACTGAAGAACGCACCACACCATACGTTTGTAGTAATGAATCTACACCTTCTACTGGAAAATGCTGAGCGTAACTGCCGAACCGATTAATATCCAGCAGCGGACTAAGAAGAGGGGGGGGGGGGTAACTACCCCGGGCCTCCAAATGCTTTTCTTTTTTACTGTCCCGTGCCTACTGTCCTGGGGCCTCCAAATCTCAAAATTTCCAAATTTACTTTTTTTATAGTAATACATGTATTCCAAGTGGACGAGGGGGCCTCATCTTGTTTTGGCGCCGCCCCGGGCCTCCGGCAGCCTCAGACCGCCACTGTTAGTATCTCCCAATTTAAGGAATAACAGTTAAACACAATGTGAAATTTTGTTTCCAGTTGTGTTATAACATTGTCTAACACCTCGAAATACATCTGTTTGTATTTTGATGTTGACGGATTGCCAATGTATTCATCCATCATTTCAGCTCTATTCAAGGAAGTATCAGATTACAAGTTGGTCGAATGTTTCGTAGAATTTAAAAAGTCGATCAGCTTTGTACTGCCAGCTTTAGCTGGCAGTACCGCAACAGTTGACTCGGCAGTCAAGCCAACCCTTATGCCGTCCTCTCACAGGACGTAGAAACACACGTGGAGGAAGAAGTGGTGACGTCGCAACGTGGAATTCCATGTTCCACTACTCTGCGAAGTGTGGAATGAAGGAGCTGACATGTTAGATTTTTGGTTCGTGGTGTGAAACTTGTCCAATGACAACGACCTGGTTTTCACGTGACAAGCTGAACTTTTGAGCCACCATATTGGAAACGGAACAACGTATTTCGTGCCTTCTTTCATTGTAGCATACGACGTATGAATATCATCCTTTTTAAAGCTTCAGAGAAATGAGGAACTTTTGAAAACGCCTCATTTTAGATATGATTTGTTACAATAAATTACCGAAAAGTACATTTTCATAGCTTTAAAGGTTATCTATTTAACGGGTGTCACTGTAATAATTTGTACACCGTGAAAGAAAATCGTTCCTTTGCTACAGTTATTACGCCATTCTATCAATGGAACATCTTTATGTTATAAATAAATAACATATTACAACATGTTTGAGACGCTTAGTATACGGTACTTAAAAACAGGATGAACGGATAGTGTGTTGTAATAATGTATGTGGTAGTGTTGCCCGCTGCGGCATAGAGATTGCAAGGGGGGGGGGCAGAGTTCGCGACTGCAGACTTCAGGAAAATTTTTATTTTTCAGTTTTTGTTTCTGGCTCTTTCTTCGAATTTAAGTATCATATCCGATATTCGTTGTACATTAACGTGGTGGTTAGCGTCATGAGCAGTGAAGTAAAAGAAATGTAAGCAACAGGTTTGCATTGACACTTTTCCAGATATTTTTAACGATTTGGTTTAATTACAGTTTACTGACTTATTTGTTAATTTAATACAATTATAATATCTGGTATTCGACGTTATTTATTAGAAACAAGAACGAACTCTGTTGAATTTTCGTGCTAGGGCACAGGAACCAATAATTTTCAGGACAGTACCCTACCAAAGTGTTTTAATTCTGTTGCAGTTCAGTATACAGTTGGAATAGTTCAGTTTCACAGTACAAAGAGAACATGGCTAGCACGTGGTTACGGAAGCAGATGCAGTGAAGGAGGAAGAGAGTTTACATAGGGTATAGTACTAAAAGCAAATATTATCACAACGAACATTGTCGATCTGAGGCTCCTCTAGCGTGTATGAACAAGTAAAATGTATCAGGCAGAACCTATTATCTTCGAAGGAATGCCAAGGTAAACATCTGAATATGCAGAATATGTAATAATAGTAATTTTATTGTCTGTATATAATATTTTACAATGCCATTGGACGTTTAACATATCATAAAACTTGTCATTGTTTTCAGTTTTACATATACCGGTTGTTGTTGTTGTGGTCTTCAGTCCGGAGACTGGTTTGATGCAGCTCTCCACGATAACCTATCCTGAGCAAGCCTCTTCATCTCCACATAAGAACGGCAACCTACATCTGTCTGAATCTGCTTAATGTATCCATCTCTTGGTCTTCCTCTGCGGTTTTTACCCCACACACTTCCCTCCAACGCTAAATTCACAATTCCTTGATGTCTAAGAATGTGTCCTACCAATCGATCCCTTCTTTTAGTCAAGGTACGCCAGAAATTTCTTTTCTCCCCAATTCTGTTCATTACCTCCTCATTAGTTACGCGATCCACCCACCTAATCTTCAGTATTCTTCTGTAGCACCATATTTCAAAAGCCTCAATCCTCTTCCTGTCCGCACTGTTTATCGTCCATGTCTCACTCCCATACAAGGCCACACTCCATACAAATGCATTCAGAAAGGACTTCCTTAGGCTTAAATCAATATTTGATGTTAACAAATTTCTCTTTTTCAAGAACGCTTTTCTACCCATTGCCATTCTGCATTTTACATCCTCTGTACTGCGACCATCATTTGTTATTTTACTGCCCAAGTAACAATATTCATCTACATCCTTTATTGCTTCGTTATCCACATATACCGGTAGCAAGTGAATTCTTAAAAGTTTAACATCTATTAATAATTTCAGACAATTTCAGTAATAATTTTACAAACTTTCACTAGATCACACACAATACATGTTGCCTTTTCCCTCGTTTTCATAATTTCTAAGTGTTGTGCTCTATTACTGGTTGTGAATTAAACTTTCTGTTAAGTACGGTACTCATTTACATTATACCAACATCCAGCGATAAGGTGTTCCTTCAATTTACTTTTGACGGTACTTAGTTCCTTTATGTTTCTTATACTACTAGGCAGTCTGTTATCCAGCATCCAGCATTTACAGGGTCCCTGACTGTCAGTTTTAGCCTTTTTCTAGTGATATGATAATTTTCCCTATTTCTTGTATTGTGGTCATGGATGTCTTTGTTTCTTTTGCAATTTTTTATTGTACAGGCTTGGTACTGTTAGTATTTTTAATTCTTTGAATTTATTTTTATGTGAATCACGTGGTGTTAATTTACAATGAGGAAAATGCGAATATAAAAGAAAGACAAGTGGAGCTGGTGCAGATAATGTATTTCACTGTTCACAATTTTTTAATGATTTTTTGCCAAAAGTGATTTGTCGTACATTTCATCATTCTCAAATGCTTTCAGATAAATTTACTGTCTTTCTGTTTCTTGAAAAAAAAAAAAAAAAAAAAAAAAAAATCTGGAAGACTATTGCAATGATCGCAACAGAGATACCGTGTAATTTAACGCACACATCTATCTTTGTAAACACAATTATCTACGCGCCAGCCCGCAATGGGCGCTGGAAAAAGCTGCGATCGCAAATCACAATGAGCTTTACGTTCTGTGGGATGTAGCAGGTCGTTTCAGAGCCTGATTTAGCTAGATAGACAGCACGTCTGGCCTGCGCCACGTTGGGACAACACATAACTGTGTGAGGACAGCTGTAGACTACAGGAAAGAAACACGGGCTCCAACAACATAGGCCTAACCACAATGTTTACCAACTAATTGTGTGCCTATTTTCACAGATGGCGCTCTACTGATCGAGACTCTTCATATCAACCCGCCTGTCTGCAGACTGGTCAACACCATCCATATAAAGTCAGCCAGACGGCCTCCAAGGCAGTTCCCATTGACCTGCGGACTGCAAGCGTTCTTGAAGAAGAAGCAGCTTCAGAAGATCGTCACATAACACGTCGCTGCGAGAGGACCCTATGACTACGGTACCTCAGCTAGACGAATTCTGTTAATCTGCCTATCCGTTATTGTAGAAGTTGTACTTTGTCGAAAGTTGGAATAAACTTGTGTTGAAATTACCACTGAGTACTTAACACTGACGAGGATGAAGGGATCCAAATAATACAGGAGATACATGAAAACTAACAGCCACAAACACTGACAGTACAGCAAATATCGGAAGAACATTTTAGGTAATTTTCTCAACTACAACAACAGTTAATAGTGGAACTTCAGAAGCTTCATCTACAACCCACAGCCTCTTTTTCCGGCTTTTAACGATGTCTCAGAAGACTGAACGAGGATTCGTCAACATTTCCGAATCAACCAAGTCAGCTAAGAGAATGACAATATGGCGTACTTCCTTTCCTGGCACCATTTCCGTATTTCTACATCTACAACTACATAGATACTCTGCAAATCACATTTAAGTGCCTGGCAGAGGGTTCATTAACCACTTTCATAACTTTTCTCTACCGTTCCATTCTCTAATAGCGCGCGGGAAGAAAGAACACCTAAATCGTTCCGTTTTCGATCTGATTTCTCTTATTTTATTGGGATGGTCATGTCTCCCTAAGTAGTTGGGCGCTAGCAAAATATTTTCACATTCAGAACTAAAAGTCGGTGATTGAAACTTCGCAAACAGATCACGCCGCAATGAATAACGTCTTCCTTTAAATGATTTCCATCCCAATTCTTGCAACATTTCCGTAACGTGATAAAACAAAACGAGCTGCCCTTCTCTGAACCTTCTCAATGTCTTCCGTCAGTCCCACCTGGTGAGGGTCCCACAAGGGGCAACAGTACTCCAGGAGAGGACGCACAAGTGTGATGTAGGCAGTCTCTTTGGAGGAGCTGGTGCATCTTCTAAGCGTTCTGCCGATGAAACGTAACCTTTGGTTTGCCTTCCCCACAATATTTTCTATGTGTTCACTCCAGTCAAAGTTGTTCGTAATTGTAACTCCTAGGTATTTGGTAGAATCTACGACCTTAAGGTTTGACTGATTTATCGCGTAATTAAAGTTCAGTGGCCTGCTCTCTAAATTACAGTCCCTCGATCCTGCCACTTTGTCCTTTCCCTGCATCTGTGAGACGCTCAACACCTACTATTGTCTGTGATCCCATATTCTGGCAGCACGAGTAGAACTCTATCAGTGCCGCAAAACTTTGTCACCCGGACACAGAAGGAATCTTACGCTGATGATATGGTCCACAAACACACGATTCAGGCGGTTCCAAACGCCACGTTCAGACATGACGTACTGAAGTTGGAAGATCCCTCTCTCGAGCAGATAACAGAATTGGCCTTCAAGTTCGAAGTATTCAGAGTATTCAGAGTGCCAACTGGAGTCGTGGGTGGATGTAGCAGCTATCCATGAAACAACAGCTATCGATGAAGAAGCTATAGCAGTCATGCAAGCCACATACCCACGACCCAGCCGTCACAAACCTCACCCTGCTGACCATGGATGAAGTGATGTACCACTCTGCACAATGGCCCCACGAGCTGCCCCAGCAACTGCCATCTTTTCATCACAAGACACCCCTCCATCTGCCTTCATGCCCTGGCAGTTTCGTTCAACATGAACATGAAGATTGCCCAGGTTGGCGGAAAATCTGTCACCACTGCGTCTGTTTGCCACTCCTCAGCCCCCGCACAACAACCGTGCAATGATGCCCCTGGTTCAACCCCTATTGACATCAACCAAGTCGAAACTTCAATAACATCCAAGCTAGCATCAACATATTCATAAACAGTAAACTGGTACAGATGTAAGTTGACTCTGGAGCAGCCATTTCCCTTCTCAACTCCTCCTCCTATGCAGCCATTGGTGCTCCTCCACTTCAGCCAGCATCCACCAGGTGGATGACTTACAATGAACAGAAGATAGTGCTCCTCCATAAATTCATTGCTGAGTTCACCCACAACAGCCAACATACTGCAGATGTTTTTGGACTAAACGCATTCCAGATGTTTGACTTTACAATCGGAAACCACGTGAATTTGGTTTCACCACAAGTCCGCTTTTTTGAGGTGGACGTTCTTTCCATCAAATTACAAGATCTATTCATACCTAGTACTGGATGTGCCAAGGAACGTGAAGCCTCCTTGCATCTCCTAGCGTCGCCTCAACCTAAATATTTCAGGGCACGTCAAGTTCCGGTGGCACTTCAGCAACCCCTGCAAGAGGAACTGGAGCGTCACCAAAAGAAGATGTTCTCTGGCCTATCCAGTTTAGTCCTTGCGCCGCGTCTTCTTGTCCTGGTGCAGAAGCCTGGCCATCACATCTGCTTATGTGGTGACTTCCAGGATACTTTGAATCCTCAACTCTTGGTCGACGATTTTCCCTCACCAAAAACTGGCCAGGGGTCAATTTTTTTCTAAGATTGATGTGGCTTTGGCCTACTTGCAAATTCCTATGTCTAGTGAGTCCCAGCAGTATACTGTCATTGGGCCTGTCCCAATTCACCACATTAATGTTTGCTGACTTTTCAACATTTATTTATTTATTTGTTTTTTCTGTTCCATAGGACCCACTTCAGGAGTAAGACTCCATGGTCATGGAACAAGTCAATTCATTAATTGTTACACAATAATGGTAATAGAAAAATTTTAAGTAGTCCTTTGCACACGAGAATCTTAAGACAAAGTGAAAAGAGTCAATAAAGAAAAAATAAATTAGCTTAATTGTTTAACTTTTCTAGGAGTTCCTCGACAGAATAAAAGGAGTGAGCCACGAGGTAACTCTTCAATTTAGATTTGAAAGCATGTGGATTAGTGCTAAGATTCTTAAGTTCTTGTGGCAGCTTATTGAAAATGGATGCCGCAGAATACTGCACCCCTTTCTGCACAAGTGTTAAGGTGGTGTGGTGCAAATGTAGATTAGACATCTGTCTAGTATTCACCGAGTGAAAGCTACTAACTCGTGGGAATAAGCTGATATTATTAACAACAAACGACATTAAAGAAAAAACGTATTGTGACGCCAGAGTCAAAATTCCCAGACTACTGAAAAGGGGTCGACATGACGTTCGCGAACTTACACCAGATATTGCTCGAACCGCCCGTTTTTGAGCCAGAAATATCCTTTTTGCATCAGGCGAGTTACCCCAAAAAACAATGCCGTACGTCATAAGTGAGTGAAAGTAAGCGAAATAGACTACTTTTCGTGTTGAAAAATCACTTATCTCAGATATTGTTCTAATGGTAAATATAGCAGAATTTAGTTTTGGAACAAGATCCTGAACATGGGCTTTCCATGACAGCTTACTGTCTATATGAACACCTAGAAATTTGAACTGTTCAGTCTCACTTATCACATGCCCATTATGTGTAATCATAATGTCAGATTTCGTCAAATTATGTGTTAGAAATTGTAAAAACTGAGTTTTACTGTGATTTAACATCAACTTGTTTTCTATTAGCCATGAACTTATTTCTTGAACTGCATTATTTGATACTGTGTCAATATTACGAGCAACATCCTTCACTACCAAGCTGGTATCATCAGCAAACAAAAATATTTTACAATCACCTGTTATACTCGAAGGCATATCATTTATATAAATAAGAAACAGCAATGGTCCCAAAACAGACCCCTGGGGCACCCCATACTTAATTGTGCCCCATTGGGATTGCACGTCATAGCCATTTTCTACACTGCGGAGAATTACCTTCTGTTGTCTATTATTAAAGTAAGAGGTGAACCAGTTGTGGGCTACTCCCCGTATTCCATAATGTTCCAACTTCTGCAACAATATTTTGTGATCAACACAATCAAACGCTTTTGTTAAATCAAAGAAGACGCCTAATGTCCGTAGCCTCTTATTTAACCCATCAAGTGCCTCACAGAGAAACGAAAATATAGCGTTTTCGGTCGTTAAACCACTTCTAAAACCAAACTGTACGTTTGACAGGAAATTATGTGAACTGAAATGACCAATTAATCTTGAATATACAGCCTTTTCAATAACTTTGGAAAAAACCGATGGCATAGAAATAGGTCTATAGTTGTCTACATTATCCCTTTCTCCTTTTTTATAAAGCGGTTTCACTACTGAGTACTTTAATCTGTTAGGAAACTGACCATTCTGAAAGGAAAAATTACAAATATGGCTTAGTACTGGGCTAACATATGGAGAACAGTACTTTAGAATTCTGCTAGATACCCCATCATATCCACAAGAGTCCTTAGTCTTTAGTGATTTAATTATTGACTCAATCTCACCTATGGAAGTATCATGAAGGATCATTTCAGGCAACAGCCTCGGAAACGCATTTTCTAAAAACGTTATATGATTACCTGTAGAAACTAGAGTTTTGTTTAGTTCCTCTACTATATTCAGAAAGTGATTATTGAATATTGCACATATATCTAACTTGTCAGTAACAGAAACATTCCTACTACGCACTGACGTTATATCTTCTACCTGCTGCTCCTGACCAGACACTTCCTTCACGACTGACCAGATAGTTTTAATTTTATCCCGAGAGTTTGCTATTCTTTTTGCGTACCACATACTTTTTGCATTCTTAATGACATTTTTCAGAACCTTACAGTACTGTTTGTAATGAGCAACTGCATCTTCATTCTGACTGCTTCTAACATTTTGATACAACTCCCGCTTAGTTCTACATGATACTCTTATCCCCTTTGTCATCCACCCTGGCTGTCTGTTACTGAAAGTACCCTGTTTTGAGCGTTCTAGCGGAAAGCAACTTTCAAACAGCATAATAAATGTGTTCAGAAAAGCATTATATTTATCATCTGCATTATCAGCACTATAAACATCCTGCCATTCTTGTTCCTTAATTAGGCTTAAAAAGGTCTCAATTGCAACTGGATTAACTTTTCTGAGTAGTTGATATTTATGTTTAACATTTGTTTGAGAACAAATACTTTTTAGAATTAAAAGTTGGGCATCGTGGTCTGATAGGCCATTTACTATTCTGCTGACAGAGTGCCCCTCTAATAATGAAGAATGAACAAAAATATTGTCAATGGTAGAACTGCTATTTCCTTGCACTCTCGTTGGAAAAAATACTGTTTGCATCATGTTATAGGAATTAAATAGATCTAACAGCTGACTTTTCCTTGAGCTATCACCTACACAATTAATGTTGAAATCTCCACACACAATTAAATTTTTATACTTCCTATACAGTGAACCCAGAACCAATTCCAGCTTGGGCAGAAACATTTTAAAATCTGAGTCAGGGGATCTATAAATAACAACTATTACTAGTTTAGTTCCATTAACATTAACAACTCCTGCACAACATTCAAATATCTGTTCTGTGCGGTGTTTAGAAAAATCGATTGACTCCGATGAAAAATCGTTTTTTACATACATGGCCACTCCCCCACACTGCAAAGAACTCCTAGAGTAGAAGGCAGCTAACCTGTATCCTGGCAAAGGAAGTCTCTTAATTGTCACACCACTTAAAAAGTGCTCTGAAATTCCAATAATGTCAGAATCAGTATCAATAAGCATTTCATTAACTTTATCTCTGATACCCTGTATATTTTGATGAAAAACAGTAATTCCCTTATACTTATATTCTTAGACTTTGTCAAAGGTGGTTCATTTCTTAGAGGGACTTCCTTTAAGCAGGAATATCTATCAGCTGTCTTCAGTCTAAAAAAGGTGCAGCCCTAACACCAACTACTACAGGAATTTTTCCATGAGTGAAACCCCCACCCCCTACTACACTGTCACCTATGAGCTTTGCCAACCTCCCCTTCCCATACCTATTGAGGTGCAGACCGTGCCTAGTAAAATCCGACCTTTGGATTGGATTGCCTAGATCAACTCCTGCAAAACATCCCTGGATGTATTATTTATGTAGATGACATCATCATCACTGGATCCACGTCCACTGAGTATATTCAAAACCTCCATCTTCTTTTTCAACGCCTGCATGAAGTGGGTTAATAATTCTGTAAAAAGGAATGTTATTTCTTTCAGTCCTCCGTTTCTTACCTAGGCCACGTGATTTCACTCCAAGACATTGCCCCATCCTTTTTGTACATCGAAGCCATTTCCCACCGACCCCACCTGCTATCAAAAACTTCACACCGCATTCAGTGGTGAGCGCTTTTCCTATCTCAATTCCGACACACTTTACACTTCACTCCATTCCAATGTCCTTGCACAAGGGCCCAACCTGGCGTTTGACTCACACGACATTCTCATCTTCCAGGTGGACCAAGATATCAAGGACGTCCTACAGGCATTCCCCGTCACCTCATCCACAGTTGCCATGGCCACCACTTGGGACAACTTCTCTGTGAAGTCTGACGCTACACGCAATATGGGCAGTTTTAGCGGCCACTCCATAAGTTGCAACAACAGATGAGGTGCTTCTACTCTATCTGGCACCAGCTGCCTGTCACCGATGGTGTCGTCCTGAGGGTGAACCCTGACATACTACTGCAAGTCGTGGTATTGAAGAGGCTGCATGCCGCTTTCTCTGCCTACTACATCAGGGGCACTGATCCATCACATGAACCAAGGCGTTGGCTCATCGTTATGTATTCTGGATTGGCCACACGACAGACATCACGGCTATGCTGCAGTGATGTGCAACATGCGCCCAACAACTCCTCCATCCAATGCACTTCTTCCTGTACTGCTCCACTCCCCCCCCCCCCCCCCACACAAGCCACTGGTAGTGTCTCCATCTCGATTTTGCGAGTTCTTTCCATGGAAACCAGTGGCTCATCCTCATGGACACCCACTCTCATTTTCCTTTTATTGTCTGCAGTTCTTCCGTTACATCCAATTTTACCATCTCTGCCTTAACAAAAATATTTTTCCCTGAAAGGGCTTCTGACCACTATAGTCACAGACAATGGGCCACAATTTAAAAATCAGGAGTGTTCCATATTCTGCTCCCCCCTTCCATGCACAATGGAGTGGGGAGGCTGGACGTTTAGTCCGAACTTTTAAGACCCAAATACGTCCAAGATCGTCCCATCGATGAACCCCTAACACATTTTTTTGGGTACTTACATTTCCATGACGATTGGTTCCCACAACTCTGCTGAGATCCTGCATGGCCGCCAGTCCCAGACCCTCCTCCACATCCTCCAGACTGCACCCAGATCTCAGGTTTCGGCAGGTACATACAAATTTCTTCCTGGCTTCGTAGTGTGAGCCCAGGGATTCAGGTCCAGGGCAGGTTGGTCTCCCAAGGGATGTCATCCGTTCCTACAGTAGCCAATTATTTGACTCTGTATCGACAAATGCACCATTACTCGCCACTGAAACCAATTGCGTCCCCATTTTCAAAGCTTCCCAGCTATACCTGGTCAACCTCAGGCATCAGCTACTTCCAAGCCCTCTTTCCTTGTGCCACCCATCCCTGCTTCCCTCTATTCGCTGGCGTGATGTTGCAGCTCAGTCATCACAAAAACAGCCTCTTCCTCTGCAGCAACCTCCAGACCTGCTACCCCAGCCTCTATCGCCGCAGGGATTGGATCGTGCCGCTATGCTGATGGACCCGCAGACAGGACCCTCCTTCAGAGACACAAACATAGCAGTTCCATTGAAACTGCAGGTAACACCTTCATAGCTATGGCCATTTGCCACTGTCAAAGGTGCCCCCTGGCACCGCCCTTCAGCACTGCTGCAAGGTGCCATCTGGCACCACTGTCTGATGCTGCCACAGGTGCCTCACAGCACCATCGTTCGATGCTACCGCAGGTGCCTCCTGGCACTGCCGTTTGCCGCCGCCACAGGTAACTCCCAACACTGGCATTCGACACTGACATAGGTGCCTTCCAGCACCACCGTTCACCACCACCACAGTTGCCTCCTGGCACCGCCATTCGCAACCACTGCATGTGGCTCCCGAGACAGTCATTCACTGCCACTGTCTCATGGCACCACCGATTGATCCTGCAGCAGGTGCATCTCAGCACTGCCATTTGATGATGCCGCAGGTGCCTCCCAGCAGCGTGGTTCGCTGCCACCACGGGTAAATCTTGACACCGTCATTTGATGCTGCCACAGGTGGCTCCCAGCACCGGCATTTACCGCCACCGCTATGTAGTGTATCTCTCCTGCTGCCTGCCCCAACCCTACTGTTATGTGCAGTGTCTCACGTACAACGGACACCTCACAGAGAACTGCCACAACCCACCATTTGTCCCCACCTCAAATCCAACCACATCTTAAAACAATGCCGAACCTCACCTCTCCCCCACCTGTAACAACTGTAGCAGCCCCCATCCCACGTACTCCTACAAGGACATAGGTGTAGATGGTGGGGGGCAGCGGGGTGTGAGGGGAAAGGGGTAGTGTCCATATGGTTTGCGGAGGCAGCAGAGTGGGGTGGGTGGCAGTGATGGGAATGACAGGGGTGGGTTCTGCACTGGTCCACTTGGATGACAATTATTTTGGGCGACAGGAATATATTAAGGTAAAGGGATGGGGTGAATGGCGAAGTGTCAGAATGCAGAGCCTCGCTGCTGATATTGTGGCATCCATGATTGTGGCATCTCCGCTACCATGGGGTGGCGGCGATGGATATGAGCAGAAGATAGTGTAGGGAAGTCATGGGATGACGTGAGAGGAAGAGAGAGAGTAAGCTGGGGAGGAGGTGGTGAGGGGGAGGTGGATGAGGAACTCATCATCCCCATCCGTCCCATAGAGCCCCCTATGCCGATTCTGACAGATGCTTCATGACCTATACAGTTGCCGCCGACCTCAACCTTTCTACCCAGTCCCCCACAGAACTCCATTAGTGGCGTCAGTTCATCACTACCCTATTCTCTTTTCTTACCATTTTTCCACGTCCCTCCATCTCTCTCTCATTCCCCATCACCAACACCTATTCAGCATGGCCACTTCACCATCCGTCTCCACTACCACTACCACCACCACCACCATCTACACCATCCCATCTCATGCAGCGACTACCATCACATGGAGTCCATCACATCTTCTGCCTTCACAAGACATCACCCTCTCAGTCATTTTATCCACCTCTACCACTGGTGCCCTTGGTACCCAATCCATCTCCTCATCCACCTCCCCATCACCCCCTCCTCCCCAGCTTACTCTCTCTCTTCCTCTCACGTCATCCCATGACTTCCCTACACTATCTTCTGCTCATATCCATCGCCGCCACCCCATGGTAGCGGAGATGCCACAATCATGGAACCCACACTATCAGCAGCCAGGCTCTGCATTCTGACACATCGCCATTCACCCCATCCCCTTACCTTAATATATTCCTGTCGCCCAAAATAATTGTCATCCAAGCGGACCAGTGCAGAACCCGCCCCTGTCATTCCCATCACTGCCACCCACCCCACTCTGCTTCCTTCGCAAACCATATGGACACTACCCCTTTCCCCTCACACCCCGCTGCCCCCACCATCTACACCTATGTCCTCTCCTGTCCCAATCCCTGCTTTTCGACAACAAGGTCTTATCCTTGGAGCTCTGGAAGTACTTCTCTGCCGCACATATCAGCGAGCTTATTCCCCGCAAGGACTTCGTCTCTATAAAGTCCACTTCCCCAACCTTTCACACAGACATTCTCCAATGCCTACCCTGATTCCACCTCGGTCCCCAAGCCACTCTTGCCCCCTACCACACAGACTCCTCTCTCCACCAACCCCAACATCTATGCCACCCACCCACCCTCACCGCCATGATCACCAAACCTAACCCGATGATCGTGGAGGAGGAGGTATTGAGCCAACTTAACTCGCACTGTGATCTCTCAATCTGATCCAACAAGCAGATTCACAACTCATCCAGGTCCCACTTACATGATGTGGGATTTTACCTAATCTGCATCCTGCATGAACCACCTCCTCCTTGAAGGTGTGTTGTTCTACAATCGCTGCTACAAGGTGCATCCCTCCTGCTCCCCTGCCCCAGTCTTATGATTGTGCTCAAAATCTAGTGTACAACAACCACTTTACCCAAAACTTCTGCAACACCCCCACCTGTCCTCACTGCAAATCCTCCCATTACCTTAACCAATGCCCAAGTCTCGCCTCTCCACCCACTTGCAACACTTGTGGTGGCCTCCACCCCATGTACTCCTATAAGTGTAGGTCGATCCTAGTTCCTACCTCCCCAGAACTCTCCATCCCTGTCTGTCCCCTTGACCCACCCATACACCCCAACAACTTCCTGTGCCCCCTCTCACAGTCGGGTACGCCTCAGTTTTGTCACGACCATCCTCCAAAACATCCATCCTTTCCAGTGTCTTCACACCCTTCAACAAATAGCCCTTGCCACCCACACTGTCTTTCAGTTTTAAACCTTTGCCAACTTCTCCAGCAACCACTCCCACTTTACCTTCTCCCAGCAAGTTAACCTCATATAAAGTACACCTTTAACCTACCCCTACCCAACCCTCAGTCCTACCCATGGCACGCCTATCCTACACAATGTTTGCACCTTCCCCACCAACAAACAGCTAGATGCCTTACTCCTGAAAGAAACCTTCCTGCAACCCCATCGGCACTGCTCCTTAACTCCTCCACCCACTGTACTGATGGCCTCCCTCCCCTCGCTCAAGGCTACAACCTCTCCTCAATGATCCCACCGAGCACCTCATTCTTATTCTCTTTCACCCTTCCCTCACAGTCACCCTTGCCACCATATACAGGGTGCCCCACTCAACTGTTTCACCCCAGATATCTATGAAACTACGAGAGGTATTGAAAAACAACTTTCACGGTAATGAACGTATGGCAGGGGCTTATAAAAGTAGGTACTACGAGACAGTGTAAAACGTGAAGAAATATTATTTTCAACACAAACTTATGTTTTTTGTAAATGGATACCGCATACTCTTTCTTAAGCAATCGATACGAAGAAAAATCACCAAAAGAATGGCGTTGGTTGCATCGCGATGCGTCAACTACATCCGGAGAAACTATGAAGCTAAGTTGATGTTTGAAACACATGATACAGATGATCAAGAATGACTGATCAGTTTTGGAATTCTAGCCTTTGAATCAGACATGAATCAGCCTGGATTTTGAAGAAGTGATAAACCAATTCGCCAATACCAAAGTGAGTAGGAAGTCCTTTTTGTGAGTTTGCTAGATTTTGGAAAAGGTCAATTAGATTGTACTGTGTTATGTGGTGATTGTCATTGTATATTTACTGTGTATTGCATTGAAGTTTAATGTTTCTATGACAGTGTTTCATTCTGTAATTTTATTATATTTGAACTTTAAATTTGTCATGTGCTTAGTGTTATGGTATATGTTACCTAAATATCTGATTAAAGGTTTTTTTTATCAGTTACTGGACAGGGGTGGCACATACCGTAAATACGGCCGTGCCCACCATCATTCATTATGCCACCTCCTACCTCACCCCACCACCCTCTTATGAAGCTCCTCTTCCCCCTTGGCCCCTCTAACATGCCCTCTCCAGTTTCCCCCACCTCCCCAAACTGCTTCCCTCCTTTATCCTTCCCAACCCTCTCCACAGCTACCAACTAGCCTGCTTGGATCCACACTGCATAGGTGACCATCGCCACTAATGCACCTCAAAATTCTGCCACCTCTGGATGGTCTGTTCCTCCTCCCCCTACCCTGTAACAATCACCTATCTGTTTCCACATCCAAAAAAAGACTCTGCTTCTGCTTTCTCTCCAACTTCTCCCACTGATGCCATGGACACCTGTTTCCTATCCCCATCCCAACTCCCTCGCTGCATCCCTCCAATATACCCTCATCCTTTGCAACCAAGATCCCTAATTTCTGGAAGCTCACTCCCTAACCCTTGAAATCTGTAAGTACCTCACCAACACTTCCAGAGCACAACTCATCCCCTGCAGGGACTCTGTCCTGATCAACTTCCATGACCCTCCTTCCATTCCTATCTCCATTGCCTCCCCAGTGTCACTTTCAGACCCCATGCCTCCCTCACTACCTTTGCCACCTCACCACTCCCAACCAACCTATTCCACCCCACCATCCTCCAACCCCACTGCCATGATAACAAAGTTGAGCCCCAGGCTCATGGAGGTTGAGGTATTGGCAGAAATAAATTCCCACCCTGGCAATCCATCTGTTCTGCCCATCGCATGAAGAAACAGAAAATACCAATATTACACATGGGACACACATCTACATCACTTCAGGTACATGCCCTAACTTATGTGTAATTCTAATATGAACAAATCTGTTTCAAAAGTTCACTCTGTTCACACAAATATTTAAAAAGTTTCAGCAATTCAAATATGTAAAATTAAATTTTACAATTGAAATTCCTTTCACAGAGTCACTGTTGGGCTATTGCAATCCCCTATGTCCATTGTGACTTGTATTAAGGAGGACAACCTCTCTACACAAGCATTGTGGAATGGCACTGCATAATTAAACAGAAATAAATAAATAAATAAATAAAATAATAATAATAGTAATAATAATTCACTGTACTGCACCTCTCTGCTACATGATGCATTGTATTTGCACCATTTCACTTGACTCGGTTCTGATTTTCCATTATATGATCCTATGATTTTTTTTTTATATGAAAATTGATCAAAACAGTTTCCATCAATTTAGATATTTTTGCACAAGTATTTTATAGAAGCTTCAACTGAATTTCTTGATACAGGTGCTAAATCAAGCCATTTGAAACAAGAAAATTCACATATTTCATACTCTAAACATCCATCATACAAGATTCAATGTATTTGCACCATTGAATACATAATGTGAAGAAAATGCAGCTGGACAAATATACATTACACTACTTTGTTAAAAACATTTTCTATGTTTACTGGTTTGATGGCTTTGTGGGTTCGGAGAACTTCGCCATTCGCAATAGTTTACCTTGACATGCAGATGTTTCATACAGTAGGATTAAAATAATGGTAACTACAAGGAAGAAAGTACTCGTAGCAGGAGAGGGCAAAGAAACAGTGTGACTGTTATTACTGGGATGAAAGTCATTCTGCTACCACACCACTTGTTGGCTGAAACATTTGATCTAAAATGAATGGCCTTCAGACAAGAAATATCAAGGACTTAATCAGAAACCTATATGGCATCATGTAGGCATCAATCATAAAGATAATTACATCCGCCAGTACAATCTAACACAATTTTCACTGATGTCTTCCATCGTGCTCCAATCAAACTATAATAACAGAGCAATCCTCTGGTGTCTTTCACTTCAACGGCAACGATGAAGGATGTTTGAAGTCTCTACTGTGATCTGTTAGCGTTGTTGGATGCTGTGATGATTCCAGATTGACATCTCAAATTTGTGTGTATAGTGTTAGTAATTACAAATATTTTTGTCATCAAATCATTCTCCCATTTCGTTTTTTTTCAGCTGCCATAAGCTCATTCAACATGCTATTTTCGTCCATTGGTTGCTGTCTGCACTGTAATAGCCAAGCGATTCTAGGCGCCTTGTCAGGGACTGTGAAGCTGCCCCCACCTGAGGTTTGTGTCATCCCTCCGTCATGTGTGTGTGTGTGTGTGTGTGTGTGTGTGTGTGTGTGTGTGTTAGCTTACTTTAAGTTAGTTTAAGTAGTTTGTAACCCTAGGCACTGATGACAACAGGAGTTTGGTTCAACAGAAGAAAATTGTTGCTGTTAGTGTTGTGTGGCTACCACGAATGTGAAACTATGGATCTAAAGGTTATGGGTTCGATCCCCGTCAAGTCCCAATATTTTTATCTGTCACGTTTCACCACTGGCAATGTTGCTGATATGAAAAATGTCAAGTGGCATGTTAAACTGTAGGTCCCCTTATAACTGGATGCGTAAGGTGGTTCAAAGGTCGAAGGAAGGCAACTGCATACCACTTCCAGACAGGACTACGCATAGTAAACCATTCTGGTGTTCAAAGCGGTCCTCAGATTGATTCTTTTTCACCCTTTATTGTTATTTTATTACCAAACATTACATTCAGTAGGCTGGCAGCAACTTATGCGCTGCCCTTCAGCTGAGTACTTTTAAAAAGTTAAGCATAAAACTTTGACACAAAGAAGTTATTTGCAGAAATATAACACAGAAATATGAATAAAATACATGTAGTTTGTTAAAAGGTTTGGGCGACAGTGGTGTTAAAAACACACAGTAAGCAACATAAACAATGAACAGATGAAGAAACACTGAACACATTATATAAAACAGTGGCGACAACACTTGTTTGTGGGTAGTAGTCACACTATTAAAAATCACTGATGCACTGTAGACTCAAACCACTGATCAATGCACCATTGAAAGTTGGCACTAAGGACCCCGTAGGAAAAAGAGGAAGGAGGGAAAGTGGAAAGCATGAAGGAGGGGGCGGTAGGGGGTGGGGAAGGAGTGTAGGGATTCTGGGGAGGGGAGAGAAGGGGATAGCCAAGCGGAGGAAAGGAAGTGAGAGGAGGGGGAGAGGGGGGCATTGCATCTACGAGAAGGGAATCAGGTTTGGTGGGAGGAATAGATTTTGGGACAGACGGCATCCGGTAGGGGGAGGTGGCGGACGTTACCCTGGGAAAGGATGTGGAGTGTGTGTAGGTGAAGGGTGGGAGGGATGCAGTGGTAAAGGCGTGGCAGATGCCTGGGATTGGGGGATCAGATAGACCAGAGGGTTACGGAAATCTATTTTATGGGTGATGTAAGGGATTTGAATGTGTTCTAGGTAATGTAGAAGGTGAGGGAACTGGATTAGATCACAAAGGATCTGCATGGGGGAAGGGAGCCGGATGCAGTAGGCAATGTGAAGGGTATAGTGTTTGAAGATTTGAAGGTTTTGTAATATATAGAAGGAGTGGAAACACAGGTGCAAAGGAAGCTGCAGAGGACAGGACTCATGGTGGATTTGTAGCAGTTAAGGATAGTGGATGGGTTTAGGCCCCACATCCGGCCATAGAGGTGTTTGAGGAGGTTGAGGTAGGGGGACCAGGAGAGGGATTGATCAAGGGTGAGCCAAGGTATTTAAGGGTGGGGGGTGTGGCAAATGGGACGGTCATAGTGGGTTAGGTAGAAATCATGGAGACAGAATGAAGGGGTGGTACGGCCTATGATGATTGCCTGGGATTCGTCAGGATTGACGGAGAGGATTCACCGGTGACCGGTTCCAACATGCAGCACACTTGGTGAGGTAGGACTGGTTCAAATGCTGGTAGTGGGCAAGGGAGGGGGTGAGGGCTAGGAAGGCGGTGTCATCACCTTATTGCAGGAGATGGACAGGAGGCTGAGTTTGGGGCATAACGGTGGAGTAGAGGTAGAGGAGGGGAGAGAGGACAGAACTTTGAGGCACCCCGGTTGAGGGGTAGAACAAATGAGAGTTGGAGTTACAGACAGTGACATAGAAGAGGTGGTGGGTGAGGAAGGAAGCACGGAGGTGGACATAATTAACAGGAAGGGCATAGAACTGGAGCTTGGAAAGGAGACCAGAATGCCATACATGGGCGTAGGCTTTCTCAGAATCAAGGGAAATGAAGATGGTGGAGCAGCGGAATTAAGCTGGATGGATAGGAGGTGAGTGAAGCAAAGGAGCTAATCATCAGCAGACAAGGATGGCCAAAAGCCACATTGGGATGGGGAGGAAGTGGTGCTGGTGAAGGTCTTGATGGATATGGTGGGAGAGGATGCTGTATATGGAGGTCAGATTGATGGGATGGTAGGATGAGGCTTTGGATGGGGATTTTTCAGGTTTGGGGAACATGAGAGGTTTTCCACAGGTCAGGGTAGAAGCCAGTGTACAGGATAACATTGTAGAGGGTGGCCAGAAAGGCATGGAAAGAGGGAGGGCAGGGCCGAAGGTGGCTGTAGGTAAGCCGGTTGTGATGGGGGCATGGGTGTGAAGGATGTAGACAAATAATGGGCAGTGATGGACATGTTTAATTCTGAGGGGTGGATGTGTTCCAAGTACTGGAAGCCAGGGGCGAGCAGGGGGGAGGAGGTGTTGGTACGATTATGGACATCAGGGAAGAGGGAGTAATCAAAGCAGGGATCAATGTAGGTAACTCAAGAGCCACCATCGTACTTTGTCTAAAACATAGAATGTGGATGAAGAAGTTAAAATGACAGGACGAAGGCTGACTGCCTGCAAGAAGAAAAGGTATCAACCCACCAATCTACAATACTCTAAAATCTCCAGCCTAAGAACTTAGGCCAGAGTCCAGAAATTTTACAAAAGTTCAAAAGTTTGAACACACTTGCCTCGTCGTCGCCTAAAACATGTAGCAAATCTGCACCAAGATCTGCCTCTGTTCTCTCTGCATGGTATAAGGTACTCTCTATAAAAATGTGGTATATGGTTATCTGTACGCCACAGGCATCACACATTGGGGGGCTACCCTTATGGGAGGAGGAATCCATGGCTAAATGGACAGTGCTCGATTCGCAGGCAGGTAATGGCGACATCATCCCTCCTGAGGGGCCGGCAGGAGAATTGCAATGGACGGGTAGTGAGCTTCAGCAACTGCAGCTTGTTATCCAGTACTGACAGCCATTCCTCTTCCCACAACTGCAGAGACCGCAGCCGCAACAAGGAAGTGGCATCTTGCAGAGGAATAGGGAACTGTGCCACTACGCTGTCTCAACAGGCCTCTTTGGCGGTCCGATTGGTTCCCTCGTTTCCCGGAATTCCAACATGTCCAGCACCCAACAAAACTTAACCTCTTTCCCCCGATGTTCGAGGGGGGTCAGTGCATTCTGAATATCTTGCAATAACGTCACAACTGGATAGAGCTGACGTAATACCTGCAGCGCACTAGGAGAGTCAGAGCAGAGAAGAAATCGTTTACGCCAATCACTTCTGATCTGCTCCAGTGCTTTCAGAATCACGTAAAGCTCTGCTGAGAAAACAGAATAATTTCCAGGAAGCTGAATCCAGATGACACGGTCAGGGAAAACGATGGTGCAGCCGACAGAAGTATCCTGTTTCGAACAGTCAGCGTACACCACTGTATAAGTGTGATGCATGTCTAAAATATTAAAAAACACTGACTGAAAGGAAAATCTGAAGTTTCACACTTCTTAACAGTCGTAGGAGCTAAAACAAGATGGGGCTTCCGGAGAAACCAAGGTGGAAACCTTCCCCAACCTAAACGTAAAACACTGAGATCTGCCGTTCCCATCTCTAAAAAGCAATCCTTTGTGTAAATCCCAAAAGGCCTTGTAGCCCAGTGCCGATTATGAAAAAGCCTTTCCAACAGAGGATCAGCTATGGTGGAGTATGCAGGTGTGAAAGGTGTGGACAGTGTTTTGTACACCTGGCTCACCATGAGCAGCCGTCGCCTGATATTTAGTGATGACTCGGCAGCCTCTGCACAGAGACTTGGTATGGGGCTTGTTCTGAATGCCCCAGTGGCCAGCCGAATCCCTGTATGGTGAACCACATCCAGCATCTTCAAATAGGATGGCCGTGCAGACCCATAAAATGTGCATCCATAATCATGCCACGATTGCACAAAGGCTCTATGAAGCAGAGCAGGCAAGTCCTGTCTGCTCCCCATGACATGTGGCTAATATATTTTAAAATGCTTAGCACTTTGAGGCACCGTCTGTTCAAATATGTCAGGTATGGCAGCCATGAAAGTTTCGTGTCAAATGTGAGGCCCAGAAACCTCACTATATCTTTAAAATGAAAACAGTGTCCCTCAGTCGCAGTTCAGGCAAATTAAAAATGGAACGAGTACAGTTAAAAAGAACATAAACAGACTTTTCAGTTGAGAACTTAAAGCCAGCCTTCTCTGCCCATTCATCCAAACGGCAAAGAGTGAGTTGCAACTGACGTGTTGTCATTGCTAGGTTGGATGAAGAGTAAAAGAGAGAGAAGTCATCAATAAATAAAGAACACTTAACAGGACATTTAACAATGGATGTAATACTGTTAATAGCTATGGCAAACAAAGTCACACTTAAAACGCTGCCCTGAGGGACTCCATTCTCCTGTTCAAAACGATCAGAAAGGGTGTCACTGATTCTGTATATAAAATAGCATGGCGAAAGAAAGGAATTCATAAAGGTGGGAAGACATCCACGGAAACCCCAAACGTGGAGCTGTCTGAAAATAAGATGCCACTAGGTAGTGTCGTAGGCCAGAAGGTGATGCCTTTGTAGGAAAGCCTGTTGTATTGCCGCCTGCAGTAAGGCCAAGTTATCGAAGGTGGAACGATATCTCCTGAAACCACACTGGAAGCGACTAAGGAGCTGCCTGGATTCTAATATCCAGACGAGGGGGCAGTTGACCATCCGCTCCAAGGTCTTTACCACACAGCTAGTGAGGGCAACACTATGATAGCTACTAGGCCATGTAGAGTCCTTTCCAGGCTTTAAAAGTGGAATCATAAGCGCTTCATGCCAGGAGTCGGGAAAGTGGCCTAACTGACAAATTTCATTAAAAAGGGTGACGAGAATTTCTTTATTTTGGTCGGTAAGGTGCTTTAGTATGTTGTAATGGATGCTGTCATAACCAGGGCAAGTGTTACGAGCTGAATAGAGCACAAAATCGAGTACTCACATGGAAAAGGGGCAATTGTATTCTTCATCAATGGTGAACTTAAAATCCAAATCACCCCTCTCCACAGACAGTCTGTGGCATCTGAAAGCTGGATTCTGACTGGCTGTAAAAGTGACTGCGGCGAAATATTCCGCCATAGCCTGTGCAATCACTCGTGGGTTCGTCTGTAGGGTGCCATTTCCCATTACAGCAGCAATTGGACTCCATCCTCCTCTCCCGGATAGTCTCCTGATGGTCTCTCATACCTGTGAACTTTTGATGGAACGAGTAATGGTATTGAGGAACTGCTGCCATTACTGTTTCATGCTCTCATGGATCATTTGTTGACACCTTGCCCTCACCACCTGAAAGGCTGTGAGGTTCTCTGCAGTTGGCCAGCTTTTGAACCTACACAGAGCTGCTTGCTGTGTCCATATTGCAAAGCGGCATTCGTCACTCCACCACTGGACGAGGTGCCTTCTCGTTTGACCTGAAGACTGCGGAATAGAAGCCGCAGCTACATGGTGGATCATTTGGGTGACATGGTCCCTCCATTCCTGGACATTAATATGACTATTGAGTTCAGCCAGTCTGCTGTAAAGGGTCCAGTCTGCTTTACTAAGCACCCATCATGGCGGTCAGCTAACGGGCTCCAGTCCATTTGGCTGGGTGATCCATACTGGGAAGTGATCACTTCCGTGAAGGTCAGCGTCCACTTTCCATTGAATTGTACGGACAAGGGCTGGAGAGCAAAACGTGAGGTCTGTAGCACAGAACGACCTTGATGCAGTACAGAAGTTTGTGGGCTGTTCGGTGTTAAGTAAATGGACAGAGGATATCAAAAGAAACTTCTCAATTTCTTGTCCCTGGGGGCAGGTAGTGTTAGACCCCCCAAAGCACATTCACCACAAAAGGTGAAAGGGTGGGGGAGCTGTGTGATAAGTCATGAAGAGCTTCCTCATAAAATGTGTCATGTGGGGGCATATAAATGGCACAGACAGTCAATCGATGATGCATCTGAACACACACTGCAACTGCTTGTAAGGGGGTTTGAATGAAGAGTAAGGATGAGTGGCAGGCTGTGTCTACAAAAACAGCCACTCCGCCTTTAGCTCTCTCACCACTAAGGTCGTCCTTTCTATATACATCATAGCCACGTATCTCAGGGTTGGACAACGCATTAAAATTCGTCTCTTGTAGACATATACACAATGGCCTGCACTGAGTTAATATGCAAAGTTCCTCCACATGGGTCCTGAAACCCTGTAGATTCCATTGAAGTATGGAAGCCATCTATTATGGAGGTTAGATTTTCACCGTCTCTTCCCGTCGAGGCGGGGATACTGAACTAGGTGGAGGGTCAGTACTGGTACGAGAAGTTTGCCCCTGCGCCTTTACAGTGGAGACAGCACCAGTAGAAGGGGCTGTGCTGGCCTTTTGAATAGCCACTGGCTTGGAAGGTGGTAAGCTCGGTGTAGTGCCCACTACTGAAGAGTGCTCTGAAAGCTCTTCAACAAAGATGACAGTAGCTATGTCAGATGAACATTTTGAGTCTTCAGACACAGTAACAGTGCACTGGCAGGTACAGGTGTTAGTTCTGACACTAACGACCTCGGTTTGCGTAGCAACATCAGGCTTGGAAAATAACTTCTGAATAACTGCAGCAAAAGATGTTACAAAGGAAGGAGGCTGCATGGCCAAAAAAATTTTCTTGGCCTCACCATAGGAAATGTGCTTTGTCGTTTTAATCTCCTGTACTTTCTTTTCCTCCAAGTACACACTGTAGACCCTGCTCCAAACTGGATGTTCACCAGAGCAGTTCACACACTTTGGAGGTGGTGAACAACCTACTCCATCATGTGCTGCCTTACCACATTGTCCACAAGTGGCTTCGCCCTCGCAACCGATCGTGGTATGCCCAAAACGCTGACACTTAAAGCAGCGCATCGGGTCTGGGACATAGGGCCGGACTTTCAACCATAGGAAACCTGCCTTGACGTTAGGGCTATTGAAGGTGAGGATGAAGGAGTCTGATTTCATTAACTCCCCACCCACCCCTTTCATTATGTTTTGAACATCTATAATGTCGTCCTTTGCCCACTCACCTTTTAGTTCTTCGGTTGTCATTTCCACCATGTCCCTGCACATAACTACACCTTTGCTGTTGTTCAGCATGCCATGTAACTCTGCCTTGATAGGAAATTCGCTGAGGCATGCGGCTTTCTGCAAGTTTGCTGCTTGTTGTGAATTATTGGTTTTCACGAACAATGTACCATTGCACAACCACTTAACAGATTTTAAGTCACCAGCAATACCTTCCAGACCCTTCTGAAGATGACACTTTTTCAAACGTACCCTCTTTCCTTTTGATAATCAAAAACATATTTTGTGTTCCGTAACTATTCCCACCTCGTTTTGAATGAGGTCCTAAATCAGGAGGATTGGCTACCTGAGCCCTCTTATGTGGGTTGGGTGTTGTTACCACCCAGTGGTACACCCATCACACTAGGAGGTTTAAAATTTCTTAAAGGATCCATCTCGGCCGCACGAGTAGCTAGGGAAGTATGTGTCCACCTAGACAGAGATCCGCGTGCCTAGGTAAGCCTTATACGACTGAGGTGTGGCAGTATCCCAAGAGGTTGCTCGCTAGCGACTGTTCCACTTCAACAGCCATTCATCCCATCAGCACATAGCACACCTTGGGATTGAAGGTTTTTTTTATAGACGTTTGTCCCATCATCATGACCTGGGCGGTCAGGCCCAGATCCCCATTCCCTAGTACACACAAAATTCCACCACAGTGCCACACAGTGGTCACTGAAGTGTGCCCAGAGGTTACGGTGTCTAGAGGACTGGCAGGACCTACCAATCCCCAGCTCACGACCCCGGGTTAGCAAAGCCCATACTCAGCAAATTAATGCTGAGCCCCTGAGGGGAAGGGGTTTCTAATATGTCATTGGAGCGTCTCATGTGAGCATCCTGGTCATGGGTCCAGAGGAAGGAGTGGTAGGGTTAATGGGATTCATGCAAAAGGAGGATGGCCTGTGGAGGGAGTGTGGGACTATGGGGATAGACTGCATTGGTGGGGATGTGGGCCTCGACCATGTCAGCAATGGCCTGGTGGAGGAACGAGGATGCATGGTCTATGTCGGCGGGGGTGTGGAGGGGAAGGGGGTGGCTAGTGACTGAAGTCACTGCCTATTAGGTCTAGGACTTCTGCCGTAAGGTGCACAAGGAAGTTAGGAGACTCCAGGATGACATCAGGGGTGGTGTTGCTTTCAGGGCATGTAGGGTGGGGGAGAGGAAGGATATTGCCCGAGAACGAGGTGGTGACGAACTGATCCCACTTCCAGAGTTCGGCAGGCCAATGGGAAGAAAGGTTCTGTTCTGCGGCAACCACATAGGTCGTGAAGGAACGATCGGTATCGGAAAGGAAGTAATATGGGAAGGGAGCACTGCTGCGGACATATATGTTGGCAAGGGCGACAGTGAGGGATGGGAGAAAGAGGCTGAGGATCAGGTGTTTGGTAGGACTGTTAAGGAGGGGTTATAGAATTTTATAATATTAACATGGATACATTCTCACACATTGACTACCTATATTCAACCCACTATCATACTAATATACCTGTATGCACTAGTCCTTGCAAACTATGCTACATGCATTCTTAACACGAACTTAAAAAAATATATCTGATGACATATACAATTTTTGTATAAGATAATTTAGTAAGTGTAATATACTTTCTTTCAACCATCTATAAATATTTTAGATATGTGACTTATATGTATATAAATACTAATATATATGTATAAAAAATTGTAACATTTCTGTACATCACAATAGGTAACTGACATAGCGCCTTACTATCTATGGTGCTTAATATAGTAATTTATACAAATTGTATATATATTACATTGAATATATATATATATATATATATATATATATATATATATATATATATATATATATATATATATATATATATCTCCCACCGGGAAAGTTTCCCTCTTTAATTTATATATATAAAGATGACCAAAAAGGGCAGAGACCATTGTATAAATGTGCATGTAGCATCTTTGTATATAGTTTTCCCGCCTAACAGTTAGTGTTATACTGTACTTCAATTAATATTGAACTTAGACTTTGAAGTATCTCGCTTCAGAACCATTGGAAGATGGATGTATAGATCTTATTTGTGACTAGAAATTTTATGTTTGGTGATGCCTCAACCTGGATGTACTCTTTTAATATGTAAAAAATGTTGTGAAGTTATGTAAAATACGACAGGTATGTAACCATGTAATTGTATTACGTAGTGTCTTAGCAATCATGTATACAGATCATTGTTAAACTTTACATAATAGGTCTGAAGATGGCGTCGAGCACGCCAAAACCGGTAACATAATAAATGAAAAATGCGATCTTGGCTGAAAAATCATTATTATTATTTTTACATCTTAATCAGGACTTTTACATTTCACTATTTCCAAAATTTCAGTACTTGTACTAGTACATTCACAACTCAAAGTGATGAAAAATGGATACAGTGTCAAATATGCAGTAATTCAATTAATACTTTCTGGCGTGCGCTGGTACCTTTTATACTACTAGTGCTGAAGTAGAGAATAATTCAGTAGAATGAAAATCATAGTAATGAGCAGTCATGCCAGAAAATGAGAACAAGGAGAATGTACTAGTAGCAGAAGAGGACAAGGAAACAAGACGTCTTGTTATATTGGGGTGAAAGTCAGTCTGATGATTTACTGAACCAACACCTGCCAATTAGCAGAAAGCGAGCAAACAACTAAAAATGTGAACTGCAAATGACTGAATGCCATTTGCGCATGCATGCCTAGCTTCAATGTGAGAGAAGTTTATAGTTTCCTGTTGCATGTTCGCTTGTATTCCCTGTGTTGTAAAGGTGGTTTTAGGCCTACAGTTACTAAATTAAGCCCAATTATTTTTCCCAGTAACTTACTCACCATTTGTTCTGCTTTGGGCAGACAGAAATGAGTTTTCATATTAGACGAATACCCATCCCATCAACTATGTTCACATCGTTGACTCCTTCCACACTCCCAGTGCCCCTATCCATATTTCTGACTCTTACACCTTCTACCCCTCTGCCTGCGTGCCCCTAGAATCCATCCTGTCCCCTGTCCTCTACACAACTGAAAAGCCACAGCTTCCCCTTGCAGTCAGCTTATTCCAACATGCTGATGACAGTGGCTTCCTTGTCCTGACTCCCTCCCTTGCCTGTTCCTAGCACCTTCTCCAAACCCACCTCAACCAGTTCACCTCTTGTTGCAACCAGTGGTTCCTGTCTATCAGTCCCACCAACACCCAGGCTATTATCATAGGTCAAAACAACCTCTCCTTCCAGCTCCACAATTTTTACCTTACCCTCCATAACCATCCCCTGTCTCACTCCCAACCTCAAGTGCCTAAGCCTTACCCTTGACCAAAACCTTTCCTGAAATCCACATCTCAAGTCCATCCAAGAGAAAGCCTCCGTCTCCTCAACCTTCTTTGCAGCCAAACCTGGGGACTGCATCTTTCCACTATCCTCTATACCTATAAATCCTTTTCTCTGCCAACACTGCCTGTATCTCTGTCTCCCCACACTTCTACAAATCCCTCCGATTCCTCAAATGCCGTGCACTCCACCTTGCCTTCCATAGTCGCCTCCCCCCTCCCCCTCCTGTAAACTGGATCAATCCAATCCCATTGTCCAACCCCTTCTCTTAAATCCTGGCCTGCTGGTGCACCTCCACCATTGTATACCCGGGCTTCATGCTCCACACTCTCCACGTTGCCTCCTGTGGCTACTTTCAACACCTCCTCCTCCTGGATGATGCACTCTATGCTGACATCTATCCCACCTATCAGCTTTGCCCCCCCCCCTGCCCCCGAGGGCCCTCTCACCCCATCCTTCCCTCTCCCCATCTCCAAAACTAGTCATTCCAGCCTCCCCACCTACTCTGCCTCCCTGCACGTCTATGACCCCCACCGTTGCTTCCCTCCCTCTGCCACCCATGGCTACCTGTCCACCCTTCTGCAGGCCCTCCATCTTCAAACTATGATCATCATGAATATATTGTGTATTGCTGCTTTGTGTTGTGTATATGTTAAGTGCATCGGCAGAAATTCATTGTCAATTCAGTGTTCTTTTATTACATACTGTGAACATCCAACTTGCAGACGATGTCTCCGTATTTTAATTATCCTAGTACTTAAAAATCTCCATGTGTTACTTCATGCAAGTCATGGTGTGAAATACAGTTTTCCATCATTCGTCCTCTGTGGGTGTGTATAAAGTCCCCAAATTTTATCTTCATCATTTTTTGTCTAAATCCTTGAATTTATGTATTCTTGTCTTATATATCTCACTTCTCCTTGTCAACATTTTATTATCTCTTGGCTGAAGAGCAGCAGTTAGCTCCATGTATCTTCATATCGTACTGAAAATACAATAAAGGGGGGAAAATCATTGACAAATGCCCTAGGTAGGTTAGAGAAAATGAAATACAAAGTATTTTCTTTTTATTTTATTTTTTTATTTATGAAGCAGGATTATGGAAAATATTTTACAAAACATTATTAACATGTTTTAGATGGAAACATTTGGGTACTATGTGTAACAAGTATTCTCATAGAAACAGTGAACAAATTTGAAGAATTTGGGATAGTTTTAATCATTTATATACTGCTCAAAACAATTAGGGGATCAGGTGAGTTATCACACACAACATGGAAACTCATAGGGGGTGACAAGCTGACATTTCATAATTTCATCATATTTGATACAAGGTTACCTACATATCTTAATAAAAAAAACTACCAAATGTCACTGTCCTACCTCTAACCAGTTTTGAGAAAATTATGTTTGAAGGATGAAAGGTGTGTATATAATCATCAATCGGGCACCAATTTTCTCCTTTTCAGAAGGCTACTGCTGAGTCATGAGTTGACCTGTAGACATCATTTTGTATTCATCAAGTACATAGGGCACCAAGTTGACATATCATATAAAAAGTAAGATACATCATTTAGATTATTTATAAAAAATATTGACAATACAAATTTTTCATGCTGTAATTTATGTTTATGATATTTTAAATGATATAAGACAAAAGAACAGCCCTCAATTTTGGTACTGTAGCTCTTCAGTTCTATTATTAACTATAAAAAATAATGGAAAGCATTTTTATTGCAATTAATAGTTTTTACTTTCAGTTAACATTAACTCCATCTGGACAAAATAGTGGAGGTGCCAGGTATCCTGTGCAACAGCTGCATCACTGTGGCTCCGATTAGGCAACATAAAAGCCGTTGCTTACACGGACTAAAACGGAATACAAGGGATATACCGAGTACATCCTTCTGAAAGTCCGTATCATCAGAAGAACAATGGACACGAAACCAACAGTAACCCAGCTGCACATCACACACCTGTCAGTGTTCTCTGGAGATGCTGGACAGGCTAAAAGGGTTCAACCAACACCGCCTAGAGAGAAGGCCACAGTGCTCTTGTGTGACGTCATGCAACATTTGCGTGGCTAACTGGATGGTCGCTGGGGCATGGCCCACTATGCCGTAGCGTGCAGCCAGACAGCTATGCAAATGATGCTTACTCTGCGTGATGTCACACGAGAGTGCCGTGGCTTTCTCTCTAGGTGCTGTTGGTTCGACCGAGTTGCCAAGTATGACAGGTGGGATCATACAATGTGCTTGGCCAACGTTTATTTCTACCTGCATAGAACATCCCAGCAATAGTTTGAAAACAACAAAGAGAAGCTGAAAGACTGGGAAACGTTCTAGATGGAACTTAAGAAGACGTTTGGAGACTGTCAGCGACAAATCCGCTCGGCGGAAGAACAACTGAAGAACCAGGCCCAATGACATGGTGAGCCGACACAGTCATACATACAGAATGTTTTGGCCCTGTGTAACACAGTCTATCCAAATATGACTGAGGCTGACAAAATCATGCACCTGATGAAGGGTATTGCAGAAGACATGTGCCAAGCTCTTCTAAAAAAAGACGTTCCTACGACGGAAGAGTTCATCAAGTGGTGGCAGCATATTGAATAGATGCAACAAAGGAGGGTTGGATGAAAGAAGTATGACAGACTCCCCAATGTAGTCCCTATTGCCACTATGGAAGACCAGCATGACTTCACTTCTTTCATACAACAAATTGTGAGAGAAGAATTACAACAGATAATGGCAGCCAGGACTATTAGACAGAGCGAGCGTCAGATTATGGCCATGGATGTAAGCCCTGTAAGTCATGAGGGAGCCAACACCGCTGAGAAAGAGGTATTTCATACATTAGCTCCTGTCTGCCCCATCAGTCACACCCAACGTGAAGAATGGTTTATCCCTGCTATGACTTACGCTGCAGCTGCCAAACGGCAGACTATGAACTGAACTATGTGGCTGTAACCAATTCCCCTGGCAATTATGATGCCCTGCAGAAGGACATCTGGAAGACAGAAGACAACACACCAGTGTGTTTTCACTGTGGGTGCCCGGACATGTCGGATGCTACTGCAGAGAGAGAAGGCGAGTATTCGACGATTATTTTGCCGCAAGACGTCAGCCATCAGAGCAGTTCTATCCCAGGCAATCACCTGCTGATCAGTTCAGTCGACCTATGGAAGAAGCCCATTACTGTACCCTGGACGCACTGCTGCTGTTCACCGTCACCGTACAGAGGTACCAGCCACTCCCCTAGCCGCCACGCCCAGTAAAACTAAGCGAGGTGACCATCTACAGCATGGATGACAGTCGCTAAGATGTCAGGTTATCTCATCAACATCATAATCGATGGCCAACCTGTCTGGGCACTGGTTGATTCAGGAACTTCTTTCTCTGTATTGTCAGATAATTACCACTACACACTAAAGAAGACAATGTTCTGTGATATGGGGGCAACTGTGCTGAAGGTCGCAAATGGAGAGTACATCAAGCCAGCAGGAACTTGTGTCACAAGAGTAACCATCAATAACAGGACCCAGCTGTTTGAATTTGTTGTTTTAACAGCATGTAGTCATAATGTCATGCTCAGATGGGACTTCCTTCAGGAATCCCAACCTATCATTGACTGTGGAAGATCTGAGCTGCAAATTGAGGAATACGGAATTTTCTGGGAAGTTATTTGCGTTGAAAATGTGAGAACACCGCCATTGACAATGAGAAGAGTTGCAGTTACAAACACAGATGACCGGTTAAACTGTGAAGTGCTTGTTGATAGTAAAAAGTTTATTAGGCTCACCAAAGAGATTTACATACCAGTGGCTATCAGAAGTTTACCGGTGGCCGAGGAGAGATTTGGTTCACTAATTGTCAAGAGCAGTCACAACTTATCCCCAAAGGAATGAAGGAATGTGTATCGGGACAGCTGAACCAATCCAGGATGGTGAGCTCAGTGTCATCAACAAAGACCCATGCTCTGCTGTTAGTACAGACAAACGTGGAACTGCCAATAGGGCCCAGATTGACTAAGGAACAAAGCTAGTGGGTGTTAGCTATACTTCACCAATTTTCAGGTGCATTCACACCTCAGCAGGGGAAAACTCAGACGAAATGTACCACAATAAAGCTCTGTATCAAAACTGGGGATCATCCACCAATTAGCCAGTGTTCGTATAGAGTTTCACCACCAACTGAAAGACAGATAATTCAGGAGGAAGTGGAGAAGATGATGCACGATGACATTATTCAACCTTCGGAGAGTCCTTGGTCGTCTGCGGTGGTCCTCGTAAAGAAGAAGGATGGCACGTGGTGATTCTGTGTTGACTATTGGTGGCTGAACAAAATCACAAAGAAAGATGACTACCCATTGCCGTGCCTTGATGACACCTTAGATTGCTTGAAAGGAGCTACGTACTTCTCAACTATGGACATGCAGACAGGTTACTAGCAAATCAAGGTTGATGAAGCTGACAGGGAGAAGACGGCCCTTATTACACCTGACAATCTCTATTAATTCAAAGTAATGCCATTTGGATTATGTGATGCTCTGGCCACATTCTAACGCATGATGGACAACTTGCTTTGACACCTGAAGCGGATGACGTGTCTTTGATATTTAGGTGACATTGTCATTTTCTTCAAAACATTTGAAGAGCTTCTGAGTCGCATGTCGACTGTGTTGAAGTGTGTTTAGACTGCAGGACTCTGCCTCAATCCAAAGAAGTGCCTCTTTGTCGCCAAAGAGATAAAAATCCTGGGTCATCTGGTCACTGGAGAGTAAGGACAGTAACAGACTTTTCAACTTCTCAACACATTTGTGATGTGAAAAGTTTTCTCAGGCTGTGCTCATACTACCAACGTTTCATAAAAGGATTTTGTAATGAGGCACGTCCATTGCAAGAACTTCTGCAGGGAGACACCAAGTTTTCCTGGGATGGGACAAAAGAAATAGCTTTCCGGGCATTTAAGGAGGCTCTAACTTCTGCACCAGTTCTACCCTTGTACGATGAGAATGTGCAAACTGAACTTCACACAGATGCCAGTGGTTATGGGATTGGTGCAGTGCTTGTACAAGTTCAGGAAGGTGCTGAAAAGGTGATAGCCTATGCATCAAGAGTACTCTCAAAGTCCAAGATAAACTACTCTCCAACTGAGAAAGAATGTCTTGCAGTTATCTGGGCTGTCAACAAGTTCTGGTTGTATTTATTTGGCAAACCATTCAATGTTGTGACAAACCACCATTCTTTGTGTTGGCTGACTAGCTTGAAGGATCCATCAGGTCGACTAGCAAGATGGGCATTGAGAATCCAAGAGTACGACATCACAGTGTATTCAAGAATGGGTGCAAACACATGGATGCTGACTGCCTTTCGAAGAATCCATTAGTGGAACACAACAGCATGAATGAAATTTCAGCCCTCACTGAATTTGATGATGTTACAGCTGAACAGAGGGATGATCCTATTAAAAACCATAGAGGCCTTGGAGAAAGGAGAATCAACCAATGGAGAGTTTCAACTTATAAATGGGACATTGTATAAGTGCAACTACAATCCACTGGGCCCCAAATGGCTATCGGCCATTCCAGCTCATCTCCAGCCAGCTATTCTCAAGTATTTCCATGATACTCTAATATCCGGTCATCTGGGATTCGTGAAAACCCTTGACAGAATCAGATGCAGGTATTACTGGAAAGGTCTCTACCAATCTGTCAAGCACTATGTGAGTAACTGCAAAGAGTGCCAGTGATGGAAGCATGTGCCGCAATTACCTCCAGGACTGATTCCACCTGCAGCAGCTCCATTCCACCTAGTTGGGATCGATCTTTTAGGGAGGTTCACAAAGTGAACAACTGGTAACCGATGGACAATAGTCTGCACTGACTATATCACACGCTACACTGTCACCAAACCTGTGCCAACTGCAGAAACTCCAAAGATCACAAAACTCCTTGTATAAGATGTTATTTTGAAGCATGGAGCACCACGTGCACCACATGGAAAAGTATTCCAGTCAAAACTAGTATCAGAGATAATGTCACGTTGCGATATTGTCCACAGAATGACAACTGCATACCATCCTCAGACAAATGGTCTCACAGAACGTTTTAACAAGACGTTAGTAGATGTACATTGATGTTGAGCAGAAGAATTGGGATACAATACTGCCAAACATTTGCTTATAACACCGCAAGACAAGACACCACAGGCTTTACACAGTTTTTCCTGCTCCATGGCCATGAAGGTGAGACAACAATGGATACGCTGTTCCCGTTCCAACCAGATGACACACAGGAGTACTATGTGAAACAGCTCATCACCAGGGTCAAAGAAGCAAGACATCTGGCTCGCATACAGACACTGGACACCCAGGAGAAGGACCATCAGTGGTATTACGACAAGCACTGACCTGTTGTGTACAGCCCAGGAGATAAGGTTTGGATTTTTACCCCTGTACAGAAAGTTCGACTATCAGAAAATTTATTGAAGGATACTTTGGTCTGCATCATGTCATACACCACCTGTCAGACATCACATACGAAGCTGAGGATTATGGGCCATTGTCGAAACAACAAAAATGAAGAGAAATTGTTCACGTCCTCTGCATGAAGCCTTACTATGATCCTGAAGAGCAGATAGGCAAAAATGGCTTCTTGTTCAAGGATTCTAAGGATGGTAATGATATTGATGAAGCCATGACAGGAATGTCTCTCATCGATAATCATGCAGAAGCGAATGATTCTCCAGAACTGCCATACAGAGGACCCATGACAAGATCAAGATCCAGGACATTGCAGCTGGCTCCAAAGGGAGCCTAACAGCGGGTTGCTGCTTTTTCAGCTGAGGGGGCAATGCCGCGAGACACCACTTAACCGACTGCCGGTATGGCGCAAGGGATAGCGCCACTGGCAAAAATTTATTTCTTTGCAATTAACATTTCCAGAATGTTCTACATGTTTCTTATATGCGCACTTGTAATTTCTACTTGTTTCTTATGTTAACTATTCTTCTAATGTTTGGTACATTGTGTCTGTGTACAAATAGCAGAGCACTCTGCCTTAGAGGCACTCAGTGTTGCATGTAACTTTCAGTTCGCAATAAACCTGCTTTTGCTGTGTTCAGTCGACAACCCTGTCTTCAAAGTCAAGCCTGCTTCCATTTCAATGCAATAGTATAAGCCTCTCTGCTCAGAATGTCACCAATTAAATCTGTTCCTAACAGATACAAAGTTGGATATGGAAAATGTAAAGCACATCAAATAAACAGTGCAGTGAGCCTGAAGATTAAAGAAGTCTTGCATCTTGATAATAGTGTAGAGAAAGATAGCAGTGCAAGGCCATATGAACAGTGCAGAGATTTTTCTGACTTAAAAGAGCTCCTTACTCAGAAATGTAATAGTTCAACAACCAAACTGCTGGTACATGTGGCAAAAAAACCTGAAGACACTAGTGGTGTACTTTCTTCTCAAGGCCATAAGAGTGGTCAGAAGATGGCGCTTGAAATGGTGAAAGGTAAGGTAGAGGAGTTTTATGAAAATGGCAAATTTTTAAGATTTTGTGGAGGATAGAAAGATTGTGTTTCTGCCAATGTAGATAATAAAAAGATTCAGATGCAGAAAAGACTTCTTCTGTGTAAACTTGAAAGAACTGTACATCAAATTTTGCAAGCAGAATTTAAAAAAAAAAAAAAAAAGGAAAAGAAAAGATTGGCCAAAGTGGCACACATGTATTGGTAGCAAGGCTTCACATTCTGTATGTGCATGTCAGTACCACCAAGATATGAAGTAATGTGGTCCCTGATACCTGAACACAATTCTAATTACAAGATATTGCTGGAAAACTGTGTATGTGATACTAACAACAGAAACTATATTTTGAGTGTGTGAAACCAATGCCCAGGATAGGACACTTTACATGAATTTATTGCAGAGAAATTAGAAATGGATTTGAAAAATGATGATGATATAATAAGCTTTTGTAAGTGGATGCATATGGACAGGACCACCACAGTCACATTTCATCTGCCTGTAAGTGAATTCGCCACAGTGGATTAGCCATGCGTACTGGAGCACTGTGCTGCTGTGCGCGCGGCTGCTCGCCGTCGGGGGTTCGAGTCCCCCCTTCAGCATGGGTGTTTGTGTTGTCCTTAGGTTAGTTTACCTTAGTTTAAGTAGTTTGTAAGCTATGGACTAATAACCCAGTAGTTGAGTCCAATAGATTTAAAAAATTTTGCACATTATACATAGAGTATGACAAGGAAAATTTGGCAAATTCTGAAATTCTAGTTATTAAGGATTTTGCTGAAAATTATGGTTTCTTGCTAGAAGAAGTGCAGGGATATCACTGGGATAATTCTCAGTCCACCATATACCCATTTTTAGTATACTACAAATGCAATAAGTCAGAAAAATCTCTGAACATGTGTTGCATATCTGATGACCTGTAGCACAATACATCTACATATAAACTCTGCAATCCATCCAAAGGTGTGTGGCGGAGGGTACTGAGTACCACTACTGGTTGCACTCCCACACAGGTTGAGGTAAAAATGAATGCTGGTATCCATATCAGCCCTAATCTCTCTGATCTTATCTTTGTGGTCTTTACAGGAAATGTAGGTTGATGTCAGTAGAATTGTTCTGCAGTTTGCCTCAAATTCCTGCCTTCTGTATTTCTTCAACAATGTTTCTCGAAAAGAACATAGCCTTCTGTCTAGCAACTCCCATCCGAGTTCCCGAAGCATTTCAGTACACACATGCATTGATCAAATCTACCAGTTACAAACCTAGCCACCCGCCTCTGAACTGCTTATATATCTTCCTTTAAACCGATCTGGTGGGGATTCAAATACTCAAGATGGGGTTGTACAAGTATTTTTTATGCAGTCTCCTTTACAGATGAATCACACCTCCCCAAATTTCTCCCAATAAACCATAGGCAACCATTAACCTTACCCATGACTGTCCTTATATGCTCGTTACATTTCTTATTGCTGTCTAGTGTTACACTTAGATACTTAATTGATGTGACTCTGTCAAGCAGCACTCTACTAATGCTGTAATCTAACATTATGGGTTTGATTCTCCTACTCATCTGCATCACAATACATTTGTCTACATTTAGTACCAGTTGCCATTCCTCACACCACCTAGAAATTTGGTCCAAGTCATCCTGCATCTCCTACAGTCATTCAAGGATGACACCCTCCTGTACACCAACAGGGTCATCAGCAAGCACTCACAGATTGCAACTCACTCTGTCTATCAGATCATTTATATAGACAGAAAATAATAATGGTCCTATCACTCTTCCCTGGTGCAACCCTGATGAAACCCTAGTCTCTGATTAACACTCACCATAGAGAAAAATGTACTGGATTCTTTAAATCAAGTAGTCTTTTCAGCCTCTCACATATTTGGGTACTGGTACCTATTCCATACACTTGTATCATTGTTAGCAGTCTGTAGTGTGGTACCGTATCAAACACCTTTTGAAAATCAAGAAATATGCAGTCTCCCTGTTGCCGTTCATCCATAGCATGCAAGATGTCATGAGAGAAAAGGGCAAGCTGGGTTTCACATGATCGATGTTTCATAAAGCCCTGCTGATGCATGGACAGAAGTTTATCCATACCAAGGTAATTTACTATATTAGAAGTGAGAATATGTTCAAGAATACTACAGTAAACCGATGTAAATGATATAGGTCTGTAATTTCTTAGGTCTGTTCTTTTGCCTTTCTTGCACAGGAGAGTTACCAGTCGCTTTGAACTTTGTGCTGCATCAAAGATTTGTAATGTATGCAAGCTAAGTAAGAGGCCAATTATGCTGAGTACTCTTTCTAAAACTGGGTCGGTACAACAGCTGTATCTGGCAACTTGTTTGTTTTCAACTCTCTCAGCTGCTTCTCTACACCAGCTATGCGATCATCAAATAAAGCTATATTTGCATGGTCCTCCTGCGTGAATTATTTCTTAAGTGTTGAATTTAAGACTTCAGCCTTCATTTTGCTGTCTTCTATCACCACACCAGAATGATCAATGACTGTCTGGATAGAGTTCTTTGATCTGCTTACCGATTTTACAAAGGACCAGAATTTTTCCAGGTTCTCAACAAGATCTTTGGCTAAGGTATGAAGTTGGTAATTATTGTATGTTTTGTGCATTGCTGTTTTTATAGATGTGAGCATCTCCACTAACTTCTGTCTGATTTGATTTGCTTGACATTTTTTGAACCAAGAGTGCAACTACCTTTGCTTTCTCAGCATTTTTTGAATATTATTTTTAAACCATGATGAGTCTTTCCCATCCTAAATCCACTTTGTTCCACTACGTCCACTGTACTGGAACTAAACAATATCCATTCATTCCTTAAGTGGGATGCTAACAATTGCTTATCTGCTCTTTCTAGTACAAACACTCTCCTAGGCTTCTTGACTGATTTATTAACTTTGGTGGTCATTGCTGCTATGACGATATCACGATCACTAACCCCTGTCTCCACAGTGACGTCACTGACAAGATCAGACCTGTTTCTAGCTATAATGTCCAGAATGTTTCCATTGCATATGGGCTGACAATTTAGCTGCTCAAAGTAGTGTTTGGAAAATGCACTCAACAATAGTTCACAAGGCTGCTTGTCTGTGCCCCTATAGTGATAGCACACGCACCCCAGTCTATACTTAGCAGGTTGAAGTCACCGTGACTACCGAAGAATAGCCTGGGTACCTTCGCACAACTGATTGTAAACTTTCTTTGAATGACTCTAATACTTTGATAGTGAAACCGAGTGGCCAGTAAAAACACCCAACTATTACCTTTGTTTTGCCCATACCTGTTACAGGTGTCCAGATAACCTCACAGTCACTCTTGACTTTGAGCTCAGCAAAAGTAAAAATTTTGTAGACTGCAATGAACACACCCACTCTCTGATCGTACCTGATCTAGCTTTGCGATATACATCCCATTCGTCATTAATTATTTCAGAGCTAATACAACAGCTGTACAAGTTCTTCTGAGACACTTTGTCAACAAAATGAAACTGCCACTTGCAGTCAGACAGATTAAGAAAAGTATATACTCAGTGATGGTGCTGCTTTGCAGTATAATATTCACGAACCTCATAAACCTAATTCCTCATCAAGAAGATTTTGGCATGGAAGCAAAACTGCACTTTTTTGCTATGTGGCATGGGAAGAGCCCCTGTGATGGTATTGGAGGGACTGGAAAATGCCAAGCCAGAAGAGGCAGCTTGCAGGCTACATCTCCATCCAATAACATATTGACACCAGAAAACCTCTATACTTGGTCAGTCAGCAAAATACAAAGCATTGATATGTTCTTTGTGTCTTCACAGGAAATCAAGTCATATTAAGGTCTTTTGAAAGACAGATATAGTGCAGTGAAGACTGTTACAGATTCATGTTCACACCATGCATTTCTGATCACTGTTACTAACAAAATCTAATAAAGAGGCTTTCAACAGAAGTAAATAAGACCACTGTCGCTATGGGAAATCCTGAAAATTCTTCATTTGAACAGCTGCAAGTGGGAAGTATGTGACTTTCAAATATGATGAAATGTGCTACATAGAACACATTTCCCATGTATCCTGACTTTAAAGATGTTGAAATTATCTGTATGTCTCTTGTCCAGTCACAATTATTAAAATGGTCCAGTGGGAAAGACTTAGTTTGGGTCCCATTGTCCAGTGTTTTATCAAGGTCAGACGTCCAATTATTACAAAGCCATTGTGTCCTGTTACATAAAGTAGATAAAAGTTTATGAAAAGATCTTGTGTCTCAACTTTATGTAAACTTTTTGTTTTGTTTTGATGTCAGTATATTAAAAAATACTAGGTTATGTCAAAGATGTAAGAGTTCCTTTTTGTATCTTCAAATCTACAGTTATAACTATTCATTGCAAAATATTTATGTGTTCTTTATTAATAAAGGTTACATATATATAAATTTCTTTATGAATTTCATTATTGCTTTAAATCTTCATTTTATTTCATGGTCTTGTCATTTTAATGTACAGTTATAGAATAAGGATACATACTGCTGCATTTGTGCTCTGAAGCTGAGACAATTGAAATATAACATATTTATTAAATAAAATATTGAACATTGTTTTCAGTTCCCAATTGTATACAGTTCTGACCTTCAGGTCAGCCATATACTGTTTAATAACATTGTTTCAAGGAATAACCCTGGGTTTAATTTTTTTATAAGCAGTTCTGTATATAAATGATATGCATAGATACGATTTTCATGTTACCGTTTATCAATGAAGTAAGTCAGTTAGGATATTCTTCTTTGCACATAAGATTGGTACCAAATATGTAAACATTTCAGCAAAAAATCAAATTCAGATTCAACTGTCTAGATACCCATCCAGGAATTTGAAGTTCATCTCATTCATTTTTTTCCTGATGGAGTCAAATGTAGTTAAAAGTAAGAAGTATTAAATGTGATTCACAATACTTTCCATTTTTTTAAATTAATAATAAGTCTGAAGATCTACAGTCCCAAAACTGAGGACTGTACTGTTTTCATGGCAGAGTTACACATTTTTAACAACTCATGAATTTAAACAGCAACATGAAAAAATGTAATTTACAACACTTTTAATAAATAATTTAAATGTTGTATCTCACTTTTTATATGATGTATCAACTTGGTGCTCTACATACTTGATGCGTGAAAAAAACTGATGTCGATAGGTCAACTCATGTGTAAGTAGTAACCATTTGAAAAGGGTTAAAGTATTGCCCGACTGATGATCACGTACACACCTTTCAGCCTTCAAACATAATTTTCTCAAAAATGGTTACAGATAGGACAGTGATATTTGATAGTTTTACTATTAAGACTGGTAGGTATGGATGTACCAAATATGATCAAATTCTGAAATGGTCACCTTATCATTCACCAAAATATCTGTGATTTTCCATGGAATGACCCAATATACATATGGCAACACATTTTAATCAGATATTGGTGACAACTCTAATTTGTGTGTTATACAGTAGGATATGTTGATGTCTCATCTTTTTATTTGAGGTTTACATGATGTTTATGTAAGAGTGAGGCAGTGTGGGGCTATCATAATAGTGAGAAAGTCATTCTCATTGCCCTTTTAATAAGGTGTGTGATCGTGTCGGGTAGCCACTACAGCTGTGCACCTGTGAGGCATGGACAGTATGAGGTTATCAATCAGCTCTTGAGGGATATTTAGCCATTCTTCAATAAGTGCAATATTCAGTCCTGCAAGCATTGTGGGAGGTGCTGGTCTGGCTACTATGTGAATACTAATAGCATCCCAGACATGCTCAATTAAGTTTAAGCCTGGTGAACAAGCTGGCCACTCCACTCATTCGATTCCATCAGCTTCAAGCATGTTGTCCACCAGTGCATTTCTGTGGCAACTAGCATTATTGTCTCCCAGTGGGAACACATCTCCTATGGCAACAGAATAGGGCACAACAAAAGGTCGAAGGATCTCATCTCTATACCTCTGACCACTCAAAATACCATCCTGAATGACATAGAGGTCTCTACGTCCACCAATACTGACTCCTTCCTACATCATTCATCCACCTCCATGATATGGTGATGTTTCCTGTATATACGCAGGATGGTTCTTAGTTTCACATTCTCTCCAAATGAGAGATCAACATTGTCTGGCTGAACACAAAATCTTGGCCCATTGGCGAACAGAACCCATTTTCAATTCTGATGTTCCTCTGCCCAGTTCCTGTGGGCTAAACAATGTCATGGTCGTAATGGGATATGCACCATAGGCCTCCGTGCATAGAGACCACATTCCCAAAAGTGATTTCGTACTGTTTGTGTTGATATTACACATCCTGTTGCTGATTGCGAGGTGTGTTGTAGCTGAGTTTCATTCAGCCTCCTGTCTTGGTTGCCTATTAACTGGAGATAATGGACATCTCTTGTTGATTTTACCCATGGATGACCTTGGTCTTGGCTTCTTTTACTGATGTCCAGGACTTGGAAATTACACTTTGAGACACTCCAATAGCTGCAGCCATGACCCTCTGTGTCCGTCCAACTTCCAACCTTCTTATGGCTCTCTGTGCCATAGATTCAGGTAAGTTAGACTCGTATTGCATTGTACTACCTGCTCAGTACACTATTTGAACAAAACTGATTGTGTAATTTGTTTGGTAGAGTAAACACAAGTCAACACCAACCCCATCTGCAGCAACTTACTGCTCTTATCACAATCTCAGTAGTCATAACGTTGTTATCTCCATTCTGTAGAACTGACAGAAAGACATCAAACCATTTTAGTTCATTCAGACAATGACAATACTTCAGAACCCTAGATATATCAACTTATCCCCTAATCGTTTTGACCAGTGCATATTGTGCTTCAAAGTGACTGTAAAAAGACATAACTGCACAACTGCAGGTTTTGTTTCCCCAACAATGTCTTTAAATAACAAAATATTCTTCAAAGCTGACAATTTCCAGACTATTTTGAGTGATTCCATGTGTTTGACAAGAGCAACTTCATCTTTTATCTGGTACTTACTAGGAAACCATTTCATAACCTACTTTTTGCAACCACTAACATACAGTTGGAGATGTTTGTATAGTACAGCATACTTGAGCCATCATTGATTTTTGCCTTTGAAGTTTAAAAATGTAATTCAAGGTTACTAGAGCTCACAGAAAAAGAGGAAAGCAATGGGCTCAAGTTAAATTGTACTGATGATGGACTGATCACGTTTTGGCCCTGTAGAAAGGATGCCCCCAGATGGGACTCACACTGTGACAATCATGTCCCCCCAGTGTGACACTCACCAGTGTGTTGTGCCTGTCAAACAGAGGGGGGCAATGATGCAGTGGTCAGTGCCTGCCTGGCTCACACTACAGATTACACCTGCTAGCTTATTTGACTATCGAGTCCTCACCCTCCAGTCTCCTCTCTAGTAGCATGCTGCACACATCAGCTCCTAATGAGGTTTCATCCACTCCCACACTGTGACAGCTGACGCACCAACAGGGGCCGCTGCATCCAGTGGGTACTGCTTGAGTGGTGCCCTCACCACTGAAACCATCAGCACCAGGCTTTAAATGTTACATGGCCATATGCCCCCTCCCCATGCTACACCATTGCTTCAAAAGAAAAAGAAAAAAAATCTGAAAGTTTTACTATCTCTTGTCAATTAACTGAAAACAAACTGAAAAGTCAACTTGGATACCATGTTGTATCCATGTTGCTCAGGGATTGTTATAATATGTGGATTATGGAAAGCAATCAGTCACAAAGATTTCTTTTACTGAAGTCTAGATTTGCAAAAATAAAGAAATATTTGTGACTGTTGTTCAAATTCTACAAACTGAAAAGTCATCAACTAGCTGAAGTGTACAAAATGCTCAGGGGTGTTTATGAGGAGCACACTTTCACTGGTTCAGCTACAAATCACTAAAAATATAGTTAACTTCAGGTTTCAGTCATTGTATGGTGCAACATTTTGTTTGAAATAAATTTTACCAGTAAACTCTTCCCTCAAAGGAAACTGAACTTAATGATGTTACAAATGCTTTGCTAAAAACAAAAGGCTTTCTTAAAGATTATAAATTTGTTTGGGATTTGACAAAATGGTGGTAGAAGCAAGAGAAACGTCAGAACCTGCCAATATTTACAGATCATTTCCATCAAATTTTCAGCCAGCATGACACACGAAAAAGCTTGGCTAGGAAGCAAAACATGAACGTCTTAGTGACAAGCAAAATCAGTTCAAAATTAATTTTTACTTCGAAGTGTTGGACACCATATATTCAACTGATAAGACATTTTATCAGATTACAACTGGAAATTTTGTCTTCATGATCTACAAAACAGAGCGTCCAAAGTTGTTCTTGAAGAACATTTAAATTTGAGTGTGTTTACAACTCACAGAGACTAAAGACATTGATGCAACTGATGTATGCAATGATTTATAACCCATCACTGGAAGAGTAGACTAATATCTGAACACCACAGGAAGATCTGAATTACATTTGTAAATATGGATTTAATATACAGTGTACATACCTAATTTATTAACTGTGCTAAGTGTGTTGCTCACAGTTCCTGTCTCTGTTGCCAGTGGTGAGCACAGATTCTTCATATTAAAGCTAATAAAAATATATTTGTGTTCTACAATGACTCAAGAAAGACTTTTTGAGTTAGTAACTTCGTCAATAAGAACATTTACCATGAACTACAAATCTGAATCATTTAAAAAAACAAGATGAAGAAACTACTGAATAGTATCAGTGCTGTATAAAAGTGTGTGATGTGTCTTGTATGCCTGAATATTTTTAATGGGAAATTACTTTTATATAGTTTACATGTTACAATTACACAATTGAATAAAAATATGCTGTATGTACTTTACTTTGATGTTTTGTATTGATATGGTATGGAGTGAATTTAAAGTTGTTAGCCCGGGGTGCTGAGTCTGTTAGGGCACGCACAGCTTTCCTTACACCTGTTTTAGTTTCTTCCTAATATTCTTCTATAGAATTTCATTCAAATGTCCTGTTGTGTTATTCCTCTAATCCACTTCCCTTAAAATGCTACAATGTTTGTTTTATAACAAAATATCCATCACTAATCATTTATCTATCCATCACAGAAGTGCCAGATCACTAAAATTCTTCAATAGTCCTGAATGATATTTTTGAATCCTGGTCCAGCACACACTTTTTTTATTATTAGCTGTAATATTCAACAACATATGATTAGTGAAAGTTACTATACCATGAAACATCTCCCCTTCTATTTTAATGTACACAAATACCAGAACGTTTTAATATGCATTATGAATGAGAGTTCATATTTAGCATATATCTATGTTTTGAAGATGGAGTCTGCTTCAATTACTACTTATCTCTAATTCTTAGAGAAGTTGATGACATTGCCTTCTTAGGTGATATGATGAATAGTCTCAAGGTTGTTAATATGAGATCAGTTTTTAAATTAGTTACTTCAAATTATTGTAAACACATTTACCTTACACATACCATTGATAAACTTCATTCCAAAGTCACCTCTACACTGACACTGAATTTGTATGCTGTATCAAAAACTCAGTTCCTTAGATTCTTCATAGATGTCACTCAACCAACATGAAGATCCTAATAACCATGATTAAGCAGTGCAAACACAACACTGTTGGTAAGACAGCTGATCAGTTACAATAATAACATGAGGAAGGAAGTACACTGCTTGTGTTGATTAGAAGTTCTGCCATGCCTAGGTCACTTCCAAAGTCTGATCATATCTGCAGTGTTACTTTGTGTTGGTAGAGACTCTCATCAAGGAAAGTTTCCAGACATCTTTGAGGAGGTACAATTGGACTCCGCCAATAAAAAACTAAAGGTGGCTGCCATATTTTGTGACCTAACAAAAGCTTTTGACTGTGTCAGTCACCAAATTCTTTTACAAAAAGCTGCACATCTCGGCATAAGTGGTTCAGCAGGGAAATGGCTTGACTCATACCTATCAAACAGGAAACAGAAAGTTGTGCTGGATAGTGAAGCTGGTGTCCCAATATCATCAGAATGGGGTACTATCACATGTGGAGTGCCTCAGGGCTCCATTCTAGGCCCCCTACTTTTTATTATCTTTATAAATGACCTGCCTCTCTGTGCAGAATACTGTAGATTCACTATTTTTGCTGACGACACCACTCTTCTTATTGATAATTCAGTTGATAAACTAGAGGCAACAGCAAATACAGTTTTGACTGAAATAACTAAATGGAGTCCATTTCAGTGGCTGTAAAATTTTTAATGCACTCCCCTCAAGAATTAAATGTTTGGTAGAAGATGAGCCCATGTTTAAAAAAAACTTGAGGAAGTACCTATTGCAAGGAACATTTTACTCAATAGATGAGTTTCTTAACTACAATACTTAGTATTTCCATGTAGGGCTAATGTAAACTGTAAATACATGCACAAATCAATAGTTGTAATCCTTATTACTGTTATTGTAAACCCATATTCTATTATACTTACTTACTGTAACTATTGTTGGCTTGTAATTTTGTTTATCAGCGATTTTTTTTCTTGTGGTAGAATATAGTAATTGTATAATGTAATAAGAAGAGATTTTGTTTGATTTATGTGTTATCATAAACTGTATCCAAACAACATGTAAAATTGACACGTTCCATATCCCGTGATTTAGTCAAAACATGGATCACCGGAACAAGAAATAAATAAATAAAATACAGGAACTACTGATATCTTACCTTTCTCTAGCCAGCCAAAGCCTACCACAGCAGCTAATGATTGCTACTTACAGATATCAGCTCAGAGGAACCTGACAGGAATTATGATTTTCATGCAGCCACAGTATATCATGATTTGACTGAAACTGTACATAATATGCTGCGTAACATGCAACTTCACTCCCAAAATGCATGGTGAAGTCTACCTTTGACACCTAGATACTGTGCAGTGTACTGCAGATGGACCCAACAGCATGCCTGAATGGACACATTAAAATTGGCATGATGGCAGATGGGACTGGCATCTACTTTCAACCAGACAATTGTCAGAGGTGTTTCTGAAGGCAACCTGAGCAGCCTGAATGCCTTTGACACACCATCCAGTGAGTGAAACAAAGTGGTTGTTCCTTGTGTTGGAGTGGCATTATGTGGAGCCACTGGTGGCTGTAGAAGGCAACCAAATGGCTGTACATTTAAATCAATACTCTGCAAGTCACTTTCAAGTGCATGGCAGAGGGTTCATTGAACCACTTTTATTATATTTATCTACAGTTCCATTCTCTAGTAGCTCACAGTAAAAAAGGCACACCTACATCTTTCAGTTTTCAATCTGATTTCTCTTAGTTTATTATGATGATCAGGACTCTCTATGTAGGTGGGTGCTTCCAAAATGTTTGCATTCATCATACAATGTATATAGCAACCACATTGGCAGCATTTTGGTGAAGTATTCTTGAAGGATGACAATTCTCAAGCTCATCTTGCACATATTTTGAATGTGCTCCTTCATGTTAATGGCAATGGAGGATTAGAATAGATAAAATGTTCTCCACTCATATACTCTATTGAACATGCCTGTGATGCATTAAAAAGTGCTGTTTTGGAGTGGGAAAATGAAGACCAACAGTTGCTTGATCATGTAGTGGACAGTATGCCACAATCAATACAGACATGCATCAGTGCAAGAGGTTGTGTTATAAGGTATTACGGATGATGTTGTACATTGGAAAACCAATTCAGAATGTCCAGTTTATCATAAAAGGATTTGTCAATTTCTGTTTTCATGAGTAATAAAGAGAACCGAAATATTATTTTTGAATATCCCTGTTCCATTTCTATGTAAAGCCTATGAACCTCTAGAATTGTGGTGATGCAACACATATTTTGAGGTAATTTTGTAAGCTTTCCCAATGATACGTTGACATCTTGCGAGATTGGGTGTACTGCCACTGGTCCGCGTATTCCCGACATCTTGCGAGATTGGGTGTACTGCCACTGGTCCGCGTATTCCCTACACGATATTTCTCTTCATCTGAGTAGGAAGTTGAGCAAATTCACCATCCTCTCTTTGCACTTGTGTATCTTGTCCAATGACTTCATCTTCCTGCAAATGTCCTCCCTATAGAGTCTTCAATTGCAATCTCATAGGCTTTCCCGGCAATTCGTTGACATCGTGTGAGTTCTGGAGTACTGCCGGTGGTCAACGAATGCCCAACATGATATTCCGATGTTGTAGCTCGATGTCTTCATCAGGTGTTCCCTGAGACTGATCGGCTAGCCAACCATGTCCCATATTTATGCCTAGGCAGTGTCTGGTGCTTCCAATGTGGTCCGTACCCGTTGTTCTCCAGTCTGGCATGACGTTCCATCGTTGGTCCACACCTAGTGGCAGCCACCTCATGCCACTTCATAGGATGTCCGCAGATGTACTGGGCACACTTTCCCATGTGTGGTGCCAACATCTTCTTTAGGTGCGAGGCTGTGGCATAGCTGGCTGCACCAATATTGCTCATGATTGCGTGAAGTGGTACATCTTGTTTATGGACCTTCGGTAATTCATATAGTCTTTATGGAGCTGGTGCCTTAGGTCTCAGCAATTTGACAACATTCTCAGGACACCCTGTTTCTTTAAGAAGAGCCCTGGTTTTCCTATCCACCTTATCAGTGGGGTCATTCGCTAGTGTGATGTCAGCAGGGACTTCTAAAAGATGACAAATCTTCCAATCATATTGGATCCTCATAAGTATAACCATGGAATTCTCTAGGCTTGATGGCAAAGTTGAGGCCTCTTCCCAGTACTTTCAAGGTAGCATCATCTAATGTGCAAAGACTAAGATAAACCATGTTGCAGGTAGCACATGTTTGTTGTGCTTTGTTGTAGGTGTGCTCAAATTTTGCCAGTTGTCAGGCTGTAGCATTACATTCGATGCATTCTGCCAGTGACCATGATGTACCATCCATTCTGTCCCAGTCCTTTGGCGCTAAGTTGTTTGCCATGACCAGGTGTAGATGTAGTAATTCCCTGGAGGTGACATCCAGTCTATGCCGAATGTCACGGATCCTTCTCTTACCAAGGCCATACTGGCGTGATGTTTGATTCTGTTAGCCACCCTCAATGTAATATGATGCTTTATTTTGGCAAATACATGCACCCTGTCTCCTTCTCTGCATCTGAGAAGGAAGTTGAGTGAGTTCACCATCCTCTCTTGGCACTGATGTAACTTGTGCAATAACTTCATCTTCCTGCATGTGTCATGCAATGTAATCTCTTAGTCTTTCCTGGTGATTTGTTGACATATTGTGAGATTGGTGTACTACCGGTGTTCTGTGTATTCCCAACATGATATTTCGACTTAGTAGCTTGGTGTCTTCATCAGGTGTTCCCTGAGACTGATTGGCTAGCTTACAGTGTCCCGTATTTGTGCCTAGGCAGCGTCTGGTGCTTCCTATATGGTCCACGCTCATTGCCCCCCAGATTGGCATTAGTATATGAATTATGACATGCTGCGAACACTAGAACAACAAGCTAAGACTCTCTCCAACTCAGACAGCTTGAAAGCTGAGTTGGATCAACTTCTGCAAGTGTCCACAAAAAACTGTTATTCAGCCAGGGACATCCGAAAAGTCTTAATCCGTAACAGACCACTAAGCTTGCTACAGCAGAACATTACCTTGAAATGGACCATCCATGGATTATGATAAAACCAGGATCCTGGCTCAAACCCTAATGATCTGGGATAGCAAAATGGAAGAGTACCAGATAAAGCAGGAAGCGGGATATCAGCCAAGTAAAGCATGGAACCCGGCTCTGGAACTGCTACACAAGCAACAGAAGAAAGTCACCTTCCCCACACAACCAGGGAGAGATACGTAATTGCGGCAGCATATGCAGATGTAACATACCTCCCCCACAGCAGCCAGGTATGCCAGGAAACATACCTTGGAGGCTCACACCAAACTCCAACATCCAGGAGGACAGCCCAGCCATGATAATGTTCCGTAGCAATCATCAACAGCAGAAGGATCATCTTGAAAATGCAAGGAAAGAGCATAGTGGGCATGGATGTCCTATTCAGAGCCGTAAGGTGGCTGCCACCAGGCACGGACCAACAGTGGAACATCATAATTCATATACTAATGCCAGACTGGAGCGCAATGGGCTCAGAACACATAGGAAGCAACAGACACCACCTAGGCATAGCCGATCAGTCTCAGGGAACACCTGACAAAGATGCAGAGCTACGATGTCGAAATATCGTGTTGGTAATATGTGGACCATGGGGAGTAAGCCCGATCTCAAAAGATGTCAACGAATCGCCAGGAATGCATACGAGATTACATAGCAAGACTGTACAGGGATGACGTGAGCTGGAATATGAAGTTATTGGACAAGCTACATCAGCACAAAGAGAGGATAGTGAGTTCGCTCATCTTCCTACTCAGATGCAGAGACGAAGACGTGGTGCCTGTATTTGCCAAAATAAAGCATCATATTACATCAATGGCGGCAAACAGAATCAAACATCATGTCAGTATGACTTTGGTGAGAAAAAGGATCCATTACATGCGGCATAAACTGGATGTCACCACCAGGGAATTACTACATCTACACTTGGACATGGCAAACAACGTAGTGCCGAAGGTTGCTGGTGGAATGCATCAAATGAAATGCTACAGCCTGACAACTGGCAAAATTTGAGCACATGGACAACAAAGCGCAACAAACACTTAATATCTCCTGCAACATGGTGAATCTCAGTGGTCACACATTAGATGATGCTACCTTGAAAGTACTGGGAAGAAGCCTCAGCTTTGCTGTCATGCCTAGAGAACTATCGTTTTCCAGTGTCATTAGCTCTCTGGAACAGATCGTTAACACTCTACCCTTATGTGTTGTGGAAGAGATCCAGAGATAGAGATTTGCAGGGCACTTACTAGAGCTTACTTCTGAGGACCGACTATGACCAGAAGATGTCAACTTTTAGAAGACCCTGCTTACAGTCCACTAGAGAATGACCCCACTGATACGGTGGATAGGGAAACCAGGGCTCTTCTTAAAGAAACAGAGTGGCCTAAGAAAGTTATCAAGCATCTGAGACCTAAGGTGTCAACACCACTAAAAGTAAATGGATTACCAAAGGTCCATAAGAAAGATGTATGACTTCACCCGGCCACGAGCAGTATTGGTGCAGCCAGCTATGCCACAGCCTCACACCTAAATTAGATGTTGGCACCATACATGGGAAAGGGCACCCACCACATCCTCAACTCCTCTGACTTCATTGCATACTGAACCATGGGGCATAATTTCAGTAAGAAGTGGCACATTATTTTTTCTCTGTCCATGTGTTAGCAGTACTGCTCTACCAACTTCAATTTGTTTTCTGAAAAATCTAGCTCTGCCATTCATTTACTGTTGGTGTTATGTTACTTTTTCTACAGTGGAGTAATTTTTATGGAATTAAATAGATTAAAATTTGGTGACAAAGGATTGCATGAAGTTCACAGAATCTTTGTCATTAGAACAATATACATATTGTGTTTAATAATGCATATCTTCAAATATTAACAATGTTCATATATAATTTCACTTGAGCTTTGTTTTAAATATGTACTGTTGGGGCACATTGAACCAAGTTCTCCTGGGACATGATGAGACATGGTTCATTGTGGCCCAACTGATACACTGAAGAAAATTTTGTTAAAAGCCACAAAAAATGCCAATAAATAGGCAAATCGGAATCTTCATGAGCAGGAAGCTAATGAAGAAAATAGCAAGGTTCATTATGAAGCGAGCAATGACAACATGGACGAGTCCATGTATACAACTGTATACAACTTTGAAATTTTTTTATAAATCATGAGAAACAGATGATTTCATTTTGATCAAATTTGAACTAAGAACAAAATGCCAGTTTACTATGTGGTGATAATTTCGAAACCAAAGGATGACTCTGGAGACTATCAGTTATCATTTTGAGGACAGGTAAAGGATTAATCATTTGTTCCAGTTACTAATATACTTAAAGTGCTTCAAAAACCAATTGATGATGGTGTGACAAAGAGACAAAAGACATATTTCAAATTTGGAATCAGCTTCCAGTCCATTGATGTTCGGTAATTTCAAAAGAAGACATACGAGTCTGTGCCTACAGGTTTAAGGATGTATAAGTGGAATATATGTAAACATGAATTTAAAAATACATTTAAAATTTACTTTGTGTGCTAAACATGTTATTCTAACAAACTATTTAAAGTGGCTCATTGCCCCACATGTGGGGCACTATTAACAATTTTTCTTCAAAGACATGTAGCTTGAAACAAATTACTCATAGAGCAATCATATAATGCCATCTGATACTTGTATGACTAAGCTGTAAAGACTGAAAATCACAACTCTGTAATAAAATTATTGGATGAAGAACACAGAGAAATAGTTTTTGCAATTCAATGTGCCCCACTCTCTCCTGTTGCAACAACCATTTGATTTTCTATTTCAGTTTAATGTAATGGAGAACATTAAGGTTTGTGTTGTCAAGATATTAACCTCAGAATGATAGAAACTATTTTTATTTATAGAAACTATTTTTATTTATACAATACATCACAGTCTTTATATAAATCTAAAATAAATTGATAATTAAAGCTTCTATGATATATAATATGTAAAACTAAAATTTTATGTAATGAATCTTTCACTCTGCAGTGGAGTGTGCACTGATATGAAACTTCCTGGCAGATTAAAATTGTGTGCTGGAACCGGGACTCAAACCTTTTATGGTTATATTTCTTAAGGTTATTCTCTTTCTCACTCTTACTTGGACCCTAATTATTGCTTAGTGTTTTTGTCTCCTTTATATTCTCATCCTATATTTCAAATGATGTGGTTCCTGTTCAGGAAGCCTATCATGTGTTGGAGAGTATCGTTGGTAGTCAACTTCATTGTCTTCCATTTCAGTTTCATCATCACTTGTAGTGTAGTCTTCAACATTATCACTGAAATCTGCCAGAAAAGGAGGCAGAACACCAAGATACTTAGTCAGTTTTGTTCCCATATCCCTACCCTGAACCTCAGGAGATGTTCTTCTAGATACCATGCATTTGTTGAAGGTAATAGATAAAAGAACTGACATTATAGAAAGTACCACGGCCAGAAATATGAAACTATAGTCATTCTGCAATAGTTTCAACTCCTCACATGGCAGACAACCTGCAAAATAAGGTAACATAATCAAAATAGTAATAACGTAATAAATAAAATTAATTTTATCTATAGAATAATCAAATTTATTATTCACAGTAGACTGTAATCAGTTGTTTTGTATTATCAGCAACAAGGCAATTATCACTAAAAATTATACAGTATGAGTTCAGGTTGGTTACTTGGAAAGTCTAACATAATTTTCAGATTTTTGTTACACTGCACACACCATTATGAAGTTAGTAATGTGTGTTACAAATGTCAAACACTTACTACTATGTAATTCTTATTTGCTCATTAGATAGTGGTAGATTTGGAATCATAGTAAGTTTTATTTTTTATTTACACTTAAACATGGTGGGCAGATTCTGTTATAGTATGACATCTGATCCTATACCAGCAACAAAGATTGGAATCAACATCATTCTGATCAGGGGCACTGTCTCTGTGGGTGCTCTGGTGTTTGCGCAGATCCCAGGAAATTTTTGAAGGTTCTCAGCACCCACACAGAATGGAGAAGGAAGATAACTAAAAAAAAAAAAAATTGTACTCTTGCATGCACAGCTGTTCCATTAGCACCACACTGGGTCTCTCGGAGCCCGTAAAAACCTGCGTTTACCAATAGCTATTGTTAATTTTTTGTTGTTTTATTTTATTTTATTTTATTAGGATGCTGTGGTTAGTCATGGAAGCTACATGTGTAATTACTGATGAGGATGTACAACCACATTCCAAAAGGTTTTAGTTCTGCTAAAAAGGAAAAGAAGTTGTTCTGCTAAAAAGTGTATTACACAGGTCGTCATGCAAAACATGATAATCAGGTAGAAGGCGATGGATGCAGAGAACTAATAGCAAGACTTAGTAAATGTATGCACAGTTCATGGACTTAGCTGGATGTTTTATTTGGCATTAGTAAGGAAATCTCTCTATCTCAAAATGAAAGTGGTAAAACTGAACTATCTGAAAGATTAGAACTAAGTAACAGACCTAGCATTTCCCACTAAAAATACTATGCACTCATCACCTTCAATAATTTTGGTCAAAGAATGGCAAAGAACATCTAATAGTTGACTCCAACAACCAAATCTTAGTGTTCATCAGAAAGTTCCATCTGTCTGACATGCAAATGAGTAACAAAATTTAAACATTTTTCAATCAATTTCTGACTTCTTTAAGATTTCTTTGAAATTTTATGAAGGTACCAGTTTTAGCAATTAAGGGGCCAAGATACAAAGCTTCTAAACACAATTTTGAGAGCTCACAATTTTGTAAATGGTTACAAGCGACGGTTTGCACGCCGCCACACCAGTATTTGCAGGAAGATGTTCTTTATGATACAAAGAATTTAAGACATCAGCTGCCAATGGGGACTGAATTAAATAAGCAGAAGACATTGAGAATTTGTGCCCAGCAGGTATTCAAACCCATGTGTGAGGCTTACCATGTGGTGGCACTGAGCGGTCCACCACTTGGGCAGAGCAGCTGCTTCGAGTGCATGGAGTACCCTAGCACACCTCCCACCAGATGCAGTCTTTCAACTCATCCATGCACTACTAATGGCAGTGCCCCTGTCCAGTTTCAATTGCTGCTTGCGGCTGTTCACCGATTTCTGTAAGCGTCTAACCGCAGGTCTAACTTTATAATATATGCAAAGACTTATGTAGTAAAACAATTCTACACAGAGTTTTGATTACTTTTTGTATTACAAAAACAACTTAAAATAGTGGTTTTTCTACATTTATGAACCGTTGGTTGTCAAAAAATATCTGAAGTTAATTTTCAAGGTGGGTTAGTTTCCAACATTGGTGAACAGTGATCTAGAGTACCCAATGATTATCAAAAGTTAGTGCCCCCTCATTCTGATGTATTATTAGTGTTACATTTGAATCTAAAAAGTTATTTTAAGTAAAGGTGTTTGGTGAAATAATTCTTTATGATGACTTAAGATAAGAGGAATCTTAACAAAGAATGCCTGCGTTCAACAACAACCAAATTTGTCAGTTACCACAATTTATTTGTTTTAGTTACGACACGTTGCACCATCAATTAATGAAAATAAGTTACTGAGATCATATGAAGGTTTCATACATGTACATATTAAAAATTCTTAAATTCACTCAACTAGCTGTAAATATAAATATTAAAAAATGTATGAAGATTTTTTTTAGCAAAAGCAAAAAGCGTAAGATTTCAGAGTATTTGACTGCTCAACATGATATTTTAATATCTAATGCTGACAGTGTTCAGCAACTGTGAAAAAAGTTCAAGTACACTATATGAAAGCCGCAAAATTCAATTCTTGTAAATCCAATTTATGAACCTGTGAAAGGTTAATAAATACACTCCTGGCCATTAAAATTATTACACCACAAAGATGACATGCCACAGATGCAAAATTTAACCGACAGGAAGAAGATGCTGTGATATGCAAATGATTAGCTTTTCAGAGCATTCACACAAGGTTAGCGCCAGTGGCGACACCTGCAATGTGCTGACATGAGGAAAGTTTCCATCCAATTTTTCATACACAAACAGCGTTGCCTGGTGAAACGTTGTTGTGATGCCTTGTGTAAGGGGGAGAAAGGTGTATCAACACGTTTCTGACTTTGATAAAGGTCCGATTGTAGCCTATCACAATTGTGGTTTACGACATTGCTGCTCACATTGGTCACTATCCAATGACTGTTAGCAGAATACAGAATCAGTGGGTTCAGGAGGGCAATCACTAGCAGTCGAGATGACAGGCATCTTATCTGCATGGCTGTAACGGATCGTGTAGCCACGTCTTGATCCCCGAGTCAACAGATGGGGATGTTTGCAAGACAACAACCATCTGCTCGAACAGTTCAATGAGATTTGCTGCGGTTACCCTTGACGCTGCATCACAGACAGGAGTGCCTGTGATGGTGTAAGCAATGAGGAACCTGGGTGCATGATTAGCAAAATGTCACTTTTTTGGATGAATCCCGGTTATGTTAACAGCATCATGATGGTCACATCCGTGTTTGGTGACATCATGGTGACCACACATTGGAAGCGTGTATTCATCATTGCCATACTGGCGTATCACCCGGCATGATGCTATGGAGTGCCATTGGTTACACGTCTTGGTCACCTCTTGTTCACATTGACGGCACTTTGAACAGTGGCCATTACATTTCAGATGTGTTACAACCTGTGGCTCTACGCTTCATTCAATCTTTGCGAAACCCTACATTTCAGCACAATAATGCACGACCGCATGTTGCAGGTCCTGTACGGGCCTTTCTGGATACGGAAAATGTTCGTCTGCTGCCCTGGCCAGCACATTCTCCAGATCTCTCAATAACTGAAAACGTCTGGCCAAGCAACTGGCTCATCACAATACACCAGTCACTACTCTTGATGAACTGTGGTATCATGTTGAAGCTGCATGGGCATCTGTACCTGTACACAACATTTTTATTGATCCAAATTTATCAGTTACCCACTGATTAAAGTTAGTGATCTCCATCACAAGAGCTCTTTCAATCAAATGCATCACCTATGCTAACAATCTTTCCTGGGGGATAGAGTTGTGTAAGAATCATTTCATTGTTTTCAAAGTTTAAAAGCTTGTTACTGCTTCAACTGTTGTGCTTGGGGAAAACACTGGTCAAGGGCTTGCAAGCTACTCAGGGAGTAACTACAAATAACTATAGACTTCCTCGGGCAGGCTTTGAGATATTTATGAGCCCGACAAATAGCGACCAGTTCCACAATGAAAGAACTACTCCCACAGGACAATGAATGCTGTTCAAGATGGTGTCCATGGGCATAAGCATACCCAGCAAGCCCATCAACTAGGGAACCGCCTGTGTACACTATTTTCATGCCACAGAACAAATCAAGAAGTACCTGAAACTGGCTATGGAGATTCAATGGTGAAATGGAGGCTTTCTTGTCATGGGATGAGTCTAACCGAAGATGCAAATGAGGATGGATCAAGGAGGTGTATGGAAACAATAGTGCAAACTGGGAGGGATGGGAAAGGACTAAAGCGATAAAAGAAGGAAAGAAACACATACCAGAACCACGATCGGGTGCAATGACTTTGGCTGTCATTGTGGGGAGGGGAGCGCTGTAGCTGGGAAAAGAAGCCTGTGATTTGGGTGGGAGGTGAGGCATTAATTTGTCCAGCATACAAGGCTAGTACCAAGTAACCAGTGGAATTCCAGGGGGGGGGGGGGGACCCAGCTTCAGCAAGAAGGCTTGCCACTGGACTTGTGTAGAAGGCCCCATTGCTAAACAATTGCCACTATGGAGGATTGGGTCCAATAACCACAATACAGGAGGGGCTTCCGAATGATACACTAGGCTCCCAAAGTCCATGCATGATTGAATGAGGTCCCTATAGAGCTGCAAAAGTGTTGGACAGGTGGCTCCCCAAAGGCTGAGGCAGCGAAGAATAAACAGATAGTGCCAGCACTGTTGTCGTAGCTGACAAAGGTGTGGCACCCAAGCATGCTTAAGAAGCAATGCATCTCTTCAATGTGAAAGGGTCCATCATCTAGGTATAACTCTGAGTCCAGGTGAAAGAACCAATGGCGAGAGAAGTGCTTGACATAAGTTTTCTGCCTTGAAAAATGGAAACCATGGGCAGAAGTCCAAGACCGAGCCTTTTTTATGGCTCCCTGCAGCCTATGTTCAGTGCACCAATGTTAAATGAGCTAAAATATAGACAAAAGGCATTGGCAAACAAGGAAGCACAGACCAATGACCCCACAGCCACAGCAAGACCGTTAGTTATGACTAAAAATGTAGGTATACTAAGAACGGAGCCTTGTGGGACACCATTCTCTTTAATATGAGATGAGCTAAGAGAGATACCAAGGCTAACTCACACACACATATACACAAACGTAAACACACCTAGGCAGACATACTGTAGAAAGCATACATACTGTATTTTCTACAGTATGTCTGCCTATGTGTGTTTACGTTTGTGTATATGTGTTGGTGTGTGTGTGTGTGTGTGTGTGTGTGTGTGTGTGTGTGTGTGTGTGTGTGTGTGTGTGTGTATTTGTTTACCCTCCTTTTCTTCCCCTAAGGTAAGTCTTTCCCCTCCCAGGACTGGAATGGCTCCTTACCGCCTCCCTTAAAAACCCTCATTTCCTTTCCCTCTCCTTCCCTTCTGCCTGAAGAAGCAACTGGGTTGCGAAAGCTTGTGTTTGTGTGTGTGTGTGTTTTATTTGTGCTACTATCACCACCTGTGCTCCTTCGCCTGGTGAGTAATTTTCATTGCATGTTCCACATCCAACAAGGATCTCCTCAACATGGATATGTGGAACAAACAACTAATCTAATCTAATCTAGTGCACTAGCCACACATCTGGCTTAGTGCAGGGCTACCATCACATACTGAGTTTAACTTCTCCCTGATGTATTTTATGTCAGGGTCCTATTTAATGTTTTTCTGTGACCCATTTAATGTTTTTCTGAATCTATATGCCTATAAATCTAACTTTTTATTAAAGACATTATATGGTGGAGGTTAATAGATGTGTTGTTTTGTGTGATTTTATAGCATCCAGACTATTTGTGGTAAATCATTCTACAATGTGTGAGGTGCAACTCTGTATTTCATGTTGATGTTTTGTTGCAGTTTTTACATTTATTAGTACATTATTTCAGATTCACGTAATGTACAACATTAACTGTGAATGGGCACAGTTGAAAATGTGTACCCAGTCACAATTTGAACTCAGGTCTCCTGCTTGTTAGGCAATAGTGTTAACCCCTACACCACTGGGGACACAGAGATCACATACCTGGATGGAATAGTCAAGCACACCTCCCATCAGACACAAATTCTCAACTTTATCCTGCCCTATATTACTCAAACTTGTGGATTCCCATAAGAGTAAGGTCCTAGTAATGTCTCCACACTGAAGAAAGATCATTGCCCCTCATTGTAGTGTCTGTTCTTTTCGACATGTACAAAAGAACAAGCATCATGTATATATAACTTAGTAACTTAGTGTCATCTGCAAATTTTATACATTTCTGGAAGCTGCTGGATGTCTGTAGGTCATTGATAAATATCAGAAATGACAAAGACACCAACAACTGGCCGTAGTGCTTTGTGGGATTCCTCTGTCCCTGAGACTGAATCACCGAAGCCCTCCCAGCAAGAGAAACCAAAAGATTCCAAGGGGGTTACCGTGCCCCCACCCCATACATCTGCATCTGAGAATGAAGTGGAGATCCTCACATCCCCTGAGGACTTGGCAATTGCTGAGAATTTGGAAGCTGTGACATCAAGGCTAAGCCTCTGCAGTCAGTGCCAACAGATCGTTCTGTGGAACCTAATGTGCCTTTTACATCAGCATGCCTCAACAGTCTGGAACCAATATGATCCTGTAGTGAAACTATGATGATGTTTTCCACCATCTGTCGAGTTGCAAAGTGTTGTGGCACTTCCCTGCTTTTTGTGTAGCCCTACAGGAAATGTGGCATCCTGTTCAGAGGACCCCTGCCCTTTGTGGCTACCAGAGCTATTACAAAAATCATTCCATCTGTGAGAGGATATCAGGCAGTGCTGCTGTGCCTCTCCACACGACTCTGGAGGCAGTGACTGTTCAGATCTAGGCAATTCAGGTATTTACCATGTTTTATTTACCTATGTTTCTTGTACCGAACTTAATGCCTTGGTTGTCCAACTTCCCCACCATTTCTCCTCTTGGGAGATGTGCCATGGTATTAATGTTGAGAACCATTTAGAACAGCTAGACATTTGCCTTCTAAACATGGAAGCTCCCATGCATTTTAGCTATAGACCTGACCCTTTGCAGCCCAAGCCTACTTCCACATCTTAGTTTGAGGGTCCACAATGACCTTTGTGGAAGCAACCGTTTTCCCAGCCTTTTGTTGGTCCCACAGTTTCAACCTGTGGACCACCTGCCCTCATGATCTCTCCATAGTGCTGATAGGCAGGGTTACACTTCGCTTGCTGTGGTTACTACTCTACTACCAGCCAACATTGATATGGCACTTCAACAGATAACTGAGATATTGTTTCTGCTGCTGAGCCAACCGTTCCAACTACCACTGGGTCAATTTGGCACAAGCCTGTGCTTTAGTGGACACAAGAGATCACTGAGGCTATGCAGGAATGTCAGCAGGCACTCCAGTGCCACACCACCATAGAGCACCTGATTGCCTTTAAATGCCTCCAAGCCCAAGCTCGGAGACTGATCCAACAGAGTAAGACACAGCCATCATCGGTTCTCATGCCTCCCCTTCTCGAGTGTAGTCCCAAGTACGGTGCCCTTTTGACTGCCACCCACCAACAGGAATCCTATCTCTCAAAATCCAATGTACTCCCTGTTATTGCCAAGCACATGGCAGAGAATTATGCACATTGTTCTGTGACTGCAACCTACAGTGTGGACCTCCACACCCTCAAAGAGTTGTTTGAACGGAGGCAGTTATCATTCTGCATGCATTGGCGGAAACTGTATAATGCTCAGTTTAGCGAGTGCTCTTGCTGCATCCCCCAATACCTCTTCAGGACCAGATCGAATTCACATCTGGTTCATCTGTCACCTCTCAGCATATTTTCAACACTAGTTAATCATCCTTTTCAATTATGTCTAGTCAGAGGGCATTTTCTCGTTCCAATGGTAGGAAAATATCATCATCCCAGTGATGAAAGCATGCGATGATTCGCTGGACATGGACAGTTACCACCTTATCGGCCTCGCCAACATTCTGTCCAAGCTCCTTGAACACATGGTGAGTTGCCAGCTTAAGTAGATACTTGAAGATCAGGGTCTCCTGGCCCCACAACAAGGGGGCTTTTATCAGGAATATTCCACTATTGACAATCTAGTGTCTGTAGAGCCAGCTATCCATACAGGTTTAACCCACCATGAACATCTTGTCACAATCTTCTTTGATCTCTGGATGGCACATGATACAAACTGATGTTTCATATCCTCTCAACACTTTACAAATGGGGTCCCCTTTAGACCTTCAGACAGACCTTCCTCCTGCTCCACTCTTTTTGGGTTAGGGTTGGTGCCTCTCTTAGCTCATCTAATACTCAAGGGAATGGTGTCCCAAAGGGCTCCGTTCTTAGTGCACCTCCATTTTTAGTCACAATTAATGGTCTTGCTGCAGCTGTGGGGTCATGGATTTCTTCATCCTTGTTTGCTGATGCCTTTAGTCTGTATTTTAGCTCAGATACCACTGGTGCACTTAATAGAGGCTGCAGGGAGCTATCCAGAAAGCCCAGTCTTGGGCCTCTGACCATGTGCAGAAAACTCATGTCATGCACTTCTCTTGCAATCGGGTGTTCACGTGGACCTAGAGTTATACCGGTATGATAAACCCATATCTGATATTCTTCACTGCCTCAGCCAACTCTTTTGCCACTCTATAAGGCCCTCATTCAACCAGACCTGGCCTATGGGAGCCTAGTCTATGATTTGGCAGCCCCTTCTGTGTAACGGGTTTTGTTCTCCATAGTGGTATCAGTTTTGTGACAGGGGCCTTCCGCATGAGTCCAGTGGCAAGCAATCCTTCTTGTTGAAGCTAGATTCCCCCTCCCCCCCCATATGATTCTGCTGGGTACTAGCTAATAGCCTGGCCTCTCTACCCAATTTGCAGGCTTATTTTCCCAGCTGATGTTTCATATCCTCTCAACACTTTACAAATGGGGTCCCCTTTAGACCTTCAGACAGACCTTCCTCCTGCTCCTCCTCCTCCTCCTCCCCTCACCACAACGATGGCTGAAGTCAGGTCTCCTGATTGCGGTACATGTTTCTTCCCTTCTTTCATCACTTGAGTTCCTTCCCATCTCTCCCAGTTTTGAGTATTCTACACGTATGCCTCGTTGGTACATCCCTCGGTTACAGCTTCAGTTAGAGTTGTACCATGACTCAAGAGCCTCAGTTTCATCATTGAATCTCCAATACAGTCTATTAGTATACAGTGTTTGGCGGCCAGATATGGCTGACATGTGTGGATGAGTGTGCCTGAGTGATTGTGTGGATGAGTGTTCTCTGTCTGAGGAAGGCCATGGCCGAAAATTTAGAATTGTGTGTGTGTGTGTGTGTGTGTCTTATTTGTGTGTGTCGGCAGCTCAACGTTCGTCTTAAGGTGAGTTGTTCCCTATCTACATATTATTATATATTCCTCACAGGACCTTCCACTGTTGTTAAACATTTGAATTTAAACTAGTTTTAATGATTAGGGTTTTATGTCCCATTGACATCCTGGCCATTTGAGACAGGTGACATGCTCCGACAGTTTTTTGTCAGGGATGGGCAAGGAAATCAGGCATGCCTTTTGAAAGGTACCATCCCACAATTTGTGTGGAGTGATTTAAGAAAATCATGAAAAACCTAAATGAGGGTGGCCAGAAGCGGGTTTGAACTGCCATCCAACCAGAATGCAAGTCCAGTATGTTTGTTCTGAACCACATTGCTCTGTAAGATGACTCAATTTTCAAAGCATTTGGTTACATTAATACAATTAATGTTAAACAAATGTCTGCCCATCCAACAAATTGAAGAAGTAATTACTAAAGCAACTGAATTCTGAAGTAAAACTCATAAAATTCAATCACTACCATCTCTGTATGCATAATACTGTGATGAAGAAATAGACAAATATTGACTCTGTGAGGCACCATTGTTTCAAAAGCTTTTAAAATGTTTTAAATATTAGATTCAGATTATTAGTCATTCACATTTTACATGTAACAGACTTCATCAGTACATTTTACAAAATGCATGTTTAGATTGTTCTGTTGAGCTATGGCACTTTTAAGAATTCTCATGAAGAATAAAATATGATAACTAATGAGCTTTGCAGCTTTTACTGAAATGATTTGATTGGTGTGCTTGTGATATTTTTAGCTGTACTTTTACAACTGTGGTTTTCCACGTACTCCATTTTAAGTCCTACATAGCATATTATAAAATGTTTATGGTATTAAAGTTTTTAATCCAGAACCAAATGATAGGTCTCCATCTAGTTATTGGTAATCATTGTTGTAATTATTGTTAAAATCATTATTTGTAACACAATTTAGTTCTATACAATAAAGAGCTATTAGTATTAAATCATTTCATTATCTAATAAACAAGTATAAAGACATAACGAAGTGTTCAGAGAATGTTAAGTACGCACATCATTAATAGGCAATGCTAAATGTCCCCAGTTCATACTGTGTGAGCAGACAAGGAAATATACGTAACAGAATTTGTGGAATATCTCTTTACTCACCATGCATGTATTACCATTTATACAGCCAATTACATCATTGCTTCCACCATGTTGTAAAATGAAAAAGATTAAACTTTTTAAGTCTAATAAGTTGCAATTGTTATACACTAAAGATGAAAAAATTGTCTACTGAACTGTTGCTTTAGTAGGTGGATTAAGCTCTCCAGCTTGCAGATGAAAATAATATCAATATATTCCATCACAAACTTACTGCTGAAAGCTGTCCTATCAACTACTACAGTTCATGAACCAGAAAATATTACAGTTTCTTAAATTGCATTCATTGAATCTTTTGCTCCAAGAAATTAACAAAAGTAAGGAAGTGGTAAAATCAAGTGTATTATAGCAGGAATTAAAATGTCTAATACAAGAAAGACAGCTTCAAAGTGAACTAAAATAAAATAGAAAGCCTATCTGTTAAATGTATTAAGTTGCTGTACAATTTGCTAATCAGTAAAGTTTTTTATTTTATTTTTTATTTATTTATTTATTAGAAAAAAATGGCAAAATATGCATTCATCTTTCACCATAGAAATAGGAAAAACCAAATGTGCCAAATTCAAGTGATTCATAAAATTATATGTAAAAAGGATGTTTCAGTAAGGCCAGCTGAAATTTCAAGCTGTTTCAATAAATTATTTTACATAATAAGATCAGATATAGATATGACAGGCAAGTTTCCTACATTCATAAAACAATAAGAACACATTTTAAATAAATTGAATATATATATTAAAACAAATTTGAAAAAGAATCATTGTCATTAAAAAGCAAAACCTCATCTGGGTGGAATGAAATGCTTACAACTGTAACAAACAATGTCTATAATGCCTATCCATTCATTCCCTCTCTACATTAAAATATCAATTTTCTTGCACATGAACATACATACACTTGGCACTTTGAATTTCCACCATAAGTGCAGCAACTGCCACATAGATAAATTTAAACTTCCAAAATACCGGAGAATGTGTTGCTAAAGCTCTTTAATAAAATAAGGGCAGTAAGATGTTTAACATGGAGCATTGTTCACTCTAATGGTAGAAAAATATTGTTATTCTACTGCTGAATTCTCCAAGAACAGTTTCCTAAGAAATTATATATTTCATTATTTGCATTGAAATCTATGAATATTTTGCAGATGTTGCTTAGACATGTATTAACAAAATATACAATATATTTGTCTTAAAATGTTGTTATTGTAAAACTTTACATTCTCTTTTTAATCAGCTGCAATGATTTGCAAATTATATGCAATGAGATGAATAAACCACAAATACAATTGCAATAGACTAGACTACTTATTCCCTGTTGAAACTTGAATCAGGCACATACTGGACAACAGAAAGAAGTAGCAACAGTGCCAAGGGTGACTGACCATCTGTCCCAATCAAATAAGATAAACAAATTTCAGAATGAAAGGAAGTTGAGCACTTTTATGTAAGATTAAAATATATTTACGCATGTAATAGGCATATGGCAAACCACTATCTTAATTTTGTATTGTCACATATTAAAACCATAAAATACAGATGAAGTAAATGTAACACTGTAAAATCCAGGGTGGAAGTCAATAATAGAGGATAGATAACAACTCACTGTAAAGACAATCATGGAGTTTTAGACAGACATGACATAAAATAGATGATCACATACACACAACAAATTTTCAGTCATGGCCTTCATCAGAAAAAGAAACACATACATTCACACAATCACTCGAGCACACATGGCCCACCATCTCTGGCCACTTCACCACAACAAGCATCTACACAGTGATTCAATAATGAATTTATTGAAATTAAATATATTGGATTTCAAATTAGTGAGAATTCACTGTCAGTCAGTTGTTATAGTCCATCTTACTTTAGTTGTTAGTTAATATCCAATCAGTTTACAACATGTCTTAGGAAGAGTCTTACATGTCTTGGGATACTCATTTATCGGTTTGTTATGAATGTATATGTGTTTCTCAAGAAAGTAAATAAATCAAGACAGTATATGAAACATGTGAGCATTTAATGATTCAAATTACTATCAAGAACCCACCATATTGATAATTATGTACAGGCAGGTGAGCTATTCAAACTATTGGATCTACCACTGAACGACCGAGACATAACTTTTATTTATGGAAACACCTTTAAAATGTGGTACAAACAGTAACACTGTTTTAGTCTGTTATAAGGAAGGTAGCACCACATGCACCATATGGAGTCCAAAACTTCGCCATGAAAAAATACATATTCATGCCAATGGTGATCTGCTAAATGTGTAATTGCTATCATCAGTTATGATTGAGAGTGTCTACATCTACATACATACTCCACAGTCCACCCAAAGGTGCAGAGGGTACCTAGTACCACTACTAGTTACTTGCTTTTCTGTTCCACTGCCAAATAGAAAGAAGGGAAAATGAACACTTGTATGCATCCATACGAGCCCTAATCTCTCTTATCTTTCTGGTCTTAAGGTGAAATGTAGGTTGGTGGTAGTATAATCTTTCTGCAGTCTGCTTCAAATTCCTGTCCTCTAGATTTCTTCGATGGTGTTTCTTGAAGAGAACATTGCCTTCCCTCCAGTGTCTCCCGTTTGAGTTCCTGAAGCATCTCAGTAACACTCGTGCATTTATCGAAACTACCATTAACAAGCATGGTGGTCTACCTCTTAACTGCTTCTACATCTTCCTTTAAACTAGTCTGGTGGAGATCCCAAACACTTGAGCAATACTCAAGACATGGTCAGAGGAGCACTTTATATGCAGTTTCCTTTACAGAATAATCACACCTTCCCAAAACTCACAATAAACCAAAGTAAAACATCCACCTACCCCACAACTCTCCTTATATGCTCATTCCAATTCATATTGCTGTGTGGTGTTACACTTAGATATTTTATGTGACTCTATCAAGCAGCACACTACTAATACTGTATTCAAACATTGTGGAATTATTTCTCCTACTCATCTGCATCACTCTATGATATTTTCTTCTTTTTACATTTAGGGCTAGCTGCCAATCGTCACACCACTAAGAAATTTGGTCCGAGTCATCCAGCATCCTCCAACAGCATTCAATTATGACATTTTCCTGTACACCACAGCATCATCAGCAAACAGCTGCAGATTTCAACTCATGCTATCCATCAAGTCATTTAAATAGATAGAAAATAATAATTGACCTATCACACTTCTCTGGGGCATTCCTGACAACACACTAGTCTCTGGCATACACTCGCAAATGAGGACAACATATTGGTTTCTATTACTTACGTAGTTTTTGAGCCACTCACATATTTGGGTACCTATTCCATATGACCAAACCTTCGTTAGCAGTCTGCAATGTGGCACATGTTAAACACCTTGAAAAATCAAGAAATATATAGTCTGCCTGTTGCCCTTCACCCATAGCATGAAATATGTCATGAGAGAAAAGGGCAAGCTGGGTTTCACATGATCAGTGCTTCCTAAAGCAGTGGTGATGCATGGACAGACGTTTCTCTGCCTCAAGAAAATTTACTACATTAGAACTGAGAATATGTTAAAGAATTCTACAGCAGACTGATGTTTATGATGTTGGTCTGTAATTATGTGGATCCATTATTTTGCCTTTTGTATACATAGGAGTCACCCATGCATTGTTCCAGCCGCTTGGAACTTTGCGCTGGATCAAAGATTTGCAATAAATGGAAGGAGTCAATGCCACAGCATACTCTTTGTAAAATCAGATTGGTACCCCATCTGGACCTGGTGTCCTGTTTGTTTTAAACTCTCTCAGCTGTTTCTCTACCTCGGCTAAGTCCTATTACTATGTCCTCCATTTGAGAGTCAGTGTGATGATCAAACAATGGTATGTTTGCCTGGTCCTCCTGCCTGAATGATTTCTTAAATATCAAATTTAAAACTTTGGCCTTCATTCTTCTGTTTTCTGTCATAACCCCAGAATAATCAACAAGTGCCTAAGTAGAGGCCTTTTATCTGCTTACCAATTTTACAAAAGACCAGAATTTTTTTGTGTTCTTGGCAAGATCTTTTGCTAAGGTATAATGGTGGTAGTTATTGTATGCTTTGCACCTACATCTTTTTACAGATGCAGGAGTCTCTACTAATTTTGCCTGTTTTGATTTGCTTCACCTTTTCTGAACATATAGTGCAAATGCCTCTGCTTTCTCAACATCTTTCGAACATTGGGTCTTTCCAATTCTTAATCCACTTTGTTGGAACACATTTTTCCAGTCTTCATTTACAATGCATTTAAATTTTGCCCACAATTCCTCTACATCCCTCTGGATCTAAACAATGTCCACTGATCCTGTAAGTGCTAACACTTGTTTATCTGCTCTTTCAAGCACAAATACTTTCCTAGCCTTCTTGACCGATTTATTAACTTTAGTCACTACGATGACATCATGATCAATAACCCCCATCTTTACAGTGACTTCATTGACAATGTGTTGTCTGTTTGTAACTACAATGTCTAAGATTTTTCCATTGTGTATGGGCTGATGATTTACCTGCTCATAGCAGTGTTCAGAAAACATAATCAGCAGTGGTTCGTAAGACTGCTTGCCTGTGTCCCCTGTAGTGACACTATGGATGTCCCAGTTTATAGTTGCCAGATTAAAGTTGCCGCCATCTAATAATGAATGGTCCGGGTACCTTCACAATGCTGAGCTTAAACTTTCTTTGAATGACTGTGATGGTGGATCTGGAGGGCCCATTAAAAACACCCAACCATCAACTTGATTTTGTCTCTGCTTGTTATAAGCATCCAGATAACCACACAGTCACTCTCAATTTTGACCTTGGTGGAAACAATATTTTTGTTTCCAGAATGAAACTTTTCACTCTGCAGTGGAGTGCGTGCTGATATGAAACTTCCTGGCAGATTAAAATTGTGTGCCGGAACCGGGACTCGAACCTGCGACCTTTGCCTTTCATGGGCAAGCACTCTACCGACTGAGCTATCCCGCTTCTGTGAAGTTTGGAAAGTAGGAGGCGAGGTACTGGTGGAAGTAAAGTTGTGAGGCAGCATCGTGTGTCATGTCGGGATAGCTCAGTCGGTAGAGTGCTTGCCCGCGAAAGGCAAAGGTCCCAGGTTCGAGTCCCGGTTCCGGCACACAATTTTAATCTTCCAGGAAGTTTAATATTTTTGTAAACGGCAATGAAAACATCTCCTCCAATTGAACCTGCTCAATCATTCAAATAATGATTTCTGCAGTTTGTCCAAATCTTGCAAATTTCATTTCTAACTGCCCTGAATTTTTTCTTGAAAATAGTTGCAGGACCTTAAAGAAACAAAGGAAAAAAAGAAGTAAGCATAGTCATAATCTGAATCGTGAATTTTGGAATCGAGTTCATACAAAATTCCCATAGAATTCAGACATTTCAGAAAGAAGCTTTTTGCAGAGAATGCTGTAGTATGGAAAGCAATCACAACACTGAAAAATTGTGGTCAAATACAGGAGGATCTGTAGCATATAGGCACTTTGCGCAGGAAATGACACAAATGTAATACAATACTAAGACATAGAACAAAATATCCTTTACAAGTCCACAATGGTAAAAAAGTCACTGGAAGTAGTTTCTTCTATGACTTATCTGAAGGTGTGCATACAGAATTATTTGTACTGGAACAAAAACACAATTTTCATCAAGGAAAAGGTAGATGTCAAAAAAGACAGTAGCTTATAAAACTCTCATATGACCAATAGCTGAATATTGTTATACAGTGTGAGACCTGTACCAGATGGTGTAGTTTAGTGATGGATGAGATCTAGAGGAGAGAGGCACACTTGCTTACAGGTTCATCTAGTAAACAGACACCACTGGTTGATGCTGCAAGAGAGACAGGCTTCTATCAGAGTTCCGTGAGTACAGGTTTCTCGAAGAATTAATCAGTATATTGCTTCCTCCTATGTATATTTCATGAAAGGACCATGAGAATAAAAAAAGTTAACATTAGAGACCTCATGGTGGCATACATGTAGTCTTTATGCCATGAACACATGCAGCTGGAACAGAAAGAGAAGGTAATGGAGAAAGGGGCACATTGAACCACACAAATTATTTCTGTGTTACTCATGCAAAAATTTTATTACAGTGTTGTGATTTTCAGTTCTTACAGTTTAATCATACAAGTATTAAACAGTGTTATATGATTGCTCTATGGGTAATCTGTTTCAAGCTGCATGTGTCTGAAGAAAAATTGATAAATGGTTAATAGTGCCCCACGTGCAGGGTGCAATGAACCACTTTAAATAGTTTGATTAATGATGAAAATTCTCCTCAGAGATAATAAATATTGTTGAAATGAGATAGAATGGCTGGCCAGTACTTACCATTGTGCTGTACCGCCGATAGTAACACAAAATGAAAAAACAGAAAAAAAGGGGACAAAGGGACAAGCTTTCGGAACAGAGTTCCTTCGTCAGGGGGGAGAGAAGGGAAGAATAAAGGATGGGAACAGAAGGGAAAGGTGGTTCACAACCTAGGTCATGAAGGTGGTGTTTCAGGAGTGTGGACGTCAGAGATACTGCATGTATGTACTGAGCCAAGCCAGAGAGGATAAATATAACTAAAGAGGAAAGATCAAGTAGTAAAGAGAAGAGAAGAGAGTGAAATTAATGATGCTGAGGGGTGTAGGATGGGCGGGGGGGGGGTGTCTAAAACGTTTTTCATAAACAGGGAAATATGGATGGACACACACACACACACACACACACACACACACACACACACACACACACACACACACATGGAGAGAGATAGAGAGAATAACAGAGAGAGAGAGAGAGAGAGAGAGAGAGAGGTAAGGAACGGATAATGAATAGGTGAGCTGAGGATGGAGGAAGGGGAGGGGTTAGCATAGATTTAGGCCAGGGGGGTGGCGGGAGGAGAGGATATGTTGGAGGGCAAGTTCCCACCTCCGTAGCTCTGAAGGACTGGTGTTGGTTGGTACTATCCAAATGGCACGTGTGGTGCAACACGTGCCCAGGTCCCTGGAATTATGCTGGAGGGCATGTTCTGCCACAGGATATTGGGTGTCTCCCAGGCGAACAGTCCGTCTATGCCCATTCATCCGCTCAGCCAATTTGTTGGTAGTCATACCAACATAAAAGGCTGAACAGTGGACACATGTCAGTTGGTATATGACATGTGTTGTCTCACATGTGGCCCTGCCTTGAATTGGGTAGGTTTTTCCTGTGGTGGGGCTGGAGTATTTGGTAGTGGGAGGATGCATTGGACAGGTTTTGCAGCGGGATCGGTTGCAGGGGTAGGAACCATTAGGTAGGGAGGGTGGTTTTGGGATGTTGTAAGGTTGGACAAGGATGTTGCGGAGGTTGGGAGGACGGCGGAAGGCTACTCTGGGTGGTGTGGGAAGAACAGTTTGGAGTGATGGTCTCATTTCAGGGCATGACTTGAGAAAGTCATAGCCCTGTTTGAGGAATTTGTTGAGGCATTCCAGGCCAGGATGGTACTGGGTGACTAAGGGAGTGCTTCTGGGTGGTCTGGGGTTAGGAACATTGTTTTTGGAGGGAGAGGAATGGACAGCTCGGGAGATCTGTTTGTGGACGAGGTCTTTAGGGTAGTTGCAGGAGAGGAAAGCATTGGATAGATTGTTGTTGTAGCTGGTGAGGGATTCGGAACTGGAACAGATACGTTTCCCACGGATGCCCAGGCTGTAGGGAAGGGATCGTTTAATATGGAAGGGATGGTAGCTGTCAAAGTGGAGGTACTGTTGTTTGTTAGTGGGTTTAATATGGACTGAGGTGTGGATGTGAGACTCAGCAAGGTGAAGGTCAACATCAAGGATGGTGGTTTGAGTTTTGGAGAAGGACCAGGTGAATTTAAGGCTGGAGAAGGAGTTAAGGTTGTGGAGGAAGTTCAGAAGGGTTTCTTCACCGTGAGTCCAGACCATAAAGATATCATCTATGAATCTATACCAAACCAGGGGAGGCAACTTCTGTGTCTTAAGGAATGCCTCTTCCATGCGGCCCATGAAGAGGTTGGCATAGGAAGGGGCCATCCTGGTACCCATAGCTGTCCCCCTGATTTGTTTGTAGGTCTGGCCCTCAAAGGTGAAGTAATTATTGTTGAGTATGAAATTAGCAAGTGTGACAAGGAATGAGGTTTTTGGGAGGCTTTCAGGTGGGCGTTGGGAAAGATAGTGTTCCAGAGCTGATAGACCATGGGTGTGAGGGATGTTGGTGTACAGGGATGTAGCATCAATGGTGACAAGGAAGCTATCACGTGGGAGGGGCATAGGGATGGATTTGAGGCGTTCCAGAAAGTGGTTTGTACCTTTGATATAGGATGGGAGCCTGCAGGTTATAGGTTGGAGGTGTTGGTCTACCAGAGCTGAGACACGTTCTGTTGGAGCTTTGAAACCTGCTACTATGGGACGGCCAGGATGATTCTCTTTATGGATTTTAGGGAGTAGGTAAAAGGTAGGCATGCGAGGTTCAGGTGGAGAGAGAAGTTCTAAGGAGGCAGTGGTGAGACCTTGTAACGGACCTAGGGTTTTAAGAATTTTCTGTAGTTCAGCCTGGACTGAGGGAATGGGGTCATAAGGAATAGGTTTGTAGGTAGAGGTGTCCGAGAGTTGACGCAGCCCTTCTGCCACATACTCCCCTCGATCAAGTACCACAGTTGTGGAACCCTTGTCTGCTGGGAGAATTACAATGGAGTGGTCCGCTTTCAGCTCTCGGATGGCTTTGGATTCAGCTGGGTTGATGTTAGGAGTGGTTGGTATGTTGTTCAGGAAGGATTGGGAAGCAATGCTTGATGTGAGGAATTCCTGGAATGCCTGCAAGGGATGGTTTTGAGGAAGAGCAGGAGGATCTTTTTGGGAGGGAGGTCGGAATTGTTCAAGACAGGGTTCAACAGCGGCTCTGCTGCCTGGGGGTTGTGACTGGGTGCTGAAGTGGTATTTCCAGTTGAGGTTACGGGTGAATGAGAGGAGATCCTTGACCAGGGCAGTGTGATTAAATTTAGGTGTAGGACAGAAGGTTAAGCCTTTAGACAGGACAGATATTTCTGGAATGGAGAGGGATTTGGATGAGAGGTTAAGGACTGAATTGGAATTGGTATTGGGTGGTTTCTGCATGTGGTGACGGTTGTGATAGGTTCTAGGAGGGGTGTGTGCTGAGATTGGAAGATTCAGTAGGGAAGCCAGGCTTGGTTTGTTGCCAATGAGTGGGGGGTTTTGAGGGTGGTGGTGTGGTGGGTGGTTGTGGATTATGGGAAGAGGGATACCACTTCTGAGATGATGGAACAGTAGGTTGGACAGTTTTCTAAGGTGTTGTGCGGCATGCAGTTCAAGTTTACAGTTGGCTTGTTGTATTATGGATCCAAGTGTGTTATTTGAGCCAGGTGCTGAGTTGAGAAGTATTTTGGAGAGAGAGAGGAGTTGTTGAGAGTGGTGGTTACACGAGGCAACATACTGTTGGAGGATAAGACGGGTGAGAGCTAAGGACTGCTGAATTTGAAACTGTAGGAGGGACTGATGGAGACAAGGATTGCACCCAGAGATGGAACTTTTAAAGTGAGTCCTTTGGGGATTGTTCCAAATGACAAACAGGACTGGAGGAAAAGAATGTGGGATTGCAGTTTGGCTATAGCAAATGCGTGTTTGCGGAATGACTGAAGGTACTGTGGTATAGGGTTGGGATACATGGTGGATAATAGGTTTGAAAAAATAATAATATGTTATATATCATACACATACACACACACACACACTCACACACAAAGGGGTATAATAGGATGAAAATTTATCGAAAATATTAAAAGAATTCAATATATAAAAAAGTTCAACGAAAGAATTTACTACGAAATTGTAATTACCAAGTGCCAGTGAAAAATGATCGTAGAGGGCCGAAAAAAGGGTTTTTGGCGGCAGAAAAACGATCGCTAGCTGCACATAAAAGGTAATTACCGTCCATTAAAGATCGCTGGCGGCACCTTAAAACTTACCAGCGGCACAAAATTTATGGTCAAACTGCTGATAAACAACCAAAAACGCCATTATACAGTAGCCATAACGAAAAAGTCGCTGGGATTATGGTCGAAATAAATTGTAAACAATGCCACAATGTTGGATTGTTGCAACAATCTCCAGTAAGGGAGACGTTTCTTTAAAAAATGACTGTTTAGTAAATGATCAAATAAAATGATGTGGGCGTAAAATTGCACAATTGTAGGAAATATATGGGAGGATAGTTAATTACAAGACGTTACAGAAGGTATATAGACAACAATGGCGAGATAGAAAGAGTTCAGACGAAAGTTATGAATGAAAGCAAACAGATAAAAGTAGTTGAAACAATAAGAAGGATGTAGACCACGAAGGTAATATTCAATTAATGATGAAAATTCTCCTCAGAGATAATAAATATTGTTGAAATGAGATAGAATGGCTGGCCAGTACTTACCATTGTGCTGTACCGCCGATAGTAACACAAAATGAAAAAACAGAAAAAAAAGGGGACAAAGGGACAAGCTTTCGGAACAGAGTTCCTTCGTCAGGTGGGAGAGAAGGGAAGAATAAAGGATGGGAACAGAAGGGGAAGGTGGTTCCCGACCTAGGTCATGAAGGTGGTGTTTCGGGAGTGTGGACGTCAGAGATACTGCATGTATGTACTGAGCCAAGCCAGAGAGGATAAATATAACTAAGGAGGAAAGATCAAGTAGTAAAGAGAAGAGAAGAGAGTGAAATTAATGATGCTGAGGGGTGTAGGAGGGGCGGGGGGGGGGGGTGTCTAAAACGTTTTTCATAAACAGGGAAATATGGATGGACACACGCACACACACACACACACACACACACACACACACACACACACACACACACACACACACACACAGAGAGAGAGAGAGAGAGAGAGAGAGAGAGAGAGAGAGAGAATGACAGAGAGAGCAGTCATTCTTTAAAGAAACGCCTCCCTTACTGGAGATTGTTGCAACAATCCAACATTGTGGCATTGTTTACAATTTATTTCGACCATAATCCCAGCGACTTTTTCGTTATGGCTACTGTATAATGGCGTTTTTGGTTGTTTATCAGCAGTTTGACCATAAATTTTGTGCCGCTGGTAAGTTTTAAGGTGCCGCCAGCGATCTTTAATGGACGGTAATTACCTTTTATGTGCAGCTAGCGATCGTTTTTCTGCCGCCAAAAACCCTTTTTTCGGCCCTCTACGATCATTTTTCACTGGCACTTGGTAATTACAATTTCGTAGTAAATTCTTTCGTTGAACTTTTTTATATATTGAATTCTTTTAATATTTTCGATAAATTTTCATCCTATTATACCCCTTTGTGTGTGAGTGTGTGTGTGTGTGTATGTGTATGATATATAACATATTATTATTTTTTCAAACCTATTATCCACCATGTATCCCAACCCTATACCACAGTACCTTCAGTCATTCCGCAAACACGCATTTGCTATAGCCAAACTGCAATCCCACATTCTTTTCCTCCAGTCCTGTTTGTCATTTGGAACAATCCCCAAAGGACTCACTTTAAAAGTTCCATCTCTGGGTGCAATCCTTGTCTCCATCAGTCCCTCCTACAGTTTCAAATTCAGCAGTCCTTAGCTCTCACCCGTCTTATCCTCCAACAGTATGTTGCCTCGTGTAACCACCACTCTCAACAACTCCTCTCTCTCTCCAAAATACTTCTCAACTCAGCACCTGGCTCAAATAACACACTTGGATCCATAATACAACAAGCCAACTGTAAACTTGAACTGCATGCCGCACAACACCTTAGAAAACTGTCCAACCTACTGTTCCATCATCTCAGAAGTGGTATCCCTCTTCCCATAATCCACAACCACCCACCACACCACCACCCTCAAAACCCCCCACTCATTGGCAACAAACCAAGCCTGGCTTCCCTACTGAATCTTCCAATCTCAGCACACACCCCTCCTAGAACCTATCACAACCGTCACCACATGCAGAAACCACCCAATACCAATTCCAATTCAGTCCTTAACCTCTCATCCAAATCCCTCTCCATTCCAGAAATATCTGTCCTGTCTAAAGGCTTAACCTTCTGTCCTACACCTAAATTTAATCACACTGCCCTGGTCAAGGATCTCCTCTCATTCACCCGTAACCTCAACTGGAAATACCACTTCAGCACCCAGTCACAACCCCCAGGCAGCAGAGCCGCTGTTGAACCCTGTCTTGAACAATTCCGACCTCCCTCCCAAAAAGATCCTCCTGCTCTTCCTCAAAACCATCCCTTGCAGGCATTCCAGGAATTCCTCACATCAAGCATTGCTTCCCAATCCTTCCTGAACAACATACCAACCACTCCTAACATCAACCCAGCTGAATCCAAAGCCATCCGAGAGCTGAAAGCGGACCACTCCATTGTAATTCTCCCAGCAGACAAGGGTTCCACAACTGTGGTACTTGATCGAGGGGAGTATGTGGCAGAAGGGCTGCGTCAACTCTCGGACACCTCTACCTACAAACCTATTCCTTATGACCCCATTCCCTCAGTCCAGGCTGAACTACAGAAAATTCTTAAAACCCTAGGTCCGTTACAAGGTCTCACCACTGCCTCCTTAGAACTTCTCTCTCCACCTGAACCTCGCATGCCTACCTTTTACCTACTCCCTAAAATCCATAAAGAGAATCATCCTGGCCGTCCCATAGTAGCAGGTTTCAAAGCTCCAACAGAACGTGTCTCAGCTCTGGTAGACCAACACCTCCAACCTATAACCTGCAGGCTCCCATCCTATATCAAAGGTACAAACCACTTTCTGGAACGCCTCAAATCCATCCCTATGCCCCTCCCACGTGATAGCTTCCTTGTCACCATTGATGCTACATCCCTGTACACCAACATCCCTCACACCCATGGTCTATCAGCTCTGGAACACTATCTTTCCCAACGCCCACCTGAAAGCCTCCCAAAAACCTCATTCCTTGTCACACTTGCTAATTTCATACTCAACAATAATTACTTCACCTTTGAGGGCCAGACCTACAAACAAATCAGGGGGACAGCTATGGGTACCAGGATGGCCCCTTCCTATGCCAACCTCTTCATGGGCCGCATGGAAGAGGCATTCCTTAAGACACAGAAGTTGCCTCCCCTGGTTTGGTATAGATTCATAGATGATATCTTTATGGTCTGGACTCACGGTGAAGAAACCCTTCTGAACTTCCTCCACAACCTTAACTCCTTCTCCAGCCTTAAATTCACCTGGTCCTTCTCCAAAACTCAAACCACCATCCTTGATGTTGACCTTCACCTTGCTGAGTCTCACATCCACACCTCAGTCCATATTAAACCCACTAACAAACAACAGTACCTCCACTTTGACAGCTACCATCCCTTCCATATTAAACGATCCCTTCCCTACAGCCTGGGCATCCGTGGGAAACGTATCTGTTCCAGTTCCGAATCCCTCACCAGCTACAACAACAATCTATCCAATGCTTTCCTCTCCTGCAACTACCCTAAAGACCTCGTCCACAAACAGATCTCCCGAGCTGTCCATTCCTCTCCCTCCAAAAACAATGTTCCTAACCCCAGACCACCCAGAAGCACTCCCTTAGTCACCCAGTACCATCCTGGCCTGGAATGCCTCAACAAATTCCTCAAACAGGGCTATGACTTTCTCAAGTCATGCCCTGAAATGAGACCATCACTCCAAACTGTTCTTCCCACACCACCCAGAGTAGCCTTCCGCCGTCCTCCCAACCTCCGCAACATCCTTGTCCAACCTTACAACATCCCAAAACCACCCTCCCTACCTAATGGTTCCTACCCCTGCAACCGATCCCGCTGCAAAACCTGTCCAATGCATCCTCCCACTACCACATACTCCAGCCCCACCACAGGAAAAACCTACCCAATTCAAGGCAGGGCCACATGTGAGACAACACATGTCATATACCAACTGACATGTGTCCACTGTTCAGCCTTTTATGTTGGTATGACTACCAACAAATTGGCTGAGCGGATGAATGGGCATAGACGGACTGTTCGCCTGGGGGACACCCAATATCCTGTGGCAGAACATGCCCTCCAGCATAACTCCAGGGACCTGGGCACGTGTTGCACCACACGTGCCATTTGGATAGTACCAACCAACACCAGTCCCTCAGAGCTACGGAGGTGGGAACTTGCCCTCCAACATATCCTCTCCTCCCGCCACCCCCCTGGCCTAAATCTATGCTAACCCCTCCCCTTCCTCCATCCTCAGCTCACCTATTCATTATCCGTTCCTTACCTCTCTCTCTCTCTCTCTCTCTCTCTCTGTTATTCTCTCTATCTCTCTCCATGTGTGTGTGTGTGTGTGTGTGTGTGTGTCCATCCATATTTCCCTGTTTATGAAAAACGTTTTAGACACCCCCCCCCCCGCCCCTCCTACACCCCTCAGCATCATTAATTTCACTCTCTTCTCTTCTCTTTACTACTTGATCTTTCCTCTTTAGTTATATTTATCCTCTCTGGCTTGGCTCAGTACATACATGCAGTATCTCTGACGTCCACACTCCCGAAACACCACCTTCATGACCTAGGTTGTGAACCACCTTTCCCTTCTGTTCCCATCCTTAATTCTTCCCTTCTCTCCCACCTGACGAAGGAACTCTGTTCCGAAAGCTTGTCCCTTTGTCCCCTTTTTTTCTGTTTTTTCATTTTGTGTTACTATCGGCGGTACAGCAACAATGGTAAGTACTGGCCAGCCATTCTATCTCATTTCAACACTTTAAATAGTTTGTTAGAAGAACATGTTTAGCATACAAAGTAAATTTTAAATGTATTGTTAAATTAATGTTTACATATATTCCACTTATACATCATTCAACCTGCAATCACAGAGTCGTATGTCTTATTTTGAAATTACTGAACATCAATGGACTGGAAGCTGATTCCAAAATTGAAATATGTCTTATCTCTTTGTCACACCATCATTAATTGGTTTTGGAAGCACGTAATGTATGTTGCTAGCTGGAACAAATGCTACATCCTTTACCTTTCCACAAAAATGATAGCTGATAGTGTACAGAGTCATTGCTTGCTTCATAATGATCCTTGCTAATTTCTTCATTAGCTTCCTGCTCATGAAAATTCCAATTTGCCTTTTTATTGGCATTTTTGTGTCTTTTAACAAATTTTTCTCAGGCGTATCAGTTGGGGCACAATGAACCATGGCTCATCGTGCCCCGGGAGAACTTGGTTCAATGTGCCCCAACAGTACATACTTCAAACAAAGCTCAAGTGAAATTATATATGAACATTGTTAATATTTGAAGATATGGATCATTAAACACAATATTCATGTTGTTATGACATAGTTTCTGTGAACTTCATGCAATCCCTTGTCAGCAATTGTTAATCTATCTAATTCCTGTGAAAATTACTGTAGTGAAAAAACATAATACCAACAGAAAATGAGCGGCGGGAGCTAGATCTTGCAGAAAAGTACTGCCTACATATGCACAGAGAAAAAAATAATTTGCCACTTTTTACTGAAATTAAATGTTGTCCAGAATAAATGAGCTTGTTTTAATGAGTTGGGCGGTGTGTGATAGAACACTTGTTCTATAATGCAAAGACTCAAAGAGTTTGTATATGTTACCTCTATGTAAAGTATATCTTTGCCATTTTGTTCTGTTATGGTTATGGTCTGGTCTTTATTAAATTTTAAAAATAAAAGTTGTTTGCTTTGTAACTCCATTTTGATTTCAAGTTCTATTTGTCCTGATAGATTGACTTACTGTGCTAAACCAACAGGTTATGGGCCCAGGTCGCAAAATAACTTATTAATTTGCCAGGATAAAAAGGAACATTATTCTCGTGAAGTCTAGTCTTCGAATCACATTCAGTTACATCAAGGTTTCCATTGGAAAGGAGAAAGATGGACCGAACTAAGTCTTTCAGCATTCAAAAGTTTGACGGAAGTAATTTTCAACTATGGAAATACCAGATGGAAATTATTTTTCGGGCTGAAAAGGTAATAGACGTTAACGGAGAGAAGGTAAGACCGACTGAAGCTTGAGCCGCACAGAATGTGTGGGATGAGTCAAATGCGAAATCAATGCTTTTCATCTCTTCAGGAATGGAATTTGATCAGTTACAAACAGTGACGTCATGTGCTAATGCGAGTGAAATGTGGAAGCGACTTAAAATAATTCACAAGCAGTGATTGGCAATAAACAAAGTAGCACTGAAACAGCAGTTCTTTAACTACAAAATGACACTGATACAATTGCGCAGCACGTAAGTAAAGTAGAAGATAGCCAAAGTCCTAGGTGGTGTTCCAGCAAAGTATGGATCGTTTATCACAGTGAGGGATTCGTATGATGAAAGTAAGCAAACCTTTGACAATCTTACAGCAAGGTTGTTGAATGAAGAGCTGTGGTTATCTCAAATGGAGGAAGAAACTGGTACTGCATTTGCTGCAAACACTCAAAACAAGAAAAATAAGGTAAGGAAAAATTCTGCAAATAAAAAGAATGTTGAGTGCTTTTATTTTCACAAAAAGGGACATTATAAGGCAGAATGTAGAAAAAGACTAGCAAAAGAGTCAAAAGGAGGTAAGGAACAAGAGCATCAGGCTCTGAGTGCTGAAGTAAGAAATATTTTAGCTACCAATTGCAATAAGTTTTGGCTGGCTGACAGTGCAGTGTCAAAACATATGACTTTTTGCAAAGAATGATCCTCAGTGCTCAAACCAGTGGGGAAGTTTGAAGTTCCAGTTCAAATAGGCGATAACTCCATTGTCTATGCAGAAGGCATTGGGTCAGTTGAATTACATGCATTAGTGAATGGAACCCAGAACATTAAAGGACACTTTGTATGTGCCAGATTTAAAGAAAAATTTATTTCAGTGGGAGCAGTAACCACAAAATGGTTACATGTTACGTTTAATAATAATAAGATTGAAGTGTTCAATAAGAAGCTAGTGGCTAGTAGTGTGAAAGCAGAAAACCAGTGTTATAAAATGTTATTTTCGATGAATAACATGGAACAGGAAAACTGTGTATTATCAGATTTGACAGTTTTATGGCACGAGAGGTTGGTACATGTCAATTTTGAAAGCTTGAAGAAAATGTCTGACTGTGGTTTGATTCCGAAAATAAAATCAAGTGTCTCAAGCAAGTTATTTTGTGAGCCATGTCAGTATGGAAAGATGAAAAGAAGATCGTTTGCTACAAAGTTGGATTCTAGATCTAATGTACCTGGGGAGGTTATTCATATAGATCTTAGTGGATGGATGAAAGACTCATCACTTGGAGGTGCACATTTGTATGCAGTGTTTAAGGACGACTGCTCTTCTTACACATTTGTGTATTTTCTCAGAAGCAAAAAGGAAACTTTTTCTGTTTTTCTGGAATGTCAAAGACTGATCGAAAAACAGACTGGAAACAAAATTACAGTTCTTAGAAGTGACATTGGGACTGAATAGGGAAATAGACAATTTCAAGATTACTTCAAGAAGAATGGAATAATACATGAGAAGACAAGTCCTTACACACCTCAACAAAATGGGCGAGTAGAGCGAGAAAACAGGTCTCTTGTTGAGTGTGCACGCACTATGCTATTAAGTACAGATTTGTCACATGAATTGAGGGCTGAAGCCATAAATTGTGCTGTATATATTCTAAATCGACGTCCATGCAAAGCAAATAATGATGTAACACCATATGAAAAATGGTTTGGAAAATGTCCATATCTGAAGCATATGAGGAAATTTGGATCAGCAGCATATGTGAGTGTTCCAAAACAATTTAGATCCAAATGGGATAGTAAGTCAAAGAAATTGATTATGGTTGGCTATGATGGATACAGTACAAATTACCGGCTATACAATCCAGAGTCTAAGAAGATTACAATCTCCTGCAATGTATCATTCAATGAAGAAGAAACTCGTGGCCTAAATGTGAAACAGCAGTATGTTGTATTTCATTTCGGAGAAGACACTGCAGAAGACACGCAAGAAGAATCCGATAAAGATGATAATAACAAACAAATAAATGAAACAAAGAAGATCAATCTCAGAGATTGTTCTAAACTACGAGCATCTGCTCATTTTTGGGATGAAAACATAGCTTGTTCTGCTATTATTATTGAGCCTCAGACTTATGAAGAAGTGGAAGAAAGGTATGGAAGAAGAAATGGCATCCTTGAAAAAGGATGAAACAATTGACTGCAAATGGGTCTGAAGGAAAAATTGATCATCTTAAAGCAAGACTGTGTGCTAAAGGCTACTCACAAAGAAAAGGTATAGACTATAAAGAGACTTTTTCTCCTGTGGTCCGATATGATTCGATCCGGATTTTATTAGCAGTTGCAGCCTTAAAAGACATGAAAATCAGACAGTTTGACATCAAGACTGCATTCTTTAATGGGGATCTAAAGGAAGAAGTCTATATGAAGCAACCAAAAGGGTTTGATGTAGAGAACTCAAATTTAGTCAGTAAATTGAAAAAGAGTCTGTATGGTCTAAAACAGTCTCCATGCTGTTGGAATAAGAAATTTATTCAATTTATGACAAAGTATGGATTTAAGCAACTGAATGCAGACAAGTGTGTATTTCATACTCTAGCAGATGACCTAGATGTTTACTTAGCACTGTATGTGGATGATGGATTGCTATTTTGCAAGTCTTTAAAAATATTGGAGAACATCTTGATAGCCCTGGGAGAAACATTTGAAATTACAGTGGGCAACGGAAAATACTTTTGTGGATTGGAAATAGAATTGATCCATTCACAAAAGAAATTTATATAGGCCAACAAAGGTACATCAAGAATATACTTAAAAAGTTTAACCTGGATGAGTCAAAACCAAAGTACACACCTTTTGATTCTGGAACTGTGTTGCACAGTGGGCAATGTCCTACAAATGAATATGAGATAAAGATGAAGAACAAACGGTATCAGCAGATAGTTGGCAGCTTAATGTTCGCAGCAATAGTGTCGCGACCAGACATTATGTTTGCAGTGAGTGTAGTAAGCAGATTTCTACATAATCCAGGACTTGAGCATTGGCATGCTGTCAAAAGTATTATGAAGTATCTGCAAGGAACCAAGGAGTTGACTATAAAGGATACAGCCAATTCTACAAAACTTGTGCTTATTCAGATGCAGATTTTGCGGGTGACTATGACACTCGTCGGTCACCAACAGGCTATGTGAGTCTGTTGGCAGGTGGGCCTGTGTCATGGTGTTCATATCGGCAGAATGTGTGTCAAGATCGTCAACAGAGGCTGAGTACATAGCTGCTTCTGATGCAGCAACTGAAATCATATGGTTACGTAGTGAACTGGGTTTTAAGTTAGAAAAACCGACTTCACTCTGTGTCGACAATCAAAGTGCAATTCGCCTAATTAAAAATACAGAATATCACAAACACACTAAGCATATTGACATCAAATATCATTATATACGGGAACATGTTGAAAACAGTGAAATCGAAGTTTGTTATGTTCGATCAGAGGAACAATTAGCAGATGTATTCATAAAGCCTTTGACAGGAACAAGCTTGTAACAAATAGAAAGTCATTGTCAATTACTTCAAGAAAATACTCATTAAAACAAGAGTGGGAGTGTTGTCCAGAATAAGGGAGCTTGTTTTAATGAGTTGGGCCATGTGTGATAGAACACTTGTTCTATAATGCAAAGACTCAAAAAGTTTGTATATGTTACCTGTATGTAAATTATATCTTTGCCATTTTGTTCTGTTATGGTTACGGTCTGGTCTTTATTAGATGTTAAAAATAACAGTTGTTCACTTTGTAACTCCGTTTTGGTTTCAAGTTCTATTTGTCCTGATAGAGTGACTTACTGCGCTAAACCAACTAATCCAACATTAAGCCATCTGATTCATTGTGCCCCATAGTTCAATTTGTGCCACTCTCCCCTATACAAAGTACCTCTACCCCCATGAACCACAGACATTGCCGAGGTGGGGTGGCTTGTGTGCCTCAACAATACAGATAGCTGCAACCACAGCAGAGGAGTATCTGTGGAAGAGCCAGACAAATGTGTGGCTCTTGAAGAAAGGCAGCAGCCTTTTCAGTAGTTGCAAGGCAATAATTTTGATGATTGACAGAGCTGTCCTTGTAATATCAGGTAATGTGTCTTTGCCATACAGTTACCACAAACAGCTGAAAGCAAGGGGAAACTACAGCCATTAATAGGACATGCAGCTCTACTGTGTATATGTAATACATGATGATCTAGAATCATCTGGGGTAAAATATTCTGGAGGTAAAATAGTCCCTCACTTGGATCTCTGGGAGTGAATACCCAGGAGGATGTGGTCATCAGGAAAGACAACACTGTCATCCTACAGATCGGAGCATGGAATGTTACATCCATTAACAGTATAAGGAAGTTAGAAACCTTAAAAAGGGAAAGAGATAGCCTAGGTGAACTTAGATATAGTGGGGATTCTACATGTACATACATACTCCGCAATTCACCGTAAGGTGCGTGGCGGAGGGGTACACTGTACCACTACTAGGCATTTCCTTTCCTATTCCACTCCCAAACTGAACAAGGAAAAAAAAAAAATGCCTATATGCCTCCGTACGAGCCCTAATTTCTCTTATGTTGTCTTTGTGATCTTTACGCGAAATGTAAGTAGGCGGCAGCAAGATCGTACTACACTCAGCTTCAAATTCCGGCCCTCTAAATTTACTTAACATAAATTCATGAAAAGAACATCGTCTTTCTTCCAGCGATCCCCAATTGAGTTGCCGGAGCATTTCCATGACACTCGAGCATTGGTCGAATCTACCGGTAACAAATCTAGCCGCTCGTCTCTGAACCGCCTCTATGTCTTCCTTTAAACTGATCTGCTGCGGGTCCCAAACACTTGAGCAATACTCAAGACGTGGTCGTACAAGTGTTTTATACACAGTCTCCTTTACAGGTGAAGTACATCTTCCCAAAATTCTCCCAATAAACCGAAGTCGGCTGTCCGCCTTACTCACAACTGTCCTTACATGCTTGTTCCATTTCATATCATTCTGCAATGTTACACCTAGGTATTTGAACGACGCGACAGCATCAAGAAGCTCACTACTAATGCTGTATTCGAACATTATGGGATTGTTTCTTCTACTCATGCGCATCACCTTACATTTTTCTATGTTGATAGCTAGCTGCCATTCTACGCACCAACTAGAAATTTTGTCTAAGTCATCCTGTATGCTATTACAGTCAGTTACAGACGACACCCTCCCATACACCACAGCATCATCAGCAAACAGCGGCAAATTACTAATTACTCTTTCCATCAGATCATTTATATAGATAGAAAATAATAGCGGTCCTATCACATTCCCCTGGGGCACACCTGACGATACACTCGTCTCTGATGAACACTCGCCGTAGAGAACAACATAATGTGTTCTATTACTTAGGAAGTCTTCCAGCCAGTCACAAATCTGTGAACCTATTCCATAAGCTCGTATCTTTGTTAGTAGTCTGCAGTGTGGCACCATGTCGAACGCGTTTTTGAAGTCGAGAAAAACACAATCCGCCTGTTGCCCTACATCCATGGCTCGCAAGATGTCATATGAGAAAAGGGCAAGCTGAGTTTCACATGAACGATGTTTCCTAAACTCGTGCTGATTCATGGAAAGAAGCTTTTGCGTTTCAAGGAAATTTTACTATATTCGACCTGAGAATATGCTCCAAAATTCTACGTGATACTGATGTCAACGATATTGGCCTGTAATTGTGTGGGTCAGTTCTCTTTCCTTTCTTATAAACGGGAGTCACCTGTGCTTTTTTCCAATCACTTGGAACTTTGCGCTGAATTAAAGATTCGCGATAAATGCAAGCTAAGTAGGGGGCCAATGCCGCAGAATAGTCTTTGTAAAACCGAACTGGTATTCCATCTGGACCAGCAGACGTTTTCGTATTTAGCTCTCTCAGCTGCTTCTCTACACCAGAAATACCTATTGCTATGTCCCCCATTTCGGAATTAGTACGTTGATCAAATAATGGTACATTTGTGTGGTCCTCCTGCGTGAAAGATTTCTTAAAGGTTAAATTTAGAACTTATTGAAGTTCGGTGGAAAGTTGGAGATGATTTTTGGACAGGACAGTACAGCATTATAAATACAAAATCAGTCTAATAATAAATAAGAAAATACAGGTAAACTACTACGAACAGCACAGTGGTCATATTGTCATAGTCAAGATAAATGTGAAGCTAATGCTGACCACATTAGTACAATTTTATATGTAGACTAGCTCTGCCGATGATAAAAAAAAAATGTATGATGAGATAAAAAAATGTCATTCAAACATTTAAGGGGGATGAAAAGTTGATTATCATGGGGGACTGGAACTCAGTAGAAGGAAAAGGAAGAGAAATAATAATAGGTGAATATGGGCTGGGGAAAAAGGATAAATGAGGAAGCCACATGGAAGGATTTTGCATTGAACATAATTTAATTGTATCACATACTTGGTTTAAGAATCTCAAAAGTTGGTCATATACATGAAAGAGAGCTGGGGACATTGAAAGCTACCAGATAGATTTTATAATTGTATAATAATTTCGTGTAGTTCATTGGCTTGGTGCAAGTCTTTCTATTGGACGCCACTTTGGCAACTTGTGTGTCCAGTTGTCCAACCGGGGAAAGGGGACCTACAGCTTAACATGAAATCCGAACCATGTGTCGTTTCTGGCGACTCCTCACATCGTTGAGAGGTGAAGGATTTTATAAACTGTAAGACATCGAGGCACAAATGTAGACTCTGACAATATCTTATTGGTTATAAACTGCAGAATGAAACTGAAGAAACTGCATAACGGTAGGAAAATTAGGGGATGGCACCCGGATAAACTGAAGAAACCTGAGACACTTAAACAGTTTTAAAACATTTTAGAAAGGAAAGAGGAAGTAGATGAAGATGAAATGGAAAGCATTGTAGTGAGAGAATTTGACATAGCACTCAAATACCTAAGTTGGAACAAGGCCCCTAGGGTAGGTGAAATTCCCTCAGAGTTAGTGCTACCTCTGGGAGTGCTAACCATGACAAAAAGGTTTCACCAGTCGTATATAAGATGTATGTGGCAGGCAAAATAACCTCAGACTTAAAGAAAAATGTAATAATCCCCATTCCAAGGAAAGCAAGAAGAGTCAGATAGTCAGATGTGAAAATTACAAAACAATCAGTTTAATAGGTCATGGTTGCAAAATTTTAACACAAATTATTTAGAAAAGAATGGAAAAGCTGATAGAAGGCAAACTCCAGGAAGATGAGTTTGGATTTAGGACAAATAAAGGGATACATGAGACAATACTCACCTAATGACTTATCATAGCAGATAGATAGAGGAAAGGCAAACCTACATTTCTATCTTTTGTATATTTGGAGAAACCTTTCGACAATGCTGATTGGATACACTTTTTCAAATTCTGAAGTTAGCAGGAGTAAAATATAGGAAATGGAAGGTACTTTACAACTTGTACAAAAACCAGAAAGCAGTTATTATAGTAAAAGGGCATGAAAGGGACACAGTAGTTGGGAAGGGTGGAAGGGGGTTTAGCCTTTCCACAGATGTTGTTCAATCTGTATATTGTGCAAGCTGTGAAGGAACACAAGGAGAAATTTGGAGAAGGAATTAAAGTTCAAGGTGAAGAAATAATAATAATAAAAAAAGAAGTGTGTTTTTATGATGCCATGCAATTCTGTCAGAGACTGTGAAAGACCTCAAAGAGCATTTGAATGGAATGGACAGTGTCTTGAAAAGAGGGTATAAGATGAACATTAACAAGACCAAACCAAGGGTAACGGAATGTAATCCACGAAAATCAGGCTATGTGGAAGAAATCATGAACTTAACAATGAAGGTGGTAGACGAGTTTTGTTACTTGGGCAGTAAAATAATATATGATGGTCACAGTACAGAGGATATAAAAGGCCAAATGATAATGGGGAGAAAAGAATTTCTGAAAAAGAGAAATTTGTTAACATTGAATATTAATTTAAATGTTAGGAAGTCTTTTCTGAAGGCATCTTGCAGAGTGTTACTTTGTACAGTAGTGAAAAATAGACAGAAAGAGGATAGGTATTACATAATAATGCTGAAGATTAGGTGGGTACATCACATTACTAATGAGGAGATACTGAACAGAATTGGGGAGAAAAGGAATTTTGGCATACCTTGGCTAAAAGAATACCTTAATTAGTAGGACACACTCTTAGACATCAAAGAATCATTAATTTAGCACTGGAGGGAAGTGTGTGGGGTAAAAATCACAGAGGAATACCAATAAACGAATATCATAAGCAGGTTCAAATAGATGTGGGTTGCTGTTCTTATGAGGAGATTAAAAGGCTTGCTCAGGATAAAGTCTGGTGGAGAGCTGCATCAAACCAGTCTCCAGACTGAAGACCACAACAACACAATGATAAAGTACCCTCTGCCATACATTGTGAGGTGGCTTGCAAATTATTGATTTAGACCTAGAAAGATATTCAAATGACAGTAATCATGTGTGTTTGTAAAAATTAGACACTGAAAAACATTTGAAGCTTAAAGTAGGATGCAGGTATGATAGAAACTGTGGTCTACAGTAAGAGTGTACAGGATATTTGCAGCACCAGATACAATGGATCTTTTTTGCACATCAAATATTGATTACTGACATTCTTACATAGATCAGTTTGTAGCGAGACCAGTAACAGTTGGCCAAAATGTATTTCTATTCCTTCAGGTGTGTACTACAAACATCTACCTAGAATAACAACTGTATCCTCCCTTAAGATAATGCACATGCATTCAGGCAAGACACATATAAATTTGGCTTGAAGAACATTGAGACACTGGAAACAACTTTTGTCTGGTGTGATATTAACTGGTGTTTCTAAAATGTGCGAGAGACATGTCATCTTGATTAAAATCCACCACCTGTAAAGTTCAGTAAGCTTTGATCAGTTTTCCAATGGCAGAACTAGGTATGTGGCCATTTGCCACACATATATTTGTTATGTTTATTTTTCATTAAGTTCCTGCACTAATGGGTGGTGGAGAATACAGTACACAGCATTATGAACTTACATATAATTACAAATTAGTAAAAGATGAATAACAATTTTAATTTCTATGGCAATAACTCTCACACAAACACACACTGTCTTCCTTGCTTAATGTCCATTTTCATGAATGAATGAAAAATTTAATGATGGCATTAGTCCAAACCATGTAGCTTTGGGCCTGCATGTCAGAAGCACTAGATACAATGATGAATGCAAGTTTTGAAACTGATTTGCAGTGTCAACACAATGCTTATGTGGCAGTCAGTCATGAATACTTTAAAATGTTGAATGATGGTCTTTCCACCTACCACTATTGCTTTACTCCAAAATGTTTCATCATCACTTTAACACATAAATGACAGCTGAAAATTGTGTTACAATATTAAAATCAGAACATATTTTAGAGGTAAAATATTTGTATAAATAACAATACTATGAAAAGAACATATACAAAACATCAACGGCAGTATGATGTAATGCGTGAGGCGAAAAATTTCCACGTCAGAGCGTAAGCATGCCAAAGTAAATGTAGTTGGTGCACTTGCCTCAGCGCTCCGCAATAGCAGCTAAGTCCCGCTCTAGGTCACCCACCAATATTACATAACAGAAGCAGACAAACAATTACACTTCATAGCTATGAAGATAATGTAAAACATTCATGAAAGAACCGTCCCCCCTTTCTAAGACCCCTCAAATAGTAATTTGAGTAAATCATTCTGTTGCATCCTTGAGTCCCTGGTTCTTGATGTATACTCCACGATTACAACAGCCACAATGTAAGTAGCATATGGGAAGGAGATGACACAAATGAAACACATATTATTGGTTCATCATCTTTATTCAATTACTGTAATAATGAGTTACATCTCCAATCATCCGTACGCACAAGCCAACTAGATTTACTTTGGCACGCATACGGCTTAAGCACCTCCGATGCAATTTGATAAGAGAAATATATGTTGCACCTTGTTACAATCGTATTGAAGAGCTGATTATGAATATACCATTATTTTTGTCATAGTGTAAAAACAACCAAAACAACCAAATTGGATGGTGATAGTCCTTTCAAAGTTAAAGACCTACTATTGGCCTTATGAAGGAAAACTTAACTTTTGTGGTTTAATCTCAGGTGATGACGTCACAACATGGTTTTGATGTACTCTCCAGAATTACACTAAAATGGGAGCATACATCGAGAACCATTAACACACGTATACAACAGTATTATTTAAATGATGAACATAGACCATTATGGAGAACAAATTGGGTGGTGATAGTATTTAGAGGGGGTCAGTGGGTGGGCCTAGCTGTACACGCATGCCAAGTAAATTTACTTTGGCACGTGTATGGCCTAAGCACCTCTGATGGAAAGAAATACATGCTATACCTTGTAGGAATCATATTGAAGAGCTGATTATGATTATATCATTATTTTTGTCATACTGTAAACAACAACCACGTTATTAAAGTCTTAAAATTTCGAAGTTAAAGTTCTTCTATTGGCCTTATGGAGGAAAACTTAACTTTTGTTGCTTAATCTCAGGCAATGACGTCATCACATGGCTTCGATGTACATAAATCAGGCACGGGTAGCAGACAGGCAGAATTCAATAGATTGTTACACATTATTTAGCTACAGCACTAAGTCCTTCATTGGTTGTAGATTAAACAAACCTCACAAACAGTCAGAAGAGCACATGTCAAACACACAAGACAACTCATCTCTGACAGCTAGAACATTATCTCAACATATCAGGGTGTTCAAAAACCAGAGTTGAATACTTTTAGAGGTGCTAGTCCTCATAAAAACAAGAAAATTAAATCCAATAAACATGGGTAAAAACGTATATGAGGACTGCTCAAAAAAAACTCTGGAATGTTGTCCACAAATTTTTCTATGCTTTACTTTTACTTATTGTGCATGGTCTCATTTGAAATAGTCTCTTCCACCATTCATACACTTCCAGAATCTGTTGTGGTAGATTTCATGCTGGTTGGTGTGTAGTGCTGTTTGCAAATTTTCTTTTATCTGTTGTTGCAAATCTTCATCCCTTAAATTGGGTTTTCGACTTTGGAAGTCTGCAGCAGCCAGATCTGCAGAAAACATAGGATGAGGCAGCACAGTGATTTAATTTATTATGCAACAGTCATGCATCTTTCTAGTCTGGGCTCATGAGCTGTGGGATGCACCAACATGAAATTTTGAATGGTGGTCTTTCCTCCTACCACTATTGCTTTACTCCAAAATATTTCATCATCATTTTAACACACAAATGACAACTGAAAATGTCTTAGAATAATAACATATTTTAGAGGGAAAATATTGGTAGAAATAACAAATTTCAGATCATGTTAAAGATGGATTCTATGGGAGTTTGCAGAATCATGTTATAAAATAACATGATCTGAAATGTTACATTCTTTTGCAAACTCCCATAGAATCCATCTTTAATTGGTATGCACGGTTTCAATGATGTCCTGAGGTAAGTGTAATCAGTAGACATTGACTGGTGCCCTGAAAGAGATCATTTTTGACTGGCCATTTTTAAACTGTGTGATTCAATCATAACACAAAAAATGGCTTCAGTACTAGTAACTGTAGGCATCATGCATCATTTGGTATGTGTCTGTAAGGGTTTTCATAAGTTTCATGCAAAAGTTAATACAGACGCATTCCTCCTCTAACTCTGCTGCCCCAAAATTCAAAAACTGTGCAACATAACATTTTACTCAATACAGTACTGAACAAAAAATAACTGACATACAATAATGAAACTTCTAGCAGTTACACATTCAACATAGGTGTGTGTAAGAGATGCCAACCACATATCGCTCCTATTATGAATGTTATGGATATTTTTGAAATGACCTCGTACTTTTTTTAAATAAACACATGGGCAGCATTGTTGTGAATACTAGTAAAGTCATTGTATTGGCACTTTATCAAATGTGTATTATGGTGTCTTAATCACAAAACAGCTGTACCTACCATTAATCAGTGTACAGTCAGTTGTGTGATTTGGGTCTAGATGTAGGCTGTGATAGTTTTTGTCATGTTTGTGTGCCTGGGTATGTATCAAGTATTTTACCATCTTATAAAAAAGATTAACTTTAATTTCAATAACCAGCATGTACAGGCAGTTGTAAACCCTCAGGTAATTCAGCAAAGAGGGCATCAACACCAGTTCTCAGTCAACATGTGGGCAGGTGTTCTTTGTGATAGATGAATAAGGTCATATGTGCCACCAAAAAGCATACATGGTGACTAGATTTTGGTTATGCGACACACTTGAACAAAGTGGTCTACACAACACCAATAAACTATGTGCAGACACTACAGGGTTATGTATTCATATGCATGTCAGGAAATACAACAACAACAACTGGGTATACCTCAAAGAATGTGTCATTCCTTGTGTTGAAAGGCAGTGGGATACATTGCCACAATTACATGCCATGTGGAACCCTCCTATAAAGATGTTTCTCCCATAAAATATGTGTCTCCATATCCATGTTGATTGGACTTACTTTTCTTGTTTCAATGGAAACTACCATATCTTAAAGTATTCAACACTCATGTTTGAAAACCCCTTATTAAATATATGAATTATTATTGAAAGTAGTTCACTCAATCACAATCACTGCCAGTGATGGTCCATTAGTTTGAAATTATAAATAATAAGTCAGGCTCATTTCTGGAGAACTAGGCACACTGTGTACTGGAAATATTTGAAGCTTCTAGACACAACTAAGATAAAATAAAATGTCATAGAAAGAAAATTATACATGATTTCCTATAAAAAAAAAACATAAGCTTAAATGGTCTGCATTTATTCATTCCAAGAAGAAAGCAAGATGTTTAAAACAAGAATGGTTTTCCTATACCACTAGTAATGACTTTATGCAGCTTTTTTTAAAATCTTTTTGCACCAAACTTTGTAACAATTCTGCCCTTATCTATTATATTCCCATTGCCTTGTTGCATTGTTTTAGATATTGTTGTTGTTGTTGTGTATTGAGGGGACTAAACATCTAGGTCATCAGTCCCCTGTTACTAGCTCAGAGTCCACTGCCAAGAACGACAAAATTAAACAAAGCTCTAAAAATGATCACGCACATAAGGGACAAGTGGACAATGGACAAACCTCTGATAACTTAAAACGAAGACACACAGAAATGGTAAAAGAAAGTCAGGAATAAAACTGGATAGCAGAGTACCTTGGCTGGCTGATCACAAAGAAAAAAACAGGATGAGCCAGCCATACTGCATACACGAAGAACCCCTAAGGGCGGAAAAGGTAAAAAAAAAAAAAAAAAAAAAAAAAAAACGGGATTGGTGGTGGCCTAAGATATCAGGCCACAGCACCTACCGTTAGATCGAGTCATAAAAACCAGCAGCGCGGATAAAACGTAAAACTTTGGTAGCCATAGAGGCGTCGTCCCCTAAAACTAAGGGTAGTGCGTCAGGAAGATTAAAATAATGCCGCAGGTCGGCTAAAAGCGGACAATCCATCAAAAGATGGGCCACTGTCAACACAGTGCCACATCGACACACGGGTGGAGCCTCGCGCCGAAGGAGATACCCGTGGGTGAGCCACGTATGTCCAATCCGGAGGCGACAGGACAACTGACTCTCGGCGGGTCGGCCGCAGTGAAGATTTCCACAAAACTGTGGAGAGCTTCACTGCCCGAAGCTTATTCGGTGCAGTCGCCGTAGCCCACTCGGTACTCCAAGCTTCACGTACCTTCCGGTGCAACACCAGTTTAAAATCGTGTTCCGTGACACCAATTGTCAGAGGTGGTCCCATAGTGGCCTGCTTGGCCAATCGATCTACATGCTCATTCCCTGGTATGCCAACATGACCTGGGGTCCACACAAAGACCACAGAACGGCCTGATCGGCATAGGGAGTGAACAGTGTCCTGGATCGACCGCACTATTGGGTGCCGAGAGAAACACTGGTCGATCGCTTGTAAGCCACTCAGGGAGTCAGTACAGATGACGAATGACCCCCTGGGGCAGGCTTTGAGATGTTGTAGAGCTCTGAGAATAGCGATCAGCTCGGCGGAGAATATGCTACTCTCACCGGGCAGAGAATGCTGTTCTACGTAGTTGTGATGTAGAAACGCATACCCAGCACGGCCATCTACTACGGAACCATCTGTGTAAATGGCGTCTGCGGCACGGAACGGCTCGAGCACTTGCAGAAACTGGTAACGGAGATGTACGGGAGAAACAGAGGCCTTCGACGCATGGGACAGGTCCAGACGGAGCTGCAAACGAGGAATGGACCAAGGAGGGGTGTGAAAGGAATAGTGGAAAGTGGTTGGAAGTGGATAGGATGTGAGAGACGAAAGAAGGATACGAACACGGACCGAGATCGGGTATCCCGACCTTGGCCGTCGTGGAGGGATAGGGAGTGCAGCGTCTGGAAATAGGAGCCGGCGGTTCGGGTGGAAGGGCGAGGCCTGAACACGAGCAATATAGGATGCCAGCAGGTGTTGCCTACGGAACCGCAGCGGGAGGACTCCAGCTTCTACAAGGAGGCTTGTCACCGGGCTCGTGCGAAAAGCCCCCGAAGCTAAACGGACACCACAGTGTAAAATTGGGTCCAACGCCTGCAGTGCTGATGGCGCAGCCGAATCGTAGACTATGCAGCCATAGTCTAGGCGCGACTGGATGAGCGCCTTATAAAGTTGCAGGAGCGTTGTGCGTGACGCTCCCCAAACTGTATGGCTTAGACAACGGAGAATATTAAGGTGTCGCCAGCACTTTTGTTTGAGCTGGCGAAGGTGTGGCACCCAGGTGAGACGGTTGTCGAATAACATGCCTAAGAAACGGTGCGTCTCTTCGAGACGCAGCAGGTCATCAGCGAGATACAGTTCGGGGTCAGGATGGACCGCCCGACGCCGACAGAAATGCATCACCCGGGTTTTCGTAGCGGAAAATTTAAAACCATGAGTAAACGCCCATGACTGCGCCTTTCGAATAGCTATCTGCAACCGCCGTTCAGCAACGCCGATGCTAGTGGAGCTGAAATACATGCAGAAGTCATCAGCATACAACGAGGTGGAAACCGATGACCCCACAGCAGTAGCAAGACCATTGATAGCGACCAAAAATAAAGGGACGCTTAGAACGGATCCCTGTGGGACACCGTTTTCTTGATAGTGAGGGGAGCTGAAACAGGAACCAATATGAACTCGAAAAGAACGTTGCGCGAGAAAATTCTGTATGAATACAGGAAGCGGACTGCGTAAGCCCCAGTCATACAGCGTAGACAGTATGTGGTGGCGCCAGGTGGTGTCGTACGCCTTTCGTAGGTCAAAGAACACAGCAACCAGATGTTCGCGGCGTGTAAAGGCTGTACGGATGGCCGACTCCAGTGACACGAGATTATCGATAGCGGAGCGGCCACGACGGAACCCACTCTGTTGTGGGGACAGGAGTCCCCGGTCCTCAAGGATCCACATAAGCCTCCGACTCACCATCCGTTCGAGGAGTTTACACGGAACGTTGGTGAGGCTGATTGGGCGGTAACTATCAGCCACCTGTGGATCAGCCCCAGGCTTCATCACTGGGATGATGATGCTATCCCGCCATTGGGACGGGAAGACACCCTCAACCCAGAGACGATTCAGCAAGGAGAGAAGTTGGCGTTTAGAGTCTGCTGACAGGTGTCGGAGGAACTGACTATGGATGCGGTCGGGTCCAGGGGACGTGGCTGGGCATGCGGCAAGTGCACTTTCGAACTCCCATTCGGTGAAAGGGATGTTGTAGATTTCCCTGGCGTCACGTTCGAAAGGATATCTGCTTTCGCTCTGTGCGCTCCTTAAGGGCGAGGAAATCCGCATCATATGCAGCGGTCGCTGAGGTGCGAGCATAGTGGTGTGCCAAATGCTCTGCTATTGTGTGAGGGTCAGTGCAAAATGTACCCTGAATGCTCAGGCTCGGAATTCCCACTGGTGGGCGGTGGCCAAAGAGGCGTCGAACTTGCGACCATACCCGTGAAGGCGATGCTCGGGAGCCAATGGAGGCGACATAGCGCTCCCAGGAGGCCCTCTTGCTTTGCTGGATCAATCGCCGCGCCCGTGCACGGAGACGCTTGAAGGCAACAAGATGTTCAACACAAGGGTGGCGTCGGTGGCGCTGTAGTGCTCGCCGACGTTCCCGGATGGCCTCAGCTATCTCCGGCGTCCACCAGGGCACTGACTTACGGTGGAGTGATCCAAGTGAGACGGGTACGGTGTTCTCGGCAGCAGAAATGGTGGCACGTGTGACCTGCTGGACAGCGGTATCGATATCAGCCAGAAGAGGAGAGGGAAGCACAGCGGCTATGGAATATGCTGGCCAGTCGGCCCTACGGAGGGACCAGCGAGGCAGACGGTCAGCAGGTGGACACTATGGGAGCGACAGGAAGATAGAAAAATGGTCGCTGCCACACAGGTCATCGTGGACCCTCCAAGTGAAGTGTGGAAGTAGGCTTGGGCTACAGACAGACAGGTCTATGGCGGAGAATGTACCGTGTGCCACGCTGAAGTGCGTAGCAGCACCAGTGTTCAGGAGGCAGATGTTCAGCTGGTTCAGTAGTGTCTCAACATCCCTACCCCGTGCCGAGGTCTGCATGCCACCCCACAAAGTGTGGTGGGCATTGAAATCCCCCAAAAGAAGGAAGGGTGGGGGAAGTTGGGCGACCAAGGCAGCGAGGTCCACAGGAGAGACAGCCTCATCTGGTGGGAGATAGATTGAACAGATTGTAACATCTTGCACTGCCCGGAGCCGAACAGCAACCGCCTCTAGGGGCATTTGAAGAGGCACGACAGCGCTCGGGACAGTGGCTAGAACATAGATGCAAACTCCACCAGAAACTCTGTCATACATAGGCCGATTTTTAAAATAGCCCCTGTAGCCTCGAAGGGCAGGGGACCGCGTCGCTGGGAGCCAGGTCTCTTGAAGAGCGATACAAAAGGCAGGTGTTTGGCTGAGAAGTTGTCGTAGCTCAGGCAGGTGATGGAAAAAGCCGCTACAATTCCACTGGATGATGTTTCCTTCTGGCTGTACCGCCATGACGAATAAAAAGCAGATCACTCCATCGGATCGTCTGCTACCATGTGCTTGGAATCCACGGAACCAGAGATCTTATTTTCTGGGGAATCGGTAATTGCAAGATCCTCAGGAGATGCGAGGATCTCGACCTCATCCTCCGAAGAAGAGGATGTGGGTGGTTGTGGCTTTGAAGCCACTGAACATTCTTTCTTCTTATGTCTCTTCTTCTTGTCCTCTCGCTGGCCCTTTGGTTTGCAGGGCCGAGGGGGCTTCCCAGAAGTGGCATCCGGGACGGAGGAAGAGCAGGAAGCTCTTCGACCGGCAGGTTGGAGATCCTGAAGACTGCGGCCAGGATCCTCCGGAGCACTCTGGGAAGCTGCAGAAGGGGTTGTCTCTAAGGACCCCTTCCGAGCGAGAGGGGCCGGAGAAGGCTTCTCCTTCCCCGGCTTAGAGGTGGGGACTGGAGTCCCCGGTGTTGTAGCAGGTGATGCTCCCACTGTGAAAAGAGTGGGAGCCACCGAAGATGAGGTGCGCCCTGCTGGTAGGGGGGCTGGGTCAGTCGATTGGGCCGGGGGGCGCGCTATCGTTGACGGAACAGGTGGAACAGCAGGCACAGTGGACGAGGACGATGAGGCTGCCGCGGCATAGGTAGTTACCAGGCGGACAGGATGGAGCTTCTGATATTTCCGTTTGGCCTCTGAATAAGTCAGTCGATCTCTGGTCTTGTATTCCATTATTTTCCTCTCTTGCTGCAGGACTGTACACATAGGCGAGCAAGGGGAGTGATTCTGGCCGCAGTTGACACATACTGGAGGCGGCGTGCAAGGGACGTTCGGATGAACTGCACGTCCACACTCCCGACATGTTGGGTTGGCATCACATCGGGAGCTCATATGGCCAAACTTCCAGCATTTAAAACAGCGCATAGGGGGAGGAACGTAGGGCTTTACGTCGATCCGGTAAACCATCACCTTGACCTTCTCGGGCAATGAATCACCCTCAAAAGCCAAGATGAAGGCACCGGTGGCGACCCTATTGTCCTTCGGACCCCTATGGACTCGCCGAATAAAATGTACTCCCCGCCGTTCTAGGTTGGCACGCAATTCGTCATCTGACTGCAGCAAGAGGTCTTTGTGAAAGATGATACCCTGCACCATATTTAGGGTCTTGTGCGGCGTAATGGTAACGGAAACATCACCCAGCTTGTCACAGGCAAGCAGTGCCCGTGATTGAGTCGGGGATGACGTCGTTATTAATACTGATCCCGACCGCATCTTCGACATGCCTTCCACCTCTCCATACTTGTCCTCAAGGTTCTCAACAAAAAATAGTGGTTTAGTATTCTTAAAAGATTCCCCATCACTACGGCTACAGACCAGATACTTAGGGGCATAAGCCTCACCCTTCTGTCTTCCCTGACGTTCTTCCCAAGGTGTAGCCAGAGAAGGAAACGTTTGGGGATCATAATCTGCAGCATTGTAGTCCCTTTTACCACGCTTAGAGACGGTGGTTGTACGTCCACCAACGTGTTCTTTTGCTCGTTTCATTGTGGTCCCACGAGCAGCTAGGGATCTAAACGTCCACCCAGGCAGAGCCCCGCTTGCCTGGGTAAGCCTTGTACAACTGAGGTGCGGCAGGTTCCTCAGAGGTTGCTCGCTAGCGGCTGTTCAACCTCAACAGCCATGCATCTCCTCGGCACGTAGCACACGTTGAGATTGAGGGTTTTTTTATAGAGGTTTATACCATCCTCGCGACCCAGGCGATTAAGCCAAGATCCCCGGACTCTGAAACGTACAACGTTCCACCGTCGCGCCGAACGATGGTCGTTGAAGCACACACAGAGCTTACGGTGTAGCGGACTGTTGGCGCGACACAGCCCACAGCTCAGGACCCCGGGTTCGCCAAGCCCGTACTCAGCAAATTAATGCTGAGCCCCTGAGGGGTGTTTTAGATAAATCTGGCCTGAAATTGTTGGTGTAACTCTTTTTTGTGTCCCAGCCTCGTCGCCGCTTTTGTGTCTCGTTCCGTTGTAGGTGTCGGTGGCCGAGTGGAATGAGACCGACACAGGAATAAAGATAGCATGCTGGTGCACGTACGGAGGGGAGCAGCCAGAAACTAGAAACACTAGAGTAAATTAGAACGAGATATATACTGAACAGGATTTATACAATACTTAACTTTTACATAGTACTGCAGAAGGCTGATACATAGTTGAGCTAGAGGCCTGCCTAGTGCCTGTACAATAGCCAAGTCTTCACTGGTGCCTATCTGATTACGAAGGTCCTAACTGGTTGCTATCTCAGTCCCAAGTGAACGATGTCTTTCCGTGGTGGCCACGAGCGGGGTTGCAGCAGAGGGCGCTCGTGGCTGTCGTAAGAACGCCGCACCGTGCGTGCATGGCGGCGCGCGGCGAAAGTAGGTGGCACTTTGTACTTGTGCGACACCACACTCTTATTTATTATTTAAGCTGTCAAGACATTCTTTTAATTTGGAATCACTTATTTTTCTTCCCACACATATAAGCAGTAAACGATTTTTGCAACTTTGGATATCACATTAATTTTCACAGCAAAGGACAGTATTGGACAAACTGCACTAGCTTAGGCAGTGTTTCAGTACTGTACTAGTGCAGTAATTTAACACCTCATCACAGCAGAATTAACTGAAAACTAGTGCACATTAAATGACAAAAACATAGTAGACACATGTTCATTAATCACAACAAAGATTTAACTACTGTAAATTTACAATTTAAATGTAGGAACACGGGAGGCAATACTCACTTTACGGCTTATCCTAGAAGATAGATTAAGAAAAGGCAAACCTACATTTCCAGCTTTTGTAGATTTGGAGAAGGCTTTTTGACAATGTTGATTGGAATAAACTCTTTCAAGTTCTGAAGCAAGCAGGAGTAAAATATAGGGAGCCAAAGGTATTTACAACTTGTACAAAAACCAGACAGCGGTGTCAGAGTTGAAGGGCATGAAAGGAATGCAGTGGTTGGGAAGGGAGTAAGACAGGGTTGTAGCATTTCTCCAATGTTATTCAATTTGTACATTGAGCAAGCTATAAAAGAAAGTAAAGAGAAATTTGGAGAAGGAATTAAAGTTCAGGGCGAAGAATTAAAAACATTGCGTTTTGCCGACGACATAGTAATTCTGTCAGATACAGCAAAGGACCTGGAAGAGCAATTGAACGGAATGGACAGTGTGCTGAAAGGTGCATATAAGATGAACATTAACAAGAGCAAAACTAGGGTAATGGAGTGCAGTGTAAGAAAATCAGTTGATGCTGAATGAATTAGATTGGGAAACGAAGCAATGAAGGAGGTAGATGAGTTTTGTTACTTGGGCAGTAAAATAACAAGTGATGGTCGCAGTACAGAGGATATAAAATGCAGAATGGCAATGGGTAGAAAAGCGTTGTTGAAAAAGAGAAACTTGTTAACATCGAATATTGATTTAAGTCTAAGGAAGTCCTTTCTGAAGGCATTTGTATGGAGTGTTGCCTTGTATGGGAGTGAGACATGGACGATAAACGGTGCGGACAGGAAGAGGATTGAGGCTTTTGAAATATGGTGCTACAGAAGAATGCTAAAGATTAGGTGGGTGGATCGCGTAACTAATGAGGAGGTACTGAACAGAATTGGGGAGAAAAGAAATTTCTGGCATACCTTGACTAAAAGAAGGGATAGATTGGTAGGACACATTCTTAGACATCAAGGAATTGTGAATTTAGCGTTGGAGGGAAGTGTGTGGGGTAAAAATCGCAGAGGAAGACCAAGAGATGGATACAGTAAGCAGATTCAGACAGATGTAGGTTGCCATTCTTATGTGGAAATGAAGAGGCTTGCTCAGGATAGGGTATTGTGGAGAGCTGCATCAAACCAGTCTCCGGACTGAAGACCACAACAACAACAATGGAGGATAGATAATAACTCCCCATGAAGAGGTTCAATGAGCTGCTGACAGGCACAAAAAATAGACAATCACATTCATACTGAAACTTCCTGGCAGATTAAAATTGTGTGCCGGAACCGGGACTTGAACCTGGGACCTTTGCCTTTCGCGGGCAAGCGCACTACCGACTGTGCTATCCCGACACGACTCACGATGCCGCCTCACAACTTCACTTCCGCCAGTACCTCGCCTCCTACTTTCCAAACTTCACAGAAGTCCTCTTGCAAACACACAAGACTTGCACTCCTGGAAGAAAGGATATGGTGGAGTCATTGCTTAGCCACAGCCTAAGGGATGTTTCCAGAATGAAACTTTCACTCTGCACCGGAGTGTGCGCCGATATGAAACTTCCTGGCACACTCCGCTGCAGAGTGAAAGTTTCATTCTGGAAACATCCCCTAGGCTGTGGCTAAGCCATGTCTCCACCATATCCTTTCTTCCAGGAGTGCTAGTCTTGCGTGTTTGCAAGAGGACTTCTGTGAAGTTTGGAAAGTAGGAGGCGAGGTACTGGCGGAAGTGAAGTTGTGAGGCGGCATCGTGAGTCGTGTCGGGATAGCACAGTCGGTAGTGCACTTGCCCGCGAAAGGCAAAGGTCCCAGGTTCGAGTCCCGGTTCTGGCACACAATTTCAATCTGCCAGGTAGTTTCATATCAGCGCACACTCTGCTGCAGAGTGAAAGTTTCATTCTGGAAACATCCCTTAGGCTGTGGCTAAGCCATGTCTCCACCATATCCTTTCTTCCAGGAGTGCTAGTCTAATTTTTAATTACTAATTTATGTTCTTGGCATACAGCATTAATATCAACATTTCTTTTGAATAACTTGGAGAATATCCTGCAACAAACCACAAGAAGGGTTTAATTCCTAATCCTTGAATCTAAATTGTGGTACCAGCATATGCATTAACACTAGTTATAATGGTTTATAAAAATACACACTAAAAATGTACTAATGAAATTATTCTTACCATTTCAACATCAAAATTAAAAAGTGGAGATCTACCCATTGTTCAAAGAACCTGAATCATAATCGAGCAATTTCTGTTTATTAGGGGTTATTTTGAACATTGTGATATTGATCAAATAACTTATATTGAAACTGAATATTTAAAACTGCTCCCTCTTATTTATGTATATATTTTATGTTCTAGTGATCCATGTTGTGGCTATGTCACTGGATACGGAACATATTGGTTTTACAAATTTGCTTTGGTTTCTATCTATGCTATTAAATAGATAGTACTCATCGATTTCATATTAATTTAGTTCTATCACAAAAAAAAAAAAAAAAAAAAAAAAAAAAAAAAAAAAAAAAAAAAAAAAATTGTGTATGACAGATGGCAGGCCTAAGTAGCCTGTGCAGTTGTGGTGATTGCTGTGTCCCCAATGATGCAGGTGTTAGCAGAAATACCTAGCAACCAGGAGAGCTGGGTTCGAATTCTATTTGCAGTTAATATCATACATTCTTTGGTTTTGAAGAAATCTTTTACAGGTAACTATATAAAATGTTTATAATAAAAACATACAGGACAACAAAATGGATCTGAAGTTTAGGAACGTCTCTATAGAGTAAAATGAGCAAAGCAATAGGGACTGTCTTAAGGTTTTTATCAAGAGTTCATCTACTAAACACTTAATTTGTGGAGGGAGGGCACTTAAAATTTTACAGCCACTGTCAAGGGCCCCCTATCTATACCACAACCAAGTTTGCCTGCTCATGGTGGATATCACCTTTTCTTTTAGTACCATGCCTATAATACACAATATTACATGAAAAATGGGGCTTTTTGTTCCTTTTCAAACATAAGTGTGCTGTGAATGTTAGTATTTCAAGTTTCTTAAAAAGATTTCTGCAAGTGGCTCTGAGATGAACTTCCTTTTTTCTTGGCTAGAGGCTGATTTTCCTAAGGGCCGCGGTGGAGTAGCCGAGCGGTCTAAAGTGTCTCGCTGTGGAGTGCACGGTTGTTTGCCGTGGAGGTTCCAGTCCTCCCTGGGGCATGGGTGTGCATGTTTGTCATTAGCTTAGTTTACCTAGGTTTCCATACAGTTTGATCCGATAGATTTACAGACATTTGAACATTTCCCCAAGGTATGATTTCTACATGCCATAATGAGATGAAAATAACCATAAAAAGCTGATTTCATGGTTTCTATTGGAGCAGACTGTGTATAGTAGTATCTATGTTGCAAAACTCAGTCTTTCTGCAGGTCAAGGACGTGGTTTGACCAGTTTAGGTTGCTATCAATATGTAACTGCAAGTATTTTTAAGTCTCACCTGTAGCTATCTATTGGTTTTTTAGTTTTAGTCCTACTGTACTTCTTTATCCTTAGTGGTTGTATGAAACTGAATACAGTTTGTGTTAAATAAGTTTACTATAGGCCTATATCTAAATTCCTGGATTAAGCGCTTGTTAAAAGGGCATTATTATTGCCTTCTGGTACAATATCTCTCTCTCTCTCTCTCTCTCTCACACATTTCTTACTTGTCAATACCTGTTCCAATAATACTCTTCCCCTTACTTAAATTCTAAGAATGGGAAAGCAAATATTTTTGATTTGCATGGCAAATCAACAATCCTTGAAAAGTTCAGTTCCATTATTAAAAGTACCTACTGGTATATATGTAGGTTACATTTATACCTTTTGCTTGTTACAGGTTACGCTATTGGTATTGAAATTGAAAATTCCGACAAGAAAGTTAGCAGCCACAAAAGAAGGTCATTTGCAACAGTGCTCACAGAACATTATTAGGCCACAAGTAGGCCAATATATTTCTCTTTCTCTCTTACAAGCATTGCTACTAACAACCAACTCAGCACAACACACAACATTCAGAAACCATCTGAATTTTCGAAACAGATTAATCGCTTTATTAGATATGGTAAGAATCAGTTCGTCATTACCCTGTCACAGTTATTTTACTCTCAGGATCAGAATTTAACTGACAAAATTGTGAAACAATTTACTGTCTGGTATTATACCCAAATCTGGTCATTAAATTTAACAGTATGAAGTTAGAAGACCGTGTTTTATTTATCTATATCACAAATAAGCCTAATGCTATTAGCATAGTTTCAAAATGATCAAAATAGTGTGAAAATTAGTACCAATAAATATCCACAAAAGGACAATTATTTATTCCAAGTATTCAACGTATGTTTCACAAAAAAAGAAAAAATATATATGTATACGGTCCTTTATTTAAAGATACGCACAAATCTTTATTTCGAAATATGGCTACAGGCCTTCTTACACTAAATTTCCGATCTCCCAAAGCAAGACGTAAAAACAAAATTTCATTTAACTGACTCAATGCAGTACGTACTGATAAGTTTCTCGGCAACTTGTAAGAATTAGATGCAACACGAAATCATATGCACTCTTTCCATACTTATATCATACAAGAAAGTATTTGTGAATAAACAAGACTAACTTTTTTTGTTTTGTTTACCTATAGTGGCGAAACCCACGAAGCAGAACACAACTTTCACCATTACTCAGCTTCCTCCTACTTTAACAGATTATGAACGAAACGCTCTTCCTTTGGAGTTTGGATGAGCAGCTACTCGTATTGAGTCTCTGATTTATGCAGTGCTGCCAACAAAGGAGGTTAAAATAAACCACCTTGCTGCCAACCCAGAACGGTAGCTCGTGTGTTTGTGATCTCTGTTGGGGCTTGAATTATCGTGTCGTGTACGGTGTCTCCATGTATAGTTATTTACGAACCTTTATGTGTAGTATTATGTGTCATGATATTTGCGCTACAAACAAATAACTTACAGCAGGAGTGTCCAAAATATGGTCCACAGGCGAAGGAATTTAATCCGCCCCGCGATTGAGTTAAGGCACGCCTTAACCACTGAAATTTCACGAAGGCATTGGTTAAGGCGTTTTTGTAACTAAGCGTAAATTTTCTGCTCGATATGAGAGAGTTTGCTAAGATCATTGCAGAACTCACATTCAGAATCGCCTCCACTATTCAGTAACAAGATGGACACCACTAGGAGCGCTTTGTCTCCAGGTGACAGAATTCTTGTCCCTGGTTGCGTTTTCCTAGGGTAGTCGTCTTTGCTTTCTTATGGTGTTATAGTGTTTTGTTTTTCCAAAATTTCTTTGTATGGTATGTGTGTACATTTTTTGGAGTAGTTGTGTAATATGTCGGCTGTAGCTAAAACGAGAATCGTACGTCCAGTCCAACATGAGGCGTGATTTACCTTGTTACAGAGAAAAGCAACGAGACATTGTTTTCTGTAATGAAGGTTTTTCTGTTCTCGAGGAATATAACATTCATCGTCATTAAGGAAAAAGCATGGTGGACAAAATGAGGAATTCAATCACAATATACTTGAACATAACTACGAAACATTAAAACATGGACTGTGTTTTAAAGAATTTGAATGAAGTGGAAAATTTTCTTGCAGTCCGCCAATTGCAGATTAAATAAAGGGTGAATACGAATCACATCTTCCACTCTCTTTTGCAATGGAATTTCTTGGTGATCTGAAGTAAATTATAAGTTCTTTTTCAGGTTCTCAAACACGGATGAGTATTCCAAGGAAACCCTATTTTTTTCCAGAATCCATTTTTCTGTGACGCTGAAGACGTTTTGATAGCGAAGAAAATTGAAGTCACTGATGTGAAATCTGATGACAGGATGAAGGACAAGTTTAGAGTTGTATTATAAAGTATACTGATAATGTGAACTGTGTGGCCGTTGCAGTGGGCAGAGCGCAGTACCGAGACCGCCGATAATACACTACTGGCCATTAAAACTGCTACATCAAAAAGAAATGCAGATGATAAACGGGTATTCATTGGACAAATATATTATACTAGAACTGGCATGTCATTACATTTTCACGCAAATTGGGTGCATAGATCCTGAGAAATCAGTACCCAGAACAACCACGTCTGGGCGTAATAACGGCCTTGATATGCCTGGGCATTGAGTCAAACAGAGCTTGGATGGCGTGTACAGGTACAGTTGCCCATGCAGCTTCAACACGATACCACAGCTCATCAAGAGCAGTGACTGGCGTATTGTGATGAGCCCGTTGCTCGGCCACCATTGACCAGACGTTTTCAATTGGTGAGAGATCTGGAGAATGTGCTGTCCAGGGCAGCAGTCGAACATTTTCCGTATCCAGAAAGGCCCATACAGGATGTGCAACATGCGGTCGTGCATTATCCTGCTGAAATGTAGGGTTTCACAGGGATCGAATGAAGGGTAAAGCCACGGGTCGTAACACATCTGAAATGTATTGGCCACCTTTAAAGTGCCGTCGATGCGAGCAAGAGGTGACCGAGACGTATAACCAATGGCACCCCATACCATCACGCCGGGTGATACGCCAGTATGCCGATGACGAATACACGCTTCCAATGTGCGTTCACTGCGATGTCGCCAAACACGGATGCGACCATCATCATGCTGTAAACAGAACCTGGATTCATCCGAAAAAATGACGTTTTGCCATTCGTACACCCAGGTTCGTCGTTGCGTACACCATCGCAGGCGCTCCTGACTGTGATGCAGCGCCGAGGGTAACCACAGCCATGGTCTCCGAGCTGATAGTCCATGCTGCTGCAAACGTCGTCGAACTGTTCATGCAGATGGTTGTTGTCTTGCAAACGTCACCATCTGTTGACTTAGGGATCGAGACATAGCTGCACGATGTATTATAGCCATGCTGATATGATGCCTGTCATCTCGACTGCTGGTGATACGAGGCCGTAGGGTTTCAGCACGGCGTTCCGTATTGCCCTCCTGAACCCACTGATTCCATATTCTGCTAAGTCATTGGATCGCGACCAACGCGAGCAGCAATGTCGGGATACGCTAAACCGCAATCGCGATAGGCTACAATGCGACCTTTATCAAAGTCGAAAACGTGATGTTACGCATTTCTCCTCCTTGCACGAGGCATCACAACAACGTTTCACCAGGCAACGCCGGTCAACTGCTGTTTGTGTATGATAAATCGGTTGGAAACTTTCCTCATGTCAGCATTTTGTAGGTGTCGCCACTGACGCCAACCTTGTGTGAATGGTCTGAAAAGCTAATCACTTACATATCACAGCATCTTCTTCCTGTCGGTTAAATTTCGCGTCTGTAGCACTTCATCGTCGTGGTGTAGCCAATTTAAAGGCCAGGAGTATAGTAAGTGTAATCGGCTTCTTACTAGAAGCGACATATTTTGACTGTTCTGTGAGGTTCTTGCTTCAGTTTATTAAATTCATCTTCTGCTCGCATGTATATTAGATTCAGTTTCGAGTTAAGCAACTGTGTAGTGTATTCTTCCGCCGTCTGAAACCCGACAGTTGTCTGTTTAGTTTTCGTTGGATTAGTACCAGGTCCAGTCGTCTTCGTTTACCTTAGTTACCCTCTGAAGAATCTACACGTCTTTCTAGTCGTTAGTTTTTCTGGGTATTGTAATCATGGATAGGGACTGCGACTACTGTTAGCAGATGCTGAGCTGGTGACATTTCACTCTCAGATTCAGCCTGTGTTAACCTCTGTTGTTGTTGTTGTTGGGAGGATTCTTTAAAGGGGGGCTAAACGAATGGGTTATCAGACCCTCGTTACTAGCGAAGAGTTCACTTCATATGCTTAACCGTTGGAAAACAAGCACTTCATAGCCCATTCAACAGGATGATGAAGGTACAAGGAGTGCTAAAATGGCAACATAAAGAAGGAAAACCATAAAGTTGTGCATCAAATAAGCAACGTTGCTAAAACATCACAGCAGAAGAGTGTGGCTGGCTGATAACTAGAATAATAATGGATGAGCCAGCCATTGTGCACATACTAAAACTGCCAATCAAAATATGACTAGCGAGACAAAAGTGACTACAGATTAAAACTGTTTGAATGGCGGGTGCCTGAAAGATCAAGCTTGGGGAGCCACCATTAAATCATATGATACAAACCAGCTGCGCAAATAAAACCTCAAACACGGTCAACCATAAAGGCATCGTTGGCTAAAATCGAAGGAAGCACAGAAGGCAGGGGAAAAGACTGCCACAATGCATCTAAAAGCGGACAGTCCAACAAGATGTGGACCACAGTCAGCAGAGCGCCACAATGGCAGTCCGGTGGGTCCTCACGTCATAAGAGGAGCCCGTGCGTTAGCCATGTATGGCCTATATGCAGGCGACAGAGGATGACCGTGTCCCTTCGAGAAGGCATGAGGGAGGTCTTCCAAGCTGCTGTTGAGGGTCTAATCGCATGGAGCTTATTTGGCGTGATCAACGTGGATCATTCACAGTCCCAGGCCATGGAGATCTTGTAGTGTAGACCCAATCGGATATCCCTTTCTGAGGTACCGATGTCCAGACGCTGGCAGGAAATGGCCTGCTTGGCCAGCTGATCAGCACGTTTGTTTCCCTGAATGCCAATGTGGCCCGGGGTCCAGGTGAAGGGCACAGAACAGCTGGACTTGCCAAGAGTGAACACGGAGTCTTGGATGGGCCGCACCAAGTGGTGTTTGGGGAAACACTGGTCAAGAGCTTGCAAGAAAATGTTCAAATGTTTGTAAATCTATCGGACCAAACTGCGTGGTCATCAGTCCGTATCTTACAAACTACTTAAACCTAGGTAAACTAACCTAAGGACAAACACACACACACACACACACACACACACACACACACACACACACACACACACACACACACACCCATGCCCGAAGGAGGACTCGAACCTCCACGACGAGCAACCGCGCGCTTCGCAGCGAGCTGCTTTAGACCGCTCGGACACTCCACCACGGCGAGCTTGAAAGCCACACGGAGTCACTGCATATGACATACGACTTCCTGGGGCATGCACGGAGGAGGTCAAGAGCTCTAAGTATTGCGATCAGCTCTGCCATAAAGACTGTGCAGCCAGGAGGCAGGGAGCGTTGTTCACTGTGGTCGTCATGAACGTAGGCGTAACCCATTCTGCCATCTACCTGGGAGCCATCAGTATATAGTATATCTGCATCACAGAAAGCGCCAAGTATATCCAGAAACTGCTGACGAAGTATGTGCGGTGGAGACGACGCCTTTGGATTGCAGGACAATTGTAGGTGGAGCTGTAGGTGAGGAATGGACCAAGGAGGGATACGGGAGTGGCAGGAGAATGCGATAGGGAGAGGTAGGGACTCGAGTGAGAAAAGAAGACCATGAACGTGTACCGCGATCGAATGACCCGATCTGGGTCGATGCTGTTTGAGGGAAGGGCAGTATTTGGAAACAAAAGCCTGCGTTTGGGATGGTGCGGAATTGCGTGGACGTGGGCAATGTAGGAAGCCAATAACAGTTGTTAGCGGTACCTCAAGGGAGGGATGCCAGCTTCAGCGAGGAGGCTTGGCACAGGGCTGTTGCGGAAAGCCCCTGTCGCTAAACGTACACCATCATGAAAAATCGGATCCAAGATCCGCAATGTGAAAGGTGCCGCAGAGTCATACACCTGGCTCCCATAATCCAGGCATGATTGGATTAGGGCCTTGTAGACGTGCATCAGAGTTTGATGGCCAGCTCCCCAGGTGGTGTGGCTGAGACATCACAGTATATTCAAATGCCTCCAGCACTTCTGCTTCAACTGACGAAGGTGCGGCTCCAATGTCAGCTGGCTGTCAAACAACATGCCGAGAAACTGGTGTGTTTCTTTGACGTGAAGCTGTTCGTAGCTAGATAGAGTTCTGGGTCTGGGTGAACGGCCCGACGACGACAGAAGTGTACGACCCGGGTTTTGGAAGCAGAAAAGGTGAAGCCATGTGCTGAGGCCCATGACTGTGCCTTTCGAATGGCGCCCTGCAGACGCCTATCAGCGACACCAATGCTAGGAGAGTTGTAATATAAGCAAAAGTCATCAGCAAATAAAGAACAGCTAACCAATGACGCAACTGCTGCTGCAAGACCGTTGATCGCAATTAAAAAGAGCGGTACACTAAGAACGGAGCCTTGTGGGATACCGTTCTCCTGGACTCAGGGGGAGCTGAGTGAGGTACCAACTCTAACCCTAAAAGTGCGTAGTGAAAGGAAATTTTGGATAAAAATGGGGGAGTTGACCCCATAAGCCCCAGTCGTATAATGTTGCATGAATTTGGTGGCGCCAGGAAGTGTCATATGCCTTCTGGAGGTCAAAAAAGACCACAACTAGGTGCTCACGCTTAGAGAAGGCTGTTCGGATGGCAGACTCCAGTGATACTAGAGTGTCAATACTGGAGCGACCCTGACAGAAACCCCCCTGTTGTGGGGGGGCCAGGAGACGTCGATATTCGATTATCCACATAAGCCGGCAATTCACCATGTGCTCAAGCAGCTTACACAGTACATTAGTTAAGCTGATGGGACGATAACTGTCAACTGCCAGAGGATCTCCGCCTGGTTTCATCACGGGGACAATGATACTATCCCTCCACTGGGATGGGAAAACACCCCCTCCCCAGACACTATTGAACAAGGTGAGCAATTTGATTTGAAATTGTGCTGACAGGTGACGAACGAACTGGCTGTGTATTTGGTCTGGCCCTGGGCAGGTATCAGGGCATGCATTGAGCGCAGTTTGGAACTCCCACTCTGTAAACGGAGCGTTGTACAGTTCCCGGCGGCGCATATAGGAAGATAACCGAGTCCGCTCTACCTGCTATTTGAGGGAGCGGAAGGACGAACGATAGTTTGCCATTGCGAAGCAACGTGCATAATGCTCTGCCATGCACTCGGTTATTACAGCCAGGTCAGTACAGAGGGTGTTCTCTATGTTCAGAGATGGGATTCCCGCCGGTGGCCGGTACCTGAAAAGGCGCCGTACTTGAGACCAGACGCAAGAAGGGGAGGCTCGAGAACCAATGAAGGCGACGAACCTCTCCCAACAGTCCTGCTTGCTTTGTCGAATAAGTCGTCAGGCTCGGGCCCGTAGCCTTTTAAAGGCAATTAAATTTTCCAATGTGGGAAATGCGCTCTCCGACGGTCTCTGATGGCCTCAGCATTCTCCAACGTCCACCAGGGCACAGACTTGCGCCGAGGGGAGCCAGTAGGTCGGAACATTGGCCTCGGCAGCAGAAACTGTGGCAGTAGTGATCTGTTGAACTGCCAAATCCGTGTCGGCTAGTAGTGGAGCAGGGACCACAGCAGCCAAGGTGTAACCCCACCAGTCAGCTCGACGAAGACACCATCGGGTCAGGCGGCCTGCAAGGTGAAAATCCAAGTGCAACAAAATGACAGGGAAGTGATCACTACCGCAAAGGTCGTCGTGGACCCTCCAAATAAGATGTGGCAGAAGGCTTGGGCTACATATGGACAGATCGATGGAAGAGAACATGCCATGTGTGATACTGAAGTGCATGGAGCACATGTATTCAAACGGCACACATCCTGCTGCGCCAGCAAAGCTTCAACGTACCTACCAGGCACCGATGTCTGAGATGTTGTTGTTGTTGTTGTTGGGTGTTTAAAGGGGACTAAACTGCTGGGTTATAAGTCCCCTATTTCCAGCTAAGAGTTCACATCTTAAAACTTTGCCTTTTGTTACCTAGTACTCCACGCCCAGTATACTCTGCATACAGAGAGACAGTCCATGGTAAAATGATAACGTAAAACAGAATACACATCAAGAGTTGACCAAATAGACAAAAAACTAAGATATTACAGCAGAAGAGTGTGGCTGGTTGATCACAAGGTTAACACAGGATGAGCCAGCCACTCTGCACACACTAAAATCCTTTATTGAAAAACAAGTCATAACCTGTAAAAGGACCACAGCTTATTGTTCTAGAGGGGTGGTAGCCCGAGAAAGTGGGCAAATGGGCCCCACCACTAAACAGACCAATAAAAGCCAGTTGTGCGAATAAAACATGACGCGGTCAACCATAGAGTCATCGTCAGATAAAATCAATGGAAGCATAGAAGACAGGATAAAAGACTGCCTCAAGTCGGCTAAAAGTGGAAAGTCCACCAGGATGTGGACCACGGTGAATTATGCACCACAATGGCAATTTGGTGGGTCCTCTCGATATAGGTGGCCGTGTGTCAGCCAAGTATAGCCAATACGTAGTCTGCAGAGGACTACAGACTCCCTACGAGAAGCTTGCAGGGAGGCTCTGCACACGGCTGTAGAGGACGTGACTATGTGCAGCTTATGGGTTTCGTTCAAGGCAGCCCATTCCGAGGTCCAAATTCCTAGAACCTTACAGGTCAGATGCAGTCTGAAACCCCTGTCTTGGAGACAGGCCGTGATGTGGTGGCCTGCTTGGCCAGGTGATCAACTTCTTCGTTTCCCGGAATGCCAATATGGCCTGGGGTCCAAATGAATACCACCAAGCGGCCTGACTCGCCAAGGGTGAAAACGGGCGTCCTGAATGGACAGAACCAAACGGTGCTTTGGCATAAACTGGTCAAGGGCGAGCAGGGCATTCAGGGAGTCACTACAGATAACTTGGTTGTTTGGTTTTTGGAAGGGACTAAACGGCAACGGTTATCAGTCCCTTATTCCAGTCATAGAGGTAAAACAGTGCGTTAAGCTTCTCTAAGTAATTGTGTTAGCAATTCAAAGTTTAAAAAGAACAAGTAAAAACAAAGAAAGGATAAAAGGACAGACATTACAAGAGTGTTTATGCTGGGTAATCACAAAAAGTAAGACATCCAGCCACTCTGGCACACATTAAATACACCTACCTAAAAGACTTAGGCAGGTGAAGAACTGATCGCTGACGGACATACAATAAACTTTAAATGGATTTGTACAATCGACACTCACGGATAAAATTTAAAACAGAATCAACTATGGAGGCATTGTCGGCTAAAGCAAGCTTCATGTCGTCAGGGATATTAAAATTTCGTCACTCTACGGCTAAATTGGGGCATTCCTGCATGATGTGGGCGACTGTCAGAGACGTGCCACATCGACACTGAGGAGGGTCCTCGCGATGCAGAAGGTGACCGTGCGTCAGCCAAGTATGGCCAATACGGAGCCGGCAATGAACAACCGACTTCCTGCGAGAAGTCCTCAGTGAAGTCTTACATGCAGTAATGGAGGGCTTAATTAAATTGAACTTATTCGGTTCGGTCGAGTCTGCCCATTCAGAACTCCAAACCCCCAAGGACCTTGCGGTTTAACTGGGATTGGAGGTCTGTTTGTGGGACACCTATGACCAGGGATCGTGAAGTGGTGGCCTGTTTGGCCAGCTGATTGACGTGTTCATTGCCCGGTATACCTATGTGGCCTGGTGTCCAGACGAAAGCGACTGAAAGACCCGACTCGCCAAGGGCAAAGACTGCATCTTGGATTGACCGCACCAAATTTTGATTGGGAAAAAACTGATCAAGGGCCTATAAGCCATTTAGGAAATTGCTACAGATGACAAACGACCCCCTGGGCGAGCTCTGAGATGCTCAAGTGCTCTCAAAAGACTGACCAGTTCTGTGGTGAAGATGCTGCTTCCACAAGGCAGCAATCACAGTTCAGTGTGATCACCACAAACAAACGCATATCCAGCATGGCCATCGATCAAAGAACCGTCCATGTAAGTAATGTCTGCACCTCGAAATGTGTCAAGCAGTGCTTGGAACCGGCGACAGAATCAGTGGTGCAATGGAGGCTTTTGAATCCCGGGACAAATCCAACCGAAGCTCCAAGCGAGGAATTGTCCAAGGGGGGGGGGGGGTTACAGTGAGAGTAGTGGAAAGGAGGACGGACAGGAAGGGAATCAAGTGAGGAGAGAAGCGAACGGACACAGACTGGAATCAGAAGATCCGACTTGGGCTGTCGCCAGGGGTAAGGGAGTGCAGAAGTTGGGAAGAGAAGCCTGTGGTCTGGATGGTGGGGTGAAGCATGGACCCGGGCAACATATGAAACCAACAACTGTTGCCAGCAGAACCGCAGCTGGGGAATACGAGCTTCAGCTAGAAGACTGGTTATGGGACTGTTGCGAAAAGCCCCTGCGCAAGACGCACACCAGTTTAGAGAATGGGGTCTAAGACCCGCAAGGCAGAAGGGGCTGCCGAATCGTAGACTAAGCTCCCATAATCTAGCTGTGATTGAATCAGAGCCTGGTAAAGCTATAGGAGGGTGGAACGGGCTGCTCCCCAGCCAGTGTGGTCGAGGCAACACAGAACATTTAAATGCCACCACCATTTCTTAGTTGACGAAAGTGTGGCACCCAAGTCAGCCTGGCATCAAAAACCATGCCCACAAAGCGATGTGTTTCCTCGACCTGAAGTAGTTCACCACCCAGGTAGAGCTCTGGGTCGAGAAGTGTATTACGCGGGTTTTCTGTGCGGAGAACTGAAATCCGTGAGTAGAGGCCCATGAGTGGGCCTTTCGGGTGGCACCCTGCAGCCGCCGTTTAGCTGGGCCGATACTAACGGAGCTGAAATATAGGCAGAAGTCATCGGCGAACAGGGAGTAACTGACCAATGACCGTTTGTTGCCACTAAATGAATGGGACACTGAGGAGAGAGCCCTGTGGGACACCATTCTCCATTCTCTGGAATATGGGGGGGGGGGGGGGGGAGCTAAGAGAGGCCCCAACCCTCATCTGAGACGAGCGGTGGGAGAGGAAATTTCGAATAAAAATAGGAAGGACGCCACGTAAGCACCAATCATGCAAAGTAGTCAATATATGGTGGCGCCAGGTGGTATCGTACGCCTTGCGAAGGTAAAAGAAATACCGCAACCAAATGCTCACGCCTAGCGAAGGCAGTACGAATGGCCGACTCCATTGACACGATGTTGTCAATGGTAGAAGGGCCCTGGCGGAAGCCCCCCCTGTTGTGGAGCAAGGAGTCCACGCTCTTCAAGGATCCACATAAGCCGCCGACTCACCATACATTCGAAGAGCTTGCAGAGAACGTTGGTTAGGTTGATCGGTAACTGTCAGCCACCTGGAGATCTGCACAGGTTTCAGCACCGGGATGATATCGCTTTCCCACCATTGCGACGGGAAAATCCCCCTCTGCCATAGATGGTTAAACAGGGCGAGAATTCAGCGTTGATTGTAGAGTTCCTGAGACGAGTATGGAAGGATAACTGTTTCCTCTCGGCCCGCTCTTTGAGGGAACGGAAGTCGTCACTGTATGTGGTGGTCGCGGAGTAACGTGCATAGTGCTCTGCCATGTGCTCGGCGATAGCTGTTGGAAGTGTGCAGAGCACACCCTGGATGGTGAGGGATGGGATTCCTGTCGGCGGGCGGTATCCAAAGACGCGTCGTATTTGCGTCCATATTTGAGTCAGGGAGGTGTGGGAGCCGATAGTGGCTACATACCGCTCAGGAGTCCTGCTTGCTCTGCTTTTTGAGTCGTCGAGCATGCGCACGGAGCCATTTAAAGGCGAACAAGTTCTCCATGGAAGGGTGGCGTCGATGGCGCTGGAGCGCTCACCGACATTCCCAGATAGCCTCAGCAATCTCTGGTGTCCACCATGGCACGGACCTACGCCGAGGGGAACCGGTGGTTTGTGGAACTGCTACCTCAGTGTTTACGATAATACTGTCAGTCACCTGCTGGACTGCATTATCGATGTCTGCTGGAAGTGGTGCATCAATTACAGCAGCTGAGGCATAAGCAGGCCAGTCAGCCCTATGGAGGAACCAACGGGGCAAGTGGTCTGCAGGTTGGTACTGCAGGAGCGAGACAACGATTGGCAAGTGGTCGCTGCACACATGTCGTCGTGCACCCGCCAACCAAGGAGTGGTCGAAGGCTAGGGTTGCAGACAGAGAGGTCTATCACGGAATACGTGCCCTGTGCCATGCTAAAATGTGTGGAGGCACCAAAATTCAGGAGGCAAAGGTCTTGTTGCGCCAATAACGTCTCAACATCCCTACCGCGGCCTGTGTACCACCCCACAATGGGTGGTGGGCGTTGAAGTTCCCTAAATGGAGGAATGGTGGGAGAAGTTAGGAGACCAGAGCAGTAAGGTTGTTGAGAGGCACGACCTCATCTGGGGGAAGGTAGAGACTGCATATCGTTATTTCCTGCCTTGCCGGGACTCTGACTGCCACTGCCTCGAGAGTGGTGTGGGGTTGTACTGGGGCACTGGGGACAGCGACGAGAATGTACAGGCACACATCACCAGACACCCAGTCATATACAGACCAGTTGCAGTATTAACCTTGATACCCACAGAGGGCATGGGTCTGCTGTGCAGGGAACCATGTTTCCTGCAGGGCTGTTCAAATTACAGGGTAGCAGCATAATAATTGCCGCAGCTCAGCTAGGTAGTTAAAGAAGTCGCCAAAATTCCACTGGAGAATGACTTGTTCTCCATGCTGGAAGGCCATAAAAATAAATAAAGGAGGGAAGTAGCTCATTCCATGGGAAGATATGCAGTCTTCTGGTCGGGACATTCAGGATCTAAAACCATAGATTCTGGTAAGTCTAAAAGTGCGAGATCCTCAGGGGAAGCGAGGATCTCTACTTCATCCTGTGAAGCAGAGGATGTGGGTGTTTGTGGCTTCGAAGCCACCAAAGAATACTTTTTCTTTTGGCGTTGTTTCTTGCCCTCTCGAGGGCCCTTTGGCATTAAGGTCCGTGGGGGGTTCTCAACAGGGGCTGCAGGGGATAACGAAGAGCTGGAGACCCTTTGATCAGCAGCTGGGGGATCCTTCACCAATTTGCTGGGCTCCGTTTTCCCACGGTGAGAAGCCTCGGAAGGGAGTGTGAAAAGTGTGGGAGCAATCAAAGAAGTAGCGCCCCCAACTGTCAAGCGGATAGGTCCAGTGGCTCGGGCCTGGGGGCCCGCTGGCATGGGTTGGTACAGGTTGTGGTCTGGGTACTGTGGGGATTGACGAGGAAGCTACAGTGGCATATGGTGTCGTCATGGTCACTGGGTGGAGCTTCAGGTACTTACGCCTAGCCTCTGCGTATGTCAGCCAGTCAAGGGTCTTGTACTCCATGATCTTACGTTTTTTGTGGAGTACAGAGCAGTTAGGTGAACAAGGAGGATGCTGCTGGTTGCAATTCACTCACACTGGGGGTGGGGTTCAAGAGGCGTTTGGATGGGATATACGCCCGCACTCCCGACATGTTGGGTTTGCATCACATCGGGAGGACATATGTCCAAACCTCCAGCATTTGAAGCAGTGCATAGGGGCAGGAACGTAGGATTTGACGTCACACCGGTAGATCATCACCTTGACTTTCTCAGGCAATGAATCGCCCTCGAAAACGAAGATGAAGATGAAGGCACCGGTGGCAACCCTGTTGTCTTTCGGGCCCCTATAGATGCGCCGGATGAAATGCCACCTCGCTGCTCCAAGTTAGCTCTCAATTCGTTGTCCGATTGCAGCAGAAGATCCTTGTGGAAAATGATGCCCTGGCCCAAATTTAAGCTATTAAGTGGCGTGATGAAAACGGGAACATCACCCAGCTTGTCACAGGCTAGCAAAGCCCGTGGCGGAGTCTGCTTGCGGCAGCGGCGGTGTACGCAGCTCGTGCGGTGCTTCGCTGCGGCAGCGATTTGTTTACTTCCTGCAGGGGTAAGTCTGCTCGCTCACGCCAGCGCTTGCGGTGATATGGAAAGGTTATAATGGATCAAATTAGTAGAAGAGACACTCTGAAGTTCACTTTCGAACGAAAGTTTTCCCGAATAACTTCTTTTGAATTTGAAGATTGGTTGATTGCTGTTGCAAAGATTCGATTAGAGGACATTATTGGATACCACATGTCGATTGTAAATAGTGTGATTTTCGTTAAGTTGACATCTTCCGAACTATGCGAGAAGGTCGTTCTAGACACAGGTGGCTCCTTGAAATTTAACCACAGAGATGGTAATGTAGGTAACGTCACTGTCGACCATGTCGGTTTTGGAGTGAGAACCATTAGAATTTTTGAGTTGCCATTTGAGGTACCTGCCAGTGAAATAGACGCCGTCATTGCTCCATATGGCAGAGTTCTCAGTAATGTTGCCGAGAGGTGGTCTTCCGCACATAAACTTCCCGTGCTGAATGGTGTAAGGCAGTTAAAAGTAGAGCTATGTCGCCACATTCCGTCTTATATAAACGTCTGCGGTTTTCGAGGTATCGTTATGTATGACGGTCAACCAAAGACCTGTGCACTTTGTAATAAGCCAGGTCACGTGCGTGCTGAGTGTATTCAACGACGCATTGCACAGCTACCAACCGGTGACACTGTTAAGACTTCAGAAATGACGATTTTGCCAAAAACGTATGTAGCAGTGGCGCGTGGTCAACTGACTGCGCCACCGGTTAGTGACATTTGTTTAGATGACTTGCCCAGCGATGTCGTCGCGAACGATTTAGGAACACCAATGGAAATTTCGGAAAGTACGACAGAACAGGCACCAGAATCTGAAGTAGTGCAGCAGTCGCCCACACAGACAACGGAAGACACCGCAATACGTACAGAGAATATGGGGGCGGAGGAAACAGCTGACAGACAAACACCAGAAACTCAGCCCGCGATTTCGGAGACTAGGCAGGACAATGAATCTGCTAAGTCACCTCGCAGACGTAAGAAACGTAGATTGGCGCAAGAAGGAGCTGCGGAGAAGTCAGCTCCACTGCGTGAAAACGCGAAACAAGTTAAGGATAAAATTACCGAAAAGCCACCCACTGTTGCAGTTACACAGAATCAGCCTCCGTCACATAAACAGGTAGAACTTGCCGTGCCGTTAAAAGCAGGCACTGACAAGGTAATAGTTAACAAGGCGTCTCCCAAACACAATGATGAACCGGCGCAGAAGTCACGTGAACAGGATCCACGCAAGACAGTGTCGGCTCAGTTTGCCACCGGTGTGGACTGGTCAGACGAGGTAGAGGATGTAGACAAGGACACCGTTCTGGAAGATGCTTCCGGGGATGCTGGTAACGTAGGACACGTAGTGACCACGGATCCTGCTGTTACAGATACCTCGGCCATGGAAACCACGGACGCGGAGAAAGACGCTGACTCTGATTTCTATTAATCTGTAGATCTTTCATATCTCACATCCATACATGTGTGATCGCCAGGCCTACAAAATTGCCACATTAAATATTAATAAGTGTCGTAGCTCCATCCGGTTACAACACATTCAAGATTTTTTATATTCCGCAGATATAGATATTCTATTACTTCAGGAGGTTGCAGACATTAATTTAGAAAAAATATTTGGATACAATGTCTTCGCCAATCCGGGTACTGGTGCGGATTTGGGTACCGCCATCCTATTAAGAGAAGGAATTGTGGCATATAACATCGAAATGCTAGTCAATCACAGAGGGATTGCAGTAACAGTTAACAATGTTAGAATAATTAATGTATATGCTCCCTCCGGATCCAGTAACAGGCGTCGCAGAGCGGAATTTTATACGGAAGAGATTCTTCCTTTATTTACAACAACGTATGACCAGCTTATCTTGGCGGGAGATTTTAACTGCGTTTTGCACCCCAAAGATCAGACACCAAATTTTAGCAAATCTGTGGAATTAGAACGGATAGTCAAGGACTTATTTTTAATCGACACTTGGGAGCACAAGTATGGAGCAACGCCTGGATTCACGTACGTAACAAATCATTCTGCAAGTAGGCTAGATAGAATATATGTATCAGATAATCTAAAACAACGAATTCTGCAATGTGAGGTCTGGCCAGCTATCTTCACAGACCATGCGGCTTATATCTGTACCGTAAACTTGCAGAAACAGGGTACGTACCGCAGTAAGGGACCCTGGAAACTTAATGTGTCACACTTAGACGATCAAGGTTGTCATGAGGCCTTCACACATGCGTGGAATGAAAGTCTCACCAAGTTTCGGTCATATGATTCGGTTATAAAATGGTGGCTACAATGTGCCAAACCCAAATTACGAAAAGCCATGTTACAGTACTCACGAGACAAGAACTGGTGGCTTAAACGAACCATTGAATTCCATTATTCAAGTTTACGAGAACTGTACAAACTGGACGAGACAGTCATTGAAAACTACGCCCAAATTAAAAAAGTGAAAGCCAAATTATTACTCCTTAAAAAGAAACAGTTGGAAGGATTAAAAGTCAGATCCCGAATCCAGGACTCACTACGACTTGAAGCGACGTCAATTTATCACCTGACACGTGAGAGTAAACGAAGTAAAACCAAGATACTGACGGAATTGCAAACTGGAGACGGCTCGCGTTTAACTCACCAAAATGACATTCGAAATGCGATTCAAACTGCTTACACGGATTTGCTGTCTGAGAAAATTATCGATGACAACGCATTTCAAGAATTAGCAAATAATTTAACTAACAGACTTACCCCTCAGGAATCAGACGAACTAATAACACAAGTGACTGAAGACGAGCTGGAAGATGCGCTGTTTCACAGTCCGAAGAACAAATCGCCCGGGTGTGACGGACTCCCTGTAGAGTTTTATCAAACCTTTTGGACACACATGAAGACGAAACTGACAGAGATATGCAATGAATTGATGACACCTGATCTTAATATCCCGCAAGAGTTCAGTGAGGGCCTGGTGGTATTAGTTCCAAAACGTGCAAATAGTACAACTATCGCCAATCTGAGACCGATTACTCTTTTAAATAGTGATTACAAACTTTTTGCACGTATTCTTGCAAAAAGGATGAAGAACGTAATGAATAAAGTCACCGGTCCTTATCAAACCAGCGTCGGCAGAGATAGGTCCATTTTCCAAACGCTAGTGGACTACCGCGACCTAATATCAGTGGCGGAGGCATGCAAGATTGAATGTGCAATGGTCAGCTTAGACTTTGATAAAGCCTTCGACAGAGTCAACCACCAGTATTTGTTTAAAGTTATGCGGTCGCTGGGTTTTCCCGTGCATTTCCTCGCTGTAATACAAAACCTGTTACGGAATAGCACATCACGAGTGGTTGTCAATGGACGGCCAAGTGGCATGATCCCCGTAAGAAGCTCCGTAAGACAAGGTTGCCCGATGTCAGCATCACTCTTTGCAATCGCCATAGAACCTTTACTAATGACATTGACGGCGCAGTTAAACGGCTTACAGATACATGGACAGAAGTTAGCGTGTCGGGCTTATGCTGATGACGTTGGCTTCCTGATCACCAACGCAAATGACGTCCACACTGCCCTGCAGATCATCATGACATATGAAAAGGCATCTGGTGCATTAGTTAACTGGCAAAAATCGGGTGTAATGAACATAGGCAAAGGCAAAGGTTTGACTCATCATCCCCGTTTGCAAGAGGTGCACAAGATGCAATGTCTCGGTGTCGATTTTAGAAAGACAATTCGAGAAACCGTTGCCGCAAATTATAAACAGTTATTGGCTAAAATTCGAGCGTCTGTACAACAACACAGTGTCCGGAAGTTGGATGAGTTGCAAAAAGTTGCACTGGCGAATACGTATATCACGGCCAAGGTCAACTACGTGGCTCAAGTCCTGCCAATACCACGCAACATAGCACACAGAATGTTGGCAGCGCTTGGCCACTTTGTATGTCGCGCACATATTTTCAAAATTAAATACGACACCTTGACTCTTCCGACGCTACTCGGTGGCCTGAATCTCGTCGATGTGTACAAGAAGGCGCAAGCACTATATGTATGCCAAACATACAAGCAATGGAAACTGTCCACCAACGGTCTGACTTCCCACCTCTTGGAAGAAACTGTGCCAGCAGACCTACGACCGCCAATCGATGTAAGTCATCTGTCGCGCGCTTTGCAGCACTTACAGTATTTCCTACTCGAATACAGTTACCTACGAACAAAAGTCCCAGAACGGAAAATGACAAAAGTGAAGGAAGTATACCAGGCGTTGATGAAAAATAAACCACGAAATGTGATAGAAAGGAAACTCCCGAACCATGACTGGAAAACAACGTGGGAAAACATCCACAGCCCTGACTTACCTTCCCAAGTGCGGGCCGCGTGGTATATGACGGTCAACAGAAAAACCCCGACGATGTCCCGCCTCCATAAGATACACCTACAAGACTCTCCCTTGTGCCCGACATGTCAATTAGTCGACAGTGATGAACACAGATTCGTCTGCAGTATAAATGCAGGAATATGGGAGTATGCAAGGCAAAAACTGGCCCTCATCACGAGAACCTCGCCACACACAATATCGCCAGCGGATGCCCTCCATCCCGATAGCATCCCATTCCCAAGGACAAAGAGGAACGCGGTCAACTGGGTAATGGGACATACAGTGTACTTTATCTTCAATACAGAATCAAAGAGAAAGGAAGATTTCATACATTACCTGACAATGCAACATGACAGGATCCAAAGAAAGAAAAAGTACAAGGAACGTTACGCTAATTTCTTGATTAAAACGATACTGTAATTACAAACAGAACTTTAACAAAGAGAAAAAAAAAAAAAGTGGCGCAAGGGATAGCGTCACGGACTGCGGAGCAGAAGGTCGCCGGTTCAATCCCGCCCACCGGCACAAATTTATAACTGACACGTTCCACATCATTACTAAATGTCGTATACATGAACCAAGGAACAAGTATTAATCTAATCTAATCTAATCTGGAATGACGTCGTTATCAGGACTGACTCAGATCTCATTTTCGACATACCCTCCACCTCTCCATAGTTGTCCTCTAAATGTTCTACAAAGAACATTAGCTTTGGCGTCATATATGTTCTCCATCAGTTCGTGTTCATACCAAATACTTTGGGGCATAAGCCTCACTTTGAATTTTCGCCCTACGTTCCTCCCACGATGTGGACAGGGAAGGAAACGTTTGGGGGTCATATTGCATAGCGTTGTAATCGCCTCTACCGCGCTTAGAGACGGCGGTTATACGTCAACCAACGTTTCGTGTCGTTTCATGGTGTTCCCACGAGCACCCTAGGGAAATAAGGGTCCACTCAGGCAGAGTCCCACTTGCCTGAGTAAGACTTATACAACTGAGGTGTGGCAGGTTCCTCAGAGATTGCTCAGCTAGCGACTGTTCAACCTCAACAGCCATGCATCTCCTCGGCACGTAGCACACCTCGAGATTGAGATTTTTTTTTTATAGAGGTTTATACCGTCCTCACGACCTGGGCGATTAAGCCAAGATCCTCGGGCTCTGAAACGTACAACGTTCCACAGTCACCCCGAACGAAGGTCGTTGAAGCACGCACAGAGCTTACTGTTGTTGTTGTTGTTATTGGAGCTTTAGGGCGCTCAACATCGCGGTCATCAGCGCCCATACTAGGAAGAGATGAGTTCAATGGCACAGCAGACAGGCAAGGGAAGAGAGAAAACGAAGGGACGTAGGATCTTTCCCCTATATCATATATATAATAATGAAAGGTTCAGTGGCACTAATAAGAAACTAGACAAAACAAACAAATGGGGGACAAGACTAGAGAGACGGTGAGCTAAATATAGAGGGATGGATCGAATGATCCTGTCTTCCTCTATCTATATTTTAGAAGTGTCGACCTAAGATCTTTGGTAGAAGGTCGGCCAAAACACAAAATCGTAAGACGCGTGCCACTGTCATTTCACTGTCACCTAAAATGGAGCGGAGGTCATCCAACAAACCTACTTGTTCCCTCGCAGAAACATAGGAAACACAAGTAGTTAAAATATGCTGAACGGTTATCAGCACACCACAGTGTCCTAATAGTAGTCTTGTTAAGCAGACTTCATCACACCTGACGGGCTGTACGGACGTACGCCAAGGCCTAACCGTGTCTTTTTATTGACCGCAACTTATTATCCACGACGGCCAACCATTCTTGGTCCCAGAGGCGCATGACAGAGCTCCTAAGAAATGACAATGAGGCACGGAGAGGAATAGGACAATCAGCTACGTTCGGAAGCCGATAGGCCTCCTTGGCCGCGGAATCGGCCAACTCGTTTCCACGGATACCCACATGACCATGTACCCAGCAGAAGGAAACCACTTTTCCTTGCCATTGCAACTGCAAGAGGACGTCTTGGATCGTCTGTGCAGTCCTATCTGCTGGGTACAGATGCTGAAGTGTCTGCAGAGCACTGAGTGAATCAGAGCAAAGCAGGAAGGTAGACCCAGTATGACGTTTCATCAGCTCCACTGCTTTCGAAACAGCGTAAAGTTCTGCGTCAAATACTGTGAACTGACAATGCAGACGATCGGGTAGGGAAGACGACGGAGCACCCAACATATCCCCCTGTTTTGACTCATCTGTATATATAACATTAAAAGTATGATGGCTATTTAAAATGGCAAGAAACTAGTCCTTAAAAACATAATCTGGAGTGGACGGTTTGTTGCACTCAGTCAAGTCTAAAATGAGGTTGGGCTTCACTAACAGTCAGGGTGGTACTTTACACCAACCTTGACGCTTTATGTTGATCGGAGGCACACCGAGATCCAGTAAATGCTGCTGCATTCTGACACCAAATGGTTTCGACCATCGTTGCCGTGCGTTGTAGAGTCGCTTCAAGGGGGCCGGGATATCGATAGTCACAGAAAAGGCCAGGAGGACGGAAAGCTTTAGGGCGTGTTTAGCAATAAGGAAACGCCGCCGGACGTATAACTGGTTGGTTGGCTTGATTTTGAAAAGGAACTAAACGACAAAGGTTATCAGTCCTTTGTTCCATATATAAAGAGAAAAAGAATGATCGCTAAAAAGGTGCATAAAACATTGTGATACAATGCACCAAGCAAAGGGGGTTAACAAGTCAAGAAATAAAAGCAGCAAATAAAGTACACCGAGAAAGGAGAGAAAGATTTTTTTTAAAAATGATAGAGTGTCTTGGCTGGGTGATGAAGGTAAAAAAATAGAACTTCCGGCCACTCTGTTACACATCAAAACCACCTACCTAAAAGTGCTAGGTAAGTTGAGGTAGAGATAGATACTGAACACTCAATAAAATTCAGATGGAATTATATAATCCACTCGCACGAATAAAATTTAAAACTATCAGCCGTAGAGGAATTTTCTGCTAAAACAGAGCTCAGGTCGTCAGGGAGGTTAAAACTCCGCCTTTGGGCAGCAATGTTAGTGCATTCCAATAAAATGTGGGCGACTGATAACTCGGCGCCACAGCAACACTGAGGTGGGTCCTCGCAACGAAGAAGATGACCGTGTGTCAGCCAAGTATGGCCAATGCGGAGCCGGCAGAGGACGAGAGTCCCTGCGAGGGTTCCGCATGTAGGACCTGCAGACGTTTGTCGTCACCTTTATTGACCTCAATTTGTTAGGCACTTGTAGGGTGCGCCATTAAGCGCTCCACAAACCGAGGACTTTACGGCGTAATATGGAACGGAGATCAGTAGGTGTAATACCTACCTTTAGGAGAGGTTTAACCGTAGCCTCTTTTGCAAGCCTGTCAGCCAGTTCGTTGCCCTCTATCCAACGTGCCCGGGTGTTCAAAGGAAATTCACTGACTGCCCTCCTTGTTCAATGGCGTAGATGGACTCCTGTATGGCAACAACCAAAGGATGGCTTGGGAAACACAGATCGATGGCTTGGAGACCGCTCAGGGAGTCGCTACAGATGTCGAAGGACTCCCTTGAACAAGAACGGAGATGTTCGAGTGTGTGATAGATGGCTACCAGCTCTGCAGTGAATACACTGCAGCTATCTGGTAGGGAGCATAAGTCAGTGTGTCCTGCAAACGTATAGGCAAAGCCAACATGACCACTTACCATTGAGCCGTCGGTATAGACTACTGAAGAGCCACAAAATCCATCAATAATTGACAAAAATTGGCAGCGAAGTGTCTCAGGGTGAACTGACGTTATGGAGAACTGTGACAATTCCAGTCGAAGGTGGGGCCGATGTAGACACCATGGTGGTGTACGTGACTGGCAATGGAAGAGGGGTGGTAGAGGAACAAACTCCAGTTCAGTCAAAAGAGAGCGAACACGGACACCAGCTGTCACACCCGATCTCGGCCGTCTATATGGAGTACTGTATTATAAAAAAGGAAACGGTAGTTAGGGTTGTCAGGTAACCACGGACGGTAGCAGCGTAATTCGCCAGCAGTTGTTGCCGCCTGATTTGCAGAGGAGGCACCCCAGCCTCCACAAACAGACTATTGACAGGGCTTTTCCTAAAGCTCCTGCCGCAAGTCTAACACCACAGTGATGGACTGGGTCCAACAACTGCAGTGCTGATGACGATGCTGAACCATAAGCAACGCTGCCATAGTCCAGTTGCGACAGAACTAGTGCCTTATAGCACCGTAGCAGCGTGCTGTGGTCTGCGCCCCAAGTGGTGTTACTGAGGCAGCGGAGGGCATTAAGGTGCTTCCAGCACTTCTGCTTGAGCTCATGGATATGAGGAAGCAATGTCAGCCGGTCGTCAAGCACTAGCCCCAAGAAACGATGCGTTTACACCACATTGAGGAGGTGGCTATCTATGTAAAGCTCGGGATGTGGATGGACTGTCCGACGCCGGCAGAAGTGCATAACGCAGGTCTTGGAAACAGAGAACTGAAACCCATGGGCGAGGGCTCATGTCTGCGCCTTGCGTATGGCTCCCTGCAGCTGTCGTTCGGCAGCACGTATACTGCAAGAGCTAAAGTATAAAGAGAAGTCATCAGCATACAAAGAGGTGGAGACTGATGAACCGACCACATCTGCTAGACCATTTATCGCCACTAAAAACAGAGGAACAGAGCCCTGGAGTACCCCATTCTCCTGTACATGCAAAGAGCTACCAGAGGCACCGACTTGTACACGAAAGGTACGCAAGGATAAAAACTTCCGGATAAAAATGGGAAGCGAGCCTCGGAGACCCCACCCATGTAATGTAGTAAGGATGTGATGTCTCCAGGTTTTGTCGTAGGCCTTAGATAAGTCAAAGAAAACGCCACCAGGTATTGGTGTCGAGAGAAGGCTGTCTGTATGGCGGACTCAAGGTGGACCAGGTTATCCACAGCTGAACGCCCCTTGCGGAAACCACCCTGGCATGGAGCTAGGAGACCCCTGGCCTCAAGGAGCCAGCACAATCGTCGACTCACCATATGCTCCAGCAATTTGCAAAGAACGTTGGTGAGGCTGATTGGTTGGTAGCTGTTCAACTCATGTGGGTGTTTACCAGGTTTGATCACCGGGGCTATCAGACTCTCTCGCCACTGTGACGGGAATATACCAGAACTCCAGATGTGATTGAAGATAGCCAGAACGTTACGCTGAGTCTCGGTAACAGGTGTTTCAGCATCTGATTATGGACACGATCTTGCCCAGGGGCTGTGTCAGGGCAGTGTGCCAGGGCACTGAGGAATTCCCATTCGCTGAATGGAGCATTGTACAGTTCTGTGCGCCGAGTCGAGAAGGATAAGCGCTGTCTTTCCTCCCACTCTTTCAGGGCGCGAAAGGCCCTTGGGTAGGCAGAACTCTGAGTATAGTGCTCAGCAAACAGTTCAGCAACCGCATCTGGAGCTGTGCAAACTGCTCCATTCACGGAACTCCTGGGCACACTAAGAGGACACTGGTAGCCATACACACGTCTGATCTTCGCCCACACCTGGGATGGAGACGTTCGTGATCCAATGATAGACACGTACCTCTCCCAACACTCCTGTTTGCCTCGTCTAATCAACTGTCGGGCTTGGGCATGAAGCCATTTAAAAGCAATGAATTTCTCCATAGATGGGTGCCGCTTATGGCGCTGCAGATCTCGCCTGCGCTCTCTAATCACCTCAGCAATCTCCGGCGACCATCAGGGCACTGTCCGCCGCCAGGCGGATCCCGAAGAGCGAGGGATTGCACGATCAGCCGCAGAAATAATGGCCGAGGAAACGATCTCGATTACCGCATCTATGTTGGAGTGCGTAGGAGACCCAACCATGGCAACAGAAGTAACAGCGTCCCAATCAGCCTTATTCACCGCTCATCGGGGTGGGCATTCTGGGGTCCGACGTGGGTGTAGGGACAGGAAAATCGGGAAGTGGTCACTATCACACAAATCATCGTGTATACTCCAGTGGATAGAGGGGAAGAGGCTAAGGCTACACACTGAAGGGTCGATGGCCGAGTAAGTATCATGTGCCACGCTAAAATTCGTGGGGGGGGGGGGGGGGGCACCATTGTTTAAAAGGCAGAGGTCGAGTTGAGATATCAATGACTCGGCATCTCTACTATGGCCAGTAATCATGGTACCACCACACAATGGATTATGGGCGTTGAAATCACCCAGTACCAGGTAAGGTGGGGGTAGTTATGCTATCAGTGCAGCCAGGACATGTTGTGGGACTTCACCATCAGGAGGGAGGTAGACACTGCAGATGGTAATGTCCACTGCAGCCCTTACCCTGACAGCTACAGGGTGCACACTCCACCTGACGCCCTATCACAGTCTGTGCGGTTCCTATAATAACCCCTAAAGCCACGTAAGGTAGGGGTGCACATCACGGAAAAACCAAGTTTCTTGCAGGGCAATGCAAAAGGCAGGTAAAGTACTGAGGAGTTGGAGTAGCTCAGCTAAGCGGGGGGGAAGACCACCACAATTCCACTGGAGGATGGTGTTATTGACTTTAAAGGTCGTGATTAGAACGATGAAACGAAAAGGATATTCCATAGTTTCACTTGTTGCCGCCGGTTTTGAACCTGCTGAATCCAAGATCATCGACTCTGGGGAGTCGATGAGGTAGAGATTCTAAGGTGAGGCGAGGATCTCTAACTCATCTTCTGAAGCAGAAGATGAGGGTAGCTGTGGCTTTTGAGCCACTAAAGAGTCCTTTTTCTTTGGCTTCTTGACTCTTACCTCTCGCCAACCCTTCGGTTTGAGGGGCTGGCAGGGCTTCTCGGAAGTGGTGTCAGGTGTGGAAGAAGAGCGAGAAGTCGTTCGTCCAGCAGGTTTGGGATCCTTGGGCCTTCGGCCAGGATCCTCAGAGGCACCCTGAGAAACCTCGGAAGGGGGTGTCCTGAGGGACCCCTTCCGAGGGAGAGGAGCCGGAGAAGGCTTATCCTTCTCTGGCTGAGAGGTGGGGACCAGTGTCCCCGATGTTGGAGGATGGTTGCTCCCACGGAAACATCACCCAGCTTGAACAGGCAAGTAATGCCCACGACTGGGCTGGGGATGACGTCGGTATTAACACTGACTCAGATCGCATCTTAAACATTCCTTCCACCTCTCCAAATTTGTCCTCCAAGTTTTCTACAAAAAATAACGGCTTCATTAATTTAAAAGATTCCCCATCTGTGCGGCTACATACCAGATGTTTAGGGACATAAGCCTCACCCTGATGTCGGGCCCGACGTTTCTCCCATGGTGTGACCAGGGAAGGAAACGTTTGGGGATCATATTCTGCGGCATTGTATTCGTCTCGTCCTCTCTTAGAGACGACGGTTGTACGTCCGCCAACGTGTCTAGGCCTTTTCATGGTTCCCACGAGCAGCTAGGGATATAAAGGTCCACCCAAACAGAACCCCGCTTGCCTGGGTAAGCCTTATACAACTTAGGTGCGGCACGTTCGTCAGAGGTTGCTCGCTAGCGACTGTTCAATCTCAACAGCCATGCATCTCGTCAGCACGTAGCACACCTCGAGATTGAAGGTATTTTTTTTTAATATAGAGTCTTGTACCGTCCTCGCGACCTGGGCGATTAAGCCAAGATCCCCGGGATCTGAAACATACAACATTCAACCGTCGCGCCGAACGATGGTCGTTGAAGCACGCACAGAGCTTACAGTGTAGCGGACTGTTGGCGCAACACATCCTACGGCTCAGGACCCCGGGTTCGCCAAGCCCGTACTCAGCAAATTAATTCTGAGCCCCTGAGGGGCCGGACATATAATGGTGGCTCTCCTGCCTTGGCGCACAGGCTAGGAATTAAGATCCCGTAGCATGCCATAGTGTATCGAGTCGGACCCCGGGGCCGTCTCGCGAGCAGAAGCTAATGCCGTGTCCAGTTCCGACATAGAAAACACAGCTTTATAAGCCTCATCATTAGAAGAGGCGAAATCAAGGCGTCTCCTCTCCTGAACCGCGCGATAGGCGTGGAAACCTGGAATTGGACTCGGCGACGATGTTATCTTGTAAAAGTGCTGTGCCATCTTCTGAGCAATCTCGACTGGTGCAACTTTAAGGATTCCGGAAGTGGAACGATTAATGGACTTCAGAAACTCGTACCATGAACGCTTTTTACTCTCCTGCAATATTCGTCGGGCTCTTGCCCTAGCTGCCGAAAAGCTACAAGATTCTCTGCCGATGGAGATTGCTTGAATCTACGCAACGCTGAGCGCCGATCGCGTATAGGGCGCCGTCACTCATCGTTCCATCAGGGAACGGGTGACCTCCCGCAGTGACCTGACGATTTGGGAATAGATGCATTTGTAGCTGAGTTTATCACAGCTGTTATGTGATCCACCCAGCCATGAGTGTTGTCCTGATGCTCAAGAACAGCTAGTTGGCTATAAATAACCCAATACACCTTACTGAGCAAACACTTGATTGGGTAACTCGCAGGTGGCAATTGCTGTAGAAGGTGAACAGTAATAGGAAAATGGTCACTCGAGTGAAGATCGTCTACCACCTCCCATTGGACAGAATCTGCAAGAACAGGAGAAAAAACTGTCAGGTCAACAGCTGAAAAGGACCCTGTTGCTGAACAAAATTGCGTTATCGCACCCATATTCAAGAGACAGGAAGAGCCAGATCGAAGTACCCCGCCCCTGGGACAGGTAGACACGCTACCCCAAAGAGTATTATGAGCGTTGAAATCTCCCAGGAGCAAGAACGGCCAGGGAAGTTGATCGACCAGTGCTAAAGGGGATCTTCGTCCAATGGCCCATGTGGCGGGAGATAGAGGGAGCAAAGCGTTAACTGGAACGACACAAAATGCACTGTGACAGCAACTGCTTGTAGGGTGGTAGTGAGGGGTACACTCGAAGAGTGAAGTCTGTCTTTGACAAACACCGCCACTCCCCCCTGAGCCCTGTCGCCACTGAGGTCATCAGTACGATATAAGTGATAGCCCCGGAAAACAGGGCGATCGGATTCCTAAAATGTGTTTCCTGGAGGCACAGACACACAGGCCCAGCCTGTGCCTGGACTTTTAATTCGTTTAGATGGATACTGAAGCCATTTAATTTCCACTGCAGTATGTCCATTACCTTTTAATGAAGATTGACTTTACCGACCCTTTACTCCTCGGTGGAGAGCCCAGAGTCCCAGGTGGTGGGCCAGGGGGACTTGGTGGATCCCCAAGAACGACCACTTCCATCGCGAGATCAGCAGCAGCAACCGTGGCCGCTGATTTAACTGCTGGTCGTTTCGTCACCAACTCGTCAGCAACAGTAGCAGCGGCAGCAGTGGCCGCTGCTTTGTTTGCTAGCCGTTTTGGTGCTAATTCTTTGGCAGCGACGGAGACTGCTGATTTCATTGCTGGTTGGTTAAGTTCCACTTCACCAGATTTAGGTTTTTACTTTAAGGCGCGTTTGGCTTTGCTGGTCGATAAACCTGAAAGTTCTTCTTGGGGTGCACTAGTCAGTTCTGGGGGAACAGTTGCCGTTGGGAGTAACGACAGGACCGCATCATTGAGATGTTTGTGTGGCTGAGTCCCTGGCAGGCGCAGGGGTCACGGGATCTGGCTTTTGGCACGTGGAACAACAGGAGCAGGAGCTGGTAGCTACTTCCGTCTGAGTTGACACACTAACTTTGCCCGCTTGCTGTTTCACCACTGAAGCAAATGACGTAACGAATGATAGAGGTTGCATGGCTTGAAACTGCTTCTTTGCCTCGGCATAAAACACACGACGCGTTACTTTTATTTCCTGAATTTTCTTCTCGTCCTTGTAGATGGGGCAATCTCTACTCGAAACCGGATGTAAGTTGGAGCAATTAACACATACCGGTGGAGAGGTGCAGTCCACACCTGTCTCATGAACTGACTGACCACAGTTCCCACATGTAGCACGACCGTTGCACGCAACCGTAGTATGACCAAACCGTTGGCACTTGAAGCACCGCAAGGGTTTTGGATAAAACGGACGAACCTTTAGACGTAATAATCCAGCCTTAATATGACTGGGCAGGACCTGCGAATTAAACTTTAAGATGAAGGTAGAAGTCTTCAAGATTTCCATTCTCTCTTTTCATTACAGTGTGCACTTCCGTGACGCCTTCATTAGCCCATTCCTGTTGGAGAACACTGACATCTTCATTCATGAGATCTTCACATGATACCACCCCGCGACAAGAATTTAAGATTTTATGCAGCTCTGCAATAACTGGATATTCAGCCAGAGATTTCGCTTGAAGAAGTTTCTGTACTTGACTAGAGGTCGCAGTTTCGATCAGCAGCGTACCATTACGAAACCTCTTTATGGACTTCAAATCACTCGTAATCCCATCAAGTGCCTACTGAATGTAGAACGGGGACACCTTCGCAAAGGAACCCTCCACTCTTTTACTACAACAAAAACATATTGACACGTTTGTGCCCTGTTCCTCTGACTAAATCTAAATTTGAGGAGCACGCTAAGGAGAGCTGCCCTTACGACTTCGCTTATTTGGATGGGAAGGAATGATCACCGGTGGCCCATCCGATCCTCCGGGAGCACCAGAAAAAAAAAAAAAACTGAAAAGACTCCATGCCTCATACGTCTGAGGTGCGGCAGATTCCTCAGAGGTCACCGGCTTACGACTGTTCTGCCTCAACCCTCGGCGCGAAGCTCATCTTAGGATTTAGGTTTTTTTTTTTTTTTTTTTTTTTGAGAGGTTTTACCATCTTCGCGATCCAGGCGGTAAAACCAAAATTACTGGTCTCCGGACAAACGAGATTCCACCACTGCGCTACGTTGTTGTCGTTGAAGCATGCCCGGAGGTTACGGCGACAGGGGACTGTTGGCGCATATCTGTTCCCAGCTCGAGGACCCCAGGTGCCCCAAGCCCGCACTCAACAACTGAATGTTGAGACCCTGAGGGACCGATAGAGCGCGGTGGCACCGACCACCCACCCCCACAACAGTTACTACATAATATTAATATTTTTTTTTCGTTGAAATTTTGACAATTATTGAGAGAAACGACGAATAAACAGAAAAGCTACTAGAAAACATCAAAGTAAACATCCTCCGTTTCAAATCAAACTAACGCCGTTGAGCATCAACACCAGTACAGAGAGAATATACTTCAGCAATTTTGACAAATCAGCAGATAGGTAAGGATTTAGCAACGCGGCCAGCCGTGATGACCGCAGCACCAAATGCCGTCAGACCACTCTCGCTCTCATCATTATATAGTTTTTGCAACAAAGGCGATGTGATTTGAACGTAAATTAATCTTATTCTAAGGCAGCATAACTTCTGCTTTTTGTGCTTGTCATTTATGTATATGAAAAACACGAATACTTTATGAAAGGAAGTATTAATAACAAAGATAAGTAATAAAATAAACTATTTTATACCCTCATTCTTCTGTTAACAACACTTCCTTATTCCCTCTGTTGGACATCTGTTCATCTTTATTTTGACTTTACCTGTTACAACCAGACTCTGATGTAAACAACAAGCAATTTATTCCGCTAATCGGTACAGTCTGAAACTGTCACAAGGTGGGGCCGCAGAAGTCCGAGGCCACGACTCACAAACACAAACACGTCTTGTGGTATTGGAGAGCACGATCCTCCGAGACGACCGCCGATGAGACTGCCGCTGGTGAGTCTGCGCTGGCCTTATATTAGGGTCAGCTGGTTCCTCCAACTAGCACGGAGGGCGCTTGTTCCAGGCCACGCCCAGGATCGCACTAGTGGAGCCCCCTGTTCGAGAGCTTCGAGCTATCACAGTGTGGCTCTCTGGATATGTTGCAGTTACGGTGCCCGACTCCTACAGAGCTAGCAACCCGTAATGTTGTGATGTTGGAAGGGTAGTCGAATGTGCAGAGGTCGAGTACCGCGGTCGTAGCATTACCCTATCCCCAATCTTTCAAAAACAATTTTTGAACATGTTTCCAAACTTTCTCTTGTAATTGCACATTTTGTGATATTCACACTGCAAGTACACTTGAAAATCGATAGTAGCCTTCTTTCTGTTCCCAGTCTGTTGATCACGTAATTTACGTAATGACCCATTAGCCAGTGCACGGCGTCATTCTTGGATTCTGGGCAGTAACGTTCTTGCGGTCTATGAAGCAACGTTATCAATAATGCCGCTGGTGAAGTCCTCGTAATCAATGCTAAATTTTCTTGAATCCATTTCCAAATGTGTATACTGCCTTTGCAAGTGTATATCTATGTCTAACTGTGTCGACTAGATGGCATTTTCTACACAAGTTTGTGTAGCTGATGCCGATATCATACAACCTTTCGTTCGTAGTAATTATGTTGTTGATAGCCTTATACCATGCGCTTTTCACATCTGACGTAAGGGTATTAGAACTAATATTTCTCCAGATTGTGGTCCAGTCCAGGTTCGGAAACATTTTTTCTATTTTATTTCTACCTCCATTGTCTTTCGTCGTTATTTGTGATGAATCTTTAATTTCGTCACTCAGGTAACTCAGTTCGATGTAGAAAGCCCTCACGTGCTGCAGTCGCCTATTAATTCTCTGGACGTCAACAGGAGGCTCTAAGCTGTTGAGTTGGCTGGTAATACTCCCTGCTGTTGTCCTTATAAATTCCGTTTGCCGTTTAATATAGAGTGCAGACGCTTTGTTGGTGATATCTGTTAGTCATAATCCACCGTTTTTAGGATCTAATACCGTTTCTTTGACAGGTACTCGAAACGTTTCTTCATTCCACAAAAACTTGCAATTTTGACATTATTTACCTTGTTACCATTTTGGGGAGGGGAAATAATTGAGCGGTATAATACGCTTTTGCAAGGATACACGAGTTAATGTACTTTGTCCGTTGAACCTGGCTCATATATCATGACAAATTTTCGATTATGGCTCCTTGCAGGTTCCTTGCTGTGTTTTTCCAGTTTAAGGTGGTCATTTTCATAGTCTATGACGTCAGAGTGATGCCAAGCGTTTTGCGTTGCTCTACTAATGTCACCCAATCAATGTTTATATGATCCAAGCCCCTGAGATTTAACAACTTACTTTCCGTTTCATTTGCATTTGACCCAGGTGCACAACAATATTTTTTAATAACTGTCGCGAGTGTATCTACATCATTATTATTCCTTATGATGATACTCACGTTAGCATCGTAGGCTCTTATGGCAGTTTTATGACCGGCTATCGTCCGTCATACCTGTTAATTCTGCATGAATTTGTTGCAGAAAAGGGTCTAGTGAAATATCAAATAAGGACATAGAAAGAGGACTACCTTGAGGAATCCCACGTTTTATTTGTAACTGCTTAGTTGTTTGGCAGTTTACCGCTATTTTTGCGCTTATACCGGTAGCAACATTCTTGATCAACTGTATCGCACAATAATAGAAACCAGTTTTTTTTTTTTTTTTTTTTTTTTTTTTTTTTTTATGTCTGACAAAGGGATGTGTGACTCAGCAAGTCAAAAGCTTTATAAAACTCCAAGAAAATTAAGGCACATTTTATGTTAGTTACGGAAGTTAATGCGATTACGTCCCTTAATTCTGCTAGGTTTTGAAAAACTGTTTTGCCTGCTGCGCAGTTTTGATGATTACTAATAACTTTATTTGACGATAATGATATTCTCTTGTTTAAGATTCTCGCTATTATTTTGTAATCCGAATTTAGCAACGATATGGGCCGGAAGTTATTCAAATCTGGCAAATATAAATATTAAAATAAACTCACTGTACAAATAATAAATTTAAGATGTCACTGCAATAATTTTTATGACCGCGTCATAATTTATGAAAACTACTTCTTTGAGCCGTATGGAGATGATACTGAGATTTGTTAAAATTTCCTGAACAATCGTGCTCCTCAAATGACTGTTAATTAGTTTCAGCTTACTGAAACTTTTTTCCGCAGAGGTAACAGAAACTGGAATAGTAATAAACATTTTTAAGACTGTAGTAAGGTTGGGACACCTCTCTACCAGTTTATTTTTGTTAATTAGTGTGGATGGTACTACGACATCTTATAAGGCTCACTCTGTTGCAAGTCTTTGGTGTCTGAAACATTCAGCTGCAAAAGTAAATTCTTCCTTGTTACGACCTTCTGTGTAGGTACCCAGAAAATGTTATTACTTTTAACAGGGCTACCCTCAACAAACTTTCTTGTGCATGTTCGTATACTTCATCCTTCCATAGCTCAATGACGATTTTTTTCCTTTCTTCTAATCCTTTTCTTCTGAGAACTCCACTGGTAGTTTCTACTAAAGCTTTGGCCTCATATATACACGAGTCTGCAGAAGCTTTAGGAATGCTCAAAAGACCTTGGATATTTCCAGCAGCTTTATCAATTGTAAGGGTTTTTCTTTGCAGAAACTGATTAACCTCATCTATTTGATTTAGTACTAGCTTATATGCCCGTGCTTTGCAACTGTTGTTATAGAAGGGCATGGCTTTTTAGGGTTCCAGATCTCAGGGGCGGCGCCAAGGATGGGCCAAGGTGGGCCCGAGCACACCCAAAATTTTCTTGGCCCACCCAAATAAGTCACACAAATTTCAGATTTAAACTCAAATTTTATATTATGAAATTAAGTAACTAGTGTACAGCTTAAGATATAATGATATGCTAACCTACTGTATTGATACTATAATGAAGCCGTTAAATGAAACAAATACTTTCAAATCGGATCTTATGACGACGATGTGAATATGAAATTATCGATTGATCTGCACAAGCAAACGAACTAGTCGATCGGTGTATCGAATAACCGGTTCTTCCCCGTTTCTGTTTAGCATATGCGCTTGTTTAAGGGTGAACAAAAAAAGTACAGTTTTTGTCTTATTGTTCAGTGTGTTTTTTGTGTGAATTGTGTGTGTGTGTGGTTTTTTCCCCCTTATTGAAAGTGAACGTATTAACGTGGCAAAACGGCCTAGCACATCAAACTACTTCAGTCGGCAACAAAAAATATTAAATCAAATGAGGAAATTGCAACGCCTCACTTTTGTGCAATACTGAATCGTTACAGACAGAAAATAGGATATTGAAAAATGAAAATAAAAATAAATAAATAATCGTATCATAAGGACATGAACAGCAAACTACAGTGAAGACTGACTTTTTTTTGCATTGCTCAAGTTGTTAGAGCTATATAAACTGGCGTTAAATGATTATGTCAAATAGAAGTGACTATTCCAGCACCATCTACATCATTTTAACGAGCATTTTCGTGCCACCGACGTGTAAAACGTTATCTGAGGAATTCAATGTATGACGAACGCCTAAGTTATTTGTCTATTTTTGCAAAAGAAAGGAATGTTACGAAGTCGATTCACTTGCAACGACTGGTTGATGATTTCGACATCAGAACAGAAAGGTTAATCTGTTTTGAAAGTAAGTAAATACCTTTTTGCTCTTTTTTATTTCCCAGTTCTTCGCTTTCTTATCAGTGGTATCAATTTTGCTGTTTTCCAGGTGAACATCAAGGAATGTACTTTCGAAACATATGTTTTGAGGTATAATTTGTTTTTGTTATACGTCAGGATATGGATGTCATTCATATCGGTATGTTACCTTTTGAAGATTTTGCTGTTATTAGGGCATACTTGTAATGGATAAGATAGCTTCTGTATACAGGTTTACTTCAGTTTCCCATACAAGGACGGATTTTTTTTTTCAATGTTTGCTGGATACTAAGGATTGTGTTGGAAAATATAGACTGGAAGTGTCTGGTACAGGAATGTAAATGCTTTTCAGTATTTTACTGTTTGCAGAGAGTGTATGTATCAGAAAATAAATTGTAGGCATGCTGTGGCTTTTGATATAGAATTTGTTGTTGTTATTTTGTATTGTAACAATTTTAAAGCACTAATTTTCGCTGCTCTCTAAACGGCGTACTGTTTTCCTGATGTTGGGATGCACGGCGCACGGCAGGCGAGCGCTCCGTTGCCGGGCGGTTCAGGTGCCGCCTCGCTGTCTACTGCTGCACAACTGAACTTAAAATATGCGGGAATAAGTTTTGTACTCACTCATGTTATGCAACGAGATGTTGCAGCTGTCAGTCATTACTTTCCTCGCACTTTTGGCATATACTCAAGAAATATAACGTATGCGGATTTGTTGTGTACACTTTATCCTTTAGTGCTCCAAAATAAAAAAAGTTCAAATGTTTGTATAGCTTATGGGAATTAACTACGGATCAAATGTTCAAATGTTTGTATAGCTTATGGGACTTAACTACGGGGTCATCAGTCCCTAAACTTACAAACTACTTATGAACTATCTAACACTAAGGACGGCACAAATATCCATGCCCGAGGGGGAATTCGAACCCCCGACCGTAGTGGCCGTGCAGACCGTAACTGGAGCGCCTCAGTCCCCTCGGCCACCGCGGCCGGCTTTAGTGCTCCCCACAAATAGAAATCCCTCGGGGTTAAATCGGGACTTCGAACAGGCTAGATACTGTTGCTAATGACACTGTCATAGGACACTTCGCGAATTGCGTGTCCGTATGTCTCCTAGTCGAATCCTACTAAAAAATAAATAAAAATGAAAAAACCGCAAATCTTCCATCTGTTACAATAAGTTCATACAAAACATTTGTAGCATTTGTGAAATGTTCTGCACATATCTTGCACTATTCACTATGTCAGTAAAAAAGCGAAATTATTATTGTGTCACCGCTACTGTCACACTGTCCTTTCAAGGTGCGCAGTGCGGCATTATAGAGAAGAAAGACGCGGAACAAATTGGACCGGCCTGCGCGGCTCCGACGAATCAGATGATGCCCTTGACTAAAGAAAAAGAAGGCAGATATAATTCAGATATCACTCCACGACATATCACTCCACGACATTTTATTTCGTTGATGCAGATATATAAATCAACAGAATTAATATACTGTGACTACAAATATTCAGTATAGAGACAAATTTAATATGGTTGCAAAACAAATATCGCGCTTGTGTATTATTATGAATGTATTAGCAAAATTGTCTAAGGTTGATAACTTGATACTTTACACTATGTCCTTCATATTTATCCACGTGAACTCGAGGTTGGGCCCACCCACTTTATTCTCTGACCCATCCCTGTGACATATTCGAGAGCCGCCACTGCGGAAATTTGATGGAATTTCTTTATCTCCTTTCTTATATAATGGCTCCACTTAACATATTTCAACCATTCAGGACATGTTCTACTGATACAAGACTGGTTACACAAGTGAATTAAAATATCACTAAACTCAGAGGCACACTGTTTAATAAATTTGCTGAAATATTATCATAGCCACTGGATTTTTTTTAAATCATTTTTATGGTGTTTTGGTGGACATTGCTTCTAATGGTGTTGTGTCATACTCAAATTACTGTAGTTATTTGTAGTGACAGGTGCGAGATATTCCATTGTAGCAATTACTGACCCAGATAACCACAATTTTTCAGTAAGAGTTAAGAAATGCTTAATGAAAATAGCAGCAACACTGCACACTGGCGGCATAACTGTAGACTGGGATACCACCCGTCTGCTTTGACGCATGACGTCATCAAGATGTCGGAAAACCAGTATACGGGATATATTAATTCTTCTGTATTGTAGATACAGATAATATGTAGTTATTACAAATGACAGAATGTACCATCAATCACAGGTCTTAGACCAAAAATTCGCGCCTTCGGCGCTCACATACGAAAAAAAAAAAAAAAAAAAAAAAAAAAAAAAAAAAAAAAAAAAAATCTCTCGGTTAACCTACACCTAACCATCAGAAGGAAGCTACATATCACTTTTTAAACACAAAATAAAAAATAATAATGTGTTTTGTTTGTAAACGAACTATCGTCTTTAACTCAACCACCGCATAATCACTCACGCCTTCTACAAACACGCACGTATCTCAAAACTACCGCGCTGCGATGACATCACGGGTCAAAGCTGACGGGCGGTATCCCCGTCTACAGGTGAGCCACACGGCACTATTTTCATTTAATGAATCACAATTGCAGAAACTGGCGTAAAACTTGTGTTGCAAAGTAAAACATGATCTGACAGAGTGAATTATCCAGTTCCTTAACAACTGAAGTAGGTCATAAAAATTGATTTCAGATGACATAATGGTGAGTTTTAATGCTTTACTGCTCACACGAGTTCCTCTGCAAGAATTGCTGTCCTTAGTGAAGCAATATTTTGAATATCGCCTGTCAACAAGTTTGTTAAAAATACACAGGAAAAAACTTCAGATTGAGTATATCATAATTTCTAATACAAAAGAGGCATCGATAGGTCAATTGGTAGACCATTGCTTACAAAAGAAAAGTTCTAAATTTACGTCTCAGGCTCGCAAACAGCTTTAATGTGCCACCATTTTTATGACGCTGCTAAATGTGTTGCAAAGAGAAAGATTGATACTGGAAAACGTACGGTATGCAACTCATTGTAAAGACGATTGAGAGCCGCGAACAGGCACATGGAGATGACAGTCTCACTAACACATAAATCTTAAATTTCTGACCACAGCCTTCATCAAGCTAAGAGAGAGCACACATTAACACAATCAGACGGGCACAAATCACACACATATTTCGATCACACACCAGGTCGATAGTCGTGTCTGGATTCGCCGTCATATAGGCAAATGGTTGATCAAAACAAGCACTCCGTCAGCGATGCAGTCTGCTGAGGGTAATATTATGCTATGGCAGGTATTCGCCTCGACTTCCAAGGGATCCTTGATAGTAATCGAAGGCACCATGACGGCTGTGGACTAGGTGAACACTACTTTGAGTCACTTGCTTTTCCTCGATGGAGATAGCTGGTTCAAACAGAATAAATGTTCCCGTCACAAGGCCATAATCGTGCTACAGTACTTCAAGAAGCATGACAGAAAGCTGACGTTGATGTCTTAAGCACCAAATTCACCTGATCTGCATGTGACGGAACACAAGTAGGATTTTAGTGGGCACAAAAACCATCGATTTTTGGTGCAACACAACCCCAGACACGAAGGATTTGCTGAATGCGCAATCCATGTCACGCAGATACACTGTAGCGTTTTCAGGGGCGTAGATAAATCTATCTTTCCTCGGGGGGAGGGGGGTTCAGAGTCAGAGCTATATTGAGGTGCCCTCACACAGTTCACACGTACCAAAGCTGCGACCCCCCCATAAAACAAACTTACGATTTTTTCTACGAATTTGGAAAATTTTGTGAGTAGTTGATAAAAGAATGAAGCGTTATTGAAAAAGATTGTAGCTATGAAGAGCAGTCTTTCCTGTTGTATACGAAATAAGCCCAATTGTCAGAACAAAAGTAATTGCTGTAGGGATTAGTAAATTAGAAATATCTTCTGCACTACCTCATCTGGCTTAAGTCATCAGTGGTCAGCAATCGTATAAAATCGAAAGCCTTTAGACAAATAACATATAGGGGAGACCAGGAGAATGGCGCCACATTAAGGAAAACCAGTTTTTTTACCTTATTAAAAGTGTGTCTTTTTCGTACAGAAAAATACCACAGCTTCGTCAGCTAATACTACTGTATTATAACTTTTTTCAGCCATGTATTTTGCTAAGTTTTATTGTTAAAAATACATTGTGAAAGTATACGCAGTGGCGCCAGTACCCTGGGTTCTGGGGTTATGACGCCATACATTTGAAAATCAAGGATAAACCTACACGATGAATGAGTAGTAGTAAATAAGTATTACAACTGTTCTAATTTATACTTATCACTCTGCTCTATAAGACATTTAGAAGGTTTCAAGTACTAGTCGATGTAAAATGGGAATGAAAGGATATTTTATAATTTAGACTTGATTAAGACACCGAAAAAAGTCAGAAATACAGTTTTTGGCACTTCAAAACTACTACATTCTCTACAGTCTGCAAGTGCCCATTTCACAAAATGTATGCATCTGTATTACACTTCATTTTGCGTAAATTCCCCACCATGGCTCATTGCCCCAGTTGCAAAATATGGCTTAAAACGTCAATTTAAGGCCTAAGATTTTGCGAAACAATTAGGTTAGAGACACGAGTTAAATGCCTACAGATTACGTTAATACGAGTTAAAAAGCACTGACAGCCTTTAGAGGTACTTATTTCAATAAAATACAAACTCGAAAATCAGATTCGAAACGTCGAAACTAACAATTCCTTTCACACGATTAATATCTGTCAAAAGAGGGGGAATTTAATCTGTCCGCTATACAATGGTGCCACTTAGGCATGTGTGCGTGCAGATGATCAACATCTGTGGTATAAATTATACATGGAAGTAATAAGGTTGTGATGTCATACATTTGTTCTCGTTTAATCACACTCGTTAAAAAATATATTTGTCTGTATCACGTACAAGTTTGCTGCCCTACTGTAGTTATCAAGTTAGTAGATCACTGAAGGTTGTAGCAGTAATAAACATAAGACACGGTGGCCTTCGTTATACGCTAGGCATGCCTCGCGCGGTACTTTAAACAGTCTGGGGAGCATGTTTCTGGCTGGAGTTCAACAATACTTGTTCATTGTTACTGAAGGTTAGGTGGTGGTTACCTGAGCAATTTTTTTTTTTTTTAATTGGCAAGTTTTAAAGTCGTGAAAGTTGTGCGCGACGCTTGCCTAGACCTCACGAAGGCCACCAATAAAACACTCGAGACAAAGTGTCCCGACAACAAGTAAGAGGCTAAAACTCAACTAAGCATCGATTACAACTTACAGACACCTTGGTACATCTCTTTATTGGAAAAGTTTTCAGTCTAACTCTTATATTCATTTCACAAATTATTGTCAGTTTTTAATTTTAGCACAAGTGAAAAAGCGTTCTGGAGGGTGTTTGATCCCCTATGCCCCCCCTCCCCCGTATCTACGCCACTGTGCGTTTTATTCCCCTAGTGGTTCAACACTTTTAAACGTTTTCACGGGGTGTTTCACTAAGTGTGTTTTTGCCTCTGTAACTTATAAAATAATAGGTGACGGAAAATTTTAATGCGGTAGGTCAACACAGGAAAATGTTACACTTTCTGCACAGCTATGAAAATAGTTTATTGTATCATTTTCCAAACAGTTACAGCACAAAGATATAATTTTTTAAATGAAACAATAGTTTTTTCTATCGTGCATTGGATTCGTTGAAACCAGCTGCGTCCAAATCAATTTAAACTACATTCCTATCACTGTTAGTTTGGGAGCTACAACCCTTCAAAGTTTCAGGGGCAGATACCACAAACGCTGCGCATAATGCAATGCGCCTTCTAAATGTGGTGCGGCCGAGTTGTAACGTCAACGGTGTCACGAAGCGAAAAGCTTCCTCGATGCGCTGTTAGACTGCCGACTGTCGCCACACACGGTCGTATACCCGACAGTTAACAGAGTTGCAAAAATTTAAATGAATTCATTGCAATGAAATGAATAAATCCTTACTGGAACAAATTTTTTACTGTTACAAGATATTCCTAAAAGAGATGATCCATCTTAATTTATCTTTAAGACATTGATTTTACTTTCCAAAAGTGATACAGTTCAATGTCTCATTGAAACTGTGGACATGGATGGTGAAGGAAATGAATACAGGACTTGTAGAAGGAATCAGCACAGAAAAGCTAAATCCAGAGGCCACATGAATATTTGTTATTGCACTGTTACTTCACAACTGAATAATCTTCTTTGACAGATTATGTATAAAATAATAACCATTTTCCAATATCACAGCTTTATTTTCACATTACAGTACACTTGTAGCATGTTTAATGTAGACTTGTACTCTGCACTGATGATTCTGTTTGGTACCTGAAACACAGAATTCTACATTTTCAGTACGCTAATGTATTCCGTATTTTCTTATTATTCACACTATATAAAGTAACACACTGAGATCCTGTAACATTCAACAACAAAAAACTGTTTTGAGAGTCATCTGGAGGTTGGAGCTATGAATAAGGAAAACTGAACGCTGGAATAAAGTGAAAGATTACCTGATTTTCATGCTAAGTTATAATTTTGGTCGTAGCACCGTGTACGAATTTTCATACTCTCCATCAATCATGAATTGATTTGCCTGGTACTATGCAGTGATTTTCATCACTGTATTCTCTATAATCAGTCATTTATTCGTGGAGGGATGATTTGACAATGAAATAGGATCCATCAGTTTATAAAAGGTAGAGATAAGGTATGTATACAAACGCAAGTACAAACACATGTGTTTAAAAAGGAGAGGACAATATAGATGGTTGGCCACGGCCCTGTTGAAGGAACAAATCAGGAATTTGCCTGAAGTCTTCTAGGAAAACTTAGGAAAACATGAATCTAGGTGGCCAGACATAGCATGAGCCTCCATTCTCCAATATGTGAGACTTTTTTCATAATAGAGGTACTACCTCAGTCTGTTATGCTTGATATACAGTTCTCTTAACTTAATAACATACTCTATAGCTATGCATGCAGTTTCATAACATATAAGTAATTTTGTATTGTTCACTTGATTCTTTGACACATTTCACTAAACAAAATTCCAAAAATCTGCAGCTGATTTTACAATTCAGACAGAATTTCTTCCCTGAAATTTCTGTATTTAAAAAAAAAGTAATACAATCATGTGCAATGTTACTTACTGTTCTTTTGTTTCACAGAAGTGCACACATCTGTGTTTTAGGATCGGGACCAAAAGGCTGTTTCACAATAACAGCATGGTTTCCATAATTACTGTGTTCAGCAGTGCGTCGGCTTGTACCGAAGGACAAATATTTGTTCTCTTGATGAGAAAGTTTCTGTTGCTCCTAAGAAAATTAAAGTTTCTGTTTTCATCTAATTGTAGTACATTTCTACTGTTTAGTAAACAAAGAATCTTGATCTATGCGTAAGATATCGAAAAAGAAAGAAATTAGACAAGAAAAGAAAGAGAGAAAACCATGAGAAACAACACAAAGAGTATTTTAAGAACAAATATACAGTTGCTATTTGCGTATAGAACCATAAATTTGTGACATTCAGGTTTCAGGGTACTTATGAAAAGTGTACAAATCTCCCCTGAGTCAGTTAAGAAGTTTACATGATAATGTTTCAGGAAACATGTTTCCTCTCTCTGTAGTTACTATGCACAAAAATATTGTAATATCTAATGAAAACATAATATATTTGACAGAATATAATATATTAAATCCTCAGCTGTTATTTTGAAGTAAAATTTATAAATATTTTTGGCGTAGCCATTTCTGACCCTGTGAATCATCCATCGCGACCATGTTCATTTGTACAGGGTGTCCAGAAAAGGACTCCCTGATTTCAAAATTAAATATCTCGAAGACAAAGATCGATAGAGGAATGCAGTAAACGGTATTCCTTATGACCCGTAGCCCGAATTGCGTATCTGCCGAAAATTGCAACATCCTTATGTTTTCTTGGCTGCAAATAAAAGTTCCCCTTAACAAGTTTTAGAAGAACGAACTGCTTGTCTTGATGCCGTAGTTATCCTAGCCATCTCTCATTCCACTCCACCTGTAGGATAGCCGCCCCACAACAGCGATGTACGTGTGCATAAAAACGATTACAGATTCAGAAGAAATCGGACTCTTCCCTAAAAAGTGCTTCGCAAAAGTAAAGGTTGATTCATCTCTGTCCCTTACGCAAGGTGGTATTCTGCTTGCTATTGATTCTAAATTTACATCCACATCCCGCAAGCTAGGGTACACTCTGTCAAACTCTCCTGTTCCTATTCCAGTCCCTTATGTTTCGCGGGAAAAAATTTGCTGGTATGCCTCCATGTGGGTATCAGTATCATTAGTGTTTCCCTTGAGGTCTATTCACAACACATGCGTATGAGGAAGCAATATATTAGTTGACTCTTCAACAAACTTGTGCTCTCGGAAGTTTGACGGAAGCCTATACTGTGACGCATCGTCTGCCACTGGCTTTGGCCAATCATCTTCGTGAGAGTCGCGCTTGCTAAACGAAACTCTAATAAAGTGTGCTGCATTTGCAGATCTCAACTGCCCGAGATCTTCCTTAGAGAACATAACAGGCCACTTTCAACCTCTGCGACAGTCAGGAGCGGGTACTAAGAGCAATGGTGGATTTCTTGCTATCTGCGACAGATCATACAAGGGCTCGGTTATGTTAGTTGCTGGGTATCGTGCAAGCTCGGTACCATTTTCATTGCGTGTTTGTCATAAATTTGTCAGTCCGGTTTGACAAGTCACCCCACTGCAGCTGGCACTGGGAGGTCCCCCGAGCCACCATCAGCGGCTGCTGGCTGCAACAATCGAGATTGACGAATGAGTGGTCGACTTTGGTATCGACCTCTGAGAGTGTGGTTTGCGTGTGGGATTGGTTTCTGTCTCGCGCTTGTTCGTGTTACCTGCTATCTCCAGTTGTTCGGCGGTTCAACAAATGTTCAAATGTTTGTAATCGTATGGGACCAAACTATGTTGGTCATCAGTCCCTAGTCTTACAAACTACTTAAACTAAGTTAAACAAACCTCAGGACAACACACACATCCATGCACGAGGGAGGATTCGAACCTTCGACGCGGGAGGCCGCGCGATCCGTAATGTGGCGCCCAGACCGCTCGGCTACTCCCGTGTGGCTGGTCGGCGGTATGAGCTCAACTGGCACTGCCAGTCAGTTGTGCTGAGGTGCAGGCGTTCGATATACAATGATTTTGTATGCGTTTGTTAAGCTATACCACAAGGCACTATTTGCGTCTTATACGTGCCGATGCCATCATGCATGGAACATGTTGTCCCGGCCCATGGCGGATCCTGTGAATACTAGGCCACCGGACGCGTAATGAATCGAGAGGTAACTGAAATGCTAATCATTTTTTCATAACATATTAATGAACATGTTGTGGTATTATGAACTACCTATCACTTGACCTTATATGTGTTCTGCTTAATCTGAACATCAAATCGACTATGTGATTGTTTGAAGAGTCTCTGACTAATAGAACGCGGCATGTCTTTCTCAACAGAGGGAAGTATCCTGACATAAAAGTGATCTCTGGTATGCCCCAAGGGATTCTAATGAGACCGTTCCTCTATAGTATTCCAGCTGTAAACCCGGCTTGCCCGGATGTTTATTTATCCTCCACTCTCGTAGTCCACATCCCCTTCCCCCTTCCCTCCCTCTCTGCATCCACCTCTTTCTCTCCCATCTCTCTCGGCAAAGTTTTCTGGAAGGTCACCATCTGTTATGTATCATACAAACATTTATGTACCCAGTGATCTTCCTCTTGGTTTAAACGTCATGTGTGCAAAAATTCATAAAGATTGGAGCAAAACTATGCATTTTGTTAAATTCCGTAAGTTAAGTATCCTCCACCATGCACCGAACAAATTTTATACATACAGTGAAATTCCTCTTGTTTTTAAGCTATAGTGTGCAAAATTTCACCAATATCGGAACAAAACTATAGATTTCTATGCAATAGAAACGCAGGGTCACATTGAAAAACGCACTTTGTTGTTCTCAAATATTCCAGTTTTATTTCATACTAGCTGAAAACCTGGCATTGCCCAGGTATTTATTTATATATCCTGCCATTTTTCAGGTATATATTCATTTGTATAAGGGCTGTATGTCTGAAAAATCTCTTGGGAATACAATTAGTAGTTAAGAAGTAGTAGATTAAAAGTTGGTGCGTGATGGGACGGTTTCCCATGAACGTTACTGTTTACGTGCTGATATCTCATGAACTACGTGTCGGAATGTGACACAATTTAGAACCTACATTCAACTATATATGCGTATACTGTATGTAAAATTTCCTGTCGCTACAATTTGTAGTGTTCAAATTATAAATTGTAACGTCATACCGAGAGCCGTAGTTTTACTCCATAAACAGCGGAAAAGTAGTAACCGAGAAACTTTTTTCCTTTCGTCATTTTACTATGCTTGCCAGCGAGAAAAAGTTTAAAAAAGGTTTGAAATTATGTTTAAAGATAGTTGCAAATCGCTAAGTACTGTCATTCTCATATAGTGTATTTCAAAAGTCTTGCCGCATTATATGGCTTTTTTTGCGATTTCTATTGGTTACGACGAAAAATCTTTTGAAGTATGAGCCGCATGTGATTCTTAACCATGCAGCAATTGTTACCTCACGGTAAGGAATGTGTGTACCAAATTTGGTTGAAATCGGTCCAATGTTTTAGGAGAAAATGAGCAGCATTGTCGCAAAATGCAGCAGTTTTTCGCGCATCTCAATGTTTATGACGTCATATCTCGTGAACTATATATCGTACGTGATTCTTACAATTACGGCAACCGTCCTCATGGATTGAAGCTTACGTGTACAAAATTTCATAAAGATTGGAAAAAAAACTGTAGATTTGTAAGCAACACGTACAAACATACGGACACTCTGCTTTATATATTAGACAACTCTTTTTCTGAGAATAACGAAAACAATAAAAGAAGGATCTGTGAAATCGTTCGAGCCGTTGTCAAGTTATGGCGCGCCCAAGGTATTTAGGGATCCATTTTTATGTTGCAAGGTACCCTCCCTCATGCACCGTTTGAAACTTAAGGTAGACGGTGACCTTCCCCTTGTTTTGAAGGTGCGTAATTTCGTGAAGATCGGAATGAACTGTAGATTTCGTGAGTCTGTAGGAGGAGTATGCTCCACCATGCACCTATCACAAAATACTTTCTTAGCAGACTTTTCTGCCTATAAACTACATTCCTACCAAATTTCAGCTTCATAGGTGAAGTAGTTTTCGAGAATTCGTGTTTCCTCAGTTAATGGGTGAGTGTCCATTCGCTTTTATATAGATAGAGATTAAGAAAACAGATTGCTTAATTTTGGATGCAAGAGAATTAAGGGAGACTTGAAGACAAAAATAAGTAGTAAAATGCAAATCTGTAATGCTAAGTTTATTTGATAGAAGGTCATGCCTGATGCGAGAGTTTTACGGCATCTACAGCAAAACTGTTGTGAGCGGTAAACTTCTTTTCATAATTTTGTGGGTGGAGGGTCAGTTACAAAACGCTTCATAAACGTCCGAATTTACATGCAAACTTTGTTGCAGGTCCCTAACTACTCCCGTTTTCCAATAATTGACGCATAAATCTGGGTATTCTCACGCGGTGGCCTCTCATTATTTATGACGTCTTATCTCCTGAGCTGTGTTTCGTGCTCTTTTATTTTTGGGTCAGAAACCTTCGTCGGCGTACGGTGAACAGTTCACCAAAGTTTCATTGCAATCGAATGAATGGTTTATGAACACATAGAAGACATACAGACAAACATCTGCAGATCTACGTTTAATTACAGTAAACGAGGCCTAAAGGGCGACGCGGCGACTGTAAGCCATTGCGCGGCAGTCAGTCAATATTAAAAACAACCTTCCACATTCACATGAACACACAAGTTCAGTCACACGGGTGGAAACATATATAAATATGTGGCATTGATCATCAATAAAGAGAATAAAAATAATTTACATAGACAATATTAATCGTGCAGAAACACTTTATGTTAATGAATAACTCAAAAATGGAACACGACCACACATTCAGTGGACGTGTTTCAACGTTTTTTCCCCCTTGCCTCTTTTTTCCCTCTGCCCTTAAAGCCGCTCTTATTTCAAAAAGCCTTAGATCACTTTCTATCAGCAGATGGAGCGTATTAATGGGATACACGTACGGATAACATCGCAGTTCCCCAAATGTTCAAATGTTTGTATAGCTTATGGGACTTAACTACGGGGTCATCAGTCCCTAAACTTACAAACTACTTATGAACTAGCTTATCCTAAGGACGGCACAAATATCCATGCCCTAGGGGGGATTCGAACCCCCGACCGTGGTGGCCGTGCAGACTGTGACTGACGCGCCTCAGTCTCCTCGGCCCGGCCACCGCGGCCGGCACAAGTTAATTACAAGAAAGCTTACCAGCAATAGAGTAAACAAGTTCCTGGACAATAGGCATTAACATAACATAAAGAAAAAGATAAATTAGTAATTAAAATTGTTTGCACCCAGAAGTGGGCTAAGTTTAAGGCATTAAAGTTAGCATAAAATACATATATAAACAATTGTAAATACATTTATATTTAGACAGTATAACAGCCATTAACTTATATTGTTTTAACCCAGAAACGGGCTACATCCAAGGCATTAGAGTTGGCCAACCTTCATTCTTATCAGTGCAGGATGATGGGCACAAATGACAATTATGCAGGTGAGACATTGTCTGCTCCTCGACACATTCACAGGTTGAGTGTCCACTAATGTATCAACAAGTTTCGAGGCTTACTTTACACCGCCCAATACAATATCGTAACCTGTTAAGTGACTTCCAGGTACACCAGCTCTCATTATGACCGGGCGGTAGCTCTTCTTTAGGTTTTTCTCCCCCCTACAGGAGCAATTTCTGCTCTCTTTTTTCTCATAGCTATCACTTGGTTTGTGTTGTTGTTGCTGACACTGACTATTACAAAACTTTCAAAAAGTGTTCAAATGTTTGTAAAGCTTATATGACTTAACTGCGGGGTCATCACTTCCTAAACTTACAAACTACTTATGAACTAACTTACACTAAAGACAGCACAAACATCCATGCCCGAGGGTAGATTCGAACCCCCGACGGGGAACGACCTCGCGCATCGGAGCATGGCGCCTCAATGCATTTGGACAGTCCACCGCGGCTACAAAACTTTTTCGGACTTCAAGCGTGTTGGTGCTGGTGAGAGGCCAAATATTGGGTGATGAGAGGTTAGGGCTCTACGTCCTTCTGCTTGTGTAGCAGCTTCATGCCTGATGTCAGGCGGAGCTGTACCTGCTAGCTGATATGGCTGCTACATTTTGACTGGTCTTAGACAGCCAGTAATTATGCGACACGTCTCATTCAACACAGAGTCCACTTACATAGCGTGGCAGGAATTATGCCAGACAGGCGCTGCATGAGGGGCATGGAAGGAGCCTCCCTGCTGGGTGTGGATATATCTGTTTTAAATTACATCCATGCGTCCCCTGGTTACGGCATAATAGCCAGCTAATCCTTGCACTCCAAAGGCATCACCATTTGAAATGGCAACCCAGAATGTAGCCAATAGCACACCACGCCATAAGGCCTCGAATAGGCGATGTATGTCTTGTGTGCAAAAGCAGTCACTGTGATGCTGCTTGCCCTGTCTGCAGCGAAGCAAACTGCGGACATCATTTCCGGATGAACGAAACCCGGTTACGTCCGAAAATAGTATCTGATGGCATTCCTGACCCCACTGAAATTGTCCCATACACCATTGCCGTCTATCATGTTTCTACACATTAGTCAAAGGTAGACAGAGAAGCAGTCGACGCGCTCGTATACAATTGCGGAAATAAACGCCATCAGACTGTCACCCGTGTTGGTGTACGATGTGTTACACTGTTTCACTGTGGCTTCAGAACCGAGGACGACGCAGTTCAATCCTGCAGTCCCATTCAGATGAGCTACCAATCTTCTCGGGGCATGGTCTAGGTGGTGCGACTGGGCCAATTTCGTCGTGTTCTAAGGCCTTCCACGAACCATTCCACACACGCTGGTTGCATTGTCAAAAGACTACGACCCACAGCAATAGCAATTTCCCAGATAAGTGCATCCATTCCCCCATGCTGATAATGAGCTCTCTTTCAAACTAACTGGTTTGATGGTACAGTTGGGGAATTCGTCTGCGAGGCAATCTGCTCATCAAGTCAGACTGATCCATTAGTGGCCAACGAGAGAGACAGGCCGTGGGGCGGACGTCACGTCACGTGATCAAGGTAGGCCTGAGTCAACGCGATCGCTAGCTGACTGCCGTGCGCTATGAGACAGTGGGCTGAGCCAGCACCGCCTAGAAGACAAGGCCTCACGACAGGCCGTGCCACGTCACACCGAGAGGCCGCGAGAGCTGGCTGGCCACTGGGGCACATCCCACCGCCTCGTAGCGGCCGGCCAGCAACTAGCGTTCGCGGCCTCTCGATGTGACGTGGCACAGCCTGTTGTGAGGCCTTGATTTCTAGGCGGTGCTGGCTGTGCCCCAGCGGCCAGCCAGTCTGCGAATGTGATGGTTCAAGCCTACCTTGATCATGTGACGTGACGTTTGCGCTGCGGCCTGTCTTTCTCCGTGGCCACAGATCCATTAAATGTCCAAATTTTTGTAGAGCTTATGGGACTTAACTACAGGGTCATAAGTCCCTAAACTTACAAACTACTTATGAACTCAAAATATCCACGGGTGTACTGCCGGTCTATAGTGTCCAACGGCCGTTGGACACTATAGACCGGCAGTACACCCGTGGATATTTTGATTATCAAATACGCCGGGAGAAACTGAAGAATCATACTTATGAACTACCCTATACTAAAGACGGCACAAAGATCCATGCCCGAGGGGGTATTCGAACACCCGACAGCAGCGGCCGTGCAGACCGTGACTGGCATACCGCATACCGTTCGGCTACTGCGGCCGGCACACAGATCCATTACCTTCGGTTTCTAGTGACAACGAGGGTAGCAGGTACATTCTAGCGGTAGGAGACGTTGCAAGCGATATCGATGTTGATGTTGAACCCACAGGCAGACATGATTCAAATGCTAATCAATTCTGCCGCAGTGGCCGAGGGGACGGAGTCGCTCCAGTCACGGTCTGCACGGCCACTACGGTCGGGGGTTCGAATCCCCCCTCGGGCATGGATATTTGTGCCGTCCTAGATCGTAAGTAGTTCATAAGTAGTTTGTAAGTTGGGACTGATGACCCCGTAGTTAAGTCCCATAAGCTTAACAAACATTTGAACATTTGAATTCTGCAGAATATACTAACGTGTGTCTCCTGTGAATATGAAATTCCTATCTCTAGTCTTTCATAAAGTGTTCGTTTATTTCTGAACATGACGGTATTTTGTTCATTAGGCGACCTCTTCGGACCGTATCAAACGCCTTTCGAAAGTCATGCCTCGGAGACGAATGCGCCAACCATACACTGCAATGGGTGTGTGCAAAATCGTTGACGGGAGACCTTAGAAGACAACGAAATTGGTCCGATCGCACCATCTAGACTAAGCCCCAAGAAGATCGGCAGCTCATTCCAATGCCTTTGCTCTGGGTTTCACACGTTCGTTGCTTTCGGAATCCTTGTTGATTTGTACACGAGATTTTCTGTCTCCAGAAATGTCATAGTACTCGAGCATAGAACATGTTCCAAAATTCTACGGTAATGTGACATCAGAGATAGAGGCCTATAGTTTTGCGCATTTCTTCGACAACCCATCTTGAAAACCAGGATACTGGCGCTTTTTTTCGTATCATTACGAACACTTCGCTCCTCTAGAAGCTTCTAGAGAGAGCTAAAAGTGGCAAGCTCCTTCGCATAGTCAGTGTAAAATCGAATTGGTGTCCTATCAGGTTTAGCGGCCTTCTTCTGTTGAGCAATTTAAATTGCCTTTCTATCTCTCTGTGATTTATTTCAATATCTGGCGATTTGTCGTCCGTGCGACGATTTAGTTGAGCAGTTTTGGATGTCCTCATGACACACGTAACCACAGCTATAATATTCTTGTACCATGGTCTGATAGTGATAGATAACCCCTCCAATCTTGTTAAACACTTTTCTGATCTCCTGGCCTTTATGCATTCATTTCTACAATGTCGAATTCGGGTATGCTCAGCTGAGTATTATTGAACAACTGAAGAGGATATATATTTTTATACTGCCAACAGATGAACTTCCTGATTTTCTCTTAGTTTTTCCAATCTCTTTCTTTAATATTTAAATTAGTGTCAAGGCTGCTGTATTACATGATTATGCAATAACTGTTAGAAATTATTTTTATTAGTCTTATTTTGAGTATGCAAATAGGAATGCGGGTAAACTACTATGAACAGCACAGTGATCGCGTTATCGTAGGCAAGATCGATACAAAGCCAACACCGACAACAGTAGTACAAATTTATGTGCCAACCAGCTCTGCCGATGATGAGGAGATCGAAGAAATGTATGATGTGGTAAAGGAAATTATTCAGACACTTATGGGAGAAGAAAACTTGATTGTGATGGGGGACTACAGATAGGTAGTAAGGAAAGGAAAGGAAGGCAAAATAGAAGGTGAATATGGCCTGGGGAAAATGAACGAAAGAGGGAGCCGTCTGGTAGAATTTTGTAAAGAACAAAATTAATAGTAAGAAACATTTGGTTTAAGAACCATGAAAGACAGTTGTATACGTGGAAGAGACCAGGAGACAGCGGAAGGTGCGAGATAGATTTTATAATGCTAAGACATAAATTTCGGAACAAGGTTTTAAACTGTAAGATATATCCAGCGGCAGATGCAGACTCTGACCATATCTTGTTGGTTATAAACTTCAGACTGAATCTGAAGAAACTTCAGAAAGGTAGGAAAATAAGGTGATGAGACCTGGATATATTGAAGAAACCTTATATTCTTCAGAGTTTCGAAGGAGCTTTAGGCAACAATTGACAGAAACGGGGGTAACGAAAAAGTACAAGATGAATGGGTATCAGAGGACTAAATAGGTAGACAGACAAGACCTAAAAAAAATCCTTGGATATCACAGAAAATACTGAATTCAATTCATAAAAACAGAAAATGTACCACTGCAGTAAATGAAGCAAGTAAAATGGAATACAGACGACTAAAAATGAGACTAGCGGAAGTGCAAAATGGCTACGCTAGAGGGAAAATTAATGTCTGTAGAACAATTTATAACTGAGGGAAAAAGGATATAGCTTACTGAAAAATAAGAGAGACATTTAGAGACAAGGAAAGCAACTGTATGAAGATCAAGAACTCACCATGTAAAACCAGTTCTGAGCAAAGAAGGGACAGCTGAAAGATGAAAAGGATATATGGAGGGGCTCTACAAAGAAAATTAACTTCGAGACAATATTGTACTAAGGGAGCAGGAAATAGATGAAGATGGAATAGTAGATACTATACTGAAAGAAGAGCACTGAAAGACCTGAGTCGAAACAAGGTCTCTGGAGTAAACGACATTCCCTCAGGGTTACTGAAAACTCTGGGAAAGCCAGCCACGAAAAACCTGTTTTACCTGGTGTGTAAGATGTATGGGATAGGCGAATACCCTCAGACTTTAAGAAAAATGTAATAATCCCCATTCCAAAAAAAGCAGGCGCAGACAGGTCTGAGAATTACAGAACCATCAGTTTAATAAGTGACGCTTACAAACTAATATTTCTAGCTTTTGTTGATTTCGAGAAAGTTTTTGACCACGTTGATTGGAATGTACTCTTTCAAACTCTGAAGTCAGAGCGGTAAAATATAGGAAACGGTGGATTATTTAAAACTTGTACAGCAGTTATTAGAGTCGAAGGTCATGAAAAGTAAGTATTGATTGGGAAGGGAGTAAGACACGATTGTAGCCTTTCGGCAACGTTATTCAATCTGTATATTGAGCAAGATGTGAAGGAAAGCAAGGAGAAATTTGGACAAGGAATTGAAATTCAGGGTAAAGAACTAAAAACTTTGTGATTTTCTGGATGATATTTTAATTCAAAAATTCAAAATGTTCAAATGTTTGTAAATCTATCGGACCAAACCGCGTGGTCATGAGTCCGTAGCTTACAAACTACTTAAACTAAGGTAAACTAACCTAAGGACAACACACACACACACCCATGCCCCAGGGAGGACTCGAACCTCCGACGGCGAGCAACCGCGCGATTGGTAGCGAGGCGCCTTAGACCGCTCGGCTACTCCACCGCAGCAATATTTTAATTCTGTGTGACAGCGAAAGACCTGGAAAAGCAATCGAACGTACTGTATACTGCCTTTAAAGGAGCGTATAAGATGAACATCAACAGGCATTAAACAACGGCAATAGAATATAATCTAAAAAAAAAAAAAAAAAAAAAAATCAGGCGATGCTGTAGGAATTAGATTAGGCAGAGAAACAATAAAGGTGGTAGATGAGTAAAGTTAATCAGGCAGTAAAGTAACATACGATGGTCGTAGTACAGATGACATAAAATGTAGAATGGCAACGTGAAGAAAAACATTTCTGAAAAAGATAAATTTGTTAACATCGAATATTATTCAAAGAGATTGGAAATCTTTTCTGAGGGCATTTGTGTGGACTGTTGCTCTCTACGATAGTGAAACAAGGAACGGTAAATAGTCAGACAGGAAGAGGGTAGAAGCTTTTGAAATGTGGTATTATATAAGAATGCTGAAGATTAGTTGGGTAGATCGTGTAACTAATTGGGAGTTACTGAACAGGATAATGGAGCAAAGGAATTTTAGTCATACCCTGACTAAAATAAGGGATCGATCGGTAGGACACATTCTTAGTCAACAAGGAATTGTGAATTTAGCAATGGAGGGACGTGTGTCGGGTGAAAATGGAAGAGAGCGACGAATACAGTAAGCAGATTCAAATTGATGTATGTTGCCGTTCTTATGAGAAGATGAAGAGGTTTGCTCAAGAGAGAGTAGAGTGTAGAGCTGTATCAAACCTGTCTCCGGACTGAAGACCACAACAGCAACGAAAACAACAGTTTTATTATTATTATTATTATTATTATTATTTTATATATCTCACAAAGTTTTCACTGAGAACTCTGCCCTCATACTGATTCCAATAGCACATTTGTGGCTGAAATTACATCAACACATTGTACAGGATACTGATAACTTACCTTGTTAGTATATTAAAAATGTCAGAACTACCACGCAGGCACAAACAAGTCACAATATTTCTGCAAATGTTACAGTAATAATGGGAAAAACGAAAAAGTCGGTGCGTTGTACACTAGTAAAGATGAGCTGCACAAGAAATGTATATACTAGACAGTTAATATTATTTCGTCCAGCCACTTACGTTATTAATGAATGCAGAGTGATTTAAATAGGGGAGTGCAGAAAAGTATTGACGTTTGCATTCGTTCAGGATGGATAAAATACGTCCTTGATGATTTAGTGCACAAGAGGGGACATGCTGTAGAAATGAGAACATTAAGCAAGCTATTTTACATGTCAGATTAAGCTAAACAAAAGTAAGCGGCAAATAATTAAATTGCAAGAAGAAGTGGAGATTTGTGAGTGTGAAAGTTGACTAGGACGCTAAAGTTATAAGAAGATAAAGGAAAAATATGTGGCAGTTAGATGTCTGAGAATGATATGAAGGGGAAGTGACTGATCACAAAATAACATCTGAAAAGGGGTAACTAGAAACCTTATATCAGACGGTCATCTTAAACAGAGATGGACGGAATTATAAAACAAGAAAACTATTTGTAATATTTGAGGCGGTGGTATTATCTGAAAGTGTATTGTATAACGTTATGTGTGACAAATTTACCGATTTGGAAAAGCTTACCATGAAAATAACAAGTGCCATATCTTCGTAACGCTTCCTTATATCATCTGCTGAATCTTCTAGTCTACTACGAACATCTTGACGCTGCATCGAATATTAGACGTTTAGCTGAAAAGATATACACAGTTATTTTATTGCATAGGAGACCAAGATAATACTCGTACATTCTTGACTTTTAACAGCTCAATTAATATTCTTAAATAGTACTAAGCTGGGTCAGAAACGATCACACTAATTTCACTAATTAATTGCTACTGAGACTAACAATAAAATGTTCAAATGTTTGTAAAGCTTAAGGGACTTAACTGCAAGGTCATCAATCCCTAGACTTACAAACTAGTTATGAACTACCTTATACTAATGAAGGTACACACAACCATGCCCGAGGGGGGATTCGAACCCCCGACGGGGAACGGCCTCGCGCATCGTAGCATAGCGCCTCAATGCGTTCTGCCGCTCTGCCGCGGCGACTGACAATAGCTAGAAAACAGTAGTAGTAATACCAATTGTAATAATGCGTGTACAAAATGTAAATTTAAATATGAAGAAGGGTGTTGAAGTAAGACAATTAACTTACTGTGATTGGAGACTTGGTTACAAAGTCTACAGTGCAACATGTCATACAGCCAACTTATAATACATACGTTAGTTTGTTATTTGACATAGCTCCATATCGGTTCAGACCTAATCGCCTTGTAGGATGAGTCAGATTACAATCACGTGTCAACAGTCATGGCATAGCTATATAGTATGCACCGCGGTAGTGTCGCGTACACAAGCCTAGAAATAAATTCCGGTCCTTCGATTGATCATTATTGTGCCGCTGCACGGAAAGATTAGATATTCACAGCACACTAGTTATAGGCTAAAAGCAAGCCCTTACGGACATGTGGTTTCCAATCATTTTGATATACCGCATCATACGTAAAACTACACGTTTTCGAACGTTCCTCAATTTTCTGATGCACTAAAACATTTGTGCCACATACCTTACAAACAGTAATAGGAAAGTCATTCCAATACTTGTAGGTTGCACATATCGGTTTGGATCAGATCAGCGTTTCGTACCCTTGTAACCAGCGACGCCACACTTAAGACTCTGTCTGTGTTAGGGACACCAATCAGCTTACTCACAGCAATTCGGAAGAGAATTGGAACCTTGGCAAAGCCAGGCACACGCTTTGGCCGTATGCGCGCTGAGTTACCTAAAAGATTCTCATACATTAAACGTACACCGAGAATGAACACAAAATGATCTAATACGAGAAAGAGTATAGCACTGTACGGGACTGAAACGTCTTCCGACAAGAACAGGAGTGAATCTTGTGAAATGTGGTGCTTCGAGCGAATGCTGAAGATTAGATGGGTAGATAGCGTATCTAATGAGGTGCTGAACAGAACTGGGAAGAAAAGATATTTATGGTACGTGGTGTCGCACAAGTCCAAAGTGCGCGCCACCTACTTTCGCCGCGCGCCGCCATGCACACACGGCGCAACGTTCTTACGACGTCAGCCACGAGCGCCCTCTGCTACAACTCCGCTCGTGGCCACCACTGAACGACATCGTTCACTTGGGACTGAGATAGGAACCAGCGAACACTTCGGAATCAGATAGGCACCAGTGAAGACTTGACTATCGGATAGGCACTAGGCAGGCCTCTAGCTCAACTATGTATCAGCATTCTGCAGTACTGAACTATGTAAAAGTTAAGTATTGTATACATTCTGTCCAATATATATCTCGTTCTAATTTACTCTAGTGTTTCTAGTTTCTGCTGTCCCACTGGCTGCTCACCTCCGTACCTACACAAGCGTGCCTCTTTATTCCTGTGTCGGTCTCTTTCCACTCGGCCACCGACACCTACGACGGAAACGAGACACAAAAGCGGCGACGAGGCTGGAACACAAAATGGTATACCTTGACTAAAAGAAGGGATCGAGCCGCGGTGGAGTAGTCGAGCGGTCTAAAGCGTCTCGCTGCGAAGCGCGCGATTGCTCGCCGTGGAGGTTCGAATCCTCCCTGGGGCATGGGTGTATGTGTTTGTCCTTAGGTTAGTTTACCTAGGTTTAAGTAGTTTGTAAGGTACGGACTGATGACCACGCAGTTTGGTCCGATAGATTTACAAACATTTGGATTTTTTTGAAGGGATCGATTAGCAGGACACATTCTTAGACTTCAAGGAATCGTGAATTTAACACTGTAAGAAGTATGTGGAGTAAGAATTGCAGAGGAAGACCGAGAGACGAGTACAGAATGTAGATTCAAATGGATGTGGATTGTCTTCTTATGAGGAGATGAAGAGGCTTGTTCAGGATATAGTAGGGTGGAGAGCTGCATCAAAGCAGCCTCCGGTCTGGAGACCACAACAACAATGGGGAGCCGCGGCAGAATAGCCGTGCGCACAAAGGTGCCCATCTGCTGTGCTCGTGGCTGTTCGCCGTTGGGGGTTCGAGTCCTCCCTCGGGTATGGATGTTTCTGTTGTCCTTAGCATAAGTTACTTTAAGTTAGTGCAAGTAGTTTGTAATCCTAGGGACTGATGACCAACGAAGTTAAGTCCTTTAGATTTACAAACATTTGAACATTTGAACGACGAGGAACAAATGCACAATGATGGTTTACATACACTATGTGATCAAAAGTATCCGAACACACCAAACAGGACAAGTATTTCATTGTGCTGCCACCTACTGCCAGTTACTCCATATCAGCGACCTCAGTAGTCATTAGACATCGTGAGAGAGCAGAATGGGGCGCCCCGCGGAACTCACGGACTTCGAAAGTGGTCAGCTGATTGGGTGTCACTTATGTCAGAAGTGTGTACTCGAGATTTCCACACTCCTAAACATCCCAAGGTCCACTGTTTCTGACGTGATAGTGAAGTGGGAACGTGAATGGACACGTACAGCACGAAAGCGTACAGGCAGACCCCATCTGTTGACTGACAGAGACAGAGACAGTGTAATAGGCAGGCATCTATCCAGATCATCTCACAGGAATTCGAAACTGCATCAGGATCCACTCCACGTACTATGACAGTTTGGCGGATGGTGAGGAAACATGGATTACATGGTCGGGCGGCTGCCCATGGCCACACATCACGCAGGTCATTGCCATATGACGCCTCGCTTAGTGAAAGGAGCGTAAATATTGGACGACTGAACAGTGGAAAAAAGTTGTGTGAAATGACGAATCACAGTACCCAACGTGGCGATCTGTTGGGAGGGTGTGGCTGTGGCGAATGCCCAATGAACGTCATCTGCCAGGGTGTGTAGTGCCAACAGTAAAATTCGGAGGCGGTGGTGTTATGGTGTGGTCGTGTTTTTCAAGGAGTGGGCTTGCACCCCCTTTTTCTTCTTTTTGCGTGGCACTATCACAGCACAGGTCTACGACGTTGTTTTGAGCACCTACTTGCTTCCCTCTGTTGAAGAGCAGCCGGCCGCGGTGGCCGAGGGGACTGAGGCGCTCCAGTCACGGTCTGACGGCCACTACGGTCGGGGGTTCGAATCCCCCCTCTAGCATGGATATTTGTGCCGTCCTTAGTCTTAGCTAGTTCATAAGTAGTTTGTAAGCTTAGGGACTGAGGACCCTGTAGTTAAGTCTCATAAGTTGTACAAACATTTGAACATTTGTTGAAGAGCAATTCGGGGATGGCAATTGCATCTTTCAACATGATCGAGCACCTGTTCGTAATGCACGGCCTGTGGTGGACTGGTTACACGACAATAACATCTCTGTAATGGACTAGCATGCACAGAGTCCTGACTTAAATCCTGCAGAACACCTTTGGGATATTTTGGGACGCCGAATTCGTGCCAGGCCTCACCGACCTCCATCGATACCTCTCCTCAGTGCAGTACTCCGTGAAGAATGGGCTGCCATTCCCCAAGAAAAGTTGCAGCATCTGACTGAACGTATGCCTGCGAGAGTGGAAGCATTACCGCCGGAGGGTGGCACGAACTTGTAAGTCATTTTCAGCCAGGTGTCTGGATACTTTTGATCAGATAGTGTATATTTTTATTCTTTTGTTTTTATGTTTATCCTGCACTGACGCGGAGGTAGTATTGTTAGTATGGATGTCATGGTTGATTTAATGGATGTCCGAATGCCCTTCTTGTCGCCACCCATTATCCCTGAGAGGAAATCTGTGTTCGCCTAATGTCTGTGTATAGTGTTATACATGTGCAAGGATGGGACAGTATTCTGAATGCTTGCGTGTCCTGTAACTGATGCCGGACTTTGGTACGTAGCCAGTATTCGCCTAGTGAATTATGGAAAACCGCCTAAAAGCCGCATGAGGCTTGGGTGGCACACAGACCCACCTCATTACACCGTCAGGCGGATTCGAACCATGACCAGCGTACCTCCCCTTTCCAGAAAGCGGCACCTTAAACGGCATGCATAATGATTGCTTAATTATACACATATATAATCTTCACAACCTTTTTCCCAGGGGTTCATCGAACCACTGAAGACTTAGGCCCGCCGCCTCAGTCTAGATTCATTGCTCCAGATGAAGCCTACTACTAGGTCAGCGGCTCACAACCTTTCTTCATCGGGAAGTTCTATGGTTTCTTTGTTGTGCGCAGAAACCATGAGACTCAAGAAAATTTAAGTGTGCAATTCTGAACATAAACTTTACGCAAAACTTAACATATTTATCGCACTCAAAAGTAATACAAATTAACAGAATTATTATAAAGGAAACAACGTTTTTGGTAGAAAGATAAATTCTATTTGCATCAGTGTGGTTTTTGGGCTCGGATTTTCTGTTAAACTTCGGTATTGCTGGGGTTAATTCTGTTGCTCAGAGCTACACGCATCTCACCACATTAAGTCAATTTCTCTATTTATTTTTAATTACCAGCAAAGCAGGAAATCCTATTGCTGATAATAATATTGTGCAGAAAAGCGTAAGGTCATGTAAGGCGATTTGTTGAATGTTTTTGTATGAATTTGATTTTTTACTACGGAAAGGATAGATTCAAATGCACCGTTACGTTTTTCTGCCTTTCCGGAATTTAATAAGCGTTGGCAGCACTCTTAAACAAATTAATATATTTCAAGAATACGAAATATTTACACACATCGACCATTGCAGGGCATTGAGATGAATTCAATGGCAATGTCAAAATTTAGCTGGACCAGGATTGGCAAGCGGCTTTTCCGCTTCGGACCAGCGGTCGGCCGGCCGCGGTGGCCGAGGGGACTGAGGTGCTCCAGTCACGGTCTGCACGGCCACTACGGTCGGGGGTTCGAATCCTCCCTCGGGCATGGATATTTGTGCCATCCTTAGTGTTAGCTAGTATGTAAGTAGTTTGTAAGTTTAGGGACTGATGACCCCGTAGTTAAGTCCCATAAGCTGTACAAACATTTGAACATTTTTTGAACCAGCAGACGCCTCAACCTATTAGGCTCTCCAGGCACGCTTCCCGTTCTGCCAAATTCTGAACTTACCGCACACGTATCGATTGTAGTGCCCCCTGCCCGTTACTTACTTTGTAGGAGGGACTACAATGATAAGTTCAGAATTTGGCAGGACGGAAAGCGTGCCTGGAAAGCTTCATTGGTTGAGGCGACCGCTGGTCCGAAGCGAGAAAACCAGCTTCGAATCCCAGTCCAGCAAAAATTTTCATCTTCGCCAATCAATTTATTTCAGAGCCCTACAACGGTCGACGTGCGATAATAATCTGTATTCGTAAAATTTACGGCCATTAATGTCAACCAACGTTCCTGGCAGCAGCAATGAAATAGTTGTCATGGCCACCAGTTCCCTGACCACTCGTTGGGACCCAGATACTAGATGAAGATGCCATTGTGTTTCTTCAGTCGAAGCCACGAACGGCGGCTGCGGGGAGGAGGGGGGGCGGGGGCTCGCCAAATCTTGCTCGGGGGAAGTACTCGCACCATAAAGTAACTAGGGGTTCAGGAATACAAAAATGTATGCCTGAGGGATATTTCTTTAATTGTCAAATTACGGAGTTCCTTATGTAACGTTAATTAGGAACTGAGTAGATAATAGACTGTTTTATAATACAGTGTGTTATTTATGAATAAGTGCAAAACCTGTAAACTGTATTCAGGAACAAATCGATAGGTAAAAGAACATGATACACTAAATAATTCTGAAAAATTCGAGAAAAAATTATCTACTACTTTACAAATTGTCTATACAGTGGGAACTTCCATAATGAGCATAAATTGCTACTGATTCTTGCCTGAAACGCGAAACACTCGTTAAGGAAAACATATATTTCTGTCAGAAATCATGTAAAAGTAGACGTGTTCCGAAAAATACAAAAAAACTTCGTCCAACAATTATTAGGAAGGAGTAGCAAAAGAAAGATTAAATTTGATTAAAACAGAAGATATATGTTACCAGTCGCTTTGTTTATTGTACCACAACACGTTTCAAGGATTTAAATCCCCATCAACAGATGGAATATTTTATATTATTCTGTTTACGTGTAGGTTGTATGACAAGAGGATCTGTTGCACTGTCTCGAGTAGTCACAGGTCCTTTGCACTGTCATAACCTCACTTATATATAATAAACTACGGACACCACCTTCGTTTAATTCTACAGTGCAAGGAACGTGTGACCACTGGAGACAGTGCAACAGGTCACCTTGTCATACAACATACATGTAAGCCGCAGCGGAGTGGCCAAGCGTATTGAGGCACAATGCTCCGATGCACGAGGCCGTTACCTGTCGGGGGTTCGATTCCCCCTCGGGCATGGATGTTTCTGCTGTCTTTAGTATAAGTTGGTTCATAAGTAGTTTGTAAGTTTAGGGACTGATGGCGCCGCAGTTACGTCTCATAAGCTTGACAAACATTTGAACATTTTCAACCTACATGTAAGTTAACCGGATTCTTACTAGAAACGACTTATATTCATTTCGTGCGTGCTTTCGCATACAGTTCATCAAACTTTCGTGTGCTCGCGTGTTTATTTATTCAGAATCGCGTTTAATTGGCAGATCAGTGTTGATATTTTCATTTATTAGCTCGCGTGTATATTTTTCAGATTTGTCGTTAATAAACAGTTTGGTGTTAGCTACATATTTTTCGAAGCCCACTGTTTATCAAACTTTTGTGTCCTCGATCGTATATTTAGTCAGCTTCGCCTCAAAGGATCAGTTTAGTGTCCTCGTGCGTATAATTAGATTCGTGTCACAGTTACAGTTTAGTGTATGCTCCTACAGTTTAAATCACAACAGTCGTACTTATTTGGAACATACATTGGTCTTTAGAATGGCTAGGAACTCTGACTGCTGTGTACGGTTGCGCCGGCCGCGGTGGCCGAGGGGACTGAGGCGCTCCAGTCACGGTCTGCACGGCCACTACGGTCGGGGGTTCGAATCCCCCCTCGGGCATGGATATTTGTGCCGTCTTTAGTATAAGGTAGTTGATAAGTAGTTTGTAAGTTTAGGGACTGATGACCCCGTAGTTAAGTCCCATAAGCTTAACAAACATTTGAACATTTTTTGTACGGTTGCAGGCAGAGTCGGCGACTCTTCGCTCGCAGCTTCAGACGACGCTGGCTTCGCTGGCAACGCTTGAGACTGTGGTGGGTTGGCGCAGCGGTTGTGGACCGCTCGCGGGGGTGCAGCAGACGCCCTGTGCGTCTGTTGTGCCCTCGGCTCTGATCGGCCTGCGGCTGTGGCCAGCCCGGCCACAGCCCGCGAGGGGGTCGCCCGTCAATCCGTGGTGGATTGGGAGGTCTCCTCAGCGCGTGTCAGCCGGCGTAAGACTTCCCGAGGGACCGAAGTGGAGGCCTCCCCCGTTGGTCTTACGAACAGATTCGAGGCGCTGTCTGTGGCAGAGGATGTTCCTGATGCAGATGGTGTCGCTTATCCTGTGGTCACGCCTCTGCCTTCAAGATCCGGGCACTCACAGAGTGTGGGTTTGTTAGTAGTTTGGAGCTCCAACGTTAGGCGGGCGGTGGGGGCTCTTAGGGTAGGAATTCCAATGTGTACTCCGTGGGCATACCGGGGGGAGTCATTCCAGATGTGGAACGGGTCCTTCCGGATGCCATGAAGAGCACAGGGTGCAGCCAGCTGCAGGTGGGGGCTCATGTCAGAATCATGATATCTGGCGTTATAGGTCCCCTACTCTTCCTTGTGTTTATAAACGATTTAGGAGACAATCTGAATAGCTCTCTTACACTGTTCGCGGATGATGCAGTCGTTTATCGGTTAGTGAAGTCAACAGAGGATCAAAAGCAACTGCAAACCGATTTAGACAAAATTTCTACATGGTGCGAAAATTGGCAATTAACACTAAATAAGTGTGAAGTAATACACATAACCACTAAAAGAAATCCGCTGAACTTCAATTACACGATAAATCAGTCAAACCTTAAAATCGTAAATTCTATCAAACACCTAGGAGTTACAATTACGAACTAATTCCACTAGAGATAACACATAGAAAATTATGTGGGGAAGGCGAACCGCAATTTACGTTTCATTGGCAGAACGCTTCGAAGATGCAACAGCTCCACCAAAGAGACTGCCTACATCACACTTGTACGTCCTCTCCTGGAGTACTATTGCCTAGTGTGGGAACCTCATCAGGTGGAACTGACGGAAGACATTGAGAAGGTTCAGAGAAGAGTAGCTCGTTCTGTTTTATCACGTTACAGGGGGAAAAGCGTCACGGAAATGTTGCACGATTTGAGGTGGAAACCATTAAAAGAACGATGTTATTCGTTGCGGCGAGATCTATTTGCGAAATTTCAATCACCGACTTTTACTTCTGAATGTGAAAATATTTTGCTAGCACCCACCTACATAGGGAGACATGACCATCCCAATAAAATAAGAGAAACCAAATCTAAAACGGAACGATTTAGGAGTTCTTTCTTCCCGCACACTATTAGAAAATGGAACGGTAGAGAAAGGTTATGAAAGTGGTTAATGAACCCGCTGCCAGGCACTTCAATGAGATTCGCAGTGTATCTATGTAGATGTAGATGTAAACACTATACTATATAATTTTCCACCTGATGATGGGAATTTACACATTTGAAACGCTTTGTGAAGAAATAAACAATGTGTCTGGTAACAGAAATATGTCGTGTGTTAATCAGTTTCATAAAACAGTCACGGTAAAGCCTAAACAAAAATGTTTGCATGTAAAGATTAAATTTGTATCCTTTGAGACAACATGTTATGGTTCGTGAGGAGAGGGGGAGGGTCGTCAGAACATATTTTACTTGCAAGGGAGTCGCATAATCATAAAGGTTGAAAAACACTACTGTAGGGTGCAAGGGAGTGCAGGAAGGCCGTATTTTGTGTGCGTGGGTGAAGGAATATCTTACCGACAGGTTCTTTACAGTACTAAGGAATATTATCAGGAATAGAACACTTACCTTTGCAGCACATTATTTGTAGTTTTAAATAGCATATTTTGTGTACAAATAATGAACAACATATTGTCTCAGAGTGTACAAAAATAAAGGAAAAGGGAGAGTAAAAAACAAAGGAAGGGCAATTTTGGTTTATGTCCCTAAAATGTTTTAAGATAAACAAGCACGAGATGCCACATGGCAACTATCTCAAATTGTATCTGCTTTGGTAAAGTAGTGCCCATTATGCTGTAGGCTAGTTCATGATTTGTACTGGTGAGAACAGTATTGTATTTTCCATTTGTGTCAATACTCCTACCGATGTGCAACATGTACACAACCTCACCAAAACTTATTTGGATGCATAAACAGGCTTAAGTAGATTACATTAATTGCATTATTTATACATGTACATATTTTGTTTATTTGTTGGCATAGTCATTGTCAATCTTCCAGTACAACTAAAATAACTGTTAAATAACAAATACTGTAGTGAGATAGGCTACTTTTCAGTCCTGTTATCATTAATGACACTCTGCACTGATTAGTAAAGTGATCATGTAGAATTTGGACTAACTGAGAAACATCTACTATTAAATATATAAAGATCAGAAGCTGATTTCAACTTAGCAATTTATTGTCAATTTGGATGGTTTAAATTTGGTCCAAGCAACAGGAAAGAATGCATAACAACAATTTCTAATGGCTATATATGCGTTCAAATACTCCACATCCCTGTAACTTTTTTTTATAGGGAACAATAAAACCATCAATGGCTAGGTGCAAGCAATGACTTTTTTGGAAAGAAAGTTCGTCATTGTATGTGGCAGTTTAAATCATGGTATTGTGTAATTGCTTTACGTAGACTTATACAAAGTGCGATGGGTAGGTCTTTAAGTCCTATTCCACCAACTAAAGAATGAAGCTTCGCACAATACGGCTCTTTAATATACTTTAAAGCGTAAACCGGCGATATGTTTATAATACAGCTCACCACAGACGAAGTATTCTGAGTGGTAGTTCCACAGTGGGTGAGGACTGCACCGACGTGCAAACGCCATCTGACGTTGTGGTCGGCTGTACGACGGGAGGTTACGGTTTGTAGATGGCAGGCGAGATGTGTCAGCTGGGTATTCGGCGGCGCCACGACAGTGTCTGCCAAATCATCGCTGGACGCCCGCCAGCCGGCCACAATGCCACTCTCCTCACTTACGCTGTCGCAACTCAATTACTGGCGCCAACACGGCTCCTCACCTGCACACCTCAAACCGTGTATCTAAAAGGAACTGGGTGAAAATTGGTCGGACGTGTCGGTTCAGTACTTGGACGTGACGACTATTCACGTTGGGAGGCCCACCAGAGGACGGGGCAAATAGTTCTTCGAGAGATATATCGCGCGGCAGACGTGTTGAAGGGTCGTCCACAGACTACGGGTGTAGCTACATATTCTGTAGGCTGCAAAACCACACTATACGTTGTTATCACTTGGTTCATAAAACCTTCAATTTTTTGCGGACAGCGACCATACGTTGCCATGCATAATTTTTTTTTTTTTTTTAATGTCTCAGTCGCACTGTTTTTATTTTATCATTATGCGTTTCGATACATCATCATCAGATCTGTGGCAAAAAATAAATTACGTTTCGGATGTTTACAGTTCTTAATCACAAAATTCATATGGAGCACAAACACATTATACCTCTTACGGTGTTCCCTCCCCCCCCCCTCCCCCCTCTCACCACAGTTTGGAATGAGATTCTAGTCGACACACCTTGACTAGACATCCACGATGGTCGTTTATATTTTAGTTAGTCATCTCCAATAAGATGTATTTTAATTACCATCGTTTTTAAAAAAACGCCAGACAGACCAGACCAGACAGACCAATCCGTACTGCACTAGATAAGAAAAATGATAAGGGTTTTTTGGAGCCCGACAGGAGAGGAAAACAAGGAAAGCAACTCACCGTTGCCCCTGAAATTAAAAGTAGCGTCAGAAAGTTTATTGAAGCGATTCCCAGGATCGAGTCACATAGCTTAAGGGCTCAAACCACGCGTGAGTTTATTGACAGTGTTAAGTGTCTAGCTGACCTTTATCGTGATTACAAAGAAGACAGACAAACGGAAAACCTACCATTTGCAAATGAGACCATGTTCAAACGTATATTTCGAGGTGAGTATAACATTTCCTTTCATATACCGAATGATCTATGCGAATCATTCAAAAATGCTGATGAAGGAGGGAAAGACGCGTTGCGTGCAGCCTATGACCAACATAAAAAAGAAAAACAGCTATCACGCAAAGAGAAAGACACCGACAAGAATAATCCCAACGGGGCGCACGTTGCTGTGTATGATTTACAGGCGGTCATGCCTGTACCCAGAGGACGAGATTCATCATTTTATTGCAAAAATAAAATGAACTGCTTTAATTTCACTGTAAATGATCTACATGCTAGGAATGCTGAATGTTATTTCTGGAAGGAATGTGAAGGAAAACGTGGTGCAGTAGAAATCGGCAGCTGTGTTCTGTAATACATTAAACAGATAATAGAAACGACCAATAGTACAAACCAGGACATTGTTTTTTATTCGGATAGCTGCTGTGGGCAGCAAAAGAACAAATATATGCTTTCTGCGTATTCCTACGCGATAAACAAATATATATATAAAAAAAATTCAAATGTTTGTATAGCTTATGGGACTTAACTACGGGGTCATCAGTCCCTAAACTTACAAACTACTTATGAACTAGCTAACACTAAGGACGGCACAAATATACATGCCGGAGGTGGGATTCGAACCCCCGACCGTAGTGGCCGTGCAGACCGTGACTGGCGCGCCGCAGTCCCCTTGGCCACCGCGGCCGGCAAATATCCGAAACTTCGCAGCATTACCCATAAATACCTTATACGTGGGCACTCACAAAACGAAGGTGACAACGTACACAGCTTGATAGAAAGCAGGTCAGTAGACACTTGCGAGCCTCTCCAGTCTATATACCTCAGCAATACATGAGCCTAATAGTAATGTCAAAAAAAGAACGATCCTCCTTATAATGTTCATGAGTTGACTCATGATGACTTTTATGACCTGAAATTCCTGCAAGAGCAATGGGGCAGTAATTTTACAGTCAACACCGAACGAACGCAAGTCAAGTGGAATGATATCAAGCCGGCCGCGGTGGCCGAGGGGACTGAGGCGCTCCAGTCACGGTCTGCACGGCCACTACGGTCGGGGGTTCGAATCCCCCCTCGGGCATGGATATTTGTGCCGTCCTTAGGATTAGCTAGTTCATAAGTAGTTTGTAAGTTTAGGGACTGATGACCCCGTAGTTAAGTCCCATAGACTTTACAAAACATTTGAATGATATCAAGATTATGCGTGTTGAAAAGGAGCACCCCCATGCCTTCTTCTAGAAAACGTCCTATGAAGATTCAACGTACCGCCCCCAAAACGTCCTATGAAGATTCAACGTACCGCCGGGTCAATGTTTGCAAAACCTATGAGTGCGATTTTCCCCAGTTAGTTCCCGCCTACTCTCACAAGATACCTTTAGCGAACAATAAAAAGTGAGACACCCAGGAGCTTATGAAGAATAATATTATTCCACAGTCATATAGTCGGTTTTTCAAAAGTGTTCTTGATTGTTGTTAAAACTGCCCACTCCTAGTTGTACAGCTCCAATTGTATTTGCAATGGTTGTCATTGTTTCTTCATCTGGACGTAATAAATAATTAGGTTTTTTCTTTGCAAGGTATTCTTTGTTCATGCTAATAATTCGTACCTTATTTTGTAAGTGTTCTAGAGTGATAGTAAGAATTGGGTCATTTTTTTCTGGTTCTCCTATAGGTAATAATACTGAGCTAGTGATTTCATGCTAAGTGTACCTACACCAACTATTGAACACTAAAGGTGTTACAACTCAAAATAATTCACTTCGCTGTGAATACATGGTTCAGCAAAACCGTCACAACTTAAAATGGGTGCATTTGTACGCTTAGGTTCCACATATGCAGTAATATTTTCTAACCATGTTTCCTAGCGCCTATAGAGTTTGGGAAAATTATTGGTTACGTAATGGCTTTTTATTTAACTCAGTGACTAGTTTTTCGCGTTTATCTTGTAACATGATTGTTTGTCTTGTGTCACTTTAGAAATACATGTGTGATTAAGTATAACAGGATTTTAGTCTTACGCTGACTGCATTTAATAATTAAGATAATTATTTCACACTAGACTGCTTCGCTTTTTATTTATAAAGCGTCTTCTGTTATTCTATAAATATTAAAACATAGGTTTTCCGCGGTGGAGTAGCCGAGCGGTCTAAAGCGCCTCACTGTGGAGCGCGCGGTTGCTCGCCGTGGAGGTTCGAGTCCTCCCTGGGGCATGGGTGTGTGTGTTGTCCTTAGGTTAGTTTACCTAGGTTTCAGTAGTTTGTAAGTTACGGACTGATGACCACGCAGTTTGGTCCGATAGATTTCAAGACATTTGAAACACAGGTTTATACAATTCGTTTTGTATAGATAGATTAAAAACAGTTTTTGTGCACGTTCTGTGTGCTTAATTTGATGTATAATTTACTCATGTTGTTATTGCCTTTTCTTTACATCGCACCGTTGTTTTTTCCCGCCTTGTTGGCTGGAGTTAGCTGGTTTGTGGTGTACGTTTTTTGTTTGTACTCGGCAAATTTCGCCTAGTCTTGTCTCGATTTTTTCGTTCAATGTTCTTGAGATTTTATAGTGACCGCGTTGCGCCTTAAACGAAAAATAAAGTCCAGAAACACAAATTAGAGACGCATTCCGTTCAGCCACGGGAAATTCTCTACGGAACACTCAATTGTTGAAAGCTTGAATATAGCCACAGCAAGAATACCAAGGCAAATTCGGAGAAAAAGAAAGCAGACGTTTCTATTAAAAAGTGCTTCAACACGACGTTTTTAATAGTCAGTTTCAAAGTACCGAGGCTTTGCATCCCTACAAGAGCCCGTCAATCTGTAGGATTACTTTGTCTAATCATTACAAATAAATATATAAAACAGATGCGAATTTAACCGTAAATTTATTTTGATACATAGTCATTAGTCTTCTAACTTCCCAATACAATTGACCATCTGACATCGCGTCACAATATTGCAGTCTTTCACAGTTTCTGAGATGCACCCAATTCATAATGGTGTCTTCTCTTTCACATATAGCACACTTCGGTGAGGGCAAGAGTCCAATCCTGTACAGGTGTTCCGCAAGGCAGTTGTAGCCAGTAATTCTTCGAAATGCTGCCACAGTTTCCCTTCGTGGGTGTTTGGGAGTCCGTTCTTCTCTTCTAACAGTAGAAGCCATGTTTTCCCTTGTCCTTGTGTTGTCAAGTGGTCATAAAACTTCTTCTTGAAACTGTTGTTGATGAGTCTTTTAATGGAGATGACTGATAATTTTGGGCAATCTGTTTGAGAAATATTGTTTCCTTTTTTTGGCTAGAAAGTCTGCCATTTCATTGCCATGTATACCTGTATGTGCTATTTCACTATTTCAGTTTAAACGTAAATAAATAAATGCGAACTTTTTAAAAAAATAGATGGTACCATTTCTGATCCCTGGTTATTGGGAATGATTAGCTGGTGCGTCGAGTAATTTTTGCAGTAGTGGTTGGTACTTTGAGTTGAGGTGAGAACGCTGGTTGTCAGCGTATGCCTACGGGCCCCGCTAAGGAGACAGCTGACAAATTGGTTTACGACTCTTTTGTGAGGAGAATGCAGGCCAGGCCACCTGCTCTGGCCTCCCCCCGGTGCCGGTGCCGGAGTACCAGGAAACAGGGTTCGCGCCTGAGAGGGGCACACGCGGTGAGGGGACTGGCGCTATTGTCACTGGCCGTATCACGCAGCCGATTTGCATCTCGTGCGTCCCAGCGGGGGGCAGCGACAGACAGCGTTTTTTGGGCGACACCTCAAACTGGCAGGTGCTCCGCTACGCTACGGCTTTCCAACACATGCTCCCTAGCAGTTTCGTCGCCAGCATTCACCAACACTTGTAAAATAGTGAGAAAAATTATTGATTAACCCTTGGATGCATAACAGAGGTCCTTTGGATCCGTCAAAAACTCAGTTTATCAATAAACTGCCTTTGACTTAAACTTTTTGCTGACTAATGTATTGTTTTATTGCACTTTAACTGTGTCAACATTATGTAACGTGCTTCAAGCACGGAAAACGAGTACATTCCCCAGACGTCATCCACATTTAATGATATCTGGTCTCTTTCGTTATGACATTTCATTTTACTGTTTTAACATTAAATCGCACCATTTTGTACTAGTTTATCCTTTTATTATGTTTTATACATGCTTTGCTGACTGATGTATTGTTGTATTATACTGTAACTTTGTCAATTATATGTAACGTGCTTCAGCACGGAAACGAGTACATTCCCTACACGTCATCTGCAATGAATGATATCTGCGTTCTTCTTCGCGATACTTTATTTTACATTTTTAACATTAAATCATACTATTCTGCACTTAAACCTTTTGCATTATGATTTATGCATACTTTGCTGCTGTGACTGATGTACTGTTTGTACTGTACTATAACTTTCGCAACGCTATGTAACGTGCTTCAAGCACGGAAAACGAGATGCCGCTACAATTAACTTTCGTTACCATGTCATAAAATTTTATATATCCTTGTTCTTCTTCGTCCTTTTCGAGATTTTGCCGCGTAGCTATAATCAGTGTTTAAAGGGTACTATCCTTCATGGTATTTCTCATTTAAATTTAAATATATATTTTTTATTTTCCTATTTGAAATAACTTACTACGTTAGTGGTATCCATAACTGGCATAAGGAGCTTAGCAACATACTCTTGTCTTTTACCTGATATTTTCATATATTTCTGTATTCTGACTTTTCATTTTTATTTGTTATCCATCTTATATACCTTATCTGTAAAAATACATTCTAATTTTTTTACTTTGTATGGCTGAAAATTAGTGTTAGTGGAATATCTAGGTAATAGAGGGCGTTTGTAAGCAGCGCGCTTATTCCATCTGAACCTCTAGCACTGCAATTTCATGTTTGCCGAAACTTATTTCAACACAGTTGCAGTTAAATTCAGTGCATTCACAATGCTTGGTATGTATTCTGTCTGTATACTATATTTGAAATTGTATTCAAGTTCATTTTGTATTTGTTTTTAATTCCATTCTGATTTTATGATCTAGTTTTATAGCTTGAAGGATACACTGAAGATGATCATTATGTGATTGAAATCGATCTATTGTTTATAAATAAAACATTTACGGCCAATGCTGCTCAATACATCTGGTGTGTTTAAAAATAATAATTCACCTGGAGAAGATAATATCGTTGCTGAACTATGGAAATACTCAGTGACAACATGACATTAAGTTAAATAGAAATATTCAAACACACAGCTTAGCATTAGAATGGACATCTCCACTAAAACATCCAATGCATAAAAAAGGGATGAAAATTGACCCTAACAACTATAGGGGAATATCCCTATTATCAGTGACCTACAAGATCTTGTCCAAGGCACTTTTTAGCTGAAAAAGTACTTGAAAGATAACTAGGAGATTATCAGGCAGGATTTAGAAAAGGAAGGTCACGTGCAGAACAAATATTAAACCTAAAGAACATAATAGAAATCAGAAAAGTCAGGTACTTGAAATATGTACTTACTTTTGTGGATTGAGAGAAATGTACTGATTGATATCACAAAGGAATTAGGGTTCTATACCACAACATCTGAAATAATTAAAGCAAATTTAAGAAATACAACTAAAGTGAATTTATGGGGGAACTCTCAAAAGTCGTTTCAATTAAAGTCATGTGTACGACAGGGAAATGGTTTTTCATCTCTGCTTTTAAATTGTGTATTAGAGAAGGTAGTTCGCGAGGCCGCTCCCCGTCGGGGGTTCGAATCCCCCATCGGGCATGGATGTTTGTGCTGTCTTTAGTATAAGATAGTTCATAAGTAGTTTGTAAGTTTAGGGACTGATGACCCCGCAGTTAAGTCCCTTAAGCTCAACAAACATTTGAACATTTGAATTTGAAGAAATCAGAGAATTACAAAAACAAGCTGCCAAAGCAGGACTACAAATACCATTTTGTAAAAACAAAGTTCGTGACAGACATCCGCGATGCTCCACAAAATACCACCATTCACAACAACACAGTACATCTAAAAAGTTACTTTAAATACCTTGGAGAGTGGATAACGAACAATGCAAGAGAAAAGACGGCTATAGAAACTAGAGTGCACAAAATGGAAATGTTGTTTCCTATGACAAAATATGTTTATAAAAAATATCCTTGTCATGGAATACAAAATTAAGACGTTACCAAACAGTGAACATACTCGTAGCGCTGTACGTGACAGAAACAAACTAACAAGAAATTGAGATCTTGAGAAACTAGAGAACGTCGAAAGGAGAATTTTGAGGAAAAATCAGGGACCTAAGAGAAACAATAGTACTGAATATAATTTCATACCAAACAGAGAGTTATATTTCAAAATTGAAAAACTATTTGATGTAACAACGAAGACTACAATTTTTGGACACAGCTACAGAATGGAAACAACAGACTAACTAAGCGGACCTTTAAATTATTCAACAGTTACAAATCCAAGCCGGCATGATTCATTGAAATTGAAAAGGATATTCAAAACACTGCAATTAAAACAGATATAACAGAAAACAGGACACATTTAAGAGAGGTAATTCCACAAGGCAAGATTTCAGGAGAGAAAGAAAACAACTAGACGAAAGTCGTTCCAAGACGAAATGGAACAACACTCTCAAAGGATCGAGGAAATTTGGAAACAAAGAAAATTTATTGCAATGAAGAGTAGCCAAAGTTGATTCATCGTACCCTCGAAATGGGTTATTCGAAAGAAGAAGAAGAAATGTTGAGTACTTTTTCTTATGTTCTGTACACTCGTCAAAATACAGTTGGGTTTCTTTAGACTAGGTGGAAATCAAATTAATTAACTTTCTTCGTTAATTTTATAGTCTTACACGTCTAATGCATGACAGGGGTCTTCAGACCCCTTTTGGAACCAGGCATATTCCGAGGGGTGTACCTCTTTTCTGAATGGTATGTTCTGTTGGCAAAATTATTAGACACAATTAAAAGTCCATTACTGTGGACGCTACAATTGAGTATAATTTTTTAAGATACTACGTCTATGTATTTACGCTGAAGTAGTTTCAGATAAGCATAAGTTTGGTTCCATAAACAGAATAATTATGCAAGATACTTTCATTCTTTACTTAAAACATAGTTTCCACATTGTCTGTTAGAAGTAGTACATGGTTATCTGAAGTCAGAAAAAGTAATGGAAATTTTGTATCAACAATTTCAGAATGGCTTGAAGTTGGAGCTCTCTTTGATGTAGATGACAGTGGGTCAGAGACTGATTTTCCCCAGAAGAACGAATATATGTCTTCTAGCGTAGCAAGTGAAGACAAAAGTGAAGAAATTACAGAACTGCTGATTTTCTTTTAAGTCTTAATGGAATTCAGAGGAGCAAAAGAGCCTCCAGTAAATAGGATTCCAGGTATTCCTCTAAGAGGTACTGCAACTTTCACTCCTAAAGATGCATGGGACTAGTTTGTCTCACAATGAATGTTAGATGAGACTGTGCATTGCACTAATACAGAAGGTAACCACATTGCTGGTACGAAGAACAAAATTACTGAGTCAGGAGTTGATTCTGTTTACCAGAAGACACGTACATACATACAAGAGGCAGTTAAGGAGATGTCCAGTCGTATTTTGGACAAACGTTATGAATGTAGCAGCCGTAAATGCCTTGTGTTTATTTTACAGCAATATCCCAACTATCAGGAAGGCAGATGCGATAAAGGAAGAACTTTTCTCAAGGAATTAGGACAAGAAATGATGCGTCGTATGAGAAAAGAGTCAACAATCCACGTCTTGAAAATAATGTACTACAACCTATGGCACGTTGCGGAGTTACTCGCCAACAGCCGAAGGTTGTGGGAACTGCAAAATCAGCAAAATGATGTTTCACGTTCTCACGTCGATTCGACAAAAATGTGGTCAAACACGCAGTAAATGAAACAAAAATATTTGCAAAGATCACAGTGTAATTATCTTTAAATGAACAGAACTCTTTGTGAAATTGGAAGTTTACTATCTTTCTCAAAAAATGTAATTTCTGATATTATATTATTGTACTGAAATCACGTTATCATCACAAATATTATCGTATTTATTCTGTGTAACAAAGTTCATCGAAATAAAAAAAAATGTTTCAATAATTAACATTTTCTATTCGTTCGTCTCATAGACTCCAATCGTCCATTTTTGCAGCCAGGGGTTAAAAATTTAAACAGCAAATACACCGATATTACGTTTTTAGTCTAAAAAATTCGGCTGCGGTACCCAAGTGGGGAACGGCAGGTAATTTGGTACGGTGGATGCGATCTCGCTGCTCCACTGTACCTGCAGGGGGAGGAGAGCGTGCCTACTTATGGTCCTTGACACACACAAACCTTGTGCGCGTGATATTCCGAAACGGCGAGAGCCCAACGAGACTGCCAGTCTTGAGAAGAAGCTGTCCGTAAGCACCCGGAAAATTCGGATGGCTGGGGAATCCAGGAGCCCACAAGAATCTTGCAATATCATTCATTACTCAAATGTTGACATGTTTGTAAATCCAAGAGCCTATAATTCGTTGGTCATCAGTCCCTAGGCTTACAAACTACTTAAACTAACTTATGCTAATGACAACACAAACACCCATGCCCGAGGAAGGGCTCGAACCTCCGACGGCGAACAACCGCGCGCTCCGCAACAAGGTGTCTTAAGCCGTCGGCACACGGAGCGTGTGCTTGAACGTGTGTGGTTAACGTGCCGAGTCCAACGTGCGACTGAAAGCTCGGAGACAGCGCGACTTGTGCACAAGAGACGTGTGCCTCAACCAGCTACACGCGACCGCAGCGCGCTCCAGCTACAGTTCTTGTCGGCATCAGGTTCTGGAATCACATTTTTTTTTTTTTTTTTTTTTTAATTCAAATGTTTGTTAAGCTTATGGGACTTAACTACGGGTTCATCAGTCCGTAAACTTACAAACTACTTATCAACTACCTTATACTAAAGACGGCACAAATATCCATGCCCTAGGAGGGATTCGAACCCCCGACCGTAGTGGCCGTGCAGGCCGTGACTGGAGGGCCTCAGTCTCCTCGGCCACCGCGGCCGGCGCATATTATGTCAATAAGTGGAGCGAATTATAATAGTTTCATGACAAACTGTGCGATATTCAGATGAGGCAAACATTATTGCAACAGTCTCGCGTTTTAGTAAAACGTAAGGGTTTTCTTCCACGGTCAATGTTATTATTAAATAGAAGAATGTTAAGAACGTGTAAAATGCAATACGTGAAACAATAAAGGTGCGTATTTTACTCTAAGTAAGGTGCAGTATGTCATGTTCATAAAACGAATCCAACAAACTCACTCCTCTGAAGATGCGCACTTAAGTTTACATTGCATCGAATATTATGCAGTACACTTCTATGAAATTTATAGGGAAGTTTTTGAGTCTATACGAAAACCCGAATAAAAGAAGAAAGAACATTTACTTCCGACGAGCCTTGATTCAGCGCTGGGGGACATCTTCCATTTCATAATCCACGACTTTGCTGCCTACGCTACGACCACTAACGTACCTTAGTGTCATCGACGAAGATATTAGACGTGTTGTATACAAGACAGATAGATATGTCGGTTGCTGAGTTGTAGTTACAACAAATTGTGTAAAGGACAATTCGTGTTGATAGATCTTAGGTCGCCTTGCCTTGAAACGGCAGATTTCAGTAATACGGAAATTTTTTGACCACATATTAAACGTTTCCAGTCATTCTTTCCAACAAATAGTACCTCTAATGAACGGTTTTCGAGAGATTCCCAAATTACTCAGTTACTTGTCATACATTCATAAGACCTACGCTATACACATGAAACCCATGATATACGACGGCCAATAGGCGTCTTCATCTCTGTACCGAAAAGAGCCGTCCCCCTCCCCGGATAGCCGCGTGGTGTGACGTCGGTGGCGTTCTGCCACCTTATTGGAGATCGTTCAGACGTACGTTGAGAATATCTGCCCTGCTTGATACTGCCAGACACGTTGGGGAAGCCTCGCCAACGTGCGGTTTGCACGTTGTGACGCCAGAAACTTGCCATGTTGACCACGGTCGTCCAGATACACGCCCCGTGTGCCGACGGCTTTACGCTCGGCCACTCCACCGCGGCGAAACTTCTCATTCCTTGTATTAAAAAAAAAAAAAGTTTCAAAGTCCCTAACAGCTAACACTATAGACGCAATGTTTTTGAATTCTAAAAAGACGAATAAAACCACAGAACACAGGTAACGTAACATTACCGAAAATCTCATCAGTCTATACATCATGCACGGGGGATAGTCCTGACGCGCGGCAATACCAAAAGCGGTTTGATTTTTTGTAAAGTCGTCAACTCAAATAAATTTTTGAGACCTAACCGTTCTTATTTATTAACTAATTGGTTTTGTTATTATTTATTAATTACAATACGACGTGCAGTTCACATGTTTATCGATGACACCATGCAAATGTCCTTGAGACATGTATGCATGCAAGCAACATGGGTTGGTCTGGGATGCGTGCGCAGATAGCGTGATGGTTAACACGATCGGTCGCAAAAATCCGGGTTCGAATCCCGGTTCAGCACAAATTACATATGGCGCCTTCACATCATACAGCTGATGCTGATTTATATTCGCAATTGCCAATTTCTTGTATTTATTTATTGTTGTTCTCTTTTGTAGCTGTGACGGTGCTATGTTTTTACTCTTTTGGGTGCATTAAATGACTGTCAGGTTTGTCGTGGTGTTTCCGAGCATAGGGTTTACGTCCAGCAGCTCCGCCAGCCCGACGGCTAGAGCAAGGGACCAACTGCAGTAACTTTCGTAGGGCTGTGCTACACTGGGAATATTGAGACTGTTGGCCTCTGCACTGACTACCTTTGGAATTATGCACACCCATCTTGGACACTCTTAATTTTTTCTGTGGATACGATAGCGATGACCATTCTTCACAGTACATGACCTTCCTTTAGTTGTTGTTTTTATCAGTTCCGTAATGTACAATGCAGAGAAAAAAATGTTCAAATGTTTGTAATTCTATTGGACCAAACTGCGTGGTCATCAGTCCGTCGCTTACAAACTACTTATACTAAGGTAAACTATCGTAAGGAAAACACGCACACACACACACACCCATGCCCCAGGGACGAATCGAACCTCCACGGCGAGCAACCGGGCGCTCCGCAGCGAGATGCTTCGACCGCTCGGCTACTCCACCGCGGCAATGCAAAGAACAGAAGTAGCATACGAAAATGTACGGAACGAAAGCTATCGGCGCCAACACATGCACTGGTGGCGACAGAATGAGGTACATAAGCAGTAGGGGAGGCTCCGATCAGAAATTCCACTATGCGGGAGCCGTTGTTCCAAACAGCTCACCCACCTGCGGCAGCCTGGCCTGAAACGCCACGGCCTGAAACCTCACGTAGCCAGCCCACCGTTCGTGGTGGATCTTTGTGTAAATCATGCAGCGATATGTTCATTACGTACTGTGGAAAAAATCATTACATCAATTTAGCCGCGGCGGAATAGCCGTGCGCATTGAGGCGCCGAACTGCAGTGCACGCGGCCTTTCGCCGCGGAGGTTCGAGTCCTCCTTCGGGCATGGGTGTGTGTGTTGTCCTAAGGGTAGTTTAACTCAGTTTAAGTAGTTTGTAAGCTAGGGATTAATAACCAAGCAGTTAAGTCCCATAGATTTACAAACATTTGAACATAAATTTAGTAGCACAAGAATGGCTAAATGCAATAAGTGCCTTTTCCGAATTTTTTAAATCATCTGATCGTAAAATGTATATTTTCGTAATTTTTTAGTTTTTTCCCATAACTCGGTAATTAAGGTGATAAATCCTCAAGAATTACGGGCAGTCCGTAATAGTTAGTAATTCTGGCATAGCTGAGCAATAAGATCGCTCGCTGACACGTATGCAGTCCGAGATAATATAATGTTAAACTTTTTTTGTGAGTTTACTACTTGTTTCATCACACACTTTTCGTCGAATTCATTACTTCCAACATGTATCAGTGACTGAAGTCGGAATCACTGAAGAAGCGAGCAGTGTCCAACACCTCTTTCACAGCAAGGAAAGCTCATGGTTCAAATTAAGGAGAAAGAACGATGTCAAAATAAACAAGCCACATGGAGTCCAATATCTCGGTTTATTATACGAACACTCTGCATTAGTTGCAATACCCTATCGAAGTGGAATAACTAAAATATAAAAAGGTAAAGCAGTCAACAATCCGAAGATTGGTTTGAACACCACAGTGCTTTACTAGACATGGTCCTGTTTGGAGGTGGTATGCCGTTGCCTTCCTCCGACCTTCGAACTGACTTACCCAGCCAGTTATAGGGGGACCTACAGTTTGCCGTGGGTTCCGAACCACGGAACTATAAGTACAAAAAAGACTATTTAGAACTGGGTTTTATGAAGAGAGATGAACGTAAAGCTCAGAGTGTAATTTGCACGCGGGTCCTTTCGAGTTGTTTGATACGTCAAGTTAAATTGCACCCTCATTTTGAGGGTAACTACCCAACTTCCACACTAAACCGATAGATATTTTCCTAGGAGAAGAGCACAGAATTAACTACTTTTTTACGCTGCATGAAAACTAATGCAGAAATATTAATGAAAACTCGTTGATAGATTCATTGTCAGTAGGTTATCTAGTGGCAAAAACAAGGAAAGCCCTGTGATTCTTGTATGCTAGATGAAAAGGCAGTAAAACCTGAATCTTCGGTACGATTATCAAACAATACTAGCAAGAGACGAATTGTTGATATGTCAAATGATGTGAAAGAATATCTGGCTTCTCGCATATAACTCAATTATTTTCTCTCGAAATAAAAGAACCTACTGATGTCACATTAACGATTATTGACTTTGTTTGTAATATTGACTGGAATACATTCGTGCAAATTCTGATGTCAGCAGGGTTAAAACACAGAGAACGGAAGGCTCTTTACAACTTGTACAAAACCCAGACAGCAGTTATTAGAGTCGAAGGGCATGAAAGGGAAGCACTGATTGGAAAAGGAGTAAATCAGGATTGTAGCCTATCGCCAATGTTACTCATTTTGTACATTGAACAAGCTGTAAAAGAACGCAAGGGGAAATTTGAACAAGTAATTAAAGTACAGGGAGAAGAAATAAAAACTTGCGGTTTGCCGATGACATTGTAATTCTGTCAGGAACAGCAAAGGACCTGGAAGAGCAATTTAACGGAATGGACATTGTCTTGAAAGGAGGTTATCAGATGAATATTATCAAGACCAAAACAAGGATAATGGAATGCAGTGTTCAAATGTTCAAATATCTGGAATCCTGCTGGACCAACCTGCCATGGTCATCATTCCCCAGACTTACAAACTACGAGGGTTGGAACTTAAATAGTGGCAACTATTTATTCACAACCGAACCAAAAGCGTTACATGTTTGCACCTGTTACTGTCCTTTAAAGTAGTTCCCAGCGTTGTGTAGAACCCGTTGTCAGCGATGTGGAGGGCGTAGTGTAGCGTTAGCAGAGCCTGTTCTGTTGATAGTGCGAATGGAGCGGCCTACTGCCTGTCGAATCTCTGGAACAGTTCTGAAGCGAATGCCACGAAGTGGTTCCTTCATCTTCGGAATAAAATCAAAGTAACAAGGACTTAAGTCCGAGGAGTATGGTGGGTGGTACAGTACTTCCCAGTCCCATCGACCGAAAGGAGCAGCCACAGCCTGCGCTGTATGCAGCCTCGCATTGTCGCAGAGTGTTACAGCTTCTTTCCCAAAGCTTGTCGCAGGTGATGCTCCAAAAACGAACATAATTGCTCCATTGTTACCGTTTCTAAAACATAGTGACAGCGTTACGTTAGACCGCTCGCTCACAAGTGACTGGATTTCCCACGATTGTGCGCACGCCGGTGACGTGGGATGGGCGAGTCCATTCACGGGTGGCATGGGAACGATGTAGCGGTGCGTTGTCTTACAACACCGCATAACCAAATGTTCAAATGTTTGTAAGGCTTAAGGTACTTAACTGCAGGGTCATCAGTCCCTAAACTTACAAACTACTTATGAACTATTTACGAACTAGGACGGCACAAATACCCATGCCCGAGGGGGGATTCGAACCCCCGACCGTAGTGGCCGTGCAGACCGTGACTGGAGCGCCTTAGTCCCCTCGGCCACCGCGGCCGGCACCGCATAACCGTCAGGGTGTTGGAAGGCCAAAAGGACATGTAGACGGCTACAGAGCAGGTCAACATACCGCGGACCATTCTAAGTCCCTTCCAGAACTAGAGGACACATTGCATACCAGGAAAATGCACCCCAGACCAAAACAGAAACATTACCATTTTGGGCCATACCTTCTTGGCAGGTGGGATCCATCGACTGCCGCGGTGGAATGCCCGAGCGCAACTTATTTTCTTGTTTTTGCGCGGCGCACCACAGCGCTGCGTGGCTGGTGTGCACCCAGGATTAGATTAGATTAGTGCTTGTTCCATAGATCATGAATACGACACTTCGTAATGATGTGGAACGTGTCAGGTTAATGAAAGGTGTCTTTACAAATTATTACTTTGTACTAAATATTACATGACACAATTTTATTTATTTCAGATTTACTAATTTATATCTAAAAATTCATCTATAATGTAGAAGGAGTTGGCATTCAGAAATTATTTTCATTTATTTTTAAATGCTAGTTGGGTATGTCAGGCTGATGCTGTTTGGTAGGTGACCAAAGACTTTGTGGCAGCATAATTCTCCCCTTTCTGTGTCAAAGCTAGATTTAACCTTGAATAGTGAAGCTCATTCTTTCTCCTAGTGTTGTAGATATGTATACTGCTATTGCTTTTGAATTCGGTGGGATTGGTAATAACAAATTTCATATATATATATATATATATATATATATATATATATATATATATATATATATATATATATATATATATATATATTACTCAGTGATGAATTACCCCATAAAATGATGCCATACGAAAGCAGAGAATGAAAATAGGCATAGTAAGCTAATTTACTGAGATGTATATCACCAAAATTTGCAATTACCCTAATAGCATAAGTAGCTGAACTCAAACGTTTTAGATCTTCAATGTGTTTCTTCCCGTTCAATCTCTCACCAATGCATACAAAAAATTTTAATATTCTACCTTTGCTACAGATTTCTGATCAAAGTCTAAATTTATTAATGGTGTCATTCCAATTACTGTATGGAACTCTATGTACTGTGTTTTATCAAAATTTCATGATAGTCCATTTGCTGAGAACCACTTAATGATTTTCTGAACGACGTCGTTTACAATTTCTTCAGTTAGTTCTTGTCTATCAGGTGTGTATCATCAGCAAAAAGAACCAGCTTTGCATCTTTGTGAATGTAGAATGGCAAGTCAGTAATATATATTAAGAACAGCAAAGGGCCCAAGACCGAACCTTGTGGCACAGGTTTAGGGGAGTTGGAACACCCTATCCCGACAATGTTAAATTTAGCGACTTGGCTTCCCTATATTTCAGGAACCACTGAAGCCATTGACATGAAACTTTTACAGGACATTAAACTGTATATTCTGAGTCTACTGAACTACAATAATTGCATTTCAGCCACTGCTTCCGGAAATACAATTTTTAATTACACGGTTAAAATTTTGTGTACGTTTTGTACGATATCCTAAATAATTTTAATTATACGTATCATTATGTTCTTCTCTTAGTTCAATAGACTCATGATATGTATGTTATTACTCCCTCAAAATTTAAATACTCTACTCAAAGTGGTTTCTGATATTTAGCGAAAAATGCAACAGAAAATGTAAATTTTCAGGAACGGCTTCTAAAGTTTCAAAAGACTGTAAATCAACATATGCTTCATAGTTTTTATTTTTAGTCACTCAGAAGCACCCTACACGAATCTGTTTATCATACCCTTGATCTTTTTTAAGTTTTTTCTTCTTTCAGGAGTCCTTACTGGCCCACTGTGCTGCATACTCAGCTTTATCAATGAGAACCTTGTCCATCCGTTCAAGATCTCTAATGCAGTTTGCTGAAGGATGAATTCCCATATACTGTAGCACTTTCACCCTACAATGTTGCCATCATTAAAAGCAATAACAGCATCACTGACTACCACTTTAGTGTCTTCATTCCAATAAAAACATTTCTTGGTAAATAAGTTCATATAAGATTATTGGGGTTTTGAGTCTGACCATGCACACACTTCTTCGGTAATTCAGAATTTGTCAGGCTCTGTAAACAGGCTTTTATTATATCCGTGACTACTGCTGGGATGGAAAGTTTATGGCCGTATGAACTGTTCGAGTACTGGACATTGCGGTGATTGCACCACGAATTAGGCCCAGGAGGGCAAGGTTGTGTACTGGTTTGCATCGGTTGACAGTCTGTGGAAGGAGGTAGCCCATACTGCCCGTTTCATTTTCAACAAATCCTCAGAATTATTTTTAATGGACATCACATAATACTGCTGTAGTTCATCAATCATTTTCTCTGTCAGCCTGCCTCTTATGGATTACCATCAGAAAGTTTCTTGTCTCTCAAACTTTGTTTCAACTTCCTCAGCCTGATGCCCTTACTCTTCTGGACATGACCAACACATTCCAGTTTTGTGATAATATTCTCGCCATTGCCGATTTTATTAGATCGTGAAGTAATTCACGTACAGTTTTAGCATTTTCAACATGTGTAGATTATATTAAAAACAAAATACTTCCCATGTCAGTTTACAAGTATTATATACATAGCTTTATTCGTGAGACTGCAAATTTTATAATGAGATAAAAATCCGAAAAATCCGCTTTGCCGCGGATCGCGCGATTGCTCCCCGTCGGAGGTTTGAGTTCTCCCTAGGGAATGTTTGTGTGTGTGTGTGTGTGTGTGTGTGTGTGTGTGTGTGTGTAGTTTTTACGTTAATTTAAGATAGTTTAAGTAGTTTGTAAGCCTAAGGACTGATAACCTCAGCAGTTAAGTCCTACAGATTTACAAAATTTGAACATTTGACCTATCGATTCATGTCGTCTACGCCACCTTTCCCATCCATATGGTGCAGTTGAAATCGTAATTCGAAAGATCATATCACGTTTCGTCATTATTAAGGTTCCATTCCTTATGACTGTCAACTAACACAAGCTGTTGTGTCCGAAAACGTCATGTTAAAACTGGCACCAGCTCGCATACTCCATAGAACTCATCTTCTTATGTATTGTCCACTGGGAGACGTATGTAACACGAACTGATCCGTGAGTTGAGTTGAGTTTTTGTAAACCTAAGGGACTAAACTGCTGTGATATCAGTCCCTAGGCTGACAAACTACTTTAACTAAAGACAACACACACCCATGCCCGAAAGAGGACTCTAACCTCCGACGGTGGGCAACCTCGCACTCCGCTGCAAGGCGTCTTAGAGCGCTCGGCCACTCCATCGCGGCCCGTTCAGTGTTCCCTTTGACGTTCGTCTCAGAGGCCACCGCTCTCGGTCATCGAGGGTGGTTGGATGGCCGGTAGTTAATCTGCTGGTAGTCGACCTGTGACATTCTGTCTTCATTACACCCCCTGGATATGGTTGAACGTCTGAAGCAAAATTCCTCCAACACTTCCGAAATGTAAACTTCCATCCGTCGTTCACCTAGAACGATATCCTGTTCGAAGCCGTCAGCTGACGACGTTGCAAGTTACACAAATCACTGGCACAGCCACGTTTCAGGTCTGCAGTACATCTGCAGCTGTCAAATAACGTCTGTGTACCACTGTCCAGTGACTTTTCTAACTCAGTGTAGTGATGCTACCGGTAAACAGTGTAAATGATGTTCGACACAAATTGTAGGTAAAACATCTGAAATAAAGAGCGAATGTCAAAAACAAAAAAGGGAGATTAGGGTTTAACGTCCCGTCGACAACGTGGTCATTAGAGACGAGGCACAAGCTGATAGCCGGCCGCGGTGGCCGAGGGGACTGAGGCGCTCCAGTCACGGTCTGCACGGCTACTACGGTCGGGGGTTCGAATCCCCCCTCGGGCATGGATATTTGTGCCGTCCTTAGTCTTAGCTAGTTCATAAGTAGTTTGTAAGCTTAGGGACTGATAACCCCGTAGTTAAGTCCCATAAGTTCTACAAACATTTGAACATTTTGAACACAAGCTGATATTTCCTGGATTGTTGAAGGAAATCACGGAAACCCTAATCTGGGTTCCGACCGTCGTCCGGTCAGCGTGCTGACCGCTACACCCAATCTATCAGAGTTAACTTGATGATACCATAATATCGTCGTGCGTCGAAGACAGCCCGTTTCTCCTAATTTTCTTACAAGAACCTGACAATATTCCAAGACTGAGTTAGACATAGACTGCAAATCATGAAACCATTAATTTTATATTTAATAAAAAATTTGTGTTGGCGAATGCACGCAATTAAAAAAGACTTACGCAAAGCATACTCGAAAAAAATATATTAAATATAAGGAAGAATGTTTTAGGTAACAGATTGAAACATAATTTATTAGAAGAAATGTATTTCATTTTGTTGTTAGCGACTACATTGCTTTACAAAATGGATTCCATATAGACATTTGGATCCGTGTTCAGTCAATAGAAAATCAAGACAAAAGTTACCAGCTTGTCATCAGTATCAACAAAAAGATGTTACGAGTCTGGTCAAACCAGAAAATTTCTAATAAATTCAATACCAATAAACGGCATAAAACATCGAGAATTATATTAGATCGTCCATTGTGATCACGAGAAAAAATTAGTGTGTGAAGACCTCGTTGCGAGGATAGTACCAACCGACTTGTCTAGATCGCGGGACGAACGAACGCCTGAGATTTGCCAACAAACTGTGGCGTGAACAACGCGAGTCCTGGAGTGGCGTTCTGACGGTAGCTTGCTTCTCACTCAAGTTTCGTCATCATGACGTAGCGCTGACGTAAATAAGCTATATCGCTACTTGTATAAGAGTAAGTACATCAACCTTCGCAGTCGTACTGCTAACCTCGAAGGTAGACGTAAGTGTATCTTCATCTATATCAAAATCCCGAGTCACAATGTTTGTCCGTGGTGAACTCCAAAACTACTTAACAGATCTTACTGAAACTTTTGCACAGTGTGTGTCATTTGGCTAAACTTAGAAGATAGGATAGTTTTTATCTCGATTAATAAACTCAATATTATTTATATTGCAAATGAAATGTTGTCATCTAAGTTCGGTAAGTATCCGAAAATTGTCGCTGTTGTTCAGCTTGAAGTCTGCGATAGTGTCAGAGTTCTTAGATGGAGTGCGAGCAGTCACGAGTTTTAACCTAGCCTTCACACCTCAAAGATGCGAGGAGTTGCCAGAAACGACACGTGGTTCAGATTCCACGTTAAAATGTAGATCTCAGTTATTAAACGGGGCTATTATGGACGCTGTAGACATATAAAGGTCACAGGTGGTGTTCATTTATTAAGCGTTTCGAAACGATCATCATGAGAACATAGGCCTGGGGTAAAGTTTAATACTAAACGTATATCGTCATGGCCCTGCTAAACTATACTGTGTGTGTGTGTGTGTGTGTGTGTGTGTGTGTGTAGTTCACCACGTCCATGACGATATTCCTTTACTGTTACACTTTACCCCAGACTTAGATTCTGATGATGATTGTTTCGAAACGCGTTAATAAATGAACACCAGATGTGGCCTTTATATTTGTACAGCGTCCTTAATAGCATTGTTTAATAACTGAAACTCATAAATTGGTGCATACCTCATCAGAGACTTCATGTCACGGTTGGGAAACTGTAGGTCCCCTTTTCCTGGTTGGATAACTGGGGCAGGTTAGGGACATGTTAAGCGACGAAGAGATTGTCCAATTGAAACACTTGCTCCAAGGTCACTGAGCCACACGAAGTTATTATTAGATTTAAGACGTTTACTTGATGCTACAATTTATTTCACATTACTTTTTGCGTATTTTATTTTATTCCAATTTAACAAAAAAGGAATAAAATAAAATATGCAAACAGTTTTAATTCATGGTTATGTGTAAAGTGAAATAAATTGTAGCATCAAGGAAACGTCTATTAATAATTTCGTGTGGCTGTGACCTTGGAGCAAGTGTTTCAATTCGACGGCTCTTCGTCGCGTAACAATGTCCCTAACATGTAATACACCATTTCTACGCAACGACGGATTTAAGATTCATCTGAACACGTCGTCCATTATCTGTCGTTAGTTAATGAACTTATAAAATACCGATACAGGCATATGGTTTCGGTAGTGCAATGGTAAAAGGAATAGCATTCAATGCTAGAGATGATATGATGATGGGTTTACGTGCTGCGATGAGTATTTTTTATTTTTATTTTAAAGTTTTTAAGCTCGTTCTGGGCCGTCTTATGACACTAGTACGGTCTGCAATATTCCACGTTATTTTCATTTCCATCTGATTGTCGTCATCGGTCCCTAGACTTACAAAATACTTAAACTAACTTACGCTAAGGACAACACGCACAATCATGGCCGAGGGAGGACTCGAACCTCCAACGGGGACGGCCGCCCAGTTCCTGACATGGTGCCTAGAAGCGCACGGCCATTCTTGCGCTGATGTGTAGTAATAGTCGTGAATAGTAGTTCTCTTTGTTGTGGTAACACAACACTGACGATAGTTCGGTAATTTTCAAAAACGATTGCCTTCAAAAACGATTGCCAATTGCTCCTTCAAACTATACGAAATACCGTTGCACATGGGACATATTATCCATCATGCAACTTCTATGGCTCTAGTTACGGTCAGTGTAAAAGCGTTTACTAGAATAACGACAAAAGACGAAGACTTAATAAGTTACAACTACTTACACTAGTAGGTACTAACTTAATCCACTCATTAGCCACCTTCCTCATGCATTATATATTCGAACACGTTTAACAATATAGACGAAAGCGTAACATTACGCGCTTCACTCAGAGCAATGTAATAACAGATAGTAACACTTTCGGTAATTTACAATAATGTTTGCAAGCAGAACACATCTAAGGTGCTAACCAGTGTCTATTTTGTTTACAGAGATAACTACAACCAAAAAATATGAACGAAATGTATTTTGTAGATTTTAGTCACGGTTGAGCTTTCTAAGGAGCCTTGCTGCGGATCCCGCGGTTGCTTGCCGCCAGAAGTTCTAGTCCTCTCTCGGGCATGGCTGTTTGTTTTGTCCATAGCGTAAGTTAGTGTAAGTAGTTTGTAAGCCTAGGGACTGATGACCAACGTAGTTAAATCCCTTAGATTTACAAACATTTGAACAATTTGTAGATTTTAATTATTTATTTATTTATTTTTTAGTCTCGGCTGCTGGAAGATGTTGTAGTTATACAACAGTCTGCACGACCGCTACGATCGGGGGTTCGGATCCCCCCTCGGGCATGGATGTTTGTGTCGTCTTTAGTATAAGGTAATTCATAAGTAGTTTGTAAGTTTAGGAACTGATGACCCGCAGTTAAGTCCCTTAAGCTTAACAAACATTTGAACATTTGAACAAAAACGACATATGAAAATTTATGCTGGGCCGGGATTCGAACCCGAGACATCCAGGCAGTTGCGCCGAGTCCTGCGCCACCCCAGGCACACCCCTGCGCGAATGACCCAGGCCGTCCGACCCAAACCTGCATGTCTCGTCCTACATCGACCACGTGCTTTGGCAAGTCCACGAACGAGTGTGAGGCACGTGTTCTGGGGACGCGCAATGGTTTAGCTCAACTGAACTGCCTAGTAAGCGGGAGGTCCCGGGTTTGAATCCCGGTACCGGAACAATTTTTTATATGTCCATGTTGTAGGATTACGTAACGTACCAACAGTTACAATCTGGATTAATAAGAACTGCGGCATCGCATCGCGACCTACCTCTGTTCTTTCTGACATATCCGAAAGAACAGACGCTGCACTTCTGGCGGCATGGATTTTCTCTATAAAGTTTGCAACAACATCGACGATACACGAATGTCGACCTATGTTGACGATTAATGTAATTCTACTCACTTTAGCCGTGATTTATTACTTTATGTTTGATCGACTGTGCACGTCAGATATAAATGATCCTATTTTTAGGCAGTGTCGTACAATATACAGACTGTACATAAAGGCAGGGAACACTTTCAGTTATTTATTGCACAAGAACCAAACATTGTACAGGTATCATATGTATGTCATTTTCAAGAGAAACCTAAAAGTTTTCTTTATTTGGTAATTTGCCGATAGCGCTAGTCGCAAAGATGGCGAGTTGAGGAGCTATACCCGTGCGCCTCGGTTGCACAGTGGTATAGTGCCTGATTATAAATCCACAGGTCGCGGGTTCGATCCCCGCCAGATACTACGATTTTTATCTGTCACTTCCCACTTCTTTCACCTCTGGCAGTATTTATCATGTGAAAAATACCGAGTGGCACCGTGGTTCGGAACCCACGTTAAACTGTAGGTGCCCCTATAACTAGCTGGGTAAGTCAGTTCGGAGAAAGGCAACGGCATACCACCTCCAAACAGGACCATGCCTAGTACAGCACTGTGGTGTTCAAACCAATCTTCGGATTGTTGACTGCTTTACCTTTTTACCGGCCTTGGAGTAGCCCCTGCCGACAGGCAACACTCACGGCACAGTGGTGTACCGGGAGACGCACTCAAGAGGCTGCAACATGTCCAAGTACGAATATACAGTGACGGTGCTCTCGGCGAAGAAGAATGGCCCGTACAGTTTTCGACATGACAAGACGCAAAAAACATTTACCTTTGGCCAATCACGCCCAAAGTCAGTCACTGCATTCGTGTGGATGCTTTTTTGCCCAGATTGACAATTATGCTTGTTAACTTTCCCAAGAGTATGAGAAGTGGATTCGACGCTAAAAATTAAGCGATCAATTATGGTATCCACATCCTCATTCGGTTGTTGCAACTGCGAACAAAACTCAAAAATTTTGTCTCTGACGGAGTTTCTGCACTAGCTCTAATCGAATGGTTTCATAGACAGCTTCTGTCGCAAGACTTTCCACTCTGTCATTGGAGCCATTTCCAGTCCACAGGATGGATGGCGCAACGATTTGTTTGGACTCCTTATGAGTGTCTCTGGTACGCGCACCACATTCACTTCACTCACACAGGAACGTCCGCTTCTGTTTGCCGGGCACAAGCAACCCGTCGTAGCGAATTTGTTGTGCCAGTGGTAAATGGCCTTCCTTGTTGGCGGCTTCTTACCGTACTTGGTTCTAAACATCCGTTGAAAAGCTGTAGCACGCTTGTTTCTGTCGACCTCCAACACACAGATACTTCGCACCGCAGTTGAACTCGCCATGTTTCAAAATGTTCAAATGTTTGTTAAGCTTAAGGGACTTAACTATGGGGTCATCAGTCCCTAAACTTACAAACTACTTATGAACTACCTACATCTAAGGACGGCACAAATATACATGCCCGAGGGGGGATTCGAACCCCCGACCGTAGTGGCCGTGCAGACCGTGACTGAAGCGCCTCAGTTCCCTCGGCCACCGCTGCCGGCTCGCCTTGTTTGCGACTAGCACTGACTATCAGTAAATTAACAAACTACGCTGTGGTGGTTTACACGAAAAAAAAAATTTAAAAAAAATCTCAGCATTTCTCTTCAAAATCACACATGTATGAAATCTGTGCAATGGTTGGTTCTTGTGCAGTAAATAATTGAAAGTGTTTCCCGGGCTTAATGTACACCCTGTAGTGCGAACTTCGGAATTATCGTATGCCCCCATAATTACGGTACAAGTTGGCAAGCCTGGTCAGTAGTGCTCACCCTGGCGACGCAGCAGAGGCGGGCATGTGACGTGGCGGCCGGCTACACACTGGTCCACGGCGGGCTGCCAGCCGCCGCTAACCGCGTCCCCACCTCCTCACCGGAGGGGAGGGGCTACACCACGTTTCATAACCGCACTCCGCTGCACCCATTTTCATCGCTACACACAACTCTGCCTGCGTTTAGTCCGCGCCGGCTCTTCGAAGTGTCACCTCACGATGGCCCCGCAACGTGTCGCGTCTTTACATTGCTCGCACAGCTTTTAAAATATGACAGTCTAGATTGCAAGTTGCTGAGCTTCTTCTTGGCAACCGGTTTCGGTCCTACAGGACCACCATCAGGCGTTTGGCACCTTGTTGGTGGACGGTGGCGGTGGCAACTGCAGCTGACGCCTGCCTCGACCACCGCTACCATCCACCAACAAGGTGCCAAAGGCCTGATGATGTTCCTGTAGGACCGAAACCGGTTGCCAATAAAACGCTCAGAAACTTGCTATCTAGACTGTCATATTTTAATTATTTCATATTTTAAGAAGGCTGTTTTCAAAAATTACTTTTACTATAGTGATGAGTGACAAGTGGAGGCGTTACGAGCCCCGGACAAGCGTCGGCGGAGACAGTTTTATTTGCGGTGGGCGGCTTCTCACCTCGTGACGCACGCTGGAAGTCTGCCAGCCAGCCTCTCCCGTCCTCACTACTCCGCTCACTGCATTCCGGGACAAACACAGCACAAGCATAACAACACGAGATGGGGTTAATGGCCCGTCGCCATCGTGGACATTAGTGGCGCAGCACACGCTCAGATAGTTATTGTCAGGGGAGAGATGGAGGGATGGAATACGTCAGGACTGCAGATATGAATACATATACATTTATATATTTACATACATACGCCGCAATCCACTGTAAGGTGCGTGGCGGAGGGTACCCTGTACCACTACTAGGTATTTCCTTTCCTATTCCACTCTCAAATAGAACGAGGAAAAAAGAATGCCTATATGCCTCCGTACGAGCCTTAATTTCTCTTATCTTGTCCGTGTGATCATTACGCGTAGTGTAAGTAGGCGACAGGAAGATCGTACTACACTCAACTTCAAATTCCGGCCCTCTAAATTTCCTCAACAGAAATTCACGAAAAGAACGTCGTCTTTCTTCCAGCAATCACCAATTGACTTCCCGGAGCATTTCTGCGACACGCGAGCATTGGTCGAACCTACCAGTAACAAACCTAGCTGCTCGCCTCTGAACTGTGTCTGTCTTCTTTTAAACTGATCTACTGCGAGTCCCAAACACTTGAGCAATACTCAGCACATGGTTGTACAAGCGTTTTATGTGCGGTCTCCCTTACAGATGAAGTACATCTTCCCAAACTTCTTCCAATAAACCGAAGACGGCTATCCGCCTTACTCACAACTGTCCTTACACGTTGGTTCCATTTCATATCGCACTGCAATGTTACGCCTAGATATCTGAACGACGCGACAGCATCAAGAAGCTCACTACTAATGCTGTATTCGAACATTATGTGATTTTTCTCCTACTCATGTGCGTCACCTTACACTTTTCTACATTTAGAACTAGCTTCCATTCTTGACACCAACTAGGAATTTTGGCTAAGTCATCCTGTATGCTATTATAGTCAATTAAAGATGTCACCCTCCCATACATCACAGCATCATCAGCAAACAGCTGCAAATTACAAGTTACTCTGTCCATCAGATCATTTATATAGATAGAAAATAATAGCAATCCTATCACACTCCCCTGGGGCGCGCCTGACGATACACTCGTCTCTGATGAACACTCATCGTCGAGAACAACATACTGCATTTTGTTACTTAGGAAGTCTTCCAGCCAGTCACAAATCTGTGAACCTATTCCATATGCTCATATCTTCTTTAGCAGTCTGCAGTGTGGAACCGCGTCAAACACCTTTTAGAAATCGAGGAAACACAATCCACCTGTTGCCCTTCATCAATGCCTCGAAAGATGTCATGCGAGAAAAGGGAAAGCCGAATTTCACATTAACGATATTTCCTAAACCCCTGCTGATTCATAGAAAGAAGTTTTTCCGACTCAAGGAAGTTTACTATGTTCTAACTGGAATATACTCTAAAATTCTACAGCAAACTGATGTCAACGATATTGGCCTGTAATTATGTGGGTCAGTTCTCTTTCCTTTCTTATAAACAGGAGTCACCTGTGCTTTTTTTTCAATCACTGGGAACTTTGCGCTGAATCAAAGATTCGCGATAAATGCAAGCTAAATAAGGGGCCAATGCCACAGAATACTCTTTGTAAAACCTAACTGGTATTCCATTCGGACCAGGAGACTTTTTTTGTATTTAGGTCTCTCAGCTGCTTCTCTACACCGGAAATACCTATTACAATGTCCTCTGTTTCGGAGTTAGTACGTTGATCAAATGGTGGTACATTTGTGCGCTCCTCCTGTGGGAAAGATTTCTTAAAGGTTAAATTTAGAACTTCAGCTTTTCGATTGCTTTCTGCCCCGGAATGATTGACGAGTGGCTGGGTAGTGGGATTTGACCCGCTTATTGATTTTACATAGGACCAGAATTTTTTTCGGGTTCTCGGAAAGATCTTTTGCTAAGGTACGGTTGTGGTAATTATTGTATGATTCGCGCATCGATCTTATCATAGACGCACGAATCTCTACGAACTCTTGACTGTTATCATTTGCATGTTCTTCTTTGAATCGAGAGTGCAGCAGTCTTTGCTTTCTCAGTAGCTTTTTAACATTATTTTTATACCACGGTGAATCTTTTCCATCCTTAATCGACTTTACAGGCACATATTTCTCTAACCCTTTAGCACAAAATCAGAACGCAGTGGAGGAGGAACCTTGTAGCTGCGCGCGGACCTCTGGGCCTGATCGCGTAAAGTAAGTTAGTAAGATGGAAAGGAAATCGGCTGTGCACCTTGAAAGGAACCATCCAGGCATTTGTCTTGGGTGATGTAGGGAAATCACGCAATAAGTAAGGATGGCCGAGGTGGGTTTGGACCGTTGTTGTGTGGCATGCGAGTCTATGGTGTTGCCACTGCGCCACCTCGCTCGCTAATCATAGCACATCCTTAAGCGCGAGTGACCTCAGATAGAGCCAACCACTACTTCCTAGATTTTGAGAAAACCGCCCATAAAATTCGTGATACTAAATCGACGCAAACGTGACGGAATCGTCAGGTAATTATTGTACAAAAAATCAAATGTTGGTAAACTTACGGGACCAAATTACTGTGATCATCAGTCCCTAGGCTTACAAACTACAGAAGTGTGGCATTAAAGTTACGGAAAAAAGTTGCCATCCGTGGCAACGATTCATGGGTTTAAGCATGATGAGAATTTTTTTAAATGATTTGTACTTAGTTTCATAATAATTTAGATATAGAAAGTGTTTTGTGTATATTTTCTTATGTTGCATGTACGGCGTCGAAAGCATCGCACGGTGGCGGCAGTCTTCGCCTGACGCGGTAGGAAATGCCGTCTAATTAGGCATCACCGGCGACAATCGAAGGCCACCGAGGGGAGAAGACAGCGGACACTAGGCCTTGCGTGCCGTGTCAAAGAAATTTTAAAAAAGAAAGTACAAAATATGACATGTATGTCATTGTAAAGCAAGTGGGTGTGCAATTAAAAAATGAGAGCTGTTTGCGTTGAGATCGGAAAGGTCAAATGCTAATGTTGTTACTAAAGGTTCACTCATTATGAGTTGTATAGCGCCGATATATTGAGCAATAAAAATATTTCAGTGGTGATTTATTCTTCGTGCTGAACATCATCATGCTGGAACAAAATAATTTGTAGTTCAAGTCACTTTATTTGCTTGTGTTCTTCATCTAACGGAATGTTTTGTGGCAAGAAGGGATCACATTAAGAGTTACAATTTCGGAAATTTCCGAGGTTTCTTAAAACAACATTCTCTCTGGTTGTGAGTGGCAACACACGAAGCAAGGCCAGTCACGTTAATTATTAATTCACAGTGTTGGAAATTACACCGGGAAGGATTTGAATCAAGAGTAGATTTATCTGATTTTTTTTTTTCATTTTGGGCACAAGGGAATAATTTTTAAAATGCGGAATTTGTTTTGTCGGCAAACGTTAAGAAATTATAGTGAATCTTTGGACTGATGAACAAGCAGCTACGTTGCTGTTCATGATTATTAAAAGTGACTATAAAAAGTAACTATAAAATAAGGGCAAAATATTTAAATTACTCCTTACGAATAAACTATTCAGTTCCTTTACGAGTAATAACCCAGATAAACATTGTGCCGATTTAGAAACTGTGTACACAAAAACTGATATACTCCGCAAATGAGGCAAGAACATAGATTATCTGTGGTCGGTATAGCAACCACAACAAACAAGGCGATGGCAAAGTAAATAACGTTAATTGGACTTAATTAAACCTTTAATGAGATAGAATGTGGGGCTACAAGAAATTTTCCGGGCGCAATAAACGGGCAAGAGCCTGTAATAATTAGATATCTTCTGACAATGTGTTGCAAATGACTTAGAGAATCTTCGTGGTTGTCCGAACTGCAGTTCTAGGTTATTTCTCGTTTATATAACGGTTCGCTACGAACTAGTATAGACAAGGTCGATCCACTGCACACGGTCCACTACTTAACCTCACTTAAACTAACCTAAGGACAACACACGTAGCCATGCCTCGCAGTCTCTGACATGGTGCCTATAACCACTCGGCTATTCCCGCCCGTCTAATTATTGTAAACTGAGCGTATTTCGTGTTGTCGGAAAAAAAATGTATTTTCGAGAAATGGAGAAAAGCAACTTTAAAGACTGCCGCTTACACTCGCTGCAAGGCAGTGTTTTTCAAGCTGTGGATCGCGACGCCCAAGAGTTCGAAAAATGTTGTTGGGGGTGTCGCCGTCAGAGAAATAGTTTGAACCATAAAAGAAGCAGCCCAGTGTATACTAAGCGTTCCGTTACACAAAAAACATTGGCCTAATAAAAGTAACATATATTTTATATTGTTTTATCCTCTCCATAATTAATGCATTGGGACACAGCTGATTAGATTTTGTAGGTTGAAGGAAGTACCAGCAGCTGTATATAAATTATTTATTCTATTTTGCGCGACCGGTTTCGGAGTTTCAATTACACCATCTTCAGGCCCCTAGCCGAACAAGACAAATACAACAATTATAATACTGTTAACCGACCAAGTGCATTATAAAAATGCAAAAAATGTTAAGCAATTAACAAGTTATACATAAGATAAAACTATTGTCCAACAATAAACATTTTGCAAGGTCACTATGTAAAAAATTAGTGTCACTTACATCTTAAAATGGGACTTCCCCCTTTTATATATATATATATAAAAGTACAAGTGATCGTGAAGAAAAACATATGCAATAAAAGGAATGTACGAAGTATTATACGCTCTTAAAGTGATACAAAATACAATTTATATACACAATACACAAAGGCATTACAGGTAAATGACCCATTTTAGCAACATTCAGGAAAAGTAATAGTAACATAAAGCATTGTACGCAATCCACTAGTGAATAGTATGTACGGAATCCAGACTCCTTAATATGGGTCATTTATATTTAGGAAGCAATGTTAGCAAGCATTGACTGAAAGACGGGAAGGCTAATTCGTCAGAGCCATTGGTATATCAACCCTGGGATATCACAGGAAGAATTGGTGACAAAAAAAAAAAAAACACAACGAACTTAATGTAGATGGGCTACATATTTCCAGGTCGTACCTTCATATGATGGACGAGTTTTTATTTTTTTATTTTCTATTTTTTTAACCCTTGATAAATTTTTCCTTTTAAATTTGACATAATTATGATGAAGATGACTTTGTTAAATTAGCTTCTCTACACTTCACCACTTTGGATTGTTGTGTTGATATGGAGTTCTTGAACATGAAAGTTTTTAATATTGGTGTTTCTTTGACTTCAAGGAATAATGGCGGTAATTCACATTACATAAACCCCCCCCCCCTCTATCATGTAGACGTACAACGATAATTCACATAAATATTTCCCGCCCTACACCATTTTAGTCACCTATGATGACTCAAAGGTTTTACAACTTGGTGTTACCTGAGCTTCATATAATAAGGCTATTCTCCTCCACTTCTGACTTCGTTAGTTTAGAATATCTAAACTTTGCCACTTAGGATTTTGGTTTAGATATGGACATGATGTGTATAGGACTTTATTATTATTATTTACAAATCGTTAGATAGTTTATTGCTTATGTATCCTTATATACTTGATAAAACTTTCCTTTTAAATTTGACATATGATGATGATGTTCTGTCGTGTCTCCAGGTTTGACTTTGTTAGATTATCTTAACTTCACCACTTGGGATTGTTATGTTGATATGGTGTTCTTGAGTATGGTTTCTTATGATTCATAGTTTTTTTTTTATTTGGTGTTACTTCAGTTTCATTTAATAGCTGTTTTTTACATTACATAAATCCCTCCTCTATCATGTGGATGTACAATGACTATCATATAAATAACCCTTTCCCCCCCTCCCCCAACGCTACCCACTCATCGTTTTAATCACCTATGTTGACGCATAGGTTTTTCAACTTGGTGTTACCTGACCTTCATATAATAAGGCTGTTTTTCGCTTTAGATAATCCCTCCTCCATCACGTGGACGTACAATGCCTATCCACAAAATTGGTTCCTTTCCCTTTTCCCCCGGTCCCCTCTCTTCGTTTTTAGTAACCTCTATCGACACATAATTTTTTTCAACTTGGTGTTGCCTTGGCTTCATATAATAAGGCGGTTCTTCACATTGGAGTAGCCCTCCTCTAGCATATTGACGTACAATGACAAACCACATAATTATAATTGATTTCTTCCTCCCCCCCCTGACTCCCTCCCCGTTTTCGGTCACTTATGTTAACACAGTATTTACTCAACATACTTTTGTCCATGGTGTTTCATTAAGTGTGTTTGCCTCTGTAACTTATAAAATAATAGGTGACGGGAAATTTTAATGCGGTAGGTCAACACAAGAAATGTTACACTTTCTGCGGAGCTATGAACATAGTTTATTGTATCATTTTCCAAAGAGTTACAGAACAAAGATATATTTTTTTTTAAATGGAACAATAGTTTTTTCTATCGTGCATTGGATTCGTTGAAACCAGCTGCGTCCAAATCAATTCCTATCACTGTTAATTTGGGAGCTAGAACCCTTCAAAGTTTCAGGGGCAGATACCACACGCTGTACATAATACATGGCTGTGTGGTGGGTGATGGATGTTATGGCGGTGGGAAGTTGATTTACATGAGATGTTCAAATGTGTGTCCATGTTCCTCAATGCATAATGCAATGCGCCGTCGAAAGGATTTGCGGACGAGATGTAACATCGCCGGTGTGACGGAGCGACATGCGTCCTCGATGCGCCGTTTTAGATCATCTGGGGATGTGGGCTCAGTGACATAAACACGATCCTTTAGATATCCCCACAAAAAGAAATCTACTGGTGTTAAATCGGGCGACCTTTCGGGCCATGAATGAGGACCATGGCGCCCCAACCATCTTCCTGCAAACCTATTGTTTAGTTCTTCCACAACAGCACGCGCAGAATGGGCTGGGTGACCATCGTGCTGCATCCACATATGGACTCTCGTGTGTAGACACACATGTTCAAGGAGACCATCCAAACTGTCGGCATAAAAGCGCGATATAACTCACCTGTCAGTGTACTTGGGAAGTAGTGTGGACCGATGATTTCATCCCCAAGGATTCCACACCACACGTTAATAGACCACCTACGTTGTCGGTCGACAGGTCGTACCCACCGAGGATTGTCTGCGGCCTAGAAGTGCATGTTATGGCGATTCACTGCACCATAATTTGTGAACGTGGACTCATCAGAGAACATAACACTTTGTAAAGACTCCAGCGTGAAATTACGCATGGCCCACTCACAGAATGTCACTCTTGCACGGAAATCGTTCCCATGCAGCTCCTAGGTCAGTGACAGGCGGTATGGGTGAAACATGTGGCCGTGTACTATACGCCACACAGATGTGAGACTGACACCAGCGACTGCAGCAACGGCTCGTAAGCTGACATGAGGATCGTGGTATAGTGCAGCTAAAACAAACACCTCCGTCTCCTCACTTCTTGCAGGTCTTCGTCTGTTACTGCGGCGCATTACCAAGCTGCCTGTTTCCCGAAGTCGTTCTTCGGCACGTAAGAACGTAATGGCTGCCGGGGCTCTTCGCCTAGGATATCTCACGGCATACGCCGTGGCTGCTTCAGTGGCATCGTGTCGGCACTCGCCGAGCATCAGCAACATGTCAACGTACTCGTTGTTCGTGTATGCCATCGTCATCCGATGTCAGTAACTGTGGTGTATTGAGCCCCGGCTGTTTGTGTGGCTCCAACTGTCAGGTATACGGCCGTGTGCGGCGACAGTCGGCAGTCCAACAGCGCATCGAGGAAGCTTCTCGCTCCATGACACCGGCGACATTACAACTCGGCCGCACCACATTTAGAAGGCGCATTGCATTATACACAGCGTTTGGGGTATCTGCCCCTGAAACTTTGAAGGGTTGTAGCTCCCAAATTAACAGTGATAGGAATTGATTTGGACGCAGCTGGTTTCAACGAATGCAATGCGCGATAGAAAAAAATCTATTGTTCCATTTCAAAAAATATATCTTTGTGCTGTAAATTTTTGGAAAATGATACAATAAACTATGTTCATAGCTCCGCAGAAAGTGTAACATTTCTTGTGTTGACCTACCGCATTAAAATTTCCCGTCACCTATTATTTTATAAGTTACAGAGGCAAACACACTTAGTGAAACACCCTGTATATATATACAGGGTGGTCCATTGATAGTGAGAGTGCCAAATATCTCACGAAATCAAACGAAAAAACTACAAAGAACAAAAAATTTCTAGCTTGAAAGGGGAAAACAGATGGCGCTATGGTTGGTCCTCTAGATGGCGCTGCCGTAGGTCAAATGGATATCAACTGCATTTTTTTAAAAATAGGTACCCCCATTTTTATTACATATTCGTCTAGTACGTAAAAAAATAGGAGTGTTCTATTTGGAACACTTTTTTCGTTTTGTGATAGATGGCGCTGTAATAGTCACAAACTTATAAGTACGTGGTATCGCATAACAATTCGCCAGTGCGGACGGTATTTGCTTCCTGATACATTACTTGTGTTAAAATGGACCGTTTATCAACGAAACCGCAAACTGGGCTGCCTGAAAAATGCACCATTGACTGAATCAAGTGAACATTTACTTGCTGAAAATTGCTCTTCATATGGTCATTGCACATCATTAGATGCCTATGAAAATGACCCCGTAGTTAAGTCCCGTAAGCTCTGCAAACATTTGAACACACATTTTAACCTATGAAAATTTCTTTTTCTTAACCATGCATACTTTGTTGAGGTTTCACTTGTACGTTTGTACAAACTAAACCTTGTTACATTGACACAGTCTGTTTAACTTGACTGGCGAATGACGTAGCTGCGGTAAAAAATGATAATAAGCCACAGCGGGCATATGAATACCAGAACTAAACAGACAGTTTTCAAGCACCTCTCCCTCCACAACACAAACGTGGAGCCAACGACGCAAAGTTCAGTCTAGAACAAAACGAACCAATGCTCGCAAAGGATCGACAACACACACACACACACACAGAAAAGACAAAAGTAGTTAGAGTTTGCTTGGTAAGTCAGTGGTCCCAGGTTAGAATCCCTGCTGTGACACAAATTTTAATTCAATGTCTATCTCAATTCAATATCTTTGATATACCGAGACAAAATGTCTCTGGACATTGGTTTATAATTTGATATTAATATGATTGTCAGTAAGTATTGAACGTGTGAGGACCCTTTACAATAACTTAGGTCATTAAATAATGTGTTTAAATTAGACCGTAGAAGTGCATGGATTCAGTATATTGGTCCTCGTTAGATTTCACACAACGGCACGGATTCTCTAAAGCAGTGTATTTCAACAATTTCGAATTGATGTTGTGGTCTTCAGTCCGTAGACTGGTTTGATGCAGTTCTCCACGCTAACCTGTCCTGTGCAAGTCTCTTCATCTGAGAATAAGTTCGACAACCTACATCCTTTTGAATCTGCTTACTGTATTCGTCCCTCGGTCTCCCTCTACGATTCTTATACGATTCTTACCCCACACACTTTCATCTAATGCTAAGTTGACGATTCCTTGATGTCTCAGAATGTGTCTCACCAATCTATCCCTTCTCTTAGGATGTGCCAGAAATTACTTTTCTCCCCAATTCAGTTAAGAACCTCCTCATTAGTTACGTGATCTACCCACCTAATTTTCATCATTCGTCTGTATCACCACATTTCAAAAGCTTGTATCATCTTTTTGACTGAACTCCTTATCGTCCACGTTTCACTCCCATACAATGCTACACTACAGACAAATGCTTTCAGAAAGGACTTCCTAATATTGGATGTCAACAAATTTCGCTTTTTCAGATACGCTTCTCTTCCCATAGCCATTCTGCATTTTATATCTTCTTTACTTCGGCCATCGGAAGTTATCTTGCTACCCAAATAACAAAATTCATCTACTACTTTTATTGTTTCATTGCGTATTATAATTCCTTCAGCATCGCCTGACTTTCTGCGGCTGCATTCCATTATCCTTGTTTTGCTCTTGTTGATGTTCATCTTATACCCTCTTTTCAAGACACTGTCCATTCCATTCAATTGCTCTTCCAGACCTTTGCGGTCTCTGACAAAATTACTATGTCATCGGCAAACCGCAAAGTTTTTGTTTCTTCTCCATGAACTTTAATTGTTTCTCCAAATTTCTCCTTGCACTCCTTCACTGCTTGCTCAATGTACAGATTGAACAACATTGGGGAAAGGCTACAACCCTGTCTTACTCCCCTTCCCAACCTCTGCGTCCCTTTCATGCCCTTCGACTCTAATAACCGCTGTCTAGTGTGATTCTTTAGTTTCTCCCGGCGTATTTCATAATCAAAATATCCACGGGTGTACTGCCAGTCTATAGTGTCCAACGGGCACAATATTTCGGCGATCATACATGTCGCCATCATCAGGTGAACTGACGGACTGAGCTCCTGGAAACGAGCCGGCACGGAGATCCGCACGCTACGGCAGCTCGAAGGGAACTGGGTTCTAGCCCGGCAGCGGGCCATTTAAATACCCTCGGCCCGCGGAGCGACCCCTCCGCGGTCCGCGCCCCGCGCCGCGGCCACGCAGTGGAACCGAATGCGACGGCGTCTTAGATGACGTCGGTGTGAGGGCTCTGTCCGCCGTGGTCGTCACTTCGTTACGTTTGCTAGATTTACTCTTAATTAACCCAATCGCTGGTTCCCAAGCTTTGCTAAGATTATAGCTACAGTCACGGTTTATGAGGTCGTCACTTGTGCGAATTTCAATGGCCTCTCTAACGACGCAGTCCCAGTATCTCGACGACTGTACCAGAATCCTAGTGCTTTCATACTCCATCGCATGATTCTCCGACAAACAATGTTCAGCGACCGCCGACTTGCTCGGATACATCAATCGTGTGTACCTCTGGTGTTCAACACATCGATCCTCGACGGTACGCATCGTCTGTCCAATATATGACTTTCCACACTGACACGGAATCTGGTAAACGCCGGCCTTCCTCAAACCGAGATCATCTTTAGCGCTCCCCACCAGTGCACGAATTTTATTCGGCGGACAAAAAACAGTTCCAACCTGGTGTTTTTTCAAAATGCGGGCGATCTTCCCCGAGAGTGCGCCAGTATATGGAACGAACGCAGTGCCTACATCCTCCCTCGTGTTTTCATCAGTTTCCACAGGTTGTGTTGTAGTGGTTGGGCGGAGAGCCCGCTGAATCTGCCACTCTGAGTACCCATTTTTTCGAAATACAGTTTTCAGATGTTCCAATTCCTGGGGTAGACTCTCTGTGTCGGAGATAGTGCGCGCCCTATGTACTAGAGTTTTAAGTACCCCACTCCTCTGTGAAGGGTGGTGACAGCTGTCTGCGTGTAAATACAGATCAGTCTGCGTTGTCTTCCGATATACACTATGACCCAGGGTGCCATCAGCTCTTCTCTTGACCAAGACGTCCAGGAACGGCAATTTACCCTCCGTTTCAGTCTCCATAGTGAATTTGATGTTGGAGTGTATGGAGTTCAGATGTGTAAGGAAGTCAAGGAGTTTATCCATACCATGTGGCCAGATGACGAAAGTGTCGTCCACGTAACGGAAAAAGCAAGTAGGTTTCCATAAAGATGATGCCAGGGCTTCCTCCTCGAAATTCTCCATGTACAAATTTGCGACCACAGGGGAGAGTGGGCTACCCATTGCGACTCCCTCCGTTTGTTCGTAGTATTCGCCATTGAAAAGAAAATACGTAGAGGTCAAGACATGCCTTAAAAGTTCGGTGGTCTTCTCGTCGAATTTCTGACCAATCAAATCTAGTGACTATCGAAGGGGCACCCTCGTAAACAACGAAACTACGTCGAAACTCACCATGATATCTGACTCATCCAGCCTGAAGTTGTTAAGGCGTTTAACAAAATCCACGGAATTACGGATGTGATGAGGGCATTTACCCACATAAGGACTTAATATTCCCGTCAAGTATTTGGCCAACAAATATGTAGGTGCTCGGATGTTACTGACAATGGGACGTAACGGCATCCCATCTTTGTGAACCTTAGGGAGTCCATAAAGTCTTGGCGGTACCGGACCTTGAGGTAGCAGTTTCTTGGCGACATCCTCCGGTAAATCCGCATCCTTGAGAAGCGCCCTCGTCCTGTTTTCCACCTTCTTTGTGGGGTCAACGCTGATCTTCCGGTAGGAATCGTCATTTAGCAGGCTCTGCATCTTTTTAGTGTAGTCCTTATGGGAGACAACAACCATAGCATTGCCTTTGTCAGCCGGTAAGACAACAATTTCAGGGCGCTCCCTCAGGTCACGAATGGCCGCCCTCTCTTTACTGGTGATGTTCGACTTCATGGGCTCGGATTTCGCCAACGCACGACAAGTTTCACGACGTATTTCCTCAGCTGATTCAGGCGGAAGTCGAGCTGCAACCTGTTCAACAGCACTAATAATTTCTGCGACCGGTGTGAACTTGGGGGTAGGAGCAAAGTTGAGTCCTTTTTCCAAAACTGAGACCGCATCATCACTCAACTCCATGCCATTCAAATTGATGACAGTCTTGCACGGAACCTGCAGAGATGGTTTGTCAAGGAGGCGTGAGAACTTAGCTGTTTGACGTCCCGTTGCCTTCTTATGGGCGGAATCAGCTGCAACCGAAGTAACACCATCAATCCAATCCCAGGAAAAAGACGTGAAGTGACTAGCCAGTTGCAAATGCATTTTGAATTGTTCCTGTGAGATGAGCTCAAGGCTACGGCGGGTGAAATGCACTCTCTCACGAAGCAATGCCCGTTGGACATTATAGACCGGCAGTACACCCGTGGATATTTTGATAACCGCTGTCTAGTTTATGTATAGGTTGTATATAAGTCTTCGTTCCCTGTATTTTACCCCTTATACCTTCAGAATTTATGAGTGTGTTCCAGTCGAGATTGTCAAAAGCTTTCCCCAAATCTGCAAATGCCAAAAAACGTAGGTTTGCCGTTCCTTAGCCTATATTCTAAGATAATTCGTAATATGAGTATTGCCTCCCGTGTTCCTACATTTATTCTAAATCCAAACTGATCTTCTTCGAGGTCGAATTCCACAAGTTTTTTTTCCATTCTTCTGTAAATAATTCGTGTTAGTATTTTGCAACCACGACTTATTAAACTGACAGTTCTGTAATTTTCACATTTGTCTGCGCTTGCTTTCTTTGGGATTGGAATTACTATATTCTTCTTGACGTCAGAGGGTATTTCCCCTGTCTCATACATACTGCATACCAGGTGGAACAATTTGTTCATGACTGGCTGTGTTAACGATATCAGCAGTTCAGACGGAATATCATCTATTCTAGGAGCCTTGATCGACTCAAATCTTTCAGCGCTCTGTCAAATTCTTCTCGCAGTAGCCTATCTCCTCCTACACCACTTCGTCTTCCATTTCTAGAATATTACTTTGAAGTTATTTCCTTTGTGCAGGCCCTCTATATATTCCATCCTCATTTCAGCTTTCCACTCTTTGCTTACTACTGGTTTTCCGTCCGAGTTCTTGATATTAATACAGCTGCTTTTCTTGTCTCCAAATATCTCTTTTATTTTCCTGTAGGCGGTATCTATCTTTCCCCTGCTTATACATTCTTCTATGGTTCTGCATTTGTCCTATACCCACCCCTGCTTAACAAGTCTGCACTTCCTGTCAATCTCATTTTTTAGACGTTTGTACTCCCTTTTGCCTGCTTCACTTGATGCATTTTTATATTTTCTCCTCTCATCAATTAAGTCCAGTATATCCTGTGTTATCCAAGGATTTCTATTAGACCTTGTCCTTCTGTCTATATGATTCTCTGCTGCTTTCACTACTCTATCTCTCAAAGCTACCCATTCTTCTTCTACTGTATTACTTTCCCCCGTTTCAGCCAATCCTTGCCTAATGCTCCCTCTGAAACCCTCAACCACCTCTGGTTCCTTCAATTTCCATCTCCTAACTTTTCTACCTATCTGCATTCTCTTAAGATTTAATCTAAAGTTCATTACAAATAAGTTATGGTCAGGGTCTATATCTGCCCCTGGGTATGTCTTACAATTTAAAACCTGGTTCCTAAATCTATTCCTTGCCATTAAAAGTCAAACTGGTACCGTCCAGTGTCTCCTGGTCTCTTCCACGTATTCGGCCTTCTTTCATGATGTTTAAACAAAGTGTTGGTGATCGTTAAATTGTGTTCTGCACAAAATTCTACCAAGCAATCTCGTCTTTCATTTCTTTTTCCCAGCCCATATTCACCGACAACATTTCTTTCTCTTCCTTTTACTACTACGGAGTTTCAGTCTCCCATCACAATCAAGTTTCCGTCTCCCTTAATTTTCTGAATAATTTCTTTTATCTCCTCATACATGTCTTTGATGTCCTCATCGTCAGCAGAGCTAGTTGGCATGTAAACTTGTACTACTGTGGTCGGTGTTGATTTTGTATCTATCTTTGCTACGATAATTCGTTCACTATGTTGTTTATAGTAACTTACCCGCATTCCTATTTTCTTAAGCATTATCAGACCTACTCCTACGTTACAAGCAACTGATTTCGTGTTTATAATCCGGTACTCACCTGACCAGAAATCCTGTTCATCCTTCACTAATCCCTACCATATCTAACTTTAACCTATCCATTTCTCTTTTCAAATTTTCTAACTCGCCTACGTGATTAAGGGCTATAACATTCCACACTCCGATTCGTAGAATGCCTGTTTTGTTTTTCTTGATGACGTCACCCTCCTGAGTAGTCCCCGCCCGGAGATCCGAATGGGGGACTATTTTATCTCCGGAATATTTTACCCAAGATGACGCCATCATCATATATTCTTACAGTTGAGCTGCATGTCCTCGGGAAAAGGAAGAGTAAAAATATTCTGGCGACCCCCTCCTGACAAAACGTAACAAAACTATGTTACAAAGAAAACAAATTTAATCTTCTTTCTTTTTCTATAGCTTTCTTCTAAACTGTTAGACGATGTTTTCTGTGTATTTTATGGAATGGAACACATTATCCTACTTTCACATGATTTCTGACAGAAGAATATATTTTGCTTAACGAGTGTTTCGCATTACAGGCAAGATGCAGAAGCGTATTATGACAATTAAGAAAGGTCCCACTGTATCTACATCTACATCTACATCTACATCTACAACCATACTCCGCAAGCCACCTGACGGTGTGTGGCGGAGGGTACCTTGAGTACCACTATCGATTTTCCCTCCTATTCCAGTCACATATTGTTCGCGGAAACAAGGATTGTCGGTATGACTCTGTGTGGACTCAAATATCTCTGATTTTACATCACGGTCTCTTCGCGAGATATACGCAGGAGGGAGCAATATCCTGCTAGACTCCTCGGTAAAGAAGTAGATGTTTTCTATCGAGTTTATCGAGTTTTTCAGAATGAAATACTATCGATTGGTTCCTGAAAACAGTTGTCAGGCTTTGCGCTTATTCACCATTAATTCACTGTATTATAAAACAATCTTATCTATTGATACAAATAAATAATCCCAGAGACGGATTTACGTCTCAAATATGTCAAAGACATTATTGATAGATCTGAAGCATTGAATTAAAATTTGTGGTGCGGCCGGAGCATGGAGGTCTGGGTTCGATTCCCGGCCGCACCACAAATTTTAATTCAATGCTTCAGATCTGTCAATAATGTCTTATCTATTGAATCCATAATTGTTACATAAGGTACTGAGTAATTTTAATATTAAATAAATTATACGTTTTTGAACCCCTAGATATTGTATAATGCAAGTACTTTCTTCTGCGACGGCGACCCGCCGTGGAAGACTTTGCGATCCCAGGAGGGCGCTACCCACAGGTGGAAAAACACTGCTCTAAAGTAATGCTTCATCATGTGGCTTCAATACAGTGGAAGAAAGCTAGCGACTGTGGCATTGCTCTGCAGCTAACATGACTAGGAAGCGCAACTAATGTGAGCAGTACCTGGCAAATCTACTGCGTCCTGCCGATTTTCAGCTGTGTGGATCGCCCTATTTCACACTGCCCGTGATCAACTACATCTGGCCAGCCACCTGAAACACAAGAGAAACATTATCTGTAGTAATCGTACAAAAGTCATCGCCTGAAGAGAAGGCCTGGGCTTTCTCAAGTGTCATCAGAGAGTAGGCCTAGCTGACTGACTGGCCAGAGGCTATGAGGCAGTGGGGCCATGCCAAACCGCGGCGGATTAGCCGCGCGTACTGGAGCGCCGTGTTGCGGTGCGCGCGGCCGTCCGCTGTCGGGGATTCGAATCCCCCCTCGGGCATGGATGTTTGTGCCATCTTTAGTATACGGTAGTTCATAAGTCGTTTGTAAGTTTAGGGACTGATGACCCCGCAGTTAAGTCCCTTAAGCTTTAAAAACATTTGAACATTTGGCTATGCCAACACCACCTGGAGACAAGGCCTCACAACAGCCCGTGACACGCCCACTGCCTCGTAGCGGCCAGCCAGTAAGCTGGAAGCCGCGATCTGGTCAATGTGACGTAGGACGGACTGTTGTGAGGCCTCTTCTCTAAGTGGTGTTGGCTATGCCCCAGCAGCCAGCCACTCATCCTAACTTTGAAACATGACAAGGTAGCACTCAGGCCTCCTCTATAGGTGGTGTTGGCGTGGCCCACCACTAGCTTACAAAATTATAAAGCTCTTATCATTCGGAATTTAGTTTTGTACAAAAATTTAAATGGAACGAAACTCCGGCCGCAACGGGAGTTGCCACTGGCGCTTTGCAAGTGCTGATCGATCAACGTTATTGAGTTACTGTGCATCCACGCAGCTGTACGAATGTGACAAGTATTTTGTTTTGAATTCCGGTAAATGTAAACTGATACACCTGAGCTCAGAAAGCTAAATAGCTTGTATGTAACACACTGATACTTCCATGATTCTATATACAGTGCGTAACATACGTAAGTGCAAATATTTGTACAAAAGAACCACAATTATCCGACCCAATTCTTCCGGATTTCCAGCTTATCTGAAATTTTTTTCTTCGAAAATAGGCGGCATAGTATTATTACTTAGTACAGTGCAGTGTTTGTACCACTGCTATTTTGGTAGCGCAGACAACAAAAATAGATCGCCAATCCCACACTTTCAGTTACATTTACGACTATCATTGATTTTCCAGCTGGATACAGGTTGAGTCACCTAACATTACCATTGGAAATGTTTCGTAAACCACAACAAGTACTGAATAACTAATTTCACAGACCGAACGTGTGAAGAGGGGTTGTTGTAATTGCTTAATACGAAATGTTAAAAATGCACGGAAGTATGTTTTTTTAACACAAAACTATATTTTTGAATTGGTAACCTGTTATTATTTTAGCATAACTGAACATATAAAATAGTAATTAATGAATGCCGTTTGTTACATTGTAAAATTTTAATTATATTCTGAGTTATTGTAACCTAAAGTTGATGCTTCATTAACTCCTCAGCAGTTCAATCGCGTGAGCAGTTCAATCGTGTGTATCGCAGAGAAAAGAATTAATTTGGGTTACAAAAAGAACAGCGATGTAACGTAGGTACAGAAGAGATTTGAACAACACACTGCATCCACATACATACTCTGCAATCCACGATAAGGTGCGTGGCGGAGGGTACACTGTACCACTATTAGGCATTTCCTTTCCCATTCCACTTCCAAATAGAACGAGGAAAAAAAGGATGCCTATATGCCTCCGTACGTGCCTCAATTCTCTTATCCTTGTGATCATTACGCGAAATGTAAGTAGGCGGCAGGAAGATCGTACTACACCCAGCTTCGCCGGCCGCGGTGGCCGAGGGGACTGAGGCGCTCCGGTCACGAGTCTGCACGGCCACTACGGTCGGGAGTTCGAATCCCCCCTCGGGCATGGATATTTGTGCTGTCCTGTTTTGTTTTGTCTGTATAGTCTATGGGACTTAACTACGGGGTCATCAGTCCCTAAACTTACAAACTACTTATGAACTACTTACGAACTAGGACGGCACAAATTCCATGCCCGAGGGGGGATTCGAACCCCCGACCGTAGTGGCCGTGCAGCCTGTGACTGGAGGGCCTTAGTCCCCTCGGCCACCGCGGCCGGCTGTGCTGTCCTATTTCGTAAGTATTTCATAAGTGGTTTGTAAGTTTAGTGACTGATGACCCCCTAGTTAAGTCCCATAAGCTATACAAATATTTGAACTACACTCAGCTTCAAATTTCGGCCCTCTAAATTTCCTCAACAGAAATTCACGAAAAGAACGTCGTCTTTCCTCCAGCAATCCCCAATTGAGTTCACGGAGCATTTCCGTGACACTCGGGCAATGCTCGAAACTACCAGTAACAAACCTAGTTGCTCGCTTCTGAACTGAATCTGTCTTCCTTTAAACTGATCGGCTGCGAGTCTCAAACACTTGAGCAATACTAAAAATGTTCAAATGTTTGTTAAGCTTATGGGACTTAACTACGGGGTCATCAGTCCCTAAACTTACAAACTACTTATGAACTACTTACGAACTAGGACGGCACAAATATCCATGCCCGAGGGGTGATTCGAACCCCCGACCGTAGTAACCGTGCAGACCGTGACTGGAGCGCATCAGTCCCCTCGGCCTCAAAACATGGTTGTACAAGCGTTTTTTATGTGGTCTCCTTTACAGATGAAGTACATCTTCCAAAATTTCTAAACTTCTCACAATAAACCGAAGTCGGCTGTCCGCCTTACACGTTGGTTCCATTTCATATCGCTCTGCAATGTTACGCCTAGATATTTGAATGAAGCGACTGCTTGAAGACGCTCACTACTAACGCTGTATTCGAACATTATGTGATTTTTCTCCTATTCATGTGCGTCACCTTACACTTTTCTACATTTAGAACTAGCTTCCATTCTTGACACCAACTAGGAATTTTGGCTAAGTCATCCTGTATGCTGTTGTTGTTGTTGTGGTCTTCAGTCCGGAGACTGGTTTGATGCAGCTCTCCACAATACCCTATCCTGAGCAAGCCTCTTCATCTGCACATAAGAGCGACAACCTACATCTGTCTGAATCTGCTTACTGTATCCATCTCTTGGTCTTCCCCTGCGATTTTTACCCCAAACACTTCCCTCCAACGCTAAATTCACAATTCCTTGATGTCTAAGAATGTGTCCTACCAATCTATCCATTCTTTTTGTCAAGGTATGCCAGAAATTCCTTTTCTCCCCAATTCTGTTCAGTACCTCCTCATTAGTTACGCGATCCACCCACCTAATCTTCAGCATTCTTCTGTAGCACCATATTTCAAATGCCTCTATCCTCTTCCTGTCCGCACTGTTTATCGTCCATGTCTCACTCCCATACAAGGCAACACTCCATACAAATGCCTTCAGAAAGGACTTCCTTAGGCTTAAATCAATATTCGATGTTAACAAATTTCTCTTTTTCAAGAACGCTTTTCTACCCATTGCCATTCTGCATCTTATATCCTCTGTACTGCGACCATCATTTGTTATTTTACTGCCCAAGTAACAAAACTCATCTACCTCCGTTATTGCTTCGTTTCCCAATCTAATTCTTTCAGCATCACCTGATTTTCTTACACTGCACTCCATTACCCTAGTTTTGCTCTTGTTAATGTTCATCTTATATGCACCTTTCAGCACACTGTCCATTCCGTTCAATTGCTCTTCCAGGTCCTTTGCTGTATCTGACAGAATTACTATGTCGTCGGCAAAACGCAATGTTTTTAATTCTTCCCCCTGAACTTTAATTCCTTCACCAAATTTCTCCTTGCTTTCCTTTATAGCTTGCTCAATGTACAAATTGAACAACAATGGAGAAAGACTACAACCCTGTCTTACTCCCTTTCCAACCACTGCATCCCTTTCATGCCCTTCAACTCTGACAACCGCTGTCTGGTTTTTGTACAAGTTGTAAATAACCTTACGCTCCCTATATTTTACTCCTGCTTGCTTCAGAACTTGAAAGAGTTTATTCCAATCAACATTGTCAAAAGCCTTCTCCAAATCTACAAAAGCTAGAAATGTAGGTTTGCCTTTTCTTAATCTATCTTCTAGGATAAGCCGTAAAGTGAGTATTGCCTCCCGTGTTCCTACATTTCTCCTGAACCCAAACTGATCTTCCCCGAGGTCGGCTTCTACCAGCTTCTCCATCCTTCTTTATATAATTCGCGTTAATATTTTGCAACCATGACTTATTAAACTGATGGTTCTGTAGTTTTCACACCTGTCTGCACCTGCTTTCTTAGGGATGGGGATTATAACATTTTTCTTAAAGTCTGAGGGTATTTCACCTGTCTCATACATCTTACACACCAGGTGAAACAATTTTGTCATGGCTGGTTCTCCCAGAGACTTCAGTAGCTCTGAGGGAATATCATCTACTCCAGGGGCCTTGTTTCGACTTAGGTCTTTCAGGGCTCTGTCAAATTCTTCTCTCAGTACAGTATCTCCTATTTCATCTTCATCTACATCCTCTTCCCTTCCTACAATATTGTCTCGTAGTTCATTTACTTTGTAGAGCCCCTCTATATACTCCTTCCACCTTTCAGCTTTCCCTTCTTTGCTGAGAACTGGTTTTCCATCAGTGTCCTTGATATTCATAGAGCTGTTTTTCTTATCTCCAAATGTTTCTTTTATTTTCCTGTAGGCTGTATCTATTTTTCCCCTATTTATACATTTTTCTACATCCTTGCATTTAGCTTCTAGCCACTCCTGCTTAGCCATTTTGCACTTCCTGTCAATCTCATTTCTTAGTCGTCTGTACTCCATTTTACCTGTTTCATTTACTGCATTTTTATATTTTCTCCTTTCATCGATTAAATTTAGTATCTCCTGTGATATCCAAGAATTTTTTGTAGGTCTTGCCTTCCTACCTATTTTGTCCTCTACTGCCTTCACTATTTCGTCTCTCAATGCTACCCATTCCTCCTCTACTGTTTTATTTTCCCCCGTTTCTGTCAATTGTTGCCTAAAGCTCCCTCTGAAATTCTTAAGGACTTCAGGTTCCTTCAATTTATCCAGGTCCCATCTTCTTATTTTCCTACCTTTTTGTAGTTTCTTTGGTTTCAGCCTACAGTTCATAACCAACAAGTTATGGTCAGAGTTTATATCTGCCCCTGGGTAAGTCTTACAGTTTAAAACCTGGTTCCTAAATCTATGTCTTACCATAATAAAATCTATCTGGTATCTCCCGGTGTTTCCTGGTCTCTTCCACGTATAGAACCTTCTTTTGTGATTCTTAAACCAGGTGTTTGTTATAACTAAATTATGTTCTGTGCAAAATTCTAGCAGGCGGCTTCCTCTTTCATTCCTTTTGCCCAGACCATATTCACCTACTATCCTCCCTTCCCTTCCTTGTCCTACTACCGAATTCCAGTCTCCAATAACAATTAAGTTTTCCTCTCCCTTAATTGTCTGAATAATTTCCTTTAGCTCCTCATATATTTCTTCGATTTCCTCATCATCGGCAGAGCTAGTTGGCATATAAACCTGTACTACTGTTGTCGGTGTTGGCTTCGTATCTATCTTGACAATGATAATGCGATCACTGTGCTGGTCATAGTAGTTTACCCGCATTCCTATTTTCTTATTCATTATCAATCCTACTCCTGTGTGCTATTACAGTCAATTAAAGATGTCACCCTCCCATACACCACAGCATCATCAGCAAACAGCTGCAAATTACAAGTTATTCTGTTCATCAGATCATTTATATAGATAGAATCTAATAGCAATCCTATCAAACTCCCCTGGGGCACGCCTGACGATACGCTCGTCTCTGATGAACACTCACCGTCGAGAACAACATACTGCATTCTATTACTGAGAAAGTCTTCCAGCCGGCCGCTGTGACCGAGGGGACTGAGGCTCTCCAGTCACGGTCTTCACGGCCACTACGCTCTGGGGTTCGAATCCCCCCTCGGGCATGGATATTTGTGCCGTCCTTAGGATTAGCTAGTTCATAAGTAGTTTGTAAGTTTAGGGACTGATAACCCCGTAGTTAAGTCCCATAAACTATACAAACAAAGTCTTCCAGCCAGTCACAAATCTTCTTTAGCAGTCTGCAGTGTGGCACCGCGTCAAACTCCTTTTTGAAATCGAAAAACACAATCCGTCTGTTGCCCTTCATCCATGGCGCGAAAGCTGTCATGTGAGAAAAGGGCAAGCTGAGTTTCACATGAACGATATTTCCTAAACCCGTACTGATTCATAGTATGAAGTTTTTCCGACTCAAAGAAATTTACTATATTCTATCTGAGAATATGCTCCAAAATTCTACATGAAACTGATGTCAACGATATTGGCCTGTATTTATGTGGGTCAGCTCTCTTTCCTTTCTTATAAATGGGAGTCACCTGCGCTTTTGCCGCGGTGGAGTAGCCGAGCGATCTAAAGCACCTCGCTGCGGAGCGCGCGGTTGCTCGCCGTGGAGGTTCCAGTCCTCCCTGGGGCATGGGGGTGTGTTTGTCCGTAGGTTAGTTTACCTAGGTTTAAGTAGTTTGTAAGCTACGGACTGATGACCACGCAGTTTGGTCCGATAGATTTACAGACATTTGAACATTTGAACCTGCGTTTTTTTTCAATCACTAGGTACTTTGCGCTGAATTAAAGATTCGCGATAAATGCAAGCTAAGTAAGGGGCAAATGCTGCAGAATATTCTTTGTAAAACTGAACTGGTATTCCATCCGGACCAGGAGACTTTTTTGTATGTAGTTCTCTCAGATGCTTCTCTACACCGTAAATACCTATTACTGTGTCCTCCATTATGGAATTAGTACGTTGAGCAAATGATGGTACATTTGTGCGCTCCTTCTGCGTGAAAGATTTCTTAAAGGTTAAATTTAGAACTTCAGCTATCCGATTGCTTTCTTCTATTACTGCCCCGGAATGACCAACGAGTGACTGGATAGTGGGCTTCGAAACGCTTATCGGTTTTACATAGGATTAGAACTTTTTCGGGTTCTCGGAGAGATCTTTTGGTAAGGATAGTCTTGCAGGACACTTATCCAGAATGGGACCAATGGCGTTGTTTTGAAAAACGATTTTAAAGACCGGTCACATGATAGTTCATTTAACAAGTCTTATTCACTTTTTGGTTTCTCTTGGGCCTGCAGCACTATAAATGTCATTTAAAGACATTATGCAATAAAACCTAAATGCTGAAATTTCGTTCTTGTGTAATCTATGGTATTATAGGCCATACAGGCAGAAATTTCAATATCAGGTACCGGGAGCACAGCAGACAAAGCACAAATAACCCATCTACTTTTAACCAACATTTAAAAACAGAAAAGCACACTGCGGATAACATAGAACAGGTAGTCGAAATTTTACACGTCACACCTAAAGGACAAGTTATGGTCATTCTAGAAGAAATCGAAATATATTTACACTCACTACACCACCACTCTGAAATACTAAATGAACAAGTCGACTTATAACACAAAAACTACATAGAAAATTTTATTGATATCGCACACCAAGAAAATGGGTAAAAATTTTAGACCATCATAGATTTCACAAGAACGAAATTTCAGTAGCAAAGATTAATAAATTTATGATACAAAGATCACACATGTCAATGCGGATTCGGCTAAGATAACAATATTTCTCAACATATGCAAAGACATACATTAACCAACCTCTCAAATACCGGTAGCAAAGATTATCGTAATAATAAACAAACAGTATGTAACCATATTACATCTCTGGTTATCAAAAAGCTGTCACATTTCAAAGTAAATAATAAGTCATCAGAAATATTGCAATAATTAAAATTCAAAGCAGTAAGTAAATGACTGACAGCAATAAAACCATCGATGTATATGGATGTCAGGACCAACAGACGTATGTAATATTTCGTAATAATATTTACAATTACGATAATCATAAAATTTTATGTATTTATAATGTAACATTTTTCGCAAAACACCTGACGATGGCGCTAAAAGCCGAAATAAGCCTATAGTGTAATCAAAATAATTGTATTTAAAGCAGCGTTTAGGATTTATTGCATAATGTCTTCTTCACTTGATGACATCCATGCCCGAGGGGGGATTCGAACCCCCGACCGTAGCGGCCGTGCAGACTGTGACAGGCGTGCCGCAGACCGCTCGGCCACCGCGGGCGGCTCGGATAAGATGCCTGTCATCTCGACTGCTAGTGATACGAGGCCGTTGGGATCCAGCACGGCGTTGCGTATTGCCCTCAATTTTTTAAAGTAATCCACTTCAAGGAGATTTCTAATCCACTGGATTTCATCCTCATCCTCAATTTTAGGAAAGTAGTTCCTGAAAGACACATGAAAATGCTTGGATACTGTTGTAGTGTCTAGTTAGCAGGGGTTCCCAAACTTTTTGGCACTGTGTACTGCTGGAATTTTTTTTCTTTTATTTTTCGGCGTACCATAGAGGAGCTTGTTCACTTTTTGATAAACCCTGAGGTTGCAAAAGAAGGGTAGGATGCGAAAGGTTGACTGTTAAGTGCTGCAGTAGTGAGGAACTGTATGGGGAGTAATAAAATGTTCAAATGTTTGTAGAGCTTAAGGGACTTAACTACGGGGTCATCAGTCCCTAAACTTACAAACTACTTATGAACTAGCTACAACTAAGGATGGCACAAATATCCATGTCCGAGGGAGGATTCGAACTCCCGACCGTAGAGGCCGTGCAGACCGTGACTGGAGCGCCTCAGTCCCCTCGGCCACCGCGGCCGGCTGGGGAGTAATAGCGTTCGTCATTTGGTTAGTGCTTACATCTAGGGCTTAATTTCGGACAGGAAGGGGCCGGAACGCGTTGTGGCACCTCCCAGAGATTTTTTATTTTTTCTCTGCGCGCTCAAGCCGTGGATAAGCGTGAGCGATTTTCATGCCGCCGCGATCGGCTTTATGCCGCCGCTATTGTTACTGAAGTTACGTGCCGATCAGCGACGACGCCAAAAATGACAAACTATAGTGTTTTCTTAGTTCAGTTTATACGCGGACATTCTCACGTTAATTAAGTGGTAAAGACCTTTCTCTTTGGCTAATAACAGAGTAACTGCTTTTACGAGATGATTATTTACGCATCATTTCCACCTCGTTAACATAATACAGATACTACTTTTATCAATCAATTCGTTATTATTTTACTTTAAAAAATAACAAAAGAGAATGGTTTTACTTGTAATAGTACTTGTTCTGATTAGCTCTATGCATGCCATCTGAAGTGTCCTGGAAAGTACCACTGTGTGGAAACCCCTGAGTCAGTAAATGTCTCAATCATTTGTTTTAAAAATAATAGTGTTTGAAAAAACAACATTTTTAAATGATTTTATTCTTTAGAGAAAATGAATGTTTACAACTAGGCCTTTCATGAAAATATACACTCCTGACCATTAAAATTGCTACACCACGAAGATGTCGTGCTACAGACGCGAAATGTAACCGACAAGATGCTGTGATATGCAAATGCCTAGCTTTTCAGAGCATTCACACAAGGTGGGCGCAAGTGGCGACACCTACAACGTGCTGACATGAGGAAAGTATCCAACCGATTTCTCATACACGATCAGCAGTTGACCGGCGTTGCCTGGTGAAACGTTGTTGTGATGCCTCGTGTAAGGAGGAGAAATGCGTACCATCATGTTTCCAACTGTTCAAATGTTTGTAGAGCTTATGGTACTTTACTACGGGGTCATTAGTCCCTAAACTTACAAACTACTTATTAACTAACTAATACTAATGATGGCACAAATATCCATGCCCGAGGGGGGATTCGAACCCCCGACCGTAGTGGCCGTGCAGACTGTGACTGGCGCGCCGCAGCCAGCTCGGCCACCGCGGCCGGGTCCGACTTTGGTAAAGGTCGGATTGTAGCCTATCGCGATTGCGGTTTATCGTATTCGCTACCCTGCTGCTGGCGTTGGTCGCGATCCAATGACTGTTAGCAGAATATGGAATCGGAGGATTCAGGAGGGCAATACGGAACGCCGTGCTGGATCCCAACGGCCGCGTATCACTAGCAGTCGAGATGACAGGCATCTTATCGGAGCCGGCCGCGGTGGCCGAGCTGTCTGCGGCGCGCCAGTCACGGCAGCTACGGTCGGGGGTTTGAATCCCCCCTTGTGCATGGATGTTTGTGTCGTGTTTAGAATAAGGTAGTTCATAAGTAGTTTTTAAGTTTAGGGACTGATGAGCCCGCAATTAAGTCCCATAAGCTTAACAAACATTTGACGGTTTTTGCAACTTCTCCGCATGGCTTTAACGAATCTGCACGAACAGTTCGACGACGTTTGCAGCAGCATGGACTATCAGCTTGGAGACCATGGCTGCCGTTACCCTTGACGCCTCATCACAGACAGGAGCGTCGGCCGCGGTGGCCGAGGTGACTGAGGCGCTCCAGTCACGGTCAGCACGGCCACTACGGTCGGGGGTTCGAATCCCCCCTCGCGCATGGATATTTGTGCCGTCCTAGTTCGTAAGTAGTTCATAAGTAGTTTGTAATTTTAGGGACTGATGACCCCGTAGTTAAGTCCCATAAGCTTAACAAACATTTGAACATTTTTGAACAGACAGGAGCGTCTGCGACGGTGTACGCTACGACGAACCTGGGTGCACGAATGGCAAAACGTCATTTTTTTGGATGAATCTAGGTTGTGTTTACAGCATCATGAAGGTCACATCCGTGTTTGTCGACATCGCGGTGAACGCACATTGGAAACGTGTATTCGTCATCGCCATACTGGCGTATCATCCGGCCATTGGTTACACGTTTCGGTCACCTCTTGTTCGCATCGACGGCACTTTGAACAGAGGCCGTTACATTTCAGATGTGTTACGACCTGTGCCTCTACCCTTCATTCGATTCCTGCGAAACCCTACATTTCAGTAGGATAATGCACGACCTATGTTGCAGGTCCTGTACCGACCTTTCTGAATACGGAAAATGATTGACTGCTGCCCTGGCCAGCACATTCTCCACATCTCTCACCAATTGAAAACGTCTGGTCAATGGTGGCCGAGCAACTGGCTCGTCACCATACGCCAGTAACTACTCTTGATGAACTGTGGTAACGTTTTGAAGTTGCGTGGGTATCTGTACCAGTACACGCCATCCAAGCTCTGTTTGACTAAATGACCAGGCGTATCAAGACCGTTATTACGGCTAGAGGTGCTTGTTCTGGGTACTGATTTCTCGGGATATATGCAGCCAAATTACGTGAAAATGTAATCGCATGTCAGTTCTAGTATAATATAATTGTCCAATGAATACCCGTTTATCATCTGCATTTCTTCTTGGTGTAGTAATTTGAATGGCCAGTAGTGTATAATTTTAAATTACCTGAGGTTAGAGTCCAAAGACTTCAGGTGATCTATAATTGCTGCAGCAGTTATTTTATCAATCTTTACTTCGTTACATATTTTTGGAGACATTTTTGTTTCACTTATGGGGAACAGCACTCTTATTTAAATTTATATATAAAGGACAGTCTAGAGTGCAAAAAAAATTATTTTTCCCGACTAATGTCGGTCTTATTTTAGACCATCTTCAGGAAATTAAGCTCTGAAGTATATCATAATTACATTTAGAGGACTTTCAGCAATATACATTAGTGTCAAACTTAAACTAAATTAATAAAGAGAAATTAAACCATGTTATACCCATTGATGTTGTGGAGCTGGCACGAAACTTGGAGCCTTCTAGTGCGTCACTGCTGCCTGGAGCAAACTTTACTGCTCTTAAATAGCTGAGGCTCCGCCCCTTTGCCAGCTCCACCCATCTTTGATAGCCAATGAAAAGACTACATAGATAACTTTAGCCAAAAGTATAAAATTATAATTAGCCACACATTTCTTTGTCAATGTCTAAGATAAAATAATTATAGTCATCTTTCTTATATTAAAATAAAGATTAAAAGATTAAAATACCGACAATGAATTGTATCAGGTTCTTATTAATATATTCTATGAGTGGTACTGCAGCGCTGTATGTAATTTTACTGGTATTAAAAAATTAACTGTAAAATTTATTTTAGATACACGGAAAAACAATTCAGGATATGATACCTTGCAGAAAACCATTTGGTTCATTTGTCGTTGAAATTTGTGTGAAGCTATTGTTTTATTGATAACGTACAAAGAACGGTTGATTTTAATTTTTACAATGCTTTGTAATAAAGTAAGGCAAAGGGAAGGTATTTCATATACATATGAAAGGTCCGTGAGATATTGTATAAAGCTTTAGGTTGTCATTAAAAAATATGTGCTGTGTTGTAACATTGTAAAATATTAGCAATGAGATGTCAAAAACAAAACAAGCTACAATTCAAATGGCGTCATGGAATAAAACACATAACTGTTTCTTAATAGTATGAAGGGTAAAATTAAGATATTCACTCAAGTTAAGGGTCATCAGAATGATCTTAAATTTGTTTGTATAGTGCCTTAGATGGTCACTTTTGTAGAAAGTTACCAATAAAATGGCGTCTGACAATGATAAAAAAATATAAATAAAGTTCATCGTTGTCAGTTAACAGTAAAAAAGATAAAATTAAGCCATATAATGTGTCTAACAATAAAATTTAAATGATTGTACATTACATTTGTGCCTGATGTACATGGCTGTCAACTGTAAAGATCGTCAAAGAGTATAAAGTGCGTATATAGACTTCAGAGGAGTAAACTATTGAAGTATACGAAGTAATTTTTTCTCTGAACTCTTAAATAAATAGATTGACTTCAGAGAAAAAAATTACTTCGATTTGTTCGAAGATATACTTCAATAGTTTACTCCTCTGAATTCTATTTTAGAGCAAGAGGCTCTACATACCCAACACTTCGGAAATGAGGAAAAACGCTAGAATAAAGTCTGTAGTTATGAACACAATGATGTACCGTATTCATTCTTTCGTGGCTCCTGTGACACAAACGGTTTAGTTCAATTTTGAGAAAAATTGTGTGGTTATTCCATGAACTGTCAGCACTGTAGGGCAGTCAGTTGGGGTGTACACATCCATCCACCTAGCAGTACGTTTGAGGGAGATTTCGGAGTGACAGAATGCTCCATTTCCTTACGAGTGATACAGGATCTATAGGACATTTAACTTAAAAGTGGACCACTGTACGAAATAAAAACTCTATTCTGCTAGGAGGTACCCATATAATAGTTATTAAAAATCTTAATTTTAGCAGTAAAATTAGCAGAAGGTCCGTGTGAGCTACCGACTAGTCCCTGGTGCAAATCCTTGTTCCATGGCCCAAATTGAGAACTGACTTGGTTCAAATTACTCTAATAACAGGAAGTTAACGATACAGTGGCCAATATAGGTAGCAGCTCACACGAAGTTAACACAGGCATTAGTAAACAAGCAACCACAATTAACGTTATTTCATAAAGGTGGCTAAAGTATAACATTTATGGCGCAACGGAACTTAAACATAAAAAAATGCATCTGAGCTTGTTCTCAGCACTGGTGAAAAACAATATTAAATAAAAAGGGGGAAGGTGCTCGAAAACTACAATTTACAGGCAAGTCAAAATTATACTGAACTTAACTTGTTTATTCAGGTCGAACGCAAACAAAATGGGGAACCAATTATGTTAATACAATAAAAGTGCATCTCATTTACATTATCTAACACTGACGATGCCCAGCATTGAATAACTACGAGGTCGAAAAAATAAAAATAAAAACTACAGCATGCAACCTATAGAAATGTTTAGAATTACTAAAGGAAGCGAATGAAATGTAGCTAACGCGATAGGGAGCGGTTACAGAGACGGATGAAATCCAGTCTCAAAAACCAGAAGAGTGAAATAATTACAAAGACGGAAAAGTGAGAGTAAAAACTACGGCATGCAACCCTTAGAAATACATAGAATTTCATAAGCAAGCTATTGAAGGAGGTTGTACAAGACTCGGAGAGAATTACTGACAGAGACTGAGTGCATACTACAAGTTCGGAGAAGAAACAGCAAAGTTAAAATAGACGGGGAGAGAAGATCGCGCATTGTTAGTAGATATCAGAAGGATACACGTATAGTTACTTGCCTGATGGGCATGGAACAAACAATAGTGGAAGCCGAAGGCTTTGTTCTAAGAACCAACCACGGAAGGAAACGATAAGAAAGCTTTTACATGCACTGTACAAAAATGAACATATCGTGATTTAGAAATCGGGCCCCACAAAGCTAGAAAGAATTTACACAGTGTTCATACACCGCCACATAACCACAAAAGGTTTGAATATACCAGGCCGTTATCAAACTGCAACTAGTAACACATACACCACGTTTATCTGTTGGAAATTACTGGATTGAAAAACTAGAACACATTTCCGCGCACGATCGGAAAAAATATTCTGAAAAATGAATCTAAGTTCAAGAGTCTAAGTTAAACATGCTACACAATGAATCGCCACCATCTACGAGGACATAAGAGCAGAACCAACCTTACCTCACCACGATCCCAGCACAACGTGACCACCGAGCGGCCAGGAGGCGCGAAAGCTACCAGAATCTGGGCAAAACCCACGAGAACAGCGGTGGTGGGGATAGAAGATCGCGAGACTTGCCCTGGAGAGGGCTCGTCGACTGGATTGTAGATAAAGGGTGTAGAAACCTCTTTGGTCGCATCAGCAGCAGCGTTTGGTAACGACTAACCATCGACTCTGAGTCAGAGAGAACCATACAAAGCGAGCAATTACCACCCACATTTAGACAGCCATTAGATCCCTGCACATCCACTTAAAAGTAAAACAAGTATACATTCTCACAGGGACAGTGGCGTAGTGGAGAAGCCGTACTTATTGCCACGTTCATAACCACAATAATAAATTGTTAAAATAACAAAATCCTAGCAATATTAACTAACATTTCAGAAACTAATATTTTAAAACATGAAATAAAAATGCTATTCCTCATGCCTTGAAAAGAGTGGGGTTCTAGCTTTAACAAAATGCTAATCTAGCGACATCAAATAAATTACAATTTTATAAAAAATATATGGAAGACGACAGACTGTCTTCTTTCAAACTCTTATTTCATTTTTTACTCGGTGACCTTGGCAACTGCCGAGTGAAACCCCTGAACCTAGCGATAATTTCTTCTTGTCTTCGACTCTCGACGAGCGGCCGCGGCCCAGTACCAGGCTGGGAACCGCTGGCATAAGTGGGTAAGTGTAAATGTTTGCGAATCATATAACTGAGGCGGGCTTCGGGATTAGCCCGTATTCACTTAGGGGGATGCGGAAAATCGCCTAATAATCACATTCAGGATGGCCGACCCCCCCCCCCTTTCGTTAATTCAGCGGGTGGATTCGAACTAGGGATGGGAAAAACCGACCGGTTAAAACCGATACCGGTATTTTAGTTTTGAAGAACCGGTTTTGTTCGGTATTCATTTGGTGTCAGTTCTAACAGTTTTTTTTAGTTATTTCCAAGAACCGGGTAAAAGAACCGGTACGACTACTTCCTGTATTTTTTTAATAATAATAATCTTATGAAGACTGACTAAATGTGCCGAAAGCGGCCATTTTAATAAATGAGTTTTCTCGACTGCTTTTACTATTGGATAATAAAGAACAGAGTGTTGTTAGGTCCTCAACACGTTAAATGTATTATATTGCTATGCTAACAAATTTTATTGGTGTGATTGCTTGAAAGTGAGGGGCTTGTTTAATAACCAATATGGATTTAGGTAACATTAATCATGTGGTAGCGAGGTAGCCATGTGGTCTGAGGCTCCATGTCACGGACTGCGCGGCTGCTCCAGTCGGAGGTTCGAATCCTCCCTCCTCCCTCGGTCATGGGTGTGTATGTTGTCCTTAGCGTAAGTTAGTTTAAGTTAGATTAAGTAGTTTGTAAGTCTAGCGACCGATGACCTAAGCAGTTAGGTCTCATAAGAACTCACACCCATTTGAATATTCTTTGGGCATGTGGTGTACAGCTTTTCTAGTTCAATTTGCGTAAATTTACACTGACAACAAGCATACTGTTAGTCGGAACTGTGACTTTACTTTCCAAAATACTTCTGCAGCACTGATTGAAGTTCATTTACTGACTGTTATATAACTAGCTATTCATATGGTGTCCTGACAAAAGCACCCAGTGACAAAAGCACCCAGTGACATTAGCACCCAGTTCTGGTCGAGGGGCGGCCCGCTAATCTCCCTGCCCGGCAGGTAGAAGAGCCGAAGGCTGTGAGGTCGCATTGACACAAGGCCGTACTTGACGGCAATAGCATTGCTGCAATTTATAATGGAAGCGAGCCTAAAGAAAAACCAAGACATATTAATAAGATTTGTGACCTGGAAAAAGTCTTCGATAATGTAAGGTGCTGGATGATGTTCGAAATTCTGAAAAAATTAGGAGTAAGCTTGTAGGGAAAGGCGGAAAATACATAGTTTGTATAAGAACGAAGTCGATACAATAAGCGTCGAAAGTCAAGAACGAAATGCTCAGATTAAAAAGGGGGTAAGAAAAGGTTGTGGTCTGTCCCCATTGTTCAACTTGCACAATGAAGAGACTTAATGTAGAAAATAAAGAAGATCTTCAAGGCTCTGATAAAAGTTCTGGGTAAAAGGATATCAGTGATAAGATTTGCTGATGACATTGCTATCATCTGTGAAAGCGAAGGAAAATTACAGGGTCTGTTGAATAGAATGAAAAGACTAATGAGCACAGACCATGGACTGAAGGTAAACCAAGGAAAGATGAAAGTCATAAGAAGTAACAGAAATAAAAGTAGCGAGAAAATAACATCCGTCGGGGGTTCGAATGCCCCCTCGGGCATGGATGTTTGTGTCGTCTTTAGTATAAGCTAGTTCATAAGTAGTTTGTAAGTTTAGGGACTGATGATCCCTTAGTTAAGTCCCATAAGCTCTACAAACATTTGAATTTGATCACAATGTACACCAAGACAAGGAATTCTGCTACCTTTGCAGTAAACTAACTCACGACGGAAGAAGCAAGAGGGACATAAAAAGTAGATTAGCACAAGCAATGAGGGCATTCACGGGAAAGAGAAATCTACTGCTGTCAAACATCGCCCTAGACTTCAGGCAGAAATTTCGCAGAACATTAGTTTGCAGTATAACATTGAATGTAACTTGGACTGCTGTGAAATGAGAACAGAAGAGAAGTGAATCATTTGATATGTAGTTTACGGAGTTGTACAAAATATCACGTAATTTTTTTTGTAGGTACTGCTTTTAAGTTTATGTTTTAAAGCCATATATGCCTGGGTATTTATGAATTTTGGGCATTTGCCCAAGCATTCATTCTAGGCATTTGCCCCAACTTGCAAATGTTGAGGCATTTTACATCACTAGGGGAAAAACAGAATGGAAACATCAAGCAAATAATTGAGGATGTAGGTTGCAATGGTACTCTGAAATGAAACGGTTGGCTAGGGATTTGGTGGCAGGTCGCATCAAAGCAGTCAGAAGACTTATGACTAGGGATGCAAACGATAAATCTACGTTTTGAAAACATCGACGTTTTGCCCCAAAACATCGATGTCAACAGCGATGGTTTGAACATTGATAAATCGCCTATGTATCGGCGATAGAAGACGAAAACTATCAACACCGTTACATTCTGGTTCTAAGCCTTTTTGTATGTTTGTATCGTCTATGGGACTTAACTACGGGGTCATCAGTCCCTAAACTTACAAACTACTTATGAACTACTTACGAACTAGGACGGCACAAATATCCATGCCCGAGGGGGGATTCGAACCCCCGACCGTAGTGGCCGTGCGGACCGTGACTGGAGCGCCTTAGTCCCCTCGGCCACCGCGGCCGGCTAAGCCTTTTTATTGTATATGAAAAGAATGTTCTACAGTATTGTATGTTACGTTTAGAAAACAAAATATTTGGGTTTTATTTCCGAAAAAGTGATAATTTGCGAATGTGTGGTTACGTTACAAATAAATAAATAAATAAATTTAACATTCACAGAATATATGACAACTGCGAATGGACAAGGCTGAAAATGTGTACCCAAATGGCACAAATACACAAATTGCACGAACCGAACACTACGATCTTCATAATCGTACTGACAGTTAGCAGTCATCCGCTGAGGTGGGCAAGGACCTCGGGACTGCAGGCAGACTGTGTCGAGAGAGCGTTTCCGGTGAGCGAGGACTGGGCGGCGTGGCATTACAGCGAAAACAGGGACGGCTTAGGGAGGGTGCGGGCTGCAGGTAGGTCGTGACGTAGTAAACAGGTCAGACTGGGTGCAAATGTCGCAGATTTGCCGTTGGGTGCAAATGTCACTGGGTGCTTTTGTCACATATCCATTCATATGCGATGGCTCACAAGTCCAACATAAGGAGTGGTTGGCTCAGTATTCGCAACTGCCAGATGGAAATACTAGGCCAGTAAAACTGTATGCTTTGTATATCGTCTTCTACGGACTTCTGGCTAGCCTTACACACACTCAAGAAGGCGTAATATTGTGAGGGGATCTTGCAAAATATGGAAAGACTATTGATTTGTCGTATAATGTAAATTTACGTAATTTTAACTAAACTTCCTAAGTTTCGTTTTCGACCGAAACTAGAAGGACTGGAAATTCGATTAGGGTTTCTATTTCGGCTGCCAATTAAGTTTCGGTCGAATTTTGCAGGAAATAAAAGCAATAAAGAGCCGAAAACCGGTTATTTAAAAAACCGGTTATCTTGAGCGGTTTTTACAGTGCGGTTAAACTGGTGACGAAAAGAACCGGTCTAACCGAAAACCGGTTGTTTCAGCGATAACCGCCATCCCTAATTCGAACCGGTGCCGGTACGCATCCCCGTCTCTGAAAGCGGTGCGTTAGATCACACGGCTAACCGAGCGGGTAAGTCCTGGAAAACACTATGGCCTGCTATTGTGATTCCAGAGCTTAAGTACGTGAAATTGTGAACACATCTGAATTCCTTGAAATCTTCGAAAACATTTCTGTTTGTTCAAATGCACATGAAGCTGGCGTAGGTATCCGGCTGCAAAATCACAGTAATGCTGTTTACGGCATGATGGCCGACAACGAAGACTGTATGGCCGCCTTTTATGCGGACGACAACGGTGGTAGTGAAGTAGGCAACGAAAGTGACGTTTCAGTGGAAGGAATGATAATGCCTCAGGCGAACGCAGCGGCACAGCTGCAAAAACTAATGACTTTCCGGAAACAATTCCAGCCGAAATGACGTCTGTAAAACGTCTGTGAGATCATGCTGCAGTAAAACTTCAAAAAAATATAAGTAGGGGAAACTAACTACAGCCGGCCGCGGTGGCCGAGGGGACTGAAGCGCTTCAGTCACGGTCTGCACGGCCACTACGGTCGGGGGTTCGAATCCCCCCCTCGGGCATGGATATTTGTGCCGTCCTTAGTCTTAGTTAGTTCATAAGTAGTTTGTAAGTTTAGGGACTGATGACCTCGTAGTTAAGTCCCATAGACTATACAAACATTTGAACTAACTACAAATGTTTGTCATTTTACGGAATTTAACTGCAGGGTCATCAGTCCCTAAACTTACAAACTACTTATGGACAACGGTATACTAAGGACAGCACAAACATCCATGCCCGAGGGGGATTCGAGCCCCCGACGGGAAACGGCCTCAGGCTTCGGAGCATGGCTTCTCAAATCCGCTCGGCCACTCCGCCGCGGAGGAAACTGACTGTTTCAGTAAATAAACGTCTGTTAACTACAGTGTAAAGTGCCAAAAGTCTATTGTCAGTGCCTCAATAAAAGTATGATGTATATTGTAGTACATATTAGAGTTTTTCTATTTAGCGTTTCAGGATTATCACAATTTTCGATAATCCGGATTACATCCGGTCCCACGCAGTTTTGATAGACGAAGTTCTTGTGTATATGTGGTACCTTAATATGTACACATACCACTGTGTTGGTTCATTTTTCTCTGCATTGAACACTCGTCCCACACAATAAACATAAATGTCTCCTGTTCGTCATACCTCAGCGGCAAGTGAATCATGCCTGTCCATACGGAATTCCTTTGTGTTCCCCCACGTTCCCGCCTTAACAGCACGCTGCCCGAGTAGTGGAGCGTCATACACGTTTACCCGGGGCCAAGGAGAAAGACAGAGCGTGGCGCGTTCGTTACATCGCGCGATCAAAGTAGACCTGAGACAACACGTCGCTAGCTGATTACACAATTCTCGAGGAATCTAAGAGTCCTGGCGCTACGCGTACGAGAGGTACCACCTAGCCTCAAAATATATGACTATCGTAGCTGTATTTAAAAGTCTCAAAAATGTTCAAATGTTTGTAGAACTTATGGGACTTAACTACGGGGTCATCAGTCCCTAAGCTTACAAACTACTTATGAACTAGCTAAGACTAAGGACGGCACAAATATCCATGCCCGAGGGGGATTCGAACCCCCGACCGCAGTGGCCGTGCAGACCGTGACTGAAGCGCCTCAGTCCCCTCGGCCACCGCGGCCGGCATTTCAAAGTGTCCCAATGACAAAACACCCCTATATAATGTTTGGTTCACTGTCCTGAATCACTTACAGAAATATTTGCACTCTACACGTTACACCCATACTCAGATATGAAGCAGAAACGTGTCCTATGAGTAGTAGGACACATGCCAGTGGAATGAAATTCTTGAGAAGTATGTTAAGGAAGAAGAGGAGAGAGAGAGAGTGAAAAATGAGGATGGCAGGAAGGAAATCGGAGTTGAGAAGTTGAATAAGAGAATAGAAAAGATCAGGTTAAAATGGTTTCGGCACGTGAAGAGGATGGGAGAAGAATAATGAAGCTCAAGATTGAGGACATGAGGAAAACCGAGAACAAGATGGATAATATAAAGACAAGTTTACGGAGGGGGAACCTGGTATGGAACCAAACAATGGAAGAAGAATATATATATATATATATATATATATATATATATATATATATATATATATATGTTTGTATAGCTTATGGGACTTAACTACGGCGTCATCAGTCCCTAAACTTACAAACTAGCTAATTATAAGGACGGCACAAATATCCATGCCCGAGGGGGGGATTCGAACCCCCGACCGTAGTGACCGTGCAGGCCGTGACTGGAGCGCCTCAGTCCCCTCGGCCACTGCGGCCGGCGAAGAAGAATGGATGCAAGTGATGAAGTACCATTGATACCCCAACCCGACCAGATGTTGGATAGAAGGGAAACGAAGATGATGATGACATGTTATATGACTGTAGTATCTTATGAAAGATTGTACCAAGACTGGGATTCGAACCTGGCAATTACAGTGGCTTCGCACATCTGCTGGGATTTCACTATCGCGCCTCCAACCTCAGTCCATATCATCATCTTTGCCTCGGCCCATATAACGTTCCCCCTTATCCAGGGGAGATCCGTGCGTTTGCGTGAAGCCACTGTTTCAAGGTGGTACAGGCCGCGGCGGATTAGCCGTGCGCATTGGGGCGTCGTGCTGCGGTGCACGCGAATATCCGCCGTCAGGGGTTCGAGTCTCCCCTCGGGCAAGGGTGTTCGTGTTTTCCTTAGGTTAGTTTACCTTAGTTTAAGTAGTTTGTAAGCTACGGACTAATAACCCAGAAAATTGAGTCCGATAGATTTACAAACATTTAAACAAGGTGGCATAGTGGTAAGCGTGACTTCCTATCGAGCAGGAGACCCAGCTTGGTGCAGATTTTCACAATTTATAGGACTGATAGAGAATACAGACAAAGTTCAGAGACGTGCAGCTCGTTTTGTATTATCGCAATGCAGGGGAGAGAGTGTCACGGAAATGATACAGGAGATAAGGTGGAAATCATATAAAGAAAGGCGTTACTCTTACGGCGAGTTTTATTTGCGAAATTTCTTTCACCAACTTTCTCTTCCGAATGCGAAATTATTTTGCTAGCATCCACCTACATAGGGAGACATGATCCATATAATAAAATGAAAGGAATAAGATCGAAAACGGAAAGATTTAGGTGTTCCTTTTTCCCGCGCGCTATGAGGAAATGGAAAGGTAGAGAAATATAAAAGCTGTTCAATGAATCCTGTGCCATGTACTTCACTGTGAGTTGCAGAGTTTTTATGTAGATGTAGACTTGTATACAGTATATACGGCGACGTGTTTAAGGGGGGGGGGATTCCAACAAACAATTAAACTCTTTTTCTATTTTGGCAATACCATGAAAATTTTGAAATGATGTCTACTATATAATTATGAAGTAGTTACCAAGGTTTTAAGACCATAACATGTTTTTAGAACGATGAATTTTTAATATGCTCTTAATGGTATTCGAGCAAACGCACTTTTGTTACTCACGTTACAATTTTCACATGGCAGATTTTATAGGTACATTTACAAGACAGCTCAACAGTTCTGAGTTTTCATCTTATGAGAAATATTAATCATTTCTTTCCGTGTTTATTTCAAATTTCAACCTTAAATTTTCTTTAATTATTGGTACTTAAATGTGAGGATAAAATAAACAAATTGATTTGCAGAGTATTTACGTAGATATGGAATATGTTTTAATCTGTTGCTAGTGATGCGGTAGTCTAGCGGTAAGAAGTTTACAAACATTTTTAATCTGTTTTTTATATTTATACACATCACACTTGTTTGTGATTGAAAGCGTCTCTTTATCAGTAGTTTAAGCCAAATTAAAACATCTACTGTTGAATAGTGTACTCTGCCCTGCGGGATACGTAACATTCACTGATGGCTAAGAGGAAGAAATAGTGTTTTGCGATGCAATGAGTTATTTAACATTTTTATTGTTTGTAAAGGAAAATCTGTATGTTTAATATGCGCCTTTATGCGGATCGTGCGGTTGCTCCCCGTCGGAGGTTCGAGTCCTCCCTCCAACATAGGTATGTATGTGTGTGTGTGTGTGTGTGTGTGTGTGTGTGTGTGTTGTCCTTAGGTTAGTTTAAGTACTTCGAAAGCCTGATTGGTCTTACTCCTGTTTCTCATTCATTGACTGGTATATACTGTATATGTGAGTTGCGCTTCAACTTTACAGCCATTTTTCTCCTAACTTGCTGCAGAGCGCACTTTAAAACTTCTACGAGTGGGCACCCTTGACGTTTACTGCTAACCTCCGAAGCCTCATACCAGTCTGAATTCCCGAGACCAGAAGGACCTCTTGTTAGAAATCACGTTAACTGTGTCAAGAGAACTTCGAATTGTAGAACGTAAACTGTTTCAGTCTGGAATTCTATACTTTTTCCAACGCCCAAAGATGAATATTTATTTTAACACGAGGGTGGTTTGAAAAGTTCTGGGAATCACCACGAGAGGTCAGCGTTAGCGCAACGAGTTGTTGACGTGATCTCCATTGGCATGTTTGTTGCGTGCAAACACGTGTCACGTCGGTGCTCTTCGAAGAGTGCTGTGGCGGTGGCGTGGCTCTGCTTTTGTTCCCGCGCGGTGATTTGCAAAGATGGAAAACAAGAAAACGAGATTCGACCTGTGATTAAGTACGTCCTACAGAAAGGTATGAAAGCAAAGGACATTCAGAGAATACACTGGGAGACTGTTCCTTCATAGTGAGCAGTTGCCAAGTGGAGAAATGAGTTTAAATTTGGTGAGGAGAGCTTGGGTGATGATCCGCGCAGTGGTGTGACACTACTCCGGAAAGCACTGCAAAGTTGTGCAAAATGCCGATTCAAAGTGCGTCACATTACTCACGCTTGCCAGATGTCAGCTTCAAAGGGTGTATCACATTTTAACTGAAGAATTAGAAATGAAAAACTTATGTGCAAGATGGATGCCGCGACTCTTCAAAAATGCATGAGAATGGACATATCGCAACACTGTCTTGCCCGTTTTAGGAAAACCGAACAAGATTTTGGCCGTCGGTTTGTGATCACGGACGAAACTTGGATGCGCTACTAAACAACAGTCAAAGCAGTGGAAACATGCTGATTCTCCGCCATAAAAGAAAGAAAAGACAATTCTCTCGGCTGGAAAGGTCATGGCACCAGTGTTTGTATATTATCTTCCCACTGGGCAAACAACTACTGGAGAATACTATTCTAACCTCCTGGACAAATTGCAGCAAAAGATACGAGAAAAAAGCAAGGATGAAAGTCATCTTCCACTAAGACAATGCGCACCCGCACACATGTACCGACGCCATGGCAAAATTACAGGAACTAAGGTATGAATTGTTGCTACACCCGCCTTATTTACCTGATACGGATCCGTCAGACTTCCATCTCTTCCCAACTCTGAAAATTTTTCTTGGTTGGCGAAGATTCACTTCAAGCGAAGAACTAATAGCCGGAGTTGACAGGCCTGGAGAAATTTCATTTTCGAGATGGGATCAAGGACTGGAACATCGTTGGACCAAGTGCATTAATCTACAAGGAGACTACATTGAAATATAAAAAAAGGTTTCAGTGATGTAAGTACTTTTTATTTCATTGCGCTCCGAGAACTTTTAAAACCATCCTCGTAAATACATGTTGCTATAGTGGAGGGATAGTTCTTATCAATACCCTTTTCGCGAGATATTCGTAAAAGCAAGCAATATATTTGATGATTATCCTAGAAACAGACGTCCATTAGTGCAGGCCTCTCTATAACCCTTTGGTACTTTCATCATGCACCTGTAACAAAGCGCGCTGTTCTTCTTAGCTCTTCTATTTCATTCATGAATCCTGTCTCGTTCAAATGCTCAAATGTTTGTAAGCTTATTGGACCAAACTGTTATGTTCATCAGTCTGTAAGCTTACAAACTACTTAAACTAACTTACATAAAAGACAACACGCACATCCATGCACGAGGGAGAACTCAAACATCCGGCGGAACGGCCACCGTGTCTGTAGCATGGCGCCTTAGACCACGCGGCCATACCGCGCGATCTCCTGTCTGCTACAGATCCCAGACTACATCTACATAATTACTCTGCAAATAACATTTAAGTGCAGATGATTCAATGAACTTCTCATGTTATTTCTCTACTGTTCCATCCTCGAATAGCATACGGGAAAAAGGAACACCTAAATCTTTCCGTTTTCGATGTGACTTATCTTATTACGATGATCAAGTTTCCATATGTAGGTGGGTGCTAAAATATGTTCGCATTAAGAGGAGAAAGTTGGTGAAAGAAATTTCGCAAATAGATCTCGCCGAAACGAATAACGCCTTTCTATAACGGTTTCCACCCTAACTCGTGCATCATTTCCTTGACACTCTATCGCCTGTATCGCAATAATACAAACCGGTCTGCCCTTCTTTGAACTTTCTCTGCATCATCCGTCAGTCCCACTTGGTGGGATCCGACAATGCGCAGCAGTACTCCAAAATAGGACGCACAAATATAGTGTAGGCAATTTCTCTAGTAGAATGATTGCATCTTCTAAATGTTCTGCCAATGAAACGTAGTCTTTGGTTCGACTTCCCTGCGGTATTTTCTATGTATTCTTCCTCATTAAAGTTGTCAGTAATTATAATTCCTTGTTATTTAGTGATGTGACTGATTAATCGTGTAACTTATTTGTAACGGATTTCTTTTAGTGTTCATATAGGTGACTGCACAGTTGTCGTTATTTAGCCTCAGTCGCCACAGTGATATCTAAATCGTTCTGCAGTTGCGTTTAATCTTCTGGTGACTGTACTAACCTTCAAATCACAGCATTATCCTCGAACAGTCTAAAACAGCTACTCAGACTGTCTCCTAAATGGTTTATAAAGACAAGGAACAGTAAGGCTCTACAACACTTCCCTGTGGAATGCCAGATATCACGTCCGTTTCACTCGGTGACATTCCGTCAATTACAAAGTACAATCTTCTGACAGGAAATCGCGAATCCAGTCGCACGACTGCGGCGATATTCCATAAGCACGCAGTTTGATTAGAAGCCACTCATGAGGTACGGTGTCAAAAGTCTTTCGGAAATCTAGAAATTTGGAATCGATTTGAGATCCCTTGTCGATCGTACTCGTCACTTCATGTGAGTAAAGAGTAAAGTGTTTCACAAGAATGATACTTTCGGAATCTGTGTTCACTGTGGGTCAATAGGTCGTTCTTTTCGAGGTAGTTCACAATGCTTGAAACAGTATAGGTTATGTTCTAAAATGCTGCAAAGCGATGTCAATGATATGGGCCTGTAATTTTGCGGATCATTACTATTGCCTTTCTTGAATACTGGAGAGACCTGTTCGACATTGAGTACAGATCTTTCTCTGAGCAAGCGGTTGTTTACGACAGCTAGGTTTGGAGCTATTGTATCAGCCTACCCTGAAAGGAACCTAATTGGTATACAATCCGACGAGCAGTAATGAAGTATTGGTAGAACGAGTGATTTGTAAGCTGCTACCTTTTTTGTCAGAATACATTTCGGAGGAATCTTCCAGTGACTCTGACTGCCATCTGCCTTACGCGCGATGAATTTCGTTTAAATAAGAGTGCTGTTGCCCAATAGAAAAGGGAAACAAAAATGTTTCCAAAAATATGTGATGGAATACCTAGTCAGGTACTTGGGATGTTAAGAAAATTTAGAGGAATTCGTTTTAAAATCATGAAAATAAATACGAGCATTAACTTTAATAAGGAATGTTTGGCACTTAATGTCATTCCAAATTATGCAAAAATTAATATAGCTAGTCACTCAAACGTTACTGCTATTGTACAACAGAGGAGTAAACTGTTTTGGATTAGATCAGAAATCAAAAATGCCTATGTTAGTAAAGAAATTCAAATGTTTGTAAAGCTTATGGGACTTAACTACGGGGTCATCAGTCCCTAAACTTACAAACTACTTATGAACTACTTACGAACTAGGACGGCACAAATATCCATGCCCAAGGGGGGATTCGAACCCCCGACCGTAGTGGCCGTGCAGACCGTGACTGAAGCGCCTCAGTCTCCTCGGCCACCGCGGCCGGCTAGTAAAGAATCTTTAAATGCAGAAATGTACGATTTGCATCTACAACTAGGTAATTCTCTGTCTCCTTTGATTTTTTATACTCTCTTACTTTACATAGATAGAAAAATCAATGACATTCTTGAAAATATCACCATTAATCATCAAAAAAAGATAGCTAATATTGTAGTCGTCCACGTCAGCTCGCTCTCCCCCCCCCCTCTCCCAACCACCACTACTTCTTCCCCTGTAAAAGTTTTGACCATTTTGTGTTGATCTCTTATCGCTGGTAGGCCTGCTTATTCGATTATAAAAATCAACACGACTTAATAACTACGTTAAATGTACACGTATTGCGACGTCCATTTTCCCGCTTCCGCTACTTGGGTAGGAGGCACGCGACGCACGCCTCTGCAGTCTCTCTCGGAACCGTTTATTGGAGGCCACAATTAATTCTTTGAACTGCTACACGCGTATTGTCAGTTGCAATACGGGTCACCATCCATGGTCTAAACCTGTTCCCTGTATACGCCAAATTTCATAGTGAGCAATCTAATGGTGTCCAAGTCTGGAGTAAGGTACCCTCCGCCATGTAATGTACGAAATTTTATGTAGACCGTGATGTTTATCTGTTTTTGAAGGTCAAGTATGAAAAATTTTATCTCTGTCTCATGAACTGTATGGCAGCGAACCTAATCTGAAGTGCCGATTTCCACACAAAATTACCAATTTCGGTATATTTGATCTTCAAAAATCGATAAACATCACGGTCTACACATATGTATGAGACACCCAACGGGCCCAGTTGTGAAGTAAGTATTTCAACTAGATACAATGTTGGCGACTTGCATATCCTTAAAGGAGTATCAGTAATTTAATGTAGAATCCGAATCGCGTGTAGTTGCTGGTGAGTCATCACATCGTTGAGAGGTGAAAGCTCGTTAAATGGCATAGTAAAAATGTGACCTTTGCTTTACCAGCCGAATACTTCGTCGCTAATCGAGACAGGAAGTCAAATTAAGCAGCGATGTAATGGATACTTACCCAACGTAGGTAACAATATTTTATTTGCAAACCAAAAATACTACGACATTTATCGAGATAAAAACTTCTACACTTTAAATTGGACCAAATTACACACAGTGTGTCAAATTTAATTAAGATCAGTTCAGTAGATTTGGAATTCAACGTGGACATTATCGTAACACGACTTTTATATACATATAAGTTTTTGCCCAACGATGTGCTATACAGATGGCCTTGGCATTAGCGAGTTCTGAATCTCGAGATCTACAGCTTGTTCTGAGGCTTGGGCACGTCAATAGGTATTGGTACATTTGGACATTCACACAGCCATACAGAGGTTCCCCACCAGGCAAGGTTATACTTGCAATTTGAGACTCAAGTCCTCATCCTGTTTGAGAGCCTTTCTGGTTGTGAATGATATGTTACTTCTGGCTGCAAGTTCTATCTTCTGCTCAAAGATGGACTGATGTGTTACCTCCTTCCATAGCTGAAGTCTCCTCCCTCCGACGGAGCCGTCGATTGGCTGTGGGCGACCAAAGAAAGCTATTGAGTGAGACCACCTGGGTTCCTATTGGTGCCAGTGTAGACGCTCCAGCTGGGGAGCTATTTCCTACTTGCTATTTGCAGCCGTATGTTACGTAGAGCTATCCCTATGAGAGTCTAAATCATCTCTGTAGGCGTGGGCCTCAAACATCGAGAAAAAATGTGGGCTAATTCACTTACGGCCACATTAATACGTTACACTTGGGCCAAATTATTCCACACATGCACGGCACATTTAGCTGATGGCTGTTGTACGAAGCACTTTTTTGTCAGCACCCGTTTTTATTGGTAAGCTTACAAATAATATTATTATTCCTAGTTCTGACGTTTTCCCACGGCCTTCCACGTCGGGGGTTTCGAATCCTCCCTCGGGCATGAATGTGTGTGTTGTCCTTAGGTTAGTTTAACTTAGTTTAAGTAGTTTGTAAGACTAGGGACTGGTGACCAACATAGTTTGGTCCCATAGAATTACAAACATTTGAACATTTCTGAGGTTTTCCTTAGTTTCCAAACAGATCTGTCTGAATGAAATAGTTCTAACTAGTTCCACGCCTAAGAATTTCGGAGTGTAGCAGTGCTCTAGATCTTTCCCTTTCCAGTTCACAATCAGTTTTCGTTTGGCTTCCTTATTTCTCAGATGAACGTCGGAGACTTGCGTCTTGGCTCGGTTTGGTTACAAATGGTTATGATTATAGTAATTGTCCAATGTTTCAAGGGCGGTAATTAACTTTTCCACTTCTCGAAGGTGCACCCTTGGGAGGCCACTTCAACATATGTGAACTACCTGCCATCAGGATGCGTTATCTGGTTCTCGGTGTCTATGTTGAACAGCAGTGGAGCTAATACACTGTCCTGATTGCTGTTCGGATACTTTTGATCCTATAGTGTATGTCTGAAATCAGCGAGAGCAAAGTCGTCCGTTAGTCAGCTGGTTTAAAAACCAGTACCGTTATATTTGCCATTTAGCTGTTTCAAAATCAAATAAGCTGCTGTATGCGGATGCAACTGAGTCGGTGACACTTCACTTCCAGCTTCAAACAGTGTTAACCTTGGCCACACACCTGGAGGCTGCAATAAACTGGGCACCGTTGCTGTGGGGGACCGAATGACGTCTATTACGTCCGGAGAGTCCACCGCTGCGGTGAGCCCAATTACTGCCAGTAATGAGATAGACGCTCCACGCGTGGTCGCGTAGGAGGTCGCCACAGGGCGTGGAAGGCAGCGAAGGACTTCCTAGGGTGTCGATCGTGGGGCCTCTCCTCTTCATCTTACCAACAGGCTTGAGGCTCTATCTGTACCAGACAATGTTTCTGAACCGGATGGTGTCTCTTATTCTGAGGTCACCTCCCAGCCTGCAAATTGAGGCTATCACAGAGGGTGGGTTTGCTTGTAGTTGGAAGGTCCAACGTTAGACGGATAATAGAGTCCCTTCGAGATATAGCTGCTAGGGAGTGGAAAAAGGCAATTGTGCTCTCCGTGTGCAAGCCGGGTGGAGTCATTCCAGATGTGAAACGGGTCCTTTCAGATGCCATGAAGAGTACGTGGTGCAGCCAACTGCAGGTGGTGGCTCACGTCGGTACCAACGATGTGTGTCGCTTTGGATTCTCTCTGGCTTCGAGCGGCTATCTTAAGCGGTAACAACTGCCAGTCTTGCTTGCAAGATGAAGGCAGAGCTCACCATCTACAGCATAGTTGACAGGACCGTCTGCGGACCTCTGGTAGCGAGCTGAATGGAGGGCTTGAATAAGAGGCTCAGACGGTTCTGCCACCGTGTAGGCTGCAGATTTCTCGACTTGCGCCATCGAGTGTGGGGTTATAGGTTGTGCTGAATAGGTCAGGAGTTCACTACACGCATGGAGCGGCTACACTGGGAGTTGGTTTTTTTTTTTTTTTTTTTTTTTTTTTTTTTTTTTTTTTTTTTAGTTCCTCGGTAACGCATTAAACGGGTTACATTGTGAAAGGGTACAGGTCACAAATAGCACTAACACTGATTTAAAAAGCTTCGGTCTAACAGTTGTAAATTGTTGTAGTTGTGTGGAGAAAGTACCACATCTCCAAATGCTAAAAGAAACTACTGAAGCTCAAATCATTATAGGTAGCGAAAACTGGCTAAAGCCGGAGGTACGTTCAGACGAAATTTTTACAAAGGGGCAAATTGTGTTCAGAAAAGATATATTGAATAAAATACATTGTGGCATATTTATTACTGTCAGAAGTCGTCTATCCCGTAGCGAAATTGAAGTAGATAGTTCCTGTGAGTTGGTATGGGTAGCAGTTATACCTGACAACAGGAATAAGTTAGACCATTCGATTGCAGAAATGTTCAAAGAAAGCTTGGAACAAATTCCCAAAACGTACCCAAAGCATACAATTTTAATTGGTGCCAACTTTTACTTACCCTCGATTTTTTGGCAAATATATCGGGTGATCAAAAACTCAGTATAAATTTGAAAACTTAATAAATCACGGAATGTAGATAGAAGGTAAAAATTGACACATACGCTTGGAATGACATGCGCTTTATTAGAAAAAAAAGTTCAAAAAATGTCTGACAGATGGTGCTTCACCTGATCAGAAAAGGAATAATTAGCATAACAAATTAAGAAAAAGCAAAGACGATCTTCTTTACAGGAAATGCTCAATATGTTCACTATCATTCCTCAGCAATAGCTGTAGTCGAGAAATAATGTTGTGAACAGCACTGTAAAGCATGTCCAGAGCTTTGGCGTCAATGTTGTCTTTCATCATCCCTAGAGATGTCGGTCGATCACGATACACTTGCGACTTCAGGTAACCCCAAAGCCAATAATCGCACGGACTGAGGTCTGGGCACCTGGGAGGCCAAGCATGACGGAAGTGGCGGCTGGGAACACGATCATCACCAAACGACGCGCGCAAGAGATCTTTCACGCGTCTAGCAATATGGGGTGGAGTGCCATCCTGCATAAAAATCGTACGTTCCAGCAGGTGTTTATCAGCCAGGCTGGGGATGATGCGATTCTGTAACATATCGGCGTACCACTCACCCGTCACGGTAGCAATCACTGACGTTTTGCTGTCCAGCGCCATCTGTCGTACATTTTTGAACCTTTTTTTATTATTCTAATAAAACCCCATGACATTCCAACCGTGTGAGTCAATTTTTACCTATCTACATTATTCCGTGATTTATTAAGTTTTCAAATTTATACTGGCTTTTTGATCACCCGGTACATATTCAAAACTGGAGGCAAGCATAAACGTCGTGCAAAATTGTACTGAACGCATTATCCGAAAATTATTTCGACAATTAGGTTATTAACCCACTAAAATAGTAAATGGTTGTGAAAACATACTTGACCTCCTAGCAATAAATAATCCGGAACTAAAAGAGAGCATCAAAGCAGACACAAAGATTAGTGAACACAGGTATCATAGCGAGACTGAATGTCAGATTTCCCAAATCCAACAAAATTAAACGAAAAATATATTTATTCCAAAAATCAGATAAAAATTCGATTAAACTTTCTTGAGTGAGGATCTCCAGTCTTTCGAAACTAATAATGTATGTGTAGATCAGATGTGGCTTACATTAACAAAAATAATAATATCGACAACCAATTAATAAAACTGGGCGCTGGCGCTCCGCTGCACACAAAAGAGGTTAGATCATCTTTGCAAAAGCAAAGAGAAAAGCATACGAATTTTAAACAGACACAAGTCCCCAAGACGGGCATTCTTTTACAGAAACCTGAAAGTTAGCTCGATCTTCAGTGCAAGAAGCTTATAATCGTTTCCACAACGAAAGCCTCTCACACAATTAACTCCTAAGACATTCTGGTCGTATGTAAGGTATGCTAACGGCAAAACACAATGAATACCTTCATTACGCAATAGCATTGGTGACACGACTATGAAAGTTCTGTTAAAGCAGACTTATTCAACATAGCTTTCCGAAATACCTTCACTCAAGAAGATGAAGCAAATAGTCAAGAATTCGAAACAAGAACAGCGTAATTTAGAAATAATTTAGAAGCAGATATTCCTGTAGTGTTAAAGCAACTGAAATCACTTAACAAACGTAAGTTTCCCCGTACTGATTGTATGCCAATAAGGTTCCTTTCAGAGTATGCTGATGCAATAGCCCCATACCTAGCTATCATATACAACCGCTCGCTTAGCGAATGATCCCTACACAGGTCACTGAAATTTTCAAGAAAGCCAGTTGTAGCCATCCACAAAATTACAGGCCTATATCATTGCGTCGGTTTTCAGCAGGATTTTAGAACATATATTTTCCTCAAATATTATGTACCACCTCGAAGAGAATGACCTATGGACCAATAGTCATCACGGATTCGGAAAGTTTAGTTCTTGTGAAACACAGCTAGCTCTTTACTCACGTGACGTGATGAGTACTATCAACAAGGGATCTCAATCGATTCCACAGTTATTGATTTCTGGAAGGCTATTGACATTGTACCACAGAAGCATCTTCTAATCAAATTGCGTACTTATGGAATATCGCCACAGTTTTCCGACTGGATTCGTGATTTCCTGTGTGAAAGAACACAGTACGTTGTAAATGAATCAGTCTTCGAGTAAATCAGAAGTGATATCTGACGTTCCAAATGGTAGTGTTATAGGGTCCGTGCTGTTCCTTATCTTTATAAACGATCTAGGAAACCATCTCAGCAGCTCTCTAAGGCTGTTCGCGGATGACTCTATCATTTATCGGTCATTAAAGTCACCACGAGATCAAACGCAACTACAAAACGATTTCGATGTCATCTTGGTACAAAAAGTAACAATTGAGCCTAAATAACGAAAAGTGTGAAGTCATCGATATGAGAACTAAAAGAAATCCTTTATACTTCATTTACACGAAAAATCAGTCAAAACCGTAGGCCGTAAATTCAACTAAATACCTCTAGATAATAATTACGAACAACTTAAATTGGAAAGAACAGACAGATAATATTGTAAGGAAGGCGATCAGAAGGCTACGTTTCATTGGCAGAACACTTAGAAATTGCAACAGGTCTACTAAAGATATTGGCTGCATTACAATTGTGCGTCCTATTTTGGAGTGTTACTGCGCACGTGGGATCCCCGTCAAGTGCAACTGACGGAGGCTATAGAGAAAGTTCAGAGAAGGGCAGCTCGTTCTCTGTTGTCACGATACAGGGGAGAGAGTGGCACAGTTATGATACACAAGTTGGGGCGTAAATCATTAAAAGAAATGCATTAGTCTTTGCGGTGAGAATTATTTGCGAAATATCTTTGACCAACTTTCTCTTTCGAATGCGAGCATATTTTTTAGAACCCACCTACATTGGGAGACAGGATCATCTGTAGACATTTAAACACAACTAGCTCTTTAAACACACTAAGTGATGAGTAGTATCGGTAAGGGATCTCAAATTGATTCCATACTTCTAGATTTCCAGAAGGCTTTTGACACCATACCTCACAAACAGGTCTTAATCAAATTGCGTGGTTATGGAATTTTGCTCCAGATTTGTGACTGGATAGGGGATTTCCTGTTGGAGAGGTCACAGTTTGTAGTAATCGACGGTAAGTCGTCAAATAAAACAGAGGTGATATCCGGCATTCCACAGGGTAGTGTTATTCGTTATCTGCTTTTCCTTAGATTAGATTAGTTATTTGTTCCGTAGATCCATATTGAGGGGATCCTCGTGGATGTGGAACATGTCAAGAAACAAAATTTACAAGTTGAATAACAGATAATACTAATAATATAAATACAAACACATACACTTATAATATAAATACAGATACATATTTTTTTTGTTGATAATATAATAATACTAATATAGTATGAGTGCATGCATCATTCGGTACAATTTAGAAATTCACAAATGGAGTAGAAGGAGTTGGCCACTAGAAAGTCTTTTAGGTTCCTCTTAAACTGATCTTTATTTGTAGCTAAATTTTTTATACTTGATGGTAAATTATTGAAAATGTGTGTTCCTGAGTAGTGGACCCCTTTTTGAACTAAAGTAAGTGCTTTTAATTCCTTGTGTAGATCAATTTTATTCCTAGTATTGTATGTATGAACTGAGCTGTTTGTTGGGAAAAGGGATATATTATTTATGACAAATTTCATTAAGGAATAAATATACTGAGAGGCAGTAGTTAATATACCCAGTTCTTTGAAGAGGCTTCTACAAAACGTCCGTGAATTTACTCCACAAATAATGCGTATTACACGTTTTTGGACTCTGAAGACTTTTGACTGACTTGAAGAATTACCCCAAAATACTATACATGATTTGGGAGAAAATTTAAGCAGCTCTCTTAGGTTGTTTGCAGATGACGCCGTCATTTACCGTCTAGTGGAATCATCTGAAGATCAAAACCAACTGGAGAACGATCTAAATAAGATATCACTATTGTGTACAAATTGGCAATTGACTATAAATAATGTGAAGTGTGAGGTCGTTCACATGAGCACGAAAAGAAATCCGTTATATTTGTTTACAAGATACATCAATCGAATATAAAGGCCGTAAACTCCACTAAATACTTAGGATTACTATTACATCAGACTTAAACTGAAAAAGAACACATAGATAATGTCGTAGGACAGACGAAATAGAGACCGCGTTTTATTGGCAGAACTCTTAAAATATGCAACAGAACTACTAAAGAGACTGCATACACCACACTTGTCCGTCCTTATTTGGAGTATTGCTGCCCAGTGTGGGATCCTTGTCAATTAGGTTTAACGGAAGCCATCGAAAGAGACCAAAGAAGGGCCGTCCGTTTTGTATTGTCACGATACAGGGGAGACAGCGTCACGGATATGATACAGGATCTGGGACGGGAATAATTACTACAATGTCGTTTATCGCTGCGGCTTGGGCTACTTATGAAACTCCAATCGCCAACATTCTCCTCCGAATGTGAGAATATATTGTTGACTGTAATCTACATAGGTAGGAATGATCATCAGAATAAAATATGAGAAATCAGAGCTCGAATGGAGAGATTCAGGTGTTCTTTCTTCCCCCATGCTATTCGAGAATGGAATGGTAGATGAATAGAATAAAGGTGGTTTGATGAACCCTCTGTCAGGCACTTAAATGTGATTTTCAGAGTATCCCATGTAGATGTAGATGTATAATAATATAAGAGGAATCAGATCGAAAACGGAAAGAATAAGGTGTTCCTTTTTCTTGCATGCTATTAGAGAATGGAACGGTAGAGAAATATAAAAGCGATTTGATGAACCCTCTGCCATGCACTTCAGTGTTATTTGAAGAGTATTTATGTAGTTGTAGATCATCTTTTCATAACTAGAGCATGTCCCTTCTTTGTGCGAATTTATTCTGCCTACTGTCATACAGTGCAAAACATACGCCAACAGTTAGGCGCTTACGTCTGTGAATTATAAGTGGCGGAAGCGTGATAGAAGCACGTCTCTGACAGTGAATGCGATTTGGACGCTTTATTGGAATCTCATTCAGAACTCAATATGCATCCCGTTATCTGATCACCGCAAACGGATGTTGTCCGTCAAAGGCTGCTAAATATTTACACACGGAACTCTGAAAATCCCGAAGTAGCTCAGGAATGAAGTGAGAAACAGCGTCTGCTCACTACGCATTTAGCCAGTTAATGATGTTGCCACTGAGGAGAAAATACATTCGTCCAGCGATCAGAAACTGGAAGCCGAAGCATGGAAGGTGGTCGACGGAGACAAAGATTTACTGTCAACACTGGACTCAAAAGATTCGATGTTCTAATTGAATTTTTGTTTTATAATTCATTTGTTAGAGTTCTGTAACCGAAACATTAAGCTTCATTTTCAAGACTCAGTACCGTGTACAGATTCCTCATCCTCAGTAAATTAAGACCAGCAACCAATGGTTGGATGTGACCATTTATGTTAGGTTATTAACGTAAATTACAGCTTATAGCTATCTTTTCAGTTCAAAGCAACTGAAGAGAACACGAAAAGAAGGGGCTCACTCTCGTCTTACAATTTTTCCTGGACAAGCATTTGGAAACTTTAGTTCTGTATTTTACAGAATACTCCTGTGTCATTTTCTCCGCAAGGAAACCCTTTTCTCGTAGAAAGAATTGTCCATAGTGAAGTACACGTTCACAAGAACAAATCGGCAGTTTAGAAAAAATGTCGATGAGCCCCTACTTTTTGTGTACCATTCAAGTGTTTAAAGTGATCACCTAAACGCTGACGAGTAGTTAAATAAACGGTAAAGCAGTCAACACTCCGAAGATTGGTTTAAACACCGCAGTGGTTTACTAGGCATGGTCCTGTTTGGAGGTGGTATGCCGCTGCCGTAATCCGACCTTCCTTACCCAGTCAGTAATAGGGGGACCTACAGTTTGACGTAGATCCCCAAACACGTGCTACTCGACATTTTCCACCTGATCAACTTTGCCAGAGGTGAAAGAAGTAGAAAGTGACAGATAAATATCCTAGGACTTGGCGAGGGTATCACCCGCGACCTTTCCATTCTCAGCCTGACACTCTACCTCTATGCTACAGAGCCAGTACGTATCGAGGAATATTATCCCACACTTTTGTCGATCTATTATGATCTATATTGAGCGAACAGACACCACACACACACACACACACACACCACACACACACACACTAAGTGTGTTTGCCTCTGTAACTTATAAAATAATAGGTGACGGGAAATTTTAATGCGGTAGGTCAACACAAGAAATGTTACACTTTCTGCGGAGCTATGAACATAGTTTATTGTATCATTTTCCAAAGAGTTACAGCACAAAGATATAATTTTTTAAATGGAACAATAGTTTTTTTTCTATCGTGAATTGGATTCGTTGAAACCAGCTGCGTCCAAATCAATTTAAACTACATTCCTATCACTGTTAGTTTGGGAGCTACAACCCTTCAAAGTTTAGGGGGCGGAGGCTACGACAGCTTAGCTGACTGGCTGGTGGTCATGAGACAGTGGGCCGTGCCCCAGGGGATAGCCACTCGGCCATTGAGCTACGCTATCGCAGCCTCCGCCCCCTAAACTTTGAAGGGTTATAGCTCCCAAACTAACAGTGATAGGAAAGTAGTTTAAATTGATTTGGACGCAGCTGGTTTAAACGAATCCAATACACGAAAGAAAAAACTATTGTTCAATTTAAAAAAATTATATCTTTGTGCTGTAACTCTTTGGAAAATGATACAATAAACTATGTTCATAAGTTACAGAGGCAAACACACTTAGTGAAGCACCTAAACTTATACAGACACCACATATATACAACTTATACAATTTGCATTTTTTTCAGTGCGGAGGCACTCCTAGGCCCTTACTCTTACGGGAATTAGTACAAAGTGACAACGAGTTTGAGTTCTAGTGGGTAGGGTAAAGTTACGAATTTGTATGTGACGGGAGGTGTGCTTGAATAAGGAGCCGTGTCTCAGCGTGCCCGGTCAGAGGGCTGAACGCTGTCAGTCATAAAAAAGCTGAGCCAAATGCTAAACGAACGACCAAGTACGAACAATGAAAACGACCGCCAATCATAGATCTATATGAAAAAAAAGTGATGTAGGGGTCAGCGCATCTGCCTAGATAGTAGGAGACTCTGTTTCGAATCCCGGCTAGGTACACATTTTCAACTTTAACCATTCGCAGTTAATGTCATACATTTCCTGAATATGAACAATTTTTTGTTGCGAACTAAGACCAGACAACTGTGACTTGAAAGACCCACCATAACCCATTACGTTTCTGTGCACTGTGATTATATTAATCGATTTGCTCGCAGTCGGAGCTTCGAGTCCTCCCTGGGGCACGTGTGTGTGTGTGTGTGTGTGTGTGTGTGTGTGTGTGTGTGTGTGTGTGTGTGTGTGTGTGTTTTGTCCTTAGGTTAGTAGTAATTGACGGTAAGTCATCGAGTAAAACAGAAGTGATATCTGGCTTTCCCCAAGGAAACGTTATAGGTCCCCTACTCTTCTTTGTGTTAATAACGATTTAGAAGACAATCTGAATAGTTCCCATAGACTGTTCGCAGATGATGCTGTCGTTTATCGGTTAGTGAAGTCAACAGAGAATCAAAATCAACTGTAAAGCGATTTAGACAAAATTTCTACATTGTGCGAAAGTTGGCAATTAACACTAAATAATGAAAAGTGTGAAGTAATACACATGACCACTAAAAGAAATCCGCTGAACTTCAATTACACGATAAATCAGTCAAACCTTAAGGTCGTAAATTCTACCAAATACCTAGGAGTAACTATTACGAACAACGTAGACTGGAGAGAACACACAGAAAATATTGTTGGGAAGGTGAACCAATGGTTACGTTTCATTGGCAGAACGCTTCGAAGATGCAACAGCTCCACCAAAGAGATTGCCTACATCACACTTGTACGTCCTCTCCTGGAGTACTGTTGTCCGGGGTTGGAACACTTGCGCGGAGTGACACTTGCGCGGAACCCGCGGCCCTTGGGGCGGCTAATCGCTTTTCCTGGGTACAGGCCCACCAAGAAGTCTAGCACTGCTGTTGTCAAGTTTCCACACTGTCAACATAACACGAAAATCAGTGAAATTGCACAACCCTTTGCAAGCTGAAGAGCAATATAGTGACTTGTTCTAACTACATATTAATCCGTTGAGTGTTCCTCCTGTAAACAAAAAGGTATTTTAATAGTGATAATGTTTGGAGAGTTAGTCTCTGCTACTACAAGACTATGACTTTCCACAGTCATACCTCCTAAAAGCATATTATTCAAAACACTAAGCATATCAAGACACCTGTGCAAGCAATAAATATATTAGTCATCCTGCACAGATACGTTGATGTAATTGACCGCTATCTAGTTAACCCCACTATCAAGCAACTTCCATCTCTTTAAAAATAGCTACTATGCTTTTTAATAGGAGATGCAACCTTAAACCTTCAATTAAAAAACGTTAATAATAAGTCAATGAGTATTTTACATACTTAAAGCGTTTATTCGTAGACCCCAAAACGATTTGGCTGTATTCGATTACAAATACATCTAAGAAATATATGAAATACGGAATGTGTAAGGGAATGTCACACACCGAAAAATGCTAAAGATAAATTCTATTTTCCATCACCGTCATATAGAACCATTTTTACTCCGAACTTGGCATAAACCAACAGGGAGAAACAAGTTGCAAGACTTCCAGGAAAAATGAAGCGAAATTGGCAGCCAATAGTTGGTTATAAATTACATTGCCTGTTAACTGTATAAATATAAATTACGGAATATGCGGAAATACTGATCAGTACAGTCAAAAAGGTCTAAGATAATAGGCAGTGGTTTACAATCAGATATCCGTATCACTCTCCTCCTCAAGAAGTCTGTGTGAAGATTTATATTCAGAACATTCAAGAAAAAGGTGTTGAAACTATAAGAAGCAGCTCATTTACTCAGGAAGGGAAAACGTTATGGTGCCCGTAAATTTGAACGGCTGTATCTCTTGTAGTAACATTTAATTTTTGATAAAATGTTAAAATCCATTAAACCAAAATTTTGTTTTTCTAAACTCAGTGCCAACTTTTCTTTGTCGAAATTTTTGCAGGAAGTAGTCTTGACATGATTTCATACTTCTATGCATTAATATTATCAAACATGTAATTTGTGTCACAAATTGCGCGACCGGTCCGGTCGGAGGTTCGAGTGCTTCCTCGGACATAGGTATGTTTGTTTGTACTTTGCCTAAGTTATTTTAAGTAAGATTAAGTAGTGTGTAAGTCTAGCGACCAATGATCTAAGTAGTTTGGCCGCATAAGATTACACATATACACGTAATTTATTTATTTCATAACCACATTTAAGTACTAATAATTAAAGAAACTTAAAAGAGAAATTTGAAGTAAACACTGAAAACAAATGATTGATATTTCTCATGAGATGAATGCACACAACCGTTGTCTTATGTCTTGTGAATGTACCTACAAATTCTGCCATATGAAAATTGTAGTGTGAGTCCCAAATATGTTTTTTTCTGTAATAACATTAAAAACATATTAAAAATTCAGAACTCGAAAATCAGTGAAGTTTTGGACTTTGAGCGTTTTGTGTTGCTACATCTTTACATAGTAGACACGATTTTAAAATTTGGTTGCTATCGCCAAAGTAGACGAAACGTTAAATTTTTTTGGTGTAATCTTCGCCGTGTCGACTGTATGTTGTAGAAGTCTACGTCTCTGAGGAGAGAACGTTGTTTGCACTTCTCCTGCGTTTCCAGTCGGCTGTGCTGTGCTACGTAACGACATCGTACCGTTCCACTTTACCGAGAGCTATATATGTATTGGTGTGATGTCCGTTCTTTCGAAATAAGACATCACACCAATATATGTATCATTTAGACGCAAAGATTCTGGGTTCTGTTTTCATCGCTAACGCGATTAACAACGTTAGACCTCGTGTGTAAACAAAATGTTCAAATGTTTGGATAGTCTATGGGACTTAACTATGGGGTCATCAGTCCCTAAACTTACAAACTACTTATGAACTACTTACGAACTAGGACGGCACAAATATCCATGCGCGAGGGGGGATTCGAACCCCCGACCGTAGTGGCCGTGCAGACCGTGACTGGAGCGCCTTAGTCTCCTCGGCCACCGCGGCCGGCGTGTGTAAACACTTAAAGGTTATGAGTGCCACTGGAAAAATGTATAAGTAACACCTGTTGTTTGAGACTTGAAGATGACCTAAAATTAGCCGAAATCGATATCTCATAATAAACATTAGGTGTAGCTATCTATATTTCATAATGCTATTCCTAACATATTTAAAAGCTGCTCAAAACCACCTACAAAAAACCTTTATAATGAGATTGTATATAATTCCACGATTGTGTTTTAGTTATTTGTAGTAATACACCCAAAGATCTGCCTTTGCTTTTAGTGCCTTGATCAGCTGTTTATTTTTAGAGGTATTACTAGGGACAGGAAAAATTCGCATTTGCGATAAATGCGAATATAGATGCGAATTCTGACTCAAAATGCAGTAAATCCGCAATTGTAGTTAGCAACAGTTGGGCTCAATTCCGATTTCATCACATTCCCCTTCACATGGTGCTGTATTGTAAATCGAGTGATATTTGTATGACGTGTTATCTCCCTGTTGAATGAGGCTGTGATATCTCCGGGCCGTTACTACTGCTCCACATCGCTCGGTGGGCCTTTCCCTGAATACGGCACAGGTAGCGGCTGGAGGGCGAGGAGTAGGGGTGGTGTATCCCTACTTCTGGAACACCCTGTTCACTACCTGCAGCGTCCGGGTCTCCGCGCAAGTGTCTACAAATTCCCTTTCCGCGCAAGTGTCACTCCCCGCAAGTGTCACAAACTCCTGTTGTCCAGTGTGGGACCCTCACCAGGTGGGACTGACGGAAGACATTGAGAAGGTTCAGACAGGGGCAGCTCGTTTTGTTTTATCACTTTACAGGGGGAAAAGCGTCACGGAAATGTTGCACGATTTGAGGTGGAAATCATTAAAAGAAGACGTTATTCGTTGCGGCGAGATCTATTTGCGAAATTTCAATCGCCGACTTTTACTTCTGAATGTGAAAATATTTTGCTAGCACCCACTTAAAGGAGGCTTCGTCCCGGATATTATTAATACTAGATATGTTTATTTGTGACATATTGTTCCTACTTGTGCCTATAGCTTTACATTTATATATTCTGTAGACCAGTTTGGGCAGCAGAAAGCAAGATATGCTACTTGCAATAGGTGGAGTGGCCGTGCGTTCTAAGTCGCAGTGACTCAGCGCGTCCGGTCAGAGAGCTCAACGGCTTCAGTAATAAAAAACCTGAGCCATATACTCAAGGAACAACAAGAACAAACGACCGCAAAGCATCGATCTACACGAATAAACTTAAAAAAAAAAAAAAAAAAAAAAAAAAAAAAAAAAAAAAAAAAACCGTTCTAAGGCGCCTTGCTACTGAGCGCGCGGTTGCTCACCGACGGAGGTTCGAGTCCTCCGTCGGTCATGTGTGTGTGTGTGTGTGTGTGTGTGTGTTGTCCTTAGGTTACTTCAACGTATTGTAATTAGTCTGTAAGCGTAGCGACTAATAATCAAAGTAGTTAAGTGCCATAGATTTACAAACGTTTGAACATTTTAGATCGTTCCAGTTGTAAACAGTTGCATCACGTGGAACTGGAATAATGGATGAAAATGCTAGCAAATTTCATTTCATCTGGCTTTTATAAGGCCCCCTTCAACTGAGAGAAGTGTAAAGACAAGGGAAAATCAAGCATACATCACATCACTAACCGCGAATCAGTGGAGTTGTGCGCGTCTATGCATTTGGAAAATACTTTCCAGCAAGGAGCACGAGGAGGCGCTGTAGACAACGCTGCACTTAGAAAGAAGAGATTAGGACTAATTTCGTACGTAGCTAGTGCAAAGCACATACAACCATGTACTGGAAAAATTCATAATTACCTTAAATTGTGAATAAATAAATTTGTTTGACATAGTAATAGTACCTACTTTATTAATATTAGAAATCCAATCCCTAGTGAAAATTATTGGTTCCCTGAAGTTATTCCTCTTGAAATCCAATGGGAGATGTGGCTGTAAGTCGCACTTAATTATTATAGAACTAAGAAGAAAAATAAAAACTTAGAAAGATCGTCTGAGTCAGTACTCATTCCAAAAGTAGGAAACCAGATTTTCCAGGCATGTGAGAATTTTGAATTAATTCGGTTACGACAGGGTTAACTCAAGTGGCAGACGCTGTAAAAGAGGAGTTGTTGGTCCTATGAAATGTTGTTAAAAAGTCCTACAGTGGCCGTTCCTAGAAAAGTCACCATTTCATTTCTGCTTCCTACATATCTGTGAAGGTAAATTTAGAGAGATTGAATTAATACCGATGTTTACAAACAGCCATTTTCCCCGGGCACGAGTCGCGGCTGGAGCAGAGAAAAGCGGAAATGACAGTAGTACACGAAGTGTTCTCCGTTACACTGTAGATTGTTGCGAAATATGTAGTCGAATATTATCGATCAGCTATGTCAAGGATACATTTTCTATATCACAGTGGTTTTCACTTCTTATATTATTCTTGAGCTTCTCGTGAGGGGGAGAGGGGGAGTGAGTGGGCGAAGTCGTAATAGTTACTTGGGGAAAGGAAAAATAGGTTTTAGGTTTGATTTTGATAACATTCGCTACATGTCAGTCCTCTGGCGTTCTTCAAATTGATGCTGATTTGATAACGTTTGTCAGTAAGGCGAGACGGAATGCGAGGTCTGTGTGCCGAGGTTTTCGCAAGGTGTGGCAGGGGAGAGGGGCCCCTCAGCTCGCAGGTTACGCCCACGAGCGCAGCGGCAGTAGCCAGTCGTGCGCAACAGGTTCCCCACTACCGCGGGTCACTCCACAGATTCCATCCGCTGCTGACACCTAGCGTCCAAGAGCAGAACCACTAGCGCGTTCTGGTTTCGCGCCAGTACTAGCGCTGACGTGTGGCTTCTGAGTGAATCGCCTTTTTTAAAGTTGGCTTGCGCTTGTCAAACAATTTTGCCAGCAATTTGGTACCAGTATAAACAAGAAAATGCCACGTAAATGCTTTGAACTGAATCACTGTAGACGATACAGCTGGAGAGTTGAGTGTTTTATGAAACCACCGACAGTAAATCGAGCGGCACATAAATTCTGCACATTCCTCCTCTTATTTCTGCGAATTTACTACACCTTGCGGCCTCTGTCCCATCCAAATTCCCATTCCTCTTTCTCTTTACTATCTCGCATAAAATCAAAAAGGATATTTTATATTTTAATATAATCACGACACAATAAAACAAGACCGTATGTTGGAAGAACGATCTCCAGTTCCACAAGGCTTTGGTGATAATTTGTTTTGCATTTGAAAGAAACTGGAGGAAAAATCTAGTTTTGTGCTGACAGGAAAGGTTATCCTTGATGGCTATCCGATGGAAAAAGCAGAGGTCGAGCAATGGTTGATACGCTTTTTTTCCAACGTAGCTATCAGCTTTTTACTCCGCTTCTAATTATTGTTGGATAGCTGCGCAATATTGACCATTGTAGCAGAATTACAAAAAATCGCACTGACGTGTTTTACGGCCCACTTTAGATTTGTAGTTTTATAAGTTTTTGCAAACATTTTGGACCAAAATAATGATCGAAATAATAATAAATTAATTAATAAGAGTGTCTGAAACCCTTCTAGGGAAAAAAAATGTAGTGGCGGGTTCGAACCACCGACCTTTAGCGTCATAGTCCAACGCGTTACCCACTACGCTACAGCTATCGAAAAGAAAATAAGTCCTTTAGTCTTGTATTATTAATGGCCGTTGTTAACTGATGCTAATATGGCATTTGTAGACACTAGATTATCGTACGAAGAACTATGTGTTTTAGTTAATACTTCAGTGCGCCGTTGCTTTGAAATGACAACGTGTAAGTTACAATAAGAAAATCATCAAATACGCAACGCAAGATGCCAGAGAGAGTTCTGGGCGAGGAATGTCACGTGACATCTCCGAACGGCTGGTTTTCGTTAATTCAATGGAGGGTGTCAAATCTCCGTTAATTTTGCAAATATCTCTCAAACAATACGAGATATGAAAATAACGTAAGGGATCGAAGTTGTAGAGAATTTTCTCCTCTACAAATTCGGATATTAAATTTTCGTGTCAGATTAATAGTTAAGCCGTTATTTTCATTTAAATTTCGAGCTGTCAAAAGACTATTGCAAAGGCCCACTTTTAGTGTTACTACCGTAACCTAAAGTGGGCCAAAAGCCTGCCATTATTCCTCCGCCAGTTTTTGCACCCATGACTTGAAATCGGAGGACGATGAGCTGACGTTCATTACACTACCAGAAAGCGTCACACCAATCGTACTTCTCATAGTTTTGGTGCACATTGTCAAGTCAGGAAATCCATTGCATTTGTCCATTTTATTTTATTTTTTTAATAAAGGAGTAAGATTGTAGTAGCGGCGCGGAATAGTCGTGTGGTCTCGCGTCATGCTACCGGACTAGGAGGCCGTTCCCGCCGAAGATTCGAGTCCTCCCTCGGACATAGGTGTTTGTGTTGTCCTTATTGTAAGTTATTTTAAGTGGTTTGTAAGTCTAGGGACTGATGATCATAGCAGTTTGGTCCAACAGGCTTACAAACATTTTTGAAGTTTTTGATGATACTAAGATTTTGATTACCAATTTTTGAAATGATCTAACAACCTCAAAGATAACTCAGTGATTCGGCAGAGTATAAAACTAATTTAATAGTCGCCTTATTGTAGCACTTAACAATGTTAAGGATGGCCTTTAACATTTCTGCCATCTGTCACGCAGTTTCACGTAAACAACGGTAATGGACACAAATTAACATTGTTCACTTTTTTCAAGAGCTATTCACACTTACCTCAGCAAAAACTAAAGAAGTTCAACTGCAATCAGAAACATATTCAAGATAATTTCTTGAGTGGTGGTTACATACTGCCTCCGAAAAACGTTTTCCTGGATTGAAAATTATTAGCAGCCGTGGCACTACCCACTGTTAAGAGGCACACTCGTCCTGGCAAAGGCGCTAGCAGCGAGGTTGCGAATGAGGGGACAGCTGCCATTTGAAATGTTTGTAATTCTATAAGACCAAACTGCTGTGCTCCTCAGCCCCTACACTTACAGACTAAGGACAACACACACACACACACACACACACACACACACACAATCTCCGAGGGAGGACTCGAACCTCCGACGGCGAGCAACCGCGCGCTTCGCAGCAAGGCGGCTTTGAGCGCTCGACCACTCCACCGCGGCAATTTTCTTCCTTCCTTCCTTCCATAAAAGTCACATAACTAAATACTTGAGGTATAGTCAGGTTTTCTTTTGTAGTACCGTAGACTGCCTCTTGTTGAGACTCAAGGCTCTTTCTTACTGTTGTTTCTCTGTCTCTGTTCTTTGTCCCCCGGCTGCGGCGTTGCTGTTACGTTATTTTTCAACTGTCTCCTACGTCATCAAAATGTTTAAATGTTTGTAATCCTATGGGGGTGCAGAGACTAACCTGCTTAGCCATAACAGGCGGAATTAGCAGCACACCAACTGCTGGGATGGAAACCATGCTGGATATGCCCCCATTACACCTTTGGGTCAAGATGGAGGCGGCAGCTGGTGCCTACAGACTCAAATCTGTCAACAACTGGAACTCTTTGGGATATCCAGAATCACACACTAAAATAGTGAGTGAGGTAAATATAGGAAAGGTTGGGGAAATGCCAACCGACTATATTATAACCCCATACTGCTTCAACAAGCCTTTCAGTATAACAATTGGAAGTAGGGAGCAGTGGGAGAAAATAGTTCGACACCGTACGGGGGATATTGTCTGGTTCATTGACGGGTCGAAATCAGACCAAGGCGTTGGGGCCGGGGTATACGGGGTGCAGCCAAGACTGGAGGGCGTCATCTCTCTAGGGAAACTGGCCTCAGTATTCCAGGCCGAAATCACTGCCATCAGGCATGTGTGGAGGAGAATTTGCGTAGGTGCTACAAAGATCGTAGCATCTATATCTATTCAGACAGCCAGGCAGCCCTGAGATCATTGGCAGCTCCTACAACAAGGTTTAAAATTGTTGCAGAATGTCACAGGGTTCTGGTGGAGCTAGGGGAAAGCAATAGAGTAAACCTATTGTGGGTCCCTGGCCACTCGGGGATCAGTGGCAACGAACATGCCGACAGATTAGCCAGGATGGGGGCAGAGGCTCCATTTATTGGACCGGAACCTGTCCTGACAATCACCAAGGCAATGATTAAATTGGAGCTACGTAACTGGCTCAGAAGACAGCACGTAGAATATTGGACCAAAGTCCATCAACAAAAACATGGCAAGGTAATGATGCCAAAGCCTTGTTTTAAAAGAAGCTCTGCAATCCTGGGTCTGAACAGGAGAGAGATTAGACTCATGGTTGGATTGCTGACAGGCCATGGGAATTTCAAAAAACACCTACATACAATGGGAATAACAGAAGAGGACCCTAAATGTAGGCTCTGTGATGACGGTGATGAAACTGCATCACATCTGATCTTCGAATGCATTGCATTGGAGAGTAAAATACACAGAACATGTGGGACAACCAGACCCGAAGAAATTGTGTCTAATAAAGAACTGGTAAAGGGACTCCTTGCACTGTTCAAGGGCATTGGTTGGCTTTACTAGTCATACAGGGAGCAATACCGCACAATAAACTTAGTTTCGGTGCGGGCAGTGGCGGGTTAGACCAAGACTGTTTTGGCTTCCCTGAAAGAATCAAATCAAATCAATCCTATGGGACGAAAGTACTGTGGTCATCAGTCCCTAGACTTAAACTAACATTCGCTGAGGACAACACACATCTATGCCCGAGGGAGATCGAGAGCAGCCACGCAGTCCCTGACATGACGCCTAGAACAGCGCGGTCTGCACCCTCCATTTCAATGTTTGCCAGCCGTGCTAGCACCAGGTCGAGTTACTGGTATTACAGGCCCATATAGATTGTTGTGGGGTCTTTTGTTTCGGGCACGACAGAAAGAAGACACCACATTTACATGTATTTATACGCCATGACGGCGAAAGGTTGATCTATTTCACCGCAGATGCGGTAATAACGTTCGACCTCGTACGAGAATCGAAGAAAGTATAAGAGGGCAAGGACGATGGGAACCGTACTGCGCGACTTTTGGGGATTTGAACCGGGCAGGAGGCGAGCGCGAGAGCCGAATGGTTAAGGCCACCGCTGTACCCAAGCCAGAGGCCCGGGGTCGATTCCCAGCCCGCCTCACATTTTCACTTGTCGCCGTTCAGTAATTTCAATGTCCGAGTGCGTGCAGCTAAAGTCATTCCTTTCCTTCATCATCCTTCTTCCTTCCCCTCATTAAAAAAATTAAAAAAAATGCAAACTTGTATAGCGACATGGAGTTCTTTTTATTATTACTCCACACGGGAAGCGGCAGACAGCCGCATTCCGCTATTGTTTAGCCAAGGTTGAACGTCTGGCGCAAGTTATATACGCTGATAGACATGTTGAGCGCTGACTACATCCGAAAAAAAAAAAAATTGGTAGTCGATCCAGTGACTTCCTGGTGTGGGTTCTCTTCTCATGGAGGAAACCGGATCGCGATAGATAACGCACATGACGCATGACAGATATGAGAGAATGGGTATTGCGCAAGTGTCGAAAGAAATACTGTTCCTTGAGGTGTGGAGCAGCGGTAGACGCAGCACTATTTCTAGGAGAAAGGGGGGGGAGGATCTGAGGAATTGCTAAAATAGTTAGAACTAAGGCGCCATGCATAAATTGTATCCCACCTGAAGATGGAAGAAGGGGGTTCAAAAAAGTGTGACATTGTGACAAAGAGGTTTTCATATCTTATTGTACTATGCTTCCGTAAATTCGTTAACGCTTGCGTATTATAATTTTTTTTAATTTAGTGGGGGGAAGGGGACATATCTCCCTTATCCAACCCCCTCCCCCTCCTCCTGTGCCCACCACTGGTGTGGAGCACTCCATGGCTACTTTATTCCTGTCTCTCACAGCGTATACAAACTCGTGTCACACTTCTGCTAAGAGCTAATTCTGAGCAATGAAGAACACGTAACACCTTGAATTATGTTTACGGAGAATGAGGGATTCACACTGACAAGGAGACCACACGGTTATCTGATTTTTGTAATTTCCTTTATACACGACTGCCTATTAAAATTACTACACCAAGAAGAAATGCAGATGATAAACAGGTATTCATTGGACAAATATATTATACTAGAACTGACATGTCATTACATTTTCACGCAATCTGAGTGCATAGATCGCCGTCCGCGGTGGCCGAGCGGTCTGCGACGCGCCAGTGACAGTCTGCACGGCCACTACGGTCGGGGGTTCTAATCCCCACTCGTGCATGGATATTTGTGCCGTTCTTAGTATTAGCTAGTTGATAAGTTGTTTGTAAGTTTAGGGACAGATGACCCCGTAGTTAAGAAGTTCCATAGGCTCTACAAACATTTGACATTTTTTGGGTGCATAGATCCTGAGAATTCAGTACCCAGAACAACCACCTCTGGCCGCAATAACGGCCTTGACACGCCTGGGCATTGTGTCAAACAGAGCTTGGATGGCATGTACAGGTATAGATGCCCACGCAGCTTCAACACGATACCATAGTTCATCAAAAGTAGTGGCTGGCGTATTGTGACGAGCCAGTTGCTCGGCCACAATTGACCAAACGTTTTAAATTGGTGAGAGATCTGGAGAATGTGCTGGCCAGGGCAGCAGTTGAACATTTTCCGTATCCAGAAAGGTCCGTACAGGACCTGCAACATGCAGCCGTACATTATCCTGCTGAAATGTAGGGTTTCGAAGGGCTCGAATTTAGGGTAGAGCCAAGGGTCGTAACACATCTGAAATGTAACGGCCACTGTTCAAAGTGTCGTCGATGAGAACAAGAGGTGACCGAGACGTGTAACCAATGGCACCCCATACCATCTGACAGGCTGATATGCCAGTATGACAATGACGAATACACGCTTCCAATGTGCGTTCACTGCGATGGCACCAAACACTGATGCGACCATAATGATGCTGTAAACAGAACCTGGATTACTCCGAAAAAATGAAGTTTTGCCATTCGTCATTCGTGCACCCAGGTTCGTCCTTGCGTACACCATTGCAGCCGCTCCTGTCTGTGATGCAGCGTCAAGGGTAACCGCAGCCATGGTCTCAGAGTTGATAGTCCATGCTGCTGCAAAAGTAGTCGAACTGTTCGTGCAGGTGGTTGTCTTGCAAACGTCCTCATCTGTTGACTCGGGGATCGAGACGTGGCTTCACAATCCGTTACAGCCAAACGGATAAGATGCCTGTCATCTCGACTGCTAGTGATACGATGCCGTTGGGATCCAGCACGGCGCTCCGTATTGCCCTCCTGAACCCACCGATTCCATATTCTGCTAACAGTCATTGTATCGTGACCAACGCGAGCAGCAGTGTCGCGATACGATAAACCGCAATAGCGATAGGCTACAATCCTACCTTTATCAAAGTCGGAAACGTGATGGTATGCATATCTCCTCCTTACAGGAGGCATCACAACAACGTTTCACCAGGCAACGCCGGTCAACTGCTGTTTGTGTGTGAGAAATCAGTTGGAAACTTTCCTCATGTCAGCACGTTGTAGGTGTCGCCACCGGCGCCAACCTTGTGCGAATACCCTGAAAAGCTAATAACTTGCATATCACAGCATCTTCTTCCTGTCGGTTAAATTTCGTGTCTGTAGTACGTCATCTTCGTGGTGTAGCAGTTTTAATGGCCAGGAGTGTACTTATGGTATGTCAAGTTCATAACTTAAATAGCAATCAGCCAAAGCCGTTTGATGCAACTCTCTTAAACTCCCGAGAAAATCGACTTTAAAGTTTTTGGGGGACGTTTAATTATTCATCATAAAGCAAACATTTTCGACGATCTCCGTGGCTCGTTGGGTAGCATTGCAGATTGGCACTCAAATGACCGTAGGATCGGTGGTTCGAATCCCGCCATATCTACACCATTTAAATATTAAATTCATCACATGTATGGTAACACATTGTCAGATCAAAATTTTTTATGAAAAATGCACGTATGTTTTTTAATTGTTAAATTTCGAGATTTTATTGAAGGATATTATTAACGATTGTTTCAATTACAAAACAACTTTCATTTTTCGGGAATACTGAATATCAGATACTTTTTACTTGGACTGTATTCATTGGCTTCTCGCTCATGCCAGAGTGATAAGCGCCGTAAAATCACGGAAAGCAATATTTCTCACGGCATCGAGAACATCGTACAGATGCCACATTTTTACAGTCACATTCATTTATTTGATTTATCACCTGGAAAGCAAACTTATTTTATAATTAGAAAATCCTTCCTCTTTCATCTAAAAGTTCAGAAGCGAATCACGGATACCCTATCGTTTCACCATAGATTTGAGATGCCAACAGCTGAATGAAGATTTATGCAGCTTTCTTTATTGTTAATTTCGCCTTTATTGCATGTATTGCGTTCTTCTTCGATCAGACAGGCATAGTTATCCAGACGTTTAGTGAAGTTTCTTACTTGACAGTAAAAATACACACCACAAAACACCGCCTTGTTGCTGTTTTGTCATTGGTAGGCTATAATGTTACCGACTGAGCCACGTCAAACGTCACAAACTTTGCCATTACTATTCATAATGAAGGCACTCAAAAGTCACTTTTCCCGAGAATTTTTGATAGTCCCATCGAATGGCTCTGTCTTATTTCTGTATGAATTCTGAACTTCACGTACCATGAAGAAAATAATTACAGAAATCCGATAGTCATGTGGTCTCTTTGTGAGTGGACTAACACACCGTTGTGCAAAACGCAAAAAAAGACGGTAGCTTTCAAACTATTTGTCACTGTCTAGTAACTTAGCTGAAACGTGGAATATGTATATTGCATAAGGTAGCAGAAAGAAATATGAAACGAGAGGAACAGAAATCACCATCCGCCCGGTTAACCGTGTAGTTTGCGTCTCCAAAAACCATGCAGTTGACGGAACGTTAAATCATAAGCTTCTTTCCTTCTTCCGCGCCGATTAATGCGCCACTTTGTGTTCACCAGGCTTGAAGCTGACTGCTTCCATTTCTGTGCGCATACGTAAGAGTTTTGTTTCAGAAAAAATGACACTGCTTTTCTGGCGGAGAGGTAATCCGACCCCAGTTCGAATCCACTAGGCGAACTAACGACGTAGGCAGCTGTGCCGGCCAGCATGGACGTAGTTTTTAGGCGGTTTCCCACATCCAACTAGGGGAATACCGATCTTATACCCAAGTCTCGCCTTAGCTGTACGACTCTCAACATTTCGGACACTTTCGCTTACTTTAAAATTTACAACACTGTACGCAGACAATTGGGGTACACACATTTCAAACCAGGAGCAGAAAGGCCGCCCGTCCACTCCTTAACTTACATGCTAAATTAGAAATAACCACGCCAACCTGCGAATATGGGGCAAAAGACAAAGAAGAAAATCAAAGACAACAATTGCACTGAAGTCACAGCGGTTTATGATGGCATGGTTTCGATGTAACGTGTTTCCGTGCTGGGCACAAGTTGGTTAAGTAGTTGTGGTTGGATGCTCCATTCATTCAAATGTTCGTAAATCAATGGGACTCAACTGCTTGGTTATTAGTCCCTAGCTTACAAAGTACTTAATCTAAGGTAAACTAAACTAAGGACTACACAAACACGCTTGCCCGAGGGGGACTCGAAACTCCGACGGCGGACGGCCGCGCGCACCGCAGCGCGGCGCTCCAGTAGGCGCGGCTAATCCGCCGCGGCGCTCCATTCATCCACTGGGACTAAACAGGTACTGGATAGTCGCCGGTCGCTGAGGAGGCACTGCAGTCGAATCCACAACACATTCCACAAGGCTCAACGGGATTTAAGCTAAGCCGGCAGGACAAGAAGGAGAAGGCCAGCCCATTCGCCGAACGAAAATCCTTTCTTTCCTAGAACCGCCGCCCCCCCCTCCCCCCGCCCCGCGTCCACGCTGTTCACTGCCGTCGCACATTCTCATCCATAAAAATAAAGTCACAGCCGAATTCACCTTGCCGGAAGATCCGTACCCAAGGACTGAGAAGTTGCACAGGTCTTTTCAATATTCAAGACAGGCAATACGAGTAATCCTCAAAATTATATGCCCGTATCATTGAAGTCGGTTTACAGCAGGATTTTAGAACATAAACTTTCCTTAAACATTATTAACTGCCTCGAAGAGAACGACCTATTGACCCACATTCGACAGGGATTCAGAAAGTATTGTTCTTGTGAAACACACTCTTTACTCACATGAACTGATAAGTACTATCGACAACGGATCTCAAATCGATTCCGCGTATATAGATTTCTGGTAGGTTTTTGAAACTGTACCTCATATGCGACTTCTAACCAAATTGCTTGCTTGTATGATATCGTTAAAGTTGTGCAATTGGAATCCCGATTTCCTGTCACAAAGGACACAGTACTTCGGAACTGACGTAAGGTCATCGATATCTGGTTTTCCCCAGACAAGAGTTCTACGGCCCCTATTGATCCCGCCGCGCAGGAGTAGCCGAGCGGTCTGGAGCGCCACGTTACGAATCGCGAGGCTTCCCGCGTCAGAGGTTCGAATGCTCCCTCAGGCATGGATGTGTGTGTTGTCCTTTGGTTAGTTTAACTTAGTTTAAGTAGTTTGTAAGCTACGGACTAATAACTTAGCAGTTGAGTCCGATAGATTTACAAACATTTCAACATTTGAACCTATTGTTCCTTGTCTTTATGAACGATTTAGGAGACAATCTGCGCAGCTCTCTCGGACTGTTCGCGGATGATGCTGTCATTTATCGATTAGTAAAGTCACCAGAAAATCAAAATCGACAGCAAAAGACTTCGATATCTGCATGGTGCAAAAATTAGCAACTGACCCTAATTAATGAAAAGTGTGACGTTGTCCTTATGAGCACTAAAAGTAATCTTCATTTATACGATAAATCAGTCAAATCTACACTCCTTAAATTCAATTACATACCTAGGAATTACCAATAGAAACAAATTGGAAAAAACACACAGGAAATATCGAAGGGGAGATGAATCAAGGGGTATGTTTAATTTGTAGAACACGTAGAAGATGCAACAGTTTTGCTAAAGAAACTGCCTACAATTCACTTATGCGTCCTATTTTGAGTGTAGATTTGAGTTCAGCTACGTATACTGTTAGGGTTATTGCAAATTTTGGAGATAAGAATCTCAGTAATTAGCTTGCTTGGTATGCCTATTTTCATTCACTGCTTTCGTATGACATCATATTCTGGGGTAATTCATCATTGAGTAAAAAAGTATTCATTGCACAAAAGGGTGTAATCAGAATAATTGCTAGAGCCCACCCACGATCATCCTACAGACATCTATTTAAGGATTTAGGTATCCTCACATTAACTTCACAGTATATATATTCACTTCACAGTGTATATATTCACTTATGAAATTTGTTGTTAATAATCCAAACCAGTTCAAAAGTAATAGCAGTATGCGCAGCTATAACACCAGGAGAAAGGATGATCTTCACTATGTATGGCTAAATCTGAGTTTGGCACAGAAAGGGATAAATTATGCTACCATAAAAATCTTTGGCACCTACCAAGCAGTATCAGAAGCCTGACAGATAGCCAATTAGTATTTAAAAATAAATTAAAAAAAATTCTGAATGACAACTCCTACTCATTGGACGAGCTTTTAGATATAAATTAGTAAACCTAAAAAATAAATAAATAATAAATAAAAATAAAATAAAAAATACAATTTAAAAAAATAAAAAATATAATAAAAATAAATAAAAAATAATTGTGTCATGTAATATTTTGTGTACTGTAACGTCTTGTACAGACACCCTTCATTAACCTGACACGTTCCTCATCATTACGAAGTGTCGTATTCATGATCTATGGAACAAGTATTAATCTAATCTAATCTATTGCTACGCATCGTGGGATCCCCACTAAGTGGAACAAACAGAATATAGAGAAAGTTCAGAGAAGGGCAGCTCGTTTTGTATTATCGAGATATAGGGGACAGAGTGTAACAGAAATGATGCACGATTTGGGGAGGAAATCATTACAAGAAAAGCGTTATCCATTGCGGCGAGATGTATTTGCGAATTTTCTTTCTCCAACGTTTCCTCCGAATAAGAACATGTTTTGTTAGCATCTACTTAAATAGGGAGACATGATCATCATAATACAATAAGTGAAGTCAGATCAAAACCTAAAATATTTAGTTGTTCCTTTTTCCCGCATGATATTAGAGAATAGAACCGTAGAACTCTGCGATACATGTGCTATAAATTTTGCGGGAAGTCTCTCTTTGGGATGGTCTTCAAAAGCATCGTCACGCTTTGTTGCATGTCAGGAGTATCGTCAAATCTCTTTTCTTTCAAAGCGAGTTTGAGTCGAGAGAATAGAAAAAAGTTTGGAGCATTGAGATCCGGCTAGTATGGTGGCTGTTCAAGTTGCACGACAACGGTCGCTCACACACAGTAAATATCATCGTCAAACGGTTCCCGGGTTGTTCGCCGTCGGAGGTTCGAGTCGTTCCTCGGGCATGGGTGTATGTGTTGTCCTTAGCGTAAATTACTTTCAGTTGTGTAAGTAGTTTGTAAGCCTAGGGACTGATGACCAACATAGTTAAGTTCCTTAGATTTACAAATATTTGATTTGATTTGAACAGTTCACGGAAAAGAAGAAGGGGGGAGGGGCGTTGTAGCTTGGAAACCACTATACTTGCCGGATCTCAATCTTACCGACTTCTTGCTGTTCCCTCAACTCAAACTCGCTTTGAAAGGAACGAGATTTGACGATATTCCTGACATCCAACGAAACGTGACGAGGCTATTGAACATCATCCTAAAGGAAAATTTCGTGCAAAGTTTCCAGGACATGTAGCGCAGAGCTCAGCGGGGCGTAGTCATGGTACGTAACTATTTCGAAGGACAACAAGATAACTGTAGTTCATGGTTCATCTCCTATTAATGTAACAGGGCTATTCACCGAACTTTATTGTTAGAGGTTGTGTATTTATCTATATAAATTACATAAAGGTCAAGAATATTTTCATTTTATAATGTGGAACATTTGTTATATATGTGTTGCATATATACCAAATGGCGTTCTAGTGAATTGTCAGACCCAAGTGCGAGAACTAATGCAACATTGTGTATAAATTTTAACAAAGCCTGTCAAGTACTATGGCAGATTTGAGAGTGCATTTGTACTTACATAGAAAATGAAAATGTTCCAAACCACAAATTTCTGAAAGTTCTTGTTCGCATGCTTGGGAGTTTTGAAAAGTTATTACATTGAAACAGGCGCCTGCTTTATATTGGCTACCTAATGTTTAATATATGTCATTTATGAATTTTTATAATTTCATTTTTATTTTTTTTATTTTGAGGAAACTTTGTTACAAATAGGTTATGTATGACATATTAAGGAAAGAAATGTTTGTTCAAATGTTTGTATAGCTTATGGGACTTGGGGTCATCAGTCCCTAAATTTACAAACTACTTACGAACTAATTACACTAAGGACGGCACAAATATCCATGCCCGAGGGGGGATTCGAACCCCTGACCGTAGTGGCCGTGCAGACCGTGATTGGCGCGCCGCAGTCCCCTCGGCCACCGCAGCCGGCATTAAGGAAAGAAGTACATAAAAACCCTCCCGTATTAGAATGAAACATAGCGTAGAAATTTCAAAGCACTTAGTTAAGACCTCTGAGAGATTAACGATTTTGAACAAACGAAATTTTATATACCTTTTTTTTTTTTTTTTTTGTGAGAAAGCAGCAACTCTGTTTCAGCAATAAAATCAGTGGATGAATTTTGTACACAAGTGATCCCCCCCCCCCCCCCCCCATTTTCTACAGCTCTTATGGCAATACCTAACATATATAAAGCAGTGTTCGTATGTTTGTACGTGTTGCATACAAATCTACAGTTTTGTTCCAATCGTTATGAAATTTTGTACACGTAAGCTTCAGTCCATGAGGACGGTCGCCGTAAGTGTAATAATCACGTGTGATATATAGTTCACGAGATATGACGTCATAAACAATGAGATGCGCGAAAAACTGCTGCATTTTGCGACAATGCTGCTTATTTTCTCCTAAACCATTGGACCGATTTCAACCAAATTTGGCACACACATTCCTTACCGTGAGGTAACAATTGCTGCATGGTTAAGAATGACATACGGCACATGGTTCAAAAGATATTATGTCATAACCAATAGAAATCCCCAAAAATGCCATATAATGCGGCGAGACTTTCGAAATACACTGTATGAGAATGACAGTACTTAGCGACTTGCAACGAACTTTAAACATAATTTCAAACCTTTATTAAACTTTTTCTCGCTGGCAACCATAGTAAAATGATGAAAGAAAAAAAAGTTTCTCGCTTACTACTTTTCCGCTGTTTATGGAGTAAACGTTACAATTTATAATTCGAACACTACAAATTGTAGCCGTAGGAAATTTTACAGACAGTATACACGCATATAGTTGAGTGTACCTTCTAAATTCACAGTACGACACGTAGTTCATGAGATATGATCACATAAACAATAACGTTCATGGAAAACCGCCCTATTACGCACCAAGTTTTAATCTGTTACTTCTTTACTACTAACTGCATTCCCAAGAGATTTTACAGACAAACAGCCCTTCTGTAAATGAATATATGCCTGAAAAATGGCAGGAATAAATAAATAAATACCCGGGCAAAGCCGGGTTTTCAGCTAGTAAGTGATAAAAAAGCTACGGACTGATGGAATAGATAGCATGCTGGCCAGGCACCTGCCGTTAATCCTTTAGATATCTGGCCGTTGGGACATATGGCACTAACGCACACCACACCGATCGATAAAGAGCACACGTCATACTAGCATGTCGCCCATGAACGTCACCAAATCCGAGTCCAGCGACGTGTTTTGGCAAACGTTAATCTGTCGCCACATCGCTATTCCGCAAGCCATCTCTCGGTGTGTGGAGGAGGGTACTTTTGCTCCACCGTCACTCCCTCCTTTTCCCGTTCCAGTAGTGTATCATTTTATCCTCATGGTCTTTTCGCGAGATATACGTAAGAGAAAGCGATATATTGTTGACTGTTGGAAAATACGCTCTCGGAGCTTCCACAGAAGAAAATACGGTGACGCAGAACGCCTCTCTCAAATCTAGCAAAACAAAATTGGATGTAAAAATAGAAACCTGAGCAACTGCAACCAACGAACAGAATATACATTTCTGATGTAAGTGAAAAATGTGATATTTCATTAACATCTTTAAAGAAATGCTAAACGGGTAACGATAATGATCCCCTGTAAATCAACTATACTCTACCTGGTGGTCTATATGTGTGGCGCTTTTTTTTGACATGCTGATTTTCCTGGATATCTTGTACAGCAGGACGACGCAACTTCTGTTTGATTTATAAGATCGTCAACTTCTTTTATAATGCCGCCAGGTCAAATGATGGCAGCCCACGTCTGTCGAAACTAGTCATAAATAAAAAGATTTAGAAGCAATCTTGGGCAAACCTGATTTTTCAGATTATTAAATTAAATCGCTACCAGAAACTGACATGATGTGAGGAATATATAATACAGCTGTTAGTTTGTTACTGTGTTGATAATTGCATTACGTTCTATATGTACCTGTTATTACTTAACACCATAATTTTATTTTGTGAGACAAATTTAATTTTGATCTCTAGTAAGTCACGCAGCTAATATATGAGAAAGATATAAATGTTATCCCACTCTTGCGTTACTATTGTATGCGGCTATCAATGCATTTTACTTCTTCACTTATCACACTTGGTACGATCAAAGTCTGTTTTGTATTTACCGTATGTATAGGACTTACACATCAAATCTTGGTTCAAATGTCTGCTGAGCACTCACATTCGATGTGTATATTGCATCAAGAAAACAATATTATTCCTTAAATTCTCCATAGATGTTACTCAATCGACACAAATACGTACACAACCACGCATGAACAAGGAACGAAGTTTGAGGTTTAACATCCTGTCGATAACGTGGTCATTAGAGACGGAGCGCACGCTGAGATTTTTGGGTAAGGATGGGGAAGGAAATCGCTTATGCCCTTTCATATTAGCCATACCGTCATTTGCCTAGAGTGATTTTGGGATATCACGAAAAATATAAATTTGGATGGCCGGAGGTGGATTTGAACCACCGTCCTCTCGAACACGAAGCCACTGCGCCCTGTCGCTCGGTCACGCACGAGCAGTGCCAATGCGACGGAGTGGTCAAGATGACCAGTCAGTTCCAATTATAAGACCAGAAAGAAAGCATACTGCTTGTGTGACTGTATTTCTGCCATGCCTTAGAAGGCAAATTCCGAAGATAGATCGTATCCGCATTTTCCTTGTGTCAGGAGGGACTCTAATCAAGGGAAATTTCCAGACGTCTCTGAGTTAACCAAAGCGATGTTGTTAGGAGGTGGAGGAGATACAGAGAACAGGAAGTGTCAGCCAAAGGCTACGATAGCAGGTGATGACCGCTACTTACGGATTTCAGCTCGGAGGAACCCTGAGAGGAAGACCACCATGCTGAATAACGATTTTCGTGCAGCCACCGGACTCAGACTGTACGTAATAGGCTGTTTCACAGGCACCTTCACTACTGACATCCATGGCGACGTCCAGCTTCGACACCTAGACACTATGCAGCGCGGTACAGGTGAACACAACAGCATGCTGCATGGACTTGTCAGAATTGACAGTAAGTACTACTCACAGATGAGACTTGCATCTATCTTCAACTAAACAATAGTCGGAGACGTTTTCGGAGGCAGCCTGAACGTATTAGACACTCCTTCTAGCGAGTACAACACGGTGGTGGTTCCTTGGTGTTTTGCGGTGGCATTATGTGGGGGCATTGTACGCCTCTGGTGGTCCTAGAAGGCAATCGAACGATATACGGTACATGGATGACATAGTGGCAAACGTACCGACCACATTTCGGAGAGGGATTCGTCTTACGAACGACAGTTCTCGCGCTCACCGAGCAGATGTTGTGAATTCGTTTCTTTGTGATAATAAAATAAATAATTAACACACAAATAGATAGCATTAATGTTGCAGAAACAGTTTAGGTTAATGAATCAATCAAAATGGAACACGACCACACATTCAGTGGACGTGTTTCAAACTTACAAACTACTTAAACCAACTGATCCTAAGAACAACACAAACACCCATGCCCGAGGGAGGACTCGAACCTCCGACGTGGAACGGCCGCGCGCACCGTAGCAGGGCTCTTCAGTGCGCACGGCTATTCCGCCGCGGCCTACGACAATAAACCGCTTTTTCTCTCCCTCGACGAAACTTATGGTTTCACTGTTGAAAGCTTGACACAAAGCGAACAATAAAATAAGAATTAAGAAGCGAAGCGCAGGTCTCCCCCTACCACAACCAGAGCGAGGGCGACAAGAATAGGTCCGCCGCCGGCGCTAGCAGACAACAACATCGTAACATTCCTCCCGAGAATCTACGACTGTGACGTTCGTCCCCGTTCCTTTCGTTCCGTTGACAGCTTGTGTCGGTGCTGCCGCTCAAAATACGTCGTGGAATGTTTCGACATCCCGTTTCATCTAGTGTGATCGACGGTAACAGAGCAAACGGCCTGTGGAAACCTTAGCGCCTGCAATTAGTACGCGGTACACTCACTCAAGTTCTGAGACTGATCGCATGACGGCCTTGTGCATTATAGCGGATAAGTGGCGCCGTGGTACGGTACCATGTCAGTCTCTCGTCCCTGCAAGAGACAGATGTGTGCATGCACGGGAAGCAGACATACGGTCGTTGTTGTGACCATAAGTTGATTGCGCTAGTCGGACCTTGACATGTCGCAGTTTGAGCAACGGGAAAACAACAAGTTCTGACAGAGATTAGTCAAAACCGCTGCCGAAATGGTTGAAAAAGATGCAGTAGATGTACGATTAGGAGCACTGAGTCGCAGTGTTATGTTTAGGTGGCACTGACACTTTGCGCACGGAAGGGACAAAAAATTAAAATGTTTGCAAATTTATGGGACTTAACTACTCTGGTCATCAGTCCTTAGGCTTACAAACTACTTAAACTAACTTATGCTAACGACAACAAATACACCCATGTCCGAGGAAGGACTCGCACCTCCGACTGCGAGCAGCCGGAAGGGACAGTTTGGAAGATGATGTGTGTACTAGTTGGCCACGAACACTTCGAACAGAACGAAAGATGGGGGAAGATGCAACGTTGGTGGGTGCTGATCGATTCCAATCGGTAGACGCTCTCGCAGCGGCAGTAGGGATTAGCCACGGCACTCTGACGGACGACCTCAACATGCCTCTTGCTACCGAGCACAGTGTGCTACAACAACTGTCGCGAGACCGACGTGATGATCGCATGGCGATCTCATCAATTCTGCGGCCGATGATCCGACGTTTCTTAGCAGGGTAATAACTGGAGACGAAACACCGTGTTTCCATTACGATCCGCAACTGAATCGACAGTCAGCCACCTGGAATGTGCCAGCGTGTGCAACATACAGAGTCGTATAGGTGCCTATCCTCCAGGCGTCAAGTCTCACAACTTATTGACTATACCAAGTATAGGAGGAGGAAGGAAGCTTAGGGTGTAACGTCCCGTCGTCAACTTAGTCACCGGAGACGGAGCTAACGCTCGGAGTTTACGGTAAGGATGGGGAAGGAAAACGGCCGTGACCTATGGAAGGAACCATTCCGGCATTCGTCTGGAGTGATTTAGGGAAATCACGGAAAACCTAAATCTGGATGGCCGGAGGTGGATTTGAACCACCATTCTCCCGTATGCGAGTCTAGTGCGTTACCACTACGCCACCTCGCTAGGTGTACCAAGTATAAGCTTTGATGGTAAGTGGGCTGCTTTGCTACGCTACCGGACTGCATTAATATGGTACTGACAAGGAGAAGGCCTCAGACACGATCAACCGATTGGGCTCAAATTTGGCAGGTCGCTTGTGTACAACCTAAAACGAAGGAATCTAAGATATTTTGGCTCAACATCCCCGCGTTTTTGAGAAAATCACCCCTAAAGGTTATGTCGAGCAATCGACTCAAAATTGGAGGGATCGATAGACAATTATAAATAGTGCATTTTTCATCATCAGGTATGGGGTCCGCAAACGCATAGTTTTCCAGAAATCTAGGAAAGGAACTTTTACAAGTGCCGGTTCTGTACCCAGATGAAAACGATTTTCGCCGACAGCGCCGATAGAGCAACGGCCAAGACAAATGGCTGGGAATCGGAGAACCCAGGTTCATATCTCGAAGAAACCTAGTAGATATTATTCTTCTCTTCAAATGTTTGTAATTCTATCGGACCAAACTGCGTGGTCATCAGTCCGTAGCTTACAAACTACTTAAACCTAGGTAAACTAACCTAAGGACAACACACACACACACCCATGCCCCAGGGAGGACTCGAACCTCCACGGCGAGCAACCGCGCGCTCCGCAACGAGACGCTTTAGACCGCTCGGCTACTCCACCGCGGCTTTCCATATCTCAAATGTTCAAATGTTTGTTAAGCTTATGGGACTTAACTACGGGGTTATCAGTCCCTAAACTTACAAACTACTTATGAACTACTTACGAACTAGGACGGCACAAATATCCATGCCCGAGGGGGGATTCGAACCCCCGACCGTAGTGGCCGTGCTGACCGTGACTGGAGCGCCTCAGTCACCGCGGCCACCGCGGCCGGCTCCATATCTCACTTGATAGGGATAGGAGAGTTAATAAGGTAAGTCAATCAATAAGAAATGATAAAAAGGTTGCCAAATAAATTTCTAAAACCTTTTGGGATAATAAACAACTAAAACGTTACTCCATGTCACTTTATAATGGCTCTTCCAGTCACTGTTACGTGACCTCACTTTTCTTCGAACAACTACATGGATAGTACTCGTCATATAAAAATTCCAAACAAATATACTCACGCCACCAAGAACATCTAATGAATGTTTTTTTTCAACAGCCACATTGTTCCTGCCGAAGAGTCGGCGAAACACAAACTTGGTTTACATTTAAAAATATGTCTTTTTCGGGAATTAATTTTGATGCGCACCAAGCATACGATATAATTGCCTGAAAAATCGGAGCTGAATGTTGGTTATGAATTATGCTGTGAATAGTTATTGCATCCGTGCGGTTGTGCAATTCCCGCTGGGGAAGCCTGGAAATAAAGCGTTTTACCTGGCGATAGACATAAACATCACACGGGTGGCACACAGGTGTGCAGTTTGGCGGTATTACTTTTACTGTGCACGTCGGCTCACATGTATAAACATTGTGTCATACATTGGAGTATTAATGTGTCCACTCCAGGAATCCAGTATTAGACAAAACTTGTTATCAAAACGTATGGTTTTACAACATTCTAAATGTTTAAATGTTTGTTAAGCTTATGTGACTTTACTACGGGGTCATCAGTCCCTAAACTTACAAACTACTTATGAACTACTTACGAACTAGGACGGCACAAATATCCATGCCCGAGGGGGATTCGAACCCCGACCGTAGTGGCCGTGCAGACCGTGACTGAAGCGCCTCAGTCCCCTCGGCCACCGCGGCCGGCTACAACATTCTCAAGCAATGTTCTGTAAATAGTATTTGTCAGTTTTCCGGATTTGGAGCAGGTAATGTAAACATTTTTGAACGAGTCAGTTAAGCTTTTAACCTCTTCTATAATCCTAGGACCAAATGTAACATTTGTTTCTTGTAAACACAGGAAAACCTTAGGCAACACTTTTCCAGAGGCTGTGATAGCATATTGCCCCGTGTACGGATGTGTTAGTTTGTTTTTACTACCAAATGCGACAAGGGTTCTTTTTTCTCCTTTATGTGATAACGTGCGGCCGGCCGCGGTGGCCGAGAGGACTGAGGCGCTTCAGTCACGGTCTGCACGGCCACTACGGTCGGGAGTTCGAATCCCCCTCGGGCATGGATATTTGTGCCGTCCTAGTTCGTAAGTAGTTAAGTCCCATAAGCTATACAAACATTTGAACTTTTTTTTTTTTTTTTTTTTTTTTTTTTGATAACGTGCGTCGAATGTTCACCCGATACTCGCACTCTGTATGTTCGATGTTGATTACGTAATCACGATTAAATAGGTCATAAGTGAGGCCTTTTGCGTGCTGAAAAGAGTCGCCACTTTCTATATATCTTCTATTTTTTGTACCTCCTGATGAGAGACGTATTTAGTGACGTGCCGTTAACGAACTTTATACTCCTATTTGAAATTCCGTGTCCAAGATAATGATGCAGCAAACGTAAAATCCTTGTTGGCCGTATACTGAAGCACCGTATATTCGCAGCGCTCTTACTCGGAGTTTCTTTTCATGTGACAAAGCACTTTACTAACTCACGGCGTTTGGGAAATTAGTTTGCCTATCCTCCTATCACTGTCAAGTGAGATATGGAAAAATACAAACGAAAAGAATAACATCCGCGAGGTTTCTTCGAGATTCGAACCCTGGTTCTCCGTTTCCCAGCCATTTACATTGGCCGTTGCTCTTTCGGCGCTGTCAGCGAAAAGCGTCTACCATGTGAGTAAAGAAGCGGCACTTGTGAAAGTTTCTTTCCTCGATTTCTGGAAAATTATGCGACTGCGGACCGCATACATGATGATGAAAAATGTTCTATTTACAATTATCTTTCGATCCCTTCAATTTTGAGCCGATTGCTCGTCATAACCTTTAGGGGTGATTTTCTGAAAAACGCGGGGGTGTTCACCCAAAAATATTAGATTCCTTCGTTTTAGGTTGTACACAAGCGACCTGCCAAATTTGAGCCGCCGCGGTGGAGTAACCGAGCGGTCTAAAGCGCCTCGCTGCGGAGCGCGCGGTTGCTCGCCGTCGGAGGTTCGAGTCCTCCCTGGGGCATGGGTGTGTGTGTTGTCCTTATGTTAGTTTACCTAGGTTTAAGTAGTTTGTAGGCTACGGACTGATGACCACGCAGTGTGGTCCGATAGATTTACAGACATTTGAACATTTGAACAAATTTGAGCCGAATCGGTTGGTCGTGTCTGAGGCCTTCCCCTTGTGAGTACTTCCTTCTTAAAATCTTCCTTTTCAAGGTAGTACCAGCGTTTACCGGCAGGTAGTCGATTACTCACTGAAGTAGTCGTGCGCCACAGAAATATTCATTCGGTGCACTCTTTCTCAAAATACTCTGTTTCGTCTCTACTAGCTACATGACTTTGCCCTGCTGATTTCGGTAGCTTGTTATTAAGAAATTGTAATAAAGCCTCAATGCGATCGTCCTTGCGACAACAGATCTACATCATTATACTGAGCGAGGTGACGCAGAGGTAACAGACTGGATTCGCGTGAAGTTGCGTGCTTATGGAATATCGCCCCAGTTGTGCGACTGGATTCACGATTTCCTATCAGAAATGACACAGTTCGCAGTAATTGACGGTAAGTCATCAAGCAAAATGGAAGTGATTATCTGGCGTTCCCCTGGGAAGCGTTATAGATCCCCTACTCTTCCTTGTGTTTATAAACTATTTAGGAGACAATCTGAATAGCTCTCTTAGACTGTGCGCGGATGATGCTGTCGTTTATCGACTAGTGAAGTCAACAGAGGATCAAAAGCAAATACAAATCGATTTAGACAAAATTTCTACATGGTACGAAAATTGTCAGTTAACACTAAATAATAAAAAGTGTGAAGTAATACCGTGACCACTAAAAGAAATCCGTTGAACTTCAATTACACGATAAATCAGTCAAACCTTAAGGTCGTAAATTCTACCAAATACCTAGGAGTTACAATTACGAACAACTTAGACTGCGGAGAACACATAGATAATAATTAATAATTTCCTGTGGCTCATTGGGCTGATGCAAGTCTTTCAATTGGACGCCACTTCGGCGACTTGCGTGTCTCTAGCCTATCTCAGTTATGCAGCCGGGGAAAAGGGACATCCAGCTTAACGTGGAATCCGAACCACGTGTCGTTCCTGGCGACTCCTCACAACGTTGAGAGCTGAAGGATGGGTTAAAACGCAGACTGGAAAAATTCGAGGTGTGGTCGGGCTTTGAACCCGCGACCCTTCTGTTCTTTTTTTTTTTTTTTTTTTTTCGGGCCTCCTCTCCACCCCTTCAGCCGGGCCTTGCGCTCACCATAATTCGCCTTCTTCGGCGTCGGCTTCAAATGCCATAAAACAAAACATTCCTCTGCTGTAGATACCAGTGTTATATTCCGGACCCGACAAAACACACAGAAAATATTGTAGGAAAGGCGAAACCAAAGGTTACGCTTCATTGGCAGAACGCTTCGAAGATGCAACAGCTCCACCAAAGAGACTGCCAACACACTTGTACGTCCACTCCTGGAGTACTGTTGCCCAGTGGGACCCTCACCAGGTGGGACTAACGGAGGACATTGAGAAGGTTCAGAGAGGGGCAGCTCGTTTTGTTTTATCACGTTACAGGGGGAAAGCGTCACGGAAATGTTGCACAATATGAGGTGGAAATAATTAAAAGAACGACGTTATTCGTCAAGGCGAGATCTATTTGCGAAATTTCAATCACCGACTTTTACTTCTGAATGTGAAAATATTTTGCTAGCACCCACCTACATAGGGAGACATGACCATCCCAATAAAATAAGAGAAATCAGATTGAAAACGGAACGATTTATGTGTTCTTTCTTCTCGCGCGCTATTAAAGAATGGAACGGTAGAGAAAAATTATGAAAGTGGTTAATGAACCCACTGCCAGGCACTTAAATGCGATTTTCAGAGTATCTATGTAGATGTAGATTCGGGAGGACGACGGTTCAAACCTGCCTCCGGACATCCTAATTTAGGTTTTCCGTAATTTCCTAAATCACTCTTATATAAATGTGGGAATGCTCTCTTTCAAAGGTCATGGCCGATTTCTTTTCCCATTCTTAGCAAAATATCAATCCGAGCGTGTGCTCCGTTTCTTATAGCCACGATGTCAACGGGACGTTAACCCAATATTCCTTCCTTCTACATTATGTCAAGATTCACAGCGACATTCGAAAGTGAAATCTGTAACATCCTTTACCGTTGTTGTTGTTGTTGTTGTCCTCAGTCCGGAGACTCCACCCTGCTCTATCCTGTGCAAACTTCTTCATCTCCTCATAAGAAGGGCAACCCACACCCATTAGAATCTGCATACTTTATTCGTCTTTCAGTCTCTCTCTGCTATTTTTACCCCACGCATTTACCCCTAATGCTGAATTTACGATTCCATGGTGTCTCAGAATGTGTACCACAAATCAATCCTTTCTCTTAGTCAAAATGTGCCAGAAACTTCTTTTCTCCCTAATTCGGTTCAGCACCTTCTCATTGGTTAAGTGATCTAACACTGTAATCTTCAGCATTCGTCCTTAGCGCCAGGTTTCAAATGTTTGTCTCATCTTTTTGTCTGAATTTCTTCTCCTCCACTTTTCACTTCCGTACAGTGCTACACTCCAGATTAACTTCGGCCATCGGAAGTTGTTTTGCTACCCAAGTAACAAAACTCATATACTAGTTACATTGTCTACGTTACATTGTCTTATTACCTGCCGAGTAGCCGAGCGGTCTAAAGCGTCTCGCTGCGGAGTGCCCGGTTGCTCGCCGTGGAGGTTCGAGTCCTCCCTGGGGCATGGGTGTGTGTGTTGTCCTTAGGTTAGTTTACCTAAGTTTAAGTAGTTTGTAAGCTACGGACTGATGACCACGCAGTTTGGTCCGATAGATTTACAGACATTTGAACATTTTCTTATTACCTAATCTACTTCCTTCAGCATCGCCTGATTTTCTTACACAACATTCCATTACATTTGTATTGCTCTTGTTAATGGTCATCTTACAACTCCCTTCAAGACACTGTCCATTCCATTCAGTCATTTGTAGTAGGCCTAGTACTTTCTTAAATATTTATAATGCAGTCACACGGTATACAGATACAGTGAAAACATAGCTTATAAAAAATATCGAAGTGTCGCAAGATAGTCCTTCCACCAGAAAAAGATTTGCCATAATATAAAAGTAAGTCAGTTATTTTAGTTAGTATCTATGTGAACACCTATCAACTGTAATGATATAACTTACCAACACTTGTAATGACCGTATCAGTATTTGTTATCTTTATTTCTGTATTACGTATAATGACTCCGCAATCAAATGTTTGTAAAGCTATGGGAGCTATCTCCTGAGGTCATCTGTCCCTAGAATTACTAACTACTTTAACTTATATCGCACGGCAATATAATTAATATATATAGCTTCGATTGCTTAGAGTGCTTTTAAGTCCGTGTCTAGATCGTTGTTGTTCCTAGTACTGTATGTATGAACTGAGCAGTTTTTTTTAGTTAGTATCTATGTGAACACCTATCAACTGTAATGATATAACTTACCAACACTTGTAATGACCGTATCAGTATTTGTTATCTTTATTTCTGTATTACGTATAATGACTCCGCAATCAAATGTTTGTAAAGCTATGGGAGCTATCTCCTGAGGTCATCTGTCCCTAGAATTACTAACTACTTTAACTTATATCGCACGGCAATATAATTAATATATATAGCTTCGATTGCTTAGAGTGCTTTTAAGTCCGTGTCTAGATCGTTGTTGTTCCTAGTACTGTATGTATGAACTGAGCAGTTTGTTGGAAAAAGGTATATGACAAATTTCATTAAGAAATAAATATACTGAAAGGCAGTAGTTATTATTCCCCTGCCTTTTGAAGAGGTTTATACAGGATGTCCGTGAATTTACTCCACAAATAATACATATTACACGCTTTTGGACTATGAAAACGTTAGCTTGAGTTGAAGAGAGACCCCAAAATATTATACCATATGACATTATGGAATGAAAATAAGTATGCAAGTTTTCTATTTTTATGTCTCCTATGTCTGATAACACCCGAATTGTAAATACAGATTTGTTAAGTCGTTTCTGCAGTTTTGCGGTGTGCTTCTCCCGAATGAATTGTTGTAATCCCAGGAATTTAATGCTGTCAACCTCTTTTATTTGCTCTTCTTCATACTTTAATGTCCATGAAAATATCATTAGCAAATCTTTCTAGAACTGTCCTCGACATGCTAGTTAATGCAATACTTGTATCACCTGTAAACAAAACGACTTCTGCTTCTGGCAGTGTTATTGATGATATTTATTGATACGGTGTCTGTTATTTTCGGGTATGTCCGAAAGAACAGACACCATTTGTTGACATTAACGGCCGTTATTTTACGAAATATTTAAACATTTCAAAATGTTCAAATGTGTGTGAGGTCTTATACGACCAAACTTCGTGGTTTATCAGTCGCTAGACTTACACACTAATTAGTTCACTAACTTAAACTAACTTACGCTAAGGACAACACAGATACCCATGCCCGAGAGAGGATTCGAACCTCCGACCGTAGCGGCCGTGCAGATCGTGACTGGCGCGCCGCAGACCACTCGGCCACTGCGATCGGCTAAACATTTCAATCTTTCCAGGACATTGAAATACATTCAATTGCAAAGTTGAAAATTTGTGCTGGACCGAATTCGTACCCTCATTTCCCGCTTCGAGCTAGCGGTCGCCTAAACCAATAAGGCTATTCAGGCACGCTTCCCTCCCAACCCAAATTCTCAACGTATAGCACACTACAATGGTAATGCCCCCTACCCATTAATACCACTTGCTCGCAGCCTATAATGGATTCTCGCAAGGGATGGAGCGTATTAATGACTGCGAACTAGAATTGTCAGGTGCCTGTTGGGGACAAATTTACAATAACTGTAAATTTGTCGTACTTTTATAAAGCCCACTCTCTACTATATATAATGTACAAAAACCAAACCATTTGCTCGGCCTGCAAGAAATGTGTAATATTTAAATTTTGGCTCTTTAGGTTAGCTAAAGATGTCCATTCTTCTGATAGCTATAGAAATGATTACAAGGCCAAGTGCCGCGGTGGATACAACGCTTACGCACCGTCGGACGTGGCCGGTACTTGGATGGGTAACAGTCCGCGTACTCCACGCGCTGTTGACAATTTCCCCTTTGCTTTCCGGCAGAGGGGACAGAAGCGGTGGTGGTGCAAAGTCCCTGATCACCAGTGTTTGCACCAATGTCCTGGAATAAATTCCAAACCTCTCCGCAGTGTTTCATGGAGTGAGGGCATGGGACACTGTTGATGGTGATCCGTCCGTGGGATGGCGACGTTAAGCTCGGTGCCCCGTTGGTGCTTTTCGAGAGGAGTAGGCTGTGTGCCGGCATCGGGTCTCACCCTCTCCCTTCTCCCATCAACTCCAACACGACACTGCACTACACACGCACCCGTTACAGTCACCTACACTGAACATAGACACTAAAGCACACAGTTCTCACACTTCGCGAAGAAAAGGTGCCTGCGGGGGCTATGGATAGAGAAAATCTTTCCAATTAGGCGGCTGAGCCTGCCCTTCGGAGTCTCCCAGCCATCCATGTTCAAAATGTTCAAATGTTTGTTAAGCTTAAGGGACTTAACTACGGGGTCATCAGTCCCTAAACTTACAAACTACTTATGAACTACTTACAACTAAGGACGGCACAAATATCCATGCCCGAGGGGGGATTCGAACCCCCGACCGTAGTGGCCGTGCAGACCGTGACTGAAGCGCCTCAGTCCCCTCGGCCACAGCCATCCATGTCATACGTCTTTACTTTTTTAGTTGGCCAAGTGCTACACAAACACTTGCCCCTTAACAAGTTTGTTTGGGTGGACATCTTCCGCAGCAAACGCCAAAATTCTTCGTTTTTGAAGGTGAAAAAATGGCTAGGGATAAAATATCGACTCACTGATTTTTATTAAAATGAAATTGCTGTCTGCCAATATGGAAAAAGTAGTCGCATATTTAACTGTACACTCAACTGCTTAAACCTAAGGTCTACAAATAAACAGAAGTGAAGGAATTAAAGATACACCTAGTCGAAGGAAACCTGATGCAATTGTAAGTGAAAGCGCTATTATTATTACATTTCTGCCAGCCACAAAGTAGTCGTATGGATCAGTGGAATTTAACCACTTACAGAAAAACTGCAAATCTGTAAAACGACTGTGTTAACTGTCTTACTAATCAAACAGTCCTCTCGTCTGGTTTCAAACAATGTGATAAAATACTACTAAAAATTCAAAAAAATATTTATTCGTTTATCATGCCGTGCAGCAAACACGGGGCGTTTTTTCACCTTCAAAAACCCTTTTTCACCTTGCCCCTTATCTCTGTGATCAATAGAACCCGAGATATCTGCACCCAAAGAACTGCATTTCTGCACGAGGTCTCCGAACGTATTAATACTATGCACTGTGGGGCAGTTAAGTTCAAATGTTCAAATGTTTGTAAATCTAAGGGACTTAACTGCTGCGGTTATCAGTCCCTAAGTTGACAGACTACGTAAAATAAACTAACCTACGGACATCACACACACACACACACACACACGCCCGAGGGAGGACTCGAACCTCCGACGGCGAACAACCGCGCGCCCGGCCATACTACCGCGGCATGTGCACGTCATGATTACGCCAGAAAATATGTTGATATACTTCACAGTCATATTAAAACATTCGAAGGAAATATACCCGTTGCACCACAAGCATGTAATAAATCTAATCTTCGTGCAACTACATCGTTGTATCTCAAGATTTGGCGGAAAACAACGTTAGTTTCCGTTTTAAAATAGTGATTTTCCGATAAATAATGAATTCCACATATACAGTAACACTGCCTGGAAATACGATGCTGAAATATGATCATGAATTACGCTACGAATAGCAGTTGCGGCATACGCGTGATTGTGGAATATCCATGTGGTTTCCAGAACAGCTACTCAAGTTTGAAACGAAAAAGTAGACTGAAGAGCCAAAGAATCTGGTACACCTGCGTAATATCATGTAGGGCCCCCACGAGTACGGAGACGTGGTGTGGACTCGACTGATGTCTGAGGTAGTGCTGGAGGGAACTGACACCATGCATCCTGCAAGGCTGTCCGTAAATCCGTCAGAGTAGGAGCGCGGGTGGAGGTCTCTTCTGAACAGCACGTTGCAAGGCAGCACAGATATGCTAAGTAATGTTCATGTCTGGGGAGTTTGGTGGACAGCGGAGGTGTTTAAACTCAGGAAAGTGTTCCTGTAGCAATTCTGGAAGTGCGGGATGTCGCATTGTCCTGTTGGAATTGCCCAGGTACGTCGGTATGCACAATGGACATGAATGGATGCAGGTGATCAGCCAAGATGCGTACGTACTTGTCACATGTCAGAGTCGTATCTAGACGTATCAGGTGTCCCATATCGCTCCAGCTGCACACGCCACACACCATTACAGAGTCTCCACCTGCTTGAACAGTTGTCTGCAGACATGCAGGATCCATGAATTCCTGAGGTTGTCTCCATACCGTTTCACATCCATCCGTTCGATACAATCGGAAACGAAACTCGTCGGACCACGTAACATGTTTCCAGTCATCAACAGTCCAGTGTTGATGCGCCCAGGAGTGACCTAAAGCTATTTGTCGTGCAATCAGCAGGGGTACACGAGTGGGCTTTCGACTCCAAAAACCCACGTAGATCATGTTTCCTTGAATGGTTTTGAAACTCGTGGACGGCCAAGCATTGAAACCCTTAGTAACTTCCAGAATAGTTGCTCTTCTGTCACGTCGAACGTTACTCTCCAGTCGTCGTTCGTCCCGTTCTTGCATGACCTTTCTATGGCCGGAGCTACGATGGAGATTTGATGATTCCTGATATTCACGCTGCAATCTTGAAATGGTAGTACGGGAAAATCCTCGCATCATAGTTACCTCGGAGATGCTATGTCACATGTCTTGCACCGACTGTAGCGTCACGTTCAAACTCATTACCTGCCACTGTAGCAGCAGTAACGCTGACCACACACTATTTGTCTTACCGCAGCGCTGTCCTCACAGTGTTTATATGAGTATGCATATACCAATTTCTTTGGCTCCTCGGCGTCAATTTCTATATAGCACCTCTTGATAAACGAACATACCGTGGTCAGTCTTTTGTAGTCCCTCGTAACAAATTCGCAGTAGTTTTACTGGGAGTCGTTTGCACAAAACGACTTTACATTTGTAATTAGTTACGAATCCAGTTCGTGTGAGTAATTAATTTGCCAACGTAGTTATTCTTCTTCTTTTAATGGTGTTTTCTTTAAGGAATCCGCAGATGGGTCAATTGGCAGTCGTCTGAGAGGCCCCACGTTCTTGACGCGATTCTGTCCCCTTTGAATATTTACTCCATTGAATTGGTAGCCGCCAGCACGTTGACTTGTAGTCACCTCTTATTGGTCTCGAAGTGAACTTTTCTCTTGCGTCCAGCAGTGAACAAGAAAAGATCGAGCGTGAGGAGACGACTGCACGTCATGAAGGCAATTTACCTTGTATTTTCCTATATATTTCGAGTACATGAGGTACATAATGTCCATGATATCTATGTGCAAAAATTGAAATGAACTTTTAATAAATGAGTACATAACATCTAAGAGGAATACACCATCCAAATCGATAACAATCACGTAACCGAAATTTTAGCTACTGATGTCTTAATTCCTTTCACAAATTTCCAACGGTGGCTTCTGCACATCGATCCAAAATGGATTCAAACATAAAGTTTTTCTCAGTATAAAAAAGCAAGAGTTTCACCGTGTCAAGTAAAATATATCCCCCAATATAGCGTTTCAATAATTACCCCCAAATTTATGCACAGATTGTTTCGGTAGCGCGGAATAATAAGGCCCATCACAATACAAATGAACTATTTCTTCTGGATGATAAGTATCAAATTTGTAGGAACGTGGGGAAACATCCAGAACTATAAGATTTAACGAACCAAGAATATTCAAGGAAGGATTTTGTGGATTAAGCGTATTACGAGGTTGCCCAAGAAGCAAGCAGCTATTTATATTGTTTCATTTTCACAGTATGTTTATTCGGTAGCTCATAATTTAATTAAGTAAGTCATATACAAATAAATATGGTTGAAATAAAAAATACGCAATCTACCGCGATGAACAGGTCCTGAAAACCATGTGTAATGCCCTTGGATTCTGACAATAAGTTGGTAAATAACCTCTTATAGCATTTGTCGTAGAATATTTTTTTTTCTTTTCTTTGCTCGACTTCTTAATACAGGGTGAGTCACTAGCTATTACCACGAAGAATAACTCTGAAAGTATGATAGGAGCCGAAAAGTATGTGGGACAAATGTTGTATGGGAGAATGGGGGCCAGAATATGACGTTGGTTTTTTGGTTGCTAGATGGGGTCGCTTCAGAGATATGAAGGTCAACCTTTTTTTATCTATTTTTTTAGATGCTATAGTTTGGTACTTATTTCCTGATAGTGGCTATCGAGACGAATCCAATGATGTGTGACAGTAAAGTCTTTGAAGGTCAATGAAGGTCTAAGAGGTGAGATGAACGTCCATTTACAGAAAGTTCGAATAATGACCATTGGTATCAATGCAGCGCCGCAATCTCTGACAATTCTCTCTCGCATATCTACAGGAGTAGTTGGCTCTTCTTTATAAACAATGTCCTTTACGAATCCCCACAAGAAAAAATCCAGAGTCTGGCGAACAAGCTGGCTACGATACATCTCCTACGCATCCAATCCAACGATTTGGGAATCGTCTCTGTAACTCATTTCTAGCCATCAGCGAGAAATGTGGCCGGCCGCGGTGGCCGAGGGGACTCAGGCGCTTCAGTCACGGTCTGTACGACCACTACGATCGGGGGTCGAATCCCCCCTCGGGCATGGATGTTTGTGCCGTCCTTAGTGTTAGCTAGTTCATAAGTAGTTTGTAAGTTTAGGGACTGATGATCCCGTAGTCAAGTCCCATAAGCTCTACAAACATTTGAACATTTTTGAGAAATGTGTCGGACACCCATCGTGCTGATACCACCTTCTGTTCCTAAAGGTATTTTCTCCAGTAACAGGCCTAATGTTTCTTGCAGGTATGTGGAGTACATCCTACCATTAAGGCTGGCTTCGATGAAATTCTGACCTACAGATGCCCATACCGTACATTCACCGACAATGGTCTTTGGTGTGTAACTTGCTGCAGCCAACATGGATTTTCAGTTGCCCGACAAGGAATGTTATGCAAATTAACATTTCCACGGTTCGTGAATGTAGCCTTGTGAGTAAATAAAATCATATTAATAAGTGTGCCATCCCTCTGAATCTGACGTTGAGACCATCGGCAGAATTCCATGTGACGCATACAATCCGAACCTGTTAATTCTTTGTGGAGACTGAAATGTTAAGGATGATATTTATGACGATCCAGAACACGAACGATACTACTCTGGATCATACTAGAATCCTTTGCGATTTGACGCAAACAGACACCAGGAACTCGAACCACAGTGGCAAGACGATCAATTTCCGCTTCCTCGTTAGTAACCTGCCCTTGCCGGATATGTTTCCGATGCGTTATAGATCCAGATGTTCTCAATTTATCATACAAATATTTAAACGTAAGCCTACGACGTGTAGGGTGAGTACGTTGAGGATATCTTTCAGCGTATAATCACTGCTTTCACTGAATTTCGTTGTCATTCTCCGTAAATGAAAAGCATATCAACTTGTTCTTCGAAGAAATACATCATTCACATTTGTTTATTTCGATGATACTAGTCTTACCGTTCCTATTAGTGTTGTATTACCCAACCGTCGAATAGTGTTTATATGTTAACGGCACGTTAGATGGATACGCCGTATTTGGCGAATATTTACCATTTGCACGATATAAGAGAGAGAATTGTCAGAGCACGTGCTTCGGTAAGTCCCGAAGTGATACGGAATATCACTCAATCCATGATAAGAAGATTGCAGCACTGCATCGATACCAATGGTCATCACTTCGAATACCTTCTATAAATGGACGTTCATGCCACATTTTCAACCTTCGTTGACCTCCAAAGACCTTAAAGACCTTACTGTTACATATCATTGGATTCGTCTCGACAGCAGCTATCAGAAAATAAGTCCAAACCATAGCATACCATAAAAAAACCAACGAAGTTGACCTTCCTATCTCTGAAGCAAGTCTACATAGCAACAAAAAACTAACGTCATATTCTGGCTCCCGTGATCCCATGCAAATTTTATCCCACAAACTCTTCAGCTCCTATCATACTTTCGGAGTTTGTCTTGGTGACAATAGTTTGTAACTCACCCTGTATAAAGGCTAAGAGGGTTTTCAGAAACAGTGATTATAACGTTTTGGTTTACTTGTTGCTTTATGTATTTACACCAATCTCTCATTCTAAGGTAGTAATGAAGTACTCAAACACTTTTTAAGATATTATTAATGGCATTCTCATCCCGGAGAAGTATCACAATACTAAGTACTTTGAACTGCATCCCCCTTTATCACTAGAGGAGGTGCCTATTGAAGAAAAGAACCAACAAAGTTTTGTTGCTCCATGCTGCATGTCGCAAGCTGTGTGATTATATATTGCGTCAGCGATGAGTGTTAATGAGTCATTGGAATCGAGTACTTGGTATATGACTGCGCCTAACAGAGGGCCTGAAGGCCGGTTCACACCGCGGTCAAACTATGTTACTTTACGTAACGTGACAGATTTTTCAAAAGATTGTTTCCATAGTTTTAAATGGTGTAATTCACATCGACCTCGCAGAGCCTCACGGACGACACAGAAGTCGTCAGGCGAATCTGCGGGATCTCTCCGAGAGCGATCTTTTCAAAACATGTGTCGACGTCTGCAGCCTCGCGCATGCTCACTGGCCCGCTATTCCGCCGCGCGCATCACCACAGCTGTCGCGCAGTTTCGTGCTGTACCTCGTTACAAGAAACTGTATTTTTTGTTTTTGTTGTTTGTTATGGAGCAGCTAATTGAAGCCGTCAGAACGCGTCCACTGCTGTGGAATACAGATTTGGGGAGTAAAGACACAGCAATTTAAAGGACACAGCATGGGGCGAAATAACAGAGCAACTGAAACATAATAGAATAGTTCTTAATTGTACTAGTCCAAATATAAACAAATATTTATTACTTTTATAATTATTTAGAGTTTATTTAAAATTATTAACATTTAGCAGAATCTCTACTTTAATTATGAACATTACATTGTATTTTAACTTAATAACGGAAAAGGAATCGGCTCCAACGATTCACATTGTTTATATGTTTGAAATAAATTTTACCAAAATTATAAACCACTTACAACAAGATTTCAAAAAAGTAAACTGTATAAGACATTAGTAAACTTACCCTAGCCATAGTGTCAAACATTCTCTGCGGGAAATAGATCTTCAGCAGTTAATATCTTTTTTACTAATATCGCTACTTATCAATGTTAAGATCTCTTCATACTCAGGTTTAGATAGCCGAAACTATGCTGTGAATCTGTCATCATGAAACTCCAAGTCCTCCATCAGATGATGATACTCGCCGCACTGTTCCCGTCTTTGGTTGATGTAGTGCACCCAGTGAATTCGGTTCGTAAGCGAGTACAAAAACATGACTTCCTCTTCGCTACTCGAACTACTATCGCCGTCACCCAACCAAGGCACATTTATAGTAAACGCGCTATAGCACCACGAACCATTTGCCATGTTACCTGCTGATAGAGCAGAAAGGATGCCCCAGTATCCAACAGACGTCGGTGGCGGTGTGAACTGCACATCTGTTACGTTACGTAACGTGATATAGTGTGACCGCAGTGTGAAATGGCCTAGAGCGCTGTCGTGTCACTTCTCGCACAATAGGCCGCGATCGTCTACCTGATGAGAGTGTGGTCGGTGACAACCAGTCAGCTACTCCTTGTGACGTGACGCAAGACGACTAGGGCCTTTTCTTTACGCGGTGTCGACATGGTGCACTTGACGGACGAGACACGAGTTGCGTTCGCGACGACTGCGATACGAATCGATAAGTGTGCGGCGGCCTTCATAAGCTACGTCAAAACAGTTACTTTTCTCTATTTGTAGAAAAATACGCATTTGCGGACCCCAAGTATAGTGATGAAACATGCTCAGCTCTCGAGTGTATATATAACTACTGTCAATTTTGAATCGATTGTCTGTCATGAAATTTAGGGGTGGTTTTATTAAATATGAGAGAGTGATGAGTTCAAAACTATAAATAGATTGGTTCGCAGCCACTTACCCAATTGTACAAATTAATGAGGAAGGAAGAGGAAAGGAGTGACTTTATCTGCACTAGGGCCTTGAAATAACTCGATGGCGACAAGTGAAAATGTGATCCGAGCCGGGATTTGAACGTAGGACTCCCACTTTGGGCCAACGCTAGCCTCCCGTCGGTCTCAAATTCCTGGACATGCCCCGAAGAACAGACGACACACCAATCTATACATGGATTTCTATGCGACAAGGGACTGATGACCCCATAGTTAAGTTCCATAAGCTCTACAACCATTCTATGCGACGACGGCTTATGGTCTATAACTTCACTGTAGATGTTCAAAATGTTCAAATGTTTGTATAGCTTATGGGACTTAACTACGGGGTCATCAGTCCCTAAACTTACAATCTACATATGAACTACTTACGAACTAGGACGGCACAAATATCCATGCCCGAGGGGGGATTCGAACTCCCGACCGTAGTGGCCGTGCAGACCGTGACTGGAGCGCCTCAATCCCCTCGGCCACCGCGGCCGGCACACTGCAGATGTAGTAATAAAGTTCGAAATGTTTGTAAGCGTATTGGACCAAACTTCTATGGTCTCCAGACCCTAGACTTACAAAGTACTTAAATTAACTTACACTAAGGAGAAACCCATAACCTCCGGCTGGGAGAGCCGGCCAGTCCATAGCATGACGCCATAGACCACTGTGCGGCTGTAACGTTCGATCTAATGCGGGATAGCAAAGGGCGAGTATAAGAGGGCGTGGACGACGGGGCGCTTCGGGAATTTGGGATGGGCGGGAGGCGAGCGTTGTTACCAAGTGGTTAAAAGCCGTCGCGGTGGCTCAGCGCGTTTGGTGAAGGGCCTGGATGCTCTAATAAAAATAAATAACTCAGCCAATAACTTAAAGATCAACATAGAACAAGCCCAGTACTTCGACCGTCAGAAAGCGTTCCTCCCGAGCAGTGGCGCAGCCAGTGTGAAATAGTACACAGGTAATAAATCACAACCTAACTATGAGCACAAGTTAACGTGGCAGAGGGTCGCAAACGTGATTCCACCACTGAGAACGCGTGGCCGGCAGCGGTGGCCGAGGGGACTGAGGCGCGCCAGTCACGGTCTGCACGGCCACTACAGTCGGGGGTTCGAATCCCCCCTCGGGTATGGATATTTGTGCCGTCCTTAGTGTCAGCTATTTCATAAGTAATTTGTAAGTTTAGGGACTGATGACCCCGTAGTTAAGTTCCATAAGCTATACAAACAGTTGAAACATTTGAATTTGATAACTCGTGCTTCTGTTACTGTGAGCGTTTTTAACGCCGCCGTGACCAGCTTTTATGCTGCCTCTGTTGATCCTGCTATGCTCAAGTTACGAGCCGATTGTTCATATGCGGCGACCCGCTGCATAGCACGTCAAAGGCGCCACCGAGTGGAATCTTATGAATGCATTCAAAAACTACGAACAACACTAGTGTTATTTTAGTTCAATTTTTACACCTAGAGTCTCATGTTAATTATACAGTTCTAACATCGGCGAGCTACTTATATTTCTGATAGCGAATGATAAGAACCCTTTACCATTAAGAAATTCACTATGCCAGAGGGGGAGGGTCATGACGCAAACTGCGTCATTGTAATTTCTGGAGAGAGGGGGGTGAAAATCAGTACTTCTGGCCAGCCTGGGCGGGGGGCTTTATAAAACAATTTACTAACCGTGAAATAAAATATATTTAATTTTAATATTAAATGGCAAAACCATTTTATTAGTATTATATCTTCTGGGTTGTAAGGCTGTGTACTTGGAATCTTGCTGCTTCCTAACGTTTCGTCCGATGCTGCGTCGGACTTCTACGGACGCAGCATCGGACGAAATGTTAGGAAGCAGTAAGATTCCAAGAACACGGCCTTACAACCCAGAAGATATAATACCTACAATGTCAACCGGTCGTGAAAGCCTTCACGCTATCATTTTTATTAGGTAATAAACTAGGATCCAGGACCTAATATATCGGGTGTCGGGGGGGGGGGGGGCAGTTTTGGAGTAGGGGGGAGGCGAGTCATTGGCCAAGGGGAGGGGGCACCTCTGCAGTCGGCTTTATTTTTTAAAAATAGGCCCCTCCCCCCCCCCCCCCCCCAAACCAATTCCTGGCTGCGCCACTGCTTCCGAGGAAGAGGGGGTGGAGGGGGATGATGCGACCTCTGGCCCGAAGTGGGAGACCCAGGTTCGAATCCCGGTCGGATTCTCATCTTCGCTTGTCGCCATTGGCTCATTTTAATGCCATAGTGCAGATAAAGTCATTTCTTTCCTTCCTGTTTCTCCTCGCTTCCTTTCGCTGTATTGTGCACTGCCGGAATATGTTGGGTTCAAAAATGTTCAAATGTTTGTATAGCTTATGGGACTTAACTACGGGGTCATCAGTCACTAAACTTAAAAACTACGACCGTAGTGGCTGTGCAGACCGTGACTGGAGCGCCTCAGTCCCCTCGGCCACCGCGGCCGGCATATGTTGGGTTCTTTCATTTTAGGATGTACACGAGCAATCAGCAAGATATGAGCCCAAGCGGTTGACCAGTTCCCTCGTAAGTGGAAGAGGGATACCAGCATTTAACAGAAGACGCACACATACTTATTCACGTACTTAAGGCAATTGTCGGGATGGGTTTGTTTAATAATTGCACGTCAGACTTGTTTGGCCATCTTTTGTTGCAAGGTTCAGTTTGTGCTCCGGATGCTATTATCCTGTGATTAACGTGAAGCTGAATTCTAATGTTTATCAAAAATTCATAGATACCATCTGCTCAAGTGAAAAAGCGAAGTTTAGATTGTCGTATCGGTTAACGTGACTGCCGTGGATGAAACGAGTCACTTCGCCGTCAACGTGACTGTGTTTCTGTAAGCCGTATACATCCATCGTCAAGCCCAGAGCTCGCTTCGCCGTAGCCAGCTTTCGCGCCTGCCTCAGGATCCACTTCCAAGAACTGTTTGAATATTTACAAAGTTCCCGGAATCCCTGGCCGATGCAGAACAGAACTGACTGTCTGTATTACGCACAGCTTTTACCGTATGACGGGACACCGCCCTAACCCAGTATCGACTGAAAGACGTAGTTTCTATTTTCCTGCAAGTAACATCTAAGACGAGATAAACGAAATATATTATCCCATGAGAAACACAAGATGTAAAAAAACAAAAAATAAAAAATAAAATCTCGTAAATCTGTCTTTCCACTGCGGAAAGTACGGAGATCATGTAAAACCAAGTCGCTTAGTTTAGTTAGTATCTGTGGAAGTACCTGTTCAAAAACTTTGTCATAAATTTTCTAATTAATTGAAATAAAAGTTTTCTGGATGTTATACCGCGTCATGATGTAAGAAAGCTATTACTTTAATAACCGACGTTTCGGCCAACGTTACAGTGGCCTTCAGTAAATAAATATACCCAGATGAAGGCCACTGTAATGTTGGCCGAAACGTCGGTTATTAAAGTAACAGCCTTCTTACATGATGACGTTCTACAACACCCAGAAAACCTTTATGTCATCTGACTCTGGCCGCGGAAGCCTACGTAATTATATCTAATTAGTTATCTTCCAGTAGGAGACAAATTTATTTCTATAACTAGCAGCAGTTCCCGGAGATGCCCTGGTGCGCATTCATTCCTTTCCCATGTCATTTCAACTCTTTCTTCCCCCTTTCTCCTTCGCTTTTTACCGTACACTCTATCCACTTCAGTTCCGTTTTCATGCGGTCCAGTCGTTATGACGTCACATCTTCTGAACTAGAAACATAATTTTCTAGATTCTTACAGTGAAATACCAGCAAACTGATTGAAAAAATTTGATACGAATATTGAGAAAAATTTTGATACATTTCATTGTTCTTGATGGCATATCATCTGAACTATGGGTCATATTTTTGTTAAAATTTCCTGGAAAATATGTCACGAATATATATGTAACAAGTCGAAACTTCACGAATGATGGGGCAGATTTTCATGAACCAAATTGTTTATTACTTCATATCTCATAAGTTACGCATCGTACTATGATGTAATTTCGGAGGTATATTCAGTGGTGTGTGTGTGTATGCAGGCTGTAAAAAATTATCGCGAACACAATTCATAGTGCAGAGGTACTAAAATGTAACGTCATACTCAAACCGAATGCAGTTTTTTTACTGTATGAAAAACGGAAAAGTAGTAAGACGTAAAACTTTTCTTCCATCATTTTGTTGCACTTTTCGCGAGAAAACGTTTTCTACAGATTTGAAATTATTTGTAAAGATTTTTACAAATTGCAAATGCTCTCATTCTCAAATATTCAGTAATGAAGTCTCCCTAATCAGGTATTGCAAGGTGAGGCTCTTATTGTTTATAACGTCATATCTCCTGAATTTGTGTCACGGTGATTTATTTATTTATTTATTTATTTTTTTTTTTTGGGGGGGGGGGGAATTTCTGGCATTAAGGAATTAAGGAAAGTCGCGGAAAAAGTAAATCAGGTTGGCCAGGGGTGGTTTGAAACTCCGTCCTCCCTAATGCGAGTCCAGGGTGTTAGAAGTGCGCCACCTCACTAGCATACATCCTAAAAAGAACGTTTCTTCTAGTAACTGTTCAAAGCGCAACCGCCAGTCTCAGTGCCTGGAATTAAGACAAGCCCCACCCACTCACACATCGGTAGCTATCAGCAGTGATTCTCTGTCAGTATATGGGCGGACATTGTCCAACATCACCGAATGGGACCTTATCTGCTGCTTTCGCGTTTGAGTGGTCCATGTTACTTGATGTTCCTGCGAGATGTGCTGTCACAGTTCTTGGAAACTTTATTTTTTGTCGTCCGTGAAAAGATATGATTTCAACACAATGCTGTACTAGCCTACTTCCATTTTAATGACCGCGAGCATCTTAAACATACCTACCCTAGTCACTGAACTGGAAGGTGAGATCCTGTCGCCGTGGTGGAGTGGCCGAGCGGTCTAAGGCGCCTTGCTGTGGAGCTTGCTTGTCGTAGGAGGTTCGAGTCCTCCCTCGGGCATGGGTGTGTGAGTTGTCTTACGTTAGTTTAAGTAGTTCGTAAGCCAACGAACTAATAACCAAATAAGTTAAGTTCTATAGCTTCACAACATTGGATTTTATTTATTTATTTGAGGTCTTGTCCCGTGACTAGTCCAAGTGCCAACTTGTTCAAATATTTGTAAACGTATTGGACCAAACTCCTATGGTCATTAGTCCCTAACTTACAAACTACTTAAACTAACTTATAATAAGGACAACACGCACACCCATGCCCAAGGGAGGACTGGAACCTCCGACGCCGAGCAACCGCGCGCTCCGCAGCAAGGCGCCTTAGAATGCTCGTCCACTCCACCGCGGCTGGACTTTTCGACCGGGATTAACTCAAGTCAACAGTGTAGTAAACTCTAGCACAAACCGATGAAGACCTGAACGAAATTTTCAATCTGCAGTGGAGTGTGCGCTGGTATGAAACTTCCTGGCAGATTAAAATTGTATGCCGGAACTGGGGTTCTAACCTGGGACCTATATCGTGAAGCCTGTCGGCATAACTCAGACGGTAGGGCGCTTGCCCGCAAAAGGCAGAGATTCCGGGTTCGAATCCAGGTTCTGGCACACAATTTTGATCTGTCGTTGAAGACCTGCTTTCTATGGTCCAAGATGCCTGTCTTCTGGTGTAACAGACACCAGGGATCATTGTGTCGTGTCCATGCAAAGGAAGGAAGCTGAGTGTTTAACGTCCCGAGTTTTCATGCATGCACTGTTGGTCATCGCTTTAGGCAATGTATTTTGAGCTACACGGTTTCTATGCGGTGTACGCTGTGTTTTCCCATAGCACAGTAAATACGTATTTGTCACCATAGTTCCCTACTATAATCGGTAAAATGTCCACTATCACCTGTTTGCAATTTGACCCAAAAGGTTTGAGACACGCTGTATATTCGTCACCGCTTCATGAATCAGCAGCACCATCATGTGGTATTGAATCTCGCGGTGGACAGTGGTCATGATGTTTAGAACATATAATTTCCTCAAGCATTATAAACTACATCGAAGAGTACGACATATTCACCCATAGTGAACAGAGATTCAGAAAGTTTCATTCTTGTGAAACACAGATAGCCGGCCGCAGTGGCCGAGGGGACTGAGGCGCTTCAGTCACGGTCTGCACGGCCACTACGGTCGGGGGTTCGAATCCCCCCTCGGGCATGGATATTTGTGCCGTCCTAGTTCGTAAGTAGTTCATAAGTAGTTTGTAAGTTTAGGGACTGATGACCCCGTAGTTAAGTCCCATAAGCTTAACAAACATTTGAAACATTTTGAAACACAGATAGCTCTTTACTCACTTGAAGTGATGAATTCTATCGGCAACGGATCTCAAATCGATTCCATATTTCTGGAAAACTAAAAGAAATTCGATAAACTTCATTTACACGACGAATCAGTCAATTCTAAAGGCGTTAAATTCAATTAATACCGAGGAATAACAATTACGAACAACTTTAATTGCAAAGAAAAAATTTCCAAATATTTGTAAAGCCATGGGACCAGCGTGCAGTGGTCATCAGGCCCTAGACTTACCACCCGCTTAATTTAACTTACGTTAAGGGCAATACTCACACCCATGCGCGAGGGAGGACAATTGGAAATAACACATGCCAAATATTATAGGAAAGGCGGACCAAAGACTAAGTTTCATTGGCAGAAGACTTATAACATGCAATAGTTCTACTAAAGAAACTGCCTACACTACGCTTGTGCTTCCCAACTTGTGCTGCGCACCACCAAGCGGGACTGACGGATGATATAGAGAAAGTTCATAGAAGGGTAGCTCGTGTATTACCACTATATAGGGGAGAGAGTGTCACGGAAATGAAGCATGACTTGGGGTGCAAATCATTATAAGAAGGGCGTTATTTCTTGTGGCGACATCTATTTGCGAAATTCGTTTCACCAACTTTCTCAAATGTTCAAATGTTCGTAAAACTTAACGGAATTAACTGCGGGGTCATCAGTCCCTAAAGTTAGAAACTACTTATGAACTAGCTTATACTAAAGAAGGCACAAACATCCATGCCCGAGGGGGGATTCGAACCCCCGACGGGAAACGGCCTCGCACATCGTAGCATAGCGCCTCAATGCACTCGGCCGCTTCGCCCTGGCACCCACTTTCTCCTCCGAATGTGAACATAGTGTGTTAGCACCCACCTACATAGGGAGACATTATCATAATAGTAATATAAGAGGAATCCGATCGATAACGGATAGATTCGGGTGTTCTTTTTCCCGCGCTAGAGAAATATCATAAAAACGATTCGATGAACCCTCTGCCTTGTACTTAAATGTGATTTGCAGAGTAATTTATTTAGATGTAGACTCATCACTGTTTATAAAAATATCTAAGAATAAGCACAGGAAAATAAGAATAAATTTTGTAAATGCGTAATAGATATCAAAATAAATGACGTTCACCATCCCCAAGGAGGTTCGCGGTTCTATCGTGAAGACGTGAGCGGCGAGCACGGGCCCCGAGCTAATGCAGTCTTTCTTCCTTCTTTCCTCCCTGGACTGATGACTTAGGCAGTCTGGTCCTCTGTGCCAAACAACCAACCAACCGACGTCCACCTATCGTGTGTATTGAGACATAACCTTAGAACGCGTAAGATTTTCGAGCTCTCTCTTTCTTTGCGTTTCTCAAAAAGATAACTGATTTCACCATCGTAACGAGCAGAGAATTGTTAAAACTACTTAGAAAAATACCTTTAAATATATACCTAGCATCGGGTGAAGGTTGCACCGCTTGGCGGATGTGGAAAAGGGAGTGTCCGTGGAATTTTGCTGCAAGTTTACACGTACTTTGCACTGCTAATGGGCGTGATGCTCAGGTATGAAATATTTAATAAGATAATTGTACCTTAACGATAGGAATGCAAGATTAATGAGCAGATGTTAATCTTAATTTTGTAAATGTGATTCGGAAAACTAGTTTAACGACGAATTGGCTGTTGTAGGACATGTTTAACTGGATTACTAGATGAGCCAAGAAGACTGATTTAAAGCACTTAATATAGTCGCCATAAATCACTTCAGGCGAAACCCAGAATCGTTTCATCTGCGTCATTGCCAATCTTTATCATTTATAATTTTCCTCTAGAGTACTTGCAGTCCATGAAGCACGGCAACTTAAGAAATGCAGCTTCTGACAAAATGTATTTAGAATATCCAGTCTTTAACGCGGTGCAGTGGCCGAGCGTTCTAAGGCGCCTTGCTGCGGAGCAAGCTGTTGCTCGTCGGCGGGGGTTCGAATCCTCACTCGGGCATGGGTATTTGTGTTGTCGTTAGCATAAGTTAGTTTAAGTAGTTTGTAAGCCTAGGGACTGATGACCAACGCTGTTAAGTCCCTTAGATTTACAAACATTTGAACATTTTTATCCAGTCTTTCGGAAACATCGCTTTTAACTGCAATTAGTTTTTGTGAGTGTAATAAAATTTTACTGATACGAAAGTAAATGTTTTCTCGCATTAATCGGCTATTCCGTCATTTCTTGGTAGAATATTTTATTCATTTTGATTGAAACACCAGACAGTTGTGTAATATTCGACGATATTTATTATTTGACGACCCGTTTCGGCTGTTACGCTATCGTCAGGTACTGACTACATAGGTATAAACAAATAGTTCGGAAGTTTCAGTTCAAAAGCCTCGCTGCGGTGGAGCAGCCGAGCGCATTGAGACGCTATGCTACGATGCGCGAAGCCGTTCCCCGTCGGGCATGGATGTTTGTGCTGTCTTTAGTATAAGTTAGTTCATAAGTAGTTTGTAAGTTTAGGGACTGATGACCCCGCAGTTAAGTCCCTTAAGCTTAGCGAACATTTGAACATTTGATTCAAAGGCCTCGAACTGGTGCATGAGGTATCTCAGTTAGCTTCTAAAGACAAGTGTTAAAGGCTTAGAACTAACCTGAGAGGAAATATTCAATTCAAATTGCTGCTTAAAACCACTGAACATACTTAAAATCTGTGGCACATGAAATATTACAAATTACACCACTTTTTCTAATAAGAAATATAAGCTTTGTTGACATATTTCATCAAAGTTGTCTGTGCAAATGGTCATATCTTTGACAGGTTTGATTTGATGATTTCATTTGATTTTCTCAGGGAAGCCAAAACAGTCTTGGTCCAACCCGCCACTGCCCTCACCGAAACTAAGTTTATTGTGCGATATCGCTCCCTGTATATCTAGTAAAGCCAACCAATGCCCTTGAACAGTGCAAGGAGACCCTTTACCAGTTCTTTATTAGACACAATTTCTTCGGGTCTGGTTGTCCCAAATGTTTTGTGCCTTTTACTCTCTAATGCAATGCATTCGAAGATTAGATGTGATGCAGTTTCATCACCGTCATCACAGATTCTACATTTAGGGTCCTCTTCTGTTATTCCCATTGTATGTAGGTGTTTTAACAGGTTTAATATCTGAAACAAAAGAGTGCAGTTAAGCTGAATAAACAGCTGCGGTTATATCATTTGTAATGGTTAAATTATAATTACTTGCTTTAATGACTGGTATTACAAAGCAAATAAGCGATTAAAACTTATATTGATCACTGTGACAAACAGCTATGTTTATACAAAGTAATTTTGTAATAGCCTATGAAACTGAAGCGGAATTTTACATGGTCTGGATGGAGTTATGAGTATAATCTGTAGCCAGAAGTCGTGCGTATGGGAATTGTGTCTATTCATGCTGTACGAAGTTTGGGGAGTGGACATATATAATTTCCATTATTTCAAGGAAGTTCCCGTTCCTCCCTTTTTGCATACGATGCAGGAATTCATGGTTTACATTTTAACTGTGGCGCTCTTTTAGCAGGTTGTCTTGCAAATGTACTCTAATTTCCTATGTTTACGACTGTTCTTTAATCTAGTGCCGATTGCCCTACTTGACTGACGAATGTAGAGTTTATATAATCACACCTGTTTTATTGAGGTTAATTTCACTCTTATTTATTTGAAGTATTTGACCTGTCAAACTAAGAACATTCTTTCAGACACTTTTGATGAAACATTTCAACAGAGCTTATTATATTTCTTAATTCGTTGTGTTTCATGTTCCATATGTTTTATCTGACTACAGCAGTTTTATACAGCAATTTCAATGGAATAATTCCTGTGAGGTTAGTTCAATTAATCTGAATAACATTTTAAAAAAGAAACTGAGAGAATCCTTATACGCTAAGTTAAGATCTTTGAAGTTGTAGTTGGTACCTGATAATGGCGGAAATCGGATCGTCAAATAATAAATATTGTAAATATTTCACTTTTGTATTGTGTTTCATTCAAAATTATGTTTTTATTTTTCACATCAATACAGGGTAAACCCGGAACCCTGAGAAACACTGATGAAAGCAACAAGGGTATTCTATGAGTATTTAGGTGGGAGGAACCTTGGACTCTTATGCCTCTTTACACAGTAATTGTATTTCGTTCAATTTCTCAAATTCACAATAGGTATCCGTAATAATCTGGGTACAGGTGAGCATCAAAGGCGAGTCAAACATACTAATTGGATGCATTTACCAACTACCTGCCTCAAGAGATGAAGTGGCGGAGGGCTTAAGAAAAAGACTTATGACCTTCAACGGAAACCAGATGGCAGACTGAGTGTAATTGAGACAAACTTGAGGAAATACAATTCATCAACGAAAGAAGTAAACTTTTTTCGCCGATTCTCAGGTACTGTTTATCAGTCTGCAACTCTCGCATGTAGGAATAAAAGGACAATGAGATAAGAGTCAACTAGAAGCGGCGTGTTTAATAATGGAATGGCTGAGACAGCGCGAGGCCATTAACATGCTTAATAAACCCCGGCGGCAGTCGCTACAGAGGAGGCGTCGTGCATCACAGAGATATTAACTGCTCACAACCTTACAGCAATAGGCAGGTTATTATTTCACCAAACAATCGTCAAACTTGGACACTGATGAGTAATATTTACAAGGGGGCGGGGCGGGGGGGGGGGGGGGGCACGACGTTGGGATCACGGATTTACTTCAAATTTTGTTCACCTTAGTAGGCCATTAAAACGACATAAATATAAATATGCAAGAGAAGGGGAGACCGGGGCACATTTTCCATAGGGGCAGGTTTTCCAACTCCCTTTAGTTTCGAAACAAACTGCTAGATGGTACCACCGTTGATAATGTAGGAAGCAGCAAAAACGTTCAAATGTTTGTATAGTCTATGGGACTTAACTACGTGGTCATCAGTCCCTAAACTTACAAACTACTTATGAACTATGAAGTAGCAACTAAGCACGGTTCATTTAGGAAATTTTCAGTGCTGTACCAGCAGTCACAACGTAGGCAGGGCCGTTTTCGTCATTTTTGCAAAGGTGAGTTAACATTCACATTTGTATTGAAACTACAAATAAACATACTAGCGTTAAACCTATTATTTTGACACTGCATGCACTAAAAGTTGGTTTATTTCTTCATGTAACTGTGCATTTGTTTTGTAAATAGCTTACACGGTTACTCAAGGATTTAGTGTTATAGTTCCGAATATGGTGACGGGGCACGTTTTCCCATAGCATACGGGGCACATTTTACTTATTGCTTTGAGTCTTAACGCCAAGTCTAAAGCAAATGAAAAGTGGGTACTGTGCACGAACTGCATGAAATGGGCGCGTGGAGACTGTACGAAAGGGAATGTTGCATTTCTTTGTTTGCTTACATTGTCATTCAGACAATGAGTATGAGTTTTGTTAAAAAATGTCTGTAGTTGTGAAATATTTGAGTCACATATTTTGTAAAACCTTTCAGTAGCATTTATTTTTATTTAATGTGGTTTTGTAATGTATTGTAATTGCATGATAAAAATACATATTCAGTGAATTCAAGATAATTATCTCTGTTTTACCATTTAAAGTATAGTTGGAAAATTTGCCCCTGTTCGTTTTACGTAAGCTGGAAAACTTGCCCCGTATACATGGTCAGACAAAATCATATGTTGCCAAGAAGGATATTTACTATTTTCAAAAATATCTGTACAAGACTGTAGATAAAGGTATAGGAAATATAATGTTCCGCTGTTTACCTCAAAACCGATAAAAATAAAAAGTACAAAAATAAAAATGTAAAATGGTGGAAAACGTGCCCCGGTCTCCCTTAATTTTATACAAAAATTAAACATCTTATGTTTTCTTTGGCATTTAATTATTTTTATGGGATCAGTTCTCTCATTATCTTTCCCAAGTTTCGTCCATCTGTATTTTTTGACAATGGCACATCATGCGAAAGTTACATTCGTCCAACCATTTCATGACTAGTGTATATTTTATTTACGACAAGCGAACCCTGCTATGCTCGGCAGCTATGCCTGGGATAGGTTATACAACACTTAATTTCTCTGACCACCATCTCTACGGCCAGAAACGTATCTAGGCTGGTTGGCGCCCGAGACAAGCCTGTCATTTGGCGCCATCCCCTTCCTCCGTTTTATCGTCGCAATGACCAAGTATGAGATTTAATTAAAACGACAAAACTGGGTTTATATTGGGTCCTTTTATTCACAAACAGAAGAACATATACTGTATGAATGAAGTCATAAATGATACAGATTAAAATGTATACTAATAATAATTAAAAATCTGAGGCCTAGGCCTAACTTAGCATAAAATTTTACCAATAGATGTTCACGAAGAACGCAAAATATCTAGTATGGAATAAAAAATAAATGCAAATTAAAAAAAAGTCAAATTTCGCAAGTATAATATGTGGCAGAATAAAACTTTAAATATTTTCTGAACAAAATGAATCAGTATGAACAAGAAATGTAACCTGTAATTTTTATTCCACTTTATAATGGCTGGCTGGGGAAGCAACAATGGACAAATAATTTAAATTGTGAGCAGTCTCAAATTTGTAATGATTATTATGTCCAATTACGCGTTTTGCAGATTTAGCATCATATAGAAGAGCTGGTGCCATGGCAGGTCCAGCGTGGACCTACCGTAGCATCAGCTCTTCTATCTAATGTGGGGGACCTTAACGATAACTTTTATAAAAATGCTAAAACTACTTCCACCGCTGCTAGACTTGGCATCCGAAGCTCCATATCATTGTATCTGCAATATTTAACCAACTTATCATACTCTAACTGCGCAAAACACGTAATTGGACATAATCAGTTACAAAGTTGCAACAGAGATTGCTAATTGTTAGCTTTCCTTTCGGCAAAAGTATTAATAATAACATCATATGAGATATTAGGCACTAATTGATGTTCAATGCTACTTATACCCAAGACTGTGAGGCGCTGTTGACCCGTTATTTTTATTTGTTACAATTTACATAAACTCCTTTCGTTTGCTGAAACTAAAGCAGGTATGGTATCAAAAATCCTAAGTACCGTTGTCACATTAGGATACGCATCCTGTAATCAGTTTTGGTAAATTAAGCTCAAAATTTTTTCAGGAGTTGCTGTTTACATGGTTGGTATTAAATTAAGTGCATGATATTTAAAACTCTGCAGTTGTTATAAATTCATCCTCATTATTATATACATCACCTAAGTGCAATGCCTGGATTTTAATGTCATTATCCTTTAATGTCTGCAGTTGAGCCCCGTATAAAAATCCAGACTAACTATTTATATTTTTTAATGCATGAAACCTGTTTCTTAGTTGATGAATGATGTGGTCAATTATTTCTGCAATCGTGTTATGGAATTTTTTTTACAGCTATCCCATCCCAGTTTCTTCGTCGACCATCCTCTTCCTTTTTTGTTTGCGCAACTCTTGGAACTGAGGATCCAAATTAAGCTTCTCAGCTATGGACTTGGTTTCTGAGATAATATCTATTATTTATGTTGCGTTTGTTCCAGTTTTCTGGAACTCCTGGATAAGTTGATTTAAATGATCAACACATTGGTCAGTGGTGATATATTTTTTCTGTAAAATTTTGTTTACAATATCGATTCATGTAAGCTACTTGAATCAAAAGCAATAAGCTGTGATAAATTCAAAAGCGCTGACAATTTTAAAAGATTTTTAGCCTCTGTTTCGGTCTCAGGGATGCATGTCGCACTAAATTTAAGTTCATTTAAAACCTTGATGACCAATTCGAGATGTTTGTGAACAACTGCTACAGCTTCTGTCTTTGTTAACCATCTAGTAGAACTCTGTAGCTTTAGAGATACAGGCACATACTTCAACATAATCTCCCATCTCTTAGTGGATTATGCAAAGAATAAATATGGGCTGTTTATTATTCCAAATTAAGTGTCTGCATCGTGCGAAGCACTTGCAGCATTCACTCCAGCCAAATTTAATAAGTGTGCAGCGCACGGAACGAAGTATGCTAATTTATTTTCTTGTTGTAAACGAGCTTGAACACCTTTATAACTTCCAGCCATATTAGCAACATTGTCGTAGGATTGGCCTCAACAATTTTTAAAATCTAACCCATCTCTTTCAATTTTCTGCCAAATTATTTCAGAAAGTGCCTGCACTGTCTTGTCACTAATCATTAAAGTCAATAAAACTGTCACATATCTTTGCACTACTTTTATTGGATTTTCCGTATCTCATCTCTGCTCACAATGGCTTACAGCTGGAGTGCAATCAAATAGAAAAATATTTTGCTTCTTTAATATCAGTCATTATATGTTCCCTTATTTTGGATCCAATTACTTATAAAAATTCGTCTTGGATGCCATGAGAGAAGTAACTGAGTCGACGTTTCTTGCGGCGCCTTACGTGCTCTCTCAGTGCGGGGCGGTGGCGAGACAGTAAGGCAATGGTGTTTAAAAATTTCTCACATCTTTGATCACCAAAATCAACACTTATCTGAGCCTTTAAAGGGACAGCCCTGTTTTGCCAAATGCAGAATCACATCAACAATGACAATTTAAACAGATTTCCAATGCTTCTCCTCCGATAATTGTTGTAACTCTTTGTGAATACCACCTTTATTTAGACATGTCTCTAATGTTTTCCAAGAGAAAAACCTTTTTTGTGGCTTAATGAGTTTTCGTGCTCTTGAATCTTTTCATTTTATTTTTTTCCACCATGTGAGGCCATTCTTGGTCATACGAGAAGTTTTTGTCTCGAATATATTCTCATGAAATAGTTTGCATCGTAAGCAAAACAAAGTATTTTTTTATTTACTGTAGGCTAACCAAGAACGGCACACCTATCGTCCATTACGAAGCTGTTTATAAAACCAGTCTTCTGATAATTTTCTTCACTCTCTAAGAGAATCACTTAAGTCTGGTTGAGTTTTTTCTTCGCTTAACAGTTTCTCAACAATTAGGCACCGCGCTGCATCCGAAAAGCACTTTGGCCAGATCTCTGGATCCTTAAATTCTAATAGGCATTTTTGTTGACTTGCAGAGGAATCATGAGTAAAAGTAATGGCTGTAGCCGTATTTAAAGTTCCCGGCATTCCCTCTGTTGTAGAGGTAGACACCAAATCGTATTCTTGAGAATATATTGGTTCCGCTTCCTGCTTCTTTGAATCGTGAGGAAGTACTTAAGGCTCATCTGTAGATAAAAAGGTAAAGCAGTCAACAATCCGAAGATTGGTTTGAACACCACAGTGCTTTACTAGGCATGGTCCTGTTTGGAGGTGGTATGCCGTTGCCTTCCTCCGACCTTTAAACTGACTTACCCAGCCAGTTATAGGGGGACCTACAGTTTAACGTGGGTTCCGAACCACGGTGCTACTCGGTATTTTTCACATGAGCAATACTGCCAGAGGTGAAAGAAGTGGAAAGTGACAGATAAAAATCCTAGGACCTGGCGGGTATCGAACCCACGACCTTTGGATTTGTAGTCTGGCACTCTACCACTGTGCAACCGAGGCGCACTCATCTGTAGATACGTTTTCGAAAATACGCCCACTAACTTCCTGTGCAGCTCCGCTATCATCTAAAATACAAAATACAACCGAAGCTCAACTTCTATTCGATCACCTATAGGTCAAGCAGCATTATGTGCATAATTAACCTTCGCAATATATAAGGAAAAATATTGTAACCTAGGCAGGTACTTAATATTTTAGAACTATGAAAAGAAATGTATTGTCTTTAATAGTGTCCTATCACGTTCCATACGTTTTAAATTTTTCACTTAAACATAAGTCAAACATTTAAGTCTTAGTAGTAGATATCCCTTGGTAGCTCTTTAAAAGAAATATTCGTCAGATAACTGCTCAATAATGGCCTTTTTCCATGAAGTACCCCCACCTTCTGGTAACACGCGTCACGGAAAATGCGCTGGCATTAATATAGTGAAGGACTTTACTTAGTAAGGACGGAGCGATAGGGCTACGGCAACACAACTGTTTTTATTTACCTGCTTAATTTTTTTCACGCTCGTTTGTTAATGGTAGAGAGATAAGTGCGAGGCTTAAAATATCAATAAAGACGATATTTAAAAGTATGGTAGTTTTTGAATGGAAGTCATTTTGTAATAACTTCACTGAACATTCATAATGATGTAAGTCATAAAGAAGTGTTCTTTTTAAGTTACATTTACGACGAAAGTCATCAAAACGGAGAGGTAGTGTACCTCTAGCTTTATGATAAATGGATTTTTGCAAAGATGTTTTAACTTTAATGTATTCCGAATAGTAAATACAAATGCTGCCTTTCAAATATATTTGTGATAAGAGTAATCATTTCACGACTATAAAAAAACATTGGGAATTGAAACAACAGACGAGTGAAAAAAAAAAAAAAAGAGTCTGGTTTAACTAAAAACTATATATCTAATAACTTACTTTCCACATTTCCTCGCAACCAAATTAACATTAACGAAGAAGATTTCTGAGCTTCCTTTTCTCGGGCTTTCCTACTGAATGCCGCTCCATATAGTTTTTTTACCATATTACCACACTTCACACGTAAATAATAGGCTAATATTTGATTCTTATAATCATAAGACAGAACTCTTTTAGTCTAAAACACTTCAAATGCATTAGTCAAAAGTAGAACATAGAAGGGAGAACAAAGAAAACACTGGCACGATTAAGTCGATTACAACAAAGAAAGTTGCAGTTCGTCTTTCTGCCACTGCGGCGCGGGTGCGCAATACTGCTGTATAAGAGTACTGAATGTCCGTGGCCAGCGCATTCGGGATAACTTGGCTATTACTTTTGTAATCTAAATAGCACGGCCAGGAATGCAAATAAAAGTACTCATAATTACTTATTTCTAATGTAATGAAATTCATAAGATAGCTTACAGTAAAGTTGATTTAGTTCCTGTAATTATCTTCTCAAAAATCATAACAGTTATAGGCTACTGAAGCTTTTGCCCATTTTGGCGCTCCCTGAACTCTGCGCCGAGGCAGTTTGCCCCCTTGCCCCCCCCCCCCTCCCCCCCTTAGATCCATCACTGTCTTCGCCTATATCTTACCTTCCTCTTTGTCCTCTTAGGCTTCTCTCTGTATCAGCTAGCTTAAAATCCGGCGTTGCTCAGATATTTACATACTCCAATATTGGACTTCATATAATTGAGATTTTATGTCCTATACTTGTGATACAGTACACGATGCATATGGGATACGTCGATAAAGCAGACATGCTGAAATCTCTATGTGAGATTGATAAGAAAAGCAAAGAGTGTTGGCTGAGAAATTTTTGGCATATGGTGAATGACCACTCTCATGAACCACAGACATTGCCGAGGTGGGGTGGCATGCGTGCCTCAATGATACAGATAGCCATACCGTAGGTGCAACCACAGCGGAGGGGTATCTGTGGAAAGGCCAGACAAACGTGTGGTTCCTGAAGAGGGGCAGCAGCCTTTTCAGTAGGTACAGGGGCAACAGTCTGGATGATTGACTGAGCTGGCCTTGTAACATCAGCTAATGTGGCTTTGTCACACAGTTACTGCGAACGGCTGAAAGCAAGGGGAAACTACAGCCGTTATTTTTCCCGAGGACATGCAGCTCTACTGTATGAACATATGATGATGGCATCCTCTCGGGTAAAATATTCCGGAGGTAAAATAGTCCCCCATTCGGATCTCCGGGCGGGGACTACTCAGGAGTATGTGATCATCAGGAAAGGCAATACTGGCATTCTACGGGTCGGAGCGTGGAATGTTAGATCCCTTAATCGAGTAGGAAAATTAGAAAATTTAAAAAGGGAAATGGATAGGTTGAAGTTAGATATAGTGGGGATTAGTGAAGTTCGGTGGCAGGATGAACAGGATTTCTGGTCAGGTGAGTACAGGATTATAAATACAAAATCAGTTAGGGGTATCACAGGAATAGGATTGATAATGAATAAGAAAATAGGAATGCGGGTAAACTACTATGAGCAGCACAGTGATCGCGTTATCATTGTCAAGATAGATACTAAGCCAACAACGACAACAGTAGTACAGGTTTATATGCCAACTAGCTCTGCCGATGATGAGGAGATCGAAGAAATATATGAGGAGCTAAAGGAAATTATTCAGACAGTTAAGGGGGAGGAAAACTTAATTGTTATGGGGGACTGGAATTCGGTAGTAGGAAAAGGAAGGGAAGGCAAGATAGTAGGTGAATATGGTCTGGGCAAAAGGAATGAAAGAGGAAGCCGCCTGGTAGAATTTTGCACAGAACATAATTTAGTTATAACAAACACTTGGTTTAAGAATCAAAAAAGAAGGTTGTATACGTGGAAGAGACCAGGAGACACCGGGAGATACCAGATAGATTTTATAATGGTAAGACATAGATTTCGGAACCAGGTTTTAAACTGTAAGACATACCCAGGGGCAGATATAGACTCTGACCATAATTTGTTGGTTATGAACTGTAGGCTGAAACTGAAGAAACTACAAAAAGGTAGGAAAATAAGGAGATGGGACCTGGATAAATTGAAGGAACCTGAAGTTCTTAAGAATTTCAGAGGGAGCTTTAGGCAACAATTGACAGAAACAGGGGAAAATAAAACAGTTGAGGAGGAATGTGTAAAATTGAGAGATGAAATAGTGAAGGCAGCAGAGGACAAAATAGGTAGGAAGGCAAGACCTACAAAGAATCCTTGGATATCACAGGAGATACTAAATTTAATTGATGAAAGGAGAAAATATAAAAATGCAGTAAATGAAACAGGCAAAATGGAGTACAGACGACTAAGAAATGAGATTGACAGGAAGTGCAAAATGGCTAAGCAGGAGTGGCTAGAAGGCAAATGCAAGGATGTAGAAGAATGTATAAATAGGGGAAAAATAGATACAGCCTACCGGAAAATAAAAGAAACATTCGGCGATAAGAAAAACAGCTCTATGAATATCAAGGGCACTGATGGAAAACCAGTTCTCAGCAAAGAAGGGAAAGCTGAAAGGTGGAAAGAGTATATAGAGGGGCTCTACAAAGGAAATGAACTTCGAGACACTATTGTAGGAACGGAAGAGGATGTAGATGAAGATGAAATAGGAGATACTGTAGTGAGAGAAGAATTTGACAGAGCCCTGAAAGACCTAAGTCGAAACAAGGCCCCTGGAGTAGATGATATTCCCTCAGAGCTACTGAAGTCTCTGGGAGAACCAGCCATGACCAAATTGTTTCACCTGGTGTGTAAGATGTATGAGACAGGTGAAGTACCCTCAGACTTTAAGAAAAATGTTATAATCCCCATTCCAAAGAAAGCAGGTGCAGACAGGTGTGAAAACTACAGAACCATCAGTTTAATAGGTCATGGTTGCAAAATATTAACACGAATTATATACAGAAGGATGGAAAAGCTGGTAGAAGCCGACCTCGGGGAAGATCAGTTTGGGTTCAGGAGAAATGTAGGAACACGGGAGGCAATACTCACTTTACGGCTTATCCTAGACGACAGATTAAGAAAAGGCAAACCTACATTTCTAGCTTTTGTAGATTTGGAGAAAGCCTTTGACAATGTTGATTGGAATAAACTCTTTCAAGTTCTGAAGCAAGTATGAGTAAAATATAGGGAGCGTAAGGTTATTTACAACTTGTACAAAAACCAGACAGCGGTTGTCAGAGTTGAAGGGCATGAAAGGGATGCAGTGGTTGGAAAGGGAGTAAGACAGGGTTGTAGTCTTTCTCCAAGGTTATTCAATTTGTACATTGAGCAAATATAAAGGAAAGCAAGAAGAAATTTGGAGAAGGAATTAAAGTTCAGGGTGAAGAATTAAATACATTGCGTTTTGCCGACGACATAGTAATTCTGTCAGATACAGCAAAGGACCTGGAAGAGCAATTGAACGGAATGGACAGTGTGCTGAAAGGTGCATATAAGATGAATATTAACAAGAGTAAAACTAGGGTAATGGAGTGTAGTGTAAGAAAAATCAGGTGATGCTGAAGGAATTAGATTAGGTAACGAAACAATAAAGGAGGTAGATGAGTTTTGTTACTTGGGCAGTAAAATAACAAATGATGGTCGCAGTACAGAGGATATAAAATGCAGAATGGCAATGGGTAGAAAGGCGTTCTTAAAAAAGAGAAATTTGTTAACAGCGAATATTGAGTTAAGCGTAAGGAAGTCCTTTCTGAAGGCATTTGTATGGAGTGTTGCCTTGTATGGGAGTGAGACATGGACGATAAACAGTGTGGACAGAAAGAGGATAGAGGCTTTTGAAATGTGGTGCTACAGAAGAATGCTGAAGATTAGGTGGGTGGATCACGTAACTAATGAGGAGGTACTGAACAGAATTGGGGAGAAAAGAAATTTCTGGCATACCTTGACTAAAAGAAGGGATAGATTGGTAGGACACATTCTTAGACATCAAGGAATTGTGAATTTAGCGTTGGAAGGAAGTGTGTGGGGTAAAAACCGCAGAGGAAGACCAAGAGATGGATACAGTAAGCAGATTCAGACAGATGTATGTTGCCGTTCTTATGTGGAGATGAAGGAGCTTGCTCAGGATAGCGTATTGTGTAGAGCTGCATCAAACCAGTCTCCGGACTGAAGACCACAACAACAACATGGTGAATGACTCCACTGTAAATTCATTACTGTTGTTCCAAGAAATCAACAATGTCAGTGAAGGCGTTCCGGATTGCGGTGATTCATGGACTTATTGGCACAACAAATGGTACATCATCAAGACGGTGCAAGAATTCAAATGCAAACGAATTGGTGCCACAAGAACTCAGAGAAACACAATTCTAAACACATGCCAGTACAAGTACGAGGGGTGTCATATATTTATTTTACTGTTGGAATTGTTGAGAGGCTGTGTGAGCCTCAGAGACGCACTCCAGGCTGAGAAATAGAGACCATTGCAGATAACAGGCTAAAACAGACACGTATATCTTACGCACTATATCTTAGGCACTAAAGAAATCTCCTAGCGAACTGCTGATGCCCTCGGCCACCGTCCTAGGGTGGAGGTTACCTTTCGAAGAAGATGGGCGTAACTTCATATAGCGTCTAGACGCTGTTGTAAGACGTTACATTAGTACTTGGTGGCCAACAGGCACGTTTTAATGTACGTAGCAAAGTTGATACCAGTCACTTGGGTACAGCAACGTCAGTGGTTCCACGAGGCTAGAGTGAGAGGGTAAAGAAGAAAAACTGCTAGTTAGCAGCTCCCCTGAGGCGTGGCCTAAGGCGGACCCTAAGGTGTGGCCAACTGACGTAAAACATTGTTGTTGTTGCCCATATTGGGTAGCGTCGTGACGTTTTACTTTCAGCTGAACAATGTTGCTACCAAGTATGGATTTTGTTAGTGCACAAACAAGCTACCTCCCCACTCGGGGAATAGCAGAAAGGACAGGGCTGAAACGTGGTTCGCTAGAGGACTCAGAGAGAGGGCAAACCACAGTTTAGATTGGTTGAACCAAGCAGCGGCCAATAGGAAATTGTTAACTGTCGGAAAGTGGGGAAAAGAGGTGCGCCCACACCGGCCGTTAAAACCCCCGGTTTTTGGATCAAGAGGGGAGTTTTCAGTCAGACGAGTCGGGCGCCAGCCCGTGATTATCGCCGTCGGCCTCGGGGTGCTCCATGACAGTCTGTTTCTCGCGGGCAGTGCGTCTGTCTAGGGGATGCTGCTAGGGAACGTAATCAGTGGCTTCTGTTGTGGCAAACGATTTATACTTCTTCTTTAAATAACTAACCCCAGTGTAGTAGACTTAGTATGGGATGCAATAAATTCAATGCAAGGTACCTAGGAGTTCCATAAAGTTTCCTAAACAAGTATCCTCTCGAGTCCCGAAATCCGCATCTCTAGTAGATGCCTGTACTGTCTCTCTGCAATCACTCCTTTCCGCTCGGGATATGCAGACTGATCTTGCTACCCGTTCCCTCTTTCCTATGTAGGACACGACAGGGAGTTTGGGTTGTTCTGTTTGTATAGAGGGATTAAACTACTTTGGTTATCAGTGCCCCGGTGGGGAGGAGAAGGGGTGAGGCCGAGTGGTCCACGGCGCGCCAGTCACAGTCTGCACAGCTGCTACGGTCGGGGGTTCGAATCCCCCCTCGGGAATGGATGTTTGTGTCGTCTTTTGTATAAGGTAGTTCATAAGTAGTTTGTAAGTTTAGGGACTGACGATCCCGCATTTAAGTCCCTTAAGCTTAACAAACATTTGAACATCACATCTGAAGGAGTGAGCATAGGAAAGGAGGGGAGGGGGAAAGGAAATGCAGTCCGGGAAGTAAAGAAGGAAGGAAGACTGCATTTGTTCGGGAGCCGTGCTCGCCACGCACGTACTCACGAAAGAACCGTGAGCCCCATGGGGGGTACAAGTACGATCACTACGTTGTGCACACTGCAGCACAAAAGCTGAACCTCACAGAACAAAATGACACTGCAATGGTGTAATTTTGGATTGTGCCTGGGGAAAGTCCGAAATTGCTTTAAAAATACCTCTCGAAATCATAGATAGTTTAGGACCGTGTGTCCCGGTGGTTTCTCAGTGAAACCACCGTCATTAAATAACTTCTTTTGTTCTGTGTCTCAACGGGTTAAGAGAGATGCTCAAATTGTCTCGTAAATCGTTTATGGAGAGAAGGAACAGCAGGGGTATTACAACATTTCCCTGCGAAACGCCAGATATCACGTCTGTTTTATGCTATTGCCAATAAGCAGTTGTTCTGATTCCTAAAATCTCTAAGTAAGACAGGAGGTAATATCCGAAAATCAAATCCAATGCGATAACTTTAATAAAAGTAAAAAAGATCGCTATGGAGGTGGGTGGATAATTTCTCGACTAATTTTATCTTGTAGGCAAAAACGTTTGTTAAAATTCAGCACGATTAACTTTTATTCCATTCGATTTTCGTTAAGACAAGTAAAGCAGTTATCACCTGAAGCAATCAATGTCAAATTTATTGGTCGCAATCGATCTTGTATTTATGTAAAGAGCGGAAAGTTGAATAGCATTATATCGCAGTGTCGTGGAGTATCGCTGATGCGGACATCATAAAGCAGATTGAGACTATAACGGGCACACGCTTTACTACACAACTCAATTGTGGTCTTCGCTTCCCCTTTCCCCACCACACACACACACACACACACACACACACACAAACAGTCTCGAAACAGCACTATCTAACACTAAATGTAGAGCCGGCCGCGGTGGCCGAGGTGATTGAGGCGCTCCAGTCACGGTCAGCACGGCCACTACGGTCGGGGGTTCGAATCCCCCCTCGGGCATGGATATTTGTGCCGTCCTAGTTTGTAAGTAGTTCATAAGTAGTTTGTAAGTTTAGGGACTGATGACCCCGTAGTTAAGTCCCATAAGCTTAACAAACATTTTTGAACTAAATGTAGTAAGTGCATTAAGCAATGAAATAACTTCTTTACTTGGCAACGCTAAGAAGACGGTAGATATGGATGTGTTGGAGTAGACATAAAAACGGGAAGCAGTGGGTCCGCAAAGAGGAGGAAGATACTGGTTGCTGTCTGAGAGACAACGGCAGGTAAAAAGTGTGTGACCGTAAACGCGGATGCGGTTAGATAAACGCGAGTGACTCACCCTGCAGGCAGGCCAGTCACAGTACAGCACGGACATTGTAATCCTGACTGGCTCATTCGGAGAGGAACGTGACTGGCAGCGGAGGACGCCTTTGTTCTGCTGCTCAAATTGCTGCTTCAGGTGGAAACACTCTCAGGGCGACATCAAAAGTCGGGAACACAGCACAATACGCCGTCAGTTCTGATACAATACCTCATATTAGCGGGAACGGCCTGTAGTAATTCCTGTTGTTTGTAAACGGAAAGGTCCTTCCCGCGATATATCACTGAACCCATACAGAGTGTACAAAATACTGTTTAATTGTTGACTGTTTAGAGGAGACACAAATCCAGAGAAGCATCGTTTCCGCTTTACAACTCATAGAAGGGTTTGTTTTTGGGAGCCTCTTAAGCTCAAAGTTCACAAATGTTTCAAAAAAAAAAAAAAAAAAAAGTTCAAATGTTTGTAAAGCTTATGGGACTTAACTACGGGGTCATCAGTCTCTAAACTTACAAACTACTTACGAACTAGGACGGCAAAAATATCCATGCCCGAGGGGGGATTCGAACCCCGACCGTACAAATGTTTTCACTGCTACGTATGCAATACGTTCCTCTTGGAATTAATTTAAAAGTAAAACTTCTGAATAACGGACAACACTGGGGAAAATAAAAATGTCCGCTTTTAAGATTTGTCCGCTGTTAAGAAAAGGATAAAATACAAAATAGTGAACTACCGTTTATTCGAAATGATCGGTATGGCGGCCGGTTCGGATAACGAAAATTTCGGATAAAACCACAGTCTCCTGTTTTCACGCGTGAAACACACCGAATTGTGTCAATACCGCTAAGTACAATCGTTAAACGTGCGAATGCCACGCCGGTTCTTGAACCGATGCAGCCAGCCATAATTTCCGAGGAAATTATCGCTTTTAGGTGAAGTAGAGGACCTTAACTAGCACGCTTTTGGCTCTTATTTGTTCATGCCACAAAAATAAAACCTCTTCTAACTGAGGATATGAAAGTTTTCTCATTCTTCTTCGAGATTTCATTGCGCTGCTTGACGTTTGAATGGAACAAAATGTTTAAATATCTGACCAATTTGTTTCTCGATCAGTTATCGCACTCATACCGACGTTCAAATCCGCAGCAACTTTCTCGGGTGGCTCACCAGTATCAATTTTCTGCGAAGTACAAAGCTTTTGTTACAACGAGATCACATTTTTGGCCACTTTTATCTCTGGACATTTTAAAGCATGTAGCGCGAGCACGAAGTTTCAAATCGAAAACACACAGACGAACGACAAGAAAACACTCAAGACGCATTAGACAAAGGTTTTGACTTTTGATGATCGAATGATAACATTGGATACACCTCTCGCCCCTTCCCTGTCCTACCCAAGCCCACGCTGCAACACAACGAGTCTACTATTGAACGCTTGGCTTCGTCTGACGTACCGACAACAGGCGGAAAGTGTTCGGCGCCGCACTCTAATCGTCTGTTTCTGCGCGGTATGGACCAATACTGTACGTCCTGTACTTTCAGCAAGTTCCAATAGATGACAGTGCCATGAAACCACGCAATACAAACAAGAAACACGCTAAATCTTCAATCAATACACGTTAGAATTGACGACACGCAAGAGTGCACTGATTCTTACACGCTGTCCGTTATTTGGAAGTTTTGATTGTTGCTGAGGGACATATTACAGTGTCCGTGTCCGTTATAGAGAATATCCGCTATTCGGAATAATTTTAGCATAAGGGCTAATGTTATTTGGAGGGGAATTTTAAAATGTCCGCTATTGAGATGAGTCCGCTATTGGGAAGTGTCCGTTAAGGGAAGTTTTACTGTATACAGGGCGAGTCACTATTGCCAGCAAGAATAACTCCGAAAGTATGTTAGGAGCTGAACAGTTTATGGGACAAAATTTGCATGGGACAACGTGGAATTTTTTAATATATATTTTTTATAAATTTTTAATTTTTAATGGGGTGCTATAGTTTGGTACTTATTTCCTGATAACGGTCATCGAGACGAATCCAATGATGTGTAACAGTAAGGTCTTTAAAGATCAACGAAGGTCAAGAAGGTGTCAGCAATAAGCATTGCGAAGCGCCTACCGGTATCGTTGCGCTAGAGTGGCGACAAGCGCCTGGTAAGACGGGTCACTGGCGACATTCCGGGGACTGAAAATCTCATTCTAATTGCCATGGCAATGCCTGCAAGTACCCAGGTGATTAGGAATACCACTCAATCCATGATAAAAAGATTGCAGTGCTACACTGATATCAATGGCTATTAATTCGAACACCTTCTGTAAATGAACATTCATGCCACCTCTTCGACCTTCGTTAAGCTTACTGTTATACATCACTGAATCCGTCTCTATCGCCGCTATACAGAAATAAGTACCAAACTACAGCGTCCCATTAAAAAAAGTTGACCTTTATATCTCTGAAGCGACGCCACCTAGCAACAAATAAACCAGCGTCATATTCCGGCCCCCCGTTGCCCCCTGCAAATTTTGTCCCACAAACTTTTCAACTCCTATTATACTTTCGGAGTTATTCTTAGTGGCAATAGTTTTGTGACTCACCCTGTATAAAAATGAATGTTTGTATGTTTGTTCGAATTTTATACGAAGTTTGTGACAGTTGCCCAGAGTGACAGTTGCCCAGACACGGAAAGTGTTGACCCGTGGTCGGCCGCGGTGGCCGAGATGACTGAGGCGCTCCAGTCACGCTCAGCACGGACACTACGGTCGGGGGTTCGAATCCCCCCTCGGGCATGGATATTTGTGCCGTCCTAGTTCGTAAGCAGTTCATAAGCACTTTGTCAGTTTAGGGACTGATGACCCCGTAGTTAAGTCCCATAAGCTTAACAAACATTTGAACATTTTTTTTGTTGACACGTGCCCAGAGCCCCGGACACTGCAGGTAGTTGACAGACTGTACCACAAGTAGAGTACACCGGCCTGTCCGCCGCAGGTAGCTTTGGGCTCGCTCGCCGTCTGCGCTGCGCGGTAAAATGGAACGGTCCGTTCATAAAAATGTCAAATATTTGTAAAGCTTAAGGGACTTAACTGCGGGGTCATCAGTCCCTAAACTTACAAACTACTTATGAACTACCTTACACTAAAGACGACACAAACAATCATGCCCGAGGGGGGATTCAAACCTCCGACTGTAGCGGCCGTGCAGACCGTGACTAGCGCGCCGCAGACCGCTCGGCCACTGCGGGCGGCGGAACGGTCTGTCGTTGTTACCTAGCACAGCACGGCCGAGTGCAAGCGCAGGAGAAGTTCAAACAATGTGCCGTCATCAGGCGATTGATCATAATAAGGTTCGTCGTAGACTTATATTCAGTATATACAGCAAAGAGTTTAAAGGGAGACTCAACCCAAAAATTTAACTCTTCTTCTAATTAGCCAATAGCAATGTAATTTTAAAATGGGCCGCAGCGGAGCGGTCGAGTGCATTGAGGCGCTATGCTACAATGCGCGAGGCCGTTCCCCGTCGGGGGCTCGAATCCCCCCTCGGGCGTGGATATTTGTGTCGTCTTTAGTATAAGGTAGTTTATAAGTAGTTTGTAAGTTTAGGGACTGATGACACAGCAGTTAAGTCCCTTAAGCTTAACAAACACATGAACATTTTGAAATGGTGTCTATTATCTAAATATGTAGCAATAACCAAGGTTTTAAGAACATAACTTCACTGTTTTTCGACCTATGAATTTTTAATATGCTCTTAAAGGTATTCCAGTAAACTAACTTTTGGTTCTCACGCCACAGTTTGCACACGGAAAATTTTGTAGCTATATTCACAAGACATTTCAACGGTTCTGCGCTTTCATCTTATGAGGAATATTAATCACTTGCTTTTTGTGTTTATTTCAAATTTCAACCTTAAATTTTTCTTTAATTATTGGTACTTAAATGTGACGATAACTGTTCGACAGTTTTAATGCGTAGAGGTATGCAAACACATCCAGACCTTAAATGTGACGATAACTGTTCGACAGTAGAGGTATGCAAACACATCCAGACTACTTCCTGCAAAGATTGCATTCAGATTGGTTAATACTGATGATAACAAGTTGGAACTGAATAATTGCAAATACATACATCCATTAAAATTTACCTACGCTATAAGGTTTCCCTACTTGCTTGTATGAGGCTTCTTGTAATTTCAACGCCAGGGTAGCCATTTCTGAATTAAAATCCAATCATACACTCCTAGAGGAGGAGCAGTGGTACAGATATCTGAGTGGGAGCAGCTGCATATTTCTTTGGAGTTCTTTCATTGTTCTGAACAAGAGTTCACTGTATTCCGTAAAATATATATTTACACAGTAAACAGGGACAGCAACTGATATCCAACCATTGGCTGCTAACTGTTTCGTCAGTTTTGCTGGAAATAATTCTACTTGTTTCTCCCTGTTTGAGTTTATGCCAAGTTCGGAGTAAAAACGGTTGTGTCTGATAGTGATAGAAATCAGGAAATATCTTTGGCGTCTTTCGGTCTGCCACAGTACCTTTCACGGTCAATCTCAAATATTTGTTAGACAGATTTGTGGCTATTCGAAAACCCGGAGTTACCCGGATTTTTATTTATTTATTCAAGCCTTAAGTTAGTCTGATTGACTGATTCTTTTTAAATCAAATGTTTGTGAAGCTGTGTGACCAAACTGCAGTAGCCATGTCCCTAGACATACAAACTACTTACACTAACTTATGCTAAGGGCAACAAGCAGCCGCGGCGAAGTGGCCGAGCGCTTGGAGGCGCTATGCTCCGATGCGCGCGGCCGCTCCCCGTCGGAGGTTCGAATCCTCCGTCGTGCATGGATGTTTGTGTTGTCTTTAGTATAATTTAGTTTATAAGTAGTTTATAAGTTTAGGGACTGATGACGCAGCAGTTAAGTAACATAAGCTTAACAAACATTTGAACTACTTCCTTTTTTTGACAAAACATACAGCTCAGCTCAAGCCTTGAGATAGTACTTTTCTTATCCCTTCTCTCCTTTTTCTAAAAAAGGGAGTTATTGAGGGAAATTGCGGAAAACCGAAATCTGGATGGAGGTGGATTTGAACCGCTGTCCTCCCGAAAGTGAGTCCAGTGTGTTACCACTGCGCTACCTCGCTCGGTACAAAATCAACAATGAGTGTTTCCTTTATTGTCTTCAATTTCATTTGGCTCTGTTCACGACGAAGTTTCTTTCTTTTATTACCTTTGCTTTCAGTCTCCATTTTTAGTCTGCGTTTAGCCTTCGTAGTTCATGTTTGAAATCAAATGCCTTGGTTCTGTTCCTAAGTTAGACAAATTACGATACAAATCGAAAAATTCAATCACAGCCTGCTCATCCATCCCCTTAGCTCTAGCTTTTGCCAAGTCTGGTTGTTTTTGGAGAGATAAACCACTGAGCCACTTTTACCTCCAATCATGTGTCCCATTAACCAGGGCTGCTTGACGGTATTCATCGTTACATACGTGAATGCTGCTCTAAGAATTCGTTCAGGAATACAGCCAAAACCTCTTGCAGGTACGCCTCTTTACTTAGAACTTATATCACCCTCTTCTTCTGGGCTGCATACGGTCGGATTACCAGCTAATCCGTAAGGTTTCCTGTAGAATCACGTTTTACAATAGTTACTTGATCTTTAAGTATCCAATAAGAAATTTAGAACAACGCAGCAGCTCACCTGATACTGAAGTCTCCGCCTGCAACACTTTTCCTGCTTGTTTCATATCTTCCTCGTACTAGAAAGCACTTAGCTTTTTCCTTTTGAATGTACGGTCCGTCTAAAAAGAAACCAAGAAATCATGTTCTCTAGAGCAGCTGTTGCCAAACCGTGTTCCGGAAACACTAGGCTTCCGCAAAAGACTAGCAACGGTACCGTGAAAAAGCCCAAAAATCAAATTTGAAATGTGCTGTACAAAAAATTTAAAGGGAGTGTATCAAGAATAGAAAAAATATAGCGCCAAATCGTGCCAGTATTTATTGCATCTTGCATTGGCGTACACTTGTAGAGAGGAAAATTCCATCTGACTTCTGACTTAAAGGACGTTCTGTGTTGCGCGAATTATATATATATATATATATATATATATATATATATATATATATATATATATATATATAAAGAGAGAAAGAGAGAGAGAGAGGGGGGGGGGAATTTCAAATTTACTATTACAGAGAAAAGTACAGTTACGTCACTGAGCCGGCCGCAGTGGCCGAGGTGACTGAGGCGCTCCAGTCACGGTCAGCACGGCCACTACGGTCGGGGGTTCGAATCCCCCCTCGGGCATGGATATTTGTGCCGTCCTAGTTCGTAAGTAGTTCATAAGTAGTTTGTAAGTTTAGGGACTGATGACCCCGTAGTTAAGTCCCATAAGCTTTACAAACATTTTTTTTACGTCACTGAATTGAGACTTGGGACCTCCAGAGTCCCTCCTGTTAGAGTTTCCTTTTTGTATGGAAACATTCCAAGGAATTTGGACATAGAGGCTTCTTGCATTTAGTGAAAGTGTACTTTGTCTCTTTTTTTGTGAAATTGGTGGAATACCGTTCCGAGATCGCTCGCTATACTTCACGATAGCTATCTTGACACGCTAATGCGATCGCGTGAAAAACTGACGTTTGTCAGTTGAGTCGTCGACACAGTGCAGCATCTATCGCAAACCTCCCCTAGACTCCACATGTTTACGAGCTAAAAAGCGAAGGCAGGCGCGCGGGAATGCAACCAGAAACAGCCGTCCACTACAGTGGACGCCATCCGCCCCACGGTTAATGAAGCTGTAAAAATCACTCAAGTCTCGCCCACTCCTATGAAGACATTTTGCACAGACTTGTGATGAAATGCGTAGCCAACATCAATCGCTTCTGATATACACAGAAGTAAGGCGGCTTTGAAGAGGCAAAGGCCTGGCGAGGCGTTTTGAGCTGCGTAACGAGCTTCTGCTTTCCGTCATGGGGAGAACCATTCCACGCTTAGCAAACACGCTGAATGTTTACCCAACGAGAAGTGTCTCATGCAATGTGCGTACTTCGCCGACACATTACGTAAACTTAATGGAGTTGTAACATTTCTGCAGCGAAAAGATGCAACCGCATTCACAGTGAGAGACAAAATACCATCACTGAAAGCCAGACTAAATCTTCGGAGAGAATGTGTAAAAGAGAAAAATGTGAATGCTTTTCTCTCCCGGCCATATTTCTATTGGAAAATAAGTTGGAAATCGAAGCAGATGTGCAGAAAAGCATTTTTCAGCATTTAGTTAGCCTCGTGATGTCCCTTCCGAATACTTCACAGACTCTAGCAACGATACCGAATGGGTGCAAAACCCATTTCTCAACCAAAGTAAACCTCCCGTTTTGCGCGTGCGAGAGTATGAAGGTTTCATAGAAATTCGTTGTACATCTGCTTTAAAAACAAAATTTGAATCTGTATCACTGAATGGCTTTTGGGGAGGACTGTCAAACGCATACCCATCAGTAGTCGAAAAGGCCATCCGAACTCTGCTTCCCTTTGTTTCCACCTCTCGATGCGAATCAGGCTTCTCAGCTTATGATTACACAAAAGTAAATTAACCACAGATAGGATACCGCCCCAGATTTAAGTTCAAATTCAAATGTTTGTAAATTTATGGGCCTTAACTCCTGAGGCCATCAAAAAAATTTTTTTTTTAAATAAGTTAAGCTTATGGGACTTAACTACTGGGTCATCAGTCCCTAAACTTACAAACTACTTATCAACTAGCTTATCCTAAGGACGGCACAAATATCCATCTCCGAGGGAGGGATTCGAACCCCCGACCGTAGTGGCCGTGCAGACAGTGACTGAAGCGCCTCAGTCCCCTCGGCCACTGCGGCCGGCTGAGGTCATCAGTCTCTAGGCTTACAAACTGCTTAAACTAAGTTAAATTAACCTAAGGACGACGCACTGACACCCACGCCCGAGGGAGGACTAGAAATTACGACGGGGAGCAAACACGCACTCCTCACCAACTTTCGGAGAGAATGTGTAAAAGAGAAAAATGTGATTGCTTTTCTCTCTGGCCATATTTCTGAGGGAAAATGAGTTGGATCTAAATCCACATTTCAATGCTATTCCAAGTACAACAATTAGACGTTTTTATTCATAACGTCAAGTATACATTTCTAGTACCAACATGAAAGTTTGCGGTTATATCAAACATTTTCTTCAATTAAAAGTAAATGTTTGTGTTAATATTTTCTTGTACCTAAACAAGAGAATGTGGTTTTATTCATTCTTTGTTGAACCAGAATAAACGTTTGTACTTATGTCCAATATTACGGCCGCGGCGGAGTGGCCGAGCGCATTGAGACGCTATGCTCCCATGAGCGAGGCCGTTCCCCGTCTGAGGTTCGAATCCTCCCTCTGGCATGAATATGTGTGTGTGTGTTGCCCTTAGGTTAGTTTAACTTAGTTTAACTAGTTTGTAAGTCTAGGAACTTACGACCAAAGTAGTTTGGTCCCATAAAAATACAAACATTTGAACATTTGAAATTAATAATTTGACTGAACGAAATTAGCCCCATGTGTACAGGGCGAAAGAGCCCCATGCACAGATATTTCGAGGGACTCATCATATCAGACCTTCGTGGAAAAATGCAGTGACATTTGTTTACACCCACAAGGCATGACCTGTATTCTTACAGAAGTAACTTACAGAGATCAAAATTTCACGTTACTGTGCAGGGTAAACATTAATTTGTTTGGTTGTATTCTTTTACTATGACATTAACCCATCACAATTCGACCACCTGTAAAGTTTGTTCTTGTGCCCTGTCAATACGGTAACAGTTAAGAGCCTTACTACGGGCACACTCAATACTGACGCTCATCAGGCAAAACGGCCATGTGGAACTACTGCGGTTTTCCAACATTTCGGGCGGTTTAGACCTGCGAGCAGAATACTATGTACGCGGTGTCTCTCCTAACAGTCGTTAAGCAATTTATCTCGTGTTTCCGCAATAGCGTGTTTCAGCGAAATACCCGTAACCAAAGACTGGAAAGTTGCACAAGTCACCCCAATATTTACGGAAGGCTATAGTAGTGACCCGCAAAATTACAGGCCTATATCATTAACATCCGTTTGCAGCAGAATTTCAGAACATATTCTTTCCTCAAACGTCATGAACTACCTCGAAGATACCGATCTATTGACCCATAGTCAACACGGTTTCACTGTTCTTGTGAAATACAGCTAGGTCTTTACTCACGTGAAGTGATGAGTGTTATCGACAAAGGATCTCAAATCAATTCCATATTTCCGGAAGGCTTTTGATATTTTACTGCACAAGAGTCTTGTTCTCGTGATTCGTGATTTCCTGTAAGAAAGGACACAGTTCGCTATAATTGACGCAAAGTATAATTGACGCAAATGTCATCGAGTAAAACAGAAGTAATATCTGGCGTTACCCAGAGATGTGTTATAGGACCCTACTGCTCTTTATCTAAAGTCGAATCCGAAGGACTTAAATTCAACTAAATGCCTAGGAATTACACTTACGATCAACTTAAATCGGAAAGAACTCACAGAAAATACTGTAGGGAAGGCGAACCAAAGGCTACGTTTCATTGGCAGAACACTTAGAAGACGCAACAGTTCTACTAAAGAAACTGCCTACACTACACTTGTGCGTCCTATTTTGGACTATTGCTGCCCATTGTGGAATCCACACCAGGTGGGACTGACGGTTAGTTCAGAGAAAGGCAGATCGTTTTGTATTATCGAAAATAGGGGGCCGCGATGGAGTAGCCGAGCGGTCTTAGGCGCCTCGCTGCGGAGCGCGCGGTTTCTCGCCGTCGGAGGTTCGAGTCCTCTCTGGGGCATGGGTGTGTGCGTTGTCCTTAAGTTAGTTTAAGTAGTTTGTAAACTACGGACTGATGACCACGCAGTTTGGTCCGATAGATTTACAAAAATTTGAACATTTTTTGAAAATAGGTGATAGAGTGTCACAGAAATGGGTGGAAATCATTAAAAGAAAGGCGTTATTCGTTGCGGCGAGATTTATTTGAGAAATGTCTTTCGCCAAATTTCTCTTCCGAATGCGAAGATATTCTGTTAGCACCCACCTACATAGAGAGACATTATTATCGAAATAAAATAAGAGAAATCAGATCGAAAACAGAAAGATTTAGATGTTCCTTTTTCCCCGCAGGCTATTAGAGAATGGAACGGTAGAGAAATATCATAAAAGCGGTTCGATGAACCCTCTGCCATGCACTTAATCGCGAGTGGGGCCATCCCAAAGAAATATCGCTCCTCATATCTTTCATGCGACGTTCAATGTTTTACTGGCTACCAGTTTACAATCAGAGCTTCGGCAATGGAATAGGTGTTGTGCAGGTGTTGTTTGGGTTAGACTGAAAAACTGCGCCGCATGAGAATGGACATTACGTCTTGGGCGTCACGTTACGGATCGCGATTCCTCGTCGGAGCTTACAGTTCTCCGTCAAGCACGTAGACCTTCGTACAAGTTAAAGTAGTTTGTAAGTCTGTGGACAAATGACCAGGGTAGTTTGGTCCCTTACAGTTACAAACAACTGAACTTTTTTTTCTCTTTTTAATTGCTGATTTACCTCTGTCATTTTTATGTTGCTGGGTGAATGACCAAAAATTTTTGTTGCTACATATTGGACTTCTTTCTAAAATATTGACACCATTAATAACAAGTAATCAAGAGCATTATTTCCCCTAGTGTTGTAGGTTTGCCGCGAAGGAGTAGCCGAGCGGTCTAAGGCGCCTCACTGCGAAACGCGCGGTTGCTCGCCGTCGGAGGTTCGAGTCCTCCCTGGGGCATGGGGGTGTGTGTTGTCCTTAGGTTAGTTTACCTAGGTTTAAGTAGTTTGTAAGCTACGGACTGATGACCACGCAGTTTGGTCCGATAGATTTACAAACAGTTGAACAGTTGTTGTAGGTTTGATCATCACTATTCTTAAATTGTGTTATCTCCTATGAGCGTTAGGGAATATTTGTATTGTGAAGGCGAAGATAAATTACGTACCTACTTCGTTGAAGAGATACCCACATGACGTCCGTGGTTTAATACCGAACATTATTCTTACTGCTCGCTTTTGTGCAAGCAATACACTCTTTCTAAGTGGTGCATTATCACATAAAATTATCCCGTAATATGTTATTCTGGGGAAATCTGCAAATTAGATCGGGAAGTTAAAATAATGTTCAAATATTTGTAAATCTATGAGACCAAACTATTGCAGTCATTAGTCCCTAGGCTTACAAACTACATAAACTGACTCAAACTAACCTAAGTACAACACACACAAACACACACATACACACACATACATACATACCCGATGGAGAACTCGAACCTCCGGCGGGAGCAGCCTCACAGTCCCTGACGAGGCACCTAGAACCGCTCGGTTATTCCACCCGGCTCGGAAAGTTAATTCGTGAGTTTCGAAGATTAGCAATTATCCGAAATTGCATCCGACCACAATTGTTTCAGCAGCTCAGTAATAGGCTTGTTCCTGTTCAAGTTTGCATCAATATCTACAATCAAAAAGTTTGAGCATTTCACCGTACTTGGCAATGGTGTGCTTCATCAATTGTTGGTAAGATACCACTTCTTTTGAAAATTTAAGGCGACTCCCATTTTTCAGATAACAACTTAATGTTTTTAACAATCTCCCTTGTTGCTTTCTCTGTAATAATAATACATGGTATCACTATTTTCGGCTGCCAAGGAAAAAAATAGCGATTCGACTTGTTGAATGTTAAGTGGAAGGTCAGTCACATTCCAAAGGTATAGGAGTGAACTCAAAACTGAATGCTGCGAGACTTCCTTGTTGGCAAGCAGGCCCTGAAGAGTGCGGGATGTTGGTTTCGTTGTGTCATGGTCTGCCATAGTGCAGTGTCCACCAGCCACTTTGCTCTCACGGCCCGAATGGACTTCCAGATCTCGGAGCTTCAACATCTCAATCAAGTAACTTCTCAGCTGGACGCAAAAAACTCCAGACCTCCCGCCAACCAAACATCCCCGAAACTATCGGAAACTGAACTCAGGTCATCCGCGTGATAATCAGACGTGCAGCCCACTCGGGTATGACTAAAGCAGTTTCTGGACATCGCTCAACGCTAGAGTCAGAGTCTTCAGGAGCCGCTAGCGACGATACGCGCACCTTTCAACATTTTGGTGACATCAACAGCTCATGCAAACTCTTTAAAAGTTAGTAAATGTGGTTTTTTATGCGATGTATATGCCAGATTCGTAAGTTGTTTCATGATCATCTCGTGATGGTGCAGCTCTTGTGTCTTCCGTGCTTGCAGTATTAGATTTGTGGTTGATTCCGCCTTATGCAAGACACTTTTTTTTGTTTTAATACCCAAACTAGTTTCGGCACTTATTGTGACACCTTCCGTAGGTTTCTGGTATTTATTCTCTATAATAACATGTTACATATTTCGTTATACAATCGTTTGGACAAGTTGTTTGGTTTGACAATTTTGATTGATGTTTTACGCCTAATTTATTCAAGGTACTTACATTGTGTCATTCGCAGTATTTGCATGTGCACTAATTGTAGAATGACAAGTTTTGACAGCCTGTCATCTGAAAACAACAAGACGTTTTTGCTTGCGAAAAGTGACTGATTTATTGTAGGCCTACGTTAACCTGGAAATTATTTCTATGTGGCTGTTTTGGCTTACTTACATTTGAGCTGTGGCGTTGCTACTTGTTTGTTTGTGGCGAGTTCTTATGTTTTATGGTCTTCAGTGAGATTTTTACTGTGAAGCAGCACTGTTTACATCGCCATTTTTCTTGTTGTAGTGGCTTTATGATGCATTTGTCTGTGTGGCGTGTCTGTGATGTGGAGCGCGATTTTTGAATGGTTTTGATACTAGCATTGTTTTGTGGGTTTATATTTGTGTATGTTTTTGTTGTGTGTGTGTGTGTGTGTGTGTGTGTGTGTGTTAAACAGAGAGAGAGAGGGAGAGAGAGACATGGCACAATAAGTGCCGAAACTAATTTAGTTATTAAAACAAAAAATAAGTAAATTGCATAAGGCGGAATCAACCACAAATCTAAGTTGTTTCATGTTATAAACTACGCATGGGGAACTTCACTGTAGAAACTGCGGGAGTAAATCATTACGATTGTATATTATGACTTATCCGAAGGAACAGCTGTTGATCTACTTTACAGCCATATATTTATGAAACAGATATTTCTGTTTTTTATTTTATTTTATTTTATTTTATTATTATTCGTAAGAGACCAAATTGCTGATGTCATTGGGTCCTAAACTTCCACAGAACTTCAAATAGTAAGAACCCAGTACATTGTCATCGATGGCGACTGTTCATCAGAGACTAGGGTATCGTTAGGGGTGCCCGAGGGAAATCTGATAGGAGCGCTATTATATAAATGATCCGACGGACAGATTGAGTTGCAATCTGCAGATATTTGCTGATGATGCTGTGGTGTACAGGAGGGATTCTTCATTGAATGACTGTAGTAGGAAGCAAGAAGATTTGGACCAAATTTCTTTATGCTGCGAGGAATGGCAACTACCGCTAAATGTAGAAAAATGTAAGGTGATGCAGATGAGTAGGACAAACAATTCCGTAATTTTCAAATACAGCATTAGTAGTGTGCTGCTTGATAGAGTTGCATCAATCTCTAGGCGTAACGATGCACACCAATATAAAATGGAACGAGCATATAAGGACAGTCGTGGGAAAGGCTAATGGTCGACTTCAGTTGATTGGGAGAATTTTGGAAAGGTGTGATTCGTTTGTAAAGGAGACCGCGTATAAAAATCTCGTACGACACGGTCTTCAGTGTTTCTCAAGTGTTTGGGATCCCCACCAAATCGGTTTAAAGGAGGACATAGAGGCAGTTCCTAGGCGGGCGGCTAGGTTTGTAGCTGGTACATTCGAACAATGCGTGAGTGTTACTGGAACTCAAATGGGAGTCGCTGGAGGGAAGGCGACGTTCTTTTCGAGAAACACTGTTAAAGAAATTTAGAGGGTCGGAATTTGAGACGGATTGCAAAATGATTCTACTGCCGCCAACCTACATTTCGCGTAAAACCCACAAAGATAAAATCGTACAAGCATGCAAGTATTCGTTTTTCCCCTCGTTCTATTTGGCAGTGAAACAGGAAAGCAAGTAACTTGTTGTGGTACTGAGTACCCTCCGCCACTCACCTTTGGACGGATTGCGGAGTGTGTATGTAGATATAACCTAAAGTAACTAATGCTAAGTACAACATACATACCCATGTCCGAGGGAGGAATCGAACCGCCGGCCGAAGCGGTCTTCCCCGTGGGGTTTTCCGACTTTCTGGCTGTTCTAGGACGCTGAAATACATTCATGTTCAGAAGAAATAGAACACCTAGAAAGACTAGAGTTAGGAAGTGCCGGCAGCAGTGACCGAGCGGTCTGCGGCGCGCCAGTCACAGTCTGCACGGCCGCTACGGTCGGGGGTTCGAATCCTCCCTCGGGCATGGATGTTTGTGTCGTCTTTAGTATAAGGTAGTTCATAAGTAGCTTGTAATTTTAGGGACTGATGACCCCGCAGTTAAGTTCCTTAAGCCTAACAAACTTTTGAAGTTAGGAAGTTGATATTGACAGGACGTGTACATTAGTATGTCGTGCAGCAATAGTTATCATTTGAACCGCGGGTTTACGGTCAACAGCGACGTCGCAGCTCAACACCACTTACAGCTTAAATGTGTCTGCCGCTCTCGTTACCCAAGGTAAGGCATCAGAATGACTCGTGCACAAGTGCAGAATGTTCCGCAGACATATGCGCGAACCTTACCGTCAAATAACTGAGTCAGTTGTTGGCATGAGAGGACATGAAACATCCTCCCGGGAAACTGCTCTCAAGTTGGGAGGAAGTATTGGGACAGTGCAACGGGCGTGTTCAGAACGTTTCACCGAAGGCCGTACAACACGATGAGATACAGTCGTCTCACCATCCAAACCACCCCCGAGAAGATCGACACCCCATCCAACTGGCATTGCAGGAAATGCCTGCATCCTAGGGTGTGAGACAGTATGACACATGGTGCACTATCAAGGCTGACAGCTCGTCGCCGTTTATTACGGCATGGGTTAGTGGGCGTCGTCTACTATGCAGGCTATCTTCTGCGACTATTATGTACTGGTGGTTTCCCTTTGGGCAGTGTTCAGCACATGTTGAATCAGGCTTCTTTACTCTCCAGCTTTTATTATGTTCTGTGGGTATGGTGCAGATTGACCTGCCTGTCTCTCCAATATAGAGGGATAGACTCTCCCGACAGATGATCTTATAAATTCCAATTTTTGTGATGGCTGGTTGTTATTTTTTACCTATCTTCATAATAGATGTAAGACTGTTACAAACAGAAGGAAAACGTGCAACGCTAAGCCATTTGGAAATTTTATTAATTGTGAAACTGATGTATCCCCACACTTTTCTTAAACGATCAAACACACTTCAATTATTCTTCTCTTTTAGATTATATTAGAACCTTCACATAGAAGACAACCTTTAATCAGTCAGTGGACAATATATTTCCACTCCTGTAGTTTACGCTTTTCATAACTATGCTTAGTCTTACTTACTGTAATGCCGAATTTTGTAATATATACACCTTTAAAATTGGCGCATGTATGTATGTATGTTCCATATCGCCTCCTAAACTTCTGGACCGATTTCAACCAAACTTGGCACACATGTTCCTTACTATCAAGTAACAATCGCTGTCAGGGTAAGAACCACCTAAGACACATAAGTCTCGAGGTATGACATCATAAAGAATGACATTAATGACATTCACGAAAAACGACTGCACATGCGATAATTTTTTACATCTGCTCCTAAACTAATGAACCGATTTCCACCAAATTTGGTACAAATATTCTTTGAGGTCAGGAATCATTTTCCATGGTGGCAAAAACCACCTACCACCTACAGTACATAGTTCATACGATATCACGTCATAAACAATGAAAACTGACCCCATCTTGCGGCACGTGACAGCGTAATTTTATTCGTTAATTTTTTTATTTATTTATTTATTTATTTATTTTTTTAGAATGAGAGCGCACAGCGTCTTGCAATAAACTTTAAACATAATTTCAAATCTTTATGAAACTTTTTCTCGCTCACAATCGTAACAAAATGACGAAAGGGAGAAAATTTATCCGTTACTACTTTTCCGATGCTTGTGATGTGTAGTTACGGCATTTGGCATGCCGTTATAAGTTATTACTTCTACACTGTAAATTGTATTCTCCAGACATTTCACAGACAGTACACATACATACCACAGAATGTTCCTTCGATATTATATCAGAGTTTGACACATGGATCATTAAGTATGAAGTCATAAACAATATGGCGCATCATCACGCATGAGTTTCGATTTATTACACACCATTCACGGCATATTTTGCAGACATTAGGCACATATACCACTGAATGTACATTCCACTTTACATCATAGTACGACACATATTTCAGGATATATCATGTCATAAACAATGGTATTTCCGAATAACTGATTCAACATGCGCTATTTTTCCACATCTCCTACTAAAATAATGGAGCAGTTTCAACTAAACTTGCTACGCACATTGCTTACTATCAGACAACAATCGCTGTGGAGCTAAAAACTTCCCATCTCACATAGTTCAGGAGATATGACGTCGTAAATAATGAGTTACAAGAACTTTTCCATTACGCGACGCGTGATTTACGAGACTTCATTCATCCACTATTTTTTCATCGCAGACAGTTTCCTAATATTACACTCTACAAATGTGGAAAATTATATTATTGTAGGATACATAATATATGATGTCATAAGTATTGAGCTGCATACTTCTTTGTTTTACTGTTTCATAATTTCTAAGCTGTTTTCATGAATACATGTATTCATTAAAATAGCTTAGAAATTATGAAACAGTATATATATATATATATATATATATATATATATATTCTAGAGTTATACCGAAGATAAATTTGTCAACTTCTTAATGCATCGATTCTTAGCTTGAATTTAGAATTGCCCGGATATATATATATATATATATATATATATATATATATATATATATATATATATATATAGGCTCCACTGGAGGTTCCTGAGGAAACGTTCTGTATTCCATTAACTAAATAAGCACTTTCTAGCCTTTTTTGTCTCAGATTTTATCGTTTTTTCCGGCACGATCCAGATTTCGGGATATAAGCCTATTATCAAGTATATTACTGATTCTAGAGTTATACCGAAGATAAATTGGTCAACTTCTTAATGCATCGATTCTTAGCTTGAATTTAGAATTGCCCGGATATGTATATATATATATACCCGGTCAATTCTAAATTCAAGCTAAGAATCGATGCATTAAGAAGTTGACAAATTTATCTTACCAATAAATATACCAATTTAGAATTGCCCCGATATATATATCCGGGCAATTCTAAATTCAAGCTAAGAATCGATGCATTAAGAAGTTGACAAATTTATCTTCGGTATAACTCTAGAATCAGTAATATACTTGATAATATACTTATATCCCGAAATCTGGATCGTGCCGGAAAAGAAATAAAATCTGAGACAAAAAAGGCTAGAAAGTGCTTATTTAGTTAATGGAATCCAGAACGTTTCACCAGGAACCTCCAGTGGAGCCAATCAGAAATTTATTAATATTGTGCATCTTTATTCTTCATGTCTACATATTTATTTCTCAACGAAACCATCCTGGACAGGAACACACAAGCACACTTCTTGGCTGCTCAGGGGCTTTGATATACGTCCAGCGGCGACAGCTGAAAACTTGTCCCGGACCGGGAATTGAACCTGGAATTCCTGCTTCTCGCCAAAGGTCGCCTTAACCACCTCCAACGCACCCAAAGCGCTTGCCGTCCTGCACAAATTCTTAACTGCCTGCACGCTACAACTTGAGCGCTGTTTTTGTATTTCCACCAGAGGTCGGGCGATTTTTGTGCTTCCGTGCTGACACTGTCTGCCCTCCAGGCATACAGACAATTATAAGTACGGCGTCCCACAAGTGTCACTGTCCTCCTTCATGGATTCGACAAGTTTAAGTACAGCTTACTGAAGGACTACCTCAAAGTCACCGGCATACAGCTCTAATTTTAGAGCTAGTGTGTTTACCTTGAACATGCACAGCGTGAAACTGCATAAGTGATTTTATATTATATTTTGACTTTTATTTGTCTTTGCACCTCTCATATGGTCCTATGCTGTTTGCACTTTTGTTGTATTACAAATGTCACTCGTACTGTTAAATATCTATTGTTTTATGTCTTGTACATATGATTTTTCTACTTTTATTCTAAGGCTGTATGATGTAAAATACTTATAAATATTGTGCTATACATTGTAAGAATCTCAATTCTCTTGAAATGTTGTCAGTGTAATAACTGCTGGCTGTATGGTCACTGTCACCAAAAGCCATAATAAAGAATTAAAAAAAAATTAAGTACGGCGTCTGTCCTGCCGGATATGTCCGCATGCCTTCAATGTCCGAAAGAACAGACACCATACATGTAACTGAACTTTTCCAAGGACATACCAATTTGTTGAGACAGTCACCGTAGAATGTTTGACTTGGTTGACGGAGCCACAACCCATCTCTGCTTGCACCCATCATCAATATCAGAGTGAAGTTCTCGAAAGCTTTCTTTAAAGTTTTGGAAATAGGTGAGAATTGGACGCAGGAAGGTGGATGATCGATGGTGGGTAACCTAAGGCAAATGTCGCAGGGCTAAGAGTGGTCTGGCATTATCGTGCTGAAGCAGAGGCTGCTCCGTGTGTAGATGAACTCTTGGACTTCGTGTTTGCTGTCCTGTTTCTCGCGCACCAAAACAACGTACTCTCACACGCAAAAAATCGCAGCCCTCTCCCGCACAGGGTTCCAACTTCCTTCAGTGAAGCGGGGAAGTCGGCTAAGTAATATGAATCACCTGTCATACCTTATTCGATATAGAGAAAAGAACTGAAAAAATGGAAAGTATTACTTCTCAGCACGTCCTCGTAAGACCCAGTAAATATGGAATTCAACTAGAAAATACAAATACAACATGGCGTCACGCAAATTTGCTTCTGACGTAGAGAGCCCTCTAGCCTCTTACCGGTTCAACCTTTTGTAGCACATTACAATAATATTGCTGAACTTCTATATAGCTACTCTGGGGCTACGAGCCTCACGCGAAGCAACGGTTCGTAAACGGAAATAAACAGGATATGACGTCACAAAACTCTTACAGCTCCGCGTCGACGTTACTTAAATCGTCCCATATCAGGTCGGCTATACCTCACGTCTTCTGCACGCTGTTCGTTGCCTGAATAACTTTTCCGAAGGTCGTAGCTTCTGAAACACTTGTTTTCATCTGTGAAAATGAATGTGATCATGGAGTCTAGTACAAAATCTAGTAGAAGAATATTGACGCACTTGTTGTTTAAGAAAATGGATGCCAAGTCGTTTACAAGGAGATAACAATTCATCGTGTCGGACCTCATTTTGCTCAGCGAAGTGCAGCACCTCAACGAGACATGCACTCAGAAAGTCATTGGAAGTCTCCTTCTGTGTGCCCATAACTGCGATAGTGTTGCCGATGCAGTATTTTGTGTTCGAAACTACCTCTCTTATATGTCCCATAAATATTCGGTGTGATTCATGTCGAGCGATCTGGGTGACCAAATCATTCATTAGAATCGTCCAGAATGTTCTTCAAACCCATTGCGAACAAGTATGACCTTGTATCATGGCTCATCGCCACCCATAAGAAATCCATCGTTGTTTGACAACATCAGGTCCACGAATGGCTCCAAATGGTCATCCAGGAAGCCGAACATAAACAGTTATAGGCAATGATCGGTTCATTTGGACCAGAGGACACGTTGTATTCCGTGTGAAAAGAGCATTCGTCATTATGGAGCGATAAACAGCTGGCACTGTGCCATTTTGACAACTTGAGTCGATGGCTTGTAGCGATATGCTCCACACTCCAACCCTACCATCAGCTCTTACCAAATGAAATTTGCACTCATCTGACCATGGTTTCCCTGTTGTCTAGTGTCGTACCGATATGATTGTGAGCCAAGGAGACGCGATGCATACGATGTCGAGCTGTTGGCCGAGGCACTCGAGTCGGTCGCCTGCTGCCAAATTTCGGCACACTGCCCTAACGTATACGTCCCATACTGACTTATGCTGTTATTCCACGTTGTGCTGGTCGGCTGCTAGCAGTGAGTACTCTACGCGAGCGCCGCTGCTCGCGGTAATTTATTGCACGGCGTCGGACACTGCGTTGACCGGTAATGCTTCAAATTTGATAGTCTATTCACGTAGCGAATCTCGCATCATTAAATTCTCAAACGATTTCCGACAAGGAATATCGCATGCTTCTAGCTCCGAGTACCATTCTTCTTTCGCGGTGTTTTATTTGCCGTCGTGTGGCCATCATCACATGGGAAACCTTATCGTATGAACCATCAGAGTACAAGTTACAGCTGTGACAACGCCATCTTTCTTACCTCGTGTACGCGATTCTACCGCCATCTGTAATTTTGCATAGGTACTCCACGACTTTTGCGTTGCGTGAGGATGAGGTACGCGTGAGAGGCGGGAGCTGGTGCTAGCAGATGAGGTGTGTCCGCCCGCGACGTCCAGAAATACACGTCTCGCGGCGCGCCCACAAAGGCTGCCGCGCCACCGCCGTCCTCACGCCCGACTCTCGCTATCAGATTCCCCGTCTCGCTTTAGTTACACAGTATTACACTGTGATCCGACAAAGTACATTCGCCAAGTGTCTCGCGGGCACTGACCCCACGATCGGTAAACAGGCAGAACCAACCCACTAGACGGAAGTAGATACTCTGTAAGTCACAATGGGACTTAACTGCGGGGTCATCAGTCCCTAAACTTACAAACTACTTATGAACTAACTTATACTAAAGACGACACAAACATCCATGCCAGAGGGAGGATTCGAACCTCCGACGCGGGAGACCGCGCGATCCGTAACGTGGCGCTCCAGACCACTCGGCTACTCCCGCGCGGCCTCGAAGTCACAATGAAGTGCATGCGGAGGGTTCATCCAACTGCTTTTACGATTTTTTTTTCTACAGTTCCATTCTCTAATAGCTCGCAGGAAAAAGGAACACCTAAATCTTTGTGTTCGATCTGATTTCTATTATTTTATTACGATGATCATGTCTCCTTATGTAGGTGGGTGCTAACAAGATATGTTCGAATTCGGAAGGGAAAGTTGTTGAAAGAAATTTCGCAAATAGACCTCGACACAACAAATAACGCCTTTCTTTTAATGATTTCCACTCCAACTCTTGCATCATTTCCGTTACACTCTCTGCCCTATATCGCGACAAAACAACCAGCCATTTTCTGAACTTTGGCTACATCGTCCGTCAGTCCCACCTGGTGTGGATCCCACAATTTGCAACAATACTCCGAAATAAGACTCACAAGTGTAGTGTAGGCAGTTTCTTTAGTAGAACTTTGCCTCTTCTAGGTGTTCTGCCAAGGGAACGTAGCCTTCCGGTCACCTATCCTACAATATTTCCTATTAGTTCTATCCCGTTTAAGTTGTTCGTAATTGTTATTCCTAGGTATTTTGTTGAATTGACGGCATGTATATGTGACTGATTTTTCGTGAAAATTCAGTTTAACGGATTAACTTTTAGTGGTCATATGTACGACTTCATATTAATCATTATTAAGGCTCAATTAACAGAATTGGTGAGAAAAGGAATTTTTGACATACCCTGACTAAAAGAAGGGATCGCTTGGTAGGACACATTCTTAGACATCGGGGAATCGTAAATTTAGCATTGGAGGGAAGTGTATGGGTAAAAATCGCAGATGGAGACCAAGAGACGCGTATAGTAAGCAGATTCAGGTGGATGTGGGTTGCCGTTCTTATGAGATGAAAAGGCTTGCTCAGGATAGAGTAGGGTGGAGAGCTGCATCAAACCAGTCTCCGGACTGAAGACCGTAACCAACCAACCAAGGCTCAATAACCAATTTTTGCACCATTCAGATATCTTATTTAAACGGATGAAATTTCTTTTGCTTTTTATACGCGGCACTGAACGACAGCTCATGAGCGATTTACGCATGGACAGGGCGTGCAGAAGGGTAATGGAGGCCCTAATCTATGTTTTCCTTATTATTAAAAAAAAATAAAAAAAATAAAAATAAAATAAAAAATAAATAAATAAAAAATAAAAAAGTGGTTAAGGCGAAAAAAAGGGGGAAAAAAGGGGACACTGTCTTTAAAAAAAAACAAAAAAAAAAAAAAAAAACATAACCATGGCTTACAAATACATACTAAACATCTTTTTATTAAATGCTTGCACTGGTAATGGCTAGTCCCTAGCTGAAATCTGGATTTTCCTAAAGAAACATTTAAAATCAACGACTAATTATTACTGTCAACTAACAAGATTGAAATTCTTACAGTCGTGGGGCGTACATACCTTCAACATGGGAGTTAATCTGGCGATTAAAATGTTAAATTTATTAATTGCATTTCTACTTACATCCTGATGTATACGACTTGACATGGAAGTAGGTGACGTGGCATCCAAAGTCCAACTGCCAGATATCGTGAGCCCACTAGAGGGTGCGACTACAAGACGACGAGCCTTTATTGTGATATAGTTCCCAACGAATTATTTGTTGTTTTGATAGATAAGCAGTTATTCGACAATTCGCCTGCACTCACTATTCATGACATTTGTTTGTGACAGAAATAAGTTCTTACTACGTGACTCATATTCTGTAACTAATGCATAATATGAAAATTGCCAGGGCTAGAAAAAGGGAACAGAGACGTCAGTGACATGATGGACAGTTCATAATGTAGTGAGAAAAACAAAGTAAAAATTTTGTACAGGAATGGCATCTGAACCCACGATCTTCTGTTTTGTAGTCCAACCCGACGACCACAGAACCATAATACATTTACTGCAGCTGTTTTATAAGTTTGGCATATCAATCTTTTGGAATGTTTAGTTTTTATTTTGCTTTCTTTTTCATAGTTCCGCATTCTTTCTTCCTGTTTCCGTGCTTGATAGTATTTAGGTTTTGACGAGCTATCCATTGCGGCATTCTTGCACTATATCTGAGGGATGCCATGAGGAGGTTCTCTTGTGACACATCATTCGGAAGCTACTTTCGTTCACAACTTTTTCACTCCAGTGCGTTTTATAAAAAAAAAAAAAAAATTTAAATCATTTTCAGTTGTTTTTGATTTTCTGGTGTCTTTACTAACCGATAAATGACAGCATCTTCCGCGAACAGTCTAAGAGAGCTACTTAGATTATCTCCTAAATCGTTTATAATAAGGAATATTAGGGTTGCTATAACACTTCCCTGGGGAACGACAGATGTCACTTCTGTTCTACTCGCTGACTTACCGTCAGTTACAACGTACTGTTTCCTTTCTGACAGGAAATCACGAATCCAATCTCACATCTGTGGTGATAAAAATGTTCAAATGTTTGTCAAGATTATGGGACTTAACTACGGGGTCATCACTCCCTAAACTTACAAACTACTTATGAACTACTTACGAACTAGGACGGCACAAATATCCATGCCCGAGGGGGGATTCGAACCCCCGACCGTAGTGGCCGTGCTGACCGTGACTGGAGCGCCTCAGTCACCTCGGCCACCGCGGCCGGCTCTGTGGTGATATTCCATAAGCACGCGATTTGATTTCCTTCCGGAAATCTAGAAATACGGACTATGTTTGACATCTATTGTCGACAGCACTCATCACATCATGTGAGCAAACAGCTAGCTGTGTTTTACAAGAACGATACTTTCTTAATGCGTGTTGACTATGGGTCAATATCTCGTTCTCTTCGCGGTAGTTCATAATATTTTAGGCAAGTAATGCACATCTTACCTTCTCATGCTGAATGGTGAGCAACAGATCGTCAGTTGTAGTTAATCCGCGGCCGCGGCCGCGGCAGCCTCTCGTATTGAAATCACGCACACGATAGCTCCTAATAATTCAAAATGTTCAACTGTTTGTATAGTCTATGGGACTTAGCTACGGGGTCATCAGTCCCTAAACTTACAAACTACTTATGAACTACTTACGAACTAGGACGGCACAAATATCCATGCCCGAGGGGATATTCGAACCCCCGACCGTAGTGGCCGTGCAGACCGGCACTGGAGCGCTTTAGTCCCCTCGGCCACCGCGGCCGGCTCCTAATAATTCAGCAGCTTAAATTCTTCATACCGACCAATCCGGATTTAATTGTGACATTCTCAGAGACCGCAGGAACCACCAAGTATTACAAAATGCAGTGTAGAATTTGTGCAAAGACCAGCGATTAGAAACTTGTGCCCATAGCACAGGAATTGGTGGGAAGTTCATAGTAATAGCTACGATGCACTGAGTTCCAACTAATGATTTCTATTTATTAATTAAACATACAAGTTTTTAACTTCTAAACAGAATTATTAACAGGTACCATAATATTAAGTTGAGGCAATTAACAAATCTCTAGTGAAGTCCCTTGTCGTTTCCTACAATCAAAGTGTCCTTTCCACAATTTATAGTTATGGTAATCGGCGTGCGGCTATTTACAACATTTCTGCAGACACGTCGAAACTAAAAAATAATTGTGACTGTATTTACCTGAAGTTAGACTGTAAAATGAATTAAATTAAAAGGAACCGACTACTAAAAAATAAAATAAAATAAAAAATAAAAATAAAAAAGGAAACGAACAGAACATATTAGTGCACGGCTCTAAGAGTATAAAGTAACCAAAGCTTCCAAGGAACACTGTTTTAAAACGTGTTTAATAAATTAAAGTTCCCATTTTTTAAATTTCTTTGTTCAACGTATGATTCGTGATAATGGGTTGGGGTTGGGTTGGGTTGTTTGGTTGGGATAGAGGTACAAAACTACTGAGGTTATCAGTCCCCCGGTGGGGAGGGGAAGGAGTGAGGATAGGAAAGGAGGGGAGGGGAAAGGAAATGCAGTCCGGGAAGTAAAGAAGGAAGGAAGACTGCATTGGCTCGGGGCCCTGTGCTAGCCACGCACGTAGTCACGAAAGAACCGTAAGCCCCCTGGGGGCATTCGTGATAATGGAGAGATCAACTGTCGATTGCTGTTAAACACACCGGATACTTTTCCATTCCAGAATTTGCCGACACAGTGGCGTTCGTAATCCTCGTCGAAATTGCTTGAAAATAGATCCTGTGTGGTAGGGAGGTGGCGAGCGACCGATTGCCGCGAAATGGTATGCGGCGCATCACTGCGATCCCTCGCTCCTGTGTGGGTGCCAAGGTGGTGCATGACGTATGTTGCCTGAGCAGTAAAGTAACATACAATGGTCGCAGTACAGGTGATAGAAAATGCAAGAGGACTATGGGGAAAAAAGCGTTTCTGAAAAAGAAATTTGTTAACATTCACTATTAATTTTAGTGTTAGTAACTCTTTTCCGGAGGCATTTCTGTGGAATGTAGCATTATACGAGAGTGAAACGGACGATAAGTAGTTCAGACAAGAAGAGGATAGAAGCTTTTGAAATGTGGTGCTGCAGACGAGTGCTGAAGATTAGTTAGGTAAATCGTGTAACTTATTTGTTTTACGTGTCCAGGACTTAAACAAAATAATTACAATGTAACTCAGTAAGTAAAATTACAGTACAACAATACAAGTCAATGAAGTAATAATATAGTAATCGCGCAACTAATAAGTAGCTACTGAACAAAATCCGGGAGGAAAGAAACTTCTGACATACCTTGACTAAAAGAAGGTCTAATGCAATCCAAAATATTTCCTTGCTTTCATGAGTTTTCGTATGACCTGCTAATTTCAGCAACGTCTTGTCATTTATACACGGCCACAATAATTACATACAACTAAACGTTCCTCCCCTAATCCGGTAGGTAACCGCAAAAATACAGAGATATGTGCGACTACACATCTTTTTTCCTTGGGCGTGTCTGCTAAAACTTCGTTACAGCATCGTCTCCTCCCATCCACCAGAAGTAATGAAATGTTCAAATGTTTGTAAAGCTTATGGGACTTAACTACGGGGTCATCAGTCCCTAAACTTACAAACTACTTATGAACTACTTACGAACTAGGACGACACAAATATCCATGCCCGAGGGGGGATTCGAACCCCCGACCGTAGTGGCCGTGCAGAACGTGACTGAAGCGCCTCAGTCTCCTCGACCACCGCGGCCGGCCAGAAGTAATGTGGCTACAGTAGTTAGTGCTACCCGCGAAAAGCCGGGTAACCAATAAACTTGTAAGCAGTGAACTGCACCTTCTCTTACATCATTTCAAGGCATATTTCAGTGCAATCCCAACAAGCAGGAAGTTTATGAATGATATATTTCATACGTTCCGTCTAGGTGACTACATTTCACACGCATACGAGAGCATTAGAGTCCCGAAAACTCGGTCTAATGTGGACCGAAGATTGGCCGACTTCGTGAAAATGCCGGCTTATCGGGAACGGTGTTAAAAATAGAATAGATTTTTTGTTATAAAATACTTTCTATTGGTACTTTAGAATACAATACAGAATGATGGAATACATTAACACAAATTGAAGCAAATATCTAACAAATGATATTCGTTACTTACGATTACGTACTTTAATTTATGAAAACGCATCTATATATTGCATTAATGATACTCAAAGGATTTTTAAATAGACTGTAGGTGGCACAAGAAAAGATGATGTCTGGAGTCACACATAACACAGCCTGTAACTGCTCCACGCTATGATTTCAATTATATCCTGCATTCTGCGACCACGGAATAGTTCTATGGGGTACGCCTGGGGTGATCGAGTTACCCGGACTGCTAAGTTACCGAGTGCCGAGTTTTCGGAAATCTACTGTAACTGACGGTCCATTTCATTTTACTTTGTACGAACAAGTTTGATTATCCTACTCTTCTTGGGATGCATCCGTCTAATTTAATACTGATTCTTTCATGTCTTGTTTTTCCTCGCGACCGAGCGAGGTGGCGCAGTGGTAACACACCGGACTCGCATTCGGAAGGATAGTGGTTCAAATCCACCTCCGGCCATCCTGATTTAGGTTTTCCGTGATTTCCCTAGATCACTCCAGGAAAATGCCGGGTTGGTTTCTTTGAAAGGACACTGCCGATTTCCTTCCACATCCTTACCCAAACGGTCCGAGCGTAAGCTCCGTCTCTAATGACCATGCTGTCGACGGGACGTTAAATTCCAAGCTTCCTTCTTTTTCCTCGCGCTTAGGATGTTTGTCTAAATTTTTGTAAATCTATGAGACATGTGGTCATCGGTCTCTAGACCACACGATCATTCCCACGCAGCCACGCTTAAGATGTGAAGGGAGTATGAACACGACTCTGAATCATATATCGATAACAACAATGCTGGACGTAAAGCGAAATCCTAAAGCAGACAAATAGTCTAAAGTCCTTACGTTTCATGAGAGCTACCCACACCGGATCCGTTTCTATTCCTCCCTGCAACTAAGAGTATGCCAGAAACTAGCAGAATCTCGCCTTCGTATAAAAATAGTTACAAAAGTTACTGCTACAAAATCATACAACAATGTGGCCTAGGACGTCTTTAGCTAAGTAATCGAGGATTTTTTGTGGCCCGCTAAGAGCCACTTTCTTAGTTCTTTTATCAGTGTAGTAATTATGGGCACACAGTGGTTTCTTGTAATTAGTAGGACACTTCATCAAATTAATAAATAATACGCCGCGCTGCTGACGGGGAAAAAATGCTGAGAGGCGCACGACACTTAAATATTGTGACAGCTTTGTTCGGAAGCGAGAATAATCCGGGACATGGAAAAACGCTGCAGACGGATAAAAACGTGTAGTAAGTGATTCCGCTCCATAACAGTTGTTAATTGGCGTTTAGATAAAAGGCGGCGGCAAATAAGTTTTTTTTTTGCAAGCGCCGACAAAGCGGAGTCGTGGGGACTGCCTGCGACTTGGCTGGCGAGCGAAGATGTTACATGGGAGGCACGCAATTTGCTTACATAACGGGGATGCGACCGATTTATAAAGTTATTGAACATGGATGTCATGGCCGCTGGATAAAAATGTTTCTGTCTCACTTGACGGTCACATGTTTTTTACGACTTTCGAGTAAACTGATCAAAACAGTAACGTATCGGTCTTTAATGCCGCTTCAAAGAGATGGAATATATATATTGTAATGCTCGTTAACGTCGTAGATCTTTTTATATTGAATTAGAAACACTTTTCTGTATTTGCTACAAGTTCATTGCTATATAGTTAACGGGTTTTCGGCTTTCAAGTCCAGTTTCCTACTTCAACTCTATTGTCAAACAAGTTACATTGTTTTTGTTACCGACTTGGAAGAGATGTTATTCGCCTACACTTAGGTTCAAACACATAGCAAAATGTCATCATTGATACTACTGTGGTAGTACAATTAAAATCTAATATATAAAAATGAATGTCTGCGTGTTCGTATTTTATGCGCGGCCGTACAGTTCAACCGATTGTGATGAAACTTTGTCAACATATCGCTTGCAGTTTCGCAATGGTCATAGGCACCATTAAATGACTGAACGACAAATATTTCAGGATATGAAGAAATAAACAATGAAATGCGCGGAAAAATGCTGCATCATGTGACGTCTGCTTCTAAACCACGGTACCGATTTCAACTAAATTTCGTACACATATTCCTTCCATGAGGTAACAATTGACGTAAGGGTACGAACTGCTTGCGACATATAGTTCCGGAGATATGACGTCATAAACAATTATATGGTTCAAAACCTTTGGCATCATGCGACATGCGAATAAGGACACTTTATTCATCCTAAAATCTTAATGACATTTTAGACACTTGACCTTCAAAACAAGAGGAAGGTCACTGACATAAAATATTGGATGGCACATGACGGAGGATACATTACATATGGACTTTGTCAGATTCTACAGTTGTATTCCGATCCTGATGAAATTGTTAAACATGATTGAACAATTCAATTTATCAGTGCAGTATTAATATATTCAAATTATCTACAACCATTTCAATTAATTGACGTGGCTAAACAGTTAATTTTCAGATTTCGGCGAAGTTTCGAATGAAATAAAATTTCTGAAAATTCTAGCAGTTCTCTCTGGAAGAAACATTTGAAACATAAATATTGTCAACACCATGTGAATTTTATGTAAGAAATTTAAAGTAAGAATTTTTTTTAAAAAGTATGCTTCAGTAGAGAACATACTTCATTCAGGTTTTTAAATGACAGATTTTTTGGCTGTCAGCTTTTCTGCATAACAAGCGTACCGAATCAAGGGGGTGAAAACCACCAGCAGAAGGAATGTGTTGTTACCAACGTATGATTTTAATTCGAATTCGAAAATAAGTACATAAATCTAATGTATAAAAGTTTATGTTTGTTTGTCTTTTTGTTCGTATTTTACTCCCGGCCGTACCCGACATTCGATTGCGATGAAACTTGGTCAACTCATTTCTTACACGCGCGCGAAGGTTATAGGCATACTAAAATTCGTATGGTGCATGGCGGAGGGTGCTTTACAATTGGTTAATTCGTTTCTTAAGTCTTCACGCTGAAATGGTTGGACGGATATGAATGAAATTTGGGACAGGGGTAGCTTATACCCTTATTAATACATGGGCTAACTTTCGTAAGCCACCGTATGCTGCGTGGCGGAGGGTACCTTACAGTGCATTAATATGCTTACTACCCCTTCATGCTGAAAGCGATGGACAGATTGGAATGAAATTTGCAATGGAGATAGCTTGTAAACTGCATTAATACATAGGCTTCCTTTCGCAATTCACCGGACGGTGAGTGGCGGAGGCTACCTTACAATGGGTCAATATGTTTATTCTCTTCACACTGAAACTGCTGGACGGAATTGAATGAAATTTGGAACGAAGATGGCTTATTCCCCGAATTAATACATGAGCTACCTTTCGTAAGCCTCCGCCAAGTGCATGGCGGTGCGTACGTTACAACAAACATCAAAATTGTTTGACTGGTCACCATTAAAGTCAGCACATAAATGTATGTTTTTATTAAGGAGTTTTTTATAATTTGCAAACCAGTGAATTTAGCATGCCGGAGGGTACCACTTTACCGAGCACAATGAAAGATAACAGAGTTACACAATTTTGTGGAGAAGGCAATGAACTGAGAAGGTGGAGGAGTTCTACAGAGAGATGAGGAGGTGATTAGCACAAAAAGGGGGAGGTGAAAGTTGGACGGAGAGAAAGAGTGAAAGAGAGAGAGAGAGAGAAAGGGGGGGGGAGATGGAAAAAGAGTGAAGGAAACATAAGATGAGAGACGGACTAACTTCAGACTGGAATAAATAAGCAGCCGGGCGACGCCGGGGTTTTAGCTGGTGTATAATAATAATTTAACTCCGTCCGACAGGCCTCGAGAGGCCCAGCTGGTACTGACCGGCCGCCGTGTCATCCTCCGCCCTAAAGCGTCACCGGATGCGGTATGGAGGGGGGCATGTTCAGCGCCCCGCACTCCCGGCCGTTATGTCAGTTTTCGTACCGGAGCCGCTACTTCTCCATCAAGTAACTCCTCACTTGGCCTCACAAGGGCTGAGTGCATCCCACTCACCAACAGGGCCAGCCAGACCAGACGGTTACCAAATCAAATGTTCAAATGGTTGTTAAGCTTATGGGACTTAACTACGGGGTCATCAGTCCCTAAACTTACAAACTACTTATGAACTACCTTATACTAAAGACGGCACAAATATCCATGCCCGAGGGGGGAATCGAACCCCCGACCGTAGTGGCCGTGCAGACCGTGACTGAAGCGCCTCAGTCTCCTCGGCCACCGCGGCCGGCCGGACGGTTACCCATCTAAGCGCTAGTCAAGCCCGACAGTGCTTAACTTCGGTGATCTAGCGGGAACCGGTATACCCACAGTGGCACTGCCGAGAAAAAAAAAATATACAGGCGAGAGTGGGCGCCAAAAAATAGTGAAAAACTTAATGTATACAGCATTTTAAATAAATGAACAATTTCAATAAATAAATTAGGACTAGCTTAATGAGTTCCGCGGAAGCGGCCGCTCAATTCGTGCCATAACGGCGAAATTTGTTTTTATCTTCTTATTACATTACTAGCCCGTAAACAACAGCATCATTTACAACCAGTTGCCTAAATTGTCTTCTTAATTCATTGTATACATCTAGATGCTTACTCCGCAAACCATCCAAATGTGCGTGGCGGAAGGTACTCAGTACCACTACTAGTCACTTTGTTTCCCGTTCCATTCCCATATAGAACGAAGGACAACCAAATGCTTGTATGCATCTGTACGAAGCCCTAATGTCTCTGATCTTATCTTTGTTGTCCTTACCTAGGTCCTAGGTAAAGAACAGAAGAGCACCTATGCACTTTCTCGGGAAACCCCAAATACAACTTCGGTTGCACTAGAATCTAGATGACTGTCGTCAATTACTACGAACTGAGACCTCTCTGAATGAAAATTGCGAATCCATTGTAATAGCTGAGGCGATTCTCCGCAGGTCAGGGCGACCAGATTTCCAAAACCAAAATACGGGACAAACATGGGTACCAAAGATTGCGAAATCAAATACTGCCTTTACCTGCGGCGTCTTCACCGTAACTGTTATCCCTTGAAGATTATGCAATATGACGACCTTGGTGTCACTCATTAAGGCAGACCTAAACACAAGAATTAATGAGCACACAGTATAGAAGGAAAAAACAAATCCAATGTTTCTGCCTCCCCTCCCCCCCTCCCATAAATTTGACGTGTCGTATTTGGTCATTCTCGTGCACTCAAAATCACTTATTTTTTCGTAGTGTGTGTTGTGTGCAGAAAGTGCGACTTTTGAGTATAAAACAATTACCACAGCACTAAAGGTATTCAATGGCTGAAAGAACATGAGACCAACAGGACAAGTACAGGAATTAGGGGATTTTGGGACACTAAAAACTACATATACGACAATATCAATAACTAAGACATACCAAGTCAGATAATACAATACTTAACCAAACATACTCCCACTACAAAAAATTAAATCAATAGCATTATTAATGAAAGAAATACTTTATTGTTTTACAGTTGTCACACCCAATAAAGTAGGAAAGGCAGTTGCTATTACTTACGCAGTTTGTTCTTTCACTCTGAATTATTTTTGCAGAAGAGTGTAATTCAGGGTTTTCATAATAATGAAGACATTAATAATTCTGAAAATGAGGTTTTATTATAATTGTTTCTTCCCAGTTTGATTTTCATAATAATAGCACATGAAGTATTCTGAATAAGAATTTTTGATACAATTATTTCCTTCGCAGTTTGCACACCAAATATGTCGTTTTCACGGTTCACAGACAATTCGTGTTGTAGAACACTCTTTCTGCAGCGGCATTAGTGACAGATAGAACTGCCATACTGAGCTGCAAATTTTTGCACCAGATATCTTCAGATGCAAGTAAGTTGAAAATGAGATACCAGTATTTAGCATCGCGCTTCGAAGCTCTCATAAAATTTTCTCTTCACGTGTACTTTTTGAACATGGATCACTTCCCCAAGAAGCTGGAATCACATCTTTCCTTCAAAATATTTTCATTAAAATCTGGTAACGTTTTAAGAGTTTTGCAGAACATATTTGCAAAGCTGAGTTGAACCCAGTTAAATGGTTTCATCAGATGAAATGGGTTAGCTCATTTCGCGATATAATCAATTAACATCTCGTGAAATCATCTCGAAACGTCCAATAAATCGGTTTTTTTTCAGCACGCTCTCTACTCGCAATGAACTTGTTACTGATTAGAAAAACTGTAGCCGTGGTGGAGTAGCCGAGCGGTCTAAAGCGTCTCGCTGCGGAGCGCGCGGTTTCTCGCCGTGGAGGTTCGAGTCCTCCCTGGGGCATGGGTGTGTGTGTTTGTCCTTAGGTTAGTTTACCTAGGTTTAAGTAGTTGGTAAGCTAGGGACTGATGACCACGCAGTTTGATCCGATAGATTTACAGACATTTGAACAGACATTTGAAAAACTGTACATGCCATCTGAAAGTATAGCGTAGTACAACCCAAAGATATTAAAAATCCTAACTTATTCACTTTGTGTTAAAACCTGTTTTCCTTGTTGTTTGATGATGGCTACATTTATTCTCCATTTGGTTACACAGTACATCACTTAAAAACAATTTCTTTCAAAATATATGGTCAGTAAAACTCGCGACAGTATAAGTCCCTTACTTACTTTGTCGGGACAACGGGACACTTTGTCTAAATAAGGGACGTTCCCGTAAAATACGTGACGCCTAGTCATCCTACCGTAGGTGTGTATTTTAGTAGAAGCCTTTTATGAGATAAGCTGTCAAAAGCCTCCCTGAGATTTACAACTGTGGAATGATCACGAGGTCCCACCTCGATATCACTTAGTACTTGGTATGCAGCGAGGACGTCGCCTTCGGGTAGTGTGGTCCGTCTCGCTATGAGTTGGACGCATTCGCGGGATATTCTCTCAGCGCCATTTAGTGCGCAACGCATGACGTCTTCTGATGGTTCACCGGAAGATGTCTGGCAGACATCCAGTCGAAACATCGTGGAGTGTAGTTGACAGCTGTCGACTGCAAGCCAGAAATTTCTTCCAACATTCCTCAGGTGTAGGAGGGGCATCCCCTATTTTTTTTTTAACATAGCTACATGAAAAGCATTATTGGGAACAGCTTACAGCAATGATTGGACTATTTGTTTCGACATTGTCACCTAAAGATTGAGACGCGTGTTATGGGATCAATTTTTGTATTCCTGTGTAGTACAAGTCTACCGCCCGTGAATGGAAGCAGTGTGTGACTGTCGTCTTCTGCTCGCACTGTGAAACAATGCGGAAACTGCAACGTAGCATTCAAACACGAGGCGTGGAATGTTTCCTGCAGGTTTTGAGTTGCTCCATGACAATGCTTTCCCCATACGGCTCGGCGCACAGCAACTGTTTTGCAGAAATTCGGCTGGGAGCGCTTTGATCATCCAGCATATCGGCCTCATCTTGCTGCCGGCAATTTCCACGTTTTCTTGCACCTCTAGAAATTCTTGTCCTCCGGCCACTGTTTTGACAACGACGGAGAGCTGTAGACGGCTGTCATACGCATTCGGCCGCGGTGGAGTAGCCGAGCGGTCTAAAGCGTCTCGCTGCGGAGCACGCGGTTGCTCGCCGTGGAGGTTCGAGTCCTCCCTGGGGCATGGGTGTGTGTGTTTGTCCTTAGGTTAGTTTACCTAGGTTTAAGTAGTTTGTAAGCTACGGACTGATGACCACGCAGTTTGGTCCGATAGATTTACAAACATTTGAACAATACGTATTCACAGGCGGCAAACTTCTTCGGCACATGAGTAAAAAAATTCCATGACAAATGTCTTAACTTATGATTATGCCGAAAAGTAGCTCAAACACTGTCGTATCTGTTTCCAATAAGTATTCATGTAACTATATTGACTTCGTTTTTTACAAAAATGGGGATACTTACTTTCTGGATTCGCCTCGTTTGACACAAGTGTGATAGTTTCGTAACCTGTGCTGGTTATGGGCCAAAAGTTCGTTGTCTTCGAAGTATTTTTATCCTGCCGGGACGCACCGTATAGTCTAAAATCTCCTACAAAAATGCCAATGACATGGGTCTATAGTTCATCGACTTTGTTTTATTTACTTTCTTGTGTATTGGTGTAACTGGTGCAACTTTCTAGTGTTTAGCGCGGTCACAGCCGCCATGTCACGGATTGCGCGGAAGATTTTGCCGGAGGTTCGGGTCCTCCTTCGGACATCTGTGTGTGTGTGTGTTGTCCTCAGCGTAAGTTGGTTTAAGTTGTTTGCACATCTAGGGACTGATGACCTAAGCAGTTGGGTCTCTTGTGTGCAGAAACATCAAAAAAATGTTCAAATGTTTGTAGAACTTATGGGACTTAACTACGGGGTCATCAGTCCCTAAGCTTACAAACTACTTATGAACTACCTAAGACTAAGGACGGCACAAATATCCATGCCCGAGGGGGGATTCGAACCCCCGACCGTAGTGGCCGTGCAGACCGTGACTGGAGCGCCTCAGTCTCCTCGGCCACCGCGGCCGGCTGCAGAAACATTCGAACAATTCTTTAGGTATGGATGGATGATTATGACAACTAAATTATCACAGTTCTCCTCAAATAGAGGTCGTCTAAATTTTGCGAGCTGTCTTCACAAGAACCAATGTCACTCTTACTCGATGGGGTTCGTATTCCACTTCTTAACAACTGAAGCTTCCTCAACACTTTCTTATGCAGTAGGCCTCCACTGATTTATTACGATAATTCTGTCATACTTACTCGGAAAGTACTCCGCACTCTGGAAAGCCACTCTAGACCTGATCGCAGTAACGCCTCCTAAAAGTTTCTTTTGCCGACAGCTTTGTCTTTATCAGCACAGTTTCGAAGATATCTAAGTGTTTTATTCGGTTTCCTATAGAGCAGAGTGGAGCAAAGGTGATTTACTGCGTGAGATCCATCTTACTTCAGACATTATCTATTTTCCATGTTTGACATCACATACGAAGCCTGCGCCTAAGCAGAATATGATGGTGTCGAGAGCAGTGATACGGATCGCTGCAGCAACGCATCTGGGGAGGGTTGCCTGGGACAGAAATAAAGACCGGACTCGGCGTTATATTTAGCCGCACATTTTGCCCTAAATGCCGGACCACTTAATTTTAAATATTAACAGGCGCCGCTGGGTGTCTTCAATGATTTATTAATAGCCAGTTTCATTCAGTTCAACATTAAACTTGTTTAAAGCGAAAGTAAATAAATACATAACAATGAAAGTGCCGTATATGTCGGCAGTTATGACAGTAAATAATATAATAAAAGAATCTATTCTTCTGGGACAGAAAATGAAACTATTCTTCAAAAGTTTGAGAGTTATAAAGAAATTAGCTCCACACCGCTGTGCTACAGTTACTTATTAGTTAAACAGTTTTATATAGAAAATGTTAATGCCGAAACTCACTATCCAACATATGCACTGTCGCAAAACTTACCTCTCCTACAGCGCGAAACAAATAAAAAAAGACGTTTGGAGGCAATGGGAGAATCTGAAAGAACTCATGTTGCTAGCAAGTCACTCTTTCACTTCGTGGTAAACAGTCTTACACAATATGAATATGGTAACGTATTTTATTCAGATATTGGTTTACAATTGTAACTTGTGTGTGATACAGTACAATATTTTGCAGTCTCGACTCTTTACTTGAGGTTCACACGGCATTTACTTAGAGCGAGGCACCATGGGAGTTCCATAATAGTGAAAAAGTCATTCTCGTTGCCCTCTAATATGGTGATAACCTCGGACAGTACAGATGCACACCCGCGTGGCATGGACAGTATGAGGTTATCAATCAGCTCTTGAGGGATATTTGGTCTTTCTTCCACGAGTACAATATCCAGCTCTGCAGTCTTTGTAGGAGGTGCTGGTCTGGCTAAAGTGCGTCTGCCAAGTGCATCCCAGACATACTCGATCGGGTATAGGTACGGTGAACAAGCTGGCCACTCCAGTCGTTTAACTTCCTCGCATTTGAGCTTGTTATCCGCCAGTGCAGCTCTGTGGGGGACGAGCGTTATCGTCCACCGTAAGGAATTCATCTACTATGGCACGAGCGGAGATCACAAAAAGGTCGAAGGCTCTCTTCTCTATACCCATGAGCAGTCAAAGCGCCATTCTGAACGACACAGAGGTCCGTACGTCCACCAATACCGACCTCTGCCCACACAATTCGGCCACCGCCACGATACGGTTACGTTTACTGCACATGAGCAGGATTGTTCCGAGTTCCTCGTTCTCTCCAGATGAGGGAACGACGATTGTCCGGCTGAGCACAAAATTTTAACTTATCTGTAAACCGAACCCGGTGCCATTAGTTACGACTCCAATTCTGATGTTCCTCCGTCCAGTTTTTGTGGGCAAAACGGTGCCGCGAAGGAGTGGCCGGATGTTCTAAGGCGGATCACGCGGTTGTTCGCCGTCGGAGGTTCGACTCCTCCCTGGACATGGACGTGTGTGTTGTCTTTAGGTTCGTTTAACTAAGTTTAAGTAGTTTGTAAGCCTAGGGACTAATAACAAAAGAATTGATAGATTGACAAACATTTGGCTAAACGGTGTGGTGGTTTTAATGGGACACACAGCATAGGCCTCCGTGTGTAGAGGCCACATTCCAGAAGGTGATTTCGGACTGTTTGTGTTGATGTTGCCCGTCCTGTTCGTGCATGGAGGATGCGTTGCAACTGAGTTGGATTCAGCCTCCTGTCTCGACGGGTTGTTAACCAGAGATAATGATCATTTCTTGCCGATGTTACCCATGCCGATCTTGGCATTGCCTTTTTTAACGGTTCCTGTTGTCTGAAATCGCTCCAGATTCTGGAAACTACACTTTCGGTCACTCTAATAGCAGCAGCCACCTCTCTCTGTATCCGTCCTGCTTCCAAACTTTCTGTCTCTCCTTGTCATAGCTTCAGGTAAGCTACGTCGTTGTTGTACTGCAAAGAATCAAAATTTTCAATTATTTGTTAAACTTATGGGACTTAACTGCGGGGTCATCAGTCCCTAAACTTACAAACTACTTATAAACTACCTTATACTAAAGACGACACAAACATCCATGCCCGAGGGGGATTCGAACCCCCGACGGGGAGCGGCCTCGCGCATCGGAGCATAGCGCCTCAATGCACTCGGCCACTCAGTCGCGGCTGTTGCACTGCACCACCTGCTCACTACACTATCTGAAGCCAACTGCTTGTGTAAACCGTTTTATGGAATAAACACAATTCAACACCAACACCCGTATGTAGCAAGTTCCTGTTATTACCAGTATCTCGGTTGCCGTAAGTTGTTGCCTCCACTCCGTAGAACCAACAGAAAGACGTCGTACCATTTGAGTTCCTTCTGCCGATGACAATACTTGAGATCCTAGATATCTCAACTGCTCCCCTAACGGTTTTGACCAGTGTATGTAGAAACAGCCCTCACCGTTATACAGTCTCCACCAACTTGCACAGTGCCCTGTTGAAAACTTGGATCGACCGTTCCGTAGGGCTTGCGCCACACTCGAATCCTACGTTCTGCTATTCGTGTGTCCACGGAAAAACCGCCTTTCTATACTAGCGCCATCTATATGTGTGCATATCGCTGTCCGATGAGTTCAGTTATCTCAGTCTACAGGAGTAAATCCACGTACAATGAGGAATCACATGAACGTCGTTGTGGGGTGTCGATCGAAATATTTTTACACACTTCCATAACTTACTGAGATTATAGGTCATCTTTGGGACGCTGAAGGGGGACATATGGCGTCAACATATGCTAAGGGTTAAGTCTTTCTGCCTTCAGCAAACACAGTTGTTGTTTTATGTTCACCCAAACATGTTTCGGAGAACTTTCTCTATCATCAGTGGGCTATTCTTTTATTACTGTATCTGTTAAATGACTTATAAACATGTTAGTATTATAGTATAATACAGTTTTTTGAGGTGAGGTTATTAACATCAACGACGTATTTACAGAAAATTACAGGATATGTAACATGTACTTAAAAATTACATTTTGTGTTACCTGTGGCTGCCTGAAATTTGCAGTTCAGCTATAAATGTCGTCCAGTATGAACTGCAAACTGTCATATATCATAAAACTAAAATTCTTGACGTGCCTTTTCAGAGATACAGTTATTGTGGTCTTCAGTCTGCAGACTGGTTTGATGCAGCTCTCCACGCTACCCTGTCCTGTGCAAGTCTCTTCATCTGAGAATACGTTCGACAACCTACATCCTTTTGAATCTGCTTACCGTATTCATGCCTCGGTCTCCCTCTACGATTTTTACCCCACACGCCTCCTTCTAATGCTAAGTTGACAATTCCTTGATGTCTCAGAATGTGTCCAACCAATCTATCCCTTCTCTTAGTCAGGGTATTCCAGAAACTCCTTTTCTTCCCGATTCGGTTAAGCACCTCCTCATTAGTTACGTGATCTACCCATCTAATTTTCATCATTCGTCTGTAGCACCACATTTCGAAACCTTCTATCATCTTTTTATCTGAACTACCTTATCGTCCATGTTTCACTCCCATACAATGCTACCCTCCAGATAAATGATTTCAGAAAGTACTTCCTGACATTTAAATTAATATTGGATGTTAACAAGTTTCGCTTCTTTAGAAACGCTTTTCTTCCCATAACCATTCTTCATTTTATATCTTCTTTACTTCGGCCATCAGAAGTTATCTTGCTACCCAGATGTCAAAATTCATCTACTACTTTTATTGTCTCATTACCTAATCTTCCTTCGTTTTACTCTTGTTAATGTTCATCTTATATCTTCCTTTCAAGACACTGTCCATTCCATTCAATTGCTCTTCCAGATCTTCTGCGGTCTCTGACAGAATTACTATGTCATCGGCAAACCCCAATGTTTTTATTTCTTCTCCCTGCACTTTAATGCCCTCTCCAAATTTCTCCTTCCATTCCTGCTCAATGTACAGATTGAACAACATTGGGGAAAGGCTACAACCCTGTCTTACTCCCTTTCCAACCTCTGCGTCCCTTTCTTGCCCTTCGACTCTAATAACCGCTTCTGGTTTTTGTATAGGCTGAATATAATTCTTCGCTACCTATATTTTACCCCTGCTACCTTCAGAATTTGGAAGAGTGTATTCCAGTCGACATTGTCAAAAGCTTTCTCCAGATCGACAAACGCTAAGAACGTAGGTTTCCCTTTCCTTAGCCTATCTTCTAAGACAAGTCGTAATGTGAGTATTGCTTCCGTGTTCCTACATTTCTCCTAAATCAAAACTGATCTTCCCCGAGGTTGGATTCCACAAGTTTCTCCATTCGTCTGTAAATAATTCGTGTTAGTATTTGCACCCATGATTTATTAAACTGATAGTTCTGTAATTTTCACACTTGTCTGCACTTGCTTTCTTTGGAATTGGAATTACAATATTCTTCTTGAAGTCGGAGGGTATTTCCCCTGTCTCATACATCTTGCATACCAGGTTGAACAGTTTCTTCATGACTGGCTCTCCTAACGAAATCAGCAGTTCAGACGGAATATCATATACTCCAGGGACCTTGTTTCGACTCAAGTCCTTCAGCGCTCTGTCAAATTCTTCCCGCAGTATCATATCTCCTACCTCCACTTCGTCTTCCATTTCTAGAATACTGCCTTCAAGTTTATTTCCTTTGTATAGGCCCTCTATATATTCCTTCCACAATTCAGCTTTCCCCTCTTTGCTTAGTACTGGTTTTCCGTCTGAGTTCTTTATATTCATGCAGCTGCTTTTCTTGTCTCCAAATATCTCTTTTATTTTCCTGTAGGCGGTATTTGTCTTTCCCCTAGTTATGCATTCTTCTACGGTTCTGCATTTGTACTCTAGCCACTCCTGCTTAACCAGTCTACACATTCTGCCAATCTCATTTTTCAGACGTTTGTAGTCCCTTTGGCCTACTTCACTTGATGCATTTTTATATTTTCTCCTCTCATCAATTAAGTCCAGTATCTCCTGTGTTATCCAGGGATTCCTATTAGGCCTTGTCCTTCTGCCTATATGGTCCTCTGCTGCCTTCACTACCCTATCTCTCAGAGCTACCCATTCTTCTTCTACTGTAATACTTTCCCCCGTTTCAGCCAATACTTGCCTAATGCTCCCTCTGAAACTCTCAACCACCTCTGGTTCCTTCAATTTGTCCAGGTTCCATCTCCTGAACTTTCTACCTTTCTGCAGTCCCTTAAGTTTTAATCTGCAGTTCATAACCAACAAGTTATGGTCAGAGTCTATATCTGCTCCTGGATATGTCTTACAGTTTAGAACCTGGTTACTAAATCTATTACTTACCATTATAAAGTCAATCTGGTACCTCCCAGTGTCTCCTGGTCTCTTCCACGTATAGAGCCTTCTTTCATGATGATTAAACCAAGAGTTGGTGATCATTAAATTGTGTTCTGCGCAAAATTCTACCAAGCGATCTCCTCTTTCTTTCCTTTTTCCCAGTCCATATTCACGTACTACATTTCCTTCTCTTCCCGTTCCTACTACCGAGTTCCAGTCTCCCATCACAATAAAGTTTTCGTCTCCCTTAACTTTCTGAATAATTTCTGTTATCTCATACATTTTTTCGATATCCTCATCATCGGTCGTGCTAGTTGGCACATAAACTTGCACTACTGTGGTCGGTGTTGGATTCATGTCTATCTTTACTACGATAAAGCGTTCACTATGATGTTCATAGCTTACCCGCTTTCCTATTTTCTTATTCATTATCAGACCTACTCCTGCGTTTCCACCAACTGATTTTGTATTGATAATCCTGTACTCACCTGACCAGAAATCCTGTCCATCCTGCCACCGAACTTCACTAATCCCTGCCATATCTAACACTAACCTATCAATTTGTCTTTTAAAATTCTCTAACATACCTACCCGATTGAGGGATACAACATTCCACGCTCCGATCCGTAGAATGCCTGTTTTGTTTTTCTTGATGACGACATCCTCCTGTCCCAGCCCGGAGATCCGAATAGGGGCCTATTTTACCTCCGGAATATTTTACCCGAGAGGATGCCATCATCATATATTCATACAGTAGAGCTGCATGTCCTCGGGAAAATTAACGACTGCAGTTTTCCCTTGCTTTCAGCCGTTCGCAGTAACTGCATGGCAAAGCCACGTTAGATGATATTACAAGGCCAGCTCAGTCAATCATCCAGACTGTTGCCCCTGTAACTACTGAAAAGGCTGCTGCCCCTCTTCAGGAACCACATGTTTGTCTGGCCTCTCCACAGATACCCCTCCGCTGTGGTTGCACCTACGGTACGGCTATCTGCATAGTTGAGGCACGCAAGCCACCCCACCTCGGCAGTGTCTGTGGTTCAAGAGATATAGTATTAAAATAAAATCCCAATGTTGATGGAGAAACTTCTCCGAAACATTTTTGAGTGAATAGAAAACAACTGTGTTTGCTCAAGGCAGAAACACTTTCCCTTACCATATGTTAGGAAGCATATACAAGACAGAAGAGCTAGAACAACAAAATAATCAGATGGATTTAAATATGGTGCCCGTACAGTCTTCCAGAGAGACCCGTAGAAATATAGGGCTTCTTGTGAAAACACACAACACTCCCTTTGCCACCTGTGGCTTGTTGAGAAGCGGGCTGTATCACCCCGTTTCCTTTAGTTCAATTTAGTTACCTAAATATTAAGAAGCTGCGATTTAGCGCTGTGTTTGTAGAATATTTCAACAGACTCTCGAAATAGTATACAACCTTAATAAAAATATATATAATGGTTTTATTTTTTATTTTGTAACATGTGCTGTTGCCAGTTGGGATTTTCTTTACATTGTTCTAGCACCACTCGTTTTGGAAACTAACTGCCATTCGCAGGTTTGGAAACACACCCAACATTTTGTAGATTTTAAATTTTTAGTTGTGCAACCGTCCTCCAGGCAGTGAAAGTTTGATTGCTGACTGGCAGAGAAAGTTGCGTCGCCTGATAAACACCGGGTCTACATTATGAATTTAATATTTCCTACAATTTCTTGCCTATTGTCTAATTATAAATTTCTGAAAATACGATTGTTATTACAGTTTGCCCTTTATTCCATATAGGGAAACTGTGATGTTGTCGCCATTGCGTAACTTCGACCCCGGCGGATCTTAGTGCCTACGATCTCACTCGTGCCACTACAGATAATTTACGTGTGAAGCATGAATGTACTGTAGGCAGATAAGACACCATAACTGTGATAATCGCAATTAGTGCGTCGGTGCGTCTAATATCAGGCAGGCTGACCTTGCTCTCGGCTTGCCAATACTCAGCGCTATTAGTACAAGTTTTGGAGCAACTACAAAAATTGTACCACAAACTCCAAGTATCGCTGCTCGAAGACAAGTATAAAACTGAGAGCAGAAGAGAAGCGATTGCTCTCCTCGGCTGCCCAAACACCAGTCTCCTTCTCTCTACTTCTCAAATCTCCTCTCTGCAAAGCCTCCAGACGCCGCCTATTTATTGAAACACCCCTGAAGGGGCTCACGGTTGTTTGGTGAGTACGTGCGTGGCGAGCACAGGGCCCCGAGCTAATGCAGTCTTCCTGCCTTCTTTACTGCCCGGACCGCATTTCCGTCCCCCCTCCCCTCCTGTCCTATCCTCACTCCTTCCCTTCCCCACCGGGGGACTGATAACCTCAGTAGTTTAGTTCCCCTATCCCAACAAAACAACTCAACCCAACCCGACCCGCCAATCCACAGCTAGGAGCCAAAGTACGGCCAATCATGGCTTGCGTTCAGGAGTCAAACAGCCAAACACCCTTACTATAAAACAGCAGCCAATGGCCAGCTCTCCCACATTTCCACCGGTCGGGGCTTGCCCTTAAGTCCAGCGTTCTCATGGTAATGGCAGATGGCCTTCAGGCACCTTCGAAAACACGGGCAGCAAGTTGTTCCCAGCAAACGGCCAAACTCCCTTGCTATTGTATAATTGCGGCGCCCGCCAGCTTGGCGCCAGAGACATACAATGTCCTAGCAGGTGCCACCCTGGCGTTCACCAACTCGGCGTCAGACGTCTCAGCTCCCCCTTCGCAAAGCACCGTAGACCGCCCATGGAGACATATTGTATTGCTCCAGACACTCCTGCCTAGACGACACCAGCGTCGGCGGCGCCAGCCAGTTGCTTGGAAGGCTTACGCCTTAGTCCTACCTGCTGTGGCCTTCGTCTGTAAGGCATATTCCAGGAACCGCTGACCCTCCGAATAACAGAGCCACCCTCGTGCTCGCCACCAGTCGCCGTTATCTCTGAATGCGTGTCCCCCCCCCCCCCCCGTTACAGGTTTCACACAACCATGTAACAGAATATTTCTCTTTCGCCGCAAGTTATTAAATCGATAACCTACGAATAATCTTGCGTTGTCCTTTTACTGTTGGAAAGCAACGTGGCAGTATTGAAATCTCTCATGCAGTGGATTGAGTATTGTGCAGGAAGTCGAAAGGTTGATTCTGGGATTATTTGCTAATTTCATTCTGTCATATGGACGGTGTTACGCATCAATTGACCAAGCTCCATTTTGTCTTTTTTTAGATTTTTGTAGTAGGTTGTGTATGGTGGTGTGAACTATCCATAAAAAAAATGTTTGACACGAGTACGGTCAATTCGTCGAGAGGAAGTTCATTTGAACCAAGCGCCAAACACTCCACCACTATTATTGTATTTTGCATCAGCTGACTAACAGCCCCAACTCTTTGCATCATTTGGCTATGCGACATGTGGTAGACAGAACAGAAACATCAAGATGGTTCTAATACTAAAAGCAGTTTTAGAACAGCATCGTACATTGCACACAATACGACAGTGATTTTTTATACCTGGACATAGCTTCCTTCCGAATGACAGCGATTTTGGAGACATAGAATGCGCTCTCAAACTGCAACAGAGACTTTATACACCAAACGATTTCATGAATGTCATGAAAAAGTGTCACAGATGAAACCCTCTTACAGTCCATTGAATGAAGGTTGAAGATTTCAAGACTACTTAAAATATAGAAATAACGATAGTAAATCGCAGAACCAACTCCCTGAACGAGAAAATAAACTGGTTGAGAGATAGACCTGTTTAAAGACACATCATTCAATACAGTGTTCAAAACTAACTTTCTTGGTGAGCCTTTTGAAGTTGAGTTTAGGAAGAAATCCACTGATCGACCACCTCGAATGCGGAACAAAAGTAACTTTATTGCCCTGTTGACGCCTCTATGGCCAAAAGGAAAGCCAATTTCTGAAGCCAAGCTAAAAACCATTCAATCTCTAATGGACCCCATTCCAAAGTACGCACAAGATTTTTGCCGCAAATTTATCAGCCACCCTGATTTCTAGGATGACATTGATGGCTTCGATTGCTCACAACTTGATTTTACTATTGATGATGAAATATCCCAATAAAAATATCAAATGTGTTTCTTTAAAACTTTGCAGTAATGCTGTGATAGGTGTGATAGGTGTCAAGTACTGATATATTCAAATGACGTGTGTAACTGTTCAGAAGTAATGTTAGGTCCTGTGTTCATACGTCAGTAAAATACATTTACATAATTTATTATTTATTGTCATCATTTTTTATTTCGAGTTATTTTTTTGTTAATTGAACTAGAAAGCATAAATTATTTTCTGAATATATACGGAACGTGGTACTTCAAGCTTAAAGTTATTTACGACTTATTACTTCAGTAATAGCCTATAAAAAGCATAAACATCGAATAGTGACGTTACGTTCTTCCTGCATCGGTTAAATTATCATTAAATATAGGCTGAACTAATAAAATTATTTTGTGTTTTGTGAAAGATTAATTTCAGTACATCCTCCTCTAATTTCCATCATTTGATTAAAAGACACGTTGCATCTTTTAGTCAACTAATTCAAAATGCAGAAATGAAAATTATATATAAAAGCATCATATGACCAAGCGCCATTTTTGTATAAATACTGAGTTTCGGTGCATTTTATATGTTTTTCAGATATTAGCATGTAAATTTAATTCAGATTCATTACCTTACTGCGTCGAAATCTAGATTCGGTGTTGCCGCTGAATTTATATTAACAATTCCGCTTTTCGTTAATATCTCGACTTTCAGTTTTGGCGCTTGGTCAATTGATGCATAACACCATCCATATAATGCTGTAGTATACGCCGTTTCTTAAGTCACATGTATCCTAAATTTATAGTGTTTTGTAACAGTGAATACAACAAAAACTTAGACAAGTCAGAAAAACAGTTGAAGCAAATGACCTTTCATACAATAGAATAACTACAAAAACAGTATGAATTTCTAAATGCTAAACATGATTGCGCAGTTAAATAACGCAAAATCTACTAGCTATGCAGTACGTCCACTCAACCAAAGACAATACCTGTTTCAATATTAATGACCGCATAAGATCTACAAGAAAGAATACGTTGTCCTCAGAGCCGTTGCTCAAAGCAACCTCCTCCACGTGCTAACATTGCGCGACAGATGCTATATAAGATTTATCGTACGATGTTCGGCTACAGTGATAGTGTAGAGACATTAATCTCATCCTGCTTGAGAGATAATGAGATTTAACGATCCTGAAGTTTGATTTCAAAAATGTGACGGCGACGTGAAATGCAGACAGAGACTTCTGCATAGATTGCGATGAGAGACATTCCCCGGCGTAAAATGTTCTTTCATGATCTGTCCTGATCAGAATCGCGATTGAATGTTTAATGAGATACATGGTAAGGCTTTCATGACATCGCCTGGCTGTTGCTTCCGCTGCAGCTTCACGTGTGGGAGTCTGTCCCTTTCAGCGGAAGCTGTTGCTCAATCGTTATTCCGCCTGCCCGAGCGGAAAATGCAAAATCGACGGACCGAATCCCTCTAACTGAAACAGAAAGATACATCAGCAAAACGCGATTACGCTTGAATGTTTTTCCTTACGAAAACATCCCTCGTCTACAATTAGTTATTTTTAGAAGTCACGAAAAACCTTCTAGCAACTCACAGTTTTCAGATAGTCAAATTGTGTTGTTTTATACCGTAACGAGACTAACAAAGATATATTCTAACGTATTCCTGATTAATTTCAATGAGATATACTACTGTAACAGTTTTTATATAGTCAAATTGTGTTTTATACCGTAACTAGACTAACAAAGATATATTCTAACGTATTCCTGATGCATTCTAATGAGTTATACTACTGTAACAGTTTTTATATAGTCAAACTGTGTTGTTTTATACCGTAACTAGACTAACAAAGATATATTCTAACATATTCCTGATGCATTATAATGAACATATACCACTGTAAATACAACTATGCAAGGACACTGGCTGTTTCTACAGGAAACCCGTGAAAGAAATGTTCTTTATTGAATCAGAAAAGAAGAAATTACTTTATTTGGCTTGAATGTCTAATTCTTAATGATAGAAGGTAATTGAAATAATCTAAACCTTCCTTTGCGTTAATGTTATTGATAGAATATAACTGAGCAATGCGAAATCAACATTTTCTTCCTATACTTATTTTCCACTTTTTAGTTCAATACTCTTCACTGCAGCTATTATCTGACTCATCAGTATTAGCATTGTTAAAGATAGCCTACTTCACCTCTAAGAGTTGAGAAAATGTCACCCTTTTCTGACAGTACAGGAAACAGACTCCCCAAATCACTCATTTTTTCACCATTGCTACCGTATACAGCCGAAGACATGGAAGTTGTGAATGCATTTGTTTGATATTTCGTACGGTGTAAGTTGCTCGCACCACCTAATGGATGCTGGATAGCTCTGGAGGCACCCTTAGCCTCATAACCCACATTGATGATGGTCATGATGATGATCATGTTGTATTTTTTATTATTAGACCCCCACTAGAGTTGTGTTCGGCCAAATTTATGAAAGTCTTATTACGTAAAGAAACTACCGCGACTTGCGTGTCGATGGTGATGGAATGATGATTAGGACACCACAACAACCACTCCACGAGCGGAGAAAATCTCCGACCCGACCGGGAATCGAACCCGGTCCTCACGTGGCAACCCATCAAGTTATCCACGAGACAACAGAGGTAGACATTACACGTACTGAGAAAGACGTTTGCACATAAAACACAAACGAAAAAATGTAATAAAACCAACAACAGAAATGATTATGTCTTCAAATGCAGACAGTCTTCTTGTTCATAAGGATGGCCAACTTTCCAGCAAAAAACAGCCCTCAACAAAGGACATTCTTGCACAAAAAGAATAGAATAGGGCTGCTTTTGTAGAATATGGACTTATTTGAGCTGGGGCATGACTGTGTGTGTTGTCCTTAGTTTAAGATACTGTAAGTACTTTGTAAGCCTAGAGACTGATAACCTCAGTAGTTAAGTCCCATAGATTTACAAACATTTGAACATTTTAATTCAAAATTGTTTGTAAATCTATTGGACCAAACTGCTGCCGGCCGCGGTGGTCGAGGGGACTGAGGCGCTCCAGTCTCGGTCTGCACGGCCACTACGGTCGGGGGTTCGAATCCCCCCTCGGGCATGGATATTTGTGCCGTCCGTAGTATTAGCTAGTTCATAAGTAGTTTGTAAGTTTAGGGACTGATGACCCCGTAGTTAAGTCTCATAAGCTATACAAACATTTGAACATTTGAATTTGAACCAAACTGCTATAATCATCAGTCCCTAAACTGACAAACTACTTAAAATACCTTATATTGATAACACACACCCATACCGGGGAACGACTCGAAGCTCCGACGCGGAAAGAAACCGCGTGCTCCGCAGAAAGGCGCCTTAGAGCGCTCGGCCACTCCACAGCGGCAACATTTGAATTATTTGGGCACCTGTATTTCCTTATTTTGCCACAACTAGTACCATAGCTATTTACACTGAAGAGCCAAAGAAACTGGTGCTGCGGCGGAATAGCCGTGTGCACTGAGGCGCCGTGGTGCGGTGCGCGCGGTCTTGGCCGTCGGAAGTTCGACATGTGTGTGTGTGTGTGTGTGTGTGTGTGTGTGTGTGTGTGTTCTCCTTAGGTTAGTTTAACTTAGTTTAAGTAGTTTGCAAGCCTAGGGACTAATAATCAAGCAGTTAAGTCCCATAGATTTACAAATAATTGAAAGTTTTTTGAAAGAAACTGGTTCACCTGCCTAATATCGTGTAAGGTCTCCACGAACACGCAGAAGAGCCACAACACGACGTTTCATGGACTCAACCGTAGGCTACGTAGGGCTCTACTCGACTGATGTCTGAAGCAGTGCTGCAGGGAACTGACACCATGCTTCCTGCAAGCCTGTCCATAAATCCGTAAGAGTACGAGCGAGTGGAGATCTCTTTTGAACAGCACGTTTAAGGCATCCCAGGTATGCTCAATAATGTTCAAGTTTGGGGAGTCAGGTGGCCAGCGAGGTTTATCAACTCAAAGAGTGTTCCTGGAGCCACTCTGTAGCGATTCTGGATGTGTGGAGTGTCGCATTGTTGTGGCGGAATTGACCAAGTACGTCGAAATGCACAATAAACATGAATGGCTTCAGGTGATCAGCCAGGATGCGTGTCACCTGTCACACTCGTATCTAGACGTATCAGGAGTCCCATATCAGTCCAACTGCATGTGCACCACACCATTACAGAGACTCCACCAGCTTGAACATTCCCCTGCTGATATGCAGTGTCCATGGATTCATGAGATTTCCTTCATACTCGTACTCGTCCATTCGTTCGATACAGTTGGAAACGAGGATCGTCAGGCATGTTTTCAGTCCAGTGACGGTGTTGCCGGGCCCAGGCGAGGCGCAAAGCAGTCAGCAAGGGTCACGAGTGGGCCTTCGGCTACGAAGGCCCATTTTGATGTTTCTTTGAATAGTTCACCCGCTGTCACTTGTCGATGGCCCGGCATTGAAATCCGCAGCATTTTTGCAGAAGGGTTGCACTTCTGTCACGATGAGCCATTATTTTCAGTCACCGTTAGTCCCGTTCTCGCAGGTTCTTCTTCCGGCCGCAGACATTTGGGAGATTTGATGTTTTGCGATATTTCCTATATTCACGGTGCACTCGTGAATGGCACGTACGGAAAAAATCCCCACCTGATCGCTACCTCGATGATGCTGTGTCCTATCTGTCGTTCGTCGATTATACGATCAAAGTCACTTAAATGGTGCTAACCTGCCGTTGTAGCAGCAGTAACCAATCTGACGCCAGCGCCAGACACCTGTTGCTTATATAGGCGTTACAGATCGCAGCGCTGTTCTCTGAGTGTTTACATATCTCTGTGTTTGCATACGCACGCCCATACCACTTTCATTGGCTCTTCAGTGTAGTTCATCAGTATACCTATAGATGCCGCAGCGGAGCGGACGAGCGCATTGAGGCGCTATGCTACGATGCGCGAGGCCTTTTCCCGTCGGGGGTTCGTATCCCCCCCTCGGGCATTAATGTTTGTCTCGTCTTTAGTATAAAGTAGTTCATAAGTAGTTTTTAAGTATAGGAACTGATGACCCCGTAGTTAAGTCCCAAAAGCACGCCGGCTTGCTCGATTAATAATGAGGTATAATACACTGTAGACACAGGGTATACCATAGTATGTATGGCGACGAATTATTGTGATGAAATATTTTATCAATATTTATTACCAATAGCGAATTTTTCACAGCTTCACTGTATAAGGTATAGACGTCGTACCAAACGGTGACACGTGCGGGGCCGGGACTCAAACTCGGGTTTCCCGCTTTTGACGAGCGGTCGCCTTACCTTTAGGCTACCAGAACACGACTCCCCGACCAACACAAAGTTATAATCGAACAAGTGCCTAAACGAGGCAATGACGCTAACAGCGTAGGGTAATGCCTCGTATTCATTCTTCCTGGTACGGGAATACAGCATAAGCTGCAAGTGCCAAGGGATGAATGTAGTTGACTCATATGTGCAGTCAGTGTGGCATACGGAAGTTTGGGTTGATCCTGGAGTCGTGTTCGGGTAGCCTAATGGTAAGGCGACCGATAGCGAAAAGCGGGAAGGCCAGGTTTGAGTCACCGTTTGGTAGGACATCCATACCTTATCAATTTTGCTGCGGCTGACGCTTATAATCGTCCGCGCTCAATGTAGGACAGTGAAGCTGTGAGAAATTCATCAAAATACCACAAATTCATACCAACGAATTGCAAACACAGACTTCCTTTTTATATGTACATACTGCTCTAATGACTGCTCTAAATGACGTAATGATAGTAATAGCTTTGTAATGTAATTGCAATTGCAAACAAACCGTTCATCTGACACGAAAATTGAATGACCAAATTTCTAGAGGAGAAAATTATTTACAACTTTCCCCTCCTAATGCCGCGGCGGATTAGCCGCGTGTGCTGGAGCGCCGTGTTGCGGGGCGCGAGGAAGTCCGCCGTCGGGGGTTCGAATCCCCCCTCGGGCATGGATGTTTGTGTCGTCATTGGTATAAGGTAGTTGATACGTAGTTTGTAAGTTTAGGGACTGATGACCCCGCAGTTAAGTCCCACAATCTTAACAAACATTTGAACATAACAGTGTTGCGCCATAGCCGCGGAAGCCGGCTACCTGTCGCGCAATGCCATTCGGTCGTGGTATTGGTTTTGTCGGGAGGGGGGAGGGGGTGATGAGATCCGGCCCATCTCGTCGCGTTCTACTGTGGGATACAACAGGTAGTTTACCTGTCAAAAATGTTCAAATGTTTGTATAGCTTATGGGACTTAACTACGGGTTCATCAATACCTAAACTTACAAACTACTTATGAACTACCTAATCCTAAGGACGGCACAAATATCCATGCCCGTGGGGGGATTCGAACCCACGACCGTAGTGGCCGTGCAGACCGTGACTGGAGCGCCTCAGTCCCCTCGGCCACCGCGGACGGCGACCTATCCCTACCAACCGGTTCCTGAACAAGCTGATTGCTAACAGAGCCTCCCTACTGCCTGTCTCCCACAGTCGCTCACCATAAGTGCAGGTGTTATCACCATTTCTGAGACTCGCTGCGTTTACATGCAACACATCTTCCGGAAGACGAAAACCGAATTTCTTACACCGTTTTTCGCTATCGTGTTTACATGCTATAGTCCGAAGCGGATTTACCAGCCCACTCAATATGGCGGCAGAAAAACAGTTGATTCAGTTCCTGAAGCCAGCAAAATCGGTATATTTCTTTACTTGAATACGTAATCACTCTAATATTTATACTTCTCTTACACTGCATAAAATGTCACTTTGTACATATCTGCCGGTTATTCGCAACAAGAAATGCAATCTGACAAGCCAAGAAAGTTACAGAAACGGTTGCGTTTACATGGGCACGAAAATCGATTGTGGAACTGGAAAACCGCTTTAGAGAAGTGGATTTCCATAATCGATTTTGGAGTGTTCACATCACCAACCAAAAGCAGATTTGGCAAATCGGTATACGAATTCCGGTTTGGAAGCCCATGTAAACGAGGTGACAGTGTCGTCACCGACAGATTTCGCTACGTGCATTTTCGTACGCGATTTCTATTCTGTTTATTGTAGACGATGGAAGAGATAACAACAACGAAAGGGAGGCCGTGTCTTGTTAAAGATGGTCATCGCTATCGTATTTATAAGAATCATGAAGAATATGCGAACTGGATGTGCGTCAATTACGAACGGAGTATGTGCAGAGGCCGTCTAAAACGCGCAAGTGTTGAAATCGTTGCCCAACATTCTAGTGCACCTAACAAAACGGATATGAGGATAAAGAATGCATGATTGCAGAAAAAGAATTTGTGAAGAAACGACAGTGTCTGTATCTCAAATTTTTAAGCAGGATACATAAAGGATTGGAATTCGTTGCAAATATTTCGAATTACGACAGCTCCAAAATTCAATTGTGTAACGCGAGAAGAGGAGCTATTGGGACAACCCAGAACTGTGGCTCTAGTTCGACTTAATGAAGATCTTTTAAAATTAACTGAAGGTAATAGTTTTTTGAAGATAGATGATATGCCTGTTCCAGGAAAGACAATTCTTGTATTTTCTTGTGAAGAAGCAGAGAAGATCCTATGCGAAAATTAAACTGTGCTTATGGATGGAACATTTCACAGCTGTTCGAAACAATTCAAACAACTGTACACAATCCATGTTGACATCGGAAGTACATTACTTTTGCTCCCAGAGAAAAGTCAAAATTCATACGAAAGACTTTTTTCGCGATTGAAAAATAAGATGCCTGGGTGATCCCCAAAAACTGCAGTGCTAGATTTTAAAATGGTTACAATTAAAGCAAAGAACACAGTATTCCCTGAAAAACAGCTTTCCGGTTGTAATTTTCACTTCAGCCAGTGTCTGGAGAAGAAGATACAAGAATTGGCGGTACTTGAGGGTGACTGACGAAAGGAGGATTCGAGTTGCCTAGCTTGCAGTGTCAAAAAATCCAATAATGAGCGCTAAAGACAATAGAGAAGCTTATAAAACGTATTTGTAGACTAACGTGCGCTGCATTACACAAAATATGCGTTTAGTAAACGATGTCACATTGTTGTCATATTTCTCTGGAAGTTATTATATTGTAAAATAACTCTACTTACTGTACACTAACTACGTAAATACATAACTGTTTACTCATTTTTTTCACGTAGTTGTTCACTGTGTTGACTACTACCATCAGTTGCATCCACGTTGACCATATCGTTGTATTTCTTATCAGTTCCACTATCGTCTTCACAGCCAGAGACAATTTCATCCACACCCACAGATACGTCCATGTTTGAACAACTGACACTTGGCAGCTCCTTTGCCGGCCGCGGTGGCCGAGGGGACTGAGGCGCTCCAGTCGCGGTCTGTACGGCCACTACGGTCAGGGGTTCGAATTCCCCCTCGGGCATGGATATTTGTGCCGTCCTTAGTATTAGTTAGTTCGTAAGTAGTTTGTAAGTTTAGGGACTGATGACCCCGTAGTTAAGTCCCATAAGCTATACAAACATTTGAATTTGAACTTGGCAGCTCCTGATCCACAGTAAAAAAAAAAAAAAAGCAAGTCGTAGTACCATACAGAAGGTACATTCGTTTAATCTAGTGACCTCCACTACGTTTTCTGTCACACACTTTCTACAGTTCCTTTCTAATCGAGCCCTGTAACCTTTATATTTACAGGGTGTCTCACCTAAGACTCGTGAGGCACATTTTCTCTGGTGTTTGAGCAGATATTTGCAATTTCGTTTTTACAATGTGTAGCTGAACTCAAGCCACACAAAGCCTGCTCCTCACGCCATTCCTGCGACGCCTGGTGTTGATGTAAAGCGTCGGTTTGTTTCCCGTCACGAACAAAAATATTTTTGTGTTCAAATGTTCAAATTTTTGTTAAGCTTATGGGACTTAACTACGGGGTCATCAGTCCCTAAACTTACAAACTACTTATGAACTACTTACGAACTAGGACGGCACAAATATCCATGCCCGTGGGGGGATTCGAACCCCCGACCGTAGTGGCCGTGCTGACCGTGACTGGAGCGCCTCAGTCACCTCGGCCGGCAAAAATATTTTTAAAGCGAATTTTTTTCTGCTCAATTGATGGTAAAAAGGTAAAGTCAACAATCCGAAGATTGATTTGAACACCACAGTGCTTTACTAGGCATGGTCCTGATGGAGGTGGTATGCCGTTGCCTTCCTCCGACCTTCGAACTGACTTACCCAGCCAGTTATAGGGGGACCTACAGTTTAACGTGGGTTCCGAACCACGGTGCTACTCGGTATTTTTCACATGAGCAATACTGCCAGAGGTGAAAGAAGTGGAAAGTGACAGATAAAAATCCTAGGACCTGGCGGGGATCGAACCCGCGACCTTTGGATTTCTAGTCTGGCACTCTACCACTTTTTTTTTGAACAAAAACTTTATTTACTAAATGTGTTTACAAATAGTTATAATTTTGTGAAACAAGTTTTCTTACAAAAAGTGAATGAAAGGCGCAAATTTTTCTCTTTTCCATGGATCGTTGAGGATTTCTCTTCTTGCACGGAGGATGTATTTTCGAAAGTCGCTCACAGATCCACCTCCCGCAAGGGCGTAGTTGATGAACGAATATATGAACCAAGTTAGAGTTCTGGTCTTGGACACTGGGAAAGCCTTTACATCCATGTACATCAGTTTCTTCGTGTTGATGTCGTTGACACTCAGAGACAGCAATCCTGCCAATTTAAACTTGATCCATTTCCACAGATCCGCTATTTTGGAGCACCCTACTACACGGTGGATGGCAGTATCGACCAATCCGCAGTGCTGGCAATACGGGTGACCGGTGAGCTTTATTCTGTGGCGACGGCCAGCAGTCGGGATTAAATCATTTATAAACATGTAAGCTGATGAGCGCAACGTTGAACATATCGATTTATCTGAAAAATTGGACCAGACATGTTTCCAATTTAAGTCTTTGTGTTTCTTTTGGATTGCTGGAGGATGTGGAGCTTTTACACCAATGGTCTCGAGTATTTTCTTTGTCGTATAGAACGTTACGTTGGGAGATTTCTCTAAAACACATGTTGCTGTCTGCAATGTTGCAGTAGATTTGCCGGTAGCCTTCTGTCACCTCTATTGCCTGTCATCAGAGGTTATAAGAGGTGGTTCGGTATCTTCCTTTGCGGCAACAGTAACGGGTCCGCGTAAAGTGACTGTGGGTGTTAAATCCTGTAACTGTAATCTGGAACGTTTTTGCAGTGTGTTCTTCAGAACAAATGTCCGCTGCGGACAATTTTCACGGAGATGTCCCGGCTCGTTACAAACATGACATGTTGCTTGCTGCCCAGAGTAGATAACATGAGCCTTGTATCCCGAAACCATAATGTGGGAGGGGATGTCAGATTTTACACACATCTGTACGGACCGTATGCCATTATAGCACTGTATTTTATATCTGCTGGACCATTTTTCAAACTCGATGCGTTTCACCTGGCCATACTTCGAAAGAACCTGTTCTAAGTCTATTCTCAAGTTCCGGGGGAAGATTCAGAATTCTAACAGTCTTCAGTTCACAGTTGGCATTGCTAACATCAAACAAACTAACAGAATTATCGCGGTGGCGAAACTGAACCTGTCCCTTAGTTTGCAGTAAAATCTTGTCACACAAAACCATATTATAGAACTTGACAAAAACACAGTACTTTTCACTGTCAAGCTGAGTAAATTCAGCATTATCTCCCGAAATTCCAAATGTTTCATATAACCAGTCATGTATTTCTAAAGCAGTAGGCTGAACATGACGAGTATTCTTGTCAAACGAGAATCTTAACGTGTTTTTCCTGAGAGAATCCGACATGATGAACAAGCGGAAAGCGAATGTACCGCCCCGCCACCAAAATCAACAATAAGCGGTACTTACAAGCCCCGGCGACGTAAACGACACTGAGACCGCCTGTTGCCGGTGCTTCCAAGGTCTTCAAAACAACACAAACACTGGTTAACTGCGACCGCACGTCCGTACCGTTCGCCCGCCGAAAGCGGAATGTTGCACTGAACAACCGAGGCAATTGATGGAGCAGTCCCAAATTAGGCTAGTGTGATATTCGGTTTATCGAAATGTATTAACAGAGACAGTAAGACACAACAATTAATCAGTACTCCGGAAGCGACTGTGTAGCGCTTCCGTAAGGAGGTAGCAGACGCTGTGCGGCACACGTGGGATGCGGCACGTCGGGCGAGGAGGAAGTGGCGAGCACACGTGTACCGATACGTCAGCTTCTGTATACCTAACACCATAACATCTGAGATTAATAAAATGCAGAAAAAAGTAGTCAAATTTCGTTCAATTTAGCTTAATTACTGCACTGATTACTGACAAGACTATATTGTACATTTACGAAGCACGTCCTAAGCAACTGAACAGTTAATACATTACTTAGTCGCTATCAAAGCAATTTCCTATAACTGATTTGCATTCCATAATTAACACAGAGCCTATTGATTCTTCATTGTGGATACGTAATCCATTAACAGTCCACATATACAATAAACAAAATCATAAAAGCGGTTAAAAGTGAAGTAGCCTTCAAGTGCTTAGAGCACAAAAAACGGATACCCATGACAGACACCAACGTATCGGTACACCTGTGCTCGCCTCTTCTTCCTGCCCCATCTCACGTGTGCCGCCTCGCCGCGCACCGTCTGCTACTGCGCTACGCAGCCGCTTCCGGAGTACTGGTCAATTGTGGTGTTTTACTGTCTCTGTTAATACATTTCGATAAACCTAATATCACAGTACACTAATTTGGGACTACTCTCTCGATTTAGCGCAACAACAAAAATCCGCTTTAAAAATCCTTTTGTTCGTGACAGGAAACAAACCGACGCTTTACATCTAAACCGGGCGTCACAGGATAATCTGCTCAAACACCAGAGAAAATGCGCCTGACGACTCTTGGGTGGGACACCCTGTATATCTAGCAAAAAACTTGCAGTTTGCTTAAGAGAAAACTGATTTGCAAACCGCTACTAATTTTTCGGATAATTTTGCCTTTAAATTCTTATTTATATAGTCCTTGAATCTTACTTTCCACGAGCACTGTTGCTCTTTATACATGATTATAAATTCTGCAAAAAAGTATTTGGTCGAGCAGCAGGAATCTGCCATGATCGTCCTACCAACAACAGTATGTGTAAGACTGTAAGAGTGTACGGTAGGCAGGTAAGAGCAACTGTGTTGGATAGCAGCCAATTGGAGGCGTGTACGTGTGAAGGCGCTGGCAGGTTGCAACGGGGCGCTCCTGAGCAGCATGGGGTTCTCGCCTGAGTTTCGCGTATTTCAAGCGTCAACTTCGCGTCGTAATATCTCGGGATGTAATTGGAATATTGCGATGCAATCAACGCCATTGTTTATGTGATTTGTCATGCTATGGATTGCTGAAGAAAAAATATAGGGTGTCCATTTAAAAAAAAAAAAAAACACAAGTTTGTGTTAAAACACATTTGCTTTCGTTTTAGAATGTTTCTAAATATGTACATTCATGGGCACCAACCGTACATTGATACCGGTGAAAGTCGTTTTTCCATAGCTGTTATTGTTCCAGAGTTATTTTGGGTGGACAAGATAGCTGGGACACCCTGTATATGGCGCGCATATCCGCTGAAAAGAGGGTGTTTGATAGCGTGTGTCAGAGACCGTGGAGCTGCCCTGCGTACTTGGAAAACCAGTTGCTGAAAAGTGTTGACGCATTGAAGACAAAAGTATTGTGGACAGTGTGTAGGGACTGATAGCAATTTTCTACAGGACAATCCTTTTGTGTATAATCTGGTTTCTCTTTCTGTATATTCATCCAGGCTGCATATATGCCAAAGAATAATTATAATTTGTTTTGGCTGTGTAATATAAGTTTTGCTGGAATTAAATTGTCTTATTTACAGACAAAACACTTGGCGTAGTCGGTACTTGCAGTCTTCATGTTCTTTCGTTGGATGCAGCATCGCTTCATTGTCCTTTTCATCGCTGAGTTCACGTTGGTCATATTGCAGTCTTCATGTTATTCCGTTTTGTGCAGCTTGGCGTCGTTTTCGCTTCCGTCGTGATTACTGGGGTCACGTCGTTGGTTTCTCCGATTTTTTTTCCTATCTTGTGAGGACTTTTTCTGTTTTAGAGACAGTGGACAGCAAGAGTAATTTGTGTGTTGTATTTGAAATGGCTTTGACTGGTAATATCAATCCTGCTGTGTCTGTTCCCGCTAAAACGGTTCTTATCTCCGACGTCCCTGTCAAAACCTTACCACCGCCTAACCAACCGACATTTAATGTTCCGGTAGTAAACCAAGAAGTGCCTCAGCCGTAACATGTTGACTTATATGCTTTGTATCGTTCGCAGACGCAACAAACTGCTCAGTTGCTACAAGCATTAACTCATTTAAAGTCTAGAATCGGAGCTATAATTAGATCTCACCCGCAAGTGGCAGTTCCTGCTTTCAAAGAATTTAAACAGGAATCAGAAGATTGGGACCATTATATACAACAGCTACTCCAACACTTGGCGGCTTACAACATTAAAGGTGAGAGTAGAAAACCGTATTTATTTATTTACTTGCCTGGTTAGGCAGTGGTGTTTATGCCCTGCTCAGTAAATTGTTCCCTGCATCACAACCCGATTTGTACAAATTCGACGAACTTATTCAGGCTCTTTGTAGTTACTATGCTTCACAAATATATATATATATATCAGTGGCCTGTTACAAGTTTTTTTTTTTAGATGGGCAAAACGCCCGGATCAGACTAACAAACAGTGGCTTGCAGATTTACGCGGACAGACAAGGTTTTGTAAGTTTCAATGTCAGTGTGGACTTTCTAATGTAGATGTCATCTTACGTGATACAGTAACTCAAAATGTTACGAACGAACGTGTCAGGTCGAAAATACTTCAGCACAAGAACCCTTCTTTAGACGAGGTTGTTTCTGTTTTAGAGCAGTGTGAGACTTCTGACTCAGCTGTGGTAGATGTGCAGTTGCCGGTAGTGGCAGCTGTTGACGCTAAGTCACAGCGAGCGAGTACAGCTAGACGCGGCCGGTCCCAGTTTCCACCTCGCTCGCCAACACAAATCAAGTCGCAGGCACATAGACAGAAACGGAAACTTTCCGTGCGCGCTCAAGCACAGGTATAAAGCTTAAGTCTTGTCCTCAATGTTTCGTACGGCACCATCGTTGATCGTTTCCGCGGAAGTCAGCATCATGTTATTTTTGCCATAAGATAGGTCATGTTCAGCAAATTGAAACGTAAGACACAAGCGCCTTCCGCGCACGATCAGACGTGCGAGAAAATGCATATTAATATGATTGATTCACACGTGCCCTATCGGCCACGTCGACGACGTCAGAGAAAACGTACTGCCTGCCACATTTCAAATTTTCGTACAAAGGTTAGATTCTGCAAAAACACTTCTAGTGCTTAATGTGCGTATTCCTGTGTGGACATTTGAAATTTTGCTACCCAATCAAAAGTTATCCGGCATTCTAACAAAGTGTTCATTCCTCTTCAAATCGACGGACATTTGGTGCAATTTCAATTAGATACGGGTGCCTCATTGACATCAATTAACCAAGAGACATACAACTTGATTGGTGCTCGGCCGTTGCAACGTTCAAATCGTCATGTCACTACCTATGACGGTGCACGATTATACGTGTTAGGCACAGTTGTTTTGAATGCCGTGTACAGGAATACATCGAAATCGGTTCCTGTGACAGTTCTTCGGGCGGCTAGCACTCAAAACACTTTCGGTTTAGATGCTTTCGACCTTTTCTGTTTCCAAATCGAGGTTAATGTATTGCAAATTGTTTCTCCTCCGTCACCAAGTACCACTGATAAATTGTGCAATGAATTCAAGACTCTCTTTGATGGTTCGTTAGGCTGTGCGAAAGATTTTGCTGCACACATTACCCTTCGGCCAGATGCACATCCCCAGTTCCGTTCCTCGCGCACTGCGGGATAAAGTTGCCGCTGAACTTCGCCGTCTGCGACAGTTGGGAGTGCTGTAACCCATTACGGCAAGTCAGTGGGCCTCTCCTATTGTGTTAGTGGGCAAACCCAATGGCTCTATTCGCGTGTGCGTCGATCTTAAGGAAACTGTTAATTCACAAACAATTGTAGACACTTTTCCGTTGCCACGTCCCGACGATTTACTGGACAAACAGCAGGCAGGTTCCTACTTCTCAAAGATCGATTTACTAGACGCTTATCTTCAGATTCCAGTTGATCAAGAGACGCAAACGTTTATGGTTATCAATACTCACATTGGTCTTTTTCGTTTATTTGCGACTGCCCTTCGGAAGCTCTTCTGTACCCGCTCTTTTTCAAAAATATTTAGAACAGTTGTTGTACAATGTCCTCAATTGTGCTTCCTACCTGGATGACGTTCTGGTGTCAGGTACTTCTCCTGAAGATCACTTACGTAATCTCAGGAATGTGTTTTCCGTTCTTGCAGCCAATGGTCTGAAGTGCAATCGTGCAAAGTGTGTGTTTTTGGTACCTAAAGTCGAGTACCTGGGTCATGTGGTTGACGCTTCGGGCTTTCACCCGGCTAGGAAACATTTAGACGCTATTCGCCACATTTCTGCATCCAGAAATATGTCTGAGCTTCAGTCGGTGCTCGGAAAATTGTCTTACTATATAAAGTTCATTCCGAACGCGGCTCAAATCGCCGTCCCCCTGCATCGCCTTCGCCGGAAGCACGTAGAATTTCGTTGGTCACATGAATGTGACAATGCCTTAAAAAAACTTAGACGCTTTGCTCAGCGCCCCATGTCTTATGCCATACGACCCAGCAAAACCTTTGATTTTTAGCAGCTGATACATCTCCTATTGGTATTGGAGCGGTTTTGTCTCATAGAGTGGGTTCTGTCGAACGTCCAATTGCGTTCGCATCTAAGCTTCTGAATGACGCCCAACGAAATTACAGTCAAGTTGAAAAAGAGGCCCTGGCTATTATTTTCGGCGTCCCTAAGTTCAATCAGTACATCTATGGTCGCAAATTTATACTGGTTACTGATCATAAGCCGTTAACCTCACTGTTCCACCCGACGGATATTCCGGATCGGACAACACAAAAAAACTTCGACGATAGGCACTCATACTGTCCAACTACAATTATATCGTTTATCGTCCGACTTCTAAACATGCCAATGCTGACACCCTAACTCGGTTGCCTCTACCTGCTGATCCAGAGTGTGGTGTCGCACAAGTCTAAAGTGCGCGCCACCTACTTTCGCCGCGCGCCGCCATGCACGCACGGCGCGGCGCGGCGTTCTTACGACGACAGCCACGAGCGCCCTCTGCTACAACTCCGCTCGTGGCCACCACTGAACGACATCGTTCACTTGGAACTGAGATAGGAACTAGTTAACATTTCGGAATCAGATAGGCACCAGTGAAGACTTGGCTATCGGATAGGCACTAGGCAGGCCTCTAGCTCAACTATGTATCAGCATTCTGCAGTACTGAGCTATGTAAAACCTACTAAGTATTACTAAGTCTCTAAGAAATATAGATCTCGTTCTAATTTACTCTAGTGTTTCTAGTTTCTGCTGTCCCACTGGCTGGTCACCTCCTACCTGCGGGCATCCTTTATTCCGGTGTCGGTCTTTCTACTCGGCCACCGACACCTACGACGGAAACGAGACACAAAAGCGGCGACGAGGCTGGGACACAAAACAGAGTTCGATTCATCAGATGTTGCTTGTTGTTATCTGGACCAATCGGTGCAAGATGATTTGCAAAATTTTTCGTTGGATTATCGTATCATTGCCTCAGCTACAGCGAGGGATCCGCAGCTCCGCCTCATTTCTCATTTTATTAAACGTGGTTGGCCCTCCAGCAAGTTACAACTTTCTGATCCGGTGTTTTGTCGTTATCTTCCACAACAACATGCGTTGACACTTCAGAATGGTGTTGTTTTGCAGCATTCGGCAAATGGTTCTAATCGGGTAGTTGTGCCGCGAGAATGTCAAGCAGCAGTCTTAAAACAATTGCATAGCGGCACTGGGGAATGGTCGGCACAAAGCAGCTGTCACGCCTCCACTGCACTTGGTACGGGCTTGACTCAGACTTTGAGCGCCTTACCGCGCACTGTCGTGCTTGTTCAGACAATGCCGCGGCACTCCGTCAGCAAACCTTCAACTGGCCTCGACCGGCGTCACCATGGGAACGTCGCCATATTGACTTTTGTGGACCATTCTGGGATACCCGTTGGTTAGTTGTCGATGCGTAAAGCAAGTTCCCTTTCTGTGTTCCCATACGTTCTACAACTTCGTTGCATGCCATTCGTGCACTTGAGACTATTTTTTGTTGTAGAAGGGTTGCCCAAATGCATTGTGCCGGACAATGGACCACAGTTTGTTTCTGTAGAATTTCGTAAGTTTTGTTCCGCCAACGGCATCAAGCATGTGACTTCCGCTCTTTTTTCGCCACAAACCAACGGGGAAGCGGAACGCTTCGTAAGGACTTTCAAAACTCAGACTACGAAGCTCCGTAATGACCATTCCCGTGAGGACGCCCTCCTGATTTTTCTTAGCTCCTGCCGCTCCATGCCTGTGCCCGAAAAGTCGCCAGTGGAATTGCTCCACGGACGCGCCCACTCGACGCTGTTAAGTCTTTTGCACCCCCGTTCTGTGCCGACACCCCCACAATTTCGCACAAAGTTTGTCATTAATGATCTTGCGTTTTTCAGGGTAGCCAGAAACAGTTGTCGGCATACAGGGTCGAGCACACTATCAAGTTCTGTCTTTTTCTGGACAAACATACCGTCGGCATGTCAACCAACTGCGCTCGCGGTTGTGATATTCCTGGCCTATGGCCACTTCTTATTTCTGGCCGGTGACCGTTTCTTTGCTGACATCGTACGTGTCTTAAACGCGGAAGAAAGACAGAAGTGCAGCGTATGTTGAAATGTGGGGTGGGGAGCAGTAGCATATGGCACAGTAGGTGCTGGTTCCCGTGGGAAAGCCCGCCTATGTTACTGGTACTCTCCTCGCATTGGCTGCTGCATTTCACGTCACGTGATATCTTTTGAAATTAGTTTGGTTTATTATATACTAAATATTAATTATTCAGAGCTGAGAATTAGTTATAAATATCTCTCAATGACAGGCTAGGTTTTGACAGTTTAGAAAGTTTAAGGTGCCTTCTCTTATTGTAACAAGAGAAGAGCTATTTTGCAGAAGGCGCGCGACGGCCCTGTTTTGGCGCGAAATAGAGCGTCAGGTGCCCTCTAGTCTCGCAACGCGCCGCAGTTTCAGTCTCGAGCTGACCACTATACGCGCCGGACCGCGCTGGCCATGAGTAAAGTTTTGTGTAAATGTGATAACAGTTGAGGTCTCAACATGAACTGTGGGCAGCATAGGCCGTATCATATTAACAATAGTTGCTCATATTTAATTATTTATTTAATAAATGGCATCCCTGACAATTAAAAATCTCGCGAGTCGCTTCTTATGCTTCCATCACACAGAACTTATTTTAGCCTCACTTGTATTCTGTAGAAGAACCAACGACCTGTGTGCTGTCTTCTGCGCTGGGGACACAACTATAGAAGACAACAGCTTAGTCAGAACTCTATGCTTTCCATAAAGACTTGGACAGCAACTACGGCACCTCGTGCGTACTGTAGGGCGGTACAAACGCACACTGCTACGCAACAGCATCCGCAAGGATAGATTTTAGGGGACTTGTGGGAGGAAGCAGTACTAACTTCTCCGTCCGCAAATAAAACCCTAGGAAGCTTGTACGGTCTTGTCGTTGTACGAATGATTCTGCATCGAGTTTTGGTTCCACAGATGCTGGCAGCACGCAGCCTTCGTGCCATACAGACCGCCCAGCCGGCCGGCAGGCTGCAGGGCCACCTACGCGGCTCGTGGCGCCACCTCCGACTTGCACTCTCGATGGCGGCCGGCCGTCGTCGCCACCCGGCGTCGTGCACCCTGCCTACAACTGGACCCAGATGGAGGTGGACCAGGCGCCGCCAAGCGCCACTCCCACGGGGGCTGACAAGCCGACGTCGCCCTCTCCGCCATCTGCACATGCCGGCGCCGCTTAAACAATCGGGCGGACGCCGAAGACCTGCACCTAGACCACGGCTTTTCCGGCGGGCGTTTCCCGGTGGCCTCGCAAGATGCATACCGGAGGTTCGTTCCGGCAGCTGCCAGACTGCTTGACGCGCATGCGCAACGCTGAAATTGTGTTCCAGCAGCGCCTTCTCCTGCTTCTGGCTACTTGGAGTGCGGCTGTTTGGTGTTCCAGCAGTTGCCGCAAGCAGCCAGACGCTACCCGGAAAATTATTTCAGGCGCGGTCAAGCTGCCAATTTGCGCATGCGCAGAAAGGTCTGAGTTAGAGAGGGGGTAGACATCACGTGATACGTGTATGTTTGTAGCGTGTTTTTCGATTATTTCGAAGTCACTGCAATCCCACTTGAGATCAGATATTTCTCGTTTACACTTCTTCGTTATTAGGAGGGAAAGTATTTTAATTATTTCTTTAAACTCACCTTCGCCAGCAGCCAGAAACAGTGCAAAATGCGTTCCAGCAGTGCAAGTATCAAACAAGGGTTTTACGTCACAGTAGCTACGCATGCGCAGTAATATCTTTTTCTTTAGCGCTTGAAGTAGCCGTCTGGCAGCTGCTGGAACGAACCTTGGGGTGCGGGCTGGTTGACGCCGCCCGCAGGTCTCGCGCCCAGACGCAGGTCCCTTCCCTCCCCGTCGTCCAGCAAGCTCCCCAGGACGACGGTGTGGCGTTTTGAGGGGGAGGGATGCTGTATCAGCGTTTACTGGCGCCACTCTCGTCGCACGATGAAGGTAGTCGCCGTGCGATCCATCGACATCCACGGTTTCCTGCAGCGGCCGCAAGACGTAGCGAGGCGCCGACCACGTGCCCGCGCGGCCGCACTATATACGGCGCGTATATCCGCAGGAGAGAGTGTGTGTTTGATAGCGTGTGTCAGAGAGCGTGGAGCTGCCCTTCGTAGTTCGACAACCAGTTGCTGAAAAGTTTTAATGCATTGAGAGCAGAAGTATTGTGGACAGTGTGTAGGGAGTGATAGCAATTTTCTACAGGACAATCCTTTTGTGTATAATCTGGTTTCTCTTCCAGTATGTTCATTCCATGCTGCATATATACTAAAGAATAATTACCATTTTGTTTTGGTTGTGTAATACAAGTTTTGCTGGAATTAAATTCGCTTATTTACTGACAAAACAATGTACACGTTTGTGCGCGTATCTTACATCTTATAAAATAGGTTGTGTGTGTGTGTGTGTGTGTGAGAGAGAGAGAGAGAGAGAGAGAGAGAGAGAGAGAGAGAGAGAGTATGTATGTATGTTCCACACATCCTCCTAAACTACTGCGCCGATTTTTACCAAATTTGGTACACATGATCCTTACTATCGGGTAACAATCGCTGTCGGGGTAAAAAACACGTACGACACATATGTAAGGAAATATGACGTCATAAACAATGACAGTCGTGAAAAACGGCCACATCATGCAATAATATTCATCTGCTCCTAAACTAAAGGATCGATTTCAACCAAATTTGGTACAAATATTCTTTAAGGGCAGGAATCATTTCCTGTGGTAGCAAAAACCACATATGATACATAGTTCATACGATATCACGTTATAAACAACGATATCTGTCCCATCTTGCGGCGTGTGATAGCGTGATTTAATTCTTCAAATATTTAAGAAAGAGAGCACTTAGCGGCTTGCAATAAATTGTAAACATAATTTCAGATCTTTACGTAACTTTTTCTTGCTGACAACACCAACAAAATGATAAAAAGAAAAAAAGTTTATCGCTTACTACTTTTCCGATGTTCATGATGCATATTTACGGCATTTGGCATAACGTTATAAGTTACTAGCTATAAACCCGGCGTTGCCCGGGTGTTTATTTATTCTACACTCTCGCAGTCCACCTCCCCTTCCCTCCTCCATCTCCATTCATCTCTTTCTTTCCCATGTCTCTGTTCGTTTACACCTTTCCCTTTCTAGGCAATGTTTCTTGCAAGGCACCCTCTGTCATACAAACATGTATGTATCTCGTGACCTTCCTCTTGGTATAAGTGTCGTGTGTGCAAAAATTCATCAAGATCTGAGAAAACCTATCATTTTGTCAAAGTTTGTACGTTAAGTACCCTCCACCGTGCAGCGAACAAAATTTTATACAGACAGTGACCTTCCTCTTGTTTTTATGGTGAAGTGTGCAAAATTTCATAAATATCGGAACAAAACTATAGATTTGTATGCAATAGAAACACAGTCACACTGAAAAAACGCACTTTGTTGTTCTCAAATTTCCCAGTTTTATTTCATAGAACCTGTGTTCTAAGAATAATGGAAAAAAAACTGCGAAATTGGTCGAGCTGTTCTCAAGTTATGGCGCGACCAACATACTTAAGGATCCGGTTTTATCTAGCAAGATACTCTCCCTCCATGCACTGTATGAAACATTAAGTAGACGGTGACCTTCCTTTTGAAGGTGAAGCGTGCAAAGTTTCGTGAAGGTCGGAATGAAACTGTAGATTTCGTCAGTCTGTAGGAAAAGTATCCTCCGCCATGCACCTTCATTCCGTCCTATCATAAATACTTTCTTAGCTAACATCTTCTACCTTTAAACTACATACCGGCAAAATTTCAGCTTCATAGGTGCAGTATGTTTAGAGTTTTCGTGTTTCGTTAGTGAATAAGTAAGTGACCTTTAGCTTTTATATATACAGGGTGTCCCAGCTATCTTATCCACCCAAACTATCTCTGGAACAATAACAGCTATTGGAAAACGACTTTCACTGGTATCAATGTACGGCTTGAGCCCATGAATGTACATATTTGAAAACATTCTAAAACGAAAGCAAATGTGTTTTTCAACACAAACTTACTTTTTTTTATGGACACCCTATATTTTTTCTTCAGCAATCCATAGCATGACAAATCACATAAACAATGGCGTTAATTGCATCGCAATATTCCAATTACATCCCGAGATATTGCGACGAGAAGTTGACGCTTGAAAAACCCGAAATACGCTGCTAGCGCACATCCTGAGGCTCAGGTGTGAACCCCATGCTGCCCGTAATCGCGATGTGATTGACATGAGTAATTGCACTTCCATACTTATCAAGAGGTCCGAAACGAATAATACGGTCTGCTGCCATCAACTCTCATAAGTACACAATGGTTTCCCTCTTGCACGTTTTATGTGTCTACGTACACAATATGAACCAGTATAAATCGGTATACACCAGTCAGGTTGTCTTATTTATTCTGCACACACAAAATAAGGTTTATCGAATGCGTTAAAGGACCCATTGTGCCTTTCGCGCACTCGTTCATCCAGGGCTTAGCTCTACCTAGACACGTGTCCAACGTAGTTGCCACTACAGCCACAGTTACCACTTCGCCTTGTTTGTGATTTGCGACCCATGCAAACTCCTGTACTCCACCACCCTCCGAGCATCCCATTTGTTGTTGCTTTGGCGTGCAGTACATCGCTTGCCAGTGTAGTCGTGCATCAGAGTAATCTAGTGACGGCACGGAGGTAGTACACATTGTGAATAAACGTTGTGTTGTGGAACGTATACTGTATTATGTACACACATGAAGATATGGTAAAAATGCTGCTGATCTATGGAGAATGTACGTTGATGGGAAATACGTTATTAAATTGCTTGTTTGTTTATAGTACTGTTAGAGAACATTATGATTATTACGTTAATATCTCTGTTTTCTACCCTACTCTACATACCTGTACTGTACCCTGTTGTAGGCGGGCGTAATTCTGTTCAGGCAGAACGACTGTACAGAAGACGATTCCCTGAGAAGCCATCGCCTTCGCGCCGGATGTTTGGTCGTCTCACATCTCGTCTACGTGAAACGGGAAGCTTAAATCCAAGACCTAGACATCGTCTTAGAACACGTACAGATGAACGTGCTGAAGTTGCTGTGCTCGCTATCGTAGCTGTGAATCCTCACATCAACACACGTCAAATTGAACGTGAAGTTGGTGTGTCGAAATCAAGTGCACAGCGTATTCTTCAACGTCATAAATTTCATCCTTACCATGTTCATTTACACCAGGATCTTCATGGAAATGACTTCAGCAACAGGGTAACATTTTTTCGGTGGGCTCAGCAAAAACTTCTGACTAATCCAAATTTTTTCGCAGATGTTCTCTTTACCGACGAGGCATCATTCTCCAACAAAGGAATATGCATTATTGGTCCGCAGACAATCCAAAATGTCTCCGTCAGGTAGAGCATCAACGACCGTGGAAAGTGAATGTTTGGTGGGGGTTTATTGGAGATACCATTATCGGACTTTTCTTTGTAAATGGCGTCCAAAATGGCAGACAGTACTCCAGATTTATACGACACAATCTTCCTGTTCTCTTGGACACCGTACCTCTGAACAGGAGAATGGTCATATGGTATCAGCATGACGGGTGCCCTGCACATAACGACTTAAGAGAACGACGACTTCTGAACCGTAAGTTCCCTGGTAGGTGGATTGGACGTAGTGGCCCAGTTAGGTGGCCTGCCTGATCTCCGGACCTTACACCGCTGGATTTTTTTCTTTGGGGAGCAGTGAAGGGTTGCTCGTTTCACTAAAACATGAATTTTACTGTTATGAGTGAATGATTCACTGTCACTTGCGCTAGATCTACAGTAAAGTAAAGTTTTAACGCTGAACGGCATTACCTTTTTAGTAACGGGTTAACGATAAGCGAAGTTAACTTTGTGACTAACGTTGCGGTACACAGATATGTTACAGAACCGCATCACCTCTAGCCTATGGGATAAATGCCTGCTGGAATGTACGACTTTAATGCAGGATGGCAGCAGACCGTATTATTCGTTTCAGACCTCTTGGTAAGTATGGAAGTGCAATTACGCATGTCACTCACATCGCGATTACGGGCAGCATGGTTTTCACGCCTGAGCCTCAGGACGTGCGCTAGCAGCACATTTCGGGTTTTTCAAGCGTCAACTTCGCGTCGCAATATCTCGGGATGTAATTGGAATATTGCGATGCAATCAACGCCATTGTTTATGTGATTTGTCATGCTATGGATTGCTGAAGAAAAAATATAGGGTGTCCATTAAAAACAAAAAAGTTTGTGTTAAAAAACACATTTGCTTGCTTTCGTTTTAGAATTTTCCAAATATGTACATTCATGGGACCCAGCCGGACATTGATACAGGTGAAAGTCGTTTTCCAATAGCTGTTATTGTTCCAGAGATATTTTGGGTGGACAAGATAGCAGGGACACCCTGCATAGAGATCTCCTGAATTATGGGTCCTACAAAGACATTATTTACCAGGTTCGTAGAGAGGAATATTAGGAAACTGCCTGCGAAATGTGTTGTAAATTGATTAGGTAGTAAAGACGTAGTAAATTACAACCTTATACTTTTAGGGCGAAGTTTCATCTATTTCAATGTCTTTGACGTCATAGCACCTGAACTATATGTCGTAATACGATATTATTTCGAAGGTACATATGTGTTGCATATGTAAAACGCTTGAAAAATACATCGCGAATAGAGTTAGTAGGAAAGACGTAACAAATCAAAACTTCATGCGTGATGTGGCGGTTTTTCATTAACGTAATTGTTTATTACTCCATATCTCATGAACTGTGTATAGTACTATGATAAAATTTCAAACGGACGTTCAGTGGTATGTGTGTATACTGTCTGCAACATTTCTCGCGAATACAATTAATAGTTTACGAGTAATAAAATGTAACGTCATGCCAAATGCCGTAATTTTACTTCATGAACGCTGAAAAAGTAGTAAGCGACAAACTTTTTTCCTATCATCATTTTGCTAGTGTTTCCAGCGAGAAAAAGTTTCCTAATGGTTTGAAATTATGTTTGAAGTTTGTTGCAAGTCGCTAAGTCCTCTCCTCAAATAGTGGACACTATCACGTGCCGCAATACGGGGAAGTTTTCATTCTTTATGACGTCATATCTCCTGAACTATCGGCCCTATCGCAAAATCCTTTCTTAGCTGACGTCTTCTACCGATGAACTATATTCCTGCCAAATTTCAGTTTCATAGGTTAAGTAGTTTTCGGGATTTCGTGTTTAGCCAGTGTCTGAATGAGTGTCCTTTCGCTGTTATATATATAGGGATTACTTCTACACTGTAAATTTTATATGCCAGACAATTCACAGACAGTACACATAAATACCACTGAATGTTCCTTCGATATTACGTATATCACAGTTAGACATATAGTTCATGAGATACGAAGTCATAAACAATTTAGTTCATAAAAAATCGCAGCCGCAGTGGAGTAGCCGAGTGGCCTAAAGCACCTCGCTGCGGAGCGCGCGGTTGCTCGCCGTGGATGTTCGAGTCCTCCCTGGGGCATGGGTGTGTGTGTTTGTCCATAGTTTAGTTTACCTAGGGTTAAGTAAGCTACGGACTGATGACCACGCAGTTTGGCCCGATAGATTTACAGACATTTGAACATTTTTTGAAAAAATCGCATGATCATCACGCAAGAGGTTTTGATTTGTTACGTCTTTACTGCTAACACCATTCATGATACATTTTGCAGACGTTAGGCTTATATACCATTGAATGTACCTTCGAATTTACATCATAATACGACACATATTTCAGGAGATATGACGTGATAAACAATGAAATTTCCGAATAACTGCTACATCATGCGCTATTTTTTCACATCTCTTCCTAAAATAGTGGACCGATTTCAATTAAAGTTGGTATACATATTGCTTACTATCAGACAACAATAGCTGTGGGGTTCAAGACTACCTACGACAACATAGTTCAGGACATAGGATGACGTAAACACTAATATATTATTCTTTACAAATGATCTGCGTGGAAACAAAACTTAAATGGACAGATGGTAAGGTAGAAGTCGATGGACAGAAAGGGAAGAACCAAACTCCTTAAGATAAGGAAAGAATAAATACAACAGATATCACAGAGGAACATACATAAAGCATTTATACCAATGAATATATACCTGCAAAATTATATCATTGTGCAACACAAACATCAATAGATACGACATAGCAAATTAACACTGCGATAGGTAAAAACATGTCACTTCATGCACAGCGTTTTAATACATTTCTTATTTACTACTAACAAGACACTACTGCATTCCAGTCAGGTTGAGGATATTCCTGAAAGCTGACTGTGCTGTTGACATCTTTGAACTGTGAAGCGCAAACAGCTGCAGGCGAAACCAGTAGCTTTCTATAGAACTATGACGAAGTGTTGCCAAAGGCACGTTTACAAAATCGCGTTTCAGAAACGTGAGACAGAGGCGTATAGCCAAACACAGCAGTGCGGGGGCGTTTCAGACCGATTCGACTACAGCAGTGCATAATAATAAGGTAAGAAAAACTAAATGAAAATGTTCGTGACTATTTCAAACAAGGAAGTCAGAATATAGGAAGATGCCATTGAGCTGAAAAAGTGAAGCCTGCCTCCGCCATATTGCTAAGTATTGGACAAGTGTTGGTATTGTAAAGCTGATGTTTCATGTCTCTCAAAACAGGAAAAAACGTCCGGCCATTTTTGCCGTGGTGTACAACGTGTTAAAGGACCGAAAAGTAACGTTAAAATAAAGTTTCTTAAATAACTTATAACGTGCATTTATTAATATTTACTCAAGAAAGTATATTGTTTAAAAGCATATACTTCGCACTGACTGTCAATTCAATGCATTAATACTAAGAGGGTCGGCTTATAACATAGTTTTAACGGAGAAATAGCATTCCACGACTCGCCAATATGGCAGACTGGCTTCAAAACCTCCTTGATTTCACACATACTGTAAATAAGATTTGATGTTTACATGTTAGGATACAAATGTAAATGTGTCTTAAAATTTAACAAAATAAAAATGTGTGGTGTCGCACAAGTATAAAGTGCGCGCCACCTACTTTCGCCGCGCGCCGCCATGCACGCACGGCGCGGTGTTCTTACGACGTCAGGCACGAGCGCCCTCTGCTACAACTCCGCTCGTGGCCACCACTGAACGACATCGTTCACTTGGGACTGAAACAGGAACCAGTTAACACTTCGGAATCAGATAGGCACCAGTGAAGACTTGGCTATCGGATAGGCACTAGGCAGGCCTCTACCTCAACTATATATCAGCATTCTGCAGTACTGAGCTATGTAAAAGTATTACTAAGTATCTAAGAAATATATATCTGGTACTAATTTACTCTAGTGTTTCTAGTTTCTGCTGTCCCACTGGCTGCTCACTTCGTACCTGCACAAGCGTGCATCCTTTATTCCTGTGTCGGTTAAATTCTACTCGGCCTCCGACACCTACGACGGAAACGAGACACAAAAGCGGCGACGAGGCTGGGACACAAAAAAATGTAGGTACTGAAGTATTTCCTGACGTATCATTGCAGTTTTTGGTGTAGTATACGAATTCTTGCCCTTTGTAAAAGGTGCGGTGCTCCTACCACGGTGGTAAAATTTTAGTTACTGTGTCGCGACATAGTGTACAGTGTGGTGAAGTTGACACCTGCCGGAACCGATCAATCGCAGCACAGATGGAATTAAGCAATCTTATCTCTGCGATTGCCTATAAACATTGAACATAGTGTTACTGATTTAGCTTTCTGTATTAAATACTTAACGACATTTCTTTGCTTCTTTTGGCATGTTTCGGAGGATGACTTTTACTTACATTTGACATCTTGACTAAGACAACTGAATTTATTGACTGAGCGATCCAACAAGGATTTATACTGACTGAGGTATGGAACCATAAAAAGCCATTATACGCACATGCCCTTCTTTAAAAAACGTTGCAAAGAACGGGCATGTAAGCTAGTTTATTGATAAATCACTTTGAAATTCGTTTTATGGTTTTGCCTTGTGGTCAGTGTGGGCCGGCCGCGGTGGCCGAGCGTTCGGCGGCGCGCCAGTCACAGTCTGCACGGCCACTACGGTCGGGGGTTCGAATCCCAAAAAAAAAAAAAAAGAATGTTCAAATGTTTGTTAAGCTTATGGGACTTAACTACGGGGTCATCAGTCCCTAAACTTACAAACTACTTATGAACTACCTTATACTAAAGACGGCACAAATATCCATGCCCGAGGGGGTTCGAATCCCCCCTCGGACATGGTTATTTGTGCCGTCCTTAGTATTAGCTACATTTTTAAGTTTAGGGACTGATGACCTCGCAGTTGAGTCCCACAAGCTCTACAAACATTTGAACATTTGGTCAGTGTGGGGAGAGAAATGCTATTTGTTGTCTTTTGTTCATATTAGTTTAATTTTTTACCCTTATATATTTTATTCGGTTCTCTACACCCATTCAGTCAGTGGAGAGAACGATATTATGTTCTTACAATAAGGTCACTGAAATCATCTTTCCTTTTTTTTTCGGCATTGCAATAGTAGACAGTTTCATCAAGTGGCATCGAATTAATGGAGAAAAATGTAATCAACTTCCTTTTCGCCTTTCTCTTTTAAGGCAGCTTTCAAATGAGAGAAACTGAAAGAGAAAGGGAAGGCAATAATGAAGCACATAAAACAGATCAGGAATTAGTGGTGTCCCTGATGCGCAACTGTGTGCAGTTGGAGAAAGAGTACAAGAGGGCGATGCAGAGGCGAGTACTACTAGGTGTGCTGCCAGCAGTACTGTGAGATAGAGACAGTGGCATATACGAGGAAAGGAAATGCCTGGAGGTAGCAGAAGTGGGAGAGACAGTGACAGCGAGGGCAGATGCCTAGTGTCATCGCCCTTCTACCAACAGACTTAGTAAAAGGACTTAACGTGAAATCAAAGTCCAAGGACACTGAAAATACCGCGACAAGAATAATACCGGGACAAGACAGAAATCTCAAAAAAATGTTCAAATGTTTGTAAAGCTTATGAGACTTAACTGCGGGCTCATCAGTCCCTAAACTTACAAACTACTTATGAACTAACTTATACTAAAGACAACACCAACATCCATGCCCGAGGGAGGATTCTAACCTAACCTAACCTAGGACGCGGGAGGCCGTGCGATCCGCAACGCGGCGCTCCAGTCCGCTCGACTACTCCCGCGCGGCAGAACTCTCAAACATAGCTTGGGGATCAGTCAGCAGTGGCGAAATGGTCACTAGTTGGGAGATACGTGTTCTTCGCTCACGTGGTATGATGGAAAATAAATGTGTAGGCATGAAGAACAAGTACGTAGAATGTTTAAAAATGTTCAAATGTTTGTAAATCTATCGAACTCAACTGCTAGGTTATTAGTCCATAGCTTAAAAACTTAAACTAAGGTAAACTAACCCAAGGACAACACAAACACCCATGGCCGAGGGGGGACTCGAACCCCCGACGGCGAACGGGCGCGAGTACCACAGTACGGCGCCCCAGTGCACACGGCTAATCCGCCGCAGCTGAAGAGTGTTGATAAGGTTTGTTCCATTAATAAAGTTTTTAGAGTTCTCACATTAAAACTACGAAGATTGAACTTTTCAGCACGCTCTCGTGTTTACGTACGCAACGATTGTTCAAATGTTTGTAAACGTATAGAGCCAAAATGTTGACGTCATCAGTCGCTAGACTTGCTAACTACTTCAACTAAATAAATTAACTTATGCTAAGAACAACACACATCCATGCCCGAGGGAGGACTGCAACCTCAGACGGGGAGCAGCTGCGCAATCCGTAGCAAGGCGCTTCAGACCGCACGGTCATTCCCACGCTGCCAAAAACCATAGAACTGTTCTTTGTATCTCAGAGTGAGGATCTATGAAAGACACATTATTGTACAACAGGTATTGGGCGCTGGCACGTTCTGGCGACAATGTTTAATATGCAACAGCTCCAGCAACGAGACTGCCTACATTACACTTGTGCGTCCACACCTGGAGTAGTGTTGCCGCCGCGGTGGAGTAGCCGAGCGGTCTAAAGCGTCTCGCTGCGGAGCGCGCGGTTGCTCGCCGTGGAGGTTAGAGTCCTCCCTGGGGCATGGGTGTGTGTGTGTGTGTTGTCCTTAGGTTAGTTTAACTTAGTTTAAGTAGTTTGTAAGCTACGGCCTGATGACCACGCAGTTTGGTCCGATAGATTTACAGACATTTGAACATTTGAGTACTGTTGCCCATTGTGGGATCCTCACCAGGTGGGACTGACGGAAGACATTGAAAAGGTTCAGGGAAGGGCAGCTCACGTTACAGGGGGGAAAGCGTCACGGAAATGTTGCATGATTTGAGGTGGAAATCATTAAAAGGAGGACGTTATTCGTCGCGGCGAGATCTGTTTACGAAATTTCAATCACCAACTTTTACTTATGAATGTGAAAATATTTTGCTAGCACCCACCTACATAGGGAGACATGACCATCCCAATAAAATAAGAGACATCAGATCGAAAACGGAGCGATTTAGGTGTTCTTTCTTCCCGCGCGCTATTAGAGAATGGAACGGTAGAGAAAGGTTATGAAAGTGGTTAATGAACCCTCTGCCAGGCACTTACAAATGATTTGCAGAGTATCGATGTACATATGTGTGACGTCCGAAAAGTAGCACCCGTTTGGGAAAAAAATAAAAAATAAAAAAATAATAGCAAATTCTTAAATTTTAATGAAAAGTGTATGCATTTAACTATTTCTCTACATATTTACCGTGTAAATTCAAACATTTATCATAACGTATGGAGAGTTTTTATATTCCAGTGTCATATTCGTCCGCTGCCAGGGCATGAAGATAATGCAAATGATCTATAATAAAGTCATAACAAAGCGTTTTGAATTTATTATAGACCATTTGCATTATCTTCATGCCCTGGCAGCGGACTAATATGACGTTGGAATATAAAAACTCTCCATAATAAAGCGTTTCCACCCACATGAACCACAGACATTGCGGGGGTGGGGTGGCTTGCGTGCCTCAACAATACAAATAGCCGTACCGTAGGTGCAACCACAGCGGAGGGGTATCTGTGGAGAGGCCAGACAAACGTGTGGTTCCTGAAGAGGGGCAGCAGCCTTTTCAGTAGGTACAGGGGTAACAGTCTGGATGATTGACTGAGCTGGCCTTGTAACATCAGTAAATGTGGCTTTGCCATATATAACGCCATTGCCCAATTTTGACCATTTTTTGGTAATAATATTTCATTTTTATGCTACGTAAGATAATAAATTTCATTCATGTTACAATCGATTCCACTATTGTATGGTATGCGATGTCTGTACTTCATGTTCTTTGTATGTTTTATAAATATCTACATTTTCACATGTTATTTTTGTACTTTCCATTGGCTTAGGTAATGTCAATTTTATTTTTGAATCGTTTTATATTATGTGAATATTATGTAACTTTGTAATATCTCACGACCAGCATGATATGTAAAAGATGTAGTGATGCCAATGTGCACGGAATTCCGTTGTAAACGAAAAGGTGGTGTTGGCGCGCATCTAACGCAGAGAGAGAAGTCAGTATGAGTTGAGAGTTGAGAGCAGTAGTCAGTCGAAAGTTGGCATTCGTAGCAGTCAGTCTGTGGTAGGTGCTCACAGTAGTAGTGAGCCTGAGTTCGGAGTGCACAGCATCAAGACGTACTGGCAGACTTGTGCTACTGTATTCTGGGCCAAATATTTGTTTCACTTGAGGCAGAAGACCAATCTACTTACAATGGCCTCAGTGAACGTGCAGATGCAATGGTAACACTTACACTGTCTGCATATGGAGCTAAATGGAAGCTACTGGAAACCGCTGTTATAATGTCGGCTCACAAACTGCATAAAGATGAAATCTGAGCTGTATACGCTACGCCGCCACCTCGCTACTACTCCGAATTAATAACAGGTCATAATATTTATTGTTACTGTTTATAAACTGGTCGTTGAGAAATTTAACTTGTGTTTTTAATGTTTTTCAATAGAGGTCACATTTCTGTTAAAAGTAGTGTGTACGTAACCCTAATTTATCCCAAGTCACATAACCTAATAGGGATCGTCTCCTGTAAAGAATTATTAACCAGCCGGCCGCGGTGGCCGAGGAGACTGAGGCGCTCCAGTCACGGTCTGCACGGCTACTACACTCCGGGGTTCGAATCCCCCCTCGGGCATGGATATTTGTGCCGTCCTAGTTTGTAAGTAGTTCATAAGTAGTTTGTAAGTTTAGGGACTGATGACCCCGTAGTTAAGCCCCATAAGCTTTACAAACATTAGAACATTTTTTGAATTATTAACCGAGTCATCCTATTTTTTTAAAAAGCAACAATCAATTTTAATAATGTAAATTTTTTGGAGAATCTTCTTAATACAATATACAGTGCTGCAACTATAAATTTCATTGCTCTTGCATAATAGTAGTGGTAGGAATAAGTTACTGTTTTGTCACATTTTAATGAGTTCATATAATTGAAATAGTTCAGACATGAGCTTCTATGTGTGGTATTAGTCGAAATTTATTACAGTGTTCCTATAAATTGTCAGCACAGTTTGAGTGACCTCATTCTAGATTCCAGATTTATGAATCTATTCAGCAAAGTGTTACTTAAAAAAATATTTAACTGTAACAGAATCATTAGTTTTATGGTAGGGAGAAAGATTTCATTATTTTCAACAAAGTGATACGTACTAGTCAGTGTTCTTTAAGTAGATTTTTGAATAGAGGTCATAATCATAAGCAAATTCTTACTTATTTACAAAGGACATTAGGAAGAGCACTGACCATAACATCAGTAGATTTTTTTTACCACTAATTATAAGCATTTTAGTAACTTTGTTTCTGAGTGCCACTTTCACTGCAATACTACATTCCACGCTATACTCTATTGTAACAGAAAGTAAGTGATGAGGTGAGTCTTACCGTTACAATAATTTAAATAATTACTGCTTTCATTTAAATCTTTATTATTTTTGTGATTGGTATTTTTTTATCTCTTATGAAACTGGTGACAAAGTTTTTCCACCCTATATTTATTCTGCACCAAGCTTCTAAATTTAACTGCATTCTTAATTTATCACTGCTTGGTATTCTTATGCCTCTTTAGGCTGGCGAACGTGTATAAATTTTTATTAATGAAACATTTTGTTGATAATTTTTATTAGCGCAACAGCAGTATTACAAGATTACCTAAGTCAATTTTTTGTTTCATAGTAATCAGATTTCTTTTACTGCTATAGGTTACACCTATTTCAAACATAGTTATCGCCTTCCACAATTTATTTCGTGTTTGGATAAATCTTTGGGGAGTTTCGGCCCAAGTCTTGTCCTTAGGCTAGCACGGGTGCCACACTTGGTGGCCCATGACTGTTCGATTAGTCGCGGTTGTGTCACAAACACAGCTATTGCGAACATTTGAAAGCAAGGGGGAACTACAGCCGTTACTTTTCCCGAGGACTTGCAGCTCTACTGTATGAATATATGATGATGGCATCCTCTCGAATAAAATATTCAGGAGGTAAAATAGTCCTCAGTTGGATCTCCGGGCGGGGACTAATCAGGAGGATGTGATCATGAGGAAAGACAACATTGACATTCTACGAATCGCAGCATGGAATGTTAGATCCCTTAATCGGGTAGGGATGTTAGAAAACTAAAAAAGAAAAATGGATAAGCTGAAGATATAGTGGGGATTAGTGAATTTCGGTGGAAAGAGGAAAAGGATTTCTGGTCAGGCGAGTACAGGATTATAAATACAAAATCAGTTTGGTGTATTACAGGAATAGGTCTGATAATGGATAAGATTATAGGAATGCGAGTAAAGTACTATGAGCAGCGCAGTGATCGCATTATCATAGTCAAGATAGATACAAAGCCAACACTGACCACAGTAGTACAAGTTTATATGCCCACTAGCTCTGTCGATAATGAGGAGATCGAAGAAATGTATGAGGAGTTAACGGAAATTATTCACACAATTAAGGGAGAGGAAAACTTAATCGTGACGGGAGACTGGAATTCGGTAGTAGGAAAAGGAAAGGAAGGAAAATTGTAGGTGAATATGGACTGGGCAAAAGGAATGAAAGAGGAGATCGCCTGGTAGAATTTTGCACGGAACATAATTTAATCATAACAAACACTTGGTTTAAGAAACATGAAAGACGGTTGTATACGTGGAAGAGACCAGGAGACACTGGAAGGTACCAGATAGATTTTATAATGGTAAGACATAGATTTCGAAACCAGGTTTTAAACTGCAAGACATACCCAGGGGCAGATATAGACTCTGACCATAACTTGTTGGTAGGAAAATAAGTAGATGGGACCTGGATAAATTGAAGGAACCTGAAGTTCTTGAGAATTTCAGAGGGAGCTTTAGGCAACAATTGACAGAAATGAGGGGAAATAAAACAGCAGAAGAAGAATTGATAGCATTGAGAGACGAAATAGGAAAGGCAGCAGAGGACAAAATAGGTAGAAAGGCAAGACCTACAAAAATTCCTCGGATATCACAGCAAATACTAAATTTAATTGATGAAAGGAAAAAATATAAAAATGCAGTAAATGAAACAGGCAAAATGGAGAACAGATGATTAAGAAATGAAACTGACAGGAAGTGTAAAATAACAAAGAAGGAGTGGCTAGAAGTCAAATGCAAGTCTGTAGAAGAATGTATAAATAGGGGAAAATAAATACAGCCTACAGGAAAATAAAAGAGATATTTGGAGACAAGAAAATCAACTGTATGATTATAAAGAACTCAGATAAAAAACCAGTTCTCAGCAAAGAAGGAAAAGCTGAAAGGTGGAAAGAGTATTTAGAGGGGCTCTACAAAGGAAATTAACTTCGAGACAATATTGTAGCCGGCCGCGGTGGCCGAGGGGACTGCGGCACGTCAGTCACGGTCTGCACGGCCACTACGGTCGGGAGTTCGAATCCCCCCTCGGGTATGGATATTTGTGGAGTCCTTAGTGTTAGCTAGCTAACCGTCCTTAGCTAGTTCTTAGGTAGTTTGTAAGTTTAGGGACTGATGACCCCGTAGTTAAGTCCCATAAGCTATACAAACATTTGAAACAATATTGTAGGAAAGGAAGAGGAAGTAGATGAAGATGAAATGAGAGATACTATACTGAGAGAAGAATTTGACAGAGCACTGAAAGACCTAAGTCGAAACAAAGCCCTGGAGTGGACTGCATTCTCTCAGAACTACTGGAGTCTCTGGGAGAGCCAGCCATGACAAAACTATTCCACCTGGTGCTTAAGATGTATGAGACAGGGGAAATACCATCAGATTTTAAGAATAATGTAATAATCCGCATTCCAAAGAAAGCAGGCGCAGACAGGTGTGAAAATTACACAACCATCAGTTTAATAAGTCATGGTTGCGAAATTTTAACATGAATTATTTACAGAAGGATGGAAGAGCCGGTAGAAGCCGACCTTGTGGAAGACCAGTCCGGATTCAGGAGAAATGTAGGAACACGGGAGACAATCCTCACTTTACGGTTTATCTTAGAAGATAGATTAAGGAAAGGCAAACCTACATTTGTAGCTTTTCTAGATTTGGAGAAAGCTTTTGACAATGTCTTTCGGAATACACTCTTTCAAATTGTGAAATCAGCAGGAGTAAAATATAGGGAACGGAAGGTTATTTACAGCTTGTACAAAAAACAGACAGCAGTTGTCTGAGGTGAAGGGCATGAAAGGATGCAGAGGTTGGGAAGGATGTAAGACAGGGTTGTAGGCTTTTCCCAATTTGTACATTGAACAAGCTATAAAGAAAAGCAAAGAGAAATTTGGAGAAGGAATTAAAGTTCAGGGTGAAGAAATAAAAACCTTGCGTTTTGCTGATGACATTGTAATTCTGTCAGAGACAGCGAAAGACCTGGAGGAGCAGTTGAACTAAATGGACAGTGTGCTGAAAGGAACATATAAGATGAACATTAACAAGGGTAAAACAAGGACAATTGAATGCAGTTTCAGAAAATCAGGCGATGCTGAAGGAATTAAATTAGGTAACGAATCAATAAAGATGGTAAATGAGTTTCGTTACTTGGGCAGTAAAATAACAAATGATGGCCGCAGTACAGAGGATATAAAATGCAGAATGGCAATTGGAAGAAAAGCGTTTTTGAAAAAGAGAAATTTGTTAACATCGAATATTAAGTGTAAGGAAGTCCTTTCTGAAGGCATTTGTGTGGAGTGTTGCCTTGTTTGGGAGTAAACATGGACGACAAACAGTGCGGACAGGGAAGAGGGTAGAGGGATTTTGAAATGTGGTGTTACAGAACGCTGAAGATTAGATGGTTGGATCGCGTAACTAACAAGGAGGTACTTTACAGAATTGGGGAGGAAAGGAATTTTTTGCATACCATGACTAAAAGAAGGGATCGATTGGTAGGACACATTCTTATACATCAAGGAATTGTGAATTTAGCATTGGAGGGAAGTGTGTGGGGTAACAATCGCAGAGGGAGACCAAGAGATGAATTTAGTAAGCAAATTCAAATGGATGTAGGTTGCCGTTCTTATGAGGAGATGAAGAGGCTTGCTCAGGGTATTGTAGGATGGAGAGCTGCATCAAAACAGTCTCCGGACTGAAGACCACAACAACACAAGAACAAAACGTTGGTGAAACATTGATGAAATATGCACAAATCTCGTCAGTTATTAATGCACGGCTCATTCTTCACGAATTCGTCAACAGACAAGCAGCTGGTTTGTAATCACAGTCGCCGTCCCGAACGCTCGTCATCATAAGTGTTCTGTCTTCCCAAGTTAAAGTTACGATACCAGCGCCAGACAGACGACTTGTCCAGAACATTGTCTCCATGCACGTCGTTCACTTGACGATGAATATCGACTGGTCGCATAATTCTTGCTTTGAGAAACCTGATTACACCCCTAACTTCACAACTGGCGGAATTCTCCATTCTTTTCCTCCATCAGAAACACTAAAAATCACAAAACAGTCAAACGAACGGCACGTAACGTTACTCTTAGCTGGCAAGCAAACGAGTGAGAGCGTTAGATCTTATCCTTCGGTTACTCTGCTCGCCAGGGCTTCATGCGGCCCAGTCGGAAACTTCCTGACGACCCTCGTAGTAGGAACGACAAGACAATACATCGAACTGTTCTCAGTTTCCTTGCTACTAAGAAACCACGTACGCGCTACACTCATGAATATGGAACTGTTCAGTGGCTCAAATGCAGTCTGAAAAAGTTTGAAAATTAGTTAATCAAAACAAATAAATATTTCGGATTGAATGAAACACAAGACAATTATGTTACATCCCACAACATGTATTGTTTGACTAATCTGTTTTTGGCTGTTACGCCATCATCAGGTACAGACACCAGATGGTGTAACAGCGGAAAACCTATTGGTCAAACAAAAAATATTGTGGTATATTACAATACTGTTTGTATCTTTAATTCACAATGAATCAAACATTCTACCAAGACCCAACAGAACAGTCAGATACAGTAAATATTTCTTAAGTGACCGGTTTCAATTATCTGCATTTATTTTCGCTTCCATAAAAAATGCAGCATCTCTACATTTAGTACTTTTACAGTAGAGACAATCTATATATACCTCCGTATTTACAGGTAACTAAATAAAACCGTTTAACGCTTTTCATCTCCTGGCATGCATTTCAGGTTTATAGATGTGGCTGAGCTTGATTATTGTATACAAATAAAAGTTATGTTTGGTGTAAGGGGATTACATCAGATTAGATTAATACTTGTTTTATAGTCCATGAATACGAGATTTCCTAATGATGTAGAACGTGTCAGTTTAGTAAAAGATAACATTACATGACAGAATTTTTTTCGTTTTTCATTTTACTTATTTTCTAAATTTACTAATTTCAAAAAAAATGTTCAAATATTTGTAAAGTCTATGGGACTTAACTACGGGGTCATCAGTCCCTAAACTTACAAACTACTTACGAACTAACTAATCCTAAGGACGGCACAAATATCCATGCCCGAGGGGGGATTCGAACCCCCGACCGTAGTGGCCGTGCAGACCGTGACTGGAGCGCCTCAGTCCCCTCGGCCACCGCGGCCGGCTACTAATTTCAAAGTAAATATTCATCTACTGAGTAGAACGAGTTATCATTAAAAAATTCTTTCAATTTGTTTTTATATGCTGTGCCAAACTTATCCTTGAATAGTGTAGATTATCCTTACTCATAGTGTTATTGCTATGCACACTGCTATTACTTTTGCATTGGATTGGGTTGTTAATAACAAATTTCATAGTGAATGTATGTATTGTGAAGCTACTGTGAAGATCCCTAGATTCTTAAATAAGTTCAAAATGTTCAAATGTTTGTTAAGCTTATAGGACTTAACTACGGGGTCATCAGTCCCTAAACTTACAAACTACTTATGAACTACTTACGAACTAGGACGGCACAAATATCCATGCCCGAGGGGGGATTCGAACCCCCAACCGTAGTGGCCGTGCTGACCGTGACTGTAGCGCCTCAGTCCGTTCGGCCACCGCGGCCGGCTACTAATTTCAAAGTAAATATTCATCTACTGAGTAGAACGAGTTGTCATTAAAAAATTCTTTCAATTTGTTTTTATATGCTGTGCCAAACTTATCCTTGAATAGTGTAGATTATCCTTACTCATAGTGTTATTGCTATGCACACTGCTATTACTTTTGCATTGGATTGGGTTGTTAATAACAAATTTCATAGTGAATGTATGTATTGTGAAGCTACTGTGAAGATCCCTAGATTCTTAAATAAGTGTCTACAGGACGATCTTGGGTGGACTCTTGAAATTATTCTAATTTGTGCAATGAATACGTTTTTGTTCAATGATGAATTACCCCAAAACATGATGCCATATGAAAACTACGAATGAAAATATGTAAAGTAAGCTAATTTGTCACTAAATTTGCAGAAACCCTAATATCGTAAGTTGCTTAACTCAAACGGTTCAGTACATCACCAACGTGTTGCTTCCAATTCAGTCAAACCACACACCTCAAAACTTTGAATATTCTATCTTAGCTACAGACTTCTGTTCACAGACTATATTTATTAATGGTGGCATGGCATTTACCGCGTGAAAATGGATATACTTTGATGTATCAAAATTTAATGCGAGTCCATTTGCAGAGAACCAATTGATAATTTTCTAAAAGGCAGTACTTACTTGTTTGTTGGATTTCAGCAAAAAGAACTAGCTTGATGTCATCGTGAATATAGAATTACAAATCAGTACTATAAGGCAATAACAGCAAAGGAACCAAGACCGAATTTTTTGGGACCACATTCTTGATGGCTTTCTAGTTTGAGAAATCAGCTGTTTTTTGCAGTTTATCTGAACTATCCCTTTCTTCAGGACACTGAATTTTCAGATAATTTTTAGGGTGAAGTTAACCTTGTTGAAAGTGAGTTGTGCATATAAATGTGTTTTATTGTCACCAACATTGTTTGCTAAAAAGTTTCTGAATAATATTTGGCGTTTTACATGGACCCGCCCGCTTAGCGGATCTACCAGATCGGGCTGTGTGCCGGCCAGCCTCGATTTGGCATTTAGAATGTTTTTCGCATACCATTATGTGTATACCAGGCTGGTATCGAAGCCGCGCCTCAGTTATGCGATTCACAGACATTAAAGAGAAGTTTCACACTCTTTCACACCTGTAGCACTATACGCAGGCATTTGCGTTACAAATATTTTCTGCCGCGGACAATAGGAAGGCCATGCAGCCACCCTTTAATTTAAGCATGCCAAATCCATAGCTAAGCGCGCCGACCCCACGAGTCACTGCGAGACAGAGGCGTAAGAAAAACAAGGAAGGAAAATTTAGCATTGGCTGCTTTACTCAATCTCCTCGTATATCACGAGAACCTATGTTGTCGATAATAATATGCCTGGATTCCAAAACTACATCTTGTCATCATGGATACAGAACAAAGTTGTTGATGTCATCCATTTTTGCCAATATGAATAAAACTGTCTAGATCACTAAAAAGTGTCTTTATTTATTGCGACGTTTCGGCATCTGCCATCATCACATCTCTGATGAGATGAGGGGAAAATATAAGTTCAAAATGTTCAAATGTTTGTAAATCTATCGGACCAAACTGCGTGGTCATGAGTCCGTAGCTTACAAACTACTTAAACTAAGGTAAATTAACCTAAGGACAAACACACACACCCCATTCCCCAGGGAGGACTCGAACCTCCGACGGCGAGCAACCGCGCGCTCCGCAGCGAGGTGCCTTAGACCGCTCAGCTACTCCACCGCGGCGAAAATATAAGTTTTTGTTCAACAACATCGAGATCCAAATAAAGTTTAAAAAAAAAATTAAAATAAATACGAGGAATTTTAAAAATGATCACTCATCTACAAACCTCTGAACTTGCGAAGCAAAGTTCATTGTCAGTAATAAAATCTGTACCTAGTAAATTCTTGATTGAAAATTGTTCACATGTATACATTATAAAACTATAACTGACAGGTAACGCTAGTGTGGGGATAGTTTTTGTATGTGCACAAAAGTTTTAAACTAGAATTTAGTTGACGCTCATACATACAGTTTTAGCGAACTAGACGGTTTTATTCCAAAAACAAAAAATTGAAATCGCTGACTCATACCGGAAATTCGTTTCCTTTATAAAAGAAAAGTCATCCATTTAGTTGTTATTTACAGGCAGTACAGTTAGATATGCAGGGCCGGCCGCGGTGGCCGAGGAGACTGAGGCGCTCCAGTCACGGTCTGTACGGCCACTACGGTCGGGGGTTCGAATCCCCCCTCGGGCATGGATATTTGTGCCGTCCTTAGTATAAGGTAGTTGATAAGTAGGGACTGATGACCCCGTAGTTAAGTCCCATAAGCGTAACAAACATTTGAACATTTTTAGACACGCAGGCTTTCTTTGAAGGGAGTGCCAAAGATTCTAAAGTTTCGCACAGCCTGTAACTGTCCATTATGAAGCCAACAACAATCACTTAACACTACGCCGATTTTCAACTGGGAAGTTCCTCTCATGGTATTTTGAAACAGTGAAAACCGTTATCAGGTGTCTAGGAACGACTTTCATGTAAGAATAATAGCTCGGAACGGTACTTACATAGAATGTGGCCACTAGAAACTGTCAAGATTACTTATGAAGTAGGATACCAACAGCCGTATTTTAACAGAAACATTTATTCCTTTAATACCAGTTTCGGCATTCCATTATTCCATCTTCAGGCCCCTGTGTATTAAACACAAACTTACTCACGTAATTAAGGCAAAAAACCTTAAAGAATATATTTAAAAAAATAGAAGTATTGTATGGTAACACATTGAAAATACAGTACAGGTATGAAAGACTATTCAATGTCACATAAAATATGTACAACCGTAGTCAATTTTAACTTGCAATTTTTATATGTATATTAATCTTACACTAGTGATATTTTGATTCCCTTAGCTGACAAAGGGAATTATAGTATACGACTAAAGATAGTCGTTTTTGGTGATTAAGACATTATCATGGTTGTTCGCAGAGACACATAAAACCTAATAAGCTAGGCAAGTTTAAAGTATACACATGAATCATATAATTTAAGGAGGGAGACATTCAACATAATTGTTAGTGGTCACTTAGCAAATACAGAACTACTGTGTCATAAAAAAAAAAAAATAAAATAAAAAAAATCCCACTTCCTACGTAAACTAGAAACTGTAGTCGATACAAGAATCCACCTTTATAGAAAATGAAAAGTTTCTTTTTTTTTCTTTTTTTTTTTTTAATGATTGTTTTATGAGTTCTCAAACTAACCACATAACATCACCGCCATCATGTCCAGGATTAGTTTCCTATTTACATAAAACAGAAATTTGACGATGTTGTTAGACATGTACTATCGTACAAAGAGGGTTCCTTTTCTCAAATGTTCAAATGTTTGTTAAGCTTATGGGACTTAACTACGGAGTCATCTGTCCCTAAACTTACAAACTACTTATGAACTACTTAGGAACTAGGACGGCACAAATATCCATGCCCGAGTGGGGATTCGAACCCCCGACCGTAGTGGCCGTGCTGACCGTGACTGGAGCGCCTCAGTCACCTCGGCCACCGCGGCCGGCTCCTTTTCTCCATAAATAATGTACTGATACTTTCAGAATTACAATCTTCAGAAAACGGAAATTTTAGATGTTAGCTGCCTTTCTGCAGTGAGTCATATATCAGTGCACGCTGAAATTTCCAGTGCGTTTGTTAGTATAATGATTCGTTTCCGGGCAAGGCTGAAGGCAGAATAGGTTTTGTACTGGGAGTGGCGTGTGGACAAAGCGTAACAAAAGCGACGCCCTGGCGCCTTAAGCCGGCAGGGAAAATCCACCCACAAATCTGTCCGCGTCTCCCTCCCGCGGCTGGGAAACCCAGACTTCTCACCGGCCGACTGGGGCCCTAACAGGTTGACACGCTGTCTCGCTAGTATACTGCGTAACTGTATTAAGGACAAAGGAACACTACCAATCACCGTATTAGAATCGTGTTTCATTACCAATGTCCATCTGCGTTAGTCCTCAAAGTTCGTATAAGGAAGGAAAATTATGGTTTAAAGTCCCGTCGACATCGTGGTTATTAGAGTCGGAAAGTTCGTAAAATCGTCATGAAACTATTTCCATGCACGTACATTACCCAATAAGTTTTTTATTATTTTATTTTATTATTTTTTTTTTTTTAAATTGTATTTACTTGGCTTTCGCTTTACAGCTGTTTAACCATCTACGTTATTATTCGAACATAATAATGTTCAAATATTTGTAATTCTAATGGACCAATTTCAGTCCCTAGACTACAAACTACTTTAAGTTACGCTAAGGACAAAACACACACCCATATTCGAGGGAGGACTCGAACCGCCGGCGGGAGCGCCCGCGCAATCCATGACGAGAAACTTTTTACCGCGTGACTATTCCCGCGCTCAGCGCAAGTATTTCTATAACAACAATAAATATTTAGAAATGACTCTCACGGGTGTTAATGTAAGGCAGGGACTCATGAAAGAAAATACTTTTATTTAATGGGCATCTGTTTCTTCTTACGCCATCAATAACACGAAAATGACAAAAGAAGTGGCCTTGATTGTAACATAATGTGTCAATTACGTAACAAGAAATTGCAAAGCTAAGTTGACGCTTGACATAAAGGAAACGAACGCTCCGATATTGCACATCCCGTGATTCAAGCGTGGAGCCCAAGCTGCTCGTAATCGCGATGTGATTGACGTACAGCTGTGTCACAAACGCTCTATCTCAGGGGTCCCCAAACTTTTTTGTCTCATAGACCCCTTGCCAACTTTTTCTGCTCTGTGTAGTCCCCCTGTCTTTTGTATACTGAATTTTTTTACGAATTCCTAACTTCAAATGTGTTCGCGCCTGATATGGTGCTACTATCTTTGATAACTTTAACTGTAAAAGGGTGGAGTGAAAATATGTGAAAAAATACTTTACAATTTAGAATATATAACTCATAAATGTCTGACTTGCACACCCTCCTCCCCCCTCCCCCCCCCCCCCCCCCCGAGGCCGAAAATACAGAATTTCTCCACCCTCTCCCTTAGCCTATGAAGCGAACATTGACATACAAAGGATCAAGCTTCAGAAATGTGAGAATAATTTTGAATTTTGGTTGCAACCTTCCTAAATGTGAAGCACCATCATGCATCCCATTTACAATAAACAGACCCACCAAATTATTTTTCCGCTGACGTGGACCCCTTGCAGGTTGGAATACACCCCTTGGGATCTTTATAGACCACTTTGGGAATCACTGCTCTATCTACTACCATTTCCAATATTATTAAGTAGACTGGAGACAATACGAATTTCCAGTCACACAGTCAAAATGAAGTAAGGATTTATCGTTCGTACTTTACTGATCTTTACTTCAGTACAAGAACGGACATACCGGTAACGAAATGCCAAATAACACCAGCCAAGGTAAGCACACTTAATGGCTCACCAATGGGCTAACAGAAAGAGAAATCCTTGTTGTACATTAATTACGAGGTTACAAGCCACGTGAAGGACATGTTAATGTACACAAGCGTACAATAACACCTGAAAAATAAATTGCATATTCTCAGAAACACAAAAACTGTTCGTCGGTAGGGAATCACATTTCTCACGGTACCTAAGCGTCAACTTTGCTTTGCAATTTCTCGGGATGTAATTAACGTATTGCGGTGCAACCAACACCATTCTTTTTGTGATTATTCGCGTTATTTACTGCGTTACAAGTAATACGGGGTGTTCATTAAAAACATAAGTTTCCTTTGTAAATAATGTTTGCTTACGTTTTTAACGTCTCATAGTATTATTCTTCATGAGTCCCTGCCTTACATTCATACTCGTTAGTGTTGTTTTCCAGTGTCTACTGTTCTTCTACTTAAATTTTCGCTAAAACGTTTAAGTGGACCAACGTATATCTTAAATTTTTATGTTTATAGTGAAATTTTGATTCATCTCAGTCTTTCTTACTTACCTATAGCAGGTAATACAGTAAAAAATCCGGAGATTGGTTTGAACACCACAGTGGTTTACAAGGCATGTATCTGTTATTACTCACAGTAACACAAACATACAATTTTTCTGATTCTTATACCGAAGATATAATTAAGTGACAACCATTAACAGCCGAAGTACAGGAAGTAGTGCGCAGTTCATAATTGGACTGGACTGTTAACGAAGTTTCAGTGCGTGAGCATTACAGAGATACTCCAGAAACCCCAGTGACAGACGCCTCAAGTGACGCACAGTACAGCAAGGAGAAGTTTACAACTGAAATGCCGAGAGAGTGCTTCCTGGGAATTGTGACAGAACATATTCCTTCTTCCCACATACTCCAGCAACAGAGCGAGAAAATACGAGACATTACAGATAATAGAGAGGTAAGTTTCCCTATGGTTTTAAAACAAAGAAACATAGGTACACAACAAAGTTTATTGGTAAGAGGTACAGCAATGTTTCAGTTACTTTCGGCATAGTCATCAAAGCAACTGAGACACTTGTCTTATCTTGGGATCAACTTTTGTCTCCCTGTGTCCTAGAAGTCTACTTCCTGTGAATGGAACCAGCATGTGACAGTCATCTTTAGCTACTTGTTGTTGTCAAAAAGCTGGCCGAGGGACAGGAAAACGTAGGACTGCTCCCTGCATGTGTTGTGCTGCTCCGTAACTATGCTCGTCCCCATACTGCTCGGCGCCTCGCTGCGGAGTGCGCGGTTGCTCGCCGTCGGAGGTTCGACTCCTCCCTGGGGCATGGGTGTGTGCGTGTGTGTTGTCCTTAGGTTACTTTACCTTAGTTTAAGTAGTGTGTAATCTACGGACTGATGGAGCTTAGAGTTCTGACCATGCTCCCAGCGATTTCCATATTTTGTTGCACCTCAAGAATTTCCATCGTCCAGCCAGCGTTTTGAAAACGTGGAAGAGCTGAAGACGACTGTCAACTCTGCCAGACGCCTAAAATTGAGAATAGCCCACCTAGGATACATACAAACGTTAATAACTCCTAATCGATTAGCTATGGATCCCATATTAAAGCCATCATAAAGGTTTCTTGTTGGACCACCGATCGATGTATAGCATTGAAAATATGATTTTTCGTCATCAACTATCACCTACATTTTTCTCAAAAACTTGGGAAAGTCCGGCAAACAGCTGCAAAACACGTGTCTTTATTTTAAAAACTGAATTTCAGTACGACACTTCGCTGGAAAACTTGATCAGTATCAATGACCTACATCTTAGATCCTCCGTTTTTTTAAGGTCTATAGCCCCTTGGCAGTGTGAAAAATTTGTACTTCTAAGACAGTGCAAGTAAAAGATAGTCGTACATGTCACATATTTCGAAACTGGGAAACTCACTGATTAAAACCTATAAATCAACACCTGACACATACTCTGGTAGTCCAGCCATTAAGCGCGTCCTCTAAACGTAGACGTCGCAGTCTGACCACAGACTTCGTCTCAATCTTGCTCATGCCTTCACCTTTCTACGATTAATAATAATAATGACATAATCTATAAGCAGATTATGTAATTGTATAACAAACTAAAGAGGACAGTTTACAACTCTTTGTGTATAAGTTATTCCACTTGGGAAGAAAACATTGCCGGCCGCGGTGGCCGAGGGGACTGAGGCGCTCCAGTTACGGTCTGCACGGCCACTACGGTCGGGGGTTCGAATCCCCCCTCGGGCATGGATATTTGTGCCGTCCTTAGTCTTACTTAGTTCATAGGTAGTTTGTAAGTTTAGGGACTGATGACCCCGTAGTTAAGTCCCATAAGCTATACAAACATTTGAACATTTGAATTTGAAGAAAAAATTAGGGTCTAAAAACATCTGCTACTAAAACAAAAGTTATGGTCCATTATAGAAAAATTCCGGGTTCACTCTAAATTGGTAACGAAAATAATGCATTTGAGCAAGTCTCTAGTTTCAGTTATTTAAACAGTGATGTAAGTCGGGACATAGACGAAGACGTGAAAAAAAATACCACGTAATTTCAACATACTCGTATATGTGGGACCACAAACAAAACTTTACTTTTTAAAGTTATAAAAGACACGAAATTAAAATTGTATAAAACAGTGTCAGTGCCCGTACTCCTTTATGGCAGTGAATCTTGGATTCAGATGAAAAGAGATAAAAATGATATATAGGCAGCAGAAATGAGGATTTTAAGAAGTGTCATAGGTTACTCAAGGAGGGACCACATAAAAATGATGAGATCCGAGCAGATTTTGGAATTTACAGTTTAAATTATAAGATTATAGAATACAGGGAAGAACGGAGACAACACCTTAAAAGGATGGGTGCCGAGAGAATTCCAGTCATGGTAAACAAGTACAAGGCCTTGGGAAGAAGAGATGGACAGCTAAGAAACAGATGGCGCTAACATTGTGGAGTTACAACAGGCAAGTTGCCTAATGCTTGAAGTGAAAATGATAATGATGATGACTAACAATAATAAAATTAAGTTTGTACGAAACCTCAGAGCGGAGTCGTACTCAGTGTTTTGGGATTCTTTAATGAGAGCTTCGGCTATATATCTCTCCTTCAAACAGTTGTAACGCCGTATAAAAAAGTAGCAGAAGTTCAGAAATGTCGTAAAAGTAAGGGACCAACTTTAGAATTGCTTTCGCAGTCACGGAGAAACTCTTGCAGGTGCGTAACCTATAACACTTCTTAAAAACCTCATTTCTGCTGCTTGTACGTAATTTTTACCTGTTTTTATCTGAAACCAAGACTCACTTTCATAAAGAAGCACAGACACTGTCAGATTTCTGAGTGGACCTTCAGTTGTGATGAACAGAAAACCACAAAAATTTCGAAGAAGCAACTCTCTCCAGCGACCTACCAAAGCCGCATTCCTTCCATGCCATGACGCATCGCCGCTGTCACAGATGGACATGCCGGCTATTAGATAGGTGGCCATAATGTTCTAGATGATCAGTGCATGTGGTGTCTGATCTTTCGGACATTTATAAAAAAAACTGCCAGAGGCCACTGGATTAAATCAGTAGGATATTTGTACACAGTCGGGATTCCAGACCAGGTGTGTTTACGACGCAGTTGGGAAAATACCACATCGCCACGGCGGCACTACCACTGCACGCCACCAGCCAAACGCAAGTTTCAAACTTATCCATGCACTATTTACGTAGTTGTCCTGCTCTTTTCATTCATTACTTCCGGCAATTCAGCGATTTCCGTAAGAGTACGGGCCAAGTGTGCATCAGCACTGAAGAAAGCATCATTCGCCGTCTTTGTCTCTGTTTTATGTATTATTATGATCATCATCATCAATATTAACATTGATGCTGCGTCTGATGTTAAGTCTGCTACTTGAAAATCATTCTTGACCGAATCCAAGTACTTTCTCGTCGGTTTACCTCTGCTCCTCTACCCTCTACTGCTGAACGCCCAAGTCTTTAAGGTAACCTTGCTTCTTCCATATTTGTAACATGAAGTCCACCATCTCAGCCTGCGCTCTAACTGCTTCATCTATAGCGTTCGGCCGGCCGTGCTGGCCGAGGGGACTGAGGCGCTCCAGTCACGGTCTGCAAGGCCACTACGGTCGGGGGTTCGAATCCCCCCTCGGGCATGGATATTTGTGCCGTCCTTAGGATAAGCTAGTTGATAAGTAGTTTGTAAGTTTAGGGACTGGTGACTCCGTAGTTAGCCGGCCGCGGTGGCCGAGGTGACTGAGGCGCTCCAGTCACGGTCAGCACGGTCACTACGGTCGGGGGTTCGAATCCCCCCTCGGGCATGGATATTTGTGCCGTCCTAGTTCGTAAGTAGTTCATACGTAGTTTGTAAGTTTAGGGGCTGATGACCCCGTAGTTAAGTCCCATAAGCTTAACAAACAAACGTAGTTAAGTCCCATGAGCTGTACAAACATTTGAACATATTTTATAGCGTTCGTTCCCAGTTTTCCTTGATTTCCTCGTTATGCACACCCTCTTGCCATTCTTCCTGCAGTCGTTCTAACCACACTTTCACATCTGCAACCTAAACTTTATTAATAAGGTAACCTGTATCTACCCAACTATCACTCACATACAACAATGTCGAAAGAGAAAACGGTGCACTGCAAATTCTCGACTTATAGCACACTACAATTGAAGTGCCCCTCCCCATTAGTTCCACTTGCTCGCAACCCATACTGCATACCCACAAGAGACCGAGCGTATTAATGCGTCTGCATTGAAATTGTCATTGCCTGCTGTGGGTTTGACCATTTCTTTTCCGAAAAGGAAACACCAATCAATAATTGTAAATACGCTCACAATAGGCAATAACAGTTTCAATGATGACGCATTAATACACTTGGTCTCTTGTGGGAATCCAGCATAGGCTGCAAACGAGTGGAACTCATTGGCAGGGGGCACAACCATTATAGTGCGCTATAAGTTGAAAATTTGGGTCGGAAACGAAGCGTTCCTGGATGCTATGATTGGTTAAGGCGACCACTGACCCGAAGCGGGAAATCCGGGTTCGAATCCCGGTCCAGCAGAAACTTTCAACTTCATCATTAAATTTATGTCAACGCCCCGAAATAGCCGAAATATTTCAATACTTCGAATTCGTAGAATTACGGCCGTTACTGTCAACCATTGTAGAGTACGAACGCAACCTCCAACATGGAGGTCGAGATGTTTTAAGTATTTTAATCGTCATTTAAGCATTGATAATGACCACACAGTGGTCGAAATCTAGATCTGCCAATAAATAAATATTTTTACGATTGATTGCTGAAAATTTCTACAACATTATAGAAATCCTGCACAAATACCAGCCGCGGTGGAGTAGCCGAGCGGTCTAAAGCGTCTCGCTGCGGAGCACGCGGTTGCTCGCCGTGGAGGTTCGAGTCCTCCCTGGGGCATGGGTGTGTGTGTTTGTCCTTAGATTGGTTTACCTAGGTTTAAGTAGTTTGTAAGCTACGGACTGATGACCACGCAGTGTGATCCGATAGATTTACAGACATTTGAACATAAATACCGTACGTGCGCCAAGTTTTTACGCTGCAGTACAGTAGACGTGGCTGACAAATCACAATGCAAGCCTCAATGTAGACTGAAGCATGACTTCATAACATAACACTCTACTGCTGACATTGAATAAATTCGCCCATAGCAACCGGTGTACCCACACGCGAAACGAAAATGCATTAGTCTCGGCTATATCTCTGCACTGAATAAAAATAGCACACATATTATATTCCATTTGTATTGCAATTCGTCTATACTAACACCTCCTAAAATATTGCCGCGAGAGGCCATGAACACCAACTGCCGGCGTGGCGCAGGGGATAGCTTCACGGACTGCGGAGCAGAAGGTCGAGGGTTCAATCCCGCCCACCGGCAAAAATTTATTTCTTTGTAATTTACAATTCCAGAAGGTTCTACGTCTTTCTTATGCTCACTTGTTAATTCTACTTGTTTTTTATGTTAACTGTTCTTCTAATTTCTGGTAAATTCTGTCTGTGTATAAATAGAAGAGCACTCTGCCTGAGAGGCAGTCAGTGCTGCGTGTATGTTGAGTTCGTAATAAACGTGCTTTCAGTATAAGTGCTGTGTTTAGTTGCCTTCGAAGCCAAGCCTACTTCCATTGCAACGTGACATTGTTTGGTGGAGGCGCCAGGTACACTGTGCAACAGCTGCATCACCGTGGCTCCGATTAGGCAACGTGTGGGTCGCACAAGTACAAAGTGCGCGCCACTTACTTTCGCCGCGCGCCGCCAGGCACGCACGGCGCGGCGTTCTCACGACGACAGCCACGAGCGCCCTCTGCGACAACTCCGCTCGTGGCCGCCACTGAAGGATCGTTCACTTCGCACTTCGCACTCCCACTTCGGACTGAGATAGCAACGAGTTAGGACCTTCGTAATCAGATAGGCACCTGTGAAGACTTTGCTATTGTACAGGCACTAGGCAGGCCTCTAACAACTATGTATCTACATTCTGCAGTACTATGTAAAAGTTAAGTATTGTTACCTTCTGTGCAATATATATCTTTCTAATTTACTCGAGTGTTTATAGTTTCTGGCTGCTCCCCTCCGTACCTGCACCAGCGTGTCGGTCTCGTTCCACTCGGCCACCGACACCTACGACGAGGCTGGGACACAAAAGCGGCGACGAAGTTGGGACACAAAAGTGGCGACGAGGATGGGATACAAAAGTGGCGACGAGGATGGGATACATAAGTGGCGACGAGGAGTGATAGAAGAACCTTGGATCAGCCCGCTTGCAGCAGCCAGACAGCAGCAGTCGAGCACGTAGAAATTGCTCCCGCCCACCCACCCTTATTATAAGATTTTTGGGGAACATTTTCAATTACGTGTTTGTGGACTTTTTTTGTTGCAGAGCGTCCTCATTCATATTGCATTTGTGTTTTGTTATAATTTACTTGTATGCGCGGCGCCTAATCGGTCAGCATGGCCACTACCCCGAACCCAAACTTAATGGAAATTATTCAGTTACAGACGGCGCAAATTACCCAGCTTCTCCAGGCCGTGTCGCAGTTGACGACACAGGCTGCTCACCAACAACAACAGTCGTCACATCAGCAGCCCACACCTGCCGCCGCACCGCTTCCGACGTTCCGCCAGTACAACGAACGTGAGGAAGAATGGAGCGACTATTTCGCACAGTTTCAAGAACTCGTCGCGGCTCATCAAATTACAGGTCAGAGAGTGAAGAACCTTTTCTTATCGATTGTGGGCCCCCAGACTTTCGTACTATTGCAAAAACTTTTCCCTCTCGCATCTCCTCGTGATGTAGACTTTGAACAAATTGTAGATGCACTGAATGCTCATTATGAGAGAAAAGTTCTTGTAGCCGCTGCGCGGTACCGATTTTTCAGACTTAAAAAATTACCGCAGCAGTCACACCAAGAGTGGATTACGGAATTGAAGGGCTTAACCCGCCAATGTAAATTTACTTGCTCTTGTGGACTTTCGTATAGTGACGTGATGTTGAGGGATGCGATTACGCAGAATATTCAGGACCCCAGAATTAGAGCAGCAATTCTGAAACAGTCTGACCCCTCCTTAGACAGTGTACTGCAGCTTATAGAAGCGCATGATACTTTTGACTTAGCTGATGTAGAAATGCAAAGCCATAGTGTAAATTCAGTGCGCCGCAACGGACGCTTTCCTAGCCGTAGTTCTCAGTATAGCACTAGTGATTCTTATTTTTCTACCGGCCGTGCTGAACAGACAGTGAACAGTAGCCAGTGTAAAAGTGCGACGCACAGGTCGCCCCGTCGTGTTAGAAACAGTAATTTGAATAACGGGCGCCAACGCTCATTTCAGAAAAATGTACGTAAATCTTGCCCCCAGTGTGTATCTCGCCACAAACGTGCACAGTGCCCAAGTCGCAACGCAACCTGTTATCAATGTGGCAAATCAGGACATGTGCAGTCTGTGTGTATGCAAATTAAAAACTCAAAGAACGGTACCGTTAGAAACAGTGCTTCGCAGAGTGCCAGAACAGTTCATTCTGTAAATGTTATACGGGCTGTGGAATTGAACAGTGCTTTCCTTGGATCTCAATTTCAAGAAAGTAGTTCTGCGCCTCTGGCAAAACTATATAGTGCACCACGTAGCAAGCGCCGACGAGCGCGTAAAACAGTGCAACGGAAAAGGGTTCGGGACAAGCAAAATGACTATGAACAGTGCATTCCTGTAGTGAAAATAGTGCCATCTGCAACTTCTAATTGTAATAGTGCCCCGTACTGTGTAGCTAGAGACAGTAGAATTGGTGTAGCTACTCAAAGTAATTTTAGTGCAGTAGCCTCGCAGTGCGCGGACGCCGATCCGGCGGTAGTGTCATCTAGTGACAGTGTGGTTAATCCGCTGTGTGCCGAGTATGCGCCGCTTCCTACCGCACGCAACCCGCGCAAGCGCAGAAAACAATATGTATTAGACGTTGCCCACATTCGCGCACCGGTCGTGCGCCAGAAGCACAAGCTGTTTGTTACTCTCTCTATAGAAAATAAGACTGTGCAATTTCAGCTTGATACTGGTTCCGCTGTCACATTAATAAATAAAGATACGTATGAACTTCTGGGTTCGCCAAAATTGTCGCCGTCACAGCAAGTGTTAACAGCGTATACAGGTCAAAATATTCCCGTGCTAGGAACGTGTAGCCTGCCTGCCTCTTTTCAAGGTGTTAAAAAAACAGTTGCTTTTGTAGTTCTCCAGGCCAAATCGACACAGAACATTTTTGGACTAGATGCTTTTGACTTGTTTGGTTTATCGATTCAAAGAGATGTGCTTCAAATTTCGTCAATAGTGCCTCAGGATAAAATCAATGCATTGTGTGACAAATATAGTGACTTGTTTTCGCCGGAACTAGGTTGTGCAAAAGACTTCGTGGCACATGTAACTTTAAAAGAATCTGCAGTTCCAAAATTTCGTAAAGCTAGACCAGTGCCTATCGCATTGCGTGATACAGTTGCCGAAGAACTTAAACGTTGGCAAGATAGTGGGGTGATTTCTCCTGTTTCTGCGAGTCAGTGGGCCTCGCCTATAGTAATTATACCCAAGCCGTCAGGAAAACTTCGTCTCTGTGCGGACTTCAAATCAACAGTGAACAGTCAAACAATTGTAGACACTTATCCCCTGCCCAGACCTGACGAACTAATGGACAAATTAGGACAGTCTCGTTTCTTTTCTAAGATTGATTTAGCAGAGGCATACTTACAGATTCCACTTGATGACGAGTCAAAAAAAGTTTTTCGTCATTAACACTCACATGGGCCTTTTTCAATTTCAACGCCTACCCTTTGGCAGTTCTTCCGCCCCCGCTATTTTTCAGCGTTTTTTGGAACAGCTGACAGTTTCTGTACCGTGTTGTTCGAACTATTTAGATGATATTGTGGTATCCGGACGTACAGTTGAAGAACATTTAGCAAACCTGGAGTGCCTTTTCAAAGTGTTGACTGCAGCAGGTCTACGTTGTAATAAAGCAAAGTGTTCGTTTTTTCAAACTGAAATAGAGTACCTAGGCCATGTGATTAATGCCCAAGGAATTCATCCCTTACAGTCACATCTTCGAGCAATCAAAGACTTGCCTCCTCCTAAGAATGTGCAGGAATTGCAGGCAGTGATGGGAAAGCTTAACTATTATTTCAGATTTATTCCCAATGCCTCTCAGATTGCAGTTCCACTGCATCACTTACGTAGGAAGAATGTTCCTTTTGTATGGTCTAAAGATTGTCAGGTTGCTTTTGACAAACTAAAGTCTGCACTACTCAGTGATGCATGTTTGATTCCCTTCGACCCACAGAAGCCTGTAGTGTTAGCAGTTGACGCCTCGTCGTACGGTCTGGGTGTTGTTCTGTCACATCGTATTGGATGTCATGATCGTCCTATTGCCTTTGCATCCAAGCTACTGACGCCAACGCAACAGAATTACAGTCAGATAGAAAAGGAGGCCTTAGCAATCATTTACGGCGTCACAAAGTTTCATCATTATCTGTATGGCAGAAAATTCTATTTGTTGACAGACCACAAGCCTCTCACGTCGTTGTTCTCACCCACAAAGCCAATTCCGCCACGAACGGCACAAAAGCTTCAGAGATGGTCCTTGATATTGTCAAATTATCAGTATGAGATTTTGTACCGACCTACCACTAAACATGCCAACGCGGACACACTTTCCCGACTTCCGGTTGGCCAGGATGTATCATTTGATTCTTCAGAAATGGCATGTTGTCAGATAGACTCCAGAGATGCTTCCGCTGTCGCAGACTTTCCTTTGAAGTCTCGTCAGGTTGCACAGGAAACAGCTGCGGATGCAGACCTAAGTGTGGTAGCACGTTTTGTTCGCTTTGGTTGGCCTGCCAGAGCCAAAGACATTGATCGGCCTCTGGTTCGACGTTATTTTGCACAACGTCATGCATTATCTTTAAGTCAGGGTGTACTGTTGTTGCATACCGACAACGACCAAGCAAGAGTGATTGTTCCTCGTTCCCTGCAACGAGAAGTGTTACGCCTCCTGCATCAAGGACATTGGGGCATTGTTAGGACAAAGCAACTGGCCAGACGTCATTGTACCTGGGTTGGTATGGACGCTCAGATAGAGAGCATGACATCACAGTGTACAGTTTGTGCGGAGCATCAGGCGGCTCCTCCGCAACGTTTCTCAGACTGGCCACGCCCCAAGGGACCATGGCAACGTTTACACATTGACTTTGCCGGACCTTTCTGGAATACACGCTGGTTAATTGTTGTAGACGCTTTCAGCAAGTTTCCTTTTGTGATTGCCATGAACTCAACGACGGCGTCTAGTACAATCAGTGCCTTAACATCAGTGTTTTGCATCGAAGGCTTGCCTGAAACTATCGTCAGTGACAATGGACCTCAGTTTGTTAGTGCGGAATTTCAACAGTTTTGTCGCGTGAATGGCATTCAGCATATCACCACCGCACCTTTTCACCCTCAGTCCAATGGTGAAGCAGAACGTTTCGTTCGAACATTCAAGTCTCACATGGAGAAGATGAAAGGTCAGCACTCCAGGCAGCAAGCTCTTCAAATTTTCCTGTCTACGTATCGGTGCATGCCACGTGACGGCCCGTCTCCTGCCGAGCTGCTACACGGCCGCCGTCACCGCACTCTCCTTCACCTGCTGCAGCCTCCCACACACCGAGTCGGTTCGTATGGCGCTACGCGTTTTCAGGTTTCTACGCCGGTGCTGTACAGGGTGTTTGCTGGCAACAAGAAGAAATGGTTACCGGGCACCATTCAGCGCGTGCTCGGGCGCAATATGTTTGTTGTACGTTCTTCCACAGGGTCGGAGCTGCGGCGCCACGCAAACCAATTGCGTCTGCATAGGCCGCGCGATCCTGTCTCCGGTTTCTTGATTCCAGACCCAATTCACCGCCAGGGAGCACAGCCACATCGTTCGTCCCCGGACTACGAGATCCCTATGGACGTCGACGTACATCCGACGCAGTCGTCGCCGCCGCTGTCGCCGCCGCAGATGACAGCGTCACCGAGAGGGACTCCGGGACCGTGCGGGCCCCCCCAACTTGGGCCACGCACCTCAGAAGAAGATGACCTGCTCCCTCTGGGCGGGGGCGGGCGCCCTTCCCCAGGTTTCGGCGGGTTCCCTGGAGGATCGCAAGGCGGATGCCGGGGCGCGGACGGCGTCTCGATCCCGGCCTCAGCTACGACGCCCGTCCCACCAGTAACGCCCCCGCCCAGGCCCTCCTCCCAGTGCCGTCGCCGTGGCCCTCAGCCCTACGCCACGACGGCGCGGCGGTTTGGGGGGGAGGGGTGTGGTGTCGCACAAGTACAAAGTGCGCGCCACTTACTTTCGCCGCGCGCCGCCATGCACGCACGGCGCGGCGTTGTCACGACGACAGCCACGAGCGCCCTCTGCGACAACTCCGCTCGTGGCCGCCACTGAAGGATCGTTCACTTCGCACTTCGCACTCCCACTTCGGACTGAGATAGCAACGAGTTAGGACCTTCGTAATCAGATAGGCACCTGTGAAGACTTTGCTATTGTACAGGCACTAGGCAGGCCTCTAACAACTATGTATCTACATTCTGCAGTACTATGTAAAAGTTAAGTATTGTTACCTTCTGTGCAATATATATCTTTCTAATTTACTCGAGTGTTTATAGTTTCTGGCTGCTCCCCTCCGTACCTGCACCAGCGTGTCGGTCTCGTTCCACTCGGCCACCGACACCTACGACGAGGCTGGGACACAAAAGCGGCGACGAAGTTGGGACACAAAACAACGTAAAAGCCATCGCTTACACGGACTGGAACCGGAATACAAGGGATACACCGAGTACATCCTTCCAAAAGTCCGTATTATCAGAAGAACGATGGAGACGAAACCAGCAATAAGCCAGCTGCACATCAGACACCCGTCGGTGTTCTCTGGAGATGCTGGACAGGACCCCAACAAATGGCTAAAAGGGTTCGACCGAGTCGCCAAGTACAACAGGTGGGATCATTCGATGTGCTTGGCCAACGTTTATTTCTACCTGGATGGAACAGCCCAGCAATGGTTCGAAAACAACGAAGACAAGTTGAATGACTGGGAGACGTTCCAGGAGGAACTTAAGAAGACGTTTGGAGACCACCAGCGACAAATCCGCTCGGCGGAAGAACAACTGAAGAACCGGGCCCAACGACATGGAGAGCCGACACAATCATACATACAGAGTGTTTTGGCCCTGTGTAACATAGTCAATCCGAACATGACTGAAGCGGACAAAATCACGCACCTGATGAAGGGAATTGCAGAAGATATGTACCAAGCTCTTCTGATAAATGACGTCGCTACGACAGAAGAGTTCATCAAGTGGTGCCAGCGTATTGAAGAGATGCAACAAAGGAGGGTTGGACGCAAGAAGTATGACAGACTCCCAAATGTAGTCCCTATGGCCGTTGTGGAAGACCAGCAGGACTTGGCTTCTCTCATACGACAAATCGTGAGAGAAGAATTACAACAGTGCATGGCAGCCGGGACTATTAGACCGAGCGAGCATCAGATTATGGCCATGGATGTGAGCCCTGTAAGTTACGAGGTAGCCGACGCTGCTGAGGACGAGATATTTCAAACATTAGCTCCTGTCTGCCCCGTCAATCGCACACGACGTGAAGAATGGCGTCGCCCTGCTATGACTTACGATGCAGCCACCAAACGGCAGCCCATGAACCGACCGAGGCGACCACAGCCAACTCCCCCGGTAACTATGACGCCCCGCAGAAGAACAGACGTCTGGAGGACAGAAGACAACACACCACTGTGTTTCCACTGTGGACGCCCTGGACATGTCGTACGCTACTGCAGAGAGAGGAGGCGAGTATTCGATGATTATTTTGCCGCAAGACGTCAGCCGTCGGAGCAGTTCTATCCAAGGCAGTCACCTGCTGATGAGTTCAGTCGACCTATGGGAAGAAGCCCATCGCCGTACCCTAGACGAGGTCGCTCCCCGACGCGCCGCAGCCGTTCACCGTCGCCGTACAGAGGTACCAGCCGCTCCCCAAGCCGCCGCGCCCAGGAAAACTAAGCGAGGCGACCATCTACGGAGGTGAGGCCGCCGCAGATGAAAATCCTCCATGGACGACAGTCGCCAAGATGTCGGGAAATCTCATCGACGTCATAATCGACGGCCAACCTGTCCGGGCACTTGTTGATTCAGGAGCCTCTTTTTCTGTATTATCGGATAATTACCGCCGCACACTAAAGAAGACAATGTTCTGTGATACGGTAGCAACTGTGTTGAAGGTCGCGAATGGAAGGTACGTCCATCCAGCAGGAACTTGTGTCGCAAGAATAACCATCAACACCAGGACGCAGCCGTTTGAATTTGTCGTGTTAACAGAATGTAGTCACAATGTCATCCTCGGATGGGACTTCCTTCAGGCATCCCAAGCTATCATTGACTGTGGAAGATCTGAGCTGCAAATTGAAGAAGTTGTTCCGCCAGATACACGTAATACAGAATTTTCTGGGAAGTTATTCGTTGTTGACAATGTGTCGATACCGCCGTTGACAATGAGAAGAGTTGCAGTCACAAACACAGATGACTGGTTAAACTGTGAAGTTCTTGTTCATAGTAAAACGTTTATCGGGCTCACAAAAGAAATTTACATACCAGCGGCTATCATAAGCATTATTGGTGGTCAAGGAGAGATCTGGATCACAAATTGTCACGAGCAGTCACAACTTATTCCCAAGGGAATGTGTATCGGGACAGCTGAACCAATCCAGGACGGTGAGCTCAACGTCATCAATGAAGACCCATGCCCTGCTATTAGTACAGACAACACGCTGGAGGAAACAAACATGGAATTGCCAATAGGGCCTGGACTGACCAAGGAACAACGCCAGCTGGTGTTAGGTATACTACGCCAATTTTCGGGTGCATTCACACCTCAGTAGGGGAAAAGTCAGACGAAACGGCCCACGATAAAGCACCGTATCAATTCTGGGGACCATCCGCCAATTAGCCAGCGTTCGTATAGAGTGTCGCCAGCTGAAAGACGGATAATTCGGGATGAAGTGGAGAAGATGTTGCGAGATGACATTATTCAACCTTCGGAGAGTCCTTGGTCGTCTCCGGTGGTCCTCGTAAAGAAGAAGGATGGCACGTGGCGATTCTGTGTCGACTATCGGCGGCTGAACAGTATCACAAAGAAAGATGTCTACCCATTGCCGCGTATTGATGACACCTTAGACTGCTTGAAAGGAGCTACATACTTCTGAACTATGGACATGCAGACAGGTTACTGGCAAATCGAGGTTGACGAAGCTGACAGGGAGAAGACGGCTTTTATTACACCTGACGGTCTCTATGATTTTAATGTAATGCCATTTGGATTATGTAATGCTCCAGCCACATTCGAACGCATGATGGACAACTTGCCTCGACACCTTAAGTGGACGACGTGTCTCTGCTATTTAGATGACATTGTCGTTTTCTCGAAAACATTTGAAGAACATCTGAGTCGCCTGTCAACTGTGTTGAAGTGTGTTCAGGCTGCAGGTCTCCGCCTCAATCCAAAGAAGTGCCTCTTCGTCGCCAAAGAGATAAAAATCCTGGGGCACCTAGTCAACGGAGATGGTGTCCGTCCTGATCCAGATAAAGTAAGGGCAGTCACAGAATTTCCAACTCCTCAGCACATTTGTGATGTGAGAAGTTTTCTCGGGCTGTGCTCATACTACCGACGTTTTATAAAAGGATTTTGTAACAAGGCACGTCCATTACAAGAACTTCTGCAGGGAGACGCCAAATTTTACTGGGATGAGACAAAAGAAAGAGCTTTCCGAGCACTTAAGGAGGCTCTAACTTCCGCACCAGTGCTAGCCTTGTACGACGAGAATGCAGAAACGGAACTTCACACAGACGCCAGTGGCTATGGGATTGGTGCAGTGCTTGTACAAGTTCAGGAAGGTGCCGAAAAAGTGATAGCCTATGCGTCAAGAGTACTCTCAAAGTCCGAGATAAACTACTCTACAACTGAAAAAGAATGTCTCGCGGTTATCTAGGCTATCAACAAGTTCCGGCCGTATTTATTCGGCAAACCATTCACCGTCGTGACAGACCACCATTCTTTGTGTTGGCTGACTAGCTTGAAGGATCCATCAGGTCGACTAGCAAGATGGGCACTAAGACTCCAAGAGTATGATGTCACAGTGGTATTCAAGAACGGGCGCAAACACAAGGATGCCGACTGCCTTTCGAGGAATCCATCAGTGGAACAGAACAGCATTAATGAAATTTCAGCTCTCACTGAATTAGATGACGTTACAGCTGAACAGAGGGAACATCCAACACTATTAAAAACGATAGAGGCCTTGGAGAAAGGAGAACCGACCAATGGAGAGTTCCAACTTATAAACGGAAAATTGTACAAGAGCAACTACGATCCACTGGGCCCCAAATGGCTACTTGTTGTTCCAGCTCATCTCCAGCCAGCTATTCTCAAATATTTCCATGATGCTCCAATATCCGGTCATCTGGGATTCGTGAAGACCCTAGACAGAATCAGACGCAGGTATTACTGGAAAGGTCTCTACCGATCTGTCAAGCACTATGTGAGTCACTGTAAAGAGTGCCAGCGACGGAAGCATGTGCCGCAATTACCTCCAGGACATCTCGTACCGATTCCGCCGGCAGCAGCTCCATTCCACCGAGTCGGGATCGATCTTTTAGGGAGGTTCCCGAAGTCGACAACCGGTAACCGTTGGATAATAGTCTGTACTGACTACCTCACACGCTACGCTGTCACCAAACCTGTGCCGACTGCAGAAGCTCCAGAGATCGCAAAATTCCTTGTAGAAGACATTATTTTGAAGCATGGAGCACCACGTGTCATTATATCTGATCGTGGAAAAGTATTCCAGTCAAAACTAGTATCAGAGGTAATGTCACGGTGCAACATTGTCCACAGAATGACAACTGCATACCATCCTCAGACAAATGGTCTTACGGAACGTTTTAACAAAACGTTAGCTGACATGCTGTCAATGTACGTCGATGTTGAGCAGAAGGATTGGGATACGATTCTGCCAGTCGTGACATTTGCTTACAATACCGCAAGACAAGACACCACAGGCTTCACTCCGTTTTTTCTGCTCCATGGCCGTGAAGCTGAGACGACAATTGATACACTGTTCCCGTTCCAACCGGACGACACTCAGGATGACTATGTTAAACAGATCATCACCAAGGTCGAAGAAGCAAGACAGCTGGCTCGCATACGGACACTGGACGCCCAGGAGAAGGACCGTCAGCGGTATAACGAGAAGCACCGACCTGTTGTGTACAGCCCAGGAGATCTGGTATGGATTTTTACCCCTGTACGGAAGGTTGGACTGTCAGAAAAGTTATTGAAGCGATACTTTGGTCCTTATCGTGTCATACGCCGCCTGTCAGACGTCACATACGAAGTTGAGGATTATGAGCCGTCGTCGAAAAGTCAAAAACGAAGAGACATTCTTCACGTCCTGCGCATGAAGCCTTACTACGATCCTAAAGAGCAGGTAGACGACAATGGCTTCTTGTTCAAGGACTTTAAGGACGATAATGTTCCTGATGAAGCCACGACAGGAACGTCTGTCGTCGATAATCGCGGAGAAGGGAAGGATTCTCTTGAACTGTCATACAGAGGATCCATGACACGGTCAAGATCCAGGACATTGCAGCTGGCTCCACAGGGATCATAACAGCGTGTCGCTGTTTCTCCAGGAGAGGGAGCAATGCCGCGAGAGGCCCTGAACACCAACTGCCGGCGTGGCGCAGGGGATAGCGTCACGGACTGTGGAGCAGAAAGTCGCGGGTTCAATCCCGCCCACCGGCAAAAATTTATTTCTTTGTAATTTACAATTCCAGAAGGTTCTACATCTTTCTTATGCTCACTTGTTAATTCTACTTGTTTCTTATGTTAACTGTTCTTCTAATTTCTGTCTGTGTATATATAGAAGAGCACTCTGCCTGAGAGGCAGTCAGTGCTGCGTGTATGTTGAGTCCTTGTCTGGCTGCCCGCCTGAGCACGTCGCTCTCCGGGCAGTGCAAACAAGTGTGCTTCGAGGCGGTCGGCGGCGGTCTTCGCGGCGTGTTTCGTTGTTTGGTGTTTAACACCTGTTTGTAAGTAATGGATTCCGAAGACAGACAGAACAATATTCAATGTACGTTCGATCGTTCTGTTCCCCGCCCCTCCGCGTACGAAATTCATCGGTGGATATCGGAAGAACTGAAAATTTCGGAAACGGACCTTCTCGGCTTGCAACTAGACGTTTTTCTAAACGCGTTATTTCTGAAATTACCGACCTCCGAAATGTGTGACGAACTGGTGAATGCAAACGGTGGTACTCGTTCCTTCAAACATCTCGACGGTACTGTGAGTAGCGTTCAGCTTTCTCATGCAGGGTTCGGACTTAGAACTGTCAGAGTTTTCAACTTACCGTTCGAGACGAGGAATCAAACCATCTCTCGCAGTTTAGCGCCGTTCGGAACCGTGTACTCCGTGACCAAGGAAAAATTGTCTACGGCCTATATATATCAAGTAGACAACGGCATCCGCAGCGTCCGGATGGTGGTACGACAACACATCCCGTCGTTCCTCATGATGGGCGGCAACCGCGCGTTCATCACATACAGCGGCCAACCGCAGACGTGTTCGTTCTGCCACGCCGTCGGCCACGTGCGGAACAAGTGTCCTCGCAGGCAGGGCCCCGTGCAGCTGCCGGCCGGCGATGGCGGCGCGACGTACGCGTCGGTCGCCCTCGGCGTCGCATCCTCCCCCGCACGACGCGCAGCGGACGACGTTCCCGCAACGCAAGAGGCGCCGATGGACGCGGAAGAGATCGGCGCAGCACAGCACCTGTCGTGGGCGGACGAAGTCGACGCCGAACGGAACGCAGCGTCCGAGCGTCCCCTGCAGGAAGCCGACGCGAGCACAGGACTCGAACCCGCCAAGGAATCCGTCTTTCCCGAGGTGTCTGCCGCCGAGTCGGGATCTGAGCATCGTGCGGCAGACGTCGCCGTCCCCTCAGTGTCGACTGCCTCCGAGTGTGTGGAGGAGAGACCGTCCGACCCCGAGGGCGGACAACCGGCCGCCCCCGCAGTTTCGATTGAAGAGCCGACGGCCCAGTTACCCGCCGCCGACACTCCGGTGGAGCAGGCGCCTCAGGACGGCGCCGCCCCCGTCGTCCAGGAGGAACCGAAGCCGCGGCGCGACCGCAGCGCGCAGCGCCACCGCTCCCACAGCAGCAGCGCCTCCCGCTCCCCGGAGGTACGCCGTGCCGAGTTGATGTGTCGTAGCCCCTCCCCCGGAAGGCGGTACAAGTCGCGCAGCAGCAGCAGCAGGAACAAGCCCCGGCACAAGACCGCGTCCTACTCCACGAGGGACGCCGCGCGGGACTCGAACCCAGCACGGCGACGGCGGCCCGGCGACGCGCACAGCCAACTCGACCACCGGGCCGGCCCCTCGGCCGGTAAGCTCGAGCAGACCGTGCGGCAGCTGAAGGACTTCCTGGAAAAGTCGACCTCGCAGCCCGACGTGAAGATGGACGCTTCGCCCCACCAGGACCCTACATCTTCGCAGTTGTCTGGGAAGAGGAAACTGAAGGAAAGTCCGGGACGACGAGTGCGGACGTCTGGACTCGACTCCGGCCCGAACCCTCGTGCAGATGTGCCGATGGCGGAAGCGGCGCAGGACTCCGGAAAGGAGCGGCCGCCGCCCGCGCCCAACCAGTAGCGACGGACACGGGGCGACACCAGGGGGCGCGCCCGACACTACTGGCGCGTCTAGACAGTGACCGTGATAGTGCGTCGTGCCATAATCTTACGACACTTTTCATACGTTATTCATGTGTTTCAGGAGTGTTATGCTTTACACTGGATACGGGTTCGTGCATTCTGCTTTGGATGCTTCCAATTGCTGAGTTTTACGCTTATGGATGTGTGTGTCGGTGGGAACTCGTAGACTGAAAACCTTTTTCGAACAAACATACCTCGTTGGGGGTCTTTCCTTGTGTGTCAGGTGACATTTTATTCCGTGTCTTCTATAATGCCGGTGGATGTGCGTGGTGTTCGTGTCTGTCCAGTACTGACTATGCTGCTGTTTCATTTCGTGCACAATCTGGGTACTGGTATGATGGATTTTTAACGCTTTCAAGCAGCATTTTTGTCTGTTTTTAAACTGGACAATTTGTAGTACTATGTTTGTCTTTATTTGTTATGACTTTTAACACCAGACTTTGTAACGTTATAACAGTTAATGTTAACAAGATGACAAACCCATATAAAGCACTGGCACTTGAAGACTTTCTGTTGTTTCACAAATGTCACGTCGCTTTTCTTCAGGAAGTGACGCGTGAGGCATTGAGTTGTATAAGCAAGTTTACGATTATTGATCATGTGCCCCCTGAACGTGAAACCGGAACTGCTATTTTACTTTGTCCCGACCTAATGGCACAGGATATGGAGTATTTACCACACGGTCACGCAATAGCTTGTACTATTAACGGTATTTTGTTTCTGAACGTGTATGCCCCCTGCTCCGATAAATCTGCGAGACGCCGGTTTTACGGAGAAGAGGTATGCCAACTCCTGCGACGCAATACCGACCAACTGGTTATGGGAGGCGACTTCAACGCCGTCCTCGCCGACGTCGATCAGGTGCCCCGACCGAACAGAAGCCAGGAGTTGCGCCTCCTGGTCGACAGCTACCGCCTGAAGGACTCGTGGCGCGTGCTGAACCCGCTCAGGACGGAGTACACGTACTTCTACCTGACGGGCCACAGCCGCCTCGACCGGATCTACGTGTCGGCCGACCTCGCGGGCCACGTCGCGGCGACCGTCGTCCAACCAGTCGCGTTCTCCGACCACTGCAGTTACATCCTACGCGTCGCGCTGCCCACACTTCCCACCCCGCGTCGCCGGAACCTGTGGAAGTTCAACTGCAGCCTTCTCGACGATGCCAGCTTGACAGCGAAGCTCACCACCGTCTGGCGCCAGCTACTGCGGGACAGGAGCGACGCCGGCAGCACGATCGAGTGGTGGGTGGCGACGGCGAAGCCCGCCCTCCGGTCCTTCCTGAAGGAGTACAGCCGCGAGGCGGCGCACTGGCGCAGGGCGACCTCCAGCTTCTACCAGCAGTGCTTGCAGGACCTCGCGAGGCGCGTCGCGGACCGCCCCGACCTGCTGCCCGACTTGAAGCGCTACAAAGCGCGCTTCCTGGCCGACCTGCGGCGCCGCAGTGACGGACTGGTCGTTCGCAGCCAGCCCGTCGGGGTCGTTACGGGCGAACCTCTGTCTCTGTACCACCTCAACAGGCAACGGAAGAGGCGTGAGAGGCTCCACATCGACTCGTGGGTCACTCGCAACGGGCAACGGACGACGGATGTCGGAGTTATCAAGCAAGACGTACGCTGCTACTTCCAACAGCTGTTCACAGACACCGATGTCGACACTGGATCCTTACGCACGCTCATCCAGAAAGTTCCGCACGTTCTAACGAGGGCTGACCGAGCACACATCAATGAACCTTTCACGCTCGACGAATTGGAAGACGCTGTCAAACGCAGCCCTAAAGGGAAATCCCCAGGTATCGACGGTATCCCTGCCGAATTTTATCACAAATATTTCTATCTTGTTGGTGACGTTCTAAAGACCATCGTTACAGAAATTCAGAATGGGGTCACTATACCGCCGGACTTTACTGAAGGAAACATCATACTAGTACCAAAATCCAATGCCATACCGAGTATTGACACTGTGCGACCCATTACACTGCTGAACACGGACTATAAGATTGTAGCTCGATGCGTAGCTGGCCGTCTTAAACCCATGTTGTCGAAGGTGATTAGCGAATATCAGTCGTGTGCAGTCCCTGACAGAAATATATTCGATGCTGTCCTAGCCTATAGGGACTGTATAGGCTCAGTCAAAGGCGATCGAATGAACAGTGCAGCCATCTTACTTGTGGATTTCAAGAACGCCTTCGACCGAATCAGCCACACGTACCTGATGAAGGTTATGGCCAGAATGGGATTTGGGACGAAGTTTTCCGCCATCGTTCGTAATATGCTAGGCACGGGCACGTCGAGCGTCAGCGTTAATGGGTCACGGACGGAACGGATCTCCATCAGCCGGTCGGTGCGCCAAGGCTGCCCTTTGTCAATGGGTCTGTATGCCATCGCCCTCGACCCGCTCCTCCGCTACATCTCGGAGGAATGTAGTGGTATCGGCATCAGCAATGGTCGATTGGTGTGTCGAGCTTACGCCGACGACCTCGGGGTATTCATCGAGCGTCCAGAAGACATCGACAGGCTACGAACCGTCCTCCAACACTACGAAAGGGCCACCGGAGCAGTAGTCAGTCCAAAAAAGACGGTCCTCCTGCCACTGACGCGTCACTTCCAGAACGAACATCGGGACTGGTATTCCATCTGCTTGCAACACAAGGTGTTGGGAGTCATTATGACGGCCTCTCCCCAGCGTATGGGTGCCCTCAACTGGCGGAGTACGTTGTATAAGATCCGTGCCGTCAGTAAAATCCACGCCGCAAGAAACCTGGCACTCCCAGACAGGGTGGCAGTCATCAATTCCAACATCCTCGCCAGGGCGTGGTACCTGGCGCAGATCCTGCCGGTACCGGCGGAGCTGGAACGCGCCATCCAACGTGCCGTGTACTGGATGTTGTGGAGGGGCGAGTTCTTCAAGGTCTCCCTGGCCACCTGCACCCTGCCCCCGGCGGAGGGCGGCCTCGGGCTGGCCGACTTCCGCTGCAAGTGCGCCGCGCTCTTCGTGAAGAGGACCCGCGCCGTGGCCCGCGCGTCGCCCGCCGGCCCCACCGCCGAGCTCTTCAGTAGGTATCGGCCGCCCTCGCTCGTCGCCCCCGTCTCGCTCGCCGGCATCCCTCCTCCTCTTAGGTACGTCCGCCTCTTCTTCCTTCACAATAGCTACATCTCGCATCCCACCCGTCGAGCAAACGACGTCCGCAAGCTAGTGGAAGAACTTCGAGGGACTCCCGGCAGGAACAGGTGGGAAGCGCGCCTGCCAGACGTAGACTGGAGAGCCGTCTGGAAGAACATCTCCGCCACCGCCCTCCCTGCCACAGTGCGCGCCACGTGGTACAAGGTGGTTAATCGCACCGTGGTCACTAACTCTAAACTGCACGCCATCCGCCACCATCGCACCGGCGAGTGTGAGATCTGCGGTGCGGAGGACACGATAGCTCACCGTTTCGTGTGTCCCAAGTTCATCGAGGTGTGGAATACCGCCAGGGACATGGTTCGCCTCATCAACCGCCTCCCCTTGGAAAGTGTGACAATAGAGGATGCAACTCTACCCCAACGAAACCCCTATCCTCAGACGAAGAAGAATGCAACACTCTGGTTGCTAGGACACACGGTTCACTGTCTCTTTTCCCTTATGACGACCGGGCACTTGGACTATTTGGCTTTTCTCTGGGACGGACTGTGCAAGGAAAAGGAACGAGCTGGTTATGCTGATAGGTATGCTAAGTTTTTACAGGTTGCACTTGATCATGCATATCAAAAAGTTATGGTGACCTGACTGCATAGATAGCAGTTTCGTGTTTTGTGTGCACCTACTGCAAAAGTGAAATTGTAACGTTCTAATATATCGTAAATGGAAGCTTCTGTTATACTGTTTTATTGATTTGGAAGGTCTACTTCTTTTCACAGTTTTTCAATTTTAATTTCTTCTTATTTCGTGTGATAATTTATTTTGGCAAGGAAGTGTGCATCGTGTTTCAGGAAGTGCCTTTCTACACACTTAAGTGTTCGGAACTTGTATTTAATTTTCATGATCGCTTCTTCGCTCGGAAGACTAATTTAGTTTTTTTATTTATTGAGGAAACTAAGAAGCCTTTTCATTTTAATCATAAGGTTTTTATTGTGTTGTGGATATAACAAAAAAAAAAAAAAGGCTGTGTTAAAAAAAAAAAAGGCTGTGTTAAAAAAAAAGAGCTGCGTTTAGTTGCCAAAAAAAAGGTCAGTGCTGCGTGAAAAAAAAAAAAAAAAAAAAAAAAAAAAGGTTCTACATCTTTCAAAAAAAAAAAAAAAAAAAAAAAAAAAAAAAAAAAAAAAAAAAAAAGTTGCCTTCGAAGTCAAGCCTACTTCCATTGCAACGTGACAATATTTACTATTACTGCTAACGCATCCTGTATTATGTTTTGATGTCTGTTCTGACATGCCCGAAAAAACAGAGGCCACACCAACATAATGGTGTCAGAGTGAATTTCTTCACAGCAGATGCGGAGAAATCGTTCGACCTAATGCGGGAAGCCAGAGGGCGAGCATAGAGGACTATGGAGGATAGGTACTTAACTTGCGTAGCGTGCGACTTGTGGGAACTTGAGCGGACGGAAGACGTGCTCCGGATAGCCAAGTGGTTAAGGCGACCTCTGGCGCTAAGCGGGAATGCTGGATTCGAATTCCGGTCAGGCCAACATTTTCATTCGTCATTATTGAATTATTTCATTGTCGTAGTGCAGTTCCAGGTAACCATTTCCCTTTCTCCTATTCCTTCTCCTCTTAATCTGGCTTTACACCATAATTTTTTTTATTTTTTATTTTTTATTTTATTTTTTTAATTTTTTTATTTTTTTTTAAAGCTATGGGACTTAAATACGGGCTCATCAGTCCCTAAACTTACAAACTACTTATGAACTACTTACGAACTAGGACGGCACAAATATCCATGCCCGACGGGGCATTCGAACCCCCCGACCGTAGTGGCCGTGCAGACCGAGACTGGAGCGCCTTAGTCCCCGCGGCCGGCCACCATCAATTAAATGCAGCAATTTACTTGCGTGGAAGAACTTGCCGTGATAGTGTGAGTGCAAGCATGTCACCAAGGCGACTTGTGACCGTCAGCAATTTATTGCAAGTGGCTTGCTGCCAGTATGCCACTTACAATGTGGACAGTGTGCGATAAGCTTCTGCCAGCTACTTGCAGTTGTTAGAATTCTTGCAAGTTGAAAGCGCAAGTTTTTGTTAGTATGTCGTCTGCATCACACACATATTTAAGAAATTTACTCAAATTCCCAATTAGTTTCATGTAACCATCCCTCGTATTATACGTTAACAAAATCTAGAAATAGAATAGAAAAGATAATGGCGAAAGCAAGATACCAAAAATTCAACTGATGCTGTGGATGTAATTTTACACACAGAATAAAGACGACAGACGTACAGGCTTAATAAATTTACTTTATTGCAGCAAATATCCTAATTTATTTAACGAAAATCCTTCAGTGTTTGAGACTTCAATGAAGGAAGTTCTGATCAAGTGGCGTATTTTAAAGTAGCGGTTTACGCACGAACTGAGATAATAATGGCAGAAAATATAGCATATCTCTTATTCTCTGGCCGCGGTGGAGTAACCGAGCGGTCTAAAGCGTCTCGCTGCGGAGCGCGCTGCTGCTCGGCGTGGAGGTTCGAGTCCTCCCTGGGGCATGGGTGTGTGTGTTGTCCTTAGGTTAGTTTACCTAGGTTTATGTAGTTTGTAAGCTACGGCTGATGACCACGCAGTTTGGTCCGATAGTTTTACAAACATTTCTTATTCTCTTCAGAGGCAGTTCCCGATTTTCGGGGTAGATATATTGCTGCAAGAAATTCTTAGAATCTGCTATGACAAGTGAATGATCCTTGTCTGAAACAGCTGTGTGAAATGCGTCTCGTTTTGATATGACGTGTCGAATTGATGTTAATAAACAACCCAGATTATTTATAGATATTCATATTGATGTATACAAGTATCGAGTATCAACCTGCAATATTTCTCTTTTTCTTTCTCTTTGTAAGACCTAAAAGAACTTAATCATAGCTGACTCGCCTACTCGTCATATTGATTGCTCTCACTAAACGTACACATAAATGGTGTCTGAAAGTTATTGATGCACGTTACTTGTCAAAGAACAGTGATTATCTTGTTTACTTCTTACGAGTGTTGCACAAACACAGCCGCAAGCCCATCACAGCAAGTTGCAGTAATAACTTCTGCAAGCGACTTTCCAGTGCAAACCCAGCTTTGGAAAGAGTTTCTCTTTTGACTCAGATTCCTGTCTACTTCTTCCACTTCGTTCATCTAGGCTTTCTTGAGGAACTTTGTTTGATCCACCGTATATTCATTAATTCTCGGATGTGTGTCAAAATCCTATGAGTAAACCTTGTCGTTGGGAGTCTTTGGTAATGTCCATAAAATTTAAATCTTAATTTTATGTCTGCTGCCACCTTAGACCATTTCTCTGTTTGATTACAGGATTTCATCAATTAACTGTAGTATTTCCTGTGATACCCATGGATTTTTTGTAGGTCTTGCCTTTCTACCTATTTTGTCCTCCGCTGCCTTTACTATTTCATGTCTCAATGCTACCCATTCCTCTTCTACTGTTTTATTTCCCCCTGTTTCTGTCAATTGTTGCCTAAATCTCCCTCTGAAATTCTCCAGAACTTCACTTTCCTTCAATTTATCTAAGTCCCATCTCCTTATTTTCCTACCTCGTATTTTCCTTTCGTTTTGTGTAGGCCAGGATTTTTCCATATAGCTCTTATATCTTTCAGAGACTGTTTTCCAGATCGCCCAAACTGCTGTGTTTATATTTCGTTCGTCTACACATCTTCAGGATTGATCACGATGTTGTAATGTCTCCTCTTTGTATGTATGGATTTAGTGCTTCTGGTTCCACATGCCATACGTATCCAGGACGGTGTTCTGAGTTTTCATTATCGAGTTCCTAGTGCTTCCATTTCTACCGTTGTTTGGTATATCATCTCACCGATATATTTGTCTTTTGATTTGCCTTACTTCGTGTGTGATTTCTGAATATTAAATGTACTCAGTTTTTGGGATTTGTAGGACAGCTGTCACTTCACCATCCGGCAGTCTCGCAGCCGGCCGCGGTGGCCGAGGAGACTGAGGCGCTCCAGTCACGGTCTGCACGGCCACTACGCTCGGGGGTTCGAATCCCCCCTCGGGCATGGATATTTGTGCCGTCTTTAGTATAAGGTAGTTGATAAGTAGTTTGTAAGTTTAAGGACTGATGACCCCGTATTTAAGTCCTATAAGCTTAACAAACATTTGAACATTTGCAGTCTCGCAAAGTTGTCTGTAAAAGGTAAGCAAGAGACTTTACGCCCGGCACACAATAGACGCAGCAGAGGCACAGCACTGCAAGTCTACATAAAGCGAGTTCATGACTTGAAATGTCACTCCTCGACAGAAGTTCTTCAGAGGCGGAGCAAAATTCTGCGCCTCGACAGCTGTCCATAAAATATCGATGTATCAATAAATCGATACGTTGCCGATAAATATCGATGTATATCGGCGATTTTCATTAACGATATCTCGATATTAAAATGCCAATACCATGTGCCAATATTTTTATTTCATATCCCCCCATGAACCACAGACATTGCCGAGGTGGGGTGGCTTGCGTGCCTCAACGATGCAGATAGCCGTACCGTAGGTGCAACCACAGCGGAGGGGTATCTGTGGAGAGGCCAGACAAACGTGTGGTTCCTGAAGAGGGGCAGCAGCCTTTTCAGTAGTTACAGGGGCAACAGTCTGGATGATTGACTGAGCTGGCCTTGTAACATCAGCTAATGTTTCATAAAATGCATTTTTATAAAAACCATCAGCTGTTTATTAAAAACCTTATTCATCTACTAGTTTCGGTCATGGACCATCTTCAAGGATAAAAAGGTGTTAACAGAGAGTGGTAAAATACATCAAATAAAATAATACAACTGAGATAAACAGGAGTCAGTACAACTTAAAATGTAAAAAATTACTATGGTTATCTTAGATAAAATCTATCAGTCAAACATGACATAAAAGGTGAGAACGTTCTCACCTTTTATGTCATGTTTGACTGATAGATTTTATCTAAGAAGACCATAGTAATTTTTTACATTTTAAGTTGTACTGACTCCTGTTTATCTCAGTTGTATTATTTTATTTGATGTATTTTACCACTCTCTGTTAACACCTTTTTATCCTTGAAGATGGTCCATGACCGAAACTAGTAGATGAATAAGATTTTTAATAAACAGCTGATGGTTTTTATAAAAATGCATTTTTTGAAATATATTACGGCTGTTGACTCTCGCTTCACCAAAGCATTCAAAATTATGCCAAACCATCAGCTAATGTGGCTTTGCCACACAGTTACTGCGAACGGCTGAAAGCAAGGGGAAACTACAGCCGTTATTTTTCCCGAGGACATGCAGCTCTACTGTATGAACATATGATGATGGCATCCTCTCGGGTAAAATATTCAGGAGGTAAAATAGTCCCCCATTCGGATCTCCGGGCGGGGACTACTCAGGAGGATGTGATCATCAGGAAAGACAATACTGGGATTCTACGGTTCGGAGCGTGGAATGTTAGATCCCTTAATCGAGTAGGAAAATTAGAAAATTTAAAAAGGGAAATGGATAGGTTGACGTTAGATATAGTGGGGATTAGTGAAGTTCGGTGGCAGGATGAACAGGATTTCTGGTCAGGTGAGTACAGGATTATAAATACAAAATCAATTGGGGGTATCACAGGAGTAGGATTGATAATGAATAAGAAAATAGGAATGCGGGTAAATTACTATGACAAGCACAGCGATCGCATTATCATTGTCAAGATAGATACGAAGCCAACACCGACAACAGTAGTACAGGTTTATATGCCAACTAGCTCTGCCGATGATGAGGAGATCGAAGAAATATATGAGGAGCTAAAGGAAATTATTCAGACAGTCAAGGGAGAGGAAAACTTAATTGTGATGGGAGACTGGAATTCGGTAGTAGGAAAAGGAAGAGAAGGAAAAATAATAGGTGAATATGGACTGGGCAGGAGGAATGAAAGAGGAAGTCGCCTGGTAGAATTTTGCACGGAACATGATTTAATCGTAACAAACACGTGGTTTAAGAATCCCAAAAGAAGGTTGTATACATGGAAGAGACCAGGAGACACCGGAAGGTATCAGATAGATTTTATAATGGTAAGACATAGGTACCGGAACCAGGTTACAAACTGCAGGACATACCCAGGGGCAGATGTAGACTCTGACCATAACTTGTTAGTCATGAACTGTAGGCTGAAGCTGAAAAAACTGCAGAAAGGTAGGAAAATAAGGAGATGGGACTTAGATAAATTGAAGGAAAGTGAAGTTCTGGAGAATTTCAGAGGGAGATTTAGGCAACAATTGACAGAAACAGGGGGAAATAAAACAGTAGAAGAGGGATGGGTAGCATTGAGACATGAAATAGTAAAGGCAGCGGAGGACAAAATAGGTAGAAAGGCAAGACCTACAAAAAATCCATGGGTATCACAGGAAATACTACAGTTAATTGATGAAAGGAGAAAATATAAAAATGCAGTAAATGAAACAGGAAAAATGGAGTACAGACGACTAAAAAATGAGATTGACAGGAAGTGCAAAATGGCTAAGCAGGCGTGGTTAGAAGTCAAATGCAAATCTGTAGAAGAATGTATAGCAAGGGGAAAAGTAGATACCGCCTACAGGAAAATAAAAGAGACATTTAGGGACAAGAAAAGCAACTCTACGAATATTAAGAACTCAGATGGGAAACCAGTTTGCAGCAAAGAAGGGAAAGCTGAAAGATGGAAAGAGTACATAGAGCAGCTGTACAAAGGAAATGAACTTAGAGACGATGTTGTAGGAAGGAAAGAGGAAGTAGATCAAGATGAAATAGGAGATACTATACTGAGAGATGAATTTGACAGAGCCTTGAAAGACCTAGGTCGGAACAAGGCCCCAGGAGTAGATGACATACCGTCAGAGCAACTAAAGTTTCTGGGAGAGCCAGCCATGACAAGAATATTTGAACTGGTGTGTAGGATGTATGAGACAGGCGAAATGCCCTCAGACTTTAAGAAAAATGTAATAATCCCCATTCCAAAGAAATCAGGCACAGACAGGTGTGAAAATTACAGAACCATCAGTCTGATAAGTCATGGTTGCAAAATTTTAACACGAATTATCTACAGGAGACTGGAAAAGCTGGTAGAAGCTGACCTTGGGGAAGATCAGTTTGGATTCAGGAGGAACATAGGAACCCGGGAGGCAATACTCACTTTACGTCTTGTCTTAGAAGATAGATTAAGGAAGGGCAAACCTACATTTTTAGCTTTTGTAGATTTGGAGAAAGCATTTGACTATATTGACTGGAATACACTCTTTCAAATTCTGAAGTCAGCAGGGGTAAAATACAGGGAAAGGAGAGTTATTTACAACTTGTACAAAAGCCAGACCGCAGTTATTAGACTCGAAGGGCATGAAAGGGAAGCATCAGTTGGGAAGGGAGTAAGACAGGGTTGTAGCCTTTCTCCGATGTTATTCAATTTGTACATCGAACAGGCGGTGAAGGAAAGCAAGGAAAAATTTGGAATAGGGATAAAAGTTCAGGGTGAAGAAATAAAAACCTTGCATTTTGCTGATGACATTGTAATTCTGTCAGAGACAGCAAAGGACCTGGAAGAGCAGTTGAATGGAATGGACAGCGTGTTGAAGGGAGCATATAAAATGAACATTAACAAGAGCAAAACAAAATTAATGGAATGCGGTCTTAGAAAATCTGGCGATGCTGAAGGAATTAGATTAGGTAACGAAACAATGAAGGTGGTAGATGAGTTTTGTTACTTGGGTAGTAAAATAACATGCGATGGCCGCAGTACAGAGGATATAAAATGCAGAATGGCAATGGGAAGAAAAGCATTTTTGAAAAAGAGAAATTTGCTAACATCGAATATTAATTTAAGTGTAAGGAATTCTTTTCTGAAGGCATTTGTGTGGAGTGTTGCCTTGTACGGGAGTGAAACATGGACGATAAGCAGTGCGGACAGGAAGAGAATAGAGGCTTTTGAAATGTGGTGTTACAGAAGAATGCTGAAGATAAGGTGGGTAGATCGCATAACTAATGAAGAGGTACTGAACAGAATTGGCGAGAAAAGGAATTTTTGGCATACCCTGACTAAAAGAAGGGATCGCTTGGTAGGACACATTCTTAGACATCAGGGAATCGTAAATTTAGCATTGGAGGGAATTGTGTGGGGTAAAAATCGCAGAGGGAGACCAAGAGACGCGTATAGTAAGCAGATTCAAGTGGATGTGGGTTGCCGTTCTTATGAGGAGATGAAGAGGCTTGCCCAGGATAGAGTAGGGTGGAGAGCTGCATCAAACCAGTCTCCGGACTGAAGACCATAATAACAACATCATTTTCTTCGCAATTTTAGATAAAAATTTGAAGCTTTTCTTTTAAATTGCAGTAGGGCATAATTTTACTTTCACAGTGTCAAGGAGTCTCAAAGCCAGTTCACACTGTCAGCATCGAACCGCCACGTCACACCACGTCTCGAGGAAATTCTCGGGAAGACAGATTGGTCTTCGTGGTGGGGTGAAATGTATGATGGGAAATACCGACTAAATCGGCGCTCGGGGCTACCAACAGAAACTGCAACGTGCCTGGCTTTGCCAGCAATGAGAAAACAGGACAGTTGGCGTGAAGTGTATCGGACAAATCCGATGTATAACGAAACCGAACAACGGAGTCATCTGCCATATTTAGTGCTCAGTTGTTATCAAGGTGGTAATCACGTCTGCAACGCATTCGTCCTTTGTGTCACAGACAAATACCAAGTGTGCGTACAATTGTTTAAAGTGATACTGATGATAGCGATTTGTATTTACGCAAACAAAATGTAAAACTTATACGTTCGTATCGGGCGGGCAATTTTGTTTCCCTTGTTTTGTGAATCGGTCCGCGCATTGAGAGGTGGTTGGTGGCGCTGATAGGGCGTCACGTGCGCGGAGCGCTGCCCGCGAGGGGGAGAAGCTGTGGAGCCTCGGCGACCGTGGTGCTCACTGTTGACTACGGGGTTGTTGATAGGGATGGGAGTGTGAGGCGCGGCGACTCTAGCGCACCGAGAAGTTCTCGAGCTGCCGGCGCTCGAGCAGTTCTCGGGAAGCTCGCGAGAGGCGGCGCTGCGGCGTGTGCCGCTGTGTGGCGGCGGTTAACTGGGGCAGCACGCGCTGCCGTTCGTTATTTGCAACGCTAGCAGCTCTCTGTGATTACAATTTAAATATGGGCATTGGTTTCGCGAAAACCAAAGTCACGGACCTAGCAGTACTTTATGGAGGATGGAAATGTTTGTTGCAAAGCTCCATAGTGTAGCAAAAGATACAACAGGAATAGTAAGACATTTAAAATTACACGATATATCTAGCAATCAAATAGATACGTTCACGGATACAAAACTGCATTCTTATATTAATACAAGTTAGACAAAATATCCCATTCTTCTGTATGTTATCCATTCAAACTACACTAAACGGAGGTTCGGTAAAAAGGTTTGATAGTGTCTGAAACAGTCCGCCAGTATCGGAAAATTGTAATTTTTAATTTGCTGTAATAACATGTAAAATGCATCAAAATTAACACTATCCAAACTTTTGAACAGACTGACATAACAACAATCAGTATTGCAGTAGTAAACTGTGGTGGCTGTGAGTAAAGTAGCAGAGCTTTAAGCTGAATTAAGGACGGAAGCTTAGGTATGTAATGCTGGCTAATACTGTAGGCACTGCCGAATTTTTTCTACAATTAGTAAATGTATGCAAGGAGTTTTTGGGTGTAACATAAAGTTCTCCTTTGTGTAACATACGCGTTTTAAAATAGTCCTATATTTTTTTGTCTTCTGAGAATCATTCAATAAAAGTCCTATTATTTCTGTTTTTCGAGATTATATTGTTTTCCTTTACTGATATTTTCAATGGCCACAACTGGGTGGGGGGGGTGGGGGGCAGGAAGTCTGGAAAGTGCAAGCTGCTCTTCTGCCAAGGGCTTAACACTAATTATTGATAGCCATGTACATAAAAAAAGAAGAGAAAAGGAGACTTCTTAGTCTATGATTTCAATTTCCTCCTCCTGGAGGTTTGAGAAACATTCCGCAACTACGTTTTTTTTTAAATAATAATGTTTTTTTTCATGTTAAATACGTGTTTTAATTGGTAATAGTTCTATGATTATTGTCTTCTGCGAAACATTCTAGTACTAACTTAATACTAATTCAGTTTCTTCCTTGTGCGTACGTAAGACAACGATTACGACAGCTCTATCGCAGTGCTTCCTTGTAAAGTAGCTTCACTCAGCCTCCAGAGAGCGCAGCACTGTGACAACTTCTCGAGAATTTCTCGAGAATTTGCCTTAGCGTCGCGCGTTTCTCGAGCGCGCTCATAGCCCATCTCTAGTTGTTGACCCGCTGAGTGACGGTGCGGAGACCTTGCTGGTCTCAAGTGGAGGTCTTCCCTATTTTGGAATTCTCGCCACTTCGAGCAGCGGAATCTGGGTAATGCCCAGATTTCTGGGTTGTTTCCCTGTCTGTGATCGCTTACGTCAGTTTGGTGCTTGCAGTACATCGAAACCTGCCTCCCTATCGTGTGCAAGTGTCGTTTTGATGGAATTAGTCCTTTCACAACGTGTGCTACGAGCTCGGGTTGTCATTTAATCGCCAAATTTCTCAGACACTTATGTAGAAAACAATTTAAGTGCTCTTCCTTTGTCAACTTGGGTGAAATCCTCGAACGACAGAAATGCCGAACGTCAGCGCCCACTCTTCTGTTTGAGGCGCGCATTGCTGGTATTTTGGAAGCGCCTTATCAGCTTATAGGATACTGTTGAATGACCTTAGAGTGTAATGCTTGTTTGTGTGCCTTGTTGCGCAGCACAGTACTGTTGGTTTAACATTGTTAGCGGCTGAGAACCTGTTGTGAGCGTTCACGTTGTGCTACTTATTGTAAAATATTAGTTAATTCTCGCCTCATTGACCCTTACGCTTGATGTGGCAGGAGTTTTCGGCGGCGTTCGCTCGGCTGCCGCGATCGCCTCTCCTGCGTCCTGCTGTCCTGCGCGGCGAGTGCAGACACAGGTCGCAGTCAAAACTGTCCTCGTTGGAATCCTTATAATCACTTGTATGAATAGTATTTTTTTTTCCTTTTGGTGGGAACCTTGCCCGGAGCTCCAAGTTCTAGCCGCAAGGTGTTTTAAAAGAAATGTATTTGTTTTGGTTTTACGTTAATGTTTATGTGTTAAAGCAAGGTTTAGCTTCCTAATGAGAGTTCAATAATTTCATTGGAATTCTCAAAAAAATTTTTTGCGCCTAAACCTAGTTGCGTTATGGCTTGTTTAAGGCAAAGTTTGTATTAATATATGTTTAGCGATGTATTGAAGAGATTGTTTGTTAATTTGTAATTGTGTGGGTTAAACCCAGTTGTTTTTTCTAAATTATATTTCCAGGAAAGTTGTTGGTTTGGTTACTCGTTCACAAGGCCTTTATAATTTTTTTTTTTTTTTTTTTTTTTTTTTTTAACTGTGCCGGCCGCGGTGGCCGAGGGGACTGCGGCGCGCCAGTACGGTCTGCACGGTTACTACGGTCGGGGGTTCGAATCCCCCCCTCGGGCATGGATATTTGTGCCGTCCTTAGTATTAACTAGTTCATAAGTGGTTTGTAAGTTTAGGGACTGATGACCCCGTAGTTACGTCCCATAAGCTCTACAAACATTTAATTTTTTTTAATTGTAAATTTCCTTCGATAGTAAGCCTAGCTAATTTTAGAATCTCTCGAGGAAGGGTAAAGTCATAATGTGTTTTCCCGCACTCAGCTGTTGCTTAAAGCAAGGATATTTTGATAAATTGGTTTCGGCCTGTTTTTGTGCCAATCAAAGGCGAAACTGAACATTTGTGGGCGGCGCCCCTTTTGTACAATCTCATCTAAGGTTAAGTAATGTATGGAGTGTGTTTTCGTAAATGTATCAGTTGTTTACGTAACAGACATTATCATAAATTGGTTTCAGATTTTTTTGGTGGCTTTAAAGGTAAATCTGAACAATGTGAAGTCACAAATTGTTTATATACCAATGTATGCGAGTTTTCCGTTAACTGTAATACGTAAATAATTAAAGAAAGGTGGTGTACAACGAGCTCAGTTGCTTACCACTTTAGGGTGAATCTCATCGTACATTTCTGGCATCCTATCCTTCAAAAACTATTTTTTAAAGTTTGAATCAGAAAATTAAATGATTCGGGATTAGTGACGACGTGTGGTAACTTCTGTCGGTGCTAATGTGATTGACCACTGCGGTCGGGGGTTCGAATCCCCCCTCGGGCATGGATATTTGTGCCATCCTTAGTGTTAGCTAGTTCATAAGTAGTTTGTAAGTTTAGGGACTGATGACCCCGTAGTTAAGTCCCATAAGCTATACAAAAATTTGAACATTTGAATTTGAGCTAATGTGATTGCAGCCTATAACCGCATAGTAGGCATGAAGAAAACCCACCGGCTAATACCGTCAGCGGTAATTTAGTTCTGAATAACTGGCGTATTTGTATTTATTCGGTTTCGGTTACAACGATTTTGTTTTTCAATTTTTACCAATAACCCAGTACAAATACTAGCGTATCAAAGTGATACACCAGTGGTGCTACCATGTTTAGTTTTTAAATACGTTTCAAATGAGTAATTTTTATCAGTAAAAGTTTCATAGATGAAAAATATTAGGTGGTTATAGATAATGGGGGAAGCAATCACTCCCATTTTAATAACGGTGCAAGATCCAACCACAAACAAAAATCGGCACCGGATTCCTGATACAATTACTTAACTGTAACCAGATTGCGTGTCCTCTACACGTGAAAGTGCAATGTGTAATACTTGCTGACACCTGTTTCTGTCACTCATCACGGCTGCGACGGAGTGGCCGAGCGGGCTATGCCGGGCGCCGTGGCTCAGCGCGCCGCTCAGAGGGCAGTAATAAAAAAGCTGAGCCAACAACACAACCAACAAACACGAACAGCGTCCGCATGGGACACAACTATCCATAGAGAAGCAAAGTAAAATAAAGCCGTCTTAAGGCGCCTTGCTGCGGAGCGCGCGATTGCTCGCCGTCGGAGGTATGAGTCCTCCCTCGGGCATGTTTGTCCTTAGGTTAGTTTAACTTAGTTTAAGTAGTTAGTACGCCTAGGGACTGATAATCAGAGTATTTAAGTCCCATTTGAACATTTATTTTCTCTCACATCCTCGATCATTGGTTGTGTCACAGAAGAAATTATTTTACGATGTACGATAGCAATGTGACCTCATATAATTCTGATATATAAATTTGATTGATATCTCTAAAAATTTTATTGGTGTGCTATTAAATTGGGGTCGCTGCAAACTGATCTCATCCAAAAGTAATGCTTCTACAAAGTTGATAAACTTGTCATCTTCCGCTCCAGTAAACACCGCATCTCCCCCCATCTTTGTGTAAGACTGTGAGAGCGATTTCTACCACAGGCTCATCACCATATAGAGGGGAGATCATCCACTCCAGGGCTGTACAATACACCGCCCGCGGGCCACAATACAGCCCGTGGTGACGAGGAATCCGACCCGCAATACCCTGACGTAGATTTTTCTTGACAGATCAGTAAACACGGTTCTCTACCAGTGAAGCTCCCTTCAGCCTTGTCCGGCAGCAGCGCACACAGCTCGCCGCCGTGCTTATCTCGTTCCAAAAACAGTTAGGGGAAATACAGTTGGCTCACTGGGAGATCTTCTCTACACGAATTCAGGAGATACTTGATTTCTATAAGTACGTAGTTTTGCTGTGAAATGTAAGGAATGAGTCTGAGGAGACATTCGCAGATTTTAAAAATCAAGACTCCTATATGAAAGCGTCTAAAAATCCTTTTGAAGTCAAGAGTGGAAGGCCTCGTGTTACACCTTGATGGAGATGATTATTTTTAAAAGTAATGAAAGCATTAAAACAACCTACCATAGCTGCCTGCAGAAGGGAGAGATGAAATTTTATAAGCCACGCGGAATGGTCTAAGGCATCGTGCTACGGAGTGGGGCGCCGTAACCGCCTCAGATTCGAGTCCTCCCTTGGGAATGAGTGTGCGTTGTCCTTAGTGTAAGTTAAAGTAGTTTTTAACTCTAGGGACTGATAACCATAGCCGGCCGCGGTGGCCGAGGGGACTGAGGCGCTTCAGTCACGGTCTGCACGGCCACTACAGTCGGGGGTTCGAATCCCCCCTCGGGCAGGGATATTTGTACCGTCCTAGTTCGTAAGTAGTTTGTAAGTTTAGGGACTGATAACCCCGTAGTTAAGTCCCATAGGCTTTACAAACATTTGAATTTGATTTTGATAACCATAGCAGTTTGATCCAATAGGTTTACAACAGTAGAACATTTGATTTGAATTTTATACGAAATATATAAACACGATCAGTATCATAACATATTCAAGTTGCCATTTCCAAATGTCCAAATGTTTATAAATCTATGGGACCCAACTACTCAGGTTATCAGTCCCTAGGCTTACAAAGTACTTTAACACAACAGCAACACGCAGCCATACCCAAGGAAGGACTCGAACCTCCGACGGGGAGCAATCGCGCGCTCCACACAAGGCGTTTTAGAGCACTCGGCCATTCCATCGCGGTTTACCACTTCATCAGATGTCCTTATGTAGAAACATATTTGCAAACTGTTTAATTAAAAAAATTTAATGGGTGTAACGTGTATAATCTAAAACGAGATCTAACAGACGGACATCTAATCGGAAATCTGTGAATTTCGGCGTCGAATATATATCAAAATGTGGAGGAAGTTTGCAAACAAAAAGTAATGTTATTTGACTCAATAAGTTTTTGTTTGTTTTTCATTCTATTTTATATTAATGTTATGTTTCATTGTAAGTTTGTAATACTATAATATGAATTAATATTGCCTCCCTACCTAGGAAAATTGTGTTTCAATTGCATTCGATCAGTAATTAGTTCCATCACTCTACCTTATCTAGGATGGCCCACCAGTGATAAAATTTAATAATGTCGCCCACTTCTAAATTTAGATTGACAGCCCTGTTATAATACATTACGTTAATTAAAGTTGCTCAATCTTTGTTCAATGTCTGCGTTTGAAACTGCAAATAATATCAATAAAATACTGAAAATCCGTTCTTACGGAAACCGCTTATTCTGATAGGTTTTAACGTTTGGATTAAAATGTGGGCGAAAAGACCCCGTTTAACCAAAATCTGGTTGTTTCAGCAGTAACGACATTCCTGCTGCACCGTGGACGCCTCGGACTGTGAGCAGTGTTGTGCTGTAAGGAGGGTTGCGCAGAACGGTGAGAAGAGCGGCCCCATTTGACCCAGCAGCAGGACGAGTAGTGGCCGCGGTGGATTCGGCACGGCACGGCGCTACAAGCTGCCGCTACCTGCGCTCAATGGAGTCTCCTCTCCCTCCGTTGTGGGAGTGGGGGGACTTTGGGCGCCAATCTCAGCTGCCTTTTCACCGCTACCCTGCATTATTCCACGTCAGTGGCCTTTCCTTGCTTTTCGCGGAGCTCCAGCACAATCTGATTTGTTGATGTGTGTTCTCTGTAAGTATGCACGGCCAAATTCCAGGATCAGCAATCTACCTCTTTATTTCTTTACTACACTATTATTCCAATGACTTAAGACAGAAGGTGCATTAGTTAAAGGTATATCTATTCTTACCTAATTTGCTGAATTAAGAGAGTTTGTGATAATGTTGACGAGAATAAGCTCCTAGAATCTCTGAAGGTATCAGGAATGAAATATACATACCTATAGGTTGCAAATTAGGACCTAGATTGCCCACGGGGCGTAGATAACGAGGGGGTAGGGTCCAAATGTGCCCCTCCCCCTCCTCAATTTTCTCACTCGCTTTGCTTTGAACTGGAATATATTCGTTAGACCAAAGTGCTAAACACAAAACCCACCAAATACGAGCTTCTATCTACCGTTGATGGTGTTTCCCCATATCATTGGTCAACGCTTAGACGCTCGTTCTGAAATGCTTGATACTGCTCAACAAGTTACGGGAAGTGTCCCCATAGTTCGTTTTCCGCCGGTGCCCGCGGCAGAGAGGCCTTCCGCAATGGAGGTTATCATTTTTGTATTCTTGAATTGTTGTTACGTTATTTGCAAACAGGTTTACTGTTTCCATTTCTGTGAGAGGCCCATGTTCCATTTCCCTACTCTCACAATTCATCACCTTACGTGCTAACTAAAAAAAAAAAAAAAAATAAAAAAAAAAAAAAAAAAAAAAAAAAATAAAAAAAAAACCAGGGTGTTCATTTTAACTGAACATCCTATACATATTATAAATGCGAAAGTTTGTATGTTTGTTACCGCATCACGCTAAAACTACAGCACTGATTTAGATGAAATTTCATATAGAGATTTCTTATGTCTTGGATTAGGACATAGGCTGCTTTTCAAAATGTTTTTTGCAAGTTATTTATTTGAAATATATCCATAGAAATACATAACGGTTGTAAGAAGCTTCTAATACAATAGCAGAAGAGCATTGTACGGTATGTCATGTTTTTATAAAAAAAGAAAAAGAAAAAAAAAAAACCGCGAGGGTTAACGCGTCGTGTAATAGACTTCCGTTGTTTTGGGCAATGGTTCGGGTCCTGCTATAGTGAAATTTTTTTTCTTTGTTATTGTTATCTTTATTTTCGAATATACAAAAAGATTCTTGGATACTGCCAAAACGGCTTAACTGATATATAATTACATACACAAGAAATCTGAATGTTGGCGTTTATGCCGCATTCATCTTCATTTGTTGTAACAAATGAAGGAAGTATGTATATAAATTTAAGACTTTAAATACAATATACTCTAAGTACCATGGCAAGAAAAAACATTGACGTTTTGTGTAGAATGGGATCTAGATACCAAGCCCTATTTTGTGTACAAAGCGCGAACTGCCACGTATAAATAGCGTACGTAAACTGCAACGAAAGTAGTAGGAAATGCACTCAACAGATGGCAGGCGGTACGCTGCAGTTAACATATGAAACGTTATAGATGTTCAAAAATTGTGATGTTATCGTAATTCTTTAAAATTGTATTCTCTTTGGATTTCAATGAATAATATTTTCTTTGGTGATTTCCATTATTAATAGCATTCGAACGTTTGCATTTAGTTCTTTTGTTGGTTCGCTTTGTATTTATAGGATCTCAACACTTCGTTTCTCCGTTAGATGTCTTTTTTATCTATCTACTTTTCTCCGTTAGGTTTGTTGTTTATTTCGTTACTACAAAAATCTTCAAATGTTTGTATAGTCTATGGGACTTAACTACGGGGTCATCAGTCCCTAAACTTACAAACTACTTATGAACTACTTACGAACTAGGACGGCACAAATATCCATGCCCGAGGGGGGATTCGAACCCCCGACCTTAGTGGCCGTGCAGACCGTGACTGAAGCGCCTCAGTCCCCGCGGCCACCGCGGCCGGCGTTTCGTTACTTTTCTCCCTTATGTTTGTTGTTTATTTTGTTCCTTTACTTGGCATTTGTTTTCGATTACTGTATTGTTGTTATTGTAGTTACTTACTGTCAGGGGTGCCATCCCACAAGTTGGAGCTGAAGGTGGGTGTGCCTGTTTTATTGATGAGTAACTTGGACGCACCACGATTATGCTATGGCACCAGGTTACGCATCACGGACCTGAGAAGGCATATCGTGCAGGCCACCATCATCACCGGTGGAGCCAAGAGACTGTATTAATACCACGAATTCCCATCATCCCAACAAACTTGCCAGTCCAGGTTAACCGGTTAAAGTTCCCATTGAAAGTGGCCTTCTCGATTACTATAAATAAGAGTCAAGGACAAACATTCAAAGTGGCAGGTATTCATGTGGCCACCCCATGTTTCTCGCACGAACAGTTCTACGTAGGCTGCTCCCGTGTATCGAGAGCTAGAAATCTCACGTATACTCGGAGAACAAGAAGTCTCGAAACGTCGTTTACAGGGACGTATTGCAATAGATTTTTGGCTCTCCATCCGTTCCAAGACAATTATATATTCCGTGCTAACAATGTCGCAAACAGTCATGTAGTTATTTATGACCTTTCTTGGCACTTTAATGTCTGACTATTGAACCGCGGGGAGCAGCTAGTATTCAAATATCACGGAAACTACGCGTCGCACAAAACAATGTACAATACAAATTTGTTTGTGTCGGAGAAGGACATACAATGATACTACACCGACAGATTCGAACTCGGCAAGTTTTAATGAGCACAAGAAGGGACTGGAAAAGGACCGGTTGATTCGGCAAGTGTACGCCCCAGGTAGCAGGGCGCGGCCCCTCTCACTGAGCCACCAGGGGAGGGACTTCACGCTGTAAACACGCCTCCTCACATTCTCGTCAACACGCTGGCGTCTCGACAGACTTACGTCGAGTCTTGCTGTGTCCTTCAACTTCAGGTCATCGACGACAAAAATATAGCAAATATACACATTTTTTGCCAGTTTATTGTAAACGTAGTACTGTATATGTACGTTCTATGCGATGGCTATAAACTCAAAATTTATATGTACAAGCGTTTCTGGATCTGAAGAAAATTCATTGGTCACTTACCACGTGATGAAAAATTTGTTCTATAAATATGATACGGACAAACTGGGTGACTCTATAATCAATAAAAAGATTTCGTAATAATTTCAGGATATGAGGGGTATCGAAACAAAATAATACTTTCCTGTTCTTGTTCAGAAAGTATAAAAATACGTCTTACTTAATAATACGCCAAGTTGCTTCCCCACTTCCAAATTCGTCGCTCTCTTATCGCACGTAATAGCTACAACTAGAACCTGAACTCCTTTAAGTGTTCTTATGATTTTCTTTAATAGATTACTTGTCATTCTAACATCAAAATTTTAATGTGTTGGCTGGTCTCGAATGTTTTTGCTGACGTAGCCTTAACTGAACTGAGGACTTTGTATAAAGTGCCTGATTGACTATTAATCTTGTTTGTCCATGTTTAGTGTGTCGAATGAAAACCAAACGCATTCGAAGATAACACAAGGGCATTTTCAATGTGTTCTGCGGTTCACTTTATACATTTTTTATTTAGCAAATACTGTTTTGTTCTCAGGTGAAACATCCAGTTGTAACCCCCTTTCTTACTCTTTCATCCTATAGTTATTTTGACTTTCTCACTAGCTCCTATTTTTTGTTATAGTAAAGCGTTTACTTTCTTCTCGGCTGTGTTCAAGTCCTTAATTCATTGCATTTTGTTTATTTCTCCGAGTTTCAGAAAGAATTTCTGAGATAATTGACATTTCCAGTTCCGTTTTCTTGACAGATAAAAAGAACAGTGCTCGTTTTGTATTATTCCGATACAGGTCGAGAGAATCACGGAAATGATGCACGAGTTGGAGTGGAAAAAATTAAAAGAAAGGCGAGATCTATTTGCGAAATGTCCTTCAACAAGTCCTGTTCCATATTGCTCTGTCGTTAACTGCGGCGTTCTCTTTGTTTACGTCGTTTGTTCTGCGCTGTCAGCATCTGCAGCACCAGGATTTTTTCATGGAAGATCGGTATTTTCTAACATTGGATTGCAGTTGACTACAGATACCTTTTTTTTTAGGCAGCCCGGACGACCCATTTTAACTGTTCCATTTGTAATCGAGTGATCGAAAATATATCCTTGCATTTTCAATATTCACCCCGTCTTCTCGTTTACAACTAGATAACTTTTCATGTTTGTTTTCTAAATCTATAGAGAAATATACGGTTCTATGCTTCTAAGTCTAGTAGAGCATCTGCATAATACACTAATACACTGCATCTACATGTTTACTCTGAAAATTACATTTGAGTGCCTGGCACAGGGTTTATCGAAGCGCTTTCATAATATTTCTCTGCCGTTCCTTTCTTTAGTAGCGCGAGAGCAAAGGAATACCCACATAATTCTCTTATTTTATTATGATGTTCCTGTCTTCCTATGTACGTGGGTGCTAACAAAATATGTCCGCACTCGAAGGAGAAACTTGTTGAAGGACATTTCGCAAATAGATCTCGTCTTTCTTTTAATTTTTTCCACTCCAACTCCGTGATTCTCTCGACCTGTATCGGAATCATACAAAACGGGCTACCTTTCTCTGAACTTTCTCTATATGCTCCGTCAGTCCTACTTAGTGGAGATCCCACAAAGTGGAGCATTACTCCTAAATGGGATTCACTAGTGTATAGTAGACAGTTTTTTGTTAGTGGCCTTTGGTTCACCTTCCCTACGATATTTTCTGTGTGTTCCTTCTAATTAAAGTTGTTCGAAATTGTAATTGTATTTAGTTGAATTTATGGCCTATAAATTTGACTGATTTATCGTGTAGATGAAGGTTAACTGTTTTCTTTTAGTGCTTCACACTTCAATTTCCAATTTTCGCAGCATGCAGATATTTTTATATCTTTCCTAAATCGTTTTGCAGTTGATTGTCTCCTAAATCGTTTATAAAAACAAGTACTTGTAATCGCAAAATAATGTGAACTACTCATAAGATTACAAAAAAAGGTAATGGAAGACAGCGTATGCATTACACACGAGCGCATGTCAGAAACAGCAGCGAGGAAAAGTACGCGTAGCTCTCCATTAACGTACCGCTTCTCCAACAAGCAGGAGGAAAACCGGAATACACCCCTCTCAGCAGCAGCTATAAAGTTGCCGAATTCCTGTGCCCCGTTTGAGGACAGATTTGGGAGAGTTGCCGAGTTAAAGCCTTTGGTTTACGGCCAGCAGGTAAAAAGTTGCCGAATTCGTGTGCGTCCTACACTCGCCACCTGTCCCCTCCACGCTAGCCTGGGTGTAGGGCCGAGTACAGTATCATTGGATGTCCCCCTCCATTACAAACAAATTAGTATTTTCCCTTTTTAGATCAGACGCGTAGTTTCCGTGATAATGTATTTGAATATTTTCAGTTAAAATGAACACCCTGTGTAGTACGACAATCGCCAAGAGTACTGAAAGAGAACAGACACGCAATGGTTGGACGGTCATTTCATAATTTTGTAAAAGAAACAAAATAATAATAAATTATCCCAATATGCAGTCCATCACCACAGCCACAACAAAGCATCTCTGCCATTTCGCTGGATAATATACTGTATATTGCCTGTGGATCGGTCGCTGTTTGTTTTTTACTTGGGATTTTCTGTTTCACACTTGATCAGTGTTCAGTGCGATATCTAACCACTAAACGTGAGGTGGGCGTGATGGGGAGATGTTCGTGTCACTGCTGTGAATTGTAGGGTGTAGACCACGTGTGAGTCAACTTGTCGCTGTTTACTGTTATTCCTGTTCGAGTGTCAAACAACTATATACATAACTTGGAAGTTAATTTTCTAGTATTTATCAGAGTCTACACATTGCTTTAACATTTCCGTTATGACTTGTTTTAAACCATCTAGTGAGCGATGTGTGTAGATTCTGATATCTCTCTTTCTGCAACGATTTTCCAGCTATAGCGCGTGTTCTGTGATAAAATATGGAGTTTTACTAGTCCATTGTGCTGAGTAGTTCAAAGTAACGTGTTAATATGCTGGCTTCTTTATTTTACAGATTTCGTGAAAACTTAAAATGTCACACATATGCAGTGTCTTCAGATGTCAACCGAATAATGACTCCAAACTGAAAGGACTTCAGCATTTTCATTACCAACTGATGTCAGTCGACGAAACGTCTGTCTTCGCCACGTCCTAACAGATTTTACCAAGATAAAAATTATATGAAAGTATAACGGATTTCGAGGAGTATATATATAATTAGATCTGCCAGAGTTGTGGTTAAGAGAAAGATGAAAAAATTTCCTAGAATAAGGCCGAAATTCATTGAATTCTGTGCCTATTATATTCCCGAATTCACAGCCTATTGTTCAACATCGGTCCTTAAAGTAAAACGTCTTTCTATTCCTTACCACAAGAAATACGTTGAGCAGGATTCACTGAGGTACTAAAACCATATTATCTCACTTCTAGAAATACAGAAAAGCGTTTAATGAAAAGCGACATGTCATGAAGGATGGCGATGAACTGCATGTTTGCTTGCCTTCTTGGAGTATGCAGAAGCGTGTCTCAAGCCATTTCTTTTATTATTATAAATAGTGTAAGCGTTCATACTGGTAACAGTTGCTGAAAACTTTGTGAGAGGACACAAAGTAAAGGAACTCAGTAAACGCTCTAGACCTGGGGTCTCCAAATTATTAGACCGTGAGGGCCACATCTCAAGTTTCGATTCTCATTGGGGGCCGAATGAAATACTTTGTGATTACCGATAATTGGAATACCAACCTTATAATTTGACCTGTAATGTCATCGAGATGTTGGACACCCATATTTCAATCGTATCGTATACAATATGAGCACCACGGTATCTCTTATTACCCGATTAGCATACGAATTATTTAACATCAACAAATTCTTCAACATATCTATAAACACTCTCAATCCCAACTTTTATTTGACCGCACATTTTGTCATAGGAAGAAGACAACAAAATTTAATGTTTTTTTAACACAGGCACAATATTCCGTGAAAACGTCAAGTTATCTTTATTACTCTCTAGTACACTTAGCGTTAGGTATGTAATTTGCGTATTGAGTACACGGTCCACGTTTCAATGTTTCGAATTTAGATTCACGTACATTGTCATTGAATTCATCAAACTGTGAGTGTGCTATTTTCTTAATGTTATATTCCTCTAGCACATCAATAGCTTCATTACACAAGCCACATTTTATTTCGTTGCTTTTCTCTATAACGAGCCATCTTACGCTCCATGTTTGACTGAATGTACGACACTCAGTATCTTTTTAGCTTCAGCCGACAAGTACTCTGAACAAACATATTTTAAACAAATAGATCATGAAACTACAAAATACCTACTATAACAATGCAAACAAGATTAACTGAACAAAACATAGTCTGGAACGAGAAATCACTCACCTGGAGAAAGAGCGCTCCTAATGGTTTCTCTCTTATTGATGAACAAGTGGAGGCGATTTTGAACGAGCATTGAGTCCTGCAATGCTCCTAACAACCCCTTTGAGTTAATCGAGCGAAAATCGTGCGCTTAGTTACAAAAAGCTTTACTTCAAACTCGGGCTGGATTAAATCCCTTTGCGGGCCGTATTTTGGAGACCCCTTCTCTAGACAGACTAGATTCTCTTTATGTCAAAAATGGAAAAGGGAAGATTTCAGCCAATTGTTAAAATTAAGCTTATCTGTGCAATCCAATATTTGGAAAATGTGCCCAATTTTGATGAAAATGAATACTTGAAATTTATTCTGGAGCAACTGAAAGTGTCACACGTAACAAAAACCAAAAGATGATATGGCAACAAAGCTATCAGTGTAGCTGTTTGTATGTACATTCTGCATCTTCATACAGTACTCTTACGGCATACAATCTGATGTTGTTACCACATCCATGTTCCTACAGAACCTGATTTGTAGTTACCAATTAGTGAAGGCATCATTACAGACTAGTATCCCCTATTTGGAAATCAGAGTTCTGTCCTTGTATGCCGCGCGGGAGTAGCCGAGCGGTCTGGAGCGCCACGTTACGGATCGCGCGGCCTCCCGCGTCGGAAGTTCGAATCCTCCCTCGGGCATGGATGCGTGTGTTGTCCTTAGGTTAGTTTGTAAGACTAGGGACTGATGACCAACGTAGTTTGGTCCCATAGGATTACAAACATTTAAACATTCTGTCCTTGTAACCATATTAAGACTTACTGTCTCTTGTGATGGATGAAATACACATACTTCCAAAACTGTCACTGAAGAGTGATGAGGTATATGGCAGTAACATATTCGATGCTGAAACTTGTAAAATATATTGACATAATGGCTATATTTCCTGTAGCTAATATAGAAAGGTGAACAGTTGAAAATATTAAGCGCCAATGTTTTGTGTGTGGTGGAATGAATAGGTTCCAAATAGTCACCTTCAGTGCAGAAAATTCTGTTAACAAGAAAGCATATCAACCTTTCGGTGCCAATAAAACTCTGCAACCTCCTATTGCGCGTCGCCGGGATTGAATAAGGAAACTGTTTTTCATCTTAGACACTGCATACACTTTGAAGTGTCTCAGAAACAATTTCAACATGAAATGAAAAGTAACAAAGTAACTGATTTGAAGGACTATTCCATAATATCTTCAGAACTCTACAGACACTTGTAAACTGTTTTCGACAAAGAAATAAACTCCTTGGTCAAGTATAACCAAACTGTTTCCCAAAGTTCTGTACCCATCACTAATTCAAAAGCAGAATGTGAAACTTGCATTAAGAATTTTCAATGAAAAATGTATAAATAGTACTGAAACATGCCTCAAAAGACACGACTGAGATTTATGAATAAATAAACCAGACTGTTGTTTCATCAATGGGTTGAGCATTGGTGGAAGGTTTGTAGTGTGAAAGGGATGTTCGAAAGCCAGAGATTTTATGGGATCTTGTTGAACAGACCTCGTATATCCTGTATTTAGATACAGTGATAGGGGAAAGTCGGGTAAGATGACGACATTGAGGCATATTAATATTTTTCTGGCCCTTATATTGAAATCAAATACTTTATTTACGGTAAAATGATTGCTTCATGTATCCCCTTTAGATTCAGGGCTTTGAACATTTCATAAAACTGAAGTTTTTCTTGATAGACCTGTTTTTGTGAGTGGTAGTACTATTCGTCAACTTACCCTACAAGGAGGGTATATGACGTTGGGTATGGGTAAGATGACGAAATGAACATTTTATTTAGAAAACAAAGACATTTTATTCAAAGTTATCTATTTATCACAAAAGTCGCAAACATAGCATTTCTCATTTTTTCCCCTGTAATTTACGCCCGTAAAGTGAGCATGAGCCCACTCTCGGCATCGAGAACATTGATACCACAATTCAGTCTTTCCAGCTTCACCACAAAGGATACAGTCTCTTTCATCGACATAATCGTAATCACTGTCGGCGTACTCTGTCTCAACGGATGCGTTCGAAGATGAGTCGCAGAAGTCAATTCTAGGATCCTCTCTTTGTTTCGTTCCAGAACATCCGCCGAACGCAAGTTTACGTTTAGGACCTTTGTTCACCTTTTTTGCCTATGCATTCGCATTCTCTTTTAATTTTTTATGTTTCTTAATTTTTCCGTCTTGTTTCTTCTTCTCTATGTCCTCTTGTCTTCCAGAGCTATTTTCACGGCTGTGTAGAGATGGCAACTTATTTTTTCGTTTTCTGAAGCCTCCTTTGGATACAGCTTGAGGTAACGGACGTAAATCAGAGGTAGATCTGGAGTTAGAGGTGGATGAGGGCACTGTTCAAAATCAAATGTTCAAATGTTTGTCGAGTCTATGGGACTTAACTAAGGGGTCATCAGTCCCTAAACTTACAAACTACTTATGAACTAGCTTATACTAAAGACGGCACAAACATCCATGCCCGATGGGGGATTCGAACCCCCGACTGCAGCGGCCGCGCAGACCGTGATTGGCACGCCGCAGACCGCTCGGCCACCGCGGCCGGCGATTAGGGCACTGATAATGCACAAAGTTCTGCATGGGGTAATGGAGCTATAACAGAAGTAGATGTAGGGTTAGATGAAGGCCCTGGTAGAAATTCTATTTGGGCTAACAGAGGTAAAATAGAGGATGTTGCGGAGATAGATGAAAGCCTCGGTAGTGCATCATAATCTGTAGGTGGGTTTGGTGATATCTCAGGTAGAGCATCTGTTTTGGGTGGAATTTCATTGATGTTGTTGTCTGTTGTTAGTGATGACGCGAAATTTTCATCACTAAATATCTGTGAATTTAATGCCTCAATTCCTGTGTCCTTGATGACGAACTCGCTATCTTAAATGTTTCAAATGTTTGTATAGCTTATGGACCTTAACTGCGGGGTCATCAGTCCCTAAACGTACAAACTACTTATGAACTAGCTAACATTGAGGACGGAACAAATAGCCATGGCCGAGGGAGGATTCGAACCCCCGACCGTAGTGGCCGTGCAGACCGTGACTGGCGCGCCTCAGCCACCGCGGCCGTCTCGCCAAGATGGCCTCTGTATAATTCGTCATCTTAACCGTAGTCGACATTTTGGATACAACCTTTAACATTGGCCAAGTCTCACAGAATAAATTCATTAAACCATTTTTAAAGCATCAGAAAATTCTTGAGGCTTAAGAGGAATCAACTATTACTCATTAAAATAAAAGTATTACTTACATTTAAACTGAAGGAAAAATTGTTACGAAAACAGCATCCAGTTCCAAGCCTCTGTTGTCAACAAAAGAAAATTACTGCAGAGCGTACTAAGGAAGCAATACCATAATGCAGGTAGCACCAGCTGTTGAGTTAACGGAGAAATTCAAAATTCGTCATCTTAGACTCCTCGTCAACTTCCCCGACTCTCGCCTACATGTCATTAACTGAATATTTACAGCCTGTGTGTCACAGCAGGTGCTACTTTGTCCTCACAAACATTTCACTCTATAATATTAGCTACCAAATCTTCCACTCAAATAATCCATATTTGTTTGAAAAATATAGGGTGGACTGCTTTTTGCTTGATTAATTTAAATCTAACAATTTTCATAGCCGCTTTGGATCATGTCAATAACTGTGGAGTCAATTATTGCGTTAGCTATGTCCAAGCCTTGGAAAATGAAAGAAAAATAATGTGGTATTTATTTGCTGCTTATAATGTACTTGAAAGCTCTAATTCCTGTGCAGCAGATTCAAGATCATAATACTAATTTCCAAGTGTTTTCAGAAATAATGAATTTAAATTTGAAACTGTATGAAATTTCTGGTGAAGGTTTAGCTACACTAAGATATATAGGTGACTACACTCTTATAAAAATACTGCAAAAATCAAAATATGATAGACCTACATGTACTGTATGGTTACAGCTAAACGAAGAAGTGGAAGTGGACTCTTTATGAGATTTTATTAAGGACCGGAACAGAGGCAAACTAACTTTTTCCTCTAAGGAAGGAATGTTCATTATTGGAATGATGTGTCATTCAGTATTTGCACTTTTAAAAATTTTCCTCGGGAATTGATGGCTTGTGGCAAACAGAATTTCTATTCTTGACTATTTATCTATACGAAAGTACAAGTTTATGATCTGTATACACAGTCGCCTACTGGGTAAACTTCAGAATGTCTCTCGTTTTACACGCAATGTATTTATCAATAACTTTGGGAAAAAGACCAATAATAAAGGGAGGGAGGATCATTTCATCTAAAAACTACTTTAAAATGTGTACTTGTTCATAAATAGAAGAATGAATGTGTAATTGCTCAAACTTTTTTTGTTAATGGTTGAAGTTTGTTTTGCAACTGCAAATAAATTAATATACTGAACAAACTGACATTGTAACTTTTCCGAGTGCCAGAATATTTTCAGATTCATGGAGTCCTTTCTCTATTTGTGCGTGTGTGTTTTTGTGTGCGTGCGCTCGCGCGTTATGGTAAGAAACTAGGAAAACAATGCCGCAGTGCCATTAACTGGTTGGGTGGCTTCTGATGTACTGCGAATTCCTAATGTTAAAATTAATTTTATTTTCATTTTGCACAGTGCAGCAGTTAATACATAGCTGTTAATTAGAACTGAAAAATAACATTTTGTAAGATCTAAATGTTAGTGAGCCTACCAGTAAAGAGAATTTTTCTGCTAAGCTGCAAATCTTAAGTGGTTATGTAAAACACCCATGAAAATAAAGGTAACAGTAATCGTTATTGACGTTTCTTTACTTTTTTATTACATTCTAAAAGTATTGAGTGTTAAGAAGGTACAGCTTTGTTCAAGTAGTAACTGTGGCCGCCTACAAATGCAGTGAGCGATAAGTTGAGAATCTGGGCAGGACGAAAAGTGTTTTCAGTCCAGTTGGTTCATAAGAAACTGAGCCAAGAACTCAACGATCAACGTAGAAGAAGCACGGTACCACATCCGCAAGAAACCAATCTACCCGAGGTAAAAGAAAGAAAAAAAAAGGGTTAATGATACAAAATAAATTGGATACGGCGCCCGCTGGTCTAAAGCGGGAAGTCCGAATTCGATTCCTGGCCCGGTACAATTTTTCATCTCTGCCATTGAATGTATTTCAATGCCCTGAAACAGCCGGGATTTTTTTAATATTTCATACTCTACTTATATCTGCAAAACTTCACCTTTTCACTGTATCACTCTTTCTAGTGTCAATTAGTATTTTTAATTTCTTTCTATCAACTACATGGATATTTTTGTCTTTTGTTTAGTTGCTGTTGGCTGATATGTGACTTCTGTCAGATACTTAGAGAATAATTTTCGTCATATTCCATTTGTGATACAGAATATTATCTTAGATGATAGCAAAGTATGGCTGTAAAATTACACACATCCTTATCTTGATGATAAAATCGTTTGGTCGAGAATTACATATCTTCTGGGTTTTTGGACACCGAGATACCGTCACGAAGCCTTTCTCAATATTTCTCTGTATGACTAATTTCTCAAACGTGCAAAGTGTTTCTGAAAGATCGTTGAGTTCTTGGCTCACTTTCTTATGAACATTTGGGCTGAACACACTTTACCCCCTGCCCAGATTCTCAACTTATCGCTCACTGCATTTGTAGAAGGCCACAGTTTGTCGTTAGCGAAAGTAATATTGTAGATACAAAGTAAAGACATTAGTTGCCTGGGGTATTGACTTCATTTAACAGTGAAGCGGACTCGTATTCAAACCTATATCTCCGGCTTCCTGCGCGACGACTACTACATCCGGGAACCGAGACACTACAACAAGCCGCGGTGGAGTAGCCGAGTGGTCTAAACCGCCTCACTACGAAGCGCGCGGTTGCTCGCCGTAGAGGTTCGAGTCCTCCCTGGGGCATGGGTGTGTGTGTTGTCCTTAGGTTAGTTTACCTAGGTTTAAGTAGTTTGTAAGCTACGGACTGATGACCACGCAGTTTGGTCCGATAGATTTAAAGACATTTTGAACACTACAACTAAACGGATTACCCTAACACGCTTCCCGTCACATCCAAATTTTCGACATTTCGCACACTATGATGTAGTGCCCATGCAAAGTGTCGCTCTCGACATTTCGCCGATTTGCGAAACAGTTCGACCATGGTGTGCATCTCCACTGAAATCATCACTGGTCGCAATCACCTTAATTATGCATGTGCGGTGTCTGTTTTTCAGGGCTTGTCCGAAGGGAAGACTGCGTGGTAGCTCTCCACCTCAGCTATCATTACGTGAATATACCACTGTTTGACGAGTAGTACGGTGTAACATACCCTTGGAAAGGATACACTACCAGTATTTATCCATACCCAGGGGGTGGGGGGGGGGTAGGAAGCGGCTTTCAAAGCCAGCGGATTTACTACACCGGAATGGACATTATAATGTGCTGTATTTCCATTTCATTGTACAGCCCCTGTATTTCTAAAATTCACGTGTTTGTGTGTATGATGACTGACCTACACAGAATAAAATAATGCACGGGAAATACAGTGGATCCCGTTTCCGCCAGTCACGACGTGCACGGAAGATGTGCCATGCCTGCCCCTGGTGTGGTCGAGGCACAGCTGTCTGGCAGTCGCACAGTCGTAACGTCTCAACTTTCGAAATAATGCCTCACTCTTTTACGGAGCTAAATTGACATCATTTTCCATTATAATGAACAAACAAAGAGGTATTTAACTTTATGGAGACGTTATTTCGTTTACGTCTCGGCATCATTTGCTACGTAATTCCACGCGGCGGAATGTTTACCCTGCCACTGAAATAAACCTGCCGTAATGGAAGTAACAACCCTAGCCACATGAAACTTTCACAGCAGCGAATAGGAGAGACAAGCAAAATTGCACCAGGCTGGTGATGTCATGTGAAGTGGAGGACGCGAATTGGCGCCAGCTGCTTCCAACTGCCGCAGAGTGTGATGTGCTGCATTACAGCACACAACAACACACTAGGGAATTAGATTGCCTGTTCTTTTATCAAGAAAGCAGTGATCTCGTGTACAGACAACTCGGCACACATTTCAGAGGGTGATCTCTGTCCAAATTACGACAAGTCTAACAATGGCGAGACACAAAAATGGCAACCCCACAGATAAATAATGAATAGTATGAAGTCATTTATATGAGCACTAAAAGAAATCCGTTAAACTTCATTCACACGATAAATCAGGCAAAAGCTATAAAGCCGTAAATTGAAGTACATACCAAGGAATTACAAATAGGAACAACTTACATTGGAAAAAACACATCTACAGCTACATGGGATACTCTGCAAATCACATTTAAGTGCCTGGCAGAGCGTTCATCGAACCACCGTTATACTATTTATCTCCCATTCCATTCTCGAATAGCGCGCGGGAAGAAACAACACCCGAATCTCTCCATTTGAACTCTGATTTCTCGTATTTTATTCTGATGATCATTTCTACTTATGTAAGTGGGTGTCAACAACATATTTTCGCATTCGGAGGAGAATGTTGGCGATTGTAATTTCGTAAGTAGCCCACGCCGCAGCGATAACCGCCTTTGTTGTAATGATGTCCATCCCAAATCCTGTATCATTTCCGTGACGCTGTCTCCCCCGTATCGTTACAATACAAAACGAGATGCTCTTCTTTGGATTCTTTCGAAGTCCTCCGTCAGACCCACCTGATAAGGATCCCACACTGGGCAGCAATACTCCAAAACAGGACGGACAAGCGTAGTGTATGTAGTTTATTTAGTACTTCTGTTGCATCTGTTAAGGGTTCTGCCAATAAAACGCAGTCTCTGGTTTGCCTTTACCACGATTTTATCTACGTGTTCTTTCCGATTTATGTCAGAAGTAATTGTAATTCCTAGGTATTTTGTGGAGTTTACGGCCTTCACTTTTGATTGACTTATCTTTTAAACAAAGTTTAACGGATTTCTTCTGGTACTCATGTGGACGACTTTACATTTCTCATTATTTAGAGTCAATTGCAAATTTTTACACCATAGTGTTGTTTTATTTAGATCGTTCTGCAGTTGGTTTTGATCTTCAAATGATTTTACTAGACGGTAATGACAGCGTTATCTGCAAACAACCTAAGCGAGCTGCTTATATTTTCTCCCAAATCGTTTATGTAAATAAGGAACAGCAGAGAACCAACAACACTACCCTGTGGTACGCCCAATATCACCTACGTTTTAGTCGATGCCTTACCATCGATTACTACAAACTGTGTCCTCTCCGACAGGAAATCCGCTATCCAGTCGAAAATTTGGGGCAATATACCATAGCCACGCAATTTGATAAAAAGAGGTTTGTGACGTACGGTGTCAAAAGCCTTCTGGAAATCAAGAAATACGGAATCAATTTGGGAACCCTTGTCGATAGCACTCATCACTTCGGGTGAGTAAAGAGCTAGTTGTGTTTCGCATGAACGATATTTTCTAAATCCGTGTTGACCTTGGATCAATAGATTCTGTTCGAGATAATTCATAATATTTGAATGTAGGATATGTTACAAAACCCTGCGGAAAATTGACGTCAGTGAAATAGGCCTGTAGTTCAGTGGGTTACTTCTACTGCCTTTCTTGAATATAGGTGTGACCTGTGCAACTTTCCAGTGTTTTGGTACAGATCCTTCTTTGACCAAACGGTTGTATATGGCTGTTAAGTAAGGAGCTATCGCTTCAGCATAATAAAATAGAAATCTAATGGGTATACAAACCGGACCAAAAGTCTTTTCTTCTTCTTAAGTGATTTTAGTTGCTGCACTACTCCGATGATATATACTTATACGTTACTCATTACGGCCTCTGTTCGTAATTCGAAATCTGGAATATTGGTTTCGTCTTCTTTGGTGAATGAGTTTTGAAAAGCTGTGTTTAGTAACTCTGCTTTAGTAGCGCTATCATCGGCAGGATCGACATTACTATCAAGTAGTGAGAGTATTGTTTGTGTTCTGCCTCTAGTATATTTAATATATGACAAGAATCTCTTTGGGTTTTCAGTCAAATTTCGAGAAAATGTCGTGGGGAAGGCGAACCAAAGACTACGTTTCATTGACAGAATACTTGAAAGATGCAACAGCTCTACTGAAGAACTTGCAACACTACACTTGTCAGTCCTAGCCGCGGCGGATTAGCCGTGCGTACTGGAGCGGCCGTTCAACCGTCGGGGATTCGAATTCCCCCTTCGAGCATGGTTGTGTTGTTCTTAGATTAGTTTACCTTTGTTTAAGTAGTTTGTAACCTACGGACTATAACCACGCAGTTGAGTCCGATAGATTTACAAACATTTTTTGTCAGTCCTATTTTGGAGTATTGCTGCGCATTTTGGGATCCTCAACAGGCGCATCTAGTTTCGCATTATCGCGATACAGGGGAGAAAGTGACACGGAAATGTTGCTCGACTTGGAGTGAGAATCATTTAAAGCAAGGCTTTCAAAAAAAATGTTCAAATGTTTGTATAGCTTATGGGACTTAACTACGGAGTCATCAGCCCCTAAACTTACAAACTACTTACAAACTTCCTTATACTAAGGACGGCACAAATATCCATGCCCGAGGGGGGATTCGAACCCCCGACCGTAGTGGCCATGGAGACCGTGACTGGAGCGCCTCAGTCCCCTCGGCCACCGCGGCCGGCAAAGAAAGGCTTTATTCGTTGTGAAATCTATTTGCGAAATTTGTTACAGCAACTTTCTCCTCAGAATGTCAACATATTTTGTTAGTACCCACCTGCATACGGAGACAATATCATAATAATAAGATAAGGAAAACATATCGAAAACGGAAAGATTTAAGTGTTCCACTGAACGTTGCATAAAAATTACCTGGACTCAAACTACAGGGATCCACTGCAAAGAAACCGAAAGGAGACTTCCAGGAGTGCTAGTCTTATAAGTTTCTCAGGAGAGCTTCTGTGAAGCTTGGAAAGTAGGAGGCGAGGTACTGGCGAAAATAAAGTTGTGAGGCGGCATCGTGAGTCGTGTCGGGATAGCTCAGTCGGAAGAGCGCTTGCCCGTGAAAGGTAAAGGTCCTAGGTTCGAGTCCCGGTTCCGGCACACAATTTTAATCTGCCAGGAAGTTTCATATCAGCGCACACTCCGCTGCAGAGTGAAAGTTTCATTCTGGAACTTATGGACTACCTTGTACTAAAGACGACACAAACATCCATGCCCGAGGGGGGATTCGAACCCCCGACTGTAGCGGCCATGCAGACTGTGACTGGCTCATCGCAGACCGGTCGACCACCACTGCCGGCTCGGACAATCGTCATTCCCTCATCTAGAGAGAACGTGGAAAACGGAACAATCCGTCTTCCTTGCAGAAAACATAACCATATTATGGTGATGGACGAATGGTGTCAGTGCTCTACGCTGGTGCCATAGGAATTGGATTCCTTCTGGTGGACGATAACACTCGTCCCCACAGAACTACACTGGTTCACAATATACTTTAAGCTGAGGAAACTGAACGTATGAAGTGGCCAGCTTGTTCACCGTCCTTAAACCCGATAGAGCACGTCTGGGTTGCACTTGGCAGACACACTGCAGCCAGACCAGCACCTCCCACAACGGTTGCAAAGCTGGGTATTGTGCTCATGGAAGAATGGCCAAATATCCGTCAAGAGCTGATCGATAACCTCATATTCTCCATACCACGCAGGTTTGCAACTACACTGGCCGTCCGAGGCGATCACACAACATATTAGAGGGCAACTAGAATGACTTTTTCACTATTATGGTAGCCCCATGGTGCCTCGACCTAAGTAAACGCCATGTAAACCACAAGTAAAGAGCTGAGGCAGCAAAAGAGCGTACCGTATCACACATAAATCACATTTGTAATAAAATACATTATCATGTGTATATTGAGTACGATATCTCTAATGATGCCCTAATTATTCTGAGCAGTGTTCATTTTACGAAAGATTTAGTATGTCGCAGATTTTGATAATATCCCGAAGAAGAGTTTATTTCATTTCTCTGTAATTTAAATCTTCCCAAGATAAAACTGTCTGAGACAGGTCACGTTTGTGTTCCCCAACTTTTGAATAAAAATACTGTTTTTAAGAATAGAAACTATAATTTTAAGCTTTATGTCATAATGGTAACTCATTTCGCTTGGAATGTGAAAATAACGATGTTATGATTCTCTGGTGTATAATTGAGATGCAGACGATAATGGAAATGAAATGATATCAGAAAAGAATGTGGCGTCATTGTTTGATTAGAGAAAGAGGTGAGTTTTATGTGTGTACACGTCGGGTAGGAGTGGAGCTAAGGCTTCCTTCAAACATTTATCTGACAAGGAAGAGGCAGGATAAGCTGTAGTTCAGCCGCGGTTCACAGTAAACAGCCCTGAGGTGAAGTCGCCCAAAAGTTATAATGAAATATATCTCTCTGTAATGCCCCCCACAGTTGAAATTATCAGTAAGCACTTATTAAAATATTGTCGCAAATGAGGCGCTGAAAGACAGCAACAGTGTAGTGTAGTGTAGTAGATAATGTCTTGGTCTCTAAAGCAAAGGATTCGAAATGACAATACATTTTGATTGTATTATAAGGTTTTTAATACCTTGTAAATAAATTGAGAAATAATATCCCAGGAGTTTCTGTTAGTGTATATACACTGTGTAAACTCCCGGCCGGAGCTAGTTCATTGTGTGCTCTTGCACGGGTGTGATATGTACTAAAAACATCATCGCTGAGTTTAAACCAGTGTTCGGTATTCAACCAGCTACGCCCTACGACCCTACTACATGACAATATACTTATCGTAGATTTAACAAATAAGAGGCAACATTCTTAGAGCTTTCAATGTGAAGAGAAGCTTTTGAAACAGGCGACAGGTGGCAATCCACTCTCTCACTTAATCTACCTATCATTTAATTAGCTTATAGCTGATTACCAACTAGAACATACGATTATGAGTACATTAATGGATTTAGGTGATTTCTTTGATCATGGAAGAGCATGTAGAGTTATTAGTAACGATAATTTTGTGTGGCTCAGTGGCCTGATGCAAGTCTTGCAACTAGACGGCACTTCAGGCGCTAACGTGTCTCTCGCGCACCCCAGTAATCCAACTGGGAAAATGGGACCTGCAGTTTGACTTGGAATCCGAACCACGTGTAGTGTGTGGCGAATCCTCACATCATTGAGAGGTGAAGGCTGGCTTAAAACGCAGACTGAAAGAAAACCCACGGCACTTCGGATTCTAGTCGAGCGCTTTTTAACTAGAATGTAAAGTATTTTTTTTTTTTTTTTTTCAGTAGTTGTTAGTATTTCGAGTTGATCAGAATACGTTGGAAGGCAGATCATACTGGCGTATTGAGCTTAGGGAGAAAGCTGACAGATTGCATTACACCTCTGTGTGGGTTCCGGGATGGAGACTGCACACTACCTGCTCGTGTATTTGTCTTTGAGTTCGGGCAAGAGACCCTGGATCCACCAGCCGCCAGCCTGTCCGTGGTTTTCTTTACTAGGCTGGGCAGTTAAGGATCAGGTACATCTCAAGAAATATCTCTTTGCACCATCGGAAAGTCGCAATTTAAAGAGCTTGTCAGACTTGTCACTGTGACAGTACTCTGTCAAGGCTTACAAGGAGATAACATGGGCATCGGATTTTTGTAATTTTTTTAATAGTTCTGTACGTAAAGTTCAGATCTGAAATAATAATCAGCCAAAGGCATTCGATCCATTATCATCATCATCGTCATCATCATCATCATCATCATCATCATCATCATCATCATCACCATCATTAGAGACTGATTATACCTTTCAGCGTTCAGTCGGGAGCACAACCCCCCTAATAAAATTGCTCAATTATCTGCTGTTCATTGCTAAATTGATGACTTGTCTAATATTAAGCAATTGGATGCAGATCTCAAAAATTCAAGAGAAAATCGAGTTTGAAGTTTTGCAAGTACATCTAAATACCTGTTATTGTGGCAGTTGCTCCAATTGTAGGCGTAGCTCATTTGGTTGTTTTCTAAATTATCGATCAAGTTAATATTCCCTCGTAATCATTTCTCCATTGTGCTCAAATACTTCAACCTTTTATAAAAATGCACGTATTTTTGTTTGTTCTTAAATTTATATAGCCGCGGTGGAGTAGCCGAGCGGTCTAAAGCGTCTCGCTGCGGAGCGCGCGGTTGCTCTCCGTGGGGGTTCGTGTCCTCCCTGGGGCATGGGTGTGTGTGTTTGTCCTTAGGTTAGTTTACCTAGGTTTAAGTAGTTTGTAAGCTACGGACTGATGACCACGCAGTTTGGTCCGATAAATTTACAAACATTTGAACATTTGAACAAATTTATATAGTTTATGAAAGGTTGTCAATAATGTTGGTTTCAGTTTTAAAAAATTTAAAAATATGGTTAATTAAATTTTTGGGGCAATACTTCTCTCCTTTTTTACACCACTGATGTGGTCTCACATATTCCAGGGTGATCAGCATCGTAAATACATGGAAAACAATCATTTTCGCGGCACCAAGCACATGTTGCATTTTGCAGTCGCAATTTTTCTTTGATATATAACCTGCAAACCAAACGTCATTTACGTTCATGAAGATTTATCTTTTTTCCCCAAAGTTTAGAAACGAACCATTCATCCTTGATCATCTCACAGTAGGTGGGAGAGGACAACTGATGATGATTAATATAATGTAGTTTTATGCAATCCTCTCTTCACGTCCTCGATCAGTAAAGCCCTATTCACACGGTGATACGCAAATCGCGTAGCCATTTACCTCACAACCAGGAGATTAGGAGACTGTAGACTCGAGTAGCCGATCGCAGTCACACAGCCACGATTCTGGTCTCCCATACTGCACAGAGGCTTTCGGTGTGAAATGCAATTAAAATCAATTCCATTGCTTGTGGGTGACACATGGGCCCTTTTTTGTGTATCCTGCTTCCTTTAGTACATTATCTAGTGACTCTAGCAGTAACGATGGTATTACAATAGTTTTACTATTACCGTTAATACATGCAGATGAGCCCGAAAATTTGTGCTTGTGAATTTTTAATATCTAACTCAATATGCGTATTTTTAAAATGGAAAACGTGGGGCACATGCATTAGATAATTGAGATACGAATACTTCAGCAAGTCACTTGCGATTTTGTTGCACTAGAAACTATTTGAACTGTTGTGTGATTATTCTAATCAACATCTACCTCCTACTATTATCTATTCCATGCATCCCACGTTTTAGTTTTAAATTGTACAAGTATTGTCATAGCTATTTAAAATTCACAAGCACAAATTTGTAGTTTCATGAGTATGGTGTTAGGTATTTGTCAAGTATGTTCTAATTTTCGGTCTAGTGCATGTGAAATTGTTTAATAGATTTCAAACATCAAGATTCGTTACCGCAGACGTGTGGTAACTTTCAGGTTAATTTCAGTTTGCCGGCCGCGGTGGCCGAGGGGACTGAGGCGCTTCAGTCACGGTCCGCACAGTCACTACGGTCGGGGGTTCGAATCCCCCTTCGGGCATGGATATTTGTGCCGTCCTTAGGATAAGCTAGTTGTTAAGTAGTTTGTAAGTTTAGGGACTGATAACCCCGTAGTTAAGTCCCATAAGCTTAACAAACATTTGAACATTTTTAATTTCAGTTTTCTTCTGTGAGTCAATCAATTTACTACCTTCTTCTGTCTACGGTTTATCTTGTGAAAAGGCCGCAAAGGTAAAAAAACTAAACAGATTCGAGCTCACATGGAGTTTACCATGAAACATTTTTATCGCGAAACATTGGTGACAGAACAAGGAAAGAGAGAAATAACAGTGGTACAAAAAGTGCACTCGGCCAAACACCAGATATCAAAAAGTTTGAGCAATGTTCTGAGCTACTGAATGTTTCACGTCTATAACTCATTGGAAAGCTAGCAAACATTTTATTGTGTCATCCTCCATGCCATTTGTTGAGTACTCATCCCCGTCTAGTTGTCAGGAAAGGTACGGTGCAGGAATGTAGCTAGAACAACTATTCAGATTAATAGCACAAGTTTTATTTGCTAAAGAATACAATACTCAACTTTAGGACATATGTCTGTTTCTTCTATCTTCTCACGGCGTCGTCTTCTGTATGATGCTAGCTGCGTTGAGACCTAGTTAGTGCCTAGCTCGTAGCAGAGTTCTTTCATTCAAATTGCATAATCAATATTTTTGTGCTGTTCTCAGGCCCATTACCCATCTTAAGAAATAGTAAAAATTACGTGAGTATGAATTTTATTTAAGGCGGAAAGAAAAAAATTTAGTACGATCCAATCAGGGGCGGATCTAGGACAGGGAAGGGGGGTGGAGGGAGTGGTGAAATAAATCTTATCGTCTGCTAAATTCTGACTCAGTATAAAGACTCTAGTACCTGCCACCCCTTTTTATCCCACGCCCAGTCAAACAAAAGTCTCAAAATTTTCAAAATTCAGTGCTGTGATAACACGCTAGCTTCGCATTCTAAAAAAAAAAGAGGGGTCGTTTGCCCCCCCCCCCCCTTTGATCCCCCTATGGATCCAATAAGGCCAATGTTTTTATCATATGTAACACACGTTCGTCAAATTAGCAACAATCAAAATGTTCAAATGTTTGTAAAGCTTATGGGACTTAACTACGGGGTCATCAGTCCCTAAACTTACAAACTACTTATGAACTACTTACGAACTAGGACGGCACAAATATCCATGCCCGAGGAGGGATTCGAACCCCCGACCGTAGTGGCCGTGCAGACCGTGACTGAAGCGCCTCAGTCCCCTCGGCCACCGCGACCGGCGTCAAATTAGCATTTATTCCATTGGAACAATGGCAAAGCTATAGACATATCAATCGTTCCAAAAAGGTCAACACTTTCAGTATGCATAAATGGTCTACTGGAATACTGGTTAAGTAGTACATAATGTGACAATAGATAGCATGTCACATTGTCTGCCAATTCACATTAACGTTAATTATTAATGAGAAACTAACCTCAAGGTAACTGCGAGTTTTTTTGATGGTGTGATTTGTCTCGCCACTCGGTTGCAGGATTCCCTTTTCAGTTTGTCTTCAACTAATGACAGAATACATTGAAACTGATTAGGGGTGAATCTAAAATATTCTTTAAACTTGTTCACTTCGTCGAGCAAATGTTTTTTTTTTTTTTTTTTTTTTTTTTTTAAGATGTTGTGCGATCGGTGTAAAAATATTTGTTTCACTGCTTTGCGCTTCCTGAAAACTCTCTCAAAAGCAGTCTTCCTCTTCCGTAGCTTCCATGAACTTTCGTAGTGCCAACAGAATAGCTTGTTCCAGCGAGCATTGTGCTGCATGTTGGTCCTTCGCTACTACTGCCACGCCACATTGCCCCACGCCCAGTAAACTGTGCCTTGCAGCGAGCTGAACTCGAGCGGCGCAGTAAACCGCACAATGCGTCTCTCGTCTAGGACAAACGATAGCACCCAGCGGCTTCCAACATATTGCAAAATTAAATTCTAACTTATCCAAATCTTTCTCTCGCTTACACCCACACAAAAAAATGTAAAGGGAAAAAGTTTGTCGCTTACTATATTTCGGATGACGATTTGGTACAAGTTCTGCGTCAGACGTGAGATTTTAATTTATTACTTCACTATTACTGACACTATAGGCCAGAAAATTTACAGGTGTCATATAGTACTGAAGACAATTATAAATTTATTTTGGTGTGCGAAACATAGTTTAGGAGATATGGCGTGATAAATATAGAGTAACGCGAAAAAACAAGTTTCCTCAAAATCTTAAACTTTTCTTTTTTTCAATGGGAAAATAATTAATTTAATTAAAAAAGAGGTATCAGAAGGTAGTTCTCGGATCACTATATCATATTCAATAGCCAAATCATAAAAAAACGCGACTTTCACTTTTTACGTTGGACGCGCCCCGTCCCGCAGCTAGGAAAACATTTCTTGCAGCGACCAGCGGCCCGCAGCAGACAACAGAAATGGCAAGCGTGTGCCGCACCACGCTGCGATCAGCACCTAGGAAAATCGTAGCTTTAAAGGTGGGATTCCTATGGCGCGTTTGACGCATGCGGCTGCCGTTGTGCGTCTGACGTAGTGCGGCTGACGCAGAGCTGGCGATTCCTGTAGAGCGGCAGCCTCACACTGTTTAGTTGGTCTGCTGCGTCTGGATGACAGCGCGATTTGTTGTTTTATCTGATGTTAGAAGACGTTGGAGATGAAGAAATTCAGCTTCAGCTATGTGAGGAAAGGCTGAAACACATTTTGTTGCCGACCGCGGTGGCCGAGGGGACTGAGGCACTCCAGTCACGGTCTGCACGGCCACTACGGTCGGGGGTTCGAATCCCCCTCGGGCATGGATATTTGTGTCGTCCTTAGGATAAGCTAGTTGATAAGTAGTTTCTAAGTTTAGGGACTGATGACCCCGTAGTTAAGTCCCATAAACTATACAAACATTTGAACACATTTTGTTTACCTCACAAGAACTGAGGAAGGTTGTTTTGAACAACTCATCAATCGGAACTTGTTAAAAAAATTACCAGAAACTTAGACAGTATTTCAGGATGAACATGGTGCAGTTTAACTATGTTCTCGATCTCGTCAAAGAAGGTATCAGGAAGGATTCCTCTACTAGATATCCATACCCAATAATACCGTATGAAAAACTAGCTTTAACATTGAGGTATGTACAATATTTTTTTTAATGTGTTATTATTTTATCAATAATGCGCACAGTGTAAAAAATGATAATTAGTACAACACAAAAATATGAAATTAACACTTACCGCAACATTAAATGGTTTCGAAAGCTGCCGTTTCGGTCTCTGTGTTGTAAGATGGTGTGATAGCAGTGTTATCCAGACTTGATGTCGTTGGAGTTGTTGAGTACGAGCAAGTACTCGGAGATGAAAGACGCACGGAAGAGTAAAAAGCAAATGAACTGCGATTCTCCAAATCAATAAGCATCTACAAGTTTCTCAATTTGGCTTCATTGATCAAATTATGATTCAACTTTTTTACGCTGCGGGTGATACTTTAGAAAAATAAATCGATATCATCACGCTTTCTTCAGCCAGTCTTTTCATTAAGGTTTCTCTCTTGGCCTGCCCAGAATTCATCAAGTCCATGATTTTTTCAATTTGTCGTGACCTTTTCCTGGATGGTCTGAACGACACGATGTCTTCTACGTCTTCGGAAAAAAAAATATTTATTTGACAAAGTTGGCGACGTCTGGCACACCTCTCTGTTACTCTGTTCACCATCATCTTGTGTGCTTTGCACTTCACTGCCTCAACAATTAATTAAGTGTCAATAATAAAATGAAACAGATTAAAAAATAACGTAAACAGGCAAATTGTATGGCAACTTCCACTCGCTTCTGATCCATTTTGGTTATAAATTACCAGCCAGTGGCCATTTATTTCCTTTACTCGAAGCAGAACTTCCATTACTTTTTCCTTTTCTCTGCCGTTTTTGATGTGTGTCTTTTATATTCCTCCATCTTTTTTACAGTTTTCAACTATAAAATACAACACAGTGAAATAATTATGTACGTTATTTTTCGTTCGATGTAAAAATAATAGTAATTTTTAAAATTACACCCATCTTATTTTTATTTTATTTTTGGAGAAACATTCAGATAGCTGGCATTTGCATTCAGAATATCTCCTACTTACATCGGTAAAATCATACAAGCCGCGCTGTCAGTTCTGTGTAAGACGTTGCTGTCAATTCTTTTGCCACAGATGTCATCTGACCAGTTGAAATCAAAATGTAAGGAATTTGAACAAAAATTGTAATCTCCTTTCTCTTCTCGAATGGCGAGTACTGACAAAAAACACCTATTTTTAGCAGTGTCTTTTACGAGTTTGTAGAGTTTCTGACAATGCCTTCGCTCTGTTAAGGATTTCGGATTTCGCATATTTCTTTAAACTTGCCCACCCCTCGCAGTTGATGTCATATATTCTGTGAATATTAAATAATAACAACTGCAGGATCAGAAGTGACGCCTGTTCTTTCTGAACAGACGCCACATGTATATAAATCTGATTATTGTTGCTTGCTGTTTACACAGGTTACTTAGAGATGCATTCTTAGATAAAAATAACGAGCCTCATTTTGAATTAAATATAATCGAACCACTACCTACTGAAAATCTTGGACCATTAGCAAAGAGTAGCGGGTATGCACATACTGATGGATTTTGTTTGCGAGATTCATTTACAGAATACTTCAACAGCCGAGCAGGTCAGACGCTGCAAAGTGATCACGTTAACAGAACCCAGTAGGCTTCGAACTCCATAGCGTTACTGGATAATCTTTAAACATTTGTATGTACATTATAATTAATTGAAATTTTATAACATATATCAGAACAGAACATAATTTCTACCTATTCGAAGCCAGGTCGGGTCGCCAGGATTTAATAAAAATGTGTCAGTAACTGAAAGTGGAGCAAAGACTTCAGAAATATGGTTTTAATCTTCGCCAAATGATTTTTCATAGCAAGCACTTCAAATAACATCAAATTATTAACACAAATATATGAATATACGTTAATAATCATAAACTAAAGCTGCGCGGGAATAGCCTCCATGTAACGGATTGCACGGCCGCTCGCGTCGGAGTCCTTCCTACGGTATGGAAGTGTGAGTTGTCCTTGGCATACGTTAATTTCAGTGAGTTTAAGTAGTTTTTAAACTTCGACAGCTTGTTCCCTTAGTTTTACAAACATAACGTAAATTAGCTGCCAAAGCTCGGTGTAAGGAGAAATGAACTCTTGCTACCCCAACAATTTATGGAGACGCTACTACGCTAGTATATCCCCTATGTGATTATGGCAGACTAGTTGTATCCTGTGGTGCAGTGTGCCATTAGCGCCGCTGACAGCTGTGGCGCAATGTTGGCTGTAGCGAACTGCATGTGTTGCTGTGTTGTGCAGGGAAGTGCCACAGAGTAACATATATATTTGTCTGTGGCAGTGCCTCACCTATAAATCTGTCTCACTCGACAAGGCGAGGAGAACGAAACCCCAGCACGGTACATCTGACACGAATAGCAGTGCCCTCAAGTCGCCGCACCGACCTACATACTCTAACAAGGAGACCACAGGGGTATCACAATTGTGTAATTTTTATATTTATGGTACACGAAGTTCAGACCTCACATAGTAATCTCCCAAAGACGTTCGATGAAACTGTCATAATTCTTCTGAAAATCTACTTTGAACTCTGCAAACATGCTTAATACCTGCTATGGTGCTAATTATACCGATTGTCGGTGTAAGCCACGTGATAGCGTTGTAGATTGTCGATCATGTTTCGGTGGTTCCAATCTCACCGTATTGTTATTTATTTAAGTACTTCTTGTTGTGTGCCGACCTTAGGTCCTAGTCGGGGGTTCGAATCCCCCCTCGGGCATGAATATTTGTGACGTCCTTAGTATTAGGTAGTTCATAAGTAGTTTGTAAGTTTAGGGACTGATGACCCCATAGTTAAGTCCCATAAGCTCTACAAACATTTGAACATTTTTTTAAGGACCTAGTCACACGGGGATGCTCTAGTCGCAAAGCAGCTGAGATACTGTGCGACCAAGAGACGCAGCAAATTTAGTTAAATGGGGTTATTCGCACGGGATACTTGTGTAGCGGCGTCGCAGAGTCGCCGCGACTCGATACTACGAGACTGGACGTCCTGCACTTGGAGTCTCCCAGTCTCTTGGTTGCGTTCATACCATTTGTTTGCGCAAAGTGTTGAAGTGTTTAAACTGAAATTCTAGGTAGAAAATGTGTTGTGGCGTAACGTCAGCGCCACACGCCAGACGCAAGAGAACGATCGTGGAGAAGGCAGCGGATGACGACCGACAGCCTACCGCACGCCGGCGCCGCGCCTCTTGGAGGGAGTGACCGTAGACGCACGCCCTCTACAAGCGGCTATATCTAGGCCGACATTGTAACAGAAAGAAAAATAATAATTCTACAAAGCATAAAACACAGGGCAAGTTTCACTTACTGTAGTTACAGATGTCTGCATCGGTGACATTGTCACAGATTGTAGGGTGTTGCTCAATGACAACACTTGAGACAGAAGCAGGAGGGCAAGGTGACGGTGTCACGCTGTAGTTTTCGTACTGAAATGTCGAGCTGTTTCCATATCCTTGATCTCTTTGGTTCATAAAATCCATCACGATATTGCAAATTTGCTTTTTGCCTCTGCGTATAATATATTTCTTACTGTTGCTGCTATGGATTTGAAGAATAAGTCAGTTTCGTCCTCAATTTCAGGTTCCACTAGCTTGTCGAAAAATTTCGAAAAGGTTTGTCGGTCCTCACGTCTTTCTTTAACAGTTCCTGTAGTAAAGTGTTACTCACGAGTTTTCGAGGTTTTTTTTTTTTTTTTTTTTTTTTTTTTTTTTTTTTTGCTGCGGGTCAGTGGACGAGCTGAGAAGAGCTCCTCCAGGCAAGTAAGTCATGTAATGTAATGTTTGTATAGCTTATGGGACTTAACTACGGGGACATCAGTCCCTAAACTTACAAACTACTTACGAACTAGCTAATACTAAGGACGGCACAAATATCCATGCCCGAGGGGGCATTCGAACCCCCGACCGTAGTGGCCGTGCAGACCGTGACTGGAGCGCCTCAGTCCCCTCGGCCACCGCGGCCGGCGCAAGCAAGCCAGTCACTGCGGCGTGCGGGACAGACAGCCCTTGGAGCACGCAAGCGTTTCCCGAAGGTAGAGCCCGCAGCGGCGCGCCATGTCCCGCAGCCTAGGAAAACGGCTTCGTTACGTTTGCACAGGGCGAGTGGGGAGCGGGGTTCCGCACGCGTTTCACGCATCACGTTGCGGGTTACTCCCGCAGCTAGGAAAATGGCCCTGCGACTGGATAGGGAATTTCCTGTCAGAGAGGACACAACTTGTAGTAATCTATAGAAAGGCATCGACTAAAACAGAGATGATATCGGGCGTTCCACAGGGTAGTGTTATTGGTCGTCTGCTGTTCATTATTTACATAAACTATTTGGGAGAAAATCTAAGCAGCTCTCATAGGTTGTTTGCAGATGACGCCGTCATTTACCGTCTAGTAAAATCATCTGAAGGTCAAAACCAACTGCAGAACGATTTAAATAAGATATCACTATGGTGTAAAAATTGGCAATTGACTCTAAATAATGAGATATGTGAAGTCATCCACATGAATACGAAAAGAAATCGGTTAAACTTTGATTACAAGATAAATCAATCAAAAGGGAAGGCCGTAAACTCTACTAAATACCTAGGAATTATTTCTACTTCGAACTTAAACTGGAAAGAACACGTGAATAAACTCGTGGTAAAGGCAAACCAGAGACTGCGTTTTATTGGCAGAACACTTTAATAAAAATTCAAATGTTTGTTAAGCTTATGGGACTTAACTACGGGGTCATCAGTCCCTAAACTTACAAACTACTTATCAACTACCTTATACTAAGGACGGCACAAATATCCCTGCCCGAGGGGGGATTCGAACCCCCGACCGTAGTGGCCGCGCAGACCGTGAATGGAGCGCCTCAGTCCCGCAACACTTAAAAGATGCAACAGAAGTACTAAAGAAACTACATACAGTACGCTTGTCCGTGCTTTTTTGGAGTATTGTTGCCCAGTGTGGGATCCTTATCAGGTGAGTTTGACGGAGGACATCCAAAGAAGGGCAGCTCGTTTGTGTTGTTACGATACGGGGGAGACAGCGTCACGGAAGTGATACAGGATCTGGGATGGAAATCATTACAACGGCGTTTATGGCTGCGGTGTGGGCTACTTACGAAACTCCATTCGCCAACATCAACCTCCAAATGAGAAAATATACGAGAAATAAGAGCTCTAACGGAGAGATTCCGGTGTTCTTTCTTCCCGCGCGCTATTCGAGAATGGAATGGGAGATTAGTAGTATGAAGGTGATTCGATGAACCCTCTGCCAGGCACTTAAATGTGATATGCAGAGTATCCCATGTAGATGTAGAATGCTCTCGGCCACTCCGCCGCGACTCAACACGCTGTTGTTGCCTGGAATACTGTGATGCCTGACAGGTGTGAAGCCACCAGTGCACACCACGTCCCTACTGCAGTGGTAGTGCCTGGCTGCTTCACGGCTGCCGTCTGTCGTTTGGACGGCAATCGCCTGTGCCGGCGCCATAAGACCCCCATCCCACAACCGTGTACACGGTGCTGTATGCACGGCTGCCGGACAAGTGTGAAATGGGACGTAGACAGGGACCTTGCCGGGCGAGACAGTCAAGTGGCACCAAGTTGCAGTAGACCCACTCGTCTCCAGTAGCCAATTAAGGTAAGAAAGTCGAACGCGTAACCAAAGTACTCCAGCTCTAGGTTGTACTGTGAACGGAAAATCAGTTGAAGTGGAGCGCTATGGAAAAATATTATTCTTGAAAATCTACTGAAATGTATTCTCTCCTACCACGTGCAGTTAGACCATCGCCTCGCTCCTTCACTGCCGGAAACTGTACATTATTCTACGAATGTTTCTCAGTTGCAACTGGATAATACGGAACCTATCATTTTAGTAATTAAGCAACGTGTACAAAGAAGAAAAACAAATGTAAGTGGTCAAAACATGAATTCAGATGAAATGATTGTAACAGAAGTTGTGTTTCGTTGATTGAAAGACAGAGATGACAGCCTAATATAATGTTCGTAGATATCATCAGAAAGCACACTGTAGGAACGTGGATATATATTATAAAGGTTAAAAAGTATTTTTCTGTCCAAAATGTACATTTAGTGTAATGAGAAAGACCAAACTATGCCAAACGTTTTTAATCAAAATGTTCAAATGTTTCTTAAGCTTATGGGACTTAACTACGGGGTCATGAGTTCCTAAACGTACAAACTACTTAAGTACTAACCTATACTAAAGACAGCACAAACATCCGTGCCCGAGGGGGGAGTCGAACACCCGACGGGGAACGGCCTCGCACATCGTAGCATAGCACCTCAATGCGCTCGGCCGCTGCAGTTTTTAATCGTTTTGTATTTTTATTTAATTACTACTGCACTAACTTCTCTCCCACATATAAGGTAAAGGCGCCAAATTTCGTCCACGTGCCTAATTTCGTCCCCCTAAGGTTCTCCGTTCTGCCGGTACGAGCGTCATCGGTGATATTATTCGATAGATGTCCTCAAGGCCACCAGTTAGTTGTGAAAGTTTGATGCGTCCAGTCCTCTGCGTGGCCGTTTGACAAAATATAACCTTATTTGTCAGAAGGTAATTTCTCGAAATACTATTTGTAAATGGCCTTTTCGAATTATTATAATGTGTTTAATGTGTTTATGTAGTTGTATTGGACATATCTGTTTAGGGTAAGCTATAAACTGAATGATCTGAGCGTTGTGACATGTTTGGTTTACTACTTTACGTAGTGTAGGAAGTCACCATATTGGCAAGTGGAATGTTCCTATTTTCGTCCCCCCCCCCCCCCCCCATATGTTCCTAAATTCGTCCAGGGGACGAAAATTTAGATGGCGCCTAGGAAGAAATGGGACAGAGAGGCGATGAAATCGGCAATAACTGTGGTGAGTAACAAGGAAATGGGATGCAAATCTGCGAGTAAGACATTTAGTTTGCCTAGGTCAACTCTCAAGGATTATATGAAGAAAGGAAAAGGTAAAAGTGCTGAAGAGTTAATTGAAACAGCTATTGGTAGAAAACCAGTTCTTTCATGTGATTTAGAGGTTTATTTGGTGTCTTATTGTAAGGACACGGAGAAAAATTTCTATGGCCTTACTGTGAATGTCTTAGGCGAATGGCATATCAGCTTGCTATACGGAATAATCTGCTCACCCATTTTCAGTCAGGCAAAAAACAGCTGTTCGGAAGTGCCTGCTTCTGTTTCTTCAGAGACATCCGACACTTTCTATACGAACGCCGCAATCCTTGTCAGAAGCTAAGATATAAGGTTTCAACGAGAAAAGTCTTAAGCTCTTTTTCTCTATTTTCTACAGTTGCTAATCAATATTTTTTGAACAAAAAAAAGTTTTTAACCTATATCTAATATAAATAAATATTGTAACATGTTTTATTATTATTACCTTCTTTTTAAACTGTTAATATATCTTTTAAAAGACGTATTAGTAGGGGACGAAAATAGGACCCCCTTTTCAAGTGTGGTAAAAGTACATTGGATTTGAAGTTTTTTTCTATAAAGATAACAAATCTTTTCTGATATATTTTGAGCTAAGTACCATGTGTAGGCTCAGTTGGTGGTGTTATATAAATTATTTGGGATTCATTGATTTAAAGATATGGTATTCAGAGGCCAAAAAGTGACGGGGGGGCGGAATTTGGCAACTTTACCTTATACCTCTTCTAATACAATTGCCTTGCCATATAGGACAATTTTCGGCAACTCAGTTTTCTGACCAGGCTATGTCTTCTATTTCGAAAAGTACTCTAAATCAAGGATTTGAGTTACGAAATGTTTAATAAGAGTGCTCAGGAAAAGCTGTTTCTCTTGGATCGTTAAAATAAGCGTACGTAGGCAGTAACAGGGAATATAACGTATGAAAATTAGATGGTTTGTAGGTTCACGAAAATACGCAGCTGTCGGTAATAATAGAGCTTGTGTTTAAATAAAACGCTATTGCAGCATTTGTTAATGTATTTCACGACAGATGACAGCAAATTAATAAAAATCCGATATTGCTATTTATGAAATCAGGATATACTATGCCAACACCCGTACTGAAGAATACATCGACCGCGCGGGAGTAGCCGAGCGGTCTGGAGCGCCACGTTGCGGATCGCGAGGCCTCCCGCGTAGGAGGTTCGAATCCTCCCTCGGGCATGGATGTTTGTGTTGTCTTTAGTATAAGTTAGTTCATAAGTAGTTTGTAAGTTTAGGGACTGATGACCCCGCAGTTAATTCCTATAAGCTTTACACACATTGGAGAATACATCGTAGCTACTATCTCGGAAAACCCAAGCAAGTAATCTTACTGGTAATTTTTCTACAGTTTACATCTGACGATGTGACACCGAAACACGTAATATATAATAAAAATTAGTGCGAGTAAGACCTTTCTGTAAATTTAATAAGTGCAATTTATAAGGACAAAAGATTAATTTCTAATGTAACAAAAGTGCTCTGTCACCTTGCATGCAAAAGGACGTGGGACATATTCTATTTATAAGCAATCTGAATACTCCTTACAGTGTCTAAACATTAGGACAGTGTAAAATATCTATCAAACTGGACCCTGTTTATTTCTGTGAATACCGCTTCTATTGATGTATCGTATCTAATGACCACGTTATCGACGATACGTTTAACCTTATCTTCCTTCCATGAATTTACTTACATTAGTGTAATTATCTACTCGTGGCGAGTAAGAGCACACGAAACCGTTTTACCAGTGTCGAAGTTACTAAATGCACTTTACAACTCAGAATTTTTCAGAATTTCACAAAGCGTATCATGATTCGTATCGATACGCAGTCAGATAAATATTGTGGTCTAATGACAATGCAAACAAAATCTTCCATCGCATTTGAGTGACAATGTGCTAAAAACCTCTACCTATATGTCTTATGAACAATTTCAGTGGCTCTCATCACACTGGCCCAAACCATGGTGATTGTTACAGCCGGCCGCGGTGGCCGAGGGAACTGAGGCGCTCCAGTCACGGTCTGCACGGCCACTACGGTCGGGGTTTCGAATCCACCCTCGGGCATGGATATTTGCGCCCTCCTTAGGATTAGCTAGTTCATAAGTAGTTAGTAAGTTTAGGGACCGATGACCCCGTAGTTAAGTACCATAAGCTATACAAACATTGAACATTTTTGATGGATACACTATGATTACTACCAAGTTAAGCAAATATCTTCACAAAGGAAACGCACTTGATTTTTTGTAAGTCCTAAACTATGTTAAATACCGCAACAGTAACCAATTAAAAAATCGCAAGCAAATTTAAACACCTCTAACGTATTTATTTCAGTGGCACACATAAACAAGTTGCCTTCAACATCTTGAATGAGAGTGTATGTACTGCGCAGATGAATGTGCAACTGGAGGCGTATATTAAATAGTACAAATTTAGAAGTGAATTCCGAAATCTTTTTGACAGATACATAATCACATATCTCTCATGGATATTACTTTCATCCTCTAAAATACTTACGTTTCTTAGCTGAAGCCGCGGCGGAGCGGCCGAGCGCATTGAGGCGCTATGCTACGATACGCGAGGCCGTTCCCCGTCGGGGGTTCGAATCCCTCCTCGGGCATGGATGTTTGTGTCGTCTTTAGTATAAGGTAGTTCTTAACTAGTTTGTAAGTTTAGGGACTGATGACCCCGCAGTTAAGTCCCTTAAATTTAACAAACATTTGAACATCTTTGCTGAAGGTGACGCGGTGTTGAACAACTGCCGATCTCACTCTTGTGTTCTTTTCTAAACCTTATCACTCCATCGGAGCATAGTCACCTAATTGTCGGCGCGCGAATTTGAGTTTGACTTCCAAGGTATTACAGTTACCATAATTTAAAACAAAATGAGTGATCGACATATATAAGTGAAAGTTATTATATATATTCAATAATTTGTCGTCTGGGTTGTCCGAACTCTCTTTCTGGAACTAACAGAACCTCTGGCAAAGAGTTTAAAATTCATAAAGTGGGTATACGTTCGCAATGTTTGAGGCAACTTGAAACGCCATGCTTTTTGGAGTAGAATCTATTAATGTTGTAGAGCATTGAAATATATAAAAGAGAAAAACAGTGTAATAATAAATTTAAATTCCACACTTACCTGAGACACTGCTTTCTTCATAGAAGTATTATCTTCAAAGTTATTGAAAGTTTACTTTATGTATGCTGGTCGTTATGTTTACTCATTTTTTGTAAACGTTGTGAAAAATTAAAGACAGTTAGGATTTCTTTGGACAAAAGACATCTCTCATTATTCGTGTTGTAGATAGATTTATTTTTAAAGTCGGTTAAGTGATTGTAGCTGGCTTTAGTCGTAAATCAAGTTTCCTCTTTCTTATTTGCAACTCATATAGTTTTTAGCTCCTTGTCTTTCAAAGAAAACATGTAATTACAGAATAGCTATTTGCTATCTTGCAGTTATTTGAAGAGTAATTAAAATTGCAAGACGTCATTATACTCGTGAAGAGTCTTCCACACATCTGCCTAGTAATACGTAATATTTAGTGTTTTGTCACTTCAGTTCGTTCAATTGAAAGTCGAACGCATTTAGGTAAGAATAAATTTTATTTTGCTGAAGAAACTGTAGATAATAATAAAAGTGTTTCAACAAATAAAGCACAACATTTTCCATACTGACAAATCATAGACAGGTTATTCTGTAATTTTATCACTGTTAAAATGCCGGTCGAATTTACGTATGTTGCCACAAGGAGCGCAGAAACTATGAAATTTAAGCTACTTGGTTTTATCGGTTTGTCTTGGTCGACATTTCGGCACTGAGCAGCAACATTGGGCTATAGTATTACCTGGTCAGCTGAAGTTTTGTACCTGCTGCCTTATTTGAGGAAACAAGTATTTTAGTGTCGTATCTTGACTGTAACATTAAGGTAGGTACATTTAATGCTGGCTTTGCTCCGATGTGATACTAGTGCCTTCCACTTTCTAGATTGTCTTATTTGTGTGTGTCGTTTGTGATTAGATTTAGAAATCCTTAACGGCGCGAGTAAGTTTAAAGAAGGCCAATTATTAGACTGGTAATTTACACATATGAACAGAATTGCTTTAACTGTATCTACTTCAACAAACGTGAAAATCTAATCTCTTTTCTTATAAGCACGTAGGCTAGAGGAGTGATTTTTAACCTTTTAGAATATGCGACTCCTTTCCAAGTAAAAATATTCTCACGACCACTCCCTCCCTCAATAGCCGCAATAAACCCGTCATTGATTTCAAAAGCAACAAATTTCATTTTATTCCCATTAATATTATACTTTTCACCCTGTGTAATGTAGTCGCAGTGCTCTATAGGGAGCTGATACATACAGAGTGTTTCTAAATGATACCGACAAACTTCGCGGGGTGGTAGAGGATGGCTTGAGAAGCAAAGTGAGGTAGGGAACATGTGTCCGGAAACTTCACCCAACGGCGCTACCGAGCGTCAAAATTATAGGTGCTGGCGCTTGCCGCTAGGCCACCCCTCGGGCGGCGAACACGTCGTTCTATGCACTAGACTTGTGCATAATAGTTCGCGATTGGGAGCGCTCACTTTAGTTCGTGGCTCTGCCGCGAAGTAGCTCGCTCTTTTACTTCGTCCGCTCCCAGTGACGGCTGAGAGGCGTGGTCTGCGCGTGCAGGTGGAGGGGGAAGTTTCCCCACCTAGCTGCTTCATGCGCTTGCTGCTTGAGCCGCTAACGATATCACGCAAACCAAAAGAAACAGTTTGTGGTTAATTTCTCGCGTTTAAGTTTAGAGTTATCTTGGCATTATGGAATTTATTAGTCAGATATTGCAGAGTGCAGAACACATCAAAACAGAAATTTTGTAGCACTGAACTATATAATCTAGCAGGCAGATGCTCACCTCGAAATGACTCATCAGAAGAAGGCAAACACATGATTTTTAATCCTGCTACGCGCTCTCTCGCTATTGCCCGTCGGTCTTCGGAAAATAATCCAGCGAACTATGAAGCGATATACGTTTGGCATAATCGTCCGCTGCTCCTAGTTCGTCCGCTCTTTTTGGCTTTTGCTACTGCTACTAAAAGAGCTCTTTTTTATGACAGCTTTTTTATTTAATGAATCAGTGTTGCCAAAGCGTGTGCTATTACCCGTATTTTTGGGCAATTTGACATCAAATACTTAGGCAAATAAACCAGCTATTTACACGAATGGGTGATACAATGGTATTCAACTACTTTGCATACAGAGTACTCGTAGTACTTTATTTATAAAATAGATTTCTTGTGCAGCTGAGCTGCATCTCAGCTGGAAATGAAGGTAACTGGCAGAAGGGAATCACGCGATTCTGCGCGCTCTCGCTGTTCCCCGTCAGTTTTCGGAAAAGGAGCGGACGAACTAAGAGGCGAGGGATCTGCGAACTAGTTCGCGTAGTTCGCCTGCGGGAGGCTCTTCCGAACTAGTTCGTTCACGAACTACACAAGACTACTATCCACACAGACCGCGGGCAGGTCTGATATTGGGGGTTTGCGAGTGATTGCAGCAGCAGCTATAAGTTTGACGCTGGGTAGCGCCGTTGGGTGTCGTTTCCGGACATGGGCTCCATACCTCATTTTGTTCCTCAGGCCATCTTGTACCACCCCACGAAGTTTATCGGTATCATTTAGAAACACCCTGTATATAAGTACAGAATAATTCACGAGGAATTTCACATAATTTCTGAGGTGATTCTGCATGTGAAAGTACACCGAAAAAGTGTGAATATTTCTTTCCGAAAGGTGCTTCCAACTGCGACCGCGACCCCTTGAGAAAGGGTTCGGGGACCCACAGGCTGAAAAACATTGAATGCTTTGGTGAAGCGAGTGTCAATAGCCGTAATATATTTCATGAAATGCATTTTTAAAAACCATCAGCTGTTTATTCAAAACCTTATGTATCTACCAGTTTCGGTCAATAGACCATCTTCATGGATAAACTATACAAAAAATACAAAATAAACGTAATTAATGTGCAAAAACAAAGAGAGGAAATAATCAGCAAAATTACATATAAAGAGATTGAAGATGAAGAATCATGTCAATTTAACATATAGTTAAAATACTTACAAGGTGTTAAAACTGAATGGTAAAAGGCATCAAATAAATACATCTAGCTGAGACAAGCAGGAGTCAGTATAACTAAAAGTGTTAAAAATACAGTGGTCATCTTACATAAAACCTATCAGTCAAACACAACATAAAAATAAGAACAGACTATGAATAAAAATGGAGGGAGTGCCTTGTGCTAATTGCATGAGTCAGAGATGATGGAACCTATGTTACCGATATTCCAATACCATTAATGGATGTACAATATCTTTGGATGAACATCTTTGGACACAAGTGTAAACAAAGTTACAAGGTGTAGTCATCAACACGTTACGACGAAATTTGTGAATACCAAAGTTAACAATAACAAATAAAGTGTGGTGCAGTAAAATACAGTATCACAACATACAAAACTAAACACAAGAAGTTATTACATCAATATATCGTGTTATAAATGAGAAAATAGAAAGTGATCATCATTTTCAATCTTTTTATATGTAATTTTGCTGATTATTTCCTCTCTTGGTTTGTGCACATTAATTACGTTTATTTTGTATTTTTTGTATAGTTTATTCATGAAGATGGTCTATTGACCGAAACTGTTAGATATATAAGGTTTTGAACAGCTGATGGTTTTTAAAAATGCATTTTATGAAAGCATTGGTCTAGAACAGCGATTCCCAAAGTGCCCTATATAGACCCCCGGGGGTCTGTTCCAACCTGTCAGGGTCCACGTCAACAGAAAAATAATTTGGGGGTTGTTTGTTGTAAATGGGACTCCACTATGGTGGTCACATTTAGGAAAGTTGCAACCAAAATTTAGAATTATTCTCACAATACTGAAGCTTGATCCTTTGTATGTCACTGTTCGCTTCACTGGCTAAGCGAGAGAGTGGAGGAATTCTGTATTTTCGGTCTCCTGCTGCAGGCCCTTAGTCAGATTTTTTTTTCTTCGGGGTGTTGGGGGGGGGGGAGATAAGACAAGTATGACTTTTATATGCTAATTTGTAAAGCATTACAACATAAGTAAACCAAAAGTGCACATGTATTTCAATAGAGATATTATTACATTTTATTAAATGCAAATCTCCAACGAGGAACTTGGGATACCAAGTTACGATGCCATCAGCTATATTGTTGATTATTTTCATAGCTCCACTACGTAAACTACTAGCTCTTGCCCTTTTCCGAGGAGCGGGATGAGTATCGGTCGCTGCCATGAAGGGCCACCAAATGTTTCGTCATTCATCAAGGGATATATTAATGTGTTGATTGATTCTACAGTCGGTTCTTGGTGAAACATTTGAAATTTAATAATTGAACTCTTGTTATTGCCTTGTTTCACAAGACTTTATTTTTATTTTTCATATATTAACATATTGTGGACTGGGTGAATGTGGACGTCTTTAGTTTTTCTGGATTTTGTGTAGCAGTTCCTACTGCACAGAATATAAGTTTATTATTTGAAAGAGCGGTCAAAGAAGCATACGTGGATGACCTTCTTTTTATACTCTTGATGGTCTCGGGGTAAAGCGCTCGACTGGAAACCAAAGGATCTCGGGTTTGAAACCCGCTCGGATCACGGAATTTTTCAGTCTGCGTAGATAGATGTAGAACCCAGCCTTCACCTCTCAACGATGTGAGGAGTCACCAGAAACGACACTGATTCGAATTCCACTTTAAACTAGGTCCCCTTTCCCCATTGGATAACTGGGGTAGGCTAGGGACACGCAAGTCGCCGAAATGGCGTCCACTTGGAAGACTTGTACCAGGCCACCGAGCCACACGAAATTATTTTTATATACTGAAATGAGAAGGTTTTTATTTCACAACAAAAGAAATTCCTTTCTTGTTTTTCGTTTCATAAATACAGATTTGATTATAATTATTGCTTCAGTTAACACTGATAGATGTGAAAGAAGTGACATTTGACATTGACGGGGATCTCAACTGAGACCTTCTGTTTCTAGTCTAGTACTCAGTCGCTTACCCAAGGAGTGTTTTATTTGCGATAACTCTAATATCTCGACAGTGAAGCGATATTTTTTCCATAATTTACACATGTAGCAGACCGCAGTCGAGGCCCTTTGTAAAGCATGGACACCATGTTGTCTGTAATCCTTTCCCACCTAGACAGAGACAAAGTAGTGGCAGAAGCTGCTATCCATGTTTTTTTTTTCTGTGGAAGTAAAATATCACAGAGCACCTTTATACTCAATGTAGTCAGAAGACGGTAGTTCGGATACATTTACAATGCTGAGAATGGCCGCAGTCTGACTAAGTGACTTGTCTATCGGAGTATAATTAATGCGATGTAAAAGTTCGTCTCCAAAGTGATAATTTGTTATACATAACGACACGGAACAGCACAACAATTTAATCAAGTGGAAAACAAACATTGCTTATCAACAGATTTGTATGCCAAATTTAATTAAGTTAAACTTACAGTTACAAGGCTACAGTCTAAATTTGATAAAAATGAATTCATCATTTCAGCTTTTCTTCGCAGAATGAAGCTAATGAAGCTAAATATTGGGCGGCGCGAATTTACGCAGTTTCCCAATTTGTCACAAACAAACTGTGAGAATGATGATGTTTCAACATTTAAATGTCCCTCACACACACTCTAAGAAGATGTTTGAGAATGTTTTGAGTGTGGAAATATCGCAGTGGATTATCAATCCATATTGCTATGTGGAAGAGGCGTATATCGTAGTTAAAGACGAACTAATCGGAATAAGCAGTAATGAAGAACTTAAGGTCCAGTTTAGAAATGGATATCTGCAACTATGTCTCCAGAGAGACATACCTGTTACTTACCCTTTATTATGGACTATCGCAGGAAAGGTTTTGATAGCTTTCCCAACTTCATACCTGGTGAAAAGAGGTTTCAGCAATGTTGTCCATTTTCTTACAAAAAGAAGAAACAGGCTGGAAATCACTGAAAGAGGAGACTTAAGGTTAAACCTAACAAAATTGAAACCAAATATTTATAATTTACTAAAAGAGCATCAGCCATATCCCTCCCATTAAAATCCTGCATGTATCACTTTTGTTAAATATAAATTTGTGTCATTTAAATCAATAAATGTATAATACTTAACGTCTTGCTTTTTTTCTTGTTTTTCATTCGACCCTTTTACATTTATAGTTATCAAAGTTAGTAGCATAATATCAGGCGTGAAAACACATTTGAAGTGAGGAATTCGTGAAGAATTAAGTACACAATAGGCAGGAGGTCTACACAGGGCAGAAAAAGTTGGCAAGGAGTCTACGAGACAAAAAAGTTTGGGAACCCCTGGTCTAGAAGATCACAACAAAGAATTTTCTGTCAGATGTAACAGTGGATGGAAGACTTTCCTAGATGCTGCGCTGCGGAGAAAAAGTAGAAATTTCGCACTAAGCACAATAGTTGGTGGTGAAAAAAAAATGAAAACTTCTTTAAAAATCTGTTCACTTACCTGAATTTTAGAACTGAAAAAACGGATAAGCCCATATCTCTCAAATTTTACTTTTATTTTATGTCCGGTTTCCAATTTCTTTAGTTATCATCACTACATCGTAGAGACGATTGACACCTACAGAATTTCATTTACTCAAGATCGGAAAATGATAACTATGGATTGTCGAAACCTGACGCAGCTGTTCTTTCATTACCGGTAATTAATAAAATTTTTCGATCGCCTCCTGGGCATGTGAAGTTTCAAGCATACACAGAAGTTCAGAACCCTCAATTACACCCAATAATTTTTGTGTCACTGACCTCTAATCATAATGAGCCCCAAACCTCCCATGTACTGCCTCTTAGGTCAATAACAGTATTGATATGCCGTTGCGTAGTTCTGTCCGAAGGACAGTCGTACTCTCAATTCCAAAATTTGTTCAAATGTTTGTAAATCTATCGGACCACACTGCGTGGTCATCAGTCCGTAGCTTACAAACGACTTAAACTAAGGTAAACTAATCTAAGGACAACACACACACCCATGCTCTTGGGAGGACTCGAACCTCCGACTGCGAGAAACCGCGCGCTCCGCAGCGAAGCGCCTTAAACCGATCGGATACTCCACCGCGGCCAAAAATTTGTAAACTCCTGATATTTTGTCGACTACAGCGACAGTACCTATTAATTTTTTTTGTAGAAAAAAGCACTGCCTGCATGTAAAATAGTGGCATTTCGTGATAACTTATCTGCCAATAACTAAATATTTTTACGATTGATTGCTGAAAATTTCTACATTATAGAAACTCTGCACAAATACCAGCCGCGGTGGAGTAGCCGAGCGGTCTAAAGCGTCTCGCAGCGGAGCGCGCGGTTGCTCGCCGTGGAGGTTCGAGTCCTCCCTGGGGCATGGGTCTGTGTGTTGTCCTTAGGTTAATTTACCTAGGTTTAAGTAGTTTGTAAGCTACAGACTGATGACCACGCAGTTAGGTCCGATAGATTTACAAACATTTGAACGGTTTGCCCGGTCTATTAGCAGCTATGGGCGAAGGTTATTGTGCCAACAAAATTATATCCTGGCTACACATTTAAACATACAACGGTCGAATAAAGCGAAATTATATCTGCGTGAATTTATAGACATTTTTGTTTTTCTTTTTTTGCTGTGCTCAACTACTACTAGATGTTTCTTACAGACTAAATGGAAAAGAAAGTGCCCAGTTGTAAGATGAGTAATTGACTGGTGCCTCTCTTGTGCACAACTGGATACCCTTTGTGCAGTCCGTGCGTCGCCTCTCCCCTCCCCCCCTCCACTTTCTTTTTGCTCACCTGTTCCCCCTATCCCCTCTCTGTGTGTTCCCTCTCCCGGTCATCTCCTCCCGCCTCTCTATGTCAATTTACTCCCTTCCTCTACCTCCTCTTACTGCTGTCTGACATAGAGCTTTGTTTGGTGCTATGTTCAACACCGTACATCTATGAACGTTCTTCGCCATACGCTTTGAAATGTTTATACGATATTGCATTGGAATACGCAGGTATTGTGGTTTTATATAAAACGTATAATGTCAGACACTGCTATAAAAATCGCAAAAACTTAAATTATGTACAAGTTATAATCATAAATAAATTGGTGTATAAAAACCTTCCTGTGTTAGAATGCAACGTTGTGTCAAAATTTCAAAGCTATCCGCCAAGGACTGTGGGAGATTAACTGTTTTTCACAAACGAACATTCACATTTTTTACAATGTTCCCCATTTATTAAATATATTCTAGTGGGTACTAAAACTATGGGCGAAATCAAATTCAACATTATCAAAATTTCAACGCAATCAGTGAAAAAATTCGGAGATTTGAAATTTTCAACAAACTTTTAAATTTTTACTTATATAAAGAATAAAGTTCTTCACCGAATGTTTTTAAGTTATGACAACATTACACTTGGAATATACCTATTTTTTTTCCAATACGTGTCACATATGCATTTGTCTAAATTTTACACCCGAGAAAATGTGTTACAGAAATACGCAAAAAGTTTCATATAAGAGGTTATATACACGGTGAAGCGAAATTCGAGCACTAGCGCTTAGCAGGGTGATTACTCTCATGCCAGCAATAAAGAAATATCTCACAAAATTTTGTCTTGCGCATATTTCCGGCAGTAAATGTATGTCGAAGACGTAGATGAGTGTCTGTCCCATCCGTCAGTGCGTTTCAGAATTGCACAACTACACCAGCAAACTAGTAGGGGACGTACAAGACGTCTTGACGAAGAAAAAGAATATAGAAACCCATGGCAGGAATCGTCATTCATCGACGATATATAGAGTCGACGTTGCTGGGAGGGGATGTCTACAGGCTCCGGTGCCTGGAAATTGGACTCTCCGTAGCGTCGTTCTACACACACACACACACACACACCTCAGTTTTCGAAGTCCATTTACTGCCGGAAATTTGAGCAGGACGAAATTTTGTGAGATACATTATTTTATTCCTGCCATGTGAGGAATCGCGTTGCGAAGCCCGAGTGAGTGAATTTTGCTTCACCCTATGTATTAAAGAAATAGGTATATAAAAACCTTTCTGCATTAGAGAGTAACGTAGTCTGAAAATTTCAAACGAACTTCTAAATTTGTACGCATACAGACAGTGTAGATGTTCCTAGACCTGTAATTTCTTGTACTGTTGTAGTAGACAACTCTAAAATACCTCTCATAGAAAATGCTGTGTTTCTGTAACTACATGACCATTTAATAACTACGTGTATGTTTGCGCACAAAGTCCTCAGTATCCTTGAAATTCTCTGAATTTAATGTCAGTGTATACACTATTTTACAGTCGCATGAATGGTTCACCTAGTAGACTTCTACTGTTTCTTACAAGTGAGGGGTCTAGTGAGAGAGGGCACTATGCCACATAACATGAAAAATTGAGATTTAGTCATTTTCAGTATGCTCATGCCATCTTGCCTCAACCTTGTGAACTAGAACCATGTGGCCGCGTGGGAGTAGCCGAGCGGTCTGGAGCGTCACGTTGCGGATCGCGAGGCCTCCCGCGTCGGGGGTTCGAATCTCCCCTCGGGCATGGATGTATGTGCCGTCTTTAGTATAATGTAGTTTATAAGTAGTTTGCAAGTTTAGGGACTGATGACACTGCAGTTAAGTCCCATAAGCCTTACAAACATTACATTACATTAGAATCATGTGGCATAGCTCCCGCTCTTTCTGGAGCAGTTGTTGTAAGTTCTTGAATGCGCCCCTGCGATCGTTTTGAGTGAGAGGAGGAGCTATGCAACTTATCGATGTTTTCCCGTATTTCAGTTGCCGACGTACCAGCACAGAAGTGTTGCTGATTGGTAGTTCAGTGACAACCGAAAAACATATTTTTCAAAACTGTTGCTTCTATAAACCTATTCAAGAAGATACCAGGTCGTCGATCTAAAAACAGGAAAGAACCCATGGTTGATCATTCTTATGTGACTACACTTCTTGAGGAAATACCACTGCTCTGTCTACACAGAAGATCTATATCAGCCTTGAAGTTATACGATCTCATGACACTTATGCCACATATTCCTCTAATTTTTCATGGTGTTTACCAGAAACTGAAATCCACAGAAACAGTGGACAGTGAGGATACTCCTGAAGAGATATCGTTTATGGTTGTTTGTAGTTGGTGTATAAGCCTGATAACATGATTTGCACTTGGGTAACAGTATTTCAACCAGTATAAAACTTCGTGATATGTGTATAAAATTTGTGTTTTGTAATATTGTTGTATTAATTAAATCCTAAAAGGTCACAATAATTGCTAGTTACATTGAAATTAATATTTCTCCTGTTGCATAATTTACATAACAATAAGTTAAGTCGGAAAAACTGACCCTTTACTGTACAAATAATGCCTTAATACAACGCTTTACAAAACTGGATTTATCTCCACTTCTCCTCAAAGTGGCATAGTTCCCTCCCTCACTAGACCCCACAATTAAATTCCAACAAACGAAAATCGTCATACGTAACGCAACAAAAATCCCAGGCACAAAAGTATATGTTGTGGAAACGTGAAGCCGCAAATGAAATTAAAGTAATTAAAGACAGTTTTAGTGAATTCCAGCAACAGAATACGCTAATAGTAATTCAATGGGAAATTCGAAATGACCGTTACTATAGAAAGCGATGGAAATGCCTTTATCGCAAAATATTTTGAAGCTTTTCTGAATGCCCAGTCATAATGTAGATTTTATTGTTGGCATTCCTTTTCGAAATACTGTTCAGTGCATGTATTACATGTAAGAAGACACATTCTAAGTGTCTACGGCTTCAAGGAATGCATGATATATCATTCCTGTCATTTCCCGTTATAATTAGCTTCACAGCTGGCGAATACTTAAGAAAGTCAGGTTCTTTTTGCTGATTTGTCGAAACATTGCTAAAATTATCTGTTACTCGTATTTAAATGATCTTGAATTTGACAGCGAGACAGCTGGATTGCTTCTGTTAGCGGTAATTAAAGCTGAAAACAGGTTTTTGACATGCCGAAAACGCTGTAAAAACTCGAATCGTTAGTGATTTTTGTAGGAAGCAAATACATGGCCATTTTCTATCTCGCTGACTATGATGAGAGCCTGTAGACAGTATGTGTCGCGATGACGTCACCAGTTTAGGCCAAACGTCAGATACCTACTAGAAAAAAAAAAAAAAAAAAAAAAAAAAAGGTTAGATTCCATTTAGTTAAGGTGGGGGAATGAAATCTGCCGTGTCTTATGAAAAGTAGTATCCCGGCATTTGACTGGAACGATTCAGAAAAATCACGGAAAAACCAAAATGAATCGCCAGGGGTAGGTTTGAACTGCCGTCCTCCCGAATGCGAGACCAATACCATTGCACCACATTCTCTGTGGCGAGAGAATGAAAGTAAATCACAATATAAGTAAAACGTGGGATGAATTTCGTATCGGAAAAACTTTTTTATTTTAGATCTAAAGTGCCTTCTGTCGGTGGTAGGCAATGAAAACCTCGTAACTCCGTTTGTCGGTGACAGCCTCTTAATTTCAGTACCGTATTATCTTCGTTGTTGTCGCAGCACTTGAGCTCTCTGAACACTTACCTATATCGTTGCACACATAACAACTTTATTTCTTATCACTTTGTATCATTTTTTGGTCTCTAAACTAAGAAAATGGAGTTACACGGTTTTCATTGCCCACCACCGTTAAGACTCCGTGTGGCTACGGGCTGCTTCGGTTAGTGCTTGGCGTTGCAGGCGTGTGCGGCAGTGTGTGTGTGTGTGTGTGTGTGTTGGGGGAGGGGGGAGGCCAGGAAGGTGCCGCATTTAACCGCAGCTGGCGCCATGCTTGCGCAGCCTCTCAGAAACGGAGTCTGCGTCATCTTAAATAGAAGGGATACTACGGAGCGGCCGTGTTCTCAACAGCATACGCCAGAACGTCAGGGAGTTTATGATATCGTTAGTGCAGCTACACCTGTTTCTCACACGTTACTATCGTCGCTGCACTAGTATTACCGAGAAATTTCGCTTCATTGGCGGAAAGGATAAATGTTAACTACGTACTACTTTGCGACTCTTGCTCTAGGTATAATTTTTGTATGTCAAGACTCATGCTTTCCTTTTATCTCTCTCTATGCTCGATTTCAACTATGTTAGGGACTGATATTTTTAATGCTACAATCTTCACTTGAATAGAATCCGCGGCTGCGATGAATTTTATAAATAATTTTTCATTGCCTTCACCTTACATAATTTTAATTAATGAACCTTTGTACAATTACATTAGGACATTTACAGATACTTCGTAGAGGTTTCTTTAAATGTTTGTTGTCTTTGCTCATACGACACTGTATAATCGTTTAAGGTAAATCGTCATAGGTAAGGAAGAGGAAGAAAATCCACACGAAATCCTCTTCTTGCCCCCTTCCCCATAATATATTCCCAAAAATTCAATGCCTATGATTAATTCATCTTAAATATAAAATTACGACTAAATTAGAAACAAATTTATCCCATGATCTGTTATATAAATTAACAAAAATTGTAGTACAGGTCAATTGATTAACATTAACTTGTCAGAAATAATACAATTTAATCTAATGAGATTTTTTCAATCAACTGTATAATCTTTTTTTAAAATGCGAATGTCAACCAAAAAGTTTTCTTTCCCAATGTAAAATCTTTGCACAACATCTTTGGGGAAGATCTTTGGTTGTTCTAGTCCCTCTATAGCGTGTGTGATCTGTACTAAAATGTGTTTATAGTTCGTTACTGGAACACAGAAACACGTCTTCCAAAGAAGTGTGTGGAATAAATACAACAGTACTATGGATGTTAGCAATTGTAAGTAGCGACTTTTAAGTCGATATTACTATGATTCTCGCTACATGGAAGACTTATTCGTGTTGTTCTTAAATTGTCACAGATACATTAACTCCCAGTCTGTACTCAATGTAGAACAAAATCTTTTTACCATCTCGTGATGATTATCAACGTATTTCGAAACCGGTCGTGAAAAAATTAAAACTTTCTAAATTAAAGAGGACTGGTAGCTGTTTTTCCAAGATACTTTTAGTGAAGAGATCTTAGCAGATTTTTGAAGGTATCGTGTTGTTTTATCTTAAAATTCTAATTACTGACAGCATCTTTCTGTAGTCCACTGTGTCCTTTCAAAGCAACCGTTCTGGAATTTGTGTGGATCGATTTAGTCATCACGGAAAACCATTGCAGCACGTCGCTCTGTAATGAAAGTGATCGTAAGAGGTTTGAATATAACTTCTCTCTCTGCAAACATCTGCCTGTTTGGATTGTACAATTCTGGGACATTCTGAAATGATTTTGACAAAATACTTATTGTGCTAATTATTAATGAACGATATCAGTAAGTTAGTCATGTGTATCTCGTTGGCATTTTATTGAGGGCGAGCGCAAGATGGACACTATTCGCAAATCATGCATGACTTTTAAAATATGTGCCCTTGCCTCAACACTATTTCTCACATTTCATGAGCATCATTTAAAAATATCTTATCCATTAACGGAAGTTATTCGTTCTTTTGTAATAGAAACATGTATTTTGCACTCATTTCAAAGACACAGAAAGTGAATAATTAGGTTTATCAATTATGTCTATTTTTTGAGTGTACGTACGCTCCACCAGCGAATGGACAAAATATGTGGTTTGTAGTTCATGTCACATATTCAGCTGAAATCTGTTTCTTACTTATGCACGTTTTACCTCTTGCGGCAGGTCAGTGACACAGGTTTGCCAAGAACGTGGTAAAGGAGTCTTCAAACAACTCGTTTTGGCATAAGTTCCGTGCATGCTTGAATGAATGAGTGAAACCACGGGCTAAATTAGTAGGTCGTATCAGGGGATGACTCACTGTCTCTTCATAATGTATTAGTCTTCCTGTCGATCATCCTTGCGCGGCTACATTCGAGTTTTTGACATAATATGCAATGATACAGTATATAACAATCTTTATAAAACACATTCTTGGACCTATCTAGAAACGGTAGATCCACGTATAATATACCATACATTTTGCCTGTGAAACTGCATGCTAATTCCATGAACGTGGGCGACAGTAACTTAACCATTCATATACTGGCGGCAGATTATGTATGTAATCAGGTGACTCAACAGCCCATTAGACCGCTTGGGGTCTCATTCCATACCGTTTGTGCTCCCTAACTGGATATCAGCACAGCCACTACGAAATTTGTAAATCAGTCCCTAATGTGAACAGCTGCATTGCAAACGATTGCTCTGAATGTGGTACAACACTACAAGGTTACTTTGTGCAGCCACCTGTACACATAATATAATTTTTTATTAAATATAAATACTGTACCGTCATAGTATTCAATTATAAAGTAAAATATGATCAAAAGCAGCGACTTCGCAAGTTGAGGTTGCTTTTATTTGATGTTCACAGCTTTTTATTCACAATCTTTATAAATAAAATTATATCTTTGAAAAGGAAAATGTAAGCTTAAAAAGTTTCTAAAATATCTATTAAGCTTGCATTCAGATGTAGGCAGCAAAATGAGGCTATCTGATTAAAAAAATAAATAAATAAATAAAAAAAATAAAAAAAATCTGCAGTTGTCCATGAAAGCTGCGGTGGAGTGGTCGAGCGCTTTAAGGTGCCTTGTCCTTAGGTTAAGTTACTTAAAGTAGCTGGTAAGCCTAGGGACTGATAACCGTAGCAGTTAAGTACCTTAGGTTTACAAACATTTTGTCCATGAAGAATGTATTTATAAATTATGTACATTTAATTGGTGAACTTTTTGTTCGTATCTTCCTCTCATTTGATTTGGTGTGTCTGCTAGGAAGCATGTGACAAACTATGTGCCTACATCAAAGGCAGGTCGCTACAGTCACAAAGCTCGGAACAATACAGAACAATAAAGATACAGCAATTAAAATTTCTTAGTCCTAGTCGTTACACTCTGTGGATAAATAGCTTTCACTGGAACCACACCCCAAATTAAGTTGTCATTATTTCTCCTCTTTGCAATCTCAATAAGTATTAAAATGCTCTCGACAGTTTGTTATCTGAACCTGTGATTCACAACTGGCATGGTAGAAGGACCAAGTAAACGTTCATCTATATACGACAATTATTAGGACACATAAGACACGTCATTTTTCAGAAGTGAACTACATGGTAAGGGCATTTTCGCGATATGTAGAAATAGTTACATCAACTCAGTTATGACCAGCTACGTTTATTTAGTAGACATGAGGACGTAGAACAACTATTCTTCAGTCGTGAGTGGTCTCACTCTCTCTTTCACGCACACACACACTCACATAGCACGCTGACCTCACATATCATGTTTTCATCTACAAATCACTTACCACATTTTATGAGACACCAGCAGCGTAATGCTCATGATTATAGAACTACTTGGTAACATCAATTCAGTTTTTGACTAATAATTAAAAAAAAATTGTAAATGTTACTACAACCAAATTGGCCGATGTACAGACATGACTTTAAATAACATGTCAAGAGCAGGACCCCATCATAATCATTCGAAGTTAAATTCATAGTGCATACACTTTAAAAATCAAATACTACTGTTATCCATATATCAAAGGAAAAAAATTCATGTAGCCTACCCAGAATATGTGGACAGCTGAAGAACTGCAGTACTGTGAGATCTGTTATCATTAAATAGCCACTAGCTAATAGTTACTACACCGATACAGGAGAAATATTTTTGGTATGGTGTCTTGCACGGCAATAAACTTAACAATCAAAGTTCTCCCTCAAAAATGTGCTACGCTATCTGAAAATGATCTTACGCAACTGAAACGGCAATGGTAAAAGAAAGAACAAAGTAAAATAAATGTTGTAAATAATTAGTCATATTAGTAGCTGTTTCATATCAATTTGTTTCCAGTCACGAATACATTAAAGGCGTAAAAATTCAAACTATTTGCATTTACATCGTTCAAAATGCCAGAAGAAATGATAAAAAAAATGAATGAAGTTTAAAAACTTAGATCCTATTTCAATCCTGCTCTTTAAAATGTTCACAAAGACCTTATTATCTTAAAAATTTCTGATCACTGCAATCCCAGGGTTTCATATTTTTTCATACCTGCACTGCACTTAAATATCCACACTCTACGAGTTGCAGATTGTTAGAATGTTTAGCAAATACTCCGAAACTCAAGCTTAATTTTAAATTACTCTAGACAGAATTGAAAAATACCTCAGATGTCTCTGTGATGACCTTTTATGTTCATGTATTCAAATTTGTCAAAATAAAATCTTTTAAGACTGTAGGAACGACAAAATAATCATAGTACGTTTGAAAGCAATCTGATCTGAAAGAGTTAGAATGCATAATCTAGATAGAAACAAGGAAGGATTTCAAGGTATGTTGCAAAAAATTTGAACGCAAATTTATGAAATAAGTCTCATATTTACTTAAAATATGTTTATGCTACATTATAGAAAACATTATAAAAATAAACAAACATATAAATATTTCACATAGAGCTACTCTGTTAAACATTTTCTTTGAAACTGGAATACCTTACAAGTAGTAAAAAATTTTACAGCACGTTAAAAATTTTCCAAATTTCAACATTTAATTTTATTCAAAAAGAGGAACAACAAATAAATGTCAAACATCATGAAAAGTATTTTCTACATCCCACACAATGCAGATTTGCCCATAATTTAACAGTAACGGTGTCATAGGCAACAGATTGAAATTTGGAACAGTAAGACGTACATAAGTACTTTATGTAACCTGCCAGCAATTCATTTTTGAGTGAAATTTAAGCTAGGGAAAATAAACAATTACATATATTGCTCATGTCATAAGTATTCCGTCATGCTGATAATTTCTGCTGCAGACTCTATTGTACTGCAAGAAAATGAGGAATATTTTGTGTGAAGAGCACTGACAGACACATGGCAAAATTTGTATATGAAACTTTTAAACTGACTTAATATTTTCTGCTGTTTTTAATCCATACTTGTTTACTCCAATTATCCAGAAATATAAACACTCTAACCAGTAAAGCATCTTTGTGAATTTAAATTATAGATTTGACTTTTAGGAACAGGTTCGAAAAGCTTATTGTCTGTAAATGTAACTGATAAAGGATGTACTGATCTAAATAGTGTTAGTGATCATAACAACCCATGTTGCACCATTTGATATTTAACTTTAAATCGGGTTTATGTCAAAGGCAGATACATGTAGCTGTCACAGTGAGAAACAGTAAACAACAAGCGAAAACATGACATCTAAAATATTTTGACCGATTTCAACAAAACGTATTTTAATGTAGTCAATAAAACTGATTACGCTCAGAAGTACAACATATGCCCTTAATGTATGCAGTTAAGTTTAAATCTCAGTAAAGGTCCAAAAAGTATAATTATTAATTGACAAACTATTATTTGTGTTTATAAACTATATGGAGTTTGGTCATAGAACTATCACATCCAGTCACCTTGAGGAAGACATCAGTACACATGCTAACAGCAAAATAAGGCACATGAGATGATTGGCACATGTTTAATTTCACTGTGCAATGAAATATTATGCAGTGAAATTATTCATTGTATCCACTGTACAACAGTAATTATTTACAGTAGATATACATAAGGAATTATTTACAATCCTAGAATATTTACAGATATACACAGATAATTTTAACTACAGAAATATATATAATATTTATAATTTTGAACAGTGTATTAACGATTTAGAAAAACTCGCATGAATACCTATTTATGTTATGCACTTTAAGAAACCAACAAATAGACTTCTTTTGTAAACAGCTTACTATAAAAATTCCGTAGTCAGGTCGAGAAATAGGTAATAATTAAATACTTGAGTGAATAAACGTCTTCTGTTAAGTACCTACCGGTATAAGATAAAAAGGCCATTCGTAAGCGTTTATTAACTTGTAATCTTATATTAGGAATCTCGTATCAATAACTGAAACATTATGCAGATGCTTTATGTTGAAAAATAACTTGATCATAAAATACACATTTGATTACTCTTATTCTACGTGCTCTGCCAATGGCTTAGATATGAGGACTAGACTTTTAATAATCTTAGTAACAATACAGTATAAATAGATTTGTAGCTTTTATAAAGAAACAGAGATATAAACCTATGGCACACTTTTTAAGATACTCAAAGGCACACCTGCTTTCTATGGGCTTTGTAGTACGCATATCGTAGTGTAACAACATGAAGTACCACAGCGTTACCATATAAGGCACGTCTGTGGCTTTTACACTAACTTAATTGAAAGTATAATGCTAAAGTCTACAACGTCACTAGTAAAATATGGACTCTTTCATAAGGTTCATAGAGTACAGTTTCTTTTTAAAAGCACTACGAGCGAAAAATAAAGGAACAAGTTTCAGCCTATCAGGTAAACTGTAGGCCTAATTCAGTCTGTTCACAGAACAGAATAACCTCATATTTTGTGACTGGTAATGTCATTTGAAGTAGCCTCTCAACGTGTCTGAGTATCATATCAACTGTCTCGTGTTTGAAACTAATTCATAAAACACTTGTCACCCTAATAACAACATTGAAACACCAGTTACACTCCGACATTTACCAGACCGTTAGTGGTTGAGTATAGCAGCTAAAATATTGTTGTTCAGCTTTTAATTTAAACAGTAATTCCAGAGGTTAAATACATAGAGAAGGAACAAAAAACAGCGAACCTCGTTACTGATGATGGTAACATTTCTGAGTGACAGAATTTCTAAACAGAACACTGATTGAATCCAAATGTAACGTATATCTAAGGATCAGAGTGTACTATTATACTACACTATATGTACTGTATTCGAATAATATCTCTTAGCTTCCCACAGGTACGTGAAATATGAACCCCAATTAATACGAAGCACGTAGTCAGCATGTTTGTACAATGGTATTGTAAAGAAAATGAAAACCGAAACATTCCGGTAAACAATCTGTTACAGTAGAGTCATTTACTACTGCTGTAGTATTTCGTGCGACAATATGAGCGCACAACAGCAGTGTCGGTATGCGAACGTAATACTGAGAGTAGTGTTAACCTGAGAGAATTCTGCGTAGTGAAGCACAGACAGAAAACATCGAAGCAGCAACTGGTGAACATAATAGAGCGATATTACCGAGCCAAAGTGTCCCGTAAGTGACAGGGCTGCTTACAAGAGTGACAGGGAAGTGTTTTTCACCTGAATAAATGAATGTTGTGAGGCGGCGGGTGCGGCGGCGGCGGCGATCTGAAGTCTAGCGGGTAGAGGTGGTCGGCGTGCGTGACGAAGCCGTGGTAGACGGCCAGCATGCGCGCCGAGTAGCAGCAGCAGCCGGCGTGGGCGGCCACGTACGGCGGCACGGCCGGGTACAGCGCGGGCACCGAGCACACCGCCGCGCGCTCCGCCGGCCCGGGGTTCGACTCCCGCCGCTCCACCTTGAGGCAGAGCGCCGTCTCCTGCACGTCGGCGCCGGCCGGGGGCGGCGGCGCGCAGCCGTCCCCGATGACGCAGACGTCGGCGCGCACCTCGTGCGCCGGCCTCAGCGGCTCCGGCTCCTCGAGACGCGCCCTCTTGGCGCAGGCGAGGTCGTCGCACGGGTCGCAGTCCGGCTTCCTCTTCCTGAGGTCCCAGCACTGCTGGCCCGAAGACGACTCGGGCTCGTCGCTGTCGAGCCAGCGGCCGAGCCTCTGGCGGTACATGCCTCCGCGGAAGGCGGCCTCCCCGCGCAGTTCCACCTCCTGGCCGAGCCATTTCTGCACCTGCCTGCGGTTGATGCCGAACTTGCGCGCCGTCGCCCGCTGGTTGCCGTGGCAGGCGCGGTCCGCGTGGAAGGCGTCCAGCACCTCCAGCTTGAACTGCAGCGAGAAGGAGCGCCGCTTGCTGAGCGCCGCGCTCGTGAAGTCGAGCGCCTGGTCCGGCTCCTGCACCGACATGATGTCGATGTCGTCGTCGTCGCTGTCGCCGTCCTCGTCGTCGTCGTCGTCCTCGTCGTCGCCGTCCACGTCCACGTCGACGTCGACGTCGGGCTCGTCGTCCGAGCGGTCGGGCGGCAGACGCGCGGACTGCGCGTCGTCGGCGCGCTGCCTGGCGGGGCTGAGGTTCAAGGCCGCGTCGGGCGCGGGGGCGAGCGCGGTGCGCAGCGACGCCTCGGCCTGCAGCCACTTCTGGATTTGGCGCCGGTGGATGCCGTACTTGCGCGCCGTCGCCCGCTGGTTCCCTCGGCAGTCGGCGTCCTGCCGGTACGAGTCCAGCACCTGCAGCTTGAACTGCGGCGCGAAGATCCTGCGCGAACCGGCGACGCGCCCGTCCCGCGGGGGTGTCTTCCCGGCCGCTTTCTTCTCGTGCAAGTCCTTCACCTTGGGCTGCTCCGCCGACTCCCGGCCGAGTCCTTGGGCCATGCTGTCGGAACACTGGTGGGCCGCGCGGTCATACAGAACGGCCGGCCGCGAGCGATTTCGACACTCGACTAGTGAGGCGCAGCTCCCCTCCTCATTCTTGGCAGAGATAGTCCCCCTCCTCTCCGCGACCGGGAAACTCGAGATAATCCGGCGCCATGTTGCGCTGGCGGGGAAACTCCGGAGAAATGTCGCGCCGCCCACTGACCGCGCACGTGCGCGCCTCGCGGAAGAAAACTGTGGAACGATCGCGCCACTGGCACACGTAAACGTAAAGCACACTGCCGGCCGCGGGGTACTCCGCGCTCCGATCCTTCCGCCTCGGCTACCTAGGCTACACTGAAGGATTTTTCACGGCAATCCAAACTATGAGTGACGTGTTTCAGAGGGCGGCACAGCGCCCGCGAGGGGGGGGGGGAGGGGCGCGGTGGAGGGGGAGAAACGAGTTCGAGACGGCGCGTTGTCGCTTTAACCGAAAGAATGCGCGGCCAGGCCGGAAAAGGCGCGCGGGGCGCGGATGTGAGGACGCGGCGGAGGCGCGGTGTGAAATGCGAGGCGGCAGAGTAATGGCCGGCGGCGGCGACAGCGAGTCTGGCGCGGCCGCGCGGCGTGGCAACAGCGCGGCCGGCCCAGACAGGGTGACGCCAGGCCGCAACAGGCGGCCGCAGCGCCAGCGCCTCCGCGCCCGCGGCCACTCCGCCGCGCGCCGCCGGCCCGCGCGCACGCACGCAGCCCGCCGCCTGCCGCCCCGCGATTCGGGTCGCTGACCGCATTCGCGTGTGCGTGACACACTCCGCTCTGCCGATGCCCACTTCCGCCCTCTGGCGCCGGCGCCCGCGCTCGCGGTCCACTTTGCTCCGACTCTGCATTCGCCGAGACTCCGCAACTTTCATCCCGATTCCGCATTACCGAGAGAGGTGGCGTAGTGGTAACACTCCGGAGAACTGCGGTTCAGCCTCTCCTCCGACTATCCTGATGTACGTTTACCGTAATTTCCGTAACTTACTTCACGAAAATGTCGGGATGGTTCTATTTCAAGAATACAGCTAATCTTCCTCATCCTGTTTTTTATTATTAAAAAAAAAATAAAGGCGGACGTGTACTCCGTATGTAATGACAAAATGTTCAAATGTTTGTAGAGTCTATGGGACTTAACTACGGGGTCATCAGTCCCTAAACTTACAAACTACAGGTCGGCAGAGCTGCAGACACGTCCGCTCGGTGCCAGTGATTTCATATTGTAAATATGGCCTTATTTTGTCTCTACATGAACCACCGTACTTTTTAACGCTTTTATGAAAACTTACGAAATGCAGCCATTACCTACAAACATTAACTTTTCGAGCCTAATTAAAGTCAACGAACAGTGTTACACCACGAACATTTCTCTGATACTAGGGCGAAACATGTCACGACTAAGCTTTAATAAACTATTTTGCAACCAAGACGGCTTTTATTGCAAATAATGAATGCTTACGTACTTATTCAGTCTTCTGTCAGGCCATTTTCAATCTCCACCTCCCTCTTGTCTCTCCCTCTTTCTTCCTGTCTCCCTCTCTGTCCTCCTCCTACTGACCCCTATCTATCTACTCCTTCTCCCTCCTCCTTTATCGATTTATCCATCCGTTAATTGCCCTGTGTATGTCCTTCTCTCTCGCCTCTCAGTGCATCTCATCGTTTCCCTACTTCTGATCCTCCTCCTCCTTCAGTACATCAACTCAAAGAAGTATTTCGTTACACGTCATACACATGTTTATGAACATGTCACACAGTGCGTTCAGGTACTAGTGCCACAATACCATCTCAGCGAACTCAAACAGTGTTCCTAAACATGTCTCTGTCATGTAACGAAATACTTTTTTTAATATATATTAATTGACAGTGGCTAATTACTAGCTGCAATATAGATTTTACAGCTTATACATTCAAATATCATCGACGACTGATAGCTGTCGACTATCCAGTTTCGAATTTTTTATCCGTCAGCTGTTCTCAGCTCGTCCCATTCATGCCAACCGAAAGTCATGGAGTACACAACTCATGGAGTACAAAACTTCTACCAACTGCTTCACTTTCATAATATCTAACTAGCTGCAAACCATCCTCGACATGGTACTTCTTGTATTTATTCCAGTCTTAAGTTAGTCAATCTCTTCCTCCCACTTCTCTTTCTGTCCACTTTCTCTCTTCTCTATCCATCTCCTCCTCTCGTTCTTTCTCTGTTCATTCCTCATCTCCCCTCTCTCTGTTCATTCCTAATCTACCCCCTCTCCGTCCATCTCCACTTCCCCTTTCTCTGCCAATCACCTCCTCGTCTCTCTGTCGAACATCTTCACCTCCTCAGCCCATTGCCTGCTCCATATGTGAACAATTATATAACTCTGTCAACTCTCATGGTGACCAGTAAGTGGTGTCTAACTTTATAGTGAGGTATTCTCCGCCATAAACCGTATGAAATCTGAGGTAGACGGTGGTGTTTTGAAGGTTAAGTGTGCAAAATTTCATCAAAATCGGAATGAAACCGTAGATTTTGTCGAATTTTGTAGGTGAAATACCTTCTGCCATGCACCATTCAATGTTTTTCGTAGACACTGACTTCCCACTTGTTCCGAAGATCATGTGTGCAAAGTTTCATCGCAGTCGGATGAATTTTAAAATGTTTACAAAATGTTTGTAGAGTCTATGGGACTTAACTACGGGGTCATCAGTCCCTAAACTTACAAACTACTTATGAACTACTTACGAACTAGTACGGCACAAATATCCATGCCCGAGGGGGGATTCGAACCCCCGACCGTGCAGACCGTGACTGGAGCGCCTTAGTCTCCTCGGCCACCGCGGCCGGCGGATGAATTTTAAAACAACATATTTAATACGAACGAACGAACTTACTAACCCAAAAAACAAAGAAACACTAATTATTATGTATCTGATTATTGAATGTTCCTCGTATATCCCTTCCATCTTTTAGATTTCCCTCCGTAACATATTAGTGGCTTGCCCTCTACGCTCTTGAATGCGCATTGTTGAAGGAAGTGCAGGTGACTTTCTGTAGTAACAGATCCTTAAAAAACTGATTGGTCTGAGGCGTTTCGCGAATACATTACAGGTCAGTCAGTTGCGGAGGCTGCAGTAAAGAAACGAGCGTATTATCGCGTGACGTGGGAGCCGTAATCGGCGAAGTGCGATAGCCAGGCGCCGGGTCAACAGCAAAGGAGCCGCCACAGCTGCGGCCGCCGCTACATGCCTGCGTCTCTGTCCAGCAAGTGGGTTTAAAGTGCCGACCACCGAGCACGAGCACTAATTAAGTTACAGCTGTAACAAAAGGTGCGCAGCACTCGATAACTGATGCAGTTAATCATAGTGAAATCTGTAAACCAATTATTAGAGAAATTTGGAGAAGTAATTAAAGTTCAGGGAGATGAAATTAAAACATCGAGTTAAAATAATTGGCGGTTTTGATCTCTGTTCTTATTCTTATTTCTAACAAATAAACGCGTTTCGGATGCGGCCATCATCAGAATTTGACACTTAAACAGATCAAATGAGATGTCATATTTTTACTAGAAATCTGTACTACAATTAAACTATACAACCTTTGTTTCTCTAGTTGATATGTGCGAAAATACTTCCCTCCAAAACTTGCCAACTATTTTCCAATGACTTTTGAGGGATGAGGCGCCTTGCTGCGGTGTGCGCGGCCGATCGTCGTCGGATGTTCCAGTCCTCCCTCGGGCATGTGTGTGTGTGTGTTGTTCTTAGGATAAATTTAAGTTTAGGGTCCGATGACCAATGCCATTAGGTCCCATAACTTTGCAAACATTTGATCATTAAGAAAGAACACATACAAAATGTAGTAGGGGAGACGAACCCAAGGCTTCGTTTCTTTCGCAGAACACTTAAAAGATGTTACGGTTCTACTAAATAAACTGCCTACACTACACTTGTCCGTTCTATTTTGGAATATTGCTGCCCATTGTGGGATTTCCCCGGAATGCGACTGACGGAGGACATAGATGAAGTTCAAAGAAGGGCAGCTCTTTTTGTATTATCACGATGTAGGAGAGACAGAGTCAAGGAAATTGGGTTGGAAATTATTTAATGAAAGGCGTTGTTTGTTGAGGATAGATCTGTTTGCGGGATTCCTTTCACCAACTTTCTCTTCCGAAGGCGAACATAATCTATTGGCCATTAAAGTTGCTTCACCAAGAAGAAATGCAGATGATAAACTGGTATTCATTGGACAAATATATTATACTAGAACTGACATGTGATTACATTTTCATGCAATTTGAGTGCACAGATCCTGAGAAATCAGTACCCAGAACAACCACCTCTGGCCATAATAAACGGCCTTGATATGCCTGGGCATTGAGTCTAACACAGCTTGGATGGCGTGTATAGGTTCAGATGCCCATGCATCTTTCAACACGATACCACAGTTGATCAAGAGTAGTGACTGGCGTATTGTGACGAGCCAGTTGCTCGGCCACCATTGACCAGACTGATGACCCGTAGTTAAGTCACATAAGCTCTACCATTGACCAGACGTTTTCAATTTGTGAGAGATCTGGAGAATGTGCTGGCCAGGGCAGCAGTCGAACATATTCCGTATCCAGAAAGGTCCGTACAGGACTTACAACATGCGGTTGTGCATTATCCTGCTGAAATGCATTGTTTCGCAGGGATCGAATGAGGGTTCGAGCCACGGGACATAACACATCTGAAATGTAACAGACACTGTTCAATGTGCCGTCGATGCTTACAAGAGGTGACCGAGACGTGTAACCAATGGCACCCCATACCATCACGCCGGGTGATTCGCCAGTATGGCGATGACGAATACACGCTTCCAATGTGCGTTCACCGCGATGTCGCCAAACACGGATGTGAACATTATGATGCTGTAAACAGAACCTGGATTCATCCGGAAAAAAAATGACGTTTTGCCATTGGTGCACCCAGGTTCGTCGTTGCGTACACCATCGCAGGCGCTCCTGTCTGTGATGCAGCGTCGAGGGTAACCGCAGCCACGGTCTCCGAGCTGATAGTCAATGCTGCTGCAAACTTCGTCGAACTGTCTGTGCAGATGGTTGTTGTCTTGCAAACGTCCTCTTCGTTTGACTCAGGGATCGAGATGTGGCTGCACGATCCGTTACAGCCATGCGGGTAAGATGCTTGTCATCTCGACTGCTAGTGATACGAGGCCGTTAGGATCTAGCATGGCGTTCCGTACTGCCTTCCTGAACCCACCGATTCCATATTCAACTAACAGTCATTGGATCGCGACCAACGCGAGCAGCAATGTCGTGATACGATAAACCGCAATCGCGATAGGCTACAATCCGACCTTTATCAAAGTCGGAACCGCGATGGTACGCATTTCTCCTCCTTATACGTGGCACAGCAACGATTCATCAGGCAACGCCGGTCAACTGCTGTTTGTGTATGATAAATCGGTTGGAAACTTTCCTCATGTCAGCACGTTGTAGGTGTCGCCACCAACGCCAACCTTGTGTGAATGCTCTGAAAAGCTAATCATTTGCATATCACAGCATCTTCTTCCTGTTGGTTAAATTTCGCGTCTGCAGCACGTCATCTTCGTAGTGTGGCAATTTTAATGGCCCGGAGTATATTTTGTTACCACGCACCTACATAGGGAGGCATGATCATCATAATCAAATAAGACAAATCAGATCGGAAACGGAACGTTCCAGGTGTTCCTTCTTCCCAGCCGTAGTGGAGTAGCCGAGCGGTCTAAAGCATCTCGCTGCGGAGCGCGCGATTGCTCTCCGTGAAGGTTCGAGTCCTCCCTGGGGCATGGGTGTGTGTGTTGTCCTTAGGATAGTTTACCTTAGTTTAAATATTTTGTAAGCTACGGACTGATGAACACGCGGTTCGGTCCGATAGATATACAAACAAACCTTCTTCCCACGCGCGTTAGTAGAATAGGTAACGGTAGAGAAATATGATAAAGACTGTCTGATGAACACTTTGCCAAAGTAAATATGTAGATGTAGCTGTCAGTGGGTACTGAAATAAATAAATCCGGAAAGTATGGACAGTTGGGATTCGAACTCAGGCCTCCTGCTGTCTAGGTAGTCGCGCTGACCACTACGCCACTTAGGACACAGTGTTCATGCGGCCGCTCGGATTGCCCTTACACGACTCCCATCAGATGCAGATTCTCAGCTGATTCACAAACTACTAACGCACTGCCCTTGCCCATTAGCACTCATAACTCGCGGCATTTCGACGATTCCTGTAAGAGTTCGGGCTTCGTGTGCGTCTGCAATGTCTTCAGCTTTCGGAAGCTGTAACTAAACATTTGCGGCTCTATGTTTATATCACCTTTTTCCTGTAGGGCTTACTTGCAGAATAACATAAAATATGTGCATATCTTCGTCAATCACCCTCCGTCTTTCTCAGTATCTGAACACGCCATTCTCCGAAATACTAGACGACCTGGGATGGGAGTACCAACGTTAACTAGAGCGTAGTTGGGGGCAACATACAGGCTTTCTTTCATCAAAATCCTATCACGGAAACAAAAGATAAATTTTTTATCTCATTGTCCGTGAGTTACCCTACTCTGCAATCTACCAGATGAATTTTCGTTGCCGGCCGCGGTGGCCGAGGAGACTGAGGCGCGCCAGTCACGGTCTGCAGGGCCACTACGGTCGGGCGTTCGAATCCCCCTCGGGCATGGATATTTGTGCCGTTCTTAGTATTAGGTAGTTCATAAGTAGTTTGTAAGTTTAGGGACTGATAACCCCGTAGTTAAGTCCCATAAGCTCTACCAACATTTTGAACATTTGAATTTTCGTTGGTTTTTGACAGGTAATCTGGCAAATCTTAGGGTAATATATAGGCTTCATTTCATCACTATGGGATTACGAAAAAATGATATCGTAGTTTACAATTTTACGAGTCTGCTCTATTTAGTGGTATGGCATGTTACACAAAAGAAAGAATAGATGGTGCTGTTTATTTCGTAGTTTTCCCAACAGGAAGTAGATGTCAGTGTTAATTTTTTTTTAAACTTACTACCAGTGATGGCGCTACTTTCGGAAGCTTATGTCAGCGACAGAATTACCTACCGGTATCCTATCTTCACTATTATAATTAATTTGGCCAGGATATGCGGATTTACTGATATCGCTTTTGTATAAAAACTTAGAAGTATTTTTTCGCTTCTTTCGATACGTTTGATTTATATTTGACTTCTTGGTTAGCATAGGCCAATTAATGACAACGTGATCTTATAAGGGTTCCGGGTTTAGCAACTCAAGCACTGAAATGCGAAACGCGGGCGTATAGATTCAAAAATAAATGTTTGTAAAGCTACGGGACCAAACTGCAGTGGCCAACAGCCCATAGACTTACAAACGAATTAAACTAAATTACGCTAAGGACAACAACCACACCCATTTCCGAGGAAAGACTCGAACCTCCGACAGAGAGCATCCGCGCACTTCGCAGCAAGGCGCCTTAGAGTGCACGGCCATTTCCGCGCAGCAGCGCATAGGAGTGCAAAAATACGTTGTGGCCGAGGGGACTGAGGCGCTCCAGTCACGGTCTGCACTGCCACTACGGTCGGGGGTTCGTATTCCCCCTCGGGCATGGATATTTGTGCCCTCCTTGGTATAAGGTAGTTGATAAGTAGTTTGTAAGTTTAGGGACTGATGACCCCGTAGTTAAGTCCCATAAGCTCAACAAACATTTGAAACATTTTTTATAGAAGAACACGAAGAAACACCGAAATTTGACGATTTTTTTAAAATTCTCATATAGAGACGGCAGTTGATTCGTTCTTAGTATAGAAAGTTCGGTCTGTATTTTGCTCCATGGTCGTGGACAGAGATGTTTGCGTTGTAACTATCAATGTTATTTTTGAAGATCATAACGGACTGGTAAATGTAGGCCTATTCATACAATCTAGTTTTTGCTTCCTCAGTCTGTAATGAGCACAATTTAGCCTTTATCAGTCTAAGAACTAAACAAGAACAAGGATGGTTCAAATGTTAAACTCCGTGGAAAGTCAAAATAGGTAGCCTTGCACTCGTCGTTTGTTGATAGACCAACCCATACGTTGTAAGCAAAACGATGAACCGTATATGGATACTTGAGTACGACTAGGCTAGGCGGTTGGGGAACATTTCTTGTTACATACCGCGCTGTTCCACCAGCGAAAGACGGTGTTTGTGAAACGCCGGGGCAGGCCGTTACGTAACGGCAAGGCCGGTGTCTCCCACACGCCAACAACTAATAATACGGCGCATTTCTCGATCTACCGGCCAGCAGCAGCGAGCGCGCCTGCTTTCGGAATGTTGCCGTACTAATCTCAGTTTGGCACGCCGGCCCGTGGCCGGTGCTCAGGGAGCAGAATGCGCTCCGCTGCCAGGTTGCGAAGCTGCCGCTCGATCAGGACGACCAGCTCGCCTTTTATGGCCGCGGCTTTAGATTCATTTTCTCCTAAGGAGAATGACCGCGGCGACTATACTACGGATACAAAAGTCTCTGGTTCTGTACGCGGTCAGTTATGTGTTATTTACTAGCTGAAAACCCGGCGCTGCCCGGGTATTTATTTATTTATTCCTGCCATTTTTCAGGTATATATTCATTTGTATAAGGGCTGTGTGTCTGTAAAATCTCTGGGGAATACAATTAATAGTAAAGGAGAAATAGATTAAAACTTGGTGCGTGATGGGGCGGTTTTCCATGAACGTTACTATTTATGTGCTCATATCTCATGAACTACGTGTCGTGCTGTGATACAATTTAGACGGTACATTCAACTATATGTGTGTATACTGTCTGTACACTACAATTTCTAGTGTACAAATTATAAATTGTAACGTCATACCGAATGCCGTAGTTTTACTCCTTAAACATGGGAAAAGTAGTAAGCGAGAAACTTCCTTCCTTTCATTATTTTGACTTGGTTGTAGCGAGAAAAAGTTTAATAAAGGTTTGAAATTACGTTTAAAGTTGGTTGCAAGTCACTAAGTACTGTCATTCGTATATAGTGTATTATTAAAATCTCTTCGCATTGTGTGGCAGTTTCTTGGAACTATATTGTTTATGACGTTATATCTCCTGAACCATGTGTCGTGTGTGGTTCTTACTCCTACAGCAATTGTTATCTCATGTAGGAAATATGTATACCAAATTTGGTTGAAATCGGTCCAGTAGTTTAGGAGAAAATGAGCAGCATTGTCGCTTAATGCAGCAGTTTTCTGCGCATCTCATTGTTTATGACGTCATATCTCGTGAACAATGTATCGTTTGTGATTCTTACACTAACGGCGACAGTCCTCATGGATTGAAGCTTACGTGTACAAAATTTCATAAAAATTGGAACAAAACTGTAGATTTGTATGCAACATGTACAAATATACGGACACTCTCCTTTATATATTAGATTGTCTGAGAATCCAACAACATGAAAAACGCGGCGTTCCAAATGAACCATAAACCGTTTTTACTGTCTGGGCAAGTGAGTTCTGTGGCCGGCAGAAGGCAACGGCATTCTGCCTCTAATCGCAACATGCGTAGTGAAGTACTGCGGAGTTTAGGCCAAAGTTGGCTTACATTAAAGGTTTACCTTTTGTTTACCTCGTAAATGTGGCATATACCATATTGTGCACTAAATAGCTAGATTATATGGTATCTTTACAGATAAGAGATGAACCTGATGACTTTTTGGCTTACATGACCCACATCACACATTCAAGTTCTCATGCAAAGAAGTCGAGGCAATACAGAACAGACACGCGTGGAGAGTTGCACGTCTGTAGTTACATTTACACTATTCAAACTACATCGCAAAATATTACGGAGGGTATCTTTGACCGCAGGATACGATGCACCATGTCACGAATTGTGTGGCCGGTCGCGTCGGAGGTTTGAGTCCTCCCTCGGACACGGGTGTCTATGTTGTCCTTAGCATATATTAGTGTAAGTAGTTCGTGGGTCTTGGGACCGACTACCTCAGCAGTTTACAAAGATTTGAACATTTCGACGGTATTTAGTGTTGCACTGATCCAACAACGGCCATCAGAAGTCGTCCGATTGCTTGATGACAGTGTGTAAGTAGTCGTTCCTTGGGTATTGGCGGGTTCAAGGAAGTTACGTTACAAGATATTCTATCAAGGTTACATGTTGGCTTCCGTGCCCGGAATTGTTGCTACGACGCCTCTGTATTCTGTACGAGTCTGAATTGCAGCTTTTGGTATTTAAAATACGCCAGATGCGCGTGAACGACCTATACTTGGCTCTAGAAGAACGTGGCGAGCACGGTGAACTATTTCCTTACTTGAATGAAACTTTTCACTCTGCAGCGGAGTGTGCGCTGATATGAAACCTCCTGGCAGGTTAAAATTGAGTGCAGGAATCGGGTCTCGAACCTGGGACCTTTGCCTTTCGCGGGCAAGCGCTCTCCCTTAGGCTGTGGCTAAGCCATGTCTCCACCAGGTGGTGTTGAGCGAGAAATCCCCTTCTTAAACACGTTCGCTGCCGTTCACGTTCTGGCGCGATGATGCTAGGTGCCACTTCACGCTCTGGCGCGTGATTGTATTTTGACAGTATCTTTTCATAGTTTTGAGCCACTGAATGTTTTGGTTTTAGTTTTCAGTTTTTTTGATATGGTTTTTTTATTTGCATTTGTATTTTTGTGAAAACAACAAATGAACAATATAAACTGTCCATACAAGGTATTTCATAAAACATATGCTTATTTCTATATCATCAGCAATATAAGTATGAATAATATCAAAAATTAAGAAATATTTTTTAAAAACTGGTAACTAATCGAAATAAAATTAAAATAATCAAAAGCAATGAAATCAGAAACAAAAGATTACATGAATAACACAAGATGTTCCTCTAAAGAATGTTGCAAGGTAGATTTCAAAAAAAGGACACTATGCCTAAAGATTGTGAGTTATCATTGCGCAATCTAAACAGTAACCCGTAGCATTGGGGCACGAATCAAACACATAAATTGTATCCTTGCGTTTCCCCCTAGAATGACAGTCTTTCCAATATTTTCTCATTATTTTTACAGAAGCTGTCTTCTATTTGCGTGTCAACCTGTGGGTAAGCTTTCCGGCAGGTTTTCTTTCAGGTTGTTGCCCTAGTAATTCTCGTAGCCGGTAATGCAAACGCGGAAATCTGGAACACGTACGTGTGCATATCACTTATACTCTTCCCTGAGTGCCTACCAGAGTATACAGCTTTATTAGACGATGCCAGTTTACAACAACCCATAATAGGATGTTAGGTAGCAGCATGCGCCACAGCGTTAGCGGCACCTGACTCGAGTAACGTTTACACGCGCCAGAGCGTGAACGGCAGCGAACGTGTTAACTGGAAAGTTGAAGGTATAGATGGCATTCTGGACTCGAATCGGCCAACGTTTTGTGGGACACGGATACAGGTATTAGTGAACACAGAGCTGTAGTAGCGAAATTGAATATCGAAAGTCCCAAAGTTACCAAAAATAAACGCAAAGTATATTTGTTCAGGAAAGCAGATAGAAACAAAATACATTGCTTCTTGAAAGACAGCTTCCACTCGTTTCTAACACTAAACGTAGGTGTAGACCAGATGTGGCTCAAATTCAAAGAAGTGGTATCGACAGCAATTGAAAGTTTTATACCTAATAAATTAATAAAAGAAGGAGGCGATCCCCCTTGGTACACAAAACAGGTTAGGACACTGTTGCAAAAGCAAAGGAAAAGGCATACTAAATTTAAACGAACACGAAATCCCCAGGATTTGCGATTGTACTCAGAAGCTCGAAATTTAGCGAGGATTTCAATGCGAGATGCCTACAACATTTATCACAACGAAACTCTTTCTCGTAATTTGACTGAAAACCCAAAGAGATTTTGGTCATATGTTAAATATACTCGGGGAAAGTCACAAACAATACCTTCACTACGTGATAGTAATGGCGATTCTGCCGATGACAGCGCTACTAAAGCAGAGTTACTAAACTTAGCTTTTAGAAACTCATTCACTAAAGAAGACGAAACCAATATTCCAGATTTCGAATTACGAACAGATGCCGTAATGAGTAACATAGAAGTAGATATCATCGGAGTAGTGCAGCAACTAAAATCACTTAACAAGAACAAGTCTTCTGGTCCGGATTGTATACCCATTAGATTTCTATCTGATTATGCTGAAGCGATAGCTCCTTACTTATCAGTCATATACAACCGCTCTCTCATAGAAGGATCTGTACCAAAAGATTGGAAAGTTGCACAGGTCACACCTATATTCAAGAAAGGCAGTAGGAGTAACCCACTAAACTACAGGCCTATTTCATTGACGTCAATTTGCAGCAGGGTTTTGGAACATATCCTGTATTCAAATATTATGAATTATCTCGAACAGAACGATCTATTGACCCAAGGTCAACACGGATTTAGAAAATATCGTTCATGCGAAACACAACTAGCTCTATATTCACACGAAGTGATGGGTGCTATCGACAAAGGTTCGCAAATCGATTCCGTATTTCTTGATTTCCAGAAAGCTTTTGACACCGTACCTCACAAACGGCTTTTAATCAAATTGCGTGGTTATGGTATATCGCCCCAAATTTGCAATTGGATAGGGGATTTCTTGTCAGAGAGGACACAGTTCGTAGTAATCGATGTTAAGGCATCGACTAAAACTGAGGTGATATCGGGCGTTCCACAAGGTAGTGTTATTGGTCCTCTGCTATTCCTTATTTACATAAACGATTTAGGGGAAAATCTAAGTAGCTCTCTTAGGTTGTTTGCAGATGACGCCGTCATTTACCGTCTAGTAAAATCATCTGAAGATCAAAACCAACTGCAGAACGATCTGAATAAGATATCAGTATGGTGTAAAAATTGGCAATTGACTCTAAATAATGAGAAGTGTGAAGTCGTCCACATGAGTACGAAAAGAAATCCGTTAAACTTTGTTTACTAGGAATCACTATTACTTCAGACTTAAACTGGAAAGAACACGTAGATAATATCGTGGGAAAGGCGAACCAGAGACTGCGTTTTATTGGAAGAATCCTTAAAAGATGCAACAGAACTACTAAAGAAACTGCATACACTGCGCTTGTCCGTCCATTTTTGGAGTATTGCAGTCCAGTGTGGGATCCTTATCAGGTGGGTTTGACGGAGGACATCGAAAGAGTCCAAAGAAGGGCAGCTCGTTTCGTATTGTCACGATACAGGGGAGACAGCGTTACGGAAATGATACAGGATCTGGGATGGGAATCATTACAACAACGGCGCTTATCGCTGAGGCGTGGGTTACTTGCGAAACTCCAATCGCCAACATTCTCCTCCGAATGCGAAAATATATTGTTGACTCCCACTTACATAGGTAGAAATGATCATCAGAATAAAATAAGAGAAATCAGAGCTCGAACAGAGAGATTCAGGTGTTCTTTCTTCCCGCGCGCTATTCGAGAATGGAATGGGAGATAAATAGTATAATTGTGGTTCGATGAACCCTCTGCCAGGCACTTAAATGTGATTTGCAGAGTATCCCATGTAGATGTAGATGTAGACAACTCGGGTGATAGGGGCAAATCAAATGTTCAAATGTTTGTAAGTCTTATGGGACTTAACTACGGGGTTATCAGTCCCTAAACTTACAAACTACTTATCAACTACCTTATACTAAAGGCGGCACAAATATCCATGCCCGAGGGGGGATTCGAACCCCCGACCGTAGTGGCCGTGCTGACCGTGACTGGAGCGCCTCATTCCCCTCGACCACCGCGGCCGGCGATAGGGGCAAATGGAATAGACAATATTTTCTTATAATCTCTTGACGACGAATTTTTTGGTGAGATTGCATCATTTACATTTTCAATTCGTTTCATTTTGATAACAAACCTCGGAAAGTTATTGGCACACTGATTTGAAATTTTGACAAAACGTTACATTATAATACAGGCATTTCAACGCATAGCGAATACGGCCGACTGTCGAGTAAAACTGTCGACTATTGAGTGTGAAGACTGTAAGGCGGTGGTGTAGGCTGTGGGCGCGACCTGAGTTCATTCGCACTTGGGAGTGAGCGGAAAAGGAAGAGATGCCGGCGCCGCTTCCTCCGCTGACGTCCTGTGCTGCGTAATGAAACCGCATGCGAGCGCAGATAGCGCGCCCTTTCAAGTCGCCGCGGCGCCACGCCGTCTGCCGCCTCTCTCATTTCCTACACAACTCTTTCATCGGATGGCGACTTTACACAAAAACCAAGATTACTCATCTTCAACAGCATTTTTCGTGCTAATATTGAACTGAATTATGTAACAATGCACCCTCACAACGGCTGAAACATCGACGCGTCAGGCATCGTAAATGAGATTTTGGATATCTACAGGGATTGGACAGAATAATATGAACACCTAACATACACAGTGTTTATTCATTAATACGGATGTAATTAGGCATTTCTTAAATAAGCAGTGCGATTGGAAATAGTTCATTGAAATACTGATTTCACAACTGAAGCAAATTCCACAGTCAGCATATAGGTTTCGAACAAGGCCATATTCTAAAATGAAAATGCGCGCACACCCATAGCCGAAAAGTTTCAGCGGCGTTTTTTACAGCATAATAACATTATCAAACATATCCCCTTGCTAGCGAAGTTGGCAACACATCTGAACCTTTAGAAAGAGTTTTAGAGCAATGAGTGAGGACGAAGTGTCCAGCTCCAACAGCACTGAAGTAATTGGCTGACGTTTTGCTACAAGAATAGATTACATTCTGTTCAAAACAACAAAGAAACTTTAGGAATCTATTCCTTGATAGTTGCAAGTATCGTCAAACCCTATGATGGACTAACTCCTTTCTAATATATGAAATATTGACTTCACAATTGAAGCAAATGCCACAGTCAATTTCTTTATTAACATTTACATGACTGGTTAACAATGACTACGTTGATTTTTTTTTTAAATGCTGAATTGTTCCTAAGTGAAGAAAGAAAACAAAAAACTTTCCTTAGTATACACCAAAATGGTTTAAATTTATTTTTGGTTATCAGTGGCTAAACGTGTACGAACATTTACATTAATAAGAAAATCACGTCTTAATTTTCTCAGGAACATATGATGCCCTTTTTACAATCATCATATCACATACCCAAAAGAACATCCTTGTACGAACTTCCAAATCATCTCTATCTCCCCGGCATTCATTATCACTTGATGTGTATGAATTTTTAAGCATTTATGCTTTCCTTTTTCGAAGTCATTTGACCACGTATACATTATTCACACATGCAAGAAAGACAGGAGGAAAAAGTCGTAAGTGAGGAACGCAGAGCATTCTGCCTCTGTGGTCTACACATTTGTTTCATACGAAGCTGAACGTAAACTGGAGGATATACATATTGGTGTAGAAAAGGTGGTCAACTTACTTTGAATAGGGAAAGCATAAATGCTTCAAAATTCACGCACGTCAAGTAACGATGGAAGCAGGCCATACAGATCCGTTTTACAAGTTAGTACAATAAAGTTATTTTGACTATGAAATATGACAACTGAGTAAAGGGCATCACATGTTCATGGGTAAATTAAGGAGTGATTTTCTTACTAATGTAAAAGTTTCTACACGTTCAGCCACAGGTAACAAATAATATATATGTGTAAATCATTTGGGTGTATGCTAGGGAACGTTTATTTTCACTTTAGTACAATTTCAACATTTAACAATAACAGCGTAGCCTGTCAAAACTAGTCACGTAAATGTTAATAAAGAAATTGACTGCTTCAATTGTGAACTCAATATTTCATATATTAGTAAGGAGTTGGTCCATCATTGGGTTGGACGACACTTGCAACTGTCGACGAATAGATTCCTAAAGTTTCTTTACTGTTTTCAACAGAATGTAATCTATTCTTATACCAAAACGTTAATTACTTCAATGCTGTTGGAGATGTACACTTTAACCTCACTCATTGCTCTAAAACTCATGTAAAGGTTCAGATGTGTTGGCAACTTCGCTAACAAGGGGAGATGTTTGATAATTTTCTTATTCTGTGCAAAGCGCTCCTGAAACCTTTCGGCTATGGGTGTGGGCGCATTTTCATTTTATACTAGTCACACAGTTAGTAGACCAGTGACGGCAATGAAACAACCAGTGGAACAGCACGATGTACAGGGTGTTTCAGACCGCCCGTACACCCTTTCTGAACGAGGTAGTCGTATGAAATGTAAAACGCAATACCTCCTACCAGTAAGTATACGCCGCCGGATAGACTGGTACCATTTGCATCTTCCGATTCCCACCGAAAGTGGGAGAATGTATTCATTTTTTTTTCTCTAAATCGGCATTCTTCACTCCAAATTGCCTTATGTGGTGTCATGGTCGATCTGGAAAGTGGCACGCATAGATTACTTGAGATGCTTACATATTATAGCCAAATAAGTTACATCTAACAAAGTAATATGTTATTATGTTATTAAGGTGCATACAGTGTATCCAATACTACCTTGAAAAGCAAGGCAGTCGACCGTGCAGTGAAATGGGCCCACGCGGATTCTATATATTGTTGTTGTGGTCTTTCAGTCCACAGACTGGTTTGATGCAGCTCTCCACGCTACCCTGTCCTGTGCAAGCCTCTTCATCCTTTCGAATCTGCTTACTGTATTCGTCCCTCGGTCTCCCTCTACGATTTTTACCCCAGACACTTCCTTCTAGTGCTAAGTTGACGATTCCTTGATATCTCCGAATGAGTCCCACCTTCTCTTAGTCAGGATATGCCAGAAACTCTATTTCTCCCTAATTTTGTTGAACACCTCCTAATTAGTTACGTGATCTACCCATCTAATCTTCCTAATTCGTCTGTAGCACCACATTTCGTAAGCTTCTATCATCTTTTTGTCTGAACTCCTTATCGTGCACGTTTCATTCCCATACAATGGTACACTCCAGAAAAATGCTTTCATAAAGGACTTCCTGACATTTGAACTAATATTGGATGTCAACAAATTTCGCTTCTTCAGAAACGCTTTTCTTCCCATAGACGTTCTGCATTTTATATCTTCTTTACTTCGGCATCAGATGTTATTTTGTTACGTAAATAACAAAACTCATCTACTACTTTTAATGCCTCATTATCTAATCAGATTACTTCATCGTCGCCTATTTTCTGACACTACATTCCATTATTCTCGTTTTACTCTTGTTAATGTTCATTTTATATCTTCCTTTCAAGACACTGTCTATTCCATTCAATTGCTCTTCCAGGTCTTTTACTGTCTCAGACATAATTACTATGTCGTCAGCAAACCGCAAGGTTTTTATTCCCTTTCCCTAGACTTTAATTCAATCTCCAAATTTCTCATTGCATTCCTTCCGTGTTGTTCGCTGTACAGATTGAACAACATTGGGGAAAAGCTACACCCCTGTCTTACTCACTTCCCAACAACTGCGACCCTTTCATGGCCTTCGACTCTAATAATTGCTATCTGGTTTTTGTACAAGTTCAATATAGCTCTTCGCTCCCTATATTTTACCCCTGCTAACTTCCAGAATCTGAAACAGTGTAGCCCAGTCAACATTGTCAAAAGCTTTCTCCAGATCCACAAATGCTAAAAACGTAGGTTTCCCTTTCATTAACCTAATTTCTAAGATAAGTCGTAATGTGAGTATTGCCTTGCGTGGTCCTACATTTCTTCTAAATCCAAACTGGTCTTCCCCAATATCGGATTCCACCAGTTTTTCCATTCGTCTGTAAGTAATTCGTTTTACTATTTTCCAACAATGACTTATTAAACTGATAGTTTTGTAATTTTCACATTTGTCTACACTTGCTTTCTTAGGTTTTGGAATCACTATATTCTTCTTTAAGTCTGAGAGTATTTCCCCTGTCTCACACATCTTGCATACCAGGTGGAACAATTTCTTCATGACTGGCTCTCCTAACGATGATAGCGGTTCAGACGGAACATCATCTACTCCAGGGGCCTTGTCACTACTCAAATGTTTTAGTGCTCTGTCAAATTCTTCTCGCAGTATCGTATCTCATGTTCCTTTACTTCGTCTTCCACTTCTAGAATTCTGCCTTCTTGTTTATTCCCTTTGTACTGGCCTTCTATATATTCCTTCCATCTTTCAGATTTTCCTTCTTTGCTTAGAACTGGTTTTCCATCCGAGTTCTTGATATTCATACCGCTGCTTTTTTTGTCTCCAAATGTCTCTTTTATTTTCCTGTATGCGGTATCTATCTTACCCCTAATCATACATTCTTCTACTGTCTTGCATTTCTCCTCAAGCCACTCCTCCTAGCCAGTCTGTTCTTCCTGTCTACGTCATTTTTCGGCCGTCTGTACTTCCTTTTGCCAGCTACACTTGATTGGTTTTTATATTTTCTTCTTTCATCAATTAAGTTCAGTATCTTCTGTGTTATCCAAGGATTTCTATTAGCTCTTGTCCTTGTGCCTATATGATCATCTGCGGGCTTCACTACTCTGTGTCTCAGAGCTACCCGTTTTTCATCTACTGTATTACTTTCCTCCGTTTCAGCCAATCCTTGGCTCATGCTCCTTCTGAGACTCTCAACTACCTCTGTATCCTTCAATTTGTCCAGGTTCCATCTCCTTAATTTTCTACCTTGTTGCAGTCTCGTAAGATTTAATCTACATTTTATAACCAGTAAGTAATGGACAGTCTCTGTCTGCCTCTTGATAAGTCTTACAGTTTAAACCTGGTTTATAAACCTTTGCCTCACCATTCCTTTTCCCCAGCCCATACTCACCGACAACATTTCCTTCTCTTCCCTTTCCTACTACCGAGTTCCAGTCCCCCATCACATTTAAGTTTTCTTCTCATTTAAAGGTCTGAATAATTTCTTTTATCTCCTCATACATTTCTTCGATCTTCTCATCATCGACAGAGCTAGTTGGCATATAAACTTGTATTACTGTGGTCGGTGTAGGCTTAGTGTCTATCTTTGCTACGATAATACATTCACCATGCTGCTCAAAGTAACTTACCCGCATTCCTATTTTCTTATTCATTATAAGACCTGCTCCTGTAATACCCCCAACTGATTTTGTATTTATATTCCTGTACTCGCCTGATCAGAAATCCTGTTCCTCTTTCCACCGAACTTCGCTAATCCCCACTATATCTAACTTCTCTCTCGGGCATTGATGTTTGTGTTGTCTGTAGTATAAGTTAGTTCATAAGTAGCTTGTAAGTTTAGGTACTGATGACCCCGGAGTTAAATCCCATAAGCTTAACAAGCAAACATTTGAAGAATTCGTATACTTTGAGAATTTAAATCGTGGCTTAAAAGGTATTGGAACGATTGTGTTGAGGTGAAACACTTTTGCTTTTGGCTGAAAGTTTGAACAGAGTTCAGCTGTGGAAAGAAACAATATAGTTGTTGTAAGGCAAATTAATGATGGGTTATAATTTACTACTGATCTACAACAACTCTATTTCGCTAGGAAAGAAACTTATGATTACTGTAAGGATGTACATAATCTGAAACTCTTTAAACAGAGTACAGTGTAAGAACTAAGTTGTAAGATGTTTCTGATATTGGTGACGTCGTGTTCAAATGTATGTAAATCTATAGGACTTAACTTGTTTCGTTATCAGTACCTAGGATTACAAATCTAAGTTAAGCTAATCTAAGGACAACACACACACATACACACACACACACACACACACACACACACATACACACACAGAGAGGACTGGAACCTCCGACGGCGAGCAACGCGCGCTCCACAGCAATGCGCCTTAGACTGCTCGGCTACTCCGCCGCGACGTGACGTGGTGTAATTGCCATGGTCGTGAAACCCGATGGTAAGGGTCCTGGGTTTAATTCCCGTTCGTTTCTCATTTTTATTTCAGTTTATTTTGTTCTAGGCAATTTTGAACTTTTCTTTAACTAGTAATTTATTTATTATATTCAAGGAGGATTAAAAAAATGATCAATCTGACGGTTGTGACTCGACTGCCTTTAATAACCACGTTCTGTTGTCATAACCCCCTCGAGCATAAAGCTCTGCCGACTGTTTGAAATCCATTACTATCCGCGCATATTGTACCCATTATCTACATTTGGCAACAGTCCCTACAGCGTCTCGCCATGTGTCTGCGATTGAATTTCCAAAACAACCTGTTATTTTGTTGGAAAACGAAAACCTAGCGAGTATTTTCTACCAGTGAAGTTTTACGTTCTTCCAAAATGCCATCAAATTATGTAAATTAAATATTTAAAATCAAATGTTCGTAATTCTAAGAGTCAAAACTATTCTGGTCGCATGTCCCTAGACTTACAAACTACTTAAACGAACGTATTCTAAAGACTACACACACACACAGCCATACCCGGGGGAGGACTTGAACCTCCAACGCGAGTGGCCCCGCAATCCGTAACGTGACGCTAAATATTTAAATATACTGACATTTCATAATTAATAAGTTAACGTTTGTAGGGACACCATGAAATAAAATCTCACAAATTAGCGAGTTCCAAACCCGAACCTCCTATCTGCCAGCCAACGCGCTTTACTACTGCTGCACCAGTCCTCTCGCACAACGAAGTTTGCTTGCAAAGCCCTCAGATTCTACTCAAAAATATTTAGGCAATAATTGCAGGAAGGTCTAGAAAACGCACGTATACAGGTGGCCTGGTGCAAATTCACATCTCTGATAGCATCTTCGCACCTGAAGGGCGTTTTCCATTGCAATACATTCAGTTAACCGCGTTCAACTTCACTGTTGGCTGACGTCGGTTTCGATATCGGCGATTAACGTTGGTCCACCGCAGAGGGATTTTAAACGCGGTTTACTATTAACCGTGAATATGGGCCCTCGGTTATCATGATTTTTGAGCGAGCCTGGTGCACTCGGCCATCACTCTGGCATCTTCCTTATCCTCGATTAATTCTACGTGATCGTTCTACTAAAATTCGTCTGTTGTGCATGCTCTTATGGGAGTAACTGCTTCCAGCTATTTTTCTGTAATTGCTTAGTGATATAAAGGTTCTCTTTTTCTATTTTTCTGCGGTGCGTTACATTTTTAAAATGTTTAGAGTCAATTATCACAGTCTGCAAGAAGCGTAAATACGCTACAGATCCTTCTAAATTTCACTACAAATTTTTAACATTACGATAAAGATAATATTGTGAGGAAGGAGGACCAAAGATTACGTTTCGTGGAAAGATCAATTAGAATATGCAAAACACCAGAAAGACAACCTTCATGTCCCTCCACTGTTATAATGGTGTACGGTGCGGGATTCTCACATGATAGAATTCGCGGACGACATTGAAAATTTACAAAGAAAAAGGAAGATTAGGTCATTAGAGACGGAACACACATCCAGATGATTTTTGTCAGAGACGGGGAAGGAAATCGACCTTTGAAGCGAACCATCCTGACATTTGCTTTGAGTGATCTAGGAATGCCACGGAAAACTTAAAATAGGATGGCGAAAGGAACGTTTGAACCTCCGTCGTGCCGAAGGCAAGTCTAGTGTGTTACCACTGCGGCATCTCCCTCGGTTTACAAAGAGGGGCAGCTCGATTAATATTATAATGCAACAAGAGGGGGGACACGGGTATGATACACGAGTTCGGTTGGCAATTATTAACGCAATTGCGTTCTGCGTTGCGGTGAGGTGCATTTACGAAAATTCAATCTTCCGAATGTAAAAATCTACATAGAGAAAAACTGTCCTCATAATAAAATAAGAAAAATCGGAACTCAAACGGAAAGATTTAAGTGTTTGTTTCTCTCGAGAACTATTCGGGATTTCAAATGTAGAGAAATAGTCTGAAAATAGCTTTATTAACGCTCTGCCAGGCGCATACGTGTGAACTGCAACAGTAGTAATGCAAATGTGGAAATTGTGAAATACGATAAAACTTTTACTCAAAACAGGTGTTCGTATGAGTGGGCAAATCCCAGATCATGTGGCGACATAGATATATCCCATGTTACGGTTAAAGGAACCTCCACATAGGTGGGCCTCAGACAGCAAGGAGAACAGGAGAAGATCTACATTGCGGTAGCCAGCCACTCAATGCCTGCTGGTCCCATTTGACTCGCGCCGCTGCCCCACTTATCTCGGCGCACGCCTACTGTTGTGTATGGCTGCGCCGACACCGCCGTTATCTCTGTTTTAGATGCTTTTGGAAAGATAGCGGCCGCCTTGCACAACACTTCAGTAACCCCACTCCCAGACGCGCTGGAAGCCTTTTGTCATGCTTAACGGGACAGGATACACCTAAAGGATGTCACTGGGTCGATGCATTCATTTTGATAACGTGGAAAAAGACGTAAGACTTCTGTTATGAAGTTTGCAGTGGATCATTATTTCCCCGCTCTATAAAGTATTAGTAACGAGTCATGGCGCTATCCACTTATGCTACCGCCGTCTTTTTCCCAATGTAAAACACTGGATGAATATGAGGTAATTTGCGTACTATTTCAAACAAAAGCTAGTTTTTCACTCAACTCAATGCATTTGTCGTCATATCTCCTGAACTAAGTGGCGTAGCATGATATACAATTTTACAAGGACATCCAGCGATATATGTGGATAATGTCAGCAAAAAATAAATAAGTAATACACTAAAACTTCAAACTTAAGGGTGAACGTTTCCTCAACGCCAGAGTAAGCAGAAATTTGTTTTTGAAGCGTCTAAGTGTCAATCACGTCATAGCTCTTGAATTATAATTCTACAAGTAAACGGCGTGATATATGTAGATACTTTCTTCAAATAGTGTTTTGTAGTTAAAAAGTAATAGATTAAAACGTCATGGCAGATGCTGAAATTTGATTACAAGAACAGCGAAAATGTTGTAAGCAATAAACTTTTTTCCTTGCATCATTTTGTAGCGGCTGTCAGCCAGAGAAAGTTTAGTTGGCGTTTGAAATTGTTTGATATGTTCGTTGTAAGTTGGTAAGTGTCATTTTCGAGTAATTGATGAACAAATTTGGTGTATTTGAACACGCTCAGCTTCAAGACAGGCACACAGTTTCCAGTTGTTATACTTTAATGGTTAGAATATGACAGGTTTTTAAATTGGTCAATAAAGGTAAGGTAAAGCCGTCAACAATCCGAAGATTGGTTTGAACACCACAGCGCTTTACTAGGCATGGTCCTGTTTGGATGTGGTATGCCGTTGCCTTCCTCCGACCTTCGAACTGACTTACCCAGCCAGTTATAGGGAGACCTACAGTTTCACGTGGGTTCCGAACCACGGTGCTACTCAGTATTTTTCACATGAGCAGTACTGCCAGAGGTGGAAGAAGTGAGAAAAGACAGATAAATATCCTAGGACCTGGCGTGGAGCGAACCTGTGACCTTTGGATTTGTAGTCGGGCACTCTACTACTGTGCAACCGAGGCACACTAATTGGTCTGTAATGACACGAAATACTGCATATCATGTTTTCTTTTTTGCGTCCTGGAAGCCATTACATAGGTGGGTACGGTGTCCCACAAAGGCCATTCATTGAGGGGGAAGTGAGCTTCAAATACGATAAAATATACCGCAACAATCCATATTTTTAATTCGAAATAGGCGATTTAGATTCCACTAATTTTGATTTATACTTTATGGATTGGACTATGGTCTAGTAGTGCGATGAATCTAGAAAGTGTTTTGAAACCTTGCGAAGTAATATATTCGAGAAATCGCAATTTAAAAATTAAAATTATCTTCTTGTATATTTTATTCCAAAATTATGTATTTGTAGAAGCCTATATTGCAATCTCAATCGTGTCAGCAAAATTGTGCTTTAGTACATGTCAAAACCTTAAACCACATGCCATGAAATGACGCAGAAGATGGTTCCATAGCATTGTGACACAGGTTGCGGGTTCTTGTATGTATTGCAGTCCTTCAGTTGCATTACCAGTATCTTGTTCGTACTCTGTATTATTTCTGCATGAACACGTAATATGAGTAAATGATTCCATTTTCTCATATAAACCACATGCTGGTTTCGTCATACAATGTTCTGTGACCTCATGTTCATTTGTTTTTGGATACGAATCTGTATAAACAGATCGATTGTAATGCCTTGTAAGCGTACTGTTCGTGTTTTATTTTCGTTTGCAACCAGTTTTTCACACTTAATCGCATTTAATCGAGAACTCAATGTCAACACCTTTTAGCAGAATTGTTATTCTACTTTATTACATCTTGTCACAGAACAAATAAGATGGTGTAGCTGCTTCTTACTGAATATGCTTTGTAGCATTAGTAACTGAGCCATTCTAAGTTGAAAATTCTAAAAAGGCAACAGTAAAAATGTTCAAATGTTTGTAAACCTATTGGACCAACTACAATGGTCATCAGTCCCTAGACTGACAAACTACTATAACTGAATCAACACACACACACGCGCGCGCGCCCGAGGGAGGATTCTAACCTCCGACGGTGAGAAACCGCGCGCTCCGCAGCTAGGCGGCTTAGAACGCTCGGCCACTCAACCGTTGCAGGGAACGGTAGTTACGCAAGTGTATTCATTCGTTTTTAATGGGAATGTACTGCAAAAAATATGTTTTAGCAGATATCAGTATACCGACAGGAATCAACCTTCCATTCTTATAAATATTTACACACCACTGAAAGCATGAATACACACACAATGCCTGAAGAGATGTAATAAAGTTGAATAATGATTCTGTCAACAAATAATAACAAGGTGATCGCTATTGTTATTGTTATGGTCTTCAGTCCGCAAACTGGTTTTATGTAGCTCTCCACACTACCGTGGCCTGGGCGAGTCTCATCATCTGAGAACAAGAACGGCAACCCACATCCTTATGAATCTGCTTACTGTTTTTATTCCTCGTTCTCCCTCTACGATTTTTAGCCCACACACTTCCTTCTAATTCTAAATCAACGATTCCTTGAGATCTCAGAATGTGACTCACCAACTTATCCCTACTCTTAGGATATGCCAGAAACTCCTTTACTCCCCAATTCTGTGAAGTACCTCCCCATTAGTTACGTTATCTACCCACCTAATCTTCATCATTCCTTTGTAGCACCACATTTCAAGAGCTATCATCTTTTTCTCTGAACTCCGTAACGTCCACGTTTCGCGCCCATAAAATGCTACACTCCAGACAACTGCTTTCAGAAAGGATTTCCTAACATAGAAATTAATATTAGACGTCACCAAATATTATTTCTTCAGAAACGCTTTTCTTCCCCTAGCCATTCTATATTTTTATCATCTTTACTTCGGTCATCAAAAGTTATTTTGCTACACAAATAGGAAAATCCATCTCCTACTTTTATTGTCTCATTACCTAATCTAATTACTTCAGCGTCGACTGATTTTCTGACACTACATTCCATTACTCTTGTTTAATGATAATGTTATACCCTACGTTCAAGACACTGTCCATTCCGTCCAGTTGCTCTACCAAGTCCTTTCCTGTTTCTGACAGAATTACTATGCCATCGGCAAACAGCGAAGTTTTCATTTCTTCTGCCTGAACTTTAATTCCCTCTCCGAATTTCTCCTTGCATTCCTTCACTGCTTGCTCAATGTACAGATTGAACAACATTGGGGAAAGGCCACAACCCTGTCTTACTCCTTTCATGCCCTTCGACTGCCGTCTGGCTTATTGTACTAGTTGAATATAACTCTTCGCTTCCTATATTTCCCCCCTGCTACCTTCAGAATTTGAAAGAGTGTATTCCAATCCACATTGTCAAAAGCTTTCTCCAGATCTACAACTGCTGAAAACGTAGATTAGCCTTTTCTTAACCTATCTTCTAACATAAGTCGTAATGAGAGTATTGCCTTCCGTGTTCCTACATTTATCCTAAATCCAAACTGATCTTCCCCAAGTTCGGATTCCACCAGTTCTTCCATTAGTCTGTAAGTAATTTGTGTTAGTATTTTACATTCGTGACTTACTAAGTGGAAGAGTGTTTCACCTGTCTCTACCAGGTAGAACAATTTTTTCATGACTGGCTCTCCTAACGATATCAGCAGTTCAGACGGAACATCATCTACTCCGGGCGCCTTATTTCGACTAAGATCTTTCAGTTTTCTGTCATATTCTTCTCGCAGTCTCGTATCTCTTATTTAGTCTTCCTCTACTTCCTCTTCCGTTTTTGGAATACTGCCTTCAAGTTCATTTCCTTTGTATAGACCCTCTACATATTCCTTCCACCTTTCAGCTTTCCCTTCTTTGCTTAGTACTGGTTTTACATCCGAATTCTTTACATAAATACAGCTGCTTTTCTTGTCTGCAAGTATCTCTTGTTTTCCTGTAGGCGGTATCTATCTTTCCCCTAGTTATACATTCTTCTACACTGTTGAATTTGTCTTCTAGCCACTCCTGTTTAGCCAGTCTGCACTTCCTGTCAACCTTATTTTTCAGTCGTCTGTACTGCCTTTCCCCTACTTCACTTGCTGCATTTTTATATATTCTCCTGTCATCAATTAATGTAATTATCTACTGTGTTGTCCAAGGAGTTTTATTAGACATTGTCCTTCTACCAGTATGATCCTCTGCGGCCTTCACTGCTGTATCTCTCAGAGCTACCCATTTTTCTGTACTACCTTCACCCGTTTCGATCAGTCGTTACCTAAGGCTATCTATGAAACTCTCAACCACGTCTGGTTCCTTCAATTTGTGCAGATTCCATCTCCTTAATTTTCTACCTTTTTGCAGTCTCTTAATGTTTAATCTACAGTTCATAACCCATAAGTTCTGGCCAGAGTCTATATCTGCATCTGGATATATCTTACTGTTTAAAACCTGGATTCTAAACCTATTCCATACCATCATAAAGTCAACCTAGTATCTTTCAGTGTCTCTGGTCTCTTCCATGTATACAACCTTCTTTCATGAAGTTTAAACCAAGTATTTGTGACTATTAAATTGTTCTCTGCACAAAATTCTACAAGGCGATCTCTTCCTTCATTCCTTTTCCCCAATCCATATTCATCTATTACATTTCCTTCTCTTTCCTTTCCTACTACCGAGTTCCAGCACCCCCCCCCCCCCCCCCTCGCAATCAAGATTTCCTCTCCCTTAATCAGCTCAAAAATTTCTTTTATCTTCTTGTACATTTCTTCGATCCTCTTTTCATCTGCAGAGCTAGTTGTCATATAAACTTGTACTACTGTGGCCGGTGTGGGCTTCGAGTCGATCTTTTCTACTATAATGCGTTCACGATGCTATTCATGGTAATTTAGCCGCATTCCTGTTTTCTTATTCAGACCTACTCCTGCGTTACCACAAACTGATTTTATATTTATAACCCTGTCCTCACCTGAACAGAAATCCCGTTCCTCCTGCCATCGAACTTCACTAATCGCCACCATATCTCACTTTAACCTATCAATTTCTCTTTTCAAATTTCCTAACTTACCTACCCGATTACGGGATAGAACATGCCAATCTCCGATCCGTAGAATGCCTATTTTGTTTTCTTGATGACGATCATCTTCTTGAGTAGTCTCTGCCCGGAGATGCGAATGGGGGACTATTTTACCTCCGGAATATTTACCCAAGAAGACGCCATCATCATATATTCATTCAGTAGAGCTGTGTGTCCACGTTAGCTTATGTCACAGGGCCAGCTCAGTCAATCATCCAGACTGTTGCCCCTGTAACTACTGAAGAGGCTGCTGCCCCTCTTCAGGAACCACACGTTTGTCTGGCCTCTCCACAGATACCCCTCCGCTGTGGTTGCACCTGCGGTACGGCTATCTGTATGGTTGAGTCACGCAAGCCACCCCACCTCGGCAATGTCGTTCATGAGAGTGGGTTCGCTAGTAACCGATAGAAATTATGACAAAGGATGCGAACTGAAGTTAAGCAGAATAATAACGAGACATTTACAAGTCATTTAAGTCGAGCAGTTCACATACAGATTCGAAGGTAACAGCAAATGTCCACATAACACTAGGCAACGAAAGCAACTTTTGTTTCACATGAAATGCAAATAAATATGGCATCCCTTACTCCACCCAATATTACCACTGCGAGCACAATACGAGGAACATATTGCAGTACAACTTAGAGAACAATAAACACACAACATGTAATCAGAAATACGGTATTATGAATTAATCTTCTGTTTTGACCGAAACCAAGCAAACACGGAAGACTGCAAATTAACCAATAAGAAACCGAAATGACAGGCGCCCCAAGTGAGGGAGAGGCGAATCAGTTATGTTACCGGATACCGCTATATGAGTTTCACCCCAGTGGCTGATAGGTGCCTGCCTTTTTATTATATTGCCTGATTGAATTTTACGTGCCCCACAGTAGAGGCGATGCGAAATAAGCAGTTACGAGGTACATGGATTTTGATGTCATATCAAGCACACGCAAGTTTTCAAAGGCTGCATTTTTATGGGGTCATCAGTCCCTTACAAACTACTTATGAACTAGCTAATACTAAGGACGGCACAAATATCCATGCCCGAGGGTGATTCGAACCCCCGACCGTAGTGGCCGTGCAGAACGTGACTGGCGCGCCGCAGACCGCTTGGCCACCGCGGCCGGCAAGGCTGCATTATGTGTGGACTTCATGGATGTTTTAGTGACATTAAATAGTGAAAAGTTACCTACAAGATTTTACATTTTGGGTTGCACGTCTTAAATGTTTGTAAAGTAAATATTCATATTTCAGATTGCCTGCAGTTACTGACACATTTACTTACGTCTATCGCTAAGTTTAAAGCCAACGGAAAAAAGTACGGTAATGAGCGTAGTTAATACGATTCTCTCATAACCTACATAAATACAATTTGATATTTTTGACTGATTGGTATTTCATAACCTAGGGCAACAGACTTGGGATCTACTGTCAGACTCAGTCAGAAAATGTTTAAAACATAGTTAAAATACACCAGATTTGTGAGTTACAATATGGAGGAGTAGTTTAATTGTGCTCAACAGATAGAAGACAATTTTTTTATGATTACAGAAAAGAAACTAATGTTTTGTTCGGGAGATATAATGAGGGAAATGGAGTACTTGATACTGTTGAAAAACGATGAGAAATGGGATATACCGACTTTGAGAAAGAAGTGAGCAATAGGTGACTACTCGCTGGTCTATGGGGAAAGAGATATAAGTTAAAAAATTTCAATAACGAGTGGTTTCATTCGGAAAAGTGAAATCTTCCTTTGCGGAAGAGGTATAAGTTAATGGATAGCTATTTTCCGAGTTATGCCCGTGTGTATTTTGCTACGAATTCTGAAAACGCAGTTTCTTTCCGGAGAAAGGGGACTAAATTGAAAAATCTGTTAGTTTTTATCAGTCCACACTTAGTCAATTCACTGATCAATAAATTATTCTCGAAAAATGTCCAAGTACTTGTAAAATTTAAGGGACTTAACTGCGGGGTCGTCAGTCCCTAAACTTACAAATACTTATGAACTACCTTATACTAAAGACGACACAAGCATCCATGCCCGACGGGGGATTCGAACCCCGCCGGCCGCGGTGGCCGAGGTGACTGAGGCGCTCCAGTCACGGTCAGCACGGCCACTACGGTCGGGGATTCGAATCCCCCTTCGGGCATGGATATTTGTGCCGTCCTAGTTCGTAAGTAGTTCATAAGTAGTTTGTAAATTTAGGGACTGATGACCCCGTAGTTAAGTCCCATAAGCTTTACAAACATTTGAACATTTTGATTCGAACCCCCGACGGCCGCAACATGGCGCTCCAGTACGCGCGGCTAATCCACCGCGGCAATAAATTATTCTCTCACACCTTTGGAAAAACTAGTATATGAAATTGGGATTTTAGGGAAATAGTCGAACTCTAACTTTTGTTCCTAAAAAACTGCAGTATTGGGCATAAAGGTGTGTCTAAAAAGTTCGGTGAATGGTGTGATATCTGAATGGCTACTTGGCGCATGGGTCTTCAGAGACTTGAGGAGCATCGATACGCAGCATGCACTGCATGTGACTGGCAGTGTAAACACACTGCCACCACTTGAACGTAGTCAGTGTGAGAGGGCGTGTCACAGCGCAGTGGAGCAACTTCCAAAATCTAGATTCAGCATTCCTTTTTCCCAAGAGTCAGATATTCAAATGTTTGTTAAGCTTATGGAACTTAACTGGGAGTGGACAGCTGAGCAAGCGACACCAAACTGGAGAAGAGAGAGTTGCTTTTTTCCATACATGCTACATTATTTTGCGCGAGCTTCATTGCAACTACCTTACAGCAATAATTTTCCACTTAAAATATTTTGCATTCGCACAAATAGAGGCATATTGCACTCAGTTTTTGAAATGAGACCATCTTCATAGTGATAAAAGTGTGGCCTGCATCTTATGTTAGTGAAATGGGTACGATGTAGTAAGAAGCGCATTAGAATACGTCGTACAGAACCTCTTGGCAGATAAAAGCCGTGTGCCAAACCGGTACTCGAACCCAAGACCTATTGCGGGAAAGCAGGAATGCAGGTGTGATCTCTTTAAGGTAGGAGACGAGGCACCGGCGGTATTAACGCTGTGAGACGTAATGCGGTAGCTCTGTCGATAGAGCGCTTGCACGTGAAACAGAAGGGTCCTGGTTTCGACTCCTATGAAGTTTACCATCAGCGTACACTCCGTAGCAGAGTGAAAATAATCTAGAAACGATCTGCCCATGCTGTGGCTAAGCCTTGTCTTGTCAAAATGTTTTCTTCCCGCGAATGACAAAGGTCTCGAGTTCGAGTCCCGGTCTAGCACGCACTTTTATCTGCAAGGAAGTTCAGTATCAGCGCACACTCCATTGCAGAGACAAATTTTAATGCCGAAGGTTGAATAAACATTGAAACAGCGCCTTAAAGCATGTAGAGTACGAAACCGGTCTCAGAACTTCACGATCGGCCTTCATACTTGCTTAACCAGGTATTGTAATTCATTTCCGAAACTCAGAGTCACCTGAAATATAACCACGGCCGTAATTCAATGTGGATATATTAAAAGTACTTCTCCAAATGGCACCGCCGTTAATTGTTGGAGTTCTCCACAACCTCGCAGTGCCTGAGCTGTTACCTCGTGACGGTTTCTGGGGAAATGGTAGCTGCGTGGGCGGCAGTATTTCACGCTTGACGGCCGACCTGGACCAGGTGGAAGGCACGCCACTCGACCCAGACGATAATTAACACTTCTCTGCGTCGATTACTCGCAGATCGATTCTGTTGGCCGCCCAAGGCCGTATGACGCATTCACGAAAGCAGACCAGCGCAGTGTTCAGGGGGAAAATACGGTGCCGTAGCCTTCCACTGAGGTCTCTCCATGGGCAACTTGTCGATTACTTCTCTTCAGTCACCTTCATAAGCAGAAATGAAACGTTGTTGGAGACAGAAAGCGATAGCTCAGGAGGACTGTGGCAGTTCGAGTGTCTCCCAACCTCTTTAAATACACGACCCCCTTTCAAGAAAAAATATCATGGTAACCCTCCACCCGACCCTACCCCAAGCCATATTTGTGCGATCTCAAAGGCAACGGATGTAATTTTCTGTTGACACAAGTGTCTTGTAAAAATAATATACAATACTTTACTTTATCGAATGAATTTCTAGTGGTTTTTTTTCGGAATGGAACACATTACTGTATCTATACATCATTTTTGACAGAGGAATATATTAGAGGAATATATTATCCATAACGAGTGTTTCTCATTTCAGGCAACACTCAGATGCAAATTATACTCGCCAAGTAAGGCCCCAATGTGGAGTCAGTTTGTAAAGAAGTAGATTCTTTTTTTCCGTATTTCCAGAATTACTTATTGTGGCTCGTCCATTTAGCTAACCATTGATTCCTGGGAAGTTTTCAGGCTTTCCGTTTATTCGTCATTGACACTGTATTTATTATAAAAACTCTACTATTTTCATTTTAGAATTAATGTTAATACGATATTATATAATTTTAATATAAAACACTAACTTTTCTTAGACCTGCGTTTGGTATTACGATGCCCCGAGTAATGAGACATGCTCTGGTCTGGTTGCCTGATGGTGCAACTGCTTCCTCCTGTGACGGCGACCACCCCGAGCAAGACTTTTCGACCCCCTTGCGGGTCGCTACCCACAGATTGAAAGACACTGGTATACAGGTTGAAACGTATCACGTCTTCTTAATCACAGGAAAAGATTTTCCAACAATACGTATTGTAGTGACAACGTTTCTTGAGGTCCTAAAATGTTATTCCTTTCTTTTGACGGTAATGGAATAAGCTGTGAGTATATTTTAATTTCAAAGTTGATGCCTATTGTGAATTCTGAAGCCATCTGACGAAATAGCTCTATCACCGGAAGAAACCGAATAAAATAAAATTACATTGATACCCTGGATGGAGTTAGGGGAAACAAGTCCTTTACACCAGAATACTCACAAAATATCTGTGAAAACTCTCAGAATTTTTTATGAGTAGTTCGAGTTAGCACTGCATACAGACACACAGGCTGCATATGCCTTTATCTTCATCCAGATATTTCTTCACGAGTGAACTAGCTAATATACCCTTCTACCGAAGTCGTTAGGTAGATCCTCTTAGTATGGGTAGAAGATGATTGGTCGGTCAAGTTATTTCATTAGTAGACTGAGCGAGGTGTCGCTGTGGTAACACACTGAACTCGCATTTTCGGAAGGATGGTGGTTCAAATCCTCTTCCTGACATCCAGATTTACGTTTTCCGTGATTTTCCTAAATCACTCCAGGCAAAAGTCGTGATGGTTCCTCTGAAAGGGCACGGCCGATTTCCTTCCACATCCTTACCCAAACAGTCCGAGCGTAAGCTCCGTCTCAAATGACCACGCTGTCGACGGGACGTTATACTCCAAGCTTCCTTCCTTCGTATTTGATTAGTGATCGATCAGTTGTCTCTTTGGGGATGTCTCTTCGTTACATTTCACATTTCGTTCCAATAGTCTGATCATTTTCACCATTCTGCGGGAGTGTATGTGCTAATGTAAGAAATAGTGAGAGGCAGGGAATGTGATCGTTGTCGCCTCATAAAAAATCTTCGCCTTATATTCTATAGCCCTAGTCTTCTCACGCAGTAATTGTAAGGGCGCTGATGTTGAGCACCCTAAAGAAGCATAAAGAACAACAACAGTAGCACTACAACATAACTAACTACACTGCAGCTCTTCACATATACTGCTGAGGGAATTCCTCGATAGAACGTCGTGTGCACGTTTATGGCCCTTTCACGCTGAAACGGTTCAACGCATTGGGATGAAAGTTGGTTGGAGGGTAGCTTACACCCATACTTTTCGTAAGCCACTACACGGTGCATGGAGGAGGGTACCTCGTAATATAAGTCGATGCCGTTTGAGCGATCACCATGGTAGTTGGCAGAATTATGTAAGTTTTCATAAGTAGGGGAAGGAGACAGTTAGACGAGGACTGGACAGAGGAAGAAGAGATGCGCCGAGTGAGGGTAATGAGAAGATGGACAGAGAGGGCAGAAGAGTAGAAGAACTAATGAACGATTGGAATAAATAGACTGCCGGCCACCCAAAAAGCAACACCACGGTGGACCAGATACATCACAGCTAAATTTGTCTGGAAAATATGATGAAGAAAGCTAACGTGTGGAAGGGGGGGGGGGGGGGAATAGATAATGAAATCGGTATTGAGTGTGAGCGCCCACTGCAGGCTGTAACTGCTGCACAAACTCGACATTTAATCTACGAGCATCTGTATGTGTTGGTGTGGTCAGCAGTCCATGCTGCTTACACTTTTTGCCTAAGGTCGGTGAGTGGTGTATTCTGTGGCAGTGGTTCCGCAGTAATCACGATACGCGGGATATCACGAGAACAGGGGGTCCAAGGCTGCAGTGCGATCCGAGGGGCAATGAAGATGTCTTCGACATTGCGTGTTGCGCGTGGTCGTCAATTATTCTCGTACAATGTGGCCGTCGGCAAGCTCCCAAGGTTGAGGCTATGTAACGTCGACTGGTGACTATGTCGGCAATTCGTGCTAGGGGGATACGGGAGCAGAATGCACCACCTCCCCAAACCATAATACCGGACCAGTATGGCGATGCAGAACCTAATAATTGAACTCGCTGTCTCCAGACTCTAGTCCGACCTTCGTGGTGGTGCAGACAGACTCGCTAAAAACAATGTTCCATTCTGTCGCCATGTCCGTCGTTCATATACACCGTCAGCAAGCAGGCGCGTCCCCACTGCCTGTCCACGAGGGGCTTCTACTGCATGTTCCACAACGCTGTATCCGCCCTTAAGTGCGCTTTAAATCAATGTCAACCCTGTGAGGGAAACGAGGGTTTATGACTGCAATAACTTTCAGTGAAGACATTTAAAGCGTTGAAAATGATGACCATCTAAAAGCCTGACACATTAACCGAGCTGCGCGGGATGGCCGTGTGCTCCAGGGCGCCTTGCTGCGGAGTTCGCGGGTTCAAACTTTCAAACGTTTGCATAGGTTATGGGACTTAACTACGGGGTCATCAGTCCCTAAACTTACAAACTATTTATGAACTACTTACGAACTAGGACGGCACAAATATCCATGCCCGAGGGGGGATTCGAACCCCCGACCGTAGTGGCCCTGCAGACCGTGACTGGAGCGCCTTAGTCCCCTCGGCCACCGCGGCCGGCTGAGCGGGTTCTCTCCGTCGCAGGTTCAAATCCTATCTCGGGCATGGGTGTGTGTGTTGTCCTTACAGTAAGTTACTTTAATTAGTTTTGAGTGTCTAGGGGCTGATGAGCACTACAGTTTGGTCTCTTAGCTTTACAAACATTTGAAAATTTGATTCCATCATCCGATTAAACGGCCAAAAATGAAAACCAGGTGAGTGAATTTTATCCATAATGGATAACTCAGTGACTGTTTCTTTATGAGATGTAGAGGAATATCCGCTACCAGTTTCCATACGCATGTAGCTTTGCCACTTTCAACTGTTTGACGTGTTTAGTCAGCACCACAATATTTGCATTAATCTTAAATAGTGCCGTCTCTAATGACCAAGCTGTCGACGGGACGTTAAACCCTAAGCATCCATCCATCCATCTTAAATAGTGAATTCCAGCTTCGAATGTAAGTGAATGTACAACTGTAGGTGCGCATAAGCCCGAAACCGCACGTGCCTTAAGCAAATCACCTCCAATTGAGACTGGTAGTACGTCTTATTTAACGCATTACGAAAGAACGTTTAGCGACCAGCAAATTACTATCACAGAATACGCTTATGATGTCCATATATAAATTGGTTCACATCTTTGTAATTTATACGCCCGTAATAGTCTTCCCTTGCACATTCTGCTGGGTAAAACCCTTCTTTGAATCATACTAACCACAATAATCCCGTTCCTTCCATTATTATTGTCCATGATGCCATTAACAGGAGGGGCTTGCTAACATATTCTATGGGTTGGGTTGTTTGGTTGGGATAGGGGGACCAAACCACTAAGGCCATTAGTCGCCCGGTAGTGAGGGGAAGGAGTGAGAATAGGAAAGGAGGGGAAAGGAAGGAAATACAGTCCAGGGAGGGAAGAAGGAAGAAAGACTGCATTAGCTGTCCTCGCCACGCACGTCTCACGAAAGAACTAACATATCTCATCGAGGTATATCCCATTTCAGGCAGCGTATTGTATAAAATTTCATTCTGGGAAGAAAAATGGATTTTTTTAGACGAATGAGTAGTTTCCGGAACTCTTCTTTGAATTATCTATAGGTTTTCCACTGTTTGTCAAACAATCGACTTTGTGATACTTTCGTGTTACTTTGTGATACGTCCTATTGTGGAATGGCTGACGTTTGTGTAAATTGCATCCCTTTGATTGCGACTAGTAATATTAGCTTAGAGTTATTCCTTCGTCGTCTATTTAACGTAAACCATGATCACAGTAAAGACGATCGAACGCTGGGTACTCATAACAATACCTCTTCTTCCTATTAAGCACGTTTTCTCGCTATTTAGACCGCTGTCCATAATACCTGAATCAGTTTATCAAGAAATCTACAAACTGATGTGACAAATGCTCAGAGCCGGCCATAGGTTGCGAAACTTCCATGCGGGGTCCTCCCGCGTCCTCCCCTCCCCGACCCCCTCCAGCAGAGGTTATACATCTTCGCAATGTTCACAAGAATTCCATGTTTCGTCACTGACATACTACCAATATATCAAAAGGCTTACTTCAGCCCACCTACTGTTACGATGGGAAAATAATTAATTCGAACACGGCACCTTGTCTTGGAGACCATTTGGCGCCCCCTCAGTGAGTGCCGTACGAAGCGGATATACCGGTTTGCCTGTTTGCATCACCCCTCTCCCCTAGATCCGGTGTTGATCCGCATTAACGCTTCGATTCTTTTAACTCCCGAAATTTCCTATGTTGTGTTGTAAGGAAAATTAATCCCGGAAAGCCAATTAATGTACGCAGTTAATTTTCCCTATCCAGCTCCTTAGATCAGTGGCGGAGCGCTGACCATCAGTGGAAGTGGTCCCGGCAGGGGACTGGGTGTTGTGTGTTTGTCTTCATCATCTCTTTCATCTTCGTCGACACGCTAGTAGCCGAAGTGACGTCAATCGAGAGACTTGCAGCAGGATGCCAATAAAAGCCATACGATCTTTTCATTTCCTATTTCCCTGATATACCACGTCGCTACGTCATACCAGTTACAGGGCGGAGTTGGGCGCTCATATAAGGCACAGCAAACAGGCGGAAAAACACGCCGCGTTAGCTGCCTGGCAGTCTTGTGCCGCCGCGGTGGACTGGCAGAGCTGTGGAGCGCGCGGTTGCTCGCCGTCGGAGGTTCGAGTCCTCCATGGAGCATGGGTGTTTGTGTTGTCCTTAGGTTAGTTTAAGATAGTTTAAGTAGTTTGTAAGGCCCACAGACATACATTACTAGACTGGCAGTCTTGCCTCTGTGACTGAAGCCTGATGCCGCCATCTTGCCTCACCTCACGTTAAAAAGTTTCTGTATTGCACTACTATGATCTTCTGACACGATGTGACGTTATAAGCTTTACTAGTTGGTTTGAACGTGATTTGCATTTGAGCTAACTCTTCCTCAATAGTTGAATTTAACACATAGGCCTACATTGTCGAATCGTGTTATGAAAAGAATTTGGTATGTAATGTTAAATTTTACTTCCGTCCTGGCGGGCTCGCGTGATTGAGTTGTAAGTCAGGTGACGTTGGCATTAGCTAATCGTGTGACAACGAAAAAGATTTTGTCATGAAATCTTCGTTCTATGAGGGCAATTACTTAGTGAACGAGGGGTGCATACAAACATACAAACATGTCAACCATAGAGCAAGAATGGCATTATTTATTTACTTATCGTCTGTACGAAATATTGATCAAATCACTCTGTGTGGATTTCTAAGAATATTAACATCTTTGCAAAGACTGTCTACCGTTTTGTTTATCTTGTCAACATAATCAAGAGATGCCTCCAGGATGCTAGGTAAAATTTTACCATTACGTACCGTTAAAGTAGAAGTAGTTATCTGAAATACACTAATAAGAATAAATCTGGGTGTTATTCACGACAAATAGCGCATTTATAACGGCCATACTATTAAAAGAGAAGCCGAAGTTGATCGAAACTGGTAACAGATTAATAAAAACAGGAAAAGCGACTCATTGGTGTGTGTATCAAAGCAGACTGTAGATTTCGTAAGAACTCTTAAAAGAATAAGGGTACGTGTTATTCACTATAATAACACTTTTATAATTACCATACTACGGAAATAAAATCCGAAGTTGAATGAAATTGCTAACAGATTAATAATAACAGAAAATCAATGCAACTCATTACTGTATGTGTCGAAGCATATTCCAGCTGAAAAAATTACAGCCATACACAAAACACGAATTTCCCACATGTCAAAACTCTAAGGACAGCGTAGTTACGTCAGTTCAACAGAATTTTTACGACTGTTTTCTGTAATAACACACACGACTTTATAGTATAGAAATATGGCGGCGAGACTTCAGACACCAATGATACTGTATACGGCATTGCCAGTCTAGTAATATATGTCTGTGGTAAGGCTAGGGTCTGATGACCAACGTAGGTAAGACCCTTAGATTTACAAACATTTGATTTGAGCCTTGTGCAAAGTGCCTTGCCATACCATTTAACTGTTCACAGCAAGCGGAACAGGGAGCTCTGTGCAGCTCAGCTGAAACTGGAACAGCCTATTTGGTGGCAAATCTCTGCTAACAGATGAATGCAATGCTTGATTATAAGTCACAATGATGAGTAGAAATGGCGCGGAGATGCGCTGAGAAACAATCGCGTCGCTCATAATTTAACCATGAGTGATAGTCACGTGTTGACAATGGATATTACTATAGCGCTTTAGCATCATAACCCCCAGTTCCTTCGACTCTGATACAGGCATAATTTTCTAAATCTGACAGGTTCTCCAGTGGCCTTAGTCGTGTCACAATGGGTACATACTTCATTTACATTATTTAATAGTAGTTTCAGAAACAAAATAACGGATGACAGTCTTCAAATTACGTTCTAATACTTTGCGCGGCTACCTAGAAGCGTGGGGTACCTGTGCGACTTCACCGTTTGCACATGCGTAAGGCCGGCCCTGCCGGTAACTAAAGTCACACGGCGTAAACCGCCGGGTGCTTCGCAACGCCATTAGGCAAGTAAAGGCGCTCGGTCAACTCAATTTTGGTCTTTCGCAGGGCCATTCCGGCAAAGGCCGCTTCCCCCACCAAGAGCGCTGCTCGGTCGCCAGATGGGACTTCACCAACAGACGATAGCAGCATTGCTGGCGCAAACACCTGTGGCGTTAACTAGCTGCAATGGACGTCTTGCGGCCAGCCCACTCTGCTACAAACCACGTCAAATTGTACGTGCGGGCACTGCTTGTTGCGTTACAGCCCGAATTTGTTGCGATATGATTGTGACGTGACAGAGCCATCCATCACTTCCTTGAGCATAATATGGGTGTTATACGTATACTGATGTAACGATGTGGTTCCGATCGGTCTCGCCGATCTGTCGTTCCCTCCTACATCCAGCGATTGCAAATTCGCATCATAGTTGCTTGGTTAAGTCCGACCGAACACCGATTTCTGCAAAAGATAATCCACGATCAGTAGAGCAACTATTCTTCCTCGGTCGAAATCCGAAATGGGGTCTAAAGGCACTCGTTCTTCTTCTATGAGGAATACTGAATCTGCTGCCACAAAACAGCCGTACGAAAGGCAATTCCAGTTATAGGAGATGTTTTTAATCAGTGAGCATTGTAATACTGTATAATCTTAACAAAACTGCACATGGCACTAATACTGTATACAGGGTGAGACAATTAAAACAGTTTTTCGGAATATTTGGAGAAATACAAATCGGATAAAAAAAAGTGCAATAAAATTTGTTCAACTCAGCGAGGGACTAGTTTGTGACACTGGCACGGAAAGACAGTTGCCCGAAAGTGTTGACACATGCCCGGAGCCCCGGAGCCTGCAGGTAGTGGACAGGGAATTCCAGAAGTAGGATACATCGGCGTGTCCTCAGCAGGTACCTTCCCTTGGGTTCGCTCGTCGTCTGGGTTGTGATAGCTCGTGATTAAATAGAACTGTCCGATCGTCGTAACGTAGCACAGCACGGTAGAATGGAAGCGCAAGAGAAGCACAAACGCCGGCTGCGGTGGCCGAGCCGTCTGCGGCGCGCCAGTCCAGCACCCCCTATAGAAGAAAGCCTGCGCACGACGTCACAAGATGGCGGCGGTGAGAGGCTTAGAGTTCTCTGAAAGATTGTAAACATTAGCAGTGCACGCTCTTTATAGTGCATTCTTTCGTTCAGGAGTGTATTTATTACGTAAATTGGTGTTGTGTACGGTGTGATCGCTACGCTGGACGATTTGTGTGTGTGAGAACAACGTGTGATCTCTTTTTTACTGACAAAATGCCGTTTCGTTGTTGTGTGCTGAAATGTAGAGGAAATTACGACTGTGGCCCAAAAATTACCGTCTTTAAACGTCCGGAGAAAAAGAAATGGATATCAAGAATTCCCAGGATAACTTGGCTCCTTCTTCAAGTTAATGAGTAAGTTTTCGTTTTTGTTTAACCTTATAAAAGAGTTTTAAGTCATGACTGTTTAGGGTTGGATATTGCGATTCATTTTATTTACGTAACCACTCCCATTAGTTTATTCTTCTCCGGACGTTCAAAGACGGTAACTTTTGGGCCACAGTCGGAATTTCCTCTACATTTCGGCATAGAACAGCGAAACGGCATTTTGTCAGTAAAAAAGAGATCACACGTTGTTCTCTCTCTCACACACACAAATCGTCTAGCGTCCTCCTGAACGAAAGAATGCACTATAAACAGCGTGCACTGCTAGATTTTACAATCTTACAGAGGACTCTAAGCCTCTCACCGCCGCCACGTTGTGACGTCGTGCGCAGGCTTTCTTCTATAGGGGGTGCTGGCCAGTCACGGTCTGCACGGCCACTACGGTCGGGGTTTCGAATCCCCCCCCCCCCCCCTCGGGGATGACCCCGTAGTTAAGTCCCATAAGCTCTACAAACATTTGAACATTTTTTTTAGAAGTGCAAACAATGTGTCGTGTTCAGATGAACGATCATTATTAGGTTCGCCATAGACTTATAAACTAACGTACAGTATATACAGCCAAGTGTTTAAGGGGAGACTCCACACAAAAATTTAACATTTCTTCTACTTGGCGACAACAACAAAATTTTAAAATTGTGTCTATTACGTAAAGATGTAGCAGTACACAACGTTTTAAGTTCGTAACTTCAATGTTTTTGAGTACTGAATTTTTAATTTGCTTTAATAGTATTCAAGATAATTAGCTTTTTGTACTTTCAAATGAAAGAGTTTTTAGGTACGTTCATAAGACACAGTTAAAAATTTCTGTGCATTCATTTTATGAGATGTATTGATTATATATTTTCAATGTTTATTTCAAATTTCAGCCTTAAACTTTCTTCGATTATTATTACATGGTCATAAAATAAACAGATTACATGTTCGATAATATTAATGCATACATTAATGCATAATGTATGCAAACACATCAAGACTCTTTCCTGCAAAAATTTCATTCAGATTGGTTAATACTGACATTAAAAAAGTTTTCATCGAGTTAAAATAATAATAATAATAATAATAATAATAATAATAATAATAATCTACCGATAAAGCGGTTTTTAAAATTTTGTTGAAAATGATTTTTAATGTAAGACACAAACCCGTTAAAATTGGCCGGCACCATAACCTTTCCCCTTCTTGCTTAGGTGACGCAACTTCTCGTAACTTCGACACCAGGGTCGCTTTTTTCTTGGCTTTTCTGAATAAAAATCTACTCACAGACTTATTGAAGAGGAGCAGTGGTACGGATATCTGATAGTAATCCTCTGCCTATTTCCTTAGAATTCTTTGTTTGTATTGAACATAAGTTCAGTGTATTCTTTAATTTATATTTACACAGTCAACAGGCAAAGTAACTGATATGCAAAGATTGGCTGCCAATTGAAATGTTCAAATATTTGTAAATTTATGGCACCTAACTGCAGTGGTCGTCGGTCCCTAATCTTACAAACCACATTAAACTAACTTATCCTAAGAAAAGCACACACACACTCATGCCCGAGAGAGGACTCGAACCTCTGACGGCGAACAGCCGAGCCTTAGTGCGCACGGCTATTCCGCCACGGCGGCTGCCAATTGTTTCGCTGCAGTTACCCTAGAAATCTTCCAACTTGCTCCTCCCTGTTTGAGTTTAAATCAAGTTCGGAGTAAAAACGGTTCTGTTTGATGGTGACATAAATCAGAAATTATCTTTGGCATCCTTCGGTGTGTCACAGTCCCTTCCAGAGTCCGTATTTGAAACATTTCTTTGGTGTAATTGTATTTCGAATAGAGCCAAATTGTTTTGCGATGTAAGAGTAAACACTCTAAATATGTGAAACACACTATTTTTTTCATTAATTGAAGCCGTAGGGTGGACCCTTCCTCTAAAATGCAGAGTAACTGTTTTTTAAAGGGATGACAGTAGCAAGATGGTAGGGTTAGCAACACCAAATACATGGCAGGGTGCGTAATATGTTTATTCTGTGCTTAGTGTTCTAAATAAAATGTTTTTAAAAGGTATGACTGAAGAAAGTCATTATATTTTAGCAGGGAGATAACTTTCTACTCATTTCCACTAAGAAAATACATTTTTGATTACAGGAAGAAAACTCAACGAATTAATCTGTAGTTGATCAAGTTACTGTACTGCTCTTCAGCTAACAAAGGATTGTACAATCTTTATTGATAGTGTGGAAACTTGTCTACAGCTAGAACTTACACACCTGCAGCATGAAGTTTGCTTTAATAGATTAATAGCAACGTTAGTCTTGTAGACTTCTCTTTCCTAAATATAAATTTGCAGCTACTATTATGTCGATGTTTAGACTGGCTTATACATGCTGCTTTTTTACACAAAAACGAAATTAAGCCAAAGCTTACTGGCAGATTTGAACTTAGCATCTTGTCTTCGAATTAGCTTTACTGGAAAAGTCATATCATTGTTCCTTTTGTGAAGAGGAATAAATAATATTCATCGACATTCTGTGTTTTTATATGTAATGTTTAAAACAAATGCTAATTATATATAAATTTGCCAGGTTAAATTGTGTCCATTATGGCTGTAACAGTCGTACGAACTACCATGTTTTGTACTTGGCTGCAGTATGGAAATATTAGAAGTACATTGGCGGATTTGGAGGGGGCACGTCCCCCCCTCCCCAAAACTGACGGCCCGACCAAAAATTTGAGAGAGAGAGAAAGAGAAAGGAAGGGAGGGAAAGAATCTCAGCATTATAATAATAAACTCTTATTTACGGGTAGCATGTAATTGTGAGATTAAAAATGCAAAATCCCTGTAATGAACATAACGTAATTTAGCTTTTGTGTTATGCTTCCATTTAATTGCTCCTTTTTGTCAGTAATTTATGATAAAATAAATAAAAGTTATTTACTGTTTCGTGATTACTTGGGAGATAAATGAGCTATTGTGTATGTTTTACTCATACCTAAATAAAGAATTTAACTATGTAAAAAACTGTGAATTTCAAGGGCTGCGTTCAAGTTGGCCCATTCAGGTGTTTTCGGTAAAAGGTTTATCTCTCTAGGTTGTTTTCCTAGACACTAAGAGACAGTACTGCCACCCATTATAAACAGTTTTATTTGAAGCTGCACTTTTCCATTTTCCAGTTATTGGAGCAAATTAGAAATTTCAACGGCAGTTTTCCACACATCACATACAAAGGATTTTCATGGTAGTAGAAATTCCTCTTGAAACACAGTCAAATAGCAACTTTACAAAGCATGGAGAAGAAATTGATTCAGTACCACGCAATCACAGAAAATCTGATTTTAGGTTTTGAGGGAATATCAAATTTATCGCGATATATCTACAGGCTGTTTGCTTCTGACCTGTAATTGGGCGACCTTTTAGGATATACTGTTTTTCCAATGTCTGCATTGTTTTGTAATGACACAGCTACTCCGGATGATCAACTGTTCGTCCACGGTAAGTTGACGATTCGTGCGGTGACTTGATAGCAGCAGGAAGCATGTACCGTAGCTGCCGGGGGGCGAGCATCAGCGAGCAGAAGGCAGCATCACAGTGATGGAAACGTTACCCGTAACAATGTATACAGTAATATTTTTCGTCTGGGGAAGCGTAACGTTGGCAGCACTCCGAAATAAATGGATGTCCTTCAAGTAGTGCAGATGTTTGGTGCTGCTGGCATCACCAGGTAAAATCGTCGTCATCTAATTACCAATGCAGTACTAGTTTTCGCGCACTATGGCGTCATTCTCAAGTTCCAATGATTACAAAAAATATTACGAGAGTCAACCACACTGAACAGTGAATAGTATAATAACTTACCACAAAATAATAAAGAGTATCGGAACACTATATTTACCAAAATGACAATCAAACCACGAGCGCCGCATGGGAATGGTCGTGTGATCTGGGGCGCAACGTCTCGGAGTACACGGCCACTCCCACCAGAGGTTGGAGTCCTCCCTCGGTCATGTGTGTGTGTGTCTTCCTTAGAATAAATTAGTATAAGTAGTTTGTAAGACTACGGACCGATGACCTTAGCAGTTTGGTCGCTTCGGATTACAAACTTAGAAACAAAAATATTTTTTTAACCCTATACTCTAAGTTTTTGTACAATCACCATTAAGTCATTTGGCTCATTTAATATCATAATCCTGTGGGCATCATTGTACAAAACTGTTATTTTTCGAACATATTGTACGACTGTTTCAATTTTCAACTGGTTAGTCTTGTAAGTCTTATAGTCCAATTATTCGAAAGATGCAAATATGTAGAAAAACATTAGACAATTTCGCATGGCTTTCTCTGTATAGGGATACGCATATACCCATCTGGCGAAGCTCAGAAACAGTTACATATGAAATTAAATTCAAAGCCTGAATGCCCTGTGTTCAGCTGTGGGCAAGTACATCATCCTTTATGATGGTGAAGGATGAAACAAGTGTGCCCACAGCTGAACACGGTGCATTCAGGCTCTTAATTCTCTGGTTGTTTTTATTTTGTGGTAAATTTAGAAAATTTACACTGTTTAATGTGATTGAACAATTGTAATGTTTTTGTGATGATGGGCATTTAAAATGACTCCATAATGCGCAGAAACTAATAGTGCATCGGTACTTCATTACGGAAATGTATTAAAAAGTTTTTATTCTAAAAAGCGACTGTGGCTTTGAAACATATATTGTGCGTTTCCTATAGCAGTTATATGCGACAATGACTGTAATACAATTTAATACACACACACACACACACACACACACATATGTGTGTGTGTGTGTGTGTGTTTTGAGGGGGGGGGGGGTGTTAAATTAGGCTCACCAAGCCCTGAAGGACATGTTCACCCTCGTCATCCTTGTGCCCCCCTCCCCCCATGAAAAGTTCTGTATCCACCACTGTTATAAGATTATGAATTTCATCATCCGTTCTCATCATGCTGAATTTCATTGTCAGTTCTCGTTACTATAACAGTCTTAAAAATAAATTTGCCATGAAACGCCTTAATGAGCCACCTTGAAGCAATACACTGTTGCTTACTGGCGTGGTATGACCGCTAGCCAGCACGCAGGAGCGGCTGTGCTGAACTGCTGGACTTCTTAGTGCACCTGTACCTGCCAAAAGCTGGTTAGCCCGCCAAGATACTCGGTCTCCGTGTAAGTGTTCCAAGCCCCAGAGAGACACCCATTAACATGAAGCTGGAGGCCCCTTACATCACACCCGGGCGTAGGAGAGGGGGTGACCATGAAATCTTAAATAGGAACCCATATTTTTATTGTAGATTTGGATTCTGAAGGAAAGAAATATGTAACTTTTATAAGAAACATTTTTTCGTTTCATGATAGATTGCGCTGTAGTTGGCAGAAATGAAAATGAGTTGAAATTTGTTAAAAAACAATATCTGAAATAAACACACATCAGATTAGGAAAATTAAAATACAGTTATTGATATTGCTATCATGTGACACCCCTCCACAGTCGAATGAAGCACATACCTTGATCATGCTCTCAATTTATGATTCGGACTGCACACATCCTCGATGTTAACAATTGCAGAGAGAGTATATATCATCTCCTCTTACTTTGTAGCTCATAGAAATGTTGAAGGCGTTGGTCAAAGGTATCCTAACCTATTCCTTGATATAGATTGTTCCTTCTGCAACGACTTTTCGCAGTATTCTCCAACTGTTTGCTGAAACTGGAAGTGTTAAACAATATGTTCAAATGTTTGTATAGCTACGGGACTTAACTACTCTGGTCATCAGTCCGTAGGCTTACGAGCGACTTAAGTTATGCTAAGAACAACAACTACACCTGTGCCCGAGGGAGGGCTGGAACCTCCGACGGCGAGGAGCGGCGCATTCCGCAGCTAGGCGCCTTGGAACGCTCGGCCACTGCGGCAAATGTTAAACCTACAGAAAGAAGCCGATGTATATTTGTATATTTGTTGAAGGTATTACCGTTTTTCAACAATTTCAACTCATTTTTTTATTTTAAACGGATACGGTGCCATTTATCATGAAACATATTTTTTCACGGCGAATCGAAATACACTATAAAGATAGGGGTTCCTAATTAAGATTCAAAGTCATCCCCTTAAGCCCCCGGAGGTGGTACAAAGGGGTAGAGATTCATGTTAATGGATATCCCTCTTCGAGAAGAATTACTTTTATTGTAACATTTTTCATCTTATTTTTATTTTTCGAAATATTCTGAAAAACAGCTTTAAGTGCCTCTCCCTGTATAATATAGTATATTTCATTCCAAAGGACTGTACAGTAAATAGTAAAATTCCTAAGAATCTACGTATTCTCTAATATTGGAGAAGGCAATCATATCATGAAGATAGGTAAATGCTGATCGAAACATGGAACACCATCAGAAAGGTAGTGAATGAAGGTTTGAATAACACCTAAACATTATCAGAAAACCACTTCCTAGCTCAAATTTTTTCGGACGGTGAAAGCTGTTCAAATGTTTGTAAGGCTTAAGGGACTTAACTGCGGGGTCATCAGTCCCTAAACTTACAAACTACTTATGAACTACCTTACACTAAAGACACCACAAACATCCATGCCCGAGGGGAGATTCGAACCCCGACGGGGAACGGCCTCGCGCATCGGAGCATAGCGCCTCAATGCGCTCGGCCGCTCCGCCGCGGCCCCCATTTACACAGGATTTGCAGGTGGCGCTGCTGGGGACCGAATGTGCGCCTGCCATGAATTGCTCAAGTGCAGCTCTGGTCGCTACGAACGTATGCTGCAAATACATCTGATCTGGATGTTTGCTTCAGAGGGTTGCATTTTGTGTGGGCAGCAGTGTACACGATGTAAGAAATGTTACTGTCACTCACACATACCATCGAATTTCATCAAGTAGAAGGGGAGACGTGGATACGTAACGGGATGGATAGAGGTTAGAAGGGGAGGGGAGACGTAGGTAATGGGGGAAGAAGAAATAAGTACAGCGAAGGAGAGGAAGAACCACAAACAGTAATGAAACTATCAACTCCCCTGTCTGGCTCTGTTTGTAAATCGCTACTCTGTCTCGTAAAAGCGTTCTGTGAAGTAAACGAGTGAGATGTGAGCGGTATTGGTTCTGTTAGTTCCTCCCATCGTCTCATTAATTTGTAGTTTTTCCCGATATTATGCGGTTTGCTGGCCCGCAATGTCTCGCGCGGCAGGAATTCAAAGAGATAAAGGAGTTGAGGTTTTTCAAATTTAAAAAAAATTACTTATTGTCTATCGTTAATTTAGCCATCGATAAGTTCCTGAAAACATTTTTCATGCATTTTGTTTTTTCATCGTTATCATGGAGTATTTATTGTAAAAAAATTCTTTCTATTCAAACCAGAATTGATGATAACAAGGAATTACCTACTTTTAGTATAAAATTTCACTTTCCTCAGGCAATTGTGATATTGCGGAGACCCAAGTATCGAGACGTGCATTGGTCTGGTTGTTTTATTGTGCAAGTACTTCCTACTTTGACCGCGACCCCCAGATCTTCGCGGCCCCCCTGGGGGTCTCGACCTACAGGTTGAAAAACAATGTGTATAGGATGCAGCACTGAGAGGGAAATGACATGGTAATCAGAGATACTTGCTACGAGTGCGCGCGTCGAGGTCCATTCAACAAAGATGCTGATGCAGTCAAGAAACCGTGTCACTGAATGAATTTCTTGAAGGGGTGACCGACGAAATATTTCGTAACAGCAATGGCAACGGTAGCAAAACGCGTAAACACGTAAAACATTAACTCGACAAAAATAAACTAGACTTGTAGTAAGCAACAATTGGCCTGACTTCAACCTCGAACCACGTCCTTTCTCGCAGTGAATTATCATTTAACTCTTATTCGATGTTTTGAATTGATGTTATTGTCTACAGCTCGAAGACTGTGTTGTGCATGCCTCTTTATTTAAACAACCAGTGTTGATAGACCGACCATCATCAGATTATTGTAATGCCGCTTAAAGTCTGATATTATGAGAATATAAAAATCACTGACGTCAGACAATAGCGTGGTCATTAAATGCGGAGCTCGTGCTCGGATTGTTGTGGTAATAATGGGGAAGGAAATCGTCCGTGCCCTTCCAAAGGAGCCATCCCGGAATGTGCTTGGAGTGATTTAGGAAAATCACGGGAAACCTAAATCTAGATGGCCTGAGGTAGATTTGAACCACTGTCCTCCAGAATGCGAGGCTAGTGTGTTACCACTGCGCCATCTCGTTCGGCTAGACGTCCGTAACTGCCTGTAGTGTATCCTCGTTCCATAGAAAACGTCGAACATACAAGGCCTTCTTTTAAGGGACCGAAGATGTGATAATGGCATGGGGAGAGATTACGATTATAGGGCGCGTGTGTCCAGCTTGGATGAATCTGGCCTGCCACAACGTTGTTGACGGCAGACATGAGGTCTCATACATATCTACCGTTGTTCGCCTTTCACCGAGGTGGAATGGCTGATCCCTCTGAGGCGCCTTGCTGCGGAGCGCGCGGTTGCTCGCCGTCGGAGGTTCCAGTCCTCCCTGGGGCATGGGTGTGTGTGTTGTCCTTATATTACTTTAAGTTAATTTTTAAGCATAAGAACCGCAGTAGTTAAGTCTCCTAGATTTACAATTATTTGAACATTTTTTAATTTATTTTATTTTTTCCCCCTTCGGCAGCCGATAAAAAGGTAATAAAGTCAGAATTCACTTATCGGGAATTACGGCAGGCACGTCGAAAATATAGAAATGGCAGACTGATCCCATGCCTACATACCGGTGCTTGTATACCGTCAAAGAACTGCACTACAATGCATATTGGTGCACGCTGCAGCAAAGGCCTCAAACCGAAACTTACAGATCGTTCTCTTACACGGTTGGAGTTGTGATTCATCATCAGATATGCATCTGTTGGTGAGTGACAGCTACACGTAGACACGTTACAGATAGGTACATAGCCGTTAGGTAACTGCAGACTACGTGCTGATGTGTGTACAACGAACATCTAGTTTCCGAACATTTATGAACCTAACATCTGCAACATGCTACATGCAGTTGTCTTTCACAAAGACATGAATATCTCCTGATGGATTAAATCCGAAACGCGTCTAAATAAGAAAGTCATGATGTGCCTCATGTCTGAGCTTCAATACTGCGACCTATTCAGCTTCTTGCCGTACTACTGATTAATTAGGAATAGTGTTGAGGCAGATTGTTGATGTACTGATTGCACTGCCTATGACAGTGTATATTCTGTCAATCTACAAATGTTTGTAAACCTATAGAACCAAACTACTGTGGTCATAGGTCCATAGACTTACAGACCACTTAAAATAACTTAAACCTATCCTAACGACAACACACTCACACCCATGTCTGAATGAGGACTCAAACCTCCGGCCATGTACTCCCTGTCACGGCACCTAGAACCTCACGGCTCTGGCGGTGTAATTTGCTGTGACGTTGCACATGTCACGGGGCAGTCACCTAATAGCATGTGGGGCGTCGTCTGGCCCTGTGGACTGCAGTGAGACGCCTCGAAGTCAGTCCACATTTCCCTAGTACTGCTCTGGACACAGCTGACACCAAGTTGTTTGCAGAGCGGCGACAATTCTAATCTGTTTGTGGGTGCAGGATCCATGGCACTGAGCCTGCGTTCGATAACATACCAGATACGTGCGGTGGGGTTCAAATATGGGCTCGGGGAAGGCCATTTCACTTTTATTTATCTGAAAATGCGCCCCAGACCAAAACAGAGATACCACCGCCTTGGACCAAATCTTGGCAACTAGGTTCCTTCGAATCACGTGCTCTGCGCCACACACAGGGCCTCACATCGGCTGGCTGCAGTTGAAATCGTGATTGGATTAACAACATCGTGTTGCGCCATTGCTCTAGTGTTCATTCCTTATGGTTCGTGAGAAATGCAAGCCGTTGTGCCTGCTGATGCGTGTACGGTGCCAGCTCCCACACCCCATTTTCTTTATTTTCAAAGGGGAGGGGAGGGGGAGTTTCCCTCTCCCCTACATCCCATCCTTTTGCTCGTCAATTAAGCCTTTATCGGCTAATGGAAATAGTCGTCCTCCAACGGTACAATTTATTTAGGATGCTACTGCGTAAGTACTTAATCTCTATAAGAGGTCACTTGCAGTTTACGTCCGTGGCGTCGGCCAAAATTAAAAGCGTTCCCTCTGCACTTGTATGAACGTCAAAATTGGAGTGAGTAAACATACTTGACGTCTCCTGCGATGAAAGTGTATCCTCCTATCGCTGGAGTATGTGATCCACTTCACGTTCTTCACTGCAGACTAAAAGGAACATGTGGATAACGTGAAAAATGGAGAGGACCAGTGCCTAAGTAAAACAAAATACATACTACTCGGTGTGGAGAAAAAACTTCGTGCAATTTTGAATAATACACAGAAGAGTTAAAAGCAACCGGAAAATTCTTTAAATGAAACTCTCCCTCAGAGCCAGTCTCAATCCAATGCTCCAGAATTAAAACACAAAGGCATTACTGCGCAACATAGTTCTCTGCAAGGATTCCATGGTTTCATGGGCCACTGAAAAGAAGGCAGCTGTACTTGAGAAACGACAGACTGTAAAATTAAATTCTAACCCAACTCAAATGGAAAGAGGAATAGATGTTTCCTGCGTAAAAGGTTTTACAGTTTATATGCAAAGCGTCTCTTGATAGCCGTGTTATATGGCACAGTGAGGAGATTCCCGGACAGTTCATTGTATTTGCACAGTAGTTGGACTTTCAGGTGGGTCGGCCGCAGTGACCGAGCGGTCTGCGGTGTGCCAGTCACAATGTGCACGGCCGCTGCGGTCGGGGGTTCGAATCCCCCCTCGGGCATGGATGTTTGTGCCGTCTTTAGTATAAGCTAGTTCATAAGTAGTTTGTAAGTTTAGGGACTGATGACCCCATAGTTAAGTCCCATAAACTCTACAGACATTTTAACATCTTTCAGGTGGTGCTGACATAGGTACCCTAAGTATGGGATCGCATCCTGAAGCTCGAGATGGGTAATAGCATACACTGTACGGCCAAGGATTCACACAGTAGCGTTAAGAGCGTTAAGTTTAGTCTTGCGGGAGGGCTTCATGTCTGGTGCCATGGTCCCCCTTAAACATCCAACCAACCATCCATCTGGTGCCATGACCCAGATTTTTTGGACCGTCGCCTTCGCCGTCGCGTTGGTCAGGGCTACAGTGCCACGGCAGAGGTCCGACACCGGAGAGACAGACCGGAACAGAAATCGGTGTTTCCGAGTCTCGGAGGCGTCACAGTTCCTTCAAGTTCACGAGCCTCGGGGCCGGATGTGCGTCAGGTGCCAGCGTGTTGTTGCCAGCAATACCACGTTGCCGAGACGTCCGTGACCAATAACGGACTGTTGATGTTGGCCCACACTTGGCTCCAGTTGATGTCGGCTGTTGCAGTTTGAGTATTGGTGGGCGTCCTCGCAGGGTCGTGTATAACCGTCGAACAGACATAAATCTGCCAGTGACCACATCCAGGTTGTAGCTCCTGGAAAAGAAATACTCCTTTGCATAGGTGAGTTTGAAGTTGATGTTCTTTGCTGAGATGGGTGCACGCTCTGACTATGGGCGGTAACGAGCTATGATGGCTTCTGTCGTACCACTGCCATGGCTGTCGCTCAGATTGGCTGTACGGTGGATGGGTAGGGATGTACATTTACTGGAAAAGCCGACAATGCCCAGTCCTCCCACCGTTTTATCCAAGATGCACGTAATGGCTCGGAGCTTGAATGTGGCATGACGGTATGGGGACCACGTTCATACGGACTGTCCACCGAGAGATGTGTCTAGCATGTCCTGAGCCGTGATTTAGTACACTGTCGCTATTGACGATCGGACTCAGATGTCGCCAGTCATGTTCATAGAGGGTAGCTGGACGTCCGGTAGTAAGTCAGTAGTCGACTGACACTCATGCAACCATTCACGATACATCTTGGGCGCGGATGAAGAATGGAACCGAATTCCTGAACCATTGCCCAAATCTAAGTTTCCATCCGTCGGACACCAACCACTATACCCCGTTCGAACGTCGGCAGTTATCAACGACGTCGCATGTTACACAAATCACTTTCATCATCTCGTCTCGAAACGTGTCCCATAGAATTGCAGCTGGCACAGGGGGAATGTGGTGCACAAACAACACCTGCCATATGGGTGCCCAACGTCCCACGATATTTGCTAAGTCAGTCTTCTCAGCTCAGCCTGACTCTTATGCTCGACTACCTAATAGCTGGCATGTGTGCCTTTGCTGCGGGTAACAGCAACAGCGCGTCTTGGCGTGGAACCAATGAGATCTTAGTATGCCGCTGGAGGAATTTGGCATCACATCTGCTCACATGAGTCGCCTAATTCCCTTAAATGGTGAGATCTGACGCCACATTCAGTCAGATCCCATATGCGTTTTATCAGGTTCAGATCTAGTTGGGGTCCAGGACATCACCAAAGTGCAACTCGCCACTGTGTTCCTCGAACCACTCCACTCGCCTTCGGACATGGCGTATTACCTTGTTGAAAAATATCACTGTCGTTAGGAAACAAGAAGGAATGTACGTGGTCTGCAACCAGTGTACGGTACTTCACGGCCGTCGTGGTGCCTTGGACGAGCTCCTCTGGACCCATCGATACCCACGTGAATGTTTTTTGGAGCATAACTGAGCCGCCGTCGCGCAATGCAGCTGTCAAGGAACTGTTCCCCTGGAAGACTACGGTTTCGCATCCAGAAATTAGCACGATGAGGAGTTGCCGGGATTTATTAGAGCACACAGCCTTTTGTCGCAGCGCCAACGTCTAGTAACGACGCTCACGTGCCTGCTTCAGTCGCGGCGTGAATATTAGCACATGCGTGGTCGTCGGCTGCGGAGGCCCATCGTTACGAGTGTTGGGTGCACTGTGTGCTGAGACACACTTGTACTCTAACCAGCAGTAGTCTCATGTCGGTTCCGACACACCTCGCCGTCTGCCTGGTTTTACAGTCTGCCTTGGCTACGACGTCCGATATCTGTAATGAGGGGTTGCAACACTCCTGTCGGTTAGTGAAGCTTTGCAGCTGCTTACAGTACAGTTAGCAATATACACTACTAACTATTAAAATTGCTACACCAAGAAGAAACGCATATGATAAACGGGTATTCATTGGACACATATATTATACTAGAACTGACATGTGATTACATTTTCACGCAGTTTGGGTGCATAGATCCTGAGAAATCAGTACCCAGAACAACCACCTCTGGCCGTAATAACGGCCTTGATACGCCTGGGCATTGAGTCAAACAGAGCTTGGGTAGCGTGTACAGGTACAGATACCCATGCAGCTTCAACACGATACCACAGTTGATCAAGAGTAGTGACTGGCGTACTGTGACGAGCCAGTTGCTCGGCCACCATTGACCAGACGTTTTCAATTGGTGAGAGATCTGGAGAATGTGTTGGCCAGGGCAGCAGTCGAACATTTTTCGTATCCAGAAAGGCCCGTACAGGACCTGCAACATGTGGTCGTGTATTATCCTGCTGAAATGTAGGGATTCGCAGGGATCGAATGAAGGGTAGAGCCACGGGACGTAACACATCTAAAATGTAACGGACACTGTTCAAAGTACCGTCGATGCGAACAGTGGGTGACCGAGACGTGTAACCAATGGCACCCCATACCATCACGCCGGGTGGCGATGACAAATACACGCTTCCAATGTGCGTTCACCGCGATGTCGCCAAACACGGATGCGACCATCATGATGCTGAAAACAGAACCTGGATTCATAAAAAAAAAATATATATATATATATATATATATATATATATATATATATATATATATATATATATATATATATACGTTTTGCCATTCGTGCACCCAGGTTCGTCGATGCGTACACCATCGCAGGCGCTCCCGTCTGTGATGCAGCGTCAAGGGTAACCACAGCCATGGTCTTCGAGACGATAGTCCATGCTGCTGCAAACGTCGTCGAACTGTTCGTGCAGATGGGTGTTGTCTTGCAAACGCCCACATCTGTTGACTCAGGGATCGAGACGTGGCTGCACGACCCGTTATAGCCATGCGGATAAGATGCTTGTCATCTCAACTGCCAGTGATACCGGCCGTTGGGATCCAGCACGGCGTTCCATATTGCCCTCCTGAACCCACCGATTCCATATTCTGCTAACAGTCATTGGATCGCGACCAACTCGAGCAGCAATGTCGCGATACGATAAACCGCAATCGCGATAGGCTACAATCCGACCTTTATCAAAGTCGGATCCGTGATGGTACGCATTTCTCCTCCTTACACGAGGCATCACAACAACGTTTCACCAGGCAACGCCGGTCAACTGCTGTTTGTGTATGAGAAATTGGTTGGATACTTTCCTCATGTCAGTACGTTGTAGGTGTCGCCACCGGCGCCAACCTTGTGTGAAATGCTCTGAAAAGCTAATCATTTGCGTATCACAGCATCTTCTTCCTGTCGGTTAAATTTCGCGTCTGTAGCACGTCATCTTACGTGGTGTAGCAATTTTAATGGCCAGGAGTGTACAATAACTAACAACAGATTTGTTACATATGCTGTAATATTACTAACTGCACCGACTCGCTACTACAAGCCTACGCCTACAGAATTGTGCCCCTCCGAGAGGATTTAAATGTGACCGCGTGTTATCGTAATAGATGAAAGCATCGGAGATAACCTTCGTTTCACAAAGATGTATAGTACCAGAAGAGAAAATAGTATTGGAACTACAAGGAATCAGAAAGATTTTACTTTCAGAGCAACACGTCACTCTTTGCTTTAATTACGTTCGCCAATCCCTTTGGACAGTAATTAACTATTTGATTTATAGTCTCAATGTAAATATGCAGTAAAAATGATTCTGATAAAAAGCATTAATAAAACAGACTTTAAATGCAACACTACTTAAAACTGTTACTTTTGTGGATGTCAGACAGTATCGCAGCAATCTAAATTTGAATTTAGTTACGAAGCAAAACAGAAGCATCATTAATCTATTTACTATAGGATCTTAGACTACAGCATCCTACTAAAGTTGTGAATAATACGTTTACTCTTTCATTAGAAAATGTGAAACCAAAATATTAAAATGATAGATATTTCTTTTAGGCGTATTCCAAAACACTGGAAGTTAACTTCAAAACACCCACTATTCTGTCTTCATTTTGTAAAATTCTTGTAATAGAAATTCTTTTAAGAAAACTGAAACGACTATTTGCTTTACTATTGCAATCAAGAAACTTTATGACTCTGTAAATTGTGTCATTCTTTGATTAAGTGCAACAATGACTGAAAAAGTTTGTACTTGGTGGAGATGAAATTGCACATTAGTCTACACTTTACAATAATCTCCACTATATAATTATGCAACAAAAATCTCTATACTTTCTTGCACTCTATAAAAATTAAAACATTATTTTAGTTATTCCACTGCGTCAATGGGAATATTTCACTTTAAATAAGGAAAGTACCCTACATAGGTTAATGGCATAGGACAATAACATGTTAACAGCTCTGTTTACAGTTTATGAAGTTGATTATTCACAAAATTTACAAATGTGAGGCTCAGGCTGTTATTACAATACTAAAAAATTGTCTACTTTGCCTGTGGTGGAGGATTGGCGCTGCAGTGCAGTTAGTTGTGGTATAATATATTCCATTACTGGCTCTTGAAGCATGTGGCTAAATTTAGTCTTCTTAGCGTCGAAATAATTTCAATAATAAGCCACGAATATTATGCCAGTGAACAGTTTGAAAAATATTCTCCATCCGAGGCAATTTTACTGCTCTTCTTAAAAGTGTAGCCTCCAGCAAATAGCCACAAGTACAGTTCACTCATCAGCGTTCAAACAACGACTCTCTCGCAACTGACTTTCTCGCCGAGCAAACCGGCCATCTGGCGCGCTTTTTCCACCTTTTGCTTCCACGTCATCATTCTCCTTTGAAGCGGGGATGAACCCCATCTTTTACATACGAATATTATTTAGAAAAGCCCTAAGCTAGAACCTCTACAATATTATTAATTTACAAAATATTTAACATAGTACATATTACAAAGACAACAACAATGTTTATACATACTTTCCATTAGTAGCTTACAGATCTTCAATAGCGTAACTCTCATATATGAAGATAATAAGTTTTCAGATGTATACACATCAAATGAAATCGATAAATCATGCCATATAAATATTACCAAAAATTATACATTATAAAATAGGCATAAAATTTAAATATGGTGTCACAGGGTGGCCGCCCAACCCCTCGACCTTCACACTTGGTTCCCTCTTGGATTCGTCACTTGGTGAACACAGCATTTCTCAAACACACGACGAGTCGTGCAGTTGTCAGAATTGCTCGTGCCGAATACGCGGGCCATCACAATCTGCCCTCGGTCACACTCAGATAGCTCGAGCGCATATCCCATTCTACATTCGCACAGCTACGCGCACCGTACATGTCTCACTCGCAGTCATTCCTCGTCAGGCGACGATACTGTCGATAGTAGGTAGGAGATCAGTTTGTATTACAACAGTCATAATCTGCGCAGGTGGGGCCTGCTGACTGACGATGACTTAGCTCCTTGTGAATGCGGAGAGCTCCAGGACGAGGCACATCTGCTTATGTGCCGACTGTTGCTGGAGCCCTGCAGTTTCAGTGACCTGCTACAAGCCAATGACAAAGCCGTGGCGGCTGCTGCTATTGGAAAAACAAAATTTGATCTAGGCACGGAAATGAATGAATCAATGAACACTGATATAAATTCATGGCTAGATACCTCACATCAGTGACTTTATATTCGCCTAATGTTGTTGTTGTGGTCTTCAGTCCGGAGACTGGTTTGATGCAGCTCTCCACAATACCCTATCCTGAGCAAGCCTCTTCATCTCCACATAAGAACGGCAACCTACATCTGTCTTACTGTATCCATCTCTTGGTCTTCCTCTGCGATTTTTACCCCACACACTTCCCTCTAATGCTAAATTCACAATTCCTTTATGTCTAAGAATGTGTCCTACCAATCTATCCCTTCTTTTAGTCAAGGTATGCCAGAAATTTCTTTTCTCCCCAATTCTGTTCAGTACCTCCTCATTAGTTACGCGATCCACCCACCTAATCTTCAGCATTCTTCTGTAGCACCATATTTCAAAACCCTCTATCCTCTTCCTGTCCGCACTGTTGATCGTCCATGTCTCACTCCGATACAAGGCAACACTCCATACAAATGCCTTCAGAAAGGATTTCCTTAGGCTTAAATCAATATTCGATATTAACAAATTTCTCTTTTTCAAAAACGCTTTTCTACCCATTGCCATTCTGCATTTTATATCCTCTGCACTGCGACCATCATTTGTTATTTTACTGCCCAAGTAACAAAATTCATCTACCTCCTTTATTGCTTCGTTTCCCAATCTAATTCCTTCAGCATCACCTGATTTTCTTACATTGCACTCCATTACCCTAGTTTTGTCTAATATGAGGCCTAATATGAGGCTGTAAATGCTTTTAAGAATCTGATGATAGTCGACCTAAATAGTTTATTAACATTTAAAAAAAATTATGATGAGTTCTAACTGGTAATCATGGCATTTTTGAAATCTCTGAGAATGTGACCCACCGCCTTCTCAAAATATTCTAGTAAACATTGTCCAAAGCTTTCTTTAAACGTACACTGCCAGAAATGTACGTTTGGCTTTTCTTCAATGTATCTTCTAAAGCAGTGTTTTTCAATCGGTGGGTCACATTCCAGGGATCGCCGTCACAAGACGAAGTACTTGTACAATAAAATAACTACGGGTTCAGTAATACAAAAACGTATGCCAAGTGAAATTTATTTAATGTTAAAAATTACGCAGTTCCTTGCGTAGCATTATCAATTTTTTTAGATTTTTTTTTTAATAATAAAGTGAGTTAATGATGAAGAAGCGCAAAGCCTGAAAACTGATTTCAGGATCCAATCGATAGGTAAAAGAACATGATACAAAAAGTAAAAATACAATTTTACAAGTGGGACCTTTCGTAATGAGCACAATTCGCTTCTGAGTCTTGTCTGAAATGCGAAACACTGGTTAAGTGAAATATATTTTTCTGTCGGAAATCTTGTAAAAAATGGGATAATGTGCTGCATTCCGAAAAATACGGAAAAAGAACTTCGTCCAACAATTTAAAACAAAGGTGTAGCAAAAGAAAGAAAATTAGATTTGTTTCCTTTAAAATAACATAGTTTCGTTACGGTTCGTGAGGGCGTCGCCAGAATTTTTTACTTGCAAGGGAGTCGCATATTCGAATATGACGAAAAACACTGGTCTAAGGTAAGTTGTGTATTTCCCCATATAATCCTACATTCCTCCCGAACCGATATTTCTCTTCTTTTTTTTTTTCAAAAATTGAAAAAAAAGAAACATATGCTTCCCGAGTTCGCTTTAAAAAAAATAGTTCTAAGGTATAAGCTGGCCATCATCAGATCTTATATACTGTTAATTGAGCATGATAGTCATGTCAACCATTGACCCTGCCTCCAACGTGAGAAATGTTAGAAATACAATCAACTGATCTTACGAGACATACATTTCTATTAATTTGTCTCAGTATTTTGTAAAAATCGCATACTTAATTGATTGTTAGGTAATTTCCACACCTGCTGCATGTAACACAGATTAGTAAACAGGATACAATGTCTAAATTTCTGGGCGTATATGTTGATGAAAACTCAAACTATAAAGAACTTAGCAAATAAAGCTTTCTTGGTTCGAAAACATGAAAATCTGGTTCTATGAGTTCCTTCGCACAGAGTACAGAACTTTGCTTTTTTTTTTTTTTCAATTGCATACAGCATAATTTACGTTCATACTTTCCAGTTAGAATCGGTCGCGATCCGCCTCACCCAACTCCTTCACAAAAACCATTTATTCATCGACAATGGTTCCGCTGGTGGACCGCCCTGGAAATAACTTATTTTGATAAGTAGGCATTATAGAAATTCTACGCTCGTTCTGAAACATTACTTCGGTATAAAACAGTGAGTTACCTCATTAATGAAAACGGTAAAACAGGTTCGCTGTACAAACCGGTCGTATGCTAATAACGCAGTCAGCAAGTAGGTCGTTATCTTATCGCTACGAGGTGAAATATTTGGTGTGTCGTGGGCAGACTTTGGTTTTACGTTGCGGCAGCCTTTAGACTTGCGGCGTTATCTGCTTAACCGGCAGTCTTATCGCTACGTCTCACGTATCTGTCCGCAAAGGTGGCCACTAACACAACGTCCTTCCCCGAATGCCGCTGTTGTTCTCGTTATACACTACTGTCCATCGAAAATGGAACGCACGTTATCACAATCAAATTTACAAACATTATTTACAATACAGCTCCATCTCAAGTTGTACGATGATGAAATCAGCAACAAATTTAATTGCGTCCATGTTGCATATGGATGGGGATTCAGCTGTCTGACTTATAAGCAGTATGAAAAACACAAACAGATGTAATGTAATTTTTCTATATCTATTAATAATGGCAAACAGCTTTGACGGCCATGTCACCATCTTCAGGGCATCATTTTGTGCTGGTCTTCTTTGTTGGCACAACACTCGACTGTGCGAACCAGTTATTTTTGTTGTACCATGAAAATTTATAACAAAATGCACACTCCCTTTGTTAAAGAGGCTGAAGATAGTGGCATGGACACCGAAACTGGTTGCGAATAATAAATACAAAATGACATTATAGCGCTGGCCGCGGTGGCTGAGGGGACTGAGGCGCTCCAGTCACGGTCTGCACGGCCACTACGGTCCCCCCTCGGGCATGGATATTTGTGCCGTCCTTAGTGTTAGCTAGTTCATAAGTAGTTTGTAAGTTTAGGGGCCGGCCGCGGTGGCCGAGGTGACTGAGGCGCTCCAGTCACGGTCAGCACGGCCACAGCCGGCCGCGGTGGCCGAGGGGACTGAGGCGCGTCAGTCACGGTCTGCACGGCCACTACGGTCGGGGGTTCGAATCCCCCCTCGGGCATGGATATTTGTGCCGTCCTTAGTTGTAGGTAGTTCATAAGTAGTTTGTAAGTTTAGGGACTGATGACCCCGTAGTTAAGTCCCTTAAGCTTAACAAACATTTGAACATTTGAAATTCTCAAGCACGGCCACCACGGTCGGGGGTTCGAATCCCCCCTCGGGCATGGATATTTGTGCCGTCCTAGTTTGTAAGTAGTTCATAAGTAGTTTGTAAGTTTAGGGACTGATGACCCCGTATTTAAGTCCCATAAGCTTAACAAACATTTGAACATTTTTTAAGTTTAGGGACTGATCACCCCGTAGTTAAGTCCCATAAGCTATACAAAAATTTGAACATTTGATTTTTGACATTATAGCTAATGGTGTTTTCCTGCTACTCATATCAGCAGTAAATGTTGCCATCATTGCTGTCTTTAGCCGCTGCAACATGCCAGCAACCTGAATCAAAAAGACTCTGCATGTGTTGTTGGATTATAGCTGTCCATGCACATATTACCGAAGATAATCCAGTATAGCGGGCGGTAATTTATCCCGGACCATTCGTACCACAGTCCTAGACAAAACGCTTCCGACAGGAGAGAAATCGGGAGAATAGGACGGTCAAGGCCGCGGTGCAGTCCGAGGGCCGAAGAGAAGTCTTCTTGGCGCGATTTCCTAACGGAATGTGGCCGTCGGTGAGCTCCGCAGGTTTGGGAGGACCAGCTCTTCAGACATTATTCTGTTCAATGCTGCACTTTTATTTTATTTACTGGTGTTACTTAATGACGACCATCGTTTCGGCTTTTCGCTATTCTCAAGTCAACTGCAATATATAAATATATACAATTATTTCTTTACGTCTAATTTATAATATCTGGTTTATGTATTTACGAACTCTACTAGCAATTTAATGTCCTGGAGTGCTTTTCTTTGCAGTTTTTCTGCTCATATATATTATACGATATAATGAGCAAGTTATTATTTTCGTAGTATAGTTCATTCTAGTGACAATAATCTGTTTACAAAGAGTATATATTTATAGATTTGATAGAATTTCAGCGATATAAGCTATGAATAACGATCGTAATACTTTTAGGTACAAAATTTATATACAGGGCGAGTCAAAAGTCGAAAGTTGGAAGATTAAAGGGAAAATTGAAATGTGATGATGGGAACAGAGGTTTTATGTGGGGCCACAATTGTTGGAGTGAATGTCATTCATTGCCGCCATCTTGAAATCCGCTATTTTGGATTCAAGTCACTTTTTTTAATGGGAAGAGGGGTGTCTGACACATCAAATAACTCTCGCTTGAGCTCAGAAATTTAGTGATGTAATTTGTTTTTGTCTATCTTGTACAGTTTAGAAGTTATTAATGTTCTAAGTTACCTTCAAATGTCTGTAGACCTTATGGGACTTAACTACGGAGTCATCAGTCCCTAAACCTACAAACTGCTTATGAACTAGCTTATACTAAAGACGGCACAAACATCCATGCCCGACGGGGTAAGGCCTCGCACATCGTAGCATAGCGCCTCAATGCGCTCGGCCGCTCCGCCGCGGCCAAATTACCTTGATACATGTGCTGCAGCAGTCGGTATGAAGGTAATTTTCCCTACTTTGAACATTAATAACTTCTAAACTATAGAAAATAGACAAAAAGATATTACACCACTAAATTCCTGAGCTAAAGCGAGTGTTATTAGATGTGTCACACAACTTCCCATTAAAAAAAAAAAAAAAAAAAAAAAAAAAAAAAAAAAAAAAAAAAAAAAAAAAAAAACAACAACACACACACACACACACACACACACCACACACACACACCCACACACACACACACACACACACAACCACCTGACTTGAATCCAAAATGACTGATTTCAAGATGGCGGCCATGAATGACATTCACTCCAAAAGTTGCGGTCCCACATCAAACTTCTGTTCCCATCACCACTTTTCATTTTTCTCTTCACTCTTCCTACTTACGAAGGTGTCCAAGGACTTTTCACTCGCCCTGTATAGTTGTATAAAATATCCTAATATCTGATGCTTGTTTTCAACGATACAATTTATCTTACAACCTTTGATGTTTACAAATATTACGATATTTTATAGAATCACAGACATTAAAAATATACAAAATTCAAACCTAGAAGCATTACGATCTTTGTTCATTGCTTACATCGCTCAAATTCTATCAAGTCTAAAAATGTATAATACATTTCGCAAACAAATAAATATCCCTGGAGTGAACGATACTACAAAATTAATGATAGTTCAAAAATATTAACTTGCTCAATACATTGTGTAATATATATGAGCACAAAAACTGAAAAGGAAAGCACTCTATGACATTACACTGTAAGAATAAATCGTAAACATAAACCAAAATATTATAAATTAGACATAAAGAAATATTTGTATTTATGTATATATTGCAGTTGACTTGAGAATGGCGAAAAGCCGTAACGATCGTGATAAAGTGAACTGTAAACTCCGTCTGACGGGCCTCAGGGGGCCCACTGGGTACTGACCGGCCGCCGTGTCATCCTCTGCCCGAAGGCGTCATCGCATGCGGCATGGAGGGGGACGTGGTCAGCGCCCCGCACTCCCTGCCGTTATGTCAGTTTTCGTGACTGGAGCCGCTGCCTCTCAATCAAGTAGCTGCTCAGTTGGCCTCACAAGGGCTGAGGGCACCTAGCTTGTCAACAGCACTCGGCAGCACCCATCCAAGTGCTTATTAGGTAACACCAGTAAATAAAATGAAAGTGCAGCATTCAATAGAATAAAAGTTTAAACTGTCATTTGTTGACTTGATGTATGCTGCGGGCCCGCCAGAAAAGAAGCTTTTGGAATCACTTCAGACGTGTGACGCTGTCTGGCTGGTGTACCGGCAATACATTCTAGCGAGGTGCGGGAGTGGACTGCAACACCGCCCCTAACCAAGCACGTATAGCGATGCGTAAGGGAACAGATCATCGTTCTCCGCAGCAAGGCGTTTTAGAGTGCACGGCCACTCCCGTGCGGCGGAATATTACGAAAAGCTGGAAATGTCGAGAAGCTTCAGTGGATATTGACAGTCAAGTCAATAAAAGACTGCCATTTAGGTACGTAAATATTTGCTCCAACACCACTTGTCTTGCTCTTTTCTATTTTAGTTTTTTCCTCTCGGGTATGGTGATCACAGTGAATGAAGTGTCTTCTGAGCTTCTTCAACAGTGTACTCCACAACATCGGAAGTGCGTTGCAGGGCGTCTTTTCTATTGTGAGAATTCATGTAGTTTGAAATTGTTATACTCCTGTTCATATAGTTCAATAGGTTTCGCCACTTAACATTTAGACCACTCCATGACAACCGTCACTAATACAAGACTAAAATAACTCGAACACCAAGAAGATAACACGTTGGAGGTTATACTCGCAGCGCCCCAACTGTGATTACCAACTGTACTGCACATGTGCAAATCGCGGGGAAATATTTGCATTCTTCGTGGCACAAGTTGCAGGCACATGTGCGCCGCAGTCGTTTGGGACATTTCTTTCCCTGGTAGTTGTTCCGAAACATGTTCTAGACATGAACAAATGTCGGGAACATGTGTTGGATTATGATGCGCAGCATGTTTCGAGACAGATTTGCAGTAGTGGAAGCGCATCTTTGTACATCGCAATACGGAGTCCGCATTCGGTATTGTGATTTGATGCGGTATTGGACTGCACCTCCCCCTCCCTCTACACATTGCCGGTGCACAAACGACCCAGCGTTACATCTGGCCGAGCGCATTGAGGCGCCGTGCTGCGATGCGCGAGGCCGTTCCCTGTCGGTGGCTCTAATCCACCCTCGGGCATGGATGTTTGTGTTGTCAAAAATCAAATTTTCAAATGTTTGTATAGTCTATGAGACTTAACTACGGGGTCATCAGTCCCTAAACTTACAAACTACTTATGAAGTAACTAAGACTAAGGACGGCTCAAATATCCATGCCCGAGGGGGGGATTCGAACCCCCGACCGTAGTGGCCGTGCAGACCGTGACTGGAGCGCCTCAGTCCCCTCGGCCACCGCGGCCGGCTTTGTGCTGTCTTTAGTATAAGTTAGTTCATAAGTAGTTTGTAAGTTTAGATAACCCCACAGTTAAGTCCCTTAAGCTTGACAAACACACACACGTTACATCTCTGAAGTGTCGGTGCCTGTTGTCCTCACATTCCGCCGGGGCTTGCCGAAGGCCACATTGCAACAGGCTAATGCGCGAACACATGTGGCACGCAGAATCAAGACTTCTTTGTCACCCATCGGTTTCCACTGCTGCCGTGGACTATAAATGTTCTTCCGATATCTCGACTGCCGAAAACTTCTGATCCCCTGCTACAGCACATACACTGTGTCAATATGCGAAAGCAGTGCACACTGCTATAACCCCAACAACACGCCGACTGCCTCTTAGACTCAATGCAGGAGCGCCTGGCAGATGTTATAGCAAGCAATGGCAACAACACTCATTGATGGTTTCATCACCTTCCTCACTACACATACGGCTATATTTTTAATCATATGGTATCTGTACAACGTGTTTCCCCCAAAAGACGAGTATATTTGTCCCTAGTTATCTGCGGTCCTGTTTGGTGTTGCATTTTGGATGGCCAGTTAAGTATTTAGTAATAGTTCCTCAGTACGAAACACCAATTTACAACAATTACTTCATCACTCACTATTATTTGTTTGCACGATGCTTCTCTGTCACAAATTTCTCTTTAGACAGCTCAATGATTACCAGAGTGTTTTCTTACCTGAGCCGATTGTCTCTCGTTTGCTTCATTTGCCTTTGACTAACTGAGATAAAGCTAAGATCTTCATTTTTATCTCTTGAGGGAGGAGAAGAAAATTATAAAGCTTGATAGACAATTGTTTTCTTAATTAATAAAATATTCAAATGTTTGTACTTCTAAGGGACCACACTGCTGGGGTCGTCAGTCCCTAGACTTTCAATCTACAAGGTGCGCCTGAAAAGTTGTCTCAGGAAATACAGCAAACAAGAGTTACAAACAAAAGACCTTTACTGGCCTTCAAAGTAATCGCCATCGGCTACAATACACAGTCAGCAAACTCTTCTGGTGCAATCGTTCGAAGCACTGAGGTCACGCGTTGTTGTATCTCCGCAACTATTGCAAAGAATAAGCCTTTCGGGGCTAATGTAACGCGGGGAAACAGAAAGAAGTCTGCAAGCATCCGTCGCACTCGTTCGATGTTGTTTGGGACTGTGAGGTGGACTGTCAACCCGAACGTGGCTCATCCTTGACACCTTCCTTTTCGTCTCCAAAGCGTTTAAACCACTGTCACACTTTTACTCACTGCTTCAACTTCAGCACCATACACTTGCACTAACATCCCATGGGTCTCCGTCGCCGTTTTGCCTAATTTGAGAGAAAAAAAACACCTTGATGTTAACGCGTTGCTCCTTGTTGTAATGACACAAGTTCTCACACTGATCCTGTTAGCTGGGTCGCAGCGCTTTGACGATAGGGGGCGCTTGTTGACATGCCCCTCAATGTGTGTGCGCGGGAATTTCATCCTCGCCTGCGGGGTTTGCAAAAGATGGGACCATTCACCGAACCTTTCAGATGCACCCATGCCCGCGGGACGACTTGAACCTCTGACGGGAGCGACCCTAACTTTGAGCCCCAGACCACGCGGCAATTCACGCGCGGCTCTTAAGTAATACCATAGAGTGCTCGAAAATATACGCTCTTTTTCAGTTATGCCTTTTATTATAATGTTAGATGGCCGCTGATCTCAAGACTCGGAACAGCTTCACGTAACAGTAAGCCTCAATTCTACGTAGAATACGCGAAGGAACTTGCCTCCCTCTTCCAGCAGCAGTGCACCGTAGGTCTCTAGAGGGGCGTTCCTAACGACGAGAAAAAATGTTTCATTACTCTTTTAAACCTCCTTTACATAAAGTCATTGTGTCGATGTGGCTCAGTGCTTAAGTATAGGACAACGGATACAAACGTCCATAGCAATGCGGGGATCATCTCGGCTTACGAAACAGCAGATGTCTCACAGCGTAAGACAAATTAATGCGACGCACACTTTGAAGTATTGAAACGGAAGAAGACAGAAAAAGGTTACATACAATGTCTCACTGTTGTTTGACTCAAGATTTACGCCTTTTAATCCTTAAAAGAGAATTAATAGATTTAAAGGCAATTATCTTACATTATATTTTCAAGTATAATAACATAGCAAAAATCAAGAGAAGGTTATTTCACATAAAACTTGTTTCCGTTACGTCGTCTTCGAAAGTCATTGTAAAGGAAAGTACAATTAAAATGAAAATACACCTGTAGTTCAGTTTAAAGTGAGAATGTGATTACTTCGGTTTTACGTTACAAAAATGGCAACTAAGTGACACCGAGAAGATCAGGAAGCAACTCAACTGGTCTACATAAGCCTACAGTGTATGCCTGGCGCATACATTTTAACCATTCCCTCGTCCTCTTTATCGATCTCGACCGTCTCCAGTTCATTTCTTTTCTCGCTAAAATTGACCTTGAATATAAACACATCTTGTTATTACACTTACAAAACGTAAAATTAATATTTGCGTACATTTTATCACAAAATTCTGTGAACTCCTACAGCGTAAATTGAACAACTAATTGGTTTATTTATTAGGCGTTCCAACAAAGATTTTACTGTGCCTGTAATGGATAAGCTTGTAACGACTTGTAAACGTAATTTGCTGTTACATAACGTTTAGAAAAGTCATTTTTTGCCATTACCTTCATAGGGAAGTTTAAATTAAGAATGTAATAAAATAAAAGAACTATAAATCTAACCGACTAAGCCGGTAGCGTAATATATACAGAGTGTACCTGAAATGAATGATGAAACTGTGAGGTCTGACAGAGGGGAGTGACTGCATAACATTTTGATCAGGAACTTATGTCTGGAAATGTCATCCAGTGACGTTACGAGCACTTCTTTATCTTTGGCATTGTGAAACAAACATCGTCGATTATACTTTGGAAGCAGGTAGTATATACCAAAACAACAAAAAATGACTAGTAAATATGGACTATAGTCTGCACATCTTTAGAGCTATCAGCATTTAACCAGCGGGAGAAACGTGTTCACACTAGCAAAGATGAAGACATACTGATAGTTCTTAAGATATGCATTTTAAAGTCCATGTGTATTAGAATTTTTTCTTGTTTTGGTCTATTCTACATCCTTACAAACTATGAAAAGCAAAGAACTTGCAGCAGAAGAGATTTGTGCGGCAGGGTTAAATAAATTCCCATAATGTCACTGGATGGTATTTCCGGACCTGGGTTCCTTATCAAATTATTTCATGTAGTCACTTCCCTCTACAAGACCTCGAAATTTGTAAGGAAAATTTCCGAGCACCCTGTATATACGGCGTGCACTCGCTGTGGCATTCATAGGCTATGTGAGATTGTTCCCCAGCTTGTTTGTTGGCAAGTGTCCTATATCAGAATGCTTCTGACGAATTCACCCACAACATTGTGGCAGGATGTAAATAATTATCGTTTACACGTCACTTCTTCGAGTATTGGCAATACAGAAATTTGAGTTCCAACATGATTCGGAATCCATTTAGACCTGCAAGTCCCTCTGTTGGCTTGGTAAGTCTGTTCAAAGCATTTTAGGAAGCCAACGGCAACACTAGCTCCAACAGAAAAGTGTCAAGTAAAGCAGTGTAGTGTTCTACTGAACCTTCAGGTTGACGACAGACTCACATTTTTATGTACAGGGTGTTTCAGGACGAGTACTAAATATTCTAGGAAGTGGTAGTATAGAAGAATTGCAATAAAAATGCCATTTTTATTGAGTACAGAGCTAGTAACTCAGACATACATAAAGCAAAGTCAAAGGAGGACATTTTCACTGATTCTTCCGGTGGTTATAGACAGAACATCATCACATTGAAATAAAAGCACAATTTTGTGTATCTCCTACAAATTTTGTTTTGTTTAGTTAACCGATTTTCAGCTTAAACGGGTACCTTCAGACTTTAAAACTGTTAACCAAATAAAAATGAACTTGTAGAACATACACAAAAGTGTTCTTTTAATTCAGAACGATAGTGTTCTACCAAGAACCGACGGCAGAATCAGGCTTTGCTTTACGTTTGTTTGGATTATATTCTTACAGCTGTATATCTCTACTCAATAAAATGGGACACATCTGTCTTTTTATTGCAATTTGTCTGTACCACCACTTTCTAAAACGTTTACTATTTCTCCTCAAACACCCTGTAAAATAACGCAGCTCCATCCTAACATGCAAGTAGCTATACAGGACCTACCGTTATTAACAATCACTGAAGAGTTTACCTTTCTGAAGATTCATCGGGAGCACGTATTACAGGCAGGAGTAGGCGTGTGTTCGATAACTTGACAGCGATGACAAGTCCTATATTCCTGCAACAGACAAGGGTAATATAAAGACAGGTGCATGCTCGTTCTCAGTAACTGAGAAATTATAGTGCGGTCAGTTTAACGTGACAGCCGGAAGCGAACGTAAATAAGACGATAAGTCAGATTACGCGAGGGAGGGGGTAGTAGTTGTGTTGAGGGACAAGCCCCTTCACCACCGGCAATATACATCCGTGATTTGTGCATAGCTGCCGCGGTGGAATGGCCGCCTTGTTGCGGAGCGCGCGGTTGCTCCCCGTCGGAGGTTCGAGTCCTCCCTCGGGCATGGGTGTGGTTGTTGTCCTTAGGTTAGTTTAAGTAGTTTGTAAGCCTAGGGACTGACAGCCACAGTAGGTAAGTCCCATAGATTTAAAAATATCTGAACATTTGAAAACACTACTGAATCATCGTCATAGTAATTGCTGATCTCTCCTGGTGTTGTGAGGGACTAAGGTTCATGTCTCAACTAGCTTCAAAATAATGAACAATAATGAGTAGTAATGCACAACCCGAACCGAATTCAGAGCATTTGATAGCGGCTACCGCGCAACTTGGCGATATCATAAACGTGGTAGTTGAGAGAAAACCTTTACGGTGTGGTAAGCAACCACAGTTGAAAAGAAGCCGCACGCCGGCTGCCACGTTAAACGTGCGCACAAAGAGCCCGGCAGCTGGACGTACAGGCAGCGGCGGAGCGGCTGGCGGTCTGCGGCCTACTAGCCGCAAACACTGGCAGCCAGGGAAACGCCACCACTCTCCATCGATCACGAAAATCGACGCCGCCTAGCGTCTCCTGCCGCAAGGCCCATCCCTGCCCTGGTCGCGCGTTTACATTGCTCTTGTTGTACTCTTCACATACGTCCGCATTTATGCCAACATGTCCGCGTTTAATGTAGCTTCCGCACACTTTTTACCACTTCTGGGACTGTTTGCAATTGCTAATTAACGTCCTGCGACTTCTGTTTTCTTCCCGTATTATCGACGATTTATATACTTTCTAAATCGGTCACTGAATACTTCATTTATGACTCAGTTACAAACGACTTGTTATACTAATAAAACTGAAAATACACTTAAGAGCCAAACAAACTAGTATAGGCAAGCGTACGTAAACAGAGAGATATGTGAATATTCAAATGTTCAGATGTTTGTAATTCTTATGGGACCAAACTAAACACACACATCGATGCCCGAGAGAGGATTCGAACCTCCGACGCGAGAGGCCGCGCGATCCGTAACGTGGCGTACCAGACCGCTCGGCTACTCCAGCGCGGCTATGTGAATATTCAAAGGACAGCGCTGCGGTTAGCAATGCCTATATACGAGGCGCGTCCAGAAAGTAAGTTCCGTTTGGTAATAAAATGAAATTGTACACAGATACAGAAGAAAATTTTAATTGTACAAAATTCTACAACTCTTAAACTACTTTTCCACATAACTGCCGAAATTTTGTAGGCACTTGTCATAACGTGCCACAAGATTTTGCATGCATCCTTCACAGAAGGTTGCCGCCTGTGTATTCAACCAAGTGGTAACAGCTCTTTATCATCGTTGAAGTGTTGACCACCAAGGACAGATTTTATTTGTAAGAAGAGAAGTTCAAATGTTCAAATGTTTGTATAGTCTATGGGACTTAACTACGGGGTCATCAGTCCCTAAACTTACAAACTACTTATGAACTACTTACGAACTATGACGGCACAAATATCCATGCCTGAGGGGGGATTCGAACCCCCGACCGTAGTGGCCGTGCAGACCGTGACTGGAGCGTGACGGCGTGTGAGGTCAGGCATTATCGTGAAAAAAAAAAAAAATCTTTTGACAGTAAACTTCTTCTTACACCTAATATCTGTCCTTGGTGGACAACACTTCAATGATGATGCAGAGCTGAAAGAACATCTTACCACATGGTTCAATACACAGGCGGCAACATTCTATGAAAAAGTCTCACAAAACCTTGTGCCATGCCTATAAAATTTCGGAAGCTATGTAGAAAAGTAGTTTAACAGTTGTAAAACAGCAGGTGTGTGGCGCAGGCGTTAGATTGGTTACTGCTGTTAGGATGGCGTGTTATCAATATTTAATTGAGTTTCAACGTGGGGTTATAGCATACGCACGAGAGATGGGACAAACCATTTCCGGGCCGCGCGGGAGTAGCCGAGCGGTCTGGAGCGCCACGTTGCGGATCGTGCGGCCTCCCGCGTAGGAGATTCGAATCCTCCCTGGGCATGGATGTTTGTATTGTCTTTAGTATAATTTTATAAGTAATTTGTAAGTTTAGGGACTGATGACCCTGCAGTTAAGTCCCATAAGCTTAACAAACATTTCAATAAACCATTTCCGAGGTAGCGATCAGGTGGGGATTTTCCTGTACCACCATCTCACGAGTGCGCATTGAATATCGGAAATCCTGTGAAACGTCAAATCCCCGAAACTGCTGTTGTCGGAAAAGACCTGTTAGAACTAAATAAACTACCTATATTACACTTGTGAGTCCTGTTTTTTAGTATTGGTGCGCATTTTGGGATCCACACCAGGTGGGACTGATTGTCGATTTAGAAAGTTAAGAGAAAGGCAGCTCATTTTGTAGTATCGTAATATAGGGAAGAGAGTGTCACGGAATTGATGTACGAGTTGGGATGGAAATCATTAAAACAGAGGCGTTATTCGTTGCGGCGAGATGTATTTGCAAAATTTCTTTCACCAACTTTCTCTTCCGAATGCGCCCACCTACATAGGGAGACATGATCATCATAATAAAATAAGAGCAATCAAATCGAAAACAGAAAGATTAAGGTGTTCCTTTTTCCTGCGAGCTATTAGAGAATGGAACTGTACAGAAATATCATAAAAGCAGTTCGATGAACACTGCCATGCACTTCAATGTGACTTCCAGAGTATCAATGTAGATGTAGATCAACAAGACCAACGACGACTTTTAAGAAAAAATCGTTCAGCTCTGCAGAAATGCAGCCCTTCCGCAAACGCTGCGGATTTCAGTGCTTTGCCATCAACAAGTGTCAGCGTGCAATCCCTACAAGATATATCATCTATCCGGCCTTTCGGAAACGAAGGCCCACGCCTCGCCTGGGCCCGTCAATTAGACAGTTGATGACTGGAAACCACTGTATCGAGAGAATGGACGTGAACGGGTATGGAGACGACCTCGTGAATCCATGGACCCTGAATGTCTGCAGGGCACTGTACAGGCTGGAGGAGGCTCTGTAATGGTGTGGGGTTTGTGCATTGGGAATGATATCGAACCCTTGGTACATCTAGATACGACTCTGGCACGTGACACGAACATACGCATCCTGGCTGATCACCTGCATTCATTAATGTCCATTGTGCAATCCGACGGACTTGGGCAATTCCAGAACTCAATGCGACAGATCACACATTCAGAATTGCTACAGAGTGGCTCCAGGAACACTCTTCTGACAAGAAACACCTTTGACCTCGAACTCTCAGAACCGCACGAAACCATTCTTGGAATAACTCAAATTCAAATGTTCAAATATTTGTAGAGCTTATGGGACTTAACTACGGGGTCATCAGTCCCTAAACTTACAAACTATTTTATGAACTAGCTAAGACTAAGGACGGCACAAATATCCATGTCCGAGGGGAGATTCGAACCCCCGACCGTAGTGGCCGTGCGGACCGTGACTGGCGCGCCGCAGAGCGCTCGGCCACCGCGGCAGGCTTGGAATAAGTGGCAATCATAAACAGGACAGAGGTGTGCGCCATTTCCATGCAAAACGTTTCAGCGGACCTCGGGTAACATTTTAACACAGAGAAAAAAAGGAACAAGATATGAATACCATAGGAATGAAATTATACGTAATTTAATATCGCCAGTGTATTCAGTCAGCAGCACCAAAAACTCTCTGCTTAAAGTACTTACAATAGTGCAAAAACACAAAAGTACAGCAGTACCACAAACCTGAGAGTGCTTTTATTAGTCCTCAAAGTGCAGGCGCGGGATTTCGATGAAGTGGTTGAAACAAAGTGGGAGAGAACAATGTGTACACCTCTCTCAAGCCACGTTATCACATTCCACATCACTTTCGCATTCACGCAGTCCAATATACAAAGCCACACTAATTACACTGCTTGAAGAGCCACTTTCAGGTTCAGTTTCCTCATTTCCTTCAAATTCCGAATATGTGTCGGGTGTTTCATAAATAAATACAGAATTTGTGTAGCGTGATAGGTTCGACAGAATCAATCAAATGTCTGTAAATCTATCGGACCAAACTGCGTGGTCATCAGTCCGTAGCTTACAAACTACTTAAACCTAGGTAAACTAAACTACGGACAAACACACACGCCCATGCCCCAGGGAGGACTCGAACCTCCACGGCGAGCAAGAGAATCAATCAATTTAATAATTATAAGTAATGAGTTCGCTGACGCATATTTATGGCTTCAGGCGATCTCAAGTCATTTGTCTACCTGCTGGTGCGACAACCAGAGGAAACAATCCATAAGTTTGGATATCTTGTTTCATATGCTTTCAATGGTACCCTCGAAATATGGCTGTCCGCCATTTTCAGTTAATGTTTGGGCTGGAATTATTCACACAGTGTAGTTGGGTCTTACATTCTTCCTCGCCGTCTAACTGGCCGTGTTTACCGCGTATTTCTCTATCACTTACTGCCCGGACTTCTAGGTGCGCCCATTCAAATCAGAAGATGAATGTGGTGCCAGTATGATGGGCCCCCCAGTTAGCAAATCGAGTGAGAAGTTTCTTGACAAGACAGTACCTTGGACTCTAGGTTAGAGGTAATGGACCTGTTCACTGGCCCACAAGATCCCCCAGCTCTCACACCACTTAATTAAAATCTTTGGACACACTTGAGGCCTCTTCCGTATGAAACTCCTGTAAACACGGTAGAACTATTCGTAGCTCGAATAGCTGCAGGAGAATTCCGAGATCAAAACATTACTCGATGTTCACTGTTCCGTAGTTCGACGGCTTGTGTTATGCCATTAAATCAATGGCTCACACTTCGAGTATTTACTGCAGCAATCACAATGCAGAGACAAATATAATGCGCCTCGGTGTTGTCTAGCACATTAACTATGAGTCAGCGTCCCTATGTTCGTAAACGCAGAATCGGACCAAACTCCGTGGTCATCAGTCCGTAGCTTACAAACTACTTAATCTAAGTTAAACTAACCTAAGGACAAACACACACACACACCCATGCCCCAGAGAGGACTGAACCTCCGCGTCGAGGCGCCTTAGACCACTCGGTTACTCCACCACGGCGAATATAAGCTATCTAGGAATATTCTTCTGTTGAAAGACACTTTTACTCTTCGTTTGGTGTGTGTAGATGACATATGTGAATTGTCTGTTGATGTCGTAAATGTCTTATACTGCTTCTGCAGTGTTAACGATGTGCGCTGATGCGACTATATGGTTACTTAAAATGCGATACAGTATTTTTCTACAAGGTTAGATGGTTAGTAATACTGTAGATAGTTGTTACTATGGCTGTATTCTGTATGGTGGGAGTGGTGTATACGCTATATGTAATAAGAGTTGAATAACGAATACCGTGTTCGGTCTCTCTATTTTGTGTTCTTACCAGGTTCTCAGTGGTATCTTGTGTGGTCGTTAACGTCTGCATCGCCTTCTATCTGGAAAACACAGTCGACGATTGGTTTGATTTCGTGGTTAGTATAACGCATGACCCTAACTAGAGGCGTTTATATCCTATCAGCTCTGTTTAGTTCTCCAGCTACGATATTACACAAAAGCGTAATTCGAGGAACATTCCGCCGTCTTAATAGAAAAGCAATCGAAGGTATATGTATTTCTTTGATCTGTGGGTCTATTTAACTTAAAAATGGATAGTTTTTTTTTACCTTCCGTTCGCATACATTAAACATACAAACGTTACTTGTTGTTTTGCTGTAGAACGTAAGACGAATCGCTCTGGTTTTGTTGTGTAAGGAGACCGACGTAACACGCGGTTCTTCGTATAGAATGATCATGCAATAAACACATTTCGAGTAATATTTGTGTATCTTACTATGTGTGGATCGTTTTGTCCTATAATATGGTTGGATGTGTTGTAATACTATGGTTTTGATGTGAAAATCACCGATCTTTGGGTCGCTTTGCCCTAAAAATGGTTAAAGTTGGATCTAATGTGTTGTAGCACAGTATCGTTTTCGCGATGTGGCTATCAGGTTAAACGCATTCTAGGTTTCTTCATTCTGTGGAAAGAGCCTTTTACTCTTCTGTGGTGTTTATAGACTAACCTTAAGAGGTGTTTGATGCAGATCATAAGATCTGTAGGGGGATCAAGTGTGCAGAGGATCGCTCCAACGTCGAAGTGATTACCTAATATATGTAGTAATTTGCATATGTAACAGCTATTTTTTGTTAAGACTTATAGCTATTCGTGTAGAAAGTTTCGGTTTTACGAGTCTATGGATCTAGGAGAAAATACCGGAAGATAGGTTGTGCGTCAGCAGAGACGTGTTTCGATTGATCGAGTATTTGTTAGTTGGTAAGTTATCGAGGATGTATTTCTGTGATGTTCTAGTCTGCAGCTAAGCAAGCGCTCGTGTAAATCGATGTTGTGTTGGTGTATGGATTGGAGTTTGACTTTACATTGCAAATTAGCGCCCATCCGACTGTTTGTGTGTGTGTGTGTGTGTGTGTAAAATAGGTTATCGCTAATTATAACGGCTGTTGTAGTCAACTCCTACGGTAAATACCTCGTTTGTGTCAACTACGAGGATCAGATGGTAGGACACATTCAGAGATATCAAGCAAACGTCAATTTAGTTTTGAAGGAAAGTGTGAAGGGAAGCCGTGGTGGAGTGGTTGCTGAGTACACGGTTGCTCGCCGTCGGAGGTTGTTGTTCTTAGCATAAGTTAATTTAAGTCATTTTAAGTATTTTTAAGCCTAGGGGATGGTAACAGCAGCAGTTAAGTAATTTAGATTTAGTAATGTTTGAACATTTGTGAGGGTAAAAATATAGATGAATTCTCGTGTGTGCTTTACTTGCATATTCTAAATTAATTTCTTTTTGTAAACTCTATTTGCCGTGGTCGCACACCAAGTGGTACTTAAGAATAGGATGCTGCTGCCTCCCCAAACATGAGTTTGTTTGGTGCATAGTGACTTTTAAATTTGTGCTTCAAGACACCCGCCATCTCGTCAAAACGCCACCACCGCTTCGCTTGTCGCTGCTATCAAGTGATCCTGCATGAGTAAAGTATCACAAGCATTATGCGAGTGTCTGGCTTTGAATGAATGAATGTGCTTTCATCTATCCATTGTGTGTTTACAATATTCCTCCCACGTCACCTCCATGTTTATAAAGGGCAGAAACCATTTTATTATGGGCAGTAACTTTATGATTTAATTCCTTTTTGTACAAGGTGTGTGGTTAGTTTGGTCTCCCCACATTTATTTGCTTGTTCACTTTATTGAATAGATGATGATTTAAGGTATCAAACCTCTGCTTTATAAATTTATGCTCCCCATCCCATGTTTAATTATCTATTCATTTAATTTTAACATTGATTTTGTGTTTGTTAAAAGGTTGGCTGCTCCCTTAAGGAGTGAGCAGTTAGATAAATTTCCGTTGCACAAATACTGTGGCCACTCGTAATTTAGAGCAGCAGTGAAAGTTTTAACTTGCATTTGCAGATCTCAACTGCCCGAGATCTTACTTAAACAGTTCAACAGGCTTCTTTCAACATCAAGAAATCGTCAATGTGGCCTTAGAGTGAGTGTGTAAGCTAAATATCGCAGAGGGAGACCGAAAGACGATACAGTAAACAGATTCAAATGGATGTGGTTTGCCGTTTTTATGAAATGATTAAGAGGCTTGTAAAGGATAGAGTAGGGTGGAGAGCTGCATTAAACCATTTTCTGGGGTGAAGACCATAACAATAACATCAGCCCTAGCATAGCACAGACGGCTATTATTACTTGCAGTTGGTGGCCAATATACTATCTGAGATGTACCACTTTGAACACTGTACGTAAATCTGAATATTCCTGTCACCTGCTTCGACCACCAAGTTGCAGTAGTGCAAAGGGTTCCTCTTGACTGAATTGAATATTACCCTGAAGAGCTAAAGCAAATGGTACACCTGCCTAATACTGTGTAGGGACCCCGCGAGCACGCAGAAGTGCCGTAGCATGGACTCGACTAATTTCTGAAGTACTGCTGGAGGGAACCGACACCACGCATCCTGCTGAACTGTCGAAAAATCCGTAGGAGGTACGCGGGGGTGGTCTCTTCTGAACAGCACGTTGCAAGGCTTACCAGATATGCTCGATAACGTTCATGTCTGGGGACTATAATGGCCAGCGGAGGTGTTTAAAGTCAGATCAGTGTTCCTGGATCCATTCTGTAGCAATTATGGACGGCCACGCGGGAGTATCCGAGCGGTCTGGAGCGCCACGTTGCGGATCGCGCGGCCTTCCGCGTCGGAGGTCCGAATCCTCCCTCGGGCATGGATGTTCGTGTTGTCTTTAGTATAAGTTAGTTCATGAGTAGTTCGTAAGTTCAGGGAATGATGACCCCAGAGTTGAGTCCCATAAGCTTTACAGACATTTGAACATTTGATTTATGGACGTGTGGGGTGTCGCATTGCCCTACTGGAATTGTCCAAGCCTGTCGGAATGTACAAGGGACATGAATGGATGCAGGTGATCAACCAGGATGCATACGTACTTGTTGTCACCTGTCAGAGGGGTGCTTATCAGGGGTCTCATATTAGTCCAACTGTACACGCCTTACACCATTACAGAGTCTCCACCAACTTGACAGGCAGGGTCCATGGATTCATGAGGTTGTCTCCGTAACCCTACACGTCAATCCGCTCGATAAATTTGTAAACGAGACTAGTCCGATCATGAAACTTCTTTCCAGTTATCAGCAGTCCAATGTCGGTTTTGCGGAAGGGTTGCACTGCTGTCACGTAGAACGATTCTCTTCAGTTGCTGTTGGTCCTGTTTTTGCAGGATCTTTTCCGGACTTAGTGATGTCGGAGAATCGGTATTTCACCAGATTCCAGATATTCAAGGTGCACTCTGAAATGGTCGTACTGGAAAATCCCAACGTCGTAGCTACCTCGGAGATGCTGCCTCACATCTCCTGTGCCCCGACTATAACACCACATTCAAACTCACGCCGTGATTACCTCCCATTGCGCCAGACACCTGTTGCGTTGTCAACCGCAGGGCTGTTCTCTGAATGTTTACATATCTCTGTGGTTTTCATACGCATACGTATATTAGTTCAAAAATGTTCAAATGTTTGTTAAGCTTAAGGGACTTAACTACGGGGTCATCAGTCCCTAAACTTACAAACTACTTATGAACAACTTACAACTAAGGACGGCACAAATATCCATGCCCGAGGGGGGATTCGAACCCCCGACCGTAGTGGCCGTGCAGGCCGTGACTGAAGCGCCTCAGTCCCCTCGGCCACCGCGGCCGGCGTATATTAGTTGCCGCCGCTGATTAGCCGTGCGTACTGGGGCGCCGTGCTGCGGTGCACGCGGCCGTTCTCCGCGAGGGATTCGAGACCCCCTCGGGCATGAGTGTTTGTGTTGTATTTAGGTTAGTTTACATTAGTTTAAGTAGTTTGTATGCTACTGACTAATAACCATGCATTTGAGTCCGATAGATTTACAAACAACATATATTAGTTTCTTTGGCTGTTCAGTGTATTTACGTATTTCCATTAATTATGAAATTAAATCACTGTCTGTAGCGCGGCCCGAATCGGAAAACTACCACATCAGGAGTTGCAGATATTGGAAGAACAATTCGTACTAGTGGCGGCGCATCGTATGTGTTTACTGATTCAGAGAAGTCCCGAAAAAGTAGCTGGTCGCCCAAAAATAAAGTATTGTATGTTTATACTACCATTATTCATTTCATGCTCGTATCAGATCATTATATCTGCATTTTCAAAGTATTTTTATCGCATGAGATACTTTTACCAAATATGACTAGGAGTGTAAGAGTGGCCGTGTGGTTAAGGACATCACATTGAAATTTTCTATATTTTTTCTGCATCTGTGTGTTTGTAACAGAGACTGGATGCAACAATGACTTCTGTATGTTAGTTTCACAATTGTTTGGCCGTTTTTCCGAATATGTCGCAATTTCGAGGGTAAATGACGCCGGCCGCGTTGGCCGAGAGGACCGCCGGGCGCCGTGGCTCAGCGCGCCCGGTCAGAGGGCTGAACGCCCTCTGTAATAAAAAAGCTGAGCCAAGAACAAATCGAACAAAAACGAACAAACTTGATCAACGTCCGCAACGAACAGAGCTACAGATAGAGCAAAAAAAAAAAAAAAAAAAAAAAAGAGGACTAAGGCGCTCCAGTCACGGTCTCCACGGCCACTACGGTCGGGGGTTCGAATCCCCCCTCGGGCATGGATATTTGTGCCGTCCTAGTTCATAAGTAGTTCATAAGTAGTTTGTAAGTTTAGGGACTGATGACTCCGTAGTTAAGTCCCATAGACTATACGAACATTTGGTAAATGACGTTAAATACATCGTTGTCATAAATATTTCGCTGTTGTAGAAAAAGTTGGAGAGCAGCCTTTTTGGCACACGTAATGTGAAGCACAAGTTGATTTAAGCACAAGCAAGGAGAAAACTAAATAACTGTTACCTTAGTTGTGAGCCCAATGTCATAAACAGTCGCTACACTGGTGCCGTCAGTTGAAATTTCGCCATTTTTAGGTCATTTGTAGGATATGGCATATTTCCAAACTACACAACTGCTCAGTATTTTCTGTAACCAGTGGTAGAAGATTACTTGCTTTCCGACTAAAGGCTGTGTTCACATCAGTACCGTTGGATAGTGCGAGAATCTGGAAATGGATAGAGGGAGGTGGAGGAGGAAGACTAGGCAGAGGTGTTGGAGAAGATGTCCTGACAACCGCACCCAGTGACATTTGCACCCAGTGTCGTTTGCACCCACAACAGGTCGAGGGAAGGTCCGCTAATCTCCCCGTCCGATCTCTGGCAGGCAGGTAGAAGGGGCCAAGAGCTGTTAGGGAGCACTGACACAGCCACAGAGTGACTCTGTGGCCGCGTGGAGTAAGGCGTCACTTTACGGACAGAGCGTCCATTCCTACCAGAGGGTCCAGTCTTACCTCAGGCATGGGTGTGTGTGTTGTCCTTAGTGTAAGTTAAAGTAGTTTGTAAGTCTGGCGACTGGTGATCATAGCACATTGGTCCAATAGCTTTGTGTTCGCTGTATGTTATGGAAGAGCGGCACGGCAAAGCTGTACTCGGCTTTCCCCATACCTATGAAAAACAATGGGCAATAATGAAGAATGTAAAAGAAAGCCGCGGCGGATTAGCCGCGCATGCTGGAGCGCCGTGTTGCGGTGCGCGCGGCCGCCCGCCGTCGGGGGTTCGAATCTCCCCTCGGGCATGGATGTTTGTGTCGTCTTTATTATAAGGTAGTTCATAAGTAGTTTGTAAGTTTAGGGACTGATGATACTGCAGTTAAGTCCCTTAAACTTTACAAACATTTGACCATTTTTTCGAAAATAACATTAGGAATTGGTCAGTTACCGATCAGTTTGGATTTAGCAAAGGAGGCAGTTCTGACGTTGCGATTCATACCGGATAGTAGACTGAAGAAGAGCCAAGACATGTTCATATGATTTGTTGATTTGGAAAAAATGTTCGATAATGTAAGGTTCTCGAATGTGTTCGAAATTCTGAAAAATAGAGTAAGCTTTAGGAAAGGCTGGTAATATATTGTTCATATAAGAAACAAGAGGGGACAATGATAGTGGAAAGTCAAGAACAAAGTGCTCGGATAAAAAGGGAGTAATAAAGAAAGGTGGACTGTCGCACTTACTGTTCAATTTATGCATGTCGGAAATAAAGGAAAGGTTCCAGGGTGGAATAAAAATTTTGGGTGAAATGGAAGCAACGATAAGATTATCTAATATCACAGATATCGTCTAAGGAAGTGAAGTAGAATGACAGGAATTATATAGTGCAAAGACCAGACTAAAAATGAAATAACTGCGTACACTATATATTTGTTCCACAATAATATTTATTTTGTTGTGAACTAGCTTTCGGCTTCTTAGGCCATCTTCAGACAACTTAATATTGCAGATTATTCACATCACACCAGCTGCTTTGTGTCGAGTACAGAGACTTTACAAAGATGCGTGACATAGACTATGTAGCCTTTAAGTATTTTAAACAAACAGAGATGCCAACCAATTAAAACAAAACTGTAACTAAGAAATAACTAGACATTAGATTTCATCAAATAAGCTGAAACAAGCATATGGCCCAGTGAGTGTACCAGTAAATGCAATTGTATATTAAATTAACTTTTATATACGAACAAAAGTAGGAGGGGAACAGGTGAGTGAGGAAGACATAAAAATGAAATGTTGGTGGGGGACAGTTCAATAAGTTTGGAGTATGTAAATATGGAATAAAGGAGCCTATTGAAGTATATAGCCAATATTAAAATTCGCTGGTTTTCACGAGAATGGTGTAACACAAGGAAGAAAAACATTGGAATGTGGGTGAGAGATATTACACAATTTCAACAAGCATGGTGGCAGAATTATACATAATAGCTGTTACTTTTAATAAAGTTGAATACTGATATTTGGTTTGCTCATTGACAATTAGGTTTGGTTTTTAAACTTGATGTTTGCTGATAGAGAAAATTGCAAGCAATGTTAGCTTTCTGCCTTTACTTGCTCCGTGGAGAACATCACATTTAATGATCATCTTGTGATGATGCAGCTCTTGTATCTTCTGTGCTTGCAGTATTAGATTTGTGGTTGATTCCGCCTTATGCAAGACTCTTTTTTGGTTTTAATACCCAAACTAGTTTCGGCACATATTGTGCCATCTTCCGTAGGTTTCTGGTGTTTATTTCCTATAATAACACGTTACATATCTTGGTTATACAATCGTTTAGACAAGTTGTTTGGTTTGATAATTTTGATAGATGTTTTAAGCCTAATTTATTCAAGGTACTTACATTGTCATTCGAAGGATTTGCATGTGCATTAATTGTGGAAGGACAGGTTTTCACAGCCTGTCATCTGCAAACAACAAGACATTTTTATCTACGAAAAGTGACTGATTTATTGGAGGCCTACATTAGCCTGGAAATTATATTGAAAATTATTTCTATGTGGCTGTTGTAGCTTACTTACAATTGAGCTGTGGTGTTGCTGCTTGTTTGTTTATGGCGTGGTCTTAGGTTATGTTACGTTATGGTTTTCAGTGCGATTTTTGCTGTGAAACAGCACTGTTTATATCGCCGTTTTTCTTGTTGTGATCGGTGTAAGGCGTTGCATTTGTTTGTATGGCGTGTCTGTGATGTGACGCGCGATTTTTTAATGGTTTTGATACTGGCAATGTTTTGTGTGAGTATGTCTGTGTGTTAACAGAGAGAGAGAAAGAGAAAATATTTTGTGTGTGTGTGTGTGAGGAGGGCTGTCAGCTGTAATGTGGTGGTGGGATTTATTTGTATACTTCTATTATGATCTCAAAGAGTGTTTTGTTGCATAGTGATGTGTATTCTTTTAGTACTTTCTTACCTTTGGCTTGCTTTTTTGATGTGATAATTTTCTATATTGTTAGTTTTTGGAATAAACTATTGCTGGTTTTGAGGATTTGAAGGCCAGTTTCTATGTTCGTTGGGGTGTGATTCTGTCACACTGTCACTCAACATTCGCTGAACATTTAATAAAACAGAATCACATCCCAACACACATAAAAAGTGACCTACAAATCCTCAAAACCAGCAATAGTTTATTTCAAAAACTAACAATATAGGAAAATTATTACATCCAAAAAGCAATAGCTCAAGGTAAGAAAGCACTAAATGAATACACATCACTATTCAACAAAACTCTCTGTGAGATCATAATAGAAGTATACAAATAAATCCCACCACCACATTACAGCTGACAGCCCTCCTCACGCGCGCGCGCGCGCGCACACACACACACACACACACACACACACACACCACACACACACACACACACACACACACACAGACAATATTTTCTCTTTCTGTTTAACACACACACATACACACACACACAAACAACAAAAACATACACGAATATACACACACAAAACATTGCCAGTATCAAAACCATTTAAAAATCGCCTCAAATGTTTGTCGTGCCTTTGACATTAAATGTGATGTTCTCCAAAGAGCAAATAAAGGCAAAAAGCTAACATTGCTTGAAATTCTATCAACAAACATCAAGCGCAGAAACCAAACCTAATTCGCAATGATCAAACCCAATTTCAGAATTTGCCATTATTAAAGTAACAGCTATTATGCATAATTCTGCCACCATGCCTGTTGAAATTGTGTAATATCTCTCACCCGTATTCCAATGTTTTCCTTCCTTGTGTTACACCATTCACGTGAAAACCAGCGAATTTTAATATTTGCTATATACTTCAATATGCTTCTTTATTCCATATTTACATACTCCAAACTAATGTTATTATCCCCCACCAACATTTCATTTTTCTGTCTTCCTCACTCACCTGTTCCCCTCCTACTTTTGTTCGTATATAAAAGTTAATTTAATATACAATTGCATTTACTGGTACACTCACTGGGCCATATGCTTGTTTCAGCTTATTTGTTGAAAATTAATGTGTAGTTATTTCTTAGTAGCAGTTTTGTTTTAATTGGTTATACTCGATACACAGCAGCTGATGTAATGTGGATAATCTGCAGTATGAAGTTGTATGAAGATGGCCTAAGAAGCCGAAAGCTAGTTCACAAGAAAATAAATATTATTGTGGAACAAATATATAGGGTACACGGTTATTTAATATGTCTATGTTCCATCAAGAACCGACGGAAGGGGCCATAAAAAGGACTAAAATTAGCACAGAACATAGATTGTGGGTAAACGAGAGACGTAGTAGAAATGAAACTGGTGACAAACTGAACATTAGAACTGGAGATAACAATGTACACGAAGCAAAGATATTCTGCTAATTTGCTGCTAAATAACCGACGATGGACGAAGCAAGGAAAACGTAAAATATAAACTAGCACAGGAAAAAGAGGAAATTCATTGCCAAGAGAAGTGTAGGCCTATTGGTGTCAAACATCGGCTTTGGTTTGAGGGAAATATTTCTCTACCGTGGACACAGGAGCGGGTGAACGGGATACGGGCTGCAAGTAGGCCGTGACGTAATGACCAGGTTGGTTCTAGTTAGACTGGGTGCAAATGCCACAGATTTGTTGTTTGCTGCGAATGTCATTGGGTGAGATTGTTGCATATCCTGTGGAGAAGGTAGATGGAAGAGGACGACGAGACAGACAGAGAAAGGAGATGGGGACTGGATGGACACAATGTAGAAAACCATTGCATTTGTCAATGGGAATTACGAGGCCGCGGTGGAGTAGCCGAGCGGTCGAAAGCACCTCGCTGCGGAGCGCGCGGTTGCTCGCCGTGGAGGTTCGAGTCCTCCCTGGGGCATGGGTATGTGTGTTTGTCCGTAGGTTCGTTTACCTAGGTTTAAGTAGTTTGTAAGCTACTGACTGATGACCACGCAGTTTGGTCCGATAGATTTACAGACATTTGAACATTTTTTGGAATTATACGTCGCATTTTCCACAGTCTCTAAACTATCAGATCCTCACGTTCACACATGAAAATGGGAAACAAATTTGGCAAACCCTCAGGTTTTACAATTAATGATTTACTGAAAAAAAAATCATTTTATAACTTTCCTTTCATATCTCATAGCCACGCAAAACCGCGTTCTTGATCTGATTGATATATTTTCTAGGTGTGTGTATCGTTGCATGAATTCTTTCATTTCTTTCCCATTCATCTCATAGCAGATTGATCCACAGTTAAAACGTGGCCGGATTTCGTTTAGTTTTATTTAAATTAGACTCCTCCACACAACAGAGAGCCTATTCGGCGGACACTGTATCGATGTCGTGGAATGCCGCGTGCCACAGAGCACGAGTCTGGCGCCGCCTCCACCAGTGAGTGTAGCGGAAGTCCAAGTCCGCCTACGTACGGGATTTGTGGCGTCATTTAAGCCAAGAAGTGTTGAGTGTGGTAAGTGACGCAGGCAGATGTCAGATGAGTATGACTGCCGGCGCACCGTCAGGCGCCAGCGCAGCCTCCCCTCCCCTCCATGCCACACCTTCGCGTGCCGGAGCATAAACTTCCTGCACAAGTGGCGCCGCCAGCACACGTGTGCGCCACAGCCGGCTTTCCCCGAACCGCTACCGCTCTGTGGAGGGGGGAGGGGGGAGGGGGAGGGGAGGGCGGCCGGTGGTGGGGGCAGCGGCCGCTGCGGGTCGCGGCCCGCGGGCCTCCCGGAATAAAACAGCCTCAAAGCGGGCGCAAAATGCTGCGCTCTTTAAGGAGCCTTTGATGTGCCACCGACAGAGGGCTCTGCAGTTGCACCATCGCGTGAGCCTCTGAAATACCCTGACCTCGCTGTGCTGGCCAGCTTCTACAGTCCTTGACTTTTTATCCTGCGCAACCGTAACCGTATACACATTCCTCTTACCTGTCCTCATTGCACCAGCTTGCGTCTTTATAGAGGCATGCCAGCTAAGAAGCAGACGTATTCCACAAAAGAAGAGACGCAACCTCATTTTCTCTTAGCGCTGGGATGTCTCGAAAGACAAAGACCTGTGAGTAGTACCTGCAAGGACTAAGAGGTTTTTTGGCCACCTTGACTTAAAAGTGTGTAGGGGCTATGGCTCAATTCTTCTATTCAAAAAGTAATGGTCCAGTTTTGGGCGCTGTATGTGGAAGTTAGCGACTCAAATATCCAAATCATCAGGGATCAGTCCCCCTCTCTATCTCTTTGAGAACCCCTCCCTCCGTCCCTCTCCCCTCAACCTGTATATCTATCTGCCTATACAGGGTGATTCAACTAAGTTGTTCACCTCAAGATATTTCTGGAACCGTTCTAGATATTGTAATTCCTTGCTTTGTCGTTTCTTTTCAGAGTGGTACCGGAAAAACCAGGTTTTATACTCAGTGATAAAACGGTTGGGTGTCGCCTCCGCCATTACGATAAAATCCTGTGAAGCTCTAAACGTGCCTGCTTCTGATCGTCAGTCAAGTAATGTGGCACAAGACGGCAGCACGTTTTCCTCTTCCCTAAATTCTGAGTAAGGATTAGTCGCACGGATTCAAGGTTAATCTGAAGTTCATCCGCTGTCACGCACACAGTTAAGTGACGATCGTTCGTGTTTAATGTCGTCACTTTCTCAATGTTTTAGTCACTGACGGCGGTCACCGGTCGTCCGTTGTGGGCGTTGTCAGAGTGTCAGGTACACTTTTCCGGCCTCCTCGAAAACGGGAGAAACTCTCTTACACCACTTCATGAACAGTGCGTGATGCCTATAAACACTTACCAGCATCGCATACGTTTCCTTAGGTGTATTGCCAAATTTAAAACAAAACTTTAAATTGGTCGTTTGCTCGTTCATTGTTCTGTCCTCAATTCAGAACCAATACACTAAACAAGCATTTCGTCCAACATGTCTAACAGTAAGACTGCACACACACGAAGTTCAACTGAACTACGGTGGGGGCAGGTTGCAGCGTTGTGATTGGCATGTGTTGCGGGATCGACAGGTCTGATTTCATTCACCGAGCTTTATTATCACAGGTTGTAATTATTATTCCATCTGTACTGTAGTTCGCCCAGTGATAAGTGCTGTCGTGCGGGGGTGCCGGAGCGCTCTATAAGGCGCCTTGCTGCGGAGTACGCGTCTGGATCGAGAACTCCCTCGGGTATTCAAATGTTCAAATGTTTGTATAGTCTATGGGACTTAACTACGGGGTCATCAGTCCCTAAACTTACAAACTACTTATGAACTACTTACGAACTATGACGGCACAAATATCCATGCCCGAGGGGATTCGAACCCCCGACCGTAGTGGCCGTGCAGACCGTGACTGGAGCGGCTCAGTCCCCTCGGCCACCGCGGCCGGCTTTTCATATTCTATGTGAATATAACAACTGCATGATCAGAAGTGACGTCTGTTCTTCCGGAATAGACGCCACACACACACACACACATGCCTTACTCTTACGGGAATTAGTACATAGTGACTACGAGTTTGAGTACTGCGGGCAGGGTAAGGTTGGAAATTTGTGTCTGACGGGAGGCGTGCTTAGGTAGTCCTAGCAGGTGCGGTGTTCACGGTGTCCTCAGTGGTGTAGGGGTCAGCGCAACTGCCTAGAAAGCAGGAGGCACGGGTTCGAATCCCGGCTGTGTATTAGAGCTCTGCATTTCGACGAAAACAATCGCTCGAGCATTTCCCGTTTCGTGACGCCGCTCGATGTCTGGGGTAGGCCACGCTGCGACACGGCTGTGGCCGTCTAATGCCCCATGTGGCCGGTCGCCCGCCGCCTCTCGGTTACCGGCGAAACCGTCTAGCACTGCGCTCGAGCGCACTTACAGTCTCGGCCGGTGACAGCACAAATGTTCAAATGTTTGTATAGCTTATGGGACTCAACTACGGGGTCATCAGTCCCTAAACTTACAAGCTACTTATCAACTAGCTTATCCTAAGGACGGCACAAATACCCATGCCCGAGGGGGGATTCGAACCCCCGACCGTAGTGGTCGTGCAGACCGTGACTGGAGCGCCTCAGTACCCTCTGCCACCGCGGCCGGCGTGACAGCACAACCGATGCGATCTCAACAGTGCGGGATCGCATTAGAAACCGTGTGTAAACTCAGTTGACCATCTGGATTTGAGCAGTGAAGACAGCGTTATGGATCAACGAACTATAAGTCGTAAAGGCTCCATTCATGAAACAAAGAGATGTATTATGGAGAGAATTAGGAGCGGCTCGTTAGTCCTGAAGAAGGAAGACATGTCGGAAGAACAGTCGAAAAGTGAAGCTTGGAAATCTTTTGCACTTGTAGTGGATCCTGTCACACAGGCTTCTGCTGGTTTCGTGCAATGTACTACATGCGATACTATACTTTCGTAACAGGCAAGCACAACAGGTATGATTCGGCACTGCAAAAGTAAATGCGCAGGAGAATTACACTGGACACTTGCAGTACCAAATGGCATAAAGAAAGTTGTTGAAAGGTTGGTCGAGATGAGCGAAATAGAAAATGTTCAAATGTTTGTAGAGCTTATGGGACTTAACTACGGGTCATCAGTCCCTAAACTTACAAACTACTTATGAACTAGCTAATACTACGGACGGCACAAATATCCATGCCCGAGGGGGGATTCGAACCCCCGACCGTAGTGGCCGTGCAGACCGTGACTGGAGCGCCTCAGTCTCCTCGGCCACCGCGGCCGGCAGCGGAATAGATTTGCTACCGTTAAATACTTGTTAATTGGCTTCAAGAATTATTCGCAGGAGCTCATAAATATTGGCGCCACGTATGGCAAAGTCAATGATGTTCTTCCGCACCCTACCACTGTATCGCAGCATATTAAAGAAAAGGCCGATAAAAGACGGGTGACATTGGAGTCCAAGCTAATATGTGCCTTAAAGAACAAAATGTGCTCTTCAGACGCTGATCTGCGGTCCGATAACTACAAGAAGAGAATTTTTTTTACTGTGACGTCGCACTATGTGAATGATGAGTGGCAGCTAGATACGCTTGTTCTGATAACAACCGAGTTTCCGGACGTACCTAAGACAGGAGAGAACGTACGGCACGAAATCGAAGAGCGGATACTTGAATTAGAAATTAGCAAGAATGATCTTTCGAAATATTAATTTGTCGCCGACCAAGGAGCTAATATAAGGAAGGCGCTTGAATCTTACGACCGTTTGCCTCTGATCACTGCCTGATGACTGCACTTCGTCATTCATTTCAAGAGACGATTTTAGAAGACGAAACTCCGGACATCCTGTCGTGTCTACTATCAGCAAGAGGTATAGTAGGCTGTTTGAAGAGATCGGGCCACTCGGGGCGTCTGCGGCACTCTGTGAAGCAGGAAGCTGTAACTCGGTGGAACCGTGTACTGTTAATGCTCAATTCTGTCATAAGTCAAAGCGACGATATTCGATATGACGTAAAACGAATTGAATAGTCATGATTCACTTGTAAAGTTATTGACAGATCATAATTTTTTCATAAGTTAACGTTTGTATTACTTTTAACTCAGTCATTCCTTGTCGATCCTTCATTCACGATTAGACTACTGTATTACCGTTTGTCTACCGAAAGGAACAAAATACTATATACATAAATTACAGTTTTTAACGTTACAATTACTGGAAGACATGATCGCCTCAATGGTCGAAACTCCAGTAGTTTGCAAAATATTTTAAAATGTTTAAATGTTTGTAAAGCTCATGGGACTGCGGGCCGGCCGCGGTGGCTGAGGGGACTGAGGTGCTCCAGTCACGGTCTGCACGGCCACTACGGTCGGGGGTTCGAATCCTCCCTCGGGCATGGATATCTGTGCCGTCCTTAGTCTTAGCTAGTTCAATAGTAGTTTGTAAGCTTAGGGACTGATGACACCGTAGTTAAGTCTCATAAGTCCTACAAACATATGAACATCTGAACTTAACTGCGGGGTCATCGTTCCCTAAACTTACAACCTCAAACATCAAATGTAAAATATACAGTTGTAGTATATGGGTTATAGAACTGATAGTAAACAACTAAAGACATTCGGAAAAGAAATAAGTAAGTGGTTAATATGAAGCGGTGACCTCTCATCTATGATATACATTAATGACTTGCCATTCTACATTGATGAAGGTTAGTCCTTTTTGCTGATGGTACAAATATAGTAATCACATCCATAAAACAGTAACTGATGTAATCGTAAACAACGTTTTTCACAAAATTATTAACTGGTTCTAAGCAAATGGACTCTCATTAACTTTTGATGAAACACAGCATATACAGTTCCGTACATTAAATGGCACAACTCCAGTAATAAATATAGACTTTGAACAGAAGTCTGTAGCTAAGGTAGAATTTTTAAAATTATTCGTTCGTTTTGAAGGGGAAACAGAGTTTTTCAAAATTTTTAGATGCGTGAATTGATGAGAGATTAAACTTGAAGCAACACATTGTTTGTCTGCTACAACGTTTGAGTTCAGCTACGTATGCTATTAGGGTTTTTGCAAATTTTGGCGATAAGAATCTCAGTATGTTTATTTACTACGCCTATTTTCATTTACTGCTTCCGTATGACATCATATTCTGAGGTAATTCATTACTGAGTAAAAACGTATTCATTGCACGAAAGTCGTGTTATCAGAATAATCGCTGGGGCGCACCCAAGATCGTCCTGGAGACATCTATTTAAGAATTTAGATATCTTCACAGTTACTTCATAGTATATATATATATTTACTTATGAAATTTGTAGTTAATAATCCAACCCAGTTCACACACATGTTCACATGTTTGTAAATCTATCGGACTCAACTGTAAATGTTTGTATAGTCTATGGGACTTAACTACGGGGTCATCAGTCCCTAAACTTACAAACTACTTATGAACTACTTACGAACTAGGACGGCACAAATATCCATGCCCGAGGGGGGATTCGAACCCCCGACCGTAGTGGCCGTGCAGACCGTGACTGAAGCGCCTCAGTCCCCGCGGCCACCGCGGCCGGCTCGGACTCAACAGCTTGGTTATTAGTCTGTAGCTTGCAAACAACTTAAACTAAGGTAAACGAACCTAAGGACAACACAAACACTCATGCCTGTGAGGGAACCCGAACTCCAGATGGCGAACGGCCGTGCGCACCGCAGCACGGCGCCCCAGTGCGCACGGCTAATCCGCCCCGGCAAACGCAGTTCAAAAGTAATAGCAGTGTGTATAGGTATAACACCAGGAGAAAGCATGATATTTACTATGCAGGGTTAAATTTCACTTTGGCACAGAAAGGAGTGAATTATGCTGCCACAAAAGTCTTGGGTCATCTACCAACAGCATCGAAACCTGTAGCTAACTAGCATTTAAAAATAAATTAAAAGAATTTCTGAATGACAACTCCTTCTACTCAATGAATGAATTTTTAGATATAAATTAGTAAAACTTTAAACACAAAATAATAAATAATAATAAAAAGAAAAAAATACAATGTATATTTGTGTCTTATAACATTTTGTGTAATGTAATATCTTGTAGAGACACCTTTTATTATCCTGACACGTTCCACCTCATTACGAAGTGTCGTATTCATGAGACATGGAAGAAGTATTAATGTAAGCAGTGTAACGCGGTGCCGCTCGCTGGCGCTGAGTGCGCCGGTTACTGGCGACCGGCCGAGCGTTCGGCGCGCTCGGCCGAGCGCTGGCGATCGGTTGCCCGCAACCGGTGGACGAGGACGCTTGGCCGCGTACTCCCGAGAGCCGGAGGGGCGAGCGGGACTCGCCGGTAAAAATCGGACGTAATGCAGACCTCTTCTGGGTACACATTTTCAGTTGTGCCCATTCGCAGTTGATGTCATATATTCTGTGAATATGAGTGTAGGTGTTGCCCTTAGCATAAGTTAGTATAAGTAGTTCGTAAGTCTATGTACTGATGACCACTGCATTTTGGTGTCATAGCTTTACAAACATGTTAACATTTTTCATTAGTGCTCTCGACACGGTCTGAAACGGAGGCGCCTAGAAGTGTAAGTAGCAGTCTGTGAGGGTTTTTAAATCTCATATTGGGGAAGGAAAACAGAATGAAAGTAGCAATCCAAGTGGCAGGGAAGTGAACTTTGCAAAAAAAAAAAAAAAAAAAAAAAAAAAAAAATAGCGCAAAAATACATATTTTTAATTCAAAATACACAGTTTGATGACGAAATTTTTCACTTATACCGTATGGGTGGAATTGTACTCTATCAGCAGTTTGCATCTGGAAACTGAAAGGATTTTGCTTCCTTTCAAAGTAATATCTTCCATTTTTCATATAAAATATAAGTTGGTATCGCCACGTAATGTTCTATGCGTTGTAACTATAGTGTTCTATTTTGTTTTATTTCAGTTCGCATCTGATTTTCGTCCTTTCTTGCATAACTTCATGTTAGCGGTTATTAACATAATTAGTTCTCTATTTTATTACGTCTAGTATGCCTTGCAGCCTTAATGACAAAGGCATTCTGACTTTCAAATGCAGAAAAGGTTGTAGTAGTTACGCAGAAATGGTCACACTTATAAACAGGTAGGTACTACAAACAATACATATATTTTCAGAAATCAATGTACCTATTTTAGTCATCCTCCCATTTTATAATACTTTGCACACCTCTGAAAGCATAAATACATCATTTAATTAAAAGATGTAATGTACCTGAATAACAGATCTGTAAACAGCCGCTAACATGGAGCTCTCCATTAAATGCGAGAAATAACGAAAAAATGATCCTTATTAAAACAAAATGGAATACAAACAACATACTTATAACATACTTAAATCGAGCAGTGAACACTCGGATTGCATAGAACACTATCAAAGAAAGCATATTCTGTTGTATACGAAATATAGACAAATATGAAATATTTTACCCCAACCAATGAGCAAAAATCAAGCAGAGTACGAGTATCTTTACAATCCAATACAAGGAATACAATACGCACCGAAAGTCGTAATCTGAAACAAGGTATTATAAATACATCTTCTGTTGAACAAAGCCAAAACAAATATGGGAGACTGTACGCCAACCAATAAGAAACCGAGATGCCAGACTTGTAGCGTTCCAAGCCGCGGGGAAACAAACAACGAACCTGTTACCGGACTTCACTATGCAAGTTTCACCCCCGCGTAGCGATGGGTGGAGGCTTAGCGAGGATATATGCATCCACCCTCCGTCGCATGGAATCCCTGATGCGCTGATGCAGGCCTGCAGAATGGCGTATTGTATCACAGCCGTCCACAATACGAGCACGAAGAGTCTCTACATTTGGTACCGGGGTTGCGTAGACAAGAGCTTTCAAATGCCTCCATAAATGAAAGGCAAGAGGGTTGAGGTCAGGAGAGCGTGGAGGCCATGGAATTGGTCCGCCTCTACCAATCCATCGGTCACCGAATCTGTTGTTGAGAAGCGTACGAACACGTCGACTGAAATGTGCAGGAGCTCCATCGTGCATGAACCACATGTTGTGTCGTACTTGTAAAGGCACATGTTCCAGCAGCACAGGTAGATTATCCTGTATGAAATCATGATAACGTGTTCCAGTGAGCGTAGGTGGAAGAACATGAGGCTCAATCAAGACATCAACAATTCCTGCCCAAACGTTCACAGAAAATCTGTGTTAATGACGTTATTGAACAATTGCGTGCGGATTCTCGTCAGCCCTCACATGTTCATTGTAAAAATTTACAATTTGATCACGTTGGAATGAAGCCTCATCCGTCGCATGCCAACACAAACACGGAAGTCATTACCTTCCTTTAATTGGTCCAACTGGCGGTGAATCGAGGAAGCACAGTACATACTAACGAAACAATTGGGTATTTTGACAATTGTCTGCACGAATTTTTCAATTTACATTTAAAGAGAAATACTAAAATGAGCTCTAACATGGAAATTTAGCGTTTCCGGACACATGTCCACATAACATATTTTCTTCCTTTGTGTGTGAGGAATGTTTCCTGAAAGTTTGGCCGTGCCTTTTTGTAACACCCTGTATAAGAGGGAAATACATTTAATTTTGCTTGTTATAATGCGCTATACAAAGTTTTATCTGTCTTATGAAACGTTGCTTTTTCTAATTGTTTGCTCTTGCTGACTGAAAACTCCGTGGTAAACGACATTATACCCTACAGTGCTATAATTTAATCGAAAGCCGTAGGGATATGTTAACCATAGCCATAAAGTCTATATACATATCTTAATTAATTATTCCTTAACTATCCTGTCGATTTTATTTTTGTCGAGAATAATAATAGTTCAAACTATGGAAGTAAACTTTCTCTTTGAGATACTGGTATGATTTCAGGTAATACCCTCCTTCGTAGCTCTGAGATAGAGGAAGACAAAAGTAAGTGAGCGGGTCACAGTTGAAAGCAATGAGTTGGAATGTTTCTGTGCGTGGCAAGTAATTAGGTATAGGCGCGGTGGTTGATGGGAGCAAGCGTAAACGGGGAATGCCTTTGAGGTAGCTCCCATCAGCGCCGAGAGTCAACTCAGTTTATGCGGGCGGTACGGCGTGTGAGAACGGGAAGTGTTTGAAGTAGCAGTTGATTTGAATTGAGTGGTTAGTTAACACTTCACAGGAGTGAAGCGTTCATTGTTCACGACTCATTGACGCGCTACCCACCGCCACCCGGGGGTTTTTACGCCGTGTGTAGGCTGCAGCTGTGTGATGCCCGGCTGCTAGGATGGTGCCCCTGCGCGGAGCAGCAAACGTCCTTGAGTCAAGGGCACTGCTGTAGTCAGCCACCTGCAGCTAAACGTTAATAAGCAGCGCTGCTTTCCAACAACCCAGGCACGCTGCTCAAATTTCCGCGACGCCGTCCGTCGAAACTGCAATGCGCCTCTCTCTCTCTCTCTCTCTCTCTCTCTCTCTCTCTCTCTCTTGGGACAAGTTATGCAATCGCAAGTGGCTGAAACCAAATATCGGAGACAAAGAGGTCAGCCCGCGATGTGGGCATCGTATGTGGTTTCACTACACTCGTCTGTGGCGTCCATGACGGACTAAAGATTCGCTTCACACTCAGTATATCTCGGACGTTTGCTACGAGCGAAGGAATAGGCAGAAATCTGACCGATTCGAAATCGCATCCTTATTACCTCACACAGTACAATACGCAGTAGCGATGTAGGTGGCATTATAAATGCGATGTTAAAACCAGTGTTGCCTGTCCTACGAGAAACAGGTGTTGCTTGTTTTCTTTACATTGCCAGCTTGAAGCTGCTGCCTGGATCTCTTGACAGTTTGCTCTCTGTCGACGAACATCAAACAGATATGCTAAGTCAAAACAATAATGGTACAATTTTATGATCATACACGCTTTATCGGCACAACTTCAGTTTTATGACTAATGACTATGGTCTCTCAGGTGTGTTCTTTAAAATCATACATACCACTCTTTAGGATGTGCAATTCTGGCATACATTCACTCAAAGAAGAGATCAATTGGTAGGACACATTCTTAGACATCAAGTAATCGTGAATTTAGTATTAGAGGAAGTGTGTAGGATAAAAATCGCAGAAGAGACGAATAAATTAAACAGAAGCAAATGAATGAGGGTTTCCGTTCTTATGAGGAGATGAAGAGGCTTGCTCAGGATATAGTAGGTTGGAGAGCTGCATCAAACCAGTCTCCGACTGAAGACCACAACGACAACAGGTTTTCATACCTTTTAGCAGTGTTTATTTATATGGTGACACCAGAGATAACTGTCAGGGGTGTAACATGGCCTGACAAAATTAAGCAGTAGTTGCAGATCCCACTCTACAATCAAAACGCTGTGCCTTGTTTATTCAAATGTTTGTAAACCTACTGGACCAAACTGATACGACCCCTAGAATTACAAACTACTTAAACTAACTTAACACAAAGGACAAAACACACACACACACACACACACACACACACACACACACACACACACACACATGACCGAGGGAGGGGTCGAACCTCCGGCGGGAAGACCGCCCAGTCCGTAGCATTGATGCCTTAGATTATTCATCAATAATTTGTGTAATAGTGTTGTTTGTTTTTAAATCTATAGGACTTAACTACTCTGGTTATCAGTTCCTAGGCTTACAAACTACTTAAACTAACTTATGTTAAGGACAACAAATTCACCCATGTCCGACGGAGGACTCGAACATCCTACAGAGAGCAGCGGCGCGCTCCACAGCTAGGCGCCTTGGAAAGGTCGACCACTCCACCGCGGTGTCTGCAACAGTTGTCGCGTTTTTGAGACACAGATAATTAAATTATTTAGTTATTGAAACCTATTTCACTTCTAAGTTTTTGTGTTTGTTATCGAAGATAAAGCACATATGTAGTGAGTGGCGAGTGCCACTAGCGGTAATAATTCAAAACATCCCTCCCCAGCAGTGGACATTCTGGTTTTCTCTTTATCTAGAATACTTCATTATTTTACGAATGAAATTCTATCGAAGCGGAAAGAAACAACCCTGTATCAGACGTTAGTTGGATAGAGTGACCAACAGAGTGGTTGTTTTCATTTTTGCGAGAGGTCTGTGCAGCATCTGGCATGCACCCACTATTCACCATATTTACTTGCGAAGTTTATATACATTTTCATCATATTCTGTAACTTATGCAGCGTTAAAAGTGTGACAGTTGCCAATGCTACAAAGAGACGTCAGTGGCTGGCCAGTTCACAGTTTTGTGAAAGATGAAAAATAAAAATACGAAGTTCAAAGAAGATTCAAAGATTCAAACGCGGATCTCTGGCGTCTCAGTAGAGTACCATGACCTCAGAAACACGACGCCGTGGCTCTGACAAGATGCTCCTTGTTGCGCTTTGGCTGTTTTGTTTCTATTTTGCTTCTTTTTCCACAGTTCCGAACACCTTCATTCCGTTTTCGTATTTGATCTGTGTTCGATTTTTGTTGGGCTTTCTTCTACGACATCGCACCGTTACATCTGAGGGGTGTGGGATGGAGAGTTTGCCTTCAAGAGGTATGAAGAAGGAAGAGGAAGGAGAGGACTGACTTTATATGCACTTGCGCAGTGTTTCCCAACCTTTCTGAATACGCGATCGCCTTCAAACTAAAATTATTTTGACGACTCCCACTGCCTCCCCGAACCATAGGACAACTGTCTGTGTAATTTTAAAGGCAACGAATTTTATTTTCTTCTGTCGATACAACACTGTGCAAACAATAAAAAGTACAGAATTGTACATTATAGTATAACTTTAAGTCATTTTTTTCTGAATGGAACACTTCCAATTTTACACGACTTCCAACAGAAAAATATATATTATATAACGAGGTTCCGCATTACAGGGAAACTTCAGAAGCTAATTATGATTGTTCAGCTAGGTCCCACTATACAGTCAGTTTGTACAAAACCGCATTTCTCAAAATTGCTTATTGTATTTGGCACCTGAAAACAGTTTACAGGCCTTTCGTTTATTCATTGTTAACTCGGTGTATTTATTGTAAAACAGTCTTTGTTCTATCAACTTATCAACAAGGAATATCGTAATTTTAACATACAACACGTTTCACTTTTCTTAGGCAAATGATTTTGCATTACGGGATCGCTAGTATTCAGATATGCACTGGTTTGGTTGTTTTATGGTGCAGCTACCGTACTCCTTCCTGTGCAACGAACCCCCGAACAAGACTTTGCGATACCCCTGGGGTCGCGACCCACAGGTTGAAAAACACTGCACTAGGGCAATGAAATGACTCAATAGCGAGGAGTCAAAACTTGAGCCTGGCCAGGATGCGATCCCGGGTCCCCCGATTAAAGCCAGCGGTTGGCTTAACCACTCGACTACCCATGTCCGCTTCCCGCCGGCCTCAAATACCTACCAGTCTCACTCTACGGCCGTAGCGTCCCCATCGCCCATAATAATAATTATAATTATTATTTATATGTGTCTGTTCTTTTCGGACATGTTAAAATATTTCGAAGTTATAATAATGATAATATGGTCTTCTGGTCCGCAGGACCTAATTGAGAAGCAAGAGGAAGGAAGGAAGCTTGGAGTTTAACGCCCCGTCGACATCGTGATCATTAGAGACGGAGCTTACGCTCGGAATTTTTGGGTAAGGATGTGGAAGGAAATCGGCCGTGCCCTTTCAAATGAACCATACCGGCATTTGCCTGAAGCGATTTAGGGAAACCTAAATCTGGATGGCCGGAGGTGGATTTGAACCACCATCCTTCCGAATGGTGATAGAAAAACTTAAAGTAGTCCTATGCACATGGCAATCTTAATACTAAGTAAAAAGAATCAATAATGAATAAAAGGAATTAGATTCTTTTTCAAATTTTTTTCAGGTGTTCTTCGAGAAGTGAGCTATGAGGTAACTCTTCAATTTAGATTTGTTGGTTAGTACTAAGAGTCTTGAGTTCTTGCCGTCTTAAACTCTTCATTTCGGATTCCCGCACGAGGTAGAATGTTATTACCGTTTCTGCGGCGAAGTAATGACCCATATGCTGTCGTCGCGTGAAAATACATGTATGTAGATCTGTGTGGTGTCTGTTCTTTCGGACATGTCCGAATACGAGATGTTGCGTTTCACTGTCAGTACTGCTATTCACGACGCCAAAATGTGACGTCTGCGAGTCTGTATTTCACGCTTGGAAATCCTTTGTAACGTGACATCCCCCGTTGTCGAGAGAGAAAACTCGACAAGCTTTACGTCCACGGACGATTGCACGACCCTTGTGATGTTGTCGTCGAGATATTTGTGTCCAGGATTGTGCGTTAGGGACTACAAGTGTGGTGCCTCAGGCCGCCCATTGAGAGAGGCGTGAGCGCTCCATTGAGAGGCCTTGTACCCCAGCAATTAGCCGGCTGATAATCCAGCTAATGGCACGCAGCTCACGGCTGCTTGCTTCTCTTTCTTTCCTTTTTCTTGCCACATGTGCTTGGGTTGGGCATACACTGCCGGGGATTAAAATTAGTACACCCTCTTAGAATTTTCCAGTTCACACGCTATTTATTCTTGAACCACTTCCTACGCACAGCGTGAAATGATTATATTTACAGATTAATAGCTAAAGCGGTACTACCACCCAAAGCTTCAGATGTCAAACAGATCGGTACCAAACGTTGTATATCGATAGAGTATTAAGCAAAACTCTGATATGATTCGTGCTATATGCTGTCCAGGAGAACGTGAATAAAATAAAAGAGTAACTAACACCTGACCTACGGAATAGAGGACAAGCATAACTGTAAGAGTGTATCGTATCGACGTTTAGTGGGCAAGTTGGTAGAGTTTAGCTTGTTATACCGAGGGTCTTGCGTTGAAGCCTTCCCCATGCCTTTTTTTCTTTTTTTTTCTTCCCTTGCAAACCTACAAGAATAAAGAAACAATTGCACCACAATTGCGGAAATATTAATAGTAATAATGCAGATAATAATAATGCATGTGTGATACAGTTTCTTTATTCTTATCTTCCGAGTGTGTTTGTTTATCCTGTGAAACAACAATAAACCATTCAGGTTTCCTATTCTCAAATAAAAGAAGCAAAAGTAAACTGCTGGTAACGCACGGCTATAAAATCCGAAGTTACTTTACACGTCAGGAACATATTGCCCCACATAACAATTGCTAGCTTACTGCAGCAAAAAAAAAAAAAAAAAAAAATAAATAAATAAATAAAAAAAAAAAAAAAAAAAAATAGTGCCATGAGCAGGGCTTGTACGCAACACAACAAACTGACGCTCTAGCAAATTGCTACATTTATTTATTTTTCTCTATGGGTAGTTCTGTTCCTTACGGTCGTTGATCGTATTTGTTAGTGGTGTTCTTGGCTCAGCTTTTCTTATTACAGGGATGTTCGGCCGCAGACTGGGCACGCCGAGCTACGGCGCCCAGCGCATCACCACGTCGATATGATACACTCTTACAGTTATGCTTTTCCTATACTCCGTAGGTCAGGTGTTACTATTATGTTCACGTTCTCCTGGACGATAGCACGTAGCACGAATTACGTCGGAGTTTCGCTTGATACTCTATCGATATACAACGTTTGGTACCGATTTGACTGTCTGACATCTAAAGGATTAGGTATGAGGTACCAGGTGTGTGTTTCTTCTGGAACACACATATCAGTACGTGATGGCAGCGCGGTCTGCGGCGCCAGGTCACCGATTACGCGGCCGCTCCCGTATGAGTTTCGAGTCCTCCCTCGGTCATGGGTGTGTGTGTTGTCCTTACCATTACTCCGTTTAAGTAGTTTGTAAGTTTAGGACTGATGACTTCAGCAGTTTGGTTCCTTAGGTTTACAAATATGTCAATTGGTTTTTCTTTTTTTTTTCGGTTGTTACAATATTCTGCATGTTCCGAGCGCTGGTCAGAGTTCGCTCCACTAACCCCACAGGTGAATGAGGGTTGTAGCTTATCGCACCGTAGACGATAAGGCCCGGGTTCCTTATGGTTTGGGGTTGTCGGCAGTGAGACTTGGACGACGCACTCTACACAACAACGCTCACGTGGTACGCGCAAACGTGCAGGCACAGCCGCGGTGGAGTAGCCGAGCGGTAGCCGGGCGCCGTGGCTCAGCGCGCCCGGTCAGGGGGCTCAACGCCCTCTGTAATAAAAAAAAAAGCTGAGCCAAGAACACTTCGAACATGAACGAACAAATATGATCAGCGTCCGCATTGAACAGAACTACAAAAGCCGGGCGCCGTGGCTCAGCGCGCCCGGTCAGAGGGCTGAACGTCCTCTGTAATAAAAAAGCTGAGCCAAAATCACATCGAACAAGAACGAACAAATTCAAACAGCGTCCGCAACGAACAACCCATAGAGCAAAAAAAAAAAAAAAAAGAAAAAAAAAAAAAAAAAAAAAAAAAAAGCGGTCTAAAGCGGCTCGCTGCGGAGCGCGCGGTTGCTCGCCGTGGAGGTTCGAGTCCTCCCTGAGGTATGGTTGTGTGTGTTTGTCCTTAGGTTAGTTTACCTAGGTTTAAGTAATTTGTAAGCTACGGACTGATGACCACGCAGTTTGGTCCGATAGATTTACAAACATTTGAACAATTTTGTGCAGGCACAATCTGCTTACATCGCTGAAGTCTGCCGTCCGTCATTACATTTTGCAAGTGATGCTCTGACGGTACCAGTCGTGCTACGCATGTCCATTCGTTGGCGTGAGTGGTAAACGGGCGAGACATGAACGTCACCCCTTTCAGACTCGCTCAGTTAGCTGTAGGAAGCAGAGTGTTATTCCGTGGCACGGCGCCTGTTTGCTTCCCAAGTTGATATCACATCGAGCCTATGGCTGTATGCATTTCCTATTAAAGCATACACACAGGTAGCGGCCTGCTAAATGTTACTTCGCTATCTGTTGCCGGGCGACGTTTTAAGCCATGCCGGCCGCGGTGGCCGAGGGGACTGAGGCGCTCCAGTCACGGTCTGCACGGCCACTACGGTCGGGGGTTCGAATCCCCCCTCGGGCATGGATATTTGTGCCGTCCTTAGAATTAGTTAGTTCATAAGTAGTTTGTAAGTTTAGGGACTGATGACCCCGTAGTTCAGTCCCATAAGCTTAACAAACATTTGAACATTTTTTTAAACCATTGTCAGTACAAGTGTTATCACCCAGGTGGCAACTGCCGTCACCGTATAAAAATAGACGTCGTCTTTCCAAGTGTACTATTTTTTCTGGCAGTGTTTTTGGATGTTGTTATGCCTGCAGTAGCCGCAGATTTTCCGTTCCGTTAGTAGTCGCTGCGGACTGTCAGTGAAAATTAACCATGTACTTAAAATATATATTATTATATTTTAAATAATCAAGTACATAATTTCTATAATATTCTGTGTAATTTCAGTGAAATTCTAAGTTACTTAATTTCTTATACTTGTTTCATTCCTATAAACAAATAGTGTTAATAACATCGTAAAAAGGATGAACTCCACACTTTCGTAACTATAATTCCTTACTTCTTACATTAAGTCACAGTCTTGCCGCCGCGGCGGAGTGGCCGAGCGCATTGAGGTGATGTGCTCCGATGCACAAGGCTGTTCCCCGTCGGGGGTGCGAATCCTCCTTCGGGCATGGATGTTTGTGTTATCTGTAGTATAAGTTAGTTTAAAGTAGTTTGTAACTTTAAGGACTGGTGACCCTGCAGTTAAGTCCCATAAGCTTCACAAACATTTTTTTTAGTCATAGTCTTCCATTTTTAAACAATCTGAGCAAACACCACTTGAATTCTTTAAACGGAGTGCCAGGATTCGTCCTTCTGGTGTCTCCTGATTTCATTTCCAAATTTTGTTTGTTTCTCTAGATGCCATCCCATCCTTTGAATGTGTGAATGAGTAGAAATCGCAACCACTAGTGTACTTTTATTGTGATTTCAGCCGCGCATTGCCAATGGATTTATTTTATCCTTCAGTGGTGATCAGCAAGTTTATTTATTTGTATTTTTGTGGGAAATTAATTGTTGAGTTTACACAGTGTGAAATGCGGGTGCTATTACGACTGCGTTGTGTGAAAAAGTAATTGTGCATGTGAAAATCTTACAGTAGCACCACGTGTTCTGACCATGTGGGTAGCCAGGAACTTATTGCTTGATATTTGCTTGTGATACATTACAGAATATGGATACATTACAGTATCAGCAGTTGAAACACGAAGGGGGTCGCTCTTAAGGAGCAAGAGAAGGAAAAGTGTGGTAAGTCGCAGGAGATATATTCAGTTACAGTTACTACTGAAAATCATCACGTTACCTCAAGTGGCACTGTGAACACAGGACATAGTTCTCAAACAGAAGATATTTCACTTGAAAACCGCGTGCAAGGTGTAGGCGATGGGTCGTTGGAGGTGAACGACATGCTGGAAGCCGTGAGCCGGGTTCCTCTTGTGTTACGGATTATGGGAATATCCCAGCGGCCAGCCATTGTCCGCATTGTCCGCAGGTACCCCCATCAACTGACACGCTTACCGCGTTCCTCAAACAATTGACTGCGCAGATTACTGATCACATGAAAGAACCCTCGAAAAGGATTGAAGAATGATTTGATCTAACGGATCAATGTACTGTGGAATGATTTGCTAAAATAGATCAACGCCCTAACGATCAATTCCGTGAAATGAAAGAGCAGGCCGCGAATCAAGAGGCGTGAGTATTGCAAGAAATAACTAGCCTCCACGAGCTTCTGGCGGAGGGAGTAAGCAGGAACCGCGCAGAGATCGAAACCGTAAAATCACCTGTTGAGAGCGTAGAGACGCGGGTCAGCTGTCGAAGCTGTAGATTCGTGAGTCGAACAGATGCTTACGCAGGTGACCACCGTCCGTGAAGACGTGGAAAAACTCTTAGAAACGGTGCAAACCAGTATCGGTGCAGTTTGTGGCCGCGTCGATGTTATGACCGATGCGGTTAGTAGCATGCAGAGCACGCTAGATGATGTAGTGCAACAGATTGCACAGGTAGAATGGAACCCCATGCAGCCTTTAAGCGGCAGTTGCAACCACGCTGACGAACCATGTGAGTGCATGGCTCGGCCACAGAAGGCCGCGTGCAGTAACGGTCAGGCCCCCTGCGGCGCTTGTAGCAGCCGAGACAGGAGAGCAGGCCGCGATTCGGACTATGCTTTTGAGGACGAAAGTGAGCCGCCCTGAACAAGTTCGAGTCGCAAACAAAATAGAACGGCACATTGTAATCGGGACCTAGCACCGGGCTTCGATTACAACTACTCCCTAATGGTGCCCAAATTCTAAGTCTTCCGGATCACGGCCGATGGAATACATCCGCAGGCGTGGGTAGATCAATTCGACTTCTCCCTTCCACCAAACTGGCCCAAAAAACATAAAATAGAGTTCGTGCGCGGACACCTGGAAGGCGAACCCGTGACGCGAATGAGGTCGTTCCCTCGGTATGGCGAAAGATACGAGAGCTTCCGACAATACTTTTTAGCTTCCTACTGGTCCGAGAGCCAGCAGGACCGCGTGCGCCACAACATCCAAATGATGCCCCCCTTCGGACAGTCGAACTATGCCAGCCCGGCTGAGTTCTTCCAAGATATGCTAAATAAGAACTATTATTTAACCAGCCCTTATCCCGTGCCTGAACTCATTAGAATTTGTTTGGGTTAGCTGCTGCGACGTCTGCGCAACGCTCTCTTAGCAGGGAAATGCAAAGACGACGTGGAGCAGTTTCAGGCTCTCCTCGAAGATCTCGATTTTGATTACGACCCCCCGCAGAACAACTTTCCAGCCAAACAGGGAAAGGGGAAAAGTAATCAAAATCAGGTACTGGAGAAAGAATAAAATAATAGTTCTAATCGGCAGTCTTAGGGAAATGGCCAGCGAACCCAGCAAAATGGGAAATGGCGTAACTAGAATGAAAACGGATATGAAGGAGATTATCGCAGGAAGAAAAAACGGAAATGGGGGAACGGCAATAACTGGCACTCCGATAATAACGAACCGCGCGATGGAAATTCCAAGCGCGTTCACTGGGAACGGCCAAACATGCCTCCGCAGGGTGTGAAAGTACGTTCGCCCGACTCGTAGCATAACAAAAAGCCAGACGCGCAACCCGGACCATCGACGTCAAAGCAATGACGTTGTTACTAGGTTCCTCACTGCTCGCAGTATGACGACGAACAGGAGACGGAACAAGTTAGACGGATAAAGTTTGATGACGTAACGGAAGTCCTCTGAGAAGAGGATTCCGTGTGTATTTATTTTTCTTGTGTATTTTCTATAGGTTAAAGGTTCCAAGTTTTTAATGTATATTTTGTATGTGTCTTCCACTGTTCTTCGACGTTAAACAACGCGCTGACAACGTGTCGCATGGAAGATCCATTTACAATTGTGTATTTTGTATGTGTTTTCCACTGTTTTTCGGCGATAAAGAACGCGCCGACGAAGTGTCGCGTAGAAGACGCGTTTGTAATATTTGTTATCCTGGATATGGGTATATGCAGCGCTGGGTGAGATAAGTTGAGTTCTATACAATCAGCTGACGAGTGAGGCATGCTGATTCGGTGCGCGCAATTAAATGTTGTGGCACCTTCGGTAATGTCGTCCCCACTAAACAGACGTTTTATTGCTACTTTACCGCGGAGCGCCTGTGTGAATGGGAAAGGCATGTTCCTCCAGAGCAAGGAGGACGGTAATTAGTACTGCCATAGCTAGTATGTGTGCGCCCTGTGTCCTTGAAATTGCCAATGTGTTCCCTTGTTGTAAGTCGCCATAACGGTGCCGCCTCCCAGATAGAAACGGGTTAGCGCTTGGTGAAGCGTAGAGGTGTTAAGGAACATGTTGTGTGTCCTTGGGCCAAGGGTTTGTAATGCCGAGGGGGTGGCGTATCTAAGTTACCAATTAATCAAGAATCCGTAACGCAAGCTTTAACGTGACGACCTCAACTGTGTGCATCCCTAACGTAATTTTCAAATTGTGTTTTGCAGGAAACTGTGATCGCCGCAATATAATAGGTGAGAAGGACGTACTGACGAAGCTAGCTTACCAGGTTAATTTGAATTTTGTAGACGGCAGACGTGAAAAAGTACGCAGCCCAGTGTACAATGTCGAGCCCATGATAAATGCGACCAGAGCGCGAGACGAATGCCCGAATTTGGAACACCCTAAGTAGTATGAACTAGGAGTAAGTCCCTTTAGCTTGCCAAACATTTTAACATTTCTTTTTCGATTACACTAACAGCTAGTGCACTTTTCTTTAAACCAGGCCAGTCCATTTTAGTTTCTATATTTATCCAATTTTCCAGAACTAGTTCTTCACAACTGTAATACTGGATAGGAAGGCTGGAACATTAGGGTAAAACTCGTCGTCTGCCGCGTGATCATTACAGGCGGAGCTGACGCTCGTATTTTTTGTTGTTGTTGTAAAGCTTATGGGACTTAACTACGGGGTCATCAGTCCCTAAACTTACAAACTACCTATGAACTACTTACAAACTAGGACGTCACAAATATCCATGCCCGAGGGGGGATTCGAACCCCCGACCGTAATGGCCGTGCCGGCCGCGGTGGCCGAGGGGACTAAGGCGCTTCAGTCACGGTCCGCACGGCCACTACGGTCGGGGGTTCGAATCCCCCCTCGGGCATGGATATTTGTGCCGTCCTAGTTCGTAAGTAGTTCATAAGTAGTTTGTAAGTTTAGGGACTGATGACCCCGTAGTTAAGTCCCATAGACTTTACAAACATTTGAACATTTCGTAATGGCCGTGCAGACCGTAACTGAAGCGCCTCAGTCCCCTCGGCCACCGCGGCCGACACGCTCGTATTGTTTGGGTACGGATAGAGACGGAAATCGGCAGTGATCTTTTAATGCAACCATCCCGGAATTTGCCCGGAGTGATTTAAGGAAGTCACGGAAAACCTAAATCTGGATGGCTGGTGGTGGATTTAAAACACCATCCTCCAGACTGTGAGGCCAATGTGTTACCACTGTCTCACCCACTCCGTCTAAGTGCTGGGTACTGAAACTATATCAGTTGTCTAAGTTCCGAAGAATTTTTGGTCAAGAACATAATTACACTGACAAGCAGCACGCTCCAAATTACTGTTATCTCTGCTTTTGGTTCAAATGTTTGTAAAGCTTTTGGTACTTAGCTGCGAGGTCATCAGTCCCTAAACTTACAAACTACTTATGAACTAACTTATACTAAAGACGCATAGACATCCATGCCCGAGGGGGGATTCGAACCCCCGACGGGGAACGGCCGCGCGCATCGTAGCATAGCGCCTCAATGCACTCGGCCGCTCTACCGCGGCCCTGCTTTTGGCTTTGATGTATTATGACGTAGTTGCATTCGAATCACTCCCATGTTTAATTGTTTTTATGTGGCGTTTAATATCACACAATCTTTTATCTGCAACAGAAAATTCTGCAGAACCCAATACACAGTGAACACGTTGATGCTGCGGGGGTGTGGCCGAGAGCTGTAAGGCGCGGTGTTCTCTCGTTTGCTCGCTGTCGGCGGTTCGAGTCCTCCCTCCAGCGTGTTTGTCTGTAAATCTATGGGACTTAACTACTCTGGTCATCAATCCCTAGGCTTAGAAACTACTTAAACTAAATTGTCCTCAGGACAACAAATACACCCATGCCCGAGGGAAGACTCGAACCTCCGACGGGGAGCAGCGGCGCGCTCCGCAGCTATATAGGCGCCTTGGAACGCTCGACCACTCCACCGCGGCCCTGGAGCATGGGTGTGTGTGTGTTGTCCTCAAGTTAGTTTAACTTAGTTTAAGTTGTTTGTAAGCCTAGGAGAGACTGACGACCAACGTAGTTAAGTTCCTTGGATTTACAAACATTGAAAGCCTAGGGACTAATAACCAAAGAAGTAAGGTCCCAGTTGTTCGTTTGTTGAAAACGTTCATTGTTACTGCCAGCACACAATTTTAAAAATGTATATATGAATTCGAAATACTGAAACATTTTGACTCTTTCAGGGCATCGAAATAAATTCGACAGGGAAGTTGAAAATTTGTGCTGGAACGGGATCTGAACCCAGATTTCCCGCTTTGGGTCAGTTAGGCTGCCCAGACATGCTTCCCTTTCTGCCCAAACTCTCAACTTACATCACACTACGTAGTAGTTCTCCATGGCCATCAATTCCTCTTGCTCGCAGCCAATACAGGATTCACGGAAGTGGTCGACCGTATTGTCAGCTGCCTGTTGGGGGCATATATAGAATTATTATACGGTGTTTGTTTTTGCGGACTTGTGCGAAAGAAAAGACACCATATCAATAAAAATGTACATGCGTTTTGCAAGTTAACGTTAAAGTCGCAGTTTCTTTGACTCATTTCTAAACGGTCCCATAAAAAAAAAAAAAAAAAAAAAAAAAAAAAAAAAAAAAAAAAAAAAAATAAATAAATAAATAAAAAACGATTAGAAGTAAAATCACCATATACTTATAAACGAGTTCCTTCACACCCGTAAACAATCTACAGTGAATACATTGTCGCTGTTGTGTTGCAAAATGAATAAATGAAAAGTTGTCGCAGAACCAGTAGCTACGCCTACCTATTGACGTCAGCGCCTGCTCCAAGGTCGTGGCCTGGGAGAGTCACGGTCGGAAGAGAATATTCAAAAACGTAATGTCGGACGCGTAAGTCTAAAAAGAAAAAAGTCCTCATCCATGTTGTGTGAATGGGGGGATGGGGGTCTATGGCGCTCAACGGCTATGGGGAGATGGGGGTGGGAGGATGGGGTTAGGAGCATTCAGCGGCGATATTATCAGTGTCGCCAGTCTTAAAATTCCCAACCCCTGGACATTTCTGCAGTTCCAAACATAGCCCTGGACCGCACTATAAACTTGGAGCGTCGGTGCTAATCCTGGTGGCACGGTAAGCCAACAGTTTATTGCACGCGGACTGCGTGACAGCCACAGAGTACTTGGGCGCCTCAGAGTGCGCTGGCAGCTGTTGCAGATGTTTTCTTGTCAAGGTGACACCTGAATCATTCTTTATGCATTTCCTGCTGCTTTATCTCCCAGGATAGCGGCGGCTAGCCGACACACGTGCTACATGACCACAGATCCGGCACACTTGCCTCTATGACCTACATTAAAATTAACTTCAGTATTTTTTATTTTGTTTCATTTTTTTTAACTTTTTAATAGAATGTAATTAGAATACAAGTCCACACCTTCACTTTCGTAAGGAAAAAATAAAGTATGAATTCCTAAATCCTGTGGGGGACTGATGACCTCCGCAGTTTTGTCCCCCTAAAACACCATACCAACCAACCGACCTAAATCCTGAATGCTGATCAGAATGGATGACAGCATTTTCAAATAAGCTGTTTCGGTTCGCCAATAGTTGCTACAGACACGTAATTGATTAACAATATTCAACACAGATCGTCATGAAAGCCAGGGACAATGTATTCTCGCTTCCTCCTTGTCACCATCTAAGCAATTTCAAAAATATTTAGCGTAGTTACAGTGTGTGTATTATAATCATGATAGATAAAATCGTCTGTTGGATTCAAAGACCTAACTAAGTTACCATTTATCGTTTCCTCGATCTCATTAGCAAAAATTATTTTCAGTGGTACTCAAGAAATCACCGAAATCGGTAAGCAGCGCGAATCAGTTACATATGTTTTTTTTTTTACATGCTTGAATTATTGAATAACACATTCTTGACTATGCTAATCCTATTCCATTCGTGAACTGGTCGTATGGTAAAATCCCCACCTCATCGCTGCCTCGGAGATGCTGTGTCCCGTCTCACGTGCGTTGACTGTAACACAACGTTCAAACTGACTTAAATCGAGGTAAAATTGAAATGTTTAACTGTTTGTAAATCCAAGGGACCTAACTGCTGCGATTAGTAGTCTCTAGGCTTACAAACAACTTATACTAAGGAAAACACACGCCAACCATGCCCTAGGGAGGACTCGAACCTCCGCCGGCGAGCAAACGCGAGCTGAGCAGCAAAGCGCCTTAGAGCGCTCGGCCACTCCACCGTGGAAAATCGTGATAACGTGCCATTTTAGGAGCAGTAACCGATCTTCTGTGCCAGGCACCTGTTGCCTTATATAGGCGTATCCGAACGCAGAGCCGTTTCTTGAGTATTTCCATGCCGATGCCTACACCAGCTTCTTTGGCTCCGCTGTGTAGTTAACAGATTGAAAAGTAACATCTGAAGTGGTCTGAGGGAACTGTACTAGAGCGGCCACTAGGAGGAGGCGTAAGAGAAACCAAGGGTTTTGAAGGGTCGAATCTAATTACCCAAATCACAGTCGACAAATCGGTACATAAAATAAGTCCAACATGACAAATAATTTTATTAAATGCTACACCTCTTTATAACTGACTTTAATTAAAAACCTTACGTAGATAAGCGTAGTGTATTCACATCAGTTTTAAGAAGTTATACTTACACTGGGCCGCGGCGGATTAGCCGCGCGTACTGGAGCGCCATGTTCCGGTGCGCGCGGCCGCCCGCCGTCGGGGGTTCAAATCCCCCCTCGGGCATGGATGTGTGTGTTGTCCGTAGGTTAGTTTAACTTAGTTTACGTAGTTTGTAAGTCTAGAGACAGATGACCAACGTAGTTTGGTCCCATAAGAATGACAAACATTTGAACATTTTGAACTTACACTGGTATAAATGAATGTAAATTTGTACAGAGGCAAGTTTAAATGGACAATTGTAAATTGTGTTTGTACCTTATGGTTGGTTGTATGGTCATGAAACCAAAATCCGCCGCGCGGAAACTTACCGTGCGGTCCTAGGAACCCTGTCAGAGACTGCGCCGCCGCTCGCGTCGGAGGTTCGAGTCCTTCTCGCGCATGGGTGCGTTTGTTGTCCTTAGTAGAAGTTAGTTACGTAGTCTAGGGGCAGATGATTACAGCAGTTTGGTCCCTTAAGGTTACAAAAAATTGAACATTTGAAACCAAAAGCAAATAAACCAGTTTACATTATAAAAACAAGTGTATAATGTGCATACCGCTAAAACTCAGAAAAATTTCCCGGTGCGATCTACATCTACATCTACATAAATAGACTGCAAGTCACATTCAAGTGCATGGCAGAGTGTTCACGCACCGCTTTTATGATATTTCTGTACAGTTCGATTCTGTAATAAATCGCGGGGGAAAAGGAATACCTATACCTTTCTGTTTTCGATCAGATATCAAGGGAGTTATATGGTGCGTATTCGCTGGAAAGCAACATGGCAGTACTGAAATCTCTCACCTTCTCCGCTCATGCTGCATTTCATGACTTGGCATACATTTTTAACAGCAATATCACTATTTGTTTTTCAGATGCTGTGCTGCTGCCAGTTGTGTTACATGACCAGCAAACTGCGCACACATGTGTATTGAAGCGTGTTGACACTCCGCTCCCCACTAGCCACACCCGAATCGAATCTATTTCGCAGATTAACGATGAGGACTGGTGATCTAGCCAGGCTGCATGGGGTTTTTAGGAGGTTTCTCACATCCATGTAACCTAAGGTTGGGGAGACAGTCGTATCTTGATCGTAATGAACCGCCAATCACTTGTTTGTTCGTCAGAGCGTACTACCACCGAAAATCCACTAGCTGAAGCGAATCATGCACTACCTATCACGGCGCTTTTCCAACCTGTCCTTGCAATATTCTGAGATTGAACGTGGAAGCAAGATTACTTAACATCTTTCGTGTCAAGAAAGTAACAATATTTGTGTTTAGCATTTTAAAGTTTTTACTTAATTCTGGATGATGTAATGAGTGAACCTGCAGGTAAATTTGTACATGTAAACGTAACCTGCAAGTAGTAGTTCAGGTTTGCATTGCAGTCTGCACTGTCGTGTACCGCAGATCACAATCACATTATGCACCTAGGATCAGTGGCATACTAAAGTGTTGAAGGTCCTTAGCGACAAAACAGAATGAGGCCCGGCCTTTCCCCCGACGTCGGTGCCGAGTTGCCAACGAAATGTAATTCATTATCACTTAATCCAAATGCTTGACTTAACCCTTTAACCCTCACAATACTTGGTGAGGTTCTGCGGTTAACGAATGGTGCCTAAATTTTTGGACACGTCCACTATGGTAGAATATCTCTGTAAGTACCCATCAGATTGGAACTGTATCGTCTATAATACTGTAACCGAACGTTCTGTGGTCGAACATGTGGAACCTTTGGTTGACAATTGAGCTACAATCAAATGGTTACTATGTCTTCTTTAACAGATTTTTTCAACTGTACCTTTGTTTCAGAATCTACTTGCTCAGGGTCAGTTTGCATATGGAGCTATGAAGAAAAACAGAATATTTTTATCCAAGTGATGTTTTGTGCAAAGACACTGACATAAAAAATAGGAGAGAGTGATTTTGCTGCAGCAGAGAAAGTATCAGTTTGTACAAGGAAGAAATGAAGCAAAATATCTGTTGAAATTAGATCAAATATACATAATCCAAGTTAATTGATAGTTGGCGATAGAAAGAAAACATCGGAACAAAGAAGACATCGCATGCCCCGTGTGTGTAAATGAGTACAAGAAGTACATTGGGGTTGTCGATCTGTTTGACCAACTTACGTTTTGCTACTCTATTTCCTGGAAGCCTAAGAAATAATGGATGAAACTGTTCTACTTTCTAGTAGATTCTGCTATTATGAACTCGTGTTGTGATGTTGTCGTCTTCAGTCCGCAGAGTGGTTTGACGCAGCTCCCCACGCTACCGTATCCTGCGCTAGCCTATCTATCTGAGAATAAGAACTGCAACCTACAGCCTTTTGAATCTGCTTACTGTATTCGACCCTCGGTATCCCTCTACGATTTTAACACCACACACTTCCTTCTAATACTAAACTGACGATTCATTGATGTCTCAGAATGTGTTCCACCAATCTATCCCTTCTTTTAGTCAGGCTATGCCAGAAACTCTTTCTCCTCTATTCTGTTGAACACCAAATTAGTAACGCGAACTACCCATCTAAGCTTTAGTACCACATTTCAAAGGCTTATACCATCTTCTTGTCTGAACTCCTTATCGTCCACGTTTCACTGCCACACAATGCCACACTCAGGACAATTGCTCTGAGAAAGGACGTCCTAACATTTAAATTGATACTGAATGTAACAAATTTTGCTTATTCAGAAACACTCTCCTTCCCATAGACGTCTGAATTTTATATCTTCTTCGCTTCAGCCACAAGAAGTTATTTTGCTATCCATATAACAAAACTCGTCTACTACTTTTATTGTCTCATTACCTAATCTAATTACTCCAGCATCGCCTAATTTTCTGACGCTACATTCCATTGCACATATTTTACTCTTGCTAATGTTCATGGTATAGTTTACTTTCATGACACTGTCCATTCCGTTCAATTGCTCTTCCACGTCATCTGCTGTCTCTGAATTAAAATGTCATCCGCATGTCATCGGCATCGGCAAACCGCAAAGTTTTTATTTCTTCTCCCTGAAATTTAATTCAAATGTTTGTAAATCTATTCGACTAAACTGCTGGGTTATTAGTCCGTAGCTTACTTTAACTAAGGTAAACTAACCTAATGACAACACAAACACCCATGCCCGAGGGAGGACTCGAATCCCCGACGGCGAACGGCCGCGCGCACTGCAGCACGGCGCCTCAGTGCGCACAGCTAATCTGCCGCGGCGAAATTTCATTCCCTCTCCAGATTTCTCCTTGTATTCCTTCACAGCGTGCTCAATACACAGACTGAATAAGGCTACAGCCCTGTTTTACTCCCTTCCCTACCACTGCGGCGGTTTCATGCCCTTCGACTCCATCAACTGCTGTCTGGTTTTTGTTCAAGGTGAATATAACTCTTCGCCCCCTATGTTTTACCCCTGCTAGCTTCATAATTTGAAAAAGTGTATTCCAGTCAAGATTGTCAAAAGCTTTCTCCAGATCTACAAAAGCTAAAAACGCAGGGTTTGCGTTTCCTTAACCTATCTTATAAGTTGTAATGTGGATGTTGCCTCATGCGTTTCTATATTTCTCCTAAATCCAACCTGATCATCCCTGAGGGCGGATTGCATCATTTTTTATTCGTCTGCAAATAATTCTTGTTAGTATTTTGCAACTACGACTTATTAAAACTGATAGTTCTGTAATTTTCTCATTTGTCTGCAGATGCTTACTTAGGAATTGGAATTATGATATTCTTCTTGAAGTCGGGGGTATTTTCCCTGTCTCATACATCTTGCATACCAGGTGGAACAAATTCTTCATGACTGGCTCTCCTAACGAAATCAACATCTACTCTTGGGGCCTTGTTTCTACTCAAATCTTTCAGTACTCTGTCAAATTCCTCTAGCGGTATTGTATATCTTACACCATCTTCATCTATTTCCCCTTCCTTTGCTACAAAACTGGTAAACACAAAATAAATAAATAAAATAAAATAAAAATAAAAATTGGTAAATCTAAGGGACTTGACAATGTTACAAACTACTTACACTAACTTAAAGTAACTTATGCTAAGGACAACACAAACACCTATGGCCGAGGGAGGGCTCGAACCCCCGACGGCTAGCGTTCGCATCCATCAAATGTTTTCATAGCTTATGGGACTTAACTAAAAATGTTCAAATGTTTGTAAATCTATCGGACCAAACTGCGTGGTCATCAGTCCGTATCTTACAAACTACTATAACCTAGGTAAACTAACCTACGGACAAACACACACACCCATGCACCAGGGAGGACTCGAACCTCCACGGCGAGCAACCGCGCGCTCCGCAGCGAGAAGCTTTAGACCGCTCGGCTACTCCACCGCGGCGGAACTTAACTACGGGGTCATCAGTCCCTAAACTTCAAACTTCAAAGTACTTATGAACTAGTTAACTCTAAGTACGGCACAAATATCCATGCCCGAGGGGGGATTCGAACCCCCGACCGTAGTGACCGTGCAGACCTTGACTGGAGCGCCGCAGTCCCCTCGGCCACCGCGGCCGTCTCGCGCCTATCGCAGCAGGGCGCCTCAGTGCGCACGGCTATTCTGCCGCGGCTAGAATACTGCAAATAAAATGTTCAAATGTTTGTTAAGCTTATGGGACTTAACTGCTGCGTCATCAGTCCCTAAACTTACATACTATTTATGGACTAACTTATACTAAAGGCAGCACAAACATCCATGTCTGAGGGGGATTCGAACCCCCGACGGGGAACTGCCTCGCGCATCTGAGCATATGGCCTCAATGCATTCGGCCACTCCGTCTTGCATTTGTCCTATAGCCACTCCTGCTTAGCCAGTCTGCACTTCATGTCAAACTAATTTTTCAGCCGTCTGTACTTCCTTTTGCCTGCTTCACATAGGTACTGCATAGAAAAAAAAAATCGACAAGCATTTCATTACAGAAGTGTTCAAAAATGTTCAAATGTTTGTACAGCTTATGGGACTTAACTACGGGGTCATCAGTCCCTAAACTACTTATGAACTACCTACGAACTAGGACGGCACAAATATCCATGCCCGAGGGGGGATTCGAACCCCCGACCGTAGTGGCCGTGCAGACCGTGACTGAAGCGCCTCAGTCCCCTCGGCCAACGCGGTCGGCTACAGAAGTGTCTCAGATGCTAAATGGTTAAAAGAAGAAGATGATTATATCACGGATATAACGCCACGAAAAGTTTTAAAACACAGGCAAAAGTGGCTCGTTTTATACAGCTGCCAAGTTCAGTCCGTCCGATAGTAAATGTTCCGTACCGACCACCGTCTGCCACCGTTAGGTACAGTGGCGCAACGTCCTATATCTACACTGGATCACTGAACCGCTGATCGGGCAAAGTATGAGTACTGTATATTTAAACTTTAATTCTTCGTTTCATTCTCGTATAACATCATTGTTATCTGCATTTTAATAGTACTTTTTTATCACATGAGAAATTGTTGAGTAGTGCAGATACTACGATACGTGTCATATCGCTGGCCAGACACTGCTGAGTTTCAGATTCTGTTCTCAACCTCATGAGTCATCCAATGGGCGCTCGTTCGGCAGGGAGGGGCGAGGGGAAACGTCGCTTATAACACGAGAGATTGCGTTGCTGAAGGCACCAGCTCCAAACGCTAGTTTTGTATGCAGCTCGTTCCTATTTCTCGAAGAAAGCAAATGTGAAATTCCGGTTATTCTTTACAACGGACGGAACATAGCGGACTTCTGTTTATTACATTAAAATATTATTTTTCGTGTGGATCGGTAGCACAGTGGTAGAGTACCAGACTCTAAATCGAAAGGTCGTGGGTTCGATCCCCGTCATGTCCTAGGACTATTATCTCTCACTTTCCAATTCTTTCACGTCTGGCAATGTTGCTGATGTGAAAAATGTCAAGTAGCACCGTGGTTCGGAATGCACATTTAACTGTAGGTCCCCCTATAACTGGATGGGTAAGTCAGTTTGAAGGTCGGAGGAAGGCAACGGCATACCACCTCCAAACAGGACCATGCCTAGTAAAGCACTGTGGTGTTCAAACCAATCTTCGGATTGTTGACTGCTTTAGTATTAGTTTATTCCGCTGAGGGAATTTTCTGCAGATATCTGTCGTTTACATAAATCCAGGGCTACCGAAACCAAGAGGATCCCACTTTATAAATTAAATAAAACACAAAGTCCAACGACTGTTGATCACGTACTACACTCGTTACTATAAATGACGTGTGCACATTAACATTCTCTATTTTAGAGGGAAGTCAGCATAGGTAACAAACTGCAAGAATAATATTTAAATCGATGAAATAAAGATGAATTCAGATTTACGACCACTGATGGAGTGATCACACGAAACCATAGTTTGAAAAGTCTAGGTACTCAAATGTACACACCTGTGTATATTTTAATACCCACTTATGAAGTAACAGAAGTGTTAAATGTTTTGCTCAAAATTAAAATTACAGTACTACTGATTTATCTACTATAGAAAGCTTGCCCTATACAATGACCATATTTTGAAAGACATATAGTAACAATGTACATGTTAAAAGCGCAATGATGCAGGTTTTTTTCATTTTATATATCTTATTTATTTAAAAAAAATACGGATAGCTTTCATATTCATTGTCCCTAGCGTGTAAACTACTATACCTAGTACCTCTAGCAAAAGCCGTACATTTGAACACTGGATACATTGCAGTCTTTTCCTATGAATTTAATGAGTTATAATTCTAAATCTTTCTTCAAATTCGACAATTTACATCAATGGTTAAATTTTAGTTTATTAACACTGTCATTAAATACCACATAATTCAGACCAATCATCGACATAATTTAGGATAACAAAATAAATGCGATTATTCAATTTGTCCAATTCGTTTAATCAAAATATGTAAAGTAAAATAGCTAGTTATCAGTGAGTGTAGTGCCAGCTGCTGCCAATGTCACGCCGTTCATACCTCTAAGTAGCATAATTTAATTTTTGTGCATTTTTATTAGAGGTCAGTTTCTTAAACTCCGTTAGTGTTACTGTTTTTAAGAGCTTTATTCTCGCGTATTTGGCAAACATCGCTTTAGCTTCTGTTTTAAGTGTTTTGAACAGTGAGAGACCGTTTATCAAACTCAATCGGCTACCAGCCTCTATTAGTGTAACACTGGTGTAGTAGCTATTTGAAGTATTTAGCAGCTTTATTTGTTTTCACTCTTTCGGTATTTCAGTAGCAACGGTAGGATGGATGGGGTATGTGCGAGCTGTGTGCGGACTGTTCGCGAACATCTGACAGTGCTTTTGGCCACGGTCAGCCGTCTCCTGGCTGCTGCCTCGGGGTGTGGCGGCGGTGCAGAGTCTGGAGAGTCGCGTGGGGCACCTCAGGTGTCGCGTGGGTCTCTGCTGCCGCCGCACCTTCATAGGTTCGTTCGAGTGGCCCAAACGCTGATAATAGCTTCGTTCGAAGAGTTGCTTTTTGTCTACCGCGCATGCGCAATACGAACGTTCGCGTTTGAAGAGCGCCTGGCCCTGAATCTAGGTACTTGAAGAGGGGCGCCAGCTGTTCGAAGAGCTACTAGCAAACGGAAGGTTCGTTCAAAGAGCTGCAGGACTGCAGCTTCCTGCAGCAGCAAAGCAGACACTACCGCGCATGAGCGGTACCGATGACTTCAGTCAGGCCGCTGGAGGAAATTTTCCCTGCAGCTCATGCAGCCAGCAAGCTGCAGGACGCTGCAGCCGTGAGCTTCCTTGAACAGCCGGTAGGCTGCAGGAAGCTGCAGGATTTCTCTTTGAACACGAATTTCCGAAATGCGCATGCGCGGTTGCAGTCCTGCAGCTCTTTGAACTAACCCAGAGCCAAGCAGCCAGATCCTGCCCGAGGAATTTTTTCTGGCTGCCAGATTCGCGCATGCGCGTAGCTCTATTTGCAGTGAGGCTATATGACGCTCGCTTGTTCAAATTGCTTTAGTGAAATGCGAAGCTGTATATTTCGCAAGTAGTATACTGTGCTATAGTGTATATATTTTTCTATATATGGTGTATCTTCCATTTAAGTATACATTTAAACGTATTTGTTTTGTGACGAAACCCATCTCATGTAATTTTGTAAATGATAAGTGATGAATAAACAAATCAAATCAAACGCGATGTAAATAACATTCGCGCCATTGCTGTTCATTCATCTGTCTTTTCACGCTACACTAGCGAAGGTAGCAAAAAGGCTAAATAAAACGAGATGGGTGTTCGAAGAGCCCAAACACCAAGCACAAACACATGACGTCACCGTTGCTGCGCATGGGCAGTAGCGCCTGTTTGCTGGCTCTCCAAGTAGCTTTCTGGCAACTCTTCGAACGGACCCAGTTCCTGACAGTTGCTGACGATTTGGAAGGCCTCTCCTGCGCATGAGCGCTTTTTGACAGTTGCCAACTCCGAAGCCAACTCGAACGCTTATTTCACCTGTTTCGCATATTGGCCACCCATAGCGCTAGTTGAGACCTGTGCTCTCTTCGGAAGTCGTCCAACGTGTTTGCTTCTCTTTCTCACTTGTGATCTACTCTTCCTGGAGAGAACTTGATCGTAGCCATGAGTTCGCAAGCCGATACCTTTGTGGATACCGCTGCCTTTGTGCGACGTAAGAATATTGTTTAATTTTGTATGTAGTGTTCGCTAAGTGTAATTTATATATTTAAATATTTAATTTACTTTCAGAAGAGGCATTGGAAGAATATTTAGAGTTTTCCCCCCGCTGGACTAAGATGTTGGTCGACGGAGACTACGTGAAGTCTTATTGAGTTGTTCAGGCTGCATAGGCATAAGATAGGTACCTAATTATTGCTGTTAGCGTGATTTTAACGTAGCATTTTTTTTCAAAAAGTATTAAATTTAATGTCTAATTGCTATAGTTCCTATCTTAGTTTCAAATTTTCAAATGCATTTTGTTTGCATGTTGTCAGGTACCCACAAAATGCGGCTGTGGCGACATTTTTGGGGGTTAGTGTCACACAAATTAACCAAATCTTGTCGCCTGAGTTTTAGTGCCCAATGTGAGAACAAATGGCGGGTCAACAAAGTGGAGCACAATGAGAAAACTGGAAGATCGCGAAAGGTTTTTCCGTTTCAGAGAGAGATGGAGGACCTTTTCAAAGACAAGGCAAACATTAACCCCCCTCTACTCCTCGCAGGTGATGGTAAGGTTAAGCATGGTGCTTAATGCATTCACCACGTGAACTTTATTTCGAATTTCCGTATACAGTAATTGTGTAACTTGGTAGATTACCAGACCAGTAAGTTCGTACGATTTAACTTTATTTTAAAATAGGCCTATTTATTCAATCTAAATGAGTTATTCTGTACTAAGTCATGTTTTTCAGATTTCTAGTATTTATTTCCATCCACCCGCATGCTCGTAGGGTAGTCAATTTGTTTGGGTGTGAAGAAAGCTTAAGAATGCCATGAATAAAGTTGAACAATGCAGCGTAAAAAATACATATATTTCAGTCAACTGAATTAAAATACTTCTTATAAACGCCTCATTTCTTCTTCTGGCCTGTTCATTTGCTCTGATTGTGTAAAAGTGTTAGACTGAGCTAAAGTTATCCTGAATGAGTCTAACTTTGTACCAGTATAGTTTTTATTACACATTTCATTTCTAAGTGCTAAATATCTATAGGCCTATGTGTAAAGTTTTAAAATGTTTGATGTGAAATTTGTCCATAATTCTTAACAATGTGGTACAGCTACCCCATTTGACTATAGGGTTTGTACAATTTGTTAAATTAAGCAATGACTTTCCTTTTAGTGGTCAGGCAGGCTCAAGAGACAGAACCTAGTGTGGCTCATGAGCTAGATATCAGTAGTCTCCCAAGGTGATAGTTCTGAGACTGATATCTCTAAACCAGGGACGTCAAGAGAGCCTGAGGCACAGCTAGCACCTGGGCAAACACAATTTTTCACAGGTTAGGTCATTGCATGTGATCTTAACAATACCTTCGATGTATGTTGTAGCTATTGTACATAATTGTAGTGCGCTTTGAATGAAGAATGTTGCAATAAGCTTGCGGTTATGGTTTTCTTACAGCTTTTATGTATAGTCATAAAGCATGGAGTAGTTTGATGCATATTGCTTTTTGCTTAGTCACTTCAAATGCTAAGTTCCTGCACTCTTTCATTGTTAATTTCTATAGGTGAAACTAGATAATTTCTTTGTGCTTGTAATATTGTGCCACATTGGATAGAGTAGCCTCAATCATTACTTGATAAGTGTTTCCTTCATACAGATTGGTATAAATCAAACCGTACCAGAACCATCTTTTTTCTTACATCAGTTGCTTTGTATATGCAAAAATTTTACTAAGGCCCTTAATGTTACTTCTGAAGGATGCTGCTGGTCCCTCTCTCCTGAGTAAGACCTACAGGAAAGGGAAACGAGCTGCAGTGGAAACAGAAGACAGAGAAAGGCATACCGAACAGCACGGCTCCAGATAGAGGCTTCAGGGAAGGGAGCAGAGGGAGGAGCAGGCTCTAGAAATAAGAACGTTAAATGCTGTAGAATTGATGGGCAGGCAGCTCACCGAACTGAACAATACACTAAGGAAGTACATCTCATGTCAAACGAGCCTTGAGAAAATACATTAATTTTTTACATTAATATTTATTTTTTGAACCTTTCAGTTGAATTGTCCATACACCAATTTAGGGTAAAACTACAGTCTCGTAGAGGTCTCTAATAAAAATTTTGAATTTATTAAGGAGCTAGGTAACAGGATTTTTTATAAACTAGTTTCCAGAAGTAATCCAGAAACTGTTTTGCATATGGTCCCTGGCCAGCTGTATTTTAGGTGTGTAAACTTAGTTACATTGAATATTTCCTCCTGATGTTCATGCTGTTATAGTGTAGGCTATATCAATGTTTAACCTGCCCACCTTTGTCATGCATAGTTTCTCATAAAGACTAACAATTTTTGGGGTATTTCTAGTGTCCACCCAAGTATTTACAAGCAATATCCAAAATGATTTTTCCTGTCAACTATCCCAGAATAGGCCATTACCAACCTCGGCAGCACACGCACACGCACTCTCTGCCTACTATTCTTGCATTTGGTGTTGGCACGTTTTTAACCTATGTTTGCTGGTGGCATGTCTGTGACGTGTTTGCTGGTGGCATGTCTGTGACGTGTTTGCTGGTGGCATGTCTGTGACGTGTTTGCTGGTGGCATGTCTGTGACGTGTTTGCTGGTGGCATGTCTGTGACGTGTTTGCTGGTGGCATGTCTGTGACGTGTTTGCTGGTGGCATGTCTGTGACGTGTTTGCTGGTGGCATGTCTGTGACGTGTTTGCTGGTGGCATGTCTGTGACGTGTTTGCTGGTGGCATGTCTGTGACGTGTTTGCTGGTGGCATGTCTGTGACGTGTTTGCTGGTGGCATGTCTGTGACGTGTTTGCTGGTGGCATGTCTGTGACGTGTTTGCTGGTGGCATGTCTGTGACGTGTTTGCTGGTGGCATGTCTGTGACGTGTTTGCTGGTGGCATGTCTGTGACGTGTTTGCTGGTGGCATGTCTGTGACGTGTTTGCTGGTGGCATGTCTGTGACGTGTTTGCTGGTGGCATGTCTGTGACGTGTTTGCTGGTGGCATGTCTGTGACGTGTTTGCTGGTGGCATGTCTGTGACGTGTTTGCTGGTGGCATGTCTGTGACGTGTTTGCTGGTGGCATGTCTGTGACGTGTTTGCTGGTGGCATGTCTGTGACGTGTTTGCTGGTGGCATGTCTAAGTTACTAATGCAATCTTAAACTTTTAATCTACATATGCTTTCAGGGCCACTGGTAATTTGGAAGAACCGTTGTATAACGCTTAGGACGGCGTGCTATCGATAATGACGGACTATAGATAGTTGCGTAGTGTCAATTTGTATCGAACATGCGAGCATAAGAATGCTACAGTAGTTTACTTGAAAGTGTAGGCGAAAACAGTTGCCTTTATGATGTAGGAGAAAATGGTTAAGCCTAGACCAAAATGCCTTTCTTAACCGGAGATTCACGTACTAAATAAGAAATTTAAAAAAATTTAACCTAGACCTAACCTAGTTAAGGCTACGCTACGAATCAGTTTGTGTAATAGCGTAGACCACGATAATAACTTTATGAACCGAAGATTTCATACAGATCATAAAATAAAACATGGTATACCTACTCTATGGTTGACAGATCCTTGTATGTACCCAACAGCATTATTTAATTTGTTTATATACATCAAAATGAATGTTTTCATTTGTTCGCAAACATGTTTCCTAACACACGATGTTCGTGTGTTTGATATACGACACTGCGATAATCGCGTCTTCGATACATATCGATATTAGGCCGTCCAAAGCGATAAACGGTCCTTCCAAACTACTGGTAATTTTGGTGTCACAATCAGTGAATTATATTAAAAGAACTTTCATTTTATGCTTTTGTATTCTGAGGCAATTAGAGTAATCATGACACAAGTGTGTGATCAAAATATTTTCAAAGGGCCCAACCAAGATCATCCTGCAGACTCTTATTTCAGGATCTAGGGATGTTTCACAATATATTTGTATACCTACACTTTACCAAATTTAACATTCAACAGTAATAGCGGCATACATAGCTACTCTAGTTAAATCTACCTTTGCCCCACAAAGGGGTAAGTTGTACTGCCACGAAGGGCTTGTCACCAGATAGTATAAAGTCTGCCAGACAACTACGATTTAAAAATAAAAATTTCTGAATAACTCCTTTTATAGATTAGATGAATGTTTAGATATAAATTAATAAATATGCAAAAAATGAAAAAATATAAAAACTTAATATAAAAATCTCATGTAATAATTTTTTATACTTTTTAATATTCACTTCAGGTTAATATTGTTGTACTCATGATACATGGAACAAGTAAGGTGGTAAAGTCTTACTACTACTACTAGTAGTAGCCTTTTCAAAATTCAACCATCTTTCCTGGACTTTCCATCATTTTTTGTTAGTTCAGAGCTGCTTCCTTGCAACTGTGCATGTGCAGTATGAAAAGTCTGGTGCAAGACCTGCCGATCCCGAATACTGTAGCTTACTGGCTGTGCAGAGCTGCTGGCCTGCAGTGTCCTTGTCGGTATTAAGAGGTGTAGCATTGCATACATTTACTTTTATAGTCTGGGTCAATGTTACTGCAGCTGCAACAGGATTTGTATCCTACTTGTGAAGGGCCAAGATAAGAGTTAATTTTTAGGCTTTGTGAATCAGACGATTGAAACTGTTGTACATGACTAATTCATTTTTGTTCTGTAGGTTGTGACTTGACACCTTGTCAGAAAGTAAATAAGGAAATACTCTGCACGTGAATGAACAGCTGTGATGGGATATATATTTTAACTTTTGCTGCCTCTTGTTTTATGTATTATGTTAAAGTGTAAAGTTCTTATAAACACCTTGTTAGCCGCACAATTGGCAGTAAATTTCGTTTTAATGAACTTTACACCAGTAGCTTTTTACAAGTTGTATAGTTTTAATTATGTGATAGGAATTTCTATGTAAACTTGCATATGCCTACCTGCCAACTATCCTGATGTAGGCGGGAGTCCTGGATTTTCACTTTCTCTCGTGCCGCTAGATTTTATCGTGCAACCTAAGATTCTATTAAGTAGCTCACTTTTTGCCCATTGCTCATTTATTAGCTTACTTGATACTCATATCAAAATAAAGAAAAAACAGGTTGTCATTCCAACCACATTCAAAATAGTCTTGCGCGAATAGTTCACACACATAAGCGAATCAAGGAAAGGTCCTTTATTTGCTTTTTGGTACGTTTTGCTGATTTTATTATCCATAGGGCATGACTAAATTTGAGAATGACTTGTTTAGTGAAACACTGATTTTATTGTGCCAAAGCATTTACAGTGCACTGAGTGATTATACATTTCGAAATTTTAAGGAAAAGGCATTTCATACTGAAATCAGATACAATCTCTTGTTTTTTGTTTCGTATGTTGGCAGGTATGAATATGTAACATGGTTTATAGGCCTACTGGGGAAACTCGCCATGTAAAAAAAATGAGTAACGCATCAAGCTTGGTACCCCTATGGTGATGTGGAAACCCAAGCAGCGTCAATAAAGAAAATTATTCACTGCATACATTTTTTCTTTCATCCTGCCCTTATCCAATATTGTCATCAACTCGACTAATTTATCAGTTGGTAACCAAAAACTGATATTTGATGAAATGACTGTGGAAATAGGCTGAAGTGTAACACTGCTATTAAAGTTGGGCTTGGAGGAATCCACGAGATTGTATGAGGTAAGATGCTCTGTAGTACAAAGGAACTGTGACTCAGAATTATCATACCAGTATCTAATTCCTATAATAAAAATTTCGTAAAATTTGTATGTCTAAAAATTGTTTTATATTTCTGCATTTAGTTTCATACAATAGCCCTAGATTTGAAGTCTTATCTAAAAGCTACTACATAGTCGACTGGCAAACATGTGTTGGATCAGTATGCCTGACGCTAAAACTACTGCCTTTGTGTTAAAACTTACGTGTTTTTTTTATTGGGGTATCAGTGTTCCTAGGAATTGTGATCTTAAATTCACTCCACCATAATAAAAATGTAAACATCCGTGTCAGCTGTTACCATGTTTCAATTGTCTGCCTAACAAACCCAAGACAACGGTGAACGTGGGAGAATATACATACCACATTAATGTCTAAATTTTTGTTACTATGCTGAATGGGAATAGAAATGTCAATATTAACATTTACACACCCAACTTTTAACTGACACAATAGCTACTGATCTTTTCAGGTTTCATTTGTGATCCTCCCTCCCCCCCTTTGGAAAGAAAGGGAATAAATGTAATCCATCCTTTCTAGGACTTCATTCTGCAATTAGTTTTCATCTCATCAAAATGTAACATTTTGTAATAGTGATTAAAGTTTATTGCCTTTTAGAGCATCTAAACATATATATCGATGTTTCATGCAAGTTTCTTTTAAAGTTAGAGGGTATTAAAAAATCCTTAAGATTTAATACAAAAATCTAAAATTTCTTAAATTTTACTGTTAGTATTCATTTGGGATCCATTCCAGAAGGCTATATCTTCGTCACTGGCTGTGATACAGTTGTAATTCTTTTTAAATACATGTACTTGAGAATACATTTGGGTTCTAGATTCGATTGAGGTTCGGCATTGGGCACATGTTCATTTAAGATTCAGATTTGATTCGGTAAAATTGGGGTTCTGTCAGTTTTTGAATGCTCACTGCAATCGTTAAAATAGAGCATTGGATTCACAAAAACCAAAGTCACAGAGCTGGCAGTATAAGGATGGTCAGATGTCTGTTGCAAAGCTCGTTAGGTACAGCAAGACATTTAAAATTATTCTAGCAAACATCTGTTTAGATACAAAAGTGCATTCTTATTTTAATAAGTCAGACAAAATACTGAGCTAATGTCATCCATCTGAACTACATTAAAAGGAAATTTGGTAAAATGGTAGGAAAAGTGCCTGAAATAGTCCACCAGTATAAAAACTAATTCTCTAATAATGTGGAAAATGCATTTTCCACTATCCAAACTTGTCAACAGAATGACAAGCATTCAGTATTGTAGTTGTAAATTGTGGCTGTGTTGAAAGTATCAGAGCTTTAAGCTGAAATAGACAGAACCTGAGGTAAGTAATGGTGGCTAATACTGCAATCTCGGAATTCTTTGATATTAGTAAATGCAAATAATTTTAGGATGTATAATGTAGCACTTTCCTCTCAAGTGTAAATACAAGCAGAATGTATCTTTTTCATAACAATTCCTGTATTGTGTAAGAAATGTTTAAAGTCCTGTGATACATTGTAATAGTTCCTTGCACGTACAGAAGACTTCAATTTTAGCTTAAATTTATTTGCAACTCTGAAAAGGTGGGCGACTGATGGTAATGAAGCTAGTGAACTTACAACCTGTAGTATACAGTATTAAAATGCTGCTCCTAAAACCCTTATGCACTTAGCTTCAACCTGTAAACATACCGAGCCGTGAGAGACTGGGTGTGTGGGTGTGTGGGTGTGTGGGTGTGTGGGTGTGTGGGTGTGTGGGTGTGTGGGTGTGTGGGTGTGTGGGTGTGTGGGTGTGTGGGTGTGTGGGTGTGTGGGTGTGTGGGTGTGTGGGTGTGTGGGTGTGTGGGTGTGTGGGTGTGTGGGTGTGTGGGTGTGTGGGTGTGTGGGTGTGTGGGTGTGTGGGTGTGTGGGTGTGTGGGTGTGTGGGTGTGTGGGTGTGTGGGTGTGTGGGTGTGTGGGTGTGTGGGTGTGTGGGTGTGTGGGTGTGTGGGTGTGTGGGTGTGTGGGTGTGTGGGTGTGTGGGTGTGTGGGTGTGTGGGTGTGTGGGTGTGTGGGTGTGTGGGTGTGTGGGTGTGTGGGTGTGTGGGTGTGTGGGTGTGTGGGTGTGTGGGTGTGTGGGTGTGTGGGTGTGTGGGTGTGTGGGTGTGTGGGTGTGTGGGTGTGTGGGTTTTGTATACAACTTTCCTGCTTGTACAAAGAACTCATCAGCGGATTCTCAAGGACGGATGGCAGCTTTAACAGGCATAGGGACTAGATTATTCCATGATAGCAGCAATGGATACAGGCAACTGATAAAATACACTTGCAACAAAGTTAAAACAGAAGCAGTTTTCAGACAATACCTTTCATGAATAATATAAAATGGGGAATTTTGTGGTAAAGGTTTTGTATGTGTAGGCATAATTTCCCCGTACTTAATTACAAAGTACATAACCATAAAATATGTTTTGCAAATGTCTTTCAAGCGCCATTACATTTAATCTGCCCACTTTCGTAATATTGAAATGGAAATACAAAATCTGCCAAATACGGCACATTTGCTTCTGATCGTCTGAATTAAAGGCTATGCAACTTGGTATGCCTTACCGCCACAGCAACTTGCAAATAAGTTTTGACGTTGGAAATTTGTGGTTATGCGTGTTATAGATGAAAGCATGCAATGTTTACAAGATGTGAAAATTAACATGTTAACATGAAGTTTCAATTATTTTATTTTCGAAATTACTTCATCACACTTTCAGACAGATAATAAAATAATTAAAACATGCTATACCTGCTCTATGGTTGACAGGTTCTTGTATGTACTCTTGGCCGGTCAGTAACTAATTTGCCTCGTTAAAAGAACTAGAATCACTTTATCCTGTCAACTATACAGTACTATAGCACGTTTTATTTATTTTAGATGTACCAAACAGTCAACTAATTTCAAACAATTTCATGAGGCGAATTACTGTTACTGACCGGACAAGGGTAGGTACAAGAACCTATCAACCATAGTAGACAATGAGTTTCCCTTTTTAGCAATAAAATAATTTACAAAGATGAAAGTAACAAAGGTTGACAGTTATCTGCATGTACCTTGTCTGGTCAGTAAGAAAATTTGTCGCATAAAGTGGAAGATTTTATTGCCAACATTAGCACACTGCCCAACTGTTGCCGTAAGCAATATTAAAGCAAAAATTACAGAATACATGGTAAGATATTCCTGACTAACAAGGAGACCACACGGGTATCTGATTTTAGAATTTCTGTTATACTTATGGTACATGAAGTTCAAAACTTCAATAACAATCGGCCAAAGCTATTTGTCGCAACTCTAAACAATTATCGAGAAAATCATCTTTGAAAATTTGAAAGTACACATAAGTACCAATCAGTTGCAGCATGTGCCAATGGAGCTTAGCTGGTAGCGTTGTGGCCTTACAACTAGTCATTGGTTCAAATCCTAACGTTACTAATTTTTTCACTGTGTTCCATTACTTAGTTTTAATATCTAATGTAAGTTTTTACAATAAATGCATGTGTCTTTGTAAATTCTTAAATTTTCTATATTTTATAAAAGGTGGTTTCAACCAAAACAAAAAGGATAGGTTACATTTTTTACAATATTGACTTAACTACCATTTGACGACAGTAGTCTTGATCGTTCAGTTTGTGAAGAGCTACGATGCTGTTTTTGGATAGTCATCCCCATAGTTAATGGCTTTCCAAGCAGCTAACCGACTCAACCATTATTTTAAGTTACAACAGGGTGACCAGCTCATCTACATACACTAAAAATGCCAACACATGGAATTATTTCTCAAAATGTTTTTTATAATTTAATTTGAAAGTGAAAAACCATTTTCGTCACAATGGTATTCCAACGATCGACTATGGTTGTGAGTCGAGAACACTGCCAACTGAGTTACACCAACAGATGCTGCAATTGTTAATTATTGGTACTGTCATGTACTTGACAAACTTCAAAGTTGAATTGTTTGGCTGATTTATTTAAGTTCTGAACTTCACATACCATAAATATAAAGAAATTCTAAACTCCGATACCATTGTGGTCTCCTTGTAAGATATATTTATTGAGAAATAGTCATTAAAATGTAAGGGAGTCTTCTGAGCCTTCAGAAGTGTAGCCTTACACACAGTGTAATCAGTTTAGAACTACATTGGTCATTAGTGCCTACACTTAGTACTTAAAGTTAGTGTAACTTACGCTAAGGACAATACAAACACCCGTGCCCAAGGGAAGACGAACCCACAACAGCGAACGGCCACGTGCACCGCAGCTGGGGCATCTTACTGTGCATGGCTATTCTGCCACAGCTAAAACCGCATAACTGAAGAGGGGATACCATCCATCAGCTTTGACATAGAGCTCCTAAAACCTCTTATAGAAGCCTTACTTTGACACATGACATCAGCATGTAGGAAAAGCCGTATGCGATATCTTAATATTTCTGCTTTGTAGATAATAAATAACCAGTAGTTACCCCTCACAATTACAGAACAGAATGTACCACCGATCACAGGTCTCAACCCAAAAATTCGCGCTCACATGCAAAAATAAAGCCTCTAACCTACACCTCACCGTCAGAGAGGAGCTACACATCACTAAAAAAAAAAAAAAAAATTAATATATATATAAATCTATAATCTGTTTTGTTTGTAGACAAACTACAGTCTGTCATCCACCACAGAATTACTCACGCCTTCTACAAACATGCACACACCTCACAACTATTGCGTGGCGATGAAGTCACAGGTCATAGCTAAAGGGTGAGCCACTAAAACTATACCCTATCAGTAAACTTCTTTCAAAGAATACAGGATGGCACTCCACTGGCTGAATACATTTCCCCGATTTTTCCAAACCCCCCCCCCTCCCAATTTTAATACAGTTTGAAAAGTCGTCTAAGACGTAAAACAAAATTTGGAGTTCTTTGAGTTATTACCCAAACAGAATAACCTATTACAGTTAATATTCACAGTTAAGGGTAGTGTAATGATTAGTAAATATTAGTCTGTATTGGAATTATTTGTAACAAGTCAGTACCTTGCAAGTCAAAATGTCAAATGAATGGTTATTAAATAGCATTCGTTCTACTTGGCCTTTGATCCATTCATGTGCAGTAGAGGAAGTGTATACATGCATACCTAGAACAGAACATTTCAAGCTAGTTTCTAACACTAGTCAGCTGTAGAAAGTACAAACCTTTCCAGCATCTTTTACGTAACTTACTTACATCACGAAAGGGTGCAGTTTTTAAAGCTACAGGCCAACATTCCAGAAACATGAAAAAAAAATCCCATTAATTTCTGTTTTCCAGGTGGAGTGACTACCCTTGTAGTAGGATACTGGAGAAGCACACATGTAGCAATTAACTTATTACATTACCTAACAAAGTCACATGTCAATTATGGAGCCTTTGTGAGAAGTATTCTTACTTAAAAATTAAGGGCTAAAACTAGATCAGAAAATTTGAGAGAAATATCACTATATGGCACCTGCATGTAGGAGAGGTCAGTGGCTGCATAAACAGTGATACACTTCACTTTAAAACACCTGATTCTCATCCTCTAAGGTATTTATTAGTACCAACTTTCCCATAACATGTCATTATGCTAAGTATCATTTTCACTTACCATTCACACATGGTATATTGTATTGTATCTGCTATCCTGTTCCTTTTTTGAACTCCAGTCCTCTCATCCCAATTCTCGTAGTCCAATGGTTCTGGTCCTCTTGCTTCTGCATTTGGTAAAAGTTCTTCTTCTTCACCTGATAGGAAGAGCATATATTATGAATAAACAACAAATTCAGTTATTTAACTATTATTAGGAAAATAGGCCTATACTAAAGAAAACATGAAATAGTGAATTTATCTTCGAATTCAACTTCCAAGTTGTCTTCCACGGCGAAGTTGTGCAGGACACAGCAAGCTTGTATGAAATGCACAATGTCTTCTATTGCCCTTAATTTAACTTGAAACAACTACCTGAAACGTTGCTTTAATAATCCAAAGCAGTGTTCCACAACATACCGAGTTTTAGAATGCACGATGTTGTATTTAATTTGCCGCCTTGATAAATTTCCTGCATAACATACATTCATTTAGAAAGGGTAAGTCAACATCACTTTTTTTAAAAAGAAACTTATTCCTAAGTACACATTTCCATTTAAAAAAAAAAGTGTAATTACCTGTGTTTCTATAAGGCGTCAGCAAATTGTTGAGGCAGGGATAGGCGCTGTCGCCCAAAATGTGAAGATCTCCACACTATTCCTCCAATGTTGCGAACAGTGGCGATGTTAGAAACACTCTAGCATCGTGTACTGAACCGGCGTGTCCCACAAATATGTCCCTAATACGGCGATTGTGGTCGGTAACAACCTGCAAATTAGTCGTAACACACCATGTATTGGAGACTGAATCTATGAAATCCAAAAACGGTAATACAAAATATTTTTAAAAAACCTACCTGCAACTGGATAGCATAAAACTGTTTTCTGTTTATGTACGAATCAGGATCGTTACAAGGAGAGTAGGGTATCGTCAGGAGTGTCCCAGGAAAGTGTGGTAAGACCGTTATGTTCTATCTATATAAATGACCTAACGGGCAGAGTGAGTTGCAATCTGCTGCTGTTCGCTTATGATGTAGAGGTGCACAGGAAGGTGTCGTCATTGAATGACTGTATTAGGATGTAGGATGACTTGGACCCAATTTCTGGGTGGTGTGAGGAATGGCAACTAGCGCTAAATATAGAAAATGTAAGGTAATACAGAAGAGTAGGAGAAACAAAAGCGTAATGTTCGAATAGCATTAGTAGTGTGCTGCTTAACAGAGTCGCATCAATTAAATATCTAGGCGTAACGCTGCACAGCGATATGAAATGAAACGAGCATATAAAGATAGTCGTGAGGAAGGCAAATGGTCGACTTCGATTTACTGGTAGAATTTTAGGAAAGTGTGATTCGTCTGCAAAGGAGACCGCATGTAAAACACTAGTATGACTCTTTCTTGAGTATTTCTCAAGTGTTTGGGATCCCCAGCAGATCGGTTTGAAGGAGAACATAGAGGCGGGCGGGTAGGTTTGTAACTGATAGATTCGATCAATGCGTGAGTGTTACTGAAATGCTTCGGGAACTCAAATGGGAGTCACTGGAGGCAAGAGACGTTCTTTTCGACAAATATTGTTGAAAAAAATAGAGGGCCGGAATTTGAGCCGGACTTCAGAACGATTCTACTGCTACCAAACTACATTTCGCTTAAAGACCACAAAGATAAGATCAGAGACATTAGGGCTCGTACGAATGCATAGAAACATTCATTTTTCCCTCATTCTGTATGGGAGTGGAACAGGAAAGCTAGTAACTAGTAGTGGTACTGAGTACCGTCCGCCACGCACCTTAGGGTGGATTACGGTGTATGTATTTAAATGTAGATGTAGACGTAGGATGTTCGTGGGGTAACTGGTGTCTGGAAATATTCGTAACTTTTTTAACCATTTAACATATTTTTATTCAATATAATTGATGTTTGTAGACATCCATTTCTTGATTAGTGAAGCACTGAAAAACTTACGCATGTTGTTATGGTTTACACGACTCATATTGAGAACTTCTCACAATCAAAATAAAATATTTACCTATTTCGCCTCGGTTGCACAGTGGTAGAGTGCCACAATACAAATCCAGGGATCGCGGGTACGATCGCCGCCAGGTCCAGGGATTTTATCTGTCACTTTTCACTTCTTTCACCTCTGGCGTTATTGCTCATGTGAAAAATACCGAGTAGCACCGTGGTTCGGAACCCACGTTACACTTTAGGCCCCAGTATAACTGGCTGGGTAAGTCAGTTCGAAGGTCGGAGGAAGGCAATGGCTTACCACCTTCAAACAGGACCATGCCTAGTAAAGCATGGTCCTGTTCATACTGATCTTCGGATTGTTGACTGCTTTACCTTTGTTAGTGTAAGCCATTTTTGTGACTATACTGCCTCTCCCACTGTAATCAGCTTAAGGTTGTAAAGTACTGCCTCCTCTATTACACACACACAAACCACATTACCACCACTGTTTCCGATATGGAAGTGTCATTGATGTTGTACCTCACAACATTTGAAACACGACTAGCAAAGATCAAGATCGCAGAATGCGACATATGTAAAAGTCACATAAATATTTGTACTTGGCCATGAAGTAAAGCCTCAAAAGGCATAGTGCTAAGCGTAAAAACTATTACTGTTTCAGTGTTTCTAAGTTTAAATCATAAATCTTCCATCAACGCAGGTGAGAAAGCAAATGATTAGACTAGCACTACAGGTGGCCAAGCCACGAAACGCGAGGAATAGGCGTTCCAGTTGGCAAAGCAGTTTGCGGAGACCGCGCATGAGCAATAGAGGATAGCTCGTAGAACTGTGAGAATAACGAAAAGAACTGTATCCCTATGTATTCGTTACTCAAGGAAACTCTACGAACCATAGCAAAGCATGGTGCGTGCTTTCTGGTGTTGCTTCTCAGTAGCGGTTCGAATAAATTTTAACTGTTAGTGTTAATACTACTTTAACTACAGCCGCCTACACGTGTATTGTATTGTAAGTACCCTCTCGCGTTTGTTATGGCAATGCAGGAAGCACTGAACTCCATACCTAAATTTTACACTTAACAATTTAACATTTCAAAGAATAATACGAAATGAAAAAAGTAGTAACAGGAAGCGAAACAGGACCGTTAAGTTGGGAACCTGTTCATTCACCCAGCACGGCAAGCCAACTACACAAATTGTAATAGAAAATCTTTTGTGGGCGTTTTATCTTTTAGTATGGTACACTCACGAGAAATTTTAATAATTTGAAAGCCTGCTTTTACTACTTGTCACACAATTTCACCCATATTTGCGAGTTCCATCCCGCGACCTCCATTTTACACTACTGGACATTAAAATTGCTACACCAAGAAGAAATGCAGATGATAAACGGGTATTCATTGAGCAAATATATTATACTAGTACTGACATGTGATTACATTTTCACGCAATTTGGGCGCACAGATCCCGAGAAATCAGTACCCAGGAAAACCACCTCCGGCCGTAATAACGGCCATGATACGCCTGGGCATTGAGTCAAACACAGCTTGGATGGCGTGTACAGGTACAGATGCCCATGCAGGTTCAACACGATACCACAGTTCATCAAGAGTAATGACTGGCGTATTGTGACAAGCCAGTTGCTCGGTCACCATTGACCAGACGTTTTAAATTGTTGAGAGATCTGGATAATGTGCTGGCCAGGGCAGCAGTCGAACATCTTCCATATCCAGAAAGGCCCGTTCAGAACCTGAAACATGCGGTCGTGCATTATCCTGCTGAAATGTAGGGGTCGAATGAAGAGAAGAGAAGAGGCCGGCCGCGGTGGTCGAGGTGACTGAGGCGCTCGAGTCACGGTCAGCACGGCCACTACGGTCGGGGGTTCGAATCCCCCCTCGGGCATGGATATTTGTGCCGTCCTAGTTCGTAAGTAGTTCATAAGTAGTTTGTAAGTTTAGGGACTAATGACCCCGTAGTTAAGTCCCATAAGCTTAATAAACATTTGAACATTTCTGCTCTGGGGAATTAGTAGATTATCAGGAGTCTTAATTCTCGTTGTGCTGCACTCCTTAGATTATGTGGCCTTTCTAAATTCCACAAGGAAGGGGTCCCACTCGACCATATTGCGTGTAACACTGCTGCTCCGAGCCGGCCGCGGTGGCCGAGGAGACTGAGGCGCTCCAGTCACGGTCTGCATGGCCACTACGGTCGGGGGTTCGAATCCTCCCTCGGGCATGGATATTTGTGCCGTCCTAGTTCGTAAGTATTTCATAAGTAGTTTGTAAGTTTAGGGACTGATGACCCCGTAGTTAAGTCCCATAAGCTTAACAAACATTTGAACATTTTGAAGAGAAGAGACACGGGTCGTAACACATCTGAAATGTAACGGACTGTTCAAAGTGCCGTCGATGTGAACAAGAGGTGGCCGAAATGTGTAACCAATGGCAACCCATACCATCACGCCGGGTGATTCGCTAGTATGGCGATGACGAATACACGCTTCCAATCTGCGTTCACCGCGATGTCGCCAAACACGGATGCGACCATCATGATGCTGTAACCAGAACCTGGATTCATCCGAAAAAATGACGGTTTGCCATTCGTGCACCCAGATTCGTCGTTGCGTACACCATCGCAGGCGCTCCTGTATGTGAGGTAGCGGCAAGTGTAACTGCAGCCGCGGTCTCCGAGCTGATAGTCCATGCTGCTGCAAACGTCGTTGAACTGTTCGTGCAGATGGTTGTTGTCTTGCAAACGTCCCCATCTGTTGACTCAGGGATCAAGACGTGGCAGCACGATCCGTTATAGCCATGCGGATAAGATGCCTGTCATCTCGACTGCTAGTGATACGAGGCCGTTGGGATTCAGCACGGCGTTCCGTTTTGCCCTCCTGAACCCACCGATTCCATATTCTGCTAACAGTCATTGGATAGCGACTAACCGCAATCACGATAGGCTCGAATCCGACGTTTATCAAAGTCGAGGACATGGTGGTACGCATTTCTCCTCCTTACACGAGGCATCACAGCAACGTATCACCAGGCAACGCCGGTCAACTGCTGTTTATGTATGAGAAATCGTTTGGAAACTTTCCTCATGTCTGCACGCTGCAGGTGACGCCACCGGCGCCAATATTCTGTGTATGCTCCGAAAAGCTAATCATTTGTATATCACAGCATCTTCTTCCTGTCGGTTAAATTTCGCTTCTGTAGCACGCCATCTTCGTGGTGTAGCAATTTTAATGGCCAGGAGTGTAAGTACTGTTCCCGCACTCTACTTAGAGGCTTGACCCGTAATTCACTCATGGAATGTCAGAATCAATCGAAATATTTCCTGACGAATGCTGCTGTGACCGATCATAGATATAGCCGCGGGACTGTTGTACTTTATTCTTTGACCGTCATGAATAAACATGCATCACTTGTGACGATGATAACTTTTCAATCGTTTTTAAAAGTTTTTTTACTAGACGACTTCAAGAATAACCAATTAACAATTAAACCGAAACCTTTACAGATAAAAAATATGATAAAACTTGTGTTTGCATGAAAAGTGGACGTCAGATCATCGAGGATAAACCTGCAAACACGGGCCAAGAAGTGTAACCTAAAGTATACAAAAACAAAAGAAACATCTAAATCATTGAGCTACGCAATATACGATTAAAATTCGTCCCGGATAGTAAATTACTCACGTCAGAATAAATACTATCCGTGTTTGTTTTCGTTCAGAGTTCTTATCGATATGGTGGATGCGAGTAACGAAATGTATTTATGATTAACAATTCAGTACTTCGAGTCAGCCAAAGTATTTGTTACTCAGTACCGAATAAATTCGGTTTGCTACGGGTCTAGTAGTTGGCAGAGGTAGCGACTGGTAAATTTCGCTCAAGTCGAAAGAACCTATTGTAGCTAGTTCCGTCACCTGCCGGCCGCGGTGGCCGAGGAGACTGGTTCGGAACCCGCCACTACCTAAACTTTCTGCCGGCCGCGGTGGCCAAGCGGATTGCGGCGCGCCAGTCACGGTCTGCACGGCCACTACGACCGGGGGTTCGAATCCCCCCTCGGGCATGGATATTTGTGCCGTCCTAGTTCGTAAGTAGTTTGTAAGTTTAGGGACTGATGACCCCGTAGTTAAGTCCCATAAGCTGTACAAACATTTTTTCCGTCACCTTACCTCCCGTATGCGCAACGCGTCCCTGAAGGCAACATCCCCTCCACACAGTTGTTTTTGGCGCAATGCAGATTTACTAAAAACACAAATTTGGTAAAATTTCTTATTACTGCATGTTCAAATGTTCAAATGCTTGTAGAGCTTATGGGACTTGACTACGGGGTCATCAGTCCCTATTACTGCATGTCAAATAATAACGTGTTTGCTGTAAAAGCCTTCAAAACATCGTAAGACGATAGCTAATAATGATGTGCTCAGTCACATACTATGCGACTGGCAGTCTGGATGAAGACATCGTGTTGTAAAGTAAGGCGATACAGTTAGCGTCCGGCTACAAACAATTTTTTGTCCAATTTTTTAAGGAGGGGAAGGAAGGAGGATGAGGAGGGAAAGGACTGACTTAAGCTACACTAGGGCATTGAAAATATTCATTGGCGACAAATGAAAATGTGAGCCGAGCCAGAATTCGAATCCGGGTCTCCCGCTTCGGGCCAGCGATCGTCAACCACTTGTCTACTCGCACTCGTCTCCCATGCGTCTCAAATTCCCAGAAGTCGCACAGAATCATCCATGGTCTTTTATACTCGCCATTTCGGGTTCCCATACGAGGGCGAACGTTGTTACCGTATCTGCAGTGAAGTAGGTTCAAATCAAATGTTTGTAGAACTTATGGGACTCAACTACGGGGTCATCAGTCCCTAAGCTTACAAACTACTTATCAACTAGCAAACACTAAGGACGGCACAAATATCCATGCCCGAGGGGGGATTCGAACCCCCGACCATAGTGGCCGTGCAGACCGTGACTGGAGCGCCTTAGTCCCCTCGGCCACCACGGCCGGCAGTGAAGTAGGTAAACCTTACGCCGTCATCGTGTATAACTGCATATACCCTGTACGTATACAGAATGGTGTGGTGCCAACTCTTTCGGACATGTTCGAAAGAACATACACCACACCAATTTGTAAAACAGTCTGGAAGCAGCAATGTCTTTAATATTGTTACTTACCACAAAAATTTGGCTGTTTGTTTCTGAATATGTCGCGACTTCGAGGGTTAATGACGTTTTTATTCTTGGTTGACACAAATAGTTCTATGTTTGAGTGAATCAATGATCTGGGAATGTAATTTGCATAATGCAGTGTAGTAGTGAACCCGAATCATTTTAGACAACAGTTGCCACCGGTGTGTCAGAACGCAGGAATGGTCGTGTTGAGTAGAACTGAAGCAAACCATATGTATACAATAACGAGTAACGAATACTTTAGCTGATACGAACTTCTGAATCGTTACTCATAAATACATTTCGTTATCGATACAAACTTAGTCCAAGAACAGCTGCCAGCATGCGAAACTTAGAAGTAGACGTTTCTGGAGTGGTAAAACAACTTAAGTCACTAAACAAAAATAAATCTTCCGGGCCAGATTGTATACCAACTAGATTCCTCTCAGAGTATGCTGATGCAATAGCTCCGTACTTAGCTATCATTTACAACCGATCACTCAGCGAAAGATCCGTACCCAAAGACTGGAAAGTCGCCCAAGTTACTCCAATATTCAAGAAAGGCAATAGGAGTGATCCCCAAAATTAAAGGCCTATCTCATTGACGTCGATTTGCAGTAGGATTTTGGAACATATACTTTGTTCGAATATTATGAACTACCTCGAAGAGAACGACCTATTAACCAGTAGTCAACACGGATTCAGAAAGTATCACTCTTGCGAATCACAGCTTGCCCTTTATTCACATGAAGTGTTAAGTGCCATCGACAAGGGATCTCAAATCGATTCCATATTTCTGGATTTCAGGAAGGGTTTTGACACTGTACCCCACAAGCGGCTTCTTCCGAAATTGCGTGCTTATGGAATATCTCCCCAATTGTGCAATTGGATTCACGATTTCCTCTCAGAAATAACACAGTTCGTTGTAATTGACGGTAAGTCATCGAGTAAAACAGAAGTGATATCTGGCGTTCCACAGGGAAGCGTTATAAGTCCCCTACTCTTCCTTGTGTTTATAAACGATTTAGGAGACAATCTGCATAGCTCCCTTAGACTGTTCGCGGATGATGCTGTCGTTTATCGGTTAGTGAAGTCAATTGAGGATCAAAAGCAACTGCAAAGCGATTTAGACAAAATTTCTGCATGGTGCAAAAATTGGCAATTGACACTAAATAAAGAAACGTGTGAAGTAATACACATGACCAATAAAAGAAATCCGCTGAACTTTAATTACGCGATAAATCAGTGAAACCTTAAGGTCGTAGATTCTACCAAATACCTAGGAGTTACAATTACGAACAACTTTGACTGGAGAGAACACACAGAAAATATTGTGGGGAAGGCGAACCAAAGGTTACGTTTCATCGGCAGAACGCTTCGACGATGCACCAGATCTACCAAAGAGACTGCCTACATCACACTTGTGCGTCCTCTCCTGGAGTACTGTTGCCCCTTGTGGGACCCTCACCAGGTGGGACTGACGGAAGACATTGAGAAGGTTCAGAGAAGGGCAGCTCGTTTTGTTTTATCACGTTACGGGGGGGGGGGGGGGAAGCGTCACGGAAATGTTGCACGAATTGGGGTGGAAATCATTAAAAGAAAGACGTTATTCATTGCGGCGTGATCTGTTTGCAAAGTTTCAATCACCGACTTTTAGTTCTGAATGTGAAAATATTTTGCTAGCACCCACCTACTTAGGGAGACATGACCATCCCAATAAAATAAGAGAAATCAGATCGAAAACGGAACGATTTACGTGTTCTTTCTTCCCGCGCGCTATTAGAGAATGGAACGGTAGAGAAAAGTTATGAAAGTGGTAAATGAACCCTCTGCCAGGCACTTGAATGTGATTTGCAGAGTATCTATGTAGATGTAGATGTAGTCATGAATACATTTCGTTACTCGCATGTACCGTATCTATACGTTACTCTGTAACGAAAACCAATACCGAGAATGCGTACTGTTTATCTGTGATACTACGTATTATGTAATGAGTAATTTATATAGACTGCCGTGGCGAACATTAAGTACATATTGCGTAGCTCTGCCATGTGAAATGGTTATTTTTGGTTTTAAACATTCTGGATTATACTTCTTGGCCTGTGTTTTTCAGGATAATCCTCGATGTTGATGTCACATAATACATTTCGACAGTCCCGCTGCTCGCAAATGTAGTGCGACTACTATGATCGGTTACACTGGTATTCGTCACGAAATATTCCGATTGTATCTGACATTCGAAGCCTCTACGTAAACTGCGGGAACAATACTTAACATGGAAGTCGCGGGCGGGTCTCGTTAATTTTCTTTAATTTGTATGATAACTGCATTTTAATCACGAAGGAAATGAACTTTACCGAGTCTTTCCTCAATGGTACAACTGCCTCAAAAAGCAATCCTTCAGTATCTGCGTGGCATACTTAATTGTTAAAGTAGAATTAACAGTAACATTAAAAACTTTTTCACGGTTTCAAAGACAGTGTAACGGCCGAATTTCTTGGTGGCACTGGTAACGAGAGTAACGAGTAAGCCGCGGTGGAGTAGCCGAGCGGTTCAGTACAGAATCAAAGAGAAAGGAAGATTTCATACATTACCTGACAATGCAACATGACATGATCCAAAGAAAGAAAAAGTACAAGGAACATTACGCTAATTTCTTGATTAAAACGATAATGTAATTACAAACAGAACTTTAACAAAAAATGTTCAAATGTTTGTTAAGCTTATGGGACTTAACTACGGGGTCATCAGTCCCTAAACTTACAAACTACTTATGAACTACTTAAGAACTAGGACGGCACAAATATCCATGCCCGAGGGGGGATTCGAACCCCCGACCGCAGTGGCCGTGCTGGCCGTGACTGGAGCGCCTCAGTCACCTCGGCCACCGCGGTCGGCGAACTTTAACAAAGAGAAATTTAATCAACATTAATTTACACAGAAGCATTTCAGTTATCATTATGCCTTTTGCCATTTCAGAGGAAATTTTACCGGAATTATTTGATCGCCGAAGAAGACATTTATGTTTTTATTTTTTTTATGTAGCCAATACGTCCCAGAACGGTGTGGATTGTGTATGTGTCTGAAGATCTCTGTTTTGCGTCACAAGCTAAGAAAAAATATTCAGTTAATTAGAGCTAATTCTGTGCCTGGAAATTTTTATTTTATTGTGATTTTTTTATCTCTATCAAGTGAAAAAAAAGTAACACGAAGTTACACTTATTTCTCACTTATTCGTTCAATTCGAACTGATTTTTCTTTGGCGGTCGAAGAAACTATAATAATGCAGAAATGGACATAAAAAAAGGCGGTGTAAAGCACCTCGCTGCGGAGCACACGGTTGCTCGCCGTGGAGGTTCGAGTCCACTCTGGGGCATGGGTGTGTGTGTTTGTGCGTAGGTTAGTTTACCTAGGTTTAAGTAGTTTGTAAGCTACGGTCTTATGAGCACCCTGTTTGGTCCGATAGATTTACAGACATTTGAACATTTGATTTTGAGTAACGAGTAAAGATACGTTTGTAACGAGTACTGTTTCTTTTAGTAACAGATACCGGTTTTTTGGTTGTGTTGTGCGCTCTAGTGCTGTAGCGCGCAGATGTCAGGGAGCAGTGACAGCGGCAGCCGTAGGCGGACAAGGTCGCGTGGCGGTTACGTGTCTAATGGGACAACGCCCACTGATTCAGGGACTCGCCAGTTGGCTAAACTTAGCGCCGCCTCATTACAAGACACCCAACACCAACGCTGCCTCGCACCGACATCCCGTGCCCTGCTGTCGCTCCGCAATCTTAAAAACCGATCTCAACTAAAGCTCAAAGGCAGCTCATTTAGCTAAGTACACTGACGTTTAAACCCCAATCTCCGGTGTAATATCACACGAACAAGGTAAAGCAGTCAACAGTTCCAAGTTTTAACACCGCAGTGCTTTAGTAGGCGCGCTTCTGTTTGGAGGTGGTATACCGTTGCCTTCCGGCAACCTTTGAACTAACTTACCCAGCTAGTTGTGATAGAACCTACAGTTTAACGTGGATTCCGAACCACGGCGCAAATCGGCATTTTTCACGTCAATAATATTGCAAGAGGGGAAAGCAGTGAATACTGTCAGAAAAAAATCATAGGTTTAACAAGGAATCGAACCCGTGTCAGATTTGTAATCTGACATTCTACCACTCTGCCATCGAGCTACAATAATACACCATCTGACAAAAGATCACGAAACACGTGTGAAAACTGGTCACAAATTTGTTTTCAAATGGTGCCGACGGAAAATGAAACATTGTAAACTTTGGCGGCCGATGGATGAATGTATGGCGCTGCAGCGAAATTTAATCGCGCTGCTGGTAAGGATTGCAAACAGGGGACATGTTTATACCAAGACATATGGACTTCGCAGATTTCACTGCTTGCACTCGTTTGGGCAGTAGCTATGCCTCGCATACAAGCGTGTGAATGATATACTCAGATTTACAGTTACCTGACATTGCAGGAAGGAGGCGATCTGATTGAGTTTAACAACTCCCGAAAGGCATTGTTTACAGTCATTTATTTACTGATGACCGGTTTCGATTATCTAAGTCGCCATCTTCTGATCTGTATTATTAATAATTAGTGGTCACCCAATTGTAAAACTCCTTTTACGAATTATTGAGATACGCAGATGTCAACATTTGAGAGAGGACTCGCACTGGGGCACAAAGTAGCTGGTTGGAGTAACTAGCGAATCGCTCGACATATCAATAAGAGCGATGACACTATTCGACGATATTGGCAGGAACTGAACACCGAGTGAAGGAGAAAACGGTCGACAAGAGAGACGAAAGTGGGAAGAGAGACGAAAGTGGGATAGGCACCCAGAGTTCCGGATTCAACATTATCGTCGATACGACGTGCAACTGTTGTTTCGGAGACGACAAATACCATTAACAGCCGCCTCACAGTAATGGGGCTGAGCTCACGGCGCCTGTTACATCGACTGCTGTTGACGTCTGCACAGCAATAAGCCCACTTACAGCGGTGTCGGGGACATGCTACCTAGAATCTCAATGACTGGAGTAGAATTGTGATCTTCAGTGGTGAGTACCTCTTCGAACTGAGTCAATGGCAAGGGAATAACTGTCTGTAATGGCCCGGATATCGGTGGGATAACAGCCTAGCTGTCGCTCGGCATAAGACAACATTGTCTAGAGACAGGGCCTCAGTACAGCCCGTGTCACGTCACACCGAATAGGCCGCGATCGCTAGCTGACTGGCTGAATGATACGAGGCGGTGAGCTGAGTCCCCCCAGCGGCCAGCCAGTCAGCTAGCGATCGCGGACTATTGGGTGTGACGTGACACTGCGCTGAGACCTCTCTAGACGTTATTACTTGCAGCCTGGTAAACAAAAGTGCTTGTCTGGGGTGCCGTTTCGTTAGATAGCCCTCTTCAGTTTTCATCCGCGTCTGTCTTATAGCACAGCTTTCTAGTGCAACCTAGCTCGTCCACTTGTTGGAGAAGATAGTAAAGAAACAGAAACACATAGAATGGAAAGGCAGTCAGCCGCCTTCAGTTGAAGTGCTTCGAATGTCTTCAGTTGAAGATATGTGTGAGTACAATGCGGAGTTAAATCTGTACCCCCACCCACCATTACTACACCTGTTACTTCATAATATTGAGGGAGGGGGAGGGGATAGAAACTGGCCTTTCAGACTTGAGTCTCGAAATTTAATGGAGTTGTTGTTATTGACTGCGAAAACATTTTCATTTACTCCATAGAAATAGAATACGGCACGAAGCCATAAAATTCCTAAGAGGTCAGAATCCCATTCCCCGCCCAACGAACATTCTGGATTCGATCCTATTACAATGTACTTAATCAAACCTTTAACTGAAGACCGAATGACTAAATGATCGGTGTTTATTTTCCATGTATCAAGATAGAAGGTAAATCGTGTGTAAAGCGAGAAGCAGTAGCAAGTAACCTGCTTCAGGAGGCATCAGATGGGCAGAGACGTGTGGTGTATGAATGGCTGTTGGCAGAGAGCGGTTGGCGCGGCGTCGAAGAGTGGGCAGGGAGTGTGCGTCGCCAGGTCACGCGCACGTGGCGCCACCGGTGACGTCAGCAAGGCAGAACGCCTGCCGCCGCGCCGCGCCGGCAGGTCTGCTCTGCCGAGCCACGTGACGTCACAGTCGAATGGGCCAACTGCGCTACTGGATGCGCGGCGCTCCAATGTGTGTCTCACCAGTGTCCAAGGATGTAGGTGAAAATGTGAGCCTCTTATTGAAGAGGAGACTACCATTGCTTGCATTGTAAAGAAGTGTGGTCCAAAAATATAACCGGCCATTGTTATTTAGAGTTTCCAGATATATACTAAGCCAACGGCCGTGCCGTACTGGATACACCGGTTCTCGTTCGATCGCCGAAGTTAAGCACTGTGAGGCTTGGCTAGCGCTTGGATGTAAAACCGTCCGGGTCTGTGGAGTGCTGTTGGCGAGCGGGGTTCACGCAGACCTTTTGAGGGCAATAGAGAAGCTACTTTATTGAGAAGTAGCGGCTCCGGTCTGCAAAACGGCCGGGAGTGTGGGGCGCTGAACACGTTCCCCTGCATACCGCATCCGGTAACGCCATCGGGCGAAGGATGAAACCGCGGCCGGTTGGTACCCGGTGGGCCCTCGAGGCCTGTGTGGGACGGAGTATAGAGTATTAGGTCTATACTAAACTTCGTGCAAGTGTCTATGTCAGCAAGGGCACAAAAAATGTTCAAATGTTTGTAAATCTATCGGACCAAACTGCGTGGTCATCAGTCAGTAGCTTACAAACTACTTAAACCTAGGTAAACTAACCTAAGGACAACACACACACCCATGCCCCAGGGAGGACTCGAACCTCCACGGCGAGCAACCGCGCGCTCCGCAGCGAGACGCTTTAGACCGCTCGGCTACTCCACCGCGGCAGCAAGGGCACAGTCGAATGCTTATCCTACTTTTGTATGTTGAAATGACAGTATTTTTGGAGACATGTCGGTAGGATTTGTGTGGTGTACGTAGCGATTTTTATCCTTTAGTCGCATCTTAACTATTTCTCTGCATGCGCAGCATTCGGCTCTTTCCGTGATGAAAGCGAACATGGCAAGATGACTTGCCTTCCACCCAATGAGCCACACGAAATTATTATTATTTTATATGTAGAGTTGTTCAAATGTTCAAATGTTCAAATGTTTGTAAGGCCTATGGGACTCAACTACGGGGTCATCAGTCCCTAAACTTACAAACTACTTATGAACTACTTACGAACTAGGACGGCACAAATATCCATGCCCGAGGGGGGATTCGAACCCCCGATCGTAGTGGCCGTGCAGACCGTGACTGAAGCGCCTCAGTCCCCTCGGCCACCGGCCGGCTCACGTATGGGATAGGCGCTCTAGGAAAAATCTGAAGTAATTTTTTTCCAGCCAGAAGCAATATACAACTGCGAGATAACTGGGTAAATGAAGTAAAACATGTTCCTTATCACAAATACAGCTAAATCCTACACAATAACATTTATCGCGGTTATACAAACATCACGTAGTAACACAACAGACCATCAATTGTTTCGCTACGGATACACGACCGTTTTTTACACGCGTGGCCGAAAAACAAAAATAAATAAATAAATAAAAATAAAAATAAAATAAAAAAAGTTCAAATGTATGTGAGGCTTATGGGACTTAACTGCGGGGTCATTAATTCCTAAACTTACAAACTGCTTATGAACTACCTTATACTAAAGACGACACCAACATCCATGTCTGAGAGAGGGATTCGACCCCCCGACTGGGAATGGCCTCGCGCAACGGAACATAGCGCCTCAATGCGCTTGGCCATTCACGCTTGTCCGCAACAGTCACCCCATTTTATGAGCTTCCAAAACCGAATTTCTTAGACGGATTTCCCATTTCCGCTTTTGGTCGGTCATGTCGATTATGGAAATATACTTTTATATGGCGATTTGCACTCCCACAATCGATTTTTGTGCCCCTGTAAATGCAACAGTTTTTTGGGCTGTCAGGTTGCGTCTTCTAATTAAGGATTTTCGGTAATATGGACAAAGTGGCATTTTATGCGGTAAAAGCATGAATCTATGTATTTAAGTAAAGAAAAATAACGATGGTGTTGACTAAATCAGGAACTGAAACAGCTGTTTTTGAGCCATCATATTTGATTGGGCTAGGAAATCCGCTTCAGGTGTTAACAAGTAAACACGACACAGAAAAACGGTTTAAGAAACGCAGTTTACGTCTCCCACAGGATGTGTTGCACATAAACTGCGTGAGTGCTGGCCACCCGCATGCCTCTCTCACCCTGCTTAAATAGAAGACCTGGCCAGTCCGCTTGGATACTGCCATACGAGCGTTCTTTCCAAGCGTGTTTATAAGGGAAATCCTTAAGTGTAGCACTACTTCAGGGCAAGACTGCTGCTTATGAAACACATATGATCCATGCACGACGCACAGTCACTACTCCAAAAATGTTCAAATGTATGTAAATCTATGGGACTTAAATACTCTGGTGATTAGTCCCTAGCCGGCCGCGGTGGCCGAGGGGACTGAGGCGCTTCAGTCACGGTCTGCACGGCCACTACGATCGGGGGTTCGAATCCCCCCTCTGGCATGGATATTTGTGTTGTCCTAGTTCGTAAGTAGTTCATAAGTAGTTTGTAAGTTTAGGGACTGATGACCCCGTAGTTACGTCCCATAAGATTTACAAACATTTGAACATTTGATTAGTCCCTAGGCTTAAAAACCGCTAAAACTAACTCACGCTGAGGACAACACACACACACACACACACACCAGTGCTCAAGGGAGCACTCGAACCTCCGATGGGGAACAGCGGCGCACTCCGCAGCAAGACGCCTTAGATTGCTGGGCCACTCCCGCGCGGTTAAGTTAGTTTAAGTAGTTTGTAAGTCGTGAAACTGGTGCAATATGTTTACAAACACTTGAAGATTTAAAAGTTCAATTTTTTTTAATGTTCAAATATTTGTATAGCTTATGGGACTCAACTACGAGATCATCAATCCCTAAACTTACAAACTACCTATCAACTAGCTTATACTAAGGACGGCATATCCATGCCCGAGGGGGGATTCGAATCCCCGACCGTCGTGACCGTGCAGACCGTGACTGAAGCGCCTTAGTCCCCTCGGCCACCGCGGCCGGTGTTTAAAAATTGCTATATTTGGCTATTTTTATTTATGTAAATATGGCGATATTTTGGCTTTTTTGTTTAAATTTGGCAACTGAGCATTGGAAAACCTGGTAACCCTGAGCAAGAGTTGATTGGCTGCTGGGTGCCAGACATAACGTTTGGAAGTCCAGTTTAGAGGTGCCAGATTCAGGCAGTTGAGATTTTGGTTCTTTGGGGCACACAGTCATTTTATTACTAACAAGGAGATCATGTGGGTTTCGGATTTTTGAATATTTTGATATTTATGGTACGTGAAATTCAGAACTCAAACAACAATCAGCCTAAGCCAATCGACGGAACTCTCGAGAAAATCGACTTTGAAGTTTTGCAAGTAGGGGTAAGTACGAATTCCTAAATTAAATGCAGGATCTGTCAGGGGTAGCTAAAGTGGAAGGTGGGCATAGTGTTAGATTTTGTCGGGCGCCGTGGCTCAGCGCGCCCGGTCAGAGAGCTTAACGCTGTAATAAAAACGCTGAGCCAAGAGCACCCCGAGCAACAACGAACAAACACGATCAGGAACAGAACTACCCATAGGGGAAAAAGTGGTACTGTTTTGGCCTTACACCCTGTCATGACAGCTCTAAAAACATTTTTTTCTATGTGTTCGAATACTTGCATAATTTTAATATCTATTGGTAATTTTTACGAGAAGTGAACGTATTTTTTATATTCGTAATTATATATATATTATAGGAGGTTGTTAGTAATGATGGTTTCAATAAAACAAACATAAGTTACATTTTTACAGTATTGGCGTAACTATTAATTGAAGACGGTAGTTTTTGATTGTTCAGTTTGTGAAGAGCTACGACACTGTTTTTGGAAAGTCATCTCCATAGCTAATAATAGATTTCGAATCAGCTAACCTACTCAACCATCGGTTTGCGTGACAAGGTTTTCAGCTCTTCTAGTTCCACATAAACAAAAACTGACACAACGTGTGGAATTATAGGTCCCAAAATGTTTTATATAACCGAATTGTAAATATGTCACAGCGGGATTAGAACCACCGACTTCCTGGTTGTGTGGCGAGAACACTATCACCTGAGCTACACTGACCGATGCTATACCTTTTTTACATTTTGGTACTTACGTGTACTTTGTAAAAGTTGCAAGTCGATTTTCTCGAAAATTTAAAGAAATTCAAAAATCCTATACCCAATGTGGTCTCTTTGTGAGGGTATAAAGTAATATATACATTTCCGGCAAAAAAATAGAAATTAAAAATTAGTGCTCCCTCTTAAGAGTTTCCCAATTTACTCAAGAATTATTGTTGAAACAGTGTGTATGCAGTACATGAAATGATTCCATTTACAAGTCATTAGCACAAGAAGTACAGAGGTACCAAGTGTCGATGCATGCTGAAACACACAGGGAAGGGTTGCCGAAGATGGACCGTTGCCTAAGTTGGACCACCTACGTATTTCACTGGGTGTTGGTAACTTAAGGTTCTAAGTTCGCTCAACTGGTGAGAAACATTGTCGACATCACGTGGCGCAGTCGCCAGTCGAGAATAGTCTTTGGAGTGAGAACAGTTTCCGTTATTGCGTTTTCTTCGATGTCGCTGAAAGTTTTCTGCTACATATCATAAGCTTTCCTCTGCTCTAAAAGTAATTAAAAATATCATCCGCACTATAGTTCAAAGTGTCATTCATTAGCTAATAATTTAATAACGTAAAGCTAGAGTTTAGCGTTTTTTGTTCCTTCAACGTTATCTTTACTTATATGGCGTCGAGTTGCCGAAGTTGGACCAAAGGCTGTTTCCTAATTTGGACTGGTCCAATTTAGGGATCACTCGTAACAAATAATGTTCAAATGTTTGTAAATCTATCGGACCAAACTTCTTGGTCATCAGTCCGTAGCTTACAAACTACTTAAACCTAGGTAAATTAACCTAAGGAGAAACACACACATCCATGCCCCAGGGAGGACTCGAACCTCCACGGTGAGCAACCGCGCGCTCCGCAGCAAGACGCTTTAGACCGCTCGGCTACTCCACCGCGGCTAACAAATAATACTTAGTGTCATTTAACAATAGGTAATAGGTAGATGTTACGTTTTTAGGTTTATTTTTCTAGGCTGCAAAACAATTTAAAAATAAGGAGTAAGTATTGTAACCTTTTTAGATTTGGAAAATTCAATAAGGGGAATGTATGAGAAATGGACAGAAGATGAACTGAAAGTAGCTGTGGAAGCATGCAGTAACGGTAACCATGAACTTAACGAGTGTGCTCGTATATACCGAGTACCAAAAGTTACAATTAAAGAGATATGGTGATGGTTAAAGCATGTCACCTTTTATTTGAAGAGAGGGTTTTTTTTTTTTTTATTCACAATCAAAGATGTTCTTAAACTTGCATTCGACATAGCACAGAAATATGAACTGCCTCATTCTTTCAACATAGAAAAAAATGGCGGGTAAAAGGTGGTTTTCTTCATTTATGAGACGAAATACACAGCTTCCCCCCGTCAGCCAGAAGGAAAATCAATGGCGAGATGTTGAAATGAAGCTTTTCTTAATATTACGGGTCTTGTTTCCTTTTTAGTCATTGTTTTATCATGTGGTTCAATTTAAGCAACTGAAGGTCCAAATTAGGCAACCGCTTTCCTAATTTGGGCCGTTTATACATTTTTAAATTATAAATGATATCCATTTATGTTTTGTTTTTATTCACAGTATAAAACTAGCAGATGAAAATGTACAACATATAGCTTGTTTTAAAGTATATTTTGTTTCGATTAGATAGGTAATGTAGACTTTGGATCCCAAAATAAAAAGTGGTCCAATATCGGCAACGTTGGAAGGAGGAAGCTTGGAGTTTAACGTCCCGTTTACAGCGTGGTCATTAGAGACGGTCGGCAACCTTCCCCTATATTATTACGTCGTGTAGTCTTTACGGAAGGCAATGAATGCGCTCATTCTGACATCCAGCTGGCGATTATTGTCCTGGGGTACATTATTCCACACTTGCTCAACCGGTTCACATAGTACTGCAAGAGTTGTGGATTGACCAGTCGCGCGTGTCAGTTGTCGCTCCAGCGCATCCACCACGTGCTCGACTGGAGGCAAGTCCGCCAAGCTGCTGCCCGTCTTCCAGAGCACAGTGAGTTTCACACGCAGTGTGTACACGAGCATTATTCTGTTGGTAAAACACTTCACCTTCCTGTTCCAAAAGAACGGGTCTTACAACATTCTGGAAAAACCGAGCGCTCGTCAGCGTCCCCTCCACCAACACCAGAGATGAGCCAAAGTTATAGCTTATCACACACCAAATCATGTGGTGGGACCAATGCACCCTACGAGACATCACTTGCCAAATCTGCATCGTATGCGGAGCCGGCCGTCACTCCCATACAGGCAGAATGTAATTTCATTGGTGAAGACCATGGCCTGCCATTCCATCTTCCAAGTTGGCCTCTGACGGAACCCGTCAAGCCGTGCACGTCGATGCTTTGTGGAAGATGCGGTAGAGGTGTGTGTGTCTGTAGTTGCGCTGCTAGTAACCGTTTGGCAACACTTGGTGTTGACACTACTGGGCTCACTAACCCTCTTATCTGTGCTGTACGATCTGCCACTGCCCTTACAATACGACCATCTTGGCATACTTACGTACTGCATGGACGTCGGGAACCTCGTCTACAGGTGTGATGACGTTCTCGTGCCCATTGCAACCAGCATCGTTGCACAACTGATGCAGCACATACAACTCGTATGACAATTCTACGAACGGACCATCAAATGTTAAAATCTATTGGACCAAACTGTATGGTCATCAGTCCGTAGCTTACAAACTGCTTAAACCTGAGTAAACTAACCTAAGGACAACACAGACATCCATTCCCCAGGGAGGACTCGAACCTCCGACGGCGAGCAACCGCGCGCTCCGCAGCGAGGCGCCTTAGACCGCTCGGCTACACCACCGCGGCGAACGGACCATCCAGTCACTAAGCAGCTCACAACTGGACCCCTTTAAAAGTCGTTCCGTTGGTTGTGGGAAGAACGAGTACATCTGACAAGGAAACCACATGGGTATCGGATTTTACAATTTTTTTATATTTATGGCACGTGCTGCGGCTCGGTACCACAGGGGTAGAATGCCAGACTATCAATAAAAAATTTGCAGGTTCGATCCCCGTCCTAAGATTAACAGTCACTTTCCACTTCTTTCAGCTCTGACAGTGTTGCAGATGTGAAAAATACCGAGTAGCACCGTTGTTCGAAACCCACGTCAAACTGTAGTTCTCTCTATAACTGGCTGGGTAAGTCAGTTCGAAGGTCGGAGGAAGCCAACGGCATACCACCTCCAAACAGGACCATGCCTTGTAAAACACTGTGTTGTTCAAACCAATCTTCGGAATGTTGACTGCTTTACCTTACTATGGTACGTGAAGTTCAGAACTGGTACGTGAAGTTCAGAACTCAAATAACAATCAGCGGAAGCCATTCGACGAAACTCTCAAGAAAACTCGAGAAAATCGACTTTGAAGTTTTGCAGGTACCTGTGAGTACTAATAATGACATCAGTTATAGCATCCGTCGGTGTAGCTCAGTTGGCAGCATTCTGGTCTCACACATATAGTGTTGGTGCTTCGAATCCGGCTGTAACAGAATTTTTTTCCTTTTCAGATTAAGTTATATAAAACATTTTGGGATCTCTAATTCCGCTGGTTCTGTCAGTTTTCATTTATGTGTATGTAGACGAGCTGAACATCTTAAACGATGGTTGAGAAGTTTAGCTGCTTGGAAAGCCATTAGTAGTTATGGAGATGACTTTCCAAAACAGCTTCCTAGCTCTTCACAAACTGAACAAAGACTACCGTCGTCAACTAATAGTGACGCCAATACTGTAAAAAATTTAACTAATTTTTTAATTGAAACCGTCATTATTAAGAGCTTTTATCAAATATATAAAATTACGAATAAACATAAAAAAGAGCATTTTTCTTAAAAATTATCATTAGATATTTAAATTGTTTATGTATTCGAACACAACAAAAAATGAAAAAAAACTTTTACGGTAGGACTCGAACCAGCGACCCTATGGTTACAAGGCTAGAACGCTACCACCTGAGCTACAATTTTTTCGACATTGTATATCCTGAAAATAAATTATGACTTTATCGGCTTGATCAGTCTGTAGAATATTCATAACCGTTATTGAAAAGTAGTTAGTGTGCAGAGTCAATAGATAGGACAATCACTGCCAAATAAATGGTTAATGATATAATCGCCTGCCACGAGAGCTGAACTAATACGGGAAGAGTTGGGATGCTTATCCTTCCATCAAGGAACTCGATGAGCACAGGGCCCCTGCAATAGAAGACCAAAGTCATGAGCTTATCGTAACTTGTGTGAAGCGCTTTTGATTTCTTTGACAGGAAAGATGTGAGATGCTTCCAATGACAGATTTGCCGTTCGCCCTCAAGCCCGAATTGGTAGTACCACGATTCTTCCCTGGTGACATTAAAACACAAAAGCATTGCACGATAACACCCGCCCTCATACTCTCAAGCGGACGAACCGCATCAGTGATTTGCTTGGTACACACTGAAACATGCGTAGAGCCTCGATCTTTCAGTGTGTGATTTACACATCATTGACGACCTAATATGCGTGGATGTCGGACGTAGGCACAGCCACGATTTGATTTCGTGGGAAGTTTTCCACAAATGAGGATTCTGGTAATGTGGACCAACTATATGTATAGTATATATTTCCCTGACGAAACGTATGCTATAGAGCCTCTATGGTATCCAGGTAACATTAAAAAAAGTGTCAGGAATCTTCGTTATTTCCACAATGGGTACAAAGCAAACCATATCCTCAAGAAAGGTAAATATTGATCGAAACACAACTGCAGACAAGAGTAGAACCGAAGCGGAAAAATTTGGAATCTAAAATGCCAAGATCCAGTTTAAACTATTCCCTTACAAAGAAAGGACAGGAAATATAGCTATCATTCAGTATCTCTACTGATACAAAGATACGTGAGATTGCAAAAAAGACTCAAATCTCTAAAGCACAATGTAGCTAAAGGGTCATTGTAATCTTGTACACAGAATATCCGTCTGAATCAAGTTCCATAATTACCGAAATTTACTGCGAGTACCTTGCTCAAGGAATTGTTCCTAGTGATTGGAAAAGAGCGCAAGTCACATCCATCTATAAAGAGCAATCAAATGAAAACGAAACAAATGGGAAATATTCTGTTAACTGCTTGTTATTTCAAATGCAATCATCGTAACTGTTAATAAACAATGTGAGACAAGAGGGTCAATGCATTCATGGAAAAACTTTTCAACTGCTTACAGAACCATGATGGTGTCCAACTATGGAGTAGCCGAGCGGTCTAAAGCGTCTCGCTGTGGAACGCGCGGTTGCTTGCTGTGGAGGTTCGAGTCCTCCCTGGGGCATGGGTGTGTGTGTGTGTGTGTGTGTGTGTGTGTGTGTGTGTGTTTGTCCATAGGTTAGTTTACCTATGTTTAAGTAGTTTGTAGACTGATGACCACGCAGTTTGGTCCGATAGATTTACAAACATTTGAACATTTTTTTCCTACTGTGTACATTTTTGTCCGTTGCGATTGTCTCCTTCTGGCCTCAGATAAAGGCTGAAAATCACACGGGGAGAGGGGTACTGTACGGAGGGTGTACAATGCCTTCCCAGAAACAACCTTGGCAACATTTGGACGGGTTTTATCCTGCAACACAATGATGCCTCTTTTCTTAGGTCGGTTAACCCCCCCCCCCCCCTCCCACCTGGATACGCCCAAAATGTGTTGACTCAGTCGAGAGTGAACACGCAATAATGTTTATGGTTGCGATCTGTCAGCGGCCGACGGCGTTCAACGAAACAATAATATTACCTTGTTTCCCAGCGGGATAAATGGCTTCAGGCGTGTGGAGATTTCTTTTGAATGGAACCATCCCATGGTCCGTTATGGCCGGTGGCCGGTTTTCACTTACATGCACCTTATTATACTGGTCCGGAAGTTATTCATAACGCACTTGTTCCGACTGAAGCGGCGAATGAAAATATGTGCCAACGCCGGGGTTCGAACCAGAGTCTCCTGCTGACTAGGCAGTTGCGCTTACAAAACTGCTAAAAATGTTTGTAAATCTGAGGGACTTAATTACGCTGGTCATCAGTCCATAGGTTTACAAACTACTTTAACTTATGCTAAGGACAACACAAACACCCATGCCCGAGGGAGAACTCGAACCTCCGACGGCGATCAAACGCGCGCCTTAGAACGCTCGGCCACTCCACCACCACGGCACAACTGCGCCACCTCTACGTCACTGTGGTACAGTAGCGTGGGACAACGGCCCCAGTCTACTTGATATTTCCCCTTAACATCCAACAACATCACAAATGTTCCAAGGTTTGTAGACCTAGACTTACAAACTACTTTTACGTACACTACCGACAACACAAACACCCACACCCGAGGAAGGACTCTAACCTCTGGTGGGAACGCCCCTTCCCTGTCCACAGCATGACGCCTTAGACTACCCGGCCATTGCGCGTGTCGATCAAAATCACAATGTCAACATTTTTATTTCTCGTGGACAATGGGTATCCTGTCTGAATCCCAGGCGTATGTCTCTTTATTGAAATGAATCATTTGGTTCAGTTTGATTAAAGTCGCCTATGCAGGCGACAAAGATTTGATTGTTATGTGCACAGAAGTAGGTTTACAGCTTTTCATTCCAACTGTCAACATTTAAGGAGTACAATAATGTTTAATCACTCATCACTTGAGAATTCGTTCTACAATGCACATACTCTGAGTGGGTGTAATAAAGCAGGGTGCCCACGATCCTTCTCCGTGTTGCCCGTGACTGATTTCTAAGTAATGAAACTATTCTATACCTAAATAAAAAAGTATACTAACGCGCGCTTAGTTTAAGCGAGCGAGCATTTGAAGTGAGCGCTTGACTACCGTCTGCCTGTCAAGACACGTTCCCGTGCAAGGCCCTTTCTTCCTCTTTTTCTTTCTCCCGAGTTCGTAGTATTCTTCACGTTTTCTTCGGGGACAAGGGTTCTGTGTTTCCAACAGCCACTCATTCTGAGTACGCTGTCAATCGGTATCCATCGCCTGCTCTGGTCTGAACGGACAGCATTTTTTGAATTTATTTTTATTGCCTATTTACACATTCTCGCTGTGAGCGGTTACGAAAATTAGGGGCTTGTTTCAAAATGTTCAAATGTCTGTAACTCTATCGGACCAAACTGCGTGGTCATGAGTCCGTAGCTTACAAACTACTTAAAACTAGGTAAACTAACCTACGGACACACACACACACACACACACACACACACACACACACCCATGCCCCAGGGAGAACTGGAACATCCACGGCGAGCAACCGCGCGCTCCGCAGCGAGGTGCTTTAGACCGCTCGGCTACTCCACCGCGGCAGGGGCTTCTTTAACCATAGCACTTGTATAATCAGGAAGAGTAGGTTTCAATTTACTTTCTGTTTTTACGAGCTTGAGGTGGAGGGGGGCAGTAAGGTAGGAGGAGTTTCTTTTTATTAAGTTTACTAGCTGACCTTTGTTACCGCTGCCGAAGATACAAGTAGACGACGGGGACAACAAGCATACACAGCTCAGTTAAAACTTTCTTGTTGTTCTTTTTTATCATTAATGGGAAGAAATCTAAGTCGTATAACACGTCGTAATCAGATAAGAGCATACACTGATAAATGAGATAGCCTAATCGGGAAAATTTCCGAGCATATTACTTAGAACCTGCTCGCGCCTGAGTTTCGAGCCCTCCCTAGGGCATGGATGTGTGTTTTGTCCTTAGTGTAAGTTAGTTTAAGTGGTTTCTAAGTCTAGGGACCGGTGACCATAGCAATTTGGTCCAATAGTTTTACAAACAATTGAACTTAGCCGGCCGCAGTGGCCGGGCGATCTACGGCGGGCCAGTCACAGTATGCGCGGCCGCTACTGTCGGGAGTTCGAATCCCCCTCGTGCATGGATGTATGTGTCGTTCGAATCCCCCCTCGGGCATAGATGTTTGTATCGTCTTTAGTACAAGCTAGTTCATAAGTAGTTTGTAAGTTTAGGGACCGATGACTCCGCAGTTAAGTTCCTTAAGCTTAACAAACATTTGAACATTTTTGAATTGAACTTAGCACGTGTTGTATAAAATAAATCTTGTGGTTTTGTCGCTTTGATTATAAGAATATCGTTCAATACATCTCAATTTCAGAAAAGTAACTTGTAAAAATTGTTACAGATTTCTTAATATCGTAACTTGAGAATTTACTGTATGAGGGGAGGGGTGGAACGTTGAGTATCTTTGAAAATGGGACAAAGTCTTGTGTGCACTGGATATAAAGACCGAATTATCTCCGATTATGGATAAGTGAGACCGCCTTTACTTCACTTTGCCACCATGTGGCTGTTGCCAGCCAACCGCTGCATTAAAGTATCGCCCGAGTATTAAGTGCCGTCGACAAGATTCTTGGCCCACTTTAGGTTATGGTAGTAACACTAAAAGTAGGACTTTGCTATCGCCTTTAGACAGCTCGAAATTTAATTGAAAATAAAGGCTTAACCGTATATCTCATATGAAAATTGAATAAACAAATTTGTAGAGGAGAAAATTCTCTACAGCTTTGCTCTTTTATTTTCTTTATTATTTTATGTATTTATTTATTTTGATATCTTGCATCGTTTTAGAGATATTTGCAAAAATAACGGAGATTTGAGGATGTCTGCCCGTCTGCCTGTCTGTCCGTAATGTGTTCCCACTTTCGAACTACCGACTAAGATGTTCGTGCATCACAAATTAATTCGCCGACCTTTACGCTTCGCCGAACAACTGCGAGAGTAATCCGTAATTCTCGTACCATGGATGGCAGGTGTTATCTGTTAACATGGCATTTTTAGATATTAGATTGTAATTCATTGTCCTAACAACGACGTGTTTTTGATGATTTTCAGTGCGCCATTGCTTTGAAATGACAACGCTTGAGCTATAATAAGGAAATCATCAAATACAGAAAGCAAGACGGTGTATGCAAAAGAGTTTCGGGCGAGGGATGTCATGTGACTGATTTCCGAACGCCAAATGTACGCTGTGTTTCGTCCAGACTATAGTGACTCGTCCGACCGCCAATTGTACGCTACGTTTGCCGGCCGCGGTGGCCGAGGGGACTGAGGCGCTTCAATCACGGTCTGCACGGCCACTGCGGTCGGGGTTTCGAATCCCCCCTCGGGCATGGATATTTGTGCCGTCCTAGTTCGTAAGTAGTGCATAAGTAGTTTGTAAGTTTAGGGACTGATGACCCCGTAGTTAAGTCCCATAAGCTTTACAAACATTTGAACATTTGATTTTACGCTACGTTCCTTCTCTGCCATAGTCATTCGTAACCAGTACAGGCAAAGAAAATAAACTTTGAACAAACTAGCAAAATATAGTTAAAATGTGGGAGAGATATTAAAATAATAATTTAAAGAGGTAAGCGTTCAAAATAGAGAATGTTTGTCAAAGCTAAACTCAAATATCAAATAATTTTGGGTGTTTGTTAAAAGAGGGTTAGAAACAATATTGACTGATGACCCCGCAGTTAGGTAAAAAAAAAAAAAAAAAAAAAAAAAAAAAAAACCATAAGGAAGAATATTACGTGTTGGGTGCAATATTATCACAACAGTTAAGGCTCCTATAAGTACGAGCTGACGCATCCGCCATTTTCATTCTCGTGGCTCGTAAGTTAAACACACTGCGGTGCTATAGTATTTGCGACGCGGCACTTTAGCAAGACATTATGGGTGGTTGTGTTGCCATAAACTGCTCAAATCATTCCAGAGGTGGCTACAGAACGTTTAGTTTCCCGAGAGATTCTAAGAGAAGAAAAAATGGATCATTAAATGTCGGTGCAAAAACTGAGAACCCTGACAGAGTCCACAGTTATGTATTGTAAGTAAATAGTTATTATTATGACTTGAAGCAATATTTAATAGTAAAAATCGTTTGTGATATTTGAACTTACGGTTTTGTTTAGCTCTTCTGAAAGCACTACCTCTTAACAGAGAAGCTGCCTGTAGGGAATTAGCAGCCGCAAAATATCATATTACAGCAAAGCATCCCAGAACATAACTTACTGTTTGTAGAGCACAATATGTTTGTCTTATATAGTATATTGAGAAATACACCTCATCAAAGAGTTTTCTACTGACATTGCACAAATTGTTGAAGATACTTCTGTTACGTTATTGAGAGAAAGTATAACGGAAAATATAAATATACTGGGCAAAAGTTTCGTTACGGCTGTGGCAGCGTATTGTACTGATACAGTAAACTACCGTTGAATGCTATTTGTGGTATTTCGAAGTTTTAGCGTCTCAACTTGTAGTATGCAATTTGACAGAATAGTAAGATACCTGATGTTTCATCACAAAATACTCCCTCAGTTCAATTTCTTATTAGTAAATGCCAATATTGACGCTTATCTATAAGAGGCTGTAACATAAATGGCAAAGAGTACTGGGTAAATTTTACTTACGGCTGCGGCGGCTTAGTGTGCTAATGTTGGCAACGAAATGTTTGCTTTATAAGGATTATTATATGACTGACAAGATAAGGGTACTGTTACATACGAAAACCTGTCAACCTTAGAGGAGGAACAGAATTATTTATTTATTTCATGGTCAACACATTCTATACGATTAGCTTTTCAAATAGCATTCAAAGGTTGTTGCCAACATCGGCACCGTGTGCCTCTACGACCGTAAACTTTAGATCCTGTACACTAATATTCTTTTTAGTTTTAGTGTTTGTAGTACGTTCTGAAAGTTTCTCAATAACATAATAAAGTACTTTCAGCAATGTGAGTACAAAAATCCGATGTGGTGAATTTGTCACAGCAGACAACGAATACTTATTGCAAGACGGCAACCAAACCTCGCATATTGATAGTCATTATTTAAATAGAAGCCAAGATCGCTTAAAAATTCTGAGGTGACCACATTCAGGACGATTAAAAGTAGTACGCGATTTCTATAACAGAAATATGTTTCTTGCTCATTTTTCTGTATTTGGACAGAAGCAGCAATAAGTAAATAAAACGCGAGATTTTTGTCTCTAATCCACATATCGATGTAAACAAGGGCGGAATGCAAGCTCATAGTAGCACGGACTAAGGCTCTATGCCCGGTACTTGTAAAATATTTCACTAAACTTAAATAAAATAACACTGTTCGTATAAGCTGCGCTGTGTTTAGCATTCGCAGGAATGAAAATAGCAGATGCGCCAGCCTGTGTTTTTAGGAGCTCTAACAATAGTAGAGTCGTAATCCTATCGCCCATAATTTTTTATTAGCTACATTTCCATTATTTTTGTTCCAAATGTTTGCAAAAAAAAAAAAAATCATAAAACTACAACCAAATGTAAAGTGCGCCGTAAAACACGTCACTGCGATGTTTTTAACATATCTTCTTAGTCTCCACATTCTTACCCCTTTACTTACATGTAAAAACACTTTTTTTTAAAATATGTATCTGCACATATAAACTCTCTTCACTCTGCTGAGTGAACTGAAAGAGCTACAGTAATTTATATACACCATTCGTATAAAATATATACAGTCAATTCACATGAAGTGTTAAGTGCCATCGACAAGGGATCTCAAATCGATTCCATATTTCAGGAAGGCTTTTGACACTGTATCCCACAAGCGGCTTCTTATGAAATTGCGTGCTTATGGAATATCTCCCCAATTGTGCGGTTGGATTCACGATTTCCTATCAGAAAGAACACAGTTCGTTGTAATTGACGGAAAGTCATCGTGTAAAACAGAAGTGATATCTGACGTTCCACAGGGAAGCGTTATAGGTCCCCTACTCTTCCTCGTGTTTATAAACGATTTAGGAGACAATCTGCATAGCTCCCTTAGACTGTTCGCGGATGATGCTGTCGTTTATCGGTTAGTGAAGTCAATTGAGGATCAAAAGCAACTGCAAAGCGATTTAGACAAAATTTCTGCATGATGCGGAAATTGGCAATTGACACTAAATAAAGAAAAGTGTGAAGTAATACACATGACCACTAAAAGAAATCCGCTGAACTTCAATTACGCGATAAATCAGTGAAACCTTAAGGTCGTAAATTTTACCAGATACCTAGGAGTTACAATTACGAACAACTTTGACTGGAGAGAGCACATAGAAAATATTGTGGGGAAGGCGAACCAAAGGTTACGTTTCATCGGCAGAACGCTTCGAAGATGCACCAGCTCCACCAAAGAGATTGGCCACATCACACTTGTGCGTCCTCTCCTGGAGTACTGTTGGCCCTTGTGGGACCCTCACCAGGTGGGACTGACGGAAGACATTGAGAAGGTTCAGAGAAGGGCAGCTCGTTTTGTTCTATCACGTTACGGGGAGGAAAGCGTCACGGAAATGTTGCACGAATTGGGGTGGAAATCATTAAAAGAAAGACGTTATTCATTGCGGCGTGATCTGTTTGCGAAGTTTCAATCTCCGAATTTTAGTTCTGAATGTGAAAATATATTGCTAGCACCCCCCTACTTAGGAGGACATGGCCATCCCAATAAAATAAGGGAAATCAGATCGAAAACGGAACGATTTAGGTGTTCTTTCTTCCCGCGCGCTATTAGAGAATGGAACGGTAGAGAAAAGTTATGAAAGTGGTTAATAAACCCTCTGCCAGGCACTTGAATGTGATTTGCAGTGTATCTATCTAGATGTAGATGAATAGTTAATCGGAAAAGCAATATCAAGTTCATACTTAAAATGGAAAGCGGAAATCGGTGTCCGCATTTCGAATTTCGCCTTCTGTAAGCCGTATTGTTTGTAAACACGGTGGTACGCGATATCATCTATCTCTCTCCCCTATGCAGGCCACCAGCACTGTGTGATATTTTCCATATTCCATGTCAGCGTGCAAAATGCCTTCGTTCGAGAACATGGGAAAATAGTGTGCAACAAGTGTCAGTGAGAGACTCCATGAGCTATATAGCTAGGTGCGGCGGCGGGCCATGAAAGGGGAGCCTGTTTGGGCGGGGAGCGCTGACCTCGCGACGGTCGGTTTTTTTCGCCGCTGGCCGTGACGTCACGCGGTGCAGCGGGCCGTTTCTGGGAAGCGCCGGCCAGCTGGCCAGCTGCGCAGCACACCTCAACGCCTCCCTCTCCGCGCGCGTTTTATCTCCGTTTTACCCCTGGCGGGGTCATATTTGACCCCAAGAGTTTTTATTTTGACATTTATTCGCTAGGTGACATGGTGGGGAGCTTTTACGAAAGCTGCCAAGTCTTAAGAAGGTAACCAACATGTTTTTTTTGTACATATTTGAAACATTAGAAAAAATATAAATCAATATTCAGCGTAGGAATTTAAACAAATATGGTTCGCAAATCATCTTTTGTACTTTCTTATGGCAAGAACCATGCCTTCAGAAGTACAAAACACGGAAAATAACGTCTTTCTAATGAAAACAAATTTTTATGTGAATTAAAATACGCCGGCGCGGTGGCCGAGGAGACTGAGGCGCTCCAGTCACGGTCTGCACGGCCACTACGGTCGGGGGTTCGAATCCCCCCTCGGGCATGGATATTTGTGCTGTCTTTAGTCTTAGCTAGTTCTTAAGTAGTTTGTAAGCTTAGGGACTGATGACCCCGTAGTTACGTCCCATAAGTTGTACAAACATTTGAACATTTGGGAGCGGTTGTACCGCCGCGGCGGAGCGGCCGAGCGCATTGAGGCGCTATGCTACGATCCGCGAGGCCGTTCCCTGTCGGGGGTTCCAGTCCCCCCTCCGGCATTGATGTTTGTACCGTCTTTAGTATAAGCTAGTTCATAAGTAGTTTGTATGTTTAGGAACTGATGACCCCGTAGTTAAGTCCCATAGACTATACAAACATTTGAACATTTTTGAATTAAAATACGTCAGATAAATTCAAATCTTTTAAAATAATTTCTTTGCGGTTTCTTCTATGTTTAAATAAATTTGTTTACCTTGACAATTTGATATTAACTAGAAAATAAATGCTTTACACTCAAAAAGTTATTTACAATTACATTTACCCCAATAATTTGGGGTGAAAAATACCCCGCCAGGAAATGAAAGTTATCTACATTCACCAGGGCAGTTAAGGGTTAACTACGCCATCTGCATGCGTGTTTCGTGCCAGTTTGTAATTCCGCAGGCAATTCCAACGCGAGTGAGTGCATGATCTGCAGATTGTGCCCAACTGCCCAGTGTGCAGTTCTACATTTCCGAGAGTGCTGCACACTGCGCATGCGCAGAAACAAGGAAACAGACGAGACTCAGTAGGGGAATAAGACACCGGGGGCGCTGCAATTGACACGCTAGCCTCCAGTAGTCAACTGCGGCGCGAGCGATCAAGTACTCTAATACTCAGAGTAGTTGCATCTTTCGCCCCTATGTGTAAATCGCCAGCATTTAACTTTGATTTTATCCTAGCCTACACCTCTCTACAATGTGAAGAATAAAGTAAACATTTAGCTATTTATTTTCAAACACGTGGCGATTTTCGATTGTGCGGTAATTTTACACGACATGCAATAGTTAATAATAAAATACTGACCGACAAGCAAACCATTGTAATCCGTTTCTTAGTTGGGTAAATTCCCTGAATCAAGTACACTGACAGAGATGACCACTTCTGTGTTTTAGAAGTGATTATAGACTTTTGCATTCGTAAGATATAGCTTAAATTGCTGCAGGTAGGTCTTTAGGTAGGTGAACTTGCAAAAATTTTTCACTACCAGAGAGCATTTGCGAGTAACACGTACCGTGCAATGTGCACCGAGAGTAAGCTTGTCAGCTGTATCTGAGAGTAGGGCAAGATCACAGATAGTAGCGCTATGGGAGGTTCGGCCTCTAGTGTCAACGGGAATCCCCGTCTCACGAAAGCTGCACGCGGTAGCTCTCAGAGAAGGAAAAACTGTAGCAGCATTGACGAGAGAGGAGAGAGTGCTTGGGAAGTGCTGAGCGGCCATATTGCGTCCACGTAGCGGCCCGTAATTAATAGGTGTTAGATTACCACACATTGGCAATATTCACTGAGCAGTCGGAGTATTATGACCACTTACCGGTATGTCCAGCTTTGTCATGGATAACAGCAGTTACTTGTGTTGCCATGCCATGGATGAAGTGAGAGGTTGGTAGGTGAGTAGAGGGAGTTGCCATATTGGCACACAGAGATTACTTCAGTCCCGTGTATTTGGTGACGGGAGAGGCGTGCATTGATGTGAAATCACATTCCACCTGTGTTGGATCTGACGACCTGTGGGCCAGCACACCAATTGCAACTCGCCACTGTGATCTTCGAACCAATCCATAACACTCCTGGCCTTGTGACATAACACATTATCTTGTGGAACGCCTTTCTGTTAATGATTCCCACTGCAACTTTGTCCCCTGTATCGTTGTAATAGAAAACGAGCTGCACTTACGTGTACTTCTTCTATGTCCTCCGTTGATCACACCTTGTGAGGATCCCATAATGCGCACCAATACTCCAAAATATGACGCATAAATGTAGTGTAGGCAGTTTCTTTAGCAGGACCACTGAATCATCTAAGTGTTCTGTCAATGAAAACTTAGCCGTTGGGTCGCCTTCACACAGTAATTTCTATGTGTTCTTTCCAATTAAACTTTTTCGTAATTCCTAGGTATGTAGTTGAATTAAGAGTCTTTGGTTTTGACTATTTATCGCGTAAATGAAGTTTAAGGGATTTCTTTAAGGGCTGGTATGGATGACATCACACTTTCCATTACTCAGAGTGAATTGCCAATTTTCGCACCATGCAGATATCTTATCTATACAGTTATGTAACTGCTGTGAATGTCTGTTCGGTGTAAGTTTATCACGTCTGAACCACAAGACATAAAGAGCTAAAAAAATTTGTACAGTTACTAATGTCTACCCGGGGAAGGCTTTAGGCACGGTTTTATGGCGATCGGATAGCTATTTATGTGAATGTCTGTTCGGTGTACGCATATAACGTCCGAACGACAAGACGCAGAATCTTAAATATTTGTACCTGAGGAAGGTTTTAGGCACGGTTTTATAGCGATCTGATAGATATTTAGTAATTTGAAGTATATAATGCGAAATGCGGAACAATAATTACTCTTTGAAAATTATATTTACTCTTTGAAAATGGTTTTATTTGTTGCATTGCTGCTTGAGGGTTGATAATGATAAAAGATTGGAGTATATTGGGATGGAAAGTTATCGGTGTTTATAAAATTCTGTGTGTGTGTTAATATTTCGCTCTGCAACGAGAACTAGACAACGCAAATGAATGGTCTGTGTGTAATTGTTGTCCGAAGTCTCCCGTTGTACACCATAGCAGTTCCATGCCGATAGCTATAAGGGGGGGGGGGGAGATATGGTGGTTGAAAGTCGTCAAATTACATTTAAAAAAATCGTACTGAAGGCCAGCGATGACGTTTGCGACTCTATAGCATGGGGGTTACATTCAACGAAACGTGATGCCACAGACCATATCTTTGGTCTATGAGTGCTACAAATGTCTTCAGCTCTTTCTCTGTAAGGATAAGCATACGAATAAGGAAATATAAGAATAAATAAATAAAGCAGTAAAAATAAAATTCTTTTAATACATCTCTTTAAAAAATCGATTTGACGTTTCGCGCATTACATCAAGTGATCGCTCTGTGATATTATTACCATCATTATGGTTCAATTTCGTGATTGGATTCTTGGAAATGAGTGAATTTTTACGCGTGATTTGACCTACACTACTTACTTTCCTGATAAACGGTAAGTGCATGGACTTCTGCAATCTGATAGGAATAGTTTTCAGTTTGTTTCTAAATAAGGTATTGTATTTCATTTCATCCTTCAAAACCAGTCTCATAGCACACTACTGAAAGATAGCTTATCTATAATAATCAACCAACACGTGAGCGGAGCCGCGTGTTTAAGCTAATTGTTTATAATTATAACGCACAGTAGGGGCCCTGTAACACTTCCCTGGGAAACACCAAATATTACTTCTGTTTTGCTCGATGGCCTTCCGTCAATTACTACGTACTGATTTCTTTCCGACAGAAAATAAGGAATCCAATCGCACAACTGTGGCGAGATTCCTTAAGCATGCAATTTGAATAGAAACCGCGCGGGAAGTACAGTGTCAGAAGCCTTCGAGAAATCTAGAAACATGGAATCGATTTGAGATCCCTTTTCGATAACACTTTTTACTTCATGGACGATATTTTCGGAATCCATGTCATGAGGTATATGTACTCAGCAAGCAGTGAATAATACATGGTGCTTTGCTCGAGCTCCAGTGGACCCACGAATGCCCATGTGATTGTTCTTTGCACAGTAATTGAGACATCGCCAACTTGTCTCAGTCCTATTGTAAGTATATGAAGGAACGGTTTCATACCCTCCAATCGGCATGTTGAAGGTGATATCGGCATTTTTCAGACCATGCAACGGTCTGAAAGTACTCCAGCAGCTGCATGTCTTACATTAGTTACGGCCGTGGCATGTTTCTGACAGAATATACTAACCGCTTTGCGTCCTAAATGAACAGTTCGCGCGGTTACACTCTTCCGAAATTTATAGACTTAAATAGTGCAAGGCAATGGAAAAGTACTGTTTACATCTAGATATACAAAAGTGGAAGTTAGTTTCAGACAGAAAGTTTCACTCTGCAGCGGAGTGTGCGCCGATATGAAACTTCTTGGCAGATTAAAATTGTGTGCCGGAACCGGGATTCGAACCTGGGACTTTCTAAAGGCAATGGTCCCAGGTTCAAATCCAGGTTTTGGCACACAAATTTGATCTGCCAGAAAGTTTCGAAAGTTGGTTTGTTTGTGATCAATAGATTTCGGCACCTGACCGATCGCCACGGAATTTGCCGCATATATGCACTTTTTCGTGGAGAAGGCTTTTATACTTCGAAAGACACCGTAAGGTACATGACAGAAAGTAATGTTCAATAAATTGCGAAACTGTCACCATGAAGAGTTGGCAGCTGTAAGTTAAAATACAAAAATTACCACGAGACCGGACCCCTGCATCACTCAGTGCGCACAGCCGTACCAACCTTTTTCTCTAAGCCGTTCACAGCACTTTAGACCCTCCCCCCATTGTCTCTTAACTGTGCATACAGCTACAAATCTGAACTTTCGGTGACCAAGAGAACCTACTGTAACTAGCTATAGTCTCAAATCATACTATTCTATACCTTATAGTTAACGAAATATTTATTTCCGAAATAATTCTGTCACTCACTCACCGATCATCAAACTTCTATTGCGTAAGGTACGTCTAGCGTACACTTAACCCTCCTACTACCAGAATTTTTTTGTTACACTGAGTACCGTTGGGGTCAATATGACCCCAAGTAATTATCACGGGATACATTGACAATATTTAATTTAATGAACTAACACAAAAGCATACATTAGTGATTGAAACCAGGTGAAGTAGATATATAAGCACTTAAAGATCTTGTCCCAACACTTGATCTTATAGATCCTTACATGTGAAACAAAAAATCTCTTTACATTTAGAACAAAGAATGTCTGAATGGTTTTTACAGACAAAGGAAAAACATCTTTTGCACGTTTCTGGATGTTTTCTATCCACTGAACTTTCGCACATGTAGCACCGTCCACGTTTTACCCCCGTATCCACTTGTGCTGAAGGAGGAGGAAGAGGACGAGGCAGAGAAACTTTGTTGCGCTGACTTCTGTCTTTCTGTACTAGACTTGTTCCCGGTTCCAGAAGAAATTATTTTCTTTTGTAGTTGGTTTTTTTATTCCAGTCAGGATTTAAGTCCAACCAAATTATGAAAGCATTCAGGGCACTAATATCCAAAATATTATAGAAAAATCACCATGGGCCATCTTCTTGTCATACATTTTGTAGTTTAGGTTCTGACTAACTTGTTCATAGTGTCTACACCTGATTTTGTTGCATTATAGTCTAGGATTATAATAGGTTTCGCTGCTTTGCCGTCACCTATTTCCTCCCTGAAATGCATAGTACTCAGTAAATCTCCAACGTCTTCATCAGAATCTTCAGTTGATTCACTACCTCCAGAAATAACACCATCAATCTCTTCGTCGTCATCAGACGCTGTATCTCCTAATTCCTCTTCTTCATTCAAAATTGCTTGTATTTCAACACTACTCAGACGTTTTCTAGACATAATGTAGTTCTTTCACACGCTGCGACAAAACACTAGCAACAACTGAGGCAACACACAACTGCTGAGGAAAGAAACGACAACAATGGGTATAAATAAGAAGTGGAAAGTGTTAGTTTCATTGTTGCAGATGTTTCCTATAACATTTGTTCAACGTAATATTCGCTGTTCTGTTTTTATAATGTTACATTCAAGAAACAAAACAAAAAAAAATTAGATTGGGGTCCTGCTGACCCCAGTGGTACTCAGTGCATAGTCCATGAATAAATTTTGATATGTAGTAAATGTAAAACTGAATATGATGTCATTGCATACAAGCAAGTTAGAGAGACAAAGTCATAAATTTTGAAAATAATCGCATTGAAAATAAGGGAGATATAGATTTCAAATGTGCTTATGGGGTCATATTGACCCCAGTGGTAGTAGGAGGGTTAAACTTAAAATTTTGTATTTAGTTAGTGTTTATCCTGTAATGGAAGGAAAAAGTTAAACGTCCCTAATTATCTATCCCGTTTTCGAACGTTCAGATTGCTTGGAGCAATAGTCACACCGTTTTTTTTTTTTTATGTTGTGACGTGGTGGTAATGTTCTTCCGGTAAAGCGCTGGACTCGCCTGTAAGAGGTACTAGGTTCCATACCTGGTGCGGAAAGACATCTTTCTTTTAATTTTTTTAACTTTCATTTTATCCTAGCCTACACCTCTCTACAATGTGAAGAATAAAATAAATATTTAGCTATTTATTTTCAAACACGTGGCGATTTTCGATTGTGCGGTAATTTTACACGACATGCAATAGTTAATAATAAAATACTGACCGACAAGCAAACCATTGTAATCCGTTTCTTAGTTGGGTAAATTCCCTGAATCAAGTACACTGACAGAGATGACCACTTCTGTATTTTAGAAGTGATTATAGACTTTTGCATTCGTAAGATATAGCTTAAATTGCTGCAGACGAAACCAGCACTAATGGCATCTACATTATAGCTTGTTTTTTCGAATTTGTCATTATTTTAAAGGATGTAGTTAGGCAGGAATACATGTTTTTGGACAGGAATCTAAGAGTACAGCACAAACTGCCCTTAGTGAAACCAGCAGCAATAACGTCTGTAAACTATATCACAGATCGCGCAATGTGGGCATACATTATTGTTGTCAAAAGTAAGCTACTTAACAGGTTTTTAGAAATATGTAGTGATTTTCAAGGATATGGTTAGTCATGAAACAATAAAGTGTACAGCTTAAATTGCTGCGATTGAAACGATTAGCAAGGATAACTTTAGTCTAACTTGTCATAAGTCCTTCTTTAGTTTATTTTTCCCTTCTTTTAACGGGGTTGTCGTGCGCCCATCACTGTAGCCATTACTCAACATTGCTTTTTTACGTCAGCTTGACCTAACGCTGACGACACGTTCACCTAACCTAGGGTGAGAAGATGACTACCCAAGAATATTGGACAAAGATTATATATAAACAATTTGATAATGTAAGGTCGACTCACAGACCCATCTCTGGATGGAGCATTCAGATAAGCAGAACAGATTTTGTGTTCACTACATTAAGCTGGAAGTGTCACGTAATCTTGAGACATATTGTCAGCACACTTTATCTTGGCCATTCTGTGATGTGTGTATGTCGGCTGACTTTCTGTAGCTTCGAAATGTTCACGCTCGTTGGTAACTGTAGCTACGTATTAAAAAAAGCAATAAGTAAATGATGTGAAAATATTGTCGATGTATATGCGGTGTAGCGCGTACTGGCTGTTAATACTACTTATAAAAATGAGCGAACAGGCTGTTCTTAGCCCTTCTGGCCACTAGCCATTACATTTCTTGTTACTTCTGCTACGCATTAATCCTCGTGTTTGTTCTTTTAAACCAATGAGTTGGCTTCTCTGAGAAAAAAAAAGTAGGGCGTATTTAAGCAAACAATGCCGATCGTGATCAGTAGGATTAATCCCGGCTTAAAGTTGAGAACATGCACAGAACGCAATGATCACTCCAGAGATGTTTCTACTTTATGGTCCAAGCTTCAGGTCGAAGGGTCGAAGCCACAGACCATAGACCAAAGATAATATAGACTGCGCATGACGTAACTGAACTGAAACCAACATCTAAGTCACGTGACACGGGGCAGTAAGTCGTTTTCGTCATTCCGAACTATGTGAAGTGGAGGTCGCAGCTGTAGGTTTTCAAATTTATAGCTGAAATTATGCGTAGATTTTAACAATAAAACATCTTAGCGTGGTATCCTCTGAGGAAAATTAAAAAAGGATTACGTAGGGGGTAGTTAAAAAAATCCGTAGCTAACGTACAACAAATCAGAGAAGAAAAGGTGTAGGACTACCTACAAAAAGAAATGACATCCTAAATCGCTCCTTGAATAACCACAACTGTGGTACGATACTCTGTGGCCATTAAATTGAATAAACAGGATCTAAACACAGGAACTGATTATGGTAATTCAAGGAAAGAGTCAAGGAACAAGATTGAATAAGGCATTTCAAATGGGAGAAACGAAAGTCACACACATAAATGAAGAGAGATAAACGTAATAACAATGGCTTATGTGTCAAATATTCTTCAAAACATTACTTTCAATGTAGATAATATAAGAGTGTGCGAAATTTCGGGTTCTGGACGGCAAAATTCAGATGTTGTCCAGTGGAAGGTATTTAGGCATACAGTGGACAGCGACGTTTTGAAAAAAAAAAAAAAAAAACACTTAATGTGGCATTATTTACGTAGTGGATGCCAACATGAATTAAGGGTATCGTTCTCTTTAAATCAGTTGATGACTTCATGCATACGTTAAGACAATTAATAATTATTATTATTCTGGTTTTTCAATGTCAGTACATTTTTCCAGCACCTATATTAAGTTACATTAAATCATTAATTATTGCTCTCCACTGTTCTCTGTCCTCCCGTAAGTCATCAGGAATGGTGATCTTCCTGATTGTAGATTGAACTTCCTTCATACATGTGGTAGGTGGTCGTCCCTTTTTTCTTCTTCCGTTCGGTGTCCAGTCGAGTATGCATTTTGGAAGCCTTTCTTGTCCCATTCTTCTGACGTGTCCATATCATTTTAGATGCCTGTGCTCGATGAATTCAATAATTGAATTTTTACATTTCATTTTTTCTCTGATTACTTCATTTCTTATTCTTTCTCTTCTTGATATTCTCGCTGAACGTCTCCAGAAATCCATTTCTGTGGCTAATAATTTTGATTTCAGTTGCTATTTTGTTGTCCACTATTCTGAACCATACGTAATAATGCTCCGAACTATTGTCTTATATATCCTTATTTTGTTATCTGTAGTTATGTGTTTGTCCCATTCCATTCAACAAAGAAATTGTCATCTTTCCTGCATTTATTCTTGAACTAATTTCTTTTTCCTGTTTCCCATAATTTGTAATTTTCACTCCTAAATATTTATATTCCTCTGTAGTTGTTATTGTTCCCATCCCTTCTCCTAATATTAAGTCTTCATTTATTCCACCAATTACCATGTATTTCGTTTTATTGATGTTGACATTTAGGCCTGATTTTTTATATTCCTGAATCAGCTTCCTGGTCATATACTCTATGTCTTCATAGTCTTGGGCTATAATCAGTTGGTCATCTGCAAATGAGTATATTGTTCTGTCATTTATTGGTATTCCCATAGTTCGACAGTTTTTCTTCCAATTCTGTAAGGTTACCTCTGTATATATTTTATACACCGTAGGTGACATGACACATCCCTAACGTAATCCTTTTGTGACTTGGAATCCACGTGAGTTTAAAATTTAAATAAAACTCATCGCTGATAATGAAGATCTGTAAAAGGTACAGGAAGATCAGAAATATAATTTTCCCATCATATAGCATCTTTTGCAGACACGCGAGATGGCTTGGAGCAGAATGACATAACAACTTTGCTACTTCAGTGGAAAAATTTAAAAATGGCTTGCAGAAAATTCTCTTGTGAACTTAAGAGAAATTGTCTCAAAATTCTACGCCGCACATGAACACACAGGAAAGTAATGTTCGATATTGAGGCTGAAGATGCAATATTAAGCCTCTAGACCTTCCTGAAATAGAAGTTATTGATTTGTGGGGACTGAAGTACGGAACTAATGCAGCGTGCACTATATTGCATACTGCAAGTTCACCAAATAATAATGGTAAAATGTGGTTGTTGTCCAAAACACTTCCAGATGGAGCTCATAATTATGAAAATGAATGAAATTCCTCTCGTATTTAAATAGTTATTATTAACGATCTCAGAGTTAATTTTTTTCTCAAGAAAGAAATTATTTATACGCTATAATTCTCTTGCGTTATAATGGTACTTGTTCTAGGTGCAAGATACGTGCGATCATATATATAACCATTGTCATACCACACAATTGTGTACACTGAAAAATGAGGCTTATTTTAATGGACTACATAAATTATTAATTATTGTATGAAATAAACTGATCATTCAATAATTATTTGAAGTTAACAAACTGATGCGAAATAGAAGACTTACTTGTTGATATTTTTATATTGATCCACCACAGGTTGCCATACATTTACACGATGAAAGGATTGAATATTAACAATATAATCAACTTTCCAGACTTCCAAAATATCGTTACATCAAAGCCTCTACGATAAATCAAGAGGGGCAGGGGATGGATTTTAAGAAAATCCGTAGCTGATATACCTAAAATGTTACCCAAGATGAAAACAAAGAAATGAAATACCATCAAAAACATTAAATTCCTTCCACCACAAAAAAGTTGTGAGATCTCATGGGAGACCAGTTCTTTAATTTTACTTAGTGTTACTGGAACTACCCATTCCTCACCTTGTTATAATTTGTTATCTAACAACATTTATAGCGACTTTATCAATATTATACATCTTTATTTCTATAATAAATATTATGACTTGGCTATCGCATGGAAACATAAACTGATATTTAAAATACTTTATGTGTATGTGAGTCTACTTTGTCATGTGATTACGTTTAGTTACATAATAGAATATAAATTACTGTTACGTCATTATGTCGAACTGCAACTGCCAGATCATTATATTTCTTCTTAGGTCATTATGATATGGTTTAATGTTTGTATAGTCTATGGGACTTAACTACGGGGTCATCAGTCCCTAAACTTACGAACTACTTATGAACTACTTACGAACTAGGACGGCACAAATATCCATGCCCGAGGGGGGATTCGAACCCCCGACCGTAGTGGCCGTGCAGACCGTGACTGGAGCGCCTTAGTCCCCTCGGCCACCGCGGCCGGCATTATGATATGGTGCATTTGCGAAGTCATAATATTTATTATAGAAATAGAGGTGTATAATATCGATATGTTCGTTATGAATGCTGGTAGATAAATAATTAGATAACAAGAGAAGGTGGTTCCATTAACACATACTAAAATAATGATGGAAGGAATTCGTACCGAGACTTGCATTTTTGTGCATTATATGTTATTGGTAGGATATAGATTTAGACGAATGAGCTATCCATTGCCCAATATAGAAACTGCGGCTAAATGCTCAATAAACGAACACCGGCATTGTCGACATTGTCGAGACTGCAGCAGTGGATAAATACGATTAATGAATCTGTCGACAAAAATTGTGGTGAAGAACTCTGGCAGGATATGGGCTCACAACCAAGGACAGTTTCACAGAATGTACAGTTGCTGGTCTGCAAAAATTGAGAAACGTTTGTTGGCATAACTGCCAACAGTTTTTAACACCTCCACATTATAAATTTACATCGAGAGATAAGTGAAGTTAGGTTTGAAAGTGATTGTTTTGCAACTCGGAAAACTGGGATGTAAACAGGTAATACATCATTAGTTACAATTTATATGAAGTGGTACTTATTGGTTATATTATTATATTCATTATAGTGAGTGTGAAAGATCACATCTTCAGGATTTTGCCAATGGTTTGTTCAGTTGATACAAATGAAAGTGTTCAAATAAATATATGTAAAGGAATGCTTGGTTTTTCAGACATTATTTGACTCTTTGAAGATGTATTTATTGCGAGCTCGAACGTAGTGTAATATTATTGCATTCATATACAGACAGAAAGATGACAGAACCTTTTGAAATATGGTATTACGGGAGAAAGATGATAATTAGATGGGTAGATCGCGTAACTAATGAGGAGGTGCTCAACAGAATTGGGGAGAAAGGAAGTTCTGGCACATCAAATGTTCAAATGTTTGTAGAGCTTAAGGGACTGAACTGCGGGCTCACCAGTCCCTAAACTTACAAACTACTTATGAACTACCTTATACTGAAGACGGCACAAACATACATGCCGAGGGGGGATGCGAAACCTCGACGGGGAGCGGCCTCGCGCATCGTAGCATAGCGCCTCAATGCGCTCGGCCACTCCGCCGCGGCTCTGGCACATCCTGACTAAGAGAAGGGATAGGTTGGTGGGGCACATTCTGAGACATGAAGCAATCACGATCTTAGCATTTGAAGGAAGTGTGTGGGGTAAAAATCGTAGAGGGAGACCGGGGGAGGAATACAGTAAGCAGATACAAAACGATGTAGGTTGCCGTTCTTATTCTCAGATGAACAGGCTTGCATAGGACAGGGTACTGCGGAGAGCAGCATCAAACCAGAAAGCGGACTGAAGACCAAAAAGAACTATATACATACGATATTAAAAAGCTAATCAATTTATTCTATCAATACTGCAGAAGTATCTATTTTAAAATAACTTCAACAATGTTGATACTGTATAAAATTGACAGGAATATCTTTACCAGTACACAAATGCGAGTTGTAATACAATTCCTGTTCTAGTACGTCTATGTGTGAGTGTAAGTGTGTGTGTGTGTGTGTGTGTGTGTGTGTGTGTGAGTGTGTGTGTGTGTGTGTTGGGGACGGGAAGGGGGTTCGAGACACTTTGAACCAGCCGACACTTGCACTTGCGTACGTAAACCATTCTGCAATGAGAAAACACTAGTGGTCAGCGGCTGTTAATTCTAAATGGGTTGGGTTTGATTGAAATCAATATTGTCACTGAAGAGTACATTATTTAAATATTGCTAACTCCGATTATAAATTTGTTTACATTTTGTTGATAAATGTTCAAATGTTTGTATAGTTTATGGGACTTAACTACGGGGTCAACAGGCCCTAAACTTACAAACTACTTATGAACTACGTACGAACTAGGACGGCACAAATATCCATGCCCAAGGGGGGATTCGAACCCCCGACCGTAGTGGCCGTGCAGACCGTGACTGGAGCGCCTCAGCCTCCTCGGCCACCGCGGCCGGCTTTTGTTGATATTCAGATTCATTGATATGTAGTTACATTGCAGTATGCTGTGACAATTTTTTTCATATGTTTTCGAGCATTGCCAAGAACTCTCCAAAATCTAGAACAAACAGCTAAATAGCTGTGAAGAAACGGATCAACACTGTACTCAGAGTGGCTATAATATTCTACGTTATTATAGTAAGTTTCACACTTAAAGTATCGACAACTGTAGGACATATTTTCATATTCTAAATTAGTTTCATAATTTCTTGTCTTTACCAAATACAAAAAAGGTTAATCGTAGCTGATGCTAGAACTCTTAGGGTCACAAGCACTCTATGTTTAATGTTCCTAAGCAAAATACTATATTTCTTGACAATTTTGAGTCCATTCATTGTGCGTAATCCATTCTGTTAATAACAGGAACGGAGTTATTTACTTTTTCCTTTGACACTTGCGCAACTGCCTCCCGACGCTGTTACATAGCATCCTCTTCGTTCATACACAGAACTAGAACTGTATACGCTCGCAGAGAATGATCTTTCATCTCACACGGCACTCTCAGCCTGCTGTTCAAATCATATGTTTGTAAACCAAAAGGACGAAGCTTCTGAGGTCATGTGTCCCTAGACTTTGAAACCACTTAAACTAAATTATGGTAAGGTCAACACACACTCATGCCCAAGGGAGGATACGAACAACCGACGAGGAGCGACCGAGCAATCCGTAGCATGTCAAGGAATCAGAATCTCTAGTAAAAAATGGGAGTTCCTGTTTCAGATATCAAAGTTAGCCCCCTCCTCTCTCAGGTCCGAGGGCGGTCGTTTGATTTAAGTTCAGCTATATCTCCCTCTAGGAAGTGTTCATTTTGTGTTTGGGAGATTTTTATGTACTATGCGTAGTTTTGGAGTTATTTAGATTTGTCAGGTTAAATGGGACACCTGGAATATTTCTTGGAGCAAGCACCTCGCACAGTCACTTTGTAGAACAAAGTAACTGGTGTTTGCGCGGGTCGGCACGCCAAGTTAATCGTACGTAAATATCGCGTTACATTACTCGCAGGGGCACAAAGTCCGACTAGCGGGGAATATTGGTAGGCGGCTGACGCATCATACATACAACGCATACTTTCATGTCTCGTGACACACTCAGGAGGTCGCACAAATTCCTGGCATTTTACTACCAATGTTATCTTATAAGAGAGATGAAGTATATAAAAGCATCACGGTTTAGATTAGATGTACTTTTTGTTCCGGCAGATCCGAATTGAGGAACTCCTCTTCCACAGATCCCAACTGTACTTGTCCTTGTGGATGTGGAATTGGACAGGGGAAACAATTATCTAACGAATATTTACATTTTAAAGGACATAAAACTTATTACTACATACTAATATACTAGGCGCATATTACAATTCTTAGCTTTTTTCACGTTAATCAGAGAAAAACCCTACACTCTACTTAATAAGAACGTAAACAGCCGGCCTCGGTGGCCGAGGTGACTGAGGCGCTCCAGTCACGGTCAGCACGGCCACTACGGTCGGGGGTTCGAATCCCCCCTCGGGCATGGATATTTGTGCCGTCCTAGTTCGTAAGTAGTTCATAAGTAGTTTGTAAGTTTAGGGACTGCTGACCCCGTAGTTAAGTCCCATAAGCTTTACAAACATTTGAACATTTTTGAACGTAAACATTATTTGAATAGCTAACACCTCACAGCTTCTTGATGACTAAAATAAAAATGCCTGGTCTATCAGTATGTATCTTGATCGATACAGGCTAACTTTAATTAACTCTTAAAAGTTATGTTTTTTACTACTCCTTATATATGTACATATCTTCTAATATATAAAGCATAGTGTCCGTATATTTTTACTTGTTGCATACAAATCTACAGTTTTGTTCCAATCTTTATGAAATTTTGTACACGTAATCTTCAATCCATGAGAACGGTCGCCGTAAGTTAAAGAATCACGTACGATACATAGTTCACGAGATATGACGTCACAAACAATGAGATACGCAGAAAACTGCTGCATTTAGCGACAATTCTGCTCATTTTCTCCTAAACCACTGGACCAATTTCAACCAAATTTGGTACACACATTCCTTACCGTGAGGTACAATTGCTGCAGGGTTAAGAATGATATACGTCACATGATTCAGAAGATATGACGTCAAAAACTTTAGGATTTGCAAGAAACTGCCACATAATGCGGCGAGACTTTATAAATACGCTATACGAGAATCAGAGTACTTAGCGACTTGCAACAAACTTTATCCAAACGTTATTAAACTTTCTCTCGCTGACAACCATAGTAAAATGATGAAAGGAAAAACAGTTTCTCGATTACTACTTTTCCGCTGTTTATGGAGTAATACTACGGCTCTCGGTATGATGTTACAATTTAAAATTTGTACACTACAAATTGTAGTGACAGGAAATTTTACAGACAGTATACACATATATAGTTGCATGTATCTTCTAAATTGTATCACATTCCGACACGTAGTTCATGAGATATGAGCACGTAAACAGTAACGTTCATGGAAAATTGCTCCATCCGGCTGGAAGCGAAAGCAGTTTACTTCCATAGAGTTACAAGGAAAGAAACAGAATGAAACAGAGTACACCCAACGAATACCCATTATATCCCACAAATCTACCTTCAAGAGACTGCAGTTTCCATTGGAACTCGCCGTTTCTATTACGATTAATAAATTACAAGGCAATCTATTAAATACTTAGGAATGGATTTGGCATCTTCATGTCAGGGGCGGGCTCAGCAAAGAATTTATTCATATTAGAGACTGGAAGATATACATATGTCGTGTGTGTGTGTATTATAGAGGGGAAAAGATTATTGCATTAGGAAAAAAGAAATATTAAAAGTCATTTTACTTCAAAATTTTCAATGTTTGTTAAGGTTATGGGACTTAACTGCGGGGTCATCAGTCCGTAAACTTATACACAACTTATGAACTACCTTTTACCAAAGACGGCACCAAGTTTTAATCTATTACTTCTTTACTACTAATTCTATTCCCAAGATATTTTACAGACATTCAGTCCTTATACAAGTGAATATATACCTGAATAATGGCAGGAATAAATAAATAAATACAAGGGCAACGCCGGGTTTTCAGCTAGTATATTATATTTGAAGGGAATTAAACTGTAGAAATCACGTGTATTTGCAAAAACGTTCATTCAATTCATAATGTTACTTGGTTGTTTACTAATTTCCATTATTACAACACATATATATCTAGAATTATCGACGAGTAAACTAGCACGCGCATTAAGATTTTCAGCAAATTTATACCTGTCGTGATCTACTAAATTCGTCACGCAATGTGATAGGAACCTGGTAATCTTTACCCCTGGACACTTCGAACTTCAGGCAGGTTTCAAGGATGAGCGACAGGCTTAGAATTATCAAGTCAAACCTCGACAAATGAATGTGTTAATAACTTTATTCATCAACGCAATGAGTTACTGGAACAGAATATAGTGGTAATGAACAGTTAATCGTAAACAACGGAGATGCAAATACACTTTTTTCCTCATTTGATAACTTTCAAAGACAATATGTATGAATTAATATGACCAGTGTTGAAGAAATAAAATTTAGAAAACGAAACAAGGAAAATGAGCGTCATTTGGTCCAGCGACCCATCGCTTACAGAGCTTACAAGTGAACCACACAGTCTACTTCCGCCTCCCGCGGAGTCCGGACGCGTTTACTGCTGCGCTCTGTGCGGTCGCGCTTTGTTTACGTTTCGCGGACGAGTGTGGTGCTACGTAGTTATTCTTCCGTGCGTTTGTATACTCGTATCTGCCTTTTCGGGGAGAAACGTTCACGTGCAGAGTAGTGCGCGCCGGAATTGTGTGTGTTGTCTCAACCACACGTTCGTGGTAGCAGTACTACTCAGTGTATCTTCGAAATGGCCGACCCACCTAATACGGGTCAGGTCATCCAGTCCGCCATGGAAATATGTAATCAACCTGCAGCGATGGCTATCCCGCTGCCGGTGATGTCCAACAACCCTGCTGACGTACAGTAGAGTCAACTACCAACACAGGACCTACAATATGCACAACAACAAGGGCCACAGCAGCAACAGGAACCGCAGCTTCTACACCACCACCACCTACAATTCCAGCAGCAACTGACCCAGCAGCAACAGCTTCAGTTACTGCAGCTGCAACAACAGCAACACCAGCAATTCCTCCAGCAACAACATCAACAACATGAGTTACAACAGGTTAGTCAGCACCTCAGCCATTCCTGCGACCCCCCCAGCATATTACCTAGTGGCGATACAGCTGCACAACAGCAGCAAGAAAGTGGTCCCCATAGTAAACGACTGTGTGTCGATTCTCCTTCAGTCACGGACTGTGAAATGAGCCAGGTACCGGTTTCCCACGCGTCTTCTACCGACGGCACCGGACAGGCAAACACAGAACGCACGCCGGTACAGACATCTGCTTCTCCTGCCACCGTTACTCGACCGAGTGTCAATAACCGATACAGTCGGACAGATGCAGGACCCTACATTGTCTTCGTGGAGAGCTTAGATAAAACCATTGGCAAACTCCATCCCATGTCAGTGGGCAAGTTATTGTATTCCTATAGCTCTCACCTCAAGCACGATATTGTTGACATTAGTTCCTCAGGCAAGAACAGAGTTAAGATAGAACTGAAAACTGCTGCAGCTGCTAATAACTTACTAAATGTCCCTGCTTTCAAAGATCATAAGTTCGATGTTTACATCCCTAACTTTTTACTCCATACGTATGGCATTATCCATGACGTAGAGACCAGCTTAACAGACAAAGAGATAATAGATGCCATGGAAAGAAGAAACATCCTTCCAATCCTGAGCTCACAGTACCCATTCCAGTCTGCATGGTGGTGTTTCGCTCTCAGACATTACCCTCTCATGTTGCTATTCTGGGGGCACGCTGCCCAGTGGTACCGTACGTTGCCCCAGTCATTCAGTGCACAAATTGCTGGCGTTTTCATCATCGGGCGAACCAGTGTCGAAGCCATACTCGTTGCAGCAGATGCGGCGGTCAGCACCAAGCTGATTCGTGCCCGGTGACGATTCCGACCTGTTTACATTGCTCTGGACAGCACCCTGTCACTGAGAGGTCATGCCCCATTTTTCTCCACCAGCAAGAGCTACAACGTGCAAGGGCGTACGCCACGTCAGGAAGGGCACTCAGTGGCCCGCACCCCACATATGCAGCGGCCGTACGGAAGCCTCCTAGCCCTCAGAGTTCTGCGGACTTCCCGCCCCTACCTCCAAGGCATTTACAGCAACCGCAAGTCGCCGTACCAAAGCGTTCTACGGGGCCACCAATGCCGCCAGTGGCGCCCCAGCTGCGTTCACCCCCTAAGGAAGACAGGTATCAACGGAATGATGTTCCCATAGCAGACAGGGCGGGTGTCAGCTCCGTCATGAGCGGCACGGGGAAAAAACAAACTTCCAGACCCGCCTGGCGTCAGGGATTTTTAGACGTTAGTCACGAATATTCTATCTCCCAACATCTACCACAGGCCCCTTTACCACCCAACCCGTATCCTCCTCAGTACGGACAACAAGCAGTGCCACCACGTAACAATAGTGAATACATCATAGAGAAAATTATCTGGTTTATCCTTCATCTCATAGAAGACGCGAAAACAATGCCACCTGGAACTTTGCAGATACAGCCTATTCGCCAACTATTAACGACTCTCCTTACTTCTAACAACAATGGCGGAATTTAAGATACTGCAGTGGAATGCGCGATCTGCGATTGCCAACAAGGGTGTACTTCAACGTGAACTTTGGATGCGGAAGATAGCAGTGGCCGCCATCTCTGAGACATGGTTTCAACCAGATACCATCGTACGCTTCCAAGGATACCACGTTTACCGCCAAGACAGAGATGATGGTCGAGGAGGAGTCGCCCTCTTTATCAATAATATGCTGCATCACACCCCTGTTCTGATTTCTCATGACGATATTGAAAGCTTTCAAGCGATAGCAGTAAACTTCTCATCTCCAATTGGTCGAATAACTATTGTGGCCCTCTACAGCCGACCACGGTCATACATTACCATTGAAGAGTGGTACGCTCTGGTACACCAGTTGGAACCTCCATTTATGTTCTGCGGGGATTTTAATGCACACAACAGATTGTGGGGGTGTGCATATAACGATAGGCTGGGTGATGGCATTCTTGATATTATCGACGAGTTCAATCTTACCATCCTCAATGATGGATCCCCTACGTTACTTCCATTACCCGGACAGAGACCATCAGCCGTCGATTTGACTTTGTGTTCAGCGTCTGTTTCTTCATTCTTTACATGGTCTGTACTTTCCTATCCTATGGGTTCCATCCATTATGCTATTCTGCTCTCTTCACCAACCTCGTCACCGAACACGGTCTGTCGGCCGTCTCGCAAATGGAATGTCAGGAGGGCAGATTGGTCTCGGTATGGTGCCATCATGGATACACAACTTTCGTCGTTCCCCACCGAGTTGTCACCGCAAACAAGGTACGCTCATTATAGGAATTGCATCAACCTAGCAGCATCGCAGTCAATCCCACAGACGAGGGTGGTAACTGGCAGTAGACGTCTGCCGGTTGCCTGGTGGAACCAAGAGTGCTCGCGTCGAGTGGCGCAAAGGAGACTGGCATGTAGCCGTTTTAAACGGGAAACCACATGGGAAAACTACCTCGCCTACAAACGTATAGATGCGACTACCAAACGCTTTCTCAAGACTTGTAAGAAAGAACATTGGAAGAAATTTTGTTCAAATGTTCAAATGTTTGTAGAACTTATGGGACTTAACTACGGGGTCATCAGTCCCTAAGCTTACAAACTACTTATCAACTAGCTAAGACTAAGGACGGCACAAATATCCATGCCCGAGGGGGGATTCGAACCCCCGACCGTAGTGGCCGTGCAGACCGTGACTGGAGCGCCTCAGTCTCCTCGGCCACCGCGGCCGGCAAGAAATTTTGTGAACAGTTATCCCTGCATACTCCTGTCGGAAGGATTTGGTCAAAAGTTGACTCACTCAAACGAAAACCAATGCCTCCCAAGCGGTTTCAGACCTGGATAGACGAGTTTGCCAACATTGTAGCACCTCTTACGGCCATGCCAGAACCCATTGATCCCACCACAAATATCGCCGTTGAAGATCTTCAAGATGATCTCACCTCACCGTTCTCCCTCGCTGAACTCAACAGTGCGCTGCCGCCCTCGACCGATACGTCGCCCGGGCATGACCAGATACATTACTCCATGATACGCAATTTGTCTGATGATGCAAAACTTATTCTTTTGAATATCTTTAATGACATCTTGAGAGAGGGGTCTGTTCCAACCGACTGGACCACTCAGGTATTGGTTCCTATATTGAAACCTGGAAAAGACCCTGGTCAGGCAACGTCGTATCGCCCCATTGCATTGACGTCATGTGTGTGCAAGACCTTTGAACGTCTCCTCAAGGTCCGCTTAGAATGGTGGTTAGAGCATCACGATCTGTTCCCACGGACACAATACGGTTTTCGCAAGGGGAAGAGCACTTACGATAATATAACATCTCTTGCTATGGACATCGAAAGAACATTCCTGACAAATGGGTATTTGACGGCTCTTTTTCTTGATTTTTCGAGGGCTTATGACAATGTTTTGATACATAAACTTATAAATAAATTACAACTTTTGCATCTCCCGCTAAAGGTGTTAAGAATTATATACAGATTACTTTGTTGCCGCACTGTTTATATCCGTGACCAGGACAATGTGTTACATGGCCCACGAATCGTTTCCCGTGGCCTCCCGCAAGGTGCGATATTAAGCCCCTTACTATACGCCTTGTATGTTGCCGACTTAGACTATCTTTCATCCTACTGTCAAAGTTCTACAGTACGCGGACGATGTTTGTATATACGCCCACTCGCCGTGCTTTTGGGTGACAAACATATGGCTTACTACTGCATGTGAAAAACTGGCTGAATGGGAGTTAGAACACGGACTCACGCTGTCGCCTGAAAAATCTACTGTGGTGATATTCACGAGGAAACGACAGAATTATTTCTCTCCAGACCTTCAGCTCGGTCCATACAAACTGCCTGTTCGGTCATATGCTAAGTTCCTTGGTGTTTACTTCGACAGCAAACTGACGTGGACGCGCCATGTTGAATACCTCTTGGACAAAGTGGACACTACTGCAAATATCCTGCGTATGCTTGCCAGAGTTTGGTGGGGAGCCGATCCGACGGTACTCCTTACTCTTTTTAAGGTCTTGATCCGCTCGGTTTTGGATTATGGCAGTATCGTCTACGCTACTGCAGCGCAATCGACCCTGCGCAAACTTGATGCCCTCCAGTACAGAATGCTTCGTCTTGTTCTCGGAGCTATGAAGTCAACACCCACCAACGCCTTGCTCGTGGAAGCGTCTGAAATGCCGTTACCTATACGTCGACAGATGCTGTCCGATATTTTCTCCTCAGCCGAGCGTCAATATGTGATAGTGCCTCTCTCAAAACGGTGCACCAATTTTGGAACCTTACAGAAATGCATCACAGAAGAGGCGTGACCCGAGTTCCTTTACTGGTTCGCAGCTACGAGAAATGGAGACATCTCTTCCCACTCATCATACAGGACACCAAACGTCCTTGTTTCCGTTATTCTTATCATCTGTTTTTCAACCCAGTCCCGGTGACACACTTGCCATCAGACTACACAACGGGGACCAACATCACTCTCGACGTGGAACAGTTTCTTCTCCGCAACTGGCCACAGCATGCTCACATCTATACTGACGGCTCTAAAACTGAAGCAGGGGTGGGATACGCCTTCTTTTGCCCCTCTAACGGCACCTACCAAATGTTTGCGCTTCCGCCTGCGTCATCTATTTACACGGCAGAGTTACTGGCCATCAGGGAGGCCATTTATTACGGCACACGAACATTTAACTCTATATTGATCCTCACGGACTCCCAAAGCGTGCTGAAAAAATTACAACATCCGACGTTTGACAAACGAACGAATAGATATATATTGGACGTCTTGGAGGCCATAACAAATGCACAGACAGTGGGCATAGACATCCACTTACTTTGGATTAAAGGACATCAAGGTATACCCCATAACGAAACAGTAGACCGCCTTGCCAAGAGAAGTATTACGGAAGGACAACACCGCCCCACGCCGATTCCATATACAGACGTACGAACGACGATTCGGAAAGCTGCCTATCGCACTTGGGACCACGAATGGCACCTCTCTCAAGCGTTTAAGGGAGGACACCTGGCAGCTATACAACCAAATGTCTCCTCACGACCGTGGTTTTCATCGATGACGCTTAGTAGACGTCATGCAACGTCTATCATTCGGATGAGACTGGGGCATGGATGTTACCCTGCCCACCTACACCGTTTGAAAATCATCGCTTCTCGGTATTGCGACAAAGATGTAACGGCAGTGGCGGATCTCAACCACATCATACTGGCATGCCCCAAGTACACGGCCGCACAAAGTGTCTTCTACCGAACGCTGGTTGCGAGGGGTTACCCCCTCCCCACAAGTGTCACTGTCCTCCTTCATGGATTCGACAAGCTCAAGTACACTTTACTGAAGGACTACCTCAAAGTCACTGGCATACAGCTCTAATTTTAGAGCTAGTGTGTTTACCTTGAACATGCACAGCGGGAACTGCATAAGTGATTTTATATTATATTTTGACTTTTATTTGTCTTTGCACCTCTCGTATGGTCCTATGCTTTTTGCACTTTTGTTGTATTACAAATATCTGTCGTACTGTTAAGTATGTATTGTTTTATGCCTTTACATGTGATTTTTCTAGTTTTATTCTAAGGCTGTATGATGTATGATACTTATTAATATTGTGCTGTACATTGTATGAATCTCAATTCTATTGTAATGTTGTCAATGTAATACCCGCTGGCTGTATGGTCACTGTCACCAAAAGCCATAATAAAAAATAAAAAAAATAAAAAAAAAAGTGAACCACACGACCCTTGCCGCCTTGTGCTCACAGGGGGAAAGCGCAAGCATGTGAAGGTCGCGTTAAACTTCTCTTGCGATTCTCTTGAAATTACTTTTGTAGTACGTCTTTATTACTTGCATGTTATTTTCTCCTAATGGACTACTAAAAGTGTACTAATTTTGAAGAAAACCCGTGATATGAATATCGTGGCCTCTACTTTTGTGCCTGAGAAAACAAGATACAAACGGAAAATAAAACGGTGGTGGTTAGGGACTGGATACTTCATTTGGTACGTATTTCACTGCTGACTTCAAAATCAGAATCAGACCAGCAGTAAAGGTAAAAATTAAATTTACGCTATTTGGCATCTCGGCCTCTGTACTGTGTACAGATCCAAAGACTGTACGAAGAGATTCCATTCGTCGCTTCAGATTGTAGTGCTGTCGAGCCCATGGTGCAACGAAGTTTGCATTGACATATAGAGAGCGCGCCGCTGCTCATTCAGGCACAAGGAAAAGACGGATACCAATCAAATTCTTCATCTGCGCAATCCATCATCATACTTTTGTCGCTTTGCTCCGTAGCTCCGTTTCATACGAGTCAGTGCAAGTCGATAGTCTGCGCGATTATGAAGTTATGATGCATTCCTCAGTGCCAACCGCAGCCTTCAAAGAATTGTGATATTGTAGCTGCGTGGTGAACACGTTCCTAGTTTTTATTAATAGCGTAGACAGCGATGAAATTTTTCCAGGTATGGCCCGGTTTATATTGATTACTAGGGAATGCTACTGTATTTTTCTAAATAAACTTATATTACTGCGGAAACGGAACCTCAATTTTTTCTACCAAAGCTAAATTTGATGCTTGTCTATTTGGTCCATATGATCTGAGTTTGACAACCTCGGTATACAACATGACTATGAGTGTTATCACATAGGACTGTTCTCAGATGGCATAAGAATCTCAAGCCAGACGGCCGCGCGGTCTGGAGCGCCATGTACCGGACTGCGCGGCTGCTCCTGCCGGAGATTGTGGGTGGGTGTGCGTGTTGTCCCTAGTTTAAATAGTGGCTAAGTTAACGGACCGATGACCTGAGCAAAGTTTAAATTTTTAACTAAGCCACACGCTCCAACATGTATTCATCTTTCAGTAAGTAGTTCAAAAATGTTCAAATGTTTGTAAATCTTATGGGACTTAACTACGGGGTCATCAATCCCTAAACTTACAAACTACTTATGAACTACTTACGAACTAGGACGGCACAAATATCCATGCCCGAGGGGGGATTCGAACCCCCGACCGTAGTGGCCGTACAGACCGTGACTGGAGCGCCTCAGTCCCTTCGGCCACCGCGGCCGGCTAGTAAGTAGTTCTTTATGTGTTCTTAAATGTACAAATTATGGATTAACGCTAACCTATACTGTCTGATTGTGATACAATTTCTTATATATTCGAAATGCACATGCATTCACGTAGGCGGTACAATACGTGTGTTCCGTAAGAATAATTCCTGCAATGAAGAATTTTATTACGGTAAAAGTTCCGAATATTGTTCCACTCCGCTTAATCACTATATTATACGAAACGCTGGGTTTCACGTAATCAACCATACGTTTTAAATGAAGGCAAAATGTTTCAGACTTTCTTCTGAATTTGTAGGTTAAGCTTCGCTCTTGTCTCAAGATCATGAACAGAGCTGCTGGCGTAATCACTACTGTCTCTAAATGTTCAAATGTTTGTATAGTTTATGGGACTTAACTACGGAGTCATCAGTCCCTAAACTTACAAACTACTTATGAACTAGCTAATACTAAGGACGGCACAAATATCCATGCCCGAGGGGGGATTCGAACCTCCGACCGTTGGTTGGATTATTAAGTGCATTATAGTTGCAGAATTTTTATTGTAGGCCTTCAAAAAGTCCTATTTTCTTCATAAGAAGACCGAATGAGACGTGAAAAAAGTGTGCTACAGCGCGTATCACAATTAAGGGCTGATGGACATACAGATAGCATGTAATTAGGAAGCTTTACACGCAAAGGACTCGGAAGGTGAATAACGCTGATAACATCTGCTTTGCCAGGACCTCTGTGCGCTGTTGCCATCGCAATATATATATCGCTAAAAATAAGTGTTTGCTGTACAATATGTGGAATTATTCATCATACTAGATTTGCAGCTCTTGTTTTCCGCGTCTGCAGTAAAAATATTCCGCATGAGGTCGGCCTGATACGCAAAACACAGTTTTTCTTGTTATCCAAACATGCTTCAGCACCTCTATGCCATCACCAATGGCTTTTTCCACTTGTTTACAGCTGTGAAAATCAACATGTGTTTAATAGTACATTATAAATGAAAAGTACGCATAAAAGTCGTATATCTTGGTTTCATTATTACCTTGATTTTATACTTTGTGGTCTACACCTTTACATTGTGTAGTCTGGTAGGACCAGTTTTACAACATCAGACGTTTGTAGCGTTGTCTCCTGTAACCAAATAACTCTGTGTAAACAGTTTTGATGAGTCAGCACGTTATTCCGTGCGTGAAAACGTTTGTTGTGTAGGTAACTTGCATTAGCCTATATTGTCTATTAATTTTAGTTGGTATATACACAAGAAACACAACTGTAAGTATCAGACAATATAGGCAGATGCACGAAAGTTACCTACACAAGCAAATCACGTTTTCACAAACAAAGCAATGTGCCGATTCACCAGAAATTTTCACAAACAATTATTTGGTTGCAGGTAACAACGCTATCAATGTCTGATGTTTTAAGAACGGTATTACATGACCACAAAATATAAAAGTAATGTAATAACTAAACTAAAATATATGACTTACATGCATCATTTTCACATCTGGGTTAATACTGAAAAATATTGATTTTGACATCTGTATGTAAATAGAAAAACCCACTGATGATCATACAGAAGTGCTGAAACATTTGTGGTAAACAACAAAAAACAATGTTTTGCATATCTCGCGGATCTCATACCCAATATATTGGAATTATCATCTGCGTATAATATTCAGTATTATATTTCTCTTTAGACTGATAATTACAACTGTTTATATTCTGTATATTCAGCTGTAACTTGTAGTTGGTTGACAATTTTAAACTTTGATCACATGTCATTTGCTTTATACAACGTGAGTTCTGTGTTTTATCTGTCAATACAGGGCAGTTGAATGGAGAAAATGTTCAAATGTCTGTAAATCTATCGGACCAAACTGCGTGGTCGTCAGTCCGTAGCTTACAAACTACTTAAACATAGGTAAACTAACCTACGGACAAACACACACACACCCATGCCCCAGGGAGGACTCGAACCTCAACTTCGAGCAACCGCGCGCTCCGCAGCGAGGTGCTTTAGACCGCACGGCTACTCCACCGCGGCGTGAATGGAGAGAATAGTGAGTTTAATTGTACGTTATACATGTTATATGACCATCACACTTGAAAAACTAGGTTAACGAACATTAGTCGAAGTAAACGATGCTGAGGAAATTTGATTAGAAAAAGGATGGAAGGAAGGAAGATTGGAGTTTAACGTCCCGATGACAGCGTGCCGATTGGCGACGGATCTCACGCCCGGATTGTTTGCGTTAGGATGGGGATGAAAATCGGCCGTGCCCTTTCAGGGATACCACGAAAAACATATTTCTGGGTAGCGGGAGGTGGGTTTGAAGCACCGTTCTCTCGAATGCGAGTCCAGTGTTGTAATCACAGCGCCACCTCGCTCGGTTAGATAAGAAAGTGAGGCACTAGACGAACTAAATGAATCGTACTGTTTGCGCAGTAAATAAATAATGAAGGCCGAAGTAGTGACTTTATAAAAGGCCAACTGAAAGTAGCGGGAAAGCCTTTCTCAAACAGAGAAATCGTTAACATCGACTGTAAATTTAAACTTTAAGAAATCTTTTGTGAAGGATGTTTATGGTCTTGTATAGAAAAGAAACGGTCACCAGAAACAATACCAACTAGAAAGGAATAGAAGCTTTTGAAATGTGCTTATGAGAAGAATGCTGATGATTAGCTGGATAAAACTAGTAACTACACTTACATCTACATGGGATACTCTGAAAATCACATTTAAGTGCCTGGCAGAGGATTCGTCGAACCACCATTTCACTATTTATCTCCCATTACATTCTCGAATAGCGCGCGGGAAGAAAGAACACCTGAATCTCTCAGTTCGAACTCTGATTTCTCGTATTTTATTCTGATGATGATTTCTACCTATGTAAGTGGGAGTCACAATATATTTTCGCATTCGGAGGAGAATTTTGGCGATTGGAGTTTCGTAAGTTGCCCACGCCGCAGAGATAAGCGCCGTTGTTGTAATGATTCCCATCCCAGATCCTTTGTCATTTCCGTAACGCTGTCTCCCCTGTATTGTGACAATACGAAACGAGCTGTCCTTCTTTGGACTTTTTCGATGTCCTCCGTCAAACCCACCTGATAAGGATCCCACACTGACCTGCAATACTCCAAAACTGCACGGACAAGCGTAGTGTATGCAGTTTCTTTTGTAGTTCTGTTGCATGTTTTAAGGGTTCTGCCAATAAAACGCAGTCTCTGGTTCGCCTTTCCCACGATATTATCTACGTGCTCTTTCCAATTTAAGTCTGAAGTAATAGTAATTCGTAGGTATTTTGTGGAAGCACTGAACGTAATTAAGGAAAAAAGAGATTTATCGAACAACTTTACGAAAAGTATAAAATGTTCATTTGAAAAGAAATTCTTTGATGTTTGAAATAATCCTATTTGGGAATGGAGAGATGTATGGTAAAAATAGAGTGAGCAAATTTGTAATTCAATAAGTAGTTTCAGACGGATGTAAGCTGCAGTGTTAAGTAATAGAAAGATGAAAAGACCTCGAGAGGATGGGATGGCGTTGAGAGCCACACGGGACGAGTGTGCGGACAGCAGTAGAGCGAGGAGCGCGCAGTTTGACGTGTGGCGCGGGAGTCAACGACACCTGCGGAACTTGGGCGCGGGCGGCCTTGCGGTGCGTCACCGCGCGGCATCCGGTACACCAGAGGCCAAACGCCGCCTTCACTCAAGCCCACAGCCTAACAACAAGGGACGTAGGCAAATCCTTGACCGTGGTAGTAGCAGCGTTGGGTTCGTCGTGGCGCAGTTTTAACAGCTCCAGTGCACCCACTCGTGCCGCGTCAGGCCTCTTCCTAATCCCCGAACCTGCCAGCCTGGACAATACCGTGCAGTTCTAGTAAGCGCCTAATTAGGGATAATCTCCTCTGTCTGCATATACAGCCATACCCCGCGAGCCACCTCACGGAGTATGGCGGAGCGTGCATTCCGTACCATTATCAACAAAAAAAAAAAAAAAAAAAAAAAAAAAAAAAAAAAAAAAAAAAAAAAAAGTTTATGGGTTTGTATAGTCTATGGGACTTAACTACGGGGTCATCAGTCCCTAAACTTACAAACTACTTATGAACTACTTACGAACTATGACGGCACATATATCCATGCCCATGGGGGGATTCGAACCCCCGACCGTAGTGGCCGTGCAGACCGTGACTGGAGCGCCTTAGTCCCCTCGGCCACCGCGGCCGGCCCATTATCACCTCCTCGTAATCCAGTTGCGAATGGTTTGCCGGAAAAATTATTGCCTGTAAGCGTTTAGGTGGGCATTCATCTCTCTAATTTCATCCTTGTGGCCGGCCGCGGTGGCCGAGGGGACTGAGTCGCTCCAGTCACGGTCTGCACGGCCACTACGGTCGGGGGTTCGAATCCCCCCTCGGGCATGGATATTTGTGCCGTCCTAGTTCGTAAGTAGTTGATAAGTAGTTTGTAAGTTTAGGGACTGATGACCCCGTAGTTAAGTCCCATAAGCTATACAAAATTAACATTAACATCATCCTTGTGGTTTATTCGCGAGATATACGTAGGAGAACAGTACTCTCTCGGAACTTTGGCAGATGCCCGTACTGCGATACAGAACGTCTCTTCCAGCGTCTGTCAATGAGGTATTCTAATAATCTCTGACGCTTTCGCGCTTACTAAATGAGCCCGTAAGAAACATGCTGCTCGCTTTGAATCTTATCCATGCCTTCTGTTAAACCTACACAATACAGGTACCGAGTTTTATAACGTACATCTACATCTACATGGGATACTCTGCAAATCACATTAAAGTGCCTGGCAGAGGGTTCATCGAACCACAATTATACTATTTATCTCCCATTCCATTCTCGAATAGCGCGCGGGAAGAAAGAACACCTGAATCTCTCTGTTCGAGCTCTGATTTCTCGTATTTTATTCTGATGATCATTTCTACCTATGTAAGTGGGAGTCAACAATATATTTTCGCATTCGGAGGAGAATGTTGGCGATTGGAGTTTCGCAGTTTCCTTTGCTGATAAGCTACACTTCCTGATGATTCTTCCTATGAATCTCAGTCCGGCATCTGCCTTAGCTATGACTGAACTTATATGTTCGTATCATGTCAACTCGTGCCATATGTCTACTCCGTGATATTTTAGGGAAGTAACTTCTTCCAGTGTTTGTCCTGCTATTGCTCCGCGGTGGAGTGGCCGAGCGGTCTAATGGGCCATGCTGCGGAGCGCGTGGTTGCTCGCCGTCGGAGGTTCGAGTCCTCCCTTGGGCATGGGTGTATGTGTTGTCTTTAGGATTAAGTTAGTTTAAATACTTTGTAAGCTTAGGGACTGATAAGCACAGACGTTGAATCCCAAAAGATTTACAATAATTTGAACATTTGTCTTGCTCTTGCGTAGTTATATAGTAAAGGGTCTTTCTTCCTATGTAAACACGGCACTTTACGCTTGTTTGTGTTGATCCTCAATTGCAGTTCCCCGCACCACGCGACAATACGCTGCAGATCCTCCTGCATTTCGCTGCCATTTTCCAGTATTGCTACTTCTCGGTAAACTACACCATCATCCGGGAAAATCCTCATTGAACTTCCTATGTTATCTACGAGGTTATTTATATGTATTGTGTAAAACAACGTTCCTGTACCACTTCCCTCGGGTACGCCTGAGATGACTTCGACGTCTGAAGACTTGTCTCCGTTGAGAATGATATACTGCTTTCTGTTTTCTACGAACGCCTAAATCCAGTCACACAGTTGGTTTGACATTCCAAATGCTCGCACTTTGTTCGTCAAGCGACGGGGCGGGAACGGTACAGAATGCCTTGCAAAAGTCAAGAAACACGACATCTACTTTAGATCCTGGCCGCGGTGGAGTAGCCGAGCGGTCTAAGGCGTCTCGCTGCGGAGCGCGCGGTTGCTCGCCGTCGGAGGTTCGAGTCCTCCTTGGGGCATGGGGGGGTGTGTGTGTATGTGTGTGTTGACCTTAGGTTACTTTACCTTAGTTTAAGTAGTTTGTAAGCTACGGACTCATGACCACGCAGTTAGGTCCGATAGATTTACAAACATTTGAACTTTTGATCCTGTAGCTACTCCTCTCTGGATCTCGTGGATGAATAGCGCGAGTTGTTTCACATGATCGTTGCTTTAGCAAACCTTGTGGATTGCTGCAAAGGAGCTTTCCGGTCTCCAGAAATGACATAATACTCGAACATAATAAATGTTCCAAAATATTGAAACTGATGTCGGCGATATAGGCTTATGATTTTGCGCATCTGATCGACGACTCTGTTCGTAAACAGTAATGACCTGCGCTTTTTCCCAATCCTTAGGAACGTTTCGCTCCTGTAGAGACTTTCGGTACACCGCTGCTAGAAGGCAGACAAGTTCCTTCTCATACTCCGTGTAAAATCTAATTGATATCCAATCAGGTCCAGCGGCTTTTCCCCTATTGAGCGATTTCAGTTGCGTTTCTATCCCACTGACAGTTATTTTAATATCTTTCTTTTGTCGTTTGTGCGATGGTTTACAGGAGGAACTACCGTGCAATATTCCTCAGCGAAACAGCTTTGGAAAAAGACATTTAGTATTTCCGCCTTTTGTGTTTCAACACCATTATGGTCGGAGAGTGCCTGAATAAGTGGTTTCGCTCGTTTACCGATTTGCCTGCCACAGCCACTTCTCTTCTCCTCCTGAGTCAGATTAAAACGCCGCGGCGGATTAGCCGTGCGCGCTGGGGCGCAGTGCTGCGGCCGTTCGCCGTCGGGGGTTCGAGTCCCCCCTCAGGCATGGGTGTTTGTGTTGTCCTTAAGGTAGTTTAAATAGTTTCTAAGCTACGGACTAACAACCCAGCAGTTGAGTCCAAAAATTTGAACATTTGCGATTAAAACAATATATTATCAAATTGACTGACTCCGTTTCCTGCATCACTCATCCCCCTATTCACAACCTCTCAACCCTATGAGTCACCTTACGCAGTACACCACTATGATATCAAATGATTTGACTTAATTAAATCGAGCAGTTACTTGTCGGTTAGGCGGCGTAGGTATACTTTAAAAGTAACTATCCCTCCACATTAATATGTAATATTCATTTGGCCATTTGAGAAAGTACAGGCATAGCGTATTTGTATTGATTTGCCACATTTTCAGAAGAAATTGTTATATAAACTGCATACGATTGTGGAATTTTGTTAATATAAGTAAAATTAGCCTGTATGGACATTTTCGAAATTACGGAATATCTATAAGGATATCGAAATTATATTTTGGTAGGAACTAGTTTGTATGTTAAAACAAGAATGTCACATCCAGCGTGGAACCCGAATACTGGAGCTCATGGTCTCTTCAGTACTGTGATCGGTAGCAGGTTCGTGGCCTATGGTGTCACTAGCTCTGCCACTACATCAATATCACTCTCTTGCACCTCAAATCACTCTGCAGGATGCACTGCAGGCAGGTAAGGACGTCTGGCCGAGCGACGTGGCGCTGTGGTAACACACTCGACTCACTGGACTCGCATTCTGGAGGACGGTGGTTGAAATCCATCTCCGACCATCCAGATTTAGGTTTTCCATTATTTCCCTAAATCACTATAGACAAACGGCTGGATGGTTTCTTTGAATGGGCACGGTCGATTACCTTCCCTATCCTTACCCAGAAATCCGAGCGTGAGCTCAGTATCTTATGACCACGGTGTCCACGGAACGTTAAACCCTAATCTTACTTCCTTCCTCTCACAATGATGCTCTTTTTCCTGTCTGCACAGCCAGTAACTCTCATTCTCTGGGAATAGTATGCCATCGACCTATCTGGGTCACATACCCTGGAGCTACTCCTTCTGGACCTCATTGCCACTCTCCTACTGGGTGGAACTTCAAATTTTCAACTAACAATTACGTTGCATTACAGAAAGCAGAAATTGGTTTTATTTATTTTATCTACTTATTGAATTTTTGCACTAATTGACCGCCGTTTCGGCGGGTAGGCACCTGACTACGTATCGATCACTGAACCTGTATCGAATCCCGGCCCATAAACCCCCCCCCCCCCCACGACCCCTTCCCCGTCTGTCTCACCTTGGTATATTATGGCACTGACATGTCTAGCACTAAAAACCCGTTTCCCATCCTCCTATTCGGTAGAACTTGAGATTTTCAACTATCAATTACATTGAAGGAAATTGTTCCAGACGCTGTGGAGTAGCCGAGCGGTCTAAAGCACCTCGCTGCAGAGCGCGCGGTTGCTCGCCGTGGAGGTTCGAGTCCTCCCTGGGACATGGGTGTATGTGTTTGTGCGTAGGTTAGTTTACCCAGGTTTAAGTAGTTTGTAAGCTACGAACTCATGACCACGCAGTTTGGTCCGATAGTTTCACAAACATTTAAAATTTTTAAATTGTTCCATTTTACTGCTCTTTTTTGATACTATATCTCACAAGCGTCTGCAAATCAAATTGCGTGCTTGCGTAATATCGCCACAGTTGTGCGATTAGGTTCGTGACTTCTTGTCAAAAAAGACACAGTACGTTGTATGTGACGGAAGGTAATCTAGTAGTGATATCTGTCGTTCCCCAGGGAAGGGTTATTGGGCACCTACAGTTCCTTATATTTATAAACGATTTAGGTGGCATTGTGAGCAGCTTTCTTAGACTGTTCGGGAATGATGCTGCCATTTATGGGTTATTTAAGTCACCAAAAGATCAAAAGCAACTGCAAAAAGATTTAGACAGGATGTCTGCATGGTGCAAAACTTGGCAAGTGACCATAAATAATGGTAAGTGTGAAGTCATCCATATGAGCACTAAAAGAAACCCGTTAAAGTTCATTTACACGAATCTACAGGCTGTAAATTGAACTAAATATCTAGAAATAACGATTGCGAATAACGTAAATTGGAAAGAACTGAGAAATAACATGAAAAATAGATTTAGGTGTTCTTTTTTCCCGCACGCTATTATACAATAAGTTGTAGAGAAACATTATAAAAGCGGTTCCATGATTCCTCCGCCATGCTTTTCAGTATGGTTTGCGGAGTATTTATGTAGATGTAGAATTTTCGAAAAATCGAGGGGTAATACTGTGTCGAACGTTCTCTCTTTTTCTGAATATTTGTAGTCCGTACTTGTAAAAGTATTTGTTTATCTGTATAAGTGCGAAAGCTGTTGTTGTGCTGACAGGGAAAACCGGATTTAGAATATGTTACATTTATTGTCGTATTATTTGAAGGTACAAGAGTTGGACATGGAAGTGTAAGTTGTCGCTTCTGCAGCGAGGCGTCGGTTGCTGGCAGCTCAGAGATCTAAGGCTTGCCGCGGCGGAATGGACAAGTGGACGAGCGCAGTGACAAGCTATGCTCCACTGCACGACGCCGCTCCCCGTCGGAGGTTCGAATCCTCCCTCGGTCATGGATGTTTGTGCTGTCTTTAGTATAACTTAATTCATAAGCAGTTTGTAAGTTTGGGAACTGATGAACCCGCAGTTAAGTCCCATAAGCTTAACAAACATTAAACATTTTGAACCTGAGGCATTTCGACTCTTGTGTGCCTTAGCCGCAGGGAGTGATGGCTGCCCCTTCCAGCCTAAGGTAGTCCCTTTCTACTCCATAGACAAGTACATACCAAGCCCTCGTTGTCTTCGAGACATGAGTTGACTCCCCGTCTAACAAGGAGGGTCTGACATGTGACTCACCGATTTCGATCAAATTTGGCATAGAAGTTATATATTGAATATAAAGAGACGCTTTTTTTAGACAGTAGTTTTTGAAAAAAAATCAGTCAAAGTGATGATGGAAATCACGTTTTCAATGTTACATATCGAAAGATCTGAAGATGAGCATTTTTTACAAATATATATGGGGGGTTCGAGTAATCAACGTTTTTGTCTTTTTATTCTGTAGCTTGGGTACTCGTAAACGTGAGCGACTTTCCGGGTATCGTCGTCGGACAAGCGACAGACCACTCACACCGTCAGTGTTGTTGACGAAGTCAGAGTGTGCACACCGAGAGCTAAATCAAATGTTTGTAAATCTAAGGGACTTAACTTATGTGGTCATTAGTCCGTAAGCTTACAAGCTTCTTACTCTAACTTAAAGTAACTTATGATAAGGACAACACAAACAACCATGCCCGGGGGAGGACTCGAATCCCCGACGGCGAACGGCCGCGAGCACCACAACTGCGCGCCTTAGTGCGCACGGCTATTCTACCACGACCACCGAGAGCGCCTTGGAGGATAAATAAAACGTGATCATATTGTGTCACATCACTGTCGAAGTGTTTGTACATATTTACGCGAACTTTCGAAATGATGGCGAATCAATAACCTTCCACAAGTTCGCCAATGGTATCTGGACTTCGAAATGCTAACGACGTTATCGTTTACAACGAAAACGTGGGCGACGAAGGCAAACACGAACTCTCTGATGCCGTGCACGTTTTCTTGAATTTAGTGCGAGAGAATGGCTTTACATTACTAGCTGTGTACACATTGATTTCGAAAAGATCTCGTTGAATCGCCAACGAAGTGTATCAGCTATTTTGTACCATTCACCAAGAAATGAAATTTGTAGAAGTCGAAGAAGTTGTCGATGAAGATGAAACTGACACTTATCCAGATTTTGTCCAAAGTACAAATCTTGCGAAGTATTCCAGGGCATCAACATCCTCTCATGTGAAATTAGGACGAAAAAATGAAGATTCAGCGTATGAACCTGAAGCAAAGAAACGTAAGGCATGGATGAAAGTACCACTGGATGTTAGAATAACTGTAGTGGCATTGGCGAAACGACATCTTAATTGGAGTTTGAAAACACCGCAAACAAAGGGAGCAACAATCAAGCTTAACGAGTAAGGACTTATTGAAGAATTGATAAACGGACATCAAAACTATAGGAACCAGATTCGGTAAATTAGATGTTGTCAGTAAATGGAAGTTCGACAGGTTTGTAGAAGCCAGAGAAGCTGCAGACCACGTAACAACAACAACTCTTCCGGAATGGGCTTTACCAGAAAGTATGTAGTATAGATCAGAGAAAATCGATTTTCAGTACACGGCATCGCCATCATGGGTAAAGTGGTTCAAAACAAAACACAGAATACGCCAACGGAAGGTCACCAAATATATTTCCAAAGCGGGTCTGACGGCAACTAACTAAACCCTTGAACTGCAGAGCTCTTTCAACGACAGACCAAAGCCTTGACTGCAACCTGTGACTGAAGGTTTGTTATAAACACAGACCAATCAGGGTGTGAATATAAAACGTACGTTAACACATCGAGGTGAGATCACGTTAGTTGCAGTTGGTCGTGTAAACAAAGTTACACACTCGTAAACTGCGCAGTATTCTGTCACTGCTAACGGTAAACTGTTATACACAGTTTTCTTGTGTTTGCAACAAGCCAGTGGAAAATTCGGTCCATATGACTGGCAAGATGTTGACATCTCCAGAGAGAATTTGGAAATATTTTCGTCACGTGCTGAAAATCTGGAAAGTTTGACCTCCGAACTGTTCAATTATAACTGGATCATCTTCTGAAACCTTATGTGTAGGAAAATAAATTTTACTTGATATTGGATTCATGGTTTGTCCAAACCGACATGAGTGTTGAGTAATGTTACAATGAATACTTAACTCGTGATACTACCAGAGTTATGAAAGTTAGTAGCTGATGCATACAAGTCTTCACTGTTGTATCTTCCGTCTTTGTGGGGAATATTTTCAGAAATGAAAGATTGGCAACTATTTCGAAAACTCATAATGGCTTCATAATTTTGGTGACCCTACTGCTGCTATGCTGCAGAATGCGTTTCATCTCCAAAGGTGTGTCGACGACTGTCTCTCCTCTCGTAAGTTTAGACAAAAGTATTCTGTAATTTTTCCATTATTTATTATTGAGACGATGCTACACCTTTCACATCTTAACTTTCAGGTGGATAGGGCGATACATTCATATTACTTTCTCTTTCTCACATAATTAGTCCAACAGCTACAATTATTAAATTTAAATTTACCGATGGTTTTCATTTGGGAACAAGAATGTACTTTCAATACGCTCAAAGTGGAAGATTTATAATTTACAACAGCAACCAGCCACAAGTATGATTTGCAAAATTTTTATTTCAGTCATACCGTGACGTTAGGAATACATACTCTGTATATCACATAATAATATTTATTCTAATTCTGGAGTTGTATGGCAGGCAGGGCCAGACTCAAACAAGCAGGCGACTGGTACAACCTGAGGTGCTGATGCATCAACACTACGCACTACAGCATTGATACTAGTGTACCCTGTTGTTGAATACTGTGCTCCAGTATGGCAACATAGCACCGATACGAGGAAGTTAGACGTACAGCTGGGATATGTGACAAAAGCACCCAGTGACATTTGCACCCAGCGCCAAATCTGCGACATTTGCACCTAGTCTGACCTGTTTACTACGTCACGACCTACCTGCAGCCCGTAAACCTCTCTAAGCCGTCCCTGTTTTCGCGGTAATGCCACGCCGCCCAGTCCTCGCTCACCGGAAACGCTCTCTCGACACAGTCTGCCTGCAGTCCCGAGGTCCTTGTCCACCTCAGCGGATGACTGCTAACTGTCAGTACGATTATGAAGATCGTAGTGTTCGGTTCGTGCAATTTGTGTATTTGTGCTAGCTATGTACACATTTTCAGATTTGCCCATTCGCAGTTGTCATATATTCTGTGAATATGTTAATCTTTTTAATGTAACCACACATTCGCAAATTATCACTTTTTCGGAAATAAAACCCAAATATTTGTTTCTTCCTTTGTTTTCTAAACGTAACATACAATACTGTAGAACATCCTTTTCATATATAGTAAAAAGGCTTATAACCAGAATTTAACGGTGTTGATAGTTTTCGATTTCTATCACCGATACATAGGCGATATATCGATGTTCAAACCATCGCTGTTAACATCGATGTTTTGGGGCAAAACGTCGATGTTTTCAAAACGTAAATTTATCGTTTGCATCCCTAGTCATCATTCTTCTGACTGCTTTGATGCGACCTGCCACCAAATCCTTAGCCAACCGTTTCATTTCAGAGTACCATTGCAACCTACATCCTCAATTATTTGCTTGATGTTTCCATTCTGTTTTTCCCCTAGTGATGTAAAATGCCTCGACATTTGCAAGTTGGGGCAAATGCTAGAATGAATGCTTGGGCAAATGCCCAAAATTCATAAATACCCAGGCATTTATGGCTTTAAAACATAAACTTAAAAGCAGTACCTACAATAAATTACGTGATATTTTGTACAACTCCATAAACTACAAATCAAATGCTTCAATTCTCTTCTGTTCTCATTTCCCAGCAGTCCAAGTTACATACAATGTTATACTGCAAACTTATGTTCTGCGAAATTTCTGCCTAAAGTCCAGGGCGATGTTTGACAGCAGTAGATTTCTCTTTCCCGTGAATGCCCTCATTGCTTGTGCTAATCTACTTTTTATGTCCCTTCTTGCTTCTTCCGTCGTGAGTTAGTTTACTGCAAAGGTAGCGGAATTCCTTGTCTTGGTGTACATTGTGATCAAATTCAAATGTATGTAGAGCTTATAGGACTTAACTAAGGGGTCATCAGTCCCTAAACTTACAAACTACTTATGAACTAGCTTATACTAAAGACGACACAAACATCCATGCCCCAGGGGGGCATTCGAACCCCCGACCGCAGCGCCCATGAAGACTGTGACTGGCACGCCGCAGACCACTCGGCCACTGCAGCCAGCTACAGCACTGCATTGTGATCACCAATTCGGATGTTATTTTCTCGCTACTTTTATTTCTGTTACTTCTTATGACTTTCATCTTTCCTTGGTTTACCTTCAGTCCATGGTCTGTGCTCATTAGTCTTTTCATTCTTTTCAACAGACCCTGTAATTTTCCTTCACTTTCACAGATGATAGCAATGTCATCAGCAAATCTTATCACTGATATCCTTTTACCCAGAACTTTTATCAGAGCCTTGAACATCTTCTTTATTTTCTACATTAAGTCTCTTCATTGTGCAAGTTGAACAATGGGGACAGTCCACAACCTTTTCTTACCCCCTTTTTAATCTGAGCATTTCGTTCTTGACTTTCGACGCTTATTGTATCGACTTCGTTCTTATACAAACTATGTATTTTCCGCTTTCCCTACAAGGTTACTCCCATTTTTCTCAGAATTGCGAACATCATCCAGCACCTTACATTATCGAAGGCTTTTTCCAGGTCACAAATCTTATTAATTTGTCTTGGTTGTTCTTTAGGCTCGCTTCCATTATAAATTGCAGCAATACTATTGCCGTCAAGTACGGCCTTGTGTCAATGCGACCTCAAAGCCCTCGGCTCTTCTACCTGCCGAGCAGAGACCGGACGGGGAGATTAGCGGGCCACCCCTCGACCAGAACTGGGTGCTAATGTCACTGGGTGCTTTTGTCACTGGGTGCTTTTGTCAGGACACCGTACAGCTGAACGATTCAGTGAGGGTCATTAAAGGTACTCTAAAATCCACCGCGATCCCCTGGCTGCACACCATCAGCAACATCCCACCACCTCAACTGCGACGCCAGGAAGAGAATGGAGAAAACTTCATCACCCCAACTGCCCGCAAGATCTTTTAATTCACGAGATCTAAAACGATCCTCCTCCAGATCGCCTAAAGTCTCGCACTCCACTGTGGCATAAAGGAAGGAACAACTTCAACATTAAAAAAGAGTGGCGCAAGAGGTGGAACGAGGATGCAGCAGTACATCGTGGGGTCGAAGACCCAACTGCCAGCCTACTAGGCAGGGGCATAGGTAAGGGGGGAGGGGACGAAGGGGATCAAACCCCCACCCCCAGAATCCTTGTTTTCTTTATCACTCGTGCTAAAATGAAAAAAATGAAAATATTTTGTTTAATGCATATGAGAGTTAGATTGAAAACTTTGCTAACAAAGAGAGGTACCAAGGTGTCCGTAAGTTGTAATCGATGCTTAGTTGAGCTTTGATTTCTTACTTGTTGTCGGGACACTTTGTCTTGAATGTCTCATGGGCGGCCTTCGTGAGGCCTAGGCAAGCGTCGCACACAAATTATTTAAAAAAATATCCAGCCAGAAACAGGCTCCCCAGACTGTTTAAAGTACGGCGCAGGGCTTGCGTAGCGTGTAACAGAGGGCCACCGTGTCTTATGTTTACTGCTGCTACCAATTTCAGTGATCTACTGACATTATTACTACAGTAGGGTGGCGAACTTGTACGTAACACAGACAAATATATTTTTTAACGAGTCGTGTTCCCATCCTATGCTTACAAGAAGCAACCTTACCTTCATCCCACTACTGTAAATGCACACTAATATCATATTGTAATCTCTAAAGGGTAATTTCGCCAAAGTAGTATTACAAAGATGCGACCGATGTCTGTCATAGGAGTCGACAGTGGACTTTGTTAATACCTGTCGCCTGTCAGCTTGCTCATATTCGTCAGCACTGCAACTTCACTACGGTAATTTGGGTTCCCAAAGGGCGATGTTCAGGTGCTGAAAACGTAGGGCAGACCGGGGTAACGGCGCCTCCCTGGGTAATCGCGTCATCCCAGTTTTATGACGAACGGTTGGCAGCACGAGTGCGCTTGCCCATATTCTGTCTCCGTTACCTACTGCGGAACTAATTCCTGTGGTCGCCGTCCGTGATTGTTGACAGGTATTAATCGTGTGAAAGAAATTGTTAGTTTCGACGTTCTGGATCTAATTTTCGAACCGGTATTTTACTGAAATAAGTACCTCTATAGGCTGCCAGTGGTTTTTAATACTCGTATTAACGTAATCTGTACATATGTAGCTTCGATTTCGTGTCTCTAACATAACTGTTTCGCAAAATCTTTGGCTTCAACTGGGGCAATGACGCCATGGTGGAGAATTTAGGCAAAATGAAGTGTACTACAGATGCATACATTTTGTGAAATGGGCACTTTCAGTATGTAAAGAATGCAGTAGGTTTGAAGTGCCAAAAACTATACCGGTATTTCTGACTTTTGCGGTGTCTTAATCAAGTCATGTTCAAATTCAAATGTTTGTTAAGCTTATGGGACTTAACTACGGGGTCATCAGTCCCTAAACTTACAAACTACTTATGAACTACTTACAAACTAGGACGGCACAAATATCCATGCCCGAGGGGGGATTCGAACCCCCGACCGTAGTGGCCGTGCAGACCGTGACTGGAGCGCCTCAGTCCCCGCGGCCACCGCGGCCGGCAACCACGCAAAGAGTAGAGTGTCAAAACAAAATGAAAGTAGGTTGTCTCAGAATCGTCATGTGGTGATAAAATTTGCCCATTCCTAGATTTAACATAGGACTGCCCCAAGCTTTGAATCTCCCACGACGAATATGGAGACGCTTAAGAACTCTGGTGAAAACAATTGGTGAGCTGTTGAGATATCTACGTTTCGAAGTATTGTCGTCGGCTGAATGAACTAAAATGGTTTGTCGTCTTTCTGTCAGTTTTGCGGAGTGGAGACAATAACATTACGGCAACCGAGATAGTAGTAATAACTTGTATTTACTTTACAAAACTAATTACCAAGCAGCTGGGTTCAGATATTGTGGGTAGCAGGTAGTGCAAAGCAATAACAACGTGACTTACCCGAAGCTATGACACGAATTCCTATAGGAAGATTGGACGTGGGACAGACAGGGAGGATGGTAACTGCAGCTGTTGGAGTGTCCCGAAGTTTATTTTGCAGGACTTGGACGCGATTGCAGACAACAAGAACCGTTAAAAGAAGGCAAGACCAACATCTTCTAAGGCTAACATCAGCAAGGGATGACCGTTAACAACCCGTCGAGATAGGATGCTGAATGCAACTCAACTGCAACGCACTCTCACGGCAGCAACAGGACGGGCAGTATCAACACAATCGCCTTCGGGACAGTGGCCTCTACGCACGGTGCCTATGGTGTGTAACCCATTAAAACTAAGCATCGTTTAGATCGCAGATCTACAGAGGAACATCAGGATTGGAATCGTAAGGAATAGCGCCAGTTCTGTTCACAGATGACTCAAGACATTTGTTCAGACGCACAATTGTCATTTTCTCATTTAGAAAGAACATGGAACTCGGAACAGTCCTGCTTGTGTGCAGGAAACATCACCATATCATGGTGGTGGACGAATGGTGTGGGCAGGAGTCATTATTGGCGGACATGCGATCCTCTCTGTCGTTCAAAAAGGCGCTGTGACTGCTCAGTTATAAATGTTCAAATGTTTGTTAAGCTTATGGGACTTAACTACGGGGTCATCAGTCCCTAAACTTACAAACTATTTATGAACTACTTACGAACTAGGACGGCACAAATATCCATGCCCGAGGGGGGATTCGAACCCCCGACCGTAGTGGCCGTGCTGACCGTGACTGTAGCGCCTCAGTCACCTCGGCCATCGCGGCCGGCCTGCTCAGTTATAGAGACGAGATCCATCGACCTTGTGTTGTGCTCTACGCTGGTGCCATAGGAGATGGGCTCCTTCTGGTAAACGATAACGCTCGTCCCCACAGAGCTTCACTGGTGGACAACATGCTTGAAGCTGAGGAAATGGAAAGAATGGAGTGGGCAGCTTGTTCATCGGACTTACGCCCGCTTGAACATGTCTGGGATTCACTTGGAAGACGCATTGCAGAGCAGCACCCTCCACATCGGTTGCAAAGCTGGATATTGCACTCATGGAAGAATGGCCACATATCCCTCAAGAGCTCATTGATAACCTCATACTGTCCAAGCAGGTGTGCAATTGTACTGGCCACCATATTAGAAGGCGACGAGAACGAATTTATCACTATTATGGTAGCCCCATTGTGCCTCGTTCTAAGTAAACACCATGTTAATCTTAAGTAGAGAGTTGAGACTGCAAAATATTGTACTGTATCACACACAAATTACAATGCTAACCAATATCTGAATAAAATACGTTACCAAATGTATATTGTGTAGATTTAGGGTTCGTGACGGGCACTGTTGAGTAATATGGACTCTCCAGCTTGTGATTGCCCAGCGGAAAGACAATCTATGGACCATATTATTTGTAATGTCCAAAACGCTGCTTCCCTGGTGGAGCACAAAAAATGAATGTGGCATCTTCTGTAGCAGTCACATGGCTTAGAGGAACATAAACATCTAGAAAGACAATCAGGGCTAATGTTTGCTTCAAGCTACTTTTTAATTACATTACGTTTTCGCAACATATTGTTTTACCTCCTCATATTCACAGTTACGATATTCATTTTATGACATTTTCAATGACAATTTCGTTAACCGTAGCATATTTTAATGCATTGTGACAATATGCTCTTCGTAATATACCGTATCTATATTAATTTTTATCTGTACGTTTTATAGCTATTTAGAGCTCTACTTTTTTCCGAATTAGTGCTTCTCATACGAAATTGAAGTATGTATGTATTGAATGTACCTTTGAAAATATATAATAGTACTACTCATAGTTCATGAGATATAAGGTCATAAGCAATAAGGCTCCTGAACCCCCCCCCCCCTCCCCCAGAAAAAAAATCACTCATAAAATATAGATTTTTTACGTCGTTACTACTAATTCTATTCCATACCTATTTTACAGACAGTATACCACTTAATGTTCCTTCGATATTATATCTCAGTAGGAGACATAATTAAGATATTACGTCATAAATAATAAAATCTATTAAAAACTGATCAATGACGGTTGAGGTTGTAATTTTTAGTACTAATCCATACGTAACACATTTCGCAGACTGTTTTCTAATACTTCACTCTACTAACCTGGAAAACTATATTATTGGACACATCGTTTAGGTGACGTCATAAGAATTGAGCTGGATGAAAATGAGAAGGACAGGGTACGGGTCAGAAGCCGATGGGTAGAGAGGGAACAAAGGGATAGACCAAAATAAGAAAGGGTTAAATCCACACCCGGGAAAACGGGGAAGTAACGCTAGTCTACGTTTATGTACCTTTGAGGTTAGCGGTAAGTCTACAAAATTCGGTATACCTTCCTTCTCATGTTGTCAATATACAACTTCTGACAATAAAGTACGATGACTAACCCTGTAACATTAACGTACATGAACTATGAGCTACAGTTACCTTTCTGTCCTTCGAAATAGTCACCTCCCGTAACTATGCATCGGTGAGCTCTGCGATACTCCGCGGCGGAATAGCCGTGCCCACTGAGGCGCCTTGCTACGGTGCGCGCGGCCGTTTCACGTCGGAGGTTCGAGTCCTCCCTCGGGCATAGAGTGTGTGTGTGTGTGTGTGTGTGTGTGTGTGTGTGTGTGTGTGTGTGATATAAGTAGCCGGCCGCGGTGGCCGTGGAGACTAAGGCGCTCCAGTCACGGTCTGCACGGCCACTACGGTCGGGGGTTCGAATCCCCCCTCGGGCATGAATATTTGTGCCGTCCAAGTTCGTAAGTAGTTCATAAGTAGTTTGTAAGTTTAGGGACTGATGACCCCGTCGTTAAGTCCCTTAAGCTTAACAAACATTTGATTTGAAACAGAGTCTGAGTCGAGGGAATAGGAAGATGGATGGTACTCTCCCGAACTGAAGCCTCCAGAAAAAAATGTTCAAATGTTTGTTAAGCTTATGGGACTTAATTACGGGGTCATCAGTCCCTAAACTTACAAACTACTTATGAACTACTTACGAACTAGGACGACACAAATATCCATGCACGAGGGGGGATTCGAACCCCCGACCGTAGTGGCCGTGCAGACCGTGACTGGAGCGCCTCAGTCCCCTCGGCCACTGCGGCCGGCGAAGCCTCCAGAGGTATTCCTATTTTCTCGACTCAAACCCGCTTTGAAAAGAAAGAGATTTGACGATATTCCTGACATCCAAAGAAACTTGACGAGGCTTTTGAAGACCATCTAGAAGGAAGATTTCGTGCAAAGTTCCTAGGACGTGTATCACAGAGTTCAGTGGTGCGTGGTCATGTGGTACATGACTATTTCGAAGGACAGTAAGGTAATTGTAGTTCATAGCCCATTTGCGTTGCTGTTACAAGGGTATTCAACGAACTGTATAGTCATAGGTGACATAAGAGTTTTCTGGGTATGGTACCGCGTCATGATGTAAGGCTATTACTTAAATAACCGACGTTACAGTGGCCTTCATCTGGGTAACTGATGTGAGCTGGTTGTTACTACACTTTATATTACTTTCATTTAGACATTACGTCATAATTTTTAAAAATAAGCGATGTTATTGGTGAATTTTTATTTATTTATTTATTTTTTGCGGAAGAATGGAACTTTATTTTGATAGGATGCTGAGGTGGAAGGGGTGGGGGTTAGCCGTTGCTTCTTGCATAGCGAGACATGATTGGTGTTCATCGGCGAACGGAGTGAGGGCTTCCGTTTCTCTCCTGCTGGCCGTGGGCCGCGCGGCGGCAGTTGCTTACTAGTGACGCTCGCGTGTTGTGATGTCAGTGCGGCCTATTTCGCTGTGATGGCCGGTAGCCAAGAGAGGGCAAGCCTGAGTCCATCTTCTCTATTCATGTTATTAGGGTGTTTTACAATTTCGATGGCTTACCTTATCTTGCGTTTAACCATCCCTGGTTGCTTAGCCTGTATTCTGGCATCGTTAAATTTTATCTTTTTACTGCAATCTTGCTGGTGTTCGGCTACTGCAGATTTATTGTGTTGGCCTAATCGAATGTAGCGTTCATGTTCCCGTATGCGTGTTGCCACTGCCCTCCCTGTCTCACCTATGTACACTTCCCCACACTCGCATTCCACCTTGTATACTCCTGATGCGTGTAGTGCGTCTATGTTGTCCTTTGTGGAACCAAGTGCATCCTTGATCTTGTGACTGCTGTAGAAGAAAGGCTGGACTCCTACCCGGCGAAGATGTTTAGCAATCCGATCTGTGACGTTTTTTTACATAAGGTAAGCGTGCTGCTGGCTGCTTTTTATTGACTTCCTGCCTACTGCTGTTTCTTTTATTTGTGTCCATGGCGGTGTGGATCACTCTGTGGTTGTTGCCATTTGCCAGAAATGTTGTTTCTAGTTTGTTGAGCTCAGCTGTTTTGTTGTCTTCATCACTTAGTCGCTGCGCGCGAATCGTCAGTGAGCGGATAACAGAGTTCTTCTGTGCTGGATGGTGGTTTGATTGAGCGTGCCAATACCTGTCGGTATGTGTAGGCTTCCGATATACCCTGTGCCCAAGTGTGCCTTGCCTAGTTCTATAAATTTCCACATCTAGGAATGGAATAGCGCCATCCTTTTCGATCTCTAATGTAAATTGGATCTTCTTGTGCAATTTGTTCAGATGTTCATGAAACTTGTGTAGTTCCATCTCACCGTGGGGCCATATTGCGAAAGTATCGTCCACGTATCTAAGCCAACATCTTGGGCGTGAAGGGGCAGAACAAAGTGCTGTTGCTTCGAAGGCCTCCATGAATATGTCGGCTGCCAACGGGGATAAGGAAGACCCCATTGCTACGCCGTCTGTTTGCTGTTTGCCTACGTAATTATATGTATAGTCATAGGTTGTAGCTAATTTGCGTCAGCGCCACGTCCCGATGGATAAGTGCCGCCTATTCTTGCGTGAGAAGAAAGCTACTCCGTAGTTTGGGGTGCCTCGGGTCAGCCTGCAGACACTTGGTGGGAAGAGCAGATAAAGGAAACAAGTCGGGCAGTGGAGCAGGCGCGGGGTTGGTGCTTGAGTTAAAGCTGCTGTCAGTCCAGGAAACCGGTACAGGGCATACCTCAGTCGTCGCGCTGTCCTCCTAACAGCTGACCCTTCCGGAAGCCCATCATGAGTTCCGGCTGTTAGACTCACAGCCACTTAGGACTGTGATTTATGCCACCAGACCCTGGCCGCAGTAGGACCGGCGCCCGCCTTCGTGCCGCGTTTCTCCACTCCCAGATGGCGTTCGATAAAAGAACTGCACTTTCGCCTAGCGAGCAAGAAAGGTCCTCCAACAGACGCACCAAACAATAGGCCTGTATCCCATATATCGGTCGTTTGGAATATATTTTATGCTCACGTGTTATGACATTTCTGGAGATCGACAACGACGATCGTGAGAAAAACATATCGCTCTGGTTATCCACAAGACTGAGAAACCAGTATATACACGTGCCGACGCGAAAGAAAATTCTGGCGTGCCACAAAGGGGACCAGTACATTTCACAACACACATAAATGACCTAGTAGATAACATCGAAAGTTCATTGAGCCTTATCACGGATGATGCTGTAGTCTACTGAGAAGTCGCAACGTGGAAAACTGTAGCGAAATGCAGAGGATCTGTAGCGTATCGACGCAGGAATTGGAAACTAACCTACAACTTTATTTTAATTTAATTTCTTTTCCTTAAGGAGGGATGTTTATTCGTATAATTTACATTGGGATGAAAAATTGGATGGTTATAGGAACTCGGAAAAACAAGTACACCCATTTTAACAACAGCACAGACAGTTGGAGCAAGCAACAAACGAAACAATCCTCACAGCATGCTGAGGCAGTGGATTACCTGTTGCCAGCTGGCGTTGCGCCTACATGTGAATGTGCAGTGTGGAATACTTACTCCAAGCTGATCTAAATGCCATTTCCTCGCTCTCATCCTCGATTATTAGATGTACTACTGAAGGGCACAATGTCATATACATTTGACATATTACTTACTGATACGCTATAAACTTGGGATATTAACTGCACCCACAGTTTTATGGTGTCTTAATAGGTTAAAAATTAATAGCGTCCAAAACTGAAGCTGCCTAGTCAAAGTAGGAAAATTAGAGGAAAAGATTGTGTATTCGCGAACTTTTGTGTGATGGAGCGTGATGGGTAAACATACTAAAAGTCCCCACCTGCATGGTGTGCGCATTGGGGTGGGGGCGTTTAAAGATCGAATGATTCGAAAACCAAGCCTTATATCGAAAATATTTCTGAATACAAGATTAAAATAAGTTCAGACAAAAAATGTCAGATTCATTTTTTCCCTAGAACTAAAAATTTCGGTGAAAGGCTTCATGCTACGGCCGTTTCAAATGTTCAAATTTATGTAAAGTTATGGGACCAAACTGCAGATTCACAAACTACACTACTGGCCGTTAAAATTGCTATCCCAAGAAGAAATGCAGATGATAAACGGGTATTCATTGGACAAATTTCTTATACTAGAACTGACATGTGATTACATTTTCATGCAATTTGGGTGCATAGATCCCGAGAAATCAGTACCCATAACAACCACCTCTGGCTGTAATAACGGCTTTGACACGCCTGGGCAATTAATCAAACCGGTACAGATGTCCATGCAGTTTAAACACGACACCACAGTTCATCAAATAGTAGCAACACCACTCTCGCCGGAGGTTCGATTCCTCCCTCCTCGGGTATGAGTGTCTGTGTTGTCTTTAGAGTTAGTCAGTTAAAGTAGTTTGTAACTGTAGGGACTAATAACAGTAGTCGTTTGGCTCAATAGGTTTATAAACATTTGACTAAAAGTTTCCGCGTTAGAAAGGGTGGACAAATATCAATTACAGATAACAGTGTCTTGATGGTATCAAATTAATGGTTTATGGAACCCACGTTAAACTGTAGGTCCCCCTATAACTGGCTGGGTAAGTCAGTTCGAAGGTCGGAGGAAGGCAACGGCATACCACCTCCAAACAGGACCATGCCTAGTAAAGCACTGTGGTGTTCAAACCAATCTTCGGATTGTTGACTGCTTTACCTTTTTACCTTACCCATTTAACTCAGAAATAACAGAAAAGTACATTGCTTATTGTAAATTAAATTATCTTGAATTAATAAAATTCAAAAGTCAATAACTTTTATCATTATCATGATCACCTTGAAGACCGAGTAAGGGTGCACCATTTAAATACACACCATGGGACGTGCCACAAGGCACTGAACATGTTAGTCCTGCTTTTTGACATCCACATTGTTCCCTCACGCCCGAGGGAACGTCGACAAAAGATGTTGTTCATTGTAGCTTCAGGTGGTACTGGGTCTGTGGATGTTACTGTGTAGAGTAATCCATCCTCCCCTCGGTTCTACTCCAGTCAGTCAGGGTACGGGGTTGTTGAGCCTCCCTTGTATTTGTCAGTAAGTGACCAAACACCTGTAAGTAACAACAAACGGTATTGTAGAAAACATATAAAGATAGACAAATAATAGAATTAATTTAGCAGTAACTAAACGCTAACAGAGTACTGGTGTGCAAATGCAGTGGTTGGCCGTAGTCAGGCGTCTGGTTCTAGACTTGTTAATACCTTTAATAACGCCTCATCTCGGACTCTGTTTGGATCTAACAAATATAATGTGTGGCTTGGCGCATTTCGAGAAACATCTTCTCACCAGCCTGTGCGATCTTCTGCGCTGGTGTCAAGGTATCAGCGGAGATGTCGGATATTGTCTTCATTGGCCTTGGGATCTTACTGTACTGCTAACAGGCTCGTGAGAAGACGTTTCGAGACCTGCACCAAGCGACTGATTGTCAGCAAGATTTAAATACACTCAGGTATGATGCATTCTTATAGGTGTTAGCGAAAGTTAGTTATAATAGCGGCCCAATAACCCATTATTACCGACTGAGATGGGATACAACCCAGTGAAGGATAGATCGCTGTATCTATAGTGACAACCATAGCTTCTGTAACATTTTTGTCGATGTTCTATTGAGCAAAGGGAACATGTTAATGTCCAAAATCAGGAGTTATATGTACTGTATTTTGCGGCACATGTCATGGTAAGTGTTTAAATGGTACACAGTTACTTCACCTGTAGGATGAGGAGGATGATGATGACGGTGGTGGTGGTGGTCACACAACTGCTGATTTTTAACATGTACCAGTTGAAGACAAGATGCTGTTTTCATTGTAAATGGCGGAAATTGTGTCACACACCCTCTAAGGGTATGGAGAGAAGGATAGTTTCATCGAAACGAAGTTGCAGATGTTTGTTTGACGAAAACAATTTGGATTCAGGCTACCCTCTACCAAGCTTCATGAAGTGTATGTTTGATCCTAGCCGTGAAAAAGCAACGAGTAAAACAACCAAGTTAGTATCTTCCCTTATTATCGTGACAATGGAATGCAGGCAAGTTTTCTCTAATACACAACTCAATATTGTGACAAAGCAGTTATTACAAGTAGCTTGTGATTCGTGAACCTATTTAACCAATAAATGTCAGAAAGAGCAAATAAGGCGAGGGTGCAAACTTGTTGTTGTTGTGGTCTTCAGTCGGGAGACTGCTTTTATGCAGCTCTCCACCCTACTCTATCCTGAACAAGCCTCTTCATCTCTTCTTAAGAATGGCAAGCCACACCGATTTGAATGTGTTTACTTATTCGTCTCTAGGTCTCCCTCTGCGGTTTTTACCCCACAAACTTCCCTCCAACGCTAAATTCACACTTCCTTGATGTCTAAGAATGTGTCCTACCAATCGATCCCTTCTTTTAGTCAAGGGATGCCAAAACTTCCACTCTGCGCCAATTCTCTTCAGTACCTCCTCATTAGTTATGCGATCTATCTACCTAACCTTGAGCATTCCTCCGTAGCACCACATTTCAAAATCATCTATCCTCTTCCTGTCTGAACAATTTATCGTTCACGTTTCACTCCCATACAAGGCAACACTCCACACAAATGCCTTCAGAATAGACTTCCTTACACTTAAATTAATATTTGATGTTAGTAAAATTCCACTTTAAAAAAAAATCTTTTCTGTCTATTGCCATTCTGAATTTTATATCCTCCTTACTGCAGCCATCGTATGTTATTTTATTGCCTTTATTCCTTACCGTCGCCTGATTTTCTTAGACTGCATTGCATTACCCTTGTTTTGCTCTTGTTAATATTCATTTTACACGGTCTCTTCAACACACTGTTCATTCCATTTAATTGCTCTTCCATGTCCTTGGGTGTCTCTGACAGAATTACAATGTCGTCAGCAAATCGCAATTTCTTTATTTCTTCACCCACAACTTTAATTCCTTCTCCAAATTTACCCTTGCTTTCCTTCACAGCTTGTTCGATGTATAAATTGAATAACATTGGAGAAAGGCTAAACAATGCCTTATTCCCTTCCAAACCAATGCGTCCTTTTCATGCCCTTCGACTCTAATAACTGCCGCCGCGGTGGAGTAGCCGAGCGCCTCGCTGCGGAGGGCGCGGTTGCTCGCCGTGGAGGTTCGAGTCCTCCCTGGGGCATGGGTGTGTGTGTTTGTCCGTAGGTTAGTTTACCTAGGTTTAAGTAGTTTGTAAGTTACGGACTGATGACCACGCAGTTTGGTCCGATATATTTACAAACATTTGATTTTAATAACTGCTGTCTGGCTTTTGTAGACGTTGTAAATACCCTCATTTTCCTGTATTTTACCCCTGCTGAACTTCAGAATTTGAAAAAGTATATTTCAATCAACATTTTTAAAATCTTTCTACGAATCCACAAAATCTAGAAGTGTAGGTTTGCCTTTCCTTAATCTACTTTCTAAGATGAGTCGTAAAGTGAGTATTGCCTTCCGTGTTCTTACATTTCTCGTGACTCCAAACTGATCTTCTCCGAGGTCAGCTTCTACAGCTTCTGTAAATAATTCGTGTTAAAATTTTGCAACCATGACTTATCAAACTGATGGTTCTGTAATTTTCACACCTGTCTGCGCTTGTTTTCTTTGGAATGAGGATTATCTTTTTCTAAAAGTCTGAGAGTATTTCGGTTGTCTCATACGTCTTACGCACCAGATGAAATAGTTTTGCCATGGCTGGCTCTCCCAGACTTCAGTAGTTATGATGGAATGTAGTCCACCCCAGGGGCCTTGTTTCGACTTAGGTCTTTCAGTGGTCTGTCAAATTCATCTGACAGTATGGTATCTCCTATTTCACCTTCATCTACGTCCTCTTCCCTTCCTACAATATTGTGTCTAAGTCCATTTCCTTTATAGAGCCCCTCTATATACTCTTTCCACTTTTCAGCTTTCCCTTCTTCGCTGAGAGCTGGTTTTATATCTCACTTCTGATACTCATAGAGCTGTTTTTCTTGTCTCCAAATGTCTCTTTTATTTTCCTATAGGCGCTATCTATTTTCCTCTAGTTATTCATTCTTCTACAGACTTGTATTTGCCTTCTAGCCACTCCTGCTTAGCCATTTTGCTTTTCTGTCAATCTCATTTCTTAGCCGTCTGTACTCCATTTTGCCTACTCCTTTACCGCATTTTTTCTCTTTCATCAATTAAATTTATTATTTCCTGTGATATCCAATGGTTTTTTAGTAGGTTTTGCCTTTCTACCTATTTGATCCTTTGCTACCTTCGCTACTTTATCTCTCAAAGCTACCCATTGATCTTCTATTGTTTTATTTTCCACCCGTTTCTGTCAATTGTTGCTTAAAGTTTCCTCTGCAATTCCCATGAACCTCAAGTTCCATCAATTTATCCAGGTGCATCTCCTTATTTTCCTACCTTTCTGAAGTTTTTTTCAATTTCAGTCTACCGTTCATGACATAATATGTGGTCGGAGTCTATGTCTGCCCCAAGATATGCCTTACAGTGTAAAACCTCGTTCCGAAATCTGTCTTACCATTACAAACTTACGTACCTTAAAAGGCAGCAGAAACTGCTCAACCCACTCCCTTTTCAAAACAACCACAGTGGAGTTGATTTGCCTATTCACATAAAAGAACTGGACAGAAAATTCTGGGAGGGTATAGTCTATTATAGTTTGTAGTAAGCTGAAGGGGAAGCAGTTCTAATTAAACATACAGTTTGCCAAACAATTTTTCGCATATCAGTAAAAGGCGGTGTGCAGAAATGTACGTAGATTTCGTTCGTATGCGTAGTTCTATCAGTAACTAATACCTGTATTGCTTTTAGTGTTAATGCATTTGTGAAAAATTAACACTTGAAATGTTCAAATGCTTGTAAACCTAAGGGACCAGACTGCTGAGGCCGTGGGTCCCCAGACTTACAAATTAAATTATGCTAAGAACAACACACACACCCGTGCCCGAGGGAAGATTCGAACCTCCGACGGGAGCGGCTGCGCAATCCGTGAGATGGCGCCTCAGACAGCGCGGGAATAACGCTTCCGGGACGTGTATTCGCACAACGCAGTTTGTGGAAAATGAACACTCTCCAGGCGTTTCTGCGGCTGTGTCACTCTTGTAGGGGCTGACAAGTTGGTGGAACACCCTGTAGCTTCTTCTAATGGGGCAGACGGAGTGGGGACTGACTCACAAATGAGGGGAGTGCTTGACATCATTCCAGCCACCCGCCTTCCCTCACCTTCCACCCTCCACACCCACAACCAACACCTCCGGCTGCCACCGGTCACATCCAGATCACGAGCAACCCATCACTACTGTTCCCCTGCACTGTGATGTACGTCCCTTTTTCCCGGTTGGATAATTGGAGTGGGTTACGGACACGCAAGTAGTTGAAGTGACGTCCAGTTGAAAGACTCGCACTAGGACACTGAGCCACACAAACTTATTATCATTCAAATGTTCAAATGTTTGTCAATCTATCGGACCAAACTGCGTGGTCATCAGTCCGTAGCTTACAAACTACTTAAACCTAGGTAAACTAACCTAAGGACAACACACACACCCATGCCCCAGGGAGGACTCGAACCTCCACGGCGAGCATTATTATCATTACTATTATTATTTACTATTATTATCATTAAAACTCCGATCAGGAAAAGAGGTTTTTTTTTTTTTTTTATTTCTTGTAACGCGGAAACTATTAGTTCAAATGTTCAAATGTTTGTTAAGCTTATGGGACTTAACTACGGGGTCATCAGTCCCTAAACTTACAAACTACTTATGAACTACTTACTAACTAGGACGGCACAAATATCCATGCCCGAGGGGGGATTCGAACCCCCGACCGTAGTGGCCGTGCTGACCGTGACTGGAGCACCTCAGTACTATTAGTCTTAAAGAAAAGTGAATCAGACAATTTTGGAGGAAATTTATTGTACTATACTTATGTACGGGTAAACATTTTCGTCATGGTCAGCACGGCCACTACGGTCGGGGGTTCGAATCCCCCCTCGGGCATGAATATTTGTGCCGTCCTAGTTCGTAAGTAGTTCATAAGTAGTTTGTAAGTTTAGGGACTGATGACCCCGTAGTTAAGTCCCATAAGCTTAACAAACATTTGAACATTTGAAACATTTTCGCTAGAAGCTCCTATATTTCAGTTATTCAAGAAAAAAGTAAAAAAAAAGTGAACTCTAAATGCCCCAGCAGCCAACGATCAGAACCTGCAGGTAGTGAGTTTTAGTATGTTGTTCATGACAATCCCCTTACCACTATACAACAATTTGGGACAACACGAATTTCCCCCCTAATTGCCATTTTTTTGGTTGTTCAGTGGAATAGCCCAGCTCCATTTTGATAGAGGTCTTTGTTCAAAGTGTATAACTGAACATCATAGCAATAAAATACCGAAAATCTGTTGTTTCGGAATCCTAATATTTTCGGTAGTTTTAACGGTTACATTAAACTGGAGATAAGAATAATCGATATAATCGGAAACCTGTTATTCCAGCAATAGCGCACAAGAATATTATCTATACGACCATAAGGCAGGAGAGATGAGTGAGACATTTGTGTTGGAAGCGGTTATTTTAGATAAACGTGGTTAAACGTGAAGATGTGACGGAAAGGTGAAAGAGGGGCAATCTTAAATGGCCACACGGTGTGTGAAGTTACTGGATTTGTTGGTATTTCGCAGAGGACAGTTTTCAAAGTGTCTACGAGCAGTGGTGTAACACATGGCCAAGAAACGAAAGGTCAGAACAGTGCATGGGGAAAGATCTTGACTGAGAGGGAGTGAAAACGCTTTTTGTGGCTTGTGAACCCAAATATCTGAAAGCAAGTAGTGCAGGCAACCAGGACCATCCCAACATGTTAGCGAGAGAACATTGCAACGGGAACTGGGAGCAATGAAAATCTGGTGTCGGTCTCTTGACAAGAGGTCACTTATAGCTGCACTTTTTCATTGAGCTAGAACTTATCGACTATTGGTAGTAGCTGCCTGACAGAACGTAGCCTGATCTGACAAATCACTTTTTGCCTTCATTCAGATTACGCACGTCACTGGGTTCGCCGAAGGTCAAATGAAGTAATTCATCCTGAATGTAAGTTCAGCTCCAATCAAGAAGTGCGGCTATGATCTTTCGGAGGCCATTCTCTTATCATGAATTGCACCCACTGAATGATGTGAACACTAACACAAAGCAATAAGCTTGTTACACATTCTGAATGATCAGGTGTTGAATTCAGCAAACATCTGTACGATTAGTGTGCTGTTGATACCAGCAATTTTCAAGACTGCGGCAAATTCCATCAAGCTGGAAGAATAATTGGCGATTTTCTGAATACCCCCCACACTGTTACATCTCGACTGGCTTGGAAAATCGTCCGGCGTGAACCACATGGAGAATCTGTGAGCATATTGGAACAAAGAGTAAAATGGAACATCAGCATTCCCGCAATTTGGTGGAAATGCACTGTCATATATTTTGCGAGAGGTTATCAAGTCCAGGTGTGACATTACAAGGTACTGAATAACGTGTGAAGTGATATCTGCAGGTGAGACGAATTCTTTTTACTGGTGACCTAGCAATGAGGTGGCGAAAATCATTGGACAGCAATTATACAGATACACATGACGGTACACAAGGCGTAAAAGAGTGGTGCTTTGTCAGAGCTATCATTTACGCTCTGATGATTCATGGTATCAAAATTAAAATGGCCTCACGACAGGAATTAAGACTTTGAACGTGGATTGCTTGTTGAAGTTAGGCATATACGACATTCCATTTCAGAAATTTTAGGGGAATTCAGTATTCCGAGATTCACCGTGTCAGGAATGTGTAGAGAACAGCAAATTTCAGGCCTCACGTGTCACCTTCGACAATGGCCGATGGCCTTCACTTAATGGCCGAAAGCAGCGGCGTTTGCACTGAGTTGTCAGTACTGAGAGGCAAGCAACACTTCATTCGATAGACGCAGAAATGAATGGAGAACGAGTAATGAACGTATGCCTTAGGACAGTGTGACGGAATTTGGCATAGTGGGTTATGCCAGCAACGTCCAACGCGGGTGCCTTTGCACATTTAACGGGAGGAAGGAAGAAGGAATGCCAACGTAAGGAATAAATTTAGCTGCACTAGGGCACCGAAATAATTCATTGGCGACCAGTGAAAATTTGAGCTGTGCCGGGTTTCTAACCCGGGTCTCCCGCTTAATCTCCTAGCTACCTGCGCTCGCCTCCCGTCCGTCTCAAATTCGCTACAGTCCTACGCTAAGGCCGCACCGCCCCTATCTTCAATGCATATTACGCTCGCCATTTCGGATTCTCACACGAGTTCGAACGTGAAGTAATGAACCATACATCGTAGTTACTCAGAAATGCATTTATAGCATGGTGTGGTTCTGTTATTTCGGATGTGAACAACCGCTCTACCATTCTTCAAATGTAATTCTACTCAAGTGGCTTTGCTAATAGCACTACATCTTCGGAACCATATCGGCTGGCTAGACCTTTAGGAAACCGTGGCTTGGTCGATGAGTCCTGATTTCAGTGATAAAAGTTGTTCAAATGTTTGTAAATCTATCGGACCAAACTGCCTGGTCATCAGTCCGTAGCTTACAAACTACTTAACCTAAGGTAAACTAAGCTAAGGACAAACACACACACACACACACACACACACACACACACACATACATGCCTCAGGGAGGACTCGAACCTCCGACGGCGAGCAACCGCGCGCTCCGCAGCGAAGCGCCTTAGACCTCTCGGCTACTCCACCGCGGCAATAAAAGTTGATAGTAGGGTTATAGGGGGGAACAGAATACCCCTAAACCATGGACTCAGGATTTCAACAAGGTGCTGTGCAAGCTGGAGGTAGCTCCGTAATTTTATAGGGTGTTCTTACACCGAACGGACTGCGTCCCCTGGCCCAACTGAACCGATCATCGTCAGGAAGTTGTCACGTTCGACTACTTGGAGACCATCTGCAAGCAATTATGGGCTTGATGTTCCCAAACAACGCTGTAATCTTTATGGATTAATACGCGCCCTTTCTCCAGTGCGCACTTGTTCGCGCTTAGCTTGAAGAATATTCTGGACAGTTCCAACGAATTATTTGACCTCACAGACCATCCAACATAAATCCCATCGAAACATTTCCATACCCTAAACGTGAGTTGGTGTTCAAACTCCTGCACCGGCAACCCGGCTACAGACGCAGTGTGCTTCAGGAGACTTCTACGTTGCGTCCTGTCACGTCGATGTGAGTCACTTTGTGCGAAAAAAAAGGGGTCCAACAAGAATTGGGGTATCCCGTGACTTTTGTCGACTCGGTGTGTACTGAAAACAGCTCGGGAGTCGTTCACAGAGTAAGCTGTGTTCCGATTTTAAGCGTTGAAACGGCTTGCTAGTTGAGTGCCGGTATGTTGGACACTGACGTCAGCACCTGACTGAACTTGTTGCAGCTGAGAAGTGAACCCCCCGAAGACAAGGAAAGTACCGCATGTACGCGTGTAGACACGGTGAGGGTGTTACGGAGGTGGTTGTGGTAGGCGTGCTGGCGGCTTCCGGCGCCTGACTAATGACGTCCGCCTTGGCGGGATGGCCGGAAGCGCCGCCTCTAAAAGCCCGCAGGTGGACCGCGCCCGCTCCTCCCACGCTGACACACACCACACACGCCTGTCTCTCTGCTCACGCACCTCCTCCTCCCCATTCTGGTAGCATTCTCGTGCGTAGTGGTGGAGCAACAGCTAACCTTCAATCTGCAGCCTCTTTAATTTGTCAGCTTTTCTATGTTGTTGTTGTTATGGTCTTCAGTCCGGAGACTGGTTTGATGCAGCTCTCCACCCTACTACTGAGCAAGCCTTTCCATCTCCTCATAAGAACGGCAACCCACATCCACTTGAATCTGCTTACTATACGTGTCTCTTGTTCTCCCTCTGCGATTTTTACCCCACACACTTCCCTCCAATGCTAAATTTACGATTCCCCGATGTCTAAGAATGTGTCCTACCAAGCGATCCCTTCTTTTGGTCAGGGTATGCCAAAAATTCCTTTTCTCACCAATTCTGTTCAGTACTTCTACATTGGTTATGCGATCTACCCACCTAATCTTCAGCATTCTTCTGTAGCACCACATTTCAAAAGCCTCTATTCTCTTCCTGTCCGCACTGCTTATCGTCCATGTTTCACTCCTGTACAAGGCAACACTCCACACAAATGCCTTCAGAAAAGACTTCCTTACACTTAAATTAATATTCGATGTTAGCAAATTTCTCTTTTTCAAAAATGCTTTTCTTCCAATTGCAATTCTGCATTTTATATCCTCTGTACTGCGACCATCACATGTTATTTTACTACCCAAGTAACAAAACTCTTCTACCACCTTCATTGTTTCGTTACCTAATCTAATTCCTTCAGCATCGCCCGATTTTCTAAGACCGCATTCCATTATTTTTGTTTTGCTCTTGTTAATGTTCATTTTATATGCTCTCTTCAACACACTGTCCATTCCATTCAACTGCTCTTCCAGGTCCTTTGCTATCTCTGACAGAATTACAATGTCATCAGCAAAACGCAATGCTTTTTTTTCTTCCCCCTGTACGTTAATCCCTATTCCAAATTTTTCCTTGCTTTCCTTCACCGCCTGCTCGATGTACAAATTGAATAACATCGGAGAAAGGCTACAATCCTGTCTTACTCCCTTCCCAACTGATGCTTCCCTTTCATGCCCTTCGAGTCTAATAACTGCGGTCTGGCTTTTGTACAAGTTATGAATAACTCTCCTTTCCCTATATTTTACCCCTGCTGACTTCAGAATTTGAAAGATTGAATTCCAGTCAACATTGTCAAATGCTTTCTCCAAATCTACAAAAGCTAAAAATGTAGCTTTCCCTATCCTTAATCTATCTTCTAAGATAAGACGTAAAGTAAGTATTGCCTCCCGGGTACCTATGTTCCTCCTGAATCCAAACTGATCTTCCCCGATGTCAGCTTCTACCAGCTTTTCCATTCTCCTGTAGATAATTCGTGTTAAAATTTTGCAACAATGACTTATCAAACTGATGGTTCTGTAAATTTCACACCTGTCGGCGCCTGATTTCTTTGGAATGGGGATTATTACATTTTTCTTAAAGTCTGAGGGTATTTCGCCTGTCTCATAAATCCTACACACCAATGCAAATAGTCTTGTCATGGCTGGCTCTCCCAGAGACTTTAGTAGCTCTGAGGGTATGTCATCTACTCCTGGGGCCTTGTTCCGACCTAGGTCTTTCAAGGCTCTGTCAAATTCATCTCTCAGTATAGCATCTCCTATTTCATCTTGATATACGTCCTCTTCCCTTCCTACCACATTGTCTGTAAGTTCATTTCCTTTGTAGAGCTGCTCTATGTACTCTTTCCACCTTTCAGCTTTCCCTAATGCCAATCAATTATGCGGAGCAGAAAAAGTTTCCAAGTATGTTATCTTAAGTTGTTTCTTTTTTTATGTTGTAAATTAACGAATCCAAGATCAGTCTATAATTGCGGTTCCGTGGCAAAGTGGTGGAGTGTAGACAATGAATCCAACGGTCATGGGTGTGATCTGCGCTGGTGTGAAAAATGTCGACTTGCTCCGTGCTTCGAAATCCGCGCTAAACTGAAGGTCCCCCTATAACTGGCTGAGTAAGTCAGCTGAAAGGTCCGAGGAAGGCAACGGCATACCATCTCCAAACCAGTCTTGTGTAGTTCGCGAACGAACTAGTTCCGAAGAGCGCTCCCACAGGCGAACTACGCGAACTAGTTCGTAGATCCCTCGCCTCTTTGTTCGTCCGCTTGTTTTCCGAAGACTGACGGGGAACAGCGACAGGACGCGAGAGCGCGCAGAATCGCGTGATTCCCTTCTGCCAGGTACCTTCATTTCGAGCTGAGATGCAGCTCAGCTGTAGTTTCGTAGCTCACTGCCACAAGAAATCTATTTTAAAAATAAAGTACTAAGAGTACACTGTATGCAAAGTAGTTGAATACCATTGTATCACCCATTCGTGTAAAAATGGTTTGATTAGTATTTGATGCCAAATTGCCCAAAAATACGGGTAATAGCACACGCTTTAGCAACACTGATTCATTATATAAAAAGCTGTCATAAAAAAGAGGTCTTTTAGAAGCGGTAACAAAAGCCAAAAAGAGCGCACTAACTAGAAGGAGCTGGCGAACCAGGAGCAGCGGACGAACTAGGAGCAGCGGACGAACTAGGAGCAGCGGACGAACTAGGAGCAGCGGATGATTATGCCAAACGTATATCGCTTCATAGTTCGTTGGACTCTTTTCCAGAGACCGACGGGCAATAGCGAGAGGGCGCGTAGCGGAATTAAATATCACGTGTTTGCCTTCTGCTGATGAGTCATTTCCAGGTGAGCGTCTGCCTGCTAGATTACACAGTTCAGTGCTACACAATTTCTGCTTTGATGTTTTCTGCACTCTGCAATATCTGACTAATAAATTCCATAATGCCAAGATAACTCTAAACTTAAACGCGAGAAATTATCCACAAACTGTTTCTTTTGGTTTGCGTCATATCGTTAGCGGCTGAAGCAGCAAGCGCATGAAGCAGCTAGGTGGGGGAACTTCCCCCTCCACCTGCACGCGCAGACTACGCCGCTCAGCCGTCACTGGGAGCGGACGAACTAAAAGCGCGCTCCCGATCGCGAACTATTGTGCGCAAGTCTACTCCAAACAGAACCATGCCTAGTAAAGCATTGTGCTGGTCAAACCAGTCTTCCGATTTTTGACTGCCTTAACTTTCATATATACCATCTGAGGAAAGTCTATCTATACATATTATAAAAATTTATGTATTTTTGTGTGTCTGTGTGTGTGAGTACTCCATATCTCCTCCTAAAACTCTACTCCGAATTTGGTACAAAATTCCTTACTGTCAGACAACAATCGCTTTGGGGTTAAGAACCACCTAAGACACATGGTTTAGGAGAAATGGCGTCATAAACAATGAAATCACGAAAAACTGTCACAGTAAGCGGCAGTGTTCCATATCTGCTAAAATTATGGACCGATTTCAAGGAAAATTAGCACAAATACTCTTTAACATCAGGAACAATCACCATGGGAGCAGTGCCTAAAGAACCTTACGAAGCCCAACTCAGCTGATGATGATGATGGTGTGGTATTTATGGTCGTTAGACCCCAACTGGGGACGTGTTCGGCCTGCCTGGTGCAAGTCTTTTTAACTGACGCCACTTCGGCGACTTGCGTGTCAATGATGATGGAATGATGATAAGAACGACACAACACCCAGTCCCCGAGTGGACAAAATTTCCAACCCGGCCGGGAATCGAACCCGGGAAACCAACCACGCTGTCTACTGGACTACGGAGGCGCGGACCCCAACTGAGCTGAAATCTCTCGACAGAAGAAAGACCACTGAAATGATGGGATACTAATTGGATTCTACACAGACTATTAGAAGGAACTTACCCCCTTCAAGCAGCAGTGCACCCTAGGTCTCTAGAGATACCAAGAGTTCCTCATTCATGGAAAAACGGCTGGTCATCCCCATTTCCAGGCCTCTTCTGAAGTCGGTCTGTTCTAGAATTTTGGAACACACTTTATGCTCGTGTATTAAGACAGTTATAGCTAAAGGCCGTGCTGCAGTGCATACACCGATTACCGCGAGATCACGTAACTTATAAGCTGGCTAATAGTTGGATGGGGCAGTTCCCGGGTCTGCCAGAATTGCAAGCTGGGTGCACTGAGACCTTGTGAGGCCAATCGAGAAGCTACTTGACTGAGAAGTAGCGGCTGCGGTCACGGATACTGACAGGAACGGCCGGAGAGCGGTGAACTGCCCGAATGCCCCTCCATACCGCATCCGCCGACGCCTTCGTGCTGACGGTGACACGGCGGTCGGTCGGTACCGGTGGGGCTTTCGAGGCCTGTGGGACGGAGAGAGGACATAGATGTCTTCTATAGGAATCTACGTGAGTTCTAAAAGAAACTATCGTGTGAAACCCAACTTCCTCTATTCATCCACGAGGTCCTGAAAACAGTAGATGCAGACTCCCAGGTAGATGGCGTGTTCCTTACCTTTCGGAAGGCGTTCGATACGGTTCGGTACTGTCGCCTACTTATAATTATACGAGCGTGCGGATTCGTGATTTCATTCAAGAGTTTCTAACAAACATAAATCAGAATCTCAATATCGACAGAGAGGTGACTTGAGACGTAAAAGCCGCGGTGGAGTAGCCGAGCGGTCTAAGGCGCCTCGCTACGGAGAGCGCAGTTGCTCGCCGTCGGAGGTTCGAGTCCTCCCTGGGGCATAGGTGTGTGTGTGTGTGTGTTGTCCTTAGGTTAGTTTACCTTAGTTTAAGTAGTTTGTAAGCTACGGAATGGTGACCACGCAGTTTGGTCCGATAGATTTACATTTTTTTTTTTTTTTATTTTTTTTTTTGAGACTGGAAGGTAACTTGGGGAATGGGCCGGACAGTTATTTTAGCAAAATATACAGCGTGTAACAGAAACGTAAGGCATAAATTGCACGACACATTCCTCACACTTAGACAAATAGGTAATATTATGAGAACATTGGTCCGAGAACGCTTTGTTGCCATGTTACACCTCAATGTCTCCAACGCAGTAATCAGGGGAAACGCACGAGAACAGAATGCTACCAGCATACCACATGCAACTGTTTGTCAGATGGGCTTTGATACACGCAGCAACCCGCCGGCCTAGTGAATCTCGGAGGCGCTGCTATATCCATAGGTCTAGTGCAGTGTTCGTCAACCTGTGGGTCGCCACCCCCAAGGGGGTCGCCTCCACAGCAGGCAGTACTTGCACCTTACAACAACCAGCCAGGAACATGACTGACTGCTAGGATCCCGAAATACAAAAACATATGCCTAAGAAAAGTGACAAGTATTTTATTGATCATCCATTCTCAGTTGAATAGAACAAAGATTGTTTTACAATAAATACACCATGTGAATAATGAATAAACGAAAGACTTGAAAACTGTTTTCAGGTACCAGGCGATAGTTAATTTTACAATATGTTGTTGTGGTCTTCAGTCTGCAGACTGGTTTGATGCACTCTCCATGCTACACTGTCCTGTGCATCCCTCTTCATCTGAGAATACGAACAGCAACTTACAGCCTTTTGAATCTGCATACTGTATTCGTCCCTTCGTGTCCAGCTACGATTCTGAGCCCACAGACTTCCTTCTAATGCTAAGTTGACGATTCCATGATGTCTCAGAATGTGTCCCACCGACCTATTCTCTTAGACAGGATATGCCAGAAACTCCTTTTTTCCCCAATTCTGTTGAGCACCTCCTTATTAGTTACGTGATCAACCCATCTAATCTTAATCATTCGTCTGTAGCACCATATTTCGAAAGCTTTTATCATCTTTCTGTCTCAACTCCTTATCGTTCATGTTTCACTCCCATACAATGCTACACTCCAGACAAATGCTTTCAGACAGAACTTCCTAACATTTAAACTAACTCGGATGTCAACAAATTTCGCTTCTTCAGATACGCTTTTCTTCCCATAGCCATTCAGCATTTTATATCTTCTTTACTTCGGCCTTCAGAATTTATTTTGCTGCCCAAATAACAAAACTCATCTACAGCTTTTATAGTCTCATGACCTATTCCCATGATTTTCTTACACTACATACCATTAAACTTCTTTTTCACTTATTAATGTTCATCTTACAAACTACTTTCAACACTGTCCATTCCGTTCAATTGCTCTTCCAGGTTCTTTGCTGTCTCTGGCAGAATCACAATGTCATCGTCAAACCTCAAAGTTTTTATTTCTTCTCCCTCAATTTTAATTCCTTCTCCAAAGTTCTCCTTGCATTCCTTCACTGTTTGTTCAATGTACAGACTGAATAACAATGGGGAAAGGCTACAACCCTGTCTTACAGCCTTCCCAATAAGTGCTTACCTTCCATACCCATCGACTCTAATAACTACTGCCTGGTTTATGTATAAGTTGAATGTAACTCTTCGCTCACCATATTTTATCCCTGCTACCTTCAGAATTTGAAAGAATGCATTCCAGTCAACATTGTCAAAAGCTTTCTCCAGATTCACAAATTTTAAAAACTTAGCTTTTCCTTTCCTTAAACTATCTTCTAAGATAAGTGGTAATTAATATTGAGAAATTCGATTGTGTATAGGTTGACAATACAGTGGAACCTTGCTCAACGGTTATAAATCGCTTCTGACTCTTAACTGCAATGCGAAACTTTGCTATGGAACATATATTTTTCTGTCGGAATTCGTGTAAAATTAGGATTTGTTCCATTCAGAAAAATATATCATATAGTTTACAATACTGCATTTTTATTGTTTTTTAGAAGAAAGTTGCATCAATGGAAGAAAATTAAATTCGTTGTCTTTGCTAGTCCCGTAAGGTTCGCAAGAGAACTTCTTTGAAGTTTGTAAAGTAGGAAGCGAGGTACTGACGTAATTAAAGCTGTGAGGACAGACCGTGATAGCTCAGCCGGTAGAGAGCCTGACCGCCAAAGTCAAGGGTCCCAGGTTCTAATCCCGGTTCCGACACACACTTTTATTCCGCCGGGAAGCTTCATATGAGCGCACAGTCCGATGCAGAGTCACAATTTCATATTCGAGAGGCAAATTGCTCATGAATGACTTTTTTCTAAAGCATTCTAAGGGTTGGCAAACATAATGCATATGAAGAGTGCTTGTGCGGCTAGATTCAGCAGCGGGAGGCAGCGGTCATTTGTGCACGAGTTGTGCCTTGTGTGTGTGCGTGCGTGCGAGTGCGGCACAATACTTAAGTTGTGTGACTCTTTTCTACGCGTCTGTACGACGCCTAGCGATCGTATTTACGACAAGTTACAACCAATAATTTCATTTCATTTGGGCCTGCAGCATTGTGTACGTCTTTTAAGGATATATTGTTAATCTAAGTAATGCCAAATTGCTGCTTCACTTTATCGATGTTAAAAACTGTTTATTATTATAGCAATAGGCCTATTTCGGCACTGTGGCCATCATCAGGCTATTTCCATATAGCATCGTGGAGGTATAATTTATTACAATAACTGCATATAATTGCAGTATATATGCTCTTTAGATGGTATATATATTACGTTTAAATGTTTGTAGTGCTTATGGGACTTAACTACGGGGTCATCAGTCCCTAAACTTACAAACTACTTATGAACTAACTAATACTAAGGTCGGCACAAATATCCATGCCCGAGGGGGGATTCGAACCCCCGACCGTAGCGGCCGTGCAGACCGTGACTGGAGCGCCTCAGTCACCACAGCCACCGCGGGCGGCAATATTACGTTTATCAGGTATTAATTCATTACTGCTAATCTGTCAGTTTGACATATCCTCCTTCGCTGGAGGATATGTCAGACTGACAGATTAGCAGTAATGAATTAATACCTGATAGACGTAATATATATACCATTTAAAGAGCATATATACTGCAATTATATGCAGTTATTGTAATAAATTATACCTCCACGATGCCAAATGGAAATAGCGTGATGATGGCCGCAGTGCCGAAATAGGCCTATTGCTATAACGATAAACAGTTTTTAACATCTATAAAGTGAAGCAGCATTTTGGCATTACTTAGATTAACAATAAGTTACAACCAATCTCGCTAAATTATTTTTATTATTGCAATTGTCGTACGCAGATAAACATAAAATGAGTATTTCGTCTGTTGTTTCAGTAAGTGAAATTTTAAGAATTAATATTCTGTTTCTGAACAATTTTAAGACAGCGAACAGTTTATCTACGTACAAAACTCGGAAAGAACTATAAATAGAAATTATAAGTAAAATGGTCGACGCCAATGATTATGTACAGTCAGTTAAAAAAAACTGTTCCACTTTCCTTTTTCTTTTGTCATGTCTGATTTCGGTCCCCAAGGCTTATTCCAGCGTACATATGTTCACTTTAATTGTTCTGTCTCTGTTCTCTCTAAAGTGGTATTCATGCGTTTTTTATGACTACAAATCAGTACTATACCTGCGGGACCTGCCCCACAATTATCCAGTACAAGAGCGGTAAAGATAGGTACTAATTAATGAAAGACAAGGAATTTATAGAATCTCTAGCTGTATATTACCAGTTAAACTTAATCGAGCAAATTAGAAAGTGGGTACTATTTTGAAAAATGATAATTCCTTAGCTATAGTAAAAAGCTGATGATGTAGGCAGAGTTAATTACAATACTGTTTACCTATAGTTTGTAAATCGTGTGTCATATTCACAGTACATCACTACATGTCATGAAGTTTTGTTCTTATCTTCACCATTAACTTACAAGAAGTATTTGAACGTAAGATTTTCTATGGAAAAAGCAGTTCCAAACCACACTTCTGTATTTTAGCTGTTTATGTATTGTTTCAAGGTTGTATCCCAAATCTCAAATGCTGATTTTCATTATAATCAGCCAAGTCGCCATGCTGCCACCTGGCATCACATCCCGCATACCTCGGTGGACTTGCGCTCCATGGAACGAAGGGTGTTGCAGAGAAACGGCTTAGCCACGGAATAGGATCATGTTTCCAAATTACGTATGGAAAGAAGGAGAGAGCACTTCCTACAGGAGTGGCATGCACAATTTAGGTGTTAAAATCTCATGAGCAAATCAGCTAGCATCTTGCTTTTCTTGCAATATGCAGTCCATTGCTCTACCTCACTCGATAACTTACGACTTTGTGGGACCAGGGTCTCTAACCTCTGACTGATACATTTACCCTTCTGCATCAACACGAAGGCTTGCAACATCATCAGGGATTCACTCTGTTCTTTCCTTAAAGTGTCGCGCATTATATAGGGCTATTGGAAGAATATCGATGAATAAATATAAGAATAATCATCGGGAAAAATATCGATAGATATCTGCTACATTATTTAAACTGATTTATCGATATCAAAATCGTAATATCGAGTGGCGATATTTTTGTTTTATATCTTATGATTTCGCAATTTTCGGCAATTTTTTTGAAGTTTTTCGTTTGAAATTGTAGTAGAACGTAATTTTACTTGTACTGTGTGGAGGAGTTTTATGGGTAATTCACTCTCTCCAATAGCGGACAGTCTCGTTATGTGAGGTTTTCTAGGGGAGAAAAATTGGTCTTCTAAGGGGGGGGGGGGGGGGGGGGGTGCGCAATGCATAGTGGGAAATGCTGACGCAATCGGCGCTCGGCGCTACCAACAGACACTGCAACATTGCTGCCGTTGGCATCAATGATAAAAAGGACAGTTGACGCTGAGTGTTCTGGACAAATCCGAATGTGACGAAACCAAACGACTGACTCATCGGTCATCTTTGCCGCGCCATTGTTAACAAAGAGGTAATCTTCTCTTCGGCAAGCGCATTCATCCGTTGTATGGAAGCTTTCAAGAAGCTATACTTGAGACGCGTTTCGTACAATTCATGTAAAAAGCAATATTAAACTATCGAAATACAACTCTCGCGTCACATTACATTTAAAGAGCAAACACCACTTTGCGTATTTGGATCTACAATTATCAATGGACACTGATACGAGAGCTAGCAGTAGTGTCGCTGGTACTATTGTCCCGGAGAAGAGCTCATAGTTTATTTACGCCAAATACCAGCAAAACAAATCTGGCGACGAACATAAAACTTTAACTAACTATGTAATAATTGCAAGTTTTCACTTTATTTATCTTGTGAGTTTGCACTTGGTAAATATTAATTCGGTAATACTGTTCTACATCTACATACATACTCCGCAATTCACCGTAAGGTGCGTGGCGGAGGGTACACTGTACCACTACTAGGCATTTCCTTTCCTATTCCGCTCCCAAATAGAACGAGGAAAAAAAGAATGCCTATATGCCTCCGTACGAGCCCTTATTTCTCTTATCTTGTCTTTGTGATCTTTACGCGAAATGTAAGTAGGTGGCAGCAAGATCGTACTACACTCAGCTTCAAATTCCGGCCCTCTAAATTTCCGCAACAGAGTTTCACGTAAAGGACGTCGTCTTTCTTCCAGCGATCCCCAATTGAGTTGCCGGAGCATTTCCGTGACACTTGCGCATTGGTCGAACCTACCGATAACAAATCTAGCTGCTCGCCTCTGAACCGCCTCTATGTCTTCCTTTAAACTGATCTGCTGCGGGTCCCAAACACTTGAGCAATACTTAAGACGTGGTCGTACAAGCGTTTTATACGCGGTCTCCTTTACAGGTGAAGTACATCTCCCCAAAATTCTCCCAATAAACCGAAGTCGGCTGTCCGCCTTACTCACAACTGTCCTTACATGTTCGTTCCCTTTCATATCGCTCTGCAATGTTACGCCTAGATATTTGAACGACACGACAGCATCAAGAAGCTCACTACTAATGCTGTATTCGAACATTATGGGATTGTTTTTTCTACTCATGCGCATCACCTTACATTTTTCTAAACTGAGAGCTAGTTGCCATTCTTCGCACCAACTAGAAATGTTGTGTAAGTCATCCTTCATGCTATTACAGTCAAAGACGACACCCTCCCATACACCACAGCATCATCAGCAAACAGACGCAAATTACAACTTACTCTGTCCATCAGGTACGGTACATTTCCACCAGATTAACGATCAAGAACATACAAGCTTTTCACCTGCATTTGTCCCATTACCCTTATTAGCTTCCAAATTATCACATTAAATTTGAATGCAATGAAACATTAGTACTACAATACTACTAAAACTTGCAATGTAAAAGGTAAAGCAGTCAACAATCCGAAGATTGGTTTGAACACCACAGTGCTTTACTAGGCATGGTCCTGTTTGGAGGTGGTATGCCGTTGCCTTTCTCCGACCTTCGAACTGACTTACCCAGCCAGTTATAGGGGGACCTACAGTTTAACGTGGGTTCCGAACCACGGTGCTACTCGGTATTTTTCACATGAACAGTACTGCCAGAGGTGAAAGAAGTGAAAAGTGACAGATAAAAATCCTAGGATCTGGCGGGGATCGAACCCGCGACCTTTGGATTTGTAGTCTGGCACTCTACCACTGTACAACCGAGGTGCAATGGACAGTCCATATATTTATAGGTCGATGTGGCGATATTTTTACCTTCGATATATCGATACTTTTTTTAATACTCCAGGGCCTATATTGATATTTTTATTTTTTTAATATCAATGTATCGGAAATTAAGGGAAATATCAATGGGAAATTAAGGGAAATATCAACATGTCCAAGACGCATCCACAACGCATGCAGTCGACATTTAGTCTTGCGAAGGTCATAGCAATTTAGCATACAGGAGAAAGATAACTATTTTGAGCGAAAGCAGTGAATATGAGTGTGCAGGTTACTCTCACTTGATACAGGTGGGGAGTGGCAAGTTGACGGCTCGTCTGCAGTGTGTGTGAATAGGAGAGGAACACGCCCCCCGTTCCCAGGCCGTCCACTAGAATTAGTCCGAACCGGTCCACACGTGAGGCACAGCTGTTCCAACAAGCCGGCTGTACTGTTATACCGCGGCCACGTGCACCGTCGCATTTCTGGGTTAGCCGCCAGCCGAGGCTCAGCACGAAACCTGTGTGCTAATTATTTGAAAACTACTTGACAACAACGAGAACGCCTTTTCGCTATTATAGTCGGCCCATTGGTTGCACAGTGGTAGAGTGCCAGACTACAAATCCAAAGGTCGCGGGTTCGATCCCCGCCAGATCCTAGGATTTTTATCTGTCACTTTCCACTTCTTTCACCTCTGGCAGTATTGCTCATGTGAAAAATACCGAGTAGCACCGTGGTTCGGAACCCACGTTATACTGCAGGTCCCCCTATAACTAGCTGGGTAAGTCAATTCGAAGGTCGGAGGAAGGCAACGGCATACCACCTCCAAACAAGACCAAGCCTAGTAAAGCACTGTGGTGTTCAAAGCAATCTCCGGATTGTTGACTGCTTTACCTTAGTCGCCCCATAGTGCCTCGCTCCAAGTAAACGCCCTGCGAACCTCAAGTAAATAATCCAGACAGCAAAATTCGTTCTGTGTCCCACATAAATTACAATTGTAACCAATCTAAATGAATGTTTGTCTGTATGTCCTCTATGTGTTCATAAACCATTCATTCGAGAGCAACGAAACTTTGGTGAACTGTTCACCGTACGACCACGAAGGTTCCTGACCCAAAAACAAAAGAGCACGACACTTAGCTCAGGAGATATGACGTCATAAATAGAGGCCACCGGGTGAGAATACCCAGAATTATGCGTCAGTTATTGGAAAATGGGAGTAGTTAGGGACCAGCAACGAAGTTTGCAAGTAATTTCAGACGTTTATTAAGCGTTTTGTAACTGACCCCACCTCCCACAAAATGATGAAACGAAAAGAAGTCTAACGCTCACAACAGTTTCGCTGTAGATGCCGCAAAACTGTCGTATCAGGCATGACCTTGTACTTTCTATACAAGAAAGGGAGAAGCTGAACAGATAGAGAGGACAGGAGATTGACAAAGAGCGAGAGGCGGTAATGACAGAGGCAGGGGGAATTGGTGAACCGTTATAGTGCGGTTGGGGGAGAGGAGGAGTGGGCAGATGAGAGACGAAGAGGAGGACGTTGGGCAGTGGAGGAGGAACAAGCAGAGGAAGGTAGACAGAGGAGGGAGAAAGACGGAGGCGGGAACAGTACATGGACTAACTGAATATTGGGATATAGGGACTGATGACCCCGCAGTTAAGACCCATAAGCTTAACAAACATTTGAATATTTGAATATTGGGATAAATAAAAATACCCCAGCATTGTAGGATTTACAGCTGCTTTATACAATGCGAAGCCTGAGAGGAGAAATACAAAGGTAAGAAAAAATATTGGACTTGGGGGAGGTGAAGAGCCGAGAGATTAAGGTAATGAGTGTATGATGTCTATTCAATTGCCAAGCATATTTAACAATTGCGAAGAATTGCCGGGTTTGCTAGTATCTGAATAAAATACGTTAGCATAATTGTGTATGATATCTAATGCCCTAATTCTTTTGAGCAGTGTATATTCAGAAACGATGCGATAACGGCCGAAACAATATTAATTATGAAATAAATCGCAATTTGCGATGTTATGGCTTCACTGTATTAGGTTTAGATGAAATACCAAACTGTGGCGAATGAAAATTTGTGCCTGGCCGGGATTCGAACCCGGGATCTCCTGCTTTCTAGGCAGACGGGTTGACCAGTCCGCCACCGAGGACACAGCGAGCAGCACGACTGCAGAGGACTCTTCTCTGCACGTCTCCCGCCACACGCAAATCTCCATTCGCCACGCTGTCTCTTTCCTATACCACAGCCTATTTATTCTATAATGCTCGCAGCCACAATACTGTATTCCCGCATCGGGGAGAACAGACCATGAGGTATCGAGACACAATTAACTGTCGTCAGGAGCCCAGCCTCGGCTTGTATACAATTATATATATTTTTTGACGAATTACAGCGTTCAAATGAATGAAATAAATCGCAATTTTCAATGTTATCGCAATTTGCGATGTTATGGCTTCACTGTATTAGGTCTAGATGAAATACAAGCCGAGGCTGGGCTCCTGACGACAATTAATTGTGTCTCGATACCTCATGGTCTGTTCTCCCTGATGCAGGAATACAGTATTGTGGCTGCGAGCATTATAGAATAAATAGGCTGTGGTAACAGGAAAGAGACAGCGTGGCGAATGGAGATTTGTGTGTGGCGGGAGACGTGCAGGGAAGAGTCCTCTGCAGTCGTGCTGATCACTGTGTCCTCGGTGGCGGAGTGGTTAACGCGTCTGCCTAGTAATCAGGAGATCCCGGGTTCGAATCCAGGTCGGGCACAAATTTTCATTCGCCACAGTTTGGTATTTCATCTAAATCTAATACAGTGAAGCCATAACATCGCAAATTGCGATTTATTTCATTCATTTGAACGATATATATATATATATATATATATATATATATATATATAAAATTGAATATTAACTATGTAAGATATGGGTAATGATTTATTTGACAACTCCAAGTTCGCAGTATTTTCGTTCGCACGTGACTGGCACAAAGTTTTCATTTTAACACCCTTAATCAACTAAAATAATGTCTAAGCGCTGTTAACAAGTGTCCCAGAACATGCATAGCGGCTACCGGCAGGCGGAGGGGCAGCAGCCGGCAAACGCGCCGCGCATCTCGTGGACCTCTCCCAGGCGTCTTTCGTGAGACACCCTGTACCTGGGAAATTATACTATTGTAGGACATGTTATTCTTGATATATGACGTCATAACGATTAAGCTGCGTGAAAACGAAACTGAATAGCGGAGGGTCGCGCAGAAAGTGATGAACCGAGGTGGAAGGAGTGGACTCACATAACTACGGAATAAATACACACCTGGGCAACGCGTACTGCCTTAGTCTTATACAAATTGTGTGCGCGCGCTCCACATCTACTCATAAACTATTGTAACGGTTTGCTAGACTTAGTCCTTCCTGTCTGACAGCAGTCCATCTGGGGATCAAAACTCATACCCTTCAAGGTGACCAAGGGCTTGGGATTGGGGGAAAGAAAAAGAGGTTCTCCTGTGCATTCATATACCAAACTTGATTCATCCAATATTTGAGAACGAGTGCACTTACCAACTTGTAACAAATTTTATACAGAATATGTAACTAGTATGAAAACTTTTCAACCTGGCAACCCCTACAATATGATGAATGCAAAGACATTATTCGCTTACTATGTTTTGCGCTGTTTATACAGAAAACTACGGCGTTTGGTAGACATTACAATAAAATGATCAGACGTTTGTAAACCTATTCTATTTTCTTCAGGGCAGACATAGGGAAAAATAATGGAAAAATCCGAATTTTATTTTAATGCGTAATTTATTAGGTTGATGTTTTAAGAATAAAATCTCAAAGATTCGTTATCGAAATATGCTTAGAATATTTTTTTAAGAACGACATTTCTTCGACCGTCTGCGCATCGCACATCTCCTTTATCTGTGCTCCACTCCTTGTTTACACTAGATATTTCTTTGTATTAATTTTTCGATCATACAATCGAAACGAACAGCAGACGTATTTATAAGACTGTGACAAAGATTATACTAACGTGTTCCTTTTTTTATAACGTGATTTGCTTTTAGTAGTGCCACTGGGGGTGTTAAAAGATTAACAGACATAGAAATTCACACACTACAAATATATTATGGGAAAACCATCAGGAACAATGTACACAGTGTGAAAGCAATGCAGCAAGCAGTGTGGGCAATATTCTTTCATAAAATTTCCACAGATGAGACTCCTCAACACCCCTTCTGGGTGTAAATATCTTCAGCCAAAAGTCAGTAGGAAACCATACACCCAGAAGCATGGTTTGCCACTTGCTGTTTTAAATGTTATAAAGCCAACTTTCAGATATCTAGCCTACTCTGGACTTCTGAAAAAATGTGTGCATGGGAAAACACAAAATACAAATGAGAGCAACAATCACCTTAATTGGATGCGCTGTCCCAAAACATTTCAAATGTTTGTTAAGCTTATGGGACTTAACTGCGGGGTCATCACACCCTAAACTTACAAACTAACTTATACTAAAGACAACAAAGACATCTACGCCCGAGGGAGGATTCGAACCTCCGACGGGGAACAGCCTCGATCATCGGAGCATAGTGCCTCAATGCGCTCAGCCGCTCCGCCGCGGCCCCAAAACAGTGTTTGTGTTCTCAAATGTTGTGAAGGTAGTTGCATGTGATGCCCGTCTAGGGCTTAACAGTAGAAATGTAGGTAGGATCAAGGGCTTTCATAGATTAGGTTTCCATCCAGGTGCATTCAAACTGAAGATACTCCGAAGCATCGATGAAGGGAGGCTTGATAGAGCATAGGCAGCAGAGGAAAATATCCAAAAGATGGCTAGGCAAAGGAGACAGGGAAAGAGAATACTTCAAGAAGACAAGGAAGAGAATGAAGATTATGGATATGAACAGCATTAGTGGGTAAAGGTGTGGCAATGTTGTTAAAAATTAAAATAAATACTTTAAATGAGATTTCCCGTAAAATGATTTTTTTTTATTTATTTATTTTTTTTTTTTTTTTTTTAGACATAATGTACCTTTTATCAGGAACTATAAAAGCTAACCTTCTGCATTAGGCACAGTTCTTAAAAATCACTTAATCTTGTGCCTGAGAATAGTTCGTCTTTCCTGCATAAGGAAAGTAGAACAGGCCAAGTTAAAGTGAAACTGAAAAATTAATTTGAAATTAACCATGACCTTAAACAAAACCTGTTGCACACGTTTTAACAGCCTGTAATGCAGAAATGTACTGTAAAGTATCAGCTTTAATGCTTGAATATTTTATGAGGAAAGGTACGTTATATGTAAACCAATAATTAAAAATTCAAACCCTTATAAAATAAAATTCTATGAACAGCATCAAACAAAAATTGCACAGAATATTGTGCATTATATACTACACAACAGTGCCCAGTTTTAAATTTGTAACTATAACATTGTAGGAGATATCAAATTTTAAATGTCAGTATGCATTTTGTCCTACGTCTGCCCTTAAGAAATCATTGGAGAATATAATGAACAACGAAGAAAACTCAGTAGTCTAAACGTTGCGAGACTGTCTCACTAATAACGAAGGAAAGTTAAGATGACTTTAATGTTTTCCGTGCTCTTCATGCTCTGAAACCACAGCCACAATATACTAGGGTCGTCCATAAAATGGGTTCCGTTTCTACAGGGTGTCTCACGAAAGACGCCTGCCAGGCGTCCGCGGATCGCGCGGTACGGCTCCCGGCTGCTGCCACCGCATGTGCTGGCCACGGCAGATTCTCGGACTCTGTTGTGCCGCGGGCGCATACGCTGAGTTAAAGTCTAAAAAACATTGTCATCTGAGTAACCTAAGCTTACCTTTATTTACAGTAAATGTTCAGAATGATGTCCCTCTATGGAAAGAGCGGCCTGACATCTCTTGAACACATTTGCGAACAATCGTCGAATTTCGGTTGCCGAAATCTGGGAAATGACTAGTCGAGTCCTGTCTTCAAACTCTTGGAGTGTATGGGGATTCCTCGCATACACCTTGTCTTTTAACATTCCCCAAAGATAAATGTCACAAAGATTTAGATCTGGAGAACGAGGAGGCCAGTCAACTATCCTGTCATCAAAAACACTTCGTATTGCTGCCATAGAAGCATTGGCAACGTGTGGTCTTGCATTGCCCTGCATGAAATAAACGTACAATTTAACGTTGGGTCAAAGTTCTTGGAAAAATGTATGCAGGATATTGTTCACATACCTGTCAGAATTTATTGTTTCGTGGAAAAAGACTCCACTAGTCATTTCCCAGATTTCGGCAGCCGAAATTCGTCGAGTGTTCGCATATATGTTCAAGAGATCTCAGACCGCTCTTCCCATAGAGGGACATCAGTTTGAACATCTACTGTAAATAAAAGTAAGCTTAGGTTACTCAGATGGCAATGTTTAAACTTTAACTCTGTATATGCGCCCGCGGCACAATAGAGTCCGAGAATCGAGCGTTGTCGTGGCCGGCGGATGCGGCGGCGGCAGCCGGGAGCCGTACCGCGCGATCCGTGGATGCCTGGCAGGCGTCTTTCGTGAGACACCCTGTACTTCTTTCCGCAACACCGCTATGACAGCCGTTCCGAGCATATGCGGCAGTTACTCTGGCTGAAGGAGAAGACATGTACGTCATTTCCAGATCGCTGTTGTCGACGTGTGCTTTGTAGTGCTTCTTTATAATGTCAGCCATAACTGAAAATGCCTCCTCATGTGAAATCAGATCTGTGATTTGTTTTCTAAATGCAAAGAAAGTTAAACCAAAGGATAGGTAAATCAGTGAGGTTTATAGACAAAATGGTATGAGTGATTCAATAGTTAGAAGATGGGTCAGACTATTCAATGAATGAAGTGGACGCCCGTCTGTGGTTACTGATGAAATGGTTCACACAAATGAGGAGAAGTTTAAGCACACCCATAAGTTTACACTTAGTGACTATGCTATAGCAAATCTCACGATCACTAATTCATGAAATAGTTACTGAAAAACTGAAAATTTGAAAACTTTGCTCACGTTGGGTACCAAAAATTCCTACTGAACAGAAAAAAAAAAAAAAAAAAAAAAACGGATGGGTAGTGCACTTCAGTTTTTGACACGCTACAATGAAGAAGGCAGTGGTTTTCTTTCTCCGATAGTCACGGGGGATGCAACTTGGGTATGGTACGACACCCTGAAACAAAACGGCAATTAATGAATGGAGGCACACTTCATTCCCAATAACGGTTTAGCATAATCAAAACTTAACAACTCGAAAGGTCATGTGCACCGTTTCTTGGGACAGAAAAGGCATTTTGCTGATCAATTTCTTACCACGAGGTCAAACAATCAATGCACATGGTTACTGTGAGACCATTAAGAAATTGCGCTCAGCAATATAGAAAAAGCGCCGATGTTTACTGTCAAAAGGCGTTGTTTTTTCCGACTTCACACGGCGAATGTAACCAAACAACTCTTACGGAAATTTCAGTGGGATGTTTTTGATAATCCTCCGTACAATCCGGACCTCGCTCCTATCGACTTTCATCTCTTCTTACACCTTAAACTTCAGCGATGATGACGAACTGAAAGAACATGTTACCACATGGTTGAATACACAGACGGCAGCCTTCTATGAAAAAGGCATACAAAACTGCCAACAAAATTTCGTAAGCTATGTAGAAAAGTAGTTTAAGTGTTATAGATTTTTGTGCAATAAATATTTTTTTCTGTATCTGTAAGCGTTCGTTTTATATAGGCCTAACCAAACGGAACTTACTTTGTGGATGGATATACCTCGTATATAGATGGCGATGCCAGGGCGGTGATAACTTCAGAGCAGATGCACAACACTATTACCGGTGTTGGCGAAACACCGCGCCACGGTAGAATGGCCGAGTGCTCTAAGGCGTCTTGCTGCAGAGCGCGCGGTTTCTCCCCGTCGGAGGTTGTAGTCCTCCTTCGGGCATGGATGTATGTGTTGTCCTTAAGTTAATTTAAGTTGTTTGTAAGCACAGGGACTAATAACCACAGCAGTTAAGTCCCATAAAAAACACCGTGAGTAATGAGAATAATTGGCAGGTGGAATACGTCAGTAGTGTGCGGCTGAGTGGAGAATTTCGGTCTGGCGGGAGGCGTGCTAGGGTACTGGTGGTGACCCCCTGTGTCCGGATGGCATAGTGGTCAACGCACTTGCTTACTGAGCAGGACACTGGACTTGTAATCGCGGCACGTATTTTTAACTTTCCCATTGATGTAACTGAATGCGCACCGGCGATAACACCTTTAATTCCAATGCGACTTAAATCTTCAGAAATCTCCAACACCAAGCTGCAAAACCATTCAGTATTTTATGATCTGACTCCTTTCTTGTCCATGTCTCTAAGTCATGTGGAGCAATGCTCCAAATAAAAAAAAAAATAAAAAAAAAAAAAAACAATTAAATCCTGTTTAGTGATATTTCGATGACAGTGCCTTCTTCTTCAGGCTTAATGCTGTTTAACCTTGCGCATACTGAACTTAATCCCCCAATATGATTTACAATCGAATATTATTCAGACAGCCAAGTACTTTAAGCTGCTTTTTCGCTTCGGATTCTCTCCATCCAGTCGAAGGGTTTTGGTATTGGAAATTCAGTATATACGAATTGAATACATTAGAGATGGTCATTTACAACATTTATAAAGTGCCCAGGTCGAGTTGCCCACATTGATTTCGCAACCCCGGGTCTACGTGGGTCCGCAATGCGGCCACCTATGAGAAAGGAACCCACCGTGACCTCCATTACAGAGGAATTTCCGATACTCGTATCAGCTTACGAAAATTCTATAAAAATGTAAACGAGGACAGCTGTTTGCCAAAGAAAAAGTTGTCCTGAATACCATTAGAACAGGGTTTCCTGGCAGTATCTGCGGCTGCGCATGTATACTCCAATTATGACATTATACATGGACATGCTGCTGAGTTTCAACATCATCCTAATTACGGTTCACTACAGTGTTATTAAAAGCAGTATTAGGAGGATTAACAAGATAATGCCTTAATTAAGCCGTGTGCCTTCCTAATCCCTGTCTGTCTGAGTTATAAATACATGTTAATACTTAGACGTCAGCAAGAAATGACACGCTAACACTTGTTTTTAACCGAGTGAAGTAGCGCCGTGCTCACACAATGGAATCGCATTCGGGAGGACGGCGGTTCAAACCCGCCTCCGGCCATCCTTTCTCAGGTTTTCCGTTATTTCGGTAAATCACTCCAGGCAAATTCCGGGATGGTTCCTTTTAAAGGGCACGGCCGCTTTGCTTCGTCATACCTGACAAAACAATCTGAGAGCACGTGCTCTATCTCTAATGACCTCGGTGTGGACGGGACATCAAATCCCATTCCACTCTTCTTTCATTCGTTCTTTCTCGTGTTTAGCTACAGAACGTAATAATTTACCGTTAGGAGCTGTTGAAAAAAATCATTGAAGTACTAGTTTGGGCCTACAGATTAGCACCAGGTTCACAAAAACATTTACTGTATCACACTAGGCCAAAGAATAATCGCGTCAAACTGTGAAATCAAATGTTCAAATGTTTGTTAAGCTTATGGGACTTAACTACGGGGTCATTAGTCCCTAAACTTACAAACTACTTATCAACTACCTTATACTAAAGACGGCACAAATATCCATGCCCGAGGGGGGATTCGAACACCCCCCCCTTCAAACAGTGAAATCTATTGAACATTCGGAACGGAGGCTGCTGGGTATTCATGGAGAAATATTTTCATGTAATGACTTTCTTATACGGTGTCCAATCGTCTAGTTTTGCCTTTCTTTTTTCTTTTTCCCTAATGTCTCGTTGTCCCAAACGTTTTTGTTGGGACGCTAAATTTCCCGTTTAATTTGCAGCATCGCTTGGATAGTGTTTTACGCTGTCAGTAGTATGATGGTCAATTAATTGCGCAATTATATACGCTAGGAAGCCCGGGCATATATAAATTATCAAACTTGTTTTATTTTCTGCTCTGGATAATGAGATCCAGAATTATTTTAAGCTATGATTACTTTCAACACTCTATTTCCTAGTTAACTAGAAAGGATTCAGAGAGAGCAATGTAACAAGCACAGGCACTGTTGGTAGTGTTGTCAGCGTAAAGTAAGCTGACAATGAGCGCGGTAGCAGATGGAAGCAACCATAAAGTCGCTCCCATTTGTCACCGCTTCAAGTGTTAGCTTTGTTCGCGCAGTCAGTAGTGATTCATGTTAAGTAGTACTTTCGATTGCTTCTGGTAAGCAGTCTGAACACGAAATGTTCAAATGTTTGTACAGCTTATGGGACTTAACTACGGGGTCATCAGTCCCTAAACTAACAAACTATTTATGAACGAGCTAATACTAAGGACGGCACAAATATCCACGTCCGAGGGGAGATTCGAACCCCCCACCGTAGTGGCCGTGCAGACCGTGACTGGCGCGCCGTAGACCGCTTGGCCACCGCAGCTGGCCACATCTGAACACATTCTAGTGAATATATGCAGTCACTGTTTCATCATGTCAAAGCGAAAATGTTCGAATGTTTGTAAAGCTTATGGGACCTATCTGCGGGGTCATCAGTCCCTAAACTTACGAACTACTTATGAACTAACTTATACTAAAGACAACACAAACATCCATGCCCGAGGGTTGATTCGAACCCCCAACGGGAAAGGCCGCTCGCACTGGAACATAGGGCCTCAGTGCGCTCCGTCGCGGCGCCAAAACGAAAGGGTAAATTGACAGCAATATAAAAAGTGTGTTTCCTTTTATGATTTTCTTTTGGGCATGGCATTGTGAATCACATTAAAACGAAAAAACATCGCAAAGTGTTCAAATGAAAAGTGGAAATAAAACTGTGAGTGACTACTACGCAAATGTAAAAGCTGCAACGGAAAGCTGCGCGAGAGTAGCCGCGTGGTCTAAGGCATCGTGCTACGGACTGGGCAGCCACTCCCGCCGGAGGTTCGAATCCTCCCTCAGGCACGGGTGAGGTATGAGTGTTGTCCTTAGTGTAGTTTTTAAGGCTAGGGACTCATGACCATAGCAGTTTGGTCCCTTAGGTTTACAACAATTTGATTTGAGTAACGGAAATGGATCGGCAGCTGGCAGCACAGGAAACTAGATTTGCAAATTACAGTGCAATGCGTAATCACATCTCTAAGGCAATGGATTGTACCACAGCAGTTGTTAAAACACTTTTCAATCTTAAATTCACATGTGGACACACGTAATGTAATGCAATAATTTTAAACGTTATTGCACCTTATTCAGTTTAGCAGGTTCTAAAATAAACTGAAAAGTGAGAGTCATTTCTGAAATGATTGATACATCGAAACATCTGAATTTGAAGTTGTTTCCTTCTTGTGAGGTACTTTACACCTCTATGTCTATTAAATTTTGTCAATATAAATTGTGTCCGTTTTTTCTTCATAATAGGCTGTCTTCCTGTGTTAAAAATATGGTTCTAATTGTTATTATTCTGCATGATTATAACGTTCAAATAGCATTTTCGGTCATTACTCTTACAAAGCGATTGTTGTTTGTATGAAATTAAAGCTTAAAAGTTATTAAATTTCGCGATTAGGTCTCGTGATCGAAAACACTGTCGTTGGCTGAAGCTCGAGTGTCGTTACATGACACGAGGAAGACGCAGCTATATGTGTGTCATTGCAGTGTTAGCGAAAGTTATTAGATTTTCCCTTATTATTTTTTTCTGTGTACAAGTATGGAAAAGAGTTTTAATTGTTGTTTATGTGTAAATTGACACTGCGCACTGGTTATTTTCCACATATCACTATGCATTATTCTCGTGCTGATTGTTTACAAAGAAACTTGTCAGTTTAAATCGGAACTTGGGATGTTAAAGAAGGTTGAAAATAAGAGGACAAATACTTTTGTGTAGGTGCCAACAAGAAACACTCAGGCACTATCTGTTGTTGATGCTTATTAGCGTAATGGTTAGCGTCGCAGATTAGACGTTTTGCGTCCCATGTTGAAATTCTAACCTCTCCAATTGTGTTCCTTCTTCTAGTTGTCACGGAAGAATGTGGCATTTTGAAATAGAATCGAATTATTGAAAATATAAGTAAGTATTTCAAAATACATCAAAAATAGTTGCATTCACGCCTTCAGAAATCGTTTTAAAGCGCAAATCATTGATTTATCGATCATATATTGAAATACTGCATCACTTATGGAACTGTTAGAATTAACAACCATCAAGGTATGTGTGCGTTCACCAACTACGTTAGAAAATGACTTTAAATACAAGTCGTTAGCGTGTCATATCTTGAAAAGCTGTTTCGCAAATGTAAATATCAGTTCACTAATCTGTACATGTTAATACATTACACGTTTGCAGCTGAAAAGTTTGATGCTTAATAATGATTTAATAGAATAATAATTATCGTACGGAGTATTGAATTACATCAAAATGATCATCAGAAAAATAAACGAAAAAGGTGAGCGTTATCTAATTTCGATCTCTGGGAGCGAGTTTACTAACGTTTTACGCAATTCACTGTTCTGGGACATGGAAAAACAATTTTTATTTTTATTTTTATACATGTATTTGCACAGTGTAATAGCACGCAATACTTGTAGACAGTTTTCAGAAACGTGAGTGTGCAAACCATTTATCACTGTTAGTAAATTTTACGACAGCATTATGTCAGTTGACGTCACAGGCATCACGTGACTCGAGTGGAGCGTTTTGGCGGGCATCCAGATTATTTGAATTTCATTTACTTTTTTTTTTTCTTTTTAAACAATACTGCAGTTCAAGAGGGGGAAAAGCATGTTATGATCTTAAGATGATGTCATTAGCTACTAAGACTTTTCCAGAAATTAATCAAATATAGTGTTGTCCCAGGTTTTTCCCTGATTGTTTTGATATGTTCCTGATTTTAATGAAAACGGAATGTTCGTGCTGTCTGTTAATATAACTTGAATGAGCGCACTGTTTTGCAAACTTTATTTTTGGCGATGTAATTTTGAAAGAAATGACTAATTTACGACTGTTCTAACTTGACGCCATTGATTTTCTCGCTTATTATAGTGTCGTAGTTAATGATGCCACCAAACATACCTACACAACTAGCGATACCGAGGACATGGACACGGAAACGCCGGCAGACGGCAATAACACTTCCTAGGTTCAGTTAAGAGACCGCGCGTGTCTCAAATCTGAGTGGCTGGACTATGCCGGCACATACGGGCAGTAAGACTGTTCATCAGGTAAGAAGGGTGTATCGTGTACGCCGGAGTTTATCGCGGTATCCACTGAACGTCGTTTCGTCGGAAGTGTGAATTCACCTTGATACAGTAATCGAAAGTCCCCCAAAACTTGTTTGGACACTGACAGCTTGCTCCATGCGTGATGACATCGACGCATGTAAGGCACGAATGGCTTCTTGTGATATAGCCATCCAAGCTGCATTCACCTGATTGCAGAGTTCATCTGCGATTATCGGCATTATGTCACAGTACTGCATTGTCATTTCACCGTGTGCCAAAAGACAAGACAATTCTGGTGATCTGGACAAAAGGCTGACAAACTGTGACACCAAGAAGGCACGTGTTCTTGCATGTGGTCGTGAGCTGTCTTGCTGCGAAATAGCATCTGGAGTGTCGTGCACAAAGGGTATGGCTAAGAGTCGTAAGAAAGACTGGTCACAGTGCCCTTGACACGCGCCCACTGTCGATCCAAAAGCACCGCATACCCTAAGGACTTGAAATGTACTTCTTGTGCAAATGCAGTCGCTGTGATGTCGATCTCCCGTCTATATGGGGTTTCCGGCTAGGATGCCGCAGGTAGCTTACCTGTTTGGTTCAACCGCAAAATGTTCAAATGTTTGTAAAGCTTATGAGACTTAACTGCGGGGTCATCAGTCCCTAAGCTTACAAACTACTTATGAACTAGCTTATACTACAGACGGTACAAACATCAATGCCGGAGGGGGGATTGGAACCCCCGACAGGGAACGGCCTCGCGGATCGTAGCATAGCGCCTCAATGCGCTCGGCCGCTCCGCCGCGGCGGTACAACCGCTCCCAAACGTTTCACAATAGTGTCAAGTGGGAATCGACTTCCTTCACTAGACATGTCTCTAGAAAGGATTTCGTTATTCTCAGGTCTTCCAAGACACAGTTAATAAAAACCTGGCAAATACGATTCATGATATGTACATTTAAAATGATAAGTTCCTAGCGAATTGACAATCGTTTCAATAAAGGACCTGTTGTGGTTCTCACCAGCTTTTATCATCAGTCGCCTACTGGTCCTAACCGGCGGCACCGAAGGAATACTCCGATCTTAATATGATGGCTTTTAAGCCATAAATATTACACGAGGTACGTTTCCCTTCTACCCCAAATTCTTAACTTCTAACCCCTGCCAATTGATTCCTCTTGTTCGCAGCCTGTACTGCATTCCCGCAAGGGATCGAGCGTTTGAAAGCGTCAGCATTGAAATTGTCATTGGCTGTTGTGGGAATATTTACAGTTATTGATATGGTGTCTGTTGTTTCCGGACATGTCCGAAAAGAATTCAAATGTTTGTAGAGCTTATGGGACTTAACTACGGGGTCATCAGTCCCTAAACTTACAAACTACTTGTGAACTAGCTTATACTAAAGACGGCACAAACATCCATGCCCGAGGGAGGGATTCGAACCGACGACCGCAGTGGGCGTGCAGACCGCGACTGGCAAGCCGCAGACCGCTCGGCCACCGCGGCCGGCAGTCCGAAAAGAACAGACGTCATATCAATATATTAGTTTCCAATTCCCTTTGCAAGATTTGTCTTGGGTAACGACTCATACTTGTGGCTGTCAGCCACTACGTGTGCGTGACGGATCTGAGCGTGTGATCGCTTCGTTATCGCAGCGGCGCTCATTATCACAATTGCAAGAACTCCTGTCCTGGACGTGGGGAATGACGCAGAGAGGTTTCCCGGAAAACTGCGGATGTCGCATAGCCCTCCCGTCTTCCTCTGGGCTGCTAATCAACCGGCCTTTGTGTGTTCCTGGCTCATTAGAAACCGATATTCGCAGGTGCAAAACTGTGCTGAAGGACATCGTCGGTCAATATTCGGCGCAAAACATTAATGCAAGGCTTTCATACCAGCGTTCTCTGTGTGCAAAAGTGCAGTTCCTATCTTATAATGATACGCTCGCAGTTCATGGGAGAAGTGATCAGAGACTAAGGTGAAATATGTTCATTTTCGCACTTCCAGCACAGCGTCTGATATACTTTAGGTTAATTTTCCCAGATAGTCTTCTTATCGGTTTACGCACCTGTCTCTTCTTGGGAATACAATTAATAAAATGCTGGACTGTCGCAGATCTGAACACACAGGATGTTTCAGGATACATTTATTTTTATTTTTCATTACACGTTTCAGGCTCTGCCCATCTTTAGATGACCATATATCAATTTTGAAGTCAATAAGCCAAGACACAATATTCTATACATTTAGAAGCATCAAACCTTTACTGGGACTTTTATTAGTGGTGTGGTGTCGCACAAGTCCAAAGTGCGCGCCACCTACTTTCGCCGCGCGCCGCCATGCACGTACGGCGCGGCGTTCTTACGACGTCAGCCACGAGCGCCCTCTGCTACAACTCCGCTCGTGGCCACCACTGAACGACATCGTTCACTTGGGACTGAGATAGGAACCAGTTAACACTTCGGAATCAGATAGGCACCAGTGAAGACTTGGCTATCGGACAGGCACTAGGCAGGCCTCTAGCTCAACCTTGTATCAGCATTCTGCAGTACTGACCTATGTAAAAGTTAAGTATTGTATACATTCTTTGCAATATATATCTCGTTCTAATTTACTCTAGTGTTTCTAGTTTCTGCTATCCCACTGGCTGCTCACCTCCGTACCTGCACAAGCGTGCTACCTTTATTCCTGTGTCGGTCTTCCTACTCGGCCACCGACACCTACGACGGAAACGAGACACAAAAGCGGCGCCGAGGCTGGGACACAAAAAGTAGGAAACTAAGACTTTTTCATTTGAAGTAATAGCTGCCTTACAACTGGAGTCCCACTAAAGTTTTTAGAGACAGACTTTTGTTAATGCTGCTTTTTTTTCTATTTTTGTATCCTCGGTAATGACAGCGTTTACAAAACAAGGTAAGTAATCATTGGCGATGACGAATGGTGGGAGAACCCCAAAGTTAATGAACTACGACCGACGAGCATTAAAACAGAATAGTGACCAGACAACATAGAACTATCATGGCAAAAAGCGACTGAAAACGCAACACTCACATGAGTAATACTATTTCACAATGAAAACCTGTCTTGGAAGTAGTGCCACGATCATAAAACCTTGACACTTGATGACTGAAAATATGGGGTAATATCCGATAACTCGTCTGTTCACGTATCGAAAACCCACAAGTAGTTTACAATAAGGAATGCCTTCTTCCTGCAATCAAGCATGGTGGAGGTTTCGTCATGATTTAGGCATCTAATCATAGTATTCAACTGCGTATGTCATTACACTGACTGTTCTCATAACTGTGAATAAGTATCTAACCATAAGCGAGAACAAACTGCTTACTATGACTAACACATTGCTACCAACCACAGCCATATTTCAAAATGACAATGCGCCCCACAAACTACCCAAAAGGTTCAGGCGTCTTTTATACATCAGAAAATTATCAAAGATCTCCCCTCTGCAACAGAAAAGCCAAGCCTCCGCATAAGTGAATTGTTATGGAGAACTTTAGAGCACAAAGTGAAATCCAAATGTACAGCTCCAACATCGTAGAAATAGTTGACGCATTCTCAATTGCTTTTTGTTCTTTTCCTCAGTAGCTTATAATTACGAGAAAAAAAACTGTCTTTATGCATTTCGTCGTTTTTCTTTACAAGGTACCTTTAGTGGCCTGGAATATGTCAATGTTTATTTATACCCTATTTCGTTTATACCTTTTAGGCAGTTTATATTATAAACAATTCCGGAGGTATTTTTATGCATAACTAGTGATATTTTGATTTTATTACACAGTTTTCTAAGAAAATCGCCACAGTTGTACGACTGGATTCGTAATTTCCTGTCAGAAAGGCAATGAGCAGAATAGAAATGATATCTGATGTTCCCCCAGGGACATCTACAGGTCGTCAATTCAACTAAATACCTAGGAATAACAAATACGAACAACTTAAACAGAGAGAACACACATAAAATATTGAAGGGAAGGCGAAACAAACGCTACGTTTCACTGGCAGAACACTTACAAGATGTAACAGTTGTACTAAAGAAACTGCCTACACTACACTTTATCGTCCTATTTTTGGTTTTGGTGCGCATCGTGGGATCCCCACCAGACAGAGGATATAGGGAAAGTTCAGAAAAGGGCAATTCGTTTTGTATTATCGCGATATAGAGAACAGAGTGTCACGGAAATGATCAACGAGCTGGGGTGGAAATCATTAAAAGAAAGGCCTTATTCGTTGCGGCGAGATCTAGTTGCAAAATTTCTTTCGCCAACTCTCTCTTGCGAACGCTTACATATTTCGTTAGCCTCACCTACATATGGAGACATGATCATCATAATAAAATAAGACAAATAAGATCGAAAACTGAGCCGCGGTGGAGTAGCCGAGCAGTATAAGGCGCCTCGCTGCGGAGCGCATGGTTGCTCGCCGCCGGAGGTTCGAGTCTTCTCAGGGGCATGAGTGTGTGTGTTGTCCTTAGGTTAGTTTACCTTAGTTTAAGTAGTTTGTATGGAATGACCACCACGCAGTTTGGTCCGATAGATTAACAAACATAATTTCGAAAACTAAAAGATTTAAGTGTTCCTTTTTCTCGCGAGCTATTAGAGAATGGAACTGTAGAGAAATATCATAAAAGTGGTTCGATGAACCCCTGCGACGCACTTCAATGTGACATGTAGATGTAGAGGATGATTATCTACATGTAGCATGGATGGAATGTCTGTCCATTAATGCCGCGGTGGAGTAGCCGAGCGGTCTAAAGCGTCTCGCTGAGGAGCGCGCGTTGCTCGCCGTGGAGGTTCGAGTTGCCGGCCGCGGTGGCCGAGGGGACTGAGGCGCTCCAGTCACGGTCTGCACGGCCACTACGGTCGGGGGTTCGAATCCCCCCTCGGGCATGGATATTTGTGCCGTCCTTAGTCTTAGTTCATAAGTAGTTTGTAAGTTTAAGGACTGATAACCTCGTAGTTAAGTCCCATAAACTATACAAACATTTGAACATTTGGAGGTTAGAGTCCTCCCTGGGGCATGGGTGAGTGTGTTGTCCTTATGTTAGTTCACCTAGGTTTAAGTAGTTTGTAAGCTACGGACTGATGACCACGCAGTTTGGTCCAATAGATTTATAAACATTTGAACATTTGTCCATTAATTGGCGGATGTTTTGGCACAAGAATGGGTAAAATAGTGTTGAAAACTATAAAGGGACTTTGAGAAAGTATTCCGCGAGGACTTGCAGCTGAACGTCTGTGTTTGGGGTTCAGATTAGTTCGTCCACTATCTGTAGGTTTGCAAGTATCGAAATACAGTAACATTTATTGCCATGTGCATGGAAAGCATAACGGTAGATTTTGAGCAGAACATGCTCGAAGGTATACTGGTATATTTTTGAAACAACTAAGTTATATGATGGGCATAGAGTTAGACTGTTTACCATTTGCTGACGACATGATATTGATTGTCCAAGATATCACTGATACTCAAAAACAAGTGGAATTATTACAAGAGCAAGAAGCAAAAATGGGATTATAAATTTCCTTTGGAAGAAACAAAATTTATTAAATACTTCAAAATTTATTAAAGACATCAAATTGATAATAATTTCATCTCTAGAGTAAAAAAATTAAACATTTATGTGAATGGATACAGAAACTTGTAATGAAAAGAAATCTGTTAAATCAAGACTCCAGAAAATGAGACGCCCTTTCAGTTAACAAAAAAATGTTTACAACAAAAAGAGTCTGTCCTGGAACTGCAGATCCGACACGACACAACAGTAATTAAACCCGAAGCTCTCTGCGCATTGAGACACTAAATCTTCAACACAGAACACTAAATGGACATACGACACAATGCGCATCTGAAGAATCCATTTCATGAGACATTTAGAAAGAATGGACTCAGACAGGTTAACGCACAAAATCCATATGTTCTTGAAGAACAAATCTACTAGACCGAACTGGTAAAAGATGACAGAAAAAATCTTGAAAGAATTAGAATCTCCAATTCTACATGACTGATTTGAAATCAGAATAATCACGAAGTCACAGGATTTCGAGGAAGAAGAGAGAAAAACTAACTGACGTTCGTGGTCTGCGCAACGAAAACAAGCCCATTCGTTGCGTAGCAAAAAGGAAGGCCAACAGTTGTTGATTCCGTGTGGTTTCAAGTGAGCCGGCCGCGGTCGCCGAGGGGACTGCGGCGCGCCAGTCACGGTCTGCACGGCCACTACGGTCGGGGGTTCGAATTCCCCTCGGGAATGGATATTTGTGCCGTCCTTAGTGTTAGCTAAGTTCAGAAGTATTTTGTAAGTTTAGGGACTGATGACCCCGTAGTTAAGTCCCATAGACTATACAAACATTAAACCATATCATACAAACATTTGAATATTTGTTTTAATTGATACATCCACAAAGAAGAAATGAATAGTAACATATCGAACCATCCTTAAGTTTGAATGTTAGTATAGCTTATGGGACTTAACTACGGGGTCATCAGTCCCTAAACTTACAAACTACTTATGAACTAACTAATCCTAAGGACGGCACAAATATCCATGCCCGAGCAGGGATTCGAACCCCCGACCGTAGTGTCCGTGCAGACCGTGACTGGAGCACCTCAGTCCCCTCGGCCACCGCGGCCGGCCATCCTTAAGTGTCACTTATCTAGTGTAACAAGTCCGGGTTCGTTTTGAAGGACACCAGATAATACAAAATTCTGTGAGTGGAACTGAGATGGAGTATCCGCCTCTAATGACCACGCTGTCGGCGGGGCGTTAAACACTAATCTTCCTTCCTTTTTTTTTTTTTTTGAGATGGAGTATTACGCGAGATGAGTAACTGTTTGTCAAGATGACGACAAGAAAGGGAAGCGGACATTGTGGGAAAAGGGTACAGCGTTAGCAGAGCGGCGGTTGTTTCTGTGTACTTAACAGGGGGAGGCTGGACGCTGGGCCGGTGGCGGCAGTCAAAGCAAACCGGGTGTCGGTTAATGGGCGCCGGGAAAACCAGCAGGACGTCTGCCAAAACCCTGGAAACGCCCGCTCTGCTCACCGTTACTCATTACACACGCCTCTTCAACGGCTCACTCTTATCCTGGCTGTAATACCAACTCCAAACAAACCAAAATCACACATCACATGGACAAGAACCTCGATCAAACTCAGTTGACAACTGTTATCAATTCCAAGTCTGACTTATTTTTTCCAACTCTCGTTCACTGCTGTTTGTAATCGCGAGTGGGAAAAGCAAGTTGAAGAAAGTTTTTTCTCGAGTTTTCTGGTTCACGGTCAGTGAGCCAAAACACGGCAGAGTTGGGCAGCCGTCCGCGGTGGCCGAGCCAGTGCCAGTGCCAGTCACGGTCTGCACGGTCGCTGTGGTTCGAATCCCCCCTCGGGCATGGATGTTTGTTCCAAATGTTCAAATGTTTGTATAGTCTATGGGACTTAACTACGGGGTCATCAGTCCCTAAACTTACAAACTACTTATGAACTACTTACGAACTAGGACGGCACAAATATCCATGCCCGAGGGGGGATTCGAACCCCCGACCGTAGTGGCCGTGAAGACCGTGACTGGAGCGCCTTAGTCTCCTCGGCCACCGCGGCCGGCCATGTTTGTTCCGTCTAGTTGATAAGTAGTTTGTAAGTTTAGGGACTGATGACCCCGTAGTTAAGTCCCATAAGCTCTACAAACATTTGAACATTTTTAGAGTTGGGCAACTTGCGCGTGCGCACTGCCGTGCCGTCTGCCAAGTAGCTCAGGCCGGCGTCGCCGCTTTTGTGTCTCGTTTTCCGTCGTAGGTGTCGGTGGCCGAGTAGCAAGACCGACACAGAAATAAAGGATGCACGCTTGTGCAGGTAGGAGGTGACCAGCCAGTGGTACAGCAGAAACTAGAAACACTAGAGTAAATTAGAACGAGATATATATTTCTTAGAGACTTAGTAATACTTAACTTTTACATAGCTCAGTACTGCAGAATGCTGATACATAGTTGAGCTAGAGGCCTGCCTAGTGCCTATCCGATAGCCAAGTCTTCACTGGTGCCTATCTGATTCCGAAGTGTTAACTGGTTCCTATCTCAGTTCCAAGTGAACGATGTCGTTCAGTGGTGGCCACGAGCGGAGTTCTAGCAGAGGGCGCTCGTGGCTGACGTCGTAAGAACGCCGCGCCGTGCGTGCATGGCGGCGCGCGGCGAAAGTAGGTGGCGCACACTTTAGACTTGTGCGACACCACACGAAATATTTCTTAATACAGAGCACAGTGACTGAAATAAGCGGTTAGAATCGTAGAATTCAAAAGCTACCGCAGTCACTAGTTCCAAGTGGTTCACTGCAGGTAATGAGGTACAAATTAAATGGACTAAGATTTATGGAGATGTATAATTGAAATACCTGTTTTTGTTTGTACTGTAGCCTAAACTGCTTAAGAGATTTATATTTTGGTTCAATTTGTCTGGAATAATATGTGAAATGGTACGCTGTAGGATTCCCGTACCTATTTTACTGCATGCTGGAATAGCTTTATCTGTTGCTGTAAATGAGAGGATCATCGGCAGAAATGGCATTCGTGATTTGCATAATGAAACACTGCACCAGTTAGCTGGTAAGCACGATGTATTTTGACATTGAACCACTAGTACAGGTATTTATACAGATATTTTATGAGATGCTTCAGAAAATCAGACAAAATAAATGCCACGCTGCAGTAAACCATAAAAAGACTTTCGCAGTGCATGAGGCAGAATGATGCACATGCAAACGTAATACGAAACATCTACGAAAATAATTAATTACGATAAATTTACAGAGGTTATGTTAAGCATTAAAAAACATATAATTATTTCAGAGTTTGATTATTTATACTCTGAGACAGACTTAGGGCTTCCTGAAACATCGATTACGATGATTTTAAGTATGTGTAAACAAGCAGTGTTGCACAAATCTTGAAATGAAAAAGAACTAAACCCTACACTTTAAAACACCAGAAAAGCACCAGCTGAACTCTACGTTTCGAAACACAAGAAAAACACCAACATATGCGGATTTTTATTACTTACAATTTTTGTGATTATGACCTGGCACTGTTGGTCCTACAGCAAATTTGTGCTAGCACATTTCATCTTTTCCTCTCGCTATCCACGCTTTCTCCTATAATTGTTTTAATTTTTCCTTATCTTCAAGGAATGCATTCGCCAGAAACATTGACTTAAATACTGTTCTGCAGACGATTATTAAAAGAAAAACGCAAAACTTGGAAACAGTTGTCAGCACTTTGCAACAGTTGTAATTTTGCCGAACTGACGACTATATGGTATTTGCTTGATGTTTAAGGTTCCCTCACATTGAAAACCAACTCCAACATACAAAATAGTGCAACGGTTGCCGTCTGGCAAATTTCAAAAAGTTGTAATTTTGCTAAACTGACATCTGTTTGAAGTGTGCAAGACGGGCAAGTGGTGCACGATTTTGTTTGTTGGAGTTGGTTTTCAGTGTGAAGGAACCTTAACAGACATCTGCTAACATCATATAGCACTGTCTGTATTGTTGATAAAAGATAAAGCAGTCAACAAAACGAAGACTGGTTTCAACATTACACTGCTTTATTAGGCATGATCCTATTTGGAGGTGGTATGCCGTTGCCTTCCTCCGACCTTTAAAGTAAATTACTCAGCCAGTTATAGGGGGACTTACAGTTTAACGTGGCTTCCGGACCACGATGCAGTTCAGCATTTTGCTCATCAACAACACTGCCAGAGGTGAAAGAAGTGAAAAGTGACAGATAAAAATCCTAAGACTGAACGGGAATCGAATTAACTACCTTTGAATTCAATCTGTCACTCCTTTGCCTTACAACAAATCCCTCAACAGAAAGAAACTTATTTTTTTCTTTTTCAGGAATGCAACTTGGAAACGGTTTTCCTCAATACCTCTTAACGTATTTTAAGTCCGTAGTAATGTTTTTGTTGATTTTTCTGTTAATTTTGTAAACAATTTATGTGGCTATAGTTTCCTTATTTCATTACACTATGCGAGAACATCAGCATAACGATAACAATCAAAGCGCTTGTTCTCGATATTTAGTTTAGGATCTTATTCCCAAACAGAATGCCTAGTTCCAATTCTTCTTTTTTTCCTGTGTTCTTTCAATTTGTCGTCTCTTACTCCTGAATGCGCCGCTCACCGAAGTTCACGCATTTCCTGCGTGAAATAGTTTTTCGATGAATAAAAATAACGGAACCCCTTTCCGTCGAGTTGAGATAAAGTAAAAAAGTGTAAGTACTAGAGACGAAGGGTCTAAATAAGAATGCCGGGCACTTGCCACGCCGGACATTTGCCACACCTGACACTTCGCCAGATAATTGGATCAGCGGCCTCTCAGGCAAGGGACGCCCTTCCCCGTACTCCTGCTGTTTGCTTCCAAACCTCTGTTTCCTATCTTACTCGATACTGCCAATAGGAAAGAGATCTTTTTCTTCGACATCTCGCCGAAATGTACAACTTCTTTTCAATATCCCGAAATCGGAATATTCATAACTTTTACGAAACGAAAGCAATACCGTCGTCTATGTCAGTGTATAATTAGTTCCTCCAACCACAAATATGGATCCATTCTCCCTCCGTTTGTACGGTAGCTTTCTTCCACACTTACTTATTGCGACAGAAACAGTTCATGGCCATGGAAGAAAAACGAAAGGAATGATATAACGATGATTCAAATGTTCGCTGATCATTCAAGTTTGATTACCGCATTTGTACATACATTAATTGCTACAACAGCATAAAAAAAAGAAAAAGAGAGAGAGAGAGAGAGAGAGAGAAGATCGTCATAAATTTACTCTTTTGTGGCGAAACATTTGTTAAGAAAGTGTATTGGGACAAGGTTCAAGACAATAACAGAAAATACGTTTATAAAGTAGAGATAAGAGCGTCTATGTTCGACAGATCACCTAAAGTCGCCATCCAGTTTTAAAATATTTGAAAATAAGGAAATGAAGGAATATAGAATGCTATGCTTGTAACTTACACTGTTTAGCTTTGGTATACACTGAGTGGCAGAGAAAACATCCTAGTTTTTTAAGGGAAAAGCCATAATTCCTATGATCTGCACTACAAAAGAAACAAAAACCACAACTTAATGAAGTCGTAATGTAATATGTGTACTAGCTCACAAGCGAAACTGAAGTCGATAGTTCCTGTGAGTTAGTATGAGCAGATGTTATACTCGACAACCGGAATAAATTAATAAGTGATTCCGTTTATTGACCCTCGAACTCAGATGATGCAGCCGCTAAACAGTTCGTAGAAAACTTGAGTCTCATCACAAATAGGTACACTACTCATACAATTATAACTGGCAGTAACTTAAATCTACCATCCGTATGTTGACAAAAATACACCTTCAGACAGGGTGGCAGATACATCTTTCGAAATTGTTCTAAATGCTTTTTTAAAAATTATTTTGAACAATTAGTTCACGAGCCTATTCAAATTGTAACTGGTTTCGAGCCGGCCGCGGTGGCCGAGGGGACTACGGCGCGCCAGTCACGGTCTGCACGTCCACTACGCTCGGGGGTTCGAATCCCCCCTCGGGCATGGATATTTGTGCCGTCTTTAGTATAAGGTAGTTGATAAGTAGTTTGTAAGTTTAGGGACTGATGACCCCGTAGTTAAGTCCCATAAGCTTAACAAACATTTGAAACATTTGAACTGGTTTCGAAAACACACTTGAGCTCTTATTCACAAATACTCTTGAGAATCACTACGGACACAGGGATAAGTGAACACAAAGTTGTAGCGAGCTCAAATCCGTAACAAAGATATTTACCAAAACTAATGGCTAAATTCATCTATTCTAAAAAGAGATAAAAATTCGGTTGACGTCTTCCTAGGAGATAGTCTCCATTTTTTTCTAAATTAACTATGTAAGTGAAGACGATGTGTGGCCTACATTCAAAGAAACAGTATCAACAGCACTGGAGAGATTCCTATCAAATAAATTAATAACGAAATTTAGCGCGGACTTCAATACGACATTCATTTAACAGTTTTCACAACAAAACTCTTTGTAGAAATGTGGCGGAAAATGCAAAGAGATTCTGGTCCTATGTTATCTACACCAGCGGAAAGACTCCGGTAACGCACTAGGCAGCCAGGCTGCAGCAGTCAAAATATTGAGCATCCAGCTGACGGCCAGTTGTGCCAACACCACCTAGATACAAGCAGTGTCGCCAAATCTTGAAATGAAAAAGCACTAAACCCTACACTTTAAAACACCAGAAAAGCACCAGCTGAACTCTACGTTTCGAAACACAAGAAAAACGCCAACATATGCGGATTTTTATTACTTTTGTTAAAAATCTTCTTCACTTGAGGAGCGAGCTGACGCTACTACATTTTTAGAGCAGGAAGGCGAAGTAGGGCTGTAGCTCTGCATACAATTTTGGCCACTATATATCCTTCGGAAATTAATAGTTGACAGCATTCCCCTCTGTTTTAGACCAAATCGCACACATAAAATGGAATGCAATGTTTGAACAGTCATTCGATTTCTATGCTACATTTTTACAAACTGAACTTGGCTGAACACTCTAAGTCTGCAGTAGAGTGTGGGAGCGAAAGTACACAAATAGCTATGTTTTCAATGTTTGCAAAGGGGTTTTCTCCACCTGCATCGCTATATGATGCCACTTCTGACCAAAATTGTAATGTGTCTTGTATTTCAACTCGTTTAATGAGTTGCAATTTTTTTTCCATTCATTGTATACCGCCGCGGTTGATTAGCCGGGCGGCCTATGGCGCTTCGTTGCGGACCGCGTGGTTGCTCGCCGTCGGAGGTTCGAGTCCTCCTTGGGGCATGTGTGTGTGTGTGTGTGTGTGTGTGTGTGTGTGTTGTCCTTAGGTTAGTTTACCTTAGTTTAAGTAGTTTGTAAGTTACTGACTGATGACCATGCAGTTTAGTCCGATAGATTTTAAAATGTTCAAATGTTTGTAGATCTTATGGGACTTAACTACGGGGTCATCAGTCCCTAAACTTACAAACTACTTATGAACTAACTAAGACTAAGGACGGCACAAATATCCATGCCCGAGGGGGGATTTGGACCCCCGACCGTAGTGGCCATGCAGACCGTGACTGGAGCGCCTCAGTCCCCTCGACCACCGCGGCCGGCCGATAGATTTACAGACATTAGAACATTTTGAACATTGTACACCGCTGTAATAACACCTGGGTCCTGCACAAACAGTTGTGTTATTTCAACAATAGATGGGTTGATTGGCTTTAGGCATTCCAAAGGTGAAAAGAGACATATTCTTAACTGGAAAATTACCTGGGAGCTGGGAAGAAAAGGATTCTTTGAACAAGTGCGCTTGCACTGAGGGCCGCATGCTGCGCTTACTTATGCACGAAAATGACTATTTCAGGGACTTCCCCTGTTCGAGTGTTGACCTAGACACGGGTAAGGCTGAACTTCGCTTGTGTACCTCTATTAAAATTATTAAATGAATTTCAGGATTTACTAATTAGTCGTAGGAGACAATTTAATGGAAAAATCCTTTAAGCACCAGATTTGGCACTGGATTTTTTGAAATAGATCCAGTATTTCGCTATGGCGCTAAATGAGAATTTCTGCCACCAGACGAACTTCAAAAAACACCAGATCTGGCGCTGAAAACACCAAATTGGCAACACTGGATACAAGGCCTTACAACAGGCCGTGCCTACGTCACACTTAGAGTCCTTGGCCGCCACCTCACTGGCTGTTGGCTGGGGCACGCCCACCGCCGCGCAGCGGCCGACCAATCAGATGGCGGCCGCGGCCTCTTAACACCCCCGTTTACATGGGCTCCCAAAACCGGATTTCGTAAACCGATCTTCCAATTCCGCTTTTGGTTGGTCGTGTAAACACTCCAAAATCGATTCTGGAAATCCAGTTCTCTAAAGCGGTTTTCCAGTTCCACAATCGATTTTCGTGCCCATGTAAACGCAACCGTTTTTGAAGCGTTCTTGGCTTGTCAGATTGTGTTATTTTGGTAAGAATTTTCGGCACTTATGGACAGAGTGATATTTTCTAATGTGAAATAAAAGTATTAATATTAAGAGTGAGCATGAATCTGTGTATTTAAGTAAAGAAAAGTAGCGATTATGCTGACTAAATCGGGGACTGAATCAGCTGTTTTTCAGCCGCCATCTTAATTGGATTAGGAAATCCGATTAAGGCTGTGCCATGTAAACACGACAGCGAAAAACGGTTTACGAAAATCGGTCTTCGTCTTCCGGAAGATGTGTTCCATGTAAACGTAGTGTAAGGGTGACGTAGGCACGGCCTGTTGTAAGGCCCTGTCTCTAGGTATGTTGGTTGTACCCAATCTGCAGAGCGACCTGGACGTGGAAGATGTGATAATCGTCCACCTGTTGTCTCAAAAGAAACGCAAAGCAAAAAAGAGATACTGGATTCATCCTCTGCTTGTGGAGCGGCACACGAAGGTTTTATTTAAAAATTACTTCAAGAATCTTCGATACTACTCAGATCGTTTTTAACTAGGCCTATACAAGGATGCCATTGGAATCTTTTGATAACCTTCTGGAAAATATAAGAGATTCCATTACGGGTACTGATACCAGTATGCGAATTTCTCTGTGTCGAAAGTCATGATAACTTGGAGACAAGGTCTGGCTGCTTCGTCAAGTGCGCGGAGATTTCTGGTAGCCACAAGGGTTCACTACATTCATATATGCATACGTTTGCAATTGCTTCAGTGACTAATAGAAAACTGATGATACAGTTATTTTGTTAGAGGCAGCACTATCAGTTTTGTGGAACAAAAATATAGAAATGCGACTAGAGATACGTAGATACAAGTTTCCTGCGAACTGAATGAGAGTTTTGAGGAAATGGAGAGCAAAGAAAATAATGCATCTCGTAAGTGGTACACTAATGTATGATAGAGTATTTAATTAGTTCTTGTATCACGTCAGCAATATCTGTCATATAATTTGTGGAAAGTCGTTTGGGATTCATTAATTTACGTTTGGTATCAACTTAAGTCTTCGATGACAGCGAAGCGACTGCTCCTTTGACCGGTAAAATTCCGGCATGTGTGCAAGCAGCGCTCCGCCGATAAAATGCCGGCCGATATTTTACCGGCCGTCCAAAATCGGTGTGTGTGCAACCCGCCTGGCGTCATGCTGCGGACAGGGCGGCCGTTTCCGCCGGAGGTTCGACTACTCCTTTGTGCGTGCGTGTGTGTGTGTGTGTTTTGTTATTGTTGTTCTTAGTGTATGTTAGTTGCCGGCCGCGGTGGCGAGGGGACTGAGGCGCTCCAGTCACGGTCTGCACGGCCACTACGGTCGGGGATTCGAATCCCCCCTCGGGCATGGATATTTGTGCCATCCTTAGGATAAGCTAGTTGATAAGTAGTTTGTAAGTTTAGGGACTGATGACCCCGTAGTTAAGTCCCATAAGCTATACAAACATTTGAACATTTGTATGTTAGTTAAAGTATTTCGTAAATCTAGGAACTGATGACCATAGCAATTTGTTCCAGTAAGTTTACAAACATTTGAATATTTCTGAAGATACGGATCTGATCTACACTTCTTATGAAACTCTATGCATTTGTTATAGCAGCTGCTAGTCGCGTACGTGGATCTAATTTGTGTTATTTTGTGCCTTACACATTAAAAAGAAGTGATTGGTGATATTCATATTGCTACGAACCCTGAAGTGTTTACTAACGATAGGGAAAGAAGTAAACTGGATTTCATATTTAGTTATCCTATAAATGTATGAAATAGGAATAACAAAATAATAATAAAAAAAAGAAAAAAAAAAGAAAAGAAAGAAAGATCAGGGCTAAACTTGTAAGACAGACACTGGCAGGAGGAGTTCAGTAGGAAGATTTGTGTTTATCGTCACATTAGCACACCTATTCGAAATACATATTATCACAATACAAGGCAGTTGGTGCTGCTACTTAACAGACGAACTCTCGCACACAGCTCAGAACTACCACCACATCGGGCTCTTGTTGCCTATGAATGGTTTCACCGTTACTGAATGGTAACAGACTGGTGGTTCCAAAGAGCTCACCTGAAATGTAGTGTCAAGTTCGTTTAAAATGTATGGATATAAAACGCTTTGTCATTATCGCAATTTTATGACTTGTTTAGGCTCCTTTTTGAGCCATTAGAAATGAGCAATACAAGTTATGAGAGTCATTTGTAAAGTATGAACAGATATGTAACGGAGTAAGAGTAACTTCATTTATGAACGTAATTGTATCACAGACTACAATATCCAGATCTTTTCACTTGTTAACATAACCACCATTAACATTTCAACATTTGTGAAGTCGCAGCACCATCTTTTAGATCATTGCAAAACTCTGCCGCCTGACCGTTAAACCAGTCATAGTATTTTACAATATGTCTGCATTTTCCAAGCGCTTTTCACCAAGAAATTCGTTTATAACTTTGAGAACAGATGAAAGCCCGGTGGTGCTAATTCAGGGCAGTATGGTGGATGATCCAATAATTCAGTACATTACTTGTTTAAATTTTCGTAATTTCGTCAGGGAGTTTGAATGATGCCACTCACTGGTTGACGTATATTCTCTACAAATTCAAATGTTTGTTAAGCTTATGCGACTTAACTACGGGGTCATCAGTCCCTAAACTTACAAACTACTTATCAACTACCTTATACTAAGGACGGCACAAATATCCATGCCCGAGGGGGGATTCGAACCCGTAGTGGCCGTGCAAACCGTGACTGGAGCGCCTCAGTCCCCTCGGCCACCGCGGTATTCTCTACAGTCTAGGGTGTGGAGCGAAGTGGAAGTTTCATATCTGGTCACAATCTGGGCGACTCAAGAACGCGTCACCGTTATTGTGATAGCGCTCGAAAACGGACATAGAATTTGCCATTCGGTTTATTTTGTGTTTTTCTGTCAACATTTTCGGCATCCATCTCGCACACAATTTTGTAGTGAAGTAAAAGTGTGATAAACTGTTGATCTAGAAACACGTGGAAGTTCCTGATGCAACTCATTAGTTAGGAGCCTGTTTTGGCAAATTGACGCACCAGCTTCTTGTGTAAAGTCTTCATTTATAGTACACTGTCCAGATCGTACTTCATCATGGTCCTTTATCCTTCCTTCATTTAACAGCCAACACCATTTCCATCATTCGTTACACCTGCACCATACACTTCAACAAGCTACTGGAGATTCCAGACTAACTTGTTTCCCATTTCAGAAGTGAACAACCGTGTGAACTTCACAATCGGCGGGACAGCAAGCAAAGAGGCGCCCATTAATAACGCGAGGTGTTTGGCTGTTTTCCGATGCCCCCCCTAGAGAGATGCGAGATTTAGCTCGTCCCCTCCCTTATAATCCAAAGTGAGATTTTTCACCATGCGCATTTTAGTCTAAATATGTGAATTCGTGCTTTATTACGTTTGACTTTATAATTTGCTTATTTATTTTTATTTTTTTTATTTTGAACTAGCTAAGGCTTGTATTTAACACAGAAAGTATATAATCACAGATGAAATGAAACCGTAAAATACTTGAATAGAATCAACTACTAGAGTACACAGAACAATATTCATTCAAATTCAGTCCACGGGTACGCACGTGTGGTCTCAAGAGTCATACTGGAACCAAAATACCGATATGATTTGCAACAAAATCATGTCGTCCTTCAACGTCGCTGTAATTCAGCCAGTGTAACCCGTTCTCGCTTGCACACAGAAGCTGGTCGTGGACAATCCATGTGTTGCGCTGTGAACCGCTCGCCGGTGCTCTGGTATAGATAGCGAAATCTTTCTCTAGGTTTAACACTTTCAGTTTGAGCAAACAGTAGGAAAATACTGCGAAAAGTCGTTATTCAAGGAACAGTTAGCATACGTTTGATGAGCTCCTTCAACATTTCTGTGAACCCCAAAGTATCAGGAAATGATATCTACTCCCTGTATAATCGTTAAAATCGTGGAACAACTGCATAGAGATGCATAGAGTCCGAATCATTGAATTAAAATGAACAGTCCGACATCGGACTGAGGGCATGATCAAGGCATGTGCTTCATTCGATTGTGGGAGGCGTCTCATGGCAGCATTAGCAAAAATACAAAAAAATGTATTTTGATTTTCCTAATGTGATTTGTATTTGTTTTTCAATAACTTTCAACTCATTTTTATATTTGTCGATTACAGCGCCATCATGAAACGTAAATACTGTTTCATACAAAAGTTGCATATTTTTTCACGGAGCATCCAAATCTGCAATACAAATACGTGTTCCTATTTAAGATTTCGAAGTCACCCCCCTCCGGCCCCTGGGGGTGGTGTAAGGGGTCGAGCTTTATGGTAATGAACGTCCTTCTTCGGAGGTGAACAACTTTTATTGCGACTTTTTAAAAATCCGATTTATGTTTTTCCGAAGATCCCGAAAAACAGTGTAAGTGCCTCACCCTGTATAGCTCACTGAGAACTGTTCAAGGCGTCTGCAAAGGATAGATCGGACATTATACTTCGGCAACGTTGCAAAGAGTCATTATCCTTCTGGACTCCATGACGTCGCCAAAAAGAGACGCCTCAGCAGGGAATCTGTGTAAATTACAAATGCACGAACTCGCATGCGTCCGAACAGAATTGAATAGAATCATTTCTGCACTTTAAAGTGAATAAAAAGCGTGCACACACTGCAGGAGGGGGAGCTTGCAATGACTGGAGAGTCAGTAATAAGTTTGCGGGGGCGAGGCGGTATCTGCGGCCGACGTGCCTGGCATTCCTGGGCCCGTTTTTGCCGGCCGCGGTCGGCTGGGGCTGCTTTGTGTTTTCTTTTTGCGCCTGACCCGCGCACACGGTCCGACTGGGCCGCGTCTTTAATTCCGGACGTGACAGCCGTGGCTTTCTTCCTCCCCATCCCCACCGCTCGTAAAGTTGCGCGCATCTACCTGCTGCACTCCCATTTCTGAAACCCGGACCCGCTCCCAGGTTCTGTTCTGGGTGTCGGAGGGTGGAAGTCGTAGCTCTACGCTCCCCCTCCCCCCCCCCCGACCCCTTACCGTTAGTAGGAATTCGTGGATGACACAGGAGACACCTAATTTTAATACTGCTGTTTCTAGATTTCAGGAAGGAAACTAACAGAGCATACCGCAATGCCTTTTAGTGAAAAAAGAAACGAGCTTATCGAGTATCGGATCAGATGTGCGACTCGATTTAAGATTTCCTTGCAGACAGAATTCAACACGTTGCCCTTGACGGAACAAATCGGCAGAGGTAAAGATAATTACAGACATACTCTAAGGAAGTTTGCCGCCGTGTCGAAGGCGCCATACTACATATTGCGCGGCCTCTGCCATAAGAGGTTAGAGTCCTCCCTAGGACATGGATTATCCATAGCGTTAAGTTACTTGAAGTAGTTTGTAAGGCTAGAAGTTGATGACTCGAGGCCGGCCGCGGTGGCCGAGGAGACTGAGGCGCTTCAGTCACGGTCTGCACGGTCACTACGGTCTGAGGTTCGAATCCCCCCCTCGGGCATGGATATTTGTGCCGTCCTTAGGATAAGCTAGTTGATAAGTAGTTTGTAAGTTTAGGGACTGATGACCCCGCAGTTAAGTCCCTTAAGCTTAACAAACATCTGAACATTTGATGACTCGAGCTGTTTGGTTTCTTACTTTTTGAACATTTTTTAAGGAACTTTGATAAGACCGTTACTTATATATGGCGTCTGTTATTCCGGGCATTTCTAGGGAGAACAGACACTACATCAATCTGTATATGTATTTCTACTCGACTACTTAACTGCAGATGAAGTATACGAAGGAACTTTCCACTCTTCTAGCAGCAGTGTACGAAGGTCTCTAGAGGAGCGAAGTGTTTCCCAGACTGGAAGAAAGTGCAGGTCATTCTCGTATACAAGAAGGGTCGTCGATCAGATGAACAAAACAATAGGCTTATCTCGATGACATAGGTAGTAGCAGAATTTTGGAACACATTTTATGTTCGAATACTTTGTCATTTCTGGAGACCGGAAATCTCCTTTGTAAAAATCAGCATGGTTTCCGAAAGCAGTGATCATGTGAAACACAATACCAGCTATTCAGTCACGAGGGCTGTAGACAGAATCGAAGGTAGATTCCGTGATTGTTGACTTCCGCAAGGCGTTCGATACCGTTCCGCACCGTCGCCCGATGAACAAAGTGCAAGCATATGGAATATCAGGACGACGTGTGACTGGATTGAGGCGTTCCTAGTTAACAGAAAGCAGCATGTCATTCTCAAGTCTTCAAACGTTACAGTGATCTCTGACGTGCCCTAGCGGAGTGTTACAGGACCGTCAATGACCTCGTACATAACATCGCAAGTCCGAAGTTCAGTGAGGCTTTTTGATGGTGATGCTGTAGTATAACGAAACGTCGCAACACGGGAAGAGGGTAGGGAAATGCAGGGGGATCTGCTACGTATATTAACGGCCGTGCGGGAGTATCCGAGCCCGGGCGGTCTGGAGCGCCACGTTAAGATCGCGCGGACTGCCGCGTTGGAGGTTCGAATCCTCCCACGGGCATGGATGTGTGTGTTGCACTTAGGTTACTTTAACTTAGTTTAAGTAGCTTGTACGACTAGGGACTGATGACCAAAGTAGTTTGGTCCCATAGGATTACAAACATTTGAATATGTATGTACGTATTATCGAATGATGTAGGAAATGGCAATTGAGCCTCAACATAAAGAAAAGGAAAGTTGTGCGTTTATACAGGAAAGAACATTCTTTATTATATAACTACGCAATAGCTGGACAAACACTGGAAGCACGCCGGCCGCGGTGGCCGGGGAGACTGAAAAATGTTCAAATGTTTGTAGAACTTATGGGACTTAACTACGGGGTCATCAGTCCCTAAGCTTACAAACTACTTATGAACTAGCTAAGACTAAGGACGGCACAAATATCCATGCCCGAGGGGGGATTCGAAGCCCCGACCGTAGTGGCCGTGCAGACCGTGACTGGAGCGCCTCAGTCCCCTCGGCCACCGCGGCCGGCGAGGAGACTGAGGCGCTTCAGTCACGGTCTGCACGGTCACTACGGTCGGGGGTTCGCATCCCCCCTCGGGCATGGATATTTGTGCCGTCCTAGTTCGTAAGTAGTTGATAAGTAGTTTGTAAGTTTAGGGACTGATGACCCCGTAGTTAAGTCCCATAGACTATACAAACATTTGAACATTTGAACTGGAAGCACTTATTTCCATGAAATATCTCGGAGTAGACATAAGGCACAAGTTGACATGGGACGCCCATGTAAGTTCAGTCGTGGTAAGGCAGATGCCAGACTGATATTCATTGGAAGAATCCTCAGGAAGTGTAGTCCGTGAACAAAGGAAATACGTTACAAAACTCTTGTAGGACCAACGCTTGAGTATCGCTAATCAGTATTGGATTCGTGCTGGATAGAGGTGATAGAAGATCCAACGGGGAGTAGCACGCTTCGGCACGGGCTCAAAATGTTTGTATAGTCTAAGGGACTTAACTACGGGGTCATCAGTCCCTAAACTTACAAACTACTTATGAACTTCTTACGAAGTAGGACGGCACAAATATCCATGCCCGAGAGGGGATTCGAAGCCCCGACCGTAGTGGCCGTGCAGACCGTGACTGAAGCGCCTCAGTCCCCGCAGCCACCGCGGGGCACGGGCTCATTCAGCAAGCGCGAACACGGAGATGATACGGAAACTCCAGTGGTGCACGCTAGAAGAGAAACGTTGTGTATCGCGGTACGGGATTGTGCCAATGTTCCGAGAGCGTACGCTTCATGATGAGTCAATAGAAGCAGGGCCGTATTTAAGCAGGTGCAACATGTGCAGCTGCACAGGGCGGTGACATTTTGGGGGCGGCAAAATTTTTGCCTTCGAAAAAAGTTTCTTAAATATTATTTTAACGTTAATTGAATCAACATTATTCAGAATTTGGATTAAAGCAATAAATTTTAAAATTCGGGTTGTTATGTTGATAATAGTGGCGTATCTACAAAAGGTGTTTTATATTTTACAAATGTTTCAAATGTTTGTATAGCTTATGGGACTTAACTACGGGGTCATCAGTCCCTAAACTTACAAACTACTTATGAACTTCTTACGAACTAGGACGGCACAAATATCCATGCCCGAGGGGGGATTCGAAACCCCGACGTAGTGGCCGTGCAGACCATGACTGGAGCGCCTCAGTCCCTCGGCCACCGCGGCCGGCTTTATATTTTTAGAAATCGCTTTCATTGTCAGGGGGGCGTAAAATTAATTACTGCACAGTGGCGTCGCATATCCTAAATACTGCCCTGAACAGAAGTATTGCTTCCTCCTACGTATATCGCCCGACGTGACCACAAGGACAAGATGAGATTAGGATCCACACAGTCAGTCATTTTTCCCGTGAACCATACGCAACTGGAGTGGGAGGAAGTGACAATAGTATGTGTAGTACCCTCCAGCCGCAGCGGAATAGCCGTACGTACTAATGCGCCTTGCTACGGTGCGCGCGGTTGTCCCACGTCGGAGTTTCGAGTCCTCCATCGGGCATGGGTGTGTGTGTTTCTCCTTACGTTACTTTAATTAGTATAAGGAGTTTGTACGCCTAGGGGCTGGTAACCTACAAGTGAAGTCCCATAGATCTACAAACATTTGAATAGTACCCTGCGCCACACGTCGTGAGGTGGCTGGCTGTAGATTCAGATGCAGATGCGGTAGTAACGTTCCAGCACGTGCGGCAAGCTGAAATAAGAGGACGCGGACGGTAGGGCCGCTACAGTCGTAGTGGGCCACTTGTGGGAATTTGAGATGGCCGGGCCGGCCGCGGTGGCCGAGGTGACTGAGGCGCTCCAGTCACGGTCAGCACGGCCACTGCGGTCGGGGGTTCGAATCCCCCCTCCGGCATGGATATTTGTGCCGTCGTAGTTCGTAAGTAGTTCATAAGTAGTTTGTAAGTTTAGGGACTGATGACCCCGTAGTTAAGTCCCATAAGCTTAACAAACATTTGATTTTTTGAGACGGCCGGGATGCGAGCACGGGTAGCCATGTTCAAATGTTTGTTAAGCTTATGGGACTTAACTACAAATATCCATGCCCGAGGGGGGATTCGAACCCCCGACCGTAGTGGCCGTGCTGACCGTGACTGGAGCGCCTCAGTCACCTCGGCCACCGCGGCCGGCGTAGCCAAGTTCATCAATAATAATTTCACACATGTAGGTTACATAAAACGAAATTGTTCATAAGTCTTTGAAGCCCATGCCGAAGAATGCGATTTGGGCGAACGAAACAACAGTCTATAAGGGTAGATGGAGACCCACTATAATAATAATAATAATAATAGGGAAAAATTGTAAGAAAGAAACAACTGTTACCGTCACGGTTTGAAAATTTTGCGAGCTATTTTCAAATGCAACCCTCTCCTATTTTTTTCTGTATTTTTGCTGTCGCAGAAGAATAAAACAAATCAAAAAGTCAATAGGTTAGTGGTTAAGGTGACCAGTGGCCCGAAGCGAGAAACCCGGGTTCGAATCCCGACCCGGAAAAATTTTTCAATTTTTGCCATTGAGATATTTTAGTGGCGTAGTGCAGCTCGTCGTTTGCCTTCCTCTCATTAAAGTCTGCAGAGACCGAGCTGGCTGCTATCGCCATACAGTAAAGCATTGATCAGTTGCTGCTAGGGTACTGGCTACGCTCCGTGTTTTACTATGCCTCTTAAGGAAATACCGATATATCGAGTTTCGCTCTATACTAATTTCGGGCTGCCCTAGCGAATGCGCACATAAATTTCCTCTTTCAAAATCATTGTGTTTGTAATGGGAAAGAAGCCGCACGTTTCCCGTAGTCACTGAGCGTAGCATAGAGGACTTGATGAAAAGTGTTTGTTGGAGCTGATTCCAGCTACGCATTTCTAAAACAAATTTTCAAATACCTGCAGAAATACTAGAGAAAATGCGCTTGGCAAAACTTTGGAGAGACAAGCGTACACAGGGTGTTCGAAATTTATACCGACAAAATTAGAACAAAACAAGAAAAAAATTCAAATAAAGAAAAGAGCTATTGATAAATCATCGATATAACAGAAAAAATTCGATTCTTATCATCAATATCATTTTAACCATGTATTGATAGCAAATATTCAAATGTCTGTAAATTTGTAGGACTTAACTGCTGCGGTTATCAGTCCCTCGTCTTACAAACTACTTAAACTAATTTAAACTAGCCTAAGGGCAACAGAAACACCCATGCACTAGGGAGGACTCGAACCTGCGGCGGGAGTAGCTTCGCAGTCTCTGACAAAGCGCCTAGCCAACATCGAGTGCCGATATTTATATTTCATATATTTTCACAATTTTCTATAAACATTTGATTATTTTCTGCCGGCCGCAGTGGCCGAGGGGACTGAGGCGCGCAAGTCACGGTCTGCAAGGCCACTACGGTCGGGGGTTCGAATCCCCCCTCGGGCATGGATATTTGTGCCGTCCTTAGTCTTAGCTAGTTCATAAGTAGTTTGTAAGTTTAGGGACTGATGACCCCGTAGTTAAGTCCCATAGGTTCTACAAACATTTGGACATTTTGATTATTTTCTTTTGAACGTGAAGTAGAACATAATTTTAGTCTTATGGCCAATTCCCGCTGTCCATCACCGAACCGTCACACCACACGACGTCACGTCGGCTTTTCTCGGGAAGAAAGATTGGTGATCGCGGTGGGGGAGATGTATGACGGGAAACGCTGACGCAGTCTGCGCCCTCGCTACCAAGACTAACTGCAGCGTCACTGGCGTTGCCATCAATGGAAGAACAGCGCAGGCCACTTGAATGGATCCCGGACAAATCCGATACCGAACGACGGTCACCAGGATACTCAATGGAGCACTCGAAACATTCAGTGGCCTAGCGTTCTGCGGCGCGCCAGTCACAGTCCGCACGGGCGCTACGGTCGGGGATTCGAATCCCCCCTCGGGCATGGATGTTTGTGTAGTCTTTAGTATAAGGTAGTTCATAAGTAGTTTGTAAGTTTAAGGACTGATGACCCCGCAGTTAAGTCCCTTAAGCTTAACAAACATTTGAACATTTTTAGAAGCCATAGTAAGAGCTAAACTGTAAAATACCTCTCTTCTCCTGCAAGCTCTTTGCTTTCATATTTTGGCGGGAGGTAGTAAGAAACAAAATAAGTCTAGTAAACATAAGCTCTTAAATGCGTACCGTAAGAGCTATGACTTATGAGCACTTGTTCCATAGAAGAGATGTATTTTTCAGTAAAGAAGATGAACGGATGTATTTTACACTTACGTTACGCATTTTAAAGCGGTAGTTTATTGGACTTGTTCTCCCTTGTTTTGGCCCACACAGTCTCCTCCCAAAATATGGTTTACCACTGGAATTTCGGGAGAATACATTCCGGAAAGAGTTAGAGAATATATTGCTTCCCCCTACATACGTCAGGTGACTTTCTGAGCAATGCTGTGGATATAGCTGTAATTGACGTAAGCAGAAAATACAGAAATGAAACAGGTGGGATGAAGTTTAGACGTCTTTTAATGAGACTCACAGGAAGCGCAAAACGGCAAACTATAATGGCTATTCGAGAAATGTAAGACTGTAGAAACCCGCGTGACTAAGGGGAAAGAAAGACACTGTCTTTAAAGAACTCTAAAAGACACCACAAATACCCATGCCAGAGGGAGGACTCGAAACTCCGACGGGAGTAGCCACGCAATCCGTAACCAGACCCAGAACACTCGGCCATTCCTGCACGACATTTCAGAAGCCAGCCATGACAAAAGTACATTCCAATAATTGTGAATGGTATCTATATAGAACAGTGGAAATAAGTGGTCATTTACAATATAATTAGTATTCTAGTAAAAAAGGTGCTGACAACTTTGAATATTACTGGTCCATCAGTATAATGAGCCATGGTTTCTAAATAATAACTCGAATTATTTACATAAGAATGGACGTACCAGGCGTCATGAAAGCTAAATAAGTTTTTCTTCAGATATTGAATCACTTTACTGGGAGACCACTTGAAAGAAAAATATTAACGCCTCATGCAATAATAGAAAAACAAAATCGCCTCTACTCAAGAAACTTTTTTAATGAACAGTCAACTGCTTGTTTGATAAAAATATATCTACTACGGTGCATGAGCAAGGTAACTTTGTCTATTATAAGGGCATTTACAATCGCTGAAAACATTTAGGGGATTCTGAGTGATAAACCAGGTATTTCGTAATTCTTCCACTATTGTCTCTTAGTTCAGAAACTTTCCAATCCTCCCTCCAACAATACCTGTTTGTGTACTTTCTAAAATTGACATCCTTCTCTTAAAGATACGGCGCCGTGTGATAGCGAATTGCTCATAAACATCTGCATACCGTTTTCCGTAGCTCACATCTGAACGCAACACAGATCTTTCCCGGAAGTGTCTGGTAAATGCTGGTCCACCGCACACACCTCGCATGCGTGGATTTTCATTCGTCGTGAAGTGACTTCCAGTAATTCGACGGGACACACACTACACAGCGTATAAACGATAGTTTACTAGTAAACTGTATTCTAGTCGCTTGTAACATTCTACTACGGACTACAAAATTGTTGAGGCTTTTCTCTCTATATGGAGACGTATTGCATGTTTGCTTGTGTCTCGGAATATTTAGCCGACGTTTTCTTGGTGATTTTTTTCCGACGTTTCGCCAGGACAAATTCGTCCCATTCTCAATTATTCGCTCTCCACTGGTGATGGAACCCAGGAATGGAGTTTGAAGCTTTGGCAACGTCAGCAACTCGTCCAGTCGAAATTGCAGAAAATTTATTATACAAATAAATTCTCCGTTAATCCTGTCTCGTAAGCATCCCATACTGTGCAGCATTATTACGGAGGAGGCAGGACAAGCTTAGTGTAGGCGGGTGGTCTCTTTACCAGATTTATTCAAATGTTCAGATGTTTGTAAACTTAGGGGACCAAACTACTGTGCCTATCGGTCCCTACACTTACAACTACTTAAAATGAATCAATTTGTATGCTCGCAATAATTAAAGTCCACAGTTCAGACACATCCTGACATCAATATGAAGCGGTTCGGAAATATTTCCATAATCAGATATCCATCTGTTTTGTGAGAGACAGCTACAATTAGAGATATGCAGGTACAAAAGAGATGAGTATCTGATGATAATAAAGTCACGCTGTGCCTGAAGGGTGAACTTCAATTACTGCGACCTATTTCGCTTCTCTGCAGTGCTAGCGATTAATCTGAGTCACGGTGGAGTAGCCGAGCGGTCTAAAACGTCTCGCTGCGGAGCGCGCGGTTGCTCGCCGTGGAGGTACGAGTCCTCCCTGGGGCATGGGTGTGTGTGTTGTCCTTAGCTTAGTTTATCTAGGTTTGAGTATTTTGTAAGCTACGGACTGATGACCACGCAGTTTGGTCCGATAGATTTACAAACATTTGAACATTTGATTAATCTGACCCTGGACGCCTGCCTCATACGCGACTTTATGTCGCACTTACAAACTATTTAAAATAACCTAAGGACAACACACACACACACACACACATGTCCGAAGGAGGATCGAACCTCCGGCGGGAGCGGCCGTGCTGTCCCTGACATGGTGCCTAGAACCGCACGGCCGAAGATATATTGCATCTTGGAAGTGTTTGGCTCATTTTCCCCACAACATTTTCCATGTAGTGGTTCCGTTTTGAGTTGTTTGTAATTGTAATCCCTAAGTATTTAGTTCAATCTACAAACTATAAATTAGTTTTTTACCACACTGGACCTACATTCGGGAGGTCGGCGGTTCAAACCCAACTCCGGCGATCCAGTTCCGGGTTTTCCTTAATTTCGCTAAATCGCTCCAAGTAAATGCGAAATGATTCCATCGAAAGGTCACGGCGGATTATCTGCCCCATTACTATCAAGAAAAGTGTGAGCTCTAGTGACCACGTAGTCGACGGGACGTTTTAACCATAACTTTCATTACTTTTGTCTAATTAACTTTGCGATATCGATAGCTGAGAGGTTGGCAACAGCACCTTCGCGGGCCGCCACAGAGAGCGCCCCGCGAAGCCACGGCAGATGGGAGCGCCGCCAGCGTCTTGGTATGACGCGAAAGAAGAAACCACGCCAGAAGACCTTCGGACGCCGACAGCACTCATCGGAATACATTGCGTGTTGCTAAATAGGATAGCTGCTGTACTTGTTTGTATTTATGTATCGTACTAATTCTTGAATACACTTCTGACTAATGGTTCTATGTCCATAGCAATTCTTCAGAGTTCCCGATTGCGGCCTACAACCTGGACCCACCTTCCTTCTGTGTGATCGCTAAGGACACAACAAACTTTGATTTTCTTAAGACGTTATTAGAAGAGGTCGGAAAGTAATGCACAATAATTTTATTAACTGACTGGGTGGTAAATAGGAGGAATAAAGTTAGAACATGTGGACTGTTTCAAGTACTTACGATGTATTCTCTCACGAGATGGTGAAAGAACTGGAATCGACTGGAGCGCCTCAGTCCCCTCGGCCACCGCGGCCGGCTCTAGTCTTTCAATCAACTTTATTGCACGGGAGTAAAAAGCTGGGTGGATGCAGCAAACTTTGTCCTTGAGTCCTCGAGAGGCTCACTGGGTACCGAACAGCTGCCGTGTCATCGTCGATACGAAGGCGTCAGTGGATGCGGTATGGAGGGGGGGCGTGGTGAGCGCCCCGCTCTCCCGGCCGTTACGTCGGTTTGTCAGACCGGAGGCGCTACTTGTCAATCAAGGAGCTCATCGATTGGCCTCTGAAGGGCTGTGTGCACCCCGCTGCCAACAGCGCTCGGCAGACAAGTCCAATACTAGCCAAGCCCGACAGTGCTTGCCTTTAGTGATCTAGCGAGAACCAGCGTTACCTTAATAATAAGCCTGAGGTTACAGGTATGGAAGTATTAAGGATGATTGCAGATAGTAATAGATTGGAACAACGGCGGGTGGGTGTGCTTAATGTCGCAATCAAAGAAAAACTAGCAGCGAATGCCCCAGATGAACGAGTTAGAGCGAACAGGCTGCTATGGCTGGGTCATGTTACAAGCAAGGGAGAAGCAAGGTTACCTTTGAGACTCATGGCTTCGGCTATAGAGCGTAGGAGTCGAGGTATATCATGGCCAAGTATTTTGATTCGGTGAAGAATGATTTTGAAGTAACAGGCTTAACATCAGACTTCACATCAATGTAAACAATAAACATGGGATCATGGAGGAATTTCCTAAGGGGACTATTCTCCAGATTGAACGCTCAAATGCATAAACCGTCTTAAATGACGATAATGAAAAAAAATTAATAAGTAGCAAAAAAAAAAAATAATATCAGATTTTCCTTCCGCATCTTTAGCGAAGCGTTGGCTGCCCAGGAAATTTCTTCATGGGAGCCAAACAGATGAAAGGCCGACGGTGCAATTCCTGGACTGTATGGTGGATGCTGGAGCAATTCCCGCACAAATTTGGAGCTATCCTCATCAACAGGAACAGAAACGTTGCGGCGAGCATTATCTTCAAGAAATTTGACATAGTCACCATTTTTGTTGTGGCAAGACGCAATTTTTAATGTAGGCTACATTATTCACAGTGGTGCCGTGTTCAGCAAAGTCCACTCAATGCATACCCTAGAACACTGCCACAAGTTATTTTTTTTCTTTTTTTTTTCTAGTAGAGCAACCTCATACTAGAGAACCAGCACGATTCCGATCCATACAGGCCATCTTTTGCTTCCAAGGGTGCCGTGGTACTGTCACCTCATCACCAGTGACGATTCATTTCAAAATGCCAAGCCATTCTTTTTCGTAATGCATTTAGGGATCTAAGCCAGTTATCGTCCGCTGGCCCTTGTCGTTGTGTGTCGTTTTCTTAGGCACCCATAGAGAATTAATTTTTCGAATTTTCAACCTATCATTAAAAAAATACTCTTCAGCACAGGAAATGTTGACTTGCTGTGATAAGGGCCGCAGCTGAATACGGCGGTCGATCAAAATTGCTGCCTCAACGGTTCCGACATTCTGCAGCTGCTACCCGCCTTCAAACAAGAATGCACATCCCCTGGAAACAGTGCTACCGTCCATACAGTCGTCCCTATACACGCCACACATGCCCTGTGAATTTATTGTTGCTATACACACTAACATACAGACACAAATCATCGCACAAAATAGCAAACAAGCTAAAGAAACAAGGTTTACAGATTATGTACAGAACAAGAAACACACTGTTATCACTTGTAACAACAAACAAATCAGACAAACGTGAAGGGGGCAGGTATATACCAGCTACAATGCCAAGAATGTAAATCAGTATATCTGGGAATGACAGGCAGAAATTTAAAAACCATATAGCAATAACATATAAGAAGCTGTATGTATGAAAATAGCCATTCCACCTTTACAGAACACATAACAGATCATGGACATGAACGGAACAAGATATGAAAATTATTGGAGTGAATAATAGGACAAAAAATTCCTAACACTACAGGAAAACGGTCGTACACAAAGAGCCCTGCCAATGAATAAGAAAGTGAGTAATGATCAGATCAACGTAAGCAACAACTCACTGATCAAGCTGGCCATAAAAACAGTGGAAAATAGTGATAAAACATGAAATGTCTTATCTCCTCCTTTCTTTCTCTCACTTACAAAAAAAAAAACCAACTTACACGTGCGCACACACACACACACACACAGAAATAGAGAGAGAGAGAGAGAGAGAGAGAGAGAGAGAGAGAGAGAGAGAGAGAGAGAGAGAGAGCACAACACAAACAAAAAACAGCTGATACACCCAGAGATACAAGGAACACATAAAAAACACAGATGAAAAGCCAAAGTTGGCAACACTAAACACTGTAAACAAATACTCACAAAAACAGTACTCAGTGAAGTGACGTAATAATATGTTCAACAAGAACACACACACACACTAAAAATTCCATCTATCTGGAGCATATACACACAGCTCCATGCAGACACATATCTAACAACACCAGAAAACCGTAAGTAATACTGAAAGATTAAAATAACCCCTCAAAAAACTTGTGCTGCAGAAGTTGTTTCCAACCTAGTAGGTCAGAATTTGAAAAAAATTGTACCATAGCAAAGATTTATAACTGTTATACTGCGAAACATAGCGAAATATTTATAACTGTTCTGCAATGAAAAATTATACAAAAAAACATCTATTACAGGTCATTGACGATGCTTCACAAACAAAGCAGCTTCTGCTTAGGTAATTCTGCTTTTTGCTTTTGTCTTGCTTCTTCCATCCCTGCCTAAATAAGTAAATTTATCGATTTGGTCAAGTAGTACATTGGGCTTGGATTCTAGTTTACCCTTCTTTTTTTACTTTTCATCACTTTTTTTGCTTCATTTATTTTCAAATTATATTCTTCTCCTACAACTTTATCCATTCTATTTAGCAGTGTTACAAGGTCGTATTCACTTTCATCTAGGACAGCAATGTCATCGGCATATTATACAACATATATATTTTTGGCCATGAATTAGAATTTTCTCTGACTTTTTTACATACCTCTTCTACGTACAAATTATAGATAACTTGGGATAATGCAGATTCATGTCGGACACGCGGTTTGTCCATAAATTGATAACCACTTTCTCGTTTTTGTAGAGGTTCCATATTGTTTTCCTGTCTTTGTAGTCTATTCAGACGTTTTTGGGTACATGAAACATTTGGTCTCATGTAAAATCTATGAGACCTATGTATGTTATCAGGCTCTTTCCAGTCGTTTCTCTAGAACTAGTTTTACTGCAAATATTGCTTCCCAGGTTCCTCTGTCCAAATAGATCCTCTGAGATTGTGACTTCAACCTTTTTCTATGTGCGCTTTAAGATAATTAAGGTTTAATATTTTAGAAGCATGAAACACTAGGCTGAGAGTCCTATAATTTTCACATTTTGTCGCTTTGCCTTTTTTGCAATTGAGAACATAATGTTTTTCTCAAAATCTGTAGACAGTTTCCCTGCTCGTACATGTGCGCACAAGATTATATAACTCCTGATTCATTCCTGCTCCTCCATATTTCAGAAGTTCAGCTGGAATGTTGTCTATACCAGGAGTCGTGTTGTGTTTCAAATTCTTCAGAACTAGGTCAAACTTAGTCTTTAATATAGGTTCACCCATATGTATGTGTTGACTTCTCTTTCTTCTTCCACGGTGTTTTTAGACAGTTCAGCTCCACTTTACTATTTTCCTATGTATTGTTTCCGTCTTCTTGCAACATATTTCCATTTTCAGTCAACATGGACCTACATCTGTTTCTTCTGTCTCCAAGGCAATGTCACACATTTATAAGCATTGTCCATATTTCCCTTTCTGATGTTGTGCTCAACTATGATAGAGATATCCTCAACGTATATTTTCCTTGTTTGCCTTGCTAAAGTCAGTAGTAATCCAATACTTCCCGTTCTCTGGCCTTTCCTATTACTTCTCCTGCTGCTTCTATAATTTTTATTTTTTCCCAGTTTCCTTGAATGTCACTGCAGCCCCCTGTATTTCTTTTTCTGTCTTTTGATTGTTCACAGAGCTGCAGTGTACTCTCATTGTTTAGCTTGATTAAATCCTATTTACATTTGCTTTTCTTTTTAATAATCTTGCATTTTATTTCACTCGTCATCAACACAAGTACATGGTCACTTTCCACATCGCAACTTGATTATAATCTGCTGTCCTTAACTTGGTTATTAAATCTCAGTTTCAGCAATATGAAATCGATCCGCTATCAGTATGTCAACCGATACTAAGAACAAAATAAGAAATCGAAAAAAATTACTTGTCAGAATGCTGAGCCATGATTCGAACCCTGAGCATTGCCTTTCGTTGGCAGTGCTATTTGAAAAATAGAAGAGCATCAGTGAAGCTGTACGGTGGGTTAAAGGTCGTGCCTGGAATGCTCAGCTGGTTAAAGTACTGTTTGAAAAAAGCTGATTTCCAGCTTCACGCACGACAAACATTTTAAACATATTACAAATGTTCAAATGTTTGTTAACCTTATGGGACACAACTACGGGGTCATCAGTCCCTAAACTTACAAACTTATGAACTACTTATGAACTAGGACGGCACAAATATCCATGTCCGAGGGGGGATTCGAACCCCCGACCGTAGTGGCCGTGCAGACCGTGACTGGAGCGCCTCAGTCCCCTCGACCACCGCGGCCGGCTAAACATATTACAAAGTTTCAGAATTCCAAGATGATAAAATGCAGTGAATTGAGGAGGAGGGTGCAAAATACAGAATGGTTTCAAGCTGAATGGAAAATACAGAACTGATAAAGTTTGCATAGAAAAACAAAGAAAAGCAGTCAGGAATGACATTAAGAACTCTAGGACGAAGGTAGCTTACTCCAGCTAAAGACAAAGAGAGGAAGTAATATCGTGATTGAAATGACTACTAAAATACAAAAGAAACAAAACAATGTTGTATATAGCTAAAGAGAGACATTTAGCGAGAAACACTGACATTAACATAAGGTTATTACGCTCACATGTCAACAGATAATTGAGTCACTATGAATTTGTTCTATATAACGAATACATACACACAAAAGCAATTAACCAATTACCCTTACCACATTCTGACTGAGGTGGCTAATTCTCAGTTTCTAAAAAGACTTCTAGAATGTACTATGCAAAATCCATGACGAATAAAATTGTCTTCGCCTAGTTTCAGAGCAAGCTATTTATCTCATACTATCATCGTTCATTGTTGTAGTTATGTGTCTTGTGGCACCAAACATTGAATAAAATTTTAACTTACTGTTGTCAACACTACTGGGCTTGTGAGAATAGTTTCATACGCTTTTTGACCGCATTTATTTCTTTTTTTAAGTACGTTAGTGTTGTAGAAAATATTTAAATGAAATTTTTTCTTCCAGTTTCCTATGTTTAATCTATAAAATACAAGTCTAAATTCTGAGGTTAACTTAGCAGTAGTATACGCTATCCGGTTTCTTTAGAAGTGTCATATCCTTGTGCTTTACCACTATTATCACGACGTTTTTTGACGCTCATGTACCTTGTGACGACTTGCATTTTCTCCATTTGATATAAGTGAATCAAAACACATGGTGAGTATATTGTCTGCCGGCCGCGGTGGCCGAGGGGACTGAGGCGCTCCAGTCACGGTCTGCACGGCCACTACGGTCGGGGGTTCGAATCCCCCCTCGGGCATGGATATTTGTGCCGTCCCAGTTTGTAAGTAGTTCATAAGTTGTTTGTAAGTTTAGGGACTGATGACCCCGTAGTTAAGTCCCATAAGCTTAACAAACGTTTGAACGTTTAGTATATTGTCTGTGTTGTTACACAGCTAACTTGAATAGTATCACGGCTGCAGTGATTCATTTGTTCATATGTTTGTAAATCTATGTGACTTAACTACTGTGGTCATCAGTACCTAGGCTTACAAACTACTTAAACTAACTTACGCTAAGGTCAACAAACACACCCATGTCCTAGAGAAGATTGGAACCTCCGATAGCGAGCAGCGGCGCGCTCCGCAGCTAGGCGCCTTGGAACGCTCAACCACTCCACCGCGGCGAGTTTGTTTGTAAAGTTGAAAAGATACGATAAAAATTACTGTTATCCTCTCAGGAATGGCGACGTGGTCTGAGCCGCCATGTTAGGGATTGCACTATTCGGCTAATTCCTTCGCGGTGTTGCACTTCTTGCAAACGGCAGTGTAGTTTGTAAGTGAAAGGACTGATGACCCCAACTGTTTGACTCCTTAGGGTTACAAAAATTAGAACATTTTTGAAACAACTATTCCTCATGGGCACTTCAGGTAATATGCATCAGGTATTAACGTACTCATCACTGACCAACTTTGAAACCATAAACAAAATCACATAAGTTGTCTGAAGAGGAATGAATCAATGTATAATTGGTAACGGTTCTTTTTCAGTAGATAAGAACGAAATTGTGTGTTGCTGCTGTTGTCAAACATCAGCATTCGGTGTCACACACCAGCAACTGTACTTTAACATTGTCATTATTGACAAAACAACCAAAACAAACATTTAGACGTTTCAAAAGAACTTTTTCTTATTTTACGCAACGCGGAATGGCCGCATGGTCGAAGGTGTCATGCTATGGACTGGGCAGCCGTTCCCTCCGGATGTTCGAGTCCTCCCTAGGGCATGGGAGTGCGTATTGTCCTTAATGTAAGTTAGTTTGTCTAGGGACTGATGTCCATAGTAGTTTAGTCTTCAACCATTTGAACATTTTATATTTTCACTGTAGGCGAGGACAGCATTACGTTTGAGCATGCTCAGTTTTATATAAGCCGTTATACTACGGACATGATTTGCAGTGACCTCCTCTCAAGCGGATAATAGAGAATTGGACAATGCTTGGCGCTTTTATTAACGTGCCAGCAAGAACGTGTGCAAAGCGCGAGAAGTCAGTCACTGGGCTCATTATACGTAGACTGAGAATTGCACAAAGTGCTGCTACTGGGCTGTTCAAAAACTTCCTCAGCAGTAACAGCTGATCGGTGATCTTTTTACTTTCCTCCTCGGTACTAAGTAAACGGCATTGACGAAAATGATGGACTCTTCCTGCAAGCGAAGAATTCCGCGTACGACCTTTTGGAGCTGGCAGAACAGCTGCGAGAGGAATGTCGCAGAGCCGGTTGCAAAGCCTCCGCCGCGTCGCACTCTGGCCAGGTCTCCTGTCACCAGAGCCTTTCCATTTAGGGCGTCTAATAAGAGCATGGCAGAACGCCATCCCACCGCCTCGAGCCTTGGTTCAAAGATTAGAAATATCCAGAACAGTGGCGTGGATTACGGGGGGATTCAACGCCTCCCACCGCCAACTATATCCATAAAACTTTGTAAATCGCCTACAGTGCCAGGTAAACGTCTAAAAGACTTGACACTTCATCTGTCGATATTTTGGCTACTGATCTCAATGAACTTCTTGTACTTGAGAACTGAACCTTCCTCCCCCCCCCCCCTTCTGAAGAAACGTTAACCCCTGTGACTCGTATACTTCTAGAAGAATGAATTTCACTACTGGCCGTTAAAACTGCTACACCAAGACGAAATGCAGATGATAAACGGTAATTCATTGGACAAATATATTAAGTTAGAACTGACATGTGATTACATTTTCACGCAATTTGGGTGCATAGATCCTGAGAAAATCAGTACCCAGAACAAAGCCTGGGCATTGAGTCAAACAGACCTTGGATGTCGTGTATAGATACAGATGCCATTGCAGCTTCAACACGATACCATAGTTCATCAAGAGTAGTGACTGCCAGAGAGCCAGTTGCTCGGCCACCATTGACCAGACGTTTTCAGTTGGTGAGAGATCTGGAGAAAGTACTGGCCAGGGCAGCAGTCGAACATTTTCCATATCCAGAGAGGCCCGTACAGGACCTGCAACATGCCGTCGTACATTATCCTACTGAAATGTAGGGTTGCGCAGGAATCGAATGAAGGGTAGAGCCACGGGTCGTAACACATCTGAAAGGTAACGGCCACTGTTCAAAGTGCCGTCGATGCGAACAAGAGGTGACCGAGACGTATAGCCAATGGCACCCCATACCATCACGCCGGGTGATACGCCAGTATGGCGATGACGAATACACGCATCCAATGTGCGTTCAGCACGATGTCGCCAAACACGGATGCGACCATCATGATGCTGTAAACAGAACCTGGATTCATCCGAAAAAATGACGTTTTGCCATTCGTGCAACCAGGTTCGTCGTTGCGTACACCATCACAGGCGGTCCTGTCTGTGATGCAGCGTCAAGGATAACCGCAGCCATGGTCTCCGAGCTGATAGTTCAAGCTGCTGCAAACGTCATCGAACAGTTCGTGCGGATGGTTGTCATCTTGCAAACGACCCCATATGTTGACTCAGGGATCGAGACGTGGCTGCACGATCTCTTACAGCCATCCTGGTAAGATGGCTGTCATCTCGACTGCTAGTGATACGAGGCCGTTGGGATCCAGCACGGCGTTCCGTATTGTCCTCCTGAAACCACCGATTCCATATTCTGCTAACAGTCATTGGATCGCGACCAACGCGAGCAGCCATGTAGCGATATGATAAACTGCAATCGCAATAGGCTACAATCCTACCTTTATCAAAGTCGGAAACGTGATGGTATGCATTTCTCATCCTTACACGACGCATCATAACAACGTTTCACCAGGCAACGCCGGTCAACTGCTGTTTGTGTATGAGAAATCGGTTGGAAACTTTCCTGATGTCAGCACGTTGTAGGTGCCGCCACCGGCGCCAACCTTGTGTGAATGCTCTGAAAAGCTAATCATTTGCATAGCACAGCATCTTCTTCCTGTCGGTTAAATTTCACGTTTGTATTTGGAGACCCTTTGCAGCCAATCACTTACATAGTGCTCCTAAACATCGATTAAATTTTTACGGATGATAATGTGCTAGGTCATCGATATATTATTTTTGATTTGAATAAGATTCTGGACGACTCCCACTGAACATTTATGGAACATAACTGATACGTCCGTCCGTGCACAACGTTCTGCACCGGCAACACTTTCCGAAGCATAAACTACTATAGACGCAGCATTGTTCAATATTCCTGCAGGGGACTTCTAAAGATCTGCTGGGTCTATTCTAGAACGAGTTGCTGCACTTCTCCGGCAAAAGAAGGTCCGGCACGATATGAGCAGGTTATCTGATGACGTTTCTGACTTGAGTGTATAATCGGTAACTTACATTAAGTAGAGTGTTATGATGCTCAAATAGACTACCTGTAATAAAGGCCGAGGGGAATGAGGCGCTCCAGTCACAGTCTGCACGGCCACTACGGTCGGGGGTTCGAATCCCCCTCGGGCATGGATATTTGTGCCGTCCTTAGGATTAGCTAGTTGATAAGTAGTTTGCAAGTTTAGGGACTGATGACCCAGTAGTTAAGTCCCATAAGCTTAACAAACATTTTTTTGTAATAAAGGCGTTTAGTTGGCCGCCGGCCGCCAAGTACTTACTATGAAATGTCGGCACCATTCAGAACAATTGCTGTGGACTGTATTCTGCTTCAGATTGCTACCATTCTCAATGATTCCACAGTTGTGACACTGTCACTGCCTGACGAGGTGTTGCGTTGTCTGTGTGAACTGATGGATAAGTTGTTCGAAAGTGTTTGTAAATCTATGGGACCTAACTACTACTGTTAACAGTCTCTAGGCTTACAAATAACTTAAACTAATTTACGCTAAGGATAACAAATACACACATGCCTGAGGGAGGACTCGAACCTCCGACCGCGAGCAACCGCGCGCTCCGCTGCAAGGCGCCTTAGAACGCTCGGCCACTCCATCTCGGCGATTAAGTTTTCAATAACACTAATTTCCCTGACAATGGCTGTGCCGGAAAGAAATACTAGAAGTTATTTTATAATTGGGGCATCCGCAGCTGAGTAAATACATTTTGTTTTATGAATTTATCAATTGTTTTAAAAAATTGATTGTATGACTTTATATAGTAAAAGAAACTATTTTTAAAAATTGAGTTAAAAATGTCCTCTTATAAAACAATCAATAAATTCTGGAGGCGCTTCAGCTGTTTTTATTGAGATCCTTTTATATACAGGTCCACTACCGGTTTCGCGTCAATAGAGACGCATCTTCAGGTGTTAATTTTTTTTTCTCTCGTCATAATTCGCTACTGAGTCCAACATTCTAGTTGCTTTCATCCGTCAATTGGTTAAAAATCAAAATCAAATCGTTGTCTTTCAGGATTAAAAACATGGACGTTAAAATGTGGGACATGTAGTAGCGTGATTTTGACTACCGTATTGTCGATGAAACCCGTAGATCGCCAATGGAGTGAAGGTGGCCATTCGCAGTGCACTCCTCTACGCCTCTATAGGTCTGCTACAACTTGATGTTTCTAATTAAAGACCTTAAGTTTTATTTTTTACAATGGCCAGGATGTCAATAAAAACAGCTGAAGTGGCTCCAGAATTTATTGATTGTTTTATAAGAGGACATTTTTAACTCAATTTTTAAAAATAGTTTCTTTTACTATATAAAGTCATACAATCAATTTTTTAAAACAATTGATAAATTCATAAAAGAAAAAATACTAGAAGAATATTCCAATTCAGTCTAAGTTTATTGCTGAAACAGTGCATACAGAATACATGCAATGTTTAGATTTACAGATAAATAGATCAAGAGTTACCTAAGTACCAGGTGCCGGTGAATGCTGAAACAGCCAGATAAATACATGGTGCGGCCTTCACGGGCGGTAATGCAGGCGCTGATTCTGCCATCCATGCGATCGTACAGATGGCGAATACTGTCCTCCCCTGAGAAACCTATTCACGGCCTTCTGCAAGAGCTGTGTCGGCTGACGAGTCGCACGTGTCAGTTGTCCCATCATCTCGGTTGGAATCAAGTGCGGCGGTCGTGCTGGCCGAGGAAGTTACTGAGGTACAGGCGAGTATTATACTGTTAGAATAACACATCACCTTTACGTTGTAAGAATGGTAAAGCAACGTGTCTTACAACATTCTTCGCGTACCGAGCGCTGGTTAGCGTTCCCTCCACAAACAATAAGGATGGTCAAGAGTTGTAGCTTACCACACCACAGACCATAAAGCCTGGAATAGTACCAATGTCTTGGATGAATGCACTCTTCAAGACAACACTCGTCTGGTACACGTCGTACGATCAAAAGACCATTACTTATGTGAAGGCAAAATCTACTTTCATTGCTGAAGACCACGCCCTTCCATTCCATCTTCCAAGTGATCCTTGGTCGGCACCAGTTGAACCGTGCACGTCGATGATATAGCGCGAGTGGAAGACGGATTAGGTGTTTGCCCGCAGTCCCACTGCTAGTCACCGGTTGACAACACTTGTTGACACTTCTGGGCTCACAAACAATCTGATAAGCATAATTCTTTTTTGAGTTTTTTGCTTCCTTTCTCCGCAGTTGCAGTTATACAAAAAATGTTCAAATGCTTGTTAAACTTACAAACTACTTATGAACTAACTTATACTAAATACAGCACAAACATCCATGCCCGAGGGGGAATTCGAACCCCAGACGGGGACCGGCCTCGCGCATAGGAGCATAGAGCCTCAATGCGCTTGGCCAGTCCGCCGCAGCACAGTTATACAATTTGTATAGCTTAGGTGACCGTCTTATGCAACTGTAAATTAGTCTAATTTAGACCAGACGCGTTTCGCTTTCTTCTAAAGCATCATCAGTGGTCACCTGTACAAGAAATGTTTTGTTTTACATTATTTGTTTGATTTTTACTAAATTCGATCGATAACGGTACTCAGGCAATAGGATTATTAAAATTTCAAAATTGTAAACATGGCTGCGTACAGCAACGGTAATTCAAAGCAGTAAAATAACAGCCAAACAGTTGCATATTAAAGTTTAAAAAACTTTACCGCAGTTTCAATTGATATAAATCAATCTTCTTCAGAAGATACATGGACCTACAGTGAATAAGAAAGAAACAATCAAGCTATGTACAACGGTATTAAAACCATAGAGTATTTACCTATAAAATTACGACCAAGTTTAGTCTACATGATTATTTTGATTCTGAATAAAATGGACTACTAATATTACGTATTTTTATGTTGTTTCTACCAGACACCTGTTTTGAAAGAAACGAAACAAAAACACATGTCACAGTGCGAAACAAAAAACTCGTAAGTAAATAACACACACATATGATAAACAAAAACCAAACAAACAACAAACAAGTCCTGCCAGGCCGCAGAAATGGCGATTTTTCAAAAACTTTTATAAGAAAGTGTAATTGTAAATAGTGTAAATGTAAACAGTGGCAGCAAGTGGCAATGTGCTACAAAACACACATTCAGTGCACAACATAAAAATATGCGAGTAATATTAGTAGTCCATATATACATGTGGCGTGTGTCCCGAAAGAACAGACGTCACTTCTGATCCTGCAGTTGTTATTATATAATATTCAAAGAATATATGACATCAACTGCGATTGGGCAAAGCTGAAAATGTGTACCCAGCCGGAATTCGAACCCGGGTCTCCTGCTTTCTAGGCAGTTGCGCTGACTCCTACACCACTGGGGACAGAGTGATCGCTGCACCTGCAAGGACTACCTAAGCACGCCTCCCGTCAGATACAAATTCTGACGGGAGGCGTGCTTAGGTAGTCCTTGCAGGTGGGGTGATCACTGTGTCCCCAGTGGTGTAGGGGTCAGCGCAACTGCCTAGAAAGCAGGAGACCCGGGTTCGAATTCCGGCTGGGTACACATTTTCAGCTTTGCCCAATCGCAGTTGATGTCATATATTCTTTGAATATTAGTAGTCCATGTTATTCAGAATCAAAATAATCCTATTGCATGAGAACTGTTATCGATCGAATTTACTAAAAATCAAACAAATAATGTAAAACAAAGCATTTCCTGTACAGTTGACCATTGAAGATGCTTTACAATAAAGCGAAACGCGTCGGGTCTAATTTAGACAAATTTACTGTTGCATAAGACGCTCACCTAACCTATACAAATCTTGTATGTGCTGTGATAGGTGTACGATCTGTCACTGTGCCTTTACAATACGACGAGATCGGCGGACGTCTGTGCTGTGTGGACATCCAGAATGAGGTCTACGCGTGTGACCATTGTGATTTGTGGCTGTACCCAATAGCACCCACGCATTGTGCGAATGCAGTCAACTGCGATTGCCGCTCGCCCTGTCGGCCATCATTTTCAAACAAAACTACCCTGGATTCGATGGAAAACCCTGCCGGATGGCACTCCTGTCCCCAGTGACGTCGTGCCGTATACCATTGTCGTTTAGCTTGTTTCTCCACATTAGCCAAAGGTAGGCGGAGAAATGGACACGCGCTCGTAACTCATGCCTTAATAAACGGCGACGGACTGTCAGCTCCGATAGTTTACGATGTTTCACATAAGACGGGCTATCCCAGCTTCAGACGAGCTGCGCAGCGCTCACTGCTCAGCTCGCTGTGAACAGTCAAATGGGACGGAAAGGCACTTGGCACGAGACAGCCAGGCAGCTGCTGCGGCCAGTTTCTTCGCCTGTGTGCTGTGCCTTAATGCAACCGCCAAGCTCCTACTTGTAACTGTTATGATGTAACGACTAGCGACATCCTATCTCAGGGAAAGAGGAAGTGGAATTGTCGTATGGCTTTTATTGGCCGGGACATCCCCATCGTTGTTCGGCCGCGTGCTGCAAGTCCTTTGACTGACGGCACTTCAGCGACTTGAGTGTCGATGGTGATAGAAGTTATGAACAACACCTAGTCCCCTGCCAAGAATCGAACATGGGACTCTTGCATTGGTGGTCAACGACGCTGCCACTGAGCTACTGAGGTGATCAGGGAAACAGGAAAATTAACTGCATACACGTTTTGGCCTTCAGATTTTTCCCCTTCTTTTAACGACACAGAATAGGAAATATCGGGCGTTTAAGATTCTCAGCATGAACCCGTAACTGGTACACCTGGGTCCCAGGGACACGAAACAGATTTCTTTTTTTCCAGCGCTGTGATGTGTGACGTAGCACTGACTTGCCTCTCCCTGTACTCTTCTAGCATTCAGTTGACTACCAGCTCACAACACTGTTGCAGGCACAAACTGTTATAAGTTTTCTTTCTGTGAAGGAGATCGGGTCCCAAGGACCCAGGTGTATCTTTACTGAATTTTTACTCCGTGGGATCGTTTTTAGTACCTTGGATTAACGAACATTGCTTCAGAAAAAGTCAACGAGGAACGAACCATTGGCCTATGGCAGTCTTCTACACTGGGCTAGATATAGCAGGTGTAAATGCTTTTTTTTTTTTTTTTTTTTTTTTTTTTTTTTTTTTTTTTTTTGTAGTATGGGAAAGACTAAAGGTTTTACATGCGACACAGGTAGTAAGTGATTGTACGTAAAGAAGTTTGAATTCACCATTTTCGTTTTTTTTATTCAAGCTCACAGTGAAAAATGTGCTACTAAGCCAAAGATGAAAAGATGCTCAATGTACCCATATAAGAGAGAGAAACCATCACTGGAGTGTGCCGATGTCTAACACCAATGTGTGTGGAATGTTCCACTGTTTTATGTCCAAACTGATTTTGTAGTTTGGATGAATAAAGTTACTGAAATGTACAGGCAAATACGCTGAATAACTGAAAACTAAAATTTTGTCGTAGTTCCTGCTGTTGTGTACTACTTTCATAAATCTCGTAGTCATTCAGCACAAAATGTCACACTAAATGTTTTCCAAAAGTTGTGCCTGAAGAAATTTTCATATTGCTTATGAACTTTTCTTGTGGTTTACAGCTGTGGAGCGTAGTCTACTTTGTGTTTAAATAAGAATTTTCAATTATGTAACTTACAATTAACAACGGATGTGTAGGACTTTGGAGAAGTATGTGTTTCACATTTCGTATTTTATGCACTTCAGTGCCTTTCTTTGTAATGTCCTTAAGATAAAGACCATAAATGAGTAGTAATATTTAAATAACACCTGTTTCATCCAAAGCATTCTGAAACTTTTTATTGGTGCTGAGGACCCAGGTATAGCCTTATGCGTTACAATTTTTAGGTGTACCAGTTACGGATTAATGCAGAATATTGGGGTGAGGGGAGGTGCAAACTGGCATAGCAGCTCCCAGCGGCACTCGCAGAGGGGCACCAAGTAGTCTCCAAGACTACATCACACTTGTGCGTCCTCTCCTGGAGTACTGTTGCCCCTTGTGGGACCCTCACCAGGTGAGACTGACGGAAGACATTGAGAAGGTTCAAAGAAGGGAAGCTCGTTTTGTTTTATCACGTTACGGGGGGAGCGTCACGGAAATGTTGCAAGAATTGGGGTGGAAATCATTAAAAGAAAGACGTTATTCATTGCGGCGTGATCTGTTTGCGAGATTTCAATCACCGACTTTTAGTTCTGAATGTGAAAATATTTTGCTAGCACCCACCTACTTAGGGAGACATGACCATCCCAATAAAATAAGAGAAATCAGATCGAAAACGGAACGATTTAGGTGTTCTTTCTTCCCGCGCTCTATTAGGGAATGGAACGGTAGAGAAAAGTTATGAAAGTGGTTAATGAACCCTCTGCCAGGCACTTGAATGTGATTTGCAGAGTATCTATGTAGATGTAGATAGAAGACAAAGTGACGTGTTGCGGTCAGTTATTTTCCTGTCGTAACAGTAGGTTTGCTGTAGTAAGTCTTTGTAATAAATCGTTAGTATGTCAATGACGAAAATTGGGATTCTTTTGAACGTGTCGAAGGTGTACAACCTGTGCTGTAGGGGGGGGGGGGGGGGTAGGCGAGGAGGGGAGGATGCGGGAGAGCCCCGCGCGGAAGTTTTGCAGAGGGCCCCGCTAAGCAATTCCTCTCCCAGGAATTGCAATTTCTGGCATGCATCACATTTCTCGTGCCAGTAATGCGCCCTCTTTCAAACTCAGTGATTTGACGGTAAGGTTCGCGCATATATGTGCCAGACACCATGCACGCAGACCCATTACCATGTGTTTATAGCGACAGCAGGCATATCTTATCGTTAGGCGGTGTTGCGCCGCGATATCGATGTTGAACCTGAACGCGTGGCCCGACATGGTTCAAATTCTAATCACTTCAACAGAACATACTAAAGTACAGGTACCGTACTGAGAATATTAACTTCCTTTCTCTGCTCTTTCAAGGACTTCCGCTCTTTCTAAACTTGAATGTAGCAATTACAGTTTATCGTCTGACGATGCCAGCAAGTGGTTTCCTGTCGCTGACGTTCTGAATACACATAATTACAGTGAGTGCAAAAAGTATTCGTTTAGTTGTATACTTTAAAACCTACTAAGTATGTGTCACGTGAAACGGAATGAATACAAAATCTGAAGAGTCAGTCACTATAAAAAGTACCTCAGCAAATCTTTTTACTGAAAAGCAAGGGAAAATACATTCAAATCGATAACAAGATTGAAAGAATAGAAAATCTAATACAAGGGATATTGACATGAAGTATTCGTGCATCGCCTGAAAGTGCCTATAATCTGCGCGACGGAGCTGGTGCAGTGCAGTTAGCGTCATTGGTCATAAGGGTAGTGAGACGACCCTGACTGAAAGGGAACTTATTCTGCGCTTTCACAATGAATGCAGAGCCTCTTACGAAGTTTCTAAAGTAGCAGTAGATGGACGATACAGTCGATAATAGATCGAGTTTCCGTAACAAAAAAAAAAAAAAAAAAAAAAAAAAAAATAGAAACCAACCATGGACCGGACGTCCTCACACATTCATTGAGGCAGATGTGAGGTTTATCGTGAGGGAAATCAAAACAAACAGCAATCCTAACTTAGCTGGTGAATTAGAATATAGGGGTAAGACAGTATGTGCCAACGCAATCAGAAATACCATCAAGAACTACGGGTATCGGCCGAGCGCTCTGCGGCGCGTCAGTCACAGTCTGCACGGCCACTACGGTCGAGGGTTCAAATCTCCCTCGAGCATGGATATTTGCGCCGTCCTTAGTATTGGCTAGTTCATAAGTAGTTTGTAAGTTTAGGGACTGATGACCCCGTAGTTAAGTCCCATAAGCGCTACAAACATTTGAACTACGGGTATCACGGCATTGTAGCTGGCAAGAAATGTTTGGGTTAGCGAACAGAATCGTAAGAAACGAATTGAAGATGCCGAGAACACAGGAATGCAAAGAGAAGACTTCCGAAATGCAGTAATACCGTATTTTTCCGATGAAAGTACATTTAACGTATTGGGGTCGGATGGCATGGCGTAAGAGAAACGTGGAGATGTTGCCGCAGAACCTTGTGCTAACGGTGAAACACAGTGGCGGTTACCTGATGATGTTGGGGTGTATGAGTGCTGCAGATGATGGAAAATTACATTTTACAGAGGGTAAGATGTATCACAAAATGTATATCAACATGTTAAAGGAAAATTTAAACGTTAGTACCAAAAAATTGGGTGTCCAAGGAAATTAAATTTTCAAGACAACGATCCGAGGCACACGGGTGTAAATACTAGGCTGTGGCTGCTGTACAACACACCGAAGCAACTAAACGCACCTCCTCAGAGCCCAGATATTATATTAATCTCAATGAACACGCTTGGAAAGTACTAGAAGATAACATCAGTAGAAGATACATTTCTAAGAAGAAAGACTTGAAAGGAGCATTCCTAGAAGAATGGCACAAAATTCCGTTCTCTCTTATAGAAAATTAATACAACTCGATTCCCAGACGACTGCAAACAGTAATAACTGCATTTCAAACATAAGGTAAAAGGTAAAGCAGTCAACAATCCGAAGATTGGTTTGAACATCACAGTGCTTTACTAGGCATGGTCCTGTTTGGAGGTGGTATGCCGTTGCCTTCCTCCGACCTTCGAACTGACTTACCCAGCCAGTTATAGGGGGACCTACAGTTTAACGTGGGTTCCGAACCACGGTGCTACTCCGCATTTTTCACATCAGCAACACTGCCAGAGGGGAAAGAAGTGGAAAGTGACAGATAAAAATCCTAGGACCTAGCGGAGATCGAACCCGCGACCTTTTGATTTGTAGTCTGGCACTCTACCACTGTGCTATTTCAAACATACAAAATATTAATTTTTGTAATTTAAATAATATTTTCAGAGTGTAAATGTGAAAAAAGTATGACCGGACGCATAGTTTTTGAAGCGGCTTTTGTATACATTTTTCGTTTTGTTAAATTTGTTATTGCTATGAATGTATTTATTTCTTTGTTTATCAATATAAATGATTTACCGTAGGTTCTTCCACAGGACTGGTACTTCCCATTTCATGTTCAATTCTTTTCACGTGAGGCAAACATTTTTTTTTCTTAAATACAGCTAGACAAATACTTTTCGGACTCACCGCATGTTTCCACACGTTCACTGCCTGTGGAAGATTACCTAAAGTCATCGAGGCGCCACCACTAACGGGATATAAATGAAGCGCCGACCGTTCCACAAATAAATGGTCGCAGGCCACTTACAAGCTGCACAAGAAATACGGCAATACTTGTTATTCAGCGCATTCTGTTGCGCTTGCGTCGCTTGTTCTCACAGAGTCATCAATAAAAGGCACTGAGCAACCTCCGTGCTTCTGAAGGAGAATAAATTCATGTAGACGTCCTGCTGGTATATTCTCTACTACTTTGGCAACTACTTTATGACTGAAACAAGAGACTTTGTATACTCTGCTAGTTGTGTATTTACAATGAAAGACGATAAGTTCATAGGTGAATAAAATACTGAACTGAATAGACCCAAGGTAGTTTTATTGTGAAAGTTTACGTACCGTTTTTCATGTAAATGCACTTTTTATTAATAATGTAAATGACGAGATGTGCACATCTGTAAATACAACGTAACATCACAGTAATGAGTCCGCATTCAATCTTTCGGAGTAATAGTTGTTTTTTCTTGAATGTACTTGTTAATAGTTCATTTCAAGCAATGGCTTTGTCTCTGGGTTCTTCTCATATCACTTACTTGAAATCAGTGCATAGCCTTGCAGTGCAGAGCTGAAAACTGCAGCGAGCAGGGAACGTTGCTTTTCCAGTATAGAGGGAGGTAATTATGACAGGCTAGTTCAGTTTACGACGTCCACCTCTCAGCAAAACTCAAAAGCGATACTTGCAGATAGCTAGAAGGGGAGATAACATCTGAGACTGTTTGAATTTAGATTTATTGTGTTGTCCTGGGAGATGAATAACCTTTTGTGTATGCACTTCTTCCATATCTTTCACAGGAGTTCTTGTGTATCTTTCAGCCTTGTTGATGCCTACGTGAGTAATAACTGCACTATTCTTAATTGTATATACAAGTTGCAATTGTGCCTTGATTGTATTTAAAAGGTGGAGGTATGCAAATTCATATTGTAACCATATATTCTTCACAGCAACTGATTTTGATCATTATATTGATAAATGTAGGTAAGAGATCTGAAAATGGTATTGATCTTTATGTGTGGCATATTTTTAGTTTTACAAACATTTTAGTGAATGTGTTTTGCATTTCTGCTAAAAGCCAATCACAAATGCCTAGCAGGCCGCGGTGGCCGAGGGGACTGAGGCGCTCCAGTCATGGTCTGCACGGCCACTACGATCGGGGGATCGAATCCCCCCTCGGGCATGGATATTTGTGCCGTCCATAGGATAAGCTAGTTGATAAGTAGATTGTAAGTTTAGGGACTGATGACCCCGTAGTTAAGTCCCATAAGCTATACAAGCATTTGAACATTTGAACAAATGCCTAATTTAGCTTGTACAGGGTATTAAAAAATTCAGTGCCCAAACTTACAGAAGATAAAAAATATACCACTGAACATGCGTGTTTTATACAAGGAGGGAGCAGATAAAAGTCGTGCTGTCTAACGTTGTTACATCAGATGTTAGTTTGAGATTCGTAGTATGTCGTTATATCATAGTCTTAAGTCACTGAGTCAACAAGCGGCAAGGAGCACCCCATTATACTTCTTTCTGTAGAGCTGCATCAAAGACGAGGTATTCTGCCCCTGTTGACTCGGAGGCTGAATTGGTTGCAAGAATTCTTGAAGCATCCTCACAAATGTTGAACACAGCGCGCATTTCGCAACGAACACAATCTCATCCCTACGTCGTTATCGGCTCTGTGATGAACTTAATGGCGCTCATTTTGAATATTTATTGTTATGTAATAATGTTTACAACAATAAAGCAATGTAAAACATTTAACACCGTATTATTCTGAATCACAGAAAGTAACCCCATGTATACTCAGTGTTCTAAAAATATGCGTTTCCTCTATATGGTTTCCTCACGAAATATATTTTCAGAATGAAAGTTTCACTCGGCAGTGAAGTGTGTATTGATATGAAACGTCCTGGCACATTAAAACTGCACCGGGATTCTAACCAAGCAAATTTTCCTTTTTGCGGCCAAGAACACTGACGATCTCTTTTTAATAATAAGAATTATATAATTTCAACACGTATGTTCTTAATTGGTATTAGTTACACTATAAGCTTATTTCGACTTAAAAGTCATCTTCAGGTGTTACGCCTGCAATACATATGTTTTCATAACATTTAGTACTACGCTGCCTACTTGTTTTATACAGAGGTAAAAGAAATGATACATACCACATTCTGTTATGCTGTATTTTTGATGTAATTGTGACGTGATTTATTATTATTAATATAATATAATATTTCTTGTTATATATATATTATCACGTAACTTATAATATTGTGTTGTGATGCGAGATCTTTATCAAGTTACGTTTCAGATCAGACACGCCCTTAAATACTAATTCGTCACACATACCACAAAATCTTCGAAATTTCTTAACTCTGGAATTAATAAAATATCTTGTAATTCATGTAGTAAGTATTATATAGGACAGACTGGGCGAAATTTCACTATAAGATACAAAGAACACACTAGAGAAAGTGAAAAGAACCCTTCCACTTTTTATCAACATTTGCAGTCCGAAAATCACACAGTAGACACCATAGACAACGCACCAGAAATTTTGCATACTGTACACAAGGGATATGAGATGAATATTCTTGAAGAAATGGAAGTATGCCTACATGCAATTAAGAACACAACTAATTTCCTAAACGATCAAACGGATTTCAGGCACAAAAATTATTTCGATAATTTTATTCTTATTCTGGTGGATGACAACGGATAAACAATCCCACTGCCAATCATAAGATAATAGTGCAACAACAAAATTACCATTAATGATTATCCATAGAGATAATCTCATCGTTGATCTGACATAAAAATATGCCAACAAAATTATCAAATATGATGAAACCCAACATATTTCGTTCAATTTCAAATAAAAGCTTTCCCTCAAATGCACAGAATGGACACCACACTCACAAAACGATCATATAATCTATCTCTTAACACTCATAGATATTCTCTGTGCAAATAATGTAAACATACTACATCTCTGTAGAGCTGTCAAATAAATGTCAAAATCAATAACTTGATAAAGATCTCGCATGACAACACAATATTCTGTTACGTGATATATATATATATATATATATATATATATATATATATATATATATATATATATATATATATATATATAAGAAGAAAATAATAATAATAAATCACGTAACAATAATATCAAAAAGTACAGCATAACATAATGTGGTATGTATATTTCTTTTACCTCTGTATAAAACAAGTAGGCAGCATACTACTAAATGTTATGAAAACTTATGTATTGCAGGCGTAACACCTGAAGATGACTTTTAAGTCGAAATAAGTTTATAGTGTAACTAATACGAATTAAGACTATACAGTGTTGAAATTATATAATTCTTATTATTAAAATGTTGAAGTACGACGTCACTAACACTGTGGGCCCTGCAGATAACAAGATCTCTTTTTATTTATTTGTTTATTTATTTATTTAGCATCGAATTGACCAACTAGGATCCCGAAACAGCTTCAGTTCCTCTCTTCTTTCTTTGTTGTTTCCTATTCCTTCAGTACTCCATCTTCTCCCCAAGTTGACTTTCCCTTTCTGCTGTCCACATAGGGATTTATTTATTTATTTATTTTTTGCCATCAAAGCCTTCTAAATTTAGTATTTTATTCTTAAATGTGTTTCTGTCTGCCATTTCTGATTCTCAGATGTTGTTTCTTTCTAAATGTTTTCTTACTCCTGTGATCCACGCTCTTCTTGATTTCTTTTTCACGAAATAAAGTAAATTTTGTTTAGTCAGTCTCTTTTCATTGATTCGGAAGAGATTCCCAAAGAAGATCAAGCAAATGTTTGTAAAGTTAATGGAACCGAACTGCAGTGGTCATCGGTCCCTAAAACTTGCAAACTACTTAAAGTAATTTGAAATGTTCAAATGTTTGTTAAGCTTAAGGGACTTAACTACGGGGTCATCAGTCCCTAAACTTACAAACTACTTATCAACTACCTACAACTAAGGACGGCACAAATATCCATGCCCGAGGGGGAATTCGAACCCCCCGACCGTAGTGTAAAGTAATTTATCCTAAGAACAACACACACTCCCATGCTCAAGGGAGGACTCGTATCTCCGACGGCGAACGGCCGCGTGCATCGCGGCATGGCGCCTTAGTGCGCACGGCTATTCCTCCGCGGCGAAGATTAATCTTCGCTTTGCCATACTTCTGCTATTTTCTCCATATTTTCATAAATATCCTTGTTTCTTCCCATTTTCAAACCATATGCAGTTTTTATTATTATTTACCGATTGAACTAGCCTGGTACATCTCATGGCCCGTCCACACAGCTTTACTCCGGCCAGTACCTCGGCTCCTATCTTCAAAACGTTTATATTAGTTTTTTCTCCTCTACAATTCCTGTTTGTTTGAGATCTGAATTTTCAATCACGCTGTGTAACCTACTGTAACAAGGAAGATACGTATTAATTTGTTGTCGTTGTGACTTTCAGTTCCAAGACTGGTTTGATACAGTGCTCCTTCCGAGTTCGTACTCAGCAAAACTTTTCATCTCTGCAAAACTACCACAACCTTAATCCTCTTCAATTTGTTTATTGCATTCAAGCATTTATTTCCCTTTAACAATTCTCCTCCCTCCCCCCCCCCCCCCCCAAATAAAAATATCCAATTTATGATTCATTGGTCCCTCAGAATGTGTCCTACAAGCGATACCACCTTTCAGTTCATCTTGCGATACAAATATCTCTTTCCTCAGTTGGAATCAGGGCATGTGTCTGTCAGCCAGCGACAGTGGCGCAGTGGAAGTGCTGGTTGCCGTCAGCTCTAGCAATGTGTACCGTCCGGCTCGGCCACCACTTGGCTAAGTCACCGTCCGGGTGGCGATGCGCCGTTGGGAAGCCGGATGCACGCGGCCGTCATGAGGCTAATTGAAGAGCTACTCGACTGAGCAGGAGCGGCTCCACTCACGGAAACTGGCAACGGTCGAGAGAGCGGTGTGCTAGCCAGTAGACTCATACCGCAGGCCGTGCTCATCTTCAACCTGCGAATGACACAGCGGCCGGGCAGTACCACTGAACCTGTTCGCACGGAGTTGAGTTGTAGTTCAGATCTATCTACTACATAATTATGCATTCTTCTATAGCTCTTTATTTCACCGCTTGCCCTTCATTGTCTGTCGGTTTGAACTCTCTGTTAATTTTAAAAGACATTGTTCCTTTCAATAATTCCAATTTTTATCTATGTTTCGTTTTTTTTTTCTTCCATAGTTTAAATTCAGTATCTCGCGTGTTAATCAAGAATTCCCACTTCCAGGGGCGAATGGAAGATTCTGGAGGTGGGGAGGAGTCCCGAGAATTTATAAATTTTGTCTCACTAAATTTTCTAGAGCAAACGAGGATGTCTTCTTAAACTACCATTATGCCAATATCATTTTAAAGACTTTGTCTCAATGCTCAATCTCTCTCTCCTTCTCTCTCGAGAAAATGAAAATTGTGGCAGGATCATCATGGCCGGCCGCGGTGGCCGAGGGGACTGAGGCGCTCCAGTCACGGCCTGCACGGCCACTACGGTCAGGGGTTCGAATCCCCCCTCGGGCATTGATATTTGTGCCGTCCTTAGTTCATAAGTAGTTCATAAGTAGTGTGTAAGTTTAGGGGCCGGCCGCGGTGGCCGAGGGGACTGAGCGCTCCAGTCACGGTCTGCACGGTCACTACGGTCGGGGGTTCGAATCCCCCCTCGGGCATGGATATTTGTGCCGTCCTTAGTATAAGGTAGTAGATAAGTAGTTTGTAAGTTTAGGGACTGATGACACCATAGTTAAGTCCCATAAGCTTAACAAACATTTTTAGGATCATCATGGCCAAAGCCCCTTTCAACAAGGAGAGAACTCTGGCGAACAAGTTGAGATTGGCATTACGCAGGCAACCGGTGACGCGCTACATTTGTAGCATTGCACTGTATGGAGCAGAAACGTTGACCATGAGAAAAAAGGGCCGCGAGGAAGTAGCCGAGCGGTCTGGAGCGCTACGTTGCGGATCGCGCGGCCTCCCGTGTCGGAGGTTCGAATCCACCCTCGGACATGAATTTTGTGTTGTCTTTAGTATTGAAAATGTGATGCTGGAGGAGAGTAGAGAAGATCAAGCGTACAGGTCTGGTGATAAATGACGATGTGCCGAGAAGACTAGGAAAGCAGAAGAGTATATTGCGAGTACATTTCGTGAGAGAAAATTCAACTGGATCGGACATACTTAAATACGAAGGGCTCATTCACGACGTCAACGGCGGGAAGTTCAACGAAACTGAAGGATCCCGAAGAAGGATTCATTTGGATGCGATGAAAGACGAAAGCAGATAGAGCAGACTGAAGGAAGACGCTGAAGACAGGGAACATTAGCATCACAAGAATTTGGTGGCCAATCGAGGCCATGTTAGGGTCCTCTGGCTACCCCAGAGCCGAATTGCGGCCCTGTAAGTGCTCCTCCAAACACTCTCCTACTTTGATGAGCTGGAGCTCCCTGTAGCATGAATCACATTTGCCGAAATCAGGGTCACTTTGGATAATGTAGATGAAATCATCTTCCAACACCTTTCATGTACCGTTCGGTAATCACCGTGCCGTCAAGGAATATCGCACCGCTTATTCCGGGACTGCACATTCTACATCGAAGTCACCCGTTGAGAAGAGACTTCCCTTTCGCGAAATGCAGTTTCTCCGTCCCCAAACGCACCAATTTTGCTTTTTGACGAAGCCATCCAAATAAATGTGGACTTCCTCGCGAAACCAAACCATACTCGCGAACGCATCCTCACACTAATTCCCACTATGCACCGCGGCCACCCGTGCAGTTTCAACGTCCTAACACAAACCGTTCAGAAGTTTTATTTTATATGAGGAGGAGGCTGCAGCCAGCCTTATAGCTCTTCCCCTGGATTCGCCACTGCTACTGGGCCTTCCTTTGTGTGTATTCCGTTCTCTGCTGCCTTCCACTTGTTATATATTATATTGCTTTTCCCTGTTTTCCTTGCCAGCCGCGGTGGCCGAGGTGACTGAGGCGCTCCAGTCACGGTCAGCACGGCCACTACGGTCGGGGGTTCGAATCCCCCCTCGGGCATGGATATTTGTGCCGTCCTAGATCGTAAGTAGTTCATAAGTAGTTTGTAAGTTTAGGGACTGATGACCCCGTAGTTAAGTCCCATAAACAATACAAACAAACCTGAATGAAACTTTCACTCTGTAGCGGAGTGTGCGCTGATATGAAACTTCCTGGCAGATTAAAATTGTGTGCCGGAACCGGGACTCGAACCTGGGACCTTTGCCTTTCGCGGGCAAGCGCACTACCGACTGTGCTATCCCGACACGACTCACGATGCCGCCTCACAACTTTACTTCCGCCAGTACCTCGCCTCCTACTTTCCAAACTTCACAGAAGCTCTCTTGCAAACACGCAAGACTAGCACTCCTGGAAGAAAGGATATGGTGGAGACATGGCTTAGCCACAGCCTAAGGGATGTTTCCAGAATGAAAGTTTCATTCTGCAGCGCACACTCCGGCAAAGGTCCCAGGTTCGAGTCCCGGTTCCGGCACACATTTTTAATCTGCCAGGAAGTTTCACAAACTAACCTGTTTTCCTTAATCAAGGCTCCGTTTAAAACTCAGTTCAATTTATCCATGTCGTATCTTTCTGTAGTTTCTCCAGTTTTAATCTTCAGTTTATGACAAACTATTATGACAACGGAGAAATTTCCTACATTAGCTGCTGTTAGGCAGGGGCATAAATTCAACAACTACACTTGGTAACTCTGTGCGGGACTTTACTGGAGCCCGGATTTCCGTCTTTCCGCGAACGGACGCTGTAACCGCTTCGGTTATAAGTTGCGCGCTTTCCGTCTGACTCAACTTGCCAAGTGCTGCACATTACTGATTTAGTGCTCTCGTCCATGTTGCCCATTGTTCGCACCCCTCCGCTGTATTCAGGAAGGAGATAAAAGTTTATTGTGTATCTGTAGTGAAATTGACGTATGTTGTCGAGGCTTGTATACGATTATATGTATGATGTATCTCCCTTCTGACGTGGCAGACAGTTAAGTGCTGGTGCCCAATAATCGTTCGCTCCGTCGTTTTTCAGGTGAAGACTGCGAAGAAACAATCAATGGTTTGGGGACACTACACTAGTAGGGTCAGCTCTTGACAGTTTCGGTCTTACGGGAAGCGTGCAGGGTTATCTGAAGCGATGTAGGGAAGCGCTTGCGTAAAGCGGGAAATCCAGGTTTCGAGACCCCGTCAGGCACATAATTTCGATTGTCGCCACTGAATTTAATTCAAACCGAAGACCAGCGAATATTAGTGATGTCTGTTCTTTTGGAAACGTCCCAACGAACAGATCAGGTACATGTTGCAAAAAATCATTGTCAAATCCTCATCTGTCTCAAGAAGTGGTTTGGAGAGCTAAATCTGGTTTGGAAATTTCTGTATTTCCATTATTCAATTGATATAAAACCTTCCAAAACACTAGCTTTCTTACACGTATCAAGCCTTCTTCTTAAACCAAGTAATGATTAAACTGTGTTACGAGCGAAATTTTACCAAGAGGTTTCTACTTTTATTCCCTTCCTCTGGTCTTTTCCCTTCTCTTCCTTTTGGTAGAACCTAATTCAAGTTCCCCTTCACAATTAAATTTTCTTCAAAAGTGTTAGGATGTTTGTTAAGTTTGTGGGACTTAACTGCGGGCTCATCAGTCCCTAAACTTACAAACTACTTATAAACTAACTTATACTAAAGACAACACAAACAGCCATGCCAGAGGGAGGATTCGAACCCCCGACGGGGAACGACCTCGCGCATAGCGCCTCAATGGGCTCGGCCACACCGCCGCGGCAAATTTTCTTTCCTGAAGTGTATGTTAATCAGTCATATACTTTCAATGTGTCCATTTTCTGAGGAGCCAGGCGTTACATAAACTTGTACTGCGGTGTTGGATTTATATCTACACTGATCAGTCAGATCATTGCGACCACCTACCTAATAATGTCCACGTTTGGCACGGGTAACAACGGCGAGGTATTGTCATGGAAGCAGTGAGGCTGTAGTACGTGGCTGGAGAGAGTTGGCACCGCAGCTGCACATACAAGTCAGCTAAATCCCGTAAATTACTGGAGGGGAGCCATCAGCTCTAACACCAAATGTTTTCGATCTGGTTCAGGTCTGGCAAGATGGGTGCCGGCACATCACATTTAACCTGCCACTGTGCTCAGCAACACTCCTGGTCTTGTAACACGGCGCATTACTTTTTTTTTAATGCCACTGCCCTTGGGAAATATGATGATCATGGACGTGGACTGCAACCGTGGTACGATACTTCTCAGCCGTCTTGGTCCCTTTACCAGCTCCAATGTACGCATCGATGCCCACGTCATTCTTCCCCAGAGCATAAATGATTCGTGCCAGGTTGCCTCCGTACAGGTGTCAATCAGCTGTTCCACTGGAAGGTTATTTATTCGCATCTTCCCATCGGAACGATGAAGAAGGTATTAAGATTCATCAGTGCCACTATGCCAACGTCCAAAGACAATCGTCACATGCCTATTTTAGTTGTCGTTGCCGATATTGCGGTGTTAGCCCAGTACTAATGTCTGTTGTTAATTCCGACACAATTCATCGCATGTCCTGTTTTACCAGTCTGCCGCATATGTAATGAGGAGTGGCCGCACAACCCCTGAACGTCTGGACGTGGTCTCACCTTGGTTTCGCCACTTGCTGAAGACACTCACCACAGCACTCTTCAAACACTCTTCAAACAAAGTCTTGCAGTTCACTAAATAATTCTGCCGGGTCTCCCGGCCATCACAACCTGGCCTCTATAAAACTAAGAGCGGAATACGCTATCATATTATTGGACAAAGAATTGAACGAAGATATTGCATGAAATATTGGTCCTATTCTTTGACAAATATCTTGGGCGTAATACCAAACGGGGTATTATAGTGTCATCCAATATTGTGTCGAAGTTGCTTCAAAATGGCGGTGATACGCTTTATTTATTTATTTTCGTATCCAGAATACCATCCTTTACAATCTAGTTTGAGTCCATGTAATAAATTTTAAAATTTAGATATTTCTTGCCCAGTAATCAGCCACACAGATGGCCTTGTCATTAGCTAGCTGTAAATACAAGAGGGTACAGCATGGGCTGAGGTTTGGGCTCGTCAGTAAGTAGTCGTCCGTCTGAACATTCCCACAGTCGCACAGAGGTTCCTCGTCGAGTTAGCCCTATCTGGAAAGGTTCAACTTACAATTTGAGACCCCAGTCCTCAGCCTGTTGAGAGCCTTCCAAATTGTATAGGATTTGTTACCTCCAGCTGCGAGTTGTTCTTTCAGGGCCAAGATAGGGTTAGGTGTTGCCTCCTTCTATAGCTGAAGCCTCCTCTCTTCGGCAGTGACATCAATTGACTCTGGTGTCCAAAGGAAGCTCCTTCTTGAGCGAAGCCGCCTAGGTTGTTGTTGGTGCCCATTTAGGGGGTGGCGATTGTCTGTCAGTTGTTTCTTCCTCTCCACCTCGGCAGCTACTCGCCGCCATATGCTAGGGGGTGCTATCCCTATCCCTATGAGAGGGCAGATCTTCTCTGTCGGCGTGGGTCTCAAGCACCCTGATACGATGCGGGCTGACTTATTTACGACCACGTCGATATGTTTCACGTGGGCTGAATTCTTCCACACAGGCGCGGCATATTCAGCTGCCGATAGACTTAAGTGCCATGGCTGTTGTTCGAAGCACTTGTGGGTCAGTACCCCAGTTTGGGTTAGTCAGTTTACGAATGATATTATTCCTAGTGCTGACCTTTTTCTTAGTGTCTAACAGTGTTGTTTGCATGACAGAGTTCTATGCAGCTTCACCCCTTTGGGAGGGTGGCAGTGCTCCAGCTCTTGGCCTTTCCAGCTTACATAGAGTTTTGTTTTAGCTTCCTTATTCCTCAGATGGAAACTGCAGACTTGCGTCTTAGCTGGGTTGGGGTTTAAATGGTTCTGGTGATCGTAATTACCAAGTAATTCCAGAGCTCTCGTCAGCCTCTCCTCTACTCCCTCGCAGGTGCTTCCTTGGACGGCCACAGCCGTGTCGTCAGCGTATATAAACTGCTTGACGTCGGGGTGCGTTGGCTGGTCATTAGTGTATATGTTGAACAGTACAACGCTCAGTTGTTTCTTATATAACAGTTGCGTTGTTTCTGCATTTAGAAGAGGAGGATGAAAACAAACGTACATGGTTGAAATCTTGGTTGTTACGCCGAGATATAAAAAAAAAAGTGTTCAGTACAATTTGGTACGGTAGATGCGAGACGAGAATGTTCTTTTTCATGTCGTCGGCGGTGAAGCCAAGCTGTACTTCATTGCTAATGACTTCCGCAATTTTTTTGTAGCTCTCAATTCTACTCAATCTATTTTTGTAGTCCGAATGCCTTGTGTTATACAGCGCCTCGTCAGCTTTATACATTTCTATCTATTTTGTTGTTGCTCCAACACATCGCGCAAAATTGCCGCTAGTATCCAAGTTTGCAAATACGAACGCCAACGCAATGTCAAACAGCTGTAGAGGCAAGGAGGCGGTACCACTAGCAGCGCTACGAGTGGTCACATTTCTCACTGCTGGAAACACAAGACGACAGATTTCTTTGATCAAATTGAAGCAAAGGCTTAAAGTTGATCAAAGATTGGACGAATTGAGAAAAAATTGCCATAATTCTACGTCAAATATTGCTTTCTCCAATAATTTGATAGTGTAATACCGGCCTCAGATCGCCCGCCTTTCCTGTTCTATACGCAAAAAGCACGCTAAGTGATACCACATGCATCGAACAAACGTCTGACGCAGTCATCCTGACGCTGCCATCGCCTAGACGTGTTCCCGTCGATAGAGGGTGGTGGTCATAATATTCTGGCTGATTACTGTATGTCGGCTGTCATAATGCCTTCATGTGTTATTCATAGTTTGTCACCGACATTACTGTTGTCTTATTCATTATTATCCCTATTTGTTTTTGTATTGCTAGAATTGTATTCAGCTGTCCAGAAGTTCTGTTCAACGCACTGACTAGTATTGTTCTTGCTGACGACAAACAACGACCTCCAGAAGAGTCACTGGCCACAAACCCGGATGGGAGAGAGTCCGTAATATTTTACTCTGTATGGCGCTATCATGTTCATTAATCCACACTATGTACCTGTACGCCCTCTCGAATATTGGGACTATTGACCTTGTTTTGACTCTTAAGCCTTAATCAATTATCTGGAAAAGTACGGTTGGCGTTTCCCTCTTCCTTTTCCCATTACCACAATGAAGCCACGGTAAAGGCGAGATTAGGCAAAGCTCCTATGCAACTGCAGCTACTGAAAAGGTCTGTGTTGGCTTTGTATCTGTCTTGCCAAACATCATGCGGTCAGAACAAAAAATCGAGATGAGAAAATGTGTTGACTTTCAACTATATGTAATAATTTAGTCACGAAAAAATTCTGGCGTGTACTTTTTTCTTATCTGTAAATTAAAAAGTAAAGTAGTTAAAATGTGAATATTGGTTTGAACACCACTGTGCTTTACTAGACATGGTCCTGTTTGGAAGTGCAGGATATAAAAATAAAACCGCATTATTCCAGATGAAATCCACTGAAGAATCTTGAATTACAAAAAAAAAAAAAAAAAAAAAAAAAAAAAGGAAAAAGTGTCTTGAACAAAAAATCAATATAGACTGCAGGAAGACAGGCGTTCAAATTGTAAAACAAGCATTCATACAGAAGAAAATGGGCGCACCAACAGTCTTGTAAAATTTATCAGGTTATTAGTGAGAATGCTTTCATATATTTTAGAGCCTAATTTTCCCAACATAACTTGCGCAAGTAAACGTGAATTCCTTCAGCGTACATCGCTGTCAGACATAATCATCTAAAATTTTATTAAATAAGGATAAACTATGTAAACAGTATGATAAAGCTTCCGTGTTGTTGGTTCACTGGCGTGCTAGATTCCCTCGAAGTAATGCACCCATTGACACACGTTATCTCTTTTCGGCGAAACACACGTACGCGAAATACAGGTTTTCTTCACATTGCAGAAAGCGACATGTCACGTGTAAAAGTTGAGCGGAGAGAAATGTCGTGGAGATGAAGGAGCCTCAATCTGGGAATTAGTGGTTGTAGTGCAGGTGGCCCCTGTAATGGTACTACTAGTGTCAGGCAGCATAGCGCTGACACACTAGAAAGTCCGGTTGTTGTTGTTTAGAGGGGACCGACTGGTTGGTCATCGGTCCCCCACGGTTAGATGCGCCCTGCAGATTCACGTACACAACTCCGTGCTTGCACCATTTTAAGCACCGTTTGCGCTCGCACGGTGGCAGTTTCACATTTCCATGCATTCTCACATCGCGCTATAGGGTCAAAACAGTGACTTCAGTAAATCGTGTATTCAAGTTAAAGGAAAAATATTTTTGCTAATTACTGCAACGAAAGTGTTGAAGAAACTCATTACGTAAATATTATGAAAACCTAAGTAGGCCTATACACATATGTTTTTTTCCACTCTTGGGATTGGTCTAGGATTGATTTAATCATACTGTATTGCATAGATTGCAGTCTAAACGCGCCGTACCATGCAGCTACATTTACAGTGTGTGTTGAAAATGATTTCCACGTGCCTCAACGCATGCGTATACGCGCCATAGCATGTTGTCTCACACGCTCACATCGGCCAGGTTGAATCCGAACAGTGCCAAAGGCAGCACGAATACGCAGCTCAAGTGTCTCCGCATCTGGATTGGGCTCTGCATAAACGATACTTTTGAAATGACTGCATAACCAGAAATCACACTGGTTAAGTCACGCCAATATTCGCGAGATGTAGTCAACACGAATTCTGAAGACCCCGTTCTACTGAAATACAGCTCTTTACTCAAAGAAGTGATCAGTGTTATCGACAAGGGATATTCTATTCGAACTGTGTTCTTAAGGAATATCCGAAAGAACAGGCACCACATATATATAACTTTTACAGTATGCCGATGACGGGCAGTAACTCTTCCTTCAGCTCGGAGGCAATCCGAGGACCGTTTACAAATTTCAGTAATGGCGGGCAGGGTGAAGTCGAGAATTTGTAGCTGACGGGAGGCGTGCTTAGGTAATCCGTGCAGCTGTGCCGATCGCACGTCCCCAGTGGTGAAGGGCTAGGGATCAGCGCAAATGCCTAGAAGGCAGGAGACCGGAGTTCGAATCCCAACTGGTTACACATTTTGAGCTTCACCCATTCGCAGTTAATGTCATACATTCCGTGAATAACCTTAAGATAACTGATCGGCAACTTCTGGTGGTAGATCCTAAATCCGCAGATTTGTATATTAAAAAAAAATGTTCAAATGTTTGTTAAGCTTAAGGGACTTAACTACGGGGTCATCAGTCCCTAAACTTACAAACTACTTATGAACTACCTTATACTAAGGACGGCACAAATATCCATGCCCGAGGGGGGATTCGAACCCCCGACCGCAGTGGCCGTGCAGGCCGTGACTGAAGCGCCTCAGTCCCCTCGGCCACCGCGGCCGGCTGTATATTCAATCTATGGATTACCATTGAGATCAACAATCCATGATCCGTCCATATAGCAGGAAAGAAATATGAGGACTACGTTTAAGTAACAACTTGTCAATTTCTTAAGAGTGTACACGAATTTTACACACACAAAAAATGAAGTTCAATGTCAAAATATCTGATCCTAAGATATATCAAATCCTACTAAGAACCAGTTATGGATTCATGGGAGCTTGGTTGCACATGACGGGTGGACTTGTCTAATTCAAAACTAACTGTACCTGTACGTAGCAACATCCTGAATGCTATCAACACAAACGAAACAAGGAAAGAAAAAGAAGCGACCGAAATGCCACCAAATAAAACCACAAGAAAAAATAAACGGAGTAAGAGAACGATGCTGTAACTTAGAAGCAAACTGCTTTGCTTTGCGGTGCGAGACGAATGAAAAAGGCACTATCCTGTCTAAGATTAAGCACAACTGCGAGTTCTCATTCCACCGCACACTATTCTAGGTACGGTATCTGTTAAAGAACAAAATTCATAACTCCAAGACGCAAATGATAAACTCTGTGCGAGTGTACAGATACGTCCGATCTCTCTTGGGGATACAGCTAAAGCTGCGAGCAACAGGAAATTATGTTGTTGGTGCAACTACAAGCATACTGTGCAATAAAATGGGAATTTGGGTAGGACGGCAAGCGTTTTCCGATAGCCGAATTACTTCTTTATGATGTTTCAACGAAGCCGCGTGTGGACGTGTGCGACGTAATAAAATATCAAAAATGTTCAAATGTTTATTAAGCTTAAGATAATTAACTGAGGGGTCATCAGTCCCCAAACTTACAAACTACCTATGGACTACCTTATACTAAAGACGACACAAACATCCACGCCCGAGGAGGGATTCGAACCCCCAAAGGAGAACGGCCTCGCACATCGGAGCATAGCGTCTCAATGCGCTTGGCCAATCCGCCGCGGCAATAAAATGTCACTCGTGACCTGACTACCATCACCTTTGCTCGCTCTAGTATAGCCAGCAAGGCTGGATTCTCATGTTGACGTAGGTGGCATCCATTTCAAATGACGCCACATTCACCTATTCTATATTGCTGTGAACTATGTGGGGGACGACTTATTCTGGCGACTTCTAGTCAACACACATTTTCTACTTGCAAATGGACAGGGTGCTTCGTCACAAACCCCGTTGTATTGTTGTCTCCGAATATTCAGTGGTATCTGTATGGGCCTTCTAATGAACGCCTACATGTAATGGGCCTTTGTGGCAAAGATATGTGTCGTCCATGTGGTTTTCCACATCTAAATGGATACTCTGCATGTCACATTGAAGTGCATGGCAGAGGGTTCATCTAACCACTTTTATGATAGTTCCATTCTCTAATAGCTCTCGGGTAAAAAGGAACACGTATCTCTTTCTCTTTTAGATCTAATTTCTCTTATTTATTATGATGATCATTCTTGCTATGTAGGTAGGTGCTAACAATATATTTTCGCATTCTGAAGAGAAAGTTGGTGGAAGAAATGTCGCAAATAGATCTCGCCGCAACAAATAACGGCTTTCTTTTAATGATTTCCACCCCAACTCGTGCATCATTTCCGCGACACTCTCTCTCCTGTATCGCGATAGTACAAAATGAGATGCCCTTCTCTGAATTTTCCCTAAATCGTCCATCAGTCCCACCTGGTGTGGATCCCACAATGCACAGCAATACTCCAACATAGGAAGCAGAAGTGTATTGTACGTAGTTTCTTTAGTAGAACTGTTCTTTCCCATTTAACTTGTTCCTAATTGCTAGTCATAAGTATTTAGTAGAATTGACGCACTGTAGGTTTGACTGATTTAGCGTGTAACTGTAACTGATTTATTTTAGTGGTCATACGGATGACTTCACATTCATCATTATTAAGGTTCAATTGCCAATTTGTGCACCATACAAGTATCTTATCTAAATTATTTTACAGTTGTTTTTGGTCTTGTGTTGACTTTTCTAACCGATAAATGACAGCATCATCCGCGAAGCTACTCAGATTGTCTCCTAAATCATTTTCTGGACACGCTTTCGCATACATTTATCTGCGGTGGTCGTCTGGCGAACTGGATTTGGCTGCTAAATCAATTAGCTTTTCGTATGAGAACAACCGGCGCCTCTTCTTCCATTGGCATTGCCGCGGTGGAGTAGCCGAGCGGTCTAAAGCGCCTCGCTGCGGAGCGCGCGGTTGCTCGCCGTGGAGGTTCGAGTCCTCCCTGGGGCATGGGTGTGTGTGTTGTCCTTAGCTTAGTTTATCTAGGTTTAAGTAGTTTGTAAGCTACGGACTGATGACCACGCAGTTTGGTCCGATAGATTTACAAACATTTGAACATTTCCATTGGCATCCTCTTGCGGCCCAAATCCCCCTCATTTCCGCAGTCGAAGACTAATTCCGTGATGTGGTCCATTGCCCATTTATGCAATTCGTTTCCGCTGGTCTGGAGAGGGGGCTGATGATTTTTTGACGTTTCATTGGTACATGCTCAATGCTCGTGGGGATGTCTCCTATTTTCCAACCTTTCTGAACCTCACATTCATTGCACAGGGTGTTGCTTATAATTGACAATGGATGTTGACTTACCTGACAACAAAACGACGAGTAAGCTATTGTATTCCTTTTTGAAAGATATAATAGCACTATTCTTATGTATAGAATGGTTTTATGTCATATTCCAATTGCATTTTTTTTTTTATTATTATTATGGACAGGAAGAAAGAAGGATGAGAAAGGCAAGAAAGGACTTAAGCTGTAGTATGGTACTGAAATTACTCAATGGCGACAAGTGAAAATGTGTGTCGATCAGGAATTCGAACCCAGGTGTCGAGCCTGGAGCCAGAGGTCATCTTAAACACTTGGCTACCCGCGCTCGCCTCTCGTCCGTCTCAGAGCCCCACAAGTCGCACAATGCGATCGTAGCGCCCCCACTGTCCATGTCGAAATATAGGCTACTCACCATTTGTGGTTTCCGTTCGAGGTCGTGCGTTATTACGGCATCTGCTGTAAAGTAAGCGACCCTTACTCAGTCATTCTGTATAAATACTCATGTATAGAATGGTGTGTTGTCTGCTGTTCCGGACAGCACACCAATCTATATATACGTATGTATAGAGTACGCAACGACGGTGTAAGGTTCATCTATCGCAGATGCGGTAATAAATAATAACAGGTTTATTTAAATAATTTTTGTTCAATCCAAACTTGTACTGGTTGCTGTTTCAATGTATAATCATAATAATGATAATGAAAGTAGCTTGTTAAGTTTTCTAAGTACGATCTCGGGCAGTTGAAATCGGCAAATGGAAGTTAAAATGCTCACTGCTGCTCTAAATTACTTTGCAAGTGTCGACAGTACCTGCACAACGGAAATTTATCTAACTGCTCACTCCTTAAAGGTGCAGCCAACGTTTTAACAAACACAAAATTAATGTTAAAAAGGAATAGATAATTAAACATGGGATGGGGATCATGAAATTATAGAGCAGAGGTTTGATACTTTAAATCATTATCTATTCAATAAAATGAACAGTCAAATAAATGTGGAGAGGCCATATTAAGCACGATAAAATACATACCTTTTACAAAAGTGAATGAAATCATAAAGTTACTGCCCATAATAAAATTGTTCTACCATTGATGAATATAGACGTAACGTGGGAGGAAATTTCCCAATACACGGTGGATAAGGGAAAGCACATTCATTCACTCACAGACACATGCATAATGCTTGCGACACATTACTCATGTGGCAACACTTCATAGCAGTGGTGAAACGAAGCATCAACTGCATTCAGGCGAGATGGCAGGTGTATTCAAGCACTAATTAAATATCACTATGCACCAAACGAACTCATGGTAGGGATCCGTAAGTACCACATGGTGTGTGACCACGGTGAATTACAAAGAATTTATGAAAAGAAATTAATATAGAATTAGCAAGTAAAGCATGCAGTAGAATTCATACAGAAGAAAGCCAGTATTAGCAAAAGCATGGCTGAAGACCAAGTAATGACTGGTATGAAAGCACGTGGTGCAATTGGTCATACAAAGACAGGAAAGACAGAATCAAACAAGAAAACCTGAGAAATATTTAGCATACTTACGGATACAGACATGAAGCGAAAAGTTAAAAAAAAAGCAGTAAGGAAATTCAAACAGACTAAGTTTACACAAAGGCTGAAGGCTACACATGTGTATTCCAACTTGAGAAAAACTGCACACAAAATAATCACTGGAATGAGAATGCAAATACTAAATTTAAACTGAATTACTCGAATTCTGTAAATGAAGAAACTGAAAGTAGCCTCTTAAATTATTTAAGCAAGATCTAGGGCAGTTGAGATCTGCAAATGCAAGTTAAAACGCTCATGGCTACTCTAAATTACTTTATGAGTGGCCACAGTACTTGCACAATGGAAATTTATCTAACTGCTCATTCCCTAAAGGAGCAGCCGATGTTTTAACAACACACAATATTAATATTAAAAATAAAATGAGTAGATAATTAAACATGGGACAGGAAGCATGAAATTATAAACCAGAGGTTTGATACTTTAAATCATCATCTAGTCAATAAAATGAACAAAGAAATAAATATGTAAATGTGGGAAGCCGGCTGCGGTGGCTGAGGGGACTGAGGCGCTCCAGTCACGGTCTGCACGGCCACTACGGTCGGGGGTTTGAATCCCCCCTCGGGCATGGATATTTGTGCCGTCCTTAGTATTAGTTAGTTCATAAATAGTTTGTAAGTTTAGGGACTGCTAACCTCGTAGTTAAGTCCCATAAGCTTTACAAATATTTGAACATTTTTTTTAAATGTGGGGAGACCAAATTAAGTACAATGAAGCACACACCTTGTACAAAATTGAATGAAATCATAAAGTTAATGTCCGTAATCAGATTGTTTCTGCCCTTTATGAATATGGAGGAAATGTGGGAGGAAACTTGCAAATACACAATGGGAAGAGGAAAGCACACTCATTTATTAACAGACATACATAATGCTTGTGACTCTTTACACATGCGGGATTACTTGATAACAGGGACTAACAAAGCATCAGCGGTGTTTTGACAAGATGGCTGGTATCTTGAAGCACAAATTTAAAATCACTATGCACCAAATGAACTCATGTTCGAAGAGGCAGTGGTATCCTGTTCTTAAGTACCACGTGGTGTGCGACCATGATGAATTACATAGGATTTACAAGAGAAATTAAGAGGAAAAACGGAATCAAACTAGAAAATCTAAGAAATATTTAGCATACTCGCAGATTCAGACACGTAGCGAAATCGTTACTTAAAAAAACAAGAAAATTTAAAGATACCAAGTTTACACAAAGGCTGAAGTCCACACACGAGTATTCTAACTTGAGAAAAACCGGACACAAAAGCATCACCAAAATGTAAATGCAAATACTACATTTACACCGAATAACCCATACAGAGCCCGTTCAGAGCATAGTGTCTACCAACTCTCTCTACCTGAAGAAGATAATAACCTCTACAACGGCTCCCAGAGAGGTTTCTTGTCACCTCTTTCGTCCAAGATTAGGTTGGCACCACACTAAGAACACGGCCACCTCGCCATCTTGCCAAGTAAGCTTATCTCTGGCCACCCAGCAGACGCCAGCGCAGACGACAAACGAAGCCATGCGTTCTTAATTAAAGTAAACGAGACCCTAAAGCGCGAGGCGGCGACTGTACGCCATTGCGCGGCATTCAGTCAATATTAAAAGCAACCTTCCACATTCACATGAACACACTAGTTCAATCACATGGGTGTAAACATATATGAACATGGGGCATTGTCCATTAATAAAAGAATAAAATAATTGACATACAAATAGACAGTATTAATAGCGGAGAAACACTTAAGAGTAATGAATAACTCAGAATTGAACACGACCACACATTCAGTGGACATGTTTCAATAGTACAGATACGGTTTTTATAATGTAAATGTTCGTAAAGATAGCGTTAACTATGGGAACTGATAACCCAGACGTTTAGTCCCAATTAAAACGTCATCAACAATAACAATAGCGTTAACTCACTCATTAAATTTGTTTTAAAAATTTGATCTATAACTGTGATCTCGAGAGAATCGACTTTATAATAGAGGTTGAACTTTCGCCCACATGAAAGGGTGAACTACGAGGGAGAGCTGGAAAATAAGTTTCCCCTATCGACTGCGGCCAGAGTTGCGTAGCAAAGGAAATAAATAGAATGAAACATTGAAGATAAGGCATATCTCCATCTTTCTGAATATTTTCCAAGTACACTGAGACATTTGTCATACCGATTTATAAGCTTCAAAAAGCCTTCCAGGAAAAATCAGGGCGTTGCATACGGAAGAAGCGTTGAACGTCTTTCTCTTCAAAGCTGGAAACAGATGGAAGTCACTTGGTGCGAGATCAGGCCTGTATGGAGGATGGTGTAGGCGCTCCCAACCAAGAGTTGCAATATGGTCTTGCGTTGTCGTCGTCGCCGACTGTAGTGTCGCATTGTCATCCAACAGCAGAACGCCAGATCTGAGAAGGCCAGGCAGCTTTTTCCGAATCGCCTCTTTCGATTTCGACAGAGTGGCACACTACCACGCAGCATTGATGGTTGCATCCTCCAAAATGTCAAGCAACAAAAGTCCTCGTGCGTCTCAGAAAACGGTGGGTAACACTTTACCTGCAGACAGAGTGCTTTTGAACTTATTTCGGACAGGTGATGACGGATGTTTCCACTCCATGGATGCGGCCTTCTATTCGGGCGTGTAATGGTGGACCCACGTTTCATTCCCCGCCACAGTCCGAAACAGAAAGTCATTGCCGTATTCATGGTCGACCTCTACCCGATGGTGTATCGGTCTGTTGCACGTGCGCGTTCACCTGCTGTGTTGTCTTTCGCCAGTAGCCGTCCAACACTTCTTTTGTATGCAACGCCCTGAGTTTTTCCTGGGAGGCTTTTTGAAGATTGTATAGAGGATTGACAAATGTCTCAATATAGTAAGAAATCATGTAGAAAAATAAACCTATGTCTTACCTTTAATGTCGCATTCAGATTTTTTTTTTTTTGATTTTTTTTTTTTTTTTTTTTTTTTTTTTTTTTTTTTTTATTATTATTATTATTCAACTCTGCCCACTGTTGCCAAGGGAAACTTATTTTCCAACTCCACTTTGTATTATGAACATCCAACACTTTTCAGAAGGTATGCAAGACAATGAAACGAGTCTTTCGCAAATGATTGCACACAATGAATAGCGTATTTTGTCCAACATTCCAAATGTGATACCTTTTCTCTGTCACGATATAAAAGTAGCTATGCTTAAATCGAAGATTTTGTGTCCCAGTCTCGTCGCCGCTTTTGTGTCTCGTTTCTGTCGTAGGTGTCGATGGCCGAGTAGAAAAGTACCGACACAGAAATAAAGGAAGCACGATTGTGCGGTATGGAGGTGACCAGTCAGTGGGACAGCATAAACTAGAAACACTATAGTAAATTAGAACGAGATCTATATTTCTTAGAGACTTAGTAATACTTAACTTTTACATAGCTCAATACTGCAGAATGCTTATACATAGTTGAGCTAGAGGCCTGCCTAGTGCTTATCCGATAGCCAAGTCTTTACTGGTGCTTATCTGATTCCGAAGTTTTAGCGGGTTCCTATCTCAGTTCCAAGTGAACGATGTCGTTCAGTGGTGGCCACGAGCGGCGCTCGTGGCTGTCGTCGTAAGAACGCCACGCCGTGCGTGCATGGCGGCGCGCGGCGAAAGTAGGTGGCGCGCACTTTGGACTTGTGCGACACCACAGAAGACACATTTATTTTCACAGGAAATACCAAATTGTTGCCACGATTCTTCTGTATGGACACAGTCGATTTCTGTTTGCAGCCTCCGCCTCTCCGAGCTTGTTCTTGGTGGCTGTAGATCTTTGTGGACAAAATGCTAAACCCTAAACCGTCTTTCCCCGTTTGGCCATTGTGATTACTTTTCTTCCGTAGAGGGATACAGAGGGATGCTTTCTTGAGGTGTGTCGGCTGGTTGCTGGCAGTGGTTGGTGTGGGCTGGCGCGTGGCTAATCCGTGGGTCCCGTTAACGTGACGCGGCCTCGCCTTTGAACACTGAGCTGCTCTCGTGTTGACAGCTTCCGGAGCCTCCTCCAAGCTTCGTTGGTGGTCGCCTGCTCTGGGCTACCCATGTCGTCCGCAACCCTTGCGAGCGGCCCGTCTGCACGCATTTTCGTTCTGCTTGTTCGTGTAGCCTCGGTTGCACAGTGGTAGAGTGCCAGACTACAACTCCAAAGGTCGTGGGTTCGATCCCCGCCAAGTCCTAGGATTTTTATCTGTCACTTTCCACTTCTTTCCTCTCTGGTAGTATTGCTCATGTGAAAAATACCGAGTACTTTCCACTTCTTTCCCCTCTGGTAGTATTGCTCATGTGAAAAATACCGAGTAGCACCGTGGTTCGGAACCCACGTTAAACTGTAGGTCCCCCTATAACTGGCTGGGTAAGTCAGTTCGAAGGTCGGAGGAAGGCAATGGCATACCAACTCCAATCAGGACTATGCCTAGTAAAGCACTGTGATGTTCAAACCAATCTTCGGATTGTTGACTGCTTTACCTTTACCTGTTCGTGTAGTAACACGCAATAATCAAAATTAATCTCCTAGCAGTACAAGTAGCTTATTTATTCGCTCCTGGTGGTAATTTTTATCAAACCACCATCAGACCGATAAATGTCAACGTGGAAGCACCGAGGAAGGAGAAGGTAGTTTTAGGCACCAATCAATTGTGCAGATACTATCACTGCTTTCACAGACACTTTTACGAAGGTGGGACATTTGCGGCATTTCAATCTCCGTCAATAAGAACTTTACCTTTTACAATTTATATAACGCTGTAGTGCAGTGAATTCCAATCTTTTTCGTAACAGGACCCACAATCTTCCTGGAAAACGTTTCGCGACCCAGAATAACCATTACAACTACTACACAACAATTAAAAGTAAAGTTAAAGCAGTCAACAATCCGAAGATTGGTTTGAACACCACAGTGCTTTACTAGGCATGGTGCTCTTTGGAGGTGGTATGCCGTTGCCTTCCTCCGACCTTCGAACTGACTTACCCAGCCAGCTATAGGGGGACCTACAGTTTAACGTGGGTTCCGAACCACGGTGCTACTCGGTATTTTTCACATGAGCAATACTGCCAGAGGGGAAAGAAGTGGAAAGTGACAGATAAAAATCCTAGGACCTGGCGGGGATCGAACCCGTGACCTTTTGATTTGTAGTCTGGCACTCTACCACTGTGCAACCGAGGCGCACCACACAACAATTAATAATAATTTAAAAAAATGTATGTGACATGAAAATGATAGTCTAATTCCTTGCTGAGTAAGATTTTAAAAATATCGAATGGAACATTATTGAGGCAACGAAACAACTTTTGGCGCAATTTTATTTTACACGAGTTAAATGGTAAATACCATAAGATTTGTGGTGTGGTTTAATCATGGTGTTAATTTCAGGCGAAAACAGTTTCCCTCATATATGGTGTTCCATTTAACCTGACAAAACAAAATAAGTCAAACAATACGCACTCTACACAAAAACGTCCCAGACACAAAAAGCATAACTGCAAGGGCAATATCTACCTGACCTGAAATCACCTCCCCCCTACCCCCCGCTCCTCGAGGGAAAGGGGGGGGGGGATTTTGAAATCTTAAATAGGAACCCCCATTTTTCTTATTGCATATTCGGGTTCCTCGCCAAAAGAAACCTAAGATTTGCTCGTCACACCATGTGTCACTTGAGGCAGATGGCGTTGTAATGGATTACATACATTTCGAAGCATCATACAGTAAAATAGGCAATAAAACTTAGTTTTCAGAATTATAAGGCAAGACACGCAACGGTCATCAATTTAAAGCCCTTCTGCTCTAATTAATAATTAGAGGCCATGAACTGTTCAAAATGTTCAAATGTTTGTTAAGCTTATGGGACTTAACTACAGTGTCATCAGTCCCTAAACTTACAAACTACTTATGAACTACTTACGAACTAGGACGGCACAAATATCCATGCCCGAGGGGGGATTCGAGCCCCCGACCGTAGTGGCCGTGCTGACCGTGACTGGAGCGCCTCAGTCACATCGGCCACCGCGGCCGGCCCATGAACGGTCTTAGAATCTCTAGAAAAATAGAAAAGAAACTTACTAAGGACCTGTTGAAAGAAAAGCACAGGTTCCACCATCCACGAATGTTGTTTACTTATTTATATTCGCTGTACCATGTGGTACATGTCGGTGTAATAGGGCAGCACTTCTGTGGCCATGCGATGCAATAAGTCTCATAATTAAAATCAGTGCACTGTGCTCGGACTTCACTATCTCTCAACGAAACGAAGTGGAGGCTTCACTGGCATTGTTAGGTACGTTTATTAAGGCTTACTGAACAGTTATTATTATTCAGTCTAAAATCTAATTTCACGAAAATAACCGGAAACCACATTATTGCGAATACGGCGCCATCTACCAGGACTAGAAGATGATGCGTCGAGCAAACCCAAAATATTTTTTGGGAAAAAATCCGAATCTGCAATAGAAATGGTGCTTACTATTTAAAATTTCAAAGTTGTTCCCCATCCCCCCTCATTGGCCGGCGGTACTGGTATGATTTCAGGTCAGGTACATGACCTCCTTCGATATATTCGTTTTGTGTCTGGGACATTATTGTGTACTATGCGTAGTTTTAGAGTTATTTCGATTTGTCAGGTGAAATGGGACACCCCGTATATTTTTTAATGTAGAAAATGCAATGTCGTAGGAACATTCAGTAGTATGTGCGTATGTATAGTGTCTGTAAAATGTCTCAGAGGGAACTATCAAACACAACCGTTTTTCTCCGAGCTTGGCATAAACTCAAACAGGGAGAAACAAGTACCATGATTTCCAGCAAAACTGACGAAACCATTGGCAGATAATCGTTGGATATCAATTACTTTGCCCGTTTACTGTGTAAATATATATTATGTAATACACTGAACTCTTGTTCAGTACAATTGATTACCTTTTTCTTCGGAAATGGCTACCCTGGTGTTGAAATTACAAGAAGCCTCATACAAGAAAGTAGGGAAAACCTTATTACGTAGGTAAATTTTAATGTTCAAATGTTCAAATGTTTGTAGACCTTATGAGACTTAACTACGGGGTCATCAGTCCCTAAAATTACAAACTACTTATGAACTAGCTAATACTAAAGACTGCACAAATATCCATGCCCGAGGGGTGATTCGAATCCCCGACCGTAGTGGTCGTGCAGAACGTGACTGGCGCGCCGCAGACCGCTCGGCCACTGCGGCCGGCAAATTTTAATGGATGTATGTATTTGCAATAATTCAGTGCCAACGTTTTATCATCAGTATTAACCAAACTGAATGAAATTTTTGCAGGAAGTAGTCTGAATGTGTTTGCATACCTCTACGCATTAAAACTATCTAACATTTGTCGTCATATTTAAGTACCAATAATTAAAGAAAATTTAAGGTTGAAATTTGAAACAAACACAAAAAGCAAGTGATTAATATTCCTGCTAAGATGAAAACACAGAACCGTTGAACTGTCTTGTGAATATAACTACAAAATCTTCCGTGTGCAGACTGTGGCATGAGGACCAAAAGTTAGTTTACTGGAATACCATTAACAGCATATTAAAAATTCATAGCTCGAAAAACAGTGACGTTGTGTTCTTCAAACCTTGTTATTGCTATTTACATAATAGACAGCATTTCGAGATTTCGCTGCTATTGGCAAAGTAGAAGAAGAATTAAATTTGTGGGTGGAGTCTCCGTTTTAACTCTTTGCTGTATATACTGAATATAAGTCTACGACGAACCTTGTTATGATCAAACACATCATGACTGCACTCGGCCCTGCTGTACTACGTAACGACGTCGGATCGTTCCATTTTACCGTGAACTCTCACAGCGCAGACGGCGACCGAGCCCAAAGCTACCTGTGGTGGACAGTCCGGTGTACCCTACTTGTGGAACAGGCTGTTCACTACCTGCGGTGTCCGTTTCCGTCTCTGGCCAAGTGTCACTCTGGGCAACTGTCACAAAGTCGGTAAAAGTGAGGCAAATGTCCGGTGTTGCAAGTGTCTGGCGTAATAAGTGTCCGGACACCCTCCCCAGCGGGTGACTGATAAGTTTAGTTCCCCGAGTGGCCGAGTGGTCTGCGGCGCGCCAGTCACAGTCTGCACGGCCGCTACGGTCGGGGGTTCGAATCCCCCCTCGGGCATAGATGTTTGTGCCGTCTTTAGTATGAGGTAGTTCATAAGTAGTTTGTAACTTTAGGGACTGATGACAGTCCTGTGAAGTTGGCAACCCTTTTTTGGATTATGTAATTTTTTTTTTCAGAGTTCTAGACAGATATGCAATAGTTCTGGAGTTCTCTGAACAAAATTTAAATAGTTCAGCACTAATTCGCGAATAAATTACAAAATATTATAACAAATTTTAGTTTTTTTTTTTCAAATAATTATTTGCCTACAAGCGTAAACATAGTTTTGATCACAACTATAAATAGCTCTCAAAGAGTTCTGCAGAAAATCCTAATGATATTTTTTTTGCCCAGATAATAGTTCATGAGCTAATTGTGTAAATGAGGGACATAAACTACACAAAATTGCGCCAGAGTCGTGTGAAGTTGGCACCCCTTTTTTCAAAAATGTAAATTTTTTCAGAGTTCTAGACAGATATGCAGTAGTTCTAGAGTTCTCTGTACAAAATTTAAATAATTATGCAGAATTTCGTGAAATATCCCAATTTTGAATAGTGGGAGAGCTGTGAAGTTGGCACTCCTTTTTTCTGAGTTCTAGGCAGATATGCAATAGTTCTGGAGTTCTCTGTACAAAATTTAAATAGTTCTGTAGAATTTCGCCGAAAAAATAGTAAAAATTACCACAAACTTGAGTTTTTTAGTTTTTTTTAAATAAATATTTGCCTATTAGCACAAACATAGTTCTGATCACAGTTATAACTTCACAGGACTACTGAAGACCCCGCAGTTAAGTCCCTTAAGCTTAAAAAACATTTGAATTTTGAACCCCTATCCTAACCAAACAACCCAATCAAACCCAAACCACTCTTTCGAACAATTCTTGAATGTTCAACATTCTAGCAGCCTTAGCAAGTAGGATTAGAAACAGAATACAAAATATTTAAGGAAAAGCTACGCGTTTTGTCAAAGGATGGTTTACTTAGCTCTGCAGCCTGTGACGGATAAAGTCCACTGGTAGATGATAAAAAAGAGGCGTTCTGCCTGAATGAGAGGTTTACTACTGAAATTCCGGGGAGAGTCGGGCATCATATTAAATCCTCCCCCATATGTTTCACGATGGGAAAATCAGGAGAATTGGAACCTGTATGAAAATATATGGTAAACATTCATCTCACCCGCTGTTTCGGTGTGTAACAGGAAAGAAGATGAAAACAGTGGTATAAGAAATACCGTCCGCCACACAGCGTGAGGTGGCTTGCGGAATGCAGACATAAATGTAGACTGGTCTGTTTTAAGGATCCTCAGTGGTCTTCGTTGATTAATTTGTATTCACAACTCAAATATGATTATGAGGTTAGTTTTACATGTTTGTCAATAATATTTATCACGATTATTATTAACTGAAGATTAATATTTACATGACTCATTTTATAGCTCAGTGCATTCACAAACAAGTGGAAATAACGGATAATGATCGGCACTGAACTTTACATAATATGTGCACTCTTTGATGGCTAACGGTGGACTGACTAAAGAATTAACACAGAATTTTCATGACGAATACTAAATGCCAATTCACTGAACGAATAAATTGGTTTGCATGTAATATGGCTATCGACTGACTGACATAGTTTACATAATGGCTACTGGACGTACGCTGACTTTTGAGTTGCATGTTTGTATGACAGATGTTGAAAAATGTTGAAGTATAAAGCTGGTATATGTTATATATTCAGAGGAAAGGTAGGAAAAGTAGGTATATAATACATATCAGGTACAGAAACTATTTTGGAAATGTGCAAATGTTTGTAAAACTAAGGGACTTAATTGCTGCGGTTATCAGTCCCTAGGGTTACAAACTACTTTAACTTAACGCGAAGGACAACACACACACGCACACACACACACACACACACACACACATGGGAGGACTCTAACCTCCGGCGGCAAGCAAACGCGCGCTCCGCAGCAAGGCGCCCTAGACCGTTCCGCCATTCCACCGCGGCAACTTTTGGTTAATACTACCTTTAATATTCAAAAAATAGTACAAATAATGGATCTATATCATTTTGCGGAATTTTACCGCTCATTCTATTTCAACAGCCCGCCAAGAATATTCCGGGAAGTCAAATGTGCCTCTTTAAATATTGCATAAAGTAACATGTTATTCTAGCAAAGCAATAATTTTTTTTCCAATCAGAATAATTTTGGCTAAAAGACAATAACACTAAAATTACGAACGAATTACATTTTTAGATTCGAACATTCTAGAAATTATCTACAAGTAAGGATAACTTTTGAATTGCACTCTTTTGAGTAGAGACATGTGTTATTTTAGAAAGAGAGGAATGGATGCTTTTAAATAAGGTATGTTAAACGTAAAACACATTTATTAGTGGGTAGAGTTTTGAAATGTACGTGGTTTTAGTAATGCTTAAGTTTTCAATATTTCATCACAGAAAATATTACTACATACAGGATTTATGGTCTTGCCGTCAACATTGAGTAAACTATACATTGAGTAATAAAGTTTCGAAAAATACAGCTTGAATAAGAAACGGATGATATCATGCGTTCACAGTTCATGTTTCTCTTAAGAAACAGAAAAATGCGAAGGATCGTTATTATAGCTGCAGGCGCTTAACTACTTTTAGACCAGTGGAAAATGGTGCACCTAGTTTTCTCCTCCCGTCTCCTCGCTGAGCGGTGCCGCAGCGAGTCCCTAATTAGGCAACTTCCCCAGTTAACCGCATTCGTAGTCAGGTGGGCACAGCTTGGCCGGTGCCCCATCAGACGGCTGCTAACATTCAGCCGGAGCTGGCGCAACAACTGCCTGCCGCTCGTTTACGACAAATGACTGCCGCTGCATGCGCCCGCAGCTGCCTAATAAGACACTACTTGTCTCGCTTTGCGCAACGCGCAGCTACCTGTAAATCGTTCTCGGGCGTAAAAAAAAAAAAATGGTTATGAGCCAATCGCAGTCACCTCTTTCGACTTCTGCAGGCAACATATTACACTGAGGCTTACAGGTCACAGAGAAAGGAGCATAAATCGCACGTATCTTTCAGAAGCTTGTATACCGCGTATCCTTATTTCTCGAACGGTTCTTGCAGAATACGTCACAGTTCTGGATCTTTTGATCGTCCCGCTATGGAGTGGCGTCTTTTGCTAATAGCCACACGACAGTTACCATCACTGGAAATTATCTTCCAATTCCCCGTTACGATTCAGTCGAATCCTCAATCTCAGGTTAGCCTACTGTGTAGCGATGTCTATCAGAGCCAGCTTAACGACGGGTCCAATTCTGTGAATTCCAACGACGACTCACGTCGACCGAAAAAAATCAAATGTTTGTAAATCTAAAGAACTTAACTACGTTGGTCATCAATCCTTAGGCTTACAAACTACTGAAACTAATGTAAAGTAACTTATGCTAAGGACAACGCAAACACTCATGCCCGAGGAAGGATTCGAATCCCCGACGGCGAGCAGCCGCGCGCTCCGCAGCAAGGCGCCTCATAACGCACGGCTACTCCACCGCGCCCATAGACCGAAGGCGGTAGATCTTGTCAAACGGGATCGCCACGGTAACAACGGCCCAAACTGATAAGTTTAGTCGGGGGTATCCTGAAGAGGAAATACGTCACGTGGATATACCTCGGGATTCGCGGGGTGGGCAAATTCCTCATTGAAAATTTTATGCATAAATCATAGCTCCAAAAAAATTGATCATTTGTGGATTGAGTATCTCATGCTTAAAGTTATTGAAGTGGAGGATTGTTATTGGGTTGTAGTACATGGCCATTAGCCGTTCACAAATTATTATTAGGGTACTGACACTGTTATATGAAGTATTATGTAGATGTGGTGTATGAATATTGCAACTTTTCAGTACTTTAGGTGTTGACAGTGTCTTATTTATAAATTTACGTTTGTCTATCACACATGTGCTGAATGACACTCATTGATGGTGAATTTAACCTACTTTTGTTCATAATAATGATTGTTTGGTAAGCCAGTAACAGTCACATTCATCATTTAAATAATGAAAAATACCACAAGCTTCCTATATTTTATGTTCAGCATACGCGTTACGAGAAATTATTCTCATTTACCAGTGTACTTGTTTACGTAAATACTTTGTAACGTTACTCGTTTTGTTTGTGTTCTTACAAGCATTATTCCCTCATCCATAGACATCAAACACACACTGCAGAGTGAAAATTTCATTTTATCCTTTTGTTTTCACAATCGAAATAGCTTCTATAGCTACACTAGTTTCAGTTGTTTGGAGAAATTTACAGTGTTGAAAGGAAATTTTCCAAGTGTGTTCCTAATACCACCTACCCCTCGTTTTATTATCACACGCCTAGCGAAATTAGAATCAACAGTTTCAAAATGGAAGAGCACAGATTGGTTTAGCTCTTGTAAGTGGATTTGTATTGAGTATAAACGGTATTATAATACCAGTATATTATAATACTGTTACCTGATAGTTCCCTCTATGCACTGCAGTCATAAAGAACGTTTAACACAACTTACAACGCTTTAGATGCCCTTCTGTTTCCGCAACTACTCTTAGGAACCTTGCAGCTAAAGTTGACAGAGCGAAACCCACAGAAAGTCAGTCTTACTACTGAAGCCGATAGGTGGCATACGTAGCAGCTTCGTAATACGAATAGGAGCTGTTAGGCGTAGGGGTGATGTTTGGGAATCCCAATAAGGATTCACTCATTTCTTGGATATGAATATACGATATATCGAAATACAGTACTTCTAGAGATGCTGAGAGAACACTGGGAAACATGACAGTTTCAGACTGCCTATTTCTGCTTTCCTTGGATTTTAAAAGCAATTCGCACTGTTAATTCACAACAAATTATTCAAACAACGGTTAGTGGGATATTCAGGTTTCAGTTTATCCTAATAAATCTGACATCGTCAGGCTGTGATGTGAGATTTATAGTTCGAAACACTATAGTACTGTAACCGATAACTTCCCACAATTCATTTGTGAAGAGTTGTATAGCGAAGAAACTTGAGAATGAAAAATATGCTGCGTCCTTTTTTTTGTGTGTGTTACAAGTGAAACGTTTTCCGTAAAACTGCACCAGGGACTTCGCTTGGTTATTTGCAGTACGTTTTTTCTGCAGAAATCAGGTGCCGCAACGTTCAGCTTTAATCACTTCATTGGAGCAAACCTACATGTGGAAACGGTTCTCTGCATGGCATGGCGAAGAAATATGCCACACATGCGCCTCGACAAACATTTGCGGCAATGAGTCTCAACAGTACAACACAGTGCGTACTAAACTTCACGAGAGAAGTCTTGTCCTTTACGTTATTTTTCTTTTATTTACTTCGCCTTAACCAGCATCCGACAGATATTCAAGATCTCTCTCACACACATACACACACAAAAACCGCGGGCGCTACCATGATTCTTATGCAGTATTTACAATGGTTGTAGCATATTACTTACATCACGATGTGGATCTACCATTACCACGTGACGTCGTCATATTTTTGAAGCTGTTTGTATCAGTCAGAAACTTGTGACCCTTTTTAATTAATTAACTTACAACTAATTTGTGCAAGGTTTATGCTGTGTACCATTAGCATTCAAAAAATTCCTTATTTTTAGCGATTACGAAGTGTTAAGAGACAGTTGCCACTTATTTTGCGCGATTGTTGTAGATAAACAACAACCAGAATGTGCTATTGAACTAGGGTTGCCAACTTTTCTGTCAAAATGAGAGTGAGTTTGAAACAAAAAAAGTCTAATCCCATTTTTAAAGTCTTAACCGCGCGGGGATGGGCATACGGCCTGAGGCTCCATGTCACGGATTGCGCGGTCGCTCCCGCCGGAGGTTCGACTCCTCCCTCTGGCATGTGTGCGTGTGTTATTCTTGACATACGTTACTCAAGTACGTAAGTCTAGGGACCGATGACCGCAGGAGTTTGCTTCCTTATTACGCAAATTTACAATTTTAAGTCTTCAATATCTTCGTCGTTGTATGGAATGATCAAAGTCATATCAGTACGTAAGGTGCAAAAAAGTGCAACTAGAAAGAGAAGTATTTGAGATGATTTTAACATAATAATAGTAAATATTTTGGATTGGAAATTCTATTTCATGTACAAGAAATCCAGAATACAGCTTGTTGGAGTGACGAGCTCAAGAGACAGCAATGTTTCAGCATCGCCTCCCTCTCTCCGTTCATCTTCTCCTCCCCTCTCCTAACCGTGCATTGCCTCCTCCCTCCTCTCTATCTATTTCTGACTGAATGTTCAAGGAGATCAGCATGTAAAAATTCAAACTAAACTGATCGAGTACTCATCCAGATTTGTGGGCACTACTCTTTCGTTTATACACGGTTTCGAAAATTCTTGTTACAAACTTTTAACGCTTCTAGACAGAGGAATGAAACAAAATAATTTGATAAGGAACCCATGTTAGAGAATGTAATCTATTGACGCTATGAGCATGTCTTGACTTTTTGACACTGTGAATCAAATATATACTTCTGCAACCTATTTTGTTGCCATACTTTAGAAGGAAGTGATAAGGACCAAAATAAGAAAAAAAGTCTAGTAAACATGGGCTCTAAAATGCATACATTCGAGCTTTGGGCAACGTCTTCATATTCGGATGTCTACTGTTTTACACGATTGATCCATTGGTGAAGCGCTCATAATTCTGAAGGTAATCATTGTAGCCTCCATATTTAACAGATTTTTATTCTGGTGTTGGGCCATGTTACCTCCTCCGAAAATATGAAAAGCAAAGAGCTTGCATTGGAAGACATTTGTGTTACAATGACAAAGATAAAGAAGTGCTCACAGTGTCATCGGGTAAAATTTACGGAGTTGAGGTCCTTATCAAAATATGTACTCACTCTTCTGTACGAATCTTCAAAATGGATAATAGGAATTTCCTATAACCGTTGATATTTCTGAAATACAAAGGCCACGACCTTCCTAATGTTCATCAGTGTGTGGTTTAAAAATTTGTATTAAGTCGCCCAAGAACTTTCGAGGTTTTCGATAAAAACTTTTAGAACTTTGTATATTATACTCCGCGTCATGTATGGACCGGCTCAGTTTTCAGCCCTCCATTACGACACGGGCAGCCAGTAATATTCATTCTGTAGCTGCGTGGTTGACAATGTTTCTCCAGCAGCCGTCGGCCATGACGCCAACTATAGTCCTACATTTATACTTCTGTCTTTTTATATAACCGTCAAACGTATTTTTTGTTACCAAAACATGTGAAGCAGAACTGTCATAAAAATAAATGATTTGAACATCATAAAGTTTTTCATGATAGGTAGCGATTTTGCATCTCGCACGGGGCGGCGGTTGAGCTTACGCCAGTCATGTATGCAGTAGAAGGGAGCTCCCATAGGGAGGCAACTAGCAATGCAGAATGGAACGGCGTGTTATGTGTTTTACCCGCAACTCTGGTTGTCTGTCTGCCCTAACATAGTTGCCAAACCAAAGTTCCGATTTTAAAGCAGGTTTTTTTTTTTTTGAAAGCTGGTTTAATCGGGATCATTCTTAGCTATATTTAATAAAAGTCATGTATTTGTTATCGACTCAGGAACGACACATCGATCAGCTGTTATAGTACGAAAGGCACACGGAATTAACGTTTCGTGAAAACGTAGGAAATCGGAATTGTATGAGACCTAATATCTTCATCGTCATTAACGGCTAATTGCCTTGCTGACTAATTCAGAACACACGATCACAGAGCAGCTACAAAGCATCTGTTTAAAGGTAGAGGCTGGAAAGCAGTTGTATCATAGTCACGATGAATACCGACTTGTAATGATACGTATGAAGGAAAACTAAGGAGAAAATGACACTGGTACCGCGGTAGATGATAGCAGCTTCTTTATATACAATCTTGTGGTTTTGTTTTTGATTATATGAAATTATGATTTAAAATCTCGAATTTCATAACAGTATTTTCTAAACAATGATTTGTCACTGTAAATTTTATCATAAGTCTTCCCCTGTGGTCGGGGCGCCTGTGCTAAACATTTCGTTGCATTCACTCACTGATCTCTATAGTATCTGGATGTTGAACTTCAGCTGTCTGAGCGTGCCAACCATAGATGATAACATTTCGTTTCTTGCCAAATTTAAAAATGGCCGCTTTGAAGTATTACGAGATAACGAAAAGAAAATACGTTCCAATTCCACTCCCATATTCGTCTATTAACCACATATTTATATGAATTTCAAATCAAGAGGTAAGAAAAGCAGTTCTTTGACACGTAATTGATCGAAAATCGTTTGCCAAATTTAAACATGGCGGAGAAAGCGAAATCGTGTTCAAAACATATGAAAGTGCAGGCACGTTCCAGTTCTATACTCAGAGATCAGAGTTATACATCCAGTTTATATAGAGATCACTGCATTCACTACATATGTATGTAGTCAATGTATCTATATCACTGCGTCATATTGGTTAATCGATGTTGTAACGATCATCCAGAAACAATATTTTAGAAATATGCAGCAGGTTTATTTGTTAATCGGTAGCATTCTTTTAAATACGGGTGATACAATCCCCCGGAGAAAATAAAACCAGAGACGTGTTTTGACGTAAATATTCAAAGGCATACAGGAAGTGTCAACCGTATATCACACTTCTCTGAACGGTGAAAATGAGGTGTAAGGCCGGTATTACACTATCAAATTTTCTTTGACAAAGAATCTTTGTCAAAGAAAATTGGACAGTGTAATATGGAACTTTTGTCAAAGTTGCAATTCGTCAAAAATTCTTTGATAAAATCTAGCAGCTCACCGTAAACTTGATCAAAGAAAGCGTTCGTCTTTTGTTAACTGCAGTGAGAAATGTGACCGTTTGAAGCGCTAGCATCGCGGTAGCAGGTTTTGACGCAAGGAGGTTAAGTTTATGTAATTACTGCATAAATTTTGTTGTTGCGACGATACACAATACGAATTACGTGTTTACGGTTTCAAACTACTTCTGACGTAGTTTGAAACCGTGACCACGTAATTCCTATTGTGTGTCGTCGCATTAACAAAATTTATGCAGTAATATAAGGCTGATTACAAAAGCCGGCTGCATCGACCCGAAAACTAGATGACACTTGCAGAATTCATTAGCGATCGAGTGAGTACTGGTTTCACGGCAAACTGCGTAAAAAAAAGAAAATTAATGGCTACTGCACCACTTTTGCAACGGAGAAACCAAAAGTACCCAATGACAGTGTTTAATTCCCTGTATATATTTATTCAGACAAATACTATTTACAGGAAATATATTTACACAAAACATAAATTTTGTATCCCATCCTCGTCGCCACTTTTGTGTCCCAGCCTCGTCGCCGCTTTTGTGTCTCGTTTCCGTAGTAGGTGTCGGTGGCCGAGTGGAATGAGAGCGACACAGGAATAAAGGTAGCACGCTGGTGCAGGTACGGAGGGGAGCAGCCAGAAACTAGAAACACTAGAGTAAATTAGAACGAGATATATATTGCACAGAATTTATACAATACTTAACTTTTACATAGTACTGCAGAATGTTGATACATAGTTGAGCTAGAGTCCTGCCTAGTGCCTAACTGAGAGCCAAGTCTTCACTGGTGCCTATCTGATTCCGAAGTGTTAACTGGTTCCTATCTCAGTCCCAAGTGAACGATGTCGTTCAGTGGTGGCCACGAGCGGAGTTGTAGCAGAGGGCGCTCGTGGCTGTCGTCGTAAGAACGCCGCGCCGTGCGTGCATGGCGGCGCGAGGCGAAAGTAGGTGGCGCGCACTTTGGACTTGTGCGACACCACAATAAATACCTTATTTAGAAAGTTATTGTTTACTGCAGGCGCGACAGAGCACTAGCAAAAGGGAAACGGGCACATGCTCCTTACCAGCGACAAATGTTCTGGTTCAACCTCTTACAATTTTTAAAGCAGAATACCACTGCAGACGCGTCGCCCATGTTTTCAATTTTCGAAATATCTAGCCGTTGCAATTAGTTTAGGCTTACATGCAATCATAGTGTATAAATATATATTTATAATCTATGTAAGCAACAGCTGAGGTTAATAACAAAGATTCATCCACCATTTCCGATGCATATTGGCAGATTCTTGGTCAAAGAAATTTTGATAGTGTAATGTCCCCTTTTCACCACGTCAAAGATTCTTTGTCAAAGAATATTGGACAAAGATTCTTTGTCAAAGAAAATTTGATAGTGTAATACCCAGTGATCTCTATACAAACTGGATGTATAACTCGTGTCTGAGCATAGAACTGCTGCGTACCTGCTCATTCGTATGTTTTGTACACGATTTCGCATCGTCCGCCATGTTTAAATTTGGCAAACGAGTTTCTATCAGTTATTACATGACAAAAACTTACTTGCCTACCTCTTCATTTGGAATTTAATTCAATATTCGATGTAGTAGGCTGATATGGGAGTGGAATCGAAAAATATTTTCTTCTCTTTTTATTGTAATGCTTCATAGCAGCCATGTTTGAATTTGGCAAGAAACTAAATATGAATATCTATGGCTCGCACGCTAAGACAGCTGAAGTTCAACATCTAGATAGTATAGAGATCATTGGTAATACCGGCCTAAGGTAGAATGGCGGATGTGAGCGCGGCACGGCGACAGTGGTGCCTCCAGCGGCTGGCGTCGGAAGCTGGCTGGCGACAGGCTGTCTGGCGGCTCGGCCAGCTCCCCTCCCCTCCCCTACAAGGCGCGGCCCAGCAGACCGCGCGTCGCCAGCGCCTGCCTCCGCCAGCCACGCTGCCGCCGCCTCCTTCCTCCTCCCGGCCGTTCATCCCAGCTGAGGCCCCGGAAAGGGAGGACACTCGTAACGCGCCACTAGCCTCATAATTACCTTTTTCTCACGCTGTCCTTCATTTCTTTCGAGTTGCTCACGGAGGCTGGTGTCAGGTTGCGCAGTAGGCCGGCGACGACGCAGACCAGTCACCGTCGTTCGTACTCGACCTTTCGCAAAATTCCCGTCGTCGTGCGAGTGTTCCTACGTATTTTGCGATCTGCGCATTCCGTTAGCGTGATACGTGCGCTATTCGCGAGATACGACACGTGTTTCGCAAACAGGTGAGAAAAATTACGTACAAAGAGAACCGCTCCGGTCGACGGGCGGCAGCCGCGTCAGCCGCAATGCGACGTTGCCACACTTCGGCTGTTGCTATCGCCTCGACGGATGTTGTCGTTGCACATAGGCTGACTGAGTTATACGCGACCTTGAACGTTGATACCGACTCTAGAAAACACCAGCTCAGTCTGGCGCTGTACCAACGAGCACTATCTCTCTCGAATACTTGGTTTCACTGCTGGGGAAGCCTTACGTTCAGATTTCATTCCCGACTCCACAATACGACGTATTCCTCCGTATACGTTTGCGTTCTTGCGCGTAGCTCCACTAACATAAGTTTATTCCTGAACAAGGGATAAACTGATTACTATTTCCAACTTAGAAAAAAAGGCGGATATCAATCTTTCATATTTTATTTATTTAGACCTCTTCTTTGTTGCACTTCTAATTTTGAAACTTAAATTGTTATCGAACATTTAGCAAGAACGAGATCAAATTAGTATTGTATATCCACGGAGTGCTGCCTTTCGGTTGTACTGTGCTTGACTTTGGCAATGCTTCACACGCAGGAAACTACTCGAAAAACGATTAAGGAGTCTGTAATAGTGCAGCACGAGTCGGGAAGAATGCTATCTTCACTTCATAGTTCAATGCCTATGGTGCGCCCTGTAAAGAAGGTGATTATTGACAATTTAAAAAATAAAATGAATAGTGAGGCTTGGCCTCATTGTCGGCAGGTCAGCATCACATCTAGCCATTACGAATTTTATCTTCATACATGCCACGGCGGATTAGCCGTGCGTACTGGAGCACTGTGTTGCGTCGGGCATGACCGTTTGTGCCGTCTTTAGTGTAAGGTAGTTCATAAGTAGTTTGCAAGTTTAGGGACTGATGACCCGTAGGTGAGTCCCATAAGCTCTACAAACATTCGAATAATTTCTTCATACATGCCACTAGAACATTGATTATTTGTAATTGTCGAAAACGAATTCAATGCAGTCATACTCCAGAAGACATTCTTTCTGCGTTACGGAAAAGATATCGAGAATCTTTCAACATACAAATACTCTTGACATAATAACTGATCTTCAATTCTACGTGAAAAATATTCTTTGCTGCACTTTAATAAAGTAAAAGCGGAGCATCATATACTTGTAAGCTATGTTCTGTGTTTAAGTTTATACAAGAAATACACTTTCCTTTTGATTTGCTAATACTGTTCTGTTTCGCATCAGTTTTCTTCTGTCTCCCTATACTTTACTTCAGCTGACTTCAGATTTTGAGAAAGTGAATTCCAAATCTACAGAAACTAGGGATGTGGATTTTCCTTTCTTTAACCAATCTGCTAAGATACGTCGTAAGTTTTGTCTTGCCTCGTGTGTTTCTATATTTCTCCTGAATCCATCAGTTACAGTCCGCATTTTTAAAAGATTATGCAGCCACGTTTTCTGTCGAAAGAGGCGAAAATTTTGCACTTTCACTGAAGAAAGTTTGAATAATAGATATGCAATGTTTGGCTTTCGCAACATCGTGTTTGGAAGAAGAATGCACTTCATTACTTTTGGCAACCCTCTTAGTTGCAGGATTTGAGAGTTTGACCAATTTGTTGGATGACTTTAAAAAATATGGCACTATGCACCAGTTAATTTTAATTATGGCTGATACTGCAGGAGGGATGGGACAAAGTTAAACAATAGTGTCCCTTCTTTCATTCTTTTGCACAATGTTTTTTGTTACGTCAGGGTTATATGCTGTTGCTAGATGCTATAGATTTCATAGTGTTTGATTCTGTTTGGAAGTACTCTTGTGACACTAGCATAGATACGAGACATTGTCATGGATGTAGCCGGCCGCGGTGGCCAAGCGGTCTGCGGTGCGCCAGTCACGGTCTGCACGGCCACTACAAAAAATGTTCAGATGTTTGTTAAGCTTATGGGACTTAACTACGGGGTTATCAGTGGCGTAGCTATCATAGGGCTAGGCGGGGCAGTGCCCCGGGGCCCCCGAGCTCCAGGGGCCCCTCGGCTTTCATGATCGACGATCGAAAAAAGTTACAGTAGAGCGTCGATTTTTTTTTTTTTTTTTTTTTTTTTTTTTACCCTCCTACACTATTGTCCATCATATCCCCTTTCCCTCAAACCATGTTTCCCACAGTAGCCGCACTGGGCCACCGGCTGGCGGAACAGTGCTTCTAATCGGGCCTTCACAAGACGCCACTATGCTGACAGGCGAAGCTGCCAGTCACTGTGTCCAACAATCGGCACACTTCTGTCGGCAGAAGTAGCGGCAGCGTCAAAGCTGCTCACAGCAACAGCCGCTTCTTCCAAGTGTTGCGGCGTGCAATGTGAAGGATCGCGCTCCTCCAAATACAGTATAAATACGTTTACTTTACAGTACTTCTTATTGGCAAATAGAAGTGTACAGTTCGAATATCCGAATTAACCGGTTTTCCGAATATTCATGTCCACAAATTATTTCGGATAATAGAAATTATACTGTATATAATATTTTAGTTGAATGAAGGAATTTCGACTTTTAATTTCTCCTGCCGAAATTGACCGCAACATGGACAGTTCGCCAATTATGTAAGGAAATTATAACAAAATATGCATTATTAGAATGTAAGGTTACGGAAGTATTTACCGCAGTTTTATTCTTCTGCAGCAGCCGAAAGGTCGTTCAGCAAATTAAAAATTATCAAAACGCATCTGAGGTACTGTATGGCTCAAGCTCTACTATACTAGGACATTTGGCACTCATATCAATCGAAAACAAGGCTGCATCAAGTCTAGATTTAACAGACCTTATTGATTATTTTGCAAAAACCAAAGCCAGGAAAAGATTGTAAAATAATTGTTAAAATAAAATTAACTACTTTTTGTGTACCAATATTATTACTATAATGTACTGCAGTCACGAAAACGCTTACCGATAATTATCGATCAGAAATCATATCTTTGCCAACATCTGCAATCTAACAAATGTTCAAATGTCTGTAAATCTATCGTACTAAACTGCGTGGTCATCAGTCCGTAGATTACAAACTTTTTAAACCTAGGTAAACTAACCTAAGGATAAACACACACACCCATGCCCCAGGGAGGTCTCGAACCTCCACGTCGAGCAACCGCACGCTCCGCAGCGAGATGCTTTAGACCGCTCGGCTACTCCACCGCGGCTGCAATCTAACAGATTGAAGCATTGTATTACTCCAGTAGGTATTCTTTCATTCTGACTTTGGTGCGTGAGGAAACACGAACGAAATCCCCACGACTTGAAAAACGCCACTCAGTAAGTTCGTGATACACAATGACGCGCGAAAAATAATTATGATTTTTTTTTCAAGGACTAATAGTATTCGTGTTACAAAAAATAGGAAAATTCCCAACTTTTAGAAAACAATGTTTTAACACTTTGACTGCCACGAGAGTTAAATATAAGTCCCAGGAAGTCTTCTCTTCGAGCCACGTGAAGTAAATACAACTCACGGACATTTTTGCATTTAAAGCTCCGTGGTGCCGTTGTAACTCACAGTACGGTGATGTGACGTGGGGTTACAGTACGTTATGGGCCCAGTAACAAATCATGTTCGTGGCCTCCAGTTTCCAAGAGCTCAAGAGTAGTTATTGACACTTGAAATCGTGAATTATATGTAACTGACATGGTCCAGTCCTACTGGAGTTTCCTTGTTTTTATAAATTATTATTTAGTGTTACATATTAGTTATACAGTAGATTGTAAATCACATAGAGTTTTAATTACATTCTCCATAGCAACAAAAATGAAACAGACTGAAAAAATTGGGTAATTACATTGTGTATCTCTAACACCTGCATGCACTGGGCTTTATGAAGAAACAGTCTTCGCAAAAATATGAGCCACAATTTCTTACATTTCTATGTAGTTTGTTTGCATTTCTTGACAGCTTGCTCTCGTCCAAATTCATTCTTCATTTTTTCGTAGCATCAAACCAAGCATTACCACCAGTTCCGTAAATTTAGACGGCTATGTCTTCCTAAGACACGACCGATTGAACAAACGCGGAGGCGGCGTTGGAGCTTACATACGCTCTGAATTATCTCCTACCGTGTTGCACACATCAAATAATGATGAAACTGAACAAGTGGAATACATGTTCGTAGAGATAAAACCCCTCAAAGAAAAGTGTCTCATATGCGTCCTCTATAAACCTCCGAAGGTAGGTGCGTTGGACTGCTTCGAAACTGCCCTCTCAGACCTCGAATCATCTTATGAGCACATAATTATAGCGGGAGACACTAACATAAATTTTCTGTTCAACAGTCCGTCCTGTATGAAGTTCAAGCGTATGCTTACGTCTTCGAATCTGACCTTACTTCAGCTTGCACCCACCCATCACACAGCTGATAGCCACACTTTAATAGATATATTTGCAACAAGGTTTCCAGACAAAGTAATTCGAACGTCACAAACATCTGCACCTGGCATGTCTGCCCATGATGTAATTTTCATGACATACTCGCTAGAATGCCCCAGGAAGAAACCACTTCTAACTACATACCGTGACTTAAGACGCGTCAACTTACCTGAACTGACAGCTGATGCACAAGAAATAGTTTTCGAGCCAACCTCCTACACCCTCCCGGACGTAAACGAGAAACTGCACAAAATTACAAATAAACTTAACCAGCTGTATGATAAATATTCGCCCATCAAGACCAAAAAAGTGAGAAGGAAACCTGCACCCTGGCTAACTGATGAACTAAAACAGCTCATGAATCTCAGGGACAATGCACATCGGACATACAAACTGCACCCTACACCTGAAAACCACACCGCTTACAAGCAGAAACGTAACAGAGTCAGCCAGGCTGTGAGAAATGCTAAACTCAGATACGCCTATTCATTAACCGACAACATAAATAGACCGGCCGTCCTCTGGAAAAACCTGCGCGGTCTTGGTATTGGAAAAGTAAAAACTGCAGCCGAACCCACTGTCCCCATTGAGGAACTAAATCAGTATTTCACAACGCCTACCACCACAATAGATCACCAAACGAAACAAACACTTATTGACCATATCAAGAGGATAAACAACGCTAACCATGATAAGTTTTGTTTTAAGCATGTTACTGGAAGTACAGTCAAAAAAGCCATTATGCGTATTACATCAGCGTCTACTGGGGATGATGGTATCACTATCCAAATGGTAAAGCTGATTATTGATCCACTGCTGCCCATCATAACAGATATATTTAATCAGTCCTTAGCCACAAGTGTTTTTCCTGATGCATGGAAACGTGGACTAGTTAAGCCACTGCCAAAAAAGAACATTGCCACAGCACCCTCTGATTACAGACCTATCTGCATTCTTCCGGCACTATCCAAAGCTCTAGAATATATAGTAAATGATCAGCTAACCAGCTACTTGACTATTAATAACCTTTTTGACGAACACCAATCAGGTTTTCGCAAATATCGCAGCACAACATCTGCATTGATAAAAGTGACAGACGATCTTAAGCAGGCAATGGATAGACAAGAGGCGACTATTATGTGCTTCTTAGACTTTAGCAAAGCTTTCGACACCGTGGACTTTGACATTTTACTTGCTAAACTTAGCAGCCTAAATCTCTCTCAAGGCGTGGTGCAATGGTTTCGCTCATACTTGACATCGCGTCTTCAGTGCGTCATGTCCGGCACCAAAAAGTCACAGTGGAGAAAAGTACTATCAGGCGTACCACAGGGCTCGGTACTAGGTCCACTCCTCTTTGCATTGTACGTAAATGACGTATCATCGGTCTTGTCCTTTTGTAAATACCACATGTATGCCGATGACCTCCAGTTGTATTTAAGTGCAAAACCAAAAAACCTGAAGACAGCAATCGAAAATTTTAATTCTGACCTATGTGCACTATCAAAGTGGGCACAGAATATAGGATTAAAGCTCAATCCAAGTAAAACACAAGCAATTCTGGTAGGACATCCTAGGCTCATTAACCACAAATTCCGCGAATCTCAACCATCATTAATATTAAATGACACACCTATCTATTTTTCGCCCTCGGCAAAAAGTCTGGGAGTGATAATAGACGACAAACTAAATTGGGCTGAGCACACAGCCGCCGTGTGTAGGAAGGCATCAGCATCTCTTCATGCCCTACAGAGATATAAGAAGTTTTTTCCTCTCGATCTCAAAAAGAAACTTATACAAACACTTGTAATTCCAATTATTGATTACAGTGATGTTATCTTACAAGGTCTTTCTTGGGAAAGCTCAAGACGTCTGGAACTAATCATGAATGCCTGCGTTCGATATATATGTAACATCCGTCTCTTTGATCACATTTCACCATCTTATATGCAACTATCCTGGCTCCGTGCTGACAAGCGCAGAGATTTTCATACACTCTGTTTCCTCTACTCCCTTATCAACGTACACTGTCCCTCATATCTTTCCTCGACCTTAACACTCTTATCTGATCAGCATAACAGAACTACTCGTTCGTGTCAGAGCAAAACCCTTTCTGTCCCTATCCATCACTCAGCCGGTTTCTCAAAATCCTTTTCAGTAGCAGGAACGAGGCTCTGGAATCATCTACCTCAGTATATCAGAGAACTGAATAACACTGCCAGCTTCAAACGACAGTTAATGGATTATCTACTGAAGCAATAATTACGCCAGTCTTTAATACCCTACGGTCCAGGTACGTCACATCCATTCCTCCTCCCAGATATTCTCTTACTGCCATTGCTCTCGCCAGGTACAGCTTTCTTAACTTCCTTTTGTCAGAATTCGCCTTGCCTTAACCAGTCTCGATTCAAAAGTACATCCTGTATCTGCTAATATCAATGTTGTTACACCAACAGCAGCAGAAGGTGTCTCAGTGGTACTACTAGTATTAATCCTATTAGAATTAAGTCAATACCTTTTATTTTACATCCTTTTACATGTAGTTAACTTTTATAAATTATGTTATTAATTGCTTATCTGTAAAAATCATTGGTATGTTATAGGTAACTCAAATGTAAAAAATTCTGTATGTGTAAAACCCTGGTCCGATGTAAGAGAGGGCCTGATGGCCCTAATCTGATCAGGCTAAATAAACAAATAAATAAATAAATAAATAAAATAAATACACCTATGCCTTGTTGCTCCCATGTTCACAAGAGCACAATCTGCAGGCAGCTCGGTGGCTACGGTGAGAAATTTCTCAGGGGCATCGACATCTTCTGCATGGAGTAGTCTCAAAGTCACTTCCTCTTTGAATTCTGTGATTGAGATGATCTTTTTGTTGATGTATCGGTAAATCACAAGAGCATTTTACCAGTGCTGACCCTGTCAACAGTTCTATTGCAAGCTTCTTGTACAATTTCACACCCCGTCTTAGACAATATAGGACTTCATTTGATGAGAGAGATCTATAAATGACAGATTATAGTCACTTATCATTGATGGTTTTTTCTTGTGCCCCTCTTGGTTTGATCTTCAGCTTCTTCCTATCCATGAACAGTACTCAGCATCAACATGTTCCTCTTATTTTTCCATTTCAGTAGTATCTTCATCTAAAAGCTTCTGTACATGCGATTGTTCGTGTACATAACCTCTACGAGACACTTTCTCCTGCTACAATATCACCGTGTTACGGAGCAAACAACACTGAATAAAGACTGTAGTAATAATGCAGAAAAAAATAATGGAATAATGTTGTGGAATGAAAGACTTACAGGAGTACCAACCCAAAATTATTAGCAAAGGACACACCTGACACTTTACTCTGGCGTCATGTAAGTCATATGTAACTAACAAAAAAAAAAAAAAAAAAAAAAAAAAAAAAAAAAAAAAACCAAAAAAAACTAAAAAAAAAACTAAGGTACTAAATTGCAATATTTTCAAGTTATTTGTACTTAAATCTTACTTCAAGCAAACTAAATCAGAATATGGAAAAAAAGTAAATAGTCCTCGGTGGTTGGTAACTCAAGTATACCTTTAGCAGCCAATATGTTAATATAGTTATTGTTAAACAGAATGGAGTAAGACAAAATATAAAATGTATACAGCATATTTAAGTACAGTGGAACAGTATTGGGCATATCATTTGTTGTGGGGATGTGACAGGTCACAGCAGGGGGGGGGGGGGGGGGTTCGGAGGGCAGAAGGTGCGGGAAAGGGCAGACCGCTGGAATGGTCAGGCATTGCCGAACTTCGTGCGCCTGCAAAACAGCCCCCACTCTGACTACCCCATTACGTCGCAAAAGGAAATTACAAGGTGTTTTACAAAGTTATACCGCCCCTTCCACAGTGCACCTCCATAAATCACAGATGACGTACTGCGCAAATACACCCGGAGAGTGCGCATTTTCCACAAAATGTGTTGCGCCAGGAAACAGGCATGTTTATTTTCCACAAATGCGTTAATGCTGAAAGGAATACCGAACGTAATCTACATACCTTTCTACACACTACCTTACAATGGAAGGCGGGAAATGGATCCGGCTTTCTGTGGCTTTTTTTCTGGGAACGGCGCCTTCCCATACCATAAGAACTATTCGCTCTTCAATTTACGTTCATACTAACACTTTACCATCCATCGCATTCTGCTCAGTTCTTCTATGTGAAAAACAAACAATTTCACTGTGTTTTAAAGTAATGGTGAGAATTCAGCACTACACGCAAACTTTTAAGGTACGTTTCTACCCTCACACTATTTGTTTATTCTGCCATTTAAAGGTTTAATTACATTCACGGATCAGACGTTTCATGTAATAATTACTTTGAGTCACTAGTGAATTGTGCATCAAGACGCTGCGCTCTACCCCACTGTCACGATAACAAGCGAAGATATCGACTTATTTCACTTATTACTTTTTCCTGGCCAGACACTAACATATACTTCAAGAAGCCTGGCAGGAGCACGGCTCAATCCAAAATGTTTCATCAAACAAAATCCGGCAACTTACTTTTGATGAAACCATCCTATGCGAATATTTCCCCTGTTTTCCTTCTTTGACTGGGCTGTCAACGAAATGAGCCAACAGCGCAGTAGTTCAGCGAGAGTGAGTTGTGGCACTGACACAGTCCGCCTGCTGTCACTGCTGACGAAAAATATCCCATGGCGCATTTTCAGGTCCAACTCTATCTCTACCCTCTGGAAAATTTCATCCAAATCACCTAGTAATTTTTGCGTGAAAGCATAACAAAGAAACAAACTTTAACAATTATATTAGAGAGTAAGATTAATAATTATCTGCTGCGGTGACACATAATAGTTTACTTAGTAGTATTTAGGTTTGCCTTATTATGTCTTCCAGTGGGCGGTAAGGAGCTGATGATTAAGTAATTTTGCATCTGTACAGTATTAGTGTAAAGAGGGCCCCAATGTCATTTTTGCCCCGGGGCCCTTGGTGACATAGCTAAGCCACTGGGGGTTATCAGTCCCTAAACTTACACACTACTTACGAACTACCTTATACCAAGGACGGCACAAATATCCATACCCGAGGGGGGATTCGAACCCCCGACCGTAGTGGCCGTGCAGACCGTGACTGGAGCGCCTCATTCCCCGCGGCCGGCACGGCCACTACGGTCGGGGTTTCGAATCCCCCCTCGGGCATGGATATTTGTGTCGCCCTTAGTAATAGCTAGTTCATAATTAGTTTGTAAGTTTAGGGACTGATGACCCCGTAGTTGAGTTCCATACGCTCTACAAACATTTGAACATTTCATGGATGTAAGTCATATGCTTGTCTGGTATTGGAAGCTGTGGACATGAACTGAAGACTTGGTCAATGTGGAGGCACTGTCGAGTTTATGTCCAAGTAACAGGGAGGCTAGGTAGAAAGAGCGTACACTCTGGTGTTCTTCAAATTGAACACTGGAATGCTTTACACGTGTTTCGCCTACTTCGGGAATATTTCGCCTCGTTTGCAGGTCATTATTTGTTTTGGTCTAAGGACGATCGAAATCAAATCGCACAGATTGGGGACAATTGAAGCCACATTGTAATAAGCTCTCGTAAGCATGGCAAGTAGCAAGTTTGGTTGCAGGAGAACCTGTCACAGATTCCAATGAGCCGGGGTCGTCGTAAACAGCAGCGCGCGAGCGTTCAGCGTGCGTCGGAACATTGAGGTTGCGGTGCTGTGAGTGGCGGAAACGGTATTGCGAGGCGGAGAGGAGATGGAGAGGTGCGGTTTGCGTGGGCAGCATGGCAGACGTGCGGACGCCTGACGCTCAGGGATTAACGCAACAGGGGGTTCCCACTAACAGCCACACGCCGGGGATTCCAAACATTAGCTGCCAATGTACAGTTTGCTTTCAGAAGTGGTTTCACAACTCAAACTTCTCTGTGAGGCACTTAAAGAAAAACTGTCAACGCTAGGTGTATTCTTTTGATTTAACAAAAGCGTATGATTGTTGCAGAAAGTTTGAACATTATGGAGTAAGGGGAATAGCTCACATTTGGTTCACTTCTTACTTTAATAACAGACAGCAGAAGGAGATCCTCTGCAGTGTTGAAAATGAGTGTGAAATGCACTCTCAATGTGGCACAGTTATGTGGCGTGCCCCAGGGTTCTGTTCTGGTGCCACTGTTGTTTCTCATGATACGCCTTTTAGTATAACAGGTACTTCTTAGATAATTCTGTTTGATGATGACACTAGCTTGGTAGTGAAGGACGTTGTTGGCCCTATTGATGCAGTACCAAATAATACAGTTAAAGAAATAAGTTCATTGCTTGTAGAAAATAAATTGATGCTTGTTCACAGAAAGATTCAGTGTTTACAGTTTCTAGCACACAATTGAACAAAAACTGACATTTCAGTTACTCAGAATTGGCACATGATAATTGAGACTGAACAGTTCAGATTTGTAGACGTTCAGATGGATAGTAAAGTGTCGTGGAAAGTCCATGTTCAGAATCTTGCTCAGAATCTAAATGCTGCTTTGTTTACCATTCGAACTGTTTCTGAAATAAATTGTAGTTCAATACGAAAAGTAGTCTATTTTTTTTATTTTATTTTAATTCGTTTATGACGTGTGGTGTTATTTTTTAGGGTATCTCCTCTGTTTCAAAAAGGCTACTTATTCCGCAGAAACGGGCATATTAAGCAATATGTGGCATAAGCTTGCGTACGTCTATTTAGCAGCCCAGGAATTGTGACATTTGACTATCAACAAATATTTTCTTTAACTACGTTTGTTGCTAATAATATTTGGTCATTCAAAAGTGTTACCAGCTTTCATTCAGTTAATACTAGAGAAATCGAATCTTCATTTGTATCACACCTTGTGCAGAATGGTGTGCAGTATTCTGCCGCATCCATTTTTTATTATCTGCCATAAGAATTCAAAAATCTTAATAATAATCCACGCACTTTCAAGGCTAAACTGGAAAGTTACCTTATGGCTCACTCTTTCCATTCCGTCGAAGAATTACTGTTTTTTTTTTTTTTTTTTTTTTTTAAGTTGAGCTATTTTCTGTGCCACGTTGTTGATTTTTTATACTTATGCTTACACCTGTCGCGTACATAGGATTTCACTTCATCAATCACTATTCCTTAACGGACTCGTTCCATGACCATTGAGATTCGCTTTCCAGTTCGGTCCTGCGGAACATGATATTCATAAATAAATAAATGAATCAACTGAAACTACAAATTACCGCAACCGATAATATTTATTGTTCTTTCCGCTACTTACAAAAGAACATTTGACCTCGTACGGCAGTAAATAAATACCCCATCTGTTCCGTGGTTCTCTACTGGCTAACATTTTTCAGGCTTCAACACTGTTTCTTCGTGTTGTTAAGATTAAGATGTTCGAAGACAAAAATACGAAAAGTTGATATATTTTGCGACCTGTTTATAGTAGTCGTGGTGATGTGCGTTTAGTATGCGATGACGATAATCGTAATGGAAGCAGATCAACGGGCATTGAGTTGCTCAATTTGTGAAGCTCTTTCTCTTGAATAAACCGTTCAACTTTCCGTAAATAGTAAGCATTTGTTTGTGTGTACATGTGAATCACTTCTACGATTTCCGATAGATACGGTAATTCCTTCCTGGTGTGTCAGTTTCTTTACTGCCTTAGAATCACTGTTCCACACGATGTTCTTGAAATATACTGTAGTACATCCGTTATCTGTCGGTCTACACTGACAGACGTCTTGTACAAATGATTTTGTATTGGTATTCAAAACGAGAATTAAAGTATACCTGTAGAGTCGTTTGTCTGGAGACCTTAGACGTTAAGGAAAATAATATCGATAATTATTGATTTTTGGACTTCTACTGCAGCTCTAATAAACCAATATTTTGTTCGCCATTCCTGTTTCGCCTTTATCGTACGTAAGGCATCTTCAATGGCCTGAAATATACATTAATTTCTTTATATACCGTTTTCTCGACATCGTGTTATATGGAGGTTAGACACATTTCTGGCACATTCTATTTCACTATGATGTAGCGGCACATAAATATTACCTCCAATTTTTCTGTACATATTGGTCTACATGTGTGTTATTGCTACTTCATATCATCAGTTATTACTATTATAAATTTCTCCTACTAGAAATCTCGTTTACCAGCACTAGGAAATGACTGTATGTTTATTTTGGTGTTGTTGTTGTGGTCTTCAGTCCGGAGACTGGTTTGATGCAGCTCTCCACAATACCCTATCCTGAGCAAGCCTCTTCATCTCCACATAAGAACGGCAACCTACATCTGTCTGAATCTGCTTACTGTATCCATCTCTTGGTCTTCCCCTGCGATTTTTTACCCACACACTTCCCTCCAACGCTAAATTCACAATTCCTTGATGTCTAAGAATGTGTCCTACCAATCTATCCCTTCTTTTAGTCAAGGTATGCCAGAAATTTCTTTTCTCCCCAATTCTGTTCAGTACCTCCTCATTAGTTACGCGATCCACCCACCTAATCTTCAGCATTCTTCTGTAGCACCATATTTCAAAAGCCTCAATCCTCTTCCTGTCCGCACTGTTTATCGTCCATGTCTCACTTCCATACAAGGTAACACTCCATACAAATGCATTCAGAAAGGACTTCCTTAGGCTTAAATCAATATTCGATGTTAACAAATTTCTCTTTTTCAAGAACGCCTTTCTACCCATTGCCGTTCTGCATTTTATATCCTCTGTACTGCGACCATCATTTGTTATTTTACTGCCCAAGTAACAAAACTCATCTACCTCCTTTATTGTTTCGTTACCTAATCTAATTCCTTCAGCATCACGTGATTGTCTTACACTGCACTCCATTATCCTAGTTTTACTCTTGTTAATGTTCATCTTATATGCACCTTTATGATTCTATTTTGTTGGCAACATCTGAATATGTTTCTAATTGCTAAGTGTGTGTCTTGATATTAGCGATTTCCTTCTCTCTCCCATTTTTTATTTGTATGTGTGCGCACGCGCGCGCGCGCGCGCGCGCGCGCGCGCGCGCGCGCGCGTGTGTGTGTGTGTGTGTGTGTGTGTGTGTGTGTGTGTGTGTGTATGTGCGTATGTGTACGCATGCGCATGTCACTTCTGCATTGATTTTATTAAATTTAACAGATAATTGGTTCATTTCAGTTGCAATAGACGGACAAATGCAATAATTATCAATATAGTATTACCCAACTGATGAAGACAGGACAAAATAATCAGGGATATTAACGAAATTTGTTGCCGTTGTGCTGGGGAAACGAGCAGTGTGGCTGTGGCATTTTTAGGAGCCCACACTTGCAGGCGCGTTACAATTTCACATTGGTCACACCTCCCACGTTGAGCAGGCTAGTCCCAGAGACGCCTCTCTACGTCAGCGACAAGAAAAGCAATTGCGGCGGGAAGAAGCAGAATGCAGCTCCAAGCGGAACGGAACTGGTCATTCGATTGTGTGTCCGCTGGCCAGCCTGTACTGGCGGCTAATAATTTGCTGGCACACGGCGCGAAAGCTTGTTAACGCCGACCTGGCCGAGCCTATCATCGAGGCGCTAACTGAAAGCGGCTCACCTCATACCAATCCAACCCATCTACTTCCGGGTCGACAACTTTCACACTCAAAAATCTCCATTTTTCTCTATAAAATCCAGTATCATTACACTTAATATGCGCACTGCAACGCAAATGTGAGTAATCCACAGCTATGCAGTAACAACCAAAATTCGTCAACGAGCACAAGAAAATATCGTGTACATACCTTGTTCCTTACGCATTTATTTACTGAAGTTACCTGTTTCAAATATATAAAACGTCATCTTTACATTATACTACTTTACTGCCTCGTGTATAAACTTTAATGAACCTTGTAGTCACTACGGTCGGGGGTTCGAATCCACCTTCGGGCATGGATATTTGTGCCGTCCTTAGTCTTAGCTAGTTCATAAGTAGTTTGTAAGCTTAGGGACTGAAGACCCCATAGTTAAGTCCCATAAGTTCTACAAACATTTGAACATTTTTTTGAACCTTGTAGGAACAAAGAATTTATCATTATTATGTAATATTGATAAAAGTATTGTCATATTGGAAAAGTTTTACTCTACTCCATTGGCCCCTCACTAAGAATGTCTGCTCTAGCACAAAGTTCCAAGAGATTATATATATATATATATATATATATATATAAAAGGGGCAGGTGAGTCTTATTTCAAGAAAGGATGGGCAAATTACAAACTAATATCCACAACGTCCTTTTGCTGTAGAATTTTTTAACATATTTTCTGTTGAATATAATACATTTCCTCGAGACAGAAAAGCTTGTGTCCATGCTTCGAAGCGCGGTTTTAGAAAGCATCGCTGGTGGGGCCAGTGAGACAGAAACTTGTATATGTGTCAGACTACTGTACGTTTTTATTGTAATTCACTTAAGGTTCTAAACTGATGAACTAAATACGAGCGTAGGAAATAGGAAACCAACTTGCGTGTTTGGATATAACAGTTTCTAGCAAACGGAACACGTCATTGTGAATGAACGTGAAAGTAATTTCTGCTGTACCCAAGGGAAGTGTTATAGGACCAATACTTTTCGCAATACATACAGATGGCCCAGTAGATAAAACAGGGAGTTCAATGCGGCTTTCCTGGAGGACAGGATTTCTGTCTTTGGCAACAACAGAAAAACCCAAACTGTCAAGACGATGAACCAACCCGTCTTGCAAAAACAAGGTGAAATGCATCTGGGTAATGTAAATATATTTACATCAAGAAGATGGCTTTTTCATTTGAAAAAACAACTATACGCTTGCAGCGAAAGATGCCCGCAGTAACATACTTGATACAATATATATGTCAAGTTTTCAAAAATGGCACAAAAAGTTTAAAAACCTATCACAATCAGAGTGAGCATTTTAGTTCTTAAAAAACGACAAACAAGTTGCAAGTCGGATTAGATCAACATGACGATTAAAGAAAGTTTACATGAAACAAACAGAGAATAGACTATATTACTGTTGTAATGTCATATATTACTGTTACTTTCATCTTACTGTCTCAGTTTTTCCGAGACTTGATATTATGGCTACCATGAAATATTCCAACCAACGCTGTAATAAATATTACAGTGTCGGCTGCGGTGGCCGAGGGGATTGAGGCGCTCCAGTCACGGCCTGCACGGCCACTGCAGGCGGGAGTTCGAATCCCCCTTCGGGCAGGTTTAGGTAATTGATAAGTAGTTTGTAAGTTTAGGGACTGATGACCCCGTAGTTAAGTCCCATAAGCTTAACAAACATTTGAACATTTTTGAAATATTACAGTAGACTGCCTCGTCTTTGCAGATGATCAAGTAATTTTAACTAACGATTTTACTAAAGCTCAAAAACAAATTGAGATTTTTAAAGAAGTTGCAGAAAAAATTGGACTTCAAATATCATTCGAAAAATGGAATATATGACGTGGAACAAATAAGCACTAAAGTTTTGGACCACAAAATATGGAACAATAAAAAGGGTTACTCATTTTAAGTACTGGGTGAGGGGGGGGGGGGAGGACCATACAAGAAACTGGTTCAAACAAAGTTCGCTGTCGAAAAATGGCAGCTGCATTCAGATTAACAAAAAATATTTAGGATATAAGATCACTTTCTAAATTCATTAAAATTATGCATTAAAAATGTTGAAATGTTTGTAAATTTATGTGACCGAAGTATTGAGGTTATCAGTCCCTAGGCTTAGAAACTACTTAAACTAAGCTACGGGCAACAGGCAGACCGATGCCTTAAGAAGGACTCGAACCTCCGATGGGAGCGGCCGTGCCGTCCCTGATAAGGCCTCTAGAACAGCGCGGCCATTCGCGTGCCGCTTAGGCGTTACAGTACGCTAACTCAACCACAATGTCTTTATGGAGCACAAACTACAATCATAAATAGAAAGAGGGATAATGGAGAAAGTCAAAATAAAGATTAGTAGGAAAATATTAGACCCCAAAATTAATAATGGATAACCTTATAGGCTCAGAATTAGTAAGGAAATAGATGAATACACATACATACATGGTGTCATGAGGAAACGGAGACTTAAAATTGACGGGCATATTCAAAGAATGGCAGTCACTAGATTGACAAATTCAAATGTTTGTATAGATTATGGGACTTAACTACGGGGTCATCAGTCCCTAAACTTACAAACTACTTATCAACCAGCTTATCCTAAGGACGGCACAAATATCCATGCCCGAGGGGGGATTCGAACCCCCGACCGTAGTGGCCGTGCAGACCGTGACTGCGCCTCAGTCCCCTCGGCCACCGCGGTCGGCACTAGATTGACAAAGCGAATATAAGGTGTGTCTGAAAAGATCATAGAATGGTCTCAGCAAATGCAGGAAACAAGAGTTACAAACAAAATACCTTCAGTGGCCTTCAAAGTAATTGCCACTGGCTACCATACACGTGTGACGTATGTATACAGCTCTGGGAAACTGTCAGCAAACTCTACTAGTGGAATAGTTCCAAGCACTCACGTCACACGTTTTTGGATCTCCGCAACCGTTGAGAAACGTATGCCTTTCAGGGCTAATTTAAGGCAGAGAAAGGGAAGTAAGTGTTCTGGAGAATAAGGAGGCTGTGACGTTGCGAATAGCGAGAAAGTTGAACACGCGGATCGCAGCGTGCGGACGGGCATTGTCCTCGTCGTGCAGGAAATTCCGCTGTCCACTCGCGTACAGTTCTAGCCGGATGCGTTGCAGCAGTCGTTTCACAATTCTCTCTTAAACATCCGCGGTGACAGTATGACACTCAGGTACAAATTCATAATCGGTCAAACTCCACGTTGCAATGAGAGGAATGCCGGCCGCGGTGGCCGAGGGGACTGAGGCGCTCCAGTCACGGTCTGCACGGCCACTACGGTCGGGGGTTCGAATCCCCCCTCGGGCATGGATATTTGTGCCGTCCTAGTTCGTAAGTAGTTCACAAGTAGTTTGTAAGTTTAGGGACTGATGACCCAATAGTTAAGTTCAAATGTTCAAATGTTTGTTAAGCTTATGGGACTTAACTACGGGGTCATCAGTCCCTAAACTTACAAACTACTTACGAACTACCTTATACTAAGGATGGCACAAATATCCATGCCCGAGGGGGGATTCGAACCCCCGACCGAAGTGGTCATGCAGACCGTGACTGGAGCATCTCAGTCCCCGCGGCCACCGCGGCCGGCGTAGTTAAGTCCCATAGTAAAATAAAATTAAAAAATAATAATAAAAAAATGAGAGGAATTGTCATACTGACCCTGTTAGCTGGGTCGCAGCGTGTACCACCGCACGACTGCAGTGCTTTGCACGATAGGGGGCGCTTGTAAGATGTCCCTGAATGTGTGTGCGCGGACACCTCATTCTCGCCAGCGCGGTTTGTAAAATATGGGACCATTCACCGAACTTTTCAGACGCACCTTGTAGTAGAATTCTACGAAAACAGAAGTATGGCCAAAACTGAGCTAATTATACGGGGCTCGGTGGAGTAGCCGAGCGGTCTAAAGCGTCTCGCTGCGGAGCGCGCTGTTGCCCGTCGTGGAGTTTCGAGTCCTCCCTGGGGCATGGATGTGTGTGTTTGTCCTTAGGTTAATTTACCTAGGTTTAAGTAGTTTGTAAGCTACGGACTGATGACCACGCAGTTTGGTCCGATAGATCTACAAACATTTGAACATTTTTAATTATACGGATCGCAGCGATTAAGGAGAATCTTAAACTAGCCGGTATAACTCAGGCAGGCGTTGCAGACAGACAAATATATCAGACAAATCAAAAATGTTCAAATGTTTGTTAAGCTTATGGGACTTAACTACGGGTCATCAAAAAATGTTCAAATGTTTGTAGAGTCTATGGGACTTAGCTACGGGGTCATCAGTCCCTAAACTTACAACTACTTATGAACTAGCTAATCCTAAGGACGGCACAAATATCCATGCCGGAGGGGGGATTCGAACCCCCGACCGTAGTGGCCCTGCAGATCGTGACTTGAGCGCCTTAGTCCCCTCGGCCACAGCGGCCGGCCGGAATCATCAGTCCCGAAACTTACAAACTTCTTATGAACTACCTTATACTAAAGACGGCACAAATATCCATGCCCGAGGGGGGATTCGAACCCTCGACCGTAGTGGCCGTGCAGACCGTGACTGAAGCGCCTCAGTCTCCTCGGCCACCGCTGCCGGCATCAGACAAATGATACTGTAAAGTTGGTCAGAGGGAAATTAGAAAACGGACAGGAACACCGTGGTCTGATGAAAGAAAGACTTCATTCTGACAGTATCAAACAAATTTGCGCACAAAAGCAGGCCGACCATCAAAAGCGACATCGAGTAATTGTACTTCCCGTGGTCCTATTCGACCCAAACGTGACAAATAACTACTGTTGTTTTTAATTATTGGATATTATTAAGCTATAACGGTAGTAAAACCGCCCATTGACGTTTGTTCGGGGGGAAAGGCAGAGCGGGAAGAGGAAGAGGAGGGAAAGTTGGAGGGTGTCAGGGAGCGGCGAGCGTAATCCGTGGTGTCCATTGAGCGGCCAGGTAGAGCGGCCCCGCCCGCTCAAAGGAATTTCCAACTTTGTTGACACAGCAAGTTTCCCGGGTCCGGCACAGCCTGCCCCGCAAGTCGCACGCGCCACACGTTTGGCGCGCTTTTTCCCAGTCCCTTGGGACGCCTGTCAGCCGGTTTTCCCCACGACGCCATTACTACCATCCGAGGGCAGGGTCAAAAAACTTTGTTATCCAACTTACGGTGAACAAAGTAGCGTCAAAACACAAGGTTTCAGTAATGACAATGGACTGCACTTGCCTCAGAGGAGTCAACTGGCGGTGTGCAGGAAACCATGTTACCTGCGGGCGTCCATTCACAGGCTGCCCCTACCTGCTGCCAACAACGGACCCGTCTCTTTCAAGGTAACACCAGAGTCGAACATAAGAGTCGCGAAACTCCGAGTGATTTTCTGCAACTTCGTAACTGCAGCGCTGCCAAGCGGCAGGGTCGTAAAAACACACCGCGAAACGATTGCGTAATGAATGTGTATTTGGATTGAAGCAGCATTTTCAAAATAACTTCGTATTTACGAGCTTTTGTGGCGCTATAAATTGTAGCAACTGTCAAAAATATAATTCGCAAATCTCTCATTTGCAAAGGATGCTCAGAAGTAACAGAATAATGTTATGAATAACAGGTGTTCGTTTACAGTGGTTAGTTATACTTTTAGACATAGAGTTAAATCTTTAACAAATCATTCACGTTCAAACTTCTGCTGTTAATGAGAGTCGCAAATACTTGACCACTATTTCATAATATTACTGCTGAAGAAAGTAATGTACGAATGACTGCTTAGGTTCGTACCTCAGGTTCACAAAAATTATAACCCTTTATACCAACATATTTTGTCAGTTACCTACTAGTTTGATAAAGTGAATACGTAGCTACAAATAATCTGTCCATATATAACCTGTTAATGTTAGCACGTCACTTTCTTGAAGAAATTCAGTTTGATAACTGCCAAGTAGCTAAAAAATTGTTATATGTACATGAAAGGCACAGAAGCAAGGACGAGGTGAAAAGATGGTTTAAACGATGATGTAGAATTTAGCCCACTACGCTGTAAAAATCGTGTGTTCTTTTGAAAACATTACAATGTCCGAAATGCTCTAAAACAAAACTCGTGCGACATGTCAGTACGCACCAAACACGTGAACATAATCATAATCAGTTCCTTTTATATACTTCAGCACATCAGGTTGCAATTCATTTCTGCTTTAAAAAGGTTTCAGACGATATGAATATGACTCGGGTATTGTGAACAGTATGAATTACATTGCACTGACAGTTTGTTAAATTATAGACTGCCATTAACAGAAGCAGTGATATTACTTTAATGATGTTTTCGTATTTGTATTAGAAAGTTTACAGCAATGTTCAGTGACCAGGAAATATGAAAGTAACAGCATTAAAAACGGCATCTTCTCAGTTTGCATCATGTCATTCCACTGTTATTCCCTACTGACCGCTTGGAGCGCTAGTAGCGCTTCAGCTGCAATTTTTTTTCCTAGAGAGTTTCGCGACTGTCTGTGATAGACTGTGGTAACACTCAGTTCGTGCACTGACGTCATTTTGACTCACACGCCGTATCGAAGAGGGAAAGAACTTTATCTAGATTCTTTGTGCGGTCATCCTCCGCACCAATTATTCGTGTTTGGTAATCACACCGCCGCGTCGTTTTCCTGGTGCAATCTCTTTATTTCATCCTCTCGCGTTTCGCCCTCTTCTATTTTAGGGTATCATCAGTAGATTCGTTAACTATAAATCACATTTTTGTGTACAGATGTAGCCTTAACTGATTATAAACATTTCACTTTGTTTTAGTCGAAATAAATATGGGCTATTCACGTTTTATAATCTTGTGAATAGTCTACATCTACATGGGATACTCTGCAAATCACATTTAAGTGCCCGGCAGAGGGTTCATCGAACCACAATTATATAATTTATCTCCCATTCCATTCTCGAATAGCGCGCGGGAAGAAAGAACACCTGAATCTCTCTGTTCGAGCTCTGATTTCTCGTATTTTATTCTGATGATCATTTCTACCTATGTAAGTGGGAGTCAACAATATATTTTTGCATTCGGAGGAGAATGTTGGTGATTGGAGTTTCGCAAGTAGCCCACGCCGCAGCGATAAGCGCCGTTGTTGTAGTGATTCCCATCCCAGATCCTGTATCATTTCCGTAACGCTGTCTCCCCTATATCGTGACAATACGAAACGAGCTGCCCTTCTTTGGATTCTTTCGATGTCCTCCGTCAAAGCCACCTGATAAGGATCCCACACTGGGCTGCAATACTCCAAAAATGAACGGACAAGCGCAGTGTATGCAGTTTCTTTAGTAGTTCTGTTGCATCTTTTAAGGGTTCTGCCAATAAAACGTAGTCTCTGGTTCGCCTTTCCCACGATATTATCTACGTGTTCTTTCCAGTTTAGGTCTGAAGTAATAGTAATTCCTAGGTATTTTGTGGAGTTTACGGCCTTCACTTTTGATTGATTTATGTTGTAAACAAAGTTTAACGGATTTCTTTTCGTACTCATGTGGACGACTTCACACTTCTCATTATTTAGAGCCAATTGCCAATTTTTACACCATACTGATATCTTGTTCAGATTGTCTTGAGAAAAAACACCAGAGATAGTATTGAGATGACTATAAAATGTAAGTAGCACGTATTTATTGCCATTAAAACAGTGTGGACTGTTTATAATCCGGTAATGCTACATGTGTAAACAGAAATGTAGTTAATTCAGGTTATCCATTACGGATATTTCAGAACCCATAACTGTTAATTTCAAAATGATTTAAGAAAAATGCTGCCAGTATGTTTCCGTCTTCCCACCACAGAGCCAGCACCCAACATGATACTTAAAAAAATCCTATAACATGCTCCATCTAAAGTTGTACCTGGAAGGGTTAGAAAACCGGTTCATAGAATAAACAGCATCACTTCAAGTGAGCGTGAATGGTTGCATTTTTCTTAAATCATTTAAAAATGTATTTTCTAGGTATGGAAGCCACTGATGACACCCTAAAATAGAAGGAGGGAAACGTCTTTGGATGGAATAAAGATACTGCAGCATGAAAACGGCGGTTTCATTACAGTACCAAACGCGAGTAACCCTCTATCTACTTTCACGATCGGTTTACAACACGCAAGGCGAATACGACATTCCAAACACTGACATTCGCCTCAACTAAAGACACCTGGAAGCTATCCTTTATCTTTACTGCAGGGTGCGTCGTCCACGATGAGAGGTTGTTTATAAATAAGTGAAGTTCTACATTCATGTGGAATGGGCTGTAGACAAGCAAGAGATTGTGTCGGTAAGATAGTAATACCAAAACGTACTGGAAAAGTTTAAATATTTTTCCCAGCACAGTTCATCAACCCCGAAAGCGAGAGTTCTCGTTGATTTCTAACTAGTGAAAAATTAGCTGAAACCAGCCGACACTGAATCCAGTGACGTTATTTTAAGTAGCTGTGAAAATAATTTCGGGGTTTGGTAGCCATTCTAGAAGAGGAATAAAAGTGGCAGCTTATTTGTTTTGGTCATATGAACAAGTGCTGTTTCAAACCATCTGCATATTTCGAATCTCTCAAAAACGTTGCAGTATTGGTAAAATTTGTTTTTAATAAAATGACGAAAAGCGTCAAATTGGTAGATAAATGTTTAGTACTTTAATAATCTATTACTGAAGATCTTCTCGTCTGGAAAAAAAGTGTCCTAAACGAAGTAGCTAATGAATGTTATTACTTATATAGGGTGATCTTTTATTTTATTTATTTATTTTTGGCCGTGTACAAACTTTGTGGATTGATCGAGGAGAGGATACGGCACGAAAAGGTGTGATGAACTTAGGTCCGGAAGTGCACAGTTTCGTTGCTAGAGAGCATTTAGCGAATCATACTTAGTTACAGAGACTGCGGTATGATACGCTCTGTACCATGAAACCATAGCTCCAGCATGCATGGTTTCCTCCTGGATGGTGGTAGTGTGTCATTGCTGCTACGTGGTGGTGCCCCAGCACACTTCGGACGAGTGTTAGTCGCGCCTTTCGTGATCGATGAATCGTACGATAACGTCCAGATTCGTGGCCTGCTCGTTCATCGCATCTCCAGTAATTCTGGATATAGGGCAATTTCTGAAGTATCGTGTATGCACAGCCCATTCCAGATGTGGAGACAATGAGGCAGCGTATTCAAGTTGCCTTCAGATGCTGCCTGGTCGATGTAAACGTGAGGCAGGTCACGCTACGACTAAACTGGTTGCACACACACACACACACACACACACACACACACACACACACACACACACACACACACACCTGTAAAATATCGGCCGTCCAAATTTCAGCAGTGAACAATTGGCGGGCATGAAGCTTGCACACTGGCTGACCACGGAACTACACCGGAAAAAAAACCGTTCAGCTGCCGGCGACTTTCACTGCAGATCGCCGGGCCGGTGCCGGCGATGTAGTGGCTCACATGAGCATATGGCCGTAGTGCATATAGGACTAAAATACAAAATATTGACTGAGCAGTGAGTTCTGTATACAATAAATTACAAACATCTCAGATTCTCGTCTGTTTCACTACATTTAATTAAATTCAATGGCGAAGTTGACACTTTGTGCCAGACTGGGAGTCGAACCCTTTTTTGTGAGGGGTAATTTTTTTTCGGGTCAATGGCGAATTGCCGGCCGCGGTGGCCGAGGAGACTGAGGCGCTCCAGTCACAGTCTGCACGGCCACTACGGTCGGGGGTTCCAATCCCCCCTCGGGCATGGATATTTGTGCCGTCCTAGTTCGTAAGTAGTTCATAAGTAGTTTGTAAGTTTAGGGACTGATGACCCCGTAGTTAAATCCCATAAGCTTAACAAATGTTCAAAATGTTCAAATGTTTGTTAAGCGTATGGGACTTAACTACGGGGTCATCAGTCCCTAAACTTACAAACTACTTACGAACTAGGACGGCACAAATATCCATGCCCGAGGGGGGATTCGAATCCCCGACCGTAGTGGCCATGCTGACCGCGACTGGAGCGCCTCAGTCACCTCGGCCACCGCGGCCGGCAGCTTAACAAACATTTGAGCATTTTTTTTAAGAAGTATTAATGACATAGACCTACCTTAACCCCACATTATAAGTAGTAAGTGACTGTGCTTTTATTAGCTCAGAGATAAAACGAAACCTTTTTTTTCCCTTCGATTCAAACCAAATAGTTGGGTTGTAAAAATAAACTGGGATGTATTACTTCGATATCCTAGTTCACAGTCAAACTAATTATGGAAAATAGGTGGTGTAATTAGGACGGTAGTGCACAAAACAAAAACCTACAATTTCATTGACAAAAAATTATAATTAGTATGATTGTGAAACAGGGTATCGAATTGTAGAGGTCGGTAGGGGTGGCGAAATTTGAATAGCCTACTGGCGGAAAATGCGAAAATCCGCCACTGTTTTGGGTAGATCGTGCCTTTGTTCTATGATGTTCTTGAGACCTTCACTCTGTTTATTATGGAGACATACGCTATGCAGACAAGCTTCTAGTTCTGCCCAAATAAGCAACTTATCACGTACTACGAGTGTCCATTATTCAGTTTTCTCGCAGCTTTATCTGCATTCCCACAAGGGATCGAATTTCTTTCTATATCCGCACAGAAATGGTCATTTGTTTGTTTGAGGCATTCATAGATTCACATTATGTATACGTTTACACTGGGTTAGAAGACAAGTAGTGGAAGCACGAACAATTTTGTGGAACAAAACTTTGGACACGTTTGAAGATAGAAATGCGACTAGAGGTACATAGAGGCAAGTTTCCTGCGAACTGAATGAGGGTTTTGAGGAAATGGAGAGCAAATGTAATGTGATGTTTGTGAAGCTTATGGGACTTAACTGCTGGGTCATCAGTCCCTAAACTTACAAACTACTTATGAACTACCTTATACTAAAGACGGCACAAATAGCCATGCCCGAGGGGGGATTCGAACCCCTGACCGTAGTGGCCGTGCAGACCGTGACTGAAGCGCCTCAGTCTCCTCGGCCACCGCGGCCGGCTGGAGAGCAAAGAAGAAATGCATTTCGTAACTGACATACTAATGTATGATACGATACTTCATTAGTTGTTTGTATCATGTCAGAAATATTAGTCATAATAATAGGAAAAATATTTGGAATTCATAATTTATGTTTGGAATCAACTTCACTCGGCCGTCCAAAATCGGTGTGTGTGCAGCCAGCCTTACACACATGCGTTGGGGCACATGGAAACAATTTCAAACACATACTGAAGGGCTGCATAGTACAGCGCAGACTCTGTAACAAGCTATAATTAAATAAATGGTCTCTAGCATGAAACCACGTACTTCCGGACATAAATTCATTGTGCATTTTCTGTTTTGCATCCAGCCATCGATCAATCCCTAGAGTTTGTATAAGGTGAAAAATTCACTCCGTAGATGGCGGAGGAGTTACTTATTGAAGAACATACTTTTATTACTCAATCAATAAATTATTGCCGCGGCGGGGTGGCCGAGCGTGCCAAGGCGATCAGCTGCGGATAGCGCCGCTGCTCGCCGTCGGAGGTTCGAGTCCTCCCTCGGGCCATGAGTTAGTTTCAAATAGTTTGTAAACCTAGGGACTGATGACCAGAGTCGTTTACCCTCTAATGCACAGTGTAGCTGATCAGCTACATACATTATTTTTTCGATTATCTCTCCTACTGATCAACAGTTTACCACAATTTCATTTGTAGCTGCTTCTAAACATAGTATTATACATACAGGTAGCTCGTCCTAGAAATTAAAATTGCAGCGTGCTACTGAATCAGTTAGACACTTAGCTGCACTGAGGTACTCCTAACAAGTGCGTTTGTTTACTTTAGTATTCCTCCTTTGCCATAGAAAAGTAGTCGATCACATACTACTGATGGATTATGAGTTACGTTCTGGAAAGATATGAGGCATAATACTGACATTTACTGCATCGGGTATATATCATGGAAGAACTATACAGCGCCGAGGGGACTGAGGCGCTCCAGTCACGGTCTGCATGGCCACTACGATCGGGGGTTCGAATCCCCCCTCGGGGATGGATATTTGTGCCGTCCTTAGTGTTAGCTAGTTCATAAGTAGTTTGTAAGTTTAGGGACTGATGACCCCGTAGTTAAGTCCCATAAGCTATACAAACATTTGAAACTTCTTTTGCACTATACAGCTGACCAGCTATGAACTTTTTGTTGCTCGTAGTGCATAATAATTTTAAGGATTTTTTTCAATATTTTTTCCAGTATATACGCACTAGACATTAATTGTAATAGTTTTTATAGCTTGAAATAAAAAATCATGCATTAAAGGGTTAAGTCCCATACATTTACAAACATTTGGAATACATAAGTTCCGGAAACTTTCAGAAACGTGAAGGCAAGAAATAAATTGGAAATGGAAAGATGCAAACCAGCTTCACTTGGTTAACGCCGTGGTTATATTGACGATGAGTTTGACTAAACTTTTTAATATTGCTGAAAGTTAGAGGTCATGAAAATTTTAACTGTCACTAATTAATCGGAATAAAACGCCGTACAGTTATAAATCTTCAGTGACTATAGCCTTGAAACGGGCGCACTTCCATAATACGAAATCCAATATGGCGTTTCCCAAGCACCTCGCGTAGAGCGCTAGCGAAAGACGATAGCAGTTTCTGCGGTCTTCGATACAGTGTGTGACGTAAGAACGCGTGACGCGTGCATGAAGTGTTGTGAGCCGAGTACTACCTCACGTGTTTCAGAGTAGAAGAGTAGAAGAAAGTTGAATAAGGAGAAACAGAAAGGGTCGACTTTCCAGTAGGAAGTTCACAGGAAGATTCACTTTCCCCCAACATCGATGCACATATGAAGTTTCCTCCCAATAATCAATTTTATTACAGTCATTGTCACTTATAACTGCTATATGAAGCACAAAAAATATGTTCCAGCAGTCCACAGTCGCCTCTCAGAAAAAAGGAAAAAAAAACTTTTTAATTACTTCATCTAACTACCAATGCACTATTAGTTTCTGCGCACTATGGGGTTATTTATAAATGTCTACGATCAAAAAAATTATTACTATGATTTGATCAAATGAAACAGCGTAAATTTCCTAAATTTACCACAAAATAAAAAAATTAATAAAAAATAAAAACAGAGAATTTAGAGCCTGAATGCCCTGTGTTCAGCTGTGAGCACACTTGTGTCATCCTGCATCATCATCATCATCATCATAAAGGATGAAACACTTGCCAACAGCTGAACACGGGGCATTCAGGCCCTGAATTTAATTCATAAGTAACTGTTTCTGAGCTTCGCCAGATAGGTATATGCGAATCCCTATACAGAGGAAACCATGTGAAATTGGCATAGGTTTCTCTACATATGTACAACTTTGGACTAATTGAACTATAAGACTGACCGCCTGAAAATTCAAACAATTGCACAATATGGTCGAAAAACAAAAGTTTTGTACAGTGATGCCTACAGGAGTATGATGTAAATTGACCCCAATTACGTAATGGTAATTCTACAAAAACCTACAGCATGTGGTTAAAAAAAGTTCAAATGTTTGTAATCCGAAGGGACCAAACTACTAAGTTCATCGGTCCCTTGTCCTACAAACTACTTAAACCAAGGACAACACACACACACACACACACACACACACACACACACACACACACATGCCAAAGGGAGGACTCGAACAACTGGCAGGAGCGGCCACATACTGCGCGACGTTGCGGCCGGGATCACACGGCCATTCCGCGCGGCGCGCATGGTTTGATTGTCATTTTGATTTGGGCAAATATAGTGTTCCGATATTCTTTTTTTATTTTGTTTTAAATTATTAAACTTTTCACTGTTTAATGTGGTTGAATCATTGAAATATTTTTTGTAATCATAGGAAGTTGAGAATGACGCCATAAGTAGTGCATTAGTAATTAGATGGAATTATATTAATTTGACAAGTGAAGACGATTTTACCTGGTGATGCCCGCAACACAAAACATGTGTACTACTTGAACGACATCCATTTATTTTGGATTGTTGTCAACGTTACGCTTTCCCTAGACACGAAATATTACTGCATACACTATTACAGGTAGAGTTTCCAACACTGCGACGCTGCCTTCCGCTCACTGGTACTCGCCTCTCGGCAGCCATGGTACAAATGTTCAAATGTTTGTTAAGCTTAAGGGACTTAACTACGGGGTCATCAGTCCCTAAACTTACAAACTACTTATGATCTACCTACAACTAAGGACGGCACAAATATCCATGCCCGAGGAGGGATTCGAACCCCCGACCGCTGGCCGCGGTGGCCGAGGGGACTAAGGCGCTCCAGTCACGGTCTGCACGGCCACTACGGTCGGGGGTTCGAATCCCCCCTCGGGCATGGATATTTGTGCCGTCCTAGTTCGTAAGTAGTTAATAAGCAGTTTGTAAGTTTAGGGACTGATGACCCCGTAGTTAAGTCCCATAGACTATACAAACATTTTGAACCCCCGACCACTACGGCCGTGCAGACAGTGACTGAAGCGCCTCAGTCCCCTCGGCCACCGAGCCATGGTACACGCCTCCTGCCGCTGCCAACAGCCAGCGCTTGAATCGTCAGCTTACTGTGGATGAACAGTACAGTAACCGGAGTAGCTGTGTCATTACCAAACAATGCAGAAACTGGAAAAACAGCGTATCCTAAAAGGTCGCCCAACTACGTGTCAGAAAAAAATAGCCAGTAAATATGTCGCACTAAGGTTGATATTCTCTCAGAACCTAAAAACAGATTTCCTGTGTTTCTGTTGTACTGAATCAATTTCTTCTTCATGTTTTGTAAAGTTGCTACGCAAAACGAGATAAGTTTTCAAGAAAGCTTTCACTATCAACAAAATTACACTTTAAACTTCCCGTCAAATTAAAATTGTCAAAAATGTTCAAATGTTTGTACAACTTATGGGACTTAACTACGGGGTCATCAATCCCTAAGCTTACAAACTACTTATGAACTAGCTGAGACTAAAGACGGCACAAATATCCATGCCCGAGGGGGGATTCGAACCCCCGACCGTAGTGGCCGTGCTGACCGTGACTGGAGCGCCTCAGTCACCTCGGCCACCGCGGCCGGCTTAAAATTGTCCTTCTGAAACGGGATTCGAACCTGGGACATTTGCCTTTCGCGCGGAAGCGCTCTACTGTCAGAGCTACCCAGGCACGCAATTTTAATCTGCCCGAAGTTACATATTATCGCACACTCCGCCGCAGAGTGAACATTTCATTCTGAAAATTACCCTTGACTGTGTTTCAAGAAGACTTTCTACTACCATGAAAATCCTTTGTATGCCATTGAAATTTCTAATTTCTTCCAATAACTGGAAAATCAAAAATTTTAGCTTCAAATAAAACTGTTTATAAAGGGTGGCAGTACTATCCATTAGTGTCTAGGAAAAGAATCCACAGACATAAACCGTTTACCGAAAACACCTGGCCGGCCGCGGTGGCCGAGGGGACTGAGGCGCTCCAGTCACGGTCTGCACGGCCACTACGGTCGGGGGTTCGAATCCCCCCTCGGGCATTGATATTTGTGCCGTCCTTAGTATAAGGTAGTTGATAAGTAGTTTGTAAGTTTAGGGACTAATGACCACGTAATTAAGTCCCATAAGCTTAACAAACATTTGAACATTTTGAACACATAGTTAAATCCTTCATTTAGGTATGAGTAAAACATATAAAAAAGCTCATTTGACTTCCAAGCAAGCACAAAAAATAAACAACTTTTATTTATTTTTATCGTAAATTACTGACAAAAAAGAGCAAAAAGCAAGTAAATGGAAGCATAACACATAAAGTCAAATTACGTTATTTTAATTACGAGGATATTGCGTTTTTAAACTCACATTTACATATAGCCCATGAGTGAAAGTTAATTATTCTAATGCTGAGATCCTTTCCCTCCCGCCCTTCGTCAACGTCTCTCTTTCTCTCTCTCTGTCTCTCTCTCCCTCTCTTCCTTCTCTCTCTCTCTCTCTCTCCCCTCTTTTTCTCTTTCATTTTTCGTCGGGCCGTCTGGGGGGGACACTCAAGTAGTGCGGGAAGTAACTGACACCATGTATCTTGCAAGACTGTCCATAAATCGCAGCCGCGGTGGAGTAGCCGAGCGGTCTAAGGCACCTCGCTGCGGAGCGCTCGGCTGCTCGCCGTGGAGATTCGAGTCCTCCCTGGGGCATGGGTGTGTGTGTTTGTCCGTAGTTTAGTTTACCTAGGTTTAAGTAGTTTGTAAGCTACGGACTGATGACCACGCAGTTTGGTCCGATAGATTTTTGAACATTTGAACATAAATCGCAAGACTTCTAGAGGGTGGAGATCTCTCATGAACAGCTCGTAGGAAGGCATCCCACATATGCTCAATAATGTTCAAGTATGGGAGTTTGGAGGCCCAATATCCACGGTGCACTCGTGAAACGGCCGTACGGGAAAAGCCCAACGTCATTGCTACCTCGGCCGACTATAGCAGCACGCCCCAACTCAGTTAAATCGTGATAACCCGCCGTTGTAGCAGCAGTAACCTCCGCCAGACACCTGTTGCCCTGCGCATAAGACAGTTAAGGAGATGAGAGGCCAGTGCAGCTGTACACCGCGCTCCAATCTGTGAGGGGAGTCAGCGAACCTGGCTGCTAATGAGGATAATGGGCATACGCACTACGTCAGTATGTGGATAACTTGCCACTGTGGCGGCGTGCTAGAGAATTGCGTGCTATCAGGTCACCACTGTGTCCGGCCAGCGCAGTGGTTAGCGTGCCTGCCAAGTCCGCACGAGACGTGGATTCCAACGCCGGCCTGGCACAAGTTTTCCCACTTACGTAATGCAGTTCCTACTGGCAACTAATGTGTTTAATCCCTTAGTGTCCTACAGACAGTTGCCATTAATCACACTAAATAGAAGTTTTTCTGTTATTCCTTGCTATCAGGCACAACCGTGACCTTTCGTAAGGAACTAGCATAAAATCAGGCGTCGCCTGGGGTATATTTTATTCCAGACTTAACTCAATCCAAATCTGCTTCCTTTTTCTCTTTCTGTTCACCTTGTCTATCTTTATCTCTCTGTTGATCTCCTCCTGGCCCACCTTCCCCCCCTCTCTCTCTTTCACCGGCCGCGGTGGCCGAGGGGACTGAGGCGCGCCAGTCACGGTCTGCACGGCCACTACGGTCGGGGGTTCGAATCCCCCCTCGGGCATGAATATTTGTGCCGTCCTTAGTTGTAGCTAGTTCATAAATAGTTTGTAAGTTTAGGGACTGATGACCCCGTAGTTAAGTCCCATAAGCTTAACAAATATTTGAACATTTGATCTCTCTATTAAATTCCTCCTCCATCTTCTCAGTTGATATAGATAGATGGGCCTGCCGCAAAATTAAAGATAGCCCCGCCCATATGTGGGTTATTTGATCCTCCACCTGGAAATACCACTCAAAAGTATCATTTGAGGATCCTCCTGTAGTCTTGCTGGCACAAGAACCGCTGGTTGTTGTGTGAAGTTTGTGATCAGTGGCTTGATTTACTCTAAAACTTGGTTACTTGATCAACCTATCTTTATACTGCACGCCTCGAACAATACATCTGGAAAATAAGGATATGTTGTACCTCTCACCCATATGTGGACTATTTGATCTTCCGTCTAGAAATATCACTCAAAATCATAATTTGGAGAACGATATGGAGTCATACTAGGACATGATCCGTTGTTCGTGATGTGAATTTCTGTGCTCTGTAGCTAGAGTTATGCTAAAACCGAGATAGAGGTAGATGTGTTACATTTTACGTTTTTCATGCCTCTGCACAATTTTTCGTGTTTTCGGTTGCGAATGTAAGCAATCTAGGAATATTCTTCTGTTGACAGACCCTTTACCCTTCGGTGGTGTGCGTAGTTGACTTTTGTGATTTGTCTGTTGGCATCGTGAGATACCTTATACTGCTTCTGCAGTGTTATCGATTTGCGCTGATGCGTCTGTAGTCGAGATATGATTACCTAAAATACGATGTTGTATGTATTCTACAAGGTTAAACTAAATTTGCCTGGGTGGTTAATAATACTTTAGACTGTTGTTACTATGGATATAGTCTGGCCGCGGCAGAGCGCATTGAGGCGCTATGCTGCGATGCGCGAGGTCGTTCCCGTCGGGGGTTCGAATCCCGCCTCGGGCATGGTTGTTTCTGCTGTCTTTAGTGTAAGGTAGTTCATAAGTAGTTTGTAAGTTTAGGGACTGATGACTCTGCAGGTAAGTCATAAACATTTAAACATTGATATATTCTGTAAGGTGGGTTGGTGTATACGATGCATGTAATAAGTGTTGAGTAACAAAGAGTGTTCAGTCTGTCCATTGTGTGTTTTTATTGGGTTCTCAGAGGTATGTTGTGTGGTCGTTAACGTCTGCATCGCCTTCTATCTGGAAAATACAGTCGATGATTGTTCGATTCTGTGGTTAGTATAGTCATGATCCTAACTAGAAGCGTTTATATTCAATTTTATCAGCTCTGTTTCATCCTCTATACCCTGATCTAACATTCAAAGGATCGAGTGGTAAGATATATAATAGCTCTTGCATGTTCTACTTATCTGCGTGGTGTCTAAATGTCTGATCTATCGACACGATTACGTCTGAAACATAAGGTCGCGGTTAGTTGCAGCAGTTGTACAACCTCATGATGTATTTGGATTTAAATAGTTCTCTAGGTACAATATTACACTAAAGCATTATTCGACGAACATTCCGCTGTCTTAATAGAAAAGTAATCGAAGGTTGTGATGTGTATTTCTTTGATCTGTGGGTCTATTTACCTGAAAAAGGTATAGAAGCGGGTCTGTTGTGTTTTTTTCGTAGCTCTGTGCAATTTTCGAGATGCAGGATGTGACAAATAAACGTTCTAGATGGATTGCTGATCTAAACTTTACCTTTCGAGTGTATAAATTATACATACAAATTCAAAAATGTTCAAATGTCTGTAAATCTATCGGACCAAACTACGTGGTCATCAGTCCGTAGCTTACAAGCTACTTAAACCTAGGTAAACTAACCTACGGACAAACACACACACCCATGCCCCAGGGAGGACTCGAACCTCCACGGCGAGCAACCGCGCGCTCCGCAGCGAGGTGCTTTAGACCGCTCGGCTACTCCACCGCGGCTACATACAAATGTTACTTGTTGTTTGGAGGAGGACATAAGACAAGTGGCACTGGTTTTGCTGCGTAAGAAGACCGGTGTAACACATACGCATCTGGTTGTATTTTATTTGTATTGAGCTGCATCTGCCTGTAAATGGCTAAGCATTTAGTCTTTGCTGGCTACTTGAACCGTAAGGGATTGGTCTGTGGTTGGGAGTTCGAGCTTGTCGTTAAATTGATGCCAACATTTGGAACTTGTCGTGTAGCATATATCGGGATTTTCAGGGCTATAGGGTTGTTAGGGTGTACAAAAGGACGTGGTTGAGGTTAGAAGAGTCGAATAATAACGTTCTGGTTTTGATTTTAAATGGTTCTTCGTATGGAATCATCATGCAAAAAGCATATTTCGAGTAATATTTGTGTGTCTCATTAGGTGTGGTGCGTTTTGTCCTAAAGAGGGTTCGATGTGATGTAAGCATATGGTTTTGAGGTTAAAATCATCGATCTGTGGGTCGCTTTGCCCTTAAAAGAGTTAGAGTTGGAGCTAATTTGCTGTAAGCTATTGTAGCACAGTACATTTTTTGTGATGTTGGAATCAAGTTAAACGCATTCTAGGTTTCTTCCCTCTGTGGAAGGAGCCTTTTACTCATCCGCGGTGTATGTCTATTCGATGAACGCAGTATTGTGTGTGTGTTGGGTGATCTGTAGAAATGAGGTTGCTATGCCGTGGCTTTGAGATGTGTTTGATATGTTATTCCAATGTTCAAATGTTTGTAAATCTATCGGACCAAACTGCGTGATCATCAGTCCGCAGCTTAAAAACTACTTAAACAAAGGTAAACTAACCAGAGGACAATACACACACCCATGCCCCAGGGAGGACTCGAACCTCTGACGGCGAGCAACCGCGGGCTCCGCAGCGAGGCGCGTTAGACCGCTCGGCTACGCCACCGCGGCTATGTTATTCCTGGGCGGCATTTTCAACTGCTGTACCTTGCTCGCTCGGGTTCAGTTGTCAGTAAGGAACAAAGTGCTCTCTTCGACACACCAAGGAAAACCAGCCAGGAAAAGCTGTTACAGTAGTGACGATTACATATTGCTCGTGATGGGGTACGTTTTTCTTCTCACCGAAAGCAGAAACACTTGCATTCGGCCACAGGTTGAGCCGTTAAGTTAATGACGTACAAAAAGACGAAGAGATGAAAAAGCTACCTCATTAAGAGATTGCGTAACAAGGCAGCTAACTAGGACAGGAGTGATAGTCTGATGGATTTACTGTCGACAGCTGCTTGATAACGGAACGAACTTGGTCTGCTCCAGATGGCTGCGGAATTCGCAAATTTACGATCGTCGCAGTTTAGATAACTGTCAAGAAACGCACAACACTTCGATCGGTGAAAACTGATTAAAAATGATTAAAAATACTCACAATTTCGGTACTATCGTTATTTGAACGTCGAAGGATCACAAGAAACCTAAATCACAAATTGATGAAGAAATCATGGGTCAGAGAATAATGGTCAGCAGATTCGCAAGAAACATAAACAACGTGTCTTGACAAAAACCTAACATTTGCTTGAAACTATTTATGTTACCATATATGCACCTTCTGAGTCATGGACAATATGTGAACTTGCTAAATTATTTTCGGTGCTCTTCGGTTTTAATTGAACTGTACAGTATTTCAGCTCCGAGTAGATGTTCGGTGCCGAAGTATTGTATTAGTTATTTGTAAAACCCAGTTAGCAGAAATTTGGTGAGTTGGTGGCAGCCGGCACTTGCTGAATTCGTAACCTTGACTGACTGTTGCACTTTATCAAAGATGTACGTCCTCTAAATAAAACTTTATAACTCCTTCAAAGTCAGCTTCATACGTCCACCCCTCGTTTTCACGAAAAACGTTTTTAAATGTAAAAGAAACGCCAAATAAAAGAAATTACCTAAAGAATAATAGCGGTTCCAAACAATGACTATACTGGCCCAAAGTAGGAAATCCGAGTTCGGATACCGGTCCAGTAAAAATTTTCCACTTTGCCGTTTAATTTATTTCAGTGCCTTGTTACGGTCAAGATGTTATAATGTTTCGAATTCATAAAATTACGGCCGTTAATGTCAACCATTGGTGTCTCTTCTTTCGGACATGTCCAAAAGGAAAAACACCATATCAATAATTCTCAGGGCGGGAATGGCCGTGCTCTCTAAGGCGCCTTGATCCAGAGTGCGCACATATTCCCTATAGGAGGTTCGAGTCCTCCCTGTGGCATGGGTGAGTGTGTTGTTCTTAGTATATGTTTAAGTAGTTTGTAAGTCTTGGGACTGATGACCACTGCAGTTTGGTCTCATAACTTTACCAACATCTGAACATCTTGATTTCAATAAATATGTGGAAAGAGTCTTCACTGACATGAATTATTTATGGTCTGCCGTTAAAAACAAATTTTGTGTCGGAATCGTAAAAGCAGTATTATGTATTCATCGTAATTTGAAATTTGCAGCGTACAACGACTTTTTCCAAATAATTAAAAATTACCAAAATAACTATTAATAATATATAAAAACATAGTGGTTTGGAAATGTCTTATTGTGTTCATTTTCAGTCCTCAGCCCAGCAAATGTTCTGGCCTAATCATTTTCGGAAATTTAATCTGGCAATCCTATTTCGTAGTACTTGCGCTGCAGTGAAGAAAGGAAGTAAGGAGACTTAGGGTGTAACGTCCGTCGACACCATGGTCATTAGAGACGGAGGTCACGCTCGGATTTTAGGTAAGGACGGGGAAGGAGAATCAGCCGTATCCTTTGATATGAACCACCAGGGCATTTGCCTAGAATGTTTTAGGGGAAACCAGGAAAAACATAAATTTGGATGGCTGGAGATGGATTTGAACCACTGTCCTCCCGAATGCCCAAGGGAGGACTCGAACATTCGATGGGGAGAAGACACGAACTTCGCAGCAAAGTTCCTTAGAGTGCACGGCCACTCTCACTGTAAAAGACCCCCACCAGAGTTGTCTCATTCTGCAGTCTTTCTCTATACAGGGTATTTGGGATTTTCTGTTACAAGTTGGGAGAATTTGTAGAGGTAAGAAGGAACATATTATTTTGATAAGAAGTCTGTGTCCAAAAGTGCCACCAAGTGAGGCTATAAGCATTTCTTCATCTTTGGCACTGTGAAACAAATCTCTTCTACTGCAAGCTCCTTTCATTCCATATTTTTGGAGGAGGTAGTATCAAGTAAATTAAGAAAAACATGTCGAGCAAACATGAGCTCTAATGAGCTTATCTTAAGATCTATGAACAGTGGACCAGTAGAAGAGATGTTTCCATTATCAAAGATGAAGACATCCTCATAGATCTTAGCAGCCGCGGCAGAATAGCCGTGCGCACTAAGGCGCTGTGCTGAGGTGCGCGTGGCCATTCGCCATTGGGGGTTCAAGTACCCCCTCGGACATGGTTGTATGTGTCGTCCTCAGGTTAGTTTAAGTAGTTTGTAAGCTAGGGACTGATAACCAAGCAGTTAAGTCCCATAGATTTACAAACAGCTGAACATTTTTAGATCTTAGGGTATGATTTTGAGCCATTGTTTATTATAGAATTTTTGTTGTTGTTTAGTTCCATAGTACTTCCTAATATAGGGAAAACTAAGAGCATGCAGTAGAAGATATTTGTTTCACAGTGTCAGAGATAAAGAGGTTCTCATAGCAAGTCTGGATGACATTAAGGACCTGGGTTTCTTTTCAATATGTTAGGTACTCACTTCATTGTAACCGACAGGGTAGATGCTAGACGCACGGTCTAAGGCTCAACTTTCCAGGACCAGGGAGGTACGCCAGTATGATTCACACGAATTCAGCAACTTCTACCTGCTGGTATTAAACCAAACAATCGAATTTGGCAACTCTCCTAAATCAATCCCCGAACGGGACACACGAATTCGGCTACTTCTACCTGCTACAGAGGGGGATGTACAGTGAATAACTTTAATATTCGGACACTGTGATATTTCAATCTTGGAATATCATAACTTTATTTATAACAAAACAAACAAAACGTATAACCAATTATTACATTACGTGATGTGTCTTGTAAGTAATCATATAAATTTTATTGAGATAACTTCCATAACTTCCTTAATAATGCAATTTAAATACAACTCGGTCCTATATTCACGTTTCTTTAATATTCGGACACTTTGCGGAACTAAGTATTTCAAGACAAAATTTTATGTAAAATAAATGTTTCAATATCATGTTGGGTAGCCATTCTGTTTTATCACTTCTTTCAAACGCTACGACATACTGCTAATGATACTTTTTAAATAGCCCGCACGTAGACTGTCCCATTCTTCTTTCGGTCGAAGCTTCAGACTTTCTTTGGAAGATAATGGTGTACTTCTAATACATCGCTTCACTTCTCCCCACACATTCTCAATCGGGTTGAGATCTGGTGACTGAGGTGGTGGTGGTAGGACTTTGGGGCAGTTGTACAACAAATATTCCTGCATAATGCGAGCCTTATGTTTCGGGTCATTGTCCTGGTAAAATTTGAAGGTGTTTGATATCCCCATGGTTTCAGCACTTTTTCGTAAATTGTTCTTTAATATGTTCACATAGACATATTTGTCCATAGTATTGTCGATGAACACCAATTCGCCCGGTCCAAATGTTGATATACAGCCCCAGACAAGGACGCTGCCACCTCCATGCTTTACAGTGGGTTTAATATTTGTGACTGTAAATTTCTCTTTCTTCTTCCGCCACATCATGCTTCGTCCGTCTGATCCACAGACGTTAAATTTACTTTCGTGACGTCATTCTAGCAAATTGCATCCTTCGTAATAAACTCCCTATCAAAGTCCAATCTTTTCTGTCCATTCTGTTGAGTCACATAACGTTTTTTCCGAGCCACTCTTCCATTGTATCCACTTTCTTTCAATGCTCTGCGAATCGTTTGAGGATGTACCTTCTTGCCAGTCTCGTTTAGAGGCTCACGTGCTAATCTCGGTGCACTGAGTGTAAGATCCTTCTTTATTTTTCGTATTAACTTCCTCTTGTCACGAGCATCCAACTTCTGTGGCTGGCCCATTTGTGGTATGGAGTCTACACGGTCCTCGTTATTGAAACGCCTGACAATATCTGCCACAGTACTCTTACTCATGTTGAGCATGGCAGCAGTTTGTCGATATGATTTTCCTTTCGCATTGTGAAAAATCACAATTTGTCGTATCTCAAAGTTGGTATTATCTTTGCGTGGCATCGTACCGTCTGGACAGTCGACCGCGCTTGTGAACACACATCTGCCTTCATACTAGAAGCAGGCCTACACACCCCGGCGTGAACGGTGACAAGTGCGACACTGCCATCTGTCCGGATATTAAAGTAACGTCACCATCGAGGAGTGGTTTATTTTAATAGCATTCTTTCAAATGTTCAAATGTTTGTTAAGCTTATGGGACTTAACTACGTGGTCATCAGTCCCTTAACTTACAAACTACTTATGAACTACTTACGAACTAGGACGGCACAAATATCCATGCCCGAGGGGGGATTCGAACCCCCAACCGTAGTGGCCGTGCTGACCGTGACTGGAGCGCCTCAGTCACCTCGGCCACCGCGGCCGGCTAGCATTCTTTAACAACTGTTTTACTTTATGCAAACAACGTTCATACTGTTATTTACAAGACATGCACCTTCATATAATATTTGGTTATGTTATATTTTTGTTTGTTCCGAATGCAGTTATAACGCAGCAAACTAAAAATATCTTGGTGTCCGAATATTAAAGTTATTCACTGTATTTCCCTCGCATTTGTCCAATACCGTCTAGAGACAGGGCCTCACAACATTCCGTGTCACGTCACACCGCGAGACCCGCGGCCAACGGGACAGGCCCCAGCGCGGTCGTCTTGCCCCGTAAGCAAGGAAGCGGCTAGCGATCGCGCCGGCTCGGAACTACCTTGCTTACGTGGCAAGACGACCGCGCTGGGGCCTGTCCCGTTGGCCGCGGCGAGACCGCGGCCGCTAGCTGACTGGCTGGCAACTACGAGGCAGAGGGCTGGACCAACAGCATATAGATGCAAGGTCTGTGCCACGTCACACCGATAGGCCGCCATCGCAAGCTCACTGGATGGTGCTATGAGGCAGTGGGCTGTGCCCCAGTGGCCAGCCATTCAGATAGCGGTGGCAGCCTATCGGTGTGACGTGACACAGACTTGTTATCAGGCGTTGTATTTAGACGGTGTTGGTTGTGCCCCCAGCAGCCTGCCAATCAGCTAGCGATCGTAGCCCATCGGTGTGACGTAACACGGGCTGTTGTCAGGCTTTGTCACTAGACTTGCGCATAATAGTTCGCGATCGGGAGCCGCGAACTAGTTCGTTCTTTTAGTTCGTCCACTCCCAGTGACGGCTGAGCGGCGTGGTCTGCGCATGTAGGTGGAGGGAGAAGTTCCCCCACCTAGCTGCTTCATGCGCTTGCTGCTTGAGCCGCTAACGATATCACGCAAACCAAAAGAAACAGTTTGTGGATAATTTCTCGCGTTTAAGTTTAGAGTTATCTCTATATCTTGGCTTTATGGAATTTATTAGTCCGATTTTGCAGATTGCAGAATACTTCAAAACAGAAATTTTTAGCACTGAACTATGTAATCTAGCAGGCAGACGCTCGCTTCGAAATGGCTCTCATCAGCAGAAGGCAAACACGTGATTTTTAACTCTGTTGCGCGCCCTCTCACTATTGCCCGTCGTTCTTCGGAAAAGAATCCAACGAACTAAGAAGCGAGGTACGTTTGGCATAATAGTTCGCGACCGGTAACGCATGTTTTAGTTCGCGACCGATCGCGCCTATTTTAGTTCGCGACCGATCACGCATATTTTAGCTCGCAGCTTGGCTGCGAAGTAGGTCGCTCTTTATAGTTCGTCCACTCTTTTTGGCTTTTGTTACCGCTACTAAAAGAGCTTTTTCTTTTGTAATGACAGTTTTTTTATATATAATGATCAGTGTTGCCCAAGCGTGTGCTATTACCCGTATTTTGGGCAACTAAACATCAAATACTTAAGCAAATGGGTTTCGACCTTTACAGTCTGACGACAGGCAGTAAACTACAGTTTTGTAGCTAATTAATTCTATACGGGTTCGTTACTTTAGTGTTAGTGTCGCTTATACGACGTTAACCTCAACATTCTACCCCGCGAGCCGTCAACAGTATCATGCAGGCGAGAGAAAATGGTTGATGCATAATTTCTCGCATATAAATGCAAACAACGTTAAGTTTTGAGTTCTCTTTACTTCTTTACACTATGGAATGAGGGTTATATTTAGACACTGCTGAATACCACAGAAAAGAAAATTTGTGGCAGTGAACTATGAAACTACAGCTGAGCTGCATCTCAGCTCGAAATGACGGTAACTGGCAGAAGGGAAACACGCGATTCTGCGCGCTCTCGCGTCCTCTCGCTGTTCCCCGTTAGTCTTCGGGAAAGGAGCGGACGAACTAAGAGGCGAGGGATATGCGAACTAGTTCGCGTAGTTCGCTTGTGAGAGCGCTCTTCCGAACTAGTTCGTTCGCGAACTACACAACACTATATGTTACTAGACGGTGCTAGTTTACTGCCCGGTCTGGCGAAGAGTGACGTCAATGAGCAGCTAGTAGTCTTCTCTGCAGGACGTGCGCTGTTTTTGCTGTCGTTGTGCGCTCGCATGTTGTGCTTAGTTCGTTACCTATGGTTACATTTTTTTAACTTGTGACCCGTTCACAGTATTTTGGGAGTAAAGACCAAAAGCATATAGTATTGTGCTGCAATGGGAACAGAACTAAAGGGCAGTCTTTACACCGACCGCGGTGGCCGAGGGGACTGAGGCGCTCCAGTCACGGTCTGCACGGCCACTACGGTCGGGGGTTCGAATCCCCCCTCGGGCATGGATATTTGTGCTGTCCTAGTTCGTAAGTAGTTCATAAGTTTAGGGACTGATGACCCCGTAGTTAAGTCCCATAAGCTTAACAAACGTTTGATTTGCAGTCTTTACCATCGTTTCCCAATAGACATAGTAAACCAACGTGAAAAATTATCTAGTTGTAGACGAGAATACTAGATCAATATTAAAAATGCGAGGATATGATACGAACAATTTTGTCCACTGGATTACGAATAAGACATGGGAAATGGGTTATTGGGTCTGCTTATATATATATATATATATATATATATATATATATATGAGAGAGAACAAGAGAGAGAGAGAGAGAGAGAGAGAGAGAGAGAGAGAGAGAGAGAGAGAGAGCTGCTGAATTCAAATACGATCCAATCTTAGACAGTGCCGATCTCCTTTGGAAAAAAATATCCTAGTGCTGTAGATTTAGACAGCGCAGAAACCGAAAAAACACACAGAGAACGCTGCTTTTAACAACAGAGCAATTAGGAACAGTTCTTCTAAAGCATTGTCATTTTTATCTCTCGAGAAACCCGAAGAGGAAAAGTCAATTATGTAAAATTTTTCCTCAAACCTGGAACAAATAAAACAAATACAATAAATTAAGGAGTTGAACACTTCTGTAAAGTTTATAAACGCGTTACTATAACAAAATATTGTAGCTAGGAAGAAACTTTCATGACAGGGTAAGAGTAAGCAAGGAGGTTACGACTCCTCAATAAATATGTAAGAAAATGGAGCTTAGAACACACAGAAAATGCCCTAGGGAATGGCCGAACGCTGGCTAGGCGCAAATTGAGCTGCGTATAGCACTCGCGTAGTGTAGCGACATGCGCCTTCCACGAGCCCTGCGCCGGACCACCGCAAATTGGGAGACGAGTGAGAGCGCTAGTCAGGCGGAGTGGCGCGCGTATTCAAAAATGTTCAAATGTTTGTTAAGCTTATGGGACTTAACTACGGGGTCATCAGTCCCTAAACTCACAAACTACCTACAACTAAGGACGGCACAAATATCCATGCCCGAGGGGGAATCGAACCCCCGACCGTAGTGGCCGTGCAGACCGTCACTGAAGCGCCTCAGTCCCCTCGGCCACCGCGCGTATTACAGGCGTTGGTTACTCACCTACACCTCGAAAGGCAGACATGCGAGATTCACAGACAAAAGAAATGTTCAAATGTTCGCAAAGCATACGGGACTTAACTGCGGGGTCAACAGTCCCTAAACTTACAAATACTTATAAACTTATACGATAGACGACACAAACTTCCATGCCCGAGGGAGGATTCGAACCTCTGACGCGGGACGCCACGCGATCCGCATCGTTGCGCTCGGCTACTCCCACGCGCCACAGACAAAAGAGCTGATATTGTTACAGTAAAGTTCCGAATCAGATTCTGATACTAACGCTGAAGAAGAAGCGTTTCTTTTCTCATTAATGAATAAAAACTTGAAATGTCCAAAAATATTGTGATTGAAAGTAAATAGTGTGGACAATTTCAAGCCGGCCGCGGTGGCCGAGGGGACTGAGGCGCTTCAGTCACGGTGTGCACGGCCACTACGGTCGAGGGTTCGAATCCTCCCTCGGGCATGGATATTTGTGTCGTCCTTAGTCTTAGGTAGTTCATAAGTAGTTTGTAAGTTTAGGGACTGATGACCCCGTAGTTAAGTCCCATAGACTATACAAACATTTTGACAATTTCAAACTCAAATCATGCGCAATATCACTCCACATCCTGTACTTGAGTTTTATCTTCATGTAGTCAGCATTTTTGTATCATACTGTTTCCTATGCCCTCACACTACCAGTAGTTAATCCACTACACAACACGATGGTCAGTGAACTGTAACTGAGAATAATGCCTGTCAGGAATATGATAGGTAGCTAGGTGTGCCCTGTGAGGAGAAGAGTTAACGTCATTTTAATTAACTTACATTTGCCTTTGTAAGCAATAGGCCTACAGGGAAGACTTGCCCAGAACACACATGTAGGAACTTGGTGTTCAGCTATCATCTACCCGTATATAATCTGTCTACAGTTACAATTTATATTTGCTCCTACGGGAGGGCGATCTTATTTTCATAAACTATCAGATGCTGTTAATGACGAACCTCTTTTACAGATAATTCAATTTCAATGGCAACCCCCACAAGAGGACGAGATACTTATGTTTGTTTATTCATTTAGTTTTCTCTTACTCATATTTTTAAGGAGATGTACGGCCAGTGAAAGATCGTGAGAGCTAGGTAAACATCCCTACCTATTCTCTCCTTAATTTTCTTTTAATTGAACCTCCTCCATATTACTATGGACACCGGGAACCCGTTCTCGGTTGTAACAAGGGTACAGAACACGTGAGGCGCCTAGTTGCTGCTACCACTCAGAGTTTCATGCGTTACTTCTAAGAGTTAATTTGCGTGGTGTCGCACAAGTATGAAGTGCGCGCCACGTACTTTCGCCGCGCGCCGCCATGCACGCACGGCGCGGCGTTCTTACGTCAGCCACGAGTGCCCTCTGCTGCAACTCCGCTCGTGGCCACGACTGCTGCATCGTCCACTTGGGAATCAGATAGGCACCAGTTAAGACTTGGCTATCGGATAGGCACTAGGAATCATCAGTAGGCAGGCCTCTATCTAAACTATGTATCAGCATTCTGCAGTCAAGAACTACGTAAAAGTTAAGTATTACCAAGACTCCACGAAATATATATCTTGTTCTAATTTAGCCTAGTGTTCTAGTTTCTGCTGTCCCACTGGCTGGTTACCACCGTACCTGACAACGCGTGCATCCTTTATTCCTGTGTCGGTCTCTTTCTACTCGGCCACCGACACCTACGACAACCGGCGGAAACGAGACACAAAAGTGGCGACAAGACCGAGACACAAAAATTTCACCAACCTGTGCCGGCCACGGTGGCCGAGCTGTCTGCGGTGTGCCAGTCACGGTCTGCACGGCCGCGGCGGTCGGGGGTTCGAATACCCCCTCGGACATGGGTGTTTGTGCCGTCTTTAGTATAAACTAGTTCATAAGTAGTTTGTAGGTTTAGGGACTGATGAACCCGTAGTTAACTCCCATAACGTCTACAAACATTTGAACATTTCACCAACTTGTCGTCTTCTTCCGTCATTGCCCCATCGCAGAAAACAGCACGCAGATCGTTGGTTGTTGCTCTTGAGGCTGCAGTTAGCTAGCAACTGTTTTTCTATTAATGATGAGCTAAAGGTGATGGGATGCCAGCTAATTTATTACTCATAAGCGCAGAAAATTAGCAAACTGCATATGAGGAACAATATAATTAATTGTCTCTGAATTAAGTTCATAACTATTGAATAAAACAGGAATCTACCGTGACCATACACTATCACCGGATCTCAACTGTACATGTTCACGGTCTGGACACTCGATCTGGCTTTCGAAACGCCAAAGTAGGTTTTTGCTGCCTGCAGTGGACAATTTTAGCAGAGCACCGTGAATTTTTACCGCAGTATCGCCATCCTTTCTCTTCATATCCTGAAATGCTGTGGAACATTTGAATTTACAGCCCCCTCATACTAAGTGTTCAATACCCTCTGCCAGGCACTTCAATGTGATTTGTAGAGTATTCCATGTAGATGAATACAATGATTACCACAAACAGGTCGCAAAATATGTGTGTTTGGTATATATTTTGCTTCAGTGACCTTAATTCGAAGGACACAACGCGACACTGGACAGAGATGCTAGCCAGTTAACGAGGGGGTGACGGGTCATGTTTCATGTTTGCAGCCGAAAGTCCCACCCCAAGCGTCTATTGAGAGGGTGCGGCCGCCTGCCACCTGTCTGCAGAGTTGCCCAATTAGTATGATGGATTAACTCACCCTGCTTGTCCTCATTAAAACTTGCCCCACTCGAGTGTATCCCGCCGGCGCCGCTACGAATACGTATGTCGAATTAACTGTGCCGGTCAGCCTGGGTGTGCTTTGAGGGCGGCTTCCCACATCCCAGTAGTTGAACATCGGGATGCTACCTAACTTACAGGATTCACAAACATAAAACAGGACAGTTTCCTTCACTTTCACGTATATTACGTTTTACGCAGAAACTTGGGTACTCACGTCTCCTCTAGTGGTAGAGGGAGGGCGTCCGGCAACCGTTTAAATTAACCATGCCAAATCAATAATTAATGTCGTGACCCCGCGCAAAACAAAATATGTGCTCACTTTAGTTCCTCGAAGTTGGTAATTTCAGAAATCCGTGTAGATGGTGTTTGTTTTAACTTGAAACAATATGTCAGTGATGACGCATCGTAAGAAAAAAGTTTATGAACAAAGGAGACACCCGCGGCGGATTAGCCGTGCGTACTGTGGCGCCGTGCTGCGGTGCGCGCGGCCGTTCGCCGTTGGGGGTTCGAATCCTCCCTCGGACATGGGTATTTTTGTTGTTCTTTGGTTACTTTACCTTAGTTTAAGTAGTTTGTAAACTACGGACTAATGACCAAGTAGTTGAGTCAGATAGATTTACAAACTTTTTCCCCCTTCTTTTTCTTTTCTTTTTTTTTCAAGAAAAAGAAAATAAATCAAACAAAAAGACTTCCGTCTGCGCTAAAAGTAGCCACCTCGTAAGATGTACAAATGTTTGTAAGCCTATTGGACCAAACTACTATAGTCATCAGTGCCTAGACTTACAAACTTCTTAAACTTACACTAAGGACAATACACACACACACACACACACACACACACACACACACACACATTCCCAAGGGAGGACTCGAAACTCCAGCGGGAACGGCCGCCTAGTCCGTAGCATGACGCCTTAGACCACAGGGCCATTCTGCGCGGCTACCTCTTTAAAACCCCGCTTACATGGACGGGATAAATTTTGTATATTGAAATAGGAGGCGACCGTTTTTATTGCATACTTGTGACTCGTCCGGCTTCGCATGGATGGAATTTATGTTTTATATATACAATAATCGATGTATGTACGACGTGTTCAAAAGTCTCTACACGGTGCCGTATGACCGTTAGCCGCGCGTTCCGTATGCCACAATGAAATGAAACTCTATGAAATACAAGTTATTAAGTTATTGAATATTCATTTTTACTTGCAGTTTTTTAACATTAAATATTGAAAGTATCCTCTCAGTTGTTGAATACACAATTCAGTTCTTCTAATCATGTTTCCAATCACAAGCTGTAACATTTCTTCTGAAACAGAAGCAGTAAAAGTGGATATTGCAGTTTTCAATTCCTTGATGGATTTTGGAGGATTTTTATTGACAGTTGCTTTCGCTGCACCCCATAAGGAAAAAATCGTGTAGTGTTAGGTCAGGCGATCTTAGAGGCCAGAGTTCCTGTGAAATTATGCGGTCACCAAAACCATCAGCAAGCAGTGACACTGAAACGCGAGTTGCACGCGTGGTTGCACAATTTTGTTGAAAATAATCGATCAGTAATTCACTTAACTCAAGTTCTCCCATGAATGGGTACACAATATCACTGCAGTATCGTTGTGCGTTTATTTTTTCTTTGAAAAATACGGTACCTACATCCTACGTCTAGAAATTGGAATCCAAATTTCCATAGAGTGAAGTGGTTCCTCGTGAATACACAATGGATTTGCAGTACTTCACATACGAGAATTTTTCGAGTTCATGCAACCGGATAAATGAAACCACGCCTCGTCAGAGAAAAACGTTTCATTAAGACTATGCATTCCATTTTGTTGAACGAAATTTTTTAATCATTAAAAATAATGCAGTCTCCTGCCATGATCAGTATTTTTCAATTCAATTCTTGTACGACTTACATTTTGTTCTAAGTTTTTCCTTACAGTTGTGTGGGCCGCTGCGACCCTAACATCGATTTACTGGGCGAGTTTTCTTACTGACTTGTTCCGACTCGTGGACATTTTATCGGAAATATCGAGTAGTTTATCCTCATGCAAAACACTAGGACGACCACTTCTCGGTGCATCTGCCACGGAACCTGTACTTCGAAATTTGTTAATCAAATCTCGCAGAGTATCGCGATGTAGAATTGTTGTCTCCGGGAAAACTGAATTAAATGTTTGACGATCTGAAAATGTATATTTACTGCCTGCTTTGGACACTTGTTCGACTAAAAGCACGAGACCTTCAATGAATAGCATTTTAACAGAACAAAACTTAGCCGGCCGCGGTGGCCGAGGAGACTGAGGCGCTCCAGTCACGGTCTGCACGGCCACTACGGTCGGGGGTTCGAATCCCCCCTCGGGCATGGATATTTGTGCCGTCCTTAGTCTTAGCTAGTTCATAAGTAGTTTGTAAGTTTAGGGACTGATGACCCCGTAGTTAAGTCCCATAGACTATACAAATATTTGAACATTTTGAACAAAACTTAAACGTTCACGTCAACACGTAACGACTTACATACCAACAACACTGACACTGGCTGAGATGAACAAAACAGTGGAATGTTGGGAGAGCCCAAGTGAAGGAAAGTAACGCAGACAGGCCAACAATCATACGGCACTGTGGAGATACTTTTTGAACACCCCGTATTTTATTGGTTGGTATGTTCTACGTAGTATGCTTAAACACAATCCATACCATGCTTATACAATCCCCGACTGTTTTATCCATATTTACATATTATGAGGGTTGGAACTTAAATAGTGGCAACTATTTATTCACAACCGATACAAAAGCGTTACATGTTTGCACCTGTTACTGTCCTTCAAAGTAGTCACCAGCGTTGTGTAGAACCCGTTGCCAGCGATGTGCAAGGCGTAGTATACCGTTAGCAGAGCCTGTTGCATTGATGCTACGAAAAAATGTTCAAATGTTTGTAGAGTTTATGGGACTTAACTACGGGTTCATCAGTCCCTAAACTTACAAACTACTTATGAACTAGCTTATCCTAATGACGGCACAAATATCCATGCCCGAGGGGGGATTCGAATCCCCGACCGTAGTGGCCGTGCAGACCGTGACTGGAGCGCCTCAGTCCCCTCGGCCACCGCAGCCGGCTGCTACGTATAGAGCGCTCTACTGCCTGTTGAATCTCTGGAACTGTTCTGAAGCTCACGAATCGTCTGGCGTCGATCAGTGTCCACTAACGTGGCAACAGTATGCACTTCTTCTTCAGACACGCTAGGACGACCTGCCCAATGCATGTCTGCCAGAGCCTGCCGACCTTCGTTGGAGGCTTTTCCCCAACTTGCCACTGATCAATACGGCAATCCCGATTCTCCGCACGCCTCTTGAAGACGTTGATGACACTGCCGTGCTATACGACCTCTGCCACACTTAATCCTGACCCAACTCCGTTGTTGCTGTTTGGAAAACACAGTGACACCGTTACGTAAGACAGCTCGCTCGCAAGTGAGTGTGTTTCTCTAGACTGTGCGCACGCCGGTGACGTCGTCCGGGCGAGTCTGTTTTGTCCTCCCCGGCCTGTCTTTCAGGGGGGGATATGCTCAAACGCGTGGACAGCTAAAACAGCTATACTCATTAGTAATACAAGTTTTATTTACTAATATATGAACACAGTTACTCAACTTAGTCTGCCTTTCTGTTCTCGCAGCGGCGTCTTCTTTCTCGATGCTAGCTGCGCTGTAACATAGTCGCTGCCTATTTCGGAGCCGAGTTCAAAGGTGCCCTTCACAGGATCACCCGCTCGGCTGATCTGAAGATTTCATCAAAATTGCTCTAGTGGTCTTGGAGTCTATAGGGAACGTACATACATATAAGGATACATACACGCATCCATTTTTATAGATATACTAGCTGTAAACCCGGCGTTGCCCGGGTGTTTATTTATTGTACACTCTCGTAGTCTAGGGACTGATGACCCCGTACTTAAGTCCCATAGACTATACAAACATTTGAACTCTCTTAGTCCACCTCCCCTTCCCCCCTCTATCTGCATTCATCTCTTTCTTTCCAATGTCTCTGTTCGTTCCCACATTTCCCTTTCTCGGCAAAGTTTTTTTCATGTACCATACGAACATGTATGTATCTTCTGACCTTCCTCTTGGTATAAGTGTCGTGTGTGCATTATTTCAGAATTGAACTTCGGAATAACCTTATAGTGATGGAGGCTTTAGCTTAAAGTCTGGGTGGAACAAGCTCTCCCATTAAAAACAATAAATAGAATAGAATAGAATAATGCAGCCTCAGACGTCGATGACTGATATTCATCATCGAAACTTCTGACCTATGTTACCCATTCTTGGAAGCTGGCGTTACTGTTCATTTATTCGGGAGTGTCATCGCCGGCCGCGGTGGCCGCGGGGACTGAGGCGCTTCAGTCACGGTCTGCACGGCCACTACGGTCGGGGGTTCGAATCCCCCCTCGGGCATGCATATTTGTGCCGTCCTTAGTATTAGTTAGTTCATAAGTAGTTTGTAAGTTTAGGGACTGATGACCCCGTAGTTACGTCCCATAGACTATACAAACATTTGAACATTTTTTTTTTTTTTTTTTTTTTTGCGAAAATTCATCAAGATCGGAGAAAACCTATTCATTTTGTCAAAGTTCGTATGTTAACTATCTTCCACCATTCACCGAACGAAATTTTATACAGACATTGACATTCCTCCTGTTTTTATGGTGAAGTATGCAAAATTTCATAAATATCGGAACAAAACTATAGATTTGTATGCAATAGAAACACAGAGTCACGTTGAAAAACGCACTTTGTTGTTCTCAAATTTTCCAGTTATATTTCATACAACCTGTGTTCTGAGAATAACGAAAACAACAACAACAAAAAAAAAAAAAAAAAAAAAAAAAAAGGATCTGTGAAATCGGTCGAGCCGTTCTCAAGTTATGGCGCGACCAACATCCTTAGGGATCCGTTTTTATCTTGCCAGATACTCTCCCCCATGCACCGTATGAAACTTTAGGTAGACGGTGACCTCTAAATCTCATGGGGACATCTCACCAAGGGGGGCGAGAGGGGGTCGAAAAAACGTCATAATCGACACACGTAATTAATGGACGTCCCTTGTAGAAGGACGAAGTGTCTGCAGCGGTTCAAGTGTTTGTAAAGCCATGGGACCAAACTGCAGTGGCCATCAGTCCCTACTTCTTACACTGCCTTACAATAAGGACAACACATACATCCACTCACGGGGGAGGACTGAAACCTCCGACGGGGAGCAGACGTGCACTCCGCAGCAAGGCAGTGCAAAGCGCTAGGCCACTCCCGCGCGGCTCTGCAGCAGTACCAACTACTCGACAGAACGAGATACAACGTATTTTAAATGCTTTGCACAAACGCTATCAGAAAATGTTCAAATGTTTGTGTAGTCTATGGGACTTAACTTCGGGTCATCAGTCCCTAAACTTACAAACTACTTATGCACTAACTAAGACTAAGGGCGGCACAAATATCAATGCCCGAGGGGGGATTCGAACCCCCGACCGTAGTGGCCGTGCAGACCGTGACTGGAGCGCCTCAATCCCCTCGGCCACCGCGGCCGGCACGCTATCAGACATGTGAATGCTGAGCTTCTCGTTTCGTACTGAATATTCCAACAGGTTACTTGTATGCACGTGGGTAACAGCATGGACAAGCTCCCGTATTCCGACGCGGTCAATATCATCAACTGCAGAGAGGAAGCACTGTGCACGGAAATTTAATTCCTCGGTTTACAATGACACTCCCGAATAAATGAACAGTAACGCCAGCTTCAAAGAATGGGCAGTAAAGGTCAGAAGTTTCGATGAAGAATATCAGTAATTAAGCGGCATTAATCTATTCTATTTTTTTTTTTTTTTTTTTTTTAATGAGAGTGCATGGTTCCACTCAGACATTAAGCCAAAGCCTCCATCACTATAAGGTTATTCGCAAGTTCAATTCTGAAATAATAGTGGTCGCCTTTGCTGTAATCGGGCTGCATACCCGTAATTTATTCTAATGCTCAATACGCCGGAAGAAGCTCAGAATTCCTATTGTTTACCTCTACGGAGAGGATAAATTTCGCAGTATTAAAGTCAGGTTCCAATGTGGTCTGTCATTTTTGTTGATGGGTTGAGATAACAGAATTATTCTGTAGTTTGCTAAGGTTACGCATCATTTTAATATTCTACTGCTACCAAACGCATCAAACAACTTGCTTGCTTAGTTCTATTTCATCAAAGGATCCACTATAGTCCAGAAAATAAAATTTTGTTTCTCAGGAATTATTTCGGATTCATTTTTTGATTGCTTCTATTTTTTTCTATTTGTTGGTATTTACCAGAGTGTGACTCCGAATTTGAATCTGTAATGGCTCTGAATTCGGCGAAGTTTAAACGTTTCCGTAGTTCGAAGTCTAATTCTATAACTCGACGTTCTGTGATCAGTCTCACGGAGGAAACCTTTGACGACGCAGCCTTATACGTGTTGGGGGAGAGTGCCTAAGCGTTTACCCGTCGTTGATTTCATTAGTTCTGTTAAACAGGTTTTTCTTTAAACTGCCTCCTGATGCTGCAGAGGGGTTAGGAGGGAAGCTTGTGTGTTGACTAGGGCACGTTCGCCTTGATTAATGTAACAGCAGCCGAGGCGGCTGCTTCACGTTTACTTAGAGTCGTTCCTGATACGTTATTTTACCTGCCAACAAGGGGAATGATTCAGTCGTCTTGACCAAGCCGTATTGTGTTCAAGAGGTGCAGTCTTTAAAAAAAATGTTTGTAGAACTTATAGGACTTAACTACGGGGTCATCAGTCCCTAAGCTTACAAACTACTTATGAACTAGCTAAGACTAAGGACGGCACAAATATCCATGCCCGAGGGGGGATTCGAATCCCCGACCGTAGTGGCCGTGCAGACCGTGACTGGAGCGCCTCAGTTCCCTCGGCCACCGCGGCCGGCTGCAGTCTTTACTTTCTATATCAGCGGATCGCAGGATCGGTACTAACCCTACAAAAAGTGTTGACACAAAGACTAATAATCTCCCGAAGAAGATTTCTTCGTTATAGTAGATTATCAGGAGTCTTAAATCTTATTGTGCTGCACTCCTTAGATTATGTGGCCTTTCTAAACTCCATAAGGAAGGGTCCCACTCGGCCCCATTGTGTGTAACATTGCTGCTCCAACATTTCGTGTAACCAAACATCGTGGTGGTTTGTTGCGTCCACTTATAGATCGATGTGAACACCACATTAAGAACTCGGCGGATTTAATACGTTAGAATGACTTACATATATTAGTGAGTTTTGATGTGGTTTCTGTCTTCACTGTATTCTTGTGTCTGATTTGTTGCAGCTAGTTGTTTCGGTGTACTGTTAACGATTTTATTTCGACAGGTGTTGATTTCAACCTACTTCTTATTCCATGATCAGTACTATGAACACAAAGATAGAATTTCGATGGGGATCCCCAAGTATATCTAACATAGCAAGGAATCGTCTCATCGACTCAGCACGCCGCGCAGTCTGCGGCGCCATGTCGCGGATTGCGTGGCCGCTCCCGTTGGAGGCTGGAGTCCTCTTTTGTTTATGGGTGTGAGTGTTGTTCTCAGCATAACTTCTTTTAATGTAGTTTAAGTAGTCCATGGACCGATGACCCTAGCAGTTTTGTCCCTTAGGTTTATCAACATTTGAACATTTGATGGAGTTAACGTCATTGAAACGTGCGTGTTTCTCAGATTTGTGGTTTATACTTTTGTTATGGACTTGCAAAGCTTTCTTAGGGTCCTTCCCCCATCAAGAGCACAGCTCGATCGTGAATGTACCAGCATATTGTACAAATGGGCGATAAGTTGAGAATCTGGGCAGTAAGAGATTTGTGGACTGATAACCTAATTGTTAATGTACTTGCAAGCCCAAAGCGGAAACCCTGAAGCAACCATAAAATTAAAGGTTCCATTATTATCTCAAGATTATGGCATTTTAATAAATATCAACAATAATTCACGACCAGAGACATACATTGTCTTAATATATCTAAGATATGGAATTGAATTCGAGGCATTGAATTCAAATTTGTGCCACGTCCAGGACTCGAACCCAGGACCTCCTGTTTACTAGGCAGTCACCTTAACCATTTTTTTCTTTTTTTGTTCTTCTGGTAGATCAGTTCTCAGCAGTCATTCTTTCGTTTTGATCTAGGTTGTTTGTTGCATTATTCGCTCTGTTTCTTTTATTTTTCAATTACAGAGGGTGTCATGGCATCTGACCGAGAGCGATGAGCTTCCATGCCAGCAATGCGAATGCATTCTGTTTCTTCATGAGGTGACGACGGATAAAGTGGATGAGGCGACTGCCTAGTAAACAAGGGGTCTCGAGTTCAATTCTCGAGTGTGCCACAAATTTTAATTCAAGGCATCACTTTCTTGTCAGTATCATCCTAATAAAATTATGGATATATGCATCAATATTATCTTCTCTTCCTAGAAAACGTGTCTATGTTTCCACTTCATATTAAGTTCGAAGTGTTTTATGCCTTTTCCCATTTTTATTATTTTGAAGCAAATGGAGCGTAGTTTGTAAATGCTACAGCATTTAGTAACATGTTTCCAAATGGGAATGGTGCTGTTGAATGTAGCCTGTTATTAAAATAAGCAAAATCTCGGGCAGTTGAGATCTGCAAATGTAAGTTAAAACTGCTGCTCTAAATTACTTTATGAGTGGCCACAGTACATTCACAATGGAAATTTATCTAACTGCTCACTCCTTAAGGGAGCAGCCAATGTTTTAACAAACACAAAATCAATGTTAAAAATAAATGAATAGATAATTAAACGTGAGAAGAGGAGCATGAAATCATAAAGCAGAGGTTTGATACTTTAAAATCATAATCTATTCTGTAAAATAACAAGCAAATAAATGTAGGGAGACGAAATTAAGCACGCGACTTGTACAAAAGTGCATTGCATCATATAATTACTGCCTGTATTAAAATTGTTTCTGCCGTTTACGAATACAGAGGTAAGGTGGGAGGAAATTTGCAAACACACAATGGGTAGCAGAAACCACATTCATTCATTCACAGACATGCGCATAATGCTTGGTAGTATATCACTCTGTGGGAACACTTGATAGCAGCAGTGAAGTGAAGCGTTGACAACGTCTTGACTAGATGGTGGGTGTCTTGATCAAAAATTTAATTATACTGTGCACTAAACGAACGACTGTGTGGGGAGGCAGCGACTCACTATTCTTAAGTACCATGTGGTGTGCAACCACGGTGAATTACATAGAACTTACAAAGGAAATTAATTCAGAATTAGCGAATAGAGCACACGCGAGGAGAATTCATATAGAAGAAAGCTAGTATTAATGAAACCATTACTGAAGACTGAAGTAATGACTGTTACAAAAGCATGTGGTGCAATCTGCCATACAAGACAGGAAAGACATAATCAAACAAGAAAATCTAAGAAATATTTATCATACTTGCAGATACAGACGTGACATGAAAATGTTAGTTAAAAACAGCAAGGAAATTCAGAAACACTAAATTTACACAAAGACTGAAGGCCACACACGTGTATTCTAACTTGAGCAAAACTGGAACAAAATCATCACCGGAATGAAAATGCAGATAATAAATTTACACTGGATTACACGAGTTCTCCAAGGGGACTGAAGAGCTTCAGTCACATTCTGCACGGCCACTACGGTCAGGGGTTCGAATACCCCCTCGGGCATGGATATTTGTCCGGTCCTTAGTCTTAGTTAGTTCATTAGTAGTTTGTATGTTTAGGGACTGATGACCCCGTAGTTAAGTGCCATAGACTATACAAACATTTGAACATTTTGAACACGAGTTCTGTAAATCAGGAAACACTTTGCCTCGCATATTGAAAGAATTACTCAAGAAAACTATCACTGAAAAACCAAGACTGCCTGATCACAATGAAAGCAAAGTTCTAACAGCATTCCTTCCTTCCCCTCAGCATGATTTGGCGGAGTACTTACTTCCACAGTCGTCGTGGAATGAAGAGTGACGAGTGAAGCTCTAAGGCCACGGAAAAAACTCCCCCGCCATACACCAAATGTAGAGCGCGCTAAAAGCGACACAGAGTGCGTTCAGAGACTAGTGTTTATCAACCCTTGCTACCTGGCCAAGACAATTCCCTCTACAACCGATCCCAGAGAGGTCTCCTGTCACCTCTTCCGTCCAAGATTAGGTTGGTACGACACTAACAACACGGCCACCTCGCCACCTTGCCAAGTAAGCTTGTATCTGGCCAGCCAGAGGAGGCCAGCGCAGACGACAAACGAAGCCATGCGTTCTTAACTACAGCAAAACGAGGTCTAAAGCGGGAGGCGGCGACTGTAAGCCATTGCGTGGCAGTCAGTCAATATTAATAGCAACATTCCACATTCACATGAACCCACAAGTTCAATCACACGGGTGGAAACATGTATAAATATGGGGCAAACGTATATAAACATGGGGCATTTATAATTAATAAAAAGAAAAATAATAATTAACACACAGATAGATAACATTAATGGTGCAGAAACACTTTAGGTTAAAGAATAAATCAAAATGGAACACAACCACACAATCTGTGGACGTGTTTCACCGTTCTATACAGCAACCAATGTCCGACTGCGACAGCAAGAAACTGTTGCATAGACCAGAAAAGACGAATCTTGTACTCCACACATACCACTTTACAAACATTGCGACGTGGCAGTAGGTGCATTATTGCCTTGCTGCGGAGCGCGCGGTTGCTCCCCGTCGGAGGTTGAGTCCCTCGGTCGCGCGCGGGCTCGTGCGTGCGTGCGTGCGTGTGTGTGTGTGTGTGTGTGTTGTCCTTAGATTACTTTGAGTTGTCTATAAGCGTAGCGATCAATAACCTCAGTAGTTAAGTCCCACAGATTTACAAATATTTGAACATTTTTGACAGGTAAAAATGTTGCCTGGGCCGAATAATTTAAGAGTCCAAGAACATTGCATTGCACATGCTCAAGATCATTCACTAAACCATTGAAACAGATGTAAAACGCTCGTCGTCGTAATAGGACTGACAGCGTGCAGAAATCAATATTTCATCCCTATTTATGTTCTCGATCATTGAAATGGTACGATGAGTTAAATTGCAATGAATCTCGAGATATACAGTAGGGAAGATTGGGGCAAATTGAGCCACGGGGCACAATGAATCAGGTAGCATAATTTCAGTATGAGGTGGTAATTTTTTTTCTCTGTGCATATGTTGGCAGTACTGCTCTACCGACTTCCATTTGTTTTCTGCAGGATATGGCTCCCACCATTAGTTTTCTGCAGGTGTTATGTTATTTTTACTACAGTGAAGTAATTTTTCGGCGAATTAGATAGAATAAAATTTAGTGACGAAGGATTGAATAAAGTTCAAAGAAAGTAAGTCACTATAACCATATGATAATTGTGTTTAATGTCACATATCTCCAAATAATAACAATGTTCATACATAACCTCACTTGAGCTTTGTTTGAAATATGTACTGTTGGAGCACATTGAACCAAGCTCTCACGGGGCACAATGAGCCATGGTTCATTGTGCCCCAGGGTGATTCATTCTGCCCCAGGAGTGATTTAATTGTCAAATACAATAACTCTGTACTTTGCTGGTTTATTAGCATGGATAAAGACTTACGTTAGGTAATCAGGGGTTTTAAATTGCAGAAGTTCAGCAGTCTTGTTTTATTTTATCAAGTTCGAAGATGGTTCGTTCAAACCGCAGTAAGACCGACAGGGGTAAAACTGACCATGATGTAATGCAAAAAGCAGTACAGGATGTTCTCGATAAGGGCAACTCAATTTGCCAAGCTGCTAATTCTCATGCAATACCTTACCCGACTCTTCGGCGATACGTTCAAAAAATTATAGGTGATTCCAGTGGAAGACTGACACCAAACTATGATAATCGCAGGCTATTTTCTGTGGAGCAGGAGAAAGAACGCCAATAGGAAGCTTTATGAGCAGGAATCAGATGAAGAAAATAGTGAGGTTCATTATGAAGAGAGCGATGACAACCTAGATGTGTCTGGTGAATCTGAATACAACATTGAAGAATTTGACAAATTACCAGAAAAAGATGATTTCGTTTTGAACAAATTTGAACTTTAAAAAAACACCAGTTTACTATGTGGGGAAAATTTTGAAACCACAGGATGACTCAGGAGACTATCTGGTATCATTTTTGAGAAAAAGTGAAAAAATGGGAGGGAAGTTCTTTTTCCCTCAAGTAAAGCATTTGTTCCAGCTAGCAACATACTTCACGTGCTTCCGAAACATATTAATGATGGTGCGACAAAGAGACAAAATCATATTTCAAATTTGGAATCAGCTTCCAGTCCATTGATGTGCGCTAATTTCAAAAGGAGACCTACAATTTTGTGCCTACAGGTTAATTATATGATGTATAAGTGGAAAATATGTAAACATTAGTTTTAAATTACATTTGACACTTACTTTGTATGCTAAATAACTGTTTAAACTGGTTCATTGTGCCCCACATGTGGGGCACTATTAACCATTTGCCAATTTTTCTTCAAAGGCTTGTAGCTTAAAGCAAATTATTCGTGGAGCAGTCATATAAGACCATTTGATACTTGAATAATTAAACTTTATAATCTTACAATTACAACTCTCTAAGTGCGCCTCGGTTGCACAGTGGTAAAGTGCCAGACTGCAAGTCCAAAGGTCGCGGGTTCGATCCCCGCCAGGTCCTAGGCTTTTTATCTGGCACTTTCCACTTCTTTTACCTCTGGAAGTATTGCTCATGTGAAAAATACCGAGTAGCACCGTGGTTCGGAACCCACGTTAAACTGTAGGTCCCCCTATAACTGGCTGGGTAAGTCAGTTCGAAGGTCGGAGGAAGGCAACGGCATACCACCTCCAAACAGGACCATGCCTAGTAAAGCACTGTGGTGTTCAAACCAATCTTCGGATTGTTGACTGCTTTACCTTTTTAAATAAAATTATTGGATGAGTAAAACTGAAAAATATTTTTTATGGTTCAATGTGCCCCACTCTCCCCTATGAAACTATTATGGTGATTCTATTTGACAGCGTAAATAGCAAGCTGAAGCTTCTCAGACCGCAAGGTTTGTGAACACTGGCACTCCTGAAACCTGGGCAAGCGCAAATGCTCTGTTATTGGACTCCAAAATTCTAGGTCCGGGAAATCTTTTTGCCTCTCAAAATGTTCAAATGTTTGTAGAACTTATGGGATTTAACTACCGGGTCATCAGTCCCTAAGCTTACAAACTACTTATGAACTAGCTAAGACTAAGGACGGCACAAATATCCATGCCCGATGGGGGATTCGAACCCCCGACCGTAGTGGCCGTGCAGAACGTGACTGGAGCGCCTTAGTCCCCTCGGCCACCGCGGCCGGCAACAAAACTTCATGACATGTAGTGATGTACTGTGAATATGACACACGATTTACAAACTATAGGTAAACAGTATTGTAACTAACTCTGCCTACATCATCAGCTTTTTACTATAGCTAAGGAAGTATCATTTTTCAAAATAGTACGCACTTTCTAATTTGCTCGATTACGTTTAACGGGTAACATACAGCTGGAGCTTCTATAAATTCCTTGTCTTTCATTAATTAGTACCTATCTTTACCGCTCTTGTAATGGATCATTGTGGGGCAGGTCCCGCAGGTATAGTACTTATTTGCCTCTCACTGTACAAGCATGCCACATACAGTATTACAGTGATGTTCTTGCTGGTGGCATACGTTTATTGCTAGTCACTAACTGTTGTTATAAAAAACGCATAGATCGGTTTTCTAAACTTTTATAATGAACAAAATGCTGATTTGTAATGGAAACCAAAACATTTTAGCACTGCTGTTATGGAAAATTGATATTCCGCGATTGACTCTGTTATTAATAAAAACGGTTGGGGGGGGGGGGGATACCAGTTATATCCGTTACCAAAGAAATACAGAAAAATAGCGGTTATTCAAGACTAGAGTACCGGTTTGTGTTGAACCGATCGCTTTTGCCAGCGCTGGAGTGAAAAGCGCCGCGGCCGACTGCGCAGTACGCGGCTGCATTAGCCCGGGCCGCGGGCGCTGTGCTAATGACCGCAGCTTCCGCTGCAAACAGCTTACGCAACACGTCAGCCGATCAGCCGCCTGTTGGCCTAAATCTCGGCCGACCCGCGCGCCGACTAGCGGACAACAGCGCAGGTAAAAAGCCCCTTCCGCCTTCATAGCTTATGCGCCGTGTCAAACGGTAAACGGACCAAAACTGGCAACTTGCAAATCACAAACTAATCGTATGGAACGATCATTTATCTTTCACCATCTGGATCTGCTGTTCTCGCATTGACCGACCGTATTTGCAGTACTTCAGCTTCCGTGCACCTAAACATCTTACGCTTCGTAGGCATATCAGCTGACAGCAGCCGTTCAAAATGACCAGTAGGCTCCGTGTTTGCATTATAGAGACGCACGAAATTGTATGACGCACTGTCATTGCCATGCATCAGTCAATATTGCAACAGGCCAATAAATCAATAAATAAATAAAATTTTAAAAAATCGACATATTTTTGAATTTTAGTTCAAAGGTAGGTATCCTTGTGTATTGGCTTTACCGAATTAGCATGCAATAACTGAAGCAGCACGGTGAGATAAAACAAAATACATTAACTGTTTGCAGTTCATGCGTAAAAGCGTTTTTAGTGCTGCCGCAACAGTATCGCACGCATGCAGATCAGCTTACACAACACAAAAACCAGCACTTCTGGTTTATGCTATTCAACAACATATTTGTAGAGTTCCAAAGTGTAAAAAACACATCGCATATTTATCTCGCAATTTGCCCACTCAAGTATAGAAGTGTTATTTTTGTTGTAGGCTAAATTAATATTTGTCGCCGCGGCGGAGCGGTCGAGCGCAATGAGGCGCTATGAAGCGACGCGCGATGCCGTTCCCCGTCGGGGGTTCGAATCCCCCCCGCGGGCATGGATGTTTGTGTCGTCTTTCAAAAAAAAATGTTCAAATGTTTGTTAAGCTTAAGGGACTTAACTACGGGGTCATCAGTCCCTAAACTTACAAACTACTTATCAACTACCTTATACTAAGGACGGCACAAATATCCATGCCCGAGGGGGGATTCGAACACCCGACCGTAGTGGCCGTGCAGACCGTGACTGGAGCGCCTCAGTCCCCTCGGTCACCGCGGCCGGCGTGTCGTCTTTAGTATAAGCTAGTTCATAAGAAGTTTGTAAGTTTAGGAACTGATGACCCCGCAGTGAAGTCCCTTAAGATTCACAAACTTTTGAACATTTTAAGATTTGTCACGGCCGGCCGCGGTGGCTGAGGGAACTGAGGCGCTCCAGTCACGGTCTGCACGGCCACTACGGTCGGGGGTTCAAATCCCCCCTCGGGCATGGATATTTGTGCCGTCCTTAGTATAAGGTAGTTGATAAGTCGTTTGTAAGTTTAGGGACTGATGACCCCATAGTTAAGTCCCATAAGCTATACAAACATTTGAATTTTTTTTTTTTTTGTCTTGGTAAGAACTTAGCCGTTTTTCTCAGGTTTTCATTTTTGAATTATGACACTGTAATTGCCATAGTGCGTTATGTTTCACATGATAGTACGTAACGTTCTACTGATCTACCACCACCAACTAACAAGTAGCTTAAGTAAAACAATGATTATTAATACGACAAATGTGCTCCTTCAAACAGAATACTTTTTATAAAGCAATTTTGTTTTATTCTCATGACAACAGTGTTTTATTCTTTTTTCTCTGATTACAGAAGCCAGAAAGTCGCCTCTCCCCTGTATGTATTTCTCTCTGTGTCTCTCTCTGCCGCGCGATAGTGCTCGTGTGGGCTGTTACGGATAGGGATGGCGGTTATCGCTGAAACAACCGGTTTTCGGTTATACCGGTTCTTTTCATTTCCAGTTTAATCGCACTGTAAAAACTGCTCAAGATAACCGGTTTTTCAAATAACCGGTTTTCAGTTTTTTATTGCTATTATTTCCAGTAGAGTTCGAGCGAAACATATTTTGCGGCCGAAAGAGAAACCGTAATCATTGGTTCTTCTAGTTTTGGCCGAAACCGAAACTTACGAAATTTAGTTAATACTTAGGTAAATTTACGTTATACGACAAAGCACTGGTATTTCCATATTTTGCAAGATCCCCTCCCAATACTACGCCTTCGTGAGTGTGTGTAAGCCTAGCCAGGAGTCCGTAGAAGGCGATATACGAAGCATACAGATTTACTGCCCTAGTATTTCCATCCGGCAGTTGCGAATTTGAGCCAACCACTTCGTAAGTTGGACTTGTGAGCCAGCGCATACGAATATCTCGTTATATACACAATATACGTATATACGTTACAGTCAGTAAATGAACTTCAATCAGTGCTGCAGAAGTATTTCGAAAAATAAAATCACAGTTCCGACTAACAGTATGATTGTTGTCAGTGTAAAATACCCAAATTGAACTAGGTAAGCTCTGTACCACATGATCAAAGAATGTACAAATGGGTGTGAGTTCTTATGAGACCTAAATGCTTAGGTCATCGGTCCCTAGACTTACAAACTACTTAAACTAACTTACGGTAAGGACAACATATACACCCATGACCGAGGCAGTAGGGAGGACTTGAACCTCCGACTGGAGCAGCCGCGCAGTCCGTGATATGGAGCCTCAGACCGCACGTCAATGTTACCTAAACCCATATTAGTTATTAAAGAAGCCCCTCGCTTTCAAGGAATCACATTAAAAATCTTGTTAGCATAACAATATGATAATACATTAAAAGTTATTATTCCATGCTTAGAGTACATCACTTACATAATAGGTATATGAATCGAATTTACCTTGTCTCCCAAGGAACATTTTGGATGCTTTCTCCTTAAATGACATAGTATGTTTGTAGTACCTCCACCCGTTTTCGGCTTTTTAAAGCAAATGGAGCGTTGTACCTCAATGCTCCCGTACTTCGTGAAGTACTTCCACACTCAGGATGTTGCCATTTAAGACACAACCGCTGTCTGGCGACGACATGACCAGACGGAGGCAAGTCTCGTACACTGCAGGTGCACGCGCGTCGTCTAATAGGCCACGCCACACGGCAACAACTGCATCGGTGCCTCAGTAGCTGCACCAGTTCTTTAGTTCTTATGCCACACGTTTGCTGTGCGTTTCTGACTGCCGGGCTTGTTCTTAAATTATCACTGATCCCTTTTCTTAGTTACTGCGATGACCTAATATTTCACAGCAGTGGAAATAAATAATAATAATAATAATAATAATAATAAATAATAGGGTCTACTAGTTCTAATTTTTTAAAGTTATTTACAAAAATACACATTTTGGACCACTACTACAGGAAGTAGTTGTACCGGTTTTTTTACGCGGTTCTTGGCAATAACTAAAAAAACGGTTGCAACCGACACCAAGTAAATACCGAAAAAAACCGGTTACTCAAAACTAAAATACCGGTTTTAACCGATCGGTTTTTCCCATCCCTAGTTACGGATCGCGCGGCCTCTCACGTCGGAGGTTCGAGTCCTCCCTCGGGCATGGCTGTGTGTTTTCCTTAATATAAGTTGCTGTAAGTATTTTGTAAATCTAGGAACTGATGGCCACAGCAGTTTGGTCCCATAAAATACAAACATATGATTTTTTTTTTTTCTGTCGTCTGTCCCTCTCCCTCTCTAATTATACATGATGTTAAAAAATAAATAAATAACTATACATTTCAATACATGAGGTAGTAATGGACAAATATAAAGAAAGGACCTACAATATTATCTCCAGAAACCAGCGAATGTTGAGGTATGGGGTCGTCATTCCCATCCGACTGTTACATAGAAATAAACACAGAAGGTAGTGTGCTTCTGTTTACCACTGGTCGTGCCACATCCCTCAGCCCTTCTTCGTAGTGAATGACAAACTCATTCAAATACGTTGAATTAGACTATGAAATTTCTAAACGTCTCGGCTGTTTCACGACGTTGAATTTAATTCAATGGCGAACTTGAAAATTTGTGCCGGACCAGAATACAAACCCGGATATCCTACTTTGAGCCACAAATCCCTTAACCATTGTTTTCTTTGTTCAACAAAAACGCGTCTATGTTATTAGCACATATAAATTCTTAGCAAACTCTAAAATACTTCCAAAGATTACACAAATCCTAATAACATAAATTTGACGTTTACATGTTTTGTAAACATACGACATTGTGTACTGTCAAAATACCAAATCAGGATTAAAATTAGATACAGATTTTTATAGTTAATACACAGGGTGGTCCATTGATAGTGACCGGGCCAAATATCTCACGAAATAAGCATCAAACGAAAAAAACTACAACGAACAAAACTTTTCTAGCTTGAAGGGGGAAAACAGATGGCGCTATGGTTGGCCCGCTAGATGGCGCTGCCATAGGTCAAACGGATATCAACTGCATTTTTTTTAAATAGGTACCCCCATTTTCGTTACATATTCGTCTAGTAGGTAAATAAATATGAATGTTTTATTTGGAACACTTTTTTCGCTTTGTGATAGATGGCGCTGTAATAGTCACAAACGTATAAGTACGTGGTATCGCGTAACATTTCGCCAGTGCGGACGGTATTTGCTTCGTGATACATTACTCGTGTTAAAATGGATCGTTTACCAATTGCAGAAAAGATCGATATGGTATTTATGTATGGCTATTGTGATCAAAATGTCCATTAGGTCTGTGCTATGTATGTTGATCGTTATCCTGGAATACATGACCCAAGTGTCCGGATAGTTACGTTATTTAAAGAGACAGGCAGTGTTCAGAAATAAGTGAAACGTCAACCAACCTGCAACAAATGTTGATGCCCAAGTAAGGGTTTTAGCTGCAGTTGTGGCAGTAGTAGAAAAATTGAGCGAGAATCAGGAATCTCAAAAACATCGGTGTTGAGAATTCTACATCAACATAAATTTCACTCGTACCATATTTCTGTGCATCAGGATTTGCATGGCAAAGACTTTGAACGTAGTGTAGTTTTGCCACTGGGCACAAAATAAATTACGGGACGATAACAGATCTTTTTCACGTGTTCTGTTCAGTGAGGAAGCGTTAGTCACAAACAGAGGTAACGTAAACTGGCATAATACGCACTATTGGGCAACGGAAAATCCACGATGGCTGCGAAAAATGTACACATCAGCGACCTTGGCGGGTTAATGTATGGTGCGGCATTATGTATGGAAGGATAATTGACCTCTATTTTATCGATGACAATCTTAATGGTGCAGTGTATGCTGATTCTACCGATTTTACTACAAGGTGTTTCACTGCATGACAGAATGGCGATATACTTTCAACGTGATGGATGTCCGGCACGTGGCGCGCGTGCAGTTGAAGCGGTCTTATATGGAATATTTAAGGACAGGTGGATTGTTCGTAGAAGCACCATACCATGGCCCGCACGTTCACCGGATCTTACATTCCCGGATTTCTTTCTGTGGGGAAAACTGAAGCATATTTGTTACCGTGATTTAACGACAACGCCTGAAAACACGCGTCAGCGCATTGTCAGTGCATGTGAGAACATTACTGAAGGCGAACTACTCCCTGTTGAGAGGAATTTCGTTACGCGTATTGCCAAATGCATTGAATTTGAAATACATCATTTTGAGCATTTATTGAAGTCATGAGGTAATTACAGGTAATCAAGCAGTAACAGCATACGTTCTCATAATGTACACTGCTATACCAAGAAGAAATGCAGATGATAAACGGGTATTCATTGGACAAATATGTTTTACTAGAACAGACATGTGATTATATATTTACTCAATTTGGGTGCATAGATCCTGAGAAATCAGTACCCAGAACAACCACCTTTGGCCGTAATAACGGCCTTGATACGCCTGGGCATTAAGTCAAACATAGCTTGGATGGCGTGTACAGGTACAGATGCCCATGCAGCTTCAACATGATACCACAGTTCATCAAGAGTAGGGACTGGCGTATTGTGACGAGCCAGTTGCTCGGCCACCATCGACCAGTCGTTTTCAATTGGTCAGACATCAGGAGAATGTGCTGGCCAGGGCAGCAGTCGAACATTTTCCGTAACCAGAAAGACCCGTACAAGACCTGCAACATGCGGTCGTGCATTATCCTGCTGAAATGTAGGGTTTCGCAGGGATCGAATGAAGGGTAGAGCCACGGGTCGTAACACATCTGATATGTAACGGCCACTGTTCAAAGTGCCGTCGATGAGAACAAGAGGTGACCGAGACATGTAACCAATGGCACCCCATACCATCACGCCGGGTGATACGCCAGTATGGCGATGACGAATACACGCTTCCAATGTGTGTTCACCGCGATGTCGCCAAACACGGATACGAGCGTCATGATGCCGTAAACAGAACATGGATTCATACAAAAAAAAAATGACTTTTTGCCATTCGTGCAGCCTGGTTCGTCGTTGCGTACACCATCGCAGGCGCTCTTGTCTGTGACGCAGCGACAAGGGTAACCGCAACCATGGTCTCCGAGCTGATAGTCCATGCTGCTGCAAATGTCGTCGAACTGTTGGTGCAGATGGTTGTTGTCTTGCAAACGTCCCCATCTGTTGACTCATGGATCGAGACGTGCCTACACGATCCGTTACAGCCATGCGGATAACATGCCTGTCATCTCGACTGCTAGTGATACGAGGCCGTTGGGTTCCAGCACGGCGTTCCATATTGCCCTCCTGAACCCACCGATTCCATATTCAGTCATTGGATCGTGACCAACGCGAGAAGCAATGTCGCGATACGATGAACCGCAATCGCGATAGGCTACAATCCGACCTTTATCAAAGTCGGAAACGTGATGGTACGTACGCATTTCTCGTCCATACACGAGGCATCACAACAACGTTTCACCAGGCAAGTCCAGTAAGTGCTATTTGTTTATGAGAAATCAGTTAGAAACTTTCCTCATGTCAGCACGTTGTAGGTGTCGCCACCGGCGGCAACCTTGTATGGATGCTCTGAAAAGCTAATCAGTTGCATATCACAGCATCTTCTTCCTGTCTGTTAAATTTCGCGTCTGTAGCACATCATCTTCGTGATGTAGCAATTTTAATGGCCAGGAGTGTATGATAATTTCACAAAAGAACATGTATCACATAGAAACTACCGAAATAATGTTAAAACGTGCCTACGTTCTGTGTGTTTTTTTTTTTTTTTTTTTTTTTTTTTTAAGCTTATGGGACTTAACTACGGGGTCATCAGTCCCTAAACTTACAAACTACTTATTAACTACTTACGAACTAGGACGGCACAAATATCCATGCCCGAGGGGGGATTCGAACCCCCGACCATAGTGGCCGTGCAGACCGTGACTGGAGCGCCTCAGTCCCCTCGGCCACCGCGGCCGGCAAGGAAAACAGGGAAAAGCAATATAATATATAACAAGCCGGCGTGTTTTAATTAAAAAAAAAAAAAAAAAAAAAAAAAAAAAAAAAAAAAAAAAAAAAAAAAAAACACCCTTCCTGTTACCTAATGTTCGTCTAAATTCGTGAGCTATGTGTTTGTGAATATTACAGCGCCATCTATCACAAAGCGAAATAGTGTTCCAAATAAAACATTCATATTTATTTACGTACTAGACGAGTATGTAATAAAAATGGGGGTTCCTATTTTTTTAATGCAGTTGATATCCGTTTGAATTATTGCAGCGGCATCTAGCGGGCCAACCATAGCGCCATCTGTTTTCCCACTTCAAGCTAGAAAAGTTTTGTTCATTGTAGTGTTTTCGTTTGATGCTTATTTCGTGAGATATTTGGCACGGTCGCTATCAATGGACCACGCTGTATAGAAGGCTTAGATGTCTTATGTATGTCAGAGCCTCCAGACATATACGTAAGTGGATGTTAAGCTCTATAGTGTAATATTATACAATATAATAATTTGTTCAACCAAAATGTTACCCGGTTCGTACTGCAGATCACTTGATAATGGCAGTTTAAGCCGAAACGGGACCGTCCTGTTTAAATAATATTATTTAGCAACAAACTGATTAGTTGTTATTATGTCACTTGCTGACGTTTACAACACCGCGGGCCCTTTGGAATATAAATTTTTTATGAATTACACAGCAAACTGATGTTAATAGATAACCATTAGGCAATGAGGACATGCTTCTCAACTTATCCCACCCTGCTACATTTAAGTCACGACCGACCAGTGCGCTTGGTGTGGGAAGTGGCCTTTGCTGAACAGATCCTGCGAAAGCTATTCAGGAGCACCAAGAATCTGTTAACCCTAACCTGTCTTGCGGTGTAGTGTAACGTGCAGTGATGGAAGTCGCTTCCGTTCATTTGACTTTAATTACCAGTCTCACATCAGTCTACATATTTATTTATTCAGATGTAATGCCTCTCCCAGAAAATGTACACAATAGGGATGAGAGGTATCAGCGGAGTAACGAGCGTTCCGTCGTCTCTAATGTTATTGTAGCTTGCGTTAAGAAGGTGCAACACTAATTATTGTTGGCTAATATGATCACACCCAATACAAGCCCTGCAATTTATACTAACCTCAGCCTCTCCACAATAGTCCGCGTCGGAAAAGACAAGAAAATAATCACATGGTTTACTGGAATTGCCAAGAAAGAATATTAGGGATATTGGCAAGAAACCACTCATTATAGTTCACGAAATCGGTAATTTGATAGACGATGGATCACTTGTATAGAAATAAAAAATAGTGACAACATTAGGCTAATTACCTGCTGCAGTAAAACAAAATTTACCTTGGCAGAAAGATGTTCTACAGAAGTGGGGCCGGCCGCGGTGGCCGAGGGGACTGAGGCGCTCCAGTCACAGTCTGCACGGCCACTACGGCCGGGGGTTCGAATCCCCCCTCGGTCATGGATATTTGTGCCGTCCTTAGAATTAGTTAGTTCATAAGTAGTTTGTAAGTTTAGGGACTGATGACCCCGTAGTTAAGTCCCATAAGCTATACAAACATTTGAAACATTTGAACAGAAGTGGGGTTTATTGGTAAGAGATCTGTTCGTAACAGACAGTAGTGATTTAAATGACTCGTGATGTAAATATGCTAAGGAAGGAGATGAAGAGTGCAAGACCAAAATTATCGATGAAAACTGACTCGACTACGGCGTTTCTTGCAGAAAATAGTTCCAAGGTCCTGGCGTTGATGGCCCCATGGACAATATTAGTGAAAGAAACATGATATTGTGATCCAAAGATAGGTTTATCCTTGAAACAAGGGACTACCACAGACAGCTAAATGAATTATGAAAATTTTTCAAAATGGATATCGACGAAATTAATTATGTATCTGCCATTAAATTGCATTATTGCTCTGAACAATCTCTAAAGGCCACTACACACGCTCCGATTTATCGTCCGACCAACGAACCAACCAAATTCGCAGCAGCCTACACACGTTCCAACCAGCTGCACGCAGCGATTGCAGCGCCTCCCTGTTCTGTGGTGTCCATTTGTCGAACTGTTTTTGTTTTCGCGTGTTCGCTGTGCAGACAGCAGATGATCGCAGGCAGGAAGTTGGTCGGGTAGCGTTACACACGCACAATTTGTCGGACGGAGTGGTTGTGTGTGTGTGTGTGTGTGTGTGTGTGTGTGTGTGTGTCGGAGGGGAGGAGGGTGGAATGTCGGACGGCCAGGCCCGACCAACCACCCGACAAGCGAAACTGGTCGGGAAGCGCCTCCTCACCTTCAGTTTATCAGACCGCCGATAAATTAGTCCCAACAAATCGGATCGTGTGTAGGGCCTTAACGGCCGGCGCACATTTGACGCAACACAAGCATAGCAGAGGCTATGCTCAGGCCCTCTGCTAGTCAGCGCACATTTTACAGGCGTAACACAGCACAGGCTGCATGTCCACTGCAGACCTCTCGATGTAGTTACACTTAATGCCTGGGTCTCTTTAAAATCAGTTTCATTTAATTTGTGTGTGTGCGTGTCTACCAGTTAAGTGCATCATAAAAGGTCTCTGCTGAGCAACAGGTAAAACTGACGAATATAAAAAATGTTCAAATGTTTGTAAATCTATCGAACCAAATTGCGTGGTCATCAGTCCGTAGCTTACAAACTACTTAAACCTAGGTAAACTAACCTAAGGACAAACACACACACCCATGCCCCAGGGAGGACTCGAACCTCCACGACGAGCAACCACGCGCTCCGCAGCAAAACGCCTTAGACCGCTCGGCTACTCCACCGCGGCTGACGAATATATGGCGAACTTGCGTAGCCTATGGAAATTTCCTGTCAGCTATTAAGAGAATGCTTCTGACTAAACAGACTACAGTTCAAAGAGAATCACATGCTGATAAAGGAGTACTTTTCTCTCATCATAAGCTAGGCCAACTTTGAAACAGTAGCGAACTGCTCAGATTCGCACAGGTGTATTTATACTCTATATCTATGAAAATCGATGTGTGTATGTACTTCATTGCTTGCTATGTTCTACGCAGTATGATTAAACACAATGAATACCGAGCTTATACGATCCTCAACATTTCTGCAGTAACAGAAGAATGGTATGACGCAAACTGTTGTTTCTTTATCTGCTGGGGAAGCTGCAGTGATACCAAGTGCCAGACTTAAACTATTACATATACGTAATAAATATCCTGATCTAATCGCTACCAAGCTTCACTGGATTAGCCGCTTGGATAATGTAAAGATGTAATCAAAATTGCTCCTGCCGTCCGCCAGTACATAGGGAACATACACGCATCCTTTTTTATAGAAATAGATTCCGAATGATTGATTGTTGCCTTTCAGTCAACATCTGCATAATATGTATACCATTGAAGTTGCTACTGTTCAAGGCGGCGAAAAAGAGTTCATCAGGCTGGAAGGCTCTATGACTGGTTTCCTGAACACTTATCCATCCGCTTACGCGTCCATTGACTAGCAAAATTACTTGATTTGAAGAGCACAGAAAACCTGTGGAACTGCTGGTAACACTCCGACATCGGCATCCCCGCAATTTGGTGGATACTCAGCGAGTAGGTTAACGTGTTTGCGATGTACCTATATAACCTCGTGGACTCATTTGTTAAGTTAGTGTGGGGTACTGACCATGTCCCCCTCCATACCGCCTTCGGGCAGAGGTGACACGGCGGCCTCTCCGTACCTGTTGGGCCTTTCTTGGCCTGTAGGGCGGAGTTTAGTTTTAGATTAAACACAATCTGTGCATATGGATAAACTGTAGTCATCCTGTCACAAGGATTTTGTTAGTTTGCTTAGTTGTCGAAATCTACTACCTTTACACGTCAGTGCATGGTATTTATGGGAAGGCTTGTTTCATAGCTAACAGATGCAGTCTTCATGGGGGTCGTGATATGGTACCTTCTTGCGTACCTTTCCGTGAGAATCAGGGGCCGGCCGCGGTGAAGTAGCCGAGCGGTCTAAAGCGCCTCGCTGCGGAGCGCGCGGTTGCTCGCCGTGGAGGTTCGAGTCCTCCCTGGGGCATGGGTGTGTGTGTTTGTCCTTAGGTTAGTTTACTTAGGTTTAAGTAGTTTGTAAGCTACGGACTGATGACCACGCAGTTTGGTCCGATAGATGTACAAACATTTGAACATTTGAATCATGGGCGGAAAACATGTGTACTGGGGCGGAACACAAAGTCCGTGCCTTTGCAGGTACCTATCTGAATTCCTTACTTCTGGCATTACTCTTTCTCCTGCCTATAACAGTTTTCTATGCTTGCGTCTCAGGAAGATCTATCTCCAAAAACGAGTTTTCTAGTTTTACAGACAGTTCTGGAGAATACCATTCCCTTGTACGATTAGTTGTTACATATAAGCCAGGAACGTGGCTTATGACAAAAGTGAATATAATGTAGCCTAACGCATTTGAAAGAAAAATATTGCGAAACATTCAGGGACCCATGAGAAGGCCAAATAATAGGAGAATAAGGTACAACCTTGAAATACAACAGTTTATAAAAGGGACTATACTCCGATACGCGAGTTGGTTCTCCGTCGGGGGTTCGAATCCTCTCTCGAGCATGGCTGTTTGTGTTGTATTTGGTATAAATTACTTTATAAGTAGTTTGCAAGTTTAGGGATGATGACCCCGCAGTTAAGTCCCATAAGCTTAAACATTTCTACATTTTCTATAAAAGGGAGAAATGTAATAAAATTCATGAAATATCAGAGAATTCTCTGGTCTGGACATATGGAAAGGATGGAACATGAAAAAATACACATAATAATAATAATAATAATAATAATATTGAAACGTAAATCGTATTTCACCAGACGGAAGACCTCGGAAGAACAACAAGATGGCTGACATTACTGAGATGAAGAGAGAGAGAGATGAATGCGACATAAAATCAGATAACACAGACCTATTGAGGAAGATTGTAGATGAGGCCAACGTCAATCAACGGCTGTAGGGTCAAATAATAATACTAATAAAGCCATTGTCTGTAAAACGTGGCTGCTCCCTTCCGAAAATAAAGATAGCCTAGAATCACGAGCGCTACATTTCAGCATAAACGTTAAGTTTGTTTTATACTTTGGTTCGAATGAACCACCATATTACGTGGCTTAGTTTGATATTCCATGGAAAATTTATGTTAATCAGAATAAAATTAACATCCAATTGTAATAATTTAAACAGTACTAGCAATTCCAGGGACTACATAACTAACGTAGCTTCACGCAGTGACTTCAAACCTGCACACTGTCATGGTTCTGGATTTTGCAGCGCGTATTTTAATTTTTTTTAGGCGCGGTTTAGCTCCAGAGTTCTGGCAGTTTTCCATGACGTCAGCAGTGATGTGGGAAACCTGACAGTGGGAAGAGGTCGTATCAGGTCCCTTCCGTGGGAAAGTTTAGTGAAAGATGTGATCTGTTTAGTTGTTACCACTGGAGTAAGTGATTGCAGGCGCAGAACTTTCTTTACTAATATTTTATAAATCGTAAATTATTTCTAGGTAGTTTTAGCATAGATAAAATCTCTCAGTAACAGCCCAACTTCTAATATTTTTTTGTAGTATTAATTTTTATAAGCGAAAGACTAATGAAATGAGTGTCGCACCTGTAGAACATTCAGCACGCATAGAAGACTGTTGCTTCAGACAAGTTAGCTCACTTCTGTTTCGGCTATCGGGACAGTAGGATGCATGAAGTAAGTTATATGTGTTTGGCCGCTCGTTTAACATTTTAGTAGCGTGCCCTAATTGTTTTAGAATCAAGTTTATTTAACTGAAGTTTTATTGCATCGTGTGTAATTTTTCTGAATGATATATTTTTTGTATACGTGTACAGTTGATTGTAGTTTGCTATTTACTATAACTATAACTATATTGCATCATCATTTTATATGAGAGCCCACAAAATCACTTTAGATGTTCAGTCTCACTTCTACTCAACGGGTCTACGACCTGAGCCTCACCCATCTGTACTGGGACGTCGTCTCAGAAGACATCAGGTTAGTGAAGAATTTTATACGCCCCTAACGTGTTGTGTACTTCTAGTACAAAGAGCGACAGGTGCACGTAGGTCGTAGGAACAAGTTTGGGAGAAAGCGGACAAAAAAAGGGAAGGAAGTGTTGTTCTAGGTGGAAACTGTAAAGCCGGCCGCGGTGGCTGAGGGGACTGCGGCGCTTCAGTCACGGTCACTACGGTCGGGGGTTCGAATCCCCCCTCGGGCATGAATATTTGTGCCGTCCTTACTTGTAGCTAGTTCATAAGTAGTTTGTAGTTTAGGGTCTGATGACCCCGTAGTTAAGTCCCATAAGCTCTACAAACATTTGAACATTTTTGGAAACTGTAAAATGGTAAAAGTATCGACGCCACATAACATCTCTGACTTACTACTTGACACGAACTTTATTCCACAGAGCACCCCACTCCTGATCCTGCTATCCCAGTAAAGTCGTAACACAAAACTGAAAAATTATTACACTTTTATATCAACCCACCCTCCAAAATAAATAGTTGATTACCACCTTAAAAACGTAGCCGCGTGGAATGGCCGTTTGGGCTAAGGCATCATGTTACTAAAGTACTCTTTTTGCTAGTAATTTTACTGACACTGAGTCTCGTGTTACGAAATGTCATAACCCTTGCAGAACTAACGATAATGGCTATAGAAAGTATTAACTCATGAGTCTAGAATGAACGCATTACAAGGATTGATTGTATTGCAGCGACTCATTTGTCTTAGTTCTTGACGAAACGCCTAGTTGTTGCATGTTGTGTCACTCTCCGTGTGTCACACAGAAATGAGGGTACTCCGTTTCCTGAAATGTGATGCTGCCTGACGACTCGGACGTTGTTTACAAGTTGTCACAACAGATGCTTACACAAAGATTAATAAGACAAGATTTACCAACTTGTCGCCCTTCAAACATATCAACCGTTTAATATTCATTGCATTCAAAGATCGGCATCACGGTACCTGTTAAATGATATCTAAGATCTGTGTTAGACTGTGGAAGGTAGCTGGGATACTGGAAACTAATCCCTCTTCAGTTTCTACTGGGTATTTATACACTGACGTACATATGTTACTCCACTACAAAAAATAAGAAAAATACATTCGCGTCCTTACGTAAGCAAACTGCTGAAATGTTAAATGTTTGTTAAGCTTAACTTAACTACGGGGTCATCAGTCCCTGAACTTACAAACTACTTATCAACTACCTTATACTAAGGACGGCACAAATATCCATGCCCGAGGGGGGATTCGAACCCCCGACCGTAGTGGCCGTGCAGACCGTGACTGAAGCGCCTCAGTCTCCTCGGCCACCGCGGCCGGCCAAACTGCTGACTTGGTCTCTTTTTTTTATTTACTTAGGACATAAGTAGTAGGTGATAGGTGTCACCGAACCTGCCAAGATGAAAGCCGAGTGGTACAGGCGTAGCCAGGTGTCCGACTACTCTTAGACTAAAGTGGTTACTGCTCTCCAAATAATGTTTAATCTTAAATACCATAATCGATGACCGGAAAATGGCCGTCTTCACTCTTCCTATGGTGTAGTGCACCTTTGCAGCCACCGCACTTTGAGAACGCAGCACCATGAGGTGGCACTTAGCATCCAGGTGCTGTAAACAGTGCAGCGGCGAATCAAGAGTCAAGCGGCGCGTGAAGATATGCGTTTTTAAAATACAGATGGCAGCGCTGCTTTACATGCCAATAGTGCAACGGCGAAGACCGCAGCGTCAGTCACGCAAAAGTCCTCCGATAGCAAAGACAGTATGTACTACGAGTGTAGCATAGTTAAAGCGTTATAGGTTTGAGGAATTAGTACTTACGCTGTCCGCCCTGTATATTAGGAATGTAAGTAATACGCAAAATAACAATTAATTTTACGAAATAAAGAATTTTCCTGACCGGTTTTTGCAATACACGAGGATCGATTAGGACACATTTCAGTACATCTTGAACCTTATTCCACAACATATACATTTTAGAGGACAGCTACTTACCAGGAACAGACGTCAAAACGCTTTTTCTATTTCTTGATCATCAGGCGAAACCTCTATAGCTTACATTACTTACTCCTATAACTATTGTCAAAAGTGTTTTCAATGTTAAACATTGAGGGCAAGGAAAGTTATTGAATGTACACTAGGCAGTCTGTGCCCAAAGTGGTGAATATCGACAACTAGTTCAAATGTTTGTAAACCTAACTCGAACCTCCGGCGGGAGCGGCCGGAAAGTCCATGACATGGCGCCTTAGATCACGCGGCCATTTCAGCGCGGCGAATACCGCCAAAAAGTAATGAACAAAGCATGAAACCGCTGATCAGTGAAGGCAGTCTGTGGTTGTCAATACACCATTATTGACGTGGAAGGTACTGAAAGATATCTGGTGAGGTATCGACAGATAAAACTCGTATACGTCAACAGCGACCGAGAGGCTCAATGTCATCTCGAACTAGGCTATTGCGTGAAACAGTTCAATTGTACTTCCAAGATAATCCTGTTAAATAGTTAAATTGCCTCAATAAATAATGCTGAATATATTACCTGTGCCGGCCGCGGTGGCCGAGGGGACTGCGGCGCGTCAGTAACGGTCTGCACGGCCACTACGGTCGGGGGTTCGAATCCCCCCTCGGGCATGGATATTTGTGACTTCCTTAGTGTTAGCTAGTTCATAAGTAGTTTGTAAGTTTAGGGACTGATGACCCCGTAGTTAAGTCCCATAAGCTATACAAACATTTGAACATATTACCTGTGCAATTGTTTTCCTTGCTTATTTCATTCCAAAAGCGAGCTAGAGTGTACCCGTTGTGATGTTAATTCGTTTGCTAATCCCAAATAGCATGCTGATCCCTTGCAGATGAAATAGTTTCTTGTGGCTCAGAGGCCTGCTGCAAGTCTTTGAAACGGACACCACTTCGGCGACTTGCGTGTGTCTAACCTAACCTAGTTATCTTACTGCGGAAAGGGAACCTACAGTTCAACGTGGAATCCGAACCACGTATCGTTCCTACGACTCCTCACATCGTTGACAGGTGAAGTCTCGGTTAAACCCGCGACTGTTCGGCTCCCACTCGATCTCTTTACCTCGAGAACACCAGGCCTAACGGGAAATGCAATTCTTAACGTTTATTGTTTTTGCAGTTTGAGCGATGCGTCTCGCCTGGAGCGACGCTGCAAAGTAATCGATCGAGGAACTAGGCTCTCAAGCGCCAGCAGCAGCAGATTCACGTGATCTTTGTAATTTCGCTTTTTCCCTATTCTCGGTGTTCTCAGCATTAAAATCTCTGCAGGCACACTCCGTTGTATTGCTGTTTATTATATTTCACAGTTCGCTACAATTCTGCCATCTTTCTCCCACTTTTCATGAATACACATAATATTATAGTAGTAACTTCAGTTGTTCAGCAGCTAGCACAAGCACGCAGCCCTACAGCCACACAGACATATAGCGTTATTTGCAGTTCGACAATTATTCCCACTTTTCAGTAAGACACGCGCAAAATTGAAACTTTTCATGTTTAAAAAATGTAACCTCCTCGCATACCTTGCAACCACGTATGATGGTATTTACAGTATTTGGGCACTTCTTTACATCAATTATACATTCTAATTTCATGAAATGTCCCCTTGACTAGCAGGAATGATATATCAGTTCCATCACTGCGAAATATTATATCGGCCTTCGTAGAGCCATACGTACAAACACACACACACACACACACACACACACACACACACACACATTTTGGCTGAAAACTTAAAAGAGTACCAACTCCCATATAGTAGCGGCGTAGGGACTGCAATGTACACCGCCAAGAACATGAATCCTCGATAGAGAGACTTACACGATGGGGGAGCCATGTGCCGGATCCCGTTCATGGGCGAAACATTAATCGACGATCAATCTCTTGAAATGAGGGAAAAATACTGGGCCTCTCAAATGGTAACTGCACTTGAATTTTATAAACATATACCTCTGGAAACCTATAAAGGCTTTTTATCACGTAGAAATGAGTTATTTGGTGTATGTGGGATACCAACGAACTATTAAGTTGTTGGAATAGATTATATCTATATTGTGCATCAGTGGCTTAGCTTAGATGTTATCCAATTTCTATTGAGTGTGTGCTCTGCTAAGATTAAAGATGTAGGATATTAGCGTAATCTTGTAGTGTTAAACGTCTTTTAGCCGATCTGATAGCGATGTCATAGTTTTTAACGCACAAATATGGACTGAATACCTTTAACTGAGACATAGACTTGGCACGTACCAGGAGTATATTGGTTATTAAATAATACGTTAAAGACATTCCTTAATGTGGAATAACCAAGTAACTTGTTAAATTATGGCATTGTGGTAGATGTTTGAGATTTATTGTCCCATATTTTTTAAGTGTTTGTACGTGAAAATGTAACATTTTTGGAATATTGGGGAAAAGTCTGCCAAATTATAACAAATCGCCAAAAAAAAACAACAAAAAAAAAAAAACCAGCATATTTGTTGGTCTGTTTGTAGGTAAAGCACGGTAGTTACACCTGTGAGACATATAAAGCCCCATATTTAAATGCGCGTCTTTGAAAAGTGGGGGAAAATTGGCAGAATTGTAACGAAGTGGCAAAAATCAGTGTGAGAAATAGAAGGCAACGTTGCAGAGAATACCATTGAGTGCGATACTCTGCTGTAAATTGCAAAAGAATATTGCAAATATCACCTGATTTTGCTGCTTCTCACGATTCATGGCGTTGGTTTGCTCGAGGAAGTTACAGAGAACAAATGCCATGTCCCATCTCAGGAAACTACTTACCCATAGACTAGTTCTGGCCATGGGGTACCAGTAGGAACTCACTGCACCAAGTAGGGAAGCTGAGGACACATTTTTTGTCACAATTCATGGTTATTAAAATTAAACAAAAATTATGTGGCTATTATCACTTTAAGCCAAAAGACAATCGGACACGTGGGTGAGCACAGACTCAGAGTCATCTTGATTAGTAAATTATGACACTTATGGTCACTGTTATGGGACATTAATTACGTCCTGCATAAAAAGGGAAAACCTAAATGAGTGGTTCGCTTACATTAGGAAGGTATGGAAAGTGGTCAGTTTGTTTACACTAGAGAACAAAGGGCCGCATTCACTTCGTATGCCAACAGCCCAATGACGGACATAGCGTTAGAGTCAGACGTGGAGGGTAAATGTGATCATACACAAAGAAAAAGAAAATAAACCCCTTTATCAAACGAAATTGGACGAGGGCCAATTCTTGAAGTTGTTTGGTTGGCACTGAGTAATGATTCCGCATGGCGAGCAGTTGTCACTGATGGTATGAACATTTTAAAAACTTGTACGTAATTTCCTTTTGTCTTACTGTCTGACTAATGCACTGATGATGGACATCCTATAGTCGAATTCGATTAAAGTCGATTGTGATGTATGTTGATATTCACCAGTGTTAGGGGCTCTACGTTTATATTTTGTGTCAGCTTCGACATTTTTATACTGTGTATTTCTTTGTAAAACATTTTCTGGGGAGATTTTCCTTTTTTCTTGTTTATAGATAGTTCAAAATATGTTCAAATATTAAGGGACCTAACTTCGTTGGTCATCAGTCCCTAGACTTGCAAATTTCTTAAACTAAATTGTAGTAACTTACGCTAAAGACAACACAAACACCCCTTCCCGGGGGAGGACTCGAACCTCCGGCGGCGAGCAACCGCGCGGTCCGGAGCAAGGCGCCTTACAACGCACTGCCACTCCAACGCCGCTATAGACAGTTGTTACATATATTTAAAAAATTGTAATGATGTTTTAAATGTCTAATGTCTGGTGTAAATGCGGTCTAGGCAGGCGACTGTCCTACTTTCAAAAATGTTCAAATGTTTGTTAAGCTTAAGGGACTTAACTGCGGTGTCATCAGTCCCTAAACTTACAAACTACTTATGAACTACGTTATACTATAGACGACACAAACATCCATGCCCGAGGGGGGATTCGAACCATGACCGTAGCGGCCGTGCAGTTTGTGACTGGCGCGCCGCAGACTGCTGCTCGGCCACTGCGGCCGGCTGACCTACTTTCCATTTGAAAATTATGGCTTGTAACCAAGATGTCGACTTCCAAAAAAAAAAAAAAAAAAAAAAAAAAAAAAAAAAAAAAAAAAAAAAAAAAAAAAAAAAAAAAAAAGGCCACGTTGGTAGCATAGCTTCACAAGTTTTGCCCCTGTTCCATGTCAACCTACCTGACTTTAAACTGCTGTGAATGCACTTTTTTTCAGTAGTGTGGTTGCACACCTTTAGTCCCTTGCGTGCCAGAATGGCTGTTCCTCCTTCCGACTGCATTGATGGCCGCCCACCTCACATGCCGATGATTACCCAAACCCAGAGGCTGATTAGCAACACTTGTCCAAGGAGAGCCCAGCGCTAATGGCGCCTTCCTGTTTACCCATATCACGGGGCAGTGACGACAGCATCTGCTCACAATCCTCCACTGACCAGCCGCTCGCCGAAACTTCCTTCAATTACTACAACGGGATAAAAATAACCACAGGTTAGGTGTTAACAGCAATTTACGCAATTTGACCTCACAAAACTTCTACTAAATCAAGCAGTGAATCTGCGTTGGGATTTATCATTTCAGCTGAGGATGCTGTAGTAACAGCCAAGTGGGGTTTACTCAAACAGAAACTTACGCGTTTTAAGTGGTAACTGTTTTTGCTTCAGTATTTACACCGATGTATTTTAATGTTAATTAATGAAGTACCACTACGATTTCTTAATTTGTGAACCAACCTGTAAGATTAAAAAAAAAAAATTGTTACTGGTAAGTTCGATCAGATGTTCAAATGTTTGTAATTTAAGGGACTTAACTACTGAGATTAGCAGTTCCGAGGCTTACAAACTACTTAAGCTGACTTAAGGACAACACACACACCCATGCCCGAAGTAGGACAGCAACCTTCGACGGGAAGCAACCGCGCGCCCCGCTGCAAGGCGCCTTAGAGTGGCCAAGTTCGGTCAGAACGGGAGCGTTAATGAGGTGCTTCACGAACTCGAATGGGAATCCCCAGGCACTGCCACACCCGCCCAATTCTCCCGACTTGGCCCCTTCTGGATATAACCTGTTCGGGGCTATGAACAACTGTCTGGGGGACATCTCTTACGACACTTTGAGGAACTGTGAGTAGCTGTCGGACGTTGGGTGCGACGAACTTCAGAAAAGTGCTTCGCTGAGGTTCTACCTTAAAAGGTCTGAAGTATATTGCTATAAGTACTGACCAAAGCCCCGGCAAAGAATAATCCAGCTATTTTCAAGGCGATTCGGCTGCATGATTTGACGGTAGCAAAGTAGGGCAGCTTGACGGGTTTCGCTTTCTGTAGCTTACGCTGCAGTCTCTTAAAATTTTCTTTATTTTCCGTGCAGAACAGTAAAGAATATTCGCGTAATTAAATCTCTGTGAACAGTAGTGCTCTGTATGTGAATGTAGACTCCGTTGGCGTATACTTTTGATGAAAATATTGAGAGGATAATTCTGGGAAAATCTGGTTGATTGGGAAGATGTGGTTCCGTCGATAAAATACACTAGTGTGCCCCAGTCTTGAGTAGTGATCAGGAGTTTGGGATCCCCACCAGATCGGCTGAAAGGAAGACAGAAACAGTGAGAGGAGGGCTGCTAGCTTTTTTACTGGTAGGTTAGATCAGTATGCGAGCATTACGGAGATGCCCAGGATTGAAATGGAAATCCTTGGAAGGAAGGCGACTTTCTTTCATAGAAGCAGTTGAAGCTGACTGCAGGTCGCCAACTTACATTTCGCGAAAAGAGAAATTAGGGCTCGTACGGAAGCGTTTATGCAGTCGTTAATCCCTCTTTGTATTTGCGAGTAGGTCAGAAAAGAAAATGACTAGTAGTGGTAGGAGGAACCCCCCGCCACACAACGTATGGTGACTTGCGCAGTTTCCAGCCGTGTGCCACTGTTAAAGAGCAGCGATGTTTTCACATGCCAGAAGATACCGAGTATGACACTCGTCGGAATTTTGATATGCTAACCTGTTGGAAAGCAGATAGCTTTTCGTCAGTAATGATCTGAATTTACCCCGAAAGTTATCTAGTTTAGTTTGTGTCGTGAATTAATGTCTGTGGCTATTGTAATTAATGTGATCTCTAATTTTCATCTTTTTCTAGGAGTCTTTGTCTTGGTCTTAATCTCGCTTGTTGGGAGGACCGAACGATACGTATATTTCATAATATGCACGATGTTGTCAAGAAAGTTATTCACAGAATGTTCAATAATTACACTGAGAAAGCAGTAAAATATTTTCGCCAATGTAAATCTGCTGGAAAAGATATCGTTGTAAGATTAACTGAAGGAAAGAGATTATGTCTCGAAGAAAGGCTATAACATGAGTGTAAATGAAACGTCGGTACTGGACTATAGGCAAATTTCTTTCAGATTGTATTTCCCAACATCCTTTTGTCATCCAAAATGCAGTATCTCGACGTGGCAAGGGTTCAACATGTCGGAAGTCCCATGCAGACATATTCAACCGTGCATCTCTATAGCCGTTCATAATTTCCAAAGTGTTACGCTGTAGGACACTGTGTACGAACTGAACTGCCGATTATGTTCTGTAAACGTTCGCCGGCCGCGGTGGCCGAGGTGACTGAGGCGCTCCAGTCACGGTCAGCACGACTACTACGGTCGGGGGTTCGAATCCCCCCTCGGGCATGGATATTTGTGCCGTCCTAGTTCGTAAGTAGTTCATAAGTAGTTTGTAAGTTTAGGGACTGATGACCCCGTAGTTAAGTCCCATAAGCTTAACAAACATTTGAACATTTGTAAACGTTCGACGGGAATCACGTCGGCTAATCTGGATAGGCAGATCATTCGCTGGAACTTTCTAGAATGTTCTTCAAACCAAAAAAGTTATAGCCCAGTGACACGAGGGACTGTCACCCATAAAAATTCCGTCCTTCTTTGGAAACGCGAAGTCCATGCATATCTGCACATCATTTCTAAGTAACCGTTTCCAGCCATAGATGAGTTGAATTGACCCACAGGACGCGGTCCATCCCGTATAAAGACAGTGCACGTCATTATGGAGCCACGTCCAGCTTGCACAGTGCCTTGCTGTGCGTCATTGTAACCCTAGCATCAGCTGTTATCAACTGAAGTGGGGACTCATCTGTTGTCGTCCAGACACTATGGCCACGAACCCAGACGCTTTCGTGCAGTTAGCAAAGCCTCTCGAGTCGGTCGTCTGCTACCTCAACCAACTGACGCCATATCGCGCCCCACACTGGGTGTTCTCGGCACACTCTCGGCCCTGTGGAACTGGAAATATTGAACTCCCCCACGATTTTCGTAATGAATGTCCCATGTGTTTGGCTCCGACAAGGTGGAGTGGCCGAGCGTTCTAAGGTGCCTTGCTGCGGAGCGCGCGGTTGCTGGCTGTCGGAGGTTCGAGACCTCCCTGTGGCATGGGTGTTCAAATGTTCAAATGTTTGTCAAGCTTAAGGGACTTTATTGCGGGGTCATCCGTCCCTAAACTTACAAACGACTTATGAACATACCTTATACTAAAGCCGACACAAGCATCCATGCCCGAGGGGGGATTAGAACCCCTGACGGGGAACGGCCTCGCGAATCGTAGCATAGCGCCTCAATGCACTCGGCCGCTCAGCCACGGCAGGCATGGGTGTGTGTGTTGTCCTTAGGTTAGTGTAAGTCAGTTTAAGTAGTTTGTAAGTCTAGCGTCTGATGACCATAGCAGTTGGGTCCTATAGGTTTACATACATTTGGACATTTTGTCTAGCTCCAGTTACCATCCCGCAGCCGCGGCGGGTTAGCGTTGCTCATTGGGGTGCCGTGCTGCGGTGCGTGCGGCCGTCCGCCGGGGGTTCGAAGTCCCCCTCGGGCATGGATGTTTGCGTTGTCCTTACGTTACTTTACCTTAGTTTAAGTAGTTTGTAAGCTACGGCTTGAAGACTACGCAGTTAAGTGCGATAGATTTACAAACATTTGAACCATCCCGCGTTCATATTCTGTTACTTCCCGACCTGCGGCCATAATAACGTCGGAAAACACTCCAGGTGAATCATCAGAGTACAAATGGCAGCTCTGCCAACGTTTGCCCTTCTGTAGGTTGTGTACGCGACACTACCGCCGTCTGTGCCTATGCATATTGCTAGCTCAAGACTGTTGTCAGCGTAGTATAAGGTAGACAGTGATGAGGGAAACGGGGTGTGGCTGTTTGGGCTACGAAATAACTCAATAACTCAAATAATCCAAGTAAAGAGGGTTTAAATGTTTTTGAACTATAAATATTTTTACATCAAGTATAAATTTACATATTAGTAATTTATCGCTGAGTGTATTTGTTCGACTGGTGAAATCAGTAAAATAAAAATTCTATTCGAGAAAAGAATAGAAGCTTTTAAAATGTAGTGCTGCGGAGGAATGGTGTAGATGACATTGTTAGATTTGCCAATTAATAAAGGGTAGTTGGGGAGGGGAAACCGTGAAGACGTTACTTAAGAAAATTATACGTTAATCAAAATAGAACACACCCTATGAAGTTAAGGACTAGTTTATTTGATAACGGAGGGATGTGCAAGAGGGAAAACTGTAGGAGACCATAAGTGTACAAAAGAAATTCAGTTGCATACCGTGTTCATTAGATATCTATGAAGTTAAGGACTAGTTTATTTGATAACGGATGGATGTGCGAGAGGGAAAACTATAGGAGACCATAAGTGTACAAAAGAAATTCAGTTGCATACCGTATTCAATAGATATCTAGATACGAAAACACTTGTACGAGAGAGACTACAGCTAACCAGTCTTGGAACAACAACACGAACAAACACAACACCTAGAACATGTTGCCTTAGCAGGGAGAAAGGCCAACTTTTAACGCACCATCAGCGACGAAGTCGTAAGTCACAGTACATTTCCCACAATTGTGCGATAATGTTTATCTTTAAGACAGGTTTATCCAATAGTTCAATGTAATTCTCCGGGCGATTCACACTGAAATTAAGATTTGCAGAATTATAATAAAGCAAACAAGCGTTTCCATTGCAGTGTTCGTAATTAGCAATGCAGTCCGTATGTCATCTTGTAATTCGTGCCAATTCAGAGATCACGGTTTCTTGCACGGTTCAGTTGGTTTTGTTGCAATTTTTTCGGCAATGTCGCTGACGCTACATCATAACAGTATGTGTGTATGATCGTTTCCCTTCAGTGGGTGTTTTGTTTCGCAAAAGGAGAGCGCATGTAGAGCTTTTAGTCGAGATCAGTTGAAGTTGTCGTTCAATATAGCACTTACCCAAGTGGCGCGGTGCCTGAGTTAACCTCAATTCCAGCTCATCAAGTGATTCAGTTGTGCCGCGATTGGCTACCCATCGCATCTGACGGGAGTGCTTCCAGCATTTTGAGACCCGTGTTACAGTATTCCTTATCTCCGCGAGGTTCAAGAACAAACACTGGCGTCACCCGTCCTGCCACGCAAGGTTAGGAAAAGAACAAGTCGTAATCAGCGTGGTTAAATTCACCGAAGTGAAATAGTTGCAGTCAGTGGACGACGATACCAGTGAAAATGCAACGACGTAAAACGATATCAGTAAGGTCCCGTGTAGAAATGATGACCTTCTAGTGTAGCTCATAACATCGTCTTTCTGCTCTTGCAGTGGACGTGTTTGTGGATGCAAGGTCTCCCTGCAAGACAAACAAGTATTTTTTCATATAAACCCAGACATGATTCAGCATCGTCGGCGGGTTGTCTCTATTCATATTTATAGAACATGATCATGTCATTATACTACGAAAATTAGACGTAAAAACAATCCTTGTCCTTTCTCGTTGTTACTTTACAGATTGTCGTACGTACCCAAATAATGTAAGGCAAACCATTCATGAGAACAACAAACCGTTTTAAGCTTATATCTCCGTAGTATAATTATCGCTTAACACATATCCTTCGTTTAAAGATTTAATTAAAGGATACCCACTGACGATGGCAAACTTATGCTAAACATATTTGCACTTATATTACAAACTGTTGTTCAGAATAAGAACTTATAGCTTCACCGGCACATTGTGGCAAATGGATAACTGTGCGTCACTAAGAATCGATCATTGATTTCGTTGTCGTAAGAAGTCGCCTTGACCCTACTCCGTCATTTTTATTATCATTAAGCTAGTTTTTTTGTGTTAGTCTAATTGACACGTTCTTGAAGCAGCAGGCATTGTTAGATTTTCTATTTTGTGTAACTATAAGAATTTCTCTCTCATACACAAACAAATTTTAAGGCGGCATTGCTTTATTGGATACTAGCTGAGCCGCGGTGGAGTAGCTAAGCGGTTGCCGGGTGCCATGGCTCACCGCGTCTGGTCAGATGGCTTAACACCCTCTGTAATAAAAACGCTGAGCCAAGAACACATAGAACAAGAACGAACGAACACGATCAGCGACCGCAAGGAGCAGAACTACCTAGAGAGAGAGAGAGAGAGAAACAGCGGTCTAAGGCGCCTCACTGCGGAGCGCGCGGTTGCACGCCGTCGGAGGTTCGAGTTCTTCCTAGGGCATGGGTGTGTCTGTTGTCCTTAGATAAGTTTACCTTAGCTTAAGTAGTTTGTAAGCTACGGACTGATGACCACGCAGTTTGGTCCGATAGATTTACAAACATTTGAACATTTTGATACTAGCTGAAAACCTGGCGCTGCCCCAGGTTATTTATTTATTTATTCATGCCTTGAGTTAGTCCTTCTCTTATCCCTTATCGCTTTGCATCTGGCATTTAAAAAAAAGACAAGGATGCAAACAAAGAAAAATATAAATCAAAATACAAATGACATATAAAATTCGTGCTATCTCTTAGTTATTGAGTTATATTTTGTAGAATTGTGTAGTTTTCAGATATATATTCATTTGTATGAGTGCTGTATGTCTGTACAATCTGTTGCAAATACAATTTCTATATGTGTGTAAAACTTCCTGTGGCCACAATGTGTAAAAACTATAAATTGTAACGTCATACAGAATGCCGTAGTTTAGTCCACGAACGGTGGAAAAGTAGAAAGCGAGAAACTTTTTACCTTTCACCATTTTACTTTGGTTGTCAACGAGAAAAAATATAATAAAGGTTTAAAATTATCTTTAGAATTTGTTACAAGTTGTTAAGTACTCTCATTCTCATACAGTGTATGAATGAAGTCTCGTCTCATTATGTGGAAGTTTTTTTGCGATTACTATTGTTTATGACGTCATATCTCATGAACCATTAACCCTGCAGCAACTGTTACCTCACGGTAAGGAATATGTATATCAAATTTGTATGAAATCGGTCCAGTGGTTTAGGAGGAATTGTGCAGCATTGTCGCGTGATGTAGCAGTTTTTCTCTCATAGCATTGTTTATGACGTCATACCTCGCGAAATATGTGTTGTACGAGATCCGTACACTTACGACGATCGTTCTCATGGATTGAACCTTACGTGTGCAAAATTTCATATAGATTGGAACAAAGCTGTAGATTTGTACGCAATACGTACGCAATACTTTATACCATATGCCTACACAGCAATTTATAAATTCCTTCAAATGTTCAAATGTTTGTTAATCTAAGAGACCAGACTGCCTTTGTCATGGGTCTGTAGACTTACAAACTACTTAAATTTACTTACGCTAAGCACAACACACACCGCCATACCCGAGGGAGGACTCGAACCTCCGGGGGAGAGGCCGCGCAGTCTCTGACAGGGCACTTACAACCGCACGGCATACCCTCGCGGTAAAAGTTAACTACGTGAGCTATTAAGCCGCTACAGAAGCTAAACTGTTTATAATCTATATGGATTATAAAGAATAAAACTGTATGTATGTCGACCGCGGTGGCCGAGGGGACTGAGGCGCTCCAGTCACGGTCTGCACGGCCATTACGGTCGGGGGTTCGAATCCCCCCTCGGGCATGGATATTTGTGCCGTCCTTAGTATAAGGTAGTTGATAAGTAGTTTGTAAGTTCAGGGACTGATGACCCCGTAGTTAAGTCCCATAAGCTTAACAAACATTTGAACCGTATGTATGTGTGTGTGTGTTCTGCATTTCCTGTCAGCTGGATGGGATCTTTGACCCTATTACTGAAAGCACCCCCATGAATGTGACTGTGCAGTGGTTTACTGAGCTGCACGCAGCAGGCATCTTGCACTCTGTGGCTACTGGGGCACTCTGCCTGTGCAAAAATCGCCCTCCGCCTCGGGGACGGTGTGGAGCACTTGACGTTTTTGTGGGATGCCCACCAACAGACGACACCACTCCGCACTTATGATCAACTCTCAGGGTGGCGTTTATACATGGCCACCAACGAGACCTAACATACTAAATTGCACCCATGACATTTACTGGAATACCTGTTAAGTATGAAACGAATCGTTCATGATTTTTCATTTTCTCGTTTCGTTCATATCCTGTGGTGGGAACTGGACCTTCCATTTACTTTACGACCCATTGGAGCAGGTCGCTTTGTTTTTCATTATTCTTCGCATTTGCGGAGCATCAGGAAGAAGGAGTATCCCTTTGTGTTGACCTGTGCCATATCTCTTTTAAAGTTCTCTTTCATTTACGCCCTCTGCAATGCCACTACGGTCGGGGGTTGGAATCCCCCCTCGGGCATGGGTATTTGTGCCGTCATTAGGATTAGCTAGTTCAAAAGTAGTTTGTAAGTTTAGGGACTGATGACCCCGTAGTTAAGTCCCATAAGCTCTACAAACATTTGAACATTTTTTTTTGAACATTTTCTTTGCGCCCTTTATGTTTCACTAATGGCTCCGCAACTGAATTTTACATTTGGTCTAATAGGTGTTCTACCGGAAGGCTTGGGGTATTTTCTTTCCTTTGTGGCAGAGGAAGCTTCTACATCTATATGCCACTGTTGCATTTCTCTTCCATTACAGGAAAAGAGCATTTTCGTTTTCAGTATTTTCTGTTTTGTTCCTTTCGATAGAGTGTGTGATTCGTTAAATTTGGGAAACAATCGTTATGAGGGTAAAAACTACGAGCGGCACTTCAGAGGGTTCGTCGAACCGCTCTTGTTGTATTTCTCCACTGTACCAGTCACTAATAGCACGCGGGAAAAGGAACACCTACATCGTTGTTTTCGATATCATTTCTCTTAGTTTATTGCGTTGATCATGTCTCTCTATGTAGGTGGGTGCTAACAAAATATGTTCTCTTTCGGAAGAGAAAGAAGTCAAAGAAATTTCATAAATTAGTTCATGAGATCATAAACAATAAGATTAATGAAAAACCGCCGTACCGTGCCTGAGGATTCGAATTATTACGTCTTTACCACCAACTACATTCACAACTGATATCCCAGAGATTTTCGTAATATTGCAGTCTACGGACCGGAAAATTATATTATTGTAAGATACGTAATTCAGGAGGTATTGCCGCGCAGGGTTGGCCGAGCGGTCTGAAGCGCCACGTTTCGGATCGCGCGGCCTCCTGCGTCGGAGGTTCGAATCCTCCCTCGGGCATGGATGTTTGTGTTGTGTTTAGTATAACGTAGTTCATAAGTAGTTTCTAAGTTTCGGGACTGATGACCCCGTAGTTAAGCCTCTAAGCTTTACAAACATTTGAACATTTTTTCAGAAGGTATTATGTCGTAATACATGGAGTTGCATGGAAACGAAACTGAAATGGATAGAGAGTAGGGTAGCAGGCAGTGGACAGATGGGGAAGAACAAGAGAGTTTTATACGAGATGTTCAAATGTTCAAATGTTTGTTAAGCTTATGGGACTTAACTACGGGGTCATCAGTCCCTAAACTTACAAACTACTTATGAGCTACTTACGAACTAGGACGGCACAAATATCCATGCCCGAGGGGGGATTCGAACCCCCGACCGTAGTGTTTATACGAGAAAGGAATAAATACGCAGCGCCGTGATCTAATGCTAGTACATAAAAAGATAAATGACAGCCTGACAGTTCATATACATATTTCGTTGAGAGGAAGAAAAGTAAAATATGCACTGTCCATAACATGCCACACTTTTCTGTTTGCAGACATTGTGATTAATCTGCGTTTGCATGGGAGATCGATACCTTCCTAGCTTTACAACTTCCTCTTCTATGGCTCTCCCATCAATACTATTTACATTCCTCTTCTTCTTTCCATGCTCCTCAGTTGTATTATTATTTTCCATTTGTCTGTAACGTCTTGTAGGTTTTCCCTCATTTCGTGTTATTCCTCGGTGTTGAAGCCATAACCGACAGCTGTTAAGATTATACATAAAAACGTATCAACTGTATTTGCAGAGTTAAGAAAACTAAAATGAACTGCACAAACTTTTATCGATTTTCGTCGCATGGGTAAGTGTGGTATGTGAATAAAAGACGTTATGGATGAATGACAGAGTGGAAAACGTTGACTATGTCTGAAAATGCAATCGGCCTGAGAACGACTGTACTTATCTACTATGGGCCATAATCAGTCGTTATCGTACCAATGCAATTCGTTTAAAATTGGAATATTAACTTTTTAACGAATATTATATTTGGATTTGATTTACTTGAAAGCAACTGAAAGGGGACTCATGAGGCGCAGTTTAGTCCCATTGAGACTTTCAACAACAACAAAACCACTGAACACAAGATTTTGGTACGTGTAATTAGTTAAGCCTGGATATATTCATTAAAATAAGACTGGGGAATGAGTGTGTGTGTTGTCCTTAGGTTAGTTTACCTAGGTTTAAGTAGTTTGTAGGGTACGGACTGATAACCACGCAGTTTGGTCCGATAGATTTACAAAAAAAAAAAAAAAAAAAAAAAAAAAAAAGACTCGAAACATTGGAACTGTTTTCCAAAATATATTGTGAGGTCACGTCCCTCCTCCTGCCCACCCTTTGACGGTGACACCCATAATGAGCAATCACTGTTCGCTGCTCAGTGCAAACAGACAACGATAGGTTTCGAGAGTAACTTCTCTGTTTCCTAGTAGAATCATGAAACTTCCCACAATACTAGGAGTAGGCAACCTTTCGCGACCCACCAGCCTGCTTCACATACCAACTACATTTTTTTACATTTTCGAAATACCCAAAAATTGTATCTTAAAAATAATGTGAAGCGGTAAGAAATAAAATTGAGGTATGTGAAACTAACACGAAATGTTCAGAAAGCCCAAATACTTCGTCAGGAACAAAACTAGTACGTCACTGTAATTAAATAGTTGTCAGCGAGAACTGGATTTACGAGGTATTCATTGAAAGGAAGGAAGCTTAACGTCCCATCGACAGCGTGGTCATTAGAGACGGAACTAACGCTCGGATTTTTGGGTAAGGATGAGCAAGGAAGCGGCCATGCCCTTTGAAAGGAAGCATCCCGGCATTTGCCTGGAGTGATTTAGGGAAATCACGGAAAACTTAAACCTGGATGGCCGGAGGTGGATTTGAACAACCATCCTCAGGAAAGTGAGTCCGCGGGGACTGAGGCGCTTCAGTCACGGTCTGCACGGCCACTACGGTCGGGGGTTCGAATCCCCCCTCGGGCATGGATATTTGTGCTGTCCTAGTTCGTAAGTAGTTCATAAGTAGTTTGTAAGTTTAGGGACTGATGACCCCGTAGTTATGTCCCATAGACTATACAAATATGAAATGTGAGTCCAGTGCGTTACCACTGCGCCACTTTGCTCGATAGGTATTCAGTGCCTACCATCGATACGTAGATAAGAACACGGGTCGCCTGATCGCCATTTCTAATGTCCACGCAGTCGATGGGACGTTAGACCTATCTTATTGCCTTCTATTAGCTTGTCTTGAGGAGTAACGTACCTATACAAATTCCATCCTTCTCCCGGTACGTGAGACCAACAAAATTATGCCTCAAACCATACGTTCTTGAGATGACGTTCACCCCATTTCATACGGTTTAATTTACAGTACGTACGCGTCTTGAACATTATTTCTTTGCAGTAAGCTCGCTTTATCTCCGACGAATTCCTTCAAATCAAATCAAATGTTTGTAAATCTATCGGACCAAACTGCGTAGTCATCAGTCCGTAGCTTACAAACTACTTAAATCTAGGTAAACTAACCTAATGACAAACACACACACCCATGCCCCAGGGAGGACTCGAACCTCCACGGCGAGCAACCGCGCGCTCCGCAGCGCGGCGCTTTAGACCGCTCGGCTACTCAACCGCGGCACGAATTCCTTCCGCGAGCGCGGACTACCGATTTCCCACGCGTGATTTCCACTGTTGTCAACAGCAATCGTCCTATAACGCTCCCGGAGAAACATTTACGGCTGAAGTTTTAACACGAAGTCATTTGTTGGTCACAGAGGCGTGTGTCTAGAGGCTGTGAGAGGCGGCCAGCGTTCTATTTCCGTTGGGCTGCAGAGTTGCATCAGCGCCACGTCACATGCCGCCCAGCACCGAAATACAGGCAGGCACGTGCCCGCTGACACCTGCGCTGCCCGCTGCCCGCTGCCCGCTGCCCTTGCAGTCATCCGTCCCAGCGCCGCACCTGGTGCAAGGCGAGTGTCTTCACCCTGGCGTGCCATTTATTCCACACCGACTTTTCACTGATTTTACACCACTATACGATTTCCCTTTACTTTGAGACCCAGTGGCCTGTTTACTGGACATTGTCACTTTTAGTTTCGTGCTTCCTGGCCGCGAGTGCTGGAGCGTCGTGTTGCGGTGCGCGCGACAGTCCGCCGTCGGGGGTTCGAATCCCCCCTCGGGCATGGATATTTGTGCCGTCCTAGTTCGTAAGTAGTTCATAAGTAGTTTGTAAGTTTAGGGACTGATGACCCCGTAGTTAAGTCCCATAAGCTTAACAAACATTTGAACATTTTTTTTTTTTTTTTTTTTTTTATTTTTTTTTTTTGTTAAGTCCCTTAAGCCTTACAAACATTTGAACATTTTCGTGCTTCCTGCTGCCATTTGCCGTCAATGGCGTGCTATAATGAAAAACAGTGGACATGGCGGACCCATTGCGGAGTGGCGGAGTGCATCAGACATGATATCAGTAGTTGAAATTATTCTCAGTATTAATTTACGAATTTTTCATAATTCCACTTTGTGATATAAGTTCCACAATAAATATGGAGTGTGATATATAACTCTTGACTTTTTATAATTACGTAGGCTTCCGCGGCCAGAGTCAGATGACAAAAGTTTTCTGGGTGTTGTACCGCGTCTTGATGTAAGGCTATTACTTAAATAACCGACGTTTCGGCCAACGTTACAGTGGCCTTCATCTGGGTATACTGATGAGAGCTGGTTGTTACTACACTTTATATTACTGTCATTTAGACATTACGTCATAATTTTTAAAAATAAGCAATGTTATTGGTGAATTTTTGGCGTAAGAATGTAACTTTATTTTGATAGGATGCTGAGGTGGAGGGAGTGGGGGTTAGCCGTTGCTTCTTGCATAGCGATATATGATTGGTGTTCATCGGCGAATGGGGTGAGGGCTTTCGTTTCTCTCCTGCTGGCCGTGGGCCGCGCGCCGGCAGTTGCTTACTAGTGACGCTCGCGTGTTGTGTTGCCAGTGCGGTCAGTCGGTTATTTAAGTAATAGCCTTACATCATGACGCGGTACAACACCCAGAAAACTTTTATGTCATCTTGACTTTTTATTTCACATTCTTAACTGCCTTCCAGATCCAGTGACCAATTTGTTTGTATTTTTTATTTTGGAAACCAAATACTAAAAATTTTTAATATTGCTCAAGTATACAATAGATAGGATCTTATAGACATTAAAACGCGCAAGAAAATATTTTATTACGTTTCTAAAATAATTCAGGACTGTAGGAGTTAATTTTCGCGATACTAGCTTACAAAAATCGGCACATTGCTTCTCACGCCTGGACTACTGAAATAAATATAGTTTTCATAAATCGGTATTTATTTTTGCCATTAATCAGTGACAACTGACTTACTGAAGTAGCAGTAGTAGCACCTATGTAGTAATAATCATTACAACAGAACACACGCTAATTATTAAAATGCTGTAACTAATTTGAAATATTTTTTTACAAATATAAAGACTATGTTATAAAAGGTAAAAAAGTCGTCGTAATATTCCTGCATCCCCGGTATGTTTTTCCAGATATAAAATGAATTCGCAACATACCTAAATGTATTCATTAAAATAAGTAATCTGAACGATTGTCACATGACGTGTTAATATATATATTATTACAACTGTCTTACTAAAATTAATTAAAATAGTTATGGAATAATTATTTAAAAATACTTTCTGAGTTGCATTTTACAGCTTTCAACAATGCTTTGTTTTTTACCGCAGTATTATGTGCCTGACATACATGGCCTTCATTTGTATCTCTGCTCTTACGTGTTCAAGACATAATCGATTTTTTTTCTCAGACGAAACTATATTTGTCTGAGGAAAATATCTATTACAACATTTGATGCAGGTATGGATACCATGAGAAAGAAAAAAACGACTGCAAATCTTTCCTAATTTCATCGGAACCGTCACCCACTAGGCAGTTACGCTGCTCATTAAGCCAACCTGGCACAGCGGTTTCACGAAACCGTACTGATTTACTCCGGCATGCCTGTCTCCTGCCTCCGAATTCTCACCTCTGCCTCAGTCGACGTATATTCCTTTTAACTTCGACAACATTGTAAACGCACCCAGATCAAATGGACTAGCACATGCACACAGGAAAAACGGGGATCCTGCATTAAACAAGCACTTAAGTGTCTTTATACACATGAATCGAAATGATAAGAGACTTTAAGAAGTCACAAACATATACTGAATATCCATAGAAAGTGGTACATGTGTCTAATATCTCGCAGGGGCACCGCGAGCACGGAGGAGTACTGAGACATGACGTCGCATGGACTCGACTAATGTCTGAAGTAGTGCTGGAGAGAAATTACATCATGCGTCCTGCAGGGCTGTCCACACATTCATCAGAGCGCGGGGAAGTGGAGATCTCTTCTGACCTGCACGTTGCAAGGTATTTCAGATATGCTCAATAATATTCGTGTCTGTGGAATTTGGTGGCCATCGGATGCTTTTCACCTCATTTCCTGCATCCACTCTATAGCTATTCTGGAGTCGAAAAGTCCTGCTGTAATTGCATAGTCCGTTGGAATGCGTAATACACCACGCTAAAATTGCTACAGCAAGAAGAAATACAGATGATGAACGGGTATTCATTGGGCAAATATATTATACTAGAACTTACGTGTCATTACATTTTCACGCAATTTGGGTGCATAGATACTGGGAAATCAGTACCCAGAACAACCACCTCTTGCCGTAATAACGGCCTTGATACGCCTGGGGATTGAGCCAAACAGAGGTTGGATGGCGTGTACAGGTACAGATGTTCATGCAGCTTCAACGCGATACCACAGTTCATCAAGAGTAGTGACTGGCGTATTGTGACGAGGCAGTTGCTCGACCACCATTGACCACACGTTTTCAATTGGTGAGAGATCTGGAGAATGAGTTGGTCAGGGCAGCAGTCGAACATCCAGAAAGGCCCTTACAGGACCTGCAACATGCGGTCGTGCATTATACTGCTGAAATGTAGGGTTTCGCAGGGATCGAACGAAGGGTAGAGCCACGGGTCGTACCACATCTGAAATGTAACGGCCACTGTTCAAAGTGCCGTCGATGCGAACAATAGGTGACCGAGACGTGTAACCAATGACACACCATACCATCACACCGGGCGATACGCCAGTATGGCAATGACGAATACACGCTTCCAATGTGTGTTCACCACGATGTCGCCAAACACGGATGTGACCATTCATGATGTTGTAAACGGAACCTGGATTCATCCGAAAAAATGACGTGTTGCCTTTCCTGCACCCAGGTTCGGCGTTGCGTACACCATTGCAGGCGCTCCTGTCTGTGATGCAGCGTCAAGAGTAACCGCAGCCATGGTCTCCGAGCTGATAGTCCATGCTGCTACAAATGTCGTCGAACTGTTCGTGCAGATGGTTGTAGCCTTGCAGACGTCCCCATCTGTTGACTCAGGGATCGAGACGTGACTGCACGATCCGTTACAGCCATGCAGATAATATGCCTGTCATCTCCACTGCGAGTGATACGAGGCCGTTGGGGTGCAGCACGGCGTTCCGTATTGCCCTCCTGAACCCACCGATTCCATATTCTGCTAACAGTAATTGGATCGCGAGCAGCGCGAGCAACAATGTCGCGATACGATAAACCGTGATCACGATAGGCTACAATCCGACCTTTATCAAAGTTGGAAAACCGATGGTATGCATTTGTCCCACTTACACGAGGCATCACAACAACGTTTCACCAGGCATCGCCGGTCAACTGCTGTTTGTGTAAGAGAAATCGGATGGAAACTTCCCTCATGTCAGCACGTTGTAGGTGTCGCTACCAGCGCCAAACTTGCGTGAATGCTCTGAAAAGATAATCATTTGCAAACAGCATCTTCTTCCTGTCGGTTAAATTTCGCGTCTGTAGCACGCCATCTTCGTGGTGTATTAATTTTAATCGCCAGAGTGTAGATATGAATGGATGCACATGATCAGTCAGGATGCTTGCGTACGTGTCGCGTGTCAGAGCCGTATGTACACTTAACCGGGGGTGCCATACCACTCCAACTACACACACCATTACAGATCCTCCGTCAGGTTGAACAGTACCCAGCTGACATGCAGGGTGCATGGGTTCATGAGGTTTGTCTTTATACCCAAACACGACCATCCGCTCGATACCCATTGGAAAAGAGACTCGTCAGACTAGACGACATGTTTCCAGTCATCAACAGTCCAATGTCGGTGTTGAGGGGCCTGGGCGAGGCCTAAAGCTTTGTGCTGAACAGCCAGCTGACACTTGTTGATGTCCCGGCATTGAAATGCGCAGTAATTTATGGAAGGATGCACTGCTGTCACGTTGAATGATTCTCTTCAGTCGTCGTTGGTCCTGTTCTTGCAGGATTATTGTTTGTTTGTAAATCTTTCGGACTCAACTGCGTGGTTATTAATCGGTGGTTTACAAACTACTTAAACTAAGGTAAACTAACCTAAGGACAACACACACATCCATGCTCGAAGGAGGATTCGACCCTCATGTTGTTGAGGGAGGCCTTGCAATCCGCAACGTAGCACTCCAGAGCGCTCGGCTACTTGCAGGATTGTTTTCCGGCCGCAGCGATGTCGGACATTTGATGTTTTATCGGTTTCCCGATGTTCAAGGTGCATTCGCTGTAAGTTCGGGAAAATCCCAACCTCGTCGCTACCCCAGGGATGCTGTGTCATGTCTCTCATGTGCCGACTATTCAGACTCTGTTAAATTGTGATAACGTGGCATCGAGGCAGCTGTAACTGATCTAATGCCTGCACCTGACACTTTTTGTCTTATATAGGCGTTACGACCCCAGCTCTGTCCTCTGAGTGTTTACGTATCCGTGCCTATACCAGTTTCTTTCGCTTTTTAAATATATACATGTGTCAATTAATGAATAGGCCTATGTTTTTCGAGGAAAAGAAAAGGAAGTGAAACTGTGACTTTCTGAAATTCATACTCTCTCCTAAAGGGGAGTAACCGAGAATAAAAACAAAGGTGCAGACTGAATCAGCGTGTGAAAATGTGAAGAGCTCGTGCACGACGTCGTGGCCTGTTACGAGAAACGCATTCTAGAGTTGTATGCAGGGAGAGTCCGTTGTTTTTCTGGTGGCCGGCTCAGTTGCTCGTTGCCTGCCGAGCCATACCGACGCCTAACAACACCACCTGCCGGCCGCGGTGGCCGAGGAGACTGAGGCGCTCCAGTCACGGTCTGCACGGCCACTACGGTCGGGGGTTCGAATCCCCCCTCGGGCATGGATATTTGTGCCGTCTTTAGTATAAGGTAGTTGATAAGTAGTTTGTAAGTTTAGGGACTGATGACCCCGTAGTTAAGTCCCATAAGCTTAACAAACATTTTTGAACAACACCACCTAGAAAGGAGGCCGCGGCACTCTCGTGTGACGCCAGGCAGAGTAGGATGCGCCAACACCACCTAGAGACAAGGCCTTACAAGAGGCCGTGCCTACGTCACACTTAGAGGCCGCGGCCGCCACCTCACTGGCTGTTGGCTGGGGCACGCCCACCGCCGCGCAGCGGTCGGCCAGTCAGATGGCGGCCGCGGCCTCTAAGTGTGACGTAGGCACGGCCTCTTGTAAGGCCTTGTCTCTAGGTGGTGTTGGTTGCGTGCACATAGCTGACTGGGTAGCCGCTGGGACACGGCCCACTATACCGAAGCAGCTATGCGCGCGGAACCTACTCTGCCTGACGTCACACGAGTGCGTCGAGGCCCTCTCTTTAGGTGGCGGTGGGCCTAATCCCGTAGGCTATGGCCATACGCTTGGTATGTCAGTCGGCTGCTAACTGCGCCGCGCGACCAGTAGGCAACACGCAACTGAGGTACCGCCCCTCCACGATTTCTTGTACCAGCTCCACCGAGGCCAGGAGTGTTGGAATAGAAGCGTAGCATCATGCAGACTGAAAATTCGGAGTTAGCAGGAAGGCACACCGGGCTAAACCCGTGTAGTTTTGTGAAGCCATAGGACCAGAAAGGCGTTATGGGAATCGCAACTGATTGCTAAGCAGAAGACTCGGGTTCGTATTTTAGTCTCGGTACAAATTTTCACACGATGTTTTCGTCTGCATATATGAAACAAAATTCGTTAACTGTTGTTGACTTACATTGACAACATACTTTTCAGAGAAGTACTGGCGTGAAATTATATACCAGAACCAGAAAATATTTTTCTGCACTCGCTTAATAAAACCAACGCACTTTCCATATCGTGTACTACCAAAGGGGAGGAGGAAGTGTATTTAATTACAAACAGAAAAAAGTAAAAGACCGCAAAATTATTTAGTTTTGAATTTAATACACAATATACATTTCAAAGAGAAAATGATGTATAAGTATGGTCCTAAATATGGAAATATGAAATACGTAATTAATTCTGAAATTCGCACCTACTACTAAGACCTACTTACTTTGGGTAAGTTTAACTAAAAAAAATAAAAAATAAAAATAAAAAAAAGCGAAAAAAAATTATGGATTCTGGGTGAAGACAATAAATAAATATTTTTCAGTAAATTAAATTCCATAGTATCCGACTAGATAACGGCATTTAAACAAGCCATAAAGTAATGCTTCCCCCTTTGGTACCGCGAGTATTAATGATGTGCCGTGTAGGAGGAATAAAAAAAAGTTCAAATGTTTGTAGAGCTTATGGAACTTAACTACGGGGTCATCAATCCCTAAACTTACAAAATACTCATGAACTAGCTAATACTAAGGACGGCACAAATATCCATGCCCGAGGGGGGATTCGAACCCCCGACTGTAGTGGCCGTGCAGACCGTGACTGGCGCGCCGCAGACCGCTCGGCCACCGCGGCCGGCTAGTAGGTATCTGACAGGAGAGTATAATGCAGAATACACTAGGGCTATGATTGGACGTGGTTAGAGCCAGCCAGCTAGCAGGAGGTGCAGAAGGCGGCCATTAGCTCCCGCGTGACAAGGAGAGGAGGCCACGCCTCGTCTCACTGCGACGCCGCTCATTGGTCCCCACGCAAATGGTTAGCGCAAACAAACGCCAGCTGCCGGCTCCATCTAGCCACCAGTGTTTTTCCGCTGCACTTGTCCTCCAACGCAAATCTGTTGCCTCACTACACCTTGGCGCTATTTACCATGTCATGCATAATTTAAAAAAAATTATTTGTAAAAATGGGAAACTATTTTTTTCCATTTTGGAGTTTAACCATATATGTGTTATCGATTTCAAGATAATCTAGTCTCATCTTCACTTACCGGTGGATCACAAAATATACATGCTATTTTTTACATCCAGACTCACTTTCTAGTATGCCACCTCACGGCAAAGCCAGCCCTAGCTTGCGCGGGGCCCTGTGCAAAGCTTCCGCGTGGGCCTGTTCTGCAACCTTTCCTCCCCCCCCCCCCCATCAGAGGTTATAAACGTTCAAAAGATTTCTAAGTTTCGTAGTGGACATACTAACAATATATCAGAAGACTGACCACAGCAGACCTACAGTTATGGTAGGAAGATAATTAACTGGAGAAAGATTCTTAGAAAGTACAGTAATTACTAAAATGTTACTAACGGAAACTAACTTAGCTATCGGAATCCTTTCAATTTAATTAAATTCAAAATCTGAAAAGTTTCACAAGTGTAAGAATATACATTTACATGTTTTCAGCACGTGACATGCGATTTACACACTTCACACAAAACATCTTTTCTTTGCTTTTTGTTGGCCAAATTCATCTCTAATATCTTCCAAACTCAGTTTTGAAACCACGTTGTGTCCCACTGACAACATGGCAAGAAAAGAGGGCAGTCGTTGATGTGAGATGCTGCTTCTGAAATAATTCCTGATAGCTCCTTTCAGCGGACAGTCAGTGACACGGTTAGAAAGCTTCAGCAGGCAATATAAATGTTGAGAAATGGACTTGGGTGTTGTGTGTTTGTCCTCATCATAACTTCAGCACCATCAGCACACAAGTCACGGAAGTGGCGTCGATCAAAAGACTTGCAGCAGACGTCCGAACCCTGATGGGGATATCCCGGCTAATAAAAGGGATGCGTTCACTTCATTTCCTATTTCCCTGATGTAGCAGTTATGATAGGAGTTTGGCGGTCGTATAAAAGACACAGCAGTTAAAGGTCAACCACTCTACGTAACAAGAGCCTTGTTTTATCACTAAAATTAGCATATAAGGTCCGTGTGAACTACTTTCCTGGCCCAAACTGAGAACTGACTCGATTCAAATTACTTCAATAACAGGAACTTAATAATACAGTGGTCAATATACATAGCAGCTCACACGTTATTACACACAGACATTAATAAGCAAGCCATCCCAATTAAAGTTATCTTACAAAGGTGGCCAAAAAAACATTTATAGCGCAACGGAATTTACACTTAAGAAAATTTGCATTTGAGCTTGTTCTCAGCACTTGTGAAGAACAATATTAAATAAAAAAGGGAAGGTACTCTAAAAATACAATTTATAGGCAACTTACGGATTATGCTGAACATAAGCTTGTTTATTCAGATAGAAAACAAGCAAAATGGGGAACCAATTTCGTTAACACAATAAAAATGCATCTCTTACGTGGATTAATGCGGACGGAGTCCAGCCTAAGTTATATATGATTTAAAGCTACTGGGGGGAAGGATTCGCAAACAACACTCATTCGCTCACACACACGCAATGCCACAGCGAAACTCACCAAAATCAGTGTGCTGAGACGAGGCGGAAGCAGACGCCGCTATCGTAGGCGAAATTCAGCAAGTCGGAGGTAGCACAAAACACAATATACAAAAACACGTTGAAGCTGGCTGTGATCTGTCATGCCTCTTTTGAGATGGAGCGTGTATATAGCAAGTTAAATTATATCTGAATTGGACCGCGACCAAACACGCGAACGGCGGCACACGACTACGTTACATGAACTGAAGGTGAAGTGGTTGAAACTCGGATTCATTATACAAAATCACGATGTATTCTTAAGTTGCAGTCTGTTAGAAATCGATCTAGGTACTGCTTTTTATATGAGAAGTGGCTCCGAAAACCGGTAAAATTGAATAAATTTCCGAAAAATAAAGAAAATTAACTACTGCATGTAACCCATAGAAATGCTTAGAATTATATAAGGAAGCGAATGAAATACAGCTACACGCGATAGGGGGCGTTTACAGAGGGATGAAGTCCAGTCTCAGAAAAACCACAAAAATATAATAACTACAAAGTCGGAAAAATAAATTAAAGAATTACAGCATGCAACCTATAGAAATGTTTAGAATTACATAAGGAAGCTATTGAAGGAGGTTGTAAAAGGCTAAGAGAGAATTACTGACAAAGGCAGAGTGCTTACTACCAGTCGCAGAAGAGACATCAAAATTAAAATAGGCGGGGAGAGAAGATCGCGAAATATTAGTGGAAATCAGAAAGATACCCCCATAGTTACATGCCTGATGGGCATGGAACAAACAAGAGTGGAAGCTGAAGGCTTTGTTCTATGCACCAACCACGTGGAACACATATCATTCACGGAAGGAAAGGATGAGAAGATTTTTACATGCACTGTACAAAAATGAACATATCATCTATTAGAAATCAGGCCCCACAAAGCTACGCCAACACGTGATGAGAAAAGTTTTTAACATACAAGGCCGTTGTCAAACTGAAACTAGAATCACATACACCGCGTTTATCTATTGGAAATCACTGAATTGAAAAACGAGAGCACATTTCTGCACACGATCGGAGAAAATATTAAAAAAAAGTATGTTTCTAAGTTCACGAATCTAAGTTAAACATGCTAGTCAATGAAACGCTACCATCTCCAGAAACAAGAGCAGAACCAGCCTTACCTCACCAGACGACCAGCCCAGAATGATCAGACCGAGCGGCCACCGGACGCGGAAAGCCACCGGAAGCCAGAAAAACCAAGATCAGCACTGGTGGAGACGGAGATACTCGCCCTAGAGTAGGCTCGCTAACTAGCTCGCAACCAAAGGGTGTGGAAACCTCTTCGGTCGTATCAGCAGCTATCGACACTGAGCCAGAGAGAACGATGCAAAGCGAGCTATCACTCCCCACATTCAGACAGCCATAGATTCTCGCATCCACTTAAAAGTAAAACAACTGCACATTCTCACAGGGACAGTGGCGTAGCGGAGAAGCCGTACTTATGCCACATTAATTAATATAATAATAAATTGTTAACATTACAAAATAAGAAAAACTTGCCGGCCGCGGTGGCCGCGGTGACTAAGGCGCTCCAGTCACGGTCAGCACGGCCACTACGGTCGGGGGTTCGAATCCCCCCTCGGGCATGGATATTTGTGCCGTCCTAGTTAGTAAGTAGTTCATAAGTAGTTTGTAAGTTTAGGGACTGATGACCCCGTAGTTAAGTCCCATAAGCTTAACAGACATTTGAACATTTGAAGAAAAACTTAGCAATATTTACTAATATTTTAACACATGAAATAAAAATGCTATTCCTCAAGCCTTGAAAAGAGTGGGGTTCAAGTTTTAACAAAATGATAATCTAGCGACATTAAATAAATTATAACTTTACAGAAATATAGGCCACTACAGTCGGTGGTTCGAATCCCCCCTCGAGCATGGATGTTTGTGTCGTCTTTAGTATAAGGTAGTTCATAAGTAGTTTATAAGTTTAGGGACTGATGACCCAGTAGTTAAGTCCCATAAGCTTAAAAAACATTTGATTTTTGAACAGAAATATACAAAAATATATGGAAGACGACAGACGGTCGTCTTTCACAGTCAGTCTAAAAACTGCCGATACAGCTGCAGTTTTCTGTTGAGTGCCTTGCCGTCCCATTTGACTGGAGCAGGGAGCACTGCGGATCTCAGCTGAAGCTGGAACAGCCTATATGGGGGAAACATCTGGTAAGGGACGAGTGTAATGCCTGGTTATTAGCTACACGGGTGAGTAGAAAGGGTGCGCAGAGGCGCGAATCGAGTTTCTCTTAATTTAAGTATGAGCAATAGTCATGTGTTGACACTAGATATTACAATGATGCATCATAACACCTGTATCATAACACCTGGTTCCTTCGACTATGATACAAGCATAATTATCTAAATCTGAGACATAGTGAAGTAGCCATAGTCGTGTCACAATGGGTATGTGATTGAATTGCATGACATGAAAAGTTGTTTCAGAAGCAAAATTATGGATGACAACTTTCAAATTAGGCTCTACTGTTTTGCGCAGGGCCCTGTGCGACTGCACCCTTTTCGGTGGCGGCGGGCATTATCACTTCCTTCATCTATTCCAGCAGTGTATCGTTCGCGGACAAAAACGACAGCCGGTACGCCTCCGTGTGGGCTCTAATCTCTCTTTCATCCATGCGGTCGCTTCGCGAGATATACGTAGCAGGGAGCAATAGATTGGTTGACTGCTCGAAGGAGGTATGCTCTCTAAACTTTGACAGGAGCCCGTACCGCGATACAGAACGTCTCTCTTTCAGCGTCCCTGTAACGCTTTTTCACTCACTGAATGAGCTCGTAACCAAGTATGCTGTTCTCCGTTGGACCTTCCTGTGTCTTCTATCAACCCTACCCACACTGATGAGAAATACTCAAGCATCGACTTAATGAATGTTTTGTCACCTACTTGCTGTGTTGACGGTCTACACTTCCTGAGAATTCTTGCAATGAATCTCACCCTGGCATCTGCCTTGCCCGCGGTTAATTTTATATGGCCCTTCCGCTTCAAATCCCTCCTTGTGTCAACTCCCAGATATTTTATGGAACTAACTGCTTCGAGTGTTTTGTGCTTCTATTGGGGAATTACAAAATAAGGGGTATTTATTTCAATGTAAACGCAGCACCTTACATTTTTTATGTTGAGGGTCAGTTGCCATTCCCTCCACTCTGCATCGGTGCGGTGCAGCCGGCTGCGGTGGCTGAGGGGGCTGAGGCGCTCCAGTCACGGTCTGCACGGCCACTACGGTCGAGGGTTCGAATACCCCCTCGGGCATTGATATTTGTGCCGTCCTTAGTCTTAGCTAGTTCATAAGTAGTTTGTAAGCTTAGCGAGTGATGACCCCGTAGTTAAGTCCCATAAGTTCTACAAACATTTGATTTGGTGCGGTGCAGATCGTCTTGCATTTCCCAACCCTTTTCCAGTTTTGCGACTTCTCGATAAATTACAGTATCATCCGCAAAATGCCTCATTGAACTTCGGAAGTTATTTATGAGGTCATTTATATATATTGTGATAAGCAATGGCCCTATAACACTTCCTTGGGGCACGCCAGAAATACGTTTCATGTCTGAAGACTCATCTGAGTTAAGAATGACATGCTATGTTCTGTAGCTAGAAATGCTTCAATCCAGTCACAGAAATGATCTGATATTTCATATGCTCGCACTTTGTTCACAAGGGGACGGTGCGGAAATGTATCGAATTTCTTGCGGAAGTCAAGAAACACGGCATCTACCTGGGAGACTGCGTCTACTAGTGTCTGTGTCTCGTGAATGAATACCGCCCACTTGGTTTCACATCACCGTTGCTTTCGGAAATTATATTGATTCCTACAGAGGTCTCCAGGAATGTCATAATACACGAACATTCAACGTGTTTCGAAATTCTGCAACTCACCGACGCCTGATATATATAGACCTATATATAAATATTTGTCCTTCTGATACTGCTACTGCCGTTTCGGCCTTAGGCCATTGTTAAGAAATGTGTGATAAAACGTGTATCATAAATTTTGGGTGAACTGCCACTCCTTACACCATGCGTCAATGCTGCAGATCCTCCTGCATTTCGTCCCCATTTTCCAGTGTCGCGACTTCTCGGTAAACTACAGCATCAGCCGATAAAAACCTCACCGCACGTCCGATGTTATCTACGAGGTCAGTTATGAATCTTGTCAAAAGCAACGCTCTTATAAAACTCGCTTGGGGACGCTAGAAATCAGTTTCACGTCTGAGGCCTTGTCTCAGTTTTGCGCATCTGATCGTCAGCTTTCTTGATAACTGGAATGATCTGCGCTTTTTTCTCTTGTTTTCAATTCTTTGGAACGCTTCGCTCCTCCAGAGACGTTCGTGCACTGCTGCCAGAAGGGATGCAGGTTCCCTCGCGTACTCCGCTGAAAGTTTAATTGCCGGCCGCAGTGGCCGAGGGGACTGAGGCGCTCCAGTCACGGTCTGCACGGCCACTACGGTCGGGGGTTAGCATCCCCCCTCGCGCATGGATATTTGTGCCGTCCTTAGTTGTAAGTAGTTCATAAGTTTAGGGACTGATGACCCCGTAGTTAAGTCCCATAGACTCTACAAACATTTGAACATTTTTTGAAAGTTTAATTCTTGGCTGAGCCACTGTGTACCCGTTATCCTGCTACTAGGGTGCTTGGTGTCGCAATACATTTCATACATGGTTGTGGTCTTTCTAGCGTATACCTTCGATATAAACCCCTGAATGTCCACAATATACGGTTAACTTTCATTAATTATTTCAAATTGTGTCTATATCGACGCGATTTTGGAAGGCCCTTAATGGGCTAGCGCTTTAAAACAAAATTTGCTACAGTATGGGCCTCATTGACTTGCAATATGGTGGTTGTATTGTTATGACGTGACATGACGTAGTGTCCAGAGACTGAGCCTCCGGAAGGCCCACAAGATCTGCACTGTGTAGAAAGCACATGGTAGAAGGTACGCTCCCAAACCACAGTTACAGAGCTTAACCCAGATAGAGCAGAATTATTTCTAGTTTAATTTTTTTTTTTTTTTTTTTTTTTTTTTTGGTTTTGTTTCCATATCACTGCACAAGATCGTTATAAGTGATTTTTTTTCACAATCACGCCATTAGTTTTATAATACTGTCCTTCTATCTGAAAGGACTTACAAATGATTGTTTTAGAATTTTAACTTGGCAAATCATTTTATTAAAATATCATTTAAAATGTAATATATACATATAAATGTCACAAAAATGAAAGAATGTTCAATAAATACATACCCAACTACGAGGAAGTCTTTAATATCTTCTATATGAACCTGAACTTAGAAGCCGTATCCAGCCTCTATGCAATCAACAATACAATCTAACATTTATCTGAAATGGGACCAGACATAGAAATAAAATACGACACTGTGCATAAATTATTAATTACAAGGATGAAAAAGTAAGTTGCCGTTCTTGTCCTTCTGGAAGGACGTCAGCCTTATCTGGGTTAACCGACGCTACAAGGCGCAGTTCGATATACATTAGGCGATTCCAACAGTTCACTAGCATTACGTAAACTCGTGTGCGAAAAACTAGAGCATCCTGAGAATTAAAAAACTAGAATCCATTGCTAAAAACGTATTTTGTTATGTACACTTCTGGCCATTAAAATTGCTACATCATGAAGGTGACGTTTTACAGACGCGAAATTTAATCGACAGGAAGAAGATGGTGTGGTATGCAAATGATTAGCTTTTCAGAGCATTCACACCACGTTGGCGCCCGTGGCGACACCTACAACGTGCGGACATGAGGAAAGTTTCCAACCGATTTCTCATACACAAACAGCAGTCGACCGGCGTTGTCTGGTGAAATTTTGTTGTGATACCTCGTGTGAGGAGGAGAAATGCGTACTATCACGTTTCCGACTTTGATAAAGGTCGGATTGTAGCATATCGCGATTGCAATTTATCGTATCACGACATTGCTGCTCGCGTTGGTCGCCATCCAATGACTGTGAGCAGAATATGGAATTTTTGGGATCAGGAGGGCAATACGAAACGCCGTGCTGGATCCCAACGGCCTCGTATCACTAGCAGTCGAGATGACAGGCATCTTATCCGCATGGTTGTAACGGATCGTGCGGCCACGTCTCATCCCTGAACCAACAGATGGGGACGTTCGCAAGACAACAACCATCTGCAAAAACAGTTCGACGACGTTTGCAACAGCATGGACTATCAGCTCGGAGACCATTACTGCGGTTACTCTTGACGCTGCATCACAGACAGTATCGTCTACGATGGTGTACGCAACGACGACCCTGGGTGCACGAATGGCAAAACGTCGGTTTTTCGGATGAATCCAAGTTCTGTTTACAGCATCATGATGGTCGTATCCGTGTTTGGCGACATCGCGGCGAACACACATTGCAAGCGTGTATTCGTCATCGCCATACTGGCGTATCACCCGGCGTGATGGTATGGGGTGCCATTGGTTACACGTCTCGGTCACCTCTTGTTCGCATCGACTGCACTTTGTATAGTGGCCATTACATTTCAGATGTGTTACGACCCGTGGCTCTACCCTTCTTTCGATCCCTGCGAAACCCTACATTTCAGCAAGATAATGCACGACCGCATGTTGCAGGTCCTGTACTGGCCTTTCTGGATACGGAAAATGTTCGACTGTTGGCGTGGCTAGCACATTCTCCACATCTCTCACCAATTGAAAACGTCTGGTGGCCGAGCAACTGGCTCGTCACCATACGCCAGTCACTACTCTTGATAAACTGTGGTATCGTGTTGAAGCTGAATGGGCATCTGTACCTGTACACGCCATTCAAGCTCTGTTTGACTCAATGCCCAGGCGTATCAAGGCCGTTATTACGGGCAGAGGTGGTTGATCTGGGTACTGATACCTCAGGACCTATGCACTCAAATTGCGTGAAAATGTAATCACGTGTCAGTTCTAGTATATTTTTGGAATGAATACCCGTTTATCGTCTGCATTTCCTCTTGGTGTAGCAATTTTAATGGCCAGTAGTGTAGTTTGGGGCTGCTCCACCTCAAATGTGTTATGTCGAAGAATATCCTCCTCTCTTTCTTGTGCACAGAATTAATACACCAAAAGAATCTCTTAAGACGAACAACTGTGGTCCTTGTAAATGTTGAAAGTTTCCGATCTGGTGTGCCAGCAGGAGGGTGGAGAGGGGGAGAAAGAGGGAGGGAGAGAGTAATCTAAGCATAAGAGTAATTAACTTTTACTTGCAGACAGCATGTAACTGTGAGTTTAGAAAGGCAAAACCCCTGTAATTAACAAAACATAAACTGACTTTTTATGTTATGCTTCCTTTTAATTGCTTCTTGCTCCTTAATTGTCACTAATTTACGATAAAACTAAATAAAAGTCTTTTTTGTTTTGTGACTGGTTGGGAGAAAAATAAGATATTGTGTACGTTTTATTCATACGTAAATAATGTTAAAGATTCAACTATTAGAAAAAAAAATCGTGAATTTCTTGGGCTTCGATCAGGCTGGCGCAACGAGGTGTTTTCATTTATTAGTTTAACACTCTGGATTCTTTTCTCAGACACTAACAAATAGTACTGTCACGCATTGTAAACAGATGTATTTGAAGCTATGCGGTTCGATTTTCTAGTTATTGGAGCAAATTAGAAATTTTAATGGCATTTTCTCGCACAGCAGATACAAAGGATTTTCATGTTATTAGAAATTCTTTAAGAAACACAATCAAGTGTAATTTGGTTGATCAGGAAAGCATTCTAGAATACCCATCACGTTTTGTGTATTACCTTTACAAAGCACGAAGAAGAAATTGAGTCAGTAAAACGCGGCACAGGAAATATGATTTTAGGTTTTGAGGAATTATCAAACTTAGCGCGACATATTTACTGGCTGTTTGATTGTTTTTCAGTGCATTGTTTGATAATGAAACAGCTACGCCAGATACAGTATTGTTTGTCCACGGTAAGCTGACGATTCGTACTCTGGCTGTTGGCAGCGGCAGGAGGGTGTTCAAATCAAATGTTTGTAAAGCTTATGGGACTTAACTACGGGGTCATCAGTCCCTAAACTTACAAACTACTTACGAACTAGGACGGCACAAATATCCATGCCCGAGGGGGGATTCGAGCCCCCGACCGTAGTGGCCGTGCAGACCGTGACTGAAGCGCCTCAGTCCCCTCGGCCACCGCGGCCGGCAGGAGGGGTGTACCATGGCTTCCGGGATGAGAGGAGCAGTGAGCGGAAGTCAGCGTCGCAGTGTTAGTAATGTCACCCGTAACAATGTGTGCAGTAATATTCTGCGTCTAGGGGCAGTGTAAAGTTGACAGCGCGCCGAAATAAATGAATGTCCTGCAACTAGTGCAGATGTTTTCTGCTCCTGGCATCAAAAAATTTTCAAATGTTTGTAGAGCTTCATTGACTTAACTACGGGGTCATCAGTTCCTAAACTTACAAACAACCTATGTACTACCTTGTACTAAAGACGGCACAAACATCCATGCCCATGGGGGGGGGGGGGGGGTGATTCGAACCCCCAACGGCGAACTGCCGCGCGCACCGTAACACGGCGCTCCAGTACGCACGGCTAATCCGCCGCGGCGCTCCTGGCATCACCAGGTAATATCGTCTTCACTTGTCGAATTAATATACTTCCATCTATCTTTCAATTCACTTCTAGTTGTGGCGCACTATGGCGTCATTCTCAAGAGCCTATGGTTACAATGATTCAACCACATTAAACGGTGTAAAAAAAAAAAGTATAAAAAAATGAATATCGGTAGTGCGGAACTCCTCATTTATCAAAATGACAATGAAACCATGTGCGCCGCGCGAAAGTGGCATTGTGATCTGGGTCGCAACATCGCGACGTGGAGAACGCTGCCGCTCCCTCGAGGGGTTCGAGTTCTCAGACGAGCAAGCATACCGTAAAGATATGCTGAACACTGTAGGGGAAGGCGTGTTACGGCAAAATAAATAAATAAATAAAAATTTAGAAAATTATAAAAAAAAGAAAAGAAAATGAAACCCACACACAACTGTATCGAGTGAAATTACGACACAATCGGAATGTGAAATAATTTGAGCGAAGTGGTTGGATGTTTTTACCGACCACCTGGCTCAGCAGCAGTAGTGGCGGAACATCTGAGGAAAACTTGGAAAATAATTCCCGTAGACTGCCTGACCCTGTGATAGTTTTAGAGGAAGACTTCAACTTACCGGATGCAGACTGGGAGACTCATGTGCATAGGACGGATTAGCAGCGACAGAGAATCGAGCGATATTGTTCTAGGTACTTTATCCGAAAATTACCTCCAGCATTTAAACAGAGAGCCGACTCGTGGAGACAACGTCTTACACCTGCTGATAACAAATAAAACCGAACATTTCCACTGAACTCAATTAACCTAGGACAGGAAATCATCGATCATAAGGCCGTTACAGCATCAATGAATACAGTTGTAAATAGAAATATCAAGAAAAATAGGAAGATCTTCCTTTTTGGCAAAACGAAAGGGGTCAGTCTTCAAAGTAGTACTTGATTGCTCAACAAGATAGTTCCGCCTCTATCACAGTGTTGAGCAACAGTGGATTAAGTTGAACAGCACCGTACAGTACGCGTTAGACAAGTACGTGCCGATTAAAATTAAGAGAGACGGGAAAGATATACCGTGGTTCAAAAACCGAGTTAGGAAACGGTTACGAAAGCAAAGAGAACTTCACTGCAAGTATAAACGTAGCCAAAGTCTGCCAAAATTTGCGTAAGGAGGACCATGCGAGAGGCGTTCAACGACTTAGAAAGCAAAATTTTGTGTACCGACTTGGCAAAAAATTCTAAGAAATTTTGGTCCTACGTTAAATCGGTGAATGGGTCGAAACCAGATGTTCAGACAATTGTTCTACCAATTCTTGAATACTGGGCGTATGTGTGGGACCCGTACCAGTGAGAATGATAGAGCAGTTGAAAGAGAAGGTCCAGAGAAGAGCAGTATGTAACAGGTTTATTTAGCCAGCGTGAAAGCGTGACGGAGATGATCGGCAACTGCAGTGGCATACGCGGCTAGAGAGGCGTTCTGCATCATAGTTCTGGCTGCTGGCAAAGTTCCGAGAGCGTACCTTTGTCCAAAAGCCAACTAGTATATTTTTTTCCTTTTATGTATCTCTCGCGAAAAGAGGATAAAGTTACAGAGGCTAGGGGCCACAAGGAGTCTTACCAGTAGTCAACAATAAACGACTGGAACACGGAAACAAGAAAATGTCTCTCGAACGCAAATATCCTCCCCCACACACCCTGTGGTGAGTTTTGGAGTGTACACCTACATAAATGCTTTGCAACTCATATTGAAGTGCATGGCAGAGGGTTCATCAAACCGCTTATGTGATATTTCTGTACCGTTTCATTTTCTAATAGTGCAAGAGAAAAAGGAACACCTAAACCTTTCAGTTTTCGATCTGTTTTCTCTTATTTTATTACGATTATCAAGTCTCTCTCCAATTATGTAGGTGGCTGCTAACACTATATGTTCGCATTCTGTATATAAAGTTGGTGAAAGAAATTTCGCAAATAAATGTCACTGCAACGTATAACGCTTTTCGTTTAAAGATTTGCACCCCAATTCGTGAATCATTTCCTTGACTCTCCCCCCAATAAAATAGATTTAGATATAAACGTAGGTGCAGGTCGATCGGATCTGTTCAAAAGCTGGAAATGGAATATCTCATCAAACGTGTGGAGTCGATAATGAAGGCGAATGGCTGAATTATGCAGGGTGATTCAAAAGTCACCGTACTAGGACAACACTCTTATGTGTACAGATACCGAAAATACCTTGAAGGACAAAATTGTTGGAAATACATAGTTTTAATGCATGAGCTTAATTGCTGCGACGTTAAAATTTACTTTATTTGTCTACTTGAAATCACAAAATTAATAAAACAAAACTACTGTCGAACTGGAAAACTGAAACAAACACAAAGAAATCAATGTCATATCTGTACACTTTTTATGACATACTAAAGAAACTGACAATCGCTAGTAACAAATCTACGAGATGGAAAACTTAAAAACATTAATGACTTGAACTTTCGTGTTCTGCAGCTCCACTGCTTGGACATTACTGAAGGAATTGTTGGAACTGATGACCATCCTGTTGAAGACACATTCGCCTGCGGATCTCGTAACTCATACTCACATTATGTAACGCCGTAGGTGTTATTGTTGCTCCTGTTATGTTCTTCTGCAGTTCCTTTAGTGTTTCTGTACACTACAGTTTTGAGAGGAAAAAGTCAAGTAGTTTCAAATCTGGCGACCTAGGCGACCATTCCTCCGGGACCCTTCGACATATCCAATGTTCACGTAAGACTTCATTCAGCAATTCGCGAGTTGTTCTGTTGTTCTTTCGAAATGCGGCGGTGCTCCTTCTCGCTGAAGGGACAGATTATTTAAATACGACAGGAGTGTCATCTCTGCACAACTGAGCAGTGAGCTTGTTATTCAGCAACACGGGGCCGCCGTGTACGTCACAACCCGCATTTAACCTTGGGTCAGACTGATGATGAGCATCTACAGCAGTATGTAGGTTCTCGGTAGCTCTATAAATAGCCTATGTCTATTCACCGTTAAGATGGAAACAGGCCTCGTCGCTGAAAAGAATAGCGGCTTCAGGGTGTGGTTGGCGCTTTCGTCTTACTGTAAACCACTCACAGAACTGCATCCATCTATCTGCGTTATTTCCTTCAAGTTCCTGAACAAAATGCACATGATATGGTTGGAAATAATTTCTTAATACTATTCTTGACACTGATGCTACATTCTTAAGATACTTTTATCGTTACCATTATCGGGCTGTTAGCTTAGCTAGTACGCTATCTGAGATTGCATGATCTGTTCTGTACATGGCCGCCCAACCGTCACCTTGAATGGCTGTGTGATTTGGGGGTGGTTGATCAGGATTCCATCTGTGTTATTCCTCTGCAGCCTGCCGTCGACTCAAGCCTGCAGCGTGATTCAGAACCATTTCCACCCTTTCCTGAATGGTGCAGTGTGTATTATGTATTGCCGCGGTGGAGTAGCCGAGCGGTCTAAAGCGTCTCGCTGCAGAGCACGCGGTTGCTCGCCGTGGAGGTTCGAGTCCTCCCTGGGGCATGGGTGTGTGTGTGTGTGTGTGTGTGTGTGTGTTTGTCCTTAGGTTAGTTTACCTAGGTTTAAGTAGTTTGTAAGCTGATGACCACGCAGTTTGGTCCGATAGATTTACAAACATCTGAACATCTGTATTATGTATTGTTGCTGATTACCGAAGAAAATCAAATTCAACCACGAGGTCATGATTTGAAACGTATGTCCAGCAATTTTGACCGCTATCGTTTTTTCAGTATCTGAAGAAATAACGGAGTTTTCCTATGTCGCGCGACAAATCACCATGTATAGTATTAGTGTGAATTCTCGTGTAGGAGAGCCTAATTTTTTTGTTTCCAGTGTGTTTAGGTGAAAGCAACATCCTCGTGTGTTTTCTGCAGCATTTATAGTATCCATAGTAGCTATGGCCTTCCTTTTGCAGGACACTACTTACTCCGTAACTCACGCTCATCACTAAAATTATCCCGACGCGCGTTAAGATATCAAGTAGGCAGAACATTGCACACAATATACACTTGTGTTGGGTCGTACATTCCTCATTGCGTCCAATCACAAAGGCGGTGCAGCGTGTTTCGTCCGGGTGCGCAGTGGTCGACAAAGCTTCAAACGCGCTTCGTGTTTAGACTCAGCAACGCCTTCTGTTTGTGGCCATAAGATTGCTTCCTCTGCCTCGGATCCTCCAAATCCAGTGTGCTAATTTTAGGACCTCGCCGCATCATTCTTTGAAACCGGGTGAAGATGCGTCCTGCGCTAAGCTTCAAAGGGAAACCGTGGGAGCAAACAGATGCGTTGCGAGACGTATTTTTCATTTCTTTTGTTTTTCTTTTTCGCCATAGATTATCCTCAGGTTCTTTAGTGACTTTCGATGCCTTTGGATACATACAAGGTGACAATTACAGGACTACATAAAATGAAATCGTAATTACTTGTTTGCCATAAGACGTTAAAACTGCACACTTGGTCGTGGGGTATGGTGGGAATTACTATGTGCTTGCTCGTGCGAATATAGTTTGCTTTAGCGATGATGTTCACTTTCAGTTGGATGGGTTCGTCAATAAGCAAATTTGGGAACGGAGAATCCGCATATCGCGATCGGGAAGTCTCTCCAGTCTCAACGGATGGCTGTGTGGTGTCAATGCCCAGTCACGGAATACTCGGTGGTGATGATCGTGCTGGGTTTTTGGCCGTTTTAACCCAGATGGGATCGTGTTCGGTCTGCCTTGTGCAAGTCTTTTTAGTTGATGCCATTTCAGCGAATTGCGCGTCGATGATAATGGCATGGTGATGAAGACGATACAGCACCCAGTCCCCAACCAGAGAGAAGCTCTGACCCGGCCAGGAATCGAACCCAGGTCCCCCTGCATGGCAACCCACCGCGATCTCCACTAGACTGCGGATGCGAACGAAATAATCGGTGACTACCGAACACATACGCGGAGGGCTTGCAAGATAATATCATCCCCATTGTCTAAAGTTACCCTGATTTAGACAAGATGTGGTCCATGCACGATGGAGCTTGATCGCATCGAAGCAGGAGAGTGATGATCTCCTGGAGAAGCACACTGGGAACTACAATATGGATCTGAAATATCCATGGCATGGGCCTTGAATGGCCGCCATATTCTCCGGATCTGAATACATGCGATTCCATTTTGTGGGCCTAAATTAAAGACAAGGTGTACAGCAGTAAGCCGGCCGCGGTGGCCGAGGAGACTGAGGCGCTCCAGTCACGGTCTGCACGGCCACCACGGTCGGGGGTTCGAATCCCCCCTCGGCCATGGATATTTGTGCCGTCCTCGTTCTTAAGTAGTTCATAAGTAGTTTGTAAGTTTACGGACTGATGACCCCGTAGTTAAGTCCCATAGACTATACAACATTTTGTACAGCAGTAACCCTAAAATAAATGCTAGCTGCAAACAGCCGTTTAGCAGGTCATTGGCAGCATCGACGTTCCGATCTTCGGCGGGCCAGGCAGCATTTCGCTATTCGTCTGCGCCACAGAAGCCAGGCATATAGAACATGTCATAATCTTAATCCGAGTATCTTTAGTAACGTTTACAGGTTGAATAAATTGTGTGCATACCGTAGTTTGTAAATAATTTACGTTTTGTTTCATATACTTAAATCATTGTCACCCTGTATGTCTTATATACGGGAAGTCACACTTGATGTTACAAGCCCAATATGTAACGAATGTTTGTCACAATGCAGTCACAGATGTATGGCTGTGCTCTGGGAGAATGAGTCGCGGTTTGTTACCCCCGACACGTGTTAACGTCAATCTCACTTTTGACTATTCGCACATGCATAAGATTTTAAATGCATTACCAGTATATTATTATTCTATCAAATTTTGTATATGGTTTGTTTCCATCAGCCCACAGTACATTGCTTTTGCATAAAATCCTGAAGACTGCAGATCAAATAAATAAATCCTCTGAAAAGTAGGTATAAAAAATTGGAAGAGTAGGCTACCTTCGACATGCCATTGTTTTGATAACTATTAATACAGAAAACTTTTACAGCGTCGTAATATATACGGAAGAGCTATCAGTTCGATGTACGTTCATCGGTTTTTGGTACTCCACTTACAAGAGACACCTTTTGACCTCCAGCGCTCACAACGGCACGTAACCATGCTTAGAATAAAATGCAATCATGAAAAAATGAGTGGTGTGCGTCATTTTCGTGCAAAACACTTCACTTGTCTCCTAGCGCCACTAGTAGTAGGGTAAAGCCGGTTCGAGATCAGCGTACCACTTCGCTACCTGGGTACACCCCCACCCACAGGCCCACGCACTAGGCCAATTGCCCGACCGCCTCACCATCGCCTCCGCGCTCGCCCCCGGCACCGCCCCCACCCACCACCCCTCGGCCACCAGCAGACGTCCAATTGCCCCACCTCCAGATCCAATTTAGTTTAATTAAATTTGCATATCAATTTAATTGTAACAACCTACGTTTGTTTTATCAGTAACAAGGCAACTGCCTCCACAAGTTAGCATTTGCGTCAGCACACACCCGCCCTCGCTACCGCACCCCGCCACCACCCCACTGACAGCCCTAAAGATTGCCGTCCCCACATGAACCAGTCTGTGACTCCAACCCATGCCCTCCCAAGTTTTTTTTTAAATTTTTTTTTTTACGAAAGTTAGGATACTTGTGCGAGTGCCGCCCCCATCTCCTCCCCCAGAGCATCCACCAACGCTCCCTATAATTTTTTGCATTAACAATTAGAACATTACATATTAAATTTGCATATCAATTTAACCACCTGCCACCGCCGCCACCGTCGACAGGTATGCCTCCGATTATATTGCATAATAGTCGTTCTTAATATGTATTTATTAAGGATGAATATTTCTCTCGGAAGTAATGTTTGACATAAATTGTTTATAAACAATTACCAACGATGCCAGGAACCTCGCGACATTTCGTAACTTACTTAAACGATTTATTTAATCAACTCTAAATGAGTGCAAAACCCTCCGCCCTCGCGCTAGTGTAGCTAAAACTGGACCGCCCAGTCCTCCAGGGTCGAGTGCAAGCTTGCAGCCTAGCAGGTAAAAGCGTCCACCTACAGCCAGGAACAGCAAGGAAGGCGTTTAAAGCCCATCCGTCTGTTAGCCTAGGCAAAATAACTATATAGACGATGCTCATAACAGCCGACGAACATAATGTAACGGTAGCAAACGCCCCAAACCTGAGTGTCAAACACTGTAGCCGGGTAACACAGCTACCTTAACAATTTCTCTTGGAAACGGTATGTACGATCCTTGTTTAAGCGTCTAATAGTAATGCAGATCTATCTCCAGTGCGATAGCAGGGTTCTTCAGGCAAGCTACATAAAACTTTTGTGTCCCAGCCTCGTCGCCGCTTTTGTGTCTCGTTCCGTTGTAGGTGTCGGTGGCCGAGTGGAATGAGACCGACACAGAAATAAAGATAGCACGCTGGTGCAGGTACGGAGGGGAGCAGCCAGAACTAGAAACACTAGAGTAAATTAGAATGAGATATATATTGCACAGAATTTATACAATACTTAACTTTTACATAGTACTGCAGAATGTTGATACATAGTTGAGCTAGAGTCCTGCCTAGTGCCTAACTGATAGCCAAGTCTTCGCTGGTGCCTATCGGATTCCAAAGTCTTTACTGGTTCCTAACTCAGTCCCAAGTGAACGATGTCGTTCAGTGGTGGCCACGAGCGGAGTTGCAGCAGAGGGCGCTTGTGGCTGTCGTGGTAAGAACGCCGCGCCGTGCGTGAATGGCGGCGCGCGGCGAAAGTAGGTGGCGCGCACTTTGTACTTGTGCGACACCACACCCCTCCCCCCAAAACCGCCGCGCCGTTGTGGCGTAGGACTGAGGGCCACGGCGACGGCACTGGGAGGAGGGCCTGGGCGGGGGCGTTACTGGTGGGACGGGCGTCATAGCTGAGGCTGGGATCGAGACGCCGTCCGCGCCCCGGTATACACCTTGCGATCCGCCGGAAAACCCGCGAAAACCAGCGGAAGGGCGCCCGCCCCCGCCCAGATTGAGAAGGTCATCTTCTTCTGAGGTGCGTGGCCCAAGCTGGGGGGGCCCGCACGGTCACGGAGTCCCTCTCGGTGACGCTGTCAGCTGAGGCGGCGACGGAGGCGGAGGAGCCGACTGCGTAGGAGGCGCGTCGACATCCATCGGTATCTCGTAGCCCGGGGACGAACGATGTGGTTGTCCTCCCTGGCGGTGAACTGGGTCTGGAATCAAGAAACCGGAGACAGGATAGCGCGGCCTGTGCAAGCGCAATTGGTTTGCGTGGCGCCGCAGCTCCGACCCTGTGGAAGAACGTACAACATACATATTGCGACCGAGCACGCGCTGAATGGTGCCTGGCAACCATGTATTCTTCATACCAGCAAACACCCTGTACAGCACCGGCGTAGAAACCTGAAAACGCGTAGCGCCATACGAACCGACTCGGTGCGTGGGAGGCTGCAGCAGGTGAAGGAGAGTGCGGTGACGGCGGCCGTGTAGCAGCTCGGCAGGAGACGGGCCGTCACGTGGCATGCACCGATACGTAGACAGGAAAATTTGTAGAGTTGCTGCCTGGAGTGCTGACCTTTCATCTTCTCCATGTGAGACTTGAATGTTCGAACGAAACGTTCTGCTTCACCATTGGACTGAGGGTGAAAAGGTGCGGTGGTGATATGCTGAATGCCATTCACACGACAAAACTGTTGAAATTCCGCACTAACAAACTGAGGTCCATTGTCACTGACGATAGTTTTAGGCAAACCTTCGATGCAAAACACTGATGTTAAGGCACTGATTGTACTAGACGCCGTCGTTGAGTTCATGGCAATCACGAAAGGAAACTTGCTGAAAGCGTCTGCAACCATTAACCAGCGCGTATTCCAGAAAGGTCCGGCAAAGTCAATATGTACACGTTACCATGGTCCCGTGGGGCGTGGCCAGTCGGAGAAACGCTGTGGAGGAGCCGCCTGATGCTCCGCACAAACTGTACACTGTGATGTCATGCTCTCTATCTGAGCGTCCATACCAACCCAGGTACAATGACGTCTGGCCAGTTGCTTTGTCCTAACAATGCCCCAATGTCCTTGATGCAGGAGGCGTAACACTTCTCGTTGCAGGGAACGAGGAACAATCACTCTTGCTTGGTCGTTGTCGGTATGCAACAACAGTAAACTCTGATTTAAAGACAATGCATGACGTTGTGCAAAATAACGTCGAACCAGAGGGCGATCAATGTCTTTGGCTCTGGCAGGCCACCCTGAGCGAACAAAACGTGCTACCACACTTAGGTCTGCTTCCACAGCTGTTTCCTGTGCAACCCGACGAGAGTTCAATGGAAAGTCTGCGACAGCGGAAGCATCTCTGGAGTCTATCTGACAACATGCCATTTCTGAAGAATCAAATGATACATCCTGGCCAACCGGAAGTCGGGAAAGTGTGTCCGCGTTGGCATGTTTAGTGGTAGGTAGGTACAAAATCTCATACTGATAATTTGACAATATCAAGGACCATCTCTGAAGCTTTTGTGCCGTTCGTGGCGGAATCGGCTTTGTGGGTGAGAACAACGACGTGAGAGGCTTGTGGTCTGTCAACAAATAGAATTTTCGGCCATAGAGATAATGATGAAACTTTGTGACGCCGTAAATGATTGCTAAGGCCTCCTTTTCTATCTGACTGTAATTCTGTTGCGTTGGCGTCAGAATCTTGGACACAAAGGCTATAGGTCGATCGTGAGATCCAATGCGATGTGACAAAATTGCACCTAGACCGTACGACGAGGCATCAACTGCTAATACTACAGGCTTCTGTGGGTCAAAGGGTATCAAACATGCATCACTGAGTAGTGCAGACTTTAGTTTGTCAAAGGCAACTTGGCAATCTTTAGACCATACAAAAGGAACATTCTTCTTACGTAAGTGATGCAGTGGAGCTGCAATCTGAGAGGCACTGGGAATAAATCTGAAATAATAGTTAAGCTTTCCCATTACTGCTTGCAATTCATGCACATTCTTAGGAGGAGGCAAGTCTTTGATTGCTCGAAGATGTGACTGTAAGGGATGTATTCCTTGGGCATTAATCACATGGCCTAGGTACTCTATTTCAGTTTGAAAAAACGAACACTTTGCTTTATTGCAACGTAGACCTGCTGCAGTCAAAACTTTGAAAAGGCACTCCAGGTTTGCTAAATGTTCTTCAACTGTACGTCCGGATACCACAATATCATCTAAATAGTTCGAACAACACGGTACAGAAACTGTCAGCTGTTCCAAAAAACGCTGAAAAATAGCGGGGGCGGAAGAACCGCCAAAGGGTAGGCGTTGAAATTGAAAAAGGCCCATGTGAGTATTAATGACGAAAAACTTTTTTGACTCGTCATTATGTGGAATCTGTAAGTATGCCTCTGCTAAATCAATCTTTGAAAAGAAACGAGACTGTCCTAATTTGTCCATTAGTTCGTCAGGTCTGGGCAGGGGATAAGTGTCGACAATTGTTTGACTGTTCACTGTTGATTTGAAGTCCGCACAGAGACGAAGTTTTCCTGACGGCTTGGGTATAATTACTATAGGCGAGGCCCACTGACTCGCAGAAACAGGAGAAATCACCCCACTATCTTGCCAACGTTTAAGTTCTTCGGCAACTGTATCACGCAAGGCGATAGGCACTGGTCTAGCTTTACGAAATTTTGGAACTGCAGATTCTTTTAAAGTTACATGTGCCACGAAGTCTTTTGCACAACCTAGTTCCGGTGAAAACAAGTCACTATATTTGTCACACAATGCATTGATTTTATCCTGAGACACTATTGACGAAATTTGAAGCACATCTCTTTGAATTGATAAACCAAACAAGTCAAAAGCATCTAGTCCAAAACTGTTCTGTGTCGATTTGGCCTGAAGAACTACAAAAGCAACTGTTTTTGTTACACCTTGAAAAGAGGCGGGCAGGCTACACGTTCCTAACACGGGAATATTTTGACCTGTATAAGCTGTTAACACTTGCTGTGACGGTGACAATTTTGGCGAACCCAGAAGTTTATAAGTATCTTTATTTATTAATGTGACAGCGGAACCAGTATCAAGCTGAAATTGCACCGTCTTATTTTCTATGAAGAGAGTCACAAACAGTTTTTGCTTGCGGCGCTCGCCAGGTGCCCGAATGTGGGCAACGTCTGCTACGGTTTGTTTACTGCGCTTGCGCGGGCCGCGTAGTGAAGGAAGCGGCGCAGACTCGGCACGCAGCGGATTAACAACACTGTCACTAGATGGCACTACCGCCGGATCGGCGTCCGCGCAAGCATGCGAAGCTACTCCAGATTTACTAACTTCTGCACTACACTTGAGTAGCTACTTGATGTCTACTGTCACTAGCTACACAGTACTGGGCACTATCACAAGGAGCAGTTGCAGAGGGCACTATTTCCACTACAGGAATGCACTGTTCATAGTCATTTTGCTTGTCCCGAACCCTTTTCCGTTGCACTGTTTTACGCGCTCGTCGGCGCTTGCTACGTGGTGCACTATATAGTTTTGCCATAGGCGCAGAACTACTTTCTTGCAATTGAGATCCAAGGAAAGCATCTCGCACTCTGCGAAGCACTGTTTCTAACGTTACTGTTCTTTGAGTTTTTCATTTGCATACACACAGACTGCACATGTCCCGATTTGCCACATTGATAACAGGTTGCGTTGCGACTAGGGCAATGAGCATGCTTGTGGCGAGACACACACTGGGGGCAAGATTTACGTACATTTTTCTGAAATGAGCGTTGGCGCCCGTTATTCAAATCACTGTTTCTAACACGACGGGGCGACCTTTGTGTCGCACTTTTACACTGGCTGCTGTTCACTGTCTGTTCAGCACGGCCTGTACTATTGTAAGAATCACTAGTGCTACACTGAGAACTGCGGCTAGGAAAGCGACCGTTGCGGCGCACTGAATAAACACTGTGGCTTTGCATTTCTACATCCGCTAAGTCAAAAGTATCATGCGCTTCTATAAGCTGCAGTACACAGTCTAATGACGGATCAGACTGTTTCAGAATTGCTGCTCTAATTATGGGGTCCTGAATATTCTGCGTAATCGCATCCCTCAACATCACGTCACTATACGAAAGTCCACAAGAGCAAGTAAATTTACATTTGCGGGTTAAGCCCTTCAATTCCGTAATCCACTCTTGGTGTGACTGCTGCGGTAATTTTTTAAGTCTGAAAAATCGGTACCGAGCCGCAGCTACGAGAACTTTTCTCTCATAATGAGCATTTAGTGCCTCTACTATTTGTTCAAAGTCTACATCACGAGGAGATACGTTGGGGAAAAGTTTTTTCAGTAACACGAAGGTGTTGGTGCCCACCACAGATAATAGCAGATGCTTCACTTTCTGACCTGTAATTTGATGAGCCGCGACGAGTTCTTGAAACTGTGCGAAGTAGTCGCTCCATTCTTCCTCACGTTCGTTGTACTGGCGAAACGAAGGAAGCGTTGCGGCGGCAGGTGTGGGCTGCTGAAGCGGCGGCTGTTGTTGTTGGTTAGCTGCTTGCGCTGTGAGCTGGGCCACAGCCTGCAGGAGTTGTGTTATTTGCGCCGTCTGTAACTGAATAATTTCCATTAAGTTTGGGTTCGGGGTAGTGGCCATGCTGACCGATTACGCGCCGCGCATATAAGTAACTTATAACAAAACACAAATGCAAGATAAATGAGGACGCTCTGCAACAAAAAAGTCCACAAAACACGTAACAAAATATCTTCCCCCAAAATTCTTATAATAAGGGTGGGTGGGCGGGAGCAATTTCTGTGTGCTCCGACTACTACTGCTGTCTGGCTGCTGCAAGCGGGCTGGCCCACGGATCGTCTATCACTCCTCGTCGCCACTTTTGTATCCCATCCTCGTCGCCACTTTTGTATCCCATCCTCGTCGCCACTTTTGTGTCCCAGCCTCGTCGCCGCTTTTGTGTCTCGTTCCGTTGTAGGTGTCGGTGGCCGAGTGGAATGAGACCGACACAGAAATAAAGATAGCACGCTGGTGCAGGTACGGAGGGGAGCAGCCAGAACTAGAAACACTAGAGTAAATTAGAATGAGATATATATTGCACAGAATTTATACAATACTTAACTTTTACATAGTACTGCAGAATGTTGATACATAGTTGAGCTAGAGTCCTGCCTAGTGCCTAACTGATAGCCAAGTCTTCGCTGGTGCCTATCGGATTCCAAAGTCTTTACTGGTTCCTAACTCAGTCCCAAGTGAACGATGTCGTTCAGTGGTGGCCACGAGCGGAGTTGCAGCAGAGGGCGCTCGTGGCTGTCGTGGTAAGAACGCCGCGCCGTGCGTGAATGGCGGCGCGCGGCGAAAGTAGGTAGCGCGCACTTTGTACTTGTGCGACACCACAAAAACAAACATATGCTAAATGTTTAAACAAAATATCATAACGTTTTAAGCATTCTCTCTCAAAAAACATCTGAGCTATATATCCAGATGATCAAAACTTTCTACGCAAGACCTCTTCACACACACCACTTTGACGAAGATAGCGCGCATTGCATTTATTTAATGGAGGTGGACCCAGCCTGACAACAGCAGTCAGCGTCAGCCTCCCGTCCCGAAAGAAAACATGCCCCATATAACGACAACCCTCTTTCTCTCTCATATAAATCATACCAGTCGCTCTTAATATCATCAAGTTTGCGAACTTTAATACTCCCTCTCGCACCCTGTTGCAATACATATATTTGTTTTTTCAAAACATACCCACAGTTCCTTAGATCGATGTATCGCTGTCCCCCATCCAGTACTTCGGCAGTTAAGGTTTCGGTCTTCCTGTAATCCATCACCTTTTTGGTTTTATACACCTTCCGACAATACCGAGAGTTCGGGTAGTTTAATTCTATCTCCTGTGTATATCCATCTAAGGAATCTCTCCGCCCTGTTACATTGCAAACGATTCTTTACAACAGGTCAAATACCAATAATCGAGCAGCCCATAAGACGTTTAAACCCTATTAGAACAATTACAACAAATGCACGAAATAATCTACCGATTTCCGACCGTCTACACTATAACTTTTTCTTCTCTTGAAAGCATTGACCTAATAACTCCCTTTTTCGAAATGAACCCCGACAATACAGCAACCACGGAACCAAAGTATTACTTTACCTGCCCAATGCAACACTGATTTTCAGTTCTGTAGAGCAATCTCGACCAACCCATTAACTACAAAAATTCCTACTCCATGTTCCTTTCTTCTGATCTCTTTTATCATTCCACTAAACCGAACTCGGATTTATTATTTTTTTAATTACAAGTAGATGTCTACCACAAAGTAAGATGCTAACCTACACACCGCAACACATGTTTCTTAAAAGAACATGGTGTGTCTACACTTTTTTGTTACAATTCAACTGAGTACATGCAACGTAATGTTCACAAACACTTATATCGCACCCCAACGCCCTTATACACCGATCATAATCTGCTCTCTAAGGAATGGATGGGAGTGACACACAGTACAGGGCCGCACTTTGTAAGTATTGGCTATCCCCGTTTTCGATCTAGTCTGTAAGTGTATATTGCAACCCCCAGTCTGTTAATGGAAAACAAAGAGGTAAAAGTATCCCGCAAAAGCCTGTTATAAAATAGATAAGGTGATTCGACAAATAAATGTATTCGTCGGCAATCGATTCCAACTGTTCTATAAAGCCTCCTTCCAAGCGAAAGTCACAGATGGATACTAAGTGCTTACACATACCCAGTTTGTTAAAAAAATCCCAGGGAAATCGTGTGGGATGCCCAACAACACGAAGCTGATGATGAGTGCTCCTAGTTTAACAGCAGCTAGCCCCACATGATTCCCTTGAGATGTTCTCGAGTGCTTCCTTGCCCAGTTTCGCTTCAGTATGCGGAGGGCTCTCACAACGCTTCCCGCCAGGCAACTTCGCATTGTCTCCATGACGAACTTGTCGAATTGACTAAGTTTATAAGTTAAAAATCAGCAATAATTTACCATCGCATACCAGTCGTAAATTAAACACCACTAACACCTTATCAAACAGACAATACTTCGTAACGTTCACAGCACAGAGTTTTAAGAACATATTCCTAAATCGACCTTTAGAGCTCTATCGCAACACAACTTCATCCACAACTGGAAACAGATACTGCAGTGCATATTTTAAACACTTTTTACTTAAATTCTATCCCAACTAGCCTACAGCACACTATGTAACATCAACCATCTCCAACCCAACGACCAAACCACAACAACCTACAACAAACAGGTCTTTTTAAATGTTTGTAAATCTGAGAGCCTTAACTACGGTGGTCATTACTCCCTACGCTTGCAAACTACTTACATTAAGGACAACACACAAAAACCCATGCCCGAGAGAGGACTCGAACCCCAACGGCGAACGGCTTCGAGCACCGCAGCTGGACGCCTTAGTGCGCACGGCAATTCTGCCGTGGCAGGTCTTTTCTACTAAAGTTATAAACTAACTAGCAAGCGGCGACAATCTAGGTATATCTGCGTCATGGGTGGATCCCTCTCAAACATCTGACCGATTGATCATGCATCTTTTTGCATTGCAAGCCCCACCAGACAGTACTTCCGAAACGTCTTCTAGATTACTACTAGATTACATACCTAGTACGTTTAACGAGCACTCGCACACAAACAGCTACCGTACCCCCTTCTAACAAATCATTACTCTCGATAAACAACCACTTACATCGTAGAAATAATTGACGTACACACAGAACAGCTATCAAGGAACGATCCAGATCAAACCCAAGTTCTTTTACTTATATTCCTTACAACCAACAACATAAAATAGTCTACACCATTTCGAATTAATACAACACCCGGAAATTTTTATCGAATTCCATGAGCAATCTTTAAGAGACTAAACAAACGATAAAACACGCCTCCCAACCGAGGTAACTACCCAGCTTTAAATCCCTAACCGTAGGGTTTATTGAAATTGATGCTTCTAGACCGAAGAACAATAATATACCACTGCAAGCATTACCGCTACGCTACCGAGAAACGTCCATTCGCCGGCCGCGGTGGCCGAGGGGACTGAGGCACTCCAGTCACGGTCTGCACGGCCACTACGGTCGGGGGTTCGAATCCCCCCTCGGGCATGGATATTTGTGCCGTCCTTAGTTGTAGGTAGTTCATAAGTAGTTTGTAAGTTTAGGGACTGATGACCCCGTAGTTAAGTCCCATAAGCTTAACAAACATTTGAACATTTGAAACGTCCATTCGTAAAGTAAACGAGATAAATACTCCACAGCCCTAACACTACTAAGTATCAATATGCAGTCCACAAATGTAGAACACCTTTAGGTTGCAACAAACCGTATGACTAAACAGATCGAAATCAGTATTTCGCACAAGCCAGGATACATCGTCCACACCACTTATCCTCTTCGATTCTAAGTGCATTCTACGGGCACTTATGGTATAGAGACAGATTGACCAGACGGCAGAGTACGGCTCGTTACATAAGACCGTTAGTTATTTAGATTGAATAGTAAGGTAGACTGTTGCTACTATGGATAATTTCTGTATGGTGGGAGTGGTGTATACGATATATGTGATAAGAGTTGAATAAAGAATACAGTGTTCTATCTCTGCATTGTGTGTTTTTTCGGGTTCTTAGAGGTGTGTTGTGTGATTGTTAATGTATGCATCTCCTTCTAACTGAAAACCCAGTCCATGATTGGTTTGATTCTGTGGTTAGTATAGTCCTGACCAGAGGCGTTTATATTCGATTTTATCAGCTCTGTTTCTTCCTGTATACCCTTATCTAAGATTAATAGGATCTCTTGGTAAGATACATATTGTACTTAAGTGTGTGAATTGCGGTATTACCGAATAGCACCCCACATGATAAGGCCGTTCGTTGGCGCTGTATGTTTTGTACGAACGCAGTCACTGCGATGCTGCTCCCCTTGTCTGCGGGGAACAAAAATGCGTCTATCTTTCCCAAATAAACAGAACCTGACCATGTCCGTAAGCACTGTCTAACGCCATTGCTGTACCCAGTGCCGTTGTTCCATACACCAATACTTTCTAGCACTTTTTGTGTACATTACTCAAAAGTAGGGCTAGAAGTGTGGACGACGGACAAGTAACCCATGTCCTATTAAACGGACTGTCACCCATGGCAGTGTACCGTGCGTACCACTCTTCCTCTGTTGCGCCAGATCTGCCCTGCAATCCCATTTGGATGACGGATCGATCTTCACTGGCGGTGATCTGCATGGTGCGACCTGACCCATCTCGTCGTGTTCTACGGCTTTCCGTGAACTAGTCTGTGCTCTGCCGAACTACTTGGTCCCATACGAGCCGCGGCAGATTAGCAGCTCGTACTGGAGCGCCGTGTTGCGGTGCGCGCGGCCGTCCGCCGTCGGGGTTTCGAATCCCATCTCGGGCATGGATGTTTGGGCCGTCTTTAGTATAAGGTAGTTCATAAGTAGTTTGTAAGTGTGGAGACTGATGACCCCGTAGTTAAGTCCCTTAAGCTTTACAAACATTTGGTCCCATACGAGCAGCAGTTTACGGAATGGATTGACCACATTTTATCGTGTAAGTAACGCGCCCTCTATCAAACTCGCTGTTCTGTAGGTACGGTTCACGCCAGGCAGCCTGCACGTCTGCTCAAGCCACACTGTTCTATTGCCATCGGTCTGCCGCAACAACGAGAACCGCAGACGCGGTTTTCCCCCAGGTGGTGTCGCGCCCAATATGAGTGCTGACTTTCAACCCGTAGCTAACATGCTTCAAATTCTTATCATTTCCGCAGGGCATATTATGGTACATGTCCTGTACATACAACTTCCTGTGTCTGATATTTCAAGACGACCTGTTTTTATTTATTTATTTATTTTGGTGGGGGGGGGGGGGCTGGGGAGGAATTACTATGTTGTAATATGTTGTGAAACTGTTCCTGGAATGTATGGTCGCGGAATTTCGACAGTAAACCAGTCTGAGAAGGTCACCGCCTCGGTTAAACCTTGTTCCCACGGCATGTGGTATGACGAGCGTCGTCTGACGTTTTCCAGACCTCACGCCGTCGGAACGCAGCTACTCGTTCTTATTCCGGAAGGCTTGCAGGGACTCGGGAAGGGTCGGCCTTTACCGTGAATTGTCGGTAAACCACCTAACATCAAAGGCTCGTGGTTCGACGGATGACAAGCCTCAGTACGGCTCGAGCACCCGTTGCCACTATCTGTTATGGTTTGTCTTAGTTTGTGTAAGTGGAGTTTGAAGATTGTAAAAGATATAAAATAGCCAAGATCGCTTATCATCAGTTTTTATTAATGACGACCGGTTTCACTGATCTATGTCAGCATCATCAGGTCAAATAAAATATTTTACAAGGCCATAATCTGTTAAAAGGAGAAACGGATATTTAAAACATGCAAGTCATTATAATAAAACGAGAAGATACGTCAAATAAATCCATAAGAGCAAGATCGGGCATATTTAGAGATGAGACATACCTTGTAACGTCAAATAGTTGTTATATAAAACGATTTACAGTGCATAAGTGCACTAAGTCATTATAATAAAACGTAATTAACACAGTGAGTGACAAAAGCAAACTGATTTGAAGACATCAGTGTTTGAACATTTTCAGTGTGTAATAATTATGGAATGGTCCAGTGAAGTGATTATAGACCTTTTGAGACCCATATGAGGAAGAACCTTCTATCTGGAGCATGCAGCATGCTGACCGCAAAGATAGGAAGGAAATGTTTGATGCGTTGAAGCGAACTGAAGGTAGCATCAAAGTTCTGCGTTCTTTAGAGGAGCTGGAAAAAAAGAACGAAAATTTGATGGTGACTTACAGGATGCTTTCGTTAAAGAATAGTACAAAACCTGGAGCTGGTACTAATGAAGTGTACAAGACAGAATGGTTTCCATACGAGAAAATGGCGTCATGTTTACAAAGTATCGACACACTAAGGAAAACGGAAACGTTTGATAAGATAAATAGTTTTACGAAAAATTTTAAATTTTTTCTTTAGTTAATACTTTTGCTAACAGTTCGAGTCGGGTCAAACCCAGCTGTAGCTGTGGACAGCTGCAGGGCCGTGTCTCAGGGCTGTTTCCGGCCCCCTAGTTTTAAATTAATTCTATTCAGCTCTCTCACACCAACTAAACGACCCAGTGACGAAACGCGCTGCTTGTCATCTGTTCTCCGTATCTTTTGTATTCATCCAATGTGGTCCGTCTCTAATGACGACGATGTCGACAGGACGTTAAATCCTAATACTTCTTCCTTCCTTCCTTCTAATATGGTAAACTAGAGTAAAATCGTATGCTATGATTGGCTGGGCGGCACCCGACGGGTAGGGTCAGGCATCTTCCCTTCAAAACGTATGAGCCCTGTGTGTAGTTGAAGTGTATGGGTGTTTAGTACGTTGTCATGGGTGTGGTGTCGCAGTGAAGCGTGCCACCAGATACCACGACTCCTCTATCGATTGCCTCGCGTGACCGGAAGCACCGACAATTGGCAGCAGCACTTCCTGCATTCCCGCAGTCACGTGTCTGTAATATCAACTACAGATTAAAAACCTGTGTAAGAGAGAGCATCACTTAGAAGAGTGTCCTCACCGTGATCTAGCAGAGCCTCAAGTCTCGTCACTGCAGACTCGTAGTAGACGTCGCCTGTTTACGGCCAACTCTTACATGTATCGCCGACTGACTCGAGAGAACTTTGAAGAAACAATGTTTAAATGTTTGTGAATCTAAGGCAGAAAACAGCTAGGGTCATCGGTTCCTAGACATACACACTACTCAAACCAACGTAAACTAAGTTAAGCTTAGGGCAACACAAATACACATATGCACGAGGGAGGACTACAACCTCCGACGGAAAGTGGGCGCGCTGTCCGTAGCATAGCGCCTTAGACCAAGTGGCCATTCCCGCGCGGCTTCAAGCAACACTCAGCGCCTGGAACTTCAGCTTTATCAGTCTGGAATTACTGTACTTTTTCTAAAGCCCAAATATGAGTATTTATTTGTTTAAATTAATACCACATTTTTTAGTGTGAAAGGATGGTTTCAGTTTCTGTTATAGTGTACATTTACCACATTACAACCAACCCCACAATAATGTGTATTTGATAATGATCATCTTCCAACGGGCATTGTATGTGTATCGTCCTTAGAATAAGTTTTAGTAGTTTGTTAGGCTAGGAATCGATGACCTCAGAGGTTTGGTCCCTTAGCTTTACCGACATGTTGTTTTTGATGATCGTGGGACAAGAGAGAGCGTGGAAGCCGGTGTCAGCATACAATCTACTCCACTCAAAGAACCCAAAGGGGGCCACCATGCTCAACGTCTCCATCTGAGGGATCACTATCAAGATTGTCACATGCCTCACTCCACGAGATGTTTCGTATTTAACCCAGAACATCTGAGTGTAGCCTGGTGATCTCGTGTTTTTTGACACCACTCCTCCTTTCCCTTTTCCTTAAAGACAAAGAGAATCATTACCGACTCACGCGGCGCATCCTGATGGTCATGTAACTAAGTTCAGTACAACCCCAGCGGGGCTTAACTTCGATGATATGATGGGACTGTCTCAGTCAATGAGGCAAGGCCGTTGGCATATAACGATGGATGCGTGACAGATACATAACCAATACTGAAGACTCAGCAGAAAAAGTATTTTGCAAGCTACTTTTCTAGGAAATGAACCAGATTTGCTTCGATCAACAGTACGTTCGAACTGCAATATCTCTTTGCATATGTATACGGAATATGTTACATTTATATAAGTTCGTGATCAACTGGCACTGCATGCCTAAATCGTGCCGCGGCGGAGTGACCGAGCGAATTGAGGGGCTATGCTCCGATGTGCGAGGCCGTTCCCCGTCGGGGGTTCGAATCCCCCCTCGGGCATGGATGTTTGTGTCGTCTTTAGTATAAGGTAGTTCATAAGTAGTTTGTAAGTTCTGGGTCTGATGACCCCGCGGTGAAGTCCCTTAAGCTGAACAAACATTTGAACATTTTGATTTGAGCCTAAATCGTTAAACTTTTGCAGCTCGTCTACTTCACTAGTTTTCTGGCGCTGCTTTGCTACTTTCCGGCAGATATCGACTTCGTGCGCTAAGAGACGCATGGTACGTAACACCAATTCCGCCTCAGCTAATTTGTTGTTGCACGACAGATGCTTCAGGAACTACCTTTACAAGGTGTCTCCAGACTCCAATCCGTCCATAACGCTGGTACAAGCACAGACCAAAGATAAGATAGACTGCGCGTGACGTCATTCTAAGCCACGTGACTGGGGACAGGAAACCCTGTTCATCATTGCAAGCAATGTAAATTACAGGCGAGGGTCGCAGTTCTTCTTCTTGCTAGTGGAAATTAAGCGTAGATGTCGACAATAAAACGTCTTATCGTATTCTTATAACACATTCAGTTGTACAACGGGCTTTAGTTATCCTCAGTTCGCAATTACAGTTTTTACCTGTGCCTAGGTGAAATGAATTCACAGTTCTTTTTATAAGCATCAGAAATGCAGTTCTTAAGCAAATGACTGTTTTTGTTGTACTGTGAGACTTTTAGTTTGTAGCTTACACAGGAGACGAAATAGCAGTTCGACAAGCAGCATCAGTTTTCGTACCATTCCTCAACAATACATGTAAAGTGTTTTGTCATGTTTTATAGACACCTGCAATCGGTTTGGATCAAAAATGTCCGATTTTAATATAATACAAGGGTATATATTTTATGACTTTTGCCACATAAGTGAAGCCAAAACATAAATCAAGAAAAATATTGGCTATTTACATTAAATAATAATGCGATAAAATGGTGTACGTGAAAGAACTGGTTTTATAGGGATAATGAACAGTCTGTATTTATCTTCAGCATTGTGTAACGCTACTAAAGGCAGATCTGCAACAGAAATTATTTATTTGCTGACATACACTCAGTCAAGATACGATGAAATAATCTTCCCATCAATAATCACATTGATCAGTTGAGAAATCATCCTCATCATCATTAGAGACTGATTATGCCTTTCAGCGTTCACTCTGAAGCATAGTACCTGTAATAAAAATCCTCCATGATACCCTGTTCAATGCTAACATTGATGCCTCGTCTGATGCTATGCCTTTTACTTCAAAATCATTCTGCACCGAATCTAAGTACTTTCTTCTTGGTCTACCTCAACTCCTCTTACCCTCCGCTGCCGAGCTCATGAGTCTCTTAGGTAACCTTGCTTCTCCCATGCGTGTAACATGACCCCACCATCTATGTTCGCTCTGGCTGCTTCATCTATGGTGTTCATTCCCAGTTTTTCTTTGATTTCCTCATTATGGACACCCTCCTGCCATTGTTCCAATCTATTAGTACCTGCAATCATTCTTGCTACTTTCATATCTGAATAAGGTAACCTGTATCCACCCAACTTTCACTCCCATACAACAAAGTTGGTCGAAAGATAGAGCGGTGCACTGCTAACTTGGTCTTGGTACTGACTTCCTTCTTGCAGTTGGGAAAAAAGCAAAAAATTGATAGTGCAACACAAACATTGAGGATGTGTGATTCTGTTGCTTGTAAACGGAATTGACAATACTTTTCGCCTGGTCACATGTAAAAACGATAATCACTGCATTAATGTCAGTAATATGGAGAAATCACGTTACTTTTATTACTGCATATGTAATAGAAATACGAGAAGTCGTTTTATTGTTAAAATCAGCTCTTGACTTAACCTGTAACTTAGAAACACTGTTGTTCGTAATGACGAAGCCTCAGGCATGTGACACGGGGCAATATTAGCTGTTGGTTTCAAACCACGACAAAGCAGAGATAGGGACATGCGCAGCCTACGTTATCTTTGGTCTACGATAATCGTGATGCATCCTTTAAAAAGCAATGTCGCACCAATCCCGATTCTGCCTGTACAACCCCGATGGTTGGATTAAAGCCTGCAGACAGAATGTTGAGAGGCTGTTGAATTGCCGCGGCGGAGCGGCCGTGCGCATTGAGGCGCTACGCTACGATGCGCGAGGCCGTTTCCCGTCGGGGGTTCGAATCCCTCCTCGGGCATGGATGTTTGTGCCGTCTTTAGTATAAGCTAGTTCATATGTAGTTCGTAAGTTTAGGCACTGATGACCCCGAAGTTAAGTCCGATAAGCTTTACAAACAGTTTAAACAGCTGTTGAACTGTTGCCTTACGTAGCGTCATACTGTTCCTGTGCCCCGTATTATGGTTGGGGCTGGTATTGATTCCACTCCCCCCCCCCCCTCACCCCCTATTACGCACTGCTCTGTTACGCACTGCCGGTATTTTAACCAGCCAGCGTTACATCTGTAGGGTGGTGAAGTCTTTTGTCCTCCCACACCTTCGTAGCTCACCGACGCCACATTGCCACAGGATAATGATGACCAGACGCGGCACCTCTTTGCTGTCCATCGGAATTTTTTTCCTTGTCCTCCCTGTCCTCCCGCCTATCGGAAACGTGTGGTAGATGAAAGCGGAACCACTGGCCCGGCATACATCATCCGCTGATCCACCAGATCAGCTTTGGCAATACGTGGAAGCAGTAGGGACTGATGTACCCCGGTTACACATACAGGGTCCGATTAATTCAATGTCAAGGCGTGTGGTACACGTCATAGCTAGTAATGATGACACTACTCACTACTGAGGTCAGCATCTGCCTCACTTCACATGGGGCTGAATTTTCAATCATCTTATCTTTGCACAACATGTTTTCTCCCGAATAAATTTGGCTGTAGTATCTCCGATATTTCCTGATGATGCGTTTGTATGCCCACGAGTGTAGGATTTGAGCACTCTAAATATTACCGTCTGTCCATTGTGGCTCCGTCAGTATGGCAGCTCAACAGGACCGATCACGAGGAAGAACTTTCTCCGCAATCACAATCTAATTGAAATGATTATCGACAAAAAAAAATAATTCATGCACGTCTGCAGATAACCGCCGGCCGCGGTGGCCGAGGGGACTGAGGCGCTCCAGTCATGGTCTGCACGGCCACTACGGTCGGGGGTTCGAATCCCCCGTCGGGCATGGATATTTGTGGCGCCCTTAGTCTTAGTTAGTTCATAAGTCGTTTGTAAGTTTAGGGACTGATGACCCCGTAGTTAAGTCCCATAAGCTATACAAACATTTGAACATTTTTTTGCAGATAACCGACTCCTATCAAATGAAAGACAAAGTGAGAGTTAGAATAATACGTGTTATTAAAATAAATGTACTCTTGTATGTGTTTGTGTATGTATGTTCCCCAACTCCTCCTGTATCGGTTTCAGACAACCTTAGTACACATATTCCTTACTATTAGACAACAGTCGGTGTGGGGGTAAGAACCACCTACTACACAGTCAGAAGACAGGATGTGGTAAACAATGTAATTAGCGAAAAACTGCGACAACGCGTAAAAATGTTCCAAATCTCGTTCTAAACTAATTGACCGATTTAAACTAAATTTGCTGCAAATATTCCTTACCGTCAGAAAACAGTCGCTATGGAGGCAAAACCACCTACGACAGGTATATAGTTCAGGAGATATACCATCATAACAAATGAGTCACCAAAAATGCCCCATCATGCGGCGCGTGAGTAACGCGACTTTATTCATCCACTGTCTGAGAACGAGAACAGTAAGCAACTACCATCAAACTTTACACATAAGAATGTTCAAATGTTTGTAAACCTATCGCACCAAACTGCGTGGTCATCAGTCCGTAGCTTACAAACTACTTAAACCTAGGTAAACTAACCTAAAGACAAACACACACACCCATGCCCCAGGGATGACTCGAACCTCCACGGTGAGCAACCGCGCGCTCCGCAGCGAGACGCTTGGCTACTCCACCGCGGCTTACACATAAGATCAAAAGAAACTTTTCTTGTTGACAGCCCCAGCAAAATCGAGGAAAGGAAAGAAGTTTGTCGCTTACTACTATTCCACTGTTCATGCAATACAACTACGGCATATGGCATGACGTTAAAATTTATTATTTCTACACTATTAATTATATTCGCGAAAATGCGGTGGCGTTGCCGAGCGCTCTAAGGCGCCTTGCTGCGGTACGCACGGTTGCTTGCCGTCGGAGGTTCCAGTCTTCAAAACTGTTCAAATGTTTGTAATCCTATGGGACCAAACTACGTTGGTCATCAGTCCCTAGTCTTACAAACTGCTTAAACTAAGATAAACTAACCTAATGACAACACGCACATCCATGCTCGAGGGAGGATTCGAACTCCCGACGCGGGAAGCCACGCGATACGTAACGTGGCGCTCCAGACCGCTCAGCTACTCCCGCGCGGCGGTCCCACTCTTCCTTTGTGCACGAGTGTGTGTGCTGTCCTTAGAATAAGTTACTTTTAGTTTAAGTAGTTTGTGAGCCTAGAGATTGATGACTGCAGTAGTTAAGGCCCTTAGATTTACAAACATTTGTACATTTTTATATTCGCTGAACATTTCATAGACGTATATTCACGTACCACTCGTGTGCTATATAAATTATTTAATGACACATAATACATGAAATATGAGGGCTTAGGTTCATGAAAAACCGTGCCATCACGCAGGAGCTCCGATTTATTACGTCCTTATCACTGATCCTATTCACGACATATTTTGTAGACAGTTTGCACATATCACACAGAATGTAACTTCGAAACGATATCAGCGCGGGAATGGCCGCGCCCTTTAAGGCGTCATATCATAGATTCCACGGCCGATCCCGTCGGAGGTTCGAGTCCTCCATCGGGCATATATATATCTCTCTCTCCGTGTGTGTGTGTGTGTGTGTGTGTGTGTGTGTTGTCCTTAGCATAAGTTAGTTTAAGTAGTTTGTAATTCTGACATTAGCAGTTTGGTCCCTTAGGTTTATAAACATTTGAACATTCTGTTTCGAAATTATATCATAGTAAGACGCCTAGTTCAGAAGATACGTTGCCAAAAACACTTAAATACATTAAAATCCGACACATCACGCACGAGGTTGTAATTTATTATGTATTCACTACCTACTCCATTCGCAACACATTTCGAAGACAATTTATTAATGTTTCGCTGTACGAACCTGTCAAATTATTTTATTGCGGCTAGTCAAGATATGTTAAATTAAATGGAACCAAGAGCTCTAAATTCTTTTTGTATATATAATTTATTTTGCAACCGGTTTCAGTCTTAGGCTCAAGCTATCTTCAGGCCCTTAAACAGAAAGGTGGTTCCACATCCTTTTAGACAGTATTAGGAACCTATTCAATTGGTATGGTGGATTCTTACTTACACAATGCCACCACTTGTCCACTTGTCCACAGCAGGACACTCAGTTCAGGAGATATATGACGTCCTAAGAAATGAGCGGCGTGAAAACAAAATTGAAGGGTAGGAGGAGACGACTAACATAAGGAATAAATAAACACGCACTCGTGCAACGCCGGGAACTAAGGCTACTAAATAAATAAAGAAGTAAGAAAACTTGCCTGCTAATAGAAAAGGTCTCTGGTTCGAGTGCTGGTCCGGCAACCGCTTTTAATATGTCAGGAAGTTAAAACACCTGGGTTGTGTCTCAACACAGCTAAAATTATCTGCACTTCATTTATATGTTGCTATCTTTTTCGTGAGGATTTCTTTTATTCTTAATTTCTCAAGTGGTTTTCTTTCTTTTTTTTTAATTTTTCTGAGGCATAACGTGATAATATGGTATATTCAGGATTTCACTCAGCATACACATACAGTACTGCGCTAACCGTTTGTCGACTTTCTCCAGTGAAGAAACTGTCTGTAATAAGGACGGGACGTTAAACCCTAATCTTCCTTCCTTCAGTAAAGAAACTCGTATCCATATCGTGCAAGTCTGAATAACATCACAAAAGTTATCTGGTAGCTACTACAGCAGAGTATAGAGTGAGTGTCTCGATCACAGACGTAAACACACGAACACCACCTCTGTTACTTGTTTACTTACATTTTGTACAATAGGATGCCGCTATCGACTGCGAAGCGCTTTGCCTCTGTTTTCGGTCCAGATTCCTGGCAGCAACCTCACAGCGAATTGTCGTTATCACAGTTCTTATCGCAACCAAGTCACTTCACTTTTTTCAAGAAGTGTAGTCTAACGTCAGACCCATATTTGCAGGAAATGGTCCTAAACAGAATTGGAGGATCACGTTCGTAATTGTGTTAAACTTCATACAGCTTAAGGACCTCAGATACGGCCAACCAATTAGGATCATCTTTGACAGGTCGCTCACGAAGAACTGTAAGATATTTTGGCTCACCTCTACTCAAATTTTGAGAAAACCGCCCTGAAAGATTATGTCACTAAATGGACTGAAAATTTACTGGATCAATAAATACTTGTAATCTGAAAATCTTTCATGGGATCATTGTTTCTTCACTGACTGGTCTAGATTATGACAGAGCACCTAATCGCTTAGGTGGGTCGTTACAGACCTCCTGGCCGTGATGGGAAGTTGTTTCCCTCACCAGTGGCCACATCCCATCCCACCGTTGCCCGTATCTCTATACGTGGAGGCGGGGCATTATTCTTATAGATTTTCCTATTGTTCTTATCTTTTTTGTTTCCCAGTTTTTTAGTTGCACAAAATTTAATACGTTGGAAAGTAAACTATAACATAAACATGCATTTAATAAAAGAAATATGATCGGAAACAACAGTTAAGTAGAAGATGGCGCCCGACACTTTGCGATGCTTGAGGGTGGAGGATTTGGCATGCTCATCAAGCCGTTAACCCTCAACCATCGTCAGTATTACCTACGTGCTATATTAAGCGATAACTTAAATTATGACTAAGGAAAGTAATGGTACTTGGACCTGTTACTAACTATTCACAGGTTTATTGTGCCGTTTTGCCGGTGACAAAAAGCGGCAATTCACTGCCACTTTCATATGTATCCTTACTACCACGTTTTCTCTAATTGTTGTCTATTAAATCTATTACACGATCGTTGTCCGTGTCAGTGTTGGTGTCCCTGTAGTGTTCCCAGTTTAGGTTCCACTAATGGTGCACTGCTCCTCTTGTCTTACGCTCTCATATATTTGCTGTTGGCGCGCGGGAGTAGCCGAGAGGTCTGGAGCGCCATGTTGCGGATCGCGCGTCCTCCCGCGTCGTAGGTTCGAATCCTTCTTCAGGCATGGATGTTTGTACTGCCTTAGTATAAGTTAGTTCATAAGTAGCTTGTAAGTTTAGGAACTGATGACCCCGTAGTGAAGTCCCTTAAGCTTTATAAACATTTGAACATTTTTATTTGTTGTTCTGTGTGTGCGTGTAGTGCTGATACTGTGTCTCTGAGGTGACTGTAGGTTCCGCAGAATCATGGTTGTTCAATGTTTATCGTCTAGATCTGGTTTTATTGCTCTTTTCTTTTTTTCGGTTATCCCTCTGACGACGTCGGCTCACTTGGCTAGCGCCGCGTTTCGCTGAAACATGGTCTTACTGTGTATGTAAACCACACTAGTAAAAATTTCTTCTCTTGATTTGTCAGGAAATAGAACAACATATATACCGATAAAAATTCGCTCTGTTTACAATTATCTGTCGACACAGTTAATTTTGAGTCGATTTAAGGTCATGTACTATAAGGGGGGTTTCTCAAATCTGAGAAGATGGGAGACAAAATATCTGATATCCATTCATTTTCGTTCATACACAAGTGACTTGTCAAAAATGAAGCGAACTAGCTGTTGTGTCTGAGGTCCTTCGCCTTTAGTGAGATCACTCCATCCTTTGTACAGTGGTTTGCCGGGACGCTCTGACTGTGAAAATAAGTTTTTCTCTCATTAAGCACGGGCTGTAAAACGCATTATTAATCTATGAGCACTTCTTCGCTACTGTGAAACGCATCTCTTCTACTGAATGATATTTATCAAATCGAGTGGCTACAGAGTATCATTACTATTGTGCAACTGAATTCGTGAGCCGGCCGCGGTGGCCGAGGAGACTGAGGCGCGTCAGTCACGGTCTGCACGGCCACTACGGTCGGGGGTTCGAATCCCCCTTTCGGGCATGGATATTTGTGCCGTCCTTAGGATTAGCTAGTTCATAAGTAGTTTGTAAGTTTAGGGACAGATGACCACGTAGCTAAGTCCCATAGACTTTACAAACATTTGAACATTTTTTTGAATTCGTGATTTGGTGTCAGAAAAGCAACGGTTCGTAATAACAAACGTATACTCATCGAAAGAAAAGGATTCCTCGTCTTCCCCAAAGAATTATCATATACCATCTGCTGTTCCTGGCGTGTTTGCAGATGACGATGTCATATACCTTTCAGTAAAGCCATCAGAAGACCATTACCAATTGAATAATTATCTGCACAAAATATATGAATTTCCTGCGCCACATCGGATGCATACTGATCGCAGGAGACTGGAAAAATACAAAGAATGGCAGATCGTTTTGTATTATCGCGCAATAGGGGACGGAGAGTCGGGGATGTGATACGCGAGTTGGGGTAGCAATCATTAAAACAATGGGGTTTTGTCTGCTGTCTGCTTTAGACTCTGGCCATTTGGATCTACTTAAAAAGAATAGTATCGTCTTGACCACAATTAACACTTTATTGACGCCTTATGCGTTACGGATTCATCATTTTCGAAGGCTACAAAAGGACACTGGTATAAGTATTCCATCATACATTTTGCTAAAACATCACAAATAACTTTACGTTTATCAAAGCTGTGTTAAAAAAAATTCCCCCTTAAAATAATTTGGGTCACATCTTTTTGTTGGAAAGACAAGTGCATACTGACGTCTGCCTGACCGACCAGTAACTGTGTGGAGCTTTCGTCTCGTGGCGTTTGTGACTATCTGTCTCCCCTCCTCTTTCTCCCTCTTTTGTAATTTTACAATGTTCTATACAGTTTTAAATAACTGAGTGCTATACAAAACAGTTTTCTGTTACATTGTACTTTCACATCTTTCAGGCCAGATAGTATGAAGTAAAACCATTATTCAGAAACACCAAAATCACAATCTTCTGAAAGAAATCCAAGTGAGGGAACTAGAGGGGGAGGAGGGGAGGAGTATACATACAGAATTGTGAAGGGAGGGTAACCACCAAGCACAATAAAAAGTACTAAGAACAGTTATCACTGGCTCTCACAGCACACAAGAGAGCACTGTGCTTCACATTTATCACATAAAGATTTCTGTTGGCATTAAATAGAGGAAGAGAGGTAAGAGTTGAGTTATGGGGGGGGGGGGGTCGGATGGGGAGGGAGGAGACGTGGGGGTATTTGTGGGTGCAGAGGGATTAAGAGAGCAGTTCACAGAGAGTAAAATAAAACATTACATTAAAATTTTTTGGCTTAGTACCTCCAGTACAGTGTAATAAAGTAATTTCAAATTTATGTAAAATTAGTATTTGCAAGCGGAGCTGAGTCAGAAAGAACTGTGAATGGTTCAAACAGAACTGAAATGTGGGGATGGTGCCCTTGACATAAAATCTGACACGGTAGTTAAAAACTCATCTAATTCAACTTCCATAGATGAGTTGCACATGGTTGCTCTGTATTATAAATCCCTAGATTAAACAATATTAGGCAAGACAGACATTTATCAGGACCATTAAAATTAAACCTCTTAAAATGAAGGATTAATATTTTCGAGTAAAAGGTAGAGGGGGAAACGTAGTATGAGATACAAAGATCAATAATTTGGGAAGTGTCTACAGTATAATACACAAGATTACACTGTGCTTTCAGTTTGTCATACAGTGATTTCATAACACATACGCAAGGATTACCATTACTATTACCATTGTCAGAGATTGGGGTGTGATAAATAGACGCAGGGTTGGGGGAGGCTGGAGCATAAAAGGATTAATCGGTGGGGACAGATTAAGAGAGTAATTTAAAGAGATTAAAATTAGAGGTACAAAATATTTTGGAACATGTACTTGTGGTTCAGAAAGTTACAGCATATCAACTTCATTATAAATCTGCAGAAACATCATAGATAATTTTCCAATATTATTGAAGAAAATTCTCTTAAAAATCCGAACGATAAGATTTCCGAGTTCCTTTTTTCTTTGCGTTGTACGAGAGTGGAACGGTAGAGAAATAGTCTGAAAACGGTTCAATGAACCTTCTACCGCGCAATTAAGTGTGAATTGCAAATAGTGATATAGTCACACACGCATATTATCAGTGATATAAGAAAAAACAACCTCCGATCCTTAATAAATGTAAATGCAACGCAACGCACACAAATACATGGTAAGATTTGATATCGGTTGCATACACGATCGATGATCAAACAGTGGAATCAGTGACAGCGTGAATATATCTAGGCTTATCTCTCCAAATCAATATGACGTGCGACGAACACACAAACCTAGCCGTAGGAAAGGCAGATTTCACATTCAGATGTATTGAAATATTGCTAAGGATATGTAACTCACGTAAACCTTGTTCGACTAATTGTTGAGTGTTGTTGCTCAGTCTGAAACAACTTTTAGATGTGATTGAAGCAAGAGATTCAGAGTATTATAAGAAGAACTGTACGGTTAGTATTACGTTCTTACGGTCAGCGTATCAGCGAGTATCAGCTTGTTCGACTAATAAAAGAAACGCGTTGAACATTGCGAATCTTAAAAGTTCAAATACGAGCAGGAGTAAAGAAACGTATTAATTTTTTACAATGTATCCCTTCCGTAAACAACAGAAGAGTGAAATTGTATGTATTCAGAGGTGCAGAGAGAGTGATACCGACAAGCTTTCATTCCGCGCATCAACCGTAGATGAACAGAGAAGACCAACAATTAATCTCGTGTACTCTCTGTCCTGCTGCTTGAGAAGTGGTGATAATGAGGACACATTTCCGATTAAGTGAAGCTCCGTACATCCGTTAGTCATTATAGCTGCGTATAACTTATTGGATTGTTGCCTACCAGTTCAGGGACTACGCGGCCACTCACGTCGGAGGTTGGCGTCCTCCCTCGGGCGTGGACATGTGTTTTGCCTTAGCGTAAGTTAAAGTAGTTTGTAAGTCTTGGGACAGATGACCACAGTAGTTTGGTCCCTTAGAATTACAAACATTTGGACACTTTATTTTCTTGCCTGATAAACGCACAAGTTCGATCACGGAGGTGTTAACGAAATGTTTAGAAGTATCTCTAGAGAAGATTTACAGTCGGGTGAAGCAAGCGGGAGAAGCATAAAAATCCAGGAGTGGGTGGGGAAGAGAAGCGGAATAATTTGGGAGACGATGGCGTGCGCGGGTTGAGCCACAACTGAGTTGCGACATGGCGGCTGGAGGTCACCGTAGCCACTCTCGCCTCCAAAGATATCTCGGGCGCGGCTCGAGGCGTCACTCCAAGGACTACACCGACTGCCCCATATGGCAGCCTGCGGGAGTCACAACAACTTGTTTAAAGTCATGTCACTTATCTACAGTTCTGAACCCACGACAACATGGGACCTTCATGTGCAGATGAGGTATTTACTTTAGGCAGCCAGATGGGAAAACAAAGAAGCGTAAGTCACGATGACTTTCGAAGAATTGACCACTAAAAAGTTGTTGAAAACGTACATTCATTATCATCGAAGGAAGGAAGATCGAGTGAGGTGGCGCAGAGGTAACACACTGGGCTTGCATTCGTGAAGACAGTGGTTCAAATCCACCTCCGGCCATCCAGATTCAGGTTCAAATGTTCAAATGATTGTAGAGTCTATGGGACTTAACTACGGGGTCATCAGTCCCTAAACTTACAAACTACTTATGAACTACTTACGAACTAGGACGGCACAAATATCCATGCCCTAGGGGCCGCGGTGGAGTAGCCGAGCGGTCTAAGGCGTTTCGCTGCGGAGCGCGCGGTTGCTCGCCGTGGAGGTTCGAGTCCTCCCTGGGGCATGGGTGTGTGTTTGTCCTTAGGTTAGTTTACCTAGGTTTAAGTAGTTTGTAAGCTACGGACTGATGACCACGCAGTTTGGTCCGATAGATTTACAAACATTTGTTTAAAAACAACAACAACAACATGCCCTAGGGGGATTCGAACCCCCGACCGTAGTGGCCGTGCAGATCGTGACTGAAGCACCTCAGTCCCCTCGGCCACCGCGGCCGGCGCAGATTTAGGTTTGCCGTGTTTTCCCTAAATAACTACAGGCGGAATGTCGGAATGTTTCCTTTGAAAAGGCACGGCCGATACCAAACAACCCGAGCGCGAGGCCCGTCTCTAATGACCACTCTGTCGACCGGACGTTAAACCCTAATCTTCCTTACCTTTTGAAAGACGGAAGCTTGGAGTTCAACGTCTCATCGACATGGTGGTCGTTAGAGATAAATTTTGTCAGCGATAGAACAGAAATAGGCCATTCCCTTTGAAAGGAACAATCATAGCATTTGCCTGGAGTGATTTAGAGAAATAATGGAAAACCCTAATCTGGCCGAGGGGACTAAGGCGCTCCAGTCACGGTCTGCACGGCCACTACGGTCGGGGGTTCGAATCCCCCCTCGGGCATGGATATTTGTGCCGTCCTAGTTCGTAAGTAGTTCATAAGTAGTTTGTAAGTTTAGGGACTGATAACCCCGTAGTTAAGTCCCATAGACTTTACAAACATTTGAACATTTTTGGAAAACCCTAATCAAGATGGGCGTGCCGGCCGCGGTGGCCGAGCGGTCTGCGGCGCGCCAGTCACGGTCTGCACGGCCGCTACGGTCGGGGGTTCGAATCCCCCCTCGGGCATGGATATTTGTGTCGTCTTTAGTATAAGGTAGTTCATAAGTAGTTTGTAAGCTTAGGGACTGATGACCCCGCAGTTAATCCCTTAAGCTTAACAAACATTTGAACAAGAGGGGCGTTTCCGGGTTTGAACCGCCATCCTCTCTAATGCGAGACCAGTGATTACTGCCGAGATTAGAGTCGATAAGATCATCTTCAGTCGAAGAAAGTTGTGATGTTATATATGAGACTTTAATAAGGAATTTCAACTCGAATAGCTCCGTACCTAGCTATCATTTACAACCGATCACTCAGCGAAAGATCCGTACCCAAAGACTGGAAAGTTGCCCAAGTTACTCCAATATTCAAGTAAGGCAATAGGAGTGATCCCCAAAATTACAGGCCTATCTCATTGACGTCGATTTGCAGTAGGATTTTGGAACATATACTTTGTTCGAATATTATGAACTACTTCGAAGAGAACGACCTATTAACCAGTAGACAACACGGATCCAGAAAGTATCACTCTTGCGAAACACAGCTTGCCCTTTATTCACCTGAAGTGTTAAGTGCCATAGACAAGGGATCTCAAATCGATTCCATACTTCTGGATTTCAGGAAGGGTTTTGACACTGTACCCCACAAGCGGCTTCTTATGAAATTGCGTGCTTATGGAATATCTCCCCAATTGTGCGATTGGATTCACGATTTCCTATCAGAAAGAACACAGTTCGTTGTAATTGACGGTAAGTCATCGAGTAAAACTGAAGTGATATCTGGCGTTCCACAGGGAAGCGTTATATGTCCCCTACTCTTCCTCGTGTTTATGAACGATTTAGGAGACAATCTGAATAGCTCCCTTAGATTGTTCGCGGATGATGCTGTCGTTTATCGGTTAGTAAAGTCAACAGAGGATCAAAAGCAACTGCAAAGCGATTTAGACAAAATTTCTGCTTGGTGCGAAAATTGGCAATTGACACTAAATAAAGAAACGTGTGAAGTAATACACATGACCACTAAAAGAAATCCGCTGAACATCAATTACGCGATAAATCAGTCAAACCTTAAGGTCGTAGATTCTACCAAATACCTAGGAGTTACAATTACGAACAACTTTGACTGGAGAGAACACATAGAAAATATTGTGGGGAAGGCGAACCAAAGGTTACGTTTCATCGGCAGAACGCTTCGAAGATGCACCAGCTCCACCAAAGAGACTGGCTACATCACACTTGTGCGTCCTCTCTTGGAGTACTGTTGCCCCTTGTGGGACCCTCACCAGGTGGGATTGACGGAAGACATCGAGAAGGTTCAGAGAAGGGCAGCTCGTTTTGTTCTATCGTGTTACGGGGGGGGGGGGGGGAGCGTCACGGAAATGTTGCACGAATTGGGGTGGAAATCATTAAAAGAAAGACGTTATTCATTGCGGCGTGATCTGTTTGCTAAGTTTCAATCACCGACTTTTAGTTCTGAATGTGAAAATATTTTGTTAGCACCCACCTACTTAGGGAGACATGACCATCCCAATAAAATAATAGAAATCAGATCGAAAACGGAACGATTTAGGTGTTCTTTCTTCCCGCGCGCTATTAGAGAATGGAACGGTAGAGAAATGTTACGAAATTGGTTAATAAACCCTCTGCCAGGCACTTGAATGTGATTTGCAGAGTATCTATGTAGATGTAGATGAAAGTCATATTCGGTAAAACGTACGTTGTGAACATAAAACCAAGTAATGTTTAAGATTAAATGAATACTTTATCTGGTAAGGGATAGAGCATTTATTGTATAGGTAAACGATATCTCGGTCAGAGTAAATAAAATCATGTGGATATTGACTGAGGTGAGAAAAGTCATCTAAATATCGTCTTGGACTTTGTTACGCCCTGCGAGGTGCAGCACCTCTACATGGCAGGGACGCAACAAGTGGTTGGAAATGTCCTGCGGGAATATTGAGCCACGCTGACTATAATTCAGAAAGCGTCGGCGTGCAGGACCTTCTGCACCAACTGCAAAGGTACCGGTATCTAACGTTAAAGTTCTTCTGAGCTATTTGCCGCGTCATGATAATAAAATCTTTCCAACGTTTCGGATCCGTTGCAGGAGCCTTCCTCAGGAAACACTGACTTGTTTACTCCTTGTGCTGACCTTATAAAGCGTGTATTGTCCTCACAGTTTAGTTTTGATTGGAGTTTGCATTGGTGTTTCTGATAGGTGGAAATAGGAAAGGAAGATGCTCTTTATTGGTGTTTGCATCGGTTATTCCTATTGGTGGAAAACAGGAAGTTGTTCACATGCGCGCTCTTGGCCATCAACGGCGGCAACTGAACGGTCGGCTTAGTTCTTCTGGGTAGTGACGAAGTTGCCACGCTGTCAGGAACGCCCATCTGCGGCCTAAGGGTCCGTTGTCAACACCGGAAGCCAAGACGGTGAGAGTTTGTACCCGTCTTCTCTGTTCATGTTGTAGGGGTGTTTACTGATCTCGATTGCTTCACGAATTTTTCTTCAAATGTTCAAATGTTCGTAAATCTATCGGACCAAACTGCGTGGTCATCAGTCCGTAGCTTACAAACTACCTAAACTAAGGTAAACTAACCTAAGGACAACACACACACACATGCCCCAGGGAGGACTAGAAGCTCCGACGCCGAGCAACCGAGAAATTATTCTCTTCGTTTTAAATGGCTGTTTAGAGAGCACTTGTACGTCCTTGAAGTTCATATTATGGTTACACACTTCCTCGTATTCTGCAACAGCTGACTTGCTGTGCTGTTTTAAACGTATGTACCTTTCACGCTCTGCCATTCGTACATGGATAGGCCTTCCTGTTTCTCTTATGTATACTGTTCCACATACGCAGTTTATTTTATACACACCAGCAGTATTCAGATTTTCTATGGGATCCTTGGTTGATGTGAAGATATCTTTTATTCTGTTATTGCTGGAAACAACAGGTTTGATGCCAGCACGTCGTAATATTTTTCCAATGCGCTTACTAGTTCCCTTAATGTATGACAAACATTGTTCAACTTCTGTGTCGTTTTCCTTAGTTCCCCGTGGTTTCATGGCTTCCTGGATGCTTCTGTCGCTATATCCATTAGCGCGGAATGTCGATCGCAACTTGGTGAGTTCTTCGTCCAAATTATTGTCATCACTGATCCGTTGTGCTCTGGTGACTAGTGTGCGTAGGACTGAGTTCTTTTGCGCCGGTTGGTGATGAGACTGCGCGTGCAAGTACCTGTTGGTGTGGGTTGGTTTCCTGTGCACTCTATGGCCTAGTGTGCCTGTTGCTGTTTTGAACACTAGTACGTACAGAACAGGGAGGGTACCATATTTTTCTATTTCCACGGTGAATTTTATTTTCTCATGCTGGCTGTTGAGATGTTCAAGGAATTCAGCTAACTTTTCCTTTCCGTGTGGCCGTATAATGAAGGTGTCGTCGACATAGCGGTCATTATTGTTAACGTTAAAATTCTTCTGCGCTATTTGCCACGCCATGATAATAAAATCTTTCCAACGTTTCGGATCCGTTTCAGGTGCCTTCCTCAGGGAATACTGACTTGTTTCCTCCTTGTGCTGGTCTTATAAAGCGTGTACTGTCCTCACGGGAGGAGACAGCTTTGAACTCAGCACCTTTACGACCAAAGATATCTGATTAAGTGGGCTGAGTTTCTATTGAATAAAAATTTAATTAAAAGTGGATATATCTTTTACGCTGGAATTTGACAACTTTTTGAAATTTATGACAACTGCATTTAATTCCTTGAGAATGAGGTAAGGCGTTTATGTGCAGAAGTAGCAGAATGTGAAAGAGATTTCTCCGTGGTTTTTTCCCTTGTTTTCTTTCTTTCTTCTCTTTTTTACCGAATTTATGGATTTGTTCTTGGACTTAGCTCCAATTTGGATAACGCATTCGACTCTCTCGCAAGAATTACAGCAACACATCAATAACAGCAGCAATGGGAGCGGCAGCAGACAAAATTATTAATAAATAAATAATTCCTGTATGGAAAGTGCAATTTGGCCCAAAGTAAAGGCTGCTGACTCAAAAACAGAATTTAAATAGAAATATGCAGATGTAAGGGGAAACGAACAAGGTGAATTAAATGATGTAGAACTGCATATCTTTTAGTTTTAACAAAGGATACTATGTTGATTTTGAAGCAAAATTTTACAGTGATCAGGACCTTACAAAAGAAATCAAATAATGACATTGAAAATTCTTTCCAATAATTTACAATGAACAATAACAATTTAAAATTTGGGCGCCAATTAATTAACTTCATTCCTAACAACGACAAAGATTTTTTTTGCTGGCGCATATTTATCTCCATGTTCTTTCTTACCCAAACATGCATACTTGATACCATCTCTGCACCCATCAATAATAGTGTATCCAAAGATATATAATATTAAGATATACTATGAAATTTACAAAGAATCAAAAAATAAATAAAATTAAATATACTAACATTGCGAAGACATATAGAATTTACATAGAATCAAAAATATAAAATTGAATGTAGGAACCATACAAACTGAGTTCTCATTGTGTCCATGAATGTTCAATTGTTCAATGGGATTCATGCCAAGTGATATGGGTGGCTCATTCACCGGAATCGTCCCGAGCGTTCTTTAACCCATTCGGCAACAATTGCGTCCGGTGTCATGGCGCATTATCATCCTCAGACATCTATGGAATTCATAAATGGCTGCAAATAGTCAACGGGTAGCCGAACATTAACATTTCCAGTCAATGATCGGTTCCACTCGACCAAAGCACCCAATGCATTCGACGTGAAAATATACCATATCGATTATGGAGCCACCGTGAGCCTCCATAGTGCCTTGTTGACTACTTTGGATCATGGCTTCGTGTGGTCTGTGCTAGTCTAGCACCAGAATTTACCATCTTCCATCCGGACTGATCTGACCAAGGTTATTTGACACAGTGTTGCTTGTCTGTTAGCATTGACGATTGTTACTTGGTCATAAAGAGCAGGCCGTCGGACACTGCGTTATTAGTTGTGAGAGGTAATATCTGAAATTTGGTGTTCTCTGCACACTCTGAACACTTTAGATCTCGGAATATTGATTTTCCTAACGACTTTCTAAATGGAATGCCCAGGGTTTCACATTCTAAAAATATTCCGCGTTGAAAGTCTGTTAATTCTCGTCATGCGTCGATAATCACGTTGGAAATCTTTTCACATGAATCGTCGGGGTACAAATGGCAGATCTGACAATGTACCGCCCTTTCATACCTTGTGAACGCGATACCGTCATCTGTGTGTGTGCTATCCCATGACTTGTCACCTAGGTGTAACTTGCAGACATTAAGTCTGACAAATGATAGACCACCGTGCGCCCAGAAACAAGTAGCAATTGGGTTATCGGCACCTCAGTCCTACGGTAGTCAAATGTCTTTTCACACATTACGAGGTGTTGGATGTAGTTACCCTTCTTTTTTTGCCCAAATAAATTATCCGTTCAAACGCATCTGGACATCCCTGTGTAATACAGAATGGTTCACTACATACCGCGAGAGGTGGACCAAGAGAAGTGGCTCGTATGCGGGAGAAGGACGGTTCAACTCTCCGTTCGCTCACCCAGTTGTAGGTTTCCCGTGACTTTTCGTATTTCGCTACACGCAAATGCCGGAATGATTCCTATGAGAAGGACAAAGCCGATTTCCTTCTTGCGTAACCCTACAGTGTGCTCTGTCTCTAATAACCGCACTGTCAATGGGACGTTTAACTCTTTCTTTGCTATGAGAGGTGGACCCATCAGTATAAAAGAAGGGGAAAAGTATTTTTTTTACTAGTATAGAAGGAGACAGGCAAAGATCACAATACACACAACACACAACACACACACACACACACGCACGCACACACACACACACACACACACACACACACACACACACACACACACACACGTCCGAAGGAGGATTTGACCCTCCGACGGCGAGCAACCGCGCTCTTCCCAACAAGGCGCCTTAGAGCGCTCGGCCACTCCACCGCAGGTTCTTGCTCTTAATAAAACGCTAAAAATCGATGGATATCAACACATTTTATAGCTTACAATAGAGGAAAGGTGGGAGACGATGACTGCACCATCTTGACAGTGGAACCCGCCGCAATCTGTGAGACAATGGTTTGTGTACAAAAAGAAGTCCTAAGATGGACTGACATGCGGAGAGTCCCGATCTAAATCCAATTTGTCATTAGGATAAGTTGGGACGTCTACTTCGCTGCAGATTCACGCATACATCAACAGTAATTTCTTCAGCTTTGTCACTGCCTCAGTTTAGCCTTCGAACGGTTACATTGCACTATAACATTCAAAACTTTCACAGTGTATTACAGTAATTTGTTTGTCGTGCATCATAGCCTTTTATTCCATATTTTTACCGAGAAGAAGTCAATGTAAGAGCTGCCAAGAGCTCCTTACAAGTATTCGGAGAACAATGTTATTCTTATCTCCGATGCTTTTAGAGCATTTCGTGGACTCTGCTGTATTAACTGTTTACACAAGGCTGAGAAGATGATATCTATACTCGGAACCGCACCTTTAACATTGCGGCTAAATTTAGGTATCTGTCTCCACCGTGTCTGGTATTCTTCAAATCAATCATTCCTAGACTGTGATGACTCCTCGTATTTCTGCGAAGTCTCCCGTCCGGTTGCCACATTGTGAGAGAATATTTCGTACAAATGGCGGTTTCTGAAAATAAAGTTCCATTTCTGTTAGTGTGGATCCCATTCTGCATAAAGGACCGAATCTTAAGTACTAAAGAAATTAAATTAACCCTACAGTGTGACCCACATTGCACCAGTCTGACAACAAAAATAATAATAGTAATAATAATTATTATTATAAATAGATAAAAATCAATGCGTTCTAGCAGTTAAACGCTAACTACGGGTTACTGCAAAAAATTGACAGATGTTAGACGGATTTGATTCTATCAATTTCACTGGTTTCTTTTAGAAGGAAGTAAATGTTTTTCCAACAATGATGACTTACAATTCTAGGACGTGTTAGCATTAAGTAAAGACAGTACTCGAATTAAAATTATCTGTTACGTCGCTTAGTAACCACACTGGAACCAAAACGGAAGGTAACAACGAGCCGCGGTGGATTAGCCGTGCGCACTGGGGCGCCGTGCTGCGGTGCGCGCGGCCGTTCGCCGTCGGGGGTTCGAGTCCCCCTTTGGACATGCGTGTGTGTGTTGTCCTTAGGTTAGTTTACCTTAGTTTAAGTAGTTTGTAAGCTACGGACTAATAAAAATGAAGATGAGTCCGATTGATTTACAAACATTTGATTTTGGTAACAACGATAATGTCGAAATACTGAACGCGCGCTCCCGTAATTGTCTCAACGGGGAATATCGTAATACGCCGAAATGGCAGAAACTGAAATACGTGACCACGGAGTGGAAGTCCGCCTCCGTAGGGTTGTGTTGAAATGTTCAAATGCTTGTATAGCTTATGGGACTTAACTACGGGGTCATCAGTCCCTAAACTTACAAACTACTTATGAACTAACTAAGACTAAAGACGGCACAAATATCCATGCCCGAGGGGGGATTCGAACACCCGACCGTAGTGGCCGTGCAGATCGTGACTGGAGCGCCTCAGTCCCCTCGGCCACCGCGTCCGGCGTAGGGTTGTGGACAGCGTGGTGGGCTGTCACGCAGAGGGCCAGGTGTCATCATCATTTCATCGTCATCGACGCGCAAGTCGCCCAAGTGGCGCCACCCAAAAGACTTAGGCCACCCAGCCCCAACACAATCCCAGATGGGGTCTAGCGGCCAAAAGTGCCACGCGGAATCATCATCACGGAGTAGAAAATCATCTGGAATCTCGCAGTACTGGAAAGACATTTGGATCGCATGACATTCCTGCAGGATTCTTCAAACATTACGCGAAAGAATGTGTTCTTAAATCATTGGAGCAACGTTGGATAAGAAATATAGTTCAACAACGCGTATTTCATACGTCTGTATCACTGACGAGATCTATCGCAGAATTATAGAACACGTTCAATGTTAGCATATTGTATCTATTTTGGACAACGAATATCGCCACTATGGAAATCGCACTGACGTGTTTTACGGCCCACTTTAGATTTGTAGTTTGGACCAAACTAATAATTTAAACAATAAAAAATTAATTAATAAGAGTGCCTGAAACCCTTTTACGAAAAAAAAATAATAATAATTAGGTAGTGGCGGGTTCCGAACCACCGCCCTTTAGCCTCATAGTCCAGCACCTTGCCCACTACGCTACATCTATCAATTAAAAGATCAGTCCTTTAACCTCATACTATTGATGGCCGTTCTTAACTGCTGCTAATATGGCATTTGTAGACACTAGATTATCATTTATGGTACGAAGAACGATGTGTTTTTGTTAATTCCTCAGTGCGCCATGGCTTTGAAATGACAACGTGTAAGTTACAATAAGACAATCATCAAATGCGCAAAGCAAGATGGATGGCGTATGCCAGAGAGAGTTCTGGGCGAGGAATGTCACGTGACATCTCCGAACGGCTGGTTTTCGTTAATTCAATGGAGGAGAGTGTCAAATCTCCGTGATTTTTGCAAATATGTCTCAAACGATACGAGATATGAAAAAAACGTAAGGGAGCTAAGTTGTAGAGAATTTTCTCCTCTACAAATTCGGTTATTCAATTTTCGTGTCAGATGAATGGTTAAGCCGTTATATTCATTTATATTTCGAGCTGTCAAAAGACGATCGCAAAGGCCAACTTTTAGTGTTACTACCGTAACCTAAAGTGGGCCAAAAAGAATGGGGGTTATATAAACGGGAGTCTCACGACTCACACAAACATATCTTCCCGCACGGAATACAGAGTGCCGTAGGTGGTGGCGTGTTCCTTGACTTCGTGAAGGCATTCATTGTGGTTCCGCGCTATCTTTACGATAACTAAATACGACTTCAGGGAGTATCGGGCGGATTTAAGTCAACACATAAAGGAATTTATGACGTTAGCCCCCTGTGGGCACTACAATAAATCAAAGGAGAATGTTGAGAATTTGTGCGCAACAGGAATTCTAACCCTGCTACTCTTGGTTTCTAGGCAGTTAAGTGACCACTACGCCAGATATAATACCCTGAAGAGCCAAAGAAACTAGGACACGTGACTAATATCATGCAAGGCTGCCGCGGGCACAACATGACGTGCCCTGGACTCGACTACTGTCAGACGTAGTACTGGAGGGAACTGACATCAACAATCCTGGAGGGCTGCCCATAAATCCGTAAGTGAACGAGGAGGTAGAAATCTCTTGAGAACTGCACATTGCAAGGCATCCCAGATATGTTCAATAACGTTCATATCTGAGAAGTCCGGTGGCAACCGGAGGTGTTTAAGCTCAAAATAGTGTTCCTGGAGCGACTCTGTAGCAATTCTGAGCGAGTGAGGTGACGCATTGTCCTGATGGAATTGCCCAAGTCCGTCGGAATGCAGAATGGACAGGAATGGATACAGTTGATCAGATAGGATGCATACGTACGAGTCACCTGTTCACAGTCGTATCTAGACGTTTCAGGGGTCTCATATCACTCCAAGTGCACACGTCTCACAATATTACAGACCCTCCACCGGTTTGGGCAGTCCCTTACTGACACGTAGGGTCAATGGATTCATGAGGTCGTCCCCATACATGTACACGTCCATCCGCTCGATATAATTGGAAACGAAACTCGTCAGTTGAGGGAAGTTGTGAGTAGTCATCTACAGCCCAATGTCGGCGTTGAAAGCTTTGTGCCGTCCTGTCAGCAAGGGTACACAAGTAGACCTTCGGCTCCGAAACCTGTGGTGTCGCACAAGTCCAAAGTGCGCGCCACCTACTTTCGCCGCGCGCCGCCATGCACGCACGGCGCTGCGTTCTCACGACGACAGCCACGAGCGCCCTCTGCTGCAACCCCGCTCGTGGCCACCACGGAAAGACACCGGTCACTTCGGACGGAGATAGCAACCAGGTAGGACCTTCGTAATCAGATAGGCACCATTGAAGACTTGGCTATCTTACAGGCACTAGGCAGGCCTCCAACAACTATGTATCAACATTCCGCAGTACTATGTAAAAGTTAAGTATTGTTACATTCTGTGCAATATATACCTCTTTCTAATTTACTCTAGTGTTTATAGTTTCTGGCTGCTCCCCTCCGTACCTGCACCAGCGTGCTGTCTATATTCCTGTGTCGGTCTCATTCCACTCGGCCACCGACACCGACGACGAGGCTGGGACACAAAAGCGGCGACGAAGTTGGGACACAAAAAAAACCCATATCGGTATTGTTGCGATGAATGGTTCGCACACAAACACTTTTTGATAGCCCAACATTGAAATCCGCAGCAGTTTCGGTACGGTTGCACTTCCGTCACGTTGAGCGATTCTCTTGAGTCGTCGTTACTACGTTGTTGCAAGATCATTGACCTGTCGAGCGATGTCGGAGAGCTGATGTTTTACCGGATTCCCGATATTGTGAAATGGTCGTACGGGAATATTCCCACGTCACCGCTACCTCGGAGATCCTGTGCCCCATCTCTCGTACGCCTTCTGTAACACCACGTTCAAACTCACTTAATCGTGATAACCTGCCATTGTAGCACAATACCGTAACGCTTGCACCAGACACTTATTGTTTCATATAGGCGTTGGCGACCACAGTACCGACGTTGATCACATACCTCTGTCTGTATACGCTGCCTGTGCCTGTTTGTTTGGCTCTTCAGCGTACATGAGGCGTAGACGGCCCTGTAGCTTTTCTTCAGTGCGGATGTGCACAAGGCGCGGGGTCATACGTGAATCGGCGACATGTCGCTCGGAATGAGTGATCATGGGCAGGCGTACTACGATATCACAGAGGCGCAGTTGTCAGCACGATTACCTAGAAAGCAGGAAATTCCTTTGTGTGTTGATGCTTGGTATGGCTATGATGTCTGTATGAAGACAGCTATGCCCACGACAAACGAACTTCAAGACCTCACACTAGTTACATTGCGCGCTCTATATCGTTAATGCACGGTATTGCCAAAAATATCAAAAACTGTACTTTGATTTGCCTAATATGATGTCTATTTGTCTGAGATATTACCGTTTTTCAACAATTTTTCAAGCTTTTACATTTTTGCCGATTACAGCACCATCTATCATGAAACAACAACAAAAACGTTTCATACAAAAGTTACATATTTTTCACAGAGAATCCACATCCGCAATAAAAACTAGGAGGTCCTATTTCGACGTGCGGGTGGTGCAGGGGGTCGCGCTTTACGTTAATGGACAACTTTTATTGCAACTTTTTAAAATCCTGTTTGTATTTTTCCTAATATTGTGAAAAACAGTTTCAAGTGACTCACCCTGCATAAAAACGTTAATATTTTGGTCAGACGGCTGTGGAGGTAATTTTAGGTGACCTAGATGTTAGAAGCAACAGTCGAAGCCTGCTGGTCATTGGAAAGTATGCACAGCATGTTCTTGTGTCGGACCACAGTCTGACTTTCCTGACATAGGATCAGTACCGCAGCATCAGCATCTTTTAAATTTTCTTGAAGATTGCGTCAGACTAATAAAAACATGCAGCATGGCAGACACTTTGGGTATGATTTCTATGAGCAGTTTCCACTGAACTGGAGATCATTGTCAAATACAAGAGCAGGCGAAAGTGAATAAAGAAAGAAATAAAGAGCCGTGTGGCGCTGTTGCCTGGCAGGGGCACATTCAGCCGTTTTCTGTGTGTGTGTTTGTGAAGCTTATGGGACTTAACTACGGGGTCATCAGTCCCTAAACTTACAAACTACTTATCAACTACCTACAACTAAGGACGGCACAAATGTCCATGCCCGAGGGGGGAATTCGAACCCCCGACCGTAGTGGGCGTGCAGACCGTGACTGAAGCGCCTCAGTCCCCTCGGCCACCGCGGCCGGCAGCCGTTTTCTCATTATGCACACAGCAGCAGCTTCCTGGTGGTGGGGGCTGTGCCTGAAATGTATCTTCTGACCATATCATTTGGCAGTATTCGACGGAATGGCCCTCCCTCGGGTATGGGTGTTTGTGTTGTCCTTGGGTCAGTTCATCTTAGTTTAAGTAGTTTGTAAGCTACGGACTAATAACCCAGCAGTTGAGTCCCATAGATTTACAAACATTTGAATTTAAACAGTATTCGGTGTGTATTTAGAGTAGTGGCAGTTTTGTCTTGTAAGAGGGAGAGAGAAGGGAAAGGAAAGGGGCCCTTACGCATACAATATTTATTGAGCAATAATATTGTGTCACTGTGTTGGGCGGAGGTACGATGCCAATAACGGCAGAATATTTGTTGAGCCAATGTTTATAGCTGGGATCTGTTAGTCTGAACTCTGCTTTCGCAGTGAACATTTCGGCGCTCTACAATTTGACTCTCTTATTGATGGCGACGGGGTAGCAGGGCTTTTAAAATAAAAGCAGAAATAATGCAGAACCACCTAAAATCTTGCAGTAAACGTTTCTGTGGGCCATGAGCTCATTCATCGCTGCATAAATTCGTAAACCACAACAGCAATTACGAATAAAATATGTGGACAATGTAATTTATCGTGGGTGTATTTGTCTTTATTTTTGTATTTCTCACATATTGCAACTAATGCAAACAAGACAATTGTTACTGATGTAACTGTTACATGATCATATGATCGTACTGCGACAATTATTGTAAGGAGTAGCCGAGTAGCCGAGCGGTCTAAAGCGTCTCGCTGCGGAGCACGCTGTTGCTCGCCGTGGAGGTTCGAGTCCTCCCTGGGGCATAGGTGTGTGTGATGTCCTTAGGTTAGTTTACCTAGGTTTAAGTCGTTTTTAAGCTACGGACTGATGACCACGCAGTTTGGTCCGATAGATTTACAAACATTTGAACAACCGGCATGTATGCTCACTGGCAGCTGACTTGATCGTATTTATCATTTCTTCAAAAGAATGTTAAAGTATTAGTAAAGCTATGGGACTTAACTACTGTGGTTATAAGTCCCTAGGCTTAGAAACTCCTTAAACTAAAATGTTCAAATGTTTGTTAAGTTTATGGGCGTCATCAGTCCCTAAACTTACAAACTACTTATCAACTACCTTATACTAAAGACGGCACAAATATCCATGCCCGAGGGGGGATTCGAACCCCCGACCGTAGTGGCCGTGCAGATCGTGACTGGAGCGCCTCAGTCTCCTCGGCCACCGCGGCCGGCTCCTTAAACTAACTTCAACGTAAGGACAGCACACACACCCATGACTGAGGGAGGACTCAAACCTTTACAGCGTTGCAATTCAGAGGCATATAATGTTGCCTAATTTATTTGTAAATAAATACACTTCGCCGGGAAGTATCTGCACAGTGGGGACACCTACTGTTGTGTCACACCTTGTGGAGCAGCTGAGACTGTAGACTGGTAGCACATTGTCTGTAGTGGGGGCTCGTGACTTTACCCAGAGGCTACAGCCCTCCGATCGAATACCACTGACAAGGAGATATATCTTACAGCTGAAACAAACACCACTTCCTAAACGCTTTGTCAAACGGACAGTTGATAACGTACATATGGTGATAGATCCGTATCGAAATTCTTTTTATTTCCTAAACGCTTGGCCATCTAGAGTTCCCACTTTCGTGTTTCACCGCGCCCTACACGTACCATAAATTTCGACGAATTGGGCGATGACGAGTAGGCGTCCTGTCAGAAGAATGGTGCAGTACGAAAAACGATGTACACGTTGAAGTGCACCGTAGAGCGGGTATTGGAATATATACGCACGTGTGTGTGTGTGGCGATTACGACAGTGGGTCGGCGTCGCGGTCGTAACTCTGTGTGGCGGTGGGCGAGGCTGCGCCGTGGGCGGCCGCGCGCTGGTCGTGGGCCGGCCGGGCCTCCATTCATGGCTCTGCTCATTCACGGCCGAGCCGCCAAGCTCACAAAAAACGCCACGTGTGCTCCCACACCTTCCCACTCACCTTATCTCACTTGTACGTAAAGCCCTTTTTAAACGATGAAAGAACTTGGAATAAACTGGTAATAAGTTGCGTTAATGGCGGCCGACTGTCGTTTGAACGTGGTCACTAGTATGACCGCACTAGAATCGACGCGCGATAATCGTAGCGATAAAGAAATAGTGCCGGTCCTAAATTCGCTACTAGTAGCTTCACTGCGCATGCGCAAGCTAGTAGCTGTATGGTGCAATCACAGCCCCGATCAGTCTGCCATTTTGCTTCCTAGTTACACGTATTTTGACTTTTGTCAAAGTTTGTGATCGTTTTATCGTCCCGAGCAACTTTCTGAGCAAGTGACTGTTTTGTACTTTTCGTAAATATTTTCAAAATGTTCAAATGTTTGTAGAACTTATGGGACTTAACTACGGGGTCATCAGTCCCTAAGCTTACAAACTACTTATGAACTAGCTAAGACTAAGGACGGCACAAATAACCATGCCCAGACCGTGACTGGAGCGCCTCAGTCCCCTCGGCCACCTCGGCCGGCTAAATATTTTCATGAAAGTTTATAAACATTTGTAAATTTAAATTTAATGATCGCTAATGTGAAATCACGACTACTGCTGTTTTAGTTATGGAATGAAACAAAGCCTCCCGCGTCGGAGGTTCGGATCTTTCCTCGGGCATGGATGTTTGTGTTGTCCTTAGGGCCGCGGCGGAGCGGCCGAGCGCATTGAAGCGCTATGCTACGATGCGCGAGGCCGTTCCCCGTCGGGGGTTCGAATCCCCCGTCGGACATGGATTGTTTGTGCCGTCTTTAGTAGAAGCTAGTTCATAAGTAGTTTGTAGGTTTAGGGACTGATGCCGTAGTTAGGTCCCATAATCTCTACAAACATTTCAACATTTTTTGGCCTTAGGTTAGTTGAACTTAGTTTAAGTAGTTTGCAAGTCTAGGTACTGATCATCAACGTAGTTTGGTCCCATAGAATTACAAACATCTGATTTTGAATGAAACAAAGCTGTCAAATGTTCAAATGTTTGTGAAGCTTAAGGAACTTAACTGCGGGGTCAGCAGTCCCTAAACTTACAAACTATTTATGAAGTACCTTATACTAAAGACGGCACAAACATCCATGCCCAAGGGGAGATTCGAACCCCCGACGGGGAGCGGCCTCGCGCATCGTAGCATAGGCCACTTCGCCGCGGAAAACAAAGCTGTTATCACTCTTTTAAAAGAGGTGTGTAGCGAAGAACCAGAGCCCGTTTTTCTGTTAGCGTGTCTTTTTACTTGTCCGAATCCAAAATTATAGCTTTTTAGTCCAGTAACGGGCTACGTCGACAGCTTCATTGTTAGCGAATCATAAATCATTGAGGGTGCACGCTGAGGGACACAGCTCGCATGTACTCAAAAGTGGCACATTCTGTATTTCCCAGAGTCGCATAGGTCATGGCTTGCTATTATACACCACTTGGCCATGTTTGACTAAACAGGGGCAACGCCGGTACGCATACGATTAAGCATGCGTCAGGTTTTCGATTATAGTTCCATTCCCTGCCAGGCACCCTCGTAGAGAGGGTAGATTTCTGGGGCTTTTATGTTGTTATTTTCCAGATGTACCATAATAAAGTATGCAACTTTTCGCTCATAGTCGCAGAAACTCGTGATTATTCGATAATAAAGTTTGAAGTTATTGCAGCAACACGTTTCTTTACGTTGTTCCAGCATGCCAGAAAGGAGAAAAAAAAAAGATAAAATTCCGGATTTCATTTGGATTCTCTGGCATTAATTGTCTCATTACCATGCTGTATGCTTCGCGGTTTTTGTTATTATCTTCTCTGAAGTCACGGTCGTATACAGCTCCTATTTTTTTCTTCGCCGTCGAATCCGCCTACTAGCAACAAAAGTCAGTGTAAATGCAGCCGTCACTATGGCTATGTCTGCCGACATTGAACTCATTTTCAGGAAATGATCTACTGGAGTACAACCCTGCAAAACAACAACAGACACTCGGGACACATTCGCTAGTAACGTTTACTCTCTCTTTACGTTTATCGTCTAAACACGCTACCGCAACATATTGCATGAGTGTATAGTTCGGAAGTACTACGCTAAGGAGCGTTTCGGTGGACTATTGTTTATCTCGTCCATCTTCGTTCATCGTTTACAAAGGGCTTAAGAGACGTGAAGATAAAGGTATGGCAGTGGTTAGAAATAATGTATGAATAGTGCTCGCGTACCGAGCGTTATGTATGAAATTTTGTACACAGAAGAGCCAAAGAAACTGGTACACTAATATCTGTAGGGCCACCGAGAGCTCGCAAAGTGGGCCAACACGACGTGGCAGGACTCGACTAATGTCTGAAGTGGTTCTGGAGGTTTAAATGTTTGTATAGCTTACGGGATTTAACTACGGGGTCATCAGTCCCTAAACTTACAAACTACTTATGAACTAACTAATACTAAGGACGGCACAAATATCCATGCCCGAGGGGGAATTCGAACCACCGACCGTAGTGGCCGTGCAGACCGTGACTGGAGCGCCTCAGTCCCCTCGGCCACCGCGGTCGGGGTTCTGGAGGAACTGACAGCGTGCACCCTGCAGGCCTGTCCATAAATCCGTAAGAGTACGAGAGATTTCTTCTGAACAGCACGGTGCAAGGAAGCCCACATATCCAGATATACTCAACAATATTCATGTCTGGTGGCAAATGGATGCGTTTAAACTCAGAACACTGGTCCTGAAGCCACTCTGTAGCAACTCTGGACATGTAGAGTGTGGCATTGTCCTTCTGGAAGTGCCCAAGCCTGTCAGAATGCACAACGGACGTGAATGGATGCAGGTGATTAGCCAGGATGCATACATACGTGTCCCTGGTAGAGTCGTAGCTAGACGTATCAGGTGTCCCCTATTACTACAAATGCACACGCCCCATACCACTACAGAGCCTCCACCATCTTGAACAGTCCCCTGCTGACATGCAGTGTCCATGGATTCCTGAGGCTGTCTCCATACCCTTACACGTCCATCCATTCCATACAATTGAAAAAGAGACCGGCCAAATCAGTCAACATGTTTCCTGTCATCAGTCCAATGTCAGTGTTGACTGGCCAACGCGAGGCGTAAGGCAGTGAGCAAGGGCACACAGTGGGCCTTCGGTTCCAAAAGTATGTACAAAAACTGCGAAAGTCGTATTTCTACGCCTAATTTCGACAAAACTGATATAGATAATTTTGTCTCCGACCTCAAACGAACATCACAGTTAAAGATCTTGTAAAAACATTTAGATGTGTACCAAAAGCGATTTAACAATACTAATATAATTTTCATAATAACAATAAAGAAATCCCACTGATGATAGCACAAAATATGCAGAAAGATGTATGGGAAAAGTAACAAAACTCGAAGTGCCTTGCATGCCGCGGAATATCCTCACAATAATTTAAGCAAGCACGGAAGAAAGAAGATCGTTAACACCAAAAAGAGGATTATTTCCGCTTATATTCATTTTTCTGAAGATAAAGAATGTGCTGATGTACGTTAACTGATAAATAAATAATTCAAGAAAAACCATGACAGTCGAAAAACGTTGTGATTTTCGAAAGAAAGAAAAAAACTCTATACAATTAAAAAGGCTTGCGCGCAAAAGCCCCTTCGGTTGACTGACTGGAATAGAACGTCATTGTGCACACTTTATGATTCTACCTAAATTCAGAGCACGTTATGGAACAGTAATGTCAGTACACTCTTACTACAACAATACACAACCAGCCGGCCGCGGTGGCCGAGGAGACTGAGGCGCTCCAGTCACGGTCTGCACGGCCACTACGGACGGGGGTTCGAATCCCCCCTCGGGCATGGATATTTGTGCCGTCCATAGGATTACCAATTCATAAGTAGTTAGTAAGTTTAGGGACTGATGACCCCGTAGTTAAGTCCTATAAGCTATACAAACATTTGAACATTTTTGAATACACAACCAAGCCATAAACATCAGAACACTCATAATGACATACTATCTGGTCACCAGCGCCCGTAGACTTTTATTACGAAATGAATGAGACGTCGCTACTTGCGGCTGTCTTCAGATATGTGCTCTGGCAGCCAGTGTGTTTACTGTGCTGCAGCAGACGTCGCGACAGGACGCCGTGCTGCTTTATGGCACTATAAAGGGACGCGTTAAACAGCAAACCGCTATGACCACATCGCGTAAGGCCTGCTTTCAAATCACATACTTTGCAACGTATTTCACACTTGATCGGAAACATGATGTTTTAGAATGATCTAGAATGTACTGACAGAGCGTGGTGGCACAGTAGTTAATATTACTCCACTGCGACTCGCATTCGTGAGGGCGGCTGTTCAAATGTTCTAATGTTTGTAGAGCTTATATGACTTAACTACGGGGTCATCAGTCCCTAAACTTACAAACTACTTATCAACTAGCTTATACTAAAGGCGTCATAAACATCCATGTCCTAGGAGGGATTCGAACTCGCGACCGCAGCGGCCGTGCAGAGCGTGACTGGCACGCCGCAGACCGTTCGGCCACTACGGCCGGCGGTTCAAACCCACCTGCGGGTTTTCCGTGACTTCCCCAAATCACTGCATGCAATGGCGATATGGTTCCTTTGAAAGAGCGCAGCCCATTTCCTTCCCTATAAAGAAAAGTTCGGTCCGATTACGTAACTAGTAAGTCAATACGTAAGTTAGATAGTTGAGCAGAAATATAAAAGTAATATTCTGATGATTTTTACGTCTCCAGTTTCACTCGCAAAACGTAAGAGTATTCATCAGTGGCGGCTGGTGCTTCAGACGACTGGGGATTCACTTCCTTCAATGCCGCGCATGCGCATTGCAACGCTGCACCCACTACCGCCTATATTTGGGACCCGCGCTACGATTCGTATACGTGCTGTCTCCGAGACGTACAACGTTTCTCATGCGATACAAATACTTTGAATGTACATATAAAATGATCTGATAGAAGAACTTAACGAAGAATGATAGTTTAAAAACACTTTTTATTTTATTTTTTCACGACGAGCGTTTTTCCGGGGGTTCACTGAAGCAGTGAACGCTTCGGACGCGCCGCCACTGGTATTCATGCAGTCACAAGTGAAAGCACTGACAACAACGCGACATGGCGGAATGAAGAAGGAGGAGAAAGTCGACTGTGACTGATTCAAGGTCATGATAAGCGTAAAACAATTTATGCAATTACAATATAATTGGCATTAGCCGATAATGTGTCACGGAAATAATAAAGAAAACGCTTAATAAGAAACAAAAATTGTTTGATTTGCCGAACAGTTCTCGTTTTTCGCTTCCTACAAGACAAGAAGTGGAGAGATACTCTGGATATAAAACTAAGTAACGATACATCTGTGGCCAAGGTACATCTACATCCATACTCCGCAAGCCACTCGACGGTGTGTGGCTTAGGGTAACTTGAATACCACTATCGGTTCTTCCTCCTATTCCAGTCACGTATTGTTATGCCTCTGTGTGGGCTCTCATCTCTCTGATTTTATCTTCATGATCTCTTCGCGAGATATACGTAGCAGGGAGCAATATACTACTAGACTCCTCGATAAAGGTATGTTCTCGAAATTTCGACAAAAGCCCCTAGCGAGCGACAGAGCATCTCTCCTGCAGAGTCTTCCACTGGAGTTTATCGATCATCTCCATAACGCTTTCACGATTACCAAATGATCCTGTAACGAAGCGCGCTGCTCTCCGTTGGATCTTCTCTACTTCCTTGATCAACCCCATCTGGTACAGATCCCACACCGGTGAACAGTATTCAAGCTGAGGGCGAACAAGTGTACTATAACCCACTTCCTTTGTTTTCGGACAGCATTTCCTTAGGATTCTTCCAATGAATATGTCTGGCATCTGCTTTACCGACGGTTGATTTTATGTGGTAGTTCCATTTTAAATCATTCCTAATGCCTACTCCTAGATAATTTACGGAGTTAACTGCTTCCAGTTGCTGACCTGCTATAGTGCAGCTAAATGATAAGGGATCTATCTTTCTATGTATTCGCAGCGCATTACACTTGTCTACATTGAGATTCAAGTACCATTCCCTGCACCATGCGTCAGTTCGATGCAGATCCTCCTGCATTTCAATACAATTTTCCATTGTTACAACCTCTCTATATACTACAGCATCACCTGCAAAAAGCCTCAGTGAACTTCCGATGTTATCCGCAAGATGAATTATATATATTGTGAACAGCAACGGATCCACGACACTCCCCTGTGGCACACGTGATATCACTCTTACTTCGGAAGACTTCTCTCCATTGAGAATGACATGCTGCATTCTGTTATCTAGGAACTACCAAAAAAAGTTCAAATATTTGTTAAGCTTAAGGGACTTAACTGCGGGGTCATCAGTCCCTGAACTTACAAACTACTTACGAACTAACTTACACTAAGGCGACAGAAACATCCATGCCTGAGGAAGGATACGAACCCCCGACCGTAGCGGCCGTGCAGACTGTGACTGGCGCGCCGCAGACTAGGAAATACTCAATCGAATCACACAGTTGGTCTGATAGACCATATGCTCTTACTTTGTTCATTAAACGTGTGTGTGGAAATGTATCAAACGCCTTGCTGAAGTTAAGAAACACAGAATCTACCTGAGAACCCGTGACAATAGCCCTCTCAGTCTCATGGACGAATAGCACGAGCTGGATTCACACGATTGCCTTTTTCGAAATCCATGCTGATTCCTCCAGAGCAGATTTCTAGTCTCCAGAAATGCCATTATACTCGAACATAATACATGTTCCAAAATTCTACAACTGACCGACTTTAGAGATATAGGCCTATAGTTCTGGACATCTGTTCGACGTCCCTTCTTGAAACCGGGGATGACCTCCGCAATTTTCCAATCTTTTGGAACGCTCCGCTCTTCTAGAGACGTATGGTACACCACTGCAAGACGGGGGGGGGGGGGGGGGGGGAAGTTCCTTCGTGTACTCTTAGTAAAAACGAACTGGTATCCCATCAGGTCCTGCGTCCATTCTTCTTTTGAGCGATTTTAATCGTTTTTCTATCCCTCTGTCAATTATTTCGATATCTGCCATTTTGTCATCTGTGCGATAATCATGAGAAGGAACTACAGTACAATCTTCCTCTATGAAGCAGCTTCGGAAAAAGTAATTTAGTAATTCAGCCTGTAGAGTGTTATCCTCTGTTTCAATGCCATTTTCCTCACAGAGTGTCTGGACATTTTGTTTTGATCCACCTACCGCTTTGACGTAAGACAAAAATTTCTTAGGATTTTCAGCCAAGTCAGTACATAGAACTTTACTTTCGAATTCGTTGAACGCCTCTCGCATAGCCCTCCTCACTCTTCATTTCGCTTAGTGTAATTTTTGTTTGTCCAGAAGGCTTTGACTATGTTTATGTTTGCAGTGAAGTTCCCTTTGCTTCCGTAACAGTTTTCTAATTCGGTTGTTGCTTGATACATACGCATGTAATGCATGTTGTACGATGGCTTTGACTGAAAGAAAATAAAAAGTGTAGTGGTTGCCGGTGTTGGCTGCGAGTGTGCTGCAGCTAGTGTGGGGCAGGTGGAACAGTTAACTGCGGCGGGTTCTGAGAGTGTGCAGGGGCTGGCAGTTGAATGGGGCGGCATGAATGGCCGGCCAAATGCGCCACCTCCTGCGCTTTGTGCTGCTCCCCCTCACGCGTCTTCCAAACGCCGCCAAATTGCGATATATGGCGGGGCACAGCGTGCCGACTGACCACCACTAGCCAGTCTTCAATAGCGTGCACAAGTGAATTCGCCCAAAAATAATCGGCTGAAATCCAAGTCGCGATCTGACAGGCGATAACTACATATTTATAATGATGTAGAACGTACCGTAATTATTCTGCTTACAGCCATTATTTGTTATAGCCTGGTTCCTTCTTGCACTTTAGATTACAGTGCTTTACTACAGTTTAATAAATCCTGGGTGCAAAATAATAATACGAATTATTTACAGACGAATGGAAAAACTTGCGGAATCCGACCTCGGAGAAGATCAGTTTGGATTTAGGAGAAATGTAGGAACACGGGAGGCAATACTCACATTACGACTTATCTTAGAAGATAGGCTAAGGAAAGGGAAACCTACTTTTTTAGCGTTTGTCGATTTGGAGAAAGCTTTTGACAATGTCGACTGGAATACACTCTTTCGAATTCTGAAGGTATCAGGGGTAAAATATAGGGAGCGAAGAGTTATATTCAACCTATACAAAAACCAGGCAGCGGTTATTAGAGTCGAAAGGCAAGAAGAAAGTGAGGCAGAGGTTGGGAAGGGAGTATTACAGGGTTGTAGCTAGGGATGGGTCGAATCCTAATTTTACCGAATCGAATCCGAATACCGAATCTTAAATATAACATGAGCCGAATCCCGAACCCGAATCGAATCTCGAACCCAAATAATCTGTCAACTCAAGTATATGTATTTAAAAAGAATTACTAGTGATGAAGATAAAGCCTTCTACGATGGATCTTAAATGACAATATTACAGTAAAATTTAAGAATTAAAATTTCATTTGGGTTTTTATTTTAAATTTTAAGAATTTTTTAATACCCCTTACCCTCTTGAAAGAAATTTTTATGAAACATTGAGATATATGTTGTTTAGATGCTCTAAAAGATAATAAGAAACTTTCTTCGCTCTATTACCAACTTTTTCATTTTGATGAAATAAAAAATAATTGCATAATGAAGTCTTACAAAGGACAGAATTACTTTTTTTCCCTTTTCAAAGGTGAAAAAAAAAAACCTGAAAATGTGAGTAGATATTTTGGAAGTTTGAAAAATAGGTTCTTAAAAAAAATGTTTAATGATTTTATAGTCACTTATATAAGCCGTTATAAAATTTATTATACATCCAAAGCTAATTTATTTTGTTGGTTAAATTATACGCCGCTTCTCGCCGGGCTGCTGTGGTTATGTTGCCATCAATGGTAATGAAGGCAACTCAGATGACGAATAAATGTTTTTTCGTGGCAAAAATTATTTATTTCTGAACGGGCAAGGGTACATACAAGAACCTGTCAACCATTAGCTGCGAGTGAAACGAGCAGTAATAACACTTACTCTGTACCTCGTGAAAAATATTAACGCAATTCTACACTTCATTGTTCATCTGTTGCCAACATAAGAACTGGAGCCCGGTGAGAAGCGTCGTAAAATTTTACCGAATGAAGTGTAGAATTGCGTTAATATTTTTCACGAGGTACAGAGTAAGTGTTATTGCTCGTTTCACTCGCAGTTAAATTAATACTGTACCTGCTCTATGGTTGACAGGTTCTTGTATGTAACCTTGTCCGTTAAGAAAAAAAATGTTTTAATTGAAGTTGTCACGAAAAAACATTTATTGGTCATCTGAGTTGCGTCATTGCCATTGGTGCCAACATAACCACTGCAGCCCGGCGAGAAGCGTTATACAATTTAACCGGATTTATTGAAACAGACGTCAGATGTTTGTTGAATTGACGTTATCCAGCCTGAATGGTGCACGATTAGAACTTTTTTCCACATAAGGTAGTAAATAACTTCCTTCTTGAAATCCTAGTGCTTCTCTAAGGTTCACATACCCCTGCACTTCACAAAATTCGACGAAAGAATACGCGAAATTAGAATGAGACAACTCATGCAAGAATCGTAGGTGATGTCCTAGGAGCTGTGAACACCGAATGAAGCGGCAGTGCGATCGATATATATCGGATAGTGTTTCATATTGAAACGATAGGTCTGTGCGATAGGTATCGAAGAAGCGAATGTTATGATTTTTACGAATATGTCATGATTTTAAAGGATGTGTTTAGTCAGGAACCTAAGAGTACAACGTAACTTGTGAGTGAACAAGTTGTACTCTTAGGTTCCTGCCTAGCAATATCCTTTAAAATCATGACATATACGTAAAAATCATAACATTCGCTTGTTCGAATACTGGTACCTATAGTTTAGTCTAACGACCATAGCTTTGACTGAAAAGTCCATTGACAACGAATTAAGGGCGATTCACACTGTCCGTCACGTCAATTCGCTTTTTCTAGTACTCCATGTTGAAAGTGAGGTTATGAGTGGCGACCTGTTATGTAGAAAGTCATATTATAATACTGTAATTGAAGAAACAACAACGCTAAATGTTATTGATTGCCAAAATCAACTTTACAATGTATGGTTTGGGATAACATAATGTGGTACAGAGCTGGGAACTGAAACATGTCAAAACATCAACATCTATTTTAAAGCGAAAAAAAAAGTTTCTTGCTACTGCTAGCGGAGCGAGAGTTGAATGCCTGATATATATCGATTGTATTGCCGTTTCATTCGATGTATACGGTTCCTAGGAAATTACCTGTTACCAACGTGACCTGCTACATTTGAAGTTGAGCAATACTAAAGTTCTATTTCCTTCGTTGAATGGCGTGTTAAAATTCAATAGTCGAAAATAAAATGGAAATTAGACTCTACTTCCTTTTTTTATTTTATATTTACGAGTGCAAAAGCTTTAGCGCCAGTATTTACATTTGCGCCTACGAAGCAAGCCATTCACAACGTTTACATGTAACATCTTCCGGAAGACGAAAACCGATTATCGTAAACAGTTTTTCGCTTTTGGAGTGTTTACATGACCAACCAAAAGCGGAATTGGGAAATCGGTTTACGAAATCCGGTTTTGGGAGCCCATGTAAACGGTGTGTGTATAGCACTGCTTAGACGAGACGGAAAACTTACTTGTGGCGGCTCCTAGTGCCATTTTTCAGAACTTCGTTCGTTTTGTACTCGGTTTAACCCCGTTTTATGACGTCTTTCAGCGGATCTATGAAACAATAATGTAAATAACGCAAACGAAAGCGCACTGTTATGCAAAGTTAACTACAACATTCGTAACTGAAGTTTTCCATATAAACTTTGGATTCGGGATTCGGTAGTATTCGGCCATTACGCATCGAATCTCGAATCCGAACCCAGCGTGCTAGATTCGGCGAATCTGGATTCGGCCGAACCACTCGGACACAACCCTAGTTGTAGCCTTTCCCCAATGTTGTTCCATCTGTACATTGAGCAAGCAGTGAAGGAATGGAAGGAGAAATTTGGAGAGGGCATTAAAGTGCAGGGAGAAGAAATAAAAACATTGCGGTTTGCCGATGACATAATAATTCTGTCAGAGACCGCAAAAGATCTGGAGGAGCAATTGAATGGGATGGGCAGTGTCTTGAAAGGAAGATATAAGATGAACATTAACAAGAGTAAAACGAAGGTAATGGAATGCAATGTCAGAAAACCAGGCGATGCTGAAGGAATTAGATTAGGTAATGAGACAATAACAGTAGTAGATGAATTTTGTTATTGGGTAGCAAGATAATTTCTGATGACCGAAGAAAAGAAGATATAAAATGCAGAATGGTTATAGGAAGAAAAGTGTTTCTAAAGAAGCGAAACTTGTTAACATCCAATATTAATTTAAATGTTAGGAAGTCCTTTCTGAAAGCATTTATCTGGAGTGTAGCATTGTATGGGAGTGAAACGTGGATGATAAGGAGTTCAGATAAAAAGATGATAGAAGCTTTTGAAATGTGGTGCTACAGACGAATGATGAAAATTAGATGGGTAGATCACTTGACTAATGAGGAGGTGCTTAACCGAATCGGGCATATTCTGACTAAGAGAAGGGATAGATTGGTTGGACACATTCTGAGACATCAAGGAATTGTCAACTTAGGATGAGAAGGAAGCGTGTGGGGTAAAAATCGTAGAGCGAGACCGAGGGATGAATATAGTAAGCAGATTCAAAAGGATATAGGTTGCCGAACGTATTCTCAGATGAAGAGACTTGCACAGGACAGGGTAGCGTGGAGAGCTGCATCAAACCAGTCTGCGGACTGAAGACCACAACAACAACTACAGTATGACACAGTGAATGTAAAAAGTTTTGGGAAACATACACTATGCGATTAAAAGTATCCAGATACCCCAAAATAGAGTCGGTTAGTAGGCGCAAAAAGCTCGCTCGTGTCTTGTGAGCGTGGCTGCTGCTCGGGAGTGGCGCAGCGAGCAGCTCGTAGCTCGAGCACAGGCGCCTGCGAGCGTGGCGACTCGGTCAGACTCGTAGCGGAAGGGAAATCGTCCAAGTGCGGTGGAATGTGGAATATAAAAAGACTTAATAATAATAATAAATACAATAAACTGTCAACGCCTGTACTGTGTGTTATAAAAGATACTCTTGAGAAAACATTCCTTCTGTGTAAAAATACGACGATAATAAATATTACAAAAGACAATGATTGAATTGTTATGAACGGCGGTAAAAATAAAAAAAGAACAATATCGGTAGGCCTATACTAGATATCAGAAAATGGCAATCTTTTGTCTCTGGTTGAATGCTAGTCTGCTCATGTCTCTAACGAGTAATCAATTTAGTTTTACAAGAAAAGATATTTAGCTCCGTTTATATGTTTTTATTTATTTATTTATTTTTTAATGTATTATAGTACCCTTTACGGCTTATTGGCCTGATTGCAGTGTTTACTGGTGAGATTAGTGATACCAGTGCATATTGTGTCGCTGAATAAAATGCTCAAATGTTTGTTAAGCTTAAGGGACTTAACTACGGGTTCATCAGTCCCTAAACTTACAAACTACTTATGAACTACCTACAACTAAGGACGTCACAAATATCCATGCCCGAGGGGGGATTCGAACCCCTGACCGTAGTGGCCGTGCAGACCGTGACTGAAGCGCCTCAGTCCCCTCGGCCACCGCGGCCGGCTGTCGCTGAATACCACCAATACATTTTTACTTACCAAGACCCGTTAACATCTAAAGGTCAATAGTCCATTGCTCGCCTTTTATAAAATCTAAACGTTACATGAATGTCTGCCAAATCATTTACAACGACAATAGCAACAACTTGTGTATAATGCCCGGTTTGTGTGTGTGTGTGTGTGTGTGTGTGGTGTGTGTGTGCATATAAATCTACAGTTTTATACAATTCTTGATGAAATTTTTCACACATGACCCTCAAAACAAGAGGAAGACCATTGTCTACATAAAATGCTGTACGGTGCGTGGCGGAGGATACTTTACAACAAACTTCGACATTGTTTGACCAATGACAATGAATGTATGAATGTACGTATGTTTTCATGGAGAAGAGTTTTATACTTCACAAGCCACCTTGTGGTGCATGGCTGAGGGTTCATGTTAACGCCCCCTTCTTAATCTGCTTTATTATTGTGAACTGGATAAAAAATAAAAATTAAAATACAACGCACTGGATAACGAAATGATGCACTGCTCAACACAGTATTATTAATCCACTAGAGCAGAATTGTCTATAGAAAATGTAGTCTTTAATAGTAGCCTCTTTAGTATACTTTAATTCAGCGGGACTGATGCCTCATCAGAAAACTGAAACATCAGCGTAGTGCGTCAGTAATTAATTGAACTTGCCATAATGGCGTGGTTTAAATCAAGTAGTTAGGAACCTGATAGACCTGATTTATTTTACTGTTAAATAAAAATGGTACATTTCCTAGGAATTCCTAAACAGACGAAGGGCGGGATTCCTATGCCGCGTTTGACGCATGCAGCTGCCGTTGTGCGTCTGACGTAGTGCGGCTGACGCAGAGCTGGCGATTCCTGTAGAGCGGCAGCTGCACAGTGTTTCAAATGTTCAAATGTTTGTAAAGCTTATGGGACTTAACTACGGGGTTATCAGTCCCTAAACTTACAAACTACTTATGAACTACTTACGAACTAGGACGGCACAAATATCCATGCCCGAGGGGGGATTCGAACCCCCGACCGTAGTGGCCGTGATGACCGTGACTGGAGCGCCTCAGTCACCTCGGCCAACGCGGCCGGCGCACAGTGTTTGTCTCCTGCGTCTGTGCCGATAGGATGACTGAGCGCGATTTGTTGTTTTATCAACTGTTAGAAGACGTTGAAGAAATTCAGCTTCAGCTATGTGAGGAAAATGCTGAAACGCATCCAATTCACCTCAAAAGAACCTAGGAAGGCATGTCCGAATTTTTTCCCCTGCACTGGCAGTGTTTCGCAATTGAAACAATTGTGAGCTGCTCCCGCATGAAATTGTAGGTTCTTATAAAATGAGTGAGTAAGTAAGCTTTAGCACGGATGAGGTTAAAAAGAGCTTCGGTGCTGGAACTTCTGTGCTCTGCTTTTTCAAGAGGTACCCTGTGGATTTTAAACGCCGTGCTATTGCCATTAGCCTTATTTTGGAATGATAACTGTCAGTTATTGACTCACAACGTCTGGCCCAACACGTGTTTTTTCTGTCACCAGCGCTACAGTTGGTTATTTGCAGCTTTCCGTCCCACGTCGGATGCCTTCTTCATTTGAGAATGACTAATGCATTCTACATAATCGAAGTATCTGCGATTTCCTTCAAATCAAATGTTAAAATGTTATAGATTTATGAGACCGAACTACTGTGGAATCGGTCCCTAGACTTCCAAAAGACTTAAACTAACATAAAACCTATCCTAAGGTCAACACACACACACACACACACACACACACACACACATATATATATATATATATATATATATATATATATATATATATATATATGCGCGCCCGTGGGAGGACTCGAACCTCCGACGGGAGTGGCCACGAAGTCCCTGACAGCGCTTAGAACAGCACGGCCATACCCGTGCAGTACCGTTTCTTTCAACTATTTCTGCCTCTGTTCAGTGGCGTACAAATAATGGCTTCTAAATCACAGTAATGCGCCTGCTCCAACTTTCTTTGCTCTTTCGAGAATTATTGTCCAAATAAATACCGTAATAATGTCCCAACACTTATATTCCTAGTCATGTCTGCATTTGAATTTTATCCGTGTGAAAAAATACAGAAAACGTTATAGAACCGCATCACGGGAAGAGATTAAAGCTATCCCATAGATCGAGTTCCGAAAATGTTACAAGGATTGATAAAAGCGCTGTAATAATTGTAGAACATCTAATGGGGGAATATTTTGAAGAGGCAACATTGTAATAACGATGTAGTGCAGACGTCACCAAGTAATCTTGGATGGGGTCCGCATATTTTTGAAAATTTTTATCGATTTCCAGAGTAAAACCACATATTGCTTATCAATTTTTTATTTTAATTTTCAGTCACAGACAAATATGAAATGCAAAAGATGTGAAATAAAAATGTATAATAATCTAGTAAAACTTATATTATTTGCTATTTTTTATTTTCGATCACAAGAAGTATTAAATAAAATGTGTAGTCAAATTTCTATTGAAAAATCCAATAACAGGTCATAGATTAAAATATTTTCTGCTTAATTTTCACTAAAAAATTATGAAATACAATGAACTGTACGTATTTGTGTTTAAAAAATCAAAGCAAGAAATTACTTTTGCGGTCTTCAGCCAGTTTCTTAAAGTTAGGTTTACATGCGGAACAGCTTATGCGAATAGTGTCTCCAAAGTGGGCTGCCGTTGATCTTGAAGGTAGTTGTTATTCTTCAATAAATTAATTTTTAAATGAAATTTGACAAATATATGTGGAGCCAAACATAGTAACCAGGTAGACTGCTAATGTTTTGCAATTTTCATATTTTCCGAGACATGTTCACAATTCGTCACTGGATTCATGTTTTTTTATGTTTGCAAGGAAATCTCGTCCCGCAAGTTCATTATCCCCATTTAGAATAAAGGCTTTGAAAGGTGGAACAACTTCGCAGCCACATCCGTCCGTTATGCTGCTGGAGAAACCTGAAAAGATGATTTTTTAGAGCCGCGCGGGAGTATCCGAGCGGTCTGGAGCGCCACGTTACGGATCCCGCGGCCTCCCGCGTCGGAGGTTCGAATCATCCCGTGGGCTTCAATGTGTGTGTCGTCCTTATGTTAGTTTAACTTAGTTTATGTAGTTTGTAAGACTAGGAAATGATGAACAAAGTAGTTTGGTCCCATAGAATCACAAACATTTGAATATTTTGATTTTTGAGAGCACAAGAGGTTAAGTGGATGTGTCCTGACCTCTTATGTAAAGGTGTCAGACACTGTCAGAGTATGAAGTCTATCTGTGGAATTTCCCTGTTCGTTAGACAAAGCTGTCTGGCTGCATCCGCGAGTACACGGCTTTTATGCGGATCACCCGGTCAGCTCGCTCTCGTTTGCCGCCGCTTGTCAGCGTACTCTCCAACGTCGCACATCATCACAACCACTTATTTAATCTACCTGTTATTATCATTAATGGTTCTAATTATTCAGCAGATAATTGTAAAATACTAGAAAGATAATAAGGTTGGCTCTCATACGAATTGTTATCCACAGAAAAAAATTGTTTTAATAATTCGAGTATGTAACTTATACTTACAATATAGTTTTAGCGGTCCAGTTTTTTGGCCTTCCGCGGTCCGGACCTGGACCGCGTCCGCCAGTTGCCGACCGCTGATGTAGAGGAAACTATTTAAATAACAGAAAATGTTCGCAATACGTTCTGAACACATTTTAAATGTAAAAATATAATTGGTTCTACTATAAAATTTCTTTAATAATTTTCTAATCCTGCTTATTTTATTTTTGGAAGAAATGTATTGTTTAGATTCATAGAAATCCCTCTGTGGTGTCGCACAAGTATAAAGTGCGCGCCACCTACTTTCGCCGCGCGCCGCAATGCACGCACGGCGTGGCGTTCTTACGACGTCAGCCACGAGCGCCCTCTGCTACAACTCCGCTCGTGGCCACCACTGAACGACATCGTTCACTTGGGACTGAGATAGGAACCAGCTAACACTTCGGAATCAGATAGGCACCAGTGAAGACTTGGCTATCGGATAGGCACTAGGCAGGCCTCTAGCTCAACCTTGTATCAGCATTCTGCAGTACTGAGCTATGTAAAAGTTAAGTATTGTATAAATTCTGTGCAATATATATCTCATTCTAATTTACTCTAGTGTTTCTAGTTTCTGCTGTCCCACTGGCTGGTCACCTCCTACCTGCACAAGCGTGCATCCTTTATTCCTGTGTCGGTCTCTTTCTACTCGGCCACCGACACCTACGACGGAAACAAGACTCAAAAGCGGCGACGAGGCTGGGACACAAAACCCCCTCGTCTTGCACAATCCTTGTGGCAATAACTTTCATGAAATTCTTCTCTATTTACTCTACTTTCGAGACAGAAAAAATTGTCTATCTGTTCATAAGTAGCTGGCTCAGGTTTAAAATGTATAGATGCAGCCCAAATAATTCGCTTAGATCTATCTGTGAGCATGTGAGAGTCACGTTCAGTTTCAGTAAACTTGCAATTCAGTTGGTATTTTTGGTTGTTGTTGTCTTGCCTTTGGCCCGCACTGGCATTTTACAGTGGGCACTTGATGATTTGTTTTGAGGGGTGGCCACATGCCGTTCCCTCCGCCATCTCACTGTCGCATCCCCCACCCTGCGAGGGCGCTATGTGTACACCAGTGTCTGCTTATAGTGTTATAAGTGTTACACATGTGAAAGTGTGCGAAAGCTTTCACAATGTTCGAAAATCATATAACTGAGATGGGACTTGTGTACCAACCCAGTATTCGGGTAGTGTGATGTGGAAAACTGCCTAAAAGTCACATCCAGGCTTTCTGGTACAAGCGTCCTCGTCGCTAATGCGCCGGTCGTATTGAAAGCGGAGCAGGCGCCCCTCCCCAACCCGGAAGCGGGCGCTACAACACGCACGGCTGTACGTGCCAGCTCTGTTCCTATTCACTATTAACTATTGCTTCGGTATTGGAGAACCGCACCCGTCACACCTGTGTTACCGCGACTGGCAACTCCCTCATTTACACACTCTTTAAGCCACCAGAGGGTCGAGTCCTCCCTCGTGCGTATGTTGTCCTTAGTTTAAATTAGTTTCAATAGTTTGTATGCCTAGGGACTGATAATCACAATAGTTAAGTCCCATAGATTTAAGAACATTGTAATAGATGCCGTCATCTACTCTTTAGTGTACAATTTGATTGCCGGTGGTCATAAGACGTTCGTCCTGTTTTGTTTTTTTTTCAAATTCCAATTTTCTGCTTCTTGATAGGTCGTTATCTCCATCTATCTTCAAATTGTGAGTCCAGTAATTAATTTGTTTGGTCGATACCTGTATGGCTGTATGGCAGTTGTGGATCAAAGACTTGCACAATGGGTGATTAAATTCATTGTATAATTACCACCTTACAGACCTAAGAATTAAAAACATACAGATATCTTGCCGTTGAAGACGACCAAACACATAGTGCATATAATTTATCATCATCATTATCATTAGAGACTGATTATGCCTTTCAGCGTTCAGTCTGGAGCACAGTACCTCTAATAAAATTCCTCAATGATCCCCTATTCAATGCTAACATTGATGCCTCGTCTGATGTTACGCCTTTTACTTCTAAATCATTCTGCACCGAATCTAAGTACTTTCTTCTTGGTCTACCTCGACTCCTCTTACCCTCCACTGACGAGCTCATGAGTCTCTTAGGTAACCTTGCTTCTCCCATGCGTGTAACATGACCTCACCATCTCAGTCTGTTCGCTCTAACTGCTTCATCTATGGTGTTCATTCCCAGCTTTTATAATTTATGCGCGAATAAAATATTCTCACAGTTAAGCACAAGCGGTCTATATAACACAGCCAGCCTACGTATATAGGACAGCACAGTGACTAAATAAGACAGAAATGCTTCGTCGTTTCTTGTATTGATATAAGTAACCTTGTACAATATATTTGAATGGGCATGTTGACTCAAGAGAAGTCCCTAACATATTGATGTTGTACTGGGTACCCATTTTACAAGATTTACACTATTAGCCACAGTATATAAAGAAGGCAATGAAATTGTCTAAAAATGCGCACACCAGAACGCCAGGTGGCTGATCTGAGTTGCGCTCTCTCGACGATGGAGTGGTGCATTTATAAGGGGCGTTCAAAAAGAAACGAGCCACAGTCTGGAATGCGCAAACCAGTGGCAGGACGCTGATATCGTGGTGTGAGTAGCGAGGTGTGGTTCCGACCAGAGCGTAAAAGTTCACAGCACTGGTGGATTAGGGGGGGGGGGGGGTGCGGAGGGGGCGGACCGCCACGGGCCTCTCGTCTTGGGGGACTTTCAAATGCCTCAAAAGCATATGAATTTTTTTTCTTTTTGAGCGTTCTTGACCTCTTTGGAACAAACTAATACAGTCTCCACATTTATTTTAGATAATTTAAAGAAAGGAGAGATCAGTCGATACAATATTGCTGATCAAAACTGAATACGCTTCCTAACTACTATCATGCCGACACAGACATAAAAATCCTATACCTCGATAACTTTAAAGTCGTTAAATAGCTTTTTAAGCCGAAAACCGGTTAACTAAATAAAAACAAACTTATATAACATACTCAAAATTATGTTCTTAGGTCAATATGGCGATGTTCTATCAAGAACGGACGTAACAATAATTGAAAATGTCCCCATTTGCCTTTAGTTTAAGTTTGTTTGGGTTACATACTCACAGCTGTGTATTTGTAGTCAATAAAAGTTGGATGCATGTTATATGGCATTTTTCCAAAATATTTATAGTATTATAGCTTGTGCAACGTAATAAGGTGACTGTTTATCAGACAGCAACATCAAAGACTTGCCACATAAATAAATTACAGAATCTGTGGCCAAAACTTTCAAGTAATCACTCTTCCTTACTATGATAACTCTTGAAGTAAAAGAAGCATTTCACTCCAAAATTTTCATAATATTAATAAACGCAGGAACCCCAAATTTTCTGACCAAGAAGTTTCGTTCAACCACAAAGATGTTATTTTCTAGTCATTGAGACCGCATATATTTTTACATAATTTTCTTCAGTTACACCGCTGAAAGAAATTGGCGTTATTTGCATTTTATGAGACCATAATGAAAAAGATGCAGAAAAATACGCTTAGAATGTGGCACACTGAATAAATACACAGTATAGCGACCTAGGCTACGGAGTATTTTTCTTCAAATTAAAATTAAAGGTCGTTTTTCTCTCCAAGTATGAGGACATTGTTTTAACAGGCCACGTTCGCGCTATCAGTAACCTCATTCATCCCAATACCTCACTGCGCCCACCTCCCACAGCTAAGGATTCTAGTGAGCACATACCTCGCAACAAATCGCCCTCTGTGTTGCACCTCGATAACCATGTCACCTACTTCTGCAATGCGGTCCCACTTCGACGCCTTTGTCTAAACCCCTCCTTTCCTCTCTCATGATACCGTCTGAAATAGCGTATACACGCCTTAGGTAGACTGACCTTTATTGTAAGAGACCTGGTCGATGCCTAGCCTACCTCTAACACTTCTTCAAGAAAGGAGACATCTTTAATGAGCCTTAAGTACACCACCTGAACGGTCAAACAGCCAATGTTATTTTCAGAGATGAGTCCCGATATGGTATGGAGAGCTATTCTCGACGAATTCGCTAACGGAGTGAGCGTGGAACACGATTTAGTGTTCAAATGTTTGTAAAGCTTATGGGACTTAACTACAGGGTCATCAGTCCCTAAACTTACAAACTACTTACGAACTAGGACGCCACAAATATCCATGCCCGAGGGGGGATTCGAACCCCTGACCGTAGTGGCCTTGCAGACCGTTACTGAAGCGCCTCAGTCCCCTCGGCCACCGCGGCCGGCACGATTTAGTGACCCAGACATTATGAAAAGAGATGGACCTCTAATGGTGTGGCCAGGGGTTATGTTGGCCACTGGAACACCTCTTACAGAAACTGTACGGGTGAATCTGCAGAGATTAACCCAAGTCAGGTATCATGACAAGTTGCTGCGGCCGCCAGTGCGATTGTTGAGACATGCTGTGGGCTTTGATTGCGTGTCAATAGAAGACAACGCTGGGCCTCATAGAGCATGGGCAGTTGATGTTTTGTTGGAAACAGAAAATGTTGCACATAGGTTGCGGCCTAGTCGCTCTCCCTATTTGAATGACATAGAAAATGTCTTGTATGCACTAGCCACACGGATTGCCCCGCGTCAGCATTCACCAAGCACTCCCCTAGGCTTGCGAGTAGTTATGAAGAAATAATGGACGTTCTTGTCTCAAAATGAGACTGATGATATCATTGTTGGCATGCCCCGCCGTTGTTAAGCCAGTATTGCCACCAGAGCGGTCACACCCGATACGTAAGCACATTAAACAGCTGTTGAAATGTGTGTGCAAGTCCTTTAAGTTGAAAAAAAAAGCTAAAGTATTGTTGTATACAATTATGCAAGTTTGGAGTTGTTTCCGTTCTGTATTCCTTACATTGTTTCTACTTCACTATCATTTTGCCGTAAACATAGTCACTGTTTTACCACAGCGTCTACAAAAGAACACCTGTGCGTGTTTGCAGGATTTCAATGAAGAGCCAAACAAACACAGAGATACAGAGATACTCAGAGGAAGGCTCTGTGATAGGCAACGCCTAAATAAGACAACAGGTGTCTGGCGCAGGCGTTAGATCGTTTACTGCTGCTACAATGGGAAGTACATAATCACGATTTAAGTGAGTTTGAACGAGTATTATAGTCGTCGCACGAGAAATGGGAGACAACATCTTCAAGGTAGCGATGAGGGGCTATTTTCTGGTACGACTATTACACTGATGCTCCGTGAATATCGGGAACCCCGAAACATCAAATCTTCGATATCGTTACGGCAAGAAAAATATCTGTAACGACGCAAATTGCTGCGGGTTTCAATGCTGGGGTATCAACAAGTCTCAGCGTGTGAACCATTCGACGAAACATCATCTGTATGGACTTTCAAAGGCAAAAGGCCCACTCGTCTACTCTTGCTGACTGCACGACACAAAGCTTGGACCCATCTACACCTGCATTGCATTAAATGTTTGTAAACCTGTCGGACTCAACTGCGTGGTTATTAGTCCGTAGCTTACAAACTACTTAAACTAATGATTAATGTCTTAATTAAATAATTAATTAAACATTAATGGCCGGCCGCGGTGGCCGAGCGTTTTGCGCCGCGCCAGTCACAGTCTGCACGGCCAGTACGGTCGGGTGTTCGAATCCCCCCTCGGCCATGGATATTTGTGCCGTCCTTAGTATTACCTAGTTCATAAGTAGTTTGTAAGTTGAGGGACTGATGACCCCGTAGTTAACTCCCATAATCTCTACAAACATTTGAACATTTGAATCATTAATGTCACTGACATTATCAAGAAGAAAAACAGTCTCAAGATGTCAAGATGTATAAATTTATATTTACTTAAACTCAGGAAAACTAACCTAAGCACAACACAAACACCCATGCCCGATTGAGGACTCGAACCCCCGACGGCGAACGGCCGCGCGTTCCGCAACACAGCACGATGCCCCAGTGCGGACGGCTAATCCGCCACCGCACCTGCAGTGGACTGTTGGTGACTGGAAACATGTTGCCTGGTCTGACGAGTCTCGTTGCCAGTTGTACAGAGCGGATGGACGAAATGTTCAAATGTTTGTATAGTCCTTGGGACTTAACTATGGGGTCATCAGTCCCTAAAGTTAAAAACTACTTATGAACTAACTAAGACTAAGGACGGCACAAATATCCATGCCCGAGGGGGGATTCGAACCCCCGACCGTAGTGGCCGTGCAGACCGTGACTGGAGCGCCTCAGTCCCCTCGGCCACCGCGGCCGGCGCGGATGGACGTGTTCGAGTACCAAGACAAACTAATCAATCCATACAGGCTCTGTGACTTTGTGTGGCGTGTGCAGTTTGAGTGGTATGGGACTCCTGATACGTCTAGATACAATTCTGATAGGTGACACGTACGTACGCATTCTGAGTAATTAGTTGCATCCATTCGTGTACACTGTGCATCCCGACGGACTTGAGCAATTCCAGCAGTACAATGCGACTCCCCCTACGCCTAGAATTGTAACAGAGTGGCTCCAAGAACAACACCTCCGCTGACCACCAGACTCCCCAGAATGAATTGTATTGATGCCTTGCTAGTGCTGTTCACAAGACATCTCCAATTCGTCGTACTCTCACAGCCCTGCAGGATGCATGGTGTCAATTTCCTCGATCACTACGTCAGAAATTAGTGGAGTCCATGTCACGTCATACAGCGTGCTCGTGGGGCCCTGCACGATATTAGGCAGCTGTACTAGTTTCTTTGGCTCTTCAGTGTAGGTTTCGATTCTTTGTTTCTAATCAGTGCAATGTAATTTCTGTATAATGTGTCTTGTTATCATACTTGCGGTACTGCAGTGTTCGCTATACCTATACCAGTCTATGATTGCAGGCGCCATAGTAACTGTGCAGCTGGGCGTGTAAATATTTTAAATAAAAGTAAATAAAAATCTGTGCCAGATATCCTCGGTGTTGACAGGTAAATTGCCTTTCACACCCGTGCTTCGAAATAAACCGGAGAAAACGTGGGTAATAATGGGACTTTTCACGGCTCGTGTTTGACACGAGTCACGCTATAATAGCGATTTAGTTCAGGCAGCAGTCGACTTTCACGAGCGACGCTGTAGCTGGGAATTTTTACATAATTTGGACCGGTCTGAGAGCTGGCAGCGTTTACTCGCCCTCCAGCTGTGTGCTCGCACCGTGGCACAACCGGAGCGACTGGCGTTCCTCTCCAGTGCTTGTAGCAGCTAACTAGCCGTCATAACTACTCACAGTGGATGTACTTAATTCTGAGAGCGAAGCGTGCTTCCTGGCGCGACCTATTTTTCTTAAGTATCGGTTATCTATACACGGGTCAGAATGTCAGTTACCCCTTGGAAACTGCACTCTGGTCACCTTGAAACGCTGTGATACTATTGCTCATGTGACTCGGTACTAGTAACTTACGTTATGGTATGGAATCTGCACAGAAAAGTGAAGTTCCTTGGAGACTTGACCGAATGATAAAAATGATCTATAGTTAAGTAGACAATCTATGGGAGTTCTGGCCAAGACCAACATTGGACAGAAATAAGATAACGATGGTGGTAAGGTACCTCTGAGGGAATTGTTCTAGTTATCTCCAAGGTCACAAACTACCTCCCTCCCCTGCCTATGCATGCAACGAAATTGATTTTAGTTTATTCAAAATCAAGATCAACCTGGTAGTGGCCATGTGTACACACACGCATCTTGGGCACTTGTGCGAGTAACAACTGGCAGGAGAATGATCACATTCTGTTATCGCCATTCTCTCTGGGCCAATGGGAACATATTAAAATGGCAGGAAACCCCTTCACCTCCAGATTCTCTTACAAGAGCAATACAATGACCTCGCCATTTGAGGCCTGTACATCATAGTAAAGTGATCATGATTGTTTTAAATAGTTATAAATTAATTTCTGAATTATTAAAGTGAAGTTCCTCTTTTTTTCTCTCTATAGAATAGCAGAGTCATGTTCCTCGTGAGAGAATTGTGCTATATATCTCCAAGTCACAACCTATCCCTCTCATCAAGGAGACACCTTACCTGGGTAAGTCAAATGTAATGTAGTCTTAAGCTTCAGATGTTTTACTAAGTGATCAATTAACTCACAAAAACATCTGCATACACACATCTATTATAAATGGTTGATCAAATTATTCCCCTTACACTTGTGTACACATACCCTATTTACAAACCAACACCAAAAAATATTTTTAATTTGAAAGACCCAAACTACTCTTGCCATAGATCCCGAGACTTATTACTTACACACATCCATGACCGAGGGAGGACTCGAACCTCCAACGCGAGCGTCCGCGCACTTCATAACGTGTTGCTGCAGCCATTCCTGTGTGGCAAAAAATGCCACTGCATTCTCAATCAGTCAGGTGAATAGTGTGAAAACGAGACTCCCAACGATACCATTATGTGGCTTCCAACTTTCAGCTGCATCACACTATGTACCTCATGGTTTCACTGTATGTGGAGATCTAGATGGAGTACTACAGTACCTACACCATCGAGTAGATACTCTTTGTAATGTGAAACCTTAACTTTTCCCGGTGTAATGAATGTTCAAACAACTTACGGGTATGCTGCCGGGTGACATCGTCGACAGCCGCCGATATTTCGGCAGGAGGACACCCTGCCATTCTCAAGGCACAACTGCACTCAAAGGAAGCAATTGGCAAGCGTATTTAACATCTCGGTTTGCAAAGGGTAAACAAGGAAGATAACACACACAGTACACGTCACTGCAGAGTCAACACAACCAAAGATGACCAAACATCAAAAATATCGATAGTGACTGTTAATCAACAGGTGAGCCAGCATTAATTTTGTCCCTCTGTTTTTTGACGAGAGACAGTGCCGGATTCCAAGCAGAATTTAAACAAAAACCACCATCTCTGTTTATAAGGTAGCTTGCTAGTTTAATTTCAACAGCTTCCTTAATAGCACTATTCCAATAGGTGGAAGTGCATGCCAGAATCTCCGTGATGTTTTCTTCCATAGGATGACCGGTGCCAAGACAGTGTTCTGCAACAGCGGATTTGTTTGGCTGTCGTAAGCGCGTGTAACGTTTATGTTCTATACACCGGTCTTCCACAGTCCTGATTGTCTGACCAATATATGACATGCCTCTGCTGTAAGGAATACGATATACACCTGCCTACCGCAAACCAAGATCATCCTTTATGGACCCCAACAGAGCCTTTACCTTAGAAGGTGATAGAAAAATATATTTCCAATCTTGTTGGAAATGCTTCCTGCGTAAGGCAAAAAGGCCATAGATTTAGGTGCCACTTCATTACTATATTCACTCACGCGTTGCACAGCAGGCTGATAGCGCAATGCACGTTTTATCTGTCTCTCACTATAACCATTCTGACGAAAGGTTTCCTCGAGATGGAACAAATCAGTTGACAAAGTTTCATGGTCTGAAATTACATGTGCCCTGTGAACCAAGGTACGAAGTACTCCTTCACGCTGAGCTGGATGGTGACAACTATCAGCTCGCAGATACAAATCAGTGTGAGTTGCCTTCCTATAAACAGAATGTTCCAATGTATCATCAACCTTCCTTCTGATCAACACATCAAGGAAAAGAAGACAGCCATTCTTTTCCACCTCCATAGTGAACTGAATATTCGAGTGGACTGAATTTAGGTGTTCCAAACAACCGTTTAAATTCTCACTACCATGAGGCCAAACGACAAAAGTGTCGTTTACATATCTGAAAAAACACGCAGGTTTCAGAGTCGCTGACACTAAAGCACGTTCCTCGAAATCCTCCATAAACTAATTGGCCACAATAGGTGACAGTGGGCTTCCCATTGCAACTCCATCAGTTTGTTCATAGTACTGACCATTGAATAAAAAGTAAGTGGATTTCAGCACATGTCGAAAAAGATTTGTTAACTCGACAACAAATTTAACCTCAATTAGCTGCAACGAATCTGACAGAGGAACGTGAGTGAAGAGAGACACAATATCAAAACTCTCTAAAATACCAGAGTCATTCAAACGCAATCCCTGCAATCGACGTAAGCAGTCCGCCGAGTTTTTAATGTGGTGTTCACACCTGCCTACCATTGGACTAAACAAACTAGCAAGATATTTAGCTACATGATATTTCGGAGCACCAATGCTATATACTATAGGCCTCAAAGGAGTGTTAACCTAATAACCTCCTGAAGAAAAGTCCTTTCTCACAGGAGACCATCAAGGATCTTAATTCTTACTGTGCTGTACCACCTAGATTGTATAGCCTTCCTAAGGTCCACAAAGAGAACATTCCTTTGAGGCCTAGGAGGAATAGATTTTGGGATGGAGAGCATCATGTGGAAGAGGAAGGCGGTGAAAATTGCCTTGGGAAAGGACATGAAGTGTGTGAAGGTGCAGGTCAAGTGTGATACAGTAGTGGAGGTGAGGTCGAGGCCCAGGGTCGGTGAGGATAGGGGAAACCAGGGGGTTGGGGAATCAAGTTTGTGGGTTACATGACGGATATGTATATGTTCTAGGAAGTGGAGGAAGTAGGGAAAGCGGATGAGATCATAAAGGATCCATGTGGGGGAAGGGAGGTGTATTCAGTAAGCAATCAGAGTGCATGGTGATAAAGGATTTGTAGGGATTTACAGAAGTGGGAGAGGCGGAAATCCAGGTGGGGTTGATGCTGAAAAGTATGGACAGCATGAGGAAGCAGTAGGTGTGCAGGATGGTAGAGGAGTGGAGGTTCCGGCCGGCCGCGGTGGCCGAGGGGACTAAGGCGCTCCAGTCACGGTCTGCACGGCCACTACGGTCGGGGGTTCGAATCCCCCCTCGGGCATGGATATTTGTGCCGTCCTAGTTCGTAAGTAGTTCATAAGTAGTTTGTAAGTTTAGGGACTGATGACCCCATAGTTAAGTCCCATAGACTATACAAACATTTGAACATTTTGGAGTGGAGGTTCCATGTCTGGCCGGAGAGGATTTTAAGGAGATGGGGGCAGGTGTGAACTTTTTGTTGGATGAATTTAGCCGGCCGCGGTGGCCGAGGGGACTGAGGCGCTCCAGTCACGGTCTGCATGGACACTACGGTCGGGGGTTCCAGTCCCCCCTCGGGCATGGATATTTGTGCCGTCCTTAGTGTTAGCTAGTTCATGAGTAGTTTGTAAGTTTAGGGACTGATGACCCCGTAGTTAAGTCCCATAAGCTATACAAACATTTGAACATTTTGATGAATTTAAGTTGAGGGACAAAGGTAAGGAACCGGTACAGAGTAACGCTAAGGTATTTGTGGCTGGGGATGAGGTGGATGTGTCTGTCAGACAGGGTAAGATGAAAGTCATGATGTTGGAAGGGAGGTGTAGTAAGAACTATAATGACTGCCTGGGATTTATTTGGGTTAAAATTAAGAAGAAACTGATTGTACCAGAGAAATACTGGGTTAGGTGAGTTTGGCAGAGGTGTTGGGAGCTTGGTGGATGGGGTGAGGGCAAGGAAGGCAGAGTCATCAGCATATTGGAAAAGATGGACAAGTGGGGGAGCTGGGTTACGCTTGATGAGTAAAAGAGGTAAAGAAGGAGGAGAGGATGGAGCCCTGAGGCACCCTAGTGTAGGGGAAAGGCAAATGGGAGTCTGAATCGTAGACAGTGATGTAGGAGGGGTTGGGGGAGAGAAAGGAAGCAATAAGTCAGACATAACTAATAGCAAAGGCGTAGTTGTGGAGTTTGGAAAGGAGACTGGTAGGCCATAATCATAGGCTTTTCCTATATCAAGGGATACATAGATAGTGCAGAGATGGAAATTTAGCTGGAGGGAAATTGGGTGAGGCGTAGGAGCTGGAGCTGGTCGTTGGCAGAAAAGGAAGGTCAGAAGCCAAATTGGGAAAGGGGGAGCACTTAGTGTTGACATAGATGTTGGTGGATGTGGCGAAGCAGGATTGTTTCCATAACCTTGTTGAACACCAAGGTGAGGCTGATTGAGTGGTAGGAAAAAGTGGTGGACGGGGGTTTATTGGGTTTTGGAAAGATTAGGATAAGGGAAGTTTTCTACAGGCCGAAGAGAAAGCCTATACATGGTATAACATTGTAGAGGGTGGCAAGGATGGTTTAGAAGGAGAGAGTGCGGGCATGAAGGTGCCTGTAGGTAAGGCGATCCTGATTGGGAGCGGTGTTGCATTTGGTGTGGAGTGTCTATTGGATGCCAAGAGTCGTAACAGGAGTTTTGGGGTTGGATGGTGGGACGTGGGTCAAGTACTGGAAGCTGGGAGACAGCAGTGGGGTGAAGGTATCAGTTCACTCATGAACGTCAAGGAAGAGGAAGTAGTCAAAATTTGGATTGCCAGAGATGGAAAAGGTGTCAGAGAGGTACGAAGCAAAGTGATCGGCTTTACTGGCATTGTCAGGGCGAGGGCAGTCGTCATGGAGGAGGGAGTAGTTGGATGAGAGACGACTGTTCAGTAAGGCAGTGGAAGGCATTCCAATACTAGGGTGGAATTGATATGGAGAGTGGCGTTGAGACGGATGCATATCTGTCGCCAGTTCCGACATTTTTCTCGTGGTGAGGAGATTGTGGATATGCTGTTGGATTTTCCGGTGGTGTAGTGTGACCCGGTCACGAGTACAGAGGAAGTACTGATTGAGGTGGCAGGATTCGTGTAGGAGAAGAATAACCTGTGGAGGGAGTGTGGGGCAGTGATTCTGACTTGTTTGGTGTGGATATATGGGTTTGGATAGCGTCAATGAAGGTCTGGTTAAGGAAGGAAGCGATGTGGTCTATCTCTTGTGCATTTTTAGGCATGCCAGTTAGCACAGGGATAATTGTGGACAAGTTTGGGGGAGAAGTGGAATGGGGTGGGGATGGGGCGGCGGTGGTGGTCGAGTGGTAGGATCACGTGAGCATGGTCACTGGCTATGAGGTCAAGGACCCGCGCTTTGTGTGTGGAAAGAGGTTGGAAGTGCTAGGGTGGCGTCAGGTGTCTGTTACTTTCAGGGAGGTTGGTTTGGGACAGTGTGATAAGATTGCTCTGAAAGGTAGTGAGGAACTGATGCCAATGCCAAAGCTCTACAGGGGACTGAAAGGAGTGCTGATGTTGGTGGAACAACATTGATTGATATGGGAGACGTAATTATATGGTAGAGCAAATGTGGACCTGATGTACATAGTAGCACAGATGACAGTGAGGAAAGGAAGGAACAGGCTGAGGATAAGGTGCTTGGTGGGGCCATTGAGGAGAGAATGTAACTGAGCAGGGTGGTGGTGGAGACTGATCACAACCCTACATCGCTCCAATGGGGCGGGGGGCATTGCTTTGGTGGAGGTGATAGGGAGTGATACTGATGGAGTAGCAGAGTTGTATGTAGGTTTTGTTGAGCATAAGACATCCATACTTTGGTGGGAGAGGGCATGCATAAAAAGGTGTTGGCGGTGAGGGAGTGGATGTTGTGGTAGAAGAGTGTGTAGGATGGGCGTGCCACAATTAAAATGGAAAAGGAGGGAATTACTTAAACGAGGGTCTCGAGATGTGAAAAAAGTGAAGTGAGACTGATTGCTGATGGCGGAAGAACGTAGCGAAGGTCTCAAGCTGGAAGATGGAGCAGGCAGCGAGGGGGATCTGGTGCAGGGTATGGGGACGCTGTAAAGGATGTATGTTTTGGAGGACAGTGGTTACAAAACGGATCACCTCTTCCACGGTGGGAGCGAGGGGCACAGAGAGTTGTTGGGACATAGGAGCGGGATCAATAGGACGGATGGGGATGGAGAGTTCGGTGTTCACATGCGGGGGACGGACTGGTAGGTTGCGTTCTGTTCACTGAAGGTATAACAGATATAAACCTTCCTCTTTTATTTTCACGTGGTTCCGTTCTGCGGTAGTTGACAGCAGCAGAGGAGAGTTCGAAAATGGCGTCTGATGTGGATGCGCTTATTGCTGAAGAAATTTCGCCGATTGAAATCCATCGACGCTCGCTGGAGGTGTATGGAGACGATATAACAGACGTGAGCAATGTGAGGAGAGAGGGGCACGGCATTTTCGAGGTGGTAAAAAGGGTCCGCTTGGCAAGCCACGGCCCGGTCGGCCCTGCACAGCTGTCAGTGAAGAGCGTCTTATCAACTCAGCCGCGCTGATTGGCGGATGACGACCAGCACACTGTGTGTAAACCCGAATGTCGGCCATAATGCCTTGGTACACTGTGGTTATCGTAAAGTCTCTGCGAGGTGGATCCCGCGGATTCTTACTAAAGAACGAAAACTCTCGAAATTGAAATTGTAGGGATCTGCTGGACCTCTATGAACTGTCACCGGAGAAGAGACGAGATGTCACTGCTACAACAAGAACGACGTAAACTGGCGAATTGTGAGTCAGCAGCTTATCTCAGTCAACCCTCTGAGGAAGGGGATCTACAGTTAAGCGTGGGACTGGAAACAACGCGTTGAGAAGTGAAGGTGTAAAGGACAATTTCTATTTTAAAGCCCGTTACGGAAATTGCGTGGATTTACGCTACAGCGTATTTCGAAGGTAACTATTATTAGGCACTATTTGCGTTGAAGTGGGTGACTAAGTAATTTTTATTGTTTGTAAGATGTTATGTTGTAGTGTTTCCGACAAGGGAATCGATTTTAAAAACTGATGGCAACAGCCAGAGATATTTTCCAGTAAAGTATATGACGGAAAGGATCATGTTTGAGAGCCATCAGTAACTGGTAACTTTTTTAAAGAGCTACGATGCCTAAAAAGATTTTTGAGAATTATCATCTGGAAAAAGTTGCGAATCGCTGACTGTCTTTTACTAGTTCCATAATTAATTTTTAGTTAGTAGCAAAAGATATGTCTTCATTAACGAAAAGTATTACATGTTACTCTCATTTACAATCGTAATCGCAGCATACGACCAAATAAATATTGCATGTGCTGCAGGGCAATATTTGTTTAGTCAAAGGTTTTTCATGACTTTGAGTATTTGAGGAATATTCTCCGTGGAACTTGAAGCACAATTTATTGAATGCTGGTGAAAGGTATGAAATTATGTTATGACAGTAATTTTGGGCAATTTTTCGCGCAATATAACGACTCATTTCGTGAAGTGTTATAAGTATTGTTTCGATTTCGATCTGTTATTTGCAGTAAAAAGAGAAAGGTCTGTTGTGTTGTTAAAAAAAATGTAGTATTGTTAGCTATTAAGCGACAGAGGTGTAACGCATAAAGCTGATTATTCTCTAGCGTATGTACAAGAATTTGTACCTATAGTCAGTCCTGCTATACTTTATTAGTAGCTGACTCTGCTCTATGGTACCAGATTTTGTTTTCCGCGAGTTACAATTGATTAAGTAGCCGACTTATCTTCTCCAACTATGTGACTGATGCGGAAGAGATTAGAATAAAATCAAGTTCTGGGACCAGTAGAAGCAATCAGCTTTAGAGCGAGTATCCAGCTTTGGCTGCGAGTGACTTAGGCAACAACTGGGGGGAAATCTAGAGAAATGTCTTATGTTTGAGTGTACACCAATTTGAAATGTATTAAATTTACTGTTGTGTCAAAAGTGGTGGTGGTGCCGTACCGGTTTATTTTGGATGTATTTTACTTCAACTTTAAAAAGACAGTCTGACGCGATAGTAGTATACAGCAGTCACTCATAAGTAACATCCTGTGTCTGATTTTATTCAAAAGAAAGAAACTTAAAGTGCCATTGGTTGAAACTAAAGTAAAAGGACCACAATTTTAATTTTGTTCCCCTTCTCTGAGTTAATAGCAAAAGAAATGATATTTTCTGATTTAATTCATACGTAAAGAAACTTAAGAAAGGAATAACTGTATCTCTGATTTAAACCCGGACATTTAGTACTCGGAAAATACGTCAAAGAAATATCCGATGTATCAGTGATTATATTTTGTGAAAAATAAAATAAATATTAAAAATTTTCCGTGAAAGAAAGGCAAGAAATAAAATAAAAATACGATACCGAAAGATATTTATTGAAACAAACAAAGATAATATACAGATAACAAGAAAAATATAATCTGTGGACGGAGAGTTCTGGAAGATATAACCGAAAATATAGGATTGATCAGTATTTTATGAGAAAGTATTTACACTATTGAATACGTGTTAGTATTTAAAGAATCTTATAGGGTAAACTTAAAACATAAGAAAAGTTTTATGTGATGGACTTCCGTAGACAGGTTTAAAGATATTTAGCATTGAACTATTATCGTGTGATGAAATAGTGAAACACTTAAATTTTACGTACGGCAGTTATTCAGATAAAAGCGTTGTATTCAGTTAATGTTGTTACATACTATATTACTTTTAGTGAGAATAATATCTAAACTGCAATCTCATTAAAAATTGAATGCGAGTTGGCTAAATTTTATTAATGCCTGCGATCACTTGTTTGTGAATAGTGAAGGACTTCGAATAAGTTATGTAGTATATTGTTTTCGAATATAGCCAAAAGACATTCATCCCGTTCGATAGTAGCTGGAAAAGAATTATATTAGGAATTTTCTGAAAAATCAATGTCAAATGCGTGTCCATATCTCGACCACTATCGTCCTGTAATGCACCGTCACACCTTTTGATTTCGTGTTAACCTTTCAGTCCCACATTATGAAATCAATTTTGGAAAAATTAGAATTAAGTGTTTTCTGTATTAATATAGTGCAGTAAACATCAAAATATGTGTTTTAAAATGTTTGGTCGAACTATTGATATTTTATGTCATGTGTTTCATGCACAACAGAAACGTTTGTTGTTAGTTGTTGTTGGTTCGATTTTTAAAGGGACTAAAATACAATGATCATCAATCCCACTGACGTTTGTATCGAGGTATTTTATTACTCTGACGTTATTTTGTTGACAGTTAACACTGCTAACTCAATAATGCTAACATAATTTTCGCCCCAGCACTAAAGACAAGACCACTGCTGGAATAAAATAATGGGAACCACACTCACGCTCACACTCTCAGCCACGTACAGGCTGCAACGCAACACAACTTCCAAGATGGACAGATTAATGCCCCAGAAGTGGCTCCACGCCGAACCAAGCGGCAAAATGTAGTACCAGAAGCATGTTCTTCAACAAAAATGCAACTTTAAGGATTGATACACAAAATACGGTATAAATCAACTTTTAGAAGTTGTTGTTCAGGAACAATACTGGGAATGAAAGTGTTAAGGCGACGTATCAGGGTCCTCCAAGTTTAAATTTGGGAGTTATATATAAGTGGTGACTTGTAAATAAGTAATCCTCCTGCTATTATAAAACTAAATATACATACTGCAGTCTGATGATTTAATAGTTTGGATAATTGCGCTAATTGATAACTAAACCACCGTACCAATAAACATAATTGAAGGCGTACTGCAAATTTAGATTTTGTTTAGCACACGAAATCAAGAGGTGCGCGACAAAGGATAGGTTAAAAAACAGACTGAAAAATCAGTGATCTGACAGAGATTCAAACTTGGCACATTACGTTATTATTAATTATTTCAGTTTACACTCATGCCCTTTACTACGATTTATTCCTCGCCTTTATTGTTCGCGGTATCACGTCACATAACCCTTTTCAGAATCCATTGTGCACACTTCATTGAGTTTTATTACAGGGGTGCCTAAACACTTAGAGGACATGGTTATTCTTCTAACAACGTTTAAGTTGTTTAAGGACGATGAGAACCAGTTGTGGTTGGGTGGCCGGGCGCCGTGGCTCAGCGCTCCCGGTCAGAGGGCTGAACGTCCTCTGTACCAAAAATCTGAGCTAAATGATCAACGAACGACCAAGTACGAAAAAAAAAAAAAAAAAAAAAAAAAAAAAAAACGACCGCAGATCATAGATCTACGTGAACAAAAGAAAGAAAGGGTAGCACAGTGGTAGAGTGCTAGACTATAAATCCAAAGGTCGCGGGTTCGATCCCCGCCAGGTTCTAGGGTTTTTATCAGTCACTTTCCACTTCCTTCACCTCTGGCAGTGTTGTTGATGCGAAAAATATCGCGTAGCACCGTGGTTCGGAACCCACTTTTAACTGTATGTCCCCCTATAACTGGCTGAGTAAGTCAGATCGAAGGTCGGGAGAAGGCAACGGCATACCACCTCGAAACAGCACCATGCCCAGTAAAACACTGTGGGGTTCAAACCGCTCTTCCGATTGTTGACTGCTTTACCTTTTTAATGAGAACAAGGTAAGAGAAATTGTCGTCCGTGTAGAGGCATATAGAAAGTCAGTTTTGTCTCGTCCAATGCTTTAAGGGAGCACGACAGTAAACTGTTGGTTTCGGCGCAGGTACCGTCGGCAGAGCTTGGTACAATGGTTTGGGGCTGGCTGCCTCACACTCTTCTTCACGCTGTACAGCGCCCACGCCCCGGCATTCGCAGGGCAGCAGTCCAATTTCCCAGTACCGCTCGACAGAATTTTCCGGTACGCCACTCAAGCGGCGTGATTCAATAAGGAATATCTGCAGCGGGCGCGGCGCTTGCCGGAAGCGATTGTACGACGCGCTGAGCGACTCGCTCAGTGGCGGGGGGGGGGGGGGGGGGGATGATAACCGCTTCCTGCCAGCCGCTCCTTTCGCACCTGCGTACGCGCCGCTTGTCTCTCCAGAACATTCTTGTTACCATCAAAAGCTTGTTCGCTTTATCACTGTATACACAGATACACTTCTTTCATCGCAAGAATAAACCTGTTGTAAAAAAGGCAAATGTCCTCACTGGTCAGCAGCCGTAGCATACTTACACTCATGTTGTTCCGCTCTTGAAGGTATGGTCTACTTACTGAATGAGTACAGTATACAGGGTGTACCACTTAGCCGGCCGCGGTGGCCGAGGGGACTGAGGCGCTCCAGTCACGGTCTGCACGGTCTCTACGGTCGGGGGTTCGAATCCCCCCTCGGGCATGGATATTTGTGACGTCCTTAGTTGTAAGTAGTTCATAAGTAGTTCGTAAGTTTAGGGACTGATGACCCCGTAGTTAAGTCCCATAGACTCTACAAACATTTGAACATTTTTTTGTACCACTTACACTTTTCTCCACCAACATCTCTGTAACAAGAATACATATTGAAAAGGAAGTTTCACCGGCATATAAGTACGCCAGACGGTTACGAAAGCAACTATTCATACCTACACATTGAGAAATATTATTCTGAACATAACTCAAAAAATGTTCAAATGTTTGTAAATCTATGGGACTTAACCATGCTGGTTATCAGTCCCTAGGCTTACAAACTACTTAAACTAACCTAAGGACAAACACACATACACACACACAAACACACACACACACATGGCAGAGGGAGGATTCGAAATAACGACGGCGAGCAATCGCGCGCTGTTCAGCAAGGCGCTATAGACCACTCAGCCACTCCAACACGACTGAACATAACTTATGTCTCTCTATAACTGGGCACCCCGTATTCTTTTTTACGCAATCAACAGCACGAGGAATCATAGAAACAATGGCGTTTGTTGCATCCCGATATTCAATTAGATCCTGAGATATTGCGAAGCGAAGTTGACTCTTGAAATAAACGAAATCACGGCTGTCGCAAGGTTACGGGCAGCGTGACGCCCACGCTTGAGTTTCGGTTGGGATGTGTGCTAGCAGCACACTTCATATATTTCAGGAGTCGAATTTTCGGAATGTGTGACCTGTTGTAATGCTACCAACACCATTAGTCTGCTGATATTTCATGCTTCTGATTTCATTAAGACTAATGAGGGGTGTACCTTTACAAAAGAAAAAAAAACATAACTTTTTGTTGAAAATTATATTTGTTTACGTTTAAGAATGTCTCATACTACTTCCTAAAATTTTAATGGGACTCACTGTATATGTTACTGTAAATAAAACCTTAAAAAGATTGTAATGTGTTAACAGAGATGAACCTTTTCGTGAATCATATTTTAGAAGGCAGCAGTTATAAAGACTCTAAGGGCAAGAAAGACATCCAGTAGTTGGGAAGGGAGTAAGACAGTGTTTTAGCCTTTTTCCAATGTTCTACAATCTATACACTGAGCAAGCTGTGAAAGAGAGCAATCACAAATTTTGAGAAGGACTTACAGTTCTAGGAGAAGAAATGAAAACCTTGCAGTTTTCCGATGACGTAATTCTGTCAGAGGAAGCAAAGGACCTCTAAGAGCAAATGCACAGAATGGATAGTGTCTTGAAAGGAAGGTGTGTGCTGAACATTAACAAGAGTAACACGAGGGTAATGGGATGTAGTCTAAGAAAAGCAGTCAATGCTGAAGGAATTAAATTAGCTAAAGAGCATTAGGACCTAGTTGAGTTCTGTTATTTCGAATGCCACACACGAATGGCCGCGTGGCCTAAGGCGCCATGATACGGATTGCGCGGCCGCTACCCGTCGGAGGTTCGAGTCCTCCCTCTGTTATGAGTGAGTCTGTATGTTGCCGTTAGCATAAGTTAGTTTAAGTACAAAGTTTTGGTAAGGTCAGTGCTAACATCCGTCATGTATTTAATAAAATGCATCTTTAACCATCAGCTGTTTTATTAAAATCCTAGTCGATTTTAAGGATTTTAATAAAACACCTGATGGTTAAAGACGTATTTTATTATTTTAATTAGTTTGTAAGGCTACTGACCGATGATCTCAGCAGTTTGATACCTTAATTATAAAAATATTTTTGTTATTAGGGTAGCAAAATACGCTCTGCTGGCCGAAGTGAAGAAGGTATTATATGCAGAATGGCTATAGGAAGAAAAGCATTTCTGAAGAAGAGAAATTTATTGACATCCAGTATTACTTTAAATGTTAGGAAGTCCTCACTGTAAGCATTTGTCTGCTGTGTTTCATTATACGGAAGTGAAACGTGCACGATAAGGAGCCCACGCAAAAAGATGATAGAAGCTTTTGAAATGTGGTTCAAAATGTTCAAATGTTTGTAAATCTATCGGACCGAACTGCGTGGTCATCGGTCCGTAGATTACAAACTACTTACACTAAGGTAAACTAACAAGGACAACACACACATACACACCCATGCCCTAGGGAGGACTCGAACCTCCCACAGCGAGCAACCGCGCGCTCCGCAGCGAGGCGCCTTTTTTTTTTTTTTTTTTTTTTTTTTTTTTTTTTTTGTTCATCTGGTAGATCTATCGTTCGCGGTCGTTCGTTCAATTTGTTCGTGGTTGTTCGTTGCAGGGTTGGCTCAGCTTTTTTTTTTTTTTTTTTTTTTTTTTTTTTTTTTTTTTTTTTTTTTTTTTTTTTTTTTTATTACAGAGGGCGTTTAGCCCCCTGACCGGGCGCGCTGAGCCACGGCGCCCGGCGAAGACCGCTCGGCTACTCCACCGCCGCTGAAATGTGGTACCACAGAGGAATGCTGAAGATTAGATGAGTAGATAGCGCAACTAATGAAGATGCACAGAACAGAATTGGGGAAAAATTTCTAGAATATCTTGACTAAGAGAAGGGATCGATTGGCGGGACGCATTTTGAGACATCAAGGAATCGTCAGTTTATCGTTGGAGGAAAGTTTGCTGGGGAAACATCACAGAGAAAGACCAAGAGACGAATACAGTAACCACATTCAAAAGTATGCAAGTTGCCTTTCTTATTCAGAGAGAAGAGGCTTGCACAGGACAGGGGAGCGTGGAGAGCTACATCAAACGAATCTCTGGACGGAAGACAACAACAACAGTCGCTAAGGATTAGCCGTGCGTTGTGGAGCGTCATGTTACGTGCGCGCGGACGCTCCCGCCGGAGAATCGAGTCCTCACTCTAGCATAGGTGTGAGTGCCGTCCTTCAAACGTCTATGGACTGATGACCAGAGTAGTTTGGTCCTTTATGTGTACAAACATTTGAACAACAACAACAATAACTTTATCTGTGTAGTTTTTACTTCAGAAATGAGGTACAGTGTCAGTCTCTGTAAAGGCTCATTATGATTTGATTGTCGCCCTATGAATACCTACAGTGAAAATGGCTGAAGCTGCTTCCTGCTCCGTAGAGACAAACGTGCGTGGAATGCCATTAAATAGTGGCGAGAAGCAGTTTATTCTTAACGTTTGTCACAAGATTGAAGAGAAAATCGACTATGGACCTTTAATACAGACAGTTGAGACCTTTCTGGTTAAATTAGTAGCGTTGGAGACTGGTAATCTGATATTCAATGGATCACTGGTTGGAATCCCGCCGGCCGCGGTGCCGAGCACTCTGCGGCGCGCCAGTCACGGTCTGCACGGCCACTACGGTCGGGGGTTCGAATCCTCCCTTGGGCATGGATATTTGTGCCGTCCTTAGTATTAGATAGTTCATAAGTAGTTTGTAAATTTAGGGACTGATGACCCCGTAGTTAAGTCCCATAAGCTCTACAAACTTTTTTTTCTTTAATCCCGCTGAGATTAACATTTTTCTTATTTTGTTCAATTCGAGTATCTACATAATTTAAATTAAAAGATATAAAATATTTGCTAATTAACACATAACTAATCACCTTCATCATTTTTATGAAAAATGCATCTCGTACGTAAGGACATAATAATGTTAATGTGTTTGTAAATCTAAAGCATTTTAACTGCTGCGGTTATCAGTCCCTAGGCTTACAAACTACTTAAACTAACGTATGCTAAGGACAATACTCACACCCATGCCCGAGGGACTGGAACCTGCAACGGTGAGCAGCAAGTGCTGCGCAGCAAGGCGCCTTAGAACGCTCGGCCACTCTCTTGACGTCACGAACATAATTTCAGTTGCAAATATATATTCTTTACAATCGATGTTATAAAAAAGTTGTTAATAAAGATGGTTTAAGTTAGGCCGAGAAACGAAATTAAATATTTGGAATAAAAATTAAAAATAACATAGGCTACCCAGTATTTGCACTATGTCCGTTCCTTAGTGTCACAAATGTGCTCTTTCACCAGCCAGAGTGATAAGCGGCAAAAGATGAACTTAATGTTGGCACCGTACCAAGGCACCGGAACGTAGTGGAACTGACCTGGAGCCAAGTTAAGAGATTTGTCAAGTAACAAGATATGGAAGCTGACAAACTTACACCAATTCTTAGTTATTAAATACACCACTTTTTGTCACACTTCACTGATGAATGTTGACGATATGTGCAACGGCATGTCATAACGGAGACATTTGGGTACAGCATAGAGTAACTACACCGTGAATTCACTGTAATACCGTTTTACGACACTCATAACTCAACCGAACTGCCGTAGTTTTGCTGTACATTATTTCATTCAGTTTAAGTATTAAATGACATATGAAGCAGTTCTGATATCAAACAATAAATTCGTTTTCTAGGGACATATAGGTACAATATCTTTGAAGCTATTTTGTTTCTCTGTTCGTCTCTTTTTACGTTTTTACTGAAAACGCATGAAATTATTGCAGCTTACTTAGAGCAGCTGGCTGGCCAGTAAAGCTGCGGTCTCGTTAATTGCTGGGTCGATGTGTGAGTCACTGAAAAGGTATTGTTATCATTGTGTGACACTGTACTCGAGACAGCTTGGCTACTGGTGCACCTGAAATGAAGGTAAATGAGATTACAACACCAATCCCGGAAGAATACATAGTGTCAGTGGCGTAACTATGGGGGGGGGGGGGGGGGGCGGATGAGGGGGATAGAACCTCCCCCCCCCACCAAACCTTAAAAAAATTGTATAACAGCAATCTGGCAAAGGTAAAGATTGGAAACTTGGGGTGTTTGGCCATAAGCTTTCATTGGATGGGAGTGAATTAGTTTCTTCAACGGGAGTGGTAGATGGCAGTCTGTCTGGAAACCGACTAAAATTTTGCTCATCAAGCGGATCTATTCCCCCCCCCCCCCCCCAAAGCCAAGTCCTAGTTACGCCACTGCATAGTGTAATGTCTGTATGAGGTTCATTCTTACTGTGAATACAGTATGTATACGAGGCCCATTCAAAAAGTAACTTTCCCCATTAAAAAAGTAAAACTTTATTGGCAACAGGTACAGGAATGTGTGTGCGTGTTTTCTTTATGGTCGTCAAAAGTATTGAGGTACTTGTCATATTCTGGGATTAACTTTTGTATTCGTGTGTCGTGTAAGTACCCGCATAACAATGGAACCAGCGTGCAGCAGTCGTCTCGAGCTCTGCGTCGTTTCCGATACGCCGGGCGGGGCACAGGAATTTCTTGGACCGCAAGGAAAGTTGGAAATCGCTGCTAGCAAGATCAGGACTGCACGCTGGATGATAAAACAGCCCCCAGGCCAACTTGTACAAAACAGTACAAGCTGTATGTGGACGAGCATTGTCATGGAGCAGCGCAGCACCTGCAAAAAGCGTCGCACGCCTCTTGTTCTGACGGCACGTCGCAGTTTCCGCGTTGTTTCGCAGTATGACATCACGCTATTTAACAGGCTGCACATTTCTACGACACAGGAATACAAAAGTTGATCCCACTATATGACAATTGTCTAAATTGTTTAGGTGACTATATCGAAAAAATAGCTCAAACATTGCTGTACCTATTTCCAATAATGCTTTTTGTCTGCCGCTGATTTCGATAGATAAGACGATAGTAGAAGCATAAAAAAGTATTGAAAATCTGGGTGGCCTTATACACCAGATATAAAACATAGGCCTATACGTATGGTTACCAGACATCCCATTTTTTGCACTCTATAAATGATCCGGGTGCTTTACAGGAAAATGATGAGATTTCCCCTTTTATGCGTCAGACATCTGCTTTGACTTGAAAGTGGGGATATACAACTCCTCACAATCGCAAACTCTAAAGCATTTAGCCTTCCTACCACATCTCTACGATATGTTCCGTGACTTTTACCTAAATCTCTTTACAATTTCATACCAATTGAAACAGCAGGCGTGTCAACTATCGTGAAGAAAGTACTGTGAGTTAGCCAGTTAAAAGCATTACATCAGCAATAATGCGAGATGTCTCATAGGAGTTAGAAACTTATGAGAACTCGTAACTTTATGGTCAAGATGTATCGGTAATTTGAGCGCGATGTTTGTTTTCTGCCGCATTAGCAGATTTTTCTGTTCGTGAAACGACTGCGCCACCCTATGGTTACCTTAACCCTCCTACTACCAGAATTTTTTTGTTACACTGAGTACCGTTGGGGTCAATATGACCCCAAGTAATTATCACGGGATATATTGGCAGTATTTAATTTATTTTAATGAACTAACACAAATCAAACATTACTGATTGAAACCAGGTGAAGTAGATATATAAGCACTTACAGATCTTGTCTCAACACTTGATCTTATAGATCCTTACATGTAAAACAAAACATATCTTTACATTCAAAACAAGGAATGTCTGAATGGTGTTTACAGACAAAGGAAAAGCATCTTCTGCACGTTTCTGGATGTTTTCCATCCACTGAACGTTCGCACAGGTAGGACCGTCCACGTTTTACCCCCATATCCACTTGTGCTGAAGGAGGAGGAGGACAAGGCAGAGAAACTTTGCTGCGCTGACTTCTGTCTTTCTGTACTAGACTTGTTCCCAGTCCCAGAAGAAATTATCTTCTTTTGTAGTTGGTTTTTTTATTCCAATCAGGATTTAAGTCCAACCAAATTATGAAAGCATTCAGGGCACTAATATCCAAAATATTATAAAAAAACACCATGGGCCATCTTCTTGTCATACGTTTTGTGGTTTAGGTTCTGACTACCTTGTTCATAGAGTCTACAACTGATTTTGTTGCATTAAAGTCTAGGATTATAATAGGTTTCGCTGCTTTGCCGTCATCTATTTCCTCCCTGAAATGCATAGTACTCAGCAAATCTCCAACATCTTCATCAGAATCTTCAGTTGATTCACTACCTCCAGAAATAACACCATCAATCTCTTCATCGTCATCAAACGCTGTATCTCCTAATTCCTCTTCTTCATTCAAAATTGCTTGTATTTCAACACTACTCAGACGTTTTCTAGACATAATGTAGTTATTTCACACGCTGCGACAAAACACTAGCAACAACTGAGGCAACACACAACAACTTCCGAGGAAAGAAACGACAACAATGGGTATAAATAAGAAGTGGAAAGTGTTAGTTTCATTGTTGCAGGTGTTTCCTATAACATCTGTTCAACTTAATATTCGCTGTTCTGTTTTTATAAAGTTACATTCAAGAAACAAAACAAAAAAATTTAGATTGGGGTAATGCTGACCCCAGTGGTACTCAGTGCATAGTCCATGAATAAATTTTGATATGTTGTAAATGTAAAACTGAATAATATGTCATTGCATACAAGCAAGTTAGAGACACAAAGTCATAAATTTTGGAAATAATCGCATTGAAAATAAGAGAGATATAGATTTCAAATGTGCTTATGGGGTCATATTGACCCCAGTGGTAGTAGGAGGGTTAAAGTCTTTCCGTGCTCTGGATAGGCTCGTGTCCACTACAGCACCAATCATGTTTCTTGTAACAACATTACAGTTCTGCCTCCGTTCTTGTACCTACTCTGCAACTCTGTTTTCTAGATCTGTGCAGCAAGCTATTTCTTTCCTCAAGAAACACTGCTCTTTCACATTTTTTTAAATAGCGTCTTCATTCTTTCGCCAATCTCTTACCGTATTTTCTGTTAACTTCAACCTTACTTATTTTCTTTTTGTTGGTTCCATCATTAGACACACACTTTACAAAATTTACGCCGTTTACACAAGGCTCATCATAACCTACGAGACGACAATACTTGTTAGCTGTACGTAGGAGGTTATTATTCGGCACGTGCTTCTACACGCCACACCACGACAACAGAGTTGCCAACCGTAGGGACATGTCCCTACGCGTAGGGAAAATGTTCAAATGTTCACATGTTTGTTAAGCTTATGGGACTTAACTACGGGGTCATCAGTCCCTAAGCTTACAAACTACTTATCAACTACCTTATACTAAAGACGGCACAAATATCCATGCCCGAGGGGGGATTCGAACCCCCGACCGTAGTGGCCGTGCAGACCGTGACTGGAGCGCCTCAGTCCCCTCGGCCACCGCGGACGGCTACGCGTAGGGACTTTTGACCTTTTTTCCAAACTGTAGCGACGGATTCGCAAAACGTATGGACTTTTCTCACGCACGATGCAGAATGAAAGAACCTTTTTTTTTTAAATTCAAAATAATAACAATTCATTGTACAATGAAATTCATTGTACAATGATGTTAATAAAGGGGAAGTCACGTAAGTGCCTTTTTCTTCAGTTTGGTCCGTAGGGGCTTTCATGGTGAACGTAGGGAGTTTTGACACGTCATGTAGTGACATGGTTGGAAAAGAGTTGGCAACACTGCGCGAAAATACTGAAGGGGGCTTTTGCTTTATAACATGCGCAGCCGTACCAATTGTTCAGCAGCACAGAGCGGGTATGTTCGTAAAACTGAATAGTCGATACGACGCTTTTATAATTACATCCTCAATGTCATTACGCGATACGGCACGCGTACTATTACCCAGATGATCACAGTTGTAAACTACATTTACACGCCGTTGATAGTTTACAGACTAATGCTTTTAAAATGAACCTGTAACGAAGAGTACTAATCTCCTTTACACATTCTGTTTGGTATGGATCCCACACGGACGAGCAATATTCAACTACTTGTCGAAGGAGTATTTTGTAAAATACTCGCTTTTTGGATGGATACACTTACTGAGGATTTTTCTCATGAATCTTAGTCTGACATATGCCTTACCCACGATTAATTTTATGTCCTTGCTTCACTTCAAATCTTCTCTTATACCATTCCCAGATACACGCATCAAATGTTCAAATGTTCGTAAAGCTTATGGGACTTAACTGCAGGTTCATCAGTCCCTAAACGTACAAACTACTTGTGAACTAACTCATACTAAAGACAAGTCTAACATTCATGCTCGAGGTAGGATTCGAACCTCCGACGCGGGAGGCCGCGCGTTCCGGAACGTGGCGCTCCAGACCGCTCGGCTACTCCCGCGCGCTACACGCATAAAAAAAGTGTTGCATCACCTAGGTTCCAAGGTCCCTTGAACAGTGACGTTGAGTGTGTATACTGCATCAAGAACACAGTTCCTTATATTGTGCATAGATATCACTCAACCCGCACAAAGGTGTAAACAACCAGGCGTGGGCAGTGACCATGAGGTGGAGTGGTTAAGACGGCCGATCAGTTCCAGTCGTAGCACCAGGGAGAGAGTACACTGCTTGTGATGACTGTACAATTGCCGTGCCTAGAAAGTCATTTCCCAAGTTTGACCGTATCCTCACTGTTACTTTATGTCCAGTGGGACTCTCGTCAACAGATGTTTCCAGACGTCTCGTAGTGGACCAAAGCGACATGCAGGAAGTACAGAGATACAGGAACTGTCGCTGACTTGCCTCGCTTTGGCCGCCCAAAGGCTACCACGTCATGTGATGAGCGCTACTTACGGGTTTCAGCTCGGAGGAACCCTGAGAGGAACGCCACCATGCTCAATAATGATTTTCGTGCAGGCTAATTTTTACAGTTGTATCCACTACCAATAATAATAATACGCCTAATTAGTCTGACGAAAGAAAGAGTAGTTCTGTCCACAATTACGTACAGTTTAGAGCAAGGAGAAAATACTGTAATGTGTAAGCTTTCATTACACACTGTTTCGGCAGGCGAATCTTAATATTACAAAAGTACTATATCTCACTAGATCTCTTTTGTGACGAGAGATAAGATACACTACTGGCCATTAAAAGTGCTACACCAAGAAGAAATTCAAATGATAAATGGGTATTCATAGGACAAATGTATTATACTAGAACTGACATGTGATTACATTTTCACGCAATTTGGTGCATAGATCCTGAGAAATCAGTACCCAGAACAACCACCTCTGACCGTAATAACGGCCTTGACACGCCTGGGCATTGAGTCAAACAGAGCTTGGATGGCGTATACAGGTACAGATGCCCATGCAGTTTCAAGACGATACCACAGTTCATCAAGAGTAGTGACAGACGCATTGTGACGAGTCAGTTGCTCCGCCACGATTGACCAGACGTTTTCATTTGGTGAGAGATCTGGAGAATGTGCTGGCCAAGGCAGCAGTCGGACATTTTCCGTATCCAGAAAGGCCCGTACAGGATCTGCAACATTCGGTCGTGCGTTATCCTGCTGAAATGTAGGGTTTCGCAGTGATCGCATGAAGGGTAGAGCCACGGTTCGTAACACATCTGAAATGTAACGGCCACTGTTCAAAGTGCCGTTGATGCGAACAAGAGGTGACCGAGACGTGTAATCAATGACACCCAATACCATCACGCCGGGTGATACGCCAGTATGGCGATGACCAATACACGCTTCCAGGTTGCGTTCACCGCGATGTCACCAAACACGGATACGACCATCATGTTGCTGTAAACAGAAACTGGATTCATCCGAAAAAATGACGTTTTGCCACTCGTGCACCCAGGTTCGTCGTTGCGTACACCATCGAAGGCGCTCCCGTCTGTGATGCAGCTTCAAGGGTAACGGCAGCCATGGTCTCCGAGCTGATAGTCCATGCTGCTGCAAACGTCGTCGAACTGTTCGTGCAGATGGTTATTGTCTTGCAAACGTCCCCCTCTGTTGACTCAGGGATCGAGACGTGGCTGCACGATCCGTTACAGGCATGCGGATAAGATGCCTGTCATCTGGACTGCTAGTGATACGAGGCCGTTGGGATCCAGAACGGCGTGGCGTTCCGTATTGCCCTTCTAAACCCACCGATTCCATATTCTGCTAATAGTCATTGGATCGCGACCAACGCGAGCAGCAATGTCGCGATACGACAAACCGCAATCACGATAGGCTACAATCCGACCTTTATCAAAGTCGAAAACGTGATGGTACGCTTTTCTCCTCCTTACACGAGGCATCACAATAACGTTTCACCAGGCAACGCCGGTCCCCTGCTGTTTGTGTATGAGAAATCACTTAGAAACTTTCCTCGTGTCAGCACGTTGTAGGTGTCGCCACCGGCGCCAACCTTGTGTGAATGCTCTGAGAAGCTAATAATTTGCATATCACAGCATCTTCTTCCTGTCGGTTAAATTTCGCATCTGTAGCACGTGGTGTAACAATTTTAATGGCCAGGAGTGTATATTTTCTTCTTATAAAAAGTCGTTACGTCCCATAGAGTGAAACACATGTATGAGTTTAGCAGATTTGAGTATGTCTGTAAAAGTTTATTTCTTCCTATTGTTACTCTATTACCTTCTTCCCTCTCTTTCTATCATCTTCTGTCCTGCTTTCTATACATTTCAGTTACGTTTTCATGCTGCTCCACGACGTCAAATCTCTTGAGATGTTCAGATGTTTGTTAAGCTTACGGGACTTAACTACGGGGTCATCAGTCCCTAAACTTACAAACTACTAATGAACTACTTACGAACTAGGACGGCACAAATATCCATGCCCGAGGGGGGGATTCGAACCCCCGACCGTAGTGGCCGTGCAGACCGTGACTGGAGCGCCTCAGTCTCCTCGGCCACCGCGGCCGGCCAAATCTTTTGAACTATGTGTCCTGCGATAATGTAATTTTCCAGATTCATAGAGCGGAATATTAGACAAAGACCACATAAATGTGTTAACGAATGGAGTTGGTAGTAACGTCATGCGAGATCCGGCGGATTTTCATGGATTTAATTGTTTTTGATGCCATGCCTTCTGAACTATGTGTCATACTATGTTTTAATGTCGAAGCTACATTCCGATTTATGTGTGCATACCGTCTGTGAAATGTCTCTCGAATACAATTAGTGGTGTAGAAGTAATAAGTTGTAACCGGATGCCAAATGCCGTAGTTTTACTTCATGAACAGAGTAAAACTTGGAAGCGGTAAACTGTTTCTCTTTCATTGTTTGGATGGTGTTGGCAGCGAGAAAGATATTCAAATGTTTGTAAATCTATGGGACTTAACTGCTTGGTTATTAGTCGCTAGCACACAAACTACTTAAACTAAGTGAAACTAACCTAAGGACAACACATACACCCATGCCCGAGGGGGAATCAAATCCCGGACGGCGAACAGGTACGCGCACCGCAGTACGCACGGCTATTCCACCGCGGCGTCAGCAGGAAAGAACTTTCGTAATGATTTGAAATTATGTGTAAAGTTCGTTGTAAGTTGGTAAGTGCTCTCGTTCTCAAATATTGGATGAATAAAATCTCGTTACTCACGCGTCGCATGATGGAGTAGTTTTCTGTGACTCGTTGCTTATAATGTCATATCTAACGAATTTTGTGTCGTAGGTTCTTTTTACCGCCATAGCAGTTGTTTAATGAAGGTGAAAGTTCTCCATGAGAGGCAGTTTATAACATTTCTGTTTCAGTTTTACTCGTCCTATTGCATCTCAATTCATCACTGCGTACTTTAAACATGGGAGAACGAAGATTGAGCAGTTGAGTTTTGTTATAGTGAGCCACAATTCAACAAATTAACTACATTCATATTAAGTGTGTCTGCCTAGTTTTCATACTCATGCTCTCTGTACTTCCTATACCTCTCTCACCAGCGTCTCCGTAATCACCGCCGGAAGTAGCTTAGAGATGTACTAATCGTGCCCTGTCAATTTGGACAGAGGAGAACGAAACCTCTGAAACTTCTTTGCACATCCCTAAGCTGACGAAAGGTTCGCTAAACTGCCACAGTTTGTTGAAATCGTTCTCTTCGTTTGGGAGGAAATGTAAATTGTCGAATTATGTGGCAGTTTCTCGTGTAGGTTGTTGTCTAACAGTAAGGAATATGTTTACTACGTTTAGTTGAAATCGGCCCATTAGCTTAGGACTTTGATGAGGAAAGCACACACGCACGCACACACATGCACACACACACACACACACACACACACACACAAACACAAGCACGCGCGCGCGCTCGCGCGCACACGTGTATTTGGTACAATCAGTAAGTTCTGAGACTTGACGCCTGCAGGACAGGCACCACACGATTCTGTATGTTGCACACGCTGCCGCATTCCAGGTGCCTGATTGTCGTTTCCGTTGCAGGTCGTAAAGGAAACACCAAGTGTCCTGTCAAGTTATTAGAGAGAAACGTCGGATCATCGTCCTCACAACTGATGAGGTCACCACAAATAGTCATGCGTTCATCACGTCGGTCTTGTGACAGGATTCGTGGCACACTGTGCTGGATAACACTAGACATGTTGAGGTCTTCCGACAGAATTTTGTGGCAAGTACCGTGGCTGACTTCTACTGCTGTTGCGAGAGCGTCTCCCAGTTGGGACCGATTAGCACGCACCAGTGTAGCAAATTCATGGATCTAGCATTCCACTCGAACTCATCCTTGTCAACCAGTACGCAGTACGCGATTTTGCCTAATTTCTGGCAGAACTAGATGCTTGCTAGTTGCTCAAACTGTGACGTACTTAGGTCCGACTGGCGCAATGGACTCAGCGTCACAACAACGATGGTCTGTTCCAGGTGCAAGCACTCAGCCGTCCCTTGCAGAGACTGTCTGACATGGTACCATATCGCGGAGCCATCTGTGCGCAATAGTGCACTATATGGCAGTCATGCGTCATGCAGTCAGTCTCAAAACTTACTCACTGTACCACTTCGACTGTAGCCAGCAGCCGTACCTCAGCTTTCCCCTCGCCAAATACTTTACAAGATGCGGAAAAATGTTCAAATGTTTGTAAATCTATCGCACTCGACTGCTTGGTCATTAGTCCATAGCTTACAGACTACTTAAACTAAGGTAAACTAAGCTAAGGACAACACAAACACCCATGCACCAAGCTGGACTCGAAACCCCGACGGCGAACGATCGCACGCACCGCACCATTACGCCCCATTGCAAACGGCTAATCCGCCGCGGCATGTTAGATGCATCTTAAAGCCATCAGCCGTTTATTAAATCCGTAAACATCGAATAGTTGCCGTCGTAGACCATCATCATTGATGAAAAGTGCCGGGGTGGAATGGCCGAGCGCTCTAAGGCACCTTGCTGCGGATCGTGCGGCTGCTTCCCGTCGGAGGTTCGAACCATCCTTTTGACATGTGTGTCTGTGATTGTTGTGTTTAGCATAAGTTAGTTTAAGTAGTTTGTATGTCTACTGGCTAATGATCACTGCAGTTTGGTGCCACAGCTTTACATACATTTGAGAATTTTGGAAGATATTAAAACAGGTAATGATGATGTATTTAAAAAAAATTAAATCTGGCTGATAACTATACAAGTCAATTTGGATTTTAATAATTAAAATAAGTTAAATCAACTGCTAATTTGTACTTTCAAAATGCGATAGCGTGAGTTCCAATAGTTTGTGACATACGCAATTAGGGCTGTGCACTTGTCATTCACATTTGATTCTCCTCTGCTATGTATGCTTGACTGATGGGATACTTAATTATGATACAGCTTGGTGTTTTTAGTGAAACTGACTTGTGCTGTTGTGAGCCAGATTTTATTATTAATGCATTTTCCTAATCTCTTTTAATACCTCTTTATCCCTGATGATGGTCTTCGACCTAAACTAGTCGATTTTTAAGAATGTAATAAAAAATGATGGTTTTAAGATGCATTTTATAAACCATTCATGGGAGTTTGATTCTTTATGGAATCGAGCCTTTACTGATTTTACCGAAGTAACTATCTCTGGAAGTCTTGACATTTATTACTTGGATCTCTCTTAACTGTACCTAAAGAGTCATATGAAAATTTTAGCCGGACAGCGTCTCGAACGCGGTCCAAAGTAAACTTTTCAAATGTCACTTTCGGCAGTTACCTATACAGGTGAGTATCAGTAATACATTTCAACATTTGAAACAGTATTCGTCATCGAATGTTAGCGTAAGCCTGAAGGGATTGCCTCTTGAATAAATCCCAACTTGTAAAACAAAAATTATTTGTTTATTGTGAATTATAACGAGAAGTAGAGTCTTTTTCTTGGTAGCAGAAAAAGAACCGGATTAGGTACATTAAATTAAAAGGGGGTAACTATGAATTAAAAAAAAAAAAGTTCAAATGTTTGTTAAGCTTATTGGACTTAACTACGGGGTCATCAGTCCCTAAACTTACAAACTACTTACGAACTAGGACTGGCCGTGCAGACCTCGACTGGAGCGCCTCAGTCCCCTCGGCCACCGCGGCCGGCAACTATGAATTCAGTGATAAAAATTCATGGACCACGCTGTTTATTTATTTTGTTTAAAGGAGTTAATAAAGAAAATACTGCAAATGAGAATAGATTGGATGACTACATTTTAGGGATACTATTGTGTACAGGACTTTGTTAAGATACTTCCAGCGTTTCAGGAGGTGTAGGAGGTCGATTAAAGCGTCAATAAAAAAATAAAATTTAAAATTTCTCCAGAATGCTATGTGTCAAAAATTGAGAAACGATTATTATATCAATTAGTTCCATTTTGACGTACTATCACGTTTAAAAACTTTATTCCGGCAGGCTCTAAATAAATATTCGATACTAAGTTCGCCTCTTATTTGAACAATGGCTTTATTTATTTATTTTATACAACCCAAACAAGTGCCTGCACATTTGTGTCATATTCAATGTACATTTGATTCATCCACGTACACATGTTTTGTGTATTAATTAACCTCACGATTTTAAGACTAATTCAGTTGTGTCTGTTGTCGTCATTGTTTTAACTTTCCTGCACTAGGCCTATTAGGTTTGGTAGTACCCTGTTCACATTAGTGGATTTTGACAGCTTGTCACCCGCAATTAAATGATGTTAACCTGAGATCTGTCGGCGAGTTAAGAGATCCCTTTAACCTTTAACGTAATTCTGCTACTGCAGAAATATTTCACCATTACGTTTTTGCATTACTTGCAGTTATTTTCGAAACATCCTTTCCCATCATCGTTCTCGTTCGTTGTTAAAATGTACTTGCAAACAAGATACTGCAGATCGTCATTCGCAAATAACTCTTTTTTACTTTACAAATAACGATGTTAGTATTGCTGTTCTGAATCCAGTCCTGCTGATGTTCACATCTTATCATACGTTTGAAGCCATATTTTTACTGTTTATTCTTCCTCTCTGCTCTCTCTCTCTCTCTCTCTCTCTCTCTCTCAGTGCGTGTATGTGTGTGTGGGTGTGTTTTATTTGTTTAATCTTTCCTATACTGTTCGTTTAATGTGTTAAATAGTATGTAAGACAATCGTTTGTAAACTAGTGTCCTTCTACTAATGCGTTCTGTACAGTAAAGTGTTCTATTTTAATTTTGTAGATGGCGATGTACAGTGTCCGTGTTTCAAGACGTAACCAGTGCAAATGGCCTTCAGACGTATCAGTGACGAATAGTTTTCGGTGGCCCATATGACACTCGTGATAAATTGTCCCAGTACCTTACATGAGAACCGAGTAGGCGTGCGAAGCACTTGGTTGCCCCGGTACCTGTCAACGTTCCACAGACAACAAAGGACCCTAAAATCCGCGATAGCGTCTCGTGTGGGCTACAGAGTCCCGCCATGCGGGAGATAGAGTGTTATCTGACATCTGGGCTATCGTATTACATGCACGAGCCCACGCAGTCTGTAGGAATATTTCTCGACGCACAACTCGTCACATACTGGAGTGCCACCTCGGTACTCGACCGATATCTTCAAAAGAAATGAGTACAGTTTCAAAGGCCTTCCATGTTATCTTTGCGCCAACTGCCATACTTACAGACTTGTAGTTACTACAGGAAAGTGCCCAAAACTTAATTCGTCCCCTGCCAAGATCGGTGTTTTGGTCTTGTTAGCCCTGCATTCTACTGCACTGGCGATACTAAGAGCAAATAGCATTGTGTTTTCTGCTGCTAGTAAACTGCAGCGAGTTGCAAAAGTCACCCAGATCACTTGTTACTTACCTGTTCACCACTGGAAGATTAAACACAATTTATTTTTGCGTTGTACATGCACATCTGAAGGACATTTGCATAGGTTACATCGTTAAACACTGCGCGCTGAACTTAAGCAAAAGCAAGGCATGTGACGTTTACCACACACGACTCTTCCTGTCCGGTAAAGATATACTCACTCATGGGTAGCAAACTAATGCGTGTCATATAGGAGTTTGGATCGTTCGGGAAGGCATGTATGGACATCGCGACTATCGGGCAATTCGTGTTCGAATCCTGGTCCGTCACAAATTTGCATTTTTCACCAACAAATTCTGCAGATGGTGCTGAATCAAATTGGCAGTAGCGAATACATTTCTTACATTATTACATAAATAGATCTATTAAGTGTTTTTAAAATTAATTTTTTTAATATCATCTACATCTATACACCGCAAGCCACTACACGGTGTCTAGCGGAGGGTAATTTATGTTCCTCTAACAAATGTTTGTAAATCTTTGTGGCCAAACTGCAATAGACATTGGTCCTTAGACTTACAAACCACTTAAACTAAATTACGATGCGGACCACACACACACACACACACACACACACACACAAACACACACACACACACACCCATGCCCGAACGAGGACTAGAACCTCCGACGGGGAAAAGCCGCGCAGCGAGGTGCCTTAGAGTGAACGCCCATTCCCACGCGGCGCTTCACTATCACTTCCTCCTTTGATGTCCAAGTCTGGTATGGTTCATGGAGAAAATAAAAACCGCAGTTATCCCTGCATGTGGGCCCTAATCTCCCCAATTTTATCCTGAGGATCTTACCGCAGGATGTCTGTTGTGGTGTAAAGTCAGCACCACACGTCAGACGTAAGAGAACGGTCGTGGAGAATGCAGCGATCGACCGAAAGCCAGTCGCAAGCAGGCGACGCGCATCCTGGAGGGAGTAACCGAAGATGCGCGCCCTTTTTTTTTTTTTTTTTTTTTTTTTTATGGGCCTTAACTACGGGGTCATCAGTCCTTAAACTTACAAACTACTTATCAACTAGCTTATCCTAAGGATGGCACAAATATCCATGCACGAGGGGTGATTCGAACCCCCGACCGTAGTGGCCGTGCAGACCGTGACTGGAGCGCCTCAGTCCCCTCGCCTACCGCGGCCGGCGCGCACCCTCTACAAGCGGCTATATCTAGGCCGACATACGTCTGAACGGCCCGTCGGTTACCAGTCAGAACTAAGGCAGTTACTAGGTCCGAACTCGGCTGCAAACGAAGCAGTAACTAGATCTCAGCGCAGCTAGCATCATAAGGATGACGCCGCGAGAAGAGAGAAGAAACAGACATAAAGTCGAGTATCATTGTATCTTCAGTCAATAAATCTTGTAATACTAATCTCCATAGAAATGTTTTAGCTGACAATCGATTCCTGCACCAGTACCTTTCCTGACAACTAGACCGGGACGAGTACTCAATTAATAGCAGAAAGAATGAAACAACAAAAGTAGACGAGGTTACAACTATGTTCTTAGGAGGAAGCGGCTACACGGGTAGCGGGAACTGTGTGGCGTGGACTGGTCGGGTTTTTAGGATAGAGGGCTTCGGGGAAAACCAAAATGGCTGTTTCAAAGGGTGCTCAAATGTTCAAATGTTTGTAAAGTCTATGGGACTTAACTACGGGGTCATCAGTCCCTAAACTTACAAACTACTTACGAACTAGGACGGCACAAATATCCATGCCCGAGGGGGGATTCGAACCCCCGACCGTAGTGGCCGTGCAGACCGTGACTGGAGCGCCTCAGTCCCCTCGCCTACCGCGGCCGGCGCGCACCCTCTACAAGCGGCTATATCTAGGCCGACATACGTCTGAACGGCCCGTCGGTTACCAGTCAGAACTAAGGCAGTTACTAGGTCCGAACTCGGCTGCAAACGAAGCAGTAACTAGATCTCAGCGCAGCTAGCATCATAAGGATGACGCCGCGAGAAGAGAGAAGAAACAGACATAAAGTCGAGTATCATTGTATCTTCAGTCAATAAATCTTGTAATACTAATCTCCATAGAAATGTTTTAGCTGACAATCGATTCCTGCACCAGTACCTTTCCTGACAACTAGACCGGGACGAGTACTCAATTAATAGCAGAAAGAATGAAACAACAAAAGTAGACGAGGTTACAACTATGTTCTTAGGAGGAAGCGGCTACACGGGTAGCGGGAACTGTGTGGCGTGGACTGGTCGGGTTTTTAGGATAGAGGGCTTCGGGGAAAACCAAAATGGCTGTTTCAAAGGGTGCTCAAATGTTCAAATGTTTGTAAAGTCTATGGGACTTAACTACGGGGTCATCAGTCCCTAAACTTACAAACTACTTACGAACTAGGACGGCACAAATATCCATGCCCGAGGGGGGATTCGAACCCCCGACCGTAGTGGCCGTGCAGACCGTGACTGGAGCGCCTCAGTCTCCTCGGCTCAAAGGGTGCATGGGGATCACAGGAGAAATGTAGATCTAAGAACTATCGGTATAACAGAAGTAAATTGTCGTAGCTATGACGGGATAGTACCAGAGCTCCAAGACTTAATAGGAAACACCAAAACACATCATTATAGGCAGTAAAAGTTGGCTCAAGCCGGAAATAAGTTCAGCCGAAGTTTTGCAAAGGATCTAACTGTGTTCAGAAATGACAGATTAAACAAAATAGGTGGAGGCGTGTTTGTCGCCGTCAAAAGTATTCTTTCGTGTAGCGAAGTTGAATTGGTTCCTTTTACCGGCCTCCCGACTCTGACGATACAATAGCAGGAAGGTTCAAAGAAAACCTGTGTGAAATGGGAACGACATACCCGACCTATACAATAACAATAGGGGGTGATTTCAATTTACCCTCAATCTGTTGGAAAAATTATATGTTCAAATCAGGAGTAACGAATAAAACTTCGTGCGAAATTGTACTCAACGCATTCTCTGAGAATTACTTCGAACAATTAGTTCATGAGCCAATTAGAATTGTAAATGGATGCCAAAACACACTTGATCTCTTTGCAATAAATAATCCCGAGTTCATAACGAGCATCAAAACGGATAGAGGTATTCAATCTGTCGTAGCGAGTTTGAATATCGAATGTCCCAAAGTTACCAAAAATAGATGAAAAGTATATTTGTTGAGAAAAGCAGATAGAAATACACCAAATTGCTTCTTGAAAGATAATTTCGACTCATTCCAAACCCTAAACGTAAGCGTAGACCAGATGTGGCTCCAATTCAAAGAAGTAGTATCGACAGCAATTGACATTTTTATACCAAATAAATTAATAAAAGAAGGTGATCCCCCTTCTTGCACAAAACAGGTCAGGAAACAGTTACAAAAACAACGAAACAGGCATGTAAAATTTAAACAAACACAAAATCCCCAGGATTGGTAATCCTACACAGAAGCTCGAAATTTAGCGAGGACTTCAATGCGAGATGCTTACAATACTTTCTACAACGAAACTCTTTCTCGAAATCTGCCTGAGAACCCAAAGAGATTTTGGTCATATGTCAAATATGAGATCTAGTGGTGGCCCAACAATTGTGTGGAATGTTTTTATATGCGACGGTGTGGGACATCTGGGCGAACTGAACCAATCGTTGACCTACTTGGAGACTTTATGTAGCCATCCATAGAATTCGTCTTCTGAAACAGTGATGGAAAATCTTGTGGATGATGTCATCGGATCAGAATCGTTCGTTGTTTCTGAATATCATAGTCGAGCCTGCCGCGGTGGCCGAGGGGACTTAGGCGCTCCAGTAACGGTCTGCACGGCCATTGCGGTCGGGGGTTCGAATCCCCCCTCGGGCATGGATATTTGTGCCGTCTTTAGGATTAGATAGATCATAAGTAGTTTGTAAGTTTAGGGACTGATGAACCCGTATTTAAGTCCCATAAGCTGTACAAACATTTGAATCATAGTCGACAGTTACAGCAAATACTTTTACCACCCGGACCCCATCGAATATCTATGTGACACAATCGAGAAATCAGTTCGTACACAAAATTCTGTACCGGCCACATTTGCGCAATATAGACGGTTATATGGGCTCCATGGCTGAATATTACTGCAGGGGACGTCCAACCACTTGCAGAGTAAATTCCATGTTGAGATGCTGTACTTCGCCGGGCACAAGAAGATCCGTTACGATATTACCATGCCTTTCGTCACCTTAGTGCACATCACTTTCGAAGCTGCTTTCATGTCTAGAAGCAAATAAGATGGTTAATATGCTTGATTCCAACGACATTTTAAATTAATATATCGAAACGCAAATGATGAAGTAGGCCCATCCATCTTTTACTATAGTTAGTTGTATAGATGGATTTCAAATATCTCAAAAGCATTATATACAGGCACTGAACATATAAATGGAAGATTTAGATTGTAACAGTATCATCTGGTAGTACCACATTATCTTTCAGAAGTGACTGCTGTACGGTGAAACGGTCAAACGATACTCTCATTCAGGGCTCTAATTCAGGGCTGTGCTCCACGGTTGGATTATGTACCGGACCTCGAAACGCAATACATTGTTTTAAGAGGACTGCGGAGCGATGGTAGGAAGCAGCCATTTTCCCTGCATGCATGGTTTGTCGATCTGCAAGACACGTCTCGCTGCCAGCGTATTGGCGAAAGTCGGCTATTACCATGTTGGACCCACTCTTCGTTGCGAACACTGCGTCCTCGTGTTCGCAGCTTGATACCGATGGCGAAGCCTATCAGGCTCGTACCGTTTCGCTCAATTTGGCCAAATGGAAATGTGAAATCTTGCTACGTGCTACAAAGGCTACCAATTTCGTTATTGCAACACGAAAATGCACTCATGTTCAGAAGAAAAGCAGAACAGCATGATAGAGTAGAGACAGGAAGTTAATATTTTCAGATTACGCTCATTAGTATCTTCTGAAGGGTCAGCACTTCGGTCACCTCGGTTCAGCATATTTCCTGTTGCTTACCAGGCACAATACGTGGTTGTTTCCCCGAGTGTAAAGCGTGAATCACTTCCTGTGGTATAGCTGTACTCGCGTTTCCACATTTCATGTGTGGTGATTGGCAAGGGTCACGGCGCTGAACGCGTCATTTGAGCATATCGCACACATTTTAGATTAGCGACACGTCTGCTTATCTTGCGAACCATGGCAAAAAGCTGACATCCAGTGACAACAAGAAGGCGCGAGTTGGTGCAGTAAGATCTGATCGTGCATTGTCTTGCTGAAACATGGTGTCCTGGGTATCGTACACACTGCACATGGCTACGGATCGGGCGATGATATCATTCTACAACTACATATATACTCCGCAATCCACTGTACCACTACTAGGCATTTCCTATCTTATTCCACTCCCAAATAGAACGAGGGAAAAAAGAATGTTATATTTCTCTGTACGAGCCCTAATTTCTCTGATCTTCTCTTTGTGATCTTTACGCGAAATGCAAGTAGGCGGCAGCAAGATCATTCTGCAGTCAGCTTCAAATTCCGGTCCCCTACATTACCTGAACAGAATTTCTCTAAAAGAACGTCGTCTTTCCTCCAGCGATTCCCATTTGAGTTCCCGGAGCATATTTCTGTGACACTTGCGCTTTGGTCGAACCTACCAATAACGAACCTAGCTACTCGCCTCTGAACTGCTTCTATGTCTTCTTTTAAACTGATGTGCGGTGGGACCCAAACACTTGAGAAATACTCAAGACGTGGTCGTACAAGCGTTTTATACGCGGTCTTATTTACAGATCCAGCACATATTCCCAATATTCTCCCAATAAACCGAAGTCGGCTGTCCTCCTTACTCACAACTTTACTTACATGTTCGTTCCATTTCATATCGATCTACAATGTTATGCCTAGGTATTTGAAGGACGCGACTGTATCAAGAAGGTCATTACTAATACTGTATTCGAACATTATGGGATTGTTTTCCTACTTATGTGCACCATCTTACTTTTTTCTACATTTAGAGCTAGCTGTCATTCTTCACACCAACTAGAAATTTTTCTAAGTCAACCTGTATGCTATTACAGTCAATTAAAGATGACACTCTCCCATACACCACAGCATCATCAGCAAACAGCTGCAAATTACAAGTTACTCTGTCCATCAGACCATTTTTATAGATAGAAAATAATAGCGGTCCTATCACATTTCCATGCGGCACTCCTGACGATACACTCGTCTCTGATGAACACTCGCCGTCGAGAACAGCGTACTGCGTTTCGTTATTCAGGAAGTCTTCCAGCCAGTCACAAATGTGTGAATCGAATCTATTCCATAAGCTCGTATCCTCGTTATCAGTCTGCAGTGTGGCGCCGCGTCAAATGCCTTTTTGAAATCAAGAAAAAAACAAGCTGCCTGTTACCCTTCATCCACGGCTAGCAAGATGTCATGTGAGAAGAGGGCAAGCTGATTTTTACACGAACGATGTTTGATAAACCCGTGCTGATTTATAGAAAGAAGGTCAGACTTGTCGCAGTGCCTTGGACACGCTCCTAGTGTGATTTGTGGCTGTACCCAGTAGCAGCACCCACTGCAGTTCAATCGCGCTCTTACCTCTTTGGAGCACGGTGCTATGCACACTATGCCACCTTTTGAATCATTTCTGCACACCAAGAAAAGGAGTCTCACCTGTTACTGCTGCCTGACGTATTGAGCTTTGTTTTTCCGTGTGCTTGGTGGCCCAGTACGAAGTCTATTGTTACTTCTGTGTTTATTTCGCGCCGTCGACGCTTATGTGAGGGAAATAGATATGCATGTGGAACAGTTCAACAAACAAGGAAAAATTTCCCCAAGTTAAAAACAGACAAAGAATTGAACAGAGGTGAATTTGACTGGAGGGTCAGCGACAGTGACATCATTTACTTGAAGTGGAAAGATAAATTGTCACAGCGCAGATGTAGATAGTGTCTCATCGTGAAAGAAGTGGTTCACGCTTGGACGTACCTTGTTCTCAATCTGTTATGGACTACACTGCAATGAATGATGTTCACAAGTTCCACCAAACGAAGTAATCATACGAAATCACCCGCAGAAGTAAGAAGTGGTGGCACCGATAATTTTTTCATTTCCTTGATGTCAGTATCTTCAACAGTTACACAATTTGGAAAGAACTAGAAGACAGAGAAAAAATTGGTGCCAAAATGTTCAAGATGACCATCCTTCAAAGTCTGGTGACGAAGGAAACTCCATTGAGACCAATGAGACTTATCGACTATTCAGTACAAGGGAAGAAAAACAAACCACACGTTCCCTCACGGCTGCGTTTTGAGAACTCGTCACACCAACCAGAACGCACTACAGCTAGATATTATGCAAAGTACAGTACTAAAAAGAAGCAAGTGTGCATTTTCTGAATGTGTGCTGACTGCAAAGTGCCGTTGTGCCACTGAAAGCTGAAAACACGCTTCCAAGACATTCACAAGAAATGATGATAAACAATTTTTATGTAAAGTTTTTTTTATTTTTTTACTTTACTGAAATGAAATTATTTTCCACATTCGTAACATTATTTCCCCATAGAATTGAATATGAAAGAGATTTACAAGTCAAAAATTGGATGTTTCAAAAATTTCAGCAACAGTCCCAAGTTGCACGGTGGCATAGTACATACACCACTAATAAAAAAATCGCACTGACGTGTTTTACGGCCCACTTTAGATTTGTAGTTTTATAAGTTTTTTGCAAACATTTTGGACCAAAATAATAATCTAAATAATAAAAAATTAATTAATAAGAGTGTCTGAACCATTGTAGGAAAAAATTAGGTTTTGGCGGGTTCGAACCAGTGACCTTCAATGTCACAGTGCCCACTACGCTACAGATAACAGTTACGAATTGCGTTCTTTAATCCTATACTATTAATGGCCGTTGTTAACTGATGCTAATATGGCATTTGTAAATACTAGATTATCATTTATCGTGCAAAGAACGATGTCTTTTTGTTAATTCTTCATGCGCCATTGCTTTGAAATGACAACGTGTAAGTTACAATAAGAAAATCATCAAATACGCAACGCAAGATGGCGTATGCCAGAGACAGTTCTGGGTGAGCAATGTCACGTGACATCTGCGAACGGCTAGTTTTCGTTAATTTAATGGATGGTGTCAAAACTCCGTTATTTTTGCAAATACCTCTGCAACGATGCGATATACGAAAAAAAAAAAAACATAATAGAGCGAAGTTGTAGAGAATTTTACCCTCTACCAATTAGGTTCTCTACCAATTAGGTTATTCAGTTTTCGTGTCCGATGAACAGTTCGTTTGCAATTAAAATTATATTACAAACGGCTTTTTTGGTATTACTACCTTATTTTTTGTCCGAAAAATTTGAAAAAGAGAGGTTCTGGTCTCTGGCGGCCTACAATTATGTGTGCCAAATTTGGTGCTGATCGTTTGAACGGTTCGTCTTAAAAACAGGGAACACGTTTCGGACAGACAGACATACATACATACATCCCAAAATCGCCGTTATTTTTGCAAATATCTCTGAAACGATACGAGATATGAAAAAAACATGAGAGCAAAGTTGTAGAGAATTTTCTCCTATAAAAAATCGGTTATTCAGTTTTCGTGTCAGATGCATGGTTAAGCCGTTATTTTCATTTAAATTTCGAGCTGTCAAAAGACGATCACAAAGGCCCACTTTTAGTGTTACTACCGTAACCTGAAGCGGGCCAAATCGTATGTTCCTCGTGTCTCAATCCCGAGGGGTATAGAAAACACATTTTTCATCAAATAATTCAGTAAGCATTAAGATTGTGCTTCAATGAGTTTAAAAAGGAGTAGTCGAAAACAAGTAATAAATGTGTGTGTGTGTGTGTGTGTGTGTGTGTGTGTGTGTGTGTGTGTGTGTGTGTTTTGGGTGTATGGGTGGGTACTGTCTATTCTTTCGGACATACGCGGAAAAACAGACACCGTGTTTGATCCTCCATCCAATATTCATCAAGACAAAAGAATTTACAACACAAGTTGCCAGTGGCAAATTCAAATCTTTGTAAATCAATGGGAACAAACTACGGTGGTAATCAATCCCGAGGCTGTACGAACTACTTAAATTAACTTATGGTAAGGACAACATACACACACAGACATGCCCGAGGGAGGACTCGAACCTCCGACGGGGAGCAGGGGTGTACACCGCTGCAAAGCGCCTTAGCATGCACGGTCACTCTCACGCGGGATACCAGCGGCCATTCAATTAATCAAGAGGGAAAGTTGAAAATTTGTGTCGTATCGGGATTCGAGCCTGGGTCTCCCTGGTGTCTAGTCAGTTGCGTTATCCACTACACCATCCGGCCACATTCGACACGATACCGCCGCGCGTGAGTGGCATAGGAGGCATGTGGGGGACTTCGCGCCGAAGGTTCGAGTCCTCCCTAGGTCATGGGTGTGAGTGTTGTCCTTCTCGTAAGGTAGATTAAGTAATTTGCAAGTCTGGGGTCTGATGAACACAGTGGTTTGGCCTCATACGTTTACAAATATTTGAACATTGTTGGACACGAGATCTAATCGGACAAACATAGTATGTATGCCCCCGCCAGACGAAAATATTCGGCTTATCCAAAGACTACTGACATTGTGCCTCTGCCCACTAACATTCATTACTCGCGGCAATTCGCAGATTCTATAACAGCTGGAGCATGCTCTGCATTCTCACTGAAGAAGGGGCCCCAGGCCGTCTGCACCAAATTCTGTTTCTTCTGATTCGTTAGGACCCTTCAGGATCACGTGTGGCATGTTTCGCACGTCTTCCTTCTTCCCAATACCTCTTCATTCTCTCGCTTCTTCTGTTTCTTTCTTCTTCAGTTAAGACGACTTTGATTTTGGTCTGCTACCACCTGTGATCATCCACCAACCCTTTATACTTCTCCCTGTCATGCACCATTGCCTGCAGATTCCTTTCTTTTCATCCTACAGGCTTCCAGTTATCCATGACTTCATTCACCGAGTTGTTCCTGCATGACATCCTGCATTCCATATTGTCTTAGTCAACTTCTCCTCGTCCATATTCATGATGTGCCCAACAAATCATAACCTCCTCTTCCGTATCTCGCTCGATATGGGTTCAATATTTTCATACAGTTCCTGTCGTGTTCTGTCTATCCAGATATCCCCATGTTTCTTGGCTCTTCCAACTGTATATACAAACGAATGCGATCGTTTGTTATGCATACAGTAGAGCATTTTTTACGGTTGCTGTGTAATGACGCAATTTAACACTCCGTGACAGATTTTTCTTGTCATGTGTTGTTTTCACAGCATTCCGAGCTGTGCTCTATCTATTGTGCTACTGTTGCTCAGTATTCCACCAGTTATCTTCTCCCCCAAATTATGGAAACTGTTGATTTTCTCAACCACTTGGCCATCTATCTTCCAGTCAGACCCAGTGTTAATATATGCAATATTCAGTCCGATCTTTTCTGCTATTTCGTCTTCACCTTATATGTTGGAAGTACCTCTAGTATGTGCATGCATCTAAAAGATGTACCTAAGTGAAAACAAAATAATGTTTCCTTAGAAAATGAAAACTTCGTAGCGTTATATGTAGATTAAAAGTTACCCATCTAGACTAACTTCTTTTCTAGTTTTGTTAAATCGGATGAATCATTCTGAAATATCTCGTATAACAATACAATTACAACAGAAGAGCGAGAAAAAGAGAAAAGTCTAAGTCAGCCTACAAACTGACCATTCAAGAAGACATGGTTGTATATAGAACGGTACAGACCATCCATTAGCATGCCAGCACCTCTGTCTTGTATTCCAGAAAATAACCTGTCTGTATCAGGTAGATATCGATTTCAAAAAATGCTGTTATTCAGGCCTTCAGAAATGGCAACGTGCTATCTCGCGAGATTGTAGCGAAACGTATCAGCTATTCCAGGAATTCGTGCAATCGCTTCGTCTGAGAAACCACGTAACGCGGTGCCGTATCAAAACCTGCCCACCAATTTTCTCATCAGTTCTGTGGGCAGAACTGTTACAAGATACGACAAAACTCCGTCTTCTGGTTTATTATTGCGCTGTATGACATTCTTACTGCATAGGACTGACAAATGATATGCGGAAAGTTTAAATAAGAGCACACCGTTTTGTAGTACCACGAAACATTATATGTGCGTTGGAGTGGTAATCATTAAAACTAAACGTGTTTTTTATTGACGACGAGATTTTTCAGCAAATTTCAATCCCTTTCGAAGTGAGAAAAGAGAAATCAGAGCTGTCATGTGATATTCGAGATCGGAACTGTAGGGTACTTGGTGTGAAAATGGGCCTCTGAACCCTCTGTCAAATAGTGAAGTGTGAATTGCAGGTTATTGAAGAAAAGGTAGATGAATCATCTTGTACGATTTTCGTCACAAGCATGAGTCAAGCAGTCAACTGGTACAACAAATAATCAAAATTAATCATAGGATGTTGCTGCATGGGAAGGATCATACCAGAGTCATGACACTGGAAACGAAAATGAAAAAATATGCTGCTAACGAAACAAAATATAATTCTGAGCAGTATGTGTAGGAAACATTTGCACTATTGTTAGCAGATTTCATTGATTAACAAATTTGTACCAGAAAAGTTACAAAATGAGTACTTTCTGATATTTCGAAAGCCATTTTAGGGTATAAGCGACAGTCGAATGCAACGACGTGTGTCTCCTGTTGACATTACACGAAGTGACAAAAGTTTGGGGTAACGATATACGCAGATACAAACGGTGCTAGTATCGTCTACACAAGTCATAAAAGGGCGGCGCAATAGCAGAGCTGTCATTTGTACTCAAGTGATTACTGTGAAACAGTTTTCGACGTGATTATGGACGCAAGACGAGATTTTACTACTTAGCTACTTGCAAAGCATTTAAAGTGTCATGATTATTTGTGTATTCTTGAAGAATGGGAGAAATTTACACATTGAACATTATTTTGGACATAGGGAATTCAATATTCTGAGAGCTACAGTGTTACGGTGTGCCGAGAATACCAAATGTCAGGCATTACGTCTCACCACGGACAACAATGAGAGCGGTGTCCTGTTCTTCCTGACTAAGAGTAGGCGTGTTTCAAAGAGTCACCAGTGCTAAAAGACAGGAAATACTGCGTTAAATAATCGCAGGAAACTACTTCTATATAATTACTCTGCTAATGAAATGTAAGTGCATAGCAGACGCTTTCATCGAACCGCTCTTATGATATTTCTCTATCCATTTGTCGTCTCTTATTTAACTATGACGATCAGTCTCCTTATGTATGTGGCTGCTAACAAAATATGTTCGCGTTCGGAGGAGAAAGTTGCTGAAAACAAATTTCGTAAATAAACCTCGCCACAACGTATAACGCCTTTCTTTAAATGATTTCCACCCCAACTCGTGCATTATCTCCGTGACACTCATCTAAGTGCTCTGCCAACGAAACGTAGCCAAAGATTCGCCTTCCATACAATATTTGTATTTGTTATTTCCAACTAAAATTGTTCATAATTGTTGCTTCTAGGTATTTATGTGATTTTACGCCCTGTACATTTGACTCATTTATAGTGTAAATGATGTTTAATGGATTTGTTTTAGTGCTGATATGAATGACTTCACACGTTTCATTATTTAGGGTCAACTGCCAATTTTCTCACTATGAAGATATCTAAATCGTTTTGTTGCTGCTTTTGATCTTCTGGTGACTTTGCTAATCGATAAATGAAAGCATCATCCGCGAACAGTCAAAGAGAACTACTAGGATTGTCTCCTAAATCTTTATATATGAAAATGAATGTTTGTCAGTATGTCCTCTATGTGTTCATAAACCATTCATTCGATTGCAATGAAACTTTGCTGAACTGTTCACCGTACGCCCACGACGGTTTCTGACCAACAAACAAAAGTGCAGGACACATAGCTCAGGAGATATGACGTCATAGAAAATGAGACGCCACCGCGTGAGAATACCCAAATTTTTTAGTCAATTATTGGAAAATGGGAGTAGTTAGGGACCTGCAACAAAGTTTGCATGTAATTTCGGACGTTTATGAAGCGTTTTGTAACTGACCGCACCTTCCCCCACAAAATGATGAAACGAAAAGAAGTCTACCGCTCACAACAGTTTCGCTGTAGATGCCGTAAAACTGTCGCATCAGGCATGACCTTGTATCAAATAAAGTTAGCATTACAGATTTGCATGTTACTATTTATCTTTGTCTGCAAGTCTCCCTTAATTCTCTTGCATCCAAAATTAAGCAATCTGTTTTCTTAATCTCTGTCTATATAAAAGCAAAAGGACACTCACTCACTCACTGACTAAACACAAAATCTCGAAAACTACTTCACCTATGAAGCTGAAATTTGGCAGGAATGTAGTTCATAGGTAGAAAACGTCAACTAAGAAAGTATTTCGAGCTTGTGCATGGCGGAGACTTATAAAATTCCGATCTTCCGGAAATTTCGCACGCTTGACCTTCAAAACAAGAGGAAGGTCATCGTCTATCTTAAGTTTCTTACGGTGCATGGGGGAGGATACTTTGCAACATAAAAATGTAATACCTTGGTCGCGCCATAACTTGAGATCGGCTCGACCGATTTCACAGATTCTTTTTTTTTTTTTTTTTTTTTTTTTTTTTAATTCTCAGAACAAGGGCTGTATGAAATAAAAGTGGAATATTTGAGAACAACAAAGTGCATTTTTTAATGTGACCCTTCGTTTCTATTCCATAGAAATCAATAGTTTTGTTTCGATATTGATGAAATTTTACATACACACTCTACCTTAAAAACAAGATGAATGTCACGGTAGGTATAAAATTTCGTTCGGTGCATGGTGGAGGGTACTTAAACTACGAAATTTTACAAAATGCATAGTTTTGCTCCAATCTTTATGAATTTTTGCACACATGACCTTTAATCCAAGAGGAAGGTGACTGGGTACATAAATGTTTGTATGGTATATGACAGTGGGTACCTTACAGAAAATTTTACCGAGAGATGGAAAAGTGGAAACGAACAGAGAGATGGGAGAGAAAGAGGTGGATGCAGAGAGAGGGGTAAGGGTATGTGGACTACGAGAGTATAGGATAAACAACATCCAGGCAACGCCGGGTTTACAACTAGTCGTTTATAAAAATAAGGAACAGTAGGTGCTTATAACACTTCTCTGAGAGACACCAGATATCATTTCAGCTTTACTCAATGATTTTCCGGCAATTACTACGTACTGTGCCACGGCAGAACAGCCGTGAGCACTAAGGCGCCCACGCAACTTGATTAGTTGACGCTTGTGAGGTACAATGTCAGAAGCCTTCCGGAAATCCAGAAATATGGAATGGATGTGGGATCTCTTGTGAGTAAAGAGCCAGCTGTGTTTCACAAGAACGATACTTGCTGAATCCGAGTTGGCGTTGGGTCAATAGGCCGTTCTCTTCGAGGTAGTTCATAATGCTTGAACAAACTGTATGTTGTAAAATATTGCTGCAAACCGACGTTAGTGACGTGGGCCATTAATTTTGCGGATCACTCCCACTGCCTTGTCTGAATATTGGAGTGACCTGTGCAACAATTAAGCGTTTGGGTACGGATCTTCCACTGAGCGAGCTGTTGTATATAATAGCTTGGTATGGGGCTATTGCATCAGGATACCCGGAAAAGAAACTAATTGGTATCCAATCTGGACTGGGAGACTTACTTTTTTATGTGATTTAAGTTGCTTTAATACTCCAGGAATATATATTTCTAAATACGGATGCTGCAGCTGTTGTTGATTCGAATTCTGGAGCATTTAGCACGTCTTCTTTGGTGAAAGAATTTGGGAAAGCTTTGATCAAAAATTCTGCTTTGGCAGCACCGTTATCAGGTACGTCACCATTCCTACCACGTAGCGATGGTATTGATTGTATATTGCCGCTATTATACTTTACATATGATCACAATTTATTTAGATTTTCTAGCAAATTACGTGACAGGGTTTCGTTGTGGAAACTATTTTAAGCTTTTCGCATTGATGTTCGCGATAAGTTTCGAGTTTTTGTAAAAGACTGCCAGTTTATGGAATTTTATGTGTGTTTAAATTTGGTATTCTTTTTTTTCTTTGGCGAGAGTGATCTAAGGCACATCTGATCTATAATCACGTTGTTCGTTTCGAAATACGGGATATTCTCACTCAGTAAATAGCGCGTTAATCGCGAAGCAAAACGGCTGTACTCGACTAGTGATCACTGCTATAACTTTACGTCCCGAAAGCTATTTTTTTTTTTTTTTTTTTTTTTTTTTTTTGTGCAATTTGACTCCACTACAAGCTTGTTTCGGCTTTTGCCATTTTCAAGTGGACCTGGTGATGTATAATAAAATAATTACCTACGTTTACAATGTACAATTTATATAAAATTAGTTACAAAAATTATTTCATTACAAATTCACTTACGTTTACGTTTGACTGACGTCCATAAAGCATACTAGAGTAAGTGTCTTTATGTGACAAGATGGTAAGGTCACGTTTTATCTCATTACTTTTTATATTTGACAGATATAGACACTGTTTACTCTGTTGATGATTTATGTTTACAATAAAATGGACGTCAGTCAAACGTAAATGTAAGTGAATTTGTAATGAAATAATTTTTTAAACTTTTTTTTATAAAAATTGTACATTGTAAACGTAGGTAAGCAGCAAACTTGGATTTATATATTACGATATGTCATATTTTGACCTTGTTTATGCTGCGGGCCCAGTAGAGAAGAAATTATTACTTTTTTTAAATAGTAATAAATGTATTTCCAAGTGGACGGAGGGCCTCATTTTGTTTTGCCGCCACCCCGGGCCGCCGACAGGCTTAAAATGTTCAAATATTTGTATAGTCTATGGGACTTAACTACGGGGTCATCAGTCCCTACCGATAGGCTTAATCCGCTACTGTGTCAGAGGTATGTTCTGAAGCACCTTTCTCTTGATACCACTTGCGGAATATTGTTCATAGTATACAGGTTGTCCCAGGTATCTTGTCCACCCAAAATATCTCTGGAACAATAACAGCTATTGGAAAACGACTTTCACCGGTATCAATGTCCGGCTGGGGCTCATGAATGTACATATTTGGAAACATTCTAAAAATAAAGCAAATGTGTTCTTTAACACAAACATATGTTTTTTTTAATGGACACCCTATATTTTTTCTTCAGCAATCCATAGCATGACAAATCACATAAACAATGGCGTTGATTGCATCGCAATATTCCAATTACATCCCGAGATATTGCGACGCGAAGTTGACGCTTGAAATACGCGAAACGCGCGGCTAGCGCACGTCCTGAGCAGCATGGGGTTCTCGCCTGAGTCCCAGGACGTGCGCTAGCCGCGCGTTTCGCGTATTTCGAGCGTCAACTTCGTGTCGCAATATCTCGGGATGTAATTGGAATATTGCGATGCAATCAACGCCATTGTTTATGTAATTTGTCATGCTATGGATTGCTGAAGAAAAAATATAGGGTGTCCATTTAAAAAATTTATCCAGAGATATTTTGGGTGGACAAGAAAGCTGGGACACCCTGTATATTAACAGAAACTTACTTCCAATTACGAGCGCAATTACTTATCTTCTGTTTGTTATTTATTAATTTTGGGCATTACTCAAGAAGTAGCGACGTTCATAGCTGGCTGACTCTCTCCCTCCAATTTCTTCCACGGGCCAGATTGAAACCGGACCGCCGGTTGCCCACCCGTGTCCTAGCGGGCCGTGTTTACGGGCGCTTCATACCTGTCCTGTCGACACGGCCGCTGAGCGCCAGCCGACAGCCTGTGGGATGCCTGCGCTGTGTCGGCAGATGTAGCGTCATGCGGAACCCGGCAGCAGGTATAATGGGGCACTGCAGGGCTTCTCACTACCCGCCAACTGCCGTCTGCCGCCCTGTTGCCTTGCTCATTGGGTTGTCGGTTTAATCCAGTGATTTCAGTTATTGACACTGCATACATAATTGTAGTGCTTTGAATCAGTTAAAATCGTGACACTCTATTTTCGTTAGGTTGGAAACTCCGAACGCATGGGTCGTGCTGATATTTCGTGCTTCGCGTCCTTTAAAAGTAAGTTATGAACGATGAATTACTTTATAAATATATCATGGTAGTGTTTCAGTCGTTTATGGTTGTAGAGAACTCAATGGAAACAAATTAGAGTTCAGTTCCATAGCTGAGCTATATTTTTATTCAGAACTAGTATTTCTACAACATTTAATTTAATGAATGAGTTATTTGTTGTAGAAGCAACTACTCGTGTTCAGTTCTATATTTGCCTCTTGTTTATAATTATTTCCGCTTGAGCTCACTGACTGGAAATTATTGCCTAGAAAATAATGCTTATATCAGACACATCGGATTGGTCCTTTATATACCTTTATTTATCTTTATACAGTAAAACAATTTATTAATTAAACGCAATGTGGTAGTAACACTAGTTCTGAATAAAAATATAACTCATATATTCTTTTTATACAACTCATGCCTATTCTGCTGTTTCGTTTTATGAGTACGATGTATTCCATGTCTCAATTATTTTGCGAGTAGTACTAAAATTTTCAGAAGTAACTGCCGCGAAATCGCCGGTCGCAGTGGCCGAGCAGTTTGCGACGAGCCAGTCACAGTTTGCACTACCGCTACGGTCGGGGGTTCGAATCCTCCCTCGGGCATGGATGTTTGTGTCGTCTTTAGTATAAGGTAGTTCATAAGTAGTTAATAAGTTTAGGGACTGATGACCCCGCAGTTAAGTCCCTTAAGCTAAACAAACATTTGAACATTTGATTTTCTTTCGAAATCGACTAGAACAAACGATTACAAAATGTGAGCATGTTAAATTAGGCGTAAGTAATTACTACCAACAACTGGACAGAGTGAAAGACATATTATGCGTTCACCAATATGGCGCCGAGCGTCACGATTTCGTAATACACAGTATTGACTATCTTTGAGCTCACTGGTTTATTCTCAGCTATGTACGTGTACACTTCTATGCTGTCATGGCGGTAGCTCACACCGAAATTTATTATGGAACGTCTGTTAGAAAAGAACAGACATTTATGATGATCCGCAACTAGATATATTAAATAAACGGATATTAATTCGTATTCTGCGACAACTTCTGACATTTACCTAAATGTCGGAAGTTGTCGCAAAATGCGAATTAATATCAGTTTATCATATTGAAATACTTACACTATTAGTTCAGGGTCGCCCATTTTCATGGGATATTTCGATGTACCAGTTTTATGGGACAAGGGCTTAGGGCACAAGAAATCTGTTCGCAACTGGGAATATGAATTAGCGTCACGTGTTAGTTACTGTATGATATGTGAAGATTTGTCTTGGACCGGGATATGAAGACGGATTTCCCGCTTTTCGCATCGGTGTACGACAGAAGCACACTGCCATATGCCACGCATTGTCCACTGCCCATCAGTGCTGGTAGCTCCATTATGTAATCCCCGCCGAGGGAGAGACATTATTACGAATGTCGCATGCTTTGCTTTGGCCTAGGCCGGTATTACAAGATCATATTTTTGATCATATCTATTAGAAAAAAAATCAAATTATCATGATATTTTTGACATAAATCTTTGATGTGGCGCAAAAAGGGGTATTGAACTGTCATCATATATTACGTCATATTTCAAGATGGCGGACAATAAACATTTGTTATGCGCCGCAGTTACTACCACCACAATTACATTCTGTGTGCATTTGGACGAAGATAAACAGAGGAAAAAGGAAAACGTACTTGGGTAAAAATGTGGGTTTCACTTCGTGACAACAAAAACATTTATAAAAATTTGTTGTGGGGCTGCAGTGGAGGACGTCAAGTCATATATAATTGAGTTGAGAATGGACGCCGCAACGAATCAGTATTTACTCAATAAATTGGCTCCTCACATCACAAAACACAATACGCGCACGAGAAATGCTATATCTCCTGAAGACAGGGTTACAGCGACACCGGTTTCTAGGTACTGGAAGATGTATTCTTGCCTCCACTCAAGTACGGTACTCGTATACCACAGTGTGCATAAAGCGATAACTCCTGAAACATGTGCACCAATTTATAACGCAGTGAAGGATGAATATCTGAAACTAAAGAAATGTTTAGTGCAATACACGAGTATTAACAACTATTTATAATGATTATGCTCCAATGTGGGCATAAACTTTTGTTTGTCTATATGTCCTGTATGTGTTCATAAACCATTCATTCGATTGCAATGCAACTCCGGTGAACTGTTCACCGTACGCCCACGAAGGTTCCTGGCCCAAAAACAAAAGAGCACGACACACAGCTCAGGAGATATGACGTCATAAATAATGAGAGGCCACCGCGTGATAATACCCAGATTTATGCCCCAATTATTGGAAAATGGGAGTAGTTAGCGACCTGCAACAAAGTTTGCATGTAACTTCGGACGTTTAGGAAGCATTTTGTAATTGACCCCACCCCCCCTCTCCTCTCTCTCACACACACAGAGAATTATGAAACAAAAAGAAGTCTAGCGCTCACAACAGTTTCGCTGTAGATGCCGTAAAACTGTCGCATCAGGCATGACCTTGTATCAAATAAAGTTAGCATTAGAGATATGCATGTTATTATTTATTTTTTACTGCAAATCGCCCTTCATTCTCTTGCATTGAAAATTAAGCAATCTGTTTTCTTAATTTCTATCTATATAAAAGCGAAAGGACACTCACTCACTCCCTGACTAAACACGAAATCTCGAAAACTACTTCACTTATGAAGCTGAAATTTGGCAGGAAGGTAGTTTATAGGTAGAAAAAATTAGCTAAGAAAGTATTTTGTGATAGGTGCATGGCGGAGCATACTTCTCCTACAGAGGAAAGTCACCGTCTACCTAAAGTTTCATACGGTGCATGGGGGAGGGTACTTTCCAACATAAAAATGGATCCCTAAATACCTTGGTCGCGCCATAACTTGAGAACGGCTCGACCGGTTTCACAGACCTTTTCTGTTGTTTTCATTATTGTAAGAACAAGGGTTGTATGAAATAAAACTGGAATATTTGAGAACAACAATTTTCAATGTGACTCTGCGTTTCTATTGCATAGAAATCTATAGTTTTGTTTCGATATTGATGAAATTTTACACTCTTTACCTTCAATACAAGAGGAATGTCACTGTCTGTTTAAAATTTCGTTCGGTGCATGATGGAGGGTACTTAACTTACGGAATTTTACAAAATGCTTCGATCACTGGGTACATAAATGTTTGTATGGTACATGACAGAGAGTACCTTGCAGAAAACATTGCCGGGTGAGGGAAAGGTGGAAACGAACTGAGAGATGGGAAAGAAAGAGGTGGATGCAGAGAGAGAGGGAAGGAAGCGTGCATTATGAGATTGTAGGCTAATAAACACCCGGGCAACGCAGGGTTTACAGCTAGTAAATATATAAAATGCAATTCGTGTTCCATCAACTACAAAATTTATACAAATGAGGGAGATGAGGCGCTGCTTAACATAAGGCACTATGATTGCAAAAAAAAAAAAAAAAAAAAAAAAAAAAAAAAAAAAAAATTCTCTGTGTCCCCTGCTGTACAACCGGACCGTATTTCACTGGTAATAACTCCGCCGTTTTCTTACAGCTATCCAATCTGCTTAACCTATGTTTATTATTAGAATGCCTCACATTATACAACGACTCGTCGGCTTCATACATTTATATTAATCTTTTGGTTGACTGAACACACGAACAAAACATAGAAGCTGTGTTTACAAATACACAGCAATCAAATAACCGCAGCTCTGAAAGCGGTTATACTTCGCATTGCATTGAACAGAAGACAAACGATTTTTATGATCAAACCTACGGCGAGGCCGTAGATTTGATAATATTTCTTTGATGAAAGACGGGATATGTCATAGTCTCCTATTACACTATCACGGTTCTTTGAAGTAAATGTCTTCAAATGTTCAAATGTTTGATAAGCTTATAGGACTCAACTACGGGGTCATCAGTCCCTAAACTTACAAACTACTTATCAACTACGGCACAAATATCCATGCCCGAGGGAGAATTCGAACCCCCGACCGTAGTGGCCGTGCAGACCGTGACTGGAGCGCCTCAGTCCCCTCGACCACCGCGGCCGGCAGTAAATGTCTGACATATCAGCTTTGACAAAGCAATATGATTGTGTGACGTGCACTGTCCGTGTTTAACTATGTGTGCACGTCTGAAGAACATTTCCTCAACGATTTCAACGTTGCTCGCCAACAGAGAGCCTAGTGACATAGCTGCAGAGCGCCAGCTGCGTTAATAGCGAATGTTTACAGCGTAAGGGTCGCTGTGATATCGCCGTGTGAAGTCAACAGGCGCCATGCCAACGAGACGCACTTGCGCTTCGTGTAGCCAAGTGAGGAAGTTTCAGAGGAGTCAAACTGTGGCCTTCTAAGTGTCGGGAGCGAAGGTTTGCCACACAAGTTAAAGCGGTGCGTCACTTCAGCAACGATGCTGCTTGCAAATGTCACGTCAACGTTTTCACTGCCGTAAACGTTCTGGAAGACCGCGCAGCGGAGACGTCCGTCAAGCTCGTAGTATTACAAGGGTAGCATGGCAGGTCGTACAGCTGCCACGACACAGACAGGAGTGTTTGTAAAAGTGTCAACACCAACCGGTTACTAGCTGTGGGACTTTGGGCACACAAACATATCACCCGTCTTCCACTGACGCCATAGCACATCGGGTTGACTGTTGCCATCAGATCACTTGAAAGATGGAATGATCTACATCTACATACATACTCCGCAATCCACCGTAAGGTGCGCGGCGGAGGGTACACTGTACCACTACTAGGCATTTCCCTTCCTATATCACTCCCAAATAGAACGAGGAAAGAAAGAATGCCTATATGCCTCCGTCGTTCGCGCAAACGACATGGACCTGGCGAGCACTGGCTCCTAAAGATTGTTAACACAAGATCCACTGGCTACACTGCAGGCCTTATAGTCTAGCCTGCTATAAGTAACCATCGTTCACCTGTGCTGCTTCAGGAGGAACGGTTAAATTTGGAAATTTTGGAAAAGGCCACTGCAAATGATGCTGTTTTGGCAGCTGTATCACACCCATTTTCAAGATAAAATGAGTACCTATAGCTAAACACGATCATGTTCAAACAAATATTAGCTGACGAAGTGTGAGAAATAAAAAATAAGGCTAATCGAAACCGGACCAAAAGTGAGGAAGTGCCACTGAAGATAAGAGGGAGAAACTGAATATGATATGTTTGTGGAAGATTCGAATTCCTCAGCATCAAGTGACAGCATCAGCGCATTCACCTGAATTGGAGACACTACAGTCCTTGAAAATAATTATAGTGACAGTAATTTTCATGAAATATAATTCTTACTTACCAAGTTGTTTTCCAGTAGAACATCTCTTTTTGTTTGAGGAAATGATCATAAAAGCCGCGACTGAATAGCCGTGAGCACTAAGGTGCCTTAATGCGGTGCGTGCGGCCGTTCGTCGTCTGAGGTTCGAGTCCTCCCTCGGGCATGGGTGTGTGTATTCTTTTTAGGATGAGTTAGTTTAAGTAATTTGTAAGTCCAGGGACCGATGACCACTGCAGTTAGTTTTTTTCAAATAAAGATCAATTATGGCATTTTATTAAAACATTATTTTATTTTCATATCAAATAAATATATCTTCAGTAATTTGTATTTCAAATACAAAAATTTAGGTGTATTTAGATTTTGTATTTAAATCCTTTTTAAGAATATTGTACACATGTGTGACTAAGTGGTTAAGGTGCCTGCCTAGAAAGCAAGAGGTCCCGCGTTCGAATCCCGTCCGCGGCACAAATTTTATTTCAATGCCTCTCCTACTATTCAATATTTTTTATATATCTAGACAAAATATGTCACTTTAAATATATTTATTATTTGATATTTACAATTCGTATCACTTTCTTTCATTACTCGTCGGGCGGAAACCGAAGGTCCTAACACACACACACACACACACACACACACACACACACACACACATATATATATATATATATATATATATATATATATATATATATATATATATATATATGGCGAACGCATCGTTTTAACAGCGACAAGGATTTCACTTCATCGTAACTCAACAAACTGGCACGAAATAATTGTAGAGTATGTACGCGAATATATTGCATAAATCACTCTTCGTGTTAATGAAAAACGTAGGTCTTAGGAATGAGACTTCTGATAAATGACGAATGGAACTTAAGTTTTTAACGGCAAAAAATTATCGTATAGTCACAAAATACATTTAAGAATTTTTTTTCTTTTACTTGTACTGTGAGACCCAGCTTATTGTCAAATTTCATGACTCTAGTTCAACGAGAAACACCCTACAGATGAGTGACTTCGAAAGAATTGATATACGTGACAGAAAAGCATTGACTTTAGAAGCTTAAATTTTTGTCATGCCAAAGCATCAGAGAACTTAATAACATACATAAACTTCGAAATCTCTGCCCGTTCACAGACAGTGAGACGATAGACAGATAACAAAGTGATCCTCTTAGAGTTCCGTTTATACAGTTTGGAGTCAATAACACTGAAAAGGAACAATAGCGAAACACTATTCGATCGGCTACGACTACGAAAATTGGCAATACACTCAAACTACTCAGCCCGTGTTCCTACCATGTTGGTTGCAATATCACAATACTGCTGTATAAATAACTTTCATGCTGAATGGTCAGAGGACGATCGGAAATTCATCCTTTAATCGTAACCTAAGTAACGCAGATGCAGCGATACATTGCGTACTTCAAAGTCATATAACGGGCAGGAACACATATAAAAGTATTATTCATTAAACATAGTTTATGCTATAGATTCAACATTAAGGTTGGTCAGTTCATTTGATGTCCTCCCAGAAACCATACGAATCATTGTAACACTTGTCCACATTCTGGCGTACCTCTAAACTCTACACCCGGGACAGCTTGATACCTCTGCCCCCTCTCCCCCTCCTGAATCAGACGATCCCATCTACACTCAGTATAGAAAGAAAGATTAAACAACAGGCTACTCAGTAGGAAACCACATAATAACATACAGGGCGAGGCATTTAAAACTGTTTTTCGAAGTATTTGGAAAAATACAGATCGGATTGAAAAAAGTTGTTATAAAAGCTGTTCTCTTCGAAGAGGGCCATCCACTAACTTGAAGCTGGATGCCCCGGCGCAGCAGATCGGGTGACTTTGAAATCTCAAATATGAGCCCCTATTTTATATTGCAGCTTTCGATTCTCCGTGAAGAAATATGTACGTTTTTGATGAAACATTATTTACGCTTCGTGGTAGCTGACGCTGTAATCGACAAAAATAAAAGATAAAATGAGTTGAAAATTGTTGAAAAACGATGGTATCTCGAACAAATACACATCGGACCCTTTCTCCAGGTTTAACACTTCCAGTTTCAGCAAACAGTGGGACAATACTGCGAAAAGTCGTTGCAGAAGGCACATTCCTATCAGGGAACAGATTAGCATACTTTTGACGAGCTAGTTCAACACTACTATGAGCCTGAAAGTGTGAGCAAACAATATCTATTCTTTGTGCAACCGTTAACATCGTGAAACAATTGCGTAAATATGTATTCAGTCCAAATCATTGAAGTATATTGAATAGTCTGGCCGCGGTGGAGTAGCCGAGCGGTCTAAAGCGTCTCCCTGCGGAGCGCGCCGTTGCTCGCCGTGGAGGTTCGATTCCTCCCTGGGGCATGGGTGTGTGTGTTTGTCCGTAAGCTACGGGCTGATGACCACGTAGTTTGGTCCGATAGATTTACAAACATTTAAACATTTTTTTTAATAGTCTGACCGAAGACTGAGGAAATGTTCACAGTCAGTGTTTCATTCTATTGTGGGACATATCACATTATACCATTATCAAAAATATCAACGACCATACTTTGATTTTCCTAATCTTATGTTAATTTGTCTGCGATATTATCGTTTTTCAAAGGTTTTGAACAAAAATTTTTTTTGCCGATTACAGAACTATATATCATTAAGCGAAAAAATATTTCATACAAAAGTGACGTATTTTTTCACGAAGTATTCAAATATGCAATAAAAATAGGGGTTCATATTTAAGATTTCAAAGTCATCCCCTCTCCGCCCCTGGGGGCCCCTGGAGGTGAAAAACTTTTCTTACGACTTCTAAAAATCCAGCTTATATGTTTCCAAGTATTCCGAAAACCAGTTTTAAATGCCTAAACCTGTAGATTACTTATGACAAGACTGTGATATAACTAGGGAAAGCGTCCACCAACATGACAGGCGGTTGTGTTCTGTTAATATTAGCGTTTATTGCTCCGTGATATTGCTGCTACCGTTGATCGCTCAAACTCTAATGTGGGTAGGAAATGAATGACTTCTTGAGGGTCACACTCAACGCCATGCACTATATCAGAGGCTCCACGTGAAATATATGTTCCCGACTGTCGGTGAATGATACATGTGGAAGTGTACAAATGTTTTCTGAACGTTTGCAAGTCATATACGCTAGGTTGAACTTGAGTACCAACGCGGTATTCGCCTACTGGGATGTGGAAAACCGCCTAAAAACCACATCCAGGCTGGCCGTCACACCGACCCTCATCTTTAACGCGCCGAGCGTATTCAAACGGGGAGCTTTTCGCGTCCTCGTCCCGAATCAGGGGGGCTTTAACATATACGGCTATCCGGGCGGGTCAAGGATTTGAACTAACGTCCTTTCGAATACAAATACTATGTCTCACAGTCATCTGTGCACCGAGGCTTCTCGAAAACGGTAATTTACCGTATCTTTTTCCATCCGCTTGGTACCAATCAAGTGTTCAAATGTTTGTAATCCTAAGGGACCAAACCGCTAAGGTCATCGGTCGCTAGACATAAAAACTACTTAAATTAAGGACAATACACACACCCGTGCCCGACAGGCCTCGAACATCCAATGGGAGCGGCCGCACAATCCCCGACGTGAAGCCCCAGAGCGCGCGGCCATTCCTTTGCGTCAGTGACCGACGGTAAATTGCTAGATGAAATCCAGAAGAAAAATTAAAGGGGATCAGAGGAGTGGGTCCAACAATCGCACGTGTTGATGCGTGTCAGCAGCCGGCCGTGTCTACACAGGGCGCGGTGTTTGATCTGAGCTATCTGGACTGGCGCAGAGGCTGCTGTTTGCGGGGTGCGCTGTTTGTACTCAAATACTGGCACCCTGCCTTGTCGCCGGCTGCTCACACTGTCTGTTGACGACTCGTGGTCACACTTACCTTTGCTCCGCAGCATTGAACGCAAAAGCGGAAGGAATGTCAAATACCCTTCACGATGGAAACTACCCAGCACAGACTAATTCGCCTATAATTTTGAACTGCCCCCGTCCCGAACGCATGCCAAGTGTGCTAACAAATGATCCACCTCGCTCGATCCGTGAAATCTTAACAATTCCTACAAATACTAACCTCCTTTAAAGTTGGGATATCCATATCTACCTAGGAGCTCGTCGATCACCTTGAGATGGCGGAATAGAAATTAAGTAAATATTTATTTAATATAATCAATTACTATTTAGAATACAATTAAGTCAGTTGTCAAGACTTTATACTTCTCCACGCTTTTTATTTCATTTTTTTTGTTTTGTTTTAAATCTAGTCAAGTATGGCCGCATAAACATGAAATGTATTTCGCTGATCGACTACTGAAAAAACTAACATTATTTTATGCGGCCTGAATTTAAAAAAATCCAAAGCTTAAAAATTCTATCGGCTGCAATAATTAATGACACACATCTAGTTCCTGAATGAGATAGAGGAGTCTGCTGATTGACTCTTTTAGCTTCTCTGTCCTTAGTGTACGTTAAAAATATTGAATTATTTTCTTGCGGAATATTTCAAAGTCGAAAGTTGAGACTTCAACAGCGCTTGATATAGTATTGTGGAAAATATGGGCAGGGCAGATAATTCCTTCTACATTACTGGCCATTAAAATTGGTACACCAAGACGAAATGCAGATGATAAACGGGTATTCATTGGACAAATATATTATACTAGAACTGACATGTGATTACATTTTCACGCAGCTTAGGTGCATAGATCCTGGGAAATCAGTACCCAGAACAACCACCTCTGGCCATAATAACGCCCTTGATACGCCTGGGCATTGAGTCAAACAGAGCTTGGATGGCGTGTACAGGTACAGACGCCCATGCAGCTTCAACACGATACCACAGTTCATCAAGAGTAGTGACTGGCGTATTGTGACGAGCCAGTTGCTCGGTTACCATTGACCAGACATTTTCAGTTGGTGAGAGATCTGGAGAATGTGCTGGCCAGGCCAGCAGTCGGACATTTTCTGTATCCAGAAAGGCTCGTACAGGACCTGCAACATGCGGTCGTGCATTGTCCTGCTGAAATGTAGGGTTTCACAGGAATCGAATACAGGTTAGAGCCCAGGTCATAACCCATCTGAAATATAACGGCCACTGTTCAAAGTACGGTCGATGTGAACAAGAGGTGACCGAGACGTGTAACCAATGGCACCCCATACCATCACGCCAGGTGATACGCCAGTATGGCGATGACGAATATACGCTTCCAATGTGCGTTCACCGCGATGTCGCCAAACACGGATACGACCGTCATGATGCTATAAACAGAACCTGGATTCATCCAAAAAACCGACGTTTTGCCATTCGTGCACCCAGGTTCGTCGTTGCGTACACCATCGGAGGCGCTCCCGTATGTGATGCAGCGTTGAGGGCAACCGCAGCCATGGTCTCCGAGCTGATAGTCCATGCTGCTGCAAACGTCGTCGAACTGTTCGTGCAGATGGTTGTTGTCTTGCAAACGTCCCCATCTGTTGACTCAGGGATTGAGACATGGCTGCACGATTCGTTACAGCCATGCGGATAAAATGCCTGTCATCTCGATTGCTAGTGATACGAGGCCGATGGGATCCAGCACGCTGTTCCGTGTTGCTCTCCTGAACCTAACGATTCCATATTCTGCTAACAGTCATTGGATTGAGACCAACGCGAACAGCAAAGTCGCGATACGATAAGCCGTAATCGCGACAGGCTACAATCCGACCTTTATCAAAGTCGGAAACGTGATGGTACGCACTTCTCCTCCTTACACGAGGCATCACAACAACGTTTCACCAGGCAACGCCGGTCAACTGCTGTTTGTGTATGAGGAATCGGTTGGAAACTTTCCTCATGTCAGCACGTTGTAGGTGTCGCCACCGGCGCCAACCTTGTGTGAATGCTCTGGAAAGCTAATCATTTGTATATCACAGCATCTTCTTCCTGTCGGTTAAATTACGCGTCTGTAGCACGTCATCTTTGTGGTGCAGCAATTTTAATGGACAGGAGTGTATATTTCTTTTTCCTAGTTCCTTAATTTTGTGAAACACATTTTGCTGGCCGTGTTGCCGAAGCTCTCGGAAGTTAATATTTTTATTGTCTCAACAAAAGCGATAAATTTATCTAATTGACTTCGTAGTATCTTATCAATCAAGAATGTAGAAATAGGCGTTGATGCCGATGCTGTCGCAATCTATTTCTATAATTTTTCGTAGAAATGTGATGCCTCACTTCTGCCTTACCTTCGTGAGGTACTTGTGGTGTCGCACAAGTATGAAGTGCGCGCCACGTACTTGCGCCGCGCGCCGCCATGCACGCACGGCGCGGCGTTCTTACGACGTCAGCCACGAGCGCCCTCTGCTGCAACTCCGCTCGTGGCCACCACGGAACTCCATCGTTCACTTGGGACTGAGATAGGAACCAGTTAACACTTGGGAATCAGATAGGCACCAGTTAAGACTTGGCTATCAGATATGCACTAGGAATCATCAGTAGGCAGGCCTCTATCTAAACTATGTATCAGCATTCTGCAGTCAAGAACTATGTAAAAGTTAAGTATTACCAAGACTCCACGAAATATACATCTTGTTCTAATTTAGCCTAGTGTTCTAGTTTCTGCTGTCCCACTGGCTGGTCACCTCCGTACCTGCACACGCGTGCATCCTTTATTCCTGTGTCGGTCTCTTCCTACTCGGCCACCGACACCTACGACAACCGGCGGACGAGACACAAAAGTGGCGACGAGGCTGGGACACAAAAGTACTAAGATCAAACAGCTACAAATTTCACACAACGTACCATGACCAATCTTTTGCTAATCATCCGAAAAGCGGCGCTTTCCATGTTTGGGAATTTTAGGTTCAAAATGTTGAAATGTTTGTTAAGCTTATGGGACTTAACTACGGGGTCATCAGTCCCTAAACTTACAAACTACTTATGAACTACTTACGAACTAGGACGGCACAAATATCCATGCCCGAGGGGGGATTCGAACCCCCAACCGTAGTGGCCTTGCTGACCGTGACTGGAGCGCCTCAGTCACCTTTTTTTTATTTTTTTTCCAGTCTCTTTTTTTTTTCTTTTTCTTTTTTTTCTCAGTCCCCCTTTTTTTTAGTCCCCATTTTTATTTATTTAAAGGGAGTGGGGTGTGGGTTTTGGGATGTATGCATTCTTTGTTTTGTTTTATTATTTCAACTTCATCAAAATAAAACAGCCTTTTCCTGGCAGACATAGAAAATTTGAATAAGGAAATAAAAGCTTCTGTATTATTTTCCACGCGCCTGTCACCCCCTTTAGGGTATTCTCTCTCTTGTTTATATATATATATATAGAACCTGGCATACTTGGCGTAACGGAGTGTTCACCATATTGATGGCGTGCAGGCGGGATCCAGTAACTTGTTTACCGATAACCAACATGTACCATGTCGTTCTTGTTTCCGTGTCAAGTGCATGATGAACTGTCCGCCATACCACCGGCCAGTGGATCGTGGGGTGCCGTGCTTCCACAGGGTTGGCGGGGCGCCTGCTCGTAAGTATCCGGTAGATGTCGCGCGCTGTCGGAGATCTATTTATTGGGAGTTCTGTCATAATATAGCTATAGTCAAGGAAAAACTCTCTGATATGTTGAAACGGTGAAGAAATGTTCTGCACCATCACCGGCGCTTGCCGAGAAGCTGGCGCCAGTTCGTCTACCAAGATTCCTGACAGACTCTTGTGCTGTCTTCTCCATGTTTTCAATGTCGCGCTAATATATAGCGCCACCGATCGATCGTGAACGTGAACAAGCCCGAGGCCACCTCTACGAGTTGGTAATGTCAGAGCCTCATACCGGATCTTGAATAGAGCTCCCGTGCTGACAAAGTATCCAAACGCTGCCAGTATGCTTCGGACGATCATCTTTGGCATCGGTAGAATCTGTGCATAATGTGGAATGCGCGACGCCAAGTATGTATTTATATAAATGACGCGTTGAATCATATTTAATGTCCGCAGTGCGTTCGCTTTGACACCATTTCGTATGGTTATGAGCAACCTCTTGAAGTTGAGCGCGACCGATCGTCGTACATCATTCGTGAAGACGATTCCCAAATACTTGATCCTGTCCCGTAACGGGAATGGGGCTACGCAGTCGGCTGGTAGTCCTGTACCTATATTCAAGGCGACGGATTTGGCCACATTCATACGGCTACCCGTAGCGGCACCGTATCGATTGATCCAGTCCAAAGCCGCGTTAACGTCGTTGCCGTTTCTCACCACCAACATAAGGTCGTCGGCATATGCTTTGCAACGAAATGTGTAACCACGCATCGTAATTCCTGTCAGGCGTTGGCGGAGGCCGCTGAGAAGTGGTTCAAGAGCCATGGCATATATGATCGTGGACAAAGGACATCCTTGTCGAATCGATCGCTGGATAGTTAGGGGCCCAACCAATCGTCCGTTGACAAGCACTTTAGAAGGAGCCCCATGTAGTAGTCCCATCACTATAGTTATGAAGGGCGGCGGGAAATTCATTTGCGTCATCAGTTCCTTAATGTAGGTGTGGCTGACTGTCGAAAGCACGATCGAAGTCTATAGAAATAAGAGCTCCACGTAGACGACATGCTTTCGCCAGTGCTATCGAATCGCGGTATTCACTAAGTGCCGTCTGGATGTTGTTGTCACTGCCGAGGGATGTCTGGTCAGATGACACCACGCGATGCAGAGCTTTTTTAATTCGTGTCGCCATCAGTCGAGTGAAAATCTTGAAATCACAGTTAAGTAGTGTTAGGGGGCGATATTCTCCGATTCTTGTGCTGCGTGATGTTTTAGGTATTGGGATGATGACGCCCTCTACAAATGCTGGCGGAAGTGGCTCTTCAGGAGACATGAGTTCGCGACAAATTTCCGTCCAATAGGGAGCAATCAAGTGTTGGAAAGCCCGATAAAATTCCAAAGATATTCCGTCAGGCCCTGGCGACTTATTGAGTGCGCCCTTGCCTATGGCATCGATCACTTCGTCCTCAGTAATGTCCTCCAGCAGTATCGCTTGCGCCTCTTGATCTAGAGTCCCGAATAGCGTGTTAGTGACTTCATGGAGGGCCACCCGCTCTAGTTCTTCTGCGGCGTATAATCGGGTATAATAATCAGCGAAGGCACGTGCTATGTCATTTTGTGACGTGAGATGGGAGCCATCATCAGTGTCAACGGTATGTATTAGGCCCCTGCGACGTCGCTTACGTTCCTGAATAATATGGTGCATCGATGGATGTTCACCCGCAACACGATCCATTGTCCTCGCACGGACCGCTGCACCTTCCAGATGAGAGCGCATAAGAGCGACGATTTTAGCCTTAGCTCGTTGAACCATCATTTGTCGTTCCGGTGAAGGGGCCTGATATGTGCATTCTCTTAGTATAGAGAAATAAAAGTTTAAAGTTTGTCATTTCCACCGTGATTGTTCGCGCCCCAACGCAATGAATGCACGCCGTATCGCCGGTTTTGTGCATTCTAGCCACCATCTTAATGTCGTAGGGTAAGTCCGTCGTCGCCTTACGCAATTATTCCAAACTTCTTCAATAACTTGATGGCACTCCGGAGCTTGAAGATGGGCCACGTTCATCTTCCACATTCCATGGCCTCGCCACACTTGTTGCCTTTGGAGGCCGATCGTGCAGATATAAACCGAGTGGTCAGTGAAGGCCGCTGGCCATAGCTCTGCGTCATGGATGTCACGTTGGAGGCAGCGCGTAACGTAGACGCGATCTATGCGGCTGCCGGAATGGCTGGTTACGTAAGTGTACCCGGTTCGACCTCCATGTACATATTCCCACGTATCTACCATACGAAGTTCCTGTGTTAAAGTTCTCAATTCTGGACATGGATTATAGTGTGGGAACTGGTCCTTCGGCGACAGCACACAGTTGAAATCGCCGCCAATGATGCATTCAGCGTGTCGCCCTAGAAAGAGCGGAGCTATTTCTTCGGCAAAGAAGTGGGATCGTTCTCTTCGTTTGTCCGTGCCGGACGGTGCGTAGATGTTGATAAAGCGCACTCCAAGTACTGTTATAGCCATTCCTCGTGCCGATGGTAAGTATATGACATCCTCCGCTACAAGACCTTCCTTTAGGAGCATCGCTACGCCGCTACCAGTGTCTGAAGCTGGTGACATGAAGATGTTGTAGCCATAGAAAGACGGGAAGTCGTCAACGTATACTTCTTGTAATAGAGCGATGTCTATGTCTGCCGCGCGCAGCATATCCTTTAGGAGAGTAGTCTTGATTTGCGACCTTATGTTATTGGTGTTGATGGATGCTATGCGGTAGGCTTGTTGCTGTCCTACTCGTTGTTGGGCGTGCATAGTAAGCGTGCATTGTTATTGCTGGCGCGTTCTCCTTCGGTGGTGCCAGTGAAGCGGCAAACTTTAGTTATGACGGGACTCCGTGGGCGGTGTCATCGCAACCGCGGTGCTCGCGGTTAGCGGAGCCTGGATTTCATCGACGTCGTCGAGTTCACTTGTCCAAGAGGGGCCCTGTGTCCGGAACTTTGCTGCCACAGACGCTGGCACCGTATTTTCGTTTATCGTGCGAAGTTGTGGGACTTCTTGCGGGACGTCAGAGATGGTCTCACTGGTGTGTCCTGGGTCCTCAAGTTCAGAGTTGTGATGTTGTTCGTCGTCAGAGGCTCCGGTACTCTCCATCGTGGCGTCCTCATCATCTGCCCGGTCTGTACGTAGGAAACTATCATCTGATGGTGTGCGACGTCGTTTCCTCCGTCGTTTGGGGGATCTCTGCTTACGTTGTCGTACATCCGTATCCGCATCCTGTGCAGAGGCTTGCTCGTCCGGTGCGTTGGGCACAAAAGCGGCCGTGGGTGGCACCAGCCGATCGACGTCCATAGACGCCTCCGTTGTAGCCACATTAGTCTGTTGTGGTTGGTCCGGAGCGGGTTCCACGACTGTCATCTTGGCAGCGTTGTCATCATCTTGTGTCACCTCTACTGTGGAATCATCCACCACTTGATACTCAGTATCGTGCGACGGAACATCGTGTCGAGTAACGGCAGATTAGGTAAGAGGCATAGAAACGGTCGTGGGTGGTGGTGCAGTTTCGCCCGCCGGAACTTGTGTGATCCTCCTTGCGAACGTAGATGGCCCTCCTTGCCGCAGCCAGAACAGGTCTTGGGCTGACCGTCGTATATAATTATGGCTCTGCAACCTCCGATAGTGAGGTAAGACGGAACGTGCTTTGTAAGGTCAATCCGTACTTGTCGCACCCCATTCAGCACGGGGTATTTCGTAAATGTGGTCCATTTTTCGTGAACATGGCTGATAACACGTCCATACGGTTGTAAGGCATTGACCACTACATGTTCCGGAACCTCGAAGGGCAGCTCAAAGACTCTTATAGTGCGGATTCCTGCGTGGTCGATCGAAACTGCTCCAACATTGCCATCGGCATGTTTAAATTTTAGTCCATCCGCATGGTCACGTACAAGTTTGTCACATACTGTGTCGTTGCTCAATTTCAGATATACCACACTGCTCGTGATAGAGAAATGAATTCCAATCACATACTCGGGATCGATTTTTAGCTCTTCCTCTATGAAACGTTCGATTTCAAATGCTTTGGGTCGTGCGTATCCAGGCGTGAAAGTGATCTTGATAGTTGCTTTCCTGTATGAGTGTTCCATTGCGTGTCAATAAGTAGTCACTCGCGAGAAACACAAACGGTAAACAGCCGCGCGCGCGCCCGAGACTCCGCGGCGGGACGTAAACACGTCCACCTCACCGCACCGCTGCCTAAAGCAGACTGTCACCTCGGCCACCGCGGCCGGCGGAATTTTAGGTAGCTATGATAAGTTTATTAAACGGAAAACAGTTTACAATAACACTTCAGTCTTCGAAGTAGGCGTCACTATACACTTCACACCGTATATATCCCGCGAGCAACCTAAGAGAGATACACAGATTGTCTTCAAAATCGTTTATAAAAATAACGAACAATAAGGGCCTTATAACACTTACCGGGGGAACGCCAGATATCATTTCAGTTCTACTCGATGAGTTTCCCACAATTTCAACGTACTGTGCCCTTTCTGACAGGAAATAACGAATCCAATCGCACAATTGTGGCGATATTCCATAAGCACGCAATTTGATTATAAGATGCTTGGGAAGTACAGTGTCGAAAGCCTTCCGGAAATCTAGGAACACTGAATCTATTTGACATCCCTTGTCGATAGCACTCATCACATCATATGAGTAAAGGGCTAGCTGTGTTTCACAAGAATGATACTTTCTGAATCCACGTTGACTATGGGTCGATAGGTCGTTCTCTTAGAGGTAGTTCATAATATTTAAGGAAAGTATATGTTTTAAAATCCTGCTGCAATCCGACGTCAATGATATAAGTCTGTAATTTTGCGGGTCACTCCTATTGTCTTTCTTGAATATTAATTTATCGTGTGCAACTTTCCAGTCTTCGGGTATGGAATGTTTACTGAGCGAGCGGTTGTTTACCATAACTAGGTATGAGGCTATTGCATCAGCATACTCTGAAAGAAAACTAATTGGTATACAATCGGGACCACCTGTTTTACTCAATCTATCCTTCCTGAATACCATTTGCCCCTTAGTAAAAATTTCAGCTTAATTTATCTCCGGCTTTAGCCAGCTTTCGGTAACTATAATGATTTGAGATTCAGTACTTTATATTAGCGCTTGGAGCTCTGGTACTTTCCCGACAGAGATACAACAATTTACAACTGTTAGACCAATAGTTTTTAGATCTGTGTTCGTCCTATCTTTTGAGGTTGAAAACCTGCCTGTGGGCTTCTGAGGCGCTATAACCTAAAAAAAACCGCCCAGTCCACACCACACAGCTCCCGATACACGCGTAGCAGCTTCCTGCGCGTAGTGGACCTATTCAGTGGAACCCGAAACCCCACCACCCGATGCCACAAGTAGAGGAATCTGCAGCCAACACGGTCGCAGAACCGTCTGAGCCTCTGATTCAGACTCTCCTCTCGGCTCTGTACCAGAGGTCCACAGTCGGTTCTGTCAACTATGCTGCAGATGGTGAACTCTGCTTTTATCTTGCAAGCAAGACTGGCAGTCTTTACCACTTGAGATAGCCGCTCAAAACCTGAAAGAATCTCCTCAGATCCGAAGCGACACACATCATTACTACCGACGTGGGCCACCTTCTGCAGTTGGCTGCACCCCGTACCCTTCATGGTATCTGGAAGGACCCGTTCCACATCTGTAATGACTCCACCCAGTACGCACACAGAGTGCACGTTGGACTTATTCCTCTCCTTGCCAACCATTTCTCTAAGGGGCTCCATTACCCTCCTAACGCTGGAGCTCCCAACTACGAACAAACCTACTCTCTGTGAAAGCCCGGATCTTGCAGGCTGCATGGTGACTTCAGGATGAGAGTCACCGTCAGGCTCAGGAACATTGTACTGAACAGATAGCGCCTCAAACCTGTTCGCAAGACGAACCGGGGATGCCTCACGATCGATACCCCAGAATGTCTTACGCCACCTTCCACTCACTGGAGCGTCCTCCAACGCAACCATGGGTGAGGTGTGTTATATCTCGCCTCGGAGATAATAACTGAAAGACACGGTCTGATACGGAAATTGTATTTATTGACAAGACAAACTACTCAATTTCTGGAAACAAATCAAACTAACAAAATTCTGAAAAGTATGCAAAAACAATAAACAGCCACTAAAAATTTTCTTCTTCACCAATTAGGAATAAGCCAGGGAGATGACGACAGCCTTAAGAGAACGGCCAGGAAGACGGAGAAGTCTTGGAGCCACGGCGTCGCTGGTAGACTCGTGTTGCACTGCGCCCCCCCCCCCCCCCCCCCCCTAAATAGTCGGCGCGCAGTGATACGTGGCAGTCTCGAGCTGGTCTCACGTGACTGTGAGGAGTTAAATAGTTCCGGTTTAGTGCGCTCTCTGGCGGTGCTCGTTGCGTCCTCTGGTGACTCCAGAACCGCCGCTTTAGGGCGCCTCACTGTTATGAATCTGTGCGCTTGAACCCTGCATTACGGGTTGTCCGCTCGTCAGGCGAACCGCCGGTACATGACAGGGTTCTGCTTCATTGCTAGCAGCATCAGGGCATGTCGCTGCCGCAGGCCGATCGGTGGACACGCCGGGAATCAGTTCGGTTCCCACGACCGGTCAACAACAACGACGACCGTCGACCGCAACCTCAATCTGTGCCACCAGGGTTAACACAGCTTGAAGCTGGGAGCGAAGTGTCACCAGCTCAGACTGCATCCTCAAACAGCAATCACAGTCCCTATTCGTGAAACAGAAAAAATTAACGACTAGAAATACGTGGTGTAGAATCGACAGGTAAACGAAGACGGCTAGAGCTAGTATTATTCCAACGAAAACAAAACAGACGTCTGTCGGGATTAAGTCGGCGGGAAAATACACTAACGAGGTGCTTAAAGCGACAATGAATCTAATATACACGCCGGCACAGAATCAGAAGACAGTCGCGATTCACACGGCGGTAAAGTATAATATGGAGATATTTACGTACAACTAAATCTCATACACCCACGGGCACAAGATAAATTTAGCCGCGGTGGAGTAGCCGAGCTGTCTAAAGCGTCTCGCTGCGGAGCGCGCGGTTGCTCGCCGTGGAGGTTCGAGTCCTCCCTGGGGCATGGGTGTGTGTGTTTGTCCTTAGGCTAGTCTACCTAGGTTTAAGTAGTTTGTAATCTACGGACTGATGACCACGCAGTTTGATCCGATAGATTTACAAACATTTGAACATTTGAAAGATAAATTTAATAAACTTAAGCAATAACGCCACAGAACACTGAAAATACGTCGCTTCTCGTAAGAAGCCGGTTGCACTCACAAGTATCGGTGTGCTCTGTACTGCGCTGTGCTCTCGACCAATATGAATATGAATAGCTTCACTTCCTGACACGCTACAGCAACACATTACGCGCTTTCAGAGTACATTCACTTTTCGTTGGTCCTCCCTTCAGATATTTACATTTATTTACGCGTTATGGGCATTATCTTACGTATGGCGTTCTACAATAACCCAATTAAAAACTTTCGTTCTCTCGTCGGTCGGATTGAAACCAGTCGTGAGCACCTTTCGCCCACCTGTGCTCTGTACAAATAATTTATATTTTGACTTCGTCGCCTAAAAGTAGATCGTTGTGTTTTGTCATAGCGAGGTAGTGTCCACCTGGCTATTAGACGTCAAGCATGTGGGCGTAAAATGGTAGTTAGTCTATTTACTTGTTTATTTAGCCTCCAGTTGCCACGCTATTTGGCCAAGAAAGATAGCGGAGCGTGCAGCTGTGGTTGAGCAAGTGGTGCGGCCAGTTGGTGTAGCTGCGGCTGTCGAGTGTTGACAGTGTCAACCCGCGGACGCGGTTAAATGGGCCTGGGACGCAGGTGTGCGCAGCTGACCCTGAAACGCACCACTGCCTCCAACCTGCCGCTCACACCTTGCGGCGTGATTTCTCTGCGGCTGCAGAATGCATGTCATAATTTCTCCAGCGGGTTTCCAGCAACATACCCGAGTCTACATATACACAGGGCATGCATTCATGTCATTACAGAGTAGTGTTGGCAGGCCAAGTATGTAGAATGTAGGTATTGTGGGTTACAAAAATCGTGACATTGCTTCTCAAATCGGGATAGTTAAAATAAATGCATTTTTAGAAATCAGTATCATGGTTGTCACTAATTCGTGACAGGCTACGGTAGTAACACTGTTACTACGTGCTTAGTAATGAATGTCGTCATACCCTTTTTCAACGCGAGTGCTATTGATTGGCTAAATTTTTATTGATAAGCACCCAATTTTATGTCTAGCGCCGGCCGCGGTAGCCGAGGGGACTGAGGCGCTTCAGTCACGGTCTGCACGGCCACTACGGTCGGGGGTTCGAATCACCCCTCGGGCATGGATATTTGTGCCGTCCTCAGTTGTAAGTAGTTTGTAAGTTTAGGGACTGATGACCCCGTAGTTAAGTCCCTTAAGCTTAACAAACATTTGAACATTTGATTTATGTCTAGCAGTAATGTTCTTTTTCTGGGCTAAGGATAAAGTCTTTAGTTAATCTATTATTTCTTTCTTTACAGTTCCTTATCAGCATCTACCCGTTTCAGATCTTCTTGCAGCACATTATTTTGAAGTGATGAATAACGATGAAGAGCAGGGTAGACATACGAAGGCACATACCATACAAAAGCTGCCTTCTTTCTTTGTCAGAGACGAACGCATACACCGGCAGAGTATTTGTGATCATGACTTCCAAGTGGACGAAAAAATCGACACTTAAAACTTGAAACGCTAAGTTAAATGTTTATTGTAAAGTTTGATATCGGCAGTTATGCAAACTTTTTTGAAATTCTAAACCAAAACAAAGAAATAAAGAATACCGTTCGTATAAGAAGCATGTTTTCGGAAATAAATGAATACTTCAGTTACGTTTCTTTCCCAATTTCGGCGCAAACGTCACCAGCGATCATCATATACAACCGCAATAATAATGTCCCAAAAGGACTTATCCTTGCACTCTGTTTTTTCCATGAAATTGGTCGCTAAATGTATAGGTTAAAGCACAACCCAATGTTAACATAGCGTATTGACAGTAATGACACCTAAAAGATGCATGAAAGTGTTGCGAGTGTACACCTTACATTAGTTTCGGCATAAAAAACTAGAAGGCGTACAAAACGAACACACCGTAACGTGCCTCCCTTATTGGGTAAAATGTGCGGCATCGCACAGCACGTGTATGAAGATGGTTGAACCAGAAAAACGAGACAATAATGACAGTATGAATCGCACCATAGTTCCAACTTCCGAACTTTTATACTTTTCGATTGAGTCAGAATCAGGGCATTGGGCGACCAGATCTAGGGTGAATCTGGACGTGTCGACAGACCACAAATGGAACGTCCGTGAAAATGAGGACACCTGGCAACAGTAGTAGATCACCAGTCCTCCCTGCTCATTTACTCCCAGCTGTATCTCTATTCCCGCAAGAGATCGAAAGTATTTGTGCTTCCGTACATAAATTATCGTTTGCCTGTTGGAGGAATACATAGAGTTATACATATGGTGTATCTATAGAAGAAAGAAAATTGTTTCTTTCCATCTACAATTGAGTACACATATTTTACGGTGACTGCAGAGTTCATATTTCACGGCTCCTATGGAGAAAGTTCTTACGGATGGTCCTTATGCAATGTTTCCTAACATTATCTTTGAGATAATATGAGGTATTCTCTATCTATTGTTGTTATGGTCTTCAGTCCGGAGATTGGTTTGATGCAGCTCTCCACCCAGTAGAGATGCATGTCCTCGGGAAAAGTAACGGCTGTAGGTTCCCCTTGCTTTCAGCCGTTCGCAGTAACTGTACGGCAAAGCCGCATTAGCTGATGTTACAAGGCCAGCTCAGTCAATCACCCAGACTGTTGCCCCTGTAATTACTGAAAAGGCTGCTGCCCCTCTTCAGGAACCACACGTTTGTCTGGCCTCTCCACAGATACCCCTCCGCTGTGGTTGCACCTACGGTACGGCTATCTGTATCGTTGAGGCCCTCAAGCCACCAACCACGGCAATGTCTGTTATTCTCTGTCTATAGAATTTATATATGTCGATTAGGTCGGTATTTCAAAGTGTGAGGCGTACTGTACATATACTGAACAATTTCAGCATTATACTTTGGATCAATGTCTTACTAGAAGCATTCATTTCTTAATCCGAGCCACTCTGCACTCTTCCTAACATTTTTTCCACGAATCCTTTTGTATTCAAACTTGTAGATGATACCAACCATTAACATCAGTTCCCTGGCTCCTGATAAAGCCATACAGGCCATTACCGTCACATGGATGCCTCATGTTTAGCTGTAGCTACCCCATTCTGAGGTTCTCTTTCTCTGTTTGGAAGCATCCACACTGTAACACGGCCGACACCCTCGTTGGGCCAGAAACTGGTATTGTGCAGCAAAGAACGTGATGCTACCTCGTATAATATTCTGTTGATTTCACAACACACTGGTTAGCAAATTCAGTATTCTATTTCTGAGTCACACGGCTGACCTATGATTTCCTCTTAGCAACGCAGGCATTGTATCCGGCACTGTTTGAAACCCGTTCAACTATTCTGGTGTGAACAACAGTGCCAGATAATTGTTCAAGGCGTGCTCTGCTCTCACATACCATCACCTTGGACATTGCTTCGCCATTTTATTATTTGACTCTTGTCTCTAACATTAAGTTAAGAAAGAGCACCACATATCGACTTATTCCCAACACTATTAGTCTGTTAGAGTGGCCGAATAATGCAAAAAGCCGTAGTTTTGATTCTGTTGACTTCATTGACCATTTAGGACAGATATTATGTTGTTTTTACAGATTAATTACAATATTTCTCCTTACCTTTACGCCCCAGTTAACTTGTGAACGTTGCCGGCCGCGGTGGCCGAGGTGACTGAGGCGCTCCAGTCACGGTCAGCACGGCCACTACGGTCGGGGGTTCGAGTCCCCACTCGGGCATGGATATTTGTGCCGTCCTAGTTCGTAAGTAGTTCATAAGTAGTTTGTAAGTTTAGGGACTGATGACCCCGTAGTTAAGTCCCATAAGCTTTACAAACATTTGAACATTTGAACTTGTGAACGTATACAAGTACACTACAACTACGGGCGGCTGTTACAAGGTACAGTATGAATATAACGACTGTGTTCAAATGTTGGAAAAGTTACGGAACCAAACGGCAGCGGTCATCAGTTCCCAGACTCAGCAGCTACTTAAACTAACTTATGGTAAGGACAGCACACACTAACAAACACTCACAAACGCACACGCAGATTTGTAACATGTTTCAATTATAAATAAATATATAGGAGGTGGCAAACCAGAAATTTGCTTTAAACTGGAAAATGTACGTGTACAACATTTTAAATAATTAGCCATACCATAAAAAATAAATTACTCGACAAGAATTTTTTTATTGGAATAGTTAAGTATTTAAAATTTTATATAGATACATTTTCCAGTTGAAAGTTAAAGTCTATTCCTAGTTCCCCCATCCCTTTATGTTTGTTTATAATTGACAATTTTTTTAATTTTAATTCTACTACCACAATAGAGTAAACGATGCCAGTTAACTATTTAATAAAACAGTGACGAGTGTAGATGGTCTTGTATGCCGAAAGCTAGTTAAGTAAATAAAAATAAACTTAAATCTCTCCACACCATATGTGCGTGGCGCTGGCACAGCAACAGTAATGAATATTTTGGTAAACAAAAAAAAGATGTATACACAAGCGAAACTTCGCTTTTGTGTAACCAACACTGTTTTTTACCAAAACAAAAATAAACTTGTAGAACATATACAAAATTATGGTTTTAATTCAATATGATGACGTTTTACCAAGAACCGATGAAAGAATCAGTCAAAATGAAAATATTTTGACGATAGGGAGAACATTTTTAATTTTTTTTTGTTCATTTCATATTCTTCTTGGTGTTTATTATTTAGTGAGCTTTAATAGTGTCTATTACGTCAAAATAATATTGGACGTAATCTTTCCATGTGTATTATTTTCCCCATCAGTGTATTTATCACACAATGTGTACTGTATTTATCCTGCTTTTGTAACGTCCCAGACGAGTAGTTAGACACTATTGAATTCATGCTTTATGCCACCATCACACAGTCGTTGGCCGCGCGGGGTTAGACGAGCTCACTAAGTCGCCTTGCTGGTTGTTAACCAGATACTACAACGGTTCTATCTTGCTGATGTTACCCGTAAACGACCTTGGTCTTGCCTTGGTTTAACGATTCCTTTGGTCTAAAATCACATCCAGGTGCTGTAAATTACACTTTGAGACACTCCAATACCTCCCTGTGTGTCCGTCCCACTTCCAACCTTCCTATGGCTCTCCATGTCATAGCCTCGGGTAAGTCACGTGGTTGTTGCAGTGCCCTACATGCTCACTAATACTATCTGAAGCCAACTACTAGTATAGTCCGTTTACTAAACACAAGTCAACACAAAATCCCTCTATATAACAAAATGTTTGTAATTCTATCGGACCAAACTGCGTGGTCATCAGTCCGTAGCTTACAAACTACTTAAACCTAGGTAAACTAACCTAAGGACAAACACACACATCCATGCCCCAGGGAGGACTCGAACCACCACGGCGAGCAACCGCGCGCTCCGCAGCGAGACGCTTTAGACCGCTCGGCTACTCCACCGCGGCAAAATCCCTCTGCAGTAACTTTCCGTTATTACCGCTATCTCGGTTGCCGTAATGTTTTTGTGTCCACTCCGTAGAACCGACAGAAAACATCGAAACATTTTAGTGCATTCTGCCGATGACAATACGCCAAAATCTGGATATCTCAACTTATCCCCTAATTGTTTTCATCAGTTCAAAATGTTCAAATGCTTCTAAAGTCTATGGGACTTAACTACGGGGTCATCAGTCCCTAAACTTACAAACTACTTATTAACTGCTTACGAACTAGGACGGCACAAATATCCATGCCCGAGGGGGGATTCGAACCCCCGACCGTAGTGGCCGTGCAGACCATGACTGGAGCGCCTTAGTCTCCTCGGCCACCGCGGCCGGCTTTCATCAGTGTACTACAAATTATTTTAATACGTAATATATGTCTTTGTACTTGGTAAAGCGTAGTATTTACAATCAGTTTTGAAAAATTATACTTACATTGGTAAAAAAGGATGTAAATTTGCACACAGATAAAACTCAAAATTATCAGTTGTAAATGGTAGGTATAAACTGTTGGTTTTATGCCCATGAAAACCAAAAGCCTATAGAAAAATAAAAATAAACAATATCATCCTTTCCATTTGTGACATAGTAACTGCAAACAAATGTGTTGCAGTAACGCGTCTACAGCACTGGGTAAAAATGTTAAGGCTAAGTTACACAACTTATTACAGTCCATAACAGGAAAGTTTCGCTGGTGCCTAGAATAAAGAGTTAGTCGGTAAGCAGAAAGAGCGCCGTGTCTATTTTTCGTCGCGCAGAATGGAGAGCAAGCCAACTTGCTTCCGAGTAGCGAGTCCCCTGGCGGTGCTGAATGTTGGCAGCGCTGCTGGCTCACAAGTGAAGCGCTCGGCTGCGTTCCGTAGCACTGCAACTCAGTTTCCTTACCGGCGCTTTCTGATTGTGTGCAGTGCCGTGCTCCTCTGCATCCGTGATTTCCTGCCAGAAATACCACAGTTCGTTGTAGTTGGGAAGATGTTATTCAATGGAACAGGAGCGGTGTCTGGTGCTTCCCGATGTAGTATTAACGCGCCCTCTGCTGTTCCTCATCTATATGAACTATTTACGAAGCAATCCTTAGAAGACGTCTTAGGTTTTTTGCGGGTGATGGTGTCGTTTAATGCCTAGTTCTGTCAGTAGAATGTCAAAATCAAATGAAATACGATTTAGACAAGATAACTTTATCGTGTAAAAAGTGTCAATTGAAGCTGAACAAAGAGTATTAACAAGTCTGCCAAGCTGCAGTTACGCGATAAATCATCCTAAATGCACTAAACGGCCAAAGGAACTACTACGGGGATGCGTATGCGAACAGAAAGATATGTAAGCACCGATAAGGACTGCGCTGCGGTAGGCAAGGCCTGTATAAGACGACATGTGTCTCATGCAGGCGGAAGGTCGGTTACTGCTGCTAAATAGCAGTTCATCACGATTTAAGTAAGTTTGAACATGGTCTTATAGAAGGAACATAGCATCTCCTAGATATGGATGAGCTGGGGATTTACCCGTACGACGAGTGCATCGTGAACATCGGGAATCCAGTGAAACATCAAATCTCCGACATCTCTGCGGCCGGAAAAATATCCTGCAAGACCGGAAACAACGACGACGGAAAAGAATCGTTCAACTTTCAGGAGTGCAATCGTTCCGCAAATTGCTACCAATTTCAATGTTGGGCCACCAACAAGTGTCAGTGTATGAATGATTCGCCGAAACATCATCGGTACAGGCTTTCAGAGACAAATAGGCCCACTCGTGTACATTGCTGACTGCACGACACAAGGCTTTAATCTTGCCTCGACCCATCAACACCAACACTGGACTGTTGGCGACTGGAAATATGTTACCTGGTCTGACGAGTCCAGTTTCCAATTGTATCCACGGGATTGACGTGTTCGACTAGGGAGACAACCTCATGAATCCATGGACCTTGCGTGTTAGCGGAGAGCAGGCCGCAGTGGCCGAGCGGTTGCGGCGTGCCAGTCACGGTCTGAACGGCCGCTGCGGTCGAGGGCTCCAATCCCCCCCCCCTCGGGCATGGATGTTTGTAACGTATTTAGTATGAGCTAGTTCATAAGTAGTTTGTAAGTTTAGGGACTGATGACCCCACAGTTAAGTCCCATAAGCTGTACAAACATTTGTATTTTGTCAGCGGGGGACTGTTCAAGGGGTTGCAGACTCTGTAATGACGTACGGCGTGTGCAGTTGGAATGATAAGGAACTCCAGATACGTCTAGATACGACTATGGCAGGTGACACGTACGTATAATCCAGGCTAATAACTTGCATCCATTGACGTCCATTGTGCATTCACACGGTCTCGGGCAATTCCACAGGACAATGCGACTATCCACACGTCCAGAATTGCAACAGAGTGTCTCCAAGAACATTGATTTGAGTTTAAATACCTCTACTGGCCACTAAACTCCCCAGACCTGAACATTATTGGGCATATCTGGGACGCCTTGCAACGTGCTGTTGAGAAGACATGTCCGCCACCTCGTACTCTTACAGATCTGTGGACAACCCTGCAGGATGCATGGCGTTGCTTCCCTCCAGCACTACTTCAGACATTAGTCGAGGCCACGCTATGTATTGTTGCGGCACTTTTGCGCGCTCACGGAGACCCTACACACTATTAGGCAGGTAAACCAGAAAGTATTAGTGGAAAGGTGAAATAAAGAATATTACGATAACACATAGATGATGCAACCAATCGGCTAAAGAAATTCCGTAGACCTGAAATGACTGTTGTCTGCTGCAGTGTTGCTGTGTGGTTATGGAATAGTGTATAAGATTAGTCATACGCAGATTTCCCAGTTTCCGAAAGCGGTCGCCTTATAATTTATATATAATATACACTACTGACCATTAAAATTGCTACAACAATTAGAAATGCAGATGATAAACGGGTATTCATTGGACAGATATATTAGAACTGACATGTAATTACTTTTATACGCAATGGGTGCATAGATCCTGAGAAATCAGTACCCAGAACAAGCACCTCTGACTGTAATAACAGCCTTGATAAGCCTCCGCATTGAGTCAAACAGAGCTTGGATGGCGTGTACAGGTACAGATGCCCATGCAGCTTCAACACGATACCACAGTTCATCAAGAGTAGTTACTGGCGAATTATGACGAGCCAGTTGCTCGGCCACCATTCACCAGACGTTTTCAATTGGTGAGAGATCTGAAGAATGTGCTGGCCAGGGCAGCAGTCGAACATTTTCCGTATCCAGAAACGCCCGAATAGGACCTGCAACATGCGGTCGTGCATTATCCTGCTGAAATGTAGGGTTTCGCAGGGATAGAATTAAGGGTGGAGCCACGGGTCGTAACACATCTGAAACGCAACGGCCACTGTTCAAAATGGCGTCGATGCGAACAAGAGGTAACCGAGACGTGTAATCAATGGCACCCCATACCATCACGCCGGGAGATAGGCCAGTATGGCATCATAGAGTCTGATGTCTCTTGAAGGCGTGCAGCCCATAGTGGCTAGCCTTTCCTCAAAATTTCTTTTTAAACATTATGACGTAAGCTTCACAGCTGAGTAGTATATTTTATTATGTGACTTGTTCTATTTTATATTTCTGATGAAGGCAATCTTAGTAATTGGCGAAACCATGTTAAACAATTTTAATTTGCCACCGAGGGCTGCATTTTTATCCATTGACGTTGTTAACGGTCGCTGACAATAGCAGATATGTTTAAAATTTTAACATCTTTGCTCTGTCTTAATTTGTTATGCTAATTATTGCTTTTCTGATCAGATGAAGCGCCAACTGTTGGTCATTTTTTGAACTTTTTTTTTTTTTTTGTTCTAATAAAACCTCATGTCATTCCAAGCATGTGTGTCAATTTTTACCTCTCTATCTACATTATTCTGTGATTTATTAAGTTTTCATATTTATACTGACTTTTTGATCACCCGGTATATAAATTTTAGTCCTTTTTTCTGAATGGAACACATTCTGTTTTACATTAATTCTGACAAAATATATATTTCGTAAAACGAGATAAAACGGAAGCGAATTATGCTCGCAGAGCAAGGTGCCACTGTATAGTCAATTTGTAAACAATCGAATTTCTCAAAATTACTTATTGAGTCTTATAAATTTAGCTATTGCCTGGTAACAGAACAAGGTTTACAGGCCTTTCGATTACTCATTGTTAACTCGGTGTATTTGTTATAAAAAATCTTTGTTCTATTCAACTGAGATTAATGATCAACTAAGAATGGCATAATTTTAATACAGAATAAATTTCGCTTTTCTTAGCCATATGTTTTTACATTACGGACATGCTCTTGTCTCGTTTAACAGTAAAACTACTTCCTCCTGTGCGGCGACCTCCGAACAAGACTTTGACCCACAGGTTGAAACACTCTGACCTAGATGCTAACAGCGGTATAGAGGGCTGGTTCACTGTAGGCCAGTAATAGAGGCATGTAGCCAGTGATTACGTAGCCCTACATGACGACTAAACGGTCAGTGAACAAGAGAGCGTTCACATGTCATTTAATTGGCACTAAAGTGCTTCAAATGTTTGTAAAGCTTATGGGACTTAACTGCGGAGTCATCAGTCCCTGAACTTACAAACTTACAACTACCTTATACTAAAGACAGCACAAACATCCATGCCCGAGGAGGGATTCGAACCCCCTGATGGGGAATGGCCTCGCGCATCGCTGCGAACCGCGCGGTTGCTCGCGGTGTTGTCCTTAGGTTATTTTACCTTAGTTTAAGTAGTTTGTAAGCTACAGACAGATGACCACGCAGTTTGATCCGATAGATTTACAAACATTTGATTTTTTTAGCATGGCGCCTCAATGCGCTCGGCCACGCCGCCGCTGCCACTATAGTGTGGGCTGTTGTCGAGTGTGCAATGCAACATGATGCGGAGAGGGAGGGCTGCCCGCGCTATACGTCATGCAGCAATAACTATTCTGGAAGAGGTGAAAGAAGAGACTGAAACTGCAAGGAACAGAAAGATAAAGTCGGTACGAAACTAGATAGGTCAAAGAGATTTACACAGAGTATCCAATATGCTTCTCAAAGAACTCGAAAAATAATATTTTTCATTGCAGAGAATGTAGGAGAGTTGCTTCAGTTTTCTATTAGAAAAAATACGTAATAAAATAAATCATACTAATAATCGAAGACAGTGTGCTTCAACCTGTGGGTCGGGACCCGACCCCTAGCCGGCCGCAGCGGCCGAGCGGTCTGCGGCGCGCCAGTCACAGTCTGCTCGGCCGCTACGGTCGGGGGTTCGAATCTTCCCTTGGGCATGGGTGTTTGTGTTGTAGTTTGTGTAAGTTAGTTTAAGTTAGTCAAGTAATTAGTGTGTAAGTCTAGCGACTGATAACGACGCAGTTTGGTCGCATAAGAGCTCACACACATTTGAACATTTTGGGATCCCCAATGGGGTCGCTAAGTCGTGATCGGGGGGTCGCCGTAGCAGGAGGAAGTACTTGCACCATAAAATAACCAGCACAGAGTATGTCTGAAAACCAGGGGTTGCGGAGTACAAAAACGTAGGTCTAACTGAAACTAATTATATGTTAAAATTATGTAATTCCTTTTTTAACATTAATTCTGTATTGAACAGAAAACAGGTAGTTTTATAACACAGTAAGTTGATGGTGAATAAGCACAAAGCCTGAAAATTGTTTTCAAGAACCAATTGATAGATAAATGAACAAGATGCATTAACGAATTCTGAGAAATAAAAAAAAATCTACTTCTTGACAAATTGTCTACATAGTGGGGCCTTCCTAAATTAGCATAATTCGCTTCTGAATTTTGACTGAAATACTAATAATGCAAAATATATTTTCCTTTCAGAAATCTTGTAAAAAATGTATTCCATTCTGGAAAAATAGACAAAAAACCCCTTAGTCCAACAATTTACAAAAAACGTCATCAGCAGAAATAAAATGAAAATCGCTACCTTGCGATTATCAAACATGTATTTTTTCACGGTTCGTGAGGAAGGGGGGGGGGCGTAATCAGAATGTTTTTACTTGTAAGGGCGCCGCCAGAAATAATTTTTACTTGGAAGGGGATCGCATATTTGAAAAGGTTGAAACACAATGATCTAAGAGAAGCCATACTCGCAGAAATTATACTGCAATTAGTGTTGTGCCTCGTTTCAAGTTCCACTAGCTGACAAGCACTCCTGTTCTACGTAAGGATAGCCGGCCGCGGTGGCCGAGGGGACTGAGGCGCTTCAGTCACGGTCTGCACGGCCACTACGGTCGGGGGTTCGAATCCTCCCTCGGGCATGGATATTTGTGCCGTCCTAGTTCGTAAGTAGTTCACAAGTAGTTTGTAAGTTTAGGGACTGATGACCCCGTAGTTAAGTCCCATACGCTTTACAAACATTTGAACATTCTACGTAAGGATAACTCCAGAGATCTATGTTGCTGACCACAAGAAACCGATGACTGAAACGCGAGAGATCGGGAGGCAGACATACAAAGCGCGACAGTAAACAGATGGTGGCCACAGCTGTGGAGCAGCGCGCCAGCGGCGACTGAGCTGGGTGGGGGGAGCTACCTGCCCAGCTTACCTGATCGGGCCCGTTTGACTGATTTACCTGCCAACTGTACTAAATGATGTCGCTCAGAAACGTTTAGGCACTACAGCACTTGCCACTTGACTAAATTACCTTCCTAGTGTGAACCAACCTGTACGGTCAAGTGATAGTACACAGATCACGGCAGTGTGTATGCGCATGGTTGTATGTAATCAACGCAGCAAGATGGATCGATGTGGGACCGTGAGCAAATGACAGAACGGGTTATGTTTAGACAAGACAAGCTCAGGAGCACAGCGTGAATTAAGCTGCACGATGAGTTGGTATGTCGACGTGGCCTGTCCAACGTGCGTGCGAGGAATGCTCTACCACTCGCGCATGTGTGGCATGTCGCGCACCGCTGCGGTGCTAGCCAGCTCAGCTACAAACCCATGCGTTGCATATTACACCTGGTCACTCACATTTTGTTGCGAAATAAACATGTAGTCGCTTTTAATTCTTACGCTTCTTTTCTACGTGAATATCTCAGTAATATGACCTTTTTGACGTGTCTGGAAATTTTTACATACGATGTGCAGTGTCCGTGTTTATCGACAGAACCGTACAAACGTCCTTCAGATATGTACAGTGAGTGGGAAAAGTATTCGTCTAGCTGCATTTTTTTTTTAAACCGGTTCAAATGTTTGTTAAGCTTAATGGACTTAGGCCGGTATTACACTATCAAATTATTGGACAAAGAATTGGACGAAAAACTTGGATGAAATATTGGTCATATTTTTTGACAAAGAAATTGGATGAAACGCAAAAGGGGGTATTACACTATCATCCAATATTTTGTCAAATTTGCTTCAAAATGGCGGTGTAATGCTCAGCTATTGTTTATACTACAGTTGCGTTGTGTCTGCATAAGGAAGGAAAAAAGAAAAGGAAACGCACTTGGATGAAACCGTGGGTGTCAGAGCGAGATAAATAAAATTTGTTACGGGACCGGGAGGATTTTTCTTTTTTATTCCGTCGGCAGAACAGCCAGGCCCTTCACTGCTAATTATTTTGTCGCTTTTCATCCTTCGCAGTTTGCAATAGAGTAACAAAAAGGCTGACTCAAACAGTGTATACGAATAAGATTGTTAAGTTGATAAAGCAAGTTTCATTTAATAACGTTTTAAATGGAAAATTTGAGCACTGACAAAGAGGATAATCTAAAATGTTTATGACGTTATTAACAATGTAAGGGGGGAAACATTGCTGATAAAGTAAATAGGCTCTATTTATTTCCTTACAAAAATTGGCTGACGTATTTATATGTTCATAGATTCGCTTGCAAACAGATGTCGATGTTTTGAAAGTTGTTTCATTTCCCAGAACTTAGCACACCACATTACCAAAATCATACATTCTAAAATCTACTTCGGCTGTATTAAGATTTAGGGGTATTACTTAAATTCCGATAGTATATAATGACTTTTTTACATCACGGATTGTAACTCAACCTCAGTTTTGCCGCAGAGTATTGGGCTACGCGAATTGACGTGACGGACAGTGTGAATTGGCCTTGTCAACTGTTATACAACGCCCCATCTGATTTTTAAAATTTTGTTGTTGCTAGAAAACACTACACAAACATTCCACTACTAGCCATGTTTACGAATACGAACGTTATGTCCAAGTAATGTCAGATATTTAACCTCCAAATAAAACAGCTGTAGTGGTAAGGAAGCTGTATACTACTAGCGCTCCAAGCGGTCACATTTCTCACTGCAGGAAACAGAAGACGAGCGATTTCTTTGATCAAATCTAGGCCTCGGCCGAGATTGGATGAAATATTGGACGATGTTCGCATTACACTACGTCCAATTTTTCTTTGTCCAATTCTTTGACAAATAATTTGATAGTGTAATACCGGCCTTAACTGCGGGGGCATCAGACATCCATGGCCGAGGGGCCGTGCAGACTGTGACTGGCGCGCCGCAGTTCAAAAATCAAATGTTCAAATGTTTGTTAAGCTTATGGGACTTAACTAGGCGTCATAAGTCCCTAAACTTACAAACTACTAATCAACTACCTTATACTAAGGACGGCACAAATATCCATGCCCGAGGGGGCATTCGAACCCCCCACCGTAGTGGCCGTGCAGACCGTGACTGGAGCGCCTCAGTCCCCTCGGCCACTGCGGCCGGCTACAACCGACCAAGTATATATCACGTTAAATAAAATGAATAAAAATCTGATGAGTCAATCCTGTAACAAGTATCTCGATAAATCTTTTTTTATTGAAAACAAAGGGTAAATTACATTGTAATCGATAATAAATTAACAAAATAAAAAATGTAATTCAAGAGATGCTTCATAAAGTATTCGTCCACCATCTGAACGTGCCTAAAATTTACGGCCAGTGATTGAAGTGTAGCGCAGACCCATGGCGCACACCAGCGTTAACCGAGTGCAGCCCCAGTCTACCGCCTATTGTTCAAATATTCAAATGTTTGTTAATCTTAAGGGACTTAACTGCGAGGACATCAGTCCCTAAACTTACAAATTACTTATGAACTATCTCATACTACAGACGACACAAACATCCATGCCCTAGGAGGGATTCAAACCCCCGATCGTAGTGGCCGTGCAGACTGTGACTGGCGCTCCTCAGGGGGAGTTACACTTGCGGGGAGTGACTCTTTCGGGGAACCTGGGGCCCTTGGGGAGGCTAATGGCTTTTCCTGGGTACAGGCACACCAACAAGTCTAGCACTGCTGTTGTCAAGTTTCCAGGCTGTCAACATAACACGAAACTCAGTGAAATTCCACAACCCTTTTCAAGCTGAAGAGCAATATAGTAACTTGTTCTAACTACATATTAATTCGCTGAGTGTTCCTTCTGAAAACAAAAAAGGTATTTTAATAGTGATAATGTTTGGAGAGTTATTAAAGACATTCTCTGTCACTACAAGACGATGACTTTCTACAGTCATACCTCCTAAAAACATATTATTCAGAACACTAAGCATATCAAGACACCTGATGTAATTGGCCGCTATGTAGTTAACCCCACTATCACGCAACTTCCATCTCTTTAAAAATAGCTACTATGTTTTTTAATAGGAGACGCAACCTTAAACCTCCAATTAAAAAACGTTAAGTCAATGAGTATTTTACACACTTGAAGCATTTATTCATAGACCCCAAAACGATTTAGCTGTATTCGAATTACAAATACATCTAAGAAATGTATGAAGTACGGGATGTGTAAAGGAATGTCACACACCGAAAAATGCTAAAGATAAATTCTTCTATCACTGTCATATAGAACCATTTTTACTCTGAACTTGGCATAAACCAACAAGGAGAAACAAGTTGCAAGAGTTCCAGGAAAAAAGAAGCGAAATTGGCAGCCAATAGTTGGTTATAAATTACATTGCCTGTTAACTGTATAAATAAAAATTACGGAATACGCGGAACTCCTGTTCAGTACAGTCAAAAAGGTCTAAGGTAATAGGCAGTGGTCTACAATCAGATATCCGTATCACTATCCTCCTCAAGAAGTCTGTGTGAAGATTTATATTCAGAATATTCAAGAAAAAGGCCGTTACTATTGCTCCACCTCGCTGGGTGGGCCTTTTCCTGAATACGGCACAGGTAGCAGCTGGAGGGCGTGGAGTAGGGGTGGTGTATCCCAACTTCTGGAACACTCTGTTCACTACCTGCAGCGTTCGGATCTCCCCGCAACTGTCTACACATTCCCTTTCCCCGCAAGTGTCACTCCCCACAAGTGTCACAAACTCCTCCTCAGTTCCCTGGGCCACCGCGGCCGGCCCGCCTATTGTTGTTCTGGACGGCGCCGGTACAGTGCAGTTGGCGTTGAGACGACCCTGACTGAAAGGAAACTTCTTCTGCGCTTGCAAATTGAGTGCAGATCCTCTTTCGAGATTTTTAAAGTAGTGGATGGACCCAGATCGACGAGTAGATAATAGATTGCATTTCCATAAAAATTAAAAATAAATAAATAAAATAAAATAAAAAAATCGCACTGACGTGTTTTACGGCCCACTTTAGATTTGTAGTTTTCGTAAACATTTTGGACCAAAATAATAATCTAAATAATAAAAAAAATGGCGATAAGATTACGACTCTACTATTGTGGTAATATCTATGAACCCAACATGTAATATTGTTTCTGACCGTATTTTAATAAACAGCAAAAATTATATGATGTTTGAGTTTAGCTTTGACAAATATACTCTATTTTGAACTTTTACCTCTTTGAACTATCATTTTAATATCTCTCCGACAATTTCATTATATTTTTGTGTTAAAATATTATCACCTGTCTTGCCTTGGTAGTTCAAAGTTTATTTTCTTTACATTTTGGATAAACGGGATTACTGCCGGATGTATGCGTCGTTCTGGCACAATATTTCGGCCGCGTAACTCGCTGCCTTCTTCAGGTGCTACCTGAGACTGCCGTTTTTGGAGGACCTTGTCCAGTATTTATGCCCAGCAAACGCTAGGCGCTTTGTCTGCGGTCCGCGCCCTGCTGGTACTGCTTGTAGGGTGTTGTCTCTTCCCTGGCGTTCCGTCGGACGTCCGCGCCCCAATCGGCCGCCATCTGTGGCAGCGGCAACTCTCTGAGGCCCCTCCCACGTTGGGTGCTCCCTCCGCGGTCCGCGCCCGTCTGGCGCTGCTCCTGAGGTGTTGTGGCTTCCCTTGTGCTCCAACGGACGTCCGCGCCCATCTTGTCCACCATCTGTGGTCGGTGCAGCTGTCTGAGGCCCTTCTGGCGTCAGGCGCTCTGATCTTGGTCTGTGCCCGCCTCGCGCCTCTCCTGAGATGTTGTGGCTGCGCAGATGCTCCAACGGACGTCCGCGCCCGCCTCGGCCGACATCTGCTGCTATAACAGCTGTTTGAGGCCCCTCCTGCATTGGGCGCTCCATTCGCGGTCCGCGCCCGCATGGTGCTTCCTCTGAGGTGTTGAAACCTTCCTACTGTTCCGACGGACGTCCGTGCCTAGCTCGTCCACCATCTGTGGTCAGGGCAGCTGTCTGAGGCCTGCCTGGCTTCAGGCGCTCTGTTCTTGGTCCGCGCCCACCTCGCACCGCTCCTGAGATGTTGTGGCTGCCCACATGCTCCAATGGACGTCCGCGCCCATCTTGGCCGACCTCTGCTGCTATGGCAGCTGTTTGGGGCCTGACTGGCGTCAGGCGCTCTGTTCTTGGTCCGCGCCCACCTCGCACCGCTCCTGAGATGTTGTGGCTGCCCACATGCTCCAATGGACGTCCGCGCCCATCTTGGCCGACCTCTGCTGCTATGGCAGCTGTTTGGGGCCTGCCTGGCGTCAGGCGCTCTGTTCTTGGTCCGCGCCCACCTCGCACCGCTCCTGAGATGTTGTGGCTGCCCACATGCTCCAATGGACGTCCGCGCCCGTCTTGGCCGACCTCTGCTGCTATGGCAGCTGTTTGAGGCCTGCCTGGCGCCAGGCGCTCTGTTCTTGGTCCGCGCCCACCTCGCACCGCTCCTGAGATGTTGTGGCTGCCCACATGCTCCAATGGACGTCCGCGCCCGTCTTGGCCGACCTCTGCTGCTATGGCAGCTGTTTGAGGCCTGCCTGGCGTCAGGCGCTCTGTTCTTGGTCCGCGCCCACCTCGCACCGCTCCTGAGATGTTGTGGCTGCCCACATGCTCCAATGGACGTCCGCGCCCGTCTTGACCGACCTCTGCTGCTATGGCAGCTGTTTGAGGCCTGCCTGGCGTCAGGCACTCTGTTCTTGGTCCGCGCCCACCTCGCACCGCTCCTGAGATGTTGTGGCTGCCCACATGCTCCAATGGACGTCCGTGCCCGTCTTGGCCGACCTCTGCTGCTATGGCAGCTGTTTGAGGCCTGTCCGGTGTCAGGCACTCCATTCTCGGTCCGCGCCCGCCTAGCGCCACTTCTGAGTTGTTTCTACTTCTTGTGGAGTTATTTGGTTCCTTCCGCTGGGCCTTAACAAGTTCCAGAGCCGGACTCCACGCTGTGCTTAGCTGGTAACCGCTATCTCGGTTTATTAGGTTATCAGTGACCTTTATTTCGATGGCCTCCTTTATGATGCTGTCCCAGAATCTTGGGGTCTGTGTCACAATTTTGGTTTTGTCATAGTCCATCGTGTGGCCAAGCTCTAGACAGTGCTCTGTTATGGCTGACTTAGTTGCCTGTCCGAGTCTGGTGCACCTCTGGTGTTCTTTGCACCTTATATTCACCGTCCTGATTGTCTGGCCGATGTATGACATCCCACACTGGCACTGGATGCTGTAAATGCCTGGTTTACATAGCCCCAGGTCATCTTTCACACTTCTCAGCATTGTCCCAATTTTGGCAGGTGGGCAGAATATGCTCTTAATATCATACTTCATAAGAATTCTGCTGATCTTCGCAGAAATAGGACCATCATACGGTAGGTATGCCACCTTCTTTGCCTCCTCCGGCTCCTCCTCTGTATCCTTTGGTTGGCTGGTTGTATGCAGTGCCCTCTGGATGTCTCTGGAGGAGTATCCATTTCTGCTGAAAACTAGCTGAAGGTGTTCAATCTCCGTGGCAAGATTTTCTGGATCTGACAGAGCTTGGTCCCTGTGCACTAGATTTTTCTTTGCCTGTACTGGTTACGAATGACTATAGGCTTGAACGAACGTAGTGTACATTTGGTGTTCGGACGAGTGACTATAGCCTGCCATCGATAGTTAGAGAATCGCGGATTTCTCTCGCAGCTGTTCGCCATAGCATAATAGGCGAGGAATTAGTTTGTGATGCACGAAAATGTTAGACGGTGGTTCGGAACTTGCTAGGGCGCGGACGCTCAGCGCGCTCGGTCAGAGGGTTCCTGTCATGGTAGCTCGACGCCCTCTGTAAGGAGAGAACTGAGTTATCCGAAACTATCAAAATAGGACAAAACAAACCAACGTTCACAAAGTACCCATTCAAACCGACGAACCAGTCAAAAGACAGAAAACGAAAGACTGTTCAACTAGCACCATCTGAAGAGAAGGCCTGTCTACTGCCGTGCCACGTCACATAACACAGAGTAGGTCGCGATCGCGTAGTTGACTGGCTGGCCGCTGTGAGGCAGAGGGCTGTGCCCAATCAGCCAGCCAGTAAGCCATGCAATCGCGAGCTACTCTGCGTCACGGCAGTGCACAGGCCTTCTCTTCAGGCGGTGTTGGTTCAACGCCATCTGCAATGAAAATCTGAGTAAAATTCTCAACGAATAACCCAGAACAAATATGAACAAACGACGGCAAAGCATAGATTTCACCGAAGAAAAAAAACTAACCACCACTTTCAATTTTTTTGTCCCATTTTATTTTTGCTCTGGCTTCCTAAAAGGTTTTCGCGCAATCTTGTTAACCGAACGCAACTGTATTCTGCAATATTCTGAAATGTTCAAAGAAAACAGCACTTTCTCTGAGAAGCGCAATTGTTCTGTTTCGAGAACATGCCATGAAATATTAGCAACGAATTGTAAACATAGACTTATTTAACACATGTACATACAATGACTGTTACAATGACTGTTGTAAATGACGTATTGATAGTACTAACTTTGTTTATATATTGAGTACTAGCGGTATGTGGATTTCAGTGTTACCACACTTATTCCGTTTTTGGATTTTAGTTGTAAAAGAAAACGTAATCACGGTTTGAAATGGAACATTCGCTCTTTATTTTAGCGCAGAACAGTGTAACATGAACGAAGTCATACCTGAGCTACAGGAAAGGTAATACCATCTACGTTAAAAGCGTCTGTAGCAACCATGTTAAAGACAAACATTTTCGTAGATGTATTGATTCTAATTAATGACTATCAATATTTTCCACAAATAGTGAATAAACGCTTAGGAAAAATAAAATTAAAATTAAAAAAAAAACCAAAGTAATTTGTTGCAATGTATACACTTCCCTTTTGTTTGATTAAGGAACTAAACTTTCCACAGAAATCTGGAACTTTCTTTACATACGAAGCTACCTGTATCACCACCTCCCAGTTTATGTGCATATGCTTCAGAAGACCATTGTTCAATTCGTTGTTACGTATTTCTTGGCATGTTCACAACATAGAACAAACACGCATTTAGGAGGGAGCATTTTTACATACGCACAATTCTAAACATTGAAGAACGTAGCTCTATTTAATTAATAAGAGTGTCTGAAACCCTTTTAGGGGAAAAAAATTAGGTAGTGGTGGGTTCAGAACCACTGACCTATAGCCTCACAGTTCAGTATGACGCACTAGCCACAACTCTATGACTCACAACTGGAAGTGCCGCTTTTTAATTTCGTACTGTTGATGGCAGTTGTTAACTGATGCTAATATGGAATTTTAGACACTCGATTATCATTTATCGTACGAAGAACGACGCGTTTTTGTTAATTCTTCAGTGCGCCATTGTTTTGAAATGACAACGTGTAAGTTACAATAAGAAAATCACCAAATACGCGACGCAAGATGGCGTATGCCAGAGAGGGTTCTGGGCGAGGAATGTCACGTGACATCTCCGAACGGCTGGTTTTCGTTAATTAAATTGAGGATGTCAAATCTCCGTTATTTTTGCAAATATCTCTCAAACGATACGAGATATGAAAGAAACATAACGGAGCAAAGTTGTAGAGAATTTTCTCCTCTACAAATTCGGTTATTCAATTTTCGCGTCAGATTAACGGTTTATTTGCAATTAAAATTACATTACAAACGGCTTTGTTTTTGGCATTACTAATGCATTTCTTGTCCGAAATATTTGAAAAAGCGAGGTTCTGGTCTCTAGTAGCCAACAATTATGTCTGTAAAATTTGATGCCGATCGGTTGAACGGTGCGACCTAAAAAGTGGGAACACGTTACAGCCAGACAGACATTGTTAAATCGCCGTTATTTTTGCAAATATCTCTGAAACGATACGAGATATGGAAAAAAACATAAGAGAGCAAAGTTGTAGAGTATTTTTTGCTCTATAAATTCGGTTATTCAATTTTCCTGTCAAACGAATGGTTAAGCCGTTATTTTCATTTAAATTTCGAGCTGTCAAAAGACGATAGCAGAGGCCCACTTTTAGTGTTACTACCGCAACCTAAAGTGGACCAAAAATTAAGAAACCAACCACGGTCTGGAGACCCTCACACAGTGAGTGATGCAGACGTGAGGTTTACCGTGAGAGAAATTAAAAAACCTACAATCAGCGCTCCTAAGTTGTCTGCGGAGTTAGAATCTGGGCGCAGGGAAGTATATGCCATCACAATCACAGCTACATCTACATCTATAGGGGATACTCTGCAAATCACATTTAAGTGCCTGGCAGAGGGTTCATCGAACCACAATTTTACTATTTATCTCCCATTCCATTCTCGAATAGCGCGCGGGAAGAAAGAACACCTGAATATCTCTGTTCGAGCTCTGATTTCTCGTATTTTATTCTGATGATCATTTCTACCTACGTGGGAGTCAACAATATATAACATATACTAATACTAACAAGAAGTACAGGTATCATGTCAGGGTAGTTCGCAAGAAATGCTGGGTTAGCGAACAGCATCCGAAGAACCGTCTTGAATTTGTCCATGAACATAGTTTCCAATCAGAAGACTCCTGGAATAAAGTATTATTTTGCAATGGAAGTAAATGTAACGTTTTTGGCTCAGATGGCATGCGAATGGTGTGGCGCAAGAAAAACGCGGAAATGTTGCCGCAGAACCTTGTGCCAACGGTGAAACACAGTGGCAGCACCCTGATCGTATTGTGCTGCAGGTGTTTGAAAATTAATTTTATAGAGGGTACGATGGACCACAAATTGTATATCAGAATCTTAAAGGAAAATCTAAATTTTAACCCCGAATAATTAGTTCTCAAAGGAAATTACATTTTTCAAGAAGACAATGACTCGAAGCAAACGACTGTAAATAGCCGGCCGCGGTGGCCGAGGGGACTGAGGCGCTCCAGTCACGGTCTGCACGGTCACTACGGTCGGAGGTTCGAATCCCCCCTCGGGCATGGATATTTGTGCCGTCCTTAGTCTTAGCTAGTTCATAAGTAGTTTGTAAGCTTAGGGACTGATCACCCCGTAGTTAAGTCCCATAAGTTCTACAAACATTTGAACATTTTTTTGACTGTAAATACTAAGCCGTGGCTGCTGTACAATACACCGAAGAAACTAAACACATGTCCTCCAGAGCCCAGATATTGATGACACTGCACACCATTGGAAAGTACTGGAAGATAACATCAGAAGAGGACACATTTCTAACAAGAAACACTCAAAAGAAGCAATTAAAGAATAATGGGACAAAATTCCGTCCTCTATTACGACAAAGTTACTCAACTCGATACCCAGACAACTACAAGCAGTAATAACTGCAAAGGGAAACATCACAAAATATTTACAAAAAATTTTTGTAACTTAAATAATATTCTCAGACTGTATATGTCAAAACATTGCGTGGACGAATACTTTTTGAAGCAGCTTTTGTATACAATTTACATTTTGTTATTGCTATTGATGTATTTAGTTCATTGTTTATAAGTTAAAATGATTTACCGAGAGTCTTTCCACAAGACTGGTAGATAACATTGTATGTTCACTTCTTTTCACGTGACACAGACATAGTTATTTAAAAAACTTACAGCGAGTCGAATACTTTTTGGACTCACTGTATGCATGTATGCAAGATGCGTCGCTCCGGGATGGGCGCGCGGATGTGTAATGGTTAACGCGACCGTTTGCGAAAAGCGGGAAATCCGGGTTCGAGGCCCGGTCCGACATAAACTTTCATATGACACCATCAAATTATCCAGATAATTCTGATTCATATTCGGAACTGCGAATACATTTCTTCTGGTATCTTTAAAGCACATCTTAAAGTCAGAATAATTTTCTTTAGAGTTTCCTATTTCACTAAGAAGACTGATTGTATGCGACAAAAACTGTCGAGTTTCCGCACAGTTGTGGCTGCGGTGGAGTAGCCGAGCTGTCTAAAGCGTCTGGCTGCGGAGCGCGCGGTTGCTCGCTGTGGAGGTTCGAGTCCTCCCTGGGGCATGGGTGTGTGTGTTTGTCCTTAGGTTAGTTTACCTAGGTTTATGTAGTTTGTAAGCTACGGACTGATGACCTCGCAGTTTGGTCCGATAGATTTACAAACATTTGATTTTGCACAGTTGTGAAATTCACCACGCAACATGGCACAGTACTTAGCAGGAGGAGGGAAGAAAGCTTAGCTTTAATGTCCCGTCGACAGCTTGGTCATTAGAGATGGAGCTAACGCTCGGAATTTTGGGTAAGGACGGGGAAGGAAAGCGGCCGTGCCCTTTGAAAGGAACCATCCCGGCATTTGCCTGGAGTGATTTAGGGAAATCGCAGAAAACCTAAATTTACATAGCCCGAGGTGGATTTGAACCACCATCCTCCCGAACACGAGTCCAGTGCGTTACCACTGCACCACCTCGCTCGGTCAGTAGTTAGCACACTGGACTCACATTCGGGAAGACGACGGTTGAAACCTTCGTGCGGCATTCCAGATATACGTTATACTTGATGTCACTAAATCACTGAAGACAAAAGCAAGGATGATTTGGTAGGGAACGAAACGTTTGATTTCCTACCCGACCCTTTCATAATCCCAGGTTGCGCATCGTCTTTAATGACTGCACTGTCGACTGGACGTTCAACTTTAATATTCCTTCACTTTTTTTTTTACTTATGGGACTTAACTACGGGGTCATCAGTCCCTAAGCTTACAAACTACTTATGAACTAGCATATACTAAAGACGGCATAAATATCCGTGCCCGAGGAGGATTCCAACCCAGATCGCAGTGGCCGTGCAGACCGTGACTGGCGCGCCGCAGACGGCTCGGTCACCACGGCCGGCTCATTTCTTCTGTCAATAAATATTACAAAATAATTAGTCATCGCGACTGTCTGCGAAGGCGTTTAATGATCATTTTCCACTGGGATGACAAGACATGGGATAGCGATATCCAGAGATATGAGGGTATAAACTGGCTGTGCACGGGTACAGCTTTTGTTTGAAGTCCAATAATCCACTTACGACGTAATTATGACTACAAGACGGGATTTAACAACGCGGGAAAGTACATGGAGCTACACGCGTGGGACAGTATACACTGGTCAAAACAATTAAGGGATAACAACAAATATCACACTCAATATATATATGGTAACGTATTTTATTGAAATATTGCTTACAATTGTGGTTTGTGTGTCATACAGTACTATATTTTGCTGTCTCAACTTCTTACTTGAGGTTACCATGGTGGGGCACCACGGGGCTACAATAATAGTGAAAAAGTAATTCTCGTTGCCCTCTAATATGGTGTGTGATCACCTCGGACGGCCAGTACAGTTGCTCAGCTGCGTGGCATGGATAGTACGAGATTATCAATCAGCTCTTGACGGATATTTGACCATTATTCCATGTCTGAAATAGCCAGCACTGCAAAAGTTATGGGAGGTGCTGCTCTGCGTCTGCCAAGTGCGTCCCAGACATGCTGAATGGGTTTAAGTCTGGTGAACAAGCTGGCCACTCCATTAGTTCAATTCCTTCAGCTTCAAGCATATTGTCCAGCAGTGCAGCTCTGTGAGGACACAAAAGGAAACCATGTCCTATAGCACAAGCGTAGGGAACAACAAAAGGTTGAAGGATGTCGTCTCTATACCTCTGAGCAGAAAACAGCTATTGTGGACGCCGTAGAGGTCCTACGTCCCCCAATACTGACTCCTTCCCACACAATTCGTCCATCACCATGATGCGCTGATGTTTCCTGCACCTAAGACGGAGTCGTGGTTTTTGATGGGACACACACCATAAGCCTCCGTACGTAAAGGCCACATTCTCGAAGTCGATTTCGGACTGTTTGTGTTAATATTGCGCGTCCTGTTGCTGCCTGGAGGATGCGTTGCAGCTGAGTTGCATTCAGCCTCCTGTCTCGATGTGCTATTCACCGTAGTTAACGGTCATTTCTTGCTGATGTTATCTGTGGACGACCTTGGCCTTGACTTCTTTTAACGGTTTATGTTGTCTGAAATTGCATGCAGGTCCTGTAAATTACACTTCGAGACACTTGAATAGATGCAACGCCTCCCTCTGTGTCTGTCCCGCTTCCAACCTTTCTATGGCTCTCCATGCCATAGCTTCGGTTAAGTCACGCTGTTGTTGCATTGACTATCTGCTCACTACACTATCTGAACCTAGCTGCTTGTGTACTTCGATTGGTAGAGTAAACACAAGCCAACACCAACGCGCCTCAGCAGCATTACTACTATCGCGATTGCCGTAAAGTTATGACTCCACTTCGTAGAACCGATAGAAAGACGTCGAACCATTTTAGTTTATTCTGTCGGTGACAATACTTCAGAATCTAGATATTTCAACTGATCTCCTAATTGTTTTAACCAGTGTACAATTTCAAGATTGTGCCGGGAATACCGAATTTCGGGCATTAAAACTCTCCACGGACAACGCACTGGCCAACTACCTGCACTTAATGATTGTTGTGACAGCAGCGGCGTTTGTGTAGAGTTGTTCAATTGTTTGTAAACCTATTGGACCAAACTGCTATGGTCATCAGCCCCTAGACTTACAAACAGCTTAAACCAGAGGTGGGCACAAATCGGCTCAATGAGCAGCGCCCCGGCCCAGGCTGGAAAAAGAGCAGCGTTCGCGCTCGGTCGGTAGTTATCCTAGTTGCCGCTAGGGGTCTGCATGCTTGCTGGCGCACGTAGTTCCGTGAGAGTCCGGTATTAAACAAAACACTGTAATTAAATTATCTCGTAAGTAGGTACAGCATTATAATACATACCTCTACTTTACTTCCTTCCTCGCGTAGATTATTAAGAAGATTAAGTCGCATTTCACCTTCTACACTTCCATACTGGTTAAAGTGATGTGTTCTATAGTGGCGTTCTAAATTGTGCTTTTTTATGCCTTGTATTTTACCACATACCAAACGTTTAGCTCCTCCTTCGCTTTCAGTGAACAAGTAATCACACTCCCAACTAAAGTTGAACTGGAAAATAGAACGCCGCTTTATCGCACCGATTTGACTAGACATTTCAACTCCACAGTCTTCTGTACCATAACGTAATATCATAGATTATAATGTAAACCCTGAAGTACAAAATTCCAACTACTGTAACAGATGGCACTGTTAGCGGTGTCTTCTGAAACAAAACAAAGAATCACTCTTATCTTTATAAGATATTTGACGGCTCGACTGCACGCGCTGGACGTTTTAGAGTAGAGTATCCGGTATTATGTTTATAAGTTACTAACTTATATATTTATAAGTTACTAACTTATAAACATAATAGCATTTTTCAAAAGATGCTCCTAGCAGTGGAATCTGTTCATTCGAGTTGGATACTAAAGAGTTTGCACTATTATATTTTAAGGTACTTTATAACGCACTCAGCCAGGTGCATTTCTGCGGCTACGTTAGCGCGTTGGCTGCGCATAACGCCATCTAGTCTTTTCAGCAGGAACTACGTGATGGACGCCAGCTGCTCGCGGCTCTGCTCCCGCTCAGGCAGGCGGCTCCGAGAGCGCGGCTCGCTCATTGCCCACCTCTGGCTTAAACTAACTTACACTAAGGACAAAACTCACACCCTTACCCGGTTGAAGACTCGATCCTCCGGCGGGAACGGCCACCCAGTCCGTAGCATGACGCCTTGGACCACGCGCCCATCCCGCGTGGCAGTTGATTTGTCAGTATTAACAGACACGAGATACTGCGTTAAATAACCGCAGAAATCAGTGTGGTACGTACAACGAACGTATCAGTTAAGAAAGAGCAACGCAGATTTGCGTAAATTGATTTTGGCAGCAGACGATCGACTCGATTGGCTTTGCGGACAGCACCTAATCACCTAATTCTAAATGACTGGAAAACTATGGCTTGGTCAGATGAGTCTCGATTTCCTATGGCGACTTCTGCCACCTCAACGTACACAGGGTGTTCTAAAAAAAATTCCAATACTTTGGGAGGTGGTAGTACCCACCAAAACAAGAAAAAAATTCCAGTAAACCTTAGTCCAGAAACACATACTTTCTGATTTACGTACACTTCTTCTTAGGACACGTTGAAACTGACGTCTAGTCATACGAGGTGCTCAAGGTGACGTCCGTCCATGGCAATGCATCCTTCTACCTTTCGGCATAACGCATCACGCTCTCTTTGAAATACACCTGGTTATTATTATAAATTCTGGCATGCATTGAAGACCTGGTCCTGCAGCGTCTAGACATCGTTGACTGTAGTGGCGTAGACAGTTGCCTTCAACTATCTACAAAAACAAAAATCTAGGGGATTGAGGTCCGGTTATCGGAAGGGCCAAGGTATGGGGCCTCCCTGACGAATCCAGTGCATCTTAAATGTCAGCGTAAGATGTTCACGAAAATATGCCGGTGCGCCATCATGGCCGGCCGCGGTGGCCGAGGGGACTGAGGCGCATCAGTCACGGTCTGCACGGCCACTACGGTCGGGGGTTCGAATCCCCCCTCGGGCATGGATACTTGTGCCGTCTTAGTTCGTAAGTAGTTCATAAGTAGTTTGTAAGTTTAGGGACTGATGACCCCGTAGTTAAGTCCCATAAGCTTTACAAACATTTGAACATTTGAACGTTTCGCCATCATGGATAAACCTCATCTGTAGTCTTTGCTGACAATACACGCCCTCCAACAAGGCAGGTAAGACATTAACAAGAAATTGTTGAAAACGAGCTCCATTTACTCCGTATGGTTAGATGTATAGCCCGAGTAACCTGTCACCAAGAATGCGTGCCCATACGTTGATGGAAAATTGATGTTGATGCCCTCTTTCTGCAACTTCACGAGGTTTTCATCTGTCCAGACTTGCTGATTATGGAAGTGCACAATGCCATTTCATTTGAAACTCATGTCGTTGCTAAATAGTCTTCTAGAGAAAAAATCAGATCTATGGCACACTTGTGCAAGAGCCATTGACAGAACTGCAGTCTACTAAGGCGGTCTTCTGGCCCTAGTACCCTGGTACCGATAGAATAACTGTTGGTGTAGTACCTCTAGACAAGAGAATGGCACGTGCCTTCTCCTGCAGCTAATTGCCGCATACTGGTTGTGGTCATTCTTCTTAGCACACGCTCCTCCAACTGCGGCGTGCGGACGGACCGAGACATTCCACTATTCACCTTGTTGGGATTAGAGGACCTGTGTCCTATAGACACTGAAAAAGTCGGATAAACAGCCTGTTGGATGGAAGTCTGCGATTTGAACATTTTTCCGCGTGGAAGACACGGACTCGCTAGCTACCTCTGTTTGCTAACCCATAACAGAAAATCATATTAGTAGTAGGGTAACGCCGGTTTCACCCCACTGAGCATTGACAGTCGACGTTAGCGTCATCGATGCCAGGTATTGTTACCACACCCGGCCACATGCTTGACCGCTGATTTACCGTTACTCCCCCCAACCCTCCACACTCGAACAATAGCGCACTTAAGGATGATTGTCATCGAACATGTAATTACACCTAGTAAGACAATGACGTTCTTAAGGATGAATGACAAATAACAAGTAACATTCTCGTGAACAGCCACCTCCACAACTGGTCACTTGGGCCTTTACCACCCCCCTCCCCCATCCTCAGGGCATCCACACCCAATATTTTTATTCCTAATTTGCATATTAATTTAATTTATGCATTAACAATTGGAACATTCTGTATTAAATATGCGTATCAATTTAATTTTAACTACGCGCCCAGCCCTCGCCACCGCTGCCGCCCCCACCTCCATCCTGCCGACAGTCCTAAAGATTGCCGCCACCACGCGACCCGGTCTGGGACTCGCAACCCTGCCGTCACCCTCCCAAATTATACACAAAAAAGCTAAATATGCAGGTGTGGGCGCTCCTTGATGACATCGACAGAGTAGTCCTAAGTCCGAAACCAGCCCAGCAGTTACCCAGCGCAGTATGCTGCGGCTGTCGCGTATTTGTCGTTTGTGCTTCATAAATTTACAAATATCGTTACCGTTGGTTATTATTTATTCTTGCTACTAAAAGAATACGGCACTACTCTCAGTATTTCTATTCACTGTAAATTATTTCAAACCTTTCGTCTCCGATGGAGTTTAAGAATACTGTTTATCACCACACTGTACTGTTTCAGTTTTTATAAAAGGAAGTGTCGTGAGACTCTCATTAGTACTCAAATGTTTTACGCTTAATCAAAGCATTCTGTAGATCAAAAAAGTGCCGTTGAGTCTCACCATTAAATTTCTTGATGCACACAGGTATTCACAAAAAAGTTTTAAATATTTCCACGGCATCTTTTAAGACAATCACTGTACTTAGAATTCAGTCTGTCTCTCTCTCTCTCTCTCTCTAATGTTCTAATGTTTGTAGAACTTATGGGACTTAACTACGGGGTCATCAGTCCCTAAGCTTTCAAACTACTTATGAACTAGTTAATACTAAGGACGGCACAAATATCCATGCCCGAGGGGGGATTCGAACTCCCGACCGCAGTGGCCGTGCAGACCGTGACTGGAGCGCCTCAGTCCCCTCGGCCACCGCGGCCGGCTGCTCTCTCTATCTCTCTCTCTCTCTCTCTCTCTCTCTCTCTCTCTCTCTCTCTCTCTCTCTCACACACACACACACACACACACACACACATATTACCTTAACAACTCCCAAACATTGTGCAACTCTTGTTAGTTCCTTTTTTTTTCCTGTCTTCCCGCAGTTGCTTTTTTATATTTATGTAATTCTTCTATGCAACTGGATAATAAAAGTTTTATATCGCCTTTTTTTGTAAGGCGTCATAAGTGGCCTGTAATATATACATGATTATGTTTTACAATATTTCAATTTTTACGTCTTTAGTGTTTTAGGTTATAAACAGTTATGAAGCGTTATCTAAGTATAGTTAATGATATTTGGATGTTACTACTTACAATTTTTGGTCGATGCTGGTCTACATGTAGTGCTGATTGGTTACTTAAGGTTTTTTTTCTTTTTTTTTTCAATTTTATTCCCTTGGCGTTTTTGTTTTTAGCACGTCACCGGTAGGCACATACCATTTTTTTGTGTTGTGTTTTTATTTTGAGTGGTTTTAACAACTGTTGAATGTGTGTTTGTGTGTTTGTGTTACTGTGTGTGTTTCCGATGTAAATGCCTGAAGAGCTGCACCAGTCATTAATATTTATTTATTTGTTATTTATTTAATGACTGCTGCTCGTGTGAGGAGAGAGAGAAAAGGGAGAGAGTGAAAGGGAGACATAGGGATGGGAGGAAGATAGAGAGAGATTTGAGATGTGGGTTTGTGTGTTTATCTCAGTGTTTTTTAAATTCATTATGAAATTGTGTATGTGTGTGAGTGTGTGAATTTTTCTCTTTAATTACCGTCTCATTTCTTTGATTAGGTTTACCAGTGAATTATCATTGATGTCTGTCTGTTCATGTATTAATTGTTTGTTTTCGGCTATGGTTTTCTGGATGTTGTAGATTTCTTGAGTTTGTATGACGTGTTTGTTGTGGTGGTTGGTCCTGATTATTTTCATGTCTTGGTCTATATTCTTTGGGTAATTGTTGTGTTGTTTTAACTGTTCGGCAAATGTGGAGAGCTTTGTTTCATATTTCCAGCATCTTAAGTGGTGTTCTTTGTATCTATTTTGAAATCTCTCTTCGTCATTCCTATGTAATCTGCATCAGAACTTTGGCATTCAAGTTTGTATAATCCTGATCCTTGGAATGTATTTTTCTTGAATTTTGGTTGTAGATTCGTTTGTAGAGATTTCTTTAGAATGTTTGTCCCTCTGTGTGTTAATTTGTGTGTGTCATGGTGTACCATTTGGTTTGTTTTTGTGTGGAGTTACCATTGTGTGTTTGTTGTTTATGTGTTTGGGTGTTGTGTATTTTGCGGTTTCTTGGTTTTGTTTGAAATGTAGTGTTTTTTTCGTATTTGTCTTTTAATTTTCTCATTGAGTTTTTTGTAGTACTTGTGTGTCGTGACCATTGTTCCTTGCTATTTGTATGATTGTGTTCATTTCTTTTTGATAGTTATTCTTGTTGAGAACGATTGTGTTTAGCCTATACAGGGTGTTACAAAAAGGTACTGCCAAACTTTCAGGAAACATTCCTCATACGCAAAGAAAGAAAATATTTTTGGTGGACATGTGTCCGGAAACGCTTGATTTCCATGTTATAGCTCATTTTAGTATATCTCTTTAAATGTAAATTGAAATAATTCGTGCATTCCAACGTGATCAAATTGTAAATTTTCGCAATCAACATGTGTGGGCTGACGAGAAACCGCACGCAATTGTGCAATCACGTCATCAACACAGATTTTCTGTGAACGTTTGGGCAGGAATTGTTGGTGATGTCTTGATTGGGCCTCATGTTCTTCCACCTACGCTCGCTGGAGCACGTTATCATGATTTCATACGGGATAATCTACCTGTGCTTCTAGAACATGTGCCTTTACAAGTACGACACAACATGTGGTTCATGCACGATGAAGCTCCTGCACATTTCAGTCGACGTGTTCGTACGCTTCTCAACAACAGATTCGGTGACCGATGGATTGGTAGAGGCGGACCAATTCAATGGCCTCCACGCTCTCCTGACCTCAACCCTCTTGACTTTCATTTATGGGGGCATTTGAAAGCTCTTGTCTACGCAACCCCGGTACCAAATGTAGGGACTCTTCGTGCTCGTATTGTGGACGGCTGTGATACAATACGCCATTCTCCAGGGCAGCATCAGCGCATCAGGGAATCCATGCGACGGAGGGTGTATGCTAACGAAGGACATTTTGAACATATCCTGTAAGTGTTTGAAGTCACGCTGGTACGTTCTGTTGCTGTCTGTTTCCATTCCATGATTAATTTGATTTGAAGAGAAGTAATAAAATGAGCTCTCAAATTTTCAAATGTTTGTGTAGTTTATAGGACTACGGGGTCATCAATCCCTAAACTTACAATCTACTTATGAACTAGCTAACACTAACGACGGCACAAATATACATGCCCGAGGTGGGATTCGAACACCCGACCGTAGTGACCGTGCAGGCAAAATGAGCACTAACATGGAAATTAATCGTTTCCGGACACATTTCTACATAACATAATTTCTTTCTTTGTGTGTGAGGAATGTTTCCTGAAAGTTTGGCCATACCTTTATGTAACACCATGTATATATGGGCTAAACAGAATCCCTGTCAACAAGAAAAACTATCAAAAAGAAATGAACGCAGTTACTTACAACCTACATCTAGATGGCCGAAGGTGGATTTCCAGCAGCGTCGTCCTGAGTGCAAGTCCAGTACATTACCACTGCGCCACCTCGCTCGGTGGGAAGTAACGGTACGAAAACTGTAAACGCCTGTTAACTAAAGGTTGTTAATCTTAAGGGAGTTAACTGCGAGGTCATCAGTTCCTGAACTTACAGACTACTTATGAACTACGTATACTAAATACGTCATAAACGAACCCCCGACGGGAAGCGGTCTCGCGCATTGTGGCATAGCACCTCAATGCGCTTGGCCACGCCTGGGAGCGCAGGGTGCTGACGCTATGTGCCGATCACGCCAGTCATGGAGGTATCACTGGGTCTGCCAACGCCTCTGGACAGAATGTCCGTATACGTTCAATGCTTGGCTAGTGAAGTAACAACTTGCACTGAACTACAAAGTGGCTGAACACCTAGTCCTGTGACCGAGACTGTGTCTAGAGGTCGCTTTGAACACCAATTATTTTAAATATTTTCTAGAAGATATAAATAAATAATATTTAAAAAACCTAGGTATTTTTCAGACTGTATAGGCAGTAATTGATGTGTTAGTTATAAATTCTAATGTTAAATAGTGTCAGTGTGTTCTGAGGTAATGACGTGAGTCGTAGAAAACAAAGGCGGACAGTGTGCAGCATTCGTCGCACACGAGACCAGCGTTGGAAACGTGACGGACGTCGAAGTGCCTCCGCGAGATTTCGGGAAGGCGATAAACAGTGATGTATTGGCGGCGACCGGCTACAGTTACGCAGGCCGCATGTGCAGTACTCGCCGCGGGTCAAGTAGATTACTCGTTATTGCGGAAGTCGTCACGCTCATTCATATGGAGATCGCAACGGTGTCCGGTGGCCACCATCTGAAATTCAATACACTCGATTGCTGCCTTTCTGAAAACTCTCCGGTAGCGGGTAGCGCCAGGTGTTCACCTTCTCGATACACTTCCTCCTCCAGGACTTGAGACGCACTGTGTGCTACGTTATGCAACAGAGCGGTCAACTCCGAACAAAAGGCAGAAGGCGGAAACGGTGGAAATCACAGAAAGAAAAGTACTAAGGAAAACTTTGGGAGCAAGAACTAACAGAGCAAGTAGAAGGCAGAAGACGTTTTAACAGCCAACTGCATACTATTATTCCTTTGATTCTGCTCTCCAAGAATGGAGAGCGGGTATGGCGTAACGGCTGAGGCGTCAAGTCTCGGATTTCACGGCCGCTCCCGTCGGAGGTTCGAGTCCTCCCTCGTGCATGGGGGCGTGTGTCGTCCTTAGCGTAAGTTAGTTCACGTAGATTGTAAGACTGTGGATCGATCACCTCAGCAGTTTCGTCCCTTAGGTTTACAAACATTTTAACATTATTATTATTATTTTCTTTTTTTGAGATTGAATCAAAGGGTCAAAGTGAATGTTAATTGCGAATAAGTGGGAGGCGTTTTCCAGTTCCAGCATATGCCTTACAACCAAGAGAAACCTCGCGAAAACCTTCGACTGAGCTAGGGGATTGGGACCATATTAATTTATTTTCAAATGTTCAAATGTTTGTATAGTTTATGGGACGTAACTACGGGGTCATCAGTCCCTAAACTTACAAACTACTTATGAACTACTTACGAACTAGGACTGCACAAATATCCATGCCCGAGGGGGGATTCGAACCCCCCCGACCGTAGTGGTCGTGCAGACCGTGACTGGAGCGCCTCAGTCCCCTCGGCCACCGCGGCCGACCAATTTATTTCTGAGACATTGTCCTCCGTTAACAATGTTGACGTTGTGAAAAACGTGTGGGGACAGTGCAATTTCAGTCTCGACAACCACAAATTTGAGCGCTCGAGTTACTATCATTACTAGTCCTCTAAGAGATCAGTTTGACCAAATGCGTTGTATGAGCCTCTCCCTGAAGAAAGCGCCTTCAGGAGCACGGTATCCTCTGCGTGTGTCAACTATATACACTCCTGGCCATTAAAATTGCTACACAGACGCGAAATTTAACCGACAGGAAGAAGATGCTGTGATATGCAAATGATTAGCTTTTCAGAGCATTCACACAAGGTTGGCACAACTGGCGATACCTACATCGTGCTGACATGAAGAAAGTTTCCAACCGATTTCTCATACACAAACAGCAGTTGACCGGCGTTGCCTGGTGAATCGTTGTTGTGACGCCTCGTGTAAGGAGAAGAAATGCATATCATCACGTTTCCGACTTTGATTGTAGCCTATCGCGATTGCGGTTTATCGTATTCCGACATTGCTGTTCGCGTTGGTCACGATCCAATGACTGTTAGCGGAATATGGCATCGGGATACGGAACGCCGTGCTGGATCCTAACGGCCTCGTATCACTAGCAGTAGAGACGACACGCATCTTATCCGCACGGCTGTAACGGATCATGCGGCCACGTCTCGATCCCTGAATCAACAGATTTGGACGTTTGCAAGACAACAACCATCTGCACGAGCAGTTCGACGACGTTTGCAGCAGCATGAACTATCAGCTCGGAGACCATGGCTGCGGTTACCCTTGACGCTGCATCACAGACAGGAGCGCCTGCGATGGTACCCGTTTATCATCGAGTAAAACAGAAGTGATATCTGGCGTTCCACAGGGAAGCGTTATTGGTCCCCTACTCTTCCTCGTGTTTATAAACGATTTAGGAGATAATCTGAATAGCTCCCTTAGACTGTTCACGAATGATGTTGTCGTTTATCGGTCAGTGAAGTCAACACAGGATCAAAAGCAACTGCAAAGCGATTTAGACAAAATTTCTACTTGGTGTGAAAATTGGCAATTGACACTAAATAAAGAAAAGTGTGAAGTAATACACATGACCACTAAAAGAAATCCGCTGAACTTCAATTACGCGATAAATCAGTCAAACCTTAAGGTCGTAAATTCTACCAAATACCTAAGAGTTACAATTACGAACAACTTTGACTGAAGAGAACACATAGAAAATATTGTGGGGAAGGCGAACCAAAGGTTACGTTTCATTGGCAGAACGCTTAGAAGATGCACCAGCTCCACCAAAGAGACTGCCTACATCACACTTGTGCGTCCTCTCTTGGAGTACTGTTGCCCCTTGTGGGACCCTCACCAGGTGGGACTGACGGAAGATATTGAGAAGGTTCAGAGAAGGGCAGCTCGTTTTGTTTTATCACGTTACGGGGGGGAAAGCGTCACGGAAATGTTGCACGAATTGGGGTGGAAATCATTAAAAGAAAGACGTTATTCATTGCGGCGTGATCTGTTTGCGAAGTTTCAATCACCGACTTTTAGTTCTGAATGTGAAAATATTTTGCTAGCACCCAACTACTTAGGGAGACATGACCATCCCAATAAAATAAGAGAAATCAGATCGAAAACGGAACGATTTAGGTGTTGTTTCTTCCCGCGCGCTATTAGAGAATGGAACGGTAGAGAAAAGTTATGAAAGTGGTTAATGAACCCTCTCCCAGGCACTTGAATGTGATTTGCAGAGTATCTATGTAGATGTAGATGAAAGTCATATTCGGTAAAACGTACGTTGTGAACATAAAACCAAGTAATGTTTAAGATTAAATGAATACTTTATCTGGTAAGGGATGGAGCATTTATTGTATAGGTAAACGATATCTCGATATAAATCGTTTATAAATATAAGGAACATTAGGGGCCCTATAACACTTCCCTGGGGAACCCCAGATATCACTTCTGTTTTAGTCGATGACTTTCCGTCAGTTACAACGTACTGTGTCCTTCCTGACAGGAAATAACGAATCCAATCGTACAACTTTGGCGATATTCCATAAGCACGCAATTTGCTTAGAAGACTCTTATGAGGTACAGTGTCAAAAGCCTTCTGGAAATCTAGAAACACGGAATCATTTGACATCCCTTGTCGATAGCAATCATCACAATATGTGAGTAAAGAGCTAGCTGTGTTCCACAAGAATGATACTTTCTGAATCCGTATTGAGTAGGGATTAATTGGTCGTTCTCTTCGAGGTAGTTCATAATATTTAACGAAGGTATATGTTCTAAAACCCTGCTGAAAACAGACGTCAAATCAAATGTTTGTATAGTCTATGGGACTTAACTACGGGGTCATCAGTCCCTAAACTTACAAGCTACTTATGAACTACCTAAGACTAAGGACGGCACAAATGTCCATACCCGAGGGGGGATTCGAACCCCCGACCGTAGTGGCCGTGCAGACCGTGACTGAAGCGCCTCAGTCTCCTCGGCCACCGCGGCCGGCCAGACGTCAATGATATACGCCAGTAGTTTTGCGGATGTCTCCTATTGCCCTTCTTGAATACTGAAGTGACTTGTGCAACTTTCCATTCTTTGGGTGCGGATCTTTCACCGAGCGAACGGTTGTGTATGATAACTAACAACAAGAGAAATGTCACTGTCTGTATAAAATTTCGTTCGATGCGTCGTGGAGGGTACTTAACTTACGGAATAAAAATGCATAGTTTTGCTCCAATCTTTATGAATTTTTGAACCCATGACCTTTAAACGAAGAGGAAGACCACTGGGCACATAAATGTTTGTATGGTATATGACAGAGGGTACCTTGTAGAATACTTTGACGAGAGAAGGAAAGGAGGGAACGAACAGAGAGATGGGAGAGAAAGAGGTGGATGCAGAGAGAGGGGGAAAGGGGATGTGGACTACGAGAGTGTAGGATAAATAAACATGCGGGTAACGCCTGGTTTACAGCTAGTCGTTTATGAAAATAAAGAACACTAGGGGCCCTATAACACATCCCTGGGGAACGCCAGATATCACTTCATCTCAACTCGATGGCTATCCGTCAATTACAACGTACTGTGTCCTTTCTGACAAGAAATCACTAATCCAATCGCACAATTGTCGCGATATCCACAAGCACGCAGTTTGATTAGAAGACGATTGTGAGGTACAGTGGCGAAAGCCTTCCAGAAATATAGAAACACGGAATCTATTTGACATCCCTTGTAGAAAGCACTCATCACATCATGTGAGTAAAGAGCTAGCTGTGTTTCACAAGAATGATACTTTGTGAATCCGTATTGACTATGGGTCAAAAGGTCGTTCTCTTCTAGGTATTTGAGGAAAGTATATATTCTAAAATCCTGCTGCAAACCGACGTCAATGATACAGGTATGTAATTTTGCGAGTCACACCTATTGCCTTTTTTGAATATTGAAGTGACTTGTACAACTTTCCAGTCTTGGTTGTATGTGATAACTAAGTACGGGGCTATTTCATCAGCATACTTTGAAAGGAACCTAATTTGTATACAATCTGGAACGGAAGACTTACTTTTCTTATGTGATTTAAGTTGCTTTAATAATCCAGGGTTATCCACTTCTAAATTACACAAGCAGGCATCTTGATACGAATTCTGGAGTATTTTCTTCTTGTTCTTTAGTGACGGAATTTCGGAAAGCTGTGTTAAGCAATTCTGCTTTAGCAGAACTGTCATCAGTAGCAACAGCGTTACTATCGCTTAGTGGGAGTGTTCATTGTGTTTTGCCGCTAGTTTACTTTGCATATGATCAGGATTTCTCAGGATTCTGTACCAAATTACTCGACAGGGTTTAGTTGTGGTAACAATTGTAAGCTTCTCGCATTGAAATTCGATCTAAATTTCTAATTTCTGTAAATGATTCCCAGTCTTGTGAATTTTGTGTCCGTTTAGATTTGGCACGCTTTTTTTTCTTTGCTTGATCTTCAAAGCAAGAGGAAAGTCAATGATGCATGGCGGAGGGTAACTTACAATAAATTTAGACACTGCTTCACTGATCACCATGAAAGTTGACAGTTTTATAATTTTTCCTGATGGGGTAGGCAATGGGCTGAGCAGGTGGATGAGGAGTTGGACAGAGAAGACGAGGAGATGATTGTCAGGGAAAGGGAAGGTGGAGATAGGCGGAGAGAGGGCAGAAGGAGATGAACAGAGACAGAGAAGGGGAAGGAGATGCACGGAGGGAGGCAGGCAAAGAGAAGGTGGACAGAGAGAGAAAATGGAAGGATAGTGACTTAAGACTCTAATACACAAGCACCCGGACGCCGTCAGCCTTCAGCTACTTTTGATATACAAGCGATACTAAAATTGCGCCGGCCGCGGTTGCCGAGGGGACTGAGGCGCTCCAGTCACGGTCTGCACGGCCACTACGGTCGGGGGTTCGAATCCCCCCTCGGGCATGGATATATGTGCCGTCCTTAGTATTCAGTAGTTTGTAAGTTTAGGGACTGATGACCCCGTAGTTAAGTCCCATAAGCTGTACAAACATTTGAACATTTGATTGAACTAAAATTGCGCCGTGACTGGTGTCGCCCACTGCGGCTGCTGTTGTAATGAAGGCGCCGTGACAGCTGTGGAGTACATAAACACTACTGCAGGACACCAGCCTCCCTGTATACGGTGTCTTTCCCGATGTAGTTAGCACCTTCCTTTTCGCGTCAAAAGGCCCCAATCTTGTTACAATGCTTTCAGTAGCTCTGACGTTACTGTGTTGACCACTAAATACGCCACAGTTGAGCTGGACGGAGCACATTGTGCGACACTGCTTACTGCCAACTCAGCGCACACAAACCAGCAGCCCATAAATTACGGGAATAACGTGACCTGGACATAAGCATCTGTGCAACGCACTTCCACGAACCTATTAACGTGTTGTTAAATTCATGTCACGCAGATTCGCTGCTGTACTGTATTTCAAATATGGACCAACCCACTATTAGACATGTGGGCATATCTTTTGGCGTGACAGTAACGAACTACAAGTTTGGTATGCGCCTTGGACTTGAAAGAAAAGTAATGGGAGGAAAACGGGCCAAAGTGGTTTATGAAACAATAGGTACGAAGAAATCTTGCTGTATGGAAGATATGTGAGGAACAGGAAAGGCAAAGACACGCTTTTTTTGGCACATATACACCGAAATAAAGCACACACAATAAAGTAAGAAATATGCTTCTGGCTTAACTGACAAGGAATAACGTCAAAGAGTAAAAAGACAGATTTTACATAAGTTACGACAGCTGTCGGTGTTTAACACTGGTTTTGTGGTCTCGGGTCCAAAGACCTGTTAGATGCATTTCTCCTCGCGAGTTATCATCAAGCATTTTCACCTCTCCATAATTATTGTGTAGTTGCGTCAACGCATAAAGTAATTTTAGTGTAAATTTGTGGCGGTAGTTGCAGCCGTACCCGTAAGTCAGGTGCGTACTAGTTGATAGTAACGTTGTGCAACAGGAAGTAGCAGTGTGAGTCAGGCGAACGAGTGCGGAAGAGTTGGGGAAACGGTGTACTCAGCGGGATTGCGAGTAGCTCTTTCCGCGAACTGGTAACTCAATGGACTGGAAAAGGCACATTTGCTAAACACATACGCCGGGCCAGTTCACTAGCAGCAGTGTCTTTGGTGTGACAGCTTTATGACGGAGTACCACAGTTTCATCGTATGATGGGGCCACAGCTCGACAAAAACACCCCGTTCACATGGGCTCGCAAAATCGGACTTTGTAAACTGATTTCCCAATTTAGTTTGTGGTTGGTCACGAAAACACCTCAAAATCAATTCAAATGTTTGTAAAGCTTATGGGACTTAACTACGGGGTCATCAGTCCCTAAACTTACAAACTACTTATGAACTACTTACGAACTAGGACGGCACAAATATCCATGCCCTAGGGGGGATTCGAACCCCCGACCGTAGTGGCCGTGCAGACCGTGACTGAAGCGCTTCAGTCTCCTCGGCCACCGTGGCCGGCCCAAAATCAATTCTGGAAATCCGATTTATAGAGCGGTTAGCCACTTCCACAGCCGATTTACGTGCCCATGGAAACGCAACCGTTTTCGAAACATGCTTCGCTTGTCAGATTACGTCTTCTAGTTAAGAAGTTTCGGGTAGTATGGATAGAGTCACTTTCTCTGCAGTGAAAGAGAAGTATAAACATTAGACTGAAGATGAATATGTCTATTTCAGTAAAGAGAGACACTGTTCAAATGCTTGTAATTCTATGGGACCAAACCATTTTGGTCATAAGTCCCGATACTTACAAACTACCTAAACTAAGTTAAACTAACCTAAGTACAACACACACATCCATGCCCGAGGGAGGATTCGAACCTCCGACGCGGGAGGCCGCGCAATCCGTAACGAGGCGCCCCAGACCGCTCGGCTACTCCCGAGAGGCAAAAACACTGATTGTGCTGACTAAATAGGAACTGAAACAGCTGCTTTCGAGACGCTATAGTTGAGTGGGATAGCAAATCCGATTCGGGTTTTAACATGTTAACACGACAGCGGGAAACGGTTAATATAATAGTATAGAAAAGCAGTGTATTCATAAATTTAAATTACACGTTTACTACATACCACTTACTACTACATAAGAATACTATCTTGAAAATTGTTGAATTTTCAATTTCTGGATGATCATGGTGTGGTTTTATTCGTTTTTGTAAATATAGTGCAAAATTAAAGACATTTGGGATTGCTCTGGTCGAAAGACACCTTCTCAGAAAATGCTAAATGTTTGTTAAACTTAAGGGACTTAACTGCGGGGTCATCTGTCTCTAAACATACAAACTACTTATGAACTACCTACAACTAAGGACGGCACAAATATCCATGCCCGAGGGGGGATTCGAACCCCCGACCGTAGTGGCCGTGCAGACCGTGAGTGAAGCGCCTTAGTCCCCTCGGCCACCGCGGCCGGCGGTAATCAAATATTCAAATGTTTGTATAGCATAAGGAACTTAACTGCGGCGTCATCAGTCCCTAAACTTACAAACTAGTTATGAACTATCTTATACTAAAGACAACACAAAAATCCATGCCCGAGGTGGATTCGAACCCCCGACCGGGAACGGCCTCGCGCATTGGATCATAGCACCTTTATGCGCTCGGTCACTCCGCTGCGGCACACCTTCTCATCAGTTTTGTTGTACATATATTTATCTTTCTAGTGAGTAAGTGAATGTAATTGGCTGTACTCGTAAATTATTTTTCCTCTTTCAAATTTGTTATCCAGCTCTTTCTTACCGTGTCATCGTACAAAAGAAACCTGTAATTACTGGGAGGCTTTTGCTTCGGCCGGTATTATACTATCAAAATACTACACCAAGAATTGGACGAAAACATTGGATGAAATGTTGGTCCTATTCTTTGACAAAGATATTGGATGAAACGCAAAAGGGGTTTCACACTATTATTCAATATTTTGTCAAATTAGCTTCAAAATTGCGATGTTATGCTCAAATGTTGTTTATACTACAGTTGCGTTGTGTCTGTATTTAGAACAGAAGGAGGGAAAAAAGAAAAGGAAACGCTCTTGGATGAAACCGTGGATGTCAGGGCGAAATAAATAAAATTTATTATGGGAACGAGAGGATTTTTTTGTCGTAGGCAGTACAGTCGGACCGTTATTAATTGCTAATTATTTTGTAGCTCTCCATTCTTCACAATTTGCAATAGGGTAACAGAAAAGGCAGACACAAACAGTGTATACGAACGTAAGTTGATAAAGTAAGGTTCATTAAATAACGTTTTAAATGAAAAATTGTCAACAATGATAAAGAGGAAAATCTAAATGGTTTATGACGCTATTAACAGTGTAAGAGGGGAAACATATTTGATAAAGTAAATAGGCTCTTTTTATTTCCTTATAAAATTGTCTGACGTATTTATATGTACATATTTTCTCTTGCAAACAGATGTCGATTTAGTGAAAGTTGATTCACTTGCCAGCACTTAGCACACCAAGTTGATCAAAATCATATTATAAAGTCAGCTTTGGCCGTAAATAAGATTTACGGTTGTTACTCCAATTCCGATACTATATCATGACTTTTTACATCACGGATTGGAACTCAACCTCACTATCACCACAGGGTTGCGCGCTACGCAAATTAACCCGCGAGCACTCGCGCTGTGAGCATTTTGCTCACAGTAATTTTAAAACAATCGGCATTTTACCAATTTTAAATAGTCAAATTTGTGTGTTTTCTTATAAAGGCAACTAGAAATATATATTTATACATATTAAGTGCATTAGAAACTGTTCCTTGATTGTCAGAAAAATGCTATAAACGCGATCGGTTGCGTAACTTTTAAAGGCGCGAGTTCTCGCGGGTTAACGTGACGGACAGAGTGAATTACCCTCGTCGCCTGTTATACAACGCCCCATCTCATTTAGACAATCCTATCAATTTTGTTGTTGCTGGAAAACTCTACACAAACTTGTTACTACTAACCTTGTTTACGAATACGAACGTTATGTCAGACATTTAACCTTCAAATAAAACAGTTGTAGCGGCAAGAAGGCTGTAATACTACTAGCTCTCCGAGTGGTCACATTTCTCCCTGCAGGAAACAGAAGAAGAGCGATTTATTTGATCTAATCTACGCCGAGGCCTTAGATTTCATGAAATATTGGACGACGTTCCCATTACACTTCGTCCAATTTTTCTTTGTCCAATTCTTGTAATATTGGATTTATCTACACTTATTTGAAGAGTAATTAAAATTGCAAGATGGTCTTAGACTTTCTAAGAGTCTTCCTCAGATCTGCTTTGTAATACGTAATATTTAGGGTTTTGTCACTTGCTCGCGTGTATATTAGATTCAGTTTTGAGTAAATATCATGTTAGTGTACTATTCCGCCGTGTGAATCGCGACAGTCTTCTGTTTTTGTGCTCGCGTGTATATCAGCGTCATTTTCGCGTTAAGCATCTCGCTAGTGTGTTTTTCCGCCGTCTGAATCCCAAAAGCCGTCTGTTTTCTTTTCGTTGGATTAGTATCAGCTCTATCCGTCCACGTTTACCTTACTTACACTCTGTCGATTTTACACCGCGTCTTTGTAGTCGTTAGTTTATCTGGGTAATGTAATCTAGAATAGGGACTGTAGTGCTGTGTGCGGATGCAGTCCATGCTGGTGACATCTCGCTCTCAGTTTCAAGATGTGTTAACCTTGGTGGCTCAGCTTGAGGTTGCGGTCGAAGGGCGTCGTTGTTGTTGGCCCGTCGTGGGAACTGAACAGATTCCCGGCGTGTCCACCGATCGGCCTGCGGCAGCGACATACCATGGTACTGCTAGCAGTGAGGCAGACACCCCACCCGTGGTTGCGTGGGTGGTCGCTCCAGCGCGTGGCAGGCGGCGTAAGACATTCCGGTGGACCGATCGTGACGCCTCCCCGGTTCGTCTTACGAACAGGTTTGAAGCGCTATCTGTTCAGGAAAATGTTCCTGAGCCTGATTGTGTCTCTCATCCTGAAGGCACCATGCAGCCTGCAAGATCGGGGTGAGTCTGCCCGTAGTTGGGAGCTCCAACGTTAGGTGGGTAGTGGAGCCTCTTAGGCAGATGGCTGACAAAGAGGGGGAAGAATGCCAACGTGCACTCCGTGTGCATACCGGGTGGAGTCATTGCAGATGTGGAACGGGTCCTTCCGGATGCCATGCCGCCAACTGCAGGTGGTGGCCCACGTCGGTACTATTGATGTGTGTCACATTAGATCTGAAGAGATTCTCTCAGGTTTTGAGCGGCTATCTGAAGTGGTCAAGACTGCCAGTCTTTCATGCAAGATGAAAGCAGAGTTCACCATCTGCAGCATAGTTGACAGGATCGACTGTGGACCTCTGGTTCAGAGCCGAGTGCAGGGTCTGAATCAGAGGCTCAGATGATTCTGCGACCGTGTAGGCTACAGATTCCTTGACTTGCGCCATCGGGCGATAGGGTTCCGGGTCCCGCCGAATAGCTCAGACGTCCACTACACGCAGAAAACGGATAAATGGGTAGCGTGGGCTGTGTGTCGTTGAATGAGCGTTTTTTTTTTAGGTTAGGGGGGCTCGGGAACACACAGGACCTGTCCCTGTACCTCAAAAGGTACAGGTCAAAGATAGGACGAACACAGATCTAAAAGCAATTGGTGTAACAGTTGTAAATTATCGTAGCTGTATTGGGAAAGTACCAGAGATCCAATCGCTAATAGAAAGTACTGAATCTCAAGTCATTATAGGTACCGAAAACTGGCTAAAGCCGGAGATAAGTTCATCTGAAATTTTTACTAAGCGGCAAATGGTTTTCAGAAAGGATAAATTGAATAAAACAGGTGGTGGCGTATTTATTGCTGTCACAAGTGGTTTATCGTGTAGCATAAATTAAGTAGGTAGTTCCTGTGAACTGGTGTGGGTAGAGGTTATACCTGCCAACACGAGTAAACTAATAATTGGATCTTTTTACCGACCCCTGACTCAGATGATTCGCTTGCAGAACTGTTCAAAGAAAGCTTGGACCGAATTTCAAAAATGTTCCCCCAGCATACGATTTAGTTGGTTGTGATTTTAAATTATCCTCGATATGCTGGCAAAAATACAAGTTCTAAACAGGAGGCAAGCATGAACGTCCCAAATCGTACTGAACGCATTCTCCGAAAATTATCTCGAGCAATTAGTTCACGAAACGACTAGAAAGGTAAATGTTTGTGAAAATATACTTGACCGCTTATGAACTTATAATCTGGAGCTAATAAAATGTTCAAATGTTTGTAAAGGTTATGGTACTTTTTGAAAATTTCTCGCCGCGGCTTTTAGACGACGCTACCGAGAAATTTTTCAAGATTTCCATACGACGGGAAAACCTAAAATCACACTTCAAGTTATCGGACTTAACTGCGGGGTCATCAGTCCCTAAACGTACAAAGTACTTATGAAGTAACTTATACTAAAGACAACACATTCATGCCCGAGGGAGGATTCAAACCTCCGACGCGGGAGACCGCGCGATCCGCATCGTGGCGCTCCAGACAACTCGGTAACTCCCGCGTGGCCCAGAGCTAATAAAAGAGTATCACAACAGACACAGGGATCAGTGAACACAGTTGACGTAGCGAAAATGAATATGGGATTTCCCAAACCTACCACAAATAAACGAAAAATATATCTATTCAAAAAAGCAGATAAAAATTCGATAAACGCTTTCTTGAGTGAGAATCTCCAGACTTTCGAAACTAACAATGTTAGTGTAAATCAGATGTGACTTCAAAGAAATAATATCGACAACCGTTGAAAGATTTATACCAAACAAATTAACAAAAGCGGGGTTTGACCACCACCACCTAGAGAAAAGGCCGCGGCGCATATCTGACTGGCTCGCTGCTTCGGCATAGTGGGCCGTGCCCCAGCGGCTACCCAGTCAGCTATGCGCGCGCAGCATACTCTGCCTGACGTCACACGAGAGCGCCGAGACCTTCTCTCTAGGTGGTGTTGGTCTGACTCGCCGTGGTACACAAAACAGGTTACATCACTCTTGCAAAAGCAAAGAAAAAGGCGTGCCAAATTTAAACGGACTCAGAATCCTCGAGACTGGCATTGTTTTACAGAAACTCGAAATTTAGAACGAACTTCAATGCGAGAAGCTTATAATAAATTCCACAACGAAACCCAGTCACATACGGTAAGTTGGTGCCGGCCGCGGTGGCCGAGGGGACTGAGGCGCTTCAGTCACGGTCTGCACGGCCACTAAGGTCGGGGGTTCGAATCCCCCCTCGGGAATGGATATTTGTGCCGTCCTAGTTCGTAAGTAGTTCATAAGTAGTTTGTAAGTTTAGGGACTGATGACCCCGTAGTTAAGTCCCATAAGCTGTACAAACATTTGATTTTGGTAAGTTGGTACAGAATCCTAAGAAATTCTGATCGTATGTAAAGTACACTAGCGGTAAATCACAATCAATTGCTTCACTACGCGATAGTCACGGTGATGCTACTGATGACAGTTCTGCTGAAGCACAATTGATTAATATAGCCTTCCGAAATTCCTTCACGAAAGAAGACGAAGTAAATACTACGGAATTCGTATCAAGAACAGCTGCTAGCATGCGTAATTTAGAAGTGGATACCCCTGGTGTATTAAAGCAGCTGAAATCATTTAACAAAAGTAAGTCTCCCGGTCCCAATTGTATACCAATTAGTTTCCTTTCAGAGTATGCTGATGCAATAGCCCCATATCTAGTTATCGTATACAACAGCTCGCTCAGCGTACCCTAAGACTGGAAAGTTACACAGGTCACTCCAATATTCAAAAAGGCAATAGGAGTGACCCGCAAAATTACAAGCCTATATCACTGACGTCGGTTTGCGGTAGGATTTTATAATATATACTTTCCTCAAATACGTCGAAGAGAAAGAACTACAGACCCATCGTTAACACGGATTCACAAAGTATCATTCTTGTCAAACACAGCTAGCCGTTTACTCACAAGATGTGATGAGTGCTATCGACAAGGGATGTCAAATAGATTCCGTATTTGTAGATTTCCGGAAGGATTTTGGCACTGTACCTCACAATAGTCTTCTAATCTGCCGGCCGCGGTGGCCGAGGGGACTGAGGCGCTCCAGTCACGGCCTGCACGGCCACTACGGTCGGGGGTTCGTATCCCCCCTCGGGCATGGATATTTGTGCTGTCCTTAGTCTTAGTTAGTTCATAAGTAGTTTGTAAGTTTAGGGACTGATAACCCCGTAGTTAAGTCCCATAGACTATACAAACATTTGACCATTTCTTCTAATCAAACAGCATGCCTATGGAATATCGCCAAAATTGTGTGAATGGATTCGCGATTTCCTGTCAGAAAGGACACTGTACGTTGTAATTGACGGTAAGTCATCGAGTAGAACAGAAGTGATATCTGGCGTTCGCCAGGGAAGTGATATAGGGCATCTACTGTTCCGTTTCGTTTTTAAAAACGATTTAGGAGACAATCTGAGTAGCTCCGTAAGACATTTTACGGATGATGCTGTTACTTATCGGTTAGTAAAGTCACTAGAAGATCAGAAGCAACTGCAAAATGATTTAGATATCAGCATGGTGCTAAAATGACAACTGACCCTTAATAATGAGAAGTCTGATATCATCCATATGATCATTAGAAGAAGCCCGTTAACCATCATTTACACGATACGTCAGTCAAAGCTACAGGCCGTAAATTCTACTAAATACACTGTAGTAACAATTACAAACAATTTAAATTATGAAAGAATACATAGGAAATATTCTAGGGAAAGCGAAACATAGACTACGTGTCGTTGGCAGAACACTCAGAAGATACAACAGCTCTATTAAAGAAACTGCCTACAGCACACTTGTGCGTCCTATTTTGGAGTATTGTTGTGCATTGTGGGATCCCCACCAAGTGGGATTGACAGACGATTTAGACAAAGGACAGAGAAGGGCAGCTCGTTTTGTATTATCGCGATATAGGGGAGAGAGTGGCACGGAAATGATGCACGAGTTGGGGTGAAATCATTAAAAGAAAACGTTACTCTTTGCGACGAGATCTATATGTGAAATTTCTTTCACCAACTTTCTCTTCCGAATGCGAACAGGTTTTGTTAGCACACACATCCATAGGGAGACATGATCATCAGAATAAAATAAGAGAAATAGGACCGAAAACTGTAAGATTTAGGTGTTCCTTTTTCCGAAGCTATTAGAGAATGGAACTGTAGAGAAACATAAGCGGTTCGATGAACCCTCTGCCATGCACTTCAATGTAGCTGTATTTATGTAGCTGTAGAGTATTTATGTAGCTGTAGATGTAGAATTAGTCCAATTGAAAGCTAAAGATATTTAGATGTGTTTAATTTGTATTTTGGTAAACAAACTGCAAGGAAAATTAAAAGTGTTTCAATAAATAAAACACTTTAATTTTCACTGCACAAATCATAGACTCTCATTGTCTGTGATTTGACCACTGTTAAAATGGCGGACAAGTTTACGTTGTTTGCCGTAACTCGTTTGTCACTCTATGAAAGTGAAGCTCGTTGCCTTCATGTGATCGCCTGCACTGTTACCAATCTGATTTTAGCTCTCGTTTAATGTCTCGTTTCCATTTCACACGGCCAGACCACAAACTATAGCAAATTAATCAATCGGGGATTTCTAGAGTTTTATGAATTTGCAACTGGGGGTTGAAATATAGATTTATAAACAAGATGGAATCCGTATAAACCTGGTGATTTGGTAATCATAATTTCTGCTTTATTTCGAATTTGTTTCTTGCATTTACTTACGATAATGATTATACGTGGCTCAACAACAAAGATATATTCGTTTTACAAACAAAATTTATCGAACTACAAATATAACAAGTGACTGATTCTTTGCGGTTAGTAATTTGCTTGAGCACGTTATTTGTATTCTGTGATTCAATAATACACCTCTACGCTTGTGTTGTGAATTATAAGCTGTTGATGAGGAAGAAGAGTAACTGACTGATCGTTTGTTAACACAGGTAAGACCTGGGTAGCAGCACTTTCATTGCGTATGTGGTGTTCCACGTCCATATTACTTAGATAGGACTTGCTTGAAATAACGCAGTGCCGTCAAATGGGGCTCGAGCCCTAGTAGATGCCGTCCGTGCGCTGTATGTCTGTTGCTTCCCTTTTAATGTCGTATGTCCCATAATGTACTTTCCGAGTAGAGTCGCACAAATCGTAACGTTCTGTACGTTTCAAGACTTCACGAGCATCTAAAAATTCCTGGAAGGATTGCGCTTAACAGCACTTCGAAAATCGCAAGAGGTTAACGTATTCCGTAAGGGAAGGGGAGGAGGGAAGAAAAGAAAAAAAGCTGACGTTATTTCCAGTTCCGTGATCCTTCAAAAAGTCTAGAGATCTCAGCGCTGAGCCATCTTTCTCACCTGTGAAGGAAGGTAAAAATTGAGACAAGCGTTTTGTTTTCTCGTGCAGTAGTGAGTAGCAGAACGGCCGCATTGTGTAGGGCAGTCCGGGGCGTGCTTCGCAGTTTACGACGCTGACGTCACGCGCATCTTGTGCTGACACCTGGCGGCGGCCCCTGTGATCTGCCGAGCGTTGCCTCACATCTCCACTTCTTTGCCGTGAAGTGAAGCCCCCATCCACAATAGGTCACAGTTATTGTCTAAAACCGGAAAACATTGACCTTCAGCTGCTCACAGCGGAAAATATTACATCCTGCCTGAATGGTTGCGTGGGTGGTGCCCGTTTCTCGAAATAACGCTGAAGAAATGGGTGGGGACTAAGCAGTAAATGCATGCAAATTCTTGAAGGGTAAAAGTGCAGTTTATGCGGCAGCGGCTAGCCGTCGCGCTCGCTAGGTTAGAAACGGCAGAGCAGCGAATCAGGAGTCGCGATGCCGCGGCCAATAGGCTGTGTTCACAGTGGCACCGACAGACCGTCGTCAGACGCTATCGACAGAGTTCGACTGAAAACATCGACCGAGGGTGTGGTCACACTGCAGCCGATATAGCTTGTCACTTGGTCCCGTTAAAGGAGAAAGTTAGGTTAGGTTTCAACGCATTCTTTGTTTGAAGTATATTAGATTTCAATTCCTTGGGGTGCAGTGATTCCACCGACGTTTTTATGCTTCGAAATTAGTGATACGATGCGGCTTTTGTTATTAATAAAGACTTCAAATGTATACGAATGAGCTACACCTGTATGGAACGAAGAAAGTGAGGAGGATTGTGTACTGTTCTCAGTTATTGCTACTCCTAGACAGTCTTAACGAATATGTGAGGTACCGGTAAAAGGATAAATGTCTATTACATACTTGATATTTCGTGGTGTCACTGACAAGCAGTATTACAGTTTTGCTGAATTTATTTGAAGTTGTGCACACATACACTAGTTAACCTCCCTGCTTTAAATAATGAAAAACTACACCAGTTAGGTACGTTTATTGCTCATCACAACGAATTTCGAGAATTTATTCGTGTCTTCTAATGCATTGTTTACATAATTACGCTACTTTTTCGACGTTTCAGCGTGTAATTTCCTAACACACTTGCACTGCGGTTGTCTCTTTTAGGTTTGCTACATAAGTTCGAAAAATCGGACAGAATAAATGTTGAGGTGTGTGTTTTATCCTAATGTTAGAAACCATAACTTTTACTGTCTAGCCGCGGTGGAGTAGCCGAGCGGTCTAAAGCGTCTCGCTGCGGAGCGCGCGGTTGCTCGCCGTGGAGGTTCGAGTCCTCCCTTGGGCATGGGTTTGTGTGTTGTCCTTAGGTTAGTTTACCTAGGTTTAAGTAGTTCGTAAGCTACGGACTGATGACCACGGAGGTTGGTCCGATAGATTTACAAACATTTGAACATTTGAATTTTTTACTGTCTGCTAAAGGTATTGTGCCTCTTCCATTATTCAGAATATGCAACATAATAATCGTGACTTAGATCTACCTGTGTACAAAAACCAGAGTAAGTGACGATTTTTGTGTTGTGATATACAGTTTAATGGAACAGACAATGCCTGCAGATATAGACAGACGTACTATTTAGTACGTAAAAAAGTTGCCTGATTTTATTATGTATGCTACGGTTTCCCTCATTACAATAACCTGAAAAAGACTACATCTGTGCCTGTGCAAGAGCTGCATAATAACATGGAACATAATAACATGGAAACGACACGATATATTTATGTAAACACATGCACTAAAGGCAAGAAAAATTCTCGAAATGCGTTGTGATAAGCATAAAAATACATAACGGATACAATTTTTCAGTATTTAAATTCATGAAGAACACTGTATAAGGCCACCCAGAAACATCTGATTATGACGAAAGAAATGAAGTTACGGTACACTGAACTGCAATGATTGTCATTCAATATATTTGTGAAAGACTAGTGTGAAATTAAGAATAATTTTGAACACAGAAACCGCTGAAAAGCGGAAGCACACACAGGCCTGCACCACATTTGCAGGTCACTTCATAGAACACTCTTCACCTTGTTAAAGAACTCCAGAACCAGTAAGAATTTCTGAACAGCTAATACCCGATTATCACAGTGTAAAACACCGTAAGAGAGCCACTACAGTAACATTAAGATAAGCCACAATCCCGAATAGAACACATTCTTTGAGGTTATAATTCACGCCTAAAATTTTTGATAAAGGATTAACCCACCTGGGGTTCCCAATAAACTGTATCAGACCATAGATTCCGAATTATATCCCAATTGTGATATTTATCGTCTTCTGGGTGCCACAATCTCTTTCTTTCTTTCACTAAGCATATCAGTTTCTCACTGTCCATATCTAGCATGTGAGAACGTCGGTCGATTTGACCGAAGAAAACAAACTGATTTGAATTTACCGACTGTCGCCCGAAATGTCTACGTTCGGGCGATGAGATCGGCTACACTGTGACCGTGCCCATAGAGGAGTACAAATTTGAAACGATCGGCCGTTTTCCGCCGATGTCTGTCGTCGGTAAAACCCACCGATATCGGAGCCACTTTGACCACAGCCTAAGAAAGAGCGTTACAATTGTACTATGTAAACAAATCGAAGCGGTGTATGCAAACGTTTTTGACGATCAACAAGTTACAGTTGCTTAATGTCACTTGATCACTGTTTCTAACATATCATAAAATAAATAAAACATGCTATACCGGCTCTATGGTTGACAGGTTCTTGTATGTACCCTTGTCCGGTCGTAAAAGTAATTGCGGTAATTTCCAACAATGCTTGCAATCGAGGTAGCTAGGACTGAAACGTACAACTGTAAATCGATTGAGTGTTTCTGAACCGCAACGCGCACTCACATACTAAAAATAAATTTCTCGGGGGAGGGGGGGGGGGGGTTCGAATCCCCCTTCGGGCATGGATATTTGTGCCGTCCTAGTTTGTAAGTAGTTCATAAGTAGTTTGTAAGTTTAGGGACTGATGACCCCGTAGTTAAGTCCCATAGACTATACAAACATTTGAACATTTTAAATTTCTCGTTTAACCTATACAAAATGATCAAATGTTTGTAGAGCTTATGGGACTTAACCAAGGGGTCATCAGTCCCTAAACTTACGAACTACTTATGAATTAGCTAATACTAAGTACGGCACAAATATCCATGCCCGAGGGGGGATTCGAACCCCCGACCGTAGTGGCCGGGCAGAACGTGACTGGCGCGCCGCAGACCGCTCGGCCACCGCGGCCGGCTTTAACCTATACCTAACTTAACTTTCACTTAAGATGATCACTGTTTTGTACAGATCACAAAATAAATAAAACATGCTATACCTGCTCTATGGTTGACTGCTGTGGTGTATTAATAGTAGGTAATACGGTAATTACCTAAAATCCTCTTATAAATGGAAAATCAATTACAATCTCAGAAACGCCCCACCTAAATCCACGAATAAACTTCGAAATTGACGCCAAATTTACTCGTCATGAAACATGCAATCTTATTGGCCGGCATAACTCGACTCCTGATTGGCTGCTCCGCCGTTCCTAAACTAGCGAGCGCGACGGCTAACCGCTGCCACATAAATTGCACTTTAACCTTCTTGAAGTTATTGTGCGCCGGACGTGCCTGAATGATTTGTGGAAGAATATTGTGAAAAGGAGACGCAACGAGGACTACCGCAGAACGTTTCGACTAAAGCTGGCAGGTGTGTCGCTTAAGTCCAGAGTTCCCGACAAAAGCTTATCTAGAGTGCTAACATAAGAGGTGATGAAGACACTGTTGAGGCAGTATGTATCGTCAGGGGAAGCCCATAGTTGATGCGTAGATAGAGATTTTTCTCAGTTCTGCTCATTACATCAATGTCGAGAATCTCCATTCAGTTCGCGCGGTCTCTTAAGTGTTAAATGAAGTGAATTTTTTGTTACTGTTTATTTGTGTGTGTTTTATCAAGTTTGTTCTTTGTATTTAAGATTAATGATGCCTATTTGTGGTGTTTTTGTGCGTGAAAACTATAATAAGAAGACTAAAACTAGTTATATTACGCATTATAAGTTTCCAAAAGATCCTGAAACGTTCAGCTTTGTAGAAGTGACAGTATCGGCACTGAAAATGCTACATCCGCAGCACAGATGTTAAAAAGGACTATTATTTACGTGATCTCCAAAATGAGTTCAGAAACTTTTGCCAAACAACATCTTAAAGCAAACGGCAGTTCCTATATTGCATCTTTTTAGAGCCGCTGCGGTTGCTGCATCGGCTTCTATCCAACAAAGAAAAGACAGAAGATGGCGAAACATGTAAGCATGCACATAACAATCTAGCTTCACTGTCACCAACGAAGAAGAAAAAAGTGGATCAGAGCACAGAAACAGAAAAACTTTGTATCGAGGATGAAATGAAAAGAGTTGATAAACAATTATCACTAGTAAAAGATTATCTGCGTTTAATAACTGCAAACAGAACTCCCTGAACGAGAAACATATAACTGGCTCATTCATTATGCAGACGGAGAAAACTATGCAAAAATCTTCAGTATGTAAAACAATGATAAATTGATGAGTAAGCAGCAGAAAGTTTTGTAAAAATTTTTTTACAGACAAAAATTTCTCGTTAAACCCAAGAATAATACCAAATTGGAGACTGGAAGATACATATAATCTGCATGTAACGAATTGAATGTAACACTACAATATTGTCGAGTGTGATGCACAAAATGCTATACTAAACACTGAGTTCCAAAAATGTTTGTATAGTCTATGGGACTTAACTACGGGGTCATCAGTCCCTAAACTTACAAACTACTTATGAACTACTTACGAACTAGGACGGCACAAATATCCATGCCCGAGGGGGGATTCGAACCCCCGACCGTAGTGGCCGTGCAGACCGTGACTGGAGCGCCTTAGTCCCCTCGGCCACCGCGGCCGGCAAAACACTGAGTTCTTGTGATTGTTGCATTTCTAGTGCTAATGAGAATTGTACAATGTTTAAAACGGATTCAAGGATCAGTTACCTAGAAGAAACGTTTGAACTAATGGACAGGTATGTCAAGGGGAGACATAATCTAATGTTTTATTTTTGTGATTACTAGATACACCGTGTACGGGATTAAACGCCGTTTTTAATTATAATATTGGCTTCTTTTGTAGGTATGATTTTATCGAACCAATAACTCACTGTATTGTCTTACATTATTTGAAAGGAAGACAAGTTTAAGTGGAACAGTGCCACACGAGAATGCGAAAAAATGTCTCGCATTGCTGACACTTCTCAACAGTGACGTCACGCAGAGGCACCCCGAGGCCAACGAGAAAGACAGGCCCAAATGCAGACGTCATGCCACGCAAGCAAGGTAGTTCCGAGCCGACGCGATTGCTAGCCGATTGGCCGGCCGCTGGGGCACTGCCCACTGCCTCATAGCGGCCAGCCACTGAGCTAACGATTGTGCTGGCTCACAACTACCTTGTTTATGTGGCATGACGTCTGCGCTGGGGCCAGTCTTTCTCGTTAGCCTCGGAGGCGCCCAAGGCCAATGAGAAAGACAGGCTGTGGCACGCACATTGTCACATAAGAAAGGAAGTCCTGAGCTGGCGCGATCGCTAGCTTAGTAGCTGGCCACTATAAGGCAGTGGGCTATGCCCCAGCGGCCAGCCAATCAGCTAGTGATCGCACCAGCTCAGGACTACCTTGCGTACGTGACATGACATGCGCACTGCGGTGTCTTTTTCGGTGGCCTCGGAGGCTCCCGATCGCTGTCGAACGGATTGGCAGAACCTTCTATCTAGTAACCTTGACGTATCCTGATCAGACTGGGGTGAGTAAAGCGTTAAATGTAACATTGTTACTAGTAACAATTACTTTTGAAAGGTGAAAGTTAGTAACAGCATGATTATTTCCATAAAATAATTTTAATTATAACTAATTTAGTAGAAACGATTTAGGAAAAGTGTGTTACTTTTTTTTTATCACATATTACTTAAGCATGAGAATCTCAAGAGAGAATAGTACTGGCCTTTATTTAAAATATACATTATTTATAAATTAGCTTTACAACAATCAGCGCTTGGCGCTTGATGGAGTTTGTTAAGGCTGTCTGGGACACATTTCCTTCTCTAGCCCAGCTGAAGAAACCACTACACATTATAAGTGATGTTTTGTTCCTAGACGAGTTTGTCTATCTTTTTCATCCTAATGTTACTTAGTCAGCAATATGACTGCTGTTTGTTGGATACTATCAATTGTTCATAATACTCTGAAATGAATATAGATAATGTCTGTTGTCTGAATTATAAAGTTTTGTGCATTAATTGAATTTAATTCTTGTTCCATCATTAGTAAGTTTTATTTGAAAATTATATACAGGATGATTATAATTAAAGATAAACTTTCAAAACATTCTAAAAATAACACCACTGCTTAGAATGACATCAAGTTACAACGGAATATTATCAGAAAAGGGGGAAAACGTATAGCAAAGGAAAAATAAAAAGTGTGAAACTTGATCAATAGATGGTGCTGAATGTATCAGAATATCTAAATGAAAACACTTGTCATGCGCACGACCCACTGAATTTGAAATAAACACACCAGATAAACAGCTTGTCTTCATTTCACATCTGAGACATTCGCTATGACTGTCTCAATGCAGGATCGTGTTCTGATTGTAAAGCTGTTTTACAAGAATTTTGATTGTGCACAAGTCGCTCTGCACAAGTTTTCAGACACTGAAAGTTTTGAAAAAAGGCGTTGGTCCGATGACTGCCATGGGTCTGGAGAAAATGAAATTTCTAATAGATGGGTTCGTATGGTGTGCAACCTGATAGAGGAAGGAAACAAATTGATTCGACGCCAGTCGAATAAGTGGGCACAGAAATGCAGCAGGAGTTGAGCGGTGGTTGGCTAACCTGTAGTGCACAGAGAATTGCCCGAACATTGGACAAATCTGTAAGCACGTTGTGTAAAATCCTACGAAACATCTCTCTTTATTAACCGTTCAAAATTATCCCTAACTCGACTTGCTTCCTGTTGACCTGCCAGCAAGAGAGACTTTTGCTTTCGAATTTCTTGCTCACATGAAAGTGGACAATGAATGACCATGGAAGATGTTGTGGACAATGACGCCCACTTCCATCTGACAGGATATGTCAATACACAGAATTATCGAATATGGGCAACATAAAATCCACAAGCGAATGAACCAGTACAGCTTCATCCTAAAAAGGTCACTGTGTAGTGGTGGTTTACGGCATCATTTATCACAGAGCCACCATATTTTTTCAAGAGACAGGTGCATCCAGTCCTGTTACCTGTACCGTCACTGGTAAGCTCTGTTAGTGTCTTTCGCGGGACCACATCATTCCAGCTCTCCAACAGCGTGGATGAGTGTATGAGATCATTCTTATGCAAGATGGCGCACCTCTGCACATTGCAAATAAGCTGCTGCTGTAGAGCCATTTCCGAAATGCTAGGATTATCAGCCGTAATTTTTCTACAGCCTCGTCATCCCGATAACCTGTTCTTAATCCTTTTGTGTTGCGGTTTTGGGGCTATCTGACAGATGATGTGGTCAGACTGCGAACTTAGTTGCATTGAATACACGCGTGGTGCACCACATCTGAACGTGATACCGCCGGCCGCGGTGGCAGAGGGGACTGCGGCGCGCCAGTCACGGTCTGCACGGCCACTACGGTCGGGGGTTCGAATCCCTCCTCGTGGATATTTGTGCCGTCCTTAGTATTAGCTAGTTCGTAAGTAGTTTGTAAGTTTAGGGACTGATGACCCCGCAGTTAAGTCCCATAAACTCTACAAACATTTGAACATTTAAACGTGATACCGGAAAAAATTCGATCACTTGTGGAACATGCTGTTCCTCGATTTTAGATAGTGGCTCAAAACGGTGGACAGCGTATTGAACATGTTTTGCGCCAGTCACACGGAAATTAAAAATCCAATTTGATTCACACTGATGCTTTTTATGCTGTTTTTGGCCTTATAACAATTAAAATGGATGTGATTAAAGGTTTTTGTATAGTTTTTGTCCGCAGGACAATTAAAAACCCGGTTTTACCCATCCGATGTGTTATGACCTTGCTGCTGTGGATAGACTTACATAACTAACAGTCTCACACCTGTCCAAATGTCCAAATGTTTGTAGAGTTTATGGGACTTAACTACGGGGTCATCAGTCCCTATACTTACAAACTACTTATGAACTACCTTATACCAAAGACGATACAAACATCCATGCCCGAGGGGGGATTCGAACTCCCGACGAGGAACGGCCCCCACAACTGCTCACTTGTGTGAGTGCCACCCCCACCTCCGCCTCCACCACTCCCACTTCTCCCTCCCCAATTGGTCACTTGGGCCACTGCCACCCTGGCCGCCCACCGGCCATCCACCACTGCTCACTATTATTTCTTATTCCTAATTTGTACATCAATTTAATTTATTCATTAACAGTTAGAACATTTTGTATTAATTTGCTTCTCAATTTAACAGTAACTTAAGGGTAGCCACCACCACACACCCCCACTCTCGGCCCCACTGCCGCCCCCACCTCCATCCCACCGACAGTCCTAAAGATTGCTACCCCCGCGTGACCTGGTCCGGGACTTGAACCCAAGCACCTAATTTTTTTATTTATGTATTTATTTATTTCAAAGTTATTACACTATTGGCCATTAAAATTGCCGCACCAAGAAGAAATGCAGATGATAAACGGGTATTCATTGGACAAATACATTATGCTAGATCTGACTTGTGATTACATTTTCATGGCTGCATAAATCTGAGAAATCAGCACCCAGAACAACCACCTCTGGCTGTAATAACAGCCTTGATACGCCTGGACATTGAGTCAGACAGAGCTTGGATGGCGTGTACAGGTACAGATGCCCATGCAGCTTCAACACGATACCACAATTCATCAAGAGTAGTGACTGGTGTGTTGTGATGATCAATTTGCTCGGCCGTATCCAGATTGGCCCGTACATGACCTGCAACATGAGGTTGTGCATTATCCTGCTGAAATGTAGGGTTTCGCAGGGATCGAATGAAGGGTCGTAACACAAATGTTCAAATGTCTGTAAAGTCTATGGAACTTAACTACGGGGTCATCAGTCCCTAAACTTACAAACTACTTATGAACTACTTACGAACTAGGACGGCACAAATATCCATGCCCGAGGGGGGATTCGAACCCCCGACCGTAGTGGCCGTGCGGACCGTGACTGAAGCGCCTTAGTCCCCTCGGCCACCGCGGCCGGCGTCGTAACACATCTTAAATGTAACAGCCACTGTTCAAAGTGCCGTCGATGCGAACAAGAGGTGACCGAGACGTGTAACCAATGCCACTCTATTGCCAGTATGGCGATGACGAATACACGCTTATAATGTGCGTTCACTGCGATGTCGCCCAACTTGGATGCGACCGTCATGATGCTGTAAACAGAACCTGGATTCATCCGAAAAAATGACGTTTTGCCATTTGTGCACCCAGGTTCGTCGCTGCATCCACCATCTCCGGGGCTTCTGTCTGTAATGCAGCGTCAGGGGTAACTGCAGCCATGGTCTCCGAGCTGATAGTCCATGCTGCTGCAAACTTCGTCGAACTGTTGGTGCAGATGGTTGTTGTCTTGCAAACGTCTCCATATGTTGCCTCAGGGATCGAGATGTGGCTGCATGATCCGTTACAGACATGCAGGTAAGATGCCTGTTATCTCGTCTGCCAGTAATACGAGGCAGTTGGGATCCAGCACAGCGTTCCGTATTGTCCTCCTGAACCCACCAATTCCATATTCTGCTAACAGTCAGTGGATCACGACCAACGCGAGTAACAATGTAGCGATACCATAAACCGCAATCGTGGTAGGCTACAATTCGACCTTTATCAAAGTCGTGAACGTGATGATACGCATTTCTCCTCCTTACACGAGGCATCACATCAGCGTTTGACCAGGCAACGCCGGGCAACTGCTGTTTGCGTATGACAAATCGGTTGGAAACTTTCCCCATGTCGTCACGTTGTAGGTGCTCTGAAAGCTAATCATTTGCATATCACAGCATCTTCTTCCTGTCGGTTAAATTTCGCGTCTGTAGCACGTCATCATCATGGTGTAGCAATTTTAATGGCCAGGAGTGTACTTACCGATGTACTCTGTCCTACACCAACAATGGAAAGAGGAAGCCAATTATTTCTTACTTCGGACAGTACATTTATATGAATTACATCGAACATGTACCTGAGACTTTTGTAAACTAAACAACTAACAGATACTCTACCAATTGAAGCACTACTCTTCTGAGACATAACCTGTCTTCCGGTATTTTCTCCTATATCCACAGACCTGTAAAACCGAAACGTTCTACACGAAAAGCTATAGTCTTAACAACAAATAGCTGTTGCAGATGCAAGCTAATACATATTTTAGGTAATCACATCGACATTGGAGTGCTCCTCAACACACTTGATCCGCATACAGATCTTAGGATCTACAGCAAACACTTCGTAAGGTTGGTCTATATACACCGCAGAATTGTAAAAGGCCTTTTCCGCAGAGGGAAGAAACTTAGAATGAGTCTAACTCGATTCCCACATCACGACAAAGATGCTGTGCTAGAACAGCTTACAACACATCAGATACAACTCTAACCCCTTTTAGGGCAAAGCGACCCACAGAGCGATGATATTCACATCAAAACCATAGGATTACAACACAGCAGACCCACATCTAACCCTTATTAGGACAAAACGACCCACACCTACTAAGACACACAAATGATTATGTCACCTAAACACCAAAATTCTACATGAATGTTTAGTCTGTCAGCCTCGGTGTAATTAGTGCTGTAATTTCTTAAGCACTTTGAACAAACCTTTGGATTAACTGACAGGCGTGAGACATACTTGCGTCTGAAAGAAATACACGGTTTCCGCGATTGCCGTTTGGTCTTTCTATCATTATTCTCCCATTTTTCAGGTTGGGAATTCGTCTGCGTTTTACCATTGTCACATTTTTCATTTACTAACAGCTTCTTACTATGACTGACAAAGAGACGTTCAGGTCCCGGAAATTTGGTTGGGAAGGAACTTCCTAGGATAGTATACCTCTATTTGTCCAGTCACAGAAGTGTAACTTACAAACTATGTTAACTTATGCTATGAACAACACACACACACACACACACACACACACACACACACACACACACTCATACCTGAGGGAGGTCTCGAACCACCGAGCCGCGGTGGAGTAGCCGAGCGGTCTAAAGCGCCTCGCTGCGGAGCGCGCGGTTGCTCGCCGTCGGAGGTTCGAGTCCTCCCTGGGGCATGGGTGTAAGTGTTGTCCTTAGATTAGTTTACCTTAGTTTAAGTAGTTTGTAGGCTACGGACTGATGACCACGCAGTTTGGTACGACAGATTGAAAAAAAAATAATAATAAATAAACGAACCACTGACAAGGGACGATAGCAAGACCCCTTAGACCGCACGGCCAGGGTGTTCTCTGTCACTTTTCTTTAGATATCACGTGTGCGAAATAATTTCTATTCATGGCGTGCTAAATATGACTGGTACGTTTTCTAGGTTGCAAGCAAAACTAAGATCAAATGTCCAAATGTTTGTAAATCTATGGGGCTTATTTTCTTTGGCTTATTAGTCCCTAGGCTCACAAACTACTCAAACTAAGTTAAACTAATGTAAGGACAACACACACACACACACACACACACACACACACACACACCAAGATCGAGGGAGGACTCGAACCTCCGAATGCGAGCAACCGCGCGCTCCGCAGCAAGGCGCCTTAGACCGCTAGGCCACTCCACCGCGGCCAAAAATAAGACAATTTTATCCACGAGTTCTGTACGTACACTGCTTGGCCCATTCTTGGAACCTAGTGACCTAACAGGTAATGTAAATTGAAATCACGAGCACCCACATTGATTTCGAAAACTCCGCTCCCCTGCTCGTCAGATAAATAATCCGAAATCTGCCATCCAGGGCCTAAGAATAACGTACTTCGGAACGAGACTGACAAAATTGAAGCATTAAAATAGTCAACCAATACGTAATCGGGTCAATCGTTAATTTCGAGGCCATTCGTCACATACGTGCGAGCACTGCAATCAGCGTCTGACACTCATCCCAACACGGACAACAAGCGAGCACTGTGGCGCCTAGCATGGTCAGGCGTTTGCGTCAGGATGTGAAGCGAGGCGTGCGACAGGGGAGCACTGGTGCTAATTACTAGGGAAGAAAACTGGCGCGCGAGTTGCGAGACTGCGGCTTGAGGAGGCACACCTGCACACCTGCCTCTCACCGCCGCCACAGCTGTGCCACAGCCACAGAATGAGTATACAGAAAGGAAACTCCCGCTGCAATCTGTCGTCCAAAATTTAGTGCGCATGCGCGGAATCGGCCATCTTGAAAAGCAGTAAACGTGTGATCACTCCCTACTCTGTTGCGTGGTAATGCGCCGTCTTTGTTTGTTAATTCTGTATTTTAACTGCCTGAATCGCATAAAAGTAAACAAGTATTTGGTACAGTGAAAAGAAAGAACTGTGTGTCAGTAGTTGGAGCTGTTCCGTTTTTATTACGAGCAGCAATAAAAGAAAAGGCGGCCGATGGTGTTCAGCACCTAATTGCCGCAATAATTCGAATACAAATAACGATATAAGTTTCGTCAACTTCCCAAAGATGCTGACAGTAAGTGAACGTCACTATATGTGTAGTGAAAGTTCAATTTTATCAGTTTCGAATGAGAGTAATGTGTGCGTAATTATTAAAAGTAGCCTTGCTTCTTCTCTTGACGCTGTTGCTGTCGCTGTTGCTGCAGCAGTTCAACAGCATCGAAATGTTGAAGAACATTTACATTTTATAAGTTTAACGTTGCAGGGAATAATATAAAATTCATGACAAAGAATAGTGCGTAAGTAGGCAGCTTAATTTTACTTACGGCATTGGAGGCGTAGTGTGCTAACGTTGGCAATGAATGCTCTTCGGATACTCAAACAAATAGATTAAGGGGAATAATTATTTTATTCCGTTCCTGCTCTATGGTTGACAGATTCCTCTATATGCCCTTCTCCGATCACTAAATTAATGATACTCCTAAAGCAAATACAACTTTTATATGTGCCCAGACGTCATTAGTTCCGTGGAATCACGTTTTACTGCTAAGTCTGGCCGGCCGCGGTGGCCGAGGTGACTGAGGCGCTCCAGTCACGGTCAGCACGGCCACTACGGTCGGGGGTTCGAATCCCCCCTCGGGCATGGATATTTGTGCCGTCCTAGTTCGTAAGTAGTTCATAAGTAGTTCGTAAGTTTAGGGACTGATGACCCCGTAGTTAAGTCCCATAAGCTTAACAAACATTTGAATTTGAATTTGCTAAGTCTGACTCAATATTTTGTACGAATTTATTCGTGTAAAATAAAACATGGCAGCTGTAAAGTCACTTTCTTGTTTATAACTAATTTCCCACACATAACTCCGCATTATTTGGAAATTTCAAGAGATAAGCACCAAATAAAACTATCATCGATTCCACTGTACATTTTCGTAGTGGTATTAAAATTTAGGCCTAATATATATATATATATATATATATATATATATATATATATATATATATATATATATATATATATATATTTACAATTAGGTGCAAGAAGATGGCGCAAAATAGATGAAAGCCGTTTCCTTTCGTAAAAGTCGATGAGATTAGCTGCAGTAAAGTCCATTTCCAGCCAAAGTACTAAGTGGCTATAGTTCCGCGTTTACTGCTTTTCAATATGGCGTTGAGCGCAACGCTTGGTAACATACAGATCAAAGGCGCCGCCCCCAGCTTTCCCTTCTGTATGCTCCCTATTCTGTGCCACAGCCCAGCCGAGGCGGAGCGGCCGAGCACTGTTACGATGCGCGATGCCGTTCCCCGTCGGGGGTTCGAATCCTCCTCGGCCATGGATGTTTGTGCTGTCTTTAGTATAAGGTAGTTCATACGATTATACACCAGACCTCCAATCCCCCACATGCACAAAAACAATCAGATACATGCTCCACAGAGTCAACACAGTACCACTCAGCAAAGAAATTTACTAAAAGGAATTACCAAATAGCAACAAACAATGGATACAATAATAATATAGTAGAAAAATTAAATGAAAAAATTAAAAAAACAGATACGGGCACAAAACACCAAACATGCAGATCCACAGACAACAACTCAGCAAAGCAGCACACAAACACACACAATACAAACTGCAGTACAAAGAACACATTAAAACAAAAAGGAAAATTCAAGATGGTACACAATGACATACAGACACAAACTAACACATAAAATAACTAATAGAACCAAATAGAAAAATATATTCGAAAAATCAAAAACGATACAGATATCTACCAAAGAGCTGGATTATACCAACTACAATGCAACTCATGTGATGGAAGGTATGTAGGACAAGCCAGCAGAACATTTGATAGCCGATACAAGGAACATATCAGGGCATGGAAATACGGGACAAACCACTCCACTTTTGCAGAACATCTGAAATATAACCACAAACCCACCACAATAGGAAAAGACATGAAGATAATTAGAATAAATAATGAAAAACATCTCCTAACATTACAAGAAAATTATCACATATATAAAACAAAAGCTGAGAAAAAGTTGCTACTAAATGACCAAATCAATCACTGACTAATCAATCACTGTTCTCACTGATTGACCATATGATAGACACAAATCCCAACACATAATCACATACCCACAATCCCACCCCCAACACACACACAGATAAAAAAAATTAATATAAACACACACACACACACACACACACACACACACACACACACACATACCTTCAACACACTTCCAATGAAATAGTTGAATTTCAAATAAGCTGAGAAAGTTGGCAACACTACAAAACAAACTACAGTGGGCACAGTATGGCAGCAGATAACAGTGGAACCAGAAAAATGCGACGTTTTTCAGAAAACAGTGGAACCGTTCGACCTAGTTGCCGGAAAGAGACTGATATGGAGTAGCAAGTGCTTTAAGTACACCATTTTATAGCAAACAACGAACTGTTTTGAATCAGAAACGAAATGTTTTCTACATATGTAAAAACCTAACCTTTATGTGTAAACAGAATTCAGGATACCCACTGATGATGCCTTGTGACAAAGGCGAAACGTGTATGGGTTAATTATAAAAATAAAAACCCTTCATTTGCAGTAGCAAAAGGCGTTTTTTTTCTTAAAAAAAAAAAAAAAAGAAAAAAAAGAAACAGTGCAGTGAAATACATAGTTCATAGCTAGTTTGTAAGTTAAGGGCCTGATGACATCGCAGTTAAGTCCCACAAGCTTTACACACATTTGAACACCACACCACACCTCCTCACCTTACAACGAACACTACTCGCCTATTCCGATATACTTCCGACATATTCTAGTCTAGCTTAAAACATCAGACATGTATTTTATACGTGACCATATAACCGTTGAAGCGGTGAAAACAGCCCTTAAAAAACGCGATTGTTGCCTTTATGAGTACCTATCGTAGAATCCCACTCCCATGAACCACAGACATTGCCGAGGTGGGGTGGCTTGCGTGCCTCAACTATGCAGATAGCCGTACCGTACCATAGGTGCAACCACAGTGGAGGGGTATCTGTGGAGAGGCCAGACAAACATGTGGTTCCTGAAGAGGGGCAGCAGCCTTTTCAGTAGTTACAGGGGCAACAGTCTGGATGATTGACTGACCTGCCCTTGTAACATCAGCTAATGTGGCTTTGCCACACAGCTACTGCGAACGGCTGAAAGCAAGGGGAAACTACAGCCGTTACCTTTCCCGAGGACATGCAGCTCTACTGTATGAACATATGATGATGGCATCCTCTCGGGTAAAATATTCCGGAGGTAAAATAGTCCCCCATTCTGATCTCCGGGCGGGGACTACTCAGGAGGATGTGATCATCAGGAAAGACAATACTGGCATTCTACGGGTCGGAGCGTGGAATGTTAGATCCCCTAACCGAGTAGGAAAATTAGAAAATTTAAAAAGGGAAATGGATAGGTTGAAGTTAGATATAGTGGGGATTAGTGAAGTTCGGTGGCAGGACGAACAGGATTTCTGGTCAGGTGAGTACAGGATTATAAATACAAAATCAATTGGGGGTATCACAGGAGTAGGATTGATAATGAATAAGAAAATAGGAATGCGGGTAAACTACTATGACCAGCACAGTGATCGCATTATCATTGTCAAGATAGATACGAAGCCAACACTGACAACAGTAGTACAGGTTTATATGCCATCTAGGTCTGCCGATGATGAGAAAATCGAAGAAATATATGAGGAGCTAAAGGAAATTATTCAGACAATTAAGGGAGAGGAAAACTTAATTGTTATGGGAGACTGGAATTCGGTAGTAGGACAAGGAAGAGAAGGGAAGATAGTAGGTGAATATGGTCTGGGCAAAAGGAATGAAAGAGGAAGCTGCCTGGTAGAATTTTGCACAGAACATAATTTAGTTATAACAAACACCTGGTTCAAGAATCACAAAAGAAGGTTGTATACGTGGAAGAGACCAGGAGACACCGGGAGATACCAGATAGATTTTATAATGGTAAGACATAGATTTCGGAACCAGGTTTTACAGTGTAAGACATACCCAGGGGCAGATATAGACTCTGACCATAACTTGTTGGTTATGAACTGTAGGCTAAAACTAAAGAAGCTTCAAAAAGGTAGGAAAATAAAGAGATGGGACCTGGATAAATTGAAGGAACGTGAGGTTCTTAAGAATTTCAGAGGGAGCTTTAGGCAACAATTGACAGAAACAGGGGAAAATAAAACAGTAGAGGAGGAATGGGTAAAATTGAGAGATGAAATAGTGAAGATAGCATAGGAAAAAATAGGTAGGAAGGCAAGACCTACAAAAAATCCTTAGATATCACAGGAGATACTAAATTTAATCGATGAAAGGAGAAAATATAAAAATGCAGTAAATGAAACAGGAAAAATGGAGTACAGACGACTAAGAAATGAGATTGACAGGAAGTGCAAAATGGCTAAGCAGGAGTGGCTAGAAGCCAAATGCAAGGATGTAGAAGAATGTATAAATAGGGGAAAATAGATACAGCCTACAAGAAAATAAAAGAAACATTTGGAGAAAAGAAAAGCAGCTCTATGAATATCAAGGACACTGATGGAAAACCAGTTCTCAGCAAAGAAGGGAAAGCTGAAAGGTGGAAAGAGTATATAGAGGGGCTCTACAAAGGAAATGAACTTCGAGACAATATTGTAGGAAGGGAAGAGGATGTAGATGAAGATGAAATAGGAGATACTGTACTGAGAGAAGAATTTGACAGAGCCCTGTAAGACCTTAGTCGAAACAAGGCCCCTGGAGTAGATGATATTCCCTCAGAGCTACTGAAGTCTCTGGGAGAACCAGCCATGACAAACCTGTTTCACCTGGTGTGTAAGATGTATGAGACAGGCGAAGTACCCTCAGACTTTAAGAAAAATGTTATAATCCCCATTCCAAAGAAAGCAGGTGCAGACAGGTGTGAAAACTACAGAACCATCAGTTTAATAAGTCATGGTTGCAAAATATTAACACTAATTATATACAGAAGGATGGAAAAGCTGGTAGTAGCCGACCTCGGGGAAGATCAGTTTGGGTTCAGGAGAAATGTAGGAACACGGGAGGCAATACACACTTTACGGCTTATCCTAGAAGATAGATTAAGAAAAGGCAAACCTACATTTCTAGCTTTTGTAGATTTGGAGAAGGCTTTTGATTGTTGATTGGAATAAAGTTTTTCAAGTTCTGAAGCAAGCAGGAGTAAAATATAGGGAGCGTAAGGTTATTTACAACTTGTACAAAAACCAGACAGCGGTTGTCAGAGTTGAAGGGCATGAAAGGGATGCAGTGGTTGGAAAGAGAGTAAGACAGGGTTGTAGTCTTTCTCCATTGTTATTCAATTTGTACATTGAGCAAGCTATAAAGGAAAGCAAGGAGAAATTTGGAGAAGGAATTAAAGTTTAGGGTGAAGAATTAAAAACATTGCGTTTTGCCGACGACATAGTAATTCTGTCAGATACAGCAAAGGACCTGGAAGAGCAATTTAACGGAATGGACAGTGTGCTGAAAGGTGCATATAGGATGAACATTAACAAGAGCAAAACTAGGGTAATGGAGTGCAGTGTAAGAAAATCAGGTGATGCTGAAGGAATTAGATTGGGAAACGAAGCAATAAAGGAGGTAGATGAGTTTTGTTACTTGGGCAGTAAAGTAACGCCGGCCGCGGTGGCCGAGGTGACTGAGGCGCTCCAGTCACGGTCAGTACGGCCACTACGGTCGGGGGTTCGAATCCCCCCTCGGGCATGGATATTTGTGCCGTCCTAGTTCGTAAGTAGTTCATAAGTAGTTTGTAAGTTTAGGGACTGATGACCCCGTAGTTAAGTCCCATAAGCTTAACAAACATTTGAACATTTTTAGTAAAGTAACAAATGATGGTCGAAGTACAGAGGATATAAAATGCAGAATGGCAATGCGTAGAAAAGCGTTTTTGAAAAAGAGAAATTTGTTAACCTCGAATATTGATTTAAGCCTAAGGAAGTCCTTTCTGAAGGCATTTGTGTGGAGTGTTGCCTTGTATGGGAGTGAGACATGGACGATAGACAGTGCGGACAGGAAGAGGATTGAGGCTTTTGAAATATGGTGCTACAGAAGAATGCTGAAGATTAGGTGGGTGGATCGCGTAACTAATGAGGAGGTACTGAACAGAATTGGGGAGAAAAGAAATTTCTGGCATACCTTGACTAAAAGAAGGGATAGATTGGTAGGGCACATTCTTAGACATCAAGGAATTGTGAATTTAGCGTTGGAGGGAAGTGTGTGGGGAAAAAATCTCAGAGGAAGACCTAGGGGTGGATACAGTAAGCAGATTCAGACAGATGTAGGTTGCTGTTCTTATGTGGAGATGAAGAGGCTTGCTCAGGATAGGGTATTGTGGTGAGCTGCATCAAACCAGTTTCCGGACTGAAGACCACAACAACAACATCGTAGAATCAATAGGACATTTATCAAAAATGTTTAAACATAAATTCCGTGGTTGCTACTGTACAACTGCCAATCACATTTTTGACACTGCAATGGTGACGTCATTAGGAGCAACATTGGTGCTCCTGTTGTATCTGTGAGATAGAGGCTCAAAATTTCACCGATAGTTTCAATTAACTTTAGGTGTTCAAATGTTTGTAAATCTATGGGACGTAACTACTCTGGTCATCAGTCAATGCGGTTACAAACTGTTTAAACTAACTTACGCTAAGGGGTCAATTGTAGTCCGGGATACGACCCGTCAGCTTTTTCTCCTTTTACTTGGTTTTAATTCGCGTTGTTTCCCTTTTTACATTTTTAGGCTTCTGATCTAAGAGCAGACACTGTTTCCTGTATCTGCTTGTCAATAAACGGGGATTCTAGATCTGTCGCGACGTTACTTGCAGAATTCCAGCTTTTCTGTTGGTTTTAGTCCTGTTCTAGTTGATTTTAACCTCCCTTTTAGTTCCTCTATTTTACTATCAGTAAGCTCTTAGCCGACCACACCCTTGCTTGCATTTCATACAGAGGTCATGGGAGTGATGACATAGCTGTTTGGTCCCATCCACCCATCAACCAACCAACCAACCCGTCGGCTTTGACCAATGACGTCATATCTCAGTTAAAGACGACAGTTTGTTTACAAGCAGAACATGATAATAGATAACGATTTTGTGTTTAAAAAGTGATCTGTAGCTTTTTCTCTGATATTGAGGTATAGGTTAACAGAGAGGATTTTCTTCGCAAGTGTGCGCCGAAGGCGCGAATTTTTGGGCTGAGAACTGTGATCGATGGAACATTCTGTTGTGGTAATTTACGAGGATAATCACAGATTATTTAATACTTACAATACATAAGTGTTACGATATTATCCCGAAAGTTTTTATTCGTTGATAGTGTTTGTTTTGATACTTGGTATATCTACGTAGCGTATCTTGTGGGAGTCAGATATGATGTCATTGGTCAAAGCCGACGGGTTGTATCGCGGTCTTCAATTATGCCATGCTAAGGACAACAATACACCCATGCCTGAGGGGGGACTCGAACCTCCGACGACGAGCTAGGCTCCTTGGAACGCTCGGCCACTGCACCGTGGGTCAGATGTTGCAGAAAATAAGTAAACAAAACGAGGTAAAAACGTGTATTACCATGGTAGCAACTGATCATTTTTTAATGACAATCAACAATAGAATTTTTACGTCTGTGAGATCCTACGCGAACATTCTAGTGTTAAACATTTTAATATATTTCGAAATCCTCCCATCATGCCATAAATTTTGAAACGGAAATTTTTTTTTATGGTTCTAAATCTGATAGTATATTTAACAGCAAATTCAAACAAAGAAGATAAAGTTACATCCCGAAGTGGTAGTAGTCAGATGTAAGTGGGAAGTACCCCCCCCCCCCCCCACATAGCTGTGTCCGCTAAATGACGCTTCTGATTATGGTGCCTTTCGCGGTGGAGTAGCCGGGCGGTCTAAAGCGTCTCGCTGCGGAGCGCGCGGTTGCTCGCCGTGGAGGTTCGAGTCCTCCCTGGGGCATGGGTGTTTGTGTTTGTCCTTAGGTTACTTTACCTAGATTTAAGTAGTTTCTAAGGTACGGACTGATGACCACGCAATTTGGTCCGATAGATTTACAAACATTTGGACATTTTTGATTATGGGGCCACCGCAGTGAAATGGCGCAGCGCTCTAACGCGCATTGCTGCGGAAGGGTTGGTTGCTCGCCGTCGTACGTTCGAGTCCTTCCTCGGGCATAGGGGTGTGTATTCTCCTCAGTGTAAGTTAGTTTAAGTAGTTTGTAAGTCTAGGGACTGATGGCCATAACAGTTAGGTCCAACAGGTTTACAAATATTTGAACATTTGAATTATGTCCCCCACATTTGATTGAGGATCATGGACCTGGTATCAGAGACCGGACGCCTCATTCAACACCGGCTAGAAGACAAGGCCTTACAACTGGCTGTGCCCACGTTACACCGAGAGGCCACAGCCGCCAGCTGACTGGCTGGTCGCTGGGGCACGTTCACCGCCTCGTAGCGGTGGGCCAGTCCAACACCACCTACAGACAAGGTCTCACAACAGTCCCAGTCCCTGCTATGTCACACTGCCCAGGCCCAACACCGTCAAGATACAAGGCCTCACGACAAGTCCGTGTCACTTCACACCGATAGGCAGCCATCACAAGCTCACTGGATGGCGCTATGAGACAGTGGGCTGTGCCTCAGCGACCAGCCACTCAGCTTGTGACGGCAGCCTATCGGTGTGACGTATGACGGACATGTTGTGAGGCCTTTTCTCTAGATGGTGTTGCCAGGCCGCGGCCGCCAGCCGCTATGAGGCAGTGGGCGTGCCCCCGCCTGGTCAGTGTGACGTGGCATCGGCTGTTGTGAGGCCTAGCTCTAGGTGGTGTTGGACAGTCAGCTTGCGTTTGCGGCCTCTCAGTGTGACGTAATCACGATCAGTTTGAGGCTTTGTCTTCTAGGTGGTGTTGCCTCAGACCCGCCTACCCCTATTTTACAGTCGCATGCTTCATTACAGTTTCGTGGTTATTTCTTACCCATACTGCATTCAGAATGCAATTTGACCAGAAAATACAGGGAGTAGTTACAGTAACTATTTCATTGGTCCATACTAGAGTTTATTTATAACATTTTTTACTTAAAAATGATCACATCAAGTAACCTATGTATCACACAATGATTGAAATAAAAATATTTAAAAAACTGAAATTACGATCTATTTCAGCTACAGACACAGGTTACAAAGCAAGAGTACTTAATAATAGTCTTCCACGCTTTATTCTGACTAAAATAATCAATTAAGTGGAAAAAAATCAGCAGTTTTGGCGAACTCATTTATACAATTACTTGCTAAAATTGCTAAATGATTAATACCCTTTGCGAAGTTTTGGAAGATTTTGCTCGTTCACTAAACGACCTTACACCCGTTGACACTGTTACTGGACTAGTACAGAAAGTCTAATTGATGTAGTCCTACATAGGTTGAAATAATTGCTTGAAGGTTTCTCTCATGTACTGTGTGGACTTGAGAAGCTTTATCGGGTCCTTTTCTAATTGGAAGACTATACTATGAACGCTCTTCATGTGTAGAATCTCTTTAACTATGCTGTCTGAATATGATAAGTCTGAAGAATATTTTGATACAAGATTGGTGGTTTTAACTTTCAGCCCATTTTCTGGGTCCATGATATCCAAAACTAGGGAATTCAGATCACAAATTTTTTCACAGCTCGTAAATCGTATTGCCAAAATAAAAATAAGAAACGAAAACAAATAATGTGAGCGCATTTGATGTTTCCAGCTGAAGTTTTTTTGCCTTCTGAGTTTTAACTCAAAGTGGCCATCTACAACACACAGTGGCACTGTACATACAATTAAATAAACAAAAACAGAAGTAGATTTTTGACAAAATGGGAGAGTGAAAACTGTAATCGGACACTGGACTTGTAGACTGTGTCCAGTGGTCTTAATAAACTTAATTATGACTTTATACAGACGACTGTCTTTTGTAAACAAAACAGAAGAAGCTGACTCAGGAAGGGGAAATCCCGTCTTCACCAATATCTGCAGGAAGTTCAAATGTTCACGGTCAAATTTGGGACACCGGAACAGGTTGTGGTTGACATCAGCTTCCGTTGCAGGATCACACTCACATGCTGCCGAATCGCAAACGGTGATCCTATGTAAATGTTGTCGATAAGAGGCGTGATTGAAGCGAAGCGAAGCCGAATGATGGTTGAAATCGCGGATCGGTCCAGATTAGTCCTCATAAACCACGGCTGTATAGAAATCCGAGGTTGCAGCACTGCGTAAGAAGCGCCTTTCATTTGTTGGGAAACGTTCCACATTTGTTGCCACTGTTGTTTTGCGCTCTGAAAACCTATCGCCAAAATACTACGTTGGAAAATTTCCTGATTGTGAGAAAATTGAATGCGTGAGTTAGAAAATTCCTGAAGGAGACGGAAAAGGACAGCTGGATAAAATTTTGCCCCTCCCTCACAAATGAAATGGCAAACATATGGCACAAGACAAAGGCTTTTGGCGCGGTGGAGAGGCCGAGTGCATTGAGGCGCTATGCTGCGATGCGCGAGGCTGTTCCCCGTCGGGGGTTCGATCCCTCCTCGTGCATGGATGTTTGTGGCGTCTTTAGTTTAAGGTAGTTCATAAGTAGTTTGTAAGTTTAGGGACTGATGACCCCGCATTAAGTCCCTTAAGCTTTACAAACATCAAACAAAGACTTTTAGAAAAACCTAATAACCTCTCCTCCTCCTGCTACCACGGATTAGTTAGAGGGATTTATAGAAAAACTTGCTTCTCCTACGGTTCCGTTCTCAAATCCTTCAATCCCTCTTGCCGAATACTGGCATCCTGTTCTCCTTCGTCCTTTCTCTAAAGCAGACCTCCACGAAGCTATTAAATCATCGAACGACAGCTGTCCCGGCATTGATTGTATTCACTACTCATTGCTAGCAAATCTGCCTGAGGAAGCAAGAGAATTGCTTATATCTGTTTTTAACCGGTGTTGAATGGAACAAGATCTCATGGCCACATGGACGACTCAAGTAATAATTCCAATTCTGAAAAGTGACAAAGATCCAAATGCGACCTCAAACTATCGACCGATTGCTTTGTCGTCACGTGTTATAAAAACGCTGGAACGCATGGTGAAAAAGAGGCTGGAATGGTGGCTTGAAAAGAATAATTTGTTACCTCGGAGTCAACATGGCTTCAGGAAAGGCAAATGTACGATGGACTATCTGTTTTCGCTTACTATGTATATCACTTCAGCCTTTAAATGAAGTAAACAGTGATCGCTGCTTTTCTCGACGTTAAAGAAGCTTATGACCATGTTTAGATACCGCTTCTCTTGGTCAAGCTGGGAGGATTCAGAATTCCTTCACGGATGATATATGGCCTCAGTACTCTGGTTGATCAAAGAACGATCTAGGTCCGGTACCAAGGTAACGTGATGGAACCTTTTCTTATCTCCCAGGGCTTGCCACAAGGTGCGTTTTAAGTCTCCTTATGTTCACTCTGTATACGCATGACCCAGAACGCGTGATAATGCCTCCCACTAAAATCTTGCAGTATGCAGATGATGTAGGTGTCTATTCTATGCTGATTCGTATCATCCGGCTAAAACAGCATTACTGTTCAAATGTTTGTAAAGCTTATGGAATTTAACTGCGGGATCATCAGTCCCTAACCTTACGAACTACTTATGAACTAACTTATACTAAATACAACACAAACATCCATTCCCGAGGGAGGCTCGAACCTCCGACGCGGGAGGCCGCGCGATCCACAACGTGGCGCTCTAGACCGCTCGGCCACTCCCGCGCGGCAAAACGGCACTACTCTCTACCATTGCACACATCGATGCGTGGCTATCTACTAATGGAATAGAGATATTGTCTGAGAAATCAGTAGTCGTCCCATTTTACAAGTTGGCATTGAATCTCATAGATGGTCACATTACGTGTGGAACGTACACTTTCTAGATAAAACCTCAAGACGTTTCCTGGGGATGATTTTCGACTCTCGGTTAATCTGGGCGCCTCATATCCGACCCACGGTTACCAAGTGTGAAGAGGGCCTAGATGTAATCCGATCACTTACGCGGGTGTGGTGCGGTGCGCACCAGAGCACTTTACTCACCATGTATCGAGGGATTATTCGATCTAAGCTTGACTATGGATGTCATCTGTACCACAATGCACCGAAAATTCATCTCCCGGAACTCGATTATCTTCAGTATAGAGCCATCGGAAACTGTGAATACGATCTGCGAACACTTGTCTGCCAGATTCCAGTATTCTATTTTAATATGATTTGCTTAGGAAGTAACAATGTCAATAATAGATTCAGTCGCCACGTTGCATTTCAGAGGCCCAGTTTTCTTTGTGTATATATGGATGTATCGAAAATACCTCAAGAAGAGTGTACTAGATGTGCCTTTTTTCTGTCCTCAGATTCAGATTTGCAGAACCTTCAAAGTGCCTACGAATACTTCTATATCTACAGCGGAGACAGTGGAAATTCTGGAAGCACTTAAGTTTGTTTCTACTATTTCCTTCCCGAAGATATTAATTGTGTCTGACTCTCAAAGAGTCCTCCAAAACCTGCAACATCGGAGGTAGAATAAAAAAACCAACAGCTATATTATGGATGTGATTTCAGCATATATTCGCTGTACAAATATGGGGTTGGACAGATTCGCAGCTGCCAGGGGAGGACACAGCAGTCAAATGCGCCACATACCGCGGGCCTGTGTTGCGGATCTGTGTTTTGAGATAGCTCGGCAATGTCCTTTGCGGCACGCCGGTTGATCACACAACTTGCGCACTGACAGTAAATGTTTGTTAAGCTTATGGGACTTAACTACGGGGCCATCAGTCCCTAAACTTACAAACTACTTATGAACTAGGACGGCACAAATATCCATGCCCGAGGGGGGATTCAAACCGCCGACCGCAGTGGCACGGACAGTAGCTGCAAGCACCAATTTCATTAAACTCTTATGATAAACGGTTTTTATAAATATCTGTTTTAAATTTTATGCTGTTAGTTAAATAATGTTCTAAAACTTAATTTGATAAAAAAAGTTCTCTCAATTTGTATTAAATTGTAATTAAAAAAATCAACTGCATATGGGTGTGCCTGGGTCCCCTTCAGTTCCGGGCCCTGGACCCAGGTTCCACCCAGCCCCACCCTTGGGGGGGGGGGGGGGCGTCATGCTTGTCAGAAATGGCGATAGTGTTGTTTAAAATTTCACTGTGCAACTATGAAACATTTAAATGAAACAGTAACGTGTTTTTTTCTCCTTGTTTAACGGAGAATCTCGAAATATATCAGAATGTGATTACACATTAGTAAAGCAGCAACCACGGAAATTATGTGTAAACTATTTTTTTCTTTTTCGGGAGGGTTTCCTCACTTTAACGGCCGTGTGGGCACGTATAAAAAATACGTGTCTCATGTTTTCACCTACACTATAACGTATTATAAGTGTATGGAATGGGCGAGTGGGACGTGTAGGAGCCGAATAGTTTCTGCGACTCTGGTGAGGGAGAAGCAGGTGTGTAGGTAAGATACCAGACTACGAATCCAAGGGCTACGGGTTCATTTCCTAGTGGCGGTAGCTCACGCGATCGATAAGAGGGTTGAGAGCCCTCCTTATAATAATTGAATGAATAACTGAGCCAGGAACTCATCGATCAACAAAAACAAACGATCAACCCGAAGGAAAAAATACGAACCAATCATTGAAGGTTTTTTTTTTTTTTCAGTTCTGGCAATGTGTATTGGCGTGACAATTATCCAGTTGCACCGTGGTCGGTAATACATGTTAAGGAAACGTCGGCTCTCAAATAGGACCATGCGTGGTAAATCACTGTGGACATTAAACCAATCTTTTGGTTGCGGAGAATCGTCGATTACTTACGTTGAGGTGCGGATGCAGGAGCAAACTATAATAGGGGAGAGGAGGGAGCGGGGCATTGATTTATTGACTGATTTTCTCAGGGAAGCCAAAACAGTCTTGGTCCAACCTGCCACTGCCCGCACCGAAACTAAGTTTATTGTGCGGTATCGCTCCCTGTATATCTAGTAAAGCCAACCAATGCCCTTGAACAGTGCAAGGAGTCCCTTTACCAGTTCTTTATTAGACACAATTTCTTCGGGTCTGGTTGTCCCAAATATTCTATGCCTTTTACTCTCCAATGCAATGCATTCGAAGATTAGATGTGATGCAGTTTCATCACCGTCATCACAGATCCTACATTTAGGGTCCTCTTCTGTTATTCCCATTGTACGTAGGTGTTTTTTGAAATTCCCATGTCCTGTCAACAATCCAACCATGACTCTAATCTCTCTCCTGTTCAGGCCCAGGATTGCAGAGCTTCTTTTAAAACGTGGCTTTGGCATCATTACCTTGCCATGTTTTTGTTGATAGACTTTGGTCCAATATTGTACGTGCTGTCTTCTGAGCCAGTTACGTAGCTCCAATTTCATCATTGCCTTGGTGATTGTCAGGACAGGTTCCGGTCCAATAAATGGAGTCTCTGACCCCATCCTGGCTAATCTGTCGGCATGTTCGTTGCCACTGATCCCCGAGTGGCCAGGGACCCACAATAGGTTTACCCTATTGCTTTCCCCTAGCTCCACCAGAACCCTGTGACATTCTGCAACAGTTTTAGATCTTGTTGCAGGAGCTGCCAGTGATCTCAGGGCTGCCTGGCTGTCTGAATAGATATAGATGCTACGGTCTTTGTAGCACCTACGCAAATTCTCCTCCACACACGCCCTGATGGCAGGAGCGGGGCATACTTACAATTTGTTATATCTCGAAATGTTCAAATGTTTGTAAATCTATCGGACTCAACTGGGTGGTCATTAGTCCGCAGCTTACAAACTACTTAAACTAAGTTAAACTAACCTAAGGACGACACAAACACCCATGCCCGAGGGGGGGGGGGGGATTCGAACCCCCGACGGCGAGCAACGCGCGCTCCGTAGCGAGGCACTAGGATGACGTGAGCTGCGCTGCCTGGCGATGTGGCTGACCAGAAGCACAGATTTCTGCCTCACTCGCACCGTGGGAAACGGAACGCGGGAGCAGGAAACATAGCGGTCTGCCGTTCGCTGCCTCTGATGCCGCGTCTGAGGGCAGCGCTATTATAGGCTGTCCCAACAATAGCGCCTTACTACTCAGCTTCATTTTGTCATAAACTAGAGTTTCGTATTTTACCATTTAAGTTGTCGTTCTGTTTTCATTATTGTGTTATATTTTTCAAAATTCAAATGTTTGTTAAGCTTAAGGGACTGAACTACGGGGTCATCAGTCCCTAAACTTACAAACTACTTATGAACTACCGACAACTAAAGACGGCACAAATATCCATGCCCGAGGGGGGATTCGAACCCCCGACCGTAGTGGCCGTGCAGACCGTGACTGAAGCGCCTCAGTCCCCTCGGCCACCGCGGCCGGCTATATTTTTCAGTCACATGTATCTGTATAGTTTCGTTTAGGGATATATTAAAAAATATTGTTACATCATATGATCACGAAACGACTCAGAAAATTTTTAATTTATAGTGAAACAACGTCGATAATACGATGGATAAGTGGATGTAACATTTTATAATTCCTTAAATAGACAAAATCATTCGTTTTCTTTCTAAGGAATAGCTAAATTCATTGGTAATTTTATCAGAATTGTCATAATGTTTGTAATAACCGATAATAGGTATCCGAAGCATACTGTTATAATCGGTGGCGACTTTAATTTACCCTCGATATGTTGGCATAAATACGTATTCAAAACCGGAGGCAAATATAAAACATCGTCCGAACTAGTTTTGAATGCTTTTTCTGAAAACTGCTTCGAACAGTTAGTTCATGAGCCCACTAGAATAGTAAATGGTTTCGAAAATACCCTTGATCTCCTAGCAACAAATAATCATGAACTAGTAAAGAGCATCATAACAGATACAGGTAAAGAGTTGTAGTAGCGAGACTGAATATCGAAATTACCAAATGCACAAAAAATATACCTATTTGAAAGAGCATATAAACATTCGCTTCACGCATTCCTGAGTGATAGTTTCCAGCCTTTCAAAACTAAAAATGCGAGTGTAGATCAGTTGTGGCTTACTTTCAAAGACATAATATCATTAGCAATCGAGAGATTTATACCAAGTAAATTAATAAAAGAGGGGGCTGACCCCCCGTGGTACACAAAACAGGTCAGATCACTGTTGCAGAAACAAAGAAAAACGCATGCAAAATTTAAAAAGACACAGAATCCGCAAGACTGGCAATCTTTTACTGAAACTCGCAACCTAGCGCGGACTTCAATGCGAGAATCTTATAGTTGTTTCCACGACGAAATCCTGTCTCGTAATCTTGCAGAAAATCCAAAGAAATTCTGGTCATATGTGAAGTACACTAGCGGCAAAACACAAACAATACCTTCACTACGCGATAGCAATGGTAATACTACCGACGACAGTACTGCTAAGGCAGAATTACTAAACACAGCTTTCCGAAATTCGTTCACCAAAGAAGACGAAGTGAACACTCCAGTATTCAATCCAAGAACAGCTGTCAGCATGCGAAACTTAGAAGATGTTCCTGGAGTAGTAAAACAACTTAAGTCACTAAACAAAAACAAATTGTATACCAACTAGATTCCTCTCAGAGTATGCTGATGTAATAGCTCCGTACTTAGCTGTAATTTACAACCGATCACTCAGCGAAAGATCCGTACCCAAAGACTGGAAAGTTGCCCAAGTTACTCCAATATTCAAGAAAGGCAATAGGAGTGATCCCCAAAATTACAGGCCAATCTCATTGACGTCGATTTGCAGTAGGATTTTGGAACATATACTTTGTTCGAATATTATGAACTACCTCGAAGAGAACGACCTAATAACCAATAGTCAACACGGATTCAGAAAGTATCGCTCTTGCGAAACACAGCTTGCCCTTTATTCACATGAAGTGTTAAGTGCCATCGACAAGGGATCTCAAATCGATTCCATATTTCTGGATTTCCGGAAGGCTTTTGATACGGTACCCCAAAAGCGGCTTCTAATGAAATTGCGTGCTTATGGTATATCTCCCCAATTGTGCGATTGGATTCACGATTTCCTATCAGAAAGGGCACAGTTCGTTGTAATTGACGGTAAGTCATCGAGTAAAACAGAAGTGATATCTGGCGTTCCACAGAGAAGCGTTCTAGGTCCCCTACTCTCCCTCGTGTTTATAAACGATATAGGAGACAATCTGAATAGCTCCCTTAGACTGTTCGCGGATGATGCTGTCGTTTATCGTTTAGTGAAGTCAACAGAGGATCAAAAGCTACTGCAAAGCGATTTACACAAAATTTCTACTTGGTGCGAAAATTGGCAATTGACACTAAATAAAGAAAAGTGTGAAGTAATACACATGACCACTAAAAGAAATCCGCTGAACTTCAATTACGCGATAAATCAGTCAAACCTTAAGGTCGTTAATTCTATCAAATACCTAGGAGTTACAATTACGAACAACTTTGACTGGAGAGAACACATAGAAATGTTTGTAGAGTCTATGGGACTTAACTACGGGGTAATCAGTCCCTAAACTTACAAACTACTTAGGAACTAGCTATAACTAAGGACGGCACAAATATCCATGCCCGAGGGGGGATTCGAACCCCCGACCCTAGTGGCCGTGCAGACCGTGACTGAAGCGCCTCAGTCCCCTCGGCCACCGCGGCCGGCTGAGAAGGTGCAGAGAAGGGCAGCTCGTTTGTTTTTAATCACGTTACGGGGGGGGGGGGGGGAGGAAGCGTCACGGAAATGTTGCACGAATTGGGGTGGAAATCATTAAAAGAAAGACGTTATTCATTGCGGCGTGATCTGTTTGCGAAGTTTCAAATCACCTACTTTTACTTCTGAATGTGAAAATATTTTGCTAGCACCCACCTACTTAGGGAGACATGACCATCCCAATAAAATAAGAGAAATCATATCGAAAACGGAACGATTTAGGTGTTCTTTCTTCCTGCGCGCTATTAGAGAATGGAACGGTAGAGAAAAGTTATGAAAGTGGTTAATGAACCCTCTGCCAGGCACTTAAATGTGATTTGCAGAGTATCAATGTAGATGTAGATAAAGAATTTTCAAATTCTTAACAAATGGTCAGAATCTTCAACATAAATTTTATAGCGTAGCTTAGGAAGTTGTCATGTTTACTTGATTCTCATATTTGGAACCAGTTATTTACAGAAAAATGGTCTTATAACTCGAAACCCATGTCTTACTTTAGTAATAAATGCTGGGAAAATTGTGAAACTTCACCATTTATCTCAAAACACTGCTAGTTTTTGTTCAGTTGCAATTACCTATTGCTCCTTACATACGTTTAAGTCAAAAGCATGCGGTATAATGCCACATTTTTATGCTTCAGTAACTTCATTCTAATCATAATCAAGTAATATATAAAATATGTCAACCACAGATTATATCCTTACAGGCTAACACATTTATCATGTTACCTTGAAATTCGGGCATCCGCGGATAAAAGTAGTTATTGTGAAAAATAAGTCCGCAATTGCTGCAATACGCTTTTATTAAAAAAGCTCTACCGGTTTCGCCAGACACATAGGCAGGAGCTTATAATAATTAAAAAAAAAAAATAATAATTTATGTCTGTGCCTTTTAGCCACTCTGCAGCGTTCACGTCAGATGATGAAAATATTGAACGCTATTATATATTTATTTGGTAATCCGCATTTTTTATTCTCGTCCTCAGAAAAAGTATGAAACATGACGATTGTCGTGACCACGTGATTCCCGGGAGCTCCCTGTATTACTGTCCGGCGGATTTATCAACCAGTAACTCGACAACGAATTAATGGATTGTTCTGCTCTCAGTTTTCAATGAAAATTCGGAATATTGTCTACATTTAATACGCAGCAACCTATGAGGTAAAATCAACTGTATGCAAAGTCTCTGTACACTCTTTAAAATTCCGTGACATACTTTACTTATGTCGATTCTTCACAGTAACTGTAAAGAATAAAAATGTTTGGTAAGCTTAAGGGACTTAACTGCGGGGTCATCAGTCCCTAAACTTACAAACTACTTATGAACTACCTTATACTGAAGACGGCACAAACATCCATGCCCGAGGGGGGATTCGAACCCCCGACGGGGAGCGGCCTCGCCCATCGTAGCATAGCGCCTCAATGCGCTTGGCCACTCCGCCGCGGCAACGAGGAAAATATGAAACTGTAACACGCGTAAAAATCTATTTTCTTTATACGGGATGAGAAGTATTTCAGTGTGACCGGATCACCGTCTCTGTGTCATTCTGTCTGGAGGGCACACGCGGCTTAAACAGTCTGAATTTGCGTTGGTTCGGCGCATCACGTGTCCGACGCGCACGTCTCTCTGCAATGTCGAGTAGTTTTATACGCGTCTCAGTTTGCGCCTAGCCTAACACCTCTGGCCATATCCGCGGTGCTCGCCTCTCGTTTCCCACGGTGCGAGCGTGGCAGAAATCTGTGCCTGAGCCACAACGCCGTGCAGCCTGGGGCAGGCGCAGCTACCGTTGGGTTTGAACACGGCTCGAAATGTTCCAACAATTTACGTCACAGTTCGGGAACTCTCGGGATATATACGAACATTCTATCACGATGCCACCTAGCGACGTAGGAAGCTACTGCCGCCACGATTCACAGCGACGTGTTCACGGATTCAGATATCTTCTCACCGCTGTGAAGTAAACTATTTATATAGGAAAGTGAAAACTATCTCATTTATTTAATTTGGGGAATAATAACAATAAGTGCGAAGTGCAGACTGAAGTAGCTTCTACGGTGCAGAAATAAAAACAGTAGCGAACATGTAAGTAAAAGATAGTAATCACGATGTAAAGTTCTTGTGTCACGATATAGGGACCTATGTTGGTACTAGTATGTACACAGCAGCTCGTGTACTTTTTATTCCCATGTCGCAATAACAATTTATTGAAATATGACTTATTTCCTTTATTGGGTATTCAATTTCTATTTTTTTTTCTTATTACATCACGTTCAATGTGCTAACATTTTTATCTCTTAATGTACCATATGAGCAGGGAGTGAACTACACATCTGCAACCATCTCTTATAATCACATTAAACGTCTTTTCTACTTAGGAAGGATTCAGAGTCACGTAATATATTTTGAACAGTATTTTTAACTTTGTGTGTCAGCTTTGCAGTAATTTGATGCATTAGTAATGTTATTAGTAATTGATATTTTGTTTATCAATTGATCATATCTTGTAGTTATCTCAGACAGGTTATGTATGCACAGTTTTAAACAAAATACACAATTTTTAGTAGTGATGTATTTCAAAATGTTCAAATGTTTGTATAGTTTATGGGACTTAAATACGGGGTCATCAGTCCCTAAACTTACAAACTACTTACGAACTAGCTAATCCTAGGGACGGCACAAATATCCATGCCCGAGGGGGGATTCCAAACCCCCGACCGTAGTGGCCGTGCAGACCGTGATTGGAGCGCCTCAGTCCCCTCGGCCACCGCGGCCGGCAGTGATGTATTTTATTTATTTATTTTCATGTACTTCTACTTCCTAAGAAATTTGTTCTGAGCAAAGCGATAGCCCTGTTACTTAAAAATTTCCCACGTATACTTTGCAAAATGCCTCGCAAGTCATTTCTCACTTGAGTGTTCGAACAGTTCAAAACTCTATCGAATTCTGTGCTGTATCGGGAAATATCTAACATGTTCGAACGCGAGTATCGTTTGCCGTAGGCGCAGATGGCGTCAGCGTCGTGGAGTGGAAATTTGCGCGGTCCCATTACAGTAAGTCAGTTATAAAAGCGCGTGCTGGGCCGTGTTACGCCACGAGTGCTATAAGCGCCTAGCCTTATTGACCGCTAGCTGTTTAATGGGGTCGCCACACGACGCGGCAGTGGGGATGCGCTATGAACGCGCTCCAGAAACGCGCGACGCTAAGGCAAATTCTCGAGTACTCTCGAGAAATTGTCGGCCGTGCTTCGATCTGGGGAGGCTGAGATAAACTACTCCATAAGGAAGCTTAAAGTCAGAGCATTCGTAATCGATGTCCTCATACGTGTAAGGATGAGTTTGTACTTTACACATAGGTTTCAAGAACACAGTTTTCTTTTGTTTGTACTGAATTATTAACAAATTGTCTTAATTTTTATTTCTTTCTTTTATTATTATTATCATCATCAGTCAGTTGTAGAATTTTGGAACATGTATTATGTTCGAATATAATGATATTTCTCGATACTAGGAATCTGCTCTGTAGGAATCAGCATGGGTTCTCAGGTAGATGCTGTGTTTCTCGACTTCCGCAAGGAGTTTGATACAGTTCCACACAAACGTTTAATGAATAAAGTAAGAGCATATGGTCTATCAGACCAATTGTGTGATTGGATTGAGGAATTCCTAGATAACAGAAAGCAGCAGGTCATTCTCAATGGAAAGAAGTCTTCTGAAGTAAGAGTGATGTCAGGTGTGCCACAGGGAAGTGTCGTGGGTCCGTTTCTGTTCACCATATATATAAATGACCTTGCAGATAACATCGGAAGTTCACTGAGGCTTTTTGCGGATAATGCGGTAGTATATAGAGAGGTTATAACAATGGAAAATTGTATTGAGATGCAGGAGGATCTGCATCGAATTGACGCGTGGTGCAGGGAATGGCAATTAAAGCTCAATGTAGACAAGTGTAATGTGCTGCGAATACACAGAAAGAAAGATCCTTTATCATTTAGCTACACTATAGCAGGTCAGCAACTGGAAGCAGTTAATTCCGTAAATTATCTGGGAGTATTCATTCGGAGGGATTTAAAATGGAACGACCATATAAAATCAATCGTCGGTAAAGCAGATGCCAGACTTAGATTCATTGGGAGAATTCTAAGGAAATGCAGTCCGAAAACAAAGGACGTAGGTTACAGTACACTTGTTCGCCCACAGCTTGAATACTGCTCACCGGTGTGGGATCCGTACCAGGTGGGATTGATAGAGGAGGTAGAGAAGATCCAACGGAGAGCAGCGCGCTTCGTTACAGGATCATTTGGTAATCGTGAAAGCGTTACGGAGATGATCGCTAAACTCCAGTGGAAGACTCTGCAGGAGAGACGCTCTGTCGCTCGGTACGGGCTTTTGTCGAAGTTCCGAGAACTTACCTTTACTGAGGAGTCTAGCAGTATATTGCTCCCTCCTACGTATATTTCGCGAAGAGATCGTGAGGATAAAATCAGAGAGATTAGAGCCCACACAGAGGCATACCGACAATCCTTCTTTCCGCGAACAATACATGACTAGAATAGGAGGGAAAATCAATAGTGGTACTCAAGGTACCCTCCGCCACACACCGTCGGGTGGCTTACGGAGTATGGTTGTAGATGTAGATCATTATTTTCTATGCAATATGTTGAAAGTCACCAACTAGAATCAGTGCGTCTACTGAAATCTTTTTCTTTGCCATGGTTTCTATGGACGTTTTTTATGTAGATTTACCTTTTCTGTAATTTAGGTATGTCTGTGTTCATGTCACTTCATTCCGCGCTAGAATAAAGTGCAAACATTTTGTTTCAAATCATGACAACGTTTTCTTTTACAGCTGAAATAACAACACAATAAGTGTGCTAATCTAAATTCCAGAGAATTGTAGTACTTAAGCTGCATATGAAATTACTAGTATCATCACGTCCTTTACAACAGTCATTATACAGTATCTGACCCAGTTTATGTGCACGTGCATCAGAGGTCCATGTTTGCAATTCGTTGGAATGTACATTACGAAAAAAAGTATGTGGTGATCGCGAACCACCGCCCACGCGTTGTTACTTCAAAATATAAAACACTATCCACTATGCTACGGCGGACAGCTCAATTTCGCACCTTCAAACTCTCCTGTCATTAAAGGCAAATGTTAATTGCTAATGTGGCATTTTGGGACACCAGACTATAATTAATCGTACTAAGAGCGACGTGTTTATGATCATTCTTCAGTGCACCATTAATTTGAAATAACAACACCTGAGTTCCAATAATAAAATCATCAAATACACAAAGCAAGATTGCGTATGCCAGGGAGAGGTTACACGCGTTCGGCTTGGTAGCAGTTGGGTAACCTTCGTTAATATTCGGAGGTGGAGCCGGTGTGTGTGTGAGGTCAAGTGTTTGGCTGCATGCTTTGCACGCTGGGCGCTGGCCACACGACAGGAAGACACGTGGCGGTTTACGACCCTCCTGGGGTTGGCCCCTTCTAGGAACAAGGCCACTACACCATGACTATCAATTTGTACCACACCACAGTTCGTTTCTCGCATTATTTATATTACTTACCAATTACTGTATTTCGTATAGTATAATGCGTTTCATGAAAAAATGATCAGCGCCTGGGCAATGGGGTATCAATCGGGGGGGGGGGGGGGGGGGAAGGGGGGCACTTAAAACTTTGGCACGGTTTCTGCCCCCCCCCCCCCCCCCAGGATTTTTGATGGCAGCCATTTTTGCCTTTGACTGAATCATCTTGTAACAAGTACTACATCCTGTCCTCTTCTTTCGTCCTATTTTTCAGTCTTTGACTGCTAATAGGGTTCAAATGTTCAAATGTTTGTATAGCTTATGGGACTTAACTACGGGGTCATCAGTCCCTAAACTTACAAACTACTTATGAACTAGCTAACACTAAAGACGGCACAAATATCCATGCCCGAGGGGGGATTCGAACCTCCGACCGTAGTGGCCGTGCAGACAGTGACTGGAGCGCCTCAGTCCCCTCGGCCACCGCGGCCGGCTGCTAATAGGGGACAACATCTGTACTGATGAGGCGCTCAAGGTCGCTACTACATATAAATGAGACACAAGCGCAAGTCTTTTTTTTTTTAATTATTTATTTATTTAGAAAACGGAAACTGGTACACCTCGTCTAAATGAAGTTTCCATTCCATCACCTTGCCCCCTCTCCCAGACCAAAGTCACGAAATCGCCAAGCCGAAGTCAGTAAATACGTTTTTCGCCCCCACCCCCTTCTCTACAGAAGTTGTTGGTTCGGCGCCACTGTGTCTGGGCAATGTGAGTGTCATGACTGATCTGGCGAGGACAAAACACAAGTGCTGCCAAACCTTGTGGAACCTGCCTCTGTCTGAATCTGCTTACTGTATCCATCTCTTGGTCTTCCTCTGCGTTTTTTACCCCACACACTTCCCTCCAACACTAAATTCACAATTCCTTGATGTCTAAGAATGTGTCCTACCAATCGATCCCTTCTTTTAGTCAAGATATGCCAGAAATTCCTTTCCTCCCCAATTCTGTTCAGTACCTCCTCATTAGTTACGCGATCCACCCACCTAATCTTCAGCATTCTTCTGTAGCACCACATTTCAAAAGCCTCTATCTTCTTCCTCTCCGCACTGTTTATCGTCCATGTCCCACTCCCATACAAGGCAACACTCCACACAAATGCCTTCAGAAAGGACTTCCTTAGGCTTAAATCAATATTTGATGTTAACAAATTTTTCTTTTTCAAGAAAGATTTTTTTTGCCCATTGCCATTCTGCATTTTATATCCTCTGTACTGCGACCATCATTTGTTATTTTACTGCCCAAGTAACAAAACTCATATACCTCCTTTATTGTTTCGTTACCTAATCTAATTCCTTCAGCGTCACCTGATTTTCTTAGACTGCACTCCATTACCCTAGTTTTGCTCTTCTTAATGTTCATCTTATAAGCACCTTTCAACACATTGTCCATTCCGTTCAGCACCATGAAAAACACACAAAACATGTAAACAACACTTTATTTATATATCTATAGCAACAAACGCATTAATTGAAAAACAAAAAACCACATTTAATGTAGAAATCGTTTTTACGGTCATCAATCGGCTTTTTCTGTGGTATGAACTCGTTTTCTCTCAGCCTACTTAAAATTGATATATCAGCTGCTTCCTTAGTCCACGGGCCACGTGTTAAATGCACTTACAGGTTTACTATTCATATCAAATATTTGTAAATCTATTGGACTAAACTGCTATGGTCATCAGTCCCTAGATTCAACAAACTACATTAACTAACTTACATTGGCCGCGCGGAATGGTCGAATGGTCTAAGGCGTCATGCTACGGACTGGGCTACCGTTCCCGTCGGAGGTTCGACTCCTCCCTAGGGCATGGCTGTGTGTATTGTACTAAGTTAGTTTAAGTAGTTTGTGACTCTAGGGAATGACGGCCATAGCAGTTTGATCCAGAAGTTTTACAAATATCTGAACTTTAACTTACACTAAGGACAACACACACACACACACACCGTACCCGACGGACGACTAGACCCTCCGGCGGGAACTGCCGCCCAGTCCGTAGCATGACGCCTTAGACCACGCAGCCAGCATTACCATGTCGTACTGTCTCTACTAATCACGTTTACTACGTTCCTGAAGGTTCCATGTTCAAAATGTTCAAATGTTTGTAAATCTATCGGACCAAACTGCGTGGTCATCAGTCCGTAGCCTACAAACTACTTAAACCTAGGTAAACTAAGCTACGGACAACACACACACCCATGCCCCAGGGAGGACTCGAGCAACCGCGCGCTCCGCAGCGAGACGCTTTAGACCGCTCGGCTACTCCACCGCGGCAAGGTACCATGCGCACAAAGCGTTTTCAATTAATGGGTACTTGACGGTTATCATCACTTTTCTAACACTGCTTTTGCTGTTGAAATTGTGTACCACAATTTCCTCACGATTTTTAATGTCTTAAATGTTAGTACGTCCAACACCATAAAATGAAGCTGAATCATTAATTTTTTAATTCCGGATTATTTAACCAACACAAAGTCAATGTCTTGTGTTTGTGTTTTTCACTGTGTCCTGCTTGAGATATAGTGCAGGAAATATACGAAACACTCAGTGACACCACCGCAGTCAAGTTAAAGGGCGTACTAATTCAATTGCACAGTGAACGCAATAATCAACAAGTGATCCCTAGCTACGTGTTGTTTACTAAAGTGTTCACTTGAAGTGGCCATATCCGTCCACGTCACAGATCTCAGCTCGTTGTGTCGAACTACAGGACGTGTCGGATTGGCAAAATGCTGAAATGTTAGGAAAGCTATAGCACCAAACTAAAGTGCTCATCAGTCCCTACCTAGACTTACCAAATACTTATACTAACTTGCACTAAGGACAACACACAAACCCATGTCCGAGGGAGAACTTGAATCTCCGACTGGGAGCAGGCACGCGCTATGAGTAAGGCGCCTTACAGAACTCAGCTTTGTATGGCGGTCTGGCTAAGTGCCGTATTATAGAGACTCTACTGTATTTATAAAGTGTCAAAATGGAGCCTCTTGACAGTGAAATCATTTTATGGAAGTGCAGAAACATCCATGGTGACTACTTACAGAGGCCATTTTCGGAGAAAAATATCTGTGTTCCTTCTAGAAATTTTGTCTTCATTTACGCTTAGAAGCATTTCAAATGAGTGAACAGACATCCTGTAGTATTCCAAAATAGTGTCCAGATTTGCCTTCAGTTTCCTTTAGTCGACCTTCCACTTAATATCGGATAAACCAGTAACTGTCGTTTGCGATGCGTAAGTTCAACTGGAGCAGCTCATAATGCGAGGACGGCATTCTTATTAAATGGAATCCCGCTCATAGTTAGCACTGAAGTGCACACATTGTGGCCACAGATTGCACCGACGCATTATAGTGGGATTGCTCTGGGCTTCACAGCGTATGGCAGGCATGGCGGCTATCGCCGAAACATCTTCAATTCAACCTTCCTGCCAAGATAGCCGATCTTCGGTTTTTTATTGCTACTACTTTCAGTAAAAAATGTAGAAATCAAAAGTTGACAAATTTTTAGACTTCCTCAAAGTCACATAATACATGCCCATAAACTCATTCATGTAAATAATAATGTATGTAATGTATTTCAAAATAAGGACATAACTGTGCAACTAATACGTGAATTAAAAAATGTCCAGTAATACCAATGTATTAGTATGAGACGTATAATATCACCTCACAGCGACACTGTGTGGAGGTCGGCACGTTTCGATGCAAGTTATATCGCAAGGAACGGCGTGGCACTCCTGTAATTTTAGAGTCCAAACTAACGACCTAAAAAAAGCATTTTGCTTAGATCCCAAGACTAACTATGATAGTACTTTTCATTTAGTTTTAATTAGTAATTTGCGTAAATCAAATTACAAGCACTTACAGTTTTTGGCTGGGTATCTTATACATGGACACTAACTTTCGTGATAGTTCTCCACAACAGAGTGAGGTAAGTTATCTCTTCTGACCATAAAAACCAATTCATTGGTAAAGTCAACGTCACTTTTTCTACACACACTCTTTTCATTGTTGTTGTTGTTGTGGTCTTCTGTCCACAGACTGGTTTGATGCAGCTCTCCATGCAAGCCTTTTCATCTGAGAATACGAACAGCAACCTACATCCTTTTGAATCTGCTTACTGTATTCGTCCCTCGGTCTCCCTCTGCGATTTTTACCTCAAACACTTCCTTCCAAGCCGGCCGCGGTGGCCGAGGGGACTGAGGCGCTTCAGTCACGGTCTGCACGGCCACTACGGTCGGGGGTTCGAATCCCCCCTCGAGCATGGATATTTGTGCCGTCCTTAGTTGTAGCTAGTTCATAAGTACTTTGTAAGTTTAGGGACTGATGACCCCGTAGTTAAGTCCCATAAGCTCTACACACATTTGAACATTTGAACTTCCTTCCAATGCTAAGTTGACGATTCCTTGATGTCTCCGAATGTGCTCCACCGACCTATCCCTTCTCTTAGTCAGGATATGCCACAAACTCCTTTTCTCCCCAATTCTGTTGAGCACCTCATCATCCCCTCCTGTATCACATTGCACACTGTAACTGTCTACAGATATTTGCATTTGAAATATTTGATTAAGGTCTGTCATTATTCCAGTTCTCATCTGACTGAGAAAACTTTGATAGCTAGAAGTTCTTTCTTAGTTTGCAAAGAGAATGATCTGCCTTAATGAAGTTGAGGGAACATGCGATCTCAATTGAAATGGGGGTGTGGCTGCAGTGGAAATCGGTGTCGTAGTTTCCAGCAAAGATGACGAAGGTGAAAGAGACGGGCAGGATAATAGGAAGAAAGTAAGGTGACAAGGTCCTACATCGTCACTTTCAGATTTTAACAATTTTGCACCCTTCAGGGCCCGGTTATTATTCCAAGCTCATAGTACATCCATAAGATCATAGGAATATGAATCAAATTTACCTCCTCCTCCAACGAACATTATTGCATTCTGGGTGGTTGCTCCTTAAATGGTACTCCAAGTTCGAAGTACCTCCACTAATTTTCAGCCTTACAAGGCAAATGCAGCATTGTACCTCACTGCTACCGCACTTTGTAAAGTACACTCTTGATCATTAAGCCGGCCGCGGTGGCCGAGGGGACTGAGGCGCTCCAGTCACGGTCTGCACGGCCACTACGGTCGGGGGTTCGAATCCCCCCTCGGGCATGGATATTTGTGCCGTCCTAGTTCGTAAGTAGTTCATAAGTAGTTTGTAAGTTTAGGGACTGATGACCCCGTAGTTAAGTCCCATAAGCTTAACAAGCATTTGAACATTTTTTTTATCATTAAAATTGCTATACCATGAAGATGACGTGCCACAGACGCGAAACTTAACCAACAGGAAGAAGATGTTGCGATATGCAAATGATTAGCTTTTCAGAGCATTCACACAAGGTCGGCGCCGATAGCGACACCTACAACGTGATGACACAAACGTCATACACAAACAGCAATTGACCGGCGCTGCCTGGTGAAACAAGGTTGAGATGCCTCGTGTAAGGAGGAGAAATGCGTACCATAACGTTTCCGGCTTTGATAAAGGTCGGATTGTAGCCTATCGCGATTGCGGTCCATCGTATCGCGACATTGCTGCTCCCGTTGGTCGCGATCCAATGACTGTTAGCAGAATATGGAATCGGTGGGTTCAGTAGGGCAATACGGAACGCCGTGCTGGATCCCAACGGCCTCGTATTAGTAGCAGTCGAGATGATAGGCATCTTATCCGCATGGCTGTAACGCAGCATGGACGTTCAGCTCGGAGACCGTGAATGAGGTTACCCTTGACGCTGCATCACAGACAGGAGTGCCTGTGATGGTGTACGCAACAATGAGTCTGGGTGCACGAATGGAAAAACGTCAGTTTTTCGGATGAATCCAGGTTCTGTTTACAGAATCATGGTGGTCGCATCCATGTTTGGTGACATCGCGGTGAACGCACATCGGAAGCGTGTATTTGTCATCGCCATACTGGCCTATCACCCTGCGTGAATGTATGGGGTGCCATTGGTTACACGTCTCGGTCAGCTCTTGTTCGCATCGACGACACTTTCAGTTGCCGTTGCATTTCAGATGTGTTACAACCCGTGGCTCTACCCGTCATTCGATCCTTGCGAAACTCTACATTTCAGCAGGATAATGCACGACCTCATCTTGCAGGTCCTGTACGGGCCTTTCTGGATACGGAAAATGTTCGACTGCTGCCCTGGCCAGCACATTCTCCAGATCTCTCACCAACTGAAAACGTCTGGTCAATGGTGGCCGAGCAACTGGCTCGTCACAATACGCCAGTCACTAGTCACGATGAACTGTGGTATCGTGTTGAAGGTGCATGGGCATCTGTACCTGCACACGCCATCCAAGCTCTGTTTGACTCAATGCCCAGGTGTATTAAGGCCGTTATTACGGCCAGAGGTGGTTGTTCTGGGTACTGATTTCTCAGGATCTATGCACCCAAATTGAGTGAAATCGTAATCGCATGTCAGTTCTAGTTTAATATATTTGTCCAAAGAATACCCGTTTACCATCTACATTTCTTCTTGTGTAGCAATTTTAATGGCCAGTAGAGTACTTCCAGACTCGGTATGGTGCCATTTAAAACACAACTCATGTCCAGAGACGATAGCGAGGAACTGCCGTACGACCAGACGGAGACAAGTATTTCACAGTGCACAGGCATTCGCGTCGTCTAATAGGGCACTCCGCGAGGCAACAGCTGCACCGTTGCCTCAACAACAGCCGTATTTATTCTTATGCTACACGTTTGTTGCTCGTTTTTGACTCGGGATTGTTCTTAAATTATCACTGATGGCATTTCCTAGTTTCTGCGATAACTTAATACTTTTCAGAAGGGGAAATTTTAGGAATAAATATTACTAGTTTTCAATTATTAAAAAAACAAAAACATTTGACCCACTACTACAGACAGTAGTTATATGGTGTTTTTACCCTGTTATTGGCAGTAACTAAACACCCGGTTACAACCGACGCCAAATAAAAACCTAAAACCCGGTTATTGAGAACTAAAATACCGGTATCGCTTTTAACTGGTCGGTTTTTCCCATTCATACAGTGTTCAAATGTTTGTGAAGCTATGGGACCAAACTGCATCTGTCGTCGGTCCCTAGAATTACAAACTACTTAAACTAACTTATGCTAAGGACAACACATACACCCATGCCCGAGGGAGGACTCGAACCGCCGGCTGGACACAAACAACTGCACCCTCCGCAGCAAGGCGCGCTAGAGCGCTCAAATATTCCCCCGCGGCTAGAAATTGTCAGTTGTGTGGCCGGCACTTTCTCAGCTTCTAGAGTTGCTTGAATTCTGGCAAAAATGCACGTGGAAAAAACTTTCGTATGGTCTTAGCCTTCGTGCTCTCCCAACAGTTGTCCGCTAAAGTGTCCAGTTCTTCCTCAACTGTCCGAGCACCTGAATCACCAGTGTCCAGTCGCCCATTATGATCCTCTAAACAACGCTTGGCCACTTCGTAAATACATTCTTTAAAGTGACACTTGGCACGGAACCTTCACCCGTTTGAATGCCCTTCTCATGGTGGGTGCAGGTTTCCAGGCTCCCGTGTGAAGGTTAGCTTAGCAGGTATTAACACCAAAGACTCCCGAGCAAGTCTTAGTACCAAAAAGTTGAAGCACCGATCCCTCCCTGACTCCTCAGCGTGATAGTTTTTTGTTCACATTTCAGCTGCACACTGAAAGTGTCCTGCGGCGCTGTTGTGGATACTGTCGGTAGAACGGAACAGAAAATGCTAATTCAGGAAGGTTACGCTTACTGATTCAAATGTTCTTAAAAAGTGTTGCAACGTGAGGGACATGCAACGTAAGGAATTGCAAAAGATTTATTAAAACTGACTCCATTGATGACACCATGTGCTAGAGGGTCAAGCCGACGACGAGAACTAGGAAATAGCGGCTGATAAAAAACAGAGGCGGAAAATAGTTCATGATCTCAAGAGGTAAGCTGATGAAGGTATATCAGAGAGATTATCATAACTTATATGTAATCAACTGATGGTACAATAACCGGAAGAGATAACTGTTCAAGATGTCGAAATCTTTTGTGAATCTGTTAACTAGGCTAGGTGGAAAATTCTGCTGAATTGCCACCACGGATTTAGGAGGTCCGTTTCTTTCTGAATGCAGTAAGACTGAAAAAGACAGATGGGCGGATCTGTTGTTACATAATGTTGCTAATGAAATTGCAATGTTATGTGAAGCTGAAAACCTTATAGTACAGAGCCAATGTGAGTTGAAAACCTTACAGTACATAGCCAATGTGATGGAATCATTAAGTATTGCAACAAAACGTTATGCAGCTATTTACCTGTTAATGGACTATATTCCAATAGTTGTTTCTTTTTTGAGTGATAAGGAAACGTCAACTTATCAGCATTTATTTTTAACAGTTCATGATAGATCTGAGAAAAGGTTTGAAATTATCTTTGCCAACCATCTTTTTAGACTCCGAAGAAAGCATTATGAACGCTGGGTGTGGTGTGTGGACTGATAGAAGAATTCTCATCGCCACTGTAGGACTAAGATCCTTTCATTGACACACTGAATATTTTGGAGATAGTACTGGCGAAGTGCAGTGTGATGCAAAATTGTCCGTCCACTGTTACGCTTTAATATACAATATACATGTACTTATGCACATATTCTCGACTAAGAAGCTACGGCATTTATTTATTTTTTTATTTTATTTTTTTTTTTTTTTGCGATATCAATGTGCAGTTTTTGATGCATTGCTGTACGCCCTACCATACATGAAGTGGATGTCCACATAAACCGATTACACTATATTGTAGGGCCATTGACAGTCGCGAGAACGACTGCAGCCTGGTGGCATTGTGTTCACGTGACAGGGTAACGGAAGTATATAAGTATAGCAGACATGACTGAGAAATGTACTAACGTCAATACGGGCCGCAAATGAAGAAATCGGCTGGTATAAGCGACTCTTCAACGGGCGAACTGTCATTGCCTGGCGCCCATGAACCAGCAACTCCAAAACGGCGAAACTGGTCGCCTGGTTACGAGCTTCTCTCGTGAGACTCTATGGAAAGTGACTGAAGAATGGTGGAGCCACGAATGGATACAAGATGTTGAACGTCCACGGTTCATCACACAAAGAGGAGGTCAGAGATTTGCCGGACTGTAAAGCACAATAAACGGAGATGTATGACATATCTGATGACAGTTACTACGAAGGAGCAGGCAATTACTTCTGAACACACCGTTCACCGCACATTATTGAGAGAGCTTAGTATTAGAGGACTCCAGTGTGTTTCCATGTTGACTCAGTGACCTTGTCAATTTGACGACAGTCGGCATGGTATGATCGAGGTTGGACCTTGGCTTAAGCGAAACGTGTCTCCTGGCTGGATATATCGCGTTTCTTTTCACTCCTGGTAAATGGTCCTGCACGGATAGTCACCATCTCTCTCTTCAAAACGTACACCCCGCTGTAGAAACACACATTTGGGGAAGCGCCGGCCGCGGTGGCCGAGGAGACTGAGGCGCGTCAGTCACGGTCTGCACGGCCACTACGGTCGGGGGTTCGAATCCCCCCTCGGGCATGGATATTTGTGCCGTCCTAGTTCGTAAGTAGTTGATAAGTAGTTTGTAAGTTTAGGGACTGATGACCCCGTAGTTAAGACCCATAAGCTCTACAAACATTTGAACATTTGAACATTTGGGGAAGCGTTACGTAATGGCGGACATTTGTTGGGGGGTTTCCATTGGACCTGTGCTAGTCATGGAAAGTGCCACGACAGGTGTGGACTAATACAAAATTATGATGTAGTAGCTAATAAATCTAATTGAAAATTGGCATTTGCCGGCCGCGGTGGACGAGGCGCTCCAGTCACGGTCTGCACGGCCACTAGGGTCGGGGGTTCGAATCCCCCGTCGGGCATGGATATTTGTGTCGTCATTAGTATAAGGTAGTTGATAAGTAGTTTGTAAGTTTAGGTACTGATGACCCCGTAGTTAAGTCCCACAAGCTTAACAAACATTTGAACATTTTGAAAATTGGTATTTGACATTAAATAATGAAAGTTCAAATTAGATATTTGTAAATCTTTGAAACTGAACTAATGTGGTTATCAGTCCCTAGGTTTACAAACTACTGAAACTAACCTAAGGACAACACACACATACCCATACCCGAAGGAGGACTAGAACCATCGGCGGAAGCGGCTTTACAAATCCTAGACATGGCACCTACAACGGCCATTCCCTAGTGGGTAATGGAAAGTGAGAAGTCATCCATATGAGCTCTAAAAGAAATCAGTTAAACTTCATTTACACGATAACTCAGTCGAATGTTAAGGCCATAATTTCAACTAAGTACAAGTACGGAACAACGATTGCGAACAAATTTAATTGGGCAGAACACACAGTAAATATCGTAGGGAAGGTGAATAAGAGTTCGCATTTCATTGGCAGAACACTTAGAAGATGAAACATTTCTGCTAAAGAAACTGCCTACATTACATTTGCCTGTGCTACTTTCACGATGGTGAACACATATTGATGTCAACTGGAGTTTTTAGTCTCAACGACTAGTAAGTGTTCTAATCATACAACATGGACGTATATATGAACATTTTTCCCGCGGCTGGGGTTCGAATCCTGGACTTCCTGTTTACCAGGCAATTGCGCTAGGTCTCTATGCCATACGAGGCACATAAGCTGAACACACCCGTGGCAGAAAAGCCGTGAGCACTAAGGCGCCCTGCTGCGGTGCGCGCCTCCGTTTGCCGTCGGGGGTTCGAGTCCTCCCTCGGGCATTGGTGTTTGTTTTGTCCTCAGCATAAGTTACTTTTAGTTTACCAGATGTAAAGAGTAATGAAATTCTAAATTCAGATTGGAATGTATACCGCAGAGACAGATTTGACAGTGAAGAAGAGGCGTGTTTATAGCGATAAAAAATGCAATAGTATCGAAGGAAATTGACGGAGATCCGAAATGTGAAATAATTTGGGTGAAGATCACGGTTAAAGCAGGTTCGAATATGGTAATTGGATGTTTCTATAGGCCTCCTGGCTCAGCAGCTGTTGTGTCAGAACACCTAAAAGAAAATTTGGAAAATATTTCGAATAGATTTCCCGATCATTTAAGTTTTGGGAGGAGATGTTAATTTACCGAACATTGACTGGGAGACTCATACGTTTATAACGGGTGACAGGGACAAAGACTCCAGTGAAATTGTTTTAAGTGCATTATCTGAAAACTGCCTTGAGCAGTTAAGCAGCGAACCGACTCGTGGCGATAACATATTAGACCTCGTGACAAACAGACCCGAACTATTCGAAACAGTTAACGCAGAACAGAGAATCAGCGATCATAAAGCGGCTACAGCATCGACGATTTCAACCGTAAATAGAAATATTTAAAAAATGTAGGAAGATTTTTCTGTTTGGCAAAAGTGACAAAAGGCAGATTTCAGAGTACTTGACGGCTCAACATAGAAGTACAGATAGTGTTGAGGAACAGTGGACAAAGTTCGCAGCCATCGTACAATATTCATTAGATGAATATGTGCCAAGCAAGATCGTAAGAGATGGTAAGGAGCCACCGTGGTACAACAACTGAGTTAGAAAACTGCTACGGAAGCAAAGGGAACTTCTCTGCAAACATAAACAAAGCTAAAACCTTGTAGTCAGACAAAATTTACACGAAGCGAAATGTAGCGTGAGGAGGGCTATGCTAGAGGCTTTCAACGAATTCGAAAGTAAAGTTCTACGTACTGACTTGGCTGAAAATCCTAAGAAATTTTGGTCTTATGTCAAAGCGTTAGGTGGATCAAAACAAAATGTCGAGACACTTTGTGACGAAAACGGTACTGGAACAGATGATGACACTCTAAACGCTGAATTACTAAATGTCTTTTTGCAAAGCTGTTTCACAAAGAAAGACTGCACTGTAGTTCCGTCTCTAGATCGTCGCACAGACGACAAAATGGCAAATATCGAAATAATTGACAGAGGGATAGAAAAACAATTAAAATCGCTCAAAAGAGGAAAGGCCGCAGAAACTTGATGGGATACTAGTTAGATTTTACACATAGTACGCGAAGGAACTTGCACCCCTTCTTGCGGTGGTGTACCGTAGGTGTCTAAAAGAGCGTACCGTTCTAAAAGATTGAAAAATCGCCCAGGTCATCCCCGTTTTCTAGAAAGGACGTCGAACGGATGTGCAGAACTATATAGGCTTATATCTCTAACGTCGGTCAGTTGTAGAATTTTGGAACATGTATTATGTTCGAGTATAATGACTTTTCTGGAGACTAGAAATCTGCTCTTTAGGAATCAGCGTGGGTTTCGAAAAAGGCGATCGTGTGAAAGCCCGCTCGCGCTATTCATCCACGAGACTCAGAGGGCTATAGATACGGGTTCTCAGGTAGATGCCGTGTTTCTTGACTTCCGCATGGCGTTTGATACAGTTCCCCACAGTCGTTTAATGAACACACTAACAGAATATATTCTGTCTGACAAATCGTGTGATTGGATTGAAGAGTTCCTAGATAACAGAACGCATCATGTCATTCTCAATGGAGGAAGTCTTACGAAGTAAGAGTGATGTCAGGTGCGCCACAGGGCAGTATCGTGGGACTATTGCTATTCACAATATATATAAATGACCTTGTGGATAACATCGGAAGCTCTCTGAGGATGATGCTGTAGTATACAGAGAGGTTGTAACAATGGAAAATTGTACTGAAATCCAGGAGGATCTGCATCAAAATGACGCATGGTGCAGGAAATGACAATGGAATCTCAATGTAGACAAGTGTAATGTGCTGCGAATACATAGAAAGAAAGATCGTTTATAATTTAGCTACAGTATAGCAGGTCAGCAACTGGAAGCAGTTAATTCCATAAGTTATCTGGGAGTAGGTATTAGAAGTGATTTAAAATGGAACGACCATATCAAATTAATCGTCAAAAGCAGATGGCAGACTGAATTAATTGGAAGAATCCTAAGAAAATGCAGTCCGAAAACAAAGGAAGTAGGTTATAGTACATTTGTTGGCCCACTGCTTGAATATTGCTTAACGGTGTGGGATCCGTAGTAGGTGGGGTAGATAGAGGGGGTAGAGAAGATCCAACAAAGAGCAGTGCGCTTCGTTACAGGATCATTTAGTAATCGCGAAAGTGTTACGGAGTTGATCAATAAACTCCAGTGGAAGTCTCTGCAAGAGAGGCGCTCTGTAGCTCGGTACAGGCTTTTGTCTAAGTTTCGAGAACATACCTTTACTGAGGAGTCTAGCAGTATGTTGCTCCCTCCTATGTATATCTCACGAACAGATCATGAGGACAAAATCAGAGAGATTAGAGCCCACACAGAGGCACACCGACAATCTTTCTTTCCGCGAACAATACGTGATTGGAATAGAAGTGTTGTGGCGTAAAGTCAGCGTCACACGCCAGACGCACGAGAACGATCGTTAAGAAGGCAGCGGATGAGCGGCAGCCAATCACACGCCGGCGCCGCGCCTCCTGGAGGGAGCAACCGAGAAGCACGCCCTCTACAAGCAGCTATATCTAGGCCGACATGCGTCTGGAAGTGCACATCTGAACTCGGTTCCGAACTAGGCAGTGACTATGAGCAAGCGCAGTTAGCATTGTGCAAGAAGAAGACGTCACCGCGAGAACATACTTTCTAGAAGTTGAGTAATCGGTGTAAACATTAGTATTACTATCTGTATAGCTGTTTTAGCTGTCCACGCATCCCACGCGTTCTGAGCAGATTATTTCCTGTAAGATAGGCCAGGAAGGACAAAACAAGGAGGGAGAACTGATAGGCCGCGCGGGGATATCCGAGCGGTCTGGAGCGTCACATTGCGGATCGCGCGGCCTCCCGCGTCGGCGGACTGAACCCACCCTCAGGCATTGATGTTTGTGTTGCCTTTAGTATAAGTTAGTTCATAAGTAGTTTGTACTTTTATGGACTGATGAGCCCAGAGTTAAGTCCCATAAGCCTTACAAACATTTGAACATTTGAGAACCGATAGCAGTACTCAAGGTACCCCCCGCCACACACCGTCAGGTGGCATGCGGAATATGGATATAGATGTAGAAGTAGGTTTGCTGGAGAGCGAAAAACAGTGGTGGATACGCAGCGCAGGGGAAAGCTTTGCTGGCGGACACTCGCACCCTTGGCCGCAACTCTCAGAAGGCAGCGTCCCGAAAGCAGGAGGGGAGCCCGGCCAATGTCCCGTTGGGTGACAACCGCAGCTTCTAGGTCAGAGAAGTGGTGTGAGGTGGTCGGCCGGATGCAGGTGGCTTTTTACCTGTGAAATGTTTTTTACGGGAATGTGTGGTATGTACCACACAATGCCTCGTAGATGATCTCTGGTAAACGCCAGCCCAGTGCAGCTTTCGAGACAATCGGCCGTTCCGCATGAGAGAAAATTTGCCGATAAACGACAATAGCAGGGCCCTCTGGTCGCCAGGTCATTTATGGTAACGAATGTGCTGGCTCTTATCTGAGGAATTCCTCCGAAGGCAGCAGAGAAGGAAATGTTTTACTGTAATGAATGGTGGAAAATTCTGGATGCTTTCCATCAGCCTTGGGCAGCGGGAGGTGGGCTCCAGGGGCTAAAAATGGCGTAACTTTTTGGTCGCGGGACCAGGAGTGGGAGCGCCCTAAAATTTTTAGAGGGCAGTCACCTTGCCGACGGTAAATGCTGTGGGGACATTGCTGGCGTGGGCGGAGCCTCTTGGCGGCCGCGGAAAAAGCGTTCTGATCCGCCAGAATTTTGTAGGGAGACAGCTAGTTACTATATCACTATATCAATAGTGCTACACCGTCCCACTGGGTAGGCAGTTAGCCCTTCTTGCAGACTGCTGCGCCTGAGGTGTGAGGGCGTGGCCACTGGAGCACTTGCCGTAGCCAGGAACAGTGAGGAAGAAAAGGGAAGCCGGCGGAGGCTACCGCGCTGTACAGACCTCTTGATACTTAGTGGAGTTACATGCCGATTCTGTCTAACACATCGCAGTGAGAATGCGGTCGCGATTACTTTCCAGCTCTCCTGTTGCTATCGCTTGTTGCTGCCGAGCCTGCTACGGTGCCATCACCTGTAATTTGGATTGGGTAAAGAACCGCAAGCACCATCGCCAGGACTTGTGTAATTCCGCTGTCTAGAATTTTTCTTAAAGTGTTATTTTATTTAGATTTATCTTTTCATTCAAAAATGTTCCAATGTTTGTAGAACTTATGGGACTTAACTACGGGGTCATCAGTCCCTAAGCTTACAAACTACTTATGAACTAGCTAAGATTAAGGACTGCACAAATATCCAGGCTCGAGAGGGGATTCGAACCCCCGACCGTAGTGGCCGTGCAGACCGTGACTGGAGCGCCTCAGTCCCCTTGGCCACCGCGGCCGGCTATCTTTTCATTCTGGGGATCTTAGCTGCAATAGATAACTTCAGATTTCTGTGTAGCTAATCTGCTAACATCCTTTTTGTGGAGTTTCCCGATCCTTTGACTCAGACAGTCATTGTATTTTTTTTTTTTTTTTATCTTACGAAAATTGTACACTACTGGCCATTAAAGTTGCTACACCAAGAAGAAATGCAGATGATAAACGGGTATTCACTGGAAAAATAGAGTATACTAGAACCGACATGTGATTACATTTTCGCGCAATTTCGATGCATAGATCCTGAGAAATCAGTACCCAGAACAACCACCTCTGACCGTAATAACGGCCTTGATACGCCTGGGCATTGAGTCAAACAGAGCTTGGATGGTGTGTACTGGCAATGATGCCCATGCAGCTTCATCATGATACCACAGTTCATCAAGAGTAGTAACTAGCCAGTTGGTCAGCCACCATTGACCAGACGTTTTCAGTTGGTGAGAGATTTGAAGAATGTGCTGGCCACGGTAGCAGTCGAACATTTTCCGTATTCAGAAAGGCTCTTACAGGACCTGCAACATTCGGTCGTGCATTATCCTGCTGAAATGTAGGGTTTTTCAGGGATCGAATGAAAGGTTGAGCCACGGGTCATCACACATCTGAACTGTAACGACCACTGTTCAAAGTGCCGTCGATGCAAACAAGAGGTGACCGAGACGTGTAACCAATGACACTCCATAACATCAAGCCGGGTGATAGGCCAGTACGGCGGTGACGAATACACGCTTCCAATGTACGATCACCGCGATGTCGCCAAACACGGAGGCGACCATAATGATGCTGTAAAAAGAACCCGGATTCATCCGAAAAAATGACGTTTTGCCATTCGTGCAGGCAGGTTAGTCGTTACGTACACCATTAAATGTTCAAATGTTTGTATAGCTTATGGGACTTAACTACGGGGTCATCAGTCCATAAACTTACAAACTACTTATGAACTAGCTAAGGACGGCACAAACATTCATGCCCGAGGTGGGATTCGAACCCCGACCGTAGTGGCCGTGCAGACCGTGAATGGAGCGCCCCAGTCCCCTCGGACACTGCGGCCGGCACGTACACCATCGCAGGCGCTCCTGTCTGTGATGCAGCGTCAAGGGTAACCGCAGCCATGGTCTCCAAGCTGATAGTCCATGCTGCTGCAAATGTCATTGAACTGTTCATGCAGATGGCTGTTGTCTTGCAAACGTCCCCATATGTTGACTCAGGGATCGAGACGTGGCTGTACGATCCGTCACAGCTATCCGGATAAGATGCCTGTCATCTCGACTGCTAGTGATACGAGGCCGTTGGGATCCGGCACGGCGTTCCGTATTGCCCTCCTGAACCCTCCGATTCCATATTCTGCTAACAGTCACTGGATCGCGACCAACGCGAGTAGCAGTGTCGCAATACGATAAACCGCAATCGCGATAGGCTACAATCCAATCTTTATCAAAGTCGAAAACGTCATGGTACGCATTTCTCCTCCTAACACGAGGCCTCACAACAACGTTTCTCCAGGCAACGCCGGTCAACTCCTGTTTGCGTATGATAAATCGGTTGGAAACTTTCCTCATGTCAGCACGTTGTAGGTGTCACCACCGACGCCAACCTTGTGTGAATGTTCTGAAAAGCTAATCATTTGCATATCACAGCATCTACTTCCTGCCGGTTAAATTTCGCGTCTGTAGCACGTCATCTTCGTGGTGTAGCAATTTTAATGGCCAGGAGTGTAAAATCTATATGAAGCTGTTCATTGCTTTGCACACTATTGTCAGCTTAGTATGGTACGGAATGTCATTTGCTTTAAAGTACAGAACTAAAAATGTTCATTAGATTTGTTATGTGTTAGGATGTTCTATTTTTTTGGTTGAAATAAAGTAGTTTTTTGAGTAGACCTTCTTTCCTTTAAAACATCCCTTGTCACCATTTTGGAGGGGTAAATAGAAAAGTTAAATTAAGAGTGTACCAATTAGTATTCATTTAATTTATTTCATAGTACAGCTGATAACTTGCTCAGAGTAGGAATTGATATTTTCATTGATTTGTTTTAAAGATACTTATGACGACATAATAAGCATGAAGGCTATATGGTCAACAATAATTTATTTCCAAGTTTTGTGATACATGGTAGCAGCTCAGATAATTGATATCCAGTTAAATTATTATAATAAAATAAAAATAATATATTAGTGGAGAATACTGAAAGGTGCCACCTCACTTTGACGGTACACACAGACAAGCTGATAAAAAAATTCGCACATATATAAATACACTTTACAACATATATAAGTGCCTTTGATTTACACAACATTTGAACATTTTTGAACTACCCAGACATGTACCCCGTCCGGTTCAGACTTTGAGATGTCCTCCATGGCCCCGCATATCCTGTAGTAGACCTGCCTTCGTGTGTGCCCGCACTTAGATAAGTATCACAACTCGACAATGTGGATTACAATTAAGAATTGCGGTACCTATTCTACATTGCGCGAGATCTATGTGCGACATTTCTTTCAACAATTTTCTCCTCCGAATACGAGCATAGTTTGTTAGCACCCACCTACATAAAGAAACATTATCATCATCATAAAGTAGGAGAAATGCGAAAAAAAAGAGGCCACAGTTCTTAATCACACTGGTGTGTGGGCCGCCACTTATGCTTGACCTGAAACCGATATGACACATCTACAACAGTATCAGGCGTCGGCTTCACGCCCACAAGCAACCGACCTGTCAGTGCTGAGAACTGCGACACCTGTGCTTGTACGTTTGAGGCCATATACTTCCGGAAATGTACCTAGAACTTGCGCTAGAGAAGTATCGTTGTTATTAATGTCATGATAAAATGTTCAAATGTTTGTGAAGCTTATGTGACTGCGGTGTCATCAGTCCCTAAACTTACAAACTACTTATGAAATACCTTATACATCCATGGCCGAGAGGGGATTCGAACCCCCGACGGGGAACTGCCTCTCGCTCGGCCGCTCCGCCGTGGGAATGTCATGACACGTTGTTATCCAAATGTACAAATATTTGTAAACTTATGGGATCCAACTGCAGTGGCCAACGCTCCCAAAACTTAAAAACTACTTTAATTTATCCTAAGAACAACACACACACCCATGCCCGAGGGAGGACTCGAACCACCGTCGGTACAGGTACGGCGATGTGGACTCAATCGTAACAGCAGGGGAATGGACGTTCGGTCTGGTGCCCTACGTCGCTTTTCGTGCCGTCGCTCTCTTCGGAGGGTCGAGTCCTCTCTCGGGCACGGGTGTTTCTGTCTTTATTCCTCAGTTTTCGTCCCTGCTTCTAAAGATGATTCAGAGGCTCGCCAATATGAATTATGTCCCGTGCTGCGCAGGCTCCATACATCTCGATGCGTGGCGACTTATTCCTCTTTCAGTGTCTGCCAGTCCAACACCTTAGTCTACTGGACAGGGTGGTGGCGTGCAGGCAGTGGCCCCGGGTTCGATGCAAGGTCCAATCGGAGATTTTCTCTGCTCGGGGACTGGGTTTTGTGCCTTTCTTATTATCAATTCATCACTGACAGGCAAGTCGGCCGAAGTGGCGTTAGCTGAGAAGACTTGCAACAAGCAGGCTGAACAGGACCTCAATATGCGTCTAATGACCATAAATGCCACATGATCATCATCATTAGTATCGTACAGTCGTCGCAGTTGCGTTCTGAAAGCAGAACGTGTGCCATTTAGACATATGCATAGTTTGGGAACAGTTAGTGATAGCAGTGAGTGTAGTGGAGACTAAAATTCGCCAATGAGGATAATAAAACGGTAATAATATAAATTGTAGGCCTACGGTCATTATTTATTTAATGGTATTCACTTAGGATTGTAGGAAATGCAGCAGGGAATTATCAGCTATTTGTATCTCTTGGTAGGTCACAAAGAGAGGGAAAGGGATGTCAAACAGGCTTACGTACAAGACATCGAAGTGCTTCAGTGGCACACACAAGATGATGTTCGCAGCTCAACTTCATGAGAACTGCTATTTGTGTAAAACGTAACTCCAGTGATAGTAGCATTGATTGTGACGTGAAACTGAAGAAGTGTACAGTGATTCGTGTATAAAACAACAATAACAAAAAAAATATTAGTATGAAATCATTTTTGGCAATGCAGTAATAACTTTTACCGGGAGTAATAATACGAATACTATTATTTACAAATGTTCAAATGTTTGTATAGTCTATGGGACTTAACTACGGGGTCATCAGTCCCTAAACTTACAAACTACTTATGAATACTTACGAACTAGGACGGCACAAATATCCATGCCCGAGGGGGGATTCGAACCCCCGACCGTAGTGGCCGTGCAGACCGTGACTGGAGCGCCTCAGTCTCCTCGGCCACCGCGGCCGGCTGCTATTATTTACCATTTCTATTTTGTGCGAGTAGTAAACTTTAGTTCCCTTATTTTTTGCACTGTTCTCCCTTATCTCAATTTTATAAAGTTGGGATCCCTGATGTACAGGGGAACAGCACTTCACTCGTAAAGCTTATTATCAAAACAACAGTTAGGCCGCTGGTGGTCTTAGCGACTACTGACGCATGGACAGATTCTCTTTCCGCGGCTGGATTGCACAGTATGCTTTCCAAGTCGGAATAACTTGGCGATTTGGGTATAGCCCTTGCCGGCCGCGGTGGCCAAGCGGTCTGCGGCGCGCCAGTCACGGTCTGCACGGCCACTACGGTCGGGGGTTCGAATTCCACCTCGGGCATGGATATTTGTGCCGTCCTTAGCTAGTTCATAAATAGTTTGTAAGTTTAGGGACTGATGACCCCGTAGTTAAGTCCTATAAGCTCTACAAACATTTGAACATATTTTGGTATAGCCCCTGGAAGAGACCGTACCGTACTCACCTGATCAAAAATCCTGTTCATCCTACCACCAAACTTCACTAACACCTACCATATCTAACTTTGACCTTTCCGTTTCTCTTTTCAAAATTTCTAACTTACATACCCGATCCGCAGAATACCTGTTTTGTTTTTCTTGATGCCGACATCCTCCTGAGTAGTCCCCGCCCGGAGATCCGAATGGGGGACTATTTTACCTCCTGAATATTTTACCCGCGAGGATATCATCATCATATATTCATAAAATAGAGCTGTATGTCCTCGGGAAAAATTAACGACTGTAGTTTCCCCTTGCGTGCAGCCGTTCGCAGTAACTGCATGGCAAAGCGGATGTTACAAGACCAGCTCAGTCAATCATCCAGACTGTTCCCCCTGTAACTACTGAAAAGGCTGCTGCCCCTCTTCAGGAACCACACGGTAAGGCTATCTGTACGTTGAGGAATGCAAGCCACCCCGCCTTGGCAATGTCTGTGGTTCATGAGGGTGGAATTCTACTTATTTACAAGAAAAGATTTTTTTTTTTTAATTTGCACAGGCAATCAGACCTACGGACTGACAAGAAAGTGATCCTGTAACGGTTGAGTTTTTACTGGTGGAGGGACGGAACCCTAAAAGCAGAGCAAACGCGTAACACTACCCGATCGATTACGTTTACAAGAATCGATAGTACACGCAAAATAAATTCTCAGTTTGTGTTCCTACCGTTTTGGCGCGAAAGTCACAATACTACTGTATAAATAATTTTAACAGTCCATGATTAGAGGATAATCGCAAAGTCATCCAGTACTTGTAATATAAGTAGCACAGATGCAGCGAGGCATTATGATCTTAAAAGCTGTGAAACGACAAGGAATACAAAGGAAGGTGTTTATAATTAGTCATTATGCTATAGCTCAAACAAAGGTTGGTTCAGTTTCATTTGTTTCCGCTCCCCAAAAACCATGACAATTATTGTAACACTTGTTAATGCCCATTCTGACGCCCCCATTAGCTCTGACCCCGGGACAGATCACTTGTTTTTCATGCGGACCCTCTCAAGTAGCAAAAGTTTAATTATAATCATGCTGCAGATTGCCAGTAGTACTGAAACTCTTTATTCGCTGAAGTTTTCTTGTAGCCACTGATTTCTTTATTTTTCTCTTATTACGAACGCAGCCTCCCTACATTAATGATTCGCTGTGCGAACGATCAACGCCTCAGTTGTCATTTTTTTTCCTGGTCAGGCGCAGAAGTTCACAAACATGTCAACAACTGCAGCAGATAACGGGTATAAATTCCTCCGTCACACCACACCGCAAAAGCGAGATAAGAACAGAAGAGGTTTTTGTAATCGGCAGTAAATACCCCGATTATAGATCCATAAAGTTTCTGGCGTGCAGACGCATAAAACTTGCTTCTGCTAATATTTCGGCTGCTTACCGTCCAGCCATCTTCAATGTGGACTCATCGATTGAAACTAAGGAAAAAAATTAAAAACTTTATACCTTCCACTTTCCAGTCCGAGGAGTGTATCGAGCTGTTTGAGATCCGGCCCATAAAGTGTCGCGGTTCTATCAGCCAATTAGTGGGGCAAACTGATAGTAGGGCAAAGGGGGATCCAAATTGCGAATACGTGGGACAGGCTTACCAGTTGCGGCATATGCCTTACAACCACGGGCAAATACACGAAGCCTTGGTCAGAATCAGGGGATTGGGACCATACTAATTTATTTCTGGGGCGTGGTCCCACTTAAAAAAATATTATTGATATGACGTAAATTCTTTCGAGCGTGTCAGAAAGAACAGACACCATTAGTTAACATTAATGTCGTAAATTTGCGAATTCGAAATATTTAAACATCTCGACCGTTGCAGGGCATTGAAATACATTCAGTGTCGCAGTACAAAATTTGTGCTACATCGGGATTCGAAGCCGGAGAAATTCCGAAAGAAGAGACGCCATATCAATACTCACACGAAGTGATGAGTGCTATCGACAAGGGTTCGCAAATCGAATCCGTATTTCTTTATTTCCAGAAGGCTTTTGACACCGTACCTCACAAACAGCGTTTAATCAAATTGCGTGGTTATGGCATATCGCCCCAAATTAGCAACTGAATAGGTGATTTCCTGTCAGAGTGGACACAGTTTGTAGTGATCTATGGTAAAGCATCGACTAAAACAGAGGTGATACCGGGCGTTCTATATGTAGTGTTATTGGTCCTCTGCTGTTCCTTATTTACATAAACGATTTGGGAGAAAATCTAAATAGCTCTCTTAGGTTGTTTGCAGATGACGCAGTCATTTACCGTCTAGTAAAATCATCTGAAGATAAAAACCAACTTCAGAACTATCTGAATAAGATATCAGTATGGTGCAAAAATTGGCAATTGTCTCTAAATAATGAGAAATGTGAAGTCGTCCACATGAGCCCGAAAAGAAATCCGTTAAACTTTGTTTAAAGAGAAATTAATCAAAAGTGAAGGCCGTAAACTCCACAAAAAAAACCAGGAATTACTATTACTTCAGGCTTAAACTGGAAAGAACATGTAGATAATGTCGTGGGAAAGGCGAACTAAAGACTGCGTTTTATTGGCAGAACCCTTAAAAGATGCAACAGAACTACTAAAGATACTGCATACACTACGCTTGTCCGTCCTTTTTTTGGAGTATTGCTGCCAGTGTGGGATCCTTATGAGGTGGGTTTGACGGAGGACATCGAAAGAGTCCCAAGAAGGGCAGCTCGTTTTGTATTGTCACGATACAGGAGAGGCAGCGTTACGGAAATGATACAGGATCTGGGGTGGGAAATATTGCAACAACGGCGCTTATCGCTGCGGCGTGGGCTACTTACGAAACTCCAATCGCCAACATTCTCCTCCGAATGCGAAAATATATTGTTGACTCCCACTTACATAGGTAGAAATGATCATCAGAATAAAATACGAGAAATCAGAGCTCGAAGGGAGAGATTCAGGTGTTCTTTTTTCCCGCGCGCTATTCGAGAATGGAATTGGAGATAAATAGTATAAAGGTGGCACTTAAATGTGATTTGCAGAGTATCCCATGTAGATGTAGATTAAGCTGTATCTCAGAGATGGCGCGACGTATGTGTTCTCTGGTTCAGTGGACCCCCGGAAAAAAGGTTTTGAAAAAATTAAACAAATAAATTAAATAAAAAGTGTTTTTAACTATGAATATTCGTTTCGTTCTTCTATCAGATAATTTTGTATGCACATTCAAAGTATTTTTATATAATGAGAAACTTACGTCGCGGAGACAGCATTTATAAGGGTGGTGCGCGACCGCTTAATATAGACGGCAGTGGCCGCAGCGTTGCAATGCGCATGCGCCGCTGATGTTCAAATTGTCTTCTGAACCCCCTGGAGGCAGCATATTGTCGCTCCCGCGGTAGGGAGGGGCGAGGGGAAACGCAGCTTTTAATATTGGCGTTGGTGCTGGGAAAGACACCAGTTCCTGGCTACTCGAGTTCTGACGGTTACTCACGAATGGTCCCGAAGTAAACACAATGGAGCTATTGCGCACCTCGTCTTGTGCATCGTCAAATCCTCCACTAAGACAACATCCGCCCTTAGTATTTGTTTTTGGCGCACTGAAGATTCATCAAAAATACGTCATATTTGGTTAAATATCTTATAACAAATTTAAAGACGCATAAACTGTAAAAGCCTTCAGAAGATCTGATTATGAATAATAATGAAGTCACTACTCTCCACCTAGCAAGAACAGCCGTGTGGTAAGCGGAATAGCGTTGCGCCATCGAAGTTAGTGATTTCGAGACCGACTACAAGCCATTTTTTGAGAGTCCCGACACCGTTGGTTTCCCACCTCTTGCATCCCAGGCGTCTGCCACGCCGCTACCAAGTCATCCCTCCCACACTCCACATCCTTTCCGAGGGTAAAGTCCGTCAGCTTCCTGTCCCGTATGACGCTCTCCCTCCCCACATGTATCCTCGCTATCAACCTTATTCCTTCCCCGCATATGAGCACCCCTCTCCCTCCCCCACCCTCACTCGCTTGGATCTTCCTTCCTTCACATACAAGAAATAGGCGCTACTCAACTAATTGGAATCATTTGCAAAAGGTACATAAAAAAGAGGTAAAGAAACGAGTTTGTGCTTCAAATTTCTAGTACAAGCATTTGACTAAATGAAGGACAGAAGGAGTGTACGGACAGAAAAATATAAAAAGGAGAAGAATAAATACGCTAGATGAAGTGAAATGTTTGTACAGCTTATGAGACTTAACTACGGGGTCATCAGTCCCTAAACTTACAAACTACTTATGAACTACTTACGAACTAGGACGGCACAAATATCCATGCCCGAGGGGGGATTCGAACCCCCGACCGTAGTGGCCGTGCAGACCGTGACTGAACCGCCTCAGTCCCCGCGTCCACCGTGGCCGGCTAGATGAAGTGAAAAGAGGAAATTATAAGACTAGGAAGTCGTTGGATTGAAACAGGATCAGTTCGAACTATAGCGTCAGGAAATCAGGTAGTAGGCTGACCGTCTTGTAGTATAGGATCTGAGTTCCTTTTGCGAAGTTTATTACTATCATTATTATTTTTTTTCTCTTACAGGCCGGGAGGACATCGGAAATATCTGGTTCTGTGGCGTTCTACATGCTACACAGTCTAAGAAGAAAGTCGCGCCGGCCGCGGTGGCCGAGGGGACTGAGGCGCTTGAGTCACGGTCTGCACGGCCACTACGGGCGGGGGTTCGAATCCCCCCTCGGGCATGGATATTTGTGCCGTCCTAGTTCGTAAGTAGTTCATAAGTAGTTTGTAAGTTTAGAGACTGATGACCCCGTAGTTAAGTCCCATAAGATTTACAAACATTTGAACATTTTTGAAGAAAGTAGCTTTTTTTTTTTTTTTAGAACCACCGTATTTCTCAAAGATCTCTCATCTTTGTGGTGTGGCATTCCACTATTGTCATTTTGCTACTAGTTGTGTGACACTCGACTAGCGCTATCGAAGGTACAGTGTACGGACAGAAGAAAATGCAAAATTAAATGCTTGTACAGTTATGGGACCTAACTACAGTGGTCATAGGTCCCTAGACTTACAAACTACTTAAACTAACATATCCTAAGAACAACACACACACACACACACACACACACACACACACACACACACACACACACACACACACACACACATGCCCGAGGGAGGACTCGAACCTCCGATGGCGAACGGCAGCCGGGCGCCGTGGCTCAGCGCGCCCGGTCAGAGGGCTGAACGTCCTCTGTAATAAAAAAGCTGAGCCAAAATCACATCGAACAAGAACGAACAATCACGAACAGCGTTCGCAACGGACAGAACTACCAATAGAGAGAAAGAAAAAAAAAAAAAAAAAAAAAAAAAAAGAAAAAAAAAGGGGACTGAGGCGCTTGAGTCACGGTCTGCACGGCCACTACGGGCGGGGGTTCGAATCCCCCCTCGGGCATGGATATTTGTGCCGTCCTAGTTCGTAAGTAGTTCATAAGTAGTTTATAAGTTTAGAGACTGATGACCCCGTAGTTAAGTCCCATAAGATTTACAAACATTTGAACATTTTTGAAGAAAGTAGCTTTTTTTTTTTTTTAGAACCACCGTATTTCTCAAAGATCTCTCATCTTTGTGGTGTGGCATTCCACTATTGTCATTTTGCTACTAGTTGTGTGACACTCGACTAGCGCTATCGAAGGTACAGTGTACGGACAGAAGAAAATGCAAAATTAAATGCTTGTACAGTTATGGGACCTAACTACAGTGGTCATAGGTCCCTAGACTTACAAACTACTTAAACTAACATATCCTAAGAACAACACACACACACACACACACACACACACACACACACACACACACACACACACACACCCATGCCCGAGGGAGGACTCGAACCTCCGATGGCGAACGGCCGCGCGTAGCACAGCAAGGCGCCTTAGAGCGCACGGCTATTCCGCCGCGGCGAGCAAAATAACAACGGATGAAGTGATAAGAGGAAGACAGGTGGTCTAGAACAGGATCAGATGGAGGCAGCATGTGAGGAATCAGTCACTAGGCACAAACTCTTCGCGGAGTTATTGATTTACACTTGCGATATATTTTATTGATTTTTTTCAATCTTAGGTCACAGAAATGTACTTGTTACTATATCCACTCCTTAGGAAGTTATTGTTTGATGTTCTGAACACACTACATCGTAACTCGTAAACTGCACAACCAGTACAAAATCTCTCAGAATAAAAAGCATAAATTACACTCCTAGACTGCTCAATAGATGATTGATGGGGTAATATATTGAATAATTTTATGATGGGTTAATAAGAAGGTCAAACTAGTAACTAATTAATTTAATGTAAATGAAGCTGAAAATGCAATAGAAGTGTCGTCACAAGACGGTCTGTCTTAACTGTCTGTTCAGCTTTTGAAACTTTATCGAGAAACAGTGCATGATTTCTGTTACGAAACTGACGACATTTATGAATGGAGTATTAAGGAAAATGATTAATATTTATAATCTCAGAAACGACAAGGTCGTTAAAGGGTGTGCATCATCTCAGTTTGAATGATATCAAGGTAGAAAACTAGTCTGTTTCGAGGCAAATATCTGGGCATTTGCCTTACGTAACAGAGGAAAATCACTGAAAACCAGAATCAGGTTGACTGGACGTACGGTTGGCAGGTGTTCGGCATTTTATTATTAGTCTTATCTGTCCGGTTTCTGTTAAGCTTTTTCGTAATGAAGTAGAGAACACCGAGGCACAGCCAGTTCCAGCGCGATGAGTATACGGAGAAATAACATACACGAACCACAGGGGTATGTCGAGATACCAACCAATGTTAATGTCCAATTAGTGTCCACGTTTTTCTTCGAAGGCAGAGCGAGCTTGAAAACCACATACGCGCAGAGCAAGCGAGGTAAAAAGAATGTTCCGATCATCCAACGCGAAACCTTTCCTTATAATGTCTAATTGAAAACAACGAAGTTCGTTTCCCGAATATATAATTTTTAATTTTGAGCCGCGGTGGAGTAGCCGAGCGGTCTAAAGCGTCTCGCTGCGGAGTGCGCGGTTGCTCGCCTTGGAGGTTCGAGTCCTCCCTGGGGCATGGGTGTGTGTGTTTGTCCTTAGGTTAGTTTACCTAGGTTTAAGTAGTTTGTAAGCTGCGGACTGATGACCACGCAGTTTGGTCCGATAGATTTACAAACATTTGAACATTTTTTTAAAAAATTTTGATTGATGAAGAAATTCTAGTTCATTCTTTCTTGAGGTTATCTTAAGAAGTAGAATGAGCAACTAAGAAGAAGGATCATTTTCTTACTGTCACAGTTGCCCAGTTATAAGGCAGTTTAACTATATTTTGTTTAACTACGTCTTAGGTAGATACCAAAATAACTGACTTAAACTGATCGTTAATAAACGATTGAAAATACTCTACTTACAGCGTTTATATTTAAATCTGGCTATACCTGACATGACCGTATTAGAATGAAACGTCTCAAAATATGAGCCGCGCGGGAGTGGCTGTGCGGTTTGGAACGTTACGTTATGGATCGCGAAACCGCTCGCGTCGGAGGTTTGAGTCTTCCTTCGGGCATGGATGTTTATGTTCTCCTTAGCATAAGTAAGTAGTTTGAAATTCGACAAAAAATTAGTTTGTAAATCTAGTTAGTTTGTAAACTAACTAATGCTAAGGACAACACACACATATATATCAATGTCCGAGGGAGGACTGGAACCTCCGACGGCAAGCAATCGCGCGCTCCGCAGCAAGGCGCCTTAGAACGCTCGAACACTCTAACGCGGCAGGAGCCGACGAACGAGTAGATTGATCCCGTACAATTACAAACATTTGAACATTTTGATTTCAAAATTTCAACAATTAAAAAGTCAACAACTTTCCAACATATGATATAAAAAAACTAACAGAAAATGTAAATGCGCCTAATCGCAAACTTCCGAAACTTCTTGTACTACTGCTTTTAAATTTTCTTACAACGTTGCATTAGAATTCACCCGTGGCATTGTATTTTTGATTCGTTTGCGAAATGAGTAGCGAATAGCTTCAGCAGTAAGTATGTAATGAAACAGAACATGTCCGATACGGCAGCTTTTTTTTTATTATTAATCTCAATGTTTATTGAATGATAACTCTTGTACTGTGTAGTAAAGTAATATAAATTTTCCGCTACGCTTAGTGGTATAATGTCGATTCTGTATGCAAAATGTATTGCGAACAGTTAGTAGTAAGGTAGTTATACATTAAAACGTCATGCTTGGTGAGGCAGTTTTACAGCACGTACAGCGAAATGTAGTTAGCGATAAATTTATTTCCTTACGTAATTTGGTGGGAGGTGTCAGCAAGAGAATTTCTCGTAAACGCTTAAATTATAAATTAAAGTTTGTTTCAGGTAGCTGCGTGCTTTCATTCACATGTAGTGGGATTGTCATCAGTGGTGGCGCTACACGAAAACTGGGCGTCGGCGAACTCGTCTTTGCGAGGCCACTTTCATATTGTCAGTAAGGAAGAAAACTTAAATAAAATGAGCTCAATTATACATCAATAATCATTATACTGACATTTTAGTAGTATAATATACAGGTATTATTGCAATGTCAAAAATTACAATAAACAAACACAAAATAGAGAAGCTTTTCGCCTCACTGAATTTTTTAAGATCCCATTTTAATTAATACTAGCCGCTATTTCGGCTTCAATTGATAGTACTGACAACGCAGATAGTCTTTCTTGGCTCACTGAGGTTTTCAAGTAAGTCTTAATCAATTTTAACTTTGTGAAGCTTCTCTCGGCCGAAGCTGTACTGACTGGAACTGTGAGCATGATTCTGATTGTTATAAAAACATTTGTATATTCTTCTTCCAAATTGTTTTCTAAAATGTACTGAAGAAGTTGTTTTCCAAGTATTTAACTAAAAATTGCATCACTGCTGCACTCACACGGAAATAAATACGGGCAACTCAAAATGTTCAAATGTTTGTTAAGCTTATGGGACTTAACTACGGGGTCATCAGTCCCTACTAAACTTACGAACTACTTATGAACTAACTAAGACTAAGGACGGCACAAGTATCCATGCCCGAGGGGGGGATTCGAACCCCCGACCGTGGTGGCCGTGCAGTACGGGCAACTAAATAACTGCCGGCCGGGAATGGCCGAGCGCACTAAGGCGTCATACCACGGTGAACGTGATCGCTCTCTTCGGGGGTCGAATCCCACCGTTGGGTACGGATGTTGTGTTCGTCCTTTGGTTAAGCTAGTGTAAATTAGATGTAAGTCGTCGCGACATAACCTAGCAGTTGAAAAACGTCGTTAAACATAAAATATAAAAAAGAAAAAAAAAAACCTAAAATTTTAACGACGTTTTGCGAGGCCCCCACAGGCGCTAGGCCGTCAGCGGTTGCCGACGTCGCCTAGCGCCGTCACTGATTATCATTGTTTATGACGTCATATCTCCTCCTCATTTTATTTTATCTGCTTATTTATTTTTGTCAGTAACGTAAGCGGATGAACGAAAACAACTCTCCGATGAACGATTTAGGAACGCATACATGATAAACATAGAAACTTTTTTTTTGTATTATAGAGACTGATAGTCAGGCTATTAGGGCAAAATGTCCGGCAAAATATATTGCCAAGTCTTGTGTTTTCTATTTGTGGACTTGGCAAACCTAGCTGGATTTTTATCTCGCCCTCCTTCCTCCCGAATGGAAAAAAGGTGGAAAAGTTAGTTGTTAGGTACGGCGGAAATAACTTCACGTCTACGTCAGGCTTAAAAAAATACTTCGCCATTGGCGAAAAATTCATTGGAAAACTGCGATTACGTTGCCAAGTGAGGTCATAAAGCTCTTGTAGTCGGTGAAATGATGTGTGATGTTTACTGATTGCAATGGAAAGTGCAGCTGAAGTTGTGTTCCTGTTGTGAGTTGCCTGTTGCTAACGCAACTGTCGCAGAGCGCTTGCGGCTGCGGAAGGTGGCGTAGGCGAGCGCGGGTGGGTCCGTTGTCTCGTGGCGTGATCAGAGTGAGCTGGCGGCGGGCGGCGGAGATGTGGCAGCGCCGCTCGCCGGTTTTTCTCGTCCCGGCCGCCGGCCGCGCCAGACAGGTCGGCGCCTTGCCCGCTCGTGGGTTGGGGAGGGGTAAGGAGGGGCGGGAGGGGGGCGCTGGCGGAGTGGGGGGAGGGGAGGGGAGCGGCTGACGCACCTGGCCGCTAGCTGGCATTCCTCGCCAGCTATTACCGCCATACATTCTTTCGATACAGCTCCCGATGCCCACTCCCGCCATCATTCTTACGAGCCAGCAACCACTTCCGTTATCTTTAACAACTCGGCGGACGCCAATACTGTCAAAGCTAATGGTCTCTGCATGTGCACTACAGCAGTTACCTGAACAGTATACGATCCGCATTATTACGAACCATCTGCAGTAATCTCTGTAGCACGGTGGTTCCCAACTTGTGATCCGCGGACCACAAGTGTCCGCAGTACCTAAAATGTGGTCCACGAAAGATATAAAATTTGAAACTTTTATTCAGTTTAAATTATTAAATCTTTCTTACGTGGTCAGTGAAGCGTACGGTGTGACTACGCCGCGCGGGAATGGCTGAGCGGTCTTAAGCGCAATGTCAGGGATTGCGTCGATAATTCGAGTTCTCTGTCGGGCATGGGTGTCTGTGTGTTGTCATTAGCATAAGTTAGTTTAAGTAGTTTGTAAGTCTTGGGCCATGATCTCATCAGTTTGATCCCTTACTTTTACGAACATGTGATTTGTGTGACCACGATAACTCGACAGCTTCACTGATGATGAGAGAAGTGGATAACATTGCTACCGTTTAAAATTCATTCATTCGTTTCCTAGTGTTGTGAACACTTATTGAATTCCAAAATGACAGCAACTGTAAGAATGCACTTTCCATCCTCTTGGGCATTTTAGTTGTAGAAATGAAAATCATGCAGTAACATTTCGGAAATTGCCTATTGCCATGTTACGATTTTCTCCACGACTTATTTACGTGAAGCCGCGTGGGAGTAGCCGAGCGGTGTGGAGCGCCACGTTGTGGATCTCTCCGCCTCCCGCGTCGGGGGTTGGAATCCTCCCGCGGGCAGGGATGTGTGTGTTGCCCTGAGGTTAGTTTAACTTAGTTTAAGTAGTTTGTAAGCTACGGACTAATAACCACGCAGTTGAGTCCGATAGATTTACAAACATGTGAACATTTAGGTGAAGAAGGATTTCCTGCTAAAAACAAAACTAGGAATCGATTGAAAGTAAGTCATGGTACGCGTGTAACTTTCAGCAACAGTATTAGCTATGGGATTACTTGAAAATGAGATGAAAGGAGTAAAATCGCATTTCTGCAAATCGAATTTAATATTCTACTAACAGTTTCTACGGTAATAGTACTGTTAATATATACTAGTTTTGAGTTTAACGAATATCTTAGAAGTTCTGATTGAAGTTTGTTTTTAGATTGACACAGTTTATTTCCCTTGTACCTTGTGGTCGCTCTTCACAACAAAGAAATCAAAATGGTTGGTGGTCGAAAAGAAAGTCGACAGCCACTGCTGTAACAATTCAGCCACATGGTCCGAGAAATAAGTCGCCAAACACAAGATTGTTTCCAAAATTAACTAGACGCAGGCTGAAACTTCCTGGCAGATTAAAATTGTGTGCCGGAACCGGGACTCGAACCTGGGACCTTTGCCTGTCGCGGGCAAGCGCTCTACCACTGAGCTACCCCGACATGACTCACGACACCGCCTCACAACTTTACTTCCGCCAGTACCTCGCCTCCTACTTTCCAAACTTCTCAGAAGTTCTCCTGCGAAACTTGCAAGACTAGCACTCCTGGAGGCGAGGTACTGGCGGAAGTAAAGTTGTGAGGCGGTGTCGTGAGTCGTGTCGGGGTAGCTCAGTGGTAGAGGGCTTCCCCGCGAAAGGCAAAGGTCCCAGGTTCGAGTCCCGGTTCCGGCACACAATTTTAATCTGCCAGGAAGTTTCATATCAGCGCACACTCCGCTGCAGAGTGAAAGTTTCATTCTAGACGCAGGCTTTTCGGTACGTCAGTATGTCGTCGTCTTCGGAACAGGTGACGCCGTGGTCAGTGGCGTAGCTATCATAGGGCTAGGCGGGGCAGTGCCCCGGGGCCCCCGAGCTCAAGGGGCCCGTTGGCCTACGTGAGCGACGTTCGAAAAAACTTACAGTAGATCCTTGAACACTTTCATGTCCCCCAATTACTTCGGATAATCGAAGTTCTACTGTATATAATAATTTAGTTGAATGAAGGTTTTCCGACTTTGAACTTTTTGAACCCCGACCAACAAACCTCAAACGCACCAAGTGAAATCCAGAAATTATTCGCACCCCAGAATATAAACATAACAAGGTCCTTTGCTTTTCCGCTAAGACGTGGACGCTGCCATAGTCAGCATATTGTCGGTTGAAGTCGGAATTGCCGTGCCTACCAATCTTTGCGAAATAACAGTGAATGCTGCTGAATTACTAGCACAGTGTTTGACAGTAAACAGTGTGACCACATTTGAATATGAAGCCTCTAGAATATATTATTACAGAAAGGGATTATTATGGTAACTCAACTGTTTGTGTAGTGAATTCCCCATAAGAGTGCTCCATAATCGTAGATCCCAATGAAGACCTGTAGCCAATTGTACTCTGAAATTCGTGCTAAAAGAAAAGAAAATATGGTTACTTTGTCACAATAGTAAATTGTTCATTCAAGACACTACCGTGTACCCCACTGCCACTATAATAAGGGAAGATGTCAACTTAGTCATTTTACTTATTACTTTTTCCTGGCCAGACATTAATATATACTTCATGAAGCCTGGTAGGGGCACGGTTCAAACCAAAGTATTCCATCAAACCATCCTACACGAATATTTCCCCTATTTTCCTTCTTTGATTGGGCTATCAACGAAATTAGGCTGATCGGTACCGAGCAGTGAGCTAACAGCGAGGAGTTTAGCGACAGTGAGATGCCGGCACTGACAACAGTCCGCCTGCTGTCACCGGACTGACTGTTCCCGGTTTGCTTCGCGGCAGGGGGCCATGTTTTCATGGTTAAGTAATACTTCTTTTTTATTTTTTACTAGCTTATGCCTGCGACTTCATTCACCTAGTATGGAGCATCTTTGGAAACTATCCCAAGAGGTCGTTTATCTTTATGTCCTACCCAAATCTACCCCTCTGCAAAATTTCATCCAAATCCGCCCAGTAACTTTTGCGTGAAAGCATAACAAACAAACCAACTTTCACAGTTATAATTATATTTGAGAGTACAATTAAATATTATCTGCTGCGTGACATATAATAATTCACTTAATAGTATTTAGGTTTGCCTTATTATGTCTTCCAGTGGGCGGTAAGGAGCTGATGAAGGAGTTTTGCATAGTTTTATTTTAAAGTGGCGCCCCGATGTCATTTTTGCCCCGGGGCCCTTGGTGACATAGCTACGCCACTGGCCGTGGTAACACACTGGACTTGCATTCGGAAGGACGGTGGTTCAAATCCACATCAAGCTATACAGTTTTAAGTTTGCCGTGATTTCCATAAATCACTACAGGCAAATGTCGAATCGTTTCCATTGAAAGGGTACGGGCGATTTGCTTTTCCAATCAGCAAGGACCCTAATCTTCTTTCATTCCTTCTCGAAGAGAGATTCAGCAAACTCTGGAAAGTGATGAATGTATGAAGGATCATCAGAAAATTTAATTACCTCCAGGTAAAAGTAGGGCGAAAGCTATGAATGTGAGTTTTTGTTGGTTGGTAAGTACATTTTTGGCGTCGTTGTACACATTGGATCATTCTCACTGCTGCAAATGTCAAAGCTAGGGCTACCACATTATTTTAATGTTACAAAACTGGGTAATTCCGAGAACGTAATTTATTTTTCAGTGCACGCTTTTGAGGAAATCCTTTTTTACAGATAGTTATGTACACTACTGCAGCTACGTTACATTTTTCATTTTGTACGATAGGGACGGTGAGGTATGGTGGCCCCGGTTCAAATCCGTGCGGCCAATTAACGAAATGGGGTCGTTCGCCTGCCAGTCTGCATGTGTTTTATAGGCGGTTTTCCATACCACACTAGGTGGTGGTAACCAAGTTCCTCCTCAGTTACACGATTCACAAACATTTGGAAAAACTTTCGCACATTTATAACACTATTTCACCTTGGGGTAGGGGTAAATAAATACTGCAACCTACCATATCTGTCTGTATAAATTAATTTATTGCACTGTTAAAAGTTTCAGGCTTGAGCCCAATATCAAACGGTAGTGTTGATTACAGATGAGATTTTCATCGATATCCAAAAATAAAAGAGTTTACACATTATTTTACATTGTGTCCAAACTTTATTCAATGGGCACAGCTTTTTCTGAACTAAGTGGAATGCCATGAGACATGAGTAAACAATGTAAGCATAAAACATTGTTATATTTAGGACAGAAATGTAAAAACTTCGTCATTTTAGCACACCATTGAAAGTCATACCCGAAATAAAAACTTCCGTCTGAACGATGCACTCAGCCCCGAAATTGGTAACGTGCAATAAATGGATTTATAAAAAAATTGTCTGATTATAGTATTTATTACGAAAATGCCTGTGTTGTTCTCAAGTCAAAACGTATAAAATAATTTACTCTCTTTTATTCATGACTATGCACTCTCCGATGAAATACATGCTTTATCAGAATATCACACGATGAACTTTGCAACTCTGGTAGGGGAAAGCTTTGCTAAAAATCTGATCAATACATGAGCAGTAGTGTCGATTTCTTCCAGCTGATGAATCTGATACAGTCATATTTTGTCACAGCTGCAGGCAATGCAGCTGCAGAGAAAATATTCTCTCTGATAAAATGTTCAACAGACAGATAAACGGAATAAGCTCACTGCTGAGAATGTAAAGCTGTTGTCTATTGCACTTCTTCTCTCGCAGCTTTGCCCCGCTAGTACTGTTACTCCCCCCCCCCTTTCCACGGGAGAAATATTTTTATGTATGTCAAAGTATGCGAAAGTTTTTCTGAATATATGTGAATCGTCCGTGGTGGAAATTGGTTACCAGCCCGGTATTCTAGTGCGATGTGGAAAACCGCCTGAAAACCACATGCAGGCTAGTCGACAAACAGACCTATTTCGTTAATTCGCCGCACGGATTTGAACGGTGGCCACCATACCTCACTGTCCCTACTGTACAAGATGAAAAATGAGTGTTGGCGCAGTACTGTGACATAACTATTTGTAAAAAAAGATGTCCTGAAAAGTGGGCACGGAAATGAAAATAAATTGCACTATCGGTATTATCCCAGTTTTTTAATATTAGCCGGCCGCGGTGGCCGAGGTGACTGAGGCGCTCCAGTCACAGTCAGCACGGCCACTACGGTCGGGGGTTCGAATCCCCCTCGGGCATGAATATTTGTGCCGTCCTAGTTCGCCAGTAGTTCATAAGTAGTTTGTAAGTTTAGGGACTGATGACCCCGCAGTTAAGTCCCATAAGCTATACAAACAAACATCCATACCGTAGGGGGGAGAGGGGGGATTCGAACCTACGACCGTAGCGGCCATGCAGACTGTGACTGGCGCGCCGCAGACCGCTCGGCCACTGCGGCCGGCTGATTTAATTCAGTGTCTACTGGCAGCTGACGTAAATATCTTTGTATCTTCCGAAATCCATTTACATCTTCTAAAACACACTGTATATCAGTCACACGTTCCCAACCGCAGTGCAGTGCTACACAGTATCAGTCAATACGTAAAGGAATTAAAGACGTCAACTGTTTCTGGGGGTTCAACAAAATCAATAGGGAAAGTTGAAACATTTTGCCGGCCGCGGTGGCCGAGCGGTCTGCGGCGCACCAGTCACGGTCTGCACGGCCACTATGGTCGGGGGTTCAAATCCCCCCTCGGGCATGGATATTTGTGCCGTCCTTAGTATGAGCTAGTTCATAAGTAGTTTGTAAGTTTAGGGACTGATGACCCCGTAGTTAAGTCCCATAGACTATACAAACATTTGAACATTTGACTGATGACCCCGAAGTTAAGTCCCATAAGCTGTACAAACATTTGAACATTTTTTGAAAATTTTTGATGGACAAGATGAATCCGGTTGTCGTGCTAATTAGGCAGTGGCATTGTCCTCTACACCGTCCGGACACAGTGGTCATTACAGCTGCTTGCACTACCCTAACATGTCTCCGTTAGACCCAAATTCTGAGCTTATCCACAAGCATGCTATCATACTGCCCACGTCCATTGTCCTCGTTACTCGTGACATTTCGCAGATTACAGTAGACTTCCAGGGTGTTAAGCATCTGCAATGAAGGGATCCCAGGCCGTCTTCGCCTGAATCATTATGTGGTGTCTGTTCACATATGTTTAATTGAGGCGATGACCGCCTGTGATCGCTTCTGATAATCCAGGTACGGCTTACAGTCCCTCCAGCATAAATGTTCAGCTTTCAGTATGCCAACTCGTGTAACACTCTAAGGTTAGTTTCGAGTAATTGAGACGTCAATGTGGGTTCTTAAGACAGTGTCGGTTGGAAATGGAAGGGAGGAGGGGTGGAAGGGCTCATAGGCCAACATAGCCATATCGCGCAATGTCCAAACGTGAGATGATGAAGTGTATAGCTAGGTCCCACTTACAGCTAAGGAAACAATGATCATCAAAGGTGATGGGTCACAGAGCCTGTGCCAACAGGAAGTTTATTTGTGACTTTGCGATAACAGCGGCGATTTACTGTGGAGGTCGTTAGGAAGAAGATAACTCAGGCGGCTCAGCCGTCGGAACACAGCCACTTCCATACCAAAAATTCCGAAGGCGACACTTGTGGCGAATATCAGCCGATATGTGCAGGCGCCCCAAAACAAAAAGAAATGGCCTAAAATGGCAAACGAACTGCAGTTATGTACCGACAAAATCGGCATTTCAGTTGTATTAGTTGCATCTGGTTGTAACTCATATATCAGGCTCATTTAGAGAATGTGAACACAGTAGTGGAGATACCCTGTTAAGGAAATCGAGCAATAACATGACACATGGATGAGTCATACGTCACTTTGGCATAAAACGGACAGTTTTACCTCGTATACAGCGTAAAAGAAACCTGTTTTATCAGCCCCGGACCGAAAGGTAAGGGGGGGGGGGGGGGGAGATGAGGCAAACCAGGACACCTGCACCAATTGTCAAATGGTCTCCAACTGAAACATAAGCGTCGATCCAAATCTCACGATGCGTCCACTAATACGACCCCTTATTTTAAACAGCTTGTGCCATCAATTCCTTTTCTCAATATTTAGTTAGGGGACTGATAACCCAGCAGTTTAGTCCCGTAAAGAAGAAGAAGAAGAAAAAGAGTAACAACAACAATATATAGTGCAGTATCTCTTAGTACATATTCGATGTGCCCTTCCAATCTTTACCATCCTTTAGGAAAAAATCTTCTGTTCTCACTCTCATCTTGTCCGAACTGTTTAACGTCGACGTTTCACTCTTGTGCAAACGTACAATCCAGAAAAACGCTTTCAGAGAAGTCTTCCTACGCTTAAGTTTATGTTCGATGTTAGCAAATTTCTCTTTTTCATGAATACTTTTCTTGCTATTATCAGGCAGCACATTGTATCATTTGCACTTCTGCCAACATTAGTCATAGTTTTCTCTGCAAGTCGCAAAAATTGCCAACTCTTTTTATTGTCTCATTTTCTAACCACGTAAGTGTGTCGCCTGATTCAATTCCACTACATTTTATTACAAATGTTTCACTTTTCTCGATGTTCGTTTAATAATCTCTCTTTAAGACAGAACATTCCGTTCAGCAGCTCTTCCAAGTTACCTGTCATTTCTCATAGAATTAAGATATCAGTGGAAAACTCCAAAAAGTAATATTTCTTATCACTCTCCCAATTTTCCTTTGTTTTCTTCAATCTTGATCAACACATTCAACAGCATCGTATATAGGCTACATCTTTGCAGTACAATTCTCTCCGTACAGTGCAGGTAAAAATAGCTTCCTGACGCCCAGCATTCATATCGTTTACGATCTGCCTAACTTACCGTCAGATGTCCTTAAAACTTTCTCTGCGATACTGAAGACACTGTTGACACAGGAAACTTAAACTTATGTGTACGTTCAGGTGGGTTATGATCCATACGTCCTGCTCCGATTATCATCAAACGTTCAAAGTCGTTAAACTCAAGCCGTATTAGCATGCCCACTATAGATCTTTCTGCGTTCTTTAGTATTCGCAAATACACCTGTGTCCATCGCCTGCGTCGCCATTCACCTTCATATTGAATTTTATCGCAACTCCTTTAGCACAACTGAAATTCAGGTTTCACACTCTCTCCTGACTTTGTATTTATATAAACGATCAGTAAGACAATTTTACAAGATTGTCGGAAATTATTTTCTGTTTCTGTTTTGCAAGTTGCGTCCTTATGCTCTACCAAATCTAGAACCGTCTCTTTAGTGACAGTCTAGAATCGTAAAATCTACCATTGAATCTACACGTCTCTCACACACTTAATTATAACTGTCGTCAGCATTCAGGGTGGTTCAAAGTCACCTCCGGCCATCTAGTATTGGATTTTACAGTGACTTTGCTAAATCACTCCAGGCAAATGCCAGGATGGTTCCTTTGAAAGGGCACGGCTATTTCCTTCCCTATCCTTACCACAAAATCCGAGCGTGAGCTTCGTGTCTAATGACAACAATGTTAATGGTACATTGAACCCTAATTTTCCTTTCTCTAAGGAAATCCTATCACACTAAATGCACATTTAACTTACGGAGTTTTCTTTATTTACTTATCTCCATAAAAGTCCAATCACGATTGACACTTGTAATTGAAATTTTGAATTTACCCTTTTTTTATCAATACGTTCTTTCATCTGGCAACAAACCACGTGTAACCGTATCTGATTATTATGTGACAGTTACTGATACAGTCTTACTTCGTAAGTGTGCGATATTATATATTGTTCTTGGTTTGTATAGGTTATTTTGACACGAGAAGCATGACCAAAAGTTTTATACTCCACTACTTTAGCCACAATTCTGCATTTTAAGCAGTTACGGGCGAAAATGACCTCTTCATCGAGCATGCGCGAGACCTTGGTATTTGGCGTTGCCTGTGAAAAGTATGTAACTTTTGTGCTAGCAACAGCCAGGGACGGGATAGTGGAATGCGGACTGATGACCAAAAAGTAATTAAGAAAAACACAAAATGTTGTCCACAAGGCTCGATCTGTGGCCCCATCTTCTGGGACCTTGCGATCGAACCACTGCTGCAATTATTGGATGCGGACATCTCGGTAGAGGATCTAGTAGTAGTAGTCTCCGCGAAAAACAGGGCCAGCTAGAAGGGCAATGGCAGCAGACGACCGACTCGAGTGCCTTCACTAGCAGCACGACACCAACTGCTGCGCGTCTCCTGCGCTCGTGAGACATGTTATCGAGGCTGTGTGCAAGCTGGTAGTAGCTCTATTTGTGGGCTGTTGTTACACGGAATGGTCTGGGTCCTCTGGTACAAATGAACCGATCATTGGCTGGAAATGGCTATGTACGGCTAACTGGATACAATACGCAGCCATTTATTAGCTTTATGTTTTGAAGCCTCAGTGCAGTGATAGCACGCTAACTTCGCATTCTAAAAAATAAAATAAAAAAAGAAGAGCTGCTGGGGGGGGGGGGGGGGGGGAGGCAAAGGACCCTTCGCCCCCCCCTCTTGGATCCGCCATATTCAAAGATGAGTTGAACTGTTCCAACACATAGTGTTATTATTAGCGCCCGTACAGTAATGGCGAGTTTTATTAGTAAGTCTAAGAAAAAAAAAACTGTTTACGGAAATCTGTCAACTGAAATAGCGCATACACTAAGAGGGTTATACCCACATCATGATCGTTTAGCAATGTATTTAATGATCATATCGGTAATGGCGTTTGGTAACAAGTAAAATTGCTTTGTAACGGTTATATCTTGCGACAGTACCCATTACATCCGTACGAATATTATAAATGCGAAAAAAGCTCTTTCTGCTACGCTTGCACGACTAAACCCCGTAACCAATTTGGATGAAATTGGATATGGAGATAGCTTCAACGCTGAAGAATAACATAGGCTACTTTGGATAGTGTGTAATGTTGATTTTAAGTATATAACTCTAAATATGCAACAGCTGAGCATACGCGTTTTCCTTATAGCTTCTGAGAAGCTAGATGACTCCTTGGAAAAGCTATTTATTCTTTGACTTTTGAAATCTTTAACACTTATTAAAATAACTTTAATGGTGATATGTTGTAGATAATATAAATCAACATAATGAATAAAATGCTTACACAAGACATCAACGTCTTTAAACCGCCGAACCGATTTCCATGACATTTGAATCCTGCATAATTTACACGTTGTGTAACGTATAGCTTCTTCAGTCAGCGGTTTAATCACGATGTAACAAAGTTTCTTTTCGTATTTAATCATGGCTTTTTTTTAAATGTCGATAAAGAAAGACAGCATTTACCGTCGTTCTACGCACGGTTTATAATTACACCGCAGTATCCTGATGATCATGGTCATAAAAGTTGCGAAATTTTGTACTTTCGATGGTCTCTGACACGTATGCAAGGACATCAAGGCGAGCGAAGCGGCAGGTGATAGCTAGTACGGTATAAAATTTTGATCGTTAGGTGCCACAAAAAGCATAGGACGTGGTGCATTTTGCTGAGTAGGAGGTGGGCGCAGGAGGCAGCGCGAATAAAAGGGCAGCGGTGGAGATGACGCACCTCGCCACTGATTCCCGGAATACTCGCGTGCCGGATTATCTCGCTACACGGCACCTCCTCTTCCTTCCAACGAGTGTCACTTCACGCTGTTCACGACGAAACGCACGCCAACTTATAACTCAACAATCTACACTAAAATTATCCCAGTTTTCGTCTCTGTAGCAGCAGGAGGCATTGCAGTTAAGTAGATCTTTCCTAAGGAGTAAGTAAACTGCTTCAAAACGTTTTTCACAACACTCCCGTGTGAAAGAGTATATGTTTTCTTCTGTTTTGTGTCCCAGCCTCGTCGCCGCTTTTGTGTCTCGTTTCCGTCGTAGGTGTCGGTGGCCGAGTAGAAAGACCGACACAGGAATAAAGGATGCACGCTTGTGCAGGTACGAAGGTGAGCAGCCAGTGGGACAGCAGAAACTAGAAACACTAGAGTAAATTAGAACGAGATATATATTTCTTAGGGACTTAGTAATAACTTTTACATTGCTCAGTACTGCAGAATGCTGATACATAGTTGAGCTAGACGCCTGCCTAGTGCCTATCCGATAGCCAAGTCTTAACTGGTGCCTATCTGATTCCGAAGTGTTAGCTGGTTCCTATCTCAGTCCCAAATGTTTGTAGAACGTATGGGACTTAACTACGGGGTCATCAGTCCCTAAACTTACAAACTACTTATGAACTAGCTACAGCCAAGGACGGCACAAATATCCATGCCCGAGGGGGGATTCGAACCCCCGACCGTAGTGGCCGTGTAGACCATGACTGAAGCGCCTCAGTCCCCTCGGCCACCGCGGCCGGCTCTCAGTCCCAAGTGAACGATGTCGTTCAGTGGTGGCCACGAGCGGAGTTGTAGCAGAGGGCGCTCGTGGCTGACGTCGTAAGAACGCCGCGCCGTGCGTGCATGGCGGCGCGCGGCGAAAGTAGGTGGCGCGCACTTTATACTTGTGCGACACCACATTCTGTATGATTTTTTTCCTTACGCAAAACATCTTATACCAATACACTTTTCATCAAAAGTAAACACTAAGTGGACCCACGTGTACGTACGGTAAGAAAAGAATCGCACTGACGTGTTTTACGGCCCAATTTAGATTTGTAGTTTCATAAGTTTTTGCAAACATTTTGGACCAAAATAATAATAAATTAATTAATAAGAGTGTCTGAAACCCTTTTAGGAAAAAAAATTTAGGTAGGGGCGGGTTTCGAACCACCGACCTATCGCAGTCCAGCAGCTTGCCAACTACGCTACTGCTATAAATCAAATCAGGAGTTCTTTAATCTCATACTATTGATGGCCGTTGTTAACTGGTGTTAGTATGGCATTTGTAGACATTAGATTGTCATTTACCGTACGAAGAACGATGTGTTGTTGTTAATTCCTCAGTGTGCCGTTGCTTTGAAATGACAACGTATAAGTTACAATAAGAAAATCATCAAATATGCGAGGAATGTCACGTGACATCTCCGAACGGCTGGTTTTCGTTAATTCAAGGGAGGGTGTCAAATCTCCGTTATTTTTGCAAATATGTCTCAAACGATACGAGATATGAAAAAACATAAAGGAGATAAGTTGTAGAGAATTTTCTCCTCTACCAATTAGGTTATTCAATTTTCGAGCCAGATGAACGGTTCGTTTGCAAATTACTATTATATTACAAACGGCTTTTTTTGGTTTTACTACCGTAATTTTTGTCCGAAAAATTTGAAAAAGGGAGGTTCTGGTCTCAGGCGGCCTACAATTATGTCTGTAAAATTTGGTGCTGATCGGTTGAACGGTTCGTCTTAAAAACAGGGAACACGTTACGGACAGACAGACAGACATACATCCCAAAATCGCCGTTATTTTTGAAAATATCTTTGAAACGCTACGAGATATGAAAAGAGAGAGAGAGAGAGAGAGAGAGAGAGAGCAAAGTTGTAGAGAATTTTCTCCTCTACAAATTCGGTTATTCAATTTTCGTGTCAGATGAATAGTTAAGCCGTTATTTTCATTTAAATTTATAGCTGTCAAAAGACGATCGCAAAGGCCCACTTTTAGTGTTATTACCGTAACCTAAAGTGGGCCAATAAATCTGCATTATTTCGCCAGATCCTGTTAGCTGCTCTGAGGAAACAACTGATGACATTTACGTTTCTCTGCAACCTCTGCAACATTCTCTGCCCAATAAAACGTACTGGGTATTATAAGTCAAATCTTCCTCGAATCAGACACGCATTTACGAATGTATTCTATACTAGTCAGCAATGTGGTACAGTGTACAACGCATCACATACATACAGGGAAAAGAATGGACGGAAGGTAAGGGTTTAAGGTCCCTTCCACATCGTCGTCATTGGAGACGGCTGCCTCCATGGGAAGGAGGAGGGAAGCTTAGGATTTAACGTCCCATCGACAGCTTGGTCATTAGAGACGGAGCTAACGCTCCCAGTTTGCGGTAAGGATGGGGAAAGAAATCGGCCGTGCCCTTTGAAAGGAACCATCCCGGCATTTGCCTGGCATGATTTAGGGAAATTATGAAAAACCTAAATCAGGATGGCCGGTGGTGGATTTGAACCACCGTCCTCCCGAATGCGAGTCCAGTGCGTTACCACTGCGCTGCCCCCATGAACCACATACATTGCCGAGGTGGGATGGTAGTTAAACCGCAGGTGCAAGCATGTCGTGTGGGTATTTGTGGAGAGGCTAGACAAACGTGTGGTTCCCGAAGAGCGGCAGCAGCCTTTTCAATAGTTGCAGGGGCAACAGTCTGGATGACTGACTGAGCTGGCCTTGTAACGTCAACTAGTGGCTTTGCCATGCAGTTACTGCGTATGGCTGAAATCAAGGGGAAACTACAGTCGTTAACTTTCCCTCGGACATGCTGCTCTAGTATATGAATATGTGATGATGGCATCCTCTAGGGTAAAATACTCCGGAGGTAAAATATTTCCTCAGTCAGGTCTCCGGGCGGGAACACTCAGGAGGATGTCGTCATCAGGAACCACAGCACAGGCATTTTACGTATCGGAACGTGGAATATTGGCTCACTTATTCGGGTATGGAGGTTAGAAAATTTGGAAATGGAAATGCATAGGTTGATGTTAGAAATAGTAGGTATTAGTGAAGTTGGATGGAAAGATGAACAGGATGTCTGATCATAAAATTACAGGGTTATAGATATAAAATCAGTTGCGAGTATTACAGGGGTAGGTCAAATAATCAAAAACAAAATAGGAATACGTTTAAACTACAATAAATAGCACAGTCATAGTATTATCGTAGTCCAGATAGATACGAAACGAACACCGACAACATCAGTACAAGTTAATATGCCATCTACCTCTGCCGATGATGAGGAAATTGAAAAAAAATATATGATGAGATAGAAGACGTTATTCAGACAGTTACGGAGACGAAAAGTTATTTACCATGAGGGACTGGAAATCGGTAATAGGAAAAGAAAGAGAAGAAAAAATAGTAAGTTAAAATGGAGTGAGGAAAATGAATGAAAGAAGAAGCCGCGTTCTAGAATTTTGAATGGAACTTAATTTAATGATAATAAATAATTCGTTTAAGAATAACGAAAGACTGTTGTATACGTGGAAGAGACCACGATACACAGGAACACACGAGACAGATTTTATAAGTTAAGACAGATTTCGGAACCTGGTTTCAAACTGTAAGACATATCCAGGGACAAATGTTCAAATGTTTGTATAGTCTATGGGACTTAACTACGGGGTTATCAGTCCCTAAACTTACAAACTACTTAGGAACTAGCTACAACTAAGGACGGCACAAATATCCATGCCCTAGGGGGGATTAGAACCCCCGACCGTAGTGGCCGTGCAGACCGTGACTGAAGCGCCTCAGTCCCCTCGGCCACCGCGGCCGGCGGAAAATACTTAAGCTGGAGTGGCTAAAGGGCAAATGCAAATCTGTAGAAGAATGTATAAAGAGGGGAAAGATTGATACCGCCTACAGAAAAATAAAAGAAACGTTTGGTGACCAGTAAACCAGCTGCATGAATATTATGAGCGCAGATGGAAAACCAGTTCTGAGCAAAGAAGGGAAAGCTTAATAATGGGAAGAATATATAGAGGGTCTCTGCAAAGGAAACTAACTTCGGGACAAAATCGTTGAAGGGGAAGAGGAAGTAGATGAGATAGGAGACGCTATACTGAGAGAAGAATTTGACAAAAACCTAAGTCGAAACAAGGCCTCTGGAGTAGACATTTTCTTAGAGCTTCTGATATCTCTGGGAGAGCCAGCCATGACAAATATGTTACACCTGGTGTGTAAGATATATGAGACAGACGAAATGCCCTCATATTAAAAAAAAAAGATGTAAAAATTCTTATAACAAAGAAAGCAGGTGCAGACATGTGTGAAAATTACAGAACTATCAGTTTAATAAGCCATGATTGCAAAATTGTATCAGGAATTATTTACAGAAGAATGGAAAATCTGGTATAAGGTGACCTCGGGCAAGATCAGTTTGGACTTAGGAGAAATGTAGGAACACGGGAATCAATACTCACCTTACGAATTATCTTAGAAGGTATGGTATGGAAAAGCAAACCTACATTTCTAGCTTTTGTTGATTTGGAGAAAGCTTTTGACAATATTGATTGGAATACACTGTTTCAAATTCTGAATTCAGCAGGAGTAAAATATAGGGAACGGAACGTTATTTACAACTTGTACAAAAACCAGACAGCAGTTGTCAGAGTCTAAGGACATGAAAGGGAAGCAATGGTTGGGAAGGGAATAAGACAGGTTTGTACCCTTTCTCTAGTGTTATTCAGTTTTTACATTGAGCAAGCTGTGAAGGAAATCTAGGAGAAATTTGGTGAAGGAATTAAAGTTCAGGTTGAAGAATTAAAAATTTTGGGTTTTGCTGATGTAATTCTGTCAGAAACAGCAAAGGAGCTGCGAGAGCAATTGAACGGAATGGACAGTTTGTTGAAAGGAGCATATAAGATGAACATTAATAAGAAGAAAACAAGGGTAATGGAATGTAGTGTAAGAAGATCAGGCGATGCTTAAGGAATTAGGTTAGGTAACGAAACAATAAAGGTAGTAGAAGAGTTTAGTAACTTTGGCAGTAAAATAACATACGATGATCGCAGTACAGAGGATATAAAAAGCAGAATAGCAATGGGAGAAAAAGTATATCTGAAAATGTTTGTTAAGCTTAAGGGACTTAACTGCGGGACCATCAGTCCCTAAACGTACAAACTACTTATGAACTACCTTATACTAAAGACGAAACAAACATCCATGCCCGAGGGGGGATTCAAACCCCCGACCGTAGCGGCCGTGCAGACTGTGACTGGCGCGCCGCAGACCGCTCGGCCACTGCGGCCGACTAAGCATTTCTGAAAAAGATAATTTGTCAACATCGAATATTAAGTGTTAAGAAGTCTTTTCTGAAGACATTTGTGTGGAATGTTGGTTTGTACAATAATGAAACATGGGTGATAAATAGTTGACAGGAAGAGGATCAAGGCTTTTGAAATGTGGTGCTACAGAAGAATGCTAAAAATTAGGTGGGTAGATCGGGAAACTAGTAATAGAATTGTGGAGAATAGGAATCTCTAGTATGCCTTGACTAAGAGAGGGTATCGATTGTTAGGACACATTCTTAGATATCAAGGCATCATGAATTCAGCTTTTGGGGGAAGGGGGGGGGGTAAAAATCGCAGAGGGAGACTAAGAGACGAATAAAGTAAGAAGATTCGAATAGATGTCGGTTGTCGTTCTTATGAGAAGATGACGAGGCCTGCTCAGGATGGAATAGTGTTAAGACCTGCATCAAACCAGTCTCCGTCCTACCTTGTTCAGCTGCCTCTGCTGTTGGTGAGTTGTGTATGAAGAAAGCATGCCGTGTTTCACGCCAGTATAATATTTTCCCCAACCCGTCCTGATTTTTTAAGATAAGCCTTTTTTTCTCCAGGAACGTTTGAAGTTTTAAGCCTGCACCGCAGTCTAGGGTCCTACACAAGAAGGACCTTAGGAATATGTTCTACAATTCTTCGCATCCGGTCTATTATGCTTTCTGTGCGCAGGAATTTCGTGTGTTTTTAGATACGGAAATTGTAAGCACTGACTTGGGAATATCCAAGTCCACTGGCGTGGCGTATCTCGAGTTACGTCTTAGGAAGACGTCGCAGGCGCATCTCGTGATGTAATCAAATGGGGCACTTCATACTGACGTAGCTGGCGGCGCGTCCATACTGACGTAGCTGGCGGCGCGTCCAGTCGTGATACATGATACCCGTAGCTCCAGCTAAGCCAGCATATCTCGGCTCGATCGTGCGCGCCACGAACCACGCGCTCTGCCCTGGCAAATACGAAGATTGGATAGGAAACGAACAGTGGCTCATCAGAGGTAGCTTGCGGTGTGAAGAGTACGTATCTTGAGTTAAGATACATGCTAAATACCATACATATAATAGAATGAAGTTAAAAGAAGACCGCGCACGACGTCATTCTACTGGAAGTAACATCTCAGTCACATGTCTCGGGGGCAGGAGGCCGTTTTCCTCATTATGAGCAATGTCAAGTGGAGCTGACAGCTGTTGATTCTCTCCTTTATGACTGATATCAATAAATGACTTTAAGAATAAAACGTCTTATCGTATTCTTCTTACAGATTTAGTGGTACAGCTAAAATTTATCCGTGATTCCTAATATTAATGCGATGGTTACAGTTTTTACACATACCTAAGTGTAATGTGTAGACAAACATCAGAATTGTTGTTGCACTGCGAATAGTTTAGTTTGCGGCTTGCACACAACTAGAAGGCGAAATGTCAGTTTTATTACGGTTCAACAATAAGTGCGAAATTTTTTGTTATGTTTTTCTAAGAACTGAAATCGGTGTGTATTCATAACGTTCGAGTTTTACACAGAACAAGCTTATGAGTTCTGCACAAACTGTGATACCAATAAGAAAACTAGGAAAATATTGATTTACATTATAATAATGTGATGGCCCAACATTACTGGTACACTCAACAGTTAGAACTGGTTTTATAGGTATAATGAGTAGCCAATGTTCATCTTTAGCTCGTTACAACGCTATTAAAATCAGACCTGCGCTAGAAATGACTTACTTGCTAGCATAGAAACTCAGTTAAGACAACCCGGGATATTTCTGTCGATAATCCCGCTCATCAGTTGAAAAAATAAAATCGTAGTGTATCGCAAACACTGAGCATCTCTGTTTCTTGTAAAGAGAACTGCCAATGTGCTTCACCTCTTTGTACGTAGAAACGACAATTAGCTCATTTATATTAGTAATTTTTAATTTATTTTTCCGTCGGTACTTGACAGAACATGATAATAATATAAAAAAGGAACAACTTCCTGATGTTCTGCAAAACTTTTTTATTGGTCACAAACCGGCTTTCGGCTTCTTAGGCCATCATCAGGTGACAACTGAATGTAGTACACATGTTTCAAAGATGTTAAGATTTACAAAGATGTTATCACAGACAATCGATACTTCACAGGAAAGTTCATTGCAAAAACTTATTTATGAGACTTATTAACATTTATATAAAAATATAATAAATATGTGTAAAGAATCAAAACTAATAGGATTATTTTTGTTGAAAAGGAAGGTTGAAAATAAAACTTATTTCAGTAGAGGTGTAGAGGGGAACTGGATGTGATCGTTTAATACTAAACTAGCATCCTGAGCCAAATGTTTATTGATTTCCAATATTTCCAGTAGTGTCATCTTTCTGCTTTTCTTCAGGGGATGTAGAATCTCACAGTTTACATCATAATCATGGCCTTCTCTGAGCAGATGTTCAGCAAAGGTTTAATCTGTCTTTTTTAACCTCCAGCTTCTCTCATGTTCTGATAATCTAATAGCTACAGCCCTGCCAGACTGACCAACATACAGTTTCCCACAATGTTTGCATGTGATCTTGTATACACCACTCTGTGATAGGGGTTGAATTTTGTCCTTACTATTGAATAAATACTTAGAAATGTTTTTTTTATATTAGTAATTTTTGATAAAATACGTTACCTTTACTTCAACATGTGTAATAGAAATAGGTGAAGTCATTTATAGTTAAAGTCAATGATTGATTTCAGCTATAAATGACAAAAAAACGGCTCATCACAATGGTTAAAACTGTCACGTGAATCTGGGCAGAAATTAAGATGTTGGTTTCAAACCACAATATGGCTGAAGTTGGGACATGTGCAGTCAGTCTTATCTTATCTATGGTCTATGCTACATAATGCGACGGCTTCCAAAGATGTAGAGCGATATACGCTACGCCAGTGCGAAATGACCTTAAGGCCATTTCACGCTGGTGTACGTATCTCGAGCTACGCACTCGAAATACGTGGCTGTACCTAATACGCATCCTAACTCACAAAATGTACCCTGTATTACGAAAGCAACGTATTTTGAGCTACGTTGTCTGCCCCGTCTTCGAACTTTGTAATTTATTGTACGCGCATCGTGGTGCACTGTAGTGCGCATGGGCTGGACGGATACGCAGCGCTGCCACGTCCTCAAATAAATGTTCAAATGTTTGTATAGTCTATGGCACTTAACTACGGGGTCATCAGTCCCTAAACTTACAAACTACTTATGAACTACTTATGAACTAGGACGGCACAAATATCCATGCCTGAGGGAGGATTCGAACCCCCGACCGTAGTGGCCGTGCAGACCGTGACTGGAGCGCCTTAGTCTCCTCGGCCACCGCGGCCGGCGCCACGTCCTCACTGAACAGGCACACCCACTTGTCAGTTGTAGAAGAGACTAGTGAGTTGACCATGAATGAAAGAAACTTGAAATGATCGGGATTTACGTCGAATTTAGGATAAATATCGAGAATGCTATTCCCCCCCCCCCTTTTTTTTCCAGTGCATTCATTCTTCTGCAGGGTTTTGAACGCATTTAGGTGTGATGGCAGCGTACAGGGCGCCAAAAGGAAACGAAGCAAACGTGTTACAGGGGAAGCTAATGAAACAGCTGTTTAGTAGCTATGCGCCACAGGCGTTGCTGAAATTTAAAAAGAGGATAGTTTGCCACGAAGAGCAACAAAACGGGACGTACCGTATTGCTGACGTACCGCTGTGCTGGTGCTGTGGATAAAATGTTCAAATGTTCGTAAATCTATCGGACCAAACTGCGTGGTCATCAGTCCGTAGCTTACAAACTACTTAAACCTAGGTAAACTAACCTAAGGACAAACACACACACCCATGCCCCAGGGAGGACTCGAACCTCCACGGCGAGCAACCGCGCGCTCCGCAGCGAGACGCTTTAGACCGCTCGGCTACTGTGCTGTGGATAACAATCAATTGAATACTACTATAGCGAAACCAGGGAGAGGGGGTGGCTATGTAGCTTTTTAAAATTTTATACCTCTTCTGAAAACGGCATAACCCATAACCAAGCATGGATCGTGACATGCAACTTTTATATATTACATCAATTTGAGGTAATATGCCACAAAATTCCTATGAACTCAGCCCCTCCCCAAAACCAAAATTCTGGATTCGTCACTGACCCCACACCATGACTCCTGGTTCTCGGGATGTATGGTAGGCGACAGTCTTCTCGATATTGGACCGCATCGCCACTATATCAAATATTTCACCCACGTTTCAACCACTGTTGCAAGCGGCCTTCTTCCGGATGTCACGTTTACTGCTGGATGAGGGATAGCTGGGGTCTTAAATATGAAATGCTGCCAGTTATGATTGGTGGTTTCAGCTCTCTTTTATTGGTATTTACTTTATTTCTTCCTATTGGTGGAACAGAAAGTCCTGGATTGGTGTTTACATTAACGTTAGCCATTGGTTAAAACTGGCGAATGAGGAACGGGTGATAGCAATGACGTAGCACTGATACCTAGCGCCGGCTAGAGCCAACACCGTCTGTAGAGAAGGCCTCCGCGCTGGCGTGCCACGTCACGCAGAGTAGGCCGCAGTCGCGTAGCTCACTGGCCGGCTGATGGGGCACGGCCCACCGCCTCACAGCGGCCAGCCAGTGAGGTACGCGACCGCGGCCTACTCTGCGTGACGTGGCACGCCAGCGCGGAGGCCTTCTCTACAGACGGTGTTGCTAGAGCGTGCTATTTGTCCTGAGTACGCGCGGCCGCTGTGGTCTCCGGGCGGGCCCCTATGGACTGCACTGCGTGCGGTGTCGCGAAGTGCTGCTACTGCGGGCAACCAACACGCCGGAAGTCTACACCCGTCTTCTCTGTTCATATTTACGCTCCGCAGCGAGACGCATTAGGACCGCTCGGCAGTGAAATGAATCAAACTCAATACAATCATTGCTGACCAATTCAACCTTAGTACACAACACAGTTGCCATACGTCTGTCAGCTAGCCTAGCCCACAATCGACTCTTCTGCTCAACAGCTCACTCTCTACTGCTCGCCTCAGCGGTCAAAGAAGCTGCTGCAGCGCAGATGCTAGATCGCAGTTGCAAAGACATTATAATGTGTAGTAGTTACAAACATGGAGTGAGATTATCGATCATGGATGACTTTCACATACAAAATAAAGCTATAAGGCGGATACACGTTCAAATTCACAAAAATAAAGATAAAAATCCATAAATAATGAACTTCAGCCTATGGGTGCCTACTTTCATCCTTTTCTGTATACGCGATGGCTTCCGGTAAACCTCTATATCGAGGAAAGGGATCACCCCTTCCTTCTCATTCTCCATGGTGAACTGAATCTTGTTGTGCTGTTGATTGAACCTCCGGCGGGAGAGGTTGCGAATTTACAGACATGGTGCCAAGAACCGCGAGGCCAATGCCGTGCGGCCATCACATCGTGAACTGTCCGTAAATGTAGCTTCTAGATTAGGGGTCAAAATTAATAACATTCCGTGTACTGGCACAATCTTTTATTTGCAATCTTTGCTGGCACTCGGCGCGTTGCTGCAGCAGAAGAAATAATTGTGCAAATAACGTTTGAAGTTTGAAAGTGGTAGCTTGTTTAGTTACGAATGATAGAAATACATATGCATTTAATAGTCTATAATAAATACATTTATTGAAGTTTAACGATATATAAATAAGAAGTATAAATGACATTCATTTCATTTTTTGACTTCATTATTCAAGTGCTTTAGGTTTTTTTTCCCGTCTTCAGCAAATGAAAAACACGGATTTTCTAGATTCAATCCGCACACATGAAGTGACTGACCCTGTGCCTTTTGTTGATGGTAATTGAGAATGTAAGTCAAATGGGGAACTGCAGTTGTTTGAAATCAAATGGCCTGTCGGTGGCAAAAATGGGAATGTTTGGAATTTTCTGTTTGCACTTAAAGTTACGGTTAAATGTAACTCTCATTAATCGGCATCGAAATGAGTAGGACACAATAAAACGGTGATCTGTTTGTTTGTGTTACATTCAAACATCCCACTACTTCAATGGCCCTTCAAATACATTTGCCGGAACGAAACGCGCGTCATCTACTGTAAGTTAATTGTACTATGTCCATAACCTTCGCGTAAGAGCAAAAAGTAAGTTGACGAAGTTGTATCGCAATCATATGAACGTTATGGCAACACATAAAATACGAACAAACGAACAAATATACATATATGAGGTTCCCAATCTCCCATTAGTCCATCTCCTCCTTTCCCTTATCTCTGTTCATTTACTCCTTCCCCCCGTTTCCTCCTGGTTCTTTCTCTGATCATTCCTCTTCTCCCTCACTGCGTTCATCTGTTCAGATGTTCACATGTTTGTACAGCTTATGGGACTCAACTACGGGGTCATCAGACCCTAAACTTACAAACTACTTATGAACTAGCTTATAATAAATACGGCACAAACATCCATGCCCGAGGGGGGATTCGAACCCCCGACCGTAGTGGCCGTGCAGACCGTGACTGGCACGCCGCAGACCAATCGGCCACCGCGGCCGGCTCTGTTCATCTCCTTTCGCCTGTCTGTCACCATCTCCCCTCTATCATTCTCCTCCTCTCCCCTTTCTCTGTCTGTTTCCTCCTTCCACTTTCTGTCCGTCTCCTCCACATACTCCTCTCTCTCCTATACATGAAAACATGCATATAAGCGTCAAGTTTCATGGTGACTGGTTAAACGCGGTCAAAGTCGCAAGGTACCCTCCGCCATGCTAAATTCACTGACTTGCAGATTATAAAAAACTCCTTCATGAAAATATACGTTTATGTGCTGTCTGTCATGGTGACCAGTCAAACAATTTGCATGCTTGTTGTAACCCACCCTCCGCCATACATCTACGGAGGCTTACGAATAGCTCATGTATTAATTCGGGATATAAGCTATCTTCATTCCACATTTCTTACAATTTCGTCCAGCCGTTTCAGCGTGAACAGTGACAACGTCTTAACACACTGTAAGGTACCCTCCGCCATGCGCCGTAAGGTGGCTTCCTAAAGGTAGCTCATGGGTTAATTTAGGGTATAAGCTATCTGCTTCCAAATGTCATTCAAATCTGTCCAGCTGTAGCAGCATGAATACAAACAAACCTATTAATACGTTGTAATGTGTATCGCTAAAATTCTAAGGCCAAGCGCGTTTTACTTCATTTTAAAGCTTCTTGAGAAGTCACTGTAACGGCTTGATTTTATACCTTTTTTCCAGTATCATAGACAGTACTCACGCCTGAACTGACTACATGTTCCAAATTTCATTCATATCCGTCCTGCCATTTCAGCGTGAAGGCGTAAGAAACGAATTAACTAATTGTAAAGCACCATCCGCCATGCAACATTCGAAGTTAATTATAGCCTTCGCGCGAGTGTGATCAAGGAGTTGACGAAGTTTTATCGCAGTCGGATGTACGGTATGGTCGTGCATAAAATACGAACAAAAAGACAAACGAACAAACATTAATTTTTATATATTGTTGCCGGCTGCGGTGGCCGAGGAGACTGAGGCGCTCCAGTCACGGTCTGCACGGCCACTACGGTCGGGGGTTCGAATCCCCCCTCGGGCATGGATATTTGTGCCGTCCTTAGTATAAGGTAGTTGATAAGTAGTTTGTAAGTTTAGGGACTGATGACCCCGTAGTTAAGTCCCATAAGCTTAACAAACATTTGATTTATATATTGTTGCCCAGCGCGTTTCGAAGCTACAGTTCCTTTTTCAAGATGTGTGTGGATGTAAATTCCAATGTACGGCTTATATTATTAAATCTAACATCTGTGCTAGTCTGTTACAGTTAGGTGAATAACTGAAGAAGTTGAACCGGTTATTCTTAGATACAGTCCTTGAAAATGGAGCTGTTGCTCCGAAGTGCATTGGACAATAATTAGAATTAAGAATTTGTGACACAAGACGGAATGTTATTAATTAGTAATCAGTTTTCAGCTGTTACTTTAAAAAAAGTTGCTAAATTCTCATTTGTGTTTGATAGTTGCTGTTTATCTGCTATCGGTAGCTTAAAATTTACTTGGTTAATACTTTTCAAAAATATATTTTACTCATATCTCTATGTCTTCCTTTCCAGTATTCCACTACTTGTCATATAATTTTTCTATGAATACTACTACTTTTCCTGTAGCTAACGTGACCTTTAATCCCTTTGTCAAGATGTTAAGTTAGTTTGTAGCAACAGCGGATGTGAGGCGTATTTGTAATTTTTTTTAGTTAGATAGGGAAAATCAAATTCTAGCTTACTTAAATATACAAAAGTACATAAGTTCATTCTAAACCCTACACATGGAGGCGAAGTCTACATGAAAATTGTGTTTTGGTATCGTATTTGGAATGTGCAAATAACAGTTCACCTGTATCTAATTTCTATTGTCAACAATAAAATGTAAGAACCTTAAGAAACCTATTATACGTAATATTCATATTCATCGCCTCTGCTTCTTAACCACTTTATTAACTTCAGGTTCCCCGCCTAAAATAATAATAATAATAATAAACCAAGACTAGAAACCACACTACGCCCACACAATGAGAGACAGTCTAAGTTCTTAACATGCTGCAATGTTCTTATTTATCACTTTATTAATCAGTTAACTCCTTTTCAACTTACTGCCATCTGGACCCATAGGAATTTGACACGTTGTGTTTCATTTCGTGTATGACCATTGATGTCTTCTTCTGGTGCTAACAGGTCATAATTTATTATTTGAAAGAACGTCATACGAGTTTTGTAAGAGAAAACTTGAAATGGTAGCATTAAACCACTCGTTAAAAATCAGTTGGTACCCTTAAATCGTATTTTTGTGTCATCAGCAAACATTACAGTTTTTAAACTGCCTTTTTAAAGATTAGGCATTGGAATTTCAACTCTAGCACGCCACTTGTTAAAACTTCTTAGCTGGACGGTACTTAGTATGGGACACGCTGCTTTATATAGGGCTGTTTTGTTGTTAGTGTAACGTTTATTTTACTGTCCTTTGTTTACGCTTTTAGAAGGTCGTCCGATTTCCAACACGGAAATGGAAGAAACATTGAAAATACATGCTGCCATCCAAGTATCTATCCCTTTCATCTTATAATATTGAAAACTTATGATCTGCAACGTTATGATATGAATGGAATTAGGGAGTTAGAGGACCGTCTTCGAGATTTTAGCTAAAATTCTAAGGCCAAGCGCGTTTTACTCCATTTGAAGCTTCTTGAGAAGTCACTGTAACAGCATGAATTTATACAATTTGTTATTCAGCATCATAGACAGTTCTCACGCCTGACCTAACTACATAATCCTAGCAAACAAAATTGTACTCATATTGTTACAGTGACTACTGATGATATTTTAAAATATAGCGAAATGCATTTTATCTTAATAAGGATTTTCTTACAGTAGTAAAGAAAGTATTTAAAGGATAAAAGTTGCGTACCAACGACTGCGAAAAAAAAAAGAGGACATAATGTTAGTTTGTTCAACATAAGTTACGGACACCTGTAACAACTTTTCCCTACCTACAGCAGATAATTTAGTTTGTGACCACTTACACAATGGAGAGCGTGTATTTTCTAAGAAAAGCGGTCGAAGGCAAAACTGATAAGAGTGAATCAAATCCTCCAGGTTCAAAAGAAGATTCTAGTGCTATCACATCATTTAAAAATAAATGTTCAAGTGCTTACGATAACATCAGTATATTTCTTTCATCAGAAATTTGCAGTGCTTTAAGTTACGTAATGAATCTTTCATAGTGGTATTTACCAGATAGGCTTGCTATCAGTTACTAAGCATTTTCACAAATATAGAGATAAAACATCATCAAAGAATTACCGACCTATCTCATTTTCTCCAGTATTTTAAGAAAATATTTGAGAGGACATTCATTGAAACTCAGCACAGGAAAAAAAGAGCCACACTCAGTAGCAAGTAGTTTCCAGTTCAAAAACTACTGCCGGCCGCGGTGGCCAAGGGGACTAAGGCGCTCCAGTCACGGTCTGCAGGGCCACTACGGTCGTGGGTTCGAATCCCCCATCGGGCATGGATATTTGTGTCGTCCTAGTTCGTAAGTAGTTTGTAAGTTTAGGGACTGATGACCCAGTAGTTAATTCCCATAGACTCTACAAAAATTTGAACATTTTGAACAAAAACTACTGTCATATGAATAGGCTATTCAGGTGGCTCAAACTTTTAGGTGAAACAAACAGATGGTAGTCGATATTCAACCGATTATGCAGAGGCAGGAAAACAATGGTCGGAGTGCATATTTATTGTGTTATGTACACACACACACACACACACACACACACACACACACACACACACACACACACACACATATATATATATATATATATATATATATATATATATATATATATATATATATGTTTGTTAAGCTTATGGGACTTAACTATGGGGTTATCAGTCCCTAAACTTACAAACTACTTATGAACTACTTACGAACTAGGACGGCACAAATATCCATGCCCGAGGGGGGATTCGAACCCCCGACCGTAGTGGCCGTGCAGACCGTGACTGTAGCGCCTTAGTCCCCTGCGCCTCAGTCCCCGCGGCCACCGCGGCCGGCACACGTATATGTATTCGTACACCGGATAATAACAACGTAGCTCACAGTAGTTGTTCAAAGTATTCACCGCTATTTTCAGTGATTGGATGTCATCGGTGCATCTAGTTCTGCCATGCTCTCTCAAAGATCGCTGGTGTGTTTTGCACAAGGAGGCAGACATCTAGCACCCTAGCAAGCAGGTCTTCATCCGTTTCTACGGGGGTTTCAAACAGAAGTGACATGACGTAACCCCAGGGGAAAAGTCCAGAGGTATGAAATCCGGCGACTGCGCTGGGGGTGGAACACAACCTTCCCGTCCAATCCAACAATGAGGGTACGAGTTGTTCAGGCGTTTGCGGACATTAACATCGGAGTGGGCCTGTGCATCGTCGTGTTGAAACCACATCCTTTCACGAATAACTTGGGATAAGTCTCCAAGAACTATGACAGCATATTTCTGAGGAACACCAGGTAACGTTGCTTATTCAAACGGGAAGGCAGCAAATAAGGTCCGCCCACACGTCGACAGAGAAGCGTCGTAGCTAGCCACCAATATGGGTTGGATTGGAATTGTCCAGACCTGTAATAAACACATCGACACTGTCGGTAGTCGCTTTGAACAATCACGATGAAATACGTTGTTTTTGTGCTGTGTAAGCTGTGTACGCAACAAATATGCATTTCCGACCATAATCTGTTGTGGACCGAACTGATTCAATGTTGCTCAAGACTTTTGAGCCACCATGTTTTTACATTGGCACATGGTAATATACCAGAATCATTGAACGAGAAATTATTGTCATAGCGCATATTTTGTCACTTGGCTTGGGCTTTTGACTGGGTGAAACTGACAGCTACAAATGAAAATTAAAATGACGTGGAACAGAACAGACCGCACTGCCTTTTATCTTACCAGCAATGTCAGAAAGCAGACTGTTTCAGGTCAATGCCGATTGCATATTAATAAATAGTGAGAAACTGAATCAATTGTGGATGATACGATTTTATTTTGTATCGCTTGTTGGTGCTCAAAGGGTCACAGGAAGCTTGTCGAATCCATTCCACATTCCATAATCTCTGCTGTTTTGCGAGCCACAAGAAAGGAAGGAAGATCAGGGTTTAACGTCCCGTCGACAACGTGGTCATTAGAAACGGAGCACACGTTAGGACAATTTTGTCAGGGATAGCGAAGAAAATCGGCCGTGCCCTTTGAAAAGAACCATCCCTGCATTTCCCTGCTGTGAGTTAAGGAGAATCACAGCGAGTCACATGTAGACCAACACTCTTAAGCAGGGGGTCGTAAGACTTGGACCTAAGTAACGTCTATTAAGCTTGCAAGTGTTTGTCACTGATATAAAAATTACTCAGATTCATGGTGTAATGCTATTAGTCAAGACTGTTATCTTCCTGAGCGTCGGAGAACACGCAATAAAACAACAATACGATCCAATCATGGCATGAAGTTGATTAAAAAAAAATATGGATGTTGTTTGTTTGGGACAGGGGGACCAAACAGCTAAGGTAACCAGTCTCCATACGAGGAGGTAAGGAGTGAGGATAGGAAAGGAGGGGAAGGGAAAATATATGGTCACGCTGCTGCATACAAATGACGACAGTATACAAATTCAGATGTTTGTAAATCTATCGGACCAAACTACTGTGTTGATCAGTTTCTAAGCTTACAGACTATTTAAACAAACTTATACCACGGACAACACACACACCTATACCCGAGGAAGGACTCGAACCTCCAGCGGGGACAAGCTCACAGTCCCTGACAAGGCGCCTTTAAACGTCGGCTATTCCCGCGCGGCGATGATGAACAATTGAAATGAATTTGAAACATTTATAATAGTCATACATTTTAACTGAAACTGTAACATTTAATGACATGATTGGTTGCATCGCATGAATCAAAATAAACCACAGTTTGTTATTGGGAAAAAAAAAAACAAATCTGAAAACAACTGTCGAAATATCTTAAATCCTGCTGTCTTGCATTGCTTAGTCCAGCCTGTTTCGTTATTCGCTGTTTAGTACGTAAAAGCGGCTTACGTGAACTGATGTAGCCAAATTTGTTGTCGTTGTATATGTGACGTAATGTAGTGACGTTGCTAAATCTAAAAATGTTCAAATGTTTGTAGAGCTTACGGGACTTAACTACGGGGTCATCAGTCCCTAAACTTACAAACTACTTATGAACCAGCTAATACTAAGAACGGCACAAATATCCATGCCCGAGATTCGAACCCCCGACCGTAATGGCCGTGCAGTCCGTGACTGGCGCGCCGCAGAGCGCTCGGCCACCGCGGCCGGCGCTAAATCTAATATATAAAACATTAATGTTTGTTTGTTTGTCTTTTTGTTCGTATTTTATGCTCGACCATACCGTACTTACGACTGCGATAAGACTTTCTCAACTCATTGCATGTACTCGCGCGAAGGTTATAAGCATGCTAAAGTTAACTTCGTAAGCTGCATGGCGGAGGGTTAATTTATTTCTTACGCCTTCATGGTGAAATGGCTGCACGGATATGATTGAAATGTGGAACAGAGGTAACTTATATCCTGATTAATACGTGGGTTAGCTTTCGTAAACCAGGGTATGGTGCGTGGGGGAGGGTACCTTACAATGTAATATGTAAAAATGAAGGTTTGCTTCTACGTTTGTTCGTATTTCATGCGCTGCCGCACCGTTCGTACGATGGCGATGAAACTTTGTACACTTGATTTTTGAAACGAGAGGAAAGACATTGGCTACGTAAAATTCTGTATGATAAATGGCAGAGGGCACTTTACATACGAACTTCGTAAAAATCTACGGTTTTATATCGATCGTGATGAAATTTTGCACACTTAACTTTCAAAATAAGAGGAACATCACGGTCTACCTAAGATTTCATACGGTGCATGGCGGAGGGTATCTTACAATAACCTTAGACACCACTTACCTGATCGTCATGTAAATTAACAAAGACGTATAATCTTTCACAGGTGTGGGAGGTAATGGACTGAGGAGGTGAAGGAGGAGTTCAACAGAGAGACGAGGAGGTGATTAGCAGAGAAGGGGGAAGGTGCAGATGGGCAGAGCGAGGGGTAGCATGAGACAAAGTGAGAGAGAGAGAGAGAGGAGGAGCAGGATGGAATGAGAAAGAAAAGGGAAGGACAGATGGACTAATTTAAGACTGCAACAAATAAGTACCCGGGCGACGCCGGGGTTTCAGCTAGTAAGTTCTATACAAAGTTGTTATGACTGGTACTGGTTCACGATAAACGAAGAATATAATTGAACAATTCATAATAGAAAGTGTCTCACGTACTGTACACTGAGGTAAGAGACGTCTTGGAATACTTCCTAACACAGTGTCCAACTGCCTTTTGCGCAGCAAAGTTGAGCAACTCCTGGCTACAATTCCTCTGTAGGAATATTCATCCTTGCTTTTTTTGTGTGTGTTAAGTTTAAGGGACTTAACTGCGGGGTCATCAGTCCCTAAACTTACAAACTACTTATGACTAAAGACGACACAAACATCGATGTCCGAGGTGGGATTCGAACCCCCGACCGTAGCGGCTGTGCAGACTGTGACTGGCGCCGCCGACCGCTCGGCCACTGCGGCCGGCTATATTCACCCTTGCTGCCTGTATTTTAAACTAAACTTCGTCCTACAGGCTTTTAAAGGCCCGAAGGTACCGACCTACCGCCGTGTTATCGTTCGCCAGAAGGCAATGACGGGTACTGTGTCGAAGGATACATATTTAGTACCTCCACACTCCCAACCGTATTGTCGAAATTTTTGAACGCGCTCGCTGCTTGTGACTCATGTGACTCCTAAATTGGCCTTACACAAGGACTGAGTGCAACCGGCTCCTCAACAGCGTTCGGGAGACCCGGATGGTGACTCATCCAAGAGCTAGCCACGCCAACACCGTCTGTGCCACTGCGACACTGTCGTTGGCACATGCTGCTTCTGTAACGGTCAATAATTGCTTAAGTGCTGCTGGTGCAGAATTTTGTACACTAATGAACTCTCTATTATGCCCCCTACATGCTCGATGGGATTCATAACGACCCATTCCGGTGGCCACATTATTCGCTGGAATCGTGCAGCATGTTCGTCAAACCAACAGCAATCAGTTGTGATACGGTGTAATGCTGCATTGCCATCCAGAAAAATTATATTACTGTTTGGGAACGTGAAGTCCATGAAATGCTGCAAATAGTCTCCAAGTAGCCGAATATAACAATCTGAAGTCAATGATCGATTAAGTTGGACCAGAGGAGCAAGTGCAATTCATTTAAACACTGCGCTCCCACTTATAGAGCCAGTACCAGGCTGCACAGTGCCTTGTTGACAACTTGGGTCCATGGGTGTGTGGGGTCTGCGTCACACTATAACCACGGTCTGACACAGACAGTGCGCGAAAATCCCTAGGGGAAAGAGGTGCGGCTGACGCGATGCTAGCGCTCCAAGCGGCCAGTAGGGAGTAGCAGAAGACTGGCATGATACAAAACGAGTATTCCAAATTGGACATGAAGTCACCAATGAGGTATGCGCTCATTTTCAATTTCGAAATTAACAGTGCTATAAGAGACGCTTTGAAAAATACAGGCCACAGATAGTGATGCGGCTGTTATTTATTGACACGTTTCGACGTTGTCATCGTCAGAATCTGCAAAAAACCTAAGGGAGCTACTTAGATTTCCCCCTAAATCGTTTATGTAAATAAGGAACAGCAGAGGACCAATGACACTACCCTGTGGAACGGAACGCCCAATATCACCTCTGTTTTAGTCGATGCCTTACCATCGATTACTACGAACTGTGTCCCCTATCCAATCGCAAATTTGGGGTGATGTACCATAACCACGTAATTTGATTCAAATGTTGAAATGTTTGTTAAGCTTATGGGACTTAACTACGGGGTCATCAGTCCCTAAACTTACAAACTACTTATCAACTACTTACGAACTAGGACGGCACAAATATCCATGCCCGAGGGGGGATTCGAACCCCCGACCGTAGTGGCCGTGCAGACCGTGACTGGAGCGCCTCAGTCCCCTCGGCCACCGCGGCCGGCCGTAATTTGATTAAAAGCCGTTTGTGAGGTATGGTGTCAAAAGTCTTCTGGAAATCAAGAAATACGGAATCGATTTGCGAACCCTTGTCGATAGCACCCATCACTTCGTGTGAATAAAGAGCTAGTTGTGTTTCACATGACCGATATTTTCTAATTCCGTGTTGACCTTGGGTCAATAGATCATTCTGTTCGAGATAATTCATAATATTTGAATTCAGGATATGTTCCAAAACCCTGCTGCAAATTGACGTTAATGAAATAGGCCTGTAGTTTAGTGGATTACTCCTACTGCCTTTCTTGAATATAGGTGTGACCTGTGCGACTTTCCCATCTTTTGGTACAGATCCTTCTTTGAGAGAGCGGTTGTATATGGCTGTTAAGTAAGGAGCTATCGTTTCAGCATAATCAGATAGAAATCTAATGGGTATACAGTCCGGACCAGAAGACTTGTTCTTGTTAAGTGATTTTAGTTGCTGCACTAGTCCGATGATATCTACTTCTACATTACTCATTACGGCCTCTGTTCGTAATTCGAAATCTGGAATATTGGTTTCGTCTTCTTTGGTGAATGAGTTTCTAAAAGGTATGTTTAGTAACTCTGCTTTGTATATATGTGGCGTCACTTCTGATCCTGCAGTTCTTATTCTGTCATAATCACATAATATGTGACATCATCTGCGATTAGGCAAAACTGAAAATGTGTACCCAGCCGGGATTCGAACCCGGGTATCCCGCTGTCTACGCAGTTGCGCTGACCACTATACCACTGGGAAGACAGGCATCGCCGCCGCTGCAAGGACTACCTAAGCACGCCTCATTCTGCCCACAGTACTCAAACTCGTAGTTTTGAAACCAATTCCCGTAAGGGCCACAAACTTGTCCACCCCTCCCCACTAACGAAAAGATCATTGTCCGTCACCGGGATATTATATCCTGCAGTTGTTATTCATTCATATCCACAGAATATATGACATCAACTGCGAATGGGCAAAGCTGAAAATGTGTACCCAGCCGGGGACTCGAACCCGGGTCTCAGTAGTCAGCATAACTCCCAAGAACGCAGGAGACCAGGTTTCAAATTTCGGCTGGGTACACATTTTCAGCTTTACCCATTCGCAATTGACGTCATATATTCTGTGGCGATGTTAATATATCATTTCAACGAAAGTTTATTTCAAGATTAATTTGAATTTAAGCAGTCAACAATCCAAAGATTGGTTTGAACACCACAGTTCTTTACTAGGCATGGTCATGGTTGGAGGTGGTATGCCGTTTCCTTCCTCCGACTTTCCAACTGACTTACCCAGCCAGCTATAGGGAGACCTACAGTTTAACGTTGGTTCCGAACCACGGTGCTACTCGGTATTTTTCACATGAGCAATACTGCCAGAGGTGAAAGAAATGGAAAGTGACAGATAAAAATCCGAGGGTCTGGCGGGGATCGAATCCGTGACCTTTGGATTTGTAGGCTGGCACTCGACCACTGTGCAACCAAGGCGCACATACTTATAAATGTGTTATCAAGTGATTGAAAAAAAAATTCAATGCAATTTATTAATGACTAGAATGATAGAATTTTGTGGAAACTTTAATGAAGGAGTTGAACTGTGATTTTAGTTTGCACCAACTTTGTAAATATTTTGCGCAACTGGGTCGTGCTAACGGTATAACTTCTTTGACTTTAATCTTCGATAGGAAATATGGACTGCTAACATAATAACTTCTGGACGAGATGATTACTTTTGGTGGGATCAAGAAAGAATTTTAATAAGAATCAGTATTCCTGGAAGAAGCTGCGGAGACCTTAATTTTGAATTTGTCTAAACATAAATGATTTTTTTTTCTTTTTCTTTGGGATGGTATCAGTCCATGGAGAATAAGTCCCGAATTAGTTAACAAATATGCGCTGGTTCCACTCCATACCACGAAGTTGTTCGAGACTGATTTAAAGAACTTTCGTTGGGCAGCTCCTGCGACTTCATTAGAGCACATTTTCACAGGAGGTCTTAAACTGCTCGGTAGCCAAAATGAAATATCAAAAACGCCGGAGGTAGCGAAAACAAATTTATTTGGGACATAACGCGATGTACAAAGATCACATGATAGAAAATAACAGGAGAACGACGTAGTGAGGAAGATGATGAAATCAGTACTGCGCGTTGCCGCTATACACATAGGCGGATCCAAGGGGAAGGGCGGGAGGCAAGGGTCGGTTCCCCCCCCCCCCCCCCAGCAGCTCATTTTTTTTTTATTTTTTTTTATTTTATTTTTTTTTTTATTTAGAATGTGAAGCTAGTGTGTTGTTATCACTGAAATGAGTCTTCAAACCTGTGAGACTTTTGTTTGATCGGGCGTGGAGTAAAAGGGGGTGGCCGATACTAGAGTTTTTCTGCTGAGCCAGAGTTTAGCTGACGATGAGAATTTTTTCACCGCCCCCCCCCCCCCCCCCCCTCAGCAGGCCGTCCTAGGTCCGCCCCTAGCTATACAAGCCATGCTACACGCCTCGGCATTGAATCAAAGAGGCTCTGTATGTGATATTGGGTTGCTTCCACATATTGACAAAGCGGGTAGACCATTCTGGGCCTGTAGTTTCGCAATCATCGACCAAGCGTTTCCGGTAGGCAAGAGATCGTGAGAACAGGGAGGCCCAGGCGGCACTGTAATCCCGTGGGCAACGTACAAGTCTTGAACATTGCGTGCTACGTGTGGTCGCGCATGAACCTGCTGCAATGTGGCCGTCGGCAAGCTACTAAGCTGTGGAAGAAAACTGAATCCAGCACTTGACAGATGTAAGGCTGGCTGGTTGGTGTACTAGGGAGCACCCCAAAACATAGTGCCGGCTGCAGGACCAGTTTCAAAAATCCAGAATGAAACTTCACTCTGCAGCGGAGTGTGCGCTGATATGAAACTTCCTGGCATATTAAAATTGTGTGCCGGAACCGGGACTCGAACCTGGTACCCTTGCCTTTCGCGGGCAAGCGCACTACCGACTGTGCTATCCCGACACGACTCACGATGCCGCCTCACAACTGTACTTCCGCCAGTACCTCGCCTCCTACTTTCCAGGAGTGCTTTTGTGAAGTTTGGAAAGTAGGAGGCGAGGTACTAGCGGAAGTAAAGTTGTGAGGCGGCATCGTGAGTCGTGTCGGGTTAGCACAGTCGGTAGTGCGCTTGCCCGCGAAAGGCAAAGGTCCCAGGTTCGAGTCCCGGTTCCGACACACAATTTTAATCTGCCAGGAAGTTTCAGTTTCAAAAATGTTCAAATGTTTCTTAAGCTTATGGGACTTAACTACGGGGTCATCAGTCCCTAAACTTACAAACTATTACGAACTATCTTATACTAAGGACGGCACAAATATCCATGTCCTAGGGGGGATTCGAACCCCCGACCGTAGTGTCCGTGCAGACCGTGACCAGAACCAGTTTGGCGGTAAGGTAACAGATCAGCAAGCTCTCACCACGGCGCCTCCAGATTCTAATCCCACCATCTTGGTGGTGCAAACACAATCAGAATTAGAAAGACCTTTCCTTCTTCTCTTTTGTATTTTCTTTTCAATTATTTGTTTAATCTTTCTTTAGACGACTAGTACCTATTCCGCCTGCACGACCACAATGGTCACATTACAGTCAGGAAACACCATGGTGAAAGACTCTGTGACTTTTTCTTTCTTTCTTGTATTGAGGGTCCGCAGCACGTTTATTGTCTCTAACAGACATATCATAAATAAATCCAGGTAGCTGCTCAATAATGTTTATTATAAGTGCGCGATAGATCTATTTCGGCGTCGTATTGTCATTGTCATAATCCTTCAAAATATCATGAACAGAGTTGCTATTGATCTAGTTACAATCATGTTATGCTGTGATGGTTTTGTAACGTTCACAAGAATTTTACTTACGTTAGGCTGTGATGTTATGCACATAATGCTTCTGGTGCGGTCGCTGTCGTTAGAATGTGTCCAAATATCTGAGTTATTTCGACGTGTCCACTGCGATATCGTGAACATTTTAGATAATCATTTCGATCACTGTTTTAATTGTGGCCTGAGGTGTCGTTATTGTTTATATGCTATTTAATTTGATAGCAATTTGACAGCGCACCTAAGGTGATGTAGAACATATGTCATCTGTAAACATATATCATCATAGGAGCGCTGTCAAATTGCTGTCAAACTAAATAGCATATAAACAACAACGAAACCTCAGTCCACAAATAAAACAGTGAACGAAATTATTATCTAAAAGCCGGCCGCGGTGGCCGAGGGGACTGCGACGCGTCAGTCACGGTCTGCACGACCACTACGGTCGGGGGTTCGAATCCCCCCCTCGGGCATGGATATTTGTGCCGTCCTTAGTGTTAGCTAGTTCATAAGTAGTTTGTAAGTTTAGGGACTGATGACCCCGTAGTTAAGTCCCATAAGCTATACAAACATTTGAACATTTTTATTATCTAAAAACGTTCACAATATCACAGTTGTCAATTCGAAATAACTCAAACATTTCGACGCCTTCTAACGACAGCAACCGCACCAGAAACGTTATGTGCACTAGACCATAGCCTAATGTAAATAACATTCGTGCAAACTTTATAAAACCATCTTAGCATAATATGATTGTAGCTCGCTGCGGAGCGCGCGGTTGCTCGCCGTGGAGGTTCGAGTCCTCCCTGGGGTATGGGTATGTGTCTTGTCCTTAGGTTAGTTTACATAGGTTTAAGTAGTTTGTAAGCTACGGACTGATGACCACGCAGTTTGGTCCGATAGATTTACAGACATTTGAACATTTTTTGATTGTAACTAGATCAATAGCAACTCTGTTCATTATATTTCGTAGGAGCTTGAAAATGGCAATATGATGCCGAAATAGATCTATCGCGTACTTATAATAAACATCATTATTGAGCATCTACCTGGATTTATTTATAATATGACTCTGTAACTGTAGCCTTATGCATCGACATACTCGTCCTGTACCCGCTATTATGGTTCTTAGTGTGACTTGCCACTTCACTAACTTTACACTTTTGAATCCGAACCTCACAAACGTCTTCTAATCGAATTCATTGCATATGGAATATCGCCATAAATGTGCGACTGGATTCACGATTTCCTGTCAGAAAGGGCACAGTACTTTGTAACTGACGAAAAATCATCGAGTAAAGCGGAAGTGGTATCTGGCATTCCCCAGGGAATCTTTATCAACAATTTAGCAGACAATTGGAGCACCTCTCTTACAACTGTTCACGGATTATGCTGTCGTTTCTCGATTAGTGAAGTAACCAGAAGATCAAAAGCAGCGGCAAAATGATTTAGATAAGATAGCTGCATGGCGCAAATTTGGCAATTGACCTTAAACAATGATAAGTGTGAAGTCGTCCATATGAGCACTAAAAGATATCCGTTAAAGTTCATTTACACTATAAATCAGTCAAATCTAAAGGCTGTAAAATCAGTTAAAAACCGAAGAATGACAATTACGAACAACTAAAACTGGAAAGAAAACACAGAAAATATTTTTGGAATTCGAACCAAAGGCTACGTTTCATTGGCAGAACACTCGGAAGATGCAACGGTTCCACAAAAGAAACTGCTTGCGCTACAGTTGTGCGTACTAATTCAGATTAATGCTGCGCATTGTAGGATCCCCACTAAGTGGGGCTGACGGATGATGTACAGAAAGTTCAATGTAGGGGAAAGAGTGTCACGGAAATGATGCAAGAGTTGGCATGGAAGTCAGTAACCGAAAGGCGTTTTTCGTTGCGGCGAAATATATTTGCGAAATTTCCAACACCAACTTTCTCTTCGTAAAGCGGACATATATTGTTAGCACCCACCTACATAGAGAGATATGATCATTATAATAAACTAAATCTGATCGAAAACGGAAAGACTTAAGAGTTCCTTTTTCCCGCGCGTTATTAGAGAATGGAAGTGTAGCGAAATATCATAAAAGTGGTTCGATGAACCTTCGCCATGCACTTCAACGTGATTTGCAGAGAAATTATGTATATGTACACTCCTGGCCATTAAAATTGCTACACCGCGAAGATGACGTGCTACAGACGCGAAATTTAACCGACAAGAAGAACATGATGAGATATGCAAATGATTAGGTTTACAGAGCATTCACATCACGTTGGCGCCAATGGCGAAACCCACAACGGACTGACATGAGGAAAGTTCCAATCGATATTTCATACAGAAACAGCAGTTGATCGGCGTTTCCTGGCGAAACGTTGTTGTGATGCCTCGTATAAGGAGGGGAAATGCGTACCATCACGTTTCCGACTTTGATAAAGGTCGGATTCTAGCCTATCGCGATTGAGGTTTATCGTATCGTGACCTTGCTGCTCGCGTTGGTCGCGATCCAATGACTGTTAGCAGAATATGGAATCGGTGGGTTTAGGAGGGCAATACGGAACGCTGTGCTGGATCCCAACGGCCTCGTATCACTAGCAGTCGATATGACACGTATTTTATCCGCATGGCTGTAACGGATTGATCCCTGAGTCAACAGATGGGGACGTTTTCAAGACAACAACCATCTGCGCGTACATTTCGACAACGTTTGCAGAAGCATGGACTATCAGCTATCTGCTAACGAAGATACGAGCTTATGGAATAGGTTCACAGATTTGTGATTGGCTGGAAGACTTCCTAAGTAATAGAACGCAGTACGTTGTTCTCGACGGCGAGTGTTCATCAGAGACGAGTGTATCGTCAGGCGTGCCCCAGGGGAGTGTGATAGGACCGCTATTATTTTCTATCTATATAAATGATCTGATGGACAGAGTATCTTGTCATTTGTGGCTGTTTGCTGATGATGCTGTGGTGTGTGGGAGGGTGTTGTCTTTAACTGACTGTAATAGCATACAGGATGACTTACACAAAATTTCTAGTTGGTGGGAAGAATGGCAGCTAGAATATAGTTCAATGTAGAAAAATGTAAGGTGATGCGCATGAATAGGAAAAACAATCCCATAATGTTCGAATACAGCATTATTAGTGAGCTTCTGGATGCAGTTGCGTCGTTCAGATATCTAGGAGTAACGTTCCAAAGGAATATGAAATGGAACGAACAAGTAAGGACAGTTGTGAGTAAGGCGGACATCCGACTTCTGTTTATTGGGGGTATTTTGGGAAGATGTCCTTTATCTGTAACGGAGACCGCCCATAAACGCTTGTACGACCACGTCTTGAATATTGCTCAAGTGTTTGGGATCCGCAGCAGATCAGTATAAAGGAAGACATAGAAGCAGTTCAGATGCGAGCAGCTAGGTTTGTTACTGGTAGGTTTGACCAATGCGCGTCACGGAAATGCTCCGGAAACTCAATTGAGGATCGCTGGAGGAAAGACGACGGTCTTTTCGTGAATTTCTGTTGAGGAAATTTAGAGGGTCGGAATTTGAAGCCGAGTGTAGTACGATCTTGCTGCCGCCTACTTACATTTCGTGTAGTGATCAAAAAGACAAGGTAAAAATAAATTAGGGCTCGTACGGAGGCATATAGGCATTTTTCCTCGTTCTATTTGGGAGTGGAATAAGAACGGAAATGCCTAGTGGTGGTACAGTGTACCCTCCGCCACGCACCTTACAGTGGATTGCGGAATATGTATGTAGATATGTAGATGTAGTAAATCAGCTCGGAGACTCTTGACGCTGCATCATAGACAGGAGCGCCTACGATGGTAAACGCAACGACGAACCTGGGCCCACGAATGGCAAAACGTAATTTTTTCGGATGAATCCAGATTCTGTTTACAGCATCATGATGGTCGCATCCGTGGTTGGCACCATCGCGGTGAACGCACATTGGAAAAGTGTATTTGTCATCGCCATACTGGCGTATCAGCCGGCGTGATGGTATGGGGTGCCATTGGTTACACGTCTCTGTCACCTCTTGTTCGCATCGACGGCACTTTGAACAGTGGCCGTTACATTTCAGATGTGTTACGACCCGTGGCTCTACTTTTCATTCGCCGGCCGCTGTGGTCGAGCGGTCTGCAGTACGTCAGTTCAAAATGTTCAAATGTTTGTAGAACTAAGGGGTCATCAGTCCCTAAGCTTACAAACTACTTATGAACTAGTTAACACTAAGGACGGCACAAATATCCATGCCCGAGGGGAACTCGAACCCCCGACCGCAGTGCCCGTGCAGACCGTGACTAGAGCGCCTCAGTCCCCTCGGCCACCGCGGCCGGCGGTACGTCAGTCACGGTCTTGACGGCCGCTACGGTCGGGGGTTCGAATCCCCCCTCGGGCTTGGATATTTGTGCCGTTCTTAGTATTAGCTATTTCCTAACTAGTTTGTAAGTTTAGGGACTGATGACCCGTAGTTAAGTCCCATAAGCTCTACAAACATTTGAACATTTTCTACCTTTCATTCGATCCCTGCGAAACCCTACATTTCAGTTGGATAATGCACGACGGCTTGTTGCAGGTCCTGAACGGGCCTTTCTGGATACGGAAAATGTTCGACTGCTGCCCTGCCCAGCACATTCTCCAGATCTCTCACCAACTGAAAATGTTCAAATGTTTGTATAGCTTATGGGACTTAACTACGGGGTCATCAGTCCCTAAACTTACAAACTACTTATGAACTAACCAATACTAAGGACGACACAAATATCCATGCCCGAGGGGGGATTCGAACCCCCGACCGTAGTGGCCGTGGAGACCGTGACTGGAGCGCCTCAGTCTCCTCGGCCACCGCGGCCGGCGGTTCAATTTCCCTACAATAATTTCTATGTGTTCTTCCCAAATGAAGTTACTCGCAATTGTTGCCTCTAGGTATTAAGTAGAGCTTACGACGTGTAGTTTTGACTGACTTATCGTGCACATGAAGTGTAACGGATTTCTTTTAGTGGTCAGATGGATGACTCCATACTTCTCTTTATTAGGGGTCAACTGCAATTTTTTGCATCATTCTGATATCGATATCATTTTCAGTTACTTTTGATCTTCTGATGATTTTTCTAACTGATAAATGACAGCCTAAGAAAACTATTCTGATTGTCTCCTAAATCTATACGAAACCAGATGGATGGATGGATGTGGCATGTCTCAATAAGTTACAACCGATATTGTAGAATATTGTATGATTTACACACGGTTTAATGTGAAACCCTTAAGATGCTGATAACTGGTACGCTTACCCTATCAAATCATTTCGTATACTGAGCCCAGGTGAAATGTAAGTACCTGTGTAACTCCTTTCCATATCCCTGAGACCTCTCCCCACGGCACTTATGTCTTGAGAATAATTTATGGCGTAAAAGTAGAAATGGAGCCAGTCGTGTATGAGGGGCGGCCACGCGTGCTGAGCTGGGCCATCTTTGAGAAGTGTTTGCTAGCGCCGCGTGCTGATGAGCACTCTTCAAACGACTTGTTTATGGCTGCCTCGCGGCTGATAGCACCTCTGTTGCAACCGTGCGCCACAATTAACTTGAAAATTAATTGCTCATTATTTTGATGAACGAGGAGACCGGGCAGAACTGCACGGGCACGCTTCCGACTACTCCGGTTGATGTTAATACTCGTCTCAGATTTCACTCTTTGCCATGTAAAATGTAGAGATAAATTCTGCCCTAAAGAACAGATGCTGTAGAAGAGCCGTGTCAAACGTTTCTGTGCTCAGAATTATTCAGACGCTAGCTGATCTTTAACAGAGTAGTTTGTAATCAGGAACTAATGAATGCTAAGGAAAGTTTAGATTCGAACGATGTCCAGAATAAGTACCAAGTGTGATGCAAGGGCTTGTAGACAAAGTAAGCCATGTAACTCGCATTTTTTCAAATGTCTGTAAATCTATCGGACCAAATTGCGTGGTCATCAGTCCGTAACTTACAATCTACTTAAACCTAGGTAAACTAACCTACGGACAAACACACACACCCATGCCCCAGGGAGGACTCGAACCTCCACGGCGAGCAACCGCGCGCTCCGCTCCGCAGCGAGGTGCATTAGACCGCTCGGCTACTCCACCGCGGCGCCATGTAACTGGGGGTAGCGTGTACTAGCTTCAGCTTGAAGTCAAAGAATCTACTATTGGCATGCGTATGCAAACATAGAGATACCTAAACACACTTACAGCAAGACGCTGCGATCGACAGCGCCTGTATAGAACCACAGGTACCGGCCGCGGTGGCCGAGGGGACTAGGGCGCTCCAGTCACGGTCTGCACGGCCACTACCGTCGGGGATTCGAATCCCCCCTCGGGCATGGATATTTGTGCCCTCCTAGTTCGTAAGTAGTTCATAAGTAGTTTGTAAGTTTTGGGACTGATGACCCCGTAGTTAAGTCCCATAGACTATACAAACATTTGAACATTTTTTGAACCACAGGTGTCTGGCGCAGGCGTCAGATCGGTTACTGCTGCTACAGTGGCAGGTTATCACGATTTAAGTTGGAGGGGGGTTGGGGTTGTGTGGTTGGGATTGGGGGACTAGACTACTGTCGGACGAGGTGGCCGAGGGGACTGAGGCGCTCCAGTCACGGTCTACACGGCCACTACGGTCGGGGGTTCGAATCCCCCGTCGGAAATGGATATTTGTACCGTCCTAGTTCGTAAGTAGTTCATAAGTAGTTTGTAAGTTTAGGGACTGATGACCCCGTAGTTAAGTCCCATAAACTATACAAACATTTGATTTGACTAGACTACTGAGGTTATCAGTCCTCCGTTGGGGAGGGGAAGGAATGAGGATAGGAAAGGAGGGGAGGGGGAAAGGAAATGGAGTCCGGGAAGTAAACAAGGAAGGAAGACTTCTTTAGCTCGGGGCCCCGTGCTCGCCACGCACGTACTCACGAAAGAACCTTGAGCCCCCTGGGGGGACGATTTAAGTGGGTTTCCAGTGGTGTTACAGCCGGCGCACGAGAGACGGGACACCACATCTCTGATGTAGCAATGAGATGGGGATTCTCCCGTTCTACCATTTCACGAGTTCATCGTGAATATCGGGAATCCGGTAAAAAATCAAATCTCCGACATCGACGCTACCGGAAAAAGGTCCTGCAAGAACGGGACCAACGGCGACTGAAGAGAATCGTTCAACGTGACAGAATTGGAACCATTAAACGAAATATCATCGATATGGGCTTCCGGATCCATAGCTCACTCGTGTACCTTTGATAGCTGCACGAACAAAGCTGTACGCCTCGCCTGGGGCAGTCAAAACCGACATTAGACCTCGTCAAGTCATGGACCCTGAACGCCAACGGGAGTCGTGAAACTGGTGGAGGCTCTGTAATGATTTGAGATGTGTGCAGTTGGAATGATATGGGACTCCTGATACGTCTAGACAAGGCTCTGGACAGGTGACACGTACGTACGAATCCTATCTGATCACCAACACCCATTAATGTCCGTTGTGCATTCCGATGAACTTGGGTAATTCCAGCAGGACAATGCGACACCCCACACGTTCAGAATTTCTACAGAGTGGCTCCAGGAATACTCTTCTGAGTTTAAACACCGCCGCTGGCCACCAAACAACACAGACGTGAACATCATTGAACAAATGTGGGATGGCTTGCAATGTGCCTTTCAGTAGATATTTCCACCCCCTCGTACACTTATGGGTTTATTGAAATCCGACTAGGATTATTGATGTAGTTCTCTTTTCAAATGTTTCAAATGTTTGTATAGCTTATGGGACTTAACTACGGGGTCATCAGTCCCTAAACTTACAAACTACTTATGAACTAGCCTACACTAAGGACGGCACAAATATCCATGCCCGAGGGGGGATTCGGACCCCCGACCGTAGTGGCCGTACAGACCGTGACTGGCGCGCCTCAGTCCCCTCGGCCACCGCGGTTGGCGTCCTTCTCTCCTGCACTACTTCAGACATTAGTTGAGTCCATCCCACGTAGCGTTGCGGCACTTCTGCGGGCTTGCGGGGATCCTACACAATATTAGGCAGGTGTACCAGTTTCTTTGGCTCTTGAGTGTATATGTTACAGACCTTGCCTCATTTCAGATATATATGATGTACATATGTAGACTCCATACGTACCGTATCAAAATTTGTGCCAAAGCCTGGGTTCGAACTCGGGTCGCCTGCTCACTGAACAGTTGCACTGACCATTTCACCACCGTGGCAGGCCTCAGTTCCCACGATGTTTGCCCTCATCACTTTGTACAACAGCGGTCCAGTTCAAAGGAGTAAAAGCACCGTAAAAGCAGGCACACGGAGAGCGGAACTTGAATTAGTAGGCAGCCTCGGTGGCTTGCTGTTATCGGCATTTAATTTATAGCTGAAAACCTGGCTTTGCACGGGTATTTATTTATTCCTGTCTTGAGTTAGTACTTCTGTTCTCTCTCCGCCCATCTGCTCCTTTGTTCATCTCTTCATCTCCGTATCGCAGCCCATCTGCCCCTCCCTATGTGTCTATCTCCCCCTTCTGTCTCTTTTTATCTGGTCTTTCGCCTCCTCGCACTATCGTCTCCTACGCCTGTATATGGAAAACTGTTGTCTGTGAAAAGCTGTCGAAGGCACCCTCAGTCATGCGCCGTATGAGATATTAGTATGAAATATTATGTAGACAGTGACGGTACTATCATTTTGAAGGTAAGATTTTCAAAGGAATGGGAATAAAACTATCGATTTTTTATGTAGGTATTGACATTCATCTTGATTTGTGGCTAAAAAAATGTTAAAATGTTTGTAAACTTCTATGGTCATCAGTCCGTAGATTTACAAACTACTTAAACTAATTTACACCAAGAACAACACACACACACACACACACACACACACACACACACACATTCCCGAGGGAGGACTCGATCCTCCGACGGCGAGCTAACACGCGCTCCGCAGTAAGACGCCTAGCATAGTGGTAACACACTGGAGCTGCATTCGGAATGACTAGTGTTCAAATCCATCTCCGACCATCCAGACTGCTAACGAAGGTAGGAGCTTATGGAATAGGTACCCAGATATGAGAGTGGCTAGAAGATTACTTAAGTAACATAACCCAGAACGTTGTCCTCGATGGCGAGTATATATAAGAGACTAGAGTATCGTCGGGGGTGCCCTAGAGAAGTGTGTAGGACAGCAATTATTTTCTATCTATGTAAATGATCTGACGGACAGAGTGAGTTTGCAGTCTGCGGCTGTTTTCTGATGGTGCTGTGGTGTACAGAAGGGTGTCGTCATTGAATGACTGTATTAGGATGACTTGGGCCAAATTTCTAGGTGGTGTGAGGAATGGCAACTAGCGCTAAATGTATGATGATGCCGATGAGCATGAGAAACAATCCCGTAACGTTCGAATACAGCATTAGTAGTGTGCTGCTGCCGGCCGCGGTGGCCGAGGGGACTGAGGCGTTCCAGTCACGGTCTGCACGGCCACTATGGTCGGGGGTTCGAATCCCCCCTCGGGCATGGATATTTGTGCCGTTCTTAGTTGTAGCTAGTTCATAAGTAGTTTGTAAGTTTAGGGACTGATGACCCCGTAGTTAAGTCCCATAAACTATACAAACATTTGAATTTGAAACATTTGAGTGTGCTGCTTGGAAGGGTCGCGTCTTAAATACCTAGGCGTAACACTGCACAGCGATATGAAATGGAACGAGCACATAACGATAGTCGTGGAAATGGTAACTGATCGGCTTTGCTTTATTGGGAGAATTTTGGGTAGGTATGATTCCTCTGTAAATGAGAACGCATATAAAACGTCTGGGAAGGCGTGATTCGTCTGTAAATGTGACCGCATATAAAACGCTTGTACAACACCACCTTGAGTATTGTTCAAGTGTTTGGGATCCCCACCAGATCAAGAGGACACAGAGGCAGTTCAGAGTCGGGCAGCTAGATTTGTAACTGGTACATTCTATCAATGCACGAGTGTTACTGACTGTAAAATGCTCGGGAATTCAACTGGGAGTCGCTGGGGGGAAGGCGACGTTGTTTCGAGTAGCACTGTTGAAGAAATTTAGAGGGTCGGAGAGGTGGACTGCAGGACGATTCTACTGCCGCCAACCTACATTTTGCTCAAAGACCATAAGGATAAGATTAGATAGATTGGGACTCGCACGGATGAATACAAGCATCCGTTTTTCCCTCGTTCTATATTGGGGTGTAACAGGAAAGCAAGTAACTAGTAGTGGTACTGAGTACCATGCACCTTTGGGTGGATTGCGGAGTATTTAGGTTTTCCGTGATTTTACTAAATCACTCCAGGCAAAGTCGAGGATGGTTCCTTTCGATGGGCACGACTGATTTACCTCCCCATCATTGCCTAAAATTCAGAGCATAAGCTCCGTCTGTAATGATCACGTTGTCGACAGGATGTTAAACCCCAAGCTTCCTTCCTCCCTCCATTGCCACTTCCTACCAGACCGGGATTAGAACCCAGAACCTTTTCTATTCACGGGCAAGCACTGTACTGACTTAGCACACTTCACGGCCAGTGATAACTGCTGTAAATCTGACACTACTCGTCTCCTACCTAGCAATGAAGACGAGCCGTGAATCGTGCACAGGTAGCTTAGTCGTTAGAGTGCTTGTCCGCGAAAAGCAAAGGTTCTGGGTTAGATCCATTACTGGCAGAGTTTTAATCTGCCAGGAAGTTTCATATTAGCGCACACTCTGCTGCAGAGAGGAAAATTTCATTCTGGAAACATCCCCTACGCTGTGGCTAAGCCATGTCTTTACATTATCTTTTACTCCAGGAATGCTAATCCTGCAATGTTTGCAAGAGAACTTCCGTGAGTTTAGTAAATTAGGAGGCGAGGTACTGACGGATCTAAAGCTGTGAGGACGGGCCGTACGGCGTGCCAGGGTAGCTCAGTCGGTACAGCGCTTGCCTGTGAATGGCAAAGCTTCTGGGTTCGAATCCCGGTCAGACAGTTTCAATCTACCGGTAACTTTCAGAGCCTTTTTGTTCCTACTACCTGTCTGTTGCAATGGTAGTGATATTTATACTTTAATACGTTACGCAAGGTATGCGGGAGTGTTTGCGTGCTGCAGAGTGCTCCCTCCCCTACTCAAGTTTAGGGTTTTATGTCCTTTTTGTGGTAAGGGGAAAGCACATACGTGTGTCTTTGCGGGATTTGTCTTTAAGTAGTCGTGCGGGAGTGGCCGAGCGCTCTCAGGCGCCTTGCTGCGGAGCACGCGGTTGCTCGCCGTCGGAGGTTCGAGTCCTTCCTCGGGCATGGGTGTATGTGTTGTCCTTAGCTTAAGTTAGTTTCAGTAATTTGTAAGTCTAGGGACTGGCGATCACTGCAGTTTGTTCCGGTAGCTTTACAAACATTGAATTATCTATATAATATTTATTTAGACATGTCCACGAGTGCTTTCTCCTTTTTTTCTTCGATACCCTTGATGTTTTGGTATTGCACAGCAGGAAATGTCTGGCACTTTTAGTTATAACTTGATGTTTGTAATAGCCGGAATGGAGTGGTCGCGAGCACTAAGGCGCCTTGCTGAGGAGCACGCGGTTGCTCGCCGTCCGAGGTTCGAATCCTCCCATGGACATAGGTATGTGTGTCGTCGTTATTATACGTTAGTTTCAGTTGTTTGTAAGCCTAGGGTCTGATAACCACAGATGTTATGTTTTGTATCCCATCCTCGTCGCCACTTTTGTGTCTCATTGCCTCCAGTTGTCCTGGGCATCGGTGGCCGAGTAGAGAGAGAGAGAGAGAGAGAGAGAGAGAGAGAGAGAGAGAGAGAGAGACAGGAAAATAGGATGCACGCGTGTGCAGGTACAGAGTCTGAGGTGACCAACCAGTGGGACAGCAGAAGCTACAAACACTAAGCTAGATTAGAACATGATATATATTTCGTAGAAAGAACACATACTTAACTTGGAGGGCAGCAGACTAGTGGAATGCAGATACATAGTTTAACTAGATAGAGGCCTGCCTACTGATAAGTCCTAGGGCCTGTCGTAATCCCAAGTGACCGATGCAGTTCAGGGTGGCCACGAGCGGAGTTGCAGCAGAGGGCGCTCGTGGCTCACGTCGTAAGAACGCCGCGCCGTGCTTGCATGGCGGCGCGCGGCGAAAGTAGATGGCGCGCACTTTGGACTTGTGCGACACCGCAATAAGTCCCTTAGATACAAACATTTGAACATCCTTGTAATAGATATTATACAGGATTGGTGCCAAAACGCTTCCCTACGCAAGGCTACTCTTTTGATCTATGCATTTACTCTTTTTCCAGTGCAGTCTAACATAAACCATTCTATTTTGGAGCACACATTCTAGCACTTTCACCCGTTTATAATCCCCCAGTATCTTATATACGCTGCGCTACATAATTAAAGAATAACTTTTTTCGAGACTCCGTAATTTTGGCCTATTTTGAGTTATAAGTTTGAAATTTGTCTCATAGGTGCCCACCACATTCTTCTGTAATGGTGGAAATGTTTGACTCCCTGCAACGTAACCCGCGTGCTTGTCAACACTTCTAACTACACATTATCCAAAAATCCGAAAACATAGACCAGTGCTCAGAATTGCATGTTGGTTTTCAGGTGGTTGCGAAACAAATGGGCTGACGAAGCATAAAGACCCATTGCTACTTTGGATCACGTTCAGATTAAGTCGAATGGTTTTGAAAGTCTCTGCTGGTGCCACAGCACATACCAGAGCAAATATTGCGCTTGCCCTAATCTCCAAATGGGTGAGATAGCATCGGTGGTGTTGCAACTGCACGATATTCTCAGTGAAGGGTTGAATCGTCCAGAAGTTGTCAGCAGTGTCGGATGTTATCTAGAACGTCGTCCTGTTACTCATCTCATTGCGAGCTGTCGTTGTAGAGCGGGAAATATGTAGCAATCAACGGTCCAAGGGATGGGGTCGTGTCATTCCGCACTTCCTACCACCCCTTGAGGCCTTTCCGTGTCAATTCTAAAGCACGTTTTATAAGGGACGTGCGGCACGCACAATAAGTTATTGAAATGGTGTCTGTTCTTTTCGGAAAAGAACAGACCCCCTACATCAATAATTGCATATATGCTTCAAACAGGCAATTTAAAATTTGAATGCGAACGCATTAACACGCTCGATCCCTTTGCGGGAATCCATTATAAGCTGCGAGCAAGTGGAACTAACGCGAGGGGGTCCCTACGATCGTCGCGCTCTATACGTTTGAGAATTTGTGGTGACTGGGGAGCGTCCCTGAATAGCCCAATTGGTTAAGGCCACCGCTGGTCCAAAGCGGGAAATACGGATTACGATTCCAACCCAGCACAATTTTTTAACTTCCCCGATGAACTTATTTGAATGCCCTGAAACGGTCGATTTGTTTCAATATCTCGAATATGCACAAGAAAGTCGTTGTTTGCTGCAGCGCTGTTTGCGAAAAACCTTCGAACTACAAAAACGCGTTTAAACGGTACGCGTTTATCAAGTAGTCTGCTACACATGTCTACTTCTTTTGTTGTCAATTTAGAGCAAATGAGTCACCGACTTGAGTTCAGTTTTCCAGACTGTCAGGTATTTTATTACTTTTCTAACGATTAAAACATTTATTTGTGTTTTGAACTGCCACTGTGAAATTGTATTTGTTTTCGTGGAGTACATGCTGTAGGATTTCGCAGGGATCGAATGAAAGGTAGAAAATGTTCAAATATTTGTAGAGCTTATGGGACTTAACTACGGGGTCATCAGTCCCTAAACTTAAAAAACTTCTTATGAACTAGCTAAGACTAAGGACGGCATAAATATCCATGCCCGAGGGGGGATTCGAACCCCCGACCGTAGTGGCCGTGCAGACCGTGACTGGAGCGCCTCAGTCCCCTCGGCCACCGCAGCCGGCTTAAGAAAGCCGTTTAAATAATTCCAGAATGGGAGGTTCAGTAGGATGAAAGATCTGGTTCAAATCAAATGTTTCTAAATCTATGGGACTTAACTTCTTTTGCTATTAGTCCCTAGACTTACAAACTACTTAAACGAATTTAATACTTAGACGAAGTTAAACTAACAGCAGTTATCCCTTCTCTTAGTCAGGATATGTAATAATCTCCTTTTCTCCCAAATTCTGTTTAGCACCTGCTTTTAGTTATGTGATCTAACACACACCCTTGCCCGAGGCAGGACTTGAAACTCGACGGCGAGCAACAGCACGCTCCACAGCAAGGCGCCTTACAACGCTCGGCCACTTCACCGCGGCGGAAGATCTTGCAGTGGCTCTTTTTGCTGTAGGTGCGGCTATCAAGACAAAAAGATTTAAAAAAATGATCGGACGAACGACGTGGATTTGAGAAACTGCTGGGTTCCGACCTAGCTCCGAAAGTATGATTTTATAGAGACCTGTACCTAGATAAAGCTTCAAATAATGCTCACTGAACACAGATATATCACCTGTTAAATGCAGAGTGTTTCAGGAGAAATATTAAATATTTCAGGTGATAGTATCGACGAACTGCAATGACAAATGCCATATAAAGTGTGTGGAATTCTTTTTGAGTACGGAGATACAGCTGTTACGGTGTAACACACACACAAAAAAATACCACGTTAAAACAAATGCAAACGAGGATATTTTTACCGAATCTTCTGGCAGTTCTTGCTCGCTCATTATCATACTGACTTTTGCTTAACTAACCTGTTTAAAGTCTGAATATGGCCTTGTACGCCGAAACCGGTTAACCAAATGTAAATTAACTTGCAGAACCCACACAAAATTGTATTCTAAAGTCAATATGATATTGGTTCACCAAGAACCAACGAAAGAATCAGTGAAAATGTATTCATTCGCCTTTTCTCTTCTGTGGAGCGCGCGGTTGCTCGCCGACGCAGGTTCGAGTCCTCCCTCGGGCTTGGGTGTGTGCGTTGTACTTAGTGTAAGTTGGTTTAAGTAATTATAATGGGGATGTTTGTCCATCTGTTGTTATTGTGGTCTTCAGTCCGCAGACTGGTTTGATGCAGCTCTCCAAGCTATCCTGTCCTTTGCAAGTCTCTTCATCTGAGAATACGTTCGGCAACCCACAAACTTTTGAATCTGCATACTGTATTCGTCCCTCAGTGTCCCTCTACGAGTGTTACCCCACACACTTCCTTCTAATGCTAATTTGAGAATTCCTTGATGTCTCAGAATGTGTCCCACCAATCTATCCCTTCTCTTAGTCAGGATATGCCAGAAATTTCTCCCCAATTCGGTTAAGCACCACCTCATTAGTTATGTGATCTACATCTACATCTACATCTACATACATACTCCGCAATTCACCGTAAGGTGCGTGGCGGAGGGTACACTGTACCACTACTAGACATTTCCTTTCCTATTCCACTCCCAAATTGAACGAGGAAAAAAAGATTGCCTATATGCCTCCGTACGAGCCCTAATTTCTCTTATCTTGTCTTTGTGACCTTTACGCGAAATGTAAGTAGGCGGCAGCAAGATCGTACTACACTCAGCTTCAAATTCCGGCCCTCTAAATTTACTTAACAGAAATTCACGAAAAGAACGTCGTCTTTCTTCCAGCGATCCCCAATTGAGTTGCCGGAGCATTTCCGTGACACTCGCGCATTGGTCGAACCTACCGGTAACAAATCTAGCTGCTCGCCTCTGAACCGCCTCTATGTCTTCCTTCAAACCGATCTGCTGCGGGTCCCAAATACTTGAGCAATACTCAAGACGTGGTCGTACAAGCGTTTTATACGCGGTCTCCTTTACAGGTGAAGTACATCTTCCCAAAATTCTCCCAATAAACCGAAGTCTGCTGTCCGCCTTACTCACAACTGTCCTTACATGCTCGTTCCATTTCATATCGCTCTGCAATGTTACGCCTAGATATTTGAACGACGCGACCGCATCAAGAAGCTCACTACTGATGCTGTATTCGAACATTATAGGATTGTTTTTTCTACTCATGCGCATCACCTTACATTTTTCTACATTGAGAGCTAGCTGCCATTCTTCGCACCAACTAGAAATTTTTTCTAAGTCAACCTGTATGCTATTACAGTCAGTTACAGACGACACCCTTCCATACACCACAGCATCATCAGCAAACAGCCGCAAATTACAACTTACTCTGTCCATCAGATCATTTATATAGATAGAAAATAATAGCGGTCCTATCACACTCCCCTGGGGCACGCCTGACGATACACTCGTCTCTGATGAACACTCGCCGTCGAGAACAACGTACTGCGTTCTATTACTTAGGAAGTCTTCCAGCCAGTCACAAATCTGTGAACCTATTCCATAAGCTCGTATCTTCGTTAGCAGTCTGCAGTGTGGCACCGTGTCGAACGCCTTTTTGAAGTCGAGAAAAACACAATCCGCCTGTTGCCCTTCGTCCATGGCTCGCAAGATGTCATGTGAGAAAAGGGCAAGCTGAGTTTCACATGAACGATGTTTCCTAAACCCGTGCTGATTCATGGAAAGAAGCTTTTCCGTTTCAAGGAAATTTACTATATTCGAACTGAGAATATGCTCCAAAATTCTACATGAAACTGATGTCAACGATATTGGCCTGTAATTGTATGGGTCAGTTCTCTTTCCTTTCTTATACACGGGAGTCACCTGCGCTTTTTTCCAATCACTAGGAACTTTGCGCTGAATTAAAGACTCGCTATAAATGCAAGCTAAGTAGGGGGCCAATGCCGCAGAATAGTCTTTGTAAAACCGAACTGGTATTCCATCCGGACCAGCAGACTTTTTCGTATTTAGCTCTCTCAGCTGCTTCTCTACACCGGAAATACCTATTGTTATGTCCCCCATTTCGGAATTAGTACGTTGATCAAATTATGGTATATTTGTGCGGTCCTCCTGCGTGAAAGATTTCTTAAAGGTTAAATTTAGAACTTCAGCTTTCCGTTTGCTTTCTTCTATTACTGCCCCGGAATGATCAACTAGTGACTGGACAGTGGGCTTTGACCCGCTTATCGATTTTACATAGGACCAGAATTTTTTCGGGTTCTCGGAAAGATCTTTTGCTAAGGTATGGCTGTGATAATTATTGTATGCTTCACGCATCGATCTTTTTATAGACGCACGAATCTCTACTAACTTTTGCCTGTCATCATTTGCGTGTTCTTTTTTGAATCGAGAGTGCAACAGCCTTTGCTTTCTCAGCAGCTTTCTAACATTATTATTATACCACGGTGGATCTTTTCCATCCTTAATCGTCTTTACTGGCACATATTTCTCTAACCCTTCATTAACAATGCATTTAAATTTAGTCCACAAGTCCTCTACATCCATAGTCCCAGAATTAAACGATGCCCATTCATTTTCTAAGTGCGATCGTAACATTTGCTTGTCGGCTTTTCCCAACAAAAACACGCTCCTAGCCTTCTTGACTGGTTTATGAACTTTGGTCACCATCGACGCTATGATGATATCATGATCACTAATTCCTGTCTCTACACAGACATCGTTAATAAGGTCAGGCCTGTTTGTGGCTATAAGGTCTAGAATATTTCCATTGCGCGTGGGTTGCCGGTTTAACTGCTCAAGACAGTTTTCGGAGAATGTGTCCAAAAGTAGCTCGCAAGACTGCTTGTCTGTACCGCCTGAAATGTAACTAGCGAGGTCCCAATCTATACTCTTAAGGTTGAAGTCACCTCCGACTAATATTGCATGGCCCGGATACCTATGCACTACCTGGTGTAGACTTTCATTGAATGATTCTAAAACTGCTACAGCAGCACTGGGGGGCCGGTAAAAACAACCAACTATTAACTTTACTTCTTTTAGACCTGTTATGCGTGCCCAGATAACTTCACAATTACTTTCAACCTAGATCTCAGTAGAAACAATATCTTTGTCCACAGCGATGAACACTCCTCCTCCGGTTGTATCAGATCTATCTTTCCGATATACATTCCACGCTTCGCTAAATATTTCTGAACTTTCCACATCATCATTTAGCCAGCTTTCGGTGCCTAAAATTATCTGAGCGCAATAACTTCCATGCAGCGCTGCAAATTCGGGAACTTTGTTTCTAATACTCTGTAAGTTCGCTGCTAATATTTTTATGTTCGAATTTTTGTTCCGAACGTGGCCTGAATTCGCTGTTTGAATGCTGACAGGCGAGTGCTCATCAGAGTTAGCGCCTAGCCTAAAAAAAACCCATGTGCACTCCACAAGTACTCTGCTACCCGAGTAGCCGCTTCCTTAGTGTAGTGCACCCCTGATCTATCTAGGGGCACCCTACAATTCCCCACCCGATAACGCAGATCCAGAAATCTGCAGCCATGACTGTCACAGAGTCGGCGAAGCCTCTGGTTCAGACCCTCCACTCGGCTCCAAACCAAAGGACCCCGATCAACCCTGGGAACAATGCTGCAAATCGACAGCTCTGCTTGCACCCCGCGTGCGAAGGCAGCAGCCTTCACCAATTCCGCCAGCCGCTCGTAGGACCTGAAGATGTCCTCAGAACCCAAGCGACAAGCGTCATTGGTGCCGACGTGAGCTACGACTTGCAGTCGACTGCACCCCGCACCCTCGATAGCCGCCGGCAAGGCCGCCTCCACATCTCGGTTGAGGCCCCCCGGCAAACACACCGAGTGCACGTTGGAATTCCTTCCAGATCTGGACGCTATCTGCCTAAGGGGCTCCATCACGCGCCTGACATTGGAGCTCCCAATAACTAATAATCCCCTCCCCCCGTGCACCTGCTCGGACCCTGCTGAAGGAGTGGCCACACTTTCACTCACAGGACGAACCTATCTAATTTTCATTTTCTATCATCTTTTTGTCTGAACTCCTTATCGTCCACGTTTCACTCCCATGCAATGCTACACTCCAGACAAATGCTTTCAGAAAGGACTTCCTCACATTTAAATTAATACTGGACGTAGTCATTCTGCATTTTATATCTTCTTTACTTCGGCCATCAGAAGTTATCTTGCTACCCAAATAACAAAACTCATCTACTACTTTTATTGTCTCATTACCTAATCTAGTTCCTTCAGCATCGCCTGATTTTCTGACATTCCATTCCATTACCCTCGCTTTACTCTTGTCAATGTTGATCTTATATTTTCCTTTCAAGAGACAGTCCGTTCCATTCAATTGCTCTTCCAGATCCTTTGCAGTCTCTGACAAAATTACTATGTCATCCACAAACCGCAATGTTTTTATTTCTTCTCCCTGAACTTTAATTCCCTCTACAAATTTATCCTTGCATTCCTTCACTGCTTGCTCATTGTACAGATTGAACAATTTTGGGGAAAGGCTACAACCCTTACTTCTTCATTCTGCGTCTCTTTCTTGCCCTTCGACTCACGATATGTGGGTGGAAAACAATTCGTTAGCAAAACATGTAAAGTAATGTTTGGTTACTTACGGAAATTTTTGTTCCTGGTTTTCACAGTACTTTACATGTTTTGGTAACGAACTGTTTTCGATCCATAAATCAAAACAAATTGTAAATATCCAATATTACAGACCATTGAATATGCTTTACTATCAATAAAACGTAACGCGTCATGTAACAAACGAAAAGGTCACCTCTTATTTGCAGTTGCATAGACGGACAAACATCCCCATTATAATTAAATAAGCAACTACGGACGTTATGGCCACACAAATGAAGAATTTTTAGTTTAAGTAGTTTGTAAGTCTAGGGACTAATGACCATAGCAGTTTGGTCCAATAGGTTTACAAACATGTGAAGATGTGTGTGCCTTTTCCCTTAAATTTCTTTGGGTTACATAGTAACAGCTGTATCTCTGAATTCAATAAAAATTTCACAGATGTTGTATGGCATTTTTATTGCAGTTCTTATATAGAAAGCACCTGTAAAATAATTACTATTTCTCCAGACACACTCTGTATATATGAGAAGAACCACTCCGTTTCTCTGATTAGGAGATTGGTACACATTTTGCAAACAAATTCGCGGATTCGCGCCGTTCGTCACCTGGACTTCCCACTCGCATGCGGGAAGCACCTCCATACTTGGGAGACTATGTTCAAATGTTCAAATGTTTGTAGAGCTTATGGGACGTAACTACGGGGTCATCAGTCCCTAAACTTACAAACTACTTATGAACTAGCTACTACTAAGGACGGCACAAATATTCATGCCCGAGGGGGGATTCGAACCCCCGACCGAGGTGGCCGTGCAGACCGTGCGTGACTGGCGCGCCGCAGTCCCCTCAGCCACCGCGGCCGGCGGGAGACTATGTATCTCTTTGTTACTGTAAATAACGCGGAAAAAATACCATATAGGCTTCTTAAAAACGTCCCAATGGCTTACATCCGTCACATCTCTGTTGTCGAGTTCGTTCTCCATATCCAATGACTTCTACGTGCACGAGAGAAGCTCTGCAGCTGAAATGGGTGGAGCCTGAAAAATATAGCGAAAGGAGAAAAGACGAAGCGACGAGCTTATGGCGTATTTATCTCGGCGAGTCCCAGCTGTTGTTTATCCGTGACCTTTGCAAGGTCCCCTTATCGCTATCGGAGCTTATTGTGTGACACAGAGACGGCGCAGTGTTTCGTAAGCGAGCGCGAAGTCGAGGGCCGGCAACGGTGGGGAGTGCGCAGTGGCTACTGCGCAGGTGGCTGAGAGAAAGCAGCGCCATGCTGTCTGGCCGCGCAGCGCCCAAAACGACGAAACAGAACAGCTGCCTGCCGCTCCGCGCGTAATGAGCCGCCGCGTTTGACTCGTGCAAACATTGATAAATCTGACACTCCACAGGTGTACCGGCCTGCTCCCACTCGCCGGCTTTTCCATCCCGCGTCTTGCTTAAGATTAATGAATACGTAAATCAATCTCACAGGCTGTCTGTATGATGCTGGAAGTTTTTTGCCTTTCGTAGTTTGCTTAAAAGTATGAAACTTATCATTAATCACTCACGACAATCAGAAAAACAAGCAATCACCATCTATCGCTAGATGAAGATTCCCCTTCTATATTTTTTTCATTCGTTACGTTCTGTAGTCTGTAGCTTTACTACCGAGTTTTGATGCTGAAAAGTCCGCATTCTAGCTAGTAACTCTATAACCTTTATTGGAAAAGACAAAAATCCTGTTGTAATCTTCAACTTCTTTACCTTCGCCTTTGTCACGTTTGCGGACATTTGGTGTTGTTTATCCTCATTTGTCGTGGTTAATTTAAGAAGAGGCCGAATATTGTTCCTACATCACCTCATTATACTCGAAGAAGTAATTTACATCTACATACATACTCCGTAATCCACCTGAAGGTAAGTGGCAGAGGGTACTCAGTACCACTACTAGTTACTTGCTTTCCTGTTCCACTCCCAAATAGAAGGAGCGAAAAATGAAAGCTTTTATGCATCCGTACGAGCCCCAATCTCTCTGATCTTATCTTTTTAGTCTTTACGCGAAATTTATGTTGGCGGCAGTAGAATCGTTCTGCAGCCCGTCTCAAATTCTGGCCCTCTAAATTTCCTTAACAGTTCTTCTTGAAAAGAACGTAGCCTTCCCTACAGCTACTTCCATTTGAGTTCCCGAAGCTTTTTAGTAACACTCGCGCATTAATCGAATCTACCAGTTGCAAACCTAGCCGCCCGCCTCTGAACTGCATCTATGTCCTCCTTTAAACCGATCTGCTGGGGATCTCAAACACTTGAGAAATACTCAAGACGGGGCCGTACAAGCGTTTTATATGCGATCTCCTTTACAGACGAATCACACCTCCCCAAAATTCTCACATTAAACCAAAGTCGATCATTTGTCTTCCTCACAACAATCTTTATATACTCGTTCCATTTCATACTGCTGTGCAGCGTTACGCCTAGATATTTAATTGACGGCCGCGGCGGATTAGCCGCGCGTACTGGAACGCCGTGTTGCGGTGCGCGCGGCCGTCCGCCGTCGGGGGTTCGAAACCCCCCTCCGGCGTGGATGTTTGTGTCGTCTTTAGCATAAGGTAGTTCATAAGTAGTTTGTAAGTTTAGGGACAGGTGACCCCGCGGTTAAGTCCCTTAAGCTTTACAAACATTTGAACTTTTTTTTTCTTTAATTGACGCCACTCTGTAAAGCAGCACACTATTAATGCTGTGTAGGACAACTGTCTGTGTGTACTGCTACACATCTGAGAATAATTTTTAATCGTTTGCGAATTGTGTAACTGTAGCGAGACTTGGGTATCAGCCCGGTTTCCACCTAGTGGGATGTGGAAAACCGTCTAACAAGCACTTCCGGGTTGGCTGGTACATCGACCCCATGTCGTTAATCAGCATGGAAGATTCAAATCGGACCCGGCACACCTTCCTCTTGTAAATCAGACGTGAAGTATTGATGGAGGAATGTGGCTATAATTACAGTTCATATAAATATTACTTTTAAAAATGCTGAGAAGCCGCTGAAATAACGAAGATCCAGATTTTGGTAAATTTTTATCCTTGTTGATAAATCTGAAGCATTTATTGTTTATTTGTATTAAATTTTATCCTTGTGCTTTCCCCAGAGCACCCAGTACAATATACTTAATAAGTGATATTAGCAGTAGTCATTACACAATGTCTCATATCAAAAGATTAAAACATAAAATCATAACAGAATAAATAAAGTAAAATTTGAAATAATGAAGTTACAAGAACGCATATTGACACCCATATTATCCTCTGACCCTTACGCAAGCAGTTATTCGTATTGTCATTAATTGATAGACTTGTTGGATATTTAAATGTTTGTATACCTTATGGGACTTAACTATCATCAGTCCCTAAACTTACAAACTACTTATGAACTAGCTAACACTAAGGACGGCACATATATCCATGCCCGAGGGGGGATTCGAACCCTCGACCATAGTGGCCGTGCAGACCGTGACTGGCGCATATCAGTCCCCTCGGCCTCCGCGGCCGGCTTGTTGGAGGTTATCGAGATTGACACCATGCCACATTCTGTCCAAATGGCACGCTAGGTTATCAAATCCCGAGCTGGGTGGAGAGCGCTACCCGTAAAATTCCAATAGTCCTCAGTTGGGCTGTGGCCAGTAACCTGGTGGCGATGACAAGTAATACAATTGCTTGGTGTGTGTTTGTCCATTACCCATTAGCATTGTCACGAAGAGCTGTGCTGTATTGGTGTCTTAGATGGCAAAGGGTGCCTACAATACCACGGCACGCCATCACCCACGGGCCGTAGGGCGGTCGACACTCGGGGTGGTACACTACCGCTGTCTGGGGTGGCTCCACACACGGCTTCGTTGGTCATCGGGACTCAGAATTGGGACTCATCACTGAAGACAAGTCTATTCCAAACAATTTCAAGCGGAAAACATATTTGTATGTAACTCTCCTGTGAAACAAGTTTTTCGTTTCATGGCAGATGGCGCTGTATTCATCAAAAACAAATATGAGTTGTAAATGGTTGAAAAACGGTAATATCTCAAACACAAATCACATTAGGAAAATCAAAGTCCACTTTTTGATATTGTTGATAATGCTATCGTGTGACACGTCCCACAATCAAATGAAGCACAGACGGTCATTGTACTTTCGGTCTATCATCTAACTGTTCATTGTTCTTCATGATTCGGACTTTTACACATCTCTACGCAGTTGTTCCAGATTGTTAACGATTGCAGAGAAAGTAGATATTATTTTCTCATACTTTGGGGCTTATAGAAATCTCGAAGAATCTTGTCAAAGGCATGCTAATCTCCTCCCTGATAGCAATGTTCCTTTTGCAACGACGTTTCTCACTATTGTCCAACTGTTTGCTGAAACTGGAAGTGTTGAACCTAGAGAAAGAGCCTGATTCCTATTTGTTCGCGGTATTACCGTTTTTCAATAATTTTCAACTATTTTATTTTTTTTTTTTTTTTTTTGCCGATTACAGCGCAATCTATCCTGAAACGGAAATCATGCGTTTTACGGAGAATCCAAATCCGCAGTAAAAAATAGGCGTTCTTAATTAAGATTTGGAAGTCACTCCACCCACCCACGGAAATATGTTAATGGATGGCCTTCTTGGAAGTGAACAACTTTTATTACAACTTTTTCTTATTCCGATTTGTATATTTCAAAATATTCCGAAAAACAGTTTTGAATGCCTCACCCTATACCAGTTTCCTTCTTCCAGTCCTCGTTACCCCAATTCCTCTTGAACACTAATGATTCCGTATTTACATGCTCTGTCTCGCTCTTTCTTTGTGGTGGAATCCAACTCCTTGTTTGTAACGGTTTTCTTCCCTGTTCCACAGGTCACAAATGTCCGTACAATTTCAATTTTTTATCATCAATTTCATCTATAATGATGGTTGTAGCTGTCATCCTTCCTCTAATTATTTAATTACTCTCGTCGTCAAACAATGTTAACCTGCAGCGTTTTCTCCAGTATGACATAACTGTAGTTTCTGTTCTCTATTTTTTATGGAAAAGTTATGAAAACTAGAATAGAAAAAGAGATTAATGAAATGGAACATCAAAATAGTTTTAGAGCAGGAATATCCTGCACAGATAATATATTCACTTTGAAAATCATAGCAGAAAAATGTTTCTGAAACTTTTGTAGATCTGCGAAAGGCTTTTGACTCTGTCCCACACCAGAAACTACAGCCAGTTTTACAGAAATTTACAGAAAAACATACATAAATGAACTACAAACAATGTACAGAGACAAGGCCGTGGCACAGATCGGATTTTGATTTGATCTGATTTTTCCAGGGAAGCCAAAACAGTCTTGGTCCAACCCGCCACTGTCCGCACGGAAACTAACTTTATTGTCCGATATCGCTCCCTGTATATCTAGTAAAGACAACCAATGCCCTTGAACAGTGCAAGGAGTCCCTTTACCAGTTCTTTATTAGACACAATTTCTTCGGGTCTAGTTGTCCCAAATGTTCTGTGTAATGCATTCGAAGATTAGATGTGATGCACTTTCATCGCTGTCATCACAGGTCCTACATTATGGTCCTCTTCAGTTATTCCCATTGTATGTGGGTGTTTTTTGAAATTCCCATGGCCTGTCAGCAGTCCAACCATGAGTCTAATCTCTTTCCTGTTCAGGCCCAGGATTGCAGAGCTTCTTTTAAAACATGGCTTTGACATCGTTACCTGGCCATGTTTTTGCTGATAGTCTTTGGTCCAATATTCTACGTGCTGTCTTCTGAGACAGTTACGTAGCTCCAATTTGATTATTGCCTTGGTGATTGTCAGGACAGGTTCCGGTCCAATAAATGGAGTCTCTGCCCCCATCCTGGCTAATCAGTCGGCATGTTCGTTGCCACTGATCCCCGAGTGGCCAGGGACCCACAATAGGTTTGCTCTATTGCTTTCCCCTAGCTCCACCAGAACCCTGTGACATTCTGCAACAGTTTTAGACCATGTTGCAGGAGCTGCCAGTGATCTCAGGGCTGCCTAGCTGTCTGAATAGATATAGATGCTACGATCTTTGTAGCACCTACGCAAATTCTCCTCCACACACGCCCTGATGGCAGTAATTTTGGCCTGGAATACTGAGGCCAGTTTTCCTAGAGAGATGACGCCCTCCAGTCTTGGCTGCACCCCATATACCCCGGCCCCAACACCTTGGTCGGATTTTGACCCGTCAGTGAACCAGACAATATCCCCCGTACGGTGTCGAACTATTTTCTCCCACTGCTCCCTACTTCCAATTGTTATACTGAAAGGTTTGTTGAAGCAGTATGGGGTTATAATATAGTCGGCTGGCATTTCCCCAACCTTTCCTATATTTACCTCACTCACTATTTTAGTGTGTGATTCTGGATATCCCAAAGAGTTCCAGTTGTTGCCAGTTTTGAGTCTGTATGCACCAGCTGCTGCCTCCATCTTGACCCAAAGGTGTAATGGGGGCATATCCAGCATGGTTTCCATCCCAGTAGTTGGTGTGCTGCTAATTCCGCCTGTTATGGCTAAGCAGGCTAGTCTCTGCACCTTACCAAGCTCCTTAGCAGCAACCTGCTATTCTACCTTCTTCCACCACACGACCGCCCCATAGGTGATCGGAAGTTGTACCTCTGACCCATTTTAACAACAAAGGGGGAGACTGGAATTGTCTTTCATCAAAGTTATTTAAAATATACTTGAGTGCGCCTCTAGAACGCTGGATTAGAAAATGTAGACCAGTGGGAACACATCATGGAGATTGTCATCTTTGTACTACTGTATTCTGTTTGCAGATGACCAAATTGTAATAGCAGAAGATCAGCATGATATGACTTAAATGCTTGGAAAGTTATCTGAAGTTTATGGTAGATGGGGTTTGGAAGTTAATACCGAGGAAACAAACAACGGGGTAATGGGAAGTAGAGGAGAAGATATAGAACTGCAGAGAGGGCAAATAAAAATATGAGTGAATATGAATATCTAGGAGTTATATTTAGTGAAGATTCAAATGTTCAAATGTTTGTAATCCTATGGGAGGAAACTACGTTGGTCATCTGTCCCTATTCTTACAAACTATTTAAACTAACTTAAGGGCAACAGACACATCCATGCCCGAGGGGGGATTCAAACCTCCGACGCGGGAGGCCGCGCGATCCGTAACGTGGCGCTCCAGACCGCTCGTCTACCTCCGCACGGCTTAGTGAAGATGGAAGGGGTGAAAAGGACATACGGAAAGAGACAGTTAACGGAAAGAACATGATCAACACTCTACAACCGATACTGTGGAATGACAATTTGTTTAATCTGACAAAGAAGAATATATTTAAATAAAAAATAGAACCAGTCACGACATACGGATTCGGACTTTTCTATGCCCCTTCTTGTAGGCCGAAGAAAAGAAAACTTTCGAGTGTTTTGGTAGATCCTCTAAATGTTTTATTGTTTATTAAGCTTATGGGACTTAACTCCGGGTTTATCAGTCCCTAAACTTAAGAACTACTTATGAACTAACTTATACTAAAGAAAGCACAAGGACGGATTCAAACCCCCGACGGGAAACGGCCTCGCGCGTCGGAGTACAGGGCCTCAATGCGCTTGGCCAATCCTCTCCCATCGAACATCTATTCAAAAAATGTTCAAATGTTTGTTAAGCTTATGGGACTTAACTACGGGGTCATCAGTCCCTAAACTTACAAACTACTTATGAACTAACTAATACTAAGGACGGCACAAACATCCATGCCCGAGGGGGGATTCGAACCCCCGACCGTAGTGGCCGTGCAGACCGTGACTGGAGCGGCTCAGTCTCCTCGGCCACCGCGGCCGGCGAACATCTATTAAAATTTACACTCTAATAATAATAATAATAACAATAGAGACTGTGACGCAAAAGGATTATTGTTGTACAGATCACAGCCCCCTTTCTGCAGATGGTTATTAATGGTTCTTGTGGTCACTGAAGTACTAGTTGCTCGTCGGAGCGAAAATAATAATGAATCCAGGGCTCCGAGTCCCTCTGTTCTCACGTTCTGTCATCTTCTCTAGGTCGACCGCTTCCTCCTTGCCTGTATACGGCCACGGTTCACACACTTCTGCCGCATAGTGGCGTCGGTCCAGTTGAAATGTCGACCGATTCGCCGATTACTCCAACCGGCTTCTTTGAGCCCAGCTGCCTGGCCCCTCTCACATGCTGACATCCGCGTGCGCTGTTCACGTCTCTGTCTGCGAGGGATAGTTACTGTCACACTGTCTGCACCAAATGAGATTCGCAAAGACTCTGTGCCAACTATTTCCAAACTTTCCATCAGCGTGACACCCTTTTAATACATACAACTAAAAGAGTCCCACTTTAGATGATATGTATAAAAGAGGTTGTACTGTAAAATATTTTAAAGAAATATTAATTTATGTATTTCGTTTCTAAGTACTGTACAATTTCACATTATAAAGTTTTTTTGTATCAGTCTATTTGTGTTATTCATAATGGAAAATACAGTTTCACAAGAATATTTTATAAAAAAAAAAGAAAAAAAATATCTGCAGAAAAACCTGCAGAAAAACCTTGAGTGCTCTCTTAACCCTCGCACCTCAAACTTGGGTCCAAGGAACCCCGGTGTATCTTTCTTTTTCTGTCTATTACAAAGATTATGATGACTACAATTTGTTGAAATACAATGTCCATTATCTTTGCGATAGTGCATACATGTATTTTATGTGAACTCAAACATTCGCATTTGTCTTGCTGTAAAAGGGCGATTTGTCATTAACACAGACCAGTAATTTGTACCAAGTGTTCAAACTGACAATACAAATATTGAATGACGTTCATTCTAATGTACATTAGATTATTTTTGATGCAGTTTTGCACAAATACGCTACAATAGTAACTAATTTTGTAATACTCTTTATACATTCGAGTTCAGATTCCTTTGGACTATACACATGTAATAAAACACATATAAAACTAATTTAAATTATGGCGTTGAAGTGTGATATGTACCAAATTTGTAAGCAATTCATATATAAAAAACTATACATTACAAAAATACAAAACATTATTTATATATAATGTTATGCACATTTGTAAAAATTCTGTTTTACTCATTGTTGTAATTATAAAAACCATTATGTAAAACTATATAGTTATTTAAAACGTCTCATATACATAAGAAAGTCCGATATATATGTTAATTACTTTACCTCCATCTTGGCGAGGTCATGCAACACACTGTCCAGCCCTCTCGCTATCGATCGGCCCTTCCTTCTGGTGGCATACAAATCAAATCAAATGTTTGTAAACCTAAGGGACCAAACTGTGGAGGTCATCGGTCACTGACTTAAAACTACTTAAACTAACTTCCTTACTGTGGGGCCAGCAGTGAAGTAAATGTCATTCACACTTTGGAAACGAGCGAAGTAGCTACTACGTCGGTCGGACTATGCCAAAATACGATGGACGTAGTGCCTACGCAGCTGGTTTTCTGTTTTGTAAATGACTTCTGGAGCGTGACTTAGGTCTTTTTTCGATGTAAAAGTACTCTCTGATTATCGTAGCACAAAGAAAAACTCAGATGGCAACAGCTAGCATTGTCTAAGGTAGGAATAAAATATATCGTGCCTCACTTGCTTTACGTGTCTGTGCTCGCCTGTTTTATGCGCCGCAGCAGTGCAAGGCTTTTCTTGTTTTTGGCGATTAACATTGTTAATTGATAAACAGTGCTATTAAGACGCTGTGTAAAATTATAGAGCCACAGATAGTGATGTGGTCATGCGTTTATTGACGCGTTTCGATAAAAATCATCTTCAGAATCTGTAAAGTTACAAACATCAGTAAGCCTGGTGTCACAAAAAGAACTGCATGGACAAAAGCGATACCAAATTACATTACAAACACAAATATCTTAAGTACATACCATGGAAGGGGGTAACATAATAAAATTCTATAGCGTCAATGCCCTGGTGAACATTACTGAAGCCAAATCACCCATCATTGTCAAAGTAAACGATAGACGCCGCCAGGTGGCTCTAGTGTAAATGACAAAGATAAGAAAAAACTATATAAAACAAATAGAAAGAATTAAAACCTAGGAATCCTATAAATATTTAAGTTTAAAATGGAGAGGACGGGACTATACAATACAACTGTATGCAGCTCTTATTGTTAAACTCACACACCTATGGTGGTGCCCCAATGGCATGGCGAGGACAGAAAGGCGGGAGACCAGGACGTATTCAAATGGGAGTAAAATTATTATGTAAACCCCATCCATGGAATGTACTTCAGATATTTGTTTTTGTAATGTAATTTGGTATCTCTTTTGTCCATGCAGTTCTTTTTGTGACACCAGGCTTACTGATGTTTGTAACTTTACAGATTCTGAAGATGATTTTTATCGAAACGCGTCAATAAACGCATGACCACATCACTATCTGTGGCTCTATAATTTTACACAGCGCACTAATAGCACTGTTTATCAATTAATACTGACATGGGCGCATACCTCATTAACGACTTCATGTCACGTCTGCATTAACATTGTGTTTCATTCTTGTAATTGCCTTATGCGATAGAGAAAAAGAGTCTACCGAACAGTAGCGGTTCAGAACAGAACAAAGAAATCTCTAATTTAGATTTTTGTCTGTGAAAACAACACATTTTTGTTACAATATACAGTATTCTGCAGGGAATATACCTACATTTCAAATAAAAATAGCGTTTTCTTTTGTATGCTGTATAACCTACTGTACAACATTTAGAATGACTGTGAAACTGCTCAGTGCCAGCCGCTTGAATGACACTCACAGTGCCCAATTCTCAGAGTGTTAAAGGACATTGCAATGAAAGGTCGAGTACGGCTGCTCAGAGTTTATTATTTAATGCGACAGATGTTTCAGCATTTTGCCATTCTCAAGAACCTGTGTATATATAAGAATAACGTACATTAATTTCATTAATTGTTATTCTCAAGCAGTGATTCCCATCCTTTTCGAATATGCGACCCCCTTATAACTAAAAGTATTTTAGCGAACCCACAACCCCTCCCTGAACCATTACACAACTATGTGTGTTAATTCAACGGCAAAGAATTTAATTTTCTTTTGTTGATGTAACTTTCTTGAAAAACAAGTTTCATTGTTGTAAACGTCACGATACATTTTAGACAATTTTTCTGAATTGAATACATCCTATCATTACATGAATTCCGACAGAAAAATTCATGTGTTGCATACTGCAGGTAAAGCTCAGAAGCGAATTATACTCGTTGAGCAAGGTCCCACTGTATAGTAAATTTGTAAACAATCGAATCTCTCAGAATTACTTATTGTATCTTGTAAATTTCGTTATCGATTGGTACCTGAAAACAGTTTTCAGGCATTTCGTTCACTTATTGTTAACACGTTGTATTTATTGTAAAATAATCTGTGTTCTATTCAACTGAATTGATTATCAAAAAGGAAACGCGTAATTTTCATATAAAATGCATTTCACTTTCCATAGACATATGTTTTTGCATTACGGAACCCCTAGTACTCAGGCATGCTCCTGGCTGGTTGTTTTATGGAGAAACTACATCTTCATTTACATGGGATACTCTGCAAACCACATGTAAGTGCCTGGCAGAGGGTTCACGGAACCACCTTTATACTATTCATCTCCTATTCCATTTCCGAATAGCGCGCGGGAAGAAAGAAGATCTGAATCTCTCCGTTCGAGCACTGATTTCTCGTATTTTATTCTGATGATCATTTCTACCTATGTAGGTGGGAGTCAACAATATATTATCGCATTCGGAGGAAAATATTGCCGATTGGAGTTTTGTAAATGCCGTTGTTATAACGATTCCCGTCCCAGATCCTATATCATATCTGTGACGCTGTCTCCCCTGTATCGTGAAAATACGAACCAAGCTGTCCTTATTTGGACTCTTTCGATACCCTCCCTCAAACCCATCTGATAAGGATTCCACAATGGGCAGCAATACTCCAAACGAGGACGGACAAGCGTAGTGTATGCAGTCTCTTTAGCAGTTCTGGTGCATCTTTTAAGCTTTCTGCTAATAAAACGCAGTATTTGGTTCGAATTTCCTACGAAATTATCTATATGTTCTTTTCAGTTTAAGTCTGATGTAATAGTAATTCCTAGGTATTTAGTGGAGTTTACGGCCTTCACATTCGATTGATTTATCTTGTCAACAAGTTTAACGGATTTCTTTTCGTACTCATGTAGACCACTTCACACTTCTCATTATTTAGAGTCAATTGCCAATTTTTACACCATACTGATATTTGATTTAAATCGTTCTGCAGTTGGTTTTGGTCTTCAGATGACTTTACTAGACGATAAATGACGACGTCATCTGCAAACAACCTAAGAGAGCTGCTCAGGTTTGCTCCTGAATCGTTTATATAGACAAGGAACAGCAGAGGGCCAATATCACTACCCCGTGGAACGCCCGATATCACCTTTGGTTTAGTCGATGCCTTACCATCGATTACTACAAACTGAGTCCTCTCTGACAGGAAATCCCCTGTCCAGTCACAAATCTGCGGAGATATTTCATAAGCACGCAATTTGATTAAAAGCCGTTTGTGAGGTACAGTGTCAAAAGCCTTCTGGAAATCTAGAAATACGGAATCAATCTGAGAACCCTTGTCGATAGCACCCATCACTTCGTGTGAATAAAGAGCTAGTTGTGTTTCGCATGAACGATGTTTTCTAAATCCGTGTTGACCTTGGGTCAATAGATAATTCTGTTCGAGATAATCCATAATATTTGAATACGGGATATGTTCCAGAACCCTGCTGCAAATTGACGTTACTGAAATAGGCCTGTAGTTTAGTGGGTTACTCCTACTGCCTTTCTTGAATATAGGTACGACCTATATCTTTCCAATTTTTTGGTACAGTTCCTTCTTTGAGCGAGCGGTTGTATATGGCTGTTAGGTAAGGAGCTATCGCATCAGCATAATGACATAGAAATGTAGTGGATATACATTCAGGACCAGAAGACTTGTTCTTGTTAAGTGATTTCAGTTGCTTCTCTGCTCCGATGATGTCTACTTCTACGTTACTCATATGCCCTCGGTTCGTAATTCGAAATCTGAAATATTGGTTTCGTCTTCTTTGGTGAATGAATTTCGAAAAGCTGTGTTTAGTAACTCTGCTTTAGTAGCGCTATCATCGGCGGAATCGCCATTTGTATCAGGTAATGAGGGTATTGTTTGTGTTTTACGTCTTGTATATTTGACGTATGACCAAAATCTCTTTGGGTTCTCAGTCAGATTTCGAGAAAGACTCTCTTTGTAGAAAGTATTGTAAGCATCTCGCATTGAAGTCCTCGCTAAATTTCGAGCTTCTGTGTAGGATCGCCAATCCTGGGGATTTTGTGTTCGTTTAAATTTTGCATGCCTTTTTCGTTGTTTTTGTAACAGTGTCCTGACCTCTTTTGTGTATCAAAGGGGATCACCTCCTTCTTTTATTAATTTATTTGGTATAAAACGGTCAATTGCTGTCGATACTACTTCTTTGAAATGGAGCCACATCTGGTCTACGCTTATGTCTGGGTTTGGAATGACTCGAAACTATCTCGTCCTCGTGTGATCCCCCGAACAAGATTTTGCGAGTCTCTGGTGGTCGCAACCCACAGGTTGAAAAACACTGGTCTAAAGTGACTAATAGTTAATGACAATTAATGTATGTTATTCTTATATACATGCAGGCGCTTGAGAATTAAATATTAGACTTTGAGCAGTCATTCTAGACGTTTCAGTACAATGTACTTAAAGTAACTTATACGAAGAACAACACATATACCCATGCCTGAGGGAGAACTTCAACCTTCGAAGAGAGCGGCAGCGCAATCCGTCACATGGCGCCTTAGACCGCGCGGACAATCCCGCGGCGGCGCTGTCACACAGTCCGGCTTTCATTATGCGTCTGGGCATCCTGCTGTCATCCTCTCCACGTGCCATAACCAGCGTATTTTTGAGTTGTTGTAAATTTCACTATGTCTTTCCCTTATATAAGCTCCTGTATTTTGTTACACCTTATTCCACAACCCTTTACCTGTCTCGCAGGCCCATAAACTTTTCACAGGATTTTCCTTTCCAATTCCCTTAAGATGTTCAAATCTGTTTCTGTCATTTTCCACATTTCTGAAACATATGTAACAACTGGTCACAAAAAGGAGTGGTACACTCTTAGCTTAGTTGTTCTTTTTTAAATAGTTGTATGGTTAAGAGCAAACCTAGGTAACAGAAGCAGTAGTTGTATGGTTAAGAGCAAACCTAGATAACAGAAGCAGTTGACAGTCTTGAAATATTTATGAGAGGCCTTAAGTTCATGTGGTAATCTTCTAGCTTTTTAACTGGACATTACCATCGATTTTGTCTCGTTTTCATATACAGTGACTCAAATTGTAGCCGCTTCTGTTTCCATTACTTCATATATTTCCTTAAGGGTGTTTACAAATGTTGTTACAATTACAATATCGTCTGCATATGCACGTATCTGGTGGGATTTCATCGTTATTGTTACTCTCTTGTCTATTTCCTGTACCAGACTCTGCAGACTGCAAAGAGATCATAACCCTGTTTCACTCCTTCTGTAAAGTTAAAGCGCTCTGTCACGTTATTTTCCACTTTTATTTTGTCCTTTTTGTCCTTTGTTAGCTCAACTAATCTCATATTGTGACATATAACCAGTTCTCACAGTACTTTATACAGAGCTGGCCTGTTAATAAAGCTTGTATACAATCTACAAACAGAAATTGGAAGTCTATGTCATAGTCATAAAAATTCTCCATTATTTGTCTAATAACATACATTTGGTCAGAAGTGCCTCTATTCGGCCGTAAACCAAATTGGTCTTCTCCGAGAATATCTTCAGCGCGTTTCATTTTATTCGACCTCCTGAAAGTATTTTGATGGTTGTATTCAATAATGGTTTGCCTCTACATTTTTCACATGCTAACTTTTCTTCTTTCTCCTATATAGTGTACTGTACAGCTCAAAACACGAAATTAAATTCGCGAAGATTTCATACCCTGGTAACCGTTTGTGTCGAACTTGCATAAATCTCCCATGGCGGTCCGAAGAAGGTTAACAAACAGAAATATATCTTTGTCAGACTGATGTTTTTAAACAGAAAAAGATAAGACCGTGGTTTGAGAGACGTTTCCATTGTAAATGTGTCCCTGCCAACGACAATAATAGTTAAGGCACATACCGTTCCTGCCTGTCCCGTTTTTGCTGGCTGTTTAGCGATGGATTAGAAATGCAGGCTGTTACAGGGTGTTTGATTAAATTCCAATAGCCAAGATGTTGAAATATTTATAATTTATCATAAAATAGCCTAGTAAAATCCGTCGAATTTAATCAGCGGTGAAGTTGAAATAACCTTGCGGAAATGTAAATGTTTAAGAGCAGCGTTGACTACAAAGCGGGAAAACCGGGTTCGAGTCCCGACCCGGCAAAAATTTTCAACTACTCCGCTGATTAAAACTTGGATCCAATTTGTGATTCATTAAAAAATAATCTATGTAACAAATTACATCAATTGATCCAAGCAGAAAGTATAGTAAAAATTAAACTTTGGCGGCATGTTCCATGGGAATGACCGAACAAAATAATGTTATCTTTACGAGGTCCAATATTACAGATAGGTGAGGTAGGCCTATACAAGTCAGATTTAGGAACTAAACAGCTGCGATTATACAAAGTAAATATTTTAACAGAGCAAATGAAACTATAGAAACTAGTATAATGGGAAATGGTTATCTGGGTTGCACGGGCAATTTACGAGGGTCATTTTTAAAGTAAGAACCGATTTGTAATGGAGTAAGGGAATCATTCAAAAATGTTCAAATGTTAGTAAAGCTTATGGGACTTAACTGCGGGGTCATCAGTCCCTAAACTTACAAACTACTTATGAACTACCTTATACTAAAGACGGCACAAACCTGTATGCCCGAGTGGAGATCCGAACCCCTGACTCGGAACGGCCTCGCGCATCCTAGCATAGCGCCTCAGTGCCCTCGGCCGGTCCGCCACGGCAGGAAAATCATTATTGTTGAACGTAAATTGTATCATGAAATTCAATACGCACATTTTTCCACTTGTCAACATAGTCACCATGAACATTTAAACATTTGTCAATCGTGGCACCAGCGTTTGAATTACAGCATCAAATAAATCAGCTGCCTAACCTTCACATTTGTTTGTAGTGATGTTTGTCAGTACGAATGTGATAAAGTAATAGTCTCGAAACCTGTCGAAATTTCTGATGAAGCTCATCAACAATAAGACGCCTGTTCTTGCGGATTGCCTCATCAAAATATTGTGTCGAATCTTCATTCACGATAGTAGGCCGTCCAGTTCAAAACAGGCGCTTTGCTACTGACGAGCAGCATCAGAAACCTTCACAAGTTTTAAGATCAGTAGTTTATCACGTTGTTACCGACAAAATTGACTATAAAAATGTGTGTGCCGGTCGCGGTGGCCGAGGGGACTGAGGCGCGTCAGTCACGATCTGGAAGGTCACTACGGTCGGGGGTTCGAATCCCCCCTCGGGCATGGATATTTGTGCCGTCCTTAGTGTTAGCTAGTTCATAAGTAGTTTGTAAGTTTAGGGACTGATGACCCCGTAGTTAAGTCCCATAAGCTCTACAAACATTTGAACATTTTTTTTATAAAAGTGTGACCTTGAGGCGGCTGAGTTCTTTAATGTTGTGATCCAAAAGCAGGTGCCACGACTTGGCTAATGTTTAACTGTTCATGGTGACTATATTGCCACGCGCTTCTAGGCACCATGTCAGGAACTGGGCCGCCGCTCCCGGTAGAGGGTCGAGTTCTCCCTCAGGCGCGCGCGCGCGCGCGCGCGCGCGCGCTCTCGCGTGTGTGTGTTGTTCTTAGCGTAACTTAGTTTAAGAAGTTTGTAAGCCTAGGGACTGATGACCACAGTAGTTTGCTCCCATAGATTTACAAAAATTTGAACAGTTCAATGTTGCCAAGTAAAGAATTATACATATTGAAGTTTATTATACAATTTATGCCCAAAAATATAGTTTCTCTTAATCCATCAAAAATCTGTTTTTACATTAATAATTATCGTTTGTATATCGTCTGTATGTGATTATAGGTAGTGTCTGCAGTTGGAAGTGATAATTAAGGGAACTGTATCTAATAATTCAGTACTAAGCTTTGGGAAACGGAAATTACAGATATGCACGTCAGGGTCGTAAATACTTCATTGTCTACGGAGCACGCGGTTGCTCGCCGTGGAGGTTCGAGTCCTCCCTGGGGCATGTGTGTGTGTGTGTGTGTGTGTATGTGTGTGTGTGTGTGTGTTGTCCTTAGGTTGGTTTACCTAGGTTTAAGTAGTTTGTAAACTACGGACTGATGACCACGCAGTTTGGTCCGATAGATTTACAAACATTTGAACTTTTTTGAAATGCTTCATTGTCCTTCTTGGGGTGGGGTCAGTTGCGTTATGGGGGAGGGGTTTTCAGTTCCCAAGTAGAAGAATTTCACTCAGATAATTATCCGAAGCTGAAATGTTAAGTGCCACGCGGGAATGGTCGCGTGGTGTTGGCTCCTTGAGTCGGATTGCGCTGCCATTCCCGGCGGAGGTTCGAGTCTTCCTTCGGGGAACTGCGTATGTTATTCCTTAACATAAGTTGAAGTACTTTGTAAATCTTGGGACCGATGACCTCAGGTGCTTGCTGCCATAGGTTTAAAACATTTGAAGTTTTCATTTAAATTGTCAAACTGTTTCCCAGTGAGAGACTAATTAAAAATACAAAAAAAAGTCGTAACCTACGCTCATAATACCAAACCACGTTGGTCACTGAGATGATATTTTACTAATCTCACCTCACTCACCATTGCTCGTGGACTTAACATGCACGAGAAACAGCGTTTGACTGCAGGCTTTTGTTTCCGGTGGACAGAATTTAGGAGCGAATAACGTATTTTTGCGCCTTTGTTGTTCTTCACTCTGCTGATTAGGAAGAGCTGTTTCGGAAAGTTATGAAAAGTCAGCCAAATTAAAGGGGCCTGAATGGCTGTGATGGCTGCGATACGAGAGGTCGAAAACATGGTAACGACCTGGTTGCTATAATTCGAGTGTGATGTCAGAAGTCCATATAGAGGCAGGGGCGATAATGATTGCAGTTGCACAAAGCGGCCGCTTATCTGAGTGGACTACGTGCCGGCCGGAGCATGGGCGCCCAACTGTCTGACGCTCTGCTCTTATCTCGCACGTCGCCGCTCGCCTTCATGTGCTTCGCACTATCTCACCGCTCTGCCGCTGTCGTCCCACCAACTCTGCCGCCGACTTCTTTCTGTCATTTAATAACAACAGAACGACGTATATTTAAAATAAAACTTTATTAAACTCTACTAGCTAGTACAGTGAACAGCCAAATAAACTGCTACACGTACCTAAGGCACGTATAAATGGCACAGCACTGCGTGGCATAGACTCGGCTAATGTTTCAAGTACTATTAGAGGAAACTGATACGACGCAACCTGTACGCTATCCATAAATCTGTAAGAGTTCCATAGGATAGAGATCTCTTTTCAACATCACGTTCCAAGGCATGCCAGATGTGCTCAATAATGTTCATGTCTGAGGAGTTTTGTGGCCAGCGAAGGTCTTTAAACCTCGAAGATGTTACTGGAGCTGAAGGTGTGGGGAATCGTATTGTCCTTCTGGAATTGTCCAAGTCCGTCGGAATGCTCAATGGACGTGAATGGATGCGGGTGATCAGCCAAGATGCCTATGTAAGAGTCACCTGTCACAGTCGTATTTAGACGTATCAGGGGTCTCATGTCACTCCAACTGTACACGCTCCACACCATTACGAAGTCTCCACCAGCTTTAACAGTCCACTTCTGACGTGGGTACATGATATTGCCTCCATATCCGTAGATGACCATCCGCTTGATACAGTTGGAAATGAGACTCATTAGGCCAGGCAACATGTTCTCTGTCATCAACAATTCAGTATCGCCGGCCGCGGTGGCCGAGGGGACTAAGGCGCTCCAGTCACGGTCCGCACGGCCACTACGGTCGGGGGTTCGAATCCCCCCTCGGGCATGGATATTTGTGCCGTCCTTAGTCTTAGGTAGTTCATAAATAGTTTGTAAGCTTAGGGACTGATGACCCCGTAGTTTAGTCCCATAAGTTCTACAAACATTTGAACATTTGAATTCAGTATCGGTGTTAACGAACCTAGGCGGGGTGTAAAGCTTTGTTCGTGCAGCCAGCAAGGGTACACGAGTGGGCTTTGGCTCCGAAAGTCTATATCGATTATGTTTCGTTGAACGTTTCGCACGCTCACACCTGTTGATGGCCCAGCAATAAAATCCCACCGCGGCTTATTAGCCGTGCGCATTGGGGATGCGCAGCCGTTCGCCGTCGGGGGTTCGAGTCCCCATCAGGTACGGGTGCAAACTTAGGTTAGTTTACCTTAGTTTTAGTAGTTTGTAAGCTACGGACGAATAACCCATCATTTGAGTCCGATAGATTTACAAACATTTAAACATTGGAGCTGAAATCCGCAGCAATTTGCGGATAGGTTTCACTTCTGTCACGTTGAAAAATTCTCTTCAATTGTCGTTGGTCTCTTTATTGCAGGATCTATTTCCAGCCGCAGCGATGTCGGAGCTTTGATGTCTTTGCCGGATTCCCGATAAACACGGTTCACTAGTGAAATGTTAGAACGGAAAATCCCCACGTCTTCGCAACGTCGGCGATGGTGTATCCCGTCTCACGTACTATGACTGTAACATGACGTTCAACCGATCTAACGCCTGTGACACACACCTGTCTTTCTATGTAGACCTTGCCGACCGCAGCCTCTGAATGTTTACATACCTCCGTATTTCCATACCCTTGCTTACCACTTACTTTGACTATTCAGTCTAGAACTTTCAAAAATGGTCAAATGTTTGTTAAGTATATGGGACTTAACTACGGTGTCATCAGTCCATAAACTTACAAACGACATATGAACTAGCTTATACTAAAGCAGGCACAAACATCCATGCCCGAGGGGGGATTCGAACCCCCGACCTTAGTGGCCGTGCAGAACGTGACTGATGCGCCGCAGACCGCTCGGCCACTGCGGCGGGGCTGTAGAACTTTATTAAGCTATACCATCTAGTACATGGTAACATTCTAGAATTTAATGAAAGTAAAAATGTAGACGCCTATACAATTGCAGTGAATGCAACGTTTTCTGAGAACGGTGTGATCATTCCAGTAGATGTGGGTACGTCATCCGCAACAGGGCTCCCTTCACCAGAATTATTAACACTCGCATTTACTTACGCATATAAAATACAACTTTAACTACGGGATATTCGACGCACAGGCATACATTAACTACACTGGCAATTCCCCATGCAGAATCATTGGTGACACTGAACCATTCGTCGCCATATTACTAGCATAAAGGGCTTGTAAACAACTACTACGTTAAATATTAAATAATGTCAACAAGTAGGACTAAAGTGATAAAAGAACGTCACGTGTTTAGTGTTGACGTCTAAATAATGGGAATGACAACTATCTTCAGTAGTGCAAATGTTCAAATGTTTGTAGAGCTTATGGGACTTAACTACGGGGTCATCAGGCCATAAACTTACAAAGTACTTATGAACTAGCTAATACTAAGGACGGCACAAATATCCATGCCCGAGGGGGGATTCGAACCCCCGACCGTAGTGGCCGTGCAGACCGTGACTGGCGCGTCGCTGTCCCCTCGGCCAGCGCGGCCGGTCTACGGTAGTGTTACGGTATTTATTAATCTGTCTCCAGTTTGAATCAATTTCGCCTTTTTCTAGAATAGTATACTCGCTATAAAAGTCTTCTGTAAGCAAAAATGCCGCGGCGGAATAGTCGAACGCACTAAGGTGCCTTGCTGCGTTTCCCGTGGCCGTTCGCCGCCGGAGGTTCGAGTCGTACCTCAGGCATGTGTGTGTGTGTGTGTGTGTGTGTGTGTGTGTGTGTGTGTGTGTGTGTGTGTGTGGTTCTTAGGATGTGGTAGTTTGTAAGTTTAGGGACCGATGACCACTGCAGTTAGGTTCCCTAACTTTACAAACATTCTGTCGCAGTGATGTCTGACTGTTGTTGATAACGAGTGTCCGTATTCATTGCAGTGTTCTTACGAAAACTGTAGTCTGCTTTAAACGTGGGCTTAAGATTCTTAATGTCAATCTTAGAACACTATTCTAAGCTCGTACAGAAATATTAGCCCAATTTCAGAACCTGTTTAAACCACTGCTGACAGATTAAAACGTCATTTCAATTCAGAAGTTGTCTGCGTAACATACACAGACTTTTTGTCGTTTGTGTAGGTAAGAAGGCGGGGTCAGGCTTCACTAACACCAGCGACGTATCCAGTCTACTTCACGTATGTGTGTGATTACACCAGACGTGGGCAACCTTCCGCGGCCAGAGGGCGAGATTACAAGCTAACATCAAGCGAGGGCCAGCTCGTCTTATGAGCAATGCACCGATGTGAATCGCACCCTCTTAGGGACACTCCACGCCAACAAATCATGCCTCAAGACACACATTTTGAGAGTACATTCATTTTATGTTCACCCCACTTCATACGTTCTCATTTATCTATGCATCTTGAACCTTAACCCTTTACAAACTCTTTACGACTATTTACAAACATTGTTTGTTAGCAGTGATAACACTACGGAGATGGCGTTGTTCGCGGTCGCTAAATGCTGTCCACCGGCCATTGGGTTGTCCACAGAGAGATGAAATACCTGACATCTGGTATTTTCCGGCTCACTGAGGATTTAGGAATATTCCCTAACCATTTCCGAAATAGGGTGTCTCATTCGTCTAGCTACAGTTACCATTCCGCATTCAGAGTCTGTTAACCAGCTTCCTGCGGCCACAATCACTATGGAAACCGTTTTACACGAATCACAGGAGTACACACGACAGTTCTGCACCTTGTGGACGTGATTCTACCGCCCTCTCTCCTGTATCTGTGCATACCGCTATCGTACGACTTTCGTGACTCGTCAATCGTAATACAGTACATACCACGTTCAGCGTAGTTGTTAAAATACAGCCGGCCGCGGTGGCCGAGGAGACTGAGGCGCTTCAGTCACGGTCTGCACGGCCACTACGGTCGGGGGTTCGAATCCCCCCTCGGGCATGGATATTTGTGCCGTCTTTAGTATAAGGTAGTTCATAAGTAGTTTGTAAGTTTAGGGACTGATGACCCCGTAGTTAAATCTCATAAGCTTAACAAACATTTGAACATTTTTTGAAATACAGGGCTCCGCTTTTCTGCGAGGTTTCTGATTCTTTTCTAAGCGACGGGCAATTTTGTACTGTGGCGGAAGGTAGTTTTTAGGAGTTGTAGTTTGCTCTGTACTATCTGTTATCTTAAAAGTTTATTATTCTCGTTGTTACTTCATGAAATTACCGTGGTTTGGTTTAGTATGTTGTTTCATTCTATTATCATCTATACTTTCAGTAGTCAGAAGCTTGAAATGAATGATACTGTGGTTGTTCTTAATTTCATGCAGCATTAAACGTAAAAGAGATATCCAAAGAACTATCTTCATACTTCCTGCATCTTCGTCTATTCATACTTCTAGAACTGTTTGATGCATTTGTTCAAATGAAATGTTCAAATGTTTATAAATCCATGGGATTTAATAACTGCGGTTATCAGCCCCTAGGCTTACAGATTCCTTAAACTAACTAAGAAGAACACACACACACACACACACACACACACACACACACACTCACACACACACACACACACACACCCATGCCCGAGGGAGGACTCGAACCTCCGACCTTGGAGGAACTGCGCACTCCGCAGTAAGTCGCCTTACAGGGGCTTGGCTATTCCAGCGCGGCTTGCGTTTTACACGTGTATTTAAAATTTCTGCATTTTGGTGCAATAGGTTTACAAGCATTTGATTTCCAAATGTTCAAATGTTTGTAAATCTAAGGGACGTTGGTCATTAGTCCCTAGGCTTACAAACTACTTACACTAACTCAAAGTAACTTATGCTAAGGACAACACAAACACCCATGCCCGAGGGAGGACCCGAAACCCCGACGGCGAACGGCCGCGCACAACGTAGCTGGTCTACTTAGTGCGCACGGCTACCTCGCGGTTTGATTTTTGACAACCTTGGCAACATGTCGAAGACGTGGCCAAAGGGGGAAGGGGTGGCTCAGCTATCACCTAAATCAAATTACAAACGTCCTAGCTGCCTTGTAGTGGTGTTGACAAAGGATTCGTCAAATTTGTCAAGTACGTTGCTCAAACTGGCAAACCTTGAAAAAGAACTTTATAAATATCCAACCCAAATAAAAAAAGTGAAGATCGTTTTCTATCTGCGACAATAGACTTATTAAACTGTCAAGATTTAGTCAGCGTTTTTGTTGAACGTCTTCCTATAGATTTCGAGGTTATCAAGAACTTTGTTTTAGGAACAACTTCTTAAAGTACTGCACGGATACTGTTCGCTTGTATCGAAAAAGGAGGCTTTACAATAGCTTTGCTAGTTATTGAATATGTTTTTAACTTTACATTGAATTAAAACTCGACAAGTCACAATGCCGATTTAGTTACAACATCGATTACATTAAAGATGTCAACCTATCTTGAAAATCTGCAACACACTTCGATCTCAGCTCTTCAGTTTACTGATGACATTCTTCGGAAACCGAAAGACCTTCGTTCTCAAGATAATTTTGATATTGAAGATCACAAGATATGATATTTGAAAAATCATTAACCTTAGCTGAAGAAGCGTCTGAATCTGTTATCGAGTTACGTAGACAGGTAAAGAAGCAATCTCAAAGAGACAAACATCGCACTACTGTCCTGAAGTGTATTATAGAAGTATTTTTGTCAGCAATAGATGGACTCGTTGTAAATCTGAAGAAGAGTTTCATCGAAACAGGGATTTCGGTTTAAATAATATTGTTAAAATGTTTGTAGAACGTATGGGACTTAACTACGGGGTCATCAGTCCCTAAGCTTACATACTACTTATGAACTAGCTAAGACTAAGGACGGCACAAATATCCATGCCCGAGGGGGGATTCGAACCCCCGACCGTAGTGGCCGTGCAGACCGTGACTGGAGCGCCTCAGTCCCCTCGGCCATCGCAGCCGGCTAAATAAAATTACCTATTAACTGCCACCACGGGAATTTAGATAAGCTATCTAACTGAAAATTTACTTCAAACCGAACTTGAAAGAGAGTACACTTCATGGTGTGAGATATGGCGTTATCAAGACAAGTCTGTTCCCGGTACAAGACTTAAGTTGCTAATTGATGCTTATGAAAAGAACTTCTATCTAAACATACGATATCATACAAAGCTAAAAGGTCATTTTTGACAATCAAACGAATGAAGACTCACTTGCGAAACACAAAGGACAATTATTACATTATCCTCTTCGTTTTACACCCTAAGACGTCTTGGACGCTATTGCAAGAGAAGGGAAACGAAGACTTTTACTAAATGCAATCGTAGCCTTCCGCGGCCGTTGTGACTGTCAATAAAATTCTTCGGGATGTGAGACCTAAATAATGAGAGCCGTGTCCCGAAAAGAAGTACCGTTTCGCATGCGCGCTAGTCGTCCTTGTTCGGCTGCTCTCAATTGACGCCATTTTGTTTGCTCTGCGTTTGATATCAGGTTTAAAATGACTAATTCGATTTTTAAACGCAAAGAATGTGAAACCGGCAAAAATTCATCGTCTAAGTACAGATGTTTATGGTAGAAAGGCAATGAGTGATGGAATAGTCAAAAAGTGGGTAAGGATGTTTCAATGAGGGTCGAACTAAAGTCCAAAATGAGCCCCGCAGTGGTCGGTCTTCTGTTGTCAACAGAAATCGATGAAAAAGTCTGTGAGAACAGACGTTTCACTATGACAACGCTTTATTGGCCTTTGCTATAGTTTTAAAATCCAGTTATGTGGCATTCATAAGTAACTATTTTATTTTACTGTATTTATAAGTTACTATTTAAAAAAAAATATTTTATTAATTCTATAGATGAAATATTATTTGTATGGAGACCTCATAAAAACACTTTAAGAATAAATGAAAAACATGAATCTTCATTAAGTTCCTCTTTAACAAATAGAACCCCTTTCCTCTTTGACAATATGTTTGCTACGTCCCAAACACTAACCTGCAACATAATTATGTCGTTTCGACTACGTTGCAGAAGTTTCCTGCACACAGATCTGATATCCAAATACGCGATTTTCATTTGGAGTCCTGAAGAGACACATTGGCAGCCATTGATTTGTTTAAGGCGAGAGGTGCAACCCTACGTACGATATTGGTTTTATAGGCAACATTTTACAAGGAAGTCATTGACTGTCTTGTCTGACAAAGGGATAATGAAGTAACAGCTACGAAGTTTGCTTTTGAAATACTAGACAGTTAGGTTTATTCTTTCTTCCTTTTTACAACGGACTCTTGTGCCTCTTCACTCATGCCTAGTATCGTAAACTAACTTCTAATAACCTCTACCTGCACAGTGTTGCCATCGTTTTCAAAAGCGCCTGACAAACTGCCTGTCTTATTATTTACTTGCTCAATTTCTTTAAAATATGTGTCTATTTTTTGGGTAGACAAACACTTTACATGACACTTAAAGATTGGTATTTCTAGTATTGTTATGTTCAGACTAATTGTAAGACTGTTCAGATGTCTTTGGAAGTCACCGAGCTTTTTCTTCCATGGCTCCACAAGTGGAGGTATTGTCGTCGTACCTGTACCACACCTTAGGTTTCAAGATGCCAAGTCCAGCGTCTGTTTCCCGAATGCTGCATGAATCAATGAGTATCACATTCATAGACAGATAATATCACATCTGACCTAGAAGTCGATTGGTCCAAGTTTTAATTTCTTTAGCTTCTTGATGAAATGTTACGAGTTGAAAACAGAAGAATAATTGATTTGTAATGATCTGTGCAATAGCAGACCATTTTCTCGACAAAGAAGTAGAAGATTCATTGGCGAGAGATATATTAGATCTCATGTTATCGACATTTTTGCCAAGTATACAGGGATTAATGCCAATGATATCATAAAGCGACAGCAGAGATAAAATGTTTATCACGAATACTGGCTCATTACTTTTGTTTCGCACTGATACAGACAGCAATTGACATTCCTAAAAGAAGAACTGACGTCGTTTGGTTAAACATGAAAAAGTAGAATAGTTACAGCTAAAGCTGAAATCTCTCTTAGCTCGTGTTATTTATAGATCCGCCGTCAAAAACCTGAATAAAGAATCATTTCCAAACTTCCTGTATTTCTGTCATCACTGCACGTCAAGATCTATCTTTTTAAAATAGACTCCGAATAAGGTAGCTGAGGTGACAAAGATCTACCTTAGTTTCAGGAACTGTTGCGGAAGCACACTATTAATCTCTCCCTACAACAGATAAAATTGGTTATTAACGACATGTGCAATATCAGACAACTCTCTCGACAAAAAAATAAAAGATTCATTGGCGAGAGATATATGTTAGGTCACATTTATCTACATTTTTACCAAACAGACAGGGATTAATACCCATGGTATAGACAAACCGACAGAGAAAAGTGAGACAGATTTAAAAGTCCTATCTCGCCGAAGGTTTTTCTGGTTGTGTACAAATTCAGTGAATGAGTACTGATAGACTGATCAAGCAAAACGTTATGACCACCTACGTAACATTTATATAGATCCGTACAAGTTACAGCAGAGTCACTTAATGACGAATGACTGCTAGTCAAACGTACACTTGGTGCATGAGGTGTCAGTGAAGTGATGTCCGTGTGTGTCAGGAGGTAGGCGCGCCATCTGTCTGAGTTTGACTGAGGGCTCACAGTCTCGGTTTGAGCATTCCGGAAACTGCACCACTTGAGGATTGCTGTGATGTCTTCAAAACGTAGCGAAACCACGTCCAAACGTCGAGGGATCGGGCGGACAACCTCACTGCAGATGTCGGACGGCGTAGGCTGGTAAAATAGCACAGACGGCGAACTGTGGCGGAACTACCATCTGATTTTAACGCTGCGCTGAGCATAAGTGTGTCTGAACACACACTGTACCGAACACCCCTAACGATGGGCTTCCGCAGTCCTCCACCCATGCCGGCCGCGGTGGCCGAGGAGACTGAGGCGCTCCAGTCACGGTCTGCACGGCCACTACGGTCGGGGGTTCGAATCCCCCCTCGGGCATGGATATTTGTGCCGTCCTTAGTTGTAAGTAGTTCATAAGTAGTTTGTAAGTTTAGAGACTGATGACCCCGTAGTCAAGTCCCATAAGCTTAACAAACATTTGAACATTTGAACTTTTGTTGTTTGACTGGGCGTGGGGTAAAAAGAGGTGGCCGGTACTAGAGTCTTTCTACTGAGCCAGAGTTTAGCTGACGATGATAATTCTTTCACCCCCCCCCCCCCTCCAGCAAGCCGTCCTTGATCCGTCCCCGCCACCGTCCATGACGATCCTCTTGGCCAAGAAGTATGATGGAGCGGTCGGGGGAACACAGTGGCAAGTTGCAGTTGATGTGTCGCCCTCCCAGGTCACCAGATGTGAACCTAACGGAATACATCTGGAATGTGACTGGACGTGTCGTCACAGCTCTTCACCTCAAGTCCCCACAAATTGGGAGCAAATTCTCAACTTTCTCCATTGATTTAATTCAATGCGCATTGGCAGTTGATATAAATTACTTTGTGTGTTTATTAGTGGCAACACTGCTGTGGAGACACTATGCAATGGAATCTACTACTGTCGCTGATAGCACACGTTGTTGACTTACCTACCTTACCTCCGAGGAAATGGACTCGCCCGTCCCACGTCACCGGCGTGCACACAATCGAGGGAAACACAGTCACGTGTGAGCGAGCGGTCTAACGTAACGGTGTCACTATGTTGTCGAAACAGGAACAACGGAGTTGGATGAAGATTGAGTGTACCAGAGGTCGTATTAGCACGACAGTGTGATCAAGGTCCTCAAGAGGCGTCAGAGCCCCAGTATGGTGAAAGTTATGGCTATTATCGAGTACGACTGTGATGGTGTTATCCTAACGCATTATGTTCTTCCACGGCAGACCGTCAATGCACAGTATTACTGTTCGTTTTTGGAGCATCACCTCCGACCAGCTTTGCGAAAGACGGGGCAACGCTTTCTGCGCAACCCACCTATCATTTCGCATGCCAATGCGCGAGCGCATACAGCGCAACCTGTGGCTGCTCTGTTCAGTCGATGGGACTGGGAAGTACTGTACTATCCACCATACTCCCTGGACGTAAGATGAAGGAATCACTTCATGGCATTGGTTTCAGAACTGTTCCAGAGATTCGATAGGCAGTAGACCGCTCCATTCGCACCATCAACAGAACAGGCTCTGCTAACGGTATACTAAGCCTTCCACATCGCTGGCAACGGGTTCTACACAACGCTGGTGACTACTTTGAAGGACAGTAACAGGTGCAAACATGTAACGCTTTTGTATCGGTTATGAATAATTAGTTAACACTATTTAAGTTCCGACCCTCGTATATTCCTGTCATCTCTACAACCAAATATCTCTACAGTACTTTAAGACAAATTATTAGTATTATTATTTGCCACAACTGACAATTTACTATATTATATGTCTCTTGTACTTACTAGATTCTAGGCACCATTCTGAGATACTCCGGTGTTTACATGGTGTTTGTGAATTTGTATGTGTTGCAAAAGGATAGGATAAGAAGCCTTGAGGTGTTTTGGTGTATATATATTTATTCGTCTTTGTAATCAAAGATTTCCGCAAAACGTTGAGCTAAGTAAAACAAAAAATCAAGGAAAAAAAAACAGTGAATACCAGCTTTAAAATGTACACCTCAAGAGCTTGAGAACTTGTTCTGTAGAAGAGATATGTTTCATAGTGCCAAAGAGGAACAAGCACTTACGTTATTCATTTTAGATCCCCCTGTATAATAGACATTTTATTCTTGTTTTAACTTAAAGAAACTGTCTTCAATGATTTTCAGTGTCTTTTTTTTTCTGGGACAGCATCTGTAACAATACTGTTTTGTATTTCGCATCTCCTACTTGGTAGCTTCACCCGAAGTCCTAATACAACACATGCATTTCTTAATGACTGTAATATATCCGTCTGGTTAAGGAGGTGTAAACTTCTGAAACGACAAATAAAAATGAAATGAAATGTGACTAGTAATAGTTCTTAGGGACATACGATTTTCTACGGTTATCCGATATCAAATTTTCTTTGAGAAAGATTCTTTCTCCAATATTCCTGGACAATGAACCTTTGACATGGTGCAATGAGGATATTAACGGTATCAAAATTATCTTTGACAAAATGACGGACAAAATGATCGAAAATGACGAATGAACATTTGTTATTAGCCTCAGCTGTTGCTTACAGAGAGTATAAATCTGTATTGGTAAATATAAAGGAGTAGCTGAAAACCCGGCGTCGCCCGGGTATTTATTTATTCCTGCCATTTTTAGGGTATATATTTATTGGTATAAAGGCTGTATGTCTGTAAAATCTCTTGGGAATACAATTAGTAGTAAAGAAGTAATAGATTAAAACTTGGTGCGTGATGGGGCGGTTTTCCACGAACGTTACTGATTATGTGCTCATATCTCAAATCAAATGTTCAAATGTTTGTAAATCTATCGGACCAAACTGCGTGGTCATCAGTCCGTAGCTTACAACCGCGCGCTCCGCAGCGAGACGCTTTAGACCGCTCTGCTACTCCACCGCGGCTGCTCATATCTCATAAACTACGTGTCTTAATGTGATACAACTTAGAAGGTACACTCAACTATATGCGTGTATACTGTCTGTAAAATTTCCTGCGGCTACAATTTGTAGTGTACAAATTATAAATTGTAACGTCATACCGAATCCCGTAGTTTTACTCAATAAACAGCGGAAAAGTAGTAAGCGAGAAACTTTTTTCCTTTCATTATTTTGCTATGGTTGTCAGCGAGAGAAAGTTTAATAAAAGTTTGAAATTATGTATGAAGTTAGTTTCAAGTCGGTAAGTACTCTGATTCTCGTATAACGTATTTATAAAGTCTCGTTGCATTATGTAGCAGTTTCTTGCAAATCATACTATATATGACGTCATATCTTCTGAATAATGTGTCGTATATGATTCTTAACCTTGCAGCAATTGTACCTCACGGTAAGGAATGTGTGTACCAAATTTGGCTGAAATCGGTCCAGTGGTTTAGGAGAAAATGAGCAGCATTGTCGCAAAATGCAGCAGTTTTCTGCGCATCTCATGGTTTATGACGTCGTATCTCGTGAAGTATGTATCGTACGTGATTCTTACACTTACGGCGACCGTTCTCATGGATTGAAGCTTACGTGTACAAAATTTCACAAACATTGGAACATAACTGTAAATTTGTATGCAACACGTACAAATATACGGACACTCTGCTTTATATATTAAAGTACAATTCTTGATTTTCAGGAGACGAAAAATAAAGTTAAAAATTTCTGTATACCAGCATATCCGTTCAATACTGTTTCGACTAGAATATGAAAGTAATATACAATTTTGTGAACTAACTCCTTAAATCGTTTGTAGTAATCGATTGAAATTTTTTTCTGAGTCTGACTATGTATTTAACACAAACTCCCCATTTTTGGACTTAAAACATTTACAGTTATCAATACAGAAGAAGCTATTTATACACTATAACTGCATGTACAGTAATTAGAACGGGTAGACATTCGGAAGACCTTCAACATTGGAGACGCTTGCGTCTGTAGTTGTACTCTGCTCTAAAAAATTCAAGAGGTGTAACACTAGTTCATTTGTGGCTGGTAACGAAAGGAAGGAAGCTTAGGGTTAAACGTCCCGTCGACAGTTTGGTCATTAGAGAAAGGGCTGGTAACGAGCCTGTGCACTGTTTCCCCTTTTGCTACTACTCTACATCTGCAGTAAACAAAAACATACAATATATTTGTATTTTGTGTAACTGTATGTAAATATTATTTGTCAGAGTAGATGTTTGTAGTGAATTAAACACAGTGCCGTTATGTACTTTTGCCTTCTTCGTTCTATAATTGGCGTGGAGACCATTATTTTTCTTTTTTACGTCGTCTGCCGTACAAGCAATAACTTCATCGGTGTTAAACTTCGCAATTGTCTTGTACCTTTCAGGTCCATCCAGCCTGTTTCTGCAATAACCTCATACAACTGTATAAATTTTGTTGTTGCGGCAACATACTGCACGAATTTCGCGGCCATCTTTTCAAGCAGTATGTAAAAAACTGCTACTGCGATGCTAGCGCATCGAGTGGTCACATTTCTCGACGCAATTAATATAGGACGGAATGCTTTCTTTGATCAAATCTAATGTGAGCAGCTAGAGTTGATCAAGAAATTTTCGACGAAAGATAGCTTTGAAAAAAGTTCCATATTACAGCGTCCACTGTCAGAGATTATTTTTGTCAAAGTAAATTTGATAGTGTAATATCGGCGTTCCCGTGTGGAGAGCTGTGGCAGCGTTATCTGTAATTGGCAGCGTCCGGCGCCAAAGGTCAGTGTTAGGCTCGCCGCCCTGTCTTAGACGTCGCGTCGCCTTGTTTTTCCGAGCAACCCGAGATAACCGCCGTGGAACTTATCGCTCATCTGCTGGCCCGCACAATTGGCACACGTAGTTATGTGCGGTACATTCTGGCCGAGATAATCATCTTATCACAAAGTAATTTATAAGACATGGGTTCTCACGCTACATTTGAGGAAACTGCTAGTTACAATATTTGCCATGCACGAGATGCAATTGAATATGATACACTGAAGGTGCGCCTCGGTTGCACAGTGATAGAGTGCAAGACTACAGGTCGCGGGTTCGATCCCCGCTAGGTCCTAGGATTTTTATCTGTCACTTTCCATTTCTTTCACCTCTCGCAGTATTGCTCATCGAGTAGCACCGTGGTTCGGAACCCACGTTAAACAGTAGGTCCCCCTATAACTGGCTGGGTAAGTCAGTTCGAAGTTCGGAGGAAGGCAACGGCATACCACTTCCAAACAGGACCATGCCTAGTAAAGCACTGTGGTGTTCAAACCAATCTTCGTATTGTTGACTGCTTTACCTTCTACATTGCAGGTCACGCTGAAATCCGATACCTGTTACATGATCACTGGGCGCCTGTGCGACATAAAATTGACTGGGAAATGACGGTCATCCTCTTCCCCCTAGACCAGTAATTTTCAACCTTTTCGAATATGCGAGCCCCGTTCCATGTGAAAATGTTCTAGCAACCCCCTTCCAAACAAAAATGTTCTGGCTACGCACCCCCTCCTCACGAACAGTAACAAAACTATCTAAAATAAATAAATAAATAAAAAAAAAAAAATCTTTCTTTTCCTCTACCTTTCTTTTAAATTATTGCACGAAATTTTTTTGTGTATGTTTTGGAATGGAACACATTATCCTATTTTACATGATTTCAGAAAGAAAAATATGTTTTGCTTAACGAGTGTTCCGTATTTCATGCAAAACTTAGAAGCGAATTATGCTCATTAAGAAGTAGATCTTTATTTCAAATTTTTCAGAATTATTTATTGTATCATGTTCTTCTACCTCTCGATGGCTCCTGAAAACGGTATTCAGGCTTTGGACTCATTCATCATTAACACACATTATGTTCTATTCCATTCATAATGTTTCGCAAGGAACTCCGTACTTTTAACATTAAATAAATGTCACTTAGGAATACACTTTGTGTTACCGAAGCCCTAGTTTCTTTCTGGTGCGAGTACTTCCTCCTGTGCCGGTGAGCCCCGAGCAAGACTTGGACACCCCCGGGGGATGGCGACCCACAGGTGGAAAAACACTGCCCTACACCAATGGCAATCAAACTGTCTCCTCCCCTTCACTGCAGTTACTGGAGCGCTTCTTATTCCATTTGCGTTCACTATCGTGGAAAGATGACATGACGTTCGTTACTGGTAATTAATTGGTGGATTGCCGCGGTGGAGTGGCCGAGCGCATTGATGCGCTATGACCCGATGCGCGAGGCTGCTCCCCGTCTGGAGTTCGAATCCCCCATCGGGCATGGATGTTTGTGCTGTATTTAGTATAGGTAGTTGTAGGTAGTTTGTAAGTTTAGGGACTGATGAGCCCGTATTTAAATTCCATAAGCTTAACAAACATTTGAACTTTTTTTTAGTGAATTCTCTAACACCGGGTGATCAAAAAATCAGTATAAATTTGAAAACTTATTAAATCACGGAATAATGTAGATAGAGAGTTAAAATGACACATACTTCAAATGACTTGGGATTTTATTAGAAAAAAGATGCAAAGTTAAAAAAATGAAGGACTAAAAACATTAATGAGGATCGCAGCAGATGACAAGCTCTCACTACTAAAATCCTTCTAGGTCATAGGTTTTACCCTCGATTAATCTGGTGTTGAATGTTTCGGTAACAGTGTATGCACCGGTGCTGTAATACAGTTGTTTAAACAAGACTGGCATTCAAATGAATCTTCAGATCTGAACTGATAGTGCCTCTCCGTAACTCCGGACATGCTTTACAGTGCTGTTCACAAAATTATTCCTCGACTACAGCTATTGTTGAGGAATGATGGTGAAAATATTGATCATTTCCTATAAAGAAAATCATCTTTGCTTTGTCATGCTAATTATTACTTTTCTGATCAGATGAAGCACCGTCTGTCGTAAAAATTTTTTAATTTTTTTTTATTGTTCTAATAAAACCCCGTGTCATTCCAAGAATGTGTATCAATTTTTACCTCTCTATCTACGTTATTCCCAGTTTTGTTAAGTTTTCAAACTTATACTGACTTTTTGATCACCCGGTATATAAAAAATTAATGTTTGTTTGTTTGTATTTTATGCGCTACAGTACCGGTCATCCGGTTTTGATAAAAGTTTGCACGCCTGATCTTCAAAACAAGAGGAAAGTCACTGTCTACATCTACATGGTACACTACACAAATCACGTTTAAGTGCTTGGCTGAGGGTTTATCGAACCACCTTTACACTATTTATCTCCCGTTCCATTCTTGAAAAGCGCGCGGCAAGAAAGAACACCTGCACCTCACCGTTCAAACTCTGATTTCTCGTATTTTAGTCTGATGATCTTTTCTACTATGTAAGTGGTAGTCAACAAAATAATTTCGTATTCGGAGGAAAATGTTGGCGATTGGAGTTTCGTAAGTAGCCCACGCCGCAGCGATAAGTGCCGTTGTTGTAATTATTCCCGTCCCAGATCCTGTATCATTTCCGTGACGTTGTCTCCCCTTTATCGTGACGATACAAAACGATTTCTACCGTTCTTTGTCTCTTTCCATGCCCTCCGTTAAACCGACCTGATAAGGATCTCACACTGGGCAGCAATACTCCAAATGTGTATGTAGTTTCTTTAGTAGTTCTGTTGCATCTTTTAAGGGTTCTGACAATAAAACGCAGTCTCTCGTTCGGCTTTCGCACGACATTATCTACGTGTTATTTCCAATTTAAGTCTGAAGTAATAGTAATTCCTAGGTATTTTGTGGAGTTTACGGCCTTCACTTTTGATTGAGTTATCTTGTAAACAAAGTTTAACTGATTTCTTTTCCTACTCCTGTGGACGACTTCGCACTTCTCATTATTTAGAGTCAATTGCCAGTTTTTACACCATACTGATATTTTATTTAGATCGTTCTACTGTTGGTTTCGATTTTCAGATGATTTTACTAGACGGTTAATGACGGCTTCATCTGTAAACAACCTAAGAGAGCTGCTTAGATTTTCTCCCAAATCGTTTATGTAAATAAGGAACAGCAGAGGACCATAAACACTACCCTGTGGAACGCCCGATATCACCTCTGTTTTAGTCGATGCCTTACCATCGATTACTACAACCTGTGTCCTCTCTGACAGGAAATCCCCTATCCAGTCGCAAATTTGTGGCGATGTACCATGACCACGCAATTTGATTAAAAGCCGTTTGTGAGGTACGGTGTCGGAAGCCTTCTGGAAATCGAGAAATACGTAATCAATTTGTTTTGTGTGGTGCATTGCAGAGGGTGCTGTACCTACGAATTTGTACAAAATGTATATTACTCCGATCTTAATGAAGTTCTGCAGACATTACAGTCTATCTTACATTTCATTTAGTTGCATGGCTAAGGGTACGTTCAACGAACTTAGACACCATTTCAGTTATCACCATGAACGTTAAGAAAGGCAATAGACTGAGGAGTTTGAGGAGGAGTTCTACAGAGAGGCGTGGGGGTGGTGGACAGAGAAAGGGGAAGGTGGAGAGAGAGAGAGAGAGAGAGAGAGAGAGAGATGGCAAGGGGGAGGGCGGGGATGGACAGAGAGGAAAAGAAAGAGAAGGTGAGCAGAGAGAGAAAAGGGAAGGAGAGATGTATTAATTTAAGACTGTAAGAAGTACAGTAAGTACCCGGGAGACGCTGGGTTTTCAGCTAGTCTGATATATAGGGTGTTAGAAAAAGGTACGGCCAAACTTTCAGGAAACATTCCTCACACACAAAGAAAGAAAATATGTTACGTGGACATGTGTCCAGAAACGCTTAATTTCCATGTTAGAACTCAATTTAGTATTTCTCTTTAAATGTAAATTGAAATAATTCGTGCAGACAATTCTCAAAATACCCAATTGTTTCGTTAGTATGTACTGTACTTCCTCGATGCACATTTCAGTCGATGTGTTCGCACAGATTCCGTGACCGATGGATTGGTAGAGGCGGACCAATTCCATGGCCTCCACGCTCTCCTGACCTCAATCCTCTTGACTTTCAGTTATGGGGGCATTTGAATGCTCTTGTCTACGCAACCCCGGTACCAAATGTAGAGACTCTTCGTGCTCGTCTTGTGGACGGCTGTGATACAATACGCCATTCTCCAGGGCTGCATAGCGCATCAGGGATTCCATGCGACGGAGAGTGGATGCATGTATCCTCGCTAACGGAGGACATTTTGAACATTTCCTGTAACAAACTGTTTGAAGTCACGCTGGCACGTTCTGTTGCTGCGTGTTTCCATTCTATGATTAATGTGATTTGAAGAGAAGCTCTAATATGGAAATTAAGCGTTTCCGGACACATGTCCACATAATATACTTTCTTTCTTTGTGTGTGAGGAATGTTCCCTGAAAGTTTGGCCGTACCTTTTTGTAACACCCTGTATATATAAATGAATGTTTGTTTATTCGTTTTTTATGCGCTGCCGTACCGTTCATCCGACTGCGGTGAAACTTTGTCAATACATTGCTTGCACTTTCGCTAAGGTTACAGGCGTAATTATACCATTATACGAGACATGATTCAGCAGATATGATGTCATGAACACTGGGATGCGTGAAAAAGTTCCACATATGAGTGCTGCTTAAATTTATTACCTCTTTGGTACTAAGTATATTCGCAGCGTATTTTGGGAGCAGTATTCGTTTATACCGATGAATGTGTCTGCAAAATGATTTTATTGTACAACTTATAGTTCAGGAGGTATGGCGTCATAAACAAAGAGACGCGTGGGAAACTGCAGCATCGTGTTTGTTCCTATTTGTCCGCAATCGTAGCGTTCATCTGATTGCAATGAAACTTCAAAACAAGATCTCCAAAAACAGTTATCTTCAGAACAAAAGTAAAGTCACTATCTACGTAACATTTTGTATGCTTCATGGCAGAGGTACTAAACCTAAGAATTTCGACAAAATTTATGGTCTTGTTCCGATCTTGTGAAAATTCGCACATTTAACATTCAAAACAAGAGGAACATCACCATGTGTCATATGGTGCATTGCGGAGGGTAGCTTGCAGTAAACGTAGACGCCACTTCACTGATCACTATGAGAGTTAACAGTTTTATAAATGTTGCATAGATGGGGTAGTAAATAAACTGAGGATGTGCAGGAGTAGTTGGACAGAGAAACGAAGAGGTGATAGGCTGAGAAAGGGGAAGTGGGGATGGCTAGAGAGGGGGAGGAGGAGGGGAAAAGAGAGAACAGAGATGAACAGAGAGAGAAAGTGGAGCCGCCGCGGTGGCCGAGGGGACTGCGGCGCGCCAGTCACGGCCTGCACGGCCACTACGGTCGGGGGTTCGAATCTCCCCTCGGGCATGGATATTTGTGCCGTCTTTAGTGTTAGCTAGTTCATAAGTAGTTTGTAAGTTTAGGGACAGATGACCCCGTTGTTAAGTCCCATAAGCTAATAAAAAAAGAGAGAGAAAAGGTGGACAGAGAGGAAAGGGAAGGGCAGGTGCATATGAATAAATACGTCCCCGGGCGACGCCGGGTTTTCAGCTAGTTAATAATAATTTTACATTCACGTGGTTCTTTTGTAATTAATAACAAAGTTTTAACAAATTCATATATAAAACTTTATAAACTATTTTTTGCGATGCAGCTTATTAACATTTTTAATTTTTATGGTTTTATTGTGAAAGCTATTTTTACCGTTTTTTTTCTCAAGACTTATAACCATCTATGAAACTACTCTACTGGCCACCCAAAATTGAGCACTTTGTAGAGAGAATGCAAATTAGACGACATTTGCAGCATGCGGTCGCTGCGAACAGGATCACACTGACACTAATGGCATTTCATCGCAGGCGCCAGTAGTGGCAGGCCACCTGCAACGCAGTGTAAAGGGGCAACCGGCGGCTGTGTGACCTACCTGCATGATCTTACATTTAACATTGCAAGTTCACCGAGGCACATATTCAAATATTTCAGACTTCTATGTTATCAGTCCCTAGGCTTACAAACGAATGCCGGACAGTTGCCACGCCGGATATTTGCCACACCTAACCCTTCATTAGGTAGCTTAAATAGTCTCCCCCCCCTCGCCTTTCTCGTAGGCAAGGGACGCTCTCCATCGTACTCCTGCTGTCTGCTTCCAAACCGCAGCCTCCACATCTTACTCCATTAGCCACTACGTAAGAGACCTTTTTCTTCGACATCTTGGCGAAATGTACAGCTTCTTTTCAACATCCCGAAATCGAAATAAAACTTATGGGAAACAAAGACAAATGCCGTCGTCTATGTCAGTACGTAATTAGTTCTTACGAGCAAAAATATGGATCCATTCTCTTCAAAAAAATAGTGAGGAAAGAAGAACGAAACACTCCATATTAATTTACTCTCTAAACTCCGATATCCCTTGCAGCGAAACATTTATTAGAAAAGTGTATTGGGACAATATTCAAAACTGTGACAGAAAATGCATTCAGAAAACAGAGGTAAGAGCGTCTATGTTTGAAAGATCACCTAAAGTCGACATACAATTTTAAAGTGTTTGAAATAAGGAAATGAAGTAATAAAGAATTCTATGCTTATAACGTATTGTTGTACCGTACAGACGGAGGGAGATTGGATCCTTATTTTTGTTTGTAAGAACTAATTACGTACTGACGTAGACGACGGCATTTGTCTTTGTTTCCCATAAGTTTTATTTCGATTTCGGGATATTGAAAAGAAGCTATACGTCTTGCCAAGATGTCGAAGAAAAGGTATCTTATGTAGTGGCTTATGGAGTAAGATGTAGAGACATTAGTTTGGAAGCAGACAACAGAAGTGCGAGGGAGGGCGTCCCTTGTCTATGAAAAAGGGGAGGGAGGGGCGCTATTCAAACTACCTGGCGAAAGGTCAGGTGTGGCAAACGTCCACCGTGGCAACTGTCCGGTTTTCGTCCTTAGGTGTCCGGACACTTGCCCAAGTACACACATACATGCCCGTGGTAGGAATGAACCTCCGACGGCGAGTAACTGCGGTCACCGCAGCAAGGTGCCTTAGAACGCTGGGCCACTGCACCGCGGCTTCACTGAAGCCTTCTGCGTAGTAGTATATCGAGAAGTCGCAAATTGTGCGGATATGCTGCAGGATCTGCAGCGTATCGACGCTTGATGTAGGGAGTGGCGGATCACTCGCAACATGAACAAATGTATTGCCAATACACAGAAAGGAAGGATAGCAGAACAGTCACTGCAAGTATTTACCTCCATAAAATATCTTGGAGTAGGTATAACGAGCGGTTTGAAGTAGAACTGTCACATAAAATTAATCGTTAGTAAGGTAGATGCTAGACTAACATTCATGGGAAGAAACCTTCCTTTTGGGATAGTGTTCAAAAGCCTCGTCACGTTTCGTTGGATATCGTCAAATCTCTTTCCCTTCAAAGCGAGTTTTAGTAGAGGGAATAGGAAGAATTCTGGAGGAATGATTTGTATGGCGACTGTTCAAGTTGCACGACAACGCTCGCCCATGCACAGCCAACATCGTCAAACAGTTTCTGGCGAAAAATGGGCTGGTGCGACTTTTACATACACCGGATTTCAGTCCTCCACACTTTTTTCTATTCCTGGACTGAAACTCGCTTTGAAAGGAAAGTGATTTGACAAGTTTCCTGACATCCACGAAACGTGACGAGGCTTTTGAACACCACCTCTAAGGAAGACTTCGTCCAAAGTTGCCAGGACATTTATCGCCGAGCTCAGCGGTGCACAGTTATGGGAGGTGACTATTTCGAAGGACAGTAAGGTAACTGTAGTTCATTGTTCATTTGCGTTAATGTTACAGGACTATACATCGAACTTTGTCAGAGTATGTGTTATATCTCACTAAGAGACCGCGAGGGTAACATGAGAGAGCTTAGAGCGCACACGGAAGCTTTCCTTCACTCATTTTTCTCCTAACCATACGTGGCTTTAATACAACAAGGATGAAGTGACAATGTTACTCCAAATACCCTCCGCCACAAACCCTTTATTGGACTGCGGAGAATGGATTAGATGTAAAATTGTCCATTCGTGCGGCTGTTTTGCGTAAGCAGCCTCACAGTGCTTCGTAAAAGATAGCGAGAGTCTTTGGAGCACTTTCTAAGTTCGACAAAGAAGAATAGTTGCCAATAGGGATAGCAGATTATTTTTCAGAGCAAAAAAAAAAAAATGCTCAAATGTTTGTTGTTGTGGCGTAAAGTCAGCGCCACACGCCAGACGTAAGGAACGATCGTGTAGAAGGCAGTGATCGACCGAAAGCCAATAGCAAGCAGGCGCCGCGCATCCTGGAGGGAGTAACCGAAGATGCGCGCCCTCTACAAGTGGCTATATCTAGGCCGACATGCGTCTGGACGCCTGGCAGTTACTTTTCAGAAATACTGCAGTTACTAGTGAGAACCCAGGGCAATTACTAGGCAGTAAGACAACAGAACTAGGACAGTACTAGGTATGAAAGCGGCTACCAACTTAGAAGTAACTAGGTCACAGAACAGCTAGCATCATACAGACGACGCCACGAGAAGCAAGAAGAGAGAAGAAACAGACTTATGTTCTAAAGATGAGTATTATCACCTTCAGTCAATAAAATTTTATTATTAATCTGAACAGTTGTTTCAGTAAACATCGATTCCTGTACCAGTTCCTTTACTGACGACAAGACCGGGTCGAGTAAACAACAAAAAAGGCGACGAGGTCACAACATTTGTAAAGATATGGGACCTAACTGCAGCGGTACATACTTAATAACTACTTATGCTAAGAACAAAACACACACACACAGCCGCGGTGGAGTAGCCGAGCGGTCTAAAGCGTCTCGCTGCGGAGCGCGCGTTTGCTCGCCGTGGAGATTCGAGTCCTCCTTGGGGCATGGGTGTGTGTGTTTGTCCTTGGGTTAGTTTACCTAGGTTTATGTAGTTTGTAGGCTACGGACTGATGACCACGCAGTTTGGTCCGATAGATTTACAAATATTTGAACACTCACACACACACACACACACACACACACACACACACACACGAGGGAGGCCTCGAACCGCACACTCCGCAGCAAGGTGCCTTGGAGCGCACGGTTATTAGGGTGCGGCTCTCTTTCAGAGAAGTCGGTGATCATATCGGACGTAATCAGGGAACTGTGATGTGGATATATAATCGCTGGCTGAAGGAAGGATCGAGGGGCCCAATTGCCAAAACCGAGCGACGTGTCGCAGTGGTTAGCACACTGCACTCTCTTTCTGGAGGACGGTGGTTCAGCTCCGACTCCGGCCATCCGTGATTTCCCTAAATTACTACAGGCAAAACCTGGGAAGGTTCCTTTCAAAGGGCATAGCCGATTTCATTCTCCGTCCTTACGTAAACAATCCGATCGTGAGCTCCGAATGTAATGACCACGCTGTCGACGGGTCTTTAGAACGGAATCTTCCTTGGTGCTTTTGGTTGCACCACTATACGTGATGACAGGCACATCGTGCGCATGACAGTGATGGATTGCTCTGTCTCATCATGAACCATACCACAACAAGCACTCTCTGCTGGGATACAAGCAGTGTCCGCACGTAGGATTCGACGTCGTTTGAATCAGACTGGACTGCCCGCAAGGTCTCCATTGCTGCATTTAGCACTCACGAGGGGAGGATGCCTAGTCGTCGTCGCCGAATTCGTACAGATTTATGGTACATGTACGGCGCGGTGAAACATGAAAGTGCCCCAAGCGGGAACTCCACATGGCCAAGCGTGTAGCAAACAAAAAATCTTCGAAGAAAATCTATCACCATATCCTGCGTATCAGTTGTCCCTGTGAGAGTGTGTTTAGAAAGCGGCGATTGGCTCAGCGATGCCTGGCGCAGTGGCTCAGCGCTCTCAGTCAGAGGGCTTAACGCCCTCTGTGTTGATAATAAAAAAACTGAACCAAATACTCTACGAACAAACCCGAAAGAATATGAACAAACGACCGTAAATCATCAGTCTACACGGAGAACAATTTAAAAATGTTGAAAAAAGCGCTAAGTGATCGGATTCGTATTCAAAGGGTCACAGGTTCGACTCCGTTCGGCGGCAAATGTTTTTCTGGTCCTTGGCAAGATGCGCTCAGAATTATTGCTTCCCCTTATTGTGATTAATACCATCCCGGTACATGTAATTGATCAATTGCAAAAGAATGGAAGTATCGATTTACATACACGCCTTAACTATAACCCCTTTTTAAATGTTTGCAGTCCCGAATTTCATCCTTTGCCCATACTTTTTATACTCACATAAATTAATAAAATAAGTTGTATGATGTTGCAGTTAATTGTGACTTCAGTAGTGTACGCATTGCCAAGGAGTACAAAAATATTTTACGCCGGGCGCAGTCGAACCCGAGACCCTTTCAATAAGAATCCGATCTCTTACTGTTGAGCAACACCGCGTCCTACACACTGTCATAAACGTAAGTAATAAAATGCGTATGGTGATAGATACGTATCCAAATTCCATTTATTTGCTAAACGCTTGGCCATCTGGAGTTCGCACCTGGGGCACTTTCGTGTCTCATCACGCTCTACATTTACCATAAATTTGGACCAATTCGCCGATGAGGAATAGATGCCCTCTCCTTCTGAGTCAACGCCACAGGCGTTTTCGCCGGCAACGGTACGATGGACAACGGTCTTGGACAGCCCTTGGAACTACATCGCTTTTACCGGCCAATTACTATTCTGCATGCACCACCACAGTGGTCGGTTACAGAGACAGTATGGTGATAGGCTGATGAACTGCTGCATTACGTATCATCCTGATGGTACTTCACCCGGTATCATAATTATGGGTGGTACTGTATTCCAGTCCCATCCTCCTCCTGGTACTCACTGCCAAAACATTAACCAGCCAGAGATACATCTATGAAGGGTTGGGGCCTGTTGCCCTCTCGTAACTTAAGAGTTTGCCGACGGACACATTGCAATAGGGTAGAGCTCGAGCACACGTGACACGCGAAGTTGGAGATTGTCTTCATTTTCATCGCGCTGCATTCCAACTTTGGCCTCCGTATTATCCCTACATCTATCATAGACTATCGAAAATGTCGGGTTGATATCGAAACGACTGGTCCAGGATAGAGCAGCCGCTGCTACATCAGATCAGCAGTGTGTGGAGGCAGCATGCAGTGCTGTGCCCGAACAACGTATCATATCCTCTTTGATTCAATGACAAGAGGTGTAGAGTCGCTTACAGCCATGTATGATGCTTATTGTGGCCGAAGAACGCCGACGTCTGCAAAATATAAATTTATTTACACTAGATAGTCTTACAAGTTCAGAAACAAATACATGTATAGAGGTATTGATATAAGGAGTGGCGTTGAATTAAAACTTGTGCCACGGCCGGGATTCGAGCCTAGTTAGGAGGAGGTCCCGGGTTCGAATCCCGGTGGCGGCACAAATTAAATTCAATGCCTCTCCTTATATTCAATATCTTTAGATATAATGAGACAATGTGTCTCAGGAAATTTAAATGTTGTTTATATTTATTTTAAGTATACGTCGTCACGGAATAAAATGTCGACGAGAGTCGTAGGGAAATAAAAAATAAACGAAGTTCCTACTAAGAAGGAAGGAAGATTAGGGCTTAATGCTCCATCGACAGCGGATTTTATTTATTTATTTATTTTTTTTTTTTTTTTTTAAGGATGGGGAAGAACGTCAGCCGAGTCCTTTCAAAGGAAACATCCCGGCATTGGCCTGGAGCCAGGTGGAAAATCTAAACATGGATGGCCGGAGGTGGATTTGAACCACCGTCCTCCAGAACGCGAGTCCATTATCTTACCTCTGCACCAGTTCGCTTGGTCACGCCCCTACTGGCGTTAACAGAACAGAAGTTCTCTTCTATCATGGCATAACATCGTGGAACGGGTCGCGAAAAGCACAACGTCCACTTCAGGAATCACAGAGAAATATCTGAAGTTCTCCAAACGAGAGTTGAAAGACGGAGTCAGAGCTCACGAATAACCGACTGGAGACCCAGAGTATAAGTCCAAAGAAAGTCCAGAGGTGTAGCGAGAATAGTTCTCGTCCGGGGTCGAATCTTGTGGTAGTTGACATACGGAGGCGAACTGGCGCTGGGGATGTCTGCGCGCCTGGAAGTAGCCTGCTCCAGACTTCGTGGCCTGCTGTCCTGTGGCGCTCTGTTTGCTTCCAGCTCCACCTGAAACAAGATCTATTGTTGCTGCTGTTGTCGTTCTTGGTGTACCCTCAAATGGCTATCGTCTGCTGGGCTTCGCAGTTGAGGTGCGCCTTCGATTTCGGCTGCCAGGAAGACTTATCGGTTAAGTGGTTTGCCGACCCAAAGGGGCTATTCTAGAGCCGTTTCAGCGATACTTCGCAATGATCAGTCAAGAGTACATCGTTTCGGTACTATTTATATATCATCATCATTAGAGACTGAGTATGCCTTTCAGCGTTCAGTCTGGAGCATAGTACCTCTAATAAAATTCCTCCCTGATCCCCTATCCAATGCTAACATTGATGCCTCGTCTGATGTTATGCTTTTTACTTCAAAATCATTCTGCACCGAATCTAAGTACTTTCTTCTTGGTCTACCTCGACTCTTATTACCCTCCGCTGCCGAGCTCATGAGTCTCTTAGGTAACCTTGCTTCCCCCATGCGTGTAACATGACCCTACCATCTCAGTCTGTTCACTCTAACTGCTTCATGTATGGTGTTCATTCCCAGTTTTTCCTTGATTTCCTCATTATGGACACCCTCCTGCCATTGTTCCCATCTATTAGTGCCTGCAATCATTCTTGCTAGTTTCATATCTGTAACCTCTACCTTATGAATAAGGTAACCTGTATCCACCCAACTTTACCATACAACAAAGTTGGTCGTAAGATAGAGTGGTGGACCGCTAACTTAGTCTTGGTACTTACTTCCTTCTTGCAGAAGAGAGTAGATCTTAGGTGAGCACTCACTTCATTAGCTTTGCTGCACCTCGATTCCAGTTCTTTCACTATGTTGCCATCCTGTGAGAAAATACATCCCAGGTACTTGAAACTGTCTACCTGTTCTAACTTTGTTCCTCCTATTTGGCAGTCAATCTGCATAAATCTTTCTTTCACTGACATTACTTTCGTTTTGGAGATGCTGATCTTCATATCATAATCCTTCCATCTCTGATCGAGCTCTGAAATATTAGTTCGCAACCTTTCAATTGAATCGGCCATCTCAACTAAGTCGTCCGCATATGCGAGACTGCTTATTTTGTTTTCACCTATTTTAATCCCGCCCTGCCAGTCTACTGTTTTCAGCTTATTATCCATGAATAGTACGAACAACAGTGGTTACAGGTTACAGCCTTGTCTTACCCCTGAAACTACCCTGAACCATGAGCTTAATTTGCCATCTATTCTAACTGCTGCTATGAGTTAATCAAATAATTAGTTGTTTAGATGCGGCTTTTACGTTTTATTTTAATTAAGAGAGACAAGTTGTAGCGTAAGTGATAGCGTATCCGCCCGGTTAACCGTATGGTCTCCCATACCTCACCAGTTCAATACCATGCTGGTACCCAAGTCCCTCCTCAGATACACGGTTCGCAAACACAGAACTTTCTGACACATTCACTACGTTTATATGTAACACATCTTACGGAAGACGAAAACCGATTTTCGTAAACCGTTTTTCGCTGTCGTGTTTACATGGCACAGCCTGAATCGGAATTCCTAATCCACTTAAGATGGCGGCTGAAAAACAGCTGATTCAGTCCCCGATTTAGTCAGCATAATCGCTATTTTTCTTTACTTAAATACACAGATTCATGCTCACTCCAATATTAATACTTTTATTTCACATTAGAAAATATCACTCTGACCATATGTGCCGAAAATTCTTACCGAAAAAACACAATCTGACAAGCCGAGAAAGCTTCAAAAAGGGTTGCGTTTACATGGGCACGAAAATCGATTGTGGAACTGGAAAACCGCTTTAGAGAAGTGGATTTCCAGAATCGATTTTGATGTGTTTACATGACCAACCAAAAGCGAAATTGGGAAATCGGTTTACGAAATCCGGTTTTGGGAGCCCATGTAAACGGGGTGATTCATGTATACGTGGTACAGGCAATAAGTTGTGAGACTGACCGCATGGCGGCCCTGTGGTGCGCTACAGCACATAGGTGGCGCCGCGGTGTTTCCGTGTCAGTCTGTCTCTCGTGCCGGCAAGGGACAATTGAGTGCATGCACTGGAAGCAGACGTAAGCTCGTTGTTGTGACTGTGAGTTGAATGCTTCAATCGGATCTTGACATGTCACAGTCTGAGCAACGGGAAACATCAAGTTCTGACAGAAATGAGGCAAAACTACTGCCGAAATGTTTGATGTAGCAGGTGTACGGCGAGGAGCACGGAGTCGTGTTTAGGTGGCTCCCACGTATTGTGCAAGGATGGGACAGTTTGTAAGATTATGTGCGTACTGGTCGGCCACGAACAGTTGGAATGGAACGAAAGATTCACGTTGGAGCGTGCTAACTGCTCCCCATCAGCAGACGCTCTCGCAGCAGCAGTAATGGTCGGCCACAAAATTCTGACGGACGACCTCAACATATCTCGTTTTGTCCAGCACAGTGTTTCGCGAATCCTGTCGCAAGACCAACGTGATGATCGCATAACGATTTGTGGTGACCTCGTCAGTGGTGCGGCCAATGATCAAACGTTTCTCAACCAAATAATAACCGGGGACAAAACATGGTGTTTCCTTTACCATCAGCCACCTGGAATGCGACAGTGTGTGTAACATACATAGTCTAGGAGGTGCCTGTCCTCCAGGAGTCAAGCCTCAGAACTTAGTGACTGTACAACCTATAACACCATACACACATTTTGGGTACGCATATTTCCTTGGGGTGGGGGGAAGGAGGGGGAGATGGGGGATTATATTTTGGTGGCAGGAAGGGCATCGGGTCCCTCTAAATTAATCACGACAAATTCGGATTAAAAACAACGAACCTACTCATACCAAACAAGGTGCATTAATAATAAGAAGTATAGTTGATAACGTCATGCACTGTGAAGCTAAGTATAGTAGCTTCGTATGCTTTCAACCAGTTTGTTTTCTAAAAATATAGGAGCACCGACTTTCAATATGCACCAGAAAGTCGCCAGGCTCATTTTAAGGTGATTTTAGATGCAGAGGATAATTTAACTGACGTACAAAATTTAATTATTCTTCAAGGTCAGTTGCAGAATGAAGTTAAAGTAGTTACCTGCCATTCATTGTGCAATACTGTACCGGCAGACAGTGTAACTTCCGTCTCGATCATTTCCAACTCAATTGTTCAAATGTTTGTAGACCCATTGAACCAAATTGCTATGGTCATCAGTCGCTAGACTTACAAACAACTTAAATTAACATACCCTAAGGACAGCATGCACAGCCATACTCCTGTAAGCACTTGAACCTCCGGCGGGACGGCCGGATCATATCTGGACCAGTGTCTCTGACGTCAGATTAAATACATGTACTCTTTGCCATCATTCCTGAATGTTTGTAACAGCAACACATAATCACTGTGTATAAGTTGCATATTAACCATCACAACACAATTTAAGAGGGGGGTTCCTTATGGCCGCCTTCAAAAAATACACTCCTGGCCATTAAAATTGCTACACTACGAAGATGACGTGCTACAGACGTGAAATTTAACCGACAGGAAAAAGATGCTGTGATATGCAAATGATTAGCTTTTCAGAGCATTGACACAAGGTTGGCGCCGGGGGCGACACCTACAGCGTGCAGACATGAGGAAAGTTTCCAACCGATTTCTCATACACAAACAGCAGTTGACCGGCGTTGCCTGGTAAAACGATGTTGTGATGCCTCCTGTAAGGTGGACAAATGCGTACCGTCACGTTTCCGACTTTGATAAAGGTCGGATTGTAGCCTATGGCGATAGCGGTTTATCGTATCGCTACATTGCTGCTCGCGTTGGTCGCGATCCAATAACTGTTAGCAGAATATGGAATCGGTGGGTTCAGGAGGACTATACGAAACGCCGTGCTGGATCCCAATGGCCTCGTATCACTAGCAGTCGAGATGACAGGTATCTTATCCGCATGGCTGTAACGGATCGTGCAGCCACTTCTCGATCCCTGAGTCAACAGATGGGGACTTTTGCAAGACAACAACCATCTGCACGAACAGTTCGACGACGTTTGCAGCAGCATGGACTATCATCTCGGAGACCACGGGTGCTGTTACCGTTGACGCAGCATTACGGACAGGAGCGCCTGCGATGGTGTACGCAACGACGAATCTGGGTGAACGAATGGCAAAAGTCAGTTTTTCGGATGAATCCAGGATCTGTTTACAGCATCATGAGGGTCCATCCGTGTGTCGCGACATCGTAGTGAACGAACATTGGAAGCGTGTATTCGTCATCGCCATAATGGCGTATCACCCGGCGTGATGGTATGGGGCGCCATTGGTTACACCTCTCTGTCACCTCTTGTTCGCATCGACGGCACTTTGAACAGTTGCCGTTACATTTCACATGTGTTACGACCCGTAGCTCTACCCTCATTCGATCCCTGCGAGCCGGCCGCGGTGGCCGAGGGGACTAAGGCGCTCCAGTCACGGTCTTCGCGGCCACTACGGTCGGGGGTTCGAATCCCCCTTCGGGCATGGATATTTGTGCTGTCCTAGTTCGTAAGTAGTTCATAAGTAGTTTGTAAGTTTAGGGACTGATGACCCCGCAGTTAAGTCCCATAGACTATATAAACATTTGAACATTTGATCCCTGCGAAACCCTACATTTCAGCAGGATAATTCACGACCGCATGTTGCAGGTCCTGTACGGGCCTTTCTGGATACGGAAAATGTTCGACTGCTGCCCTGGCCAGCACATTCTCCAGATCTCTCACCAGTTGAAAACGTCTGGTCAGTGGTGGCTGAGCAACTGGCTTGTCACAATACTCCAGTCACTACTCTTGATGAACTGTGGTATCGTGTTGAAGTTGCATGGGCATCTGTACCTGTATACGCCATCCAAGCTCTGACTCAATGCCCACGCGTATCAAGGTCGTTATTACGGCCAGAGGTGGTTGTTCTGGGTACTTATTTCTCAGGATCTATGCATCCAAATTGCGTGAAAATGTAATCATGTCAGTTCTAGTATAATATATTTGTCCAATGAATACCTGTTTATCATCTGCATTTCTTCTTGCTGTAGCAATTTTAATGGCCAGAAGTGTATTATAAAATAGTAACATACATTTCATTTTAAAATCCGAAAAAATATTTATTATTATTAATAAATTCAGATTCGATAAATGTTTCTTCATTTAAACTTAACCTTGAAAATGTTTTTGTAGTAAATGCGATTGTAATTTTAGATTTTTTTTCTGGTCGTCAAAGTCTCCCCCTTCTTGGTAACACACATTATCGAAAACGTATTGGTATTGCTATGAGTGTGTACTAAAAAGAAAGAAAAACAATCATCCGATTTTGCATGTCTATATTTCTGAAACTAATAAACATATCAATACCTTTTCATAGGTGTTCAATATGCCACCCGCCTTGTTGCACGTCATGTGTCAAATAGGTATTCAAATTGTTTCCACAATACAGCGAGCATGTCTTCAGGCAGCGCGGAATGGCCGCGTGGTCTAAGACGTCATGCTACGCACTGGGCCGCCGTTCCCGACGGAGGTTAGAGTCCTCTCTCGGCATGTTTTTGGGTGTGTGTGTGTGTTTGCTTTAGTGTAAGTTAGTTTAAGTAGTTTGTGTGTGTAAGGATTGACGACCATCACAGTTTGGTAAAATAGGTTTAAAAACAATTGATTATGTCTTCAGGTACAGCTTCCGCAGCTGTTACGCGATGTCTGATTTGATTCTGTGTTGTTGGTGACGGAGGCACATAAGCAGTCTTTGATAAAGATTACGTAGAGTTTCCCGGCGTATAAATTGTTGATATTCATGTCGGGTTTCCAGCCGGATCGTCGAGTCATCTTGACACAATATTTCAGCGGACCACCTGGCCGCCATCTTCAGGTGCTGAGTCTCGTAGGAAACTGAAAGTCTTGCTGTGCCCGGCGACCTTATATACGCCGCGAAGTACTAACGGCGCGTGCGCCAGAGAGTCGTGGCTGCGTCCTCTGCCGCAAGCAGCCGGTGCATCGCTTCAGTGGAGAAAACTGGCAGGAACGATGTAACGCTTACATGCGCTAGTTGTTACAGGTGGACAATTTATTTATGGAGGACTTTTAAGACAGGGCACTGAGGACAGCTCGTCTGAAACCTGTTTCTGGAGATACGTGGATGACACGTTCATGGTGTGGCCTCATGGACCGGGTGCTCTTAATCGGTTCCTGGATCATTTTCATTGCCTCCACCCCAACATCAAATTCACGATGGAAGTGGAGAGAGATGGGAAGCTTCCATTTTTGGATGTTTTAGTGTACAGGAAGGACGATGGAACCCTAGGACATAGTGTGTACAGAAAACCTTCGCACACAAACCGATATCTACATGCAATGAGTTGCCACCCACCGAACCAACGCACAGGCGTCCTGAAAACTTTAGTTCGAAGAGCTTATGCCATATCGGATGCAGATACCTTAACAAAGGAACTAGAACATCTGAAGTTGGTGTTTAAGGAGAACGGGTACACAGAGAGACAGATCCCTCATGCCATGCAGATTGGGCCGTCGCCAGAACCAGAAGAGGACCAATGCACATCAGTTGCCTTCCTTTCGTACGCCGGAAATGTGTCATCAAAAATTGGAAGGATTTTAAAAAAGTTTAATATAAAAAGTGTGTTTCGACCACCTGCCAAGACTAGGGCTCTTCTTGGCTCAGTTAAAGACTATTTGGGGCTGAGAAAACCTGGTGTTTATAAGATTCCTTGCCATTGTGAGAAAGCATATATAGGACAAACGATCCGCACCGTCAATGATCGATGCACCGAGCACCACAGACATACACGTTTGTTACAACCTGACAGGTCTGCAGTAGCGGAGCATTGTTTAACCGAAGGACACAGAATGAAGTATGACGAAACACGTGTACTTGCTTCTGCGTCTCGCTACTGGGAATGCGTTTTAAAGGAATCTATTGAGATTAGGTTGGCGGACGATTTAATAAATAGAGATAAGGGGTTCCCTCTTAGGAACATGTGGAATCCAGTTTTGTCTAATTTTAAAAAACAGCGTGCTCTTTTCTCCACCTGTGACAACTAGCGCATGTAAGCGATACATCGTTCCTGCCAGTTTTCTCCACTGAGGCGCTGCACCGGCTGCTTGCGGCAGAGGACGCAGCCACGACTCTCTGGCGCACGCGCCGTTAGTACTTCGCGGCGTATATAACGCCGCCGGGCACAGCAAGACTTACAGTTTCGTACGAGACTCAGCACCTGAAGATGGCGGCCAGGTGGTCCGCTGAAATATTGTGTCAAGATGATTCGACGATCCGGCTGGAAACCCGACATGAATATCAGTCTTTGATAAACTCGCACAATAATCAAATACAGTCAGGTCCGGTGATCTTGGAGGTCAGTAATGTAAGTCTAAATCATTGGGTCCAGTGTGATCGATCCACCGCTCAGTAATCTCTTGATTTAAAAATTACCACACATCCATATGCCAGTGTTGTGGTGTCGTATCCAGTTGGTACATAAAGTCGTTTGAATCAATCTCCGGCTGTGGTAAAAGAAATTTCTCAAGCATATCGAGATGTATGCTTCCTGTAAGTGTTCTGAGCAAATAAAAATGGTCCGTACGTCTTTTCCCGTAAAACTACACAAAATACATTAACTTTGTAGAATTATCACGGTTCAGCTTTCATTTAAATGAAAACACTAACCGTGGAACAAAACTGTCATCGTCCAAGTTGCAAAGGACGAAATTGCAGAACTCCACACGTTGTTATTTGTAACCGTCGTGAAGAGCTTGCAGTAGCTGAATTCTGTATAGTTTCATGTGTAAACGTCGACGCGACACACTCCAGACGGATATGGGAGGCGGATTTCTGCGGACTCCTTGTGAAGCTTTGGCGGATGCGTTTAACGTCTGCGTCAGACACTCGAATTTGCCTTTACACAAATAACCTGTTTCTCGGAATGGTTCACGCCCTCGTCTAATGCTGTGTGCTGTAAGGAGATCCGCACCATCCCTAGCACGAAAGTCATGCTGAACGGTTATTGCTGACCGGTGCTCAGCAAAACGTAGAACACAAAATGATTTCTGTTGACAGGACGCCAAGTTTACTACAAGTGAAGTGGGCGCACATTGCTGCTACCTAGCGGGAACCATGTAAAACTCAAGGGTTCACTATTGCCAACAGTACGTCATTCACACACATATCGCAAATAACATTTTGTTGTTATTTTTTTGTTATCGGATGATGCGATTTGATTCACCTTGTATATTTTCGGGTCCTAGACCACACGTACACAGAAACCAGTCTGTAAAACATATGTTGTTGCCTTAAATAATCGATAATGAAAATAAATATTTTTAATATTGCGATCTTTTTTTTTAGGATACACGTAAAGCAGTCAGTCTTCCGCCACCCATCCAACCAGTTCCCTTGGTAGTTCGGGTTACTGAAAATGTGTTGGTATTGCGAGTGTTAAACTTCTGTAGTTGCAGTTCACTCTCATCTTCTTCAGAACATCTGAATATTTGATTGACTGTGTTCTATGAAAAGCATCCCACTTACGCAACAGAGACGCCCAGAGAGACTTAAATTTCACTTGGAAAGGAATACACCTCGACCATTGTCAGACTCGCAGATAACTAGGTGTCACACTGGATCGCACGTTATCTCATAAACATCACTACAAATCGCCTAAAAGGATTGCGGAAAGGAAATGTTTGTCCAGAAAATTGCCAGTATCACGTGGGGGGCTCAGGCAGAAGTTGTCCGCTCTACAGCGCTAGCGCTCTGCTTTGCGGCTGACTAGTATACAGGACCGGTGTGGGAAGACTCAGCACTCCAACCTGGTGGCGGGGACGGACCCAGGAAGGCCTGCTGGAGAGGGGGGGGGGGGTTGTAAGAATTCTCGTAAAAAAGGTAAAGCAGTCAACAATCCGAAGATTGGTTTGAACACCACAGTGCTTTACTAGGCATGGTCCTGTTTGGAGGTGGTATGCCGTTGCCTTCCTCCGACCTTCGAACTGACTTACCCAGCCAGTTATAGGGGGACCTACAGTTTAACGTGGGTTCCGAACCACGGTGCTACTCGGTATTTTTCACATGAGCAATATTGCCAGAGGTGAAAGAAGTGGAAAGTGACAGATAAAAATCCTAGGACCTGGCGGGGATCGAACCCGCGACCTTTGGATTTGTAGTCTGGCACTCTACCACTGTGCAACCGAGGCGCACCTCATCGTCAGCTAAACTCTGGCTCAGTAGAAAGACTCTAGTACCGGCCACCTCTTTTTACCCCACGCCCAGTCAAACAACAAAAGTTCAAATGTTTGTTAAGCTTATGGGAGTTGACTACGGGGTCATCAGTCCCTAAACTTACAAACTCAAACTATTTATCAACTACCTTATACTAAGGACGGTACAAATATCCATGCCCGAGGGGGGGATTCGAACCCCCGACCGTAGTGGCCGTGCAGACCGTGACTGGAGCGCCTCAGTCTCCTCGGCCACCGCGGCCGGCAAACAACAAAAGTCTCGCACTTTTGAAGACTCAGTGCAGTGATTAGCACGCTAGCTTCGCATCCTAAAAAAAAAAAAAAAAAAAGAGAGAGGAGCTTTTTTTTGGGGGGGGGGGGACAAACAACCATTGCCCCCCCCCCCCCCTTGGATCCGCCTATGCCTGGTGAACACCGCTTTGAACGAAACAGCACAAATTGTAAGCCACTGCTTCAAGCCTACACCAGTCTCTAAATTATGCCAACCGATACGTATCGCACCTCCAAGAATCAGGCGGCTGGTACCCACATAAAAATAATGCCTTAAACCACTGACTGATAACAGGCATCCTATGTACCTCCAGGAAGAAGTCTTGCAAAGGCTAAAATCGCGGAGGAATTTTCTGAGCAGGTCAGTGCCCTTTGTGAAAGACCCTCCTCCTCGTCGTTGTGACCTGTGGAGGGAGTTAGGTGGCGAGGCACCCAACTTGGCAGAAGAACTTGCCTCAGGAGGAATCGCTGCCATACCTCGTTTGGAGAAACCTAAACAGATTAAAAACGGGTGTCAGCCGGTCTACTAAAAATTTGAAGAGGTGGGATACAAAGAAGATGACGGGTGCGAATGTAGCGCTCTTCAGACATCAAAAATTGTATGTTGCTGGGTGACTCTTGCACTCAAAAGGATTCGATTTTAGGGACCGACGAAGCCATACGAGAAGCTCGGTTTTGGAGCAATATTTAGACCGGGCGCTGAAAGTAGGTAAATATGCTGATTGTGGGGTTGGTGCATTGCGGCGTGGTGAAAGCGGCGGAGCGCGTGGGCGTGCATTGCGTGTGCTGCGCGCCGCGCCGCCAGCTGGCCAACCCCACCTGCCTGACTCACTGCCCGCCCTCTCTTTGTCTCGCTAAATTTATACTCCGCCAGCCGCCAAACAACTACTACACCTACAAACAACACCTCCATTTTGATCCCATGACGACACGCTACATGTACTCATAACGGCTTTAATATAGTCCGTCAACAGATTCTAGTTATTTATTTATATGCTGTCTGTTATTTCGGACACGTTCTACATGTAATGGGCTGGGGGCACTATGATCGTAGTTGAGAATATGGGCAGGAAGGGAAGCATACCGCCGGCCGCGGTGGCCGAGGGGACTGAGGCGCTTGAGTCACGGTCTGCACGGCCACTACGGTCGGGGGTTCGAATCCCCCCTCGGGCATGGATATTTGTGCCGTCCTAGTTCGTAAGTAGTTCATAAGTAGTTTCTAAGTTTAGGGACTGATGACCCCGTAGTTAAGTCCCATAAGATTTACAAACATTTGAACATTTGGAAGCATACCAGGATAGCCTAATTGGTTAAGACGACCGCTGGCCCGAAGCGGGAAATCCGGGTTCGAATCTCGGTCCAGCACAAATTCTCAGCTTCGCCGCTGCATTTCTTTTAGTGCCCTGAAACGGTGGAAATGTTTCAGTATTTCTAATTCAGAGTGTATGGACAGAAGCGCCATCTGTATGCGCCCTTTGAACCGCGAGCACTCGCGCTGTGAGCAGTTTGCTCACAGTAATTTTAAAACAATCGGCATTTTACCAATTTTAAATAGTCAAATATGTGTGTTTTTTCATAAAGGCAACTAGAAATACTTATTTACACATATTAAGTACCGGGTCATCAAAAAGTCAGTTGTTGTTGTTGTGGTCTTCAGTCCGCAGACTGGTTTCATGCAGCTTTCCACGCTACCCTGTCCTATGCAAGCCTCTTCATCTGAGAATACGTTCGGCAACCTAATCCTTTTGAATCTGCTTACTATATTCGTCCCTCGGTCTCCCTCTACGATTTTTACCCCACACGCTTTCTTCTAATGCTAAGTTGATAATTCCTTGATGTCTCAGAATGTGTCCAAACAATCTATCCCTTATCTTGGCCAGGATATGCCAGAAACTCCTTTTCTCCCCGATTCGGTTAAGCACCTCCTCCTTACTTACGTGATCTACCCATCTAATTTTCATCATTCGTCTGTAGCACCACATTTCAAAAGCTTCTATCATCTTTTTATCTCAAATCCTTATCATCCACGTTTCACTCCCATACAATGCTACACTCCAGGTATATGCTTTCAGAAAGGACTTCCTAACATTTAAATTAATATTGGATGTTAACAAGTTTCGCTTCTTTAGAAACGCTTTTTTTCCCATAACCATTCTGCATTTTATATCGTCTTTACTTCGGTTATCAGGAGTTATCTTGCTACCCAAATAACAAAATTCATCTACTACTTTTCTTGTCTCATTACCTAATCTAATTCCTTCGGCATCGCCTGATTTTCAGACATTGTATTCCATTACCTCCGTTTTACTCTTCTTATTGTTCATCTTATATCTTACTTTCTAGACACTGTCCATCCCATTCAATTGCTGTTGCAGATCATTTGCGGTCTCTAAAATGTTTGTAAATCTATCGGACCAAACTGCGTGGTCATCTGTCCGTAGCTTACAAACTACTTAAACCTAGGTAAACTAACCTAATGACAAACACACCCACCCATGCCCCAGGGAGGACTCGAACCTCCCGACGAGCAACCGCGCGCTCCGCAGCGAGACGCTTTAGACCACTCGGCTACCCCACCGCGGCTTGCGGTCTCTGACAGAATTACTATGTCATCGGCAAACCGCAATGTTTTTGTTTCTCTCCAAATTTCTCCTTCCATTCCTTCACTGGCTGCTCAATGCACATATTGAACAACATTGGGGAAACGCTACAAACCTGTCTTACTCCCTTCCCAACCTCTGCGTCCCTTTCTCGCCCTTCGACTTTAATAACCGCCGTCTGGTTTTTGTATAGGTTGAATATAACTCTTCGTTCCCTATATTTCACCCCTGATACCTTCAGTATTTGGAAGAGTGTATTCCAGTCGACGTTGTCAAAAGCTTTCTCTAAATCAGCCATCGCTAAAAACGTAGGTTTCCCTTTCCTTAGCCTATCTTCTAAGATAAGTCGTAATGTGAGTATTGCCTCTCGTGTTCCTACATTTCTCCTAAATCCAAATTCATCTTCCCCGAGGTTGGATTCCACAAGTTTTTCCATTCGTCTGTAAATAATTCGTGTTAGTATTTTGCACCCATGACTTATCAAACTGATAGTTCTGTAATTTTCACACTTGTCTGTACTTGCTTTCTTTGCAATTGGAATTACAATATTCTTCTTGAAGTCGGATGGTATTTTCCCTGTTTCATACATCTTGCATACCAGGTGATACAATTTTTTCATGACTGGCTCTCCTATCGACATCAGCAGTTCCGACGTAATATCATCTACTCCAGGGGCCTTGTTTCGACTCAAGTCCTTCAGCGCTCTGTCAAATTCTTCTCGCAGTATCATATCTCCTATCTCATTTTCCTCCACTTCGTCTTCCATTTCTAGAACACTGCTTTCAAGTTTATTTCCTTTTTATAGGCTCTCTATATATTCCTTGCACAGTTCAGCCTTCCCCTCTTTGCTTAGCACTGGTTTTCCGTCTTAGTTCTTAATATTCATAGAGCTGCTTTTCTTATCTCCAAATATCTCTTTTATTTTCCTGTAGGCGGTATCTATCTTTCCCCTAGTTATACATTCTTCTACGGTTCTGCATTTGTCCTCTAGCCACTCCTGCTTAGCCAGTCTGCACTTCCTGTCAATCTCATTTTACAGACGTTTGTACCCCCTTTTTCCTGTTTTGCTTGCTGAATTTTTATATTTTCGCGCCTCATCAATTAAGTTCAGTATATCGTGTGTTATCCAGGGATTTCTATTAGGCCTTGTCCTTCTGCCTATATGGTCCTCTGCTGCCTTCACTACCCTATCTCTCAGAGCTACCCATTCTTCTTCTACTGTATTACTTTCCCCCGTTTCAGCCAATCCTTGCCTAATGCTCCCTTTGAAACTCTCAACAACCTTTGGTTCCTTCAATTTGTCCAGGTTCCATCTCCTAACCTTTCTACCTTTCTGCAATGTCTTAAGTTTGGCTGATTTTTTGATCATCCGGTACATTACCTACATTACAAACTGTTCTTTGACTGTCAGAAAAATGCTATACACGCGATCGAGCGCGTAACTTTTAAAAGCGCGAGTTCTTAGGGGTTAATAGGGAATATTTAATGACAACGCGGTGTATGATGTCCACAATTTTCACATTTGCCACCAGTGGGCTATTCAAATTTTGCCGCTCCTACCGACCTCTACAATTCGATACCCTATTTCATACTCATACTAATTATATTTTCTTGTCAGTTAAATTGTAGCTTTATGTTTTGTGAACTATGGTCCTAATTACACCACCTGTTTTCCTTAATTACCATCACTGAGAACTAGGGATCGAAGGCTTACTTCCCACTCTTTTTTTTTACCAAAGATTGGCATCGTTAATCAAAAATTAAGCTTCGTTAATCATTAATCCGTTACTAAAAAAGTGAACTTCGTTAAAATATGTTAAAGTGTTACTTTACGGACAATTTAACGGAAGTTAACGTTAATCGTTAAGTCGTAAAAGTACCGTGCATCCGCGAAAACTCGCCTTCAGTATCCAAATTTATATATTTGCCGTTGTTGTATTATTGAGGTGGGCAATTAAATAAAACGTATTACCCTATCTGATACAAAAAATGTTTTGGTTGGGCAACATTAAGTAAGAAAATGTTCAAATGTTTGTAGAGCTTATGGGACTTAACTACGGGGTCATCAGTCCCTAAACTTACAAACTTCTTATGAACTAGCTAATACTAAGGACGGCACAAATATCCGTGCCCGAGGTGGGATTCGAACCCCCGACCGTATTGGCCGTGCAGAATGTGACTGGCACGCCGCAGACCGCTCGGCCACCGCGGCCCGCCATTAAGAAGGACTTGAAGTATAAATAAAAACTAGTGTTATTCGGACACTATCCTGACAATCGGTTGCGAGCGTAAAAAATGAGAACTAATCACATACCACATTGTAAATTTGCAAAACTGCCTTCGCTAGAGTCGTTCGCTTTGGCGGAAAAGTGTTGTGTTCTGTGAGATGATTAGCCTTCTGGTTATAATGAAGATTTTGTCATTTGTTTATGCTCGCGGCCGGCCGCCAGGACATAGTGTCCTAGTACTACACAAAGCTCAGTTTGTAATATTAATATTAATATTTGAGCAATAAAATGAAAGTTAAGGGAGAGTCAAAATATGTAACTTCCCTGAATATCATTTGACATAAAGTACATATTGCCTTTAAGAAACATTAACATATAAAAATTCTCGTCTCATTGTTTGGCATGTTTGGGAGTCACATTATGTTTTCCCTGTAAGAAAAAGACGTTCCACTTGAAGGTGTAGCGATAATATATTTTACAAGAACATCTATTAAAATATTTTCGCCAAGAAATACCACGTCGTTAAACGAATGTTTTCATTTCATGTCCAGCCACATTTTCGTTAGACTGTGCTATACTTGTTAAACATATTTGGCCTGTGGTCTCCTTAGAATGACTGACAAAATCTTGCACAGAAGGTACGTTACAAATAAAACACGCATCTGGTGTAAAATATTTATTTAATTGTAGTCAGCATAGACAGGGAATCTAATATAATTACAATTATATGCTAATTTCCTGATTAGGGGTGTCAGCCATATCTCGATTCTCGCAGCCTCCATAATCGACTGTTTCGCGGTATGGAATTTAAATTTGTTCCTGTCAGCTATAATAAAGTTCAATGAGATAATTGTAATGAAAATTAACCTTTCCTGCCTTCCCGTCCCCATTCAGCACTAATACCTACGGAGAACAGATACTCCACAAGTTAGAACATTAAAAATACTTATTTGTTTGGTACGTCGTCGTTAAACGTACAATACTATTAATCAACAGGGACATAAGACAAACATTTATTTTGATTGAAACGTTCTCGTTCGCCATTGTTATCGCTGATGGAAACAAGAAGTGGGTACAAAAATAACGGATTAACGGACTTAGGACAAGAAAGTTAAAGAAGCCGTTAATGTTTTTTTTTGAATCAACTTGAAAGTTAATCCGTTACTCAAAGAATTAACTTCGTTAATTAACGATTAACGGACTTGTGCCCACCTCTGATTTTTACAATCCAACTTTTTGGTCTACATTGCGCTGTAAATAGTTATTGTGTATTTATAAATAAAAACAGTCACAAATCGCAAATAATATCAGTTATACAAATGATGACCAGTTACGGGCTGTTTACAGGGCTGTCTTCAGATCTATATGGCGTACGCTTGACGTCCACGGAGCAGGCGCTTGTCCCATGCGTTTACGCTCCCACATGATACAAGGTCACAAAAATGATAATCTATTTGTATGTTTTGAAATACACATTATAATCGTAAACAAAAAAGGGTAAAAGCAATTAATTTTGAAACACAGACTCACTCTATCTCAACAAGTGAGCGGCCACCACAAAGCTGTACTACATACGAGACGCCGTTTAGTCGCCTCTTACGATAGCAATCGAACTCGCAAGGAAGCGGGGGCAGAGGACTTCGTTGGAGCCCGCCCCCCTCTTTATTTTGTCTTGGGGACCATTTGGCGCAAAAAAAAAAAAAAAATGTTCAAATGTTCGTAGAACTTATGGGACTTAACTACGGGGTCATCAGTGCCTAAGCTTACAAACTACTTATTAACTAGCTAAGACTAAGGACGGCACAAATATCCATGCCCGAGGGGGGATTCGAACCCCCGACCGTAGTGGCCGTGCAGACCGTGACTGGAGCGCCTCAGTCCCCTCGGCCACCGCGGCCCCATTTGGCGCCCATCTGCGTGTGCGTCAGGGGCTGATACCCTGTTTGCCCCCCCCCCCACTCACCCCTGCACAGTAGCATTGATTTATTTAATTGTTGTAGGCTCACCTGAGACATTGCGTGCCAGAGTCTGTCCACTTGGATGTAGGGCCTTGCCCGTAATGCTCCAAACGTTCGACACGTCGAAACTGTGACGCCGCTCCCGTCGGAGATTCGAGTCCTCTCTCGTGCAAGGGTGTGCGTGTTGTCCTTAAGTTAGCTTAAGTAATTTCCAAACCTAAGGAATGATGACCACAGTAGTTTGGTCCCATATATTTACAAACAATTGAACTTTTTTTTCCAAACGTTCAGGTTATTCCTATACAGACCAGATCAATACACTGCGCATAATTTTAGAACAATCCACAGAGCTGCAATCATCATTTTGTCTACTCTTTGTAGACTTTGAAAAGGCCTTTGACACTCTAATGCGGAAGAAGATGTGAAAATCTATGCAAGAGTTTGGGATCCCTAAGAAAATTATAAAGATATCCCAAGAAATGTATGCGAACTATACATGTCAAGTTTTACATCAAGGGTTGCTGTCGGAACCCATCCCAGTAGACACAGGAGTTAAGCAAGGATGTTTGCTGTCACCTATGCTGTTTCTGATGGTGCTGGATCTTGTGATGCAGAAGGCTATGAATCGCCGAAGAGGAATTCAATGGGGATTGACAGGCAAGTTGGAGGACTTGGACTTTGCAGATGACCTGTGTTTGTTAGCCAGCAGTTACAAGGATATATAAGCAATGCTGAATGATTTAAAAACCGAAGCGTCGGAGGTGGGGTTGAAGATAAATGGAAGAAAACTAAGGAGATGCGCTGTAATAACCGAAATGAAGCACTTTTTTTTCTGGAAAACCAAGCAAGTCAAGCAGTTTTGCTACCTGGGAAATTTAGTCACCTCTGAGGGGGGAACTATCGAACATATAGGAAACAGAATAAATAATTCCAAAGGGGCATCTGCAATGCTGAGACCAATCTGGAAATCAAGGGAACTTAACAGGCTATACAAAATTACGCATATTCAATACAAATGTCAAGTCGGTACTGCTCTATGGGTGTGAATCATGGAAAACCAACAAACAGCTGATTAGCAGACTTCAAATATTTGTGAATAGAAGCTTAAGGCATATCTTGAGGGTATGGTGGCCACAAGTAATCTCCAACGAAGAACTATGGAGAAGAACTCATCAAAGACCAATTGATATTGAGATACGCCGTAGGAAATGGAAGTGGATTGGGCATATGTTAAGAGGTGGCAAAGACAACGTGGCAAGACAAGGCCTAAAATGGAATCCACGTGGCAAGACAAGGCCTAAAATGGAATCCACAAGGCAGCAGGAGAAGAGGCAGACCAAGGAATACATGGAGAAGGAGTGTAGTAGCAGAAGGGGCCGAGAAAGGAGGGAAGACCTGGACTGAAATCAAGACACTGGCGCAGAACAGAGTCCGTTGGCAGAAGGTCGTTGATGCCATATGCTCCACTTAGGAGATACAGGAAATAAGCCAAGTAAGACAAGTCAGTTGTGGATTAACAGATCCGGTGACCTTGCTGGCCAACGTATGGTTTGGCAAGCTTGGAGACAAGCAGTACAAACTCTCGCCTTGTGTGGGCGGATACGGACTTGCTGTAAGCTCAGGATGAGTTGCAATGGAGGGCAACAAAACGGAGGTAGAATATTACTGACGTACTGCTGTTCTGTTAGGGTGTCAAGGACGACAACCAAACGGCTTCTGCTGTGAAATGAAGTGACACCCCAGACGGTGACTCTTGGGTTTCGGGCCACATGGCAGAATGATGTCCCACTGCAGTGTCAATTAATGTCTAGCGCATCTGCAGTCACGTCTTTCCTGGACATGGGACTCATTTCGAAGCGGAACTCATCGCTGAAACACGTCTGGTCCACTCAAGAAGATACCAGACCGAATACGCCACATATCACTGCATACGGGCTTGTTGCTCTGTAGATGTAGATGTAGATGTAGATGTTAGACCGCGCAATGTGCAGCGTGAGGTAAGTCTCCTTTTTTTAGTCGCCTCTTAGCGGTCACTGAAGCACGAGTTTTACTTAGGATCGATGAAATCGTGGTTAAGTGTTTCTTTGGTGGTTGCTCGATCCTCACGTTCTGCGGTTCTTCAAGGGCGACCGCCTTCTTCTTGACGCTGTCTTCAGCTGTCGTTCTCCCATTCCTGCCAACGTAGTGGCATAGGTCCTATTTCATTCTCGAGAAATTCAGCGATTACTCCAGCCTGCTACTTTATACTCAATTACACGTCACCTCTCAAATGCTGACATCTGCGTATTTTATTCACGCGCTTGTTTGTAACAAAATAACAGCTGTTTAAAAGGAGTGACAATTATTCCTACACTTACAGGATACAACCAGGACGTGCCTTCCTCAAAAAGGAAAACACCGACAAACTTGAGATCACAGATTCCTCATACAAAACAAGAAAGCGATATGCGGTAACCATGGTCTCTACAATGAGGTGACGAAAGTCATGGAATGTTGTTTGTCTGTAGACAGACTTTTTCCCAAGATGTACAGTCAGTTACACCAAGAAAGAAAGAAATGGTACTTTACAGATGGAGTGTTCAGTTATTTATTTGGTGTCAAGACCACGTTATAGTATATATAATAAATATGTCAAAGATCTTCTGATAAATACTTTAACTAATAACTCTAATCGAGTGACAAATTTTGAGATTCGTGTTCTTCCGAATAACGCATTCGCAAGGTACAATGAAGCAACTTTAGCTACTCTTGATTGTATTTATTTCCTTTGTTTCCAAATTTCCTCACTCCTTTGACAATGTCGCTTTCTTTCTCCTCGAGTCCACTTTCAGATAGTTGGTTTCTTTCGTCCCTGAAAAACTGCCTTTTGAATTACTTCTCTAAAATGTGTTCTGTTTTCTATTGTGTCGGATGTAATTCCACTGTTTTACATGTCATTTTGAATCTCAATGAACCTTGAGGGTTTCGATTTGTAACTGATCAACAATTTAAAGATCCATTTGATTAATCTGTTGTTATCCATTCTATAGATATACCCAAAAAACTGTAGTCTTCTATTCCTCATTATGTCAGTTACTTTTTAAGTTTGTAAGTATAACTTTCTGTTTGCCTTTAACCTGTATTTATTTTATTTCCAAGTATTTTGCTCAAAATTCTAATTTCGTAACTCTCTAGTTTCTCAAGATGTCCAGTTCTTGTTAGCTTAAGTGTTTCTGCTGCCTACAGAGCTTAGGGTCTGTCCACTGTTTGCTAAGGATTTTTTTTGTCATAAACAGTTTTAGCTACTTCTAATATATACGACAGTAATTATTTGGTGGGGAAGATAACAGTAAAAAGTTTTTTCATGCATGTGTCCACTTAATAACTATCCTCGTACTGGAAAATAATGGGTTGATTAAGGTGAGTGGATTAGAATTACAATAGTTACTCAGATATGGAGAAAATTTTGCAGGATGGATTAGCGTGGGAACGCATCGAACACAGGCCTCTTACTAATGTCTACAACAACAGAAGATGTAAGATATAATTCAGTCACTGATGTAGGATAAGTAAATGGTTGTCGCCGTGGAGTAGTGGGTGAATGGGATCACTTACGTTACTTAACCTTCCGTCGGGCGGGGCAGTTCTAACTGTTGCATGTCGAAGTTTGCTGTAAATTATTTGTCAATAATTGGCGGAAATAACGCCGTCACGGAAGTAGCTTCCTTTCTCCCAACGCTTTTCCTTGCTGTGCGGTTCATTGTCGATATGACTGCTCTTTTGTCGAGATATGTGCTAACTGATCAGTTTGATATATTACACCCGTTCGCGCTGCGTTTCACCAGTTCATTTGTTTGGGCGTCAAATAGAAATACTACAAAGCTAATATGTTATTTAAAATGAACTTATTTCTTTTTTTTGGACCGTTTACTCGTCAGTTACGACTATCTTGAATATCAGGTATCAAAGTGATCCACAGCGAGGATTGCGTTATTTTATTGGAATTTTGCCGGCCGTGGTGGCCGAGGTAACTGAGGCGCTCCAGTCACGGTCAGCACGGCCACTACGGTCAGGGGTTCGAATCCCCCCTCGGGCATGGATATTTGTGCCGTCCTAGTTCGTAAGTAGTTCATAAGTAGTTTGTAAGTTTAGGGACTGATGACCCCCGTAGTTACGTCCCATAAGCTTAACAAACATTTGAACATTTATTGGAATTCTATTATTTTCGATGGGTGATGCTTCAACCTTCACGAATCACAGACTTGCAGAGTTGGGGTGGCTTGCGAACCTCAACGATACAAATAGCCGTACCGTAGGTGCAACCACAGCGGAGGGGTATCTGTGGAGAGGCCAGACAAACGTGTGGTTCCCGAAGAGGGGCAGTAGCCTTCTTAGTAGTTGCAGGGGCAACGGTCTGGATAATTGACTGAGCTGGTCTTGTAACATCAGCTACTGTGGCTTTGCCCTACAGTTACTGCGAACGGCTGAAAGCAAGGGGAAACTAGAACCGTTACTTTTCCCGAAGACATGCAGCTCTACTGTATGAATATATGATGATGGCATCCTCTCGGGTAAAATATTCCGGAGGTAAAATAGTCCCCCATTCGGATCTCCGGGCGGGAACTACTCGGGACGATGTCGTCATCAATAAAAACAAAACAGGCATTCTACGGATCGGAGTGTGGAATGTTCTAGCCCTTAATCAGGTTGGCAAGTTCGAATATTTGAAAAGAGAAATGGGCGGGGATTAGAAAAGTTCGGTGGCAGGATGAACGGGATTTCTGGTCAGGTGAGTACAGGATTAGAAATAGAAAATCAGTTGGTGGTAACGCAGGAGTAGGTCTGATAATAAGAAAATAGAAATACGGTAAGTTACTATGAACATCGTAGTGAACGCATTATCTTAGCAACGATAAACACGAAGCCAACACCGAACACAGTAGTAAAAGCTAATATGATAACCACATCTGCCGATGACGGAAGATCGAAGAAATGTATGAGAAGACAAAGGAAATTAGTCAGACAGTTATGGGAGAGGAAAACTTGGTTGTGATGGCGGATTGGAACTCTGTAGTAGGAAAGGAAACAGAAGAAGATGCACTAGGTTAACATGGATTGGGGAAAAGGAATGAAGAGGATATCGCCTTGTAGAATTTTGTGCAGAACACAATTTAATTGTTTAATTGGTTTAATCATCATGAAAGAAGATTATATACATGGAAGACACCAGGAGACACTAGAAGGTACATAGGCTTAGAAACCAGGTCTTAAACTGTAAGACATATACAGGTGCTGATATAGACTCTGACCATAACGTATTGGTTCTAAAATGTAGATTAAAGCTTAACAGACTGCAAAAAGGTAGAAAATGAAGGAGATGGTATTTGGACAAATTGAAGGAACCAGAGGTGGTTGAAAATTTCAGAGGAAGCATTAGAGAAGGATTGACGGAAACGGAGGAAAGTAATACAGTAGAAGAAGAATGGCTAACTCTGAGAGATGGAATAGTGAAGGCCGCAAGGGATTGTATAGGTGGAAGGTCAAGGCCGAATATAAAGCCCTGGATAACACAGGAAATACTGAACTTAATTGACGAAAGCAGAAAATATAAAAATGCATCAAGTAAAGCAGGCAAAAGGGAGTACAGATGGCTGAAAAATTAGGTTGACAGGAAGTGCAGACTGGATAAGCAGGAGTGGGTAGAGGACAAACGCAAGACCGTAGAAAAATGTATAACTAGGGGTAAGATAGATACCGCCTACAGGAAAGTGAAAGAGACGTTTGGAGACAAGAAAATCAGCTGCATGAGAAGGAAAACCAGTACTCAGCAAAGAAGTAAATATAGAGGGCCAATGCAAAGGCAATGGAGACAGTATGTTAGAAATGGAAGAGAAAGTAATGGAAGATGAGATAGGAGATACTATACTGCGAGAAGAATTTGACACAGCACTGAAAGCTACAACTTAAAAAAATCGATACAACAGTTGCAAGAGTCGAAGAGCGTGGAAGGGAAGCGCTGGTTGGGAAGGGAGTAAGACAGGGTTGTAGCCTTTTCCAATGTTATTCAATTCCTATACTGAGAAAGCTGTGAAGGTAAGCAAGGAGAAATATGGAGAAAGAATTAAAATTCAGAGTGAAGAAATAAAAACATTGCGTTTTGCCGAAGGCACTGTAATTCTGTCAAAGACAGCAAAAAGGACCTGGAAGAGCAATTGAACGGAATGGGCAGTGTCTTGAAAGGAGGATATAAAGTGAACAAAAGAACAGTAAAAGAAGGGTAATGAAACGTAGTGTAAGAAAATCAGGCGACGCCGAAAGGCTGTGGGAATGTAAGCGTTTCTGTAGAAGCGAAATGTGATGACATCCAGTATTAATTTAAATGTTAGGAAGTCCTATCTGAAAGCATTTGTCTGTATTGTAGCATAGTATGGGAGTGAAACGTGGACGGTAAGGATTTCAGACAAAAAGATGATAGTAGGTTTTGAAACGTGGTGCTAGAGAGGAATGAAGAGGTTAGATGTGTAGATCACCTAACTAATAAGAAGGTACTCAACAGAATTGGGGAGAAAAGAAGTTCCTGGCATATACTGACTAAGAGAAGGGATTGGTTGGTGGGACACATTCAGAGTCATCAACGTATCATTAACATAGCATTAGAAGCAAGCTACAGCAAGACGTACAACCTCCTCGATACAAACCATGTTGAAGAAATACAAAAGATTTAGAAGAAGATAATAATCAAGTTCAAGAGGACTTTGAAGATAAAGAAGACACATACAATATTGTGATGACCTAGTTGAAGTTCGGTAAGAGATTCGTCATCATCATCATCATCATCATTAGAGACTGATTATGCCTCTCAGCGTTCAGAATGGAGCATAGTACCTCTAATAAAATTCCTCCATGATCCCCTATTCAGTGCTAACATTGATGCCTCGTCTGATGTTATGCCTTTTATGCAAAATCATTCTGCACCGAATCTAAGTACTTTCTTCTTGGTCTACCTCGACTCCTCTTACCCTCCGCTGCCGAGCTCATGAGTCTCTTAGGTAACCATGCTTCTCCCATGCGTGCAACATGACTCCACCATCTCAGTCTGTTTGCTATAACTGCTTCATCTATGGTGTTCATTCCCAGTTTTTCTTTGATTTCCTCATTATGGACACCCTCCTGCCATTGTTCCCATCTATTGCTACCTGCAATCATTCTTGCTACTTTCATATCTGTAACCTCTACCTTGTGAATAAGGTAACCTGTATCCACCCAACTTTCACTCCCATACAACAAAGTTGGTCGAAAGATAGAGCGGTGCACTGATAACTTAGTCTTGGTACTTACATCCATCTTGCAGAAGAGAGTAGATCTTAGCTGAGCACTCACTGCATTAGCTTTGCTGAGATTCAGAACGGGGGAAAACTATAGCAATGATGACGGGGAAGTACTTGAAGAAAACGACCACTACGATATTGGAAGGTACAAGGAGAGAAAACTAAATATAGTTTCATAGTTTAATCAGAGCCCACAATATTATTCGAAAGTTTCTTGGACCTGTAGGTGCGACAAAAGCAGCGAGAACGGCTTTGAACGTCGCGACGGAATGGCCGAGAGCATTGAGGCGGTATGCTCCGATGCCCGAGGCCGTTCCCCGTCGTGGGTTCTAATCAGTGACGAACTAAGACTGTTGGAGGCCTGGTGCTGCGGCGAAACGGAAGGAGCCCCTCCTTCCCCCCCCCCCCCCCCCGTCACTTGGAAATACATGTATTACTATAAAAAAGAATTGGAGGTCCCTTACAGGACGAGAGGCACAGGAAGAAATAGCTTTCGAGGTCTGGAGGCCCCAGCAGAACGAGATGACAAAAAATAAAAAAAAAGGCATTTACAGGTATTGGAATCCTCCCTCGGGCATGGATGTTTGTGTTACCTATTCTATAAGTTAGTTCATAAGTAGTTTGTAAAAAATGTTCAAATGTTTGTAAAGCTTATGGGACTTAACTACGGGGTCATCAGTCCCTAAACTTACAAACTACTTATGAACTACTTACAAACTAGGACGGCACAAATATCCATGCCCGAGGGGGGATTCGAACCCCCGACCGTAGTGGCCGTGCTGATCGTGACTGGAGCGCCTCAGTCACCTCGGCCACCGCGGCCGGCAAGTAGTTTGTAAGTTTATGGACTGATGACCTCGCAGTTAAGTCCTATAAGCTTAACAAACATTTGAACGACTTTGAACGCTGGAACAGCGTCATTGATAACATTAATTACCACACTGCAACATACACGATAAAATAACTGTATGATTACTGTTTCTCACCATAAAAGAAAGTTTTGTCACCTTTTTCTTCTTTAAAGATGTTTAGCATTTTCAATACGTTCTGTGGATGAATTCTATAAATGAATCTCGCGAATAAACGATTTGATGAAGTTAGTCCGATGCTGTTGCCAACGACACCGCGACTGCCAGTAAGTTTAGTTGGACTAGGACATGCTCTAGCATGCAGGCGAGCCCCAAAGCGGCTAGACGGTATGTTTGTCTAGCAGATGGCAGTGGCAGCAGGCTTTTTTCCCGCGGCCACGTGCTGTGGCTGTGGCTGCCGGAAGTGTCACGTGTTGCGTTCCCAGAACTCAGCGTGCCGCACGAGCGCCGCGCCGCGGACACTTCGCCAGCTCACAAGGCGCGGTTACACATGCAACTCAATGACGCCACCACCGAGTCACATCTCGGCAGATGCCGCCGTGGCGTTGTGTGCTGCCCTTCCCACGCGCTCTTCTCACAACTATAGTTGGCGATTTATTTCGGTACAAATTTGCAACCTGCTGCTTTTATGGATATTTTTTATTCTTTCATAACTAGTTTTCCAACCACTTCAGACTCATCATCTGTAGAGATGTCACAGTAACAGTAGATTTTCTTGCACAAATTGTAGTTAGACGAATTTTAATGCGGTTTTCACGGGTTGTTGTTGTTCTGGTTTGATGCAGCTCTCCACAATACCCTATCCTGAGCAGGCCTCTTCATCTCCACATAAGAACGGCAACCTGCATATGTCTGAATCTGCTTACTGTATCCATCTCTTGGTCTTCCTCTGCGATTTTTACCCCATACACTTCCCTCCAACGCTAAATTCACAATTCCTTGATGTCTAAGAATGTGTCCTACCAATCTATCCCTTCCTTTAGTCAAGGTATGCCAGAAATTTCTTTTCTCCCCAATTCTGTTCAGTACCTCATCATTAGTTACGCGATCCACCCACCTAATCTTCAGCATTCTTCTGTAGCACCATATTTCAAAAGCCGCAATCCTCTTCCTGTCCGCACTGTTTATCGTCCATGTTTCACTCCCATACAAGGCAACACTCCATACAAATGCCTTCAGAAAGGACTTCCTTAGGCTTAAATCAATATTCGATGTTAACAAATTTCTCCTTTTCAAGAACGCTTTTCTACCCATTGCCATTCTGCATTTTATATCCTCTGTACTGCGACCATCATTTGTTATTTTACTGCCCAAATAACAAAACTCATCTACCTCCTTTATTGCTTCGTTTCCCATTCTAATTCCTTCAGCATCACCTGTTTTTCTTAGACTGCACTCCATTACCCTAGTTTTGCTCTTGTTAATGTTCATCTTATATGCACCTTTCAGCACACTGTCAATTCCGTTCAATTGCTCTTCCAGGTCCTTTGCTGTATCTTACAGAATTACTATGTCGTCGGCAAAACGCCATGTATTTAATTCTTCACCCTGAACTTTAATTCCTTCTCCAAATTTCGCCTTGCTTTCCTTTATAGCTTGCTCAATGTACAAATTGAATAACAATGGAGAAAGACTACAACCCTGTCTTACTCCCTTTCCAACCACTGCATCCCTCTCATGCCCTTCAACTCTGACAACCGCTGTCTGGTTTTTGTACAAGTTGTAAATAACCTTACGCTCCCTATATTTTACTCTTGCTTGCTTCAGAACTTGAAAGAGTTTATTACAATCAACATTGTCAAAAGCCTTCTCCAAATCTACAAAAGCTAGAAATGTAGGTTTGCCTTTTCTTAGTCTGTCTTCTAGGATAAGCCGTAAAGTGAGTATTGCCTCCCGTGTTCCTACATTTCTCCTGAAACTGATCTGCCCCGAGGTCGGCTACTACCAGCTTTTCCATCCTTCTGTATATAATTCGTGTTCATATTTTGCAACCATGACTTATTAAACTGATGGTTCTGTAGTTTTCACACCTATCTGCACCTGCTTTCTTTGGAATGGGGATTATAACATTTTTCTTAAAGTCTGATGGTACTTCGCCTGTCTCATACATCTTACACACCAGATGAAACGATTTTGTCACCAGGTGAAACAGGTTTGTCATGGCTGGTTCTCCCAGATACTGTACTGAGAGAGGTGCTCTGTCAAATTCTTCTCTCAGTACTGTATCTCCTATTTCATCCTCATCTACATCCTCTTCCCTTCCTACAATATTGTCTCTAAGTTCATTTCCTTTGTAGAGCCCCTCTATATACTCTTTCCACCTTTCAGCTTTCCCTTCTTTGCTGAGAACTGGTTTTCCATCAGTGTCCTTGATATTCATAGAGCTGTTTTTCTTATCTCCAAATGTTTCTTTTATTTTCCTGTAGGCAGTATCTATTTTTCCCCTATTTATACATTCTTCTACATCCTTGCATTTGCCTTCTAGCCACTCATGCTTAATCATTTTGCACTTCCTGTCAATCTCATTTCTTAGTCGTCTGTACTCCATTTTGCCTGTTTCATTTACTGCATTTTTATATTGTCTCCTTTCATCGATTAAATTTAGTATCTCCTGTGATATCCACGGATTTTTTGTAGGTCTTGCCTTCCTACCTATTCTGTCCTCTGCTACCTTCACTATTTCATCTCTCAATTTTACCCATTCCTCCTCTACTGTTTTATTTTCTCCTGTTTCTGTCAATTGTTGCCTAAAGCTCCCTCTGAAATTCTTAAGAACTTCAGGTTCCTTCAATTTATCCAGGTCCCATCTCCTTATTTTCCTACCTTTTTGTAGTTTCTTCAGTTTCAGCCTACAGTTCATAACCAACAAGTTATGGTCAGAGTCTATATCTGCCCCTGGGTATGTCTTACACTGTAAAACCTGGTTCCGAAATCTATTTCATACCATTATAAAATCTATCTGGTATCTCCCGGTGTCTCCTGGTCTCTTCCACGTATACAACCTTCTTTTGTGATTCTTGAACCAGGTGTTTGTTATAACTAAATTATGTTCTGTGCAAAATTCTACCACGCAGCTTCCTCTTTCATTCCTTTTGCCCAGACCATATTCACCTACTATCTTCCCTTCCCTTCCTTGTCCTACTACCGAATTCCAGTCTCCCATAACAATTAAGTTTTCCTCTCCCTTAATTGTCTGAATAATTTCCTTTAGCTCCTCATATATTTCTTCGATATCCTCATCATCTTCGCAGAGCTAGTTGGCATATAAACCTGTACTACTGTTGTCGGTGTTGGCAACTCGAGCAAAGTCTGTGGCACGATATAGGCATTATTTCATCATAATCGGATTACGGAGAAAGAACATGTCGTAATTTATACAGCTATCACTAACCGTAGTGTACATCTGTTTGGCTACACGAATTAATATGGTATTTTTGCAGGTAATACGAGCGTAGCTTCAGACGAGATACAGGCTTTGTTCCATAAAACTGGAGCAGAAAAAATATTGAAATTTATGTTTCTTTAATTCATTTTTTTAATAGTCATGTCTGTCTCTTTGAACACGTTAATCTCCAGAGCTACCAGACAGATTTTCATGGTGTTTTTACAGGTAACTTGAGCGTGTCTTGCGACACTATACAGGCTTTAATAGATCTAAGTCCGACCAGTGAAAGAAGAGGTGTCATAATTTAAACTTTTATCTGAAACCATAGTGTTTATCAGTCACAACAGGCTGTTCTCCAAAACTAATGAAGCAACAATCATGGGGTTCCACAGGTAAAAGACATCGTAATTTAAATTCATAGGACTCTGTTATGCTCAAACTACCGCGCAGTACAGAAAAAACCAACAAACTAGCTTTTTGTTTCGTAGTGCACCATAGTCCCATGCTGATCATCATTTGCCTTGGTGTTTTCAGAAGATTAGGCCAATGAGAAAATGAAGCACTGCAATCTTATCTTTACGAACACAAACTAACATTTACTGATTTCGCTATGTTTATTAAAAACTTAACGAAATTGCTTTGATTTTGTCGATATGATTTAGTTATATTTCACTTCTTGATTATGAAAAATGAGTTCAATGACAAACTCGTTCAACAAGGGTTCCACTTTTACTGAATAAAGTCCGGAACTCTAAAAAGCGATGGTATACAAAGGCCTTTCTCTAACTTCCGTTGCGAATTGGTACCCAACAATAAGTAATAATGCTTGTTGAAATTTAAAAAAAAGTCACTTCACCGGTAGAAAATTATAGGTGGTTTGAAACAGTCTGAATATACGCAAGAGAACGATTAAAAAGGTTGGACTAGGGATATGTCGACAGCAGAACATTGTTATTCAAGGACATGGCTCAAGAAATGATATACTGTCCTTACACTCTTTCCTACTGCGGCAGCGGGCAGACTCGAGCTCGTCAGCTTTTAATGAGCATAAGAAGGGGACTGGAAAAGGCCAATTAGTCCGTCACTCGAATCCGGCAACTTTGCCCCCAGGTGGCCTGGCCCTTTTAGTGAGTCAACCAGGGTGGGACTACTGGCTGCAAAAAATGTTCAAATGTTTATAAATCTAAGGGACTTAACTGGTGCAGTTCTCAGTCCCTAGCCTTACAAACTACTTTAACTTACAGTGCCTCGGCGGAATGGTCGAACGCATTGAGGCGCTATGCTCCGATGCGCGAGACCGTTCCCTGTCAGGGGTTCGAATCCTCCCTCGGGCATGGATGTTTGTGCTATCTTTTATTATAAGTTAGCTTATAAGGAGGTTTTAAGTTTAGGCACTGATGACTCCGCAGTTAAAACCATTAACTTACAGTAACCTATGCTAAGGACAACACATACACACACACACACACACACACACACACACACACACACACACACACACACACACGCGCGCGCGCGCGCGCGCGCGCGCGCGCCCGAGGGAGGACTCGAACCTCCGACGGCGAGCAATCGGCCGCTCCGTAGCAAGACGTCCTAGTGCGCTCGGCCACTACAAACGCGGCCCTTGGCTACAAACACGACTCAGCACCTTGTCAACCGGCAAACAACTCGGCAGACCTTTGTCGACTCTCGCTGTGTACTTCAAGTTATCGAACAGAAAAATATGTCATCTATATTTTTCGACCTGTTTATTGTAAACTTAATAGAGTAAATTTATGTTGTAAGCGATGGCTATAAACTCAAAACTTTATACGTGAAAGCGTTACATAATCTTGAGAAAATGCATGACGATGTGACGGTAAGAATTCACACTGCTGTGTTAAATTGTTCACTAGAGGCAGCGAAAACTAATTAGCGCGTTTCGCAGGCCAACATTAGTGCATACCAGTTCCAAAACACCCAGTTCTATGAAACTTTCTTCCTGAGCTTTATACAGAACCTGCCTCACTTCTTGGACAGCACGACCTGAAAAACAGGTGAGCAGGTATTCCACAGTTCGGTTGTGTATGTCGTAGGTGATCGGAAGGTCATCCACCTACTGCAAAACATGTTCTATAACGGCCAAACAGGGTGACTCTGTCATCAATAAAAAGATTTCGTAATTATTTCGAAATAATTCAAAAAATGTTTGTATAGCTTATGGGACTTAACTACGGGGAAATCCCTAAACTTACAAACTACTTATCATCTAGCTTATCCTCAAATATCCATGCCCGAGAGGGGATCCGAACCCCCGACCGTAGTGGCCGTGCAGACCGTGACTGGAGCGCCTCAGTCCCCTCGGCCACGGCGGCCGGCTCGAAATAATTATATTTTCCTTTTATTGTTCACAAGGTATAAAAATACATCTCAGTTAAGAATACACTAACATCCAAACCTTCAGATGTCAGACACTCAGATCCGTATCAAACGTTGTATATCGATAGAGTATCAACCTAAACTTGTATATAATTCGTGATTTGTGCTGTTGTCCAGTAGAACGTGTATAAACAATAATAATAAGTAACAACTAACCTACGGAATAGAGCAAAAGCGTATCTGGGAGGCATATTCACGTCACCCTTCCGTGGGTTTATAAGTAGCGCATTAGATTGTCATGCAGAGGGTCCTGGGTTCAAACCACCTAGGCCTTAAATTTTTTCATTGTTTAAACTACAGTACGTTGGAAATTGTTCCTCATATGTGAAAGGACTGTTTCCATTTTGTAGCAATGTGTTATTGGCAGTTTACTCTTGCTTCGTTTTATTTGAAAGTAGCTAATCTGTAAGGTTTATTCGTAGTTTCACAGAATAAACGAACATAATCAGAACATATGAATAATAAAAAAAAACTGCATCACACATCCAGCTGTATTAATAGTAATAATAGTAATAACAATAACAAAAAATAGTAATGTTAAAAACAATAAGCGTAATTAAAGTAATAACACCGTACAGGTTTCCTACTTTCAAATAAAACGAAGCAAGAGTAAACTGCCAATAACACATTGCTACAAAATCGAAACAGTCCTTTTACATATGAGAAACACGTTGCTCCTTTTAACAATTTTCAACATACTATAGTTTAAACAATGAAAAAAAATTAAAGCGAGTTGGGGCTTGAATCCAGTACCTTCTGCATCACAAGCTAACACTCTACCAACTAACCCACGGTGGCGTGGCTTGATTGTCCCTCACTAACACGCTTTTCTCTAATCCGTAGGTTTGATGTTACTTATAATTTACGCACGTTCTACTGGACGGCAGCAAAAATCAGGAATTATATAGATGTTTCGGTTGATACTCTATCGATATACAACGTTTGGTGTGAATCTGAGTGTTTGACATCTGAAGGTTTGGGTGTAAGTTGCTTCCACATTTCCAAATTCATCACTCTCTTATCGTAGTAACAGCTACAAAGAGAACCTTAACACCTTTAAGATTTCTTATGAGTTTCCGTAATAAACTAATTGTTATTCTAACATAAAAAATTTAATGCGGTGGCTGGTTACAAATGATTTTGTTGACGTAGACTTAATTAAACTGAGGACTTTGTATGAAGCGCCTGATTGACTATTAATCTTATGTGTGCATGTTTAGTGTGCCGAATGACATGGAAAGGAAATTTCTTGCGTCTCGAATGAGCAAACGCATTCGAAGATAACATAAGGGCATTTTCAGTGTGTTCTGGGCTCCACTTTATACATTTTTTTTTTATTTAGCAAACACCGTTTTGTCTTCGGGTGAAACATTCAGTAGTAACCTATTTACTTATAATTTCATCTTGAATACAGCGCCCTGCTTTCTAACTTTCTTACTAGCTCCAATATGTTGTTATTGTAAAGCGGTACACGATGCCGTTCCCAAATGTTCAAATGTTTGTAGAGCTTAAGGGACTTGACTACGGGATCATCAGTCCCTAAACTTACAAACTACTTATGTACTAGCTTATACTAAAGACGACACAAACATCCATGCCCGAGGGGAGATTCGAACCCCCGACGGAGATCGGCCTTGCGCATCTGTATATAGCGCCTCAATGCGCTCGGTCACTCTGCCGCGAATACTATGATCTTCTGACACGAAATGACGCTGTAAGCGCTACCAGTTGCTTTAAACATGCTTTTTATTTGCGCTAATATTTCCGTACTAGTTGAATTGGACAATACATTGTCGAATCGTGTTATTAGGATAACATGTTACATGCAGTGAAATCAAAATTGTAGTTATGTGAAAAACACTGAGAAGAATAAAGGTACATGTTATCCACGATAAATATCACATTTATAACTGTCGCATTATGAAATGAAAAGCCGAAGTTGATCGAAACTCGCAAAAGACTAATAAAAACTTCAAATTAAAGCGAGTCATTGAAGTACGTGTCAAAGAGGACCTTAGTTTTCGTAATAGTACTCAAAAGAATGAAGTGTATGTATCTTCCGTTTACTGTACGAAACATGACAGCCATATACAACACAAAAATTGACCATTACTACAAAACTCGGAAGGCAGTGTAGTTAGGTCAGTACCTTCATATTTTTACGACTGTGTCCTGTAATTACACACACGACTGCTGCCACGTTTATAGGAGGCGAGATTTCAGTGACACGAATGATACCGTATACGGCAGTCAGTCTAGTAACATATGTCTGTTTCTTTTTTTTTTTTTTTTTTTTTTTTTTTTTTCATGGAACAAGGTGAATGAAGTCCCATCGTCAACTGACGATTTCCACTTCATGTTGTTACACTTTATTTGGGGACATAATAACTTTATTTCACAAGAAACTTTGGGAGTGGACTCATATGGCCTATATCTTGGTCCGTAAGATACGACTAAGAAATGAGATTGACAGGAAGTGCAAAATGGCTAAGCAGGAGTGGCTAGAAGCCAAATGCAAATCTGTAGAAGAATGTATAAGAAGGGGAAAAGTAGATACCGCCTACAGGAAAATAAAAGAGACATTTGAGGACAAGAAAAGCAACTCTACCAATATCAAGAACTCAGATGGGAAACCAGTTCTCAGCAAAGAAGGGAAAGCTGAAAGGTGGAAAGAGTACATAGAGCAGCTCTACAAAGGAAATGAACTTAGAGACGATGTTGTAGGAAGGGAAGAGGAAGTAGATCAAGATGAAATAGGAGATACTATACTGAGAGATGAATTTGACAGAGCCCTGAAAGACCTAGGTCGGAACAAGGCCCCAGGAGTAGATAACATACCCTCAGAGCTGCTAAAGTCTCTGGGAGATCCAGCCATGACAAAACTATTTGAACTGGTGTGTAGGATGTATGAGACAGGCGAAATACCCTCAGACTTTAAGAAAAATGTAATAATCCCCATTGCAAAGAAATCGGGTGCAGACAGGTGTGAAAATTACAGAACCATCAGTTTGATAAGTCATGGTTGCAAAATTTTAACACGAATTATCTACAGGAGAATGGAAAAGCTGGTAGAATCTGACCTCGGGGAAGATCAGTTTGGATTCAGGAGGAACGTAGGAACCCGAGAGGCAATACTCACTTTACGTATTATCTTAGAAGATAGATTAAGGAAAGGCAAACCTACATTTTTAGCTTTTGTAGATTTGGAGAAAGCGTTTGACAATGTTGACTGGAATACACTCTTTCAAATTCTGAAGTCAGCAGGGGTAAAATATAGGGAAAGGAGAGTTATTTACAACTTGTACAAAAGCCAGACGGCAGTTATTAGACTCGAAGGGCATGAAAGGGAAGCATCAGTTGGGAAGGGAGTAAGACAGGGTTGTTTGTAGCCTTTCTCCGATATTATTCAATTTGTACATCGAGCAGGCGGTGAAGGAAAGCAAGGAAAAATTTGGAATAGGGATTAAAGTTCAGGGGGAAGAAATAAAAACGTTGCGTTTTGCTGATGACATTGTAATTCTGTCAGAGACAGCAAAGGACCTGGAAGAGCAGTTGAATGGAATGGACAGTGTGTTGAAGTGAGCGTATAAAATGAACATTAACAAGAGCAAAACAAAAATAATGGAATGCGGTCTTAGAAAATCAGGCGATGCTGAAGGAATTAGATTAGGTAACGAAACAATGAAGGTGGTAGATGAGTTTTGTTACTTGGGTAGTAAAATAACATGCGATGGTCGCAGTACAGAGGATATAAAATGCAGAATGGCACTGGGAAGAAAAGCATTTTTGAAAAAGAGAAATTTGCTAACATCGAATATTAATTTAAGGGTAAGGAAGTCTTTTCTGAAGGCATTTGTGTGGAGTGTTGCCTTGTACAGGAGTGAAACATGGACGATAAGCAGTGCGGACAGGAAGAGAATAGAGGCTTTTGAAATGTGGTGCTACAGAAGAATGCTGAAGATTAGGTGGGTAGATCGCATAACTAATGAAGAGGTACTTAACAGAATTGGTGAGAAAAGGAATTTTTGGCATACCCTGACCAAAAGAAGAGATCGCTTGGTAGGACACATTCTTAGACATCGAGGAATTGTAAATTTAGCATTGGAGGGAAGTGTGTGGGGTAAAAATCGCAGAGGGAGACCAAGAGATTCGTATAGTAAGCAGATTCAAGTGGATGTGTGTTGCCGTTCTTATGAGGAGATGAAAAGTCTTGCTCAGGACAGAGTAGGGTGGAGAGCTGCGTCAAACCAGTCTCCGGACTGAAGACCACAACAACAACAACAAGATACCCCAAATGATGTATTAAAACTTTACTATTTAAAGTACATGATAAAATGCATTAATAATTCAAACATTGAAAAAAAAATTCTTTTAATTAGTTAAGGATCGTGGCACCTTATATCTGTGCTAGGGTAATGAAATGGTCCTTCCTAGTGTTTGAATGTTGTGGACGGTATGCCGAAGGTGGTCCACTTTGTTGTGAATCTTAGTCGCCCTCTTACGTATTGCCTCCATGATGGTATCCATACGGAGAGCTTCATGGATGTCTACATTCCTGGTGTAGCGGTCTGCCCTTAGGATCCAACGCAGTGTCCTGTTTTGGACTACTTGTATTCTTGCAACCTGTGTTGCACTAGTTAGGCCCCAAATGGAGCTGCCATGTAATATTTTAGACAGTACTGTGGCCTTGTACAGTCGTAGCCTGTCGCCTGTGCTCAGCTCTGTACTCAAGAACAGTGGCATTAAGCTCTTGGACATAGCGTAAACCTTTGGTCGTAAGTTATCGATGTGTTTATGCAGGAAGAACTGCCTGTCTAGGGTAACTCCCAGATGTCTAACTGTAGTTCCCCAGGGGATGTCTTGCCCGTTGAGACGCAGGTTGGACGTCATCTGTGGTCGCTTCCTGGTAAAGTAAATCGCTGTGGTTTTCACTGGATTCAGCTTCATCTTGTTGGTCTTACATGTCTGTGCAATGCACCGCCGTTTTATACCTTCTATAGGCGATAATAGCACCATCTGTACTACGCAATGACTTTTGTCATCTTAGAGTTAATTAACAGCCACAGTACATGGTCATAGTCCGTCGTGGATGGAACTGATAATTGGATACTTAACTGTAGAAAGGTGCTATGTGCCAAATTCATGAAAAATGTGATAAGTGGTTTGAAAGGTGTAAGATACCGAAGAGGATCACGTATGAAGAGGGCTGTGTCCACCAAGTATTCCAAGCGGTTACACTTTCCACCAGTAGATTGCATCAGTGCTAAGTTGCCTGCTGATTTCATAAGAATGGTGCAATGTGCCATTCGGTTGTGTTTGTTTCACTTTTATGCCGTGATAAGTGTGTGCAAAGACTTCTAGCCTCTCCTTTATTGTGAATCATCACCCTTCAACTTATAAAGTATGTATACAATAACTGCATAATATTACCATCATATACAGTCACATAATATTGTCATATAAATCAAACATTATATAACTATGTATTATCTTTAAATCATTTTCTACATATGTGATGTCCATATGTTAGGGAATGGCGGATGAAAGGCACATGGGTAGGAGACGGAGGAAGAATGGTAGTGGATCATTCACAGATGAACAGATGAAATTAAAGACGGAAGGTTTGGCGTATGAAACGCACAAATAAACAGATACACCAGCTATGAACCGTCCTTCACCGCAGGTACGATTTTAAGCCCTTCGCTGTTAAATCTATCTAAGGAATTATTGCTGTTGAATGGTTACATATTTCTAGTCTACTCAAAAAAACTCAACACAATGAACCTTCTTCCTCCCGTGCGACTCAGATTTTGCCGTGATAGAGATAAGGAAATCGGTGACGAAAGCATTTGTACCCAGCGACCTTTGCAAAATGGTCGGGGAAGCAAAGGCTGTTAGACCTTTCAAAGTAATTCGTAATGATGTGGAACGTGTCACGTTAATGAAAGGTGTATTTACAAATTATTACTTTGTACTACATATAACATGAACATTTTTTTTTTAATTTTTATCTTTTTTTTTTCTTTTTTAAGGTTTACTAATTTATATCTAAAAATTCGTCTATAGTGTAGAAGGAGTTGCCATTCAGAAATTCTTTTAGTTTATTTTTAACCCTTAACTACTATCTGCGGTCTCTCAGACCGCTACGACTTTTTGAGTCGAGATATTTCACACACCCCTGCCGAGCTAAAAGGACTCTTCCGTGTACCTTCCTGGTGGCCAACAAGGTCCACGTGCCAGCATTCTTGCAGTGTTGCTGCTCCTTGTTCCGTATTTATGAGCCTTGCTCGGCCTCACTGACCGACTATAGTGTTTTCGTGCCGCTGGCGCAGGCTCTGCCTCGTAGCGCCTGGCCAGTCGGCTTGGTGAGCGCGGCCTGCTAAGCGACAGCGCTGTGGCTGTGGCCTCTCTCTCGCTGTTGTTGTTCCGTGTCGTGTTTCTCCATGGCAGGAAAAGCTGAACGTTCTATGCAACGCATTTTATGTGAAGTAGATGTGGGTGATAAGGAACGTTTCGGTGAATCCTCAGATGATTTTGACGACAGCGATAATGACCCTGGTTTTGAGGTATTTAGTGAACATGACGCTAATTTAGAGCAGGAACCTGAAAGTGATGAAGATGTGACGCCTGATGATGACGAAGCAGGTTACTTCTTCGGTAAGAACAGATGTTTTCGATGGTGGAAAAAGCAGCCAGCGTAAGAACACATCGTCTTACAGCATCCTGGACTGCGACAGACGGCTCAAAGGATATCTTTAGTTTGTACTTTTTGTTTTATAAGAAAAATGTGGCAACCTTTCTGGGAGAATCGTAAACGGAAAGGAGATTTCGCATAAAATTTACTATAATTCAAATGGGATTTTTGTATCTAATCACGCTATGAATTTGTAATATAATCTCTATATTGATAATCTGTAGGTGTGTAGAGAAATAATTACTTGCTCTTCTTTTCGTAGCACAAAAAAAAAAAAATGTACTGCAAATTGCGCTTTGTTTTACTTGTCATGTTACTCAAACTACATTGTTTAAAAAGTCAAATTTCTACTAATGCCACCTCTAAGACATGTAATGAACGACAGGAAGCCATGAATGTATATATTTAGCAAAACACTAGTTTAATATATGGAAAATACGAGAGCGGTCTGAGAGACCCCTCCATAGTAGTTGCGTTCCTGTCAACGTCTATAGTAGTTAAGGGTTAAATGCTAGTTGGCTATCTGTCAGGCTTTTGATGCTGTTTGGTAGTCAACCAAAGACTAATTTCTATGAATATTTCAGATTTTTTTAAATTATTCAAGCACTGGCAGACGAGATACTCTCTACAAAAAATTGAACATTTCAAAAGCTATCAGCATTACATGTGATTCAACAGATGTAGCTCATGTAGGAACAAAAGATTGTTACACCGACATGGAAAGGACCCGTAAAGTGCATGTCCTCTAAAAAGGGAAACATGCAAAAAAAAACATTCAATCTGCTACCTTTGAATCTATTTCCTCAATCCATTCAATTACAGATGAAAAGAAGAGATATTTAAAGGCTGTGATACCTTATCTGGAAAAGAATGAGCATGAAGAATATTATATGCTACTCTGTGGAGAGTGACTAAGAACTTGGCACCTAGAATAATTTGATGGGATTTTAGCACCTTTCAGCCGGCCGCGGTGGCTGCGGCCCGCCAGTAACAGTCTGCACGGCCACTACGGTCGGGGATTTGAATCCCCCCTCGGCATGGATGTTTGTGCCGTCCTTAGTATTAGCTAGTTGATAAGTAGTTTGTAAGTTTAGGGACTGATGACCCCGTAGTTAAGTCCCATAAGCTCTACAAACATTTGAACATTTTAGCACCTTTCATAAATGTTTATGTTTGAATTGCCTTCAGCACCAAACAATTCAAACTGTGTCACGAAACCACTACTAATATATGATAAGATACTCTCATGTAAAAGTTTGATGAGTAAATAATTAAAACTCTGCACTACAGACAGTTTTTTTGCAATAACTTCAGTTCATACATTTGGTACTTTGTACCTTTCTACAGTTAAGTATGCAATTATTGATGGCGAAGCACTTGCCAAACACGTAGAAGCACGATGAGAAACGTTGTTTGAGGAATTCTGTGCCGTCAAAGGAGAAACAGTGGCTGCTACGGGGTACTCCGGAAAGTGAGAGTATCTTTTTTTTGCGCAGCAAAGTTCATACTCAGCAAACATACATACCGCTAGCCTCCAGCTGCTGCAACAGCGTGTGGTTTGTTTTCATTTAACGTCACTGTACCGTCTCAACCACTGTGTGGGCACAAATTAACGCAGCAATTAACACGGCTGAGAGCGCTATAATATCCAAACTCAGTCTTGCTGCGAAACGTGGGACAAGTGATACAGCATGGGTGATACCTTTAAATATTGTATAGGTGTGTTGTATTATGTTCGAGATGAAAGTGGACATTCTTCTACATCTACATAGATACTCTGCATATCACATTTAAATGCCTGGCAGAGGGTTCATTAAACACTTTTCTCTGCCGTTCCATTCTCTAATAGCGCGCGGAAGATCAAATTTCAAATGTTTGTAGAGTCTATGGGACTTGACTACTGGGTCATCAGTCCCTAAACTCACAAACTACTTATGAATTACTTACAACTAAGGACGGCACAAATATCCATGCTCGAGGGGAGATTCGAACCCCCGACCGTAGTGGCCGTGCAGACCGTGACTGGAGCGCCTCAGTCCCCTCGGCCACTGCGGCCGGCCGCGCGGAAGAAAGAACACATATACAGGGTGTTTCACTAAGTGTGTTTGCCTCTGTAACTTATAAAATAATAGGTGACAGGAAATTTTAATGCGGTAGGTCAACACAAGAAATGTTACACTTTCTGCGGAGCTATGAACATAGTTTATTGTATCATTTTCCAAAGAGTTACACCAGAAAGATATAATTTTTTAAATGGAAGAATAGTTTTTTTCTATCGTGTATTAGATTCGTTTAAACCAGCTGCGTCCAAATCAATTTAAACTACATTCCTATCACTGTTAGTTTGGGAGCTACAACCCTTCAAAGTTCCGGGGGCGGAGGCTGCGATAGCGTAGCTCACTGGCCGAGTGGCTATCCCCTGGTGCACGGCCCACTGTCTCATGACCACCAGCCAGTGAGCTACGCTGTCGTAGCCTCCACCCCCTAAACTTTGAAGGGTTGTAGCTCCCAAACTAACAGTGATAGGAATGTAGTTTAAACTGATTTGGACGCAGCTGGTTTCAACTAACCCAATGCACGATAGAAAAAACTATTGTTACATTAAAAAAATTATATCTTTGTACTGTACCTCTTCGGAAAATGATACAATAAACTATGTTCATAGCTCCGCAGAAAGTGTAACATTTCTTGTGTTGACCTACCGCATTAAAATTTCCCGTCACCTATTATTTTATAAGTTACAGAGGCAAACACACTTAGTGAAATACCCTGTATATATACTTCTACATGATCGCTCGCAAGTGTTCGGCGAAGGATGCACAGAATCAGTTTCAGCTCTGAAGTCTTTTATAGTAACATCGTCATCATTGCCATTGTATACAAAAAGTAGGTGAATGAAATTATAAGATCTCGTCGCAATAAAACAGCCTTGTTTCGGTGAGTACCAACGAATTCGATTGTCGTATACGTGACACTCGCCCCCTTGCATTTCGTGATACTATAAAAAGAGCTGCCACCCTTTGCACTTTTTCGATGTTCACCTTGATCACATGTGGTAGCGATAGCTTTCCACGAAGAAATGCTCTTGTACAGCGGTCGGCAACTGCCGGACCGCGGTCCAGGTCCGGCCGAAAACTGGACCCCCAAAAATATTTTCAAAGAATAAGTTACATACTCTAAAAATTAAAAAACAAACAATATTTCTATAGATAACGACACCAAGCTACAAGTAAATGGGAAATTAATATGTGATTTGGTTCAAAGTGTATCATCATTCCGTCGCAGGCTGGTTCTTCAAAAGAGACGTTTTAAGCCAAGAATTTCTTCATTTTACAACCATTTTTGAATATAGAATAATCCATATTGTAAATTTTGTGTCCCAACTTCGTCGCCGCTTTTGTGTCCCAGCCTCGTCGTAGGTGTCGGTGGCCGAGTGGAATGAGACCGACACGCTGGTGCAGGTACGGAGGGGAGCAGCCAGAAACTATAAACACTCGAGTAAATTAGAAAGAGATATATATTGCACAGAATGTAACAATACTTAACTTTTACATAGTACTGCAGAATGTTGATACATAGTTGTTAGAGGCCTGCCTAGTGCCTGTACAATAGCAAAGTCTTCACTGGTGCCTATCTGATTACGAAGGTCCTAACTCGTTGCTATCTCAGTCCGAAGTGACTGGTGTCTTTCAGTGGTGGCCACGAGCGGCGTTGTCGCAGAGGGCGCTCGTGGCTGTCGTCGTGAGAACGCCGCGCCGTGCGTGCATGGCGGCGCGCGGCGAAAGTAAGTGGCGCGCACTTTGTACTTGTGCGACACCACAGTAAAATTTCTTGGCAGATTTTAAGAAGGAATTTTCAGAAATAGACAAGTTCTCACGATTCTTAAAATCCCTTGAGAGGTTTCTTTTGCAGCAGAATGAACAGATGTGGCCTCGAAGTTGTTCCACGTGTCAAAGCCTTCATTCCAAATGGAGATAAGTCTATCCACTGAAGAATTTAGGAGTCAACATATCCCGGAAAAATATGAAAATTGCAAAAACTTAGCGATCTACCTGTTTGCTATCTTTGGCTCCACAATTATTTGTGAAATTTCATTTTCAGAAACGAATTTCTTGGTGAATAATTTTCGCTCAAGACCAACGATCGTCCACTCTGACGACAGTATTCGCATAAGCTGCTCAGCACGTGAACGTAACTTTAAGAAACTGGCTGAGGACAGCAAATGCAATTTTTCCCATGAATGTTTCAGACATATACGCACATTTCATGTTCTTTCATACTTTCTTAGCGAAAATTAAAAAAAAAAAAAAAAAAAAAAAAAAAAAAAACAAGTAGTATGTATAATGCATGACCTGTTTCTGGACTTTTCAATAAAAGATTGACTATCGATTTTATTTCATACTTTATTTGGGTGAAAATAAAAATAAAAAGCAGATAATATAAGTTTTTCTGGATTGTTTATACATTTTTATTTTACATCTACTGTAGTTCATATTATTTTGAGAGTGAAAATTAGAAATCATTAAAGAATTTGATTTTTGAAGTCAGTTGTATTTCATATTATTTTGTAAGGGAAATTTAAAATAAAAAATTAACAATCTGGACCTCGATAAAAATTTTCAAAAGTATCCGGGCCTCATCTAAAATTACTTGCCGACCTCTGCTCTAGTAGTTGCTTGGCATGCGTAGTGTACGCATTTACTAGTCAATCGTGCGCATATACAGTCACAGAAAAATCTTCTTATTCGACATCATGGTATATTTTTAAAATTTCAACAACTTAATAAGTGCTACAAAGTAGATTATGATTATAAGGATAGGAATTCAACATACTTAGAAATGCATAAAAACACAAGACGATTGTTTTCAATGTTCATAAAATAACACCGGAACTTACTGTGCTCAGAAATCAGACAGCGAATGATACCGTGCGCTCGATTACGTTTTGCCGCCGTTGACCCACCGTTTCTGCCCCACTTTCCCACACTTTTCCTTTAAAATATCGGTAATTAGAAAACATACCGCGGCGGTTTAGCCGTGCGTACTGGAGCGCCGTGTTGCGGTGCGCGTGGCAGTTCGCCGTCGGGGTTTCGAATCCCCCTGGGGCATCAATGTTTGTGCCGTCTTTAGTATAAGGTAGTTCATAAGTAGTTTGTAAGTTTAGGGACCGATGACCCCGTAATTGAGTCCCGTAAGCTCTACAAACATTTGAATTTATTTTGAAAACATAACAAGCAGATAAGTTCAGCGAAGCAGGCAGACACTGAGATGTATTTTGTTCGTTATTCTGTGACGGCTTCACGTTTGTGAGACAGCGATTGATGAGTCGTGTGCTACGTAGCTAGTAACTAAATCTTGCTTAAGAAAATCCGGCGTAGATTTTCACGTTTCTTTGACTGAGAAAAGAAATTCTCAAAAATTTGGAAATAAACATCTGTGTTGGCAGTGGACTCACAGACTACTAGCCGATAATCAGACTAGCAGGAATAGCGAACTAATCTCAATTTTCATGGCTACGAATTTGATGCACATTGGCAGTGTTTTCAGTCAACCAGTTGTGATCAGAATGTCTATTCTTTAGCCTAAACGTGAAACTTAAATTACAGTGACCTACAAATATTTCAACATCTCGGCTGTTTCAAGGCAATGAACTGAATTGAATTTGTGTCAGACCGGGACTCGAACCCGGATTTTCCGGTTTGGGTCAGCGGTCGCCTTAAACGATAAGGCTACCCGAAAACACTTCTTGTTGTACCTGAATTCTCAACTTATCGCGAAGTTAGATTATACTGCCCCCTGTCTATTATTCCACTTGCTCGAAGTTTCATCTGCACTGTTATTGTCATTCTCTGTTTATTGCATACAATATATACATTTATAGATATGGTGTCCCATCTTTTGGACATGACCGAAAGAACTGACACCAAAGTCATAGCAGTCTCTGGTCAAATTAATCATCTACTATCGTTTAAGGAAACTCTGGTCATTCATGAAACGCCGTGGTGGAGCGGCCGAGTGGTCTAAGGCTCCTTGCTGCAGGGCACGCGGGTGCTCGCCGTCGGAGGTTAGAGTCCTACCTCGGAAATGTGTGTCTATGTTGTCCTTAACTTAGTATAAGTAGTTTGTAAGCCTAGGAACTGATGAGCCAAGAAGTTAAGTCCCATAGATTTACAATCATTTGAACTTTTGAATACATGAAATGTGGTAAGGTTTGTTACGGAGTGAGAAGATTAAAGTTTGATAGCTGTGTGTTGCAGAAGCTGCCTGTCGAAAGTTTGCGGGACAGGAGTAATATCCTGAAAAAAGTATGCAACCGCATGTAGAGCCGGAAATGGAAGCTTTCAGGTACGCTTGGAATAAGAGAAATTACCACTGGACCACCTTTGAGTTACCAACTTCTGAACGCAAATTTTTCCCTGAAACTAATTCTGGAATCGTTTATGCAAAAATTCTTTCCCTGCTTATACTAATTGGTTTTAGATTTCTGTTTATGCACGTTTATTCGTTTCAGAATATTGCTTCCATACCACAGGTCCGCAGACCACACGGAGCTAAAATATGGTCGACGAAAGATTGAAAATTTCAAACTTTTATTCATTTTAAACTATTAATCACTTATTACAGGGCCAATCAGTCTTAGATTTTGTCCACGATAACTGGACGATATTACTGGTGCTGACAGAAGCGGATGAAACCGAGTTTATTTGAAAGATAATAATGTGTAAGAGTGCTACCACGTTTATTAAATTTCCGAATGACAAAAGCTGTAAGAATATATTTGAATCTTTTTTTTTTTGTAGCAAAGAAGCAAATTCACACAATAACAATCCAGAAATCGGCTTGCGCTATCTCGTGCTTTTCTCAGTGTTCTATTTGTCAGAAAAAAGGTTCCTTGCTTTGCCGATAATTAAAAACAAATCCAGAACTGATTCAAAGTAAGTGATGATTTGCGTGTAGCAAGAAACAGTATTATTTAGCTCCATAAACCTTACTTAAACTGAACATTCAAGTCCAAAAACCACTTTGACGCAAACTAAATTTAATTTTAAACTAAATTAAAAAATTGTAATATTATTGTTAATATGTGTTACTTTTGATTTTAACGGATATGTTAAAATTTTAAGATTTATTTGCAGATTCGCACCATTTATTTTTCTTGAATCCTTGGGGCCATGCTCATAACAAAGGAACCAAAGTATTCTCTGGTTCAAACAAAGGTTGTGAGCTACTGTTTTAGAAAGCTGGTGCCACAATTTATTAGTCACGACACAAAAGTGATGTATCTGCCAAACACGACATATTTAGCAGAATATTTCTGGTGTGATCTTCATTTGGTCAATCCATTTTGTATGTGCTCCCTTAAAACATCGACATTGGGCGCAGGAGTCGCATACACAGAGGATTTTAAATTCCCCAAAAGATCACTGGATTCAATTTTGATTCTCGGAAGGCTATATGATGGAGCCCTCTCGACCAATCCACCTGTTCGGAAACTGACTATCGACGTATTAGAGAACTGACAATGTAAAGTGACGTGGGACACCATCATGCATACATCATATTCGTTCGATGATTCCTGCAACTGAGGTCTAAGTAACTCAAATGACTCATTTCTGAGAAACAGTAGACTCGTTATTCCAGCAAGACGTTGGGGTTGAAAGAGATGATCATGAATAAAAGCCCACACCTTGAAGTTGATAATCTGTTGTAGTCTGTCTTATCGCACATTGTAAGACCCCATTACGCGAAAAGCCAGTGTCATCAACGACTAAGGTTCGTGCTAAGAACTACAGAAACATTGCACGCTGCATTAATATGTGATGACAGAGAGTTATTCTTCATTGAATGTCTGTCTCATTTAATTCTTGCACACGCTGGTCATTCGGATAGAGAGAATTTCCATGAAGAATGTTGTATATCGTCATGTGATTAACGTCTTCCCTTCCCGCAATTTCCTTGTATTAGCTGATTTAGTCTCGTCCACAAATACAATGAAGCTGTTCTTCATGTTCGGGCTTTCGCACTTCGCGTGGTCTCCCACCATCTGGAACTCTCTTCTCAAATGCATCTGCCTCTCGTAAGCGTTGCAGGATTAATACAGACGTTCTTGCACGCGGTAACTGCCTCTCAGGGTAACGTTCCGCATCAATGTGTGACTTATGTTTCTCCAGCGGGAGTTACTTGTGGTGACACAGATATTTCTGACTAAATATTATTGGAAAAATTCACTTTGACGCGTATGCGCCAACACACAAGTTATCTCATATATACACTACTGGTCATTAAAATTGCTACACCAAGAAGAAATGCAGATGATTATCGGGTATTCATTGGACAAATATATTATACTAGGACTGACATGTGATTACATTTTCAAGCAATTTGGGTGCATAGATCCTGAGAAATGTTCAAATGTTTGTAAAGCTTATGGGACTTAACTGCGGGGTCATCAGTCCCTAAACTTAGAAACCACTCATGAACTACCTTATACTAAAGACAGCACAAACATCCATGTCCGAGGGGGGATTTGAACCCCCGACGGGGAACGGCCTCGCGCATCATAGCAGAGCGCCTCAATGTGCTCGGCAGCTCCGCCGCGGCCTGAGAAATCTGTACCCAGAACAACCACCTCTGGCCGTAATAACGGCCTTGATACGCCTGGGCATTGAGTCAAACACAGCTTGCATGGCGTGTACAGGTACAGATGCCCATGCAGCTGCAACACTATACCACAGTTCATCGAGAGTAGTGACTGGCGTATTGTGACGAGCCATCTGCTCGGCCACCATTGACGAGACGTTTTCAGTTGGTGAGAGATCTGGAGAATGTGCTAGCCAGGGCAGCAGTCGAACATTTTCCGTATCCAGACAGGCCCGTACAGGACTTGCAAGATGAGGTCGTGCATTATCGTGCTGAAATGTAGGGTTTCGCAGGGATCGAATGGAGGGTAGAGCCACGGGTCGTAACACATCGGAAATGTAACGGCCACTGTTCAAAGTGCCGTCGATGAGAACTAGAGGTGACCGAGAAGTGTAACCAATAGCACCCCATACCATCACGCCGGGTGATACGCCAGTATGGCGATGACGAAGACACGCTTCCAATGTGCGTTCACCGCGATGTCGCCGAACATTGATGTGGCCATTATGATGCAGTAACCAGAACCTGGATTCATCCGAAAAAATGACGTTTTTCCATTCGTGCACGCAGGTTCGTCGTTGCGTACACCATTGCAGGCGCTCCTGTCTGTGATGCAGCGTCAGGGGTAACCACAGCCATGGCCTCCGAGCTGATAGTCCATCCTGCTGCAAACGTCGTCGAACTGTTCATGCATATGGTTATTGTCTTGCAAACATCCCCATCTGTTGACTCAGGGATCGAGACGTGGCTACACGATCCGTTACAGCCATTCGGATAAGATACGTGTCATCTCGACTGCTAGTGATACGATGCCGTTGGGATCCAGCACGGCGTTCCGTATTGCCCTCTTGAACCAACCGATTCCATATTATGCTAACAGTCATTGGATCGCGACCAACGCGAGCAGCAATCTCGTGATACGATAAACTGCAATCGCTGTAGGCTACAATCCGACCTTTATCAAAGTGGGAAACGTGATGGTACGCATTTCTCCTCCTTACAGGAGGCATCACAACAACGTTTCACCAGGCAAAGCCGGTTAACTGCTGTTTGTGTATGAGAAATCGGCTGGAAACTTTCCTCATATCAGCACGTTGTAGGTGTCGCCACCGGCGCCAACCTTGTGTGAATGCTCTGAAAAGCTATTCATTTGCATATCACAGCATCTTCTTCCTGTCAGTTAAATTTTGCGTCTGTAGCTCGTCATCTTCGTGGTGTAACAATTTTATTGGCCAGGAGTGTATATTATAAGGATATGTAGCTTATGTCCATCGCAGTGTTCAGTAGAACATCGTGTAAAAATCTCACGAATTTTTCCACGTATTCGCTAATAACGTTTCCCCTTTATATATTAGATAAATTTGTTCCGTTATAAACTGTATTGCAAGGTATACTGTATGTTAATTTAGGGTACAACCTATCTCCCCGTCCAGGAATAATATACATACTAACAAAAATACTTTCGGTTTAATAGTATACGGATGGATATGTCACACTTGTTATCTAGTTACCAATACAGGATGTTCGGAAGACCCATTATGAAATTCCAGGACTTGTACAGGGGAGTAGATGTATAATAAGTAAGTAATTTGATATGCAACCAATCTCCGAAAATGTCATCCGTGGACGCTTCCTGCACTCCTCTTTCTTTGAACTGTTAAACAAATCTCTTCTACCGCAAGCATATTATGGGAGGAGGTAGCATGATAACACAAAAAAGCGTAATAAACGTGTACTCTACAATGCATACCTTAAGAGGCATGTACACTGGAACAATAGAAGAGACGTGTTCACAGTAATGGAGATGAGGTGTGCTCAGAGCTCTTAAGGTATGAATTTTACAGCCCATGTATATCGGACATTTTATTGTTCATTTGGTCCATACTGCCTCCGTATTATGGAAAGCAAACTGCTTGCGGTAGGATAGATTTGTTTCATAGTTCAAAGAAAAAGAAGTGCTCATAGAGTCATCGGATGAGATTTCCGATCATTGGGTCCTGATTCAAATACGATGTATCTACTCCCCTGTACAGTCCCTCGAAGTAATAAAGAAAATTTCTGAACACTCTGTATATAATTTGTGATTACAATGAATTTACTTGGCTAGGATGTAGGGTTTCACAGAGTTCAGTTGTTACATTAAAGAAAACCGACATTTCTTTGCTTCTTTCGATACGTGTTTTCTATATTTACTCCCTGACTAGGAAAAACGAATTTCTTGAGTAAGTGGTCCTAGAAGGGTTGCGTTTTAACCGACTGTGGTAATCTACACTAAAAGAAACAGTATGTCAAGGCCTTTCATTAAATTTCGTTGCAAAGCACGGGAGTGTATCCAGTCAAGGGTAAATCCCTAAAGCCCTATGTTTTATACAACATGTCTACAAGGTGATTAAAACCACTTTTATACACTTTGGATACCGGTTTTTACACCGCAACAACGCAATATGTCCTCACAAACATACGACCTCTGACAATAAAGCTCCGTGAATGAAGACAGAACGATCGATCGGGCAACACGAGCGAATCACTACGTAGCGGTCGTGTTGACGTAGTTCAACTGAGCATCGTGTGTTCCGTGTCACACCTGTTGGACAAAGTGCTTGTTTAGTGCGTTGGTTCTGAACTGGGAACAGGACAATGAAAGAGCATAGGATAAATGTAAAGTTTTGTTTCAAACTTGGCAAGACATCTAAAGAAACGCATGCCATGCTGGTGGTTGTTTATGGGGATCAAGCTCTGTCCATTTAAGTGTATGTACGAGTGATTCGAGGAGGCCGGGAAAGTGTTTCTGAACATCCACCATACTCCACTCCACTCAAACTCGCTTTGAAAGGAAAGAGATTTGACGATATTCCTGACCTCCAACCAACCGCGAGGAGGCTTTTGAATACCATCCCATAGGAAGACTTTGTGCAAAGTTTCCAGGATATGTATTGCATGGGTGAGTGGTGCATAGTTATGGGAGGTGACTATTTTTAAGGACAGTAAAGCCCCTTTTACACGAGCGACTTTCGTGTCTCGGTTGACTACTCGAATCGAGTGTGTCGACTGAAGCGCCCCTGGTGTTTCCGTGTTTCATTTGTTTTGCGTGATCGTTTGCGTTTATACGATAGCTTCGAAATTTGTGTGTGTGCTGTGCTGTGCGGTCTTCGTGCTGTGGTTGTCGTCGTAATACATCGTGTGCTGATTTGCATTTTAATCACAACCTTTTATTCAACACAGCGAAATGGATGAAATTTTTTTGTTATTGACTGCAGCAACGGTAGTAATCGCCGCCGCTTTACAAGAAGGCAAAAAGAAAGTGCCTAGAAGCAGGAAGAGAAGCGTTTGGATGCATAACACCCACTCTTTTCGCTATGGCGAATGTTTTTTAACTCCACTCGTAATGTTACCGCAGAGTGCCAACTTTAGTTTTACAATCTTCAGCTGTAACTTTCGGGCAAATGCTGATACTTTGTTTGCCACTAATTTGAGCATTTCTTTCCATGTATTCTAGAAAATATATTACGTTTTCAATGAGTATCTGCAGTCACCGCAACACACAAATGTCACAGATAATACTAGAGGTGGTTAAAATAACCTTAGTGTGATATAAATGATGTTCTGAATATACGAGGGCTCTGTCTTCTACATAGGCCGAAATAAGAGCATTAACGCTTTCTTTCGTTCACTCCATTTCTACAAAAAATAAAAAGTAATCCACAATTAACATGCCCACTAGATTTTTATTCCATAATATACTACTTACATGTGCCTTCGTTGTTCACGAAACAGTACCTCGTGTCTTTCTGCTGGGCAGTGCAGCCACTGCTTCTGCGCATGCGCAGTGTTACGGCACTCGAAAATTTAGAACTTCTCACTCGGCACAGTCGATAGATTATTGACGTCATAGTCGCACCCGCGCCGTGGTTGTATCCTGATTTACACGACGGCAGAAAAGCCGTCCAAGCTTCGAGTAGTCAATTATCGCAAGAAAGTAGATCGTGTAAAAGGGGCTTTAGGTTACCGCAGTTCATAATTCATCTACGTTAATGTTACTGGACTATTCACCGAACTTTAGTGCCAGAGGTTGTAATTACATTCAAATATTCTTCGTTTTGGAGTTATTAATGAAAGTTCATGTTCAACAGCTTTCCAGCTACAGCCCAGCAACTTCCGTGTTCTCTGTGTCTATTGTATCCTCCGTCGTAGTATGTGTCATTCATACAAGGTTTGTAGTTGTATGTGATTGCCTTGCAGGTCAATTTATTCTCAAAATTCGTCTTTCAAACGCTGTCCTGATGCTCTAAATCTCCCTAGATGTTACCCTACAATACAAATAAGAACGCCGGCCGCGGTTGCCGAGGAGACTGAGGCGCTCCAGTCACGGTCTGCACGGCCACTACGGTCGGGTGATCGAATCCCCCCTCGGGCATGGATATTTGTGCCGTCCTTAGTGTAAGGTAGTTCGTAAGTAGTTTGAAAGTTTAGGGACTGATGACCCCGTAGTTGAGTCCCATAAGCTTAACAAACATTTGAGAACATTTTGAACAAATAAGAACAAACTTGTGGTGGCCAAGCGGTCTGCGGCGCGCTAGTCACAGTCTGCACGGCCGCTACGGTCGGGGGTTCGAATCCCTCCTCGTGCATGGCTGTTTGTATCGTCTTTGGTACAAGGTAGTCCATAAGTAGTTTGTAAGTTTAGGGACTGACGACCCCGTAGTTACGTCCCTTAAGCTTAACAAACAGGTGGTTTATTCATGATGGTGCTCCAGTAAATGTTTGTCACATTGTTGTAGATGAACCGTTGGCGTATGTCGTGAGGGAGAACTGGGGGGGGGGGGGGGCAATGTTCTCCTGACCTCAGTTCTTTGGACTCTTTATATTTGTGCAACCTTAAAGAGGTAGATTATGAAATAGATAACACGCAGGCAGAAACTCTTCATTCACGTGTCATGGAAGTCTGCGAAATCGTTGGACATTTTCAGGGAATATTTAAAAGGTTGCGATAGTCATTGATTTGTCGAGCAAAGGAGGACGTTTGGATCTTTTATTAAGAGTTTTTGACTTGTTGACACTTTCATGTTTAAAGGGTGTAACTTAGACTGACGATGATTCCGTGTACCATTTATGGCCTTTAGACTAAAAATGGGGGTCGCGTTTGGCCTGCCTGTTCCATGTCTTTTTTGGCCGTCGCCACTTCGGCGACTTGCGTCTCAATGAAGATCAAATGATGAAGAAGACGACACAACACCCAGTCTTCGATCGGAGAAATCTCCGACTGGACCGGGAATCGAACTCGCGCCCTATCTGTGGCAACCCACGACGCTGTCTACTAGACTACGGAGACCGACGTAGCTTACACTGAGATGACAAAAGTCACCCGACAGCAATACGCATAGATACATATGGCGGTAATGCCTCGTGTACAAGTACAGAAGGAGATACATTGGTAGGATTGCCATTTGCACTCCAGTGATTCATGTGAAAAGTTTTTCCGACGTGACTACGGCCGCTCGACGCGCATTATCAGACTCTGCAGGCGGATTGGTAGTAGGACGTAGACCCATGGGACATTCCATTTCGGAAATAATTAGCGAATTCAGTTTTCTGACATCCGGAGTGCCATAAGTGTGTCGAGAATACCAAATTTCAACATTACCGCTCACCACATACATCGCAGTGCACGACGGCCTGCTGTTTAATTGCGCCAGTGCTGACAGACAAGTAACTCTGCGAGAAATAGCCGCACAAATCAATGTGAGACGTGCAACTAACTTATACGTCAGGCTGTGGATTAATGTGGAATGGCAGCAGACGACCGACTAGAGTACGTGTGCTGACAGCACGACATCGCCTGCAGTGCCCTCCTGGGCTCGTGACCATTCCGGTTCAACTCTAGACAGCCGGTAAACAGTGACTTGACCGGACGAGTCACTGTTTCATTTGGTATGGTTTCGAGTGTGACTCAGACCCCACGAAGCCATGAAGCCAAGTTATCAACAAGGGACTCTGCAACTTGGAGCCGCGCGGGATTGGCTGTGTGCTACAGCGCCTTGCTGCGAAGTGCGCAGCTTCTCTCCGTCAGAGGTTTAAGTTAGTTTAGCACTTCTTTTACATAGAGTGTACTAGGTCATCTGGTACCCCAATCTACATGGGAAGCTCTGCAAATCACATTTAAGTGCCTGGCAGAGGGTTCATCGAACCACCTTTATACTATTTATCTCCCATTCCATTCTCGAATAGCGCGGGGGTAGAAAGAACACCTGAATCTCTCCGTTCGAGTTCTGATTTCTCGTATTTTATGCTGATGATCTTTTCTATCTATGTAAGTGGGAGTCAGCAATATATTTTCGCATTCTGAGGAGAATGGTGGCGACTGGAGTTTCGTAAGTAGGCCACGCCGCAGCGATAAGCGCCGTTATTGTAATGATTCTCATCCCAGATCGTGTATCATTTCCGTAACGCTGTCTCCCCTGTATCGTGACAATACAAAACGAGCTGTCCTACTTTGGACTCTTTCGATGTCCTCCGTCAAACCCACCTGATAAGGATCCCACACGGGGCAGCAATACTCCAAAAAACGACGGACAAGCGTAGTGTATGCAGTCTCTTTTAGTAGTTCTGTTACATCTTTCAAGAGTTCTGCCAATAAAACTCAGTCTCTGGTTCGCCTTTCCCACAACATTATCTACATGTTCTTTCCAGTTTAAGTCTGAAGTAATAGTAATTCCTAGATATTTAGTGGAGTTTACGGCCTTCAATTTTGATTGATTTATCTTGTAAACAAAGTTTAAGGGATTTCTTTTCGTACTCATGTGGACGACTTCACACTTCGCATTATTTAGAGTCAATTGCCAATTTTTACACCATAGTGATATCTTATTTAGATCGTTCTGCAGTTGGTTTTGATCTTCAGATGACTTTACTAGACGGTAAATGACGGCGTCATCTGCAAACTCCCCCCAGGGGGCCCACAGTTCTTTTGTGGGTACGTGTGTGGCGCGCACGGGGCCCCGAGCCGGAGCAGCCTTTCTTCTGCCCCAGGCTGCTTCACTGTCCCTCCCGGTTTATGCCTTCGCCCGGAGACGGGCATATTTCGTGAGCTACTGTGGTTCTTGTTGTGGTTTTTCTTCCTTCGTTCCTTCCCTTCTTACCCTTTGTTTTCTGTCTTTCTCTCCTTGTACTCTCCTAGCCTTCTCCTCATTAGTCTCCGCTTCGGCGTTTGAGACACTTCTTCCTTCTTTCTCTTCATTTCCTATCCTCTTCTTCTTTCCTCCCTGTGCGTGTCTGAAGGCCGACCCACGCATTATCGTGCGTAGCAGGTGACGGGGTAACGCGTAATTCCCCGCCCCGGGTAGACAAGTAGGGCACGTACGTACCCCCTGGTAAAGGCCAGGCCCAGGGAGGGGTGATTACCCGAGCTGGTACCTTCCGAACGTGCCGATTGGTCCCTCCGTCAGTTCTCGGGAGGTGTGACCTGAGGTGTGAACAATCACCTAAGGCGGGTAAGCCCTCGGAGAGGGCCCCCACTAGGAAGGAGCGCGCCATCGGAGACGCCGGTAATCACGGGGGACACTTCCGCGATGACTTCCTTATCTTCTTTCGTGACGTTGACTCACAAACGTAAGTTGGACTCGCCTCAGCCTAAAAAGACTCTGCCTAATGTGCCTAAATTTCTGGTTGTCTCTCGCACCGACGGAAAGGATTTCAATTCTGTCAATCCTTTCGTTATACAGAAAGGTGTAGATGCAATTGCTGGCCCTGTTAAAACCTGTTCACGTCAGCGCAATGGCACATTGTTGCTGGAAGTGGACAGTGCCTTCCAAGCCCAAAAACTTATACGTACTACGTTGTTGCACACGTTTCCCGTTAAGGTAGAAGCACACCGCACACTCAACTCGTCAAGGGGGGTAGTTTTTACGAGATCCCTTGACGGGCTGTCTGATGAAGACATCCAATCGTATATGTCCGATCAGGGTGTGACAGCCGTCCACAGGGTGATGAAAAAGGTCGATACCCAATTGACACCGACTCGTACTGTGTTTTTGACGTTCGACAGAGTTGACCTCCCGTCGAAGGTCAAAGCAGGGTATGAAGTCATCTCTGTCCGACCTTATGTGCCTAACCCAACGCGCTGTTTTCAATGCCACAGGTACAATCATACCCGTGAACATTGCCCAAATGCAGCAAAGTGTGTCACTTGTGGTAGGGACGCCCATGAGGGGGATTGCCCACCTCCGTCCCCTCACTGCCTAAACTGCAACGGTGACCATGCGGCTTCCTCTCGCGACTGTCCTGTATACAAGGATGAGAAGGTAATCCAGCAAATCCGGGTTACGGAGAAGGTATCAACATCTGCCGCTCGTAAGTTGTTGGCGAGTCGAAGGCCCACTGTCCTCCCAGCGGGTACATACAGTAAGGTACTCACCTCACCTCGACCTACCAAAGATTCCAGTACCCAGACATGTGATTTCACTTTCGCTGACACAGTTGTGCGATCCGCCAGCCCGAAGATTGCCCGTTCCACGTCCCCGCTTCCTCCTGCTGCTTCTAAGGTACAGTCTTCGTCAACATCTAGTAAACCGCGGGCACCTAAACAAGATGCCCGGACCTTGAAAAAGGAACCCGTCCGCGAGGATTTTCTGCGTTCTCAGGCTTCCCAACCGTCAACTGCCTCTTCCCGCCGTCACTCTTCCAGAAGAGCTGACAAGAAAAAGAGTTCCTCTCCTTCCCCGCCGAGGCGTGACCCATCTGTCGCGCCGTCCAACAGTTGCCGGCCTCGGCCGTCTTCTGTTTCACCGGGACGCTCCGTTTGCCGGGCGCCCGGCCCTTTACCGGCGGTGGAAACTGCCCCTCCTGATCAACTCAGGGAGGTGGCAGGCGCGTCGGTCGAACCTATGGACCACGACCCTTTGCCCCTGGACAGCGATAGCAGTGCTCCCTCGAAATCCGGTCCTCAGCGGCCGTCGAGGTGACCCCGCTCGCTACTTGGTTTTTATCCTTATTTCTTCTCTCATTTTTATCATGGCGCTCCTTCAATGGAACATTCGCGGCATTCGTTCTAATCGGGAGGAGTTAAAATTACTCCTTCGATTGCACTGCCCGCTTCTAGTCTGCCTCCAGGAAACTAAGTTGCGTCCACGTGATCGTGCAGACTTTCCACACTACACCTCTGTGCGGTTCGACCTGCCACCTGTGGAAGGTGTCCCAGCCCATGGAGGGGTTCTGATGCTCCTTCGAGACGACGTCTATTTCCATCCCATTTCCTTGCACACTCACCTACAGGCAGTTGCCGTCCGCATCACCTTATCCACATTTACCTTCTCCCTCTGTAATATATATTCGCCATCGTCATCTGCCCTTACTAGGGCAGATTTGCTAAACCTTGTTGACCAGCTCCCTTCACCTTTCGTGTTGGTAGGCGACTTTAATGCCCACCACCCCCTATGGGGCTCTCCGGCACCTTGTCCGAGAGGCTCCCTTTTGGTGGACATTCTCCACCACCTCGATCTTGTCTGCCTCAACACCGGTGCACCGACCTTCCTTTCTGACACAACACACACTTATTCCCATATAGACCTCGCAATATGCACTCCTCAGCTTGCCGGTCGGTTTGAGTGGTATGCACTTTCTGACACGTACTCGAGTGACCATTTCCCTTGTATCATCCACTTCCTACATCATTCCCCATCTCCACGTCCCACCAGTTGGAACATTTCTAAAGCCGACTGGGGGCTTTATTCTTCCATGGCTGTTTTTCACAATCAGAATTTTCCCAACTGTGACAGTCAGGTCGAATACCTCACAGAGGTTATCCTCACTGCTGCTGAACGTTCCATACCTCGTACATCCTCTTCTCCACGTCGTGTCCAGGTCCCTTGGTGGACTGCAGCCTGCCGCGACGCGCTTCGAGCCCGGCGCCGTGCTTTACGCACCTTCCGCCGCCACCCAACTTTGGAGAATTGCATCAATTACAAACGTATGAGAGCGCAGTGTCGTCGTATCATAAACGACAGCAAGAAAGCTTGCTGGACAGCTTTTACTAGTTCTTTTAACCGTTTTACTCCCTCCACGGTTGTCTGGGGTGGCCTACGCCGTTTGTCCGGCATCAAGGTCCACTCCCCGATTCCTGGCCTGACCGTGGAGAATGCGGTCCTCGTGGACCCAGCTGATGTTTCAAACGCATTGGGTCGTTTCTTTGCGGAGGTTTCGAGCTCTGCCCATTACCACCCTGCCTTTCTCCCTCGCAAACAGGTAGAGGAGGCACGGCCGCCTTCTTTCCGTTCTTTTAATCGGGAAAATTATAACTTCGCCTTCACCATGCAGGAGCTAGATCGTGCTCTCGCCCTGTCCCGGTCTTCTGCTCCCGGGCCCGATTCCATTCACATTGAAATGCTGAAGAACCTCTCTCCTGCGAGCAAGTGCTTTCTTCTTAGTACCTACAATCGCATATGGACTGAAGGTCATGTTCCCACAAGTTGGCGTGAAGCCATTGTTGTCCCCATCCCCAAACCAGGGAAGGACAAACACCTTCCTTCCAGTTATCGTCCTATTTCTCTGACGAGCTGCGTCTGTAAGGTGATGGAACGCATGGTTAACGCTCGGTTGGTCTGGCTCCTCGAATCTCGCCGCCTCCTGACTAATATCCAATGCGGTTTTCGTCGACACCGCTCTGCTGCTGACCACCTCGTTACGTTGTCGACCTTCATTATGAACAACTTTCTGAAGAAGCGTCAAACAGTAGCCGTGTTCTTCGACTTGGAGAAGGCATACGATACCTGTTGGAGAGCGGGCATTCTCCGCACGTTGCACACATGGGGCCTTCGGGGCCGCCTTCCTCTTTTCATTCAAGCGTTTTTGGCGGATCGCAAGTTCCGGGTGCGGGTGGGCTCTGTTTTGTCAGATACCTTTTGCCAGGAGAATGGGGTACCACAGGGCTCCGTCTTGAGTGTGGCGCTCTTTGCCATTGCAATCAATCCGATCGTGGACTGCCTTTCAGCCGACGTCTCCGGATCTCTTTTTGTTGACGATTTCGCAATTTATTGTAGCGCCCAGCGGACGTGTCTCTTGGAGCGTTCTCTCCAACGCTGTCTTGACCGTCTGTATTCCTGGAGCATCGCAAACGGCTTCCGATTCTCCACTGAGAAAACTGTGTGTATCAATTTCTGGAGATACAAGGAATTTCTTCCACCTTCTCTACGTCTCGGCCCTGTTGCTCTCCCTTTCGTGGAGACTACAAAATTCTTGGGACTCATGTTGGATCGGAAACTTTGCTGGTCCACACACGTGTCCTACCTGGCTGCCCGTTGTGCCCGATCCCTTAACGTTCTTCGTGTCCTCAGTGGCACGTCATGGGGAGCGGATCGTACCGTCCTGCTTCACCTTTACCAGGCCATTGTTCAGTCGAAGCTCGACTATGGAAGCCTTGTATACTCTTCAGCACGGCCGTCGATTCTCCGCCGTCTCAACTCTATCCACCATCGTGGATTACGTCTGGCGACCGGTGCATTTTATACCAGCCCTGTTGAAAGTCTGTATGCCGAGGCTGCTGTATTACCCTTGACCAATCGACGTGACATACTCTTGTGTCGGTACGCATGCCGCCTACGGTCGATGCCCAACCATCCATCTTACAGATTATTTTTTGACGACTCACTCGATCGCCAATATCAGTTGTCTGCGATTGCCTTGCTTCCACCGGGAGTTCGGTTTCGCCGCCTGCTACAGCGGCTCGATTTTACCCTTCCGTCCACCCTTCGGTTGAGCGAAAGCCCATTGCCACCGTGGCATAAGGCCCCGGTTCACACTCACCTCGAACTTAGTTCGCTCCCCAAGGAGAGCACTCCGGATTTGGTATTCCGCTCGAGGCTTGTCGAACTCCGTTCGCGGTTCGATAATGCCGTATTTATTTACACTGATGGTTCCAAGAGCACTGCCGGTGTCGGATCTGCCTTCGTCGTCGGGGACAACCGTTTCCAATACAAGCTCCCTGACCGGTGCTCAAACTTCACGGCTGAGCTTTTCGCCCTCCACCAGGCCGTTTTGTATACCTGCCGCCACCGCCACCCTTTCTATGCCATATGCTCTGACTCCCTAAGTGCCCTGCAGAGTCTTAAGGACCCTTTCTCGAACCATCCTCTCGTGTATCGGATCCAACGCTCCCTCCAGTTGCTGGCTGATGACAGCTGTCACGTTTCTTTCCTGTGGGTTCCTGGCCATGTGGGTGTGCCCGGGAATGAGGCCGCCGACACAGCAGCCAAGGCAGCAGCTCTTTTGCCTCGCATGGCTACCTTTTGCGTCCCATCGGACGATGTTCAACGGGCTCTTCGCCGGAGTATCGTGTCGCAATGGCACAGTGTGTGGCTTTCACTGTACAATAATAAATTGCGAACTGTCAAACCGATCCCGACCGCTTGGAGGACATCCTCACGCCCCTCTCGGCGGGAGGAGGTCATCCTGGCTCGGTTGCGGATCGGTCATTGCCGTTTCAGCCACCGTCACTTGCTGTCCGCCGAACCTGCACCGCTATGCTCCTGCGGTGAACTGTTGACAGTGCGACATGTTTTACTGACTTGTGTTAATTTTAATCACCTCCGTGTAGCCCTTCACTTTCCGTCTACTCTGGAGGAAATTTTAGCTGATGACACACGAGCAGCTGCTCGAGTTTTGCGTTTTATCAACTTGGCCAACCTATCCAAGGATATTTAACCCTTTTAATTGTCTTTTATCTTTCGTTTTTAGCCTCTCGCTGATGTTCTGACAGTCACCATTTTTTTTTAGATCATAGCGATTCAATGTTCTTAGCTGGGCGCTAATGACCATAGAAGTTGTGCGCCCTAAAACCACAAAAAAAAAAAAAAAAAAAAAAGTCATCTGCAAACTACCTAAGAGGGCTACTTAGATTTTCTCCCAAATCGCTTATGTAAATAATGAACAGCAGAGGACCAATGACACTACCCTTTGGAACGCCCGATATCACCTCTATTTTAGTCGATGCCTTACCATCGATTACTACAAACTGTGTCCTCTCTGACAGGAAATCCCCTATCCAGTCGCAATTTTGGGACGATATATCATAACCACGCAATTTGATTAAAAGGAAATGATTATGATCGTCCGCTTGGTAATGGCCGTTCATTCTAGGTCATGGGTGCTTATTTATGGATTGCGTGGCCGCTCCCGTCGGAGGTTAGAGCCCTCACTCGCGGCTGGATATGTATGTTGTCTTTGGCGTAAATCAGTTTAAGTTGTCTATATTTCTAGGGACCGATGACTTTAGCAGTTTGGTCCCTTAGCATTACAAAGATTTCAATTTTCATAATGGTTGGCTACTTGGAAATGCCAAAAAAAATAAAAAATAAAAAAAGAAACTTTTCTGAATGACAATGCGCCAGAAGATAGAAGAAAAATAAAAATACAGTAAAGACCAGCGCGTTTGGACACAGGTTCGTTCAGCAATCGCGAAAACGTCACATATAACCCTGTAGGCAGACGCTACGAGAGACTTGCGCATTAATTTATAGTTTACTTTTAAAATTCCGAGATCTTACGTTTCTGGACGAGTAACTTTAGATATTATTTCTTCCTACATATACCACGCGAAATTACTACAGAGGTAGAATTAGTGAAATTCGTGCTCATAAGAGGCTTACTTTCGGCACGGGATTCTGGACTGGAACGAGAAAGGGAGGAAGTGACCGTGGTAAGCCACACACTACAAGCTCGTCTGCACAGAGGTGTAAACTCCATTCTTGATATACGGTGCAGACGTAGCAATTACTGGATGCAAATAGCTTCGTATCTCCGCTTATTGTTTAATGAATAACCTTTATTTTATAGCCCTTTCAGCTGTGATCTTGTAACGTTAATTGCACGTTGCTAGAGCACCGTTAATCGTCATGTTTTCGTTTCGCCGGTTGGCTACTTTGCCTTCCGCACGTACTTACAACAGCCAGAGCAGTAACCATAGGGAAGGTCATAAATCAAAAACATTTTTCAGTTTTTAATGGCGTCGAGACGGCGGCTTCAAGCGTAAAATTAGATTTTTTCAGTGAGTCGTACTTCGAAGTGCTTACTCACATTGAGACAATACTCTGAAGAATTATTACGAGGTTTTGATACGTACTTTAGAAACTTCACGGATTTGTTTTTTTCCTTGTGCTTCCTGCTACGTCGCACTAAAAAATTACTTCCTTCTTATTTGGCCTCCATAGCAAAAGAAGACGCCGTGCCCCTAGCCTGTAAAAGGTACAAATCATATATAGATTTCATTTATTTTCTAATCAAAATGCCATCAAAAATACACTGAGTTATTACAGTTCATAAATACACAGCTCAAAACGATTAGGGGAACAGGTGAGATATCATACACAATACACATATGGTAACGTATTTTATTCAGATAGTGGTTACATTTGTAACTTTTATGTAATACAGTACGATATTTTGCTGCCTCAGCTCTTTACTTGAGGTTTACATGGCGTTTACTTAGAGCGAGGCACCATGGCGCTACCATAATAGTGAAAAAGTCATTCTCGTTGCCCTCTAATACGGTGTGTGATCACCTCGAACTGCCAGTATAGTTGCACACCAGCGTGGCATGGGCAGTATGAAGTTATCAATCAGCTCTTGAGGGATATTTGGCCATTATTCCATGAGTCAAATTTCCAGTTCTGCAACCGTTGTGGGAAGTGCTGATCTCCCTGCAATGCGTCTGACAAGTGCATAGCAGACATGCACAAGCTGGCCACTGCATTCGTTCAGTTCCCTCAGCTTCAAGCACGTTTTCCACCACTGCAGCTCTCTGTGAATGAACGTTATCATCCACCAGAAGGAAACCATTTCCGATGGCACCGGCGTAGGACACAACAAAACGTCGAAGGATCTCGTCTCTATTCCTCTTAGCAGCCAAAACACCATTATCAACCCCAATAGTGACTCCTGCCCACACCGTTCGTCCACCACAATGTTGCCGGCCGCGGTGGCCGAGGGGACTGAGGCGCTTCAGTCACGGTCTGCACGGCCACTTCGTCACGGTCTGCACGGCCACTACGGTCGGAGGTTCGAATCCCCCCTCGGGCATGGATATTTGTGCCGTCCTAGTTCGTAAGTAGTTCGTAAGTAGTTTGTAAGTTTAGGGACTGATGACCCCCGTAGTTAAGTCCCATAAGATTTACAAACATTTGAACATTTGAACCACAATGTTATGTTGGTGTTCAGAGTTCGACGTGCTCCCCAGATAGGGGAACGACGATTTTCCGGCCAAATACAAAATCATGACTTATCTGTGAACAGAAGGAGGAGGAAGGAAGCTTAGGGTTTAACGTCCCGTCGACAGCATGGTCATTAAAGACGGTCTGTGAACAGAACCCGGCGCCATTCGTCATGAATCCAATGCAGCAGCGCCTCAGCTGGCTAAACGGTGTCGTGGTTTTAATGGGACACGTAGCATTGGCCTCCGTGCGTAGAGGCCATACTTCCGAAGGCGATTTAGGACTGTTTGTGTTGATATTTCGCCTCTGTTGCTGCCTGGAGGGTACGTTGCAGCTGAGTTGCATTCAGCCTGTCTCGACGTGCTGTTAACCGCAGATAAAGGTGACCTCTTGCTGATGTTACTCGTGAACGACCTTGGTATTGCCTTCTTTTAACGGTTCCTGTTGTCTGAAATCGCTTCCAGGACTTGGAAATTATACTTTGAGGCACGCCAATAGTTGCATCCACTGCCCCTCCCCCCTCCCCCAGAAGGCTGACGGTTCTTTCGTGAGTACGTGTGTGATGAGAATGGGCCCCAAGATAATGCAGTCTTTCTTCCTTCTTTCCTCTCTGGACTGCATTTCCTTTCCCTTCTCCTCCTTATATATCCTCACTCCTTCCCCCCTCCCCACTGGGTGATTAACGACCGTAGCAGTTCCATCCCCCGGTCGCAAACAAACAACCAACCAACCAATTCCTCTGTGTCAGTCCTGCTTCCAACCTTCCTATGGCTCTCCGTGCCATAGCTTCGAGGAAGTGAATTTGTTGCTGCATCGCACTAGTTTCTCCCTATACTATCTGAACCCAACTGATTGTGTAAATCGTTTGGTAGACTAAACACAAGTCAACACCAAGCCCTCTGCAACAAGTTTCTATTAATTTGATCTGATCCATTACAAATGGTTTATGGAAGCCTGCGACTGTAATTTGTAATGGGGTTTGTTTAAAAAACAACTTTTTCTGCTACCAGTCACGTTTTTATTATTTATTTACACTTCGCACGACGCGTTTCGGGATATGAATCCCATTATCATGTGCGTTTTATTGCGTGCTATGTCATTATCTTTTATTGTTTCCTATGTCTGAGGTGCTGTGATGTTTCTGTCGTCTTTACTGCAATGTAAAAAAAAATTAAATTGCGTGTGTTTTTACATTGCAGTAAAGACGACACAAACATCACAGCACCTCAGACATAGGAAACAATAAAAGATAATACATAGCACGCAATAAAACGCACTTGATAATGGGATTCATATCCCGAAACGCGTCGTGCGAAGGGTAAATAAATAATAAAAACGTGACTGGTAGCAGAAAACAGTTTTTTTAAAACAAAACTCATTATATGTTTATATTATTACGAGTATCTGGGTTGTCGTAATGTTGTCTCTACTCCGTAGAACCAATAGAAAGACGTAGAACCGTTCTGATTCATTCTGTCGCTGATTCATTTCTCAACTGATCGCCTAATTGTTTTCACCAGTGTATTAATGAACTGTAATAACGCAGTCTATTTTTGATGGAATTTTGATGAGAAAATAAAATTTACCTAACAACTCCTTATTCTTTGGAGAAGTCTCCCTTATTTACAATTGAAATTTACGGCGGTACTTGGATAGAACCTGAAGCACAGACAGCTTTTTTTTAATTATTTATTTTAGTTACCAGAAATCTTTCTAGCAGATTATTTTGATGAAATGATTTCGACGCCATTGCGGAAAATTTGTCTCGCGGAATTTGTTTCTACAGTCAATTCTGATAAACACTTGTTTTTACCAAAAACAATCCTTTGACCCTATTAATGATGGTTTCTTGGATTTAATCGATTTTCAATCCTTTTAATATTTCGGTGTGATGCATTAACACTGCTGGCCTTACAAAATACAACACCAAGAAAGACGGTAGATACCTTGAGTCACATTTATTTGGGAGATAACACGTTGTAGAAAGATCGTATCATTGAAGATACATCCCCATGTCAAGTAAGGAAGATGATGAAATGAGTATCGAGCTTTGCCGCCATTGGTGGTTGTAACCTATGCTACTCGCCATGCACTGAATCAAACAGTATACATGAAATGCTCACCTCCGCAGCACGTCCACAGCCTCTTTGATACTATGCCGAGGCGTATATAGCAGCGGTCACAGCCAGCAATGGCGGGAACGCTCAAGACTCATTTCATCATCTTCCTTACTTTACGTGAGGCTGTATTTTCAATCATCTGAGCTTTGTACAACGTGTTATCTTACAAATACATTTTGCTGTTGGCTGTGATGTCGTCGGTCCTTCTGGTGTTGCATACTCGATGACCACTATTACCTTGCCCACTATTACTCAAATTCGCACTTTTTTCTTTCCTGTTTTTGAAACTAATTTCCGCAAGAGTAAGGGACTAGACTGCCTCCGCACTGAAAAAAGGATCATTACCCATCATCGGCATATATTGCATATACAATACTAGCTGCAAGTACCCGGCTTTGCCCGGGTTTAAATAAGGTTTTCTGTAGAAGCGTACAAAACCGTTTATTTGCATGTAATAAAAAGGTACATTTATGTTAAAGCAATGTGATAAACCACATTTTTGGCAGTTCCATTTGGAGTATGTACAAAAAGAATTTCGTCTTTGCCCACTCTGGAGCAGGACACACACAACTGTCCATGAGAGAAGCATTTGATTTGATTTTATCAGGGAAGCCAAAACAGTCTTGGTCCAACCCGCCACTGCCCGCACCGAAACTAAGTTTATTGTGCGGTATCGCTCCCTGTATATCTAGTAAAGCCAACCGATGCCTTGAATAGTGCAAGGAGTCCCTTTACCAGTTACTTATTAGACATAATTTCTTCGGGTCTGGTTGTCCCAAATATTCTGTGCCTTTTATTCTCCAATGCAATGCATTCGAAGATTATATGTGATACAGTTTTATCACCGTCATCACAGATCCTACATTTAGGGTCCTCTTCTGTTATTCCCATTGTACGTAGGTGTTTTTTGAAATTCCCATGGCCTGTCAGCAATCCAACCATGAGTCTAATCTCTCTCCTGTTCAGACCCAGGATTGCAGAGCTTCTTTTAAAACATGGCTTTGGCATCATTACCTTGCCATGTTTTTGTTGATACACTTTGGTCCAATATTCTACATGGCCTCTTCTGAGCCAGTTACGTTGCTCAAATTTGATCATTGCCTTGGTGATTGTCAGGACAGGTTCCGGTCCAATAAATGGAGTCTCTGCCCCCATCCTGGCTAATCTGTCGGCATGTTCGTTGCCACTGATGTCCGAGTGGACAGGGACCCACAATAGGTTTCCTCTATCGCTTTCCCCTAGCTCCACCAGAACCATGTGACATTCTTCAACAATTTTAGACCTTGTTGCAGGAGCTGCCAGTGATCTCAGGGCTGCCTGGCTGTCTGAACAGATATAGATGCTACGATCTTTGTAGCACCTACGCAAATTCTCCTCCACATACGCCCTCATGGCAGTGATTTCGGCCTGGAATACTGAGGCCAGTTTTCCTAGAGAGATGACACCCTCCAGTCTTGGCTGCACCCCATATACCCCGGCCCCAACACCTTGGTCTGATTTTGACCCGTCGGTGAACCAGACAATATCCCCTGTATGGTGTCGAACTATTTTCTCCCACTGCTCCCTACTTCCAATTGATATATTGAAAGGCTTGTTGAAGCAGTATGGGGTTATAATATAGTCGTCTGGCATTTCCCCAACCTTTCCTATATTTACCTCACTCACTATTTTAGTGTGTGATTATGGATATCCCAAAGAGTTCCAGTTGTTGCCAGATTTGAGTCTGTATGCACCAGCCGCTGCCTCCATCTTGACCCAAAGGTGTAATGGGGGTATATCGAGCATGGTTTCCATCCCAGCAGTTGGTGTGCTGCTAATTCCGCCTGTTATGGCTAAGCAGGCTAGTCTCTGCACCTTACCAAGCTCCTTAGCAGCAACCTGCTGTTCTACCTTCTTCCACCACACGACCGCCCCATAGGTGATCCTGGGTCTAATCACTGTGGTGTATACCCAGTGCATACCCTTGGGGCTCAGGCCCCAATTTTTGCCACAAGCTCTCCTGGTACTCACAAGAGTACCTTTTGCCTTGGAGCAAATATTCCTGATGTGAGGGATCCATGTCAGTTTCTCATCTAGGGTAACCCCTAGATATTTCACTGTCCCCTTCACAGGTAGTGCTTCATTGAAAAGCTTTAGATTCCAATTTGAATGTTGTATATGCTTCTTTGTGAATGGTACAACAACAGTCTTCTTAGGACTAACCCCCAGATCCTGTTTTCTGCACCAGTCTTGCACAATGTTCAACGCACCTTGTGCCATATTCTTTACTGTGTCAGCAAATTTGCCAAGTATTACTATGACAAGGTCATCTGCGTATCCTTGGCAAAAGTACTGCCTAGAGTTTAATTCTCCAATGAGATCATTCACCACTAGATTCCACAATAAAGGGGAAAGAACTCATCCTTGCGGGCAACCCCTAGTGGTGTTGATTACCACTTTTTCATTCATCATGGTAGCTTCTACCTTTCTTCCACTGAGCATGGCCCTAGTCCACCTATAGTGGTCCCTAGGTCATGCACCTCTGCTGCCCTAGCCATGGAATCGAAGGTCGTGTTGCTAAAAGCCCCCTCGATGTCCAGGAAGATACAGAGGGCTATTTCTTGAAAGTGTAGTGCTTTCTCCACCTTCCCAACGAGTTGGTGGAGAGCTGTCTCACATGATTTACCAGGCTGATATGCATGTTGGTTTGAATGTAGAGGAGCCCTATTTAACCCCCTTTCTCCAACATGCACATTCACCAGCTTTTCAAATGTCTTAAGAATGAAGGACAGGCTGATTGGTCTCATATCCTTGGCCTTGGTATGATCAATTCTCCCTGGTTTAGGAATGAAGACAACCTTCACTGCCCTCGAGGCACTGGGAATGATTCCTGATGCTAGGCTAAGCCTGAATAACCTGCATAGGAATCTAATAAGATTTTCTCCCGCTTGTTGCAGGAGAGCTGGAAAGATTCCATCGGGGCCAGGTGACTTGAACGGTTGAAATGTTCCCACCGCCCATCGGACCTTACTGAGATCGACACACTCCTTGGCCAAATCCCAGGCCTCTTTGCGAATACCTGAGAACCGTTGTCTCTCAGGAATCGCATTCTGGTCTGAGTTATCCCTCAGAGTATATTGAGGAAAGTAAGTCTTGAGCAGCAGTTCCAGCGTTTCATGTGCTGTCTTTGTATACTCCCCATCCTCCTTCCTCAATGTTCCTCCTGGATTAGTTGGTACCCTAGTGAGGATTTTATGAAGTCTCGCTTGAGCAGCCGTGCCCTCCACTTCCTCACAGAATACCTTCCAGGATGCCTCCTTTGCCCGTCTGATGGCAAGGTTAAACAGTCTTCGTACCTGTTTCCTTTGAATTTCCAAGTTATTATTCCACCAAGGCACACTCCTATTTGTGCACTTCTTGGTGATTGAGCAGTTGTCCTGGTATGAGGTCACTATAGCAGAGGTTACGGCCTCTGCTACTTCCTCAAACTCTGCTGAATTCCTTATCGAAGTTTTAATTTCCGATAGGCTGAAGCCAAGGTCTCTCCTATATGTCTCCCAGTCCGTTTTCCTGGGGTTCCTATAGGCCATGGTCTGTCTGGTTCCCATTTCAACCTTGAATTTAATATACATGTGATCTGTTGAGGATGGCTCCAGGACCACATGCCACTGTTTGACGTAACTTCCCATCATCATGGAACCAAAAGTTGTCAATTACTTCTTACCTTCTACTATTCCTGAATGTAGGTTCATCACCCCTATTCAGGATCTCCGAGTTGTTAGATAGGAGAAATTCAAGAAGGTGCTCACCTCTACTGTTGGTGTCCTTGCTGCCCCACGATAGATTGTGGGCATTGGCATCACATCCTACCAACAGTTCGTCACCTTGCCGATGGCAGGCTTCCGTTAGTCTCCTCACTTCCAAAGGAGGAGGAGAGCTGTCTTCGTAAGGAAGGTATGCTGAGGCCAAAACAATTTCCCTCGTGATACCTTCCTCACGTTGCTGCATCCTGATGGTCACCAGGTCCCTGGAATAAAAATCCATTATTGGTATGAAAGGTATTCCATTTCTAACATAAATGCATGTTCTGGAGTTTTTTAGATTTCTAGCATAAATCAGCTTACCTCCAGTACCACCGAGGCCCGATACACCCCCTTTGTATAAATAGGGTTCTTGTACCAGGGCCATGTCCTCCTCCTGTCTCCCCAGGCGACGGATCAGGGCAACAGTGGCCCCTTTACTGTGCTGCAGATTTATCTGCAACACTTCCAGTCCCCATCTTGCTGCCATTATTGCCTTTAAGGTCTTTGATTACCCTGACGGCGACCTGCGAGAACCCTAAAAACAGTTTCAGGCCTTGCTCTCGCAATGCCTTCAGGGACTTTTCTCCGACCTCCACCAACAGGGTTTGTCCTTCTGGAATGACCTCTTGGTTAATTACCCTCCAATCCTCTGTCAAGGCGTTTGGGTCTGGACCCTTATTTTCTCGAACAGAGTCTTTGGAGGGACATCCTTAAGGATCTTTGGTACCCATATTGATACCTTTGCGGTCTTCAGGAGTTCGGTTGCTGTCTTGACCAGCAGCTTCGCATCCTCCCACGGGGATATCATGGGCACCTTGTCCTTAAGCCATTCTGCTGAGTGCTCCCCCTCGCAGACAAAAATGAGGGCACCGCGATCTAGATAGACCCTCCTGAATTTGGGTCCTGGACCAGCGTCCCCCCCAATCTCTTCACAGAAGGCCATCTGCACGAACTCCTGCTGCTGCGAGGTGATGCTCACCAGTGGGTATCCTTCTTGGACAACCGCCATTCTAAAGACCAAGACTGCAGTATTATAGGTCTGTTTCCCTATTTCCTGCCTCAGCCCTTCAGGATCACGCCTGTCCAGAGACGAGGGAGTCTTAGATTCCTCCCTAACATTCTTGCCACCTGTCTTTGACATCGAGGGGGTCTGTGTATCCCCTTTGACCTGAGGCAGTTTCTTTTTGGGGGTCTTGGGCTCAAGCCCTTAATGATTCCCTCTACTTATGCTTAGGAAGCCATTCTTTTCCTTCCTTTTGCTTCTGTTTCTTGAGAAGTTTCCTCCTCTGAGCTCCAGACAAGGCCTTAATCCTAATCTGGTCCAACTTCTCTGTTACAGTTCCCACTTCTTGTTCAGGTCTAGACCCTGATTCAGAAGTGGGAGTGCACTCCATTGGTCCTGATCCCGATGTCTGAGTATTTGAGGTCTCAGATTGCCCCTGAGATTCTTTTAAAATACTTTCTTTCTCTGTGTTCATCTTAGTCCCACGAGATTTGGGAATTTATATGGTCCACACCACGATAACCCCGCGTGGTGCAAGCTTACTTACTCAGGGAGGTCGCCCCGGTATCCCTGAGGCTCCGTTCGAGACACATCCACCCATGTGCCACGCACCCCTCGGCACGGATCGCATTACACCTTGGGTTGGGAATGAGAGAAGCATGGTGTCTGCAAGTCTATACCAGCAATACCAAGAGACTGGCCCTGTGACTTGTTGATTGCCATGGCAAAGCACAGTTTCAAAGGGAACTGTATTCTCTTGAATTGTATGGTGTTATCTGAGGGAATGACAGGTATTCTTGGAATGAAGACATCCTCACCTTAACACTCCCTGTGAGTACTGTGACTTCAATTACATGTTGCATCAGCTTTTTCACAATTAATATTCTGCCATTGCACAGCCTAGGTGCATCTATTCCTGATCAGCATTACTGGAGCACCAACTTTCAGGATCAAGTTGTGGGATTGCAAATCAGGAGTCTGGATGGAATTCAAAAACTCAATGAGATATTGTACTGGTTCATCACCATTAAAGATGCAGTCTGTGGACTTGTAGGCATATTCTTGCCCTGGAAGCTGCTTCTGAATGGTGACATTCAGCTTCTCAACCACATCATTTCTAAGACAATAATGATAAATCTGAAGGATAGAATTAAAATTTGTGATGCGGCCGGGAATCGAACCCGGATCTCCATGCTTACTAGGCAGACGTCTTAACCGTTAGACCACCACACCACTAACGATTAAAGCGCCTCGGAATAATTTAAGTACGATTTCCCTCCACGTCACAAAATTTTAATTCGGCTTCTGTGTTCCAAAGATAATATGTCTTTGACATATTCGAGACGAAAATCCGTCTCAGGGATTGTTTGTTTGTATCACATCATTTCTGCTTGCCAGAATTGCTCTGTGAGAAAGCCAGTCCTGATCCTTGAAGTTTTGCTGAATCTTGTGATTGCAATCGAAGTCTGTAAGTAAAGAACTCTCCCCCATGCACCGAACGAAATTTTATGTAGACAGTAACCCTCATCTTGTTTCGAAGTCAATTGTGCAAAATTTCAGCAAGGTCAGTGCGAAGATATAGATTTACACGGACACATTGAAAACGCACTTTCACTTTTTATCAAATTTTCCGGTCGGTTTTCCAAAAAATGGAACGAAACCTGTTTACGAACCTTCCCCATGTAATTTTGTGTACGTGTACCAACTTTCACGTTATTTAGTTGTCTGGATCTTGAATTATAAGAGTTCAGACAGACAACAAATGCGTATTATTAGTACAGAGGTGCCGATGACGGGCAATGATCCTTTCTGCAGTGCGGAGACACTCCTAGGCCCCAGTTTGGGAAAAAAAAAGGGCTACCGTGCGCTGGTCAGAGTTCGCACCACAAACACCAGAGGTGAACGATAGCTTAGCTCATCTCAACCCAGACAGCGCTGGCTAGGTCTATGTCGTATGCGCAAATGACAATCAGTTGTGCTATCTGAAAGTTTTTCTTGGGATTAAAGTACATTGCAAATTCAATTAAAAATATATCATATCAGAACGAAATGAATAATTATTTAAATACAATGAAGGGCAAAAAAACTGATACACCTGACTAATATTGTGTAGGGCTCCTGCGAGTAGCAGAAGTGTCTCAAAACGGCGTGACATGGACTCGATTAATGTCTGGAGTAGTCATGGTGCGAACTGACAGCTTGCATCCTGCAGGGCTCTCCACAAATCTATAAGAGTGCGAGGAGGTGGAGATCTCTTCTGAGCAGCACGTTGCAAAGCAGATATGCTCAATAACGGAGAATTCGGTGGCCAGTGGAGATGTTAAAACTCAGAAGAGTGTTCCTGCAGCCACTCTATAGCAACTTTGGGCGTGTGCGGCGTCGCATTGTCTAGATGGGATCGCCCAAGTCCGTTGGAATGCACAATGTACACGAATGGATGCAGGTGATCAGCCAGGATGCGTACGTATGTGTCACCCGTTCACAGTCGTATCTAGACGTACCAGGAGTCCCATATCACTACAACTGCACACGCCCCACACTATTACGGAGTCTCCTTCAGCTTGAACAGTCCTCTACTGACATGCTGTGCCCATGGATTCATGAAGTTGTCTTCATACCCGCTCAATACAATGATCGAAAAACGAAACTCGTCAGACCAGGCTGCAAGCTTACAGTCATCAGTCGTCCAATGTCGGTGTTGAAAGGCCCAGGCGTAAAGCTTTGTGTCGTGCTGTCAGCAAGGGTACACGAGTGGGCCTTCAGCTCCGAAAGCCCATATCGATGATGTTTCATTGAACGGTTCGCTCGCTGACACTTTTTGATGGTCCAGTATTAAAATCCGTCTCAGTTTGTTGAAGGGTTGCACTTCTGTCACGTTGAACGATTCCCTTCAGTCGTCCTTGGTCTCGTTGTTGTGGAAATTATTTTCCTGCCGCGGTGTTGTCCGACATCTCATGTTTTACCGGTGCTCTCGTGAAATGGTCCTACAGGAAACTCCACATCTCATTGCTACCTTCAAGATGCTGTGTCCCATCTCTCGTGCGCCGACTATAACAACACGTTCAAAGTCACTTAAATCGCGAGAAGCTGTCATTGTAGCAGCAGCAGATGTAGCACCTGTGCCATGCACCTGTTGCCTTATATAGGTGTTGCTGATTGCAGAGCCGTTCTCTGTGCGTTCACATGTATTTCTGTTTGCATACGGATGTCTAAATTGATTTCTTTGGCTCTCCAGTGTATGTGGCATGTTTATAACCCATAAGGACGTGCCTCAACTGTGGGAAAGGCTTGAACGGAATAGATTAGTCTTACAGAGCAGCCTCAAACCAATCTCCGCAGTGAAGAACACTACAACTCACTAAAAATTTTGTGTAGTTTGTATGTCTTGTTAAACAAGGACTGTTGAGGTGCAATGAATAGCTATTTTGTGGGCAGAAGAAAATTTCCTTACAGATGTTCGAGTGAAATACAGTCACAAACGAAACAATGAGTTATTACCGATTTGTGTGGTGTCTGTTCTTTCGGTCATGTCCGATAGAACGGATACCACACCAATCTATAATAAGTATTTACACGCGAAGACGACGTTTGGTTCATTTGCATCACAGCAGATGTGGTCATACGTTCGACCTCGTACGGGAATCCATAATGGCGAGTGTAAGAGGGCATGGACGATGGGGGCGCTACAGCCGTAGCGAACGGCTTGTGAAAGTGAAGTGGTTAATGTGACCGCTGACCCGAAGAGTGAGAGCCAGGTTCGATTCCTGTCCCGGTTCACATTTTCAGTTGTCGTCACTATATAATTTTAATGGCACAAGGCAGCTAATGTCAATCTTTTCCTTCCCAATTCTTCTACCTTTTCCTCCTTAATATACAGGGTGTTACAAAAAGTTACGGCCAAACTTTCAGGAAACGTTCCTCACACACAAAAAAAGAAAATATGTTATGTGGACATGTGTCCGGAAACGCTTAATTTCGTTAGAGCTCATTTCAGTATTTACGGACGAGGCTTCATTCGAACGTGATCAAATTGTAAATTTTCACAATCAACATGTGTGGACTGCGAGAAACCGCACGCAATTCTGCAATCACGTCATCAACACAGATTTTCTGTGAACGTTTGGGCAGGAATTGTTGGTGATGTCTTGATTGGGCCTCATGTTCTTCCACCTACGCTCACTGGAGCACGTAATCATGATTTCATACGGGATACTCTACCTTTACTGCTAGAACATGTGCCTTTACCAGTACGACACAACATGTGGCTCATGTACGATGGAGCTCCTGCACATTTCAGTCGACGTGTTCGTACCCTTCTCAACAACAGATTCGCCGACCGATGGATTGGTAGAGGCGGACCAATTCCATGGTCTCCACGCTCTCCTGTCCTCAACCCTCTTGACTTTCATTTATGGGGGCATTTGAAAGCTCTTGTCTACGCAACCTCGGTACCAAATGTAGAGACTCTTCGTGCTCGTATTGTGGACGGCTGTGATACAATACGCCATTCTCCAGGGCTGCTTCAGCGCATCAGGGATTCCATGCGACGGAGGGTGGATGCATGTATCCTCGCCAACAGAGGACATTTTGAACATTTCCTATAACAAAGTGTTTGAAGTCACGCTGGTACGTTCTGTTGCTGTGTGTTTCCATTCCATGATTAATGTGATTTGAAGAGAAGTAATAAAATGAGCTCTAACAGAGAAATTAAGCGTTTCCGGACTCATGTCCACATAACATATTTTCTTTCTTTGTGTGTGAGGAATGTTTCCTGACAGTTTGGCCGTACCTTTTTGTAACATCCTGTATAATATGAAAAGAAAGAGAACATGTTGACTGCTAGGAGAAGTGTTCATATATTATAAACCTGAAATGTATCATTTCATAGAGGAAGAAAAGAGTGAAAGATGGTTGTATCTATAACAGGAATACTTTATAGAGTATAAAACGAGTATTTCGGACGGTTGCGGCGGCGTTTTTCCTGGGCGAGCTAATCCCGTTTAGTGGACACGAGGGGAAGGCTCCCTGTGATGGCGAGAAAGCACGCAACACACACGGCAGCATTTCGCAGGCAGAACCGGTGGACCGTGGATAACAGCCAGCGTGTTGCAAGAGAAACGCCACGGCTTCAGCCGCCCAGGAAACGCCTGGCCTTACATGTCTGCTCACTGCCACAGGGATCACTGCAAACCTGTTGGCAGCTCCACGTACTCGTGGTTACCAGAAGAGCAAACTAACTACCTAACTGTAATGAGTGAAGACTATTCAACCCTATAGTTAAAAGGCATTTTACGCCACTGGAGAGCAACCAACAGTTTATATAAAACACTTCCTTCAGCCAAGATCGCTAAAAATTTATTTTTGTCCCTTAACCGGTTACGGTGAGCTCAGTCACCATCTTCAAAAAGTCCAGTACATTACCTTAGCGTCATATGTAAAAATAGAGACATAACCTTCTAACGCACGTAAACATCTTATTAAAGTTTTTCATCACAGGGTGGTTCGTCATAATGAATAAAATGTGGTCTTGGCCCAAGACCACATTTTATTCATTATGACGAACCGGTTAAAGGACCAAAATAAATTTTTAGCGATCTTGGCTGAATGAAGTGTTCTATTCAACCCTCACAACTAATTAGAGCCTTGTGGTAGATTATAATATTATTAAAACACGGGGTCACATACATTGCTATAGCTGTGTGTGTGTGTCATAAAACATTCGGTAAGGCACCCACTTTACTATAGCAGATGGTCCCGGAGTGTTATCAAATTTCATACGGTATATAGGAGGCTCTGTCTGTGAGCTAAGGCAGGCCCCACAAACTGCTGAACGAAAGTGAAAGCAATTCAGTGAGAGTTATGGGACAAAGCCTTACACAGATACATATGGCGGCAGTATCGCGAACATGAGGGCTAAAACCGCTGCATTGGCTAGGTGTCATTTGCACTCCGGTGAACCATGTGAAAAGATTTCCGACGTCTCTTGTTGTGGCGTCGCCGTTCGCCATAACGCCGACGATCTACACACGTCGCCGCGCCACTTGAAGAAGAGGCGATAAGTCGCCCCACAATACTTCATCCGCCGGGAGCGCCCTAAGTCTCGAACCTCTTTGCCTTGCGGCGCGCGCTAGCCAATCAGAAGAAGAGGGTTCGGCTAGAGAGGCCAGCGCACCACAGCCATGACAAGCAGTACTGCGGAGGACTACGTTGAGTCTAGCGAGTATAGCCGGCAATACCAGAGCAGTCAACGAATCCGTCTACAGCGAGTCAGCACAAGCAAGAACACTACTAGTGAGTGATGTATTGCAGAACTGTGCACTATGTAATAGGCAAATGTTCAAATGTTTGTAGAGCTTATGGGACTTAACTACGGTGTCATCAGTCCCTAAACTTACAAACTACTTATGAACTAGCTAAAACTAAGGACGGCACAAATATCCATGCCCGAGGGGGGATTTGAACCCCCGACCGTAGTGGGAATTTCTGCCCAAACTTGGTATTCCAGAAACACGAGTTATACGCACAGTACACGTGCAAGGTCTGTATCCATTTCATCGGTACAGCGTACAACATCTGTATGATGGAAATGTTTTCTTCCTGCAAGAATTCTGTCAGTGGATCATTACTAATGATCGATTATTCCACGTATTCTGATCACGAAGTGTCAACATTTACCCGCAAAGGAATCAATAACACTCGCAACTCTCACGTATGAACAGATGAAAATGTGCACGCTACTGTGGAAACAAATTTTCAACGACGCATAATGTGGTATTATTGATGACCAACTCATCTGTCCAGTTGTTTTAGGCACCGTCTTAAAGGAACACAATATCTTGACTTTCTTCAAAATGTGTGACCAGAATACGTGGAGGATACCCCTTGCAAACACGACCTCGTATGTACTTTAAGCATGACGGAGCACCTACACATTCCGTACGGCCAGTGACAGTTTCTCAACACAACGTATCCTGGTCGTTGGATCGGTCGCCGTGGAGTCATTGCTTGGCCACCGAAATCACACACACACACACACACACACACACACACACACACACATGTCCGAGGGAGGAATCGAACCTCCGACGCGAGCGACCGCGTGATCCGTACCTCTTGGCGCCCCAGACCATTAAAGGCATTTGTTGTGGTGTACACAACACAGCCCCCCCTTCTCTATACAGGCTGGTCATGGATTGTTCAAAGACGTGTGTATGTGTGGGTGTGGGTGTGTGTTACGTGTACACGGGTGAAGCTGTGGACTAAAAGGTAGTAATTAATAAAGGACTTCTTAAAGATGCAAGTTGACCATACTGAAATTCTTATTCGTATTTGCAACATTATTTATTGACAAGGTCGTTGAAAAGAAAAATCAGCATGTACTACAGAAGTCATTAGGAGTGGTTAATAAGTTATGTATTTTTCTCAGTACTCAAAAAAATAGGATTTATTATTTTATATTAGGAAGTGATAAAAACGTTAAGTTCCTCATGGGACATTTGATTGAATACTAAATGACTTACAGTAGTAAAAGATTGTGATATTAGGCACAGGACACTGGACACTGTGATTAGCCATCGCCACAGGAACATAAAATAACAGATTTTTCTAGCTCTCATGGGGCAAAGGAGTTGCCTCATTGGTACAACAGTATAAGACAGTAATTGCCTTGCTGAGTGGGTGAGACACTTGATACTACCTTACAGTATTTTAAGTGCCGTCCCCCTAGTCCTCACCCATTTTCCTTGCAATTTCAGACATAGTCAACCTTTCCCACAATATCACCCATGCATGACGTCTTTTTAGCACACATGACACATACGGATATGAAGAAACTGGATGAAGAGTTCGTTTTGTACACCGAGAAATAAGAAGGAATGAGGAAAACGGTAGTAGTACAGAGGAGTGAGTTAAGGAGATGTTGTTGTTGTTGTGGTCTTCAGTCCTGAGACTGGTTATGTGTAGCTCTCCACAATACCCTATCCTGAGCTAGCCTCTTCAATTCCACATAAGAACGGCAATCTACATCTGTCTGAAACTGCTTACTGTATCCATCTCTTCCTCTGCGGTTTTTACCCCAAACACTTCCCTCCAATGCTAAATTCACGATTCCTTGATGTCTAAGAATGTGTCCTACCGATCGATCCCTTCGTTTAGTCAAGATATGCCAGAAATTCCTTTTCTCCACAATTCTGTTCAGTACCTCCTCATTAGTTACGCGATCCACCCACCTAATCTTCAGCATTCTTCTGTAGCACTACATTTCAAAAGCCTCTATCCTCTCACTGTCAGCACTGTTTATCGTCCATGTTTCACTCCCATACAAGGCAACACTCCACACAAATGCCTTCAGAAAGGACTTCCTTAGGCTTAAATCAATATTCGATATTAAATTTCTGTTTTTCAAGAACGCTTTTCTACCCATTGCCATTCTGCATTTTATATCCTCTGTACTGCGACCGTCGTCTGTTATTTTACTGCCCAAATAACAAAACTCATCTACCTCCTTTATCGTTTCGTTACCTATTCTAATTTCTTCAGCATCAACCTGATTTTCTAAGACTACTTTCATTACCCTTGTTATGCTCTAGTTAATGTTCATCTTATACGATCCTATCAACACACTGCCCATTCCGTTCAACTGCTCTTCCAGGCGCTATGCTGTCTCTGACAGAATTACTATGTCATCGGCAAAACGCAATGTTCTTATTTGTTCACCCTGAACTTTAATTCCTTCGTCAAATTTCTCCTTGCTTTCCTTTATAGCTTGCTGAATGTACAAATTAAATAACATTGGAGAAAGGTTACAAACCTGTCTTACTACCTTCCCAACCACTGCATCCCTTTCATGCCCTTCAACTCTGACAACCGATGTCTGGTTTTTGTACAAGTTGTAAATAACCTTACGTTTCCTATATTTTACTCCTGCTTGCTTCAGAACTTGAAAGAGTTTATTCCAATCAACATTGTCAAAAGCCTTCTCCAAATCTACAAAAACTAGAAATGTAGGTTTGCCTTTCCTTAACCTATCTTCTAGGATAAACCGTAAAGTGAGTATTGCTTCCCGGGTTCGTACATTTCTCCTGACCCCAAACTAATCTTCCCCGAGGTCGGCTTCTACCAGCTTTTCCATCCTTCTGTAAATAATTCGTGTTAATATTTTGCAACCATGACTAATTAAACTGATGGTTCTTTAGTTTCCACACCTGTCTGCGCCTGCTTTCTTTGGAATGGGGATTATTACATTTTCCCTAATGTCTGAGGATACTTCGCCTGTCTCATACATCTTACATACCAGGTCAAACAGTTTTGTCATGGCTGGTTCTCCCAGAGACTTCAGTAGCTCTGAGGGAATGTCATCTACTCCAGGGGCCTTGTTTCAAATGTTCAAATGTTTGTTAAGCTTATGGGACTTAACTACTCGGTCATCAGTCCCTAAACTTACAAACTACTTATGAACTACTTACGAACTAGGACGGCACAAATATTCATGCCCGAGGGGGGATTCGAACCCCCGACCGTAGTGGCCGTGCTGACCGTGACTGCAATATTGCCGCTAAGTTCGTTTCCTTCGTAGAGCGTCTCTATATACTCTTTCCACCTTTCAGCTTTCCCTTGTTTTTTGAGAACTGGTTTTCCATCTATGTTCTTGATATTCATAGAGCTGTGATGAGGCCGACATATGTCTGAACGGCCCGTCAGTTACTAGTCACAACTCAGGCAATTACTAGGTCAGAACGCGGCTACGAACTTAGCAGTCACTAGCTCTCAGCTAGCATCATACGGAAGACACCGCGAGAAGCAAGAAGAGAGAAGAAACAGACGTACCTTTTAAAGTTGAATATCATTGTATCTTCAGTTAATAAATCTCGTGATACTAACCTCTATAGAAATGCTTTAGCTGACTATTGATTCCTGCACTAGTACCTTTCCTAAGAACTAGACCGGGACGAGTACTAAACTAATGGCAGAAAGAATAAAACAACAAAAGGCGAAGAGGTCACAACAAGAAAGATTATCTCTTCTGTACTGGCTTTCTAGCTCACGCAGGCATTGCACAAATGTTGGCTAACAACATGGTAGTTGACAATAATGCCACTAGCAAGTGTCGCTATTTTAAAAGATGCAACCAGGGTGACAATCTCCAGCGCTTCTTTTGTCATCTGTTTCACAATACCGTGGATAATTCCCAGTAACACAGGCCTTTACGAATGATTTGTATCTCCAACTTTTTGTTGGAGGCAACGTGTTAATCTCAGAGAAGCTCCTATACTCAATATCCTCCGTTATTTGCGGGAACATTCCAGTCTCCCTCCTTCCCTGCAGTTTCTGCCATCCCTGTAGTGGTATAGAAGTATGCATTCTTCACAGAGAGAGACGGAAAATACTCAGCGTCGTCGTCGTTGTGTTCTCTCTCTCTCTCTGTCTGTCGCACATTGCACTCTAGCCTTGCTTATCCTGGTAACGGCCAACGCAGGGGAAAGTGACCCATTAGACCTCTGTTTATGCTTCCCAGTCACTATCAACACTATTTACAAAACTACCACTGTCACATGTTTGCATAATACTTTAAGTGTTAGATTTATGCAACCTAAAATGAACAAAACACTGGCTAAAAGCAAGAAATGTATTTGCTTTTGAAATATGAATTGACTTTTTGCTTACATATCTACAGCCAGGATGAACGCATTGAATGCATGAAAATCGATGTGCGGGTTGCCTAGATGCAAGGGCGAGATGCTGGCGTCAGCAGTAAGCTGATAAAAGTCTACCTCAACACAAAAAGTTCTGCCTCGTTAGCAACTTCATACCACAATGTGCACCCCCTATCATCCCCCCCCCCCCCGTACATCGATACACAACATACTCTGCTAGAAACTGAAAAAAGAACACCGTGATTTCGTCGATCCAGCAGAGGGAAATTTTATTGACACTTTCTTGAGGCTGTATACAATACCCGATCTCATAGATATAACCTAAGGTACGTGAGTACAGTCACCAGGGCGTGCACAATTTTCTTTTGGGGCATTTAAAATCCTTGGTGTATGCAACTCTTGCGCCCAATGTCGATATTGTAAGGAAGCCCATCCGAAAAGGATTGACCAAATGAAGATCACACCACGAATATCCCGCTACATATCAGGTTTTTGGTAGATATATCACTTTTGTGCCGTGACTAATAAATCCTTTCTTATATGTAAATTTATTCAGTGAATAAAAATGTTCAAATGTCTTTAAAGTTATGGGACCTAACTGCAGTGGTCATCGGTCCTTAAACTTATAAGCTACTTAAACTAACTTATCCTAAAAACAACACACACTACCCTGGCCAGCACGATTCCCAGATGTGTCCCCCATTTAGCATGTTTGGGGACGTGCGTTGTTGTTAGTTTAAGTAGTTTTTAAGCCTAGGGACTGATAACCGCAGCAGTTAAGTCCCTTAGATTTACAAACGTTTGTTCTAGAATATGAGCTTTATTTATTTTATAAGAAGGAAAGCTCTGTCTGAATTAGAAGAGAAGTATTATTTTGTATTAAATGAGGAGCATTGTTCTTTTCAGGAGCAGAGGTAGGTTTGCTTTTAGAAAACGAGTTTTGTTCGTTTGAAAACATACTTGTTTGTTTTATAAGAAGTCTTGCTGGCTGTACAGTTTTATTGTTTTTTCAAATGTTTCAAATGTTTGTATAGTCTATGGGACTTAACTACAGGGTCATCAGTCCCTAAACTTACAAACTACTTATGAACTACTTACGAACTAGGACGGCACAAATATCCATGCCCGAGGGGGGATTCGAACCCCCGACCGTAGTGGCCGTGCAGACCGTGACTGGAGCGCCTTAGTCTCCTCGGCCACCGCGGCCGGCGTACAGTTTTATTGGTTTTCGTAAGTGCTATTACGTTTGAGCTTTGAGGAGATATCTTGTTAAATGTTTCGAAGTGAAATCGTGATTATTATGTTCGTTTCAAAAGATGATGACGTGTTACGCCTGAACGTTACTTTGATAACAATAGTGTTCAAATGTTTGTAGAGCTTATGGGACTTAACTACGGGGTCATCAATCCCTAAACTTACAAACTACTTATGAACTAGCTAATACTAAGGACGGCACAAATATCCATGCCCGAGGGGGGATTCGATCCCTCGACCGTAGTGGCCGTGCAGACCGTGACTGGCGCGCCGCAGACTGCCCGGCCACCGCGGCCGGCAACAATAGTATAGGAAGTTAAACAATAGAAGGAAATTTTGGAAAGAGAAGGATACCGGCGAGGCCAAATTAATCAATAAAAAAATAAACGAAAAGAATAAGGACAAAAGCAAAAGAATAATAAAGTGACAGACTACGTAACCAGAGAGCTCGCATTCGATTCCCGGTCGGTCTTTGCATTTCATAACTTGTCAGTTTTTTCACCTCTTGTTATGTTTATTAATATGAAAAACGCGGAGATGCACCGTTATGCCGTGTGCAAGTTAACCTTAGGTCCCCATATGACTAGAGATCGGAGGAGAGCAATGGTGTACCACTTCTCCAAGCACTATGTCTACTATCTTGTTGTGCTGTTGGCATTAGCCCTCGGATTGGTACAGAACGGTATGGAATGTTTTGTGTCTCGTTTCCGTCGTAGGTGTCGGTGGCCGAGTAGGAAGACCGACACAGGAATAAAGGTAGCACGCTTGTGCAGGTACGGAGGTGAGCAGCTAGTGGGACAGCAGAAACTAGAAACACTAGAGTAAATTAGAACGAGATATATATTGCGCAGAATTTATACAATACTTAACTTTTACATAGTTCAGTACTGCAGAATGCTGATACATAGTTGAGCTAGAGGCCTGCCTAGTGTCTGTCCGATAGCTAAGTCTTCACTGGTGCCTATATGATTCCGAAGTCTTAACTGGTTCCTATCTCAGTCCCAAGTGAACGATGTCGTTCAGTGGTGGCCACGAGCTGAGTTGCAGCAGAGAGCGCTCGTGGCTGTCGTCGTAAGAACGCCGCGCCGTGCGTGCATGGCGGCGCGCGGCGAAAGTAGGTGGCGCGCACTTTGTACTTGTGCGACACCATAGAATGCTCTTCCATTTTTTCAGGAAGCAGTGTTTACTGATCACAGAGGCGCCGTGAAGCCAGAAATAACGCCTCTGCGGTCGTGCCGTTCCTTTGCGGACGCTCGCAGCCAACCGCAACATTTCATTTTCGCATTAAGTCCAGCTGGCGTAGGTCAAAGCTGCCTCGAGTGCCCCGCAGCAAAGCTATCGCCTGTTGAGCGCGAGAGAAAGCTACTCGGCTCCATTTTTTGTTGGCGCCGCTGGTGTAGCAATTACGCGCGCTTCTCGCTGTGTGTGTGTGTGTGTTGGCCCAGGTGCGCTCTGCAGCTTTGCGTTCACGTTTCCCAAGGCCGCGCACACCTCTTTCTCGCCCACACAGGTTTCTGATTTGCTCCGCGCTACCACCTGTCGTCTCGCATGTAACGAACGCAAACGCCAGAGCTCGATGTAATCTCTTACATACCTCAGCAATGTGCAATAAACTTCTTTTTCCAAAGCTGTTTCACAGTGGAAGACCACATCGTAGTGGTTTCTCTAAATAGTCGCACGAAAGACAAAATGGCAGATATCGAAACAAATGATAAACGTTGTTTGCTGTCGTCCTTTCCGTCGGTTGGTTATATTAATGTTCAGATATTTGTTTATAGGGTCCGTCTATACAAGTGAAAAAACAAGTTTCTCTCCCATACGTGCTTCGCCTTCATTTACATGGCATCTTCACTGGCATTACTCAAGCGCTGGCCGAACAAGAGTAAAAAAGTATTCATTGCACAAAAGCGTGTAATCAGAATAATTGCTGGAGCCCACCCAAGAGCATCCTGCAGACATTTATTTAGGGATCTAGGAATACTCACTGTAGCTTCACAATATGTGTATTCACTCATGAAATTTGTTATTAACAATCCGACCCAATTCAAAAGTAATAGCAGTGTGCACAGCTACAACACTAGGAGAAAGGATGATATTCACTATTCAAGGTTAAATCTAGCTTTGGCTCAGAAAGGGGTGAATTATGCTGCCACAAAAGTCTTTGGTCACTTACCAAGTAGCATCAAAAGTCTGACAGATAGCCAACTAGTATTTAAAAAGAAATTTAAAGGAATTTCTGAATGGCAACTCCTACAATGCAGATGAATTTTTAGATAAAACTTAAAAAAATAATAATAAAATAAAAGAACCTTAAAATATTGATTGTCAAGTATAGACAACATTTACTAAACTGACACGTTCCACATCATTACGAAATGTCGTTTATATGATCTATGGAACAAGTATTAATCTAATCTAATCTAATGTAACCTACTTCCTTTCTTGACGGACTACGTGAGGATCCCTCCAATTAATTTCAGTCTGGCATCTGCCTTATCCACCATTGATTTTATACGGTCGTTCCATTTTAAATCGCCCCTTATTTCTACTCCCAGATATTTTATGGAATTAACTGCTTCCAGTGTGTGTCCTGTTATTGTGCAGATACAAGGAGGAGTAGCACGTTCCTTTAGACGTTCATTTAGGAAGCATCACAGTTATGACGAGCCAACTGTAGGACAGACGCTGCACGGGAGTCGTTCGACTATGAGATAAAATCACAGAGATCCGAGCCTACACCGAGCTTAACAACAACCATTCTCACAGAGAGCTTTACGTGACTGCAAGTGACTGTAGTTGACCAAGTACCCTCAGCCACACACCGGAAGCTGTCTCGCATAATACCTATATGCATACATCGGTGTATTAAAAACAGTCTCTGTATTTCAAGTAGAATTATGAACATGAGTGCACCCACGGCCCAACTAAGCAAAGGATGTTTCCTTGTTACATCTTTTCTGTCCTTTCTTCCCGTAGTTGCTTTTTTATATTATAATGTAGATATTTATTTATATAAGCCATCTATGCAACTGAAATAAGTCAAATTATTTTGCCACACGCATTTAACCTTCTCTTGCAAAGCATCTTCATTGGCCTGGGACATACAGGGTGCCTCAAAAAAACCACCCACAACACTAAGTACGTTATGCGGGAAGGCAAACTGATCGGTTTTCTAGAAGGGACCCATATCCGGAAACATTCGGCCTGGGCGCTGGAGAGCATTCAGGTCTGACAACGAACTCTTGTGATCCGATTCGTTTTGGTGTCTGCATACTGAAGGTATGCAACCCTTCAGACATCTATGTATTGCGGATGGACGTCGTCATCTTAATAACATTCCTGCCCGTGAAGTCTGAGATGGGTGTTTACGTCAATAAACCCAACATGAGTAGCACATTGTGCTGTCTACATTACAAAAGGGTTCGAAATGCGTACTTGCCATAGTATTGCAGAGCATACATTTCTGGTTGCAACGCACGCACATGAGCAAATACGTGCGGTTGTCTTTGAACTGTTTCAATCCCTCCATGGAGTCGAGCAGTAAGGTCCTTCGCAGTCGTTTCAGGAGTGCCATATCCATACTCTTAATGGTACCCCACGGAAAACAGTCAAATATGACGACCGTTCTGGCCACGGAACTGGTCCACCTCTACCAATCATTCGATTGGGATATCCGACGTGAGGTGCTAGGCATAACATCTCGAAGAAATGTGAGGTAGAGCGGTCCTGTCTGTCTGTTTGTCAGTAGGTATGGCCCAACGATATGGTCACCAATTATCCCGGCATAGATGTTAATATCGAACCTCTGTTGGTGATTGTGAACCACCAGGACATGTTGTGCACGTTTACCATTCCGTCCCTAGTAAACGTGCATTCATCTGTGAATAGCACCAAGCTCGGGAATTATGGTTGGAGTATGCATTGTTGTAGCCGGCCGCGGTGGCCGAGGGGACTGAGGCGCTCCAGTCACGGTCTGCACGGCCACTACAGTCGGGGGTTCGAATCCCCCCTCGGGCATGGATATTTGTGCCGTCCTTAGTCTTAGTTAGTTCATAAGTAGTTTGTAAGTTTAGGGACTGATGACCCCGTAGTTAAGTCCGATAAGCTATACAAACATTTGGTCCATTGTTGTAAATACCATTGCGCAAACTGTACCCTTAGTGGGTGATCCTCCTCCCGTAATTCATACACTTTCTGCAGATGGTAAGGATGGAGCTGGCAATCATGGATAACACGCTTATATAAATAAATATCAGACAGTCTTCACCTTGCTTGGCACTCCTCGAAAATACTCGCTTCGGCGCGTCATTTCATTTCCCAGTGCAATGCGGCGCTGTTTCTTGCCGCTTCTATTACGATATTTTTCCAACGGCTAGTGCCCAATTCCCTAAGCTGTATGGTACTAAAGAAAATGAAATTTTGTAATAATATTTTCAGTTTTGGAATAAGTACAGAAACTGTTTTCAAATCGTATTCAGGATACTGCCGACGTCGCATCTCTCTTTGAGACGTTTTCAAGACCATTTGCTGTATTAATTGAAAGTGCGTCTGTTAATTTACAAATGGAACTTACAGATTTGCAGCGTAATTTCCGATTGAAAGGCAAATTATATTACGTTAAAACTGTTAAGGAGCTCTACGGACTATTTTTCTGAGAAGAGTAGCACTGTATACGTCTACATCTACATATTTACTCTGTAAATCACAAAATGTTCAAATGTTTGTAAAGCTTATGGGACTTAACTGCGGGGTCATCAGTCCCTAAACTTAAAAACTATTTAAGGACTAGCGTATACTAAATACGGCTCAAACATCCATGCCCGAGGGACGATTCGAACCCCCAGCGGGGAACAGCCTCGCACATCGTAGCATAGCGCCTCAATGCGCTCGACTGCTCCGACGCGCCTGCAAATCTCATTTAAGTGCCTGGTAGAGGTTTCACCGAACCACTTTCATCATATTTATCTACTGTTTCATTCTCTAATTTTGCGCGGGAAAAAGTAACACCTAAATATTTCCGTTTTTGATCTAAATTCTCTTATTTTATTACGTAGATCGTGTCTCCCTATGTAGGTGGGTGCTAACAAAATATATTCTCATTCGGAAGAGAAAGTTGGAAAATTTCGCAAATAAATCTCGCCGCAATGAGAATAGCGCCTTTCTTACAATAAATTGCACCCCAACTCGTGCATCATTTCCACGACGCTCTCTTCCCCATAGCCATTCTCTGAACTTTCTCTATATACTCCGCCAGTCCCACATTTCATGTATTTTTGCATATGCGCACAATTGTAATGTAGGCTGTTTCGTTAGTAGCAGCGTTACATCTTCGAAGTGTTCTGCTAGTGAAACGTAACCAAATCAAATGTTTGTACAGTCTATGGGACTTAACTACGGGGTTATCAGTCCCTAAACTTACAAACTACTTACGAACTAGGACGGCACAAATATCCATGCCCGAGGGGGGATTCGAACTCCCGACCGTAGTGGCCGTGCAGACCGTGACTGGAGCGCCTTAGTCCCCTCGGCCACCGCGGCCGGCGAAACGTAACCTTTTGTTACCCTTGTCTACGACATTTTATGTTTTCCTTCCAATTAACGTTGTTCGTACCTGTTATTCCTACGTATTTAGTTGAAATTACGGCTTGAAAATTTGACTGATTTATAGTGTAAATGAAGTTTAACGCATTTCTTTTAGTGCCCATATGGATGACTTCACACTTTTCATCATTTTTCTGTCGACAGTCAATTTTTGCACTATGCAGATATTTAAACTATTTTGCAGTTACTTTTGATCTTCTGGTGATTTTACTAACCAATAAATGACAGCATTATCCACCAATAGTGTAAGAGACCTGCTCACATTGTCTCCTAAATCGTTTACAAAGATTAGGAACATTAGGGGCCCTACAGCACTTCCCTGGGGAACACCAGATATCACCTCTGTTTCTCTCGATGACTTTTCGTCAGTTGCAACGTACTGTGTCCTTTCTAATACGAAATAATGAAACCAATCGCACAACTGTGCAATATTCAATAAACATGCAATTTGATTAATAAGCCCCTTGTGAGGCACAGTGTCGACAGGCTTCCATAATTCTAGAAATATGAAATCGATTCGAGATCATTTATCGATAGCACTCATCATATCATCTTAGAAAAGAGCTAGCTGTGTTTCACAAGAACAATACTCTCTGAATCGGTGTTGACTATGCCTCAATGAGACGGAAAAAGTTATATCCATATTTGGCTCAACTTATATGTCTGTGACTTTTTTCAGTGGTGAATGTAAATAAGTCAGGATTAAGAGGCAGCCTCAGTGATAACAATCTGATGAAATACCTTCACCGGCCGGCCGCGGTGGCCGAGGAGACTGAGGCGCTCCAGTCACGGTCTGCACGGCCACTACGGTCGGGGGTTCGAATCCCCCCCTCGGGCATGGATATTTGTGCCGTCCTTAGTTTTAGTTAGTTCATAAGTAGTTTGTAAGTTTAGGGACTGATGACCCCGTAGTTAAGTCCGATAAGCTTAACAAACATTTTTTCAAATACCTTCACCTCTCATTGTACCGACTGTTTGTACCAGAAAAAAAATTATTAGGTCCTAAGTAAATCAAACGTAATGAAATTGCTTTCTCATATATTTAGTTAAGAACTGTAGTCATGACACTATCGGTAGAGAAGTGCTACGTAGTAATTTTTTTTTTTTTCACATGTGGGTGAGATAATTTATTCTATACGTTTTATCACTCTATAGAAACTAAAGTTTGTATTTGACTGTATTTCTTTACCTCAGTTAAAATGTAAGAATTTTACATGGAACAACGCGGATCTCACAATATTATTAGCGTATTGCAGTTGCAACACTAACATAATTTTTTCCTTATGATTTTGAACAGCAGCAGCCCCAACAATTCATTTACTGTATAAACAAGTAAGAAGCCCAACAAGCTGCGTTGCAATTAAGTACAGTTTATTCGGATTTCGAAACTAGCTAAAACTGTCTTCATCAGAAGTATTGATAAAATTATAACATCAGACATACAAAATTAAAGCATGCTGCGGTGATGTCGCGTAAAATAACACCACATCTGTCAATAATAAAATAAAATGCATGCTAGGCAAATACTAGCAAGTTTATAAGCGTTAAAAACCATTTTGGTTACCCACTATGGGCAGCCGTAGTGCTTTCTGTTAGAAGCGACAACATTTGCTGTTGTACCAACAGTTAGTAACGGTATAATACCGCTCTTTACGATTTATATATTCAACTTTCGAATTTCCTAATTCGACATGTTATGAAACCTAGCCTTATGCAAGGCAATTTTGGTGTTGCCTACGAGGCGATTCTGCTGTCTACGACTCGCTGAACTGATTGAGGGTGTGTAATCCCTCGAGATACAATTGAGTACACAGCAATTTAGTGCTTTTTGTAAAATGTAAACTTTCACGGCCGGAAAGATAAAACTTACTAAAAATTGCCGGGCTATTATGCCGTGGTCTTATGGACTGATTATGGAAACCCAACGTTACGTCCCCGACTGCGGAGGACATTTTCATCGGGGATCGCGGCACTTTTAATGTCCGATGCACATACTGGCCAACACCGTCTGGATACAAGGCCTTACAACAAGCTCGTGTCACGTCACACCGATAGGCCGCCTTCGCAACCTCACTGGATGGCTCTACGAAGCAGTGGGCTGTGCCCCAGCGGTCAGCCAGTGAGCTTGCGAGGGCAGCCTATCGGTGTGACGTGACACCTGCTTGTTGTAAGGCCTTGTATCTAGACGGTGTTGCCCTGTCTCGCTACTGACTGAAGGCAAACTCCGTTTAGAGGGCTCGCGCACAGACGTGTGACGTCAGGATGGGGGAGGGCGTGAAACTAAATGAAGTCTGGATTCCGCTTTTTGAAGAAGAAATGTAACGATCTTCTACCATGGGACGATATTAACGGACGACGGCAATCGGCAAGAACGAATTGCGCGCGCATATCAAAAACATCGGACGTCACACCTCTGCGCGCGAGCCCTGGTAAACGGAGTTTGGCTTCAGTCAGTACCGAGCCAGGGTGTGCATGGGACATTCAAAAGTGCCACGATCCCCCTTGACAATGTCCTCCGCAGTCGGGGACGAAACGTTGGGTTCGAATCCATAAGACCACGGCAAAATAGCCCGGAAATTTTTAGTCATTTTGAATTTAGTGCTTTGTCTTCCAGTTCTTCATTGACGGAGTTACGCTTCTGGGGACACTGTATTCTCGTTGTTCAGGGGAATGGAAAAGGAGAGGAACGTCCTCATTTGGGAGGAGGTGGGGCAACGTGTGTTTGCATTGTGCCGTCGCTTGTGACCCGTCGCGCGGAGTTGTCTGTTGGGGAACTGGGCGGACTTTGTATAGAACGTCTGTGCAGTTCGCTTGAGGTTGTGTGGGGTCTCAGCGAGGATATGGAGGTGGGTAGAAGAGAAATCCCGGAGGAGGTGCAAAGCCAGCCAGAGGGCACGGTTTTGCAGTGATTGCATCTTGCTGAAGTGTGCCTGAGCAGCTGATCTCCGCACTTAGACAAGGCAGGACGCAGGAGAGCCTTGTACAGGGCTAGTCTGCCGTCAAAGCGGTCACTGTGCAATTTATCTCAGCAAGGTTGCCGCTCAGCAGCAGGAGAGAAGGGCCAACGGGCTGTCCGTGCGCCAGTTTCGTGGGCGGCCCTGAAATATTAGCCTCCTCGCCAACATGCTTTGTACGTGCGTCCATTTCCTGACACGTTCGTGTTGCGGAGTTCGGGGGGTGGGGGGGTATTACTGGTAAGGGTTAGAGAGGTACACCTTCGCATAAGCATACCAAATCTTTAGTAACACATTGAAATTTGTTACAAATAAATAAATACTCAACTTTGGCGTGCTATATACAGTCAGACTTATAAATCCAGGCTTGCGAGTAAATAGCTGTCCAAGAGTCTCAGTACATGAGGGTCTTGAGGCACTGCGGAATATTATGCCCTGAATTGTAGTACTGTAAAAAGGTAAAGCAGTCCACAATCCGAAGATTGGTTCGAACACCGTAGTGCTTTACTAGGCATGGTCCTGTTTGGAGGTGGTATGCCGTTGCCTTCCTCCGACCTTTCTACTGACTTACACAGCCAGTTATAGGGGGACCTACAATTTAACGTGGGTTCCGAACAACGGTGCTGATCGGTATTTTTCACATGAGCAATACTGCCAGAGGTAAAAGAAGTGGAAAGTGGCAGATAAAAATCCTAGGACATGGCGGGGATTGAACCCGCGATCTTTGGATTTTTAGTTAGGCACTCTACAACTGTGCAACCTTTTTTTTTTTTTTCCCCTTCCAAGTATGTCTATGATCTGCTGTCGTTTGTACTATTTGTACTTGATTATTCGTTTGATCATTTGGCTCAGCTTTTTTGTTACAGAGGACGTTCAGCCCTCTTACCGGACGCCCCGAGGCGCACACGTATTGTATGTGGTGACCATTATAACACCGCTTTGATCAGTCAGATACACCATACTTCGCACAGTTCGTAATGCGCGTCCTCTTGAAGGAATGTGTGACTTGTAGTGCCAACTACATCTACATACATACTCCGCAATCCACCCAAAGGTGCGTGGCGGAGGGTACTCATTACCAATACTAGTTACTTGCTTTTCTGTTCCACCCCCGAATAAGAAAAATTGTTTTAAGAAAAATATAATTATCCCAATTCCAAAGAATGCCGGCGCAGACCGCTGTGAAAATTAATGAACCATAAGTTTAATAAGACATGATTGCAAAATTCTAACGCAGATTATTCATAGAAGAATGGAATAGCTACCGCGCGGGAGTAGCCGAGCGGTCTGGAGCTCCACGTTGCAGATCGCGCGGCCTCTCGCGTCGGAGGTTCGAATCGTCCCTCGGGCCGGGTAGCTCAGTCGGTAGAGCACTTGCCCGCGAAAGGCAAAGGTCTCAGGTTAGAATCCCGGTTCCGGCACACAGTTTCAACGTGCCAGGAAGTTTCATATCAGCGCACACTACGCTGCAGAGTGAAAGTTTCATTCTAGCACCATTCAGTTTCTACACAATTTGAATGTGACACTACCAAGAAATCCTTCCCCCAAGCCGAGCGGTCTATAAGGCGCCTCGCTGCGGAGTGCGCGGTTACACGCCATCGGAGGTTCGAGTCCTCCCTAGGGCATGGGTGTGTGTTGTCCTTAACTTAGTTTACCTTAGTTTAAGTAGTTTGTAAGCTACGGACTGATGTTCAAATCTTTGTAAATCTATCGGACCAAACTGCGTGGTCATCAGTCCGTAGCTTACAAACTACTTAAACCTAGGTAAACTAACCTAAGGACAAACACACACACCCATGCCCCAGGGAGGACTCGAACCCCCACGGCGAGCAACCGCGCGCTCCGCAGCGAGACGCTTTAGACCGCTCGGCTACTCCACCGCGGCACGGACTGATGACCACGCAGTTTGGTCCGATTGATTTACAAACATTTGAACTTTCCAACAGTCTCAGTCCTAGGAATTTAAAATGGTTGGAATCACCTACTGTTTGCACAGCTTGTGACAATGAAATTCCTCTTTTACAAGTCTTCAGCGTCAGAAACTATATGCTTTGTCCTTGATATGATGTCTCCTCTTTCGGACATCTCTTTCTGACACGTTCGAAAAAACAGACACCATCGGGTGACATTAACGGGCGTAAATTTATGAATTCGAAATATTGAAACATTTATTCCAGTTAAAGTTATTGAAATAAATTCAACGGTAAATACTTCGTCCTTTGTTACAGTAAAGCGTTAATTTATTCTCTGAAAGCCACGACTTTATTTTCTGACTATTCTGATTCACGACTACAAAAAAATTTTTTGCGTTGTAGGTCACCTTTAGTAGCAAATCAATGGACCCAGAACATAACGCCATGGGATTCCCCACTTTATTTGATATCAGTCAGAATCAGATCTCCTACATTCTAGATATGTATTGAATCACTGTTGAAGATTACCTTGTGGTAACATAATGTTCTGATATATGCAATACTGTTGCGCGGTCCAGATAGTCAGTTATTTTAGTTACATCACAGACAATACTATACTTTAATCCAGCTTGAGCCTCACACATAAAGACTTTATTGCATCTTTGTGGATACTTTTTCTCTGAAGATAAACTTCAGCCGCGGCGGATAGGCCGAGCGCATTGAGGCGCTATGTTGCGATGCGCGAGGCCGTTCCCCGTCGGAGGTTCGAATCCTCCCTCGGATATGGATGTTTGTGTCGTCTTTAGTATAAGGTAGTTCGTAAGTAGTTTGTAAGTTAAGGACTGATGACCCCGCAGTTAAATCCCTTAAGCTTAACAAACATTTGAATATTTTGACGAACTACATGCCTGACAGTGATTTATATGTACTGATATTTTTCATCTGTTATATACTGAGATGCATCTCTAGTGAACAGCCGGACAGGGGTTTACCACCTATCTAGTATCTATTTAAACCAGTTCAAGCGATAGCAGCGTCGCATGACGAGCAATGACTGTTAAGTGCCGTTCACACTAAGGCGATATACGATAAGCGGTACATCGTAAGCGATATACGATATGCAGCACACACGGACAGATGCTTGAAATCTAGAGGGAGGCGATAGAAAAGTTTCACAGTAGCGCGACGCTCAACATATCGTGACATATCTCTTTAAGAACGCGGTGGAGTAGCCGAGCGGTTTAAAGCGTCTCGCTGCGGAGCGCGCGGTGACTCGCCGTGGAGGTTCGAGTCCTCCCTGGGGCATGGGTGTGTGTGTGTCCTTAGGTTAGTTTACCTAGGTTTAAGTAGTTTGTAAGCTACGGACTGATGACCACGCAGTTTGGTCCGATAGATTTACAGACATTTGATTTTATCTCTTTAAGTACCGTTTGCCGGTCTCTTCAGCAATTAGCATTGTACGATATTTCGAAATGTGAACGTGACAAAAGAAGAGAAGATAATTCTATAATTCTGTACTTCCTTTCATTAAGTTAGTAAATGCTCATCAGTCTATCTGGAACCATTCGATTGCAGCTCACAGTAAGACAGACGTGACGAGTGCTGAATGGAGAGAAATTTCATCAGAAATAAAAGACACACACATTTATATTGTTTATGTATTTATTAAGTAGAAGATCAGTAAGTAGTCAGATTGTTATATTATTAACTTACAATGGAAATATTATGGAACTCTGATATTCGAAATAAGGAATTCAATTACAATTCAGAGAGTAATCATCATTCAGTTTGACGGAAAAAAGTAGCTACAACTTAAATTTTCATTAAGATGATAACATTAAGAATGTAACATTATTTTATGTTAACCAATAATGGAGTATAACTACAGTTTTTCTTTAAATTTAGGTATACAGTTTACTGTACTGTAATTTGTTGTACTAATTTGCTGGGTCTTGTAAACCGACACATCGTCATTTATTTTGGTATTTCATTAGATTAACACACTGCCGCAAGAAATTGGAACTAATTGGTTCAATTTGTAAAACATAATGCAAATAAAGCTACTCAATTTTGTTGATACTGCTGTTTATACTAATATCTAGTTACCTTAAAGTAACAGTACAATTTATAAAAATAAAACTTCTCTGTTTTATGAATACTGTGGTTTATATTCATATATACTTATGTCAGCGTAATCAGGAGTTTTCCGTCTGGTGAAATATATTTCTGGAAGCGTGACCTTTTATCAGCAATAATACATTTCCTTGAGCCAACATCGTCTCGTTATACCAAAGGAATTAAATATAAGGAGATGCATTAAATTAAAATTTGTATTGTGGCGGGGATTCGAACCCGAAACCTCCTATTTACTAGGTAGGCGCTTTAGAACACTCACATAACACAGCGTAGGAGGTCCCGGATCCGAATCATGGCCACAGCACAAATTTTAATTCAATGCCTCTCCTTATGTTTAATATCTTTGGTGTTTTTTTTTTTTTTTTTTTTTTTTTTTTTTTTATATAAGGGTTAGTGACACTAGACGTTTCAGAAAATAAAATTTTAGAGGTTTCGTTCCATAAAACTCCCTGAAACAACAGTCGAGCTATGGTTCACAATTGTAAGATTGTTGGGATGTACCCAGTGTTTCCTTTATTTTCTCATCCTACGCCTGAGCCAGTAAGGCACTACAACGTATTCCTCTCCCTTGACCTCGTATTTGTAACTGTAGTAGTTGCGCCGATTTATCGTCTGCTGTTTTGAACCTTGCTAGCACTATATCGTCGCGATGTATTCCACAAACATATCGGCTATCTTAGATCGCCTTAGTATGACGGCCCCTTAGACACACGCAGTGTGCGTGTAGTATCATTGATCGTGCTGTCCATGTGTAGAAAGATGATCTTTGCCATCTATCACAGGGCAGATTGTAATGGCTCTAAGGCTTGCCACGAGCATTTCGGAATCTGTGTTCGAGAAGTGCTGTGGAGAGTGTCGTTAAGATACTACGGGAACAAGACAAACTGGCGAAGGTTCAGTTATGAGCTGAGGAACATTCATGTGGGCATCCATGTATCCAGTGGATCGTGCTAAGCACCATGACGGCCAGGATCTGGTACATTGGTTGCAGACCGCGTACATCCCTTCATGACGATCATGTTTCACAACGGCAGTGATAGTTTTTAACCAGATAATTCGCCATGTCACAAGGACAGGGTGGAGTGGTTCGAGGAGCACAGTGGCCAGTTGCAACTGATGTACTGGCCCTCAACTCGCCACATTGGAACCCGATTCGACACACCTAGGATATGACTGATCATGGCGTCAGAGCTTGCCGCGTCCCTTCCCGGAGTTTACGGGAATTAAGCGACTTGTGTGTGCAGGCATGGTTCCAACTCCCTCTAGGGACCTACCAATGCCTCATTGCTTGCATGCCAAGACGCGTTGCCGCCGTTATCCGTGAAAAAGGTTAGGTCATGGTTTTCTGGCTGAACAGTGCATGTACTGAGATGTGTCCCTGCTGTCACATGTGTTGCTCACTCCAAAAGCTTTGGAAACACTGGTATGTAAAGAATTCGCTGCTTGTTGTCTATCCAGCCGGAGGTTCGAGTACACACTCAGGCATGGTTGTGTGTGTTTATAAGTTGTTTGTAGGTCTATGACCTGATGACCATAACAGTTTGGTCCAACAGGTTTACAAACATTTGAACATTTGGTAACTGTGTACATTATCTTATTCACTTTATTTGGTACAGTGGGTTCGGTAATGAGCATCTGAGCTGTAGTATCGCGTATATGAGGCAACCAAAGACCACTACACCAGTATCGATACGACCACGGGAACACCGATTGTGTAGGCTGCACCGTGACTAGGACCAAATTTCTACATGGTGTGAGGAATGGCAACTAGCTCTAAATATATGAAAATGTAAGGTGATAAGTTCATGCAGATGAGTAGGAGAAACAATCGCGTAATGTTCTAATACAGCATTAAGTGTGCTACTTCACAGAGTCGCGTCAATTAAATATCGAGGAGTAACGCTTCACAGCGATATGAAATGGAACGATCATATAAGGTCAGTCGTGGGGAAGGCAAATGGTCGACTTCGTTTTATTGGGAGAATTTTGGGAAGGTGTTATTCGTCTGTAAAGGAGACCTCATATAAAACGCTTGTACGACACCATCTTGAGTATTGTTCAAGTGTTTGGGATCCCCAGCAGATCGGTTTAAAAGAGGACAGAGGCTGTTCATAGATGGGCGGCTAGGTTTGTAACTGGTACATTCGACCCGTACGATAGTGTTACTGAAATGCTCTGGAAAATCAAATGGGAGGCGCTGGGGGGGAAGGCGACGTCCTCTTAGAGAAACACTGTTGAATAATGTTACAGGGTCGGAATTTGATGCAGACTGCAGTACGATTCCACTGCCGCCAATCTATATTTCACGTACATACTGCAAAGATGAAATCAAATAGATTAGGGCTCGTACAGATGCATACAAGTATTCATTTTTCCCTCTTTCAAGTCTGAGAGTATTTAGTTTGTTTCTATCATCTTGCACACCAGGTGGGACAGTTTTGGCATGGCTGGCTCTACCATAGAGTTCAGCAGCTATGACGGAATCTCGTCTACTACAGGGGCCTTGTTTTGATATAGGTCTTTCAGTACTATGTCAATTTCTCTTAGCATAGTACCTCCTATTTCATCTTTATCTACTTCCTCTTCCCTTGAAAATAAATAAAATAAAATAAAATAAAGAATAGAATAAATAGAAAAAGTTCAAACCTTTGTAATTCTATGGAACTTAACTTCGTGGTTATTAGTCCCTAGCTTACAAACTACTTAAACTAAGTTAAACTAACATAAGGACAACACATACATCAATGCCCGAGGGAGGAATCGAACCCCCGATTCGTGAGGTCGCGCGATCCGTAACGTGGCTCCAAAGACCGCTCGGTTACTCCCGTGCGGCCACTTCCCTTCCTACAATATTGTCTTGAAGTTCATTTAATTTGTAGAGCCTCTCTATACATTCTTTTCACCTTTCAGTTTTCTCTTCTTTGCGCAGAACTGGTTTTCCGTCTGAGTCGTTGATATTCATACAACTGGTTTTCTTATTTCCGAATGTTTCTTTCATTTTCCTGAAGGTGGTATGTATATTTCTCCTAGTTTTGCATTCTTCTACGGACCTGCATTTGTCCTCTAGTCACTCCTGCTTAGCCATCTTGCACTTCTCGTCAATCTAATTCTTTAGTCGCCTGTACTCCATTTTACCCGCTTCATTTACTGCATTTTTTATCATCTTCTTTCATCAATTAAATTCAGTACATCCTATGATATCCCCGGACTTTTTGCAGGTCTTGTCTTTCTACCTATTTGGTCATCTGCAGCCTTCATTATTTCATCTCTCAAGGCTACCCATTCATATTCTACTGTGTTTCTTCATACCCGTTTATGTCAATTGCTGCCTTTAGCACCCTCTGAAAATCTCAAGAACCTCAGGTTCTTTCACTTTATCGATGCCTCATATGTTCATTTTCCTACCTTTCTCCATTTACTTCAATTTCAACCTCAGTTCATGACCAATAAGGGATCCTCAAAGTCTATATCTGCCACTGGATACGTCTCACAGTTTAAAACATGGTTCCGAAATCTATGCCTTATCGTTATAAAATCTATCTGGTACCTTCCGGTGTCTCCTGGTGTCTTCCAAGGTTATTAAACCAAGTGTTCATTATGATTAAATTATATTCTGAGAAAAATCTACCAGACGGCTTTCTCTTTCTTTTCTTTTCCCCAGTCCATATTCCACTTCTATTTCTCCTTCCCTACTGTGGAGTCCTAACCACCAAGGAAAGGTTGGCACCACACAGCGGAAGAAGAAGTAAGAGACGGTCGCTGCCAGCGGCCCCCAATGAGATCGCAAGGTGGCCGCCACGCCATCCTGAAGTTCGCAGCGCCACCGCCAACCGACGTTAGCTAAGCAAGCTATGTGAAGTGAAAAGTGACTTGTGTGGTAGACGTGCCCTGGAAGACTGGACTACAGGAAAGGTTGTCTGTATTAGTATGTGGCCCGCTGCAGACTGTTTTATTGTATATACTCAAGTCACGGAGATCTTGTCTACTATTGAATGTGCAGTTAGACATGAACAGGACATTGTACCAAGTTTGATTTTTGTGACGGTTTTCATGATACAGCAGTGACTGTGAAAAGATAAGTACTGTTATGTTCTTTTGTTTCCACTATGGAAGATTTCTGTGTAAAATAAAAGTGTGTTCTGTTTTGAGTACATCGTGTCTCAGCCAGCGCCCTTGCCAGCCACTTGCACCTTCCTCAAATTGCCAGTAAGCAATCCACGCCAGAACGATAACAGGAACTGGCTGACGACGAGAAAGAACGAATACATTACCTACCTTTCCCTCCTAACGAATTCCAGTCCCCCATCACAATTACGCTTTTCTCTCCCTCAAATGTCTAAATAATTTCCTTTATTTCCTCATATATGTCTTCGATCTCCTCATCATCGGCAGAAGTAATAACTTGTACTACTGTGGTCGGTGTTGGCTTCGTACCTATCATGACTAAGATAATGCGCTCACGGTGATGCTGATAGTCGTTTACCCACATTCCTGCCTTTTTATTCATTATTAGACTTACTACTGTAATACCCCAACTGCCTCGTTGCCTAGGTGGGGTGGCTTGCATGCCTCAACGATACAGATACCGTTCGTCCAACCACAACGGAGAGATATCTGTGGAGAGACCAGACAAACGTGTGGTTCCTAAAGAGAGGCAGCAGCCTTTTGAGTAGTTGCAGAGGCAACAGTCTAGATCCAGAATGAAACTTTCACTCTGCAGCGGAGTGTGCGCTGATATGAAACTTCCTGGCAGATTAAAATTGTGTGCCGGAACCAGGACTCGAACCTTAAAAATGGGCCACTGTACGAAATAAAAACTTAATTCTGGTAGTAGGTACCCAGATAAGAGTTTACTGTCATAAAAGTGCTTTATTTTAGCAGTGAAATTAGCAAATGGTACGTGTGAACTGCCGGCTACTCCCTGCTGCAAAACCTTGTTCCCTGGCCCACATTGAGAACTGACATGCTTCAAATTACTCTAATAACAGGACGTTAACGATACAATGGCCAATATACATAGCAGCTCACACGAAATAACACACAGGCATTAATATACAAGCCACCACAATTAAAGTTATTTCATAAAGGTGGCTAAGAAAAACATTTATGGCGCAACGGAACTTAAACATAAAAAATTGCATCTGAGCTTGTTCTCAGCACTGGTGAAAAGTAATATTAAATAAAAGGGGGAAGGTGCTAGAAAACTACAATTTATAGGCGAGTCAAAATTATACTGAATTTAACTTGTTTATTCAGGTCGAACGCAAGCAAAATGGGGAACCAATTTTGTTAATACAATAAAAATGCATCCCATTTACATAGTCTAATACTGACGATGCCCAGCATTGAATTTAACATAAATTACACAGAACTTAACGCTACTGGGGGGGGGGGAGGATTTACAAACAACACTCACTCGCTCACACACACCAAAATCAGCGTGCTGAAACTAGGCAGAAGCAGGCGCCGCTATCGTAGGCGAAATTCAGCAAGTCGGAAGTAGCACTAAACACAATATACAAAAACACTTTGAAGCTGGCTCTGGTCTGTCGTGCCTATTTTGAGATGGTTGATAACAATGGAATTCTGTCTGAGGTAGCAAAGAAACTGGGAGAGCAACGGAACGGAATGGAGAGTCTCATGAAAGGAACGTATAAGATGAATACTAACAAAAGCAAAACAAGGGTAATGGCATTCAGTCTCAGAAAATCAGGCGATGCTAAAGAAATCAGATTAGGTAACGAAGCAATAAAGGTGGTAGATAGTTTCGTTACTTGGGAAGTAAAATAACAGACTACGGTCGCAGTACAGAGGGTATGAAATGTAGAATGGCGATGGGAAGAAAAGATTTTTTGAAAAAGAGAAATTTGCTAACACCGAATATTAATTTAAGTGTGAGGACGCCTTTTCTGAGGGCATCTCTCCACCCTAATCTATCCTGAGCAAGCCTCTTCGTCTCCTCACAGGAACGGCAACCCACAGCCATCTGAATATGCTTACTTTATTCGTCTCTTGATCTCCCTCTGCGACTTTTTTCCCAAACACTTCCCTCCAATGCTAAATTTACGATTGATATCTAAGAATGTGTCCTATCAATCGATCCCCTCTTTTAGTCAAGGTACGCCAAAAATTCCTTTCCTTCAATACTGTTCAGTACCTCTTCATTAGTTACGTCATCTACCCACGTAATCTTCAGCATTCTTCTGTAGCACCACATTTCAAAAGCATTTAAAATATTTCTTATCGTTTCCTTCCATGAGTTATATGTGTTCTACGTTTCACTCACGGAAGGAAACGATAAGAAATTTTAACAACTTCTTAAAATTTCTCCTTGCTTTCTTTCCTTCGCAGCGTGCTCCATGTACAAATTGAATGAATGACATTAGATAAAGCCTAGAACCTTTACTCCATTCCCAACTACTGCTTGCCTTTCATGGCATTCGACTCTAATGACTGCTGTCAGGTTTTTGTACAGGTTTTATATAACCTTCCGTTCGCTATTTTTTACCTCTTCTGACTTCAGAATTTGAAAGAGTGGATTCGAATGAATATTGTCAAAAGCTGTATCTAAATCACAAAGGCAAGAAATGTAGGTTTGCTTTCCCTCAATTTATGTTCTAAGATAATCGTAAGGTGACTATTGCTGCCTGTGTTCCTACACTTCTTCTAAATCCAAACTGATTTTACCAGAGGTCGGTCTCCATCTTATTTTCCATTCTCCTGTAAATAATTCGTGTTAAAATTTTGCAACCATGACTTACTAAACTGACGCTTCTGTAATTTTGGCTCATGTTTGCGCCTGCTTTCTCTGGAATAGGGATTATTACATTTTTCTTGAAGTCTGAGGGTAGTCCGCCTGCTAATACATCTTTCAGGCCAGTTCGAATTGTTTTCTCATGGCTGGCTCTCCCAGAGACTTCAGTAACTCTGTCGTCTACTTCAGGGGCCTTCTTTCTACATAGGTCATTCAGTGTTCTGTCAAATTCATCTTTCAGTATATTATCTCCTATTTCATCTTCATCTACTTCCTCTTCCCTTCCTACAACATTGTCTTTAAGTTAATTTCCCTTTTAGAGCCCATTTATATATTCATTCCACATTTCAACTTTCCCTTGTTTGCTCAGAACTAGTTTTCTATCTGATTTCTTGATATTGATACAGATGCTTTTCTTGTCTCCAAATCCCTCTTATATTGCCCTGTTTGCGGTATCTATTTTTCCTCTAGTTATAATTCTTCTATAGAAATAATTTTTTAATTTTTCATTTCCTTTAAACCTCATTTCTTAGTCGTCTTTATTCCACTTTACATGCTTCATTTAGTGCATTTCTTTGTTTTCTCATTTCATCAATTAAATTCACTATTTCCTGTGATAACTAACAAATATTGCGAAGTCTCTTGAAGGATACCCACCGTGTTTGTGTAGTATATATAAAACGTCTCCATGGAAACAAAAATACGCGTGATAATTTTCACGGTGATGTCTGTTGTTACCGTTCCCACCGTTTCAGTATTAAAGAGTAACAATATACGCAGAAACGTCCGCACTTAATATGTATATATAATGTTATACAGTATTTGGGTCGAATATTCATAGAGCAGAAAATGGAGTTCAGAATTATCTGTCGGGACTTGGCATCGGCTCTTGGTCAGGCATCTCCGTATTGTAACTTCATGCTCCCTGTGGCACGTTCCATTGTGGAATTTGGAACTGAAAATATTGACATATTCTGAAGAACCAGCAACATTAGACTCGAATACCGTATCTAACTGCGGAACATTTCCTTACTCACGAAATTTATTTACTAGCTGCGAATTTTTTGACGTCAGGTGTCTTGTGTATAGTACACTGTCTATTAGTGAGACATGAAAATTTGTGGCCACCAGACGATGATGCGGGATTTTGTTTCTACGTCGAGGTGTCCACATCGCGACACTGTATGTGATTTAATTCGCAAATTCCGGAAAACAGGTTCAGTTCATGATGCACCACGAACTGGTAGGCCCACGGTTCTAACAGAACGGATGCTCGACGACAGTACGGACATCATGTTGCGAAGTCTACCACTATCAGTAAGGAAATTATCACAAGAGGCTAAAGTCCCTCTTACGACAGGACATAAGCCGCACCAAAGAACTGGGGCTGTATCCGTATAAAATTACTGCAATGTAACAGTTACATTGTATGGACCATACTAAAAGAATAGCATATTGTGGATGGATTTAGCGATTTCAGACATGGAGTTGGTGTTTTAGATCGAAAATTGTTCACTCATTAGGCTTGTTTTCATCTATCTGGGTACATTAATTCTGAAAATTCACGTACTTGGTCATCCGAGAATTCACATGCCTCAAGAGAAACGCTATTGTACGTAGAGAAAATCGGGGTGTGGGTTGCCATAACACGAGAGCGAATTATAGTGCCGATATTTTTCGAAACTACCGTCACTTCCGAAATCTATTGTTCCCAGACAATTTATCCATTTATTGCGCTGCTGAATGAAGATGAGATCAAATGTTGAAATGTTTGTAGAGCTTATGGGACTTAACAACGGGGTCATCAGTCCCTAAACTTACAAACTACTTATAACTTAGCTAATACTAAGGACGGCACAAATATCCATGCCCGAGGGGGGATTCAAACCCCCGACCGTAGTGGCTGTGCAAACCGTGACTGGCGCGCCGCAGGCCGCTCGGCCACAGCGTCCGGCAAAGCATTTGTACCCAAAATAACCCAAACACAAAACATCAATTTAAGACAGCGATAACTAAATATCTGCATTCGATTACACGTGAAACATTGGCAAAGGTATTCGAAAATAAATGTAAATGTGTTGAATAATGCCTTCAAGAAAGAGGGAACCATTTCCAGCATATACTGTGATAATGGTGAGTACAGTATATTTTCAAATGTTCAAATGTTTGTACGAGTCGGACTCACCTGCTTGTTCATTCGTCCGTAGCTTACAAACTACAAAAAGTAAGGTAAACTAACCTAAGGCCAACACAAACACCCATTCACGAGGGGGGACTCGAACCCCCGACGACGAAAGGCAGCGCGTACCGTAGCACGGCGCCCCAGAACGCACGGCTAATCCGCCGCGGCATATGTATTTTCTTGTAATTAATATAACTAATTAATTTCATTGTTTTAATTATAATAATGTTGAATCCCATCTCGCAACATAACTGCAGCCAGTAGCAGTGAAACCCGGCCAGTAGAAGGTAAAGCAGTCAACAATCCGAAGATTGGTTTGAACACCACAGTACTTTACTAGGCATGGTCCTGTTTGGAGGTGGTATACCTTGCCTTCCTCCGACCTTCCCAGCCAGTTACAGGGGGACCTACAGTTTGACGTGGGTTCCGAACCACGACGCTACTCCATATTTTTCACATCAGCATTATTTCCAGAGGTGAAAGAAGTGGACAGTAGGACCTGGCGGGGATCGAACCCGCGACATTTGCAGGTGTAATCCGGCACTTTACCACTGTGCTATCGCGACCAACTAGGCACCAGCTTAAACAAAGACATAGATATAATGCCGCAAGGCGAGACGCGTAGCTCGTCGCTTCGGAGACTTCGCTGATACACTGTATAACTTCAATGCCCCAATGCAGTTAATGTAATGTTTTCCTTCCTTAACATTTCTCCTCAATAATTAATTTGCTAATCATTTCAGCAGAACATGTTAATGTATATCTCCTGTGAATATAAATTTTATATCAACAGTCTTGCAATATGCTCATTTCTGTACATAGGAGTAGATCGCATCTCACGTTCCGAATGGCCCGCCTACTAATTCCCAAGTGTCTTGTGTATCCGAAAGGGATAATCTTTTGTGTCGAGCAATATCCGCGAAAGATCTTTCGGGAGCGTGGTTGAAGTGGGGGGGGGGGGGGGGGGGGGCGGTGGGAGGAAGTGGGATATTGGTTGGCAAACGCGACGACCCATCGGCATGCATAGATGGGTTGATACGTCGGTGGCGTGTGTAAGCTGGGGTGTGGGATGTTTATTAGTGATATTCCGAAAGCGTCGATGGCTTCCGGCTGGCAGCGCGTGGCTTCTGGGAACAGGTGCGGGCCGCTCCATTAATAAAACAGCCGCACCTCGCCCGCCTGCCGCAGCCAGCCAAGAACCCAGCCACCGCCATAACAACGCTTTATCTCTCCTTAAATATCACACAAGACCTGATACAAATATACGTTGACGTGTCAAAAGTCGTAAATTCACGTGACACCTTCTTTAGCCCTGCACAACTGGACGTGGCATAGTGGAAGTCCGCTCCCTGGATCCAAACTCATGCATGCTTGTAGCTGGGAGGTCCGTTGAAGACGACACCACGGGGCGTCTACATCTACATCTACGTGGCACTCTGCAAGTCGTTTTGAAGTGCATGGTAGAGCGTTCATCGAACCACTTTTATGATATTCTCTATATTAATTGATAAACAGTGCTATTAGGATGCTGTGTAAAATTATAGAGCCACATGTTCAGCAGGGCCTTGACGCCATACAATTTTATTATGTAAACCCCCTTCCACGATTATGAAGATGATTTTTATCGAAACGCGCCAATAAACGCATGACCACATTACTTATCTGTGGCTCTATAATTTTACACAGCGTCCTAATAGCACTGTTTATCAATTAATACTGATATGGGCGCATACCTCATTAACGACTTTATGTCACGTCTGGAATTCCTTTATTTCCATTCTCTAATGATTCGCGGGAAAAACGAACACCTAAATCTTTCTGTTTTCGATTTGATTTATCTTATTTTATGATGATGATCATGTCTCCCTATATAGATGGGTACTAACAATATATGTTCGCATTCGGAAGAGCGTCGGGGGTTCGAATCCCCCCTCGGGCATGGATGTTTGTTCTGTCATTACTATGAGGTAGTTCAAAAAATGTTCAAATGTTTGTGTAGTCTATGGGACTTAACTACGGGGTTATCAGCCCCTAAACCTACAAACCACTTATGAACTAACTAAGACTAATGACGGCACAAATATCCATGCCCGAGGGGGGATCCGAACCCCCGACGTAGTGGCCGTGCAGACCGTGACTGGAGCGCCTCAGTCCCCTCGGCCACCGCGGCCGGCTGAGGTAGTTCATAAGTAGTTTGTAAGTTTAGGGACTGATGACCCCGCAGTTAAGTCCCATAAGCTTGTCAAACATTTGAACATTCGGAAGAGAAAGTTGGCGAAAGAAATGTCACAAATAGATCTCGCTGCAACAAATAACGCCTTTCTTTTGATGATTCCCACGCCAACTCGTGCATCATTTCCGTGCAGATTTTCTGGACAACAATCTTCGCCTGATATTTGCACGGTTAATCTGACTCTCTGGAATTAGACTCTAGGACTAGCGAGAAGGATTTTCTCCTACCGGTAACGTAGTATCAGTTCTCCTAGACGTTATCTCTTGCAGATTCTCGTAGCGCATTCAGTTTCTACTTACGATGCAATGCTCATTGGTTGACAATTTCTAAGTTGTTACTTGTAAATGGTTTTCTGATAAATAAAGCCCGAAATTCCTGTTACGGTGTTTATTGGTGAAGCACCATAACAGCCGGCCGCAGTGGCCGAGCTGTCTGCGGCGCGACAGTCACAGTCTGCACGGTCGCTACAGTCGGGGGTTTGAATCCCCCCTCGGGCATTGATGTTTGTGTCGTCTTTAGTAAAAGGTAGTTCGTAAGTAGTTTGTAAGTTTAGGGACTGATGACCCCGCAGTTAAGTCCCTTAAGCTTAACAGACATTTGAACACCATAACAGACTAAACAAATACTACACTTTGGCAGTGAAAAATTCTTACATTTTGGCCCTACAGTAAATTAACTAATACTGACTGATGACCCCGAAGCTAAGTCCCTTAAGATTAATAAACATTTGAACATTTGAACAAATTAACTAAAAGGAAAAATCGAGAGCATGCTGATAACAGAATAGTCTCGGATTAGGTTCTATCGACGACTTCCGAATTTGGAGCTCAGCAGACGTCTCACTCAATTTTCTTTTCAGATGGCAACTTTCCATGTCTCTTCGGAGTGTACACTGTTATTCAAATTGTTATACAGTTTGTACAGTACACATAACTTTTGATCAACGGCCCCTCCTGGAGTCTGTATGCTATCAGGGGTGGCCAAAAGGCGGCTGGGGGCCGCATGCGGCTCTTTCTTCAGTGCCGTGCGGCTCTTGTTTCAAGAAGTAAAACTAACTCAACTTACACAATACAAATAAAACTACCGTGCTCACACCTACAACTATGGGACTTTCCTATCGATTTGGCAGTGCAGCACCGCGACAGCCTTCTGACAGCACTGAGCGAGTTGCGGCAGTCTGTAGAGTGATAACTAGACCTCGGATTGTAGGTAAAAACCTATTTTTTTCCTCTTTAAATAAAGGCAATAAAAGTTGTACATACACATTATGCAAATTTTTGATCGAAAACGCTAGCTTTATTGCACCTAAAAATACCTAATTTTAGGTTAGTACCTGATTGTACCTAAATTTTAAAAACCGAATTAAATAAAAAAATTTATGGCATAAATGCTCTCGTTGTCCTCCCAGCTAAGAATTATGCACATATTTTATCGAAAATTGTAATTTTATAGCAACTAAACTACTTAATTTCATATTACAGCGTGACTGTATCTAATTTTAAAAAATCCAGTCAAATTTTGTATGACTAAAAATACTCTTCTGGTCTTCCCGGCTTATCTTTTTGCACGAGTTAATAATCGTGAGTCAGACGCCGACAGATAAGCCAGGCTGTTCTAGCCCGCACTGCTCCGCAGCATGTTTTCAACTTGCTGTAAGCCGTCAAATGGGCAGGCAGGGCACAGAGGAGTCTTGTGATCTGCGTCCGGTGCCTTCCTGCCCTGTCAGAACAGCCTGTGTAAGACACCTGCACTGTCTTCATTCAGTCGGCCAGCGTGCTGCTTGGGTGTTGTGAAGTATTTTACAGCGACAGCGTATTTGTGGGAACTGAAGCATGCAGCTCCAAATCATCTCTGATTCGTCAGTGGTTATAAGAACTTCCTGATTTCTCAACAGACGTAATAGTTATTCACTGCAATGTGTGTGACAAAGACGTAAGTAGAACGTTATGCTTTTATCTGCTACGCCCAGTCAGAGAACAGGGATGTCATTACTTTTTCCGAGTTAACTTGCAACCAGACACATGCGCATTAAATACCGAAAAGAAAAATATTATTTCTGAACTCTTGATGTAAGTTAATTACGCTAACTAGAACTCGTACGTAAATTCTTCCACATAGTATTCCTCATTTATTTTTGTTTTTAAGTACGTTCTTAACAGAGCTTGCATTTAAGTCAGCATGTTGCATGGACAATAAAATAATGTGGATTTTTGACAATCTGTTTATCTTTCTAGACAATAAAATTTCAGATTTTGGTCACCTATTTTCTCATTTTTATAACATATTTCTGTAAGTGATAGAACCTATTTTAGGTACCAAATTTAAGTTTTTTAGAACCTAAAAGTCCGAGGTGTAGTGATAACTGTTGACTTGATTTCTGAAGATCGTAGTATAGAGCGGAGGTTGCAAGCCCGGGTATAAAGGTAGGACCGAACTGCACTGCAGCGGAGCGGCGCGGCTGTGTCTAGTATACTGCATCTCAAATGCAGCGGCGTGAGAACACGACTCGTCAGTCGTTGGATAACCTCCGAGTACAATGAACGATATGACATGAATGTAGTAATAATTTCTTTGTTATGTAAGGAAGAAAAAAGGCTGAAGCAAAAGCAAGAAACAAAAAGGGAAAGAATGTGGCTGCATAACTTTTCCGATTCGGGATATGAAGAAGGAGAATATCAAACACTTTCGCCACGGCTTAAAAAGGCTCAAGAGATTTCATACGTACTTCAGAATGTCTCAAGATAAAATTCATCGTGTTAGTACAAACTATGGAGTCACTTTCACAAAATAATATAAAAAAATTATTTAAAAATCTTATATTATTTATAGGGTACTAATGGGTTTTGTCGAACGTATCCTACTTTTTTTTGCATTTTTGTGGAGTGTTGCCTTGCATAGGAGTGAAACATGGACGATAAACATTTCGGACAGGAAGAGGATAGAGGATTTTGAAATGTGGTGTTACAGAAGAATGCTGAATATTAGACGGGTGGATCGCGTAACTAATGAGGAGGTACAGAACAGAATTGGGGAGAAAAGGAATTTCTGGCATACCTTGACTAAAAGAAGGGATCGATTGGTAGGACACATTCTTAGAGATCAAGGAATTGTGAATTTAGCACTGGAGAGAAGTGTGTGGGGCAAACATCGCAGAGGGAGACCAAGAGATAAATATAGTAAGCAAATTCAAATGGATTTAGGTTGCCGTTCTTATGAGGAGATGAAAATGCTTGCTCAGGATAGAGTAGGTTTGAGAGCTGCATCAAACCAGTCTCCGGACTGAAGACCACAACGCCGACCGCGGTGGCCGAGGAGACTGAGGCGCTCCAGTCACGGTCTGCACGGTCACTGCGGTCGGGGGTTCGAATCCCCCCTCGGGCATGGATATTTGTGCCGTCCTTAATCTTATAGCTAGTTTATAAGTAGTTTGTAAGTAGTTTGACCCCGTAGTTAAATCCCATAAGTTCTACAAACATTTAAACATTTTTGATTTGAAGACTACAACAACAACATCCTACTTTGAATGATTTGGCGTTGCCTGGCTATCTAGGACATTTGCCAAGGGGTGCAAGCTTAAATTTGCCGCCCCTTTCTTTTCACTCACCCCCCCCCCCTGTAAGAATCGACTTTTTGACGCTAATTGGGTTACATATTTCTAAATAAATGTCACAATCTCACAACATGAACTTATTTTATTGACTGAAATAACATCAAAGGAAAACAGAACAATTTTAATACATACATAAATATTACAAGATTACTCATCGTACAAAAATCAATTCAAAATTTCGCTTTTCGAGTTTTTTTTTTTTTTTTTTTTTTTTTTTTTTTTTTTTTTTTTTTTTTTTTTTTTTTTTTGCTGCGAAACTGTTTTTGGATATCATCATAGTCTAGAGAAGCAGCTCGTTTGTGTTCTATGGATATTATACTCAGATTTGTTAAGCAGACGAAACAGAAACTAGAATGGTAAGACATATTTTAACGCTGTAGTAAGGTTGGGATACCCCTCTACCAATTTATTTTTATAAATTAAACGTAATGTTGATGATGCAGTGGAATCTTGCAAGGCTCTGTCTACTGCCAGCGCATGTTGTCTGAAACTTTCAACTTAAAGTTCTTCCTCGCTAAGAGCTTCTGCCAGTTCCGCTGCTTTGGCCTTCAAGTCCTCCACTTCCAGTTCTTGAATTTGCACACCACACAGAAAACTAATTTTTGCACCAATTTTCTCAAGTGCGGTAAACCTGGTACTAAGCTCTGTCAATTATTCCTTATTTTTTCTGTGAATGTTGCATACTTCATCCTCACGAAGCTCATCGGCCATTTTCTTCTTTCTTCGAATCCTTTTTTCGGAGAATACCGTTGATACCTGATCATGTTCTGCTAGCACTTTGGCCTCAGAAATAGTTTCAGAGGTACAAGAATCCCGGGAAGTTTTGAGAAAGCCCAAAAGTCCTTGAATGTTTCGAACAGCTTTATCAATTGTAAAGTATTAACTTCGCAGAAACTGATGAACATGAGCAATTTATTTTAATATTGCATACCAGAAGCAAGTTAAAGTAATGAATTTGAGTTTTCTCATATTTTTTAAAATAGATCTTGTCGCTGATTTTGTTTCTGGTGTTGACAATTTATAAGTTTCAGTTTCTTCCAGGGCCTTCAAAACTTTAAGAAAATGCTTGTAAACAGCTTCAACCACATCTACTCTTGCAGATCACCTAGTCTTGCTGAATGTCTGCTGAATTTGCTCCTACTAAATTTAAAGAGTGAGCAGCACATGGTACGAAATAGGCCAGTTCGTTCTTCTGTTCTTGACTGGACCCCTTTGTACTTTCCAACCCTGTTTGCCCCATTATCATGGGACTGCCCCCTGCAGTACTTAACGTTCAACCCATCTTGTTCCAATTTTTGCAGTATCTCTTGACTAAGGCCTTCTCCTGTTTTGTCTGTAACTGTAAAAAAGTCAATAAAACTTTCCACAACCTCTGAGTCATTCGACTTGACATATCGAATACCTTGTGTCATCTGCGCATTGTGGCTGATACCTTGAGTGCAGTCAAACATCAGTGAAAAGCATTTAGCAGCTAAAATATCTTCAATTATATCTTGTTTTATTTTGTCAGCAATCAAATCACGGAACTCATCTTGTATATTTTTGTAAAAATAGCTAATCTGGCCTTTCTTGTGGTGTTCAATACGCAGACGAAGGGGGACACTATAGTATGATATGAGATCAATTGTATTTAGAAATTTGCCACTGTGTGGATCACCAAAATCACCATCTTCTTTTGTTCCTCTAAAAGGACTTCCTTGCTTGGCTAGAAAAAGGACAGCATCAATAATACAGTGAGATCCCTCCTGTTTTATCTGGTCTTGCTGCCCAGTGTGCGATACTTATCAGGTGGGTTTGTCGGAGGACATCGAAAGAGACGAAAGAAGGGCAGCTTGTTTTGTATTGTCGTGATACAGGGGAGACAGCGTCACGGAAATGATGCAGGATCTGGGATGGGAATCATTAGAACAAAGGCGTTTATCGCTGCGACATGGGCTACTTACGAAACTACAATCGTCAACATTCTCCTCCGAATGCGAAAATATATTGTTGCCTCCCACTTACATAAGTAGAAAAGATCATCTGAATAAATACGTGAAATCAGTGCTCGAACAGAGAGATTCAGATATTCTTTCTTGCGGGCGCTATTCGAGAATGGAATGGGAGATAAATAGTATAAAAGGGGTCCGATGAACCCTCTGTCAGGCACTTAAATGTGATTTACAGAGTATCCTGTGTAGATGTCTATCAATTCCACCGCTACCGAGAGAGGACTAGATCCTTAATGCTTTTGACTTTCAATAAGAAGTGTGCGCACCTGAAATACTTTATTATTATTATTATTATTATTATTATAAGGACTGGAACGTTATTTAAATTCACCTGTTCTACAAATATTACCTTGATATCAAATATGAATATTCATTTACCTGAAAAAGGAAATCTATGCAAATTAATAAACATTGTGCATTTACTTATGTAATAACGCAAACATCTCCCTCATTCTGGCTAATATCTAGTAGAATCTTAATGTTTGATTAGCTGAAGTACCTGTGACAGGGCAACACTGAAGTCAGCAACCAGGAATTTTAGTTTTATTAAATAAATAAATAAATAAAAAAATTGGCGCCCTCTAAATTCTGCCGCCCGGGGCAACTGCTCCCTTTGCCCCCCCCCCCCCCCCCCCCCCTAGATCCGGCCCTGGCTAAGAGCTTCAAGACAAACAGACAGTTTGTAATTGTAGTACTTGGATTATCATGTTGAAGTTAACATACGGTTTTATCTCTTAAAGAGCAGCGGATCGCGACTGCATTTTAAATTTTTATAATACGATTTTATAGTAAGTGGCCAACCCTGCAATATATCATCGCGTTTTATTAATAATAGCAGAATTATAGTGCCATTAAAATTACTTGCTAGTTGCCTTTATTCGCGTGGCGCTACAGTGTTGCCAAATAGGCAGTCGGCTATCGCTCGGATATATGCGACAGACACTGCGGGTCACTTCACAAATGGTGTTCATATTATTTTGTAACGTGGGGCAGTTGCAAGAGAGTTAATGGCGGCAAAGCGGACGTCTGTGTCGACAGATAATTTTAAGTGATCAGGGAGTGAACTGCAGCAGAATACCAGTTTTGTAGTTCTCAGTTCGACCCCATGTTGTAACCTGATGTACTATGTATCCGGCAAAACGGCGTTCAGCCATCTCCAGCAGATCTAAACACACAATTTCTTCGTCCACGGCGAATGAAGCTTCTCTCTCTGAGCGAACTTAAACAGAAAAATTTCAGATACAGCGCTATAAGCAAACTGTAAACTCTCGGACTATGGCTTTATACTTCGCTTCGCGGACATACGTTTACTTTTTTCTGTGTTACAGTGAACACCTAGTAACAACCATGAATTGTAGCATTTGGAGAGCTCGTTTTCACGTAAATCATACGAAGCTTCTCTAAATGTAAGCTGATATCTGTCATATAATACTAGTAAATGTCACACAAAAGCACGGCTTGTACGAAAGAATTCAGTAGCGTTTGCTTAGTGCTGTGCACGAGTATGTATTTCGTCAACACCGTTGTACTGGTCTTGTTTTTTTGTATGGTTATCATTAAGTGGTGATATGCGAAAAAAAAAAGCAGAGCTATGAATCGGCAACCACTGTTATACTATTTATCTCCCATTCCACCCTCGAATAGCGCGCTGGACAAAAGAACACCTGAATCTCTCTGTTCGAGCTCTGATTTCTCGTATTTTTTTTCTGATGATCATTTCTACCTATGTAAGTGGGAGTCAACAATATATTTTCGCATTCGGAGGAGAATGTTGGCGATTGGAGTTTCGTAAGTAGCCCAAGCCGCAGCGATAAGCGCCGTTGTTGTAATAATTCCCATCCCAGGTCCTGTATCACTTTCGTAACGCTGTCTCTTTCGATGTCCTCCGTCAAATCCACCTGATACGGAGCCCACACTGGGCAGCAATACTAAAAAGAAATAAAAAAATAAATAAAAAATATAAAAAAATAATAAAAAAATAAAGGACGGACAAGCGTAGTGTATGCAGTTTCTTTAGTAGTTCTGTTGCATCTTTTAAGGGTTCTGCCAATAAAACGCAGTCTTTGGTTCGCCTTTCCCACGACATTATCTACATGTTCTTTCCAGTTTATGTCTGAAGTAATAGTAATTCCTTGGTGTTTGTGGAGTTTACGGCCTTCACATTTGATTTATCTTGTAAACAAAGTTTAACGGGTTTCTTTTCGTTCTCATGTGAACGACTTCACACTTCTCATTATTTAGACTCTATTGCCAATTTTTAAACCATAGGCCTAGTGATATCTTATTCAGATCGTTCTGCAGTTGTTTTTGATCTTCAGATGATTTTACTAGACGGTATTGACGGCGTCATCTGCAGACAACCCAAGAGAGCTACTTAGATCTTCCCCTAAATCGTTTATATAAACAAGGAACAGCAGAGGGCCAATAACACTACCCTGTGGAACGCCCGATATCACCTCTGTATTAGTCGATGCCTTACCATCGATTACTACGAACTGTGTCCTTTCTGAGAGGAAATCCCCTATACAGTCGCAAATCTGGGGCGATATACCAAACCACGCAATTTGATTAAAAACCGTTTGTGTCGTACGGTGTCAAAAGCCTTCTGGAAATCAAGAAATACAGAATCAATTTGCGAACCCTTGTCGATAGAACCCATCACTTCGTGTGAGTAAAGAGCTAGTTGTGTTTCGCATGACCTTGGGTCGATAGATCATTCTCTTCAAGATAATTCATAATATTTGAGTACAGGATATATTCCAAAAACCTGCTGCAAATTGACGTCAATGAAATAGGCCTGTAGTTTAGTGGAATTAAATGGACCCTTTACGTGGCAGTCTGGCAACGGGGAATGGTTGTAGCGTGCCGTTGAGCGCTCTGATTGGAATAACGCGCGAACTGTTAACTAGCGAGTAACTTCAATCAGGCTCCAATACTTGGATGCTTTCCGCATGCAGCTCACGACTGTTCTCACGACTCCCCATTCCTTAGGACTCGACTCACGCCATATGCTACTACCTGCTTCTCCTCTGCCGTGAGAAACTACGCCCTTCTTGCGGCTACCGTAGCACTAAAGACTAAACAATTGCCAAGTTGCTACTGCTTCCTACATTAAACGCAAAATCGTAAAATAATCAAACATCTCGCCCACATACGAGAACCTTACAGCAGATTCAACAACTAGTTGGCAGGAATACTGAGCCACGCTGCATCTACAGTCGTTCCTAACTGCCTGCCGCGTCCGAGGTTCGAATCCTACCTCGGACATGGATGTTTGTGTTGTCTTTAGTATAAGTTAGTTCATAAATATTTTGTAAGTTTAGGGTCTGATGACCCCGCAGTTAAGTCCCATAAGCTTCACAAACATCTGGACATAATTGCCTAAGTGTTGCCAGCGCAGGTACCGTTGTTTGGAAACATGAAGGCCACGACTAGCTGCAGATGGTCTACAAGAAACTTAACCCAGCCATTTGCAGTTAGTGATCGGTTCAGTGTGACCAGGGGGCGCAGTCCATTGCTATAAGAAACAGGCCACCCCATTATGGAGAGCCACCAGCAGCTGGTACAGTGCTCTTGGGTCCTCGGCTTCGTGGGGTCTACGCTACGTTACATCACCTCTTGCCAGCTGGAGCCACGGTTTTCCACTCGCCCCTGATCCAGCCGATCTGGTCATGAGAGCAGCAGAGGCACTGCAAGCGATGCCGCGCTAACAGCAGTTAGCAAGGCACTCTGCTGCCATGGTCCATTAACGCCAAACTACGCCCCACTGTCCTAACGCAAACGTTCCACCAAAGGCCCATGTTGCTTTCTGCAGTTATTTAACGCTTGTCTGTGAGCAGTGACGACTCTACGCAAACACCACTGCTGTCGATCATTAAGTGCCGACCGACCACTGTCCACTCCGGTACAGTTCTGGCCGAACCCGCCGGATGCGTTGCAGCAGCCGTTTTAAAACTGCATCGTAAACTTCCGCGTTGACAGTGTGACCCTCGGGTACAAATTCATGATGGATCAAGGCCTTGCTATCGAAAAAGCAATCAACACGTCCATATCTTGCATATTGTCAGCCGACATTTTTTGGGAGGCGGGGGAGAAGATGATGACCATGCCATTGACTGTCGCTTGGTCTCCAGGTCGTATTGGTATCACCAACTCTCATCTCCTCTGATGATGGTTTCAAAAAATTGCTGATTCCGGTCAGAGTTGTCGATGAAAATTCCAGATACCTCCACCCGAGTTTGCTTCTGCTCCTCTGTCAGCATGTGCGGTACAAACCGGCTACAAATCTTCCACTTTCCCGAATGTTCGTGAACAATAGTGCTTACAATGTCTACGCCGATCGTCATCTCGTCTACTATCATTCTCAAAGACAGCCGTCGATCATCCGCAAGCATCCGTTGCACTCTGTTATCAGTGACTGTCATTGTGGACGGTCGACCCGAACGTGGCTCATCCTCGACACCTTCCTTTCCGTCTCTAAACCGTTTAAACCATTCAAACACACACGTTTTACTCACTGCTTCAACACCATACACTTACACTAACATCCCATGGCTTTCCGTCGCCGTTTTTCCTAATTTGAAACAAAACTTGATGTTAACGCTTTGCTCCAATTTGTGCTCCCTGTTGCAATGACACGAGTTCTCATACTGACCCTGTTAGCTGGTCACAGCGTGTACCACCGCTTCACTGCAGTGCTTTGCACGAAAATTGGCGCTTGCTGATATATCCCTTAATGTGTATGCGCGGGCACCTCACCCTCGCCAGCGTAGTTGGTAAAGTATGGGATCATTCAACGAATTTCTCACACACCTTGTATAATATATCTTACTGAATAGTAATTTCAGTTGTAATAATTAACTAGTAATGTTCTATAATACCAGACAATGAATATCATATGATTGTGAATTTTACACGGACTGTATAACTAATTATGTACTGAATTCATATAAGATGGGTATAAACTTACTTTATTTTGTGAACTAACTCTTCATTACGTGGACTGTGTGAATGTTACGTTGATTTAAACGTTGAGGAGACCTCTCGGAAGGAATTTAGGAAGAGCGTGTTGGCTGACTCTTTGTGCATTCAGAATGAGTTCTGGAAATGTGTTCTCATGTATATGAATCTCAATGTCCTCAAGAAGAACCATTGTCCCACCCTTGTCAGTAACGTGTAAGATCTGTACGTTATTTTCTATATTATGTCTCAATGATCTCAAGAAGATCTATTCTTCCACCATTGTCAGTGAGTAGTATTATCTACTGAATTATCATTCTCAGCCATATTCTATAAGAAGGATGTCGTCATTTTAAAAGGTGTGGGAAGCTTTGCTTATGCTCCTTTATGGCACGATAGCCGCAGACATCTACAGGTGCTTCGGGAGTACAGGGTCCACAACTTATTCCGACCTAGGTCTTTCAGGGCTCTGTCAAATTCATCTCTCAGTATAGTATCTCCTATTTCATCTTGATCTACTTCCTCTTCCCTTCCTACAACATTGTTTCTAAGTTTATTTCCTTTCTAGAGCCCCTCTATGTACGCTTTCCACCTTTCAGCTTTCCCTTCTTTGCTGAGAACTGGTTTCCCCCCGTTTCTGTCAATTGTTGCCTAAATCTCCCTCTAAAATTCTCCAGAACTTCACGTTCCTTCAGTTTATCTAGGTCTCATCTCCTTATTTTCCTACCTTTCAGCAGTTTTTCAGGTTCAGCCTACAGTTCATGACCAACAAGTTATGGTCAGAGTCTATATCTGCCCCTTGGATATGTCTTAGAGTTTAAAACCTGGTTCCGGAATCTATGTTTTACCATTATAAAATCTATCTGGTACCTTCCGGTGTCTCCTGGTCTCTTCCACGTATACAACCTTCTTTTACGATTCTTAAACCAGGTGTTTGCTACGATTAAATCATGTTCCGTGCAAAATTCTACCAGACGACTTCCTCTTTCATTCCTTCTTCCCAGTCCATATTAACCTACTATTTTTCCTTCTCTTCCTTTTCCTACTACCGAATTCCAGTCTCCCATCACAATTAAGTTTTCCTCTCCCTTAATTGTCTGAATGATTTCCTTTAACTCCGCATACATTTCTTCAATCTCCTCATCATCGGCAGAGCTAGTAGGCATATAAACCTGTACTACTGTTGTCGGTGTTGGCTTCGTATCTATCTTGACAATGATAATGCGATCACTGTGCTGCTCATAGTAGTTTACCCGCATTCCTACTTTCTTATTCATTTTCAGTCCTACTCCTGTGATACCCGAACTTATGGAACTACGGGGTCATCAGTCCCTAAGCTTACAAACTACTTACGAACTAGCTAAGACTAAGGACGGCACAAATATCCATGCCCGAGGGGGGATTCGAACCCCCGGCCGTAATGGCCGTGCAGACCGTGACTGGAGCGCCTCAGTCCCCTCAGCCACCGCGGCCGGCTATTCAAATCAAATGTTCAAATGTTTGTAGTCTATGGGACTTAACTACGGGGTCATCAGTCCCTAAACTTACAAACTACTTATGAACTACTTACAACTAAGGACGGCACAAATACCCATGCCCGAGGGGGGATTCGAACCCCCGACCGTAGTGGCCGTGCGGATCGTGACTGGAGCGCCTCAATCCCCTCGGCCACCGCGGCCGGCGGCCGGCTATTTATAATCCTGTACGCACCTGACCAGAAATCCTGTTCATCCTCCCACCAAACTTCACTAATCCCCACTATATCTAGCTTCAACCTATCCATTTCCCTTTTTGAATTTTTTAATTTTCCTACCCGATTAAGGGATCTAACATCCCACGCTCCTATCCGTAGAATGCCCGTATTGTCTTTCCTGATGACAACATCCTCCTGAGTAGTCCCCGCCCGGAGATCCGAATGGGGGACTATTTTACCTCCGAAATATTTTACCCGAGAGGATGCCATCATCATATTTTCATACAGTAGAGCTGCATGTCCTCGGGAAAAGTAACGGCTGGAATTTCCCTTTGCTTTCAGCCGTTCGCAGTAACTGTGTGGCAAAGCTACATTAGCCGATGTTACAAGGCCAGCTCAGTCAATCATCCAGACTTTTGCCCCTGTAACTACTGAAAAGGCTGCTGCCACTCTTCAGGAACCACACGTTTGTCTGGCCTCTCCACAGATACCCCTCCGCTGTGGTTGCACCTACGGTACGGCTATCTGCATCGTTGAGGCACGCAAGCCACCCTACCTCGGCAATATCTGTGGTTCATGGGGGTGGTTGTTTCCTCTAAGAAAACATAATTTTCTTACAATTTCTGATGGATGGATGGATGAATAGGATGTTATGGGCGCACGACACCTGGTTCTTTAGCGCCCGTACAAGATAATTAGGCGACACGTGTGACCTGAGTAAAAGGAAATGAACAAAAACAGGGAACAGAGAGGCAAGTAACCAAACAAGACAAACGATAAGGGGAAAGAAGCAAATACACAAACAAATATGGCAAGGTAATAGTAGAAGGTGGTCCTCTAAGGTGCACAGTCGTAAACGTCCCCAAACCAATTTCTGAGGAGGGGTGGCGGGGAGGGGGGGGGTCGCGAAAATATTTTTACTTGGAAGGGGGTCGCACATTGGAAAAGGTTGAAAAACACTGCTCTACATCTTCATACATACTCCCAATGCACCGTAAGGTGCGTGGCGGATGTTACCTCGTATGTTTATATGTACACCTATACTCCGCATGATCAAACAGCTCCTTCCGAACTTCTGCAGATGTGCGTCGAGAGCATGAGGCGGAATATTGTCACGGAGCAGCACGACACCTGCAGTAAATATCGAGGCCTGTTGTTCGGAACGGCTAGCGGTTTAATAACGACGAACAGCTGAAGGCGCCTGTTACACGTTCGTTCCATTGACAGGCGGCAAACTTCACGACACAGGAATACAAAAGTTGATCGCACGATATGACAAGTGTTGCAATTCTCTTAACTACTATGTCCCAAAATAGCACAAACAATGCTGTAACTATATATTTTTGACACGTTACAGCGTTCAATGAATGAAATAAATCGCAATTTGCGATCAGCCATGGCTTCACTGTACTAGGTTTAGATGGAATACCAATGCCTATAACATTTGCGAAAGTGCAAGCAATATGTTGACAATGTTTCATCACAATCGGATGAACGGTACGGCATCGCAGAAAATACGAAGAAGCATAAAAAAATTCATATGCACATCTTAGATTAGCGGTTTCAAATCGTCTAGGGACTCATTATCAGTTCTTTGTACAGCATAGTCTCGATTATCCGACCTAAACCGGCCGCGGGAAGGTCGGATAACACGGAAAATAATACAACATAGCGTAACAAGTTTGAAAAATTTATTTGAACATAGAAAACTTATTAAATACGAGAAAAAGAACTGAGTATAACATTCAAATACATTAGACGGCACTGAAAGAAAAGTGATAAGATATTACGTTAAACAAAAATTAAACTAAAGTAGGCGAAATGAGTTAAAATTTTGATACAATACATAACAAATTATACTGCGTAGATATTTACTTATGTCCAGCATTCCACTGTTATGTTTGTGAATGACTTCATTGAACTACAAGAACGTATTTAAATCTATGTTAAGAAGTTAGTGTCTTTCATTTGACTGCTGCTTGCCATTTTTTTCGGTAAATCACGTAGTCTCTTAAGAAGTAAAACCACAGTAGACCATGTTTCCTCCAGCTGCCATACATATTTTAAAGCAATTTCTAAGGCTTTGTGTCTTTCTTTGTGAGAAATCTTGGGCGCGCTTTCCTCCACTACATCCGTTTTATCGTCTTCTTCTTCTTTTTCGTTTACTATGTTGACATTATCTTCATCTGTCACTGAAAATTCTATCTTGGATAATCCATTCATTTACCTCATCTTCTGTGGCGTCAACACATCCAGGAACTTTTCGTAACAATGAAAGTAGGCTAGTATTTTCGGTTCGGTCTGTTGTTGTAGATTTTCATCATCTGGAGAATTTTCTTGTTTTTCCTGTAGAAAAGTTTTCCAGGATTTTGCAATTGTATTTGCTCCAACAGTCTCCCAAGATTGGGCCGCGTCATAAGCTAAATCTTGCAAATTAATAAGGCGTAACGTCTGTACCATGTCTTCTCCCTCGTCCATAGCATTAATTAAAGAGGAAAGCAAGTTTCTGCGGTGGTTTCTCTTCGATGTTTCTAAGGTCCTTTGGTCCGTATGCGGACATAAGGATGTGATTATTTGAGATAAAAACATGGCCTTTATATCTTGATCTTGAAGTTTATTCTCAATAGGATGACAAGTGGCATTGTCTAGAAGTAACAGTGTTTTGCGGGGCAAGTTGTTGGCTTTCAAAAACTTTTTCAGTTTGTGACCCCAACTAGCTACTAAACTATTCTTTTAAAATGTCTCAGCTCATCCAAGCATTTTTTGTGTACAGCCATGGCGGGGTGAAAGGGTCGGATAACATGGAAGGTCAGATAAACGAAGATCGCATAATCGAGACTCTCCTGTAACAGTTTTATGGCATCGTTGTGGTCGTTCTAAATCTTTTGCGAGTCAGGAAAGCAGCGAAACGACTAAGCAATGTACAGAGCGGGTTACCATATTACCCGTTTTTGTTGGGGGCACCTGTTTTTGAGACCCTTCACTGGCACCCACTCAGTTCCGGAACTTTCTACAAAACCACCCGTTTTGTTCGTATTGTCACTTCATTTTATTGTGAACGCTGGCTCTGGCAACAGCTACTCAGGAAATTTATCGCACTTTTACCAATTATTTTGTGAATATATTTTGTACATTTAAGATTGAGAATAAAAGTTTATCATATTTTACGTTGTCTCTAGGTTGCATGAAAGGGCGAAAAACCATTTTGTCCCATTAAAAGGAGAGGACATTATTACTAAAGGTGACGGAAATTTGAAAGTAAAATATACACTTTTTGCTCTGTTAGTTACAATTAGAATCACCAAATGCAGTGATATAACTGTGTTACAGTGGTTGACTTTTGTCAGGCAGTGGAGAAGCTGCGTTACTTTTTAAAGGTATTCATATTGTTGATGATGACTCTGTATTCTCTCATGGGATGTTGAACCCTGCAATTTTAGTAGGGAAAGGTGTTGCTGAGAATGTTGCAAATACTTGGGTAGCAATGTTGATTGAATTGAACTGTTGAAAGTGGTAGAGTACTATTTTGCCATAGCTGGACATATCGCAGCTGTATAGAGAATATTAACTCTGCTAAATCTTCAATTGGCAGATGAGCGTATAAGCTCATTATTGAAAACGTAGAGCTGGTGTTGATTGTACCGTTCAACATGAAAATTTTAACATGTGTTCACCTCTATGCCAGAATTATTTGTAAAATAATTCACTTAAAAACCGAAAGTAAAATAAATCACCTTATCTGAATTACCAACGTTTTCGAATATTAGAATATCGTAAGCCTATGTATGTCGATAAAGAAGAAACACAACGCCATCTCTACACAGTATGTTTCCACTCGTAGGACGCCAACTGATTTAGCCTATTTGTTCCATGCAGATGCGGTAATATCGTACCTCGTGCAAGGTATATGGTAGGGAGACAATAAAAGAACACTGACGACAGGGGCATATATCGTGCGACTCGTGAGAATCTGACGCAGGCGGTCGAGAGGGGAGAGGAGGAGCGTACTTGGATAGCTGACCAAGAAATCCGCTCACGTTAAACGGGGAAACTGGGTTCGAGTCCCGGTCCGGCGCAAATTTTCAATTGCTGTCAGTGGTTTATTTCGAAGCCGTAGTGCAACGAAGGACATTCGTTGTCTTCCTCGTCTCTCTTTGTTCCTCTCATTAAGTATATTTAAGTAAACACGGAATGTGGTGAAGTGGCGAAGTACTCGTGCGTGCAATTATTTCCACCATAACTTCGTAAGGTCGACTCTATAGCATCACATTTATTTGATTCTATCCATGATTCACAAATTTCTAACAGAAAAAAAAAGAACCAGAAAAGCATATTATGTTCTCAATAAGCACGCGACTACACACCCTTTGTCACATTTAACAGATTCCACCCTACTTCACAGTGCATCAGAGGATATGAGGAAACTAGAGCTAATGTTTAAAGATTATTTACTGGACAACAAATGTTTTCATCAGTCATATTCTCAAAGGATGCAGACTATAAAAAATTCTGTCTTTATGAAAGGCGGACGGTTTCAGTAGTTTACGAAAACCTTTACCCACCACAATGGCTGTTTTTCTCACTCAGAATGGATAAAAGTTTTGCCACATGTTTTAATGCAGTTGGTCGCGAGTAGCATGTTTAAAATAGTGTATAAAGTTCTAGCAAAAGCAGAAATGGTTCTACTATTCAGGTGACGAATTTGAAGAAGTCATAATGTGGGTCTTGAATGGAACCACTAGGTGAGCTTGGTGTGAACTACTTAAAACAGCGCCTTTCATGTGAGAGCCAGTCTGCTCTTTCAGTCTTGCAGATGTTGAACTTGGGCTGTGCCAACACTGGGTCCAAGCAGCGAGTGTCCGTTAATTAGACTGTTGACAGCCCGTGTTGCTAAGGAGTGAGGATGAATGGGCACAGCCTTTAGCTGCCCACTTTGAGCTTCCTTGCTGATAGCGGTGGCACGAACTGAGTGCTACTACAGAGATATGTGTGCGTGTAGCTTCTCTCATTCCGCAGCATGAAGGGAAACGTGACGTACATTTCAGCTGTACATCAATGAGAAGCTCTTTAAGCCAATGTTGGAGAAGCCGACTCTTATTTTGACGACACTGACTTTTCATTTGCAGCTAGCAGGTAGATGTGATGTTTTCTTTCTGAACTTGAGTGTACAGGATGTCCAGAAACGGACTCCATGATTTCAAAATTAAATATCTCGGAAACAAAGATCGACAGAGGAATGCAGTAAACGGTATGTTTATGGTGAAAGCTGTAAGAAGTTTATACATCAGTTTGAAATAATAGTTCCAAACCTGCTAACAGATGGCGATGTAATCGCCATAGTAATGCCTAGTATAAATAGTGATCCGAAGACCAGAGCGATCAGTTCTACTATTGAAACGTGAAAGGAGGTTAGCGTACCGAAGGAAGAGATTAAAATCATGTACTCCATTGAACAACGCGTTTTTCTGGTAATAGAGTACCACAGGTTAGAAGAGAGTCCTACGGCAACAAGGCGAATTTTTCAAGCACGATTTAATGTTCCAAAAGGACCTGATACAAAAACCATTCGTACGCTCTTCGCAAAATTTCAACGAACAGGCAGCGTAACTGATGATCTAGTGGGGCATGTTGGCCGCAAGCAATCCGCAGTTACGTCTGAAAATATCGCCACAGTTTCTGGAATTATTCAGCGAAATCCGATGTCATCCGTCCGTAGAATTGCATCTGAGACTGGTTTGAAGCGTTCCAGCACGCAGCAAATACTGAGAAAGAGCCTAAACATGTTTCCATTCAAAATTCAAACGCACCAGTTCATACCCGTACGAGCTGTGCAACAACGGGTTGCCTTTGCTAATCACAATGATTGATAGTGAAGGATTTGATGTTGGCTGCATCTGGTTTACAGATGAAGCACACTTCCACCCGAATGGATACGTGAATAAGCAGAACAGGCGATTTTGGGGTTCCGAAAAGCCATATTGGTGTGAAGCGAAATCCCTGTATTCTCCTAAAGTTACTGTGTGGGCTGCAGTATGCAGCAGAGGCATTATTGGCCCTTTTTTATTCGAGAAACGGTCACTGGTGCACGTTACGTTGCAATTTTGGAACAATTTGTCGCCACACAGCAAGTGCTAGAGGATCGACCAGGTACTGAATGGTTTATGCAAGATGGTTCAAATGTTCAAATGTTTGTGTAGTCTATGGGACTTACCTACGGGGTCATCAGTCCCTAAACTTACAAACTACTTACGAACTAGGACGGCACAAATATCCATGCCCGAGGGGGGATTCGAACCCCAGACCGTAGTGGCCGTGCAGACCGTGACTGGAGCGCCTTAGTCTCCTCGGCCACCGCGGCCGGCTATGCAAGATGGTGCCCGACCACATCGGACCGAACAAGTGTTTCGCTTTCCTGAGGAATACTTCGGGAATCGAGTCATCGCTTTGGAATATCCCAAATTTACTGGTGCAGGCATGTATTGGCCTCCATATTCGCCGGATTTGACTCCCTGTGACTTTTTTTGTGGGGCACAGTGAAAGACATGGTCTACCCGAAGCATCCCGCCACGCTGGACGAGCTTGAATCGGCGATCTCTGTGGCATGTGAATCCATTTCGGTTGAGACACTACGAAATGTGATGGCGAATTTCATTCTTCGTTTGCGCCACCTCTGTAGTGCCAATGGTGAACATTTTGCAAACATTGTGATGTGATTGTTTGCAAAGAGTGTTTTCATGCGATTATTTCACTTATGTATGCTGATATGAGCTGTACAGCGTACAGCACCATCTGTTAGCAGCTTTTGAAACTATTACTTCAAACTGATGTATAAACTTCTTACAGTTTTCACAATAAACATACCGTTTACTGCATTCCTCTATCGATCTTTGTTTTAGAGATATTTAATTTTGAAATCAGGGAGCCCTTTTCTGTACACCCTGTAGGTTTCGAATGTTCGACTGGTTGCAGACGCGCACTGCTTGGCAAGGCGCCTTGGAACTCGCGGCCACCCCCTTGTGGCACCGTTAATTAGATCCCAAATGAACAAAAGACCAAGTGAACGGTTTGTCTACATAAGGATAATAGAATAAGTCGATGGTTTGTACATGTTAGACAACAATGTTCCCTTGTGTTTCATAGCCCGTTCATCTTCCCTACTGAAATTAAGGGTGGAAATAATTAAAATACAGGCGCTGATAGTTACGGCGAGATCAGTTTGCGAAATGTCTTTCACCAACTTTCTCCTCAGAATGCGGACACATTTTGTTAGCTCTCACCTACATAGTGAGACATGATCATCATAGTAAAATAGCAGAAATCAGATCGAAAACGGAAAGACTTAGCTGTTCCTTTTTCCCGCGCACTGTTAGAGAATGCAACGGTAGAGAAATATCATTAAAGCAGTTCGATGAACTCTCTGTTATGAACTTCAGTGTGATTTGCAGAATATTTATGTAGATGTAGAAGGCATCAAAAACATGGTGCCTCTCGTTCCAACTTCAGTCTGTTTCAGTCGCCTCATTCTTTACAGGTGGTCATAGCGGTCTCATCGATCTTGTTCAGATCCACGGCCACCAGTTTTTGGCACTGGTGATTGGAAATGTAATAATGCACTGATGTCCTTGTGGCAGAGATTAGCCTGATTAGCTATAACAGGCGGAATTAGCAGCACACCAACTGCTGGGATGGAAACCATGCTGGATATGCCCCCATTACACCTTTGGGTCAAGATGGAGGCAGCGGCTGGTGCATACAGACTCGAATCTGGCCACAAATGGAACTCTTCGGTATATCCAGAACCACACACTAAAATAGTGAGTGAGGTAAATATAGGAAAGGTTGGGGAAATGCTAGCCGACTATATTATAACCATATACTGCTTCAACAAGCCTTTCAATATAACAATTGGAAGCAGGGAGCAGTGGGAGAAAATAGTTCGACACCGTACGGGGGATATTGTCTGCTTCACTGACGGGTCAAAATCAGACCAAGGTGTTGTGGTCGGGGTATATGGGGTGCAGCCAAGACTGGAGGGCGTCATCTCTCTAGGAAAACTGGCCTCAGTATTCCAGGCGGAAATCACTGCCATCAGGGCGTGTGTGGAGGAGAATTTGCGTAGGTGCTACAAAGATTGTAGCATCTATATCTATTCAGACAGCCAGGCAGCCCTGAGATCACTGGCAGCTCCTGCAATAAGGTCTAAAATTGTTGCAGAATGTCACAGGGTTCTGGTGGAGCTAGGGGAAAGCAATAGAGTATACCTATTGTGGGTCCCTGGCCACTTGGGGATCAGTGGCAACAAACATGCCGACAGATTACAAAGGATGGGGGCAGAGACTCCATTTATTGGACCGGAACCTGTCCTGACAATCACCAAGGCAATGATCAAATTGGAGCTACGTAACTGGCTCAGAAGACATCACGTAGAATATTGGACCAAAGTCCATCAACAGAAACATGGCAAGGTAATGATGCCAAAGCCATGTTTTAAAAGAAGCTCTGCAATCCTGGGTCTGAACAGGAGAGAGATTAGACTCATGGTTGGATTGCTGACAGGCCTTGGGAATTTCAAAAAACACCTACATACAGTGGGAATAACAGAAGAGGACCCTAAATGTAGGATCTGTGATGACGGTGATGAAACTGCATCACATCTAATTTTCGAATGCATTGCATTGGAGAGTAAAAGGCACAGAACATTTGGCACAAACAGACCCGAAGAAATTGTGTCTAATAAAAAACTGGTAAAGGGACTCCTTGCACTGTTCAAGGGCATTGGTTGGCTTTACTAGATATACAGGGAGCGATACCGCACAATAAACTTAGTTTCTGTGCGGGCAGTGACGGGTTGGACAAACACTATTTTGTCTTCCCTGAAAAAATCAAATCAAATGTCCTTGTGACATATGTAATTTATTACCTAAGGTACTGATATCTTGTTCCCTGTATTAAAAACAAACTTACCGGCCGCGGTGGCCGAGGGGACGGAAGCGCTCCAGTCACGGTCTGCACGGCCACTACGGTCGGGGGTTCGAATCCCCCCTCGGGCATGGATATTTGTGCCGTCCTTAGTCTTAGTTAGTTCGTAAGTAGTTTGTAAGTTTAGGGACTGATGACCCCGTAGTTAAGTCCCATAAACTATACAAACATTTGAACATTTGAAAAACAAACTTGCGGTAGAATGCAACGTTTTGCATGGGAATGACACGTACCACTGTCCTTTTTGTGATCGGATGTTATTCTAAGCATGGCTTAGCGCGGTTCCGTGCGATCGAGGTTAAAGGGTGTCCCTTGTTAGATGTGTCACATAACAGAAACAGGCTGACCGGGGAACACGTTAGACAGAGAGATCTGCTAATATCTATCTTTCATGATCATTGTTTGCATTAATTAGTTTCATTTCATTCATGATAAAATTGTTTATTTTTCTGAAAGCCTGCGACTGTGAGATAAATGGATTTGTTTATAAATAACAATACTGCTACCAGCCACGATTTTTTTATTTCTTTAGCACGACGCGTTTCGAGAAATCATTCCCATCTTCAACACATCAAAGCCTACACAACCAACAAACACACAACATCAGTAATAGCAAAACACATAAAAAACACAGGACACCCATTTAGAGAAATTGAACAGAATGTCAAAGTACTCTACCGACCAGACAAAGTACATAAAATGGACCTATATGAAGAACTAGAAGTGTATTCACATTATAGAAAATATGAAGACAAAATATTAAATGAAAAAGAGGAAAGTGAATCTGTAAATTTTTTTCGATGTTTCGATAGCATACTCAAATAAAAAGTTAGTAATTGTAAATGTAGCAACATTGTAACTAAAAATAAATTAGGACAATGAAGAAAAGTAAAATATCCTCTATAAAATGTGGCATACTCTATGGAAATATAGTCTTTGATAAAATCCAGCTAAGGCTTCCTTTATTGCATACTCTGTGAAAATCTATCTTTGGTAAACTTAAGCTTAGAACATCTCTGTAACTCTATTTTTATGGATGTTTGTGACAACTGGTGTACTCATGTGCAAAAATATTATATGTGATGTTTGACATGTGTGAAAGCTGCCACAGACGGACCAGACGAAAACTGTAAGTAAAAAGCTTTTCAAAAAGTTCCGTCATTAACTCCATATAAAGATAACCATAAAGTAAAATCGCGCGTATTTATATATTACAGTAATGACAGAAAATGAAGCAGGAACTCACACACCCAATACATCATAAATAATATGAAACAGCACAAAAAACGCACCTGAAGATGCGAATGATTTCTCGAAAAGCGTCGTGCTAAATAAATAGAAAATCGTGACTGGTAGCAGAATTGTTATTTATAAACAAATCTATTCATTAGTTGTTTTAAATAGGCGACTTCAAAATATCTTCCATGTATTTTATTGGTTAATGTTAGAAATAATAAGGTATTTGTTTGTTCTTAAAAATTTCTATAAACGTTAAAAATATTGACCAATACCTTAATCTAACAATCGATATTTTTGTCTCTATAATATCGATACCCTTTAATCCGATAGTCAGCATATGGTGCGTGGTGGAGGGTTCCTTTCCCATTCCATACCAAATGGAGCGAGGGTAAAAGTAATTGTTTACATGCCTCAGTACGAGCCCTCATTTCTCTTACCTTTGCGGCCCTTACGTGGAATGTACTTTGGTTGCAGGAGACTTGCTCTGCAGTCACCTTCGTGAGCCGGCTCTCAAAATATCCTCAATAGTTTTTCCTGGAAAAATCGTCGTCTCCCTCCACAACACTCGATGTTGATCGAACCTACCAGTAACAAATCTAGCAGCCCACTTCAGGATTGCTTCTATGTCTTCCTTTAAACAGATCTGGTGGGGATCTCAAACACATCAGCAGAATGTGTCGCACTAATGTTTTATACGTGGCCTCTTTTACTGATGAACCACATCAAAATGCTTTCACCAAACCGAAGTCGACCATCCTCCTTCCCCACAACTGCCCTCACATGCTCGTTCCATTTCAAATAGCTCTGCAACGGTACGCATAAATATTGAATCGACACGTCTTTGTCATGCTGTACACTACTAATACTCTAGTGAAACATTATGGGATTATCTTGCCTACTCATCTGCATCGCCTTACATTTTACTACGTTTAGAGCTAACTGCCATTCGACACAATAACTATAATTTTTTTGCTAGTCATCAAGTTTGCTACTACAGTCATTCAACCTTGATAAATTCCCATACACCACAGCATCATCAGCAAACAGCCGCAATTTACGATTCACCTTGTTAGTCAGATGATGATGATGATGATGATTATCGTGTGGCATTTATGACCGTTAGACCGCAACTGGGGTCTTGTTCAGCCTGCCTGGTGCAAGTTTTTTTAGCTGAGGCCACTTCGGCGACTTGCGTGTCAATGGTGATGAAATGATGATGAGGACGACACAACACCAGTCCTCGGGCCCGCTGCGTGTCAATCCACTACGCCGTCCACCAGACTACTGAGGTGGACTGTTCGACAGACAATTTATATAGGCAGAAAATAAGAATGGTTTTAAAACACTTCCCAGGGGCACTCCTGACGATACCCTATCCTTTGACCATTACTCGCCGTGAAGGACAACATTCTCGGTTATCTTACTCAAGAAGCCTTAGCCACTCACATATCTGGGACCCTATTCCGTACGCTCATACTTCGATTAGCAGTCTGCGGTGGACTTTGACACGCTCAAATGTTCAAATATTTGTAGAGCTTATGGGACTTAACTACTGGGTCATCAGTCCCTAAACTTACAAACTACCTATGAACTAGCTAATACTAAGGACGGCACAAATATTCATGCCCGAGGGGGGATTCGAACCCCCGACCACAGTGGCCGTGCAGAACGTGACTAGCACGCCGCAGACCGCTCGGCCACCGCGGCCGGCAGTCTGCGATGTGGGGCCGTGTCAAATGCCTTTTGGAAATCTAAAATTATCCATTCTGCGCCTCCCCCATCATCCATGCCTAGCAAGAAGTGTAAGAATAAAAGGCAAGCTGTGTTTAGAACGAGCGATGCTTTCTAAAGTCGTACTTATGCATGGACATAAGCTTTAAACAAATGTTCAAATGTTGTTTAAGCCTAAGGAACCAAACTGTTGAGGTCATCTGTCCCTTGCTTAAACGAACGTATCCTGAAGACAAAACACACAGTTCCATACCCGAGGAAGGACTCCACCGTCCAACGGAAGCGGCTGCGTAATCCGTGACACAGTGCTTCAGACCGCGCGGGTATTCTCTTGCGAAGTAACTTTCCAGTATCAACGAAATTTATTGTATTCGAACTGCGAATATCGTAAAGAATTCTGCAGTAGATTGACGTTAAGGATACTGATCTACACTTACACAGATCAGTTCTTTCACCTTTCTAATAAACCTAAGTCTCCTGCGCTTTTTCCCCGTCCAATGGGAGTTCCACATCTACATCTACATGGGATACTCTGCAAATCACGTTTCAGGGCCTGGAAGAGAGTTCATCCAACCTCCGTTATACTATTTTATCTCCCATTCCATTCTCGAATAGCGCGCGGGAAGAAAGAACACCTGAATCTCTCCATTCGAGCTCTGATTTCTCGTATTTTATCCTGATGATCATTTCTACCTATGTAACTGGGAGTCAACAATATATTTTCGCATTCAGAGGAGAATGTTGGCGATTGGAGTTTCGTAAGTAGCCCACGGCGCAGCGATAAGCGCCGTTGTTGTAATGATTACCATCCCAGATCCTCTATTATTACCGTAACGCTGTCTCCCCTGTATCGTGACAATATGAAACGAGCTGCCCTTCTTTGGACTCTTTCGATGTCCTCCGTCAAAGCCACCTGATAAGGATCCCACACTGGGCAGCAATACTCAAAAAAAGGACGGAAAAGCGTAGTGTATGCAGTTTCTTTAGTAATTCTGTTGCATCTTTTAAGGGTTTTGCCAATAAAACGCAGTCTCTGGTTCGCCTTTCCCACGACATTATCTACGTGTTCTTTCCAGTTGAAGTCTGAAGTAATAGTAATTCCTAGGTATTTTGTGGAGTTTACGGCATTCACATTTGATTGATTTATCTTCTAAACAAAGTTTAACGCATTTCGTTTCGTACTCATGTGGACAACTTCACACTTCTCACTATTTAGAGTCAATTGCCAATCTTTACACCATAGTGATATCTTATGCAGATCGTTCTGCAGTTGGTTTTGATCTTAAGATGATTTTACTAGACGGTAAATGTCGGCGTCATCTGCAAAAAACCTAAGAGAGCTACTTAGATTTTCCCCTAAATCGTTTATGTAGATAAGGAACAACAGAGGACCAATAACACGACCCTGTGGAACGCCCGATATCGCCTCTGTTTTAGTTGATGCCTTACCATCGATTACTACGAACTGTGTCCTCTCTGACAGGAAATCCTTTATCCAGTCGCAAATTTGGGGCGATATACCATAACCACGCAATTTGATTAAAAGCCGTTTGTGAGTTACGGTGCCAAAAGCCTTCTGAAAACCAAGAAATACGGAATCAATTTGAGAACCCTTGTCGATAGCCCCCATCACTTCGTGTGAGTAAAGAGCTAGTAGTGCTTGACATGAAAAAAAATGTTCAAATTTTTGTAGAGCTTATGGGACTTAACTACGCGGTCATCAGTCCCTAAACTTACAAACTACTTATGAACTAGGACGGCACAAATATCCATGCCCGAGGGGGGATTCGAACCCCCGACCGTAGTGGTCGTGCAGACCGTGACTGAAGCGCCTCAGTCTCCTCGGCCACCGCGGCCGGCGTGCTTGACATGAACGATATTTTCTAAATCCGTGTTGACCTTGGGCCAGTTCTCACTTAGCAAAAGATTCGCCATAAATGTGAGCTAAGTTAAGGCGACAATTCCGTAGAATATTATTTGTAAAATCGAAACCTGAGTTCATAGGACCTGGCTATTTGTTTTAACTCTCTCAGTTGGTTCTCTACCCCAGGGATGCCTTATGTTGTACATTAGGGAGTCCGTGCGATGGTCAAATGACGTTATGTTCCTATGATCCTCGTGTTTTAACGATTTCTTCAGTGTGAAAAAAGAATTTTCAGCTTTCCTTTTGCTGTTTTCTATCGTCACCCCAGACTGATCAGCGAGTGTGTCGGTAGAAGTCTTGAAGCCGCGTATTGATTTTACATAGGAGTTTGCTGGTCTTCCATTGGGCGCCTTCCCAGGTGGCAGATAGGAGAACGCTCACCAGATACGGTTGGTACCGGGGAAATAAAATACACATGGGTGACCAAAACCAGCAACTGTTGCCTTGTAGTATGATACTGGCTTATCAAAGGCTAAAGGAAGAAAACCTTGAATACAAATTACATGGCCTCCAGGTTGGGGGTTGTGCAGTGGGCCAGCTCCTCACTCACATAAAAATATAAAATGCTAAAAAACCTAATAATATATCTAGGAGAAATTGGAACTGTTGACGTCGAATTTGCGATGAAAAACGCAAAATGATGTTTGGATGCTGGAATGTGCAAGGTATTTCCACTAAAATAAATATACTACCTGCAGAATTTGACATGGATGTTGTACTCTCTGAAATAAAAAGGAAAGGCAAAGGAGGAGAAGAAGAAGAACTTAGAAATTTTGTACATATCTGGAGGGGATATCGAAAGCTGTAAGAGAAAAAGCAGTAGTCTCCATTATGGTAAAGTATGGGAAAAAAGAATCACAAATTGGATATTTATCAATGAACGTATTAGTACTGTTGAAATGACGTTATTTGCCAGGGAAGTTGTGATTATTGGAGTATATGCACGACGAACGATACGAAAGATAAGGAGAAAGATACATTCTGGGACACACTCAGAGAGAAATCCCCAGGAGAAAAGTACTGATTATCATGGGAAACATGAACGGAAGATTAGGAATTAGAGTATCGTGTAGAATAGTAGCAAAACACGGAGAGGCAGAATATAATAATAATAGAGAACAACTGACTGATATTTGTGAACAATTTGATCTAAAAATTACCAGTACATTCTTCAAGCACATGGACAATCATAAATATACTGAAGAACTTTGGTATATAATAGACTAGCTTAAACACGCGGCTCCACTCACGTGTTGGTAGATCAGATGTAACGTAAAAATGCACTTGTATCGAAAATTCAATCACGAAATTCAACAATAATGATTGTAATAATATCACAGATCGATCAAGTGATGTAATGCGCGAAAAGTCAAATCGATTTTTTTAAAGAGATGTGTTAAAATAAATTATTTTTAATGCTTTATTTATTTTTTCTTATATTTCCTTATTCGTATGCTTATCCTTACAGAGAAAGAGCTGAAGGAAGACATTGTAGCACGCATAGACCAAAGATATGATCTATGGCATCACGTTTCGTTGTATGTAACCTCCTTGCTAGAGAGTCGCAAACGCCATCGCTGGCCTTCAGTCCGAATTTTTTTATAATTTGACGACTGTCAACCACCATACCTTCCACCCCCTTATAGCTGTCGGCATGGAACTGCTATGGTGTACAACGGGAGACTTCGGACAACAATTACACACAGACCATTCGTTTGCATTCTGTAGTTTTCGCTGCAGAGTGAAATATTAACACACACGTAGAATTTTATATACTACATCGATAACTTTCCATTCCAATATACTCCACCCTTGTATCATTGTAAATATAATTTTCAAAGAGTAATTATTAATCCGCAATTCGCGTTATATTAATCAAATTACTAAATATCTATCAGATCGCTATAAAACCGTACCTAAAACCTTCCTCAGATATAGATTAGTAACTGTACAAATATTTAAGTCTCTGCGTCTTGTCGCTCAGACGTGATAAGCGTACACCGAACAGACATTCACATTAATATATATAGATAAATAGCTATCCGATCGCCATAAAACCGTGCCTAAAACCTGCCCCGGGTAGACATTAGTAACTGTACAAATTTTTAGCTCTTTATGTCTTGTGGTTCAGACGTGATAAACGTACACCGAAGAAACATTCACATTTATAGATATAGATTATTATTATATCATCATTAAGCAAACAAGTAGTTTCAATGCAGCAAATGTCAGATCTTATAGAGCAGCCCAGTGTGGATCATACCACTATCCAGTAAAAAATGAAATATTTCTGGCCATGGAAGATTGCAAGGAATGATAGAAGTAACACAAATCAAACGAACTGTAGCGACAAAATATCAAAATTTACCTTTCAATATTGGCAACCTACGAGATAAAAGTATAATAACAGTCCTTGCGGCTAGAATGGAAAAGACACTGGATGAATCATTTGAAGAAAGTACAGAGTAAAAAAATGAATACATAAAAACTAACGTGAAAAACATAGCATGAGAGATACTTGGCATAAAAGAAAACAACCCCAACCGTGCAGCAGAGTGGGGTTCAGAGGAAATATAAATATCAGTTGAAGAAAAACGAAATGCATTGAGCAGTCGCCCCACGCTCATCGCCTCGCCATCATCGAGGAATCGGTCTGATGATGGTCTCAAAGTAGATCGAAACCGGTCACAGTATTATCAAATAAACGTAAAATCATTTTGCCAACGTGACTGTTATTTTCATTCTGATTCTTTCAGTGGTTGAATGAAAAATCAATAGGAACAAGATCAATATACAAGGAAAAAAGAATGAAGTGGAAAAAAAATTGGGTTAGCATGGAATGAAGCCAGGGAAAGAACATGTGCCAATGTTAACAGAAAACTAGGACTCGGGAGAGCGAAAGACGTATGGTGAATATTAAAAGGGCTTCGACAAGATACAAAAGGCACATCCAAACTCCAACTGGTAACACAAAATTAGTGGGGAAAATATTTCCAAGAATTATTGAATGAGGGCAGAGAAGAATATCTAGAGGAAGGAACAACGAAAGAAAATGGACGTGATGATGATGATGAGATCCGAATCTTAGAAAGTTAAGTACTTCAGGTGTTAAGAACAGAGAAGAGTGGTAAATCACCTGGACCAGGGAATATCAATATGGAGTTTCTGAAGTATGTTGATGACAAAATTGTGAAACTTATTACGCAGCTTTTCAGTAAAATGTTACACGGAGATTATATTCCCAAGGAGATGAAACTGGATTATATTAGTATCTTACTTCAGAAAGTGAATCTCTAAATTTGCTCAAACTAACCAGGAATTTGTGTTACGAACACATTAATGAGAAGTTTTGGGAAAATAATAAAAAAGAATTTGGAAAAAAATTAGAACCCAAGAAGAACAATGCGGTTTTACAGATGGTAGATCATGTATAGTCCAAATTTTCACGTTACTACTGGTTTTGGAATAAGATAGGGGGAAAAATAGGATTTGTTTTTATAGATCTAGAAAGAGCGTATGATACTGTTCCAAGAAAACAGTGTGGAAAAGAACTACATATGGCTAACATAAATACTTCCTTAATCAAAATAGAACAGATTTATAAAGATAACATTTGTCAAGAGAAATTTGGTAATACACTTTCACAGAAATTTAGAACCAGGAAAGGTCTGTTGCAAGGCTGTCCCATGTCACCAGCATTACTTAAGAAAGGCTCGGCTAACAGCCGTCATTAGCTTTGAGTAAAGCATGGGCCTTTCCCAGATTTCCGCCAATTTGCACAAAACCCCAAGTGGCTGCTTGTTTTAAGCCGCTACCTTTCTACCTGAGTTGTTCGGGAGCTGCTCCAACTGCCGGCCAGTCCTTTCCCTTTGGCGTGGCGGATTAGCCGTGTTGCGGTGCGCGCGACCGTCCGCCGTCGGGGGTTCAAAATGTTCAAATGTTTGTTAAGCTTAAGGGACTTAACTGCGGGGTCATCAGTCCCTAAACTTACAAACTACTCATCAACTACCTTATACTAAATACGACACAAACACCCATGCCCGAGGGGGGATTCGAACCCCCGACCGTAGCGGCCGTTCAGGCTGTGACTGGCGCGCCGCAGATCGCTCGGCCACTGCAGCCGGCTCGTCGGGGGTTCGATTCCCCCCTCGGGCATGGGTGTTTGTGTTGTCCTTAGTTTAGTTTACCTTAGATTACCTTTCTTCCAGGAGTGCTAGTCTTGCATGGCTCGCAGGAGAGCTTCTGTGAAGTTTGGAAAGTAGGAGGCAAGGTACTGGCGGAAGTAAAGTTGTGAGGCGGCATCGTGAGTCGTGTCGGGATAGCACAGTCGGTAGTGCGGTTGCCCGCGAAAGGCAAAGGTCCCATGTTCGAGTCCCGGTTCCGGCACACAATTTTAATCCGCCAGGAAGTTTCTTAGATTAAGTAGTTTGTAAGCTTGGGACTCATAACCAAGCTGATGAGTTCCATAGATTTACAAACATTTGAACATTTTCTTTCCCTTTCCAAACAACATTACTTACACTACTTGCGCGATTCTACGGACATTACTTCCGTGAAGTCACAATACCTACACTTTCTGTGCCAAGTTAGTGGCCAATATGGCACAGTAAGTCGCACCGTGTTGATTTTGTTAACATAATAAATAACCAGATTTTTTAAATAGTATTAGATCAATAGTTTACTATTTTGTGGTGGTGTGTGCAACAACATATTATAAAGACTGGCTATTAATTAAATGTCCATAAGCATTTTCTGCAGTACCAGATTTACCAGTAGGCTGGAGCCTAGGGCGGCAGATTTTAGGAGCTGCAAATTTGGGGCTAAATTTTTTAATTGTGAGCAAATGTAGTAAAAGTTAATTAATTACGTTTACCGAATGTGCATTATTGTGTAAAAAGTATTAAGGTATGCCTTACACCCACATTATTAATAGTATATCGCAGTAATTTTATTAGCTCAGAAATATAAACAAAAATATTTCTTGTGCAATCTAGACCAAAAAGTTGGGTTGTAAAAATAATGTGGGAAGTGACCCCTAGATTCCCTAGTTCACAGTAATGCTAATTACGGGAAAAAGGTGGTGTAATTAGGACCATAGTGCACAAATCATGAAGCTACAATTTAATTGACAAAAATTGTAATTAGTATGATTGTGAAATAGGTTATCAAATTGTAAAGGTCGCTAGGGGCGCCAACATTTGAATAGCCTACCGGCGGCAAATGTGAAAATCCGTCACTGAATTTATGCATTGGTTTTCTGTCCGTTGAACTTAATTTTCGTAGCACTTTAACTTTTAGCACTGCAACACTACACATAGTCGTCGTACAATCGTCGGATACTCTGCCATTTGCAGTCCAGTCCCACGTTGATCTCATCACTAACTGCAGCACAAAGTCATCGGCAGTTCACTCATCAGCAGTGTTGGGGTGTGGAAACTGTTAATATTACAGTAGTGGTATAGTTATCAGAAATCACCTATTTTCCCGAAGCCCCCATAAATCAGATCCCGAACGCCTCTGTATCTGCAAACTACCGTTTTCATTCAAGACAACATTACATATTGTTCGTGTTTCCATTAGAAACATTTCACACGTGCTATGAAATACTTTAGTCCCCACAAATCAAGTATTTCTAGCAGATGTGCTCTCAGCTATGTCGCCTTTACACACACCCTTACACATAAAACTTTTATTTACTCTATTATCATTGTTGCTACTATATTATACTTCCTTGGAATTCTCCATACAGTTCACCTTCATCGATTTACGATCAAGCTGAACCTCTTTTCTGAACTCCTCATTTTCCAATCCACATTCATTCATTTCAATTTCATTTACCATTTGTGGTGTCTTTGTCGAATTTTCTACTTGAGATGCGGCAAAGATTTAGTTTTCCGACTTCCTATTCTGATTATGCATTTCGTGATTTCCTTGTCCCTCAGGGTTCTTTTCGTGTCTTTTATTTCCAGTTTGATGATTGTTATTACCTTTTCCATTGTGAAACTTTTTACCATTAGCATTAAAATTACGGCTTTTATTTCAATAATTACCGTTGTGCTTATTATAATTACCGTTCTAATTCACATTTCCTGTCGATAATTTACATCGTTAGAATAGTCGACATGTGTTTTGAATTTAAACGTGTGTTCCAACTTGATAATATAATGCAAAAAATCATATATGGAGTTTTTCCTACTTAGGACAAGCTCCCGCTATAAATATTCTGGTAATCGCCTTAGGGGCGTCGTGATTTCAGTAAACAATCCCAGTGGACGATTTATAGGCGCCAGCTTGCAAGTTCTCGCACAGAAAATTCACGCACCGACCTATTACCGTTTTTATAATGTGATCTATTTAGGAACTCATTCAGGCGACGTGTTTGCTTCGCTTCACTCCAAAATTAATTCAGAAAACTCTTTCCAAATACTTCATAGGTGGTAAACGAATACCTCATTAAATTTGCCCACGTTTGCGCCTCACCTTCTAAATGCCTCTTCGTAAAATTAAATTTATCCTCGTCTGACATTCCACGGACAAATCGATATTTACCGGCAGCAATAAAATTCACTGAATGGTACCTTCTTCCATCGTTAGCAAAACATTTTGTTATTCCCATACTCATTTGTGGAACACTTATCACTGCAGCAGAATGAATTGCTCCCACAGAATTTAATTCTGTTCGTACATCTCGAATCTGCTGTTCGTGGTGCGTGTTTTCAATACTTACTACGGATTTAATTTCCTGTCTATTTTTAATTACTTCTTTTTCACAACTTACCACACTATTCAACAGATTATGAACTGAGTTAGTGGTTGCTGCCTCAATAGTGAGATGTGAGTAATTATTCCGACATCGTAGATGTCGTGTTGACGGTAAATAATTTTATAGGTGGTTTTATTTAATTCTGGATTACTGGAGTGTGGAACTCCCAAATGTCTTCCAGACACACTGTTAAGAAATGCTCGGCTAACAGCCCTCATTAGTTTGAGTACAAAGCACGGGCCTTCCTCAGATTTAAGCCAGTTTGCGCAAAAAACCCCAGTGGCTGCTCGGTTTAACCCGCTACCTCTCTACCTGGGCTGTTTGCCAGCTGCTCCAACCTCTCTCCGCGATCCACTACCGACCAGCCCTTATCTTTCCAAACAATAACATTACTTGTTGCCACATAACATATTTTCTTTCTTTGTGTGTGAGGAATGTTTCTTGAAAGTTTGGCCGTACCTTTTTGTAACACCCTGTAGTTCTTAAAATAGTAAAATAATAAGTTCACATGCACATTAATGCATTCCTGTTTCGTTAGATGTTGTTGCTGTTATGGTCTTCAGTCCGGAGACTGGTTTGATGCAACTCTCCACCCTACTCTATCCTGAGCAAGCCTCTTCATCTCCTCATAAGAACGGCAACCCACATCCATTTGAATCTGTTTAGTATATGCGTCTCTTGCTCTCCCTCTGCGATTTTTACCCCACACACTTCCCTCCAAAGCTAAATTTACGATTCATCGATGTCTAAGAATGTGTCCTACCAAGCGATCCCTTCTTTTAGTCAAGGTATGCCAATAATTCCGTTTCTCGCCAATTCTGTTCAGTACCTCTTCATTAGTTATGCGATCTACCCACCTAATCTTCAGCCTTCTTCTCTAGCACCACATTTCAAAAGCCTCTATTCTCTTCCTGTCCGCACTGTTTATCGTCCATGTTTCACTCCCGTACAAGGCAACACTCCACACAAATGCCTTCAGAAAAGACTTCCTTACACTTAAATTAATATTCGATGTTAGCAAATTTTTTCTTTTTTCAGAAATGCTTTTCTTGCCATTGCCATTCTGCATTTTATATCCTCTGTACTGCGACCATCATATGTTATTTTACTACCCAAGTAACAAACTCATCTACCACCTTCATTGTTTCGTTACCTAATCTAATTCCTTCAGCATCGCCTGATTTTCTAAGATTGCGTTCCATTATCTTTGTTTTGCTCTTGTTAATGTTCATTTTATACTCTCTCTTCAACACACTGTCCATTCCATTCAACTGCTCTTCCAGGTCCTTTGCTGTCTCTGACAGAATTACAATGTCATCAGCAAAACGCAATGATTTTATTTTTTTACCCTGAACTTTAATCCCAATTCCAAATTTGTCCTTGCTTTCCTTCACCGCCTGCTCGATGTACAAATTGAATAACATCGGAGAAAGGCTACAACCCTGCCTTACTCCCTTTCCAACTAATGCTTCTCTTTCATGCCCTTCGAGTCTAATAACTGTGGTCTGGCTTTTGTACAAGTTGTAAATAACTCTCCTTTCCTTGAATTTTACCCCTGATGACTTCAGAATTTGAAAGAGTGTATTCCATTCAACATTGTCAAAAGCTTTCTCCAAATCTACAAAAGCTAAAAATGTAGGTTTGCCTTTCCTTAATCTATCTTCTAAGATAAGTCGTAAAGTGAGTATTGCCTCCCGGGTTCCTACGTTCCTCCTGAATCCAAACTGATCTTCCCCGATGTCAGCTTCTACCAGCTTTTCCAATCTCCTGTAGACAATTCGTGTTAAAATTTTGCAACCATGACTTATCAAACTGATGGTTCTGTAATTTTCACACCTGTCTGCGCCTGATTTCTTTGGATTGGGGATTATTACATTTTTCTTAAAGTCTGAGGGTATTTCGCCTGTCTCATACATTTTACACAACAGGAGAAATAGTTTTGTCATGGATGGCTCTCCCAGAGACTTTAGTAGCTCTGAGGGAATGTAATCTACTCCTGGGGCCTTGTTCTGACCTAGGTCTTTCAGGGCTCTGTCAAATTCATCTCTCAGTATAGTATCTCCTATTTCATCTTGATATACTTCCTCTTTCCTTCCTACAACATTGTCTCTAAGTTCAATTCCTTTGTAGAGCTCCTCTATGTACTCTTTCCGCCTTTCAGCTTTCCCTTCGTTGCTGAGAACTGGTTTTCCATCTGAGTTCTTGATATTCGTAGAGTTGTTTTTCTTGTCCCCAAATGTCTCTTTTATTTTCCTGTAGGCGGTATCTACTTTTCCCCTTCTTATACATTCTTCTACATCCTTGCATTTGCCTTCTAGCCACTCCTGCTTAGCCCTTTTGCACATCCTGTCAATCTAATATCTTAGTCGTCTGTACTCCATCTTGCATGTTTCATTTACTGCATTTTTATATTTTCTCCTTTCATCAATTAAATTTAGTATTTTCTGTGATATCCAAGGATTTTTTGTAGGTCTCTCTTTTCTACCTATTTTGTCCTCTCCTGCCTTTACTATTTCATCTCTCAATACCTCTACTTCCGTAAAGTCAAATGTTCAAATGTTTGTTAAGCTTATGGGACTTAACTACGGGGTCATCAGTCCCTAAACTTACAAACTACTTATCAACTACCTTATACTAAGGACGGCACAAATATCCATGCCCGAGGGGGGATTCGAACCCCCGACCGTAGTGGCCGTGCAGACCGTGACTGGAGCGCCTCAGTCTCTTCGGCCACCGCGGCCGGCCCGTAAAGTCACAGCCTGTCTTCAAGAGCAGCAAAATGCGCTGAAGTTGACGGTGGACTGTTTGAAGAACTTCTGTGAAACAAATCACAACGTAACAGTATCTTCATTTTCTTTTCTCGTTTGTAGTTGTTGTCATTGGTTTAATTTTTTATGTTCGTAAAACTATGGAACCATTTAAAGCTATGGTTCCATTATAACATGGAATAACATCGATCAAACTACAGTGGTCATCAGTCCATAGTCTTACAAAATACTGAAACTAACTCCGATGGGGAGCAGCCGCGCACTACGTAGCATGGCGCCTTAAAGTGCATGGCCATTCCCGGGCGACTTCATTGGTTTACCCGAAAACGATTAAGAAGTTTTTTTAGTTTAATTTATTTTTTACGTTTTTAGAATCACAGGTAGTATCACCCCTCACCTTTCCTCCTGACTGACCTTGTATATTACTCAAAATACTTCATTCCAAAGAAAAGTAAGCTATACAACTACCATGAATTACAAGGACATTAGAAAACGTAGTCACAAGGCGAACCGTATCCTGAAGGTAGGCAAATGCTGATCGAAACACGAGTAATATTCAGAAAGGCAGTACGTGAAGCGTTCAGGAACTACTGAAGTAAACAATATCACAGAAGCTGTCCCTCACTCATATTTTGATATTACATAATGGCAGTAAATGAAAAAAGTGTTCGGACACTTGTTGATTGGAGTACAACCGAAATATAAGAAACCGAAGATAAAGCCGAAATGGCACAATCGGTCAATAGTTATTCCTTTACAATTGAAGTTTAAGAAATACTGGTTTTATTCAGTAATCTTACTGTTACAAAGATACGTGACATTCTAATCACTACTAGTATTGTAAATCAGCTCAAATTTCTACGTCCCGACGGTGTCGTTCCCAGTTTATGCACAGAATCTCCAAAAACTAACAACAGCTGCACGTTTTGTCGCAGAGTAATAGGCGCAAAATCTTGCCGCAGATTTTCACCTCTCTCTAGTGGCAGCCGCTACAAGCCACACGGTACTGGTTTGCAGGCTCTTGGCGCCATGCTAGGGACTGGGCGGCCGTTCCCGTCGGTGATTCGAGTCCTCGCTCAAGCGTGTGTGTGTGTGTGTGTGTGTGTGTGTGTGTGTGTGTGTGTGTGTGTGTGTGTGTTTTGTCCTTGGGATAGGTTAGTTTAAGTAGTTTGGGAGTCTAGGGAGCGTTGATCGTAAAAGTCTGGTAAAAAAAAAGTTTGAATCTTTGTAATCCTATGGGACCAAACTACGTTGGTCATCAGTCCCTAGTCTTACAAACTACTTAAACTAAGTTACACTTACTTAAGGACAACACGCACATCCATGCCCGAGGGAGGATTCGAACCTCCGACGCGGGAGGCCGCGCATTGCGAATCGTGGCGCTCCAGCCCGCTCGGCTACTCCCGCGCGGCCCAGTCTCGTCCCTTAGATTCACGAACATTTGAGCCGCTACAAGAGGAAGCGTTGAGCATCGCGGTGTAGTTTCTTTTCATTTTCAAAACTTCGGAAGTGTACCTTCACTGAAGACGCAAATAATATTTTGCTTCCTTCAGCCTGTATCTAGGGAAGAGAAGACGGAGGTAAAACTGGAGAGATTCCGGCTCATATGCAGGTTTACGAAGAATTGATCTTCCAGCGGGCCATACGTGACTAGAACAGGAAAAGAGGTTGGGGAATTACAATGGTAGACAAAGTACCCTCTGCCGCACACCATAAAGTGGCTTGCGAAGGGTAAATGTAGATGCGGGTGTAAAGACAGAGAGAGAGTAGTGTGGCGTCTAGAACCCAGCCGCTTCACTCGACGTGTAGCGCGCGGGACTATTTTACGTTCGGGAGCTGAAATGGGAAACATTTATTGAGGTGCGTCCACATCATGCTTTCCTACAGTTCAGGTTTGTGCATGTTGGACCATTTTCAATAGCGCACTCTGCATGCGCATATGTGGAAATCGAGGCAGTGCATGAAGAGCATTACTTCCCGTGTACAGTGGGCATCACTTGCGCTGCTTAACAGACGACATGCAGCTGTGGCCCGTACGCATTTCCTTGCGTAGTACACTGAGGTTATGCTGCAAGGCGATTTGTGTGCAATAATGCCTGTTGGCCCCAACGAACTACCTTCTGAAATTGCAGTCATATGGAATGCCGGTTCTAAACATTTGTGTTGTTGTGGTCTTCAGGCCGGAGACTGGTTTGATGCAGCTCTCAACCCTACTCTATCCTGAGCAAGCCTCTTCATCTTCTCATAAGAACGGCAACCCAACTTTTGAATCTGCTTACTATATTCGTCTCTTGGCCTCTCTTTTATGACTTTTGGCCAACACAACTTTCCTCCAATGCTAAATTCACGATTCCTTGATGTCTAAGGACGTGTCCTACCAATCGGTCCCTTCTTTTAGTCAAGGCATGCCAGAAATTAAAAAATGTTCAAATGTTTGTATAGCTTATGGGACTTAACTACGGGGCCATCAGTCCCCAAACTTACAAACCACTTATGAACTAGCTAACACTAATGACGGCACAAACATTCATGTCCGAGGCGGGATTCGAGCCCCCGACCGCAGTGGCCGTGCAAACCATGACTGACGAGCCTCAGTCCCCTCGGCCACCGCGGCCGGCGCCAGAAATTCCTTTTCTCCCCAATTCTGTTCAGTACTTCCTCATTAGTTACATCATCTACCCATCGAATTGTCAGCATTCTTCTCTGGCACCACATCTAGACAGCTTCTATACTACTCCTGTCTGTTTATCGTCCGTGGTTGACTTCCGTAAAAGGCATAAATGCATTCAGAAAATACGTCATAACACTTCATATTTAATGTTATCGAATTTCTCTGGTTCAGTAACGCTTTTCTTCCCATAGAAATTCTGCATTTTATATCATCTGTACTGCGACCTTCATATGTTATTTTACTGTACAAGTTACAAAATTCATCTGCCACCTTTATTGTCTCATTACCTAATCTAATTCCTTCAGCATCAGCTGATTTTCTAAGACTGTGGTCCACTCTTCTTTTGTTCTAGTTAACATTCATCTTGTATGCTCCTTTCCTGACACTGTCCAATCCGTTCAATTGCTCTTACAGGTCCTTTGCTGCCTCGGAGAGAATTACAATGTCATCGTAAAACCTCAAAGTTCCTATTTCGTCATCCTGAACTTTAGTTCCTTCTCCAAATGTCTCCTTGCTTTGCATCACAGCTTCCCCAATGTACAGATTGAATGACATTGAGGAAAGACGACACCATGTCTTACTCCCTTCGCAACCAAAGCATCCCATTCATGCCCTTCTACTCTTCTAACTGTTGTCTACTTAATGTACTAGTTGTAAATAACCACACGTTTCCTATATTTTACTCCTGCTGACTTTATAATTTGAAACATAATATATAAAAAGACTTCGTCCAACAATTTAAAAGAAAGCTGTAGCAAAATAAAGAGATAACATAGTTTTGTTACGGTACGGTTCATGAGGAGGGAGAGGGTCGCCAGTATATTTTCATTTCGAAGGGTGCCACCAGACAATATTTACTTGGAAGAGGAGCGCATATTCGAAAAGGTTGAAAAACACTGCTCTAAGGATTTCCGAAACGAAATGTTCCATGCGTCTAGCTCCAACTAATACTCGCCGTGCAAAGTCTGTTAATCCCCGTCGAGTGGCCATAATGGCTTTTCCGCACCGATCACCAGAGTACAAATGTTCAAATGTTTGTAAGGCTTATGGGACTTAACTACGGGGTCATCAGTCCCTAAACTTACAAACTACTTATGAACTACTTACGAACTAGGACGGCACAAATATCCATGCCCGAGGGGGGATTCGAACCCCCGACCGTAGTGGCCGTGCAGACCGTGACTGGAGCGCCTCAGTCCCCTCGGCCACCGCGGCCGGCCACCAGAGTACAAATGACTGGTCTGCCAACGCACTGTCCTTTTATACCCTGGAGACGCTATGGAATCGTCATTCGCTGCCCCATCACTTTTGCTCCTCAGTGTAATAGTACGCTCGATGACACTCATGTCAATTAAATATCGAGGTGTAAAGTTGGAAATCAATATGTAATGGAACGAACAGGTTAGGATTTTTGGTAGAGAAGGTGGATGGTCGACTGCGACTTACTGGGATAATGTTTAGAAAGTCTGGTTCATAGGTAAAGAAGATCACGTATAATGGACTAGCGCAACCCATTTTTGCGTGCAGCTCGAGTGTTTGAAAGCCCCCCCAACATCCAGGTTGCATTAAAGGAAGAAATACCAGGGGGAGTTGCAAAAGTTTCCCCTGTCGACTGTGGGCAGAGTTGTGTTTGAAACGAAAAGAAAAAAAAATAGAATGAGTCATTACAGAATTTCCAAGTACATTGAGACATTTGTCAAACCGCTTGACAAATGAATGAACTGTTGGTCCAACATTACACGCCCGAATCGTAGGCCGCATCCATGGAGTGGAAACATCCGTCATCAGCTGTTCGAAATAAGTTCAAAAGCTCTCCGTCTAAAGGTAAAGCGCTGCTCACCGTTTTCTGCGACGGCCAAGGAGTTTCGTTGCTGGACATTTTGGAGGATGCAACCATCAATGCTATGTTCAAATGTTTAAGCTTATGGGACTTAACTGTGGGCTCATCAGTCCCTACACTTACAAACTACTTATGAACTAACTTATACTAAAGATAGCACAAACATCCATGCTCGAGGGGGGATTCGAACCCCCGACGGGGAACGGTCTCGCGCGTCGTAGTATAGCGCTTCAATGATCTTGGCCACTCCGCCGCGGCTGTCTCAATCCATCATCTTGAATGCGTCACACTTGTCTAACGGTATAACGGTGGTTTCAATCAAAAAAACACTTGACAACGGTAGTCTTTGATTGTTCAGTTTGTGAAGGGCTACGACGCTGTTCTTGGAAAGTCATCTCCATAGCTACTAATGGCTTTCCAAACAGCTAACCTACTCAACCATCGTTTTACGTGACAAGATGTTCAGCTTATCGAGATTATCGGGATTATCGATCCCAAAATGTTTTTAATAACTGAATTCGAAAACGAATAAATAAATAAAAAATATGTCACGGCGAGATTCATTCGAACCATTGACTATGGTTGACAGGCCGGAAGCTACAACTTTTTTTTTTTTTTTTTTTTTAATGTAGATCTATGGTTTGCGGTCGGTGGTTCAGTTCGTTCTTGGTTGTTCGTTAGATATTTGGCTCAGCTTTTTTATTACAGAGGGCGTTTAGCCCACTGACCGGGCGTACTGAGCCACGGCGTTCGGCAAAGTATAGAAAATTAGGAATGTACAAAAACACGTGCATTTTTCGTAAAAATTACCCTTAGATATTAAAATTTCGTAAGTATTCGAACACAACGAGAAAATATTTAAAAAATTGACAACATCGAGATTCGAACCATCGACTCTATGATTGTTCGTTGAATATTTGGCTCAGCTTTTTCATTACAGGGAGCGTGTTGCCCCCTGACCGGGCGCGCTGAGCCACGGCGCCCGGCATGACTAAAGAAACCTGAGCTACACCAACAGATGCTACAAATGGAATAAATATTGGTACTTACATGTACTTTCAAAACTTCAAAGTCGATTTTCTCGACAATATTTTTGGAGTTGCGTCGAATGGCATTGGCTGATTGTTATTTAAGTTTTGAGCTTTACGTACCATCAATATAAAGGAATTCTGAGATCCGACACCTATGTGGTCTCCTTGTTAGAACATTCCGCAAGTACCTAGCATTGTTCGAGGTCCCCTCAGCAAACAGCACAAGTGAACGAGAGTTGTAGCTTATCGCACCGCAGGCAATCGGGCGTGGGATGATGCCAGTATGTATTGGACGAATGCAGTCTGTGTATGTCGATGGAGATGAACGTTGTTGGTGCTGCAGTTTTAATGGGCAACAATGTAGGAAGTGTGCCGAAAGGCTTTGTCAGTTGCGGGTATCGACGGTCTGCTGTTGATGAGAGACGGTCTCGAGTCGTAAAGAGAGACAAAGCAGGCTCGCGCGCATATCAAAAGGCGGTCGTAATTATTTGGTTCGTCCAGTAAGGTGGTGAGGCCGGGCGGCGCAGAAGAATGTCAGCAGAAAGAGTGGAACCTGTTTGTGGCGGCGCCTTTCCCTGTGGACACCACTTAGGCTTATTAATGGCCGGGGACAAGTGTCACTGCGCCGCCGTTTCCGGTTCTTATCCAGGATTTCTCTCTCTCGCCGCATAACAAGTGGGACAAGGGGTCCGTAGGGGTCATGACCTCCCTCTCAATCAACTCTTTGTGAAAGGGGCGAGGCAGCCCATATATATGTACTCCAGTTTGATCCTGCAGCCACTATGAATGAAGACAAGAGGAAATTAAGGACACTACCTGCCACAGGGCTTTAAATTACATCAATGCGGAAAGTTGAAAGCTTGTGCCGTAGTGGGATTCGAACTAGGTTCTGCTACTCATTAAACAGATGCGCTGACGAGTATGCCATCCGGACACAGTGGTCATAACAACTGCACGACCTATCCTAGCACGCCTCCTATCAGGCCTATATTCCCGACGGATCGACATAATGCTGACGTGGGGCCGCAGTCCACTCTGAGAGTTTGAACTTAGTGTGCATTTCCACAGAACGGATCACTGGCCTATCATCGCCTTTGATATGTATGTGGTGGCGAGTAATGAGGATAAGGGCTTATTGATATGTAGGTTGTGAATTTGGGCTTGGTTATACTGATCTACATCAAGGAAATTGTGAATTTAGCGTTGGAGGGAAGTTCTAACGCCCGTCACCCCTTTTCGGAATGACTCAAACTGAGCCCTAATATTTTCCTGAATCACGGAAAGTTTTATTAGTTCACAGTCTATAACAAAGTCATTCCACTGTAGGTGAAGTTGAAATTATCTTATATGCTGGCTGAGGTCCATTGCGTTGTGAGCTGTCTTCGGCATTCACTAAAAGATTTGATGTTACAGGATCTTTCCGTAATTTATAAACATGTCAGTTGATATGGAAACGATTTTATTTCCACTTAAACAACGTTTAAATCAATCACATTGTTGCACAATCAAAAAATGCAGCGGCAAGCCAACAGAGCTGCTTACAGGTTTGTGGCTGCTAGAAGACTCCTAGAAGACTAACAAAACATGGTTTCTCTCAAACATCTTTCTACGTAACCGCATAATAAGATTGATGACAAAGTTTTGTAATTCACAATTAAATAATATTCTTTTACATTAAATATGCCAAAATACAGAAATTAAAACATTACATTTAAGCTTTGACTATTTATCTCAATGTATGTACTTGTTTCATGAAATTTGTATTTAAATGTGGTACACAAATTCAAAGTCATCCTTTTGACTAGTGTTTACTGTGCTCAAATTATTTAGATTATTTGTGTTTTCGAAGTGCACACATATTTGTTTTGCCAATATTGTGTAGGCGTAATATTATTGTGACATGGAATTTTAATGTGTTTCAGTTTGCGGTCAAATTATTTATTAATACGGATTTGTATATGGTTGTCGTAGTTTTGTTAATTTCGAAGATAGTTTCTTAGTACCAAACGGATTATTAATTTTAGTGCATGAAAAATTATCAGTATTTAATTTAGGATCTAGTGATATATAAAACATGGTCTGCCCTAATTTATTTAAACAAAAGGTATATATGAAATCATGTTGTGCAATAGTTATAACATGTAGTATTGTTGTTTTTATACAAATTAGTATCTATATAGGTTCAGCAATTTCCGAAACTAAGTGTAATGCATTTTTAGTGTTTGCAGCTATTATTTACGAAAGTATTAAAAACTGAAAATTACGTAAAAGGACAGCCAAAGTTATATTTAAATCAACGTACTATTTTTTAAAGGTATTTTACTAATAGTGTTAATAGAATTTCAAACTGAAGGCGAAAATGTGATCTTACATGTCCGGTAATGAAGTTTTATTTTAGGTGTCAGATATTTTGTGTTTCTATGTTGGCAACTGATTTATGTATGGAGCGTGCAACATAGCAGAAACGTTACAAAGTGTTTGGGGTAAAAATCGCAGAGGGAGACCAAGAGATGAATATAGTAAGCAAATTCAAATGGATGTAGGTTGCCGTTCTTATGAGGAGATGAACAGGCTTGCTCAGGATAGAGTAGGGTGGAGAGCTGCATCAAACCAGTCTCCGGACTGAAGACCACAACACACACAACATATACTGATCTATTGATGGGGTTACAAAGCACCTGGATCCTTACTAAAAGGTATTTATAATAGCCATACCGCAACCATAAAAGTAGACAAGGTTGTATACTGTCACCTCAGCTCTACAACATATATGCAGAATATGTGATCAAGAAAGCGCCGGATAGCTGGGACGGTGGGATTTCAATGGGCGGCAGGAAAATCTACAATTTACACTTCGTAGATGACACTACACTCATAGCAGGAATGAGGAAGAACTGCGTTATCTGCTCTCAAGAGTGAAAGGTATTAGTCTAAATTTTGACCTAGAGATAAACATAAAAAAAACTAAACTAATGTTATAAATAGCCAAGGCATGGATCGAAACCAACTTCCAGGATACTTAAAGGACTGTGTATATCTAGACTCTCTGATCAGCTGCAAAGAAAAGTGTGATAAAGAGATAAGACGACGAATCGTTCTTGACCGAGCCGCAATGGTCAAACTCACAAAGATCTGGCAGAGTCGGGCAATATCCAAGAGAGCGAAGATACGCTTGGTGTAAGCGTTGGTGTTTCATGTATTCTTATGCGGATACGAGATGTGGACCCTGAAACGTTGTGATAAGAGCTTCATAGATACCTTCGAGCTGTAGAGTTGGCGGAAGGTGCTACGTGTACCATGGACACAGAGAAGAACAAATGAATCTTAAGTAGGTTATCTTCTCCTGTCAGCCAAAGACACCTTCAGTTCTTTGCGTATATCTTTAGAAGGAAAGGGGATAATTTAAAGAAGACCATCTTGCAGGGAATAATTGAAGGCAGAATACCACGAAGAAGAGCAGCAAGTAGATGGTTGGATCAACCGAAGAAGATTACCAGACTACCTTGTGAGATTACCGCCAAATAGAAATACTGGTAATTAATAGCATTTGATAATTAAACAGTATGAAGTTCACTGCAAACATTGACCATGCCAATGCATTAAATGTTACACAATTTTAATCTTATTAATTATGGTAGCAATGTATGTACGCAGTTGGGTGACAACATTTATAGTTAGGCCAAAGGTAGAAATTCTCCACGTTGAGATTTGCTGTGTGCTTGTAGCTGACGGGAGGCCAGCGAGCAGGCCGACGTTGGTGGCTTGTTCGAGCTTAGGATTTTCCAGTTCGTTTCCGGTGAGGGGAGAGAGGGACAATGGCGAGTGCCAGGCACAGTGCAATGCACAAATATTCTAATACTACTGGCATTTGAAGTAATACGATGCAGTTAGGAACCTTTAAGGCCCTCATTACAAAATAACCTGTTGACAAATAAATGACAATGACAATGTAATTAATTATAAGGATTCTTTTCTTAAAAATATGCACACACTATAAGTGGTCTTAATGGTACAAATATTGGGAAATTATCTCACTGCCCTGTTTATTTTTATTTATTTATTTATTTATTTTGCATTAGTTGAGGTCATAATTGGTATAGTGTTTGAGTCAATCCGATTCAATAATTTTGTAATTTTAAATTTTGATCATTTGAAAGTATTTATTTTGGTGCTACTTGCGCCATCCTGCACATGGTTTGGATGCCGCAAGTGGGGGTATTGTGAGATTACCGCCAAATAGAAATACTGGTAATTAATAGCATTTGATAATTAAACAGTATGAAGTTCACTGCAAACATTGACCATGACAATGCACTAAATGTTACACAATTTTAATCTTATTAATTATGGTAGCAATGTATGTACGCAGTTGGGTGACAACATTTATAGTTAGGCCAAAGGTAGAAATTCTCCACGTTGAGATTTGCTGTGTGCTTGTAACTGACGGGAGGCCAGCGAGCAGGCCGACGTTGGTGGCTTGTTCCAGCTTAGGATTTTCCAGTTCGTTTCCGGTGAGGGGAGAGAGGGACAATGGCGAGTGCCAGGCACAGTGCAGTGCACAGCGTGAAATAAAATATTATAATACTACTGGCATTTGAAGTAATACGATGCAGTTAGGAACCTTTAAGGCCCTCATTACAAAATAGCCTGTTGATAAATAAACAATACATTAGCTGATATAGTCACATCTGGCGTAATATGTTTAATTGACAATGAAAAGTAATAAATTACCAACGAAGACAAGACAGTTACACAACTAGCATGGCAATGTTTGTTTATAAAAATAATATATTAACTATTTCTCATTTTATTTTCAATTAATCTTGTGTATTTTATCTTGAAGTATTCAGTTAAATCACTTATCTGTGACATAAGAAATTGCACGATTATGATAAATAGTACAAAGTATGTTTATACTAATATAAAAACGTAAGAAAATATTAGTTTAATGTGTAGCGTAATTATTTTGATTTTAAGTAAAGTTTTAGAAATGTATTGGCTGAGCGCTGTACGTTGGCAAATCGGTTAGAACAGCTCACATGGGGAAGTTGATGACGTAGGGGAAAAAAACCCCGGCAGTTGAACTTTTGGCGCGCGTGCGAGGGCAGGAAGTGAAGGAGTCGGGAGCACGTGGAGAACTGGCCGGGCGGCGTCGCTCTGCATCAGTCGGCATGTGGATCTCGAAGTGGTGACTTTAGATTTGTCTGTGGCAATCGCCACGTGTGGTTGCTCGTCGTAGACTGTACCAAGTTAAATCGAGCGCTACTGTGTGTTTGTGAATATTTAGCCGGTGGAACAAGGTGTGCATCGCATTGAATTAAAGTGACTGTGATTTGTTAATGTAACACGTGTCGTCGCATAGGCATGAACATAAACGGTGTTTGAGGCAGCCACACGGTGTGAAAACAATTCGCGACAAACATTCATTTTGTCTGGGGGCTCACGAGCTATAACTTTATTTGGTAAATGTGTCGACGTACAGACGTATCAGCCACAGGGTTCAAATATTGTGAAATAAACAACATAAAGTGAACTTTCACGTGTTTTCAAAAATAGTAGTTAGTACACCCTTTTCTCTCATGAACTTGATTTTATTATGAATTTGTTTTGTTTATCATATGCAGGGAAGGAAAGCTGCGAACGTGTGATATCATCCCCTAGAAAACGAGTCAAACAGTAGCAATCACAGTTCCAGTGTTTTTGCATGTTTAGGAATTTGGTTCGCAGTTGGTGGTTGTGAGTTTTGAAAATTAATCTTTCCCTATTTTAAACTCTCACCCCGACCTTTACGCTCGCATTTGAACGGGTTTTACCGTCTCAAATAACCACGCTGTCGACGGGACGATATACCCTAAGCTTCCTTCCCTCCTACAGATACTCTGAGACACACGAAAAAACCTCCGTCATTTACGTATATATGTTACGCAGTAGCTTGAAATCAGTTTATTGCATAAGAGTATGTTGAAAAACTGGAAAGTCATCGAGGCATGGAGCCCTGTAGGTCAGAAATTATGACTGATAAAATTAGGACAGTTGGAGCTCAATCATTTTCCCTCTAAGACGTTTCAGCCATTTTAAAAGTGTTACATGGCACATACATTGTTAGGTTGGTGGAAAAACAGGAGGAAGAGAAGAAGAAGAAAGATACAGTATTATCAGTTGGCTTGATTATCACAGTGTTAGTGGAAACAACAGGACATACATAGGAATAAACCGTATATCAAAAGAAAGTACACTATACATGGTGTTTCCGTAAGCAGGTACAGAAATTTAACAGGGCATAGAGGATGCTGCATTGAACAATTTGAGGTCGGAGAAACCGGCTTAAAGAGTAATGGTAGTAAACTTTACCAATTTGCTCGCATTACTGTTTTCAAGATTATTTGCAACTAACATGTGTACTAGATTCGACGTACGATGCTATTTCTACATCTACATCTACATGGGATACTCTGTAAATCACATTTAATTGCCTGGTAGAGGGTTCATCGAACCACCGTTATACTATTTATCTTCCATTCCACTTTTGAATAGCGCGCGGGAAGAAAGAAAGAACACCTCAATTTCTCCGTTCGAGCTCTGATGATCATTTCTACCTATGTAAGTGGGAGTTAAAAATATATTTTCGCATTCGGAGGAGAATGTTGGCAATTGGAGTTTCGTAAGTAGCCCACGTCGCAGCGATAAGCGCTGTTGTTGTAAGGATTCCCATCCAAGATCCTGTATCATTTCTGTAACGCTGTCTCCCCTGTATCGTGACAATACGAAACGAGCTCCCCTCCTTTGAACTATTTCGATGTCCACCTGATAAGGATCCCATACTGGGCAGCAATACTCCAAAAAGGACGGACAAGCGTAGTGTATACAGTTTCTGTAGTGGTTCTGTTGCATCTTTTAAGGGTTCTGAGAATAACACGCAAGGAAACTAGGAGGAAGAGCCTAATTACTTGGATGTCATGATGCAGGTTTTGTTTACTTTACTTGTACACGAGGTGGCTCTGTTGTATCATACTTACATTATCTCATGAAATAACGTGCTACGAATCAACGGCAGAACCATTCATCACGCAGTGCTATTCAGAAAAGTACAGTAGGTTACAATACTACAGAGTGGAACCGGTAGGGATTTGCAGAACTCACTGACATACTCCTTGTCCTATTACATGGCCTACGAGGTCACGTGACCTGAATACGTTGATTATTTCCTATTGCGATAGCTTACCTCACTTGTGTATGAGACCCCAGTGGATACGGAGATGGAATTAGTGGCCAGAAATGTAGCTGCTTGTGAGGTGATTCGAAACACACGACGGATATTTGTCACGGAGCATCAAAATCTTGTTCGCCGATGTCACGCTTGCTTGAGGTTGATAGCCATCAGTTTCAGCACATTTTGTAAGATGGTACGTTCATTTTGTAAAAGGTGTAACTGTAACTAATGTAAAGAAAAAAGTACTCTGTAACGTGATTGTATCTCCCGAAGCCGGCTTCTCCGGGCCCACGTTTCCTGCCTCAAATTGTTGAGTGTAGCATCCTCTGTGTCCTGCTAAGTCATTGTACGCTGTAATGGAAACAGCTCGTATACTGTAGGGATATTTACAAAATTGTGCGAACGACTCAATTACCACCGCCTTGCCTTAGAAAATGTTGCCAAAAACCAGAGAAAATTATTCTTCTTTCATACATATATATATATCGGACCAAACTGCGTGGTCATCAGTCCGTAGCTTACAAACTACTTAAACCTAGGTAAACTAACCTAAGGACAAACACACACACCCATGCCCCAGGGAGGACTCGAACCTCCACGGCGAGCAACCGCGCGCTCCGCAGCGAGACGCTTTAGACCGCTCGGCTACTCCACCGCGGCAAGAGAAAATTATTATTATTATTATTGTATTTATTTATTTATTGAGATTTTCCTCATTACAGAGATTTACATCCAACATAAAAACTAACTCGGAAATGAGTACACCTAGTAGACAAGGTGTTAAACTACATATTCAAGATATTTCTCGCCGGCCGCGGTGGCCGAGGTGACTGAGGCGCTCCAGTCACGGTCAGCACGGCCACTACGGTCGGGGGTTCGAATCCCCCCTCGGGCATGGATATTTGTGCCGTCCTAGTTCGTAAGTAGTTCATAAGTAGTTTGTAAGTTTAGGGACTGATAGCCCTGTAGTTAAGTCCCATAGACTTTACAAACATTTGAACATTTGAAGATATTTCTCCAGGTGTCTCGATCGTGCGAGTCCTATTCCTCTGCGGCCAGTCTGTACATGTGGTCATAGGTCGTCCTCTTCTTCTCCCCCCAGGTTGCCACTCCAGTACCAGTTTCGGTATTCTTCGTACGTGCCCGTACCACTGTAATTTCTTTGTAACCGTCACTTCGCTATTCTTTCTTTTATTTCCATTCTGTTTAATACTTCGGCGCTTCTTCCTTTTTCTTTCCTGGAAATTGTCGCCGATCTTCTCCAGAAGTCCTCCTCAAAAGCTTGTAGATTACGAATGTGCTTCAGGTTGATAGTCCAGGTTTCCGCTCTGTACAGAACTGTACTCTCTAATTTAGATTTATATACAGTAAACTCTCGATTATCCGCGGTAATTGGGGATTCGAAAACCGCGGATCATCGAATTTCGCGCATAATCCGCAACTTAAGTACACAGTGATGTGTTAGGGTAATACAGAGACAAAAATGAATTACTATGTCACATTTAAAATTTATTATATAACAATTATAATAAATTTTACTTTATTCATCTATTATATATGAAAATTCTGTACTTACAAATCCAGTTTTACATTACAGTCCACTACTTTGAAACAAAATTGTCCTCAATTGACTTCTGTCTCATTTTGGTGGTTTGTCTTTTATATATCGCACTGCGAATTTTGCGTAACACCAACTTGCCACAAAGAGGAGCATCTTTCTTGCTGTTGGAGGTAATCCAGTAACCCATCAACCCATTGAAGCACTGGTGATGACTGTTTCCGCTTTAGTTCATTCATCTGCTCTTGTTACTGCTGGTGTGTTTTTATTAATTCGTTTTAATCCTGGTGGGCGAGCAAGGCTGTTGGTAGGGGGGATGGGGTTTCCCGGATTAGGCCACCGGTAACCGCAGGCACTCTTAAGAATTTGCTACCTGGCCAGCGGAGTAGTCCTGTGCAGTGCTGCTGTGAGATTAAAAAAAAGAGCTAAATTACGTCTGGGTCGTTCAAAATTCAAATGTTTGTAAATCTATCGGATCAAACTGCATGGTCATCAGTCCGTAGCTTACAAACTACTTAAACTAAGGTAAACTAACCTAAGGACAACACACACACACGCACACACACACACACACACACACACACACACACACACACACACACACACACACACACACCCATGCCCTAGGGAGGACTCGAGCCTCCGACGGCGAGCTACCGCGAGTTCCGCAGCGAGGCGCCTTAGAACACTCGGCTACTCTTCCGCGGCGGGGTCGTTCAATTCCAAGTAGTGTACTGTAATTAGCAAAATCGCAATCATATACAGTACATTTCCTCTTAAAATGTTTGCGAAAAATAAAAATCGGACTTGGTCTGTCGGATTAAAAGTTGCGCTTTAGAGACATAACAAACTTGTGACAGCCTATAGTGGCATGTGCCGGTGGCGGTGGCTGAGTGGTCTGAGGCGCGCCAGTCACGGTCTGCACGGCCACTACGGTCGGGGGTTCGAATCCCCCCTTCGACATGGATATTTGTGCCTTCCTTAGTAGTTTGTAAGTTTAGGGACTGATGACCCCCTAGTTAAGTCCCATAAGCTCTACAAACATTTGAATTTATATATATATATATTCTTTTTTGCATGCGACATGGTAGTGTCAGGACTCCTGTGCTCGCTCATCAGGTTGTCACACACCATATGTACTCTATCTTATCTTTTGCAGCAGCACTCGGTATTTGAGCAGCCCATAAATTACTACACTGATATTGTAGCCGAAAACTATCTCTGACAGAGAATCTCACTCACAGGCAAAAGTAAATTTAAAATTAAAAAAAAAAAGAACGCAGAGAAGGAGGCCGCGGATAATCCGCAAAGCGGTTTATTCACTCGCGGATAATCGAGAGTTTACTGTATTGTTCTTTTCAGTTGTGTTCATTTCTCTCCTGCTCCAAAAGACTGAGCTCACCATCCCAATGACCTCCCGTCCACTACTAATTCTTTTATTGATTTCTGAGTCTGGTTTTCCCTCAATTTCTAAAATGGACCCAAATGACAGATAGAGTTTTTTTTATTATTATTATTTATATTCTCCCCCTCTGTGGACAGTTCATCTGCATCATTAGTCAAGTATTGTGTTTTTTGATAATTAATCTTCAGACCCCAATTTTTGTATGCTCTTGCTAATTGATGACACATGTAGTTTGCATCCTCCCTGTCTTAAGTTGTGACAACTTGATGTAGATAAACTCCATCTCTAATTTCAAACGCCGTACTAATGCATTTACGGGACCATGTTCTAAGGCAAATATCTATATAGATTTTAAGGGCATGGACCTCTGTGAGTTCCTCACTCCAGTAATTGAAAATAAAATAAAATAATCTGTTGTTGTTGTGGTCTTCAGTCCGGAGACTGGTTTGATGCAGCTCTCCACAATACCCTATCCTGAGCAAGCCTCTTCATCTCCACATAAGAGCGACAACCTACATCTGTCTGAATCTGCTTACTGTATCCATCTCTTGGTCTTCCCCTGCGATTTTTTCCCCACACACTTCCCTCCAACGCTAAATTCACAATTCCTTGATGTCTAAGAATGTGTCCTACCAATCTAGCCCTTCTTTTAGTCAAGGTATGCCAGAAATTCCTTTTCTCCCCAATTCTGTTCAGTACCTCCTCATTAGTTACGCGATCCACCCACCTAATCTTCAGCATTCTTCTGTAGCACCATATTTCAAAAGCCTCAATCCTCTTCCTGTCCGCACTGTTTATCGTCCATGTCTCACTCCCATACAAGGCAACACTCCATACAAATGCCTTCAGAAAGGCCTTCCTTAGGTTTAAATCAATATTCGATGTTAACAAATTTCTCTTTTTCAAGAACGCTTTTCTACCCATTGCCATTCTGCATTTTATATCCTCTGTACTGCGACCATCATTTGTTATTTTACTGCCCAAGTAACAAAACTCATCTACCTCCTTTATTGCTTCGTTTCCCAATCTAATTCCTTCAGCATCACCTGATTTTCTTACACTGCACTCCATTACCCTAAAAAATTATTTGCCGTCAACACTTAAAGACGTCTACGATGTCAGAACAATTACGAACATCTGATGATGGACAGAGTAAGTAATTTGAGGCTGTTTGCTGATCATACTGTGATGTATGGGAGGGTGTCGTCATTAATTGACTGTAATAACATACAAGATGACTTAGAGAACATTTCAAGTTGGTATGAAGAAATGTAGAAACATGTAAGGTGATGCACATGAGTAGAAAAACAATCCCATAATGTTCGAATACAACATTAGTAATGAGCTTCTTGATACAGTCTCGTCGTTCAAATATCTAGGCGTAACATGTAGGACAGTTTTAAATAAGGCGGACATCCGACTTCGGTTTATTGGGAGAATTTTGGAAAGATGTACTTCATCTGTAAAGGAGACCGCGTATAAACCGCTTGTATGACCACGTCTTGAGAATTTCTCAAGTGTTTGGGACCTACAGCAGATCAGTTTAAAGGAAGACATGGAATCAGTTCAGAAGCGAGCAGCTAGGTTCGTTACTGGTAGGTCCGACCAGTGCGCAAGTGTCACAGAAATGCTCCGGGAACTCAATTGGGGACCGTTGAAGGAAAGACGACGTTCTTTACGAGACATTCTGTTGAGAAAATTTAGTGGGCCGAAATTTGAAGTTTGCAGCAGAACGATCTTGCTGCCGCCAACTTACATTTCGTGTAAATATAACAAAGATAAGAGAAATATAGACCAAGGCATATAGACATTCTTTTTTCCCTCGTTCTATTTGTGAGTGGAATAGGAAAGGAAATGCCTAGTAGTGGTACAGTGTAAGCTCCGCCACGCACCGTACGGTAGATTGCGGAGTATATATGTAGATAGATGAATATCGCAGTCATTTCAGATGTTTATGACTACTATATCAAAATATAGAAAAATCATGCTTAAAATAACCAACGTTTGAATATGTCACGCAGTTTTAGCAAACTAGGTTTCAAGGTGATAGTCTATTGTCTCAAGCTCAAATGGTCAAATGTTTGTTAAGCTTATGGGACTTTGCTGCTGGGTCATCAGTCTCTAAACTTACAAACTACTTATCAACTAACTTATACTAAAAACAGCGCAAACATCTATGCCCGAGGAAGGATTCGAACCTCCGACGGGTGAAGCCCCGAGATCCGCAACGTGGCGCTCCAGACCGCTCGGCTACTCCCGCGTGGCTATAAACAGGTATTCTCCACAGTAACACCGAAAATGTAAACAACATGATTTACCTCACGTATATTTAATTTTGTGTGTCGATTTATTGTACAATTTGCCAGTAACTTACTTAACTATTGTGTGGTATGAGCGGTCAAGCTCTGAAAGCTGCTTTGTCTATTTATTTATTTCAGATTTTATGCAATACTAATTATGGGGACTGAACATTAATATTTTATGTATTTAAATCAAATCAGAGTTCAAATATTTGTATAGCTTGTGGGACTTAACTACAGGGTCATCAGTCCCTAAACTTACAAACTACGTATGAACTGGCTAATACTAAGGACGGCACAAATATCCATGCCCGAGGGGGGATTCGAACCCCCGACCGTAGTGGCCGTGCGGACTGTGACTGGCGCCCCGCAGAGCGCTCGGACACCGCAGCCGACTGTTTTTAAATGTTATATAATATAGGAAGTGGTTACAGATGGACAGTTCCTTTTTTTTTTTACTTAAAGAAATATCTCAGGATGTACACTATTTTTGAGGGGATGGCGTTCGGCTAATGAGGAAGCGGCCAAGGGACAGGAGTGGGGAGAGTGTGTGTTTGAGAGAGCGGGTGCGCGGAAAAGGGACTCCATGTCTAGTTTTGGCAGAAGAAGGACCCTCCTGGATGATAGGAGTGATTCGATCGGGGAAAGTGTTAAGATTTGTACAGTGAACGATCGCTTCTCGCGACTCTAAATTTGGCCAGAACAAGTGAACGTCAATGCAGCTGGTATCTGTTAATGGTTTTACACAAGAACTTACGAGTATAGAAATGGAGTTCGGGAAACTAGTACTATTTTGAACTATTGACAATTTCATGTTGAGTACTCGCAGAACATATAGAGTTTCTATGTTTCTTAAATGTATGATTACTTATTTGGGAGAAAGCGCTACCAATTTCTTATCGCAGACAATGCAACTGTTTAACCATTTTATTCAATTTATGATTAATAATTCATCTCACCACTTCCAGCCGCGCGGGAGTAGCCGAGCGGTCTGGAGCGGCACGTTAAGGATCGTGCGACCTCCCGCGTCGGAGGTTCGAATCCTCCCTCGGGCATGGATATATGTGTTGTCCTTATGGTAGTTTAACTTGTTTTAAGTAGTTTGTAAGACTAGGGACTGATGACCAACCTAGTTTGGTCCCATAGAATTACAAACATTTGAACATTTCTTTGGCCACTTCCAATAAGGAAACAATTTGATTGAATAAACCTTATTCAACTAAATCTCTGACTTTGCGTACATCATTTGAAAACGTTAGAATAGAACCCTTTTTATTAATGAACCAGTTATTTCATGTAATATTTCTTATTTGTTTCGCAAACTACAGCTTATGCATAAGCTGTTTTTTAACTCTAGGATCGCAGGTAAAAGATAATATCTGCAACTAATGTAGTAGCTGGGGCATGAAATCAGACATGTAGTGCGAAAATTACATCGAGCGAAACTTCTACATCAGAACCGTACATAGCACAATACGTAGGTTCTTTCAGCGTAAAGTAAGACTTGCTTTAATCTTCAAATGTTTGTTAAGCTTAAGGGACTTAACTGCTGGGTCATCAGTCCCTAAACTTACAAACTACTTATGAACTACCTTATACTAAATACAACACAAACATCCATGCCCGAGAGGGTATTCGAACCCCCGATCTTAGCGGCCTGCTTTAATCTTACTTGTGGTAAATGCATAGGAGGAAACCGCATAAAGTCGTAAGATTTTGTGTTGCCGATCGAAGCTCAGTTGCGCATTTCTTTATTTGAGTAAAAGCATGTAAAATACGAGCGAGAAGTTCCTCTTTTGTATCCACTGTGCGCTTGTACACTTCCCTCTTGAGCTATCCCACACAAACAGGAAGCCAGTGGGGTAATATTGGTTGCCGGCCGCGGTGGCCGAGGGGACTAAGGCGCTCCAGTCACGGTCTGCACGGCCACTACGGTCGGGGGTTCGAATACCCACTCGGGCATGGATATTTATGCCGTCCTAGTTCGTAAGTATTTCATAAGTAGTTTGTATGTTTAGGGACTGATGACCCCATAGTTAGGTCTCATAGACTATACAAACATTTGAACATTTTGAAGTCAACCAATATTACAAAAAAATGTTCAAATGTTTGTATAGTCTATGAGACCTAACTATGGGGTCATCAGTCCCTAAACATACAAACTACTTATGAAATACTTACGAACTAGGACGGCATAAATATCCATGCCCGAGTGGGATTCGAACCCCCGACCGTAGTGACCGTGTAGACCGTGACTGACGCGCCTCAGTCTCCTCGGCCACCGCGGCCGGCTGGTTGACTTCGGTGGCAAAGAAATGACTGCAATCACCCCGTCGAATGTATACAGTATTAGAGCCCGCTTTAGTTTTATTTCAAATCCTCAATATTACAATATTCATTTGCTGAAACCCTTCCCGAAATCAAATCCAGGCTACGCCTGTGCACCTCACCCATTGAATATTCAGGTTTCCCAGATCCTCAACTTTTTCACGATGTGTATAAATGACCTTGCGGATAACATCGGAAGTTCACTCAGGCTTTTTGCGGATGATGCTGTAGTATATAGAGAGGTTTTAACAATGGAAAATTGTATTGAACTGCAGAAGGATCTGCATCAAATTGACGCATGGTGCAGGGGATGGCAATTGAATCTGAATGTAGACAAGAGTAAAGTGCTGCGAATAAATAGAAAGAAAGATCCTTTATCATTTAGCTACATTAAAGAAGGTCAGCAACTGGAAGCAGTTAATTCCATAAATCATCTGGAATTAGGCATTAGGAGTGATTTAAAATGGAACGACCATATAAAAAATCGTCGGTAAAGCACATACCAGACTTAGATTCATTGGAAGAATCCTAAGGAAATGCAGTCCGAAAACAAAGGAAGTAAGTACAGTACTCTTGTTCGCGAGGATCATTTGGTAATCGAGAAAGCGTTACGGCGATGATCGATAAACTCCAGTGAAAGATTCTGCAGGAGAGACGTTCTGTCGCTCGGTACCGGCTTCTGTCGAAGTTTCGAGAACATAGCTTTACCGAGAAGTCTAGCAGTATATCTCGCGAAGAGATCATGAAGATAAATCAGAGAGATTAGAGCCTACACAGAGGCATACCGACAGTCTTTCTTTCCGCGAACAATACGTGACTGGAATAGGAGGAAGAACCGATAGTGGTACTCAAGGTATCCTCCGCCACACACCATCGGGTGGCTTGCGGAGTATGGATATAGATGTAGACTCGCCGTGTACCACCGTGAGAATTTATCTTTCCCTCGCCCAGTGGTCGTGAAGACTATCGGATTCTTTGGCTGAGGTTTCGGTCTTCCTGTTCCCTCTCTCTCTTTCACCGGACTCTATTGACTAAATCTGTATGCATTTGTGTGTGTGTATTGGCTAGAGTTGGGATTGGCGAGACGATTGAGCTGTGATCGGCGGATTACGTAAGATGCCTGACCTCACACAACTGGAAGGCGTTCCCCGCCGCCGGCATTTCAACGAAGCGTCGATCAATGGTGGCGGACGTGTTTTGTTTGCGCGGGGCATTTGTCGGCTGGCGAGCAGCGAGCAAGGCCCGTCCGTCAGGAATGTGCGCTCACGAATAATGGATGAGCTGGCTGCCGCCTGCTTTCCCGCCGTGCCGTCGGATGCACACATTCCCACCACACTGCATTCGCCGAATGCTGCGCCAGCCACTTCAAAGCGGACGCCGATCACGGCGACAGGTCATAAACAACTCCTGTCCCGTCGTCACAGCCAACAGAATTACTAAAAGCGTTCACAATTTTACACCGTTTCCAGTGGCGGTGCGTACTGTGCATGAAATGGATAGGGGTTCACTACTTTCACTGCATTATGCAGTTTACAAATAAGCACGCGCTTATCGCTCTACGCGTTCGTAAAGACTTCTCTGTCTCTCTCTCCTACCTCTTCTGAGACAGCTAATGTTTTTGACAGCATCAACATCTACCTAATTACTATGCAAAACAAATTTAAGTGTTGAGGGTTCATCGAAACGTTTGTATAATATTTCTATGCCGGCCGCGGTGGCCGAGGGGATTGAGGCGCTCCAGTCACTGTCTGCACGGCCACTACGGTCGGGGAATCGATTCCCCCCGCGGGCATGGATATTTGTGCCGTCCTTAGTCTTAGTTAGTTCATAAGTAGTTTGTATGTTTAGGGACTGATGACCCCGTAGTTAAGTCCCATAGACTATACAAACATTTGAATATTTCTATAGCGTTTCATTATCTAATAGCGCGTGGGAAAATGAATAACTGAATCTTTTCGTTTTCGATCTGATTTCTCTTATTTTATTATGATGATTATGTCTCCCTATGTAGGTGGGTGCTAAAAAAATCGCATTGACCTGTATTACGGCCCACTTTAGTTTTGCTTGTAGTTTTATGATTTTTTTGCAAACATTTCGGACAAAAATAATGAAAATGTAAATAACATAAAATTATTGACGATACGATTACGACTCTACTATTGTGATAATATCTGTGCATCCAACACATAATATTCTTTCTGGTCGTATTTCAACAAACATCCAAAATTATTTGATTCGAGTCTACAGTGCATCAGTGTCTTTTAATAGTGTGACTACCATCCAGAAACAAGTAACGCCGGGTCATAAAAAGTCAGTACAAATTTGAAAACTTAATAAATCACGGAATAATGTAGATAGAGAGGTAAAAATTGACACACATGCTTGGAATGGTATGGGGCTTTATTAGAACAAAAAAAAAAAAAAAAAAAATTGCTAGACGCGTGAAATATGTCTTGCAGGCGTCCTATAGTGATGATAGTGTGCTCAGCCGCCACATTCGTCATGCTTGGCCTCCAGGTCCCCAGACCTCAGTCCGTGCGATTATTGGCTTTGGGGTTACCTGAAGTCGGCCGGCCGCGGTGGCCGAGGGGACTGAGGGGCGCCAGTCACGGTCTGCACGGCCACTACGGTCGGGGGTTCGAATCCCCCCTCGGGCATGGATATTTGTGCCGTCCTTAGTGTAAGCGACATCATAAGTAGTTTGTAAGTTTAGGGACTGATAACCCCGTAGTTAAGTCCCATAAGCTATACAAACATTTGAACATTTGAACCTGAAGTCGCAAGTGTATCGTGATCGATCGACATCTCTAAAGATGCTGAAAGACAACATCCGACGCCAGTGCCTCACCATACCTCCTGACATTCTTTACAGTGCTGTCCACAATATTATTCCTCGACTACAGCTATTGGTGAGGAATGATGGTGAACATATTGAGTATTTCCTGTAAAGAACATCATCTTTGCTTTGTATTAATTTGTTATGCTAATTACTGCTTTTCTGATCAGATGAAGCGCCATCTGTGGGACATTTTTTGAACTTTTTTTTATTTTTTGGTTCTAATAAAACCATATGTCATTCCAAGCATGTGTGTGAATTTTTACCTCTCTATCTACATTATTCTGTGATTTATAAAGTTTTCAAATTAATACTGACTTTTTGATCAGCCGTTATATAGTGTCTTCAGTGTTTCTTCGTCTGTTCAGTGTTTATGTTGCTTACTGTGTGTTTTTAACGCCACCGTGGCACAAACCTTTTAACGAACTATTCATCTTTCTGTGTTATATTTCTGCAAATAACTTCTTTTTGTCAAAGTCTTACGCGCTTCACTTTTTACCACCTTATCATTGTTTTTTTAAAATCATCATGTCCACGTTTTAAAAGTCGCTCGGTTGAAGAGCAGTACAAAGCTGCTGTGAGCCTACTGAATGTAATGTTCGGTATTAAAATAACAATAAAGGGAAAAAATATTTGATATTTGAGTTTAGCTATGACAAACATACTGTTTTCGAACTTTTACCTCTTTAAACTGTTATTTTAATATCCTACATTTTCATTATATTTTTACGTTAAATATTATCACCTTTCTTGCCTTGGTAGTTTGTTCAAAGTTTATTTTCTTTGCCTGTACTGGTTACTTGTGACTATAGCCTGGAAGGAACGTAGCGCACATTTGACTTTTGGACGAGTGACTATGACCTGGATGGAACACAGCGTACATTTGGCGTTCTGAAATCAGTCACATGACATTCCGCACCCGACAATATCTTTTGCATACACCGTCTTGCTTTCTGTATTTGATAATTTTCATATTATAACTCAAGCATTGTCATTTCAAAGCAACGGCACACTGAAAATTATCAAAAACACTTCGTTCTTAGGACAATGAATTATAATCTAATGTCTAAAATGCCATGTTAGCATTTAACAGCTGCCATCGATGGTACGAGAATTACGGATTAGTTTCGCAGCTGTTGGCGTAGCGTAATGAGCAGGGAATTAGTTTGTGATGCGCGAACGTGTTAGACGGTGGTTGGAAACTTGACGAGCGCGGTGGCTCAGAGCGCTCGGTCAGAGGGTTGCCAGCGTGGTAGCTCAGCGTGCTCGGTCAGAGGGCTCGACGCCGGATGAAACGAAAAAGCTGAGTGAACGGCGAAACGAGCAAAATAGTACAAAAGAAACCAACGCCCACAAAGGACCGATCAAACCGAAGAACCAAAAAGAAAGAGAGAAAACGAAAGAGGGCTCGATGCCATATGTAATAAAACAAAACTGCAGGCAATCAAAGGGCTTTACGTAGACTGTCAGGCAGCAGTTAGAGTAGATGGCAAATTAAGCTCATGGTTCAGGGTAGTTTCAGGGGTAAGACAAGGCTGTAACCTGTCACCACTGTTGTTCATACTATTCATGGATCATATGTTGAAAGCAGTAGACTGGCAGGGCGGGATTAAAATAGGACAAAACAAAATAAGCAGTCTCGCATATGTGGATGACTTAGTTGTAATGGCAGATTCGATTGAAAGGTTGCAATCTAATATTCAGAGCTCAATCAGAGGTGCAAGGATTATGATATGAAGATCAGCATCTCCAAAACAAAAGTAATGTCTGTAGGAAAGAGATTCAAACAGGTTGAGTGCCAAATAGGAGGAACAAAGTTAGAACAGGTAGACAGTTTCAAGTACCTGGGATGTATTTTCTCACAGGATGGCAACATAGCGAAAGAACTGGAATCGAGGTGCAGCAAAGCTAATGTAGTGAGTGTTCAGCTAAGATCTACTCTCTTCTGCAAGGAGGAAGTCAATACCAAGACTAAGTTAGCAGTGCACCGCTCTATCTTTCGACCAACTTTGTTGTATGGGAGTGAAAGTTGGGTGGATACAGGTTACCTTATTCATAAGGTAGAGGTTACAGATATGAAAGTAGCAAGAATGATTGCAGGTACTAATAGATGGGAACAATGGCAGGAGGGTGTCCATAATGAGGAAATCAAAGAAAAAATTGGGAATGAACACCATAGAGGCAGCAGTTAGAGCGAACAGACTGAGATGGTGGGGACATGTTACACGCATGGGAGAAGCAATGTTACCTAAGAGACTCATGAGCTCGGCAGCGGAGGGTAAGAGAAGTCGAGGTAGACCTAGAAGAAAGTACTTAGATTCGCTGGAGAATGATTTTGAAGGTAAAGGCATAACATCAGACGAGGCATCAATGTTAGCATTGAATAGGGGATCATGGAGGAATTTTATTAGAGGTACTATGCTCCAGACTGAACGCTGAAAGGCATTATCAGTCTCTAATAATGATGATGATGATGATGATGATAACAATAGAATGTTTAGATCCGCTGACTCGCGGGTCGCCTATTGTGGGAATATGAATATGTGAGATCCTACACGACCATTCTAGTGTTAAATAAATCTAATGCATTCAAGCATAGATTAACGCGCTGACGCTAAAAATACGCATTGTGCAAAATCTCACGTGAGGTTGGAGGGGGGAGGGAGAGGCCGCGGTGGAGTGACCGAGCGTTCTCAAGGTCCCTTGCTGCGGAGCACGCGGTTGCTCGCCGTCGGAGGTTCGAGTCCTCCCTGGGACATGGGATTGCGTATTTGTCCTTAGGTTAGTTTAACTTAAGTAGTTTGTAAGCCTAGGGACTAATAACAAAAGAACTTAAGTCCCATATATTTACTAACATTTGAACATTTTGGGAAGAGGAGTCGAGCCGAATCACACTTCTCATCATGGGGAGAGATGGGTCAAAAAGTAAAAGGAATAAAAAGTACAAATCGCGTCACGTATTTAATGGACGATCCTTAGCACAATAGCACGAGACCGAGCGATGTGGCGCAGTGGTTAACTCAAAACTCAGATTCGACACGAGGCTGTTCCAGCCCTCTTCCGACCATCCAGATTTTCGTTTTCCGTTATTTCCCTAACTGGCTCCATGAAAATTCCAGGATGCTTAACTTGAAAGCGTACAGCCAATTGTCTTCCCCTGTCATTAACAAAACAATCCGTGGTTCGGCTCCGTATGTAATGACCACGTTGTCTATGGCACGTTAAAAGCTAATCTTCATTCTACTTCCAGTTGCACATCCTATCCTAGTAATGTCCTCCCCAATAGAGACAGACATAAATCTATATCTATAAATGTGAATGTCTGTTCGGTGTACGTTTATAACGTCTGAACCACGAGACATAAAGAGCTAAAATTTGTACAGTTACTAATGTCTACCCGGGGAAGGGTTTAGGCACGGTTTTATGGCGATCGGATAGCTATTTATCTATGTATATTAATGTGAACGTCTGTTCGGTGTACGCTTATCACGTCCGAACGACAAGCCGCAGAGACTTGAATATTTGTACAGTTACTAATTTATACCTGAGGAAGGTTTTAGGGACGGTTTTATAGCGATCTGATAGATATTTAGTAATGTGAAGAATATAACGCGAAATGCGGAACAATAATTACTCTTTGAAAATTATAATTACTCTTTGAAAATGGTTTTATTGGTTGCATTGTTTCTTGAGGGTTGATAATGATAAAAGGGTGGAGTATATTGGGATTGAAAGATATCGGTGTATATAAAATTCTACGTGTATGTGTGTTAATATTTCGCTCTGCAGCGAAAACTACAGAACGCAAACGAATGTGTGTGTAATTGTTGTCCGAAGTCTTTCGTTGTACACCATAGCAGTTCCATGCCGATAGCTATAAGGGGGTGGAAGATATGGTGGTTGAAAGTCGTCTAATTATAAAAAAAATCGGACTGAAGGCCAACGATGACGTTTGCGTCTCTATAGCAAGGAGGTTACATACAGCGAAACGTGATGCCACAGACCATATCTTTGGGATATGCGTGCTACAATGTCTTCAGCTCTTTCTCTGTAAGGATAAGCATACGAATAAGGAAATATAAGAATAAATAAATAAAGCTGTAAAAAACAAATTTCTTTTAATACACCTCTTTAAAAAAATCGATTTGAGGTTTCGCGCTTTACATCAAGTGATCGATCTGTGATATTATTACAATCATTATTGTTGAATTTCGTGATTGGATTCTTCGAAACGAGTGAATTTTTAAGTGTGATTTGATCACCACTACTTACTTTCCTGATAATGTTAATTGAAAATTTTTCTAAAGCAGGTATTGTTTTCATTTCATCCTTCAAAATCAGTTCGATAGCACACTACTGAAAGATAGCTTATCTATCATAATCAACGAAAACGCGAGCGGAGACGTGGGTTTAAGCTAGTATTTTATAATTGATTTGGTATTGCCTGCAGCTGATGTATTTTATTTAACGCAAGACTGTACTTTTGTTCTTTGGCCATTCCCAAGCACTTAAAGTATTACACATTGAATGCATTATTATCGCATATTAAGGACAAGTCTTAACCTAAGGTATATATTAAGTAGATTCTAACTTACTTCGCAAAAGTTCATTTATTTGTGTGAAATGCTCTGCATGTCTCTGCTTATATGACTTTGTATAATAATAATTTATTGCTTGTGAGGTGTTGTTACAAATCACTTGCATATGAAGTCAAATTTTTTACTTGCATACGATAGAAAGATTATAATTATATAATGGATTTCATTATCGGCCTTCGATATTGTATGAAATTGAAATATACGCCTCTCTAAAAGATGAATCGGACGAAATTTTAAACGAACAAAACGACATACGAAATAAAAAATTCCTACATATTTTTCCCCAATAAAATGTGTACCAAGTTTGCTAGAAGTCGACAGGCTTGTAAGGAGATGTTGAACATACGTGTGTGTCACATATACTGCGACGTATTTTCTGTTGGTTTACACCGTAAGACTCCAAAGAGAATGTAAAATGTATGTATGGTATCCAGCAGTGTGGGTTGGTGCGAGGTTTGCTGTACATTTTCGTTTCCTATCTCCTGAACTATATGTCGCACAATAATATTGGATGGGCGTGCAGTGGTACATATATACTGTCTGGAAAATATCTTGCGAATAGAATGGCTGGTCGATAAGTGATAAATGAAACCCTCATGCACGTTGTGGCAGTTTATGACGTCATATCTCCTGAACGATGCGTCGTACAATGATATACTTTTATATGAGCTTTCGGCGACAAATGTGGATTATATCTGCTAAACGGGTTGCTAATAAATAGCAACGAAGGGATACATTAACACGCCATGCATGATCTGGCAGTCTATCACACATTACCGTGTTTATGACGTCATATATACTTCACTGCGTGTCGAACAACAACATAATTCTGCAGGCTCATTCAATTGTACAACATGTGTCTCGAATGCAGTCAGTAATGCGGAAGCAATAAATTAAAACGTTATGTTTTGACGTGGTAGTTACACGGCACGAGCAGCGACAATGTAGTAAGCTATAAACTTTTATTCTTTCATCTTTTTGTGGGGGCTATCAGCGAGAAAACGTTTCGTAAAGGTTTTAAATTATGCGCAAAATTTGCTGCAAGTCTAAACGTTCTCATTAAAATAACTGGATGAATAAATTGTGGTTATTCTTGCCTCGTGGACAACACTTGATTTCCATCGCCACCCGTTCCTTTGTTGCGACAAAGTGAAAACCTTGTGTCAAAATTTCAAGTCAGTCGACCGACCACTTTTCTAGTTTTGCGAACGCAAACATACGCAGGCTGAATTTTAATGAATAAACTGAAATATAACTACAATCGTAAGTGTTTTATATTGATTTCATTTTAACTTGCTAAACGCGCTCTCATAATATCCACTTTGTATCTAACGAAACGGGATTCCATTAATGTGCATGTGAACATATTGTTTTACTATTTTAAGAACTACAGGTCGTTACAAAAAGGTACGGCAAAACTTTCAGGAAACATTCCTCACACACAAAGAAAGAAAATATGTTATGTGGACATGTGTCCGGAAACGCTTAATTTCCATGTTAGAGCTCATTATATTACTTCTCTTCAAGTCACATTAATCATGGAATGGAAACACGCAGCAACAGAACGTACCAGCGTGACTTCAAACACTTTGTTACAGGAAATGTTCAAAATGTCCTCCGTTAGCGAGGATACATGCATCCACCCTCCGTCGCATGGAATCCCTGATGCGCTGATGCAGCCCTGGAGAATGGTGTATTGTATCACAGCCGTCCGCAACACGAGCACGAAGAGTCTCTACATTTGGTACCGGGGTTGCGCAGACAAGAGCTTTCAAATGCCCCCTTAAATGAAAGTCAAGAGGGTTGAGGTCAGGAGAGCGTGGAGGCCATGGAATTGGTCCGCCTCTACCAATCCACCGATCACCGAATCTGTTGTTGAGAAGCGTACGAACAAGTAGACCGAAATGTGCAGGAGCTCCATCGTGCATGAACCACATGTTGTGTCGTACTTGTAAAGTTGCTGTGTTCTAGCAGCACAGGTAGAGTATTCCGTATGAAATCATAATAACGTGCTCCAGTGAGCGTAGGTGGAAGAACATGAGGCCCAATCAAGACATCACCAACAATTCCTGCCCAAACGTTCACAGAAAATCTGTGTTGATGACGTGATTGCACAATTGCGTGCGGATTCTCGTCAGCCCACACATGTTAATTGTGAAAATTTACAATTTGATCACGTTGGAATGAAGCCTCATCCGTAAATAGAACAGTTGCACTGAAATGAGGAGTGACACATTGTCGGACAACCATTCGCAGAAGTGTACCCGTGGAGGCCAGTCATCTGCTGATAGTGCCTGCACACGCTGTACATGGTACGGAAACAACTGGTTCTCCCGTAGCACTCTCCATACTAAAATGAGATCTAACATGGAAATTAAGCGTTTCCGAACACATGTCCACATAACATTTTTTTTTTCTTTGTGTGCGAGGAATGTTTCCTGAAAGTTTTGCCCTACCTTTTTTGTAACACCCTGTATAATTTAAAATTACCGGTAATACTATCAACCCTTTCATTCCCCGCAGGAAATTTAATAGACACTTTACGCACATGTTGCTGAATGTACATTCAAAATTGTATAACAGTATGACATGTAGTTCATGAGATATGAGGACATAAACAGTAACATTCATGGAGATCCGCCCCATCACGCATCAGGTGTCAATCTATTACTTCTTTACTATGAACTGTATTCGCAACAGATTTTTTAGAGACGTACAGCACTTATACGAGTGACTATATACCAACAAACGTATACACATCTACAACATATAATTCAATAAGTATGAGATAATATATACAGTGGCGGGTAAAAACTGTCACATCACGCACTACGTTTCAATACATTTACTTATTTACTACAAAGACACTTGTTTTAGTCAGCCCAAGAAAATTCCAAAAAGCGGAAAGTGCTGTTGACAAATTTGAACCAGCTTTGAAATGTGAAGCGCACAAGACTGCAAGCGAAAGCAATAGACTTGTACAGAGCTACAAGGAAAAGTAGAGAATGAAACACTGTACATCCAACAAGTATCCATTACTTCCGATTATCTTTGTAATTTCAATAGACTGCAGTTTCCAGTGAGTCTTGAATCTTCTATTACGTTTAATAAATCACAGGGTAATCTATTAAATACTGCGGTGTGGATCTCACACCTTTCTGTTTGTCACACGGACAACTTTATATTGCTTGCTCAGGCGTGGGCTCACCAAAGAATTTATTCATATTAGACCGTTTATAGTCAGGTTTTGAATTAAAATGAATCTTTGAATGTTACATATCATTTATATTTTGATTACTACCTGTTTTGTTTGGATACTGCACTTATTATTTTGTACATCATGCAAGACAGCTCTATTTCTAACATATTCTCCCATAAATAAAACATGTTTTTAGAAACAAGGAGATGGGCAGACAGAGAAGGGATAGGAGAAGTACTAACTCAAGGTTTGAATTAATAACTAAATTCCCCGGTAACGCCGGGTTTTCTGGTAGTGAGGAAATAAAAGTAGCAGATGAGTTTTGTTAACTGGATAGCAAAATAACTTCCGATGGTCGAAGTAAAGAAGGTAAAGTGCAGAATGGCTATGGCAAGAAAAGCATTTCTGAAGAAGTGGAATTTGTTGACATCCAGTATTAATTTAAATTTTAGAATGTCCTTTCTGAAAGCATTTGTCTGGAGTGTAGCATTGTACGGGAGTAAAACTTGGACTATAACAAGTTCACACATAAAGATGATAGAAGATTTTGAAATTTAGTGGTACAGAGGAATGATGAAGATTAGGTGGGTAGGTACTGAACAGAATTGGGGAGAAAAGATATTTCTGGCATATTTTAACTAAGAGAAGGGATAGGTTGTTCGGACACATTCTGAGACATTAAAGAATCGTTACTTTAGTATTACAAGGAAGTCTGTGGAGAAAACTAATGGAGGGAGGCCGAGAGACGAATACATGAAGCAGGTTCAGAAGGATGAATGTTGCCGTTCTTATTCAGAGATGAAGAGGCTTGACGGGGTAGCGTGGAGAGCTGTCCAGTCTTTGACTGAAAACGACAACAACAACAATACATGTAAATCCTACTCGCAAATGCCCAATTGATTTTTGTGAATCACTCAACATATTAATGAAAAACCAAGAAATTATATCTAATCAGTAACTGAGACTTCCGTCAGATAATGAATGCACACACTCAAAGTTTTCATTGGCAGAAAAATTATGCCATATAATTATAAATTAGATTTCTGATGTTTTTCTCTTACTTCAACGGTGAAACCCAGCTCCTTGTCAAATTTCATTATTCCGGGTCAACAGGAAAAGCCCTGTAGATGAGTGAGTTTGTATATATATATATATATATATATATATATATATATATATATATATATATATATATATATGACACTATCATTTGATTGCATTGAATTTAGAGATTACATTTTTTACACTGCCAAGGGTCCAGAGACCTTATATTAATAACTTATATAAATCCCAACTCGATACCTTTAACCATTACGAGAAATGGTGTCTTAACAGTCGAACTGACAAAAAAGTGATCCTATCGATTTATGTAAGGAACCTTAAAAACAAACAAAAAGCGAAACAATATCCATCGCTTACGATTACAAGAATGAATAGTACACGTAATATAAATTCACAGATTTTGTTCTTGCATTTTAGTCACAATACTACTGTATAAACAAATTTAATGGTCCATGGTCAGAGGATGATCGGAAACACAGCCAGTACGTGTTCTCTAAGTAATACAGACGCAGTGAGCCATTATGTATTTAAGAGTTATAAAACCAGCAGGAATGCAAACAAAAGTATTTATAATTATTGCAGTTATTATTAATAAGACGTAATTTCTCTACTTATAACTATAAAGAACTGAAATCCATATTTTTGATTTCTCAGGAGACAAAAAAATGACTGTTGAGACTATTCCTCCGTATGCAAAACAAATCAATTTTTGATACTTTTCCCATACATGTTTCAGCAAATTTTGTACTATAATCAGTGTTTTTTTATTGTTGTTCTGAAAATTATAGTGTACTGTACAATTGTCTTTTGATATATATATAGGTTCATTCTCTGTGAAGTTCGCCTAGGTTTTCAGGCAAAATTAACTATTTCAGTTTTGTGAAATTAGGTAGGTCTAGAAATATGAGTATCACACTTTTTGTACATATTTAAATTAGGCTACGTATAAAATCACTGAGTATAGTAGCCTACTTATTACTTGTTGTTGCACTAATAGTTTTTTGAGACTCTTATCATCTGCAAAGCAAAACAAACAGCTTACATTTGATGCTTTTCAATTCTGGGTTCGAGAAACGCGTCATTCATGTTACTACTTACGAACAATACATGGAAAACAAATAAACACACTACAAAGAAATCAGGAACAATCAGACACTAAGAAAAAGAATCGTAAGTAGTAACACGAATGACGCGTTTTCGAACCCAAAATTGAAAAGCAAGAAATATATACTTTTTGTTTAGTTTTGCAGATTACAAGAGTGTAAAAAAAAGCTATTACTACAACAGCAATTAATAAGTAGACTACTATAATCAGTGATTTTATACGTAGACTAATGTAAGCTATGTACAAAAGTTTGATACTCGTATTTCTAGGCCTAATTTCACAAAAGAAAAATAGTTAATTTTGTCTGTAAACCTAGGCAAACTTCACAGTGAATGAACCTGTAAAAACATTTTGAAATGTATTTCAAAAGATAATTGTACAGTACACTATAAATTTCAGAACAACAACAAAAAAAAAAACCACTGACGATAGTACAAAATCTGCTGGAACAAGTATGGGAAAAGTAACTATAATTGATGTGTCCTGCATACGGCGAAATATCGTCAATATTTATTTAAGCAAGCACGAAAGAAAGAAGATGATTACAAAAAATAAAGTTCAAAAATCCATATATAAACATACCCATTCAATACAGTTTTAACCAGGTTAGTATAATGATATACAATTTTGTGAAAAACTCATTAAATAGTTTATACCAATCGATTGATTATTTTTTCTTTGTTTGCGTACTTAATCCAAACTCGAAATTTTCTGACGTAAATCCTTTATACTTACCACAAGAGATTTATGCTATAGCTTCCGGTAAAGGTGATTTACTTGTTTCCCTTCTAAAAACCATAATAATTATTAAACACTTCCACCCTTTCCCCTTAAACTGCCCCCACCATTAAGTCCGTCACTGTCCATTGTTCTGTGTCCTGCCACCTTTGTTTAAAACGTCCTTGTACCCCAGCCTAATACTTCCTTTGTTGCACAACGTGGCCGTAACGCCATTTACTCTTGCGGTGGAGGTGATCATCATATTTTGTCTCTGCAGTGTATGAGAAAACGTCAGCTTGTAACTTCGTTGCGCAAACTGTAGCTTGTAAACTAGCAAACATCATCCTGACAGCTATTGGCAGTGTGGAGGGAGATGTGAATTATCGGCCGTCCCCTGGAAGCGGTTGAAACTGCAGTATGGGCCGTGCAGGAAAGTGGTCTTTGTCGGAATGCACACGCCAGGAGGGTCACGAGGAAACGACGTGGCCACTTTCGCAAACGTCAAGCGAGCTGGTTATACAGTACTGCCCGCTGTGCAACGCGGATGCAGGTAGCCCAGGGAAATGCTAGGCGGTCGCATGTAACTCCTGCTGACTGCACACAGAAACATGGCCTAAATACTCCACATCGTTGCAGCTGATTCACTGTGAATAACCATTTTAATGAATTACTAAATCCAGGTGGCTGCTAATGGCTTATTATTCTTTTGTACCATAAGCTTATTTCGGAGATATTGCTATTTTCTATTACACCCTACAATCATAATACGATGGTTGGAACTTAGTGGCAACTATTTATTGACAGCCAATACAAAATCGTTACAATTTTACACTGCACTTGTTACTATCCTTCAAAGCAGTCACCAGCGTGGTATACGAGGTACGTCCAGAAAGTAAATTCCGTTTGGTTATATAGAACAAACGTGTACAGATACAAAAATCTGCAACTGTTAAACTACTTTTCTACATAGCTGCCGAAATTTTGTAGGCACTTGTCATAGCGTGGCACAAGTTTCTGTATGCCTTCTTCATAGAAGGTTGCCGCCTGTGTATTCAGCCATGTGGTAGCATGTTCTTTCAGCTCGTCATCGTTGAAGTGTTGACAGGACACTTTTACGCGTAATAAGAAGATTTCCATCAAAAGGTGGTGCTCGTTTCCACGATAGTGCCCGACCTCATGTGGCGAATGTGAGCAAACAAATCTTATGGCAATTTCACTGCGACGTGTTTGATCATCATCCGTACAGCCCGGGCCTCGCTGCTAGCCACTTTGACCTCTTCTTACACCTAAAAATCTGTCCTTGGTGGTCAACATTTCAACGATGATGACGAGCTGAAAGAACATGCTATCACATGGCTGAATACACAGGCGGCAACCTTCTATGAAGAAGGCATACAGGAACCTGTGCCACGCTATGACAAGTGCCTACAAAATTTCGGCAGCTATGTAGAAAAGTAGTTTAACAGTTGTAGATTTTTGTACAATAAATATTTTTTATGTATCTGTACACGTTTGTTTTATATAACCAAACGGAACTTACTTTCTAGACGTACCTCGTAGAACCCGTTGCCAGCGATGTGGAAGGCGTAGTATACCTTTAGCAGAGCCTGTTCTACATCTACATGGGATACTCTGCAATTCACTTTTAAGTGCCTGACAGAGGGTTCATCGAACCACCTTTATACTATTCATCTCCCATTCCATTCTCGAATAGCGCGCGGAAAGAAAGAACATCTGAATCTCTCCGTTCGAGCTCTGATTTCTCTTATTTTATTCTGATGATCATTTCTACCTACGTAGGTGGGAGTCAACAATATATTTTCGCATTCGGAGAAGAATGTTGGTGATTGGAGTTTCGTAAGTAGACCACGACGCAGCGATAAGCGCCGTTGTTGTAATGATTCCCATCCCAGGTCCTGTATCATTTCCGTAACGCTGTCTCCTCTGTATCGTGACAATACAAACCGAGCTGCCCTTGTTTGAACTCTTTCGATGTCCTCCGTCAAACCCACCTGATAAGGATCCCACACTGGGCAGCAATACTCAAAAAAAGGACGGACAAGCGTAGTGTATGCAGTCTCTTTAGTAGTTCTGTTGCATCTTTTAAGGGTTTTGCCAATAAAACACAGTCTCTGGTAAGCCTTTCTCACGGCATTATCTACGTGTTCTTTCCGGTTTCAGTCTGAAGTAATAGTAATTCCTAGATATTTTGTGGAGTTTACGGCCTTCACGTTTGATTGTGCGAATGGAGTGGTCCACTGACTGTGGAGTCTCTGGAACAGTTCTGAAGCGAATGCCACGAAGTGGTTCTTCATCTTCGGAATCAAATCAAAGTCACAAGGACTTAAGTCCGGGGAGAATGGAGGGTGGTACAGTACTTCCCAGTTCCATCGACCGAGCTTGCGCTGTATGCGTCCGCACATTTTCGTGTAAAATAATGGTTGGGTTGCGCAGAAAGTGCTGCCGCTTCATTCGCAAAATACTGTGCACTGCCGGTCTGCCGTGGGGGAACGTAATGCGTTACGATAGTACCACCATAGTCGGACTCGAGAATCACCAAAACTTTCACCATACTGGGGTGTGACGCACTTTCGACTTTCGCGGCGACTCATAATGTCGCCATTCGTTGGATCGGCGTTTCAGTTCTGCTCGTATGGTGTGGCCCATGCCTCATCCAGTGTTACGATACGGCGTAAGAAAGCCTGTCTTTCGCGTTATTAGCGCTCCCAAGCACGTCTGAGTAGTGTCGTAACGCATCCATTTCTGCATTTCCATCAGTTCGTGACGAACACATCGTGATGCAATTTTTCGGATGCCCAGGCGTTCCTTCAGGAAGCACAGTCGTATGCATTAATCCGGTTTCATGAGCAAGCTGACGAATCATCTGGCGGCAATCAGTGTCCGCTAACGCGACAACAGTACGCACTTCTTATTCTACCACAGTTTGCCGACCTCAGTTGAAGGCTTTTACCCACCCTGTCACTGTTCTCAACGGCATTGCCAATTACCAGGACGCCTCTTGTAGACCTTGAGGACACTGTCGTGCTGAACGACCTCTGGCACATTCAATATTGATCAGACTCCGTTGTTCCTGTTTCGAAATCATAGTGACACCGTTACGTTAGACTGTTCGCTCGCAAGTAACTGTGTTTCCCTCGATTGTGCGCACGCCGGTGACGTGGGACGGAAGAGTCCATTTGTTCGGAAGTAGGATAGGTCTGTCGTCAACGTACGCTATCAACGACAATAGTAGATTCCATTGAATAGTGTCTCCACAGCAATGTTGCCACTATTGAAGTTCCAAAACACGTATATAGTACATATGTCGTGATGTACATAATGTATTTACATACTGCATCTGTGTCTGTTTGCTATTTTCTTTCTGGCTTACGTGTTTTTCATAATTTTCAACCAGTTTATTCGATTTTGATAGCTTTATGTCTTGTCTCAGAAATAGTGTGTGTTTACATTCGTTTATCAGTATCAGTGATAATGTGATTTTCTAATCAACTGTGTAATATTTGATGTACCTTTCAATCTTTGGTAAGGTTTCAATTGGTTTATCGCATCCAGATCATACTAAAGTTTTCTAAGTAGTGTTTAAGTTTGTTAAAATGTTAAAATGTTTGGTAATCTTATGGGACTTAACTGCGGGGTCATCAGTCCCATCAGATGCTGTATGTAGATACGTTATGAACCTCTTAACCTAAATAAACCTGTTGTACAAATTCGATATAAATTACGATTTAATCTTTATTTATATAAAAGTGAAAGGACACTCATTCATACACTCACTCACTTACTGAATAAACACGAAATCTCGAAAACTACTTCACCTATGAAGCTGAAATTTGGCAGGAATGTAGTTTATAGGTAGTAGACGTCAGGTAAGATTTTGCGATAGGACCGATAGTTCAGGAGATATGACGTCATAAACATAAACAATAAAAACTCCCCCGTCTTGCGGCACGTAATACTGTGATTTTATTAGCCCACTATTTGACAAGGAGAGCACTTAGCGACTAGCAACAAACTTTAAACATAATTTCAAACCTTTGGAAAACTTTTTCTCGCTGATAACCATAGCAAAATGATGAAAGGAAAAAAGTTTCATTCTCATAACTATGGTGTAATACACTACAAGAAAGGTTACGATTTTACTTACGGCGGCGGCGTTGTGCGCTGATGTTGGCAACGGCCGTTGAATGCTTTTTCAAAAATCAGTCACGTAGAATGAGAGGAATAATTCTTTATGTTCACGTTGAAATAAATAATTTATGCTGTTCTGGTCAGTAAATTAATCATCCTCCTAAATCGCGTAGTTCGTTGTCAACGATAGCAAACTAAACCGCTGCCACTGCAAGTTAAATTAAATAAAAAAAAAAAATAGAAAAAAAAGTTTCTTCCTAGCTGTACCCATATACTTTGCAATGTCATGGAAAGAAAAGAAGTGCATCTTTAGATGGGTATAATCACTAAATTGTATATACAGTAGAAATATACATGGAGTGAGTATTGCGTTCTGTGTATCTGCTCAACATTAAGCTGGAATTATCACGTGATAATGAAACAAATCCACTCTTTCTACACATTTATCTGCTATTACGATTGGTTTGTACCGCATTGTCTGCAAAGAAGCCCCACCTCATTTTCGAGGACCAACCACCTAACATGAAATAGTATGTAAATAAATGTGTCACAGAAGCAACAAGAAAGTTGAGGAAGCGTCGCTAAAAGGGCCATTTACGCATAGCGTCTTAACCGAACAAAAAGGGACCAAGATAAAGTCAGCGATTAGTAGATTTTTCCCGATATCATGTAACTTCAAATGTTCAAATGTTTGTATAGCTTATGGGACTTAACTACGGGGTCATCAGTCCCTAAACTTACAAACGACTTACGAACTAGCTAATACTAAGGACGGCACTAATATCCATGCCCGAGGGGGATTCGAATCCCCGACCGTAGTGGCCGTGCAGACCGTGACTGGAGCGCCTCAGTCCCCTCGGCCACCGCGGCCGGCTATCATGTGACATTTCCATCTTAATGCTGAGAACACAAAATCTGTTCTGCACATCTGATTGCTCACTCCAGAGATATTTCTGCTCTCTGCCTGCCACTAGAGATAATATACACACGCGAGCGACAAACACATCAGAAACCTCTCTGCTTTCATAATTGTTCGGTACAATATTGTAATTAAAATTTGTAATTATTTACTTTTGGTGCGGACTACATTAAGCTTTACAAACATTTAACATTTTTAACATGTCAGAGGGAGGACTCGTACCTCCTACGGGAAGAATCCGCGCTCCGCAGCAAGGCGTCACATATCGCTCAGCCATTCCACTGCGACGTTATGAAATCCTTCTTTATATATATATATATATATATATATATATATATATATATATATCGGTGGCCGAGGGGACTGAGGCACGTCAGTCACGGTCTGCACGGCCACTACGGTCGGGGGTTCGAATCCCCCCTCAGGCATGGATATTTGTGCCGTCCTTAGTGTTATCTAGTTCATAAGTAGTTTGTAAGTTTAGGGACTGATGACCTCCATAGTTAAGTCCTATAATCTATACAAACATTTGTAATATTTCGATCTGATTCAGGACTTGGATAAGGGCTTTTTTACTGTGGTGTCTGGATATCGTGGGCTATGCTGATGGTATTGTTTTCTAACTGCATGAGTACTTTCATACGTACAACAGTGCGCATCTTGCCATTCAAGGAGCAGTGGAATTTTGCGGTCATGGTTGGTGAACGGACGCGATCTGCGGTTACGAGCAGAGAAACAATAAATTGTGCCATAATTTACCAACACCTGGCGAAACTAAATGCCACTGGTATAAGGTCGAGACAGATGGTGCCAAGAGCTGTGGACCGTCGTGAAAGTCCACTGGATAATGTAAGAACCGGACGCTCTTCAACAGGTAATACGAGATTCGGTACTGCAGTTGAAATATTTCACGCCGTCACACTTTCTGGACGCATTTAATTCTCTGGAAACATGAGTGTAAACTTGTATATCTGCAAGTCGTGGCATTCTAGACGGAACGAATTATTGATGGCTAACATTTCCTTTTTACTGCACGGGTACGAAACCTTACATCTTTGATTGATATCAATTGTCGTGGGGCAATGTTTAACATGTTGTTATATATATATATATATATATATATATATATATATATATATATATATATAATAACGTGTCACAATGTTTGTCCGCGATGAACTGCGAAACTATTCAAATGATCTTAATGAAATGTTCCACAGTGTGTGTGATTTAGTCCAACTTAAAAGATAGGGTAGTTGTTATCTCGATTAATAACCTGAATATTATTCTTATTGCAAATTCAGTGTATTTATCTAGGTTCGGTGCGTATCTAATAGTTGGCGCTATTCCTCTGCTTGGTCTAGCCGCAAAGTACTGGGCTGGAGAGAGTAGAGTCACCGTTTAACTCTGCATATTCTTTCTTTCTTTTTCATTTTGAGTTTAAACTCAGCCTCTCATCGATGCGAGGAGTCGCTAGAAACAACACGTGGTACGGATTCCATGTTAGCCGCGGCGGAATAGACTTGCGCATTAAAGCGCCTTGCTGCGGTGGGCGTGGCAGATCGTCGTCGGAGGTTCGAGTCCTGCGAACACTGTAGTTCCCTTTTTTCGTTTGAATGTCTGTGGTAGGTTAGGGACATGTTAGGGCCTGAAGTATAGTCCAATAGAAAGACTTGCACCAGGCCACTGAGCCATACAATATTATTATTATTATTATTATATTCGATGTAACACGTTTTCTTGATGCTACAGTTTATTTCCAATTTTACATAAAGCATAACTTTTTTTTTTAATTTTTCGTGTATTTAATTTTATTCTAATTTTGCTGTGTATTAACTATATATTAATAATCAATTTTTGTGTGCAATTCTACCTAAAACTCAGAAATGGCTTCACAGATATGAAAAATATGTTGTTGTTTTTTTTTTCGCTTTAATACTGGGGTGGTTTTAAAACAAAATAGAGAAAACCCAAAGCAACGGCTGAAATAAAAAAAAATCGAAATTGGTAATTGGATTGTTATTTTATACGCTGCCGTACCTTTTATCGGACTGTGATAAAATTTTGCACACTGCTGCTTCAAAACAAGAGAAACATCAATGTCGACATGAAATTTCGTACGGTGCTTGGCGGAGGGTACCTCTAACCAGACTTTCACACTGTTTGACCGGTCACCATGAATTTGACAGAGATGATAATGTTTGATATACACAGGAGGGAGGGTATGAACAGAGGGAGGGGACAGCAGGAAATGGGCAGAGGGGCACACTACAACTCGGCAGCTTTGATGAGGCTGGAAAAGAACCAGTTAAGCCCTCACTCGAATTCGGCAGCTCTGCACCAGGTAGCGGGCCCTCTGTGAGCCGAGTTTGTGACAGCTGCACGGAGTAACACTTACCCGGAGAGGGAATTTGTTGACACTTTGTTGTGACCACGTCGCCTTTTTTGTTGTTTACTCGTCCCGGTCTAGTCGTCAGTAAAGGTACTGCCGCATGAATCGATGTTTACTGAAACAACTATTAGATTAACAATACACGTTTGATTGACTGAAAATGATAATACCCAACTTTAGAATATGTCTGTTTCTTCTCTCTTCTTTCTTCTCGTGGCGTCGTCCGTAAGATGCTAGCAGCGCCGTGGCCTAGTTACTGCTAAGTCCGTAGCCGCGTTTTTACTTAGTACTGTCCCAGTTCTGTCGTCTTAGCTGTCTAGTAATTGTCCGAATTCTCACTAGTAACTGTCGTATTCCTGAATAGTAACTGATGGGCGTCCAGTCGGCCTAGATATAGTCGCTTGTTGAGGGCGCGAAACTTCGGTTACTCCCTCCAGGATGCGCGGCGCCTGCTTGCGATTGGCTTTCGGTCGATCGCTGCCTTCTCCACGATCGTTCTCTACATCTGGCGTGTGGCGCTGACTTTACGCCACAACATCCCTCTCCCCCCCCCCCCCCCCCGATGGACCGAACCGTTGTGTATTGAGCTCGACAACGGGGGAGGAGGTAGGGTCGTGGACGTACTGATGGACCGGAGTAGGGGGAAACCTCCGAATGGCCCACGCCCACGTCCTGTGGCCCAGGTGGTATCGTAGACGGTGACGTCGGTGGCGACGTCAGCGTCGGATGCTTCGTGGCGTCTTGCTCGATGTGCATGTGGATGTCCAGGTGAGGTGGAGACGGCGAGGACTCCGTCTCCATGACGTCGGGCCGCGGAGCCGTCAAGATCTGCGGCGGGGCGACCACCGAGGTCGCGCGGGCGGCGAAGGCCGCGTGGTCTGCGCGTGGCCTGCATCTGTCGAGAGAAACGCAGAAGGATCACAGGGTGCAATTATATATTTTTGACGACGTTACAGAGTTCATCTTTAATTTTAAAAAATGTTCAAATGTTTGTAAATCTATCGGACCAAACTGCGCGGTCATCAGTCCGTAGCTTACAAACTACTTAAACCTAGGTAAACTAACCTCGCAATTTGCGATCACTTATGGCTTCACTGTACTAGGTTTATATGTAATACCAATATGCGGCGAATGAAAATTTGTGCCCGGCCGGGATTCGAACCCGGGATCTCCCTGCTTACTCCCCCCCCCCTTTTTTTTTTTTTTTTTTTTTTTTTTTTTTTTTTTTTTTTTTGGGTGTACCCAGCCGGGATTCAAACCCGAGTCTACTGCTTTCTAGGTAGTTGCGCTGACCCCTACACCACTTTTTCTTATAAAGGCCTTCTTCGGCCGGATCCTGTATTTTGGATTTCCCTTTTTTTTTCTACCCTGTTCATTGGGCACTTGAAAAAAAATTCGTTTTCTTCTGTTTAGCGGATGCCCTTTCCTTGGAGATCTGAAGTGAAAAAAAAGTAATAATAATAAATAAAAAAAATCTTCTTTTTATTCTAGAATAATAATTTAAGTGGAGCAACTGAGTTTGTTTTGTTATTCGTAACCTTCCGTATCCTTTTATTGAGGTAAGAACTGCCGTTTCAGGGTTTTGTTGTGGCCTTCACGGCTACCGTAGCGGCCGCGGGGCCCACGAAGTCCCCACCGTACTTCGCCCCCAACAGCAGTCCCCTACTTTAGCAAGTTTTTACCCTATTTGACGTTGGATTTAGGTTATTATCCTATTCCCTGTTTCTGGAACACAATTCTCATCATGTTGCCAAAATTCTTTTTGTGATCTTTCTTATGATATATTTTGTAATATTCTCCTCGTATACTATTGTATATCATCTTTTCCCTTCTTGTTTATGACGTACCAAATATAGTGGGCAAACAACCATAGTATTACATTGTTTTTCTGTGGAGGAAACGAAACGTCTTCTGGGAAGAATATATAATTTAAATTGATTTCTCTCCCATCGGTACGCTTAAGCAATGAAACATGGTGTTTGACTTCCTGCCATATTTCTCTATATCCGTTACAGAGGAATCGATGTTTCAGTGTGTCAATTTCATTACAGTTCATGCATTTGTTTGTTTCACTGAGCCCTATTGAAAATAGTTTCTCATTAGTACTTACAATGTTGTTGATGACCCTATACCATGCTACCTGCGTTTCTGTAGGAAGTAATTTATTATTTATATGTCTCCAAATATTTTTCCAATTCTTGTTTGGAAATTTTACTTGCATTTTGTTTTGGTTCTCCGTTGAGTTTAGTTTCGTGACCATATAATGGCAGTTTCTCTTGGTCTTATCCTGCAGAGTACACGTCATGTAACTCAGTTCTAAATAATATAGACTAATGTGTCCGAACTTGTAATTTATGTTACTATTATTTACGGGTGGCTGCAAGCTTTCGGGTTTAAAGAGACTGAATAATTTCGCTGTTACGCTATCAGGGTGGCTTTCGATGAGTTGTAGGGATCTCTTTAGGAACAAAGCAGTGGTTTTCTTCCGGGTGTCCGTAAGCCCTAATCCTCCGTCTTCTTGTTTTAAGGTCGTTGTCCCGATTGCCACTCTAAAGATCTCTCCTTTCCAGATGTAACGGCAGACTGTTGACATAATAGATTTTGCTATTGCCTTTGGTACCGGTAGAATTTGTCCTACATATGTCGCTTTTGAAAGAATTGCACAATTTATTATTTTAATTTTTTGTTTTATATTTAGATCCCTTAAGTGATTCAAGACGAGGGTGCCTCTGATCTTATCTAGTATCTTTTTCCAGTTAGAGGCTGAAGTGCGGAGAGGACATCTGTATAGTGTTATACCTAGGGCAGTGTGAGATTCGTCACATTTCGCCCAAGGAATCTGTACGGCTGTTAGACCATTCAGGTTCAGGAACGCACTCTTTGTCTCTTTACTTTTGCCCCTGTTGCGTAGCAATAAAACCGGAGGTGTTCTGTTACTTCTTATAATCACTCCAACATCATCCGCATACGCGTTTGTGACTTTTTTCCTTCCTGATACGGATATTCCCTCAAGTGCGTCATTTAATCTACGTAAAAAGGGTTCCAGACCTATAACAAAGAACATCATAGATAAAGGGCTTCCCTGAGGAACTCCGTTTTCTATTATAATGTCCTTGGTGTATTTTCCATTGATAGATATCTTCGTATTTATCCCTTTTAAAATGTTTTTTAAAACGTTCACAATATTTTCAGTTAATCCTATGTACGTCAAATTTTTAAAAAGGTATTCGTGATTAACCCTGTCAAAGGCTTTCTCAAAGACTATAAATAAAAGTCCGCCATGTGCTGGTGTGTTGGAAAATATAGAAATGACGTCCCTGTACTCACTCAAAGTTTTAAATATACTACGCCCAGGGAGACATGTCTGGTGGCCACCTAGTATTTTTTCTAAGACTGATCGAAATCTGTCTTTGATAACCCGTGCTATTAATTTATAATCCGAATTCATTAGGGTTATTGGTCTCATTTTCTTTATGTACTTTATTTCCATAGTCCTACCTTTTGGAAGCAGCACAGTTAAACATTGTTTAAAATCTGTTGGGACAGCCTCACCGTTCAATATTTCCTTTATAATTTCAGTAAATTTGCGACCTATGAGATGCCAATAGGTTTTGTAAAATTCTATGGGCAATCCGTCCGGACCTGGTGATTTTTTCTAGGGGGAGGATTTTAATATATCTAAAACTTCTTCTTCTGTTATTTCTTCATTGACATTTCTGTTATCCTCTTCTGATATTATGTTACCAAGTCCTGATGTGGATAAAAATTCTGTTACTAGGTTCTCCTGTACCTGCCGATCATTGTAGAGGGTTCTATAAAATCTATAAGCCTCGTCTAGAATGTCTTTTTGATTTGTCAAGAGTTTGTTATCCTCGGCTCTCAGACATTCAATAAAATTTCTTCGCCTCTACTGCTGATGCCGTATGAGATGGTAGATGGATGTATTTTCCTCCTCCACAACAGTTTGTGTATGTGATTTGATTTGGAGACCTGCAGTCTGTTGACTTTTGATTTTAATTAGATGGGCCTTAGTTCTGTTTATCTGCATTATTACGTCCTGTGTCAACGGTTGCTCGTAGAGCTCGCAAAGACATGTGTAATAGAATTCTATTGTGTTTCTCATCCACCTCGCTCGTTCTTTACCATACGCTATTAATGTTGCTCGTAACTTTTTCTTCGCATCAGCAGTCCACCATTCAATACTGGATCTGTATTTATGACGCTGTCTTAAGGAGCCCTGCCACGTCCTGCAAGTTGGTCAGCCAGGTCATTTTCTGCCAACATGCTTGTGTTTAACTTCCATACCGGCCTAGCCCAGTATGTCTTCTGTTTACTTAAATTGACACTGCATCTTACTCCAAGGTGATCGGAGAAAATGGTGGGTATAACTTCGATACCAACTAAATAGTTTTCTAAGTTAGCCGAAACATAAATTCTGTCAATTCTGCTCTGAGATTTTTGTGTGATATAAGTAAACATGACCATAGTGGGATATTTTACCTCCCACGCGTCTTTCCAGTTCATGTTCTGGACTAACCCCTCAAGTTCCCTGGATTTATTAAAATTTGGGCGCTGGTCCTTTTCATGTAAAACGCAGTTCCAGTCTCCACCAATTAAAACGTCAGGATTGTCATAAAGTAAAGCTAAAATATCACTTTTATAAAACTTGACCCTATCTTGTCTGGCATTGTTGCCAGCTGGGGCATAAACGTTTATAAAAGTTTTACTTAAAATGTTGCATCTAATGCCCCTACCAGATTCTAAAAATTTGGCGTCTCGCATCCATGACAAGGATGGCTGTCCCGCAACTGTGCTCAAGAGCTACGTTTAAAATTTCTTTGTAGCCTGCCACATAAAGATCCCTAATGTACACCTTCTGCAACAATGCTATATCAGTGTCTGACTGATATAAAAAAAATCTTTAAGAGCAGCCACTTTGGTTGCATTTTCGATTTTGTTAATATTTAACGTAGTTACACTGTATGTTTGCAGCATGTAAGATACGGTAAACGACTAATGTTTTAAAATTATTAAAGAACTAGGTATTTCTTTCTTTCTTATTTCTTTCTTTCTAATTTCTTTCTTGCCGATTATTTTATCATTTGTCTCTAGTGAAGGTCCCCTTGAAAGTTTCTGCCACACTTTTAATAAAAAAAGTCTTCGTCTTGTGCCGGTTCGTCTTCCATATCTTGATCCGTTAGTTCCTCTTTGTCGTCTGACCAGTTTAATTTTGCCGCGGAATTGCTTTTATTTGGTGATTGATCCAACGTTTTGTTGGCAGTGGCATTTAGTGATAAAATGTCCCGATTAACTTGGCTTCTGTTTTCTGAAGATTGCTGACTGCCTCCCTCCACAGTACAAACTTCCTTCTTCTTTTCTCGTTCTTGGATGGATCTCAATTTTTCCTTTAGCGCAGGAGCAATATTCTCTGCCGCTTCGTGTGCTATTCTGCGTTTTTTTATTTTTCTTCCGTTTTGGAGTTCCCCCCGGAGACACATCAGGTGATTTTTCTGCAGAGTCAGTTGAGGATTTCTCAGCCGACATCTGCTCTGCCTTTCGTCTGAGTTTCTTTTGTGAGTGTCACGTTGAATCTCAGAGATAATTTTTTTCTCTGCGCTATTGCTGAGCTTTGCTGCTCTCTCTTGGCTTATTTGTGGGTCGTTATCGTGTGCTTGACTTATTGCTTTCTGACCGTTTCCTGTTTTTGACGTACTTTCTCTTTTGGGAAAATCCTTTTCCGGTTGGTTGTCTATTGCTTGTTCTATATCCGTTACCATCATATCAGAACTCGCTGGCTCTTCATGATGCAGAACTGAAGAGCGCGGCGCGATATCGGGTTCTGCGGTTGGCGACGCATGTGGGAAACCTTCTGTCATATTCGGTCCTTGATTTATTTCCGTATCGGGAGAACTTAGGCCAGTTCCGCCGACGTCGGCACTACTGCTTAATTCAACGACATTTCCGGGTACCGCTACAGGATTGGCGTCCTGCGCCGTTGTTGACAGCTCTGCGGGTAAGCGGCGGCGGCGGCGGCGGCGGCGTACGTCAACTTGAGGCTGACTGCCTGGCCGGGGACAGCCGCCTCTCCGTTTGGTAGCTGCGGGACACGCCTTCTGCTACATTCGTTCCTAACGTGCGTCGTAGAATTGCATAAGGCACATGTACGAGGTTGGCCGTCGTATTGCACAAGTGCACGGTACCCACACACATATATATAAGAGGGTATATGCCTCTGCAATTCTATTTTGATTTGGCGGACGCCGTTCAACACCGGAAACATGTAAGCCTCCGACCATTTTTCGGCAATATTCGAAATAATTCTTCCGTATGGACTGAGAACACGGTTAATTTCTTCGACCGGAGTCTCGAAGGGTAGTTCAAAGACACGTAAGGTCCTGATACCTAGCCCTGCATGAGAGACTAGAACGTCACTTACTGTCCCATCACAATGATTAAATTTAATGCCATCACCGCAATTATCTACAATAGCACAGCATAATTCTGGGCTCTGCACCTTTACATATACAGCATTGGACACAAAGGATAAATGTACTCCAACTACATCGTCACCATTTATTTTAACTTTTTCCTCAAACCACCGCTTAATTTCGAAAGCTTTTGGTCTTACGAAACTTCTGTCAAATGTAAATTTGATCGTATCTTTCCTCAGCTGTTCGATCGTGTTCATTCTGTCTTAGGAACGTTCATAACCAAAGCCACAATCACAAATGAAGTGATCTCACTAACCTCTGAAACAGTGACACAGCCGTTGTTTACACCAGAACGTATGCGCTGCCGCCGCACGTCCTCCTCGCTCCACGGCTGCGACTCGAATGTCGCTTACTAGGCAGACGCGTTGACCACTCCGCCACCGATGACACAGTGCCCAACCCGACTGCAGAGGATTCTTCCCTGCACGTCTCCCGCCACATTCAAATCTCCATTCGCCACACTGTCTCTTTCCTATTACCACAGCCTCTTAATTCTGTAATGCTCGCAGTCACAATACTGTATTCCCGTATCAGGAAGAACAGACCATGAGGTATCGAGACACAAGTAATTGTCGTCAGGAGCCCAGCCTTGACTTGTATACTATTATATATTTTTGACGACGTTACACCGTTCATTTTTAATGAAATAAATTGCAATTTGCGATCACTTATGGCTTCACTGTACTAGGTTTAGATAAAATATCAATGTGCAGCGAATGAAAATTTGTGTTCGTCGGGATTGGAAGCCGGGATCTCCTGCTTACTAGGCAGACGCGTTGACCACTCCGCCACCGAGGACACAGTGACCAACCCGACTACAGAGGCTGTGGTAATAGGAAAGAGAGAGTGTGGTGAATTGAGATTTGGGTCTGTTGGGAGACTTTCAGGGAAGAGTCCTCTGCAGTCGAGTTGGTCACTGTGTCGTCCGTGGAGGAGTGATCAACGCGTCTGCCTAGTAAGCAGGAGATCACGGGTTCGAATCCCGACTGGGCACAAATTTTCATTCTCCGCACATTGGTATTACATCTAAAACTAGTACAGTGAAGCCATAAGTGATCGCAAATTGAGATTTATTTCATGATCACAGGGTACATGACAAGTGCGAATTTGGTTGCGGTGCCTGAGAATGATACCATCGGGACATGAAATATCAAACATGTGCGCACCGCAACGTGGGATGATATCGCCCCGCTCCCACCGTCTGCGACCGTCAAAAACTGTGAAAAAAGACTGGGCTACGCAAAGCGAAGAGATACTTGAGTGCAGGCGGCTGCTGTTGCTCCGGGCGGCGCGGCGGATGGAGCAGGGTGCCGTGTAGAAGCTCGGCCGGCGATCACCCTTCTCGTGGATGCGAGCGTTAGGAGGCGAGGAACAGTTGCAACGCTGCCTCCCGTGACCACTCCTAACGAAGTTTGGACATCTGCTGCTTAAATGTCCGGACGAAGCGTTCCGCAGCGTCGTTTGACTGCAGGTGAAATGGTGCACTGGTGAGATGCTTAATTCCATTGCGTTCACAAAAGGAGCGAAATTCCTGCGATGTGAACTGTGGGCCATTGTCAGAGACTGTCAGTTCAGGGAGACCTTCCAGACAAAAAATTGAAGACAACGCCCTAATCGTGCTACTAGTAGTCGTAGAAGACATTGGCATTTCAAATGGATAACCACTAAAAGCCTCAACCACAATAAGTCACTTAGTGTTCCAGAAGGGACCAGCTTAGTCAATATGCACCAGTTGCCAAGGTGAACCTGCTTTTGGCCACGAAAAACATTTCTGAGGTGGGGCTTACTATTGGTAGCGCACACTGAACACAGTGACGTCATCTGTTCTATTTGGGCGTCCATATCCTGCCAGTGTCGTCGTGCCAAATGCTTAGTGCGAACCATTCGCCAATGTTCAATACTTCTTTCTGCAAACGTCGAGGAATCAACACACGCGATTGTCCACTAGAATCACACCTCTATGCACTGAAAGTTCATTCCGTCTAGCAAAATAGCGACGCACCAGGGAATTTTGAATGTCACGTTGTGAACGAGGCCATCGTGTGCGAATGTAGCGCAGCAAAATTTGTAAATCTGGATCTGTTACTGTGGCCCGAGCAATTTTCCTATAGTCCAGAGGGAAAGATTGCAACAAAATATCTTCCTGGGTATCTAATGACAATACGCCATCTCGGAAGCATCAAAGTCTTTGTCATGGACAACCGGAAGACGGGTAAGTGCGTCGGCATTTCCATGGCGTGAAGAGGGTCTGTATACAATCTCGTAATGATACTGAGGTAAGAGCAAAGTCTAGCGTTGCAATTTGTGTGACGTGCACGTAGGAAATGGCTTGGCTGAATGAAACAATGACTGCAAAGGCTTGGTCAGTTACTAAATAAAATTTTCTGCAATACAAGTAGTGATGGAATTTTGTGACACCATACACTACCGCTAAAGCTTCCTTCTCAATCTGAGAATAACGGCACTGTGTGTCTGTCAAAAGTTTGGATGCAAACGCTATCGGACGGTCCGTATCCCCATGTCTATGTGACAGTACTGTTCCTAGACCAAACGATGCCGCGTCCACTTGCAAAAGAATTGGTTTTTCTGGATCTAAGTGCACCAAACATCGATCACTAAGCAAAGCATCTTTTAACTGCTGAAATGCGCGTTGGCATTCGTCTGTCCAAACAAAACGAACTTTTTTTACGGCGTAGCCAATGCGAAGGGGCTGCAATTTGTGCTGCTTTTGGAATAAACCTAATGTAGTACGTTAACTTTCCCAAGTCTGACTGTAATTCTTTCACGTCTTTTGGTGCTGGAAGATCGCGAATGGCAAGCAAATGTGATTGCATTGGGTGAACACCTTGACTGTTTATTACGTGTCCGAGATACTGCAGTTCCGGTTTGAAAAAGTCACACTTATCTAAACGACACTTGAGACCTGCATCTGAAAAAACTTGAAACAGTTTCTTCCAATTTGCAATGTTTTCTTCTGGTATACGGCCTGACACGACTATGTCGTCCAAGTAATTTGAACAACAAGGCACTCGAGCTGTAAGCTGTTCCAAATATCTTTGAAAAATTGCGGGTGTGGATGCACTGCCAAAAGGTAAATGCAAATATTTAAACAAGCCCAGACGTGTATTTACAACACAAATTTTCTGTGATTCTTCGTCTAGTGGCAGCTGAAGATAGGCATTGCTCAAATCTATTTTTGAGAAATATTTTCCTGCACCTAATCTGTCCATTAAATCTTCTGGTCTCGGCAAAGGATAACTGTCTACAACCGTTTGTGGATTCACTGTAGCCTTGAAATCAACACAAATGCGAATGCTACCTGACGGCTTCAGCAAAATTACAAGCAGACTCGCCCACTGGCCAGCTTGAATAGGTTCAATTGCACCACTTTCTTGCAATGTGCGAAGTTCTTGTGCTACTTTGTCGCGTAAAGTGAGCGGTATATCACGAGCTTTGTAAAATTTTGGTTTGGCATTTTCCTTGAGAGTAATGTGTGCAGCAAAATCTTTAGCTTTACCTAGTCCCGCAGAAAAAAACCCTGGAAAGTCTTTCAACAACTTGTCTACACTGTCTTTAGTTTCAAAATTGTTCACAACTAAAACATTTTCTTCCACAATAGAACCAAAAATATCTAAACCAAAAATATTCTCTCCTTCGTAAGATTTAAGCACTTGAAATATCACTGTGCGCATTTGCGAGCGGTATACGTCAGGTAGTGAACACTGTCCTAGTACAGGAATTTCATTGCCATTGAATGCTGTTAACTTCGTTTTAGCGCGAGAAAGGCGCGGCGACCCTAACTCTTCATATGTTTTGCGATTGAGCAATGTCACTGATGCATCTGTGTCTAGTTGAAACTGTACAGGAATGTCATTCACACGCAAACTGTCATACATTTTTCTGGCCTGACATACAGCTTGTGCTACTTCTGTATATTTGATGTTACGAGGGGCAGCCACTGGTTTAGAAAATACTGCATTTATTGAATAACTATTATCTTATCGCTGTTTGAGCCGGGAGGGCAAATTCTGTTTCTTACGCTGTAAGCAAACTGTTTGTAAATGACCTTTTATATGCATGCAGCAAGATTTTGCTGACCGGGACGGACAGTTCTGCCGTTTGTGCCACGAGAAACATTACGGGCAGGACTTCACTTCTTTATTTGGCAAGGTTCCGCGTCTAGGAACGTGTTTACGCTTTGAGCGGGCAGACGTTTGACCCGGCACTCGCCGGTGCATGACGTGACGCTACACAGTGGAAGAGAATCAAAGTTTTCGCTGCCATGGCTCCCGTATCGTATTGTTCCAAAATCTGTTCTACCTGATGGAACGACGGGTCAGACATTTCCAGAATCTGTTCCCTAAGTTCAAATGTTCAAATGTTTGTACAGCTTATGGGACTTAACTACGGGGTCATCAGTCCCTAAACTTACAAACTACTTATGAACTACTTACAAACTAGGACGGCACAAATATCCATGCCCGAGGGGGGATTCGAACCCCCGAGCGTAGTGGCCGTGCTGACCGTGACTGGAGCGCCTCAGTCACCTCGGCCACCGCGGCCGGCTGTTCCCTAAGTCTACCGTCAGGAATATTATAGACAACTAGCCTAAACCCGCGGCTCCGCTCGCTTGTTGGTTGGTTATGATAGATAAGCTATCTTTCAGTAGTGTGCTATGAGACTGGTTTTGAAGGAACTGAAAAATATTCCCATCAGATTGCAGAAGTCTATGTACTTACCGTTTATCGGGAAAGTAAGTAGTGTAGATCAAATCACACGTGAAAATGCACCCGTTTCGAAGAATCCAATCACGAAATTCAACAATAATGATTGTAATAATATCACAGATCGATCACTTGATGTAATGCGCGAAACGTCAAATCGATTTTTTTAAAGAGATGTATTAAAAGAAATTTTATTTTTTACTGCTTTATTTATTTATTCTTATATTTCCTTATTCGTATGCTTATCCTTACAAAGAAAGAGCTGAAGACATTGTAGCACGCATAGATCAAAGATATAGTCTGTGGCATCACGTTTCGCTGTATGTAACCTCCTTGCTATAGAGTCGCAAACGTCATCGCTCTCCTTCAGTCCGTATTTTTTTTTAATAATTTGACGACTTTCAACCACCATATCTTCCACCCCATTATAGGTATCTGCATGGAACTGCTATGGTGTACAACGGGAGGCTTCGGACAACAATTACACAGAGACCATTCGTTTGCGTTCTGTAAGTTTCGCTGCAGAGCGAAATATTCACACACTCGCGTAGAATTTTATATACACCAATAACTTCCCATCCCAATATACTCCACCCTTTTATCATTATCAACCCTCAAGCAACACTGCGACCAATAAAACCATTTTCAAAGAGTAAATATAATTTTCAAAGAGTAAATGTAATTTACAAAGTGTAATTATTGTTCCGCATTTCGCGTTATATTCTTCAAATTACTAAATATCTATCAGATCGCTATAAAACCGTGCCTAAAACGTTCCTCAGGTATAAATTAGTAACTGTACAAATATTTAAGTCTCTGCGTCTTGTTGTTCGGACGTGATAATCGCACACCAAACAGACACTCAAATTAATATATATAGCCATCCGATCGCCATAAAACCGTGCCTAAAGCCTTCCCCGGGTAGACATTAGTAACTGTACAAATTTTTAGCTTTTTATGTCTTGTGGTTCAGACGTGATAAGCGTACACCGAACAGACATTCACATTTATAGATATAGATTGCGTCACGCAGCATGACATCTGAATACAAAGCTCCACACGGACATTTCAATTTACACTTCCTAGTGAGACCTTGAAGATCTGTTATCCACTGCCTGTATGTTTGGTTCGGATTTTTCCTACATCTGAAGAACTGATACCTAGCATCCATTACATTGATTTGCTATTCATAATATGCCGTGACGGCTCCTGTCACTAAATCATAAGAAAGTTCTGAATGTTCCGTGGTGGGAAACAGTTTTTTCACAAGACGGAACACTGGGGGGTCCACACACGATAACAGAAAATGAAGTTTGACAGTACCTTGTATCCTGTGCACTGTGGCGTAGGCTTCAAACTGCTGGAGCCAGTCCCACCAGTCCTCTTCTTTTTCGTCATTTTGTCGGAATGGCGGAATTACTGGTGGTGGTGGCTGCTGCAGTGGAATTTGGATATTTTGAGACACAGGTGCGGCCACAAGTTGTTGCAAAGTGGGCAGCAGCGAGGCAATTTGTTGGCTCTGAAACTGAAACATTTGCATCAGCTGCTGTGCATCGAGCTCAGGAAGCTGCGGCGAGGTGGCAGTGGCAGGGCTAGTAGCATTAGCCATTGTGCAAAAACAAATAGCGCAAAAATATAGTAATTTACTCCTAACCCTGCAATAGAATCAAAAGATTATTTACTGGATCCGCCGAGACCTGTAATAAAGCGAAAGTAATAGCGCAGCGTACTTTCAGACATTAAGATTTCGTCGCAATCTGGTTCTTCGTTGTCCTTGTCGCCGTTTGTTGTGACCTCGTCGTCTTTTGTTGTTTACGCGTCCCGGTCTAGTCGTCAGTAAAGGAACTGGTGCAGGAATCGATGTTTACTGAAACAACTTTCAGATTAATAATACAAGTTTTATTGACTGAAAATGATAATACTCCACTTTAGAACATAAGTCTGTTTCTTCTATCTTCTTGCTTCTCGTGGCGTCGTCCGTAAGATGCTAGCAGCGCTGTGACCTAGTTACTACTAAGTTCGTAGCCGCGTTTTTAAAAAAAAAAAAAAAATGTTCAAATGTTTGTTAAGCTTATGGGACTTAACTACGGGGTCATCAGTCCCTAAACTTACAAACTATTTATGAACTACTTACGAACTAGGACGGCACAAATATCCATGCCCGAGGGGGGATTCGAACCCCCGACCGTAGTGGCCGTGCTGACCGTGACTGGAGCGCCTCAGTCACCTCGGCCACCGCGGCCGGCGCCGCGTTTTTACTTACAAGGAAAGTACTTAGGCTCGAACGAACAGAAATACACCAAAATCGTATGATAGATAATGTAAATGTTCTTTGTTGCACTAGTGATACTCCCGCATCTGCAAAACTCTGCAGTCGCCCATTAGAGGCCTCTGCGTGTGCCACGCCGCATTGCACCTTGACCTGCCGGTACACCAGTAGTGACGGTGCAGTGTACCTCTGAAGTTGCGTTTTGTGACGTTATTTGTGTAGTGAAGCGTCGGATGAGTTGGCGATTGGTAATCAATCCTGCTAATATAGTGTGACTGGTTGAGAGGAAGTTACGTAGAAACCTTCTTCGTGAAGATGGTATTGGTGCAGAAGATGAATCATTCGCATGTTACCTGGTATCTATTATAGTGTTTCTAATCTATGCTCATATTTCTGCAGTATAATATATACCAGAAAACATGTGAATGATTCATCTTCTACAGCCGCGGTGGAGTAGCCGAGCGGTCTAAAACGTCTCGCTGCAGAGCGCACGGTTGCTCGCCGTGGAGGTTCGAATCCTCCCTGGGGCATGGGTGTGTTTGTCCTTAGGTTAGTTTACCTAGGTTTAAGTAGTTTGTAAGCTACGGACTGATGACCACGCAGTTTGGTCCGATAGAATTACAAACATTTGAACATTTTTATTTTTATTTATTTATTTATTTATTTATTTATTTTTTTTTCATCTTCTACACCAAGATCGTATTCACGAAGAACAGCTCTTAGGAATTTCATCTCAACCAATCGCAATACATTAGCAGGATTGATTACCAATCGGCGACCCATCTGACGCTTCACTACACAAATAACGCCACAAAACGCAACTTCAGCGGCACACCGCACTGTCCCTATTGTTCCAGACAGGCGTACAGGCACGTCAAAGTGCAATGCGGCGTGGCACACGCAGAGGCCTCTAATTGGCGACTGCAGAGTTTTGCAGATGCGAGAGTATCACTAGTGCAATAAGGGACCTCTACATTATCTCTCACACGATTTTGGTATATTTGTGTTTGTTCGAGCCCGAGTATTTTCCTTGTTAGTACTGTCCTAGTCCTGTCGTCTTAGCTGCCTAGTAACTGTCCAAGTTCTCACTAGTAACTGTCGTATTCCTGACTAGTAACTGACGGGGCATCCCGACGTATGTCGGCCTAGATATAGCCGCTTGTAGAGGGCGCGCAAGTTCGGTTCCTCCCTCCAGGACGCGCGGCGCCTGCGTGTAATTGACTTTCGGTGGATCGTTGCCTTCTCCACGATCGTTCTCTATGTCTGGCGTGTGGCGCTGACTTTACGCCACAACACACTTGCCCGGAGCCCCGGACACTGCAGGTAGTGGACAGTCTGTTCCACAAGTAGGGTACACCAGCCTGTCCACCGCAGGTGGCTTTGGGTTCGCTTGCCGTCTTCACTGTGAGAGCTCGCGGTAAAATGGAACGGTCCAACGTAGTTACGTAGCACAACACGGCCGACTGGAAGCGCAGGAGAAGTGTAAGCAATGTGCCGTACTCAGGCGATCGATCTTAATTACGTTCGTCGTAGACTTATATTCAGTATATACAGCGAAGAGTTTAAAGGGACACTCCACTCAAAAATTTCTCTCTTCTTCTGCTTTGCCAATAGCAACGTAATTTTGAAATGGTGACTATTATGTAAATATGTAGCAGTAACCAAGGTTTTAAGAACGTAACTTCACTGTTTTTCGAGCTATGAATTTTTAATATGCTCTTAATGGTATTCCATGAAACCAACTTTTGGTACTCACGTCACGGTTTTTGTAGGCATATTCACAAGACAGTTCAAAGGTTCTGTGCTTTCATCTTAGGGGAAATATTAATCATTTGCTTTTTGTGTATATTTAAAATTTCAACCTCAAAGTTTCTTTAATTATTGGTACTTAAATGTAACGATAAAATAAACACATTACATGCTCATTAGTTTTAATGCATAGAGATATGTAAGCACATCAAAACTACTTAATGCAAAAATTTCATTCCGATTGGTTAATACAGGCTGGGCGACCGCCAAGCGCGAGGGGATCCGGAATACACCCCTCAGCAGCAGGTATAGAGTTGCCGAATTCGAGTGTGTCATTAGAGGACAAAACGTTCAAATGTTTGTAAATCTATCGGACCAAACTGCGTGGTCATCAGTCCGTAGCTTATAAACTACTTAAACTGAGGCAAACCAGCCTAAGGAGGACACACACACACACCCATGTCCCACGGAGGACTCGAACCTCCGACGGCGAGCAACCGTGCGCTCCGCAAACAACATCACCTAGAGACAAGGCCTTACAATAGACCGTGCTACGTCACATTGACCAGGCCGCGGCCTCCAGCTGAATGGCTAGTCGCTACGAGGCAGTGGGCGTGTCTCAGTGGCCAGCCATTCAGCTGGCGGCCGCGGCCTGGTCAGTGTGACGTAGCATGACCTGTTGTAAGACCTTGTCTCTAGGTGGTGGTGCCTTAAATCGCTTGGCTACTCCACCGCGCCCATTAGAGGACAGATTTGGGAAAGTTGCCGAGTTCGAGTGTTTCGTTTACCACCAGCAGGTAAAAGGTGGCGAGTTCGTGTGAGCCCGGGCAGAGAGCGGGACACGTAATGACGGAAGTAGGGGCAAGGATATGTGGTGCGTTACTGCGGAGTGCGCCGCCGCTCCCCGGCGGAGGTTCGAATCCTTCCTCAAGCATGGGTGTGTGTGTGTGATGTCCCCAGTATAAGTTAAAGTAGTTTGTAAGTCTAGCAACGGTGACCTTAGCTGTTAGGTCTCTCAAGATTAAAAACATTTCAGCATTTATAATCTGTATCACAATGCTATACAACCAACTTCAGTGTCATCTTCGTTGTTGCTACCTGATAATGACAACAAGGTCTAAGTAGCAATAGTGGTTTTAAAAATAAATACTGTTGGACCTAAAAGCTACAAGAAGTTAATGTGAAGATTTGAACTGAGATATGATGCACGTTTTACTTTTCAAGGTCTCAAACATCTTTCAGTTTCCAGATAGACACTACAACTATACCCCATCTCAATCCATAAAGTACTGTACAAATGAAAAGTAAAGTCATCTAAATGACCTATTTCGATTTAATGTTGGGATTTTCGTACTATATTTTCTCGTATTCGAAGTTGAGTTGGATCGCAGCTGTGATTCTCCATTTCCGTATCGTATCATGGGCCTTACACTTCTCATACACTGAAGAGACAAAGCAACTGGCATAGGCATGCTATGCAAACACACAGATATGTAAACACTCAGAGGACGGGTCTGCGGTCGGCAATGCTTGTACGAGGTACGTCCAGAAAGTAAGTTCCGTTTGGTTATATAAAACAAACGTGTACTGATACAGAAAAAATATTTATTGTAGAAAAATCTACAACTGTTAAACTACTTTTCTACATAGCTTCCGAAATTTTGTAGGCACTTGTCATAGCGTGGCACAAGTTCCTGTATGCCTTCTTCATAGAAGGTTGCCGCCTGTGTATTCAGCCATGTGGTAGCATGTTCTTTCAGCTCGTCATCATCGTTGAAATGTTGACCACCAAGGACAGATTTTTAGGTGTAAGAAGAGGTCAAAGTGGCTAGCTAGGAGCGAGGCCCGGGTTGTACGGATGTTGATCAAACACGTACCAGTGAAATTCCCGTAAGAGTTGTTTGGTCACATTCGCCACATGAGGTCGGGCACTATCGTGGAAACAAACACCACCTTTTGATGGAAATCCTCTTCTTACACCTAAAATTTTTCCTGTCAACACTTCAACGATGACGAGCTGAAAGAACATGCTACCACATGGCTGAATACACAGGCGGCAACCTTCTATGAAGAAGGCATACAGAAACGTGTGCCACGCTATGACAAGTGCCTACAAAATTTCGGCAGCTATGTAGAAAAGTAGTTTAACAGTTGTAGATTTTTGTACAATAAATATTTTTTCTGTAGCTGTACACGTTTGTTTTATATAACCAATCGGAACTTACTTTCTGGACGTACCTCGTATATGACAACAGGTGTCTGGCACAAGTGTTAGGTCGGTTACAAACTTCTCCAAATGTTTGTAAAGCTATGGGACCAAACTACAGTGATCATCGGTTCGTAGACTTACTAACAATTTAAACTAACTTACCCATGCCTGGGGAAAACTCAAACCTCCGACGGGGAGTAGCGTTGCACTCCGCAGCAAGGCACCTTAGAGCTCTCGGTCACTCCCACACGGCAGACAGTTACCACTGCTACAATGGCAGGTTGTCACGATATAAGTAACTTTCAACGTGGTGTTACAGTCGGCGCACGAGACATGCGGCACAGCATCTCAGAGTTAACGATAAGGTGGGGATTAGATCGTACCACGGTTTCACAAGTGCACCGTGATTATCGGAAACCCCGTGAAACATAGAATCTACGACATCGCTGCGGCCGAGAAAAGATTCTACAAGAACGGGAACAACGACGACTGAAGAGACTCATTCAACGCGACAGAAGTGAAACCCTTCCGAAAATTGCTGCGGGTTTCAGTACTAGGTCATCAACAAGCGTTAGCGACAGAACCATTCAACGATACATCATCGATACGGGCTTTCGGAGCAGAAGGCCTACACGTGTGCCGTTACTGACTGCACGACACAAAGCTTTACGCCTCGAGTGTGCCAGTAAACACCAACATTGGACTACTGATGGCTGGAAATATGTTGCCTGGTCTGATGATTGTAGTTTCCTAATGTATCGAATGGACGGATGTTTTTTTTTTTTTTTTTTTTTTTTTTTTTTTTTTTTTTTTTTTTTTTAAGATTATGGGACTTAACTACGGGGTCATCAGTCCCTAAACTTACAAACTACTTATGAACTACTTACGAACTAGGACGGCACAAATATCCATGCCCGAGGAGGGATTCGAACCCCCGACCGTAGTGGCCGTGCTGACCGTGACTGGAGCGCCTCAGTCACCTCGGCCACCGCGGCCGGCGACGGATGTGTACGGGCATGGAGACAGCCTTGTGAATCCATGGACCCTGCATGTCAGCAAAGAGACTGTTCAAGCCGCTGGGGCTGTGTAATGGTGTGTGGTGAGGGCAGTTGGAGTGATAATAATAATAATTTCGTGTGACTCATTGGTCTTTCAATAGGACGCCACTTCGGCGACTTGCGTGTCTGAAGCCTACCCCAGTTATCCAACTGGGGAAAGGAAAGGGGTCCTACAGCTTAACGTGGCATCCGAACCACGTGTCGTTACTGGCGACTCCTCACATCGCTGAGAAGTGAAGGATGGGCTAAAACGCAGACTGAAAAAATCCGAGTTTCGACCGCGTTTCGAACCCGCGACCCTTCGGTTTCCCGTTGAGCGCTTTACACCGAGACCACCGCGCCTGACTAGTTGGACTGATATGGGACCCCTGATACGTCGTAGATGCGCATCCTGGCTGATCACCTGTATCCATTCATGTCCTTTGTGCATTTTGATGGACTTACGAAATTTCGGCACGAAAATGAGACACCTGACACATCCTGAATGGCTGAAGAGTGGCTGAAAGATCATTCTTCTGAGTTTAAACACCTCCGCTGGCCACCAAACTGCCCACACATGAACATTACTCAGTAGAGTTAGAATGCTTCGCAACGTGCTGTTCAAAAGCAACCTCCACCCCCTCGTACGTTTCCGGATTTATGGACAGGCCTGCAGGATTCATGATTCAATTCCTTCCAGCACTGCTTCAGACAGTAGTCGAGACCAGATGTTAGGCAGGTGTACCAGTTTCTTTGGCTGTTCAGTGCAGTATTGATAGTCTGCAGTTCGACGCACACTGGACAGTGAGCGAGAGAGAACGAGCAACTCTGCTGCACCGGGTAGACCTTTAGCGGCAGCCACCTGGACCGGCAATTTCCCGGTCGCGCCATAGCAAACTTCTAATTTGGCCGCGTCAGGCTTTCTTTGTAGCGTGAAGATGTTTGTAAACAGGTGGCAGAGGCGAGCGGCGGCGTGTTTATAAACAAGCGGTGCGGACGGGGGACAGCTACTGCATTACGCTTTGTGTCCCAGAGTATCGGGAGGGCCGTGAAGGGCGGGCGAAGCCAAACAGTCGTAAAGATAAAGCCGTCTTATTTAGGAGCCCCCTGAATGGACGTCCGGCCTTGAATGGAACACTCGCCACTTCCTCGCCCACTTACAGGCCTCCGCCTGTAGCCAGGGCCGAGGCAAAAACAAGAACGCCAGAGTGTTTAAATGTTTGTTGAGGTTAGGGGACTTAACTGCGGGCTCATCAGTCCCCAAACTTACAACTACTTATGAACTACCTTATACTAAAGACGACACAGACATCCATGCCCGGGGGGGGGGAGGATTTGAACCCCCCTCCACCCCCCTCCGACACCAGAGTGGCTCTACGAGCCGGCCGCGGTGGCCGAGGGGACTGAGGCGCTCCAGTCACGGTCTGCACGGCCACTAAGGTCGGGGGTTCGAATCCCCCCTGGGGCATGGATATTTGTGCCGTCCTTAGTCTTAGCTAGTTCATAAGTAGTTTGTAAGCTTAGGGATTGATGACCCCGTAGTTAAGTCCCATAAGTTCTACAAACATTTGAACATTAGTGGCTCTACGATTAACGAAAAGCGAGGAATCTTTATCTGTGAATGCAAAACTCGCCCACTGCAACACTGTGAATGGGGCACGCATTGATGTGAAAAAAGTGATGGGATGGCGTTATACAGGGTGTCCAGGAAAGGGCTCCCTGATTTCAAAATTAAATATCTCGTAAACAAAGATCGATAGAGGAATGCAGTAAACGGTATGTTTATTAAACTTCCTGGCAGATTAAAATTGTTTGCCTCACAACTTTACTTCCGCCAGTACCTCGCTTCCTACTTTTCAAACTTCACAGAAGCTCTCCTGCGAACCATGCAAGACTAGCACTCCTGGAAGAAAGGAAATGAAGTTTGGAAAGTAGGAGGCGAGGTACTGGCGGAAGTAAAGTTGTGATGCTGCATCGTGAGTCGTGTTGGGATAGCACAGTCGGTAGTGCGCTTGCCCGCGAAAGGCAAAGGTCCCAGGTTCGGGTCCCGGTTCCGGCACACAATTTTAATCTGCCAGGAAGTTTCATATCAGCGCACATTCCGCTGCAGAGTGAAGTTTCATTCTGGAAACATCCCTTAGGCTGTGCTAAGCCATGTCTCCTCCATATCCTTTCTTCCAGGAGTGCTAGTCTTGCGTGTTTGCTGGAGAGCTTCTGTGAAGTTTGGAAAGTAGGAGACGAGGTACTGGCGGAAGTAAAGTTGTGAGGCGGCATCGTAAGTCGTGTCGGGATAGCACAGTCGGCAGTGCGCTTGCCCGCGAAAGGCAAAGGCCCCAGGTTCGGGTCCCGGTTCCGGCACACAATTTTAATCTGCCAGGAAGTTTCATATCAGCGCACACTCCGCTGCAGAGTGAAGTTTCATTCTGGTATGTTTATTGTAAAAGCTGTAAGAAGTTTATACAGCAGTTTGAAATAATAGTCACAAAAGCTGCTAACAGATGTCGCTGTACGCTGTACAGCTCATATCAGCATACATAAGTGAAATAATCGTATGAAAACACTCTTTGCAAACAATCACATCACAATGTTTTCAAAATGTTCACCATTGGCACTACAGAGGTGGCGCAAACGAAGAATGAAATTCACCATCACATTTCGTAGTGTCTCAACCGAAATGGATTCACATGACACAGAGATCACCGATTCAAGCTCGTCCAGCGTGGCAGGATGCTTCGGGTAGACCAAGTAATTCACTGTGCCCCACAAAAAAAAAAAGTCACAGGGAGTCAAATCCGGCGAATACGGAGGCCAATCCATGCCTGCACCAGTAAATTTGGGATATTCCAAAGCAATGACTCGATTCCCGAAGTATTCCTCAAGAAAGCGAAACACTTGTTCGGTCCCGATGTGGTCGGGCTCCATCTTGCATAAACCATTCAGTACCTGGTCGATCCTCTAACGCTTGCTGTGTGGCGACAAATTGTTCCAAAATTGCAACGTAACGTGCACCAGTGACCGTTTCTCGAATGAAAAAAAGGGCCAATAATGCCTCTGCTGCATACTGCAGCCCACACAGTAACTTTAGAAGAATACAGGGGTTTCGCTTCACACCAATATGGCTTTTCGGAACCCCAAAATCGCCAGTTCTGCTTATTCACGTATCCATTCAGGTGGAAGTGTGCTTCATCTGTAAACCAGATGCAGCCAACATCAAATCCTTCACTATCAATCATTGTGAGCATCTGATTAGCTAAGGCAACCCTTTGTTGCACAGCTCGTACGGATGTGGCCTGGTGCGTTTGAATTTTGAATGGAAACATGTGTAGGCCTTTTCTCAGTATTTTCTGCGTGCTGGAACGCTTCAAACCAGTCTCAGATGCAATTCTACGGATGGATAACATTGGATTTCGCTGAATAATTTTAGAAACTGTGGCGATATTTTCAGGCGTAACTGCGCTTTGCTTGCGGCCAACATGCCCCACTAGATCATCAGTTTCGCTGCCTGTTCGTCGAAATTTTACGAAGAGCGTACGAATAGTTTTCTCATCGGGTCCTTTTGGAACATTAAATCGTGCTTGAAAACTTCGCCTTGTTGCCGTAGGACTCTCTTCTAACCTGTGGTAATCTAGCACCAGAAAAACGCGTTGTTCAATGGAGTACATGGGTTTAATCTCTTCCTTCGGTACTCTAACCTCCTTTCACGTTTCAATAGTGGAACTGATCGCTCTGGGCTTCGAATCACTATTTATACTAGGCATTACGTATGACGATTACAGCGCCATCTGCTAGCAGCTTTTGTCACTATTATTTCAAACTACTGTATAAACTTCTTACAGCTTTCACAATGAACATACCGTTTACTACATTCCTTTATCGATCTTTGTTTTCGATGTATTTAATTTTGAAATCAGGGAGTCCTTTTCTGAACACCCTGTATAACCACGTAGTACTACGGAATGGGCGGCCGTTCCCGCCGGAAGCTACAGCCCCCCCTCGGGCATGTGTGTGCGTGTATTCTGTCCTTATTGTAAGTCAATTTAAGTATTTTTGTAAGGATGGTCATAGAAGTTTGGTCCAACATCTTTACAAACAACTGAGCGATATATGTGGCGCTAGTATCGCGTAGGGAAAAGTCGGGGCCGGCCGCGGTGGCCGAGGAGACTGAGGCGATTCAGTCACGGTCTTCACGGCCACTACGGTCGGGAGTTCGAATCTCCCCTCGGGCATGGATATTTGTGCCGTCCTAGTTCGTAAGTAGTTCATAAGTAATTTGTAAGTTTAGGGACTGATGACCCCGTAGTTAAGTCCCATAAAAAAAGAAAAAAAAAAAAAAAAAAAAAAAAAAGGAAAAGTCGGGCAAGATACTGACATTAACGTATACCCACAAAGGAAGTTCCGTTTGGTTATAGAAAACAAACGTGTACAGATAAAAAAAAAATATTTATAGTAAATCTACAACTGTTAAACTACTTTTCTACATAGCTTCCGAAATTTTGTTGGCACTTGTCATAGCGTAGCACAAGTTTTTGTATGCGTTTTTCATAGAAGGTTGCCGCCTGTGTATTGAACCATGTGCTAACATGTTCTTTCAGCTCGTCACCATCGTAGCAGTGTTCACCACCAAGAACAGAATTTAGATGTAAGAAGAGATGAAAATCTCTACAAGCGAGGTCCGGGCTGTACGGAGGATGATCAAACACGTCCCAGTGAAATTCCTGTAGGAGTTGGTTGGTCACATTCGCCGTGCGAAGTCGGGCATTATAGTGAAAAAAAAAAAAAAAAAAAAAAAAAAAAAAAAAAAACCTTTTGACAGTAATTCTCAGCGCTTGTTCTCTATTGCGTGACGCAATTTCTTAGTGGTCTTGCAGTTACCATGTGTATTGTTTTTTTTGCCGGCCGCGGTGGCCGAGGGGACTGAGGCGCGTCAGTCACGGTCTGCACGGCCACTACGGTCGGGGGTTCGAATCCCCCCTCGGGCATGGATATTTGTGCCGTCCTTAGTGTTAGCTAGTTCATAAGTACTTTGTAAGTTTAGGGACTGATGACCCCGTAGTTAAGTCCCATAAGCTATACAGCTATACAAACATTTGAAACATTTTTATTGATTTTTTGACGTCATAAGAAATCAATCAGCAAAAAGCCTTTTCTGTCCCAAAAACGGTGCACACGACATTTCGAAGAGTCAAGATTTGCTTAGGATTAACCTTCGTTGGGGATAAGTGTGCCCCCATTACATTGATTGCCGTTTTGTTTCAGGGAAGTTGTACGATACCCAACTTTCAACCCCCGTGACTGTCAGGGAAAGAAAACCATAGCCTTCTTCATTGTAGCGTGTCAAAAACTGACGTTTTGTGTTGTTCAGTAAGACTTTTGGGTATGCTACGTGAGCATAGTTTTCGAAATTTCAGTTTTTCAGTAACAAATTCATGAATTAGTGATCGTGAGATTTGCGGAACTTCAATAACAATGGCACCAAGTGTAAGCGTACGGTTGAGCTTAATCTTCTCTTTAATTAAGCGAACCAGTTCATCAGTAGCCACAGACGGGCGTCCACTACGTTCTTCATCGTGCACTCAACAGTCTGGCCCATCTTCTAACCATTGAATCACTCATAGCATTTTGTCCGTAAACCTCGCAGATTAGCCGATTAATTTCCTTTAGTATAACTTTCTTTGCATTTATAAAACGAATCACAGATCTCATTTCACACACGGAGGCATTTTCATTTACGACTGACATTATAAAGAAGCACTACAAAGGACACTTCGGCAGCAGCGATCTGAAAATGGCGTACAGGTCTTCTTCTTGAGTGAGAGTAACTGCCACTCATGCTCTAACTGCGATCGTAACGCTATCGTGGAAAAAATAGAAACCGTCTTTGCATTGAAATCAAAGAGTGGATTAATGAAAAAACTGTTGCGTAATGTATCTCCTTTATATTCAAACTCTAAAACATTTCCTAAAACTGAAGATTTTTTACGTAGACCAACTTTTGTTAGTGATAATATCATTCGTCACCTTACCCTACAGCGAGGGTAAGATGACTTTGGGGTATGGGTAAGATGGCAAAATGAACATTTTAGTTAGGAAACAAAAACATTTTATTGATGCTTACCTACGTATAACAAAAGTCGCCAACATAGCATTTCTCCTTTGCTTCCCTGTAATTTCAGCCCGTAAACCGAGCACAGCTTATTTCGTCAGCATTTGTTTTACACGGTCACGTAAAGTAGCTTCATGAAGGTTGAACTTCCTACTGGCAGTAACTCCGAAAATCGTGAAGTCCTTCCATAAGGGTGGTGTGTATTTTTTTAAACATTTAAAGTAAATTGTTTCCTTTTGTCACAAAACACTTTCTACAACAATAGACTGTCATTTAAATGTCGCTCCTCAATAAATGTTTTAGCACGCTATTCTATGTTATTCACCTCTGAATATGGGGGCTTCAGAATCAACGTATCAGTTAACTGTGATGATTTTAGGTGTGTAAGTATTTATACATCAGTTTTATTTTTATTATTCAAAAATATATGGATGGTTTTACAACTAAAATGTCGTATATGTTAAATAATATTAGTATTCTCATTTTTACTTCGTTCCTGAAGGACGTCCTGCCATGCAGAGACTAAGGGTGCAATTTGTGTAAAATTAATGTTAGAGCATATGAACGACCTATTAGTGATGTAATGAACGGTTTTTTATACCGGGAGTAGCCGAAACAAATTTCAGGAACATGTGCATAACGGAATTTCTATTTCTTTATATGTACTCTTACATGCTCTTTCACTGATTCCTTGCTCCATTTTTGTCAATATGTCTTCCTTGTGGCTCTGCATCATTCGTCATCTTAACCGGAGTCGACATTTTGGATACAGACTTTAACATGCACAAAGTCTTACACAATAAATTCATTAAACTATTATTAAAGCACCAGTAAATCCGTAAGGTTTAAGAGTAATGAACTAATATCCATTAATATAAAAGTATTACTTACATGAAACTAACTTAAACAGTAGGAAATAATTGTTACAAAAAAAAAAACATCCACTTTCAAGCCTCTGTTGTCAACAAAACAAAATGACGAAGCGGTCCTAGTTTAACAGACATGCGTGCAGAGCGCGCTAAGGAAGGCATACCGTAGGGCACACGGCACTAATATTGTTGAGTTATCTGAGAAATTCTAAATTCGTCAGCTTACCCAACTTTCCCCTACATTAGGCAATGGTGGAGCTGTCGTCAGTCTAAGCAACGTTTTTAAATCTAAGGGACTTAACTGCGTTGGTCATCAGTCCCTAGGCTTCCAAACTATTTAAATTAACTTCAAGTACCTTATACTAAGGACAACACAAACGCACATGCCCGAGGGAGGAGTTGAAGATCCGACGGCGAGCAATCGCGCACTGCGCAGCGTCAAAATACACAAGATCTAGATATTATACTATGGAGAAAGAAAATTACACCTCAGTACTTCAAGGTACCTTTGACACATAGACAAGCTATTTCAGAACTCATAATGAAAGCAAGGAGAAGAGTATGTTTGTTAAAATTGACTAAATGTAGATTTCATGAAGCATCGACTACTGATGTATCCTTGCTGCAGCTTTATAACACCTATATTAGAATGCTCTGCGCTGTTATGGTTTAAGTTATAAACTATTCCCCACAGATTTTAAGCACGGAGGATAGAACATTACGTACTGCTGGAAAACTTTGTCCAAGCACCAATAGGTGTGGATTGTTTCGTATTACGTATCTACCATCATTAGAGCAAAGACTTACAAATTGATAGCAATGTGTAGCTGCTAGACTTAAAGTTCAGTCAAAAACCATGAGCTGCTCAAACAAGCACCAACAATATTGAATTTTCCAAGGTACAAACACCCTAATCTAGCAAGTATGACAGTGCAGGCCATACGGAAAATATATCTTGGAGAGTATGTGTTAGAAGTTTTAAACGAAAAATGTTCAAATGTTTGTATAGCTTATGGGACTTAACTACGAGGTCATCAGTCCCTAAACTTACAAACTACTTATGAACTAGCTAATACTCAAGGACGGCACAAATATCCATGCCCGCGGGGGGATTCGAACCCCTGACCGTAGTGGCCGTGCAGGCCGTGACTGGAGCGCCTCAGTCCCCTCGGCCACCGCGGCCGGCAGTTTTAAACGAATTGGACCTGTTTCATCATCTAGAGCAGTGATTCCCAAAATAAAGGTCGCGACCCACTAGCGAGTCGTCGGACGACGATATAGATAGTGGCTCATTGTTTTAATAACATTATTTTTCTCAGTAACAATTTAGTTCTACCGCATCTTTATTTATAGTGAACATGTTTATGTATGAATGTGTTTAAAGTTTTTCCAAACTTACATTTTTTATGTTAGACCAGTGAAACTTGTTTGTTTATCCAAGAGAATTACTTAAAATTGCTTCTTGTTTTAGTAGATACTGTCCAAAAATTCATTATGAATTGCTATGGATAAGGGATCAGTTTGCAGAGGACAACCTTAGAAAGCTTAAGCTAACAAGATCGAAGGAATACTCTCTAACGGAATATCCTTTGAAAATTTTCCTTACAGACTAAACCGAAATATGATTCTGGATCATAAAAAGGAGGGTACCGACTGCTTGAAGAAATTAGTGGGACTAACCAACTATTTATTTACGAGGGTGAAATTTCATAGTGGTTTTACATGATAACTGAGACTCAACAGTTCAAATTTCTAGCTGTTCAGATAGATAATCAGCTGTCGTGGAAGGCCCATGTTCAGGATCTTGTTCAAAAATTAAACTCTCCTTTAATTACCATTACAGCACAAGACTAATTTAAAATTTTCTATTACCAATTCTGTGTTAAAAACTCATGTAATACTGACTTATTCCATGACCATGGAGTCTTGTTCCTCATTTAGGTTCTGCGGAACAGAAAACCGTATGATTATTATTATTATTATTACCACTGCGCCACCTCGCTCGGTGGCTTGCTAGTATTGTATACGTCCATGCCGCTAGACATCCTCTGCAGCAACTTCGACGTCCTGTAGCGTCTTGGATGACGTTTCCTGTCATGAGTTTCTATGCTCATTTTGTTCCTCAAGACACCTTCTACATCCATTCGGGAGGATGGTGGTTCAAATCCACCTCCGGCCATCCAGATTTAGGTTTTCCGTGATTTCCCTAAATCTCTCCAGGCAAATGCCGGGATGGTTCCTTTCAAAGGGCACGGCCGACTTCCTTCCCCATCCTTACCTAAAACTCCGAGCGTAAGCTCTGTCTCTAATGACCAAGCTGTAGACGGGACGTTAAACCCTAAGCTTCCTTCCTTCCTTCTACATCCCATAGAAATTTGTTGGTTTAATTGAGAAAGTCAAACACACTGACGTATGGAACACACACCAATGTCAGTGTTCGACGTCTATTTACTGCTGAAAATACGAGTAGATGGAGGAAGAAATTTTGTGACAGACATTTTTTATTGCTGGCATGTGAGAAATTGCGCTACGAAACCAGAGTGTGCGAATTTAGTTGTTGTATGTGCATGCGAGTTTACTGGGTCGCGAGAAATTGTTCCATAAAGACTGTGGGTCTCTTTACAAAAACCACTGATCTCGAAGGTAGAAAGAAAGCGTAGGGTTTAACGCTCCATCGATAGCGTATTCATGAGAGACGGAGCTGACGCTCGGATTGTTTGCGTAATGATGCGGAAGGAAATCTGCCGTGCCCTTTTGAAAGGAACCATACTGGCATTTGCCTGGAGTGATTTAGGGAAATCACGGAAAACCTAAATCTGGATGGCCGGAGGTGGATTTGAACCACCTTCCTCCCGAATGCGAGTCCAGTGAATTCCTGTTTTTTGATGATACCAGCATGGTAGTGAAGGATGTCGTTTGTAATATTGACAGTATCAAATAATGCAGTTCACGAGATAAGTTCATGGCCTTTAGAAAACAAATTGATCTTAAACCACAGTAAAACTTGGTTTTTACAATTTCTAACACTTAATTTAACGAAAGCTGACATTTTGATTACACATAATGGGCATGTGGTAAGTGAGACTGAACAGATCAAATTTTTCTCAGATAGACGGTCAGCTGTCGTGGAAAGCCCATGTTCACGATCTTGTTCAAAAACTAAATTCCGCTTTATTTACCATTATAACAATATCTGAAATAAGTGATTTTTCAACACTAAAAGTAGTCTATCTCGCTTACTTTCATTCACTTATGAAGTACGGCGTCTTTTTTTTGGGGGGGGGGGGGGGGGGGGTGGTAACACGACTGAAACAAAAAGGATATTTTTGGCTCAGAAACGGGCGGTTCGAGCAATATGTGGTGTAAGTTCGCTAACATCGTGTCGACCTCTTTTCAGTAGTCTGGGAATTCTGACATGGCGTCACAATACGTATTTTTAAAATGTCGTTTATTGTTAATATCAGCTTAATCTCACGAGTTAGCAGCTTTCACTCCGTGAATACTAGACAGATGTCGAATCTACATTTTCATCACACCACCTTGACACTTGTGCAGAAAGGTGTGCAGTATTCTGCAGCACCCATTTTCAATAAGCAGTCACAAGAACTCAAGAATCTTAGTACTCAATCACGCACTTTCAAGTCTAAATTGAAGAGTTACCTCATGGCTCACTCCTATTATTCTGTCGAGGAAGTCTTGCATAAATTAAAAAAATAATCTAATACCTTTGTTTCGTTATTGTTTGTTTTTACTTAGTTTTAAGACTGCCTGTACATAGGACTAATTAAAACTTTTCTATTACTACTCTTGTGTTAAATTTCATTTACTACTGACTTGTTGCATGACCATGAAGTCTTGCTCCTCAATTAGGTTCTGCGGAGAAAAATCCGTATTATTATTATTATTATTATTATAAATATAGAAACAATGTGCCGGCGGCTGGTGAAAGTCTGAAACACACTGACGTATGGAGCACACACCCATATCAGTCTTCGACGTCCCTTTACTGCCGAAAATACATGCAGGAAGAAATTTTGTGAAAGACCTTTTTTTATTGCTGGCAAGTCAGAAATCGCGCTGCGAAGAGAGAGTGAATTTCGCATCACCATATATATATATATATATGGGATTGTTTGGATAAGGATGGGGAAGGAAATCGGCCGTGATCCTTTTGAAAGGAACCAACCCGGCATTTGCCTGGAGTGATTTAGGGAAATCACGGAAAACCTAAATCAGGATGGCCGGAGGTGGATTTGAACCACCTTCCTGCTGAATGCGAGTCTAGTGTATTACCACTGCGCCAACTCGCTCGGAGGCTTGCTAGTGTTGTATCCATCTTTAAGATAAAGTGTTTTGTAAAAGAAATATCGCAAGTAACTTTCCAAAGCGATTACGTACTTGACTTTACATTTCTGTAGATCCACCTGATTTTGTTTTATAAGTACGGCCCTAAACCTACTGACAGCTCTGTACAGCCACAGGTGTTGTGGATATGAGAGGCTCTGTCAATATATTAGACGAAGTTCTGTCACGCTGTAAGCTTGTGGTGGCGCCCTTAGACAGCGACTACGGGAATAGGAAGTGTGTGTGTGTTGGCGTGGTCGTTACTGCTGCGTGGGGTGCGTACGGTGCGTGGGAGACACGACACTGCTGGCCGACCAACCGGAAGGCGTCAAGGCTGCCCATAACACAACACTCCACATCGTCCACGCCTGCTTTGCTTCTACGTGCCAGACTTTCTTCTGCCGCACAGGGATACGGATGGGCTAAACCATTGGCTCCAGACCTGTTCTACAACCTCCGACAATAAAGTTCTGTGAATAGTCCTGTAACATTAACGTACATGAAGTATGAAGTACAGTTACCTTCCTCTCCTTCGAAATAGTCACCTCCCACAATTATACACCGCTGAGCTCTACGTCGCGTGTCCTGGAAACTTTGGACGAAGTCTTCTTTGGGATGGTGTTCAAAAGCCTCGTCGCGTTTCTTTGGATGTCTGGAATATCGTCGAATTTCTTTCCTTTCTAATCGAGTTTGAGTGGAGGGAATAGGAATAAATGTGGAGAATTGAGATCCGGCGAGTATGGCGGATGTTCCAGTTGAAACGTGTCTATAGAAAATGTTTATTTCTGAATTTGTAAGAAAATGTCTAATATTGTGCCTCCTGTTTTGTGTCGAGTAACTTGCTTGCAAGAAAATGTATAATATTTCTTCTACTGTGTGTATCGATATGTGTACTTAAGCCTCTGAAGTTTCATCTTTGGGAAAGATTATGTGGGACTTAGAGAGCAGTTGAGTTGTGTGTATGGCTCCAATGCAGAGCAGAGGCTGCTGTGCCAGCAAGTTGATTGGAATATATATTGTATTTTTATTACTATAAAAACGTTGTACCACCGCTGGAATGAAGGTAATTGCATTTCATGTCATTATGAAAAGGTTGTATTATGTAGGTAATGTAATGGTAATTATTAATAATAAGTAATAAAGTTGACCTTTCTTTCCTGTTTCATTTACGTAGTTAGAAGATTAACCTACTTCCTTTGTTTGATAATTAGTTATTTGTGGATTTAAAGTCCAGTATTGATTATGGTAATCTTGTTGAACAGATTTCGTTATTGGTTCAAATCAAATGTTTGTTAAGCTTATGGGACTTAACTACGGGGTCATCAGTCCCTAAACTTACAAACTACTTATGAACTACTTACGAACTAGGACGGCACAAATATCCATGCCCGAGGTGGGATTTGAACCCCCGACCGTAGTGGCCGTGCAGACCGTGACTGGAGCGCCTCAGTCCCCTCGGCCACCGCGGCAGGCCCGTTATTGGTCCGTAGTAAATGATTGTTATGCAACACTGCAGTTAATTGATTATGATACTGAATTTTGGTAATCAGGTACTGATCTGCATAAAATTCTCGCAGTCAAACATTAAGAAAGTGGTTTGTGTTTTCAGTATCTTTCTCGCAGTCAAATGTTTTTAGTATAGTCAGTGCAGGTTATTTGTCGCAGTTGTTTTGTTAAAAGATCCGTTGCGCACATAATCAGTTTAATGCACTGTTTCTCATTTAACAATATATACATCAATATCAGGGCCATAAATAAACCAAATTACTGTGTTAATGAACAATTTGTTGTCTGACTTACCGATAGGTTTCAACATCAAACTACACGTACACAGTTTTTAAAGTTGCAGCACCCTTCTTTTGCCAGGCACTGTTTGACGATATTGCCTGTGTGGGCGAGCGTTGTCGTTGTCCCTCGACCCAAACTCGCTTTGAAAAGGAAGATAAGTACGATATTCCTGACATCCAGCGAAACGTGACGAGGTTTTTGAACACCATACCAAAGGCAAGATACACCATGACTTTTGTCAACTAAGTGAAATCTTGTAGTAACATACTCATCTAACAAGGAGACATCATGGGTATCGGATTATAGAATTTCTTTATTTTCATGGTAACATGAAGTTCAGAACTTAAATAACAACCAGTCAAAGCCATTCGATGCAACTCTCAAAAATTTTCTAGATAATCGACTTTAAAGTTTCGCAAAGTACACGTATGAACGAAGTACCAGTAAGCAAAATGGTAGCCGTATCTGTTCGTGTAGCTGAGGTGGTAGCGTCCTGATTTTCCAACTCTGGGGTCGGTGGTTCGAATCCTGTGAAAGACGACCGTCGGTAGTCTTCCATATATTTTTTGTATATATTTCTATAAAGTTATAATTTATTTAATGTCACTAGATTATCATTTTGTTAAAACTTGAACCCCACTCTTTTCAAGGCTGGAGTAATAGCATTTTTTATTTCATGTGTTAAAATATTAGTTAATATTGCTAGGTTTTTCTTATTTTGTTTTGTTAATAATTTTTTACTCTATTAATTAATGTGGCATAAGTCCGGCTTCTCCGCTACGCCACTGTCCCTGTGAGAATGTGCAGTTGTTGTACTTTTAAGTGTGTGCGAGAATCTATGGCTGTTTGAATGTGGGGAGTGATAGCTCGCTTTGCATCATTCTCTCTGTCTCAGTGTTGATAACTGCTGATGCTACCAAAGAGGTTTCTACACCCTTTGGTTACAACCAAGTCAGCGAGCCCTCTCCAGCGCGAGTCTACTCGCTCTCCGTCCCCACCACCGCTGATCTTGGATTTTCCGGCTTCTGGTGGCTTCCGGCGTCTCGTGGCCGCTCGGTCTGGCCCATTCTGTGCTGGTCTTCTGGTGCGGTAAGGTTGGTTCTGCTCTTGTGTTTGGAGATGGTAGCGTTTCATTGTCTAGCAAGTTTAAGTTAGACTCGTGAACTTAGAATCATTTTTTGGAATATTTTCTCCGATCGTGTGAGAAAATATGTTCTCGTTTTTTAATTCAGTGATTTCCAATAGATAAACGCGGTGTGTGTGATTCTAGATGCAGTTTGATAACGGCCTGGTATGTTAAAACCCTTTGTGATCATGTGGCGGTGTATGAACTCTGTGTAAATGCTTTCTAACTTTGTGGGGCCCGATTTCTAATAGGTGATATGTTCATTTTGTACAGTGCATGTAAAAATCTTCTCATCGTTTCCTTCCGTGAGTGATATGTGTTCCACGTGGTTGGTGCATAGATCAGAGCCTTCAGCGTCCACTCTTGTTTGTTCCATGCCCATCAGGCAAGTAACTATGCGGGTATCCTTCTGATTTCCACTAATATTTCGCGATCTTCTATCCCCGCCTATTTTGCTATTTCTTCTCCGACTTGTAGTACGCACTCTGTCTACAACCTCCTTCAATAGCTGCTTCATGTACTTCTAAATATTTCTATGGGTTGCATGCTGTAATTCTCAATTTTATTTTTCCGACTTTGTAATTATTTCACTTTTACGAGTTTTTTGAGACTGGACTTCTTCCGTCTCTGTAATCGCTCCCTATCACGTGTAGCTGCATTTCTTTCGCTTCTTCGTGTAATTCTAAGCATTTCTATGGGTTGCATGCTGTACTTAACTTTCTTTATTTTTCGGAAACTGAATTTATTCAGTTTTATCGGTTGTCAGAACCACGTGGGTTCGATCTCCCACTTACGGGGTGTGCAGCTAGTCGCCTGAGTTCACGCCACTTCTCATATAAAACCAGTACTTAGCTCGATTTCTAACAGACTTTAACTTAAGAATCCACCGTGATTTTGTACAATGAATCCAATATTCAACCACTTCACCTTCAGTGGAGTGCGTTCATGCAACGTAGCCGTGTGTTGCCGTTAGCGTGTTTGCTCGCGGTCCAATTCAGATGTAATTTAACTTGCTATACACACGCACCATCTCAAAACAGGCACGACAGACCAGAGCTAGCTTCAAAGTGTTTGTATATTGTGTTTTGTGCTACCTCCGACTTGCTGAATTTCGCCTACGAGAGCGGCGCCTGCTTCCGCCTCGTCTCAGCACGCGGATTTTTGTGAGTTTCGCTGTGGCATTGCGTGTGTGAAAGAATGAGTGTTGTTTGTGAATACTTCCCCCCAGTAGAGTTAAATCATGTATAATTTAGGCTGGGCACCGTCCGCATTAATCCATGTAAGAGATGCATTTTATTGTATTAACAAAATTGGTTCCCCATTTGGCTTGTTTTCTGTCTGAATAAACAAGGTTAAGTTCAGCATATTCTGTAAGTTGCCTATAAATTGTAGTTTTAGAGCACCTTCCCTCTTTTATTTAATATTGTTTCACAAGTGCTGAAAACATGCTCAGATGCAATGTTTCTTACGACTAAATTCCGTTGCGCCATAAATGTTTTCTTAGCCACCATCCTAAGATAACTTTAATTGTGGTGGCTTGCTTATTAATGTCTGTGTGTAATAACGTGTGAGCTGCTATGTATATTGACCATTGTAGTATTAACTTCCTGTTATTGAAGTAATTTGAAATGAGTCTGTTATCAGTTTGGGCCAGGGAATAAGGCTTTGTAGCAGGGAGTAACCAGTAGTTCACACGGACCTTATTTACTAATTTTAGTGACAAAGCAAGGCTCTTTTTACCTACAGTGGTTGACTTTTACCTGTCATGGCAGATTTTTTTCCGTTGTGTTCGAACACACACACACACACACACACACACACACACACAATTTTAAAATCTAACGGTAATTTTTACGAAAAATGCACGTGTTTTTGTTCATTCCTAATTTTATATATTTTATGGGTGGTTGTTAATAATGATAAACCGTAAGTTAAGTTTTTTACAGTACTGGCTTCACTATTAGTTGACGACGGTAGTCTTTGATTTTTCAGTTTGTGAAGAGCTACGGCACTTCATTTGGAAAGTCATATCCCTAGCTACTAATGGCTTTCCAAGAAGCTTACCCTACTCTACCATCGTTTTACATGACGACAAGGATTTCAACTCGTCTACACACGCATAAACAAAAGCTGACACAACAAGTGAAATTAGAGATCCCAAAATGTTTTATATAACTGAATGGGAAATTAAAAAAATAATATATAACATAGCTGAATTCGAACCTCCGACTCTATGGCTGTGACGCCAGTAGGCTACCACCTGAGCTAAACCGACAGATGCTGCAGCCGTTTTAATTACTGGTACTTACGTGCACTTTGCAAAATTTCAAAGTCGATCTCTCAAGAATTTTTTAGAGTTGCGTCGAACGGCATTGGCTGATTGTTATTAAAGTTCTGAACTTTGCGTACCATAAATATAAAGAAATTGTAAAATCCGATACCCATGTGGTCTCCTTGTAAGACAACCTTACAGTAACATCATTGTTTTGTTAACTTGGTACTTTTTCACTGCAATCTACTACTTCCTTAACGCGGGATAATGAAATACTTGTTAAAATATCGTTCTATGCTGTCGTTTCAGTAGGATGTTGCACTCTGTAGCTGTTCAGCTTTTCAGGTCCTCCATTTAAGTTTGTCTTTAGTTTGACATTTGGAAAGTGTGTTTTTCATGAAATCGGCCAAAGAATACGAAAAATCTTAATTATTAATGGCACGTGACCATACAGTCTAAGAAATCGAACTACAAACCCAGGCGTTGTGCGAATTGGTCACAAGCTGAAATTCATACCGATATCGACGAATCATACACATTTGACGGTTTATGGAAGAATTTGTGACGTTGCAGCGTGTTTGAAATCGTGCGGATGGCAAGGATAGTGAAAAGGGGCCATATTGGGCCTCGTGGAACGGAGGATCGCGGCTTCGAAACCCGGTCAGATCACGGATTTTGTTTCAATCTCCGTTTTAACCTAGCCTTCACCACCCAACAACATGAGGATTCGCAAGAAGCCACACGAGTTTCGGATTCCTTATTAATCTGTAGGTCCTCTTTTCCCAGTCAGATAACTTGGGTAGATTAGGGACATGCTAGGCGCCAAAGTGGCGTCCAGCTGAAAGACTTACACCGGAGCCCTCAGCCACACGAAACTATTATTATGTCGATATCAAAGCATAAAATACTCGCCAGTGTACTAATTTGGATAGAAAAGAATGCCTTCCAGAGAGGCGCGTCAACGATATACGCAGATTTCAGAACATGAGAGAGGACATAAAAAAAGGTTTGTATAGCTTATGGGACTTAACTACGGGGTCATCAGTCCCTAAACTTACACACTACTTATGAACTAACTAATACTAAGGACGGCACAAATATCCATGCCCGAGGGGGTTTCGAACCCCCGACCGTATGGCCGTGCAGACCGTGACTGGAGCGCCTCAGTCTTATTTATTTATTTATTTATTATTTTTTATTTATTTATTTATTTTGCTCTATGGGTAGTTCTGCTGCTTGCGGTCGCTGATCGTGTTTGTTCATTGTTGTTCGTTCAGCGGTTGGCTCAGCTTTTTTTATTACAGAGGGCGTTTTAGCCCCCTGACCGGGCGCGCTGAGCCACGGCGCCCGGCGTCCCCTCGTCCACCGCGGCCGGCAGGGAGGACATAACTAAGCCCGAATAATCCGGATCAAACAATCAGTGAATCGTACGACATTTGAGCAGAAATGATGCCACTATTTGACAATGTTGCTAGGAATGGATGTGTATGAATAAATACTCAAGGTGTGACCCAGACGTCATTCCTTTGGCTTATAGGTTTCAATTTAATTACTGTGGCTAGAACAGCAGTAGAGTACTCACACATGCACGCAGTCATCAGAAGAACAGTGCAGTGGTTGGTTTGCACTTTGTGCTGGTCTTGAAGCTTCTTACTTTCTGGGATGTTGAAATCTAGCAAGGAAAAGCAACTTGCCTCTCTCTATGGTTTCTCTTTATTGGCGTCACGGCTGACAGGCTGTCCACCTTTACAGCTTTCACGTGTCCCCAGCTAGCAGACATATTAACGTGCTTTCTGTCTGTGGTCAGTCAGACGAAAGCAGACTCCCATGACTACGTCTACTCTCACACTATGCCGTGTGATCGTCCCGAGCCGCGCGGGAGTAGCCGAGCGGTCTGGAGCGCCACGTTTCGGATCGCGCGCCCTGCCGCGTCGGAGGTTCGAATCCTCCCTCGGGCATGGATGTGTGTGTTGTCCTTAGATTAGTTAGTTTAAGTAGTTTGTAAGTCTAGGGAGTTATGACCAAAGTAGATTGGGACCATAGAAACGCATACATTTGAACTTTTTTTTATCATCTCGAAATCTAACGATACCTGGCAAGCACCAGTAGTTTCTTCGATACAGGAGGAAGTTACGATATAATTTATTACATTATGGTGTCGGTCCTTCTGTTTCTTGAGGAATTTCAACTTTCAGGCTGCTATTAATCAGGAAAGATATGAAGTGGCGAAGTAGATGGTGATGATCGGATGGTCGGGAGTGGTGTTCAGCCTGCCTGGTGCAAGTCTTTAGCTAACGCGACTTCGGCGACTTGCGTATCAGGGGTAATGGAATGTTGATGAAGACAACGCAACATGCAATCATCGAATGGCGAAAATCTCCATCCGGCAGGAAATCGAACTCGGGCACCCTGCGTGGTAACCCAACACGGTGTCCACTGTACTGCGGAGGCGGACAATGAAGTGGTTAAAATAGTTGTAGTAATGATAGTATCCTGGTTCATATAGACGTGGTGATAAATGTACTACTAGTTGGCTAATAAGAGAGAGTGTAATTGTATTTGTGTACTAACAGATATGAGCTATTTGGTAATGCTAGTAGATTAAGGGCACAGAAGTCATGGGATAGGGATATGCACATATACAGGGTGTTACAAAAAGGTAAGGCCAAACTTTCAGGAGACATTCCTCACACACAAAAAAAGAAAATATTTTATGTGGACATGTGTCCGGAAACGCTTAATTTCCATGTTAGAACTCATTTTAGTATTTCTCTTTAAATGTAAATTGAAATAATTCGTGCGGACAATTGTCAAAATACCCAATTGTTTTGTTAGTATGTACTGTACTTCCTCGACTCACCGCCAGTTGGCCCAATTGAAGGAAGGTAATGTTAACTTCAGTGATTGTGTTGACATGCGACTCATTGTTCTACAGTACTAGCATCAAGCACATCAGTACGTAGCATCAACTGGTTAGTGTTCATCACGAACGTGGTTTTGCAGTCAGTGCAATGTTTACAAATGCGGAGTTGGCAGATGCCCATTTGATGTATGGATTAGCACGGGGCAATAGCCGTGGCGCGGTACGTTTGTATCGAGACAGATTTCCAGAACGAAGGTGTCCCGACAGGAAGACGTTCGAAGCAACTTATCGGCGTCTTAGGGAGCACGGAACATTCCAGCCTATGACTCGCGACTGGGGAAGACCTAGAACGACGAGGACACCTGCAATGGTCGAGGCAATTCTTCGTGCAGTTGACGATAACCCTAATGTCAGCGTCAGAGAAGTTGCTGCTGTACAAGGTAACGTTGACCACGTCACTGTATGGAGAGTGCTACGGGAGAACCCGTTGTTTCCGTACCATGTACAGCGTGTGCAGGCACTATCAGCAGCTGATTGGCCTCCATGGGTATACTTCTGCGAATGGTTCATCCAACAATGTGTCACTCCTCATTTCATTGTAAAATGAGCTCTAACATGGAAATTAAGCGTTTCCGGACACATGTCCACATAACATATTTTTTTCTTTGTGTGTGAGGAATGTTTGCTGAAAGTTTGGCCGTACCTTTTTGTAACACCCTGTATATGGCGGCTCAAATGGTATAGGAGGACAGTGCCAGAGGTGTTATTTGTACTCCAGAGATGATTTGAAAACGTTTAGAAGTGATTATGATCTCACGACGGGAATTAACAGTCTCTGAACGCAGTTGTTACAGCTAGACGCTTAGGACATTCCATTTTGGTTAATTGTCAGGGGATTCAATATTTCGAGATCAATAATGTCAAGAGCGTTCCGACAATACCCGATTTCAGGTATTACCTCTCAGCACATACAATGCAGTGACCAATAGCCTATACATAATGACCAAGAAGAGCTGTAATATTTGAATATGTAAAACAGTATAATTGGTGTAACAAAATTCCTAACGTGATGCAATAAGGGGATACACAAGTGGCGTTCAAATTGAGACGTTTGTAAATCTAGGAACCAAACTGCTGTGGTCATCAGTCTCTAGGCTTACAAACTACTTAAAGTAACCCGAGGGAGAACTCTGACTACTGACGGGAGTGGACTCGCATTCCCTGACATGGCGCCTAGAAGCGCTCGACGCAAGTGGCGTGACATGGAAGCCAGCTGGATGCTTCCATATAAGGGCATGAGTCAGAGCCAGGCACAGGTCTGGCCGACAGGGGTAGACGCCAGGCTTCTAGCAGGACGACCAAATATGGGCACGAGAAGAGGTGTTCAGAACTGATGGGGTGTCGGCAGCCGTTGAAGCAGTAATGTTAGAGATGGCTCTTCAGATGTTAGTAAGATGGAGCCCGGGCGTATATGGAGGAGGGTCTCAGGGGTTCAAACCCTTCCCGAAATGTTGACGAAGCTAAGAAAAAGTGGCATTATTCTGTATCAGGATAAAGCCCACCTACATTTTACCAAGACTGGGAAGCCGTTACACATGGTCCATACGGTTCCGATTTCTGGCTATGCGATTTCCATGTTTATGGAGCCCCGAAGAAAGACATTCCTGACCATATATATGCTTCCGAAGAAGAGGTGCACACCTGATCCTGTAGCTAACTGCAGACATTAGGAATTGACCGTCTTGTCTCAAAATGTTCAAATGTTTGTAGAGCTTATTGGACTTAACTACGGGGCCATCAGTCCCTAAACTTACAAACTGCTTATGAACTAGCTAATACTAAGGACGGCACAAATATTCTTGCCCGAGGGGGGATTCGAACCCCTGACCGTAGTGGCCGTGCAGACTGTGACCGGCGCGCCGCAGAACGCTCGGCCACAGCGGCCGGCCGTCTTGACTCACAGTGAGTTAAATGCACTAATAGTTATGGTGATTACTTCTGAAATAATGAGCAATTTACTTAGTTTTGTCCCAGATGTCTTCTTTTAATATGTCGGCTCCTTATAGATGAGTGTGACTTGCCTGTTTTCTTGTCACTAGGAACAATTCCTTGCTCAAAGAACTCACGGTAAATTAAGGCAAAGAGGTCGACTAAATTCGGCTGCGTTTCGGCGTATGAACTATTAGTCACCCTGTTAGACCCCGGAGCTTCAGTGTACTTCATAGCTTTGAGCTATTTTTCCAACACCACTATTAGTAATTAACGTGTCCGTCAGCAATATTTCTTGATATTTTTTTCTATAAACGAATCAAGGTTCCCGTCTAGTCAAAGATTATCGTTTGTAACTTATTTTTCGCCATTGACAGCTTTCACGTACAGAAAAAAGTCAGTTAAGGACTGCTTCTCTGATAATGTTTCAAAAGTTATCGAAAGCTTCACGCATTGCCTTTCTAATCTCCATCCGTGTTTCGATCCACATTTGCCTATCAACTGATATGATTTGCCTTGTCTATTTTGGAGATTCTTCATCTACATAAATACTCTGCAAGTCACTTTGAAGTGCGTGGTGGAGGGCTCATCAAACCGTTTTTATATTTCTTTACAGATCCATTCTCTAATACATCACGGGAAAAAGGAACACCTAAATCTTTCCGGTTTCGATCTGATTTCTCTTATTTTATTATGATGATCATGCCTCCCCATGTAAATGGGCTCTAACAAGATATTTTCGCATTCGGAAGAGAAAGTTGGGAGAAATCTCGCAAATGGATCTCGTCGCAACGAATAACGCCTGTCTTTTAATGATTTCCACTGCAACTCGTGAATCATTTCCGTTTTCTCCCGCCCTATATCGTGATAATACAAAACGAGCTGCTCTTCTCAGAACTTTCTCTAAATCGTACGTCAGTACCACCTGGTGTGGATCCCATAATGCGCAACAATACTCCAAAATAGGACGCCCAAGTGTAGTGTAGGCAGTTTCTGTTATATTTTCGGAGTGTTCTGCCAATGAACGTAGCCTTTGGTTCGCCTTCCGTAGAATATTTCCTATGTGTTCTTTTCAATTCAAGCTGTTCGTAATTGTTATTCCTAGGTATTTAGTTGACGGCCTGTAGATTTGGCTGACTTATCGTGTAAATGAAGTTTAACGGAGCGCCTGAGTCCTCTCGGCCACCGCGGCCGGCTATACCATGATGACTTTCTAGTATCGAGTCATTAGCAATGAAAAATAATATACTACATACAGTATCCGTGCCACTTGCATTTCTATTGAAAGTAGTCGTTATTACAATGTCCATTTATTGAAAACCCTCCCGAGATGGAGTGTGTGAAGTGGTGAGTAGGAGCGCTAAGCCTACATAACCTTGGACAAAAGTTTAACAGTAAAAGTGACTATACTCAACGGCATCCCTGAATACAAAAAGCGTGCTCTTTACCGCCAGTTGGATACAGTACTTAGTTATCACAATGACAGCCTCATTCGCCGATTCCGAACGAACCAACTACCAGCACCTCTACTGCATCTACTGGGTCACACTTATGAAGAAGCAAAGTTTGTGGCTTTTAGAAAACATCGCGAGATGTGACGGATTTATACATTTGCAACTGAAGCCTCCCGTGTACAGTTGCTCTGTCATAACCAGAGATTGGGGCGCGTCTAGCTAACGCAAGGAGTGGCATTTGCATAGAGTTATCAGTACTAACAGACACTGCACACTGCAAGAAATAACCGCAAAAAGTAAATGTGGGACGTAGGACGAATGTATCCATTACGACAATACGTCGCAGTCTGGTGTATGAGCTACGGCAACAGGCTACGGACTAGATTGCCTTTCCTAACAGCAGGACATGGCCTGCAGTGTCTCTCCTAGGCCCGCGACCATATCTGTTTGACTCAAGACGATGGAGAACTGTGGCTTTGCTAAGAGCTAATTGCGTGGTTCGAGCTTGGTTCAGACCACACGAAGCCATGGATGCAAGTTGTCAATAAGATACTAGCCAAGCTGGTGGTACCTCCATAATGATGAGAGCTACTTTTACATGTAATGGTCTGGGTCCTCTGAAATAAGTGGACCGAGAACTGGCGGGAAATACTTATGTAAGGATATTTAGAGACCATTTGCAGCCACTCGTGGACTTCATGTTCCCAAACAAGGATCGGATTTTGTATAGGGGCCAGTGTGCCGTGTCACTGAGCCACAGCTGTTCGCTGTTGTGTTGAAGAACATTCTGGACAGTTCTAACGAATGAACTGGTCGTCCAGATCGCTCTTCATGAATCCAAGCAAACATTTGTGGAACATCAGTTCGTTCACAAAATCCAGCAACACTGTCCCACTATAGGCGCTCATCATATTTGTAGGGGACTTGCAGCAACTTGTTGAGTGCAAGACAAGCCGAGACGCTTCACATCACTCAGCTGAAGGAGAAAGGTCAACATTAGGATTATCACATGACTTTTGTCATCTCAGTGTATTAACCATATACACAAATATACAGGGCATAACTACATATCTGGGAAAGATCTGGGATTTCGACAGAGAACCTGACAACAAGCAGAACATGTCGGGTACACGTATGGTTTACTTGCTTTCGTTGTTGTGTTAGAGACCATCATTTGGGTTGACAGACTGTGATTTACTTCGTACAGTGTACATCTACATACATACTCCGCAATCCACCGAAGGTGCGTGGCGGAGGGTACATTGTACCACTACTAGGCATTTCCTTTCCTATTCCACTCCCAAACAGAAAGAGGAAAACAAGAACGTCTATATGCCTCCGTACGAGCCCGAATTTCTCTTATCCAAAAATATGTTTGTAAATCTATCGGACCAAACTGCGTGGTCATCAGCCCGTAGCTTACAAACTACTTACGCCTAGGTAAACTAAGCTAAGGACCACACACACATACCCATGCCCCAGGGAGGACTCGAACCTCCACGGCGAGCAACCGCGCGCTCCGCAACGAGACGCTTTAGACCGCTCGGCTACTCCACCGCGGCTTCTCTTATCCTGTCTTTGCGATCACTACACGAAATGTAAGTAGGCGGCAGGAAGATCGTATTTCACTCAGCTTCAAATTGCGGCCCTCTAAATTTCCTCAACAGAAATTCACGAAAAGAACGTCGTCTTTCCTCCAGCGATTCCCAATTGAGTTGCCGGAGCATTCCCGTGACACTCGCGCATTGGTCGAAACTACCAGTAACAAACCTAGCTGCTCGCTTCTGAACTGCTTCTATGCCTTCCTTTAAACTGATCTGCTGCGGGTCTCAAACACTTGAACAATACTCAAGACGTGGTCGTACAAGCGTTTTATACGCGGTTTCCTTTGCAGATGAAGTACATCTTCCCAAAATTCTCCCAATAAACAGAAGTCGGCTGTCCGCTTTAATCACAACTGTCCTCACATGTTCGCTCCATTACATATTGCTCTGCAATGTTACGCCTACATATTTGAACGACGCGACTGAATCAAGAAGCTCACTATTAATGCTGTATTCGAACATTATAGGATTGTCTTTCCTACTCATGCGCATCACCTTACATTTTTCTACATTGAGAGCTAGCTGTCATTCTTCGCACCAACTATAAATTTTGTCTAAGCCATCCTGTATGCAATTACAGTCAATTAAAGACGACACCCTCCCATACACCACAGTATCACCAGCAAACAGCCGCAAATTACAAGTTACTCTGTCCCTCAGATCATTTATATAGATAGATAATAATAGCGGTCCTATCATACTCCCCTAGGGTACGTCTGATAATACACTCGTCTCTGATGAACACTCGCCGTCGAGAACAACGTACTGGTTTCTATTACTTACGAAGTCTTCCAGCCAATCATAAATCTGTGAACCTATTCCATAAGCTCGTATCTTCGTTAGCAGTCTGCAGTGTGGCACCGCGTCGAACGCTTTTTTGAAGTCGAGAAAAACACAATCCGCCTGTTGCCCTTCGTCCATGGCTCGCAAGATGTCATGTGAGAAAAGAGCAAGCTGAGTTTCACATGAACGATGTGTCCTAAAGCCGTGCTGATTCATAGAAAGACGTTTGGCCGTGTCAAGGAATTTCGAACTGACAATATGCTCCAAAACTCTACAGAAAACTGATGTCAGCGATAATGGCCTGTAATATGTGGGTCAGTTCTCTTTCCTTTCTTATAAAAGTTAGTTACCTGAGCTTTTCTTCCAATCACTAGGAAAACAAGATTAAAGATTCGCGAAAAATGCAAGATAAGTAAGGGTCCAATGCCGCAGAATACTCTTTGTAAAATCGAACTGGTATTCCATCCGGACCAGCAGACTTTTTCGTATTTAGCTCTCTCAGCCGCTTTTGTACACCGGAAATACCTATTACTATGTCCTCCATTTCGGAGTTAGTAGGTTGATCAAATGATGGTACAATTCTGCGGTCCTCCTGCGTGAAAGATTTGTTAAAGGTTAAATTTAAAACTTCAGTTTTCCGTTTGCTTTCTTCTATTACTGCCCCGAAATGATAAACGAGTGACTGGATTGTGGGCTTCGACCCGCTTATCGATTTTACATAGGACCAGAATTTTTTCGGGCTCTCGGAAATATCTTTTGCTAAGGTATGGCTGTGGTTATTATTGTATGCTTCGCGCATCGACCTTTTTATAGACGCACGAATCTCTACTAACTTTTGCCTGTCATCATTTGCGTGTTTTTTTTCCTTCTAACATTATTATTATACCACGGTGGATCTTTTCCATCCTTATCGACTTTATAGGCACATATTTCTCTAACCCTTTATTACAACGCATTTAAATTTAGTTCACAATTCCACTACATCGATTGGACCGGAACTAAACGATGTCCATTCATTTTCTAAGTGCGATACTAACAATTGATTATCGGCTCTTCCTAACAAAAACACGCTTCTAGCCTTCTTGATTGGTTTATGAAATTTGGTCACCATCGACGCTGTGACATCATGAGCACTAACTCCTGTCTCGACACAGACATCGTTAATAAGGTCAGGCCTGTTCGTAGCTATAAGGTCTAAAATGTTTCAATTGCGTGTGGGTTGTCGGTTTAACTGAAGGAAGGTGCTGTACAGAAGGTGCTCAAAATGGCCAGCACGAGCTGTAATGCAGGCGTTTATGAACCGATCACTGACTGTCTCACCGGTTTCCATATTCCATACGTCTGTCGTACCTCCTGACACACTTGCTGTAAGCGCTGGCGCATCAATTCCACATCATGAATAGGTGTGCCATACATAATGGCCTTCAAATGACCCCACAAGTAGACGTATAATGGACTGAGGTCTGGAGAACCAGCAGGCGGTCCCTATCCATTTGTTTGAGACTGCTCTAGCAGCACGAGGAAAATGAGGCGGTGCTCTATCATGCTTAAACCACATAGGGAAGAAACGTGAGCGGTCTGGCATTCACTAACATGACTCCTAGAACCTACACAAATGACCAACCTGCATAGTGACGTGGGCTGTGTTGTCTATTCAACGAAGATATACGTTACTAGAGAGGGCATATCATCAGAAATGAAATTAAATAAGAAATAAACATATGTTAGATAAAATACCATTGTAATTAAATGGCTACAACATTATTATTTTAAATGAAAAAAGTTTCACATGTCCTTTCTAGATGAGCTTTCTAGTTGACATCATCAGCACATAGTATAATGTCGTCAGTTGCAGTTTCCATGACAACAACGGGCCGGCTATAATCGGGTTCCACTCATGCGCTATTCTGCAGCTCCCCTTCCCAGCCGTCTGGAGTGACAGAATTAAAAGCATTGTCTGAGGGTTTCGAATGTTCAAATGTTTGTAGAGCTTATGGCACTTAACTACGGGGTCATCAGTCCCTAAACTTACAAACTAGCTAATACTAAGGACGCACAAATATCCATGCCCAAGGGGGGATTCGAACCCCCGACCGTATAGGCCGTGCAGACCGTGACTGAAGCGCCTCAGTCCCCTCGGCCACCGCGGCCGGCCCTGAGGGTTTCCTTACATTTAGTGCAGACAAGTCGCCAGTGACGCCATGCTCCCTTATGCTCCGCTTCTGTCTCAAACCCGTTTTTCAAGCCAACATTTGACACTATTATTCTTCTGGAGACACGTTTTCACTCCATAACACTCAAAATATATTGTGGATACCGCGACATTTCCTGAATGTTAGATACCCGTCAATTGATGAATCATCAAGATAAAAATATAACCTATGAAAATAAAGTTCGGTGAATGTAGTCAGAGTACTATGATACGTCTGTTCTTAAGGAACAGAGGTTGCTGATGGTCCGTAGCCATAAATGTTAAATATACATTCAATACTTCGCAATTTGCGGGAATTTCCGACTTTAGCTGCTCTTCTTCAGTTGCTCTATCATATTCTAACATATGAAATTTTGTGCCGGACCGGGACTCGAACCCGGGCCTCCCGCTTTTCGCAAATGAAAATTTATTCCGGACCGGGACTCGAACCCGGATGTCCCGCTTTTCGCGAAAAGCGGGAGACCCAGGTTCGAGTCCCGGTACGGCACAAATTTTCATGTTACAATATGATTGAGCAACTGAAGAAGAGCAGCTAAAGTCGAAAATTCTCACAAGTTGCGAAGTAATGAATGAAGTCAGAGTAGTTGAATGGGCAACACAGGTTAACCATAAGGATACCATGCGCCGCGTGGAATGGACGCGTGGTCTAAGGCGTCATGTTACGGACTGGGCGGCCGTTCCCGGCGAAGGATCGATTCCTCTTTCGGGCATGGGTGTGTGTTGTCCTTAGTGTAAGTTAAAGTAGTTTGTAATTCTAGGGACTGATGACCAAAGTAGTTCAGTCCAATACGTTGACAAACATTTGAACGTTCTGAACACAGCGCTGCACCTGCATAGACAACGGTGTTGAGAACCTGCCCCACCGTATTTCAAAAACTTCAAATGTTTGTAAAGCTATCGAACCAAACAGCGTGGTCATCAGTCCGTAGCTTACAAACTACTTATACTAACTTAAACTAACCTAAGGACAAACACACACCCATGCGTCAGGGAGGACTGTAACGTCCGACGGTGAGCAATCGCGCGCTCCGCAGCTCTGCTATTGCACCGCGGCACGGTATTTCAGTTGAACTTCGTCTTATTTAGGCTTATTGTTAGACCTTTTGGACGAAGTTCTTGTTTTGTGCGTTGGGCCGCGGCGGAGCGGCTGAGCGCATTGAGGCGCTATGCAACGATGCGCGAGGCCGTTTCCCCCTCGGGCATGGATGTTTGTTCCGTCTGTAGTATAAGCTAGTTCATAAGTAGTTTGTATGTTTAGAGACTGGTGACACCCTAGTTAAGTCCCATAAGCTTTACAAACATTTGAACATCGTGCGTTGGTTCTGAACTGAGGACAAGATAATGAACGAGCGAACGATCAATTTAAAGTTTTGTTATAAGACATCTAAAGAAACGTATGCGATTCTGGTAGGTGTTTATGAAGATCAAGCACTGTCCATGAAGTGTGGGTACGAATGGTTCGACCGTTTTCGAGGAGGCCGGGAATGTTTATATTGTCCTTAGGTTAGTTTACCTTAGTTTAAGTAGTTTGTAAGTTACGGACCAATAACCCAGCAGCTGAGTCCGATGGATTTATAAACATTTGAACATCGGGCGGAGGTTGACACGGCGGTCAGTCCGTACCTGTTACACCTTTCGAGATCTGTAATGGACGGTAGATACTTCGTTTTGCGCTCATTCGTAAAACAAAAGTGGATAAGGCTCACATTGTTAACAGTTTTATTAAACTAGTACATCAAAAGCTAATGTAAGAAGCACATAGCCGCGCGGGAATGGCGACGCGTTCTATGGTGTCATGTTACGGATTGCGTAGCCGCTCCCGTCGCATGTTTGTCTCCTCACTCGGTGAGTTTGTTGTCTTCAGCATAAGTTAGTGTAACTTATAAGGGACACCTTTGACCTCGAATGCTCGGAACCGCACGAAACCGCGCTTATAATAACAGGCTATCGTAAACAGGACAGTGGTGTGCGTCATTTCCATGAAAAACGTTGTGTCGTAGCTCACGTAACATTTTAACATAGAGACCACGTACCAAGATACAATTCCATAAGAAGGAAATTATATGCAGTTTACTGGTGTCAGTGTATCATTACATAATCAGTTAGCAACGGCAAAAACGCTCTGCTTCAAGTACACTCCTGGCCATTACAATTGCTACACCACGAAGATGGCGTGCTACAGACGCCAAATTTAACCGACAGGAAGAAGAGGTGATATGCGAATTATTAGCTTTTCAGAGCATTCACACAAGGTTGGCGCCGGTGGCGACACCTACAACGTGCTGACATGAGGAAAGTTTCCAACCGATTTCACATACACAAACAGCAGTTCACCGGCGTTACCTGGTGAAACGTTGTCGTGATGCCTCGTGTAAGGAGGAGAAATGCGTACCAGCATGTTTCTGACTTTTATAAAGGTCGGATTGTAGCCTATCGCGATTGCGGTTTATCGGATCGCCACATTCCTGCTCGCGTTAATACTCGATCCAATGACTGTTAGCAGAGTATGGAATCGGTGGGTTCAGGAGGGCAATATGGAACACCGTGCTGGATCCCAACGGCCTCGTATCACTAGCAGTCGAGATGACAGGCATGTTATCCGCTTGGCTGTAACGGATCGTGCAGCCACGTCTCGATCCCGGAGTCAACAGATGGGTACGTTAGCAAGACAACAACCATCTGCACGAACAGTTCGACGACGTTTGCAGCAGCATGGACTTTCAGCTCGGAGACCATGGCTGCGGTTACCCTTGACGCTGCATCACAGACAGGAGCGCCTGCGATGGTGTACGCTACGATGAACCTGGGTGCATGAATGGCAAAACGTCATGTTTTTGGATGACTCCAGTTTCTGTTTACAGCATCATGATGGTCACATCCGTGTTTTTTTTTTTTTTTTTTTTTTTTTTTTTTTTTTTTTTTTTTTTTTTTAGTCTGGCACTCTGCTACTTTTTTTTTTTTTTTTTTTTTTTTTTTTTTTTTTGCTCTATCTGTAGCTCTGTTCGTTGCGGACGTTGATCAAGTTTGTTCGTTTTTGTTCGATTTGTTCTTGGCTCAGCTTTTTTTTTTTTTTTTTTTTTTTTTTTTTTTTTTTTTTTTTTTATTACAGAGGGCGTTCAGCCCTCTGACCGGGCGCGCTGAGCCACGGCGCCCGGCGTGTTTGTCGACATTGCGGTGAACGCACATTGGAAGCGTGTATTCCTCATCGCGATACTGGCGTATCACCCGGGGTGATGGTATGGGGTGCCATTGGTTACACGTCTACGTCACCACTTGTTTTCATCGATCGTACTTTGAATAGTGGCCGTTATATTTCAGATGTGTTACGACCCGTGGCTATACCCTTCTTTCGATCCCTGCGAAACCCTACATTTCAGCAGGGTAATGCACGACCGCATGTTGCAGGTCCTGTACGGGGCTTTCTGGATACGGAAAATGTTCAACTGCTGCCCTGGCCAGCACATTCTCCAGATCTATCACCAATTGAAAACGTCGAGTCAATGGTGGCCGAGCAACTGGCTCGTCACAATAAGCCAGTCACTACTCTTGATAAACTGTGGTATCGTGTTGAAGCTGCATGGGCATCTGTACCTGTACACGCCATACAAACTCTGTTTGACTCGATGGCCAGGCGTATCAAGGCCGTGATTACGGCCATAGGTGGTCGTTCTGGGTACTGATTTCTCAGGATCTATGCACCCAAATTGCGTGAAAATGTAATCACATGTCAGTTTTAGTAAATATATTTGTCCAATGAATACCCGTTGACCGCTAGTGTACTTACAATAGCGCGAAACACACATATACAGCAGCACCACACCTGAAAGCACTTATACTAGTCCTCAAAGTGCAAATGCGGGGTTTCGATGAAGTGGTTAAAACACAGTGGGAGGGAACAACGTGCACACATCACTAAAGCCCCGTTCCTAATCACGTTAGCATTCACGCAGTCCAGTATAAAAAACTTCACTTTCAAATCATTTTCAAATGATGGTATTGGTATGTGAATGTCATTCCCAGCAACATAGACATTATACGTAGGTGCTGCAAATTAGCCGGCCGCGGTGGCCGAGGGGACTGAGGCGCTCCAGTCACGGTCTCCATGGCCACTGCGGTCGGGGGTTCGAATCTCCCCTCGGGCATGGATATTTGTGCCGTCCTTAGGATTAGCTAGTTTATAAGTAGTTTCTAAGTTTATGGACTGATGACCCCGTAGTTAAGTCCCATAAGCTATACAAACATTTGAACATTTGCAACAAATTACTTGTCAATCACGGAGTGAAGTTTCACGATGACATAACTATCATGTACTTTCATTTGTGGTTTGGCAACTAGTAGTTCTAAAAAATCAATAATTCTTATGATATAGAGTTTATATTCGCGAAAGAGGTAAACTTCAAGTATTTGACAATTGTTTGTTGTTTTCGGTGGCAAGAATTCAGAGTAACAACTGCGTTTGGAAAACTGGCATGTAGAAGGGTACGAGCTGTAGACCCGTCCAGCAATCACAGAACAACAAGTTCTTTTCATTTGTGACGTGTTTGCCAAGGACCGAGGTCGGAAAACGTTTAATGTGTTCTTTAGTCATTTTTACATTTTTTCTTGCATCCACATCAGTGTTCCGTGGACAAGTTGTTCAAGTTCCTATAAAACATTTGGACCAAAAGCGTTTTATGTCTTTTGAGAACAGGTACACAACTTGTTTGCTAGTCTGCCTGCCAGTGATTAAGCCACATCAATTGTGTAGCTGTGGGTAGAGCTATGACCAGACTGCAATATGCTACCTGTAGTTTTATCTCATCTATAAGATAGTGTTCAAGCTGAAGACATTTCATACTGGAATTGACTCTGGTCACTGTTCCAATCATTACCTTTCTCCATACCATCCTCTTTTATAACCATGTTCACTTCCTCCGCAAACTTTTTTGCCTTCTGACGTATAATGTTGTCTTCTATGTCCTTACGTGTCACAAATGTAGTAATATGCTTGGATGAAATGCCATAATCATCCTTGAGATGGTCGGTAAAGGAAATTGACCGAGCCAACCATTTTAGCCGCTTCTAGTGCCAACATCTGCAGATCCCAATACTGAACTGTACAGCCATACCTTCTTGCACCATCAAATAGTGATATTACATACCTCTGTATAGTTTTTAATTGCGACAATTTGTTTCCTTTGAAACGAGCACCTGCTCCCCGTTTCCTAGACACATAATTCAGAATCATTGTGCAGTTTGATTTACTTTTGATGCAGTTATAGCGCTTCATTAGTTTGCTGTAGTAATTGAAGCCACGATTGTAATAATCCTGATAAATGTACGCTGTCATCAATATCTTTTAATACACTGGACCTAATCTTTCTGGGTGGCGTGGGTGCGCACTCACTGCCTTACCTGTTCCTGTTGCTCTAGAGATGAACGTCGTGTACTGCTTGAAGAGCCACCTTCAGGTTCAGGATCCTCCTGTCCAAATTCTACATATCTATCCAGAGTAACGTCGTGTATTTCTGTGTCGTCGCCATTATTGTTTTTTTCCTTTATTGTTGTTTTAAAGCCAGCTGTAGAAACAGCTGGCAGGCTGGCAGCAGCTGCGGTGGCTGCTCTTCAGCCATGTGACATACAAAATTTGACAAATAAGAGATAAAATATAAAAAAGAGGAACAAAATTGCGGAAAAATTAAAACAATTTACACGCTGAGTTTTCGACAGACTAAAACGTACATGGATAAAACGGGATAAACATATATCAGGGAACGATGAACAGACGAGGAGTAATAAAAAGCACACATAGTTAGTAAAAACAGGTGGCCACGGTGGCGAGTTAAAAGTACATTGTAGAGACACTAAGTTCACACTCGAAGACATCGGACGGCGTTCTGAATAAAACATGGGGACGGCGATTATGGAGGCACTGCGTAAAACACACGACACTGGAGACACTTGCACTGAACACGTAGATAAAAAGTCGAGACGCCCCCGCAGGGGGTGGGGAGGGGATGGAGGGGGGAGGTGGGGCAGGGACGGGGGAAGTGCGGGGGAGGGGGAGAAGGGGAGGGAAGAGAGCGTAAGGAGGGAAGGAGTGACGAGACTCTGGGCATGGGAGAGGGGTAGCCAAGCGGGCGGGAAGGAAAAGGGACGGGAGAGAGGGGAGGGGCGCTGATGCTACGGGGAAGGGATCAGAGTTGGTAGGAGGGGTAGATATCGGGACGAAGTTCGGTATCCGGTAGAGGGAGGGTGCGGAAATTGCCTTGGGAGAGGATACGGAGCGTATGGAGGTGAAGGCCGGGAGGGACGGTTTGGCGGAGGCGTGGCAGAGGCCTGGGATTTGTAAGAATAGGGTAGACCAGAGGGTTTTGGGACTCTATTTTTCGGGATGTGTACAGGAGCCGGAGATGTTCAAGGTGTTGTAGGAGAGGAGGGAAGGGGATGAGGTCATAGAGGATCCGCGTGGGGGAAGGGAGTCTGATACGGTATGCGAGGCGGAGGGCGTGGCGTTCTAGTATCTGGAGGGACTTGTAGAAAGTAGGAGGGGCTGATATCCAGGCGGGGTGGAAGGAACAAAGGACAGGGCGCATGATTGATTTGTAGGTGTGAAGGACAGTGGAAGGGTGAAGGCCCCACGTCCGGCCAGTGAGGAGTTTTAGGAGGTTTAGGCGGGACAGAGCTTTCTCACGGAGGGATTTGAGGTATGGAGTCCAGGACAGTTGGCGGTCAAGGGTAAGGCCAAGGTACTTGAGGGTGGGGGTGTGACGGATGGGTCGGTTGTGAAGGGTAAGATAGAAATCGTGGAGGCGGAAGGTGCGGGTAGTACGACCTATGACTATTGCCTGGGATTTGTCGGGATTGACGGAGAGGAGCCACCGGTTACACCAGGAGGTCGCCAATATATTTCTGAATTATTATATTATATACCGGCGAACTCCATATCCTCGGCCCCGATGTCATTTCCATATTCAGCACGTCGCAACTTGGTCCCTAATATTTGTGCTACATGCGTTGGATTAATTCTCCTCGTAATATCACTGCATTATACACAGTTTACACAGTAACTCGCTTGCGAACACTCCAAGAGACTGATACATACTGCAGCTGTAACACTCACGCAACTGCAGCACTGGTTAGTAGAGTTACAGTATGCCACCATCTAGTGGCGCTTCAGACAAGTGCGGTGTTTTGCATGGAAATGATGCAAACCACTGTTTGTTTATGATTGCTTGTCACGGAACGATGACCTTACCAGTTTGGTTCCTTGGTTTACAAACGATACAACATTTTTGAGAAGTACATGGATACACTTTGGTTTAGACTCAAAAGCGGACAAATCCGGTAGTTGATATCAAAGCCGGCCAATTCAAGCTTTTAACCCATTTTCACGACTTAAATACTGCTTTTTGCTTCTGTTTCTTTACTGCGAATAATGTTTTGACGTGAAAGGTAACGAACAATCTCACAAGTGTGGATACTTTGTTAATAAGCTTTTCATTTTTCTGCCGCGCCTGTAAAAACACAGAAAGTTTACCTGGTCGTCTTTGATTTAGGTCCTCAAGTGCGCCTGTTTTGTGTATGAAGAAACAGGAGCGGCCTAATACCGAAACGCCCTATTCGGTATTAACGCATTTAAGGCGACTCCTTACGATTTATGTCTTTATTTTATCCCCGATAGCATCATATTAAAATTACAAAAAATTTATGGATTTATTATTGAAACCCAACGTTTCGTCCTGAACTGCGGAGGACATTTTCAAGGAATCCAGATTTCATTTAGTTTCACGCCCTCCTTCATTCTTTTGAAATTATTGGGGTGTTTTACAATTTCTATAGCCTCTCTGTACAGTCTTTCGTGGTATCTGTTCGCGGTGGCCGAGGGGACGCCGGGCGCCGTGGCTCAGCGCGCCCAGTCGGAGGGCTAAACGACTCTCCGTAATAAAAAAGCTGAGCCAAGCATTCATCGAACGACAACGAACAAACAGGATCAACGTCCGCAGGGAACTGAACTGCTCGTAGAACAAAAAAGGGGACAGAGGCGCTCCAGTCACGGTCTGCACGACCACTACGGTCGGGGGTTCGAATCCTCCCTCGGGCATGGATATTTCTGCCGTCCTTAGTGTTAGCTAGTACATAAGTAGTTTGTAAGTTTAGGGACTGATGACTCCGTAGTTAAGTCCCATAAGCTATACAAACATTTGAACATTTTTTTGTTTTTGTTTTGTTTTGGTATCTGTTCGTGGCTGCTAAAACCTTAGTTTTATAAAATTGAATAAGATGGTCCCCTGGTTGAAAAACATGTTCAGCAACAGCTGATCTGTCAATCTCTCCCCTTCTACAGTTCCCATTGTGCTCTTCTAGTCGTTTTTTTACTGTTCTTTTTGTGGTACCCACGTATACGTTTCCACAGCTACACGGAATCCTATAAATTCCTGCTTTTTCAATTTGATAAGACTCAGGTTTTAGCAGCCACGAATTGATACCATGAAAGACTCTAAAGAGAGGCTATAGAAATTGTAAAATGCCCCAATAATTTCAATAGGATGGAGAAGGGCGTGAAACTAAATGAAATCTAGATTCCGGTTTAATGTAACAGTCTTCCACCATGCGACGATATTACCGGAGGACAGCTATCGGGCCGGCCGCGGTGGCCGAGGGGACTGAGGCGCTCCAGTCACGGTCTGCACGGCAACTACGGTCGGGGCTTCGAATCCCCCCTCGGGCATGGATATTTGTGCCGTCCTTAGTCTTAGCTAGTTCATAAGTAGTTTGTAAGCTTAGGGACTGATTACCCCGTAGTTAAGTCCCATAAGTGCTACAAACATTTGAAATTGAACATTTGACAGCTATCGGCGACGACGAATTGCGCGCGCATATCAAAAACATGTGACGTCACACCTCTGCGTGGGAGCCCTCGTAAAACGGAGTTTGGCTTCAGTCAGTAGCGAGCCCGGGTGTGCTTCGGACATACAAAAGTGCCGCGACCCACCATGAAACTGTCCTCCGCAGTTGGGGACGAAACGTAGGGTTTGAATAATAAAGCCAAAAGACCGAGGCATAGTAGCCCGGAAATTTTTAGTAATTTTGACCTTTCCGGCCGTGAAAGTTTACATTTCACAGCATCATATTAGCCTAAAAACATAAGAATATATAAATGACTAAAAGCGACAATGTGTGCCTGTGATGGCACGCAGATGGCGGGCTATTACAGATGCTTGCGCATGGTCAGTGAGTGAGGTAAGGACGCTTGCCGTGTACAGAGCGCACAATTACTGCCCAAGGGCGCTTGCCTCGATAAGGTGACGTGCCTGTTCACTACAAGCCGGTTGTCCGCCGCTTTGTGCAACTCCAGTTACGCTTCACCATCACTCTCACATAGCGTACGAGGCCTCATTCGCAGCAGCCGAATATCTCTGTAGCACGCTGTCAACGTTTCGTTTTAAAATGTTCAAATGTTTGTAAACTTAAGCAACGAAACTGCTGAGATCATTGCTCCCAAGACTTACAAACTACTTAAACTAACTTATGCTAAGGCAAAAACACGCACACATACCCGAGCGAGGACTCGAACCTTCTACAGGAGAGGCCGCGCAATCCGTGACAGCGCGACCATATTTGTATTTGGGTCTAGACAAAAATTTTCTTCGAATTTATAACCAGATCTCTACAGTTTTAAAATAAACAAACGGTGCGAACAAAGACTATGTTGTAATAATTTATTAAATTCTGGTGTTTATTTCCATCCAATAATTAGGAAAACCGAAAATAGGAACCATATTTTCCAAAGGTAAAATTTATACGTTTAAATGTTTGTTTTGGTATTACTGGATGAGCAAATATTCAGCATATTTCTTGAATGAAACTTTTTACTCTGCAGCGGAGTGTGCGCTGATATGAAACTTCCTGGCAGATTAAAATTGTGTGCCGAAACCGGGACTCGAACCTAGGACCTTTGCCTTTCGCGGGCAAGCGCTCTACCAACTGAGCTATCCCGACACGACTCACGATGCCGCCCCAGAATTGTACTTCCGCCAATACCTTCTTTTTTCTGTTTTGAAAGGCTAGTATTGAAACATTCCACAGTAACAAACACATAAAAGGAGTCATTAATGTTAAGCTGAAGCATTGAATTAAATTTTTTTTATGTGACCGGGAATCGAACCCGGACTTCCATGCTTACTAGGCAGACGTCTTACCGCTAGACCACCACATCAGTAGCGCTAAAGGCGCCTCGGAAGAGTCTAAGAATGATTTCCTTCACGTCACAAACTTTAATTCAGCTTCTGTGTTCCATAGAACATTTCCACTCCATGCAGCGGAATAGCACCTCGGCAATGGACGTATTGGAGCATCCCTGTTTTAAGGTGATAGAAATATCATTGTAAATATTCGAGACGAAAATCCGTCTCAGGGATTGTATATTTGTTTTTTTTTTTGGAATGATTAATGCTGCATCAGTCACTAATTATAAATATTTTAATTGGCACGACGCGTTTCGGCAGCATGCTGCCATCATCGGGTGCATGTTTACAGTTACTGGTTACATTCTTGATGTATTGTGTTTTGTGTTGTGGGTGTCAGTGAAGTTATGTTTGTACAGTTTTAACCTGTTAGGAAGATATAGCTATTTTTACAATTATGTTTCATCATTATAGTTTTTGGATTATTGTAGTGTTTTGTTTACTTACAGTTTTGCTAATCTTGATAAACTTGTTGTCTGGCACACACAACACAAGCACATAGTACAAATACACTTATAACACATGTGGACATTTTGTATTTGAAGGTTACTATGCAAAGATCCTTAAAAGCTAAGATAAACTACTTACATCAGTATATGGTGAATATGCATGAGTTTAAACAGAAGTTGCTACATTTTGAAGAATTGATCAGTGTTACTTTTTAATTTTATATTTTACTTTTATTAATTTTATATCTTAATGAAAAATGCATTCAATACTGGAGAAATTTTTGAAAAAATTAGTATTGTTGCTTTCCAGTTTATCATTAAGTAGAAGTTCACCATGTATTTTCTCATGGATGAAGATTTCTAGTTCTTCATACAGGTCCATTATGTGTCCCTTGTCCATTTTATGCAATATATGAAGATCAATCTTGATATTCTGGAATGGATGTCCTGTGTTCTTTATATGGGTAGCTACTGCTGATTTATTAAAGTTATTGGTGTGGTAGGCATTTATGTGTTCATTGTATCTTGTTTTGAATTCTCTTCCTGTTTGGCCTACATACAGGGCATTAGAGGTGTTGCATACTATTTTGTAGATGCCCGAGTGTGTGTGTTTATCTGTTAGTGTGTTTATATTGTGTCTAAGTGAGTGTTGTAATTTATTGTTGGTTTTAAAAGCTATGTTGATGTTGTGTGGTCTGAAAATGTTTGCTATTTTGTAGGATAGTTTGCCAATGAAAGGGATACATGCTGTGGCTTTATTTTTTGATTTCTGTGTGGGGATTGGTTTCTTTTTGGTTTTGCTTTGTTGTGTAAGGTTGTCCACCAGTGTGTCATCATAACCATTTGCTGTGGCTATTTGTTCCAAATAACATGGATAAATTTATGTTTGTATATTTGTATTTACATTGATATTTACATTAAAAAAGTATTGCTTCACCTTGGCTCCAAGGTCTCCTGAAGGTTGAATGTGTATATTGCATCAAGAATACAGTTCCTTAGATTCTCCACAGATGCCATTCGATCCGCATAAAGATGTAAGCCGCCACGCATCAGAAGTTCCAATACGAAGCAGTGGATAAGATGGCCGATCAGTTCCAGTCATCCGCGGTGAAGCGGCCGAGCGCTCTAAGGCGCCTTGTTGCGGAGCGCGCGGTTGCCTACCGTCGGACGTTCGAGTCCTCCCTCGGGCATGTGTGTGTGTGTGTGTGTGTGTGTGTGTTGTCCTTATCGCAAGTTAGTTTAAGTAGTTTGTAAGGCTAGGGACTGATAACCGCAGCAGTTAGATTTACAAACATTTGAACCCTTTTTAGTTCCAGTCACACCACGAAGGAAGTATACTGCTTGTGTTGCCTGCAGTTCTGCCATGCCTAGACGCTAAGTTCTGAAATTTGATCGTATCCGCACTGTTACTTTGTGTCAAGAGGAATTCTCTCCAAGAGAATTTTCCGGAAATTTCGAAGTGAACCAAACAGATGTTGGGACGTGGAGGAGGTGCAGAGATACAGGAACTGTCTATGACTTGCCTCGCTCTGACCGCCAAAGGCAGCTGATGACCGCTACGTAGGGATTTCAGCTCGGAGGAACCTGAGAAACGCTACCATGCTCTTGTTGTTAGGAATTGTAGAGGACTAGCTACCGTACTCAATAATGGTTATCCTGCAGCCACATGACGTCATGTTTCGACTCAAACTGTACGTTATACGCTGCATAACATGAAACGTTATTCAGCTTGCACATTGAGCAAGCTATAAAGGAAAGCAAGGAGAAATTTGGAGAAGGGATTAAAGTTCAGGGTGAAGAATTAAAAACATTGCGTTTTGCCGACAGTAATTCTGTCATAGAAAGCAAAGGACGTGGAAGAGCAGTTGAACGGAATGGACATTGTACTGAAAGATGCATATAAGATGAACATTAACAAGAACAAAACTAGGGTAATGGAGTGAAGTCTAAGAAAACCAGGTGATGCTGAAGGAATTACATTAGGTAACGAAACAATAAAGAAGGTAGATGAGTTTTGTTACTTGGGCAGTAAAATAACAAATGATGGTCGCAGTGAAGAGGATATAAAATGCAGAATGGCAATGGGTAGAAAAGCGTTCTTGAAAAAGAGAAATTTGTTAACATAGAATATTGATTTAAGCCTAAGGAAATCCTTTCTGAAGGCATTTGTGTGGAGTGTTGCCTTGTATGGGAGTGAAACATTGACGATAAACAGTGCGGGCAGGAAGAGGATAGATGCTTTTGAAATGTGGTGCTACAGAATAATGCTGAAGATTAGATGGGTGGATCGCGTAGCTAATGAGGAGGTACTGAACAGAATTGGGGAGAACAAGAATTTCTGGCATACCTTGACTAAAAGAAGGGATCAATTGGTAGTACACATTCTTAGACATCAAGAAATTGTGAATTTAGCTTTGGAGGGAAGTGTGTGGGATAAGAACCGCAGAGGAAGACCAAGAGATGAATACAGTAAGCAGATTCAGACAGATGTAGGTTGCCGTTCTTATGTGGAGTTGAAGAGGCTCGCTCAGGATAGGGTATTGTGGAAAGTTTCATCAAACCAGTCTCCGGTCTGAAGACCACAACAACAACAACATGCAACTTCACTCCGAAGTCAATGGCGAGGTCCAGCGTTGACACCTGGACACCGTGCAGCATGGTACAGATAGGCCCAACAGCTTACTGACTGGACTTATTAGAATTGGCATCAAGTGCTAGTCAAAGATAAGACTCCCATATGCCTTCGACCAGACAATCGTCGGAGATGTTTTTGTTTCTGGTCAACCTGAACGTGTTAGACACATACCATCAAGCGAGTGCAACAAGGTGGTGGTTTCCTGATGTTTTGGAATGGCATTATGTGGGGCCACCGTACACCACTAGTGGTCATACAAGGCAGTCAAACGGCTTTGTTGCGGTCGAGTGGCCGAGCGTTCTTGGGTGCCATCAAGCGGAGCACGCAGTTGCTTGTCGTAGGTGGATCGAGTCCTCCCTCGGGCATGGGTGTGTGCGTGTTTGTCCTGAGATTAGTATAAGTAAGTTTAAGTAGTTTGTAAGCCTAGGGACTGATAAGTCTCATAAATTTACAAAAACTTGAACAAACGACTTTACGATACAGGGATGACATCCTTCGACGTATAGGGCAACAATATCGGCAGCATTTCGGTGAGGGATTCGTTTTAATGGACAATTATCGCTATTGTCGTGCACAGCGTTTGAAGGCGTTCCGTCAGGGTATCCGATGTGATGGAGCATCCAAAACTCGAAATTTACTTTTTTATAATAACATGTATTTCAAAGTGGACGGGGGGCCTCATTTTGTATTGCCGCTGCCCCGAGCCTCCAACAGCCTTAATATGCCACTGATTATGATGATCGCGTCTCCCTATGTCAAGATATTTTCGAATTTGGAAGAGAAAGTTGGTAAAAGAAATCTAGCAAATGGATATCGTCGCAGCGAATAACGCCTTCCTTTTAATGATTTGCACCCCAATTCGTGCATCATTTCCGTGACACTGTCTCCCTTATATCGCGATAAAACAAGCTGCCCTTCTCTGAAAGTATTCTAAATCGTCCGTCAGTCCCAACTGGCTTGGATCCCACAATGCTCAGTAATATTCCAAAATAGGACGGACAAGTTTGGTGTAGACATTTTCTTTAGCAGAACCGTTGCATCTTCTAAGTGTTCTGTATGTGAAACGTAGCCTTAGGTTCGCCTTCCCTACAATACTTTCTATTTGTTCATCCTACGACCCAAAGTCATGCCGTTTCTACATGACAGCCCAGACACAATTTTGCAGCTAGACAACGCAAGACCACAAGTTGGTGCAAAAACACGTGTCTTCCAGGTGACGTAGTTTATCAGCAGTTTGTCCTGGCTCGCCAGATTAGTAGAATTGTTAACTGAAAATGTATGGCATATGTTGCTGCGACCGTATGCCTACCACCGCAAATGGACTTCGGGACTAATAAGTGAATCCAGCTCCTTAACCTTTTCATTCCCATTGTTTCTGGACAACAACGTATTAAAAGCTGATTTGTGTATCAGTCTTTAAAGTTGCACGGTTGTTGATGAACAACATACATCTAGTACGACATTTTGCCGCTTGGTACGGCGTGTAGCCACTTCTGAGGCATTAACTTATCCACCTTGGAGGTTGTGTTACGCTGTCGTCTGTATGTGGCTGTGAGTGTGAGCGTGAGTATGGTTCATGTTATTTTATTTCAGCAGTGAAGTGTCTTGTCTTTGTTGCTGTGTCGAAGACTATGCTAGCATTATTGATCTGGCAGTGTTGTCTATCAACAAAATAACGTCCCAAGTAATAAAATAACTCGATAAAAACGTCTGTATTGCGCATAAAATACATGACATAAAAAAAGAATAGTTCGATCAAAAATTTTAAAACACATATTTTGATGTTTAGTGCACTGTATTAATACAGAAAACACCGAATTTTAATTTTTCCAAAGCTGAATTCATGATGTGGGAATGAAAGAGTTAAGCGCCCCGATGGCATCAAGCTTGGCAAAAGTTAGCAAAGCCCATGGCGCACCTCGTGACTACTAGACAACAGGACACGTGTTGAACCCAGGTGAGTGAAATTCTAAGTATTTCTTTAGAACTTACTAACGAACATGTCCTGTGAATATAAACTCAGATCTCTAGTATTTCAAAGTTCAATGTTTGTATAAATAAGGGAGCAAATGCTAGGATCATCGGTCCCTATACTTACACACTACTGGGACTAGTTTATACTACGAAGGACACACACATCTATGCCCGAGGAAGGACTCGAACCTCCAGCGGGAAAGGCCGCGCAGTCGTGACATGGTGCCTCAGACCGCGCGGTCAGCCCCACGCAGCTCATTCAAAGCATTCCGTTTCTTGTAAACATCTACATGAAATACTCTGCAAATCACATTTAAGTGCCTGGCAGAGGGTTCATCGAACCACCATTATATTATTTATCTCCCATTCCAATCTCGAATAGCGCGCGGGAAGAAATAACATCTGAATCTCTCCGTTCGAGCTCTGATTTCTCGTATTTTATTCTGATGATCATTTCTACCTATGTAAGTGGGAGTCAACATTTTTTTTTTTTTTTTCGCATTCGGAGGAGAACGTTGGCGATTGGAGTTTCGTAAGTAGCCCACGCCACAGCGATAAGCGCCGTTGTTGAAATTAATCCTATCCCACATCCTGTATCATTTCCGTAACGCTGTCTCCCCTGTATCGTGACAATACAAAACGAGCTCCCCTTCTTTGGACTCTTTCGATGACCTCCGTCAAAACCTCCTGATAAGGATCCCACAATGGGCAGCAGTTCTCTAAAAAAGGACGGACAAGCGTAGTGTATGTAGTTTCTTTAGTAGTTCTGTTGCATCTTTTAAGGGTTCTGCCACTAAAACGCAGTCTCTGGTTCGCCTTTCCCATGACATTATCTACGCGTTCTTTCCAGTTTGAGTCTGAAGTAATAGTAATTCCTAGGTATTTAGTAGAGTTTACGGCCTTCAATTTTGATTGATTTATCTTGTAAACAAAGTTTAACGGATTTCTTTTCGTACTCATGTGGACGACTTCACACTTCTCATTATTTAGAGTCAATTGCCAATTTTTACACCATAGTGATATCTTATTCAGATCGTTCTGCAGTTGGTTTTGATCTTCAGATGATTTTACTAGACGGTAAATGACGGCGTCACCTGCAAACAACCTATGAGATCTACTTATATTTTCTCCCAAATCGTTTGTGTAAATAAGGAACAGCAGAGGACCAATAACACTACCCTGTGGAACGCCTGATATCACCTCTGTTTTAGTCGACGCTTTACCATCGATTACTACAAACTGTGTCCTCTCTGACAGGAAATCCCCTATGCAGTCGCAAATTTGGTGCGATATGCCATAACCACGCAATTTGATTAAAAACATGACTCTATTATTCCGAATTGGTTTTCTCCCAACCCAATTCCAGCTACACTCAAGTGGTTGAGAAGAACGTCGTTCTACAAAACCTTATCGCTCGTTTCCAGGACGGGATAAAAGATGAGTAAAAAAAAAAGCGAACATGGACGCTGAATGGTGGGTTTCTATGAGCCAATGTGAACGATGGCTGAGCATTCCCGGTATAGGTTAGGGCTGAGAGTATGGTTAAGCGTGTAAAGTGCAGTGCAGCGGTGGTAGAGATGTGTGTGCCCGAGGTCTGACCAGTCAGCAGTGTGTGACGCGGCTCAGCACTTCCTGCCGCTGACGACTGGACAGCTTGCGTCGGCACCGCCCATTACACTTTCAGCACGGCAGCTGGGGTATCTCTTCGGCACCCTGCTCGACACGTCCATATCTCACTGCAGAGAGCCTCTCTTCTCATTGTACTTCACTGGCTCTTGTTTTATGACTAGACCTCGGATTTTAGGTAAAAACCTATTTTGTTCCTCATTAAATAAAGGCAATAAAAGTTGTACATACACGAATTATGCAAATTTATGACCGAAAACGCTAGTTTTATAGCACCTAAAAATACCTAATTTTAGGTTAGTACCTTATCGTACCTAAATTTTAAAAATCGAATTAAATAAAAAATTTTATGCCAAAATTTCTCTGGTGGTCTTTCCAGCTAAGAATTATGCTAATATTTTATCAAAAACTGTAATTTTATAGTACCTAAAGTACCTAATTTCATATTAGAACCTGGCTTTATTTTTAAAAAATTTGTATGACTAAAATACTCTTGTGGTCTTCCCGGCATATTTATTTATTTTTGCTGCATAAACAGTCGTCAGTCAGACCTGCGGCGCCATACGCCACGCTGTCCTAGGCCGCAGAGCAGAGCTTTTCAAACTGGGTGTCGCGACACCCTGGGGTGTCGCGTAGTAGTATCAAGGGTGTCGCGAGACTAACAAATTTAGACTCTAAACAAAAAAACTTGTCATAAAATAACACAAAATGTCCTTCTCTTCATACTACCCCGAAGACTCGCCTGCAGCTAATCATCCTTCTCTTCATTCAGTGCACCACAGATCCCGTATTCAAGGAATGATCGGTCACTCGATTATCCGGACCTCAGTTACAGGGATTCGCGATTATCCGGATTGTCAACCGCTTGTAAATATCTTTGTTGTCTGGTCCGAGCATGTTCAACATTACCCGCTGGAACTACCCACCGCATCCCACATCATCTGTGTTCCACACGTTTCATTACTGTTTGAGTTAGACAGCGAGCATTTATTTATTATTAAGCTTAGGCATGCGCAGAACTGCTGCTGATACTCGATAACAGCTCTTCCCATGCGCAGTTTGCTGGAACTGGCAGCTGCTTGAACGAACCTTCACTGTAGTCTGCTTTCCTTCTCAAAAAGCTGCACCTGAGCGTTTTATAATGGATTTATCAAAGCCACGTCACCCTCGGTAGCGTTTCTTACAATTAAATGTGGATTAACGACACAGTGTCTGTAAAAGATGTCAGATTGTAAAAGCAGTCCCATTTCCCCATGACTAAAGCTATTCAGTAGCGATGTTTATTATGGAGTATGGCCGGGTGATTAACGGAGAGTAGAAATTTAAATACAATGATCGTTGGTTCGAATCCTGGTATGCGTTAATATGTCACAAATATTTATCCATTTTTTTCCGAATATGTTGGGACTTCCGAGGTCGTGGTGAAGCAAGAACTTAACAATAGAACTTAAATAATAATTCATCACTTGTCATAAATACATTCTCTTTATTTCTGGAAATAATGTGATAATATTGAAATGAAAGGGAACAGCCACTGTGCTGTCTAAATCAGAAATCCGAGCAGCTAATTTCCAGATGCCGTTTTCAGTCGATCCAGCAAAACCGTATCTGGCCCTGACATGTACACACGACAGCGAAAAACGGTTTCCGAAATTCAGTTTTCCTGTTTCGGAAGTTGGGTCGCGTGTAGAAGAAGCAAGTATTACTGTGTGAGTTAGGCATTGTTACTCTGTTCTACATCTCCGTAGTTCTTAATGTTTCCTTTTCTTGCGATGAGTGTACGTAATTGCTGCAGTCAGGATCAACATTAAACATGTCAATGCGTAGGAGGATTTCAGTTTCGTTTAGCCGCGGTAGAGTAGCCGAGCGGTCTAAAGCACCTTGCTTTGCAAGCAATTTCCAGGAAGACAGGGTTCGACTAGTCATTTCCCAGGTTTTGGCAGCCGAAATTCGTCGAATGTTCGCAAATGTGTTCAAGAGATGTCAGGCCGCTCTTTCCATAGAGGGACATAATTTGGAACATTTACTGTAAATAAAAGTAAGCTCACGTTAATCAGATGGCAAGACTTGAACTTAGTGTTTGCGACCGCGGCGCAGTAGAGTCCGAGAATCGGGCGCTGCTGTGGCTGTCGGATGCGGTGCCGGCGGCCGGGAGCCATTCTGCGCGATCCGCGGCCGCCTGGCAGGCGTCTTTCGTGAGACGCCCTGTATATATAGGCCCTACTGTGGAGAGCAATGGTCATGTTACGCTCCCCTGGGGCACAACTGAGATCACTATCTCTGAAGACTTCTCTTCGCTGACAATGACATGCTGCGTTCTGTTCGCTAGAAACGCCTCTATCCAATCACAAGTTGGTCTGATATTCCATATTCTCGCACTTTTGTTCATCAGGCGACGGTGGGGAACGGTATCGAACACCTTGAGGAAGTCGAGAAACACGGCATCTACCTGCGATTCTGCATCGACTGCCCTCTGGATATTGTGAATGAATAGCGCGAGTTGTGTTTCGCATGATAGTTGCTTTTTCAAACCATGTTGATTCCAACAAAGGAATTTTTCCAGTCTCCAGAAATGGCATAGTATTCGAACATAAAATGTGTTGCGAAATTGTGCAGTTGACTGATGACAGAGATATAGGCGTCTGATTGACGATCCTTCTTGTAAATGGAAATGATCTCCGCTTTTTTTCCAATCCTTAGATACGCTTCGCTCCTAGTTTCGAATGCTATGAAATTCATATCGGCGCTCACTCCACTGCGGAGTGATTATTTCATTATATTCATGCATTACTTCGGCTGCCGAGTGTGTTACACAAACACGAAAAATTGCAGAGGTTCCTTCAGGAAGCTCAGGTTATAAGGAATGTTGGTTTGTAGCGCCGTTGTATTGGGAAGAAGCCCTGATGCTTGCTGGGCAGCGACACGAGAGGGCTGCTGGAGACGTGATACGCTGAGCAAACAGCGGAGTCAGGGAATTGCTGGCTGGCTGCTGCTATCACTCAGGAATGCGGCTACGCCCTGTCACTTCTGACAGCCGCTTGGCGCTACATTCTGCCCGCTGCCACGCATACTGGCCCGAAGTCGACAGACACCTTTATAATTTTCAGCACTTGCTTTCAGTCACGTGTGCAATGTAAGACCACAAGAGCACGTGAACACCCTAATTGCTGACACCTCGAGGAATTATTTAGGATTTTTTAGTTTTAAACGTAACATAGATGTGGTAGCCTTTAAATATATGGTACTCATGTTTACCGCGCTATGTCACGTAGCTACTCGTCTAAACTCCCTGAACCGGCCCCGGTGGCCGAGGGGACTGAGGCGCTCCAGTCACGGTCTGCACGGCCTATACGGTCGGGGATTCGAATCCCCCCTCGGGCATGGATATTTGTGCCGTTCTTAGTGGTAGTTAGTTCATAAGTAGTTTGTAAGTTTAGGGACTGATGACCCCGTAGTTAAGTCCCATACGCTATACAAACATTTGAACATTTTGTAAACTCCCTGAAATTTTGCATCAGCATCGAGGTACAGTTCGAACGTCCTCCTTTCAAAGTGCTTCTGTGCATTCGCAACTGACGTGACGTCATTGCTGTACGGGGCAAATGAGTAGCCTAATATCAAACATGGACATCTGACCTAATGGTCGAAATTTAGTTAGCAGTCAATCCAAATGAAGTTTTTTCGCTCTTTTCATTGGTGAAATACGTTTTTTTTTTTTTCCAAAACTTGACGTAAATGTGATAAATAACACGTTAAATTTGACTGTTCACATCAAAAGCGGACACCTTATATAACAGCTTGATATCAAATTCGGACACTTGTTGAATGAAGCAGTGTGCACCAATGGGAACACAGGATATGATCACGTGACCTCGAAAGTCACACATGGCGACAGTATGTGCCAGGTACCAAGACGTATTAGCCCGTACTTAAGGTTTTCAGTTATTTTTTTGTAGTATTTTTACTAATAACCATTTCAAAGCGAGTGAAATAGAACATATCACCAGCGTCCGAAGGAAAAGATAGAAAGCGGTTGAGACAACCTGAAAAGTGGAAAATGAACATTGAAACGAAACAAAGATAAGACTAGCTTGTAAACTACTCTATTCTGTTGTAAGGTGTGTTATACGAAATTATCACTTGTTGGAAAGAAGTTCGATGTCAGAAATGACGAAAGGATGTTTACGGAAAAATCTTGCGACAGTTTCAACAGACCTTATGCTAATAATTTTAGAAATTCAGTGCCATAACATTTCATTTTCTATATAAAATTAAAAAGATTGTTATGATTATTGTAGTTTTCATTTTTCCAATATGTAATAGAGTTCAGAATTTAATATTTTACACTTTATGTCCATATTCCTATAATTTCCCAGATTATACACCTGTAAAACATTCTCGTCAGCAGTAAGCGAATCTCTGTGTATCAAAAACGGTCATATGAAAGCGTGTTCACATCAAAAGCGGACATCTACACGTTTTGGTTTCAAAGACGGACATCTGTATTTTTAAAAAAAAATGTTCAAATGTTTGTACTTAACTACGGGGTTATCAGTCCCTAAACTTACAAACTACTTATGAACTAACTAGTACTAAGAACTGCACAAATATCCGTGCCCGAGGGGGGATTCGAATCCCCGACCGTAATGGCCGTGCAGACCGTGACTGGAGCGCCTAAAACCCCTCGACCACCGCGACCGGCCTGTATTTTCAAACACAATTTGATGGTGCTTGAGTAATCAAATTGATATTAACCGCTTCCAGGTATAAATCCTAGAGTATTAAAGTTGATAATGGTCATATCAGCTTATAAATATATTAACTCTACGTTTCGGAATAAAAATGACGTTTGTCTCTGTTTTTGGCAAACGACAGATGTCCGTCTTTGATAATAGGCTACTCAAATACACATGTATTTGATAGGTCAGTCCACTGTGTGCAGAGACATCAGATGGCAGCACAGTACGGCAGACGTTTACCCGTTTCAAACGCACGTGGCACTGTAGCTGCTCTCTGCTTCTCAAATAGCTAAGCCTAAACTTTCATTTTGATACATAGACCATTTATGACACCACGTTACCCTTGACAGGATTTCTCATAATTACATTTCAATCAACGACTCATTAGCGGTAAAGGCCATCAAGAGATCCTAAAATGAATTGAAACGATGTCAATAGCAATGTCCAACGTGGCCATGTTGTTACAGGCGTGGAGATGTTAAGCAGAAGATAATGGCTGATGGTTTGTATTTCGCTCTAGGCAATTTTGTTTTCTGACGTCTTCACATCTGTAACAGGTTCTGCGAGCAGAAGCCGCATTTATATGTTTACGTGACACAAATATTTGTTCATCATTTCCCGCATATGACGCGATTTGCGAAGGTGTGCTTAGGAAGGAATCTAACAGAACAGCTCAAATGATATTCATGATTCATTATTTGTCAGAAATATCTGCTGTTTATTTCCAAGAATATGGTTAGGCAGTAATAATATTACAGTTGAGATTCTTGTGAGAAAATTGAGCGGCAAATATATTTTCCATTCTTCTTCGTTGTCATAAGTACTTGTAAGTTTGAGACGGAAACTGGAAAGCAGGCCTTGTACTTCCGCAAGATGAGGTACGGGTGTTGGCTGTAGAGTCTAGGGTTCATTACTGACTTGCTGTGAGCTTTCTTCAGTATGGTTCTTAAACACGAATGGATGATTAAACTTTCACGGAAATACTGAAGTCTGCTTAAAGTCATATATGTGGTTGACTATGTGCAAATACAGGACATTTGATAAGAAAAAATTAAGCCGATGTCTTCCTTCAGAAAAAGGAGACCTAGTAAGTGAGATAATACTGTAGTAATATCAATATATGGCTGACTAAACGGAGAGTAACGACACTTACACATTATTTCCCTTTTGTCATAAAGTGTACTTAATGGGAAACAACTATTCTATGGTGTCACGGGAAATGCTACAAAATGGTTCAAGTCGTACCTCACTAACAGGAAACAAAGGGTGTCAGTGCAAGTGACTAGTGAATTAAGCCAACAGTCATCATCGGATTGGGAAGAAATTACATGTGCTGTCCCACAAGGATCCATTGCTTTTTCTTGTGTACATTAATGCTTTTTCTTGTGTACATTAATGACCTCTCATCAGTTACACTACCAGAAGCAGAGTTAGTTTTGTTTGCAGATGACGCAAGTATTGCAATAAAAAGTACGTCAACCACAGTTATAGAAAGGTCTGCTAATGATATTTTCATGAACATTAATAAATGGTTTAAAGCCAACTCATTGTCATTAAACTTTGAAAAGCCTCACTCCATACAGTTCAGAACATGTAAGAGATTTCCCGCCAGCATATGCATTAAGTATGAAGAAGAGCGGATAGAAGAGGTTGACAGTATTAAATTCCTGGGATTACAGCTTGATAATAAATTTAGTTGGGAGGAGCACACCACAGAACTGCAGAGACGACTCAACAAATCTGTATTTTCAATATGAGCGTTATCAGACATAGGAGACATAAAAATAAAAAAGCTTGCATACTTTGCTTATTTTCATTCCATAATGTCATATGGTATAATATTTTGGGGTAACTCTTAAAGTCAGTCAAAAGTCTTCAGAGTCCAAAAGCGTGTAATACGTATTATTTGTGGAGTAACTTCACGGACGTTCTGTAGAAGGCTCTTCAAAGAACTGTGTATATTAACTACTGCCTCTCAGTATATTTATTCCTTAATGAAATTTGTCATAAATAATATATCCCTTTTCCCAACAAACAGCTCAGTTCATACATACAATACTAGGAACAAAATTACCTACACAAGGACTTAAAAGCGCTTAGTTTAGTTCAAAAAGGGGTCCACTACTCAGCAACACACATTTTCAATAATTTACCATCAAGTCTAAAAAATTTAGCTAGAAATAAAGTTCAGTTTAATTGGAGCCTAAAAGAATTTCTAGTGGCCAACTCCTTCTACTCCATTAGTGAATTTCTAAATTGTACCAAATGATGCATGTATCGGTATTCATACTATATTAGTATTATTATATTATCAGCTCGAAAAAAACTTAAAAAATGTATGTATCTGTATTTACATTATTAGTATTATATATTATTCAGCTTGTAAATTTTGTTTCTTGATATGTTCTACATCCACGAGGATCTCCTCAACAGGAATCTACGGAACGAAAAACTAATCTAATCTAACAAAATTAAACAAAAAATGTTTATTTCGATAGACAAGTTATGCGTATAATCATCAGTATTATTTTTATTGGCAGAGGATAATTACAGATGCATAAATTTGATCATCATTTTTAGTGTTACATGCAGATGATATTTCACACTTCTATGTTTATCTTGATCTAAAAGCATGTCAATACCTCTAATGTATTCTCATGGCCCGGCACTTTCTGCTTTACACCGGAGAGAAACCGTGTATCAGATATGCTCTCATTTGACTGTGCAAACCGAGACATCCTTTTGACTTAATTTTGAGTAAATAACATCAGAGCCGAGGAAGTCCTGAGGAATGCTTCAAGTCGAATATCTGTACAAGGAGACAGAAGGCAACAATAGGAGATACGTCTGTTAAACTACCGGTTATCTAATTACGTGTGGTGGCCGGCAGGGTTCCACCTTTGTCCATTTCATCCGTATTATCATAATTATATATTAAATATCAAAGACTGTGCATGTAGAAGCACACTGAAGAACTTGTGTATGCAGACACACAGATATGTAATCACTCAGAAGACAACGCTGCGGTCGGCAACGCCTATATAAGACAACAGGTGTCTTACCAACACCACCTAGAGAGAAGGCCGCGGCGCTCTCGTGTGACGTCAGGCAGAGTAGGTAGGTTGCGTACGCATAGCTGACTGGATAGCTGCTGGGGCACGGCCCACTACGCCGAAGCAGCGAGCCAGTCAGCTATGCGCGCGCAACCTACTGTGCCTGACGTCACACGAGAGCGCCGCGGCCTTCTCTCTATTCTCATTCACGGAAACGAGAGACGTACTGTAAACACAGCAAGGCGCGTGACCACAGCGCTGCCGTCGAGGGGTGTACAAGGCAGGGGCGCACAGTCTGCGTGGCCGTCTCAATATGGCAGGTGTGAGCTCGTTACTGCGTGTTGTACAGCGGCGATTTCAGGATCTCTTAAGTTCATCTGTAAAGACGCTTGAAAGACTAGTTGAACCTTCGGCAAGTGGTTTTAAGATGTTCTTCCTCAGTTTGCAGTTATTGTTGTTGATAAAGCGCCGTACCATTATCGTAGAAAAGAAAAAGTTCCCAGTGCGAATTCCAATAAGCACGAAATATCAGAGTGGCTAAAATCTAAAAACCTCGATTTTGAAGACGGTATGTTGAAAAAATAACTTTTAGATATATTTCAAAATTACAGAACAGCGCACAACGAATACGCGATAGATGAAATTGCGAAGAATGCAGGGAAAACTGTTCTTAGAATTCCTCCGTATCGCTGTGAATTAAACGCCATCGAGTAAGTGTGGGCCAGAATCAAAGACTATATTATAGCGAAAAACAACATATGAAAACAAATCTGTTTTGACAGAATGAACTCAGTTTCATCGTACTTTTATCATTATTGTAACTGGCACTGAATCTTCCATGTCGTGCTTTATTTCGTTTACATTGTTGTCCAGGTTTCTGAGGGTCCGCTATGACGTCAGCTCGGCAGCCAGCCGACGCCACCAGCTGCAAAGCGTGCGCCAAGGATTTTGTACACCCCTTCGTATCACGTGAACACCGAATGCTTTCTCTGGAAACGATCGTAGTCGCTCACGTGACACTGTTTACGTTTCGTCCCATCTCTCTGTGAACGAACTATAGGTGGTGGTGGTCTTACGCAGGCGGTTACTGCTGCTGCAATAGGTTATCACGATTTGAGTTTCAACATGGGGTTGTAGTCGGCACACCAGACGCGGGACAGAGCATTACCGAGGTAGCGATGAGGTGGGGATTCTTCCGTACGAGCATTTCACGAATGCATCGTGAGTATCGGAAATGCCGTAAAATATCTAATCTCGACATCGCTGCCGCTGGAAAAAGATCCTGTAAGATGCACTAACGACGACTGCAGAGAATCGTTCAGCGTGACGCAAGTGCAACCCTTCAACAAATTGCTGCGTATTCCAGGGCTGGGCCATCAACAAGGTTAAGCGTACGAACCACTCAACGAAACGTCATCGATGTGGACTTTCGGAAAATAAGGCCCACTCTTGTACCAATGCTGACTGCACGATAGAAAGCTTTATGCCTCACCTGGGCATTGAACTACTGATGACTGAGATGATGATGTCTGGTGTGACGAGTCTCTTTTCCAGTTTTATCGAGCGGGTGGACGTGTACGGGTATAAAGACAACCTCATAAATCCATGGGAGCTGCATGTCAGAAGGGGGCTGTTCAAGCTGGTGGAGGCTCTGTAATGATGTGGGGCGTGTCCAGTTGGAGCGATATGGGACCCCTGATACGTCTACATACGCGTCTAACACGTGACACGTACGTACGCATCTTGTCTGATCACTCGCATCAATTCGTGCCCGTTGTGCATTCCAGCAGACTTTGACAATTCCAGTAGAACAATGAGACACCCCATAGGTCCCCGATTGTTACAGAGTGGTTCCAGGAACACTCGTTTGAGTTAAAACACTTCAGCTGGCCACCAGACATGAACATTATTGAACGTATATGGGATGCCTTGTAACGTTCAGAAGAGTTCTTCACGCCTTCGCACTCATACGGTTTAAATGGACAGCTCTACAGGACGCATGGCGTCAGTTCCCTCCGGCACGCCGGCCGCGGTGGCCGAGGGGACTGAGGCGCGTCAGTCACGGTCTGCACGGCCACTACGGTCGGGGGTTCGAATCCCCCCTCGGGCATGAATATTTGTGCCGTCCTTAGTGTTAGCTAGTTCTTAAGTAGTTTGTAAGTTTAGGGACTGATGACCCCGTAGTTAAGTCCCATAAGCTATACAAACATTTGAACATTCCCTCCGGCACTGCTTCAGTCATCAGTCTCGTCTATGCCACGGTAGTAGATTTCCCAAAACTATTATTTCTTACAAAACTTGTCCTGAGAATTACGAACATAGAAAATAAAAGGTCAGAAAAATTCTCAAGTTATGGTGTGACCAAGGCAATAGGTATTCATTTTTATTTACATAGATTGTTAAAGTTAAGAAGCTATACTTGTACGTAGGGAAAAATCCTTTGCAGCTAGTTTCCTGTATAAAATACCTTGTTCATCTTTCTACTTAGTACTTGTTATAGAATAGATCCCGCAGTTCTCTGTCATTCTCTTGGCATTGTTCAGTAACTAGATTTTTTATTTTTTCGCTGTAGATGTTCAGGTAACTTCTGTGTCAGACCCCGTTTTAAGTTACATAGCGCCTACTAAGCTTGACATATTGACATGTTAGAGATTAGTATGAGATATTGCAGTTAGAACATCCAGGTGGCCGATAATTTCTTTAGGTAAAATTTCATGATATCCTTTTATCCATAGCAAATGGCCGTCCATGCAATTTCCCTTGTTTCTGTTATAGCCAAAACATACCTGTTAATGTGTGTGCTCGTCGAACTGTGTATTTTGTAATTTCTACATAATACTTTGGGAGTTCGTGAGAATCAATATGAAGTTGAATGTCTTTGTTACAAGATAAATTTTATCCTACCTTATGGCCAAAAATTACGCCCTTTAGAAAGGAATTTCAGGTGGAAGAGCAGTCATTTTATAGGTGCATACAAAATTCATCTAACGTGTCCTTACGAGACGTATTTAGGCACGTGCAGTTGAAAGATAAACGAGTAATATAAAATTTATTTTCAGAACACGCGAGCACTAGATATAAACTTGATTATGATGACCATACGTCCTCATTTATTGGGTTTGTCCCAACCTTTTGTTTATAAGAAACTAGCAGTGCGTTCCGATTTTCAACGCAATATTTTGAAATAACGGTTAAAATTCGCGACGCGATTTCCTTTGCATTTCCTTGGCACTGGCGTCAGCAAAAATGCCGTGAGTTACTTATAACGAACTGTAATGATTATAGTCATAATGCTAAAGAGGAAATCATGGTTTTCGGTGGTGCTTCAGTTCAAATTCCCTTGTTTCTTTACTACAGACAATCATTCAAATCAAATGTTTGTAGGCCTAAGGGACCAAACTACTCTGGTCGTCGGTCCCTAGACTTACAACTACGTAAACTAACTTTTCGTCCGGCCGCGGTGGCCGAGGAGACTGAGGCGCTCCAGTCACGGTCTGCACGGCCACTACGGTCGGGGGTTCGAATCCCCCCTCGGGCATGGATATTTGTGCCGTCCTTAGTATAAGGTATTTTATAAATAGTTTGTAAGTTTAGGGACTGATGACCCCGTAGTTAGGTCCCATAAGCTTAACAAACATTTGAACATTTTTTAACTTTTCGTAAAGACGACACACACACACACACACACATATATATATATCTGCTCCCCACCAACGCCACACTTTCTCCTTTCCCATGGCAACAGTTGCGCCTGTGTCTCCATTTAAGTGCACGCCTGTAACAACAGCGTACCCAGGGGCGAGGGGGTGCAGACACAGACAAAGGATTGTTGTTTTGCGAACCACTTTATATATATCACGCAGCAGATCACACGGCCTTTGGCGCTCGGCAGAAAATCGTTGTTCAGTAAAATGTAAGATATCTAACCAGTCTTGTAGATGTGGCAGCGATAGGTGTAACCTGAACGACTTGTGCCGTACCCGAGTCTCATGACAGTATTGCAGATCTAAAGCATCATATGGATTCCGAGATATGTAAGAACGTTCGAACAGCGTTAACAATGAACTTCAAATACAAAGGGACAGAAAAACGTAGCTACAGTTCACATTCAGCCATGTCTAAAATAATTGACAGTGAACACATTCTTCATTTGATGGGACATGACAGATGGTGTAGGTTTTACAGGTCTGGCAAAAGTAATGAAAAGCTCAGACAATCGTTGAACAGAAGCGTGTTACGTCTTCTCACTCCCTGCCCACCAAGAAAATAAAGTTGATTAGTTCTCCGCTTTTAAGGTAGGCAGTAGGCAGTGAAAGGAATACATTTACTAGTAGCCGACTTAGGTGTATTTTACAGACCTCCTTCAAATGCAGAAAACGCAACTGCAGTGTTTTCTCGTCATGCTTATTAACCAAACGTGAGCTGCTGACTGAAATTTCAACGAAATACGATTTCAGTGTGGGTTTCATACGAACATCAGTTACTTGTTTTTCTTCTGTCACGATTGAGAGTATATAACTTGTTCCTCATTTGAACAAGAAACGTTATGAAAAACCCGCATTTACCAGAAGAAATGACGGTAAGTGGCTACGTGCCGCGCGCGACGTGAGCCCGCGTCTGAATACAGTAGTACATTGTTCGGCCACATGGCGGCGCTGGCGAGCTGCGCAGAGGCGGGTGCGCGCAGGCTCGCGCCACATTTGACCTTGGGCGCGGCCGCTGTGGCGACGAGCAGTCTGCCCCGGCCGCCGCCAGCTGTTAGCTGAGAAGGCGTTGCTGCACGTGTGCCAAGCGGGCACTCCCAGCGAGATACCAAACACATTACGACACGCCCGCCTATCTGCTCCCCACTCCTTCTCCTTTCCCATGGCAACAGTTGCGCCTGTGGCTCCATTTAAGTGCACGCCTATAACAAAAGCATACCCAGGGGAGGGGGAGAGGAGTGCAGACACAAAGGGCTGTTGTTTTGCGAACCACTGTATAACAAGCAGTTATTACCTGCGAAGTTTTTAAATGAGAGAATCTTGTTTGAGTGAGATTTGTACAAATTAACTTGAAGTATACCTTCTTTTTAATGCGAACATTTTTATTAAATGTTCAAATGTTTGTAAATCTATCGGATCAAACTGCGTGGTCATCAGTCCGTCACCTTACAAACTACTTAAACCTAGGTAAACTAACCTAAGGACGAACACACATACACCCATGCCCCAGGTAGGACTCGAACCTCCACGGCGAGCAACCGCGCGCTCCGCAGCGAGACGCTTTAGACCGCTCGGCTACTCCACCGCGGCGAACATTTTTATTAAGCTTAAGAGTTTGGGGGAACTGTTACTGATATTGAATGAATTGAGTTATACATTCATCGACTGTAATAAATGCCTTTTTGTAGGTTTACTATATTACCCGTTTTACCGGAGGATTTGAGATCCTTTCCCGACCCTACAATCAGTTTTGCAAATATTTGCAAAACCACCCTGTTCTAGTATACACATCGTCGCGAATTGAACAATGATCCAGTAGTGTAGAATAAATAAGAAAAATAAAATATTTACGTCTTTGGCCACAAAACGTTCGTCCGTAGACTAGTGTATTTTTTATGACTGTTATTTCTTGTCCCTCTATGCAACTACAAAAAGACGCGATCTTTCTTTCACCAGACGTTTCGTTTTATTAAATATAAAACATCTTCGGCGGTCTGCAATGACATATATATATATATATATATATATATTTGTCTTGTTTCCTTAGATCAGAAACTGTTCGTATAAGAAATCGAAACAAATGTAGATATCTGTCATTGGAGACCATTGATGATGCGCTATATTCCATAAAACGAATCGCATCTGGTGATCCGAGCGAAGTGGCGCAGTAGTAACGCACTGGACTCGCATTTGGAAGAACAGTGGTTCAGATCCACATCCCATCATTCTGATTTAAGTTTTCCGTGATTTCCCTAAATCACCGCCGGGATGGTTCCATTGAAAGGACACGGGGGATTTCTATACCCATCATTAGCATAAACAGCCCGAGCTTTTGCTCTGTATAATGACCGCGCTGTCGACAGGACGTTAAACCCTACACTGCCTTCCTTCCTATTTTGTTTCCTACGACACAGAACTTTTCAATAATTTCATTTATTACTCGCAAAATGCGAACCACTTTATAAGACGTAGTTTCTACTTTCCAAGTATTTCAATGAGAATATTGTTTGAGTGAGATTTGTTCAGATTAACTTGAAGTACTCCCGCCTTATATTGCGATTATTTTATTAAGGTTTAGGGAGACTTAATTGTTATTGGATGAAATAAGTTATACAGGTTAAATACCATCTTCTGTGATTGTAATAAATGCCTTCTTATAGGTTTACCATAAAGGTAAAGCAGTCAACAATCCGAAAATTGGTTTGAACACCACAGTGCTTTACTAGGCATGGTCCTGTTTGGAGGTGGTATGCCGATGCCTTGCTCCGACCTTTGAACTGACTTACCCAGCCAGTTATAGTGGCTGCTACTCGATATTTTCCACATTAGCAACACTGCCAGAGGGGAAAGAAGTGGAAAGTGGTAGATAAAAATCCTAGGACCTGTGGTGATCGAACCCGGCCCTTTGGATTTGTAGTCTGGCACTCTACCACGGTGCTATAGCGCCGCACAGGTTTACCATATTACCCGTTTTTACTGAGTTTTTAGATCCTTTCCCGACCTCAAAACCGGTTTTGGACCTTTTTTGCAACACCACCCTCTTTTAGTACACGCAGACTACGACATAGTCACGAATTTGACAGTGGTCCAAAGATGTAAAATTAATTTCTTCATTTACGTCTTTGACCACAAAACTTTCGTCCATAGACGAAAACGTTTCGGTCTGTGATGACCAGCAACAGATCTGTTTTTTAGAACGTGTAATATGCCACCATAACTTCATTCCATTAGGGCACGTTCTAAAAAACAGAACTGAAGCTGCTCTTCGCAGACCAAAACTGATAGTTTACGCGCTGAAGTTTCGTGGTCACAAGCGTAAATAAAGAAATTTATTTTTTGTGTACAATAAAAATAATTGTATTACTTACTAGACACTTCTGTTTATTTTGAATCCTGGCTCGGGGAACCATCATACAGGGAATCAATTACACTTTTAGCAGTTGTTTTCTGAATGTATTTTGCTATGATTTGTGTGCTCTCTAGCGGGTCTTCGCTGCACTCTGCGTAAAGTTTACAGCACCGTGTCTCTTCACTGTTTGTTTTCTCTTTGCTTTTGTGAAGACGCGTTAAACAATATAAGCTCCACAGTAATTCTCTGCCGCGCGGAATGGCCGCGTGGACTAAGGCATCATGTTGCGGACTTGTCGGCCATTCCCGCCGGAGGTTAGAGTCCTCCTTCGGGCATGAGTGTGTGTGTTTGTGTGTGTGTGTGTGTGTGTGTGTGTGTGTGGTGTTGTCCTTAGCCCTTTATTTGGCACACATACAAATCACGAGAAGAAAAAGTATTATATTACTTAAATGTGCACAGATTTATACGATTTTTTTTTAAAATATAGTTTGTGGTTAGTAGGCAATATTGCCCAAAAACTTCGCATGGTGGTACAATATCAATACTACAGTGTTGTTCTTATGACTGTAGAAATTATTGTATTTTGGAGTATTTCATGTGAAACGTGTGAAAACAAGTCGTTTTTTTTGTGCCAAGTTCAGAACAATTCCACGATTTCCACATTTTACACTCAAGTACCTCTTAAGACAAAACTTGCAAATTCCTTTTAGATCCTAATCTGTCAATTGACAACATATTGTCATATATGTCATACCGTACAAAATTAACTGGTACAGGAGATGCTGTTATGTTCCTATTTTGGACTTATTGTCCATTTTGTATGGTCTACCAGGCCTCCTCTTTCCAATAAGTATAAGTCCATTTTCAGTCTTCCATATAAGAACTCGTCAACAATTTTCCATAATAAATCAACATCAAGGCTTCATCTTTCGCTTTTATGTATCACGAAAAATATCGTCCAAAAATTGAAACGAACATGTACCTCGCTAACTTATGCTTGTAGTGTCCCTAAAGATTCAGTTTATTGCTAAACTTTTGGCAAAAGACACATCACTTTATTCGAGAGCTTAAATGTTAGTTTCAAGCACTGTTACCCATCCAAGGCTGAAACTTGAGACATATTACAGAAAAACACGTGCAATTTTGTTGTTGCTTGAGAGCAACATTACCAAATAAAGAGTTAGTTTAAATTATTTTAAATAGTTTGTAAGTTTAGGGACTGATGACCATAGCAGTTTAGTCCAATAGGTCTACAAACATTGGTAGCAGTGTGGAGAACATTTCTTACAGTGTTAGTTACAGTTAGATTAATAAGATAACCAAACACTGTACATGTAAGTATTCTAGTGGTTAACTCTGGACAAAGAGCCAGAGTAGTAAGCAGTGTAAAAAAAAGTGACTTTTAAACAGGAGTTAGTATCGTAAAATGATGACTATGTTCTCTCTTATTGGGTAGCTGCCGTAAGAACAGACTATTTGATGAACACCAGCTGTAGCAGTGAAAAATGTTGTTGAGAAATTATACAAATTTAATGAGTAGTGGTGTTGATTGCATCGAATCGTTGAAAGTGGTACGGTACTATTTTACTGAAACTGCTCATAATACGGCCGTAGGGAGAATGTTTTCTCTGCCGCGGCGGAGTGACCGAGCGTCCCAAGGCGCCTAGCTGCGGAGCGCGCCGCTGCTCGCCGTCGGAGGTTCCAGTCCTCCCTCTGGCATGGCTGTATTTGTTGTCCTTATAATAAGTGAAAGCAGTTTGTAAGCCTAGGGACTGATGACCAGCGTAGTTAAGTCCTATAGATTTACAAACAAACAACTTTTTCAATATTTTCTCTGCTAAATGTTCAGTGGATGGATGAATCGAATAAGCTCACAGCTGAAAATGTAACACTGTTGTTGTTTTACTATGTCTAAACATAAAAGATCCAAAGAAATGAAAATATGTGAAATTAATCACATTAATTGAATTCTTTAAGTTTTTTTAACATTAAAATACCGGTATGGTAACACTATCATGTTTCCCTTTATCATGCCCCAATGCGCATGGCTAATCCACCGCGGCTGAGGGAAATAAGGAAAAATTTACAATGAGCGCTCCTTAAGTTGGCTTGGGAGTAAAATCTAGGGGCAATAATGTGTGCGTCAACATAATCAGAAATACTATCAAGAAGTACGCGTATCACGGCAGGGTAGCCCGGAAGAAGTTTTGGGTTAGCGAACAGAAACGGAAAAAGTCTTGAATTTAAACTAGTAGAACACATAGTAGACAAAGACAAATCTCCCCCTCCCTCAAAACCACCACTTAATACGACCACATAAAACAACAACAAAACCCTACCCACACACACACCTACAGAAAATCAGAATCTCTCTCTCTCTCTCTCTCTCTCACACACACACACACACAGAACTTCGCTAGTTAAACTAAAATCGTATTTATAAACACACACACAATACAGTCAGAAGATCACACACGAAGTTTGTAACAGACAACTGTTTTGACAGAAACGAAACAAAAACACATCTCTCAGTGCGAACCAAAGAACTTGTAAGCAAATAACACACACACATACACACACACACACACACACACAGAGAGAGAGACAGAGAGAGAGAGAGAGAGAGAGAGAGAGAGAGAACATAACAAACGACATACAAAGTCTGCCAAGCCATAGAAATGGCGATTTTTCAAAAGTTTTATGACATAGTGTAAATGAAAATTTTGTAGCTATAAACAGTGACAGCAAGTGATATTGGGCTACAAAAGACACATAAAGAGGACAACATAAAAAATGGGAGTCATATTAGTAGTCCATTTTATTTAGAATCAAAATAATCATATTACATGAGAACTGTTATCGATCGAATTTAAACAAACAAATAATGTAAAACAAAATATTTGCTGTACAGTTGACACTGAAGATGCTTTAGAATATTGCGAAACACGTATGGTCTAAATTGCACTAATTTACAGTTGCATAAGACGGTTACCTAACCTATAAAAATTGTAAACGAACACTGTTTGGAGTCACTGTATGCGGACAGTTAGGCGCAGTTCACACTGCAGCGCTTAATAAAGGTTGAGCGACGTGACGCCTATCGATACTCGACACTCGTGTTCTCGTGGCGCGATACGATACACTGCGTTACGACAAGCAACAAGAGAGAGCGAATCACATTTCCGGCTCAGTTGCTGTCAGGAGCTCATCTCTGCAGTGGCAGACTAAGTGGGGGGGGGGGGGGGGGGGCTCTAAATCTACAGAGCTTCCACTGATCTCGCCATTTTGAATCAAATTCTAAGCAATACCAAAAAATGTTACTACCCCGAAACAACTGAAGAAACTGGAAAATGCTAGAAGAGTGAGGAGATGGAACCTCTATAAATTGAAGGAACCAGTGACTGCTGATAGTTTCCGAGAGAGCATTAGCATGGATTGACCGAAACGGGGAATAGTAATACAGTAGAAGAAGAGTGGGTAGGACTGAGAGACATAGTAGTGAAAGCCGCAGAGGATCATACTGGTAGAAAGACAGGGCCTAATAGAAATCCCTGGATAGCATACGAGATACTCAACTTATTTGATGAAGGGAGAAAATATAAAAATGCACCGAGTGAAGCAGCCAAAAGGGAATACAGACAGAGATTGACAGGAAGTGCAAACTGGCTAAGCAGGAGTGACTAGAGGACAAATGCAAGACCATAGAAGAATTATAACTACGGGAAAGATAGATACCGCCTACATGAAATTAAATGAGACTTTTGGAGACAAAAAAAGCAGCTGCGTGAATATCAAGAGCTCAGATGGAAAACCAGTACTAAAAGCTAAAAGGTAGAAGCAATATGCCAGATGGCCCACGAACGCCGCCCTTTTTTGACGTTAGTTAACCCCGGGTACCACAGACGCCGAAAGTATTGCCTAACCAGGTAAATACAGGGGACTCCAACAGGGAGGAGACCTTTCTAAACCTAATACTGGCGCTTGAAAACACATCACTTACAGCTATAATTTCTCCTACACTTCGTCACTAGACAACTTGCTTGCTGTAGGAGGGCTGCTACTTTATGAACAACACTAATTTATAGCCAACATATGACGCAACAATTCGTGATTCACAATGGGCAATATGAAATAAATGGTATTCTATCTTTAATTTGAATAAAGAGTAATGAGTACAATGTATGAGGTGATAAACCTATGTTACAGACTGACAGCCGCTGTGGAGTAGCTGAGCGGCCTAAGGCGCCTCGCTGCGGAGGGCGTGGTTGCTCGCCGTCGGAAGTTCGGGTCCTCCCTGGAGCATGGGTGTGTGTGTGTGTTGTACTTATGTTAGTTTACCTTAGTTTAAGTAGTTTCTAAGCAACGGACTGATGAACACGAAGTTTTGTCCGATAGATTTAGAAACATTTGAACAGACTGACACTTTTCATTATTACATGAGTTATAATACAAATGTTCCAATGCATGTCCACCTTGTTGGATACACTGGTGTTAGTGCCTCTCGATATTAGCGTCGACAGATTTTAACATTTCTGCTGGTACTGCAATGCAAGCATGATGTATTCGTTCTTTCAACACATCTGGATTTTCCGGTTCTGTGTCGTAAATACTGGATTTTACGTATCTCCGTAAGAAAAAATCCAAGGGCGTTAAATCAGTCGATCTCGCTGACCATTGAATGAGACCACCACGATTTATCCACCGTTCGGGGTACACACTGTTGAGATATTCCCTAACCCCTCTACAATAATGGGGTGGTGCACCATCGTGCTGAAACCAGTGCCTCAGATCTAACCGAAGTAGGATGTCTTCTAGGAGAAGTCAAAGGTCCAGCTCATTCTGTAGGAACTGCAAATACTGCTGACCAGTTAGCCTGTGAGGCAAATAAACTGATCCAATGATGTGGTCCCCTAAACTCCCGCACCTTACCTTAACACCCCAGTGCGCTTGCATGTGATGTTGTCGTAGCCATTGAGGATTTGCAGGATCCCAGTAATGTAGGTTAGGTCTATTCACAGTGGCGTCATTGACGAAATAGCATTCATCTCCCCATAATCTGCCTGATGAATTCCAATATACGCTTACTTTACTTAACAGAAGTCTGCAGAACGATACCCGATTTTGGAAATAGTTTCCATACAGCTGTTGGTGTAGATGCACCTTAAAGGGATGCCACTGCCATTCCTTCAGTGTCCTTTGTACCGAAGACCTCGAAACACCCAGCTCTGCTGCAGCTCTTCTTTGTCCTAATTACGATGGGAAATAGGTATTAGTGGGTTATTTATTCGTTTCAGAAGCACTTAGAATGTATAAACTAATGTACAATATTTACATGTTATGAGAATACATCATATTTACAAGACAATTATTTATACTTTTGATGCCCAGAAGTTATCGACCTGTATTGCATTTGGTGTTGCATGTAGTAGATCTTCTAGTGTGCATGTTGCTAGACAGTGGGTACACTGGAGCAGGTGGGAAGTCGTCTGCGTTGCTGCACATTCACAGAGTGGCGACTCCACTAGGAAGCCCCAGTTAACCAATTTACTCTTACATTTTGTGACACCTGAACGTAGTCTGTTGAGTGATCTCCATGTACTCCACTTCTCTGTGTAGCCGGGTGGTAGTTTTTCACATGGTGTAAACCATCCTGCAGTACCGGTATACCTTGCACGCCATAGTTCGGTTTGGCATTGCTGCAATGTTTGTCTGTAAATCTATCGGACCAAACTGCGTGGTCATCAGTCCGTAGCTTACAAACTACTGAAACCTAGATAAATTAACCTACGGACAAACACACACACACCCATGCCCCAGGGAGGACTCGAACCTCCACGGCGAGAAACCGCGCGCTCCGCAGCGAGGTGCTTTAGACCGCTCGGCCACTCCACCGCGGCTGCTGCAATGTCCCAACTAGAGCCTCCGTAGATCTAAGGAAGCTCTTCCTGGATTTTAGTCGTTGGTTTCGTGGTTGATGTCCATATAGGGGATGTGCTTCAGTAGTTTCTGATTTTGCCCTCTCACTTTTTGCTGCTACCTCTCGGCGGATGTCGGGAGGTGCAATGCCCGCAAGACTGTACAGATTATTCAGAGGACTTGGCTATAGGCATCCAGTGATAATGCGACAAGTATCGTTAAGATTAGTGGGTTATGGCTATTGACTATGACTTGTGTAATATTAATAACAATGATCACATTATTATTATAATTAAGAGTAGAAATAATACTGTAACTTAAATTAAGTAGTGTTTATAAAAAAAGATGTTCAAATGTTTGTTAAGCTTAAGGGACTTAACTGCGGGGTCATCAGTCCCTAAACTTACAAACTACTTATGAAATACCTTATACTAAAGACAACACAAACATCCATGCTTGAGGGGAGATTCGAAACCCCAACGGTAGCGGCCGTGCAGATTGTGACTGGCGCGTCGGAGACTGCTCGGCCTTGTTTATACTACATAGTTAGTACGTATTAGTTTCATTTAAGGTATACTTACCTCGCGTGGGATGTGCTCCAAAATGCTCAATAACGTTCTAGGAAACATCAGGTGCATCGCGGATTGGTCTTTCACGTCACGTTGGACCTGGAAAGCACCCTCGGTTCTTAAACGCATTTCTGTACGTCTGAAAAAGTCGCGTTGGAAAACGTGAACACAGCTTTCGGGCCGCGGATGAATTGCAGTGCGTCTCCTCACATAGAAGGAATCATATCTGTGTAATCTTCGCTGGAATACATTGCAGCAGTTACCTGTTTGACTGTAAGACCTCCCTCGAACTACTAACGGACGGCCACGCGATCTTGTCAGAGCAAAACTAGGAGGAAAACGCACGCAGATGGCGGCACAGCTCACTGGAGGTTCGCTTGTAAGTGAACTTCCCCTTTGGAGAAGGCAACACGTCTTGCACTAACGTGTGCGGGAAACATATAACTGAAGACGGCTTCCGTGGGTCACCTGGTATGGAGAGCCTATACAAGGAAAATGAAGGTGAAAGCAGTTTCGTAGAAAACAAAGATAAAGAACATGATGAGAGAGGAGATACCATACTGCGAGAAGAATTTGACGGAGCACTGAAAGATCTGAGTCGAAACAAGGCCCATGCAGACGGCGATGTTACCTGTGAAATTCTGATTGTTGGGACAACCAGTCATGAGGAAACTTATGTGCTAGATATATGAGACAAAGAAATACCCTCAGACTTCAAGAACAATATCATAATTCCAATTCCAAAGAAAGCAAGTGCAGACAAACCTAAAAATTGCTGAACCATGAGTTTAATAAATCATTGTTGCAAAATACAAACATGAATTAATTTACAGATGAACGGTAGAATCTGACGTTGAGGAAGATCGGTTTGGATTTAGGAGAAATGTTGGAACACGTGAGGCAATACTCTCATTACGACTTATCTCAGAAGATAGGTCAAGGAAAGGCAAAGCTACGACTTTTTTTCTTTTTTTGCATTTGTAGATATAGAAAAAGCTTCTGACAATGATGACTGGAAGATATTCTTTCAGATTCTGGAAGTAGCAGGGGTAAAATATACCGAACGAAAAGTTATACACAACTTGTACAATAACCAGACAGCAGTTATGAGAAGCGACAGGCATGGAAAGTGACTCCTTGAATGTTAACTCCTTTAATTTAGTCGACCCAACAGACAGCTGCGCCATGCCGGGTTGCATCCTCGCGCCTATATCTCAGTGCGCTAGCCGACACGTAACCTTACAGCCAGTAGAGGGCTCTTCAATAACGGGCAGAGGGCGCACACAGAGGCTGCAGGGGTCGCCACCAAAGCGGACTTGTTTCTGCATCGCCGGCCGCGGTGGCCGAGGAGACTGAGGCGCTACAGTCACGGTCTGCACGGCCACTACGGTCGGGGGTTCGAATCCCCCCTCGGGCATGGGTATTTGTGCCGTCCTAGTTCGTAAGTAGTTCATAAGTAGTTTGTAAGTTTAGGGACTGATGACCCCGTAGTTAAGTCCGCTGCACCAATACGAAACACGTGTGCTTCAACGGCCCTGCTATATCTGGCCGACGGGCGGATCGATCCCCCAGCTGTAGATATTGCAGGGCAAATCCCTGTTACTTCAGCTATCCTTCTGAACTCGTTCCTCCCTGCTGCTCCGCTGGCGTTCTCGCAAGAAGCCGGCAGCGGTCGCTGCTGCCTGCGGTCAGCCGGTGGTCTGGCGCTCTTAGCCGCCGCTGTCATCGTCGCCGTCGCCGTTGCCATTGGTGTCCTGGTGGGCAACTCCTCATCGACTACCGGTTGCCTGGTCGCTGCGTCCCGGGCCAGCGCCAACACCACCCGACGGTTGTAGTGTGCTCGTCTCTCGCGCTCCACCATGTATGACCTCACAACCGCCACGTCCGTCTTCTATACCGTCCCATCCCAGGTCCCGACAACCACTACGTGGAGTGCCTCCCACCTGTAAGACAATCCTGTTCTCCCCTTATCTGTAATTCTCTCCGCCACCGCTTCCATCACCCACACCCGACGCCATTTCTCCTTCCACAGTCTCCACCCCCTCCCTGCCGCCACGCCAACCGCTCCTCTCCCTCCCCTTAACTTAGCCCCGTAAGTACCCTCTCCTCTCGCCTGCCAAAATCACGCACTGCCGTGCCAACATCAAGCCACTCACAACTGGGCCCCACTCCCCGACACATCTCCATCCTGACCGTTCCTCAGCCCTTCCTCGCTCCTAACGTCTCCCGCAAAACCTCCAAGACGACCAACGGTTCCAGTGCAGAACCCGGCCCTGTTGTCACCAAAAAAGCCCATCCTACTGCTACCATCGACCCTGCTCCCTCACTGCCTCCTGCAGCTCCTATGGATACAAGCCCCCTCCCTTCTCCTGTGATTTATACCTACATCCTCTTTCGCACTGATCCAAAATACCTTGATAATCATACCCCGTCAATTGAAATAAGGAAATACTTCCCATCCGCCGCTTCTCCCAACTAAACCCGCCTAAGCACCCCATCCGTATAAAATCGGCCTCCCCCACCTTCCATACCGATCTACTTCAACGCCTGGGGGTCCAGAATCCACTTTGGACCCCACGCCACCCTCACCCTTCCTCCTCCCTTCCTCGCCAACTTCATCCTCCCAATCGCCCGACCACCCTCACTGCTGTGATCGCCAAATTGCCGGCCGCGGTGGCCGAGGGGACTGAGGCGCTTCAGTCACGGTCTGCACGGCCATTACGGTCGGGGGTTCGACTCCCCCCTCGGGCATGGATATTTGTGCCGTCCTTAGGATAAGCTGGTTCATAAGTAGTTTGTAAGTTTAGGGACTGATGACCCCGTAGTTAAGTCCCATAAGCTATACAATCATTTGAACTTATTTATTTTTTTTTTAATCGCCAAATTAAGCCCGGTGATCACGGAGGAGGAGGTGTTGGGCCAACTCAATGCTCACCCAGACCTTGAGATATGTTCCGCCAAGTGTATCTGAAACACCTCTGGTACCGCCTACCTGGTGCGGATATTTGCAGAATCTGAAACATCCATTAACTCAAAATGTTTAAATGTTTGTAAATCTATCGGACCAAACTGCGTGGTCATCAGTCCGTAGCTTACAAACTACTTAAACCTAGGTAAACTAACCTACGGACAAACACACACACCCATGCCCTATCCATTAACTGCCAACTGCCTTCTCACTGTGGGGGCACTAATATATGATCACCCCTAGAAGGTAGGAATTACTATTGCATCAGACATGAACTGGAAAGAACACGTAGATAATTTCGTAGGAAAGGCGAACCAAAGATTGCGTTTTATTGGTAGAACACTTGAAAGATGCAACAGAACTACTAAAGAAACTGCATACTCTACGCTTGTCCGTCCTTTATTAAAGTATTGTTGCCCAGTGTGGAAACCTTATCAGGTGGATTTGACGGAGGACATCGAAAGAGTTCAAAGTAGGGCAGCTCGTTTTGTATTGTCACAATACAGGGGAGACAGCGTTACGGAAATGATACAGGATCTGGGATGGGAATTATTACAACAACGGCGCTTATCGCTACTGCGTGGGCTACTTACGAAACTCCATTCGCCAACATTCTCCTCCGAATGCGAAAATATATTGTTGACTTCCACTTACATAGATAGAAAAGATCATCAGCATAAAATACGAGAAATCAGAGCTCGAACGGAGATATTCAGATGTCCTTTCTTCCCGCGCGCTATTCGAGAATGGAATGGGAGATAAATAGTATAAAGGTGGTTCGATGAACCCTCTGCCATGCACTTAAATATGATTTTCAGAATATCCCATGTAGATGTAGATCTTCCAATATTTATGCACATGCAGCAAATGCATTGCCGCGCGGGAGTTCAAATGTTCAAATGTTTGTATAGCTTATGGGACTTTGTCATCAGTCCCTAAACTTACAATCTACTTATGAACTACCTTAGACTAAGTACGGCACAAATATTCATGTCCGAGGGGGGATTCGAACCCCCGACCGTAGGGGCCGTGCAGACCGTGACTGGAGCGCCTCAGTCCCCTCGCCCACCGCGGCCGGCCGCGCGGGAGTAGCCGAGCGGTCTGGAGCGCCACGTTACGGATCCCGCGGTCTCCTGCATCGGAGGTTCGAATCCTCCCTCGGACATGGATGTGTGTGTGTTGTCGTTAGGTTAGTTTAAATTAGTTTAAGTAGTTTGTAAGACTAGGGACTGATGACCAACGTAGTTTGGTCCCATAGGATTACAAACATTTGAACATTTTTGAGCAAATCAATCCTTCTGAATTTCTATATGCACGAAGTCTGCCAAGTGACCCTGATCACCAACAAAACTACCTCTTGATTAGTAAAGAAGTTCAAAGTCTTTGGTATTTGTTTTTGCCTAAATTATTTACCGCTAATTACTGTTGCTCTATTCATTATTAAATACTTTTAAAAATTGCAGTTAACTGTGCAATATGTAAGAATGTATTAACAACTGTCTTACCTTAGTGTGAGGAACAGTTTTTCTTCTACTGAGAAACACGTGTTTAATTCTGTGTCGATTCCCGTTATATCTTCTTTTACACTCAGTCGCAAAAGTATTCGGACAGCACATAAATGCGCATAATTTTGCAGTTTGCCGCAAGAGCAAATACAGAAATTGCACTTTGTAATGTCTTTGGGACACCGGGTACGATGTCGCAACGTGAAACACGCGTCAAATACGAAGAATTGTTGTTGGACACGTGTCTGTTCGGTAATATTTCCTGAAAACGGCTTGGGCAGGTGCAACAAAAGTATTCGGACAAAGGCGGACAACGTGAGAGAATAGTTCATTCCGAGGCGCACAGAGGGTGAAGCGACTGCAGTGTGTCCGACATTTCCGCGAGACGATAGCGATGATTAGTGAACACGTATCGCGAGCCTGAGCAGGTCGACGATGGGACGCAGAGGGAAGTGTTCTACGTTCGAGAAAGGCAACTTGTCGTTTATCATCACGCGAAGGGGAAAACCTGCAGGGAAATTACCGCAATAGTGAACATGAAGAAAAGTACAGTTCACGACATTGTTAAACGGTTCGAGAAAGAAGACCGATTGGAATTCCGTTGCAGTACAGGACGGCCAAGGACATTTTCATAGAGAGATGAACGTGTGATTGTGCGAAAGGTACAACAGAATCCGAAAATATCTGTCACACGAATTGCAAATGAGGTGGAGGGAGACCTTGGTATAAAAGTTCATCCCGAAACCGTGCGGAGAGTACTACGACGGTCGCAGTACCATGGTCTAGTGACACGGCGAAAGCCATTCATAAATGCAGTGAACCAGAAGAAACGTATGCAGTTTGCGAGGGAATACGCCGAATACGATCAGGCTTGGTGGAATCGGGTGATATTTTGCGACGAATATAAATTTACATTATGGCAAAGCGACGGAAAGGCAAACGTGTGGAGAAAGACCAATGAAGAGCTGAATCCCAGGAACCTCAAACCAACAGTAAAGTTTAGAGGTGGGAGGATCATGGTGTGGGGATGCATGTCCGGTAGTGGTGTGGGTGATTTAGTGTTCATTGATGATACGACGAACAAGGAACCGTATCTGAATATACTGCGAGGACATTTGAAGCAGAGTGCACAACATCTAGGTATTGCGAACAACTTTCATTTGCATCAGGATAATGATCCCGAGCATACCGCGCATATTGTACAAATGTGGTTGCTCTTCAAGTGCCGAAAGTATTGCACCCTCCTTCCCAATAACCAGTCTTAACCCAATCGAACATTTGTGGGATAAATTGAAACGGACCCTCTGCGCGGACAACATCTATACGAAGGAGACCTTGAAAGAGAAACTGCGCCAAGAATGCGCAAATATAGGCCCAGATTTCACGAAAGAAACTCGTGGAAAGTATGCCTAGTAGATTGGAGGAGGTATTGAAAATGAAAGGTGAACACACAAGGTATTGACATTTTCGTCGTACAGCTTACGAACATTTATTGGACAGTGTCCGAATACTTTTGTAGCAGCAGGGTGTGCATGTTGTTTCATTTTTGTTGTTAATTTTCCTGTTATTTATGTTTTGGAGACGAAATGATACAATAATTCTTCTGTAATTAATGTTGTTTCGCATATATATTGCTAATAAATATGTTTGGGTTTCATAGTCAGTGTTTCTCGAGTACTTATTGTGATACTTCCCACTGTCCGAAAACTTTTGTGACTTAGTCTATGTAGGCAAGCAACTCGTAAAACGATGCTTTTGACATTCGAAGAAAAAACATAAATAAAGTAAAAATAAAAAAATTACTGCCGTCAGCACGTATATCGTCAGATAGTGTATAATACATTCCTCTGCTAAGTCGAGAAGCGTACATGGGATGTTTTCGCATTTTCCTAATCCATCGCTTTTTCTTTTTGAAAGAAGTGCAAGGAGGTGCTGTTCGCAGGACAGCATTCTGTCAACTGGCCGTACTGTATCTGGATGAGAAGGGCAGGTGTTGACCAGTTGCGCCACCAGTTGCCCGCTCCGTTAAACCTGCGGCGACTAGCGTCTGGTATTCGTTGACCTGACGAGTGGAGACGCTAGTTGCCCTCGGCTAAACACCGAAGACTGACGGTAACACACGATAGACAGCTGACGCGCCAGGTTGTATTCACGTATTCTTTGTACTGTCATAATTACTGCAGTGTGACAATGCTGTCAGTACTTACGATGAAATATAATATATGCCCAGTATTTGAGCTACTGTGTGCGCCTCGGTTGCACAGTGGTAGAGTGCCAGACTACAAATCCAAAGGTCGCGGGTTCGATCCCCGCCAGGTCCTAGGATTTTTATCTGTCACTTTCCACTTCTTTCATCTCTGGCAGTATTGCCAGTAGTACCGTGGTTCGGAACCCACGTTAAACTGTAGGTCCCCCTATAACTGGCTGGGTAAGTCAGTTCGAAGGTCGGAGGAAGGCAACGGCATACCACCTCCAAACAAGATCATGCCTAGTAAAGCACTGTGGTGTTCAAACCAATGTTCGGATTGTTGACAATTCTATCAGATAGAGGCACAGCAACGTCGAAAGAACAAATCAAAAAATAATATTTTTATGTAGTACACTCATGGCCCCCACAAGGGTGGGGCTGGGTGGACCCCTGGGTCCAGGGCCCGGTGCTGAAGGGGGCCCTAAATGATTCAGTTTTTTTTTGGTTACTGAAATTAAAAACAAACTAGTAAAAACATGTTGAATATCTTTCATCCAACGAAATTTTAGAAAATTCTACAGGCAATGGTAGTCGATATTTATGATAGACGGCTTCTCTTAAACGATTACTTCGATTGAAGCTCTTATTTATTGTCATTGGCTGGTAATTTATGTGAGTATTATTTTAAGTGACAAACCGCACCGATATTTTCGGGAAATCACGATTTTTGTGTCTGTCCAGAATTTTTTCAAAGGTAATTCGGTACACCTATTTGTCCCGAATTTATCAATTATGTTCCGATTTAGAAATTTATCTCACCTGTATCGGTCTAATTTATTATTATTTTGATTATAATGGGAAACTGTTTGACAAAAGGTTCGTTAGACTTAAGGTACTTATCGCAAACTGTCGAAACCGTTTCAAACTATTTCCGCTGAGCACACGCGCACAAACTATACCAGTGTGAAAATCAGTGAATGGACTGCTAACACCACTTTTCCAGGTCAAAGACGGATTGATATTATTTCTCATTTCAGACAGAATCATGTCCCATTCTCAGATGTGCTTAAGCTAGTGCAGTTTATCTTCTGCCTTCCCGGAAATAATGCTGTTACTGAAAGGGTTTTTTTCCCACATGAATAATATACGGACAAGTGACAAAACACAGCTTGCCGTAGAAACTGTGAAATCAATATTATTCTTTCTTCTCTATTAGGGCTGGTCATTTGGATTTAGCAGATACTGACAGCTTCTTTGAAATTCTACCCGCGTACACCGTCTTCAGTGTACTTGCTATCTGTCAACCATAAAAGGATCAAATGAAGGTTCTCAATACGTTTATGAGAAAAGCTTCAAGCAATTTCTTTGGTACTGAGTAGAAAAAGTAGACATGTTTGTACGATTCAGGGACGGATTAAGACAATCGCAAGTACTCTCGCCTCCTGGGGCCCCGAATTAGAGGGGTCCCCGCCATGTTCCCCTTCGAAATTTGTCACTATTTAACGAAGAGTCTTGTTTTCTAGTAAAAGCAAAAAAATTATCGAATTTAGAATATTAAGTCACACTAATCCAGCCATCGAGAGCACCTTTATTGTTGTCTCTCTTTTTCCTTTAGCGGGAGAGTAGTGTTGAATAGCACGGCAGTCTTACTTCACGTGAACCAGCGACAATATCCATTTAGATTTGTCATCCAGTCCGTCACCGATTTGTGTCGAAATAGCAGAAATGTTTGATGTCGCCGACAGGCGCAGTTTGCCGGCAGCGGTGGCCGCGGGGACTGAGGGGGTTCGAATCCCCCCTCGGGCATGGATATTTGTGCCGTCCTTAGTTGTAGGTAGTTCATAAGTAGTTTGTAAGTTTAGGGACTGACGACCCCGTAGTTAAGTCCCCGTAGTTAAGTCCCCGTAGTTAAGCAGGCGCAGTTTGCCTTTTTGCTTACAACGCGTCGCTTTAGGCCCACAGCAGTGGGTAGTGTGTGCAGAGGCTGCCCTCAGCCGGTGCAACACCTGTAGTAATCCTCATTTCCCTCCGTTTTTACGAATAATTTGTAAGTAAACTTTTGTTATCATATGAAAAAGTCTGCATATTCATATTTGCCGTGAAATTATTGTCATCTTATAGAAACACTACATCAGGTATTACAATACCGGATATTGCAACAATGAATTTCTATGTCGTCAGCCAGAGGGGACTCCAGAAATATGCGAAAATGTTATACCAGATGCCTTTCATAAAAATTTGGAAACATATTTACCAGCTTACTATAAAACCATAAATAAGATAAATATAGAATAGTAATACTCAAAACACCCAATTCATTGTTACATCCCTATTTCTCCAGTTTTATGTTGTGTTAGTTTTAGGTACAAGATCGTTGTTTTTAAGTTAATATTGATATATTTTGTTGAATATTTTCCTTGTTTTAGCTTAAATATGCAGCATTTTGTGCATATTTGATCACAACATTTCACTTGTCAAAGCCAATTGGTGAACTATCTGGGCGGTAGTACTGTCGTGATTAAATGCAAAAGAAAGATAAACGGAGGTTCAAATGTTTGTAGAACTTATGGGACTTAACTACGGGGTCATCAATCCCTAAGCTTACAAACTACTTATGAACTAGCTAAGACTAAGGACGACACAAATATCCATGCCCGAGGGGGGATTCGAACCCCCGACCGTAGTGGCCGTGCAGACCGTGACTGGAGCGCCTCAGCCCCCTCGGCCACCGCGGCCGGCGATAAACGGAGGTGATGCGAAATTAATCTATCAGGTATTCTGAAAAGTACAGTTTAACACGTTATACGCCTCTTAAAAATAACTTTACCATGGTAGGATCTAGAGGCCTAATTGGCCCCTTTGCCAATTTTTCCCATGCGTCCTGATGAAATTGTTAAATGAAATGAGTTGACTTCTGTGATTTTTTTCATCTTTTATGTAAAGTATTGTGCACCCTCTTCTACTTGTGCACCCTGTTCTACTTCACATAGATTCCTAAATATTCATATTACTACCTAGACGGACCGCAAGACCAGTTTAGCCCCTCATAGCGTTTCTATGTATTTTCGGCATGTTTCCTTGTAATGCTGTGTATGAAATAAAACCATCTGCTGTCTGTTGTTTCAATATGCGACAACAATGCTATACATTCCAGCACTGGTTGCGGTGGTGTAGCTGGGGATGGCGGTCATGTATGGATGAATTACGCCTGAGTGATTAATTGTGTGAGTGGGAGCGATCTTTCCTGACGAAGGTCATGGCCGAAAATTTACAAGTTGTATGAATGTGAATATGAGTTTGTTGGTAGCTCAGCGATAAGCTTTATGCTGAGTTGCTAGCTATCCTCATATTATCAACATTCCAATCTGGACCTTCCATTGTTAAAAATCAATAAAAGTACATATTATGGTTACACTGAATTACCTTTCACAATCTGACCATGTAAGCAGTAAAACTGAATGTGGCGAATTTGGCCCCAGGGGTTCTTATACCGTAGCTTGCATGCAATCCTCTTAATATTAAATGCCAAGTAGACTAGATAGCAACTATGAAAACATCATATAATTAGTTCGTTTTCCCAATGCACTGTGCCGCGGTGGCCGAGGGGACTGAGGCGCTTCAGTCACGGTCTGCACGGCCACTACGGTCGGGGGTTCGAATCCCCCCTCGGGCATGGATATTTGTGCCGTCCTTAGTCTTAGTTAGTTCATAAGTAGTTTATAAATTTAGGGACTGATGACCCCGTAGTTAAGTCCCATAGACTATACAAACAAACAATCTGTCATACCGCTAGGAATTCGTTCTCAAGTCATGCCGTTGGCGCAGCAGTTTGACGTTACTTCTGGCGTGCCTTGAAAAGGTAATGATGGATCAGCTTTCGGTGTAATGTAGTGATATTTTTTTTTCTTTTAACTTAATGCTAAGATGAGACTTTCATGTGTGTACAGTAATTCCGCCTTACCTGGCGCAGCGTCTGCCAGAAGTACGAATAAATGTGCTGTTAAGCTAAACTAAGGCTTACTGTGGCCGAGGGCCGTAGCCGGGGGGAGGGGGGGGGGAGATGAAGGGGATCAATTCCTTCCCCCCCCCTCACTATTCATCTAATTCCTGATAAAGTAACTGAAAAGTATGCTGAAGTTGCTCCTTCGAGATTTGTATTGAATAAAATTGATTATTGTCTCAATTGAAATACATCTGTGCTTTTAGTTCAACTTATGTTATAAAGCTTCAAAGCTTAGAATATATGTCATGACATAATTGGCTGCTTCCCTCCCCCCCTCCCCCGAAACCAAATTCTGACTTCAGGTCTGCTGTGGCCACTGTAAGTAAAATCTCTATTTTAAGTAAAATAATTTTATAAATGAAGCTAACAGTACCAAATTTATACCTTGTTATTCCGAGTTAATTTACATTCTAAAAATAACGTGATTAAGATGTAAACTTGCTATTATACACTACTGCACACAACAGTAAAAAAGACAGGGTGAGGGCCCGTCTCTGGTTCTGGGTCCAGGGCCCGCAATCGAATGTGGGGTCATGTATAGCATCGTTGCAAAATAATACGTTGCATAGGTTGATCCCAGTTACGATCAAAAATCTGTCGTTGAGATCATTGGTGAGCAGGGGGGCTAATACTAATCAATAAAGGAGAATAAGCTATAATTTCCGTTGACTTAATTTACTGGTCATAAACACAGCGCAGAAATAAAATAAGAAACGAAGATTACATTCATTTTTATTAAACATCTGTTACTGCATATAAGATTACTGAGAAGTTAGGAACTAACCTAGTACTTACGAAAAAATTACAAACGTCTGTTTTCATCAATCTCTAATTCTTTTTAAATATTTTTTATTAGCATAACCATCTTTGGAGTTAGATTCAGATGTTCAAATGTTTGTAAGTCTATCGGACCAAACTGCGTGGTCATCAGTCCGTAGCTTACAAACTACTTAAACCTAGGTAAACTAACTTAAGGACAAACACACACACCCATGCCCCAGGGAGGACTCGAACCTCCACGGCGAGCAACCGCGCGCTCCGCAGCGAGACGCTTTAGACCGCTCGGCTACTCCACAGCGGCTTGGAGTTAGATTATTGGTCATCAACCGCGTTGTTTCAATCATACAATGGTCAGTAAAATTACTTCTGATATTCGATTTCGTTAATTTCATTTTATATAAAAAAATACTTTCCCATAAATATGTGGTTCCGAACACATTGCAGACTCGAGCAGTTAGCCTTAACAGCTGCAAGAACTTTTTTTGAGGGGAAGTTCTTGTGAAATATTTCAATATTTCTTCCCTGCCCTACAACGAGCGCCAGGCAAGCTTGAATACCGATACCATCGTTCTATTGACGCGAAGTGATCAGACACCTGTTGACCAGCAACAGAGCACAGTTAACAGGCAGGTGGAGGGGGAAGTGACTATGGCAGTGCACAGGGGCAAGCAGCGTGAGCGCTCAAATGTTTCTAAATCTAAATCCCTTTTTAAACGATGAACCAAAGTCAACAAGATAGATAATAGTCTACTGAAGCGCTCCTAGCGTACTAGTCCTGAACTACAAACTCATGCTAGATCTTGTGGCAGCGTGTTTAGACGATAATCGTAATTAGACAGTAATACCCGATGGTGAAAGTGAGGTTGTAACAGTCGATCTGTTTTGTAGGAAGTTAGAGTTTAATACTGGAATTGAGGAAACAACGCTAAATGTTATTCACGGCCAAAGAAAACTTTGTAATGTATGTTTTTGGCCAATTTAGTGTGGTAAAGTACTAGGAAGTGAAACGTTTGAAAACTTCGACATTATTTTCAAGCGAAAAAATAAACATATGAACACATCAAACAATATTTATAAGAGCATAAATAGAGCTTGTTTAATTTATCTACTACGTTTTGCCCACTGACATTGTTAATAACGTCATGCACAACTAACTTTTTGTCCTTCATTTGGACTGACTTTTTCATTTAAAATGTTATTTAATGAAAATTGCGTCATCAAATTACAATCTTATTCAAATAAACAATTGGCTTCAGTCTCTTCTGTTACAATATTTTGCAAACATAAACCATTTTTCGGTTTCAAGATATACGACCTCACTTTTAGGAGGACGCTCAATTGAGATAAATATTTAAGTCGCCTTGGAACGTTTGCAATTTACCGCTAAACCAAAGTATAATAATAAAATAAAAATTAACAAGACACATTTGCGTGCAAACCGTGTAACCTTCGAAGATAATATGAAAATCGCGTGACGAAAATAGGTTAACTTGCGAGTCGCGATGTTAGCAGACGACCGTTCCATCAAAACATTGCTTTTGAGAAAGCTCACGTTGACGTGAGGTGACGGTCCGGCGACGGACAGTGTGAATTCCGCCATTATAAATACATAGTGGAATATATTCTGATAATAAACTTCGACAAAACGCAAAATATACGTAAATATGAAGGAAAATGGCGGACTAACTGGAGCGGTGGCTGCAGCAGACAGCTACTAGCTCGCGCATGCGCAGTGAACTCAACTAGTACCGAATTTAGAAATGGCTCTATTTTTTTATCGCTATGATTATTGCGTTTAGATACTAGCGCGATCATACTAGTGCATCCGTTCAAACGACAGACGGTTGCCATTAACGCAACTTGTTATCAAGTTCGTTCATCGTTCAAAACGGGCTTAAAGCTGTGGTCACAGTGGCTCCGATATCGGTGGGTTTTAACGACGATAGACATCGGCGGAAAACGGCCGATCGTTTCAAATCAGTGCTCCACTATGGGCACGATAACAGTGTTGCCGATCTCATCGCCCGAACTTAGAAACTTCGGACGACAGTCGGTGAAATTCAAATCAATTTGTCTTCTTCGGTCAACTGGACCGACGTTCTCACATGCTAGATATGGACAGTGAGAAACTGATATGCTTAGTGAAAGAAAGAAAGAGATTGTGGCACCCAGAAGACGATAAATATCATGTTTATGTTTGTTAAGCTTAAGGGACTTTACTGCGTGTTCATCAGTTCCTAAACCTACAAACTGCTTATGAACCAACTTATACTAAAGACGGCACAAACATCCAAGCCCGAGGGGGATTCGAACCGTCGACGGGGAGCGACCTCGCGCATCGCAGCATAGCGTCTCAATGCGCTTGACCACTCCGCCGCGGTGATAAAATAATATCACAATCGGGATGTACTTACGAATCTATGGTCTGATATTACAGTTTATTGGAAACACAGTCACCAAACCCAACGCTGATTCGATGTAGCTGTTTTATTTGCCACCTCATTTTTCACCTGAACGAAAGTGCATCATCCTACCATATATCATCGACAGTACGCCGTACGTAATTGATGTACGCATGCACCTGCGATTCTCTCCTTGTACAATCCTTTCACCTACAGTTCTGAGACTCGCGTCGTAATATATATCAAAATATCCTATATGTCTCATTCATTATCTTCTTTATTGGAATTTTTTCTCGTTCTTTGTATTTCTTGTTTGGACCGTCTCTTGTATCTTCCACATCTCTCTCTGCAAGTCAATTTCAGAATGTTATAATCGGTTCATTTCTATCTTCCATGATTTCTACTAGTACAGCTTTCGATGAAATTTCTTTTAACGTTAGCTCTTCCATTTTTAAAGAAGGCTCTTTTGCCCTGTGTACTCGTTGTTAATATGACTTTCTTGCATATCTAATTTTATATTGTCCATTTAAGAAACTAGAATTCATCCACTTTTTCGGGAGTGTCTTATCCTAATTGAACATTCAATTCTCTCTCAAGCACCCCTCCTGTGCACACAATTACATTACCCCTCTTGCCTTTTGGTACTTATTACAATAACCAGTTTGTGCTCGCTTCATATCACTCTGTAAGCGTCTATTATTTATACCCCTCCCCGTGCGAGACAAGAGCTCGTAATGCAATTACCTGTAGAATATGAGCCAAGTCAATTGGCATCAAAATAACTGAGGGCTGGAAAGGGGAAACACTTAAAGTGAAAAATGACAAAACTGCAGTAAAATAGACAAAAACGACAGAGAGTCACATTACAAGTCATTTTATTCGAAGGAACGCAAGATACAATAGTTTCACATCACTTTTAACGTCTGACAGGAAAAGTGTTATAACGCGTAACAAGTTTTGAATTTAAAAAAAATACACATGTAAATTTAGGTACAGATATATGTGCCATGCATCACTTACATGGAATAGCTGAATGTGCACAGCTTTAACTCATTTACTTTTGAATTGTAAAAAGAAATGCAGTACTGTCGTCACTTTCGCAATGAGAAATAACATACCGTGTATTTTACTCAAGGGCATCAGTTATGGTTAATAGATCGTTCTTTATTTCAGCGCTTAATTTGTTGATTAGTGGAAAACTATGAATATATCGAACCCCCAAAATTACACCTTTTTTCATGTCAATATACAGAACTGTTAAATTCTAATTATTTCAGCTTACATAATGTTATAGTTATTTATAAGCAGCTACTGTCTCTTTGAATGTTGCATGCTTTTCTTTGACTTCTTAGCTACTTAATCTACTGTGTTTTTCTAATATTGCTTTTATATTGCCTAATAAATCCCTGGTGATAAAAGATTTACGCCTAAAATAACAAAAAGTAGTAACATGTACTACTGTTTGTCACTTGTACAAAAACGAGCGAAAAAGAGGCTATAAAATGTAATAACAGCGGTTGGAGACTGTAGGCACACTGCAGCGTTCTCCATGAGACGAACTAAGGAACTTAACACGGCGCTAGCTCTAGTGATTCGCATAAGGGAGGACGGTGGTTGAAACCCACCTACGGCCATCCAGATTTACGTTTTCCGTGATAACCCTAAATGACTCCAGGCAAATTCCGGGATGGTTTATGTGAAAAGGGGCGACCAGTTTCCTCCCCCGTCCTCCTTGCCCAAACAATCTGATCGTCAGCTCCGGCTCTAGTGACCACATTTTCGACGGGACGTTAAATCCCAATATTTCTTCCTTACTTTAGGTCTAGTGCAGGTATTTTGAACTGCAGGGTTTTTCTGGTACTTCCAATCCATCTCAAGTTGATAGCCATGGCACTTTCAACGAACAACAAGAAAAACGAAAATGCCTAATTTGGATACTTTTAGCGTTTCCCATTTCCAGTCTTCAATTATGAAGTAACCATTTGCACGGTATACCTCAGCAAAACGTGTAGACTAATCGTTACTACGTTTGTTCTGAACTATGTGAAACACAGCTACAATAAATAGTGTATCTACATTATTCGAAGATTGGAACTTAAATAGTGGCAACTATTTATTCACAACCGACACAAAAGCATTACATGTTTGCACCTATTACTGTCCTTCGAAGTAATCACCAGCGTTGTGTAGAACCAGTTGCCAGCGATGTGGAAAGCGTAGTATACCGTTAGCACAGCCTGTTCTGTTGATGGTGCGAATGGAGCGGTCTGCTGCCTACCGAATCTCTGGAACAGTTCAGAAGCGAATGCCACGAAGTGGTTCCTTCATCTTCGGAATCAAATCAAAGTCACAAAGACTTAAGTCCGGGGAGTGTGGTGGATGGTACAGTACTTCCCAGTCCCATCGACCAAATAGAAAGGCCACAGTTTCCGCTGTATGTGCCCGGGCATTGTCGTACAAATTGATGGGTGGGTTGCGCAGAAAGTGTTGCCGCTTCTTTCGCAAGGCTGGTCTCAGGTGATACTCCAAAAACGAACAGTAATACTGTGCACTGACGGTCTGCCGTGGAGGAACGTAATGCGTTAGGATAACACCATCACAGTCGTAAGGGAGAATCACCATATATCTGACGCACTTTCGACTTTCGAGACCCATAATGACGCCATTCGTTGGGTTGGCGTTTCAGTCTGGCTCGTAAGATGTGGCCCATGTCTCATCCAGTGTTACGATACGGCATAAGAATGCGCTCGAAGTGCGTCTGAACAGCGTCGTAACGCATCCATTTCTGCGTTTCGGTCAATTCATGCGGAACCCATCCTGATGCAATTTTTCGCATGCTCAGACGTTCCTTCAGGATGCGAAGCACAGTCGTATGCGCTAATCCGGTTTTGTGGGCGACCTCATGAATCGTCTGGCGTCGATCACTGTCCACTAAGGCGGCAACAGTATGCATTTCTTCTTCAGAGACGCTAGGATGACCTGCCCGATGCACGTTTGCCACAGTTTGCCGACCTTCGTTCAAGGCTTTTACCCAACTGCCACCGTTCTGTACGGCAATGCCAACTCCCCGTAAGTCTCTTGAAGACCTTGATGACACTGTCGTGCTGTACGACCTCTTGCACATTCAATCTTAATCCAACTCCGTTGTTTCTGTTTCGAAAACATAGTGACACCGTTACGTTACAAACTTAAACTGCTCGCTCCCAAGTGACTGTGTTTCCGTCGATTGTGCACTCGCCGCTGACGTGGGACGGGCTGGTCCGTTTGCTCGGCGGTAGGATAGGTATGTCAACAACGTGTGTTATCGGCGACTATAGTAGATTCTATTTCTTGATGTCACCACAGCAGTGTTGCCACTATTTAAGTTCCAAGACTGGTACTAGCTGAAAGCCTGGCGTTGTCCGAGTATTTATTTGCCGTACACTCTGGTAGCCCATCTCTCTTCCTCTCCTATCTGTCTGTTCATCACCACCTCCCATTCTCTCGGCGCATTTCTGCCCCTCCTCCCTCCCGTCTCCTCGGTTTATTTCCTCCCCTCCCTGATCTAGGAAAACTCATATATATCTGTAAGCTTTCTTCGACATCAGTGAAACAAAGTTTATGTCAAGGTACCTGTTGCCATGAACCATAAGGTGGCTTGCGGGTTATAAAAACCTCTCCGAGAAACGGAGTCAAAGCTTGTGGTAAGGCACCCTCTGCTATGCAATATATGAAACATTATGTAAACAGTGTTCTTTCTCTTATACTGAAAGTCAAGTGTATAAAATTTCTTCAAATTTGGAATAAAACTGTAGGTATATGTTGAAGTCTGTAAGTAAGGTACCCTCCGACAGACTCCATATGAAACTTTATGTAGACAGTGATCTTCCTTTATTCTGAAGGTCAAGTGTCCAAACATTCATCAAGATCGCAAGAAAATTAGCTTTTGTGGAAGTGCGTAAGTACTTTCCGCTATGCACCGTACGAAGTTTCATGTAGATAGTAACCTGACTCTTGTTCTGAAGATCAGATCGGAATGAAATTGAGGACTTGGATGCAATAACAGCGTTGTCAGTTTACGCTATTATTGGATAAACACCGGTTTTTAAATCCTACAAAGTTCTGTTTTTAAACAAGCTGGCTCTTAGTTCCAGATGATGTTCCTAGAGCCTCTGGGAGCATCAGATGAAACTAAGTGACGTCTTATTTAATAGGAAAAGTTTCAAGGATTTGTTTATGCAATAACAGCGTAAATAGACTAAAACTGTTATTGCATCCAAGTCCTCAATTGTAGATTAGTGTTGTAGACTGTTATGAAATACCCTCCGCCCACACACCGTACGATTTATTACATAGACAGTGACCTTCTTGATTTGAAGGTCGCCAGCCGCGCTGGCCGAGGGGACTGCGGTGCGCCAGTCACAGTCTGCACGGCCGCTATGGTCGGGGGTTCGAATCGCCCCTCGGGCATAGACGTTTGTGTCGTCTTTAGTGTAAAGGTGCGATTCCGAACGCGGCGGCAAGCGGCGGTCGTCGCCGTCCCGCGGCAGGCGGCACCACTGGTCCCCGTTGTCTGCAATGCGAGCGATGCGGAACGCGGCGGCGGCGGCACCGGTCGCCGTGTACCTGCTCCGGCGACCGGCGGCCGTCCGGTCCCGAACCAGTGGTGTCGCTGTCGCCGACCCGACCCCCCGCCGAAGACCGGTTTTATGACAACACCCAAGGGAAATGAGCGCTTCAGACTCTGACGAGCCGCGGCGGAGTGGCCGAGCGCATTGAGGCGCTATCCTACGATACGCGAGACTGTTTCCCGACGGGCATGGCAGTTTGTCCCGTCTTTATTATAAGCTAGTTCATAAGTAGTTTGTAAGTCTAGGGACTGATGACCCTGTAGTTAAGTCCCATAAGCTCTACAAACATTTGAAAGTTTGAACTCTGACGAAAAGAAGTCCGTAAAAACAGCAGCAGCCGTCCGCGGTGGCCGAGGGGACTGAGGCGCTCCAGTCACGGTCTGCACGGCCACTACGGTTGGGGCTTCGAATCCCCCCTCGGGCATGGATATTTGTGCCGTCCTTAGTTGTAGCTAGTTCATAAGTAGTTTGTAAGTTTAGGGACTGATGACCCCGTAGTTAAGTCCCATAGACTCTACAAACATTTTTTTTGTTCAAAAGAATTAAGAAATTAACTGTCGGTAATTACATAAATGGTGTTCTTAAAAATGATTATGTAGAGTAATAAAGCGTTTTGTGTAAAATACTGTCAGGACAGGTTTATTTACTTCTAGTTCACGAGAGGTGACAATAGATTAATGTTATGTACCAACAAAGAAAATAAAACTGAATAAAACTAACGATGGTACAATATTAAAAGTGTGAAAGGAAAGGAAAGAGGCAAAAGTTACTAAAGGCTTTTATGCGACGCAAATATGATGTTGAATTATTTTCTGGACATATCAGAGCAGTTTTACGGAGTTCATTTCCAATATATAAAGCAGAACCGAAAGAAAAATAATAGTCGCATTGCTTCTGATTACGAAATGATGGGCCCACAGTGCAACACAAATCAGCAATCAAGAGATAATAACACATCTTCAACATTCACATCGCTGAGATTGTTCCGTACCAGTTGTTGAGCAGATAGTAAATAATGCACGAGTTTTTGCGTACTTCTCAGTGTAAAATGTAATTTTTCTTCTTCAGTTATTGCATTTCTTAGGCACTGTGGTTTTATGTCATCCAAAATAGAACTCTGTACGAAGTTGAACTGTCTTTTATTTAAACGTCAACAGATCCTGAATAAATTCTTCACTAAACTTTTTTTTTTTTTTTTTAATCAGCGGCCTGTAACTTCCCTCGGCAGCTGTACGTTTACATAAAGGCATTACCAGCTGTCGTGTTTTCTTAGTATGGAACAAAGCATCGTCATCGTCTTCCCTCCAACTACAGCGCAACAGCCGCGGCAGTCGGCAGACACCCCGCCTCTCACCGGCGACCGCGCTGCTCGCCTGCCGCTGCGTTCCGCAACGGGTCGGCAGCAGGCGGCTGCGTCTCGGTCGTTGTCGGCAGAGGCAGTGGGTCGCTGTCGCCGTGTTCGGACTCGCACCTTAAGGTAGTTCGTAAGTAGTTTGTAAGTTTAGGGACCGATGACCCCGCAGTTAAGTCGCTTAAGCTTAACAAACAACAACGTTTTGAAGATCAACTGTACAAAATTTTAGCTATATCGGAAGAAAACTATAGATTTTGTCGACGTCCGTTATCGTAAGTATCCTCCGCCGTGTACCATAGAAAAATTTATGAAGACAGTAATCTACCTCCTTTTATCGCACTTGGAAGAACGGTATAGCAGCGCATAAAATACGAATCTAATCCGAAGTGTCAACAAAAGCACCAATTTCAATTTTTCAATTTTCAGCGTCACCTATCGAGACCCAAATGCGAATGTAAAGCATCTAGGAGCCCCCTCAAACTCAAACAGGTTTCATCAATATCTGTCCACTGGTTTAGGAGTTCAGTGACATACACACGTACAGAAGTATGAACGGGTAAACGGAAGATAGTTTTTCCGTCCTCCAGTACAATTTTTCTCTCATAATAAACTTCCTTGAACTTCAACGAATATCTGAAAAAAATCAAGAAAAGGGAAAGCAAAACCGAAAATAAGATCCAAACTGGCCCAGCCGTTATTGAGTCTTACCCTTACCAACACATTAAAAGATTCGTTTGTGTTTATAAGATGGAGATGTGGAGACTGCGTAAGTAATGTGGAACGGTGAAATTTGGTGCAGAGAGAAAAAGTACGTACCTAACGATCAGTAATTGTCAAAGGCCGCGGTGGAGTATCCGAGCGTTCTAAGGCATCTAGCTGCGGAGGGCGTCGCTGCTTGCCATGGGAGGTTCGAGTCCTCCCTCGGGCATGGGTGTATTTGTTGTCCATAGCATAAGAGACAAGAAAAGCAGTTGTATGAATACAAAGAACTCAGATGGAAAACCAGTTCTCAGCTAAGAAAGGAAAGCTGAAAGAGTAATATAGGGGGGCTCCACAAAAGAAATGAACTTAGAGACAATATTGTATATAGGTAACAGGATGTAGATGAAGATGAAAGAGGAGATACTATACTGAGAGAAGAATTTGACAGTGCACTGAAAGATCTAGGTCGAAACAAAGCCCCTGGAGTGGACGGCATTCCCTCAGAACTGCTGAAGTGTCTGGGAGAGCGAACCATGACAAAACTATTTCACCTGGTTCGTAAGATGTATGAGACAGGGGAAATACCCTCAGACTTTAAGAAAAATGTATTAATCCCCATTCCAAAGAAAGCAGTTGCAGACAGGTGTGAAAATTACAGAACCATCAGTTTAATAAGTCATGGTTGAAAAATTTTAACACGAATTATTTACAGAAGGGTGGAAAAGCTGGAAGAAGCCAACCTTGGGGAAGATCAGTTTGGATTCAGGAGAAATGTAAGAACACGGGAGGCAATCCCCACTTTACCGCTTATCCTAGAAGATAAATTAAGGAAAGGCAAACCTACAATTCTAGCTTTTGTAGATTTGGAGAAAGCTTTTGACAATGTTGATTGGAATACACTCTTCCAAATTCTGAAATCAGCAGGAGTAAAAACTAGGGAACGGAATTTTATTTACAACTAGTACAAAAACCAGACAGCAGTTATCAGAGTTGAAGGGCATGGAAGGGATGCAGAGGTTGTGAAGGGTTGAAGACAGGGTTGTAGCCTTTCCCCAATGTTATTCAATTTGTACATTGAGCAAGCTATAAAGGAAAGCAAGGAGAAATTTGGAGAAGGAATTAAAGTTCAGGGCTAAGAAATAAAAACCTTGCGTTTTGCTGATGACACTGTAATTCTGTCAGAGACAGCAAAGGACCTGGAGGAGCAATTGAACGAAATGGACAGTGTGTTGAAAGGAGCATATAAGATGAACATTAACAAGAGCAAAACAAGGGTAATGGAATGCATTCTTAGAAAATCAGGCGATGCTGAAGGAATTAAATTAGGTAACGAATCAATAAAGGTGGTAAATGAGTTTTGTTACTTGGGCAGTAAAATAACTAATGATGGTCGCAGTACAGAGGATATAAAATGCACAATGGCAATGGGAAGAAAAGCGTTCTTGAAAAAGAGAAATTTGTTAACATCGAATATTAATTTAAGCATAAGGAAGTCCTTTCTGGAGGCAAGTGTGTGGAGTGTTGCCTTGTATGGGAGTGAAACATGGACGATAAACAGTGCGGACAGGAAGAGGATAGAGGCTTTTGAAATGTGGTGCTACAGAAGAATGCTGAAGATTAGGTGTGTGGATCGTGTAACTAGTGAGGAGGTACTGAACAGAATTGAGGAGAAAAGGAATTTCTGGCATACCTTGACTAAAAGAAGAGATCGATTGATAGGATACATTCTTAGACATCAAGGAATTGTGAATTTATCGTTGGAGGGAAGTTTGTGGGGTAAAAATCGCAGTGGGAGACCAAGAGATAAATATAGTAAGCAAATTCAAATGGATGTAGGTTGCCGTTCTTATGAGGAGATGAAAAGGCTTGCTCAGGATAGAGTAGGGTGGAGAGCTGCATCAAACCAGTCTCCGGACTGAAGACCACAACAACAACAACAGCAGCATAAGTGTGGTTAAGTAGTTTCTAAGCCTAGGGACTGATAACCAGAGTAGTTAAGTCCCATAGATATAGAAACATTTGAATTGTCAAAGCACCCTGCGTGTATACTGAAATCAGAGTGAATCAGGGAATTCACTGTAATTCACCCGGAGAGTGATTTTAATAGGACTCAGCAACTGTTTAGTCACCGTCAGTAAAGATCAGTGCTCTGGAACACTTCCCAAATTACACAAATTGTCTGCAATACAGCTGAGAGTTTCATACAGATTGGCACATAATGTGTATGTCAACATGTATCAAATTATCTGTGTTTACCCAAGCAATATTATTAGTTTCATTTTAAATTGTAATTGTAACCCTCAACATTACGTGCATTACAATCCTGTTGTGAATGTACCTATGTACAACTACAGTGCCTGCTGGGGAGAAATAAACAATGAATGATATTTGTAGGCAAACTGACGTCAGTTACTACATGTAACCGTACTGAGTACTGTTTGTAGTATCTTACTTGTGTTCAATTTGAGGGGGAGTTACTGTTTGGTGAACTAACATTACGACAGAAACGTAATAAACTGAGTGGTAGCCTATCCGCCTATAAATCGAATCAACTGTTGTTCACTTTTGGTAATTGTTTTAGGCCTAGGTTTTTGATCTGTTACCTATTTACCACTTCTTTCAAATACGACAATGTTGTTAGTGTGAAAAATTGATCACTCCATAGTGATTCAAAGTATATTTTTAACCGTAGGCCGCCGTTGACTAGATAAATCATGAAGGGCATAACACTTTAAACAGAACGATGGCGGTCAAGGTGGTGTGACGTTGGAACTGACCTTCGGCTAGCCTCCATGCATCCCAGCGATTTACTATCGCGAGCTCGCAGACAACGAGGCGAGAGAATTCAATGTTTGATTTACGTGCGTTATAGCACCGAACATTTTACAAATTAAACACTGTGCTGTGAATAATGTTGATCATGTAAGTAAGGTCAAATGTTTGTAAAGCTTATGGGACTTAACTGCGGGGTCATCAGTCCCTAAATTTACAAACTACTTATGAACTAGCTTATACTTAAGACGGAACAAACATCCATGCCCGAGGGGGATTCGAAACGCCAACGGGGAACGGCCTCGCACATCGCAGCATAGCGCCTCAATGCGCTCGGCCGCTCCGCCGCGGCCCTTTTTCATTTCCCTACCAAATAGAACGAGGGAAAAACTAATGCCTGTTATCTGTGTACGAGCTCTAATTTTTATGTCGTATCTGTGAGATCGGAAGCAGAATCCTTCTATAATCAGCTTCAAATTTCGGCCCTCTAAATTTCCTAAATAGTGTTTCTTGAAAAGAAAGTCGCCTCCCCTCCAGCAATTGTCATTCGAGTTACCAAGGCAGCTTTATAACACTGGCGCATTGAGCACACCTACGAGTAACGAACTGAATTGCTTGTATGTTCTCCCTTAAACCGATCTTGTGTGGTTCCTAAACACTTGAGCAATACTCAAGACGGCGTAGCACAAGCGCTTTATACGCCGTCTCCTTTACAGGTGAACCACACCTTCCCACAATGTTCCCAATGAACCGAAGTCGACCATCCGCCTTCGCCACGACTGTCCTTACACGCTCGTTCCATTTGTAATGTTCTGCAACGTTACGCCTAGATATGTAATCGACGCGACGTGTCAAGCAGCACACTCGATGCTATATTCAGATATTACGGGATTGTTTTTCCTACTCATCTCCATCATCTTAAATTTTTATACATTTAGAATTAGCTGATAACCTTCACAGAAACTATAAATTTTCTGTAACTCATCATGCATCCGACTACAGTTATTCAATGGCGATACTTTCTCGTACACCACACCATCATCATCGAATAGCCGCAGATTGCTTCTCACTCTGTTCGTCAGATCATTTCTTTAAACTGAAAATAAAAGCGGATCTATGACACTTCCTTGGCACACTCCTGACGATACCCTTGTCTTTGATGAACATTTGCAGTCAAAGACAACGTACTTCCAGCTACTCACATATATGCGAACCTATTCCATATTTTCATACCTTCGTTAGCATTCTGCAGTGCGGCAGTTCGAGAGAAGTAGGCTATCTAGCGGTAGTGGATTTCAGCCTCTCCTTCCTCGTCATCATTCACCGGAAACATGTCACCACAGTATACTTCTTAAATGTCGTGATATTACTCTGACGCTATAACGGGCTTTCGGCCGCGAGCGTAAACAAATGAGGACCATTAACGTACCTCTTGACAAGAGATAAAACAGCCTCCGCTTGAGTGAAGACTTAAATTCTGTGAAATGGTTTGTCTTCTTACATAAAACAAAATAGTGTTTGTTTCGCTCATTTGTTTACGGTCGCGGCTGACTGCCGCCATGTAGTAATATAGTGGGCCGCGGTGGAGTAGCCGAGCGTTCTAAAGCAGCTCGCTGCGGAGCGCGCGGTTGCTCGCCGTGGAGGTTCGAGTCCTCCCTGGGGCATGGGTGTGTGTGTTTGTCCGTAATTTAGTTTACCTAGGTTTAAGTAGTTTGTAAGCTACGGACTGATGACCACACAGTTTGGTCCGATAGATTAAAATAATAATATAGTGGGTCAAATATGGCGCAGGTGTGTTGTTAGCGCACCTCACACTCCGTGTGGCAGCTCGAGTTGTATGAGAGGCCTACTGACAGGGTACATCCTCAACTTGTCTCACTGATACTGAAATAATACAAGGCGTGTCTCAAAAGTTCGGTGGATGGTCTCAGGAAACATATGAAACAAGAGTTACAAAAGATCTTTACTGGCATTTAAAGTAATCGCCATTGGCTACAGTAAACTTCAAATGTTCAAATGTTTGTAAAGCTTATGGGACTTAACTACGGGGTTACCAGTCCCTAAACTTACAAACTACTTATGAACTAGCTAATCCTAAGGACGGCACAAATATCCATGCCCGAGGTGGGATTCGAACCCCCGACCGTAGTGGCCGTGCAGACCGTGACTGAAGCGCCTCAGTCCCCTCGGCCACCGCGGCCGGCACAGTAAACTTATGACATCGGTTGTACAGTTGTTGGAAGCTGTCAGCAAACGATTCTCGTGAAATCGCTCGATGCATTGAAGTCACGCGTTGTTGGATTTCCGCAAACGTAGCGTAGCGTCATAAGGGGGGGGGGGGGGGGGGGAAGAGGTCTACCAGCTCGGTTAGCTGTGTGATCCAACGCACCGTAAGGTATCTCAGAAATTTTCCAAGTGCGATAAGCAATAACATCTCTCTCACTGATAGACTCAAGACCAGGCATTCTAGCATTACTTGTACGAACAAAAGCAATAGTAAGCCATCCAGAACCACCAGAAACTTCAGTGGTCTTCACAGTAAAGTCAAATCTTGCAGCCACAAAGGTAATTGGCCCATGAAGAACTTCTTCTTGGACAGTAGTCCCAACACCAGTTTCACCAGGTGTAAGATTCACATTAGCAATTGCCTTGTACACAGGCAACATACAGGGTGTCCAGAAAAGGGCTCCCTGATTTCAAAATTAAATATCTCGAAAACAAAGATTGATAGAGGATTGCAGTAAACGGTATGTTTATTGTGAAAGCTGTAAGAAGTTTATACAGTAGTTTGAAATAATAGTTACAAAAACTGCTAACAGATGGCGCTGTACGCTGTACAGCTCATATCAGCATACATAAGTGAAATAATCGTATGAAAACACTCTTTGCAAACAATCACATCACAATGTTTTAAAAATGTTCACCATTGGCACTACAGAGGTGGCGCAAACGAAGAATGAAATTCGCCATCACATTTCGTAGTGTCTCAACCGAAATGGATTCACTTACCACAGAGATCGCCGATTGAAGCTCGTCCAGCGTGGCGGGATGCTTCGGGTAGACTATATCTTTCACTGTGCCCCACAAAAAAAGTCACAGGGAGTCAAAACCGGTGTATATGGAGGCCAATCCATGCCTGCACCAGTAAATTTGGGATATTCCAAAGCAATGACTCGATTCCCGAAGTATTCCTCAAGAAAGCAAAACACTTGTTCGGTCAGATGTGGTCGGGCTCCATCTTGCATAAACCATTCAGTACCTGGTCGATCCTCTAACGCTTGCTGTGTGGCGACAAATTGTTCCAATATTGCATCGTAACGTGCACCAGTGACCGTTTCTCGAATGAAAAAAGGGCCAATAATGCCTCCGATGCATACTGCGGCCCACACAGTAACTTTAGGAAATACAGGGGTTTCGCTTCACACCAAAATGGCTTTTCGGGACCCCAAAATAGCCAGTTCTGCTTATTCACGTATCCATTCAGGTGGGGTGTGCTTTATCTGTAAACCAGATGCGGCCAACATCAAATCCTTCACTATCAATCATTGTGAGCATCTGATTAGCAAAGGCAACACTTTGTTGAACAGCTCGTACGGGTATGGCCTGGTGCGTTTGAATTTTGAATGAAAACATATGTTGGCTCTTTCTCGGTATTTTCTGCGTGCTGGAACTCTTCAAACCTGTCTCAGATGCAAATATACGGACAGATGACATTGGATTTCGCTGAATAATTCCAGAATCTGTGGCGATATTTTTAGGCGTAACTGCGGTTTGCTTGCGGCCAGCATGTCCCACTAGATCATCAGTTACGCTGCCTGTTCGTTGAAATTTTGCGAAGAGCGCAGGAATGGTTTTCGCATAGGGTCCTTTTGGAACATTAAATCGTGCTTGAAAACTTCGCCTTGTTGCCGTAGGACTCTCTTCTAACCTATGGTACTCCAGCACCATAAAAACGCGTTGTTCAATGGAGTACATGGTTTTAATCTCTTCCTTCGGTACGCTAACCTCCTTTCACTTTACAATAGTGGAACTGATCGCTCTGGGCTTCGGATCACTATTTATACTAAGCATGACGTATGACGATTACAGCGCCAACTTTTAGCAGCTTTGGTAACTATTATTTCAAACTGCTGTATAAACTTCTTACAGCTTTCACAATAAACATACCGTTTACTGCAATCCTCTATCGATCTTTGTTTTCGATATATTTAATTTTGAAATCAGGGAGTCCTTTTCTGGACACCCTGTACTACGTCTCCTGTAATAACGACGGCGTGGCATCGTGATACGATGCTGTTGCTCGCGCGGCTGCCTCAGATGGACGATGGCCGCTGCGCTAACGCCGTTCCGCACTGGCGCCCCGGTTCGAATCCGCCCGGCGGATTAACGAAGGGGTCGGAGTGCCGGCCAGCCAGGATGTGGTTTATAGGCTGTTTTCCACATCCCCTTAGGTGAATACCGGGCTGGTCCCCAAGTCCCGCCTCAGTTACACGATTAGCAAACATTTCGTAACACTTTACACTTTTAGACTTATAACACTATGCACAGACATTTGGGGTACACATTTCCTCCCAGGGGGCAGGGGGTGGTGGCAGGAAGGGCATCCGGCCACCCCGTCAATACTAACATGCCAAATCTGCAATAACACATCCTACCCTGCATGGGCGGGAAAAGGGCTAAAGAGAAAGAAAGAAAGAGAAAGTCTGCTGGTGCCAAATCTGGAAAAGAAGCATCCGTCGCACTGGTTCGGTGTTGTCTGGGACTGTGATTGTGAACGGTCGACCCGAACGTGGCTTATCCTCGACACCTTTCTATCTATATCTGAAGCGTTTAAACTAAGGCGACTAACAGTCCCAGATTCTGCGGAGCAGTCACGCATTTGGACGCGTTGGGATAGTTACTGAAAATGTCCCTCAAAATGGAAAAAGCGTCCCACATTCCAGTAATTTTAAAATTGTTGGTCTGAGAGCACAAGCCGAAACTGAGTACGGCACGCTGTGTCATTCTGCTTGCAAGTCAACTTCATAATGCATTGCTGTGTCAGTTGCTTTCGGCTTTGCTAAAGAAGATTAATACAAAACTAGAGGACCCGTGCAAATACTTCGCACCTTTAGTGGAATGACAAAAAAGTTGGGAAAAAATGGAAGTAAAGTTTAATGTTCAAGCATAGCTTTCTTCAGAATTAATCAATGCAATTATTTAAAAGCGCAAATGAAACAGCTTGATCCGCTGACTGTTGTTTGGTTGGAAAGAACTGCTTACCTTAATTAGAACCGAAGATATCGTAAAACAAACCGATTAAAATATTCAATATAAGGACAGAAGGATACCGCGTTTGAATAAAAATAGAGGATGGAGAGACTGAAGTTAATTCTGATACTTGATAACAAATCTGCGAATGAATACCTATGGTTAAAAACAAAAATAAATGAAATCGATCGGATAGAACGCCCTGACGGAGCGACTTCAGTTTACAGCAAGGATATCTCAATAGGAAATATATAGAAAGAAATAACATTTGAGTATAAAAAAAGGTAGTCCAGAGTTATGTAAATACTGACACTTGATGACAAATCTGTGGATGAATACCTTTCGTTTAAAACAAAAATGAAGGAAATCGGCCGGGTAGTTTGGTCTGGCCGACTGACTTTAGTTTTCGCAGATTATTTTAACATATAAAATGGAGTGACAGCATAAGTGCGTCTGGTCTTAATCAGACTAATTTTTACAGTTTCAGAAGACAGCTAATTACCCTATACCAGTGTTTTTGAACCTGTGGGTCACGACCCCCAGGAGGGTTGTATAATATTGTCCAGGGGCGTCACGTTCACTGCAGGAAATTGTTACACCATAAGGCAGCCAGCACAATGCAACTAAAGGTTCAATAACATAAAATACAGGCATAATAAAAGTGAATGTATTTTACATTACAATTATGTAATTTCTTGTTAACATTAATATATAATTGAATAGAACGTTGTACGTCGTTTTATAATAAATACTGTGTTAACTATGAATAAACACAAAACATAAAGAACGTTTTTAGGAATCAATTGATAGGTAACTGGACAAGTTGCAATAAGTAACTGTTGATAACTTCGAACTAAAATAATCTATGTACTTCTTTACAAACAAACCACAGTGGCATATTCCTTAACGAGTATAATTCTGTTATATGTCTTACCGGAATTGAGAAACACTGGTTATACATAATGATCTTCTATTTCAGAAATCACGTAAAGGTAGAAAGTGTTCTATTCCAAAAAAATACAACATGCTTTCATTCTATAAATTATAATACGGTACATCATTTATTACAAGAAAGTAGTTTCAACATAAAAATACGGTACACCATTTATTACAAGACAGTAGTATAAACAGAAAAAATTACATTCGTTGTTTTCGATATGTGTCAAACTGTAGCGCTATGGCTTGGGTTTTGGATGGGGGGAGGGGGCGAGGTTCGCAGAACGTTTTTTCTTGGAAGGGGGTCGCGTATTGAAAAAAGGTGGAACCTACTGCCTTGTACAAATTATACAACTGCAACTCGGAGAAGAAGGACAACAAAAAAAACAAAACAAAGAAGAAACGTGTGATGTTGAAATGTCCATTGATAACTGTCGCATCGACAATTGTTTAAATTTTGAGTAATAAATCCAAGACAGTAGTACCTGCACTCAATTGAATATGTGTAACATTTTAGGATATTTAATTTTTGATAACCTGATGTATCACGGACTTCCGTTTCATGAATTGGTTTAAAATGAAAACACAGCGCCGGCCGCGGTGGCCGAGGGAACTGAGGCGCTCCAGTCACGGTCTGCACGGCCACTACGGTCGGGGGTTCGGATCCCCCCTCGGGCATGGATATTTGTGCCATCCTAGTTCATAAGTAGTTTGTAAGTTTAGGGACTGATGACCCCGTAGTTAAGTCCCATAGACTTTACAAACATTTGAACATTTTTTTGAAAACACAGCACGTTATACATATAACGGAATTTGTAGTGGGCCGACACCTGTCGTCTCTAAATGAAAAAAAAAAAGGGATCTTGGCATATTGTAATATATTTCTGTAATCATAATAAGATAGATCGCCCCCCTCCCACAAAGCTAGAAAAGGTCAGGTATATATTTTACGTGTGTTGATAGTACGTCCCAAGCTGCCCATTACAATGTGTTACTTTATAGATCCGTTACATATTTTAGCCCCTGCAAAGCAGCGTATTAAGCCACATTGAAGTTCTTGATTACGTAACACATCAGCGACGGGCAACTCTTAATTGGTCACCGTCAGATCATGTCTGCAAGTAACGAAGTGATACGAACCAGCTAATGAGGCTCATGAAACGATAGACTACAATGGCATCATTGTAACTGTGGGTTTATTCCGTTGGCCTAGGGGCAACATGCATAACTCAGCGTGCAATATATCGACCATAAATCAAGGCGAGTATGTGATGTATTACTGTAATCATGATCTCTGCCCTGACTGTAGGCGTTAAGCTAGCATTCGGTTCCATCTGACAGCGATTCTGAGGCCACACATGGCCAACCGCAGTCTATAAACAGCACAGGCCTGTTCAATAGACAGGGTGAGGCACTTTAACTGCTTTCAGGAATATTTGAAGAAATAGAAATTGGATTAAAAAAAGTTTTTATAAAAGTTGTTCACCTACAAGAGGTCCATCCATTAACATAAAGCCCGTTCCCCCCGCCCCCCCCCCTGGGGGTGGGAAAGGGGATGACTTTGAAATCTTAAATAGGAACCCCTCCCCTATTTTTGTTGCAGATTTGGATGCTCCGTGAAAAATATGTAACTTTTGTATGAAAAATGTTTTTTCGTTTCATGATATATGGAATCGGCAAATAGAAAATTGTAGATTGTAATACAGTTTTTGATACTTTTGATAATGCTATCATGTAACACCTCCTACAATCAAATGAAGCACAGACTGTGACCACGCTCTCAGACTATTGTCCATTGCCTCTGCCAGGCACTTAAATGTGATTTGTAGAGTATCCCATGTAGATGTAGATGTAGTTCAATTATTTGGACTGAACACCTCTCTAAGCAACTTTTTCACGATGTTAACGATTGCAGAGAGAGAGAGAGAGAGAGAGAAGATATCATTTCCTCTTATTTTGAGGCTCATAGAAATGTCGAAGAAGCTCTTCGAAGGTATGTTAATCTGTTCCCTGATAGGAATGTTTCTTCCGCAACGACTTTTCGCAGTACTGTGCAACGTTTTGCTGAGAAAGATTCCTACGTCTGTTAGTTCGCGACATTACCGTTTTTCAAGCATTTTCAACTCATTTTTATTTTTGTCGATTACGGCACCATCTATCATGAAACAAAAAAGTCTTACTAAAGTTACTTATTTTTTCACGGAGAATCGAAATCTGCAGTGAGAGATAGGGGTTGCTATTTAAGATTTCAAAGTCATGAGAGTCGAGGTTTAGGTTAACGGATAGCCCTCTTTGAGGTGAACGACCTTTACTACATTTTTTACTCCTAATTGTATTTTAATCGTAATTGTACTGAAGTCTTTGGGAGAACCAGCCATGACAAAACTGTTTCACCTGGTGTGTAAGATGAATGAGACTGGCGAAGTACCCTCATGCTTTAAGAAAAATGTAATAATCCCCATTCCAAAGAAAGCAGGCGCAGACAGGTGTGAAAACTACAGAACAATCAGTTTAATAAGTCATGGTTGCAAAATATTAACACGAATTATTTACAGAAGGATGGAAAAGCTGGTAGAAGTCGACCTAGGGGAAGATCAGTTTGGGTTCAGGAGAAATGTAGGAACACGGGAGGCAATACTCACTTTACGGCATGTCCTAGGAGATAGATTAAAGAAAGGCAAACCTACATTTCTAGCTTTTGTAGATTTGGAGAAGGCTTTTGACAATGTTGACTGGAACAAACTGTTTCAAATACTGAAGAAAGCAGAAGTAAAATACATGGAGCGTAAGGTTATTTACAACTTGTACAAAAACCAGACAGCGGTTGTCAGTGTTTAAGGGCATGAAAGGGATGCAGTGGTTGGGAAGGGAGTAAGACAGGATTGTAGCCTTTCTCCAATGTTATTCAATTTGTACATTGAGCAAGCTATAAAGGAAAGCAAGGAGAAATATGGAGAAGGAATTAAAGTTCAGGGTGAAGAATTAAAAACATTGCGTTTTGCCGACGACATAGTACTTCTGTCAGAGACAGCAAAGGACCTGGAAGAGCAGCTGAACGGAATAGACAGTGTGCTGAAAGGTGCATATAAGATGAACATTAACAAGAGTAAAACAAGGGGAATGGAGTGCAATCTAAGAAAATCAGGTGATTCTGAAAGAATTAGATTAGGTAACGAAACAATAAAGGAGATAGATGAGTTTTGTTACTTGGTCAGTAAAATAACAAATGACGGTCGCAGTACAGAGGATATAAAATGTGCAATGTTAATGGGAAGAAAAGCATTCTTGAAAAAGAGAAATTTGTTAACATCGAATATTGATTTAAGCCTAAGGAAGTCCTTTCTGAAGGCATTTGTGTGGAGTGTTGCCTTGTATGGGAGTGAAACATGGACGATAAACAGTGCGGACAGGAAGAGGATAGAGGCTTTTGAAATGTGTTGCAACAGAAGACTGCTGAAAATTAGGTGGGTGGATCGCGTAACTACTGAGGAGGTACTGAACAGAATTGGGGAAAAAAGGAATTTTTAACATATCTCGACTAAAAGAAGGGATCGATTGATAGGACACATTCTTAGACATCAAGGAATCGTGAATTTAGCATTGGAGGGAAGTGTTTGGGGTAAAAACCGCAGAGGAAGACCAAGAGATAGATACAGTAAGCAGATGCAGACAGATGTAGATTGCCGTTCTTATGTAGAGTTGATGAGGCTTGTTCAGGATAGGGTATTGTGGAGAGCTGCATCAAACCAGTTTTCGGACTGAAGACCACAAAAACAACAACAATTGTATTTCTACAAATATTTCGAAAAAACAGTTTCAAATGCCTCACCCTGTATATAAAGTCACAGACGACATTAGTTGCTGCTGGGCACTCAGTTACATCAGCGGGAGAAGTTGAAAATTTGTGCTGAACCGGGATTCAAACCTGGGTGTCCTGCTCAGGAGGCAGGTGTGCTGACTACTAAGCCATCCGGACACAGTGGTCACAACTGCACGGACTATCCTAGCACACCTCCCATCAGACCCAAATTCTCAACTTACACATTCACTACTGGCTTAACGTCCCTGCCCATTATTCTGATGGCTCGCCACTGATGGCAGTTGAACAAATTACCAGAAGAATTGACAAATGCTGTTTCTGTGTAGTCCTAATGGTTCAGATAACTTGTACATCCAACAAGCATTTTTTTTTAAGTCGCAGCCGCGCGGGAATAGCCGAGCGGTCTGAAGCGAGAGATGCGAATCGCGAGGCCTTCCGCGTCGGGGGTTCGAATCCTCCCTCGGGCATGGATGTTTGTGTTATCTTTAGTACAAGTTAGTTCATAAGTATTTTGTAAATTTAGGGACTGATGACCTCGCAGTTAAGTCCCATAAGCTTTACAAAGATTTGAACATTTTGAAAGTTGCAGATGCGAGTGTTGCTTTGTTGGTAGGACCTACCTGAAAAACAGAAATACAGCCGGATCTGTGGACTAAATGACAGGTATTTTTGTGTGGGGGAATACAGCTATTTACTCGAAACAGCGAGCATTCTACTTTAGAAAATATTGAACCCTATTAATTTTGTTCGAAAATTTATGTAATTTGCGATTTGTAAGGATAGCGCGGTCTCCCACGTCGGAGGTTCGAATCCACCCTAGGCCATGGATGTCTATGTTGTCCTTAGGTTAGTTTAACTTAGTTTAAATAGTTTGTAAGTCTATGGACTGATGACCAACGTAGTTTGGTCCCAAAGAATTACAAACATTTGAACATTTTGCGATTTGTAAAGACCTCTGAGAACAGAAGGTATACGACATGATTGTCCCAGAAACATGGCTGGGTCAGTATAGTTTGTTGACGTTTGTTCACGGTGGAGTAGGCAGAGGCCTTTACAAATTGTTAATATTTTCGAAAGTACAATGTTTGTTTTTATGTTCAAAAAAAAGTTCAAATGTTTGTATAGTCTATGGGACAGAACTACGGGGTCATCAGTCCCTAAACTTACCAACTACTTATAAACTACTTACGAACTAGGACGGCATAAATAGCCATGCCCGAGGGGGGATTCGAACCCCCGACCGTAGTGGCCGTGCAGACCGTGACTGGAGCACCTCAGTCTCCTCGGCCACCGCGGCCGGCTTGTTTTTATGGCGATGGATTAGAAAAAGCAGAGATTCCAAAGTTCACCTTAGTATGACTACTTCTCCGCAAAATTTCACAAGATGTCTAGCCTTCTTGTGGGGCTATCGCTCAAACTTTGATACCAGTATACAATGATTTGCATAAAATTCGCGCGCCTGGATCGTTCGAGTTTCGAGTAGGTCAGAGTTCCCGTCACACCGCGAATTTCCTTGTCTCGGCTGTGTGTAAAATTGGTTGCTTCGTGTGCTATACGCAATGTGACTGTTTCTGGTCAGCCTGCGCTGTGTCAAAATTGCGCACCAATGTTTGGAAATCTAAGGGTCCTTGGTCATCAGTTCCTAGGCTTACAGACTACTTACACTAACTTAAAGTTACTTATGCTAAGGACAACAGAAACACTCATGCCTGAGGGAGGACTTGAATCCCCGACGGCGAACGGCCGCACGCACCGTAGCAGGACGCCTTAGTGCGCAAAGCTATTCTCCGCGGCAACTGCGCACCTTTCGTTATCATAACACAGAATTGTAGTTATGCAGTGCAATTAATAAATGGTGGGGACATACTGTACAAAACCATGTTGCCCTGAAAATACCGCTAGCGAGATTTTTGGACTCATGTATTCTGATCACCCAAAAGTTTGTGGCGATTATTTTGACCTAACGCAATCTGTCGCACCATACACGATAAGCTCGAATCTAGAATAATTTGCTGTCCACTCCTTTTTATTCTTTATTGTAATTTTCTATTCACTGTCAGGCACGAATGGCTGGCAGCAGCATCATACGTCGCTCTTCAGCCGAGTGCTTTTACAATTTCAAAAACAAGGAGAAGATACAAAATTAGAATGGAGATATAAGAGGATTTCAGTTTTATAAGCGGCGACTGTTTTGGAGACTCTTAAAAACTAGCGCATTGGAGTATGAAATTACACACGTACGTAGTTTAAAAGAGCCAAGGCGTAAAAATACACATAATCGGAAGAACTGGTAAACACACTAAAAGAACACGATTAAAATCACACTGGCAACACTTTAGTTCTGCCGTTGCCGGCGGTCGCAACACTGAAAGAGACGAAGCACTGGGCACTGGACACTAGTACTGATACTAAAATACTGACCCAGGGAAGACTTTCAGTGAGGAGGCCACGGGGATGGCAGGAGCAGTGCATGGGAAGGGGGAAGATGTTATGGGGAAGTTCAAGGACTCCATGGGGAGAGGAGGGAGCCACGGGAGAGGGTGGGAAGGAGCTCTATAGGAGGGGAGCCGGCGGAAGTTGCCCTGGGAAAGGATATGCACGGTGTGGAGGTGTAGAGCGGTGGAACGCAGTGGTGTAAAGCGTGGTATCAGCCCAACGTCAGTGAGGAGGGAGAGATCAAGGAGTTGTGTGAGTCGAGTTTCCGGGTGATACAGAGGATACAGATGAGTCTGAGGTCTGTAGAAGATACAGAAAAGGACAAGGTCATAAAGGATTCACATGGGGATGGAGGACGGATATGGAAGGCAAGGCGGAGAGTATAATGTTCAAGTGTTTGGAGGGATTTGTAAAAGTTACAGGGAGGGCAGATATCCAAATGATGCTGAAATGACAGATGATAGGGCAGTTAAGGGAGCGGTCTATGTAGAGGATGGTGGTGAGATCTCCAGAGAGGAAATTCAGGAGTCAGAGGCGGTTATAGACTGTTTTTGGATGGTTCTTAGGTCGGGGTCCAAGCAAGGAATCAATCAAGAGTGAGGACAATGTATTTCATGGTAGGAGTGACATGGATGGGACAATAATACAAGTTTAGATAAAAATGATGAAGATGGATGGAAGGGTAGTACCATCTATGATGATTACCTGGGGATTTATCAAAATTGGTTACACCAAAAGGGAAAGCAGGTGAGGTGAGTTTGGAGGAGATGTTGGGAGTGTTGGCGTGCAAGAGTGAGGACAAGAAAGGCAGTGAAGGAGGTAGGTGGGAGGCAGCGGCCATACACAGTCATAGGCTTTTTCAATGTCAAGGGATATGACAATGCTGGAGTGATGGAAATTTAGCTCTAGGGAGAGCAGGTGAATCAGGTGGAGGAGCTGGCCTTTGGCAGAGAAGGAAAGTCCGAAGACAGTGAGGCAAAGGAGTTGATGTTGACGAAGTTGTTGGTGAATGTGGCAGCAGAGAATGTATTCCAGAACCCTGCTGAACAATGCGATAAGGTTAATACGGCGATAGGACGATTCCAGGGGTGTTTAAAGGGGACTAAACTACTGGTTCATCAGTCTAGGACGATGCGAAAGATGGGGGTTTCTTGGGACTGGGAACATAAGGATGCAGGAGGTTTTGCACAGTCAGGACAGAAGCTAGTGAGCAAGATACCATTAAACAGGATTGCAAGGAGAGGGGCAGGCATGAAGGTGAAATGAGACAGTTGTGGCCAGGGGCAGTGTTGCAGTTGTTGCAAAGTGCAAATTGAATGTTGAAGGCAGTGATGGGGGTGTTGAGCTTGGAAGGTGGGATGTGATCAAAGTACTGGAATCTGGTAGCAAGTGGTGAGGTGGAGGTATCAGTACGTATGTGGATGGTAGAGAAGAGGGAGCAGTTGAAGTAGAGGTTGTCTGGGATTGGAAAGGTAGGAGTCAAGGTGACTGCCCTTACTGGCATAAACAGGGAAAGATTGGTTATTATGGAGGAGGGGTAGTGGGCTGTAGGATGGGATGGGTACCAGTAAGAGAGTGGAAGGCAAACCAGTACTTAGTGATGTGTATGGGGAGTGTAGCACTAAGGCAGGTGCATATTTGTCACCAGTCCCAGCATTTCTTCAGGGTAAATAGGTTATGGCTATGTCGTTGGAGTTGCCAGTGGCATTGTAGTGCATCCTGGTCATGGTTCCAGAGGAAGGAGCAGTAGGGATGATGCGATTCACAGAGGAGAGGGATGGCCTGGTGGGGAGGGGGGAGTGTAGGGCAGTGAAGATTGCTGGCTTTGGTGATGTGGGCATGTATGGTGTCAGTCAAGGTCTGTTGGATGAAAGAGGAGATGTGAAAGATGTTTCTGAGGGTATGGATGGGAGAGTGTCTGGCGACCTGGATGTCAATGATTTACCGGTAGTAATCCCAGTCAGCATGCAGTCTAGCTTACAGTGGGGATTGGGGTGAGGATCAGGGGCAGGGTGGCAGTGGTTAGCACGGGTGAAAAGGAAAGGAGCATGGGCACTGCATATGAGGTCCAGGACTTCTGCTGTGAGGTGCCTGAGGAGGTTAGGACATTTGGGGTGGTGATCATTGTACTTTACACAATGCTGGTGACGATAGGACAGGGGAGGGGAGCAGGAGAGGTGCACCTTTCAACGGTGATCATATTTGGCTATGAATTTAGCTGGTTCAAAACTTCAACCTCCGTGATCCCCAGGCTAAATTTGGTTATCATGGAAGTTGTAGTATGGGTGTGATGGGGGGATTGGGTTGGTGAGGTGAGGAGGTGGCATGTAAGGGGGTGAGTGTGGCATGGAGGTCAAAGTAGACCCAGATAGGATGCTTTGGAGGAGGTCAGTATGGAAGCAAGCGCTGGGGGACTTGATAAGGACAGAGTCCTTAAGGAGGATCAAGGGTGAGGGTACAGTTGTCGAGGAAATAGGGATGAGGGTGGGAGAGGATAAAGGTGTGGATGTCTTCGATGCAGGAGGTGGGAGGGGGCTGGCGTCCATAGAATCACAAGAGGAGCTGGACAGAGCAGGTGTGGTGGGAGAGGTGGGGGGTTTCTTAGGGACATTAGTTGTGGGATCTGCGCTAGTGCATTTGGAAGTTTTTTTAGATGTTGAGGAGGGAGGAGATTTGGGTGATTGGTTGAATGGGAAAATGATGCAAGACAGGCCCTCCCCATGGGATGTCACCAGAAGATGGTATTGAGCGGCCCTACAGGTGCTTATGTGGGTGGGGTCGAGAGGGGAAATTCTACAGGTTAGGGTGTGAAGGGGGGAGGAACAGAAGAGGCTGTTGGGGGAGGAGGGAGAAAAGGGGCATTAGTGGAGGATGTGAATATAGAGAGGAGGGTGAGGAGGAAGGGTGGCAAAAAGGAGGGGAGGGGAGGCTCGCAGAGGAACTCCATGTGGTGGTGGTGGTGGTGGTGGCGGTGGTGGTGGTGGCCTGGATGGGAAAGATGTAAATGATGGAAGTGGTGGGAGTAATGTCCATGATGCAGTGGGGGGAAGGGATAGGGAGCTGAGGTTGATATCAGCTGATGGTAGGGTCGAGTATGCCGCACACCCCACGATCCCATGGGCTCAAGTTATCAACAAGGCCTGGTACAGGTTGGTGGTGGTTCTATAATTCCAAGGAATGGACTAGTCCAATTGAACCGATAATTGACTGGAAATGGTCATGTTCGGTTACCTGGAGAGCATTTCCAATCATTCATGCACGCTATGTTCCCAAAAAACGACAGTTTCTTTGTGGATATTAATGAGACAATTCACTGGGCTAAAATAGTTTGTAACTGGTTTGAAGAACATTCTGGACAATTATAAAGAATGATTTAGCATCCAGATAGCCTGACATGAACCCTTTCGAACATTTATGGGACATGCTTGTGCTCTCAGACAATGGCCAAAATCCTAAATGTTTGTAAATCTATCGGACTCAACTGCGTGGTTATTTGTCTATAGCTTACAAACTACTTAAACCAAGGGAAACTAACCTAAGGACAACACAAACACCCATGCCCTAGGGGAGTCTTGAACCCCCGACGGCGAACGGCCGCTCGCACCGCAGCACGGCGCCCCAGTACGCACGGCTAATCCGCCGCGGCAAAATCCTAAACTAGCAACACTTTATGGATGTTAATGGAGGCAGCATGCCCAAATATTCCTGTAGGGGATTTCCAATGGGTTTCTGAGTCCATGCCTCATCCAGTTGCTGCACCTAATCGGGTGGAAGAAGGTCAGATACGATATTAGGAGATACTGATATCCAATTACTTTTGTCACCTAAGTGTATGAAATATTGGAGAGAGGTTGTCATTAACTTAGTTTCAAAAGACTGGTGTAAACTTTGTTAATCATCAGCCATACGATACCCCCTCTCTGCTCTTCTTAGTCAATACACCAGCAATAAAATGTTTTTCTGCCTCCATGATTCGAACCAGGAACATATGAGTTGACCGCCACTGGAAACTTGTGCATTTTTGACTTCGACTATGGTAGAGGTTTACCAATATTTTCCTCTGGGTATCAATAAACGTGTGGTACACAGACTTCATTTAATATTAAATAACCAAGTACAGCTCAGTTCATCCCTTCTCCTAAATTTCACTTAAGCCTTACATTTCCGAAATTCTTCCCACGCCCTCCATCCGGTCATTTCTTCATTTTTACCTACGTTTTTGTATTATGTCAAATCTGTATTTTACTGTTTCTGCATAACCTTTTTCTAACTGCAATACCTCTTCAAGTTATTCTTCAATACTCGTATATTTCATAATTTTATTTTATCGTGTCTGTTAATTTTAGTTAAACTTTTACATAGTCAATTAGGTTGGTTTGCCACATGCACATCTTCCCTTCTAGTGAATGTAATTCTTTACCAATGTTGTCCTCCTCTTCCACCTTATTTGCTCTCTAAAACACACAGTTTACCTCGCTGTCCATGTGCATCATTTTAATCAATGTTGTTCATCAGTAGAACATGCAATTAATTTTTAGTTCAAGACTTGGTGCCTTATGGGAAAAAAACGATTCGGTATTGACGTCACTTTTACAGGACAGGCATCTACCAACAGAGAAAAGAAATACAATGGCCATCTTAAGTTATCGTTAACCAGCCAATCTCTTAAGTATCACTGAAACTGAAATGGCGGCATTCAATATAGAGACTGAGAACTCACAATGCAGCCTACATAGGCCTTTCACGGATCACGGTACATTATATTTCCGGCTAATCGCAAGTACAGAACTTTACGTTCATTGAAATTACGTTATGCTGACGAATTACATAGCTTCAAAATTGTATCTGTTTACTAAAAATCCACATATAAGTTGTCCTGGCGCCTTCTTTACATGAATTTCTTTTCATTTAATCGATGATTTTATTAATTAATTGTTGTTGTTGTTGTTGTTATGGTCTTCAGTCCGGAGACTGGTTTGATGCATCTCTCCACCCTACTCTATCCTGAGCAAGCCTTTTCATCTCCTCATAAGAACGGCAACCCACATCTATTTGAATCTGCTTACTATATGCGTCTTTTGGTCTCCCTCTGCGATTTTTACCCCACACACTTCCCTCTAATGCTAAATTTACGATTCCTCGATGTCTAAGAATGTGTCCTACCCTTCTTTTAGTCAAGGTATGCCAAAAATTCCTTTTCTCATCAATTCTGTTCAGTACCTCTTCATTAGTTACGCGGTCTATCCACCTAATCTTCAGCAAACTTCTGTAGTACCACATTTCAAAAGCCTCTATTCTCTTCCTGTCCGCACTGTTTATCGTCCATGTTTCACTCCCGTACAAGGCAACACTCCACACAAATGCCTTCAGAAAATACTTCCTTACACTTACATTAATATTCGATGTTAGCAAATTTCTCTTTTTCAAAAATGTTTTTCTTCCCATTGCCATTCTGAATTTTATATCCTCTGTACTGCGACAATCATATGTTATTTTACTATCCAAGTAACAAAACTCATCTACCACCTTTATTGTTTCGTTACCTAATGTAATTCCTTTAGCATCGCCTGATTTTCTAAGACCGCATTCCATTATCTTTGTTTTGCTCTTGTTAATGTTCATTTTATATGCTCTCTTCAACACACTGTCCATTCCATTCAACTGCTCTTCCAGGTCTTTTGCTGTCTCTGACAGAATCACAATGTCATCAGCAAAATGCAATCTTTTTATTTCAATTAAGTTTTTAAATCAGTAATCCTAGAGTTGAAATTAATTTGGCCTACTCTTCGCATTACCACTTAAAAATCGTGGTCGCCATTACGTTAAATTAAGTTTCACATCTTTTAGCCAGTGCATATTTTTACGGGCGTTGGGTCTAATTGCTTTAGATAAAATGTGTTACTTAATATTGGCGATTTTAAGAAGAAACATCCAAGGTAAGCTAAATAGTTCTTTCACAGTTCAAAAAACCCATACTCCGCAGAAATACTACATTTATTATGCATAAAAGCTCAAGATTTGTCAGTCAACCAAATAACGTTACGTATGTGCCTTGCACTTTTATAATTCTAATTTCGTTGTTTCGAAATGGTAGAAATTTGTTGCAATGTTATTAATATATTAATTGCAACAAATTTCGTCTAGTTTCCTTTCATGCACTTTTCAGAAAGTCGTCCATGCCTAGGTAACAAGTATTTGATTTATTTCCCTTTTTCCTCCTACTACAGCACCTCGGACTAATGTTAATCACAACGCTCTGATGAGAATGTTTAGATCTTTGTTTCCTCTGATGTTCGCCGCGTGCAGGCGGAGTTTGAATGCTTCTGGTTAACAGGCACACAACAAGCTTGTTGCGCAGTACAGGAAACAACAGTCAGGTTAGCAGTTTCCTTGCAAATTTACCGATAGTATTAACATCGTTTCGTGCACCAAGGCTAATTGCACACCTCATATCGCACGTCCGGTGGAACACGCTTACTTTGCTGGGGCCTTACGTAACGTTCTTTGACCCACCAGTGAGCCGCTCTCCACATTAATATGTAATATTCAAGAGAGAGGGAAAATGTGTAAATGAGAATTTTTAATAACGAAGTAGCACATTTTTATAGTATCACTAGTGGAATACCATATTTACCCTACAAGTTGACAACTTTAGTAGCTCGTATTGTTTCGTATATTTTTGTTTTTGTTGTTGTTGTTGCAGTCCGAAGACTTTTTGATGATCTACTTTCGGGTACTCGACCCTATGAAAGTCTTTTCATCTTTAATTGACTACTGCAGTCCATGTTCGTTTGAAGCATACCGTACTCGTTTCTTGGTCTGCCTTTGCAGTTTTTACCTAGCACACTCCCCACCCCTCTCAGAATATGTTCTACCAACCGATCTCTTCTTTTAGTCAGTTTATGCCACAAATTTCCTGGCACCTAATATATGTTCAGCACCTACTCACTTGTTACTCAATCTGCCAATATAACCTTCATCATTCTTCTGCAGCACCACACATCAACATCTGCTATTATCTACATATCGTCCACATTTCATTCCTGTACAAGGCTACACTCCACACAAATACCTTCAGAAAAGCCTCCCAACACTTAATGTTCGTTGTCAAAAGAATTTTCTAATGCGAAACGCAATATTTTATATGCTCTCTACTTCAGCCGTCAAAAGCCCATATCAAAACTCATCTTCTAATTTTAGCTCTCGTTTCCTAAACAAGTTTCCTCAGCATCGTGTGATTTAATTCGACTACATTGCTTCACCCTTGTTTTTCCTTTTTTTTCCCTTTTTTTAAATGTTCATCTTCAAGATACTGTCCATTCCTTTAAATTGCACTTCCAGGTCTTTTGCTGTCTATGTTAAAAGTACAAAAACTAATCCCTTATCCAAATTGCTCATTGCTTCCCTTTATAGAATGCTCAATGCACAGACTGAACAATATCTGAGATGGGTTAAAATCCGCTTACACTCTCTTCTCAATCATTGCTTTCCATTAAGATCATCCTATACTTACAACTGTTGTTTGGTTAATTTACAACATTCTGCTCTCTCTGCAAGTTTACTCTTCGTAATTTCAGAATTTAGTGTGTGTTTCAGTAAACATTGCCAGAAACATTCTGTATGTCTACAAAAGGTATAAATACAAGTTTACCTCTCTTTAACCTATATTCTAAGACAAGTCGTAGGGTCAGTATTAACTAGTCTATTCCAGCATTTCTCCCGAACACGAAATGATCTTACACGACGTAGGCTTCTACCAATTTTTCCACTCTTCTGTAAATAATTCCTGTTATCTTGTAACCATGACTTATTAAACTAAAAGTTAATGTTATATTTACACCAATCTGCACGTCCTTTCTTTTGAATTGAAATTATCAAATGTTCAAATGTTTGTATAGCTTATGAGACTTAACTACGCGGTCATCAGTCCCTAAACTTACAAACTACTTATGAACTACCTAACACTAAGGACGGCACAAATATCCATGCCCGAGGGGGTATTCGAACCCCCGACCGCAGTGGCCGTGCAGACCGTGAATGGAGCGCCTCAGTCCCCTCGGCCACCGCGGCCGGCTTGAAATTATCACTTTTTACTTGAATTCTGAGGGTATTTCGCCTGTGTCATACACCTTGCACACCAGATGAAATATTTTTGCTAGCCCTCCCAAGGACATAAGTATCTATGAGAGAATGTCATCTGTTCCAGATGCTTTGTTTCAGTTAGGTCTTTCAGATCTCTGTCAAATTCCTTCGCAGTATCTCATATTGTATCTCATCTTCATCTAATTCCCCTTCCCTTTCTACAATACAGTCGCCATCTTAATTTCCATTGAATAGCCCCTTTATATATTCCTTCCACTTTTCAGCCTTCTCTTCTTTGTTTCGTACTTGTTTTCCATCTGTGCTCTTTATATTTATGCTGCTGCTTTTCATTCCTCCAAAGTCTTCTGTTTTCTTGTAAGATGTATCTATGTCTTCCCTATATTAAATGATTACATTTGTCATCTAGACATTCCCATTTTACCATTTCCAACTTATTGTTAATTCTATTCGTTGGACATTTGTTCTTCCTTCCCCCTGCTTCTCTTGCTGCATTTTATATTTTCTACTTTCATCAACTAAATTATATACTTCCGCTGGTATCTCAAGATTTTTACTAGCCTTCATGTCTCCTTTAGATATTAAATTTTTCGATACTACGTTAAACACAAAAAGTCCATTTGGTTTTACGATAATGGACGTTGCTTCTGAAACTACGAGGTACACGAAGATTTTCCCAGCACTTCATTACTTTTTTGGAGCTAATTCTGCGAACATATATCAAGAATGGGGTCCCACAGGGTTCAGTTTTGGATCCTTTTCTTCTCCATATACAGGGTGTTTCACTAAGTGTGTTTGCCTCTGTAACTTATAAAATAATAGGTGACGGGAAATTTTAATGCGGTAGGTCAACACAAGAAATGTTACGGAGCTATGAACATAGTTTATTGTATCATTTTCCAAAGAGTTACAGCACAAAGATATAATTTTTTAAATGGAACAATAGTTTTTTCTATCGTCAATTGGAACGTTTAAACCAGCTGCGTCCAAACCAATTTAAACTACATTCCTATCACTGTTAGTTTGGGAGCTACAACACTTCAAAGTTCCGGGGGCGGAGGCTGCGATAGCGTAGCTGATTGGCCGAGTGGCTATCCCCTGGAGCACTCATGATAATGCATAGCTAGTCCTTTTTGCTGACGATACAAGTATAGTAATCCCTCCCGTCAAACAAGTGTTAACTAGTTAACTTATGAAATTGTAACTGTCTTTCAAAAAATTATTATGTGGTTCCCTGCAAACACAATACATACAGTTCTATACGGTAAATGACATGACACCATTAATAAATATAGTCTGTGAACAGAAGTCTGTAACTAAGGTAGACTATTCAAACTTTTTAGGTGTGTGCATTGATGAGAAATTGTACTAGAAGCAACACTTTGACGATCTACTGAAACGTTTGAGTTCAGTAACTTATGCTATTAGAGTTATTGCAAATTTTGGTAACAAACATCTCAGTAAATTAACTTACTAAGCCTATTTTCATTCACTGCTTACATATGGAATCATATTTTGGGGCAATTCATTATTCTACATCTACATAGATACTCTGCAAATCACATTCAAGTGCCTGGCAGAGGGTTCATTAACCACTTTCATAACTTTTCTCTACCGTTCCATTCTCTAATAGCGCGCGGGAAGAAAGAACACCTAAATCGTTCCGTTTTCGATCTGATTTCTCTTATTTTCTTGGAATGGTCATGTCTCCCTATGTAGGTGGGTGCTAGTAAAATATTTTCACATTCAGAACTAAAAGTCGGTGGTTGAATCTTCGCAAACAGATCACGCCGCAATGAATAACGTCTTTCTTTTAATGATTTCCACCCCAATTCGCGCAACATTTCCGTGACGCTTCCCCCCCCCCCCCCCCAATAACGTGATAATACAAAACAAGCTGCCCTTCTCTGAACCTTCTCAATGTCTTCCGTCAGTCCCACCTGGTGAGGGTCCCACAAGGGGCAACAGTACTCCAGGAGAGGACGCACAAATGTGATGTAGGCAATCTCTTTGGTGGAGCTGGTGCATCTTCGAAGCGTTCTGCCGATGAAACGTAACCTTCGGTTCGCCTTCCCCACAATATTTTCTATGTGTTCTCTCCAGTCAAAGTTGTTCATAATTGTAACTCCTAGGTATTTGGTAGAATCTACGACCTTAAGGTTTGAGTGATTTATCGCGTAATTGAAGTTCAGCGTATTTCTTTTAGTGGTCATGTGTATTACTTCACACTTTTCTTTATTTAGTGTCAATTACCAATTTTCGCACCATGCAGAAATTTTGTCTAAATCGCTTTGCAGTTGCTTTTGATTCTCAGTTGACTTCACTAACCGATAAACGACAGCATCATCCGCGAACAGTCTAAGGGAGCTATTCAAATTGTCTCCTAAATCGTTTATAAACACGAGGAAGAGTAGGGGACCTATAACGCTTCCCTGTGGAACGCCAGATATCACTTCTGTTTTAGTCGATGACTTACAGTCAATTGCAACGAACTGTGTTCTTTCTGATAGGAAATCGTGAATCCAACCCCACAATTGGGGAGATATTCCATAAGCACGCAATTTCATAAGAAGCCGCTTGTGGGGTACAGTGTCAAAAGCCTTCCTGAAATCCAGAAATATGGAATCGATTTGAGATCCCTTGTCGATGGCACTTAACACTTCATGTGAATAAAGGACAAGCTGTGTTTCGCAAGAGTGATACTTTCTAAATCCGTGTTGATAACTGGTTAATAGGTCGTTCTCTTCGAGGTAGTTCATAATATTCGAACAAAGTATATGTTCCAAAATCCTACTGCAAATCGTCGTCAATGAGATAGGCCTGTAATTATGGGGATCACTCCTAATGCCTTTCTTGAATATTGGAGTAACTTGGGCAACTTTCTAGTCTTTGGGTACGGATCTTTCGCTGAGTGATCGGTTGTAAATTATAGCTAAATATGGAGCTATTGCATCAGCATACTCTGAGAGGAATCTAGTTGGTATACAATCTGGCCCGGAAGATTTTTTTTTTTTTTTTTTTTTTTTTTTTTTTTTTTTGTTTAGTGACTTAAGCTGTTTTACTACTCCAGGAACATCTACTTCTAAGTTTCGCATGCTGGCAGCTGTTCTTGGATTGAATACTGGAGTGTTCACTTCGTCTTCTTTGGTGAACGAATTTCGGAAAGCTGTGTTTAGTAATTCTGCCTTAGCAGTGCTGTCATCGGTAGTATTACCATTGCTATCGTGTAGTGAAGGTATTCTTTGTTTTTTGTCGCTAGTGTACTTCACATATGACCAGAATTTATTTGGATTTTCTGCAAGATTACGAGACAGGATTTCGTTGTGGTAACTACTATAGGCTTCTCGCATTGAAGTCCGCGCTAGGTTGCGAGTTTCAGTAAAAGATTGCCAGTCTTGCGGATTCTGTGTCTGTTTGAATTTTGCGTGCATTTTTCTTTGTTTCTGCAACAGTGATCTGACCTGTTTTGTGTACCACGGGGGGTATTGAACAAAAAGTATTCATTGCACAAAAGCGTGTAATTAGAATAATTTCCGGAGGCAACAGAAGGTCATCTTGCAGACACTTATTTAAGGCTGTAGGGATTTTCCCAGTAACTTCACAATATATAACCAAACCAATTCAAAAGTAATAGCAATTGCATTGTTGTTATTGTTTAGAGGGGAGTAGACTGCATGGTTATCAGTCCCCTTAGCAATTGTATCTACACTATTTAAGGTTCAAGGTTAAATCTAGGTTTGGCACAGAAGGGGGTGAATTATGCTGCCACAAAAGTCTTTGGTCACTTACCAGATAACATCAAATGTCGACAGATAGCCAACCAGAATTTAAAAACTAATTGAAAGAATTGCTGAATGACATTTTCTTCTACTCAGTAAGTGAATTTTTACATAGAAATCAGCACTTATTAAAAACTGTATGTCATCTAATGTAATCCTTTACTAAACGTTCCACATCTTCACGAAATCTCGTATTCGAAATCTATGAAACAACTACTAATCTGATCTAATGGACTTATTATAATACCACTAGTTCTTGCCGTGAAAGTTGTTGTTCGTCTCGGATTCCCAGCAAAGACCACTAGAAGTTTTGCGAACTTGTGGAATCGTTTTGCGGATTCGCATACACAACACGTGAAAACACGTTCAGTTGTAACATCACATCCAGGTCGTTTCTATTCTAAAAAACAAGAAAGTATTCGCAGCTGTGAATATGGCGAAGAATGAAATCACATGTTTGTAAATCTGTGGGACCAAACTACTGTGGTCATCAGTCCCTAGCCTTAGAAACTATTTAAACTAACCTAAGGAAAAGACACACACACCCATGCCCCAGGGAGGACTCGAATCTCCGGCAGTTTCTGACGAGGCGCCTAGAACCGCTAGGCTATTCCATCACGGCAACGATGTGTCAGCTGTACAACTCCTTGGTGGGATATGAAAATTTGTGCGTACTCGGATCCGGATTCCCTGCTTTTCGTGAGCGCTCGCCTTAACCATTATATATCCGAACACCCAGCCCATGAACCACACGTATTGCCAAAGTGGGGCTTGCGTGCCTCTACGATACAGACAGCCGTACCGTAGGTGCAGCAACAGCGGAGGGGTGTCAGTGGAGACGCCAGACAAACGTGTGGTTCTTGAAGAGGGACAGCAGCCTTTTCAGTAGTTACAGGGGCAGCTGTCTGGATGACTGACTGAGCTGGCCTTGTAACATCAGCTAATATGGCTTTGCCATGGTGTTACTGCCAACGGCTGAAAGCATGGGGAAACTACAGTCGTTAATTTTCCCGAGGAAATGCAGCTCGACTATATGAATATATGATGATGGTATCCTCTCGGGTAAAATATTCCGGAGGTAAAAAAAGTCCCCCATTCGGCTCTCCGGGCGGGGACCCCTCAGGAGGATGTTGTCATCAAGAAAAACAAAACAGGTGTTCTGCTGATCGGAGCGTGGAGTCTTTTGTCCCTTATTGGGTAACGAAAGTTAGAACATTTTAAAAGAGAAATGGATAGGTTGAAGCTAGAAATGGATGGGGTTAGTGAACTTCTGTGGAAGGTTGAACAGTTTTACTGGCCAGGGGAGTATAGAGTTTTAAATACAAAATCATTTGCGTGAACACAGAAGTAGGTCTAATAATGAACAAGAAAACAGGAACGCGGGTAAATTACTGTGAACAGCATAGTGAACGCATTATCGCAATAATGATAGACACGAAGCCAACACCAACCACAATAGTACAACTTTATATTCCAAGTAGCTCTGCCTATGATGAGGAGATTGAAAACATGTGTGGCGAGATAAAAGACGTTAGACAGTTTAGGGAGAGGAAGAGTTGATTGTGATGGAGGACTGGAACTTGGTAGTAGAAAATGGAAATGAAAGAAAAGTAGTAGTTGAATATGAACTGGAGAAAAGAAATGAAAGAGGAAGTAGCTTGGAAGAATTTTGTGCAGAGCACAATTTAATCATCACAAAAACTTGGTTTAAGCACAATAAAAAAAGGTTGAACACATGGAAGAAACCAGGAAACACCTGAAGTTATCAAATTGAATTTATAATGGTAAGGCATATATTTCGGAACCAGGGTTTCAAAATTAAATGTTCAAATGTTTGTAAATCTATCGGAATTAACTGCTGGGTTTGCTGGGTTATTAGTCTGTTGCTAACAAACCACTTAAACTAAGGTAAACTAACCTAAGGACAACACAAAAACCCATACCCGAGGGGGGACTCGAAACCCCGACGGCGAACGGCTGCGCGCACCGCAGCATGGCGCCCCAGCGCACAAGGCTAATCCGCCGCGGCGAACCAGGGTTTCAACTGTGAGACATATCCAAGGTAAGATACAGAATCTGATCATTACTTATTGGTTATGAACTGTAAATTAAAAGTAATAAACGGCAGAAAGGCAGAACAGTAAAGAGACGGAACCTGGATAAATTGAAGGAATCAAAGGCTATTGAGATTTTAACAAGCATTATGCAAGGATTGACCGAAACGGAGGAAAGTAAGGCGGTAGAAGAAGAATGGGTAGATCTGAGAGACAAAGTAGTGAAGGTCGCAGAGAATTATATAGGCAGAAGTACAAGGCCTAATAATAATCCCTGAATAACGCAGTAGATATTGAATTTAATTAAAGAGAGGAGAAAATATAAAAATGCAGCAAGTAAAGCAGGAAAAAGGAAGCGCAGACGGCTGAAAAATGAGGTAAACAGAATGTACAGACTGGCTAAGCAGGCGTGACTAAAGAACAAATGGAAGTTCGTAGAAGAATCTATAACTAGGGGAACGACAGTTACTTCCTACAGGAAAATAAAAGATGGGTTTGGAGACAAGAAAAGCACCTGCATGAACTTTAAGAACTCAGATGGAAAAACAATATTACGCAAAGAAGGGAAAACTGAAAAGGTGGATGGAATATATTCAGGGCTCATAAGAGGCGTGTTTTTAAGTAAGTACCGTTTTGAAATAAAGAAAAAAAAAAAAGACGTGCTAAGATATCTCAATAATTTTATGCGGACTGGGTACCTACATCTGTTGTCTACGCACTGACGCCATTACAGTCTGAGTTTACTTGTTTACGTTGTGAACTGAGTGCTTAAGATGCCTCCGATAATCGTGAGTCCCGCCGATTGTGAAGTACGGGCTGTTATAACACTTCTTAGTGCTAAAGACCTAAAAGCGATCAATATTAATTGTGAGATCTGTGCAGTTTACGGAGAAAACATTGTGAGTGATGGAATGGTAAGAAAGTGGGTGAGAGCATTTAAAGATGGCCGCACAAATGTGCATGATGAACAACGGAGTGGGCGTCCTTCGTTCGTTAATGAAAGTTTGGTGCAGGAAGTGGGCAATAAGGTGAGAGAAAACAGACGCTTTACGATTTCCTCCTTGCGGGATGATTTTTCTCGTAGGGTTTTGTATGGCATTGTTACCGAGCAAGACGATGACGAAGTCAAAACTGTTGTGATGCAGTGGTTAACAAGTCAGGCGGCAGACGTCTGTGAGGAGGGTATTCAAAAACTGGTATAACGTTATGACAAGTGACGGAAATTATGTCTAAAAGTAGATTAAAGTACAGACTTTCATGTAAAAATAAAATTATTGAGATATCTTAGCATGCCTTTTTTTTAATTTCAAAACGGTACTTCCTAAAAAAAAATTAAAAAAAAAAATAAATAAAAAAAAAATAAAAAAGAAAAAAACCACCCCTCGTACACTGGCAATGAACGTGAAGGCAGTATTGTAGAAAAGGAAGAGGAAGTAGCTGAATATGGGGTAGGAAATACAATACTGCGAGAAGAATTTGGCGGCGCACTGGAAGATCTGAGTTGAAACAAGGCCCCTGGAGTAGATCATATTCCCTCTGAAGTCCTGAAGTGCTTGGGAGAGCCAGTCATAAAGAAACTGTTGCACTTTGTGTGCAAAATGCATGAGACAGGGGAAATGCCCTCAGACTTCAAGAAGAATATAACAGCCGCGGCGGAGTGGTCAAGCGCATTGAGGAGCTATGCTCCGATCTCCGATGCGCGAGGCCGTTCCCCGTCGGGGGTTCTAATCCCCCCTCAGGCAAGGATGTTTGTGCTGTCTTTAGTATAAGGTAGTTCATAAGTAGTTAAGTCCCATAAGCTTTACAAACATTTGAACATTTTTTGAAGAATATAAGAATTCCAATTCCAAAGAAAGGAAATACAGACAAGTGTGAAAATTACAGGACTATCAGCTTCATGAGTCATTGTTGAAAAATACTAACACGAATTATCTACAGATAATTGGAAAACTGGTTGAATCCGATCTCGGGGATCGTCAGTTTGGATTTAGGAGAAATGTAGGAACACGCAACTCAGTACTCACATTACGATTTATCTTAAAAGATATGTTATGGAAAGGTAAACCTACGTTTGTAGGTTTTGTAGATTTGGAGAAAGATTTTGACATTGTTGATTGAAATTTATTCTTTAAATTTCAGAGGGTAAAATATAGGGAACGAAAAGTTATGAACGACACAGACAGTAACCAGACAGCAGTTATGAGTCGAAAAACATGAAAGGGACGCAGTGGTTTGGAAGGGAGTTTAACACAGTTGTAGCTTTTCCCCAACGTTATTCATTTTGAACATCGAGCAAGCTGGGAAGAAATTTAAGGAAAAATTTGAAGAAGGAATTAAAGTTCAGGGGGAAGACAAAAAAATTGCGGTTTACCGATGATATCGTAATTCTGCCAGAGACATCAGACGACCTGCAACAGCAATTGAACGGAAGGGACATTGTCTTGAAAGGAGATGATTCTAGTACATGGTCGCGCTGATAACACGTATATCCAACACAAACCAGTAACAAAAGGTCCCAGAAATTAATAATGTGAACTGGAGTGCCACAACATACCACTTGATCGGGCCGAAAGATGGCATGATTGGCATGCTAATACTGATAGCATATTAAGTAAATCATGAGAAAACGTCTGTTGGGTGTTTCTCTCCAAGAATTTAACAAGCCGAAGTTCCAGTGTTCATACCAGGAGATGGATTAACATAAAATTTATATCTTGTCGCGGGCCTAGCTTGGGCTTGACATACAACGTGCAGTGTCTATGTTTCTATGATTTACCCATGCGGAGCTCTCCAGAGATGTATGCTCGTTGTATTTCAAGCCAGAGTGAGGATTGCGTCACTAAGTAAATGTCTTGCCCTTTGTGGGAATCATAGATATTGTGTGAGCGCTATAGGGCGATATATGATATGCGGAAGTTTTCCAGTAAAAATAAAATTAAAATTAAAACTTCATGATTTAAGCTTTTGAAAATCTCATTGTGAAATCTAACTGGACATCTACCTCGTTTTTATCTCAAGTTGCATCTTAAGGAGGTCCAAGAAAACGAAGAAATAAGTTGCCATCTGTACACATAACCAGCACATCCGTGAAAATAAGTCTGGCAGAAAAGAGAAAAGGCAAGAGGACAAGAAGTATAAGAAACAAGAAATAAAAAAGAAAAGGGACAAAAAATTAAAAGAGAATGCGAATGCCATTGCGTTCGCTGGAGGTTTTGAAATTAAAGAAAGGATTATATAATAGACTTCTGCGACTCATTTTGAAACTAATCCACAGAAATTGAGTACGCCGACAGTTATTTCGATTATGCCGATGAATGAGACTTTATGCATTGTGTCGTGGTTGTAAAGACTGGAATGTTCCATCAGTCTTCCCGACTCCAAGAGGGGGAGCCTGTTCAAACTACGGGCTTTAATTACAAGGAAGAAAAGGAGAATTGTAATCAAGAATGCAGGAAGTTTCATATCAGCGCACACTCCGCTGCAGAGTGAAAGTTTCATTCTGGGAACATCCCTTAGGTTGTGGCTAAGCCATGTCTCCACCATACTCTTTCTTCCGGGAGTGCTAGTCTTGCAAGTTTCGCAGGAGAACTTCTGTGAAGTTTGGAAAGTAGGAGGCGACGTACTGGCAGAACTGAAGTTGTGGGGTGGCACCGTGAATTGTGTCGGGATAGCTCAGTGGTAGCCAGGCGCGGTGGCTCAGCGCGCTCGGTCAGAGGGCTCAACGCCATCTGTAACAAAAAAGCTGAGCCAACAATAGACCGAACAAGAACGAACAAAAACGATCAGCGTCCGCAACGAAGAGAACTACCTATAGAACAAAAAAAAAAAATGTGGTAGAGCGTTTGGCCGCGAAAGGCAAAGGTCCCTGGTTCGAGTACCGGTTCCGGCACACAACGTTAACCTGCCACAAACTTTAGAGAAATGTAATGTTTGTGACAAATAGATAACGACCAGTGAAATGTCTTTGTTTTTGAAATAAAATGTTCATTTCGTCATCTTACCCATGCCCCAAAGTCATCTTACCCTCTCCGTAGGCTAAGCTGACGAATGGTACTATCACGAACAAAATTATTTCTATCTAAAAAATATGTTGAGTTTTAGGAAATGTTTAAAAGCTTGAATCTAAAAGGGATACAGGAAGCAATCATTTCTCCATAAATAGCAAATTTGGTTTCAACGTAAAGGCCAGAAAAAACTTAATTTACTTTAGTATCGTTATTTTACTCGATTTTCTCTTATCGATATGTGTCAAAGTTTTGTAACTAACATCCTTAAACTCTAAGTATTTGCAATCATTGTTTCTTTTCTCTAAAACCAAGTACACCAATTTACTATGTGCGTTGTTGTCGAAACATTATAATAACAATTTGTCCTGGACATTGTGATATTATGTAATATAAACATCCCCTTGTTCAGTTATGGAAGCTGCTTTAAATTTATATGCATTTAACTTGCGCGCAGCGGTCTGAGACCGTGGTCATCTGTGCGAGATGTGCCTGTAAGGAATGTGTACGTGCTATTTTTCTGACGAAATTTGTTGCCGAAAGCTAAGCTTTGTGTGTGGGTGTGTTTGTCAGAATGAGCGTGTCTGTTTTTTCTACGTGCCTATCTGCAGTTCAGACAGCGTTTTTACGATGAGTTTAAATCTGTCCTCATAACATTGTCGAGTATATGCATCAAAGAAAAAAAAGAAACAGAATGATTACTTCGCTTCGTATGCGTTTCATCAAATTATTCCTAGCTGTACGGCGCCGCTTTCACGATCGATCTGCAGTGGCTTGAAAACTAATAAACAGTACAATAAATCGTTTTAACTTCTAAAAGCGACCAGATTTTTATCATGCCTACATAAATCGGCAATTTAACTGACAGTTGCAGTTCCACATCTACAATGGATATTGGGTCGAGTTTCTTCATGCATACCGCACAATAGTTAGGCGCTCTTTCGAACGACCCTCATGCTCGCGAGCGGGAGCACTGGCAGAATACGATATAAATGACTGCTTGCGAATGCTACACTGCTGGCACAGCGGGAACACCCAGGGCGACGGAACGCATCCGTATGTGACACGAGGGTGCCAGTTAGGCCCGACTCAGCTCCCAGCACGGCATGTACCGTTTACAATATCGTCATGGTAGCTTTCATTTTTCGTTAATTTATTTAGCCTATTAAATAGATTCAGAATGAGGGAACACCTTGTTTTTAGGGAAGGTTTACCGAGTACTAGCTCAATGAAATACAAACAAATATTTTGACATTTTTTCATGAAAATTTGATGTAAAGAACCGAGCAGACAAAGGAAAGTTGTCTCGATCATTATCGTTTTTAGTTAATCAGTAAAGCAACGCTAGGTAATTTCCAGTTGTTGATTTATTTCGAGCTATCAGGATCAATGTTAAACGTATCAAGCCCATCACATTGCTAAAAGAAGGAACCTAAATCCTTTTACAGTAGAGACAGAAAACTGAAAACCATATTAACGAAAAACCCATATTTGTGTGACTGTTTGTCTGATATCTTTTATCTCAAAAAATGACTTTCAGTAACGAAAACGTGTCAGAAATCAATACTTAAGTCGTAAAATGGGTTTAAAACTGGACTTGACTGGCTTTGGTACCAGCTTAGACCAGTTTTTGCTGTATGTTTGACAAACAAACAAAGAAAAAAACTGGGCCTTAATCACTGTTGTTTTAAGAATAACCATATTGAATATTTATATAAAATAAATACATTACAGTAAGGGTGTAAGGGGGTGTGAAGGTTTGAAAAAAGTTACTGAATGATCAAATCAAAACTGTTATTAACTGATTCATCAACAAAAGTGTTACATAATATGAATCCTAAAACTTGTTGCTCTTGAAAAGAAATGATAAATGTTTCACAGGTTTCAAACATTTGCAAAGTAATAAAAAGAGAACTAAACACATGAACTGAGCACTAAATCCTCACCTTCTATATTCTTACAATAGCAAAGCTCTTCCTTTCTCGTTTTGAGGAGCGTATCCTTTCCCACCCGAAGAAACCGATTCCAAATTGGGAAAAAAGTACAATACCAAACCGCTCTAACACACACAAAGCACTCAAGCAAACAGGACACGAGGGGTCCCCCTTACAGAGTCCTGCGCTATAATTGACTACTATTGAAGTTGGCCACTTCTGGAAGTTACATCCGATTCAGCGCAGAAAATACCAGAAGACATCGATATCACAAAACTGAAAAAATGAACTTCGCCTTCTTTGACACTAGGCTCCTCAAATGTACTTTGGTTTTCAAACAGCAGGGTAGTCGTTCTTCATTTTTTACTGTCATGCATAAATTTCTTCATTTCAGAGTAAGTTTACATTCTCAGAACTCGTTTCATTTACCTAAGGTACCGAAGCCTTTGTTTGCCTCGTGCATTGTACCTAGTACTTTTACTTTCATTAGCATAACAGTGACTTCGCAAAATCTGCATGTGTGTCCAACCCACCGATCCCTCTTTTCTCTGGTAATCCTCCGCGCCGATCTTTCCTCTCCTAAGCTGTTGACGTATTTCTCTGACATTCTACATGTCCATGAGATTTTTAGGACTCTTCCCAAACATCACGCCACAAAACCATATAACCTTTTCAGTTCGGCTTCCATACTGTAGACATCTCATAGGCCATACACCATATCGTTCCATTCAAATCTTTCCTGGTGCTTCAACGAACAGTTTTGACGTTAGTTGCATTTTTTCCCTGTTGAATTCTGTTTTACCTTGTGTTCGAGATGTTCAAATGTATGTAAATCTATGGGACATAACTGAGGTAATCAGTCCCTAGGCTTAAAAATTACGTAAACTAACCCAAGGACAACACACACACACACACACACACACACACACACACACACACACACACACACACACACGTACGTCCGAGGGAGGACTTGAACCTCCGACGGGGAGCAGCCGCGCGTTCCGCAGCAAGGCACTTTCCAGCGCTCGGACATTTCGCCTCGGCTTTACCTCGTGTAATTATACGTTTAACCTCCTGCAATGATCTTGCATCGTTTCATGTTCTGCCATCAAATAAAAGACGATGAATCGCTTCAGATTCACTCCAGTAAGAGAAGATTCAGAGCTGTTGGTATGTAACTACATACAAGGATTTCGATTTTCTTCTTTCACATATTATATCTTGCTGAAAATATCTTGTTCATGCTTTCTATGACCTTTTTTAGATTGTTTTCAGATTAGGTAAGCACTGTTGTATCATCTGCACATCATAATTCTTATGTTTTATTCATTTATATTATTCTTTCGACATATGTATCTTATAACTCATTTATTGTACTCTCAGCCCACATGCTGACGATTGTTGAGTAAATCCTGCAACCCTTCTGAATACATTTCTTGAAAATGATCGTCACTGTATTTTATTTTAATTCTCGTAAAGCTGCTAGTCTTTCCTTACTCAGAGATAATACGCACGAAAATTTGTATTTTTTTTTAGACCGAAGTACACTGTGGAAAGAATTATCTAAATCAACGAAGCTATCAAACAGTGCTTTATTAATTCTGAGCATTTATCAAACATCATTCTATCTTCAGTAGGTTTTGTACTGTTGAACATGTGTTGCTATATTTGTCAGAACTCTGGTGCAAGCTTATTATACGACATTTTCCGCATTGGTATAAGGATTGAGCTCTCGGAAACAAAAAAGCATTCCTCCTTTTTCATGCATGAAATTGAAGAGTTCACTTAAAAATCTACGCACAGCTTTTCTATGTGCTATGTAAGGGGAAGAAAAATGGCCGCGCGGGAGTAGCGGCCACGGTGGAATGGCCGAGCGCTCTGATGTGAAGCGGGCGGCTGCTCGCCGTCGGAGGATCGAGTCCTCGCTGGCCGCGGTGGCCGAGGGGACTGCGGGGCGCCAGTCACGGTCTGCACGGCCACTATGGTCGGGGGTTTGAATCCCCCTCAGACATGGATATTTGTGCCGTCCTTAGTATTAGCTAGTTCATAAGTAGTTTGTAAGTTTAGGGACTGATGACCCCGTAGTCAAGTCCCGTAAGCTCTACAAACATTTGAACATTTTAATCGAGTCCTCCCTCGGGCTAGGGTGTGTGTGATTTCCTTAGCATAAATTTGCCGGGCGCCGTAGCTCAGCGCGCCCGGCCAGGAGGCTAAACGCCCTCTATTATAAAAAATCTGAGCCAAATACTAAACGATCACTACGAACGAACATGGCCTAACGACCGCGAACCATCGATCTACCTGTAGAAGGAAAAAAAAAAATCGGGGGGGGGGGGGGGGGGGGGGGGGCGGGGGAAAGCGGTCTGGAGCGCCACTTTGCGGATCGCGCGGCCTCCCGCGTCGGAGGTTGGAATCCTCCCTCGGGCATGGATGTTTGTGTTGTCTTTACTATAAGTTAGTTCATAAGTAGTTTGTAAGTTTAGGGACTGATGACCACGCAGTTAAGTTCAAAAATGTTCTAATGTTTATTAAACGTAGGGACTTAACTACGGGGTCATCAGTCCCTAAACTTACAAACTACTTGTGAACTAGCTACAACTAAGGACGGCACAAATATCCATGCCCGAGGGGGGATTCGAACCCCCGACCGTAGTGGCCGTGCAGACCGTGACTGAAGCGCCTCAGTCCCCTCGGCTACCGCGGCCGGCACGCAGTTAAGTCCCATAAGCTTAACAAAGATTTGAATATTTTTGAATAAAAATGAAATACGAAAAATCTTACCATCGTAATAATTTTTGTAATAGTTTCTTAGCTACAGCTTGGGATCACGAAACGTAGTGTGTAAAGCACTACGCTATTATTGTAATATCTCTCACTGGCAAATGTCAGCATGTTTGACACTCTTGCACTGACAAAATATATACACGACGAAACAAAGAGTTTATATTTCAGTCATCTCTATTTCTTCCGTTAATCCTTCTTGATAAGAATGCCAGGTCCACTGACAGTGATGTAGAACTAATCAAAACACAGGCTGCTATATTCAAAACACGACATCGTGAAAATTCAAATCGCAGGTGAACATCTGGATTCCGTCTTCTTAGATTTCCGAAAGCCATTCGACGCAGTGATACATGTTAGACTACCAACCTAGATACGATCATGCGGAGTAGCTCTCCATACATGCACAGGGCTCGAATATTTTAGCAGCACGGCGAGTCTTCCATAGACACGAAAGTAAAGGAAGTGTGCCTCTAATGTTTTCGACATACTCTACACCTAAGAGTATCACCAGCAATCTAAGATTGTTCGGTGACGATATCTGCAGGAAAGCAACGTCAGTTGTCAGAGCGATTTAATTTGACGTTAATAGGCTATGGCAGCTGACGACCGACTGGAGGACTTTGCTAACAGCACGACATCGCCCGCAGCGCCTCGTGACCATACCGGTTGGAGCCTATACGACTGGAAAATTGAGGCTTGGTCAGATGAGTCCCTATTTTCGTCGTGAGTGTGCAGTACCAACGAAGCCATGGATCCCACTTATCAACGAGACACTGCAGCCTACAATCTGGTGCCGGCTCCATAAAAGTGTGGTCTCTCTGTCATGCAATGGACTGGGTTCTCTGGTCCAACTGATCGATAATTGACTGCAAATTGTTATGTTCCGCTACATGCAGACCATTTGCAACCATATCTGAACTTTGTGTTGCCAAACAATAATGGCATTTGTGTGGACGAGAATGGAACACTGCACCGGGCCAAGAAAAAAAATTGCGATTTGTTTCAAGTACATTTTGAACAATTCCAGCGAATAATTTGACCACCCAGACCCCTCAACACGAATCCAATCTAACATTTATGAGACATAATTGAAAAGTCAATCGGCGCTTAAAATCCTGCCCCGAAAATACATTCGCAGTTATGGCCGGCTATAGAGGTAGCATAACTCAATACTCCCACTTGTTGAGTTCATGCCACATCGGATTGCTGCACGTCGCTGGTCAATACGAAGTTCGACTCACTCTCAGGAGTTATCCCATTACTTTTGTCAGAGTAAATAAAGCAATTCTTCATACCTACTCTTTATATCTACATTTTTGTTTATCGACATATACACCCTGACGAGAAACACATTTCTCCCAGCGAGAGATCACTGTGGCGTCTGTTATTTCGGACATTTCCGAAAGAACAGACACCATTTTTTGTTCCTGCAGTTAATATCAGTTCATATTCACGGAATTTACGACGTTAACTGCTACTGGGTAAGGTTAAAAATGTGTGCCCAGCTGGGATTCGAGCCCGGATCTCCCACTTTCTAGGGAGTAGCGCTGACCACTACACCGCTGGGGACACAGCGACCGTCACAAATGCAAGGACTACTCCAGCACGCCTCCCGTCATATACAAGTTCTCAACCTTCCCCTGCCCCCTATCACTCAAACTTGTAGCATTTGCAACCCATTCCCGTAAGGTAAGGGCGTAGCAGGAGGTCCGGGTTCGAAACTCGGCTGGGTACTCATTTTCAACTTCAGTTATTCGCAGTTAACGCCATAAATTCCGTGAATAAGAGATAATTTGACTTTCCTGATGAAGCCACAGCCTCACCTCTTCTTACACTGCATTATCACAACAAAGTGAAGTCTTCCAAATCCACTCTCCCACCCCTCTCCAGAGCCATGTGTTCCAGTTTTAAACGATGAAACAGCTGCAGGTATTCTCAATACCTATCTCAACGAACTTCTTGTACTGTACAAATAACCCCTCCCCCTCCGAACGTGACTGCACAGACAGCCAAACACACACACACACACACACACACACACACACACACACACACACACACACACCTCCGAGAAGAACAGGACTGAAGCCCCGCTCGCATGAGAATAGTGGCAGTGTGGTTCTAGGCGCCATGTCAGGGATTGCGCGGCCGCTCCTACCAGAGGTTCCAGTCCTCCCTGAGGTGTGTGTGTGTGTGAGAGAGAGAGAGAGAGAGAGAGAGAGAGTGTGTGTGTGTGTGTGTGTGTGTGTGTGTGTGTGTGTGTGAGTGTGGTGTGTGTTGTTCTTAGGATAGATATGTTTAAGTAGTTTTAACATCTAGGGACCGATGAACTCAGTAGTTTGGTTTCATAGGTTTATACACATTTGATTTGAGAAGGAAAGATTATCTACGACCCTGATTCTACGGCACAGGGATACAAAATTTATCTTTGACCTGCTTCTACGACAGAGGAATATAGAAATTAATCCCACTATATGACAAGTGTATCAGTTCTTTTGGTGACTATGTCGAAGAACAGCTCAAATGTAGTTGTACCGGTTGCCAAAAACGTTTTCCTATATAATAGTTTTTTAATTAAGTTGACATACTTTGTCGATGCGCATCGTACGAATGGTGTCTTTTTCTTAATATAGTTATTCATGTTTCGACACGGAAATAATTGCGTAGAAATTGGGGCTGGGATAGGGCGGGTTGAGTTAGTGGTGCTTTAGTTTGCTGATACGATCTGTGAAGCGTGTCTCGATGGTTCAATTGGGAGAGCCCTGTAGGTGAAAGTAGAGATCCGCGTGCAGCTCCTAGTCTGGCAGACCTTCAAACTGACCTCACCGTTCACTCTAGTGAATACTAAGTCCAACACCCGTACAACATGGCGCAAATTGAGTTCATTGTCCTTAGCCAGGACTTCTATTTAATTTCCATAGAAGGAATAAAAATTCTAAAGAAGACGAGATCGTTTAAGATGACGTTCAGATTTGGATTGGGAAAGAAACAGCCAGTATTCCTTACAAAAAAGCAACCCAGCATTTGCCTTGAACAATTTAAAGAAATTGGGGTAAAACTAAATGTAGATGACTGGAAGAGAAATAAAACCTCAGTCCTCTTGACAATGCGAGTCTGATGTCGTTATCAGTACCTCTTTTCTACGTACCGTAAATTTTATAATCGATTTTCTGTTCAATGTGGAAAAACGTAGGCCCAGTTAACGGCAGTGGATATATTACACTAATCTCATCTAATCTCTGTCCGGCAGGCCTCGGAAAACCTAACTTACCGACCAGCCACCGGGTCATCCTCAGTCCGACGGCGTCGGCGGCGGTTGTACGGAGTGGACGTGGTCAGCACCCCACACTCCCAGCCTTTGTACGTTCTCGTGCCCAGAGGCACTCCGCATGGCCGAGTCCACCAACCTCGGTCAGAAATCAAGGTAACCGAAGTCCCGCGTTGTAATATTTCTGGCTTAAAGCCTTCATATTAAGATCGAATTATTGCTTCAGTGTGCCGGCCGCGATGGCCGAGCGCTCTGCGGCGCGCCAGTTACAGTTTACACGGCCACTACGGTCGGGGGTTCGAATCCCTCCTCGGGCGTAGATATTTGTGCCGTCCTTAGTCTTAGCTAGTTCATTAGTTGTTTGTAAGTTTAGTGACTGATGACCCCGTAGTTAAGTCCCATGAGCTCTACAAACATTTTTATTGCTTCAGTGCATCCGGTTAGGAACAGTAGGCGACAGATGGTAAAAGCTGGTGAGAACCACGACAGGTGGTACAATAGGTCGGGTTCTCATGTGAAAGAGCACTAGCAAATTTCCCCGTATTCTGGAGAAGTCCCCGAGCGGCAGGCACTGGACGCTGATTGGCTGTAGCACTGGCGGTCACGCGCCAAAACGCATTCATATTTTTGTTAATATTTATTAAACTAATTATTTATTCAATGTCATACTCAATTTAGAAAAACCCCTCAAAGCTAAGCTATGCCCTGAGTAGGTAAGACATATTAACAACTGCTAATTCAATAAACAAAGTAATTATTTTAAGACGGACGATGCACGGCAGCCATGTTTCCGCGCCAAATCGCGGAACGAAGGCAGTCTTGCATCGAGCCGCCACTCTTCAATTCAGAACAGGTACTCGGAAGAGTAACAAATGAGTTCAGTACACGAACTCGGAGGAGTAACATGCATACGTAGGCGGTCATAAAACATTGTTTAATCATAATATATCAAGGCGAAATGACTTTATATTTACTTTCATTTAATGCAGTGTGTCTCAAGTGGGTGTTATTATGCAGTTTGCTCGTTTTCTGCTTACTTTAAATAAATCAGCTGGCATTCCAAACTACCAAAGTTTTGTTCCGTAATTAGATCAGTTCCTGCCAATAGTTTAGCAATTTCAGCCTCATTCAAGAACTCCGACCTGCGTGCTATCATCTGCGTGAGGACATCTATAGAAGACGTCAGGCTGGTGAACTTTTAGAGTTTCTACTCTTCACACAGTGCAGTGGGGAGTTACTAGAACCCTCGAGTACACTGTCATTGCGGTACAAACGCAAACTGTTGTGCGCCATCCATGGCAACATGGAGGAGGAAAGAAAATGATATAGGGCAGGTTAACATATCCCCTGTAGACTTCTTCCCGTTGTATCCTTCACGGTTAAAAGTAAACCGCGTTTGACATCTCTCTGCTGTCCACCAACGTTAATCGCTGATCGTCAGCCAAGCATGCATCTGACTGCGGTTAACTCCATGAACTTGTCATTTTCTTGAAACGTGAAACGCCAAGATACTTGCTTATTAGATGACGACCAGTTTCGTAGGACTGTGCCACAATCATCTGGTTATATTAAATTTTATCATTTGGTTATCGTATCTAAAAATGGAGATTGAATAATAACTGCAACGTAAGATAACCGCCACGTGGGAGTAGCCGAGCGGTCTGGAGCGCCACGTTACGGATCGCGCGGCCTCCCGCGTCGGAGGTACGAATCCTACCTCGGGCATGGATGTATGTGTTGCCTTAGGGTAATTTATCTTAGTTTAGGTAGTTTGTAAGTCTACGGACTGATGACTAAAGTAGTTTGGTCCAATAAAATTACAAACATTTGAACATTTTGTAAGATGACGAACTGATAAACTGTAATATGACCAGATGATCGAGGCACAGTCCTCCGAAACCGGTCGTCATCAAATAAATAAGTTTGTAATATTTGGGTCCTGCAGCGTTAAATATGTCACTTAAAAAAACAAAAGTTTCCTCGAAAATTTTATTGAAATATTCAAAGCGGAACCAGGTTAATAACAACACACACAGTGATAAATTTTATCGCATATTATACCAAAGAGTGTTTCGTATATCGTTGGTAAACAAACCATTGGAGGCATGCAATATCTTGCATATCTTAATCAGAGACAAAATTTAATACACACGTTGAACTGTTTAATATATCGTTGGTATAAGTATAAACAAGCTATTGTAACCATAGAATGTCGTTGACATACACCAGAAAATGACAGCTAAAGCAATTTATTATAGCTAGCTACAGCAATTTATTATATCTGTACCATATTGGTGGCATGACAACGATCTTACATGGAAAAACCACATTACAGAAGTATGTATGATAAAAATTTATGTAAGTATCGTACCATGTCACATTTATATTATCTCACGAATTTTATATTACACGATTGCAGTTAACCTGATGATGGCTTTGGAGCCGAAATGGCTATTCTTAAACAGAAATAAAATATTACGCAGCGATTTGGAATCATTGAAAATTATATTACATAAATAAGTATTTCGCGATTTTGGCGTTTCACTTCTGAAGAATATTTTTGAGTAGAATATGCGGGATTTTCAAGCAAACTTTGTTGTGCGTGTGGATTGGTGCAGCAGTAGTAAAGCGCATTGGCTGGCAGATGGCATGTTCGTGTTTAATCTCGAAAATTTTTGAAATTTTGTTTCATGCCGTCCATCTAAATGTTAAATTATTAATTACAAAATTTCAGTATATTTAAATATTTAATTACAAAATTGGGTGAAATTTTGAAAGAAAGTAAATTGTTTCAACTCTGACTAAATTCTGGCACTTCATTAACTGCTTATAAATTGAGAAAACGTAATGAAGAGCATTCGTGTTAATTTTCTTTAACCTAGGTTTGTTGTTACTGCGATGTTCAAAATGTTCAAATGTTTGTAAAGCTCATGGGACTTAACTGCAGTGTCATCAGTCTCTAAACTTACAAACTACTTTTGAAGTAGCTTATACTAAAGACTGCACAAACATCCATGCCCGAGGGGGGATTCGAATCCCCGACCGCAGCGGCCGTGCAGACCGTGACTGACACGCCGCAGGCCGCTCGGCCACTGCGGCCGGACTGCCAAATATGATAACGGGTATAATATGCGCGGAAAATAGTGGATTTCTAACAGCTGCCAGAGCTGTATGGTCTATACAAGTAAAAGACAATAAGGTATCGAGGGGGTTATGAGCACAGAAAGTCGTTATTAAAGACAGTCGAGTCACAATATTCAGAATTTATCATTCTAAAAAATCCTGCTTCAGTATAATAGATACATTACAGATCTTGTAATTAGTAATTGAACATTGCCTAGAACAAAATAAAATTTAAAGACACGTAATGTGAAACGGCCGGGAATCGATCAATTCACGACCATGACCATTACACCGCTCCGCGAACGTCTTTACTTACAGTATACTACATTTCAAGAGATTCAAAACGTGAACGTCTTTGTAGTATCAAAAGTTTGTTTCGTAGCGAAATAGAGTTGTTCTAGATCAATAAGAAATGTGGTTTGACAACAAGCACACTGTTTCTTTCTCTCATCAAACTTCCTGCCACCACAATCTTCAAAAGTGTTTCCCCTTGCCACAATCGTTTCCAGCGCCTTCACACCCTCCACCAAGTCTCCCTGGCCGCTCGCTCCCGCCTCAACCTTAATTTTTAAGGCCACAACCTCCCAAAATCACATCCACTTCACCTTCTCCCGAACTGACCGCCCGCACACCCTAGTTTAGTCCCCCCACCCGATCCCTTTCCGTCTCCCTCTCCCCGCCTTTCAACCCCATTATAGCGCAGCAACAATTTAACATCTTGTACTCCAATATTCGCTCCCTTCCCACCAATAAGCTCCTCCTCATGAACACCTTAACCCAACACCGCTTGGATGCATTTCTCCTTAACAAAATCTGTCTCCTCCCTCACCAACAAGTTAGTACCACCCCCTATATCCTACACCACCACAACTCTCCCCGTCCCCCTGCACGAGGTTGGGTAGCCTTTGATCACCTCCGACACCACCCGGTTCGGCCACATCCCCTCCTCAACATCCCTTATGAACATCTTATCAACACCCTCTTCCTCCCTGCCCTCACCATCACTTGTGCCACAATTTATGTTCGCCCTCATGTTCCTATCCCTTATGACTTCCTTGCTCACATAGATAGCACCTTCATAGTCGCCGCTGACCTCAATATCCACTCCCGCACTCCTGCCGAACTCCGTCGGTGGCGTCAGTTCCTTCCTACCATCAATGGTGACATTGTCCCACTCCCACGCCACACCCGCCCCTGTAGCAACACAACCCCTGACGTCATTGTCTCTTCAAATCTCCTTGGGCGCATCACCGCGGACGTTCTTGGCCCCATTGGCAGTGATCATGACCCTGTTCTCCTTACCCTCACCCCCAATGTTCATCGCCCACAGAATCCTCGCCCACCTCCACCTCCTAAAATCGCCCATGACTACTCCCGAGCAGACTGGGATGCCTTTCGCCTCTCCATCACCCATCAGGTCGAAATCCACCCTCTCTCCCTCCATTCTCCCGACGATATCGACCAAGCTGCCTCTTTCCTTCAGCAGACCTTGTCTGATGCTATCCATATCCCCATTCCTCCACAGTCTGTCCTGCGGGAATCCCGCCGCCTGTACCGCTCCTTCCTCCGACCCATGACCGGGATACACTCCTCCACCACTGGCAACTCCAGCGACACATGCGCAGCCTCCTGACTGCCCAAAAACGCCGGGACTGGCATCAGACAGTGACACGGCTTAATGCCCATCTCCCCGTCAACTCGTCTCGGTATTGGAACGCCTTCCACCCCTTACTGGATCGAAACCTACGCCCACTTACCCTCTCCTCCACCTTGACCACCCCTTCCTGATAATGCCAGTAAGGCTAACCATTTTGCCTCTTTCCTCTCTGATGTCTTCTCCATCCCCAACAATCCAAACTTTGATTATTCCTTGTTCCCAGATGTCCATAAAGAAACCGATGTCTCCATCCCACCCCTCACTCCCAGCTTCCAATACCTGGACCACATCCCCCCATCAGACATTAAGACCCCAATCACCAGACACAACACACAAGTTGATACTGCACACCAAACACAACATGGCTCCGGGCCATGATCGCATCACATACCACCACCTCAAGGAATGTCCCCTCCCTCTCCTCACCACTCTTTGTTCCCTCTATACCACCATCATCTACACTGGCTGCTACCCCCGCCTGTGGAAAATCTCCTAAGTCCTCAAGTTCCCAAAACCCAACAAACCCCCCTCTGATGCCTCCTCATACCGTCCTATTTGTCTCACCCCAGTGTTCAACGAGGTCTTCGAATCCATCACTTCCCATCGATCGCATCCATCACCACCTCCAGCTCCACCACCTCCTCCATGGCACCCACTGTGGCTATCATCCCTCCTTCTCCACTGACGACCAACTCCTTCGCCTTAAGCAACTCCTTTCCCTCCAGCTCAGTTTCTTTCATGCCACCATCTTTGTGTCCTTAGATCTCGAACGGGCCTACGATCGGGTCTGGCATTCTGGCCTGCTCTTCAAACTTCAAACCTATGCTCTTCCCATCAACCTCTTCCAGGTCATTGCCTCCTTCCTCTCCAACCGCCCCACCTATGTTACCATCCACAACACCAACTCCCATCTTTTCTATCCCTCTGCTGGTGTTCCCCAAGGCTCTGTCCTTTCTCCCCTCCTATATCTCCTGTATACCTCTGATAGGCCTAAGCCTGTCCCTCCCATTCACCTCTTCCAATATGCTGACGACACCGCTTTCCTTGCCTTAGCTCCACCCTCGCCCATTCCAACCACCTCCTCCAAGAACACCTTGACCTCTTCGCCACTTGGTGCAACCAGTGGCTCCTGTCTTTAAATCCTACCAAAACCCAGGTGATCATTGTAGGTCGTACTACCCCTTCCTTCAATCCCTGCGATTTCTACCTCACCCTCCATCACCATCCCATCCACCTCACCCCTACCCTAAGGTACCTGGGCCTCACTATTGATTGCACCCTCTCATGGACTACCCACCTACGCACTATCCAAGAAAAAACCCGCTCCCGCCTCCACCTCCTCAAACTCCTTGTTGGCCGAACATGGGGCCTCAACCCTTCTACTGTCCTCTATACCTATTTCATCTGTCCTGTCCTATGCGTCGCCCATTCAGCCTGGATCTCCGCTCCCCCATACAGCCTGGGTCTCCGCTCCCCCATCCTTCTACAAATCTCTGAAGATACTGGAGCGCCATGCCCTTTGCCTCGCCTTCCGTATCCCTCTTTATGCCCCCTCCCCTATGTGGATCCTCTACGATCTCATTCCTTTCCCCTGCCTCGTTCACTTAATTGAACATCTCCACCTCCGTTATATATCCCGCAAATCAGACCCGCCTAATCCTCTAGTCCATCCCCTCCTCTCCACAGCTGGTCCGTTGCCGCACCTTCACTACTGTATTCCCTCTGCTGTCCACCTGTCCACACTCCAGATCCTTTCCCGTGGCAACTTCCGTACCCTCCCCCTCCTGGATGATGCCCTCCGACCTGACATCTACACTTCATACCAGCTGTGATCCTTCCCCTTGCTCCCTCTCCCTGAGGGCCCTGACTATCCCTCCCTTCCTGCCCCTTCTCCCCTCCTCATTCTACCCAGCTGTCCCTCCGGATCCTCCTCTTACCGCCCTCCCCTTTCCTTCTACCCCATGGCTTCTTGGGACATCAACCCCCTGTCCTATCCCCACCCTCTCCCTCTCCTCTCATCCCCTTTCCCCCCAAAATCACATTTTTCATACTACTTGTGCTCTACCGTGTGTGAATGTGTGAAACTTCTAAGGTGCTTCTGTGGGAGTGCTTCACAAGTGTGGTGTCTTTTAGATACATCGTTTTATTTTAACGACAGTGAACGGCCAACCCGCAGCCGACACCATCAGTTTTAAATTGTGTGTTTCTTCGTATGTGTGATGTATTTCTCGTTTTAATTCAACAATAGCAGACGGCCAACCATATCCGCCGCCCAGTGTTTATTTATTTATTTGTTAATTTCTGTAGGCTGAAGAGTGCCTATGAGTGCTTCCAGCCCGACCCTATTTATGGGAATTGAAATTACAATAAAGAAAAAAAATTGTCAAAGTATACGCATTTTTCCTCAGTGCCACCCGTAATTCCGGAAACTGGCGCCATCTTTGTACAAAACGTTGCTTAACTGGAGAAACACGGCAGTGAGCCACGGAGAAATGTAACCGCGGTCAACTTTGATCGAAGTCGGTGCACCAGGATTTTGCGTTGAACGTTGTTAAATGCCGACTTAACTGCGGTTGATTGGTGTTCTCGGTTATCAATGGGCCTCACCAGGGCTAAGTGCACCTCACTAGCTAATAGCGCACCGCAGATCCCGACGGTGACCGCTCCAACTGCTGGCCAAACCTGACAGTGATCAACTTCGGTGATGCGATCGGAACCAGTGTATCCACTGCGTTTGCGAAAACATTTCACCCCTCGCAATGAAATTACCAGAATAGGACGGATAACAAATGACGAAATTTGTCTGTAGTGCGTATACTGTAATGTAGGAAGAATACTTAAAGTTGTAGATGATTTGGGAGTATATAGGGTACGCAATATGCGTGACCGTCCGCAGCGAAGGAATTGCCACGCGGTCTAAGGCGCAATGCTACTCATTGCGCGGCCGCTCCAGTTGGAGGTTTGAGTCCTTCCTCGACCGTGGGTGTCTGTATTGTCCTTTTTTAAGTGAAAATAGTTTGTAAGTCTACGAACCGATGTCCTACCCGTTTTGTCCCATAGGTTTACAAGCATTTGAGCATTTTTTGTCACCGTCCGCGTGTGCCGAGCGCTGTTGGCAAGTAGGGTGCACTTATCCCTTGTGAGGCTAATTGAGGAGCTACTTGGTCGGGCAACCACTTGGGCCTCTCGGGCCTGTAGGGCGGAGTTCACATGACTAGTAAACAAAAAAAAAAAAAAAAAAAAAAAAAAAGAGAGAGAGAGAGAGAAGAAGAGGGGGGGGGGGCTATCTGGCAATAAGTTCGAACTGAGTGCAAACGCGTACCTCACTGCATGTAGTATCGATACTAATGACTGGCAACTGTTGACTTCCCAGTCTCTTGGCAATCCGTGATCCGATGTTTTCAAAGAGTGAAGAATCTGGAAAACGTGCCAGCCACGGTGAATGTTGTACATACTCTATATCGAAAATGTCCAACTTCAGTCTGCGGATAGCTCTTCTTTATATTAAAATAACCGGTTTCTGACCAAATATGTCTTCAGAGCCGCGGCGGAGCGGCCGAGCGCATTGAGACGCTATGCTGCGATGCACGAGGCCGTTCCCCGTCGGTTGTTCGAATCCTCCCTCCGGCATGGATGTTTGTGCTGTCTCAAGTATAAGGTACTTCATAAGTAGTTTGTAAGTTTAGGGACTGACGACTCCGCAGTTACGTCCCATAAACTTGGCACTGAATTAAAAATTACACCAAGGCTAGGATTCGAACCTGGGTCTCCTGCTTACCAGACAGATGCACAAACCTTTAGAATATCCTGTGAACATGGCTACCGGACCTACACAGACTACCCCAGAGGCAGTGGAGTGAATGAGCGCCGAGCTGCGGGGCGCGCGGTCGCTTCCCGTCGTAGGGTCGAGTCCTCCCTCGGGTATGGGTGTGTGCGTTGTTTTGTGGTTCCTGAAGAGGGGCATCAGCCTTCTCAGTAGTTGCAGGGGCAACTGTCTGGATGATTGGCTGAGTAGGCCCTGTAACATCAGCTAACGAGGTATTCCCATGCAGTTAGTGAGAACTGCTAAAAGCAAGGGGAAACTACATTCTTTACTTTTCCCGAGGGCATACAGCTCTACTGGATAAATATATGATGATCAACAGGGCAAGGGATGTAAGTGGCACTTTTTACATTCTGAGAAAATGAAGGTTAACGTTTAGAGGTTATAATTAATTCTACATAAATATTTCTAACTACATCTTTATATTTATATCATCACTATGCTCTTGTTTATCTTTTTTCAGAAATGTAACGTTATTCAACGAATGTATTGCTTTTATCAGTATACTTTTGGTAAGATGCCCCACTTACCCACATTGTTCTCTAATGGAAGGTATTGAATTAAAAGAGAAACAATGAACTCATCAATATATTTTAGAAAACTTTTACAATAATAATACAAGAACGGAAAACGATTAGCACAACAATGTATTTTATTAAATACCTACTTAAAATAATAATACGTGATACATTATAATGTTTATCTCTCTACTTATGAGAAGGCATATTATTCTTGATGAAAATCAGTAAAATAAATTTGATCTGGTTCCTCACATTCTATCTTTTCTTCCTCATTACAAGTCCCTTCGTCACGTTTTTATTTGTCTTATGTTTCTTTCCTGGTTTTCCAACATATTTTAGCACAATGGAGAACTCACGGTGAATTTGGGGGAAAGGGGGTGGGGAGATGAAATTCAGAAGCTCCAGAAGATCTTTTTATTTTGCTAATTTGATAGGATTCGACGTGGCTTTTCGTTCACGTTTTGCATATCTTTGAAGCTGTCTGCCCAATGTTATCTTAGGTTTTGACAGAAAACATGGGTGCACTCAAAGTGACTCTAAAAAGTAAAAGCAATTTCTATTCCACTATAAAACTATGCCATCTTCTGTATTCCTGATACATTTCGTACAAGGTATTTTTCTAAAACGCCTTCCAAGTTAAGGAAGGAACTCTGCAAATCAACTACTATAAACTGACGACTGGCCTTTGCTTCATCTATCCCTGTTGGCTTCCAAATGGTACTCTCTCTCTCTTTTCGCGTTCCGACTTTCTGCCAGTAAATATCAGCACAATCCTCACATAAAGCCGTCGGCTACAGCAGTTTGATGTATGTTAACTATAAGTTTCTGCACTCAATCCAGTTTTTTTAGAAAGTGCACTTAGCCCCATTGTTCTCTCGATCCCTCGTATGGCATTTACTTGGGAAAAATATTCCGGAGGTGAAATAGTCGGGACACTGGACGGAGCTGTTCCGGAGGATGTCGTCATCGGAAAAACCAAAAAACACATTCTACGGATCGGAGCGGGTGCAAAATGCCACTAGATATCACTACAATTCTACGGAACTCGTGTCACACCGTCAAGCTGCAGCCCCATTGAACATGACCGCACCCCTGTGGCGTATAGTATGACCTTAATTTTTGTTATACAGGACTGAACCTCTAGGGAAAGTTTAAAAGCATTGGACGAAATCCAAAAATAATCCGAAAAAGGAAAGGGTAATTTTCTATCACTCTAACTTTCCTCGTGTGGTCTGATCAGGGAGAGTGAGTGCAACGCGCGGTGGAGTAGCCGAGCGGTCTAACGCGCCTCGCTGCGGAGTGCGCGGTTGCTCGCCGTCGGAGGTTCGAGTCCTCCCTGGGGCATGGATGTATGTGTTGACCTTAGGTTAGTTTACCTTCATTTAATAAGTTTGTAAGTTACGGACTGATGACCACGCAGTTTAGTCTGATAGATTTACAAACATTTGTACATTTGAGAGTGCATCGTTGATAGATGGATGAATAAATTATGAAAAGGTACATCTGAGCCACGCCCTGCCCCCTCAGCCGCAGTTCAACATCATTATCAGTGCCACCCATATACATTTATTGAGGTCTTCAGCAACTAAATTGCAGTCGAATTCGACACCCGTTCACCTGAATGGCGCTTTGCAACTTCATCAAGCAAGTAAACAGAGCAGAATGCCCGACGAGCCCGCTTACAGGTAGAGTTGCCGAGCGCTTTAAAGCGCCTTGCTGCGATGGGCGTGGTTGCTCGCCGTCGGAGGTTCGAGTCCTCCATGGGGGAGGGGGGGGGGGTATGTGTGCTATCATTAGGTTAGTTTAACCCTTTATGGTCTGACGGGACGTCAAAGTCCCACTTCATGAAAATGAGTGTAAAACATTGTTCGTCATTTGAATTGCCGCAGAAATGTAGCGCGCCACTTATTCTTGATTCGGCATATTGTTAATGCATCACAGTTCTTTCATTGATGTGATAACTGTGACGGCAAAGCAATTTGAATTTCAGAAAGTAGATTCGGCATGTAGACCTTGGATTATTTAGTTGTATATGGGTGATTGTTCAGTTTGTATTCTGTGCATTTCCTGTAGGAGAAAGCTTTCTTCATAATCTTTTCCTGTTACTCGGTAAGTCAATTTATGATTATGATTGGTTAGGAGCAGATTATATTATAAATCCTCGGAATAATTTTGTACTTGTAAGTCTCTTCAGGCCTATATAATATCATTTGATTTGGTTTTTCTTTATACTAAACATATTTCCCAACAACTAAAATAACATAGAAAAAATTCGAAATATCATTGTGAAACGATAAAAATTCAGGCCATAAAGGGTTAAAGTAGTTTGTAAGTCTAGGGACTGATTACCAAAGCATTTTGGTCCAACAGGTTTACAAATATTTGATTTTATGTAAAAAGCTGAACAAGTAGTGTACAGGTAGTACCAGGGGAGTTTAGAAAGAGACTTTGTGGTGTCATTCAAAAAGGCGTTCGACGCGGTGCCACACTGCGGGATGCTAACGAAGGTACGAGCTTATGGAATAGGTTCACAGATTTGTGACTGGCTGGAAGACTTCCTAAGTAACAGAACGCAGTACGTTGTTCTCGACGGCGAGTGTTCATCAGAGACGAGTGTATCGTCAGGCGTGCCTCAGGGGAGGACCGCTATTATTATCTATCTATATAAATGATCTGATGGACAGAGTAAGTTGTAATTTGCGGCTGTTTACTGATGATGCTGTGGTGTATGGGAGGGTGTCGTCTTCAACTGACTGTAATAGCATACAGGATGACTTAGACAAAATTTCTAGTTGGTGCGAAGAATGGCAGCTAGCTCTCAATGTAGAAAAATGTAAGGTGATGCGCATGAGTAGGAAAAACAATCTCATAATGTTCGAATACAGCATTAGTAGTGAGCTTCTTGATGCTGTCGCGTCGTTCAAATATCCAGGCGTAACATTGGAGAGCGACATGAAATGGAACGAACATGTAAGGACAGTTGTGAGTTAGGCGGACAGCCGACTTCGGTTTATTGGGAGAATTTTGGGAAGATGTACTTCATCTGTAAAGGAGACCGCGTATAAAACGCTTGTACGACCACGTCTTGAGTAGTGCTCAAGTGTTTGGGACCCGCAGCAGATCGGTTTGAAGCAAGACATAGAAGCAATACAGAGGCCGGCAGCTAGGTTTGTTACTGGTAGGGTCGACCAATGCGCGAGGGTCACGGAAATGCTCCGGCAACTCAATTGGGGATCACTGGAGGAAAGACGACGTTCTTTTCGTGAATTTCTGTTGCGGAAATTTAGAGGGCCCGAATTAGAAGCTGAGTGTAAAACGATCTTCCTGCCGCCTACTTACATTTCGTGTAGTGAACACAAAGACAAGATAAGAGAAATTATGAGTCGTACGGAGGCATATCGGCATCCTTTTTTTCCTCGTTCTATTTGGGAGTGGAATAGGAAAGGAAATGCCTAGTGGTGGTACAGTGTACCCTCCGCAACGCACATTACGGTGGATTGCGGAGTATGTATGTAGATGTAGAAACTAGTCATTTTAATAAATGATATTTATGCGATCTTGGTTGCTTGTACTACTTCATTTTTTCTAATTATATTATAAACTATGAAAGAGCCAGCCTCAGGAAGACTACAGATCAAGAAGTTCAACAGAGGAGAAAGTAGTTACACCGGTGTTTTTATACGGTTGTTGCCAGTAACTAAGAAAACCGGTTAAAACCGATACCAAATAAATAGCGAAAAGAACCAGTCATTCAGAAATAAATTCCGGTATCGGTTTTAATCAGTAGGTTTTTCTCATCCTCACTTGTTTTTGAGATCCCAGTAGATACGGAGATGTAATTAGTTACCAGAATTGTACCTGCTTGTGATGTGATTCCAAACACAACAGTGATATTTATCAGCGTGCGTCAGAATCTTCTTCTCTGATGTCAAGCTTGCATTTAGGCTGATGGCCGTCAGTTTCAGCACATTTCCTAAGATACAGAGTAAATGACACTTGTTTTCCTACTGTCTCCTTAAGCTAGCTCCGACCAAAGGCCTCCTATCTCAGGTTGATAGTGGACCATTCTCAATGTCCTGTTAAATTTTTGGATGCTTTTACAGAAACACACTGCATAGATGTCTGCCTAAAGCTGTGAAATATTTGAAATAAATCATGTTGAGCCTCCAGGTGCATGTTTTCAATTTTATTACTCAATTAGTTTCGCTTGTAGGAAGCTTCATCAGAGTCAGTGTGTCCCATATCTAAACCATATGGTTCACAATTTTCCGTAAGTAGCTATTACTCCTATAATAATTGTTGTTAGAGCCGAAAGTTGTTTAGAAGTAAAGTGAAAAACATACAGCTGAAGTCTCAAGATGCTTTTTTTCAAAATTATTATTATGTTCTGGCACTTGGTATATCAACATTCGCTTTTTCGCTTCCCAGTACGATGTTATTAAGTTTTAATAACGATCCTTCAAATGTTCACTGTTCATTATGGCACCAATATTGTGACACACAACACATTCTGCAGACAGCAGGGTGGAGACCTTTCTTCCGGTGGGTGGCCAAACAGTCACGTCTAATAGTCAAGCGAAATATGGCTACTGCTTCTATTCTTGATCCATCAAGTACTACACAGTCGACCATAAGGATTTCAGATCTTTCCATCGCACGAAATCATTTGTTCGTTTTAATTGTCAATGGAATATGTTTTTTATCATGCGGTTCACTGCAAATATTACAAGCTCGTTTTTCTATTTTGTTTATTTTTACTTTAATTTCAGTTTTTTGCTTTCTTTAACTTGAATAGGTTTTTTGATCCTCTGTGTTCACAATTGCTGATATTCCTGCTTTGGAATCACAAGAAAGACTGATCTGTCGAATGTATGTAAATGGTTACTTTGCTGATTTATTGCAATTCTGGTGGCTTCAACTTCACCTTCGAAATTTGAGAGGTGCGGTCCTAAAATTTTGTGGTAGCAGGTAATTTTGCAGTATATTCCTACAGCAATATTTCCTTCTTTTTTCATTAATGAACCATCTGTGTAGACGTGAAGTCATTGATATACAGGGTATCTCATTGTCAGATTTATTGTTTTTAAAACTGCATCCCTCTTTTTAAGAGATCTGTTATACTTTCCTTACAGTTACAAGATTTTGTCTGGCTGGTACTATAAATGGCTTTAATGTGAAATTCGAAACCGATAATGGACTTAAAAAGAAAATACCATAAGCAGGTTTGCGGCATTTTCTGCTGTTTTTATTCTTCTGAGACATGAGTTTGTGTGTTTATTTATTTATTTTTGCGACGGTTGTAGACATTAACAATTTTAAACAGCTAAGTAGTATATTGTACATTATACTTATTTAGCAATGTTGTTAATCTTCAATGTGTTTTATGGTGTTTCGAACTAGTTACGTAAGACATAAATGGTGAAGACATATTTTGTCAGTGGTACACCATATTCTATCTTGAAACAGAAAAAGGTCTTCTGCCATGGAACGCGTTATATTTGTGAAAAAATTAAGTTTCTCAAATGTCTCAACAGATTTCCTCATCTTGAAAATGAAAATTTGTGTTAGAGTGAAGAATTATTGACGAAATAAATAAGCATTTCAGATTTTATGAAAACAAGTTGCCTCCACCAGATGATCTAAAAGATGTTTTGAAGCCACAGATCGTTGGTATATCTATCACATAGCTAAGTACTGTATTACTGATGTACGCATTGAATTCAATAACAAACATGAAATTTGTAATGCCACCAGTTGCATTAGTAAACGACTTTAATTCATACCGTAAATAGCTATTTCACAAATGCAAACACAAGCACACTAACCTGGGCGTAATAACACTTGACACCTATGCAGTTGCAGAGCATAATACTTAATAGTGAAACAGTAAGTTCTGCGTCACGGACATCAGATGACTTAAATGGAGCGTTAAAGTTATTTGAATTTTATTTATATAAGAAAAACTAAATTCCTGATGGAAAATACAAGTTATTAGTATAATATGCCATAATTAACTAATTAAAACGATTCCCCTACTGTTCCACACGTTGTTCCACCTCTCGCGGCCCAGGCCAAAACAATGTCGCTGTTAACTTTACTGCGGTGGTTGACTCAATGCATTTATCCTCTCTGGCAGTCTGGGCTACATCGTCACTGTCATGATTCTGAGCAGGAATTCTTTATCTGCCTCTACATAAAAACTACGCTAATCACATTTAAGAGCATGGCAGAGGGTTCATCCAACCTCCTTCATGATATTTCTCTACCGTACCATTCTCTAATAGCAAGCGGGAAAAGGATACTTCTAAATGTTTGCAAAATGTTCAAATGTTTGTACAGCTTATCGGACTTAACTACGGGGTCATAAATCGCTAAACTACTCATGAACTAGCTAATACTAAGGACGGCACAAATATCCATGTCCGAGGGGGTGGCTAAATGGCTAAATGTTTGCGTTTTCGATCCGATTTCTCTTATTTTATTCGTATCTCATGAGTGATGGTGATGCATGGTGACCACAATACCAGTTAGCATTCAGACGAGAAAGTTGGCAAAAAAAAATTTCGCAACTAAATATAGCCGCAACGAACGCGTCTTTTAATTATTTTCACCAGAACTCGTGAGTCATTTCCATGGAATGGCCGAGCGCTCTAAGCCTCTTTGCTGCGGTTGCTCCCCGTCGGAGGTTCGAGTCCTCGGTCGGACATATGTGTTCAAATGTTTGTAAAGTCTAAGGGACTTAACTGCGGGGTCATCAGTTCCTAAACTTACAAACTACTTATGCGCTATCTTATACTAAAGACCGACTCAAACATCCATGCCCGAGGAGGGATTCGAACCCCGACGGCGGACGGCCGCGCGTACCGCAACACAGCGCTCCAGTACGCGCGGCTAATCCGCAGCGGCGGACATATGTGTGTGTGTGTGTGTGTGTGTGTGTGTGTGTGTGTGTGTAGGTGTGTGTGTGTGTGTGTTTTGTCCTTAGGTTAGTTTAAGTAGTTTGTAAGCCTAGGGACTGATAATCACAGTAGTTACGTCCCACAGATTTACAAACATTTCTATTTTGCGACACTCTCCCCTTATGTTGCGATAATACAAAACGAGCTGCCCTACTTCGAACTTTCTCTATATCCTCTGTCAGTCCTACTACGTGGGGATCTCACAATGCGCAGCAATACTCCAAAATAGGACGCAGAAGTGTAGTGTAGGCAGTTCCTTTAGTAGAACTGTTGCATCTTCTACGTGTTTTGCAAATGTATCGTAGCCCTTGGTTCGCTTTCCCTACAATATCTTATATGTGTTCTTTCCAATTTAATTTGTTCGTAATTTAATTCCTAGGTATTTAGTTGAATTTACGGCCTGTAGATTTGACTGATTTGCCGTGTAAATGAAGTTCAACGGATTTCTTTCAGTGCACATATGGATGACTTAACACTCATCATTGGTTGTTGTTGTAGTGGACTTCAGTCCGCAGACTGGTTTGATGCAGCTCTCCACGCTACCCTGTCGTCTGCAAGTCTCTTCATCTGAGAATACGTTCGGCAACCTACATCCTTTTGAATCTGCTTGCTATATTCGTCCCTCGGTCTCCCTCTACGATTTTTACCACACACACTTCCTTCTAATGCTAATTTGAGAATTCCTTGATGTCTTAGAATGTGTCCCACCAATCTATCCCTTCTCTTAGTCAGGATATGCCAGAAACTCCTTTTCTCCCAAATTCTGTTTAGCACCTGCTCTTTAGTTACGTAATCTACCCATCTAACTTTCATCATTCGTCTGCAGCACATTTCAAAAGCTTCTATCATCTTTTTGTGTGAAGTTATTATCGTCCACGTTTCACTCCCATACAGTGCTACAGTCCGAAAATATGCTTTCAGAAAGGACTTCCTAACATTTAAATTAATATTGGATGTTAACAAGTTTCGCTTCTTCAGAAACGCTTTTCTTCCCATAGCCAGACTGCATTTTATATCTTCTTTACTTCGGACATCAGAAGTTATTTTGCTACCCAAATAACAAAACTCATCTACTACTTTTATTGACTCCTTACCTAATCTAATTCCTTCAGCATCGCCTGATTTTCTGACGCTGCAGTCAATTATCCTTAATTTACTCTTGTGGGTCAATTGCCAATTTTTGCACCATGCAGATATCTTATGTAAATGATTTTGCAGTTGCATTTGATCTTCTGGTGACTTTACTAACCGATGAATGACAGCAACATCTGCGAATAATCTAAGAGAGCTACTCATATTGTCTCCTAAATCATTTAATAAGATAAGGAACAATAGGGGCACTATAACATTTCCCTGGGGAACGCCAGATATCACTTCTGTTTCGCCTCCCGCACCTAAGATACCGGGTGATCATGGCTACTCCTAATCTCGCACTCTTTCTACATCTATATCTACATGGGATACTCTGCAAATCACATTTAAGTGCCTGGCAGAGGGTTCATCGAACCACGTTTATACTACTTATCTTCCATTCCATTCTCGAATAGCGCGGGGGAAGAAAGAACACATGAATCTCTCCGTTCGAACTCTGATTTTTCGTATTCTATTGTGATATTTTCTACCTATGTAAGTGGGGGCAACAATATATTTTCGCATTCGGAGGAGAATGTTGGTGATTGGAGTTTCGTAAGTAGCCCACGCCGTAGCGATAAACGCCGTTGTTGTAATGATTCCCATCCCAGATCCTCTATCATTTGCATGAAGCTGTTTCCCCTGTACCGCGACAATACAAAACGAGCTGCCCTTCTTTGGACTCTTTCGACTTTTGTGTCCCAACTTCGTCGCCGCTTTTGTGTCCCAGCCTCGTCGTAGGTGTCGGTGGCCGAGTGGAATGAGACCGACACGCTGGTGCAGGTACGGAGGGGAGCAGCCAGAAACTATAAACACTCGAGTAAATTAGAAAGATATATATATTGCACAGAATGTAACAATACTTAACTTTTACATATTACTGCAGAATGTTGATACATAGTTGTTAGAGGCCTGCCTAGTGCCTGTACAATAGCAAAGTCTTCACTGGTGCCTATCTGATTACGAGGGTCCTAACTCGTTGCTATCTCAGTCCGAAGTCTTTACTCGTTGCTATCTCAGTCCGAAGTGCCCGGTGTCTTTCCGTGGTGGCCACGAGGGGGGTTGCAGCAGAGGGCGCTCGTGGCTGTCGTAAGAACGCCGCGCCGTGCGTGCATGGCGGCGCGCGGCGAAAGTAGGTGGCGCGCACTTTGTACTTGTGCGACACCACACCCCTCCCCCCCAAACCGCCGCGCCGTCGTGGCGTAGGGCTGAGGGCCACGGCGACGGCACTGGGAGGAGGGCCTGGGCGGGGGCGTTACTGGTGGGACGGGCGTCGTAGCTGAGGCCGGGATCGAGACGCCGTCCGCGCCCCGGCATCCGCCTTGAGATCCTCCAGGGAACCCGCCGAAACCTGGGGAAGGGCGCCCGCCCCCGCCCAGAGGGAGCAGGTCATCTTCTTCTGAGGTGCGTGGCCCAGGCGGCGGCGGCACGCACGGTCCCGGAGTCCCTCTCGGTGACGCTGTCATCTGCGGCGGCGACAGCGGCGGCGACGACTGCGTCGGATGTACGTCGACGTCCATAGGGATCTCGTAGTCCGGGGACGCTGGACCCGTTGACGAACGATGTGTTTGTGCTCCCTGGCGGTGAACTGGGTCTGGAATCAAGAAACCGGAGACAGGATCGCGCGGCCTGTGCAGGCGCAATTGGTTTGCGTGGCGCCGCAGCTCCGACCCTGTGGAAGAACGTACAACAAATATATTGCGCCCGAGCACGCGCTGAATGATGCCCGGCATCCATTTCTTCTTGTTGCCAGCAAACACCCTGTACAGCACCGGCGTAGAAACCTGAAAACGCGTAGCGCCATACGAACCGACTCGGTGCGTGGGAGGCTGCAGCAGGTGAAGGAGAGTGCGGTGACGGCGGCCGTGTAGCAGCTCGGCAGGAGACGGGCCGTCACCTGGCATGCACCGATACGTAGACAGGAAAATTTGAAGAGCTTGCTGCCTGGAGTGCTGACCTTTCATCTTTTCCATGTGTGACTTGAATGTCCGAACGAAACGTTCTGCTTCACCATTGGACTGAGGGTGAAAAGGTGCAGTGGTAATATGCTGAATGCCATTCACACGACAAAACTGTTGAAATTCCGCACTAACAAACTGAGGTCCATTGTCACTGACGATAGTTTCAGGCAAGCCTTCGATGCAAAACACTGATGTTAAGGCACTGATCGTACTAGACGCCGTCGTTGAGTTCATGGCAATCACAAAAGGAAACTTGCTGAAAGCGTCTACAACTATTAACCAGCGCATATTCCAGAAAGGTCCGGCAAAGTCAATATGTAAACGTTGCCATGGTCCCTTGGGGCGTGGCCAGTCTGAGAAACGCTGTGGAGGAGCCGCCTGATGCTCCGCACAAACAGTACACTGTGACGTCATGTTCTCTATCTGAGCGTCCATACCAACCCAGGTACAATGACGTCTGGCCAATTGCTTTGTCCTAACAATACCCCAATGTCCTTGATGCAGGAGGCGTAACACTTCTCGTTGCAGGGAACGAGGAACAATCACTCTTGTTTGGTCGTTGTCCGTATGTAACAACAGAACACCCTGACTTAAAGATAATGCATGACGTTGTGCAAAATAACGTCGAACCAGAGGCCGCTCAATGTCTTTGGCTCTGGCAGGCCACCCTGAGCGAACAAAACGTGCCACCACACTTAGGTCTGCATCCGCAGCTGTTTCCTGTGCAACCCGACGAGAGTTCAAAGGAAAGTCTGCGACAGCGGAAGCATCTCTGGAGTCTATCTGACAACATGCAATTTCCGAAGAATCAAATGATACATCCTGGCCAACCGGAAGTCGGGAAAGTGTGTCCGCGTTGGCATGTTTAGTGGTAGGTCGGTACAAAATCTCATACTGATAATTTGACAATATCAAGAACCATCTCTGAAGCTTTTGTGCCGTTCGTGGCGGAATTGGCTTTGTGGGTGAGAACAACGACGTGAGAGGCTTGTGGTCTGTCAACAAATAGAATTTTCTGCCATAGAGATAATGATGAAACTTTGTGACACCGTAAATGATTGCTAAGGCCTCCTTTTCTATATGACTGTAATTCTGTTGCGTCGGCGTCAGTAGCTTGGATGCAAAGGCAATAGGACGATCATGACATCCAATACGATGTGACAGAACTGCACCCACACCGTACGACGAGGCGTCAACTGCTAACACTACAGGCTTCTGTGGGTCAAAGGGAATCAAACATGCATCACTGAGTAGTGCAGACTTTAGTTTGTCAAAGGCAACCTGACAATCTTTAGACCATACAAAAGGAACATTCTTCCTACGTAAGTGATGCATTGGAGCTGCAATCTGAGAGGCATTGGGAATAAATCTGAAATAATAGTTAAGCTTTCCCATCACTGCTTGCAATTCATGCACATTCTTAGGAGGAGGCAGGTCTTTGATTGCTCTAAGATGTGACTGTAAGTGATGAATTCCTTGGGCATTAATTACATGGCCTAGGTACTCTATTTCAGTTTGAAAAAACGAACACTTTGCTTTATTGCAACGTAGACCTGCTGCAGTCAAAACTTTGAAAAGGCACTCCAGGTTTGCGAAATGTTCTTCAACTGTACGTCCGGATACCACAATATCATCTAAATAGTTCGAACAACACGGTACAGAAACTGTCAGCTGTTCCAAAAAACGCTGAAAAATAGCGGGAGCGGAAGAACTGCCAAAGGGTAGGCGTTGAAATTGAAAAAGGCCCATGTGAGTATTAATGACGAAAAACTTTTTTGACTCGTCATCAAGCGGAATCTGTAAGTATGCCTCTGCTAAATCAATCTTTGAAAAGAAGCGAGACTGTCCTAATTTGTCCATTAGTTCGTCAGGTCTGGGCAGGGGATAAGTGTCTACAATTGTTTGACTGTTCACTGTTGATTTGAAGTCCGCACAGAGACGAAGTTTTCCTGACGGCTTGGGTATAATTACTATAGGCGAGGCCCACTGACTCGCAGAAACAGGAGAAATCACCCCACTATCTTGCCAACGTTTAAGTTCGTCTGCAACTTTATCACGAATTGCGATAGGCACTGGTCTAGCTTTACGAAATTTTGGAACTGCAGATTCTTTTAATGTAACATGTGCCACGAAGTCTTTTGCACAACCTAGTTCCGGCGAAAACAAGTCACTATATTTGTCACACAATGCATTGATTTTATCCTGAGGCACTATTGACGAAATTTGAAGCACATCTCTTTGAATTGATAAACCAAACAAGTCAAAAGCATCTAGTCCAAAAATGTTCTGTGTCGATTTGGCCTGAAGAACTACAAAAGCAACTGTTTTTGTTACACCTTGAAAAGAGGCGGGCAGGCTACATGTTCCTAGCACGGGAATATTTTCACCTGTATAAGCTGTTAACACTTGCTGTGACGGCGACAATTTTGGCGAACCCAGAAGTTCATAAGTATCTTTATTAAGTAATGTAACAGCGGAACCAGTATCAAGCTGAAATTGCACAGTCTTATTTTCTATGGAGAGATTTACAAAAAGTTTGTGCTTCTGGCGCACGACAGGTGCGCGAAGGTGGGCAACGTCTGCTACGGTTTGTGTGCTGCGTATGCGCGGGCCGCGTAGTGAAGGAAGCGGCGCAGACTCGGCACGCAGCGGATTAACAACACTGTCACTAGATGACACTACCGCCGGATCGGCGTCCGCGCAAGCCTGCGAAGCTACTACAGAGTCACTAACTACTGCACTACACTTTTGAGTAGCTACTTGATGTCTACTGTCACTAGCTACACAGTACTGGGCACTATTACAAGGAGCAGTTGCAGAAGGCACTATTTTCACTACAGGAATGCACTGTTCATAGTCATTTTGCTTCTCCCGAACCCTTTTCCGTTGCACTGTTTTACGCGCTCGTCGGCGCTTGCTACGTGGTGCACTATATAGTTTTGCTATAGGCGCAGAACTACTTTCTTGCAATTGAGATCCAAGGAAAGCAGTGTTCAATTCCACAGCCCGTATAACATTTACAGAATGAACTGTTCTCGCACTCTGCGAAGCACTGTTTCTAACGTTACTGTTCTTTGAGTTTTGAATTTGCATACACACAGACTGCACATGTCCCGATTTGCCACATTGATAACAGGTTGCGTTGCGACTAGGGCAATGAGCACGCTTGTGGCGAGACACACACTGGGGGCAAGACTTACGAACATTTTTCTGAAATGAGCGTTGGCGCCCGTTATTCAAATTACTGTGTCTAACACTACGGGGCGACCTTTGCGTCGCACTTTTACTCTGGCTACTGTTCACTGTCTGTTCAGCACGGCCTGTACTATTGTAAGAATCACTAGTGCTACACGGAGAACTACGGCTAGGAAAGCGTCCGTTGCGGCGCACTGAATTTACACTATGGCTTTGCATTTCTACATCAGCTAAGTCAAAAGTATCATGCGCTTCTATAAGCTGCAGTACACTGTCTAATGAGGGGTCAGACTGTTTCAGAATTGCTGCTCTAATTCTGGGGTCCTGAATATTCTGCGTAATCGCATCCCTCAACATCACGTCACTATACGAAAGTCCACAAGAGCAAGTAAATTTACATTGGCGGGTTAAGCCCTTCAATTCCGTAATCCACTCTTGGTGTGACTGCTGCGGTAATTTTTTAAGTCTGAAAAATCGGTATCGTGCAGCGGCTACAAGAACTTTTCTCTCATAATGAGCATTCAGTGCATCTACAATTTGTTCAAAGTCTACATCACGAGGAGATGCGTGAGGGAATAGTTTCTGCAGTAACACGAAAGTTTTGGGGCCCACCACAGACAATAAAAGATGCTTAACAGTCTGACCTGTAAGTTGATGAGCCGCGACGAGTTCTTGAAACTGTGCGAAATAGTCGCTCCATTCTTCCTCACGTTCGTTGTATTGGCGAAACGTAGGAAGTGTTGCGGCGGCAGGCGTGGGCTGCTGAAGCGGCGGCTGTTGTTGTTGGTTAGCTGCTTGCGCTGTGAGCTGGGACACAGCCTGGAGGAGCTGGGTAATTTGCGCCGTCTGTAACTGAATAATTTCCATTAAGTTTGGGTTCGGGGTAGTGGCCATGCTGACCGATTAGGCGCCGCGTATACAAGTAACTTATAACAAAACACAAATGCAATATGAAAGAGGACGCTCTGCAACAAAAAAGTCCACAAACACGTAACTGAAAATGTTCCCCCAAAAATCTTATAATAAGGGTGGGTGGGCGGGAGCAATTTCTGCGTGCTCCGACTGCTGCTGTCTGGCTGCTGCAAGCGGGCTGGTCCAAGGTTCTATCACTCCTCGTCGCCACTTTTGTGTCCCAACTTCGTCGCCGCTTTTGTGTCCCAGCCTCGTCGTAGGTGTCGGTGGCCGAGTGGAATGAGACCGACACGCTGGTGCAGGTACGGAGGGGAGCAGCCAGAAACTATAAACACTCGAGTAAATTAGAAAGAGATATATATTGCACAGAATGTAACAATACTTAACTTTTACATATTACTGCAGAATGTTGATACATAGTTGTTAGAGGCCTGCCTAGTGCCTGTACAATAGCAAAGTCTTCACTGGTGCCTATCTGATTACGAGGGTCCTAACTCGTTGCTATCTCAATCCGAAGTCTTTACTCGTTGCTATCTCAGTCCGAAGTGCCCGGTGTCTTTCCGTGGTGGCCACGAGGGGGGTTGCAGCAGAGGGCGCTCGTGGCTGTCGTCGTGAGAACGCCGCGCCGTGAGTGCATGGCGGCGCGCGGCGAAAGTAGGTGGCGCGCACTTTGTACTTGTGCGACACCACATCGACGTCCTCCGTCAAACCCACCTGATAAGGAAGCCACACTGGGCACCCATACTCCAAAAACGGGCGGACAAGCGCAGTGTATGCAGTTTCTTTAGTAGTTCTCTTGCATCTTTTAAGGGTTCTGCCAGTAAAACGCAGTCTGTGGTTCGTCTTTCCCATGAGATTATCTACGTGCTCTTTCCAGTTAAAGTCTGAAGTGATAATAATTCCTAGGTACTTTGTGGAGTTTACGGCCTTCACATTTGATTCATTCATCTTGTAAAAGTTCAATGGATTTCTTTTCGTACTCATGTGGACGATTTCACACTTCGCATTATTTAGAGTCAATTGCCAATTTTTACACATAGTGATATCTTATTTAGATCGTTCTGCAGTCGGTTTTGATCTTCAGATGATTTTACTAGACGGTAAATGCCGGCGTCATCTGCAAACAACCTAAGAGAGCTGCTAAGATTTTCTGCCAAATCGTTTATGTAAATAAGGAAGAGCAGAGGACCAATAACATTATCCTGTGAAACGCACGATATCACCTCTGTTTTAGTCGATGCCTTATCATCGATTACTACAAACTGTGCCCTTTATGACAGGAAATCCCCTATTCAGTAGCAAATTTGTGCCGATATACCATAACCACGCAATTTCATTAAAAGCCGTTTGTTACGGTGTCAAAGCCTTCTGGAAATCAAGAAATACGAAATCAATTGGTGATCCCTTGATAGCACTCATCACTCCGTGTGAGTAAAGAGCTAGTTGTTTCGCATGAACGATATTTTCTAAATCCGTGTTGTCCTTGGGTCAATAGATCATTCTGTTCGAGATAATTAATAATATTTGAATACAAGATATGTTCCAAAACCCTGCTGCAAATTGACTTCAATGAAATAGGCCTGTAGTTTAGTGGGTTATTCCTACTGCCTTTCTTGAATATTGGTGTGACCTGTGCAACTTTCCAGCCTTTTGGTACAGATCATTCTTCGATCGAGCGGTTGTATATGGCTTTTGAGTAAGGAGCCATCGCTTCAGCATAGCTCCGGAGTCGCGTTTCCTCGCATCCACAGCTGGGGCACACCAGCCCGCTGCGTCCGATGCTTCTTTCCTACTGTGCTGACGCTCCCTCTGCCGAGAACCAACAGCCTGTGTGGTTTCATATGACTTTTTTGTGTCACTTCCTGTGCCGTCTTGTCTTTCAAAAACAATGACGAAACGTACTTTCGGGACGTCCTTCGAATTATAAGGGTGGGTAGAGGTGGAATATAAAAGTGCCAACATTCTCCCTTTTTTTCCTTTATACCACATGCCTCTTTCAAAACAAATCTCTTTTAAATTCAAAAATTTAGGTGTACCTTCGCTTTGTTTTGCCCCTTTTCAATTTACAGTAGAATCCGACCTTGGATGGTCCGTCACTCCGGTTAGTCCGACCATGGTCAGGCTCGCGAGCCTGTGCTCACTTGTCACTGACTGGACGTCTCTCGGGCCATTGTTGCAGTTTCTATCGCTGTGCATATTGTTATACTGTACGTTATTCTGCAGTTTTATCCTTTGTTGGGATTAAAAACGTCATTGTTTGCTTTATTCCGTGTTCTCTACAGTACTTACTACATTCCTTGTGTGTGCAATTTCAGATTCAAACTCTCAAACATGTAACTCTTTCACTAAATGAAAAATTAGCAGTGCTGCAAAGACTGGACAAAGGAGAATCGCTCCGAAAAAATTACAAAGGAACTGAATAAATTGAGGATTGGAGGAAGAATCGGAAAGACATTGAATCCTATAGGGGAAGGTCGGGTAGCCACGAACACAAAAATGAATTGCTAATAAAACAACAATAAGCAATTTTTCTGTGTTAACTTTCATCGTAAAATGAAACCAGTAACTTCTTTAGTCATATCACTTAGAACTAAGCATAGATAATAATTTTTATGAACTATCTTAAATACACTTTTGAATCAGTTTATTGGCACTACAAAATTTGGAGGGTAGCCCCGGACACAGCATTCAGTGGTACTCCACTTGTTTCTTGGCCTTGAAAACATACAATTGTAATAAATATCTCAAGCATCTACATAAAATCAGTTTTCATGGTACCAATCATTGCAGTTATAGCACTGAATACAGTCTTCTTCGAAGATTTCTCCACATGTGATGCATTGTCTCTTTTCCTTGATCCTCTTCGGAGAGACAGAATATTTGTCTTTGCCTTGAACGTTTCTTTAGTGCATTTGCGTTTTCTGTTTTTTCGGCTTGTCCTTCTTATTGCATTTCCTTTTCTGTCTCACTTCTAAACCTTTTTTTATATGGAGATGACTTTTCTTCTAATTAAATCTATGAGGGATTTTCAGAGCTTTTGCAAGATCAAATGCTAATTTCAAAAACTCTTCTTATGGGTGGAAACCGCCAACGAAGTTAAACAGGAACGACGAAAATTTTTGCGCGAACAAAATTCACCGTTGCGAGAGCACAACTGACTTCATGTGTTTTTACTACACAGGGCGCTCATTTCAAATGCAGTCTTGCCAGCACAACGTGCTTGGTTTCTTAGAAATTGAAACGTCCGCGGTTACCCGCCTTCCGGGGCTACCCGACCTTCCCCTACGGTTACGATTAATGTGAAAACACTCTGAAGAATCGCAAAACATTAAAAAGCCTAAACTTGAACTGCTTGATAACGCACTAGGGGTGTGGTTTCGTCAAGAAAGAAGGAAAGGAACTCCAGCATCTGGGCCAATTCTCAAAGAAAAAGCGATAGTTTTGCACAAAAAACTGGAAGCCGAAAGTAAATTTCTTGCCATTGAAGGCTGGATTGATCGTTGGAAAACTCGTCATGGTGTCCGATTTGTTTCTACAGTCAGAACTGTAATTTGTTTGTCGTTTTTTCTTTTAAAATAATACATATTATAGTGTTCAAAAATGTTCAAATGTTTGTAGATCTAATGGGACTTAACTACGGGGTCATCAGTCCCTAAGCTTACAAACTACTTATGAACTAGCTAAGACTAAGGACGGCACAAATATCCATGCTCGAGGGGGGATTCGAACCCCCGACCGCAGTGGCCGTGCAGACCGTGACTGGAGTGCCTCAGTCCCCTCGGCCACCGCGGCCGGCTATTATAGTGTGTGTAGTCGTTTTTTAGTTAATACGAGGCGCGTCCAGAAAGTAAGTTCCGTTTGGTCATAAAATGAAATTGTACACAGATACAGAAGAAATTTTTATTGCACAAAATTCTACAACTCTTAAACTACTTTTCCACATAACTGCCGAAATTTTGCAGGCATTTGTCATAGCGTGACACCGGGTTTTGTATACCTTCTTCATAGAAATCTGCCGCCTGTGTCTTCAACCAGTTGGAAACAGTTTCTTTCAGCTCGTCGTCATTGGTGAAGTGATGACCGCCAAGGAAAGACTTGATATGTAAGAGGAGATGAAAGTCGCAAGGAGCGAGGTCAGGGCTGTACGGAAAATGGTCAATCACGTCAGAGCCAAATCCCTGTAGGAGGTTTTTCGTCACATTTGCAGTGTGTGGTCGTGCGTTGTCGTGAAGCAAAACAACACCTTTTGATAGCAGTCCCCGGCGCTTATTCTGAATTGCACGGCGCAATTTCCGAGGTGTCTCGTAATAAGCATCTGCTTTGATTGACCACGCGGTAAGAAGTCAATGAGTAGGATGCCTTTCCAGTCCCAGAACACTGTGCACATCATTTTCCGAGGTGTCATGATTTGCTTCGGCTTTAACTTTGGTGGGGATGAAGTGTGCCTCCATTTCATTGATTGCCGCTTACTCACAGGGGTGTCGTAAGAAACCCTCGTTTCATCTCCTATGACTATCCGTCTCAGAAATTCTTCGCCGCTTTCAGCATAACGTATCAAAAACTCAAGTGCACTACCCATCCGTTGTGTTTTGTGTTGCTCAGTGAGAATCTTTGGTACGCAACGTGAGCAAAGTTTACGGAATTTCAGTTGTTTGGTAACAATTTCATGGATCAGTGATCGTGAAATTTGGGGGAAGTCCATAACGAGAGCACTAATTGTAAACCTACGGTTTTCCTGGATCTTGTCATCAATCGCGTGAACCAGTTCTTCTGTAACCAAAGGTGGACGCCCACTTCGCTCTTCATCGAGCACATCACTACGCCCGCCATTGACCTGTCGGACCCATCTTCTCACCATCGAATCACTCATCGCATTTGGTCCGTAAACATCGCAAATTTGCCGATAAATTTCACTTGGTTTCACTTCCCTCGCATTAAAAAACCGAATCACCGACCTGATTTCAGAGGCGGCGGGATTTTCAATAAACGCCGACATTTCAAACAAGCACAACAAAGCGTACGTAACTGACAGCGATCTCCAAATGGCGCACGTTCTTCTCCTTGATACACATCGTCTACAGCGCATGTGCGGAACTGTAATCGCAGCGCTGCAGCGGAGATAAATTGAAACGGAACTTACTTTCTCGACGCGCCTCGTATATTGTTTGTTGTTGTTGTTGTTGTGGTCTTCAGTCCGGAGACTGGTTTGATGCAGCTCTCCACAATACACTATCCTGAGCAAGACTCTTCATCTCCACATAAGAACGGCAACCTACATCTGTTTGAATCTGCTTACTGTATCCATCTCTTGGTCTTCCTCTGAGAGTTTTCCCCACACACTTACCGCCAACGCTAAATTCACAATTCCTTGATGTCTAAGAATGTGCCCTACCAATCTATCCCTTCTTTTAGTCAAGGTATGCCAAAAATTTCTTTTCTCCCCAATTCTGTTCAGTACCTCCTCATTAGTTACGCGATCCACCCACCTAATCTTCAGCATTCTTCTGTAGCATCATATTTCAAAAGCCTCAATCCTCTTCCTGTCCGCACTGTTTATCGTCCATGTCTTACTCCCATACAAGGCAACACTCCACACAAATGCCTTCAGAAAGGACTTCCTTAGGCTTAAATCAATATTCGAGGTCAACAAATTTCTCTTTTTCAAGAAAGCTTTTCTACTCATTGCTATTCTGCATTTTATATCCTCTGTACTGCGACCATCATTTGTTATTTTACTGCCCAAGTAACAAAACTCATCTACCTCCTTTATTGCTTCGTTTCCCAATCTAATTCCTTCAGCGTCACCTGATTTCCTTAGACTGCACTCCATTACCATAGTTTTGCTCTTGTTAATGTTCATCTCATATGCACCTTTCAGCACACTGTCCATTCCGTTCAATTGCTCTTCCATGTCCTTTGCTGTATCTGACAGAATTACTATGTCGTCGGCAAAACGCAATGTTTTTAATTCTTCACCCTGAACTTTAATTCCTTCTCCAAATTTCTCCTTGCTTTCCTTTATAGCTTTCTTAATGTACAAATTGAATAACAATGGAGAAAGACTACAACCCTGTCTTACTCCCTTTCTAACCACTACATCAATATTGTAGGAAAGGAAGAGGATGTAGATGAAGATGAAATAGGAGATACTGTAGTGAGAGAAGAATTTGACAGAGCCCTGAAAGACCTAAGTCGAAACAATTGTTTAACACTGTGTAAAAAACATCTTTTTGTATTACTGTAGCGTCTTTTAGTTCTTAAATCGTTCAATTTTTTTTGTACTAAATGTCTTTTTATATTTTTGCGATAAGAGTTAGATATTTCGGATAATCCGGCCTTTTTTTCGTTCCGACCATGATCCCAGTTCCAAAGGTGACGGATTAGAGGGGTTCTACTGTAGTTATACAGTCCAACGAGGGCGAGATGACGTAGCAGTACGGTGTTGATTCCGAGAGAAAAACGAAATGAATATACCGTCTCAGTATTTTTCGTCCGTCTACGTATCAAGGCTAACAGAGGGCTACGTGGCGTTTGAAAAAAGCAGTGCGAAAGCAGGCAGCGGTTGGTTGGCCAACCCCGCCCTTGGCTGGCATCCAACAGAGCCGCCTCTCCTTCAGGCAGCGGAGCAGGGGAGGCCTCTGGTCTGCAGATGTTGGCAGCAAGGTCGTCTCCGCCCGGCTGTTCACCTCTCACAATGGCGGGGAAAGTTACACTCGCTTAAGGTCCGCAGGTCCGCCATCTAAAAGGGCTGCATCAAAAGTAATGACAACTATAATTTTGGCCCACTTTAGGTTACGGTAGTAACACTAAATGTGGAGCCGGCAGCGATGGCCGAGGAGACTGAGGCGCTCCAGTCACGGTCTGCACGGCCACTACGGTTGGGGGTTCGAATCCCCCCTCGGGCATGGATATTTGTGCCGTCCTAGTTTGTCAGTAGTTCATAAGTAGTTTGTAACTTTAGGGACTGATGACCTCGTAGTTAAGTCCCATAAGCTATACAAACATTTGAACATTTTGAACTAAAAGTGGGCCTTTGCGATCGTCTTTTGACAGCTCGAAATTTAAATGAAAATAACGTCTTAACCATTCATCTGACACGAAAACTGAATATCCGAATTTGAAGAGGAGACAATTCTCTACAACTTTGCTCTCTTATGTTTTTTTTTTTTTCATATCTGTGGTGTCGCACAAGTCCAAAGTGCGCGCCACCTACTTTCGCCGCGCGCCGCCATGCACGCACGGCGCGGCGTTCTTACGACATCAGCCACGAGCGCCCTCTGCTACAACTCCGCTCGTGGCCACCACTGAACGACATCGTTCACTTGGGACTGAGATAGGAACCAGTTAACACTTCGGAATCAGATAGGCACCACTGAAGACTTGGCTATCGGACAGGCACTAGGCAGGCCTCTAGCACAACTATGTATCAGCATTCTGCAGTACTGAGCTATGTAAAAGTTAAGTATGGTATAAATTCTGTGCAATATATATCTCGTTCTAATTTACTCTTGTGTTTCTAGTTTCTGCTGTCCCACTGGCTGCTCCCCTCCGTACCTGCACAAGCGTGCTACCTTTATTCCTGTGTCGGTCTTCCTACTCGGCCACCGACACCTACGACGGAAACGAGACACAAAAGCGGCGACGAGGCTGGGACACAAAAATATCTCGTATCGTTTCAGAGATATTGGCAAAAATAACGGCGATTTTGGGATGTATGTCTGTCTGTCCGTAACGTGTTCCCTGTTTTTAAGACGAACCGCTCAACCGATCAGCACGAAATTATGCACACGTAATTGTAGGCCTCCAGAGACGAAAACCTCCCTTTTTCAAATTTTTCGGAAAAAAAAAATACGGTACTAATACCAAAAAAAGCCGTTTGTAATATAATTGTAATTGCCAACGAACCGTTCATCTGACACGAAAATTGAATAGCCTAATTGGTAGAGGGGAAAATTCTCTACAACTTAGCTCTATTATGTTTTTTCATATCTTGCATCGTTGCAGAGATATTTGCAAAAATAACGGCGATTTGACGATGTCTGTCTGGCTGTAACGTGTTCCCACTTTTTAGGTCGAACCGTTCTACCGATCGACACCAAATTTTACAGACATAATTGTTGGCTACCAGAGACCAGAACCTCGCTTTTTGAAATATTTCGGACAAGAAATACCTTAGTAATACCAAAAAAAGCCGTTAGTAGTTTAATTTTAATTGCAAATAAATCGTTCATCTGACGCGAAAATTGAATAAACGAATTTGTAGAGGAGAAAATTCTCTACAACTTTGTTCCCTTATGTTTTTTTCATAAGTCGTATCGTTTGAGAGATATTTGCAAAAATAATGGAGTTTTGACACCCTCCATTGAATTAACGAAAACCAGGCGTTCGCAGATGTCACGTGACATTCCTCGCTCAGAACTCTGTGGCATACGCCACTTGCGTTGCGTATTTGATGATTTTCTTATTGTAACTTACACGTTGTCATTTCAAAGCAATGGCATACTGAAGAATTAATAAAAGACGTCGTCCTTCGTTCGATATATGATAATCTAGTGCCTACAAATACCATATTAGCATCAGTTAACAACGACCATGAATAGCATAGTGGACAATGCGTTGGCCTCTGGCGCTGAAGGTCAGTGGTTCGAAACTCGCCACTGTCTAATTTTTTTACTAAAAGGGCTTTCAGACATTCTGATTAATTCATTTTTTTATTATTTATATTATTATTTTGGTCGAAAATGTTTGCAAAAACTTATAAAACTACAAATCTAAAGTGGGCCGTAAAACACGCAGTGCGATTTTTTCTCCGAAATGACAATTGGCAGAAGGAAAGAAAAAGGAAGGAAGGAAGATCAAGATTCAACATCCCGACTACAGCCTGGTCACTAACGCCATAGAAGTCTCCTACAAAAACGAAAGCTGCTTGCAAAATTGTGAATAAAACATCCACCAATTGTTAAAAATTGTTGACAGTAGTACCACTTCAAATTCTGTTGTTTGGTAGGTCTAAATTTGCTTATCCATTTGAAGAATGTGTATTTAAAGCGCAAATGAAAAGAGATTAAAAAGTCGCTTGGGCAGGGAAAACAATAAATTCAAGTCAGAGAAGGCTAGAGTAATTGTGCTGCTGTAGGCACACTCTATTACAGTCACTTCTGAGCAAGCGTAATTGTTGTACAGTGGCGTAACTAGGACTTGGCTTTGTGGGGGGGGGGGGGGGGGATAGATCTGCTTGATGAACAAAAATTTAGTCAGTTTCCAGACATACTACCATCTACCACTCCTGTTGAAGAAACTAATTCACTCCCATCCAATGAAAGATTATGGTAAAACACCACAAGTTTTCAATCTTTACCTTTACCAGATTGCTGTTATACGATTTATTTTCTTTCTTTTTCCTTTTTTTTCGGGTTCGGGGGGGGGGGGGGGTTCTATCCCCCTCATCCCTCACCTCCATAGTTACGCCACTGTTGTTGTGCCTTTTGAGATGAAGGTGACGATCCTTTCTTGCTTGACTACCGCCCAAGAAAATCTAAATCCTGACTCAAATGCTAGAAAGTAATGGCTGAAAGCACAACATTGGGAGAGGATTAAAAATCGACAATGTTCTGCAATATGTATTATAGAAATGAAAACTTTTCACTCTAGTTTAATCGCAGCCTTTCTAAAAGTGAGTTGTGTTCAAAATGTCAAATGTTTGTAAAGCTTAAGGGACTTAATTGCAGGGTCATCAGTCCCTAAATTTACAAACTACTTATGAACTAACTTATACTAAAGACAGCACAAACATCCATGCCCGAGGGGGGATTCGAACCCCCGATGGCGAACGGCCTCGCGCATCGTAGCGTAGTGCCTCAATGCGCTCGGTCGCTCCGCCGCGGCGGTGACTTGTGAATGTGTAATATTTTATACTAGATTTCACGATCGTTGTCTAGTTGCTGTGAACATCACATAAAAAATTCTCAGATATACATTGAAAAAATCAGTTTAGAGTAGGACCAAATGATATTTTGGTTAGACTGGATGTGGTCTCATAGTTGACAAATGTTCCTGTGGAGGACACGTTGAAGCTGCTGTCAGAGCGTTTTCCTCCTGAACCTATTAATTGTTGCGCCTTGTCATGACGACCACCTACTTCTTGTATGGCGCTATATTTTACGAAATGACTGACGTTGTTACCAGCAATGACGAACTTCTTTATGGACCATTTTGAAGAATAACCATTAAATTCAGCTCTCCTACGTTCGCCTTTATATTTTCGCTATGTTGATGTTACTTTATGGTGTGACCACATGGGGTGGTTGCTGTTGGGCACTTTGTGGAACACATGAACAGTATACACCCGAATATCCAGTTTTCTGTTAAGACGAAGAAGCAAGGAAGATTGCAGTTATTAGATATTTTAATACGGCATAGACGTCTCGGACACTCTGTGTACCGCAAACCAACACATACTGATTTATATCTCGGTGGACAGAGTTTCCATCACCCAATTCAGAAGAGAGCCGTTTTTAACATAATTATATACAGAGCAAAAAACAGTTTCCGACGAAGACCACTTGAATTCCGAAATCAACCAACTGAAGTATGTGTTCCGGAAAAACGGCTATGGACCACGTGATATGGAGACTGCATTCACCAACAAAGGAAAACTTGAAAATGTTGAAGATTCACGTGATGAGCAATTGCGTTTCTACATCTGTATGGGATACTCTGCAAATCACATTTAAGTGCCTGCAGAGGGTTCAGCGAACCCCGTTTATACTATTTATCTCCCACTCCATTCTCGAATAGCGCGTGGGAAAGAAAGAATACCTGAATCTCTCCGTTCGAGCCCTGATTTCTCGTATTTTATTCTGATGATCATTTCTACCGATGTAAGTGGGAGTCAACAATATATTTTCGCATTCGGGGAAGAATGTTGGCGATTGGAGTTTCGTAAGTAGCCCACGCCACAGCGATAAACGCCGTTGTTGTAATGATTCCCATCCCAGACCCTGTATGATTTCCGTGTCGCTGTCTCCCCTGTATCGTGACAATACAAAACGAGCTGCCCTTCTTTGGACTCTTTCGATGTCCTCCGTCAAACCCACCTGATAAGGAATAAGGATCCCACATAGGGCAGCAATACTCCAAAAACGGACGGACAAGCTTAGTGTATGCAGTTTCTTTTGTAGTTCTGTTGCATGTTTTAAGGGTTCTGCCAATAAAACGCAGTCTCTGGTTCTCCTTTCCCAGGAGATTATCTACGTGTTCTTTCCAGTTTAAATCTGAATTAATAGTAATTCCTAGGTATTTTGTGGAGTTTACGGCCTTCACGTTTGATTGATTTATCTTGTAAGCAAAGTTTAAAGGATTTATTTTCGTACTCTTGTGGACGAAATCACACTCCTCATTATTTAGAGTCAATTGCCAACTTTTACACCATACTGATATCTTATTTAGATTGTTTTGCAGTTGGTTTTGATCTTCAGATGATTTCACAAGACGGTAAATGATGGCGTCATCTGCAAACAACCGAAGAAAAATGCTTACATTTTCTCCCAAATCGTTTATGTAAATAGGGAACAGCAGAGGACCAATAACACTACCCTGTGGAAAGCCCGATATCACCTCTGTTTTAGTCGATGCCTTACCATCGATTACTACAAACTGTGTCATCTGACAGGAAATCCACTATCCAATCGTAGATTTGTGGCGATATACCATAACCACGCAATTTGATTAAAAGCCTTTTGTGAGGTACGGTGTCAAAAACCTTCTGAAAATCAAGAAATACGGAATCAATTTGAGATCCCATGTCGATAGCACTCATCACTTCGCGTGAGTAAAGAGTCAGTTGTGTTTCGCATGAACGATAGTTTCTAAATCCGTGTTGGCGGTGGTTTAATAGATCATTCTGTTCGAGATAATTCATAATATTTGAATACAGGGTAGGTTCCAAAACCCTGCTGCAAATTGACTTTAGTGAAATAGTCCTGTAATTTAGTGGGTTACTCCTACTGCCTTTCTTAAATAAAGGTGTGACCTGTGCAACTTTCCAGTCCTTTGGTACAGATCCTTCTTTGAGCGAGCGGTTGTATATGGCTGTTAAGTAAGGAGCTATCGCTTCAGCATAATCACATAGAAATATAATGGGTATACAGTCCGGAACAGAAGACTTGTTCTTATTAAGTGATTTAAGTTGCTTCACTACTCCGAGGATATCTACTTCAACGTTACTCATTTCTGGCCTCTGTTTGTAATTCGAATTCTTGAATATTAGTTTCGTCTTCATTGGTGAATGAGTTTCGTAAAGCTGTGTTTAGTAACTCTGCTTTAGTAGCGCTATCATTGGCAGGATCGCCATTACTATCAATTAGTGAGGGTACTGTTTCTGTTTTGTCCCTAGTATATTTAACATATGATCAAAATTTCTTTGGGTTTTCAGTCAAATTTCGAGAAAGACTTTTGTTGTGAACAGTATTGTAGGCATATCGCATTGAAGTCCTTAGTACGGTGCTGTATTCAGCAAAATAGACAGAGTCCTATGGAGACGAGGTATTAGATCGATTTTCTGACCTTTTAGAAAAATAAAGGAGATACTCTCCCCTGATAATAACAGTCGCGGTCTTAGGATCTCCGGTGTTTGTAATATACCATGTGAGTGTGGGAGTCAGTTCATCCGTACTGTTTCCAACCGCTGTACAGAACACCAACGGTATATTAAAAACAGAGAAATGGGAAAAGCAGCAGTCTTTGAGCACAGCCTTACAAAGAAACAAAAAAATCCTGTTTGAAGAAACAAAACTTTTCCCATTCTTGCATATACTGGGATTCTGTTATTAAAGAGGCTGTGGAAATAAGAATGCGTGAGGACAACTTGAATCGTCATGGCGGTTATAATCTGAACGGTGCGTGTAAGCGAGCGCTCGAGACAATCCGCTCGTGGGATTTTAACCACTGGACGCGGTCGAAAATACGAGAACTTTTCATTCGAAGTTATCGCCTCGAGACTATGCATTCCTACAATCCGCACAGTGGCCACGATACTAGGCAATGGTGGCCCCCACCAGTTCTGACGTCGACACCATCTGTAACATAGTTGCTGACCAATCAGAAGCTGGCCATTTGGTATCGGTCGTTGGGCTATTTAAGGCCATCAGTACCGAAGGTCACTTGCTCCTGACGATGGGGGTAGTCGTCGAAAGCTTGAAGTTATATCAAGAATTTATGCGCCAAGAAGACCATGAATTCTTTATACAATTAAATAGCCGCGGTGGAGTAGCCGAGCGGTCTAAAGGACCTCGCTGCGGAGCGCGCGGTTGCTCGCCGTGGAGGTTCGAGTCCTCCCTGGGGCATGGGTGTGTGTGTTTGTCCGTAGGTTAGTTTACCTAGGTTTAAGTAGTTTGTAAGCTACGGACTGATGACCACGCAGTTTGGTCCGATACATTTGAACATATAAATATAAAAATAAAATTAAATAGCATACCACCTAACTACACTAGCACCATTTTTGGCGCCACTGTTTGGGCTCATAGACCGCAGCTTCTGAAGCCAGCTTAATTGGTCAGAAGAGTTCAATGAGGAATACTACTAAGTTTAACAGGCACCGAATATTAGTATTTCTAGGAATATGCCCACTGGATTAGGAAACTAGGTGAAGAGGAGCACTTTATTGTTTAAAGAAGGGTAATCAGTTTCAAATATGAATGATATTTAGAACTGAAGCCAGAACAAGAAAAGTCATAGCAGATCGCATTTTACAACTGTGGCAAAATGAACTGGACACTTCAGTCCCAGCCAGAAGGACATGAATTTCTCCCTATTATCAGGGCGAGACTGAAAATGAAATGGACCAGTGTATTACCTGACTGGCTACAGCCCGTTTGCTACGTACCTGTACAGGATCAAAAGTCAGATTAATCAATGATAGTTTCACTAGTGGCAGTGTGGGTACTCCAGGACATACGTTGTGGGAATGTGCACTTAAGCAACGGGCAATGATCGTCAGGAACCAAGAATGCTGCATTCCAAAGTAGTACTGAGGAGCATTTCATCTTGGACAAAGCCACAGAATCCAGGATCAAGGAACACTTCGCGAAGCATTAAACTGCAAGGCAACATCACCTTACATTTTTCTACCTTGAGAGCTAGCTGCCATTCTTCACACCAACTAGAAATTTTGTCTAAGTCATCCTGTATGCTATTCCAGTCAGTTAAAGACGACACCCTCCCATTCACCACAGCATCACTGATCTATCATTTTGGGACCCGCGAAAATTTGTGGCGGACTCGGACTCGAACCGGGATCGCCCGCTTTTCGCGACTGATCGTCTCACTCTGTCAGCCTTCCGAACACACTCCCCGACCACAGCCAGACCTCCATATATCTCACTTGGCTATGTCCCCTAGTGCTCGCACACATTTAGTGCGATTCCCGAGAGACAGTTTTACCATCGTTAGCCTGTCTTGGCATGTCATACTAGGTGCGACTGAAAAGTTCAGTGAATGTTCCCATATTTTACAAACCCCGCTGGCGAGAATGAGGTGCCCGCACATACGTATACATGACGGAGATGTCATCAAGCGCCCTCTGTCATGCAAAGCACTGCAGCGAAGCCATGCTACACACTGCGGCCCAGCTTAACAGGGTCGGTGTGAGAACTCGTGTCATTGCAACGTAGACCGCAAAATGGAGCAATGCCTTAACATCAAGTTTTGTTTCAAATAAGGCAAAACGGCGAAGGAGACAAAATGTTCAAATGTTTGTAAAGCTTATGGGACTTAACTACGGGGTCATCATTCCCAAAACTTACAAACTACTTATGAACTCGCTTATAATAAAGACGACACAAACATCCATGCCCGAGGGGGGATTCGAACCCCCGACGGGAAACGGCCTCGCGCATCGTTGCTTAGCGCCTCAATGCGCTCGGCCGCGACGGAGACATATGGTATGTGCAGAACAGTGTTGAAGCACTGAGTAAAAAGTGTGTGTTTGGGTGGTTTAAACGCTTTAGAGACGGAAAGGAAGAAATCGACGATAAGCAACGTTCGCGTAAGCCGTCCACAATCTCAGTACCGGACAACATCGAACTAATGCAATGGATGCTTGCGGATTATCGGCGGCTGTCGCTGAGAATGGTAGCAGGCGAGTTGAAGATCAGCAACGGTTGCGGAGATCCAACAACACGTTACCTCAGTGCTTCTAGCGATTCCACAATAAGCGTTTGCTGTCAGTTTCCAACAGCTGTACAACCGATGTCAGAAGTTTATTGTAGCCAAAGGCGATTACTTTGAAGGCCTGTAAAGGTATTTTGTTCGTAACTTTTGTTTCCTATATTTCCTGACACCATTCACTGATCTTTCCAGCGCACCTTGTATTTACTATGAGAAGTATATTACAAACGAACATACATTGTTGATGGTTCGCAGCATATATTTATCAGATATTAATGAGCAATTTGCGAGGACTTACGAAGTTAGCTGCTGTTCTTAAAGTGGTCTATCATGTTGTGAGACATGAAAGTTTCATAGTAAATAAGTCATGCCAAGACAGGATACTGAGAGCACAACCGTGCCTTCCCCCGTCGCGGGAATCCCCTAAATGTGTGCGAACACTATGTGATGTAGGCTCGTGTGATATATGGAAGTTCGGGTCAGATTGGCGAGCGTGCTCGGATGCCAGAGGGGTTAAGGCGACCGCTCATGAGATCTGGATTCGAGCCCGGTCCGTCACCAATTATTGTCTTGTCTCGCAAAATGATACACCATCTTAGTTCGTAGTTTATCTATATTAATTTTACAGGACTATTTATTGAACTTCATGGTCAGAGGTTGTATGCCAGTCTCAACTAGTCTAAAATAAAAAATTAGCTATTTTTTTTTTAAATAAATCCAACGTAATCAAGCAAAGATTAACGTATTTACACTAAAATACGCATTTTGAAAAATCTCACGTAAGATTGGGAAGAGGGGGTAATGAGGAGGTCGAGCAAAGTCTCGAAAGGACGCCAAAATCACCTCACGTAATTAATGAATGCCCCCTAAGATGGTGTATCATTTAGTGAGACATAACAACAATTTGTGACGAACCGGGTTTGAATCCAGATCTCGTGATCGGTCGCCTTAACCTCTCTGGCATCCAAGTATGCTTCCCAATCAGACACAAACTTTCATGTATAACACCTTCCTACATCACCTTGTTCTGAGTCTGAGTTTGCTCATAGAGGTAAGTTTTCATCGCCGTGAACGAAGCAGTTCAGTTCTGTTGGAGTGATTGTCCGCCGTTTCGTCGGATATACAGTACATCATGTGTGGTTATGTTACAACATATGATTAAATCGAGGACTATACAGTGTGTCTTCTGCTGCAGTTCAGTAATTGATCACTTATCTACATTAGTTGTGATAAGGCATCGCATAGCCACTATTAACTCTTGGCGGCCTCCTCCAAAACTGCTCCGCTTTATAAAATATATTAACTGCATTTGTGAAGTACCCGCCCTTTTTGTGTGTCGTCTTTAACCGAGCAGTAGTCGGTTGCCCAATTGGCAACACTGCAGCGCCTCTTAACAAACGTCAACTAGCAAGTAATTTTAATGGGGTTATTACAAAACGAACATAAACAGGATCTGTAGCTCTAACAGTAGTACCAACAATTGCGTAATTAAGGGTATATTTTGTAGGGGAAAGGATTGTACCTTGGGACGGTTTTACCTTGGGACACTTTTTAATAAAGGCAGTGCACTTTAGTTAGGGTTACCAGATGTCCGTCTTCAGAAAAGAGGACATTTTTAGATTAATAAAAGAACCTTCTCTCTCTCTCTCTCATATTGACAACTCAAGTACTAGTGATGTCTGTACTGTAGTATCAGCGTCTTGTTTGTAATACACCTTACGCAATTTGTTCATCATTTTACAAATTAAGAAGCATGAAATATTGAGACCCGTAGAACGAATTACAGGACTACATAGCAGTGAAACCCTAATATTTCATCACTTCACCACTTGTAATTATCGTCTTACGTGCTGAACATTTTTTCGATACTTATAAGATACCTTGCCGAACACCCCTGTTTTGACCTAAAATTTTTTGCGATGCAATATTTACAGAAACCATAGTACTGTTTACCGTAAAATCGTCACGAATAAAGTAACAGTAAAAATTATCTACGCATTACTTGTTATAGCTATGCTACCATTTCGGATCAGGCCGACGTGACTATATACATGATTAGCATCTAGATTTATTTACTGTACAAAGGCTTGTAATTAATTATTAAAAAACTACTCAGTTTTTAGGACAAAAGCTTTAAATCGATTTTTTCAATATACTGTTTATGTAGTTACGTCTCTTTTGTCCTTAAACAGGCGAATGGTGTAACGGCAATGGTTACTCTGGCATCTGATCTTATTTGTAAGAAGTTTTGAACAAGGTTTTAACTTATATATAACGAACACTGCACTAGCTTTTGATCTTAAAGTCATAAGTGTGGTTGACAGATAACACACAGAACTGCCGAGTCCCAGCACGACATACTGAACGTCTTATTTTTAGGTCACACGACGCTCCGGCCAGTGAAAAAGGGGGGGGGGGGGGAGGGGGCGGGAGTTTCACATTATACTACATGTATTGCACTGTCTTGCATTGTTGCAGTCGTATGTTTTTAATTGGCCGCGTCAAAGCTCGTATTCCGTAACAATTGCCACGCCTTTTACTTCAATTCTTCCGAAATAGCTTGACCTCAGAGCAGCGGTGGCACAGAAACGTGATATTTTAAATCGCATTGTTTCAAGAAAGGTTAAATGCTCTATAGTTAGTGATTGTGACAGTTCAGAGAGCTGTATTTTAGCACTTTCAACTTGAAGCAGTTGCATAACGCAAAAAAGAGGACATTTACCCATTTGGTTAAAAACCCGGCCGGACTATTTTTAGGGTCCAAAAAAGAGGACATGTCCGGGTAAAAGAGGACGTCTGGTAACCCTAACTTTAGTGGAAACTTTAAGAACTATGAAGTAAAGTTGTCAGGCTTATTTTCAGAGGGAATATGAGGCCATGTTGTATTTGGATGGTGTTTGAGATCTGAGGAGGAGTTTTATACGTTTTCCTGTTTGAAAGTAAAATTCAGCCACTATCCTTAGAAGCTATAAATTAAAGCTAAGCTTCATTACTGATGTTTCTTAAATACAGTGTTGTAGGGCATTGTTTAAGTAAGCTATCGATATCATAACTTATAAAGATATAAATGTGTACATAGGTTAGGATACTGTTTTCTGTTATTGTGTATTTGGTTTTACCTTGGGACACTTCTCTGGTTGCACCTTGGGACACCTGGACGGTGTATGACTGTCACTTATACACCAGAAAAACAAAGAATTGAAGATAAAACAGAAAGAAAACAATAAAAAGAAGTCTTTCCCAAAGAAAGAAGCCACTAAACGGACAAAGGAGTTTTCATCTTCCACTTCTTTTGATGAAGAAGTTCCCGAGCTTGGCAGTAGCTATGGAGGTAGCATATTTGATTTGTCATCTGAAGAAGAGAATTTCTCATCCTTCTTTCCATCTAGAAAAGTAACACTTTCTTCTTCTCAAGCTAGTTGGGTCTTGGTAAAATTTGACATCAGTGGCAGATCTCATGTTTACTATGCAGGAGTAGTTTTAGAAAGCACAGAAGAAGATGTAACTGTGAAATTCTTAAGGAAGCAACGGACCATTTTGTATTCTCTAATGTTGAGAACATCACCATTGTTAATCACAGTAATATAGTGAAAGAACTACCAGCTCCAGTGGTGTGTCATGGGTTTCATTCATTTAATATTTTATTCCCACCATATCTTGTTTTAAGGTAAAATAACTTTTGTATTTGGCCTAACAAACATTTACTACATAATTCCAATACGAGTTTTTGGAATTTAGAATTGGAATACATAACCGTGTCCCAAGGTAAAACCACCACTGTCCCAAGGTGAAACCATAGGTTGTACCTTGGGACAAGTGTCACAAAAGTCTTTATTGGTGAGTAATTGTGTAAATATTGGAGCTGGCGTAAAATGCTGTTCGTTCAACATAACCTAAAATTGATCCCTGTCATGGGTTAAATTTTCAAATTTCTTGTAAAAAAAATCATAGTATAAAAAAATTAAAATGTAAAAAATGTCCCAATGTACAACCCTTTCCCCTAGTGTTAGAATATAACGGTAGTAGTAGAATTTTTATAGAATTAGTATTCTTTGTTTTATTTACGCTAAACGGAAATAACAATTACTGTTGTTGTTGTTGTTTAGAGGGGACTAGACTACGTGGTCAATTACTCTATACACTGAATGTTAACCATAAAAATGTAGCTACATGGCCAATGTAAGCTTGTAGGTAATGGGCTGTAATGCGACTACTAAATAAATAAGTAGCGTGCCTGAAGTGTGACGACTTCCGCTGTGAGGCAAGCTGGGACAACAGTAGGTGTGTGTGTGCGCGGCAAGTGGTTTGTGCCCGGTGGCCTTTGTGCATGTAACGAGTGGTAGGAACGTGACCCTGCGAGGCGGGAGCCCCATTCAACGGACGTCGAGTGATTGGCTAGCCTCTCCGCGCACACTGTTGGCCATTTGACCATTCACTGCCAGATGCTGTGCGAGCGAAACGTATGCCTTGGCAGAGTTAAACGCATGTCACACAATCCCCGAGACACACAATGTAAGACCCTCGGTTCTGCTACATGCAATCACTTTGCGGTTGGGCTTCGGCTGTAGTATTCCAGCCAGCCACTCAGAGAGTGTGTTACACGGCCACAAAATGTGACGGGGTATTCTTGTCGACTTAGGTTTGCTGTGCTACTATCGCTTCCAAATACTACATTTTTCGATTTATCGGTAATTTAACGCGTTGAAGGTATGTTGCGAGGGCCTGGACGTTCCCAGTGCCGTACTGTAATGGACTATCTGATTATGCACAGTAACAACGTAACGCTTGTTTCATTGTTATGACAGTCCACAAGCATTCTTACGGTGTAAAATTGTTCACTCAGTCTTAGGATTTTGTGTAAGGTGTTTGTCCACTGTTACAAGACCCATAATTCCACCATTATACTGCTTATGGTTTTTATACTTATATCTCTAAAGCTCGCCGCGATGGAGTAGCCGAGCGGTCTAAAGCGTCTCGCTGCGGAGCGCGCGGCTGCTCGCCGTGGAGGTTCGAGTCATCCCTGGGGCATGGATGTGTGTGTTGTCCTTAGGTTAGTTTACCTGGGTTTAAGTAGTTTGTAAGCTACGGACTGATGACCACGCAGTTTGGTCCGATAGATTTACAAACATTTGAACATTTTCTCTAAAGCTCATTCATATAGCTTTCTTCTAATTTGTTACCATACTATTATCTGTAAGCCATGTTTCCTTTTACTGTTATAGAACCGCCTACAATATACCATTGTACTGTATTATAAATTATTTTTCTGGATACCAAGCAAGATATTCCAGGAACTCAACAGAATATTTTATTTGCAGCTGAGTTAAATAGTTGATACTTTTCAGACTATGTGATATTGTTAAACTGTCCACACTACACACTACCATCGTTGATTTTGAAGTAAATTTTCCGAAATAATAAATGATAATTGAAATGTTTCTTGGGGTTTCGTTGATTTTTAAGTAAATTTTCCTAAATAATAAATGATAATTGAAATGTTTCTTGGTGTTATTTGGTATCCCACCTAGGATTTATTGTGACAAAGGAAGAACACTAGGGTTTATCGTCTTGTGTACAACATGGCCATAAGAGACGGTCGATTTGATAATAAAGCATATGTATAAATGCACATTGTAGAAAATTACTCTGGTGCAAGTGTAAAATGAATGTTTTAAATTTTAATGGATAGTTATGTTCAGTAATATTCAATCAAATATTTCTCTTTGTTACTCATTTCCGTCAGTTATGTTGCTATAGCATTTATACCTACGACGTATCTTGGAAGATAAGTTACCGAAAGGTAAACCTACGTTTAAGGGTTTTGTAAATTTGGATAATGCTTTGGGGAATGTTGAGTGGAAGACCCTCTTTACATTTCTGTAAGTAGGTAGGAGGGATAAAATTTAGCGAATGAAAAGTTATACACAACTAGTACCGAAAACAGACAGCAGTTATAAAGATCGATGGGCATGAAAGGGAATCTAAGAGCGATTGCCTTGAAAGAAGGGTATAAGATGAACATTAACAAGAGCAAAACATGGGTGATGGTCCAATGGAAATAAGGCGATTCTGAAGGAATTAGATTAGGAATCAAGGCAATAAAAGTTGTAGATGAGTTTTGTAATTTGGGTAGTAAATTAACTTACGACTTACGACAGCCCAAGTAGAGAATATATAAAATGCAGAATGGGTATGGGGAAAAAACATTGCCGGCCGCGGTGGCCGAGGTGACTGAGGCGCTCCAGTCACGGTCAGCACGGCCACTACGGTCGGGGGTTCGAATCCCCCCTCGGGCATGGATATTTGTGCCGTCCTAGTTCGTAAGTAGTTCATAAGTAGTTTGGAAGTTTAGGGACTGATGACCCCGTAGTTAAGTCCCATAAGCTTAACAAACATTTGAACATTTTTTGAAAAAACATTTACAAAGAAGGGAAATTTGTTGACATGGAATATTAATCTAAATTTTAAGAAGTCTTTTCTGTAGGAATTTGTCTGGAGTGAATCTTGGACTATAAGGAGTTCAGACAAAACGAGATCGAAACTTTTCAAATTTGGTTCTACACGAGAATGCTGAAGATTAGATGGATAGATCGTATATCAAATCAAATGTTCGTAAATCTATGGGACTTAACTACTCCGGTTATCAGTTCCTAAACTTACAAACTACTTAAACTAACTTATGGTAAGGACAACAAATACACCCATTCACGAGGGAGGACTCGAACCTCCAACGGCGAGCAGCGGCGCGCTCCGCAGCTAGGCGCCTTGGAACGCTCGGCCCCTGTACCGCAGCAAGATCGTATAACTAATGAAGATGTACGGAAAAGATTTGGAGTAAAAAGATATTTCTGGCATATCTTGTCTAAAAGAAGGGATCGACTGGTAGGACATCTTACAAGACATGAAGGAATCGTCAATTTAGCATTGGAGGGAAGTGCGTGGGGTAAAAACACCACCACCTAGAGAGAAGGCCGCGGCGCTCTCATGTGACGTCAGGCAGAGTAGGTTCCGCGCGCATAGCTGACTGGCTCGCTGCTTCGGATAGTGGGCCGTGCCCCAGCGGCTACCCACTCAGCTATGCGCCCGCAACCTACTCTGCCTGACGTCACACGAGAGCGCCGCGGCCTTCTCTCTAGGTAGTGTTGGTAAAAATCGCAGAGGGAGCCCGAGAGACGAATACATTAGAGAGGTTCGAAAGGATGAAGGGTAGCCGTTCTTATTCAGGAATGAAGAGACTTGCACAGGATAGGGTAGCTCAGAGAGCTGCAGTAAACCAGTCTTTGGACTGAAGATAAGCAACAACAAGCAAATTGTCAAGACACGCGGAAATAAAGACTACTAGCTGCAAGTACCCGGCTTTGCCCGGGTTTAAAATAAGGTTTTCTGTACTCTCCCCCATGCACCGAACGAAATTTTATGTAGACAGTAACCTTCATCTTGTTTTCAGGGTCAAGTGTACAAAATTTCATCAAGATCGGAGCAAAACTGTGCATTTTGGCGGAATCCGTAAGTACCCTCCATCATGCACTGAACGAAATTTTATGTAGACGGTGCCCTTCCTCTTGTTTTGAAGGCCAATTGTGCAAAAATTCGTCAAGATCAGTGTGAAGATATAGATTTACACGGACACATTGAAAAGGACTTAAACTCAGGTAACCTAAGTACAACACACACACCCATGCCCCAGGGAGGACTCGAACCTACAGCACAACATTATACTGCATTTACCACAACAGCCTCTGTTTGTGAAATTTTTCAATTGTAAAGTCAAGTGTAGGCGCGGCCTCAGACACCCTCTGATAGCTATTTTTCTGTTGATTACTGTTATTGTTTATATTTGTGGTTTGGGTTATCCAAGCGATACTATTACCGCTCGAATCCCGTCCTTTTTCTTTATTATCGCATTTTGTTATTTCATTTATTCCAACTTATTTGCTTTTGGTTTTCCAACTTTTTTTAAAATAATAAAATACATTGTTCTCCTTTCAGTAGAACAGCATTTTCATTTTACTGAGACTCTGTCCAATAGCACACTCCTGTGCCCGATGAAGGTCATTTGGCAGTAATTATTTATTTTTCTGCTTACAGGAGTGGTCGTTCGGCTCATTCTGATTTCAGTTTAGAACCTGTAACCTGTGTTGGATTGAAACGTACACTGCTTTCTGATGTCTGAGCGTGTGTGACACAATAGATTTGTTCCACCTGCAGAGCCATCGTTTTAGGGCACAAAACATTTCATATCAATCCTTGTGTGCAACACGAGGTGGAAGAAATCATCTGTCCGGATTTTTCTTTCTTTTTTTTTATGTCAAGCCGGTAGCACATGAAATACAACGGCTTAGAGGTTGTAACATTTCCCATATGTTATTCAATCTGTACACTGAGAAAACTGAAGTAAAGCAAGGAGTAATTTGGAGTATGAATTAAAGTTCAGGGAGAAGAAATTAAAACTTTGCAGTTTGTGTATGACAATTCTGTCGCAGACACCAGCAACTGTAAGAGCAATTGACAGGAGTGGACAGTATCGTGAACGGGGGGTAAATGATGTACATTAACAAGAGCAGAACAAGAGTAATGGAATGCAGTCTAAGAAAATCAGGCGATGCTATTGGAATTATAGTATGTAACGAGACAATGAAAGTCGTAGATAAATTTTGTTATTTTCGTGCCAAAATAACTTCTTATAGCCGAAGTAGAGAAGACATAAAATGCAGAATGGCGATGGGAAGAAAGACGTTCCTGAAGAAGAAAAATTTGTTGACATCGAATATTGATGTAAGTGTTAGGAAGTCTTTTGTGGAGGCATTTTATTGGGTGTCACCTTGTATGGGAGTGAAATATGAATGATAAGGAGTACAGACATAAAATGTAGAATCTTTCGAAATTTTGGTACAGATGTGTGCTGAAGATTATATGGGTAGATAGCGTGATTAATTAAGAGGTGCTGAACACAACTGAGGAGAAAAGAAATTTCTGGCATAGCTTGACTAAGAGAAAGGATTAGTTGGTGGGTCACATTTGTTACGACATAAAGGAACCGTCAATTTAGCATTTAATGGAAATGTGTGTGGTGAAGAGGGGAGGGGGGAGCGGGGTAAAAATCGCAAAGATAAGCCGTGAGACGATCACAGTAAGTAGGTTCAAAGGGATGTAGGTTGCCATGAAGAGAGGCATGCACAAATAGGTTAGCGCGGATATCTCTGACTGAAGACCATAACAACATTATGTAGCAGGACAAAGAATCGAAATGTTTAACTTTTACCTTTGGAAAATATGGTTCCTAATTTCGAGTTTTCGGGTTTCCTGGTTATGGGTTCCATATCAACACTATAATCAATTGGCATAACATAGCCTTTATACACGTAATGTTACTTCCATAAGTACGCAATTCTACTTTAAAAATCGAACAAAATTATTATTTTAATTATAGTACAAAAATAAATGTGGAGAACAAAACGTTCTCATCGTTGCCATCAAATTCAATATTGTCGTATCAGAATGCCGTTCGTTACTGGTTGTCGAAACAGACAGCACCAAGCAAGCGGGATATTCAGATAGCCGGAATTAGAGAACAACTCGGACATTACCACTTAACCCTGTATCATGTACGCAACTTGACAGGCAGTAGTGGTACAAATGTTGAAAACTCGAACGGCTGCATGAATCAGGTAGTCCGTTAGTGTGCTGCGGCTTATTGAGTAGTTGTGTGCTGTAGGCCAGTTGGCAGCAGCGCTATGTTTGACCGGTTACCGAAGATACTTGTCCAAGACGCTTCTGTTAAGTTTAGGGATGGGCTATGAGCGCGCTCGACAAACGCGCGACGTTAAGCAAATTTCTCGAGAATTCTCGCGTACTTCGAGAAGTTGTCCACAGTGCCGCACTCTCTTCAATTCTTCATACGATTTTGTCCCCATATCTTCTATGATGTTATTAAAATATGTTGCTCTTGGCCTGCCTGTTGGTTTTTTTCCCTAAAACGTTTCCTTCAAATACATTCTTTACGAACTGGTTGTGTCTCATTATGCCCCTATCATTTTTGATTTTCTTCTTCCTATATAATTTAGCAGAGTTCTGTTCTCATTCACTTCTCTTAAGACCTGTTCATTACTTTTCCTATCTACCCAGCTTGTTTTCGTCATTCTTTTTCATATCCACATTTCCATGGCTTCCAGTCTCTTTTTCTCTGCCTTTCCCGGAGTCCACGCTTCACATCCGTATGTTAAGACACTCCAAACAAAAGTTTTGGCAAACTTTTTCCTACTTTCTAGGCTTATATGATTGTTATATATATTTTGGAAAGCTTGCTTTGCAATGGCTATTCTTCTCTTTATATCTGTGATACATTTATTGTCGTCAGTGATTGTGCTTCCCAAATGCTTTCGAGGCATTTTGAGGCCCCCAAGACGAGGTGCCCAGGGCGGTCCGCCCCCTCCGCCCCCCCTAGTCCGACTATCAGGAGGTCCGTATACGGCAGCTTCCTTCCGACTAATCTAGAGCCATACAGCACAGCTCGGCCGCGTCCGCTGCACCCGACCAGGACGGCCGCATACGACCGTATATGTACGGCTGACGGACGGACCCCAGGGAAATCGGATTGGTCGGACGTAGCCTGTGGGAGCGAGTGCCTGTTACTGCTTGTGTCTGGGTGTGTTTCGCGCTAAATAACAAAGGTGGATGCGGAGTGGCTCATTCATCTTGTAAACGAGAACAGACCACCGTGGGACACGAAAGACAAGAGATACCATTACCGCGATATACAGAGAAAAATTTGGTTGAAATTTGCAGAGGACATGAATGTGGAACGTTTATCCTGTAGTAGTTGAAGAATGTTTGCGTGTCCCTCTGAAATCCTCCAAGTCTACTTCGTTTACTTAGCATAGGACTGACCCAGAACCCCCTTCGCTTCATCATGGATCTTTCTCTCGTGAGGTATGAATTTTCTAGAAAGTAGAAATCACTGTCCATTGTCCTGTCGAGCAGCGCAGCTGCCTCGCGACTAACTACAGGCTGGTCGTGTTTGGGTGTAAAGTCGAATGCAGTGGACCAGCTGCAGAAGTCGGCCATAGTCGTACCACCATTTGGGCGTCCTGAGTCGCACGTTTACGGCGCCAGTGGACGACCAGGCTTAACCGCTGAGATTATCAGGCACTAGGCTTACAAACTACTTAAAATAACCTAAGGACAAAACACACACCCATGCGCATTGGGGGGGGGGGGGGATGATTCGAATCGCCGACGGGGAACAACCGTGCGTTCCGCAGCAAGGCGCCTTAGATTAGGGTTTAACATACCTTCGACATCATAGTCCTTAGAGACCGAGCCACGGTCAGATAGTGTTTGTCAAGAGTAGGGAAGGAAATCAACCGTGCGCTTCGTAAGGAACCATCCCGACATTTGCCTGGAGTAATATCCGTCTCGACGGGAAGCTAAACCCCAATCTTCATTCTTTTCTCTCCTGTAGTAATTTGGGAAATCATGGTAAACCTGGAACAGGATGGCCGGAGGAGGATTTAAACCGCCGTTCTTCCGAATTCGAGTCTAGTGTGTTACTACTGTGAGGTGACTTCGGAAGTGACAGGTGGTGTTTGTTTACATAAGGGCTATAAATGAGTGAATAATAATAAACATGGACGTAGCTACTTTCATAAATATCTGCGAGTGTACACACAGAGCGATTTGAAGTTGATCGACCTCATAGAATTAATCGAAAGTAAGGCAATTGCCAGACTGGGATTCACTGGTAGAATTCTTAAGAAATATAGTCCACCATTAAAGGAAGTAACATACAAAACACTCGTTCGATTATTATTTGAATTACGCTCGCCAGTGTGGGATCCATATCAGAAACGATTGCTACAGGAAATAGAGAAGATCCAAAGAACAGCAGCATGCTTTGTCACATCTTAAAGTAGCAAGCGTGAAAGGGAATGATGGCAGAGTTCTAGAGGCAGACGCTACAAGAGAGGAACTCTGCATCGCAGTATAGCCTACTGTCAAAATACAAAGAACGTACGAATGTAGAAGAGTCAACCACAATATTGCTTCCTCCAACGTATACGTGGCGAAAAGACCACTACCACAAAATTAGTGCGATAAGAGCCCACACTGAGGCTTACCAGCAATCTTCCTTCCCGCACAGCAGACTCGACTCTGGTAGGAAAAGAAGCAAATGACAGTGGCGTAGCACGGCCACTACGGTCGGGGGTTCGAATCCCCCCTCGGGCATGGATATTTGTGCCGTCCTAGTTCGTAAGTAGTTGATAAGTAGTTTGTAAGTTTAGGGACTGATGACCCCGTAGTTAAGTCCCATAGACTATACAAACATTTGAACATTTGACAGTGGCGTACAAGGGATCCGCCACACTCCGTAAGGTGACTTGCGGAGTATATAGTTAGAAGTTATATAGTAGCAACTATTTATTTCCCAACGATACAAAAGCATTACACGTTTGCACCTGTTACTGTCCTTCAAAGTAGTCACCAGCGTTGTGTAGAACCCGTTGCAGCGATGTGGAAAGCGTAGTAAACAGTTAGCAGAGCCTGTTCTTTCAATGCTGCGAATGGAACGGTCTACTGCCTGTCGAATCTCTCGAACAGTTCTGAAGCGAATGCCACGAAGTGGTTCGTTCATCTTCGGAATCAAATCAATGTCATAAGGAATTAAGTCCAGGGAGTGTGGTGCATGGTACAGTAATTCTCAGTCCCATCGACCGAACAGAGCTGCCACAGCTTGCGCTGTATGCGCCCGCGCATTGTCGTGCAAAATGAAAGTGTTGCCCCTTCTTTCGCAAAGCTGGTCGTAGGAGATCCTTCTTCAGAGACGCTAGGATGACCTGTCCGATGCATGTGTGCCATGGTTTGCCGACCTTCGTTCAAGGCTGTTACCCAACGTGCCACTGTTATGTACGGCAATGGCGATCCCCCAACGCCTCTTGAAGACCTTGAGGACACTGTCGTGCTGAACGACCTCTGGCACATTCAATATTGATCAGACTCCGTTGTTCCTGTTTCGAAATCATAGTGACACCGTTACGTTAGACCGTTCGCTCGCAAGTAACTGTGTTTCCCTCGATTGTGCGCACGCCGGTGATGTGGGACGGGCGAGTCCATTTGCTCGGAGGTAAGGTAGGTATGTCGACAACGTATTCTATCAGCGACAATAGTAGATTCCATTGCATAGTGTCTCCACAGCAGCGTTGCCACTATTTAAGGAAGGTCATACAACGGGATGGAGATTATGTGGAAAAACAAGGTGTGTAGATGGAATATCGTTCTTTCTCGTGTGTAATTCATACTATGTGCAATAATTAATGGTTGAAGAAAGGAATGAGGAACTGTACGGTCGTAAGAGACAGGTGTTTCGGATTCATGAGCTGGGGGACTCGCTTCAGGATGCTTACGTTTGCGAAATGACGCATTGCCTCCAGCAAATGCCAGGGACTGAGTATGACCCTGCAGCTGATGGTTAAATGCACCTGGAAAAGGCAGCTAGCTACCGGCGAGGAAGCACGAAAGTGTCCTTACAACTGTACGTCGCTGCACTCTCTAGCGCGTGTTTACGTGGAGGAGGAGGAAGCTTAGGGTTTAACGTCCCGTCGACAGCTTGGTCATTAGAGACGAAGCTAGAGCTCGGAGTTTTTGGGTAAGGATTGGGAAGGAAATCGGCCGTTCCCTTTGAAAGGAACCATCCCGGCATTTGCCTGGAGTGATTTAGGGAAATCACGGAAAACCTAAATCTGGATGGCTGGAGGTGGATTTGAACCACCATCCTCCCGAATGCGAGTCCAGTGCGTTACCACTGCGCCACCTCGCTCGGTGCGCGTTTACGTACGTGCGGAGGAGACTCCAGTGGCGTAACAAAAACAGGCAGACGTACGCACCACTTTTCTGGTTTCCATGACAATCTTACGATGAACCGAGTGAATCGAAACCTAAAAATGATGTCGAGACTTAATAATACTCGTAGTTGCTTCATTCAGGATCTGTTAGCTACTTCAGTAGTGATTATTCAGTAATACAAGGGTCGTCCACAAAGTAAGTTCCGTTTCTATTTCTATCCGCGGCAGCGCTACGATCGCAGTTCTGAGCATGCACGGGTTCACACAAGCAACCAAATTGAGACAACAACGCTTGTCTTTTGCAATTGCACTGTGAGCTTTCGTTCACAAACTTCACAAATAGTACTTAGTTGTGCAGTTTGCAGTACGGCATCCGCAATCTCAGCTGATCACGATTTGCACGGCACGTTTCATTCGCGCCCAAACGACCGTTATACTTCATTCCAAAAGCACACGAAGTGTTTTCTTCATTTATTCGACATATTTGCTGCAAATAAAGACGCCGAAACTTAAACCTCGAACGTAACCACACTGATACGAAGTAAAATGGTGGGAAATACCCCGCGAGGTGACAGTCGAATGTCGATATTTGGTGGTGGGGGAAGAAAGTGGCGAAACAAAGTACAACTAAGTTGAACTTTTTGTTGCGTGGAAAAAGTAGCGTCTCTTAAGTGGCGCTACTAAAATCTGGAAGTTCACACTTACTACTGAGCTAAAACTTCACTATGCAACTAGCTGTAGCACGCCATTAGTTGCTTGTCTGAATCCGGGTTTACTTTGACTCAAGGAAAATACATGTACGTCATTTTCAGATTGCTGCTGCCGACCTGTGCTTTGTAGTGCTTCTTAATACTGCCAGCCGAAATTGATAATGCTGCCGCGTGAGAAATCAGATCTGTGATTCGTTTTCTAAACGCAAAGAAAGTTACACCAAAGGAAATTCATCGAAAAATCTGCGAGGTTTACGGATAAAATGCTATGAGTGATTCAATGGTTAGAAGATGGATCAGACTGTGGTTATTGATGAACTGGGAATTTCACTACGACGTGTTTGATCATCCTCTGTACGGCACGGACCTCGCTCCTAGAGACTTTCATCTCTTCTGACACCTAAAATCTGTCCTTGGTGGTCAGCACTTCAACGATGATGACGAGCTGAAAGAACATGTTACTACATGGTTGAATACACAGGCGACAACCTTCTATGAAGAAGACATACAAAAACTTGTGCCACGCTATGACAAGTGTCTACAAAACTTCGGGAGCTATGTAGAAAAGTAGTTTAACAGTTGTAGATTTTTGAACAATAAATATTTTTTCTGTTTTTGTACATGTTTGTTTTCTATAACAAAACGGAACTTACTTTGTGAACATAACTCGTATGTCTTCTATACAGGCATCAGTGATCACTATTTTGAAGTAATTTGCATCGATATGCGCAACTACAACTACGTTTTTTAATTATTACGTAAGTGATCATATCGTTGCTGATCTCTTTGTCTTCAGTAGGGCATATCCTGATCACGAATATTATTACAGAACGAAGAAAATTCGCCGTTGAAACGATTTTTGTTATTATGGTGGGTTCAGAAGATTATTGAATCAAATAAAGTTCCTGAAATTTGAAGTAATTGCACAGCCGTGGAAGAAGCTGTGCAATTGGAAAGATGATGTCGATCATCATCCGATGGTAGCAGATGCCACAAAAAAATGTTCTAATGTTTGTATAGTCTATGGGACTTAACTACGGGGTCATCATTCTGTAAACTTACAAACTACTTATGAACTAACTAAGATTAAGGACGGCACAAATATCCATGCCCGAGGGGGGATTCGAACCCCCGACCGTAGTGGCCGTGCAGACCGTGACTGGAGCGCCTCAGTCTCCTCGGCCACCGCGGCCGACGCAGATGCCACCTGAGGGGTATTAGAGAGCTGGAATTGAAATAGTGGCAACACTGCCGTGGAGACACTATGCAATGGAACCTACCTTACCTCAGAGCAAATGGACTCGTCCGCCCTACGTCACCGGCGTGTGTACAATTGAAGGAAGAACAGTCACATGTGAGCGAGCGGTCTAACGTAACGGTGTCACTATGTTCCTCCACGGCAGACCGTCAGTGCACAGTATTACTGTTCGCTTTTGGAGCGTCACCTGCGACCACCTTTGCAAAAGAAGCGGTAACACTTTCTGTGTAACCCACCCGTCATTTTGCACGACAATACGCGAGCGCATACAGCGCAAGCTGTGGCTGCTCTGTTGGGTCGATGGGACTGGAATGTACAGTACCATCCACCATAATATCCGGACATATGTCATTGTGGCTTTGATTTGGTCCGAAAATGAAGGAACTACTTCGTGGCATTCGCTTCAGTACTGTTCCAGAGATTCGACACGCAGTAGACCGCTCCATTCGCACCATTAACAGAACAGGCTCTGCTAACAGTATACTACGCCTTCCACATCGCTGGCAACGGGTGCTACACAACGCTGGTGACTACTCTGAAGGACAGTAACAGGTCTAAACGTGTAACGATTTTGGGATAAACTCTAGTCTCCGATACCACTTTGACCAATGACGTCGCATATGACGTCATACAAAATCGAGAGATACTACGAACACGTATTTACCACAACATGGGATCGGTAGATAGAGTTCACCTAAATAGGTCAAATCTACTTAATGATACCAACCCTTCAAAATACATTTAATAATTAGGTAATTTTAAAGAAAAGCTTGCACTCGAAGTTGTTCGGTCTGAAATATTTATGACGAACATACAACTGTAAATCGATTTAGCGTTTCTGAACCGGAGATCCGGGCACTACGCGCCCTCACGTACTAAAATAAAAACTTCTTGTTTAACCTATACCTAACCTTCTTAGGGCTACACTATAGATAACTTTCTTAAATTGAAAGTCAGGTTAGTTATAGGTCAAACAAGACCTTGCAAAAATAGAATAACACCAAAAGGATAGTACAACGCCACCTAGGTGTCTTCAAAAATATCAGACGCGTAAACAGTGAGTATTGAAGCAACGCGCGGGACGGATGACGTAAAACATGAAGTCATTGGTCAAAGCGGTATCGGAGACTAGATTTGATCCCGCTTTTGTATCGGTCGTGAATAAATGGTTGCCACTATTTAAGTTCCAACCGTCGTGTATGTACTGATAACGGTTTCAAAGTCGTCCGCCAACAGATAGCGTAGTGAAACAGCCGTCAGAGCGTCATCTGTGTGTACCTTTTAATAGAGAAGTTTGCAGCCATAAGGGTTGAGTGTGAAGCAACCAGGCGCCGTGGCACAGAGTAGCAGTCGTGCTTCTTACAGCCCACTGAGTCAGTTTGAAATGGGCCAAACTGTGGCCTTCACAATGTGGGGATGGTCCTTTGGAGAATCGCCTCACAAGTTGGACGTGCTGCGTCCTTTGTGCTACGTTGCTGGTTTCAGAAGTTCACATGTTTTTAAATCTAACAGACTTAACTGCTGTGCTTATTAGTTCCTAGGCTTACACACTGCTTACACCAACTTAAAAGTAACTTATGTTAAGGACAACACACACAGGGACGACTCGAACTTCCGACGGCAAGCAAGCCACCGCTCCGCAACAAGGCCAGCAACAGTTCACCAGACTTTTACAAACGCCGCGTGGAGTGGCCGAGCGCTCTAAGGCGCCTTGCCTTAGAGCGCTCGGCCACTCCACGCGGCGTTTGTAAAAGTCTGGTGAACTGTTGTGGTGTCGCTATTCGCCACAACGCCAGCGATCGACGCAAGTCGCCACATCACTACAAGACGCGATAAACCGCTCCATGGTACTTTGACCGTCGGGGGCACCCGCAGTCTCTGTACCTCTTTGCTTACCTCGCGCGCCAGCCAATAGGAAGGAGGTGGTTCGCCTACATATGCCTGCGCACCAGAGCACAGATAGTTCCACGGAGTTCTGCAGTTCGACAGCTACTATCCAGGAGTTCCATCGACGAGAGCTGTCTGCTTAGCACAAGCCGGAGCAGTACTATTGCCAGAAGTCGTAGTATTACATTGCAGAAATGGATTTGTTAGGAAGACGTTTCTACCACCACAGCCGGCCGCAGTGACCGAGCAGTCTGCGGCGCGCCAGTCACAGTCTGCACGGCCGCTACGGTCGAGGGTTAGAATCCCCCCTCGGGCATGGATGTTTGTGTCATCTTTAGTATAAGGTAGTTCATAAGTAGTTTGTAAGTTTAGGGACTGATGACCCCGTAGTGAAGTCCCATAAACTCTACAAACATTTGAACATTTTTATCCTTGGTAGTCACTGTACACCTGCTCACGCAGCATTCCAAAGACACAACGTGGCTCAATAGGTTTCTTTTTTGCTGTGTGTCTTATTAAAATAAAATACCCATATTCTAACAAACTACTTCTTTATTCAATTACGATAATAGTATAGAACATCACCAACAATTTTAATCTTACTACAATTCAACATTCCTTTAATCCAAATGCCGACAGACTCTTGCTCATTAACAATTCGATGAATCCGAGTTGCAACCACAAATGGCATGTTACACAAGAAATACGACTGTCCGATGTCATTGTTGTACACTTCAAATGTGATACGCAATCACGTCTCTATTACTAAAACTCTCAAACTTGCGCCTTTAAGGTTTGCCATTACTATGAACATTAGCAGCATTACTCCAAACATTGCCATGACTTGGAGCAACGTCAGATCTTGTAACAGTTAAGTTGAAAACACCACCACAAAATACACCAGGACCTTGAAGAAACACTTGTGCTCCTACATTTGCAGTTGTATTCTTAATCTCAATGTTGTCAATTTTCGTCTTCTTTTTGACTTCTTAGTCGCGGTTTCGTCGTCTGTCTGGATTGGAGAGGCGTTCATTACGGTTCGTAGGCGCAGAATGAGGCGTTCGCGGCCTACTGTTTTTAAGGCAATTGACAGCATTGAGATTAAGAATACAACTGCAAATGTAAGAGCACAAGTGTTTCTTCAAGGTCCTGGAGTATTTTGTGGTGGTGTTTTCACCTTAACTGTTACAAGATCTGACGTTGCTCCAAGTCATGGCAATGGTTGGAGTACTGCTGCTAATGTTCGTGGTAATGGCAAACCTTAAAGGCGTAAGGTTGAGAGTTTTAATAATAGAGACGTGATTGCATATCGTACGCTTCAAATGTTTGAGGTGTACAACAAGGACATAGGGCAGTCGTATTTCTCGTGTAACATGTCATTTGTTGTTGCAACTCGGAATCATCGTATAGTAAATGAGCAAGAGCGTCGGCATTTGGATTAAAGGAATTTTGAATTGTAGTAAGATTACAGTTGTTGGTGATGTTCTATACTATTATCGTAATTGAATAAAGAAGTTGTTTGTCAGTGTTTTGTCGTCCTGGTCAGCCTCTGTTTAGTCGTTCCCAGCCTAGCTTTCAGGAAATGTTGTACCAGGATGCGTGGACAGCTAGAAGAACTATATAGATTAGTAATACAAGTTTCATTTCCTGAAGAATACAATTACTTAACTTTTATAAAGTATGTCGCTTCTCTTGTCGCGGGGTCGTCTTCTGCACGATGCTAGCTGCGCTGAGTCCTAGTGACTGCCTATTTCGTAGCCGAGTTCAGACGGGCTCGGCCAGACGCATGTCGGCCTAGATATAGCCGCTTGTAGAGGGCGCGCATCTATAGGTTTCTCCCTCCAGGATGCGCGGCGCCGGCGTGTGATTGGCTGCCGCTGCCTTCTGCACGATCATTCTCGAGAGTCTGGCGTGTTGCGCTGACTTTACGCCACAACCGTTAGAATATAGGTATTTTATTTTAATAAGACACACAGCAAAAAAGAAACCTGTTGAGCCATGTTCAGTATCTCATCCCAAGTCATCCCAATTACTGATTGAACAACAAATGGATTAATTATGGGAGTTGCCATTGATGAGGGGGTTTACGATCCCCCCTTTCATGTTATTTCAAAGAGTGTACCGAGAGGAGCTTATTAATGCGTATCTAAAACATGTTACCTCAGATAGCTGTGCTATGTTAAAGAAGCAGGTCGTGCGCACGTGGTAGCGCGCCCGTATATGGGTATCCATCGATCGCTTCAACTTTCTCACTCCCTGGACACACACAGTACAGACTTCTGCCAAGATGTTCGTACTGTAGGGCAGCAGTGGGATATCGCACAAATAAGATGATCTGTGAGCGCACAAGCGTCAACACAAAGTGTTGCCAACCGGCTACTACGAGTGGGACGATGGGACGTTTCCCACTCGTGTGCCGGCCGCGGTGGCCGAGGGGACTGAGGCGCTTCAGTCAAGGTCTGCACGGTCACTACGGTCGGGGGTTCGAATCCCCCCTCGGGCATGGATATTTGTGCCGTCCTAGTTCGTAAGTAGTTCATAAATAGTTTGTAAGTTTAGGGACTGATGACCCCGTAGTTAAGTCCCATAGACTCTACAAACTGTGGTGTCGCACAAGTACAAAGTGCGCGCCACCTACTTTCGCCGCGCGCCGCCATGCACGCACGGCGCGGCGTTCTCACGACGACAGCCACGAGCGCTCTCTGCTACAACTCCGCTCGTGGCCACCACTGAAGGACATCGGTCACTTCGGACTGAGATAGCAACCAGTTAGGACCTTCGTAATCAGATAGGCACCAGTGAAGACTTTGCTATCGTACAGGCACTAGGCAGGCCTCTAACAACTATGTATCAAAATTCTGCAGTACTATGTAAAAGTTAAGTATTGTTACATTCTGTGCAATATATATCTCTTTCTAATTTACTCTAGTGTTTATAGTTTCTGGCTGCTCCCCTCCGTACCTGCACCAGCGTGCTGTCTATATTCCTGTGTCGGTCTCATTCCACTCCGCCACCGACACCGACGACGAGGCTGGGACACAAAAGCGGCGACGAAGTTGGGACACAAAAGTGGCGACGAGGATGGGATACAAAACAAACATTTGAACATTTAATTTTTGAACCCACTCGTGTTACAGCTTCCATGGGCTCAGCTGGAATGGTGTCATCAGAAGATCACTTGGAAGATGAAATAGCGGACTGCGGTCTTCAGCGATGAAATCAGATTGTGCCCACATGCACATGTCCGTCGTTTGCGCTTACAGCGTAGACCTGGCGAGCGCTGTTTCGTAGAGTACATTCGTCCCCACCCCTGGCCTTATGGTTTGTGGTGCAATAAGCTACAGTTCTCGTCAACCATTGTTGTTTGAGGAGGGAACGCAGATCAGCGCTCGGTACGCGGAGAATGTTGTAGGACCCGTTCTTTTGGCATTATTGAACGTGATACGTTGTTCCACTAGGACAATCGTCGGTCACACACTGAATGAGAAAGTTAACGTGCTTTGCAAGACGTGTGGTAACTTCCACAGCCTATACGATCTTCGGACTTGTCTCCAATCGAGCACGTGTGGGATATAATGGGATGCCGCGGTGGAGTAGCCGAGCGGTCTAAGGCGCCTCGCTGCGGAGCGCGCGGTTGCTCGCCGTCGGATGTTCTAGTCCTCCCTTGAGCATGGGTGTGTGTGTTTGTGTGGTGTCTGAGTTGTCCTTAGGTTAGTTTACCTTAGTATAAGTAGTTTGTAAGCTACGGATTGATGACCGCGCATTTGGTCCGTATATAATAACTGAGACGTGCGCCTTGTCAACCCACAACTCATGTAGAAATATGTGAACAGGTCAATCAGGTATGGACTAATGTATCACAAGGCTGTAGTCACCGTGTATACGACTGAATGGATGCCAGAATCAGCGCCTCATTGCCACCTGTGGAGGCTATACCATGAACTATATTCAAATGTTTATTTATTTATTTTACCCGGCAAGATTAGGGCCTTTAGGCCCTCTCTTACACGTAACCAGGCTTCCTCAAAGTGAAAAATTTGTGTAGTACATTACAAACATACCACGTGTAATACAAATATTATTGTTAAAAAATACAGATTATTACTACAATATAATTGTAAGAATAATATATAGATAATTTATAAGAATCAAAAATGATAATAATAACAACAATAATGATGGCTTTGCAAAGGACAGTAAGCATGTATCACATTGTGAACATCAGCACTATTAGCATTTACGAATTTCCTCGTTATGTTCTTGCAGATTGTGAGTTATTCACAGCGAGCAGAGACATAAGACGATAGAATGTGGTGAAACAGACATAGAACAGGTAGACTGGTTAGAAGAAGAGAAATAGAATGGTAAGATTCAAAGCCATGTTAGAGAGAAAGAACTGAGAGGAGGGTAACATGAAACATGTAAATTTTGAGTTTCCTCTTGAATGTCGAGTGGTTTAGGGTAAGACGTAGATCACACGGCAGTGTGTTCCATAGTCGTATGGCTGAGATAGAGAACGACGCGGATTAAGCTTTAGAGTTGTGTGTAGGTACAGTCAAGATGCTAGACGTATCCGATCAGGTATTGCGGTTGTGAACTGAACTGAATTGGATAATCATCGGTCCCTAGACTTAGAAACTACTTAAACTACCTTACATTAAGGACCACTCACACACACCCATACTCGAGGGAGGTTCCGAACCTCCAACGGAAGCGACCGTCCAGTTCGTAACAGACACCTTAGCCACGTACTAATACGGGCGTTTCAGCAACTTGTACCATTGTACAGGGTGAGCCATATATCTGTAATCATTTCGTGTACTCCACATTTACTGTTTCAATCTAGAGTGAAGTGGAAAACTCTAATAGGGTGTGAACATAAAATGAAGGCTTTCACGGCAGGAGTTGTCATCACTTACAACTTCCCCTGAAATTTCGCTTTCGACTGCGGAAGGCGTCCTCGCACGGGGCCCCGAGCTAATGCAGTCTTTTCCTTCCCGGATTGCATTTCTTTTCTCCCTCCCCTCCTTTCCTATCCTCAAAAATGTTCATATGTTTGTAAATCTATCGGACCATCAGTCATCAGTCCGTAGCTTACAAACTACTTAAACCTAGGTAAACTAACCTACGGACAAACACACACACCCATGCCCCAGGGAGGACTCGAGCCTCCACGGCGAGCAACCGCGCGCTCCGCAGCGAGACGCTTTAGACCGCTCGGCTACTCCACCGCGGCTCCTATCCTCACTCCTTCCCCTCCCCACCGGGGGACTGATAATCACAGTAGTTTAGTCATTTAGTCCCCCATCCCAACCAAACAACACAACAACAACAACGTCCTCGGAGCTGAAGCGACGAACTGCAAGTAGAGCAGGAGTGGGAGCCGTATTTTTTTTTTTTTTTTTTTTTTTTTTTTTTTTTTTTTTTTTTTTTTTTTGCCGCAGTTCGCCCCCATAGTCCAGTGGACAGCGTGGCGGATTATCATGCAGGGGGCCCGAGTTCGATCCCCGGTCCGGTCGGGGATTTTCTTCATTCGGCGACTGGATGTTGAGTTGTACTCATTAGCCCTTCATTATTATCGACACGCATGTCCCCCAGTGGCGACACCTAAAAGTATTGCACCGGTCAGGCCGAATACGATCCTAGCTTGGGTCTAGCGGCCAAATATGTCACAAAGAATCATCATTTCAGCCATGCAGAGGGCGACACTGTCAATCACGTGACGGCGCCTGCGCTGTGGTCTCTCATACTGCCAACATTCCAGAGGCCGATTTATAAGTTTGCCGTAGGCGGCAGTTCCTTTTACGTTGATAGCTATTTTTGAAGTATCAATGTAAACCTGTCCGCAACTACAAGGAATTCTATAAACACTTTATGTAGCCACAGGATATCACATACGTTTCGCACATCTTACATGGTGTTTTATTTTCCTGGTGGGTCTAAAATCGGCCGAAGCGGAACATCTTTATCAAAAAGGAGACAATGAAGTAAAGTTTAGTGAAACGAGAATCCTAGCAAACAGATCGCATTATACCCGCATGTATAGAGAGGGTATAGAGATTTTCAAACATCGAAATAATTGTAACAGGTTAGACAGGTGTTAAACTGGATAAACTTTGGATGTCAGCATTTATGGCATCTCAGCCCGTAGCCTTTATTTTATGATCAAACGCCTCTATGTGGAGAATATGTCAGCAGTGGTTCGTCAGTTCGAGGGCATGCGCAAGAAAGAGTGTTCTCTCACCTTCTCGTTTCGTTGCAGGGACACTTCAACGGTTCCGAAATTACTCAGGGTCAAGAGGATGTTCCGGTCACCTCATGACAGAAATTAACAGCAACTTATTTGAACTTCATCTTAGTAATGCTATGCATCGTGATGATTGACAATGAAAAATTTAGAACTATGGAAGGTAGTGCAGACATATGCTACCTTTACATTGAAAGGATGATTAGAGTCTAACATGGCCCCTTTCGTGGCTGGATAGCGGCGAGATAGTAATGACTTTCACATCTTTGTGCCGTGAAATTACGTTGGAACGCTTTCGCATCAAGTGGCTCTGTTTGCAGAACATGTAGTTTCATGAACACTAGTGTATGTTCTTTCTGCCCTTAATTTTCTCGCTATTTACGGAACATTAAACCTTAACTAGAAAAAAATCTTTATAAGCACAAATATTACGTGCAATCTGCCTTCATATGAATGCAAAACAACAGACGTAAAACCTTTCATGTTTTACACAGTTAAACTAATAATAGAAATAATGAGGAGTGAACGCTTGCGTGGTTCTCAATTACAAAAACAGCAGCTCGGTAGCTGCGTAAAGCGGTTTACGGGACTCGACCGGTTTATTACCTGTTAAGAGTTGGGGCAGCGTTTTGTTAGCCCTGCACGGGGGGAGGTCGTTAACTGCTGAACAGTTTAATGGGAACCAAAAATCTACTTTCTCACAATTGTTCTGCGTTAACGATACTATAGAGCCGATAATAAAAGCTCGAAATAACATCACGTAACATTATTAGCGTCGCTAGAGCTATTTTACCCGTGGCGGTTTATTCTGCTCTTGTTACGACCTAGCCTGTGGACTAGTAATTCGCTTCTAAGAAAAGAAAACATCGCAAGAACTGAACTCATGTTACCCGCGTTTATCTTCCGACGTCCATTGCTAATGCACGTAATACTAAGCCATTGTAGGTAACACGGTTAAAAGAACACAAGTTAATAACTATCTTTTTGTAAGCATTATTATATCGCATTTCGAACTGTTATTACACTGCTTTACAATTTGCTAAGAAACTGAGACATTGTTCGACAGAAGTAATACAGTGGTGGGAAACACAGTACACAGGCTTACGTAAGAGGTTGGGGTGGAATATCTATAGCCAGCCGCGGTGGCCGAGAGGACTGAGGCGCTCCAGTCACGGTCTGCACGGCCACTACGGTCGGGGGTTCGAATCCCCCCTCGGGCATGGATATTTGTGCCGTCCTTAGTGTTAGCTAGTTCATAAGTAGTTTGTAATTTTAGGGACTGATGGCCCCGTAGTTAAGTCCCGTAAGCTCTACAAACATTTGAACATTTGAATATCTATAATGGAAGAAATGGTACAGATTTCACCATATGGGAAAGCAGGATAACAGAAATTAAAGCAATTCAGGTTTAACACTTTTCAATATCGCACTTTAAGTAAGATATACGCCCTCCACGAACACTAATGCACATTTTCTACCCGTTATTCATTCTGGCTACCAAACTGTTTATGATTCCATTGCATCGCTCCCCTCTCAAGGCGGTATTATGAAGGGGATATTGTCGCCCAAAAACAGAAAAGTGGGACCTATCGCGTCCCAAAACAAACAGGATTCATCCAGAATAATCTCACTGCAATACTTCTTCTTGCAACGTTTCTGCAGCGCCTCTTGCAAGCTCCCCCTATCTCAAAAAAATATTCAAATGTTTGTAAAGCTTATGGGAATTAACTACGGGGTCATCAGTCCCTACACTTACAAACTACTTACGAACTAGGACGGCACAAATATCCATGCCCGAGGGGGGATTCGAACCCTCAGACGTAGTGGCCGTGCAGACCATGACTGAAGCGCCTCAGTCCCCTCGGCCACCGCGGCCGGCTCCCCCTGTCTCCCACAGTCTATCGTTCAGCATCTCCTCTTATCATAGTCCTGTTCGATTCACATTTTCTTTGACCTGGTGTCTCTACCTTACTCGTCACCTTCCCATTGCTTTCCGTCCGGATTCTGTCAGTTCTGTGACTATCTGGGAACTCTTTCTGGCCTATTTTTAATGTGCCCAAACCATCTCAGCCTACTACTCCCCATATCTTTTTTTGGGGGTTCATCTGTAACATTCTACTTAATATTTCATTTCGTATCTTGTCCCTTCTCGTCTTACAAAAGATCCCTAGTAGAAAACGCATTTCTGTATCTTGAATCCTGCTCAGATCTTTCTTTATCCACGTCCAACATTCTGATCCAGAGGTCAAAATTGACAAACTTGTACAACATAATTTTTTGCTTCAGCAGGTTTTTCCCATTTCTCAGTATGTCCAATACACAGTAATAAAATTTCCAACAATTTTCTATTCTTCTGAAATTCCCTCCTTTAAGTCTCTTTTCTTGGTTAATTTACTTCCTTGATCTACTACTGCAATAACTTCTCCTCTGCAAACTACATCCTTAATTTTTTTTCCATTTTTACTGCTGATTTTCATTACTTCACCATTTGACAAGCTTATTTCCATACCTGCTTCTTCAATAATTATTACTCTCTTCCAGGTGTTTAGTTGTTCTTCCCTGTAATATTGCTCTGCTGTAAGATACGCGGTAAACAACCCTCAGACAGATATTTCAGTAGCACACACGTTCTAGAGATTGCAACCCAGCAAAGTGGGATGCCCAATCCAGTGGGATCCAGCATAAAGGCCCACTCATACCGATGCGGGACAGCGGGATCGGGAGCAGGAGCGGGAATCCCGCCCTAGTTACGGGACACGGTACTGCAGGGCCCTCCACACCACAGCGGGAACAGGATCTCGTTTTCTGGGATTCTTCCTGCGTACAAATTTGGGAAATTTTTTTTAACTTAATTCAATTAATAGCTGTGATAATTTTGATTAACTTAATTTCAAAATTGTGATCTATACAATAAAACAATTACAACAATTATTTGAAAGTTAATTAATTGGGTATAAACTGAAATTTAATGTATTTATGTAGCTACTTACGATGTTCATTAATCTCCTTCCCAATGTCATACCATACTTTATCCTTCTTCCTTTTGTTTCTGTAATCCTCATGACTGAGGTCATACAGAAGCAGGTACTGCTTGACAAAGTAATAGCTTCTCGGTTTGCGATATACTGTACTGTACTGTAGATGTGGGACGCGGGAGTACCGTGCAGGCCGGCCGCGGTGGCCGAGGGGACTGAGGCGCTCCAGTCACGGTCTGCACGGCCACTACGGTCGGCGGTTCGAATCCCCCCTCGGGCATGGAGATTTGTGCCGTCCTTAGTCTTAGCTAGTTCATAAGTAGTTTGTAACTTTAGGGACTGATGACCCCGTAGTTAAGTCCCATAAGCTCTTCAAACATTTGAGTAGCGCGCACGCTGCGAACTGGGACGCTGTAGGCTGTCCGTCTGAACAGACCCATTGTCGCTTCCCAGACGTGGCTTTTGCCTGAGATTAAGCGACAGGGTTCGCTGTAAAGGATGTAACTGGCCGATGTGAGAGGGAGACTTTTTAACTGGCTATGATGCTAAATTCCTTTGAGTGGAGTGGCAAGGCTCGGAAGTGACTTGGTGAATGAAAACCTTAAGGCGTTTGATTCTGCGTAAGTTTATTCAGTAATTAAACAACTTCAATTTAGTTGCCCCAATTGAGGTGCAGTTACCCACGAAGTGGCCAAGTCTTACAGAGATGATGATTAGCTGTCACCGTTCCGTCTACTAAGTGAATGTGTCAGTACTACGTTCGACAACGCAGAGTCCTCTGTCTAACAACCCAACATCAGGCTGCTTCTAAACAGTGAAATCCTAAGTGATCAACGAGCATCTCCAAGAGCAGGGAACTGACTACATATTTTTCTGCTGCTACTGCTCCCGCTTCTGACTGACTGCTGCTCTTCTCTTCTCTCTCGAGAGCGTACTGCTCCCGAGATTTATAGTCTTTTCGTTTCGACCCTGACGTGACGTGCTGCCAATGCCTCCAGCCTCTTCATTGGCCGAAGTCATGGAGTTTTCCTTAGTATGTGTCTCTATCTGCCTTGTGCTCTCTGACAGAGTGGAAACGTACACCCTGTGCTGGTTGCCAAGCACGTAAACTTCCTCCCGATTTCTCATTGCATCAGCGCCCTCCCCTGTTTGTTCGGTCTGGCGGTGAAATCTGTTATGCTGCGCGCCGCAAGCCAGGCGCATGCCCTCTGCTGCCTGTTAGGCCGGTATTACACTATCAAATTGTTGGACAAAGAATTGGACGAAAAAAATTGATGAAATATTGGTCATATTTTTTGACAAAGAAATTGGATGAAACGCAAAAGGGGGTATTACTCTATCATCCAATATTTTGTCAAATTTGCTTCAAAATGGCGGTGTCACGCTCAGCTGTTGTTTATACTACAGTTGCGTTGTGTCTGCATTTAGACGAGAAGGAGGGAAAAAAAGAAAAGGAAACGCACTTGGATGAAACCGTGGGTGTCAGAGCGAAATAAATAAAGTTTCTTATGGGACCGCGAGGATTTCTTTTTTATGTCGTCGGCAGAACAGCCAGGCCGTTCACTGTTAATTATTTTGTCGCTGTTCATCCTTCACAGTTTGCAATAGAGTAACAAAAAGGATGACTCAAACAATGTATACTAATGAGATTGTTAAGTTGATAAAGCAAGTTTCATTAAATAACGTTTTAAATTGAAAATGTGAGCACTGACAAAGAAGATAATCTAAATTGTTTCTGACGTTATTAACAATGTAAGGGGGGAAAACATTGCTAATAAAGTAAATAGGCTCTATTTATTTCCTTACAAAAATTGGCTGACAACCTAAAATCTGCTTTGGCCGTAAATAAGATTTAGGGGTATTACTTTTTCAATGCCGATAGTATGACTTTTTTGCCGCAGGGTATTGGGCTACGCGAATTGACGTGACGCACAGTGTGAATTGGCCTTGTCGCCTGTTATACAACGCTCCATCTGATTTATAAATTCATTTTAATTTTGGTGTTGCTGGAAAACACTACACAAACATTCCACTACTAGCCATGTTTACGAATACGAACGTTATGCCCAAGTAATGTCAGATATTTAACCTCCAAATAAAGCCGCTGTAGTGGCAAGGAAGCTGTATACTACTAGCGCTCCAAGCGGTCACATTTGTCACTGCAGGAAGCAGAAGACGAGCGATTTCTTTGATCAAATCTAGGCCGAGGCCTTAGATTTGATGAAATATTGGACGACGTTCCCATTACACTACGTCCAATTTTTCTTTGTCCAATTCTTTGACAAATAATTTGATAGTGTAATACCGGCCTTACAACACCCCACTGTTACAATTTACTCGGCGTAAGACTTGGCTTTTTCGGTGGCCGCTACACCATATCACGCAGTGGAAACACGTCCCGCACATTTCCCGCTCCCGTTCCCGCCGTCCCGCACTGGTATGAGTGAGTCTTAAGTTTGGGAACTGCGGGATCCCCCCCCCCCCCTTTCTCGGTGTCCTGGACCGACGGTTTTAACAGTGCTACGTCACGTGTTGTGTGCTGTGTTTCAGTGAAGTGTATGTTTTTTAACTGCGTCCACCGCAATCAGACAAGCGTCGCACCGTGTGTTTTAATTAGTGTCTCCGTGTACTCGCCGTCCTGTGTTATTGTTGTTCTACATTGTTTTTTTAGGTCACCGTGGCTAATCTTTTTTAACTAACTAAATGTGGTTTTAATCTTCTGTCTATTGTAATGTACTCCAAACTGTCGCCTTGTCTATTTCACTTGTATCTCCGTTGTTTTATCTCCTAAATTTGTATTTTAATTCTCACTCATATATGTCTTTTATTACTCTCGGCTGGAAAGCGGCATATAGTGCTGCTGCCAGCCTGCCTGTGTACTGGCATAAAACACAATAAAGAAAAAAAAAGGGATTCGCAAGCGGATCCGAAAGCATAAAATCGCGCAAATTCTTATATTTTGCCGCCTTAAATTCACTTCGCAACGCGTTGTCTTAAATTCGCGTTCCGCGATGTGAGTTGACGTGACGTTCCCGTTCACCACTGCAAGCACACGCATACAATGTGTAAAGTGAATGATGGCAGTTCAGTGGTGGGAGCGGGGAGAGGAGGAACTGAGGGTGCGTGTATGCTGCTAACACGCTGCTCGCTGCCAGCCGGCACGGTACGGCGAAGATGAGGCAACTTCAGGGATGGGAGTGCGAGGCGGGGCGACTCGAGCCACAGACAAATGTTACTCTGTGCTCGAGCGCACCGAGAATTTCTCGAGCTGCCGGTACTCGAGCAGTTTTCGAGAAGCTCACGAGAATCGGCGCTGCGTCACGTGCGGTTGTCCGGCGGTTGACTGGGGCAGCACGCCACGCCACGCGCTGCCGTTATTTGTAACGCTCGCAGCTCACTGTGATTACCATTTAAATATCGGCATTGGATTCACTAAAAGCAAATTCACGGTGATGGAAGTAGTTTTCAGAGGATTTGAGATGTCTGTTGCAAAGCTCCGTAGTGTAGCAAAAAAATGTAACAGACATGGTAAGACATTTAAATTTACACAATATCTCTAGAAGAAATAAAACAGTTACATACACGAATAAAGAAGTGCATTCTTATATTAATAAAAGTCAGACAAAATACCCAGCTATTCTGTACGTTATCCATTCAAACTACATTAAAAAGAAATTCGATAAAAACGTTGGATAGTGTCTGAAACAGTGCGCCAGTATCGGAAAACTGTAATTTTTAATTTCGCTGCAATAACAAGCAAAAATCATCAAAATTAACACTATTCAAACTTTTGAACAGAATGATGTAACAACCAACAGTTGGTATTGTAGTTGTAAATTGTGGTGGCAATGTTGAGAAAGTACCAGAGCCTTAAGCTGAAATAAGAACGGAAGCTTAGATACGTTACACTGGCTAGTACTGTAAGCTCTGGCCGAATTTTTTCTACAATTAGTAAATGTATGTAACGAGTTTTTGTATGTAACATGTAGCATTTTTCTCTCATGTAAGTACGGAATGCATATTTGTTTTTGGTAACAATGAAGTTCTTGTTTAGTGTAAGACAAGTGTTTCAATAATAATCCTATGATTTTTGTCTTCTGCGAAACATTCTACTACTACTTTTAATAATACTAATAATAAGCCAGTCGCAATGCTTCCTTGTAGTTTCGTTCAGCCTCCAGAGAGCGCAGCAGTGTCAACAACGTCTCGAGAGAACTCGAGAATTTGCATTAGCTTCGCGCGTTTCTGGAGACCGCTCATAGCCCATCCCTAGAGCCAAGTACATGAGAGTCCTACCGGCCCATTTAACCTGCAGTCTGCAACATCGCGGGTCGCCGCGCTGCGCCAGGTGATACCAAAACGTTTAGACAGTACATACAGCAGCTCACGTTGTGCGTCAGCTGCTACTTCACGCCAGGCAGTTGCCATTGGACTCTGCAAACGTGTGTTTTTGTTCTGAAATACTTGTCATCGTATTACTGTTTCTGATTTTATTTCGAGTGAATTTTATGCTGTTATACTCTTTTTATAAATGAGTAGACCAGATGCAAAAGTCGGTTGCATAATACGTGAAACTGAGATAATCGCGTAAAAACTCGTTCCATCCAAACTACTAAAGTTAGAAAATTAATTACTCAGTATTAATGGCTGAAATCTGTAATTAAGTTTTGACTGTTAAAATAGTAAGTGAAATATTGACTTAGCGGTTTGTACACCCGATTTATGCAATTAGCTGAATTCACAAACGTAGCACAATTACGAAACAAATATTGACAATTGCTAGTGTCCTTGAATTTCTTGTTAATAAACAGGTAGTCAAACAGCAAAATAATTAATCAGATGCAGTAAGATATCAATGACTTTTGTGATTTTAATAAATATTTCATCATATTATAACAAAGAATATTTATTGACTACCGAAGAAAATATAACCTTTGCGGGATCCCATTCGATTCAAGGCAATACAGCAAAAATCCCGCTCGATTGTAAACAGTGCTGCATTGCGCGCTAACGCGCACACACACAAAGGTGAAGCTATTATCCCTCTCTCTCTCTCTCTCTCTCCCTCTCTCTCTCTCTCTCTACAGTACTGGCCATTAAAAAGGCTACACTAAGAAGAAATGCAGATGATAAACGGGTATTCATTGGATAAATATATTACACTAGAACTGACATGTGATGACATTTTCACGCAAATGTTTTGGATGGGCGGCAAGCAGAGTTTGTTGCCTACTGATGGGGGGCCGCAGTTGACAACCGACAGACAAAGCGTACGGTCCAGCAGGCTGCGGGTAGCTGAGGCGGCCGACCCTCCAAAACATGGAATGGACTCAACTTGCGCACAATCGACAATGCGTTTCTGCGCACGTGCTATTACATCTTGCTCGAGCTGTAGCTTCGTTCCAGTAGCTGCCAGACTGCTTGACGCGCATGCGCAACGCTGTACCAACGCAGTACCTTCTCAGGCTTCTGGCTACTTGGAGTGTGGCTGTTTGGTGTTCCAGCAAGCAGCCAGACTCTACCCGGAAAAATATTTCTGGCACTGTCAATCAGCCCTGACTGTCAATTGCCAGATTCGCGCATGCGCAGAAAGGTCTGAGTTAGAGTGGGTCTAGCCATCATGTGACACTTGAGTGTTTGTGGCGTTTTTTTTTTTTTTATTATTATTTCGAAACCGCCTGCAAATCTCACTTGAGATCAGATATTTCTTCGTAATTAGGAATGTCAGTATTTTAATTATTCCTTTAAACTCAGCAGAAGCGCAAAAGAAATGTAATTGGTTGAAATGTGGACCTTATAATTGCTGTTTATTTCAGATGTCCAGCGAATCCGAGTTTAATGTATTGTCGACTGACGAAGAGTTTGAAGTAATACATCGTGCTAAAAGACTGAAAACTATTTCGAGCATGTTGTGCCGCAATATAGCGACTCATAATTCCTAAAATATTTTCGTATACGGCGACATGTAGCAGAGGAGCGGCTCGAAAACTACAGGAATTCTAACTATTAGACTTACCAGGCAGGAGGGAATGGGAAATTGCTACCACTGCAGCTAAATTCTGATATTTTTGTCTTTTGCTGGCCATAAAGCGGAAAGTTTTAAAGACGTGACAGGCAGGTTTAATATCTGTATTAGTTCCTTGCACCGTGTCATAGAGAGAGTGACATACTTCGTTAGTAATTAGGGTGTCTGTGTTATAAATTGGTCATTTGACGAAGAAAGAGCACAAACAGAAGCCAATTTCAGGAGAAATGAGCTTTCAGGTGCGATTGGGGCAATCGATGGGACTCACATTTGAGTAGACAGACATACAGATGATTTCCACTTTTTAGGTCGAACCGTTCAACCGATCGGCACCAAATTTTACAGACATAATTGTTGGCTACTGGAGACCAGAACCTCGCTTTTTGAAATATTTTGGACAAGAAATACGTTAGTAATACCAAAAAAGCCGTTTCTAATGTAATTTTAATTGCAAATAAACCGTTCATCTGACGCGAAAATTGAATAAACGAATTTGTAGAGGAGAAAATTCTCTACAACTTTGTTCCCTTATGTTTTTATCATATCTCGTATCGTTTGAGAGATATTTGAAAAATAACGGAGTTTTGACACCCTCCATTAATTTAACAAAAATCACTCGTTCGCAGATGTCACGTGACATTCCTCGCCCAGAACTGTCTCTGGCATACGCCATCTTGCGTTGTGTATTCGATGATTTTCTTATTGTAATTTACACATTGTCATTTCAAAGCAATGGCACACTGAAGAATTAACAAAAAGACGTCGTTCTTCGTACGATAAATGATAATCTAGTGTCTACAAATGCCATATTAGCATCAGTTAACAACGGCCATCAATAGTATGAGATTATAGAACGCAATTCCAACCTGTTAGCTGTAGCGTAGTGGGCAATGTGTTCTACATCTACATCTACATAGATACTCTGCAAATCACATTTAAGTGCCTGGCAGAGGGTTCATTAACCACTTTCATAACTTTTCTCTACCGTTCCATTCTCTAATAGCGCGCGGGAAGAAAGAACACCTAAATCGTTCCGTTTTCGATCTCATTTCTCTTATTTTATTGGGATGGTCATGTCTCCCTAAGTAGGTGGGTGCTAGCAAAATATTTTCACATTCAGAACTAAAAGTCGGTGATTGAAACTTCGCAAACAGATCACGCCGCAATGAATAACGTCTTTCTTTTAATGATTTCCACCCCAATTCGTGCAACATTTCCGTGACGCTTTCCCCCCGTGACGTGATAAAACAAAACGAGCTGCCCTTCTCTGAACCTTCTCAATATCTTCCGTCAGTCCCACCTGGTGAGGGTCCCACAAGGGGCAACAGTACTCCAGGAGAGGGCGCACAAGTGTGATGTAGGCAGTCTCTTTGGTGGAGCTGGTGCATCTTCTAAGCGTTCTGCCAATGAAACGTAACCTTTGGTTCGCCTTCCCCACAATATTTTCTATGTGTTTTCTCCAGTCAAAGTTGTTCGTAATTGTAACTCCTAGGTATTTGGTAGAATTTACGACCTTAAGGTTTGACTGATTTATCGCGTAATTGAAGTTCAGCGGATTTCTTTTAGTGGTCATGTGTATTACTTCACACTTTTCTTTACTTAGTGTCAATTGCCAATTTTCGCACCAAGTAGAAATTTTGTCTAAATCGCTTTGCAGTTGCTTTTGATCCTCTGTTGACTTCACTAACCGATAAACGACAGCATCATCCGCGAACAGTCTAAGGGAGCTATTCAGATTATCTCCTAAATCGTTTATAAACACGAGAAGAGTAGGGGACCTACAACGCTTCCCTGTGGAACGCCAGATATCACTTCTGTTTTACTCGATAACTTACGCAAGTGTTTCGCAAGAGTGATACTTTCTGAATTCATGCTGACTATTGGTTAATAGGTCGTTCTCTTCGAGGTAGCTCATAATATTCGAACAAAGTACATGTTCCAAAATCCTACTGCAAATCGACGTCAATGAGATAGGCCTGTAATTTTGGGGATCACTCCTATTGCCTTTCTTGAATATTGGAGTAACTTGGGCAACTTTCCAGTCTTTGGGTACGGATCTTTCGCTGAGTGATCTGTTGTAAATTATAGCTAAGTACGGAGCTATTGCATCAGCATACTCTGAGAGGAATCTAGTTGGTATACAATCTGGCCCGGAAGATTTATTTTTGTTTAGAGACTTAAGTTGTTTTACTACTCCAGGAACATCTACTTCTAAGTTTCGCATGCTGGCAGCTGTTCTTGGATTGAATACTGGAGTGTTCACTTCGTCTTCTTTGGTGAAAGAATTTCGGAAAGCTGTGTTTAGTAATTCTGCCTTAGCAGTACTGTCGTCGGTAGTATTACCATTGCTATCGCGTAGTGAAGGTATTGTTTGTGTTTTGCCCCTAGTGTACTTCACATATGACCAGAATTTCTTTGGATTTTCTGCAAGATTACGAGACAGGATTTCGTTGTGGAAACTACTATAAGATTCTCGCATTGAAGTCCGCACTAGGTTGCGACATTCAGTAAATGATTGCCAGTCTTGCGGATACTGTGTCTTTTTAAATTTTGCATGCGTTTTTCTTTGCTTCTGCAACAGTGATCTGACCTGTTTTGTGTACCACGGGGGGGTCAGCCCCCTCTTTTATTAATTTATTTGGTATAAATCTCTCGATTGCTACTGATATTATGTCTTTGAAAGTAAGCCACAACTGATCTACACTCGCATTTTTAGTTTTGAAGGACTGGAGACTATCACTCAGGAAATCGTGAAGCGAATTTTTATCTACTTTATTGAATAGATATATTTTTCGTTTATTTTTGGTGCATTTGGGAATTTCGATATTCAGTCTCGCTACTACAACTCGATGTTCGCTAATCCCTGTATCTGTTTTGATGCTCTTTACTATCTCGGGATTATTTGTTGCTAGGAGATCAAGTGTATTTTCGCAACCACGTACTATTCTAGTGGGTTCATGAACTAACTGTTCGAAGTAGTTTTCAGAAAAAGCATTCAGAACTAGTTCGGACGATGTTTTATATTTGCCCCCGGTTTTGAATACGTGACGTTGTGACGTTGAAGGTCGATGGTTCGGAACCCGCCAGTACCTAATTTTATTTCCCAGAAGGGTTTCAGACACTGTTATTAATTAATTTTTTATTATTTAGATTATTATTTTGGTCCAAAATATTTGCAAAAACTTGTTGTTGTTGTGGTCTTCAGTCCGGAGACTGGTTTGATGCAGCTCTCCACAATATCCTATCCTGAGCAATTCTCTTCATCTCCACATAAGTACGGCAACCTACATCTGTCTGAATCTGCTTACTGTATCCATCTCTTGATCTTCCTCTGCGGTTTTTACCCCACACACTTCCCTCCAACGCTAAATTCACAATTCCTTGATGTCTAAGAATGTCTCCTACCAATCTATCCCTTCTTTTAGTCAAGGTATGCCAGAAATTTCTTTTCTCCCCAATTCTGTTCAGTACCTCCTCGTTAGTTACGCAATCCACCCACATAATCTTCAGCATTCTTCTGTAGCACCACATTTCAAAAGCCTCAATCCTCTTCCTGTCCACACTGTTTATCGTCCATGTTTCACTCCCATACAAGGCAACACACCATACAAATGCCTTTAGAAAGGACTTCCTTAGGCTTAAATCAATATTCGATGTTAACAAATTTCTCTTTTTCAAGAATGCTTTTCTACCCATTGCCATTCTGCATTTTATATCCTCTGTACTGCGACCATCATTTGTTATTTTACTGCCCAAGTAACAAAACTCATCTACCTCCTTTATTGCTTCATTACCTAATCTAATTCCTTCACCATTACCTGATTTTCTTAGACTGTACTCCATTACCCTATTTTTCTCTTGTTAATGTTCATTTTATATGCACCTTTCAGCACGTTGTCCATTCCGTTCAATTCATCTCCCAGGTCCTTTGCTGTCTCTGACAGAATTACTATGTCATCGGCAAAACGCAATGTTTTTAATTCTTCACCCTGAACTTTAATTCCTTCTCCAAATTTCTCCTTGCTTTCCTTTATAGGTTGCTCAATGTACAAATTGAATAACATTGGAGAAAGGCTACAACCCTGTCTTACTCCCTTTCCAACCACCGCATCCCTTTCATGCCCTTCAACTCTGACAACCGCTGTCTGGTTTTTGTACAAGTTGTAAATAACAATACGCTCCCTATATTTCACTCCTGCTTGTTTCAGAACTTGAAAGAGTTTATTCCAATCAACATTGTCAAAAGCCTTCTCCAAATCTACAAAAGCTAGAAATGTAGGTTTGCCTTTTCTTAATCTATCTTCTAGGATAAGCCGTAAAGTGAGTATTGCCTCCCTTGTTCCTACATTTCTCCTGAACCCAAACTGATCTTCCCCGAGGTCGGCTTCTACCAGCTTTTCCATCCTTCTGTAAATAATTCGTGTTCATATTTTGCAACCATGACTTATTAAACTGATGGTTCTGTAGTTTTCACACCTGGCTGCGCCTGCTTTCTTTTGAATGGGGATTATAACATTTTTCTTAAAGTATGAGGGTACTTCACCTGTCTCATACATCTTACACACCAGGTGAAACAATTTTGTCATGGCTGGTTTTCCAAGAGACTTCAGTAGCTCTGAGGGAATATCATCTACTCCAGGGGCCTTGTTTCGACTTAGGTCTTTCAGTGCTTGCAAAAACTTATAAAACTACAAATCTAAAAACACGTCAGTGCGATTTTTGTACGAGCAAATTCAATAATATCTTCAAAACTCAATTTTGAAACCACGTCGTGTTCCACTGATTACAAGGCAAGGGAACACAGGCGTTCTTGCGAGATGCTGCTTCTAAAATAGTAATTAGAAAATAAATATCGGAAGGCAATAATTGTATGCAAATAATTTTCCTAATTCCCTGTTCACCTCCGCAGCTCAGTGGCGTCGCTGACCACCAATACAAGAGGCCCAGATTCGATTCCTGGCAGGGGACTGGGGGTTGTGTGGTTGCCGTCGTCATCAGTTTCATCATCATCATCATCAACGACAACAACACGCAAGTCGCCGAAGTGGCGTCAATCAAACGACTCTCATTAGGCGGCCGAACCCCGATAGGGATGTCCCGGACAATGAAAGCTGTACGATTATTTGATTCCCTATTTCCAGAGGTAGCATGTCGCTACGTCATAGCAGTTACGAGTAGGAATTTGGCTCTCATATCTAGTCCAGTCAATTGGTGCTCAAAATAGCCTGTTTCGTAACAAAATTCCGAAAGTTTTTTCCTCTACGGTTCTGTACGTTTTGGGGGACGCTGAATCCGAATTTCAAGTTTGCTGCCTTGTAGGAGGTCGGCTTCACAACGAAAAACTCAAGAAACCTCAAAATTTTCGCACTTTTTTCAGTTTCTTGCTTATATCTCGAAAACTATGCGTTTCTCGAAGTTGTTCATTCTGAGCAAAATTAAAGTAGACAAACTTTCCTACAAAATGCACTACTCATGTTTAATTTTCTGACGAGCAGTATGGGTGCTAGAACTCAGCGAAAAAGAGCAAATTTTTGGCCCTTCTGCGAAAACGTCGAATGTTCAAAATGTTCAAATGTTTGTTAAGCTTATGGGACTTAACTACGGGGTCATCAGTCCCTAAACTTACAAACTACTTATGAACTAGCTAATCCTAAGGACGGCACAAATATCCATGCCCGAGGGGGGATTCGAAGCCGGCCGCGGTGGCCGAGGGGACTGAGGCGCTCCAGTCACGGTCAGCACGGCCACTACGGTCGGGGGTTCGAATCCCCCCTCGGGCATGGATATTTGTGCCGTCCTTAGTTGTAAGTAGTTCATAAGTAGTTTGTAAGTTTAGGGACTGATGACCCCGTAGTTAAGTCCCATAGACTCTACAAACATTTGAACATTTTTTGGGGATTCGAACCCCCGACCGTAGTGGCCGTGCTGACCGTGACTGGAGCGCCTCAGTCACCTCGGCCACCGCGGCCGGCGAAAACGTCGAAAACGCTCACTTGCACGCCCTACAACTCGACCAATATACATGTTATCAACAAAATCCCTACAACACGTGAACATGAGAATGAAGAAAAGTGTGCCATAATTGAAGCAGCTGCTGCCATAATTGTGAAAGACATAAGATCGCAAGTATACAGTGTGACTGAATACCCCACTTCAGAAAGGTTTCTAGAGGAAAATGAGGATGTAATTCCTGAGACTCTTCGAGTTTTCATGGACGCTGTGGTGCTGAGCAAAAAGCGAGGGGATCTAGAGCTGAGGTATAAGCAATACGTCAAATCTGCCGATCAGGAAACAGCAAACATGGCTTCCATACCTCCCACTGAAGCTGCGGCTTAACAACGCACCTTCATAGTGTTTCTTCAGGTGCAGCAGTGGACTGGAAATTACTTGTATCCGCAGTAGTGGGGCTGGAACTTGACAAAAAGTGGGTTGGCTCCCATTACCACACTGAAACTCCCGGCTGCAAATAGGGTTCTGCAACTTATATCTTGCAAATTCAAGACGGATTGCCATGGTTGGTGTGGATGCAGGAGAGCAGGACTTTTCTGCACGAAACTGTGCCAGCAACGTGAGGGGTTGTGCTCGAACATTGACGACACTTTGAATACAGAAGGCGAAGAGGACTTGGACGAGCCACTTGCAGCACCACTGTCTGAAGCAGCTGAGGTGAAAGAGGGTATTAAATCATGTAATATTTTGCAGCATTATGCGTCTTTAATAATCATTTTTTCTGTGTCATTAATCATTCTATTTTTTTTTTTTCAGTTGAAGATCAACTACTGACTGTTCAGCCTGGATAGTTTACCTGGACGTTACGTTGCTCGAGATCCTTTACCTGGACCTTCACGTGACCAAGAAACATTGCCTGTGCCGAAAACAACCAAATGGAGACGAATAAAATAACTGTGCATATGACAATAGTACAGGTATTTCTTCATACAAGTATCGCTACACAACTTATTTGTCTTTTATAACCATATTGTAACACTAAAGGCACTCTTTTTTTTCAGATGGAGAATCTATAGGAAGAAGATGACCCAATCCTGAACTCGTCATTCCCTTATTTCATGATACATGTACTTCGTGTTACTATGTAATTTCAGCGTTCTGTTCAATGGCATGTACCTAATGTGATATAAATAAAATTTGATAATGTATTTTTCAAACGTACTTTTTCTTTAATCCGTTCAAAACATCACTTTCCAGTCCAACACATCGAAAATATAGCGCGGGCGAGAGATAGGTGGGTGGGAGGGGGCGTTACATTATAGGGCGCAGAAAGCATTGCTCGTGATTTTCTTTTTGGTGCTTCCCCCCATTACAAGAAATGGAATACTATAGACGTCCCTCGTAGGACATTTAATGTACTTTCACGTGGTGTAGGGATTTTGTTGATAACATGTATATTTGTCGAGTTGTAGGGCGTGCAAGTGTGCGTTTTCGACGTTTTCACAGAAGGGCCAAAAATTTGCTCTTGTTCATTGAGTTCTAGTGCCTATACTGCTCGTCAGAAAATCAAACGTGACTAGTGCATTTTGTAGGAAGTTTTGTCTACTTTAATTTTGCTCAGAATGAACACCTTCGAGAAGCGCATAGTTTTCGAGATATAAGCAAGAAACTGAAAAAAAGTGCGGAAATTTTGAGGTTTTTTGAGTTTCTCGTTGTGAAGCCAAACTCCTACAAGGCAGAAAACTTGAAATTCGATTTCAGCGCCCCAAAAAACATACAGAACCGTTCAGAAAAAAAACTTTTGGAATTTTGTTACGGAAAAACCACCATTTGACTGGGCTAATAAGGCAGAGCAGACAGGCGAGAGAATTCCATGCGCCACTGACTAGCTGTCTTGCGAGTGCCTGGCCGCCCCATTTGACTGTTCACATGCAGCGGAGCAGGGAGTGCTGGAACACCCTGTCCTGTGTGGAACATCTGTTAACGGACGAATGTAATGCTTGATTAATACTAGTCATAACGACGAGTAGAAAGGTCGCCGAGAGGCGCTGAGAAACAATGAATCAGGTACCTCTTAATTTCAGATTGAGCAACAGTCGTGTGTTGACACTGGATATTACTGTAGCGTATCTGTATCATGACCCCTGATTCCTTCGACTCCGATACAGGCATAATTTTCTACATCTATATACATACAGCCATGGCAGAGCGGCCTAGCGCATTGAGGCGCTATGCTACGATGCGCGATGTCGTTCCCCGTCGGGGGTTCGAATCCTTCCTCAGGCATGGATGTTTGTGCTGTCTTTAGTATAAATTACTTCATAAGTAGTTTGTAAGTTTAGGGACTGATGACCCCGCACTTAAGTCCCATAAGCTTTACAAACATTTGAATATATATACTCCGCAAACCACCGTAAGGTGCGTGGCGGAGAGTACATTGAAGCACTACTAGGCATTTCCTTTCCTGTTCCACTCCCAAATAGACTGAGGGAAAAAAGAATGCCTATATGCCTCCGTAAGAGCCCTAATTTCTCTTGTCTTTGTGATCATTACGCGAAATTTAAGTAGGCGGCAGGTAGATCGTTCTACACTGATCTTCAAATTCCGGCCCTCGAAATTTCCTCAACAGAATTTCTTGAAAAGAATGTCGTCTTTCCTCCAGTGACCCCCAATTCGAGTTTCCAGAGCATTTCCGTGACACTCGCGCATTGGTCGAACCTACCAGTAACGAACCTAGCTGCTTGTCTCTGAACTGCTTCAATGTCTTCCTATAAACTGATCTGCTGCGGGTCCCAAACACTTGAGCAATACTCAAGACGTGGTCGTACAAGCGTTTTATGCGCGGTTTCCTACAGAAATGAAGTACCTGGTGAGCAAAAAGTCAGTATAAATTTGAAAACTTAATAAATCACGGAATAATGTATACAGGGAGGTAAAAATTGACACCCATGCTTGGAATGACATGGGGTTTTTATTTATAAAAAACAATGCATTGCTACACGCGTGAGAGATCTCTTCCGCGCGTCGTTTGGTGATGATCTTGTGCTCAGCCGCCACTTTCGTCATGCTTGGCCTCCCAGGTCCCCAGACCTCAGTCCGCGCGATTATTGGCTTTGGGGTTACCTGAAGTCGCAAGTGTATCGTGATCGACCGACATCTCTAGGGATGCTGAAAGACAACATCCGACGCCAGTGCCTCACCATAACTCCGGACATGCTTTACAGTGCTGTTCACAACATTATTCCTCGACTACAGCTATTGTTGAGGAAAGATGGTGAACATATTGAGAATTTCCTGTAAAGAACATCATCTTTGCTTTGTCTTAATTTGTTATGCTAATTATTGCTTTTCTCATCAAATGAAGTGCCATCTTTTGGACAGTTTTTGGACTTTTTTTTTCTTTTTTTGTTCTAATAGAACCCCATGTCATTCCAAGCATGTGTGTCAATTTTTACCTCTCTATCTACATTATTCCGTGATTTCTAAGTTTTCAAATTTATACTGACTTTTTGATCACCCGGTACATCTTCCACAAATTCTCCCAATAAACCGAAGTCGGCTGTCTGCCTTACTCACAACTGTCCTTACATGTTCGTTCCATTTCATATCGCTCTGCAATGTTACGCCTAGATATTTGAACGACGCGACTGCATCAAGAAGCTCACTACTAATGCTGTATTCGAACATTATGTGGTTGTTTTTCCTACTCATGCGCATCACCTTACATATTTCTACATTGAGAGCTAGCTGTCATTCTTCGCACCAACTAGAAATTTTGTCTAAGTCATCCTGTATGCTATTTTGTAAAACTGAGACGTACTGCAGAGGCCACAGTCGTGGCACAATGGACCATATTCTTGAATTACATTACATTAAAAGTAGTTTCAGAAACAAAATTACGGATGACAGTTTTCAAATTACTTTCTTGTGTCTTGCGCGGAGCTCGATTGCAAATGCTTAACGGCCCTGAAAATGTTGTAAGGAGAAGATAACTGTAAACATTGCCGTTATTTCCTCTCTTTTTTCCTCGTCCACAAGAAAGCCTAGAATGGTATTATGACTAGCGTGTTCTTTGACAGAGCACGGCACTGAATAGCGTGGCCGCTGCTGTAAGCAGTCGGAACGAAATACTCCGACAGTGACGATGGCCACTCGCAGCGAAATACTACCGTAAGGCATTAAATGACGATGATGGTTAACTGCAGTACAACACTGCTTAAGGAATTAATAATAGCGGCGTGATGCTGCATCTGTTGCAAATATAGATTTTCACTGGGTTTTTTAGTTGAAATGTTTGTAAAGCTATCGGACTAAACTGCGTGGTCATCAGTCCTTAGGTTACAAACTACTGAACCTAAGGGAAACTAACCTAAGGACAAACACCCACACCAATGCCCCAGGTAGGACTCGAACCTCCACGGCGAGCAACCGCGCGCTCCGCAGCGAGACGCTTTAGACCGCTCGGCTACTCCACCGCGGCGCTTTTTTTTATTCTTTTTTTATTTTTTATGTTATTTTACTTATTTATTTATTTTTCTTTTTTTAGTCTCAGCTGTTGGTAAGTGCTGTAAAGATACAACGTGTACAAATGTTGAAATGAAATGTCTGTAAATCTATCGGACCAAACTGCGTGGTCATCAGTCCGTAGCTTACAAACTACTTAAACCTAGGTAAACTAACCTACGAACAAACACACATACCCATGCCCCAGGGAGGACTCGAACCTCCACGGTGAGCAACCGCGCGCTCCGCAGCGAGGTGCTTTAGACCGCTCGGCTACTCCACCGCGGCACAAAGTGGACACCTTCTGCTTACTACGGAACTGTGCTAAACCCTTAGCGCAACTGCCTAGTAAGCAGGAGGTCCCGGGTTCGAATCCCGACCACGGCACAAATTTCCATATGTCCATGTTGTATCGTTACAGCACTTACAAATAGCTGAGACTAAAAAAAAAAAAACTGTTAAAATCCACATTTAGAACAGTGGCATCATCAAGTGCGAAAGAACACACGCCGTAGTCGCTAACTGTAACCAACTTTAACGCGGTTTGATGCTTATTTCAGTGTGAATGTACACTAGGACCGGACTCGTGGCGGGTGTACACGACCCGTTGCGAACCAAGGATCCGAACCAAGGAACCAATGGTCCGAGTAGCAGGACATACGAAAGTGTGGGTCGTATGGGTTACGTGTTTGGGCAGTCCTTGCAGGTGTGTCAAGCCCGTGTTAGAGGTTTAACACAAATGCCTACTATGCAGGAGGACCCGGGTTCAAATCCCGGACCCGACCAATTTTCATTAACACCAGTTAAAATCCGTGCCTGCAAAAATATTGCGAGCACAGGTAAGATCGTTGACGAGATTTGAGAGTGCGGTCTGGACGCAAGGCTTGCCGCTTGGACCAACGGTCAGGCGGTCAAGGTTGGCAGCAGCCACCTGGTGTTCCGCTCCACTTGAAACCGCCTGGAGCCGTTATGACGCGCCACCAGTCTGCCTGCCGCCGCTCGTGCAGTTTGTGCCAACTGTCGGCAGGGTGCTTCAAAGCTGTCCAACTGTTCTTCCAACACAAGCAAAAGTTTAAAGTCTACAACTATGAGACCGGGCAGGAGGCTATGTCGTCAACATGGTGGTCAGTTTAGAAGCCAACGTCTCAGAGGCAGGTCTTAATTTTCAAATCAAGGTTGTTTCAGCAGAAATCTATATCTATACAAATGTATGTGTGTTAGTATGTATGTATGTATGTACCGGGTGATCAAAAAGTCGGTATAAATTTGAAAACTTAATAAATCACGGAATAATGTAGATAGAGAGGTAAAAACTGACACATATGCTTGGAATGACATGGAGTTTAATTAGAACAAAAACTGTCCGACAGATGGCGCTTCATCTGATCAGAAAATCAATAATTAGCATAACAAATTAAGACAAAGATAATGTTTTTTTTTAGAGGAAATGCTCTATATGTTCACCTTTACCCTCAACAATAGCTGTATTCACGGAACAATGGTTTTTTTTTTTTTTTTTTTTTTTTTTTTTTTTTTTTTTTTTTTTTTTTTTTTTAGCTTATGGGACTTAACTACGGGGTCATCAGTCCCTAAACTTACAAACTACTTATCAACTACCTTATCCTACAGGCGGCACAAATATCCATGCCCGAGGGGGGATTCGAACCCCCGACCGTAGTGGCCGTGCAGACCGTGACTGACGCGCCTCAGTCCCCTCGGCCACCGCGGCCGGCTCGGAATAATGGTGTGAACAGCACTGTAAAGAATGTACGGAGGTATGGTGAGGCTTTGGCATCGGATATTGTCTTTCAGCATCCCTAGAGTTGTCGGCCACCCCCATGAACCACAGACATTGCCGAGTTGGGGTGGCTTGCGTGTCTCAACGATGCAGATAGCCGTACCGTAGGTGCAACCACAGCGGAGGGGAATCTGTGGAGAGGCCAGACAAACGTGTGGTTCCTGAAGAGGGGCAGCAGCCTTTTCAGTAGTTACAGGGGCAACAGTCTGGATGACTGACTGAGCTGGCCTTGTACATCAGCTAATGTAGCTTTGCCACACAGCTACTGCGAACGGCTGAAAGCAAGGGGAAACTAAAGCCGTTAATTTTCCCGAGGACATGCAGCTCTACTGTATGGAAATATGATGATGGCATCATCTCGGGTAAAATATTCCGGAGGTAAAATAGTCCCCCATTCGGATCTCCGGGTGGGGACTACTCAGGAGAATGTTGTCATCAGGAAAGACAATACTGGCATTCTACGGATCGGAGCGTGGAATGTTAGATCCCTTAATCGAGTAGGTAAATTAGAAAATTTAAAAAGGGAAATGGATAGGTTGAAGTTAGATATAGTGGGGATTAGTGAAGTTAGGTGGCAAGATGAACAGGATTTCTGGTCAGGTGAGTACAGGATTATAAATACAAAATCCGTTCGGGGTATCACAGGAGTACGACTGGTAATGAATAAGAAAATAGGAATGCGGGTAAACTTCTATGAACAGCACAGTGATCGCATTATCATTGTCAAGATAGATACGAAGCCAACACCGACAACAGTAGTACAGGTTTATATGCCAACTAGCTCTGCCGATGATGAGGAGATCGAAGAAATATATGAGGAGCTAAAGGAAATTATTCAGACAGTCAAGGGAGAGGAAAACTTAATTGTGATGGGAGATTGGAATTCGGTAGTAGGAAAAGGAAGAGAAGGAAAAATAGTAGGTGAATATGGACTGGGCAGAAGGAGTGAAAGAGGAAGCCGCCTGGTGGAATTTTGCACGGAACATGATTTAATCGTAACAAACACGTGGTTTAAGAATCACAAAAGAAGGTAGTATACGTGGAAGAGACCAGGAGACACCGGAAGCTATCAGATAGATTCCGGAACCAGGTTATAAACTGTAAGACATACCCAGGGGCAGATATAGACTCTGACCATAACTTGTTAGTCATGAACTGTAGGCTGAAACTAAAAAAAACTGCAGAAAGGTAGGAAAATAAGGAGATGGGACTTAGATAAATTGAAGGAACGTGAAGTTCTGAAGAATTTCAGAGGGAGATTTAGGCAATAATTGACAGAAACAGGGGGAAATAAAACAGTAGAAGAGGTATGGGTAGCATTGAGAGATGAAATAGTGAAGGCAGCAGAGGACAATATAGGAAGAAAGGAAAGACTTACAAAAATCCTTGGATATCACAGGAAATATTCAGTTTAATTGATGAAAGGAGAAAATATAAAAATACAGTAAATGAAACAGGCAAAATGGAGTACAGACGACTAAGAAATGAGATTGACAGGAAGTGCAAAATGGCTAAGCAGGAGTGGCTAGAAGCCAAATGCAAATCCGTAGAAGAATTTATAAGAAGTGGAAAAGTAGATACCGCCTACAGGAAAATAAAAGAGACATTTGGGGACAAGAAAAGCCACTCTATGAATATCAAGAACTCAGATGGAAAACCAGTTCTCAGCAAAGAAGGGAAAGCTGAAAGGTGGCAAGAGTACATAGAGCAGCTCTACAAAGGAAATGAACTTAGAGACGATGTTGTAGGAAGGGAAGAGGAAGTAGATCAAGATGAAATAGGAGATACTATACTGAGAGATGAATTTGACAGAGCCTTGAAAGACCTAGGTCGGAACAAGGCCCCAGGAGTAGATGACATACCCTCAGAGCTACTAAAGTCTCTGGGAGAGCCAGCCATGACAAAACTATTTGAACTGGTGTCGGAACAAGGCCCCAGGAGTAGATGACATACCCTCAGAGCTACTAAAGTCTCTGGGAGAGCCAGCCATGACAAAACTATTTGAACTGGTGTGTAGGATGTATGAGACAGGCGAAATACCCTCAGACTTTAAGAAAAATGTAATAATCCCCATTCCAAAGCAATCAGGTGCAGACAGGTGTGAAAATTACAGAACCATCAGTTTGATAAGTCATGGTTGCAAAATTTTAACACGAATTATCTACAGGAGAATGGAAAAGCTGGTAGAAGCTGACCTCGGGGAAGATCAGTTTGGATTCAAGAGGAACATAGGAACCCGGGAGGCAATACTCACTTTACATCTTATCTTAGAAGATAGATTAAGAAAAGGCAAACCTACATTTTTAGCTTTTGTAGATTTGGAGAAAGCAATTGACAATGTTGACTGGAACACACTCTTTCAAATTCTGAAGTCAGCAGGGGTAAAATATAGGGAAAGGAGAGTTATTTACAACTTGTACAAAAGCCAGACCGCAGTTATTAGACTCGAAGGGCATGAAAGGGAAGCATCAGTTGGGAAGGGTGTAAGACAGGGTTGTAGCCTTTCTCCGAAGTTATTCAATTTGTACATCGAGCAGGCGGGTAAGGAAAGCAAGGAAAAATTTGGAATAGGGATTAATGTTCAGGGGGAAGAAATAAAAACATTGCGTTTTGCTGATGACATTGTAATTCTGTCAGAGACAGCAAAGGACCTGGAAGAGCAGTTGAATGGAATGGACAGTGTGTTGAAGAGAGCGTATAAAATGAACATTAATGAGCAAAACAAAAATAATGGAATGCGGTCTTAGAAAATCAGGCGATGCTGAAGGAAATAGATTAGGTAACGAAACAACGAAGGTGGTAGATGAGTTTTGTTACTTGGGTAGTAAAATAACATGCGATGGTCGCAGTACAGAGGATATAAAATTCAGAATGGCAATGGGAAGAAAAGCATTCTTGAAAAAGAGAAATTTGTTAACATCGAATATTAATTTAAGTGTAAGGAAGTCTTTTCTGAAGGCATTTGTGTGGAGTGTTGCCTTGTACGGGAGTGAAACATGGACGATAAGCAGTGCGGACAGGAAGAGAATAGAGGCTTTTGAAATGTGGTGCTACAGAAGAATGCTGAAGATTAGGCGGGTAAATCTCATAACTAATGAAGAGGTACTGAACAGAATTGGTGAGAAAAGGAATTTTTGGCATACCCTGACTAAAAGAAGGGATCGCTTGGTAGGACACATTCTTAGTCATCGGGGAATCGTAAATTTACCATGGAGGGAAGTGTGTGGGGTAATAATCGAAGAGGGAGACCAAGAGACGCGTATAGTAAACAGATTCAAATGGATGTGGGTTGCCGTTCTTATGAGGAGATGAAAAGGCTTGCTCAGGGTAGAGTAGGTTGGAGAGCTGCATCAAACCAGTCTCCGGACTGAAGACCATAACAACAACACAAGATGCATTTTGGCTGGTGCATTTCGAATGGGTTAAGGCACATCAAGGGATATGGGGAAATGAACTAGCTGACAACCTTGCTAAAAGAGCAGCTCGATCACGACAGTCAACACGCTATAACAAAATACCTACAAGTGCCGTAAAGAAGAAACTTCGAGAAGAGTTTAGGAACAAATGGGACATTGAGTGGCACAGAACAAAAACCGGGGAAAGCACTAAACCGTATTTTCCTACGAACCGACAACGTTTAATGATTAAACTTCCAATATCTCCGAATTTTACAGCTATGCTAACAGGCCATGGGAAACTGAAAGCCTACTATCAGCGATTCAAAATAATTGAAGACTGAACGTGCACATGTAACAGTGCTGTCCAAACTATTGACCACGTGTTTTTCGACTGCTACAATTTATTGAAAGAGAGGGACCATCTCAGGAAAAAAATAGCTGCCAAAGGAGGAGGATGGCCCGTCAGTAAATATGACTTAGTACATAAATACACTACTGACTTTTACAATTTTTGTAATTCAATAAGATTTCCTAATGTATAAAACTTTTATAATTTTTGTAATTAATTAAGATTTCCTAATGTATAAAACTGTTTGTTCCTTTGCAAACCCTGTCAACTTGTATACTGTACTTGTGTTTGTAAGAACATTTGATGTAACCGCCTGAATCAAACCATCAAACATGTAATATTGCTATGTAATGGGGCATGTTAAATAATAAATAAAAAAAAAAGATGCATTTTGCATGCAAGTTGCAAAACACGAATTATTTACAGACGAATGGAAAAACTGGTGGAATTCGACCTGTGGGAAGTTCAAATTGGATTTAGAAGTTTAGGAACACGCAAGGCAATACATTACGACTTATCTTAAAGATAGATTAAGGAAAGGTAATCATACGTTTTTAGCATTTTTGGATATGGAGAAAGCTTTTGACAATGTGGACTTGAATACACTTTTTCAGATTTTGAAGGTAGCAGGAGTAAAATATAGGGCGCGAAGAGTTATATTCAACTTGTACAAAAACCGGACAGCAATTATTAGAGTCGAAGGGCATGAAAGGGTAGCAGTGGCTGGGAAAGGAGTAAGACAGTGTTGTAGCCTTTCCCCAGTGTTGTTCAAATGTTTGTAAATCTATCGGGCCAAACTGCGTGGTCATCAGTCCGTAGCTTACAAACTACTTAAACCTAGGTAAACTAACCTAAGGACAACACACACACCCATGCCCCAGGGAGGACTCGAACCTTCATGGCGAGCAACCGCGCGCTCCGCAGCGAGACGCTTTAGACCGCTCGGCTACTCCACCGCGGCCCAATGTTATTCAGTCTGTACATTGAGCAAGCTGTGAAGGAATGCAAGGAGAAATTTGGAGAGGGAATTAAAGTCCAGCGAGAGGGAATAAAAACATTACGGTTTGTTGACGATATGAGAATTCTGTCAGAGATAGCAAACGAGATGGAAGAGCAATTAAACGCAATGGACAATGTCTTGAAAGGAAGGTATATGATGAACAAGAGTGCAATGGATTCCACGACACTTTTCTGCTTGGAAATGAGTGCTACAATACGCCTTTTGCAATTAATAAAGACGTCGAATACATGTGAATGAGCTACATATGTCTCGATAAAAGAAAGCGGCGAGGATTATCTACACTGTCCTCAGTTTTTGCTAGCCGCGGCGGAGTGGCCGAGCGCTCTAAGGCGCCTTGCTGCGGAGCGCGCAGTCGCTCGCCGTCGGAGGTTCGAATCCTCCCTGGGACATGGGTATGTGTGTTGTCCTTAGGTTAGTTTAAGTAGTTTGTAAGTCTAGGGACTGATGAGCATATCAGTTTGGTGCAATAGGTTTACAAACACACAACAAGTTATTGTTACTTCCAGATAAGCTTTACGAATATATGAGATACTCGTAAAAAGAGAAATTTCTATTACATACTCGTGATATTTCGTGGTGACATTGAAAACCAATATTACAAACATAGTTTTTCTGAATTTATTTGCAGTTGTGCAGACATATATTAGTTAACCGCAAAGCTTTAAATAATGAAAACTACACTATTTAGGTATGTTTTTTGCTTATCATAATGCGTTTCAAGGATTTATTTGCATTTTGTAGTGCATTTGTTTACATAAGTACGGTACATTTTTGACGCTGCAATGTATGAATTTCTGCCACTCTTGCACTGCAGTTGGTGTGTGTTTTATCCGAATATTAGAGACAGTATTTTTCGATGTCTCCTTAAAGATGTTGTGCCTCCTCCATTACAAAGAATATCAGACACAATAATCATGACTTAGACCTACCTTTATACAAAAATAGCCAGTGTGTCGATTTTTGTGTTGTGGTACCCAGTGTAATGGAGGAGACACAATACTTTCAAAGCCGCGGTGGAGTGGTCGAGCGGTCTAAAGCGCCTCGCTGCGGAGAGCACGGTTACTCGCTGTGGAGGATCGAGTCCTCCCTGGGGCATGGGTGTTTGTGTTGTCCTTAGGTTAGTTTAACTAGGTTTAAGTAGTTTGTAAGCTACGAACTGATGACCACGCAGTTTGTCCGATAGAATTACAAACATTTGAACATTTGAATACTTGCTACTATAGACAAAAATACTATTTAGCATATAAAAAACATCCCAAGATTTATTACGTACAATTTCTACCGTTCCAGAAAGCTAATGTATTTATGCAAACAAATACACTAAACCGAGACAATTCTCGGAATGCGTTGCTTAACATTATTTAAATGCATGATGAATACAATTATAGGCTACCTAAAAACATCCAATTATGAGGAACAAAATGAAGTTACGTTAATTTTCAATGACTGTCATTCCCTATATGTGTGAAAGACAAGTGTAAAGTTCAGAATGCCGGTCGCAATGGCCGAGCGGTCTGCGGCGCGCCAGTCACAGTCTGCATGGCCACTACGGTCGGGGGTTCGAATCCCCCCTTGGGCATGGATGTTTGTGTCGTCTTTAGTATATGGTAGATCATACGTAGTTTGTAAATTTAGAGAATGATGACACCACAGTTAAGTCTCTTAAGCTTAACAAACATTTGAACATTTTTGAAAGTTCAGAATAAGATAATTTTGAACACACAAGAGAAAGCTCACATACAGCACATTTGCAGGTCATTTCATAGATAGAATCACCACCCTATTGAAGAACGCCAGAAGCAGTAAGAATAAGTTTTGGACTGCTAATACCCGGTTATCCCAAAGCAAAAGAACGTAAACGGCCACTACGAGAACTTCAAACCTAAGATACGCCACCATTCGGAATTGAAGACAGTTTTTGAGGTTATAATTTACACTCAAAATTTTCTGGTAAATATTTAACCAACTTGTGGTTTCCAATAAACCTGCAGTTTCAGCCCATAGATTCGGGACTATAATCCGACTATGGTATTCATCTTCTTTCTTTCTTTCATGAAATTTAGCAGTTTCTCACAGTCCATGTTTAGTGTTTGAGAGCATCAGCCAATTAAAAAAAATCGATACAAATTTCACTGTTTGTCGCCCGAAGTCTGTACGTTTCAGCGATGAGATTGGCTGAGAGGAGACAGTTCGTAGAAATCGATGGTAAGGCATCGACTAAAACAGAGGTGATATCAGGCGTTCCACAGGATAGTGATATTGATCCTCTGCTGTTCCTTATTTACATAAATGAAGGGGAAAATCTAAGTAGCTCTCTTAGGTTGTTTGCACATGATACCGTCATTTACCGTCTAGTAAAATGATCTGAAGATCAAAACCAACTGCAGAACGAATTGAATAAGATAACAGTATGGTTTAAAAATTGGCAGTTGACTCTAAATAATGAGAAGTGTGAAGTCGTCCACATGAGTACGAAAAGAAATCCGTTAAACTTTGTTTACAAGATAAATAAATCAAAATTAAAGGCCGTAAAATCAAATAAATAAATAAAATAAAATAAGAAACAAAAAAAACTCCACAAAATACCTAGGAATTACTATTACTTCAGACTTAAACTGGAAAGAACACGTAGATAATGCCGTGGGAAAGGCGAACTAAAGACTGCGTTTTATTGGCAGAACCCTTAAAAGATGCAACAGAACTACTAAACAGGCTGCACACACTACGCTTGTCCGTCCTTTTTTGGAGTATTGTTGCCCAGTGAGGGATCCTTATCAGGTGGGTTTGACGTAGGACATCGGAAGAGTCCAAATAAGAGCGGCTTGTTTCGTATTGTCACGATACAGGGTAGACAGCGTTACGGAACTGCTCTTATCGCTGCGGCGTGGGCTACTTAGGAAACTCCAATCGCCAACATTCTCCTCCGAATGCGGAAATATATTGTTGACTCTTACGTACATAGGTAGAAATGATCATCAGAATAAAATACGAGAAATTAGAGCTCGAACGGAGAGATTCGGGTGTTCTTTTTTCCCGCGCGCTATTCGATAATGGAATGGGAGATAATTAGTATAACGGTGGTTCAATGAACCTTCTGCCAGGCACTTCAATGTGATTTGCAGAGTATCCCATGTAGATGTACATTGTGACCTTGCCCGGAATGTGCTGATTTGATTTGATAGGCCGTCTTCCGCCGACGCTGGTCGTCGGTAAAACCCACCGATATTGGAGCCACTGTGAACACTGCCTCAGAGCTGTTGTATGCGTAGGGAAGGGGAGTGACGAACAGAGAGCATCTCGTGACTGTAGCTCCAAACAGGGCCATGAGAACAGGCTGTGGTGGAGCCACACCTGCAGCAGACAATGGGCGGACGTGTCATAGCGAGGGCGTGCGACACACAAACGCGTCGTTTGACGGCCTCACGCCCAGCTGGCTCGCTCTGCAGAGTAAACTTCACTGGCTGCAACATCAGGCCCCACTCACAACGGAAACTCCCCGTACTACCCCTCTCAGATTTAAGCCCTGTTCACACGAGGTTACGCGAATCGCGTTTCCGACTACCTGACAATCGGGAGACTGGCAGACTCTACGATTCGAGTATCCCATAACATTCACACAGGAAGACTCAAGTATCCCGCTTGCGCCGCGGCCGAGCGCAATGAGGCGCCATGCTACCATGAGCGACGCTGTTCTCCGTCGTGGGTTCGAATCTCCCCTCCGGCATGGATGTTTGTGCCGTATTTAGTATCAGGTAGTTCATAAGTAGTTTGTAAGTTTAGGGACTGATGACCCCGTAGTTAAGTCCCTTAAACTTGACAAACATTTGAACATTTGATCAACTGCGAATGGGCAAAGCTGAAAATGTGTACCCAGCCGTGATTCGATAACGGGTCTCCTGCTTTCTAGGCAGTTGCGCTGACCCCTTCACCACTGGTGACACAGTGGTCACCGCACCTGCTAGGACTACCTGAGCACGCCTCCCGTCAGATACCAAGTCCCAGCTTCAGCTTGCCCACAGAACTCAAACTCGTAGTCACTATGTACTAATTCCCGTAAGAGTAAGGGACACAAACCTGTCCACCCCTCTCACTAACGAAAGGATCATTGTCCGTCATTGGCTTTTCTCAAAATGTTCAAATGATTGTAGAGCTTATGGGACTTAACTACGGGGTCATCAGTCCCTAAACTTACAAAATACTTACGAACTAGCTAATACAAAGGACGGCACAAATATCCATGCCCGAGGGGGGATTCGAACCCCCGACCGTAGTGCCCGTGCAGACCGTGACTGGCGCGCCGCAGTCCCCTCGGCCACCGCGGCCGGGGGAACCTTTTCTCCCGCTTGCGCTGTGAAATAAAATGAAATCAATTTCATTAGCTGAGGATGAGGGAAGCTCGCTTTTTTGTGTACTCTGTCGCCTATGGTACAATACCCACTGACTCTAGCAATGACGATGATATAATAATTTTACTATTACTACCAGTACATGCATTGCCGGATCTACATTTCCAAACTACTCCCAAGACCAAAAATAACACGACGTTATGGATCTCTTGCCACACGGTGTACATCATTATCATATATATGTTTGTAAATCTATCGGACTAAACTACCTTAACTAAGGTAAACTAATCTAAGGACAAACACCTACAACCATGACCTAGGGAGGACTCGAAGCTCCGACGGCGAGCAACCGCGCGCTCCGCAGCGAGGCGCCTTAGACCGCTTGGGTACTCGACCGCGGCTGTACGTCATTATCCACCTCGAACTCAAGGATGTGATCACGTACTTAGGGTACCTATGGGAGAACCACCTGAAAGTCCAACAACTTAGCAAGTACAACGAATTCTTCAGGAATTTCCTTCAAGTGAGTTTAATGCACCGCTACCAAAAGACACTTGATGGATATACAGGAAAGTGTTATGAAAATGTAAAATGTATACCTCCTTTTGTTAGCACCTGACTTAATTCTCTATTGTTCCTCAAGTGGACTTGCTTAAATTTTAAGACTATTTGTGGAGAACCCCAAGCTGTGCAGAAATGCTTGCGTGTTTTTTTGTTGAAGCACAGAGTTGACTCTGAAAGAGTGTTCTTTTACTGAATTATTTTGGATGTTACTACGTAGCTGTTTGTTATAAAAATTGCAAGCTGATTATCACACATCAATAAGGATGTTTTTAGTTTTCACTTTAGGAAGCGGTCCATCTTCATTTCTCACGCCATTCACTTTTTCTTTTTAGTTAGCTGTCAAAATATAGGAGTGGATTACTTACTGCGGCTGTAAGGGGATACATTATCATCAGAGAAGACGTCTTAAGTTTCTTTAATAAAGGTTTGAAGCTTTCAAGAATGCAGAAGGCACGCTTTTATTTTGGACACCGCCACGGCTGTTAGCCGTAGGAGACATAACATCATATTTTCGTACCCAAGCAGAAGACTGCCACCTGCCAGGAGCACATCACCTTGTCTTGGAGACGATTTGGCGTCCCTCTTAAAGTACATACACCTCGGTTTGCTCCCCCCCCCCCCCTTTAAATCCGGTGCTGAGTACATGCAGATAGCTCTGAAAATTTGTGCCTGTGAATTTTTAATAGCTAGCACAATATTTATAATGTTGTTGTTGTTGTTGTTGTTGTGGTCTTCATCCGCAGACTGGTTTGATGCAGTTCTCCACGCTACCCTGTCCTGTGCAAGTCTCTTCATGTGAGAATACGTTCGGCAAACTACATCCTTTTGAATCTGCTTGCTATATTCGTCCCTCGGTTTCCCTCTACGATTTTTACCCCACACACTTCCTTCTAATGTTAAGTTGACAAATCCTTGATGTCTCAGAATGTTTCCCACCAATCTATCCCTTCTCTTAGTCAGTATACACCAGAAACTCCTTTTCTCCCCAATTCGGTTAAGCATCACCTCATTAGTTACGTGATCTACCCATCTAATTTTCATCATTCGTCTGTAGCACCACATGTCAAAAGCTTCTATAATCTTTTTGTCATAACTCTTTATCGTCCACGTTTCACTCCGTTACAATGCTACACTCCAAACAAATGCTTTCAGAAAGGACTTCCTAACAGTTAAACTAACATTTCGCTTCTTCAGAAACGCTTTCCTTCCCATAGCCACTCTGCATTTTATGTCTTCTATACGTCGGCCATCAGAAGTTATCTTGCTACCCAAATAACAAAACTCATATTATTTCATAACAAACTCATATTTATAATTCATAAATCAAAACCAGTTGCACATTCATTAGATAATTGATATACGACTGTTCACCAAAGTCACTAACGATTTTGTTGCATTACAAACGATTTTTCTAAGCAACATCTACATCCTACTATTGTGTATTTCACCACAAGTTTCGTTTTTAATTGTACAAGTATAGTAGTAACTATTTAAAATTTGGAATTTGTATGGGATTACGAGGAACTACACTTTTAGTTGGTTTTAAAAACATGTTTTATTTCTTAAAAATATCTAAATAACTAATTTCAAGTTTATGGTCAAGTTCGTGTGAAATTTTAAATCGATTTCAAATATAATGATGACTTGTTGTAACTTACAGGTTAGTTCCAGTTTTCTTCTATGAGTTAAACAATATATTGCTTTCTATTACGTACATTTCGTGAAATGACGGTGAAGGTTAAAACTAGAATGAATCTAGCTCACATGGAGTTTACCATCAATCTTTCTTACCGCGAAAAATTCGTGACAGGAACAGGGGGATAGAAATAGGAGTGGTAAAAAAGTTCCTTCCACCACACACCAGATAGGAAACAGATTCAACATGTTCTGAGGTATATTGAATGTTTCAAGTTTATAACTCATCAGGAAGCTAGCAAACATCACTGTCTACCTCGAATTTAAAATTAAATTTTTTTCTCACATTGCGCAACAAAATGGTACGAATGGAACCAAGAGACTGGGAGTGTTGGCGACCAGCATGTCGGGTCGCGTGATGCCAAGTATCCCGATTTTCGCGGGACGTCCGGATTTTCAGGGTTCTGTTGACACGTCCCACTCACCCTCGATCAAATAAAGTCCCAAAGCTTACACAATGGTGCGATACATACAGTACATTTTGTGTTTTCGCTGGTGCAATTCTACGGCCATTATTAAGGGAGTATCACCAACACCGGCTAGAAGACAAGGCCTCACAACTGGCCGTGTCAACGTCACACCGGGAGGCCGCTGACTGGCTGGCCGCTGGGGCACGTTCACCGCCTCGTTAGCACCGCCACCTAGAGAGAAGGCCGCGGCGCTCTCGTGTGACGTCAGGCAGAGTAGGCTGCGCGCGCATAGCTGACTGGGTAGCCGCTGGGGCACGGCCCACTATGCCGAAGCAGCGAGCCAGTCAGCTATGCGCGCGCAACCTACTCTGCCTGACGTCACACGAGAGCGCCGCGGCCTTCTCTGTAGGTGGTGGTACTCGTAGCCGCCGGCCAGTCATCTGGCGGCTGCGGCCTCTCGGTGTGACGTTGGCACGGCCAGTTGTGAGGCCTTGTCTTCTAGGTGGTGATGGTATAACACGACGATCCGCCGCGAAGTGTATTGGTCTAGCGCGACAGATCATGTGGAACTACCGCGTAACCATGATTATTAGCCGTGGAGGTAAGAATAAAGGGAGATGGCGCTACGTATCCCATGCCTTTGAAGCCATGGCCGCCATCACACTCCGACCAAAACGCTGACAGTATGTTATAAACTTATAGCTGCGTCTGTATTTACAGTCGCTAATTGCATCACGTGACCAGCAGCAGCTCTACATTGTACGGTAACCGGCTTCTTAATAGAAGCGACTTATTTACATTTCGTGTGTGCTTTCTCTTGCAGCTCTTTATACTTTAGTGTGCTCGCGTGTTTGTTTATTAAGAATAGCGTTTGTCAGTTCAGTTACTGAATTTTTGATTTATTAGCTCGCGTATATATTTTTCAGATTCGCCGTTAATAAACAGTTCAGCGTTAGGTTTATACTTTGCAAAGCTCACTGTTTATCAAACTACTGTGTCCTCTGACGTACTTACTTGGAAGAAACAAAGGTTTTAGAATGGCTAGGAACTGTGACTGCTGCGAACGGATGGAGGCAGAGTTGGTGACTCTTCGCTAGCAGCTTCAGGCGGCGTTGGCTTCGCTGGCAACGCTTGAGACTGCGGTGGGTGGGCGCCGCTGTTGTGGGCCGCTCGCGGGGGTGCAGCAGACGCCCTGTGCGTCTGTTGTGCCCTCCGATCGGCCTGCGGCTGTGGCCAGCCCGCTCACTGCCCGCGAGGAGGTAGCCCCCCAATCCGTGGTGGATTGGGAGGTCCCCTCAGCGCGTGCCAGGCGGCGTAAGACTTCCCGGGGGACCGAAGTGGAGGCCTCCCCGGTTAGTCTTGCCAACAGATTCGAGGCGCTGTCTGTGGCAGGGGATGTTGCTGATGCGGATGGTGTCGCTTGTCCTGTACTCGCCCCTCTGCCTTCAAGATCCGGGCACTCACAGAGGATGGGTTTGTTGGTAGTTGGGAGCTCCAACGTTAGGCGGGTAATGGAGCCCCTTAGGAAAATGGCTACTAGGGAAGGGAAGAATTCCAATGTGCACTCCGTGTGCATACCGGGGGGAGTCATTCCGGATGTGGAACGGCTCCTTCCGGATGCCATGAAGAGCACAGGGTGCAGCCAGCTGCATGTGGTGGCTCATGTCGGGACCAATGATGTGTGTCGCTTTGGATCGGAAGAGATCCTCTCTGGTTTTGAGCGACTATCAGAAGTGGTTAAGACTGCCAGTCTTGCTTGCAAGATGAAAGCGGAGCTCACCATCTGCAGCATTGTCGACAGGACTGACTGCAGACCTTTGGTTCAGAGCCGAGTGGAGGGTCTGAATCAGAGGCTCAGACGGTTCTGCGACCGTGTCGGCTTCAGATTCCTCGACTTGCGCCAAAGGGTGGTGGGTTTTCGGGTTCCGCTAAATAGGTCAGGAGTCCACTATACTCAGGAAGCGGCTACACGGGTAGCTGGGGCTGTGTGGCGTGGACTGGGCGGTTTTTTAGGATAGATGGCCTCGGGAATACACAAAATGTGTTTCAGTCTCAAAGGGGGCAGGTCAGACACGGGAAGAAAGCAGACATAAAAACCATTGGTGTAACAGTTGTAAATTGTCGTAGCTGTGTTGGGAAAATTCCACAGCTCCAAGCGCTGATAGAAAGTACTGAGGCACAAATCGTTATAGGTTCTGAAAGCTGGCTGACGCCTGAGATAAATTCGGCCGAAATTTTTTCAAAGGGCCAAATGGTCTTCAGAAAGGATAGAATAAATAAAACCGGGGGTGGCGTGTTTATTGCTGTTACAAACGGTTTATCCTGCAGCGAAATTGAGGCAGATACTTCCTGTGAATTGGTCTGGGTAGAGGTTATACCTGGCCACCGAAATAAATTAATAATCGGATCTTTTTATCGGCCCCCTGACTCAGACGATGCGGTTGCAGAAATGTTCAAAGAAAGCTTGAATCATATTTCAAATAGGTATCCGAAGCATACTGTTATAATCGGTGGCGACTTTAATTTACCCTCGATATGTTGGCATAATTACGTATTCAAAACCGGAGGCAAATATAAAACATCGTCCGAACTAGTTCTGAATGCTTTTTCTGAAAACTACTTCGAACAGTTAGTTCATGAACCCACTACAATAGTACGTGGTTGCGAAAATACACTTGATCTCCTAGCAACAAATAATCCCGAGATAGTAAAGAGCATCAAAACAGATACAGGGATTAGCGAACATCGAGTTGTAGTAGCCAGACTGAATATCGAAATTCCCAAATGCACCAAAAATAAACGAAAAATATATCTATTCAATAAAGCAGATAAAAATTCGCTTCACGCTTTCCTGAGTGATAGTCTCCAGTCCTTCAAAACTAAAAATGCGAGTGTAGATCAGTTGTGGCTTACTTTCAAAGACATAATATCAGTAGCAATCGAGAGATTTATACCAAATAAATTAATAAAAGAGGGGGCTGACCCCCCGTGGTACACAAGACAGGTCAGATCACTGTTGCAGAAACAAAGGAAAACGCATGCAAAATATAAAAAGACACAGAATCCGCAAGACTGGCACTCTTTTACTGAAACTCGCAACCTAGCGCGGACTTCAATGCGAGAATCTTATAGTTGTTTCCACAACGAAATCCTGTCTCGTAATCTTGCAGAAAATCCAAGAAAATTCTGGTCATATGTGAAGTACACTAGCGGCAAAACACAAACAATACCTTCACTACGCGATAGCAATGGTAATACTACCGACGACAGTACTGCTAAGGCAGAATTACTAAACACAGCTTTCCGAAATTCTTTCACCAAAGAAGACGAAGTGAACACTCCAGTATTCAATCCAAGAACAGCTGCCAGCATGCGAAACTTAGAAGTAGATGTTCCTGGAGTAGGAAAACAACTTAAGTCACTAAACAAAAATAAATCTTCCGGGCCAGATTGTATACCAACTAGATTCCTCTCAGAGTATGCTGATGCAATAGCTCCGTACTTAGCTATAATTTACAACCGATCACTCAGCGAAAGATCCGTACCCAAAGACTGGAAAGTTGCCCAAGTTACTCCAATATTCAAGAAAGGCAATAGGAGTGATCCCCAAAATTACAGGCCTATCTCATTGACGTCGATTTGCAGTAGGATTATGGAACATATACTTTGTTCAAATATTATGTACCACCTCGAAGAGAACGACCTATTAACCAATAGTCAGCACGGATTCAGAAAGTATCGCTCTTGCGAAACACAGCTTGCCCTTTATTCATATGAAGTGTTAAGTGCCATCGACAAGGGATCTCAAATCGATTCCATATTTCTGGATTTCCGGAAGGCTTTTGATACTGTACCCCACAAGCGGCTTCTAATGAAATTGTGTGCTTATGGAATATCTCCCCAATTGTGCGATTGGATTCACGATTTCCTATCAGAAAGGACACAGTTCGTTGTAATTGACGGTAAGTCATCGAGTAAAACAGAAGTGATATCTGGTGTTCCACAGAGAAGCGTTATAGGTCCCCTACTCTTCCTCGTGTTTATAAACGATTTAGGAGACAATCTGAATAGCTCCCTTAGACTGTTCGCGGATGATGCTGTCGTTTATAGGTTAGTGAAGTCAACAGAGGATCAAAAGCAACTGCAAAGCGATTTAGACAAAATTTCTACTTGGTGCGTAAATTGGCAATTGACACTAAATAAAGAAAAGTGTGAAGTAATACACATGACCACTAAAAGAAATCCGCTGAACTTCAATTACGCGATAAATCAGTCAAACCTTAAGGTCGTAAATTCTACCAAATACCTAGGAGTTACAATTACGAACAACTTTGACTGGAGAAAACACATAGAAAATATTGTGGGGAAGGCGAACCAAAGGTTACGTTTCATTGGCAGAACGCTTCGAAGATGCACCACCTCCACCAAAGAGACTGCCTACATCACACTTGTGCGTCCTCTCTTGGAGTACTGTTGCCCCTTGTGGGACCCTCACCAGGTGGGACTGACGGAAGATATTGAGAAGGTTCAGAGAAGGGCAGTTTTGTTTTATCACGTTACGGGGGGGAAAGCGTCTCGGAAATGTTGCACGAATTGGGGTGGAAATCATTAAAAGAAAGACGTTATTCATTGCGGCGTGATCTGTTTGCGAAGTTTCAATCACCGACTTTTAGTTCTTAATGTGAAAATATTTTGCTAGCACCCACCTACTTAGGGAGACATGACCATCCCAATAAAATAAGAGAAATGAGATCGAAAACGGAACGATTTAGGTGTTCTTTCTTCCCGCGCGCTATTAGAGAATGGAACGGTAGAGAAAAGTTATGAAAGTGGTTAATGAACCCTCTGCCAGGCACTTAAATGTGATTTGCAGAGTATCTATGTAGATGTAGATGTAGATGTAGATGTAGATCTACGCACGTAACGTCCTCAAACTGGTTGTTTCAAGTTTTTGTTTAAAATAAAATCTCGAAAAACGAAAAAATTTTGCGTTTCTTCTGTTTAAAAAGGGTTGTTACTACAATATTAAGAATCACAAACGTGGGTTCTTTCTTTAGCTAATCGGATGATCGTCAGATAAAATAATTCGATTGAGTGAACCAACGCCAGATTTACGAGCACAGTGACGATATCTTTTGTTCAAATGTTCAAATGTCTGTAAATCTATCGGACCAAACTGCGTGGTCATCAGTCCGTAGCTTACAAACTACTTAAACCTAGGTAAACTAACCTAAGGACAAACACACACACCCATGCCCCAGGGAGGACTAGAACCTCCACGGCGAACAACCGCGTGCTCCGCAGCGAGACGCCTTAGACCTCTCGGCTACTCCACCGCGGCGATATCTTTTCTTTGTGTAGTTTCATTAATATTGAAACTAGGTTTTGCTTTCGAAATCATTGACTTAAAAAATGAAATTTATATTTTATTCCTTGTACATTCGTAAATAGTATGTTTAGTGGAGGAAATAACTTCCATCTTTAGGAAAACGAAAATCATTAGAGAAAAAAGGCTACATTACAAATAAAGATGTTGTATAGGATCTTTCACAATATAAATGGTAAAATCACACGTTATCAAGCCAATTTACACATGAAATGGTAGTTCCTTCGATTTCGCGTCACAATCAGAACGAATCGTGCACATAAACATCACACAAGTGACCATAGCAGTGCAAAATCCTTCCAAAACGAGCGACAAGCATAAGCAAACAAGGTAAATACAACAGTGTTTTGGTCGGATCAAGATGGCCATCCTTGGCTTCAGCTGTGGCATCAGAGTGCCTCCGTTTATTCTTACCTCTATGTTATTAGCAGACACTTCATTAGCGCGTCGGAATAGAGACCACTCTAAGCTCACGTAAATTTCCGATATTCTACATCTACATCTACATGGGATACTCTGCAAATCACATTTAAGTGCCTGGCAGAGGGCTCATCGAACCACAATTATACTATTCATCGCCCATTCCATTCTCGAATAGCGCGCGGGAAGAAAGAACACCTGAATCTCTCTGTTCGAGCTCTGATTTCTCGTATTTTATTCTGATGATCATTTCTACCTATGTACGTAAGAGTCAACAACATATTTTCGCATTCGGAGGAGAATGTTGGTGATTGGAGTTTCGCAAGTAGCCCACGTAGCAGCGATAAGCGCCGTTGTTGTAGTGATTCCCATCCCAGATCCTGTATCATTTCCGTAACGCTGTCTCCCCTATATCGTGACAATACGAAACGAGCTGCCCTTCTTTGGACTCTTTCGATGTCCTCCGTCAAACCCACCTGATAAGGATCCCACACTGGGCTGCAATACTCCAAAAATGAACGGACAAGCGCAGTGTATGCAGTTTCTTTAGTAGTTCTGTTGCATCTTTTAAGGGTTCTGCCAAAAAAGGGAAGTCTCTGGTTCGCCTTTCCCACGATATTATCTACGTGTTCTTTCCAGTTTAGGTCTGAAGTAATAGTAATTCCTAGGTATTTCGTGGAGTTTACGGCCTTCACATTTGATTGATTTATGTTGTAGACAAAGTTTAACGGATTTCTTTTCGTACTCATGTGGACGACTTCACACTTCTCATTATTTAGAGCCAATTGCCAATTTTTACACCATGCTGATATCTTATTCAGATCGTTCTGCAGTTTGTTTTGATCTTCAGATGATTTTACTAGACGGTAAATGACGGCGTCATCTGCAAAGAGCCTAAGAGTGCTACTTTGATTTTCCCCTAAATCGTTTATGTAAATAAGGAATAGCAAAGGACCAATAACACTACCCTGTGGAACGCCGGATATCACCTCTGTTTTAGTCGATGCCTTACCATCGATTACTACGAACTGTGTCCTCTCTGACAAGAAATCCCCTATCCAATCGCAAATTTGGGGCGATATACCATAACCACGCAATTTGATTAAAAGCCGTTTGTGAGGTACGGTGTCAAAAGCTTTCTGGAAATCAAGAAATACTGAATCGATTTGCGAACCTTTGTCGATAGCACCCATCACTTCGTGTGAATAAAGAGCTAGTTGTGTTTCGCATGAACGATGTTTTCTAAATCCGTGTTGACATTGGGTCAAGAGATCGTTCTGTTCGAGATAATTCATAATATTTGAATACAGGATATGTTCCAAAACCCTGCTGCAAATTGACGTAAATGAAATAGGCCTGTAGTTTAGTGGGTTACTCCTACTGCCTTTCTTGAATATCGGTGTGACCTGTGCAACTTTCCAATCTTTTGGTACAGATCCTCCTATGAGAGAGCGGTTGTATATGACTGTTAAGTAAGGAGCTATCGCTTCAGCATAATCAGATAGAAATCTAATGGGTATACATTCCGCACCAGAAGACTTGTTCTTGTTAAGTGATTTTAGTTGCTGCACTACTCCGATGATATCTACTTCTACGTTACTCATTACGGCATCTGTTCGTAATTCGAAATCTGGAATATTGGTTTCGTCTTCTTTGGTGAATGAGTTTCTAAAAGCTAAGTTTAGTAACTCTGCTTTAGTAGCGCTGTCATCGGCAGGATCACCATTACTATCACGTAGTGAAGGTATTGTTTGTGATTTGCCCCGAGTATATTTAACATATGACCAAAATCTCTTTGGATTTTCAGTCAAATTACGAGAAAGAGTTTCGTTGTGATAAATATTGTAGGCATCTCGCATTGAAATCCTCGCTAAATTTCGAGCTTCTGAGTACGATGGCAAATCCTGGGGATTTCGTGTTCGTTTAAATTTAGTATGCCTTTTCCTTTGCTTTTGCAACAGTGTCCTGACCTGTTTTGTGTACCAAGGGGGATCGCCTCCTTCTTTTATTAATTTATTTGGTATAAAACTGTCAATTGCTGTCGATACCACTTCTTTGAATTTGAGCCACATCTGGTCTACAGCTACGTTTAGTGTTAGAAACGAGTGGAAGCTGTCTTTCAAGAAGCAATGTATTTTGTTTTCATCTGCTTTCCTGAACAAATATACTTTGCGTTTATTTTTGGTAACTTTGGGACTGTCGATATTCAATTTCGCTACGACAACTCTGTGTTCACTAATACCTGTATCCGTTTTGATGCTCGTTATGAGCTCAGGATTATTTGTTGCTAAGAGATCAAGTGTGTTTTCACATCCATTTACAATTCTAGTTGGCTCATGAACTAATTGTTAGAAGTAATTCTCAGAGAATGCGTTTAGTACAATTTCGGACCATGTTTTATGCCTACCTACTGATTTGAAAATAAAATTTCGCCAAAATATATTAGAAATGAAATGGACGAGAGAGCCATTGAGTCTTATTTCAGGCGCACAGGAAGGAAAGGAGTTTGTATAACCCACACGATCCTCTGCGTCATAAGTGGGATTATACAAACTCCTTGCCTTCCTGTGCGACTGAAATAAGACTCAATGGCTCTCTGGTCCATTTCATTTCTAATATATGAAGCAATGTCAGCAATCGTTTGTTCCTCAGTAATATCGATACAACGTTACAGACAGCAGTTCTTCAAAAGGAGACCACGTCCTTTCTCCAGAAATTCCGAAAATCTTGCGAATCTATGGGACTCACTTCTTTTATTAGCTGTGAGTATATTTCCCTGCCTTCCTTCTTTCTGGCCATAGTCGAACTCAACGTCTGGGTTTTCGTCGTTGTGCTCTAATCTGAAGATTTACGACACAGCTCCAAAATCTGAGTCGTCTATGTGCAAAATGCTGCATAAATATAAATTTAGATATATATGTAATGTGCAACCAAGTGTCGTAATATATAACAAACGCGCGGTCTGAGGTTGCATGTCACGAGTTGCGCCGCAGCTCCCGCCGGAAGTTCGAGTCCTCCCTGGGGCATTTATGTGCATGTTGTCCTTAGCAAAAGTTAATTAAGTCTAGGGACCGATGACGTAATTAGTTTGACTCTTAGTTACACAAACTTCTAACTTTAAAACGAAAGTGTTGAGTCTATAATTCAAAGCAGTACTGATTCAATTCCGTGCTAACTGCACACGAGGAAAACAATTACTTCAGAAAAAAAATTAAAACTTCTCGTTAAATAGGAACCATAAGCTTACAGAAATCATATGAATGACGTTCCAAAAAAATCAGTTTCCCCCGGATTCTTGTGTGGTATGAATGAACGATTACAAGAGCTCAGTTTTCATCACATGTCGTGCGCGTTATTTCCGTCTATTGCGCATGCGCGGATTCGCGCCAAGCAATATCTGCCGCGCATCGTGTTAATAGGTCTACGTGAAGCACTACGTAGTTCCAGATAATCATGCTTGGAGCGTTGCTACATAGGTGTACGCCTAACACCGCCTAGAATATAAGGCCTCACAACTGACCGTGCCTACGTCACACCGAGAGGCCACGAACGCAAGCTGACTGACCGACCGCTACGAGGCGGTAAGCGTGCCCCAGCGGCCAGCCAGTCAGCTGGCGACCGCCACCTCTCGCTGTGACGTAGCACGACCAGTTGTGAGGCCTTGTCTTCTAGGCGGTGTTGGTACGCTTCTCAGGCTAATGCTATACTAGGCGATTTTCTCCTCTCGATAATAATCGCAGCTGAAGTAGTCGCCTTTAAGTATCACACTTGAAACGATTATAATCGCGGGGGATGAAGTCGCGCCGTTCTTACCTGGGTGCCGCACAAGCAAAGATTTAAAAAAAAAAAATAACCTAGATTCACTAACGGCGCTGATTTCGCGGGATAATTTGAGCCTTCGGCCGGCCGCCATGATAGTGGTAAACGTCAGCTAAATAGGAGCATTGTTGGGAGATCAATCGTGTATTATACAGCTACTGCGGTATATATACCCAGATCATAGTCACGTCTGTACTGTGACTATTGCAGTGTAAATGAATCACGAAGGTGAAGAAATGCCCAGCTTTTAAATGCATAATTCTATTTAAGAAATAAATTAAAATAATGATACTCTCTCCCCATTTATATTTCTTAAGAATACAAGTAGCCCTATTACTTGTGTAACAGGCTGCCAGTCAAGACAATTTCGGATTTTGAATGAAATAAATAACACTACTGGTGGTTCTTACAAACGAGCTACTTTAGTCAGTACTGGTGGACAGGAAGTTCAAAAAGTTTAATTTTATTATGTGTAAAATGACTATTGGGGGGCACGAGATCATTTACCTCAGCGCAGTTTGAATTTTTGTTTATGAAATTCATATTAGCAACTTGTAACACAGAATTTAAAGGTCATCTGCTTTACATATAGGTATAACAAATGAAAGGGGTTTGCAGAGGTATGTATAGTTGAATATATAAATGACACATAGTCACACCGGATGCACTTTGTGAAGTTTAACCCTATGATGACAGTTGACGACTTTTGAGCAGTTCACGCTACTGTATTTGGCTGCATTAAAACTGCTAATATATATGCTAGATGCCCTAATGCTAATGTTACGTGCACTTAGTTAAGAAGAAGTTATGGCATACTTCGTGTTCTTAAAAGAATTTGGCAGTGACTGGTTGCTGTATTCACAAGGTAAAAAGCTATTTTATAGTTATGTATCTGATAGGGTATTTCATTTTTCGCCGCGGTGGAGTAGCCGAGCGGTCTAAAGCGTCTCGCTGCGGAGCGTGCGGTTGCTTGCCGTGGAGGTTCGAGTGCTCCCCGGGGCATGGGTGTGTGTGTTTGTCCTTAGGTTAGTTTACCTGGGTTTAGGTAGTTTGTAAGCTACGGACTGATGACCACGCAGCTTGGTCCGATAGATTTACAAACATTTGAACATTTCATTTTCACAGTCTATTTTTAACATTAACTCTTCCAGGCAGCTCTGTATCATTTTTTGATGGTATAAAATATCTAAATATTTGAGAATACAGCAGGTACTCAAACAAAGACGTAAAGGTTCCTGAAACTCTTCCGAAATTAATGTTTGTACAAAAGTTTCACCATCGTAGAGTATACTGAGACAGTGCCAAAAAACGGTGTCTGACGATACATTCCGTTCATATGCTGCTCTTAGAACGCTAAAAAATTAAATGTTATAATTCGGTTTAGTTAGAAAGAAGAAAAGCTATTGGCCGATTTCTACACCGTATGTGTAATAAATTTACACACAACCGATAGTTGCTGTGTATTAAAAGAGTTTGAAGCTGTTTTGTAATTATATATTTACATGAGACATAGTTTTCGCGACTTAACTCGAATGAATACACACGTTAATCAAAAGAGTCTTACGCACATTTAAAGTTGGCGCGGAAGTTTACCGACCATAATGGCTGCCGAAGCGCTCTTCAATTTACCCGCTGTTCTCTGTTAGCCGCTTACGGAATTGTGGGGCCTTGCGCACAACCGACAAAAATAGGTGGCTTCTGCAGCAGTGTTGCAACCAGCCACGATGGACACTAAGCATGATGAGCTGTCATTCAAAACTTAAATATTTATCTGCAGTAGCATTATATGTAGTTCGTCATCGTAGGCTATCTTTATAATCTTGCTATTTTATGTTGTAGAGCAGTGGCGGCTCTAGCATGTATCACATGGGTGGGCCAGATTATAAAATAGGTGGGCCCAACCTCAAATTCACGTGGATAAATATGAAGGATATAGTGCAATTTAAAATATTAAGTTATTGACCTTAGACAATTTTGCTAATACATTCATTATAACACACAAGTGCACATTAGTTTTGTAATTCCTATTAAATTCATGACTCTGTAGTGAGTATTTATAGTTACTGTATATTAATTCTGTTCATTTATATATCTACATCAACGAGATAAAATTTCATAGAGTGACATCTGCAGTGAATTGAACTTCTAACAGCTTTCTTTGTCTTCGGTTCGTCACGCCCCCTTGCCTTTGTCTAACTTGAAAAACCTCATACTAGCGTTGCTTTTTGTCTAGAAACAGTTCGTTGTACAGTCGCTGCAATAAGTTAAGTTTTCATATAATTATAGATAACCTTGTTTGGCCTTGCCATAAATACGAGGGTCTCTAATGCTACCTCACTATCATCACTTCCTGTACCACGCTCCCCTAAATCTACAGGTTGTCTGTTTATATGATGACTGCACGGCTACTTTATAATGCCGCACTGCGCGCTTTGAAAGGCCAGTGTGGCAATAGTGGTGACAGAATAATAGGCCTGGATGTTTAAACGACATAGTGAATACTGAAAGACATGGGCAAATTGATATGTTGTTTATCTTGTGAGGAGGCGATCCAATAATATGATACGTTTCAAAAATAGTAAAGCCAAGATCTCTGGTAAAAAATTTTATTTGGACGACCGGTTTGGATTGTCTCTGCCATCATCATCTGGTCCAAAAAAATATTTTACATGGCCGTCATCTTGTAATGTCAACAGTTGTTGTATAAAATAATTTAAAGTGCATAGGTGCACTATGTCATTGTAATTACAACCATCGAAACCGGTCGTCCAAATAAAATTATTTACCAGCGACCTTGGCTTTACCATTTTTGAAACGTATCAAAAATTGAGATTTGTTTAGGCAATTCAGCAGTTCTGTGCTATACTCCTGGCACTTAAATTGATTACCAAGCTATAATTCCAAGAATTAGACTGTCAACTTCTATCTGCTCGTTGTCATATTTTAGACATATACAGGCAGGAAACCTTTCACAAGTTGTAAACCGCATATGGTATGTTATTTGAAGGTTTAGTAACAGAGAATAACTGTTTATTTATTTTATATATAAATATATCATATATAACTATTTATTAATGTTCATGAAACTTCATTAGCCAACTTTTCGAGGACTACGCTTGATTTACTATTTATTGCAATGTTTTTATCATCTGCAAACAAAACACACTTGGCATCTGGTAATGTTACTCATGAAGGGTCATCGATGAACAAAAGAAAAAGTTAGGGCCCTAAGATGGAACCTTGGGGGCACTACATGTTATTAGTTCCCTTTTGGATGAAGTGTGGCACCTTAAAACATGTCTCTTTCTTACTGACAACATGGAACAAATGTTGGTCCAATCTCCACCTCCTAGAGAGTCCTGACTATTGAAAAAGCATAGTACACCACGTTGAGAGTAAGATGGGAGATAGTGTTGGCCTTGAGAGAATGTAGATTCGAATGCAAGCGGCGGCATCTCTGGCTCAACGGACAGCGGTGCGTGGCGTGCAGCAGACGTGGTAGGCAGGTCATCTCAGCAGCCTTGCATTCTCTCACGCACAGCCGGATTCTTACCGATGTGAATCTAAACACAGCTGACTGCAATCTAATGGAGGCCACACCAAGTTTCGCGGTAACTAACGCCTTAATTGTTGCGGCCGATTCCAAACCGATATGCACCAACGAGAAACTGTTTCATAATCGGTTACTTGTATGTAACTGTCAAATGACATAACTGATCATACTTCGACAGTTACACGAGGTAACTAATTTCATTTGAAATAACAACCAATAGTAATTCATTATCAACGAAAGAGCATACGTTAAAAAATAGCTTGAAAGTGATATATATATATATATATATATATATATATATATATATATATATATATATATATATATATATATATATATATATGGCCGTATTTAGGCAGGTGCAACATGTGCAGTTGCACAGGGCGGCACAATTTTAGGGGCTTTTGCCACCAAACAAAATTTGTTTAAATATTATTTTAATGTTAATTGAATCATTATTATTCAGAATTTCAATTACAGCAATAAATTTTAAAATTCAGGTTGTTGTGTTGGTAACAATGGCGTATCTGGAGAGGTTCTTTTTTATTTTCATTTTTTTTTTTTTTCAGTTTGAATCCCAGATGCCAGGGGGGGTGCGTAAAATAAATTACTGCACATACCCTAAATATCCTAGATACCCAAATAACTCTTCAAGTCACAATGAAGTGCATGGCAGAGGGTTTTATGAGTTTCTCTACAGTTCCATTCGCTAATAGCTCGCGGAAAAAAGGAACATGTAAATCTTTCCGTTTTCGATCTCGTTTCTCTTTTTTTATTTTGATGATCATGTCTCCCTGTGTAGGTTGGTGCTAACAAAATATGTTCGCATTCTGACGAGACAGTTGGTGAAATAAATTTCGCAAATACATCTCGTCGCAACGAGAAACGCCTTTGTTTTAATGATTTCCGCCCTAACTCGTGCATCATTCCCGTGACACTCCTCTACATCGCGATAATACGAAACGAGCTGCCCTTCTCTGAACTTTCTTTAAATTGTCTGTCAGTCCCACTTGGTGGGGATCCCACAATGCACAACAATACTCCAAAAAGGGACCCACGTGTGTAGTATAGGCAGTTTCTTTAGTAGGACTGTGACATCTTCTAAGTGTTCTGCCAACGAAACGTGGTCTTTGCTTCGCTTTCCCTACTATATTTTCTATGTTTTCTTTGCAATTTAAGTTGTTTTCAATTGTTGCCCCCTAGGTATTTAGGTGAATTTACGGCCTGTAGATTTGACTGATTTATGGTGTAAATGAAGTTTAACGGGTTTCTTTTAGTGGTCTTCACACTTCTCATTATAAAGGGTCAATTGACATTCTTTGCACCATGCAGATACTTTATCTAAATCATTTTGCAGTTACTTTTGATCTTCTGGTGACTTAACTAACCGATAAGTGACAGCTATCTAAGGGAGCTTTAAACTTATAATGCAGCGTTTGGAATTCAAATTACATTATCACTGTGTTGATATTGACATTGATGTATGGGGTTCACTGTAAAGCTTTCTCGATGCAGAGAGATGAAGACTTATGTTTATGTGTTGCCGATTTACTATGTGTACATGAAAGATGTTAAAAACTACAAAAATGAGTAAAACATACGAGACAACATATCTAAATGTCCGTAACAAATTCATTCCTGAGGTACACGGAATGAGTTAAAACTGAAAAATCGTCTTATCGTATTTTCTGTGCTGAATCGGATGGTAGGCTCACTGGGTGGCAAAAACGGACGAAAATGGTTTTAAAAGCAGTTTAAAAATGTGGCTTTACTTAAAAAAGACCAACTCCAAGTAGACGTTCTTTCAAAAGTGGCCAAATCCATCAGAAGCCAGTCGTAACACAGGACACGTTACGCTGCATGCACGTTGTTTTCTATGTGGACCGTGTTGTGCATCACAAGACCAAGCGCCGTTACTTTATATTTCTGATTTGAGCGCAATTAGTGCTGTTTAGTAGTTATTTACAGTGAGATTTCACTACTAAGTGAAAGAACACTAACCCTTCTAAATGTTAAGAAACATTCATAAATGAATATATTTTACGAACATGTAAAATTTATGTTCCATTATGTCAGTCATGACATATGGCGCTTGGACTAGTGATACATAACACCGTCCATGTGTGTGTTAGTGCTGTTCCTTGGTTTTTTTTTTTTTGTTTTTTTTTTTTTTTGTGTAAAACGAAATGTTCCTCAAGACGAGAGAGGGGGAACTTCTCGATTGTGAGACTAAAAGAAGAAAATGATGATTTATTTCTCAGGTCATGTTCTTAGTTTTTTTTTTTTTTTTTTTTTTTTTAATTTTGCAAATGTTTGAAACACACTATTATTTCTCGTTTTTGTTCAAGAGAAATCAGTGTCAAAATTCATGTTAAAGTAATTTCTTTCAATGTCTCAGTTAATATACGTTTCGATTTGATCATTCAGTAACTATTTTTTCAAACCCTTCCACCTTTCTCTGTTGTATGTTTATTTAATATTAACTTCTCGTAGCTTCACAAAAGTGCATAAAATTCAGATTGCCGCGGCGGAACGGCCGAGCTCATTGAGGCGCTATGCTACGATGCGCGAGGCCGCTCCCCGTCGGGGGTTCGAATTCCCCCTCGGGCATGGTTGTTGTGCTGTCTTTAGTGTAAGTAAGCCGGCCGCAGTGGCCGAGCGGTCTACGGCGCGCCAGTCACACTCTGCACGGCCCCTACGGCCCCTACGGCCCCACGGCCCCTCGGGCATGGATATTTGTGTCGTCCTTAGTCTTAGCTAGTTCATAAGTAGTTTGTAAGCTTAGGGACTGATGACCCCGTAGTTAAGTCCCATAAGTTCTACAAACATTTCAACATTTGAACGGCCCCCTACGGTCGGGGTTTCGAATCCCCCTCGGGCATGGATGTTTGTGTCGTCTTTAGTATAAGGTAGTTGATAAGTAGTTTGTAAGTTTAGGGACTGATGGCCCCGCAGTTTAGTCCCTTAAGCTTAACAAACATTTGAACATTTTAGGGTAAGTTAATTCATAAGTAGTTTGTAAGATTAGGGACTGATGACCCCGCAGTTCAGTTCCATAAGCTTTACAAACATTTGAACACTTTTTAACCAGGCTTATCAACAGCGCTCTGAAGTAGGGATGGAGCTATGAGGCGCGGCGGCTCCAGCGCGCCGAGAATTTCTCGAGCTGCCGGTACTCAGGTAGTTCTCGAGAAGCTCACGAGAAGCGGCGTTGCGGAGCTTGCGCTGTGCGCCATTTGACTGGGGCAGCGCGCCACGCCACGCTCACAGGCAATACTCGCAGCTTGCTGTGATTGTTTTTCAAATATGAACACACGAAAACGAAAGTCTCAGAGCCGGCAGTACTTTGCGGAGGATGGAGGTTCAAATGTTCAAATGTTTGTAAATCTATCGGACCAAACTGCGTGGTCATTAGTCCGTAGCTTACAAACTACTTAAACTAAGGTAAACTAACCTAAGGACAACACACACACCCATACCCCAGGGAGGACTCGAACCTCCACGGCGAGCAACCGCGCGCTCCGCAGCGAGACGCTTTAGACCGCTCGGCTACTCCACCGCGGCGAGGATGGAGGTAACGTCTGGTGCAATACTGTCTTGAAAAGCTCCGCAATGTAGCCAAAACTACAACAAACATGACAAGCCATTTAAAGTTACACTTATGTAATGTCAAACAGATGCGTCCACGGATATAGAAGTGCATTCCTCTATTCATACAAGTCACACAAAATACTCGAATATATGTGTATGTTATCCCTTTCAAACGAAATTAGAAGAACATTCAGTGAAAAGGTTGTATAGGACCAGAAATAGTCCGCCAGTATAAAAACTTTAATTTTTAATTCGGCTCCAATTAAACTAATACGTATCGAAATTAACACTATCCAAAGTTTTGAACAGTATCTGGATAGAATAACGAACAATCAGTATTGTAGTTGTAAATTGTGGTAGTTGCGTTGAGAAAGTACCAGAGCTTTAAGCTGAAATCATAACGACAGAAACTGAAAATCTTTGTTAAGTACTTAACGCTGGATAAAACCGAAATTACTGTAAGCTCTACCGATTTCTTTTTCTGAAATAAGTAAATATATGTAAGGAGTTTTTGGCTGTAATATGTTGTAGCATTTCTCTATCATTCAGGTACATGCGGAATGCATACTTGTTTTCGGTAAAAATGAAGCTTTTGTTTCGTGTGAGAAAATTACGTGTTTTAATTAATAATATTCCAATGGTTTTTGTCTTCTGCGGAACATTCTACTGGTACTATCACTACTAAGTCAGACAAATAAAAGAGAGCTGTATACTTTATACGAATGTGTGAAGTACAAATTCCTCCTCGCACGTACGGAAGACTACTATTACGACTGCTCTAGTTATTGTAATTCTGTCAGAGACAGCAAAGGACCTGGAGGAGCAATTCAACGGAATGGACAGTGTGTTGAAAGGAGCATATAAGATGAACATTCAAATGTTCAAATGTTTGTAGAGTCTATGGGACTTACTATGGGGTCATCAGACCCTAAACTTACAAACTACTTATGAACTAGCTAATCCTAAGGACGGCACAAATATCCATGCCCGAGGGGTATTCGAACCCCCCACCGTAGTGGCCGTGCAGACCATGACTGGAACGCCTCAGTCCCCTCGGCCACCGCGGCCGGCAAGATGAACATTAACAAGAGCAAAACAAGGGTAATAGAATGCAGTCTTGGAAAATCAGGCGATGCTGAAAGAATTCGATTAGGTAACGAATCAATGAAGGTGGTAGATGAGTTTTGTTACTTGGGCAGTAAAATGACATATGATGGTCGCAGTACAGAGGATATAAAATGCAGAATGACAATGGGAAGAAAAGAGTTTTTGAAAAAGAGAAATTTGTTAACGTAGACTATTAATTTAAGCATAAGGAAGTCCTTTCTGAAGACATTTGTATGGAGTGTTGCCTTATATGGGAGTGAATCATGGATGATAAACAGTGCGGACAGGAAGAGGGTAGAGGCTTTTGAAATGTGGTGTTACAGAAGAATGCTGAAGATTAGGTGGGTGGATCGCGTAACTAATGAAGAAGTACTGAAGAGAATTGGGGAGAAAAGGAATTTCTGGCATACCTTGACTAAAAGAAGGGATCGATTGGTAGGACACATTCTTAGACATAAAGGAATTGTGAATTTATCATTGGGGGGAAGTGTGTGGGGTAAAAATCGCAGAGGGAGACCAAGTGATGGATACAGTAAGCAAATTCAGATGGTTGCTGTTCTTATGAGGAGATGAAGAGGCTTGCTCAGGATAGAGTAGGGTGGGGAGCTGCATAAAACCAGTCTCCGGACTGAAGACCACAACAACAACAACTAGTTCAGTGCTTCCTTGAAGAGTAGTTCGCATAGAAATACAGAATGCAGTAAATCGGGCTAAGAAGAGATCAAGAGACGAAGAGACTTCGATTTCTAAAATATATACTGAAGAATTAGGTGACCTCCACAATCTAGGGTATCATTTTGTGTCTGAAATGCCAGAAGAGCTATCAACGAAGCGGATATTATACAAGTAGCGGTCCAAACCACGCGGAGATCAGAAAGAGCCAGAGACGAGACAAGAAGTCGATCTTTCGCCTTAGCTACTAAATATGAATGCCGGTATCAGTTTTCTCTTGAGCGATGACAGCATTGGAGATAGGGTGATAGCTTTAGTGGAAAAGCAAGAAGAGATGCTTTAAAGACTAAACGAGACTTTTTTTTATGGATGGGACCTTCAAATGTTGTAGCAAGCAATTTGCTCAAATATATACGATACATGCAGACTTTGGAAGTTCAAAGTATGAAACAAATATCTATCTGGTGGCCTTTGCACTGTTACCCAACAAAAGAAAAGAGACATATATTCGTCTTTTCAGCACTCTTAAAAGTAATATAAAAGAATGGAATCCTCAATGTCATCGTTGATTTTGAAATAGCTGCTATTTCTCCATTAAAAGTTGTGCTCCCGTCGATTCAAGTTCATTGCTGCCATTTGCACATGAAGAAATCTCTTTGGAGGAAAGTGCAAGACTTGGGACTTGCTTCCGAATACAGAGAAAATGAAGAAGTAAGGTTGCAAATTCAGATGTGTGCTTCTCTGGCATTCCTTCGACCGGAAGATGTCTGCGATGGCTGGCTCGAAATCCATTCACAAGCACCAGATATCCCCAAGCTGTCTCAGTTTTTCGACTATTTCTAATACAGTTGGTTAGAAAACGAAGTCCCAATCAGTGTTTGGAGCTGCTACAGACTGCGCCATCGTACCACCAACGCTGTAGAAGGTTGGCACAACAAGATTAATAATTTGCTTGGGAAACCGAATCCTAAAATTAAAGACGTAATCAAGTGCATGAAGACGGTAGCAGAGAACTCGGCACGTGCTTTAATGAGATCAGAGTTAGGTATGGAGAGAAAACGAAGGAAACAAAACATGTGAAACTCGATGAAAGGATGGCCAAAATAGTACAAAAGTACGAAGAGGATGGTGACATCAGGGCCTGTTTGAAAGCGATCTCTTACCTTCAAAAATTTGAATAAATTCATTGGCCCAGTTTGAGACAACGTATGTGAAGAATGTACAAGTAAATAATAATTTAAAAGTTAATAAAATAAAAAAATTAATAAAAAAACTGATTTTAAACTTGCCTGAATGACAATGTATTCTTGTCATTTAGCCAGTCCAAAGCCTGGATAAAGTGGGATGGGAGTCTGTTTATTACGAAAATTCCGTAAACATAACATGATCACTTCCTGGAAAAAGCGAATTTCTTATATGGAGCACTGTGACTTTTTGTAATATATTGTCTCTCTGACGCAATCATTTACATCTAAATCTTCAAAAAGGTTTTACTTATGACCAATTTCAGCCAATGTCAACTACCTCCTCAAACAATGGAAAACTTAAAACCTAATTACAAAACTGTAATTTAAAAATCGTGTCTATTCTTCTTTACAAAATTTTATATTAAAATAAATATAAAATAATATACTCCCCATACCTCTGGATGGTATATGTAATGTAAAGAACATAATATTTGATGGCGTACGAAAGAAGGGTAGGATTATGCACATAATTAAAGATCATTGGATATAACTCACATACAGTACGTAGGTGACATAAGCTGTACATGGCTTCTTCTCCCGCTCTTACCACTATATTCCCTCTAGGTGATTTCAAAACAGAATAACAACTGGCAAGCCGTTAGAAAATCTAAAACATACATTTTTGGAAGCAAAGAGTTAAAACTGCGTTGAGAACGACACATAATCTTAAAGTGCGACTGCGTGATAATATACCACAAAAGATGCCAAATATGCAAATTACGGGGTTTATGAATGTCCTGTCGCTGAGAAGCCCTCCACTGGCCAAACTCGAAGGTCCTTCATACATGGCGATTAAAAAAAAAAAAAAAATACTTATGGTAGAAAGAAAATTGCATTAGGTTTGCATTTTGACAAGGAAAATTTAGCATAGATAATACTGAAGATCAAATGGAAATAGTGCACAAAAGCGACTCTACGTTGGAGATAGAGATTGCAAAAAGAAATGAGCAAAATTAATCTTCTCCTAGTGCCTATTTTAAGATTTATGATGTTATGCCGTTCTGTCAGAGCCGCGTTAACACCGCCCTTCAAACGACTACCAAGGGAAGCAAAATGTCCTGCTGCTGGAAGAACGACGCTGAATGTTGACATAATGTTCCCTCTTTTAAACGCGTATTGCACTGGCTCTAATTTTTTCCTGTTTTCCCTTCTTTTATGATGCATTCTCTGTCATGGTATGGAAAATTCAAAATGTTCAAATGTTTGTAAAGTCTATGGGACTTAACTACGGGGTCATCAGTCCCTAAACTTACAAACTACTTATGAACTACTTACGAACTAGGACGGCATAAATATCCATGCCCGAGGGGGGATTCGAACCCCCGACCATAGTGGCCGTGCAGACCGTGACTGAAGCGCCTCAGTCCCCTCGGCCACCGCGGCCGGCTGCAGGGAAAATCATGTCATTCATTGTAGCCTTAAACACGCACTCTTATTATGTAAATTATTTTATGGTTCACACACTCTCGTTTTAATGTATGTCTTAATACGCGAGTTCATATTGCTGATTCTATATATTTTACATTTGGCAATACTAATAATGTTATGCAGGATTATAATTACAAAATAGAAAGGGTTTTCCTGTTTCGAAGTCATATGTAGGGGCCATGCACATTTAGCGCTATGAGTGAGATGGGAAGCAATATGCATATTATTTCACCTATACGTGCACAGTCCTAGTTCATGTACATTACATGTAGGTCTAACATTCGCAGGTCAATGGGTGTGGAACAGATTTTATTTTGCGTTAATTTAAATGTTCTTTGTCAAATTGACGTGATTTTAAAATTCTGTGTTTGCAATTTGGTTTCCAGGTTTTCCATTGTAGCTTCTGAATATCCAAAGTAAAAGTTGTCAAACAGAAATTACATGACCACTTCCAACTGTATCACTTTTGGTTCTTGTTTGTCATCTCCATATCTCTTTCATCAATACAGCACGTAAAGCTACGTTTGCACGGGCCATAAAAATTGTTGTTCCCGACAACACTGGCCCACAATGTTTTCTGGCAACATTGGAACCACTCGAATTGCAGCCACATGTACTATAACAATGCCGGTCACTGTTGCCTTGTAATGTTTGTAGAAAAGTATTTCAGGGCCGAGTGTGTTTACATGAACCAAGCTACCGGCGCAAAATAATCAAGTCGGCTCGTTTACCTGCCGGCCGGCACCCATCCTAGCGAGAGGGAGGGGGGGGGGGGGGAGGAGGATTAGTGGCCCGACCTTTTCCGGGCCCAGAATTCACTGGGCCCAGAATTCGCGACACCGTTTCACTCAGCCTCCAGAGAGCGCAGCACGGTCAACAACTTCTCGAGAGTGCGCGAGAATTTCTCGAGAATATGCCTCAGCGTAGCGCGTTTCTCGAGCGCGCTCATAGGCTCATAGCTCATCCCTACTCGGAAGACCCGGATGGCGACCCATCAAAATGCTCGTCGAGACTAACAGTGCCTAACTTCAGTGATCTAGGCCAGTACAGTGTGGCAATAACGTTGAATGATGAGTGTTCCGCATTCAAAGATTTAGACCTCAGTACACACATGCAACATTTGGGTACCCGCACCATGACATCTGGACCACTCAAACATTCATGTTCGACGACGTTCAAATCAATTGTTTGTAAATATAAGGGACCTAACTGTGTTGGTAATTAGTACCTAAGCTTACAAACTACTTATACTAACTTATAGTAATTTATGCTAAGGACAACACAGACACCCATGCCCGAGGGAGGACTCGAATCCCCGACGGCGAATGACCGCGCGCTCCGCAGCAAGGCGCCTTAGTGCGCACGGCTATTCTGCCGCGGCTCTACAACGTTCCTTTGGTGTATAACGTGTTCCCATTCGACTACTCAGTTGTTCAAAGTTCTATATTGTGAACTAGCTTAAACCTGCAACTCCGGTCGCGTGTTGACAGAGTATGACAGATAAGCCGTCTTTGAGTAGTATGCTATGACACTGGTTTTGAAGTAAAAAATGACATACAGTACATCCTTTACCAACAAACATTTTATCAACATTCAAATAAAAAATATAGATTTGCCAATTACTTAATTTTTTATAATAAATAATACATACAATATACCTTACAGCCTCTGCTGCTTTATCCCAACACATATGCTGAGAGTAATGACCAAATTGATTTTCATTTCATTTTAAAGCATTCTGGTAAACTACGTTATTTGTTGTATTGTTTGGAGCGTAAATGTATAGATTATTATTATTATTATTTCTTTTTTTGTATAGATTACTGTAATGGGCGAAACGTCAAATCGATATGGCCGTATATTTATTTATATCTGTTAGAGGTTTTTGTATAAAAGAGATGTATTAAAGGAATTTTCTTTTGTATTATTTCTTTATTTATTCTTTTTTTCCTTATTCGTACGCTTGTCCTTACAGAGAAAGAACTGAAGACTGTCTATCACGCATAGACCGAAGACATGTTCTGTGGAATCACGTTTCGCTATATGTAACCTCCTTGCTATATAGTCGCAAACGTCATCGTTGGCCTCCAGTCCGAATTTTTCATAATTTGACGACTTTTAATCACCATATCTTCCACCCCCTTACAGCCATCTACATGGAACTGCTATGGTGTACAACAGAAGACTTTGGACTGCAACTACACACAGAAACCATTCGTCCGCGCTGTGTAGTTTTTTCTGCAGAGCGAAATATTGACACACACACGTAGAATTTTATTTACGTCGATAACTTTCAACCCTCATATCGTTCACCGCTTTGTCGTTATTTATCCTCAACCTCTATAGTACACAATGGGAGACTGATAAGTACTACCACATGCAACGCCTATAAGTTAACGATATGTACTTTTGGTGCATAGTGAAATATATGCACAATCATATATAAAAATTCAGATGTTTCTGCCTATATTTCACTCTGCACCCAAAACTACGACTCGTAAACGTTCATGACCGACTGAAATGAAATTTTGACACGTTCTTGCATTGGAATACGTCCGTCGTTCTGTGTCCTTTTTTAATGTGTGTGCGAAACGTGTTGCGAATATGTATAACTTCATGAATATGCTGTAGGCTACGTCATAGAATCAGTGATATTCGCCACTTTTTAAATTTCTTTCATGATCATTCATATCTCTTCACAACTTACTAAGGCTTGGACACCAAACCTCTGCTATGGGTGATATTGTCGCTCCAAGTGTCCGCCGTAAGCTTTCAGAACAGTATCTGTCGCAGCTGTGCGTACATGTTAGACTGTGATAGTAGTATATAAATATGGATTAAACACACTCAGGATTGTATAAACATTGCGTTGCATCATATTTCATAGAACAAAGCAACCAATGAAACCATTTTCAGAAATATGGTACAGTTGAAAAGTCAAAGAGTAAATATAGTTTTCAAAGAGTAATAATTATTCCGTATTTCGATCTATATTCTTAAGTCAGTAAATATCTTTTCGATCGCTATAACACCATGCCTAAAACATTCCTCGAGTTTAAATTGGTAACTGTAGACATTTTTTATTCAAATGTTTGTTAAGCTTATGGGACTTAACTGAGGGGTCATCAATCCCTAAACTTACAAACTACTTATGAACTACCTTATACTAAAGGCAGCACAAACATCCATGCCCGAAGGGGGATTCGAACCCCCAATGGGGAACGGCCTCGCGCATCGGAACATAGCCCCACAATGCGCTCGGCCGCTCTGCGTCTTGTAGTTTTGGCGTGATAAGCGTACACCGAACAGACATTCATATTTTTATATATACCGCGTGATTAAAAACTCAGTATAAATTTGAAAACTTAATAAATCAAGGAATAATGTAGATAGAGAGATAAAAATTGACACACATGCTTGGAATGCAATGGCATTTTATTAGAACAAAAAAAAGTATTGTTAGACGCGTGAAAGATCTCTTGCGCGCGTCGTTTGGTGATGATCGTGTGTTCAGTCGCCAGTTTCGTCATGCTTCGCCTCCCGGGTCCCCAGACGTCAGTCCGCGCGATTATTGGCTTTGGCGTTACCTGAAGTCGCAAGTGTATCGTGATCGACCGACATCTCTAGGGATGCTGAAAGACAACATCCGACGCCAATGCCTCACCATCACAACATTATTCATCGACTACAGCTATTGTTGAGGAATGATGAACATATTGAGCATTTCCTGTAAAGAACATCATCTTTGCTTTGTCTTAATTTGTTATGCTAATTATTGCTTTTCTGATCATATCAAGCGCCTTCTGTCGGACATTTTTGAACCCTTTTTTTTTTCTAATAAAACCCCCTGTCATTCCAAGCATATGTGTCAATTTTTACCTCTCTATCTACATTATTCCGTGATTTTTATATATACAGTCCCCACATTATACACTATACATAAAGTAGGTACAGTCAACATATGCACTTCAGACATAACCCCCTCACACGATGTGAACGACGTCATTGTGTACGGAACAAGAAAACGCCCCGCGAGGAGGTCCGAGTCCTCCCACGGGCATGTGTGTGTGTGTGTGTGTGTGTGTGTGTGTGTGTGTGTGTGTGTGTCAGTTGTCCTTAGCGTACATTAAAGTGGTTTTTAAGTCTAGAGTCTGATGACCTAAGCAGTTTGGTTCAAATGTTCAAATGTTTGTTAAGCTTATGGGACTTAACTACGGGGTCATCAGTCCCAAAACTTACAAACTACTTATCAACTACCTTATACTAAGAACGGCACAAATATCCATGCCCGAGGGGGGATTCGAACCCCCGACCGTATTGGCCGTGCAGACCGTGACTGGAGCGCCTCAGTCCCCTCGACCACCGCTGCCGGCAGCAGTTTGGTGGCTTAGGATTTACAACATTTGAAAGATTTCCAGTTTAGCCTGCTGCCCTGCCTCTCGGAGTCTCCCGCCATCAGTTCCATGTGAGTCTTCTTCCTTGATTCACGTGACGGCACACACATCGCCAGCTTTGCAGCTTTCACAGCCCTCACAACTACTAGACAGTTTAGCGTTCTTCCTGCCTGTGGGCACTTACACGATAACAGGTTTTCCTGTCCAGGCTCTGTCCTCCAGCAGCTGTTACTGTCTGAGTGTCTCCTAAATTACAGCCATCTCAGAGTCACAACTAACTTCTTTGTTTCAGTAGGAAGCTGTAATCTATGCCGCCATGCTTTTGGTACCGTAGGGCCTGAGGCCCTCAATTTCTCTCTACGTTTTTAGTCAACTGTTTTTTGTTAGCGTTCATCTACAAGTTTATCAACATCTACGTACATATTTCTGAAGACACTGCACTATATGTGGTGGAGCGTACTTCGTACCAATACAGGGTGTCCGTAAAACGACTTAACAGCTTCGAAAATTTATATAGATTTATTCGCGCGAGTCAAAGACCCGGATTTGTGATCAGATTTTAGAAAAGTATACACCGCTAGCCATCTAAAATACAACACTAAGAAGTACCGGAGGTACCACAGACAAATTTATTTGGAAGATAACACGTTGTGCGAAGATCACGTGATTGAAAATACAGTCCCATGTAAAGATGCGAAGACGATGAAATCCGTATTGAGAATTGTCACAATTACTAACTGGCTCAAACTACTATGGTCATCAGTACCTAGACTTACAAATTACTTAACTACCTTACACTAAGGACAATACACACACACCCATACCCGAAGGAGGATCCGAACCTCCGGCGGGAGCGCCCGCCCAATCCGTAGCATGCTGCCTTAGACCACGCGGCTACTCCCAAGCGGCGCCGAAACTGATCTGGTGTTTTGACCTGATGATCCCGGGCCAGTTGTTCTTTAATTATCGATCAGACGTTTTCTATAGGCGAGAGATCGAGAGAACAGAAAGACCGATGCACCAATATGAATCATGTGCTTCCCTCGTCGCTGCAAACGCATGCTGCAAATATCGCCTAATTTGGATGACTTCTGAACGATGTTGCATTTTAGGTGGCCAGCAGAATATAAAGTGTTATCGTTGAGCTAACCAGGTGGATTGTGAATTTAGTTGGTGAATGTAGTGCACATTCCACCTCAAGCAGGTTTCGTACCAAACTTGCTGTAGCACGTCAGGTGTAACTTGATCACTTGCAGCGTTGATTCTTGCTGTGACCTCTGCTAGAAAGTCGGCAATGGTGCGATACATGCGACATCCTTGATGAAACCCCAGAGGATACAATCCTAAGGTGTTAAGTCCGATAACGTGAGCATTACCCCGCACGTAGACCCATCCACTTGTCTGGAAAGCTATTATTGAAGAAATACAGCCGCCGTTGACATAATGCGGTGATGTGCCATCTCCCATCAAGTGTACTCTGCATTCTTGGTCAGTCTTTTCATAAGTGAGATTTAGAATTTTTATTACTAGTGTAGTCGGGAGTCCTTTGAAAGGGTATGGCCAATTTCTGTCCCCATATTTAATAAAATAATCAAAGGTTTTCCTTCATCTCTAATGACTACGCTATCGACGGGACGTGAAAACCTAGTGTTCTTTTCGTTTTATTAGTTCTAAGAACGTTATAACTCAGTTTGTTTTCTCATGAAAAATAAAAGGCCTTTAAATTTGCTCATGTTCAAAGTAAACACCACCGAAAACTTTGGGTCTATCACAAATTTGTTGCTGACCCTCCCTGTATTTATCGCGTAATTGACCCATTTATCAGAATTCCTTATCACGTACGTTTTCTAGTATGCAACGCCACACCACAGTCCTAAACTAAAACGTTCAAAAGTGGGAACTACGCAACGTATTTTTGATAACACAAGAAATAATGTAATCCTGAAACACTCAACCTGTCTGTTGAATTTACTCTTACCTAAACTAACTGATACGTAAAGCATCTGACATAAATTCACATTAAATAAAAATGCTATTATTGATTCTCATGGTTTGAGAAGGATTCAATTGTAATTAATGAAAAAGGGCACTAATTACTAAATGGAAAGATTTTAATTTATTTTTCACTGTGACAATTATCCGACAGTTTGTAGCGAAATACATCAAAGATTTTAGAAAATAATGAGTTTAGATATTTGGTTGCCGTGATATGCAATTAGAAGGAAGGAAAATGCCTATTAGTAGCCCGACTATAGTTCAGTTACGAAGGAAATTCCCTTCCCCCTTCAACAATGTGTGCATTAAAAAATTTTGGCTTGTAATTTACTAATGAACTGACTCTCAGGCAGGTCTGAGAAAAACAGTGACAATGAGTTAGCTGCAGCTTAAACTGCGGCACATGACTGGTGATTGGTGGAAATCTACATCTACATATTTACCCTGCAAATAACATTTAAGTACATGGCAGAGGGTTTATCGAACCGATTTCATAAAATTTCTCTACCGCTTCATTCTCTAACAGCGCGCTGGAGAAAGGAACATCTAAATCTCTCCGTTTTCGATCTGATTTTTCATATTATTATGATCATGTCTCTCTATGTCGGTGTTAACAAAATATTTTCGCATTTGGAGCAGGAAGTTAGTGAAAGAAATTTCGCAAATAAATCTCGCCGCGACGAACAAAGCCTTTCTTTTAATGATTTCCACCCCAACTTGTGCATCATTTCCGTGATACTCTCTCCCCAGTATCACGATAACACGAGCTGCCCTTCGCTGAACTCTCTTTATATCCTCCGTCAGGTCCACATTCTGAAGATCGCACAGTGCTCAGAAAGACTCCAAAATAGGATGGACAAGTGTATTCCAGGCGGTTTCTTTACTGTACCTATTGCATTTTCTAAGTGTTCTGCCAATGAAACGTAGCCTTTCGTTCGTCTTCCCAATGATGTTTTCTGTGTGTTCTTTCCAATAAAAGTTGTTAGTAATTATAATTTCTGCCGGCCGCGGTGGCCGAGGAGACTGAGGCGCTCCAGTCACGGTCTGCACGGCCACTACGGTCGGGGGTTCGAATCCCCCCTCGGGCATGGATATTTGTGCCGTCCTAGTTCGTAAGTAGTTCATACGTAGTTTGTAAGTTTAGGGACTGATGACCCCGCAGTTAAGTCCCTTAAGCTTAACAAACATTTGAACATTTGAACATAAGCATACTCTGGAACGAACCTAACCTGTATGCAATCCGCCTCGAAAGACTTCCTTTATTAAGTGATTTTATTTGCTTCACTACTCCAAGGATATCTACTCCTATATTACTCATACTGACACTTGTTCTTAATTCGAATTCTGGGGTAACTGTTTCGTTTTCTTTGGTGAAAGAATTTCGGAAAGTTGTGTTTGGCAATTTTGTTTTAGCAGCACCGTCACCTTTATCATCACCGTTGCTATCACGTAGTGGAGATACTGATTATGTTTTCCGCTAGTGTACTCTACATATGACCAGAATTTCTTTCGATTTCCTACTAAATTACGAGACACAGATTCTTTGTGGAAACTACTATAAGCTCTTCGCATTGCAGTCCGCGCTACATTTCCAGTTTCCGTTCTTTTTCCGTTCTCTGGGGCCCGCAGTGTAGAGTAAGTGTATGAGCAATATGTTCAATACCACAATAATTATTAATTATTTTACACTGCTTTAGAACTTTATTATCTCACTATAAGCTTATTTCGGCCTTAGGCCATCATCAGGTGTTCTGTAAATACGAGTAATATAGAGGAGTTGTTACAATATTCTTATAACATAATTACATACAATTTTTACAATGTTTTACTTACATTACTTATAATATTATTGTAGTTTATTTGCTGCCCAATTTATTTTAAAAGCTGATGTAATGCTTATCTATTGCTGATTATCTGTGTATGTGCAGCAGCACTGGTTATAGTAATCGAGTTTTATCAGTTTTTTAGTGGCAGCCTAGCATAAACTATAGTGGCAGCATTCAACCGATATTATAAGTTTACATGGTGACCAGTAATTTATACATTAATAGCTTTGGTTTATTTATTGGTTTTGCATTGGAGTTTTACTATGGATTTAGAAGTGTTATAGGGCCTCTTCTGTTCCTTAGCCGCGGTGGAGTAGCCGAGCGGTCTAAAGCGTTCGAGTCCTCCCTGGGGCATGGGTGTGTGTGTTGTCCTTAGGTTAGTTTACCTGGGTTTAAGTAGTTTGTAAGCTACGGACTGATGACCACGCAGTTTGGTCCGATAGATTTACAAATATTTGAACATTTTATCTGTTCCTTATCTTTATAAACGATTTAGGAGACACTCAGACAGCTCTCTTAGAGTATTCGCGGATGATACAGTCGTTTACTGGTTAGTTAAGTCGCCAAAAGATCAAAAGCAGCTGCAAAATAATTTATACAAGATATCTACATGGTGCAAAAATTGACAATTATTTACAATCAGTTATCAGCGGAAACATATATACTAATGTTTCGTGACGCAGAACGCTGGCAACGATATTGAGTCAATGGACAACTTCAAAAGTGTCATTGACGTGGCGTGGTATTTTATTTGCATTCGTCATTTACATTATTATCAAGATTTCTTCATTGCGTATGACGTCTACAATTACATCGACGGTTCTATGTAGAGCATGATTTCAGAATTTTGTAGGAAAACGACACCCACCAGTACATTGAGGGGTACGCAATAGTCCTGTAACCAAACCTTCATAAAAACGTGTTTGTTCTTATAAGTCACAATTCACCCACAGTAAGGCAGTAACAAACCTGAACTGTAGCCTTTGGAGGGCTCGTTATCACTTAAATCATATGAAGCTTCGCTAAATGTAAGCTGATATCTGTGATATAATACTATTATAAGTGACATCAAATCACGACTTGTACGGAAGAATTCAGTTGCTTGTGCTTAAGTGCTCTGCGTGAGTACGTATTAGTTAAAATTATTGTCCGTGTCTTGTTATCATTTAGTGGTAAAATGGGGAAAAAAGTCGGCAACAAAACAAATCAAGAAAGAGAGCCAGATAAGGAATTGGATTTGAATTGACCAGTTGAGGGGTCTAGTGAGACAAGGGAGCTATGCCACTCTGAGGAGACGTGGAGACAAATTAAGTTTTCTAAACCGCTGTTTTATTCATACAATAAAGGGGTCACTTTTTTCGTCTTAACTTATCGTTATGCAGTTTATGAAAAGTAAAGATATCAATTTGAATGCAGATAGCAGTGATTATGACTTTGTAGGCTTTAATTAACTACAGTTCCCACTTATTTCAAAACGCTGTGAAAATAACACCGCCGGCCGCGATGGCCGAGGGGACTGAGGCGCTCCAGTCACAGTCTGCACGGCCACTACGGTCGGGGGTTCGAATCCCCCCTCGGGCATGGATATTTGTGCCGTCCTTAGTTGTAAGTAGTTCATAAGTAGTTTGTAAGTTTAGGGACTGATGACCCCGTAGTTAAGTCCCATAGACTCTACAAACATTTGAACATTTGAAAATAACACCACCTGTCAGAATGCTGTCAAATTGCAACAGAATATGATTGGCGAAGGAGAGAAACTATGGCAGAAGAAAAATAAATAGTAGCAATAGATGGCGCTGTAAGCACCATAATTTAATCATTTCATTCCCGAATTATAAATAGTCTGAGAATTGACTCCCGCCGCGCGGGAATAGCCGAGCGGTCTGGAACGACCCGGCCTCCCGCGTCGGGGGTTCGAATCCCCCCTCGGGCATGTGAGTGTGTCGTCCTTAGATTAGTTTAACTTAGTTCAAGTAGTTTGTAAGTGAAGGGGCTGAGGACCAAACATTTGAACAATTACAAACATTTGAACATTTTTTAATTGACACCTGGAGGATAGGCAACCATCGCTGCCCCACATTCCCGATGCTTAGCTACGGATGCACACTGCCGGCCGCGGTGGCCGAGCGGTCTGCGTCGCGACAGTCACAGTCTGCACGGCCGCTACGGTCGGGGGTTCCAATCCCCCCTCGGGCATGGATACTTGTGTTATCTTTAGTATAAGGTAGTTCATAAGTGGTTTGTAACTTTAGGGACTGATGACCCCGAGTTAAGTCCCTTAAGCTTAACAAACATTTGAACATTTTTCATGCACACTAAGACGTAGGGAAGTCTACAAATAGCTAACCAGCGGGGCAGCGGTAGTTGCTTTCCTCCAGGCGTCAAGTCTCAGAAGTCTCTCTTCCATTTATCACTTGGTTCATAAAACCTTCCATTTTGTGGACAAGCGACCATACGTTGGCATGCATGAAAAATTTTTTTTGAAATGTCTTGGTCGCAATTAGCTTTATTTCATATGACGCGTTTCGAGAACATCATCATCAGACTGTGGTACAAAAGAAGAAAATTACAAGTTAGATGTTTATAGCACGTAATTATGATATCTATAAGGAGTATAAACCATATTAATACATGTATACTTACAAAAGATTTTTAAAAAACGATGGGAAATACAACCATCTTGATATAGAGGCCTGATTACAACTTAAAATATCATCATGGACGTCTGGTGACAGTGTTGAACCAGACTCACATGCCCAACTGTGGTGAGAGGGGGGGGGGGGGACACCGTAACAGGTAACCTAGGCCCCATTCGCCACCAGATAACGCAGGGTTGGCATTGAAAGTTACGTGAATAAAACTACACATAAAACATCTTGGGCACACTATACTGTGTGCAGTCATAGAAACTGTGAAATTTACGTGAATAAAACTACACATAAAACATCTTGGGCACACTATACTGTGAGCAGTCATAAAAACTGTGAAAGACATGTCTACAAAAATGTGTTAGGTCATATAAAAATATATAAGACACCAATTTAAGTACATTAAAATTATTACTGGGATAGGGCGTACGACAAGGGAGGCGTGGGAGGGCCAAAGGATAGGATTGGGCGTTGCTAAATACAGCACAAACCACATGATAAATGTTAAAAAATATCATGGCACATAGGTGTTATATGACATATTGTCCCTTCACATAATTTGTCTACCTGGTACTCGTGAAAGATTTTTCTGCAATGGTAGCTTGTAGCATGTGATGAGCGGCTGTGTCACTGTAACGTCGCAGTGGCCTGGCTTTCGTATTTTTTAACATTTATCATGTGGTTTGTGCTGTATTTAGCAACGCCCAATCCTATCCTTTGGCCCTCCCACGCCTCCCTTGTCGTACGCCCTATCCCAGTAATAATTTTAATGTACTTAAATTGGTGTCTTATATATTTTTATATGACCTAACACATTTTTGTAGACATGTCTTTCACAGTTTTTATGACTGCTCACAGTATAGTGTGCCCAAGATGTTTTATGTGCAGTTTTATTCACGTAACTTTCACAGTTTCTATGACTGCACACAGTATATTGTGCCCAAGATGTTTTATGTGTAGTTTTATTCACGTAACTTTCAATGCCAACCCTGCGCCATCTGGTGGCGAATGGGGCCTAGGTTACCTGTTACGGTGTCCCCCCCCCCCCCCCTCTCACCACAGTTGGGCATGTGAGTCTGGTTCAACACTGTCACCAGACGCCCATGATGATATTTTAAGTTGTAATCAGGCCTCTATATCAAGATGGTTGTATTTCCCATCGTTTTTTTTTTTAATCTTTTGTAAGTATACATGCATTAATATGGTTTATACTCCTTATAGATATCATAATTACGTGCTATAAACATGTAACTTGTAATTTTCTTCTTTTGTACCACAGTCTGATGATGATGTTCTCGAAACGCGTCATATGAAATAAAGCTAATTGCGACCAAGACTTTTCAAAAAAAATTTTCATGCGTCTCTTCCATTTGTCTGGATTACGATTGCGTTTTTTACCACCTCTTTCAACATTCTCTGATAAACAAGGATCCACGTTTCGCGTGCTATTATACAACAGGGCTACCATCCAACCAGTAGTACAACAACTTACATACACAGAAGAAAGACATAACACGTTTATTACAAGATATAATGCAACTTATGTTTAATAGTTATAGAAGAATATGGATGTAGGAGCAACAAGTACATTTTTTTGCAGAATGTGTTCTTCCCTTATAACTGATAAAACAATCTGTAACACTTGTATGTCGGTACGTCTGCAACTGAAAAAGCGGACAACATCGGTAAATGGCATAGCTCCTCCTCTTAGTCAAAATGATCGCAAGGGCGCATTCAAGAACTTACAACTACTGCTCTAGAAAGAGCGGGAGCCATGCCACATGATTCTAGTTAACAGGATAGACGCAAGGTGGCAAGAGAATAATTAAAATGGACAAAGTTCAATATTTCATGTAGTATGGCATAGCCCCCTCTCTCATTAGATCCCTCAGTTGTTGTGGCAGGTCGACAACGGGGAACGGTTCGGCTGTGCCGTTGAGAGCTCTGATTTGAGGTAAGCAGCTCCAGTGCGTGAGCTGTCAGCTAGCTATCAGACTATAGGTTATTTGTACTGCCGCTGCAACAAGTCTTTCAGGTTTTAAAATAATTGCTTGAGCTCAGCTCCGCATAGTATGTAATGTGCAAAACACTAGTTTCGGCCCCCCCTCCCCCACGTGACGCTGGTTTAAAACGTTCACAAGACAGAGAAGCGGACGTGCCTAGGTTATGTATCTACCGGGAGCGGCGCCTGTGTCTATGATGAATCACCTAGCAGCCGCTGCAGCCGGCAGGGTGGTGGGGGAAGTAGGCCGCGTGATACCTACACCATAAACTGCTGACAACTCATTAGCCTTTCCATTCGTCCCCTCGCTTTCCTTTTTGCGCCGGCGCGCTTTGTATCGGCCGCACTGCACATCGCCTAATTAAAAGAACCGTTACAGTCCCAGCACTGACCCAGACACAAAAAACCTCTCTCGCAAAGTATAGCTGATCGGTCGCATTCCCCCTTGTTCGTTTTTGGCATTGGCACGAATTAAAATTTAATGCCGGCATTGTGGACTTCAAATATGTGCTTAATCTCACCTTTTTGTGCATTAACTTAATGACTCAATCGAGCTTTAAGCAAAGCAGTGTTTTTAGGTTTCAGAAATTACTGCAACCAGTCGCCTTTTGTTTCTTCTTAATGAAGATTTATTTAGACCATTACCGGTTTCAAGCTGCCCAGCAGCTCATCTTCAGATGGTTTACAATTATTAAAAGTTACATTTCAATAGTTATGCACTTTACATGTAGTTTGTCCATATTTGGTCCGCTTATTGATAGGATATCAGAACACTTCCTTTCCATCATCATGCCACAACAGGAAGTGTTCTGATATCCTATCAATAAGCGGACCAAATATGGACAAACTACATGTAAAGTGCATAACTATTGAAATGTAACTTGTAATAATTGTAAACCATCTGAAGATGAGCTGCTAGGCAGCTTGAAACCGGTAATGGTCTAAATAAATCTTCATTAAGAAGAAACAAAAGGCGACTGGTTGCAGTAATTTCTGAAACCTATTTCAATAAACAGTCGCAGGTTCCTACACAATGGATAAAAGCAGTGTTTTTATTATACTGAAGAGCCAAAGAAACTGGTACATCTGCCTAATATCGTATAGGGCCCCAGCGAGCACGCAAAAGTTACATAAAATGACGAATCACGGACTCGACTAACATCTGAGGTAGTACTTGACGGAAATGACACCGTGCATCCTACAGGGCTGTCTACATATTCGTAAGAGTACAAGGGAGTGGAGATGTCTTCCGAGCAGCAGGTTGCAAGCCATCACAGGTATGCTCGGTGACCAGCGCAGGTGTTCAAACTCACAATAGTGTTCCTGGGGCAATTCTGGATGTGTGGCGTGTCGCATTGTCCCACTGGAGTTACCCAAGTCCGTCGGAATGCACAGTGGACATGTAGGGACGCAGATGAGGCAGGATGCATAACTACGTGTCACCTGTCAGAGTCGTATCTAGACGTATCAGGGTCCCATATCACTACAACTGCACACGATACACACCATTACAGAGCCTCCACCAGTTTGAACAGACCCCTGCTGACATGCAGTGTCCATGGATTCATGAGGTTGTCTCCAGGCCCGTACACGTCCATCAGCAAAATACAATTGAAAACCAGACTCGTCAGACCAGGAAACATGGTTGAAGTCATCAACAGTCCAATGTCGGTGCTGACGGGCCCAGGCGAGGCGTAAAGCTTTGTGTCGTGCATTAGCAAGGGTACACGAGTGGGACTTCGGTTCCGAAAGTCCATATCAACGACGTTTCATTGAATGGTTTCTAGAATGAATTTTGTTGATGGCCCAGCATTGAAATCCACAGCAATTTTCGGAAGGGTTGCACTTCTGTCACGCTGAATGATTCTCCTCAGTCGTCGTTGGCCCCGTTCTTGCAGGATCCTTTCTCCGGCCGCAGTGATGTCAGAGATTTGAGTTTTTACCAGTTTCCCGATATTCACGGTGTACTCGTGAAATGGTCTTACTGGAAAATTCCCAACTCGTCGCTGCCTCGGAGATGCTATGTCCCATCTCTCGTACGCCTTCTATTACACCACGTTTAAACTCACTTAAATCGTGATAACCTGCCATTGTACGGCAGTAACCTATCTAACCCTTGCACCAAACATCTTGTAGAGCTAAGACTTTTCCCAGACCAGCAGAAAGGCCTTTAGCCTTTAGGACAAAGAGACTGGGCATAAATAAAATAATTCTACAATTTCTGACGACGAATTCCAATCTAATGAAAAATGACGATTCGTTTGAAGTATTACAAAGTTAGGTCCGATTAATATTCAAGAAGTTGGTAAAATTAATCTCCAATAAAATGATATAAAACTAATTTTCCCCGACAATCTAAAATTACCGTTTGCTTGCCTGACCAGAGGACCATCGTATCGTGGGGGCGAAATAATTTTCCGTGCCCTGTATTAATTAATATATTAAATTGGCAAGATGGCGGTCAGGCACAAAGGCTACCGGAGCCGTTAAGTTCAAACCCGGAGACACAGACAATGCTACTCTGTGCCTGAGAGCCAACGTCTTCGCGGAAGTACACTTCTGTTCCCGCCATCTTGGACGAGTTGCCGCCAAGACAGGCCGCCACCCTAGGAGGCGTGAAACCGGCCCATGCGGGCCAGAACGAACTCTTAACTGTGCGCTGGTCAGGTTGGTAACACGTCACTAGTTTTGGGTGGCAGAAGAATCAGCGGTGCGAAACCCGCGTTAACAAAACTGGCGTGAGAGACGTGGCCGCTCTCAGTTCGGCATTTGCTTCAGATGCTTGCAGTTCTTAGGAGGACAGGTCCGCGATCGCCTATTGTACAGAAGCCGCCATGCTCAGTCTTGGTGATATTTCGTTGACCAACAGGAACTTCACAGTTCCACCGAGCAGGTATTCGCGATGAAAGTGAAGTAATTGCATTCGGTCGCGAGTTTAATAAATATGCAACGGTCTGCATATCGGGCAATAGGTGCGATAATTAGTAAGATGCCTTTCCTTTAGTTTTTGTGCCGCCCCTGTTTCGGGCTCAGTCTACTGTTCTCATGACCAACGGAAATTGTCATGAAACTCAATACGCTCTCTTTCTCTTTCGTTAAAGGCTGGTCGAATTATTTGAATGTGCTTTATATTCGATGTTTGCTCCCTATTGTATGTCTTGTCCTGCAGCAAGACTCAGTAACCGTTTAATAAGATGTAACAGGCTACCTCGTAATTCTATAAGCTCCTTTCAGAATACAAAGATTATTTCAGTGAACTGTCGGACTTCTTGTCTGTAGCCTTCCCCTGTTGCTATCATTTTCATTCATTTACAAAATAATAGAAACCCCTGCTATAAGAGAGGAGGTCCGATGCTGGCAACGGTCACAGCAACAGAACATTAACAGGTAAGTCACCTGTTAATTGGGAAGCGGAAGTCAGGCAGATTGATTTAAGTCATAATCTCGTTTCTTTCTTCCCACAACCAACCATAGGAAGGACAGGCGCTACAATCTGTTGTCTTATATAGGCGTTGCCGACGCAGTGCCGTCCTCTGAGTTTTTACATATCTCTGTGGTTGGCATACTTATGCCTGTACCAGTTTCGTTGTGTAAATCTGACCAAGTAGTCTGGTGTCACAATCACACACACTGTTAAAAATCCAATATGCTTTAACATACCATTTCCTCCTAAACTGTCAGTAATCATCTGTATTGTTTTAGTTTCATCTGGAACCTAGTTGCAAATAGTGATGGGACTTTGTGCATTTTCTATTCATTTTCTTGACGCTTCACTCCTTCCAGGATTATGATAACTAATCTGGAACTCCATTTCTTACTGTGACTTGTAGAGGGTCATAACAGAGTTGCAGTGTATAGAAAAGATAAAAAAAAAAAGAACAGTAGAGGAAAGGAAATACAGTACTGACCTGACTGTAGCAGATTTTGAAGTGAGTACCATTCATTTCTTGGCACTTTGAGTCCCTGGTCAGCAACCTGCTGAAGACGGATCGTAACTGGACTGATGGAATTGCTGCCATCTCACCCGAAATGTTTTTTCTGCAGTTGTTGAACACTGTGAGGGTTGTTGTGATTTGAGAGCTCCCCAAACAAAATACTGGCACACCGACAGATAAGGTCACGTGGGTGGCCAAATATGGTCGCGCCCAGACTGTCCTCTGCTAATAACTCTGTCAGGCGTGAAGATTGTGTAATTGTGCTCCAAGGTTGGGTGGCTCTATTGATAGTTGCTATATCCCGTTGGAAGTAGAGTTTTAGGTTCTGTCTTCCTCTGTTAATGCTGCCATGTATATTTTCAAAATTATATCCACTTGTCTAGGTCACTCTGTATTTAATATTCCCACTTCCCCGCACAGAAAGTCCACAACAATAAAAAATGTGTTCTTAGGCAATAAATTAACCAATTATTCTCTCCATTCATAGCGTCAGCTTAACCTGATCCCCTGTTTACCCTCTGACACAGTCATCTCCCCTCCTCCTCCCTCCCTGGGAATACTATGCCACTGCCTGACAAGGACTCAAACCAAAGACCTACCGATTCTGGAATCTGGATCCCATCCGCACCCTCCTCCTTGCTGGCAATTCGAATTTTCAACTATCAATTACATTGCATTTCATTGTGGAAAACGGAAATTAATTTTACTGGCGAAAATTTCGAAACATGACACGTATTATGTAAGCTCTGCGGGAAGCTTTATACGGGCAATCTTTTTGATAGCATCTGCATTACGTACTTCCAAAAACTCGTTTATTTGTATGGCAAGTGCACGAGATGGTGTCGCACTGACAGGTAGAAACAACATGTGGGAGACATAATATTTATCCTGGTATTCCTGATTGCCTTGGCAGGTCTTCGCCTCACTCACGGACCATGGCTGACAGTTCACAGTGTCTCACGTGTTTGCCATGACAATAGTGCTCACAAGCCGGTACACACTCTCTGTGGTCCCTCGCTCCCCAAGACGAGACATTGGCTAGCTGACATCCACTGTCTGCGAGAGCTAATGCGTCGATCTAGCTTAAGGTAATCTACTTTTTGATAACAAAAATGTCTTTGAAAACATGATCCTTTTGTTTTTAGCCAGGAGCTGTCAGTCCCAAACAAGTCTGGACATGCCAGTGTGAACTGACTTCTCCAGATGGTCACGCAACTGCTCGTTTTCCACACCTGAAATATATGCTCAGAGATCACATTTTGGCCACAGGCTACATTGTCCAACGCCACACACCTCCCTCTCCATACTCTCCACTACTCCCACCTTCCATTTTTCCTTTATAGAAAAAAAAAGAAGACCGGCGTCATTGAGTTACTAGGCAAGATATATATGTAAATTCAGCGGACAGACATTGTTCGATTTTATTGATGCAGACTTTGAAAAACTGGGGCATATTTCGAAAATCTGATGTTGCTGTGAAGAATTTCGACAACTTTGTATCCGATGAATTCGTTTTGAAAATATTTCGCGAGCAACGCCTTCTCCGTGTGCAATAGAGAGGAGCCGCGGTGGAGTGGCCGAGCGCATTGAGGCGCTATGCTCCGATGCGTTAGACCGTACCCCATCGGGGGTTCGAATCCTCCCCCGGGCATGGATGTTTGTGTTGTCTTTAGTATAATGTAGTTTGTATGTTTGGGGACTGATGACCCCGCAGTTAAGTCCCATAAGCTTAACACACATTTGACCATTTGATTTAGAGAGAAGGAAGAAATCCGCACACTGTGAACAGTCGAATGACACGTAATATCAACACATTTAATTTAAATTAGATTAGAGTTGTTCAGGGAAATAAAAACAACCATGGCCACGCTCCACAATTGCCTGCATCGAAACGTGAATTTATTGTGCGGTGTCTTTCCCTTTTTAACTAGTAAAGCCAACTAGTACCCTTAACACTTTCCAGCCCAAATTTTATAAATTTGTGAAGAAAAGTATTTCTTTGCATATTTCTATACATAACAATTGGAATAATGTATATTTGTTAGTATTTTTATTTAGTGTTTGGAGGGAAATGTGGGATGACTTCATATGGCATCATTGTGCAGGATACGTTTCCTTTACCCTGCCTAACATCATTTTCATACTGTTTACTACTAATGTAATCATTAGACAATAACTTATTAATGAAATTTTAGAATTACATCGTTTCCTTTTGTTTGATATAATATTTCGAAGGTCTTGCGGCATCAAGCAACAAAACATATTTTGTCAATGCATTTTAGCCTAATGCTCTCTGTTTCCTTAAAGTAATGGTAGCCAAACTAACCCCAATGAATTTCGGAAAGTCTTGCCGTGTTGTTTATAGTCTTTGGAGAAATGGTTGGGCCCAGAGTAACAGTGGGCTGGAAAGAGTTAAAGAGCAGCAGAAATTATTTTACTGGATCCTTATTAGACACAATTTCTTAGGGATTCGTGACCCAAATATCCTGTGTCTTCTGCTTCCATTGTTTCATCAACTGTACCGCAAAGTCTACACATGGGGACAGTTTCCTGTAGCCCCATCTAGTGTAGATGCTTTTTGAAGTTCCCATGGCCAGTCATTACACTTACTATAAGTCTAATTTGCCTCCTGTTTAGACCCAGGATTGTGTTGTTGTTGTTGTTTGTTAAGCTTAAGGGACTTAACTACGGGGTCTTCAGCTCCTAAACTTACAAACTACTTATCAACTACCTTATACTAAATACGACACAAACATCCATGCCTGAGGGAGGATTCGAACCCCCGACCGTAGCGACCGTGCAGACTGTGACTGGCGCGCCGCAGACCACTCGGCCACCGAGGCCGGCCCAGGATTATGGAACTTAATTTAGTACACGGCATAAGCATCATAGGCTTATCATACTTTTAGTCTGGAATCTTGTTCCAGCATTCCGAGTTCTGTCTTTTAATCCAGCTGCGTAGTTCTGTTTTTAGCACTGATTTAGTAATTGCCAGGGCAGGTTCTGGTCCTGTAAAAGGTACAGATGCCCCTGTTCTGGCTAGCCTGTCAGTCTGTTCACTGCCATCAATGCCTGAAGGTCCCCGTACGCAGAGCAGATTTACCCTGTTGTTTCCCTCCAACCTCTCAAGGCATTTGTAGCATTACGCAGCAATCTTGGATCTCAGTGCAGGGGCAACTAGCGACTTCAGAGCTGCCTCGCTGTTACAATTTTTGTAGCCTCTGCGTAGATTCTCATCCACACATTCTGTGGTTGCAAACATTTGAACCTGGAATACCGTGGCCAGTTTTCCTAAAGAGAATGAACTACCTAGTCTTGGATGAGCCCTGTATATCCCTGCCTCAACACCCTAATCTGTCTTTGACCCGTCGGGGAACTAAACTGTATCCTTCAAACGGTATTGTGGTTCCTTTTTCCATTGATCCTTCCTTCCACTCATATTGAGAAGTTTGTTGAAGCAGGCAGTAGACATGCCTCCTTATACGCAGGTCTGCGTGTAATCACATTTGAACATTTGAACTGCTGAGGCACTGCATCTCTCTACACTGGCCACAGGAGAGTTAATGCCAGCTACTGTAGTTAGCGTCATGCGGGAAGGCGCTTCCGCGCATACAGGGCCGCGCTGGAGTAGCCGAGCGGTCTGGAGTGCCACGTTACGGATCGCCGGCCTCCCGCGTTGGAGGTTCGACTCCTCCCTCGGGCATGTATGTGTGCGTTGTCCTTAGGTTCGTTTAACTTAGTTTGAGTAGTTTGTAAGACTACGGACTGATGACCAACGTAGAGCAATTTATCATTTAGCTATACGCTTACTTTAAATGCATAACAATACTCCGGTTTCCTTAAAGCAAAGAGGGAAAAACATGTATTTATTTTTCTTTTATCTTGGATGATATCATCCTCGTCCGCTGGTCCAATGTGAACGGGATTAAGGAGCATTAAGCAGTGCCGCGCTCTGAGTTACGAGAAGACGACCAGGAAAAGAAACATTGAGACATTGACAACAGGTCAATCAAACGACTGTGAAATACAACGGAAGCCTAATTTTCGAGAAGCCAAACTGAAAGCCGACGCGCAAATGCAACAATTCCCCTACAGCAACGACACCGCAGAAAAATGGGAAGAAGAGAATTAAAAAACATAAATAAAAATACGCCGACGAAGGCGACATCTGGAGAGCGAAAGGAGGGGCTGTGTGGGAGGTTGGAGCCCACCTCTCCCCCCCCCCCCCCCCCCACACACACACCAAAAAAAAAGCGCATTGCGTCGCTATGCTGCGATGCGCGAGGCCGTTCCTCGTCGGGAGTTCGAATGCTCCCTCGAGCGTGGATGTTTGTGTGGTCTTTGCTATAAGTTAGTTCATAAGTATCATAAGTAGTTTGTAAGTTTAGGGACTGATGACCCCGCAGTTAAGTCCCATAAGCTTCACAAATATTTGAATATTTTTTGAACATTTGAACCATGTCGGCCTGCGCGTTCAAGGTCAACAACGCCAGCTTCCTGTAAAAATTGCCCGCGGCTATCGTTGTCGCTGTAAACCCAAGGTAATATTCAAATGTTTGTAGAGCTTATGGGACTTAACTACGGGGTCATCAGTCCCAACTCGGCCGCGGTGGCCGAGGGGACTGCGGCGCGCCAGTCACGGTCTGTACGGCCACTACGGTCGGGGGTTCGATTCCCCCCTCGGGCGTGTATATTTGTGCCGTCCTTAGTGTTAGCTAGTTCATAAGTAGTTTGTAAGTTTAGGGACTGATGACCCTGTAGTTAAGTCCCATAAGCTATACAAACATTTGAACATTTGAATTTCCATCAGTCCCTAAACTTACAAACTACTTATGAACTAGCCTATACTAAAGACGGCACAAACATCCATGCCTGGGGGGGTGGGGGGGGGGGGGGAATTCGAGCCCCCGACGGCGAAAGGCCTCGCGCATCGTAACACAGCGCCTTAATGTACTCGGTCGCTCCGCCACGGTCTAAAGTAATGTGAGTTGTGCAGACGTGCTTGGTGCTACGCAGACGTACGCGCGAACCGTACCGTCAAATCACTGATTGAGGGCGCATTAATGGCATGAGACAATGTGATGCATCCACCCGAGAAATTGCTACTCCTATAGGAAGAAATGTTTCTGCAGTGACTTGGTGTGTGCAGAATCGTTGACGGAAGAGCGTAGAAATGTTCAAATGTTTGTTAAGCTTATGGGACTTAACTACGGGGTCATCAGTCCCTAAACTTACAAACTACTTATGAACTACTTACGAACTAGGACGGCACAAATATCCATGCCCGAGGGGGGATTCGAACCCCCGACCGTAGTGGCCGTGCTGACCGTGACTGGAGCGCCTCAGTCACCTCGGCCACCGCGGCCGGCAGAGCGTAGAAAGCCGGCCGCGGTGGCCGAGGAGACTGAGGCGCTCCAGTCACGGTCTGCACGGCCACTACGGTCGGGGGTTCGAATCCCCCCTCGGGCATGGATATTTGTGCCGTACTTCGTAAGTACTTCATAAGTAGTTTGTAAATTTAGGGACTGATGACCCCGTAGTTAAGTCCCATAAGCTTAACAAGCATTTGAACATTTTAGAGCGTAGAAAGCGACGAAATGGGTCAGGTCGCACTACCCCGACCACCCCTAGAAGATGGACACCGCATCTGAATGGCACTGAAGGAGAGATGCGGCTCGCCGCGGTGGAGTAGCCGAGCGGTCTAAAGCGCCTCGCTACGGACCGCGCGTTTGCTCGCCGTGGAGGTTCGATTCCTCCCTGGGGCATGGGTGTGTGTTGTCCTTAGGTTAGTTTACCTAGCTTTAAGTAGTTTGTAAACTACGGACAGATGACCACGCAGTTTGGTCCAATAGATTTATATTAAAAAAAAAAAAAAAAGGATGCGGCTCCTTCTCCGCTCTGGGACAAGAGTGGAACATGGCTGACAGTCCGTCTTACGGCATGAGTTACCTGCACGTCCTTCACTTCTCTGCCTACCTTTGACTTATGTGCAGAAACATGCTTGACATCAATGGTGTATGAAACGACGTCACTGGGGACACCAATGGTCTCCGAGTCTGTTTTCGGACGAATCCAGTTGCTATTTCAAAACTAGCTGTAAACCCGGCGTTGCCCGGGTGTTTATTATCCTACAATCTCGTAATGCACATCCCCTTCCCTCTCTCTCTGCATCCACCTGGTTTCTCTCCCATCTCTCTGTTCGTTTCCACTTTTCCCTCTCTTGGCAAAGCTTTCTGCAAGGTACCTTCTGTCATGTGCCATACAAACATTTATATACCCAGTGATCTTCTTCCTGGTTTAAAGGTCATGTGTGCAAAAATTCATAAATATTGGAGCAAAACTATGCATATTGTAAAATTCCGTAACCTAAGTACCCTCCACCACGCACCGAACGAAATTTTAAACAGACAGTGACATTCCTCTTGTTTTTAAGGTAGAGTGTGCAAAATTTCATCAAGATCGGAACAAAACTATAGATTTCTATGCGATAGAAACGCAGGGTCACATTGAAAAAAGCACTTTGTTGTTCTCAAATATATATTCTCAATATATATTCCAGTCTTATTTCATACAACACTTGTTCTGAGAATAGCGAAAACAACAAAATGGGTTTGTGAAATCGGTCGAGCCGTTCTCGAGTTACGGCGCGGCCTAGGTATTTAAGGATCCATTTTTATGTCGCAAAGTACCATCCCCCATGCACCGTATGCAACTTGTGGCAGACGGTGACCTTCCTCTTGTTTTAAAGATCAAGCGTGCGAAATTTCTTGAAGATCGGAATGCAATTGTAGATTACGTGAGTCTGTAGGAGAAGTATGTTCCGGCATCCACCTATCACAAAATACTTTCTTAGCTGACGTTTTCTACCTATAAACTACATTCCTGGCAAACTTCAGCTTCATAGGTGAACTAGTTTTCGAGATTTCGTGTTTAGTCATTGAACGAGTGTCATTTCGCTTTTATATAGATAGAGTTTAAGAAAAAGGATTGCTTAATTTTGGATGCAAGAGAATTAAGGGAGTCTTGCAGACAAAAATAAACGTCCAAATTACATGCAAACTTTGTTGCAGGTCCCTAACTACTCCCATTTTCCGATAATTGCCGCATAAATCTGGGTATTCTCATGCGGTGCCTTTCATTATTCATGACGTCATATCTCCTGAGCTAAGTGTCTTTTTTTTTTTTTTTTTTTTTTTTTTTTTTTTTTTTTTTTTTTTTTTTTTTTTTTGTCAGGTACCTTCGTGGGCGTACGGTGAACAGTTGACCAATGTTTGAATGATTTATGAACACATAGAATAGAGGACATACAAACATTTATTTTTATATATAGATGATACCGCATTTTGGTTCGCCGCAGACAGGAAAAGCAGCATCAGACTGACTGCATTCGCACACAAGACATACAGCGCCAACCAGAGGCATCGACTTAGCTTGCGGAGAAGTATTTTTCGACCGCCCTCCCTCCCACACCCGCAGTGTTGAAACACTCTATTACTTGGCGCACAATTTGTTGGCGCTGAAATATTTCGTTTACATGAAGTTCGCTGGTGGAGAGCATTTAGAACGCCTATAAAACGTACGGCGCAAGTACACGAGCGAAAGTTGTCTGTCAAATGAAGCACCCTATACATTGTCTTTTTGTCTCCTCCCAATGCCCCCTCCCCCACTTGTAATATTTCGAAGTCAGCGCCTGGCACCGAGTCAAAGTCTTTTGGTGTGGGATGCTCATCCACGGAAGTGTGAGCAGTTTGACCAGTGTCAATGACATCATGCTGCCCGTAACTACACTACTGGCCATTAAAATTGCTACACCAAGCAGAAATGCAGATGATAAACGGGTATTCATTGGACAAATATATTATACTAGAACTGACATGTGATTACATTTTCACGCAATTTCGATGCATAGACCCTGAGAAATCAGTACCCAGAAAAACCACCTCTGGCCGTAATAACGGCCTTTCTACGCCTGGGCATTGAGTCAGACAGAGCTTGGATGGCGTGTACAGGTACAGATGCTCATGCAGCTAAAACACGATACCACAGTTCATAAAGAGTAGTGACAGGCGTATTGTGACGAGCCAGTTGCTCGGTCACCATTGACCAGACGTTTTCAATTGGTGAGAGATCTGAAGAATGTGCTGGCCAGGGCAGCAGTCGAACATTTTCCGTATCCAGAAAGGCCCGTACAGGAACTGCACCACACGGTCGTGCATTATCCTGCTGAAATGTATGGTTTCGCAGGGATCGAATGAAGGGTAGAGCCAGGGGTCGTAACACATCTGAAATGTAACGGCCACTGTTCAAAGTGCCGTCGATGCGATCAAGAGGTGACCGAGACGTGTACCATCACGCCGGGTGATACGCCAGTATGGCGATGACGAATACATGCTTCCAATGTGCGTTCACCGCGATGTCGCCAAACACGGATGCGACCATCATGATGCTGTAAACAGAACCTGTCTTCATCCGAAAAAATGACACCATCGCAGGCGCTCCTGTCTGTGGTGCAGCGTCAAGGGTAATCGCAGCCATGGTCTGCGAGCTGATACTCCACGCTGCTGCAAACGTCGTCGAACTGTTCGTGCAGGTGGTTGTCGTCTTGCAAGCGTCCCTATCTGTTGACTCAGGGATCGAGAAGTGGCTGCAGGATCCGTTACAGCCATGCGGAAAAGATGCCTGTCATCTCGACTGCTAGTGATACGAAGCCGTTGGGATCCAGCACGGCGTTCCGTATTGCCCTCCTGAACTCACCGATTCCATATTGTATCAACAGTCATTGGATCGCGACCAACACAAGCAGCAATGTCGCGATACGATAAACCGCAATCGCGATAGGCTACAATCCGACCTTTATCGAAGTCGGAAACGTGATGGTGCGCATTTCTCCTCCTTACACGAGGCATCACAACAACGTTTCACCGGTCAACGCCGGTCAACTGCTGTTTGTGTATGAGAAATCGGTTGGAAACTTTCCTCATGTCAGCACGTTGTAGGTGTCGCCACCGGCGCCAACCTTGTGTGAATGCTCTGAAAAGCCAATCATTTGCATATCACAGCATCTTCTTCCTGTCGGTTAGATTTCGCATCTGTAGCACGTCATCTTCGTGGTGTAGCAATTTTAGTGGAAAGGAGTGTACATTATTTCTGTACGACACCCCAGACACCTGTGTTTAGCAAGACAATGCACAACCGTATGATGCTTCTTGTTGTCCTAGGATGTCAGCCTGCTACCCTGGCCTACCAGATCACCAGACTGTCGTCTATCTAAAATGTATGGCATATGGTGAAATGACGGGTGTAGTGTTGTGACCCACATCGATGGCATCAACCATGGAACAAGTTGTCAGCACCCATGGTAGACACTGTGCTTACTAGGCAACGGAACTCATATTGAATGGAGGTGGTTAAAAAGCTAATCTTTTCTGCACAACATACTAATGTACACGCCTTTTCAAAATGTACTTCCTATCTCTAGTCTTTCAAGGTGTTGTGTTTTTCTGAACATAAGTGTACTACCGCCCGCTAATTCAAAGTAATTGTAGAACTGTTTATTATTATGTCTGTTCCAAGGGAATAGACGTTGGCGGTGATCCGCAGCATAGATAAATATATCCATGTATATACTTCGCAAATCGCGAAATTTCCCGTCGTCTGCTACTCCTGTAAGATGGACAAACGATCTGCAACACATGAAAATTTGTGCCGGGAAGCGTGCACGGGTGGCCGAGAGGTTAAGGCGACCACTCTCGAAGCGAAGCGAAAACCGTACTGCAATGCATAATTCATACATTTCCAACGTACGTTGTTGGAAAGATTTAATTTAGAAACAAATGTTGTTCGTTTTTTCTCTTCACTAAAATTATTATTATTCTGCAGTCTTGAGATTATTACAAAAATATGTTATGCTTCTTGCGGAAAAAAAGTAACGATACTTCCGTTAAATCCGACAAAAGTAACTTCGTTACAGTTAAAGTTATCTTATGGAAATAATAACGCCGCCATCGTCCGTTACCTTTCAAAAGTAACTGTTACAAGTAACGGCGTTACAAGTAACGCGTTACTCCCCAACCGTGTGTGTTACACTCAAAAATCTCACTACTACAATGGCCCTTCAAATATATTTGTCGATACGAAACGCGCGTCCCCTACTCTAAGTTAAGTGTACTATGTCCTTAACCTTCGCGTAAGAGCAAGAAGTATGTTGACGAAGTTGTATCGCAAGCATCTGAACGTTATGGCAGCGCATAAAATACAAACAAATATATTTGGATGTTTCTTGTAACGTACCCTCCGCCAACACCTACGGAGGCTTACGAAAGGTAGCTCATGTATTAATTCGGGGTATAAGTTATCTTCATTCCACATTTCATTACATTCCTTCCAGAAGTTTCAGAGCGAAGAGCAACAAACGTGTTAACACAGTGTGTGGTACCCTCCGCTATGCACCGTACGGTGGCTTCCTAAAGGTAGCTCTCGCGTTAATTCAGGGTATAAGCTATCTGCATTCGAAGTTTCAAGTTTCGGCGTGAAGAGAAACGTATTAACCCATTGTATGGTACCCTCCGCCACGCACTGTACGGTGGTTTACGAAAGGTAGCCAGCCATGTATTAATCGGGGTATAAGCTACCTCTGTTCTAAATTTAATTCATATCTGTGTGGCCATTTCAGCGTGAAGGCGTGAGAAACGAATTAAATAACTGTAAAGCACCCCTCCGCCATGCACCATACGTCGTTAATTTCAATATAGATATAACCTCCGCGCGAGTGCCAGCAATCAGTGACTACGTTTTATCGCAGTCGGTATGGCCGTGCATAAAATATGAACAAAAAGACAAACATTAATTTTCATATATTAGATAACAGGTTTTCCGTTTTATGCTGATTGCAATTACATTTTTTTTTCACGCCAGGCGTGTTTCGTTTTTATTTATAAATCAGCTTCTGCAGTTCTGACAATGTGAATACACAGGTTTGTACATTTTGTTTTGTAACATATACACATTACAAATAGAATAAAACTTTAACTCTGCAGCTCACACTCCGCTGCAGAGTGAAAGTTTCATTCTGGAAACATCCCTTAGGCTGTGGCTAAGCCATGTCTCCAACATATCCTTTCTTCCAGGAGTGCTAGTCTTGCATGGTTCGCAGGAGAGCTTCTGTGAAGTTTGGAAAGTAGGATGCGAGGTACTGGCGGAAGTAAAGTTGTGAGGCGGCATCGTGAGTCGTGTCGGGATAGCACAGTCGGTAGTGCGCTTTCCCGCGAAAGGCAAAGGTTCCAGGTTCGAGTCCCGGTTCCGTCACACAATTTTAATCTGCCAGGAAGTTTCACATTACAAATAGTTTAAATTTTTTCTGCACATCCTGTGTCTCCAAGTTGGTGTTAACGAGTTTTCTTTACATCCCACAGTCCCACTGCTGTTTTTTCCGTCTTGTTGGCTGGGGATAGCCGGTTTGTGACGTACGTGTAAACAAAAACGTACATCACAAATCGTAACCCAAGCCAATAAGACGAAAAAAAGATAAACAGTCGTGGGATGTAAAGAAAAAGCATTAACAGAGTAAGTAAATTATACTTCAACTTTAAAACACAGAAAGAGCGCAATAAGTTAAAACTATTTGTAATCTATATAATACACAAAACATAATGTACAAATCTGTGTAATCACATGTACAAAGCCACAATAGATGATTTGTAAATAATAAGCGAATCGAGTCTGGCGTGAAAAAATTGTCCTAATTGCACTCAGCATAAGACGGTAAACCTATTATAGTAATTCCAACAGCTTCTTTTCTGGTGCGCCCGCAACATACATTAAGTCAGCAAATGACATTTTATACTTTTATTTCATTGAATGCTAGACTTTTATTTTATTCAAATGTTTGTTAAGCTTATGGGACTTAACTGCGGGGTGTCATCAGTCCCTAAACTTACAAAGTACTTATAACTATCTTATACTAAAGACAACACAAACATCCTTGCCCGTGGGAGGATTCAAATCCCCGACGGGAAATTGCATGTATTTTATTTATAAGTGTTATTTAATGACAACGGTCGTTTCTGGTTTTCGCCATTCTCAAGTCAAAGTACAATGTCTTGGAGTCGTCATTATACAACACCTATAAAAAATGCAACATGTAAAGAAATAAAAGTTTAAAATGTAATTTGCTGACAGTTATAGTTAACTTTAACAGCTGCTGCGAAACATGGCCACGCAACCAAGTACAGCACTTTTTTTCCGTCGCTATGTGATTATAAACTCGCTGTAATTCAGCGGTGCCGTGGTACGTTATGGAAGCACGCCAGCCGATCGCCCAAAAATGGCAGCCGCCGCTATCGGTTGGCACTTCTTTCCCAGCACTTTAAACATAGAGCCTTGTAAACGTACAGATCACGCGGAGCCATCTGTCGGCAGTGGCAGTACTAGCAGCTACTGTGGCGCCCTCCTGTCTGGCGGTTGGAGTGCAGTCATAGGTTTGCGCAAACGTATAGCGGCTGGAGATTTAGTGCGCCTTGTAAGGCCGTACCTGCGTTCCTGGCGTGTACTTATTGGGAATTTCCTGGAGCTTTGTCCAGCCGCTGACTCACTGGAGCGGGGCGTGCCGCCGCCTTCCTAGCCACTCAGTTGTGGGCGCGTTACCTCAAATAATTCACTCGCTGCCACCTGTCTACTTCTTTACTACAGCACACGTACATCAGACTAGAGCTCAGGAGTCTTACATCTGACCGTGACGTCAGAGATACAGTGCATCTCTTCGATGATCCTCCTTTTTCCGATCATTAGTAGCGTTTCTCTCTACTACGGACTGAAGTAGACTACTGCTATAAGGAGAGAAACTTCCTTCAAACATATACACTCCTGGCCATTAAAATTGCTACACCACGAGGATGACGTGCTACAGATGCGAAATTTAACCGACAGGAAGAAGATGCTGTCATATGCAAATGATTAGCTTTTCAGAGCATTCACACAAGATTGGCACCGGTGGCGACACCTGCAACGTGCTGACATGAGGAAAGTTTCCAACCGATTTCGCCGCGGTGGAGTAGCCGAGCGGTCTAAGGCGTCGCCGGGCGCCGTGGCTCAGCGCGCCCGGTCAGAGGGCTGAACGCCCTCTGTAATAAAGAAGCTGAGCCAGGAACTCACCGAACAAAAACGATCAGCGTCCGCAACGAAGAGAAGTACCCATAGAACAAAAAAAAAAAAAAACAAAAAAACGGCGCCTTGCTGGGGAGCACGCGGTTGCTTGACGTCAGAGGTTCGAGTCCTCCCTAGGGGTGGCGGTTATTGCTGAAACAACCGGTTTTCGGTTATACCTGTTCTTTTTATCTCCAGTTTAACTGCACTGTAAAAATTGCTCAAGATAACCGGTTTTCGGTTTTTATTGCTATTATTCCCAGTAGAGTTCGACCGAAAAATATTTTGCGGCCGAAACAGAAACCGTAATCGAATTTTCGGTTCTTCTAGTTTCGGCCGAAACCGAAATTTACGAAATTTTGTTAAAATATAGGTAAATTTACGTTATACGACAAATCACTAGTCTTTCCATATTTTGCAAGATCCCCTCCCAATACTACGCCTTCTTGAGTGTGTGTAATCCTAGCCAGGAGTCCGTAGAAGGCGATATACGAAGCATACAGATTTACTAGCTTAGTATTTCCATCCGGCAGTGGCGAATATTGAGCCAACCACTCCGTATGTTGGACTTGTGAGCCAGCGCATACGAATATCTCGTTATATACACAATATACATATAAGTTACAGTCAGTAAATGAACTTCAATCAGTGCTGCAGAAGTATTTTGAAAAATAAACTCACAGTTCCGACTAACAGTATGAGTGTTGTCAGTGTAAATTTACGCAAATTGAACTAGGGAAGCTGTGTACCACATGATCAAAGAATGTTCAAATGGGCGTGAGTTCCTACGAGACCTAACTGCTTAGGTCATCGGTCCCTAGACTTAAAAACTACTTAATCTAACTTAAACTAACTTACTCTAACGACAACATACACACCCATGACCGAGGGAGGAGGGAGGACTTGAACCTCCGACTGGAGCAGCCGCGCAGTCCGTAACATGGAGCCTCAGACCGCACGGCTAACTCGCGAGGCACCACATGATCAATATTACCTAAACCCATATTGGTTATTAAAAAAGGGTAGTTTTGATACACTGCTTCAAGCAGTAGGGCCGAATATTTTAATAATAAAAAAAAAGAAAAAAAGAAAAAAACACACACACACACACACACACACAAGATACGGCATGGAGGAAGTTTGTAACACCTGAGAAGCGCTTATCAGTGACTGAGGTAAGTATATATTACTTACTTCAACAGTTTTTATTGCTCTTTTACATTATTGTCCAGACATCAAGAGAAGCATTTTATTAACGATTGTAGTTGCCATTTTACATTGCTGATCAGGTATATCAAGAAAATCACTACTGCAAGTCGAAACTTGCAAAGTGTTTTCATGAGAAAACTGCAAAAAGTTGCGCATAGAGGTATCTGAGGTCTTGTCGTGGCTGTCAGCAGAGGTGCACACGAACAAATTTTGTGAAAGTTCCGTTTCAAAATGTTCAAATGTTTGTAGAACTTATGGGACTTAACTACGGGGTCATCAGTCCCTAAGCTTACAAACTACTTATGAACTAGCTAAGACTAAGGACGGCACAAATATCCATGCCCGAGGGGGATTCGAACCCCCGACCGTAGTGGCCATGTAGACGTGACTGGAGCGCCTCAGTCCCCTCGGCCACCGCGGCCGGTTCAAATGTTTGTATAGCTTATGGGACTTAACTACGGGGTCATCAGTCCCTAAACTTACAAACTACTTATGAACTAGCTAATCCTAAGGACGTCACAAATATCCATGCCCGAGGGGTGATTCGAACCACCGACCGTAATGGCCGTGCAGACCGTGACTGAAGCGCCTCAGTCCCCTCTGCCACCGCGGCCGGCTCCGTTTCATTTAGCACATTTGAAGAATACGGTTTTACGAATAAAAATGCTTGAGAATAAGTTGAGTGCTGTTATGACACATATTCGAATGCTGTGGATGTTGGTTTTTCAGACATAGTCAAAAAAAGCTTCTTGTATTCTACATAATTCCGTAAGACGAAATAATGCTGCACGAATTGAGAACAGGTCGTACGAATGCCTTCTGCAGGGCTGTGAGCTTGTAGGATAAAGAGCTGATGTTTGTGGTATGCAAACTACTTTGTGACTCCACAAGGATCAGTTCCTTGGCAATATGAAAAAATTTAAATTGTTGTAATTCTCATGTCTATGTGAATGAATAAAATAAGTGAACCAAGAAATACCTTTGTTATTCTTTTCTGGTCTAGACAGTTCAGGCCATTTCTGAATTAGGCTGTAGCATACTTTCCCCCATAGATTCTCTTTCAAATTGCGATCACTGTATTCTTTTAATTTCCTGTTGTAGAGAGCTGGTCGCTTTCCTACTTCTGCAATTACTCTTTCCGAATCTACAACACAACTTACAATGTCATCCCTAGCACAGCTCCCGTTATCAGACATGGTGCTGGCTCACTGGACCTGTTTGTATGCAACACAGAGCGGCAGCGACTGTGAAATCGCGTGGCTAGTGCGCGCGGCCGCATGCTGTTGCCTGTGATTCATTCCACACCTGCGACAATCGCGTCGCGCGTGAAATAGGACCGGTTGCGTTTTTTAAATCGCCGCTACTTTTTTGTCGCACGTGCGCGCGCTCATATTCAGCCACCGTGTTCCATTCTTGCGACAAATAAAACGCAAGACGGAAAATCGCCAGTGCGCGCCTGGCCTAATAGGCCACGCCACACGGCAACAGGTGCATCGATACCTCAATAGCTGCACCAGTCCCTAAGTTCTTATGCCACACGTTTGTTGCGCGTTTCTGACTGTCGGGATTGTTCTTAAATTATCACTGATCGCTTTTCTTAGTTACAGCGATGACCTAATATTTCACAGTAGTGGAAATTTTAGGAATAGCCCTAAATATTAGGGTCTACTAGTTTGAATTTTTTTTAAATTATTTACAAAAAACACATTTTGAACCACTACTACAGGAAGTAGTCGTACCGGTTTTTTTACACAGATCTTGGCAATAACTAAAATAAACCCGCTACAACCGACACCAAATAAATACCGAAAAAACCGGTTATTCAAAACTAAAATACCGGTATCGGTTTTAACCGGTCGGTTTTTCCCATCCCTAGTCCTCCCTGGGGCATGGGCGTGTGTGTGTATGTGTTCGTGTGTGTGTGTGTGTGTGTGTGTGTGTGTGTGTGTGTGTTTTCCTTAAACTACTCAAACCAACTTACCGATACATAAAACCCATTGAAGTAGTGCCTCTCTGCTTCCCTCATGATGCAAAAGTTAATTTACCTTAGTTTAAGTAGTTTGGTCCGATAAATTTACAAACATTTGAACATTTTTGAACAACCGATTTCTCATACACTAACAGCAGTTGACCGGCGTTGCCTGTGAAACGTCGTTGTGATGCCTCGTGTAAGGAGGAGAAATGCGTACCATCACGTTTCCGGTTTTGATAAAGGTCGGATTGTAGCCTATCGCGATTGCAATTTATCGTATGGCGACAGTGCTGCTCGCGTTGGTCGCGATCCAATGACTGTTAGCAGAATATGGAATTGGTGGGTTCAGGAGGGCAATACGGAACGCCGTGCTGGATCCCAACGGCCTCGTACCACTAGCAGTCGAGATGACAGGCATCTTATCCGCATGGCCTTAACGGATCAAGCCTTATCATTGCGCTAAGAATATTTTTTACTATTCCTGGAAGCGTTGCAAGTGGGGAAGGAGTTCTTCCAAATTAAAACTAATGAAGAACTTTTTTGCGCTCGACAAATACGCAAAATCAATTGAAACCGCGGATAAAGTAAACTTAAAAGAGGTAATTAAAAGTGAGGAAAAAGACTTTCGTGACTTCACAGCTTCGATCCGTTGTGTATTATAGGGTTGAAAACCTAGAAATCAAAAAAATTATACTTAGTTACCTAACTTCTTATACTATAAGTTACTTTGTCCTTTATTTATAGGGAATCACATTACTACGTATCCGACAATTTTGAATACACTACGATAAGGTTTAATTTTTACTGGTGCAATGGATCATTTTTAGTCTCTAGCCTTTCAGTCTTTATGGTTCACTTAAAGCCCATAAATTCTATAACACTGTGCGTAAAGTTTATGAAGTGCTACTCACAGGGCAAAGAATGTTTGTTTACTTGGTTCTGGGACCTCCGCATCTCGAAAGCCATATTTTTATTCTGGCCCGTGCCTTTCGCCCTGGGGGCCTCCAGCTCTCAAACGTTACATTTTTATAGTAATACATGTACTTACACTTTGTTTTGCCTTAGTCCGCCACTGCATCTACCTAACACTGTTCCCGACTCTTAGAAAGCCAAATGTTTCTGGTTTCATACTACAATATACTACTCACTCAACAGTGTTCAATTTACCGCTCAATTTTGCACTCTTCCGTAATGTTTGGCAGTGTTCCGTGCTTTCGAGGGATATTGCTTCCACGCACAGATCAGTGTGACCATGATGTTCTATGTAGGTGAGTGGGAAACAATAAAAATGAGGTGGTCGCCAAAAAGGATTTACTAAGCGAGGAACCCGATATTAAGAAACGTACACTACTTGTTTATTTTAATGACGCGTCATTTCGTGTCTTACACAGAATGTAACTTTGTAAATTGTTTCCATTCAAAAGTTTTCAGTGTTATTTGTATGTTTACCTAAGTTTTGACAATTGTGTAACTATGAGATTCTGCTGTACTCGCTCATTCTAGTAATGTAATTTTCTAATTTATATTCAGTTAAATACGTGTTTTTATATCATGCAAAAGAATTAAATTTTATCACATAAAGCCTGTTCCTTTCATAACATAAAAACAGAAATAATCAGTTGTAGAAAACGGACCCAAAAAAGTGCTAGTTTTTTTAAAGTAATTTTTGATACTTATAATTAACAAAAACTAAAAAAATATTTAATGGTATGATATTGAAACTCTTCACGAAGAAAACAGTTGGAGAACCGTTACTCTAGGTCGATCCCCTGAGTAACTCTAGCCAATTTTCTAGGAGCCTCTTTCTTTTTTTTTTTTTTTTTTTTTTTTTTTTTTTTTTTTTTTTTTTTTTTTTTAAATAAATAAAAAGAACGATATATCTCAAACAATACTGAATATTTTTGTGTTTTTCGAAAATGGTCTTGTTTGACTTATTTCGTGCCATACTTGTGCTAAATAGTAAGTTTGTAAACGTGGATGTTGTCGAGTTATAAGGAATCTAGTTTTTAATGAATTTTAAGTGTTTTTTCGATATAACTCGAAACGTATCAAATCAATAGATACATACAAAAAAGCAATCGATAGGTTATTTTAAGGGCTATAACTTTCTAATTTAACATTTTCCCATCGAAGTTATCGTTTTTTATTTATTTAATAAAAGCAGATTTTTGTAACTTTGCGAATTTTTTCGGAAAATTTCGCCATCTAGGCTCGAGTTTCATAAAATAGAACCTCTATTTGAAATTTAATTTCCTACACACTCATATTATTTGTTTTCAGGTAATAACTTTTGCTAATTTAACATTACGCCGTGACAGAATGCTTGGACTAGTAACGCTACAGCGGGGCCTGCAGTGATGCATGTAAATCTAAATGCTCCACAAGCCACTATCGGTGGTAGCTCCTTATTTGGATCTTAGGGCGTTGGAAAAGAAAAAAAAACTCTGTTATGCTTTATAATTTAGCCCTCAAAATCAGAGAAAACTGCCGGCCGCGGTGGCCGAGGGGACTGCGGCGCACCAGTCACGGTCTGCACGGCCACTACGGTCGGGGGTTCGAATCCCCCCTCGGGCATGGATATTTGTGCCGTCCTTAGTATTAGCTAGATCATAGGTAGTTTGTAAGTTTAGGGACTGATGACCCCGTAGTTAAGTCCCATAAGCTCTACAAACATTTGAATCAGAGAAAACGTATTTGTGAGGCTAACTAATGTTAAATGCTGGGAGGCTTCCGTTTCCTTGGCATTAAGCGCTGAGTGGCGACCCATAAGTCGTAAATTGTGCCGGCCGCGGTGGCCGAGGAGACTGAGGCGCTCCAGTCACGGTCTGCACGGCCACTACGGTCGGGGGTTCGAATCCCCCCTCGGGCATGGATATTTGTGCCGTCCTTAGTTGTAAGTGGTTCATAAGTAGTTTGTAAGTTTAGGGACTGATGACCCCGTAGTTAAGTCCCATAGACTATACAAACATTTAAACATTTGATTTTCGTAAATTGTCTTGGAAACTGGTAACGGAAGGAGGACCATTTATAACTAAATTAAATGCTTCGGTACTTTCAGACATGTAGAGAGAACAGTGAGTTTAACCAAGATACCCGCTTGTTAGGTGCACATCCTCACTGAACAATTCATAAAATAAAACAGCGGCGAAACCGTTAACACGACTGTTGAACCCACATGATGGGGTCCATGACAACTTATTCTATCTAGATTATATTATACCAGCTAAACCCGGCCACGCTTCGCTGTGGCTCTCTCTCATATGCAGTAAATAGAAAAGTAAATACTGTAACTCATGTGAACAGAGAATGCTTCAGTCATATTAATAGCGTTCTTAGGCTACTGTGGCTATGTGAAACGAAAGTTATAAAAAATATAGCTTCGCAGATACTCATTACTTTAAACCCATAAGAGAGATTATATTTTTTGTCGTTCGTTTCCTCCACACACATACAGATCAGTTTACCGACTCTGGACCATGTGACGTATAATTTACCTTAGTAAAAAGCTATTGTTTTCTACATTCTTTCCATCTATTTTCCATACGCTTTGTCTATCTCCTGCTTCCCCACCATCTACCTCTTCATTCTCCCTCTATCTAATCCCCGGCCTCTGTTAATCACTCACTTTCCTTCCACCCGTCTTCAATCTCCTCCTCCTCCACTCAGGGAACCGATATGTACATCGTGCATCATTTCGTTGAGTAGCAGGATCGTCCTCCCAGTCGTCCGACTTAGTCAACGAGTTTGTAAGCGACTCCGCAGCGCTCCGCTTGGTAATACTAAGTATATAACAGGGCACACTGCATAGAACACCTTCGAGAGAGATCACAACAGCTTTTAATCCGTAATATCTGTCCATGAAAGGCAATGTTCCGAGTGACTGACTGACTGATTAAATGAATGACTCATCATCGCCCAGCCAAAATCACTAATGAAAAAAAAAAAAAAAAACTTGAAATTTGCATAGGCATAGGGTGTTCATCTTACACCGTTGGCGTCGTTGAAGAAGCGATTTTTCGATATTCCGTCCCTAAGAGGGTGAAATAGGGGATGAACATTTTTTGTTGTTGAAAATACGCTGTTATCCAGTCTATTTTGAAGCTAGACCTACATAAATTGGTATATGGTTTCTTGGTTAGAATTTAACAAAGGAGTCTTTCAGCTTTTTCTGAAAATCAGCCATTAAGGGGGTAAAACAAGGAATGAAAGGATTTTTGAAAAACGCTGCTATTAAGGAAGTTTTGAAGCCTGAACTACAAAACTTGGTACTTGGAGTCTTTGTTACAATTAAAAAAGAACGTGTATATCTCCCCTCCCCCTCTTCGTCATTACCTATCCTTCCTGTATCTCGTCTTAGAAATCTAACTCAGAACCATGTTTAGTCTTATGTTCAAAATCTTATAACTCCGAAAGTTCTTGACCGAATGCTTTGAAATATTGATACAACGTACTACTGGATTACCCACATGTTTTTACATGCCTATTTTTAAATATATATCATATACGAATTTATATAAATTTTACAATGTGAAAAAGTTGTTGCCAAAAATCGCAAAAGTGTCATATATGCAGGTTATGTGTAATATATTAAATAGCAGAAAACCTCCCTGTGTTACAGTGCAACGTTGTGACAAATTTGGATCTCAATCGGTGAAGACCTTTTTGAAATTTTCAAACACACACAAACCAACACAACATTTATATATATAGAGATTAGTGCTTGTTCCATAGATCATGAATACGATATTCGAAATGATGTGGAATGTGTCAGTTTCATAAAACGTATCTTTACACGACATTTGAAGACAAGCTTTCTTTTATATATATATATATATATATATATATATATATATATATATATATATATTGTAAAATTACTGATCTATATCTAAAAATTCATCTACTTCCACTGTGTAGAAGGAGTTGCCATTCGAAAAGTCTTAAATGTTTTTAAATGGTAGTTGGATATCTGTCAGATTTTGATAGTATTTGAAAAGTGACCAAAGACTTTTGTGGCAGCTTAATTTACTCCCTTTTGGGCCAAGTTAGATTTAACCATGAATAGTGAAGATCATTCTTTCTCCTAGTGTTGTAGTTGTGCACGCTGCTATTACTTTTGAACTGGGTTCGGTTATTAATAACAAATTTGATAAGTGAATATATTGTGACGCTACTGAGAAGATCCATAGTTTCTCTATACTTATAAGACGCCTTTGTTGTCTGTCTGTTCTCTTATAGCTCAAGATCCAGACAACCAAATAACGTGAAATTTGGTACACGTACATAAAATTACATGGGAAAGGTTCTTAAACAGGTTTCATTCCTTTTTTTTTTTTTTTTTTTTTTTTTTTTTTTTTTTTTTTGGAAATCCAACAGGAAAATTTGAGAAAAAGTGGAAGTGCGTTTTCAGTGTATCTTCGCACTGATATTGATGAAATTTTGTGAAATTTTGCACAATTGACCTTCAACACAAGAGGATGGGCACTGTCTACATAAAATTTCGTTCAGTGCATGGAGGAGAGTACTTATGGATTTCGCCAAAATCCACAGTTTTGCTCCGATCTTGATGAAATTTTGTACACTGGACCTTGAAAACAAGATGAAGGTTACTGTCTACATAAAATTTCGTTCGGTGCATGGGAGAGAGTACTTTACTTAATATAAATGTACCCTTTTATTACAGGCAAATAAACGGTTTTGTACGCTTCTACAGAAAACCTTATTTTAAACCCGGACAAAGCCGTGTGCTTGCAGGTAGTCTTAAATAACTGTCTGCAGGGTGATCTTAGGTGCCTCCAGCAATTATTCTGATTACACACTTTTGTCCAATGAATACTTTTCTCCTCAGAAATGGATTACCCCAAAATATGATGTCATATGAGAGAAGTGAAAGAACATAGGCATAGTTTGCTAATTTACTGAGATGTCTATCACCAAAATTTGCAATAACCCTAATATCATAACTAGCTGAACTCAAACGTTTCAGCAGTTCATCGATGTGTTTCTTCCATTTCAATCTCTCATCACTGCAAACACCTAAAAATTCTGAATATTCTACATTAGCTGCAGACTTCTGTTCAAAGTCTATGTTTATTAATGGTGTCATGCCATTTATTATACGGAGCTGTATGTACTGTTTTATATCGCAATTTAAATGTTCAAATGTTTGTTAAGCTTAAGGGACTTAACTGCGGGGTCATCAGTCCCTAAACTTACAAACTACTTGTGAACTACCTTATACTAAAGACGACACAAACATCCATGCCCGAGGGGGGATTCGAACCCCCGACCGTAGCGGCCGTGCAGACTGTAACTGGCGCGCCGCAGACCGCTCGGCCACTGCGGCCGGCCTCGCAATTGAAAGAGAGTACATTTGCAAAGAACCACGTAATGATTTTCTGAAAGACGTTATTTACAATTTCATTAGTTACTAGACTATAATCGAATAATGTGTAACGAGTATATCTCTCGATACAAACAAATAAATAAAAACAACCAGACCTGCATAGACACCTAAGTTTCTTAAGTCTAAACTTATATCTCTGGTACGACTACGTTAGACTATGAAAATTAATATTGTATTCGATAGGTATTCCTTTCAACGATGATTATAGAGGGGAAATCGATTCCTTCTTATCCTCTCTCATTCTTGCGTTAAATGACTATTGAAAAGAGTTCAACAGATTATCATTTAAACAAATAAATGATTTTATGTAAAGTGACAAATTCTGTATTCTTAATTTCGTTACAGATTTATTCTCTGAAAACATCAGCTACTTGTACTGTCTTTAGTAAATCGTTTCAAAGCTTGTAGTATGTTAATACATCGCGGAAAACGGTACACGCTACTAAGAATCCTCTCAAAGGAGGAGAAAACTCGTCATTTGAAAGCAGAAATTCCACGTGATTTCCACCTCAGGTTTCCTCTTGAGCTATAAAGTGAAATTCCTGTTTTGATAAATAGCAAACTGCATTATTAATCTGTTAAATACTTACCTATTCTTTCCTACTTTCTCTTTATGGAATTCTATTTCCACCCTTTATTGAGAACTCAAAAGTACTTCAATTGTAGTAAGGCATGCGACGAATTTGTTGTCTGATTAAAAAAAAGTAGAAAGGTGACTTTCAGAGTAGGCATGTGTTTTACTACAGTATTAAGATGATTTAAGTCACGATCCACCCCCATGAACCACAGACATTGCCGAGGTGGGGTGGATTGCGTGCCTTAACGATGCAGATAGCCTTACCGTAGGTGCAACCACAGCGGAGGGGTATCTGTGGAGAGGCCAGACAAACGTGTGGTTCCTGAAGAGGGGCAGCAGCCTTTTCAGTAGTTACAGGGGCAACAGTCTGGATGATTGACTGAGCTGGCCTTGTAACATCAGCTAATGTGGCTTTGACACACAGCTACTGCGGACGGCTGAAAGCAAGGGTAAACTACAGCCGTCACTTTTCCCGAGGACATGCAGCTCTACTGTATGGAAATATGATGATGGCATCCTCTCGGGTAAAATATTCCGGAGGTAAAATAGTCCCCCATTCGGATCTCCGGGCGGGGACTACTCAGGAGGATGTTGTCATCAGGAAAGACAATACTGGCATTCTACGGATCAGAGCGTGGAATGTTAGATCCCTTAATCGGGTAGGAAAATTAGAAAATTTAAAAAGGGAAATGGATAGGTTGAAGTTAGATATAGTGGGGATTAGTGAAGTTCGGTGGCAGGATGAACAGGATTCCTGGTCAGGTGAGTACAGAATTATAAATACAAAATCAGTTGGGGGTATCACAGGTGTAGGGCTGATAATGAATAAGAAAATAGGAATGCGGGTAAACTTCTATGACCAGCACAGTGATCGCATTATCATTGTCAAGATAGATACGAAGCCAACACCGACAACAGTAGTACAGGTTTATATGCCAACTAGCTCTGCCGATGATGAGGAGATCGAAGAAATATATGAGGAGCTAAAGGAAATTATTCAGACAGTTAAGGGAGAGAAAAACTTAATTGTGATGGGAGACTGGAATTCGGTAGTAGGAAAAGGAAGAGAAGGAAAAATAGTAGGTGAATATGGACTGGGCAGGAGGAATGAAACATGAAGTCGCCTGGTAGAATTTTGCACGGAACATGAATTAAGTCATACCCAGGGGCAGATATAGACTCTGACCATGCCGGCCGCGGTGGCCGAGGTGACTGAGGCGCTCCAGTCACGGTCAGCACGGCCACTACGGTTGGGGGTTCGAATCCCCCCTCGGGCATGGATGTTTGTGCCGTCCTAGTTCGTAAGTAGTTCATAAGTAGTTTGTAAGTTTAGGGACTGATGACCCCGTAGTTAAGTCCCATAAGCTTAACAAACATTTGAACATTTTTTTGAACTCTGACCATAACTTGTTAGGCATGAACTGTAGGCTGAAACTGAAAAAAGTGCAGAAAGGTAGGAAAATAAGGAGATGGGACTTAGATAAATTGAAGGAAAGTGAAGTTCTGGAGAATTTCAGAGGGAGATTTAGGAAACAATTGACAGAAACAAGGGGAAATAAAACAGTAGAAGAGGAATGTTTTGTGTCCCAGCCTCGTCGCCGCTTTTGTGTCTCGTTTCTGTCGTAGGTGTCGGTGGCCGAGTGGAATGAGACCGACACAGGAATAAAGATAGCACGCTGGTGCAGGTACGGAGGGGAGCAGCCAGAACTAGAAACACTAGAGTAAATTAGAATGATATATATATATTGCACAGAATTTATACAATACTTAACTTTTACATAGTACTGCAGAAGGCTGATACATAGTTGAGCTAGAGGCCTGCCTAGTGCCTGTACGATAGCCAAGTCTTCACTGGTGCCTATCAGATTCCGAAGGTCCTAACTGGTTGCTATCTCAGTCCCAAGTGAACGATGTCTTTCCGTGGTGGCCACGAGCGGGGTTGCAGCAGAGGGCGCTCGTGGCTGTCGTAAGAACGCCGCGCCGTGCGTGCATGGCGGCGCGCGGCGAAAGTAGGTGGCGCGCACTTTGTACTTGTGCGACACCACACCCCTCCCCCCCAAACCACCGCGCCGTCGTGGCGTAGGGCTGAGGGCCACGGCGACGGCACTGGGAGGAGGGCCTGGGCGGGGGCGTTACTGGTGGGACGGGCGTCGTAGCTGAGGCTGGGATCGAGACACCGTCCGCGCCACGGTATACACCTTGCGATCCGCCGGAAAACCCGCGAAAACCAGCGGAAGGGCGCCCGCCCCCGCCCAGAGGGAGCAGGTCATCATCTTCTGAGGTGCGTGGCCCAGGCGGCGGGGGCACGCACGGTCCCGGAGTTCCTCTCGGTGACGCTGTTATCTGCGGCGGTGACAGCGGCGGAGTCGCGTCAATCTCCATCGGGACGATCTCGTAGTCCGGGGACGCTGGACCCGTCGACGAACGATGTGGATGTGCTCCCTGGCGGTGAACTGGGTCTGGAATCAAGAAACCGGAGACAGGATCGCGCGGTCTGTGCAGGCGCAATTGGTTTGCGTGGCGCCGCAGCTCCGACCCTGTGGAAGAACGTACAACATACATATTGCGACCGAGCACGCGCTGAATGGTGTCCGGCAACCATGTCTTCTTGTTGCCAGCAAACACCCTGTACAGCACCGGCATAGAAACCTGAAAACGCGTAGCGCCATACGAACCGACTCGGTGAGTGGGAGGCTGCAGCAGGTGAAGGAGAGTCCGGTGACGGCGGCCGTGTAGCAGCTCGGCAGGAGACGGGCCGTCACGTGGCATGCACCGATACGTAGACAGGAAAATTTGAAGAGCTTGCTGCCTGGAGTGCTGACCTTTCATCTTTTCCATGTGAGACTTGAATGTTCGAACGAAACGTTCTGCTTCACCATTGGACTGAGGGTGAAAAGGTGCGGTGGTGATATGCTGAATGCCATTCACACGACAAAACTGTTGAAATTCCGCACTAACAAACTGAGGTCCATTGTCACTGACGATAGTTTCAGGCAAGCCTTCGATACAAAACACTGATGTTAAGGCACTGATTGTACTAGAAGCCGTCGTTGAGTTCATGGCAATCACAAAAGGAAACTTGCTGAAAGCGTCTACAACGATTAACCAGCGCGTATTCCAGAAAGGTCCGGCAAAGTCAATGTGTAAACGTTGCCATGGTCCCTTGGGGCGTGGCCAGTCTGAGAAACGTTGCGGAGGAGCCGCCTGATGCTCCGCACAAACAGTACACTGTGACGTCATGTTCTCTATCTGAGCGTCCATACCAACCCAGGTACAATGACGTCTGGCCAGTTGCTTTGTCCTAACAATACCCCAATGTCCTTGATGCAGGAGGCGTAACACTTCACGTTGCAGGATTTGACAATATCAAGGACCATCTCTGAAGCTTTTGTGCCGTTCGTGGCGGAATTGGCTTTGTGGGTGAGAACAACGACGTGAGAGGCTTGTGGTCTGTCAACAAATAGAATTTTCTGCCATAGAGGTAATGATGAACCCTTGTGACGCCGTAAATGATTGCTAAGGCCTCCTTTTCTATCTGACTGTAATTCTGTTGCGTCGGCGTCAGTAGCTTGGATGCAAAGGCAATAGGACGATCGTGACATCCAATACGATGTGACAAAACTGCACCCACACCGTACGATGAGGCATCAACTGCTAGCACTACAGGCTTCTGTGGGTCAAAGGGAATCAAACATGCATCACTGATTAGTGCAGACTTTAATTTGTCAAAGGCAACCTGGCAATCTTTGGACCATACAAAAGGAACATTCTTCCTACGTAAGTGATGCAGTGGAGCAGCAATCTGAGAGGCATTGGGAATAAACCTGAAATAATAGTTCAGCTTTCCCATTACTGCTTGCAATTCGTGCACATTCTTAGGAGGAGGCAATTTTTTGATTGCTCGAAGATGTGACTGTAAGGGATGTATTCCTTGGGCATTAATCACATGGCCTAGGTACTCTATTTCAGTTTGAAAAAACGAACACTTTGCTTTATTGCAACGTAGACCTGCTGCAGTCAAAACTTTGAAAAGGCACTCCAGGTTTGCTGAATGTTCTTCAACTGTACGTCCGGATACCACAATATCATCTAAATAGTTCGAACAACACGGTACAGAAACTGTCAGCTGTTCCAAAAAACGCTGAAAAATAGCGGGAGCGGAAGAACTGCCAAAGGGTAGGCGTTGAAATTGAAAAAGGCCCATGTGAGTATTAATGACGAAAAACTTTTTTGACTCGTCATCAAGTGGAATCTGTAAGTATGCCTCTGCTAAATCAATCTTAGAAAAGAAACGAGACTGTCCTAATTTGTCCATTAGTTCGTCAGGTCTGGGCAGGGGATAAGTGTCTACAATTGTTTGACTGTTCACTGTTGATTTGAAGTCCGCACAGAGACGAAGTTTTCCTGACGGCTTGGGTATAATTACTATAGGCGAGGCCCACTGACTCGCAGAAACAGGAGAAATCACCCCACTATCATGCCAACGTTTAAGTTCTTCGGCAACTGTATCACGCAAGGCGATAGGCACTGGTCTAGCTTTACGAAATTTTGGAACTGCAGATTCTTTTAAAGTTACATGTGCCACGAAGTCTTTTGCACAACCTAGTTCCGGCGAAAACAAGTCACTATATTTGTCACACAATGCATTGATTTTATCCTGAGGCACTATTGACGAAATTTGAAGCACATCTCTTTGAATTGATAAACCAAATAAATCGAATGCATCTAATCCAAAAATGTTCTGTGTAGATTTGGCCTGAAGAACTACAAAAGCAACTGTTTTTGTTACACCTTGAAAAGAGGCAGGCAGGCTGCACGTTCCTAGCACGGGAATATTTTGACCTGTATATGCTGTTAACACTTGCTGTGACGGCGACAATTTTGGCGAACCCAGAATTTCATACGTCTCTTTATTAATTAATGTGACAGCGGAACCAGTATCAAGCTGAAATTGCACCGTCTTATTTTCTATGAAGAGAGTCACAAACAGTTTTTGCTTGCGGCGCTCGACAGGTGCGCGAATGTGGGCAACGTCTGCTACGGTTTGTTTACTGCGCTTGCGCGGCCGCGTAGTGAAGTAAGCGGCGCAGACTCGGCACGCAGCGGATTAACAACACTGTCACTAGATGGCACTACCGCCGGATCGGCGTCCGCGCAAGCATGCGAAGCTACTTCAGATTTACTAACTACTGCACTACACTTTTGAGTAGCTACTTGATGTCTACTGTCACTAGCTACACAGTACTGGGCACTATTACAAGGAGCAGTTGCAGAAGGCACTATTTTCACTACAGGAATGCACTGTTCATAGTCATTTTGCTTGTCCCGAACCCTTTTCCGTTGCACTGTTTTACGTGCTCGTCGGCGCTTGCTACGTGGTGCACTATATAGTTTTGCCATAGGCGCAGAACTACTTTCTTGCAATTGAGATCCAAGGAAAGCACTGTTCAATTCCACAGCCCGTATAACATTTACAGAATGAACTGTTCTCGCACTCTGCGAAGCACTGTTTCTAACGGTACCGTTCTTTGAGTTTTTAATTTGCATACACACAGACTGTACATGTCCTGATTTGCCACATTGATAACAGGTTGCGTTGCGACTAGGGCAATGAGCACGCTTGTGGCGAGACACACACTGGGGGGCAAGATTTACGTACATTTTTCTGAAATGAGCGTTGGCGCCCGTTATTCAAATCACTGTTTCTAACACGACGGGGCGACCTTTGTGTCGCACTTTTACACTGGCTACTGTTCACTGTCTGTGCAGCACGCCCTGTAGAAAAATAAGAAGCACTAGTGCTACACTGAGAACTACGGCTAGGAAAGCGTCCGTTGCGGCGCACTGAATTTACACTGTGGCTTTGCATTTCTACCTCTGCTAAGTCAAAAGTATCATGCGCTTCTATAAGCTGCAGTACACTGTCTAATGAGGGGTCAGACTGTTTCAGAATTGCTGCTCTAATTCTGGGGTCCTGAATATTCTGCGTAATCGCATCCCTCAACATCACGTCACTATACGAAAGTCCACAAGAGCAAGTAAATTTACATTTGCGGGTTAAGCCCTTCAATTCCGTAATCCACTCTTGGTGTGACTGCTGCGGTAATTTTTTAAGTCTGAAAAATCGGTACCGAGCCGCAGCTACGAGAACTTTTCTCTCATAATGAGCATTTAGTGCCTCTACTATTTGTTCAAAGTCTACATCACGAGGAGATACGTCGGGGAAAAGTTTTTTCAGTAACACGAAGGTGTTGGTGCCAACCACAGATAATAGCAGATGCTTCACTTTCTGACCTGTAATTTGATGAGCCGCGACGAGTTCTTGAAACTGTGCGAAGTAGTCGCTCCATTCTTCCTCACGTTCGTTGTACTGGCGAAACGTAGGAAGCGTTGCGGCAGCAGGTGTTGGCTGCTGAAGCGGCGGCTGTTGTTGTTGGTTAGCTGCTTGCGCTGTGAGCTGGGCCACAGCCTGCAGGAGTTGTGTTATTTGCGCCGTCTGTAACTGAATAATTTCCATTAAGTTTGGGTTCGGGGTAGTGGCCATGCTGACCGATTAGGCGCCGCGCACACAAGTAAATTATAACAAAACACAAATGCAATATGAAAGAGGGCGCTCTGCAACAAAAAAGTCCACAAAACACGTAACAAAATATCTTCCCCCAAAATTCTTATAATAAGGGTGGGCGGGCGGGAGCAATTCCTGCATGCTCCGACTACTGCTGTCTGGCTGCTTCAAGCGGACTGGTCCAAGGTTCGTCTATCACTCCTCGTCGAGACTTTTGTATCCCATCCTCGTCGCCACTTTTGTGTCCCAGCCTCGTCGCCGCTTTTGTGTCTCGTTTCCATCGTAGGTGTCGGTGGCCGAGTGGAATGAGACCGACACAGGAATAAAGATAGCACGCTGGTGCAGGTACGGAGGGGAGCAGCCAGAACTAGAAACACTAGAGTAAATTAGAATGATATATATATATATATATATATATATATATATATTGCACAGAATTTATACAATACTAAACTTTTACATACTACTGCAGGAGGCTGATACATAGTTGAGCTAGAGGCCTGCCTAGTGCCTGTACGATAGCCAAGTCTTCACTGGTGCCTATCAGATTCTGAAGGTCCTAACTGGTTGCTATCTCAGTCCCAAGTTAACAATGTCTTTCCGTGGTGGCCACGAGTGGGGTTGCAGCAGAGGGCGCTCGTGGCTGTCGTAAGAACGCCGCGCCGTGCGTGCATGGCGGCGCGCGGCGAAAGTAGGTGGCGCGCACTTTTTTACTTGTGCGACACCACAGAATGGATAGCATTGAGAGATGAAATAGTGAAGGCAGCAGAGGACAAAATAGGTAGAAAGGCAAGACCTACAAAAAATCCTTGGATATCACAGGAAATACTAAATTTAATAGATGAAAGGAGAAAATATAAAAATGCAGTAAATGAAGCAGGCAAAATGGAGTACAGACGACTAAAAAATGAGATTGACCGGAAGTGCAAAATGGTTAAGCAGGAGTGGCTAGAAGCCAAATGCAAATCTGTGGAAGAATATATAACAAGGGGAAAAGTAGACACTGCCTACAGGAAAATAAGAGAGACATTTGGGGACAAGAAAAGCAACTATACGAATTACAAGAACTCAGATGGGAAACCAGTTCTCAGCAAAGAAGGGAAAGCTGAAAGGTGGAAAGAGTACATAGAGCAGCTCTACAAAGGAAATGAACTTAGAGACGATGTGGTAGGAAGGGAAGAGGAAGTAGATCAAGATGAAATAGGAGATACTATACTGAGAGATGAATTTGACAGAGTCTTGAAAGACCTACGTCGGAACAAGGCCCCAGGAGTAGATGACATACCCTCAGAGCTACTAAAGTCTCTGGGAGATCCAGCCATGACAAGACTATTTGAACTGGTGTGTAGAATGTATGAGACAGGCGAAATGCCCTCAGACTTTAAGAAAAATGTAATAATCCCCATTCCAAAGAAATCAGGCGCAGACAGGTGTGAAAATTACAGAACCATCAGTTTGATAAGTCATGGTTGCAAAATTTTAACACGAATTATCTACAGGAGAATGGAAAAGCTGGTAGAAGCTAACCTCGGGGAAGATCAGTTTGGATTCAGGAGGAACATAGACACCCGGGAGGCAATACTCACTTTACGTCTTATCTTAGAAGATAGGTTAAGGAAAGGCAAACCTACATTTTTAGCTTTTGTAGATTTGGAGAAAGCATTTGACAATGTTGACTGGAATACACTCTTTCAAAATGTGAAGTCAGCAGGGGTAAAATACAGGGAAAGGAGAGTTATTTACAACTTGTACAAAAGCCAGACCGCAGTTATTAGACTCGAAGGGCATGAAAGGGAAGCATCAGTTGGGAAGGGAGTAAGACAGGGTTGTAGCCTTTCTCCGATGTTATTCAATTTGTACATCGAGCAGGCGGTGAAGGAAAGCAAGGAAAAATTTGGAATAGGGATTAAAGTTCCGGGTGAAGAAATAAAAACATTGCGCTTTGCTGATGACATTGTAATTCTGCCAGAGACAGCAAAGGACCTGGAGGAGCAGTTGAATGGAATGGACAGTGTGTTGAAGAGAGCGTATAAAATGATCATTAACAAGAGCAAAACAAAAATAATGGAATGCGGTCTTAGAAAATCAGGCGATGTTGAAGGAATTAGATTAGGTAACGAAACAATGAAGGTGGTAGATGAGATTTGTTACTTGGGTAGTAAAATAACATGTGATGGTCGCAGTACAGAGGATATAAAATGCAGAATGGCAATGGGAAGAAAAGCATTTTTGAAAATGAGACATTTGCTAACATCGAATATTAATTTAAGGGTAAGGAAGTCTTTTCTGAAGGCATTTGTGTGGAGTGTTGCCTTGTACGGGAGTGAAAAATGGACGATAAGCAGTGCGGACAGGAAGAGGATAGAGGCTTTTGAAATGTGGTGCTACAGAAGAATGCTGAAGATTAGGTGGGTAGATCACATAACTAATGAACAGGTACTGAACAGAATTGGTGAGAAAAGGAATTTTTGGCATACCCTGACTAAAAGAAGGGATCGCTTGGTAGGACACATTCTTAGACATCGGGGAATCGTAAATTTAGCATTGGAGGGAAGTGTGTGGGGTAAAAAATCGCAGAGGGGGACCAAGAGGCGCGTATAGTAAGCAGATTCAAGTGGATGTGTGTTGCCGTACTTATGAGGAGATGAAAAGGCTTGCACAGGATAGAGTAGGGTGGAGAGCTGCATCAAACCAGTCTCCGGACTGAAGACCTTAACAATAACAACAAGTCACGATATCCTTTCGTATTTCAAATAAGTTTCTTTGCATCAAATAACTCAGGTCCAACAGTAAAATGGGGTTGGAACACTTGCGGGGAGTGACACTTGCGAGGGGTGACACTTGCGAGGAACCCGGAGCCCTTGCGGTGGCTTATGGCTTTTCCTGCGTACAGGCACACCAAGAAGTCTAGCACTGCTGTTGTCAAGTTTCCAACTGTCAACACAGAACGCACTGCACAGAACCGTTGATTTATGTCTTGTGAATGTACCTACAAAATCTGCCATATGAAAATTTTAGTGTGAGTCCCAATTTTTTTTCCTATATTAACATTAAAAACGTATTACAAATTCAGAACTCGAAAACCAGTGAAGTTATGGACTTGAAGCGTTTTGTGTTGCTAAATCTTTACATAGTAGACACGATTCTAAAATTCGGTTGCTATCGTCAAAGTAGACGAAAAGTTAAATTTTTTGGTGTAATCTTCGCAGTGTAGACTGTATATTGTAGAAGTCTACGCCGAACCCAATTATAATCATACCTCTGACCAGAGAACGTTGTTTGCACTTCTCCTGCGTTTCTAGTCGGCCGTGCTGTGGTACGTAACGACATCATACCGTTCCATTTCACCGAGAGCTATATATGCATTGGAGTGATGTCTGTTCTTTCGAAATAAGACATCACACCAATAAATGTATAATTTAGATGCAAAGATTCTGGGTTCTGTTTTCATCGCTAACGTGATTAACAACGGTAGACCTCGTGTGTAGCAGTTAAAGGTTACGAGTGCCACTGGAAAAATGCATAAGTAACACCTGTTGTTTGAGACTTGAAGATGACCTGAAATTAGCCGAAATCGATATCTCATAATAAACATAACGTGTAGCTGTCTATATTTCATAATGCAATTTCTAACATATTTAAAAGCTGCTCAAAACCACCTACAAAAAAACCTTTATAATGAGATTGTATATAATTCCACGATCAAATTGTGTTTTAGTTATTTGTAGAAATACACCTAAAGATCTGCCCTTGCTTTTAGTGCCTCGATCAGCTGTTTATTTTTAGAGGTATTTCTTGGGACAGGAAAAATTCGTATTTGCGATAAATTCGAATATAGATGCGAATTCTGACTCAAAATGCAGTAAATCCCAAATTGTCATAAATGGTATTTTGGTGTGAAACACTATTTAATCAGAAATATTGCGAGATAACTTTATTTTCTGCCCTTAAATATGTACAAAGTAAACAGTAGGTACCGGAAAAATTCGCATTTTTCAATGAATGCGAAATATAGGCCCATGCTAATTTTGGGCCGGAATGCAAGGGACGTGAATCTTGTAATATACGCTATTTTTAGCGAACGTCCCGTTACTACTGCTCCACCTCGCTCGGTGGGCCTTTCCCTGAATACGGCACAGGGAGCGGCTGGAGGGTGTGGAGTAGGGGTGGTGTATCCCTACATCTGGAACACCCTGTTCACTACCTGCAGCGTCCGGGTCCCCCCGCAAGTGTCTACACATTCCCTTTCCCCGCAAGTGTCACTCCCCGCAAGTGTCACAAACTCCAGTAAAATCTGTTCGTCACATCACACAAAGCCAGTGTGGTAATTCTACAACTCTTTACGAAAATGCTTCTCAGATCCCTTTTTAGTAGAACCACATTTTGCCTTTACACACATTGATATTCTTAAGGTAGGACTATGTTTGCCTCTATCAACAATTTGCTTCTTCTCTGTGTAAGATACAAATGAAAAAGGACTGTGTAATAGTTTGTATCAGTGGAGTATATAAGATAGGGGGCCTGCTTCTCCCCCCCCCCCTCCGAAATAATGAATTTAAAGAAAAAATTAGTACGGTAGCTGGTTTTTCTTAAATAAAAAGACATGTCAATGATTGTACGCCTCTGCTGAAAATACCATAGTGGAGCAAAGCATGGATCGGGACATCCAATCTTTTTTTCAGCCATCAGTTTGAGATATATTAATCTTGCCCTCCCTCTCCTAAAATATATGCTATGTTCTACAATATTTTTATTATTCAACAAATCAGTTTTCCAAAGATCGTAAAATCGTGTAGCATATATAGAGCGCCTCAATTCATTTTTAAGGGTGAAAAGTGATAAAGGTTTAGAACTAACCTGACAAAAATTATTCCATTGAAATTGCTGAATGTAGATAAAATATGACACATTAAATATAAAAAATTACAACACTTGTCCTAAGAAGAAATGTAAATTTAAAAAAATCTTTGTTGACCTGTTTCATCAAAATTGCCTGAACAAATTGTCTTCTCTGCAATAAGTCAAATATTCGAAACATGTGAGATTGAGATTAAGCTGAATGGAACAACAGTGGTTATATAAATTTAACTGACTGAGTTTCAGTTAATTTATGTAAAACATCTTCCATGGTTGAAGCAAGCGACCATTCAGAATTGGCAGTTAATAAATGAATAGCAAGGTCTTGGTCGCAGTAATTTTTTATTGCATTTCGGCTATATTTGAAGATGGGAAATCGAAACGCGTAATATATGCAATAAAAAATTACTGCGACCAAGACCTTGCTATTCATTTAATAAGTGCTGATTGAAATTGAACAATATAATGTGGATATTTTGCAACTCATCACACACACAAGTACATCGAGGCGCGAGAGGTACGTAAAAAAAGGACACTAAAACACTTAGCTTTCCGCCATTAGCTTTCATCAGAAAAAACATACCGTCCTGTCATTCACATCATTTTCTGAATGGTAGTGTCTTTTTCTTGTGATGCAGCTAATGGGCGAACGAGAAGTTGCATGTGTTTTAGTGTCCTTTTTATGGCCTCTCGCGACTCGATGTACGTCTGTATAGTGAGTTGCAAAATATCCTCATCATATTGTTGAATTCCAGCCTGGAGTTTCCATTAAATGAGTGAATTATGATTATTGGTTTAAATGATTAGCATTAACAAAATAAAACTATTACAAACAAAATGAGCAATTACAATTGATATTGAGCTGGTTAACAAACAACGGGAATTATAGAAAGTAGTTTTATAACTAGCCTATGATACTTTAGTGGAAATTTTAACTTTCCGATCTTCATGTTGAAGATCACGTTCACACTGAGCCAAACGTGCGAACGCGATCCTCCACATGAAGATCTAAAAGTTTCATATGTTTTTAAAGCACTGAGAATGGTCGCACAGTCCCCGAAAACTAGATAGTCAATAACAAATAAATCTTTGCGATTGATGGGCTTTTCATCATTAACATAAGTCTAGTAATTTGTTATATTGAAGGTGTCACATATTTTATCTGTGTTCAAGTAGTTTTATGGCGCAATTTCGAAGGAATATTTCCTCTCAGTTTAGTCCTACACCATTAACGCTTATCATTAGAGTCCGGATTTTTATGCAAATGCGGACTAAATGCACATTTCTAAGATTTTTACTGCATGTATCATTTTTCTGACTTTAGTGCAAACTTGAGTTTTATTGACGGTCTGTCATACAAATTACTACGAAAGACCAGAATATTAGTAATTTTTCCTACAGTTCGTAAACTTTGTTACGTTCATGTGCCGTATTTCAGCTCAGTGGATGCCGACACTAGTCAATATATTTCGTCGCATCCAAGGTCGCATCTCTCGCAGTTGCCAGTCCTCGCTGTCTACGTTGAGTGATTCAAGCAGTGTTGCCAACATGGTTCCAAGGTTTCATATTCAGCCCCTCCACGTATAAATAACGATTGGATGGACCACCTCGATTCTTTAAAGAGCCTACTAGTGGTGCTAATGAGGACCGAAACAGGTTGCTAAATACGCAAAATTACGACTGTTGGTAATTCATCTTATATATGGCAAGACCTACAAAAATCCTTGGATATCACAGGAGATACTAAATTTAATCGATGAAAGGAGAAAATATAAAAATGCAGTAAATGAAACAGGCAAAATGGAGTACAGACGACTAAAAAATGAGATTGACAGGAAGTGCAAAATGGCTAAGCAGGAGTGGTTAGAAGGCAAATGCAAGGATGTAGAAGAATGTATAAATAGGGTAAAAATAGATACAGCCTACAGGAAAATAAAAGAAACATTTGGAGATAAGAAAAACAGCTCTATGAATATCAAGGACACTGATGGAAAACCAGTTCTCAGCAAAGAAGGGAAAGCTGAAAGGTGGAAAGAGTATATACAGGGGCTCTACAAAGGAAACGAACTTCGAGACAATATTGTAGGAAGGGAAGAGGATGTAGATGAAGATGAAATAGGTGATACTGTACTGAGAGAAGAATTTGACAGAGCCCTGAAAGACCTAAGTCGAAACAAGGCCCCTGGAGTAGATGATATTCCCTCAGAGCTACTGAAGTCTCTGGGAGAACCAGCCATGACAAACCTGTTTCACCTGGTGTGTAAGATGTATGAGACAGGCGAAGTACCCTCAGACTTTAAGAAAAATGTTATAATCCCCATTCCAAAGAAAGCAGGTGCAGGCAGGTGTGAAAACTACAGAACCATCAGATTAATAAGACATGGTTGCAAAATATTAACACGAATTATATACAGAAGGATGGAAAAACTAGTAGAAGCCGACCTCGGGGAAGATCAGTTTGGGTTCAGAAGAAATGTAGGAACACGGGAGGCAATACTCACTTTACGGCTTATCCTAGAAGATAGATTAAGAAAAGGCAAACCTACATTTCTAGCTTTTGTAGATTTGGAGAAGGCTTTTGACAATGTTGATTGGAATAAACTCTTTCAAGTTCTGAAGCAAGCAGGAGTAAAATATAGGGAGCGTAAGGTTATTTACAACTTGTACAAAAACCAGACAGCGGTTCTTAGAGTTGAAGGGCATGAAAAGGATGCAGTGGTTGGAAAGGGAGTAAGACAGGGTTGTAGCCTTTCTCCATTGTTATTCAATTTGTACATTGAGCAAGCCATAAAGGAAAGCAAGGAGAAATTTGGTGAAGGAATTAAAGTTCAGGGTGAAGAATTAAAAACATTGCGTTTTGCCGACGAGCAATTGAACGGAATGGACAGTGTGCTGAAAGGAGCATATAAGATGAACATTAACAAGAGCAAAAGTAGGGTAATGGAGTGCAGTGTAAGAAAATCAGGTGATGCTGAAGGAATTAGATTGGGAAACGAAGCAATACAGGAGGTAGATGAGTTTTGTTACTTGGGCAGTAAAATAACAAATGATGGTCGCAGTACAGAGGATATAAAATGCAGAATGGCAATGGGTAGAAAAGCGTTTTTCAAAAAGAGAAATTTGTTAACATCGAATATTGATTTAAGCCTAAGGAAGTCCTTTCTGAAGGCATTTGTATGGAGTGTTGCCTTGTATGGGAGTGAGACATGGACAATAAACAGTGCGGACAGGAAGAGGATTGAGGCTTTTGAAATGTGGTGCTACAGAAGAATGCTGAAGATTAGGTGGGTAGATCACATAACTAATGAACAGGTACTGAACAGAATTGGTGAGAAAAGGAATTTTTGGCATACCCTGACTAAAAGAAGGGATCGCTTGGTAGGACACATTCTTAGACATCGGGGAATCGTAAATTTAGCATTGGAGAGAAGTGTGTGGGGTAAAAATCGCAGAGGAAGACCAAGAGATGGATACAGTAAGCAGATTCAGACAGATGTAGGTTGCCTTTCTTATGTGGAGATGAAGAGGCTTGCTCAGGATAGGGTGTTGTGGAGAGCTGCATCAAACCGGTCTACGGACTGAGGACCACAACGAGGTGTTTGTGCCTACATTTCACTCTGCAGCCAAAACTCCGCATCGCAAACGAATAGTAATTGTATGTGGCGTCAATCTCTCATTGTGCACCATGGTGGTAGAGTGTTTATAACTATAAAGGGGTGGAAGATATGGGAGTTGAAAGTTACTACTGACTTATATTAAATACTACGTCTGGATGTCAATATTTTGCTCTTCGGCAAAAACTACACAATGGAGACGAACGATCTCTCTGTGTTGTCGCAGTACAAAGTCTTCCGTTGTACACCATAGCAGTTCCGTGTCGATAACTATAAGAGGGTGGGAGATATAGTGGTTGAAAGTCGTCAGCTTATATAAATTTCGGACTGAACATCATTACATTGAAAGAAAGATTGTGTTCTGCTACAAATGCACTCAGTTTAACTTCTGCCACTTTTACCTGGTGGTTTAATGTAGAAGAAGCACTTAGCCAACAAATCTCTTAGCATTATTTAAGTATTTCTTAATTCAGTATGTTTTTCCAGCCCTGTTTTGCCTACAGAAGCAATATTAATGTCTACGTCACATGACTTGCAATATGCAAACGTATGCCCCTTTTTACTTTTCATTGACCAACCCTTGAAGCTACTGGCTTGTCCCCATTCTGGTCTGTAAGTTTGAGAGAACTTGGCTTTTTTCCTAGCTCCCTCACTCATGCGGAGATCTCCTTCTAAAGAAGCAGACATGGAAGCACTGGATTCCAGTTATTGTAGTTGAGCTATATTGTATTAAAACTATGTTGCCAGCACTGAGCGAGATACTGAACGTCGCGCAGTTAAATACTCACGCATTGTCCAAGTCCGATTTTGGATTGTCGCTGACAAAGGAAAGCGGGTGAATTCAATACCGGCAGTGATCTGAGCGAAGTTACAGCAGTACAAATTTGCAATGGCCCCTACTAGCACTAGTAGAAAAGACCTTATGCCAAAATGGATCGAGGGAAAGGAATTTCTAATGGACATTGCTGTCGATTATTTTGATTGTTGCAATAAGGATATAAGGACATTGTTGTTGTTGTTGTTGTGGTCTTCAGTCCGCAGACTGGTTTGATACAGCTCTCCACGCTACCCTGTCCTGTGCAAGTATCTTCATCTTTGAATAAGAACGGCAACCTATATCCTTTTGTATCTGCTTACTGTATTCGTCCCTCGGTCTCCGTCTACGATTTTTACCCCATTTTACCCCATACACTTCCTTCTAATGCTAAGTTGACGATTCCTTTATGCCTCAGACTATGTCCCACGAACCTATCCCTTCTCCTCTCCTTTTCCCCCAATCCCGTTGAGCACTTCTTCATTATCTATGTGATCTGCCCATTTAATCTTCATCATTCGTCTGTAGCACAAAATTTCAAAAGCTTCTATCGTCTTTTTGTCTGAACTCCTTACCGTCCACGTTTCACTCCCATACAGTGCTACACTCCAGACAAATGCTTCCAGTAAGGACTTCCTAACATTGAAACTAATATTGGATGTCAACAAATTTCGTTTCTTCAGAACCGCTTATCTTCCCATCAGTGGCGTAGCTACCATAGGGCTAGGCGGGGCAGTGCCCCGGGGCCCCGAGCTCAAGGGGCCCCTTGGCCTACGTGAGCGACGTTCGAAAAAAGTTACCGTAGATCATTGAACACTTTCATGTCCCCCAATTACTTCGGATAATCGAAGTTCTACTGTATATAATAATTTAGTTGAATGAAGGTTTTCCGACTTTGAACTTTTTGAACCCTGACCAACAAACCTCAAACGCACGATGTGAAATCCAAAAATTATTCGCACCCGAGAATATAAACTAACAAGGTCCTTTGCTTGTCCGCTAAGACGTGGACCCTGCCATCGTCAGCGTATTGTCCGTTGACGTCGGAGTTGCCATGCCTGCCAATCTTTGCGAAATAACAGTGAATGGTGCTGAATTACTAGCACAGTATTTGACAGTAGACAGTGTGACCACATTTGAATATGAAGTCTCTACAATGTATTATTACAGAACGGTATTATTATGGTAACTCAACTGTTTGTGTAGTGAATTCCCCAAGGGTGTTCTCCATAATCATAGATCCCAATAAAGTGCTGTAACCAATTGCACTCTGAAATTCGTGCAAGAAGAAGAGAAAATATGGTTACTTTGTCACCATAAATTGTGCATTCAAGACACTACCCTGTACCCTACTGCCACTATAATAAGCGAAGATGTCAACTTAGTTATTTTACTTATTACTTTTTCCTGGCCAGACATTAATATAACTTCATGAAGCCTGGTAGGGGCACGGCTCAAACCAAAGTATTCCATGAAACAAAATCCGGCAACATTCTTTTCTGAAACCATCCTACACGAATATTTCCCCTATTTTCCTTCTTTGATTGGGCTATCAACGAAATTAGGCTGATCGGTACGGAGCAATGGCCTAGCAGCGATGAGTTTAGCGACAGTGAGATGTCGGTACTGACAACAGTCCGCCTGCTGTCACCGCGGACTTGACTGTTCCCGGTTTGCTTCGCGGCAGGGGGCCATGTTTTGATGGTTAACACTTATTCATTGTTTATTTTTACCAGCTTATGCCTGCGACTTCATTCACCTAGTATGGAGCAACTTCGGAAACTATCCCAAGAGGTCATTTATCTTTATGTCCTACCCAGGTCCAAATCTATCCCTCAGCAAAATTTCATTCAAATCCGCCCAGTAACTTTTGCGTGAAAGCATAACAAACAAACCAACTTTCACAGCTATAATTATATTTGAGAGTACAATTAAATATTATCTGCTGCTTAATAGTATTTAAGTTTGCCTTATTATATCTTCCAGTGGGCGGTAAGGACCAGATGATGAAGTGGTTTTGCATCTGTACAGTAGTAGTGTAAACAGGGCCCCAATGTCATTTTTGCCCCGGGGCCCTTGGTGACATAGCTACGCAACTGCTTCCCATAGCCATTCTGCATTTTATATCTTGTTTACTTCGGCCATCAGAAGGTACTTTGCTACACAAGTGACAGAACTCATCTAACGGTACTACTTTTATTGTCTCATTATCTTATCTAATTCCTTCAGCTTTGCACGCTGAGGCACCCTGCTACGGTGCGCGCAGCTGTTCCACGTCGGAGGCTCGATTCGTCCCTCGGGCATGGGTGTTCGTGTTGTTCTTAGGATAAGTTAGTTTAAGTAGTTTGTAAGTTTAAGGACCGACGACCAGTGCAGTCAGGTCCCATAACTTCACAAACATTTGGATTTTTTTTTTTTTTTTTTTTTTAATTCCTTCATCATGGCCCGATTTTCTGACACTACATTCCATTACCCTTGTTTTACTCTTGTTAATGTTCATCTTATACCTTCCTTTCTGTTTAATTGTTCTTCCAGGTTCTTTGCTGTCTCTGAAAGAATTACTATGTCATTAGTATGCCGCAAAGTTTTTGTATCCTCTCCCTGAACTGTAATGCCTTCTCCAAATACGCTATAACCTTGCTAATTCAGCCCGCACTAGTCTGGCAAATGTTCAAATGTTTGTAGAGTCTATGGGACTTAACTACGGGGGTCATCAGTCCCTAAACTTACAAACTACTTATGAACTACTTACGAACTAGGACGGCACAAATATCCATGCTCGAGGGGGGATTCGAACCCCCGACCGCAGTGGCCGTGCAGACCGTGACTGAAGCGCCTCAGTCCCCTCGGCCACCGCGGCCGGCACTAGTGTGGCCTCTCTGTAATGCAGCGCATATTCGAAAAGACGCACACTTCTGTGAATTATTGTGCGCAACATTGTTGTTAGTTAAACAATGCTTAGTTAAATAATTATATACAAACCGAATTTCAGAATATGGTATGAGTTGCAGTTCTGTATCGCGTCTTTTAAAAGGAAACACGTTTTGTATCATAATGTTCGCGTGTTATGACAAAATCTAATGCGTGGGAATGATCATGGATTGTGAAGACAAGTATCGTATCAAACGCAGCTCTCTCTGTTCGTAAGTGTCACCTAGAAACAAGTAGATACGGGGGCGCCTAGGTGGATGTTGTCTTTTCCGTACGACTGCCGTCATAACAACCAAAATACCAGCGTACATCAGACTACAGCTCAGGAGTCTTACATCAAACCGTGACATTGGAGATACAGCCCATCTCTTCGATGATCCTCCTTTTTCCGATCATTAGTAACATTTCACTCTACTACGGACTGAAGTAGACTGCTGCGATAAGGAGAGAAACTTCCTTCAAACATACACACTCCTGGCCATTAAAATTGCTACACCATGAAGATGACGTGCTACAGACGCGAAATTTAACGGACAGGAAGAAGATGCTGTGATATGCAAATGATTAGCTTTTCAGAGCATTCACACAAGATTGGCGCCGGTGGCGACACCTACAACGTGCTGACATGAGGAAAGTTTCCAACCGATTTCTCATACATAATCAGCATTTGACCGGCGTTGCCTGGTGAAACGTTGTTGTGATGCCTCGTGTAAGGAGGAGAAATGCGTACCATCACAGTTCCGACTTTGATAAAGGTCGGATCTTAGCCTATCGCGATTGCGGTTTATCGTATCGCGACATTGCTGCTCGCGTTGGTCGCGATCCAATGACTGTTGGCACAATATGGAATCGGTGGGTTCAGGAGAGCAATACGGAACGCCGTACTGGATCCCTTGGCCTCGTATCACTAGCAGTCGAGTTGAAAGGCATCTTATCTGCAAGGCTGTAACGGATAATGCAGCCACTTCTCGCTCCCTGAGTCAACAGATGGGGGCGGTTGCAAGACAACAACTACCTGCACGAACAGTTCGACGACGTTTGCAGCAGAATGGACTATCAGCTCGGAGACCATGGCTGCGGTTACCCTTGACGCTGCATCACAGAGGAGCGCCTGCGATGGTGTATGCAACAACGAACCTGGGTGCACGAATGGCAAAACGTCATTTTTCGGATGAATCCAGGTTTTGTTTACAGCATCATGATGGTCGCATTCGTGTTTGGCGACATCGCGGTGAACGCACATTGGAAGCGTGTATTCGTCATCGCCATACTTGGCGTATCACCCGGCGTGATGGTATTGGGTGCCATTGGTTACACGTCTCGGTCACCTCTTGTTCGCATCGACGGCACTTTGAACAGTGGCCGTTACATTTCAGATGTGTTATGACCCGTGGCTCTACCCTTCATTCGATCCCTGCGAAACCCTTCATTTCAGCAGGTTAATTCACGACCGCATGTTGCAGGTTCTGTACGGGCCTTTCTGGATACGAAAAATGTTCGACCTCTGCCCTGGCCACCACATTCTCCAGATCTCTCACCAATTGAAAACGTCTGGTCAATGGTGGCCGAGCAACTGGCTCGTCATAATACGCCTGTCACTATTCTTGATGAACTGTGGTATCGTGTAGAGGCTGCTTGGGCATTGTACCTGTACACGCCATCCAAGCTCTGTTTGACTCAATGCCCAGGCGTAGAAAGGCCGTTATTACGGCCAGAGATGGTTGTTCTGGGACTGATTTCTCGGGATCTATGCACCCAAATTGCGTGTAAATGCAATGACATGTCAGTTCTAGTATAATATATTTGTCCAATGAATACCCATTTATCATCTGCACTTATTCTTGGTGTAGCAATTTTAATGGCCAGTAGTGTACTTTATATAGAACCCTATTTGTATCCGTGCCAAGATGAAACCGCTGAAAGACAAAAAAAAAAAAAAAAAAACAAAAAAAAAAAAACAAAAAAAAACAAAACAAAAAAAAAAAAAAAAACACGCAAATTATACAATACCGGTAGTTTATTACTGTAACACCAACGAAGACAGCGCCAAATCTATTTATTTATTTCAGAAATATGTTTTTGCTTTAAAGGGTGCAAACATAGCCAATTCCACTTTCAAATTATTTTTAGAAAAGTACTAACAATATGATTTTCCAGATCCAACAAAATTATTGAAAAATTACCTTCAAATTTAATACGCAAAGGATAGTGAAAATGTACTTAATCTAAGAGACAGTTTCCAACGTGTACTCATTTATATGTGAAAGTTATTTATTTTTTACGTTGTATTACGGAAAAAATGTTCAAATGTTTGTTAAGCTTAAGGGACCTAACTGCAGGGTCATCAGTCCCTAAACTTACGAACTTACTTATGAACTAACTTATATTAAGGATAACACGAACATCCATGCCCGAGGAAGGATTCGAACCTCCGACGCGGGATGCCGTGTGATCCACAACCTCCGTGGCGCTCCAGACCGCTCGGCAACTCCCGCGCGGCTATTACCGATCAGTAGAGATTTTCAGGTTCAGGAAACAATATCTGAATTTGGTGCTGGGGAGAGAACCTTCCATGATGTCTGGTGAAGTGTGCAAGACTGATAGGCGGCAATATAAGATGCAGCTTGGAATGCAGTGAAGGCATGGGATTGTAGTGAAAAGGATAGGTGCAGAGAAGAGGAAATAGTACCGCACGAATGGGAGAGAACATGAACTGGGAGGTGTTGGATTTTTTTGGAGGGGTTTGGGGGAAGGCTAGTCGTGTATGGCAGTAGATTACCTTAGGTTGAGGACAGGATGGTTGCAGGGCCATAGAATGTGCTGTAAGGATAACTCCTACAATGCAGTTCAGAAGATGTTATACTCAACTACATGCTATGCTAGTCCACCATGCTCTTGGCCACAGTTTGGTGGTGACCATTCATTATTATAGATAGCTAGTTGGTAGTCATACCAATGGGAAAAGAAACTGCACAATGATTGCAGCAGAGTTGGCAAATCATGTGACTGCTTTCACAGGTGGCCCAGCCTCTGATAGGATAGGGTAGTCCTATGATAGGACAGGCATCAGGATCTTTCTCAAAGATAGGATCCCTCTGGTAAGGGGTTTGGTTTGGTAGTAGCATAGGGATGAGCTAGAATGTTGAAGAGATTGAGTGAGTGGTGGAACAGCAATTTAGGTGGGGTGAGAATGATATTGGGTTGGACGTCTCTCATTTCAGGGCATCATGTAAGAAATCAAAGTCTTGATTTCTGTGGTGGTATTGGGTGATACAGGAATCAATCCTTTGTGGCTGGTTATTGGCGTGGAGGGTGGATTTGGGGACATGGCACAGTAAATCAGTTTTCAAGATGGTTATGAGGGATAATGCCTGTCTGTGTAGGCCTTTGTGAAACTTTCGGCATATTGGGTAAGAGGGATCTCACTGCCACAAATATGTCATCCACGTGTGGTCCTCCTCAACCCAGCATGCCACCATCCTTGATGTTAAGCTCCACCTTACTGGTTATTCCATCCACACTTCTGTCCACATTAAACTCCCAACAGCACTTCCATTTTGACAGCTGTGTTCCATTCCACACCAAAAACTCCCTCCTATATATCCTTGTCACCTATGGATGGTATATTTGCAGCCTCATGAACTCCCTTATCCAATATGCTGAATGCCTCACAAACGCCTTCACTGACAGGTATTATCCCCAAGACCTATTCCATAAACAGATTTCCCATGCCATATCCCCATATACCACCAATTATCACTCCACCCCCAATGACCAGCTATTAAGCAGTGCCCCACCCCTCTCCTTTGTCACCCAATATCGAACTGGACTGGAAAAACTGGACCACATCGTTTGTCAGGGCTTTGATTATCTCTCATCATACCCCAAAATGAGGGACAACCTATATAAGATCCTTCTGACTCCTCCTAAGGTTGTGTTCTGTCACCCATCCAACTTCCACAATGTCCTGGTCTATCCCTATGACACACCCATCCACAGCTTACTGCCACATCGATCATATCCCTGTGGAAGAACTGGATGCAAGACCTACCCAATTCACCTACTTAGCACTTCCTATCCAAGGTCACAGGCTTATCCTGCCCCATCAGAGACCAGATCACTTGTGAAAGCAGACATGTGATTTTCCACCTCTGCTACAGTCATTTCGCAGCTCTCTACCACCAGAATGAGTGGCCTCTACCAAACTTTGACCAAGAGCAGGGAGGAGCATTCTGTAGCACAACATGCACCTGATCCATGCTCAGTTTCATTGGTTTCTTTACAACCTGCACAATGTGGATTCTCCCCTTGCGAAGTTTCATGTCTAATACTGGAGTTTAGCTTCATGGTTGGAAATGCTTAATTTTGCTGGTATCAGCTCACTATTGTTGAGATCCATTTCAGTCGTATTAAATCCATAAGAGATAGCTGCAGTAAAATTTGTATGTAAATAGAGTGAGACTCCCTGATAATTATACTCTATGCATTGTGTTCCTTTTGATAAGGTTTATTGCTCTAAAATTACAAATTTGTTTATGAATTTGAAATATTCAAACATTGCAAATGTTACAGGGTATTGAAACCAATTCAATGGTGAATTTGAGCATTTGTGCTGAACCAGGATTCAAACCCATTAGGCTATCCAGACTCATTTCCTGTCCTGTCCAAATTCTCAAATTGTCCTTACAGTGCATTCTATGGTCTTACAACCATCATGGCCTCAACCTAAGGTAATCTACTGCCCTACACTACACAACTAACATTCCCCCACCCCCTCCAAAATATCTAACTCTTCCTCCCAATTCATATCTCTCTCCCATTCATTTGGCACTTTTTCCTCTTCTCTGCACCTACCCTTTTCACTACTATCCCATGCCTTCACTGCATTCAGAGCTGCATATTACATTCTCACCTATCAGTTCTTGCACATTTCACCAGACATCATGGGAGGTTCTATGCCCACCACTGTCCTAAATCCTTTCCTCTCATCCATCTCCTCACAACTCTTTGATAAATGCAAAGTACCAGTGGGGTTGCAGCAGCTGCAGGTGGTAGTCATGTGTGCATGAGTTGTGAGTTAGTGATTGTGTGAATATATATGTGTGTTCTTTTTTGCAGCTGAAAATTCATATTGTGTGATTGTGATTGTCTTTTCTAAATGCCTGTCTGTGGCTCAATGATCTTTTTTATGTTGGTTTGTAACCTATCCTCAATAAATTATTGACACTTCAACCTGGACTTTTCAGTTTTAAACATCAAATTAAGTTGTCGTTGTTGTCATTGTTGTGGTTTGTTGTTGTATTATACAGCTCTCCACCCTGCTCTATCCTGTGCAATCCTCTTCATTTCCTCATAAGAACAGCAACCCACATCCATTTGAATCTGTCTCCTTCAGCAAATTTTACCCCACACACTTCCCTCCAAAACTAAATTGACAATTTCATGATGTCACAGAATGTGACCCACCAATTGATTCCTTCTCTTAGTCAAAATATGTCATAAATTTCTTTTCTCCCTGTTTATGTTCCGCACATTCTCAATCTTCAGTGTTCATCTGTAGTGATTGTAGTGACCTCTGCCCATTACTTCCTCTTGCACACAGCTTTGCCAGCATTGACTGTATTCTTGGAAGGGATTGTACATGTCTGTACATCCACACAGAAATTGTCATTTGCTTGTTAGATGCATACATATGAATATAGACATTTCCAAAATAACAGATGCCATCTCTATAAATGCTATGATTCTCATCTAACATCTTGCCAAAAACTGAGCATGAATGGCTTCTTGCAGTGCACCTTATATATCTTCCTGCAATTTCAGATTTAGAAAAAACAGTCTCAAGTAAACAATTACAAATTAAAAAAAATGTGTTAATTAGTTTTATTGATTATTTAGCATATAGATTGAAATTTGTATTTATTTGAATTTTTTGTCATCTGCAGATTCAGAGTAAATAACAAGCTTGATCATACCAATTATGTAAATAATTGAAGCCTTAATAATATTCTTCTGGGTGTGAGACTGCATTGTCAGTTTTATGAAACTGACCGGCATTTTGGTTGGCCACTGTTGCAAGTGTCTTTCTTCTGGGTATTTATCTAACTGCTGAATTAGTGAAGGCTTGGTTCTTATATAATAGTGCAAATAGTGGTTTGAGGAGGAAGAGGGGGATGTTGGGCATTCTTTATTGGTATTTGCAATATTTCATACCATGAATAGAAATGGGCTTTGTCAATTGGTTTTTAAGTATTTTCCTTACCCTTGATGGTTGCCTTATTTCATCTGATTGGTGCTCATCAGTTGGCATTTGCATTGTTCCTTGCCTTTGGCTGGAATAGGAGAAGGGAGAGAGCTGGCGGCAGTTACGGAGTGCCGTTGTTTACTATTCAGCTGGTGTGGACAGCAATAAGCTGGCACTCTGTGTAGGTATGGCCGCATTGTGTTCTACGTGCCTGGGTGAGTTGTTTTGTGTATGCTTCATCTCATAGGTAGTAGTGCTGACACCTCTGGCAGCCAGGATGCCAGAAGTCTGTACACCTATTTTCTATTCATGTTGATGGGTTGCTTGGCTATTTTTATGGGCTCTCTGATCTTCCTCCTCATAGTAAAAGGTTGTTTTGCCAGCACTCATGCTTCATGGAAAAATTGTTTTCTGCAATCATCTTGATGTTGTGCCACTGCAGACTTGTTGTGCTGTCCAAGCCAGATATATCTTTCATGTGCAGAAATTCTTGTCCTCTTTGATCATCTGGTCCTCCCCTACATATACCAGACCACACTCACAACTTATTTCTTATACATCAGCATTATTTAGTTTGGCTACTGCATTTTTCTTGGAGCCAAGGACATCCTGTATCTTTTTGTTACCCCTGTAAATTAGTTTGATACCTGTCTGACAGAGAGTTTTGCCTACCATACACTTGTTGATCTTTTTTGCTTCTTCCTTTTGCCTTCAGCCTTTGTTGACATTGTTTTATTTCTCTCTCTCATCCCGTATCCTTTGGCTGCATAGGTGGATCAAGTTAAAGTGTGAAGGGTGGATTTCTTCTGCCTGGGGCGGTGGCTTTTCTATACACTCTGTCTCCAAGTTTTCTGTTATGCTTTCGGTAGACTTCCACACCTAGGAAGGGCAACACTACATTCGTATATACATCCATAGTGAACTGTACTGTTGATTGAGATGTTGGTAGAATCTCTGTAGCTCTTCTTCCCCATGTGACCAGATGACGATGTTGTCATCAAAATATCACAGCCAGCATTCTAGGCATAGTGATGCTGAGTGGAGGGTTGTTTCTTCAAATGTTCTCAAGAATATGTCAGCTACAGTAGGTGAGAGATAGGAGCCTACTTGCAACAATGGCCAAAATATCAGTCAGTTTTATAAAGACTGACAATGTTGTCTCACACCCAGAAGAATTTTATTAATTGTGACAATGACTGTGGTAGCCTATTCTTACAATTAGGCATAATGGAAGTCTTATACACCTCCTCTCAATTCAGATCTCTCTCCCAAATGTGTGTCACATTTTTCTCTTCTCTGCTGCTCTCCTCTTTACTCTGCCCTCTCTTCACTGCATTCCAATCTGCATTTACATTTCCATCAACAAGGTGGGTTGGGAAAGTTCGTTGAATTATCTCAGGAAATATAGGAAATAAGAGTTACACACAAAATACCTTTACTGGCTTTCAAAGTAATCACAATTAGCTACAATACACTTCTAATATCAGTTGTATAGCTGTTGGAAACTGTCAGCAAATGTGTCTTGTGAAATTGCTCCAACCAATGAGACAAATGCCATATCTTGTCAATGACAGTCGGTTTAAAACCTAACAGGTGTTGCTGCTGTCAATGAATGCAGGTAAATATAACCAGTTCACAATCAAGCTTTGTAAAGGGAACTGCATGCAGTGGATATCCAGAGTCACATCCCCTGCAACAGGCCATTCTTCACAGTGGCAAGTAAAGTTTTGTGTTCAGTGGCTCGAAGAATACCGACACTGGATAGTAGCTGGCCGGAGGCATGTAGTGAGGTCCAGTCAGTCATGATTTTGCATCATTTCAACTATGCAGGGTACTAACTGTAAGTGTATTGATAGCCCAGTGGTTTAGTTCAGGTTGAGATGGTTCTGTAATTTCATTTCATTTATTTATTATTTTTGTTGCCTTGATTTGACCCCACTTGTTCAGCTTACTGATAAGATGAACCAGAGTGTTCATTCAACACCCTTATGTTGCACTTCCTATCTTCTATGTCTATATAATGAATTTTAGTTTGTGTGCATTTCTCCCTTCATTGATGACAGAGTTAATTTTCTGGTTTGAAAGACACTCGAGCTACAGGACCTGACCTACAACTGCGGGCTTCAGTTGAATATGGCATATTTGCAGACAGTTGTGGATTCCTTCCTTCATCATATTGAGGTCACTATCAAAGATAGAGGAAGTCTTCATGGTCTTACTGTGATTTCTTATGTTGATGACTATTTACTTATTGTTTACTTATTTATTTATTGTCCATTGTGCTTATATTACAGACTGAAAAAGAAACGTGACAAGTCCATTAATATTGCTGGGGCTCATATATCTGTGAGTAACTCTTGACATGACAAGCTAAAACAGGCTTTCAGTGAATGTTAGAACATTTTTAATTTTGACAAAAATTCACAGCAATTGTGGAATCATGCTTATAACCTCCAACGTATTCAAACTTGTCATAAACACTTTTGTGTTACTAGCTGTTACTACCTGTTCATGTGAACAAATGAAGCAAAGCACAACTCCTAATTTGTCATGTAAATTTTAAATTACTTCTGATAAAAAAATCCCAACTGTTATGTTTTCCTAGCGTTTTTCTGTTGTGCATGCACGAGATCCTTGTTGCATGGTATTGACAGTGTATGTCACTGGCCCATTGCTAGGCAATGCCAGGATGCTGGACCACAGGAGGGCATGTGTGCAGCTTCAGATGAAGACAAATAAGGGTGTATAAGACTTGGGACACCAACTCTGTGCTGCTGGCAGCATTGTGGTATATTCAAAAATGTGCCACCAGGTATGAAACTCGATCTCAGTAGATATTTTGGCAGGAGCACACCCTGCCATTCTCAAGGCAATGCTCAATGCTGCAGCAGGGAAGCAATGACATTTAAAACCTTGGTTCTTCAAAAGTTCTATACTACCAATAGTAGTATAAAGGATACTTTATCATCTCTTTGGAGAATTTCCATCAATAATCATAAACCTTGGTTCTCAGTGATGGCAGAAAGATAACACACACTGAGCAAGCAAGCACACAGTGCCATCACATGACCAAAGATGAAAACTAATACAATATCAATAATAAACATCAGTTTTCAGTTGGTGAGGTGGCATTAATTTTGTATCTATATTTTTGGACAAGTGAGGATTGTTGCCTGTGCTAACAAGTCTCCTGTTGCTGAACACTGAAGTCACAATGGAATACAACAAAACGGAAATTTTGGCATGCACTTCCAGCTATTAGAATTGTGTTATCAAGGAAGCGATTAAAATAAAACTAGTGATAAGCTGTTTAATAGGGATGGAGGTTTTTGTTTAAATTCTGCTCTTTCACTTGTCCAAAAAAAGAGGAACAAAATGAATGTCAGATCACCTGCTCAAAACTGATGTTTAATATTGATATTGCTGTTGGTATTCATCTTTGGTTGTGTGATGGCACTGTGTGTTTGCTTCCTCGGTGTGTTCTGTCTTTCTGTTGTCTTTGAGAATCAAGGTTTTAAATTTGTTGCACATTGCTTCCTCACTGCAGTATTGCCTTGAGAATAGCAGGGTGTGGTCCTGCTGAAATATTGGCAGCTGTAAAGTTTCATACCTGGTTGCATACCCTTCAGTTTTTTTAATATTCCATATGCAGAAGAAATTGAGGAATCACAGCATTGTGGTTGTTTGTCTACACTTTGCTTGACTGAATATTGCGGTGAAGCAATGGTGTAACTAGGGGAGTGACTTAAGCAACATCGAATCAGATGGAATACAGCGGTCTGATGCACAACTACAGTAAGAAGTGAGCCTGTTCAGGAATTGATTCATAACTATGGTGGACTTTATGGTGAACCTCTACTCTTGTACTAGTTAGTGTGTTGGATCTTGATTGATGTGCAATCTACTGTGTCGTCTTCCTTGCTATTTTAGGGTGGCTACCACACCAAAACTAGTGTTTGTACTTTCTACCCAGCTTTGTTAGCCGTTTTTACAAATTTGTAATTGGCATTTGCAGTGGGTGTAAAAGTTTCAATTTGTTTTCACACTATTACATATTGTAATTGTTATCAGGCTGTGTTGGCCAGTTTTTCACATATGCTTTCCCTTTGTGGTGAATGCAAAGCACTAGTTAAATTTGTTTTTGACACTGCTGAATATTATATTTCCTACCAGGCTGTATTAGCTTATCTTCCAAATTCACTTCTGCCATTTATGGAGAGCTTGAAGTGCTATTTAAACTCATATAGGTTAAAGTTATATTTAAATTTGTTCAATGCAATTTATCATGTACACAAGTCCACATTGTCTTTTCGGAGTTTAATAGGTCATTACCTAGTCCACCAACTGCCCAGTACTTTAAGAGATTAATTTACCATTTCAGAATTCTAGAATAAGTTTAAATCCCATTTGTTTCTGAGTTTCAGTACAGGTTTATTTTAGTATATTGTTAGAATTACTAAAGGATGATTGTGTAAAGGGGAAGTGCTGTATTGGTTTTGTTATTGTCATCAAAACATTTGGTAATTTAAAACCATTATACTTCTGCTGGTATGATATTCCTTTAGTAAGACAGTTGTCCAGCTAATTGCAGTTTCACTCTAAATAATTATATTTTGCCATGTTTATGACAATTTCCACCCTTCAGGGTTTTTAATATTTTACTGTCAATTTAATGTTGCTTTCTTCCAACTAGGTATTTAGTGTAATCAATAATTTAACATTCTAATTACACATGCTATTGGCCAATACACTGTTAGTGGATACAGAACCAATCTACCTTGTGTTTAAGTAGTTGTTATTTCAGCCTTTATGACATCCTGTATGTCCTAGGCTCTTTCAGACTTAATTTGTTGTATTTTGTTTATAGGGGACTTCACCACAACATTTGTTATGCTATTTGTGATACCTGCAGCCAGCCTGTATATGACGGCTTGTTTGAATGTTATAATGTATTTTTGTTTACATTACCATATAATACATTCCATCATCAGTTATCTTTCGTTGTTGCTGTCAGCTCAGCTGTCATTAATATTACTTCATTTGCTCGCCTGGCATTATTATTTATATATACTTATATATATATATATTACTTCTCCTGGGTTTTTACATGTTAATGGAACCTACAATTTGTGACTTCAAGATAAATAAAGTGTTTTTATTCCATAGAAAGAATTTACAACTTCACTACATAGTTAATGCATCAAAATAAGCCATGACAGTGACTCACCTTTCCTCCCAGTGTCTATTTATAAATTATTCTCTTTTCTAAAATGTTCCAGAACAAATTTGTTACAATGAAATTTCTTTGTTTAACTTCTGCAACACTTAAATAAATCATTCACAGGCAAAAAGTAAAATACTCTATTCAGTAGAGATCATAAGTATTTTTGCGTATATATTTACATGACGAATTAAAACTAATTACGTGTATATACAAGTTGTGACAAAAGCAGTGCTGCATTTGTTTACATAATTTAGATTGGGTAATTTATGACAATAACAACAATTCGAGATAATTGAACTTTGGTAAATAGTAAAGTGGATTACAAAAGACATCAGGAAATGTTAGTGATAAAATCTGTTAAAAAACATAGATTATTGCACAATATTGTTACAAGGTTTTTTACGAACAGAAATAATTTAACAAAGTGATCTAGAAAGCAATGTCATTGTTATGGTAAAGAGTATTTATAATATATGAAAGTATTCTGTTAGTATATTCATAGTATTGCATAAGTAAGGCTTCTATCACATTTAGGATCCTGATTTCACTTAACGAAACAAACGGATTCCTTGGGGTTATATTCATTACAATGTGCACTAAGGAGCACTTAAGTATCTTGTATTTCTGTAACACCACTGTATTATTATTATTATCATATGTTTCTTGTAAACAACCATAATAAATTATTGTTACTAAGTACAGAGTACTTGCATTCAGGGAAAAAAAAAGATTTCCTGTCACAGAGCCAGGTCCAGTGATTTAAGTGATTTAAGTCCTGCTTCATTTATATTGTGAATACCAGCCAACCCCTCAGCGAAAGAATGCAGGGGGCAGTCTATTGCTATGTGGTCCATAGTTTGGATGTCTGCTCCACAGTCACATCACTGATCTAGTGTCATTCCCTATTTGTGTTTCCAATAATTGCATCTACCCCCTCCTGTGTGAAAACAAATCAGCAGAGTCCACTGCCTGCGAGGGAGGTTCATGCCACTGACTTTAGTGGCAGGGCTGGGAATGAGGTGTTTGTTTCACCCTTCAAAGGTGTCCCATGAGGCTGCCCAGGTGGTGTTGGCTGAGGAACCCTCCGCTATCCACTGGGAATCTAAGCATGGAGGTAGCTTTCTGGACTTAAGTCAGCTGAAGTTTTGTGGGAGATTTTGCGTAATGGAAAGTTGTGGGGTAGATAATATTTTCTTATACTCTCTGATGAGTGCTTCGCGGCAACGAATCTCTGGGGAAGGTATGTGGCACAGAACTGGGAGCCGTGGAAGAGTTGTAGCCAAGAGGGTACCACTAATTATCCTCATGACTCTATTAAGCTGGACGTCAACGTCTCACACATGGGCACTGTTCAGCCACACAGGGACACAAACTCAGCCAATGAATAAATCAGGGACAGAGCTGTAGTACGCAGGAGTTTTGCATCTGCAACCCAGGATGATCCAGCAATTTGTTGCAAAAAAATTAATTCTGGTTTTAACTTTTGCAGCTATTTTTAGAAGGTGGCTTTTAAAAGTGAGAGAGCGATCCAATATTACTCCCAGATATTTTGGGTTGTTATTATGTTTGAGCTTCACACCATCGAGATAGATGTTAAGTTTCTAGTTGGCTAGTTTATTATTCAAATGGAAGAGGATACTTCTGTTTTGTTTGGATTTGGCTCCAACTCCCAGGTTCTGAAATGTTCTTGGAGGGTGGCAACAGTGGCGGACTAAGGCTGTCGGAGGCTCGACAAATATGAGGCTTCCCGTCCACTTGGAAATACATTTACTAGTATTAAAGAAGTAACTTTTGAGATTTGGAGGCCCCCCTCCCAGGACTAGAGACAAGGAACAGTAAAAAAAAATCTTTGGAGGCATTTGGAGCCACCCCCCCTCCCCCCAAGGCAAGAGGCCCTGAGAGGTCTGCCCCCCCACCCCCTTAATCCGCCACTGGGTGGCAAGATTGTTCATGAGTATTGCTTTTGCGGTAGATAGGTAAGTATTCTGGGTTGCTAAAGTGAAGTCATTGGCGTAAATGAACTTCTTAGACTGTATTACAGGGATGTATACATTGAACAATAGATGAGCAAAAATGGACCCCTGGGGAAGGCCAGCATTAAGTTGTCTAAAAGCACTTTCCTTATGACCCAGGTAAACTTAGCCTATTATTGAGGATGGAATTCAAAAAGTGGAAGAGAAGGGAGCAAGGGATGATATTGTAAAATTTCAGTAACATTACTTTTCTCCAGACCATGTTGTAAGCTCCAGAGAGGTCATTGAAGGCTGCTGATGTTTTTGCAGACATTTACTATGGTGATTTCAGACACCTTAATTGCCAGGATGAAAGTATCATCATTAGAGCTGTTGTTTTACTGTTACGTCATCCAGGCCTTGTCTGATATAAGTTGACACCCCATAGGCTCTGTGGCCTATAGCTTCCACTAGTCTATACCCAGGGATATTGCCTCTTGCATTGTTTAGAGGTTTTTAAATATGGTATTCTTGGAGTGCAAGGATATTGACATTGTTTTGATGCAACACCTTACTTACACACTCACATTTTGAATTTCTCAAACCCTTGTCGTTAAAATAACGAACACTGAGGACTGGACCTATATTCTTAAAATTATGTTGGTCCTGAGAAGGTCCATTTGGATTTTGGTAGGTATCTGATGTAGCTGGGAGATCACTGGTGTGACAGTCCAGCTACCAGAATTATTATTCATTTAGCACCACACGGGGGATACATGTGTGGAGGTTTATAGGATCGGGTCGGATAAGACACAAGACACTCCAACTTTCATACACTGACTTTATTATTACACGTTTACACTGTACAAATGTCAGGCGGGAACTGGTGTTTCCGCTTCCTTACAGCAAAGACCTTTCGTAACACAGAAAGATACTACACTTGTCCAAAGTTGTTAGGTATCGATCCCCACATAGCCCCCCCCCCCCCCCCCGGCAGTATGGAGTACATGAAAAAAAAAACTTAAAAGATTAAAATTACACAGCTGGTAGGGGATGCAGAAAGGTGACTGGCAGCTCTTGTGCATCCTCAGGTAGGGGGCAGTTGGTGGGTGACCGTGGGGCAAAACCCGGCACGGTAGTCTCGAAGTCCTCGAGGGTGGATGGTGGGTGAAGCCGACGTCCAAATCTTGTCGATTGTTGTGGGGGGCCTCGATGGTCAGCTGGGAACCGCACAATGACGGTTCCGTTCGGGCGGACGAATGCACGTAGATTGCCTGCGGAGGCGAGGTGGGAAGCTGTGATGCGTCGAACCACACGTTGCACTACACCACCTGCCTGATCACTTTTATCGTCACACGCGAGCATGATGAACACTGAAACACCCTGCACTAACACGCTGAGGTTACAGATATGATCTGGGTCAACCCTAGTTTTGAATTCTACCTCGGTAGCAGTGGAGGGAGGCGTACGGCTGCAAGTGGGGGTGGCAAAACCCCGACATAAGGAGGGTGATGCATCCGAGGCGGGTGTGGTAGGAGTAGTTGTGGCAGGCAAACAGCCAGGGGAAACAGGTGTGGAGGACCGATGTGGAGGTTTATAGGATCGGGTCGGATAAGACACGAGACACTCCAACTTTCATACACTGACTTTATTATTACACGTTTACACTGTACAAATGTCAGGCAGGAACTGGTGTTTCCGCTTCCTTACAGCAAAGACCTTTCGTAACACAGAAAGATACTACACTTGTCCAAAGTTGTTAGGTATCGATCCCCACACATGCAACTTGACTAATGCTGCAGACATGAATAACACCTGCTGTAATCCACTAGAACACCCTCTGACTGTTGGTTTCATAATGCTGTTACAGTCTTCCTGAGGCTCTTGATATAGTTATAGTTTCAAATTGGTGCACATTTCATGTAAAGTAAAGAATTTATAAACCCATTGGAATCCAGTGGCCTTTACTGTCAGTTATTATTATTATTATTATTATTATTATTATTATTATTATTATTATTATTATTATTTTTAAACAATGTCAGGATGTTATTTTAGTAAATTATTATTTAAGGTTGAATAAATTTTTTGGTTGAACCTAATACTGGTAGGACAGATACCTTGTTTCTTGGTGCATTTGTAATCCATTACAACTGTGCATCTTAAGCTGTTGAGCATGGTTCATGCAAACCAACTCTTGTCATTTGCACCTCACATGAGATAATTTATAGGATAACTCCTTTTTTGAAATTACTGTAATTGTTTTACACTTAAAGTGTATAAGGAATCTTATTTTTAATGAGCAACCATCAGTGAGTGATGGCTGCAATTCTTGCTTATTATTGTTATTTCTGGGTCTTTGCGTCTGATTATGGTCAGTTGCAAAGTGTTGAATATTTTGTAATAAATTATCATTGTAAAGAGTAATTTATCAACCCAGTACTCTAGCATTCTACAAACCACTCTCTCACTCCCACTTCTAGTTGAAAACCTGGCATTTTACAAATACTTTTTTTTTTCTTCAATCTTCTACTAGTCCATTCTCTATCTGTCCATTTGCTTCCCACTGCCGTCTTTTCCCCTTCTCCTCCCTCTCTCTGGCCATTTCCCCTTTCTGCCTCTCTTGGTCTCCCCTCTATCTTTCTCTCTCTCATCCTCACCTCTTCGTTGTTCATTTCCTCATCCCCCTCCTACCCTCTCTGCATCCACCACTTCATTGTCCATTACTCCATCATCAGCCACACCTCACTCTCAGAGTATTTCTTTCCAGATGGTAAGTAATATGTGTATCAAGTTTGGCTTAAATTGATCCAGGGACTTAAGAGATGTTGAACATGGCATATGTGACATACTGCACCCATATATGTTCGATTCTCTGCTGTTTTACACCACAACTCCAAAGAGGATGTTAAATTTATCTGTAGTATTCAACCACGTCAAATGATATTAGATCCTGATACAGAATGACAAAATTATTTGTCCACTGCATTGTTCAACTTGTGACTTAGTTGAATAGCTGCCAAACACAAATAAGTGACATACTGCACTTCATACTATAGAACAACATTGACCAGCCAACACTTAGTATCTGCATATAATGTGTTACAGCGCTGTGTAAGCCTGTCACAAGCCATGAAGTATATAATTCCCACTAACAGTATTTGTTTACTGAATTTATAGGAATATTTGTTATCACTTCTGTACACCCCTGGCCCCTAGAGGTAGTCTGCTGAACTAGCTCTGGTTTCTGTTTGTTATGAAATATACCTTTTAGGGCTGTGGGGAGTATCTATTCCACCAAATAAAGGTGTTTACAGGGTTCTTTGGAAGTTTGCTTACCACCAAAGTTTTGTCTGAAAGGGGCACAGGTAAAAAAGGGACCACAATGTCTTTTGTGGTGCTTAGGAAGCATACTTACCACCAAGTTAGGTTTACCCAATAGCTTCTGGAAATACATCTTACCAGCTCTGTATGTGCCTGAATCTTACTGTAGTACACTTGTACCAGGTGTATGAAAACTGCTTTGTTGCAGAATCGCTAATGTTATCAGAAGAGCTATTGACAAACATGTGAACATTTTATTGAGAAATAAATAATACTCTAATCATGATTGTAAATATTTTTAAATGAAATAAAATAAAAGTAAATTACATTTTTTCACTCTTTTTACATGTAATGGCAACACATTACAGCTCATAAAAGGGAAATGGGAAAACAATTCACGAAGGTGTTGTAGTGATATATGCACCATAGTATTTTGACCTAAATCATAAAAATAAAATCATAAAAAAATAAAATATCATAAATTGATCACAGTTCTAATGCAATACACACAAAAAATTAGGTTTGCTGAGTCACCACAAAAAATTCACACGTGAAAGTGTTAATTTAAGGAGGTAGTGTGAAAACATTCTCTATGATCAAATACTTAAGTAAACCAAATTTCACAGCAAATGGTTGAAGTTGATGTACTGCAGCATCATTTACAAGTGAGTTACAGTAAAGTGGATAGCATGGAAACCTTCTCCATAAGAAATATGTAATATACTGGGTGATCAAAAAGTCATTATAAATTTGAAAACTTAATAAATCATGAAATAATGTAGATAGAGAGGAGAACATTGACACACATGCTTGGACTGACATGGGGTTTTATTAGGAAAAAAAAAAAAAAAAAAAAAAAAAAAAAAAAAAAAAAAAAAATTCAAAAAATGTCCGACAGATGGCACTGGACAGCAAAATGTCAGTGACTGCACATGAAAATTGTGTATCAAAGGAGCTGTAATTAGAGAGAGAATCAGTTGCACCAGCAGTCGCAGCATGTTGACGTTACCTGAAAGGGCACTTTTAGTGAAGCTGTATTATCAGAATGGGGAATGTGCTAGTTCAGCATTACGATCTTATCGCCATAGGAAGGGGATTCTAATGGGTAAAGGTCTGTTGACATATGCAGCTGTGGCAAGAATGATTTCAAAGTTCAAAGCCATGGGTTGTTTCGATGATAGACCCTGTAGGGGCCGACCGAGCACAAGGCATAATGCTTCTGAGACAGTTCAGGAAGAAATGGAGACTGTAGCGGGTTCGTCTATGCACGGAAAAGTCAGTGCTTGTGCAGTTGCACATCGCACCAGGATTCCATACACTACTGTTTGGCTGGCACTTAGGCATACCCTCCGATTCCATACTTACAAAATCCATTGGTATCATAAACTGTTACCTGGCGATTTAGTGAAGTGGATGGGATTTGCGGTATGGGTGTTTCAAAAGATGGCAGAAGATGATGATTGGTTGAGTAACGTGTTGTGGACTGACGAAGCTTGTTTCATGCTCCGAGGGTCTGTCAATGCCCACCACTGCAGAATTTGGGTTACCGAAAATCCTAGAAACTCCATTGAACAACGAGAAAGTCACAGTATGGGTTGGATTTACCACATCTACCATTATCTGGCCTTTTTTCTTCAAGGAACTGCATGATTCTGGTTTTGTAACTGCTACCGTGATGGGTGAGAGGTGCGCCAATATGTTACAGAATTGCATCATCCCCAGCCTGGCTGATAAACACCTGCTGCAACGGATGATTTTTAAGCAGGATGGTGCTCCACCCCATATTGCTAGATGCGTGAAAGATCTCTTGCACACATAGTTTGGTGATGATCGTGTGCCCAGCCACCACCTTCATCATGCTTGGCCTCCCAGGTCCCCAGACCTCAATTCGTGCAGTTATTGGCTTTAGGGTTACATGAAGTTGCAAGTGTATCGTGTTTGACCGCCATCTCTAGGGATGATGAAAGACAGCATCCGATGCCAATGCCTCACCATAACTCCAGACATGCTTTACAGTGCTGTTCACAACATTATTCCTCGACTACAGCTATTGTTGAGGAATGATGGTGAACATATTGAGCATTTCCTGTAAAGAACATGATCTTTGCTTTGTCTTAATTTGTTATGCTAATTATTGCTTTTCTGATAAGATGAAGTGCCATCTGTCAGACATTTTTTGAACTTTTGTTTTATTTTGGTTCTAATAAAACCCCATGTCATTCCAAGCATATGTGTCAATTTTTATCTCTCTATCTACATTATTCCATGATTTATTAAGTTTTCAAATTTATACTGACTTTTTGATCACCTGGTATATTAAGTAATCCAACATGATCAGTCTAACAGAGTTGAACTCTGTTAAACTCAAACAGACATGCCAACTTCTATTTTTATATAATTAGATATAAGATGTTTGAAGAGGTATACACAAGATGTATGGTTTTTTCTTTATACCGCTACACTATTAATACTGCTCACTTCCCTTTATTTTTACAACATTGTCCCAGAAGAGAGTTTTATAAGGGGAGAGGGAATGAAAGTAAACGAAATAAGCACAGTTGAACTGTGCTGAAGTGTGTATTGTGTAGCTGCAAATCAAAAGAATGTGGAATAACCAGAATGGATATTTGGAGGTTACCAGTTGTAACAATATGGAATTAATACCATGCCATAATGTATGTAATGTTGCTACCACTTATACATAAAATACTACCCTACAACAACTGTAATGTAAAAAAAAAAACATTTTGGCATCTGATGATGATATCCCAGGCATATCTAAACAGGTAATGGTAATAGATTAATAAATACATTCTACATAAAACATGCCTGGTTGCTGTTTATTCAGGATAGCTTTATTCACCACATTCAGTGTTCCTCGTCCACAATGGATAAAAATTTTGAACTTATGCTTCTTGCTCAAAACTGACATGAACTAACTGGCTGTAGGCATGAGCAGTTCGATGGTTATTTATGCAAGTATCAATACTGTAACAATAGTTATTGGAAATTTAGAGCCACGGCTAATTAGCCGTGCACACTAAGGTGTCTTACTGTTGTGCGCCTGACAATTCTACATCAGAGGTTCGAGTCCTCCCTCAGGCATGGTTGTGTGTGTTGTTCTTAGACTAAGTTAGTTTAAGTATTTTGTAAGTTTAGGGACCGATGACCACTGCAGTTAGTTTTGTGTCCCAACTTCGTCGACGCTTTTGTGTCCCAGCCTCGTCGTAGGTGTCGGTGGCCGAGTGGAATGAGACCGACACGCTGGTGCAGGTACGGAGGGGGAGCAGCCAGAAACTATAAACACTCGAGTAAATTAGAAAGAGATATATTGCACAGAATGTAACAATACTTAACTTTTACATAGTACTGCAGAATGTTGATACATTTGTTAGAGGCCTGCCTAGTGCCTGTACAATAGCAAAGTCTTCACTCGTGCCTATCGGATTACGAAGGTCCTAACTCGTTGCTATCTCAGTCCGAAGTGCCCGGTGTCCTTCAGTGGTGGCCACGAGCGGCGTTGTCGCAGAGGGCGCTCGTGGCTGTCGTCGTGAGAACGCCGCGCCGTGCGTGCATGGCGGCGCGCGGCGAAAGTAAGTGGCGCGCACTTTGTACTTGTGCGACACCACACCCCTCCCCCCCAAACCGCCGCGCCGTCGTGGCGTAGGGCTGAGGGCCACGGCGACGGCACTGGGAGGAGGGCCTGAGCGGGGGCGTTACTGGTGGGACGGGCGTCGTAGCTGAGGCCGGGATCGAGACGCCGTCCGCGCCCCGGCATCCGCCTTGCGATCCTCCAGGGAACCCGCCGAAACCTGGGGAAGGGCGCCCGCCCCCGCCCAGAGGGAGCAGGTCATCTTCTGAGGTGCGTGGCCCAAGCTGGGGGGGCCCGCACGGTCCCGGAGTCCCTCTCGGTGACGCTGTCATCTGCGGCGGCGACAGCGGCGGCGACGACTGCGTCGGATGTACGTCGACGTCCATAGGGATCTCGTAGTCCGGGGACGAACGATGTGGTTGTGCTCCCTGGCGCAGAACTGGGTCTGGAATCAAGAAACCGGAGACAGGATCGCGCGGTCTGTGCAGGCGCAATTGGTTTGCGTGGCGCCGCAGCTCCGACCCTGTGGAAGAACGTACAATAAACATGTTGCGACCAAGCACGCGGTGAATGGTGCCCGGCAACCATGTCTTCTTGTTTCCAGCAAACACCCTGTACAGCACCGGCGTGGAAACCTGAAAACGCGTAGCGCCATACGAACCGACTCGGTGCGTGGGAGGCTGCAGCAGGTGAAGGAGAGTGCGGTGACGGCGGCCGTGTAGCAGCTCGGCAGGAGACGGGCCGTCACGTGGCATGCACCGATACGTAGACAGGAAAATTTGAAGAGCTTGCTGCCTGGAGTGCTGACCTTTCATCTTCTCCATGTGAGACTTGAATGTTCGAACGAAACGTTCTGCTTCACCATTGGACTGAGGGTGAAAAGGTGCGGTGGTGATATGCAGAATGCCATTCACACGACAAAACTGTTGAAATTCCGCACTAACAAACTGGGGTCCATTGTCACTGACGATAGTTTCAGGCAAGCCTTCGATGCAAAACACTGATGTTAAGGCACTGATTGTACTAGAAGCTGTCGTTGAGTTCATGGCAATCACAAAAGGAAACTTGCTGAAAGCGTCTACAACAATTAACCAGCGCGTATTCCAGAAAGGTCCGGCAAAGTCAATATGTAAACGTTGCCATGGTCCCTTGGGGCGTGGCCAGTCTGAGAAACGCTGTGGAGGAGCCGCCTGATGCTCCGCACAAACTGTACACTGTGATGTCATGCTCTCTATCTGAGCGTCCATACCAACCCAGGTACAATGACGTCTGGCCAGTTGCTTTGTCCTAACAATACCCCAATGTCCTTGATGCAGGAGGCGTAACACTTCTCGTTGCAGGGAACGAGGAACAATCACTCTTGCTTGGTCGTTGTCGGTATGCAACAACAGTACACCCTGACTTAAAGATAATGCATGACGTTGTGCAAGATAACGTCGAACCAGAGGCCGATCAATATCTTTGGCTCTGGCAGGCCACCCTGAGCGAACAAAACGTGCTACCACACTTAGGTCTGCATCCGCAGCTGTTTCCTGTGCAACCCGACGAGAGTTCAAAGGAAAGTCTGCGACAGCGGAAGCATCTCTGGAGTCTATCTGACAACATGCCATTTCCGAAGAATCAAATGATACATCCTGGCCAACCGGAAGTCGGGAAAGTGTGTCCGCGTTAGCATGTTTAGTGGTAGGTCGGTACAAAATCTCATACTGATAATTAGACAATATCAAGGACCATCTCTGAAGCTTTTGTGCCGTACGTGGCGGAATTGGCTTTGTGGGTGAGAACAACGACGTGAGAGGCTTGTGGTCTGTCAACAAATAGAATTTTCTGCCATAGAGATAATGATGAAACTTTGCGACGCCGTAAATGATTGCTAAGGCCTCCTTTTCTATCTGACTGTAATTCTGTTGCGTCGGCGTCAGTAGCTTGGATGCAAAGGCAATAGGACGATCGTGACATCCAATACGATGTGAGATTACAGCGCCGAGGCCGTACGATGAGGCGTCAACTGCTAACACTACAGGCTTCTGGGGGTCAAAGGGAATCAAACATGCATCACTCAGTAGTGCAAACTTTAATTTGTCAAAGGCAACCTGACAATCTTTGGACCATACAAAAGGAACATTCTTCCTACGTAAGTGATGCAGTGGAGCTGCAATCTGAGAGGCATTGGGAATAAACCTGAAATAATAGTTAAGCTTTCCCATCACTGCTTGCAATTCATGCACATTCTTAGGAGGAGGCAAGTCTTTGATTGCTCGAAGATGTGACTGTAAGGGATGAATTCCTTGGGCATTAATCACATGGCCTAGGTACTCTATTTCAGTTTGAAAAAACGAACACTTTGCTTTATTGCAACGTAGACCTGCTGCAGTCAAAACTTTGAAAAGGCACTCCAGGTTTGCTAAATGTTCTTCAACTGTACGTCCGGATACCACAATATCATCTAAATAGTTCGAACAACACGGTACAGAAACTGTCAGCTGTTCCAAAAAACGCTGAAAAATAGCGGGGGCGGAAGAACTGCCAAAGGGTAGGCGTTGAAATTGAAAAAGGCCCATGTGAGTATTAATGACGAAAAATTTTTTTGACTCGTCATCAAGTGGAATCTGTAAGTATGCCTCTGCTAAATCAATCTTGGAAAAGAAGCGAGACTGTCCTAATTTGTCCATCAGTTCCTCAGGTCTGGGCAGGGGATAAGTGTCGACAATTGTTTGACTGTTCACTGTTGATTTAAAGTCCGCACAGAGACGAAGTTTTCCTGACGGCTTGGGTATAATTACTAAAGGCGAGGCCCACTGACTCGCAGAAACAGGAGAAATCACCCCACTATCTTGCCAACGTTTAAGTTCTTCGGCAACTGTATCACGCAATGCGATAGGCACTGGTCTAGCTTTACGAAATTTTGGAACTGCAGATTCTTTTAAAGTTACATGTGCCACGAAGTCTTTTGCACAACCTAGTTCCGGCGAAAACAAGTCACTATATTTGTCACACAATGCATTGATTTTATCCTGAGGCACTATTGACGAAATTTGAAGCACATCTCTTTGAATTGATAAACCAAACAAGTCAAAAGCATCTAGTCCAAAAATGTTCTGTGTCGATTTGGCCTGAAGAACTACAAACGCAACTGTTTTTGTTATACCTTGGAAAGAGGCAGGCAGGCTACCTGTTCCTAGCACGGGAATATTTTCACCTGTGTACGCTGTTAACACTTGCTGTGACGGCGACAATTTTGGCGAACCCAGAAGTCCATAAGTATCTTTATTGATTAATGTAACAGCGGAACCAGTATCAAGCTGAAATTGCACAGTCTTATTTTCTATGGAGAGATTCACAAACAGTTTTTGCTTGCGGCGCTCGACAGGTGCGCGAATGTGGGCAACGTCTGCTACGGTTTGTTTGCTGCACTTGCGCGGGCCGCGTATTGAAGGAAGCGGCTCAGACTCGGCACGCAGGGGATTAACAACACTGTCACTAGATGACACTACCGCCGGATCGGCGTCCGCGCAATGCGAGGCTACTGCACTAAAATTACTTTCAGTATCTACAACAAGTCTACTGGCACTATCTACACAGTACTGGGCACTTTTACAATAAGAAGTTGCAGAAGGCACTAGGTTCACTACAGGAATGCACTGTTCATAGTCATTTGGCGTGTCCCGAACCCGTTTCCGTTGCACTGTTGTACGCGCTCGTCGGCGCTTGCTACGTGGCGCACTATATAGTTTTGCCATAGGCGCAGAACTACTTTCTTGCAATGGAGAACCAACTAAAGCACTGTTAAACTCCACAGCGTCTATGACATTGACTGTATGCACTGCTCTCGCACTATGCGAAGCACTGTTTCTAACGTTACTGTTCTTTGAGTTTTTAATTTGCATACACACAGACTGCACATGCCCCGATTTGCCACATTGATAACAGGTTGCGTTGCGACTAGGGCAATGAGCACGCTTGTGGCGAGACACACACTGGGGGCAAGATTTACGTACATTTTTCTGAAATGAGCGTTGGCGCCCGTTATGCAAATTACTGTGTCTAACACTACGGGGCGACCTTTGCGTCGCACTTTTACTCTGGCTACTGTTCACTGTCTGTTCAGCACGGCCGGTAGAAAAATAAGAAGCACTAGTGCTATACTGAGAACTACGGCTAGGAAAGCGTCCGTTGCGGCGCACTGAATTTACACTGTGGCTTTGCATTTCTACCTCTGCTAAGTCAAAAGTATCATGCGCTTCTATAAGCTGCAGTACACTGTCTAATGAGGGGTCAGACTGTTTCAGAATTGCTGCTCTAATTCTGGGGTCCTGAATATTCTGCGTAATCGCATCCCTCAACATCACGTCACTATACGAAAGTCCACAAGAGCAAGTAAATTTACATTGGCGGGTTAAGCCCTTCAATTCCGTAATCCACTCTTGGTGTGACTGCTGCGGTAACTTTTTAAGTCTGAAAAATCGGTATCGTGCAGCGGCTACAAGAACTTTTCTCTCATAATGAGCATTCAGTGCATCTACAATTTGTTCAAAGTCTACATCACGAGGAGATGCTTGCGGGAATAGTTTTTGCAGTAACACGAAAGTTTTGGGGCCCACCACAGACAATAAAAGATGCTTAACAGTCTGACCTGTAAGTTGATGAGCCGCGACGAGTTCTTGAAACTGTGCGAAGTAGTCGCTCCATTCTTCCTCACGTTCGTTGTACTGGCGGAACGTCGGAAGCGGTGCGGCGGCAGGTGTGGGCTGCTGATGTGACGACTGTTGTTGTTGGTGAGCAGCCTGTGTCGTCAACTGCGACACGGCCTGGAGAAGCTGGGTAATTTGCGCCGTCTGTAACTGAATAATTTCCATTAAGTTTGGGTTCGGGGTAGTGGCCATGCTGACCGATTAGGCACCGCGTATACAAGTAACTTAGTACAAAACACAAATGCAATATGAAAGAGGACGCTCTGCAACAAAAAAGTCCACAAAATACGTAACAGAATATGTTCCCCCAAAAATCTTATAATAAGGGTGGGTGGGCAGGAGCAATTTTTGCGTGCTCCGACTGCTGCTGTCTGGCTGCAGTAAGCGGGCTGGTCCAAGGTTCTATCACTCCTCGTCGCCACTTTTGTGTCCCAACTTCGTCGACGCTTTTGTGTCCCAGCCTCGTCGTAGGTGTCGGTGGCCGAGTGGAATGAGACCGACACGCTGGTGCAGGTACGGAGGGGGAGCAGCCAGAAACTATAAACACTCGAGTAAATTAGAAAGAGATATATTGCACAGAATGTAACAATACTTAACTTTTACATAGTACTGCAGAATGTTGATACATTTGTTAGAGGCCTGCCTAGTGCCTGTACAATAGCAAAGTCTTCACTCGTGCCTATCGGATTACGAAGGTCCTAACTCGTTGCTATCTCAGTCCGAAGTGCCCGGTGTCCTTCAGTGGTGGCCACGAGCGGCGTTGTCGCAGAGGGCGCTCGTGGCTGTCGTCGTGAGAACGCCGCGCCGTGCGTGCATGGCGGCGCGCGGCGAAAGTAAGTGGCGCGCACTTTGTACTTGTGCGACACCACAGTTAGGTCTCATAAATTTACAAATATTTGAACATTTTGAAACTTGAGATCCTTTTCTTTCCAATGATAGGTCAATTACATACTTCCAATTTATATTTTGCTTGTAACCCACTCCACCTAACAGGTCTAATCTACCAATGAAGAAAGTGAGAACTGAATTTGGCAAAAAAAAAAAAAAAGTGCTTTAGGGTGTGCATTATCATCAGTTAATCAATCAGTTCACTGAGAAAGGTTCCATCCAACTGAGTATTTCTTAACATTTGTGTGAAATGAAACAAAACACTTTCAAAATCAGGTAGTTAGCAGCAATCCGTCATTGTTGCAAATTTCTACCTGTATTTATGGAGTTCAAGATTTCAGCCAGTAAGTAGCCATTATCAGTGCAGAATTTCAAAAGAAGATACTATTAATTTCAACATTTATTGCAGTTAGTAACTGAACTAATTGTGATAAATGTGTATAGACATAGCAATTGGATGCAACAAAATACATAACATCTTCTTTTGAAATGCTACATTTATAATTGATAGTTAGTGGCAGAAATCCAGATTTACATGAATAAAGATAAAATTTGTCAGTGATGACTGATTGCTGCTGACTACCCAATTTTGATATTCATAGAGTTATGGGGTGCATATCCTTTGATTATGCAAGGTAATCAGATGAAAACAATTTCAGTATGATCATGAATTTCTTGAAATGAAATAAATCAGAATTCATCATTTTGACAATCATTTGTCGAGGGCTTATGTGTTTATTGCAACACTTCATGATGAACAATATTTTTTTTTCTTTTCATCTAGCTTTTTATTTGTTTTAATCATCTTTTGGTTCAACTCCATAATTCACAGTAACCTTTCCTACATCATGTATTCATTCCATTAGTCCAATTTCTCCTCTCTCTGTTTTTGTCTCATCTTGTCACGCAGCCATTATCTCCTCCCCTCCTCTCCATCAATCTCCTCCCTTCCCTCTGTCTCACGGCCTATCACCTCCACACACTAGGGAGTCTCTTATTTTCAAACTTCAACATTTTTGAGTGCTCACTCACCAAAACTGCGTGCATGACTGTAAAAGATGTTCGGACCAAATGCTATTGTGACTGAATCACTGTAAGTCATGCCGACTTGATCGTAAACATTTATGAGAAACATGAACTATCCCATGTAAACGAAGGCTTCCGCGGCCGTTGTCATTGTATATAAAACTCTTCTGGGTGTTGGACCGCATCGTCAAAATATCAAACACTTCACCGACGTTTCGGCCACTATTGCAAGTGGCCATCTTCTGGGTGTTACATTTACTTTGTATTAAATGTAACACCCAGAAGATGGCCACTTGCAATAGTGGCCGAAACGTCGGTGAAGTGTTTGATATTTTGACGATGCGGTCCAACACCCAGAAGAGTTTTATATACAATGAACTATCCCAGTTTCTCAGTACGTGCACCACACATCTACTGGACACAAATCACCATCAAATAGACTAATGCTAGAAGTTCTATTTTATAACAGACATGAAGTAAAATTAATCTTCAGTAAAAGAGCTAAGCTTGTGGTTTACAAGTACATTATATTTTGGGGAAAAGCAGGAATTTCAGGAAAGAGCTCACAAAACATATTAATTTGGATTTTGAGAAGAAAATTAAAAACTCAAAGAATGTGATGTGTTTAAGCATCATGAATAGAAGATGATAAATAATTTCGATGATTTATTTGATATTGCACATGCCAGAGCACTACTAACATAAAGCTGGAAGAAGACGGGATGTTTTTACTTCAATTAATCAAGGGTGTAAAGTCTACCTTACTAGTGTGGACCAAATATTTGAGATTTAAGAGCAAGTTCACTGAAAATTGGAATAGGAGAAGAGACAAGAGAAACAGAGGTGCACAGCATCTACTTCTACATCTTCTGCTATACTTATTTTTTGATCACTGTAAAATCAAATAACATACTTTCAAGTCTGTATGAAATTGAGTTTGGTGTTGGTGAGTTTTTATAACGTACTTCTGAGGGTCATTTATTTGAGAATGTTCTTAAAATTACTTGACATTGTGGGATCAGGAGTGTGAGCTATGTGATTTTATAAGAACTTCCAAGAGAAAGTCACAGCCAAGATTACAATTTATTTAAAAATCGGTTATTTAGACCCAGCTGATTGCCAGTTTCAATGATCAAGCCATCATCTTCAGATCAGTGTAAAAAATATTCAGAGGTGCTACATACAGCCAATTGCACTACTAGTTTGAAGTATTTCTTAGCTGTTCTTGTGATACCCATTCTCATTACATGGCCAAGCCACTGTTGTCTTCATTTCCCTTGGATGTTGGTAACAGGAACCCAATACCAGCTGTTTCTCTATGTGCCTCATTTCTTATCTTGTCTGTCCTGGTAGAAAATTCTGACAGAGATAATTACATATGGAAAATAGATACAGTCCTTTTATTGAGAATTAGATGGGCCATTGTATGGTTAGTTCAATATTAGTCAGATATGCATTTATTATTGGTTTTAATTAATTAATTTACATTTCATAATTCATTCTTATATTCATTTCATTGGAAACATTACACGACTTTGTGACAAGCAAGAGCAGGAACCTATTGTCTTACCTGAAGGTTACAGTACTACTATTATTTAACAATACTAACACAATTTGGTATGATGATCAGCACTTAATATTTATACATCAAAATTATTGTTAATGAATTAAAACTTGTTAACAATTACTGAAGTCTGTATTGAATTAATACAAGATTTTCACTAAATACTGACAGTAAATGAAGTGCAAAAGGCATTTGTACTGCATTGTGTTCAAGAACATTGTTGCCTGTACTATTAGTGTAAGAAAAACACTGGAAAGAAGATATTCTCAAGAATAATAAAGACATTATAAAAAGCAAAATGGTATTTAATGTTGATCTTATGTACTCATCAATAACTTCTTTTACATGAATAAAAACCACAAAACCTAAAAATACCAATACTGTATCAAAATTTCTCACTCTAGTTGGCATGGGTTAATGTTACCCTACATTGCGATTTTTTTTTTTTTTTTTTTTTTTTTTTTTTTTCACAGGAAATCTAATCAAATAAACCACATTTAAGGATTGAGTGGAAAAATTTTGAGGATATTTCCCCCTACATAATGGACACCCTACTCTACCCCCTCCCTGCCAAACTGATACTTCTCTTTTCTCTTTCCATCTCCTCCTCCCCCTATTTGGAAAATTATAAATATCTGCCAACATCCCTAGTTATCCATCAAATGGTGTCCAAGTACATTGCAAGTTACTCTCTTTTTGTTTGCAGAGTACGCAAACCTACTCCATGAAAACTAACAAACATATGCCAACTTTCATGGTGACTGATAAAACAATGTTGTAGTCTCTTCTAAGATACCATACCGTGTCTTGCGGAGTATGAAAACCTTCTTCATGAAACAATACACTGCTGGCCAGGAGCAGGGGCATAACAGGCAATTTTATCAATTTTATTTTGGAGATAATACAAAGTACTTTAACCCATGTGCTGTCCATTCCTATTCCCCACTTCTCTTTCATTTGATCCTCATTGGTTTTAGGATACAGTAAAAAGTGAAGGACAACATATCAGACTTTAATGTCCCACTTCTAATGATATACACCAGTGGCAGCCGGTGCCACCTGAAACTGAGTTTTTCATCCAAATTTCAATGTTAGTCTACATCAGTACTCTTTTTCTGGGAGACGCGTCCCCCTAAACATTTTCGTCCATGAAGTAACTTTTTTACTATGTTGAGATCTTGGAAGAAAGCCAAAGATTTATTTCAGAGATGTAAATTTTTTATTTCATTTTTTAGAGTTGGTAATTGCAATATGAACGATACCAGTGCAGTTTTTGGTGAGAAAAGTGATGTCATGGACTGTTTAAAGCATTTCGAAGCTGTGGCAACCGTTCTCAACAACTGCATCGCTAGCAGCCAGTTCGACAAGCATGTAGTGTCCTCGCCAGCTACCAGTGGGTGATGCTAGTGCTAAATGGATGTGTGTACGCTCAAACATCAAGCTACCGATAGATGTCTCTATGATTACAACTTACAGACACCCTTGTACCTTTCTTTGTTGGCAAAGTTTTCAGTCTAACTCTCATATTCATTACACAAATTATTTTCATTTTTTATTTTGCACAAGTGAAAAAAAAAGCTTCTGGGGGAAGGGGGGGTTGAATCCCCCCGTCCCCCTTAACTATGCCCTTGATCTGAGCACTGACCCTACGTGTGAATATGCAGTGAACAAAAGTGTGAATGACAGAAAATTAAATGATCATCCAGAATGTTGGACTTTGGAACAAGAAATTGCATTTTTTGAGAAAAATGACTGGTTGATCGTTTCAAACAAAATACTTTGCAAAGAAGTAGAAAGTTTATGCAGAGAAAGAAATAAACAAGGCATGAACATTCTACAGCCTTGGGCTACCGGATCTGTCATCTTCAAGTGATTCCAGAAAAGAGGAAATGGTTTCTTTGCAGAAAAAAATTTAAACATAAAGAAAGTTATGCTCATTAAGCTGCTGCCCAAATAATACATTGTGCCAAACAGATGACTATGGAAAATGCTTGCATTAATGCATTACAAAATGAACAGGAGGTGACAGCAAATATATTTAGCACTGCTTATAAGGTCGTGAAGAAAAAACCAAGGAATTAAGCATTCAACAATTTTGAGACCGAAACTGACTTGCAAGAACTTAATGGAGTGGACATGGGCCACATTTTACATTCTAGAAATGCACGCACTAACATTAATCACATTGCACAGCAAATAAGAAAAACAGTGATTAAAAAAATTATTGAAGCGAAATAAAAAATGTCATTAATGATTAATGAGAGTACAACAATTAGCCAGTTATCATCTTTAATAATTTATTTACAAACAAAACTGCCTGACATGACAGAGCTCACAAATATTTTCATTGATATAGTTGAACTGAACAGTGTTTCTGCTGAAGGTATTTGTAACACAGTCAATTGAAGAGTCTGACTCCAATACCTTTTATTATTATTATTGTTATTATTTAGTTCAACATATTGATGACATCATGGATAAAAAGCTGAAGGGTGGTATCACATGTTCAGTTATAAGTAATTTTCGCTGCATTATGTCTAATTTCGGAGTACCCCCAAACTTTTCTTTAGAAAAAGAACACTGGGCTACATTTTTATATGTGGTGCTTACAGGGAAGAAAATTCTTCATCTTGACTTCTGGCTTCTTAATATTCATCATGATAAAAACATATCTAGAATTCATTGTGTATGAAAGTCTCAAAATTCAAATTATTCAAATCCAACTTATGATCTTGTGAAAAGTTAGAGATACATTAGTGACAAGAGAAATATCTATGACATAATGCACACTGCAATTTATCAATAATCATTTCATAATGAGCTACATTCCTAGTCAAAATGGAATTTATTTGTCATTTAAAAGTCTGGAAATAAGAGACATATTATGCTTTATAACTTATAAGTACACTTATTCTTCCGTTATATGTATTGAAAATTTGCCCTATTTTCTATCAACACAAATTTGTCAGCCACCCGCTGATAAAAGTCTGCGATCTCCATAACAAGATCTATTTCAGTGGAAACATTGCCAATGCCAACAATGTTTTCTGCTGGAGCATAGAGTTGTGTGAGAATGATTTTATACTTTTCAAAGACAAAAAGCACCTTCCTGCTTTGACTGATGTCATGGAAATCATTAAAATTTTCTTCAACAGTTTAGAGAACTTGGTGAACATCTTCCCTAGTTTCTTGATTATTATAAACTCTTCTAGGCTAACAGCACCGAAAAATGGTCTAAACCCTTGTTGTAGGTAATCCGTGAATAATAAAAAAAAATTACGACTTAGTATTGTATGGCAGAATTACATACCCAAGAAGAAAATAGTGCTGGGAGAAGCATGCAGAGAAGTGTCCTCTGTAGAGCAATGCCACCTAGCGGAGTGCTGGGAACTGCCTATTGCCAGGGAGTTTTCAGGCAGCCTGCAACCCCCTGTGCTGTCACTGGCACACATATTACAAGGTGCCACAGTGAGGCCTGGTCTTGCTGCTGCCGCAGGTACAATGGGCCGAGCTGTTCACCAGAGTGTTGCAGGAGGAGTGCAAATGCAGAGAAATGCTCGTTGACATGCCGACAGTGGTTTTCGGTGCGTTACGGGGCAACAGGGCATCGTACAACCAAAAGTAGTTAATTACAGCAATAGTAAAAAATATATAATAAAAGTGGACTTATAAAAACTGGGAGTTGCGAAACACTGCAACAATACCATGGAATGCCACTGCCATGCACTCATGTTCAGAAGAAAAACAGATCGCCTTGAAAGACTAGAGATAGGAAGTTCATATTTACAGGACATATTCATCAGTATGTTCTGTAGAAATGATAGGATTTCAGTCACCTCAGTATAGTATGTGTCCTGCTGCCTAGTAGACACAGGGTCCGACACGGGCCCTAATAACTTGTTTCATGCATGATGGCACTGATATGTGTAAGGCACAATGGTGTCCTGTGGTATAGCAATCCAAGCTGCATTGCCCTGGTTCTAAAGCACATCTGTGATAATTGGCACTGAGTCACAGTGCTGCACCCACTGTCCAACATATTTTAAGTAGCAATAAGTCTGATGATCAGGCAGGCCAGGGAAAAATGCTGACATCTTGAGACACCAGGAAGGCATGTGTTCATGCAGCAACATGTAATTCTGGAAATGAAGCCATAGTTCCGGAGATAGAGATTTTGCACCATTTCATTCGGAGCCTCCGGTTGGACATGTCGAATCGAGCAGACGTCATTTTGGTGATGAATCTTGCCATATTTGTTTGATTTGGCAGTGTATTTTGTGTAGCACGAAAAGATGCTGTTTCCCAGCATCAGTTCCATAAATATAAACCAAACTCAAAGTTTTCTAATATGAATTTGTTATAATAGAAGTAGTGTAAACGTTCAATTATAGATAAAAGTTTCACAATGGACTTATAAGACTCATGAAGTACAAAAACTTAGATCGCCTCTAGTTGAGTGCAGCATAGGTCAGATAGTAGCATATTAGTTTGTCAAGTAGAAGGTCCTGTGTTCGATTCTCAATAAGTGCGAACATTTTAATTCTCTGTAATTGTTCAAAATTTCTTTTTCTTTCTTACTTCTACTGCAAAAGTTTATTATTATTTGAGGTAATACATTTGTACATGTCATATATTTAACAAGTGGTGTTCTTGTAGCTTTCTGTCAAAATCTCTCAAATCTGGTAATGTATACACTGTGTCCTTCCGTCATCATATAAATTTATCTCTTGTTTTATGATATCAATTAGAAGATAGTGACACAGTGTAATGTCATGATCACATAATTGGAGACAAGCATCTACACATAACAAAATTAAAACCGAAACTGTCACATTGCAAGCTATTGTAGACCTCTTATGTGGTCGAATAGTCTGTCCACAAAAATATTCAAAAACTGTATATAAGAAGCAAAAAACGGAGTGGTGTTAGTGTTCTGTTTTAACATCGTTTTTTGTCACTTTGCTTGTGCTAGCTTTAACATCAAATTTTGAAGGAAAGCTTTGTAGCTACCTCAGCATGTCTTCCACAAGTATGAATGGTGTCATTGCAGAAATAATGAAATGTGTCAAGGTTGAAGGTATTGTGAACGTTTTTTCTCTCTCTCTTTTTGCCGACACTTTATTTACCATTCTTAACCACTTTCATATTGCTTTGCCCTTGGTACTGTAGGAATCTTTATGAAATCTTTTTAAATTGCTTTGAAGATTAGATGTTCCTCTACCGGCGGCATACAATCGTCCACACAACTTACATGTAGCGTTTTGGCATCATCATCTGTGCTCTCAGAGAGCCGCGGTGGAGTAGCCGAATGGTCTAAGGTGCCTCACTGCAGAGTGCGCGGTTTCATCTCATTCTTTCATTCCAATAAGGCGCCCTCTTTCATAATCACTTATATGATGGTATAGTTTGCAAATACATATGTGAGGCAATCTTCAAATATTAAGTCACAATGATCAATTACCTTCAGTTTAAAATTATTATGAAAACAGCAGATACATTTTACTGAGAGGTGGTGTTGTATCACCTTATTGATGTTAAGCTTGAACCTGTGGGCGGTAATGGTTCAAATGCTAATTATTTTTGCAGAACATACTAATGTACAATTGGGGGAAAAAAAGGACCCAGCATGAATAATTTCAAGTCTAAGAACAGAGAATTGTGCATGCCCAGGTTCATAAGCATGAGTGTTGCCAACTACAGTGGTCTGTGCAGCTTCAGCTTGTTGTTTACATCATGAGATAGAAGCAATACAATAGTTAAGATTCATTGCACTTTAACTCTTCATTTATTTTGGAAAACATTATTTGAGCATGTAGAAACAGTGGAGGTATAAGAATTGTACGTGGGTACATTTACTACAACAAACCACTTCTCACATGGGTTTCATTGAGTGAGTGGATAGGCTGATGGTTTATGAACATTAACAGGCACACACATTCAAATCCCACAGGATTTAATTTATTTTTTATTTTTCATATCTCTTGCAGGTAATATTATAAATATTAATTCGCTAAAATTTGTACAGTTGTAGGTTGTTAGAAGATTGTATTTTATAATAATCTAACCTTTAATCAGACAGACATGTGTTCATAGTAATAATATTGAAAATAGATGTATTTTGTAATATAATTACTTTGACTGCCACATGGTGTCTCTGTAGTTTTCAGTTAAAAGAAATGTGTCAGCTAATTAGCACACATCTTACGTCTACTTCCAAATGGCTACTGTGAATGTTCACGAGCGCATAATTGCTCTCTTTGAAAGTGATGTTAGTGCATCTGAGGCAGGACATCATTATGGTGTTGATGCTTCCACAGCAAGGAGATGGATCAGACAATTCAGAGATAATGATGAGGTAAGCAGACCTGGAAGACCACAAGTCTCTACTTGAAGAGAAGGTGATGAATTGGTCAGAGCAGCCCAGACTGCCCTTTCTCAAACATCTGGGAACTAGGGAGAGCTAATGCAGTCTTTCTTCCTTCTTTCCTCCCTCGACTGAATTTCCTTTGCCTTCTCCTCCTTTCCTATCCTCACTCCTTCCCTTCCCCACCGGGGGGACAATAACCTTAGCAGTTTGGTCCCCCTATCCCAAACAATCAACCAACTAGGGAGAGCTAAACATTTCCCAGGCACGTTGAAAACTGCTCTCAGATAATTAAATGACTATGGAATCAGGTCCTTCATGCTCTCATGAAAGAACCATTATCTGATGATCAAGCTGTGGACAGACTGGCAGTTGCAAGTTTCTGGGAAAATGTCAATTGGAGGAATGTCATTTTCACCAATGAGTGCACAATTGAGTCCACAAGCAGAGGTCCTGTTCTTGTTTACCGCACAGATAGGCAACAATATGACGCCCACTTTGTGGCTACATACACCAGAAGTGGGGGCATAAGTGGGAAACGTTGGGGCTGCATGTCTTATATATGTGCAGGAAACTTACAATGAATTCAATACATGTTCAATTCAGCATGCTATGAACATTTCCTTGAAAGAGCAATCATTCCTGGAGCTTGACTTTGGTACCCCAAAGGACGTCTCATTTACCAACAAGATAATCATCCATCACACACCAGAATTAGGATTAAGAGCTGGTTCCAAAGGAGAGAGAATATTATTCAGTGCATGCAATGGCCTCCAAAGTCAATCCCATAGAGAACATATGTGCAAGATAATTGGCCAGACCCTCCTCCAAGAACTGTGGATGCCATGTGAAATTTGGTTTATTCTTAATGGGAGAGAATGGTCATGGATGAGGCCCTTTTTCGCAGACTTGTAGATTATATGCCTTGAAGGATCCAAGCTGTTCTTGATGCCAATGGCATGTGGACAAAATACTGAAGGTGTACGTAGCCTACATTATATTATTCTTATTTTAGTGGGAGGTCATACCAATACCAACCTCCAAGGAAGATTAGTTTTATTTTTATGAGAGGTCAAATGAATAACACCCTCCAAGTATGTTTAATTTTTGTTATGGGAGGTCAAATAAATATTTCTTTCCAAGGAACATTATTTTTATTGGAGGTCAGATGAAAAATACCCTCCAAGGATGTTCATTTTTAGATATCAAATTGACAAACTGGAATTAGTTATTTACTAAATAGAATACAATAAGAACTAAAACCAATATAATTTAATAACAGAAAGTAACTAAAGAAAGAAACATTTGCACCATGATAAAAAAAAGAAGTAAAATAAAAAAAGTAAAGGCTTTGGTGGCTTCCGATCCAATGCATACCACTTAACCAGGAAGGCTGACACTTCAATGAGCCACCTGTCCTTTCTCATTAGTGTAACAGTTGAATAGTCCTACCAGAGTTGAAGAACAAATATTAAACTGGAAACAACAGATAATGGAAGGCACAGCCACTCCACTCATGTAAACTGCATATAAGGACTTAGAAAATTATGCCTATCTGCTGATATATTTATCTTACCTTAACACTATAGATTCACCATGTGGCAGTTGAAGTAATTACAAAAACATGCATCCATTTGCAACATTTTTGCTATTGCTATCATTTGTCTCATTGTTTAAAAATTAGGCTATTACAAAATGTAATATATTTAAGAATGTGGAATCTAGAAAAGCCTATAATTGCACAATTCATAGCGAATTAATGTAAAAAAAAAATTACCTGCACAGGTCTAAAAATAAATAAATAAATAAGTTAACTCCAGTGGTACTCGAACTCGTGCCCTTGTGTTCATAAACCGTCAGTCTACCCACTCAGCCAATGAAATATATGTAAGAAGCAGTTCATTGTAGTAAATCTACCCACATGGAGTAGTTATTCCTCAACTACTTCTATGTGCTCGAATAATGTTTTTGAAAGTAAATGATATGTGAGTTAAGTTGCTGAGAATCTCAACATTATACTGTATCCTAACTATTATATTGCTTCTATTTGACAATGTAAACACCCAGCTGAAGCTACAAAGACCACTAGAGTTGGCAACACTTGCACTTCGGAACTAGGGCATACATAATTCTCTGTTCTTCTGTTCTTGGATTGGCCCCATGATATGAACTTCATATCTCTAGTCTTTCTGTTTTTTTTTTTTTTTTTTTTTTTTTTTTTTTTTTTTTTTTTTTTTTTTTTTTTTTTTTGAATTAAGGGAGAGCACAAGATTGTTTTTAAACGAACCTGCCTGGCAATAGATTTAAGTAATTCAGATAAATCATGAAAAAAGTATATCTGAATGGCCATGTGTGAGATTTTAATCTCAGTTCTCCCTAATGGGAGTCAACTCTCTCACCTACTCTACCACACTAATCACATTTTTTTTGTGATAATGTGTACTTTTTCCCCCAGAGTTCTTCCCATAAGTTTTCTATAAAGATCATGACTCAGTCACTGGTATATTATTTATTATTTTGCCTGCTGTGATTTATACCTAACTGCACAATTATATTTTTACTATAAAAATTCAATCAGTAATGGTAATACAAATCATTTACTATCACTTTGACTCTTAACTGCCTGAAATAAATATTAGTACACCTCCTTAAACTTTTCCAGTTCACTCAAGATGTATTACTGAAACAGTGCATATGGAGCACATAAAATGATAACTTTTACAGATCAATAGCTTCGGTGGCACTAGTACCAGGTGTCAATCCATGCTGGATCAACCATATTAATACATGATGAAGCCTCCACGAGTGCTAATGCAAGCTGTGATTCTGGCATCCATTTGAGCTTACAGATGGTGAATACTGTCTCAGGATTCTTTATTCTGTGCCGTAATCGGCACTACGAATTAAGTTATGACTCCCAAACTGAGTTGGCAACTTGTCGACTTGCGACGGGTAACCTCTCTAGTGGAGAAGCTGTTTATCCGGCAGTCGCATGGCAGAAGTGAGGAACAAACAAGTGGTGTGAGTCTCGCAGCAGTCGGTGAACATGACTTGTCAATGACCAACTGCTGTGAGAGGGAGCGCGCAAACAGCTTCGCTGCAGATATGTGTTGCAGATACGGTACACGGACGAGAAGAAGAAGCCAGACATGGGAAAGATGTCAGGCTCGGTGGTCTCAGGGTAAAGTGCTTGACTGAAAACCGAAGAGTCATGGGTACGAAATCTGGTCAGATGTCAGATTTCTTCAGTCTGCATTTTAACCTGGCCTTCACCTCTCAACGATGTGAGGAGTCATCAGAAACGACACGTGGTTCGGATTCTGTGTTAAGCTGTAGGTTCCCTTTCCCCGGTTGGATAACTGGGATAGGTTAGGGACACAGAAGTCGCCGAAATGGTGTCCAGTTGAAAGACTTGCACCAGATCAATGAGCCACACGAAATTATTATTATTATTAAGGGAAAGATGGTCATGGCTATGTGGAATACATTTGTTTCTGGTAAAGCTGCACTACCTTCTGATGTGGTATTAATTGTGGAACATTGAGGTACTGACTATGCTACCTGAGCTGTAGTGGGCAGACACTAGTTACAAATTTCATACTAGTTTCCTGCTGACATACCAAATTTGTGGTGAACATAGCTGTTACTATTCTTGTTTTCATCGAATTATCCATGATATTTTTGTGTCATGATTGTGTACAAGGAGGTGTATATAATTCACTGAACCGTATGGTTGATAGAGTAAAGTTTTAGTTCGTAGGGCATGTCCATGAGGACTGAATCAACAAAATACACATGCCTGGTGTTTAAAGTAGTGATATTGGGAGTGTTGTATGTATATGAGACTTGCATAAATGATCTTTTATTTATGTATAGTTTATTTAATGAAGAGGCGTGTGTGTGTGTGTGTGGTGTGTTTGAGTGGTGTGTGTGTGTCGATGCTGTGGTGTGACTGTAAGATGGATCTGATGTGTGTGTACCCATAGTCCCACTGCTAATAACTGTTTGGCAACAGTTTGTGTTGACACTTGTGGACTAACAAACCCTCTTCTCTGTGCTGTGGCAGCTGTACGATCTGCCACTGCCACCCTTACAATAAAATGATCTTGGCAGACGTCTGTGCTACGTGGATGCCCAGAACCTCATCTACGGGTGTCAGACTGTTCTCCTGACCATCGCAACCACCACTGTTGCACAACTGATGCAGCATGTCAGACTTGTGTGGCAATTCTCTGAAATGACCACCCTGCCATTTGGAAGACCACAATTTGACTTTTTTTCATACTAGCTCAGTTAGCTGTAAGAAGTTGAAGTGCATCTCCATGACATGGTGCCTCTTTGCTTCACATGTTATCACTCTGAGCACTATGGCTGTAAATACACCCTATTAAAGTATACACAAAGGTGGCACTCTGGTTGCTATTTCAGCAAGCTATCTGATGGTGGTCAATGTTAAAATTAAATTCAAAACATCTACTATCCCCCAGGTGGCATCTGCTGTCATTGGATCAAAATTTACAATGTTTTCCATGTGCACTATTTTTTCCCCTTTTTCTTCTAGAAGTGTACTTGGATTTAATAAAAAGTTGTTAGTGACTGTTGCATTGTTGCCTAAGCCTACTTTACAGGTCAGGCAAGTGTACCACTCCCGGTTTGAGTCCACCCAGTGGTTTGACAATGTGAGTCAGTGTACCAGCCAGTCTGATGGTGGATTTCAGATGGTTTTCCACATTTCTCAGTGAATGCAGGTTCGTTCCAATGCTTCGCATCAGTTACACTATGTCAGCAATTGATGCACAAACAATTTCTCCATGTTCACACACTCTATGCAGACAATATTTAAGTCACACATCATCTTTCTTCTGTGCTAAGGAGGGGGGAAAGGGGAAAAGTCCACCAGGGAACAGACCATACAATAACTGTTTGGATCAGTGTGGGTAATAGTACAGTGAGGACCAACTAGGAAGCATGGTGGGCTGTCGACTGCTGCTTGTCACAGAGGGGCTATGTTTCACTGGTGCTTTGGATTCCCTGATTTCCATTCAATTCAGTGACCTTCAATCTTCATTGAGAACTTGACAATGAGAAATGGTCCACAGCTTCTGTCTTCAGAAACTGTAACTGTCTCTCTAGTTGAACTTCTTTTTATAATCTTTGTTCAACATAGAACATTGCAGCTACTGCTTTCATGTCATCGGATTGTAGTATTTTTTATAAAATTATGTTTTCTTTAGGTGAAATACACAAATACAGTACTTTGATTTAATGTTAAGTGTTTGCATATTTATTTAACAGCATACCTTGTTTTTAGGTCAAGTTTGAGTTTTGTTCAAGTATAGGAGATGCAAGTCTTAAACAATTTTCATATTCTCTTTACTGTTCTATCATTGCTTCTCCACAAATATAACCCACCTTTACCCTAAAATGTAACTTGTTACAGATACCTGAACTTTAATAACAATTTAAATAACAATAAAGTACATAAAATGTTTTAATATAATATAATGTAATAATGTATTCTCGGCAGTGCTTAGTACATCACTAGGGCATAAGCGCAAATAAATGTAAATGCAGAGAAATACATCCCAAAATTTAAAATATACAAATGTCATGTAGTTAATTATAATGGCAAGAGAATTTCAAGATTTTGAAAAGACATAATTTTTACAATGTAAAATAGAAGTGCACACTCACCATGAACAGTAGTTCATTTAGCACTATGACTGTAGACAAAGGTCTGCAGATTATGACTGTGTAAGCACAAAACTGAAGAGAATGATGGTTATTTTGGACATTTTTCTAGTATCTGGCCATTTGCTGCTAAGCAAAGAAAAGGCCTTTAGACTTCAAGAAAAATATAATAAATTCCAATTCCAAAGAAAGCAAGTGCAGACAAATGTTAAAATTACAGAACTATCAGTTTAACAAGTCATAGTCAAAAATACTAACTAGAATAATTTACAGACAAATAGAAAAACAATAGAATCAGACCTCAGGGAAGATCAGTTTGGATTTAGGAGAAATGTAGGCACATGCGAAGTAATACGTTACGACTTAGCCTAGAAGATAGGTTAAGGAAAGGCAAATGTACATTTTTAGCTTTTGTAGATTTAGAGAAAGCTTTTGATTTTGTTGACTGGAATACACTCTTTAAAATTCTGAAGATAGCAGGGGTAAAATATAGGGAACAAAAATTTATATACGAAAACCAGACAGCAATTAAGTGTCAAAGGACGCAGTGATTTGGAAGGGAGTAGGAAAGGGTTGTAGCCTTTTGCCAAAGTTATCCAATCTGTACACTGAGCAAGCAGTAAAGGAATGCAAGAAGAAATTTGGAGAAGGCATTGAAGTTCATGGTGAAGAAATAAAATCTTCGTTGTTTGCCAATGAAATTGTCATTCTGTCAGGGACAGCAAAGGACCTGGAAGAGCAACTGAATGGCATGGACAGTGTCTTGAAAGGAGGTTATAAGATGATCATTAACAAGAGCAAAACAAGTGTAATGGAATGTAGTGTAAAAATATCTGGCAAAGAAGGAATTGGATTAGGTAAAGAGACAATAGAAGCAGTAGATGAGTTCTGTTATTTGAGTAGCAACATAACTTCTGATGGCCGAAGTTAAGAAGATATAAAATGCAGATTGGCTATGGGAAGATAGGAATTTTTTGAAGAGCAAAATTTGTTGACATCCAAAAGTAATTTAAATGATAGGAAATCCGTACTGAAGGCATTTGTCTAGAGTGTAGCATTCTATGGGAGCGAAATGTGGGCGATTAAAAGTTAAGTCAAAAAGATGATAGAAACTTTTTGAATGTAGTGCTACAGACGAATGCTGATGATTAGGTGGGTAGATTGTGTAACTAATGAGGAGGTGCTGAACAGAATTGGGAAGAAAAGAAGTTTACGGCATATCTTGAATAACAGAAGGGATCAATTAAATCTGTCCCACACAGGCCTCGAGAACCGAAAAGTAGCTCCTCAATAGGTCTCACAAGGGCTTAGTGCACCCCACATGCCAACAGCACTCGGCAAACCCAAATGATTACCCCTCTAAGTGCTAGCCAAACCAGACAGTGCTTAACTGCACTGATCTAACAGGAACCGGTTTATCTACTGTGTCATGGGCATTGGAAAATGGATCAATTGGTGGGATACATTATGAGACATCACAGAATCATTAATTTTGCACAGGAGGAAAGTGTGTGGGGTCAAAATCACAGAGGGAGACTCGGAAATGAAACCAGTAAGCAGATTGAAATGTTGTGGGTTGCCATTCTTATTCAGAGATGAAGAGGCTTGCACAGGATAGAGTAGGGTGGAGAGCTGCATCAGACCAGTCTCCGGACTGAAGACCACAACCACCTCACCCTACAGGTTTGTCTGCCCTTGGCCTGCATTAGTTCCACACTTCACAGACAACGTATGAGCCTCATGAGCCCACACTGATTACATACATTTTGTTGGTCTTGAAGTCTGCTTACATGCTTCATGATTACATCAGGAGTTCGGATTCCATAGTGACTGCCAACCTATCTTCTGTTGACAAGCACAATGCTTGCAGGTGCCAACAGAGACCCCATTAGTGGTCCCAAGAAGCACATGCAATTACAATAGTGTTGCTGCTAATGGAGGACTGGCATGTACCCATGGGTCACATGGCAACTAAGAACCCCTGTGTGTTTCTCTGTCTGCTGTAACTTACGTCATGGTAAGAGTCTCAACTATGTTGTAGTGGCAATCACAGTTGTAACTCTGCTCCAGCTATTCCTAACTGGCCTCCTTGGCAGCATTATTTTGGGGTATCATCCTGTCTACACTGCAAGCAACCAGATAATTATCCTGTCCAGCATCTAATATTGTCATATTCGCAGAAACTTGAACTTCAGTGGACTTGAAATGTAACATTGTGCTACATTGTTTGTGGACTGTAAGCTGATGCTCCTTCTTTTTCCAACTTTCTGTGTTGCACTCTCAGATAAAGTATTTTGCTGGACTATTGAGGAAGTTATCATGAATCATAAGCAGTCAGTCATGTAAGCAGGATACAAACTTGGCAAAGACCTCAGACTTTAAAATATAAATCTGACAGTAAGAAAAAAGGTTTATGGTCCAGGTTCCTGCATTGTGTTCTGTGTAACTCATTGTTTATATGGTTTTTCTGTCCAGTGAGAGTGTCCAGGTATGGGAATGGATACAAACAATGGTGTTGATGATAGTTCAAACTTCAGTGGTGCTCCTCAGTATTGCCAGCTGGTGTCTCGGGAAGTGAAAATGGCTTCTGCCACACCCCAACTGGTTACTACCCCCCTAGCTGAGCCTCATGGTGGTCTGGCAACATTTGGTCACTGCAGACATGTTCAGCCATATTTGCGAGAGCAGTGTGACCCTTCCCACCTACTCACCGGACCAGTTTGTGGCAATTTGTGTCATTTTCCTGGACTCTAATGGTGGGGCATAATTTTTAGTTTGTCTTCTGATGCAGACATTTCTTGTGCAATTATAACAGATAATTTCACTGGTGGTATGATATAAAATATTTATTGAAAAATATTGCATATTGATTTCATTCATTGAATGAACATCTTCAGTGCAGTTTTGAGTACTGAGGACTCACGTACACCACTTTTTTTCAGTTAAAATACATAAAAGGCCTGTCAGATTTGTATTAAATATTTCAACAGTTTATTATTTAAGTATTTTAATTGTAAAATAACAATTATTATTATTATTATGTGGTGTACGGGTATTTTTGAAACAAAATCTGACTGCCTGACAGACCAGTCTGTCCATTCTAGGGTTAAATAAAATGGTCTTCCAGACCCATATGCCATGCAACAGTGATCAAATTAAGATCATATGAAGGCTCTGTAGAATTGGAACAGTCGAGTCCTGTCTCCTCCTCATGAATTGTGGTTAAGATATTTTAAGAAACGCACTGCTTAGAGGGACGATATTTTTAGGTACTTTAGAGGTAGCAACTCTGTTTCGAGTAAAATTTGAAGCCCAGAAACTTTACCAAGTTTCCCTCATACTCTACTTGGAAATGTTTAAAATGGACTAAGTACAGTTAAAATGAACGCACACAGATCTCACACTTCTCTGTTGAAGATATAAAACTCCTCTTCTCCCATTCATCCAACTGTGAAACAGTTGCAAGGCCTTAAGAGGAACAAAGAAAAGTCATCTACAAACATACAACTCTGGGTAGGACATTTAACTAATAATGTTATTAACCATAGAATGGTCAGTCTGGGTCTGTGAGGCCCGCTAGTTTTTGTTTCACTGAATTTATATACTTATAGTATATATATCCTCACAGAAGGTGGCAAATGGTGGGGACAGTGAGTCCGGGCCGCAGTCTCCACAATGAATACATGTGGGTAAGTTCCTCATTGCCACTTTTGTTCTGACTGACAAACAATAATTTTTGGAACATGATTTATTCACACAGTTCTTGGAATAATTCACAGAGCACAAATCAAATCAATTACTTCATAATGTGGCCAATTAGAGGACATTAAAACGTTGACTGCTGTGTCAGCGCCACCGGCCACAGCAATGCCTTACGCCTGATGCCGTGTGGCCGGCAGAGACCACAAGCCCCCATTCTGTTCAGTGTGGTATAGCATTTGTTTGCACATTTCCAATAGAGAGAGATAGATATGTGAAACATATACTGTGGGTCAACGTGGCCTGAAAGATGATCTTAGAATGATGAATGTATATCAGTTTAGCCACAGTTACCACGTCCAGTGTGGAAGTGAAACATCCATTATTAAGTGTGCGGCAGCCAACTTGTTAAATAATAAATTCACCCACCTGACCTCACCTCATGACCCAGGTTGTAACTTTTCACTTCTGCCCCTTTTTTTTTTTCCCTCCTCTCCTAACTTATGAAGGACATGTTCATTTCCGAAAGCTAGTGGAAACATTTAGTTTTTTCGCCATTTGTGTCCTTTTTTTTGTGTGTGTGTGTGTGTTACTATATGGCAGTACCAGACTAAGATAAGTACTGGCCAATCAGTTTATGTCTTTTGAATGTTATTTTCACATCTCAGTATAGAATTTCCTTAATTAATAGAACATTAAAGAAGACTTCATGCAAAATAGTCTTGACAGGCACGGGACGAGTCTTAGACCAACAGTCTTCAGAGAGGACATAAAACCGTGTGTGTGTGTGTGTGTGTGGTGTGTGTGTGTGTGTGTGTGTGTGTGTGTGTGTGTGTGTCACAGTGTGGAGTTAGATACCAAGCCTGTAGTAGAGCGAAAGGCGAGGTCCTCTATGGCAGACGACAATCCCAAGAAGGCGGCCTAAGTAGCCCACAATGTAGTGAGGCAGATCCGGAGGTACATCAACTTGTTGAAGCTTGTAGCTGCACTATGCGGAAGGCAAAACTTGCCTCGGAGGTGACTGTGGGCCCATAATACAGCCAGCTCCATTTGGCAGTGGGTGTATGGATACATCGATGCAGGACTCAGTCTGTCAGTACTCTATCTCAGGCAGCTCCCCCTGCAAGTAGTGGTTATTAGGCTTGTTTGTGTTGTTTAATTTCATTGTATTAGGACATTTCTGAGCTGCTGGAATATGGATCAGGATGTTCACCTCTTGAATGTGTTTCCTGGTACGCATGAGGGTTGCCAGTCGACAGTGGCCACTCCAACCAGAGAGAATCCTGCTTGCCTGGATAATCCTTTTACTACTGAGGTGTGTCCGATTCCACAGATGCACTAACTAATGATTGTTCTGCAACAGCCATGCATCTCTTGGCACATGTACACCTTAAGATTAAGGGTGTTTTTTTTTTCTTTCTTTAAGACATTTGTACTGTCGTGACCCGTGTGATAAAGCCATGATCACTATTCCCTGTGACACACAATGTTTACAGTGCTGTGCCACATGATGGTTGCTGATACACACCCAGAGCTTACAGTAATAGAACCAGAAGCTTTCACCAGTTACAGCTCAGGGAACTCTGTTTCACTAAGCCCATACCCAATGAAAGAATACTGAATCCCCTAAGGGGGTTGACGAGACAAAACTGATACCATTCACAGACAAAGATTTACGAGTGGTCACAAAACTTTGTCCAACCCATGAACATACTGCTGACTATGTGGCTTCTTTTCCTACACCTTATGCAGGGTATTTCACACTTCTATCAAATTGAAACATGGGATGGCCAGGCCACAACTGAATATATAGAGACCAGGAACTAATGCTCATAAATGCATATATTGTGTATTACAGATATACACTGCTACAGTAGTAGTTCAAAGTGGTGAGTGCGTCTCACTGCATTCATGGCAAAAGCGCATGAACGTTAGCCACTCTCTCAAAAAGCGCTGATGTCTGTTGTACCAGGACACATGCAGCTTGGACAACAGCAAGCAGGTCTTCATTTTTAGTGTTGTTACCATTAAACTGATGGTGTTCGTTGTGCTGCAGTGTGTGCTGGATACATTGCAGGATGCTGAAACTTCATAGAGATGTTCAGTAATCGGTGAGCTCGTGGAATATAAGGAAAGACAGTTCCACTTTCTGCCACCAGGTGAAAATATGGCACTGTACGCAGTCAATGTGGTGTGGGTGCAGGAATAAAGGAGGATAAAGGTGGTTCTGGCACATTTATTACAATAAGGTCACACTTTATGTTTCAATATGGTCTCCCAACAATACAGATGGTCAATGTCATGAAATTTGCGTCCAATACCGCCACAGAATTGTCCGAGCCCCTGATTTAAGCCATCTACTGACCTCCAAACCAGAGGACCTCAATCTGTTCTTTGAATGATGCTACAGATCCATAGCTCTGCTTTCATCTCATAAGTAAGGCTTCATGAAATCCGTCAGCTGCCTGTAAGAACTGAGGTTGGCTTCTGAATCCACAGACAGCATTATTGGTGCACACGACATGGTGCGGATTTGCAGTCAGCTGCACCCAGTGCTTCCTCTCGATGAGGGCAGGGCCTTTTGCACAGCTTGGATTAGACCTATAGCAGGCAAATAGATTGGGCACTGGCCTTCTCTCCCAACCTTTCCACTATGCCCACAAAGAGCTCCATCATCTTCCTCACACAGGAGCTACCAATGAGACAGCAAACCCAACCTCTGTACTTTTTCAGGGCTCTCAGGAAGATCACTACTGCAATAGGCGAGGCAGTTCATGCTGGATCAAAAGTACTGTCAGCACTGGGCAACACCTTAAACCTGTTCATGAGGTGTATGGGCATAGACTTTTGGCCAGTTTATGGTATGGCTTGTCACTCCAAGATTCCCCAACCCCCAACCCCCCCCCCCCCCCACAGCAGATCGCCAATCACCGTCTGGCAACTGACGACTGTGAGGGACATTGGATCCTAAAAGCACAGTGGCCTCAGGGATTTCAGGCTTCAGAGGTACACCAGAGATACTTAAGCCCATGGCAGCAGCATAAAGCCTGGTGGTGGCGGTGGACATAAGGGACCAAACAACTAGGTCAGCAGTCCCTTCAACATCAAATTGTACACGCCACGGAACCCAAAGAAAAATAGGGGAAAGCCAAAAGACCATGACACTAGGAATTAAAATCGTCTCACCAACAAGACTAAGACCAACCCAGGGCAGCAAATGCTATAGTGTCTGCTCCCACAGCTCCGGAAGCGACCACTACCCTAAACCACAAGTTACTAATGGCACAGTGGTCAACGTATCACAGCTCCAGAGCAGGGAGAAATAAAACTATGTTAAAATGTAAAAGAGTGGGGGACTGGTGGGGATAAGGCTCTAAACCCCACAAACAGCCAAGAATCACAAACCCACTCACCCCGACCAAGCGAGTCCTATAGCTGACAATAAAATCTACTTTCACGGAGGAAGGCAAGGACGCGATCAACAGTCCGTGGGTCATCCGCCAAAACTAGAGGCAACGAAGGCGGTAGGCCATAGTCGCCACGAAGTGTCAAATGGAGAGGACATTCAGTCAGAATATGAGAGACGGATTGTACAGCTCCACAATCACAATGTGGTGGATTGTCTTTTCGTAAAAGAAATCCATGAGTCAGCCCGCAGTGTCCAAGACGGAGGCGACAGAGGACAATTGATTCTCTCCGGGAAGGGCGTAAAAGATGAACTCCAAGCTGCAGTCATATCTTTGATGGTGCGGAGTTTATTAGAAGGGGCAGTAGCTTTCCAACTGCTATCCCATGAGGAGTGAAGCAAAGATCTGATCTGCACCCGCAGATCCGCACCCGGAATTAGAAAGGGAGGTGGGCAGCGAGTAATTGCCGCTCTAGCCAACCGGTCAGCCTCTTCAGTCCCTGTAATACCAACATGGCTTGGCACCCAGAGAAAGGTAACGGAGAAGGCAGCACGATGAAGGTCAGCAAGGAGATCATGGATGGAAATAACTAAAGGGTGGGAGAGGAAACATCGATCAATGGCCTTGAGACTATTCATGGAGTCAGCACAGATTAAACCACGTTCCACAGCCGTCTGTTTAATAAAACAGAGGGCTCTATAAATTGGCATCAGCTCTGCCGTGAAAACACTGCATGCCTCTGGCAGAGAATGGCATTCCGCCCCAACAGGAGATGTAAAAGCATATCCGGAGTGGCCCGCAGTTTTCGAGCCATCAGTGTAGAAGATAGGGGCTCCCTGAAACTCTTCTAGTACTGGGCGCACCAAACGCCGAAAGACCATGGGGGAAATTAAAGCTTTTGGGCCCTGGAAGAGATCCGCCCGAATGAGTGGTCGCGGCACCATCCACGGAGGAGTGCGTGCAGTGAAATGGGGGGCGCAATCTAGGGAAGGGAAATGGAAATCTCGGCAAAGAAAGGCAAGCCGCAGTCCGAGGGGAAATCCCGCCCGCGGCCGGATTTCAGGGGGTCGAAGCCCTTCATATGCAAAAAGAACCTGGCAAGCGGGATGAGCAGGATATTGCCGGATGGCGATGGCATAAGACGCCAGAAGCTGATGCCACCTGACCTGAAGAGGGCAGATTCCCACCTCAACAAGGAGACTGTCGACCGGGCTAGTCGGGAATGCACCTGTAGCCAATTGGACACCATAATGGTGAACCGGATCTAATAATTTCAGGGCAGAAGGAGCTGCCGAGCCATAAACTTGACACCCATAGTCCAATCGGGACAAGATTAGAGCCCGATAGATATGAAGGATAGTTGTTCGGTCTGCACCCCAAGATGAATGAGCAAGGAAACGTAGGGCATTAAGTTTCCTCATACAACTAATCTTTAGGTGGCGAATATGGGGCACCCAAGTCAATTTTTCGTCAAAGAGAAGACCCAGAAAACGATGCTGTGCTACAACTTCCAGGCGCTGATTACCCAGGAACAGTTCTGGATCAGGGTGAACTGTAGTACGACGACAAAAATGCATCACCCTCGTTTTTGACGAGGAAAACTGGAAACCATGGGACGTAGCCCACATTGAAGCCCGCCGAATGGCGCTCTGGAACTGACGTTCAGTAGAGTCTATTGATTAGGAGCTGTACCATATGCAAAAGTCGTCTACATACAATGCCGGGGTTACCAGCGACCCAACAGAGCTCACCAACCCATTGATGGCGATTAGAAAAAGTATAACACTCAACCCTGAGCCCTGGGGGACGCCGTTCTCCTGTATTCGAGGGGAGCTAAAGGAAGAGCCAACTCTGACACGGAACAGGCGGTGGGATAAAAACTGATGGATAAAAATTGGTAAGGAGCCTCTGAGGCCCCAGTCATGAAGAGAACGTAAAATATGATGACGCCAAGCAGTGACATATGCCTTATGAAGATCGAAGAAGACTGCTACCAGATGATGATGATTAGAGAAGGCCTGTCTGATCGCAGTCTCCAGTCGAAGTAAATGGTCAATAGGGGATCCTCCCTCTCACCTTACACTGGTAAGGTGAGAGAAGACCCGGGATTCAAGAACCCAGCGTAATCTGCGGGCTACCATCCTTTCAAGTAATTTACAGGGGACACTTGTCAGGCTTATTGGACGATAACTGTCCAGCGCCGACGGGTCCTTGCGAGGCTTGAGGGCAGGGACCACAATACTCTCCCTCCACTGGGAGGGGAAGACCCCTTGAAGCCAAATACGGTTAAAAACTTTTAGGAGAAATTGTCGTTGTGAGGGGTTGAGGTGTTTCAGCAATTGATTATGGATATCGTCAGGGCCAGGTGCTGAATCACGAGAAGAGGAGAGGGCCAGCGATACTTCCCAGTCAGTAAAAGGTTTCTTTATATGGTTCCACCTGGTGAGAAGTAAAGCCTAATTTGAAGGTTTCGGCCTGGTGTTTCTTAAGGAGAAAGGTCGCCGGATATGAAGTTGTCGCTGATACATTGGCAAAGTGGGTTGCAAGATGTTCTGCAACAACAAATGGCTCTGTGCAGACCCCCATCAGGCAGGGCAAGACCAGGGATGGAAGACTGCCGCCAGCTACCTTGGATACACTCTTGTCAGAGACAGAAGAGTCCAACGAGGAGACAAAATGCTCCCAGCATGTCCGCTTACTTTGTTTGATTAAGTAACGAGCTCTGGCACGCAGACGTTTGAAATTTATGAGACCAGCGAGGGATGGGTGGCACTTAAGATGTTGCAAGGCCCTACGGCGCTCGCGAATGGCTGCGGCAACAGTTGCATTCCACCAAGGGACCGTCCGGCAAGTAGGAGGGCCTGTCAATTGGGGAACAGCGACGTTGGCAGCTTGGGTAATCATGTTTGTCATTTGGCTTATAATATCATCTATACAGCCTGAGGGGGAAGATGGAAAAACAACCTGGGATGTATATAGCGGCCAATTAGCACGACGCAAAGCCCTGCGGGGTACCCTGGCTCGTGGTAGGTGTGAGGGAAGTGAAAGGATCAACGGAAAGTGGTCGCTATCACAGAGGTCGTCATACGCCGACCAGTGAAATAAAGGAAGGAGAGAGAGGTCTATGGCAGAAAAGGTGCCGCGAGCGGCACTAAAATGAGTTGGGGAACCATCGTTGAGAAGGCTCAGATTGTGGTCAGTAAGAAACTGGTCTTTGAGGCGGCCCTGGCTAGACATATAGGCACTGCCACACAAAGAATGGTGGGCATTGAAGTCCCCAAGGATGAGGTAAGGAGGGGGAAGTTACTGAAGGAGGGCAACTAGGGACGCGAGTGTAGGTGGCCTGTCAGGGGGAAGGTAGAGGTTGCAAATGGTTAACAGAGTGTCCAAGTGAACCCGGACAGCAACCGCTTCCAATGGAGTTTGGAGAGGAATCCAGGTACTGACAATATCTGTCCGGACCAAAGTACAAACCCCACCAGACGCCTGGAGGGGACCAACCCGATTCAGGCAAAAAGCACGGAACCCACAGAGTGTCGGTGAATGTGCATTCATAAACCTCGATTCCTGCAGGACAACACAGGCCGCAGAAGAAAGCGAGATTAGCTGTTTAATCTCCAAGAGGTGACGGTAGTAGCCATTACAGTTCCATTGGATGATCACATCACGAGGATCTAGGCGGGAAGCGAATGGGGTAACGTCTGTCACGCTGCTTTGTCAGCGTCCGTCACCAAAGAAGAAGGGACAACATCCATAAAAAGCTGATCAGCATCAGGCTCAATGGGATGAGCGAGTTGCGAAAGCACAGTCGGCACCTCCGGTGGTACCGGAGGGGCTTTATCTTGTAACTTCTGTTTCTCTTTCTCTTTCGTGGGACGGGGGGGATCCGCCCCAGAGAGAGGACTTTTGTCAGTTAGGTCTGGTACTGACGAAGATCGGGCGACCTTTGAACTGACTGGGAGTCCGATGGCCGACTGGAGGTCGAAGATCTCCGATCTAGGGAACGCCGGGACGGAAGGCCCTGAGATGGGGCACTGTCACCGGCAGGCGACGGAGAAGGGGTGCACTTCTCCGGCTGGGAAAGTGTGGGACACAAAGGAAGGGCTACAGGAGAGGGAGATGTGAGGGAGGGGTGGGAACGGGGTGTAGGGGGGGAGATGGGAGTGGGAAGGGGATGGTGAAAGGCTAGAAGATAACGTCGTAGCGAAGGTCGTCACCATCTGCACGGGATGCAGACGTTCGTATTTACTGCGGGCCTCAGGGTACATCAAACGCTCCAGGGATTTGTGCTCTTGTATTTTCTTTTCTTTCTTGAACATAGGGCAATCTGGCGACCGTGAAGAGTGGTGTTGATGACAGTTGACGCACACCGGCGGAGGAACAAGGGCTCCCCTCATGAAGTGGGCGTCCACAATCACCGCATACTGGGACTGCTGTACAGCGAGAGGACATATGACCAAACCTCATACATCAAAAACATTGCATGGGAGGTAGCCTAAAGCCTACCACTGATGGCCAACACAGCTTCCAGTTATTTACTGATGGTGGCCAATTCCCCCAGATCTGTTAACAACAGGCATGCCTCTATCAATATATATTCTTGGTAGATTAACTGGCTAGCAGAAGCAGTTGTTTCAGACTATTCAATAAACTCTACAGACTGACCAAGTTTACAGTATAAAAGAAAGACAAGTGTGAAACTTAAAAGCAAAAAAGTCATGAAATTTACAGAAAAGTTAAATTACTAACTTGGCTGTGTGACTGCTACACACAGGTGACTTCTGGCAGTACTACTGCAAAACTAACTGGCACTGTATGGAGATTTAATTATGGAGCTGCACAGGTTGAATGACTGCGTACTGAATCTTGAGGAGATATAACAGTTACATTTATGTCAAAACAAGAATAATTTGAAAATTCCTGGAAGATTAAAATTGTGTGCTGGAACTGGGATTCGAACCAGAGACCTTTGCCTTTCATGGGCAAATGCTCTACCAACTGAGCTATCCTGGCACACTTCACGGTCCATCCTCAACTTCACTTCTGTCAGTACCTTAGATTAATTTATTTGTACCTCAACCTACACAACTGTCAAAAGTTTTGTCTGCTGCCAGTCTAATTACTTGGACTCTTACTCACAAATATTTAAAAAATCTTGGTGAAGGTGGCCACTGATCCAGTTCCAAAATCCTTTGAGAATTAGGCCGGTATTACACTATCAAATTATTGGACAAAGAATTGGACGAAAAAATTGGATGAAATATTGGTCATATTTTATGACAAAGAAATTGGATGAAACGCAAAAGGGGGTATTACACTGTCATCCAATATTTTGTCAAATTTGCTTCAAAATGGCGGTGTAATGCTCAGCTATTGTTTATACTACAGTTGCGTTGTGTCTGCATTTAGAAGAGAAAGAGGGAAAAAAGAAAAGGAAACGCACTTGGATGAAACCGTGGGTGTCAGAGCGATATAAATAAAATTTGTTACGGTACCAGGAGGATTTTTCCTTTTTTATGCCGTCGGCAGAACAGCCAGGCCGTTCACTGCCAATTATTTTGTCGCTCTTCATCCTTCACAGTTTGCAATAGAGTAACAAAAAGACTGACTCAGACAGTGTATACGAATAAGATTAAGTTGATAAAGCAAGTTTCATTAAATAACGTTTTAAATGGAAAATGTGAGCACTGACAAAGAGGATAATCTAAATGGTTTATGACGTTATTAACAATGTAAGGGGGGAAACATCGCTGATAAAGTAAATAGGCTCTATTTATTTCCTTACAAAAATTGGCTGACGTATTTATATGTACATAGATTCGCTTACAAACAGATGTCGATGTTTTGAAAGTTGTTTCATTTTCCAGAACTTAGCACACCACGTTACCAAATTCATACATTCTAAAATCTGCTTCGGCCGTATTAAGATTTAGGGGTATTACTTCTTCAATTCCGATAGTATATAATGACTTTTTTACATCACGGATTGTAACTCAACCTCACTTTTGCCGCTGGGTATTGGGCTACGCGAATTGACGTGACGGACAGTTTGAATTGGCCTTGTCACCTGTTATACAACACCCCATCTGATTTTTTAAAATTTTGTTGTTGCTAGAAAACACTACACAAACATTCCACTACTAGCCATGTTTACGAATACGAACGTTATGTCCAAGTAATGACAGATATTTAACCTCCAAATAAAACAGCTGTAGTGGCAAGGAAGCTGTATACTACTAGCGCTCCAAGCGGTCACATTTCTCACTGCAGGAAACAGAAGACGGGCGATTTCTTTGATCAAATCTAGGCCGAGGCCGAGATTGGATGAAATATTGGACGATGTTCCCATTACACTACGTCCAATTTTTCTTTGTCCAATTCTTTGACAAATAATTTGATAGTGTAATACCGGCCTTAGCAACATACTGTGAGTAAAAAGTGATAATTGACAAGAGCACTATGAGAGCAGTGTATGGTTAAGTACAGAATTTGTGGTGCACAGGAGGCATGATAGAGAGAGCTCACATCCTCAGTGATCATTGTGTCAGTGGCATAGTGCTCAGCACATAACAGGAGAGACAGGTTTGAATCCCAGCTAGGCAAGAATTTTCAACTTTCTCCATTGATTATTTCAATGACCACTGCAGCCTACATCTTACATTCCTTTGTTTGTTCACTTTAGATATTCTCTCCCGTATTTACAAAATGGAACAATTATAATCGTGCAGCAGGTTCTCTACTATAATTTGATCAAAATTAGGGGAAAACTTACAAGGAGACTGTTGAGGATGGGTACTGAGGAAGTGTATTTAACTTTAATTTTATAGGAAGAGATTGTCATTTAATAAAAAAAAGGGTTACTTTAATGTAATTTATTAAATGAAATATGTGAAAAAATATTTTTATAAACTATCAGTCAACAAATATAGGCACTTTATGTATTACTTGCTATATTGAAATATGAAAATATTTTGTATATGACACATAAAATTTGAAATAAAATGCACAGATGCATAAAAAAACCATGAAGAGGAACTAATTATTTATATACGCTAGTGAATAATAAAGCTCATTTAAATTCTGTAGCATTGCTATGTAAAATTTTATAAAAAATATTCATTGCGAAACAAATTACAGTATATCTAATGGAAGACTGACAATTGCTGCCTTTAAAATGTTCCCAAATCATTGGCCCCCAATCAGCAGTTGCACAGCACATATTTTTATTTGAGCAGACTATTTCCATATGATGTGTATCATTCCACATGGAGATTTCTCATCTTTTTATCAGCAACTTTCAGATTGACGTAGTTCTGGAGCTTCTTCACTCTAAGACGTGACCACACAACATAGTCACACAGGCCATGAATTTGAGCTGCAGCGAGAGCAGCAGCTTCAGGATACACAACAGTTGTGCACCCCAAACCTGTAAGAAATGAATGCCAATTAAATGTGTGGAACAGGTACATCACTATCCAAAAATTAAAAAAATAATTCACTCAAGCAGAGAAATAAGCTTTACAATTAACACCAATACCACATGTAATTCAGTAACAATTTATTGGGTGTCGTTTTTTAATACTATATATGCCAAGACCATGAAAGATGCTGAATGATGACACTGGATGAAATTTATTCAATAATTATACTTAACATGGAATTTCATTGCAGAAAGATATTTTCTAACAATCTGTGATTGTTACTGAACCAAATTGTTTGAGAAAAAGGAAAATGATCTTTTTTCTGAACACACAGTTTGGCAGTTTAGGTGTTAACTGTATTATGATAAAGTGAACAACTAAGACGTTGCACACTAAATATTCAGTTATTTCACCAAAATTCACATTCAATTACAGAACAATTACAATGTATGCAATAGGATATTCCATCCGTGTGTTATGAAACAGCACAACCATCAATACAAAAATGGACTGTCCAGTGTCAGTTCTGGGCTGTCATGTTCGTAAAATTAACAGATGAAAAGCAACTAAATTAGTAAGCAAAACATGCTGCAATAACCTTCAAAAAGGGCATCAAAGGAAAACTTTCAAGCATATTCTGTAACTAAATTTTTTTCATGCAGAATAACACTATTTTGAGATTTTTAGTTATGATATTCCACATTACATTTTCTAACTTGTTTCATGATTGGGAACCATAATTAGCAATATTGCTGCAAGTTTTCCGACAGAATGCATGGTGCAGTAGTTAGCATCACAGATCACGTTGCTTGCAGTCCCCAGTTCAAATGCGGGCAGAAAAAATGTATTTCTTTGCATTTACTATTTCTAGAATGTTCTATATGTTACTTATGTTTGATGTACTTTATGTCCAGAAAATTATTTCTATATATAAATAGTGGAGCACTGCAAGCAGGAAGCAGTCTATACTGAGTGTACACTTGCGGTTGCATTAAACATATTTTAAGTGTAAAGTGTTGTGCTCTACTAATGACCATCCTTCGAATTCCGGACCACCTACAGTTTTCAATGTGACAGTCAGCTGGAGGCGCCAGGCATGCTGCAACACATCTGCATCATTGTGGCTACGATTAGGCAGTGTAAGAGCCATCGCCTACGAGGACAAGATCCGGAATACAAAGGGTATACTGACTACCTCCATCTGAAGGTCCATGCCATCAAAAGGCACGTGTATACGGAAACAGCGGTTAGCCACCTGCACATCAGACACCCATCAGTGTTCTCTGGAGACACTGGACAGGACCCAAACAAGTGGCTGAAACGATTCAACCAAATCACCAAGTATAATACGTGGGACCATGTTACGTGCTTGGCAAACATATATACACTACTGACTTAAAATTTCTACACCAAGAAGAAATGCAGTTGATTAACAGGTATTCATTGGACAAATGTATTATACTAGAACTGACATGTAATCACATTTTCATGCAATTTGGGTGCATAGAGCCTGAAAAACCAGTACCCAGAACAACCACCTCTGGCCGTAATAACTGCCTTGATATGCCTGGGCATTGAGTCAAACAGAGCTTGGATGGCGTATACAGGTACAGATGTCTATGCAACTTCAACATGATACCACAGCTCATCAAGAGTAGTGACTTGCGTATTTGACGAGCCAGTTGCTCGGCCACCATTGACCAGACGTTTTCAGTTCGTGAGAGATCTGGAGAATGTGCTGGCCTGGGCAGCAGTCGAACATTTTCCGTATACATGAAGGCCTGTACAGGACCTGCAACATGTGGTCGTGTGTTATCCTGCTGAAATGGTTTTGCAGGGATCAAACTAAGGGTAGAGCCACGGGTCATAACACATCTGAAATGTAACGGCCCCTGTTCAAAGTGCCATCGAAGCGAACAAGAGGTGTCCAAGACGTGTAACAAATGGCACCCCATACCATCACGTTTGGCGATACATCAGTATGGCAATGACGAATATATGCTTCCAATGTGCATTCACCGCAATGCCGCCAAACACAGAACCTGGATTCATCAAAAGACATTTCGCCATTCGTGCACCCACGTTTGTCGCTTCGTACACCATCACAGGCTCTCCTGTCTGTGATACAGCGTCCAGGGTAACCGCAGTCCGCAGTCATGGTCTCAGAGCTGATAGTCCATGCTGCTGCAAACTTCGTCAAATTGTTGATGTAGATGGTTGTCTTGCGAACGTCCCCATCTGTTGACTCACTTTCAGGGATCGAGACGTGGCTGCACAATACATTACAGCCATGCGGATAAGATGCCTGTCATCTTGACTGCTAGTGATAAGAGGCCATTGGGATCCAGCCGGCTGCAGAACCTCCAGAGATCGCAAAATTCCTGCTAGAAGGCATTATTTTGAAGCATGGTGTACCACGTGTGATGATAGCTGGCCGAGGAAAAGTATTCACGTCAAAAATGGTATTAGAGGTAATGTCATGTTGCGACATTGTCCACAGAATAACAAGTGCCTACCATCCTCAGACAAATGTTATCTCAGAACCTTTTAACAAGACATTACCAGATATGCTGTCTATGTACGTCAAAAGGATTGGGATATAATACTGCCAGTAGCGACATTTGCTTGTAATACAGCAAGGCAAGACACCACAGGCTTCATGTCATTTTACCTGCACCAGCGTCATGAAGCCGAGATCACAATGGATATGCTGTTCCTGTTCCAACCGGACGAAACTCAGGATGCCTATGTGAAACAGCTTATCACCGGGGTCAAAGAAGCAAGACAGCTAGCTCGCATACAGACATTGGATGCCCAGGAGAAGGAACGCCAGTGGTACAACGTCAAGTACTGACCTGCTGTTGTCTCAGGAGATCTGGTATGGATTTTTACCCCTGTATGGAAAGTTGGGCTATCTGAAAAGTTACTGAAGCGATACTTTGGTCCGTATCATTTCATAAGCTGCCCTTCAGATGTCACATAGGAACGCAAGGTTTATGAGCCAGCCTCAAAATGACAAAAACTAAGTTACATTGTGCACATCCTCTGTATGAAGGCTTACCATAATCCCAAACAACAGATGGAAATGGTCACTTGTTCAAGAACTCTGAAGACCGTTATGATAATGAAGAAGCCAAAACAGAAGGGTCAGGCGCCGGTCATCGTCACCATAAGGAAGGCGTGCGGGCAGAATGGAAGGATTCTCCGGAACTGCCATACAGAGGACCTATGACAAGATCCAGGACACTGCAGCTGTCTCCAAAGGGAACCAAATAGTGGGTCACTGTTCTTTCAGGAAGGGAAGCAATGTCGTGATTCTTCCGACGGAACGCATGGTGCATTAGTTAGCATCATAGATCGCAGTGCTTGCTGTCCCCAGTTCAAATCCCACCACAGGCATAAAAAAATAATTTGTATTTACTATTTCTAGAATGTTCTATATGTTTCTTATGTTTAATGTACTTTTAAGTTCCAGAAAATTCTTTCAATGTATAAATAGTGGAGCACTCCAAGCAGGAGGCAATCTGTACTGAGTGTACGCTTGTGTTAGCAATAAACATGTTTTAAGTGTAAAGTGTTGTTCTCTATTAATTACCAGCCTTGGAATTTCAGACCACCTGCAGTTTTCAATGTGACAATGTAATTAAAAGTGAATTATTACCAGCTATTTGAAGTGGTTCCTCACTATCCAACCTTTGCACTTTTTTCATAAAGATTAGGGGAGAATGGGGTAATTGGTACCAAAAGTTACCACATATATAACAGATGATAAGATCCGCAACTGAATTTCTATTTACCCCATCTGGGTTTATTGGTGCAGTCTGTCACACTACTCCATATTTGGAACGTACGTATTGTAGGGGTAGTAGAAATGTATCCCTACCCTACCATACATAACTTTGTAATTAGTAAATCTTAACCCTTTTTAGCCCAATAGTGCCATGTGGTACTGCAATAATAATAATAATAATCTTGTTTGTTAAGCCCTTGTACCAATTACCCAAATATCTCCTACTGTCAGTATAAATGAGGGGTGTTCAAAGGAAAATGTACAAAATGTCACTGGTTATAATTGAAGTCTTTGTTCAAAAGTAATCGCCAGATGCCTGAACTCAACTATTCCACTGTTTGTGTGATCTTGCAGACATGTGGATGCACGTTATCGTGGAGCAGAACACTATCTTTGCTCTTTATGAACTTGCATAGGCTATGGAGTGTCTCACATTACAAGTCACTGTTAATGGATTTTCTATGCTCAAGGAATTAGACGAAAATTGGACCTCTGATGCTGAAAAAGACAGTGTGCATCATCTTGCCTGCTGAGGACAAAGGTTTGAATTTTTAGGGAAAGTTTACGACATGTTTCAACGCCCCTAAATGGCGCACTATGTTATCCCAAAGTGGCATATGCAAATTGCAAGATTTAGTTGTTAAGACATTTTGTACCCTTTCATTTGAACACCTCTCATAATTAATAACCAGATGTGAACTGTCAATTCCATAAAAGTACACACAGGTGAGAGTAAGACTAGAAGCAGTACTATTGGATGTGGAAGTTTTTAGTCACATATATAAAAAAAAGCAACATAGTTTTCTGTAGTCCAGGGTGTGTACGCAGACACAAAAAGAATTTCTTTTATTTATCCTCATAATTCCTGGTTAAAACTACACTAACTCCAATAAAACCACGTTTCTACTCCATAACAAAACTTTTTTCCATGTAAAATAAAAATTTTCTGTGCTAAGTGATGACACACTACCATTTCAAGATGCAAAACTTATCGATCCTTTGACTGATATGTTTTATACGGAAGTGTAGAATTTCCCCAGAGTTAACTCACACTTAAGCTGTGTGATTTTTTCATGAAGTGTAATTGTTGATAATGAAGCAATGATTGATAGGAAATAAGAACAGCCACTCATGTGTGAGGTGTAGACAGTGAGAAAGTTGCTTTTATATTTTCTTGTGTTTCATGAATTAAGTTTCTGTTTCTTTCCATTTTGTCATGACGACACACTTTATGAGAATACCCTTTAACATTTATTTTGCTTTGTAAAACACTTAGATGTTTTGTATGAATATGTTATAGGTCAAGAACATGTGGTTATGCAGTTAAGTTTGGCGAAGGACATTAGATGGCTGCAATGCAGAATAACTTGCAAATCCACTGACTGCTTATCCTCACTGCCATTCAGTTTTTCGAACCATAATTATACTATACACTATTGCTATTACATTATTTATAGTCTAAGAAAGAACTCAAATAGACATGGTTAATCATGAAGCCTTGTATTTTGTAGTGTGTAAAACTTTATGGTATATCTGATAAATGTACCAGTGACATTTTTAATAATGGCATAAAACAGCTAGTCTTCCAGGCTCAATTTTTTTTCACGTGTTAAGTTTTGAATTGGGGGAAATTGATCCACAATTTAAAAATTTGTCACCTAGCATGAAAAGAAATTTGTTTCAAAAGTAATGCTTGTCAAACCAGTTGTGATGTTGCAACAATGTGCAACACCGTTTCGACCACAAAGCGCCCTGGTTTGACAGTGGAGAGCATCGAAAATTGTGAGGAGTGAACAGGCAATCTGACGTTGCGAGGCGGGAAACCCAGCATACGGATAGCCACATGCATATGGATAGCCCACTGGCAGACGCAGACGTGACGTCAGGTCCAACTGCCATTCTTTCCACCGAAAAATGGCATTGTCTTTATTTTTAGATACTATGCTGCCACTATTAGAGTAAAAAGATTATCAGGTAGTGGCAAATGAAAGAAGAGCAGCACTATTCAGAAGATGTATTGACAGCATTTATATTAATTTTATATCAAACGTTATTCAGAAAACACATTTACTCACTTGGATAAATCCAGAGGCTAAACTAATTGATGCACAGTAATGAATGAGGGCTCAAATGAAAGGTCTCATTGAGACGCAATGTTTGGAATGTTAGCAGGAACAAGTCATCCCCTAATACGAAGTTAGTTAGTTTAAGGGTCCGCAACGTTTCACAGTGATCTGAAAGTTTTCCCCCATGAGCTGTTAGAAACATCAATAGTTGTGATGTCACAACTATCAGAGACAATTTGTTCGTATGAAGAGTTGCGTAGTCTTTGTTCTAAAGCCTGTGTAACATATTACTGTTCACAGATGCCTGGGTGAGCACTGGTTTTCTGTCGTGAATCACAGATTTTCTTTGCAACTAAAGTTTTAAATTTATGTTGATCATGTTCTATTACTGTAGTATTAGTCTGCAGTAGCAGGCCAAAGTAAAATTCTTCATTTGGGTATCAGGTCAATATTACAAAAAATCAACTCTTAACAAAAAAATTGAAAAATTTTCTAGTATTCTAAAAAATTCCCAGGAAATTCTTGAATGAAAAAATTCCTGGCTTTTCTTGTTTAGCCTAGAGTGTATATTCCTCACAGTCTTAAGTAACCAGTTAAATTACAAAATATGTTTTTGAAATAGTATAATGATTCAATAAAACATCAACAATGAAGTTATTTCACAAAACGGGAAACTAATACAGACACTTTAGTCAAAGAATCCTGGTCAATTTGCTCTTTTTAGGGATCTGTAGCTCAATCAAGAAAAGATATTAGTTATAGGTTCACTTCATATTGTATAAGGAAGGTTAGGATATATAGTTTACTGCCTGCATAGAGGTACCAGACGTCAACTTGGGTGTTAACATTGCTAGTTACTTCTTTCACTTGTTGCAGCTTGTTGGTCAAGCAGAATAGCTCCACCATCCCCTCCATACATCTCACCCACACATAGACAATGAAGTACAGAGCCAAAACACAACAACATGGGGAGCTAAGGAACATACCTGTGAATCGGCTATGCCAAGCAAGAATATTGTCCTAATAGCAGAAGATTTCTCCCCAAACATTGTGGAAAAGGTCAAGAAATTACGTGATGTTTTTCAGTATACTATGCACTCTTCATATGACAATTAGGACTTGAGTGCAAAACACATATATAATAAGGGACAAGTGTCAGTAATTTATACTAAAGAAAGGAGAAACAAGCAATAAAAGTAAAATTACCGTAATGTGAAGCTACACTGAATAACAAATGGTTGATGTCAAGTCTGCCTAAAAATGGGGAGTTTTAAGAACCAACATCTGCTCCAGTACATCCAGGATTGCATAAAGCTCTGCTGAAAAAACTATACAAGCAGTGAGAAAGTGAATTCTGATGACACTACAGAACAGCCAAGTGAGTCCCCCCAATGTTGAAAACTTAAGTGTACACAATTTTTAAATTATGATGCCTATGTAAATTGGTAAACACTGACAAATGTAATTACAGGGGCACTATTGTTCTGAAAATTTGTCATTTCTGAATAAGTTTGAGCCTCTGGAGGAACCAAGGTGAAAGTTTGTTCCAACCCCAATGTAAAGCACGAAAACAAGCCCCAACCATTTCTAAAAGGAAGGAAAGATTATGGTTTAATGTCATGTCAACATTGTGTTCATTAGAGACAACCTCTCAAAAAGGCAATCCTTTGTGCAAGTCACATATAATATCGTTGCTCACTGCTGATTTCAAAACAAAACTTTCCATTGGCGGCTGTGCAACAGTACAGTACGCAGGTGTGAATGAAATGCCCGTCGCACCATAAGTTGCTATCAACTAATAAAGTGGCAGCTCAGCAGCATCAGCACAGCGATTCAATATGGGGCTCACCCCCCCCCTTTTTTTTGTGGTTTTAGGGTGCACAACTGCTGAGGTCATTAGCACCTGAATCAAAAACAGATATATCGAAGGATAATAAGCCTACATGAAAGCAGCTAAAAACACAGGATAAAATAAAAGGAAAGGAAGAACTAAATGTCCTTTGATAGATTGGTCTAGTTGATAAAATTCAAGACTCTAGCAACAGCTCGTGCGTCATCAGCTAAAATTTCTTCCAAGGTATTTGGTAGATTCAGTGCAATATGAACAGAAGTAAAATTTGGACAATACAATAAAACATGGCTCACCGTCAGCCGGTGACCACAGAAGCAACAGTGTGGGGTCACCAGATAACAAGTGGCAGGGGCTGAACCGGCAATGACTGATCCGCAGCTGGGCCAAGATGACCTCTTCTCGCCGCGAGCGGCATGGGAAGTCTTCCAAGCCACCGGGAGCAGTTTAATGGTTCGAAGTTTATTATTTGTAAGCGAGGACTACACATTATGCCACGACGATACAATGCGACAGGAAAGAGCTCCTCAAATATCATTCGATGGGACACTGTACGTAGCTGTCCGAGGTAGAAGTGTTGCAGCCTTTGCCGCAGCATCAGGAGCCTCGTTACCAGGCACACCTGTGTGGCCTGGTACCCACAGGAGGGGCCAAATAGGGATCTCAGATTCTGGATGGCACTGAGGGAGTCAGAGCAGATGACACAGGAAGGATAATGGTGTCGGCAGATATATAGTACAGCCTGATAGAAGGCAAAAAGCTCAGCTGCGAAATTCGAGCAATGGTCAGGAAGCCTGTACTGAACACTATCATCCTCGACGACAAACGCACAGCCGACTCCTTCATTGGTCTTGGAGCCATCTGTATAGACGAGTAGCGAGTTATTGAGCCACACACGAAGTTCAAGAAATGTTGAGCGGTAAACTGCATTCGAAGTGCTCTCCTTTGGGAGTGAGGCGAGTTCAAGGTGAAGGTGAACTTTAGCCTGAAGCCAAGGTGGCACTGGGCCCATATTGGCTATTAAGGGAGTCATCGAAGAATGAGGGATACGATGGGTGGTGGGGCATTGACAGCAGACAGCATGCTTACCGACACTGCAATACGTCATGCCGAGAGGTCAAAGGCAATTTGGCGGCTTTGAAAAGGGCTAGTGTAAAATGCTATCGTCAGGCGTAGCCCCCGATGGTGGATTGAATTAAGACGGCGTAAAATGGACGGCCGTGCAGAAGAGTATACAAAGCTCCCGTAATCCAGCTTTCATCTGACAGTGGACCAATAAACGTGAAGAAGGACGGTACGATTCGCGCCCCACGATGTACCACTAAGGTATCTCTTTCCCACGACTGTTAATGTACAGCTGGTCATTTTCTCTTGCCTCACGTCTCTTATGAACAATCTTAACAGGCTTTTCCATTTCCTGGTTGGTACAATAAATACACAACTAAACTACACTCTAATACACAAAAGTGAAAATCGAAATCACTGTTGTATCAACATATTGTCACCAACTAAAGCAACTGTGTAGTTTAGGCACATACATCATGGAGGTGGCACTTGCATCCCTTGCCATCTCAGTCCTACTGGCACTTCCACAGTGCTATCATCTTCGAACTGCTCTCTAAACTAGTAGGAAATTTTCTGGTACTTGCAACCTTCATTTCATTACACTTGGCTTATACCACCCTTTTAACTAAAAATGTCATTTTTAAAATTTTTGGCACTTCATTCATCTGTCTAAAAGTTAGTTGCAACTGTTGTCGTGCCAAGGCTTGGGGAAAAAGAAAAGCAAGAAACAGAAGTCATCAACAAACAAAGAACACTTGACAGGGCTTTTAACCACCGACATTCCACTATTAACTGCTATGTCAAAGAGAATCACACTTAAAACACTACTCTGAAAGTTAACAGGATGACTCTTCCTGCTAAAACTGACCAGACAGGACATCATTGACACTATATCTAAAATAGTGAGAAGAAAGGAAGGAGGACTTAATAAAAATGGGAAGACACCCATGAAGCTCCCATTCATGGAGCTGACTGGGTAAGATACCTTCCCAAATAGTATTTTAAGTTGTCTCGATATACAAAAATACACCCAGAAGGTTATGCTGGACTACGAAAGCCTGTTGTATAGCTGCTTCCAGAAACTCCAGGTTATCAAAGGTGAACAATATCTTCTGAACCTGCACAGTTAGCAGGTAAGGAGCTCCCTGTATTCTAATATACAGACAAAGCAAGGGTTGACTGTCAGCTACAAGGTCTTTCGCATGCAGCTAGTGATGTTAACACTATGAAAGCTGCTGAGGCACGTGGTATTTCCCAAATTTTAAAAGTGAAATTAAAACTATGTCTAGCCATGAGTTGGGAAAGTTGTCTGATGCTTAGGTTACATTAAGAGGTTGAAGATTTCTTCGTTTTGGCACGTGAAGTACACTTTTCCACAGCCACTCTTGTCACGTCGGAAAGCTGGATCCTAACTGGTGGTGTAGTAAAATAGGCTGCCACAGCCTCCTGATGGTCTCCAATACAATGATACTCTTTGTGGAATGAGTAACAGTATTCAGGAACTGTTACCATGATCTCTTCCACAATATTTTGCCACTCGTCACAAAAAAAGCTGCAAGACACCCTGCAAACTAGCCAGCACATGAACCTGCACAGACCCACCATCTAATCCTGACAGCAGAGCAGCATTCATCACTTCACAAGAAAAAATAATTCCCAGATTTCCCAATTAAAAATTACTCTTTTTTCATCGTAAGTCACTGTATACTTCCTCTTTGGAGCAGTAAAACTTATCAATCCTTTAAAAGGTGAATGTTTTCTACACTGGCATAGAACGTCAACTGTATAAATGTACTTAAGTGTAATTTTTTTCGTGATATGTAGATACTGGTAACAGTGCGACAATTGGGGCCTCTGACCAATCATGAGTCAGATGCAGACAGGCAGTAAGTATGTTTTATTTCCACTTTTTCTGTTTCATAAATGCAGCTCGCCTATATTACATTTTTTTTTCTTCATGATTACACAAACTTAATTTATTAGAATGTTGTATATCATTAATTTCACGAGTTCATTATTTTTTTACGAATATGCTCTGCTCTGCTTGTATTTTGTTAGGCTGGAACCCAATGTAACAGCTTTGATTGCAATATCAAATTTACACTCTCGTTTGTCAAAAATATTACACTGTTTTCTTCATGTGTGTCATGATTTTAATGTTAGGCACAAATACTCCCAATTGCCTGTCTTCATTTGCCCTTCCCCCTGTCCCCCAATAATTAAACTTTTTGACGTTGTTACTGCACAATTTGTAATCTATCTATGAAAGAATTAAGAAATATGATTAAATTTTAAGATTTGTCGTTCTTAGTGTCTATTACCCTTTGATATATATTTCAAACATAAATGCACCATTAAAATTTTTTAATAATGTCTAAATAAATGACTGGTCACCAAAGTGTTAAGTTTTGAATGGGAGTAAAACAGATTGTGATATAAAAAAATCATAGTACATTTTCACTATTTACTATTAGTGTAATTCACTGTGTGAAAATAACAGTTCTCAAATCAATATTTGTATCCCCCCCTCCCCTACAACCTGCTAAAGTAAAAACAGATGAGTCATAATATTCAGCAAAAGCAGTTTGTTGTTACAAAGTACTGCACAGTCCTCACCCTACAGCCATCAACACATTCTGCTGTCAGCAGACACTTGTGTGATTACTGTCTCTTGTTTTTCTAAATCATGCATTTTCTTTCCAACTGAAGTTTTACTTTGGTGTTATCCTATCACGGTAATATCTTATTACTGCAGTATTAATCTGCAATAGTGAGGTAAAGTACCAGCCAAAATAATAAAAAATTAGCTGATAGCTAGAACAATGAAAAATTACTGGGCTTTTCCTGTATCTTCCAGGGTGTGTACTCCCCTGTGTCTTTAGTCAGCCTGAAAACTGGTATGGATGCTTCAGCAGCATGATGGTTGGTTTGGGTAATATGATCAACTCATTCCTGGATACTGACTGTTTAATATCAAGAAGTTGGCTCTAGAGCAGTGGTTCCCAAGCTTTTTTTTATGGGGCCCACAATTTTTCTGGACAAATTTTTGCAGCCCATTACAGCAACTAATTAAAGTACAAGATTATATTTAATACGAAACTCTATTATATGTGTAAATGCTTTTCTGAGCAAGAATTTTCAAAAGATGAACATTATTAAAGAAATAAAGCCATATTTTAACCTGTAATAAATTGTTTTATAAAAATAAATGGTAAACTCATGGAGATTTGTGACATCATTTAGTATTGGTCTTGGTACTGATAACACACACTACAGATGAAGTTTGTTAGTTTTAGCAATAAATTATTTTCAATGGAAAGATTGCTTCAGTATTCGTTTTTAAAAATCTAGGTAATACATGCTTGTATAATTGAGTAGTAGTGAATAGCACTACTTCATTCGAAGGTATATTTACAAGGAACTATAAGTGCTCTATTTTGAGCGGGATTACGTTCGAGGCTGTGCTACTGTCCCACATGTCCAGGTAGTGTGTTATCACAGTGAAAACTTTATATGGGGTTGATCTAAAGTTTTCACTGTGATAAAACACTACCTGGACATGTTGGACAGTATAGCACAGGGTCTTTAACAACATGACCCAAAGGCATATTCGATTGATGATGTGCATACCATTTATAACTTGCCACTATGATGTTGGTTCATCTGAAGTACATTTCTTACCATGCCTGGACAATTAAGATTTTATAATGACTCTTTAACAAGTCTAAACTAGTCATCATGTAAAATCAATAGGCGATGTAAGGCAAATAAAGATCTCGTAAAGGGATTCATAATGATTATAATAGTTTTTAGCGGACAGAAAAAGTGATTGTTTCTTCTTGTTCTGATACTTACCAGATGGTATGTTTAATGAAGACCAAATGTCCTGTGCAACATTATCTGCCCTGACAGGTGGGCAATTGATAACTGGGTAAGACGTGTTTCCTGAAAGAACAGGCCCAAGGCCATTGCTTCGCCCAGCAACAGCAATGAATACTACTTTCTGGCCACAACCTACAATTGACATACAATACATATTATATTTGTCTACTACTACAACCATTCTTCATGTAATATTTATCACCACAATCAAGATACCTTCATAAAATGCAGTTATTTTAAGAGCTTCATCAGTGTTCTTGTGGGCAGATGTTACTCTCATTTCGCATGGAATACCCAGAGCTTTTAAGTTGTCTGCAATGACTGAGGAATGTTTTTCATCTGCTGGAGAGCCCATAAGTATGACAACCTGTTTTGGAAAGTAGGCGAGGCATCAGTACCACAACCTAAGATCACAATTAAAATACCTTCAACACAATGAAATGCTATTCATCATTAACTCACCAAACACTTTGGTACTGGTATTATAGTTTCTAACTGTTCAGCAACCCAGATGAAATTTCTCTTAACAGTAGCAAGATCTTCATCTGTAACCTTACTCAGATTTCGGTACACCTGCTTATCCTTCATGAGACGTTTGTCTCCAGAGGGCCACAGTCTCCAAGAATCACTATCAATTACATCAGATATTAAAATCTGTCCTGCAAAACAAAAAGAAAGTTGGTTTAGTAAATGTGAATATCTGGATATGTAATTCCAAATGGCTGGGCAGGAAATCTGACTAAAAACTGCCTGATATTGCTTTTATCCTTGCGAGCATTTCATACTATATGTAATACATTCCAGATTACATCTGCATGTTGCTACATATTTGAAAGATGTGTTTTGTTCGTTTAATGTTTATTGTTGAAGTTCTAATACTAATTTTCACAATTTAGTGTTATTAGATTCTGTAATAAAGTTTTTATGACATCCAATCAAAATCTACATATGTAGGGCACAAAAACAGCCATAATTGTGTAAATGAGAAATGCTCAAAATTTTTTCTTACCAGAGGAATCTATTCCAAACTCTATTTTCATATCTATGAGAGCACAATCTTTTTCAGCCCATGCTTTTTCTAGGACTTCAAAAACAACAACAGTTGTTTTGCGCATTATATCAACTTCATCCTGGCCAATCACTACACCATTTAGGTTGAATTTTGCTGATACGATTTGCTCTTCTGACCACTGTGGATCATGATTAGCATCATCCTGAAGAATTAAAAAGCCAAGTCATAAGCCAGTAAAAAATGAAGTGCTAATACGTACATTATATACTAGCATGTATTCATTATGTGTCATTATCAAATGTTCAACTGCAATGAACTGAAATTTGAACATTATACTGATTGATTATTGCAAAGAAGAAGGGGCTGGTTCTTAATATCTTTCTTCAAGAATCAAAGTATATTTTGTACATAGCTATGGGCTCAAAAGGTCAGTTTCAACAAAATTGAATTAGAACATTGTCCCAACAGATCAACAAACAAAGCAAACCTTGAAAAAAGTTTCTTGCAGAGGCGGGTTGAAGCGATACCCTTCAGGCACTCCAGGATGCCTTTTTAAAAAAGAACCTGTCGCTAATCTACGTGTTACCCATTCAATTGGTACCATTTCACACTTTTTAGCAATGAATGCCTTTTCACCTGCATACTTCACAAATGATGTCTTCAAACCTGTAAAATTGAACAAAGCAAATTTAATTGACACTCACTCACTTTAGTTTGTGATAAATCTGCTAAATTATTCTATTCACACATATGTTGTCAACTTTTTTTTTCAGCCTTCTATACTACAGTGGACCAATAGCCACAATGTTTTAGTTGTGTATGGAACTCCAGACATACATATACTACACACCAAACCACAAAAAATTGGCATTCTATATTAAAGCTGCATATATATGACTTACCAACTGAATTTAATAGCTCAAAAACTTTGCAGTTTGTTCTGTTTGACACAGCTGCTTTGCCCTCCAAGTCATGAGCTTTCGCACCATCTCCTGCTGTTATTCGATCTTTACTTTCAACATAAACTAGGTCAGGTGAGTCTGCTAGCGCCCACACTTTCTTAGTCTTTCCTTCAATCACAAGTTTACCCAGCTTATAGTTTCCTGAGGGAAAGTCATAAAAAAATAAAGATAAGGCAATTGTTCCATGAAGAACACAGCACAATAAAAACTCAAGGAAAGAAAAGGTTTCTATTACATCACAGTTCAAACAACACCTTTTATCTTACAAATATAAGCCATTCTCATTTCTTTAAATTGTATTGCTTTGTGTGTGAACCACAGATTCAAATATTGAGTACAATCAGGAAAATTGGCCATGCTACTCGTCAGGAAAAGTGATCAATGTGGACACTGTCCAAGATATGGCCATTATTTCTGACAGTCCATTTTCAAATACTTTATTCCAATGAGATTAGGCACAGTATTACAATTGAAATTAAAATGTTACAAAAATACACAAATCTATTATCCACTATACATTCTGCTTTCATTTCCAATGTTTGAAGTCATTTGTGTGTTATTATCTATATACATATAAGTGAATGTTTGTATGTCCTCTGTGTCTTCATAAACCATTCGTTCCATTGCAATGAATCTTTGGTGAACTGTTCACCCTATGCGCAAAAGAGTTTTGGACCCAAAAACAAAAGAGCACGACACATTGCTGAGGAGATATGACTTCATAAATAATGAGAGGTCGCTGCATGAGAATACTCAGATTTATGCGACAATTACTGAAAAATGGGAGTAGCTAGGGACCTGCAACAAAGTTTGCATGTAATTTTGGACGTTTATGAAGCGTTTTGTAACTGGCTCCCCCACCCTCCCACAAAAAAATGAAACGAAAAGAAGTCTACCACTCACAACAGTTTCACTGTAGATTCCGTAACACTGTCACGTCAGGCATGACCTTTTATCAAACAAAGTTAGCATTACAGATTTGCATGTTACTAAACATTGTGTGCAAGTCTCCCTTAATTCATTTGCATACAAAATTAAGCAATTTGTTTTCTTAATCTCTATCTATATAATAGCAAAAGGGCACTCACTGACTAAACAAGAAATCTCAAACACTACTTCACCTGTGAAGCTGAAATGTGGCAGGAATATAGTTTATAGGTAGGAAACATCAGCTAATAAGGTATTTTGGGACAGGAGCATGGCGGAGCATACTTCTCCTACAGACTCACGAAATCTACAGTTTCATTGTGATCTTCACGAAATTTGACATGCTTGACCTTGCTTGACATGCTTGAAGGTCACCATCTACCTTAAGTTTCATATGGTTCATGGGGGAGGATAGTTTGCAACATAAAAATGGATTTCTAAATACCTTGGTCATGCCATAACTTGAGTACGGCTCAACCGATTTCACAGACCATCTTTTGTTGTCTTCGTTATTCTCAGAACAAGGGTTGTATGAAATAAAACTGAATATTTGAGAACAACAAAGTGTGTTTCTATAGCATAGAAATCTATGGTTTTGTTCCGATATTGATGAAATTTTGCACATTCTACCTTAAAAACAATAGGATTGTCACTGTCTGAATAAACTTTGGTTCGGTGCATGGTGGAGGATACTTAACTTACGAAATTCTACGAAATGCATAGTTTTACTCCAATCTTTACGAATTTTTGCACACATGACCTTTAAACCAAGAGGAAGATCACTGGGTACATAAATGTTTGTATGATACATGACAAGAGTGTACCTTGCAGTAAACTTTGCCGAGAGAGGGAAAGGTGGAAACGAACAGAGATGGCAGAGAAAGAGGTGGATGTGGAGAGAGGGGGGAAGGGGATGTGGACTACAAGTGTGTAGGATAAATAAACACCTGGGCAATCTGGTTTACAGCTAGTATTTCATATAAAAAGAACATTCCAACTGAAAACTGTCCACTTTGTACATTAGTCTTAGGGAACCACAGTCTACCTCTATGGCTACAGGACAAACTTTTAACAATGTCATCATAGACACCGTTTTGATATCTTAGAACATTGCAAGATAATGAATTTAATCTTGCTAATATTATTAATAACTTAGATGTAACATGTCTCCTGACAGTTCAGACCGTGGACAGCAGTGTTTGCATCAAAATGGAGACAAGTCGGAGCTGCTACTTCAGCTGATACAAGTTTGCTGTCAACTTTTGTGGTATGCATGTTAGCAGGAAGAAATATCAATTACCTCTTGGTGACGAAGGAAGGCTGAATATAAGAATGTGATTCCACAAGGAAACAAATGAGGATGCCACTCTAGTGTGGGGGGGGGGGGGGGGTGCAGACAGAGAGAGAGAGAGAGAGAGAGAGAGAGAGAGAGAGAGAGAGAGAGAGAGAGAGAGAGAGAGAGAGAGAGAGAGAGAGTTGTTTTGGGTTGAACATTTTTTAAACATGCATAAGCAACTTCTCAAGATCCAGTTCCACTGACCTTAAACGGCTACTATATAGATACCATAGGTTCCATTGATAATGCCAGAGAAAATCTTACAACTGTTGAGTTCTTACCCCCCACATTCTGTAGCCACAAACTCCACCTTAGGATGTGGCATTCATGTCTCCTTTTCAAACATCCTACACACTAGCTTGTGACAAAGCCCTTCTCAATAACCCAGAAAAACTACACATTATACAGTTTCAAATTCGTGGACACTTGGGTGAATTGTTTCTTCATGCAGACAGCAATCAGTGGCTTTAGAAATTGTGGAATTTTTCCTCTGGACCTAATGTGTTTACTGATTAAGAATATACTGCAGCAGAGGTTAGTGATAGTCCTCTGGATGAGGAAACTAATAGGCCTACTGTGCCTTGTTCAAACATTTGTTCTTATTGCGAAACTGGGGAGTCAGCTTCAACTGCTGGACCCTCTGGATAACAGTGTTGCGACTTCTTCAAATATACTTGCTATTCATTTCAAGAACTAACGTAAGCAGTCACATGCAAGCTGCCTTCAGATTATAGGTTCCCTTCAGCATCTGACCACTGAATAACATCCCTCTCAGTATACAACAAGTGGGTCACACACAAGCCCAAAAGCTGTAAAACCTTTGTCTAAGAAATGAAGTGTGAATGAAAGACAAACTAATAGTAAAAAAGGAAATACTGGCATAATCAGTTCAAGTCCTTATAAAAAATAACCACCAGTTTGCACAGAATCTTATGATTACTCAAGTCCATGGCATATTCAGGTCTGTACCATCCTTGTCCCCTACCATCAGCTCGTGTCTAACAAGGTTGGGGACTCTTCTGACCAACATTTCCCATTTTTCTAGGGTCAAAACAATATGGTAACTAGCCTACAAGAGGCACTGTAGGCAATGTGGTGCTGTTAGCAAAACCTTAAGGTCGTAAATTCTACCAAATACCTAGGAGTTACAATTACGAACAACTTAGCCTGGAGAGCACACACCAAAAATAAAAATATTGTGTGGAAGGCAAACCAAAGGTTACGTTTCATTGGGAGAACGCTTCGAAGATGCAACAGCTCCACCAAACAGACTGCCTACATCACACTTGTGCGTCCTCTCATGGAGTACTGTTGCCCAGTGTGTGATCCTCACCAGGTGGGACTGACTGAGGACACTAAGAAGGTTCAGAAAAGGGCAGTTCATTTTGTTTTATCATGTTATAGGAGGGGAAAGCATCACGGAAATGTTGCACAATTTGAGGTGGAAATCATTAAAAGAACGACGTTATTCGTTGTGGCGAGATCTATTTGCGAAATTTCAATTACCACCTTTTACTTCTGAATGTGAAAATATTTTGCTAGCACCCACCTACATAGGGAGACATTACCATCCCAATAAAGTAAGAGAAATCAGATCGAAAATGGAACAATTTAATGTTCTTTCTTCCCGCCCGCTATTAGAGATTGGAACGGCAGAGAAAGGTTGGTTAATGAACCCTCTGCCAGGCACTTAAATGTGCATGCAGAGTATCTATGTAGATGTAGAATCAAGTTGCTCCATCTCTTACCTTAGCCCATTAACACCAAACTGTACCACACCATCCTAACATATGTTTGTCATCTGCCTAACATTAATTTCTGTTATTTCATGCAGTGTTGTTAATAGCAATAGTTATACACAAACAGTGCTGGTCTCAAGTCATTAACACTGCAATGGTCGTGTCACTAGGAGGAACATTAGTGATTGTGCTGTATCTGAGAGATACAGGGTCAACATTGCACCATTAGCTTTAATTTAACTCAAATGTTGCAGTGAATAAGTACACAAAATGAGGGGAAAAAACCATGTAAGTATTGCAATAGTAGCAACTGAATGTTTATTTTTATGAAAAATAACAATTGAACATTTAGCTTCACGTGTGTGTGGTTGCCTATTCTGGGACTAAGTATCTGTATGACCCTATGCAACCATTTACGTGTTATAGTGCAGGCCATTTGACAATACTGAAGAACCTGATACCACCCGTCACGATTTCATTGGTTGGTACATACTAAACAGAAAAAGATGCGCCGGCCACGGTGGCCGAGGGGACTGAGGCGCTTCAGTCACTGTCCGCACGGCCACTACGGTCGGGGGTTCGAATCTCCCCCCCCCCCCTCGGGCATGGATATTTGTGCCATCCTTAGTCTTAGCTAGTTCATAAGTAGTTTGTAATCTTAGGAACTGATGACCCTGTAGTTAAGTCCCATAAGATCTACAAACATTTGAACATTTGAAAAAGATGCGGAAAGCAATGTTATGGAACAAAACAAAACTCTCAAAATAAAACTTTCCATTTCACACAAACTATTTTGCAATATAGTTCTGCCAAGCAGTAGCTATTACGAATGAATAACATTTCAAGTGATTAGCATTACTTTTTTGATTAAAACATGGGCTAGGATAGGTGGATGGGTAAATGTAAATTTATCAGTGTGTATTGTAAAAATTAACCTCATATTCATTAGGGAGTGGATGAAGCTGTTTAATTTTATACTGTTAGATTAGATTTGTTTCAGGTGTCACTTTATGCAACACAAAGCTGTTTGAAATCAGTCATTATTTGTTTATATAATAGTGTGTATTTAATAATCTGTGAGGTCAGTACCTATGACAGTAGGACCTCACATTAAGCTGAATCACACTAATTTACCTTATTAACATAAGTCCTACTATAGACAATTTATGCAGCCACGAGCATACTAACAATTCACTTTTTTTTAAGTGCTAGAGGTGGCCTACTGCTTTTCCCATATGCCATAATACTTTTTGCCACAACATGGCAAAATTATCATGAACTCCACTAAGTACAAGCATATAACCATATTGCATGACTCAATTACCATTAAGTAGATTTTTACAGTAATATAACATGCAAGCATATAGTTTTCCTGACAGGTGCAATAAATAACATCAACATCTACTTACAAATCTGAGTATTTATTCTTAGCCCCTCTATTTATTTATTTGGCCTGACAGTCATCTTTTAGATTTTACTGGGTGATATTACATTGATCTATACATTTCATAATTAGTTTTATAACTAGTTAATTATTTTAAAGCAGGAGAAATGACATAGTTGGTAACGGCTGGTGACATCTGCTCAACTGTTGAAATTGTTAAATCTCATGCGGATTATAGAGCTTATCAATGTATTTGCCTTAACTGAGGTATAACAATGTGCTGGAATTCACAAGTTTAAAGTACAAAATGTTTAATCATAAATTTTGTTTAGTTAAACAGGCTATCATTTGTATTACATGTGAGTACTTATGGAAATACTACAATCTAAATATTCTGCATGCATTACAAACAAAGTGCATAATCCAGGCTGAATGCTTGCAAAGATGAAAATGCAGCCAGCCACCACTGGTAAAGTAATTATTTAATGCAAGTCTTACAGAATGTACAATGATTTCTTTTACAAACTTTGGCCGCCTCATTGACAGTCGTGCAAAACAGAAGACGTGCAGTGAATTAATATGTCTATTACTAAGAGTCACATGTTTACGCCGCGCTCTGTTCTTTAAGGTAACGTTCACGGACTCTTGCATTCTTCATAATTAAAAATTGAAACGAACTTCCTTCTAAGAGTTGAATTCAAGTTAACTGAAACAGTCTTTTTCCCATACAAATTTTTATCCAAGTGCCCTCACGGCGGCTCCCGGAAGGATGGATGATCATTGTAATTTACAACAGCGATTAATAATGCGACAGAATATGAAGGTAATTTAAAGATTAGTATTTACTTCAGTGCCTGTTATTCTGTTTACAAATAAGCAGCTGTAATGGCTAACATGTAACCTGCATTCTGAAGAGCGCAAAAGACCATAAATCTTTACCTTCTCCAGCCATTGCTGTAACAGTATTCCGTATACCACCCCAAATTCTGAAGACAGCGCCTCCGCAACAAACTGACCGGGAATGGCAGCAAATCGTCAGAAGCTGCTGTACTCGTTTGGCGCTCAAAGTTTCCTCCCCACCAACAGGCAGTCACGTGATACCGATACACCAACTAATAGTAGCCGTGCCTCAGGATGCAGTGAGTTCTTTGCAACGCACGTGGTGTGTTTGTTTCGTCCCGTGAAATTCCGAGGAACCGCGCTTGTTGAAGGTAAGAAATCCTTTTTACCGAAAGTACTTAATGTATTAAACATTGTCACTGCTTAAACTCATCGTTATTACATAAAGAACCACACATCAGCCTTAGCAATCATTGAAAGTCGACACCAGAGCGGTGTTTATACTTTTTAGTATGAACGCTAGCCGGCGTTAACCACCTGTTCCGAAGTACGTAAATAGTTTTTTGCTCCTTGCAAATTGTTGAATTTGCTGAACTAAACTCGCGTAAAAGATAAAAGGGTGTAATTTATTCCAACTAGGTTCCGCTGTTTTATTTTTTGTTATTACAAAAAGGTCAATTTGTGTATTTGTTTTTATTAGCTTGTTTTTTTTTTTTTATTTTTTTTTTTTTTTTTTTTTTTTTTTTTCGCGATCTTTTAGAAATTTTAATAGCCCGATTATGTAAGTTTCTATATGTGGTCAGGGAGACAAAAATGGAGAAATGACTGCAGGAATCACGTTTTCATTTTTCTGTAGTATAATGTAGAAAAATCTTGTGGGTTGTTGTAGGCAGCTTAATTAGCTTCTGGGAATTTTGCAGTGGACAATGAATGGAGAAAAGAGGGACATTGACCACTGCAAAGAATTCTTTGCGTTATTCTAATGAAACATATGCAAATATCAAATTAAACTTTTTAGTTCACTAAGCTTGAAGCATACTTTGCGTATATATTTAGGCGTCGCAAGGTAGAAAATTGCATTACACGCAAATCAGATATGCCGTGTAAGTAAGTTAAAATTATAAACTGCTTTTTCTTGCATGTATTTATGAAAAAGTCTGTAAGAAGTATTCTTCAGAATGCTATTCACAATGTTGACGCTGGACTGTTGGAAGTTAACAATGCGGCCGTCAACCGCGCGTAATATTCTGCAGGATAACACATTTCGGAGTACCTAACATTAAGGTAATTAATCACTTGCCTTTTTCCGAGTTGGGCTCTGCTGTCGCTAACAATATAGTGATGCATCAGTTTGGCGAGAGAATAAGGAGTGACAGAATGTTCGAAATAGTCGATTTATAGTAATGACCTGTACATATTTTTTTCCCCGTATTTCGTCTTTAGCTTCATTAATTGTTACCGTCCGAGTGTCTATGTTGCTCCTCGAAAACTTCAGATCTTTGGTGACAACACGAGAATGATTCTTGTAAAATGAGACGTCGAGAAAGTGAAAAGGAAAATGATTTGAAAGACTTCTTCGTATGAATTAGGTGCTTGGTACGGTTTATTGTGTGCGTCATTGTGAAAATGTACTACATTGTCTCCGGCGGGAAGTACACATTAGACTCTTTTAATAAAATGATTAAAGCCCAATCGATGGAGCTGTCTTTCCTTTTCTCTTTTGCTGCGCGACTGACGCAATGAAAAGGTGTTGTATGTTGCTTTTCGAAGCGTTTAAAGGGGTAGAAAAAAACTGTAGCATTGTTGCGATAGTATACTGTACACTGTACAGTCGCTAAGATGTCTGTGACGCATCAAACGACAGTTACTGACTGAGTGAGTCTTCGTACTAAATATTCGCTCTTTATTTTCACTTTAGTGAGTAAATATGGGGGGGGGGGGGGGTAATCAATCATTATTGTTAGCCAAAACTCAGCAGGGAGTGCGATAAGGGTATTTTTCTTGTTCATGTCAGTATACAAATATCTGTGAATATCACACCACCGTGATCAGATTTTTGCTGGTGTTATGTGGAATGCGATTAACATTTTTGTTGCTCAGCGTCAAACACTAATTAGCATTTAATATTTCACAGGAAAACTTTCTTTGCTACTAGCAGTGATGCAGATTCGTTGCAGTACGCTACCATTTTTTAAGAGTAGTAGAAACGCTGTTTTAAAGGGCCCCACACATGTGCGACAGATCACAGCAGTCCGCGCATGGACGACCGATCGTTTCGTAGATCGCACGTGTGGACAAATCGCAGCGATCTGTCGTCGATCGCTGATCGCATAGAAATCGCAGGCAATCTGGCGGATCGCATGCGATTCGTTGATGCAATACGGATGTGTGGATGCTTAGCAGCGATGTGTGCCAATGCCTGTGACTGGTTTCTCTAGTTATGAACCGTGTTTCTGCAGTTTCGTTTCGCTTTTAATAATATCTTTACGTTAAAACGAATGGGTTTTCATGGTCACCAACTACTCTGAGCAATGAAGGCCAGCGTTTTTACTTAAGAAACAATGTCAAATGCACCATAGAATGTCTGATGTGATCAGCGTTTTGAAGCTTTTGCTCATAGTTCTGGAATTGGTGGGACGTTCATAGACAAAAAAACAATGAGTTCCATCTGATGATTTCGATTTACTTATTAAACAACTACATGTTTTAATAAAATTTTTAACTTAGAAAGAGAATGATTACCAGCAGGGCCGTATTTAGGCAGGTGCAGCTGCACAGGGCGGTAAACTTTTGGGGGCGCAAGATTTTGCCGTCGACAATTTTTTTAATAGGGCCTATTATTTTAATGTCAATGGAACCGTCATTATTCATAGTTTCGATTACATCAATAAATTTTAAAATTCAGGTTGTTATGTTGACAACAGTGGCGTATCCAGAGAGGGTGGTTTTTTTTTTTATTTGGTGCGGCGGGGGAGGGGGGGCGTAAAATAAATTACTGTACAGGGGCGTCGTATACCCTAAATACGGCCCTGATTACCAGGTAACATAATATCAAGTAGATACCCTAATTAAATTGTTCAGGGTAAATCAATAAAGCTATAGTGAAGTCCCTAGTCGTTGCGTTCATCTCTATTTCACAATTTATAGCCATGGTAATCAGCAGTGCGGCTATTTACCACACTTCTATAGACACATTGAGACTGAAAAACCAACTGTGTACTGTAGTTGAGTTGAAACTATAAGACAAACCAATAAAAAGGAATTGAGGTCTAATAAATGAAAAAGAAAACGTATCGGTGCACTAGGAAGATGTATACAACCCACTTGGCGGGAAAACCGATTGAAAACAAGTTTCATAAATTATATTTACCATTTTGAAAATTTGTTTTAAAAAGTATTAATCGTGAGGATGCACAAATCAATTGTGCTGTTAAAAATAAGAGCTTTTCATTCCAGAATTTGCCGAGTCATATGCGTTCGTAATTCTCTTAGAATTGCTTGACAAATCGCTCGGGTGTGACGAGGTAGTGGTGGGCGGCCGCGGTGGAGTAGCCGAGCGGAGCGCGCGGTTGCTCGCCGTCGGAGGTTCGAGTCCTCCCTTGGGCGCATATATATATATATATATATATATATATATATATATATATATATGTGTGTGTGTGTGTGTGTGTGTGTGTGTGTGTTGTCCTATGGACTGATGACCACGCAGTTTGGTCCGATAGATTTACAAACATTTGAAGTGGCGGGCGACGGATTGCAGCAATATCGCAGGCGACGAATTGCTGCGATTCGTGGTGACCTTAAGGCGGGTTATTTAATTCTATACTTAGTTTTAGGTGTTCGTGTATGAGTGGAGTAAACTGAGGCTGTGTCATACGGAGACTGTATAAGCAGTGTTTCGGCTAGAGTATATATGCAAAGCCAGTAAAGTATTGCAAGAAATGGAAACAAAGAAGGTAAATAATCAACTAAGGCTACCAGCGATCGGCTCACACGAATTTAGCAACTTCTACCTGCTGTTGGACACACAAACACTTGAATTCGACAACTTGCAGACTTGCCGAATTCGATTGACGGATTAACTGCTACTTTTCCAATAACCTTCTTGTGCTCATTCAAAGTTGCCGGATTCGAGTGTTCTGGCGATGTGTCCTGAAAATTCTTCATCCGTTGAATATGTTTCTGATGAATCGTTATTCCACGAATTATTTTTTTTATACCGCTGATATGTGCATGGTCGTAAATCGAAGTAATCCCTGGAATTGTCAAGTGCGTGATTGTATCGTATGAAATGTTATGATGTGAAGATTTATACATCATTTAGCCGACATATTCCCATTTAAGGAGAGTGTGATGACTCGTCAATGACGTTGCGCTTTCGTGCTGATTTTCGCTCTAACTAAAGCAAAACATTGTTATATGATAGAATTTTAGTGTTGAACCATATATACGAGGCGCGTCCAGAAAGTAAGTTCCGTTTGGTAATAAAATGAAATTCGTGACATAAACACAAAGCAGATTTACGCAGAGCGTAGGGGCTCTGCACCATAACAATTAAATACGTAAAACAGAATTTTTTTAGTATTATGCTACGGGTTAAAATATGGTGGATTTAGTTCACAGGAAGGATAGTTTGTCTTCAGCAAAGAATTGAATATCTGTTGCTTGCGCGATCTGTACTGGCGACTTTGGTATCCATATTGTATTGAACTATCAGGATCTACCGACCGTATAGAAAGAAGAAGCCGCCTTGCTTTTACTAGCTTCATATTTAAACAGATTTTCATTATAAGTAACGAAAATCGCAAGGTAAATTCAGAAATGTTGTATCACTTGCCGTAGTAAAGAAAAATCTGATAAATAATTTGATGCATATTGTGTATCCGATCTATGAAAAATATCTAGAGGAGAGCGAAGAAAGTAAGGAAGATTAGGGTTCTACATCTGTCGACAATCCTGATCATTACAGACAGACCAACCCCCCGGATAGTTTGTTAGGGGTGGAGAAAGACATCGGCCGTTCCCTTTGAAAGGAACCATCCCGGTATTTGTCTGGAGTGATTTAGGGTAATCACGGAAAACCTAAATCAGGGTGACCGGAAGCGGATTTAAACCGCCGTCCTCCCGAATAGGGGTCCAGTGCGTTACCACTGCGCCACCTCGCGAGAGGACAGCGAGGGACCAATGTATCTTCAGATTTAAGTAACAATTGTGTTTCAGAAAACTGAAATCGCTAACACTCGAAGGATCCATGTTGGCTAGGTTTTAATGTTCCGTCGACTACAAAATCGTAAGTGACAGATCGTAAGCCCTTTTAGTACGAAGCTGGGGAAGAAAGTCGGGCGTATCCTTTTAGGGGTGAAATTTGAGAATGTCTTGCCATAGTGAGGGTGCCCCAGGGTTTTGTTCGGGGGCCAATGTTACTTCTCATTTACATAACTAATAAGCCATCTAGTATAACAGGTAATTGTAAAATGTTTACTGAAGACACTACTTTGGTAGTGAAAGATGTTGACAATATTGATGCAGTATGAAATAATGCAGTTAACGAAATAAGCTCATGGCTTGAAGAAAGTAAAGTGATGCTAAATAACAGTAAGACTCAATTTTTATAGTTTCTAACACACAATTCAACAAAAACGTACATTTTAATTACACGGAATGAGCACAGTGGCGTATTTAAAAAAAAAAAAAAAAAAAAAAAAAATGTTCAAATGTTTGTTAAGCTTAAGGGACTTAACTACGGGGTCATCAGTCCCTAAACTTACAAACTACTTATGAACTACCTACAACTAAGGACGGCACAAATATCCATGCCCGAGGGGGGATTCGAACCCCCGACCGTAATGACCGTGCAGACCGTGACTGAAGCGCCTCAGTCCCCTCGGCCACCGCGGCCGGCAATGGCGTATCAACTATTTCTTGGAGGGGGGGGGGGGTGCAAGAGAACTCACTGACTCCGTTTTTCACAGTCTCGAATTCAGGACTTTGGTTTTGGAGAGGGGACTATGTCATGAAACTTTCATTTAGCCGACATATTCCCATTTAAGGAGAGTGTGATGACTCGTCAATGACGTTGCGCTTTCGTGCTGATTTTCGCTCTAACTAAAGCAAAACATTATTACGTATATGATAGTATTTTAGTGTTGAACCATATAGCGACTATTAAATCATTTTCTTGATACAAAAAACCATGCTACTACCCTAGAGCTAGAAGGGTGTACCAAAGCGCTGTGCAGAATTTGTTACATATGCGTACAAATGTTGCCCCCTATTAGCAGTCAGAGACTGAAAAATGGAACAAAGGGACTGTCCCATAATTACTGACGGCACCATATTTCATTCACTGGCTCTGCCTGTATTGGGTGTGTATGTGTGTGTGTGTGTGTGTGGGGGGGGGGGGGGGGTGAGGACAGTCTCTTGCCCCTCCGAAGTTTGACATTGAAAATAAATGTCACTGTCACGCTGCAATGTGGAGTATGTTCAACGCTGGCAGAGCTCTGAAATAATAAATGTTGCGACATATTGGAAGACCTGCAGATAATGTGCTTTTGGTGCAAATACTGTTGATCCTATATAAATGTATACGTAATGCAGAGTAGGCCAGATGGTCTCGATGTAATTTGATTGCTCCATCGCTGATCAATCACTTTACTCATTCGAAATGGTCAAGTATGCCTTTTTCCCGTTCGAAAGCGCGGGTGTTGGCAAACCATCAAATATCTGTGGTATCTGGCCCAAACGGTGTAACGTAAATCCATCACGTAGATGCGGATGTGGGGAATCGAGATGTGGGAGTAAGACTGGTTATAATCATCCTACCGATCTGTAACTCGCACAAAGAAGTAGTTGGACACAAAACTTTCGTCCTCCAGATTCTAATGTGTTTCCGTCAGTCTGACACACAAAATAACAGTAACGGAAGTTTCGGAGAAGAGCTCATCTGTTACACACTGGCTTAATCAGTTCGAGAGAATGAGAAATCGATAAATAACACTGGGGCAGACTGAAGCTGGAACCCATGATTTCTGCATCTGCTGTCCAACTGTTACCCACCATGCTACTGTTCTACACACATTACCGTCATCAGAACTGACGACTACGATGCTTTAAAATTATTTTTGCAGACTTCTGCAGTGTTATAATAAGGGACCTGTTTCCAGAAATGTTCCAGTTCGATGTAAATTCTACCTGCTATGGACCAGAATAGATGACTTACATCAAAGGAAGATATTCGTGTAATTAAATAAGCCCAAAGAATGTCCACCCCCATGAACCACAGACATTACCGAGGTGGGGTGGCTTGCGTGCCTCAACGATACTGATCTCCGCTGTGGTTGCACACACAGTACGGATGGGTATCTACGGACAGGCCAGACAAACGTGTGATTCCTGAAGAGGGGCAGCAGCCTTTTCAGTAGTTACTAGGGCAACAGTCTGGATGATTGGCTGAGCTGGTCTTGTAACATTAGCTAACGTGGCTTTGCCATGGAGCTATTGCGAATGGCTGAAAGCAAGGGAAAACTGCAGTCGTTAATTTTCCCGAGGACATGCAGCTCTACTGTATGAATATATGATGGCATCCTCTCGGGTAAAATATTCCGGAGGTAAAATTCCCCTATTCGGATCTCCGGGCTGGGACTAATCAGGAGGATGTCGTCATCAAGAAAAACAAAACAGGCATTCTACGGATCGGAGCGTGGAATGTTGTATCCCTCAATCGGGTAGGTATGTTAGAAAATTTGAAAAGAGAAATGGATAGATTGAAGTTAAGAAGCGAAATTTGTTGACTTCCAAAAGTTATGAGGTTCTTTCTGAAAGCATTTGTCTGGCGTGAAACAGGTACTATAAGGAGTTCTGACAAAAAGATGATAGAAGCTTCCGAAATGTGGTGCTGCAGACGAATACTGAAGATTAGATGGGTAGATCACGTAAGTAACGAGGAGGTGCTCAACAGAAATGGGGAGAAAAGTTCAAAAAAAAAAAAAAAAATGTTCAAATGTTTGTTAAGCTTATGGGACTTAACTACGGGGTCATCAGTCCCTAAACTTACAAACTACTTATGAACTACTTACAAACTAGGACGGCACAAATATCCATGCCCGAGGGGGGATTCGAACCCCCGACCGTAGTGTCTGTGCTGACCGTGACTGGAGCGCCTCAGTCACCTCGGCCACCGCAGCCGGCAGGGGAGAAAAGTGACGGCCGCGGTGGCCGAGGGGACTGAGGCGCTCCAGTCACGGTCTGAACGGCCATTACGGTCGGGGGTTCGAATCCCCCCTCGGGCATGGATATTTGTGACGTCCTTAGTATTAAGTAGTTTGTAAGTTTAGGGACTGATGACCCCGCAGTTAAGTCCCATAAGCTATACAAACATTTGAAGATTTGAGAAAAGCAGTTTCTGGCATATCCTGACTAAGAGAAGGGATAGGTTAGTGGGACACATTCTGAGACCTCAAGGAATCGTCAGCATAACATTAGAAGGAAGTGTGTGGAGTAAAAATCGTAGAGGGAGACTGAGGGACGAATACAATAAGCAGATTCAAAAGGATGTAGGTTGCCGTACGTAGTCACAGATGAAGAGGCTTGCACAGGACAAGGGAGCATGGAGAGCTGCATCAAACCAGTCTGCCGACTGAAGACCACAACAGCTAAAGAATATTTGACACCTATGTGAGGTAATACAACAGAATGGCTTAGGATCAGCAAACTGGACATAACGTATTACTGGACGAAATCCTATATGCAGTAGCGATTATATTATTGTTTCGGTCTTCAGTTCGGAGACACCCTACCCTACTCTGTCCTGAGCAAGCCTCATCTCCCCATATGAACGGCAACGCACAACTGTTCCAACCTGCTTACTATATTAGTATCTTGGCCTCCCTCTGCGATTTTTACCCCACGCACTTCCCTCGATCTCTAAGAATGTGTCCCACCAATCGATCTCTTCTTTTAGCTGAATGGATAGCTCCTTACTTAAGTCATATACAACCGCTCTCTCATAGAAGGATCTGTACCAAAAGATTGGAAAGTTGCACAGGTCACACCTATATTCAAGAAAGGCAGTAGGACTAACCCACTAAACTACAGGCCTATTTCATTGACGTCAATTTGCAGCAGGGTTTTGGAACATATCCTGTATTCAAATATTATAAATTGTTGACCCAACGTCAACACGGATTTAGAAAATATCGTTCATGCGAAACACAACTAGCTCTTTATTCACACGAACTGATGCGTGCTATCGACAAAGGTTCGCAAATCGATTCCGTATTTCTTGATTTCCAGAAAGCTTTTGACACCGTACCTCACAAACGGCTTTTAATCAAATTGCGTGGTTATGGTATATCGCCCCAAATTTGCGATTGGATAGGGGATTTCTTGTCAGAGAGGACACAGTTCGTAGTAATCGATGGTAAGGCATCGACTAAAACAGAGGTGATATCCGGCGTTCCACAGGGTAGTGTTATTGGTCCTCTGCTATTCCTTATTTACATAAACGATTTAGGGGAAAATTTAAGTAGCTCTCTTAAGTTGTTTGCAGATGACGCCGTCATTTACCGTCTAGTAAAATCATCTGAAGATCAAAACCAACTGCAGAACGATCTGAATCAGATATCAGTATGGTGTAAAAATTGGCAATTGGCTCTAAATAATAAGTGTGAAGTCGTCCACATGAATACGAAAAGAAATCCGTTAATCTTTGTTCACAACATAAATCAATCAAATGTGAAGGCCGTAAACTCCACAAAATACCTAGGAATTACTATTACTTCAGACCTAAACTGGAAAGAACACGTAGATAATATCGTGGGAAAGGCGAACCAGAGACTGCGTTTTTTTGGCAGAACGCTTAAAAGATGCAACAGAACTAAAAAAGAAACTGCATACACTGCGCTTGTCCGTCCATTTTTGGAGTATTGCAGCCCAGTGTGGGATCCTTATCAGGTGGGTTTGACGGAGGACATCGAAAGAGTCCAAAGAAGGGCAGCTCGTTTCATATTGTCACGATATAGGGGAGACAGCGTTACGGAAAGATACAGGATCTGGGATGGGAATCACTACAATAACGGCGCTTATTGCTGTGGCGTGGGCTACTTGCGAAACTCCAATCACCAACATTCTCCTCCTTGTTGACTCCCACTTACATAGGTAGAAAAGATCATCAGAATAAAATACGAGAAATCAGAGCTCGAACAGAGAGATTCAGGTGTTCTTTCTTCCCGCGCGCTATTCGAGAATGGAATGGGAGATAAATAGTATAATTGTGGTTCGATGAACCCTCTGCCAGGCACTTAAATATGATTTGCAGAGTATCCCATGTAGATGTAGTTAATCTATGCCAGAAATTCCGCTTTTCCCCAATTTCATTCAGTACCTCATTAGTTACACGATCTACCTAATTAATTTTCAGGATTCGACTGTCGCAACACCTTTCAAAAGCTTCTTTCCTCTTCTTTTGTAAACTATTTATCGTCCATGTTTCACTACCGTACAAGGCAACACTCCACACACAAGCCTTGAAAAAGACTTCCTAATATTTAAATTAATATTCCACGTCAACAAATTTCTTTTTCAGAAACTCTGTTCTACCCAATGCCATTCTACATTTTGTATCCCCTGTACTGCCGACTTTCATATGTTACTTTACTGCTCAAGTAACAAAATTCATCTACCACATTTATTGTTTCGGTACCTAATCAAATTACTTCAGCGTCGCCTGATTTTTCTTAGACTACATTCAATTACCCTTGTTTTGCTTTTGTTAATATTCATCTTATACGCCCCTTTCAACACTGTCCATTCCGATCGATTGCTCTTCTAGGTCCTTTGCTGTCTCTGACAGAATTACAGTGTCATCAGCAAACCGCAAAGTTTTGATTTCTTCTTCCTGAACTTTAATCCCTTCTTTAAATTTCTCCTTGCTTTCCTTCACAGCTTGCTCAGTGTACCGATTGAATAACATTGTGGAAAGACTTCCCTTTCATGCCCTTCGATCTAATAACTGCTGTTTGGTTTTTGTACACGTTGTAAATAACCCTGAGACTGATTTGCGTCTCGAAAATGTCAAGACATTAAAGACGAAGGTGAAGCACTGAATTAAAATTTGTGATGCGGCCGGGAACCGAACCCGGATCTCAAAGTTTACTAGGCACCTGTCTGCACCGGATTTTTTTTCTTTTGAATTGGGATATCTATATTTCTCTTGAAGTGTGAGGACATTTCGCGTGTCTCATGCATCCTGCACGTCTTGGAATAGTTTTGTCTTGGCTGGTTTTCGCGGTCTGGAGCGCCACGTTACGGATCGCGCGGCCTCCCGCGTCGGAGATTTGAATCCTCCCTCGGACATGGATGTGTGTGTTGTCTCTAGGTTAGTTTAACTTAGTTTCAGTCAAGTTTGTAAGACTAGGGACTGATGACCAACGTAGTTTGGTCCCATAGCATTACTTTTGAACGTTTGACCGGTTTTCCCAGAGACTTCAGCAGCTGTGAGGGAATACCATCTACTCCAGGAGTCTTGTTTCGAATTAGGTCTGTCAAATTCTTCTCCTAATATAGTATCTCCTATCTGATCTCCATTTATTTCCTCTTCACTTCCTACAATATTGTCTTAAAGTTCATTTCCTTTGTAGAGCCCCTATATATTCGTTCCACCTATCAGCTTTCCCTTCTTTGCTTAGAACTGATTTTCCATCTGAGTTCTCGATATTCATACAGTTGCCTCTCTTGTCTCCAAATGTCTTTCTCTTTTTTTCCTGTAAGCGGTATCTATTTTTCCCCTAGTTGTGTAGTCTTCTACAAGCTAGCATTTGCCCTCTAGCCACTCTTGCTTAACCATTTTGAACTTCCTATCAGTCTCATTTTTTTAGTCGACTGTACTCCATTTTACCCGCTTCATTTACTGCAGTTTTATATTTTCTCTTTTCATCAATTAAATTCAATATTTCCTGTGATATCCAAGGCCTTTTTGTAGGTCTTGTCTTTGTACCTATTTAGTCCTCTGCTACCTTCACTATTTCTTCTCCCAAAGCTGCCCATTCATCTTCTACTGTTACTCGTTTCTGTCAATTGTTGCCTAAAGCTCCCTCTGAAACTCAGGTTTCTTTAATTTATCCAAGTCCCATCTTTTTATGTTCCTACCTTTCTGCAGTTTCTTCAGTTTCAGTCTACACTTAATGACCAGTAAGTTATAGTCAAAGTATGTATCTGCCCACGGTTATGTTTTACAGTTTAAAACCTGGTTCCGAAATCTGTGTTTCCATTACAAAATCTATCTAGTACCTTCGTGTCTCTTGCTCTGTTCCACATTTACAACTTTTTCCCTTGGTTCTTAAACCAAGTGTTTGTTGTTATTGAATTACGTTCTTTTTCTTTTTGGAGGGGTGGGCAAGATGAATCTAAAAGATAAGTAATTTTAAGTAGACACCCCTTGATATTTTGTATTGGTTTTGCGGGTCACATTCAAAGGATAATTTGCGCTGAAGCCCCTTGATAGAGATCAAGATTTTTTATTGTTGAACATTAAACCATAAAAAATGTAGCTATTAAAAAAAGGGGGAACCGAACTTCGCACCACTGACACCTTACCCCCCCCCCCTCACAAATACAATGAAGTATGGCTGTCTACCATGGCGATGTCTTCACGAATCAATGATTAATATCGTTCAGATAACTGACTTTTTTTCTTTATATTCATTATTTCGGGGGGAGGAAGGCAGGTCCCTTGTGCTTCACCATTATACAGGGTGTTACAAAAAGGTACGGCCAAACTTTCAGGAAACATTCCTCACACACAAAGAAAGAAAATGTTATGTGGACATGTGTCCGGAAACGCTTAAATTTCCATGTTTGAGCTCATTTTATTACTTTTCTTCAAATCACATTAATCATGGAATGGAAACACACAGCAACAGAACGTACCAACGTGACTTCAAACACTTTGTTACAGGAAATGTTCAAAATGTCCTCCGTTAGCGAGGATACACGCATCCACCCTCGGTCGCATGGAATCCCTGATGCAGCCCTGGAGAATGGCATATTGTATCACAGCCGTCCACAATACGAGCACGAAGAGTCTCTACATTTGGTACCGGGGTTGCGTAGACAAGAGCTTTCAAATGCCGCCATAAATGAGTCAAGAGGGTTGACGTCAGGAGAGCGTGGAGGCCATGGAATTGGTCGGCTTCTACCAATTCATTGGTCACCGAATCTGTTGCTGAGATGCGTACGAACACGTCGACTGAAATGTGCAGGAGCTCCATCGTGCATGATCCATATGTTGTGTCGTACTTGTAAAAGCATATGTTCTAGCAGCACAGGTAGAGTATCCCGTATGAAATCATGATAACGTGCTCCAGTGAGCGTAGGTGAAAGAACATGAGGCCCAATCAAGACATCACCAACAATTTCTGCCCAAATGTTCACAGAAAATCTGTGTTGATGACGTGAATCGAGGAAGTACAGTACATACTAACGAAACAATTGGGTATTTTGACAATTGCCTGCACGAATTATTTCAATTTACATTTAAAGAGAAATACTAAAATTAGCTCTAACATGGAAATTAATCGTTTCCGGACACATGTCCACATAACATATTTTCCTTCTTTGTGTGTGAGGAATGTTTCTTGAAAGTTTGGCCGTACCTTTTTGTAACACCCTATATACGCCCCTATATAAATGAATCCCTATTTCCCTTGGACAAGCTATGACATCACAACGTCTCTATCGATTGGGAAATCCATCGGAAATTTGGAAAATGAGGAAAAACTAAAAAGTGGTTTATCGGTGTGTCTGTGTGTTTCTATTGTATAAAAATCTACAGTTTCGTTCCGAAATTGATGATTTTTTGCACACTTAACATTCAAAACAAGAGGAAACTCACTGTCTACCTAAAATGTCGTGTGGTGTATGGCGGAGAATACTTTCGAAATACGATACTCCGATCTTGATGAATTTTTGGGGATGAACCAAGGAGACCGGAGGGAGTGGGAGAAATTGGCGGAAAGAGGAGAAGGTGGAGAGGAACAGAGATGGGAGAGCAAGAAATGGGCCGGCCGTGGTGGCCGAGGAGACTGAGGCGCTCCAGTCACGGTCTGCACGGCCACTACGGTCGGGGGTTCGAATCCCCCCTCGGGCATGGATATTTGTGCCGTCCTAGTTCGTAAGTAGTTCATAAGTAGTTTGTAAGTTTAGGGACTGATGACCCCGTAGTCAAGTCCCATAGACTATACAAACATTTGAACATTTTTTTTTAGCAAGAAATGGAGACATAAGGGGCGGGGGGATGGAGTACGAGAGTACAAAATAAACAATTATCCGGGTAACGCAGGGTTTTCTGCTAGTACTTCTATAATAAGGCACTGAACATTTGAATATTGGATTCACTAATGCTTTGAAATGTAGAGGGGAAATAAAGAATTCCGCTTTAGTATCGTCGGCGTGGCGGTTGCTGCATAAGGAAATCTTGAGTACCTGGAGAACCAGTAACTACATGGGTTTAAGTTTTTTAATGCGGAAAATTTCCATTAATACCGGAAAGGTTACTCCCATGGAATGACTGGTTGTCGTCGTTCTTTTAAGGAAAGTACTTTTAAATATGAACAACAGCAACGGTCATAAATGAATTTGGTATCTTCAACGAAAACATCACTAAAGCAAAAGGTACGTGCAAATACATGACATTTAATCATATGTTAACATTGATCTATAGTCGTTAAATTCTCTCAGCTTGAAGCATGTTGTCCACCAGTGCAGCCCTGTGAGCATGTGCGTTATTGTACACCAGAAGGAACCCACTTCCTATGGCACCAGCGTAGGGCACAACAAAAGGTCGAAGGATCTCGTCTCTATACCTCTGAGACGTCAAAGCGCCATTCTGGACGAAGAGGTTCGTACTTTCGCCACACCATTCGTCCACCACCATGATATGGTAATGTGTCCTGCACATTAGCAGGATTTTTCCGGGCCGGCCGCGGTGGCCGAGGGGACTGCGGCGCGTCAGTCACGGTCTACACGGCCACTACGGTCGGGGGTTCGAATCCCCCCTCAGGAATGGATATTTGTGCCGTCCTTAGTATTAGCTAGTTCATAAGTAGTTTGCAAGTTTAGGGACTGATGACCCCGTAGTTAAGTCCCTTAAGCTTAACAAACATTTGAACATTTGATTTTTCCGGGTTGCACGTTCTCTCCTGATGAGGGATGACGATTGTCGGGCTGAACACAAAATCTTGACTCATCTGTGAAACAGAACCCGGCGCAATTCCTTACAACTCCAGTCCTGATGTTTCTCATCCCAGTTTCTGCGGGCTAAACGGTGTCGTGGTTTCAATGGGACACACGCCATAGGCCTCCGTGCATATAGGCCACATTCCCTAGGGCGATTTCGGACTGTTTGAATGGATACTGCGCGTCCTGTTTCCGTCTGTAGGGTGCGTTGCAACTGAGATGCATTCAGCATCCTGTCTCGATGGGCTGTTAACTGGAGATAAGTCATCTCGTGGGCGACATTAGCCTTGTCTTTTAACGACTCCTGTTGTCTGAAATCTCGTCTAGGTCCTGTAAATTTCACTTTAAGGCACTCCAATAGCTGCAGCCATCTCCCTGTATGTCTGTCCCGCCTCCAACCTTTGTCTCTCTCCATGCCATGCCATAGCTTCGGGTAATTCACGTTGTTTGTTGCATTGCACTGCCCGCTCGCTAAAATATCTGAACCCATCTCCTTGTGTCGTTAGTTTGGTAAACACCAATCCCCTCTGCAGCAACTCTACTACTATTTCAGTTGTCGTAATGTTGTCTCCATTCCGTAGAAGCGAGAGAAAGACGTCGAACCATTTTTAGTTCGTTTTGGCGACGACAGCACTTGATCTCCTAATTGTTTTGACCAGTGTAGTATAAAGTACACGTGGTAGCTGCATTTGAAATGATGAATAGCTGTGTGACGCGCCCTGGCTAATTGTGTGCAGTAACGGCGATTACGTCCCGCGCTGTCGGTGGTATGCGAGACTGCCGTTATATAACGTCCGGGGCGAGTCCCCAGTTAGGAACACGAGATGCCGAATCGGCATCAGCCACGATGCCGCGGCTAAAGTTTCCAATACCAATGAAATGCTACCAGGCAAGTTACTGTATGCCTCTCACTTGGCAGGATAAAGAAATCTCCGTATCTCCCCGGGTGGTACACCATAAATAGGCAGAACTACTTTTTTTATGATCACACTGTAGAGCTAAGACTTTTTCCAGACCAGCACACAGGTGTCATGAACCACATGGCCAGCCTTTAGGACAAAGAGAATGGGCATAAATAAAATAATTCTAAAATTTCTGACGACGGATTCCAATCTAATGGAAAAATGACGATTCGTTTGAAGTATTACAAAATTAGGTCCAATTAATATCCAAGAAGTTGTTAAAATTAATCGCCAATGAAATCATAGAAAACTAATTTTCCCCAACAATCTAAAATTACCGTTTGCTTTCCTGACCAGACGACCATCGTATCGTGGGGGGCGAAATAATTTTCCGTGTCCTGTATTAATTAATATATTAAATTCGCAAGATGGCGGTCAGCCACAAAGGCTACCGGAGCCGTTAAGTTAAAACCCGGAGACACAGACAATATGTTACTCTGTGCCGGAGAGCCAACGTCTTCGCGGAAGTACACTTCTGTTCCCGCCGTCTTACACTACGTTTACATGGAACACATCTTCCGGAAGACGAAAACCGATTTTCGTAAACCGTTTTTCGCTTTCGTGTTTACATGGCATAGCCTGAATCGGATTTCCTAGCCCTTTTGGCGGCTGAAAAACAGCTGATTCAGTTCCTGATTTAGTCAGCACAATCTCTATTTTCCTTTATTTAAATACACAAATTCACGTTCACTCTAATATGTATACTTTTATTTCACATTAGAAAATATCAATATTTCAATATGTGCCGAAAATTCTTAACAAGCCTTCACAATCTGACAAGCCAAGAACACTTCAAAAACGGTTGCGTTTACATGGGCACGAAATTCGGTTGTGGAACTGGAAAATCGCTTTAGAGAAGCGGATTTCCAGAATCGATTTTAGAGTGTTTACATGACCAACCAAAAGCGGAATTGGGAAATCGGTTTACGAAATCCGGTTTTGGGAGTCCATGTAAACGGGGTGTTAGACGAGTTGCCGCCAAGACAAGCCGCCACCCTAGGAGGCGTGAAACCGGCCCTTGCGGGCAGTGATCTCAATGAATAACACTGGATACACAACTGTAGTGCTTTGAATCTGTGAAAATCGTGACACACTATTTTTGTTAGGTTGGCAACTCCGTACGTATAGGTCGTGTTGTTCTTTTGTATTCTGTGTCCTTTGAAAATAAGATATGAATGATTAGTTACTTTAATAAATACATTACACTAAAGTTCGAGTCGTTTATGCTTGAAGAAAGCTCAAAGGAAATGAAGTAGAGTCAGATCCATAGATGAAGTATATTTTTAGCCAGTTCCTATCACACTGAATTTAATGAATAAATGACACTGTTGTAGACGGTACTTCTCGTGTTCCTTTCTCTATTTGCCTCTTGTTTATAATGCTTTCCGTTTGAGCCCACCGACTGGAAATTACTGCATGAAAAATAACCCTTATATCAGACACCTCGAATTGATCGTTTTTACACCTTCATTTATCTTTCTACAGTAAAACAATTTATCCATTTAACGCAATGTGGTAGAAACACTACTACTGAATAAAAATATAACTGACGTACACATTTTAAAAAACCCATGCCGTTTTCTGCTGTTTCGTTTCATAAGTATACCGTTTATTCGATGTCTCAACTATTTTGTGAATAGTATTAAAATTTTCATAGGTAGCTGCCGTTGTTGGGAAAGCAACTAGAACAAAAGATTACAGATGTCATAACGTTAAATTTGGTGTACGCAAATGCTACTAACAACTAGATAGAGACAGATGTACGTTCAAAAATGTGGCGTCTAGCGTCACGCTTTGTAATACACAGTACTGACTCCAGATTATCTTTGAGCTCACTGCTTGCGGGCCAGAACGAACTCTTAACTGTGCTCTGGTCAGGTTGGTAAAACGTCACTAGTTTTGCCGGCGGAAGAATCAGCGGTGCGAAACTCGCGTTAACAAAACTGGCGCGAGCATCTGGCCGCCCTCAGTTCGGCAGTTGCTTCAGATGCTTGCAGGAGGAAAGGTCCGCGAGCGACTATTGTACAGAAGCCGTCATGCTCAGTCTTGGTGATATTTCGTTGACCGACAGGATCTTCAGTTCCACCGAGCAGGTATTCGCGATTAAAGTGAAGTAATTGCATTCTGTCGCGAGTTTAATAAAGATGCAACGGTCTGCATATCGGAAGAAAGGCACGATGATTAGTAAGATGCATTTCCTAACAGGCTACCTCATTGTATATGCTACTTTCAGAATACAAAGATTATTTCAATGAACTGTCCGACTTCTTGTTTGTAGCCTTTCCCTGTTGCTATCATTTTTATTCATTTACAAAATAATAGAAACCCCTGCTAGAAGAGAGGAGGTCCGATGCTGACAACGGTCACAGTAACAGAACATTAACAGGTAAGTCACCTGTTAATTGGGAAGCGGAAGTCAGGCAGATTGATTTAAGTCGTCATCTCGTTTCTTTCTTCCTACAACCAACCATAGGAAGAGACAGGCGCTACAACACGACTGCAGAATAACCATTAGAGATATATCTGGGGGAGTGCAGCTCCGTAGCACAGCGGTAGAGTGGCAGACTACAAATCCAGGTCCCGGGTTCGAACCCCGTCAGGGGTCACTTTCCACTTCTTTCACCTCTGGCAGTGTTGCTGATGTGAAAAATACGGAGTAGCACCGTGGTTCGGAACCCACGTTAATCTGTAGGTCCCCCTATAACTGGCTGGATAAGTCAGTTCTAAGGTCGGAGGAAGGCAACGGCATACCACCTCCAAACAGGACCATGCCTAGTAAAGCACTGTGGTGTTCAAACCAATCTTCGGATTGTTGATTGCTTTACCTTTTATATCTGGGGGGAAAAGCGTAAGGAACGATTTAAATTTTAACAATCACGCAAAATTAGTAAGACAAGTGTCAGACACGTACTCGTTGGAAGAATCCATAGGAAGTGCAATTTCCCCACGATGTTGGCTTATGGAGTATGGATGTACACGTATATATGAGCAGCGCAAAAAATAAGCGCGTCATAACGAAGTTAAAATTGGAGGTAGGTTGTCAGTTTCAATTATGAATCTTTAAGTGTTTGACGGGGTAGTTTTTACTGTACCTTACAAGTCAGATTTTTCTTTTCTTGAATGTAATCGGAGAGGAACGAGTGACACACTGGATTCGCATTCGGGAGGACGGTGGTTCAAATCCACCTCCGGCCATCCAGATTTAGGTTTTGTGTGATTTCCGTAAATCACTCCGTGCATATGCCAGAAAGGCACGGCCGAGTTCCTTCGTCATCCTTATTCAAAAATCCGAGCGAGAGCTCTGTCTCTAATAAACACGCTGTCAACGGGACGTTAAAAACTAATCTTCCTTCTTTCCAATCAGTGCTATAACGACCTCATCTGAAACTGTTGGTCCTTCGTCTGACGGGTTTTTCTTATTGCGTTTAAATTTCCTGTCAGTATGTCTGCATCTCTCTGTACGGAAAAATAGCAACAAGAATGTTTACGTGTAATTAGTGAAACCCGTATGACAAGACAATGTGATTTTATAAAATTTCGTTACTCCTTTGATTGTGTGTTTGTTCAAAGGCAGATGATTCAAAGCAGGAAATAAATTCTGCAAACATTGGCATTTATAGACTACACTAGTGTCAAAGAATTAAACATAATCACTAAATGAGGACGTACCTCGTTATCAGAATCTCAGAAGTATTCCTGAACTAACTGCAACTTAATCACACACCAGTTGTCAAACTTCTAGTCCAAATGTTAGAAATAAGTGTTAGAAAGGTTGATAGCGACGACACACCTCATACGAACACTAACAACACTTGGAATTGTCATCAACAACCAAAGCAGCAGTGAATAGGCTCTTGGTGACCACTGACGGCGACATATGCTTCGCAGCGACGTGGTATGTTCTCTACCAGATTGTCCTACAGGTCTCCTGGCAGTCGATCGCATTCCTCCGAAAGGGTAATGCTCAGATCTAGGAGGGTACTTAGTGGAAGGTACAGAATACGATTAATATCCGCAGACCTCGTTGGCCAGTCCAGATGATTAATATCGCCCTCTTCAAGAAATTCAAATGTTCGTTAAGCTTAAGCGACTTAACTGCGGGGTCATCAGTCCCTAAACTTACAAACTACTTATGAACTACTAAAGACGACACAAACATCCATGCCCGAGGGGGGATTCGAACCCCCGACGGGGAACGGCCCCGCGCATCGGAGCATAGCGCCTCAATGCGCTTGGCCACTCCGCCGCGGCTTCAAGAAATTGATCCACCAATGCAGCGCATTGCGGACGGAGGTTGTCTCTATATATAAAGGAAGTGTCCCGATTGACTGACTGCCTGACTCACCATCGCCCAGCCCAAACCACTGAAGATAGAAACTTGAAATTTGTGGAGGGAGTTGATCTTATTCTTTAGGCGTCATTTAAGAAGCGATTTTTCGATATTCCGTCCGTAAGGGGGTGAAATAGGGGATGAAACGTTTTTTAAAAATACGTAGCTATTTAGGAAATTTTGAAGCTAGAACTACAAAATTTCGGATTTTAATTCGGGGTTCGAATTTAAAAGACGTGTTTCGGCATTTTTTGAAATTCAATTAGGGGGTATAATAGAGGACGCAAAAAAAGATTTTCAAAAATATGTTGCTTTTAACTCAAATTTCAAGCTATAACTACGAAACTGAAATTACTAATTCTTCATCAGGATTAAAAAGTAACAACTGGTACAGAGCAACCAGCCTACGCATGCGAAGCAGCGGGGGTTCAGCTTTTCTTATATATTCTCCGATAAATATAACATGTTTTAGAAGGGATTGGATGAGTACTAACTCAAGGCTTGAATAAATAAATAAATAAATAAATACCCGGGCAACGCCGGGTTTCCAGCTAGTCGTCCATAAAGAGGAAGTCTAGACCAACGGCACTTATAAAGAGACGAACATGAGGTCGCAGTACCTTATCCCTGTATTTCTGAGTGGATCACAAAGGAAGATGTGCACGGCAGTACGGCGTTTCCACATGGTGCCTCCAACCACCATGACGCCGCCACCACAGTACTGGTCCCTTTCCACGTTGTTCCTGTGGTCGTATCACCTACGAGGTTCTCGCCAGATTAATGTGCGACCGGAATTATTCTGTAAACAGAAGCGGGATTCATCTGTGAAGATCACATTCCTCCATTCAGTCATGGTCCATTTTCGATGTTGCCGACTGCACAGTAAACGGGTCCGTCTCTGTGCCGGAGTAAGCGGCACGCACACCGTAAACAGGCCTGCTATTCCGAGCCTCCGGTACACAGTTTGGCGGGAAACTGCAACCCTGAGGCAGCTACAAGATCTCCTGACAATTGTCGTGCGGGTGCATTTCGGTTTAGTCAAGCAGAAGGTCAGATGTCGGCCCTGCTTTGGGGTGGTTAGTCGTGGTCGGAATCGCCTCCAAAGCCTGGAAATGACACTTTGTGGCCCATTCAAGACTACTGAGACCTCGGTCTGTGTCTGGCCTTCAAGGCGGCCGAGTATTCTACCCTGCAGAACAGGGTCCAAATAGCGTCGTTGTGCCATTATGTTATTCCATGCACCACGAGGCTACACCCGGCTCATTGTAACAGGAGAAACACGAGTGAGGAATTAGTGGTCTCAGGCACTGGCCTTGTTTACCTTGCAGTTACGACGCCAGTCAAGTCACTGAAAACTTCCTGTGCAGAGGGGACACGTATGGTTGGTAGTTAAATACTGCGTGAAATTTTCGGCAATCGGTCACATTTTCGCGTTAAAATTTGCGGTTTTCCTTATTATGCTTAACGTTTGGACACTAGTTTATATCATTACAATAAATCGGTTAAGAACTCCGTAAGATATTCGGTGACGTTTCCCCTTTATATATTACATATGTATTTATATAGTATGTATGTATGTATTTATATACTGTAAGTTAATTGTACACTGCCTGTAACTTTCGCGAAAGTGCAAACAATAAATTGACAAAGTTTTATCACACTCGGATGAGCGGTATGGCAGCGCATACAATACGAACACTCAAATTTCGGGAAAAACTCAATTCCACGTGTTCATGAAAACTTAGAAATTGTGAAACAAACAAACAAAATTTTGAAAAACCTCCGTGTACAAGAGCAAACTTTTATAACTTCATCAAGGTCGGAAGAAAAACGTAGGTTTTGTCATTCTGTTAGGTAAAGTACCACTCGCCACTCATCGTACGATATTTTGTATGGACTGTGCCCTTAATCTCCGTTTAAAGGTCAAGTGTACAACATTTCATCAAATGACATAAGTTTTCTGGGTATGGTAGCGCGTCATGATGTAAGGCTATTACTTAAATAACCAACGTTTCGGCCAACGTTACAGTGGCCTTCATCTGGGTTACCCAGATGAAGGCCACTGTAACGTTGGCCGAAACGTTGGTTATTTAAGTAATAGCCTTACATCATGACGCGGTACCATACCCAGAAAACTTTTATGTCATCTGACTCTGGCCGCGGAAGCGTACGTAATTATAACATTTCATCAAGTTTGGGGGCAAAACTGTGGATTTTGTCGAAGTCCTGAAGTACCCTCCGACATGCACCGAACGAAATTTTACGTAGACAGTGACCTTGGTCTCGTTTTGAAGGTCATGTGTACAAAATTTAATCAAGATAGCGAGATCGGAGCAAAACTATAGACTTGTATGCATTAGATACACGCGGACACACTGAAAACCTCGCTTTCAGTTTTTCATAAACTTTCTTAAAACCATACAAATCTTGTCCTGAGAATTATGAACATAACAAAAGGAAAAAAAATCAGCCAAATCGGTCGAGTCGCTCTTATGCCGTGACCAAGGGAAACGGCGAGATATATACCGAAACGTTTAATAAATATTTGCTAACTATGCTTTCACACGCGTGGAATGTCAGCTGTACAGATACGTGAGAGGGAGGCAAGTTCATAATACGTAGATCTGAGAAGAGAAGTGCAGAAGGATGTCATCTGAATTCAGTCTATTGGCAGCCGCTTGCCTTTGTGTGACGGGGAGGAGACAATTGCTGGTAGCGTTTCGATATTGAGGCTGTCTCTCTGTGACGCAACCGCAGATCATCCGACAGGGCCTCAAGACGTCAGTGGCTGTGCTGTTGACCTTAGCTACCATGTTTTTCTGCCGTTTATCGAACGTCGTCCGCAGCTAAAGGCTAAGAATTGACGATCTCGTTGGGCAACGTGTTGTCTTTCGTAAACTCTGGTAAGCGACAACACAACGTAGTGCAGGTTTTGCGTCACGTGCTGAGATTAGTGAAAATCGCCCTTTTCTTTCTTTTCAGCCCTTTTCCCGCACATGCAGTGTCGGCTTGTTATTGGGATTTGGCATGTTAATATTGACGGGGTGGTCGGATGCCCTTCCTTCCGCCACCCCCTGCCCCCCCCCCCCCGGGAGGAAATGTTTACCCCAAATGTCTGTGTATAGTGTTATATGTGTGAAAATGTAAACTGTTATGAAATGTTGGCGAATCGTGTAACTGAGGCGGGACTTGGGGACCAGCCCGGTATTCACCTAGGGGGATGTGGAAAACAGCCTAAAAACCACATCCAGGCTGGCCGGCACTCTGACCCCTTCGTTAATCCGCCGGGCGGATTCGAACCGGGGCCGGTACGCCTCCGCGCCTGGGAAAGCGGTGCGTTAGACCGCACCGCTAAACGAGCGGTTTTGAAAAGCGCCCCTAAACGTCCAGAATTATTGAACAGTAATATTGTGCAGTATTTTGAACATCTGTCTCGACTGCACGCTATAGCTGCACTAATATTATCAGTATTCAGTTGGTTTAAAGTGTTTCATAATCTCCTTTGTTGCAAGCGAAAGAAAGTGGTAGATGAGAAACTGACATAAAACGTCGTCGAAAGTTCACCCACGAAAACGTGCTGAAAGAATAGAGGTTGAGCTAGATAAAGTTTTCCTGCGTACCTTCCAGGGCTAACACTCCTGGAAGAAAGGGTATTGTGGAGGCACGGTTTAGCCATTCTTGAAACATCCCCTTGGCTGTGGCTAGGCCATGTATCCACCATATCGTTTTCTGCAAGCGTACTAATACATCTGCACGGGATACTCTGCAAATCACATTTAAGTGCCTGGCAGAGGATTCATTGAACCACCTGTATACTATTTACCTCCCATTCCATTCTCGAATAGCGCGCGGGAAGAAAGAACTCCTGAATCTCTCCGTTGGAGCTCTGATGCCTCGTATTTTTTCTGATGATCATTTCTACCTATGTAAGTGGGAGTCAACAACAAATTTTCGAATTCGGAGGAGAGTGTTGGCGATTGGAGTTTCGTAAGTAGCCCACGCCGCAGCGATAAGCGCCGTTCTTGTAATGATTCCCATCCCAGATCCTGTATCATTTCCGTAACGCTGTCTCCCCTGTGTCGTGACAATACGAAACAAGCTGCCCTTCTTTGGACTCTTTCGATGTCCTCCGTCAAACTCACCTGATAAGGATCCCACACTGGGCAGCAATACTCCAAAAAAGGACGGACAAGCGTAGTGTATGCAGTTTCTTTTGTAGTTCTGTTGCATCTTTTAAGGCTTCTCCCAATAAAACGCATTCTCTGGTCCGCCTTTCCTACGACATTATCTTTGTGTTCTTTCCAATTTAAGTCAGAAGTAGTAGTAATTTCTAGGTATTTTGTGGAGTTTACGGCTTTAACATTTGATTGATTTATGTTGTAAACAAAGTTCGAAGGATTTCTTATTATGTAGAGTCAATTGCCACTTTTTACACCATACTGATATCTTATTTAGATCGTTCTGCTGTTGGTTTCGATCTTCAGATGAGTTTACTAGACGACAAATGACGGCATCATCTGCAAACAACCTAAATCGTTTATGTAAATAATGAACAGCAGAGGACCAATAACACTACCCTGTGGAACGCCCGATATCACCTCTGTTTTAGTCGATGCCTTACCATAGATTACTACGAACTGACAGCAAATCCCCTATCCAGTCGCAAATTTGGGGCGATATACCATAACCACGCAAGGTTCGCAGGTGAACTTTTGTGAAGTTTGGTTGGTTGGCTGGTCGTTTGTTTGGGACAGGAGGACCAAACTGCTAAGATAATCCGTCCCCCTGTGCTGAGAGGGAAGGAGTGAGGATAGGAAAGGAGGGGAAGGTAAAGGGAATGTAGTCTAGGGAGGAAAGAAGGAAGAAAGAAAGACTACACTGGCTCGGGGGCCCATGCTCACCACGCACGTACTCCCGAAAGAATCATGACCCCCCCCCCCCTCGGGGGACCTGTGAAGTTTGGAAAGTAGGAGGAGGCGACGTACTGGCGGAAGGATGGAGGGATGGATAGGATGTTATGGGCGCACGACAACTAGGTCTTTGGCGCCCGTACAAGATAAGTAGGCGATACGAGTGGCCTGAATAAAATGAAATGAACACAAATAGGGAACAGAAAGGAAAGTAACCAAACTAGCGAAACGATAATGAGAACGAAGCAAAGACCCAACCTAACATGGCAAGGTAGTAATACATGGTTATCGTCCAAGGTTTACAGTCGACGATCTCAAAATGCCGTGGCGGAAGTAAAGTTGTGCGGAAGGAGCGTGAAGCATGCCGAGATAGCTTAGTTGGTAGAGCGCTTGCCCGCAAAAGTCAAATGTCCCCCGTTCGAATACCGATCCGGTAAACAGTTTTAATCTTCCAGGAAGTTTAATATCAGCGCACACTACGCTGCAGAGTGAAAAGATCATTAGAAAAATAAATTTGCTATTTACAAAGAAAAAGACAGTGATGTCTACTGGAGTGTACACTGTGCGCTTGAGACCGCTCGCGCCCTTTCTGTGAGTCATTCCTTTTGTGTGTGGAAATTTTGGAAGCAATGTGGTCATAGAGCCTTCTTGCGTCTAGTGCAGATACACTTGGGCAGACTCAAATTCGGCAGCTTTTAATGAGCACAGCAAGAGGTGGGAAAAGGGCCAGTTAATTTTTAACTCGATTTCGGCAACTTTGTAGCAGGGCGGCCGAGCCCTGTCAGTGAGCAACCAGGGGAGGAACTTCTGGCTGTGAACACGCCTTCTCACATTCTTGTCAACACGGTGGCGTCTCGGCAGAGTTGTGTCGACTTTCGCTGTGTCCTTCAAGTTCACGTCACCGAAGATAACAATATGCAAAACAGATATGTTTCGACCAGTTTATTGTAAATGTAATAAAGTACATTTGCGTTGTATGCGATGACTATAAAACTCAAACATTATAAGTAGAATCGTTTCAGGATCTGAAGAAAATTCTCGACGACGCTGCAGTAACAATTCAGTGATCTGTTAAATTGTTCACTATATGCAGCGAAAACTTATTTATGCGTTTCGCAGGCCGACATGAGCGCATAACAGATCCAGCACGCTCAATTCTATAAAACTTTCTTCCTGAGCTTCATGCAGAACCTACCTCTCTCTTGGAGAGGACCTGAAAAATAGGTGAGCAGGTATTCCACAGTTCGGTTGTGCATGTCATATGTGATCGGAAGGTAACTTGCCTGGTGCTGCAAAATTTGTTCTATAAATATGATACGGCCAAACAGGGTGATTATCTCAGCAATAAAAAGATTTCGTAATAATATCGGGAAATGCGGTGTATGAAACAAAATATTTTCCTTTTATTCTTCAGAGTATAAAAATACGTCGTAGTTGAGAATATACTAAATTGCTTCCACACTTCCAAATTCATCGCTCTCTTATCGCTCGCCGGCTGCGGTGGCCGAGCGTTCTGCGGCGCGCCAGTCAGTCTGCACGGCCACTACGGTCGGGGGCTCGAATCCCCCCTCGGGCATGGATATTTGTGCCGTCCTTAGTATTAGCTAGTTCATAAGTAGTTTGTAAGTTTAGGGACTGATGACCCCGTAGTTAAGTCCCATAAGCTATACATACATTTGAATTTTCTTATCGCTCGTAACAGCTACAACAAGAACCTCAACACCTTTAAGTGTTCTTATGATTTACCGTAATAAATTGCTTGTTATTCAAACATAATGATTGGCTGGTTCTCAAATGATTTTGCCGACGTAGCCTTAACTGAACTGAGGACTTTGTATAAAGAGCCTCATTGGCTGTTAATCTTATTTCTCTAAGTTTAGTGTGTCTAATGACATGGGAAGGAAATTTCTTACTCCTTGGATAAGCAAACGCATCCAAAGCTCATATAAGGGCATTTGCAATGTGTTATGAACTCCAGTTTATACATTTTTTGTTTAGTAAACACCGTTTTGTCCTTAGGTGCAACAGTCAGTTGGCAACCTCCTTGCATAGTCTTTTATCTTAGTTATTTTGAAAGTAACGGTCTGGTTCTTTAAATTTCTTAATAGCATCAATATTTTGTTATGTTAAAGCGGCATATTCTTCACAACTGTGTTAAAGTCCTTGATTCATCGCATTTTTGTTCATTACACCAAGTTTCAGAAAGAATTTGTGAAATAATTCACACTTCAAGTTAGGTTTCCTTGGCAAATAAAAATAACACGGTTTTGGAATCCTATTCCTCTTTCCTCTACCGTTAACTGCGGCGTTCTCTTCGTTAACGGCGTTTATTCTGCGCTGTCTGCATCTGCAGCACCAGGATTTTTTCATGGAAGATTGGTATTGTCTATGATTAAATTGCATTTGACTTCAGCTACTTTTTTTGTAGGCAGGCCGAAAAACTCATTTTACATGCTCCATTTGTAATCCAGTGGACGAAAATGTTAGGTATATACCTTTGCAAAAATCAAATGTTTGTAAATCTATCGGACTCAACTTCGTGGTTATTAGTCCGTAGCTTACAAACTACTTAAACTAAGGTAAACTAACCTAAGGACAACACACACACACACACCCCCATGCCCCAGGGAGGACTCGAACCCCCGACGGCGAACGGCCGCGCGCACCGCAACACGGCGCCCCAGTACGCACAGCTAATCAGTCGCTGCTATATATCTTTGCATTTTCAATATTCATCTAGTCTTCTCGTTTACAGCTAGAGAACTTTAAACGTTAGTGTTCCTAAATCTATAGAAAAACGACGGATAAAAACGCCCTTAGTTCTATGCGTCTATGTTCAGTAGTGCGCCATAATATTTCTGTACCCTTCTATTCTCTAGGAGCGGCGGAGAAAAGTAACACATTTTGCAGTTTTCGATCCTATTTCTCTTATTATTATGATCATGTCTCCCTATGTATGTATGTGTGTGCTAGTAAAATATGTACGCATTGGAAGGAGAAAGTTGTTAAAAGAAATTTCGCAAATAGATCCGGGAACTTTCTCTACCATCCTTCGTCATTCCCACTTAGTGGAGATCCCACAATAATCATCACTACGCCAAAATAAGATGCACAAGTGTAATGTAGGCAGTTTGTTTAGTAGTGTTCTGTCAATGAAATGTAATATTCGGTTCATCTTCCCTACGATATTTTCTGTGTTCTTTCCAATTAAAGTTGTTCGAAATTGTAATTCCTATGTATTTAGTTGAATCTATGGCCTGTAAATTTGACTGATTTGTAAATGAATATTAACGGGTTTCTTTCGGTGCTCATATGGTTGACATCACACTTTAATTACCAATTTTCGCACCATGCGGGTATTTTATCTAAATCGTTTTGCTGTTGGTTTTGATCTTCTGATGGCTTCACCAACATGTAAAGGCAGCAACGTCTGCGAATAGTCTAACAAGGAGACCACATGGGTGTCAGATTTTAGAATTCTTTGATATTTATGATACTTGAAGCTCACAACTCAAACAAGTCAGCCAAAACCATTCAACGCAAATCTCAAAAATTCTCGAGAAAATCCGCTTTGAAGTTTCGCAAGTAAGCGTAAAAATCATTCATCAGAGTACATGCCGCGTCTGTTGGCGTAGCTCACTAGTGCTGCGGTGAAGTGGCAGAGCGTTCTAAGGCGCCTAGCTTCGGAGCGCGCCGCTGCTCGCCGTCGGAGGTTCGAGTCGTCCCTCGGACATGAGTGTGTTTCTGAAGCCGGGCGCCGTGGCTCAGCGCGCCCGGTCAGAGGGCTGAACGTCCTCTGTAACAAAAAAGCTGAGCCAAATGATCAACGAACGACCAAGTACGAACAATAAAAACGAACTGAAGGAAAAAAAAAAAAAAAAAAGAAGAAGAAGCTGGTAGCATGCTGATCTTCCTATCCTAGGGTCAGCGGTTCAAATCCTGTCGTTACAGATTTTTTATTTCATTTTCTTGTGTTGGAATACTTATACAATTTTAGTATGTAATGGTAATTTGCACGAAGAGTGCACGTATTTTTGTTTATTAGTAAATTACTATATTTTATAGAAGGGTGTTGATAATGATGTTTCAATCAAAAAAACATAAGTTACATTTTTTACAGTATTGGCTTCACTTTTAGTTGATGACGGTGGTCTTTGATTGTTCAGTTTGTGAAGAGCTATGACGCTGTTTTGGAAAAGACATTAGCTACTAATGTCTTTCCAAGCAGCTAACCTACTCAGCCATCGTTTTACGAGGTTTTTAGCTCGTCTATATACACATATACAAAAACTGACACAACACGTGGAATTAGAGATCCCAAAATGTTTTATATAACAGAATTCGAAAAAGAAAAAAAAAAATCAGTCACACGGGGATTTGAACCGCCGACTCTATAGTTTCGAAGCCAGAACGCTACCAGCTGAGCTACACCGACATATACCGTATATGATTTAATTATTGGTACTTGCGTGTAATTTGTAAAACTTCAAAGTCGATTTTGTCGATTTTGTCGATAATTTGAGAGTTGCTTCGAATGCCTTTGGCTGATTGTTACTCAAGTTCTGAACTTCACATACCATAAATATGAAGAAATTCTAAAATCCGATACTCATGTGGTCTCCTTGTAAGACAACTGCTCAGGTTGTCTCGTAAATCGTTCATAAACAAGTACTTGTATTCGCAAAATAATGTAAACGACTCAAAAGGTTACACAAAAGTAATGGACAACGGCGTAGATAAACAGGGTGTTACAAAAAGGTACGGACAAACTTTCAGGAAACATTCGTCACACACAAAGAAAGAAAATATTTTATGTGGACATGTCCGGAAACGCTGATTTTCCATGTTAGAGCTCATTTTATTACTTCTCTTCCAATCAAATTAATCATGGAATGGAAACACACAGGAACAGAACGTACCAGCGTGACTTCAAACACTTTGTTACAGGAAATGTTCAAAATGTCCTCCGTTAGCGAGGATACATGCATCCACCCTCCGTCGCATGGAATCCCTGATGCGCTGATGCAGCCCTGGAGAATGGCGTATTGTATCACAGCCGTCCAGAAAACGAGCAGGAAGAATCTCTACATTTGGTACCGGGGTTGCGTAGACAAGCTTTCAAAAGCCCCTATAAATGAGTCAAGAGGGTTGAGGTCAGGAGAGCGTGGAGGCCATGGAAATGGACCGCCTCTACCAATCCATCGGTCACCGAATCTGTTGTTGAGAAACGTACGAACATCTCCACTGAAATGTGCAGGAGCTCCATCGTGCATGAACCACATTTTGTGTCGTACTTGTAAAGGTAAAAGTTCTAGCAGCACAGGTAGAGTATCCCGTATGAAATCATGATAACGTGCTACAGTGAGCATAGGTGGAAGAACATGAGGCCCAATCAAGACATCACCAACAATTCCTGTCCAAACGTTCACAGAAAATCTGTGTGCATGACGTGATTGCACAATTGCGTACTGATTCTCGTCAGCCCACACATGCTGATTGTGAAAATTTACAATTTGATCACGTTTGATTGAAGCCTCATCCGTAAATAAAATACTAAAATGAGCTCTAACATGAAAATTAAGCGTTTCCGGACACATGTCCACGTAACATTTTTTTTTTTTTTTTTTTTTTTTTTGTGTGTGTGTGAGGAATGTTTCCTGAAAAAAGTTGCCCAATTCGAGTGTTTTCGTTTGACAGATTTGGGACAGATGTCGAGTTCGAGCGTTTGGTTTACGACCAGCAAGTAAAAGTTGCCGAATTCTTGTGAGCCCATGTATTTAAAGTAGTAGTTTTGTGTGTGTGTGTGTGTGTGTGTGTGTGTGTGAAATTGGTGCAGTGCTATTGAAAACAGCCCGCTGCCGCTTCTGGCTCGCCGTCTTGACACACTACTGTCTTCGGGTGAAAATTTGACGCTTGCATTTTAGTTTCCCCAGGAATGGATTCTGGCCGTTTATGAATTGCAGAACAACCGCGACTGCACAGAAGTGTGTCCAATATCAATGGCCACAGGGTTAAAAAAATTAAAATTCCAGACAGTGTCGGTCGTGACTCCAGTAGGACCATGACAAGTGTGTCTGCCTCCATAGTCTGGTGGGTAGGGTGTGTGGGTTGGACCGCGGTACAGCCTTGAGCCACACGCGGAAGCGTCTGTGTTGGCAGACTGCGTCGGCAGGTGTGAACGGCTAGAGCAAGGCCACACACGCAGCCCACGGCTGACAGGCCCTGCGTGTTTCACTCCAAGAGAATAACTCTCTCGCCTTGTTGGAAGATTACATGCCATTTGTCAGCACGAAAATCGATTCTTAACAAGGGAAACTCCGCAACGCAATCTCATCAGATTTTTTGGTAGTATGAAGCAGCGGGTAGCACATTAAAAACTTAACACAGACCAGGTACGAAAACGGGAAGACGTTGTATGGAACTGTTAAATAAGAAAGGAAAATAGAAACAATGAATGGTCAAAGTAGGACAACGGCCGTGGCGTAGTGGATACACAGGTTCTCGTTAGATGACCGAAGTTACGCACTGTCAGGCTTGGCTAGCACTTGGATGAGTAACCGACCGGCTCTGCCGAGCGCTGTTGGCATTCGGGTTGCACTAGTCCTTGTGAGGCCAGCTGGGACGCTACTTGATTAACAAGTAGCGGCTACGGTCTGCAAAACCGACACAGCGGCTGGGAGTGCGGGGCGCTGACCACGCCCCCCCCCCCCCCCTACCCACACTGCATCCGGTGACGCCTTCGGTCGGTACCCGTTGGGCCCTCGAGGCCTGTGTGGGTCGGTAATAAGTTAACCCTTTCAACCCAAAATTTTAGTATTGTAGCCGGCCGCGGTGGCCGAGGTGATTGAGGCGCTCCAGTCACGGTCTGCACGGCCACTACGGTAGGGGGTTCGAATCCCCCCTCGGGCATGGATATTTGTGCCGTCCTTAGGATAAGCTAGTTGATAAGTAGTTCGTAAGTTTAGGGACTGATGACCCCGTAGTTAAGTCCCATAAGCTATACAAACATTTGAAACATTTTAGTTTTGTATGAACAAAACTTTTCTTTCCACATTTGTGTACATAATTATTAGAATAATGTAAATTTGATAGAATTTTTGATTGTTTTCAGTTTTTCTTTTTTTTTGGGGGGGGGGGGGGGAATGACTGAATATGGCATCATTGGGCAGGATATGTTTCCTCTATCGCAAATAATATTTTGAAACTGTTTACAACTAATTTAGACATTCGACAATTACTTACAAGGATAGTACTTGGGCTTGAACAAACATACATACACCAAAATCATACGAGAGATAATGTAAAGATCCCTTATTGCACTAGTGATACTCCAGCATCCGCAAAACTCTGCGTGTGCCTTGCCACACTGTTCGCCAGTAGGAACGGTGCAGCGTGCCTCCGAAGTTGAGTTTTGTGACGTTATGTGTGTGGTGAATCGTCTGATGGGGTGGCGATTGGTAATAAATCCTGCTAATGTATTGCGATTGGTTGACATGAAGTTACGAAGAATCCTTCTTCTTGGAGATGGTATTAGTGTAGAAGATGAATCATTCGCATGCTTTCTCGTATCTGTTATGGTACAGAAATATGAGAATAACCTACTGTTGTTACAAACTCATAATAATGATAATAGGGATAATGACGAACAACTCATTGTAAGCGGTAGTGCTACGGGAAGTGCGGGAAGAGGCGATGGAAGCAGTGGCAGTGAATACCAACAGTCTTTCGGGAAGGAGGTTGCCCGCGAAAGGCAAAGGTCCCAGGTTAGAGTCCCGGTTCCGGCACACAATTTTAATCTGCCAGGAAGTTTCATATCAGCGCACACTCCGCTGCAGAGTGAAAGTTTCATTCTGGAAGGAGGTTAAAGTTGCAATTATCATCACGGCTTTTGATGACAATACGCTAGAGAACATGTACGATGATTATTGCATAATTTATAGTTAAGATATCTGCATTACGTATAACGCCTACAATTACATCTACAGTGCTATCTAGAGCATCATTGCAGAGTTTTGCAGAAAAACGACACCCACCAGCACATTGACGTGTACGTAGAGATCCTGTAAGCAAACGTTCATACAGATATGTTTGTTCGAGCCCATGTACTTTCCTTGTTAGTAATGAAATTTTTAAATTTCTTTTGTTTCCTTTAAATTGATATACTTAATTGAACGTTTTGACCCGCTAGGTTAGCCGTGTGGTCTAACGCACCGCTTTCCCAGACGGGGAGGCGTACCGGTCCCGGTTCGAATCCGCCCGGCGGATTAACGAAGGGGGTCGGACTGCCGGCCAGCCTCGATGTGGTTTTTAGGCGGTTTTCCACATCCCCCTAGGCGAATACCGGGCTGGTCCCCAAGTCCCGCCTCAGTTATATGGTTCGCAAACATTTCGTAACGCTTTATACTTTCGCACACTTCTTACACTATACGCAGACATTTGGGGTACACATTTCCTCCTGGGGGCATGGGGTGGCGGCAGGAAGGGCATCCGGCTATCCTGTAACTATTAACATATGCCAAATCCGCGTTTCACACAGTGCCGACCCTGCATGTGCAGGAAAAGGGCCAAAGAAATAGATAGAATTATTTGAAAGTTTTGCTGCATGTATTCCAACTTAGACATTAAGCAACAATATATATTTGGACAATGCATTGTAGCCTAATGATCTGTTTTCTCGAGGTAATGGTAGACAAGCTAGTCAGAATGAATTGTTGGAGGTCCTGAAGTGTTGTTTTCAATCTTTGGTCAAATGGTTGTGGCTAGAGGAACAGATAAAATGACGTTGCCATATGGCAACACTGGGAGGGACAGTGTTAATGGTCGAAGTGCTAGATATGCAACGACGAGTGTCGTTCTGTTGTGATGTAATGGACTGCGGTACTGGATGTCACATCTCTTTCAGTCTGTCTATTTTAACTTTTTGTTTTTCACAAAATTGTCAACTGTCATTTCTCTCATTCACATCTCCGTTCTTTTTTCTAGCCTTGGAAATTGTCATATTACACACAAGTCATGTAATAAGTATACAGGGTGTTACAAAAAGGTACGGCCACTTTCAGGAAGCATTCCTCACACACAAAGAAAGAAAATATGTTATGTGGACATCTGTCCGGAAACGCTTAATTTCAAAGTTATAGCTCATTTTATTACTTCTCTTCAAATCACATTAATCATGGAATGGAAACACACGCCGGCCGCGGTGGCCGAGGGGACTGAGGCGCTCCAGTCACGGTCTGCACGGTCACTACGGTCGGGGGTTCGAATCCCCCCTCGGGCATGGATATTTGTGCCGTCCTTAGTATAAGGTAGTTGATAAGTAGTTTGTAAGTTTAGGGACTGACGACCCCGTAGTTAAGTCCTATAAGCTTAACAACCATTTGAACATTTGGAAACACACAGCAACAGAACGTACCAGCGGGACTTCAAACACTTTGTTACAGGAAATGTTCAAAATGTCCTCCGTTAGCGAGGATACATGCATCTACCCACCTTCCGTCGCATGGAATCCCTGATGCGCTGATGCAGCCCTGGAGAATGGCGTATTGTATCACAGCCGTCCACAATACGAGCACGAAGTCTCTACATTTGGTACCGGGGTTGTGTAGACAAGATGTAGTTTGTAAGCCTAGGGACCGATAACCATAGTTGTTAAGTCCCATAGATTTACAAACATTTTATGATTTGGACAGTAGTGAGCATCGACCATTGAATCAACTTTGGCAATTGAACCTCTTCTTCCTACACATCCACTTCGATGAATATGCACATTACATAATACGTACGGAACATGGCGTCACCTAGGCATACCAACGTTTCCTGCAAGGAATGTATATATGATTAACGGCCACGGCGGAGTGGCCAAGAAGGCGCTATGCTCCTATGCGCGAGACCGTTCCCCGTCGGGGGTTCGATTCCCCCCTCGGCTATGAATGTTTGTGCTGTCTTTAATATAAGTTAGTTTATAAGTAGTTTACAAGTTTAGGGACTGATGACCTCACAGTTAAGTCCCATAAGCTTAAGAAACATTTTATTATTAACGTAATAAGATTTAATCAAGCTACAGAAAATAATTAGCTTATGATTGCCTCTATAGTTTAAATCGTGGCAGCCTATTAGATTCTCGCCCGTGGCTAAGGAAATGGTATTCTCAGACAGTACAGTGACCAAAATTGCAGTCATATCATAACGTAATCGTTAGCTGGATTCGCTGTAGGCAACAGATCCGTTAAAAAATCCGTTGACCGCCAAATGCAAAATTTCACCCTTAGACAGTGTATAAAATGCACAAAATTTGCCCCGGTGTAGTAGCCGAGCGGTCTAAACGTCTCGCTGCGGAGCGCGCGGTTGCTCGCCGTGGAGGTTCGAGTCCTCCCTTGGGCATGGGTGTGTGTGCTTGTCCTTAGGTTAGTTTACTTAGGTTTAAGTAGTTTGTAAGCTACGGACTGATGACCACGCAGTTTGGTCCGATACATTTACAAACATTTGAACATTTGAGCGCAAAATGTAGCGGAAATTCCGTTAACTTCTCGGCACTGGCTAGAAAACTAACTGTTGGGCGTCGTTCACTCGGAGCCACAGAGAGAATCTGTTCCCGGTGCCGCCTGTTGCTTCACGCTATACGGACTCGCACGCCACAGCTCTCGGAAGGCGCAGCGGTTTCTGTGAACAGCTTCGACGCTGCCGCTGCTCTGCTGCTGAAGTGTGTTTGTGAGGATACAGGGTTTTAGGTTAGTAACCTCATTTGGTCGAACGATAGTTATCATTGATGTGCAGCGAGAGCTGCTGGCAACAATGCTTCGGTTGGAATGTTCTTTGTTTGTTGACCGGTGTGCGGCAGTCTCCCGCCGACCGCAGAGCGAGGCGGTAGCATGTCGGCAGTGAGTTCGTAACCTGCGTTTAGTGGTGGCTAAAGTTTTTGCCATTCCGTCGTATCGCATACAGGTTGCAGTTTTTATATTGAAATGTTTCAGTGTGGACTTGTAGCCATTCATCGTAGTGGCACGCAGTTATCAAATCAGTGTGTTTAAAGGGAAGAGTTTTTAACATTTGTCGTTCCATAATAAAGGAAGTTAACAAAGTTTACTGTTATGGATCAACCTAGTAATTGTCCGCATCCCATACCGTCAAATCATTGGAACAATTATTAAATGATTAAGCATAAAAAAGAATGTAACGGCAACTTCGCCCATAGGGGATTAGGTGGATGCAGCTGTGACGTTACATGTTGATACACAGCGACTGGCGACTTGGCCAGTCAGCAGCGCCAAAGAGTGGCGTCGTGTGTTGTGTTAAGCGGTCGATCCGCTACTCGACTCTCCACTGTGCTTGTGTTGGAGGAATTCGTCAGGGAGAGTCCGTCTGCGGAGGTAGAGACGGAAGAGGCACCACCGCAGACGGCTGAATAACTTGCCGCTGCTCGGCTTCTGCATACACGCCTTCTCCATTCATTCATAACGGCGTGCACTGACTAGAGGTTCCCTGTCGTGCAGGGAAGTATAGTCGCAACGGCGCACCGCTGCAAGGTGAGGCATAGGATAGGAAACTACTTGGAAGTTAGCCTCTCGTTTAGCTCCCGTCACTCGGAAGTTTCAGAGGGAAATCTGTTTGACAAACGTGAAGCGTTTTAGGTAGGCATAGTGTGGAAAGGGTATGACACAGCCTCGCGTGGCTTAAAGCTGTCCTTATACGGGAAGTGGTGTTCTACTCTGTACCATATGCTAGCTTAAACCCGCGGCTTCGCTCGCTTGTTGGTTGATTATGATAGCTTATCTACCTTTCAGTAGTATAGTATTTATTTATTCTTGTATTTCCTTATTCGTATGCTATTCCTTGCAGAGAAAGGGCTGAAGACATTGTAGCACGCATAGACCAAAGATATGGTCTGTGGCATCACGTTTCGGTATAGAGTCGCAAACGTCATCGCTGGCCTTCAGTCCGAATTTTTTAATAATTTGACGACTTTCAACAACCATATCTTCCACCCCTTATAGCTATCGGCATGGAACTGCTATGGTGTACAATGGAAGTCTTCGTACAACAATTACACACAGACCATTGGTTTGCGTTCTGTAGTTTTTGCTGCAGAGCGAAATATAATCACACACACACACACACACACACACACACACACACACACACACACACAAAGTAGAATTTTATATACAACGATAACTTTCCATCCCAATATACTCCACCCTTTTATCATTATCAACCCTCAAGCAACAATGCAACCAATAAAACCATTTTCAAAGAGTAATTATTGTTTAGCACTTCGCGTTATATTCTTCAAATTACTAAATATCTATCAGATCGCTATAAAACCGTGCCTAAAACCTTCCTCAGGTATAAATTAGTAACTGTACAAATATTTAAGTCTCTGCGTCTTGTCGTTCGGACGTGATAAGCGTACACCGAACAAACATTTACACACACACACACACATTATATATATATATATATATATATATATATATAAACAGCTATCTGATCGCCATAAAACCGCGCCTAAAACCTTCCCCGGGTAGACATTAGTAACTGTACAAATTTTTAGCTCTTTGTCTTGTGGTTCAGACGTGATAAACGTACACCGAACAGACATTCACATTTATAGATATTAGATTATGAAAGCGTCGTAGAGTGTGTAAATAGCGTAGTGGGTAGCATGGTAAGACGCAGTTGTACCGGATTCGCGTCTACCTATTCCTATTTTTTTTTTCTAAACATTTCTGGGTCTGTGTGTGTGTGTGTGTGTGTGTGTGTGTGTGTGTGTGTGTGTGTGTGTTGTCCTTACTCTTATCATAAGTTAGTTTACGTAATTTGAAAGCCTCGCGGCTACTAACCGCAGCCAGTGAAGTCCCTTAGATTTACAACCATTTCAACATTTGAAGCTGTAGGGTTAACCAAGGCCAGGTAAACGAGGTTCCACGGTATACGTTTGCCTCGATCGTAGGGCAAACACTTGGCGTGGATGAGTGCTGAGTCTGAATGAAGTATCTGTGCTGTGGCGGGAATTAAGGAGGATGCGGTTGAACACGGGGGAGTGGTCTGGACACATTGAAGACGGGGCCGCCACTACAGATTAGGTTCAATTCACTGGGAGGGGCGACCCCGTGCTTCATTCACCGACTGTCGCACGCAGGCTGGGAGTACCAAGACTCTCCCACTGGACAACATTCAGGCCGGTTTATTTGGACGGCGATGCGGCCCTCGCTCTGTCCTTGAAACTGATTTGCGGAGGCCACGGAAGACGCCGCTGCTTTGTCATCTGCGGTGTTAAAGAAGTGGCTTGGCTTTACTGAACCTTACTGTCAGCAGTATGGTACAAACACAATAGCGCTATACACAGACATTATAAAATAAACAGTCTGAACAATGATCTTCAGGTCATGTTGCGATGCTCTGTACAATTTGTGTGTTACTTCCTTCTGACGATTCAGGCCACATTCGCTTACGGCATCAGACTAAACTGCGAAATTGTTGCTGTCAAGAAAAGATTTTAGCACATAATTTTACGCTAAAACTCTTTCTGTAGTTATGTTTTAAAACAAATGCTTGCGTTTTCATACGAAGAAAAGATTCTTGTCTATTTCTTGGCAAACGCCAGGTACTCGAAATTCATTTCAAACGTCTGGTCAGACGAACTGTGTGAGTCATGTTAGCTGCTCCGTGCCGCGGTGGTTTAGCCGAGCGGTCTAAATCACCTCTCTGCGGAGCGCGCGGTTGCTCGCCGTGGAGGTTCGAGTCCTCCCTGGGGCATGGGTGTGTGTGTGTGTGTGTGTGTGTGTGTGTGTGTGTGTGTGTGTGTGTGTGTGTGTGTTTGTCCGTAGGTTAGTTTACCTAGGTTTAAGTAGTTTGTAAGCTACGGACTGATGACGACGCAGTTTTGTCCGATAGATTTACAGACATTTGAACAGACAACTGCTCCGTTCTGTCATCCACATTATTTTATCCGTAATTCAGCAATTGTTTGGAAAGCAAGTGAGTTCATCTTTGGTGTTGCTGAATTTTGGGTGGTCTTTCCACTTCATATCGATTCCGACATAAGCTTATGGATATTTTTAGATTGTTCCAATTGATTGACTCCTAATGGTGTAACCAAAGAGTAAAGGGATTGGCGGTATGCAATAATTTTCTCGATCGTGCAATCATGTCGTCTTCACTTCTATATCCATTATTTCTGCTAAGCCACTTTCTCGCTTGATCTCGGCGGCCGGCCGCGGTGGCCGAGGTGACTGAGGCGCTCCAGTCACGGTCAGCACGGCCACTACGGTCGGGGGTTCGAATCCCCCCTCGGGCATGGATATTTGTGCCGTCCTAGTTCGTAAGTAGTTCATAAGTAGTTTTTAAGTTTAGGGATTGATGACCCCGTCGTTAAGTCCCATAAGTTGTACAAACATTTGAACATTTTTTGATCTTGGCGAGCCAATGCTGATAGTACTAACACTCTAAGGGGGGAGGGATTAGGGAGAGGAGGGAAATGATTATCTTGGGATGCTATATGGCAATGATTGTAGCGTTGAAATGGAAGCAGGCTTGACTTCGAAGTCAGGGTTGTCAACTGAACACAGCACATATACTGAAAGAAGGTTTATTGCGAACTGAAATGTACACGCAGCACTCACTGCCTCTCGGGGCGAGTGCTCTATTTATACACAGACAGAATGTACCAGAAAGTAGAATAATAGTTAACACAAGAAACATGTAGAACATTCAGGAAGGGGACTGCGACGCGTCAGTCACGGTCTGCACGGCCATTACGGTCGGGGGTTCGAATCCCCCCTCGGGCATGGACATTTGTGCCGTACTTAGTGTTAGCTAGTTCATAAGTAGTTTGTAAGTTTAGGCACTGATGACCCCGTAACTAAGTCTCATAAGCTATACAAACATTTGAACATTCTGGAAATAATTACAAAGAAATAAAATTTTGCCGGTGGATGGAATTGAAACGGCGATCTTCAGCACCGCAATCGGTGATGCTATCCATGGCACCACGCCGGCAGTCGGTTAACTGGTGGTCTTGCGGCAATATTGATTGCCGATGACTGAAAATATGTAGGGAACTGGGATTCGAAACCGGGGTTTCCGCTTTTGGCTGGAGAAGTGTATTGTTGTCAATGTTTGAGCCAGTAATATGAATTTGTTACCATGTGTACTTATAGTCAAAGTTTCGTCCACAATTATTCTGCTATAGGCGAAACGTTTGTGTTTCCATGTGACGTCGCTGCTTAAATGTTCAAATGTTTGTAGAGCTTATGGGACTTAACTACGGGGTCATCAGCCCCTAAACTTAACTACTTATGAACTACCTACTACTAAGGACGGTACAAATATTCATGCCCGAGAGGATTCGAACGCCCGACCGTAGTGGCCGTGCAGAACGTGACTGGCGCGCCGCAGACCGCTCGGCCACCGCGGCCGGCGACGTCGCTGAACGAGATCTTTTTAAGCAAGTATTCAATATAACAATTAACTCCTCAGGCATGTATGCTAGAGTTAGTTTTCGATAAGCGCCTTGCTTAGGCAAAATTTGTCTAAATAAAAATAATTTTGTTTAACAATCAAGGTATGGAAAAAAACTCACTTGAATTATGTACGGCGTAGCTTGCAAAAACGGGCTAGAAAGTGAGAAGCAAAAGGTTCTGTTCGCGAACTGTTAAAATATTCTTAATTTCTCCTAAAAAAAACTAACTTAGATAAAATGGTTATTTCATTCGTCTGAAAAAGGGTTCAAAGTACGTCCGCTAAATTCGTATGATACGGCAGCCCCTGGAGTTGCGTAAACACATAAGAGAGGCTTTTTTGGCTTCGAGCCGATAAACCTCTTCCCTTATATAAGAAGTAGCCACAGGGAGGTTAGGGACCTTACATAATTACTTCTTCCCCTGTGTTTTACATTTTTATTGATATTCACAACGAAAGGAACTAATTCGTCTAAAATGCTTTAGAATAATGTATGTCCTGTTAAGGAGGCATTGTCAAAGTCATCTTAAAATGACTATACCGGTGACAGAAATCATGGGAGACGAACTAATATCGTGAAGATGGAAGTAAGTACCATCAGCTGCGGTATAATTTTTTATTCAATTATGCAACCGATTTCGATTTCGCACCATTCAGGCCCCCGTTGTGTAACTGTCCGTAATAACACATTTAGAAGGGGTGGCCGTTGACATAGGTAACCGTAAATTTCTTTGTCCTTTCATGTCTGAAATAAAACGTTTGATTTCTGACATGAAAGGACAAAGAAATTTACGGTTACCTATGTCAAAGGCCACCCCTTCTAAATGTGTTATTACGGACAGTTACACAACGGGGGCCTGAAGATGGTGCGAATATAGCACCGAAACCGGTCGCATAATTGAATAAAAAATGTTAACACGGCTGTTAAAGTGTTCCCGCTGTGCAGAATTTTGTGCATGAATTGATCTCGGTTATGCCCTATAAATGTTTGATGGGATTCATGTTGGGCCCCGGGTTGAGTAGCCGAGCGGTCTAAGGCGCCTCGCTGCGGAGCGCGCGGTTACTCGCCGTCGGAGGTTCGAGTCCTCCCTGGTGTGTGTGTGTGTGTGTGTGTGTGTGTGTGTGTGTGTGTGTGTGTTTGTTGTCCTTATGTTATTTTACCTTAGTTTAAGTAGTTTGTAAGCTACGGACTGATGATCACGCAGTTTGGTCCGATAGATTTACAAACATCTGAACATCTGATTCATGTTGGGCAGTCTGGAAGGCCAAATCGTTCTGCGTAATTACCCAGAATGTTCCTTCGAGCCAATCTCGGACAATTGTGGCATGGCGCATTGTGAGCCCTTAAAAAGTCCATCGTTGTTTCGGAATACGAAATCCCTGAATAGCTGCAAATTGTTTCTAATGCCCATATATGACCATTTCCAGTCAATGATGGATTTATTTGGACCAGAACACCAGCTCCATTCCATGTAAAAACTGTCCAGTGTATTATGGAACCAACACCAGCTTGCATAGCCCCTTGTTGATAGCTTGGCTCCATGGCTTCGTGGAACCTGCGCCACGCTCTGAAACTATCATCAGCTTTTACCAACTGGAATCGGCGCTCATCTGACCAAGCCACGCCGCGCGGAAGAATGACCGGTTGGTCTAAAGCATCAAGCTACGGGCTGGTCGGCCGTGCCCCCCCGCCCTCGGAGGTTCGAGTCGTCCGTCGGGCATGGCTGTGAGTGTCGGCCATAGTGTAAGTTAGTTTGTTTTTAAGTCTAGGAACTGATGACCATAGCATTCTGGTCCAATAGGTTTACAAACATTTGAACCAAGCCACGGTTCTCCATTTGTTTAGAGTCCAACCCGATATAGTCAAGAATAGTCGAGGCCCTGCAGGCGATGTAGGCTAGGCCACTCAGGTCGTTCGTCTGCAGCCAAAGCTCATAAACGCCAAACTGCCCGGCACTGCCTAACGGAATAGTTCGTCGTATGTCGCCCATGGATTTGTGTGGTTGTTTCGTGCGTTCTTTGTTTACTAGCACTGACACCTCTACGTTAACGCCGCAGACCGATCATTCACTGTCACGCATGACTGGCAGTGCGGTTCTTGGCATCATGTCAGGGACTGCGTGGCTATTCCCGTCGAAGGTTCGAGTCCTGCCTCGAGCGCGCGCGCGTTTGTTTGTTTGTTTGTTTGTTTGTGTGTGTGTGTGTGTGTGTGTGTGTGTGTGTGTGTGTGTTGTTAAATTAGTTTGTAAGTCTTGGGGCCGGTGACAACAGTAGTGTGGTCCGATAGGATTACAAAAACTTGAACATTCGGTCATTCAGTGCAGGAAGTGGAAATAGCTGATCACCTCCGTCATGCTTTAGAGTCTCTCTCTCTCTCTCTCTCTCTCTCTCTCTCTCTCTCTGTTCCATCAGGCACGGATCCAACACTGACGAGCAATATTCAAGTATTGTTAGTTCGAGCGTTTCGTAATTTATTTGCTTTGTTGATGGACAGTCTGCGTTTACACACTAAGAAATCAGTTAATTTTATGCGTGATGCGACAACTATGTTCTCTCATTAAATCACGTCTCCACATTTACTTATTTTCCTGCGCTGATTCCCTGCAACACACTGACAAAACACACCCGACGTACGTCATCTTTGGAGGGTCACATAATTGCGTGGTACCAGCTCAACTCCACGTACTGTGCTGCGAAACGACTAGTGTACTGTTTTAAGGGAGATAAATTATATACTCCAAGGAAAAAAGTCGAATCACGAAGGAACTATCGGAATGAGACGCAACTCGGTAGAAGTGATGTCTGCACAGACGAAGAACTGATTACAAATTTCGGAAAAATATGGACAGCTTCACAAACTGATGAAGTTTGTACCGTGGTGGTCACCTCTGGCCTTTATGCAAGCAGCTATTCTGAATTTTATTGACAGTTGTATGTCCTGATGAGGACACGGAAAGGACATAATACGTTGTAATTGACGGAAAGTCATCGAGTGAAACAGAAGTCACTTCTGGCGTTCCACAGGGAACTTTTATAAGGCCCATATTGTTCCTTAGTTTTATAAATGATTTCGGAAACAATCTGAACAGCTCTCTTAGACTGTTCGCTGTCCCAAAAATTGGCAATTGATGCTAAATAATTGAAGTCGTCCATATCAGCATTAAAAGAAATCTGTTAAATTCCATTTACACTGTAAAATAATCAAATATAAACGTCGTAAATTCAACTAAATAACGAGGAATAACAATGACGAACAGCTTAAATTGGAAACAACGAACATAAAATATTGTAGGGAAGGCGAACCAAAGGCTAAGATTCATTGCCAGAACACTTATTGTTGGAAGATGCAACAGTTCTACCAAAGAAACTGCCTACACTGCGCCTATGCGTCGTATTTGGAGTATTGTTGCACGTTTTTGGATCCCCCACCAAGTGGGACTCACGGACGATTTAGAGAAATTACAAAGCAGGGCAGCTACTTTTGTACTGTCGCGATATGGGGGAGAGTGTGTCACAGAAATGATGCACGAGTTGGGGTGGAAATAATTAAAACAAAGGCGTTATGCGTTGGGGCGAAATTTATTTGCGAAATTTCTTGTCACTAACTTTGTCCTCCGAATGGGAACATATTTTTTTAGCAACCACCTACAAAGGAAGAAAAGTTCATAAAAAATAAGAGAAATTGGGTCGAAACGAAAATATTTGCATGTTCCTATTACAGAATGGAACGGTAGAAAAATATCATAAACCCTCTGCCATGGTTCCTCTTCCTCCAGTAAATATGTCTTCAGATAGGTATCACCTGAGCATCCTGCATGTCTCCTTGTCCTGGACATCCTCCTCAATTTGCTTGTAACTTCTTCCTTTCGTCACATCTGTTATCATTCCAAACCTTCTTCTTCCTCTCCGTATTTTTCCTTATATTTTTCACTCCATTGTCTTCTGCACTGTGTACTTCCTACGTAATATATGTCTCATCCAAAATGTGTTCCTCTTCTGATCATTCTGTTTTACCATGCTCAACACCTCCTCGTTTCTCATTCTGTCACTCCATTTCACTTTCTCCATTCTTCTCCTTAGTCACATTTCAAAGCTTTCTAAATATTTTTGTTCTTTCTTTGTAACTGTCCACGTTTCAGAGCCATAAGACATCACGTTCCACACAAAACATTTAGAAAACAGCAGATTAAAAGGGGATGTTCCTGGCTGTCATTAAGTCTTTCACTCTCTCAAACGCTTTCTTTCCCATGTATATTCTGTGTTTCACCTCTTCTGTACAACTTCCGTTGGAAATTATCAAGCTTCCCAGATATTGGGATGATTGAACCTAGTTATTGATTGTGTCACCTTCTTTTCTGATGTACAACATTTTGGTCTTACCCGAATTTTTTCCCCCACCCTTGCAATATTCTCCACATTACCTGGAGCTCTTCTTCTGTAACTGCTAGTACAGTCATGGTGCAACGAGGTGGTTGTAATCGCTCCCTTCGGTCTGTTGATCCCTCCTGCACCCAGCGATTACAGATCCGCATCACAGTTGCATGGGTACGTCCGACACGTTCACGTATTTCTCGGATAGATAATACGCAATCCCTAAGGCAACTGTTCTTCCTGGGTCGAACTCGGTAATGTGCCGCACTGAAGCTGCTTACTTAAAACATTCGCACGAAAGAAAAATTGCAGTACGTCCACAAGGCTGTCCGCTCTCCCTTTATAAAGCCGCGCGGGATTAGCCGAGCGGTCTGAAACGCTACGTTGCTGATCCCTCGGCCTCCCGCATCGGAGGTTCGAATACTCCCTCGGGCATGGATGTTTGTGTCGTCTTTAGTATAAGGTAGTTCATAAGTAGTTTGTAAGTTTACGGACTGATGACCCCGCAGTTAAGTCCCACAAGCTTCACAAGCATTTGATCATTTTCTCACTTCATAAAGTCTAACGGGGGAGGGGGGCGGTACTGACGCCCATGACGTCCTCATGCGCTGAAATCCTAATCATGTGCATCTCTCGTCGCTGCAAATTTAACTTGATTTGGATGCTTTCTTCGGGTGTTGCATTTTTTGTGGTCAACAGTGTATTGGTTGACTCTTCCAGTAACACACGCCTTCGGATTTTTTGCAGTTACGAGGTATGTCCACAAAGTAAGTTCCGTTTGGTTATATAAACCGAACAGGTACAGATACAGAAAAAATATTGATTGTACAAAAATCTACAACTGTTAAACTACTTTTCTACATAGCTTCCGAAATTTTGTAGGCAATTGTCATAGCATGGCACAAGGTTTTGTGTACCTTTTTCATAGAAGGTTGCCGCCTGTGTATTCAACCATGCGGTAACATGTTCTTTCAGCTCGTCATCATCGTTGAAGTGTTGTCCACCAAGAACAGATTTTTAGGTGTAAGAAAAGGATTACTGTCAAAAGATTTTTGTACGATAATGCCTGACCTCACACACCGAATGTGACCAAACAATTCTTATGGAAATTTCAATGGGACCTGTTTGATCATCCTCCATACAGCTCGGACCTCTCCTAGCGACTTTCATCTCTTCTTAACCTAAAATCTGTCCTTGGTGGTAAACACTTCAACGATGATAAAGTGCTAAATGTTACCAGATGGTTGAATACACAGGCGGCAACCTACTGTGAAGGACGCATACAAAAACTTGTGCCACGCTATGACAAGTGCCTACAAAATTTCGGAAGCTATGTAGAAAAGTGGTTTAACAGTTGATTTTTGCACAATAAATGTGTTTTCTGTAACTGTACACGTTTGTTTTATATAACCAAAAGGAACTTAATTTGTGGACATACCTCGTAAATGCACCGCGCCTCTTTCGTAGCATTTGCCAATGGAGTTTGGTTGGCATCTCCATCACGCTATGCCTGCAGCGAAACATACTGTTCTTCTTTGGATCTTTATTTCCTCTACCAGTCGTAAGTCGTGATGGCCCCGATGGCGTCATTCATATGCGATTTGGACAGTGTTCTTGGCTTCCAGACATTGGAGCCACTATTGCACACTAAAGCATCTCATCAGTTTGCATCCTGTCATCATCATTTGTATTCCGTTCTCAGCGTTGCAAAACGTGAGAGGCCATTTTCTTTCTTCCATCCAGTCCTCTCGTGCGAGATTTTTTAATGGGCCGCTAAGTGCGGGGTGAATATCGAAGGTCAGTTGGCAGACGTGTCTGGAATGGGGACTTCACTCCCACTGCCCTGTGCTTTGAAGCTGCAGACACCTGTTGAGCTGCCCTCTGACGGAGCAAGTAGCGAGTTTATACGAATGTGCCTTTCTTATTCAGAGCTCTTTCCGCTTGTACGGTGGTCACAGCAATACGCAAGCTACATCAACAACAGGGCTCAGCAATTCATACTTGTTCATGCAGGGTAATTAACTGTCTTTTGCAGCTGTAAATAAGTGTAAGACGAGAGGCCAGTGACTATTTAAAAGTATATTATGTGGTCAACTGTAACAATAAGATTGTCTTTACATTTTTACTTTTGTTTGGCAGGGAATTTATAATGCCACTTCAGAACTATTTATCTGCAATATTACTAAAAATTTCCGGGCTATTATGCCGTGGTCTTATGGATTTGTTATTGAAACCCAACGTTTCGTCCCCAACTGCGGAGGACATTTACAAGGGGGATCGTGGCACTTTTGAATGTCAGATTAATTGTAGAATTCAGTTCACCATGGAGAAGGAGGCAGATGGAAAACTGAATTTTATTGACGTGTCAGCTTTCAAAAAGGGGAATGGCAGATTGGGCCATACAGTTTATCGGAAGCTCACACACACAGACCGTTATCTGCACCGCCATTCAAACCACCATTCACAGCAAAAGCGGGGCATTATAAAGACGTTGGCGGACAGAGCAAGGAACATCTGCGAACCGGAATTACTCGACGTGGAATTGAAACACCTGAGTAATGATTTACTTAAGAATGGCTATTCGTCCACAGAGATGAGGAGAGCGTTGAGGCCGACACGTAGAATTGAAAACGATTAGAACGTTCCTGTGAAATCCAAAGTCTTCCTGCCTTTTATTAAGGACGTCACCGACCGCATCGGTAAAATTTTGAAGGAACGGAATGTTGTTATTTACAAACCTACTCGGAAGATACAGGATCACCTGAAATCGGCGAAGGATGCTCGCAGCCGGCCGCGGTGTCCCAGCGGTCTGCGGCACGCCAGTCACGGTCTGCACGGCCACTACGGTCGGCGGTTCGAATCCCCCCTCGAGCATGGATATTTGTGTCGTCCTTAGTATTAGCTAGTTCATAGGTAGTTCGTAAGTTTAGGAACTGATGACCCCGTAGTTAAGTCCCATAAGCTATACAAACATTTGAACATTTGGATGCTCGCAAACCGCTAGAAAAAGCAAGAATTTATAGGATTCCGTGTAGCTGTGGGAACGTCTACGTGGGTAGCATAAAAAGAATAAAAAATGCTTATTTACAAATATGAAGTACGTTTGAAACTGTTCCTTGACTGTGAGCAAAATGTTATGCATAGGACCAATCCTGTAACTTTTAATGTCGCGAGTTCTAGCGGGTTAAATGACATATATATTCCAAATGAAAGAAATATGAGAAAAGATCAAAGCGAGAATTGAACTAAGGACCCTTTGATATCATTCTGCAAGGCTACGAATATAACCACGCAGCCCGTCAGCAAAATCCCGTTTGTACGTGAAGTTCCTTAGAAAACTTCAAAGTCTGTTTTATCGAGTGTTTTTTGAGAATTGCACCGAACTGGTTTTGCCGATTGTTATTTGAGTTCTGCGTACCACGAATATAAGAAATTTCATAACTCCGATTGCCACATGGTGTAAGAGACATTAAATAAAACTATTACGTCGTCTTGATGTTCAATGCGTGGACCCAAATTTTTTCAAAGTTAGTAAGTTGCCTACTTGTTTTTTATTTACTTTTTATTTGGAAATGTAGCGGAATAACTAACTTCTTCGAGAGTCATCAGTAATCTGTTCCAGCACGTGCACCAAGAAAGATAAGCCAGGTCAAATGTCGTTCAACAGTGTTTCTGGAGGCCACTATTCCAAGGACAGGCTGGGGCCTCACATTTATCCGTTAGGTACTACGACTGTTCTTCTCAATTGGGGTGGTGTCACGAAGAGGCAATTTTAAACGTTCGCAAAACTACTGTGAGTAAAATAACTTAAGTTTTAAAGACTACGACCATTACTGCTCTTTTTTGTCGATGAAATGCCGGTTTGTGAAAATGTTTCTAAAAGTAATGAACATCTTTGTATTCTAATTTCCTTGCTTTTATAGAAAGCTGTATATAATGACTCCAGTATCCAGCCTAATTATTACTTACTAAAAATACATACATTAAAATTTCTGCAGTATTTATTTAGCTGTCTTTGTCTTAGAAACTCAAATTCGCGCAGTAAATGACTATCGTTGTCGAATAGCTCATGACACTGTCTGAGGATCAAAGTCTAGAAATTCTGTACGCCACATATTTTACCTGAAGCCATTGTTTCCACAACGGCTCTTCTAATTCACTGTGTAGTTTAGAGATCTTGGCCGATTCTGTTGCTGAGGAATACCTCATCAGCATGTTACACAGACGGCGTGAGAAACCTGTCACTACACTGCTTCTGAGCAACTGCTTAGGAGTGTGTTGGTCCACTTTTGTAGCTCAATTCAGCAGTGATTGTGTGTGGCATGATTTTTTTTTCAAGTCCTTCTTACGTTTCTAGAGGTATGTGTGAGCAGAGGGATACGTATAGGTCTCTCAATCCATGCCCCCTCAGATAGCCCACCACTCTTAGAGTTGGTGCGTAGAACGCACGAGACCTAGAGCTATTACGGCCTTTCTTCTTTCCTACCGAGCGAGGTGGCGCAGTGGTAACACTGGATTCGCATTCGGGAGGACGATGGTTTAACTCCACCTCCGGCCATCCGGATTTGGGTTTTTACTGTTTTCCATAATTTACTGTTGTAAAATGATGAGATGGTATGTTTGATAGGGCACGGTCTATTTCTTTCTCCATCCTTACTTCAATAGTCTGAGCGTCGAGCGTGTGCTCCGTCTCTAATGACCACGCTGTCGACGGGACGTTCGTTCCTTTTCTCTTCTTTTTCATGGCATCACCTCTCCTGTGCCTCCCCCTTCCCCGTTTCCCTCGACGTCGGCCGAGATATCCTACTCAGTTTTGCTAATCCTTACGGTTTTGTCCCACTTTTATTTACTTCGCTTCTCCTTTTTGGCATGATTGGTTCTTCTTTGGGGTTTGACCTATACTACTAATTTTTTTCCCTTTGCTGCGAGTCAAGTGGGAAGAGCACCTTAACAAGCTTCTTCGGCATGTGACCGTACCGCCCCTTCCGTGTTTTAGTTGACCTCAAAAATGTTCAAATGTTTGTACAGCTTATGGGACTTAACTACGGGGTCATCAGTCCCTAAACTTACAAACTACTTATGATCTACCTTATACTAAGGACGGCACAAATATCCATGCCCGAGGGAGGATTCGAACCCCCGACCGTAGTGGCCGTGCGGACCGTGACTGGAGCGCCTCAGTCCCCTCGGCCACCGCGGCCGGCAGTTGACCTCATTATCAGTATCACGCTAGAGTCCATATAACTAGTACAGTAGTCAGTCGTTGCCGTACAGTCGCTGTGAACCCGTCTGGTTGATAGCTATGAAACATAGGGGTGAAACTTGCTGTAACTGAGCTGTTACCTCCCCAAGTACACCTAGGAATGATTTCATTTTGGTGTATCGAAAGTTGTGGCAACGGCCACCATGTCAAGAAGCTCCTGCTGTGTCTGTCTGGAAGAGCCTATGATAAGAGTTGGCTCTCTGCATATGAGACGGATCTGTCTTCAACTAACTGGCCGTGTTTCTATGGCCATCTCCTCAGCTGGGAATAGATCCTTTAATGCCGCTTCTGCTGATCCTACGACCTTCCCCTTCCTGGCTGCCGTCTGGAATTTTGGCTCGCCCCAGATTTATCGGGGCTAGGACTCTGTAGATATTTGGCATATTTCCTGCATCTAAAGCAATGAATCAGTATTTGTAAATTGAATCCATTTTAAAAATAAACAATAACACATTTCCTTGAAACAATATTGTCTCGTTATACCAACGGTGTCAAACATAAGGAGAGGCATTGAATTAAAATTTATGCTGTGGCCGGGATTCGAACCCGGGACCTCCTACTTACTAGATAGGCGCTTTAAACCACTTTTTTTACGAGAAGAAAGTCAGTATTCTTCAAAATTTTAATGAAATCAAGTACCGTCTATGTAATTCAGAATAGTGATGCTCAGCTAACACAGCGTTGCAGCCAAAGCGACTACACGGACTGTCTTAACGCATTTCTCCTTCCACACCACATCCTTAAATTCTGCCTGAGGAACAAGGCGGGATTGTTCCCATTCGCGTTCTTTCCTGGGGTGCTATTCCAATATCGGAGAGCCCTGGCAATTTGATACGCATTTTCACAGGGAATATGAGGCAGAATTAAAGTATGTGGTGTGGAGGGAGACGTGCTTGACGACAGTCCGTGTAGTCGCTTAGGCTGCAACGCTGTATTAGCTGAGTGGTCTAAAGCGCCTACCTAGTAAGTAAGGGCGCCGTGGCTCAGCGCGCCCGGCCAGAGGGCTGAACGCTCCCTGTAATAAAAAAGCTGAGCCAAAGAACACACAGAACCAACACGAACAAACACGATCAGCATCCGCAAGAACAAGAACTACCCATAGAGCAAAAAAAAAAAAGGTAAGTAGGTCACGGGTTCGAATCCCGGCCACAGAACAAATTTTAATTTAATGCCTCTCCTTATGTTTAATACCTTTGGAATCCATTGTATTGTTCATTATGAAATATCACACTACTTAAGCAATCGCGTGCAACTAAATTACTTTAGTCCAAAAAACAAATACGCTTTGCATGGTGTAATGCAGTCCACGAAGTTTATTAACGAGTTATCCAACAAGGAAGAAGGAATAAAGGAAGGAAGATAAGGGTATATCGTCCCGTCGAGAGCGTGATTGTTAGAGACGGAGTTGTCTAACAGTTTAGTAAGCAGTTCATGTTTTGTTGAACTTAACATTGAAAAACAAAGAAAGAAATTATTGATTCATTATGGTATTCAGCACGAGTTGTTTATATGCTTACGTAAAACTACACGAATCCGACCGTTGTGGTGGTCAGATTAGATTCTGGAGACACCGGCATGAAGGAGTGTTGAACAGTTGTCTTATGCATCCCCATACTGAGCCTGCACTCGGTATTATTGTGGTGGTACTGGATTTCACGTCCGCACATATCTAGGTCGCATTGCACACTAACCAGCCAACGCTACATCTCTGAACTTGCTGCCGGCCACACTGCAGTAGGACAGTGCACGACCAAACACGCAGTGTTGAAGAGGGCTTCATCACCTACTGGCTGCATAGCTGCCTTTGCCTCCCTGTTCTCCCGATCTCTTGCTTATCGAAAACGTCTGCCCGAGGATTGCGGAGCGATATTTCACTCACTGCTTTACCATAGCAGCTTTGGCACTACACTAAATGATCAAAAGTATCCTGACACCCCCAAAATATACGTTTTTCATATTACATGCATTGTGTTGCGACCTATTGCCGGGAACTCCATATCAGCGACCTCAGTAGTTATTAGATATCTTGAGAGAGCAGAATAGGGCGCTCCACAGAACTCACGGATTTTGAATGTGTGCAGGTGATTGGGTGTCACTTGTCAGAAGTCTTTACGCGAGATTTCAACACTCCTAAACATATCTAGGTCCACTGTTTCTCATGTGATAGTGAAACGGAAACGGCCGGCCGCGGTGGCCGAGGGGACTAAGACACTCCAGTCACGGTCTGCACGGTCACTACGGTCGGGGGTTCGAATCCCCCCTCGGGCACGGATATTTGTGCCGTCCTAGTTCGTAAGTAGTTCATAAGTAGTTTGTAAGTTTAGGGACTGATAACCCCGTAGGTAAGTCCCATAGACTTTACAAACATTTGAACATTTGAAAGGGAAACGTGTGAAGGGGCACGTATAGCACGAAAGACAGAGACCGTCAAAGTTGAAGAGGTCGTACAGTGTAATGGGTAGACATATATCCTAACGATCACGCGGGAATTCCAAACTACATTAGAAAGGAAGGAAGCTAGGAGTTTAACGTCCCGTCGACAGCGTGGTCATTAGCTTACGCTCGGAGTATTTGGGTAAGGATGTGAAAGAAAATCTGCCGTGCTCTTTCAAAGGAACCATCCCGGCATTTCCCTGGAGTGATTTAGGGAAATCACGAAAAACCTAAATCTGTATGGCTTAAATATTTCTTCATTATTTAGTGACGTCAAAACCCTGAACATTAAACAAACAACAACAGTTTCTTGTTTGTAAAGCTATCGGACTCAACTGCTAGGTTATTAGTCCGTAGCTTACAAACTACTTAAACTAAGGTTCCGCGCGGAAGTAGCCGAGCAGTCTGGAGCGCCACGTTGCGGACCGTCATTCTCCCGCGTCGGAGGTTCGAATCCTCCCTCTGTTTTGTCTTTAGTATAAGTTAGTTCATAAGTAGGTTGTAAGTTTAGGGAGTGATGACCCCGCAGTTAAGTCCCATAAGCTTTACAAACATTTTTTAACTTAAACTAAGGCAAACTAACCTAAGGACAACACAAACACCCATGCCCGAAGGACTCCAAAGGCCGCGCGCACCGCAGCACGGCGCCCCAGAACGCATGGCTAATCTGCCGCGCCAAGAAACTGTCCCTATGGTTCACGAGTATTTTCAATTACGAACGTCATTGATTAGAAAGAATAATACATACTCTGAGTTTAGAGAAACACTGGATTTGTCATTAATGACTTATTGCATTATTATGTCAAAATTTAATCTACAATTTATTGTTACTAAAAACTTACATGCTTAAATATGATCTTTTTTTTACAATACATTACTTTAAATTGTTTTTTGACCTGAAATTCATGACGTCTATTTGATCAGCCGTGTGCTCCCACATAGTTGAAAATTTACATTAAAGTATTTCGTAATTTATGTTTCTACAAATTGATAGGCTATTTCATATTGCTTATTTACTTTTGATAATAGTTATACAGAGTGTTACAAAAAGGTACGGCCAAACTTTCAGGAAACATTCCTCACACACAAAGAAAGAAAATATGTTATGTGGACATGTGTCCGGAAACGCTTAATTTCCATGTTAGAACTCATTTTATTACTTCTCTTCAAATCAAATTAATCGTGGAATGAAAACACAGCAACAGAACGTACCAGCGTGACTTCAAACACTTTGTTACAGGAAATGTTCAAAATCTCCTCCTTTAACGAGGATACATGCATCCACCCTCCGTCGCATGGAATCCCTGATGCAGCCCTAGAGAATGGCGTATTATATCACAGCCGTCCACAATAAGAGCACGAAGAGTCTCTACATTTGGTACCGGGGTTGCGTAGACAAGAGCTTTCAAATGCCCCCATAAATGAAAGTAAAGAGGGTTGAGGTCAGGAGAACGTGGAGGCCATGGAATTGGTCCGCCTCTACCAATCCATCGGTCACCGAATCTGTTGTTGAGAAGCGTATGAATATGTCGACTGAAATGTGCAGGAGCTCCATCGTGCATGAACCACATGTTGTGTCGTACTTGTAAAGGCACATGTTCTAGCAGCACAGGTAGAGTATCCCGTATGAAATCATGATAACGTGCTCCAGTGAGCGTAGGTCGAAGAATATGAGGCCCAATCAAGACATCACCAACAATTCCTGCCCAAACGTTCACAGAAAATCTGTGATGATAACGTGATTGCACAATTGCGCGCGGATTCTCGTCAGCCCACACATGTTGATCGTGAAAATTTACAATTTGATCACGTACTGATGTGCTTGATGTTTGTACTGTACAGCAATAAGTCGCATGTCAACACAAGCACCGAAGTCAACATTACCTTCCTTCAACTGACGTTGAATCCAGGAAGTACAGTACATACTAACGAAACAATTGGGTATTTTGACAATTGTCTGCACGAATTATTGCAATGTACATTTAAAGAGATATACTAAAATGAGCTCTAACTTGGAAATCAAGCGTTTCCGGACACATGTCCACATGACATATTTTCTTTCTTTGAGTGTGAGGAATGTTTCCTGAAAGTTTGGCCGTACCTTTTTGTAACACCTTGTATAATCCGCTGTGTACTCAGACATGTCTCTTGGACGTTTGTTTTCTGTGATGTTTCAAAAACATTACAGTTTAAATTTGGTTTGTTTAGCTCAGAAAAGTGTGTGTTGACTGAATATTGCTGTAGGACTTGTCAGGCGTCAGGTGGGCGTATGCCTCCTTTGAGTTAGAGCGGCCTCGGTAATGAGCTGGCCGTCACAGGAATGAGGATGGTGGGTGATCTCGGCAGGAAGGTATCGCTGTGGGTCGATGCAGTAGCTGCGGTCAGCACGGGATATCTGCGCCAGCTTATCTGGCCGGAATGCGCGAACACAGCGGGGACACATTTCAGAGCGCCTCCGTATACACTACCGTCGCCGCTGCGCCACCTTCTAAACCCCACGCATGCCAATTTTATCACTGCCTGCTCACCTTAAATGCACGCCTAAGCCAGATAATGCCCTTAACCTCTAGATACCTGTATTGGAAAAGCAAATAACCTTTTAATGTATTCGTTGGCACCTTTTGAAGGTCAAATATTTAGTAATATGCAGGGTGAACCTCTTGTAAGGGGTGTAGAAGGTGTCTTGAAAAACAAAATGAGCATGGATACCCTTGCGCCGCGGTGGAGTAGCCGAGCGGTCTAAGGGGCCTCGCTGAGGAGCGCGCGGTTGCTCGCCGTCGGAGGTTCGAGTTCTCCCTGGGGCATGGTTGTGTGTGTTCGTCCTTAGGTTAGTTCTACTTAGTTTAATTAGTTTGTAAGCTACTGACTGATGACCATGCAGTTTGGCCCGATAGATTTAAAAACATTTGTACATTTTGATACCCATGCGCCGGCCGCGGTGGCCGAGGGGACTGAGGCGCTCCAGTCACGGTCTGCACGGCCACTACGGTCGGGTGTTCGAATCCCCCCTCGGGCATGGATATTTGTGCCGTCCTAGTTCGTAAGTAGTTTGTAAGTTTAGGGACTGATGACCTCTTAGTTAAGTCCCATAAGCTTAACAAACGTTTGAACATTTTTGACACCCATGCCCGGAAGCGTCATCCAGCGACGCTACAGAGCTGGAGGGGATGTCTAGCGGCAGGCACTGGTGCCTGTAACTCGGACTCTCCGTGGTGACGTTGAATGGCGTTCCCGGGCATGGGTTTCTATGCTCATTTTGTTTCCCAAGACGACTTTTACGTCCCCTAGAAGTTCGCTGGTGTAATTGTAATTCTGAAACATACTGACGTGTGAAACGCACACCCATCTGTCTTCGACGTCCATTAATTGTCGGAAATATGCGCAGGGCGAAATTTTGAGAGACTTTTGTTTTATTGCTAGCGTGCGAGGAATCGAACTGTGAAGCCCGAGTACGCGAATTTGGCTTCACCCTCTATTTTTTTTTTTTTTTTAATTTGTATAGGCCTACATTGTTGCAGGACATGTATCATATGCGATACATCAGGTTGCTAACGAAACAAAATTATAGACGGGGAAAGAATGGGTACTTTATTTTTGGTTTTTAAAACGACATAAAATATACAAAATATTTCCAAAATGCCTAATTAAATGGCCTTAGTATTAGTTAAAGTAGTTTGTAAGCCTAGTGACTGATAACCGAAGCAGTTAAGTCCCTTAGATGGGGTACTGATAACTTGCAGTTTGGTCCCCCTAAAAAATCCAAACAACAAGAAGTCCCTTAGATACGTACGTTTCATTTTGTAATCGGCTTGAAGACTTTCCAAGAACCCAGTGAGTTGTCTTCTAAGGCGAGTGTTCATCAGAGACAAGGGTATCATTAGTGTGTATCATGGTGGGTAGCGATCTGCGGCAGTTAGACAATGTGGTGTACGGGAATGTGTCGTCGTCGAGTGAGTTTACGAGAATAGAAGACGACTTTGGCAAAAGTTCTAGTTGCTGTGACGAATAACAGCTTTATGTAACTGTCGAAAAAATGTAGGTTAACGCTGATAACTAGGGAAACAATGCCATAACGTTCGAATACAGCATAAGTAGTGTGCTTACTGACTCAGGCGCATCGAGTAAATATGTAGGCGTAATGTTGCCAAGCGATTATGGAATGGAATGAACAAGTAACAGGGAAGGCGATTGGCCGCTTTCGGTTTATTGGCTATATCTATAAAGGAGTCCGCGTATAGAACGCCAGTTCGATCCACACTGGAATCACATTCGGGAGGACGGCGGTTCAAACCCCCCTGTGGCCATCCAAATTCAGATTTTCCATGATTTCCGTAAAACGCTCCAGGCAGATGGCGAGATGGTTACTTTCATTGTGCCTGGCCGATTTCCTTACTCATCCTTAACCAAAGACAATGAGCTTGTCCTTCGTCTCTAATGACCACGTCATCGACGGGATGACAAACCCTAATCTTCCTTCCTTCGGTTTGAAGGAAGGAAGCTTAGGGTTTAACGTCCCGTCGACAGCGTGATCATTAGAGACGGAGCTTACGCTCGGATTTTCGGGCAAGGATGGGGGAGGAAATCGGCCGTGCCCTTTGAAAGGAACCATCCGGCATTTGCCTGGAGCATTTTAGGGAAATCACGGAAAACCTAAATCTGGATGGCCAGAGGTGGAATTGAACCACCATTCCCCCGAATGAGAGTCCACTTCGGTTTGATCCGGTGGTGAGTAGTGGTAGTGTTTGGAATACCCATCAGGTCGAATTAAAAGGAGGCCCTAAAGGAATTCAGAGGCGGGCTGCTAGGTTTGTTAGTGGAAGTTTCGACCAATATGTAAGTACTACGGAGATGCTTCGTGAACTCTAGTCGGAATATCTGATGGGATGACGACGTTCTTTCCTCTGGACATTGAGAGAATTGAGTGAACACGCATTTGAAGCAGGTTGTAGATTGATTCAACTGCCGCCAGTGTTCCACAAATATAACGTAAGAGAAATTAGAAGTCGTTGAAGGCTCACGCGCAGACGTTTTTTCACCTCGATGTATCTACGAGTGGAACATGAAAGGAAACGTATAGCAGTGGCAGATAGTACCCTCCGCCACGCCCAAAACTTTGGCTTGCGGAATATCCTTTTGTATGTAGACGTAGAATCCAAACTGAAGAAAACTAAACATACTCGTGTACTTTTGAGCGATTTGATTTATAACAGTGGCATCACACTTTTTTTATTGTACAATTTTGAAGCTATGGCCGTAACGTAGTATTGAGTTGGTGAGACTGGCAAGTTGTTGTGTTACTGGAACAACTGGTTGTGAGCTGGTTGCCGCGCAATGCACAGGAAGTGGAGGCGTTAATGTGGCCGGCCTTCGCGACTGCCCTCGGATATCTTGGTGGGCAGTTTTAACAGTGTTGCCCGTCGACGTTGCAAATTGAAGCAGGCTAAATGCAAATTTATGAGTACGTCGTGGGCCCGTCTTGCATGCCGCAGACGAGTTTCCCACGCAAATGTTTCAGCTGAAACGTTCGTCATTACGTCAGCGCTGCATTACAAATTAGCTTGTCACACCGTACCGTGAACCACCCGAATTCAGTGACAGGCTAAAAACTCAAATGTATGTGAATATGCCAACGGTGCGATCTGAAGTGGAACGACCGCCTAAAGCTTAGCGACGGAAGACAGAAATCTGTTGCAAGAATAATTAGAAGGTAGTTTACAAAACCCTCGCTCGCTCGATAATTTAATATTGCTTTTCGTTCTGGGATCCATAGATCAAATAAAGATCTCTTTGTACGGACATCTTTCGGAAAGATCGTGCTAGGTTACTAACAATCGTGACATGAAAGGAAGGAGAAGAAGTTGTGAACACAGTATCCTTTACCATACACCATAAGGTGGTTTTGTGGATACAGGTGCAGAGGCAACGGAATTTCGCAGCAACACAGATACTCGGCAAACCAGCACGCTATGCGGGACGTACTTTATACCAGTGTTACGCATCCTCTACCCTATTCGATTGGCATATCGAACAAGCAGAGAAAAGATTTCCTGCGTTCCCTAATAACTGATTATTTTATTCTCGTCATACTTACGCTACATATACGTGGGTGGCGTTTACGATATCGTATTACTTCTCCAGAGTTCATTGTACGTTTCCCGAAGATATTAGTTAACACTTTGGTATGAGCTGTAGTGATATATTAAAAGCCCAGTAGCGCAACTCTGAAAAATGTTCAAATGTTTGTAGAGCTTATGGGACTTAACTAGGGAGTCATCAGCCCCTAAACTTACAAACTACTTATGAACTAGCTAATACTAAAGACGGCACAAATATCCATGCCCGAGGGGGGATTCGAACCCCCGACCGTAGTGGCCGTGCAGTCTGTGACTGACGCGCCGCAGACGGCTCGGCCACCCCCCCAGGGGGCCCACAGTTCTTTTGTGGGTACGTGTGTGGCGCGCACGGGGCCCCGAGCCGGAGCAGCCTTTCTTCTGCCCCAGGCTGCTTCACTTTCCCTCCCGGTTTATGCCTTCGCCCGGAGACGGGCATATTTCGTGAGATACGGTGGTTCTTGTTGTGGTTTTTCTTCCTTCGTTCCTTCCTTTCTTACCCTTCGTTTTCTGTCTCTCTCTCCTTGAACTCTCCTAGCCTTCTTCTCCTCATTAGTCTCCGCTTCGGCGTTTGAGACACTTCTTCCTTCTTCCTCTTCATTTCCTATCCTCTTCTTCTTTCCTCCCTGTGCGTGTCTGAAGGCCGACCCACGCATTATCGTGCGTAGCAGGTGACGGGGTAACGCGTAATTCCCCGCCCCGGGTAGACAAGTAAGGCACGTACGTACCCCCTGGTAAAGGCCAGGCCCAGGGAGGGGTGATTACCCGAGCTGGTACCTTCCGAACGTGCCGATTGGTCCCTCCGTCAGTTCTCGGGAGGTGTGACCTGAGGTGTGAACAATCACCTAAGGCGGGTAAGCCCTCGGAGAGGGCCCCCACTAGGAAGGAGCGCGCCATCGGAGACGCCGGTAATCACGGGGGACACTTCCGCGATGACTTCCTTATCTTCTTTCGTGACGTTGACCCACAAACGTAAGTTAGACTCGCCTCAGCCTAAAAAGACTCTGCCTAATGTACCTAAATTTCTGGTTGTCTCTCGCACCGACGGAAAGGATTTCAATTCTGTCAATCCTTTCGTTATACAGAAAGGTGTAGATGCAGTTGCTGGCCCTGTTAAAACCTGTTCACGTCAGCGCAATGGCACATTGTTGCTGGAAGTGGAAAGTGCCTTCCAAGCCCAAAAACTGATACGTACTACGTTGTTGCACACTTTTCCGGTTAAGGTCGAAGCGCACCGCACACTCAACTCGTCACGGGGGGTAGTCTTCACGAGATCCCTTGACGGGTTGTCTGATGAAGATATCCAATCGTATATGTCCGATCAGGGTGTGACAGCCGTCCACAGGGTCATGAAAAAGGTCGATAACCATCTGACACCGACTCGTACCGTGTTTTTGACGTTTGACAAAGTTGACCTCCCGTCGAAGGTCAAAGCAGGGTATGAAGTCATCTCCGTCCGCCCTTATGTACCTAACCCAACGCGCTGTTTTCAGTGCCACAGGTACAACCATACCCGTGAACATTGCCCAAATGCAGCAAAGTGTGTGACTTGTGGTAGGGACGCCCATGAGGGGGATTGCCCACCTCCGTCCCCTCACTGCCTAAACTGCAACGGTGACCATGCGGCTTCCTCTCGCGACTGCCCTGTATACAAGGATGAGAAGGTAATCCAGCAAATTCGGGTTACGGAGAAGGTATCAACATCTGCCGCTCGTAAGTTGTTGGCGAGTCGAAAGCCCACTGTCCTCCCAGCGGGTACATACAGTAAGGTGCTCACCTCACCTCGACCTACCAAGGATTCCAGTACCCAGACATGTGACTTCACTTTCGCTGACACAGTTGTGCGATCCGCCAGCCCGAAGATTGCCCGTTCCACGTCCCCGCTCCCTCTTGCTGCTTCTAGAGTACAGTCCTCGTCAAACTCTAGTAAACCGCGGGCACCTAAACAAGATGCCCGGACCTTGAAAAAAGAACCCGTCCGTGAGGATTTTCTGCGTTCTCAGGCTTCCCAACCGTCAACTGCCTCTTCCCGCCGTCACTCTTCCAGAAGAGCTGACAAGAAAAAGAGTTCCTCTCCTTCCCCGCCGAGGCGTGACCCATCTGTCACGCCGTCCAACAGTTGCCGGCCTCGGCCGTCTTCTGTCTCACCGGGACGCTCCGTTTGCCGGGCGCCCGGCCCTTTACCGGCGGTGGAAACTGCCCCTCCTGATCAACCCAGGGAGGTGGCAGGCGCGTCGGTAGAACCAATGGAACATGACCCTTTGCCCCCAGACAGCGATAGCAGTGCTCCCTCGAAATCCGGTCCTCAGCGGCCGTCGAGGTGACCCCGCTCGCTACTTGGTTTTTATCCTTATTTCTTCTCTCATTTTTATCATGGCGCTCCTTCAATGGAACATTCGCGGCATTCGTTCTAATCGGGAGGAGTTAAAACTACTCCTTCGATTGCACTGCCCGCTTCTAGTCTGCCTCCAGGAAACTAAGTTGCGTCCACGTGATCGTGCAGACTTTCCACACTACACCTCTGTGCGGTTCGACCTGCCACCCGTGGAAGGTGTCCCAGCCCATGGAGGGGTTCTGATGCTCCTTCGAGACGACGTCTATTTCCATCCCATTTCCTTGCACACTCACCTACAGGCAGTTGCCGTCCGCATCACCTTATCCACATTTACCTTCTCCCTCTGTAATATATATTCGCCGTCGTCATCTGCCCTTACTAGGGCAGATGTGCTAAACCTTGTTGACCAGCTCCCTTCACCTTTCGTGTTGGTAGGCGACTTTAATGCCCACCACCCCCTATGGGGCTCTCCGGCACCTTGTCCGAGAGGCTCCCTTTTGGTGGACATTCTCCACCACCTCGATCTTGTCTGCCTCAACACCGGTGCACCGACCTTCCTTTCTGACACAACACACACTTACTCCCATATAGACCTCGCAATATGCACTCCTCAGCTTGCCGGTCGGTTTGAGTGGTATGCACTTTCTGACACGTACTCGAGTGACCATTTCCCTTGTATCATCCACTACCTACATCATTCCCCATCTCCTCGTCCCACCAGTTGGAACATTTCTAAAGCCGACTGGGGGCTTTATTCTTCCATGGCTGTTTTTCACAATCAGAATTTTCCCAACTGTGACAGTCAGGTCGAATACCTCACAGAGGTTATTCTCACTGCTGCTGAACGTTCCATACCTCGTACATCCTCTTCTCCACGTCGTGTCCAGGTCCCTTGGTGGACTGCAGCCTGCCACGACGCGCTTCGAGCCCGGCGCCGTGCTTTACGCACCTTCCGCCGCCACCCAACTTTGGAGAATTGCATCAATTACAAACGTATGAGAGCGCAGTGCCGTCGTATCATAAACGACAGCAAGAAAGCTTGCTGGACTGCTTTTACTAGTTCTTTTAACCGTTTTACTCCCTCCACGGTTGTCTGGGGTGGCCTACGCCGTTTGTCCGGCATGAAGGTCCACTCCCCGATTCCTGGCCTGACCGTGGAGAACGCAGTCCTCGTGGACCCAGCTGATGTTTCAAACGCATTGGGTCGTTTCTTTGCGGAGGTTTCGAGCTCTGCCCATTACCACCCTGCCTTTTTCCCTCGCAAACAGGTAGAGGAGGCACGGCCGCCTTCTTTCCGCTCTTTTAATCGTGAAAATTATAACGTTGCCTTCACCATGCAGGAGCTAGATCGTGCTCTCGCCCTGTCCCGGTCTTCTGCTCCCGGGCCTGATTCCATTCATATTGAGATGCTGAAGAACCTCTCTCCTTCGGGCAAGTGCTTTCTTCTTAGTACCTACAACCGCATATGGACTGAAGGTCATGTTCCCACAAGTTGGCGTGAAGCCATTGTTGTCCCCATCCCCAAACCAGGGAAGGACAAACACCTTCCTTCCAGCTATCGCCCCATTTCTCTGACGAGCTGCGTCTGTAAGGTGATGGAACGCATGGTTAACGCTCGGTTGGTCTGGCTCCTCGAATCTCGCCGCCTCCTGACTAATACCCAATGCGGTTTTCGTCGACACCGCTCTGCTGCTGACCACCTCGTTACGTTGTCGACCTTCATTATGAACAACTTTCTAAAGAAGCGTCAAACAGTAGCAGTGTTCTTCGACTTGGAGAAGGCGTACGATACCTGTTGGAGAGCGGGCATTCTCCGCACATTGCACACATGGGGCCTTCGGGGCCGCCTTCCTCTTTTCATTCAAGCGTTTTTGGCGGATCGCAAGTTCCGGGTACGGGTGGGCTCTGTTTTGTCAGATATCTTTTGCCAGGAGAATGGGGTACCACAGGGCTCCGTCTTGAGTGTGGCGCTCTTTGCCATTGCAATCAATCCGATCGTAGATTGCCTTTCAGCCGACGTCTCCGGATCTCTTTTTGTTGACGATTTCGCAATTTATTGTAGTGCCCAGCGGACGTGTCTCTTGGAGCGTTCTCTCCAACGCTGTCTTGACCGTCTATATTCCTGGAGCATCGCAAACGGCTTCCGATTCTCCACTGAGAAAACTGTGTGTATCAATTTCTGGAGATACAAGGAATTTCTTCCACCTTCTCTACGTCTCGGCCCTGTTGCTCTCCCTTTCGTGGAGACTACAAAATTCTTGGGACTCATGTTGGATCGGAAACTTTGCTGGTCCACACATGTGTCCTACCTGGCTGCCCGTTGTGCCCGATCCCTTAACGTTCTTCGTGTCCTCAGTGGCACGTCATGGGGAGCGGATCGTACCGTCCTGCTTCATCTTTACCAGGCCATTGTTCAGTCGAAGCTCGACTATGGAAGCCTTGTATACTCTTCAGCACGGCCGTCGATTCTCCGCCGTCTCAACTCTATCCACCATTGTGGATTACGTCTGGCGACCGGTGCATTTTATACCAGCCCTGTTGAAAGTCTGTATGCCGAGGCTGCTGTATTACCCTTGACCAATCGACGTGACATACTCTTGTGTCGGTACGCATGCCGCCTACGGTCGATGCCCAACCATCCATCTTACCGATTATTTTTTGACGACTCACTCGATCGCCAATATCAGTTGTCTGCGATTGCCTTGCTTCCACCGGGAGTTCGGTTTCGCCGCCTGCTACAGCGGCTCGATTTTACCCTTCCTTCCACCCTTCGGTTGAGCGAAAGCCCATTGCCACCGTGGCATCAGGCCCAGGTTCACACACACCTCGAACTTAGTTCGCTCCCCAAGGAGAGCACTCCGGATTTGGTATTCCGCTCGAGGCTTGTCGAACTCCGTTCGCGGTTCGATAATGCCGTATTTATTTACACTGATGGTTCCAAGAGCACTGCCGGTGTCGGATCTGCCTTCGTCGTCGGGGACAACCGTTTCCAATACAAGCTCCCTGACCGGTGCTCTAACTTCACGGCTGAGCTTTTCGCCCTCCACCAGGCCGTTTTGTATACCTGCCGCCACCGCCACCCTTTCTATGCCATATGTTCTGACTCCCTTAGTGCCCTGCAGAGTCTTAAGGACCCTTTCTCGAACCATCCTCTCGTGTATCGGATCCAACGCTCCCTCCAGTTGCTGGCGGATGACAGCTGTCACGTTTCTTTCCTGTGGGTCCCTGGCCATGTGGGTGTGCCCGGGAATGAGGCCGCCGACACAGCAGCCAAGGCAGCAGCTCTTTTGCCTCGCATGGCTACCTTTTGCGTCCCATCGGACGATGTTCAACGGGCTCTTCGCCGGAGTATCGTGTCGCAATGGCACAGTGTGTGGCTTTCACTGTACAACAATAAATTGCGAACTGTCAAACCGATCCCGACCGCTTGGAGGACATCCTCACGCCCCTCTCGGCGGGAGGAGGTCATCCTGGCTCGGTTGCGGATCGGTCATTGCCGTTTCAGCCACCGTCACTTGCTATCCGCCGAACCTGCACCGCTATGCTCCTGCGGTGAACTGCTGACAGTGCGACATGTTTTACTGACTTGTGTTAATTTTAATCATCTCCGTGTAGCCCTTCACTTTCCGTCTACTCTGGAGGAAATTTTAGCTGATGACACACGAGCAGCTGCTCGAGTTTTGCGTTTTATCAACTTGGCCAACTTATCCAACGACATTTAACTCTTTTAATTGTCTTTTATCTTTCGTTTTTAGCCTCTTTTTGATTTTCTGAGAGTCTACAATTTTTTTAGATCATAGCGAATCTATGTTCTTGGCTAGGCGCTAATGACCATAGAAGTTGTGCGCCCTAAAACCACAAAAAAAAAAAAAAAAAGGCTCGGCCACCGCAGCCGGCCGCAACTCTGAGTACTTCGATTTATGCTAACATACTTAGATACACACGACTGAGTATTGCTTCAGAACAGGCCCCTCTTAGCTCATACTTTGAATATCGAGGTTCTCACTATAATTTTTGTTGATGGAAGCTGTAGTGCTGACGTATACAATTTTCATTGTTAGGTTAATCATGCGAATAAGAACACAGACCCGTATATGGTGAATGACGCCGCCAGCCACAAATAACTGTTTAAGTATTTTCATTTTAAAGCCATAACAGATTTCATGCATACATGCCCATTTTAAGATAGTTAACGTTTTCAATTTACTCATACATCTTCAACAGCATGTCGTCTGTTCCAGCATTGCTGTTTCCGTGATAAAAGTATGCTGTTTTGTCTGAATTTATTTTGCTACAATGTACCGTAACACTATGAACCAGTTTTGACATATTTTAATACACACAACTTCGTTTTATTGTTCCCGAAATTCGTTAATTTCTTTTTACAGATACTAGGTTATGTAACAAATTACGTTTCTTTCAGAGTTGGACTCAAGAATGTAGATGTGTTGGTGAAAAACTGTACTGAAATCTAATGCAATGTTGTTGGGAAAAGTGCTCAACTTTAGACCACTTTGATTTTTATACGCTTCACCACTGTTGCAATTACTTTAAACAATTTATTTTACTCTTTTCACACTTGTATGTAGAAAATATTTATTTAAAAAAACCTCCAATGCAAAGGAAATGTGTTCTAAAATTTCCCAAAGCACAGCTGGTAGCAGTTTTTAGAAAATGAAGTTTTCCTTAAATGTCAATTGACTTTCATTGTATTGTATTGTATTGTAAAAGTCCTTTTTCGAATAGACCTTCACTGGCAGAATACATTTACATACGAGATCTGATGTTTATAGTTCGGTGCTTATTTCCAAAATCTCACACTTTTCTACAAGCAACTCTGACGCCTGATTAATGCAATTTTAGTTCAACAACAGGCCAGTATTCTCCGCCTTATAGAACTGTCATATCATGCAATTGAGGCACCCATGATACTGCACCGCCAACAGATTCACTTTCTTCCGATATGCGCAAGTGAAAGTCAGGATCATTATGCGATATAAATGTCGCTGTATCTTCATTATTACTAGGGGGAACGGTGTCCTTGGGAATCTGGCAATTCAAAGTGGTATTACTCTCATCTCCCTAATATAACGTGAACCTTGGTTGTGCTCAAGATTACATATTTTTTGTTGTAATTTTCCGAGATATATCATCAGCAAATAAGCACCAAACTAAAGTTAGTGTATCGCAAATACAGAATGAGGCACTTAAGTGTTTTTGGAATATTTGAAAAAATAGAAATCGGATTTTAAAAAGTTACAAAGAAAGTTCTTCAGCTCGAAGAGGGACATCCATTAACAGATAGCTTCAGCCCCCAGCACCACCCCCGGGGGCGCCGGGGGACTTTGAAAACTTAAATCGGAACCCCTATTTTTATTGCAGATATGGAGTCTCCGTGAAAAAATATGTAACTCTTGTAAGAAATATTTTTTCATTTCGTGATCGTCGGCGCTTTAATTGGCAAAAAATAAGTAAGAGAGAGAGAGAGAGAGAGAGAGAGAGAGAGAGAGAGAGAGAGAGAGAGCGTTGAAAATTGTTGAAAAACTGTATTATCGCAAACAAATACACATCACTCTTTCTCTAGGTTTAACTCTTCCAGTTTCAGTAAACTGTTCTACAGCACTGCGAAAAGTAGTTTCAGAAGGCACATTCCTATTAGAGAAGAGATTAGCATATCTTTGACGAGCTTCTTAAACATCTCTGAGAGCTTCAAAGAACGAGGAAATGATAGCTCTGCAACCTTTAAAATCATGGAACAATTGCGTAGTTGTGTAATTTTTTTATTTTTATTTATTGGATTTTGAAATCCACCAAAGGGGGCAGGCTGGCATAGATGTGTACAGTCCGAATCACTGAAATGTAATTAAATCTGACCACGGACTGAGACCATGATCAGTCTATGCTTCATTAGATTGTGGGAGGTGTCACATGAGAGCATTGTCAAAAAATCAAAAACTGTATTTTGATTTTCGTAACCTGATTTGTAGTTCTTTGAGATATTACAGTTTTCAATATTCATTTCTGTTTTTGCCAATTGCAGCCCCATCTATCATGAAAAGAAACAAATGTTTCATACAAAAGTGACATATTTTTTTCACGAAAAACCAAAAACTGCAATAAAAATAGGGGTTCCTATTCAATATTTCAACATCACTCCCATCCCACACATGGTGCACTGGTTCGAGCTATGTGTTACTGGATGTACCTCTTCTTCGAGGTGAACAATTTTTATTAAAACTTTTTAAATCCGATTTGTATTTTTCCAAATAGTCCGAAAAACAGTTGTAAGTGCACACCCTGTACACTGAAAATTCACACGATATAGCTCATACATTGCTTTCAGTGCAAAGGGAAGTACCCTGACGAATATAAAAACAAGCTTCTTCTCGTTTATAATTTGACTGCCATAGTGCCTAATCATGCACGCGGTTTCATTCAGCGTTTAAATTTGTAACACAGGTTGCATTGTGAGCGAATAAAAGGGGGAAAAAGTAAGTGATATGGCTCGGGGAGGTGGGTCTGGAGGCTTGCCAGCAACGTAGAGGGTAAATTATGTGTGAACCTCTACGTAATGGTCACTAAAAACACAAATTTTCTTGAAATTGTAGTTTACTATGGGGACTGTTGTATTTTTAATACCCGCAAAACCTTTAATATTTTGATTACTAATCGCTTGTCGAAATCGATCGTATGTATTATATTGCAAGTGTAACTGCTGTTTGACTACGGATGATAATTTCATTGCCTCCAGTTTCTGGAACTGCACAAAACATTGGAACAACGTTGAACCGGAGTGAAATATTGTATCATCTAGATTAAAGGGAGCCTCAAGGTGGACGACGGGGGGGGGGGGGGTCTCTCTCTCTCTCTCTCTCTCTCTCTCTCTCTCTTTGTTTTTCTTTTGGCATATGGAAAAGTTGCAGTAGGTATAATGTCACACACAACAAAGTGTGTTCGTTTAATTTCCCTACTGCATTTGCACAGAAATGTATTAGGTCCTGGGTCTCCACATGGGTTGACCTAGCCGAGTTAAATTTTAATGTAGCAAGAATATAATAAATATCTAAAATCTAAAATAATTAAATGCACATTAAAAGAACGCCGAGACTTTAATTTTTAATTTATTATTTTTTTCCAGGTCAGTACCGACGTAACATGAAGAAAACATACTGTTAGTATGGGTAAGTCCTCTCTAATAGGCATCACACTTCGCGATATTGATGAGCGCAATTTCGTTATAACTGCAGGACATACACTGCCTCCACAGTAGTTTGACGCAGGCGTGTGTAATTTTTAACGACGACGCTAAAACTCGTATATCCACTTTGACACCTTGTTTACGATCTGCCTACGCCAGGCACAGTTTTTTACGACTTGATCAATGAATAAATATTTATGAAAGACAGGTTACGCGCAGACTGGTGGTCTTAGCAACGTTTACCCATTACGCAACATAGTTGCATATTCTTAGGCAGGATGTAGAATCCACGACATTTCCTTCACTCTTCTAAGCAGACTTTCACTTTTCCCTTATTTTCGTAAGCAGCTGCTGCATACCTGCCAACCGTCCTGATTTGTGCGGGAATCTCCCGATTGTTCACTTTTTCTGCCGCCTCCCGAAATTATCCATTTTTCTCCCGATTTTTAACTTTTAAAGTGGAATCTAAGATTCATTTAAAAAATACAGCAATTTTTATCACCAGTGGTCGAAAGCCCTTTGATCACTCGTCAGATTAATCGACATATGTATTGAAATTCATAGAAATTAGGAATCATGCGCAACTTGGATATCGATTGTTTTTGCTCTTCCCTGCGCTGTTAGCAGAGATGCACGTACACTTTGTGTTGAGCTCTCTTTGGAGACAACGTTTTATCGTTGTGCGGAAGTGAAGTTGCTTGAGGAAACCTTTAGAGTGGATAGTTGAGTTTTAGTTTCATATGCTAGTTGCGGAAGTGCAACTTTGTGTACAGCGATTTTATGTGTCGTGGAATTTCGATTCGGTGGTATGTGTTCCAGTATGGCAAAAAAAAAAAAAAAAAAAACGTAACTGGGTTTGAAGTTGTTTTGATACGATTTGTACATTATCGAATCTAGGAAATGTATGCTATTTGAAGTTTGTATTGTTTGTCAGTGTGATATTTCCCTATCACTGATAGAAAAAGGAATGTTTCATTTATTAAATTCGGCTGCGAAAAAGGGGACTCACTGTCTGCCATTGAGGAAGAAGCACGAAAAGAGAAGGTGATAGAATTTCAGAAATTGCAAGATGTTAAGGTGAAGCAAATTTTGAAGCAAGTGTGCACCCGGTTTCTTTTCTGTGACCAATCTTCCGAATTTTTGAAAAATCTTCTGATTATTTTTTTTTTTTTTTTTTTTTTTTTACTCCATCTCCCGATTTTTACGTTTTGAAGGTTGGCAGGTATAGCTGTCACGCACATGTGCAGCCATTGTAATTATTCTTTGGATCGCATTCTAGAAGACGGTGGTTCAAATCCACCGCCGGCCATCCAGATTTAGGTTTTCCGTGATTTAGGGAACTCACACCCGACAAATTCAGGGTCACGGCCGATTTCTTTCCAAACCTTTCCCAAAGTCCGATGGTGAGCTCCGTATCTAATGACCAGGATGTCGACGAGACGTCAAACACTAATCTTCCTTCCTTCCTTCCTATTCTCCTGTCATGGTACAGTAGTGTGAGATTCAGGGTCGTACGACGGATCTGTAGGTGTCCGGTTCGATTTCTGGTCAGTCGTAGGATTTTTGTCTATTAATTATTACTTCTTTCATATTTGAGAAGGCTTATTAATGCGACACATTCTGAGTTGCGCCGTAATTAGTCCACGTTGAACTATCATCACAGCAGTACTAGCAGCAGAAAATTTATTATAATTTTTTGCAGAGCTTTTTGCGCCTCCAATTCCTGTGATCCTTTGCTTCCTCCATAACGTTCCTGAGGACACTGGCGCCAATCCGATCAACCAGGATTTGAAATCTCTTCCTTCCTCACTTCCTCCTCCATTCCACATACTGCTTAAGTCAGATTTCTACTTCTTTAATATATGTCCAATTAATTTTTTTTCTCAGTTGTATTACATTCCTTAATTGCCTTTGCTAATGTAGTCTTATCATTACCTTTCCATTTTACAGTCTATCCAATTCGGCCTTTTCCGAGCATCTCAAGAGTAGCAAACACACTCCCCCCCCATCCCCCCGTAGACAAATTGCAAATTCTTCACATCGCCCCCAAAGGAAAAAAATAAACCTCTCACTTCTGGAAGAATTAGAAATCACTAAGTTCGTGAAACGGTCCCCAGAGCACAGTCTCAACGAGCAGCTTATTACAAAAAAATCAAACTTTTTACGGTATCATGTTATCCATCTTTTTCCAAAATGACCCCCGCTCCCCACCCTTCTGACAATTCACAACATTTTTCTTCCGACCCACCCCCAGGCCTCTAATAGCTTTGTTTTCATTCATTTATTATTGTTTCGCTACCACCAGGTATCATTTCACAAGATTCAACAGATTCCCGACATATTCTTATACCTCCTTTCCCTCAGCTTTCATTTCCTGCACATCTCTGATATTACTAAGCTGCCGATTGGCAAGCCGCTCATTCTCGCAGGCTATAACTCTGCCCATACCGCTTTATTTAACGGTCGTATTTACGTTCCGCAGTTATTAACAATACTACCAGTGGTAAACGTGGACCTGCCGCGACAGCGACTCCTGTGCTGCTATGGTGAGTTTTATCATATAAAAAACATTCTATTAATTTCCATACTGTACCCCTTTAGTCCCTAGTTATTCTACTTCAAATAGCCGTTACGTACTTCGTACGTTTACCTCTTTGCAGGGGCCCAATAACAGAACACAAATTGTTAAGCTACTTCCACCACAATTTTAAATAGTTCTGTGGCTCCATCTCCACCCAACTAAGTTCTGGCTTTTCAAAATTTACTGACCTTAGCCATATTAGATTCGCTGCCCGGCAGGTACACATGCTGTAATAAAACATTTCTCTCTTTCCAGTCTGATGATGCGCTAACAGCGCGAAACGCTTTATTGGTTATAATAAAGAATATTACAACAGAGACTGCGATTTATTTAATTATCCATTTTAGCTTGTTCTTTCCATCTTCCGACATGTTCACATCTCAAAAACCCCCAATATCCTAGTCCACGTTCCAGCACTGTGTAGGACAATCGATACGTCATATTTTTTGCTCAAAATCTTTGTCCATATTGCTGCCGAAAACTCTCGTTTCGTACAAAATCTATTGCCCTCTGAGCGCTGGTTGTAACTTGGTGTTAGGCGCATTGCAGCTGCATTGTATTGCAGCGAGCAGTTCCAGCTTGTTTGTCAGTTTACTTGGAAGACGACGGAAAAGTCCGGTCAAGAAGTAAACTTTCTGTGATTGCGCGTCCGAAATCTAATGTATCTAGTGCCATGATAACCGACGTAACTATTGAAGTGCCGACATTTCTGTGATTTACCCTAGACTTGTGGAAACCCTTCCAGTAAATAAAAAAAAAAAATAATAACAGGAGTGTTGGCTAACGTAGACACGCTTGAAGTTATGGATCGACAGGTGTGAGCTTTCGCCGGAAGCGCCGCTTCGCCACCTACATACTGGATGAGCTGTGCATACCAGCCTGTCAAATGGTGCACGCACTCCACCCTCACACAGTTGCTCTTCCATTGTACTCTTCTCTACTTGCAACCACGACTCTTTTACCCACATATTGTCTTCGGGGCATTAGTCGTAAGTTTGCTAGAGAGGGAGTGTGAAGGCTACCCACCTACCAAATCAGATAGCACATTGCTTTCTTATGCCAGCGAAGCGTCACGTAATTGCATAAACGTACCGGTACTCCGTGTGATGGATCTAAATCTACATGGGATACTCTGCAAGTCACATTTAAGTGCCTGGCAGAGGGTTCTTCGAACCACCTTTATACTACTTATCTCCCATTCTATTCTCGAATAACGCAGGGGAAGAAATAACACCTGAATCTCTCCGTTCAAGCTGTGATTTCTCGTATTTTATGCTAATGATCTTTTCTACCTATGTAAGTGGGAGTCAACAATATATTTTCGCATTCGGAGGAGAATGTCGGCGATTGGAGTTTCGTAACTAGCCCACGCCGCAGCGATAAGCGCCGTTGTTGTAATGATTCCCATCCCAGATCCTGTATCATTTTCGTAACGCTGTCTCCCCTGTATCGTGACAATACAAAACGAGCTGCTCTTCTTTGGACTCTTTCGATGTCCTCCGTCAAACCCACCTGATACGGATCCCACACTGGGCAGCAATACTCCAAAAAAGGGCGGATAAGCGTAGTGTATTAGTTTCTTTAGTACTTCTGTTGCATCTTTTAAGGGTTCTGCCAATAAAACGCCGTCTCTGCTTCGCCTTTCCCACGACATTATCTACGTGTTCTTTCCAGTTTAAGTCTGATGTAATAGTAATTCCTAGATATTTTGTGGAGTTTACGGCCTTCACGTTTGATTGATTTATCTTGTAAACAAAGTGTAACAGGATTTCTTTCCGTACTCATGTGGACGTCTTCACACTTCGCATTATTTACAGTCAATCGCCAATTTTTACTCCTTAGTGATATCTTATTTAGATCGTTCTGTAGTTAGTGTTGATCTTCAGATGATTTTACTAGGCGGTAAATCACGGCGTCATCTGTAAATAACCTAAGAGTGGTACTTAGATTTTCTTTCAAATCGTTTAAGTAAATAAGGAACAGCAGAGGACCAATGACACTACCATTTGGAACGCCCGATATCACCTCTGTTTTAGTCGATTCCTTACCATCGATCACAACACTTTGCGTGTCATCAGTTCATATGTTAGGCATACATATTGAATGTAGAGGCGGGACTCTAGTGCCCCACTTAGCTGTATTTGACAGTCTCATTAAAATCACTTGATGGCTGGCATTTCACCTGCTGGGGCGCCGCGTTGCAGGCGCAATGTCAGGGACTGCGCGGCCGCTCCTGCTGGAGGCTCAATCCACCCCACGGGCATGGGTTTGTATGTTGGCATTAGGTTACTTTAAGCGGTTGAAGTGCAGCTTATGAGGCCGCGTCTGGCGCTTGACGTTTAGACGTTGGCAACGGCGCGATGAATGACGCAGATGAAGGCAGCCAATCAGGAGTCGCGTTCCCGCGGCCAATAAGAAATAGCTTTAGTCTTTATGGTTTGTAAATATGTAGTAATTTGCAAATTATTTATGAAGGAGGGGAAGGAAGAAGGCTTACGAAGGAAAGAATTGACAGTGGCTCCATGAAATGAAACAATGGCGACAAGTGAAAATGTGAGCCAGGCCGGGAACTGAACCCCGTGTCTCCCACTTCGTGCCGGCGGTCGCCTTAACCACTTGGCTACGCGTGCTCGCCTCCCTTCTCTCTCAAACCTCCACAAGTCGCACGCTGTGGCTGTATCGCCCCTACCGTCCATGCCAAGGAGATTATAATACAGGGAGACGCCCTTACGCTGAAAAAGTGAAACCTGCCTCTGCCATATTGCTAAGTTTTTGAGAAGTGTTCGTATTGTAGAGCTAATGTTTTATGTCACTTAAAACAGGGATAAAACTTTCACTTGTTTTGCCGTGATGTACAACGTGTTAAGAGTGCAAATTAGCCGTTAAAAAGTGAGTTTTCAAATATATTATGATGTTTATTACTATATATTGAAGAAAGTATAATGTTTGAAAGTACATACATTGTAGTGACGGTCAGTTCAATGCATTAACGGTAAGAGGGTCGACTTAACGCATAGTTTTAACAGTTAAATAGCATTCAAAAACTGACCAAGACGGCGGACAGGCTTCAACTGACACACGTGCTCGGCATAGATAATGCCATCTTCCTTTATTCTAAACTGCTTGGTCCCTGCCCTCTTACACTCGCCATTACGGATTCACGTGCGAGGTTGAACGTATGATCCCATCTGTGGTGAAGTAAATGAAGCTAACACTGTCTTCACTTGTAAATACTTAATATATTGGTGTGGTGTCTGTTCTATTGGACATGCCCGCAGGAACAGACATGATACCAATATAATAAGTAAACATGTCGACCATAGAGTAGGAACAACATTATTTATTTATTTCATGGTGCACACAAGCCGCGGTGGAGTAGCCGAGCGGTCTATGGCGCCTCGCAGCGGAGCGCGCGGTTGCTCGTCGTCGGAGGTTCGAGTCCTCCCTGGTGTGTGTGTGTGTGTGTGTGTGTGTGTGTGTGTGTGTGTGTGTGTGTGTGTTTTGTCCTTTGGTTAGTTTACCTTTAAGTAGTTTATAATCTACGGACTGATGACCACGCAGTTTGGTCCGATAGATTTACAAACATTTGAACATTTGGTGGACACAGATTATTTCCCTCAGTCTCTTAAAATTCCGATGTTTGTAAAGCTTATGGGACGTAACTGCGGTGCCATCAGTCCCTAAACTTTCCAGCTACTTATGGACTAACTTATACAAAAGACAACGCAAACATCCATGCCCGAGGGAGGATTCGAACCTCCGACGCGGGAGAGCGCGCGATCCGCAACGTGGTGCCCCAGACCGCTCGGTTACTCCCACGCGGCCCTCATTCTCTGTCAGTGAGTTTTGGAAGAACATGTGCCTTTTTATGTTCACCAAAAAATAAATAATTAATGCTGTTCCTGCTCAATGGTTCGCAAGTTGTTGATGTAGCTTCGTCCGATGAGTAAATTAATTAGCCTCGTAAATACTACATGTCAATGGTTGGTTGTTAGACAGGCTATATCGCTCCGTCATAATCGCACGTTCCATAAAGATCGTAAAAACCAGTATAAAAATTACAATTAGTTCGAATTATGAATGAAATATCAATTACATTGCCAGAAACGCTGCGCAAAAAAAAAGGCCAGAACAGTTTTTAAAACTGACACAAAATTTAGTAAACACTTCGCCGCTCGAAGAGCCCGCGATTAAATAAATGAGCCCGTAACGAAGCGTGCTGCTTTCCGTTGGATCTTCTCTATGCCTTTTGTTATCCCTATATGTTACGCAACCCATACTGATGAACAACACCGAAACGCTGGCCGAATAAGAGTTTTGTAACCCACCTCCTTTGTTGACAGGCTACAGTTCCTGATGAATTTTCCAATGAATCTCAGACTGGTATCTGCCTAATCCACGATTCATTTTATATGGTCCATACATTTCAAATCTCTGTCTACTCCCATATATTTTATGGAGTAACTGCTTCCAGTTTTTGTTCTGCTATCGACATAGTTACACAACGGATTTTGCTTTCTATGTGAACGCAGCACTGCACACTTGTTTATGTTGAGAATTCATCAGCAATATACACTGTATTTTACTGGAATTAAAAGGTTGTCACAAGTTGTTACGAGGTTTTCATTGCCTACCATAGATATGTACACTCATGGCCATTAAAATTGCTACACCACGAAGATGGCGTGCTACAGACGCAAAATTTAACCGACAGGAAGAAGATGCTGTGATATGCAAATGATTACCTTTCCAGAGCATTCACACGAGGTTGGCGCCGGTGGCGGCACCTACAACGTGCTGACATGAAAGTTTCCAACCGATTTCTCATACACAAACAGCAGTTGACCGGTGTTGCCTGGTGAAACGTTGTTGTGATGCCTTGTGTAAGGACGAGAAATGCGTTCCACCACGTTTCCAATTTTGATGAAGGTCGGATTGTAGCCTATCGCGATTGCGGTTTATCTATCGTGACACTGCTGCTCGCGGTGGTCGCGATCCAATGACTGTCAGCAGAATGTGGAATCGGTGGGTTCAGGAGGGCAATACGGAACGCCGTGCTGGATCCCAACGTCCTCGTATCACTAGCAGTCGAGGAGACAGGCATCTTATCCGCATGGCTGTAAGGTGCAGCCATGGGGATGTTTGCAAGACATCAACCATCCGCAGGAACAGTTCGGCGACGTTTGCAGCAGAATGGACTGTCAGCTCGGAGATCATGGCTGCGGTTACCCTTGACGCTGCATCACTGACAGGAGTGCCTGCGATGGAGTACGCAACGACGAACCTGGGTGCTCGAATGGCAAAACGTCATTTATTTTTATTTATTTTTTTTTTTTCGGTTGAATCCAGGTTCTGTTTACAGCATCATGATGGTCCCATCCGTGTTTGGCGAAATCGCGGTGAACGCACATTGGAAGCGTGTATTCGTCATCGCCATACTGGCGTATCACCCGTCGTGACGGTATGGGGTGCCATTGGCTACACGTCTCGCTCACCAGTTGTTCGCATCGACGGCACTATGAACAGTAGTCGTTACATTTCAGATGTGTTACGACCTGTGGCTCTACCCTTCATTCGATCCCTGCGAAACCCTACATTTCAGCAGGATGATGCACGACCGCATGTTGCAGGTCCTGTACGGGCCTTGTTAGACTGCTGCCCTGGCCAGCATATTATCCAGATTTCCCACCAATTGAAAACGTCCGGTCAATGGTGGCCGAGCAACTGGCTCGTCACGATACGCCAGTCACTACTCTTGATGAACTGTGGTATCGTGTTGAAGCTGCATGGCATCTGTACCTGTACACGCCATCCAAGCTCTGTTTGACTCAATGCCCAGGCCTATCAAGGCCGTTATTACGGCCAGAGGTGGTTGTTCTCAGGATCTATGTATCCAAATTGCGTGAAAATGTAATCACATGTCAGTTTTAGTATATTTGTCCAATGAATACCCGTTTATCATCTGCATTTCTCCTTGGTGTAGCTATTTTTATGGCCAGTAGTGTAGGTTGTGGTTTACTGCAGTTATACAGAGATAACCGGACTCTCACTGGACAAAATACAATGGAGAGCTCCATCAATCAGAATTGGGACACAATACCATATCGGCAGCGTAACCTCTCCTCACGGTCTCCCAGCCGACAATAATGTGCGGCTTTCCTTTTTAGCACGCCGAATGCGATCCGTGCCTGCAGACGAGTACGGAGGCGGCGCGCTTGGCTTTCGGTTCCAGTTTTCGGCTTTTTGTAAGGTCCAATTCTTCGAATGCGGCGCACAGCTGTTGTGGGCGTTCCAGTTTCCCACGATGCGCGCCGCTTCACCAAAGCGGGCCATGAATATGCGATGGGAGGCTATGTGGTCCCCTGGCGTGCGGTGGAACTGGATCCGGCGTGTCCGTGAGAGGCCGGCGGTCTTTACGTAACCCACTGCCCGCGGCCGGTGCTGCCGGCTGCCGACGAGGGGATCGCGTCGGTGGCGGAGGTGGGCGTTCCTCCTGCCCGGCACGCACAAACGATATTTAAATGAGAAGCCAGTGCAGGGAAGAGCGAGGCGTGCCGGCTGCAGCCTCAGTGCCGGCGCTGGCGGACTTGTCAGCGCTGATAAAGAGGACGTAGCGACCACCAACGAGCCATGTTTGAGGCAAATTGAACTAGCGTCTGCCATGTTATTTGGGGTACCGGGTGACAGCTGGTATGCCACACCCACTAGACAAATGTTCAAATGTTTGTAAAGCTTATGGGACTTAACTACGGGGTCATCAGTCCCTAAACTTACAAACTACTTATGAACTGAAACTTCCTGGCAGATTAAAATCGTGTGCCGGAACCGGGACTCGAACCTGGGACCTTTGCCTTTCGCGGGCAAGCGCACTACCGACTGTGCTATCCCGACACGACTCATGATGCCGCCTCACAACTTTACTTCCGCCAGTACCTCGCCTCCTACTTTCCAAACTTCACAGAAGCTCTCCTGCGAACCATGCAAGACTGGCGGAAGTAAAGTTGTGAGGCGGCATCGTGAGTCGTGTCGGGATAGCACAGTCGGTAGTGCGCTTGCCCGCGAAAGGCAAAGGTCCCAGGTTCGAGTCCCGGTTCCGGCACACAATTTTAATCTGCCAGGAAGTTTCATATCAGCGCACACTCCGCTGCAGAGTGAAAGTTTCATACTTATGAACTACTTACGAACTAGGACGGCACAAATATCCATGCCCGAGGGGGGATTCGAACCCCCGACCGTAGTGGCCGTGCAGACCGTGACTGAAGCGCCTCAGTCCCCTCGGCCACCGCGGCCGGCACCCACTAGACAATTTTACCTATTTACAGTTTTACGTTTTAAATGAAGATTAACTATTGAGTACAGATGTGCATGAAGCTCCGTTGGTGTGTCCAGACTTTATCAAAGCTGCGAATTTATGGGCCAGATAGTGTATTTCCTTAAAATGCGGTAATATCACGAATCTCAGTTATACACTTCCAGTTCGAAGTATAACAGTTAGCTGAGGTTTGATCCAACAACGAAAGTGCCTCTTTGAAAATATTTGTGTTAATTATAATGCAAGTTTTTAGTTTAAATGTGCTGCGAAACTTATACAGTGAACAGTAATTGTTATGACGAACAATCATAATCACGGATTTGCATCTGTTGTTAATGTGTTGTAACAACTGCTTTCACAGAGTCTAAGACACATTTATCTGGTGCTTATTAAACGTATTAAGTCCACGTACTCGTAAAATTGCTGTTAAGGGGTTTGGTTGACGAAATTTGAGTACACAGACGAAAGTAACAGCAGAATACTGCAATCAAAAATGCGCCTAGGTCAGCTGCCACAAAAGCATTCTACACCGAAATAACATATCGCTGATAACTTACGTTGTCGCCACGCTGATATATGTAAACATTTGCTACACAGAACACAGACATTTAACAAGTGAAAAATTCCGGCTATTACTATTGCTTCTGCGCTTTGCAATGATAACCATGCTTGATCAAGTATTGTCAACAACAAATGAAAATATTTTTAAATTAGGTGTAGACACTCAAAAGTGTTTATTTTATCAGTCAACAGATGAGACACTCTTTCATCAAACGCAGCAGCAACAGAAGGAGAAACACACAGACGCTAGGCAGAAAACTGAGCCTTTTTAATGGAGTGTACTTCAAAAGGAATTGCAAGGTAGGTCATCTGAAGCTCCACTCTTGGGGAAGCCTATGTCATTAGCCAGGAGTTTTGTTTGTGTATAGGCAGACACAGACCAAAAGAGGCAAAACAACTGGTGTTCTTTCTCGAAATATTTGTCGTTTTAACTCTTCGATTTGTGTATTTAAATGCTGAACACACTTTAGACATATTGCAGAAGCAAAGATTGTACACTAAATACGATATACACTAAATACAGCACTTCACTTTCAATAACATACGATGGACAGACTCCCGACAAGTGTAGTGACCACCGCCAATATGGCGGCCGAGTTTACGCAGGTTGCCGCAAAGAGCGCTGTAACTCGTGTGTCAGCCTCTCTATGAAATTCTAGCTCGTTAGCGAACACTCAGTGGCCGCCGCCATTGGGCGATGCGGCTGGCGTGTACCCATATCGTAGCACAGCCCCGATGCATTAAAACCAGTTTATCAACACTTTGCGACGGAAGTAAAACTGCGTAGATACACTGAAGAGCAGGTCTGCATCAGGGAATGCTACAGATACAGACATTCAAGCAGTCATCACGACGAGCCTTTATTTGTAGAATCGTTTTCGAGTGGTACTGCAGCTCTCGCACCGAGCGAGGTGGCGCAGTGGTAACGCACTGGACTCGCATTCGGGAGGATTGTGGTTCAAATCCACCTCCGGCCATCCAGATTTAGGTTTTCTGTGATGTCCCAAAATCACTCCAGGCAAATGCCGGGATGGTTCCTTTCAAAGGGCACGGCCGATTTCCTTCCCCATCCTTAGCCAAACAACCGGAGCGTAAGCTCCGCCTCTAATGACCACGCTGTCGACGGGGCGTTAAACGCAAATCTTCCTTCCTGCAGCTCTCGCCTCAGGTGTATCGCGGCCTAATGTCGCATGTTCAAATGTTTGTAGAGCTTAAGGGACTTAACTATGGGGTCATCAGTCCCTAAACTTACAAACCACTTATGAACTAGATTATACTAAAGACGGCACAAATATCCATGCCCGAAGGGGGTTTCGAACCCCCGACCGTAGTGGCCGTGCAGACCGTGACTGGCGCGCCGCAGAGCGCTAGGCCACCGCGGCCGGCCTTAATGTCGCATATTGGTAGAAAACGGCAAAGTACTTTTGACAAGATACACTGTAAATATCTATTCTCATTGACAACAGTTATAATATAAAGTCTTACCAGTGTGAAGATTACTGTTTTAAAATTAATTTCTCATGTTTGTGTTCAACCTAATGCTGGTGAAACTTTACACTTGAAACTGTGGTAATTTCGCAGATGTCCTGTATAGTAAAGACAATCGTCTCCAGCTAGTCAATGTCTTTCAGCAAAGAAAAATGTCAATATGGAGAAATAATGAAGACCTGAAAAGTAGAAATTCTTTAACAATCATGCAGCTCAGCGTTTTCTCGGTGAGAAATGAAGACTCCACCACGTACAGGATTCCTGAAACATTATCCGTAGCTCAAAAAGCTCGAAAACTTAGTCCCTCGGTTGACTGAGTGTGCAAAGTTTGCTTGCGCATAATTCTTGTGCTTCGGCGAAAGGATCGATTACTGTTTATCTTTGAATAAATTATTAATAGCTGCAGGCTTGTCGCACTCACGCACAAGAAAAAAGCACAGTCCAATGCACTAAACTTCCGAATTCGCAAAACGTTCATAAATATGATGAAATTGAATAAATAACCTTTCAGAAAAGACGTATTACCTTTTAGATAAGATCTATTGACAATTCTGATAACGATATGTTAAAATTCCAACGACCCATAATACATTATTTTCAAGGAATAATTATAATTTCAAAGAGTAACCTACGAGTATCTCTCTTATTCATTATATCTAAGAACACACTTAAATAAAAATTACATTAAAATTGAATATATAAACTTGTGACAGCTCACAATACTTTACTATTATTTTTTGGTGTATGTCTTGATGTTTAAGGATGTGGTTAGACAGGAACCTAAGAGTACAGCTTAAATTGTTGCAAGTGAACAAGCAGCGTCTACAGTCTAGCTTCTCAAACGTTCTTCTCCTTTTCTACAAACATGATATTAGGCCTTATTATACGATACACTTCAGGCGGAAGCCGCGGTACCAGTCCAAAACGGTTCTACGAATAAAGGCATGTGTCATCACGACGGAATTTGTAATCCGCCAGCAAGAGCAAGTTCGTAGGTACAGGATTTCATTTGCTTGTTAGTATGAATGAAATCGTGATACATTTCTGTTCAAATGAACAGTCCATAGATTCCTTAACTACTTTTCAGCAGTTTTTAAAAAAATGTTCAAATTTTTGTAGAGCTTATGGGACTGAACTACGGGGTGATCAATCCCTAAACTTACAAACTACTTATGAACTAGCTAACACTAAGGACGGCACAAATATCCGTTCCCGAGGGGGATTCGAACGTCGGACCGTAGTGGCTGTGCAGTCTGTGATTGACGCGCCGCAGACCGTTCGGTCACCGCGGCTGGCAGCAGTTTTTAATGACAATCTATTTTTAACCCTCAATAAATTACGTTAGTATAACCCTTACGAACCATTAAAGAGTGCGGCTCCGTAGCGCAATGGTAGAGTGCCAGACTACAAATCCAAAGGTCGTGGGTTCGATCCCCGCTAGGTCCTAGGATTTTGTGTCACTTTCCACTTCTTTGACCTCTGGCAGTGTTGCTGATGTGAAAAATACCGAGTAGCACCGTGGTTCGGAACCCACGTTAAAATGTAGATCCCCTATAACTGGCTGGGTAAGTCAGTTCGAAGATCGGAGGAAGGCAATGGCATACCACCTCCAAACAGGACCATGCCTAGTAAAGCACTGTGGTTTTCAAACAAATCTTCGGATTGTTGACTGCTTACCTTAACCCTTACGAAACTGTAGGTTTATTACAAATACTTCACTGAAACAGACGCAGACTGCGATTATGTTAACTTTTACATTGCGTAATATATATGAATGTTTATATATGTTCAAAATGTGTTCATAAAGCATTCATTCGATTGCAATGAAAGTTTGGTGAACTTTCCACCATACGCCCACGAAGGTTTCTGACCCAAAAACAAGAGCCCGACACACAGCTCAGGAGATATGACGTCGTAAATAATGAGAGGCCACCGCCTGAGAATACCCAGATTTATGCGTTAGTTATTGGAAAATGGGAGTAGTTAGGACCTGCAGCAAAGTTTGCATGTAACTTCGGACGTTTATGAAGCGTTTTGTAACTGACTCCCCGCCCCCCACAAAATGATGAAACAAAGTCTACCGCTCACAACAGTTTCGCTGTAGATTCCGTAAAACTGTCACATCAGGCATGACCTTGTATCAAATAAGGTTAGCATTACAGATTTGCATGTTACTATATTTTTGTGTGCACGTCTCCCTTAATTCACTTGCATCCAAAATTAAGCAATTTGTTTTCTTAATATCTATCTATATAAACGCGAAAGGACACTCACTCACTGACTACACACGAAATCTCGAAAACTACTTCACCTATGACGCTGAAATTTGGCAGGAATGTAGTTTATAGGTAGGAAACGTCAGATAAGAAAGTATTTTGTGATAGGTGCATGGCGGAACATACTTCTCCTACAGACTCACGAAATCTGCAGTTTCATTGCGAGCTTCACGAAATTTCGCACGCTTGACGTTCAAAACAAGAGGAAGGTCACCGTCTACCTTAAGTTTCATACGGTTCATAGGGGAGGATAGTTTGCAACATAAAAATGGATTTCTAAATACCTTGGTCGCGCCATAACTTCAGAACCGCCCGACCGATTTCACAGATCCATTTCTTTTTATTTATTTTATTTTTTATTATTATTTTTCGTTATTCTCAGAACAAGGGTTGTATGAAATAAAACTGGAATATTTGAGAACAGCAAAGTGCGTTTTTCAATGTGTCGCTGCGTTTCTATTGCATAGAAATCGATAGTTTTGTTTGAATATTGATGAAATTTTGCACATTCGACCTCAAAAACCAAAGGAATGTCACTGTCTGTATAAACTTTCGTTCAGTGAATGGTGGAGTGTACTTAATCTACGAAATTTTACAAAATGGATAGTTTTGCTCCAATCTTTGAATTTTTGCACACGTAATCTTTAAACCAAGAGTAGATCACTGGGTACATAAATGTTTGTATGTGCCTTGCAGAAAACTTTGCCTAGAGAGGGAAAGGTGAAAACGAACAGAGACGGGAGAGAAAAAGGTGATGCAGTGTGTGTGTGTGTGTGAGAGAGAGAGAGAGAGAGAGAGAGAGAGAGAGAGAGAGAGAGAGAGAGAGAGAGAGAGAGAGAGAAGGGGGGAAGGGGATGTGGACTAAGAGAGTGACGCCGGGTTCACAGCTAGTAAAGTAATAAAAAGAATGAATGGAAATACCAAGTAATTAATATTTACAATACTTAGGAACTTTCAATTGCATTTACACTGCTCAAAACAATTAAGGGTTTAGGTGAGATATCGTACATGATATAAACATGGTAACTTATTTTATTCAGATATTGCTTACAATTGTAACTTGTTTGTGATACAGTACGATATTTTGCTGTCTGAACTCCTTACTTGAGGTTTACATGGGGTTTATTTAGAGCGAGGAACCATGGGGCTACTATTACAGTGACAGTCATTTTCGTCGTCCTCTAATATGGTGTGCGCTCACCTCGGACGGCCAGTGTAGTTGCACACCTACGTGCCCTGGACAGTATTAGGTTATCAGTCTGCTCTTGAGGGATATTTGGCCACTCTTCCATGAGTGCAATATTGAGCAATGCAACTGTGTTGTGGGAGGTGCAGGTCTGGCTGCAATGCGCCTGCCGATTACATCCCAGACATGCTCGATCGGGTTTAAGTCCGGTGAACAAGCTGGCCACTCCATTCGTTCAGTTCTCTCAGCTTCAAGCATGTTGTTCACCAGTGTAGCTCTGTGTGGACGAGCGTTATCGTCCACGAGAAGGAACCCATCTCCTATGGAACCAGCGTAGGGCACAACGAAACTTCGTAGGATCTCGTCTCTACACCTCCTAGCAGCCAAAGTGCAATTTTGAACGACTTAGTGAAAATCTGTGAACAGAACATGGCGCCATTCGTTAAGACTCCGATCCTGATGTTCCTCCCCCAGTTTCTGCGTGCTAAACGGTGTCGTGATTTTAATGGGGGACACATGATAGGCCTCCATCCATAGTGGCCACTTTCCCAAAGGTGATTTCGGACTGTTTGTGTTGCTATTGCTTGTCCTGTAGGGTGCGTTGCAGCCGAGTTACATTGAGCCTCCTGTGTCGACGGGTTGGTAACGGGAGATAACGGTCATGTCTTGCTGATGTTACGCATGGACGATCTTGGCCTTACCCTCTTTTAACGGTTCTTGTTGTCTGAAATCGCGTCCAAGTCCTGGAAATCACACTTGGAACACTCGAATAGCTGCAGCCACCTCCATGTGTGTCTGCCCCGCTTCCAACCTTCCTCTGGCTCACCTTGCCATAGCTTCGGGTAGTCACGTTGTTGTTCCATTGCATTACCTACTCACTAAACTATCTGAACTAAACTACGTGTGTCATTTGTTCTGTAGAGTAAATGCAAGTCAACACCAACTGCTCTGCAGCAACTTAGTTATTACCTGTAATTCGGTTCCCGTAATGTTGTTGTATCCACTTCGTAGAACCGACAGAAGAACGTCGAACTGCCGGCCGCAGTGGCCGAGCGGTCTGTGGCGCGCCAGTCACAGTCAGCACGGCCGCTACGGTCGGGGGTTCGAATCCCCCCCCTCCCCCCTCGGGCATGGATGTACGTGTCGTCTTTAGCATAAGGTAGTTCATAAGTAGTTTGTAAGTTTAGGGACTGATGACCCCGCAGTTAAGTCCCTTAAGCTTAACAAACATTTGAACGTCGAACTATTTTCGTTCATTCTGTCTATGGCAAATACTTCAGGACCTAGATATCTCAACTGACCTAATTGCTTTGACCAGTGTATGAAAATGTCAAAACGGGGACAAAGATATGAGGAAACGATCTCAAGTAGAAATTCTCGTCACATAACATTAAATAAATGTGATATGTTTTATCAATCAATAATTGCACAATCAGTAAAAATAAATGTCAGTAAATATTTCAGATGTTGCACAGTGGTAGTGCCAGACTACAAATCTAAAGGTCGCGGGTTCGATTCCCTCCAGGTCCAGGGATTTTTATCAGTCACTTTCCACTTCTTTAAACTCTGGCAGTATTGCTCATGTGAATAATACTGAGTAGCACCGTGGTTCAGAGCCCATGTAAAACTGTAGGTCCCCCTATAACTGGCTGGGTAAGTCAGTTCGAAGGTCGGAGGAAGGCAACGGCATACCACCTCCAAACATGACCATGCCTAGTAAAGCACTGTGGTGTTCAAACCAGTCTTCTGATTGTTGACTGCTTCACCTTTTTTACGAAAAAGTACGTAAAACCGCCAAAATACGAGGCAGTTATGCATAGTTGAAACAATTAAGCGATATCTCGCGCATTACGTGTCAGTCAGTCTGTTGGCTGCAAACATTTCATATACTCAACGGCACAACGCATCAACTCAGGGCTACAAATTTGTATGTGGGACTCGTGTGTCCCGCTGGTCACGAAATGGGTAAGAGAACCAGGCAGCGAGCCCTTCCGCACATCTGGAAACAGCAGGCGTGGCGGAATGTTGCTCTGGAGCCACTTTATTTTTCTGGCTTTCCTGTTCCATTCGCGGATCGCGCGTGACAAGAATGGCTGTCGTAAAGCTCGGTATCAGATGTAATTACTCGGATATCCTCCTTGTGGTCATTTCGCGAGACGTACGTTGGAGGAAGTAACTTATTTTCTGGCCTGTTCCTGGAACGTACCCTCTGGAAATTTCAACGGTAAACTTTTCCGCTATGCACAGCGTCTGGCTTGTATCGTCTGTCGCTGCGGTTTGCTTAGCACCGCGCTAACACTTACTAAACGATGCTGTAAGGAAACAAGCCGCTCTATCAAATAGTTATTTTCGAGACATCTAATTCCAAGATATTACAGATAGTAATAATAAGGAGAGATATTTAATTAAAATTTGTGCTGCGGTCTGTTTCCACCCCCTCCCCCTTCGGTTGGACCTGTTTTCCGATGACGTTGGTTCGTTTTGTTCTATGTTGAGCGTTTCGTCGTTGACTCAGTATTTTTTCTTACAGAGCATCGAAGCCTCTGACTGAGCGCGCTGAGCTACCACGCCGGCAGGGGTTCGAACGTGGATCTCCATCTTACGATACAGTAGCCTTATCCAGTCATCCACCGTGGCACGAGTGCATGTAATAAGTTAAGCGTCGCAGTTATTCCGTGCATCCGCGTCGTTGATGATGCCACGTTTCCTGAGTGGATATGCGACTGTCTAATAAACAGAAGACCCAGGTTCCAATCTCCTCCGTGGCATAAATTTTAACTAAATGCTTCTCCTTGTAATTACCCCACTTTTCGTTGGATCTTCCCTCTCTCGCCTATTATTACTCCAACTCTTCGAATCTTTCTGTCTATTTTTAATTGCTTTTAGATGCTGGCAGCTCTGTTTGTGACATACTCAGCCGTGCCCTATTCTACTTATTTTTTTTGGCGCGCCTCTTGGTACTCCTGTAAAGTAGGGAAGATTAGAGTTCAGAGTTACCCCGACGAAAAGTTCGGTAGGAAAGGACAGGAAGGAAATAGGTCGCCCCTTTTTCTATTTGGATTCTCAAACTGGGATTTGAATCCATATGTGAGTCCAGTGCTCGAAGCACTGCGCCACTACACACACTGCTTTCCGATGCAGGCGTGATCTTACGCATTCAAATGTTTGTTAAGCTTATGGGACTTAAATACGGGTTCATCAGTCCCTAAACTTACAAACTACTTATCAACTACCTTATACTAAGGACGGCACAAATATCCATGCCCGAGGGGGGGATTCGAACCCCCGACCGTAGTGGCCATGCAAACCGTAACTGGAGCGCCTCAGTCCCATCGGCCACCGCGGCCGGCCTTACGCATTCCTTATCCTCGATACTGTTTGACGAGGCGACAGCAATCTAATACATTTTTATGCCTACGATAGTGGGTTTTATTCTCATATGGAACACCTCTTCTTTCCTGTCTATTACCGCTCTTCTCTCCACTCGATTAGAATCATTCCATTACAATCTCACTCCTTGATTCGCTATGAATTGAGGGTGCACTCTTGTGACGGGGGGGGGTGTATAAATGAAGTAATAATTTCATTTAATATAATTTATTTTTATTTAGAACACAATTACAAAGAAATTGTTGACGCAGGAGTTGGTACACCATATTTTTCGGGATACTTCATTTTTATGAATTCTTTTTTCGAATTCGAAATATTGAAACCTTTTGACCGTTTCAGGGAAGTGAAACTTGCTAAGCTGTTTAAACCACACAAGGTCAAAAAATGTTCAAATGTTTGTTAAGCTTACGGGACTTAACTACGGGGTCATCAGTCCCTAAACTTACATACTACTTATGAACTACTTACGAACTAGGACGGCACAAATATCCATGCCCGAGGGGGGATTCGAACCCCCGACCGTAGTGGCCGTGCAGACCGTGACTGGAGCGCCTCAGTCCCCTCGGCCACCGCGGCCGGCCACACAAGGTCAAAGTAAGCTTTCACACTAAAAACCAAATAAAAGACAAAATAGTTCATAACAATAAAAGAACCATCACACCCTTTGACAAATCTGGTATATATAAATTAACATGCGACAGCTGCCCCTGCTACTACGTAGGGCAAACAGGAAGAAGTTTTAATATCCGATACAAAGAACATACAGACGCACTCCGTTTAAACAACTTACAGAAATCATCATTTGCTACCCACCTTGCAGAAAACAAACATTCCATTACAGGCATAAATACCAACCTCAATATACTACACTCTGTAGACAAGGGACTAAAAATGGACCTCCTTGAACAATTAGAGATTTTCATCCATAAACATAAATCACCACACACACAATTCTAAATGAACAGACATTCTCCTTGCACTTACACTCTCTATTTATTCTTCTTCCACTTCTCCCCACTCTACCCCCACCCCTTTCACCACCGCCCACACTACTCCCTACCAAAGCCGAAAATTATTTTTGTAATTTTCGAATCAACGAATAACACACAAATTCAAATGCCTTATATGCCACTTAAAACAACACATGTGACGCATGTAAACAGATGTTAAAGTAACCATAAAATCAGAACTCCTAGTATTAACGCAATTACCATTCTGAAATCATATTATATACATATATTAACTTTGTAATACAAATTCTGTTCTTATTTAATCTAAAGTGGCATCATATTTATAGCCTATAATAAGATAAGCTTTTGCAGTCTTTCGTTTCACATGATAGCTCTTAACCGGTGGTATAAACATATTCTTTGGTTTGTTTACAAGCTGAAAGATGTGGTCGTAGCTGTAAAGTCGTAATGTGTGTGAAGTGTGTTTTAAGTCGTGGGAGTTGCTGTGGTGTGTTGATGGAAGGGAAGTGTTGTGAAATACTATCCAAAAGCGGACCACATATGGACAAATTAAATGTGAAACGCAGAACTGTAAGTAACGTCTTGAAGACAGACTTATATTGTAATTATTCAGTGTAGCATACCAAAATTAGTGTTTACTTCTTTCTCGTTTTCTGCCCTGCCACATATACAAATGTAATTTGCACTAAATGTATACCATCTGATGATGAGCTGCTAGGCAGCTTGAAACCGGTAATGGTTTAATAAATCTTCATTAAGAAGAAACAAAAGGCGACTGGTTGCAGTAATTTCTGAAACCTAAGAAAATAGGATTAAAGTGTTCCGCGCGCTATTACAGAATGGAACCGTAGAGAAATATAAAAGCGTTCGATGAACGCTCCACCGAGCACTAAAATATGATTGGAGAAGTATTTATGTAGATGACCTAGGCAGCTTGTAATTCTGGTTTTCTATTTCATTTTTCAATATTGCCTCGTGACTGAACGTAATCTACCTTCCAAGGTTTTGCACCTTACTTCACTCACCTCTGTAACAAGTGCGTGTTGATCGAACCGCAGTAAGAAATCTAGCAAAACGTTAAATGTTTGTAAACATATTTGACCAAACTGTTAGGGACATCAGTCCCTAGACTTACAAACTACTTACACTAAAGACAGCACACTCACAACCATGCCTGTGGGAGGACTCGAACCTCCAACGGGAATGGCCGCCCAGTCCGTAGCAAGACGCAAAAAAAAGAAATTCAAATGTTTGTAAATCTTATGCGACGTAACTACGGGGTCATTAGTTCCTAAACTTACAAACTACTTATGAACTACTTACAAACTAGGACGGCACAAATATCCATGCCCGAGGGGGGATTCGAACCCCCGACCGTAGTGGCCGTGCAGACCGTGACTGAAGCGCCTCAGTCCCCTCGGCCACCGCGGCCGGCTAGCAAGACGCCTTAGACCCCGTGACCATTCCGTGTGGCAACACATCTAGTAGTTGTTGTTGTGGTCTTCAGTCCAGAGACTGGTTTGATGCAGCTCTCCAACCTACTCTATCCTGAGCAAGCCTTTTCATCTCCTCATAAGAACGACAACCCACATCCACTTGAATCTGCTTACTATACGCGTCTCTTGGTCTCCCTCTGCGATTTTTACCCCACACACTTCCCTCCAACGCTAAATTCACAATTCCTTGATGTCTAAGAATGTGTCCTACCAATCTATCCCTTCTTTTAGTCAAGGTATGCCAGAAATTTCTTTTCTCCCCAATTCGGTTCAGTACCTCCTCATTAGTTACGCGATCCACCCACCTAATTTTCAGCATTCTTCTGTAGCACCATATTTCAAAAGCCTCTATCCTCTTTCTGTCCACACTGCTTATTGTCCATGTTTCACTCCCATACAAGGCAACACTCCATACAAATGCCTTCAGAAAGGACTTCCTTAGGCTTAAATCAATATTCGATGTTAACAAATTTCTCTTTTTCAAAAACGCCTTTCTACCCATTGCCATTCTGCATTTTATATCATCTGTACTGCGATCATCATTTGTTATTTTACTGCCCAAGTAACAAAACTCATCTACCTCCTTTATTGCTTCGTTTCCCAATCTAATTCCTTCAGCATCACCTGATTTTCTTACACGGCACTCCATTACCCTAGTTTTGCTCTTGTTAATGTTCATCTTATATGCGCCTTTCAGCACACTGTCCGTTCCGTTCAATTGCTCTTCCAGGTCATTTGCTGTATCTGACAGAATTACTATGTCGTCGGCAAAACGCAATGTTTTTAATTCTTCACCCTGAACTTTAATTCCTTCTCCAAATTTCTCCTTGATTTCCTTTATAGCTTGCTCAATGTACAAATTGAACAACATTGGGGAAAGGCTACAACCCTGTCTTACTCCCTTTCCAACCACTGCATCCCTTTCATGCCCTTCAACTCTGACAACCGCTGTCTGGTTTTTATACAAGTTGTAAATAACCTTACGCTCCCTATATTTTACTCCTGCTTGCTTCAGAACTTGAAAGAGTTTATTCCAATCAACATTGTCAAAAGCCTTCTCCAAATCTACAAAAGCTAGAAATGTTGGTTTGCCTTTTCTTAACCTATCTTCTAGGATAAGCCGTAAAGTGAGTATTGCCTCCCGTGTTCCTACATTTCTCCTGAACCCAAACTGATCTTCCCCGAGGTCGGCTTCTACCAGCTTTTCCATCCTTCTGTGTATAATTCGTGTTAATATTTTGCAACCATGACTTATTAAACTGATGGTTCTGTAGTTTTCACACCTGTCTGCACCCGCTTTCTTTGGAATGGGGATTATAACATTTTTCTTAAAGTCTGAGGGTACTTCACCTGTCTCATACATCTTACACACAATGTGAAACAATTTTGTCATGGCTGGTTCTCCCAGAGACTTCAGTAGCTCTGACGGGATATCATCTACTCCAGGGGCCTTGTTTCGACTTAGATCTTTCAGTGCTCTGTCAAATTCAACTCTCAGTATAGTATCTCCTATTTCATCATCATCTACATCCTCTTCCCTTCCTACAATAGTGTTTCGAAGTTCATTTCCTTTGTAGAGCCCCTCTATATACTCTTTCCACCTTTCAGCTTTCCCTTCTTTGCTGAGAACTGGTTTTCCATCAGTGTCCTTGATATTCATAGAGCTGTTTTTCTTATCACCAAATGTTTCTTTTATTTTCCGGTAGGCTGTATCTATTTTTCCCCTATTTATACATTCTTCTACATCCTTGCATTTGCCTTCTAGCCATTCCTGCTTAGCCATTTTGCACTTCCTGTCAATCTCATTTCTTAGTCGTCTGTACTCCATTTTGCCTGTTTCATTTACTGCATTTTTATACTTTCTCCTTTCATCGATTAAATTTAGTATCTCCTGTGATATCCAAGGATTCTTTGTAGGTCTTGCCTTCCTACCTATTTTGTCCTCTGCTACCTTTACTATTTCATCTCTCAATTTTACCCATTCCTCCTCTACCGTTTTATTTTCCCGTGTTTCTGTCAATTGTTGCCTAAAGCTCCCTCTGAAATTCTTAAGAACCTCAGGTTCCTTCAATTTATCTAGGTCCCATCTCCTCATTTTCCTAGCTTTTTGTAGTTTCTTCAGTTTCAGCCTACAGTTCATAACCAACAAGTTATGGTCAGAGTCTATGTCTGCCCCTGGGTATGTCCTACACTTCAAAACCTGGTTCCGAAATCTATGTCTTACCATTATAAAATCTATCTGGTATCTCCCGGTGTCTCCTGGTCTCTTCCACGTATACAACCTTCTTTTGTGATTCTTAAACCAGGTGTTTGTTATAACTAAATTATGTTCCGTGCAAAATTCTACCAGGCGGCTTCCTCTTTCATTCCTTTTGCCCAGACCATATTCACCCACTATCTTCCCTTCCCTTCCTTGTCCTACTACCGAATTCCAGTCTCCCATCACAATTAAGTTTTCCTCTCCCTTAATTGTCTGAATAATTTCCTTTAGCTCCTCATATATTTCTTCTATCTCCTCATCATTGGCAGAGCTAGTTGGCATATAAACCTGTACTACTGTTGTCGGTGTTGGCTTCGTATCTATCTTGACAATGACAATGCGATCGCTGTGCTGGTCATAGTAGTTTACCCGCATTCCTATTTTCTTATTCATTATCAATCCTACTCCTGTGATACCCGCAACTGATTTTGTATTTATAATCCTGTACTCACCTGACCAGAAATCCTGTTCCTCTTTCCACTGAACTTCACTAATCCCCACTATATCTAACTTCAACCTATCCATTTCCCTTTTTAAATTTTCTAATTTTCCTACTCTATTAAGGGATCTAACATTCCACGCTCCGACCCGTAGAGTGCCAGTATTGTCTTTCCTGATGATCACATCCTCCTGAGTAGTCCCCGCCCGGAGATCCGAATGGGGGACTATTTTACCTCCGGAATATTTTACCCGAGAGGATGCCATCATCATATGTTCATACAGTAGAGCTGCATGTCCTCGGGAAAAATAACGGCTGTAGTTTCCCCTTGCTTTCAGCCGTTCGCAGTAGCTGTGTGGCAAAGCCACATTAGCTGATGTTTAAAGGCCAGCTCAGTCAATCATCCAGACTGTTGCCCCTGTAACTACTGAAAAGGCTGCTGCCCCTCTTCAGGAACCACACGTTTGTCTGGCCTCTCCACAGATACCCCTCCGCTGTGGTTGCACCTACGGTACGGCTATCTGTATCGTTGAGGCACGCAAGCCACCCCACCTCGGCAATGTCTGTGGTTTATGGGAGTGGATCTAGTAGTACAGTTCTGAATTTCTTGGCTATCGTCCTTTTATTCGACCTGACGGCGATCCCACATACTTCACCAGTACTCAAGAATGGGCTCGCACTAATGTTCTGTTCGCGGTCTGCATTATAAATGCATTCCAATTTCATAGAATTCTCCCAGTAAACGGAAGTCCAACATTCGCTTTCCCTTCTAGCAACTGTAAGTATTCGTTAGATTTCTTATTGCTTTGCAACGTCGCACCTTTATATTTATTTTGCAACTCAATATTTGTTCAAAATGTCCAAATGTTTGTTAAGCTTAAGGGACGTAACTGCGGGGTTATCAGTTCCTAAACTTATGAACTACCTTACACTAAAGACGACACAAATATCCATGCCCGAGAGGGGGTATGGAACCTCCGACCGTAGCGGCCGTGCAGACTGTGACTGGCGCGCTGCAGACCGCTCGGCCACCGCGGCCGGCCTCGATATTTGACCTGATTGTAAAGCAGCACACTACTGACTCTGTATTCGAATTTGATTGGGTTGTTTTTCGGACGGATTAGCATTAATTAGATTTCCTACACATAGATAAAGTGTCCATTCGCTACAAGTAGAAATTCTGTTAGTCATCTTGCATCCTCCTACAGTCAGGTAATTACATCCAGTAAATAGCCGCAAATTGCCGCTCACCCTGTTCGTCATGTCATTTTATGTATAAGAGCGGTCCCGGTGGCTCTCCTGACTGTAAATTCAAATCTCTGTAAATCTATCGGACCAAACTGCGTGGTCATCAGTCCGTAGCTTACAAACTACTTAAACCTAGGTAAACTAACCTATGGACACACACACACACACACACACACACACACACACACACACACACACACACACACATGCCCCAGGGAGGACTGGAACCTCCACGGCGAGCAACCGCGCGCTCCGCAGCGAGACGCTTTAGACCGCTCGGCTACTCCACCGCGGCACTCCTGACTGCACACAGAGCCCGATGGCGCAATGGTAACACACAAGACTTGCATTCGGGGAGATGGTGATTCAAATCTGCCTCCGGCCATCCAGATTTAGGTTCTCCCTGACTTCCCTAAATCACTCCATACGAATTCGGGTTGGGTTCCTTTAAAAGGGCACGGCCGATTTCCTTCCCCATTCTTACCGAAACGATCCGAGCGTGAGCTCTGTAATGACCACACTGTCGATAGGACATAAAATACGTATCTAGCTTCCCTCCTTTTCCTGATGATATCCTTGTCTCCGATGAACACTCGCCGTCTAAGGCAACGTACTGGGAAGTCATCGAGCCACTATCAAATCTGGGTATCTAATCTTTACGTCCGGATCGTCCAACAGTCTGCAGTCGGCACCGTGTCAAATGCTTTGCGGATACCTGGGAATATGGAATCTATCTTCTTCCATTGAATCTCAGCGAGGCACCTGAGCTTCCAAATTCTGTTTTTTAGCCGTTCTGCCTTAGGTCTCTCTACATAGATATTCCTAGGTGTTAACGTCAATTGCAGTTATCAGTTCAAATGTTTGTATAGCATATGGGACTTAACTACGGGGTCATCAGTCCCTAAACTTACAAACTACCTATGAACTAGCTAAGACTAAGGACGGCACAAATATCCATGCCCGAGGGGGGATTCGAACCCCCGACCGTAGTGGCCGTGCAGACCGTGACTGGAGCGCCTCAGTCCCCTCGGCCACCGCGGCCGGCCAGTTATCAGTGATGTGTGCTGAACAGTACGTTACATTCAGGGTCAGCATAGGATTGTGATGACTGATCTCGCGTTGAAAGTATGTAGTTACAAATACGACAGCAGCACTTTTTGCTGGATCTCGACGAGCGTCATTAGAATCCCGCTGATAAACGATGAAGATGCTGCAAAGCAGAGGTCATAATACGCCGTGTAGGCTCAGAGCGGCGCATTTGCCGCACGTGTAGCACCTTGCATACGCAGCTCCTACGTCAGGTGCAAACGCATAGAGATGGCAAGCTGAGCACTGCGTTTCTTCCTAGTGGCTGGGCAGTCACCTCGAATACGCCTTTCTGCGCGTTCATTAATATGGATATGCGACTGTGGCTGTCTGATTCGTTGATTTGAGACGAACCAACAACCGTAATAAATCAAAATTTGACTGTCAGCTTCAGCCTTACGATAAAGACACCCTCATGGACCTATGCGTAGATCTCGTGGAGGTTTATATACCTTCGCGCAATGTATTAGGTGCCTTGTTTCTAAAACTGGCGTCGTTGATTCCTAGACAGTTTACGACTGTTGTTGCTGTCTGGAATACAAACGTGTCACAAATCTCCATTTTGTTTGTTCATAGTGGTCTGAGGATGTCTTTATTGTGGTCGAAAACTGGTAACCAAATAAATTAACCATTTCACTAAGACTGACATCTGTAGGAGCCCACCATAATCTGGCCTGGCAGCGTTGGACTGCTGTGAAAATCGGCTGGGAAAGAGACGTTCCCTCCACCAATTCACCAGACAGAACTCCTACAGCAGCCTATCGTCTGCAAGTTCCAATTACAGTATATGGCTGTTGCTTCCTCTCAAATCACCGAAATTACTGCACGTTGTTACATGGTTGGCCTCCTCGTGGGAATTGAAGTAAATTCCCTTGTCATTGATCTGATGACTACAGACGCCTCGTCCAACGGCTTGCCGTTCTTTTGAGTGTCCGGTGCCCGTGGACATTCCAAAAGCGCTTCTGATGTTCTAGTTTTACAACAAAAGTAACTCAATTAGTCTCCTTCATGACACACAGCAATTGAAGACAGTACCTGCTGTGGGTATTGAGTTACAAATGGAAAATTGGAAATTTGTGCCGGACCTGGTTCCGAACCCGGCTCTCCTCTTTGCCATTACATCAACAGAGCACAGTGGTCGCCAAAACTCTTCGGACTGCAATAGTATCCCTGCTCAATGTACTCCTTAAAATACTCGGGGCAGGGTGTGCATATGCACAAAAGATATCCCTGGCCTTCTTCGCCTTGTGCAGATGATTATGTGGAGGTTAACTGTTGTGACGACAGGAACGGCATCTGGACGAAAACTTAAATAGTTATATATAGATTGGTTGGTGTCGGTTCTTTCGGACATCTCTGAAAGAACATGCACCACGCCAATATATATACATACAACATTATGTTCGTCTACTTCACCACTGATTCGGTAATAACGTTAGACCTCGTACGGGAATACTAAGTGGGGAGTATAAGATGGGATGGATGATGGGGGCGCTACGGTCGTAGTTTGCGACTTATGTATTAGACGGGCGGGAAGCGAGCGCGGGTAGCCAAGGGATTAAGGCAACTGCTGGCAGGAAGCGGTGAACCTGGGATTGTATCCCGGCGCTGCTAACATTTTTTTCTTATCGTTACTGAGCGATTTCAATGCCCTAGTGCAGGTAATGTCATACCTTCCCCTCTTCGCTCTTCTTCCTTCCTCTCCTTAATTAAAATGTCGTAAATAAAATAAATTTACCAAACATGGAAACACCGAATGACTGGGAACGACAGAATAAACACTAGAAAACAAAGAAACTGACAGTTTTTGGTTGCGTAGAGCGCTAAGACTCTTAACCTGGACTCTTGTAATTCTTGAGCCTCTACATTCACTTTCAGTGCACTAGTAACTTTCTTTACAACGTTCCCGTCTCCACAGAGGCAGGGAGTTCCTTCCTGATAAGCCTCGGTGGAGTGACCGAGCGCTCTAAGGCGCCTTGCTGCGGAGAGCGCGGTAGCTCGCCGTCGGAGATACGACTCTTCCCTCGGATTTGTGTGTGTGTGTGTGTGTGTGTGTGTGTGTGTGTGTGTGTGTGTTTACGTTAGTTTACGTACTTTGTGGACCTAGGGACTGATAACCGCAGCAGTTAAGTCACTGAGATTTACAAACATTTGAACATTTGATCCTTCCTGATCTGTCGAACAACACCCGCGAAGGACGATGCGATGTGCAGTGTCCGTGTGCAACGAAGTAACCAGTACATTACATGTATTCTGAGCAGCGGTCGTCACCACAGTGCTCGTTCCGACGACTGCAGCTGCCAACGATAAAAGTACAACTAAGAATCAGCATCACGCGTACAATTTATTGCTGACACACACAAATTTGTACAGGGCAGGGACTCGAATCCGAATTTCCCGCTTTTCACAAGTGGTCGCGTTCACCCTTAAGCTATCCGTGCATGCTTTCCGTACCACCAAACTTCCACACATTGTATACTGAGTGCCTGAAGATTAGATGGGTAGATCGCGAACTAATGAGGAGGTACTGAACAGAATCGGGAAGACGAATATCTGGCGGTCTCTTGGGTTGACTACAGGGACCTATTGGCATACTGCGGAAGTGCAAGAGTCCGTTGGCCATGTCGTTCAGAAACCTGGAGAGAAGCTCTCCAACCCATTCCATTGCGGTTTCTAGAGGTGTCAACATCGCTCGGACGGTGTTTGTTTTCGTCATTGAGTAGCATTTGTCTTCCATTGCTTTGGGAGCAGCCGGTCTTAGCCATCCGCGACGGCCGGCCGCGGTGGCCGAGGGGACTGCGGCGGAGTTTGTGACACTTGCGAGGAGTGACACTTGCGGGGAGACCCGGACGCTGCAGGTAGTGAACAGGGTGTTCCAGAAGTAGGGACACACCACCCCTACTCCACGCCCTCCAGCCGCTACTTGTGCAGTATTCAGGGAAAGGCCCACCGAGCGAGGTGGAGCAGTAGTAACGGCCCGGAGATATCACAGCCTCATTCAACAAGGGCCCCGGGTTCCGCGCAAGTGTCACTCCGCGCAAGTGTTCCAACCCCACTGCGGCGCGCCAGTCACGGTCTGCACGGCCACTACGGTCGGGGGTTCGAATCCCCCCTCGGGCATGGCTATTTGTGCCGTCCTTAGAGTTAGCTAGTTCGTAAGTAGTTTGTAAGTTTAGGGACTGATGACCCCGTACTTAAGTCCCATAAACTCTACAAACATTTGAACATTTTTTTTAACTTAACTGCGGGATCATCAGTCCCAAAACTTACAAACTACTTATGAACTTATACTACAGACAACACAAACATCAAGCCCGAGGGAGGATTCGCACCTCCGACGCGGGAGGCCGCGCAACCCGCAACGTGGCGCTCCAGACAGCTAGGCTACTCCCGCGCGGCTAAGAAGAGAAAGCTACGACAGATTGTTTGACGTTAAGAGGAAACTGCGTATATCATCTTACGAGGCCAGCGCAGACTTTAAGTGTAATATAGTAAAATGTTTTGTCAATGTATCTGCTCATAGAGATCACAAATTCTTAATACCTTATTCCACTCTCACTTGTGAAGTTTAGGGACCTCTAGCACTTGATGCTGTTTTGTGGCACAGCAACTACAGGTTATTACATGAAACAGCCGTTTTGTGAGATGAAAAGACAAAAAGCAAGTGACAGGAAAAAGCAAAGCCTTCAGTGCAGCCGTGAGAACTAAAGACATTAAAGACATAATGAAAGTCAGATATGTTCCCGAAATTTTCGGTGTAACATATCTGCCATTCATCATTATTTCCAATAACAGTACGTACCAATAATTTAAAATTGGACATAATTACCGTAATATTAAAGTAAAAATTATGTATACACATGTGGCGTCTATTCCGAAAGAACAGACGTCACTTCTGATCCTGCAGTTATTGTTTTCATATTCACAGAATATATGACTTCAACTGCGAATGGGCAAAGCTGAAAATGTGTACCCAGCCGGGAATCGAACCCGGATCTCCTGCCTTCTGTCTATAATGCAGGAGATCCGGGTTCGAATCCCGGCTGTGTACACATTTTCAGCTTTGCCCATTCACAGTCATATACTCTGTGAATATAAAAATTATGTATTTTGTTAAGAACATGATACAATAAAGTACCCTAACTACTAGTGCACATCGTTTCACACTAAATGCCCAAACTTCGATCACAAAGTGTTTCAAACTTTAAATTGCATCTCCTGAAAAACTGATCCAAATGACATCCATCATTTTTACCGTTGCCTCGTCAGTTACTTCCATCAACAAGGCTACAACCTTTCACATACAAGTTGACTGAATAGTCACCAAAGTGTTAAAAACCCAATATCTTTCTAAATACTCTCCGGAGACACCTCTTTTAGACAGCTCATGCACCATCTTGCTTTTCCAAACCTCCGCCGACAATTTTCATAACAATGCAACTTGAATACAGGTTGGAGTCAATAGGTCAAAAATACGCATTTAGACACATTTCTATGGAAACAAATGGAATACATTTGCTTCAGGTAAACCAGGACAAGTTTATGGCCTGCACTGAGCACCGCCTCCAGTCATGTTAAATGCTACACGCTCTGGTATGAGATCCCCTCCTGCGATCGTACGAATTTCATCTTCACGCTCACTAAACTTTAGCATTCACTTTGAAAAACACGAAACTAACTTCTAGGGGATCGTACCGATTTCCCCACACCGATTTTACTCATACTAGCAGGGTGCGTAGGGATGTCAACGTGTGGAAACTGTAACACACAACTCTCAACCGTTTGAAAACTAGAGGCTGTAAACATAAACGTACGAGGGTCGTTTTTAAAGTAAGAACCAATTTCTAATGAACCAAGAGAAGCCTGATGTAAGAACGTAAATTGTATCACAATATGCGCTTTTTTTTTTACTTGTCAACATAGATCCCATTAACGTTTAAATATTTTAATAATGATTTTGCAGCCAAGATCGCATTTTTCATTTACACTGTATACTGGACTTCAATTAATATTGAACTTAGACTTTGAAGTACCTCGCTTCAGAACCATTAGAACATGGCTGTATATATTTTATTTGTGACTAGTAATTTTATGTTTGGTGATGCCTCAACCTGGATGTACTCTTTTAGTATATAAAAAATGTCGTGAAGTTATGTAAATTACGACAGGTCTGAAGATGGCGTCGAGCACGCCGAAACCGGTAACATAATAAATGGAAAAATGCGATCTTGGCTGCAAAATCATTATTAAACAATTATAGAGCGCCCCATCGAACAATGAGTTCCTAATATATGTTTAAACATTTGTCAAGCCGTGGTACAAGGTTTAAGATACCAGTCGCAAAGAACTCGGGCCTCTGACCGTCAGGTGCTTTCTCTCTCTCTCTCTCTCTCTCTCTCTCTCTCTCTCTCTCTCTCTCTCTCTCTCTGTGTGTGTGTGTGTGTGTGTGTGTGTGTGTGTGTGTGTTTTAAGTGAAATTTGTAACAATATGATAAATTACTGATCCTGAATATTCTGAAAATTTCTGATAGTGTAGCGCCTTTTTGGCGAATTGCCTCCAAATTCAAATGTTCAAATGTTTGTAATTATGGGACCAAACTACGTTGGTCATCAGTCCCTAATCTTACAAACTACTTTAAGTTAAACTAACTAAGGACAACATACACATCCATGCCCGAGGGAGGATTCGAACCCCCGACGCGGGAGGCCGCGCGATCCGTAACGTGGCGCTCCAGACCTCTCGGCTACTCCCGCGCGGCTAATTGCATCCTAAATGTTTTGTGTCAAGTCTTCATTTAGGAGAGTAGAGCGTCAAGATCAAAACAGATGCTTCACTATTGACGAGCCGCATCAGAAATTCCCACATGTTTCAAGATCAGTGGTGTATCAGATTGACAAGCTTCATTACAGAAACAGGTGAGGGTCGTTTGCTGTTGAGACAGCTGAGAGTGCGTGAGACATATGTTGGCTGTGCCGCAGGAAGACCGTTTAAATAGCCATATGTGAGAAGAGCAGAGCAGTTAAAAGGGCAGCCGTGTGTTATCTGGGGCTGGTTTTTTGCCCTCGTGCGGGAGGCCTTATTGTCGGCCTAGCGGCCTTGGCCCATGGCGCCCGTTTTTTTCTCCTATGCGCAGTTGAACTCCAGTCGGTCTGGTGATTACGTTCGGAATGCCACGGACAGCTGAGGAGGGGTTTTCATGCGCTCAGTTAAAACGCAATATGTCGTTCTTATTGGCCATCTGTCGTCACTCTGACAGATTGCGTCTTTGCCAACGAGTGAGCGCGCGCGCATACACACACACACACACACACACACACACACACACACACACACTGCCGGAAAAAATTGTACGCACACAAGATTTAATGTTCAAACAGTGGACATGTAGCACATGAAAAGATACATTTACACAATAATAGCACAGCCGGTACTGAGATACAGCCGGCCGCGGTGGCCGAGGGGACTGAGGCGCTCCAGTCACGGTCTGCACGGCCACTACGGTCGGGGGTTCGAATCCCCCCTCGGGCATGGATATTTGTGTCGTCCTTAGTCTTTGCTAGTTCATAAGTAGTTTGTAAGCTCAGGGACTGATGACCCCGTAGTTAAGTCCCATAGGTTCTTAAAAAAAAACTGAGATACAAGGTGTCGAGTCATGCTGAAACACCCACATCAGTTGTTGTTGTTGTTGTTGTTGTCTTTAGTCCGGAGACTGGTTTGATGCAGCTCTCCACAATCCCCTATCCTGATCAACCCTCTTCAACTCCACATAAGAACGGTAACCTACATCTGTCTAAATCTGCTTACTTTATCCATTTTTTTTTTTTTTTTTTTTTTTTTTTTTTTTTTTTTTAAATAATCTATCGGACCAAATTGCGTGGTCATTAGTCCGTAGATTACAAACTACTTAAACCTAGGTAAACTAACCTACGGACAACACACACACACACACACACACACACACACACACACACACACACGCCCCAGGGAGGACTCGAACCTCCACGGCGAGCAACCGCGCGCTCCGCAGCGAGACGCTTTAGACCGCTCGGCTACTCCACCGCGGCTTACTGTATCCATCTCTTGGTCTTCCTCTGCGGTTTTTACCCCCATAAACTTCCCTCCAACGCTAAATGCACAATTCCTTGATGTCTAAGAATGTGTCCTACCAATCGATCCCTTCTTTTAGTCAAGGTATGCCAGAAATTCCTTTTCTCCTCAAATCTGTTCAGTAACTCCTCATTAGTTACGCGATCCACCCACTTAACCTTCAGTATGTGGTACAATGTCCAGGGACGGCAATGCAGACGGGAAGGCCAAGGGAAGTTACTGCCCGTCTTGCACAGCACGTTGAATTTCACGTGTACTGTGTAGGGGCGAGCATTATCCTCTTGTAACAACAAATTACCTTCCTGTTTATACAATGGCAGAGGAACGAGTCTTGCAACACTTCGTATGTACCGAGATCTCGTCACCGTTAGCCCAAACTTACTTTACTTTTTCGAGTCCGGACTCTCCGTCAACCTATACAAACATTTGAACATTTTTTGATTTGAGTCTACCTGACGGAACTTTAGCGTTATAGAGAACGTGGCGCTCGTCGGAAGTTTGCTTGGATCGCTCCGTGTACTCTGCAGCTGTTTGGTGAGGCAAAGCCAGATGCCTTATGTAGGAGATCAAGGGGAATCGGTTTCACACACCCAGTGATGTTTCGTTCAGGGCGATATCTATGGCTTTGGCATGCGTAGATAGATTCCACACTGGGCAGGCATATAGCCCTGTTACGTTTTTCCTTTCAAAGCCTTGTTCAATAAATTCAGGTAGGTTGAGGACCTGACTGGTGCAAGATTTACCTGGTCTCCACGTAAGCGATATACAACCAAAAACCAAATGGAAACGAAAACAAAACATGGAAATAAGATTGCTGGCGTCCCCCAGAAACGTTTCGAAAAAGACTGTTAATTCTTCCACCACCGGACAAACCAAATCAAGGAAACTTGGGGTTACCCCCACAAACACCAAAAGGTTAAAGAGAGTTACAGCCTCTCGGACACCATAAGAACTGTTGGATTTTGGAAGGGACTAAACTACAACGGTTATGTCAGACCATAAGCCTTGGGGCGGGCCAGCGTCTTGGACGAATGCACTCTGAGACAGCTCTCCCCTTCTCTACGTGGTACGCACAAACGACCATCACATGCATGAAGGAAGAATGTCCATTTACCGCAGAAGACAATGGCCCTCCACTCCATCTTCCAAGTGATCATCTAACGGCAGTGCTCGATGATGCTGTGTCGTGTGCTGAAGACGGGCGAAAGTTGTGCGTCTCTATAGTCCCAAATTTTGTAATTCTATGGGACCAAACTATGTTGGTCATCAGTCCCTAGACTTACAAACTACTTATGCCCGATGGAGGATTCGAACCTCCGACGCGGGAGGCCGCGCGATCCGTAACAAGGCGCTCCAGAACGCTCGGCTCCTCCCGCGCTGCTCCATAGTTCCATTGCTAGCGGTGGGCAACAGTTGGTGTTGACACTCCTGTGGTCACATCCCCTTTCGTCTGTGCTGTGTTAGCTGTACAATCTACCACTGCTGCCCTTACAATACGACCATCTTGGCGGACGTTTGTGCTGCGTGGGCGTCCAGAACTTCGTGTACGGTTGTGAGTGTTCATGTGACCACTACAAGCAGCCTCGATGCACAATTGACGCAGGAGGTCCAATGTGCCGCGGCGGATTAGTCGCGCGTGCTGGAGTGCCGTGTTGCCGTGCGCGCGGCCGTCCGCAGTCGGGGGTTCGAATCCCCCCTCGGGCATGGATGTTTGTGTCGTGTTTAGTATAAGATAGTTCGTAAGTAGTTTGTAAGTTTAGGAAATGATAACCCCGCAGTTAAGTCCCATAAGCTTTACAAACAATTGAGGTCCAACATGTGTGGCAATTTTCCGATACCTACCATCTCCCCACTCGAAAGGCACAATTTGACCCCTTTCAAAATCGCTCGGCCGACTGTAGGAAGCAAAGTTATCCGTGGCTGTAAACATTCCTTGTTAAATGGGTCACACAGATGGCGCTGTAACCGCTATATCATTACATTATCTGTTGGCGGAGGTTGTTGAAACAATTATCAGTACAGCTACTATCCCCCTGGCGGCATCTTCCGTCACCGGATCAAAATTCCCGTCGTCTTTTTCTGCAGCCGGCCGCAGTGGCCGAGCGGTCTGCGGCGCGCCAGTCACGGTCTGCACGGCCGCTACGGTCGGGCCGGCCGCGGTGGCCGAGGGGACTGAGGCGCTCCAGTCACGGTCTGCACGGCCACTACGGTCGGGGGTTCGAATCCCCCCTCGGGCATGGATATTTGTGCCGTCCTTAGTTTAAGGTAGTTGTTAAGTAGAGTTACTGAGATAGATCTAGTCTGCTTGGTGGATTAACAATGTGGGTCGGTTTCAGTCTGGATGTGGTTTCATCTACATAAATACTCTTCAAATAACACTGATGTGCTTGGCAGAAGGTCCATCGAACCGCTTTTATGATATTTATCTACAGTTCTATTCACTAATATCTCGCGGCAAAAAGGAACACCTAAATCTTTCCGTTTTCGATCTGACTTCTTATTTTCTTTTGATGATCATGTCTTCCTACACAGGGTGGTCCATTGATAGTGACCGGGCCAAATACCTCACGAAATAAGCATCAAACAAAAATTCTACAAAGAACAAAAGTTTTCTAGCTCGAAAGGGGAATACAGATGGCGCTATGGTTGGCCCGCTAGATGGCGCTGCCATAGGTCAAACGGATATCAACTTCATTTTTTAAAATAGGTACCCCATTTTTATTACATATTCGTCTAGTACGTAAATAAATATAAATGTTTTATTTGGAACACTTTTTTTGCTTTGTGGTAGATGGCGCTGTAATAGTCACAAACGTACATCAGTAGCAGACAAATTGAGCGAGAATCGGGAATCTCAAAATCGTCGGTGTTGACAATTCTACATCAACATAAATTTCACCCGTACCATATTTCTATGCCCCAGGAGTTCAACATTTATTCACAAGCAGAGAGAGAGTGTGTGTGTGTGTGTGTGTGTGTGTGTGTGTGTGTGTGTGACATTGTTCAATTCGACAAATAAGACGAACTGAATTGAATTTCATAGATTGCCGTCCTACGTCCGTACGTTCGGACGATTAGATCGTCTGCAGTGAGACATCGCATGTAATGGCGTACCCTTTTGAATAGATCGGTCGTCGACTGGCGTATTCCTGTGTAATTCCTTGATGCCGATGCCACTATAGACAACAGCCTCAGCCAAGCTGGACGTGCTAGAAATGACCTTGGAAGCAAGATGGTGAAATTCATTGCACCAATTACTGTTGGTCAGTTTACTCTGAGCTAAGCTAAGCGTAAATTCATACTGAAACCTTACAACAGATAATGTAGCTGCGACTCTTTTATCACAGTCAGTGCATGATGGAGAACTACGGTCGGGGGTTCGAATCCCCCCTCGGGCATGGATATTTGTCCCGTACTAGTTCGTAAGTAGTTCATAGGTAGTTTGTAAGTTTAGGGACTGATGACCACGTAGTTAAGTCCCATAGACTATACAAACATTTGAACATGATGGAGAGATTTTCCCTAAAGAAACTCCCCCCATCCCCACCTTATCAGAGTGTGTTAACTGGCGGAAGAATCGCCATTAGTCTTGCTTAAAACCCTCATCATTTATAGGGGTTTGACAAAGGTAAACTCAGGAGAAATGCATGTTTGAACGTAAAAGCCCGCAGATGACGCTGATGTGTGATCATGAACAACACTTGCGAACGTCCTGAATACGGTGCGTGTTAGTCGTTCATTACGCCGGATGTAAGTAGCCTACAATATCTTGTGTTTGTTTTTCGATGCGACATACGAGAAAAAGACACGCGGACACGAAATGAGCGTAGGCTGCGATTTGAACCTTGGGCATGTTCAATGGGAGCCACAATGCACCTGGCCACGTGATTTGCTTACAATAGAGCTTCATACATTGCGTGTGAATCCCTGTTCTGTATCGTTCGTGGGTACACCAGCAGCGTCGACTTTTCAGAGTTCTACGTAAATCCGTGGCAAACCACTTCAGGTCTCACTTGTTGATAACTGGGTGAAAACCCTCCGTTGCTCGGGTATTTATTTATCCCAGTCTTGATTAGCACCTCTCCTCTCGCCTTCTCTCTCTCTCTGTCCAACTCCACTATCTCTGTTCATCACCCCCTCCTCCATCTCTCTCTCTCTCTCTCTCTCTCTCTCTCTCTCTCTCTCTCTCTCTCTCTCTCTCCCTCCTCAGTCTATCGCGTCCTACCCGTATCTATGAAACATTGTTTCTCTGTTAACTTTCAGTGTGATGGATGAAAAGGTGTCGAAGGTACCCTCAGCCAGTCACTGTATGAAATACTATGTAGACAGTGATGGTCCTCTCGTTTATTCAAATGTTTGTAACTCTATGCTTCCAAACTACTGTGCTCTTCTGTCTCTATGCTTACAAACTACTTAAACTGAACTAACTTACGCTAAGGACAACACACACACACACACACACACACACACACACACACACTCACTCACTTTATATTTTATATATGAAGAAAACGAAGAAAGCAAAGAAACTTTTTTGTTATCGCGTGGTACAATTAACAGTATATTACTGGAGGGGGGACGAATTACACTTGCTAATGTACACTGTTCCTCAGGCGGGATAAAAAACATAATCAACGGGCATCAGAGCCAGTTTATCAGAATATACTTATTAGGATTACCAGTATCTGTTGTAAAACGATTATTACTTTAACAATGTCCGCATCTATGCATGTCTGAAGGAACATATGTTGCAGTAACAAGTTAACTGTGAACGTCTAGAGAAGCAAACTGATCGATAACAGCATTGGTTTAGATACCTTATCGTCTCCTCCTCCTTTCTAGAATCTGAGTAATGTTATGAGCATTAGAGGATGTTAAGTTTGACGTATAGAGATTTGGGTCCACCCGGGAGCGTGCGTGTATACCCATAAGCAGAAAATACGGGTTCGAGTCCCGGTCCGGCCCGTATTTCATGTCACTAATAGGTAGTATACGGGACCGGCAGGTAAACTAGGAATCTCCACACTATTTTTTTGCGTTTTGAAAGCTCCGGTAGTTTCACCATCTAATGCTTGCATGGTTGATAACATAGAACAAAGTGGGTTCCCTTAACCTTACTACTGTGCGTTCATGGAAATTTATTAGCCCTACGTGAGGTCAGCAAGGTGCCACACAATTTTTCCCACCAGCCCTGGGCTTAAAACATTTGTGAACCAATCCCTGGTACTGTATCTATACGTAGTAAAGCTGATGACAAAGAATTTGCCTTCATCGAATACATTTCTAAATATTATTTTCTTTTTCCTGTCTTCAGCGCACCGCAAATTACGTGAGATTTTTCGCCTGGCACGTTTATTTTATTCGTAAAGTTTCATCGCGACTAATAAGCTGCGGTCATCACAGCTGATGCTTTCCCGATAAAGCGAACTGCTTATTTGTCGCAAGCTTAATTGAGGTAAACCAAACAACACTTGCAGCTTGTCGTGTGTTAGTAGCCACGTCTAGAAGACGCTTAGCGAGCGACGTGCCGGAGTGGTTAGCACACCGGCGATTTCGTTAGGACGGGGGTTCGAATCCCGTCCGACCGTCCTGCCTTGGATTTTACGGCGATATCCCTAAATCACTCCAGGCAAATCCTCTTGAAAGGGCATGGACTATTTCCTTTCTCATCCTTGAAATATTCCCAGCTTGTGCCTCTTCGAATGCTTCAAATTTTCAATTTTTTGTAAACATATTGGACCAACCTGATATGGTCGTCAGTCCGTAGACTTACAAAATACTTAAAGTAAATTACAGTAAGCCAAAGCGCAACCACGGCCGAGGGAGGACTCGAACATCCGGCGGGAACGGCCGTCCAGTCCATGGCATGACGTACGGCCATTCCGCGCGACTCGAGGGCTTGCTTCTTTTCGAAACACTTCCATGTACTTCTTTCTTGATGGTGGTTGGAGCCAGGATCGTATTTATAATGTCCTGCCTGTAGGCTAAACCTGTGGTGCATACCCTACCAGGGATAGTTTTTGTGGTAAGTAAGTAGCAAAACTGGATTGCAGTGCAGTTCTCGAATTAAGAGCATATATTTCATAAATTAAAGTTTTAGATATTTTCCATATTCCCTACATTAGTGTAGCAATTAATCATTTACTGCGAACTGAATAAGTTTTATTGCTCAGAATGGGATATCACTTAAGAGAAAATCACGTGGAACTAAAGTACTGCCGGCCGCGGTGGCCGAGAGGACTGAGGCGCTCCAGTCACGGTCTGCACGGCCGCTACGGTCGGGGGTTCGAATCCCCCCTCGGGCATGGATATTTGTGCCGTCCTTAGGATAAGCTAGTTGATAAGTAGTTTGTAAGCTTAGGGACTGATGACCCCGTAGTTAAGTCCCATAATCTATACAAACATTTGAACTAAAGTACTAAGAGAAAGGGGTAAAAGTAAACCTCATGCGTGTCTGCAGTCCAAAACACAAAAATTATCTTTGCTTGATGTTATGCAGTTGGTGCTTATGCAAAGAGAGACCAAATAGTGTTGTTATTTTAATCTTGGTTATATCTTCTTCCGCTACTAGTATCTGGTTCTACGCTTTCTTACATGAGATCGTGGCACGTGCTAGTACGTACATAAAGTTTCTAAAGTTTGCTTCTGGATAACGCCCTGGAATAATGCGTTTGTTTAATCTTCGGTAATCTCTGCATAACCTCCGGGTCCCATCTTGATCAGATGTAGTGGCGATGTGCAGGGACTATTTGGTCTGGGTACAACCCGTGTTTGCAGCACTTCTTCGAATTCCACCTTTGCTGCAGCAAAGCGGTGAGGCGCTAATCATCTTGGTCGTTGGCGTCTTAATGTGATGGACTGTGTTATGCAACGCTTGTCCCTCCTGTTTAACATTGTCCTGTCCAGGCTGCCGTATGACGGAAATTTGTGGGGGGCGATGTCATTCTCCGCACTTCGCCCGACGGAACCTGCTTGTTATATACCTCACTTTCTCCCTTCATTAACCTCCAGTCTCTGATGAGACCCCAATGTAGGTTCCACCACAGGTACGAACGTGAACCTCCACATGCATTTATTACTAAGACCCAGATCCACTTCTATTTCGTGACTTCCATAAGTCGTTATCGGTGAACTGTTTGCTGCTGAGAGATGAATAGCTGTGGCTGTCTTCTTTTTTGTCTCGACGGCTGGAACTGTGATTACGTCCGACCCCGAGTCGACAAGATAGCAATGGACTGCTCTTACGTGCGGCCTCCGGGATGACGTAAATAAGCTTGTCTGTGTACAAGTGCCAGTTTTTTTAACACATTGTTCTATTGAACTCCGCCCTTATGTCTGTTGACTTTCTTTGGGTTCGTGTCCCTTCTTTCTTCATAGTTCTGACACTCTGAGTTTCACGGCCTGCCACCCTTATTCCATGCGGCTGGTGCGATTTGGGTATGTACGTGGAGACGTTCGTCTTGTGGCCCACTCACCAAAACGTCTGTGGTGCCAATACACTGTCTTTTGTTGTCTCCCATGCACCATTTTCTTGCCGCGCTGGAGTAGCCGAGCCCAGTGCCGTGGTCAGGGGGTAAACGCACTCTGTAATAAAAAATCTCAGCCAACCATTCAACGAACAGCCACGAACGAACTGAACAAACGACCGTGAACCATTGATATACCCCCCCCGGTCGGAGGTTCGAGTCCTCCTTGGTGTGTGTGTGTGTGTGTGTGTGTGTGTGTGTGTGTGTGTGTGTGTGTGTGTGTGTGTGTGTGTTTTGTCCTTAGGTTAGTTTAAGTAGTTTGTAAGCTACGGACTGATGAAGACGCAGTTTGGTCCGATAGATTTATAAACATTTGAACATTTTTTAACCATTTCCTTTCCGGCTTGATGTTTGTGGAACGGTCGTACCCTATACTCTTAAATTGTGGTGGGTTCCTTTTGTCTTCTGACAGCTCCAGCATTTGCTTTTGCAGTGCGTCTTTTTTGTTTTTCAAACAGCCAAGCTGCGTGATGTCTTTTTGGTGTTCCAAATAGCAGCCTTTTTCCAGACACGACTTCAAACAAACTTGGCAACTATTGCTATAGACCCTGAGCAGCCAACACATTATGACCGCCTAACTAATAGATTGGATAACGTTCAGCTACGTAGTCTAGTGCACAGCGTGGTGGGTTGTCACACAGGGGGACCGGGTTCGATTCCGGGTCGTTCGGAGAGATTCTCCAATGTGGACTGGGTGTTGCATTGCCCTCATCACTGACACGCAAGTCACCAAAGTGGCCGTTCCCCCTCGGGGGTTCGAATACTCTCTCGGTCATGGATGTTTGTGTTGTCTTTAGTATAAGTAGTTTGTACGTTATGGACTGATGGCCCCGCAGTTAAGTCCCAAAAGCTTAAAAAAACATTTGAGCATTTGCACCAAAGTGGCGTCAGCTAAAAATACTTACACCAGGCAGGCTGAATACTACCCCAGTTGTGGTCCAAACAATCATCAATGGCCGGCCGCGGTGGCCGAGGGGATTGCGGCGCGCCAGTCACGGTCTGCACGGCCATTTCGGTCGGGGGTCCGAATCCCCCCTCGGGCATGGATATTTGTGCCGTCCTTAGTGTTAGCTAGTTCATAAGTAATTTGTAAGTTTGGGGACTGATGACCCCGTAGTTGAGTCCCATAAGCTATACAAACATTTAAATATTTGATTTTTAGAAAGGAAATACTCCATGCCTTTCAAAAAGGATTTGCCTGGAGTGTGGAAAATCCAAGGCAAGGACGGCCGGACGGGATTCGAACCGCTGTCCTAACGAAAGCGCCGGTGTGTTAACTACTCCGGCACGTCGCTAGCTAAGCGACTTCTAGACGTGACTACTAAGATACGACAAGCTGCAAGTGTTTTGGTTTACCTCAGTTAAGCTTACGACAAATAAGCACTTCGCTTTCCGAGATTTGGAGGCCCCAGAACGAGAAGCCAAGGGCGCTAAAATAATAATAATAATAATAATAATAATAATAATAATGTGCTTTTGTGGTATTTGGAGGCCCTCCGAGACGAGAGGTCCGGGGCGATCCGACCTCGCTCCCCCCCTTAGTGCGCCACTGCTGGTGTGTCTCTCAATTTATGGGGTCCCTTTGTTTTATTTTAGACCGTATTTCTATTTCCTATTTATTTCACTACGGGCGTATTATGACTGGATTCTCCATATTGAGTGGTGACGGAGAGTATCGAATGTTTACAAATATAACACTGAAGTAATGATGCGACGATACATTTCCTTGTTTCCTTTTTGTATAATAATAAAAAAAAAAACTCTGTGTAGTAAACAATATACGCCTGAAACTATGAAGTTCCGGTCCAGTTATAGAAGGGAACATTAAGAGGAAGACTAAACACTACTAAAAATCTCATTTAGTTTATTATTTAATTTATATAAAATAATTACTCGATTATATATAATTATAAATATTCCCTCCACCACTTTTGCGAGTCTTACTCGCAAATCATTTGTATGTACCGAGCGAGGTTGGCACAGTGGTAACGCACTGGACTCGCATTCGGAAGGATGTTGGTTCAAATCCACCTCTGGCCATCCAGATTTAGGTTTTCCGTGATTTCCCTAAATCACTCCAGGCAAATGCCGGGATGGTTCCTTTCAAAGGGCACGGCCGATATCTTTCCCCATCCTCGCCTAAAAACTCCGAGCATTAGCTCCGTCTCTAATGACCAAGCTGTCGACGGGACGTCAAACCCTAAGCTCCCTTCCTTCCTTCCATTTGGATGTAATAACTTTGCTTTCAGATGACATATAATTTTTATATTACAAATTGCTGTGCAGTCAGTGTATGTATACTGGGTCACAAAATATTATTCCAGGTAATTGTGGGTAGCATTACCAAAAAGCTTGTGAACTCCTGCCCGAGCATAACTGAGCCGCCGCTAGCTGGTCTCCGTGCCGCAGTACAGGAGTCACTGAGCTGTTCCCCTGCAATGACAGATTCACAAAAAAATCAAATGTTTGTATAGCTTATGGGACTTAACTAGGGGTCATCAGTCCCTAAACTTACAAACTACTTATGAACTAACTAATACTAAGGACGGCACAAATATCCATGCCCGAGGGGGGATTCGAACCCCCGACTGGAACGCATGGTTAACGCTCGGCTGGTCTGACTCCTCGAATCTCGCCGCCTCCTAACAAATGTCCAATGCGGTTTTCGTCGACACCGCTCTGCTGCTGATCACCTCGTTACGTTGTCGACCTTCATTATGAATACCTTTCTAAAGAAGCGTCAAACAGTAGAAGTGTTCTTCGACTTGGAGAAGGCTTACGATACCTGTTGGAGAGCGGGCATTCTCCGCACATTGCACACGTGGGGCCTTCGGGGCCGCCTCCCTCTTTTCATTCAAGCGTTTTTGGCGGATCGCAAGTTCCGGGTACGGGTGGGCTCTGTTTTGTCAGATACCTTTTGCCAGGAGAATGGGGTACCGCAGGGCTCCGTCTTGAGTGTGGCTCTCTTTTCCATTGCAATCAATCCGATCGTAGATTGCCTTTCAGCCGACGTTTCCGGATCCCTTTTTGTAGACGATTTCGCAATTTATTGCAGCGCCCAGCGGACGTGTCTCTTGGAGCGTTGTCTTCAACGCTGTCTTGACCGTCTATATTCCTGGAGCATCGCAAACGGCTTCAGATTCTCCACTGAGAAAACGGTGTGTATAAACTTCTGGAGATAAAAGGAATTTCTTCTACCTTCTCTACGTCTCGGCCCTGTTGCTCTCCCTTTCGTGGAGACTACGAAATTCTTGGGACTCATGTTGGATCGTAAACTTTGCTGGTCCACACACGTGTCCTACCTGGCTGCCCGTTGTTCCCGATCCCTTAATGTTCTTCGTGTCCTCAGTGGCACGTCATGGGGAGCGGATCGTACCGTCTTTCTTCACCTTTACCAGGCCATTGTTCAGTCGAAGCTCGACTACGGAAGCCTTGTATACTCTTCTGCTCGGCCGTCGATTCTCTGCCGTCTCAACTCTATTCACCATCGGGGATTACGTCTGGCGACCGGTGCATTTTATACCAGCCCTGTTGAAAGTCTGTATGCCGAGGCTGCTGTATTACCCTTGACCACTCGGCGTGACATACTCTTGTGTCGGTACGCATGCCGCCTGCGGTCGATGCCCAACCATCCATGTTACCGATTATTTTTTGACGACTCACTCGATCGCCAATATCAGTTGTCTGCTATTGCCTTGATTCCACCTGGAGTTCGGTTTCGCCGCCTGCTATAGCGGCTCGATTTTACCCTTCCTTCCACCTTTCGGTTGAGCGAAAGCCCATTGCCACCGTGGCATCAGACCCAGGTTCACACTCACCTTGAACTTAGTTCGCTCCCCTAGGAGAGCACTCCGGATTTGGTATACCGCTCGAGGCTTGTCGAACTCCGTTCGCGTTTCGATAATGCCATATTTATTTACACTGATGGTTCCAAGAGCACTGCCGATTCGGATCTGCCTTCGTCGTCGGGGACAACCGTTTCCAATACAAGCTCCCTGACCGGTGTTAGTTTCACGGCTGAGCTTTTTGCCCTCCACCAGGCCGTTTTGTACATCTGCCGCCACCGCGAACCTTTCTATGCTATCTGTTCGGACTCCCTTAGTGCCCTGCAGAGTCTTAAGGACCCTTTCTCGAACCATCCTTTCGTGTATCGGATCCAACGCTCCCTCCAGTTGCTAGCAGATGACAGCTGTCATGTTTCTTTCCTGTGGGTCCCTGGCCACGTGGGTGTGCCCGGGAATAAGACCACCGACATATCAGCCAAGGCCGCAGCTCTTTTGCCTCACATGGCTACCTTTTGCGTCCCATCGGACGATGTATAACGGGCTCTCCGCCGGAGTATCGTGTCGTCATGGCACAGTGCGTGGTTTTCACTGTATAACAATAAATTGAGAACTGTAAAACCGATCCCGATCGCTTGGAGGACCTCCTCACGCCCCTCTCGGCGAGAGGAGGTCATCCTGGCCCGGTTGCGGATCGGTCACTGCCGTTTCAGCCACCGTCACTTCCTATCCGCCGACCCTGCACCGCTGTGCTCCTGCGGTGAACTGTTGACAGTGCGACATGTTTTACTGTCTTGTGTTAATTTTAATCATCTCCGTGTAGCCCTTCACTTTCCGTCTACTCTGGAGGAAATTTTAGCTGATGACACACGAGCAGCTGCTCGGGTTTTGCGTTTTATGAACTTGGCCAACCTATCCAAGGACATTTAACCCTTTTAATTGTCTTTTATCTTTCGTTTTTAGCCTCTTGCTGATGTTCTGACAGTCACCATTTTTTTGAGATCATAGCGAATCAATGTTCTTAGCTGGGCGCTAATGACCATAGAAGTTGTGCGCCCTAAAACCACAAAAAAAAAAAAAAAAAAAAAAAAAAAAAAAAAAAAAAAAAAACTCTTTCCTCGTCAGGTGACATTGCTTTCGCCTTGACGGGCTTATATCGATAGTAGGTAGGCGGTGATTAAGGACGTAGCCAAAGGGGGGTCTTGGGTGTACGGACCCCCCTATCACCTAAACGATAAAATACTACTCAAATTTATACTAAGGACAACACACACATCCATCCTCGATGGACTTGAACCTCCAAAGGGACTAATTGAAATAAGACACGACCTAACTACCGTGTAGTGAAACTGAATGATATTATCAGTCATACGCCGAAAAAAGGATACGCTCTATCGACAGTCAACAAAGCCATCTATAGATCTTAATTATCGATAACAGCATCGGTCATTGCCCAGTCCTCCTTTAGACGTTGTTCATTGTTGGCCTCGCTCCATTACTGCTATGTTAAGCACTACAGTAGAATCCTGCCATTGCCATTTTTAAAATTTTTTTTGTGTTGTTAAGATACGTTTCCAATTATGAATAAGTTCACAACAAGAAAAAAAAAGAATAATCGACTTTCATTTGTCCACTAGCGTTATGGTAAGTTAAAATACGTACTACTATAATGCCTATTTATCTATTTACAGCAGTAGCGTCGTAATTTGGAGTGGCAATATTTCAGTATATCCTAAGGCCCCTCACTCACTATGTGTAATGCTTTTTAAAGTTAGGTTTAAGAGTAATATTTTATCTAGAGGATGGATACGTTGCAATGCCAACAAGAGTAAAAGAACCAATAATCTTGGAAATTAGACTTACGCTTCCTAAATCAATACGCAAGGTATTTATACTAATGCAAAAATTAATGGAGATTTTGTGAAACACCAGGCTACAGTCGTGGCTGACAGGCAGCGAGCTTGGTGATATGCAACCGTGTCGTTGCCAGTGTTCAAATACAAAGAAACACTTCTCATTCTGATAGTCTGACTTCGTTTGTAATAACAACTGAAGGTTCTGCTGGTGTATATTGAAACAATTTTTAAGAGATGTTTTCCTCAATTTTGTTCAAAAATGTTCAAATGTTTGTAGAGCTTATGGGACTTAACTACGGGGTCATCAGTCCCTAAACTTACAAACTACTTATGAACTAGCTACAACTAAGGACGGCACAAACATCCATGCCCGAGGGGGGATTCGAACCCCCGACCGTAGTGGCCGTGCAGACCGTGACTGAAGCGCCGCAGTCCCCTCGGCCACCGCGGCCGGCGCTCAATTTTGTATATAAAAGATTGCAGTATTCATAAGAAAGTCTTACAAAGGCAAACTACGTGCATAAAATATAAAAAATATGTTAGCCCAAGTTTGTCTTTAGAATAAATGAAAAACATGAGCCTTTGTAAATTTCTATTTAACCATTCGGACCCCCCCACCCCCCACCCCCCACCCCTTTGGCAATATCCTGGCTACGTCACTGCGGTGATCAGTGTAATTTGTCTGCTACTGTGACTGTAGCGTTATTTTCAGTACTTTTGCGAGTCAATACAAGTGGCTGCACTGCTACTGGTAGTTGCGTCTACCACACACGCCGTAACGTTGCATCAGACGTTTCTTGTCTCAAATGACGCCAGAACGCTATCACCAATACGCTCGCTATGTAATACTTGCTGTACTCGTTGCTCCACTGATTTGCGAAACTTGCTGACTATCGCTGGTCTCAAGCGCCGATACTCTTGACCTTGAGGCGGCTTCACTGATATGTCTGAGGATGTTATGGCTGCCCTAGCGCCCAAAATATTTAAGACTACCGCCAATTTCGTGCGATCGTTGAGACGTTATTCTGCAGAAATGCCAAATCTAACATCGCGAGCCATAATTCTAGTTTTTCCGGTCGGGATTTTGGAATATGTAGATCCATTCGTGGATGCATGTTTGACTCATACACTATTTGATCAGAAGTATCCAGACACCTGGCTGAAAATAACTTAAAAGTTCTTGGCGCCCTCCACCGGTAATGCAGGGTTTCAATGTGGCAATTGGCCACCCTCAGCGTCGATGACACCTTCCACTCTCGCAGGCATACGTTCAGTCAGGCGCTGGAATCTTTCTTGGGGAATTACGGCCCATTCTTCACGGAGTGCTGCATTGAGGAGAGGTATCGATGTAGGTCAGTGAGGCCTGGCACGAAGTCGGTGTTCAAAAACATCCCAAAGGTGTTCTGTAGGATTCAAGTCAGGACTCTGTGCAGGCCAGTCCATTACAGGGATGTAATTTCGTGTAACCACTGCGTCACAGGCCATGCAGTAGAACATGAGTTAAAAGATACAACAGCCATCCCCAGAATGCTCTTCAACAATGGGAAGCAAGTAGGTTCTTAAAATATCAGTGTAGCTCTGTGGTGTGATACTGCCACGCAAAACAATAAGGGGTGCAAGCCCCCTCCATGAAAACACGACCACACCATAACACCACCACCTTCGAATTTTACTGTTGGCACTACACACTCTAGCAGATGACGTATACCGGGCATTCGCCATACTCACACCCTGCCATCGCATCGCCACATTGTGTACCGTGATTCGTCACTCCACACAACGTTTTTCCACTGTTCAGTCGTTCAATGTTAACGCTCCTTTCACCAAGCGACGCGTCGTTTGGCATTGACCTGCGTAATGTGTGGCTTATGGGTAGCAGCTCGACCATAAGATCTAGGTTTTCTCACCTCCCGCCTGTCACAGTAATTAGAATGGTTCCTGATGCAGTTAGGAATTCCTGTGTGATGGATATGTGGCTGCCCATTACACTGTACGACCCTCTTCAACTGTCGGCGGTCTGTGTCAGTCAACAGACGAGGTCGGCCTGTACGCTTTCGTGCTGTACATGTCCCTTCTCGTTTCCACTTCACTATCACATAAACAGTGGACCTACGGTTGTTTAGGAGTGTGGAAATCTCGCGTACAGACTTCTGACACAGGTGACACACTATCACCTGATCACGTTCGAAGTCAATGAACCCCACATTCTCACGATGTTTAATAACTACTAAGGTCGCTGCTTTGGTGTGCCAGGCAGTAGGTGGTAGCATAATGCACCTTATATGAAAATTTTATGTTTTGGGGGTCTATGGATGATTTTGATCACATAGTGTATCTGTCAGAGAAATTACTTACTGAATTTACAGTATACCTCTTCGTTTCTTGGCAAAATCCCTAATTTTTCTATGTTCTTATCTTAACTTGAAGTTCGTCGATCTTTTTATGCAAATATTTCTGCAACTACTGAAGAGAGGATCACACGGAACTAAACTAAGAGCAAAAGGTAAGAGTGAACATAATGTCCGTCTGCAGTCCAAAACAGAAAACACACTTTGCATGGCCTCATACAGTTGGTGCGTTCTACTACTTGTATAACAGTTTAGTAAGCAGTTCATGTTTTATTGAATTTGAGATTAAAGAACAAGATAAAATTAATGATTCGTTGTGGTATTAAACTAATGTCGTTAAAATCCTTATGAATAACTTCACTAATTCCACCGTTGTGGTGCCGGTAAAATGTTGTTCCAATCCCGACTGTGCCTCCACCACCACGATGGTCGCAATGAGTCAGGAGACTCCGCGTTGAATGACTGTTTAACGTTTCCTTGCGCATCGCTTTACTGGCCCTGCACTCCGTAAATATGGTTTGGTTGGTACTGTATTCCATTCCCGTACCCACTTAGTGCGCACTCCAGCATTAAGTCTCTGAAATGTGAGAGCCTGTTTCCCTCCCATACCTTTTTAGGCTGCGTTCACAGTGGCACCGATATCGCCGGGTTTTACCGACGACCGGCATCGGCGGAATACGGCTAATCGTTTCAAATCAGTACTCCATTATGGGTACAGTCACACTGTAGCTGAGCTCATCGCCCTAACGGACACTTCTGACGGTCAGTGAAATTTAAATCTGTTTGTTTTCTAAGATCAAAACGATGGAGGTTCTCTCACACTAAATATGGAATGCAAGAAACTGATTAGTTTAACAAAAGCAACAAAGAGATGGTGGTACCCAGAAGACGATAAATATCACAATCGGCATAGACACTGGTCAAAATAATTTAGGGGATCAGTAGAGATATCTAGGTTCTGAAGTATTGTAATTGGCAGAATTAACTAAAATGGTTCGACGTCTTTCTGTTGTTTCTACGGAGTGGAGACGATGACATTACGGCAACCGAGATAGTGGTAATAACAGAAAGTTACTGCAGAGGGGATTGGTGTTAGCTTGTTTACTCTACCAAACGAATTACACAAGCATTTGGGTTCAGATACTGTAGTGAGCAGGTAGTGCATTGAAACAGCACGACTTACCCGAAGCTATGGCATGGAGAGCCACAGCTAGGTTGGAAGAGGAACAGACACGGAGGGAGCTGGCTGCAGCTATTGGAGTGTCTCAAAGTGAAATTTACAGGACCTAGACGTGATTTCAAGCACATACCGTTAAACGGAGACAAGGCCAAGGTCGTCTACGGGTAACATCAGCAAGAAATGACCGTTATCTCCGGTTAACAGTCTGACGAAACAGGAGGCTGACTGCAACTCATCTGCAACGCATTGTCCAGACAGCAACAGGACTCGCAATATCAACGCAGTCCGAAATCTCCTTCCTGAATGTGGCCTCTACGCACGGAGGCCTATGGTATGTGTCCCATTAAAACCACCTTACCGTTTAGCCTGTGGAAACTGTGCGAGGGAACATCAGGATTGAAGTCGTAACGAATGGTGTCGTGTTCTGTTCACACATGAGTCACGATTTTATGTTCACCTGGACAATCGATTCCTCATCTGGATACAACGCAGAACTCTGAACAATGCTGATAATGTGCAGGAAACATTACCATATCATGGTGGTGGACGAATGGTGTGGGCAGGGTCAGTATTGATGGAAGTATGAACTTCTGTGTTGTTCGGAATGGCGCTTTGACTTCTCAGAGGTATAGAGACGAGATCCTTCGACCTTTCTTGTGCCCTGTGTTGGTGCCATGGGAGATGGGTTCCTTCTGGTGGACGATAACGCTTGTCCCAACAAAGCTGCATTGGTGGACAAAAAGCTGAATGAAATGACCGGATGGAGTGGCCAGCTTGTTCACCGGACTTAAACCCGATAGAGAAAGTCTGGGATGCCCTCGGCAGACGCATTGCAGCCAGACCAGCACCTCCCACAACGGTTGCATAGCTGGATATTAAACTCATGAAAGAATGGCTAAATAGTCCTCAAGAACTGATTGATAACCTCATACTGTCATATGATGAAGGTGTGAAACTGTACTGGCCGTCCGAGGTGATTGCACACCATATTAGAGGGCAACGAGAATAACTGTCACTATTATGGTAGCCCCAAAATGTCTCGTTCTAAGTAAACGTCATGTAAACCTCAAGTAAAGAGTTGAGACAGCAAAATATCGTACTGTATCGCATATAAATTACAAATTTAACGAATATCTGTATAAAATACATTACCTAATATTGTGTATATCTCATCTGCTCCCCTAATTGTTTTAAAAATTGTATTAACATGTCAACTCTTTCAATATCATCAAATGTCAGACGATAGTCTTTGTGGGGCATCCACAACTGTCGCGATTTTTCATATTGGATTAAGCCACTCCAGTTATAATTACAGAGATCCTTTATTTGTACATTTTCGTGCACGACAGGTTTCTGGATTTATATCAAATGTGCAAATGTTTGTACAGTATATGGGACTGAACTACGGGTCATCAGTCCCTAAACTTACAAACTACTTATGAACTACTTACGAACTAGGACGGCACAAATATCCATGCTTGAGGGGGGATTCGAACCCCGACCGCAGTGGTCGTGCAGACCGTGACTGGAGCGCCTTAGTCCCCTCGGCCACCGCGGCCGGCTGGATTTATATATATAATCATTTTGATCCCTTTGATAATGAGATCTATATCCCGAAACTGATAGTGCACGATAGTGTACGAATACAGGATCTCTATAATGACGACTGGCGTGGATTTATTCAACACGGAAAATGTTACACGGTAGTTTTTCATGAAACAATTTACTAAGGTTTGTCAAAAATTGAAGGTTAACAGTAAGACTGTTGGTACAGTTAGGTGTCAGCTGTTATTGGACTATTTTTATATGTACGGATGTACGGGGCGGTTACCTATGGGACTAAAGAGTAATCTTTGCTTCTAGAATTCCTACTAACATCATCATTATGTCGTATCGAAGTTAAGTGTTTGTTGGTAAAACTATGTAAAACAATGAGATAGGCATGGAAGTTCTTGGTTATGTAAAAAGAATGGCCATATATCAGCTTTTGATTAATATTGTCTTTTCTTATTTCAGGTGAGTTCTGACTGCAACGAGGAGTAAATTTAATGTGAGTATATTCAAGTCGTCTCTGGTGTATAGAGATGCTCACAGTGAAATTTGCATGCATACTTACGTACTGTGAGAAGGTGTTCGGAGAATTTAATTATGGATTGTTAAATAAGACAAGTAGTTTTGTATCAGGAAAAGGAACAAATCTCTATGTAGTATGCAGTAAAACATTTTTAATCAAATAATTATTTTGATCGAGAGAGATTTAGCCTTAGCAGTATGTACAGTAATTAATTTAGGTCCAAGCGTGAATTAAAATTTGTGCCAAAGCCGGATTTAGAACCTGCGTCTCCTACTTCGTAGGATGATGTACTGACCATTACACCACCCTGGCAATGTTACTGGCTGAGGCGGGATTAGAGATTGTATTGCGGATGGAGTCCAACTGGTGAACTCGTAATGATAAGAGCATCTGCGTGGTAAGCAGGAGACCTAGTTTCAAATTACAACCTTCTTTTAGGTCTTAATTCAATGCTTCGACATATAAACAGTTTCTTTTTCTTAAAAAAAAAAATGGAAACACTGCGATAAATGCATGCTTGAACATAATTGAAGCCTGTAGGTAGCGTTGATGTATTTGACCACAAAAAGAAACTGTGCAGTACAGTCAATACGTTTCACCTGGTAGTTGTGAGGGCAAATTGTTGTTTCTCGTATGGTGGATACTTGAGTAGCCAAGGTAGCCGAGATGTATGGTGTTTTAAGAGGCACCGTATCGAAGATAGATACCGCAGGCAGACAAAGTGAGGAAACATCGTCCTAAGTCACAACACTGACGAAGCTGTGTGGTGATCTTGACAAAGGACCATGGAAGAGGATTGTGACGAAAAATAAGGCGACGGCAGTTGAAAAAGTCACTGCATGGGGGAATGTTGCACTCGCGAACCCTGTCAGCACCAAAACACCAAGTGAGCTCCATAGGCTTGAAATTCCAAAATCAAAATGTTATAATTGCAAACGTAGGCTTCCGCGGCTGTTGTCACTATCAATAAAATTCTTCTGGGTATGAAACCGCGTCGTCATTTTATAAATCCCACCGACGTTTCGGCCACTGTTGCAGGCGGCCTTCATCAGGGTCTGTCTGAGACTCAGTCAGTCAGACACAGACCCTGATGAAGGCCGCCTGCAACAGTGGCCGAAACGTCGGTGGGATTTATAAAATGACGACGCGGTTTCATACCCAGAAGAATTTTATTGATAAAATGTTATAATGACATAAAAGTTTTCTGGGTATGGTACCGCGTCATGATGTAAGGCTATTACTTAAATAACCAACGTTTCGGCCAACGTTACAGTGGCCTTCATCTGGGTAACTGGTGTGAGCTGGTTGTTACTACACTTTATATTACTATCATTTAGACATTACGTCATAATTTTTTAAAATAAGCGATGTTATTGGTGAATGTATTGCGGAAGAGTGGAACTTTATTTTTGATAGGATGCTGAGGTGGAAGGGGTGGGGGTTAGCCGTTGCCTATTGCTTCTTGCATAGCGAGACATGGTTGGTGTTCATCGGCGAATGGGGTGAGGCGCGGCGGCAGTAGCTTACTGGTGACGCTCGCGTGTTGTGATGTCAGTGCGGCCTATTTCGCTGTGATGGCTGGTAGCCAAGAGGGGGCAAGCCTGAGTCCATCTTCTCTATTCATGTTATTGGGGTGTTTAACAATTTCGATGGCTTCCCTTATCTTACGTTTGACCATCCCTGGTTGCTTGGCGAGTATTCTGGCATCGTTAAATTTTATCTTCCTGCTGCAATCTTGCTGGTGTTCGGCTACTGCAGATTTATTGTGTTGGCCTAATCGAATGTAGCGTTCATGTTCCCGTGTGCGTGTTGCCACTGCCCTCCCTGTCTCACCTATGTACACTTCCCCACACTCGCATTCCACCTTGTATACTCCTGATGCATGTAGTGCGTCTATGTTGTCCTTTGTGGAACCAAGAGCATCCTTTACCTTGCGACTGCTGTAGAAGAAAGGCTGGATTCCTACCCGGCGAAGATGTTTGGCAATGCGATCTGTGACGTTTTTTACATAAGGTAAGCGTGCTGCTGGCTGCTTTTTGTTGACTTCCTGCCTACTGATGTTTCAACGCGCGCAACGACTAAGTGATGAAGACAACAAAACAGCTGAGCTCAACAAACTAGAAACAACATTTCTGGCAAATGGCTACAAGCATAGAGTGATCCACAACGCCATGGACACAAATAAAAGAAACATCAGTAGGCAGGAAGTCAATAAAAAGCAGCCAGCAGCACGCTTACCTTATGTAAAAAACGTCACAGATCGCATTGCCAAACATCTTCGCCGGGTAGGAATCCAGCCTTTCTTCTACAGCAGTCGCAAGGTAAAGGATGCTCTTGGTTCCACAAAGGACAACATAGACGCACTACATGCATCAGGAGTATACAAGGTGGAATGCGAGTGTGGGGAAGTGTACATAGGTGAGACATGGAGGGCAGTGGCAACACGCACACGGGAACATGAACGCTACATTCGATTAGGCCAACACAATAAATCTGCAGTAGCCGAACACCAGCAAGATTGCAGCAGGAAGATAAAATTTAACGATGCCAGAATACTCGCCAAGCAACCAGGGATGGTCAAACGTAAGATAAGGGAAGCCATCGAAATTGTTAAACACCCCAATAACATGAATAGAGAAGATGGACTCAGGCTTGCCCCCTCTTGGCTACCAGCCATCACAGCGAAATAGGCCGCACTGACATCACAACACGCGAGCGTCACCAGTAAGCTACTGCCGCCGCGCCTCACCCCATTCGCCGATGAACACCAACCATGTCTCGCTATGCAAGAAGCAATAGGCAACGGCTAACCCCCACCCCTTCCACCTCAGCATCCTATCAAAAATAAAGTTCCACTCTTCCGCAATACATTCACCAATAACATCGCTTATTTTAAAAAATTATGACGTAATGTCTAAATGAAAGTAATATAAAGTATAGTAACAACCAGCTCACACCAGTTACCCAGATGAAGGCCACTGTAACGTTGGCCGAAACGTTGGTTATTTAAGTAATAGCCTTACATCATGACGCGGTACCATACCCAGAAAACTTTTATGTCATCTGACTCTGGCCGCGGAAGCCTACGTAATTAAAATGTTATAATGTTTGTAAAGTTGACACCTAACTGCAGTGGACATCCCTCCCTAAACTTAGAAACTACTTAAAGTAACTTATCCTAAGATCAACACACACGCCCATGACCATGGGAGACTCGAACCTCCGACGGCGAACGGTCGCGCACTGCACAAGAAGCCTTGCGCATGGCTATTCCGACGCGCATTCCAAAATCACTCAGCGGTGATGAAAATACCTGTAACAGGGAAACATGGTACTAATGCCATAAATACTGGACTGTGGATCAATGGACAAATAATTACGTTGGGTGAGTCTAGATACTTACTGTTTACAACTTCTTGTCGAGTTTTTGTCCTAAGAATGAAACATGACGGGAGTTAGGTGAAGATTTGGGCAGCCTTATCGTGGTTTTCCGTGGTTTCTCTGCAAGGTTGCGTTACTGCCAAGGATTGTGTGGCAGATCACATCTATTTTACGACGTAGTGTGTGTGTGTGTGTGTGTGTGTGTGTGTGTGTGTGCGCGCGCGCGCGCCCCTGGAGTGATGATGCGTTCAAGGACGTCAGGGCACCTGACATACCTCCTCATTTGAATGTCAGAAGGATTGTTGAACAAAATGAAGCACACGAATTGTCATACAACTAGTCCAAAAAAGTTCTGATAGTTACGGAACACCTCATACGAATACTAACAAAATTTGGAATTCTCATCTGCACCAAAAAAGCATTTAATCGGGTGTATGGTGGCCCGTAACTGTCACACATGCTTCACAACTACGTGAAATGCTCTCTGCCAGTTAGTCTTAGAGCTCCTTCGGCAATCGATCCCATTCCTCCGAAATGGCAATGGGCAGGTCTTGGTCCTCTGCTGTTCCTTATCTCCATAAACGATTTGGGAGAAAATTTGAGCAGCTCTCTTAGGTTGTTCGCAGATGACGCCGTCCTTTATCGTCTCGTAAAGTCATCTGAAGTTCAAAACCAACTGCAGAACGATTTCAAATGTTCAAATGTTTGTATAGTCTATGGGACTTAACTACGGGGTCATCAGTCCCTAAACTTACAATGTACTTATGAACTACTTACTAACTAAGACGGCACAAATATCCATGCCCGAGGGGGATTCGAACCCCCGACCGTAGTGGCCGTGCAGACCGTGACTGGAGCGCCTTAGTCTCCTCGGCCACCGCGGCCGGCGCAGAACGATTTAAATAGGATATCAGTATGGTGTAAAAATTGGCAATTGACTCTAAATAATGAGAAGTGTGAAGTCGTCCACATTAGTACGAGAAGAAATTCGTTAAAATTTGTTTACAAGATAAATTAATTGAAAGTGAAGGCCGTAAACTCCACCAAATACCTAGGAATTACTATTACATCAGACTTAAACTGGAAAGAACACGTAGATAATGTCGTGGGAAAGGCGCACCAGAGACTGCGTTTTATTGGCAGAACCCTTAAAAGATGTAACAGAACTACTAAAGAAACTGCATACTGCATACACTACGCTTGTCCGTCCTCACTTGGAGTATTGCTGCACACTGTGGGATCCTTATCACGTGGGTTTGACGGAGGATATCGAATGAGTCCAAAGAAGGGCAGCTCGTTTTGTATTGTCACCATACAGGGGAGACAGCATCACGGAAATGATACAGGATCTGGGATGGGAATCATTAAAACTACGGCGCTTATCGCTGCGGCGTGGGTTTACTTACGAAACTCCAATCGCCAACATTATCCTCCGAATGCAAAGACATATTGTTGACTCTCTCCTACATAGGTAGAAAAGATCATCAGAATAAAATACGAGAAATCAGAGCTCGAACGGAGAGATTTCAGGTGTTCTTCCTTCCCTCGCGCTATTCGAGAATGGAACGGGAGATAAATAGTATATATGTGGTCCGATGAATTCTCTGCCAGGCACTTAAATGTGATTTGCAGAGTATCCTATGTAGATGTAGAGGGTCCTTGGTGGAGGCTGCTATGATGCAGTTCGCCTCCCTAATGCATCCCAGGTACGTTCTTCAGGATACATATCTGCAGACCTCGCTGGCCAGTCCACGCGATGAATATTTTCCTCTTTAAGAAAGTGATCCACCAGACCAGCGCGATACGGATGCGTTTTATCGTCCATAAAGAGGAAGTATGGACACCGTACTGGTCCCTTTCCACTATGTTCCTGTGGTTTTCGGCTACCAGGTTATCTCCAGATTAATCTACGACGGATCATTCTGTAACCTGAAGAGGATTCATTTGTGAAGAGAATATTACTCCATTCATTCAAGGACCAGTTTCGAGGTGTTGCAGATTGCACAGTAAACGGGCCTATATCTGCGCTGAAGGGAGCGCGACGCACACCGGTGGACGTGTAGCAAACAGGCCCGCCATTCTGAGCCTCCGGTACACAGTTTGGCGGGAAACTGCAATCCCGAGGCAGCTACAAGATCTGCAGGCAATTGTGCTGGTGCATTTTGGATTCGTCGGGCAGTTACGGCCAGATATCGGTCCTGCTGTGGGGTGGTTACTCTTGGTCCACCTGGTACTGGCCTACGAGGACCATCCCCTTTGTCTCGGAATCGTCTCCAGATCCTGGCAATGACACTTCGCGGCACATTCAAGGCTACTGAGACTTCGGTCTGTGTCTGGCCTTCTTCAAGGCGGTCGAGTATTCTACCCTGCAAAACAGGGTCCAAATAGCGTCGTTTTGCCATTATGTTGTCCCTTTCACCACGAGGCAACACTCGGCTCATTGTAACAGGAGAAACACGAATGAGGAATTAGTGATCTCAGGCACTGGCCTTGCTCACCTTGTAGTTACGACGCCAGTCAAATAATGAAAAATGTTCCTATGCAGAGAGAACACGAATGGTTGGTAGGTAAATATTGAGTGCGACTATTTCCTAGTTCCAATTTACGGTTTTCGTGATTATGCTTAACTTTTGGACACTAGTTTATATCTGCCAACTTTAACGTACATCGTTCAAACGGTATCGAAGTCTATTGCAAGGAACCTTCTGCCATTCGGTAAAAGGAAGCTTTTTGCTTATTTTTATATTTTTTTAATATTGTTTGCCGACTCAGGTAATTCTCTGCATTGCTTGACTATTAATCCAGTTTAGTTAAGGTGCTCCGGCCTGCAATTGACCTGCGAAACAGGGTTAAAATCGTCACAAATCCTGAGCTGCTAACAAGTGCGCTGTAGCATACTGTAAGATTCCGATACCAAACCAATGGATTGCAAAACGTACTCGGAGAGCACTTCACCTCCCTCGATTCAACTCCTGCTGATGACTTACAGCAAGACAAAGCAGAATGATATTAGACAATAAATAGGTAATAAGACTAGCACAAATGTCCACAAAAACAACAGTTTTTCATTGTAAATAAATATTTGTCCTTATGATGCTGTTTTTTATTTTTATTTTGTTGCTACAGCTGTTTGGGCCCAAAGCCATTGTCAAGCAATATGTGAAAAATATATAAAATAGCGATAGATAAATACCATTTACATTTCGTTGGTTCATCAATGTTTTTATCTTATTTGTAAATGCTGCATGGTTACAAAGATGATCTTTTACTAATCTACTTATCTTTGATCATGTAATAATGCGCCTCTGTTTTCTGAGATGCACTTTTCCAAAGTTATTCTTTTTCTTTGACTATGGTATCTGTGGTTGAAGTTTATTTGAAATTTATCTTTTTATATTAAAAAGTGTTTCTCTAGAATCATCCTTAATCTAATTCTGATAGTTCGGTAAAATTTCCTAATTAGCTTTAATTCGAACTCTCTAAGGCCGTCACTTTCCTACGTCACCGCTGCAGTTAACCATTAGCTCCACTGCTTGGTACGAAAACCTTTATTTGATCAGTCACATGCACGTGCTGTATGCCGCAACATTCGCATGCAAAATCTGTTGGCATTCCGCGCTTGCACACGGTAAACCCTTAATTTCTTTTTCTTTTCAGATCGCCTAATCGTGAAATAACGTCATCGAACCGTAAAGTCACTGACTTTCGATGCGATAAAAGCAACACATCTAAAACTCAGTCTCCGTCCTTGACTTGTTTCTTACTCCTGCAAGGGTTACTAGCCGATTAGTCTGTTTCGCCACGCCATGTGCATACTGCTCCATGAAAAAAGTTTAAACATTTAGCCTGATGTGCACACATTTAATTGGTTATTTTCTGCTGCCACTAATGGCACCCGTCTGCAGCGTGCTTCTTCCCGCAAGTAATTTTCAGTAGTTTACTTCAAACAGATACTGAAAAACAGCATCATCGGAAAATCACTTAGCCGTAAGTCAGCTTAATAGGTCCTTTCCTCAACCCATTTACCGAAAGGATGAAAATAAAACTGTCCAAGAAAATATTTATAATAGAACTGACGCGTGATGGACCCTTGTAAATGGACTTCAATACTTGAATATTGTTCGTCAGGTTGGGATAAGTATCCGATAGGACTGATAGGAGTTGGCGCCGGCCGCGGTGTCCGAGGGGACTGAGGCGCTCCAGTCACGGTCTGCACGGCCACTTCGGTCTGGGGTTCGAATCTCCCCTCGAGCATGGATATTTGTGCCGTCCTTAGTATTAGCTAGTTTGTAAGTAGTTTGTAAGTTTAGGGACTGATGAGCCCGTAGTTAAGTCCCATAGACTTTACAAACATTTGAGAGGAGTTGGCTAATATCCAAAGGAGAGAAGCGCACTCCATTACAGGTTCATTTAGTAAGAGCGAAAGCGCCACGGAGATAATCGGCCAACTCCAGCAACATACGCTCCAAGACAGGCGTTCTTATCACCGTATGGGCTGCTGGCGTACTTCCGAGAGCTACGTTTTCAGAAGAGTCAGCCGATTTATGCTTCGTCTTCCGTATAAGAGGGCTGCTCAAAAACTAAGGTGACTTTTCAAATTGCGCGGGCAACGTGCATTCGATTATCGATCTTTTTGTGATGTTGGCATACATGTCCCGAACATGTCCACAGTTTCACGTGTACAATATATTTCGTTTCTTTTTGACAGAAAGGTTAGAGGTGTTTTAGTGTGCTCGGCGATTTCCTATTATTATGAAACATGGAGCAAAGAATGTGCATTAAATTTTGTGCAAAAAATGGAATAAAGTGCTATCAAACACTTGAGTCGCGAAGAAAAGATGTTGGCATGTCGGTCGACTTGAGCCATGCAGTTTTTTCGGATGTTTTGGACACGAGATATGTGTGAGTGAAGTTTGTGCCAAATATTTTCAGTTTTGATCAGAAGGACCGCCGCACGAGCTTCGCTCAGGTTCTCGTGAATAACGCCAATGGGGATCCTGATTTACTTAAGTAAAACTGGTGACTAAATATGGTTTACGTTTATGACGTCGAAACCGTAGCCCACCGTCCCAATGGAAGCATACCGAAGAGCCAAGACCGAAAAAATCACGCAAAGTTCGATCTAATGTAAGAGTTTTGCTCACTTTATTTTTCAATCACCTTGACGTAGTGGATTATGAATTTTTCCCCAGTGTCGTACGGTCAATAACGAGTATTAGCTTGACGTTATGCGCCGCTTGCGAGAAGCAATTCGCAAAAAAGTCCTTAATTTTGGAAAAACAACTGGTGGCTTTTGCATCACGACGATGCACTTGCTCAGTCGTCGTTGCTTGTGAAGGAATGTTTAGGCCAAAAACACCACGACATGCCTCAGCCAGCACATTCGCCGGATTTCGCCCACTGCGACTTTGTTTCCTGTTCCCAAAACTGGAGAGGCGTATGAATGGACGAAGATTTGCAATGCTTGAGGAAATGAAAACTGCATCACTGGAAGTGCTCAAGGCTGTTCCAATAAGTGCTTATGGAAAGTGCTTCGATGATTGCAAGAAGCGTTGGCGCAAGTGCATTGTATCTGAGGGGGGGATTACTTTGACGGGGACAACATGAATATTGATGAAGAAATAATTATTTTGTCATAAAAATATAGCCGCGTTGGAGTGGCCGACCGAGCGCTCTAAGGCGCCTTGCTGCGGAATTCGCGGCTGCACGCCATTGGAGGTTCCAGTCCTCCCTCGGGCATGGTTGTGTTTGTTGCTCTTAGCATAAGTTAGTTAAAGTAGTTTGCAAGCATGGGGACTGATAACCTCAGCAGTTAAGTAAGTTCCTTAGATTTACAAACTTTCGAACATAAAGACATAAAGTCACTTTTTAAACACACCTCGTATTTTGCGAAAATACGGAGGCTTACGTACAATCTTTTTTTTTTCCGGCGAACAGTACGCGTCTGGAACAAGAAAGAAGTAAATGACAATGGTACACACACCACTTCTAGGAAACTTAACCTCCCTGAAGATACTTTGATCTCCAAGTAAAAAACAGTGCTGAAGGAGTAAGCTCTGTTCAGTGCCCGTGCTTAAATTACAAACAAACCAGAAATGCTATATTTGCGACTTTTCCGGGAAATAGATAAAAATCAATAATATGTCTTTGTTTTCTGAATAAATTGTTCATTTCGTCATCACACCGTCCCTGTAGGGTAATTTGATGTATAGTACTATTACTAATAAAAATAGGTCTATCTAAAAGAAATCTGTAGTTTTAGGAAATGTTTAAGAGCTTTAATATAAGTGATGTATTAAGGAATCGTTTTTCCATAATTTAAGTGTTAGTGCTTATGGAATATCGCCCCAATTGTGCGATTGTATACACGATTTCCTAACAGAAAGGAGACAGTTCGAAGTAATTGACGTTAAGTCATCGAGTAAAACCGAAGTGATATCTGGCGTTCCCCAGGGAAGCGTTATAGGTCCCCTACGCTTCCTTGTGTTTATAAACGATTTAGGAGACAATCTGGATAACTCTTAGACTGTACGCGATGGTGGTGTCGTTTATCGATTAGTGAAGTCAACAGCGGATCAAAAGAAACTGCAAAGCGATCTAGACAAAATTTCTACATGGTGCGAAAATTGGCAATTAGCACTAAATAATGAAAAGTGTGAAGTAATACACGTGACCACTAAAGGAAATCCGCTGAACTTCAGATACACGATAAATCAGTCAAACCTTAAGGTCGTAAATTCTACCACATACCTAGGAGTTACAATTACGAACAACTTAGACTGGAGAGAACACATGGAAAATATTGTGGGGAAGGCGAACCAAAGGTTACGTTTCATTGGCAGAACGCTTCGAAGATGCAACAGCTCTACCAAAGAGACTGGCCTACATCACACTTGTGCGTCCTCTCCTGGAGTACTGTTGCCCAGTGTGAGACCCTCACCATGTGGAACTGACGGAAGACATCGAGAAGGTTCAGAGAAGGGCAGCTCGTTTTGTTTTATCACGTTACAGGGGGGAAGCGTCACGGAAATGTTGCACGATTGAGGTGGAAATCATTAAAAGAACGTTATTCGTTGCGGCGAGATCTATTTGCGAAATTTCAATCACCGACTTTCACTTCTGAATGTGAAAATATTTTTCTAGCACCCACCTACATAGGAAGACATGACCATCTCAATAATATAAGAGTAATCAGATCGAAAACGGAACGATTTAGGTGTTGTCTCTTCCCGCGCGCTATTAGAGAATGGAACGATAGAGAAAGGTTATGAAAGTGGTTAATGAACCCTCTGTCAGGCACTTAAATGTGATTTGCAGAGTATCTATGTAGATGTAGATGAAAAAAGTAATACCTTAATGTCCCCATCTTATCTGACTTTCCCCTGTACATGATTACATTTGTGCTCTGTAACGAATCATCTGAGTGTTCGCATGCCTTCTACCAAAATATTTAGAAAAATCTGTGAATAATCTCCTGACTTTTATCATTGGAGTCTGGGTTCACACTAGAAATGAGAAGTGGAAAGGATTAGTGCCCTCACTGACGTCGTTGGCAGCTTTCCCACTTCATTCGAAAGATAACACTCTGACGTAGGGTTGCAAAATATTTGAAACGTTATTTCACAACATAGCATGACGCAACCAATTTGTGTGTTCTGATTTCCGGCTGACGTAGTAAACCAAGTTATGGCGTTCCACTCCGCAAGTCAGCTCACGGTGTGTAGCGGAGGGTATTAACTACTTTTATTTGTATACCACTGTCACTTCCTCGTTTCTTTCATCCAGGCGCGTATGGATCGCGGGTAAAACGACCGTCGGTATTCTTCCGTGTAAATTCTACATGGTCTTTTTGCGAGATATATGCAGGAGGAAATAATACTATATTCGTACTTGCCAACTTTTACTGTACCAATGACCGTTCTACCAAATTACTGACCTTTTGTACCTTGTGTACAGATATTGTTCAAATGTTTAAGCTTAAAGGACTTTACTGCGGGGTCATCAGTCCCTAAACTTACAAACTACTTATGAACTATCTTATACTAAAGACGACACAAAAGTCCATGACCGAGGGGGGGATTCGAACCCCCCCGACCGTAGCGGTCGTGCAGATTGTGACTGGCGCGCCGCAGACCGCTCGGCCACTGCGGCCGGCCTACAGATATTTCTACCATGTATGTGTGCATACCGGTATCCCAGTGTAAAGAGGCCGCTAACAGCGTTAGATGTTCAGTTATCCTGTAGGCCAGGGGAGCGTTGTCAGAGGTCTCATTCTGACTCTCGGCTGACGGAATCGTGCAATATTGATATCTGAAGGGACAGTGATCCCTTGTTGGACTGCATGGGATCGTGGCAACTAGGTTACTCGTCCGACATGTCCCAAAGAACAGACACCACGTATTTAACTTAAAAGGACACCACATGGGTATCGGATTTTAGAATTTTTTATATTTATGGTTCTGAACTTTAATAAGTCAGCCAAAGCCATTCGACGCAACTCTTAATAATTCTCGAGAAAATCGACTTTGAAGTTTTGCAAGTACATGTAAGTACCAATAATTAAAAGGTGCAGCATCTGTCGGTGTAGCTCAGGTGGTAGCGTTCTAGCCTCGCAACCATAGAGTTGGTGGAATGAAACTTTCACTCTGCAGCGGAGTGTGCGCTGATATGAAACTTCCTGGCAGATTAAAATTGTGTGCCGGAACCGGTACTCGAACCTGGGACCTTTGCCTTTCGCGGGCAAGCGCTCTACCGACTGAGCTATCCCGACACGACTCACGATGCCGCCTCATAACTTTACTTCCGCTAGTACCTCGCCCCCTACTTTCCAATTGGGGATCGCTGGAGGAAATTTTCGTGAATTTCTGTTGAGGAAATTTAGAGGGCCGGAATTTGAAGCTGAGAATAGGACGATCTTCCTGCCGCCTACTTACATTTCACGTAGTGATCACAAAGACAAGATAAATTAGGGCTCGTACGGAGACATATGGGCATTCTTTTTTTCCTCGTTCAATTTGGGAATGGAATAGGAATGGAAATGTGTAGTAGTGGTACAGTGTACCCTCCGCCACGCACCTTACGGTGGATTGCGGAGTATGTAGATGTAGACCACGCTGCCATTCTGGCGGTTGTTTCAGCGTGGTTGCCATCGTCAGGGTAACTGTAAAATACATGGATAAGTAAACTATTTAATTTTTTTCTGGCTAATTTAAATAGTATGCCTTTCCTTGTATTTTAAAGATAACCTGACGAAGGCAATCGCGCAGAAACAGGCATGTTGTACAAAATAACTTATTTAAAAGAAGCAGAGTACTTGGTATAAAACATCTTCTAACAATGCTTCTAAATGACATATATGATGCAGGAGGCCCATACGAATACAGACTATCATATACCAACATATAAATCGCCGAGACTGCAGTAATACATGTGATGTTTATGTCAGCTGGAAACTAATATCTGGTTAGCTAACACTGGATGTACACTTTTCGTGTGTGTTTAGACGACGACGACGACGACGACGACGACGACGACGACGACGACACCAATCGTGGCAGTAAAAAGCACGAGAATATAAAGTTGAAACACCCGTTTCCTATTCCTCTCGCGTATTTTTCGCGAAAAGCGACTGCCCGTAAGCCTCTGTGTACACTTTAATCTCTCATTTTATTCTCTTGATGTTTTTAACGTGATACACCGAGGAAGAAGCAATAAATATATTGATTGACTCTTCTATAAACGTACGTTGTCTGGATTTCAAAAAAAAAAAAAAAAAAAGTTCAAATGTTTGTAGAGCTTATGCGACTTAACTACGGGGTCATCAGTCCTTAAACTTACAAACTACTTATGAACTATCTAATACTAAAAACGGCACAAATATCCATCCACGAGGGGGGGATTCGAACCCCCGACCGTAGTGGCCGTGCAAAACCTGACTGGCGCACCGCAGACCGCTCGGCCACTGCGGCCGGCTTGGATTTCCACAATAGCTCATACAGTGATACAGAGCGCCTCTTCTGCAGCGTCTACCACTAGTTTCCCGATCGTCTTCTTGACGCTTTTGCGCTTGCTAAATAATTCCGTAAAGAAACGTGCAGCTCTTCTTTGGACTGCGTGTGTGTCCTCTACCATTCGCACCTAGTACGGGTCCCCTGACCAGTATATTGAAGTATTTGTCGAACTTGTGTTTATTAAGCTGCAACCTTTGTTAATATACTTTTGAAACCGATATTTGATTGATACTTCTGTTCCTTCCCCCCCCCCCCTCTCCTTGCACCTCCCCCGCACCCTTGTTATGCCCATGCAGAACAGAACACTGGCTGTTGCGTTAGAATCTGTAAAGAAGGCCAGTAGAGTGTGGCATTAAAATTGCGCGACCTTTGGTAGCGTATGCTGTGCCCATCGTGCAGGTTATCAGGACAAAACGAAGACAGAGGCCGGCCTATCAGCTCTCCCCTTTGCTCTTGGTGCTCAGGGTTTATCGGCGGGCGCCTTTTCCGTTAATTGGACGTGCACGGTGCTGTGGGTAGTGTGCCTCTCCTCCCCTGCGACGCGGCACCCGTGCCTCACTTTTTCAGTCGCCAAGGCCGGCCGAACAGGCGTCTGCGTACGCTTTCAAGGTCAGCCGCGCGTCCGACAGGTGGTTACGTAACGCGAGCTGGCTCTACTTTCACGAGGGTCCCGGTTAATGGAGGGAATCTGTCGTCAGGCGACCGTTATTGCAGGGAAAGCTCGTCACCGCTGCCGGCGGGAAGACGCTCGTTACAATCACGTGTCACTCTGCCGCCAACCAGTACCAGAGGGTAGATTTTGTTCTCACCATTGTTCTACAACACAGTTCAAAAGGGATATCATGATTACGTAGTTGCGCCTCGGTTGCACAGTGGTAGAGTGCCAGACTACAAATCCAAAGGTCGCGGGTTCGATCCCCGCCAGGTCCTCGGTTTTTATCTGTCACTTTCCACTTCTTTCACCTTTGGCAGTATTGCTCATGTGAAAAATACCGAGTTCCGTTGTTCGGAACCCACGTTAAACTGTAGGTCCCCGTATAAAGGGCTGGGTAAGTCAGTTCGAAGGTCGGAGGAAGGCAACGGCATACCACCTCCAAATAGGACCATGCCTAATAAAGCACTGTGGTGTTCAAAACAATCGCCGGATTGTTGACTGCTTTAACTTAGAACTGTATACATGACAATTACAAGAGGATGTGAAACACAGTTCGGTTAGTCAGAAGCTGGCACAACCTACTCGAAACTTTCGGATCAGCTGTACTTAGGGTGACCATATTTTCAGACCAAAAAAGCAAGCTTATGCTACATAATTTTACCAAATTTACATTACCTGTTACTTTTTTTTAATGATACACGGAACATGCAACAAGTGTAGTAGTCATCCACCCTAGGTCTTCACAATCTAAATATGGTGATACAAATGATAATGGTGGAATAAAATTAAGGTGAATGTTGCCAACATAATCACACGAGGCCGCCTAGACGGGAAGTAACATTTGACCTGATTTGAGTATGATGAAACATAATTTTGTTTCTCCCTTTATGATTTGCTTTTTAACATTTTAGAATTCCCCATAAGTATATTACAGAACGCCATCTAGTGTTAACTGCATTTTGGAATCAAGCAGGTCTATATTTTTCATTGGAGTGAATTGCTTTTAACATTTTGGAATTCCTTAGAAGAGTATCGTGGAACTCTACACAGTTGTGATTAAAATTACATTTGGTAATAATAAAATGTTTCAACGTTTCTGGTTTCAGTCTGGATTTTTCGTGGTTCCATGTATTGTTCATTACAGGAAATACTATTTCTGTTGGCGCCTTTGCAGTATGCAGGCAAAGAAAAACTTCACAATGTGGCCGACAGTACCATAAGCAAGGTGTAATTCATCAAATTTGGCAAATATTTCAACCCATCACACATTTATGTACTTTGGTACCAATATACTCTCTAACATTTGAGATTTCATCAAAAAGTTTTGTGTCATTAATTTCCATCCCAGTATTACTACTGTTAAGAGTGTCAGACATTGCACCTCTCTGGTCAGCGCAAACAATGTATACTTCTGCAACGACTGCAGACGACACGTGTAGCAGATGTAAAATGTAAACTTTCACGGCCGAAAAAGGTCAATATTACTAAAAATTTTCCGAGCTATTATGCCGTGGTCTTATGGTTTTATTATTAAAACCAGATGTTTCGTCCCCAACTGCGGAGGACATTCTTAAGGGGGATCGTGACACTTTTGAATGTCCGATGCACAACCTGGCTCGCTACTGACTGAAGCCAAACTCCATTTACGAGGGCTCGCACGCAGACGAGGCCAACGGCACGCAGAGGTGTGACGTCACATGTTTTTGATACACGCGCGCAATTCGTCGTTGCCGATTGCCATCGTCCGTTAATATCGACCCATGGTGGAAGACTGTTACATTTCTTCTTCAACACCGGAATCCAGATTTCATTTAGTTTAACGCCCTCCTCCATCCTATTGAAAATATTGGGCCGCGGTGGAGTAGCCGAGCGGTCTAAAGCACCTCGCTGCGGAGCGCGCAGTTGCTCGCCGTGGAGGTTCGAGCCCTCCCTGGGGCATGGGTGTGTGTGTTTGTCTGTAGGTTAGTTTACCTAGTTGACCACGCAGTTTGGTCAGATAGATTTACAGACATTTGAAATTATTGGGGTGTTGCGCTGACTACACCACGGGGACACAGCGATCACCACACATGCATGAAATTACTAAAGTATGCCTCCCGTCAGATGCAAATTATCAACTTCACCCTTGCCCACTAGATCTCAAACACGTAGTTATTGTAAGCTAATTCCCGTAAGAGTAAGGGCTTAAGAGTGCCTCCTCAGTGAAGAAAGGAACATTGGCCGTCTTCGGCATATTGTTACTCTTACGGGACTTAGTTTACAATAACTACGAGTTTGAGATCTAGTGGGCAAGGGTGCAGTCAGATACAAATTCTCAACGGGAGACGTACTTGAGTAATTTCGTGCAGGTATGGTAATCGCTGTGTCCCCAGTGTAGTCAGCGCAACTGCCTAGAAAGCAGGAGACCCGGGTTCGAGTCCAGGCTGGGTGCAAATTTTCAGGTTTACCCATTCTCAGTTAATGTCATACATTCCGTGAATGTGAAGCGATAATAACTGCTGGATCAAAAGTGACGTCTGTCCGAAAGAACAGACGCCACATATATACAGGATGTTACAAAAAGGTACGGCCAAACTTTCAGGAAACATCCCTCACACACAAAGAAAGAAAATATGTTATGTGGACATGTGTCCGGAAACGCTTAATTTCCATGTTAGAGCTCATTTTATTACTTCTCTTCAAATCACATTAATCATGGAATGGAAACACACAGCAGCAGAACGTATCAGCGTGACTTAAAAACACTTTGATACAGGAAATGTTCAAAATGTCCTCCGTTAGCGAGGATACATGCATCCACCCTCCGTCGCATGGAATCCCTGATGCAGCCCTGGAGAATGGCGTATCAAAGCCGTCCACAATAAGAGCACGAAGAGTCTCTACATTTGGTACCGGGGTTACGTAGACAAGAGCTTTCAAATGCCCCCATAAATGAAGGTCAAGAGCGTGGAGGCCATGGAATTGGTCCGCCTCTACCAATCCATCGGTCACCGAATCTGTTGTTGAGAAGTGTACGAACACGTCGACTGAAATGTGCAGGAGCTCCATCGTGCATGAACCACATGTTGTGTCGTACTTGTAAAGGCACATGCTCTAGCAGCACAGGTAGAGTATCCCGTATGAAATCATGATAACGTTCTCCAGTGAGCCTAGGTGGAAGAACATGATGCCCAATCAAGACATCGCCAACAATTCCTGTCCAAACGTTCACAGAAAATCTGTGTTGATGACGTGATTGCACAACTGCGTGCAGATCTTGTCAGCCCACACATGTTGATTGTGAAAATTTACAATTTTATCACGTTGGAATGAAGCCTCATACGTACTATAATGAGCTCTAAAATGGAAATTAAGCGTTTCCGGACACATGTCCACATAACATATTTTCTTTCTTTGTGTGTGAGGAATGTTTCCTGAAAGTTTGGCCGTACCTTTTTGTAACACCCTGTATAACTTAGTGACTTTAACAGATTGTTGTCGGCTACTGTGACCGTGCCCTTAGTGGAGTATTAATTTGAAAGGCTCGGCATTCTTCCGCCGCTGCCGGTCGTCGGTAGGACACAGCGATATGGGATCGGCTGTGAACGTAGCCTTAAGACGGCCGGCGTTGATCGCGTGGCTCGGTAACTCGAGAAGGCCGCGCCTCACTCACGCATAGCTCGCGTCAGCGCTCTCATCTCCCGTTGTGTAACTCCGTCCGGTCTAAGACTCCCAGACGGGAGCACTGACCAACTGAAATGCCGCCAACGCACAAGACAAGCATTTAATATGCCGAGGTCAGTACAACAAATCATGAGGTCCATTGCGAACATGTATTACCCGCGCACTGCACAATTTGTTATATTGGTGTGGTGTATGTTCTTTCGGATATGTCCGAAAGAACAGGAAGCACACCAATGTAATGAGTATTTACACGCGAAGACGGCGTTAGCTTCACTTACTTCACCGCAGATGCAGTCATACGTTAGACATCGCACCGGAATCCGTAATGGTGAGTGTAAGCGGGCATGGACGGTAGGCGCGCTACAGCCATAGCGTGCGACTGCTTTGTAATCTACAAATATCACATATCAAAACTGTCAGTCTAAATTCCATTGAAGATGCGTTAAAGGAGAAGAGCGTCTGTAGGCAATAAAATTGATTGCAGCAAGTAAAGATCGTTTTGGCCCACTTTAGGTTACGGTAGTTAACACTAAAAGTGGGCCTATGCTATCGCCTTTTGACTGCAGGAAATTTAAATGACAACAACGACTTCATCGTTTATATGCCACGAAAATTGAAGAAACTAATTAGTAGAGGAGACAATTCACTTCAACTTTGCTCTCTTATGTTTTTTTTATATCTGGCATAGTTTCAGAGATATTTGCAAAAATAACGACTGCTGGACACTATAAGTAACGTGTTCCCATATTTTAGGTCGCGCCGTCAACCGATCTGTACCAAATTTTATAGACCTATTTGTTAGCCTCGAGCTACATGACGCATCCTTTTCAAATATTTCGGACAAAAATAGTTTAGTAACACTAAAAACAGGCCATTTGTGATGGCCTTTTGACAGCAGGAAATGTAATTGCAAATAACGCCTTAACCGTTAATCTGAGACGAAAGTTGAGTAAACGAATTTTTAGAGGAGAAAATTCTCTACAACTTTAGCTCTGGTATGTTTTTTTTTTTTCATATCTCGCATCGTTGCAAAAGTAACGACGATTCGACACTGTCACTTCATTTTACGTAAACTAGTAGAGGCAAAGAAAATAATGTGGAGCCGCGGCGGAGTAGCCGAGCGGTCTAAGGCGCCTCGCTGCGGAGCGCGCGGTTGCTCGCCGTCGGAGGTTAGAGTCCTCCCTGGGGTGCGCGCGTGTGTGTGTGTGTGTGTGTGTGTGTGTGTGTGTGTGTGTGTGTGTGTGTGTGTGTTTGTCCTTAGGTTAGTTTAACTTAGTTCAAGTAGTTTGTAAGCTACAAACTGATGACGACGCAGTTTGGTCCGATAGATTTACAAACATTTGAACATTTTTTTGATAAAGTGGACAAACTAGCAAGGCAAGACAGGTGATAATATTCTAACGGAAAAAATTGAAAATATGGGAGAGATATTAAAGTAATAGTTTGAAAAGGTAAATTAAAAAAAAAAAAAAAAAAAAAAAAAAAAAAACTGTTTGTCAAAGCTAAACGCAAATATCAAATCATTTTGGCTGTTTGGAGAGAATATTACGTGTTGAATGTAGCCTATAGATATTATTACAATAGCAGAGTCGTAATTGTATCGTCGACAATTTCTTTATATTATTCGTGTTCGAAATGTTTGCAAAAATCATAACACTTCAGGGCCGAAAACAGGCCAGTGCGATTTTTTATTTAGGAAACAAAAATTTTTACAGAGATGGCGGCTATTCTGGGCGGTCTTCTTTTGTGTGTATGGTCATCCTTCAACTGAAACTGGACGAAGAATACTAATGGCCAGTGCAAATTCCTCTGGAGATAGTAGCCGTTTGTAGCGGTGTGTTCCAGTGCTCGAGTTGAAAGGCATCCGTGAGAGGCCAATGACCGGTTAGGGGAGGCCCGGCCGTAAGAAGTGTGCAAACACGAGGCAGATCTGTTGTGGGCCGAATGGCAGAAATAGCCGCTCCCGTTGTTACCTGCTGAGGGATGCCTTAGGTCAGAGCGTTGTGGGTAGGGGCGGGAGGGGGTGTCGCCTAGGCAACGAGCTAGCGGACCAGCCAATAACTGAAAGGCTTACCTGTAGCCACCCCGCTTCTTGTAAGCCCAATTCCTATTGGAGGCAGGGTCACGGGCGCGACTGTCTTCACCGAGCTCTCGAGGACAGACTTAGTAGCCTTCGTACCTTCGTTGATTCGTCGTGAGTGGACAGCCCGAAGGTAAGTGCTTAAGAACTGCATTTGTGGCGCAGTGTACGGTTTGAAACTTAATATTGTCAGCGTTCGCTGATTGGAAATCTGTGTGCCGATTTGCATCACATAATTTTTTTTCCTCCGATGCCTCGTCTTCAGTTACAGAATTTAGTTTTCATGTATACGTCCAGCGCATTTAGGAGCTACAAAGTCGTGTTAAAGAACCATATATTGTCGCGGTTTGATGTTGGAGTTTATCAGTTAGAAGTAGAGGAACGACACAAGAAGCCTGATCACAACTGCATGCCATATCGGGTTTCGAGCCAGGGACCTACGCCATTTTACATCTGCCACAACGTGTAATTTCAGAACACACTCCGCTACAGTGTGAAAAATTCATTCTCCCGCAGTTGTTAGTTTTATGATAAAGTAAAATTGGTAGTTATTTTCATTTGTGCTTTACTTCTCTACCATGTACTATTTATCTGTTTTAGTTTACTAAAATAGTATGCTACTTTTGCCTGATTGTTTGCGGAAATATGGAAATTACATACTTATCAACATAAGTAGCACGTTTTAACATCAGTTACTGAGTGCTTGCTAAATTTCGTGCAGTCTAAGATAAATTTAGCTATCACTAGCTCTGAACCATTTTTATTCCCTGTGTTCATATTAACTAAAATGATGTACCGTTTAAACACCTTTGATCACAATTTAAATTTTCTCGCCCATTCGAAACGAGAAAAATGTGGAACTTTTTATTAATTGCAGAAGACCAAATGAGTTTAACCATCATCACCATTTAAGACTTGTTCTGCCTTTCAGCGATCAGTCTGGAGCAAAGTACCCCCTTATGAAATTCCTCCATGACCCCCTGTTCAGTGCTAACATTGATGCCTCGTCTGATGTTAAGTCGCGGCGCGAAAAAGGCCACGTGGTCTAAGGCGTCCTGCTACGGAGTGGGCGGCTGCTCCCGCTGGAGGTTCGAGTTGTTCATCGGGTACTTGTGTTTCTCCCTCCCTCCCTCTCTCTCTCTCTCTCTCTCTCTGTGTGTGTGTGTGTGTGTGTGTGTGTGTGTGTGTGTGTGTGTGTGTGTTTCTCCTTTGTGTAAGTTTAAGTACCGTAGTTCGTAAGTCTATGGATTGATGACCACAGTAGTTTGGTCCAATACGTCTACAAACATTTGAACAATTTTTTATTGTATTTTATACTAGCTGAAAACCCAGCGTTGCTCGGGTATTTATTTATTTATTCCTGCCATTTTCCAGGTATATATTAATTTGTATAAGTGCTGTATGTCTGTAAAATCTCTTGGGAATACAATTAGTAGTACAGAAATAACAGATTAAAACTTGATGCATGATGGGGCGGTTTTTCATGAACGTTGCCGTTTATGTGCTCATATCTCATGAACTACGTGTCGTACTGTGATAAAATTTAGAAGCTACATTCAACTATATATGTGTATACTGTCTGTAAAATTTCCTGTCGCTACAACTTGTAGTGTTCAAATTATAAATTGTAACGTCATACCGAGATCCGTATTTTTACTCCATAAACGGCGGAAAAGTAGTAAGCGAGAAACCTTGTCCCTTTCATCATTTTATTATGGTTGCCAGCGAGAAAATGTTTAATAAAGGTTTGAAATTATGTTTAAAGTTTGTTGCAAGTCCCTAAATACTGCCATTCTCATACAGTGTATTTCGAAAATCTCGCCGCATTATATGGCATTTTTTACTATTTCTATTGGTTATGACGTAATATCTTTTGAACCATGTGCCATATGTGATTCTTAACCATGCAGCAATTGTTACCCCACGGTAAGGAATGTGTGTACCAAATTTGGTTGAAATCGGTCCAATGGTTTAGGAGAAAATGAGCAGCATTGTCGCACAATGCAGCAGTTTTTCGCGCATCTCAATGTTTATGACGTCATATCTCGTGAACAATATATCGTATGTGATTCTTACACTTACGGCGAACGTCCTCATAGATTGAAGCTTACGTGTACAAAATTTCATAAAGATTGGAACAAAGCTGTAGATTTGTATGCAACACGTACAAACATACGGACACTCTGCTTTATATATTAGAAGATATTTATATGTTAAGCCTGTTACTTCAAAATGATTCTTAACCGAATCAAAGTACTCTGTCCGTTGTCTACCCTCTACTGCCGAACCACTGAGTGTCTTAAGTAATCTTGCTTCTCTCATCCCACACATCTAAGCCTGTTTGCTCTAATTGCTTCATCTATTGTGTTTGATGTGATACTGGCAACTATGATGAATGTAACCACAAATAACAATTTATTTGTCCGATAATCTCGTCTGAGCCGCTTTTCTCGTATAAACGTAACAACTATGTCGTTCATTTAGTCCTAGATGATAAATTTAATCAGATGTATTGCATAAAAACGACAATGCAGACATGAAAAATGTGTTGGATTTAAACAGGAAAATAAATCATCGTGTCTGAGGACAAGTTACTATTAGTGGACGTATGTTAATGATACAAGAGAATTTTAACGTGTTTTACTTGCTCTCAAGATGGTCGCATGTTTATTTTCGTGACGGTCTTTCCTTTGTGGTCTTAGTTTGCGGTTTTAGAATAATTGTAGTTTAATCTCAGATTTTCTCACTCAGATATCAGATGTTGCCTGAAGTATAGGAGGATATGCAGGCTGGCGATAGTAAGAAAAGTCTTTTTTTTTGTTGTTTTATAAAGAGGAACATGGTTTAATCGAATTTAGGAAGTTTCTCTGGAACGAAGATTTGTAGTGAAGTGAAACGTGCAGAATAGAAGCGTTTGAGAAGTTAAATGGGTACCTAGAATAATTATTAATCATAATTAATGCCGGCCGCGAAATCCGACCTGTCTGCGACGCGTCAGTCACAGTCTGCACGGCCACTACGGTCGGGGGCTCGAATCCCCCCTCGGGCATGAATATTTGTGCCGTCCTTAGTATTAGTTATTTCAGAAGTAGTTTGCAGGTTTAGGGACTAATGACCCCGTAGTTAGTCCCATAATCTATACCATCATTTGGACATTTATAATTGAGAAGGCAGTGAATCTAAATGGGGAGAAGAGAGATATAGGATATGACATATTGGTACATCAAGGAATTGCCAGTTTGTAATGGGAGCAGATGTGGTGGGTAGAAATTGTAGAGGAAGACCAAGGCTCGTGTGCGTCTTCAGTTAATCTACATCTACATAAATACTCTGCAAGTCACATTGAAGTGCATGGCACAGCGTTCATCGAACCGCTTTTAACATATTTCTGCGCCGTTCCTTTCTGTTAATAGCTCGCTAGAAAGAAGGAAAACCCAAACTTTCCGTTTTCGATCTGATTTATTTTGATGATCACGTCTCCTTATGTAGGTGGTTGCTAACTAAATGTATTCGCATTCGGAAGAGAAAGTTGGTGAAAGAAATTTTGCAAATAGATCTCGTCGCAACGAATAACGCCTCTCTTTTCATGATTTCCACCCTAACTCATGCATCATTTCCGTGACTCTCTCTCTCTCTCGTCTATATCGCGATAATACAAAACGAGCTGCTAAACTTCCTCAAAATCGTCCGTCAGTCCCACTTGGTGGGGATCCAACAATGCGCAGCAATACTTCAAAACAGGTCGCGCAAGTGTGGTGTAAGCAGCTTCTTTAGTAGAACTGTTGCATCTTCTAAAAGTGTTCTGCTAGTGAAACGTAGTCTTTGGTTCGCCTTCCCTACAATATTTTCTGTTTTTTCTTTGCAATTTAAATTGTTCGTAATTGTTACTCCTAAGTATTTAGTTGAATTTACACCGGGTAGTTTTGACTGATTTCTCGTGTAAATGAAGTTTAACGGGTTTCTTTCAGTGCTCATATGGATGACTTCACACGTCTCATTATTAGGGTCAATTGCCAATTTTTGCACCATTCTGATATCTAAATCATTTTCGAGTTGCTATGTTTGTAGTATTTGTGCTATGGTGAAGAGGCTTCCACTGTGTAGGCAAGTGCTGATAGCTCTACCAAACCAGTTTTCAGTCCGAATACCACAAGAACAATAATTTCACAGGTTGCAGAGTATGTGACTTTAGTGCGTTGTTTGTGATTTCAGGAATTTCTTTCGCATCTCCTAGTATATCCTACAAGGCGGTCGATTAAATGAGTAGCTTGAACAACTAATAAGAAGACACTGAATCAATTCCTTTTTAAGTTAAAACTCTTTATTTTTCTTCCACTACTACTCGTTTATTAGTAACAGTATTTTCACAGAATGTGTGACCACAAAATTAAACAGGAAATGTGAAATACGTTAAAATCGTTAGTGACTTTTGCTTCCTTTTTTGTAGTACACTGTGTAGTGAAAGAACCCCATGGATTGCGGAATATATACTGGACACTGAACAAGGGACAGTTTCGGTGTGACCATCACTTGGGCTGTCATTTGTAATTACAATAATGATCGTGTAAGTGATTGCATTTTACAGTAAACCGCTACTAATTCAAACTTGATTAAATCGGATTTCGCTATAATTCGGACTGTTTTTAATCAGTTGGTGAAACGATTCCTTTCTGGTCTTAACATCATTAAAGCCATGCTTCATAATTGTGAAATGTACAACGCAGCCCTTCCTTCCCATTCACTTCATAGCCATAACTGATAATTAATAACGTTTGGTACTCTTAAAATGTATTAAAGTATCGTACAATACAACAACAAAGGTGTGTCCTAGGAGTAAACAGGACGCCGTATTTTTGCGCCGACATCGTGTTTTCCACCACTTTACCACAAACCGTACAAGAATAAAGCATTAACTTTGGGATATAAATCGAGATTGCTGATAAAATAAGGGTCGGTGCTTCTGCCCGAAGTGTTATGACAAAGTTAGCAATTGGTAAGTCATCCTTCAACCACATTAAGGGGGGGGGGGGAGATAATTAAAAAGAAAATTGTAGACTTTGTGATGAAACGGGCTGAACTGGCGGGGACAACTATAGCAGTTAATTAGACCAAAACTGACCACAATTGATGGTGCTGTGTACATCTGTTACATCCAACAACGAACTTCAATTTTTATTTAATCACCCCGTTTACTCTGTGATAAATTCCTAATTATAGTTTCAGATTAGAGATTTTCTTCTTAATGTCAGGATGAAAGACGCGTCGCAGTTGCATATCTATCAACTCCCCCCAATTTCGGCGGCAGTTTCCAGATTTTTCAGTTTTTCTCCTGCCTCCCGATTTTGCCATTATTTCTCCCGATTTTTAGCTTTTATCAAATCACATGTTCAAATGTTTATAAACATATTGGACCAAACTGCTATAGACATCAGTCGCTAGGCTTACTTTAAGTAACTTACATAAAGGACACACACACACACACACACACACACACACACACACACACACACACACACACACACACGAGGGAGGACTCGAACCTCCGACGGCGAGCAACCACGCGTTTCGTAGCAAGGCGCCTTAGAGCGCTCGGCCACTCCACCGCAGCTAGCTTTTATCCTTAAACCTTGGATTGGTTAAAAAAGAAATGGCCAATGGTAGAGAGTCCTTTGCCCACTTATCAATTTAATCGATATACGAATTGAAATTCATAGGAATTAAGAGTCGCGCGCGAAAGTCGCTTGAGTATTTATTTTAATCGTTGGAGTTCTTTCGAGTGGATAGTTAAGAGTGTAAGTTTCATACGCGAATTGCGGTAAGGCAACTTTCGTGTAAACAGCTGTTTTAAGTGATCGTGGGATTTCAGTTCGTTGGTATGTGTTCCAATATGGCAATATATATGAACCGTTTTCGAGACAATTTTCGTGCATAATCGAGTCTAGGAAATGTCTGTTTGTATTTTTTACTGATGTCGATGTGATATTTCCATATCACATGGTGGAAAAGCGATGTATCGAAACACGTGCATTCAACGAAGCACAAACAGAATGAGGAGTTTGTGGGTAACAATACAAAACATAAATTTGCTGATAAGTGTGATACATGCCGCGTGCTTATTTACATCGCATGTTTCAGAGCACAGTTTACAGAGTTAATGCGGTCACCATGCAGGTACCATGTAAAATGTTCCCAGACAGCATGAAAATACAACTGTGCACTTTTTATGTTAATAAAAAAGTCAATCATATTACCTGGACTGACTACAAATGATTACATAATCAATATTTGGGTTACTGCAAGTATCTTTTATTTTCTTCTTCTCTTTTTAGGCATTATGTAGCGTTGTGAGGTCATAGGGCTAGGCTAAAATAGTTACCTTAAAAATAAGCCGCAGTTTTTGATAGTACATATTTCTGATGTTTTAGACGAGATCTCCTGATTTTTACGTTTTGAAGGTTGGCAGGTATGGGAGTTGTTTTAGTTTTTAATTTGGTTTCCTGCATAATAATTATTTTATGTTTTTTGTGCGTGCCAGTGGGTGTGAACGAATATTCTGAAATCCATTTAAGTACTAAACGGATAGTAGTGTAACAAAGTGCAGTTCGTTTGCTTTTCACACTTACACACAAAGTTTTTAAACCAAGAATGGACATAAGATTAATATCACTCACTTTAATTAGCTTAATCTACAGCAAATATTGTATCTCTTAAGTCTTCACTGTTCAAGTAATGCTTTACTTAAGTGACGATGCACTGTGATGGCTGTCGCGAGCGAAAGAATTTTTGTAGTGCTTACAAAGTATCGATCGAAAATTGAAAACTACTAGGAGATACATATATTGGAAAGGAGAAATTTACACATTCTAGTACCGAAATGACCTTGCTTCCCAGGTAACTATAGAGGTTTCACACGTGCTTGTTCAAAGGTTTGTAATCTTAAGGGACCAAACTGCTTAGGCCATCGGTCCCTAGACTTACAAACAACTTAAACTACTTTACTCAAAGGACAATATACACACACAAACCCTTGTCCGAGGGAGGACTCAAACCTCCGACAGGAGCGACCGCGCAATTCGTGGCAACACGCCCTAGACCACGCAGCCATTCTCGCTCTGCTGACAGGTACTGACGAAGCATCAGAATTTGTGAAAGCGGAATTGCAATGCTGGGGATAGAGGGGTTGGGGAGGGTTCGTTAAGTGTTCGCGTCGCTAATGACTTCCGCGAATATCTGCTATTCACGTGCAGCGTGCCTGTGTAAATAACTGAGTGAGAAGCAAGCGCTGACGGAATGCTCTGGAGATACCTTTGTCAGCGAGAAGCGGACGCAATTCCAGTTCCAGGGATCCGGAGTTATCTCGGTGATAACTGTTCACCACTCCAGGCAGTTTCCATACTAACTCCCATGGCTGACGGTGGCAATTCCAGAAAAGTTTAGGCGTGGGTCGACTTGCAATTATACTTCAGCAAGCCTCTTGTAGAAGCTATTTTTGCGTATTCTTTAACGTTGAAGCACCCTCAGAGAAACGACTACCGTAAGTTTCGTTAACTTCTAGAAATAGCTTTTGAGTTAGTGAACACAGTTTCTTGCATTTTGCTGTAAATACTTGTCGAATTTTCCATTGCTGCAAAATTTTCTCGAACATTTAAAAGTATTTTATGTTCAATATTAGTACAAAATGTTAGTGTCGTAAAGGAGATTGGCACAGACACAGGTGGTGCGAAACAAACATCATTTGAACCCCTACGCATATATAATTGGACACCATTAGCCATGGAAGTGCGACATAAATTTCTTATTACTTTGTTTCTCCAGAAAGAAAGGGAGAATGGGAGTACATATATCTTAAAATTTGACTTTTTGTTATGTTAGAGTAAATACAAATTAAATTTATCACAAAAGTAATAAATACTGTTTGAAAAAATATGGTAACATGCAAATCATAATTTATCAAATATTGGCTGAATCAAACAAAGGGATTGAAGTGCTAGACAAACATAAAAATGAAAACTGCTAGAAAGAAGTCAAAATGAAAATTACAACCTCGTACATGAATCTCAGAAGGTTTTTATTTATTTATTTTTTAGACAAATCTAGACTTCCTAGACTTCGCGAAGTATTTCGTACAATATCTAAGTGTTCGTGCCAGAGTTTTAATTTGTTAACATTAAGTAGTCCAATTGTTGTTTCGACAAGGCAGTTTATTATATGGAGGTTTTCTAACTTGGACGTAGACTGTGATACTTCAATTACTGGAGAATATCTTCAGACAGACTATCGAAAAATAAGCTGAGCAAATCTTTCATATTAAGCTTTGCACGTTGGGTTCATTGAAAGTAAGCTCCCTTATTTCTTATTTCATCGCGAAGGAGAAGTTTCATCATGAACAACTTTGAGGCTGTGACTAACAAAGACCGTTCATTTCGAAAAAGTTGATTAGGAATGGGTCTATTAACGCAGTCTATCTGTGATTTCGGAGGTAACGGAGAATCCAGTAGGACATACAAGGTATGGCAGGGGTAAGACAGTAACTTGCATTTATGCGATTTCAGAACGCATGTTCAGATCTTATATCGCACGAGGCAAATGGTGGGAGTGCTTCGTTAAAAACGACACGGACGATTTCCGTCACAATCCTTCCGCAATCCGAACGTCTCTAAAGATGTTGAACCTTACTCTTCCTTTGATATGTGTATATGACATTTTTTCCGTCCCCCAGAGTCCGATGTGTTGAGCATAACTCTTTTCTTGGTGAGATTTGTGGGAATTAAATATGCTGAAATTGTTGCTTCGTAGTAAGTACCCATCACAAAGGTTTCTAACATTTATAAAAATTTAAATACGGGAACGAAATCGTTATCAATGAGCGGATGTAGAATCGTTGGCATTTGGGTACATCGACCTGTATCACGATACTTGAGAGAACTGCGTAGTTGGATTACATCAGAAAGTAAAACAGGGTGATAACACCAATACAAGGATCTTGTTTTCTGCTTGGCTATGGATGATGTAACGACGACATCGAGATGGCGAGTTTTTGTTCGTTAACAGCCTTTTCTATTACAGAACATAACTACAAATTCCTGGATAATCATAATTGTACCACTTTATTCTTAAAATTTCTGTAGATCACTGCTATCGATTTTCACTTATGGAAGATACAAAAGCCATGTGAGAGTTACTGGGCATAGGACCATATAATCTTTCCGAGGAAATGTATGGTATTGACAGTATGAAGTAAACGAATATTCTCGAAAGCATCTCTGCGCGATTATTATAACTTAATCGTCGACCGTGTGTTGTATGGCAAGGGGAAGTTGTCATGTAGTGTATTTGCCCTGTTATAACTTTTTTATTAATATAGCTAGTAAAGAAGTTTGCTAACAAGTTCCCGTGTCTGCGCTGATCTCCCACTGTTTATCTCTATGGTCTTTGTGCCACATATGTTGCGAAGTAATGTATCGTCAAACTGAATAGGTTATTGGGACTTAAAAGGAGGAATTCACGAGTTGTCCATCTTAGATGTGGAGGTGGCACTGACATATGCTCAATATCTAACGAAGACGTGTAGACGAGAGCCGTCCGGATCTTAAGAGTGTTGCCACTTTTTTCTTTCAACAATTACACTATGTGATCAAAAGTATTCGGACACCCCCAAAACATTCGTTATTCATATTATGCGCATTGTGCTGCCACCTACTGCTGGGTACTCCATATCAGCGACCACAGTAGTCATTACACATCGTGAGAGAGCAGAATGGGGAGCTCCGCAGAACTCACGGACTTCGAACGTGGTCATTTGATTTGATGTCACTTGCGCAAGAAGTCTGTACGCGAGATTTGCACACTACTAAATATCCATAGGTTCACTTTTTCTGTTGTGAAGTGGAAACGTGAAGGGACACGTACAACACGAAAGCGTACAGGCCGACTTCGTCTGTTGACTGACAGAGACCGCCGACAGTTGAAGAGTGTCGTACAGTTTAACAGCCAGGCGTATATCCACACTATTACACGGGAGTTCCAAACTGCATCAGGATCCACTCCAAGTACTATGACAGGCGGGATGTGAGAAAAAATTGGATTTCATGGTCGAGCGGCTGCCCATGAGCCACACATCTCGTGGGTCAATGCCAAAAGACGCTTCGCTTGGTGTAAGCAGCGGAAACATTGGACGATTGAACAGTGGAAAACGTTATGTGGAGTGACGAATCACGGTACACAATGTGGCGATGCGATGGCAGGGTATGGATATGGATAATAACTGGAGAACGTCATCTGCTAGAGTGTGTAGTGCCAACAGTAAAATTCGAAGGCAGTGGTGTTACTGTGTGGTCGTGTTTGTCATGGAGGGGGGTTGCACCCCTTGATGTTTTGTTTGGCAGTGTCACACCGCAAGCCTACATTGATGTTTTAAGAACCTACTTGCTTCCCATTGTTGAAGAGCATTCCGGGGATGGCGATTGCATCTTTCAACACATGTTCATAATGCATGGCCAGTGGCGGAGTGAAATAACATCCCTGAATGGACTGGCCTGCACAGAGTTCTGACTTGAATACTATAGAACACGTTTGGGATGTTTAGGAACGCCGACTTCGTGCCAGGCCTCACCGACCTACATCCATACCTCTCCTCAGTGCAGCATTCAGTGAAGAATGGGTTGCCATTCCCCAAGAAACCTGCCAGCGCCTGACTGAACGTATGCCTGCGAGAGTTCAAATGTTTGTTAAGCTTATGGGACTTAATTACGGGGTCATCAGTCCCTAAACTTACTAACTACTTATCAACTACCTTATACTAATGACAGCACAAATATCCATGCCCGAGGGGGGATTCGAACCCCCGACCGTAATGGCCGTGCAGATCGTGACTGGAGCGCCTCAGTCCCCTCGGCCACCGCGGCCGGCTTGCGAGAGTGGAAGCCGTAATGGTGGGCCGGTACCATATTGAATTCCAGCATTACCGAAGGAGGACGCTACGAACTTGTATGTCATCTTCATCCAGGTGTCCGGACACTTTCGATTACATACTGCATTTGCTGCACATAATGTGAATTACAACACACGATATAATGTTTCATCTACATACACTATTTTTCCACGTAATCTTCGTTCCGTTCTATGGCCTTCCTCCAGCGCGAAACGATGGCGTGTGTGTCCTGTCGGTATCGATTCTTGCTCTGATAACTGTAAATCCTGAAAAACCTGTGATTCTCGGGATAATTTCTGAGAATTTGGGAATTCCACAAATCACTGGGAAATTTGTGTTTTTGTTAATTGTGTCGTTCGTGTTACTTGCAACGATTGGCATTGCAGAAGTGTTTGAAATGTAGTAAGTATTTTTTATTAAGTAGTAGCGTTTCAAATCTGTACTCTTGCCCTTGATAAATTGACTATCTGCAGGGGTGAGAAGAGTTGAATAGAAGGCAGCGTCTGCTGTTTTCTGTAGTGTTGGCACCATTAATCTTAACAATATGTGCTGTACAGATATCGGGTCTAGGAACAACATTGACTGCGCTCGGAAGCAAATGAAGATCTTTCAACTGGTGCTGAGTAGGCTGCTTACAGCAGCACCAGGTAAATTCTTACCATGGATAGGAACTTCAGTTATAAAAATTTAATGTTGGTTTCACGTTTGAATTTTTAAGAACATTAACTACATTCTGAACTAAAATTACCATTAAATCTAGACAACTTTTCAACTATGTTTCTTCAACAATAGGCGTTAAGTCAACATAAAAATGCATTACATTCTCGTGTAAACTGTAATCGATACAGTGGTGTACTGTGTACAACAGAAAGTCAGGTAGATCCGTGTTCACATGATATCTTGACACATACACATTAAAAATTCCGTGCAGGTGTTTTGGAACTTTTAGCCAACCCGCAGTGTTTTATCCTCAAGTGTCTTGCTGTTTGTAATATATAAGTTTTTGGAAATGTTTATTTTAATCATGGATGATAAATTTTCGCCATTTTTCTGCATCACTGATAGGGTAGAGTTTTCAAGGTCACGAGTAAAACCGAGGAAGACTTTATTAACATAAAATTTTGAAGTAACTGTTGCACATTTTTAATTGCTAGAATTTTCTGATCTATTATTCTCATTCGTGACTGTAATTATGGAAATTAACTGTTTAAATAATTAATGAAATTATCCTAATTGTAACTTTACCGAATATATTATTACTACGCATGTAAACTAAAATGTTAAAGCGTAATTAAATTTCAAAACTAATTGCAAGAAAAAGTTACTCAAACTCGTTTACACTGCAATTAAGAATACTTCGCGAGCGTTTTCTCTTTTACTATGGCCCACTCACACACAGTTCAACCACATCGGCATCACCCATCCTACGATCTCCCCTTTGCAATACAAATCCGCATCTTAGAAGTCTGACATGTTCGCTACGCAGGCAGGTATTACCTCCCTGGGCCCCACACTTGCGCACAATATATTCTCACGATATCACTGCTAGTGTGTGAGGGCCCTGGAATATTTTACTAACAAGACCACCTTCCGGTCTCGGAAATTAAGTTTGGCGTGAGACTTGGCTTGCCGGCCGCAGTGGCCGAGCGGTCTGCGGCGCGCCAGTCGCAGTCTGCACGGCCGCTACGGTCGGGGATTCGAATCCCCCCTCGGGCATGGATGTTTGTGTCGTATTTAGTATAAGGTAGTTCATAAGTAGTTCGTAAGTTTGACTGATGACCTCGCAGTTAAGTTCCTTGAGCTTAACAAACATTTGAAACATTTTTAGACTTGGCATGTTGATAGTATACTTCAAAGGTGTCCACTCGTAGAAGTTTTAAAGTGCACTATCCATAAAATTCCGAGAAAAAGTGGCTCTGCCAAGTCTCTTATAGCAGTGGGGCGAAATAGATCATGCAGTAGTGTGTCTATCATGCGGATGGTCAGGGTTGGAAAAAAAATTGTAATTTTATGCGACCAAACCATTAGTCATCAGGCCCTAGACTTATAAACTACTTAAACAAAGTTAAGCTAACCTAAGGACAACACACACATCCATGCCCGAGGGAGGATTCGAACCCACGACCTGGCAGGCAGCGCGATCCGTAACATGGTGCACCAGGCCACTCGGCTACTCCCGCGCGGCAGGTCAGGGTTCGATCTTACCTGTAGTAATCATTTTATTTTTTATTATTTGTTTTAAAAATTAGTGGTATAATATATTATATGGTACATTATAAAGAACTTTTGTTTATGAGATGACGGTTGCAGCTAATTAATATTTTAATTACAATATATTTTTTTTTTAAAGTCGATATTTCAAAATGCATTTTGCAATTAATGAAGGTAGATTATAGCTTTAAATGCTATTGTCATTACAGTTTATTTTAAAATTAGTCTGTATTGTAAGCGGCGGAAAGATAATAAATATCGTTGTAAATTCGAGGAACCGGTTTCTTCGTAGTAAAGCAGAATATACCTGAAACTTCCTGGCAGATTAAAATTGTGTGCCGGAACTGGGACTCGAACCTAGGACCTTTGCCTTTCGCGGGTAAGCGCTCTACCACTGAGCTATTTCGACACGACTCACGGTCCGTCCTCATAACTTTACTTCCGCCAGTACCTCGCCTCCTACTTTGGCGGAAGTAAAGTTGTGGGGATGGACCGTGAATCGTGTCGGGATAGCTCAGTGGTAGGGCGCTTGCCCACAAAAGCAAAGCTCGCAGTTTAGAGTCCCGGTTCCGGTACACAATTTTAATCTGTCAGGAAGTTTCATATGAGCGCACACTTCGCTGAAGAGTGAAATTTTCATTCCAGAATATACCTATTGTATGTATACACACAGGCAGACGAACAGGAATAGTTAATAAAAATAAGAAAAATTGTTTCTTGAAGGGAGTTTAGAAACTGGATCGAGGCGAACACGCTACCATCTGCGCTATTCGACCGTGCTACAGTGCGATCGTCACTTGACAGGTCTATCTGTTAAATATGTGCTACGCTTAAAACTTTAGAGCCATTTCCTGGGAATTTTCAGGGCAGTGCGCTATAGTTCTTCTATGGGTGGACGCCCGTTAGGTATATTGCTATCCTGCGAAGTCCCATCCCGTACTTAATATCCGAGAACGGAAGGTCTACTTTAAGTCGTAATCTCAATTGAGGAGCTGCCCTACTTCAACGTAAATTGATGAAATTGCAGTGTCTTCTTCTTTTGCCTTTTATGCATAGCTTTTGGTGCTTAAAAATGTTTTCGCACTTGATTTCTTACTTGGTCTGGAATACAGATTAGCCGTGCGCACTGGGGCTCCGTGCTGCGGTTCACGCGGCCGGTCGCCATCAGGGGTCGAGTCTCCCCTCGGGCATGGGTGTTTGTGTTGTCCTTAGGTTAGTTTACCTTAGTTTAAGTAGTTTGTAAGCTACGGACTAATAACCAAGCAGTCAAGTCCGATAGATTTAAAAACATTTGAACATTTGAGATCAACTGCAGTAGTGGCTGGGAGAAAGCCATGGTATGTCGTTCTCTAAACTGATGGTAGGACAAAGTCAGACTAGTAATATACAGATCCTTTATTCGACAAGTGTGATTTGTACTTGTATGTCCAATTTCATTATTTTCGATACGTACTAGCACTTTCTTGATATAGTGAAGGTTTGTTTTTCCGTTTATTTTCTATTGAGAATACTTAGATGTCCGTATTGATGTATTTCTTTCTGCGAAAGCTGTGAAATGCTTATAGAAAACGAACAGCCTTGTATAAAAAAACTGTAATAACTGCTATATCTCGATGGATGAAAACATTCACCGTGTAATTGGTACAGAAGAATATTATACAGTTGCGTATTCATATTTGAATAAAGGATAAGAATGCTTCGTTTACTGTTTAAAGCGACTGTCTTAATAATAAAATCCGGTCGTAATGGAAAGGTCTGAATGTGGCTGAGCGCGTCGTTCGGCAGCATCAACAGTACATCATCTTTTCTTTTTTATAAACATTTTTTTTTCAAAAGAAATACGATTAAATATGTGTTAATGCATATATATTTGATCAATTTTATATTTAAATGCTTGAGGTATTCGAACGTGACGAAAAAAGTAAGATTACGGCGGGATTCGATCGATCGAACCAATGTTAACCTGATCGACAATCTACAACAAGAATGTTCAAATGTTTGTTAAGCTTATGAGACTTAACTGCGGGGTCATCAGTCCATAAACTTAGAAACTACTTCTACATCTACATGGGATACTCTGCAAATCACATTTAACTGCCTGGCAGAGGGTTCATCGAACCACCATTATACTATTTATCTCCTATTTCAGTCTCGAATAGCGCGCGGGAAGAATGAACACCTGAATCTCTCCGTTCGAGCTCTGATTTCTCGCATTGTATTTTGATGATTATTTCTACCTGTGTAAGTGGGAGTCAACAATATATTTTCGCATTCGGAGGAGAATGTTGGCGATTGGAGTTTAGTAAGTAGACTACGCTGCAGCGATAAGCGCCGTTGTTGTAATGATTCCCATCCCAGATCCTGTCTCATTTCCGTGACGCTGTCTCCCCTGTGTCGTGACAATACGAAACTAGCTGCCATTCTCTGGACTCTTTCGATGTCCTCCGTCAAACCCACCTGATAAGGATCCCACACTGGGCAGCAATACTCCAGAAATGGACGGACAAGCGTAGTGTATGCAGTTTCTTTAGTAGTTCTGTTGCATCTTTTAAGGGTTCTGCCAATAAAACGCAGTCTCTGGTGCGCCTTTCCCACGACATTATCTAGGTGTTCTTTCCAATTTAAGTCTGAAGTAATAGTAATTCCTAGGTATTTTGTGGAGTTTACAGCCTTCACTTTTGATTGATTTATCTTGTAAACAAAGTTTAACGGATTTCTTTTCGTACTCATGTGGACGACTTCACACTTCTCATTATTTAGAGTCAATTGCCAATTTTTACACCATAGTGAAATCTTACGTAGATCGTTCTGCAGTTGGTTTTGAGCTTCAGATGATTTTACTAGACGGTAAATGACGGCGTCATCTGCAAATAACCTAAGAGAGCTACTTAGATTTTCCCCTAAATCGTTTATGTAAATAAGGGACAGCAGAGGACCAATAACACTACCCTGTGGAACGCCCGATATCACCTGTTTTAGTCGATGCTTTACCATCGATTACTACAAACTGTGTCCTCTGTGACAGGAAATCCGCTATTCAGTCGCAAATTTGGGGCAATATACCACGCAATTTCTTTATATTAATGAACGCACAAACATCTATGCCCAAGGGACGATTCGAATCCCCGACGGGGAACGGCAATCTATAACGCTACCAAGCTACGCCGACTATTGGAATAACTGGCACCCTAACAGTTATTTAAATGTACTTGAAAACTTCAGAGTAAATTTCCTCGGTAACTTTTAAAAGCTGCATGGAATGGCTTTAACTGATTACTATTTGATGTCTGAACTTTATGCACCATAAATGTAAAAAATTAAAAAAAAAAAAAAATGATAGCCTTGTTGCCTCCTTGTGAGATAACGCAGTGACGTGGTGCTGAGGTTCCGTCTAGTTGGAACACATCATTTTAGGATGGTGTTGCATGCTGTTCTATGGTTAATCTATCTTTATCCAGTACTGGTTGCAGCGTGGGCCAGACGTTTTCCTGGCTGCATCAGGTAATTGCTTTGCGTATCAACTGACGACACACGAGAAAAAAAAGGTTCTCAATGTCGTTAAGTAAAGGTCTTATCGTGTTTACATTGCTTGAAAACAGAAAGAAGTACGCTGCTGACATATCGATCCTAGCAGGGGGGCCTTTGAGCGGAGTTGCTATTAATTAGCGAGATAGCGGGTGGCAGCTGTTTTGCAACGGAGTACTATCGTTACAGCATGTGTGTGTGTGTGTGTGTGTGTGTGTGTGTGTGTGTGTGTGTGTGTGTGGTGTCGCGTATTGTGAAGCGCCAGCGCCAGGGACAAAGTTCATTGACGCATGCCCCCAGGGGAGCGGCCGATAATGCTCCGTGAGGGCTGCGGTCTGTGAGGGTCAGGCGCCGTGTTGCAACAGGAGCGCCTTCTGTTTACTGTTGCCGGGCCGCCGCAGCCTCTCGTCACTGCTCAGGGCTCGCCCCAAAGTTGCGTCTAGGCAAGTGGTCCAACCTGCAAGGGGTCCACGTCAGCGGAAAATAATTTGGGGGTCTATTTGTTGTAAATATAGTGCGCCTCGGTTGCACAGTGATAGTGCCACACTACAAATCCAAACGTCGCGGGTTCGATTCCCGCCAGATCCTAGGATTTTTTGTCACTTCCCACTTCTTTCACCTCTGGCAATATTGCTCATGTGAAAAATACCGAGTAGCATCGTGGTTCGGAACCCACGTTAATCTGTTGGTCCCCCTATAACTGGTTGGATAAGTCAGTTCGAAGGTCGGAGGAAGGCAACGGCATACCACCTCCAAACAGGACCGTGCCTAGTAAAGCACTGTGGTGTTCAAACCAATCTTCGGATTGTTGACTGCTTTACCTTTTACCTGGGTGCACGATAGTGATTCAAATTTAGTAGCCGCGGTGGAGTAGCCGAGCGGTCTAAAGCGTCTCGCTGCGGAGCGCGCGGTTGCTCGCCGTGGAGGTTAGAGTCCTCCCTGGGGCATGGGTGTGTGTGTTTGTCCGTAGGTTAGTTTACCTAGGCTTAAGTAGTTTGTAAGCTACGGACTGATGACCACGCAGTTTGGTCCAATAGATTTACAAACAAACAAATTTAGTAAGGTCGCAACCAGGATTCAGAATTATTCTCACATTTCTGAAGCTCGATCCTTTGTATGGCACTGTTCGCTTCATTGGCTAAGCGAGAGAGTGGAGGAATTTTGTATTTTCGGTCTCCTGCTGCAATTCCGTAGTCAGATGTTTTTTTTTTTTTTTTTTTTTTTTTTTTTTTGGGGGGGGGGGAGAGAGAGAGAGAGAGAGAGAGAGAGAGAGAGAGAGAGAGAGAGTGATCAGTCACTTATAACGTATATATTCTAACTTGTAAAGCATATATTCACTCCAACCTTTTATAGTTAGAGCTATCAAAGTCAGTAGCACTATATGAGGCACGAAAACACATTTGAAGTTAGGAATTCGTAAAAAATTAATACACGAAAGGCAGGGATCTACACAGGGCAGTAGTAGTTTGCAAGGTGTTTACAAGACAAAACTGATTGGGAACCCCTGGTATAGACGGTGCCACCGCTTTTACCTGCTCCGAAGGGTCGGGCGTCTCTGTCTCCTCCTCCCCCTCCCCTACCACCCGGCCCAGAATTCCGTGGATGGTTTCTAGACATCTGCACACTGGTCGTAGAGTGAATATTAGTATGGAAATTTTTACAACGACCTTTCGCCCATTACAGTGGTTACGCATGTCATAAACAGAGGGAATCTAAGGAAGGTGTCGTTACGTGGATGTGCTTACGGCAAAAGTAGCGTAATTGTACGGGAAAGCTGCGTTCGAAGAATGGAGAAGTACTGTACGTATCGGAACTTCTGTGAGGACCACCTGACGATGCGACCTTTATTAGTTGTAAAATAGAACAACAGTTCACGTTACAAGCATAGCATTCTATATTACGTAATTTCAGACATTTTAAATTGTATGTCAACTTGGTGATCTGTCATAGACGTTCTTACCTCTAGTCAGTGAATGTATTTTCTGTCACTGTTTTTAACATTGTCCCAATACACTTTATTAAGTAATGTTTCTATGCAAGATATATCGGATTTTAGAGAGTAAATTAATACAGTGTGTGTCGTTCTTCTTTCTTCATTGTTTTTTGGACCTGCTGTTGTAGTAATTAAAATAGGCACAAATGCAGTGATCAAAATTAAATGATTAGCGAACATTCGCATTCTCTTTACATCGTTCCTCCCTTTACATCGATATCCTCCCTTTGCAATGGACTCTTTCTATCGCAATCATTAAGTGTTATAATAGTTTTTTATATAATAATAATAATACTTTTATACTAAAACCATTATTTTTCCTTACATCACATTCGTTTTTAGACGTTCAGCGGTCTCGAAGATCTCGTAGCTCGCCTGCCATTAACATCAAAAAATTATATTAGCGCGTCGGATTCTTGGGAGTCTTGTGGAACTACTAATATGGCACGTTTCATTTTTTACGTATATTTATTTATCCATTCTTGATGAAGCACAGAAGCAATACAAAAGTAAGACTGCATGACTACACTTTGACTGACAACAATGCTAACTACGGACTGATTACTACTTTAAGACTGACTCATTACTTCTCCTGTTCGCGCCAATTTGCGCGTATTAATACTTAGAACAATTTCTAGAACCTTCTAGAACACGGAAGTTAAAATATTTAAATAGAAAACAATTTGTTCCTGAAACATAAATCAATCTTGCTTTACGTAAAGATACACAAAATTATGACAAATGTAATAATAATATTTCCTATCAAGACAAAATAGTACACAAGGTCGTAAGTAAATAACAATTAGCGTAGTATTAATATATGTTTACGTTATTGTTAAACATAAATCTTTTCAATAATTAATTTATTTTTTTAGTTCATTAAAAGATCCAAGTGATGAAAGTGATTATCAATGTGACCAGCTAGAAGCGCCATAAGAGGCTTATATAACATAAATATGGAATATTAAGGTACAATATCACGACCAAATGTGGTATCGTATAGTTCAATATTACAGACAAACAGGACCCTCCTGGCTAAATACATTACAGTGTGGAGGTACGCTACCGTACAGACGGAGGGAGAATGGATCCATATTTGTACATGGAAGAAGTAATTACACACTTAGACGACGGTATTGCTTTCGTTCCCAAAAGTTCTAAATAATTAGATTTCTGGATATTAAAAAAAGTTGTACATTTCGCCAAGATGTCGAAGAAAAAGATCTTTTACTTTGTGGCTGTATCACAGATGATGTGGCGACTGCGGTTTGAAAGCGGACAGACGCGCGGGAGTAGCCGAGCGGTCTGGGGCGCCACGTTGCGGATCGCGAGGCCACCCGCGTCGGAGGATCGAATCCTGCCTCGGGCATGGATGTGTGTGTTGTCCTTAGGTTAGTTTGACTTAGTTTAAAAGTTTGTAAGTTAGGGACTAATAAGCAATCCGTTAAGTCCTATAGATTTACAAACATTGGAACATTTTATTTTGAAAGTGGACAGTAGGAGTACGTGGAAGTGAGTCCCCTGCCTGACGGGCCGCTACTCAAACTACCTGGCGAAGGGTCGGGCTGGGCAACTACCCGGCATTCGTCTAGGTGGGCAAATTTTACCTCAGTGTGTGCCCGCAGTAGCGCCGCTGCCAACATTGCTGCAATCTACAGCTTTGTTTCTTCGAATGTGCCGACTATTTTGCTGATGGCAAAAGCTGTTGCCATGATGTCGCCGAGTAGTTGGCAGCATTGTTTACCTGGAGCAGGAGAATAATGAGCGTTTCAGGAGGAATAGCAAATATTTTAGCAGATGGTAGTATAGACGAAATGCAATAAAAATGCCACGCGACATGTATCTATTTTTTATTCAGTACTACAATCTTTTGTTAATCCACTTCCCTCCTGTGTCTGTTCATCACCTCCTATTCCCTGCTTTTATCTCCTACTCCGCCTCTCACATTTCATCTCTCCTCTCCTACCTATAAAAAAAAATTAGACGTATCTACGAATTTTCATTGCAGTCGGTGAAACGATGTCGAAATTATTGGAAGGTGTTCTCTGCAATTAACCTTAAGAAATTTTGTACAGACACGGATGTTCCACTTGTTTGGAAGCCATAGGGTGCAAAATTACATTAATATCTGTACATTGCTCTTGATGTCTGTTCAAGGTACCCTCCGCCATGCAGCTTACGAAATCTGGTGCTGATGTTGCTTTTGTCCAGTTTGCAAAATTTAATCAAGATCAGAATAAAACGGGAGATTTGTATGCATTACAAACCAAACTTTCGATCGACGAGGAGACCACACGGGTATCGGATTTTAGAATTTTTTTTTTTTTAATATTTACGGTACGTGAAGTTCAGAACTCGAATAACTATCAGCCAAAGCTCTATTCGACGCAACTCTCAAAAATTCTCGAGAAAATCGACTTTGAAAGTACCACGTATTAAATGAATTGCAGCATTTGTCGGTGTAGCTCAGGTACCGGGCGCTGTGGCTTCAGGGCGCCCGGACAGAGGGTTCAACGTCCTCTGTAATAATAAAAAGAATTTAAAAAAAAAATTAAAATAAAGCTGCGCCACGTCGAACAAGAATGAACAAACACGATTAGCGTCCGCAACGAACAGAGCTAAACACAGAGGAGGGAAAAAAAGTGATAGGGTACTGGCCTTGCAACTCAACGGTCGGTGATCGCATTCTGTCGTGGCAGATTTTTTATTTTTTTTACGATGTGCTCGAATATTTACACAATTTTCTGATACTTTTTAAGAAAAATGCACGTATTTTTGTTTACTCGTAATTCAAATTCTCATGGGTTTGTAAAGCTTGTGGGACTTAACTGCGGGGTCATCAGTCCCTAAACTTACAAACTACTTATGAACTACCTTATACTAAAGACAACACAATAACCATGCCCGAGGGGGTATTCGAACCGCCGACGGGGAACGGCCTCGCGCATCGCAGCATAGCGCCTTAATGCGCTCGGCCAATCCGCCGCGGCTATTCGTAATTTTCCGTATTTTATAGAAGGTTGTTAATAATGATGGTTTCAATAAAAAACACATCATGTGGAATTATAATCGCAAAATGTTTTATATAACTCAATTCGAAGACGAAATGTCAGTGGGATTCGAACCACCAACTCTGTGGTTGTGAGGTCAGAACGGTACCACCTGAGCTACACCGACAGATGCTGCAATTATTTTAATTATTGGTACATACATGTACTTTGCAAAACTTCGAAGTCCATTTTCTCCAGAATTTTTGAGTTGTGTCGAATGGCTTTGGCTGATTGTTACTTAAGTTCTGAACTTCACGTACCATAAATATAAAGTAAGTCTAAAATCCGATACCCTTGTGGAGTCCTTGTGAGTGAGAAGTTTATCATACGTTTCATTTTTTAATGACTTACTTTCTGTACGAAGTGTCGTAGGTGTTACTTACTCCTACAGAAACTGTTAAAGTTAAGGAGTATGTGCACCAAATTCGGTTGAAATCGGCCCAGTGGCTTTGGAGCAATTGTGTAATATCATACCTACATTTCATCTTTTATGACGTCATATCTCTTTTTTAAAGATTAAATGTTTGTAAAGCTTATGGGACTTTACTACGGGGTCATCAGTCCCTAAACTTACAAACTACTTATGAACTAGCTAACACTAAGGACAGCACAAATATCCATGCCCGAGGTGTGATTCGAACCCACGACCGTAGTGGCCGTGCAGACCGTGACTGGCGCGCCGCAGACCGCTTGGTCACCGCGCCCGTATAATTAATACCAGGACTAATTAGATCCATGAATTTTGTTTCAAATATATGCGTTGTCTCTAATGTTCTTATTGTCGATGTGTTAAATGAGATGATTTTTCCATTGTTGTCAGATATTTTTCAGATTTTGTATCAAGACAGCGTATTTGACAGCGTATTGGTTTGCGAATGCTGACGGTAGAATGATAATGTCTGTCCATTGAAAATAGATCGTAAGTTTTGTCATCAAACTACCTTAGCTTCCGATATGAATCAGTTTGGTAGCCATTCGCAAAGCGTGAGCGACATTGGCAGAGAGGAGTTTGGCCACCGAGCAGCACTAAATGATTACGCGTTCGCCGTGTTAGCACAGTTGGAGCGTCAGGTGAACCACGCTGATGACCTTGCTGAATACCTCCATTCTGCTACTCACTTCACGCTTCCTTTCGCGTAAAAGTGTTATAACACTGAGTGCGCGAACTCTTGGTAAATTGTAATACAAATTATTACCGTCTCTTTTTGTTAAAACACAAACAGTTGATGTCCTCGCGTAAACATGATACAGCATAATGTTTTATAATTTCTTTGCCACCATCACAACATCTTTACTTCGTATCTGAAACGAGAACTATTCCGTCTAGATATTTGGTCTGCAAATCACATTTGAGTGCCTGGCAGAGGCTTCGTAACATTTCTCCATCGTTTCATTCTTTAATAGCCCACCGGCCACGGTGGCCGAGCCTACTGCGGCGCGTCAGTCACAGTCTGCACGGCCACTACGGTCGGGGGTTCGAATCCCCCCTCAGGCATGGATATTTGTGCCGTCCTTAGTATAAGCTAGTTCATAAGTAGTTTGTAAGTTTAGGGACTGATGACCCCGTAGTTAAGTCCCATAAGCTCTACAAACATTTGAACATTTTTTTTAATAGCCTGCGGGAAAGAAGATACACCTAAATCTTTCCGTTATAGATCTGTTTTCTCTTTATTGTTATGATCATGTTTTCCTGTATAGGTGGGTTCCGAAAATACTCCAAAATGTTCAAATGTTTGTAAATCTATCGGACCAAACTGCGTAGTCATCAGTCCGTAGCTTACAAACTACTTAAACCTAGGTAAACTAACGTAAGGACAAACACACACACCCATGCCCCAGGGAGGACTCGAACCTCCTCGGCGAGCAACCGCGCGCTCCGCAGCGAGACGCTTTAGACCGCCGAAAATACTCCCTCTGCTGTATCGCGGTAATACGAAGCGAGCTGCTTTTCTCTGAAGTTTTTCTCTTTCATCCGCTAGTCCCACCAGATGAGGATCCCACACAATACTCCAAAAATAGAATGGACAAGTGTATTGTAGGCAGTTTCTTTAGTAGGACTATTGCATGTTCTAAGCGAAAGCCTTCCTCACAATTCTTTCTGCGTGTTCTTTCCAGTTTAAGTTTTTTGTGATTTTAATTCCTAGGCATTTAGCTGAATATAAGGCCCTTAGATTTGACTGATTGTGTAAATGAAGTTTACCTGATTTGTTTTAGTGCTTATGTGGACGACTATACACTATTTTCATTATTTAGGACCAATTGCCAATTTTCGCACCGTGCATATGTCATCTGAATCGTATTACAGTTGCTTTGTTTCTTCTGGTGACTTTACTAACCGATAAACTACAGAATCATTCGCGAACAGCCTAAGAGAGCAGCTCAGATAGTCTCATAAGTCGATTATAAAGACAAGAAACAGTACGGGTCCTATAACACCTGGAAAACGCCACGTATAATTTTCGTTTTACTCTGTGAGTTTCCTCAGTTACTCCGAACTGTGTCCTTTGTGACAAGAAATCACGAATCCAATCGCATAACTGAGACGGTATTCCATAAGCCGCTTGTAGTCTAAGCTACGATGTCACCTCTTGTCCATAATTTTCTTTTAAACCCAAATTGTTCTTTCGTCGGGTTTCCTTCCAATTTTCTTTCCAATAATTATCCTCCTTAATTTTGTGTAGGCAGAATGAGTTTTTCTCTATGCATAGTTTCTTTCTTCTTTGAAATTACGGGTTTAACGCATTTTCATTTTTTGTCTTACGGAGATTTCGTACTATGTTAATTGTAAGAAACTTTGCTGTATCAAAGACGCTGCTATATGAAGAAATTATTTATTAATTACGACAGGCCTGTTTCAGCACAATTGCCATCTTCAGGTTTCTGTGAAGATAACACAGGGATAATATTGAAATTTTTAACGTGATAATATAGACGAATAACATACGTACAATTAGTTTACGTACTTTAATCTTTCCTTGCGTTTAACGTTGTTGTCTTATTTGCTGTCATGTTGATTTGACTATTTTATTGCAGTTAATAGTGAACACATTTAGTATCGTTCTTATGTATCAGTCATATTTTTAGTTTTATTTTCGTGTTTTGACAGCTCATTCAGCGATGTTACATGGTTACAATCGTTTGTATTTCATTGGTATTAATTATATCTGCCACGGCGGAGCGGCCGAGCGCATTGAGGCGCTATGCTACGATGCGCGAGGCCGTTCCCCGTCGGGGATGCGAATCCCCCTTCGGGCATGGATGTTTGTGCCGTCTTTAGTATAAGGTAGTTCATAAGTAGTTAGTAAGTTTGGCGATTGATGACCCCGTAGTTAAGTCCCATAAGCTTAACAAACATTTGAACATTTTTAATTATATCTCTGCCTATACAGGTTTTGTTAAATTACGAATTTCAATTATATATATTGTAATGTATATTTTTTAGAACTGGCTATGTCGAACATTTATATGATTAGCAAGTTTCTTAACGATTTAATGTAATTATTAGCGTAATTATTTATTTGTAGCGATTACTATTAATTTCGTAATAGTGTGATCTGCTATGTTTGTAGATTTCGCTTATCTGTTTATGTTTTTGGCAGGATAGTATAAATATATTTTTAAAATTGTGTTGAGAATTGGAAATCAGCAAACTTGGGGGGGGGGGGGGGGAGAGGGGTGTCTTTTGATTAGTATCATGTGCTTGTCGTGTGATACAGCCGGTAGCAAATACTCTAACAAACTTGCATCATCATACAGATTCCCGCGTTGTGAGTAGTGGAAATTTTCAGTTGCCCCGCTGGGGTCAAGATAGCAAAGGACACTGGCTGGGATATTTATATGCTCGGCCATAAAATGTATTGCTCGCCACGGCTGACTTCTGTTAAAACCCGAGTTCGTGCGTAGCGCAGACCTGTTTCTACAAGGTGCAGCAAACGTGAGAAACTCCGCAGTGAAAGTTCGTATTGCAGGAGGTGAGACATGCCTGTTTTGCGAACGACTGGAGATGATATGGGGATGTACAATGACGAGCCAAAACATTATGCCCAGTGGTCAGCGAGTGTAGTCCGCTGATGGCATTTGCGATTGCGTGGCGCGGCTAGGAACTAACCATGACTGCATCTGGGGAGGTGCTGCTGTCGCGAGGATTTGTGAAAGGAAAGCGACAGGAGTCGGACGCCTATGCCTGGTTACAGAACGTGGGGGTTGAGTCTAAGGGGCGATATGTTTCCGATCTGGAAGTGCCGGTATAGGCACAGGAATTTTTCAGAACACCGTTGAATGGCTGCAGATATGCAACCTAAGGCTTCTTTACTACAACGCTCCGTCTCTGATGGGGATGTCCCATAGTTGCAGAATCTACAAGGCACATCCAGAAAGTAAGTTTCCCTATGTTTCTTAAAACAAAGATAACATAGTTATATGAAAAACTTTATTGGCAATAGGCACAGTAATCTTAGAGCTATTTTTCGATATTTTTTGTTGTTGTCTTCAGTGCAAAGACTGGTGTAATCCTGCTCTCTACACACACTACCTTGTCCTGCGCAAGTCTCATCATCCCTGAAAAAGAACGGCAATCTACATTCTAACGAACCTGCTTACTCTATTCGTCTCTCCGTCTGCATCTGCTTTTTCTTTAACCCCATTCTCTTCCGTCCAATTCTAAATTGAAGAGTTCCTGATATCTCAGAATGTGTCCGACCATTCGATCTCTTCTCCTAGTCAGGGTATGCCAGAAATTTTTCTCCCCAATTTTGTCAGCGCCTCCTCATTAGTTACACTATCTACCCATATAATCTTCAGCATTCGCCTATAGCACAGCATATCATCTTTCTCTCTGAACTTCTTATCGTCCACGTTTCACTCCCGTACAGTGTTACACTCCAGACAAATGATGTCAGAAAGGACTGCCTAACATTTTCTTTTCGGTTGTCAACAAATTTCGGGGCCTCAGAAATGCTTTCTTTCCCATTACCATTCTGAATTATATATGTTCTTTACTTCGGCCGTGAGTAAATTTTTTTACCCAAATCACAATACTCATATACTACTTTTACTGTCTCATTACCTAATCTATTTCCTTCAGCATTGCCTGATTTACCTAGACTACATTCCATTACCCTTGTTTTCCTCAAAAAAATGTTCAAATGTTTGTGAACCTTGAGGGACTTAACTGCGGGGTCATCAGTCCTTAAACGTACAAACTACGTATGAACTACCTTATACTAAAGACGATACAAACATCCATGCCCGAGGGGGGGGGGGGGGGTGGCGGGGAGATTCGAATCAAATGTTCAAATGTTTGTAAATCTATCGGACCAAACTGCGTGTTCATCAGTCCGCAGCTTGCAAACTACTTAAACTAAGGTAAACTAACCTAAGGACAACAAATACACCCATGCCCTAGGCAGGACTCGAACCTCCGACGGCGAGGAACCGCGCGCTCCGTAGCGAGGCGCCTTAGACCGCTCGGCTACTCCACCGCGGCAGATTCGAATCCCCGACGGGGAACGGCCTCGCGCATCGGAGCATAGCGCCTCAGTGCGCTTGGCCACTCCGCCGCGGCTTGTTTTCCTCTTCTTAATATTCATCTTATGACCTACTTCCAAGACACTGACTATTGTGGTCAATGCCTCTTCCGGGTGCTTTGCTGTCTGACAGAATCACAATGTCATAGGCAAAACCGCAAACTTTTTATTTCTTCTCCCTGAACTTGAATTACTTCTCCAAATTTCTGCTTGCATTCCATCACTTCTTGCCCAACGTACAGATTGAATAGCCGGCTGCAGTGGCCGAGCGGTCTGCGGCACGCCAGTCACACCCAGCACGGCCGCTACGGTCGGGGGTTCGAATCCCCCCTCGGGCATGGATGTTTGTGTCGTCTTTAGTATACGGTAGTTCATAAGTAGTTTGTAAGTTTAGGGACTGATGACCCCGCAGTTAATTCCCTTGAGCTTAACAAACATTTGAACAGATTGAATAACATCGGGAAAACGCTACAATCCTGTTTTACGCCCTTCCCAAACAGAGCGTCCCTTTCGTGCACTTTCGGCATAGACACCAAAAGAATTGACACACTTGTCATATCATGGGACCAACTTTTGTGTTTCTGTGACGTAGTCAGCTGCGTGTGAACGGCACCAGTGCGTGACAGTCATTTTCATCTCGTCGTCGCTGTCAAAACGCTGGCCGAAGGTTACCAATTTCTTGAGGCGCAAGAAATGAGGGAATAGCTTACTGCAGGTGTTGTGCTGCTTCATGAAAATGCTCGTCTCCTTACAGTTCGGCGCTGAGCAACTATTTTGCAGAAGTTCGCCTGGGAGCTGTTTGATCATCCAGCGTACAGTCCTGATCTTGGCCCCGGCAATTTGCATGTTTCCATGCGCCTGATGAAATTCCTGTCCTCTGGGCATCATTTTGACGACGACGAACCTGTTGCCGATAAAGATTTACATGTAACTACTTTGTGTGTGTATTTTCCTTCTTCGTTAACGTCGGGAAACCTACACGGTGGCAGAGTGGTAGTGCCAGACTATGAACGCAAAGGTCGCGAGTTCGATCTACGCTCACTCCTAGGATTTGTATCTGTAACCTTCACCTCAGGCAATGTTGTTGGTGTGAAAAATGTCTAGGACGCCATTGGCCGTCAGGTTCCCTCGCACAAATTTTCCGCCTATAATTTACGAGAATTTGGTAACCGGGTGTAAATGTCTGGTGCATCATAACTCTGGAAATGTACCAAGGACTGGTCGAGTGATTGTCGTGAAGAATCACTGCTGTACTGTGTTCCAGATATGGAGCAACATGCACGTAAGCAGGTGGTAGTAATGTATTGGCTCGTCAATGTATGTTGGCCATCACTAGTGAAGACAGGTAGGCCAAAGTCAGTATCTGTTCGCTAAACGTGTGACCTTGTTGATGTGCAGAGTTTGTTCGGGCGAAACAGCTAACATTGAAGTGTGGCCGTAAGTACACCATCCGTGTGAGTAGAAGTGACGATTAGCCACCCATTACAGCCGAACGGTATCGCCCTGCGTTTTTCCAGCAACAATAGTGTGTTTGCAAATGCTGCTTGTGCCAGGACTTTGCACGTACAGGGACTACCAGTTCAGTTGTGAAGCTTCCACTATGAAATATAGTTAAAAGTTGCAGTGGATAACCTCAATGAATATTAATTCTACAGTCTCTGAAAAGTTCGTCGAATGAAGTCAGAACGGTTGATCGGGCATCACTGGCGAATCACAACTTGCTTTGCGGCCGATGTTGACAACCTGCCTCTGCCGTAGTTCAGTTGGGAATCGTGAGTGTTCCGTGTTACTCAAATGTTCAAATGTTTGTATAGTCTATGAGACTTAACTACGGGGTCATCAGTCCCTAAACTTACAAACTACTTATGAACTACTTACGAACTAGGACGGCACAAATATCCATGCCCGAGGGGGGATTCGAACCCCCGACCGTAGTGGCCGTGCAGACCGTGACTGGAGCGCCTTAGTCCGTGATACACTTGTTGGGCGAAGTTCAAATGTTCAAATGTCTGTAAATCTATCGGACCAAACTGCGTGGTCATCAGTCCGTAGCTTACAAACTACTTAAACCTAGGTAAACTAACCTACACACACACACACTCCAGGGAGGACTCGAGGCGAGCAACCGCGCGCTCCTCAGAGAGGTGCTTTAGGCCGCTCGGGTACTCCACCGCGGCTTGGGCAAAGTGCTTGTTTACTGTTTTGCTTCTGAACTGGGAACAGGACAATGAACTATCAAAGGATCAATTTAAAGTTTTGTTTAAAGCTTCGCAAGACACCTAAAGAATCGCACGCGCTGTTGGTACGTGTTTGTGGGGATCAAGCGCTGTCAAAATTCAAATGTTCAAATCTTTGTAAATCTATGGGACTTAACTGCTTAGTTATTAGTCCCTATCTTACAACTACTTAAACTAACCTAAGGACAACAACCGACGGAGCCTTAGCGCGCACGGCTATTCCGACGCGGCAGAAGACGAAAATAAACGAAATATGTTTCTTTGTAAAAAGATATAAAATAGCCAAGATCGCTTATCATCAATTTTTATTAACGACGACCGATTTCGCTGAACTATGTCAGCATCATCAGGTCAAATAAAATATTTTACAAGGCCACAACGTAAACCAACTCAAAATATGTTTCCTCCTTCGATACTTCTCTGGAAACGTGCAGGTACTACCACGTCAGGTATCCGCCAGTAAGTTTCCCCTGCGTATTTTCGTTTGTCACCCTCCCACATTACACCATCTCGTCGTCTCCGAAAGTTTCATATCTCTTTGACTACTGCAAAGATTGTTTACTTTGTGGTAGAAAGTATGTGATGAACTATCAGTTACTGACTCAAAACAGATTAGTTCCAGAAGGTGTTACGCAAAAACAAACGATTAAGTTCAAAGTAAGTTTCCAGTTTGTTCTCCTCTGACTTCATTTCGAATTTTCTTAACAACACCACGTGCAACTCTTCTAAGGTCTCGGCGTTACATCAGTAGGCCTATCACAGCCTGCACTTAACGATGTATGGTTCCTAAATGTTCAGATGTTTGTATAGCTTATGGGACTTAACTACGGGGTCATCAGTCCCTAAACTTACAAACTACTTATGAACTAACTAATACTAAGGACGGCACAAATATCCATGCCCGAGGGGGGATTCGAACCCCCGACCGTAGTGGCCGTGCAGACCGTGACTGGAGCGCCTCAGTCCCCTCGGCCACCGCGGCCGGCTGTACGGTTCCTCTCGAGATTTCAGATCACAATTTAAAGCACTTAAATATTCATTGACAAACTGTTTCGAGAAATTGCTGTTTTACTGTCTATAATCCATATTTTCTGTTATGGGCTCATGCTTTCACAATTTAGCCATGTTCTTGTTGTGGTCTTCAGTCCGGAGACTGGTTTGATGCAGCTCTCCACCCTACTCTATCCTGAGTAAGCCTCTTCATCTCCTCGCAAGAACGGCAACCTACATCCATTTGAATTTAGCCGTAAGCTGAGAAATTTGACTAAGAATGATTGGAATTCGTTAATGTTGCACTAATGGTAAAGAAAAGAGAGAGAAAGAATCATGTTACGAGTAATCTAGGACGAGTGACCCGATACAGAGATTGAATAAAACAGTAAATGACCTAAATAGAATATTTTGCAAGTGAAAATAATAGAAGGAAGATAGGATTTAACGCACACAGCGTGATCATTAGCGACGGCGCAAAAGCTTGGCTTGATGAAGCTTGCTGCGCCAACGTCCAGTAGCGTTGGCCACGTTCCTATCTCTTCGTCGTTTCCGATGTCATGGTGTTAACATTGGCACAGGCATGGTTCGTCGGTTGTGTAGGCCTGTCGCTATGTAGTGTTTGGCGCAGTGTGTGTTCACACACTTGTACTCAGCCCAGCATTAAAGTCTGATGGTGTCGTCTCCGGCCGCGAGATAGCTCCGCTCTGACTCCTCCCGAGAAGTAAGCTGCTCCTGCTGTGTGCAGTGACGTCGTATCTGCACATTTCTGTGTAGCCAAACACTGCTGGGCAGTCGCAATCGCTTTCATACAGGGTGTCCAGAAAAGGACTTACTGATTTCAAAATTAAATATCTCGAAAGCAAAGATCGATAGGGGAATGCAGTAAACGGTATGTTTATTGTGAAAGCTGTAAGAAGTTTATACAGCAGTTTGAAATAATAGTTACAAAAGCTGCTAACAGATGGCGCCGTAGTTCGCCGCCTGTCCTCTTTAACCAGTCTGCCGACGTATGTGATGAGCGGTGGCCGTCCAACCCCCAATATTTGAACAAGGTTTCACCACTTGTAGAAAATACCACAGCACTCCTCCAACACCCGACAATTCGTATGATTGCCAAAACTTTTGGTAGGGAACCAGGAGGAGGGCTGAGGCAGTGTGACCCTCATTTTTTGTCGGTTCTTCAAACAGGTGTATATTCACCTTTTTGTGCTCCGACGCGAGCATTTGTCAGCTGGTTTTAAAATGGACATGTTGCGTCCTTGCAATGAAAGATTCAACACATTAATATTCTCAAAGATAGCTCGTGTCTTGTTTGCCGGCCGCGGTGGCCGAGGTGACTAAGGCGCTCCAGTCACGGTCAGCACGGCCACTACGGTCGGGGGTTCGAATCACCCCTCGGGCATGGATATTTGTGCCGTCCTAGTTCGTAAGTAGTTTGTAAGTTTAGGGACTGATGACCCCGTAGTTAAGTCCCATAAGCTTAACAAACATTTGAACATCGTGTCTTGTTTAAACAAACGAAAACCCGTTTCCACGAAAGTGTCTGGACAGTTGACGGTTTCGCGGTCGCTGGCCGCTGGAAACGTACTAATGACTTGCCGGTAGACCAACGACAAGTGGCGGGCGGCTTATCGAGGCAACTCGATAACGCCTCCCGGTGACGATCGGAATGTTTCCAGGTCAAGTTCCAGCCGCTCTCAACTTCTTTTTATGAGGACTCACAACATCCTGTAACGTGGCATTAGCCTCAGGAGATTTTCCACGCCGACTGGAAGAACCGATTCGCGTATCGCCGGAGGAGATGGCTGGCTGCTTCCAGTAGGGTCTTAACACGTCAATCACAATCTCAGCGGCCGCGACGGCCGTTACTGTCAGTTCAGAAACTTCCGGCATTCTGTCCACAAAATGTTTCTACGCTTACCTTCTACTTGGGAAGCAGCCCCCGGATACGCCCCTACCTGGATCGCGCGAAGCGCCGCCTGCGAACTTCCTTTTATCTCGTCTACCGTTGCAAATCAACGAGGTTTTCAGCCTTGGAAATAAAGTGTGCAGAGGCCAGGTCTCGGGAGAATGAGGCAGCACAGTGATTTCGCTTTTTGTCCAAGCGTCTGGTCTTGGCTTGTGCGCGTGGAACGATCTTTGGCGGCAACTCCGAAGTGCTGTGTCAGGGTTTCGTGACACGGCCCAACTGAAATGTTGGCATTCTTCAGCAATCTCGCACGCAGTCAGTTTTTCTATTGGCACGCACAATTTCGTTGACGTTCCTTACATCCTGTAACTTTTTTTCTTAATTTTACTTCACGCAAAATATACATTCGAACAGAACATATATCCGACAGGCTGGCAGCAGCTTCAGCACAGTTTTTCAGCCGAAAGATGGCACAGTAATGATTATGAAGTTTAAAATTACAATGTCACGAAGTTAAAAATTTGGATAATTTAAGCCGTGGCGGAGCGGCCGAGCGCATTGAGGCGCTGTGCTACGATGCGTGAGGCCGTTCCCCGTCGGGGGTTCGAATCCCCCCCCTCGGGCATGGATGTTTGTGCCGTCTTTAGTATAAGCTAGCTCATAAGTAGTTTGTAAGTTTAGGGACTGATGACCCCGCAGTTAAGTCCCATAAGCTTTACAAACATTTGAACATGTTTGAATAATTTAAAAAACATTGACGATGAGGTTTTGGCGAACGAGACTCTACAAAGGCGATAAAACAAACACCGCTAAAATTTTCGTTGCACGGTGACTTTTAAAAATTCTCATTGAGGAAACACAACACTGGACAGACGAAAAAGTCCGGAGACATCTGTAAATTCCATCCCGCCATTTTTAAACCGCATGAACCGTTCATAACACCGATTACAGCACTTATGTGTCTCTATAATGGATTTCTTGAGTTTCACGCAAAATTTAATGCAGTCGCGTTGCTCCACTAACTCTGCCATCTCGAAATTCGCAAACAGCGCGAGACAAAATGTTCAAATGTTTGTAGAGCCTTATAGGACTTAACTACGGGGTCATCAGTCCCTAAACTTACAAACTACTTATGAACTACCTACAACTAAGGACGGCACAAATATCCATGCCCGAGGGGGGATTCGAACCCCCGACCGTAGTGGCCGTGCAGACCGTGAATGAAGCGCCTCAGTCCCCTCAGCCACCGCGGCCGGCGGTTGTAGGTTCAAAGGAAGAATTCCTGCATCTGATGAGCAGGAGCCCGAACATGATATATTCATGAAAAGTATCGCAGCGTCCATCAGGAAACTGCCTCACTGATGAAGCAACATTTGACACTTCAATCTAAGTTACGAAACTTAAATGTTCTTCTGAATCCTCTCTCGTCTTACTAGCTGGCATCAGGAGTCTTTAGAGTTCTTCTTATCGAACTTCATAACAATTAGATGTTTCGTCGGTTGGAGACAAAGGCACGATATACTGTTACTACTATTGAAAATAATTAGTTGTAAACGCGAGGTAAAAATTACAACAAACTGTACAAGCACTGAGTCATTTCCACATAAATCTGTTATCTTCGCAGACTTTTATTTAAAATAAATGCAGGGACTGATGACCCAGATGTTCAGTCCCCTAAAAACAACAACAACAAAATAAATGCAAAATTATCCGTATTAAGCCGATCTTGATGAATACGTAAATTTTTATACATAAACTTGTCGTAAAGTCGGTCCCATTTCATCATCATCTTGGATTAGAGTTTGTACTGTACTGATAGCTATACTTCCTATATTTTCTTTCATCACGCTAAAATAAAGTCGAACTGAGATGGATTAATCCTCTGTAGTTATCTTCATTTCACAAATGGCCTGTTATTAAGTTAGCGTAAATACCTTTACTTTTCCGTGTTTGGAAACAGCACTGTCATTTCCTCCTTCTCTTTTTCCTCGTCCACCAGAAAACCTGGAATGCTATTGGTACACGCGAGTTCTTTCACAGAGACACGGTACTGACTGGCGTGGCCGCTGCGGCGAGCAGTCGCAACGAAATACGCGGGCAGCGGCGGTCGGCAGTTACGGCTGGCAGCTACTGCCAGTGGCGGCGCTAGACGAAAACCGGCGTCGGCGAATTCGTTTTTGCGAGGCCCCTTTCATTTTTACATTAATGAATTAATGAAGAAAATGTTAAATGAGCTGAATTATACATCTATAATCATTATACTAAACTTCTATTAGTATAATATACAAGTATTATTGCAATGACAAAAATTACAATAAACAAACACAAATTAGAGAAACTTTTCAGCTTTTCGTCTCACATATTTTTTTACGATCACATTTTTACACTAGCCGCTATTTCGGCTTCAGTTGATAGTACTGACAACGCAGATTTCTTGGTTCACTGTGCTTTTCAAGTTAGTCTTAATCAATTTTAACTTTGTGAAGCTTCTCTCGGCCGAAGCTATACCGACTGGAACTGAGCATGATTCTGATTATTATATAAACATTTGGATATTCATCTTCCAAATCGTTTTCTAAAATGTACTGAAGAAATTGTTTTAGAAGTATTTAACTAAAAATTGCATCACTGCTGCACTCATACGGAAATAAATACGGGTAACTAAATAGCTGCCGACCGCGAATGGCCGAGCGCACTAAGGCGTCATACCACGGTGAGCGAACCGAGCGAGGTGGCGCAGTGGTAACGCACTGGACTCGCATTCGGGAGGATGGTGGTTCAAATCCACCTCCGACCATCCCGTTTTAGATTTTCCGTGACTTCCCTAAATCACTTCAGCCAAATACCGGTATAGTTCCTTTCAACGGGCACAGCCGATTTCCTTCCTCATCCTTACCCAACTCCGAGCGTAAGCTCCCCAAGCTGTCGACGGGACGTTAAACCCTAAGCTTGCTCCTTCCACGGTGAGCGAGGTCCCTCTCGTCGGGAGTCGAATCCAACCCCTGGGTACGAATGTTGTTCGTCAATTGGTTAAGCTAGTGTAAATTAGATGTAGGTCGTCGCTATAGAACCTATCAGTTGGAAAGTACCGTTAAACACCAAATATAAAAAAAGAAGGAAAAAATGCTAAAAGTTTAAGAATGTTTTGCGAGGACCCCCCACAGGTGCGAGGCCGTCGGCAGTGGCCGACGTCGCCGACGCCTAGCGCCGCCACTGGCTACTGCCGGCCGCTACGGCTGGCAGTCGCGGCCAAATAGTACCTTCAGGCGTCTTGCCACGGATTACGCGGCCGCTCCCCGTCGGAGGTTCGAGTCCCTCCTCGCTGTGTTGTAATTTAATAGTATGTAAGTCTGTAGAACGAGGGCCTCAGCAGTTTGGTCCTTTACGATTACGAACATTTGAACAATTTCTTTTCGTTATTCGTCATGCCCTGTATATAAATGTGTGGAGGCATACAAGTTAACTGTCAGAACTTTACTGATCTACAGGAAACGAAGGAAGGAAGATTATGGCTTAGCGTCCTGTCGACAGCGTGGTCATTAGAGACGGAACTCCGCTCAAATTTTGGGGGAAGGAAATCGGCCTTGCCCTTTCAAAGGAACCATCCCGGCATTTGCCTGGAGTGATTTCGGGAAATTATGGAAAAATTTAAATTTGGATGGCCGGAAGTGGATTGAATCACCGTCCTCCTAAATGCAAGTCCAGTGCGTTAATACTGTGCCACCTCGCTCGGTAACTGATTGTACAAAATTAATCTTATATAAATGTTCCACCCCGATGCATTGGAAAAAAATGCTCCTGTCAGAGCACAAATAGGTGAATATGTACATTTTGCCGCTCTCGAAGAAAAAGAAAAGAAGAGAAAAAGAAACTGCGAGCATATTCTAGATTTCTTTTTTTGGCTGAAACAAATCCAAATGTCAAAATGTTTGCAAATATATCGGACCAAACTGCGTGGTCATCGGTCGGCAGCTTACAAACTACTTAAACTAAGGTAAACTAACCTAAGGACAACCCACACTCCCATGCCCAAGGGAGGGCTCGAACCCCCGACGGCGAGCAACCGCGCGCTCCGCAGCGAGGCGCTTTAGACCGCTCGGCTACTCCACCGCGGCTTGGCTGAAACAGAGTAGGTGAGAAATGTTTAAATGTTGGTAAATCTAAGGAACCAAACTGCGGATGTCATGGGTCCCTAGACATACACGCCTGAGGGACTCGAACACCGACTGGCGATGGGAAGCGGCTGTGCAATTCGTTGCATGGCGCCTTAGACCGCGCAGCGAGAATAGAAGCGTAGATTTTTGCACGACATGTTTCCTATTCGTTCATTTGTCAGCCGTATGAAAATAAGCCAAACTAAAAAAGAAAAAAAAAGTTTGTAGAGATTATGGGACTTAACTACGGGGTCATCAGTCCCTAAACTTACAAACTACTTATGAACTGGCTTATTCTAAAGACGGCACAAACATCCATGCCCGTGAGGGGGGGGATTCGAATCCCCGACCGCAGCGGCCGTGCAGACCGTGACCGGCACGCCGCAGACCGCTCGGCCACTGCGGCCAAACTACCTACGTCAATAAAAACCTTAATGAATTTTACTTTGCCCATTAACAAACTCTAATGCCATTGCAATTAGTGGTAGTATATCCGAATTAATGTATCAGGGTTAGCATCTCGTAACCTTATTTTCACCAATCGAGTCTGAAGGTGAAGGAAGTTAAGTGACGCCTGTAATATGAGCACAACACACCGCCTTTTGACATGAAACCGTAAATCATAATATTACTCGTCGGATATGTTGCTGATTAATGGCTAAATTGCGCGAGTTGTTGTTATTGTGGTTTTGAGGCCCAGATGCAGTGTTCTAGCGGGAGAGCGGCGTTCGGCGAAGCGAATCTTGCAGGAGGGAAGGGGCTTGCAGGGAAGACACTGGAGATGGATCCCTCTGGCAGGTAGCCGCATTCCAGTGTAAGTGGCCGCACTGAAAGCCCAGCAAACCTGTTCCCTCCCGCATCCCGCCCTATTACATAAATCCCTGCCCGTCCACTCAGCAACACATGAATGGAGGTAAATGGGGATGAAGAAGCAATGAGTCCGTTTCTTAAAGTGTCTGCCCTCATCAAACCTGTGAGTGTTAATGCGGGAAAATGCGTACGATAATCTCATTCATAAAAATGAATGTTTCTATGTTTGTTCTAAATTTATGCGCTGCCCTACTCTTCATCCGATTGCGATAAAACTTTGTCGGCCTATTACTTGCACTTTCACGAAGGTCACGCATAATTGTGGGTCGGCCGCGGTGGCCGAGGGGACTGAGGCGCTCCAGTCACGGTCTGCACGGCCACTACGGCCGGCGATTCGAATCCCCCCTCCGGCATGGATATTTATGCCGTTCTTAGTATTAGTTAGTTCATAAGTAGTTTGTAAGTTTAGGGACTGATGACCCCGCAGTTAAGTCCCATAAGCTATACAAACATTTGAACATGTGATAAACACTTGAGACGCGTGTTTGTTCGTATTTTATGCGCTGCCGTACCGTTCATCCGATAGCGGAGGAACTTTGCACACTTGCTCTTGAGAGAGAGAGAGAGAGAGAGAGAGAGAGAGAGAGAGAGAGAGAGAGAGAGAGAGAGAGAGAGAGAGAGAGAGAGAGAGAGAGAGGAAAGTGATTTTTTACGGTGCATGGTAGGTCAACTTTACCTACCAACTTCGACAAAATCTATGGTTTTATTCCGATCTTGGTGAAATTTTGCACACTTAAACTTAAAAAAAAAGTGGAACATCACCATCTGCTTAAGAAATAAAATAAAATAAATTAGACACCCCTTCGCTGATCACCATGGAAATAAACAGAATTCAGGGCCGTAGTCAGAATTGTATTTTAGGGGAGGGTGTGTGGCACCAGACAATAAAACGCAACTGTAGATTATGACATAAACTTGGAATGCATTAAAAGATAATTTCGGGGGGGGGGGGGGGAGGGTTGATCCTCTTCATCCCCCCCCCCAATCCCTCCTTTGGCTAAGGCCTTGACAGAGTTATATAATTTATTACAGATGGAGGAGGCAATGGACGGAGAAGGTGGAAGAGGTGGTGACTGACAGAGAAAGGGGAAGGTGGAGATGTGCAGCTAGGGGTGAGGAGGAGAGGGGGGGGGAGGAATATGGACTGACTTAAGATGTGAATAAATAACTAGGATTACCAGACGTCCACATTTGTGGACATGTATGCATTTTTGCCGTTTAATGTAGCGTCTTCATATATTCGTACGATTTCTGCTGATGTCCGCAATTTTTAGTTTTGAAATGAAATTACAGTCTGACACGTAAAATGGCAAATATGGATTTATAGTGCTTGCAATCGATTATTCGGCCTGAGTATCGAAATATCTGGACACAATCATTTAGTTAATTTTCTTGTGTAAGAGGCTTGATTTTGCAGTAGTATTGTGGACTTAAACATGGAAGAATGTGTAAAATTTTTGTTTGATTAAAATATTGCAATTGATGATAAGTCTTCTGGCCAATTATTGAATCAATATATGTAGCAACATGTGACAGAAAATCTTAATTGAACCCAAATAAATGGTTTAAAATACATTTAATCATGTTTTAGTGAGCAACAGTATAGTGAATTGATTAAAAATGCACAGTTATTTGCTCAACATTTATGTTGAGAAGTTGTCCTCCTTAACACAGGCACTATGGGCAACGGAGGGAAGAAAGTGTTAAATGTCACCAAATGTAGACATGTTTTTACAGATATGTGTGGATATGTCAATATTTTGACATATAGTTTTTCTAATTAACTCAATACAGTATGTCAAACATATGTTAATGCAATGTCAGTAACAATGCTGGATAGTTGTGTACAGTATTGCTTCTACAAATGATGGTTAGAATCTGAAGAAAATAATGAAATCTGATGCTTGGTACTCTGGAATAGAGGCAAGAGGGCCACAGAACATTACCCATATGAAAGAAATTTCTTCTACTCAGTCCAAAAATTGACAGGGTCACTTGTACTTCCTCACTTCTGATTGCTCATCTCATGATGCTCTGGGACAAATCTGTTGTTTCTATTGACAGTGATGGGTATTTAGGAGGCTCTTTATCTTTTCTTGGCACTACTTTGTTTGAGAAAGATTGCTACCAACATTTTTGTGTATATGTTTCATTGCACTTTTTAAAGACATATTATTTAACATAGGACAATTTTCCATGATTAAGAACTACATGCTACTCGTCTCATTTCTCTTACAGCAAATAACAAAGACAACAACAACAACAACTAGAATTATAGTAAATTAACATTATTTTTATTAATTTCAGATGACAGAGGAAATAACCACAGTTAACAAGGAAGAGACTGGCTTAACACATGAGTGTGGTGTGTTTGGCTGTATTGCTGCTGGTGACTGGCCCACACAGGTTGATGTTGCCCAAGTTATTTGCCTAGGACTTGTGGCACTACAGCACAGGTACTGGACAACTTGAAGTAAAATAATTTTATTGTTATTTGTTTAAGAGTTCTGGGGTAATTTTGATAATTTAGTTATGGAAGAACAAATGTTCCAGAAGAGGAATTTATCACCTTGCCATTACTATGAGCCACAAACCCCCTCACTGGGACTTCTGCAAGGGATGCAAATATATTGTTTCACTCTTTTCACTTTATTAAATAAGTATAGTTCAACAGTGTAGTGTTAAAAGAACTAAGTTCTACAAGGGGCTACTATCTCCTTTACAGAAGGGAATGAAATATATTTAGAAACAAAAATTGACAAGAATGGACCTTAATGGGCCATAAGATCAGTGGTGGGGCGCATCTCTGTTTGGAAGTGTCAGTTCAACTCTACTACACAATTAATACAGAATTTCAGAGCATTTGTGACCATGTTGCCCCTTCCTGATATGCCAGTTATTTGGTAGCAACCTGCACACAAATAAGTTGCCAGTCATATTACCTGTGTTTCACATTTTGTATTACACTTAAATCCTCCTAGATTTTAACCTATCCAATGTTTCCAAAATGTGTATACGTGCGATATGCGAAGGAAATAATTAATGGGGAAATTTTGCAGCATTTCCAAGAGCTTTATAATAGGGGGAAAAATTAGAATTTGTATGTAAACATTGTCACAATAATAATAATATACAAATTTCTCTTTGCAGAGGACAAGAGAGTGCTGGAATTGTTACAAGTGAAGGAAACAATGCCAAATCTTTCAGAGTTCACAAAGGCATGGGCATGATAAATAATGTATTTAATGATGAATCTATGAAGAAATTAAAAGGTAAACATTATCACATTTGTTTGTGTAGATTTATTGTGGATAGATACAGAAATGTGTGATGGTAGTACTGACGACATGAAACAGTGGCTAGCACATTAAACATAAATTCAAATCCGCCTCCTGGCCATCCAGATTTATGTTCTCCATGATTTTATTTAATCCCTTCATGCAATTGCTAGGATGGTTCCTTTGAAAAGGCACATCAGATTTCCTTACCCATCCTTAACAAAACAGTTGGAGCTTTTGCTATGTCTCTAATGACCATGCTATCAATGGAACATTCAACTCTAATCTTCTTTCCTTCTTTTTGTAATATTAGTAATTTGTTAGTATGCAACTGGGTAGTTGTCAAATACTGCACAATACAACAGTATCCAGCAAGACAAATAAAACTGATGCTGTTTCTTTAATACAATAATTACTATTTTTGTGCTTTTGAAATAAATTAAATGGTAATAAAATCTTTGTTCATCAAATTTTACCTAACAAATTTGATACTAAATCTGCTTTTACAGGAAATTTGGGAATTGGGCACACCAGGTACTCCACAAGTGCAGCATCTGAAGAAGTTAACTGCCAACCATTTGTTGTTCACACAACCCATGGCCCTTTAGCAGTTGCTCATAATGGGGAACTTGTTAACTGTGGTTCACTCCGTAAGATGGTAATTGAAAAAGTCTCTTCTTAATGTATCTATGTTAGTTGTAACTTATAATTAATAATCATATCACAACATGATGTTGGTTAAAATAAAACAAAATCTTGTAGAATTGATATGATTTCTACATATGTAAACAGTACAGAGGCAGGCATTTTCCATATCATTAATATCAATGATAGATCATCATTATTCTTTCTGCAATGGAGACTACTGAACAGTGTTTCCTGTCCTATTACTGTGGCAATAGTACTTCTATGATAAAGTAATCATAGAGTAAATAAAATTAGCATCATTAACTTCAAAATAAAGTTGTGAGAATGGTTATTAATTATGGAGGGTGCTTGTCATAAAACTAAAGTACCTAACAGTGGAAAGTCCAACTTTGAATTCAGCAATATAATGAGGATAACTTGGAATTCACCGCAAAGACGATCACTAAGCTACAGATAGACATGTAATACAAACACACAGATAGAAACACACAAAACAATCATCTCTGGCTGCTGAGTTACATGTGACGCTCTGCAGCAGTTGGACTCAGGTACTCAGAGTGGGTATGGGAGGGAAGGGCGAATGAGAAGGTTGCCTTACAGATGTATGGAAAGAGATGCAGCTTAGGAATGCAATGGGGAGAGGAGTGGTGCCAGGGAGGGAGGTAAGCAAAACAGCACGAAGTAGAGAAGTGGGAACAAAATATAATGCAGATTGTCATTTATGGGACAGAGTGTAGGACAGAGGGGTCAGGAACTTGTGGTTGTGTAGTGTATGGGGACAATAGGTTACTGCAGGTTGAGGCATGGATAATTTTGGGGCTCAAGAATGTACTGTAAAGTTAACTTCCATCTGTGCACTTGTATGGGGGCGGGGGGGGGGGGGGAGGATTTCCAGATGGTCCAGGTTGAAACAGCTGTTGAATCCACAATGCCACCCACAGTTAATCCGCCAATTGTATTTACATTTTGACAGTTGCTTCCCATCCTACAACGAAAACTCTCTCCAATAGTCTGGCCACCTGTGGATGTTGTATTTGCAGTGATGAGAACTCCTTTGCTCAATACTCTGAAGGCCTCCAAAATGCTGTCATATATAGACACTATCTCCAGATCTAGTCTGCAAACAGGTTTCCCATGACCCCACACACCCCCAGTCCTCTCTCCAGCCCGAATAACCAGCTATAACAAAGCACCCCTACCCCTTAACACACCACGACTCATCCAACCTCCAAAACACCCTAGTATATCACTAAGCTCTCCCCAACCACAACCCCCTACCACATGGATCATATTCCTGTGGACGAAGACACCATTGGAAAACCTGCCCAATCCATCCACCCAGCACTTCATATTCCAGTCCTGTCATATGTTTAACCCCATTAAAGACAGGCCACCTGTGAAAGCAGCCATGTGATTTACCAACTCTGCAACAATTACTGCACAGCTTTTTATATTGGTATGGCTACCAACCAGCTGTCCCTCGGAATGAATAGCCACTGTCATTCTAATCAAAATTGAGGTATACCACCCTGTGGCACAACATGCCAGGCCTTAATCTATGGGCATCTATTGTTCCCACACACCCATAGCCAACATTACCCACCTACTCTATGCCAATTCTTATCTCATTCATGACCATTTGTGCTATATTCTCCCATGTTTTGCTCCTCCCACTCCCTGCACACTGCATTCTTAAGCTGAATCTCTTTCCACTTATCTAAAACTATTTCATGCTCCGTAGGCCAACACTATATCTGACCCAATTCTTGCCTTGCATCCTTCCCATTTCCCCTCCCCTCTGATTCCCACTCAGAGGGGTGTCACTGCAGAACATTACTCAGAACACAGCAGCAGGAGGTGATGGTTAATTCAAGACATTGGCACAAAGATTTGCCAGTTCCATCTACTACCAGTATTTGATGTAGAAGGGCTGAGTGTACCCCACTTGGTAACAGCGTTCGACAGACCCAGACATTGTCCCATCCAAGTGCTTGACAAGCCCGATGGTGCTTAACTTTGGTGATCTAGTGGGAACAAGTGTATCAATGTGGCACGGATGTTAGCTCCTCCAGTCAACTTCCATAACCAGTTTCTATGATCATTAAATAGCTACATAGGTAATTGTTATTTGTGCACCAAATTAGATCAATGTGATACTGGAAATGCCTTAGATGAAACATAACTAACTGAAACTACAGACGTAGCCTGTATTATATGGTTTAGGCATTGACAAGACAATCTGCGCGCACACACACACACACACACACACACACACACACACACACACACACACACACACTCTCTCTCATTACATTGTCATATTGAGGTCATGGGTTATTGGTGGGGAGTGGGAACACAATAGAACAGGAAGTATACAGAAATGAAACTCCTCTGCAATCTGTGTGCCAAAATTTAGTGCACGTCTGTGTAGTCCGCTATTTTGAGAGATAGTAAAGCACCGTGTTTGAAGTGAAACGTGATTGAATACGTTTTGTTTACTTTATGAACTGTGTCTTTTAACTGCTTGGATTACATACAAGTAAACAGTTATTTGATGCACTATAAAGGAATAAATATGTGGTAATACTTGGAGCTGTATCATTGTTATTATGAGAAGCAATAAGAGAAAAGTCGGACAATTGTGTTCAGCCTGTAATTGCCAAAATAATTCTCATATAAATAAAGACATAAGCTTTTTCACCTTTCCAAAAGATATAGACCAATAAGTGAAGGTCATTATATACTTAGTAAGAGTTAAGTTATCAATTTGGAATTGGAGCAATGTGTGTGTAATAATTACAAATAGCCATAATTGGAAAACTGTATAGATGCTGTACAATTGAGTTTTTTTAATTGAATCTGGTCTTGATGATAACTCTTGCTGTTGCTGTAACAATTCAAGAGCACTGAAACATTAAAGTTTATTTAAATTTCATAATTAAAAGTTTAATGTTGCAACTAAGTAGTTTGACTCAAGCCCATGCCAGAGAATTAGCAATCTACTACATTTCTCTTTATATTTCATCACCTTTGATTGTAGTATTACTCAGACTACCTTATTCTGTAATCAACTCTTTCACAAGTGTGTTCTGTTTTCCTATTGTCCCCTTAGCTGAGATATTTCAGGAATTTAATAGGTTTATCTACCTGGTTTTTCATATTCACTGAATACATGACATCAACTGCGAATGGGCAGAGCTGAAAATGTGTACCCAGCCTGGACTCGAACCTGGGTACACATTTTCATGCCCATATGCAGTTGTCATATATTCTGTTAATATGAAAGAATAACAACTGCAGGATCAGAAGTGACGTGCGTTCTTTATATATAATCTGTTCTTATGTATATATACCTGGTTTCTCTCTGTCAGTTTGAGTTAAATGGTAAAATTTTACTTACAGCAGCAGCAGTGATAGTGTGCTTATGTGGGCAATGACTGTTGAATGCTTGGTAAAATTTTTACTCATGGCAGTGGTGAGCATAGTGTGCTGATGTTGGCAGCAATTGCTACTTGCTCTGTTAAAACTGTCACATAGAATAAGGAGAATAATCTTTAGTGTTGACCATTTAATAAATAATTAATGCTATTCCTCCTCTTCCTCTAAGGTGAAAAAGTTCTTGTATGTACCCTTCTAAATTCAAATGTTTGTACATCTAAAGAACTTAACTGCTCAGTTTCAGTCCCCTAGGCTTAAAAACTACTAAACTAACCTAAGGACAACATGTACACTACATAGCTGCCAACTATTACGGATTGTCCGTAATTGTTACGGATCTATCATCTTATTTACGGAGTTACGGGAACTTCTTCAAAAATTACGGAATTAAGACATTGTAAATATGATCTTTTAAGAAAATCGGAATAGGTACTGTTTATATGTAGCTAATCATATTGCTAGGGAAAGTTTTATTGATCGCGATGATTTTCTTCCTGAGTACGCAGAAAAGCTGTAGGAAACTTTAACGATAGCGTTTTCACTGCAAAATGTCCCGCCTGTTCTTCTCCTCCAAAGCTACCAAATAAACGCCTACCCGGCAAGAGCTACGTAAATTCCTTCGTTCATATCAAGTACTTGGTCTTCTGTCTCAGCTAAACAGTCCACGTGTTTCATCAGGCGTCAGAAGTTAGCCAATTCGTTTTCGAAGAGAAAAGTGTCCACTGTTTTTTCTTTCTTTCTTTTTTCGCCTGTTTTCGTTTTTATAGCAGTGTTGTGCTGCTAGAAATAAATACTAGTTATGATATTTTGGCAAAATGTGACATTAATTAGGGTAGGTTGGTTTATTCGTTGTTTTAAAAACCAAACTATTTGGTATATAGTGTTACCTGCTAATGATTTTATACTGTTATTTCATAAATGCAAGGAATTCAAATGTTCAAATGTTTGTAGAACTTATGGGACTTAACTACGGGGTCATCAGTCCCTAAGCTTACAAACTACTTATGAACTACTTAAGACTAAGGACGGCACAAATATCTATGCCCGAGGGGGGATTCGAACCCCCGACCTTAGTGGCCGTGCAGACCGTGACTGGAGCGCCTCAGTCCCCTCGGCCACCGTGGCCGGCTGCAAGGAATTGCACACTTATTTATTTCTACTGCAACTGTTAACTTTCCTTGAAGACAAGTGTTTGAAAATTGCAAGAATGTTTCTATGTCACCCTCGGTATTAACAAAAATAATTTTTTGGTTTATTCCTCCTAACCTGATCCTGTTCATTTAGAATTCTTTCTTTTCGAGGAATATATTTATGAACAGAAAGTGTCATAAATACACCATTTAATGGTCTACATAGGCTTCCAAAAATTTTCTTGGAAGGATGCGCGTATGACCCACAAACCCTCGTCCTCGTCATGGGTCTGTCGAATTATTACTGACGGTATCTTCTCAAGGTTGGCAGCTATGACACTAACACCCAAGCCCAAAGGATGTACCCTTCTCAGTTCAGTAATAAGTCACCCTTTTAGGATCAGAGAGATGCAACTACAAACCATGTCTTAAATTGATTTAAATACTTTGCTCCAAACAGATTTTTGTGGAACTTTAAATTGTCAAAAAAAGTTTTTCATTCACTGCTTTTTTTACTATGTATACATAGTGTAACCACTCAGTAAATGTAGATGCTTCTGTCTGATCCTAAATGAGCAAAGTAGCAAATAGAAAAGGCATTGTTTTCATAGTACAGTCTCATTATTAAAAAAAAGGATAACAGTTAGGTGCAAGAACAGGGTGCATAATGGAATGCCGTTTACTTTTGTGTAAGTTTTCATTTAGTCAGTGACATTAGCTCTGGCTCATAAAAATGTCCATTTCCAGCCATAGTAGCAAGTGGCTATTGCTCCACATTTACTCTCTCTCAATATGGCCTTGAGTGCAATGCTTGGCTGCATACTGATCAAAAGAGCTGTCCCCTGCTTTTCCTTCTGTATACTTCCTATTCTGTGGCACAGGGATCTGATGGCTGGAGGAAGAAAGAGAAAACAATGTGGAACTACGGATAGAAATCTGCAAGTGTTGCTGAATGTGGTAAAATGGGAGGCAGTATTGTAAGGACCATTCCAATTTGTTATTCTTACAAGGACATCAAAATGTCATTGCATGTAAAGCATACATTGAAGTTGAGCATTTAATTTCTTATTGCCTTGCTCTACTGGCAGGTGTCAATTTTACTTTTGGTCACAGTTTAGCTGTGGTCAGCCATTTGTGTGGATTTGGAATAAAACATGACTGCTTTCACAGGTGGACCTGCTTCAGACAGAGCAAGATATGTCTGTGAGGAAACATCTGTCTCCACATTTCCTCCATGCTCCTGACACAATTCCTAACACCAGTCAATTTGCAACTCCAGAACAATGTAGCCTGCACCCCCCCCCTCGTCCTCCTTGTTCTTACTCCCTCCCTCTCAAAATATAAATTTATAATGTGTCTTTAAAGTGTAGATCATGATTTTTCCCCTGTTTCTAATTGTATCATCTCTTTTGCTTAACAGGTACTGGCTCGTGGTGTTGGTCTTTCAACCCACTCTGACAGTGAACTGATCACTCAAGCTCTTTGTCTGAATCCTCCTGAAGGTGAAACAAATGGCCCAGACTGGCCAGCAAGAATAAAACATTTAATGCAACTGGCACCTCTCTCATACTCATTGGTGATCATGCAGGATGATCACATATATGGAGTGAGAGATCCTTATGGCAACAGGCCCCTTTGCATTGGGAAAATAGTACCCATAAAACTTAAAGATAGTAAGTTGCTGTTATGTGTTTACTGTAATATATTTAAAAAATGTTGACTATCAGGGTTAGAATTACGTAGAAACATTGATACACATTGATTCCTTCATTTATGACTGTGCCATTATTTTTTTTTTTTTTTTTAGCTGCATCAAGTGTGATAAAAAGTTATTTAAATCTGTTTTGCAAAGAAGTTTCTCCACCAACATTTTCTATGTTATTTCAAAAGAATGTTATGTTGTACATTTTAATGAAGTTTCAATGAGTTGCTAACTAAATGAATAAATATTCTCATTAATAAGATGCAGTAAAAAAAGGATTATGCATGACACCAACCTGCTGATAGAATCATTATGGTTGACAATAAGAAGTAGTAGAATTTCCTGAGAAAGTGAAAAGAATGGAATTAAATGTGTCTCTGTTGCAGGTGAACCAACAGAAGAGGAGGAGGAAGGTGAAGGATGGGTTATTTCTTCAGAATCTTGTGGCTTTCTTTCCATTGGAGCTCGTTATGTACGTGAAGTGTATCCTGGTGAAATTGTGGAACTAACAAAACATGGTATAAAAACCATTAGCATTGTTTCCAGACCAAATGCAAAGCCTCAAGCTTTTTGTATCTTCGAATATGTATACTTTGCACGCTCTGATAGTATTTTTGAAGGTATGTGAACAAAGTGGAACCTTTTTAGTTGAATAACTAAGTTGAATAATTAAGTATTCAAAATAAATAACAAATAATTTTGCTGCAGGCCAGATGGTGTACTCTGTCCGAATGGAATGCGGCAGAGTTCTGGCGAGGGAAGCTTTTGTTGATGCTGATATTGTGAGCTCAGTCCCTGAATCTGGAACTGCAGCAGCACACGGATATTCCCAGCAGGTAGTTCACTGTGTTTATTTATGAAGGAAAATTTTGAATTTTGTTATTCTTGGCAAGGGATAAAGGACTAAATTTTTATATTAAAAAGCTAATGGAATGAAATATTTATATAGTGATCTTTTTGAACTCGGACTCCACACAGGAACAACCAGTACTCAGTAGTAGTTATTTTGAAATTTTGATTTCGAGGATTCTACATGGGAAGAATCAGTATTCAGTAGTATGTCAGGGATCACACTATAAATATTATCTTTGCAGTTTACAGTACCCACCAAGCAAAAAACACCTTTGAGACTGTAGAGACAAAGTTCAGAAAGACAATATACAAAGCAGCAGGAGAAAGCATTAACAAATCAGATTAACAAGAAGTCAACTCGAAATAGATTCTCCAAAAGTCAAGGGCAGGTGTGGAAATGACTTGGAGAAGCATCTGTATGATGATAAATGGAAAAAAAGGCAAGATAATTTGAAACTGAATAAATAATACAATACCACTCAATAATTTCAATAACACACACACACACACACACACACACACACACACACACACACACACACACACAAAATATACTTCATTTCTCCCAAAACATAATTATATACACTTAAATACACATAACAGTAACAGAAAAAATATATTTTACTTTCATCCAAGTATCCTACTTTCCATTTCATGTATGCCTCACAAACTTGAGGCATGTGACAAATAAATGTTTGTAAGTTTGTTAGCCTGTGAAGTTATGTGAACCTTCTGGATACAGCTGTTCATTTCACCCAGACAGTTGCAATTGGATTACAATCAGGGCTTTTCTCACAGGCCCACCATACATTCAATACCTTTAATTATTCCTTTGATTCATTGTGCTTCATACACCGACTGATGTTTTGGATCATTATACTGTTGTGAGTTCTTTCCCCTTTAGGTGAAGTTGATATGGTATCTTATGAAACTGAAGTATGCAGGGGTAGTGTTTTCAGTCCACACCTACTTCTATTTTTCCCAGTGTTGCCTCCTGCAAAACTCCTTCAAACCGTACCACTGAGTTTAACTGTAGGGTCATACTTTGTCTTTCAGGTTGCACAACTGTTGTCGTCCTGGTATAAAAAAATCTCAAATTTCAAGTAATCTGCAAATAACACTTTCTTCCACTCTTTGTTTATCCACTTACTTTCTTTACTAGACCATCCAACTCTGTTTATTTACAATATTCAGAAGTGGTTTCCTCATTGCCTCATGTCATTCAAAGCCAGCATTAGTCTGTATTTTACTGTTGCAACAAATATGTTTTTCTTGTTCATTTCTACCAATTCTACATGAATTTGTGCAGCTCTTTTGCATCTCTTTTCTTTTCTTAGTAATTCTGATGAATTTGCCATAACTTTTTTTGTAGTTTAGCAGCTAGTCTTGGTCGATCCTTATTGTTATCTGTTGTTTTTTTGGAAGTGAATAGGGTATTACCCTATAGGTAAAATTTGTAGTCTGGATGCTGCAATTGCAGCACATTAGTTTATGGATATCTCTGCTTTTGGAGCCATAAGAGCAATGTGTACAATGTAGAGCTCTGCATTTTGATGAAAACAACCGCTCGAGCATGTCCCGTTTCGGGGCGCTGCTCGACGGCTGGGGTAGGCGCACGCTGCGACACAGCTGCGGCCGTCTATTGCCCCATGTGGCCGGTCGCGCTCCAGCTCTCGGTTACCGGCGCAACCGTCAAGCACTGCCGGGCGCTCGAGCGCGCTGTCTCGGCCGGTGACAGGACGACCGCCGCATGCTCAACACTGTGGAATCACATCATAAACCGACCTGGCTTTGAGCAGTGCAGACAGCTTTATGGATCAACTAACTACAGGTCGTAAAGGCTCCATTCATGAAACAAAAAGAAGTATTGTGGAGAGAATTAGGAGCGGCTCGTTAGTCCTGAAGAGGAAAGACAGTTGGAAGAGGAGTCGAAAAGTGAAGCTTGGAAATCTTTTGCACTTATAGTGGATCCTGTCACACAGGTTTCGTGCAATGTACCACATGCAATACTATACTTTTGTATCACTCAAGCACAACAGGGATGATTCGGCACTGCAAAAGTAAATGCGGAGCAGAATTACACCAACCACTTGCAGTACCAAGTAGCGTAAAGAAAGCTCCTGTTGAGAGGATGGTCGATATGGGCGGAATAGATTTGCTACCAGTAAATACTTGTAGTAAGATTGGCTTCAAGAATTATTCGCAGGAGCTCATCAATGTTCGCGCCACGTATGGCAAAGTCAATATAGAAGATGTTCTTCCGCACCCTACCACTGTATTGCGGGATATTAAAGAAAAGTCCGACAAAATACGGGTGACAATGGTGCCCAAGCTAATATGTGCTTCAAAGAACAAAATGTGCTCTTTAAACATTGATCTGTGGTCTGATAACTACAAGGAGATACGCAGCACATAACGCACGATTAGACTACTGTATTACCGTTTGTCTACCAAAAGGAACGAAATACTATATACAGAAATTACCGTTTTTAACGTTGCAGTTACTGGAAGACATGATCACCTCAATGGTCGAAACTCCAGTAGTTTGCAAAATATTTAAAAATTTTCTTCTTGAGACAGGTCTTGTTGAATTTTATACATTCTATGAGTTTTACCATTTTTATTTTAAGTTGTATGTATTCCAGAAAATTCCCTGTGTCACAAACAATAATGGGGAATTTTCTGGAATACATAAGACTTAAAATAAAAATGGCAAAACTCATAGAAAGTATATTTAAAAATGTTTAATGTTTGTAAAGTTCATGGGACTTAAGTGCGGGATCATCATTCCCTAAACTTACAACTATCAAACATCAAATGTGACATATACAGTTCTAGTATTTCGGTTATAGAACTGATAGTAAACAACGAAAGAGATTTGTAAAAGAAATAAGTAAGTTTTTAATATGAAGCGGTGGTCTCTCATCTCTGATATACATTAATAACTTGCCATTCTACATTGATGAAGATTAGTTCTTTTTGCTGATGATACAAGTATAGTAATCACATCCAAAAAACAAGAACTAACTGATGTAATCGTAGATAATGTATTTCACAAAATTATTAAGTGGTTCTAAGCAAACGGACTCTCATTTAACTTTTGATAAAACACAGCATATACAATTCCGTACAGTAAATGGCACAACTCCAGTAATAAATATAGACTTTGAACGGAAGTCTGTAGCTAAGGTTTTTCGAAATTTGAAGGGAAACCACAGTTTTTCAAAATTTTTAGATGTTTGAATTAATGAGAGATTAAACTTGAAGCAACACATTGATTGTCTGCTAAAACGTTTGGGTTCAGCTACGTATGCAGTTAGGGTTTTAGCAAATCTTCGCGATAAGAATCTCAGTAAAACAGATTACTACGCCTATTTTCATTTACTGCTTTCGTATAGCATCATATTCTGAGGTAATTCACTATTGAGTAAAAACGTATTCATTGCACAGAATTGTGTAATTAGAATAATTACTGGAGCGCGCCCAAGATCATTCTGGAGACATCTATTTAAGGATTTAGGTATCCTCACAGCTACTTCAGAGTATATATATTCACTTATGAAATTTGTTGTTAATTATCCAACCCAGTTCACACACATGTTCACATGTTTGTAAATCTATCGGACTATACTGCTTGGTTATTAGTGCGTAGCTTGCAAACAATTTAAACTAAGGTAAACTAACCGAACGGCCGTGCGCATCCTGCATGGCTAATCCGCTGCGGCAAACCCAGTTCAAAAGTAATAGCAGAGTGCATTGGTATAACACCAGGAGAAAGGATGATATTACTATGCAGGGTTAAATCTCACTTTGGCACAGAAAGGGGTGAATTATGCTGCCACAAAAGTCTTTGGTCACCTACCAAACAGCATCAAAACCTGACAGATAGCTAACTAGCATTTAAAAATTTATTAAAGGACTAAATGAATGACAACGCCTTCTACTCAATGGATGCATTTTTAGATATAAATTAGTAAAACTAAAAATAATAATAAAAAGAAAAAGAATAATAATACAAAATATATTTGTGTCATACAACATTTTGTGTAATGTAATATCTTGTACAGACACCTTTTATTACACTGACAAGTTACACATCATTACGAAGTGTCGTGTTCATGATCTATGGCGAAAGTATTAATGTAAGCAATGTGACGCAGCGCAGCTGGCTGGCGCTGAGTCCGCCGGTTACTGGCGACCGACCGAGCGTTCGGTGTGCTCGGCTGAGCGCTGGCGATTGGTTGCCCGCAACCGGCTGAAGAGGACGCTCAGCCACACACTCCAGAGAGACAGAGGGGCGAGCAGGACTCGCCGGTAAAAATCGGACATAATGCAGACCTCTAGTACAATGTCAATTGTGACTGAGGGACTGAAGTGCAGTAACTGTACAGTATGTATCGCACCATTACTTGAAGTACACTGCAACAGGGCAGTATGCAATTGGTACTCATTCGTCAGTTTGTACAAAACACTGTTCTGTATAATTTTGCATGTAGATGAAAACACACACAAACATGATGTGTCACATTATTCCTTTGCTTACTCATCTGTAGCCGTAGTATATATAACATTATTTTTGAGAAGGATAGGTTGCCTTCTCACCACAGAGACGTCCTATGAGCCGCACAAAGGCACAAATAACGGACAACATTATTATAGCTTTCGGTTGTTTAGGCCTTCTTCAGTTAGAGACACAAACTTACACACACACACACACACACACACACACACACACACACACACACACACACACACAAACAACCGTCGTGTTTGGTGTCTGTGGCCGATCTGTGCTACGGCCTAGGTGAGAGCAACCAGTGGTGGGGGTGAGGAGGTGGCAAGGAGTGGGAAGCGGGAGGGGAGGGGGGGGGGGATGCATGGCATGGGTGAGGGAATATGCCAGTGCTGTCTGACAAACAGTGCGGAAGGAAGGGAAGGGAATGAAATGTATGGCGGGATGGGAGATGAGTGTAAGGATAGTATGTGGCAGGTAGAGGAATGGAAGGGTGGTAGAGGCAGGAATTAGTGAAGGTTTAGGCCTGGGGGATTGCAGGAGTGTATGATATACTGTAGAGACAGTTCCGATCTGTGCAATTCAGAAAAGCTGGTGTTTGTGGGGGAGGATCCATATGGCACAGGCTGTGTAGCAGTCATTGAAGTGAGTCATACTATGCAGCACTGCATGCTCTTCAACAGGATGGTCTATCTATCTCCTGGCAACAGTTTGATGATTGCCATTCATTCAGATAGATAGCTGGGTGCTGGTCATGCCCACATAGAAAGCTGCACAGTGGTTGCAGCCCAGTTTGTAGATAACATGACTGCTTTCACAGGTTGCCCTGCCTTTTATGGGATAGGAAATGCCAGTGACAGGACTGGAGTAGTTGGTGGTGGTGGTGGTGGTGGTGGTGGTGGTGGTGGTGGTGGATAGAGCAGGATTTGCATCTAGGTCTATTGCAGGGGTATGCACCATGGGGTAAGGGGTTGGGAGCAGGGTGGACAAGGATATTACGTAGGTTTGGCGGAAGCAGAATACCACTGTAGGGGGGTGGGGAGGATATTTGGTAGGTTATTTCTCATTTCAGAGCAGGCTGAAAGGTAGTCTAAACCCTAGCGGAGAACTTGGTTTAACTGCTCTAGTCCTGGGTGATACTGGGTCACAAAAGGGGTGCTCCTTTGTGGCCGGACAGTGGGTGTGGGGGAGCTGTACATACAAGGAAGTAAGTGTCAGTTTTTAGGGTTATTAAAATTAGTGAGTCGTGGTGTAGAGTAATCATATGATTCATAAATGGAAAAGTAGGTGCATTTCATAAAGTAGGAAGTGGGCAGCACACTCATGTAAGCAAAAACAGATTAACTGTCATGGGCTTTTGATACCAGACTTTGACATTTGTGATGATTATTTCAGTTACCCATTTATAGCAGTTATCCCATTCAATTAAGGTGCACAATATGTTTGTTAAGGTGGCAGTTGAAATCCTCCACATTTTAATATATGCTTTCTCAGACAAAATTTAATTTTGAGAGGGAGTAGGTAGGAGTTAATCTTTGCTTATAAATATGCATATTTTAATGTGTAGTAAAATTTGTTGTCACACAGGCATACACTTTTGTTAAGAAAGTATTAAAAGTAAAGATTTGGAGTAACTATTTGCAGATTTGATTTTTATCTTAATTTGACTTCTGGGCTAAATGACCTATTAAGGAGAATCCATTAAAACTTCAACAATAAAGACTGGATCAGGAAACGATAATTTTGTTAATTTTAAATTTCAAAGCGACACAGACATAGATATTTCTGTAATTTACAACCTGTAAGTGATCAAAATTGAACCTCACATGAAAACGTACCATGGTGATGTTGTGACATCCTGTCTAATAATTCATTATTTTATTTTGCTCAACAAAAGAGATCAACTCTTTCCTCCTAGTACTTTTGACTCCATTTTGATATTTTCCAATTCAAAGCCTCAATATGTTAAAATACACAGAATATTTGTGTCATTAGTTTATGAAGAGATTGTCAAATAAAGGACTAGCAAAGGGTCTTCCACCACTCTCTAAGGCTGACTAGAGTCACAGGGAGAGAACCATAAAATAAACTCAATTTTAGTGTAGGCAATAGTGGGCTAAGATTGATTTTGATTTGCATCTTTGAGCAAATCAGTCAACCATTCAAAGTACTTGTAGTACATGAACAAATAGTTGAAAACATTGTTTGCCCAACTAACATGGAAAATATGGAAAAGTCAGTAGATGAGTATAGTTATTATTTGTAGATATAAGGCTGTAGTTGTTTTCATCGATCCAAATCTATTAGAAACAGAGTTATCAATTTCTGTAGTTATTTTGTGTCTTGTCTTTTATTACTTCATCATTTACTTTCTGTCATACAATTCTTTTCCTTTTCTGTGTTACTCGTGGAAGTGCCCATACATTTCCATGTTCACACCATTTAGATTAGATTAGATTAGATTAATACTTGTTCCATAGATCATGAATACGACACTTCGTAATGATGTGGAATGTGTCAGTTAAATGAAGTGTGTCTATACATAATATTACATGACACTCAATATTTGAATTTTTTTAAATTTTTTATTTTTATTTTTATTTTTTTTAATATTTTTTTTATTTTTTAAGTTTTTCCTAAAGTACTAACTTTTATGTAGGAATTGCCATTCAGAAATTCTCTTAATTTATTTTTAAATGCTAGTTGGCTATCTGTCAGAATTTTGATACTACTAGGTAAGTGACCAAAGACTTTTGTGGCAGAATAATTAACCCCTTTCTGTGACAGAGCTAAATTTAACCTTGAATAGTGTATGTCACCCTTTCTCCTAGTGTTGTAGCTATGCACACTGCTGTTACATTTGAATTCAGTTGGATTGTTAATAACAAATTTCATATGTGACTATATATATTGTGAAGCTACTGTAAAGATTCCTAGATCCTTAAATAAATGTCTGCAGGATGATCTTGGGTGGGCTCCAGCAATTATTCTGATGACCCGCTTTTGGGCAATGAATACTTTCTTACTAAATGACAAATTGCCCCAGAATATGATGCCATAAGAAAGCAGAGAATGAAAATAGGCATAGTATGCTAGTTTACTGAGTTGTACATCACCAAAGTTTGCAATCACCCTAATAGCATAAGTAGCTGAGCTCAAACGTTTCAGCAGATCTTCAATGTGTTTCTTCCAATTCAACCCCTCATCAATGCATAAACCTAAAAATTTTGAGTATTCTACCTTAGCTATAGATTTCTGGTTGAAGTCAATATTAATTAATGGTGTGATGCCATTTATTGTGTGAAACTGAATATACTGTGTCTTTTCAAAATTTAAAGAGAGTCCATTTACAGAGAACCACCTAATAATTCTCTGAAATACTTCATTGACAATTTCATCTGTTAATTCCTGTGATTCGGGTGTGATAGCGATACTTGTATCATCAGCAAAGAGAACTAGCTTGGCATCTTTATGAATATAGAAAGGCAAATCATTAATATATATTAAGAACAGCAAAGGTCCCAGTACCGAACCCTGTGGCACCCCATGCTTGATAGTTCCCCAGTTTGAGGACACAGCAGTTTTTTGTATATTATGTGAATTACTTATATCAACTATCTGAACTCTTCCAGTTAGGTATGATTTAAACCATTTGTGCACTTTCCCACTCATACCACAGTACTTAAGCTTATCTAGAAGAATTCCATGGTTAACACAATCAAAGCCTTTGATAGATCACAAAAAATCCCAACGGGTGATTTACGGTTATCCAGAGCACTTAATATTTCATTAGTGAAAATGTGTATTGCATTTTCTGTTGAAAAGCCTTTCTGGAAACCAAACTGACATTTTGTTAAAACTTTATTTTTATTAATATATGAAGTTACTCTGGAATACATTACTTTTTCAAGAATTTTTGATAGAGCAGTCAGAAGTGAGATTGGGCGGTAGTTGTTGACATCCAATGTATCACCTTTTTTATGAAGTGGTTTTTACCATTTATGAAGTGGTTTTTACCATTACTATGAAAATCTTAAGACTATTTTCTAGTGTTTTTATTGATTAAATATACATTGTTTATAATTGATAATTTTAGAAACATCTAAAGTTTTGCTGTTTTTAAATCTGTATTTGTATTACAGTCTGGAATTCCTTTCGCTGAAGTTTTGTGTAAAAACCGGTACGTTGGAAGAACATTCATCCAGCCAAGCACTCGACTTCGACAGCTTGGTGTAGCAAAGAAATTTGGAGCTTTATCTGAGAATGTGAAAGGGAAGAAAATAGTTTTAATTGATGATTCAATTGTAAGAGGGAATACTATTGGACCAATTATAAAATTACTACGAGATGCTGGTGCTAGTGAGGTAAAGATTATTTCTGTGAATAGTGACCGTAAGCCTTTTTAATCATAGTATCTGCTTCAAAAATGAATTAACCATTATTAAAGTAGCTTAAGTTTATTTTAGTAAGCCCTAGAAATATTAATATGCTACAAGAAATAATAATATAGTAAAGCATTGTGTTAAATAATTTGCAAGGGTAATCTACAATACTTTCCACCTCAAAACAAACTTGCTTGCAATTCTAAAGAACTATTCATCTCAACATGTTTGTGCAGAAGTGCCTTCAACGTAGAACTATGTCCTTTCTCTGTGATATGGTCAATCAATTTTAATCAGTGTGACAGTGGACAATATGTTTACTACAGGCATGAACCTGAACTTGATCACAATACTGAAATGAAAGAAATGAATGAATGTTTGTTTCAGATTTGTATATTTATCAAAGCTATTCAACTGGTGATAATAACAGAGTAGTACTTGATTGAGTCTTGGTGTGTTGTAAACTGCTTATTCATAGCCACTTATTCTTATTCATTTGATGAAATTATTGATATGGTGTATGTTCTTTTTGGTCTAAAAGAATGAACACCATATCAATAATAGTAAAATATGCCCCCAACAGGCAAGGGACAATTTCAATGTGGATGCATTCATACACATGATCCCTTGCGGGAATCCAGTATAGTCTGTGACCAAGAGGAACTAAAGGGCAGGGGGCAATACAATCGTAGTGTGCTACAAGGTGAGAATTTTGGGTTGGAAGGGAAGTGTGCCTGGATAGCCTAACTGGTTAAGGTGACTTCTGGCCCAAAGTGGTTCGAATCCTGGTCCAGCACAAATTTTCATCTTTGCCATTGGATTTATTTCAATGCTCTGAAACGGTCAAAATGTTTAAATATTTTGAATTTGTAAAATTACAACTGTTAATGTCAACAAATGGTGTCTGTTTGCTGGCTGCGGTGGCTGAGGGGCCTGCGGCGCGCAAGTTCCCGGTCTGCACGGCCACTACAGTCGGGGGGTTAGAATCCCCCCTAGGGCATGGATATTTGTGCCGTACTTAGTGTTAGCTAGTATGTAAGTTTAGGGACTGATGACCCCGTAGTTAAGTCCCATAAGCTATACAAACATTTGAAACATTTGGTGTCTGTTATTTTCAGACTTGTCTGAAAGAAGAGACACTGTATAAATAATTATCTTATAGACTGCCTTGGTGATTATTATTGTACACTGGCTAGGTACATCTTTCCTTGATGTCAGAGAGTAAAAGAAAATAAGAAAAAATGATGATCAATGTTGTTTGCATTCTGGCTTCTATATAAATGTAACTGCTGGATTTCAAGAAGAAAAGTAAATTTTAATTTGATTCATTTGAATTAGTTGTTAAAATGAATTAAAATCTGCATTTTAGGTTTATCTTTGTGAAATAATTTTGAAGAAACTATACCTTATCCCCTTGCTATTTATCATGTAATTTAATTATATCTGTACCTTTCTAGGTCCATATAAGAGTGGCTTCACCTCCAGTGAAATATCCTTGTTACATGGGTATCAATATACCAACAAGTGAGGAGTTAATTGCAAACAAGTTAGACTCCTTGAAGCTTGCAAAACATGTTGGTAAGTTAATTTTGTGGACACAGCTGTTTTGAAGTTTTTACATAATTGTGACTCTTTTTCCTGTCAGTGACTGCTTACACCAAATAATTTTTAAATTAATCCTTTATAGTTCATGGTACACACATTGGCTTATGGACTCAGTTCTGTCAGACTAGGAGTTAAACGTCATTTAATGCTTGGTTCTTTGATTTCGTTTGTTTGTTTATTTTCCATTGAATGTGGCTGTCACAACTTAGAATGTGTAAAATGCAGAGTTGCACAATAAGCTGCATTCTATGTACAGCCATAGGTATCTGTATAGCTGCCTAATGGAGGCAATGGAAAATTAATTTAAATTGAAGCCAATACTTGATTTTATTCCAAGCCAACTGCTTTGCAGTTCTAGAACTTCATTCAGCATTTTTATTCTGCTCCCTTCTATTTTCATCTGTACCTCTTTGTTATCAGAATTTATCTTCACTTTATCCCATAATTTTATGTTCTCCATACTCATGTAAACCCACAATCAGATGATTCAATTTTATCTCTTTGTCTATTCTTTTCTATCTACCTTCATATCTGTACAGGACAGCTCCACATGAAGAATTTTACCAACCATTTTCTTGACTCCAACCAAAATTTTTGTATAATAAGGATTTATCTACTTTATTTATTTATTTTTTGAAGCTTGCATTTCCATTTCAGTTGTGGACTGCATTATCCAATTATCAGTTACCGTGTTCCCCAAATATATCCATTTTGCAACCTGTTCAATTCATTCTTATAGTGTTTTCACTGCCTATCATTTAATGTGATGTTCAGTGTCCATGTTTATCAATGGTACCAATGCAAATGTACGAATTCCTGAAGGAAAGGGCAGTGCAGCGACTACAGGTATCAGATACCTGTGTCGGACTTAAACAGTGGAATGTACAAGCATTTACACCAAGGGGTGGTATATGCAAGTTTTGCTCAGTCCGAGCAATATAAGCTGTGGACTGCATAATTAATGGTAATGTTACCTGCTCGCAAAAAGCAGGAACCTTTTACTGTGAACCATCTTTTAGTGCAATGTCCATTTTTTAACCATCTCCGTCATGATCTATGTTTACCATTAGAATTGTCTGATATTTTAGCTGATAACCCGCATTCTGTTAAGAGTTTTACTTTTTATACATCGTGCAAATATGGCGAAAGCCATTTAAGTTCTAACCCCGGTTCTATTTTACTATGGGCAGTGTTGGGCGCTAATGACCACAGCAGTTGTGCGCCCTAAAACCACAAAAAAAAAGAAAAAAAAAAAGGGCAGGAAATATGGGATGGAGTCCTGGTGTGGCACAAATTGTCAGACACCACCATTAAATGATACAGTTGATGCTGATTCACATTCACTATTGCGATTACATTTCTTGTAGTTCATTTCTTCACTGTAGTCACATCAGTATCCATTCCTTCATACATACATGCATGCATTTCTGAATGACATTTGCATTGGTCCCATTGATAAACACACACTCTACACTTTGTATGTAAATGATCCACAGCAAGGCTTACAACAGTATTAATAAATGTATCTCCCTATATAGGACTTACATAGTGGAATGTACAAGCACTCATGGGTAACAGGCAGTGTGTGACATATGGAAGTTTGGATCAGTCTCGGAGGTATCTGCAGATGGCATAATGGTTAATGTGACCACTTGGGAAAAGTGGGAAATCTGGGTTGGAGTCCCAGTCTGGTAGAGATTTTCCTTTGTCACCACTAAATTGTACAGCTTATGCTGATTCATATTCACAATGCAAATACATTTGTATTCCTATCCTTCTTGTTATGCACTGTCACCATTTTAGTTGATTTTCTTTCCATACTCTTGCAAATCTCCCATAAGGTTTGGATAATGACAGTTTCTTGTGGATATTTGACAAGTTGATTTTATTTTTAAGAGAGAGAACAGAGAAGTTGTTTCTCTCTCTCTCTCTCTCTCTCTCTCCTTTTGAGGAAAATTATAAGATGCAGTTGAATTAGGTCATCACTAGAATAATCAGTATTCATTTTTTGACAGAATCACTGCAATGGTCTTTGAAGAAATATTACTTTATCATAAAGCAGAGCAACGTTGTTGCAGATTGGTGCAGTACACTGTGTAAGAAATGAAACTGTTTCAGCTGTAAAATTGCTGTATTGTTTCGGGACAATTGGCGTTGCAGCATATCTTCAGATGCAATATTTATATGTCGCGGTGTGTCATGGATGTACTGTACTGTACTGTACTGTACTGTGGTGTGTGTGTGTGTGTGTGTGTGTGTGTGTGTGTGTGTGTGTGTGTGTGTGTGTGTGTGTGTGTGTGATATGTCTTTCATATTGTGTCCTTTTTTCAGTAAAATCGGCATCACAGTCAGCACTTGTGTGCAAAGTGAGACAGCCACATTCTGACAAAAACTCTATGAAATATTAAAATGTTCACCCTACAGAAATTTCCATTTCAACTGATCAATGATTCAAGTGATTAGTATTTTTTAATTAAGTCATGGGGCCAGCATGTGGCTGGTGGATCAGGTTCTATTGCAAAATTCAAAGTGGCATGTCATTAGCAACACAAAACGTGGTGCGTTGCCAACCTATATGTACTATGGTAGTGTTGCCAACAGTCACCCTGACTGTGATGACAACTTTAGCCACCCTTTCCATCCAGACACTAAACTAATTCTGTTAAGATGACCATTATATCCAGCAGATGTACCATTTCATTTACTTTCTTGCTTTTCCTACATTAGAGACTGTTAGGCATGCAAATTTGGAAAGCCACTTGTCACTTAATGCTGTATTTATGAGTGGTGATGATGGATATCTGACAGAGTCAAAGGTATGTTTCAACAAGTGTGGGAAACTGCAACATCATATGGATGCTGCTGTGTAGAACATTCCCAGATAGGTTGTTGTAGTAATTGTTTTCTAGTTTTTGAAAATTTATAACGAAAGAGCTCTTAGACTAATTCACACTGTTTTCTGTTTAACACATCTTGAACAGAAATGTTACACTCCTGTTACACACTCTCAGCTGTAGTATTGTAATCATCAAACAAATTCCCTTCTTGTAATTCTGTTCTTGCCACCCACTGTCAACCTCTGTCATGCAAGCAATTACTGTAGTTACATTTTTACTATATCTGTTAGTGACATACTCTGTTATTGCTGTGTTTCCTAATGATGTCCTAGGGAAGGAAACTTCCTGACCAACTGTTGGCCCCATACCGAAGCAGTGTGATTAACTTTTAGTAGTTTGTTCACTGGGCATTGATACTGTTGTTTCGTTTACAGAAATATTTTATACCTCTTTCTCACTACAGATTGTTATTTAACTTCAATTTCTATTGTTCAGATACCAAAAATACACAGGAACACATGGAGACTGTGCTTTGCTGCAGTGCCCAGATAAATTAGTGGGCTGGGTGCTATCAGCAAAGCCAGAAATTTATATTTAGTTCCTTATTAAATGAAAGTTACCTTGGAGTCTATATGATTTTCAAAATAGCAAAGTCATTAAAGTTTATCATAAGTTTGTTTTACTTCAAAGAATTTCAATTAATGATGGTAATGACACAAAAAAGTGACATAAATATACACTTATATCTGTCAAACTGAAGGCAGAGAGAGGAGGAGAGATACAAGGTGTTTTGCCAAGGAATGGAAATAAAATGTAGTTAAATGGAGTGGTGTGTTCCACACACTGACACAGTAAAAAAGAGAACACTATAGAACAGCACTTGAGAATTGAGTAAAAAGAGGAAAATGGCAAGGTGTTGCATTACAGTTTGCTAGTAAAACAATATAAGCTGCATGTCCTGTGGTGTATATGGCTTCATATTTGCCATAAGACACTCCTCCCCACCAAGATTGATGTACCTTACTTCATTCATCTAGCAGAAGGTGTTTGGATTTACATGTTCATGTGGAATCTAAGGGACAACACCACCACCACACTGGCTGATGAGAAGTTTGGTAAATGTGATGTCCATATAACTCTTATGTTAAAAATCCCAGAATTATTTGAATAATTTACTGGTTTTCTTACTCTTGATCCAAAGGACTAACGATCAAGTGGTTTAGTCTCTTTAATCACCGAACCAACCAATCTCTTGATACATATCAGAGCTAGCATTTTCATTTGATAGTCAGTCTGAGCCACATTATAGCAAACATTTACCTATTTCAGCACACTAAAGAGTAAAGCATTCCTTAGTGACTTTTAGGCATGATTAAACTGTGATATTTATCATCATATTTAGATAACATCACAAGTTGTTGGCACTTTATGTAGGTATAATATACAACCTGCCACTTTTTGAATTTAATAAGTGCTATTGTATCATAAACTAGTGTTTGAGCCACTGCATGTTCATCAATTGAAGGTTGTGCTACAGGAATGTATTTTGGGTCCAGTGTAGCAGGAGGCAAGGGAATAGTAACTGCACTGCTTCATAGTACCCAAGACAAAAAATTATTTCTGATAATGCACATTCTCTCTCTCTCTCTCTCTCTCTCTCTCTCTCTCTCTCTCTCTCTCTCTCTCTCTCTCTGCCCCTCCCTCCCTCCCTCCCTCCCTCCCTCCTCCTCCTCCTCCTCCTCCTCCTCCTGTGTGTGTGTGTGTGTGTGTGTGTGTGTGTGTGTGTGGGGGGGGGGGGGGGGGACAGGCAGGGCAGTATAATCACCATGACATGGAATCTTAACTTTATGTGGTGCCAAGATGTAATTTTTCTGTAATACCTAAATCTGATTGAGCCTCCATTGACTTGAAAACTTGTTAAGAGTGCAACAGATAATGTCAAATGCTGACCAGTTGCATATTCACAGTTTTAGATAGTGATCCACAGTGGATATAATGAAAAATCAGTAGGACACCTAAATCCATAAACAAAGGCAGGAAGAAATATTAGGGTTTAACATACTGTCAACTACGTGACCATTAGAATAAGAGAATAATAAATAAAAATATTAGAATTATTTAAGCAACACTTTATATATAACAAAATTTAGGCTTTCATGACCACTTGTAGACATGTTGCTTCCCGGCTTTCATCTCATGTTTTCCAGATGACATATGTTTGGTAATTTTTCTGATATTTCACCAGCATGAATGACTGGCATTGTCAATACTTCAGCCTCAATTGCTGGTGGCGGGCTGGAATTGAGCTCACAGCTTGAAATGGAATGTACTAGTCGTGATGAAGGACAAAAGGTATCTATTTACTTTGTCGGGTACATACTGTATACCCTGTACATGTGGAAAAGTCTGTGTGGGAATAACTAGATGATCCATAACCACCAGGATGACTGAACATAAAAGGTTCTGCCAGTTGGTAGAGGTGTAGAAATTGGTCATGGCACAGCACAATTTGTGAGCAACAACATAATAAAATTTGTTGACACAGAAATTCTTGCTGTGGAGAAGAGCAACCATATTTGCTTGTCTGGGAAGTCCTATAAATCCACAAACATGATTATAGCTTTAACAAGAATGGGGAAAGAATAAATCTTGTTAAGATATCTTTGATTCCTATGCTGCAGTGAACGATCTTTGCAATAAGGGAAGAACAAAAATACTAATGATGTGGGGGGGGGGGGGGGGGGGAGGAATCACTCAGTGTACAGTTTTAGATTTCGTCCACAACAAGCAAAATGGTACAGCAGGTTGAAACAGGTGGGGAAACTGACTACAGTGGAGTAATGCAGGGTGAAACTTTGATAATGCCAGCCACTCCACTAGTGCTGTCAAAATTACTGAAGCTCATTAAATAAATGTCAGCTGAAGAACCTGAGCCAAAAGCCAACAGACACTATCACTTCTGTATAACATTTTAAGTAAAAATTTTACAGTGCAGTTACATATGACCTGATGATAAAAGTAGCCAAAGCATGTCAGTTAATGTTCAACATAAAGAACATATTAAACCATATAGACACTCATAAAGTAAATCAGTGTCGGGTGTGGTGAAATGAAAAACAAATCAAAGTGATCCCACTAAAAATTGTTGCTGTGCAAACTTTACAAAGAAGAGACATTAACACCAACCATAGAAGATGCTTTATAAATAAAGAACAAAATGCATTTGGTGTGAAAAAAAAATGTCCTAATTGCAGTTGGCATAATACGGGTATCCTGTTATAGTTATGAATGCAGTTGTTTCTTCGTTTTGCTCTATCTCCCAGGCAGCATCAGCAGGAGAGTATACATTTTGCATGTTCACAAATTGGTGGAGTTGAGTGAACTTTAAAGTGTGAAATAGCATTTGCTGTAAAACAGTTATTTTGATCAAATTGATACAAATGTAGCTACTGCACCGAGCAAACTGGCACAGTGCTAACACACTGGACTCACATTCTGGAGGATGGAAGTCCAAACTCACATCTGGCCATTCTGACTTAGCTTCTCTGTGATTTCCATAAATCACTCAAGGCAAATGTCTGGATGGTTCCTTTCAAAGTGCATGGCTGATTTCCTTCCCAATCCTTAGCAAAAATCAGCCTGAGCATGTGCTTTTTCTCTAATGATCATACTTTTGGTGGGATGTTACACTATAAATCTTCCTGCCTTCCTTCTTGTAGCTACAGCAGTAATAATAATATTAATAATAACCTTAGCCATATCTGTTCTGCCACATAGCAGGATTTATGTCATTTGTGCAAGCCATGAATTGTGCACATTGTTTATCAAGTCAATGTATATTTGATCCATAAGGTACGAGTCCTGCCAGTTCCTCATCCACAACAATTTCTTAAAATATGCGCAACTGAAGCAATGTTCCTGACCCTGAGTGATAAGTTGTTTGAGTTGTATTAATGTAGATTATCATACTAGATTTAAATGACATGTATTTTAGATTACCATATCTCTGTTACTTTTAACAACATTTGAAGATAAATACCTTGCCTTTTGGGAATAACTCATCATTGGAATATCGTGAGCCTTTTGCTGCTGAGGTGGAATGCTGAATGTTACACACAGATAGACTATCACATCTAGGGCTTCCATGGCATTATAACTGTGAGTAACTTTCTGCATTCCATCTCAGCAGTAAAAATGCTCATGATATTAGAGTAATGGATTGTACACTAAATGTGTCAAAATAAGTCTTTGGTCTCTGGTGGCTTCTTATTCAGTGACCAATACAGCAATTTTGCAGTACTCTTATTAAAAGTTGAGGTGTTGATGTGCTCATACAAAGCAACAGCTACTGTTAATTGTTCTTTCTTTTGTAACACTTACTTTGGATTACAGGTGCTGACAGTTTGGAGTACTTATCTGTGGAAGGCTTAGTGCAAGCAGTTCGGCACAGAATGAAGAACAAAAACTCATCTAGCATTGGACATTGCACAGCTTGCCTCACTGGAGTCTATCCAGAAAAACTGGAATGGTGATGTGTTTCACTGTCAGCTGTCAGACATGCAGTTGCAAACATTACCAGATGCATTTTACCACAGAATGACAGTGAAATAATGATATAACATGGCTGAGGTCACTTAGTGACAAAACTAAGTACATTTAATTAAAAATTTTATGCAAAGTGTTATCACTTGAAAAATCCACCTCAGAGAAGTGTTATATTGCAATCTTTTTCAACATGTTAGCGGCACATTTTTGTGGCCGATGTATAACGATTATATATTTTTGATAACTTAATTTTTACCTGTGGCAAATATCTTACATGGCTAAATTCTTAATTTATTAAAGAGTACTTCTGAAGTACAGTTACATTCCATATGAGCTCTTACAAAGTAAAGAGCTGTTAGATACCTTCTTTTCCTTCCTTCTGTCTTTGTTTCTAAAAACTTGATAAAACAGGACTCTGACAATAATTGTTCTTGTTTTATTATTCCATTTTTGTGTTCATTCCATTACATTCTGATGTAGTGAGTGAATTCTTTTCAAAAGTAAAGGGTCCTGTGATTTTTTAAAATCTTGGACTTCTCTGTAACATCTGTTATGATGTTATGGTTTTTAAAGTAAGAACTACTTAAATCATTTCTTTCCTAAATTAATTTTTTATAGTGTCCTGTTTACATGTCTGTACATGAAGTGTACTTCTTGCATGATGTATTCTTATCATTAAGCTATTAATTGAAGTTAACAATGAGCAGGATAAAGGAGATACTGTGACTCCAATTATTTGTGAAAATATATTTTTATATTTGACCGAAATCATTCCATTGTGAGTTTATTTGTACATATAATATTATCAATAGTTTTGTTGCTGAGTATTATTTTTATCCTTTATGATGAAATGTAATGTGCCAGTCAACTGAAAAAGAAACTCGAGGGTTTCATAGAGTTTTGTACTAGAATCAACGTTGAAATGCTTGGTTCAGTCTTAAATAACTCTCAACTGAAATACCCAGTACTGTGTGTTATAATTTATCAATTTAGTAGGCTCGGAGCTAGGTGTAAACATACCTTGTTAGAGCAAAAACTACTTATTAGCTCACGTTTGTCATCTTTTTTATGCGGAAGATATTACTTTTGTATATATTACTTCCTACAGTTCCTAGTTACCCATCTATGGAGGCTGAATTATTCTTGCTCATTATGGCAATTTAAGATCTGCAAATTGATTTTACATGTTTTTTAATTTTTGTCAAACTTTTTATGTGAATAAATTTTTTTAAGTTAAAATTGTGATATTTCATTTTTTGTGAAGTAGGTTTATCATACTTGCAACAAAAGGATACTTTGTGTCCTTGAGTCTGAGTGACCTGCCTATTTTTTTAAATTTACCCAGCCCATCCTTTCCTCCCCGAGGAAGAAATTAATAATACCAAAAGTTAGGACAGTTCCATGTGCTTTTTGTGTGTAATTAATTGTAGTACCAAAAAATTTACCACCTAAGTACTTGCCAGGAATACTTACTCAATACTCTAAGTGTGAACTGCATACTTACAGGCTGGACTGGATTCAGTCACACTCTAAAGCTGTGTAATGTTTGCTAATTTGTTTGACAGTTAGAGAAGTGGCCAGAGGTAATTCCAACCTTTGTACTAACAAGGGAAACTTCAGATTTAGTGGTAACATGGCGCAGTGGATAGCCCATGAAAAACAACACAAATCAAGGACAAAATAGGAAGGTGTAAGAAAGAAAGAAAATAAAAACCACGTTCAAAGTGTTTTAATGCAATGTTGAGCACAGCTTCAGATTCATGACTTTGTGGTTATGTGGTCAGTGATGGACTCTGCTGTGAGATACTTGTGTGCAACTCTCCCTGGTGCTCTATATTCTTATTTTTTGTTTTTCACAAAATTATGATCTGTCTGTCTGGCTACTGAATGCTCTTCTCTTTTTGTAGCCTTGGGAGTTGTCATACTATACATTAGTTACAGAATATGAGCTATGTGGTAGTATTATTGTTGCAAGTAACTGTAGGCTAGATGCTGCATAGACATATCAGAGAACTGAAAATGACAAAGAAATGAGTATGTACTAGATTACACCAAAGGAATTCAAGAGTCAGAACTTCTATAATATGTGGTACTTTTGTAAAGCAAATTATAGATCCCTTCCTTACATCTCAATTTTTGCAAGTGGACTTTACACTACAACACACACAAGACTGAGTATAGTGCACTAACCATATGAACAGTTTGTAACATAGTGAAAAACAAAAAGGTTGGGCACAAGAAACATTTTAACACAAATCTCCCATACCACCTTCCAACACAATGACCATATAACCATGATGCCGTGTCTCTAGAAACTAGCTCAGTGTTGCACAGCGTTGGCTTGGACCATTCACTGCTTCTACCAACTTACCACTGCTACAATAGCTACTCATGTGTGAATAAATTATGGAAACACAAAAATACATGGCTGAACAAATAAAACACAATTCTATTTCACATCATAGTTGAAACACCCAGTGTTAGCCATGTATACACATGCCCAAACATTTAGAGGCATGTCTAATATTATAGGAAAGAGTGGGGAAAAATGAAACTAACAAGTTGGTATGTCTAACATATGCACAGAATTTTGGAAATTGCTGGTATGTGTGTGGGTCACCTTACTTTCAAAGCATGCTTTGTTGACTGCTGGTGAACTAACATGTGACCCCTGTGTGAGATGTACACAGAGCATAATCAAGGTAACACACTGGTTCAGAATACTCATGGTCTGAGACATATTCCTGCAAAACACTATTGTAGCTGGTCACACTATGGAGGCATTGATATATTACGTTGTATGTTGCTGAGACTGCCACCTGTGTTTGGGTTACATTTGCTGGGCATGTTCAAATTTTTACAGTTCCCTTCACACGTCATAATTATCATCTTGGTCTGAAATTTTATCATGGTGTAATCCTGTCTTCTCTACTAGCATTTCTCACAAATAAAAATAAAATTTGTACTATATTTTAGGAAGAGAGAGGGGGGTGCAGAGGATGATATGAAAGAATCACATTTATTTTTGCAAGTGTGTGTTTACAAAAAAGTTATTCATCAGCTGTGTATGCCATAAACACATTCCTGTTGGACATAATTACAAAATAAATGTGGTTCTTTCAACTGTCATAAGATATAAACTAACTTACCTATAGCCCCATCTATAAAAAGCATAACTGTTTTGTTGAATGGAGGCTGCTAGATTTGTTACTGGTAGGTTCATTCAGCACAAATGTTATGGAGGTGTTTTGGGAACTGAAGTGCAAATCCCTGGAGAGAAGAAGACACTTTATGGGAAAAACAGTTGAGTAAATTTAGAGGGCCAGCCTTTGCCACTAACTTATGGTTTACATGAGGGCCACAAAGAAAAGATAATAGAAAGTAGAGCTTATATGGAGGCATATAAACCTTTGTTTTTCCCTCACTATAGTTGAGGATAGACTTATCCTGTACTGGTCACCTTAGGGTAAAAACCTCGGGCAGTTGATGAGTATCCGTGAATTCTCGTCCAAAGGAACTGAGACAATACTGCCACCATGATGAACAATAACTTTGTGAGGGCCACCGGGAGGCAAGTGCCAAAGCATACTGTACAATACAGACTCAGCAACAACTTTGTAATCTAAACAACCATGGAGAGGCCTGACTATGGCAGCTTTTATTAAGTGCTAAGGCCTTATAGAGATTTTTATACAGCTACTAAAATACTCCCATCATTTATTAAGGAAGTCCAGATCTGTGAATGGAAAGCAGCCAATTGTTAACTATTTATTTATAAATCACAGAGGCCGATTTTTAAGTTTGGGAGGAAGGAGAGGAAGATAGCTTAGAGTTTAATCATCAATTGCCAATAACGACATTAGACTAGGTAAAAATGGGCAAGGAAAAATTAAGAATTTGTTGTCTTGCTGATAAAAAAAATCATTCACTAAAAGTGATTTAGGAAAAGCATATAAAATGATGAATAGGAATAGAACACTCTCTCTCTCTCTCTCTCTCTCTCTCTCTCTCTCTCACACACACACACACACACACAGAGCGAGATAAAATTATATATATATGACCAAAAGGCAGAAAATGCTTGACATTACTAGAAGGGTGACTGAGGAATATGAGCTTGAAGATTTATTAGCAATATAAGAACCTTAAGATCTCTGCCATGCACACTATACATATTTGAAAGGTTCCTACTGCTTTTAAAATTTTTTTATTGGGAAGCAAAATTACAGCTAAAAATTTCAACAGGCACACTCAAACAACTTTTACTGAAACAGTTAGATGATTGTCATCCACACTTCTCATTTAGTGTGTTACACTGTAAGCTGACAGGGCTATGAGGAAGGTATAACTTCCCACAGATTCTGCAATGTAGTTCCAGGTTTCAGAGCTTCAATAGCCAGTCCAAGTTCTTGACTATAAACTGGTTCTCTGTCTTCGTGGTTCTCATCAGCAAAATAAGTAAGAAAAACATTTGACATTTCGTCACCTGACTCAATGATTTCCTGTGTATCATCAGCAAACATGGAGCTCTCTTCTTGATTCTGTGTCTGCAAAACAAGATCTTCATTTACTGAAAATTATATGTGATCACAAAAGTCTGAACTGATTGCAAACAAAGCACAGATTTGTATCCATAAATTGCCAACATTCATACACTGACGTGTATTACAAAGTATGATCCAGAATCACTGTGAGAATGTAAATTTCTTTTCAAACATAATCTAGCAAAAATGATAGTGTTCCACCAGGCTGGAAATTGAACTGAATGAATATACACCCTGAAGGAATAATGTCATTTTTCAAATTCATTGTGGTTATGGCACATATCAAAAGGAAAATAATCTAATTAATTTGATAAAAACAGCAGTATTTAATAAAACATATAACATATAATTTGGTATATTAAGGTCAGTTTACACCAAATTGAAATCGACTGTGCAGAACACAAAATACGTATCTTCTCCCCTGTAGATTAAATTGGGCCATTCGTACTCACCGTCAGTGGAATGAAATTTCAGTCCTCAGCATAATGAGCATCTCAATGAGTATGGTTTCACATTCATGGTGACATTTATGATTGTGCAAAAAATTGGTCTTACAATCCTCCCACACCATCTAGATATTTTTACTGTCATGTTAACTTTGCATTGTTGCCTGGCACAATCAGATTTTTATCACTGTTACTGTTGTGTCCAAAACGAATAAACACCATATTAATAATTGTAAAATATGCCCCCTGTTGTAACTTCCGAACCTTATCATAGAAAGTCTAACATAAATGGCTCGCATCTGCCATTAAGTTGTTGTTGTTGGTTGTTTTAAGGGGACTAAACAGCTAGGTTATCAGTCCCCTTGCCATTAAGTACAGAACTGAACATAACAACTTGACAGTTTTGGCATTCACTACATAACTGCCTGCACGACTCTGCGCTACATCCGCATTCATTCGTAGAGGGCATATTGCTTATCTCTAGTCTTGCGCGTCTCAGATGGCGGGCACTTCAAGTACATAGTCGGCACACTCAATTAGAATTACGTGGTCCACACTATGCTACAGCACATCTCCCCCTTATGCGGAGAAAAACTAAACTCTTACACATGACACATTCATTTTGTCCTCATTGCCAGAGTGCTGAGCCAGAACCAAGGTGGGTCGTAGTCCATGACGACGACGTCACTCTCACCTGGTGCTGTAGGCAGCGTAACTGCGAGCAGCAATGCTGGCGGAGGCGGAGCTGGCAGAGGTGGTGATGGCGGTGATGGATGCGGACCTGGTACCACGGGAAGGGCTGACGCAGGCCAAATCGTAGGTGTTGCTGGACCCCCCTCCTAGGACGCCGTGGAGTGTCGGCCGGGAGGAGGCTGGGTTTGGTGCTCGGCTGCATCAGGTGAAGGGCGAACCCGTGGGTGTGTCGGGACATCCTCCCACTCCCGACTTGCCACCCTAGGACGTAATTGATCCACATGTCAAGATGTGAGGCCGTCCTCCATGTGGACCTTACAGAGACAGTGGCGAGAACAGTGTGTGACAACCGCTGGGATCCATTTGGAGTAGCTGCCGAATCCGTGGGCCCACACCGCAGTGCCTGGATGAAAACAAGCCAGCGGTGCCATGCAGATATGGCCCGACAGGGGCCGCAGCAGGTGAAGCAGCGTCTGAGGCTGTCGGCCATGTTAAGACTTCTGCTGGGCTGTTATCACTGATCGGTGTAAAATGGTAGGAAGCCAGGAATCTCTCTAACACCATGCTGAGTGAACTATGTACTTCTTCATTTGGGTCTTAAATGTTCTGACAAGACATTCGACCTCCCTGTTAGATTGGGGGTGAAAAGCGGGATACCTTGCTGGGCACAGATTTTGGCTAATTCTTGAGAAAGTTACTGAATATGGCCCACAGTTTTCAAAGTGATAAGCAGGCCTTTGAGAGCAAAGATCTTAGAGAACACTGAAACCGTTACTGCTCTTGACATAGAAGTGCAATGTACCATATATGGAAACTTTGAAAACACGTCGACCACCAATAGCCAGAAGGAATTTAAGAAAGTATCCTCAAAGTCTACATGAACTTGTTCCCAAGCCTGTTATGGATCTGTCCACAGTGAAAGGGATGCGTGCTGAGCACATTTCGAGCAGGCAGACACAAGTCTGACAATATCCCAGTCCATGCCTGGTCAGAACACATGGCGGTGGGCTAATGCTTTTCTACGGGACATACCCCAGTGGTCAGCAGGAGACAGAGGACCTCGCGGCAGAGAGAGGAGGGAAAGACCACCCAAGGTGGTGCGCCTGCTGTGGACAGTAAGAGGATTCCATCCCTGACCAAAAACTGATACTGAAAGGAAAAGCAATTGCAAGGTGGGTCCAAAACACGGCCCGGAGGCCTCTCCGGTCAGGTACAAAACAGACCACCTGCCTAAACACGAGATCGGCTGTGACCGCAGCTGCAATACGTGATGTGGTAAGAGGAAAACCATCCATTACCGGTTGTTCCACTGCATCCAGATGAAAACAGAGCAATTTGTCACTGTCAAAAAAAGGGTCGGGACCCACTGGAAGACGAGGCAGCACGCCAGCATTGGCATGTTGGGCTGTGGGGTGAAAATGGATTTCCCATCGCTGAAGGCGGTGTGCTGCTTTATCCAGCAGGGATGCGGAAGAGTTGAACAGGGAAATCAAGGGTTTATGATCTGTGATCAAATGGAATTTTGTGCCTGGAAAAAAAATGTGGGCATGTGGAAGGTTTCATAGATATGTGTGCCTGAAAAGATGTGGCACAATCTAAACCCGGTGTAAACAGAGACGAAAATTCCGAACAGAGCTCATCTAATTGTGAGTAGGGTACCTTGTTTGAGACTAGGTTGACATCGTCTGAAACAGAAAACATGAACAACTGAAATGCATCCATACCAAAAAGATTCTCTGTGGTTGCATTGTCCACTACAAGAAAGGTTAAGGGGGGAATGACAGCGTAATATGCTGCCTGAGCAGTAATTTGGCCAAGAACTGGAATCCGTTGTTTGTTATAACTGAGCAACTTGCTAGTGACTGGCTGTAGGGAAGGGAAGCCCAACTCGACATATGTTTGTGAGTTTAACAGAGTAACGGTTGTGCCCATATCAACCTGCATATGGAGGACCTTGTTGCAAACTTTTAGGTACAGGAGAGTTTAGAAGGACCCGCGGACAGTGCCGCCACACAGTTGACTTCCGTATTTACATCCATATCCAGATCCTGCACGGAGGTATTTGACTTGCACACGGACAAAATATGACCCTTTTTTGCTGCAACGACAGCATGTGGCCCAGTGCCAAGGGCAAGCAGACCGATTGTGACTGACAAAGCAAGAAGGGCAAGGGGGCACCAGAGTGGCCCTGTGTTGTCTGTTGTTTTGGGCCGTTGCATAGGACGCTTACCACTTGACTGTACAGAGTGCTGGGTAACCGCACAATGTCCTCCTCAGGGGGCTCGTCTTCCTGCGGGAGGCGAGAGGCTGAACAGCTGATATGTCACACCAAGCCTCAATTTGATTTCCCGCTGTCCCAAGATTTCGAAAGCTTGGGCAATTTTTAAGACCTCCGACAACGAAGGTTTTTCGTGTTGTAAGGTGCGCTCCCTCACTTCCCTGTCGGGCACTAAGTGAATAATCACCTCCCTGACTATCTGATCTGCATAAGACTCCTTGTGAACCTCCAAAACAAAATTGAAATGGCGACTAAGACCACGTAAATCGGCCACCCACGCCCGATATGACTGGTGCAGTTGTTTATGGCATCTATAAAACTCCACTCTAGCAGCTATGACATGAGTACACTTGCAGTAGTAAGAAGACAGTAATATGATTCAAAGTAAGAGACGTGGGATCCTGCAGGGGGGCCAGTTGACACAACAAATGATAAATCTTAGGAGAAATCCATGAAAGATAAAGGGAGCAGCACAGCAGGGCATCCCGAATGTCAAAAGCCTGAAAATGTTGCCTCAGATGCTTTTTGTAAGACTCCCACTCTTTCACGGCCTCATCAAATGCAGGAAAAGGCGGCGGGTATGAGATGGGTAGATGTGGCCGGCACTGCGGGACGCACATGCGTGTGCAGAGCCGAAGCCAAAGACTGAAATTCTTGGGTAAAACTCTCCAAAGCTGTTGTGAAGACCTGAGTCTGGTTTTGCAATGCTGTGCCAAGAGCCGTCTGTTGATCAACAAGACGGCGTAGGACTTTGTCAAGTGTAACTTCTGTCATTTCAAAAGGCCTCTATTGAACCTAGGCGAAAAACAGAATGCATGGAATCGAACACACTCATCACCAATGAGTGCTGTAACCTCCAAACTTTATCATATAAAGTCTAACATAAATAGCCCGCGTTGACCATTAAGAACAGAACTGAACATAACAACTTAACATTTTGGCATTCACTACACAACTGTCTGCACGACTCCGCACTACATCCGCATTCATTGGTAGAGGGTGCGGTGCTTGTCTATAGTCTCGCGTGCCGCTGGTGGCGGGCACTGCAAGTACATAGTCGGCGCGCTCGATTATAATTACGCGGCGCATACTACACTACAGCACCCCCAACAGACAATTGACAATTTCCAAGCCTATGCATTCACTCGCTCAATCCGTTGCGAAAATTCAGTGTAGGTCACGAGCATGAGGAACTAATGGCCAGGGGGCACTACCATCACGTGTGAGCTACAAGTTGAGAATTTGGGCTGGAAGGGAAACTTGCCTCAGTAGACTAAATGGTTAAGGCATCTTGTAGCCCAATGTGGGAAATCCGTGTTCGAATTCCAGCCCAGAGCAAATTTTTAAATTCACTATTGAATTTATTTCAATGCCCTAAAACAGTCAAAATATTTCAATATTTTGAATTTGTAGAATTACAGCCACTAATGTCAACCAATGGTGTCTTACACATGATTAATTTTATATGGTTGTTCCATTTCAAATTGTCCCTTATGTGTCCTCGCAGATGTTTTATGGAAGTAGCTGCTTCAAGTGTTTGTCCTGGTTTTGTGTAGTTATATAATAAAAGATATTTCTTTCTATGTAAATGCAGCACTTTACATTTCTTTATGTTAATGCCAAATTTCCATTCCTTCCATCATACATCGATATGCTACAGATTCTCTGTGAATTTTGCTGCCCTTTTCCAGTGTTGCATTTTAAAAATCATGATTTAATTGTATGAATAATGATTGCATTTCTCTATTATGAGTTTCAGTTAGGTCTGAGTTTGATGTGTAAAGTTACCACTTTTTAGTCATATTGTTGGTGCAGTTAATAATTAATATATTATACAGAAGCACAACACTGTGTGGTAAGAGAATACTATGTTCTTGTATTGAGCTAAATAGTTTTTCTTCTGTTGAGCCACATTTGCTTGAGATATCAATCTGTATGGGATGCAACTCCACTTGCAAGTTTGTTGATTCTTTTATATTTTTCCCGCTTTCCTTATGAAACTGAAAAATTACTTTTAGCCATATTGTGAATCCAAGCAACAAATATATGTACAAGTCTGTATCATATCAAAGACTGCTTGTTCCATAACTCACTAGGTGATACAAGACGTGGCTCACATGAGAACAAACAACATTGATTTCCATAGGTGTACTCCTGTTCATAACTATGACTCTTAATTTAGACCCTCTGTGTTACTCATTATTTTGGTGAAGCGATCTGAAGTGAGCATTCTGATCATCATCATTGTCTTTCATATGTATCAACTGTTAACTAAATTTGTCATTATCACTTTTCTGACCAGATGAATGTTTGAAGGAGCAGTGTTTACACAGGAGATTCCAGTGTTGTTTTTTATATACTGTCATAAAATGTCCACGTTTCTCATAGACGATGAAATTATGTCAGAACAGCTGTGAATTGATAATGAACACTCTCTGTCTGAGGAAAGTACAGAAGATGGGGAAGGCAATGTTCGAGTAAATGAGCTTATATGGAGTAATATGTAATGAATCTTGAATTCAGTTGTAATGAAAGATGAAATCTGTTGTCAATGGGGAAGACCACCTCTAGTGACCACGCTGTCGACGGGGCGTTAAACACTCATCTTCCTTGCTTCCTTCAATGGGGAGTATGCAAAAGACATAATATATTTTCTAAATCCAGGTGCTCCCACAGTATGTCTAAGGGATCATACATTGTAAATACATATTAGAAGCCTAGATGTCCACCTCCACAGTCCAGTGGACAGTGGACAGTGGTGGTAGGTTGCCACGCAGGAATCCCGGGTTCGATTCCTAGGTGGGTTGGACATTTTCTCCGCATCACCATTGATGCGCAAGTCGCCCATGTAGCTTCACCTTAAGACTTTCACCAGGCAGGCTAAACACAATCTCAGTTGGGGATCAACGGCCTACAATGCCACATGAAGTCATCATCAGAAGTCTAGATAGTTATAAGGCAATAACAGTATGCCTACATGTCTCAGGGAATAAACAGTGTAAATATGTGTTACAATTATTGGTACGGAGTCTTCTTTGAGACATATTAAATAATCATTTGCCTGATGAAACATATAATTATAAAATAATAGGGATAGTGCAATTTCTTTCAGACACGTGCCACAGAACAGATACCATTACTTAATAAAAATTGTATATACACTTGATGGGCAAATCATTATTTCATTGCAAGATGCACAATCAGATATTCAACCACTTGAGTGAATACATGTATACACTGTGAGCAAAAGGAAGTGTGTGTGCCAGGACTTCTCGTATATAGAAATTTGCGTTTACAGGAAGCATGCAAGGACGGCTGAAGTATTAAGGCAACACTTTGTAAAATGAGAAATCTGGGTCTGACTGGGACTCGAGCCCGCTTACCAGGCCGTTGTGCCAACCCTTGCACCTCTCAGGCACACGGGCTTCACACACCTGCACCAACTACTTTAGCACAAACCCCGCGTAACCCAAATTCCCATATGTCCTCCTACTTTGACCATTGTATGTCACGGGTTGCAGCTAACTCTGTATTCCAGAGTCCGGTCCTCATGTACATCCACACTGAAATAAGCACCAGTCCTCGACATGGTGGATTACAATTTAAGAATAGAAACTTAAATTCCTTTGGATGTCCGAGTTTTCTTAAATTGTAATCCACTGTTTCAAGGATTGATACTTATTTCAATGTGGATGCATACAAGAACTGGACTCGTGGTAGAAACACAGGTTTACCTGCAAACTGTGGAGTATAGCAGAAAATGTAGGATGACAGCACAGGCTTCCAGGTGGCTGCCATGTTTCTCGATTTGTGCGAGGCTTTCGATGTTGTTCCACAATATTCTAGCTAACAGAGCACAGCATCTCATTTTCAACAGAGAGAAGTCTTCAGTGTGAAAGTGATTTATGGTGTGCCTCAGGGAAGTGTTATACTATCATTGCTTTTCACATATATATAAATGACCTCATGGATAACATTTACAGTTCAATGAGGCTTTTTACAGATGATGCTATAGTATATCCATAAGATGCAACACTGGAAAAGGGTAGCAAAATGCACAGGGAATCTGCAGCATATTGATGCATTGTGCAGGGAATGTAAATCTGGTATTAACGTAAACAAATGGACTGCTGCATTTATATAGAAAGAAATATCTTTTATTGCATAACTACACAAACAGCAGCAAACACTAGCAGGACAAACACTCTAAGCAGTTACTCCCATAAAACATCTGGAAGTACACATAAGGGACAATTTGAAATTGAGCAACCATATAAAATTAATGATGGATAAGGCAGCTGCCAGAGTGAGATTCACTGGAAGAATCCTCAGGAAATTTACACTGTCAATATAGGAAGTAGGTTAAAAAACATTCATTTGGCCAGTGAGATTCACTGGAAGAATCCTCAGGAAATGTACACTGTCAACAAAGGAAGTAGGTTAAAAAACATTCATTTGGTCAATGCTTGAGTATTGCTGATCAGTGTGGAATATGTACCAGGAAGAGGTTGATAGGATACATAAAAAAGAACAGAGAACAGCATGTTTTATTACAGGCTCGTTTAGTAAGCATGACAGCGTCACAGAGATGATTAGGAAACTCCATGCCAGATGCTGCAAGAGAGGCGATCTATATTGTGGATACATGTTTCTCTCAAAGTTCCAAGAGCAGAGGTTCCATGAGGAGTCAACCAATATATTGCTTCCCCTTACATATATCTCACGAAACGACCACAAGGATAAACTTAGAGTGATTAAAACCTGCAATGAGGCATACTAACTACTGTTTTTCATAAACCGTATGCAACTGTAGTACGAATGAAGAAGTGCCAATGGTACACAAACAGCGGGGTGGCTTGTGGCGTACATATGTAGATGTAGACACAGGAGACTTTGGGTTGGATGGGGTACATGCTTTAGTAGTCCATGCAGGTGTGTGAAGACCATAAGTCTGGGTGGTGCAAGCATTACCACAACTGCCTAGTCAGCAGGAGACCTGAATTTGAGTCATCACCTGTATTTTGATATGCCTGTGTTGTTTGTTTACAACACCTACCAGCAGCTGAGATAAAAATACTACAAATAAATCTATATTTACAACATCACATAGCAAGGTCTGTTCTTTTAGACAGATCCGGGAGAACAGATGGTGCTAATCTTAAATTTTAACATTTCTTTTTCATCACACTTATCACAACCCCATTAAGGGCATATGACAATAGCAACACTATTTCCGATTCCTCACAGTCTTATTCACCCTATTGCATGAATCTGACAAGGGAAAGCCACAATGTTTGGAATGCTGATTTACTGCGAACTTCGTACACTTGTAGTACTCAATGAGGACAACAATATGTTTCAGCAGTAGCACATACTTATCAAGCGTTGTTGAGAAAATCGCAAGATAATTTCAGTCGGTCATCAAATATGTACCATATGTAACTGTGTGTGGCTGCTTTTGTCACGAAGTGGTGGCAGCCGAGTGGTTAGCGTCCGAGCCCTGTACTCGTTGGCCATTGGTCGCTGGATCGAGTCCCGTTTGTCACCTTTTTTAACACAGTCATATTCATTACTATGTAAATTACAATTGATATAACGAGAAAATATGTGTAATCAGATGTAATTTTATTAAATGAATCCTGGTTTGTACGATGAAATTTTCACCAATGATGAAGGACTTGGAACATGTACAGTTAAAGTCATACCTCCGAAATGCACGCCAGTTTGCCAACCGTGCAATGTTCATTTCTACAGGCAAGTTAAACATTTCATTAAGTGTCTTCAAAATTGTGCTTATTTAATAAAAAAAATAAAAAAAACTTCTTCTCGTGAAGCCGCTATTAAAATAGATTCGATACTACATGACCAATTATCGGTGCCAATATTTAACGAAATGCTGCGTTATGCATGGTTTTCTTCCAAATTATCGGATGAAAGAAAGGTTTTTAAAAATGTTAGCAAGGTTTGTTTTTCCATGGAAAACCTCAAAAGATCTTGCATATGGAAAAATATAGCATTTATTCAATACAACTTTATGTTTTCCATGTTTTTAAGAAAAATACCATCCTGCAATTTGTACTCGTAATGTCAAAAGCGATGATTGGGTGTACATCTTTCGAAAGCCATCTGTGGCAGTCAAAACATGCAGGTAACAAGTAGGCTCCTTCCAGGAATAAGGGATTTTCACGTTGTTATCACTTTCTGCGTTTGGTCGTTTACTAGTCGGTAGTTATGAATATTATATTATTTGTGATAATAAAACTTTGTAGACTGCCAAATAACATTGTAAATTTAATAAAAGCACATCTGATTACACGTATTTTTCCCATTATATCAATTGTAATGTAAATAGTAACGAATATGACTGTGTTTAAAAAAAAAAAAAAAAAGAAAGGTGACTAATGGGACTCGATCCAGCGACCAAAAGCCAACGAGTACGAGGCTCGGACGCTAACCACTCAGCTGCCGACACTTCATGACAAAAGTGGCCACACACTGGTACATATTTGATGACCGACCGAAATTATCTTGCGATTTCCTCAATAATGCTTGAGAAGTACCCGCTACTGGTTACACATATTGTTGTCCTCATGGAGTACTATGAGTGTACGACGTTTGCAGTAAATCTGCGTTCCAAATGTCATGGCCTCCCCTTGTGACTAATGATGCAAGCATTAAGTGAGTAAAGCTTCCTTTCTGTCCTTAGTTTGGCCACTCACGCCTGATTGACCATCATGTCATCCTCTGCTAATGGTCTCACTGATGTATGGAGCAGCATGTAGCCAACACACTCCTCTGGCAGTTGTTACTGGTTTATTGCTTTGGAGCTGCTACTGCTCCTCAGATGGTTTCATGATACAAGGTGCACTGTGTTCCATTCCTCCCATGAAGGAAAAAAATTCCTGACAGTACTGTCAAACAATGTGATTTCAGACAGTTTTGAGATTATTTTCAACAATACTTTTGTAGGTTTTGTTGGATTTCATATTTTGTTACAGAAGTGGTGGGGTATATGTATAACCAATAAAATATCCTAAAAACGGAAAGTCTATGAATCTACGTTTACCCAAGACAGACAAATATAGTGGATGAAATCACCACATCGACTTTGGTGATTTTGGACATATTTTTTTTTTTTTTTTTTTTTAAATTATGCTTTCTTTCAATTTTATTTTGGTGACTATTAACACTCTATAAGGATATCCATGATTGCAAATAAGGGATACGGATTTTTTTTCACTTCCGCACGAGTTCTTTCAGTATTTTCGTTTAGGTGAATGGAGAAAGCTGCTGAATGTTGCTTGAGGAATAAATTCACCCATTCTTCTCCTGGTACATTGTTACGAAATTTCATCTCTTTTCGGTCAGATTTGACAAGGTAGCCTTTCACTAATGTCCAATTTACTGAGAGCAAATTTCCAGTGAGCAAGCATCAAGATACCTAGTTTCAACATTTCTTCTTCTTGCTCATTTAGCACTAATTGTCCTCCCGACTTTTTTGGGTGTGTTTTTCAGCACTTTATCTTGTAAGAATGATCTTGGTACACCATACAAATCACTTACTTTTCTGTATGCTAATTTGCCACACTGATTATCCCAAACTGTTTTCTTTAACAGTTCAGTGTCATTATAACACTGTACTTTAGAATCTTTTTTGCTTTTATACGTTCTCAGCATAGTTCAAAATCACTGCAAACAGTACACAATTTTATAAAATGTCCATTATTTTGTAACTATACACAAAACTATTGACAAACTTGTACAGAACTTATCATAGAACCGCCATCTACTAATCTCATTGGCAACTGACGCTATAAGACTTTGCCACCGCTTGCAACTACAGAAAGTTTCTGCTCCATAACACAGCATGAACTTTCAACAATGAGACTTTTTATCAGATTATTATGTTGGTAACTACCCCCTTGAACCACAGATATTCCCAAGGTGGGGTGGCTTGCATACTTCATTGATACAGATATCCGGATCGTATGTGCAACCGCAGTGGAGACATATCTATACAGTTGTCAGACAGCTGTATGGCTCCTGAAGAGGGGCAGCAGCCTTTTCAGTAGTTGCAGGGGCAACAGTCTGGATGATTGACTGATCTTGCCTTTGTAACATCAGCTAATATGGCATTGCCATACAGTTACTGCGAACGGCTGAAACTAAGAGCAAACTACAGTCATTACTTTTTCTGAGGAAATACAGCTCTACTGTATGAATATACGATGATGGCATCCTGTTGGATAAAATATTCTGGAGGTAAAATACTTTCCCATTCATATCTCTGGGCAGGGACTACTCAGGAGGATGTCGTCACCAGGAAAGACAACACTGTAATTCTATGGACTGGAGCATGGAATGTTAGATCCCTTAATTGGGTAGGGAGGTTAGAAAATTAAAAAAGAGAAATGGATAGGTTGAAGTTAGATATAGTGGGCATTAGTGAAGCTCAGTCAGATCAGGTAAGTTCAGGATTATAAATACAAAATTAGTTGGGGGTATCACAGGAGTAGGCCTAATAATAATAAAACAAGAAGGCAAGTAAACTACTATGAGCAGTGCAGTGATTGCATTATCATAGTCAAGATAGGTACAATGCCAACACTGACCACAGTAGCACAAGTTTATATATGCCAACTAGCTCTGTCAATGATGAGATTGAAGAAATGGATGACGAGGTAAAGGAAATTATCCAGACAGTTAAGGGAGAGGAAAACTTAATTGTGATGGGGGATTGGAATTCAGTAATAAGAAAAGGAAGGGGAGGAAAAAAAAAGTAGCTGAATATGGACTGAGGAAAAGGAATGAAAGAGGAAGCCACCTGGTAGAATTTTGCATGGAACAGAATTTAATCATAAAAAACACTTGGCTTAAGAATCATGAAAGATGGTTGTATACGTGGAAGAGACTAGGAGACACTGGAAGGTACCAGATAGATTTCATAAAGGTAAGACAGAGATTTCTAAACCAGGATTTGAACTGTAAAACATACTCAGGGTCAGATATAGACTCTGACCATATCTTATTGGTCGTGAACTGTATGCTGAAACTGGAAAAAATTGCAGATATGTAGGAAAATAAGGAGATGGGGCCTGGATAAATTGAAGGAATGCAAGGTTCTTGAGAATTTCAAAGGGAGCTTTAGGCAACAATAGACAGAAACTGGGAGAAATAAAGCAGTTGAAGAGGAATGGGTAGGATTAAGAGATGAAGTAGTGAAGGCAGCAGAGGATTAAATAAGTAGAAAGGCAAGACCTACAAAAAATCCTGGGATATCACAGGAAATACTAAATGTAATTGATAAAAGGAGAATATATAAAAATTCAGTAAATGAAGCAGGTAAAAGAAAGAGTAAAGAAGACTAAGAAATGATATTGACAGGAAGTGCAAAATGGTCTGAGCAGGAATGACTAGAGGGCAAATGTAAGTATGTAGAAGAATGTATAATTAGGAGAAAGATAGATACCAACTACAGGAAAATAAGAGAGACATCTGCGGACAAGAAAATTAGCTGTATGAATATTGAGAACTCGAATGGAAAATCAGTTCTGAGCAAAGAAGGGAAAGCTGAAAGGTGGAAAGACTATATAGAGGGACTCTACAAAGGACATCAACTTTGAGACAATATTGTAGCAAAGGATAAAAGGAAGGAGAGGAAGATGAAAATAAAATACTATACTGAGAGAAGAATTTGACAGAGGACTGAAAGACCTACCAGTAAGTTGAAACAAGGCCCTGGAGTAGATGACATTCTCTACTGAAGTCTCTGGGAGAGTCAGCCATGACAAAATTATTTCACCTGGTGCGTAGGATGTACGAGACAGGTGAAATACCCTCAGACTTTAAGAAAAATTTAATAATCGCCATTCCAAAGAAAGCAGGTGCAGACAGGTGTGAGAATTACAGAATCATCAGTTTAATAAGTCATAGTTACAAAATTTTAACATAAATTATTTGCAGAAGAATGGAGAAGCTTATAGAAGCTGACCTTGTGGAAGATCAGTTTGGATTCCAGAGGACTGTAGGAACATGGGATGCAATACTCACTTTTATGACTTATCTTAGAAGATAGATTAAGAAAGGCAAAATTACATTTCTAGCTTTTGTAGATTTGGAGAAAGGTTTTGACAATGTTGATTGGAATACACTCGACCAAATTCTGAAGTCAGCAGTGATAAAATGCAGGGAACGAAAGGTTATGTATAAAACATATACAAAAACCAGACAGCAGTTATAAGAATTGAAGGACATGAAAAGGAAGCAGTTATTGGGAAAAGAGTAAGACAGGGTTGTAGCCTTTCTCCAATGTTATTCAGTTTGTACATTGAGCAAGCTGTGAAGGAATGCAAAGAGAAATTTGGAAAAAGAATTAAAGTTCAGGGTGAAGAAATAAAAACATTGCATTTTGCTGATAACACTGTAATTCTCTCAGATGCAGCAAAGGACCTGGAAGAGCAATTGAATGGAATGGGCAATGTGATGAAAGGAGCATGTAAGATGAATATTAACAAGAGAAAAACATGGGTAATGGAATGCAGTCTAATAAAATAAGGTGATGCTGAAGAAATTAGATTAAGTGGGGGAATAATAAAGGTGGTAGTTTTTTATTTTTTTTTAAATTTTATTTTTGGCAGTAAAATAATGTTTATGGTCACAGTACAGCTGATATAAAATCAGAATGACAATGGGAAGAAAGGCATTTTTGAAAAAGAGAAATTTGTTAACATCAAATATTAATTTAAGTGTTAGGAAGTTGTTTCTGAAGGCATTTGTGTGGAGTGTTGCCTTGTATGGGAGTAAAACATTGATGGTAAATAGCTTACACAGGAAGAGGATAGAGGCTTTTGAAATATTGTGCTCCAGAAGAATGCTAAAGATTAGATGGGTAGATTGAGGAGGTACCACTCAAAATTGGGGAGAAAAGGAATTTCTGGCATCCTTGGAGGGAAGTATGTGGGGTAAAAATTGCAGATTCAAATGGATGTGGGCTGCTGTTCTTATGAGGTGATGAAGTACAGGATTGGGTAGGGTGGAGAGCTGCATCAAACGTCTCCTGATTGAAGACCACACCAACATGTCGGTAAACAATCAACACAAAATATAAGTCATGGCACATGGGAAGTACAGCCTTGTGCGAAAAAATAAGTGACACATGGAGGTGGAAATCAGCAGTAATGCATTGCAATGCAGCAGGAAAGAGAAAATAAACCACATTGTGCGAAATCACCACACTGTCTGAAATCACTTTGGTCGACAGTACTGGAAACTGAACCCATGTCCTCATCATGCCCATCTGATGTGCTAAACCACTCAGGTACGGAGGCATACTTGTGAGCATTAGATGTGGCAAGAGAGGGTGACACATGGAAGTTTGGATTGGTCCTGGCAGTATGCAGCATAGTCATCTGTGAGCATCAGGATGTTTGCTGGTAGCCAATGGGGGAAGGAGGACAGTTGCAGTAGCAGGCATGCACATAAATGTATGCAATAATACAAGACTTTTTTCCTTTTTTTAAGATAATTTATTTGCCATCCAACTTAATAGCAATTTTACATTAACTACTGTACATACAAAATACTTTGAATCACAATTAGTCTTTTATTTTTACTGATTTTCAGAAAGCACGATGATTGGCATCTGTTGAACTCATTAAGTTTCAAACTGCAGCATGTTTTTAAATATCACTGCATAAATAAATATAAGAATCCATTATGCTGGATATAGTAAAATGCTCAAGGCAACTAGCAGAATCATGCCACAATGCTCCTTATAGTCGAAGGGCTACATGGTCTCTTAGACAGCACTTGGTAGTTTCTGATCCAAATTGTTCTTGAGGTAATATGTCTTCTCCTTTAACATGTCTTTTTATTCTTCTTAGAAGACCTAGCTAAGTATTGAGAAAAGGTTGGTGTACTGGTAGGTTCTGGCACTGAGATTATATGCTTCACTTGCTGAGAGAAGATCTTCTGGTGCAGTATGTTGCCTTTGATATGCCGTATTAATAAGATTGTATACTTATTCTGGAAGTTTTTTGAGTTTTTTTTTAAAAAAAATTGATAGTGCCCCTGTCCAATGTGTATTTCTTGAGCTGGTGCTTGATGCAATCCAGTACTACTTCTGCAATGATGGCTTCTTTGTCATCTTCCGCCACAAGTAAGACTGAGCCAATTCTCAACCATCATAAAGTGCTGTAGACTTGTGAGTTCCTTAATAAGCTGAAAATTGGCTATCAATGTGGCCGCTATTGCACTTGTACACAGACTTGTCCCATAGCGGAAATCAAGTTTTCTTCTTTGTTACAGTTTTCACTAACAAGGGTCACCTTCAACCTCAAACACTCGGCACTAAATCCATGCTTGGAATAACACTCAACCATAAATACAACAGTGATCTGTGCCATTTCCATGCAAAATGTTGCATTCCACCACAAGCAACATTTTAATAGAGAGACACAAATTAACAGTTTTTTTTTACTTGATTCATTTGAACTGTCTTGTTCATCTTTTGCTGCTGCATCTTTACATTTACAGTTTGTATTTTATCATCCTGCATGGAGAGTAGGCTTCTCCCAGCTAAATATCACTGGCAAATGATCAGAAGAAAGTGAGTGGGTTAGTGCTGCAGTGTTGGTATACCTTTTGACAATTCCTATATCCAGGACATCTAATGCACCACTGATATACGGATGTGTTGTAGGTTCTTCAGGTCTAAGCTTTTGTACATATTCTCTGTCTATAAGAAGTATCATTCCACTTCTTGTCGTTTTTGTGGAAATACACTAGGGTGCTGCAAATTCTGGTATCTGGTGATGGCTTCCTGTCGTACACTGAGTTAGTTTTCTGGCTTTTTCTGCAGTAAAGTGACCTTGTGGTGGGCTGTAGATGGTAGCGAAGGTGACCAGTCCTTGTTATGTGTTTACAGAAACTGGAATTGCTTCGAGGTTGTTGAGCAGTCTGATTCCTCCACTTTTGACACAAAAGAACTTCACTGTGTTTGCCAGGGTACTTCAGTTAGCATCTTCCTTTCATGTTTCATTCCTTGTCTGGATGAGAGAATGTGGGCACATGGAGAGATTAATCTCATATAGTGCCTAATATTCCTAATTATTCTTTTCTGATTTGGCTCCATTTAGTGGGGTTTGTCTAGATATAATTGCAAGAGCCATTTGATTTAATGCTTTCTTTACAACCACGGAAAACCACCACTAAAACCCTGGCCAGGACTGCTTATGTGCATGAGCTCTTCTGTGAAGTCTCTAATGCTGCCTGGATTGCCATATCTATCCTGTCTAGGAGCTCGGTTTCGAGCTCTCGGCAAGCCCTCATCATAGCTGCATCGAAGAGAGCCTCAATCTTCACCAGCAGCTCTGTGTCACAACCTGTGTCCTCTTCGCTTCTTGCACTACCTTCTGTCACTGCAGTGACTTCCTCCTGCCGGGGTTCCTGTGCTGACTGTATCCACTTCACACCGTGTGACCCAGCACCCCCACCATTCTCGCTGTTGGGGTATTCCGCCTGAGAACAAGTAGTGGGAGCCACTGCCATCTCATCATTGTGGAGCACTTTGAGAGATGACGTGCCTTTCCTGTGTCGTCTCTTTCGCCTCTTTTTCTTCTTAGTGATTTCTTCCGAGTCCACTTAATGTTTTACCATCTCTTGAGTGTTGCTTCCGCCATTGCTGTAGCATGATAAGGCTTTGCAACCACGCCAGCTCGCTTCGTGGGGTTCACCACAGTGGCCACAAGTTGGTTCATTTACAAACATCCACATTAGCGCACACAGGGCGGATGTCAGTTGTGGCACTGAATCCTGTAGTTCTACCCTGATTGGGGCTTTGGTCAGATAGTCCTTCATCAGTTTCTTCAGGATCTCACGGTCATTTAGAGTGAACGCCTGTAGCTCCACGGTGCCATCGTCATTGATCGGAGTGACCTTTAAGGCATACTGAAGTTCCCTTGTCACCATATCATAGGTGTCTGCTCAATCATCCCCTTTGTAACAAATGTACACTGGGTCATAATTAGGGTAGTATCTATCGCCCTGTGATACTACTACTCGTTTGCTGTGTGACCCGATGTCTGCTGACTTTACTGCAGTACACGGTATATTAGCCATGATAAACCCTATTGAAGACTCTCTTCTGCACAGCACATTTACTGGTAAGGCACAGCACTAAACTCTTTTCTTCAGAATACTGTGACGTGTATGTTGGTAACGCCTAATGCAAGTGTTGATGGTGGAACAACTGGTTTGTGTAGCTAATAATTCTGTCTTAGTTCCACACAAATGAATTAACACTAAACAATAACAAAACTGAGAGTATAGTGTTCTCCCTAAATAGTGCGATCACTCAGTCAAACTATTGGGAATCCACCTTGACACTGAACTGAAGTGGACTGTACATACAGATAATTTATGTAGCAAACTATCCCAAGTGCTGTACCTAATCAGAAAATAAAAAACCTGTGTCAGTGAGAAACAATTACTCCTAGTATACTATGCCTTTTTTCACATACATATAAACTATGGAATAATCTTGTGGGTTAATTCTGCTGAAACTAGAAGAGCTTTCCTTTGGCAGAAGAAAGTAATTTGAAGCCTGTATGGTCTAATAGCCAACACTCCTTGTAAAACCCATTTTATTCGCAACAAAATAATGACTGTTCCCAGCCTTTATATTTTTCATGCTCTTATGCACACCAAACTCAATTTGGATAAGCTTGTGGAGCATTAGGTTATTTGAATACAGTAAACTCCACCAATTTACATGAAAGTACTGTTTTATTATCAATCACTTGTACATGAGCTCGTAACCTAAACACATTGAACAAAGCACACCACTTAGCAGCCTCTAGACAACATGGTGACCAGAACCAAAAAATAAGAGATGTCAGAGTGTCATTGCTGTTTGCTATCAATACTGGCATCACTGTTGCCACAGAGCCCCCATCGGGAGAGCGGAGCTCCGTGGTGCGTCTTTGGTCTCGGGTGCGTTGTCGTGCTGGTAGCTGACGACGTAGTCTGGCCTCTACACTGGAGGGCATACTGGACGACCCGTGCGTGTGGTGGGGTACTGGTTGGAGTCAGCGACAGGTGGGTCAGCGGCTCAGCCAGGCACGTGCCGGTCTAGTGGGGGTGGGGGTATCGTCACATGTAATGTCATACGATTCTTCACACAAATCTTCACATGCATCACCTTCACATGCAGAACAACACTCACTGAAACCTTCGAGTGGAGGAGAAAGGTCTGACGGGAATCTTGTGGATAATTGAATTTCTGGTGTGGGGGTGGCTAGTTCCAGTGAGGATGGTGAGGCAGGCCCAGGCGACATCGAGTCGGCTTCCTCAGCCATGTCTGGGGTAGGGCAGGACCAAGCAGGCGTGACTCTATGGAGTGATACTGTGACAAGCCGGCCTTTGAGCATAATCATCTTTATATTGCCCGATCTTTCGAGGACTTTGTGGGGGCCTGAATAGGGTGGGTGCAGTGCTGGTCACACAGTGTCGTCTCGTAACATAACTGTTGTGCAAGTTGCTAGGTCTATGGGAACAAAGACCCTTGGAGCTGTATGATAATGTGGCAGGGGCACTCGCAGATGGCAGATGTGTGCCCTGAATCGATCATCTAAGTCGGGGAGCTCAACTACACCTTCAATATGGATATCATCCACAAAGTCTGTGGGTAGTGAGAAGGGTTCACCATACAGTATTTCCACGAGTGAGGCATCGAGGTCATCTTTATGAGATGAACGTATCCCCAGCAGGACCCACAGCAGGGCTTCCACTAAGGAACCACCATGACACTTAAGTACTGTCTTAAGGGTATGGTGCCATCTTTCAACCAGGCCGTTGCTCTGTGGGTGATAGGCCGTCGTACGGAAACGGTCCACCCCACAGAGTTGGCAGAGCCTAGTGAACAATGCCGACTCAAACTGTTGTCCTTGGTCTGTTGTGATGGAAGACGGACACCCAAAATGAGAGATCCAGGTGGATATGAGGGCCTGTGCCACTGTGTCAACGGTAATGTTTTTGATGGGGCATGCTTCCACCTAGCGAGTGGTTCTGTCAGTTGCCGAGAGTATGTATCTGTACTCTTCTGATATGGGAAGGGGGCCAATAATGTCAATATGGACATGACAGAAACGACCACGGGGTACAGTGAAAGGGGCGAGTGTTGGCTGAGTATGGCATCCGATCTTACACTGTTGGCACGCTGTGCATGAAAGTGTCTACTCACGACAGTCTCGACGTATGACTGGCCAGACAAAGCATTCACAGACCAACCGAGTTGTGGCTCGGGTACCCAGATGAGACAGGTCATGGAGGGATGCAAAAACCTCTTGTTGCAGAGCCTGTGGGAGCGAGGGTCGGTGGCGGCCCATAGAGACATCGCAAATAACTGGGATCAACGAACCTGGGAGGTGGCAGCTTTCAAAGTGAAGTGCAGTTGTATCAGAGTTAATGAAGTCCTGCAGCTCAATGTCCGTATCTTGTACATGGGCGAGAGACTCCAAATTGACGAAAGCTGAGACCAAGTCTACACGTGAAAAATAGTCTACCACCACATTGTCGACACCCCTAATACACCTAATGTCTGCAGATTACATCCATGTAATCCCGATAGCCGTGTCACTAGCATCTGCATTGATGGAGATGGTAGCACTTGGAACTGGGTTTGCAAGAGTGACAGCAGCTACCAAGGCAGTCTTGAGGTCACTGAATGCCCATAACATGTCCGGAGTCCAAGGTACAGTTCGCATGACGGAGGTGTTCTTGCCTGTGAGGGCATCAGTGAGGGGTATCTGAATGGACGCTGCATGTGGGATGTGTTTCCAGTAAAAATTCAGCACTCCAAGGAACCACCGTAGTTCTTTGTAGGTTACTGCCACAGGGAGGTCTCTGATGCACGTTACTCGGTCAGAGGATGGTCAAACACCTTGTGCAGTAACCTTGTGACCAAGGTAGGTAACGTTGGTTTGTGCGAGTTGTGATTTGGAATTATTGATATCGACACCGTTCTCACTCAGTGCAGATTGTACCTGTGACAGATGAGTATTATGTTCTTCCAATGTGTGGGAGAATATCAGCATATCGTCCAGATACACATAGCAATATGGGAAACTATGGAGAACTGTGTCTATGAACCTCTGCCATGTTTGTGCAGCATTCTTGAGGCCATAAGGCATAAAACGGTATTCAAAGGGCATGATAATCGCTGTCTTGGCAATATCAGTTGGGTCCATTGGTATTTGGTGGTAAGCTTTACGGCAGTCTAGCACAATGAATACCTGCACGCCACTCAACTGTTGGGCAAAGTCTTGTATGTTTGGGATTGGATGATTCTCTATGATTGTGTGAGCATTCAGTTTGCGGTAGTCGCCACACATCCTTTAGTCACCATCTTTCTGGGGCACTAAATGGATAGGGGATGACCAGTTATGGTCTGAGGGGGCCAGGACACCAGCTGCAATTAGATCATTAACAATGTCTTTTGCTGATGCACCAAGCTGATCACTGACCTGTAGATTGCTGCGCTGTGGTGGCAACGAAGTGATGGCTCTGTGGGAAGCATCAGCTGGTGTTGTACTGTGCAGCAGCAGCTGGGGAGGGGCCATGTCTGACTGCGGCGAGTCACTCAGACGAAGCACCGGATCTGAGTGTGGCATGGCTGGGCATCGCTCCAGCATCTTGAAGATAACTCGCAGTGGTGTCGGTGTAGTGTCGTAAAACGTCATTGGCCACTCGTGCCGGCTCATCTGATGCACCCTCACACAAGATTGTAGCCTTGTTGAGTTGTGGGACAAGCTGCGAACACTCAGCATTGTGTGTGAAAGGGGGGGGGGGGGGCGGTGTTGGAAGCACGGTGGCTGAATGTGCCTATGACACTGGTATTTGTCATACTCTGCAAGAGAGATAGGACCTGGAGGTCGATCAAAAGTCCAAAATGATGCAAAAAATCTATTCCAAGTACAGCCTCATCGACATCCATGACACAGAAAGTCCAAGTGCAGTTCAGGCCAGGGCCGAGGCGGACAGTTTGTTCGAGAAGGCCATTAACCTTGATGGGTGAATTGTTTGATGCACATAAGGTGATAGGTGCAGGAGTGTTCATTGCTGGGGCAAAGGAAAGTGGGACTATGCTCGCCTCGGCACCTGTGTCCACAAGAAAATTGCGACGAGACAGCAAAAACATATAGTATGTTAGAGGTGCGAGAGGTCACACAAAAACGAGTTTGAGAGAGGCGCCCTTGTTGGCGAGAGTGGTCTGTGGTACCTACTACGGACCACTGGCTGTGTTGATGACACTTGCGAGCAGCGGCGCCATGTGTGGCATGGAAGCAGCATAAAGGAGGAGAGGAGGGGGAGGTTTCTGCTGGCTGCTGCCGGGGAAATGAGTACCCGCAGGTGCCGGTGGGGCGCTAGTGGTGGTATCACTAGGGACCTGGACAGCAAATGGCTGTATCAGCCGATCTTGTGATACAGGGTGCTGGAAACTGCCTTTGCCCCTTGTGGGTGACACAGTAGAAAAGCTAAGAGAGCGGGGAGTGGGGGTAGAACCTGTCTGGGGCCAATGGTGGCGAATTATTACATATACCTGGTCCGCCACTGTGAGTTGCATTACGCGACCCAAGCTATTCAGTATTAAGGACATGGAGTGATGACTCAGCTGGAGGGCGCGACAGGCATTCTAATATTATTGCCTTGGCAGTGTCATATTTAGGAGGGGGTGGGGGGCTGCAGGACGAGGTTGCTAACCAGGTCCAAGTGTTCGTACAGGTGTGTAATTAAACAAACAAACTTGGGGTCATCATCAGTGATGTGATGTATGCAGAACAGGTGTTTCACAAGAGCAAACCAGGTCTTTGGGCTGTCCTTTTGCAGTGTTGGAAGCTGAGGGAAACATGTGATAGGCAAGAGAGATGAAACCTGTGCAGTCAGTGGCGGTATGTATGTAGGAATTGTGTCAGAACGTGAGACTGAACACCGCATGCCGAGCAAGGGGGATTAGATTGTGGGAAACAGTCCCGTGGAGTCGATGAGGCTGTGCTACCTGCTGGGGGAAACTGTTCTTGCAATATGCAGGAGAGGTGGCACGACCTGTTTGTGTGTTACCCGGAAGGGGTGGGGGAACACGGGAGAGGTCCAGCGCGGGTGGAGCAGCGACAGGCGTTAGCGGATGTAAAGGGTTCGTGACCTGTGTGTGTGCTGACTGCAATAGGGTGGTGTGAGCTCAGCTATGCTGCCTGTTTCCTGGTGTGAGGCTGTTCGAGTGTGTGGGGAGGGGGAGAGGGGGTTGGAGACGATCATAACTTGGTATGTAATTAGTAGCCTGGGGAAAGTAATGTCCCATTCTCGACCACGTGGTAGGTTGCACTGAGTGTCCACAGGTATCTGCAGGAGTATCACTGAGCACTTGATGTTGAACGAAATTGCACATACCTTGTGCATGAGTCCATGGTGTAGAGGTAACCTGTTGCTGCGGCAGAGGCCATGCCATCGCTGAAACGTTGTTCAGTCCACTATCCCATATCTGAGGCAGCAGCGCACAATAGTTGTCTTGGTAAAGGTTGATAATACCACCACCACCTAGAGAGAAGGCCGCAGAACTCTCGTGTGATGTCAGGCAGAGTAAGTTGCATGCACATAGCTGACTGGGTAGCCGCTGTGACACGGCCCACTATGCCAAAGCAGCGAGCCAGTCAGCTATGCGTGCATGACCTACTCTGCCTCACGTTACACGAGAGTGCTGCGGCCTTCTCTCTAAGTAGTGTTGACAATACATGACTCTGTTACTGGTACGCTCTGCATTGTGGCACATAAACAACAACACGGTCACACGCGAATACACAAGTTCGTTAAAACGTATCACAAGCATAGAGTAAGGCAGATGGAACCGAAACCGGGGTCACCAGTGTGGAGCGTTAGGTTATTTGAGTACAGTAAACTCAAGCTAATTTACATGAAAGTACTGTGTCATTATCATTCACTTGTACACGAGCCCTTAACCTAAACACGTGAACAAAGCACACCACTTAACAGCCTCTAGACAACATGGCAACCAGAACCAAAGAATAAGAGATGTCAGAGAGAGTCATTGTTGTTTGCTATCGATACTGGCATTGCTGACACCACAAGCTCGATACCAGATCTGATATTCATACTTATGAAACCAGGACCAGATTAACAAAAATAAAAAAAAAAATATAAAACTTTATTTATGCAGGAAAATCTTTCTTTAACAAATTACGCAGTGAGATAAGACAGATGAGAACTAGTAATTTCAGAAAAACTATAGAATCTTGGTTGAAAGTAAAGGCCTTCTACACACTTGAGGAATTCATAAACAATGATGTTAGAGAGCTGTTATTGTAATGTAGGCAAGAAAAGAAGACTGTGTGTGTTAAACTTAAGACATGAAATTTGAAAAACTGGTTGTGGTGACAGCTAGAACTGTAACATCGCAGTTACGTTGGGAGTCAACAGTTTTGTTGTCAGATGGCAAAGCAAACGAATGTGAATATGAAAACCTGGTTGTGGTGAAGCATTTTATGCAAAAATCCAATATTTTATACTATAATATTGTCATTAGCTACACAAATCAGCTGTTTCACCATCTTCATTCACGGCAGACACTACCAACATACACTTCAAGGTAAGAGCACAGACAGTCATATGTACAGTTTTGCTGAAGAATTCATTAAATAGATTTTACTATACACTGCATGCCAAACCAGCACACCATGCATCCATCTTATGGCTGGCTAAGAGTGTGTCATACAGTAAGTGTTCTTTCGATTGGACTTTGACAATACTTACCATAGATAAACCATTTATATTATGATTCCAGCACAACATGACAATCTGATGTTACAATATCTAAACTGGTGCAATTTATTAATTACTATTGCAATACAAGTGTTTGATTTTACAGTCACTAAATGGTTGCCAGCTTGATAAATGTGTAAAAAGAAAGCTGTGATGCTGTTTATTAGTTAGTATTCTATCAGTTATGGTCATCAGCAGTGGTTTTTTATGGGACTCCATGATTGCTAATCCTAATGTGTAGCTGACATGTAAAAATACACTTAGCAACTTAGTAATTTATTGATAACAGTACTCGCTAATGTAGATGGGAGTGAAAGAAATAAAAAAAAGAGTAGGCCAATTAACATAATTGCTTTTGACAACATGGAAGTGTCTGTTACCAACCAACTGCTTTGACCAATGACATCATCAACATGGCAGAAACCAGCATGACACTAACATCCAATATGGTGACCATAACATCACGAAATAAAATAGCAAACAAGTATATAATCATGTGAAATAGTGGTATTTTGATTAGCAAAACTGTTCAAATATTTGTTGAGATTATTAGTCAACAGGGACAGTACTTTTGCAATTGTTGTTTTCATACTTGCCCCCAGAAAGGCAAAGGTCTCAAGTTGAAGTCTTGATCCAGCACAGAGTTTTAATTTGCTAGGAAGTTTCTATCACAATTTCTTTTGAAGCAATAGGCTGATTAATAAAAGTAAAAAAAGTGTTCAATGGAAGACTCAAAACTGCCAATAGCATGTATGCTTGTATGTTTGAACAATGAGGCAGAAATTGTAAAAGAAAACTTCCAAGTATGGTGACAAGATCAGTGGACACAGGAGTTATGCTTTGGAATGTGCTTAACAAGTTGTAGCATTTTTGAATATTTCATTATTTTCCTTTCTGCTCCCCACCCCAGGTCCAACTTTTCTCACTGTTATTAGTAGCATCTTATTAGTGGTATTTGGATTAGCACAACTGGCCAAATATCCACTGAGATTATTAATCAAAAGGGGCAGTGCTTTTTGCAATTGCAATTATTCATACATTTTGGTAGGATTCCAGGCTGCTTAGAATTGATTTCCTATTTAAAAAAATACTCATTTTCTCGAAAATTAGCGATTTTGAATGGCAAATCTGTATCATTTTCCCTGGTTTACCTACCTGTTGCTGTACCCATTGTTTCTGAATAATTAACAGTATTTGTACCATAAGTTTGCTTAGTTCTTGAGTGTGCCACTGGTTGGTATGATGCTTATTATGAATAATATTAATGTCTCCTCCTAAGAGTTTACCATCAGGTACAATAACAGACAAACATTTGTTGTTGTTGTTGTTTATAGGGGACCAAACTACAAGGTCATCAGTCCTCTTTTCCAAGCAGTGATGTAACATGTGACGCAACGAAAACACAGAGAGAACAAGGATGAGAGAATTCCTTGAGTGTAAAATGAAGAGAAACACTTCACTGATACACAGAGGAGTGCACAAAAGGGATAAAAGTACAATTTCACAGCAGAATGCAATGGCTGGCTGATCACTAGGATAAAAACAGATCCATGCGAGCCATGCTGTACACACTAAAAAACCACCTCAACCGAAAAGGTAGAGGCTATCAATAACTTAAAAAAGTGTAAAAATGAGGGAGTTTGAATCAGGCAGAAGCGCCTTCCATTAAATGGAAAGGTAGAAACCAGATGCACAAATAAAATGTAAAATAGTAGTAGCCAAGGAGGCATTGTCACCTAAAACTGATGGCAGCGAATCTGGTAGGCTAAAGGACTGCCGCAAATCGGCTAAAACGGACAATACAACAGTATGTGAACCACAGTCAGCTGGGCGCCACAACGGCAAACTGGTGGGCCCTCTCGACGCAAGAGGTGGCCGTGTGTTAACCACGTATGGCCAAAGCGCAGTTGGTAGAGTGCAACGGACTCCCTACGAGAGGCTCGCAGGGAGGACCTCCACATTGCCGTAGAAGGCTTAACAACACGGAGCTTATTCGGTGCGTTCGATTCAGCCCACTCAGTATTCCAAAGGCCCAGTACCTTCCGATTGAGCACCGCCCAGAGATCCCTCTCCTGGAGACCGATTTCCAGCATGGTTGAGGTAGTAGCCTCCTTTGCCAGTTGGTCAACACGTTCATTTCCTGTTATTCCGATGTGGCCTGGAGTCCAAAGGAAGACCACAGTGCGACCAGATGTACCTAGACTGTATATAGCTTCCTGAATGGATCGTACCAAGGGATGCTTCGGAAAGCACTGGTTAAGGGCTTGCAAACCACTCAGGAAGTCAGTACAGATAACCACAGACTCCCCTGGGCAGGCTCTGAGATGTTCAAGGGCCCGCGAAATGGCGACAAGTTCCGCCGTAAACACACTACTCCCACAGGGCACTGAACGTTGTTCAATGTGCTGGCCGTGGGTATAGGCATACCCAACATAGCCATCGACTAGGGAGTCATCGATGTATACAAATTCAGCGCCATGGTACGAATCGAGAAGGGCCTGATACTGTTGACAGAGAGTCATCGGTGCAACAGAGGCTTTGGAGTCTTGGGACAAGTCCAACCGAAGCTGGAGGCGAGGTATGACCCAAGGAGCAGTACGAGAACGGTACTGAAAGGTGATAGGAATAGAAAGGCACTCTAGAGAAGAAAGCAGGGAACGAACATGGACCGCAATCGGTAGGCCCGACCGCGGTCGTCGTCGTGGGGAAGGAAGTGCGACGGCTGGGAAGAGGAGCCTGTGATTCGGGTGGTGAGGTACGGCATGAATACAGGCAACACACGAAGCCATTAGCTGTTGCCTTCTGAATCGCAGGGGGGGAACCCCAGCCTCAGCAAGAAGGCTTGTCACAGGACTTGTACGGAAGGCCCCTGTTGCTAAACGGATGCCACTGTATTGTACCGGATCCAAGATCTGCAGTGCAGTTGGAGCTGTAGAAGCATACACAAGGCAGCCATAATCCATTCGTGACTGGATAAGCGCCTTATACAGGTGCAGTAGAGTAGGGCAAGCAGATCCCCAACCTGTGTGCCTGAGGCAGCGGAGGATTTTTAAGTGTCTCTAACATTTTTGTTTTAGTTGGCGAAGATGTGGTATCCAGGTCAGCCGTGCCTCAAAAAGCATGCCTAGGAAGCGGTGTGTCTCTTCAACGGGAAGGGGTTAATCCTTCAAATATAGCTCAGGGTCCAGATGAGCTACCCGACAGCGACAAAAGTGCATGACGCGGGTTTTCTGCGCCAAAAATTGGAAACCATGCTCAGAGGCCCAAGACTCGGCCTTTCGGATAGCTCCCTGCAGCCGCCGTTCCGTGATGCCAATGCTGATGGAGTCGGAAAACAAGGAGGAAGAGACAGACGTTCCTACTGCCGCAGCTAGTCCGTTAATAGCAATCAAAAATAATGGTACACTTAGAACGGAGCCCTGTGGGACGCCGTTCTGTAAAACATGAGGGGAGCTAAGAGAGATGCCAACCCGAAACTGAAAAGAGCATAGCGACAAGAAGTTCTGTATGGACATTGGGAGGGGGCCACGTAAGCCCCATTCATAAAGTGTTGAGAGAATGTGATGGCGCCAGGTTGTATCATAAGCCTTACAGAGGTCAAAAAAGACTGCGACAAGGTGTTCTCGGCGAGTAAAAGTGGTAGGTATGGCTGATTCCAGGGACACAAGATTGTCTAGAGTGGAACGGCCCTGACGGAAGCCTCCCTGTTGTGGAGCCAGGAGACCTCGATCCTCCAGTAGCCACATAAGCCGTCAACTCACCATACGTTCGAGGATCTTACACAGAACTTTGGTGAGACTAATGGGGTGGTAACGCCCAGCGCCGGACGGATCTGCGCCTGGTTTCATCGCTGGGACGATAGTACTTCTTCGCCATTGTGACGGGAAAACGCCTTCTGTCCAGAGACGATTATAAAGGGCGAGTAGCTGCCGTTGAAAGTCCGCTGAGAGGTAACGGACGAACTGGCTGTGAATATGGTCCAGGCCAGGAGAGGTATTGGGGGATGCAGATAGAGCAGTCTGGAACTCCCACTCACTAAATGGGGCATTGTATACTTCCCGTCGACGTGTGCGGAAGGACAATTGCCTCCACTCAACCCGCTCTTTGAGGGCGCAAAATTCTGCACTGTAGGCTGCAGTCGTAGAGCAACATGCAAAATGCCCTGCCATGAGCTCAGCAATAACCGTCGGGTCAGTACAAGTTCTGCTTGGTGGGCGGTACCTGAAGAGGCGCTGTACCTGTGACCACACTTGAGAAGTGGAGGCCCATGAGCCTATGGTGGCTACATATTGCTCCCAACAGTCCTGCTTACTCTGTTGAATCAGTCACCATGCTTGGGCCCGGAGACGCTTAAAAGCGATCAGATGTTCAATGCTGGGGTGGCGACGGTGGCGTTGAAGCGCCCGTCGCCGCTCCCGGATAGCTTCAGCAATCTCCCGCGTCCACCAAGGCACCGACTTGCACCGAAGTGAGCCTGTGGTAGTCGGGACATTAGCTTCAGCAGTGGAAATAATGTCCTCAGTTAGTTGTTGGACTGCCATATCGATGTTATCTGGCAATGGAGTAGTAGCGACAGCTGTAGAGGTGTAGCCGTGCCAGTCATCCCTATGGAGGGACCACCGGGGCAGGCGTCTTGCAGGGTGAAATTGTGAGAGGAAAGTGGTCGCTCCCACAAAGGTCCTCATGAACCTTCCAAGATAAATGCGGAAGGAGACTCAGGCTACAAATGGACAGGTCGATGGCGGATAAAGAGCCATGTGCCCCGCTGAAGTTTGTGGGTGTCCCACTGTTCAAGACGCAAATGTCAAGCTGTGTGAGAAGGTTCTCAAGGTCTCTACCATGGCCCGTGGTCTCAGTTCCACCCCACAGAGGGTGGTGGGCATTGAAATCACCCAAGAGGAGGATAGGTTGGGGTAATTGGGCAACCAATGCAGTGAGGTCAGCAGGAGAGACAACAACATCCAGGGGAAGGTAAAGGGAACAGATGGTAAATTCCTCTATTGCCTGGATGCGAACAGCCACTGCCACCAGGGTCGTGTTGAGAGGCACAGCAGCGCTAGGTACGGTTGCAAGAACAGATACAAACTCCGCCAGATACCCTGTTATAGGTGGAACAATTGTTGTAATAACCACAAAGGGCTGGGGTCCTCTGCGCAGGGAACCAAGTTTCCTGAGGGCTATACAGACTGCTGGAAATTGGCACAATAATTGCTGCAATTCGGACAAATGGCGGAAAAAACCATCACAGTTCCACTGCATGATCATAGAGGCTCCTGGTGGCTGTGACATGCAGATTGGGACGGTGCAGTGGACTCTGCAAGATTGTTTGCCATCGCTGATGGCGGAGGCAGAGCCTCAACGTCCATCGTGTCTGGGGACTCAGCAAAAGCCAAGTCCTCAGGGGACGTGAGAATTTCTATTTCGTCCTCTGAGGCTGACGTTTGTTGTGGTGGCTCTGAAGCCACCTGGTGTTCAGTCTTTTTGGACCTCTTTTTCTTCTTTTACCGCTTGTATTTCGCTCTCTCCTGCTGGGAGGGCTTTTCTACCACAGTCTCGAGGACGGAGGATGCCCTCGAGGCCCTGCGACCAGCAGGTAGTGGCTTTTTCAGCCACTCACTGGTATCTACTGTACCAGTGTCAGAGACCTTAGGAGGAAGGGCATCGAGAGAGCCCTTCCTTGCAGGAGGAGCCAGAGATGGTTGTTGGTTCTCTGGCTCAGGGATGGGGACCATTGTCCCCTGTGGTTTTGTACTTGTTGCTCCCAAAGTAGGGACCTTGGGAGCAACAGAAGAGGAGGTGCCCCCTAACATTAAGGGGGCAACTGGTAACTGTTGGGCTGGAGGGCCCAGGATGGTAGATGGAACCTGAGGTGACTTTACCATAGATGGAGACGGTAATGTTGCTGCAGCATACGTAGACTTCATGCTGACAGGGTGAATCTTTTCATATTTGCACTTGGCCTCGGAATATGAAAGCCTGTCCAGGGTCTTGTACTCCATTATTTTCCTCTCTTTGTGGAGAACTGTGCAGTGTGGTGAGCAGGGAGAGTGGTGCTGTCCACAGTTAACACAAATTGGAGGCGGGGTACATAGGACGTCTGGATGAGACGCACGTCCGCACTCCCGACAGGTAGGGTAGGCATTGCAGCGGGATGACCAAACCTCCAGCACTTAAAGCAGTACATAGGGGGAGGAACGTAGGGTTTGACGTCACACCGGTAAATCATCACCTTGACTTTTTAGGGCAATGAATCACCCTCAAAAGCCAAGATGAAGGCACCGATGGCGGCCCTGTTGTCCTTCGGACCCCTGTATACGCGCCGAATAAACTGCACTCTTCGCTTCTCCAAGTTCTTCCAGAGTTCGTCATCGGACTGAAGTAAGAGATCACAATGAAAGATATTACCCTGGACCATATTCAAACTTTTGTGTGGTGTGATGGTAACGGGAACATCACCCAGCTTGTCACAGGCAAGCAGTGCCTGTGACTGGGCTGTGGTCAACGTCGTTATCAGAATCGACCCGGATCTCATCTAAGACATTCCGTCTACCTCACCAAACTTGTCTTCAATGTTCTCAACAAAAAAACAGAGGCTTAGTCGACATAAACGATTCGCCATCTGTTCGACTGCACACCAGGTATCGGGGGGCATATGCCTCACCTTGACGACGAGCCCGACGTTCCTCCCATGGCGTAGCCAGGGATGGAAATGATTGGGGGTCATACGACGCTGCATTGAAGGAGACTCTTCCACACTTTGAGACACCATTTTCGCATCTGGCCATGCTTTTATTAGATCGTTTCATTCTGGTCCCACGAGCAGCTAGGGAACTATAGGTCCACCCAGGCAGAGCCCCACTTGCCTGGGTATGCCTTATACAACTGAGGTGCGGCAGGTTCCTCAGAGGTTGCTCGCTAGCGGGTGTTCAACCTCAAGAGCCATGCATCTCCTCGGCACGTAGCACACCGTGAGATTGAGTTGTTTTTTTTTTAGGTTTATACCGTCCTCACGACATGGGCAATTAAGCCAAGATCCCCGGGCTCTGAAACATACAACGTTCCACCATCGCACTGAACGATGGTCGTTGAAGCACAGAGCTTACGGTGTAGCAGACTGTTGGTGCGACACAGCCCACGGCTCAGGACCCCGGGTTTGCCAAGCCCGTACTCAACAAATTAATGCTGAGCCCCTGAGGGGGACAAACATTTATCAACTGATTTATCACTATGTAGTATGCAAGACCAATATAATTATAAGTTTTAACTGGGTTCAGATTTTTTTATTTCAGCCTCATAAAGAATTTTGTGTGTGTGTGTGTGTGTGTGTGTGTGTGTGTGTGTGTGTGTGTGTGTGTGTGTGCGCGCGCGCGCGCCAGCATCATATTTCGTGAAGTTGGAAACTGGGCTTTCTATTTTAATTTAATACTTCATTCTCTGATACTTCTAAATTCCACCAAGATAGTCTCTATACACATTATATTTACATATTCATCACATGCATCAGTTCTACTGAACTTCTATAGATACAGCAGTCTGCCTCCATCATCAAGTGGTAAACACTTTTTATGTGGGTTTGAGTCTGGGAATATTTCATCAATGGGAGAACTGGAACAGAGTACTTGCAGTGTAATGAGTCCAACCGAATAATTACTTGCTTATATTAAGAAGCAGAGCTAACCTGCTGTCAAAACTGGAAGCCTCACAAATTAATACAATTCATTTATAGATATGGTGTCTATTCTTTTGTACGTCTGAAAAAAGAACAGATGATTAAGTGCTTAGCAACTGTATAAATATTTAGTGGGCAAAAGGCCCTAGTTGAAGCCTTGGTCTGGCCCACATAATCTATCAGGAAGTTTCATATCAGTGAACTCTATGTTGTAGAGTGAAATTTTCATTCTGGAAACATCCCCCTAGGCTGTGGCTAAGCTATATGGCCCAGAAATATGGTATGTAACTCTGTAATCTATGCAGATGATATAACTTTTATCAGTTTTGGGTACAATGTAAATAAGCTGAAGGAGCAAAGTAAACCTTTGTTTTGTTATGGTTTTGGTTTTAAAAGGACAAAACTACTCCAGTTATTGGTTTCAAAGTAAAGATTACCTTCCGTTAATCCTTATGTGGTTTGAAGCCAATGAGTTAGCTATAACTATTAAAAGACTGTAGGTATTTCTTTCAGCTTGTGCAATGTTGACAAGTCCAAATGCCTCATTTGTAGACATTCTCATTGTGTCAAAAATATTATTAGACTACGGTAATCAATAAGGTTATGTTACCTGTTGGCCAACTGTATAATGGACTCCAAATATTGGGTTCTGGCTGTAAACCTTGTGCAGTGAACACAATTCCTTGTATACAGTCTGTCTTTTCTCTGCAGGATCTATTCGGAAACCAAGCACATATCCTCCACTAGATTCTGCACTTTCTACAACCAAAGCTGTTCCAAATTTTGACTGCCTGATATTTATCTAGACATGTGAATGAAATAGATTATTAGTGGAAGTAGTTGCAGTAATTGTAATAGCAAATATGTCAGAATTTATGTTTGAGGAAAATACAAACCCAAAGCACTCTACATGAAAATAAATAGAAAATATTATGATGATTTTGGAATTATATAAAGATAAATTTATCTTGTTATAACAGATCGCTGAACTCCCACAACAATGTTTTCTAAGATTTTCAAATTGCAAAAGAATGTGAAAATTCAGTGACACAATAAAACAGATAGAAGCATTATGTTTAGATAAATAAATAAATGCTGGTAGCACAGCTTTAAAATACAATTTTTTCTGCTTTGAAGGAAACTCAAATGAAAAAGAAACTGTGGAAATACAGGTGAGAGAAACAAAATCCTTAATTTATGAACCATTAATTTTATTAAACACAGTGACTTAAAGTGGCACATCAGTGTTAGTGTGGTGCTTATACACCAAAATTTTTCACAGTGGGGGATTTTGTGGAATAAGTATGGACAAGAACATCTGAGCTAACACTGAAACAAATATTGAGCAATTGTGACACTGCAAACTATAAAAGCAAAGAAACTAAGAAAATTCAATGTTTATTCAATGCATTAGAAAAAATTTAAACATTTATAAAACAGGAAGCTGTGGCTTTCATAAAATTGATGAATATGTGAGTGAAAAAGAATAAATATTGTTCCAGAAAGTTGCAAACTATGACCAACTAATTTTTAAATTACTAACAAAATGGCATACAATACAATATTTACATAGTGTTTAACATGAATTATTAAATGGCTTTCAGTTTACTTCTGCAAAAAATTCTCTACAAGGAAAGACATAGAGAACAACTAGCTCTGCAATGTGAGCTCCCTGGAATTAAACAGTTAATTCCAAACAAAAAAAAATTAATGCTTAAAATCTACATTCATACTTATGTGCCATTATAAAATTATTCTCTTGGAATTTGTGGCACAGCAAACTGCACGAATAATAATAATAGAAAAATAAAATAAGAAACTAAAAAATAATAATAAGAAAAAACGTAACCTACCAGTACAGAAAACTATCGGAGAAGATATGAGAACTCATGTTGCTTGCAACTCACTTGCTTTGTCATGGAAAACATTTTTACATGAACAGGTAGTGAATTACAAAATGTGCTAAAAAAAGGAAATAAATAACTTCACAACCATAAAAGTCTTCCCATTCCATTGTTGTGATGTGATACAGCAACCATCTGAATTTGAATTTCTTGAATAAAAGACTGTCTTGATTGCAAAACAATGCTGAAATCAGTACCAAAATATTGTAGTAATTTATGTAATAATGCTATTTCATTATTATTAAATCACCAGAGCTACATTAGCAGTTATTTCATTATTATTCTCTCTGTATGATTTCCTATAGTTATATTTTATGTTTTAATCAAAATGTTCAAATGTTTGTATAGTCTATGGGACCTAACTACGGGGTCATCAGTCCCTAAACTTACGAACTAGGACGGCACAAATATCCATGCCCGAGGGGGAATTCGAACCCCCGACTGTAGTGGCTGTGCAGACTGTGACTGGAGCGCCTTAGTCCCCTCAGCCACTGCGGTCGGCTTATGTTTTAATCAAGTCACCCTATATCACAGAGAAAGTATATAATTATTACCATAAATTATTACAACATTTTGGTAGAAATCAAATTTCAGCATTGTTTTGTAGTTTTTAAAATTACGTCACGTAGGTAATGTCTTGTTTGTGCTAGTTCTCTTCTTTGTTAGATATCTGAAGATGCCCTAGCTGGGCTAAACATGTCATACCTGAATGAAAACACTCTCGTTCTGATATAAACTAATTCACAGTAACATTTCCCACATTATTTACTTATTCCATTCTTCCATTAGTCTGTATCCTCTTTACCCCTCTGCCTGTTCACCTGCTACTGAGCCTCTCTTTGTCCCTCTTTAATTCCGTTTCCTCCTCCCCTAAAAATTATGTATAATTGCCATCTTTCAAAGTGATCAGTCTAATGGGGTTGAAGTCTGTTGTAATGTACCCACCACCACTCACCATATGGTGGCTTGCAGAGTATAAACACTCTCTCTCAGAAAACACACATACATGTAGAAACTTTCATGGTGAAGGTCAGTGCTGAAATCTATTCTGGTGTACCATTTGCCTGAGAGGTGTAGATAGGTAGATAATGGGTGGGGGGGAGCAGGAGGTCCAACCCCTCCCCCTCTCTGAGCCATAACATATCCTTGGAGCTATTTTTAATTTTCAACTTTTTTTGATCACTTCCAGTGGAACCTATGTTTCAGTTTTAAACATTGAAACAGACACTGATCTGAATGAACTTCTTGTACTTGATAACTGACCCCACCTTCTCCACCTGGAAAACAAATAATACCCCCTACTCAAAAAAGCAAAAAAAGAATAAATTACCTACAGCCCTGCTCTTCCATGCACCGTACAGTGACTTACAAAAGGTATCCTATGTGAAAATCCAGGGTATAAGCTATTACCATTGCAAGTTTCATGTCTCCAGACATTTCATCCTTAAAGAGTAATGAACATACACACAAACTTTGCGTATAAAACAAGAGATGAACTGATGGCATTGGTGCAACAAACAGATATGTTCAACTTTTGCCAAAAGCAATATTTTACAACTATTGCCCACTGCATATAGTGCCATACTCAGCCACGGTGAAAAGCCCACCTGCTAAGAATGCAGGCATGGGGGAGAGCTGTAAAAATTAACCGGGAGAAGTACATTCCTTTGGCTGGTGACTGTAAATGTCCACTGTTAGCACAGTCCCATTTCTAGTGTTATTTTGTCCACACAGCTAGATGACAGACAAACACCTATGTGCTTGGTTCCACAGCTGCCAGCTTGCTTACATTCATCACTGAAGTTCTTGCTGCAAATTTGTTACAGTATTGTAGGATCTCATACACTGGCAAGCTGATGGTAAAACAAATATATTATTTGACTTAAGTTATTCAAATAATTTTGTGCGAAGACTGGAAGAAGATTGAGCTAAGTATTTAACAGGATAAGAACTGCAATGGAAAACAGAATTCACATACACTGAGAGCCAACAAAACTGGTATAGGCATGTGTCTGCAAAAACAGAGATATATAAACACTCAGAAGATGGCACTATGTGACTTAAGTAAGGCATTTGACTGCATACCATTTGATATTTTACTTGCCAAACTGCTGTTTTATGGAGTAAATGGTGCATCACTATCAGTAATAAGTTCCTACTTACACAACAGGAGACAATTTGTGTCAGTTAAAGATAGACGATCCTCACTACAGGTCGTCACATCTGGTGTGCCTCAGGGCTCAGGCCTTGGACCATTTCTTTTCATTATCGCAATAAATGATCTTCCAAATTTTGTTGGGCCTCAATCAGTTACTTGTTATGCAGATGACACAATGTTAATAACTACTGACCAAGAAATGGCAAGCTTACACCAGAATTCACTGGAGAAGCTTCACCTGGCACTCAATGGGTTGCATCTAACAAATTAGTATGCAATCCGGAGAAAACCCAACACCTACAGCTAGGACTAACTAAAGAAATAGAAACAAAATCTGTCAAATTGCTAGGCATATACATTGATTCAAAAATGAACTGGGAACCCCACATCAACCATGTCTGTAAAAAGCTATCTCGTGTGACATTCCTCATATGGAAATTAACTGACTTAATAAGTAAGAATTATTTGAGAACAGCATACTTTGGTCTTTTCCAGTCTCATATATATTATGGTCTGTTACTATGGGGACACACTTCTCATTTAAGTGTTATACTAGTAATACAAAAAAAAAAAAAAAAAAGTAGTACGAATAATGTGTAAGGTTGGACCTACGGAACACTGCCGTCCTCTGTTAAAAAAATTAAAAATATTGACAGTGATAACTCTTTATATTTATGTTTTGCTAATACATGTTAAGATTAACATAACAGATTTTTATACTAAGAGAATGTATACACCAGAAGCAAAACTAAAATTGATATTCCTGGGCACAGACTGACAAAAACAGGAAACTCACATAAAATTAACTGTTTAAATTCTTTAATAAGTTTCCACATTCTGCTTTTAGCACACCCTTTAATAACTTTAAAAATAAGCTTTATAACTGGTTAACTGAGAACCCATTCTATAGCACGAGAGAATTTTTTGATGTACGTAATATTGAAATTGATTTTTAATGCCTTGTTTTTAAAATTATATAATGTGTAATATAAATTATTCAACTCTAAACATAATGTTAACATTAATTGAATGTAATTTTAACTTAATGACTGCCTATTCCACTATATGTGGTCAACAGCGAATAAAGAATCTGAATCTGAACTACAGTCAGTAATGCCTATATAAGACAACAGTGGTCCAGCACAGGTGTAAGATCAGTTACTGCTGCGACAATAGCAGGTTATCATGATTTGAATGAAAAATGAGAGATGCGACACAGCATCTCTGAGGTCGTGATGAGGAGGGGATTTTCCCATGCAACCATTTCATGAGTGCACTGTGAATAACAGGAATCTGGTAAAACTTCAAATCTCCGACATCAGTGTGCTTAGAAAAAGATCATGCGAGAACGGGACCGACGACAGCTGAAGACAATCACACAACGTGACAGAAGTGCAGCTCTTCTGCCAACTGCTGTGTATTTCAATGCTGGGCCATCAACAACTATCAGCGTGTGAACCATTGAATGAGCCAAAGGCGCACTCGTGTACCCTTGCTGACTGCATGACACAAAGCTTTACGCCTCGCCTGGGCTCATCAGTACCAAAATTGGACTGTTGATGACTGCAAACATGTTGCTTAGTCTGACGAGTCACTTTTTCCAGTTGTATGGGTATACAGAAAACCTCATGAAACAATCAACTTTGTGTGTCAGCAGCGGACTGTTCAAGCTGGTAGAGACTCTGTTATGGTGTGGTGTGTGTGCCACTGGAGTGATACGGGATCCTTGATACGTCTAGACACGACTCTGACAGGTGGCACGTACATACACATCCTGCATTCCTTCAAGTTCATTGTGTATTCTGATGGACTTGGGCAATTCCAGTAGGACAATGTGACACCCCATCTGTCCAGAATTGCTACAGAGTGGCTCGAGGTACACCTCAGTTTAAATACTTCTGCTGGCCACCAAACTCCACAGACATTAACATTATTGGCATATCTGGAAAGCCTTGCAACGTGCTGTTCAGAAGAGACCTCCACCCCTGTGTACTCTTCTGGATTTATAGGCAGCAGTCCAGGATGCATGGTGTCAATTTCCTCCAGCACTACTTCAGACATCAGTCGAGTCCACATCGTGTCACGTTGTTGCACTTCTGCCTTCTCGCAGGGGCCCTACACAATATTACGCAGGCGAACCATTTTCTTTAGCTCTTCAGTGTATATCAAAACATTTAATTTGACTTTAATTTCTCAACAGGGAATGACTTAAATGAAAACTCTGTGCCTTATATGGAATAGTATGCAGCTTATTTTGATGTAGCAGAGACATTGATACAGTGTAGCTAGTTAAAAGAAATAGCTGCTTTCAACCAATATTTTGAAAAAAAAAAAAAAAAAAAAAATCATAATAGCAAAATAGGAATCACTTCTGTACTCTTAACCTGCTAATTCACCTAGAACTTGAAAGCATATGCTTCTCCAAATGTCAAAATAGTTTTAGCAGTGACTGTAGTATCTTGGGGGAAAGTAGAATTAACTCGCTAATATCTTGTCCTTAGAATACGACACAGCTGTTGAACTTCACTTCAAGTACTTAGTCTTTGAGATCAAGTTCCACATAATTCTCCTTTTTTCTTCAGGCTTTTTCCCAGACAGAATTTCCTGATGAGCAGAATTTTAATTCACACACACAGAGTTACAGGATCGATCACTATGGTGTAATGTATAACCAATCTTTGTGTCTGTTGGTATGCACTTCTGGCGGTAGATGTCATGCATTCTCCTGCTCTCTTGAGTTTTTGTAATCATACTTTTACTGCTTTCTTTATGAGCCATGTTTATTCTATGATTTCAGTGACGTACTCGAGGTTGTTGACATGTTTGATTTGTTTTACTGGGTGTTTAACTTCCACATGTTAAATTTAGTACTAATAGACACAGTATTTCTTTTACTTTTCTAGGGATTTATTGCCCAGCCTTTTCATCACATTGTTTGAGGTCTTCTACCTTCAAGACATTTACACAGTGACTGCAATTAGGCAAGGCAAAAGCCTTTGCCTACACAAACAGGAACAGTGATATAAAAAGTACGCCATTCTCACAGTCTCTATATTCAGGACATGAAAGGATTAACAAACAGCAGTACGTCAACTGCTCATGAGGCATTCGTCAGTGTTTTCTAGATACATTGGTTCAAACCTGACAAAAGGCAGAAGGATTTGACAGAATCATTAAATACAATAAATGAAATTAAGTATTTTGCAAATGTATACTTTTACTTGGATGGCACAGCCTAGCAATTCTTCAACAATGAAGAGAAGTGCAGTACCTGAGATAAATTCCAGGTTGAAATGAAGATATCATTCAATAACAATTTGGAACATTTAAAAAATGGGATGAACATAATGGGGAAATAACACAGAATGTTCAGGCCCTCTGCTACATTGTTAATGTGACTATAACAGAACGTTACACTTGATGGAAAGAGTCACCAAAGACATGTACTAAGCTCATTGGGTAAACAATTCACAGTAACAGAGAAAACGTTCATCGGGTGGTGTCAGTGTAGCAAGTAAATGCAACAGAAAAAGATTTATTCTATAATCTCAACATACATGAGGTTTTAAGTACTAATCAAAACCGTTTTAATTTTTTAAAGGGATTTGTAGGTCAGCATTTTCATCACATTATTTGATACTTCATTCTCATTGCTGTCGCTAGTATCACTACATTGTCTTTGATGGCTAGGCGCCTTTGTTAATTCAAGCAGAACACATTTCCAGAGCTTTCAAATTTTTTATTCTTTTTTACATTCTTAAGGAATTTATTAAAATGAAATGAAAGTGAGTGGTGACAGGTCATCTCCTTGTGGAACAACTGTTTTAATTTCAACACAGGTTTCTATTTCACATGTAAATTTTACTTTGCTTTCTGTGAGAGTTTGATTAATTAGGTGCACCTTCTTTTGGACTACTTATCGCCCTTCCAGGCTATTTATTTACAGCCCAAATTTTATTAATTTGTGAACCTAAATATTTATTTGCACAGTTTTATACAATATTTGTTAGAATTTTTTATTTTTTAGCTTTTTTTTTGGGGGGGGGGGGGGGAGGAATTTATGACGACTTCATATGGCATCATTGAGCTGGATGTGATTCTTTTACCATAACTAACATCATTTTCGAACTGTTTACTACTAATTAGGACACTGTACAACAATTTATTAATGAAAATTTCAAATTACTTTGTTTACTTTACCTTAATATGATATTTTGAAAGTCTTGTTGCGTGTACTTGAACTTGGACAACAAGTAACAACACATGTTCTCAATGCATTGTAGCTTAATGCTCTCTGTTTCCTTTAAGTATTGGTAGCCAACCTAATCACAATGAATTTTGGAAAGTCCAACAGTGTTGTTTATAATCTTTGGACAAATGGTTCGGCCTAAAGGAACAGATAAATATGACAGTGCCACATGGCATCAATGAGCTAGAAAGGCATATAAATAAGATATTATTGGTTAATAAAATAACATCTTCTTGAAGTCAATTAAAGAGTGAATGACTGAGCTCTTTCAGGTTATCTCATTATTTCAGTACCAGGGGTGGCTCGTGTTTAAGGACCAGTGGGGTCCCGCCCCACCAGAAATTCTGTGATGCAGTCTTATCAAATAATTTACAAAGATAATAATGGAAACTCCATGGCATTTTGAGGGTTGGAATTTAAAGAGTGGCAACCATTTATTCACAACCAGTACAAAAGCGTTAAATGTTGGTACCTGTTACTGTCCTTCAAAGTAGTCACCTGTGTTGTGTAGAACGCGTTGCCAGTGGAAGGCATAGTATACTGTTAGCAGAGGCTGTTTTGTTGATGGTGTGAAAGGAACAGTCTACTGCCTGTCAAATCTCTGGAACATTTCTAAAGCTAATGCCATGAAGTGGTTCCTTTATCTTCAAAATCAAATCAAAGTCACAAGGACTTGAGTATGGTGGATGGTACAGTACTTGACTGAACAGAGCAGCCACAGCTTGCACTGTATACACCTGCACATTGTCATGCAAAATGATTGGTGGGTAGTGCAGAAAGTCTTGCCACTTCTTTCGCAAAGATGGTTGCACGTGATGCTCCAAAAACGAACAGTAATACTGTGCACTGATGGTCTGCTGCAGAGGAATGCAATGCACTAGGATAACACCATCACAGTCATGCCACTGTTCTGTATGGCAATGCCGATTCTTCGCACTCCTCTTGAAGACCTTAATGACACTGTCGTGCTGTACGACCTCTGCCACATTCAACCTTGATCCAACTCCATTGTTCTTGTTTCGAAAATATAATGACACTGTTGCATTAGACCACTCGCTCACAAGTGACTGCATTTCCCTTTATTGTGCACACGCTGGTGATGTGGGACGGGTGAGTCCATTTGCTCAGAGGTAAGGTAGGTATGTTAACAACATGTGCTATCAGCGACAATAGTAGATTCCATTGCATAGTGTCTTCACAGCAGTGTTGCCACTATTTAAGTTACAACCCTCATATATGCATTTGTCAGGTGACACTAGCTGTGCCATCTGTCAGTTCAAGTTGTATTCTATATGTACCTCGATGTCAGTGATTTCATATTTTATTCTGCTGCATACCAAAATTACTTTGTAAGGTTTACATTTGAATGGTTAGCCCAAACAAGACTGTAACCAACAAATTCCATTAAATATGAGATAAACGTCAAACTACGTTTGACTTGCCATGCTGGACATATGTGAGAAAAGTTTGGGCCTGAGAATCATATATTGGCAGCAGCACATGCATTTGAAAATAGCGTTGAGTCGAACAACGTAGTAACTGCACGCAACATGGTGGCTCAGCTAGATGTCTCCCTTACATTAGCCAATGAGAAAAGATTAAATAAAGGGAAAAGTAGGAAGATATCATTAAGCTCATGGAAAGATAACATTCGTAAAAGTCTACGGGATAGTGGATGTCCATATATCTCCAGAAGAAAGCATCCTGTACCTGGAAAACAGCCTCCAAATCCAGTGAGTGGAACAACGTTGCAACTCACCTATGATATTTAATTTTTTGTGTACAATAGATTTAAGTTTTGCAATTAAGACTTAATAATTAGAGTTTATTCTGAGAAGTACATACATAAAAGTGTCTGATAATGATATTAACTCATTAATACACGGATCAATCATATAATAATGACAAATATTGTGATTGCACAGTAAACATAACCCCCTTTATTATTGTAGGAAAGAATCTGTCACTGTTCTCTTCAGTGTGGGCAACAAAGTGCAAGTAATAAGCAGAAAGCATTTTCCGATTTCTACAAGATAAACTATGATAATCAAAGCAGACTTCTGGCACATCAGTGTGTAGAGTTAGTAGACATTAAATGTCGGTCTACTAGTGCAGATGTTACATGCCGACATTGCAGCATGAGGTATTATGTGTCTACAGACAAAGGTAAATTGCATGTTTGTCAATAGACACTTTGTGATAAGCTGAAGATTACTGCAAGGCACTTTTCTATGGGAGTAAATGAAGTTGGGGAAGCCTCTAGAAGATCATCGTGGAAAACACTACAGTAGGCCACATAAGGTATCATATATTACAAAATCTTTAATAAGAAAGCACATCGACTCTTTTCCAAAGCAAGAGAATCCATTACTCAAGACATGAAAGTAAAAAGTGTTCCCTAAATCCTGATCTGACGGTAAGAAAAATGACAAACTCTTTTGTGAAGAGCACCCAGATGTTGAATGTTCAGAATATACCTATAGGGATATTTTTAGGTCTAATTTTAGGCTGAAATTTGGTCTTCCAAGATCCGATGCTTGTGCTTACTGTGATCGACTTTTTATTCACCTCATTTCTGCAGAGTCAAATGAGGAAATGCAGAAAATAGAGGAGGAAGTCAACTTCACCACCACAGATCTGAGGCAGTGTATAAATCTTTGGCAGCTGATACCAGTATTAGCAAGGAGAATAAGGATATTGTTGTGCTTTGTGTTGACTTACAACAAGTTTTATTCTGTCCCAATTTGCATCATTCATCTGTATTTTACCAAAGACAGTACTCCTACTATAACCTTGCTATCCACAATACCATCAATAATATAGCTTTTATATGCTTCTGGCATGAAAGCATAGCCAAAAAGGGTTCTGTTGAAATTTCACCTGCAATACTGAAGTATATTACAGAGAATTTCCAACCACTGAAAACAGGAGAAACAACACATCTGATTCTGTGGTCAGATAGATGCATAGGTCAAAATAATAACTGGTGAATTGTTGCTCTTTTTCGGCATTTAATAGTACAGAAGTATTTCACTATTGTTGAACAGAAATTTCTAACCACTGCTCATAGCTTCCTGCCCTATGACAATGATTTCGCCTTGGTGAAAAGGAAATCAGCAACAGTTTATGAACCTATGGACTGGGTGGAAGTCATAGGAGATGCTAGTTCAAAATTTTTTAGTCTGTGTCATGAAAATGGAAGATTTTAAAGATATGAGTGTAGCTGAAATTTCTATCCGTAAAGGATCATTTAAAATAACAGAATATGTTTGGATGCAAATCATACATGATGACCCAACAACCATTCGTAGAAGGAAGAGTCACAATATTCTCCAGCCTTGGGTTAGTCAGAGTACCTGTACTGCAAAGAAGATGAGAGGAACTGGATACAAAACTGTACCTCCAGTGAATGTCCACAGTTTTCCAAATGCGTACACAGGACCTCTACACATAACAGCGGCAAAGAAGGACCTACTGGATATGTGCAGATATATTCCAGTTGCATCTAGAAAATTCTATGAGGACCTGCTCTCATTGAATTAAGTTTCCACTATCTTTAGTAGCACAAAGTTCATATTGTTTGTATGACTGATTAGTGACAACAATGCAAATATGTTTGTTTATACCTTTGTTTCTAATATGCTCATTACACATATTTTGACTGAGAATTGTGACAATGAAATACGAGATTTGTATTACGAGCTGGTAATGCTCACAGTCAGTTACAATGTTGTTCCAATTTAAAACTGTTTAATACTCGATTTTGTTTTGTACATAGAATAAGTAGCCTACAAGCTCGATGATGGCAACACAGTATAGTTAACATCAAATAATTTGGAATTTCTTTCATATCACTAGTCTAGCGATGTTTTTTTCCAGCTCCTGTATAATTTAGCTTTTGTCAGTTACAACGTTTTTTGGGTTAACCATTCATTTGTTTTGCAGTTGAAGATGGTATGTTACATAATAATTCATTTAATGTGTAGAGTTAAAAGGAAACAAAAACAATCAATTCTGTACAGTTTATTTGAATAGAATTCTAAATCAAAATAACAGAATACATTCCATAAATTTTAAGCCTAAACATGTAAACACTTTCCATGAGCATTTAGGCCTATTTATGAGTTAATTTACATAGTTTAAGGCCGCTATTTTTGACTTGTGATACTGAGGAATCATTTTTATTATTTACAAATACTTTGATTAGAACTGCAAATGTTTTTTGCCAACAAAAATAACAAATCAACAAATAACAACTATTACACATGCCTCCCAATTTGGCACATTCATTTATGAGTAAGCAAATCATCTTGCACCTCACCCATTAAGTACTTTCAATAACATACTTATCAAAATTATGTCTAAAAATTTCTGACATTTTGTATGACATACTCTGAGCACAGCCATTGATTAAAAACATTTATTTCTCTTCATCTGTATGTGGAAGTTGGCAACTTCATACTCATTATCATTATATAATGCTAGAGGCATTTTACATTTTTCATGTTCCAACTCACTGCTTGCCCAGCCCATAATATAATTCCTTGCATTTGTTTCAATAAACTTACCTTCATTGATATTGATATCAGCATATGGAGATAAATTAACATTGTCTTCAGCAAACATTTCTTTAACAGGTGCATTGAAAGGCAGTGTTTTGTAGTTCATTTAATTTTACTAGTAATGCTGCTGCATTTACTTCACAGTTACTCTTTTGAGAGAGAGAGAGAGACAGGAAACTATTGACCATAACTGCTAACTGGCCTTATTGCACTGTGAAATTTACAAGCATCAGGTGCTACATTGTTACCTCCATTTCCCTCTTATAATAGAAAAGGCATTTTCAATGCATACCATATGCAACCCTCTGATGAATAAGAAACTAAATCTGTCACTTAGTACTTTTCACAGAAATAAAAGTCTTGTGATATATCTATCCATCCTTTGATACACTGTGAGTTACTTTTACTGCTTTCCCTTTTATTTCAAACAACCATTTGTTTGAAAATGTGTCGCATTTCCTCAAGCTTCTCTGAATGTTTATAATTGGTATGAAGAGGTTTCCAAGACTGCTTTGGACTACTACATTTTGATGAATTGAAAATGTGGAACAAAACATCACATATGTCAATAAATTGATCTGTGAAAGCAGCAGATAATGGTAAAGAACTGAAATCTACTTGCACTAGCATACCTGTAGAAACAGAATGACTTGGTCCCATACTGCTAAACATACCCTCATTGGATTAAATGGAGGGAGTGTGATGCATTTCTTTGTCAAAAGAGGGGCACATCAGGGTAGCATTACAGCATCCTTTTTCATAAAATTTCTTATATAGGACCAACTAAAAATGTTCCCTTCCAACTGAAAATCATATTTCTTAATAATATTTCTTGATGATTTAATCAAATGAGGGGGATCACAAAGGAAATAAATTTTTTCTTCATTAACCCCAAATAATGGACATTCAGAAGTCATACTTAAAATCTCCTCATCTTTACAATGTTTGCACCTCGATCATAAATAACTGAATTTGCATTATTACCTGAAGTAACATTTACTTTATGCATTTCCTGGTATAGCATCCTTAATTAAAAAGTACCCTATAATTTGCTTAATATTCAAAGATATAACCTTAACCATTACAACCATAGCCTGGCTGCACAACTGCTGCTGTGATGAATTGAACATTTGAACTTAAGCCTTCAAACAAATTATTCTATGTTCTGTATGTCAAATGTGATCTCAACAATATAATGAAGATAGTTTGCAACTCACCGCAAAGACATATGATGAGTTGCGACAGATACATAAAAAAGCCATTCACACATACAACACTTCAGCTATCGGCCGTTAGCCTTTGTCAGAAAAGAGAGCATTAACACAGGCACACTTCACACAGCACAGTGGCTGGAATGACGTTGTGAGTCTGTAAGTGTGCCTGTGTGAATGTGTAAAATCTCTCTTTTCTGTCATAGTCTAATGGCCAATATCCAAAGTGTTGTATGTATGAATGTCTTTTTTATGTGCCTGCCACAGCTTGCAATACATCTTTGTGGTGAGTTGTAAGCTGTCATCATTATATTGTTGTACCTCAAGCCGGACTTTCCATTATTACATGTGATCTCAGAGGCAGTTAAATACTTTCCTTAGACTCCATATTTGCAGATTTCATTTTTAATAGCTCCAGGACCGTGATGTTAACACCAGACTTTATCTCTGCATTTCTGCTCAGCAGGGATCGACTGGTTGGTAAACAAAAATGTGCCTGCAGGAACCTATTTGCCGTTGGTGATCAAAAGTCAGAGCTAAAGAGAAACTTTTGTCTGTTCTCAGTAGTGACATCCCTGGGCATTCCTGTTTCTCAGTGTTGCCTGAACCTTAATAATTTTTCCTGCAACACTGGATTCTTCACTGTTTCTCTTCTCTGCACTCACTACTTTCCCCAAGATCCTCGTAATTAGCAGCTATGACTTCTTCATCATCTTGTCCTCTCTTTCTTTTCTTTGGACTGCTTCTGTGAAAAGTTTCCTTTAACATAGGCAACAGAAGTGAACATACTACACCAGGCCAAATACTGAAATAATGTGGAAAATTTAAGACATTTTAATTTTCTGTTTATCCTTGCCACGTTTCATAAATGCTAAGATACAAATTTGTTGTAAGATACAAAAAGCTGACAGTGAAGGTATTGTGCTGGCATCTCAAAGCCTCCTCTGCTCTTTAAATAATGAGATTAAAATAAAACTTGCCATTATGTATTTATTGTTATAATACATTAACCACCTTTTTTAAAAACACTACATGCAAAGAACAAATTAGGGACCTTACACTTGACTTAACAAATTCTTATTTTTGAAATCTTTCTGCACAAAGTGGTCTGAGCATACTACATAACTTTTATTCAAATGCTCTGGACCCTTCTTTTTCAAAATTTTATCCAAGTCTGCTCTTCGGCTACAGATAACACACTGGCTCCAGCTATAAACAATTTATAAAATAAGGTACATCAAAGAGTAAAAAACACTGTCTATTAAAAGCAAATGATCTGAGTAAGCCTGATGGTAGCCTGCTTAAACTATCGTACTTACATCTCTTTATTTTTTGGAAACCTGAAGAAAGATTTCAGAGTGCTTTACTTTTTGAAGCTGTTACAGCCATATATAGCACATATACTCTGTCTCCTAACCATTTCCTAGTTGTATAGAGTAAACCAAGAAATCAACTCTGTCTTCCGAGTCTCACAATGTAAATTGGCTGTTTACTCCCAGTTTTAGTTTATATCACACAACGGTAGATTGTGCTTGGGAGCAGTGTCAAATGTTTTAGGGAAGAGTTTCCACTATTATCTTTATAAGCTATTTGTTTTCATCATATTTGTACAGCATTATATCAAACAGTTTGAGTATGACAAGGTTTTGGTGTAGTACAAGTGACAGATCAGCAGTAATCAGCCTCAGTTTCCACTGTTCTGTTGCAAACACACACATTGTTACTCTGTCCTGCCAGTATTTGAATGATGTCTTGTCATGACTCCCCTCTCACCCCTCCCCTTAGCATATCCTACCACAGTGATAAACCAGTTTTCTCACCTGCCATCCAGTGCAAAGGGCCAGTGGAACATGGCCGCTTACTCAAATCCAAACTCCCGAGTGTTAAAACTACAGTAACATTGATGTCGCCAAACTTCTTCCCTGGCTTCACCTCCCCCCTTGCCTAAGCACAGCTTGGGGCCATCTCAAGTGGGCCTGGCATACATCCTGTGCTGCACTGCAGAAAGCTTGCTGTACCTCACTCATCATTTCCAACCATACTTCACATCAACATAAGGTCCTGGGCCAGTCGCCTTGGGTCCAAGCCCGAATTAGAAAGTATTTGAGTACATTTTTGTGAGGTACTGTTACATTCATGTTCCTTATTTTGCATTTTAATAGCTGCAGTTCAGTTACTTATATGAAGGTGTGAATTTCTGTATGACAATAACTTTTAAAAACAAAGTACAAAAAATTCCACCCTTTCTTTAGTCCTGAACGAACTTGTCTGTAATGTAAAGTTTTCAGTGCTCTGTCAAACTATTCTCACAGTACTCATCTACTTCCTCTTCCAGTTTTGCAATACTGTCTTCAAGTTAATTTCCCTTGTATAGCCTCACTACATACTCATGAGGTAGCAAGCACGGGTGAGTATTCAAATTGTGTGTGCCGCCTGCGTACTTACGATTCCCACCACCAGAGGCATGAGCAGGACAAGGGCAGGCAGTGCGCCACATACTAACATCAACCGGAGAGAGCAGGGGCAGGCAGTTCTGTTGTTTATCTGCTAGTGATAACAAGTCGACAGCAGACGAAGGCGTTTTCAGTTAAGAGTGGTATGGAATGTATTTCAGTTTACAACACATTGGTGACATTGTCACAATTCCATGTGTTTAGTCTCTTCCGCCATTATTTCATTAGGTGTTTTCTCACAATGACGGAATGGCACTCAAAGAAGTGCTACACTGGCTTGTTGACCGTCAAGAGACTGTCGAGGCAGTGTTGCAAAACCAAAATCACCTTGGTGTTGGTGACTCAAACTTAGGTACTGCAGTCTAGCTTCTGCTAGTTTTGAGCCTCTGTGCCACACAGGGTTTCACACATCTTCCTCACCTTCTTACCCAATGGCCTTTCCTGTGTATGATGAAACCACGGAAGAGTGAGACGACTACGAAAAATGATTGCGGCAACACTTTCAGGTGTTTGGCACACAAGATGCCCTTCTTTGTCGGGCCTATTCCTCTCGTGTGTCACCCAGGATTTATCAACTGCTGTGTCAACTGGCCCCCTTGCAAGATCCTACGTCTCTTACTTTTGAACAGATGTGTAACTTGCTGTTCTCATATTACTACAAATTTACGCTTGTCGTGGCTTCTCGAGTGGAATTTTACAGGTGTCACAAACAACCACACCAATCGTATCTATTGTGGGTGGCTGAATTTCACAGCCTCAGTCGCCATTGCAATTTCGTGTCTAAGGTTACCAAGGAACCACACGCTGATCAGATGGTCAGGGACGTGATTATTCATCTTGCACCTAACAGAGAAGTGATTTGCAAAAGGAAAACCCCTTGTTGTCAGATGTTCTAAACATTGCTTGAGCTTTCAAGGTTTCGTGGGCCGCGGAAAACCAAATTGAAGCGTGGTGTTGGCTGTTCAGCCCTCCACCCGTTGACAGCCAATGGAAGACGAGCCTACTGACACCAATGTCGCCACAATTCGACAACATTCTGAGTGGTCAGGCGGTTGGCATCATATGCAGAAACAGCCAATGGCACACAGCCTGCAAACATAAACTACACAGGCTCGCATTTGTTCGCCTTTGCCTCCTTGCCCTTCTTGTTTTGTCATTTACAATCGTACTGTTTATCCTTGGTGCTGGGCCACATGTCATTGTTGCAGAAAGAAGGGGCATATTGTGCCTGTTTGTTGATAATTCCCCCTCTCCTCCCCCCCCCCCCCCACCGTATATACATGATCAGGATATGGACACCAATTTAAATTGTGTTGCAGTGCTCATAGCTCCCCTGTCTAGAGTTTTTCTTGACCTTAAAGTATTTCGGAAGGCCTTCCGTATACAGGTTGAAATGAGGACGGCAGTCACCTTGTTAAATACACAAACCTATGTTGACTTGGACTATCTGGCCCTCCTGCCAGTCACTCACAAGCTGCTGAGTTATAATAAACAACAGATTTCCATGTTCAGCCAGTTTACTGCTCCGGAAACCTACTGCACAGTGATTCACCCCTTAACATTTCTGGTGGTGGACAATGTGTCCACACAAAATCTTTTTGGTATAGATTCTTTTCGGCTATTCGGGTTTTCTATTTCTGGTGAGATCAATTTTGTCTCTGATGAGGTACCGTACCCGCAACTGGATGCGCTATGTGCGGAATTTTCGTCTTTATTTATGCTGGGGCTGGGTTGTGCCATGTCATTCCAGGCTCACATCATGATAAAATCTTCCACACGGCTGCATTTCTTTCGAGTGTACCCATTACCTGTGGCCCTCCCTGGCTCAGTTAAAGCAGAATTAGATCACCTCAGGAACCTGGGGTTCATTCGCCCAATATCTTCAAGTGAGTGGTCTATTCCCCTGGTCATCTTTAAAAATCAACTAGCAAACTGCGGCTCTGTGCCGATTTTAAGGTCAAAATAAATGCTCACTCCATCATAGACACTCACCCATTACCTTGCCAGGAGGAGTTGCTAACTAAATTGTCAGATAATTTTTTTCCAAGATAGATTTGGCAGGAGCCTACATCCAGCTCCTCTTAGACAAGACTTCACAATGTTCGTTGGTGATTAAGACTCCTTTTGCCCTGTACCAATATTTACAGCACCCGTTTGGGGTGGGCAGTGTTCTCGCTATCTTTCAGCGGTTCCTAGAACAGCTCACTTTCCCAATCCCGGGCTGTATAAATTACCTGGGTGACATTGTGGTTTCCGGCAAATCTGCAGACGACTACTTACATAATCTACAGTCCCTTTTTTTGGTCCTAGCCTGCTGGTCTTAAATGAAATCTGTATAAAGGCCAATTTTTCCAACCCTCCATTGACTATCTGGGTATTCACATTTCCCATGAAGGTATTTCCCCTTTACAACATCACATTACAGCCATTTTGACTCGACCTCACCATATGTTGGTGAAGGTGTTGCAGGTCTTCCTAGGCAAGATTGCAAATTATCAGAAATTCCATCCCAATGCAGCACCCATTGCATGCCCCATTGCACAAAGTCATGCATTTTCAGTGGTCCCCAGCATGTGATAAAGCACAAATTCCATTTGGTCACAGACCATAAACCCCTGATCTTGTTGTTTAATCCTTCAGCATCAATTCCAGAAAAAGCCGCACACCACCTCCAACATGGGCTCTCTTTTTGTCAAGATTCAATAACGAAATCCATTTTTGCCCTACGGCTCAACATGAAAATGCTGACACACACTTCCGTTTTCCAGCAGGCCCTGGCCCTGTTTCTTGACAGTAACAAACAGCTTTGTTTTCACCTGGATGTGGAGGCTCAACAGGCAGTACATGGTTTTCCCATTACTGCCTCACAGATAGTGTCAGCCACTTCCGCCGATCCTGTACTACGACAAGTTGTGTCATGTGTACAAAATGGTTGGGCGCAGAGGCCCCCGGGCTGTGGTTCGGATCCACTTCTCAATTATTTCTCATTTCGGTACCAGTTTTTTCTCCAGGACGGCATCCTATTGTTATCTACATTGGACGCAGCACCAAGGGTGGTCATTCCCTCCTTTCTCCATTGCGAAGTTCACCATCTTCTTCATGCAGACCACTGTGGGGTACCCTGTACAAAGGCACTGGCACACCACCATGTTTTCTGTCCAGTGCTAGATGGAGATATCGTCCGCCTTGTTTCTGCTTGCTTAAAATGTGTCACCCACTAGGCAGCTCCCCTTGCATCTTTTTCTCCATGGCCAGAACCAGAAAAAGCATGGAAATGAACTCAAGTGGACTTCCTGGATCCCTTTTTGCATTCTTTTTGGCTGTTGGAGCTAGATGCATTCTTGAAATTTCCATACATGATTCATTATAGTTCTACATTCACAGCGGTAACGATCACAGATCTTTCAAAAATCTTTTCCTTGGAAGGTTTGCCAGTCATGTTGGTTACAGATAATTGCCCGTAGTTTTCTTATCAAGAGTTTTCAGACTTTTGTGCCCTCCAGGGTATCCGTCATGTTTTGGATCCTACGTTCCACCCCCAATCCAATGAGGAGGTGGAATGGCTGGTCAGAACGTTTAAGACCCAAATGAAGAAATGTGTGGTTCAGACATCCCCTGAGGTTGCCTTAGAGTAATTCCTCGCATATTACTGAGTTACACCCATCACTGACAGGAGTCCAGCTGAGCTTCTACAAGGCCACCAGCCACGGACACTGCATCTCCTTCTGCAGCCCCTGCCAGGCCACGTCCACAAGTCACCATGGACCTATTTCCAGCTAAGGACAACCATATGTATGGGCACGTTATTTTGTTTGTCACCCTAAATGGACTCCAGAGGTCATCACGCACTGTTCCAGCCACTGTCTCTGTGAGGTCCACAAGAAGGACAGTCTCACATCCCAACATGTGGATCAACTGCGACCTCAAGTGGCAAGCCGAGAGATGCAGGACATGAATCAGCCCCCCTCAGGCCTCCCAACAACATCAGCGAACAACTGTAGAGCTCAGCTTCATCCAGGCCAATCCTCCTCGGCAAGCAAGGAGCTGTGGCTCACGACCAGCGGCAGCCCCAGCCGCTACACTCGCTCTGCCACCAATGCCTCCTCTTCCTCCCCCATCTCCACTTGAGTCTACCGACTCTGGCAGAGGACAGCAGTATGGACCTCAAACCCTCCTCACTCACCATATCACAATGGCCACCATCGGAAAGAACGCGCCGAGCTGCACGGCATTTCCAGTTCCCACAACTGTACTCTCTGGTGCCAGCTCGACGTTTTGGAGTGAGGACCCAATGGATGCCATGTGTGTGGTGTTCCATTTCTCTGCAAGGAAGGGAGTTGTGCTCTAAGGTAATGAGCATGGGCAAGTATTCAAATCGTGCATGCTGCCTGTGTACTTAAAGACTTCCACCACCAGAGGTGCGAGCAGGACAAAGGCAGGCATTGTGCCACATACTAAGATCAGGCAGAGAGAGCAGGGGCAGTTCAGTTCTGTTATGTATCTGCTAGTGATAACAAATCAACAGCCAATGAAGACATTTTCAGTTAAAAGTGATATGGAATGTGTTTAAGTTTATAACACTCCTTCCAACTTTTAGCTCTTCTTTTTTTGCATAGTACTGGCTTACCATCTGAGCTCTTGATATGCACCATATACCTTCAGAATACTACCCATTCCATTCAACTGCTCTTCCAAGATCTTAGGTGTCTCTAGTAGAATGGCAGTGACATTGCAAAACTTCAAATCACTCCCTCGCAAAATCTGGTTTTTGCTACTCACTGCTCAGTGTAAAGACTGCATAATATTGGGGAGAAACAACAAGACTGCCTCACTCTCTTCTCAAATACTGTTTCTTTTTCATGCCTTTTGGCTCTTAAAACTGCAGTCTGGTTTCTATGCATGTCATGAATAACTATCTACTTTCTGTATTTCATTTCTGATAGCATTAGAATGTTAAAGAGGGTATTCCAGTCAAAAGTGTTAAGACATTTACGAAATTTACAAATGTTTTAAAGATAAATCTGCCTAACTTATCTTCCAAGATAAATTAGGGTCAGTAATACCTCATTTGTTCCTTTATATTTCTGGAACACAAAACAGTATTTGCTGAGGACAGCTTCTAATAGTTTTTCCATTCTTCTAAAGAAGAATTAAAAGAATAAATAATAATAATAAAAAAAGAAAACAACTACTACACAACATGAGTGATACGGTTGAAGAATGTCTTTTGAAGATACTCTTCTTAAGGACAACTGAACTTCCTTCAGCTGTTGTTGAGTGTGTTGTTAAAAGATGTGGGTCAGTGTCAGAGCTGCATGAATGCTAAATAAAAGTCTGCTAGTGATATTGAAAGTAGTAAAACACTGAAATATTTTCCAAATTATTGTTTTCTGCGACAACTTGATCCATGTCTGTGCTGCTTCATTCCTCTTCAGCTCTACACAGTGAAAACAGAGTTTTCATAAGTTGCATAAACATTCCCTTTATGTGATATCTTTCCATAGGTATGGTTATTTATCAAATACGGCTTTAACCCTTTCCAGCCCAAATTTTATTAATTTGTGAACAAAAGTATTTCCTTGCATATTTCTGTTTATAATGATTTGATTTTTTTTAAAGGAAAATTTGGGAAGACTTTATATGGCATCACTGGGAAAGATATGTTTCCTTTACCGTACCTGAGACCTTTTTCTAACTGTTTGCTACTAATTTAGATTTTTACAATAATTTATTAATGAAATTTTCAAATTATTTTGTTTCCTTTACTTTGATATAATATTTTGAAGGTCTTGCTGTTTGTACTTTAACTTAGACATTAAGCAACAATATACATTTTGTCAATGCTTTGTAGCCTAATGCTCCTCTATTTCCTCAAAGTAATGGTAGCCAAGCTACCCGCAATGAATTTTGGAAAGTCCTGCAGTATTGCTTATAATCTTTGGTCAAATGGATGGGCCGAGATGCCATATGGCATCATCGGGCTGGAAAGGTTAACGGACACATATTCATAGTCTTTATTTACCATTAACAACATACAGTGGATTAAGCTTTGTCAGTAATACTGTTTTACAACTGTATTCAAAATATTAGAAATTAATCATCAAGTTGTGTATACAAATTAAGTATCTTATTTTGACCAGTCATAAAGCTCTAAAATCAGCATCTTAAAAATCAGTTTCAACATTACACACATAAGAAATTCTCTTAGAATTTGTAGAACTGATTGTTAACTAACTGGTTGTACAGATTATTTTTGGAACTGTTGAAGGTACGGTCAAAGGCAATTTAGTAAAGAATTTCATGTTTATTTCCTTTTCTTGCCAGTATATGCATGGATCTGTTAATACTCATTTTGTCTTTCATCTTGTGATAGTGCTTTACTCTCCAGTGGAAAAAAAGAAGTAATATTTTTCTTACCACATTTCAACAATATATACATATAAAGCTTTTTGTCAATATTTTGACCTAAGTGAAAACGGAACTTTTTTGCCTCTCTGGAAGATGGAACTATGAATATGCATATTACTACTTCTGCTTATGAGTATGGGAAAAGTAATGCTAAAGGCATCAAAACCTTGTTGGTAAAAGCTTCTTCGGTAGGCAGCTGTCTTCTAATTTTCTACAGTGAGCTGCATCATCAGATTGCAGAAAAGGTTTTCAGAGGGCACAATGTGAGCTAAAATCACTAAACAAGGCATCAAAAACTTGCTGCATATGTAGATCAGTTGTTAAAATACTATCTTTTTGTTTTGATTGCATATTCATGACAATGCAGTGCAAAGAGAAGAATACCAACCTGTGTGTTAAATGTGGCAAAAACAAATACATTATGCTGAAAGTATAATTGAAATATCACCGTATGAGAGGAAACAGTTTTAAAAGATTAAAACATAATCTATTACTTACTTTTGCTATCTGGAGGTATGGCAGGGAAATATTGAAATTTTCATTCATATCAGCGAACCACACAAGGCGAACATTTGTTATAACAAATGTACCAAGGTTTCCCTGAAAATATAACAAAGTCTCTATAAAATAGGGCACTTATATGATGAAATTAAAAATGCTTTCTTACATAATATAACACAGACCTGATCACTAGACAGATTCCACACTCCATTCACCATTGTGACAACTTGCTCTAATGGCAGAAGCTTGAGTTGTTTATTATAAATTATGGCACCCCTCAACTTTAGTTCACGGTACATTCTTGATGATGTGTATGCTCTGCAATTTTAATTATTCACATTAATTAGTACAAAACTTGACTGAAAAAAACTGAGAATCATTTTGATTTTACTCACACACATATGCACAAGCACATGTGTGCTTGTTACGCCCCAACCCCATAAACTGGTGAAAAAAGCTACCTGCAAATTCCAACATTAAATTAAAAAAAGGAATGCAGACCAACATAATTGCTCAAGGGTGAAATGCACAAACCGTGTGACAGCATTTTGAAATTTCTGTAATAGAAAGAAGAGCAAAGACTCATTTAATGACAATGGGTTGGATTTTAAGATGTCTTAATGTATATAAAGTAGGTAATGCAGATGTTAACATTAATCAGTCCTTTTAGTTTTGAGAAGTTTGTGTAATATTTGACCTAGGATACCACATGTCATCAGATATAAAGTAGCTACAAAATTTCAGTCTGATGTTATACTAATCAAATAAAGCAACTCAAATTACCATCCTTGATTTTAGGCTCTAGTTAATTACATATTATTTCATTTGTTCATCAACTGTCTACAATTTAGAACTAAACTGGCATTCACTCACGAAATGAATTGCTCTTTATCACTAGTGACAGTCACACACACTGAAAACTGTCTCAAATGTTCTAATTGCCTACATCATACATAATTCATGATTTTCAGTGTGTCAGGTGACACACTAGCAACCCATCGGACAATGCAGATGCAAAATCCAGTCAAGTTATCCCAGAGGTGCCCCCCCCCCCCCCCCACACACACACACAAACACCTGAGATATTAGGTCCTGGATCCCTAGTTTATTACCTAATAAAAATGGTTTTGGCATTTAATATTATTAAAATTAAATATCTTTTATTTCACATTTTGTAAATTGTTTTATAAAGCCCCCATCCCCAGCTGACCAAAAGTACTCATTTGTCACCCCCCCTTCCCCAGAAATTTCAACAGATTGTGCCATGATCCCTCCTGTGGACACCTCTGCGTCATCATAAATGTATGCTTCTGTTTTCTCTAAACCTATGTTTGATGCCTCACAGATATGTTTTTCATTGTAAAGTAGTACAAGTTTCCAGACACATTTATTAGCTATTTTTTATGATTAGTTTCTTATCTGTCTGCCTGTTAGGTACAAATTTTGTGGCTGATTTTAAACTAAAAGCCCAATGAGGTACGCACTTGAAATTTTAAATAAGTGGATGATAATGCAACATTAACTCACTTTCTTGTTGATCTGTTCTATACAGATGAGGGAGGAACACATACAATATTGTAACTGATGCATGAATAGTTCATATTGTAACTATTATATGTTCCATGTGTCCCATATATTTCATTATAAATCTTACAACCAATTTAAACATCAAAATCACAAATTTTAGAGCTACTTATTACAAGTGTTAGGAAAAATTATTTTATACTTTTTAGTATGATTTAAAAGATGTGTTACATTACAATTCATTTTTATTCCAAAAAATTATTTATCAACAATAGAAAGTGTAGTAACTTTCCAGTTACTACACATACTACTGAGCAAGGTGGCACAGTCATATCACACTGGCTCACTTGAACAGCATGTAGAGCTCAGACTTTTCCCATCTCAACTCAAAAGTGCCTGTGTTCCACCTCTTCCAGTCTTTATGACAAAGAGAGTGGGCATTAATTCAACAGTTATTCACTATCTCATTATGGACTGAAAAAGTATGCAAAATTATGACTAGATTTAAATGTCCCAAGGTAAGAAAAGCCCATTTAAAATTATGAGATGATAAAATTAATCAGCAATTGAACCACATAAAACTAATTTTTCCCAGCAATCTAATGTTACAGAATGCTTGCCTAACAAGAGGGCCATTGTCTCTTGGTGGTGAAGTATTTTTCCAGATCCTATATTAATCTATATCTATAAATGTGAATGTCTGTTCGGTGTACGTTTATCACGTCTGAACCACAAGACATAAAGAGCTAAAAATTTGTACAGTTACTAATGTTTACACAGGGAAGGCTTTAGGCGCGGTTTTATGGCGATCGGATTGCTATTTATCTGTATATATTAATGTAAATGCCTGTTCGGTGTATGCTTATCACGTCCAAACGACAAGATGCAGAGACTTAAATATCTGTACAGTTACTAATTTATACCTGAGGAATAGCAACAATTAGGCACCTCATGTGATCCATCCATAACCTTGTTACAACTGAGAACGGGTTCACGGTGTCCATAGTGATATGGAAGAGGATCTATTAAAAGAAATTTAAGAAGAGAATAGGTATGGGGAGAACCAACAGCTAGCTCTCCAATAGTTGTGTCAGTTCAAGTCAAAGTTAGATCCAACACAACCTTCTTTTCATTTTCTTTTACCTGCCATACAGTTCATGCCCCCACCATCTTCCCTGCCCACACAGTAGCTTCATGTAGTCTCCCATTCTGCCAAACACTCCTGTCCCTCCCCTTCCTTCCTCCCTGTCAGCCAAAGAGCACCGGTATATTCCCCCACCCCCGCCATGCCTCTCACTCCTCTCTCTAATCAACAAAGGCTGTAACAGTCACAAGCTATTAAGATGTATTATGTTATTTGTGTCTCTCTGTGGCTCATTGGATGTCTCTGTGATGAGTAGCAATCTACCCTTCTCAAAAATATTGTAGAATGCTTCCTGGAATGTTCACTGTTTGTATCCTGTTAAACTGTAAAATTGCTGGGAAATAAATTTCTGTAAATCCAAATGTGTATACTATTTTTAAAATGGCAAATGTAACTGCACCTGGCAAAATGAAGGGTTTCTCCTTCTAGGTACATGAAAATCCCTGGTCCTTTTAGTGTTAAGGATATATGGAAGTAAACTTGTCTAATGCTTTGTCTTCCACTCTGTTTTCCTGCTTATTTGCAACTAATGTGCATATAAGTTTATGCACACTGTGGTGTTTATTTAAATGTATGTTATTCAATTCCTGCAAGAAAACAAGGAGGATCAGCCTGATTACTAGGACGTCATGACGCAGGTTTTCTTTACTTTGCTTGTCCGTCAGGTGGCTGTGTTGTGTTGTATTTACATTGTCCCATGACAGAATGTGCTATGAATTAATGAGATACCTATTCATTTCTCAGTACTGTTTGGAAAAGTACAGTGCAATATGATGCAGCAGTACAAGTAAAGTTATTCAGAACTCACTGACCTGCACCTTGTCCTACTCCATGGTCTTCATGGTCACCTGACCTGAATTTCTTGATTATTTTCTATAGGGATATCTGAACCCACATATTCATGACACCCCAGTGGATACGCAGATGGAATTAGTTGCCAGAATTGTAGCTACTTGTGATGTGATTCAAAACACACCATGGATATTTGTCAGGATGTGTCATAATCTTGTTTGCCAACTTTATGTTTGCGTTGAGGTTGATAGCCATCAGTGGCAGTACATTTTGTAAGAACATTGCAAATGGTATGTTCATTGTGTTCATTTGCAGTTCACTGTAAGTACAGAAAATATAAAAAGTACACCGTAATTTGACTGTACTCCTATTATCTCCTTAAGCTGGCTTCTTTCACCACAAGTTCCCTGCCTCAAATTGTTCAGTTGAGCAGCCTCTATGTCCTGTTACATTTTTGCATCCTCTTATGTAAACACCCTGTATAATGAATCGGCTGGAAACCCGGATTCTTACAAGAAGACTGGAATGCTTACAATATACAGCTTCATCACCACACCATGGCAGAGGTAAAGGATTTTTTCTAATTGTCAATATCCCCTCATGTGGATCACTTGCTGTGCCATTTATCTCACTTGCAGGAACCAGCATCTCTTTCTCTTAATGATATGTGTCATGTCATTGCAGGTGTATGCATTTGGTCACTGCCCATGTTGGAAGCTACCCACCTCTAATGACCATGCTGTTGACGGAGAGTTAAAGTCGAATGTTGCTTCCTTCCTTGAATTCTACCAATGTCGCAAATGGCCACAGCAGTCATATAAAACTTGTGCAGGTGCATTTCACAGCCAGCCTCAGTCGTAAGTATTGTTGGTTCATCATGGCAAAGTCTTAGTCATCTCATATGGACACTGTGGTCAAGAACCTAACCATCTGTTCAGTTTATGATAAGAAGAAGTGTTCAAATATCCTTCACTTTGAGGACTATATTAGTAAAAGTTTTGGATATTTTCCAGTGTTTTAATGTCTTGATATACTACAGCATCATCCGTGGAATGTTTAATTGAACTTCCAATGATGTCTACAAGGTTATTTATATATAATGTGGAATGAAACAGTCCTATAATGTCCCTTGGGGCATACCAGAAATCACTTTCGCATCAGAACTTGTCATTCTTTGTTGACAATGACATGCAGCATTCTGTTAGCTAGAAACTCTTCAATCCAATAACACAGTTGGTCTGATATTCCATACACTCTTATTTTGTATATTAGGCGACTGTGGGAAACCACATTGAATGCCTTGCTGAAGTCAAGGAACATGGCATCTACCTGGACACCTGTAGCTATGGATTTCTGGGTCTTGTAGACGAATAACATGATCAATGCTTTCAGTCTTTGTGTTGATCCCTACACATGAAATTTCAGGTCTCCAGAAATGTTATAATACTGTAATGTAAAACATGTTACAAAATTCCACAACACACTGACGTGTTCCTTTGCATAGCCTGTGTTATATCAAATTGGTATCGGCCTCCAAATCTCAAAAGTTACTTTTTTATAGTAATACATGTATTTGTAAGTGGACAAGGGACCTTATTTTGTTCTGCCGCTGCCCCGGGCCTCCGACAGCCTTAGTCCGCCACTGCAACCAATTCCAACGGCGTTTTCTCTTTTGAGCAGTTTCAATTGCTTTTCTATCCCTCTGACATTAGTTTGAGATTTACCATTTTTTCATTGATGCAGCGATTCAGAAGGCTAAATACAGTACAATCTTCTGATAAAACAACTTTGACAAAGGAAAATTAGTATTCTCTTTCAACACCATTAAGGTCACAGTGTATGGAAATGTGGTTTCAATCCATTTACCAGTTTAATAAAAGACCAAAATTTCTTAGGATATTCTACCAAGTTGGTACATAGAATGCTGAATGCATAACAAATGGCTCTCTTATGAACACACTGTCAATGGGTCACTAAACCCTAATATTACTTCCTTTCTTTACTAATTTTGGCATCATACAATTTTAGCTAGTCTGCAAGGACTTGGCTAAGTGTATATAGTTGCAATGAAGTTCTCTTTGCTTTTGTAGCAATTTTTGAACTCAGTTGTTGAACTACAGTGGTTGTTTCCCCTCTTGCATTATTTGTCTACAGCGTATTGTATGATGATATTGAATTTTGTCCATTGATGATCAACACTGTCAGTCTAACCTGCCTTTTCAATATATGTTCCATTCCTCACTGAATTGTTTGGCACTCTCTACTATGGGTTTCATCCCACTCTAGGAACCATGTACAATTTGAGTGCAACAGTTCTGGAAGATGGTAAAATCATGCATTTTGCTACAAATGCTTCAACAGTTCACTGTTAAAAATCTTTAAATCCTGATTTTGCTTCCTGCATATCAACTTGTGTGTGTTTATCAGAGGACCTTAAACAATTAAAAAAACAACCACCCCCTCCAAGTGTACTCTGCTACCTGAATAACTGTCTCATCTGTGATGAGTTGCTTTGACATGTTTCAGTTCTTACATTGTTTCTTTAATTTCTTATTTTTCATCCTCACATCTTCAAGAAATATGTATTTCTTGGTGAAAACTTGAAAGTTCATAAAAATGCCAGCCATTTTCTGCCTGCTTAGCGATTGCATTATTTTACAAACCTCATTCAAATATCATGATTGTTGCTTGTGTGTTCCTTGGCTATTTTTTAAAGGATGCCAGTTAGATAGAAGCCAGAATTCTTCATAATTACTAGCCTGTTATTTTCGAATTACACTCAAAGTAACTGACAGTTGTTAAAAGATGCAATAAATCACTGCAGTTATAGAATATTAGCTAAGATTCTTCAACCACATAATAAAGCTTTTTGATTTAAGAGTAGCACTAACTACCTGTGCAGCATCTAGACAGCATTAGTGTATCAAACCACTAAAATACAAGGTATTTGCATTTGATTTTTCTATGAATAAGCAAACATTTAGTGAACTGTACATCACAAGCAGTCAGAGTGCTGGTAGCAAATTTCTTTCTGCATTGCAATGTTTGTAATACAAAACCAGACAAAAACAGAACATATTCTTTAACCAGCAAAAATAATTTACAGTGTTACAAAAGAGTGCACAACTACTTGAAAATTGTTACTCACTTAAATACACCCATAATGGATGTAATGTGCCGAGCATTCCCTAAAATAAGATTCGTAAATATAAATTCAAATCGGACATTATTTGATTTTGTGAGGATATGAAGTGCCTCTGTTGTGCCTCGAAGTTTCTGTTGAAAAATAACACACATATGTTGTCATAAAATTGCCTAGTACACCAATTTTATTTCTAGGCTTAAGTAATATATGGGATGCTTACCTTGTCAAATAACACAAACATAAAATGAAGTTATAACCCCCAATACTGGCTAGGAAAACAAGAATGGTTGGAGCCATCACAATGGTGGCATACAGATCCTGATTGCAGACTTTCCACCAATATCTTAAGTTATATTTCAAACCTTTCTACAGAGTAACTCAGGGTGGCTCTTCTCACTCAGTGAGTCTGTGTAGAAAGGTTTCTCACTGCTGATTGTGAGCTTGTTGGATAACTATGCTAAGACTGGTAGTACCTTTGGACATACTGGTACTTAACAAGTGTGTGTTAACATACAGCATGAAGGTTTTGTTTTTTAAAGTTACATAGCAACCTGAACACTACTTTATATGACTTTGCCATTTTAACACTATTTGATTACAAGAATGTTCAGTTATTCTGTGTTAATCAGGATCATTGCTTTTTTGCTGTTTACTCTGTGAAATATTTGTAACAGTTACTACAGTTGATGTTAGTATGGCATAGGCAGTCATACACCTTCTACATTGCTGGTCCTCTTGAACATTTGGGGCAGAGACACTGTCTTGTTGTTGTGTTCAACAATGTCCAAGCACTACTATCATTCATATTACTGATAATAAAGGGAAATTGTTGTTCAGATTTCATGTGTAACAGTTTTAAGCAGTCCAACTTCACTGAAAAATATAAACATTTTACAGTGATTGGTAAAATATAAGTTTGGAAGTTTCCATGTAAATGGTAGGGCAACAGTGAGTGCTTAAACACTTTATTCGTGAAGGGAGTGTGTTGTTACACATGAAATCATTGAACACATCACCATTCTTAGTCAGCAGAATATGTTTGTGGACTACACTCCAATTTGAAGAATTATTAAGGTTACTGTGAACTGTTTCAGCTGACAGTGCAATTTGGAAAAACGACACAGTAATGGAAAATGGTAGTCACTACACAGTAAAAATTTTTCACTGAGCAAAATAGAGCAGGTGGGAGGTTACAGATAACTACCAGTAGGAAAATTATTGGGCTTTTCTTTAAAAAAATATTAAATAAAACAAAGTTAATAACAGATGGTTTAAAGCCATGATAACTGATTTTATTTTAATTATGACAACCAGTTTTGCTGCTCTATTGGCATCATCATCATCATCATCATCATCATCATCATCATCATCTGAACTTCAAATTTGAGTTTGAAAACTTGTTGTACAGAGTAAATGTCATGTAGAATATAATTATGTAAAATGTTACCAAATATATCAATATGAATAATAAAAAAAAGCCACTTGAGTTCTGCACCAGTCAACCATGATATTGTAAACATCAGGTATGCTACAACTAGATATATAGGGCATACTAAAGTTGAAGGTACATATGATTTGTGTTGATAGCTATTGTTTGTATTCATATTGATATATTTTCAAACATTTTACAAAATTTCATTCTACAGGACATGTACTCTGTACAACAAGTTTTAAAACTCAGTTTTGAAGATCAAGAGCGTCAAAACTGCCCATGAAAGTAAAATAAAATTGGCAATATTCACTTGAAACCATTTGTTACTAAATTACTTGACCCAACATACGTTCCATACATAAAACAAAGCTCAAAATTGCATGCTGGATTATTACCCATTCATTTAATAATTTAGAATTTTTGTTTATTTTCAAGCCTGTGTATTATGGATTTCTTAAACCCTTTAATTTTAGTGACTAAAGAAATTTAATAGACAAATATTTGTACTTACTGAATTTACCATCCTTGTTGTAACAGTTACCACACAGTTGTAACCTATTGCTGAAATAAATAAGAAGTCATTAAGCACAGGGATTTCTACAAAAGTTAACACTAAAATATTAATCGTGATAATGAGTACTACTTTCTAACTCACAAATGAGAGTACAAGAATAACACTAAACTTTATTTACTGAACAAAATACCATGAGTACTTGCTCACTGTTTCACTTCTGAGATGACATAGTTTCTTCCTGGAATAGGAACTGGTGATGAAAAAGGACTCCTATATGGTGACAAAAAAGCCTGGTTTCATCTTGGCAAACTGAGACATGGCACTACAAGTGAAACTGTAAGTAACTCCTTAAAGAATATTTTCCCTAACCACAACAGTTTTACAGTAGAAAAACTAGATATGAGGGAAATACATGATAGCTTCAAGATTGGAGTTGATTTCGACCTAAAAGATAAAATTATGGACAGCAGTATATGGCCCAAAAACGTAATAAGACATTTTTTATTCCAGAGGATGCCCAGTGCACCAGTGCGATAAACATTGTAAACCAAGGACTTTACGGTGGAAAAGCAATGACACCATTGGAGAAAATCCTGAGCTGATTATAGCAAGTGTAAATGTGCAGTGTCTCAGGACAAAACTTGATGAATTGTCGCTCTTTGTTGAGGAAGTGAGACCTGATGTACTGTGTATATGTGAACACTGGCTAATTCAACCAGAAATAGAATATTACAGATGTATTGAATACCTGGAAATAGTGAATGTATGGTGTAGAGCAACTGCTATCCATGGTGGTGTGTATGTGAATACTGCACTCAGTGCCAAGAAAATTGATTTAAGTAACTACTGTGTAGATAAGGATCTAGAAGTGGCTGCCTTGGAGCTACCAGATGCTAATCTAATTGTGGTTTCTGTACATCAATCCCCAGATGGCAATTTTGATAACTTTATTAATCTACTGGAAAGCTGTCTGTGTCACCTAGTGCACTTAGGAGCAAAAGTTGCCCTCTGTGGAGACTTTAACATTCATATTGGAGAAGGTAGTACACAGGAATTGGCCTTCATGAACCAGGTAAGCAGCTATGGACTGTTTGTGGCAAATTATCTACCAACAAGAGGAAACAGTTGTCTTCACACCATTGTCACAAATCTAAACAGCTGGGACTACACAGTAAGTGTGGTAGATCCTATAATTGCAGACCACAGCACACTGATCATGAAACTATGTACAAACTAAGTGAGTACACCACAAATTTCCAGCTGGCATTCAAATTATGTGTTCAGAAATAGGAGTATTACAAAGAAAGGCTTAGATACTTTCACGCTACTGTGTCCTGTATCAATTGGCACCAAATATATGAAGAAGTGGCACCAAATGATGCATTCAGTTGCATGTTCCAGACTCTCAGAGGCAAGTTTGATGAACACTTTCCACTAAAACTCAAGAGAAGTCCAAATACCAAATTATATTCCAGTCAGAAAACTGTCAAAGTAAAGTGGTGGTACACATCTAGACTAACCAAAATAAAATGTATTGTTCAACTGCTAAATGACAAGGTAAAATCAGCTAAAGACATTGACACCAAGGACAGACTGTACAATAGTTATCTACATGCTAAACAGATTTACAGAAAAGAAATAGAAAAAGCAAAGAAGGAAAGCAATGCAAAATTCATTGAGGAGGCCCATAATCCCTGTAAAGCTGCATGGGCTTTAGTAAATGAGCACATGGAAAAGCCAACCTCCTGCATAAATTCCTGCAGTCCAGATGAATTTAACGAGTATTTTATAAACATAGTGGAAAGAACAGTAGGTGAAATTCCTGACCTTGGAATAGATCCTGAAATTATCATAAAAATTGAGAATCATTGCAGTATGGTAACATGGAAGAGGATTTATGCAAAAGACACAATAAAAATTGTAAAAAGCTACAAACCTTCAGTGAGTCCAGATATTTATGGCATGTCCTGTACTGTACTAAAAACCATAATATATGAAATTGCTAAACCACTGACAGTAGTGATAAATAAATGTCTCCATGCTGTGGAATTTCCAGATTTCTTAAAAGTTGCCCGCACAGTACCTGTTTAGAAAAAAGGAAATCCACATGAAGTGTCAAGTTACAGGCCCATATCCATAATACCAGTACTAGCTAAAGTGATCAAATCAATAATGAAAGAGCAACTTGTAAGTTACTTTGAAGAAAATTATTCTTGTATGATTCAAAGCATGGGTTTCGAAAGGGAAAGTCAACAACAACAGCTGACCTTGATTTAATTTCAAAAATAAGTCATGGGTTTGAAGACAAAGAGTCAATAGCTTTGGTACTCTGTGACTTTAGTAAGGCTTTTGACTGCATCCCACATAAGACTTTACTAGCCAAACTAAAATCATATGGTATTGGAGGAACTGTCCTGCAAACTCTTGAATCATACTTAATGAACAGACGGCAGATTGTATCAGTGCAGGGAGCAGTCTCTGTTGAAAAGAATGCAAAACATGGAGTGCCCCAGGAATTGGTCATAGGGCCCCTCTTGTTTCTTATATTTGTAAATGACCTAGGCTCCAATGGACACACACTGCAGTTTGCAGATGATACTACCTTGTTTGCAAAAGGAGAAAATATTATTCAGGCTGTACAGCAGGCAGATATTCTGTTCAATGAAACCAAAGCCTGGTTTGAAATGAACAGAATGAAAATAAATGAAAACACAGAGGATGATATGTAGTCTCAGTGTTACTGGAGTATCGGGTGACACAGCAGCCGTAAAACTACTGGGTTACTTCATCGACACCAAGTTAACCAGGCAACAACACACTAAACACAACACAAGAAATTCAGGTCAGGTGACCATGAAGACCATGGAGTAGGACAAGGTGCAGGTCAGTGAGTTCTGAATAACTTTACTTGTACTGCTGCATCATATTGCACTGTACTTTTCCAAACAGTACTGAGAAATGAATAGGTATCTCATTAATTCATAGCACATTCTGTCATGGGACAATGTAAATACAACACAACACAGCCACCTGACGGACAAGCAAAGTAAAGAAAACCTGCGTCATGACGTCCTAGTAATCAGGCTGATCCTCCTTGTTTTCTTGCAGGAATTGAATAACATACATTTAAATAAACACCACAGTGTGCATAAACTTATATGCACATTAGTTGCAAATAAGCAGGAAAACAGAGTGGAAGACAAAGCATTAGACAAGTTTACTTCCATATATCCTTAACACTAAAAGGACCAGGGATTTTCATGTACCTAGAAGGAGGTATCAGATGGAAATTACAATACACTGCCATCTCCATATGTAAAATACTCACAGAACATACACAAGTAATGTTTCATCTTTTTGAGTACCAGGCACTGCACTGTATGTTAGAAAATGCAATAAAAGTATTCCCAAGTCTCAAGAAGTTATTTGAATATAATAATGGAAAGTCCAGGTTGGAATAAATAATATAGTGAGGACAGTTTACAACTCACCACAAAGACGCGGCGACGAGCTGCGACAGGCACATACAAAAGACACACACATACAACACATTCAGCTATCGGCCGTGGCCTTCTTCAGAAAATAGAGCACTCACGCAATCACACAGGCACACAACACAGTCATACAACCATCACCTCCGACTGCCACACTTCGAATCACGCTCTGCAGCGAATCGGGGACGGGAGGGGAGGGGAGGGGAGGGGGAGGGGATAGAAAGGTTACGTCACGGTGGTGGGGATGGGTTAGATGGGAATAACGAGATGCAGCTTAGGAATGGAGTGGGGAGGCGGGTGAGCGGAGAAAATAAAATAAAATAAAGTAAAATAACATATATATATATATATATATAAAATGCATGCACACTGCAAGTACACAAGACCGCATACACACACACACACATATATATACATACATACACACATACACACACACATATACATATACACACACACACACACACACACACACACACACACACACACACACACACACACATATACATATACACACACACACACACACACACACACACACACACACACATCTCCCAGATCGAATCCTTTGCTCTCCAGCAACTGGAGGAGCATTCCAAACACCACCTCCACAAACTGTCCAGCCTGCTGACATCATATTGCCGACTTGGAGCACCCATATCCAATCCCTATCCGAACCACAGTGTTCCTCCTCGTGAGCCCCTCATGGGTCCCAGACCATGCTTAGCTGACCTCTTGAACCTACCTCATCCCTCCAAACTCCCTACCACTACTCCACAACATCCAATACCAAAACAACCCCAGAACACTGTGGTCAACCTATCCACAAAAAACCTAAACCCCACTGAAGTTTCCGTTCTATCCAAAGGTCTTACCTTTAGTCCTACACCCCAGTTCAATCATGTTGGTCTTGTCAAAGACCTACTCTCCTTTTCCCGATCCCTACGATGGAAACACTACTTTGCCACCAATCCCTCTGACCGCAATCTACCTAATCCCAATATTGAACCCTGCCTGTCCCAATTCATACCACCATCCAACAAAGATCCCCCTGCACTCCCACCTAACCACCCTCTGGTTACCCTACAAGAGTTTCTCACCTCCAACTTGTCCTCACCATCCTTTCCCAAGTCCCTTCCCAAGAACTCAAACCTTTCAGCAGAAGAAAGAAGAGCCATCCAAAACCTTAAAACTAATCCTGACATCATCATCCTCCCTGCTGATAAAGGTTCCACCACTGTAGTTATGGATCACAGTGACTACCTGGCAGAAGGGCTCCGCCAACTCTCTGACTCCTCCACCTACAAGTTGTGCCAGATTGACCCCATCCCCAAAGTCCAACAAGATCTCCAATCCGTACTAAAATCCTATGGCCCCTCCCAGAAACTCTCCCCTGAATCCAACTCCCTCCTCACCCCAGCAACACCCCGCACACCCACCTTTTACATGCTCCCCAAAATTCACAAACCTAATAATCCTGGACGCCCTATTGTGGCTGGTTACTGTGCTCCTACCGAACGAATTTCAGCCCTAGTTGACCAACACCTCCAACCTATTGTTCAAAATCTACCTTCCCACATCAAGGATACCAACCACTTCCTTCACCGACTCTCCACCATTCCCACCCCTTTGCCTCCTGGATCTTTACTTGTCACAGTGGATGCCATCTCCCTATACACCAACATCCCACATGCCCATGGCCTTGCCGCTCTGGAACACTACCTCTCCCAACGTCCCTCTGAACGCAAGCCTGATACCTCATTCCTCATAACCCTTACCAATTTCATCCTACTTAACAACTACTTTTCCTTTGAGGGGAAAGTTTACCATCAAATCCAAGGCACAGCCATGGGCACCCGCATGGCACCCTCCTATGCCAACCTGTTCATGGGCCGTCTGGAGGAATCCTTCCTAGCATCCCAAAACCTCAAGCCTCTGGCCTGGTTCCGGTTCATTGATGATATTTTCATGATCTGGACTCAGGGCCAGAACACCCTACCCTCCTTTCTTCAGAACCTCAATTCCTTCTCTCCCATCCACTTCACCTGGTCTTCCTCAACCAACCATGCCACATTCCTGGATGTCAACCTCCACCTCACTGATGGCTCCATTCACACTTCCGTCCATATTAAACCTACCAACCACCAACAGTACCTACATTTTGACAGTTGCCATCCCTTCCACGTCAAAAAATCCCTCCCTTACAGCCTAGCCACCCGTGGACGGCATATCTGCAGTGACAAGAATTCCCTTTCTGAATATGCTGAAGGTCTCACAAAGGCCTTCACAAACAGAAACTACCCCACAGACCTAGTCCGCAAACAAATCTCCCATGCCATATCCTCACACACCCCAAATCCTCTTCCTAACACCAGTAACCATCCACAAAAGAGCGCTCCCCTTGTCACCCAGTACTACCCTGGTCTCGAACAACTAAATTCCATCCTTCGCCAAGGTTTTGATTTTCTATCCTCGTGCCCTGAAATGAGAGACATCCTGCCAAAGATCCTTCCCACCCCTCCTAAAGTGGTGTTCCGTCGCCCTCCCAACCTTCACAACATCCTAGTTCATCCTTATGCCACCCCGAAACCCAGCTCACTGCCACAGGGATCATATCCTTGTGGAAGACCCCGCTGCAAGACCTGTCCAATCCACCCACCCAGCACTTCCTATTCCAGTCCTGTCACAGGCTTATCCTACCCTATCAGAGGCCGGGCCACTTGTGAAAGCAGCCACGTAATTTACCAACTGTGCTGCAAGCACTGTACAGCTTTCTATATTGGCATGACCACCAACCAGCTGTCCATTAGGATGAATGGCCACCGCCAAACTGTGGCCAAAAACAAGGTGGACCACCCTGTGGCACAGCATGCAGCGGAGCACATGCTTGATTTCAATGGCTGCTTCACACCCCGGGCCATCTGGATCCTCCCATCCACCACCAGCTTTTCTGAACTGCATAGATGGGAGTTATCCCTACAATACATTCTCCGATCCCGAAATCAACCAGGCCTCAACCTACGATAACTTCCCTATATATATTTTTCCATACCTTACAGTTCCTACCTCTCTATCCCAAACCTCACCTATTTTGAGTGGTGTGTGAATGTGTGATCGTGTGTTTGTTTATATATATATATATATATATATATATATATATATATATATATATATATATATATATGTGTGTGTGTGTGTATGTATGTATATATATGTGTGTGTGTGTGTGTGTGTGTGTGTGTGTGTGTGTGTATGTGTATGCGGTCTTGTGTACTTGCAGTGTGCATTATTTTACTTTATTTTATTTTATTTTCTCCGCTTACCCGCCTCCCCACTCCATTCCTAAGCTGCATCTCGTTATTCCCATCTAACCCATCCCCACCACCGTGACGTAACCTTTCTATCCCCTCCCCCTCCCCTCCCCTCCCGTCCCCGATTCGCTGCAGAGCGTGATTCGAAGTGTGGCAGTCGGAGGTGATGGTTGTATGACTGTGTTGTGTGCCTGTGTGATTGCGTGAGTGCTCTATTTTCTGAAGAAGGCCATGGCCGATAGCTGAATGTGTTGTATGTGTGTGTCTTTTGTATGTGCCTGTCGCAGCTCGTCGCCACGTCTTTGCGGTGAGTTGTAAACTGTCCTCACGAAGTTATTTGAATGTCAGATAAAAAGAAGTATTTTACAACAGTGAATCTCTCAGAAATCACAGTGAATGATTATGAACAGAATGATGATGATGAGGCATTTGACGCAAAATAAATTGCATTTTAATGTTGCACAATCAGGTTAAGGAAATAACGTGACTATGTACTATTAGCTCACTAAAATTATTTGTTATATAATATTCATGCTTTGATACTGATTTCTTCCAATGAGAGCTCTCAGTGCATTGATTGACTGATTGATTGGTGATATAGGGCACTCAACATCGAGGTCCTCAGCGCCCTCAGTACATTGAGCCAACTTTCCACCACTGACAATGTGCCACAACAAAAGCCCAGTTTGCTTGTAGTGTCAAGTAGTTTAATGTAATATACACATGTGATCTGTTATTACACTGTCTGTTGTAGCCATTCTGTTAATTTATTATGCTGAATTTGATGTGATTATTGTGTATGTTGGTACAGGAACTGAAAAGGGTAGATTCAGGGTTCAAAATATAAACACAACAAAGAAAGCCAGGTAAGGAATTCTGCTTAATGAACCAATATGTCAGTCATCTTTGGTTACATACTAATATGTATCAACCATTAATTGATTCTTCTGAAATAATTCACTGTGAATCATGGTAGTGTGATAATTGAAGTTCGTCATGTTAGAGGAGGAAAACAAATTTTAATCAGTTTATATTGAATTATTACATAAGGATCAGGGACCAGCAGCTGCAGTGACAACAGATTTATTATCTAAATTCACACATCGCATCACCACTATGGATCGTGGTTAGTACTGCAAAGGAGGTAATAGTATTTCCACTGATAGAAGTAGTGGCGATTCTGTTGTATTAAGTGCTATGCATTGTCTTTACAGTTAAATATGTAAACCTGCTGTTGAAGATCACTCAGTTGGGAGAAACAAGGATATTCAAGGGTATGACAAAAGGGAAGCTTTAGAGTTGGCAGTACAGCCAGCACCTTTTGAGACTTCCAGATGTAAGAACAATGATTCTGTTTGTGCATATATTACTGGAAACAAACTGAATGCAAACGGGGAACCACTGCTGACAGATTCATATGTAGCAACACGGCCCTCTTGAAAAAAGCTTCCACAGAACTTATAAAGGGTGTAGAGGTTTGCATTCACAAAAACTATTGCTGTTGCTCGACATCCATTGAATACACGCAATGTTACTATGAACACTGTGCATTGTGGTTGACCAAAACAGATGAAACAACAGTCCAAATAGGAAACCAAGTCTGAGGCAGCAGTCGTCAACACAATGTGATCAGAGGAGTATTTGAAACATGCAGAACACAAGAAGGAAGTGCAGAACACGAGGAGGAAGTGCAGACTACAAGCAGGATCTGCACCTCCAGGCAGACAGTCAATTATATCAGACAGGTGCTCATGGGATCTTGCCATGTGATGTAGCCCTCACCAGGCAGACACTTTTTTTCTTTTTTGGTGTTTCGATTGCTTGCTACTCACAGCACCATTGGAAATGCGAATGGGAAGTATGGGTCGCTGAGACAGTACTAACAATTCCATTTCAACCCCTATGGTGCTGTCTGCAATGTGGGGGTGGCAGAACAGTGACCTGCTTGGGGGCTGGGAAGGCCAATGGTATAGTCGAATTCAAGAAAGACTGCGTCCTGATGTCGGAAATCTGAGAACTGGCTCATGCAGGCACAAACATACCTAGGGCAGCCCCCGGGGATGGAGCTAACTGTGTCAGAGCTGACACAGGGGCAAATGGGAGCACTGGGGTCAGTTCTGTGAACCATGGCTGTAAAAGCAGGCAGGGTGGACCAGTGTCCAGTAACTGTGGTGCAGCCAGTTCTGATGGCCCACCAGAGGTGGCCTTCAGTTGAGACAACATAAAGCTGGTGACCACAAGAGCTGTTGACTGTGGCAGAAAATCAGGATGTACAACAACCAAATGACCCATGTTAAAATTGGGGTACTGAGTTGGAACCCAGAACTCAAGTTCAAACTATCTTTTACCCTCCCATTAAAACATGAGCACTGTCAAAGATTGTCTCAGTTTGTGGGAGACCTGTGTCTACCAGATTCTGTGTCAATGTGGAAACACATATATTGGACATACAGCGTACACTATTAAAGATTGTTGCCGAGAACACCAGAGGCATACCCAAATGATGTATCCCATCAAGCTGGAGGTCGGAGAACACTGTTTGTATGAGAATTGTGCCATGGAGTACAAAAATAACATGATTTTGGTGCAGAGTTCCAAATATGAGATGTCATCAAAATTCATACAAGAGACAATCTCACCAACTGAGACTGTGGCTATATATAATCTGAGCAAGGTTTGGGAACCAGCATCTCTGAAAACAAGACAATCTGGAGACCAGAGCGGACAGAGCAACTACTTGCTGTTAATACAGATGCCAATACAAGTGCCGACATGTGCCCTCAGGTACGGACTGTGGAGGAAGAACCTCGCAAGGATGGGGGACATAAGGCAACAGCATGGCCTCAGGAGTTCAGTCTGTCAGTGCAACTGATGACGGTGACATGTCTGATCACTAAAATATTGTGCCCCTTAGACACAATGAACTGGCAGTAAACCCATGGACTCTCTGATTATATTACTGTTATTTTACAAGCAATTACCAATTTCTTGTAGAATTATAATATGTATACACAACTGAAATGATAATAATTTCCATCTCATAACTTGAATCTTCAGTGAATGAGCCTGTAAAGAAGATTTGTTTATGTGTGCCACCACTTGCAATTTCATTCAGAAGCTAATCACAAATGTCAATGACAGTGATAACACCAAATATAACTCAAGATTAAATTATGGTGTACATAGTAACAAACAGTAATACTGAATATAAAACAAAGACAGCAGGCACATACGAAACCTGTTAATCAGTCCAATATCCAACATATCTGTTACTAATAGTCCACAAACAATTACACATTAAAGTTTCTGAAGTAACAGACTTACACAGGTTGAAATGTGGTGTTGACAGTGAGTGCCATATTATCCTTAAGTTTGTCACTATTAAACGGCCAATATCACCATCGTTTCCTTTTGTGTCCTCAATAGAATCTAGCTTGTCTAAGACTTTTTCTCCTGGCCGCATCTTCAACTTGCTGTAAGAATAATAGAAAAATATTTTGCAATAAGAAAACTTGATAAAGTACTAACTATAAGTTCAAATGTCAGAGGTAACAATTTTCAGACCAAGCGCCAGAATTAGTTGTACTAACTTATGCACAAAGATTTCTGGGTACTGCTATATGTGACAACACAATTACAAGAAATAATAGTGTGGTTCAACAGTCTGGATTTAATCTCAGAGACAGAGAGCACATTTTTAGTTTGAAAAATATGTTTGAAATTATTATAAAAATAATTTTGATAAGCCGTAAATGATATAAGTAATGCACTAAAAAAAAAAAAAAAAAAAAAAAAAAGCCATGACTACTTGTTGCCTAAATAAATATAAAACTCTTGGATGTGGTGTAATTTAAAATGGATATGACCTATGTCCAAAGGAGCATCCAAGCTAGCTGGCTGTACTAGAGTGTGAACCATAGAAGTGCTGCTTAACATTATTATGTCTTCATTCTTCTTGACAAAGGAATTAAATAAGCTGCATGGGAATGACCGTGCAGTCTGGGATGCCATGTTATGGACGACGTAGCTGCTCGCATTGAAGGTTCAGGTTCTCCCTCGGCGTGTGTGTGTGTGTGTGTGTTGACCTTACGGTGAGTTAGTTTAAGTAGTTTGTACATCTAGGGATCAATGACCACAGCCTTTTGGTCCCTTAAGTTTACAAACATTTGAATTAAATAAATGCAAGTAACTTAATTGACCTGATATTTCACACAATTTTGTGTTTTCCTGTTTCAGTTCAAATGTTCAAATGTTTGTAAACCTATGGGACCAAACTGCAGTGTTCATCAGTCCATAGACTTACAAATTACTTAGACTAAAGACAAAAAAAAACACACACACACACACACACACACACACACACACACACACACACACACACACACGCGCGCGCCCAAGAGACGACTCTAACCTCTGATGGGAGCAGCTGCCTAGTCTGTAGCATGATGTCTTAGATGACTGCTATTACTGTGTGGCTACTGTCTTTTGTTTGGAGGTAATTATAATTTTCTCACAAAGGAGAATCATGACTCAGATTCAATCCCTTACTTCTAAAAATAGATAAGCTATTAGCATAAATCAATCAGGCAAGTTCATTACAAAAACTGAAAATACTGCCATACTATTTTTACTGTTGCCATTTTTCCTGAGCTAGTTGTATGTGAGATTTCTGACAACTGACTTTTTCTTTCCTGAGTGGAAATGCACAATTTACAGCAGTTTACACATGATGAGTCACCAAGACATATAGGAGGTTTCTGTCCAAAGTCAATGGAAATATACTACAGATGTCAATTTTTACATTCTTTATTTAGTACTCTACACATTTTTTCAGTCTACTTGTTACTATAGTTGCATGATTCCAGACAAACACACTAACAATGAGAAGCCTGTGCTGGCTGCATTCAGAGACAGTTATGTGCCTGGCAGAAGATGTGCTTAATGCACGTCAGACACTTGCTCAGACCCAGTCGAGCCTTCCATGCTCGGTCACAATAGGCAGACTCGGTCAAACCGTAGACTTGCTTGAGCTTCGTATGCGTGGCTGCGAACATTCATGCGGGCAGCCTGGGTGCTTAGGCTCTGCTCAACTTATCATGTGTTTCATGCTCACTTACTCATTCATTAAGGACTCTAATCAGCTGTAAATGTAACTTGTTACAAATACACACCATTGGTGGGAATATAAATGATTAGAGTTACATTTATCTATGACAGATAGAACGGCCATAAGTGTTGTCCATGTTTAGTGTCATTATTGTATATCTACATTGTTTCTCTGCAGTTCACACTTATGTGCCTGGCAGAAGATTTATAAAACCAATTCCACAGTTTCTCTACCACTCTAATCTTGAGCAGCACATGGAAAAAACAAACTGCTAAATCTTTCTGAATGAGCTCTGGTCTCTCTTATTTTATTATTGTCATTTCTCTATATGTAGATGGGGTCAACAAAATATTTTTGCATTTGGAGGAAACATTTGGTGATTTAAATTCTGTAAATCAATCTTGCCACAATGACAAACACTTTTGTTTTAATAATTGCATCTGAACTCGTGTATCATTTCACTGACACACTATACCCTGCATCAACATATTACAAAACAAGATGACCTTCTTTCTCCCAAAGAGAGAGTAATGCAAATAATACCTTATTTATGATCACAGATTCTAATTCCAAATTAAATTCCAAGCAAACTGATAACAAACCCAGACTAATCAGCAATTAATTAATATTCCTTCAATCTTCATTGTGTCATTAACACTAATAAATTAATTTTCCCAGGATCACAGACTCTACCAGTTTACTGTCTACATACAGGAGGAACAGTTGGAGGGGGCAAGATCATTTCTAAATTTCCCATTTAATCGATGTAGAAAATGCTCAAGATGGCGGATTCTGATTCAGTTTCCTGGCTGCTTTCTCAAACCGACATTGGAAGCATGAGGTGACGGGGGAAAAAAGTTACTTACAACTTACAGTTTGGGATTTCGCACCAGTCCAGGGAAGCCAACTGGAAGTAAGCCACTGCCAGCAGACAGGAACAGCAGTACCACCTACCCTCCCTCTGTCTGTTAGGTTGGCTACAGGAACCTATCACATACTGCAGAAGTGCACAGGAGTCTGTTGGCCATGTCTTTAAGTAATCTGGAGAGCAGCTCTCCAGCCTTATTTGGTTGCAGTTTCTAGAGGTGTCAACATTGCAAGGACGGTGTGCTTCAGTTTTTGTCACTGAGTAGCATGTGCTTCCCATTACCTCGGGAACATACTGTGTTCCTTCATGTAACCCAAAGCTAGTTCTATTCACTTTATCAGCTTTCTCAGAGGACTGATCTTTATTTTCTTATTGCATAATCATTGTCTTACTGACTTGCTATATTCAGTGAACTATTGTACATGAAAAATTGTGACAGGGCTACTACCTCTCATATATGTGCTTTATTCTGAATATATTTTTCAACTGACACTCCTGACTTTCATTGTCTCTAGCTTCCCTTACTGTTCCATTTTTTAAATTAATCATCTACTAGGCAATGAAACACCTGAAAAATAAAGTCCAATCACCTGGGGCAGAAGATCTGCAGTTGAGTGATCTGTAAGGGAACAATGTTACTTGGTGTTTCTTAAAAGTTAATTATTCCATCTTTTAGTAATTAAAACTCATAAGAGATAGAAAATACAACTACAGCTACTTCCATCAACATTCACAGACTATGAGCCCATACCACAGAGCAATACTCTACCACAGGTCACACAGCAGTTTAGTGTGGGCAGTTTCTTTAGTGGGTTTGTTGCATCATCCAAGTATTCTACCTACAAATGGCACTCTTTGTTTCACCTTCCCTACAATATTATCTATGTGGGTAGAAGTCTAGTTTATGAGTCCACGACTAGTAGTCGGCGTGTAGATGTTGGTAACGGCGTGATGAAAGAGGCAAATGTAGGCAGCCAATCAGGAGTTGCGCTCGTGCGGGCAATAAGAAAAAGCTTTAGTGTTTACGGTTTATAAACAAATGATAGTAATAGACAAAAGGGATGCTATCATGTACCTGCTCATGGTGGATGTGAATTTTATAAGCTTTCTCGTCATGAATGTTCGCCTACTGCAATTTCAGTCTCAATGTAACACTGCCCTCAGAATTTGCGAAATTAATTAATGCTGCTCCTGATCTATGGTTGACAGGTTCTTGATGTACCCTTGTCCGGTCAATAAATCAGCTATCCTTGTGAAACACTAGCCTCTAAAACTACATCGATATTTAACAAACCTTATAATCTTTAATCACTGAAATTCATAACAGAATCTTCCGTTTCAGGCTTACAGCAATTTCAAAACTGACGCCAAATTCAATAGATATGAAACAAACAATCCTATTGGCTGTGCGAACGGGACTCGTGATTGGCTGCCTTCGCACCGTTGCCAACATCTACACGCCAAGCACCAGTGCAGGATTCATAAACTAGACTTTAACCATCTATGTGATCATTCCTATAAAAGTTTTTTGCAATTGTAATTGACATAATTGAGATTTGTGTGATTTATCCTGTAAACAAAATCATGTTACCAGGTATTCTACAATATATGTGAAGACTAAGCCACATCAGATATTGTGTGATCACTGGGAAGATCACAGAGATGCCTTTTACTCATGTGAGGCAGCATTTTCAGCACATTGCAGAGTTTAAAACAAACCTCATTGGGCACTTCCACTTACCCAAATCATGTCACATTTTCAATTTGGGGGGGGGGGGGGGAGGGTGTTCGAGATGTAACAGTGGCCCAGTGTTAGACTCCATGGAAATGTTAGGGCAAGCATACTTATCACCTTGATTGTAATTGACCACCACAAAACTTTGTGCAGCTAACACATTGGAGCACCTTCACATCAGAACCTGACACCCGAGAACAAGTAACAAATTCCCTGCAATATTTTGTGTCATCACATACCATTGGCATTAGACTAAGAAACTGTTCACTCTTAGGTAGGGTGCCATCAACACCGCATTACGAACTGCTGTCTTTGCACTGGTGAGACGAATTGGCAGCACTGACTTCTGAGGAATGCCATTGAATTGTGTGTAGCAATGAATCAAAGTCCTGTAATTACCTGGATGACTGTGGTTTGTGAGTATGGTGGAAACCAGGGGAGAGTCCCCATTGGTTGGTTGGTTTAATTATTCGAGTAACCAAACTACTAGGTCATCAGTTTCTCCTACCTCAATTTAATAATAATAATTATGAACACTACCATTATCACAGTTCTCAAATGCTGAATCATTCTTAGTATAATCTGAAGAAATCAAAATAAATTAAACATATTTCACCACACACAGTCCAATGTATCTCCCAAGAAACACTTTCCGCCACAACCAGTTAAAAAAGAAAAAAAGTGGGAGAAGAATGGTACCAAACCCACCTCTTCTCATCCTGATTAAAGTTCTCTGCAATTTCCTTGGATCATTCCAAGCAAATCCTTGAACAGTTGCTTTCAAACAGCAAGCCTGATTTCTTTTGCCATCCCTGGCAAAAACTATCCATGTGGCTGCTCCATCTCTTATAACAATACCAACTTAAAAAGCAGTGCAATGATTGCAGCAGAGGTGATATATCACAAGGCTGCTTTCACATGTCTCTAATGATCAAATTATCAACAGGACAGTAAACCCCAGTCTTCCGTGGTTTTTTTTTTTTTTTTTTTTTTTCACAGGTGGCCCAGCCTATGCTGGGGTAGGATAAACCTGTTATGGACCTGGGTAAGTGGGTTCTGCAGGTCTTGTGTCAGGGTTTTCATAATCAGTACTATTAACTACAATACAACACTGTTCACACTATTCAAACAGATCATAACGGTGTTCTGATTTTATTTATTTGAGATAGATATTCCATAGATCCATTATGGCATGAAACACATGGATGTGGAACGAGTCAAAGCAAATACAATATATGGACACAATACAATGCAATACATGATGGCTTGATATGCATGGATGTGGAATGAGTCAAAGCAGATACAATGCTAAGATATAACAGAGATAAAATACAATGCAGAAAGCAGATGCAATTATTTTATATGAATACATAAGGAGCTACAAAAAAAGTTTTAAAAAGTACTGATTAGTTGTGGTCACAAATCAGATCCATAAGACTGAATTACTAGTCACATTATTTATCTCTGAGGAAGAATTCATCTAACGAGAGAAGCATTTTTCCAGTAAAAATTCCTTGAGGAAATGAGGTGTTACGATATTTGTATGCTGTCAAAAGTGATCATTATGGAAATGAGTTGGAGAAATTAAAATAAATAAAAGGGAAGGAAGCTTAGGGTTTAATGTCCCATCAACAATGTGGTAATTAGAGATGGTCATTTGGAACAGTGCTTACTGGCTAATTACAGGGGTTAGGCTATATTCTTCAAGTTATGTAGTTTACTAAACAATCTTCTGCACTATAGCTAAATAATACTGATTGTGAGACACAAGCCCATTGCTCAGTGAGTGAAACCCTAGGTTTTAAAATAACTTTTTGAAATTCCTTTGTTCATCAGGTTCTGACGTTCTGTGAGACCATGTGAGCCAAAGACATTTGACCATTTTCAGTCAGTACATGGTTTACATAATGCTTATTAGAAGTTTCTAGAAAAAATAACATATTATAGAAAGCAATTCTAAATTGCTGTGAGGATCTTTTGTACAGAATAAAAGGAATGTGCCAAAGAAACATTTCAACTTGTAATTGAATACAATAATTGGGGCCACACACACTTGTTTCAGTTCTGTTGGTAGCTCATTGAAAATGGGCACTGCTGAAGAGCGCACACCATTCTCTACAACACTTACGTGTTATCAAAGTGCATGTTGCTTTTCCATGTGATGTTCACTGAATCAGTGTTGCAGTTTTTTTTTTCCTGTATGAGTCAACACTGTCAACAACAAATACCATGATGGGATCTGTGTGTGGTTAAATTTTACTTACTGCCCCGGTAGCCTTGCGTGATAATGTTGGAAATTATGTGACACTGGCATTAGCTAATCACATGACAATGCAAATTTTTTGTCATGAAACCTTCGTTTCATGAGGGAAATTACTTTTGCTGAGCAGACAAGGGCACATACAAGAACTAGTTAACCACCGAGCAGGAAGAGAATTATTTATTTACTTCGTGGTCTGTACAAAGCACTAAGTCATTCTGTTGTGGTTTGGAATTCTAAGAATATTAACATCTTGGCAAAGATTTTCTACCATGTTGTTGATGTTGCCAACATAATCACCCAAGGCCACTGGGATGGTAAGTAAAATTTTACTTGTATATGACAGTAACAGAGTTAGAATTCTGAGCCACCTGAACATAGTCAGCACCTGAAGTTCACAAAACAACACTGCAGATTTGTTTGGTCATACCCTTTTCTTGGCTAAAAGAGCAGCTGCAAAATATAACAACATATCAGATAATGAAGTAAAAGTGAATAAACATTCACAGCTCAGAGTCACAGACAGTAGAGATGATTCTTATAGTGAATATACAGCAGCATTCACTTTCTTCACTTTTACAAGAGTTGTGGGTCAGAAACTGTATGTATGTATTTATTCTGTTATGGTAAAGTATTAATCTGATGAAAGAGAAATTTTAGACTTCATTGCATGTGGGTGCTGAAATAAATCCAAAGGAGACGTATTAAAACTTGTGTTGGGCTGGGATTTGCTGCGTTACGTGGAATCTTAACCACTTCGGCCATTCTGGTAGCCTATATTTTATTTCTACAAGGGATTGAATGTCTCAGTGTACATCTCAAACTAAATTTATTATTTCCGCATCAAGGGTTTTATTGAAAGCCTTCTATCTCAAAAAAGTTATTGATGGTTTCTATCAAATTCAAATTAAATAGCTTCATAGCAACATACATTGTTTTTATTTTTCTCACAAGAACGTAGCACAGCATCTCTCACTGTCATACAAAATGTTGACATTCTAGGTTTCCTACCTAATAACGCAATAAAAATGATTGAATTATAAGAAAAGGGGGCATGTTTTTCAATATAAGTCAGCAATAGGCAATTATATGTATGGTGTTGTATTTTGAGCATGTTTAAGAGGGCAATCATAAGTTTTAATCAAAAATCTGTAAGTACCGTGGAAGCTACATCATTTACATTTTTACATCCTCCACAATAATATTTCTAGGGATAGGCTATCATTATATCATGTTTAGAGGCAGATCACTGGTATTAATTAAGAAAAGCAACAGACTTGCAACAGAAGCGTGTGGCACCCTGCACTACAGTTAGAGTCACACCATTTTCCTATTAGTTGACCTAGGCCCTACTACTTCCTACTTTCCAGATATGAAGTAAACCAATATCAAACTCTTCAATAATCCAACAATATTCCAATTTATGGATAAGTACTACATGGTGAACACAATCAGTGCTTTTAGTCTCAGAAAATAAATAAATAAAACCTAATTTTCTGTGGATTTTTATTTATTTATTTATTGTTATTAAATCAAACAGTATATGACAGCAAATTATGTGTACTGATAGCATATAGGCCTAGGCCACCTCTCTGTTACACACTGCTTCCTCGAAAACTTCTGGAAACACTGAGAGCAAATAAAATGATGACTGAATACAGAATTAATATATTTTATGACCCTAATTGATATAATTGGCTCAAATGTTTCACGAGTTCTGCATATTTACCTGTACAGTTAAACTTTGATTCAACTTACTGACTAGAGGTATTGACATAAAATGGCTAGTAAATATGGATCAGTAACAGATTCATTCTCACACATGAGAGGTGTAATATGTTGATTACACTCATATCCTGATACCCATTTCAAAATTGACCATATAGTTTTGATTTGGCATCCTATTCTCTAGGTGCAATGCACAGTTTTGCCCTGACATTCTCCAACATTTGTCCATTACAGTACACTTAGTAGTGAAATTCTGTAACTAGGATCTGACTCATTCATATTGCGATACGGTACAGATCCCAGTTCCTCCTACATTACAATCTAATGCCATTTAGTACCCGGCTGAAATTTTTTAATAGGAACATGATAGCAAAGAAAAGAGTACTAAAAGTTTTAAGGTAGGCTATGTATTATGTCTGCCATTCAAGTTTTTTTGTACTGTAGACTACTTGCCAAATTTGCCCTCTGAGACTGGCTTGAAAAGTCTACACTAGAAATAGCCTCATAGCTCTGATCTTTTGTTTACTACTTTGAGATATCATTTTGTCTTTATTTTTTCAGTGTTAATAACTCTGTATGATGTGACAGGGCATTACTACTTTTTATTTATCTATTTATTTAATACTAGGCCACTTAGTGAACAGTTTATGAAGTTATTGTCTATTGCTGTGTTGTTGTTTTCCTGAATTATATGGGAAAAGTACATATCCTGTGCCAAATATGTAAAATTCAGGTAAATCTATCACCATACTCTTTACTGGAGAATCAGTCAGAAACACAAAATAAAATGTATGTGTTTTTCCAAACCTGGATCCAGGTCACGTAAAAAGAGAAAAATCCTGTAGCCTGAACTGGGAGATCTATAGAAACCTACAGCTAAAGTTTTTATGCTTGAAAATTCAAAGATTCTGAATCATTTGGTACATACTATGTTTTGATGTGTCACTTCTTTCGAAAGAGATATTATAATAGGTTCAAAGACCACGCTTCCTTTCTAAACGAGATCCTTGCTAGAAATAAGATGCTCCAAAGGAACCTTAATATTTCTTTGCTGTGTACATGACGATCTAGGTTACAAATAATATTACTGTCAAAGTCAATTAGCAATTCATGTACTTTACCGTTATTTCTCCTAATATTTGGGTGAAATATATTTTTAAAATTATGTAATTTTATTTCTATGGCTGACATTGGCCTTCATTCTACTAATTTTGTATACTAATATTACAAATTTCGCCAGATGCATTCATCCAACATTTCTCAAGCAGCAAGTAAAACTACAGTTGCTGTCATTTCACAATAGGGATCCAAGGTATCGTATTCATAGGTAAAACAGCAATTCCTGTCAATGCGACAGAAAAACTGGCCAATGTATGTAGTTCAATGTTTCTTTATTTCTTATACTTTTTTGAAGGTGTACTTACTGCAAAGGCAGATCGAATTTTACTTCCTTATCTTCCCACATAGTTTTGTCCATGCCGGCCTTGTCGCCCGTCCTCTGTACGTGAAACAATGCCATACGGAAAATCCTTTCTTCACACGTTGCGTCTGCGTTCTTTGTTTGTTTACCAACTCTGATGCCATAGCAACCACGTTCGCGTCCAACGCTGCAGCGTGTGACATCTACCAAACACGAGACGAGGTAACCACTTGCTTGCGTTATACTGACATCTACCAGGCATATTGAACACTGTAAGGGGAAATGGCTTAAACGCTATTATAGTCTATAGGTCTGCTTAAGCAGCATAAAGCTCTGTACACAGTGCTTTCTTTCTGACATCTACTTGTTAACGGGAAACACTCGTTATAAACAAAGTCTTTTGCAAGTCATAAATGACGTCAGATGGACAATGAAAAATTTTGGTGAAATCTACTCACAAAACGCAATATATGCCTCATCATCATCATCATCATTAAAGACTGATTATGCCTTTCAGCGTTCAGTCTGGAGCATAGTACCTCTAATAAAATTCCTCCATAATCAATATATGCCTATCCACAGTAATTTTTGCCATTTATGAATAAACTATTATACATTTTGCCACAGTGGCAGTAAATTTATTTGAAACAATATCCCAGACTATGACTTTATTTAAACAGTCGCTGAGTTTTAAGGGCTCGCTTTTTATTTGATAAAGCATGTAATGTTAACAGATCACATAGTCAGCTATAATAAAGAACTAAAAATGAGGGCATACTTGACGGAAATTGGTATTCTGAAAACCACCCAGAAAAGCTTAATATCAGGCACATCTACGTGAATCTGGATATGTGAATATACTCTAAGACGTATTGTGGCTTGAGTGAGGTTGACAAAATTCTGACATTCTTGGTTTATCCTTGGCTGTTTTGTTTGTTTTATGAGACAATGTAGGATCTATTAATGGGGCACCTATGAATATTCGTAAATATTTGCTTGAAAGTTACTAAGCAGGCGATTTAATCAGTAATTGGGAATAAAATAAATACCTATATAGACAGAAAAAATGGTTTGTTTTAGGCACCTACCATCCATGTAACAATGTTTTCATTACATCTGTGATACAATATTTAGGCGTCACTTTATTTCTTAATTTGCGATTCTTTTATGCTTTAAATTTATAGATTGACATCCCTTGAAAAATTACCGGAATACACTGGCAGCATATCGTCCTATAGTTTTATCATTGTACCGGTAGCGCAAAAGTGTGCAAAAAAAAGACAAATGTTATGCTAATAATACCAATAAATTTCTGTGAAAGTAAAATGAACAGGTAGGAGCTTTGGCCATGTGTGCCAGGGGTGCTCTATTCTCGTAGGGTTAGTCGAAACTGGGCTATAGCAATGATTTTTCACATACGTTTGGCATAACGAAAACATGTAACGATTCCTCTGGGGTGGAAAACGGAAGAGAGTTGATTCCTCTGGGGGTGGAAAACGGAAGAGAGTAGCAAACAAGAGGGTTAGCAACCCGCAGCAGCCTCCTTAGCTCAGGGGCAGAGCACTGGTCTTGTAAACCAGGGGTCGTGAGTTCGATTCTCACAGGGGGCATAACAATTTTTTCCTGGGCGACACAATGTGTCATTCGAAACTATTAAAGAACTGGAAGTAAGTATTTATGCACATCAAATTAAATCACTACATTTGTGAGCATATGACGGCGTTTCTAGCGAAATGTAGCAAAGCAAATTTGACTGGAGAGTAATTTTTTTAAGTGGGCGATTTTGGCACAGCAGTGTCGCTGCATTCCCCAAATCCAGTGCCAGCTGTCACCAGTGCCACATCGTTACAGCGCTAAGTATCTGAATTTAATTTGTGTCAAATTTAATTTGCCAGTCTAGTTCATTTTCGGTAGTACTGTTTTAAGAGGTTTATTCCCGCGTACTTGCAGATTTCGTTTGTACTATTGTTTTAATAGTTTATTCTATCGTATTTGATAAATACCGTTGTGTTTAGTCTTCGTCTTTGACCGGTGTATTTCAAAACAAGTCAGAGACCGTTACTAAGCTCGTTATCAGTCAGTCCAGTGCCAGCTGTCACCAGTGCCACATCGTTACAGCGCTAAGTATCTGAATTTAATTTGTGTCAAATTTAATTTGCCAGTCTAGTTCATTTTCGGTAGTACTGTTTTAAGAGGTTTATTCCCGCGTACTTGCAGATTTAGTTTGTACTACTGTTTTAATAGTTTATTCTATCGTATTTGATAAATACCGTTGTGTTTAGTCTTCGTCTTTGACCGGTGTATTTCAAAACAAGTCAGAGACCGTTACTAAGCTCGTTATCAGTCAGTCCAGTGCCAGCTGCCACGAGTGCCGCAGCGTTAACAGCGCTAAGCTGCCGGACTCAGTTTTGTTGATTCGACAGTGTAGTTACCACTGACCACAGTTAAGTCAGCAGCCAGCCGCCTTCATTAGAATACTAGGCTCCTTTAAAGTTGTTAATTGCTGTTAATTGTATCGATAGGATGGATAGGATGTGTGCCTGCTGTGTGCGGACGCAGGAGGAGTTGGCCGCGGTTCGCGAACAGCTGAGCGTGCTGTTGGCTACGGTCAGCCGTCTTCAGGCTGCTGTCTCGGGGTGCAGCGATGGTGGGGAGTCTGGTGCGTCGAGTGGGACACCTCAGGTGTCTCACTCTTCGCTCCCTGTCCCTGCTACCGAGGCACCTTCAGGTGTACCGGACGTCGTCGAGCCGCCTTCTCCGCAAGGGGAGTGGCGGGTTGTACGGCGTTCGCGTCGCTTGAGGCGGAAGGCCAATGTGGAGGCTGGACGTCCGTCCGCGCCCGTTCGTCCTGTGAGTGAGAGTGTGGCCACTCCTTCAGCAGGGTCCGAGCAGATGCACGGGGGGAGGGGATTATTAGTTATTGGGAGCTCCAATGTCAGGCGCGTGATGGAGCCCCTTAGGCAGATAGCGTCCAGATCTGGAAGGAATTCCAACGTGCACTCGGTGTGTTTGCCGGGGGGCCTCATCCGAGATGTGGAGGCGGCCTTGCCGGCGGCTATCGAGGGTGCGGGGTGCAGTCGACTGCAAGTCGTAGCTCACGTCGGCACCAATGACGCTTGTCGCTTGTGTTCTGAGGACATCCTCAGGTCCTACGAGCGGCTGGCGGAATTGGTGAAGGCTGCTGCCTTCGCACGCGGGGTGCGAGCAGAGCTGTCCATTTGCAGCATTGTTCCCAGGGTTGATCGGGGTCCTTTGGTTTGGAGCCGAGTGGAGGGTCTGAACCAGAGGCTTCGCCGACTCTGTGACAGTCATGGCTGCAGATTTCTGGATCTGCGTTATCGGGTGGGGAATTGTAGGGTGCCCCTAGATAGATCAGGGGTGCACTACACTAAGGAAGCGGCTACTCGGGTAGCAGAGTACTTGTGGAGTGCACATGGGGGTTTTTTAGGCTAGGCGCTAACTCTGATGAGCACTCGCCTGTCAGCATTCAAACAGCGAATTCAGGCCACGTTCGGAACAAAAATTCGAACATAAAAATATTAGCAGCGAACTTACAGAGTATTAGAAACAAAGTTCCCGAATTTGCAGCGCTGCATGGAAGTTATTGCGCTCAGATAGTTTTAGGCACCAAAAGCTGGCTAAATGATGATGTGGAAAGTTCAGAAATATTTAGCGCAGCGTGGAATGTATATCGGAAAGATAGATCTGATACAACCGGAGGAGGAGTGTTCATCGCTGTGGACAAAGATATTGTTTCTACTGAGATCGAGGTTGAAAGTAATTGTGAAGTTATCTGGGCACGCATAACAGGTCTAAAAGAAGTAAAGTTAATGGTTGTTTTTACCGGCCCCCCAGTGCTGCTGTAGCAGTTTTAGAATCATTCAAGGTAGTGCATAGGTATCCGGGCCATGCAATATTAGTCGGAGGTGACTTCAACCTTAAGAGTATAGATTGGGACCTCGCTAGTTACATTTCAGGCGGTACAGACAAGCAGTCTTGCGAGCTACTTTTGGACACATTCTCCGAAAACTGTCTTGAGCAGTTAAACCGGCAACCCACGCGCAATGGAAATATTCTAGACCTTATAGCCACAAACAGGCCTGACCTTATTAACGATGTCTGTGTAGAGACAGGAATTAGTGATCATGATATCATCATAGCGTCGATGGTGACCAAAGTTCATAAACCAGGAGCGTGTTTTTGTTGGGAAAAGCCGACAAGCAAATGTTACGATCGCACTTAGAAAATGAATGGGCGTCGTTTAATTCTGGGACTATGGATGTAGAGGACTTGTGGACTAAATTTAAATGCATTGTTAATGAAGGGTTAGAGAAATATGTGCCAATAAAGACGATTAAGGATGGAAAAGATCCACCGTGGTATAATAATAATGTTAGAAAGCTGCTGAGAAAGCAAAGGCTGTTGCACTCTCGATTCAAAAAAGAACACGCAAATGATGACAGGCAAAAGTTAGTAGAGATTCGTGCGTCTATAAAAAGATCGATGCGTGAAGCATACAATAATTATCACAGCCATACCTTAGCAAAAGATCTTTCCGAGAACCCGAAAAAATTCTGGTCCTACGTAAAATCGATAAGCGGATCAAAGCCCACTGTCCAGTCACTAGTTGATCATTCCGGGGCAGTAATAGAAGAAAGCAAACGGAAAGCTGAAGTTCTAAATTTAACCTTTAAGAAATCTTTCACGCAGGAGGACCGCACAAATATACCATCATTTGATCAACGTACTAATTCCGAAATGGGGGACATAACAATAGGTATTTCCGGTGTAGAGAAGCAGCTGAGAGAGCTAAATACGAAAAAGTCTGCTGGTCCGGATGGAATACCAGTTCGGTTTTACAAAGACTATTCTGCGGCATTGGCCCCCTACTTAGCTTGCATTTATAGCGAGTCTTTAATTCAGCGCAAAGTTCCTAGTGATTGGAAAAAAGCGCAGGTGACTCCCGTGTATAAGAAAGGAAAGAGAACTGACCCATACAATTACAGGCCAATATCGTTGACATCAGTTTCATGTAGAATTTTGGAGCATATTCTCAGTTCGAACATAGTAAATTTCCTTGAAACGGAAAAGCTTCTTTCCATGAATCAGCACGGGTTTAGGAAACATCGTTCATGTGAAACTCAGCTTGCCCTTTTCTCACATGACATCTTGCGAGTCATGGACGAAGGGCAACAGGCGGATTGTGTTTTTCTCGACTTCAAAAAGGCGTTCGACACGGTGCCACACTGCAGACTGCTAACGAAGATACGAGCTTATGGAATAGGTTCACAGATTTGTGACTGGCTGGAAGACTTCCTAAGTAATAGAACGCAGTACGTTGTTCTCGACGGCGAGTGTTCATCAGAGACGAGTGAATCGTCAGGCGTGCCCCAGGGGAGTGTGATAGGACCGCTATTATTTTCTATCTATATAAATGATCTGATGGACAGAGTAAGTTGTAATTTGCGGCTGTTTTCTGATGATGCTGTGGTGTATGGGAGGGTGTCGTCTGTAACTGACTGTAATAGCATACAGGTTGGTGCGAAGAATGGCAGCTAGCTCTCAATGTAGAAAAATGTAAGGTGATGCGCATGAGTAGAAAAAACATTCCTATTGTGTTCGAATACAGCATCAGTAGTGAGCTTCTTGATGCGGTCGCGTCGTTCAAATATCTAGGCGTAACATTGCAGAGCGATATGAAATGGAACGAGCATGTAAGGACAGTTGTGAGTAAGGCGGACAGCAGACTTCGGTTTATTGGGAGAATTTTGGGAAGATGTACTTCACCTGTAAAGGAGACCGCGTATAAAACGCTTGTACGACCACGTCTTGAGTATTGCTCCAGTATTTGGGACCCGCAGCAGATCGGTTTGAAGGAAGACATAGAGGCGGTTCAGAGGCGAGCAGCTAGATTTGTTACCGGTAGGTTCGACCAATGCGCGAGTGTCACGGAAATGCTCCGGCAACTCAATTGGGGATCGCTGGAAGAAAGACGACGTTCTTTTCGTGAATTTCTGTTAAGTAAATTTAGAGGGCCGGAATTTGAAGCTGAGTGTAGTACGATCTTGCTGCCGCCTACTTACATTTCGCGTAAAGATCACAAAGACAAGATAAGAGAAATTAGGGCTCGTACGGAGGCATATAGGCATTCTTTTTTTCCTCGTTCAATTTGGGAGTGGAATAGGAAAGGAAATGCCTAGTAGTGGTACAGTGTACCCTCCGCCACGCGCCTTACGGTGAATTGCGGAGTATGTATGTAGATGTAGATGTAGATCTCACGGGGAGTCTAAGATTTGTGTAAGGATCCGTTAAAAGGGGTCTTGAATTCGACCTCCATTGTCGTGCTGGAGGAGAGGTGGCTCACAGAGCAGTATACATATTGTATGGTATGGTATGAAACGTACGACGAGTTAACGATCTGCCAGCGAAGTATTCTGACATACTGGGCGTAGTTTAGAAAACATTTTGACAGATAGTGCTGTGCTTAAAATTGTCGTTTCTGCAGGGTGGATGCGAGGTATCCATGTCCATTAAAGACGCAGAAGCTGGTGGCACCATTCAGGACGCTTGAAAGGATCTAAAGAAATTTAGTCATAATGCGAAGAGGGAGGAATGCAAGCTCACGTGGTCTCAGAGAAAGTCAGAACCCGATAAACAAAGGAATTTTAAAAAAGTTATTTTAAAACCTAGGGTTGCATTCACTGAGCAATGGGCTTGTGTCTCACAATCAGTATTATTTAGCTAGTACATTAGATTGTTTAGTAAACTATGTAACTTGAATAATATAGCCTAACCCCTGTAATTGGCCAGTAAGCACTGTTCCAAATGACCATCTCTAATGACCACATTGTTGATGGGACATTAAACCCTAAGCTTCCTTCCCTTTTATTTATTTATTTATTTTATTCCATGCAGGGAATAGAGGTCGACAGAGGTGATAAGAAAATATCGTCTTCGATGGAGAAGCAGAGCTACTTGATGTTATTCTGGAAATGTTTACATGACACGCGCAATCGGCTTTCTCCTCGTTCTCGTACAATAAATGTCAAGACACCGTGATAGTTGGCATTTGGACTCTTCCAATGGCAGCGAACAAGTAATCAGTCCTCAGAAAATGATGGTTGGTAAAGACGTGACCATTGATGGATTTTATATTTTTCTTGTGTCTGTTCGTACTAGCTGAAAACCCGGCGTTGCCCGGGTATTTATTTATTTATTCCTGCCATTTTTCAGGTATATATTCATTTATATAAGGGTTGTATGTCTAAAATCTCTTGGGAATACAATTAGTAGTAAAGAAGTAACAGATTAAAACTTGATGCGCGATGGGGCGGTTCTCCATGAACGTTACTGTTTATGTTCTCATATCTCTTGAACTACGTGTCGTACTGTGATACAATTTAGAGCCGGCCGCGGTGGCAGAGGTGTCGGTGTCTAATTGACTGTTCTAATTGGCAATGTGTTAACTGGAGAAAATATGGTAGTTCAATAAGAGAGAAGTGGTCCCCATGACATTTGTAAGTATGTGTGTGTGTGTGTGAATAAAAAAGCATGATACCAAAAATTATGAAACTTTTATGTATTAACTGTGCTGTGAAATATAAGACTATTGATGTAAAATTATATCTCTGAGATTGAAAGCTGTTACCCTTTAAAATCATTGATGGTATCTTGATCTGGTGCATTATTATTATTATTATTATTATTATTATTATTGAAAAACAGTTTACTCAAGAAAAAACATACTTTGACTGAAAATCTAGAGTAATTTTATTTTTTGACTTATCCCAGTGATTTCTTGTATAGATTTGTGGCATAAAGTTAAACACATTTAAGGATGAATTTCTTGACTGTTCTCAGTTTCTGTGTATTACTATAGCATATGCTGCCCCCCTCCCCCCATCTCTCTCTCTCTCTCTCTCTCTCTCTGTGTGTGTGTGTGTAGGAGGGGGATCTCCATTTTGTATCTTTGCTGGGAAATTATGTTACTTGAAGAGAAATTTGCGAAGAAACTTGAGAACTGCCAACTTTTGGAACCAATAAATGTATCTTGATGTTGAGATCTATTTAAACTAAGTGTATAACCATTGTACTACAAACTTTAATACTTTTACTTAGCAAAAAAAAGTTTCTGAAAAGTTTTACCCATGTGCCCAGCTTAAAGCAAAAGTGCATGAAAGGCTTATTGTTGTATTCCAAAATTATGACAGTGTTAAATGGAGGAAATTTTGCAGTTAATACTGCTGGGTCAGATAGCAAAATGACATCAGAAACAGAATTTATGGCTATCCACATTCAGTTGTAGTATGGATATTTATATCTGTGTGTACTTTTTCACTAGTAACTCTGTAAAACAAATAAACTAAAATTTGATGTCCTATGATTATAACTGGAGCAAAATTTATGTGAAATTAAATGTCTAAGATTCGGTGTTAAAAAAAAAAAAAAAAAAAAGTGACTGAGGCGCTCCAGTCACGGTCAGCACGGCCACTAGGTCGGGGGTTCGAATCTCCCCCTCGGGCATGGATATTTGTGCCTTCCTAGTTAGTCCCATAGACTCTACAAACATTTGAACATTTGAATACAGTGTCCAAGTAATAACAGCAAGTCTGTGGAAAATAGTTATAGAAGATGAAATATATAAACAAAATTCTTCAACTAGCGAACTTTGACTAAAGACTAAATGATACATTATATTTAATGGAATACTGCAACATATGAAGCTGTAACTCGACATATATTTCTAAACCTTTTCTTTTTCACTGAAAAAGAGTGTTTTTCATTACTTCGTGATAGTTCTCGTTCGTTAATGCTTTATTAGTACATAGCAATGGTCCCAAAAGTTTCGGACGTGATATTCGTATGCCGGCGACCGACACGGCGTAACAACAAACAACCACGTAGCAGTATTGGCAACATAGCCGCTAGCTGTCAGAGTCGTTCTTTCGGCAGCTCGACTTTAGTCGCGACGCCCCCGTACCGTAGATATACGAGCCAAAATCTCGAAAACGGAGACAGGTATTGTCCTGCTCTCAACTTTAAAAATAATTTCGAATTATTGGCTTCATTTCATCCGCAACAATGTATGACCTAAAATGAACCATACGCAAAGTAGCCAGCGACTACATTTTTCGACGTAAACACTCCAAGTTTAATGCAATAGGTTTCTTAAAAATTAAGTATCTTAATAACTATGAGGAATTTTGAGAAAATAGACACTTCATTATCAAGCTGGGGTATGAAACTACAAGATATGCAAAAACAAAATTTTTTTGCGTGTTAGTTTCCTCAAACTCGACAGAGATGTAATAGAAAGTGAAAAAAACACGCACAACCGAAAGTAGTGTTTTTTTAATTTTTTACAGGAAAACGAGAATCTGTAACGAAAAACTAAATGTGGGAACTGATGTAGCTTTGCTTCCTTAACATTCAGTATTTTCTACAGCAAGAAAATCGGAAATTTTATTTTCGTCATGAATTTCCCGTGTCGCCGACCAGGAGCCGCGCCTTGGTAAACGGCAGCAGCTATCGTCGTGCTCCCGACTCGCCACCGTCCGCCACGGCCGGAAAAAGGAGGGGGCCCGAGCCGCAATCGCAGCTAACAGCCGCGTCTTGGACAACACACCTAAAATCGCAGCTAACAGCCGCGTCTTGGACAACCCACCTAAAATCGCAGCCAAAATGCGGCTGTTAACTGCGATTGCGGCTCGGCCCCCCTCCCTTTTTCGGCCATGGCGGACGGTGGCGAGTCGGCAGCACGTTGCGAGCCGCTGCCGTTTACCTAGGCGCGGCTCCTGTGGTCGGCGACTTCCTCAATTCACGACGAAAATAAAATTTACGATTTTTTTGCTGTAAAAATACTGCATGTTAAGGAAGCATAGCTATATCAGTTCCCACATTTAGTTTTTCGGTACAGATTTTCGTTTTCCTTTAAAAAATTAAAAAGCACTTCTTTCGGTTGTGCGTGTTTTTTTCACTTTTTATTACATCTCTGTCGAGTTTGAGGAAACTAACATACACAAAAATTTAGTTTTTGCATATCTTCTAGTTTCACACCCCAGCTTGATAACGAAGTGTCTATTTTCTCAAAATTCCTCATAGTTATTCAGATACTTAATTTTTAAGTAACCTATTGCATTAAACTTGAAGTGTTTACATCAAAAAATGTAGTCGCTGGCTACTTTGCGTATGGTTCATTTTAGGTCATACATTGTTGCGGATGAAATGAAGCCAATAATTCGAAATTATTTTTAAAGTTGAGAGCAGGACGATACCTGTCTCCGTTTCCGAGATTTTGGCTCATATATCTATGGTGCGGGAGCATCTCGACTAGCGCGCCAGTTCTCTCCACGTGCAACCTGAATTGTGCGGAGGTAACAATCATCACATCTTATAAACTGTTGAAGATATTGAACCCTTTTTTTAAATGATAGACTAGGAAGGAATTCTTGTTTTACATAATCATTAACACTCAAATCTTTTTTTTTTATCTACAGGTATACAGAAATAACTATAGTTTTTTTACGATGAAACGAGGTATTAATTAAACAGTATTTAACATTTATGGAGGTTTGTTTCCGTCTATTTCAACTAAATGAAAGGCGTTTCGCTTCTTTATTTGTAAACCATCATCAATGGAAGTTTTTTAGTGTTAATTCAATGTGCGACTTCATGGAGCTGTGTGTGTATTCTCCAGACGGATGGAAGTTTAGTTCTTTATTTCATCACTTTGCCGTGTACTTCACTCTGTAATTGCAGATTTTAACTGTTATGGTTTTCTATAAATATTGATTCTATTTTTGTGACACATGACCATGATCGCTGTTAAATTTTTTTTATTAACAGGCACCTTTTAAATGACGACACGAAATTCATACTTGAGTTTAGATTAAATGTCAGCCAGTTTTCACATGAATTGGAACTTGCAGAGAGTGACATACAGAGAAAATCCTATAACCGATTCAACAAATCTATCAGTGCAGCTGAAAAAAAAAAAAAAAATAAAACGCAGTGACGCTAAGGTAATTGTTCTTTTATTTTATTATTTACGATTGCTGTTTATAAGACCAGGAGTGTGTTTATCTGAAACTCCTGATGCAGCTTGAATCTCTCTCGTCTCACGCTTTTTTTTCATTTTAACTGATTGGATTCACCTCCTGTATTGCCTTTGAAATAAATCCCACTGTTCGAAAACGTACAGTTGAATTTTTTCCAAGGGAGATCAAAAATAGAAAACACATACCAAACAAAAGATTTTTCTGTAGCTTGTTAAATGTATCAACAACGGTTGTAAGACTGTTTGCTGCTTTGTTATAATTTATTTCATTCTGACCGTTTTCTGTCCTAAACCATCTTCCAGGCAATATGGAAAACTAAAAGATTTTAAAATATCGAACATGTCATGCATACCGTACACAAGACATTTTAATCTAAATGGTACACCATGACATTTATCTTTGTTCATATAAACTAAGATAATTTTTACGGCACGCCACAAAATGGACTTTATTGGTATGAATGAAATTAATGAAATTATTACATTAAAATTGTCATGCATTTCCTTACACCTGTGGGATCACCTAAACAAAAACAAAATAGTTACCACCACTCACATTTTTTATTTCCAAAACCCTAGAGGCCAATACGTCTCCTTTTCCAACCTTCATTTCTCTTTTATTTCTCCGAATATTTTCAGTCTACTCCTACATATGTCACTAGATTGCCATGAATCTAAATCTGTTCGACGTACAAAGACAATAGCTTAATGGCGAGACGTGCTCATATCTTATGAGTGGTTCATGTTCGTTTTTCTTCGGTCCGCTTGGCTCGACTTCTTTCTGCCGCTGCCTCGAGTCGTCCGACTCCCATCGCAACACTGCTCACTGGTGCAGTCTTGCGATTGTCGCCGTATCAGCCGCGCGCCGCACTCCAAACTCAAAGTGCGCATGCGCGAGCAGCCAGCCTCTGACGTCACGAGCCGATCCATCGCAGCCGCAGGCAGCAATCGCGCACTTTGAGTTTGGAGTGCGGCGCGCGGCTGATGCGGTGACAATCGCAGGACTGCACCAGTGAGCAGTGTTACGACGGGAGTCGGACGACTCAAGGCAGCGGCAGAAAGAAGTCGAGCCAACCGGACCGAAGAAAAACGGATATGAGCCACTCACAAGATATGAGATCATCTCGCCATTAAGCTATTGCCTTTGTACGTCGTACAGATTTAGATTTCATGGCAATCTAGTGACATATATAAGAGCAGACTGAAAATATTCGAAGAAATAAAAGAGAAATGAAGGTTGGAAAAGGAGCTGTATTGTCCTCTAGGGTTATGGAAATAAAAAATGTGACTGGTGTTAAATAATTTTTTTTGTTTAAGCGATCCCACAGGTGTAAGGAAATGCATGACAACATTAATGTAATAGTTTCATTAATTTCATTCATACCAATACAGTCCGTTTTGTAGCGTGCCGTAAAAATTATCTAAGTGTTATGAACAAAGATAAATGTTGTGGTGTACCATTTAGATTCAAATGTCTCGGGTATGGTATGGATGACATATTCGATATTTTAAAATCTTTTTGGTTTCCATATTCCCTGGAAGATGGTTTAGGACAGAAACCAGTCAGAATGAAATAAATTATAACAAAACAGCAAACAGCCTTCAATCTTTTGTTTGGTATGTGTTTGCTATTTTTGATCTCCCTTGGAAAAAATTTCAACTGTACGTTTTTGAACACTGGGATTTATTTCAAAGGCAATACAGAAGGTGAATACAATCAGTTAAAATGAAAAAAAGCCTGAGACGAGAGAGATGCAAGCTGCATCAGGAATTTCAGATAAACACACTCCTGGTCTTATAAACAGTGCCGCAATTGTAAATAAGAAAATAAAAGAACAGTTGCCTTAGCGTCACTGCGTTTTATTTTTATTTATTTTTTTCAGTTGCACTGAGATTTGTTGAATCGGTTATAGGACTTTCTCTGAATGTCACTCTCTGCAAGTTCCAATTAATGTGCAAACTGTCTGACATTTAATCTAAACTCAAGAATGAATTTCGTTTCGTCATTTAAAAGGTGCCTGTTAATAAAAATGTTTAGCAGCTTTCATGGTCATGTGTCACAAAAATAGAATCAATCTATAGAAAACCCTAACAGTTAAAATCTGCAGTGACAAAGTGAAGTACATGGCAATGTGATGAGATAAAGAACCAAAACTTCCATCCCTTTGGAGAATACACACACAGCTCCATGAAGTCGCACATAGAATTAACACTAAAAACTGCCATTGATGATGGTTCACAAATAAAGAAGCGAAACGCCTTTCATTTAGTTGTAATAGACGGAAATAAACCTCCATAAATATTAAATACTGTTTAATTAATACCTCGTTTCATAGTAAAAAACTATAGCTATTTCTGTATACCTGTAGATGAAAAAGCTTTTAGAATTAATGATTGTGTAAAACATGAATTCCTTCCCACGCTATCATTTAAAAAAAGGGTTCAATATCTTCAACAGTTTATAAGATGTGATGATTGTTACCTCCGCACAATTCAGGTTGCACGTGGAGAGAACTGGCGCGCTAGTCGAGATGCTCCCGCACCATAGATATATGAGCCAAAATCTCGAAAACGGAGACAGGTATCGTCCTGCTCTCAATTTTAAAAATAATTTCGATTTATTGGCTTCATTTCATCCGCAACAATGTATGACCTAAAATGAACAATACGCAAAGTAGCCAGCGACTACTTTATTCGATGTAAACACTTCAAGTTTAATGTAATAGGTTACTTAAAAATTAAGTATCTGTATAACTGTGAGGAATTTTGGGAAAATAAACACTTCGTTATCAAGCTGGTGTATGAAACTAAAAGATATGCAAACACAAAATTTTTTCGCGTATTAGTTTCCTCAAAATAACAGAGAGATAATAACAAGTGAAGAAAACACGCACAACCGAAAGTAACGCTTTTTAATTTTTTGAAGGAAAACGAGAATCTGAAACGAAAAACTAAATGTGGGAAGTGATGTAGCTTTGCTCCCTTAACATGCAGTATTTTTTACAGCAAAAAAATCGGAAATTTTATTTTCGTCATGAATTTTCCGAGTCGCCGACCAGGAGCCGCGCCTGGGTAAACGGCAGCGGCTGGCGTCGTGCTCGCGACTCGCCACCGTCCGCCACGGCCGGAAAAGGGAGGGGGGCCGAGCCGCAATCGCAGGTAACAGCCGCGTCTTGGACAACACACCTTTAGTCCGCCACTGGCTCAGCCACTCGACGCAATATAAAGAAAGGAAAGGAAGATCCGCGATCGGCTACTAAAGACGACGCCATTGTCGATCGACAAAAAATGTTCAAATGTTTGTTAAGCTTATGGGACTTAACTACGGGGTCATCAGTCCTCAAACTTACAAACTACCTATGAACTACTTACGAACTAGGACGGCACAAATATCCATGCCCGAGGGGGGATTCGAACCCCCGACCGTAGTGGCCGTGCAGACCGTGACTGAAGCGCCTCAGTCTCCTCGGCCACCGCAGCCGGATGTCGATCGACAGCCATATCATGCTCGTGTAGGATTGCCATCAGTTAAATCCATAAACCAGGGCGAGGAACTCGAAAAACCCTGATTTTTGAGCGTAAAACCTGGATATTTCTATTTATTTTCTACCCCACATTTAAAATAATTATAAATCATTACCTATTTACAAGTGAAGCAAAATCAGTGGTGGTGCTAGACGAAAACTAGGCGTCGGCGAACTCGTCTTTGCGGGGCCCCTTTCATTTTTTCAGTAATGAAGAAAATGTTTAAAAAAGAGCTGAATTATACTTCAATAATCATTATACTAAAATTTTATTAGTATAATATATAAGTATTATTGCAATGACAAAAATTACAATAAACAAACACAAATTTAAAATAAGGAAACTTTTCGGCTTTTCAACTCAATGAATTTTTTTAAGATCACATCATAATTAATACTAGCCGCTTCAGTTGATAGTACTGACAACGCAGAGAGTCTTTGTTGGCTCATTGTGCTTCTCAAGCTAGTCTTAATCAATTTTAACTTTGACAAGCTTCTCTCGGCCGAAGGTGTACTGACTGAAACTGTGAGCATGATTCTGATTGTTATATAAACATTTGGATATACTTCTTCCGATTCGTTTTCTAAAATGTACTGAAGAAGTTTTTTGCTAGTATTTAACTAAAAACTGCATCACTGCTGCACTCATACGGAAATAAATCTGACTACTAAATAGCTGCCGGCTAGGAATGGCCGAGCGCACTAAGGCGTCATACCACGGTGCGCGAGATCGCTCTTGTCGGGGGTCGAATCCCACCCTTGGGTACGGATGTTGTGTTCGACCTTTCGTCCTTTGGTTAAGCTAATGTAAGTTAGATGTAGCTCATCGCTACATAACCTAGCAGTTGAAAAGCTCCATTAAACATCAAGTATAAAAAAAAAAAAATAAAAAAAAAAATTAACAATGTCTTGCGAGGCCCCCACAGGCGCGAGGCCGTCGGCGGTTGTCGACGTCGCCGACGCCTAGCACCGCCACTGATGCAAAATACAGATGTGTTTTTCTCTGATTGTTCCAGAACAAGAAATCTTAACATTGTTCTAAACGACCAAGAGATAAAAAACACCATCATCAAAAAATATGGACATAATAAAATCTTAAACATACCGTGAAGAGCCAAAGAAAATGGTATAGGCATGCGCGCGCAAACACCGAGATATGGCCGGCCGCGGTGGCCGAGGAGACTGAGGCGCTCCAGTCATGATCTGCACGGCCACTACAGTCGGGGGTTCGAATCCCCCCTCGGGCATGGTTATTTGTGCCGTCTTTAGTATAAGGTAGTTGATAAGTAGTTTGTAAGTTTACGGACTGATGACCCTGTAGTTAAGTCCCATAAGCTTAACAAACATTTGAACCGAGATATGTAAACTCACAGAGGACGGCGCTGCCTATGTAAAGCCGGGTTTCCACAGGCATGAATTACTTACACATGCATTCCCCCACCACCACTCGTGACAGTCAACATACGCATGGAAACACCTGACTTGCATACTGTCATGCTATCTTACGCGTAAGTTACGAAAGTTCAAACGCGTTTAACTTTCTTGCACGATGTCGTTTCCCCCACCATCGCTTACGGGCTTCAGAAACTGCCGAAAGGTGGATCTGCTTTCATTCTGGTCTTGCTCGTTCGACAGAACGGAACACGGATCTAGAATTAATGTTTGTTTACGTTTGAAGAGTTTGCTTACACCAAAATAATGACATTTCTCTTTAGCTAAGTAAATGAATACTTCGTAAAGTGACAATATTTCATAAACAATGTGACGTGGACATCAATTTAGAATTGTGCTGCTTGTTATAAACATTTATACATAGAGTAACACACCATCATTTGATGTGACGAAACGAATTTGAAAACATTGAAACAATGTTAACTTGCTAACGCTCGTAAGTTAGTATTGCATAAAAGTTGATATTGTAAACGTATATTCTGTTTCAGTGTAGGCCTAATAATAATTCATCATTGACCGTAAACATTTCGATCAAATGAAAATTTATATGTGACTTTGGGGATTTAAAAGTAGGCCTACTTTGACCACAAAAAAAAAAAAACAAAAAAAAAAAAAACAAAAAAAAACAAAAAAAAAAACCCTTATGTGACTATAATAGGGTTCAAATCGTCATTAACATTGTATAAAGACTATTCTGTGTAGCAGATGCAAGATTGCTTGCAAAATTAAGTAGTGAATCGGCATTTTCAGCACTTGTTACCTATCATAAATTAGACTAATCCTTGAAAAATGAGCTATTGAGACAAACCTTACTTTCCACTTATTACTGCTACGGGTAGTACCGACGTAAACATTCTTTTCTGATGTATCTTCTGTTAATTGTAGATAACATACGGTAAAAATAGTGTTCTTCAGAATGTATGTACTGCAGTATCTCCAGTAGCCAATGACCTAGCAAATTAATACGAGCTGGCATGGTATCTCACGTACGTGTTTTTAACTTTTGTATAGTATTAGAAATTTGGCTCAAAAGGTTTCCAGAATTGGGTTAAATGTAAGTAGCGGCGACACTGTGCTTTGTTGGCAGCGAAATGTTTGCTTTGCGAGTGTAATTTACTGATTATACAAGGGTAAATGCAAGACCTTGCACACCATAGAGCAGAAATAGCATTCATTATTTATATCAAGGCCAAAACGAAAGATTTCCCCTCTTATTCTGATTGTAACAGTTTTTAAACAGCCATTTCCGACGTCATCGCTAACATTAGCACATTACATTGATGCTGCCATTACTAAAAGCTTATTCGAAATTTATTTTACCATCCCCAAACACTTCCTACGCAATTCCCACTTCTGCATTCAGCAGTAGTGCATCTGTTTTTTTCTTCGTCAACTTCTGTATAATCTCGACAGCTAAAATGTGTATAGCTCCCGCACGAAACATTTCACTAGGAGCCATCTTGAAAGTCGTGTAAATAGCGTTTCCTACATCGGCGTGTGGAAATGTTTATATGAACATAGAGAATGGTGGTGGGGTAACGCATGTGTAAGAAATTCATGCCTGTGGACACCCGGCCTAAGACAACAGGTGTCTGGTGCAGGCGTTAGGTCGGTTACTGCTGCTGCAATGGCAGGCTATCACCATTAAAGTGAGTTATAGCACAGACAAATATATACAGATGGGAAAACTCCGTAAGGGCTCGGTCACACGCTCAGGTGTGCGGGGAGGAAGGGCTACCAGCAGTTCCGTAAGATGTCCCATGACGGCGCTGAGGCCAGAAGCAGCCCTTTAAAACTGGCCAGAGCAGGCGGCAGTTAGCCCTTGACCGCAAACTTTCCTGGACCCCGTACCTCAAATCCCTCCGTGAGAAAGCTCTGTCACGCCTTAACCTCCTTAAACTCGTTACCGGTCGGACGTGGGGCCTCCACCCTTCCACTGTCCTTCACACCTATAAATCCATCATGAGCCCCATCCTCTGTTCCTTCCACCCCGCCTGGATATCTGCCCCTCCTACCTTGTACAAATCCTTACAGATCATGGAACGCCACGCCCTCCGCCTCGCATACCGTATCTGACTCCCATCTCCCACGCGGATCCTCTATGACCTAATCCCCTTCCCTCCTCTCCTACAACACCTCGAACATCTCCGACTCCTTTACACTACCCGAAAAATAGAGTCCCAAAACCCTCTAGTATACCCTATTATCAGTAATCCCGGGCCTTTGCCACGCCTCCACCAAACTATGCCTCCCGGCCTCCACCTACATACACTCCGTGTCCTTTCCCAGGGCAACTTCCGCACCCTTTCCTTACCGGATACCGAACTTCGTCCCGATATCTACCCCTCCTACCAACTCTGATCCCCTCCATGTAGCGTCAGCGCCCCTCCCCCCTCCCCCATCCCCTCCTTTCCCCCCGCTTGGCTGCCCCTACCCCGCCCCCAGGGTCTCGCCCAGCCCCCATTCCTCCCCTCCCTACCACTCCCGTCTTCCTTCCCCCGCGATTCCCCCATCCCTCTCCCATCCCTTCCCCCTCGCCCCCCTCCCCAGCCCGCGCGGACGTCTCGACATTTTAATTGGTGCTCCAGAGTGTTCGTGACTAGTGATCTTTTGATGTGTTTTTAACCTGTGCCTCGCCGACAACGTCCGACAAATTTTTTACCGTGTGCACCGTCCACCTGTCTTCGTTTTGTGCGTGTGTGTCCATCAATGTACTTTTAATCGTCACCGTGGCAATAAACAGTTTTATGAATATAATGTGTGTATTTTATCTCCGCCTTCTTGTCTCTGTCCTCCAAATATTTTGTCTGTAAGTTTGTCTTTTTACTGTTCTCCAATTTTCACCTTGTCTGTCATTTTAATTCTGCAAATTTTATTCTGTATTTCATGTTCATTTCCACTTGTCATTTTATGTATCTCTCAGGGCTGAAGAGCAGCCACCGAAGCTGCTCTGCCAGCCTGCTGCCTGAAGTTACAGGTAGCATTAAAACATCGATAAAGGAAAAAAAACCGGCAGGTAGCGGTTGTCCCCACCAGCACTTCCCTTCAAACGCCGGCACGCCGGACACAGCCGTGGCCTCATGGCAGGCGGCACGAGCTCTCCCCTCAGCCTCCCCTCCACGCTACCCTCTGATGTGCGAGAGGCACCCTCAGAAGTGCCTCTAATGTGGTCTACCAGTACTAAGCCGGGGAACCGCCTGACACCTGCTAGTATCTTACGGAACTACAAGGACAGCGTAGGATAGCGGTTTAGGGGGGGCTTCTTCTCTGTATATGTTACTCTGTGGTTATAGTTGGCGCACAAGAGATAGGACACAGGTAGCGAATGACATGGGGATTTGCCCGTGCTACCATTTCAGGAATGCACTGTGAATATCTGGAATCTGGTGAAACATAAAATGCCCGATGTCGCTGCGGCCGGAAAAGGGTTCTGTAAGAATGGGACCGACGACAACTGGAGAGAATCGTGCAGAAGTGCAACCCTTCTGCAAACTGTTGCAAATTTCAATGCTGTGCCTTCAACAAGTGTCAACATGCGACCAGTTCAACGAAATAACAGTGATATGGGCTTCGGAGTCGAAGGCCCTTCACGTATACCCTTACTGACTGCACGACACACAAGCTTTCTGCCTCGCCTGGCCCGACATTGTTCTGCTGATGACTGAAAACATGTTCCCTTCTCTCACGAGTCTCGTTTCCAATTGTACTGAGAGGATCAACGCCGAATATGGAGACAGCCTCATGAATCCATGTCAGCAGGGGACTGTTGCATGCCGGCCACGGTGGCCGAGGGTGGCCAGTCACGGTCTGCACGGCCACTACGGTCGGGGTTCGAATCCCCCCTCGGGCATGGATATTTGTGACGTCCTTAGTGTTAGCTAGTTCATAAGTAGTTTGTAAGTTTAGGGACTGATGACCCTGTAGATAAGTCCCATAAGCTCTACAAACATTTGAACATTTTTGACTGTTCCAACTGGTGGAGCTCGCCGTCGGAGGTTCGAGTCCTCCCTAGGGCATGTGTGTGTGTGTGTGTGTGTGTGTGTGTGTGTGTGTGTGTGTGTGTGTGTGTGTGTGTGTGTGCGTTGCCCTTCGCTTAGTTTACCTTAGTTTAAGCAGTTTGTAAGCTACGGACTGATGACCATGTAGTTTGGTCCGATAGGTTTACAAACATTTGAACTGGAGGAGGCACTAGTCAAGTAATGGAGTACTTTTTGCATGTAAAAAATTAGGTAGAAATTTTTTTAAAATTCTATGTTTGTTGTGTTGTTGTTGTGGTCTTCAGTCCGCAGACTGGTTGGATGTGGCTCTCCACACTACCCTGTCCTGTACAAGCCTCTTCATCTGAGAATAAGTTCGGCAACCTACATCCTTTTGAATCTGCTTACTGTATTCGTCCCTCGGTCTCCTTCTAAGATTTTTACCCCACACACTTCCTTCTAATGCAGAGTTGACAATTCCTTGATACCTCAGAATGTGTCCAACCAATCTATCCGTTCTCTTAGTCAGGATATGCCAGAAACTTCTTTCCTCCCCAATTCGGTTAAGCACCTCCTTATTAATTACGTGATCTACCCATCTAATTTTCATCATTCGTCTGTAGCACCACACTTCAAAGGCTTCTATCATCTTTTTATCTCAACTCCTTATAGTTCACGTTTCACTCCCATACATTGCTACACTCCAAACAAATGCTTTCAGAAAGGACTTCCTAACATTTAAATTAATATTGGATGTTAACAAGTTTCGCTTCTTAAGAAACGCTTTTCTTCCCATAGCCATTCTGCATTTTATATCTTCTTTACTTCTGCCACAAGTTCTCTTGCTACCCAAATAACAAAACTCATCTACTACTTTTATCGTCTCATTACTTGATCTAATTCCTTCAGCATCACCTGATTTTCTGACATTCCATTCCATTACCCTCTTTTTACTCTTGTTAGTGTTCATCTTATATCTTCCTTTCAAGACACTATCCATTCCATTCAGTTGCCCTTCCAGATCTTTTGCAGTTTCTGACAAAATTACTATGTCATCGGCAAACTGCAAAGTTTTTATTTCTTCTCCCTGAACTTTAATTCCCTCTCCAAATTTCTCCTTGAATTCCTTCACTGCTTGCTCAATATACAGATTAAACAACACTGGGGAAAGGCTACAACCCTGTCTTACTCCCTTCCCAACCTCTGAGGCCCTTTCTTCGTCATACTGAATGCTGTAGCTTTGCTCCACGAACAGTGAAAAAGTACTAAGCGAGAAACTTTTTCCTTTGATGTGGTTGTCAGCGAGTAAAAGTTTAATAAAGGTTTGAAATTATGTTTAAAGTTTGTTGCAAGTCGCTAAGAAACTTACTGTCATTCTCATATGGTGTACTTACAAAGTCTCGCCGCATTATGTGGCAGTTTCTTGCAACTATATTGTTTCTGACGTCATATCTTCTGAACAGTGTGTGGTTCTTAACCCTGGAGCAATTGCTACCTCACGGTAAGGAATGTGTGTACCAAATTTGGTTCAAATCGGTCCAGGGGTTTAGGAGAAAATGAGCAGCATTGTCTCTAAATTCAGAAACTTTTGCGCATCTCATTGTTTATGACGTCATATCTCGTAAACTCTTTATTTTACGTGATTGTTACACTTACGGCGACCGTCCTCATGGATTGAAGCTTACGTGTACAAAATTTCATAAAGATTAGAACAAAACTGTAGATTTGTATGCAATACGTACATACAAACATACGGACACTCTGATTTGACATGCTTTACAATGCCATGGAAAGAAAAAAGTGTTTGGTTGGGTGACAGGTTCTTGCGTGTATCCCTGGCGTATCAGTAAAATAATTATCCTCGGAAAGCGAATATTTCGTTATGAACAGTGTTGCCAGATGGCAGAGAGAGAAAATACCCACAGTCTCACAAAAATGTACCTACGTTTTCCCTACTTTCTCCCTACCACCTCATTAATGCCCCTACATCAGGGTCGTAGCCAGGATTAGCGTCTGGGAGGGGCTGGTCTATACGGCCACTACGGTCGGGGGTTCGAATCCCCCCTCGGCCATGGATATTTGTGCCGTCCTAGTTCGTAAGTAGTTCATAAGTCGTTTGTCAGTTTAGGGACTGATGACTCCGTAGTTAAGTCCCATAGACTCTACAAACATTTGAACATTTGGGAGGGGCTGAATCCAGGAGTCCGGCCAGCAGAGGTTAATGTGACATTAAAAAAAAAACTTTAAAATAAGTATTTGGTATTCTGCTTCTCTTGCTAGATATGTTTTTCCGTTGACTGATCGTTACTGATTGATGGAGTAAAGTGTAGATTATGCCGCGAATTCCCACTGTTACCAGAGGATTACTGATTTATCGATCGGACGAGGGTACATCAAAAACCTGTCAAGCACGGAGAGGAACAGCATTAATTAGTTTCCCCAAATATGCCGCTAATTCCCAGTGCACTGTTACACGAGGATAACTGATTTATTGACCGCACAAGGATACAGCGAGACACTTTCAGCCATAAAGTAGGAGCAGCAGTAATTATTTAGTTCACAGTCAGCACAAAAAAGGTAGTCCGTCAGTTTGCATGATTCATATTATCAAAGAGTAATGCTATGTTGACAACGAATATCTAGCGCTTTGTTCATTATAACGTTGGCTGTCGCAAATGTTTTAGCGTTTTCTTGTCAGCAGCTTCTCATTTACAAGTACTGACTAGTATATCGTTCTGAGTAAATAAATAACAATTTAGTCAAGGTAATAAAACGTCTTTCGTTCATGGAAATAAATTTTCCTTGTACTGACATTTTCTAATACTATTTCCAAGCCCAGCCTCCATTCCACTGATATACATTGAAATCATCATATTTCGCATCAATTTTAATGTGTCAGAAAATAATTTTTCAAATTAATATAGTTGACTATGAACAGAAGACAACTATGCCGTCTAAAATATCATTGGCTGCTTCAAACTTTGCCACAATTGGTCGGCTTCATTCTCGCGCGCTGACAACTGTTCTGTTGCCAACATTACCCGCTAGGCATGTGTCGGCGATTGTAAAATTTTACCAAAGTACCTACGCGTTGGTGACTTTTGTATGAAAATTCCCTACATGGTTTTAATGCTTAAAAGTACCTACGTGTAGGGAAAATTCCCTACGTCTGGCAACACTGGTTATGAACATCAGCACATTACGCCGCCGGAGACTTGACGCCTGGAGGATACGCAACCCGCACGATCCGTATGTTGCACACGCTGTCATAATATGCTTCTAAGCAGAAAATATCTTCAAATCAATAAAAATCTTGATCCGATTGCTATCAAACTTCACAGGTACACTCTCTGGGCTTATCTGAATATTGTATAATGATGTCATCAAGCCGGCCGCGGTGGCCGAGGGGACTGAGGCGCTTCAGTCACAGTCTGCACGGCCACTACGGTCGGGGGTTCGAATCCCCCCTCGGGCATGGATATTTGTGCCATCCTTAGTTGTAGGTAGTTCATAAGTAGTTTGTAATTTTAGGGACTGATGACCCCGTAGTTAAGTCCCTTAAGCTTGACAAACATTTGAACATTTTGATGTCATCAAAATCGCTCCAGCCGTTGTCGAGACAAACATTCATTTTTATATAGAGAGATATACAGTGTGTCCCATTTATCTTGACCAACCAAAATATCTCTGGAACAACAGCAGCTATTGTAAAACGACTTTTAGCGATATCAATGTAAGGCAGGGGTACACGAATGTAAATATATTGAAACATTCTAAAACGAAAGCATATGTGTTATTTTTAACACAAACTAATGTATTTTTAAATGGACACCCTATATTATTTCATCAGCAGTCTATAGCGTCACAAATCACATAAACAATGACATTGATTACATCGCAATACGCCAGTTACACCCCGAAATATTACGAAGTGAAGTTGACGCCAGAAATACACGAAACGCGCACTTTTTACATATTTTGGCGTATTACACGGAAACTATGCATCCTACAGAAAATGTTACTCAAATGTTCAAATGTTTGTAGAACTTATGGGACTTAACTACGTGGTCATCAGTCCCTAAGCTTACAAACTACTTATGAACTAGCTAAGACTAAGGACGGCACAAATATCCATGCCCGAGGGTGGATTCGAACCCCCGACCGTAGTGGCCGTGCAGACCATGACTGAAGCGCCTCAGTCTCCTCGGCCACCGCGGCCGGCAAAAATGTTACTCTTACCAAAATAAAAGAGCATTAAATGTCGCGTCGAATGACCTATTTAAATGTCGAAATCAGTGCAGCCGTTTTTCCGCAAGTCAAAGTGCGGTAACTTTTACCAACTTGGCTAAGAAGTTGGCTCCAACGGCTGTAACTAAAAACTACTCCATATGAAAAAGGTGAACCTATGAAAATTGTAAGGCATGAAATTTCATGTCAGAAAATTATCTCGTCTTTTACTTTTACATATGTACCGAAAAACGCAAAAGTTAGATCTCTTTCACTTAGCCAATTAAAAACGTTTACAACATATTCTGCTTGTATCTTTCATTGTTCAATATGTCATTAAAACCGGGCGTATTATTGTGTCACCAGTACCGCCACACTGTCCTTTCAAGGTGCGCAGTGTGGCATTATAAAGCCAGGAGGTGCGTGTCCCATCTGCGGTAGCCGGCAGACATCCTGTAGATTCAGGGGAGCTAGCACTGGAGGGAGACCCATGTACGAAGCGCGTCCAGAAAGTAAGTTCCGTTTGGTGTGTTGTTGTGTTATGGTCTTCAGTCCGGAGAATAAAATGAAATTGTACACAGATACAGAAGAAATTTTTATTGCACAAAATTCTGCAACTCTTAAACTACTTTTCCACATAACTGCCGAAATTTTGTAGGCACTTGTCATAGCGTGCCGAAAGTTTTTGCATGCATCCTTCACAGAAGGTTGCCGCCTGTGTATTCAACCATGTCGTAACAGCTCTTTATCATCGTTGATGTGTTGAGCACCAAGGTCAGATTTTAGGTGTAAGAAGAGATCAAAGTCACTAGGAGAGAGGTCCGAGCTGTATGGAGGATGATCAAACAGGTCCCATTGAAATTTCCGTAAGAATTGTTTGGTCACATTCGGCGTGTGAGGTCAGGCATTATCGTGAAAAAAGTCTTTTGATAGTAATCCTCTTCTTACACCTAAAATCTGTCCTTGGTGGACAACGCTTCAACGATGATGACGAGCTGAAAGAACATGTTACCACATGGTTGAATACACAGGCGGCAACATTTTATGAAAAAGGCACACAAAACTTTGTGCCATGCTATGACAACTGCCTACAAAATTTCGGAAGCTATTTAGAAAAGTAGTTTAACAGTTGTAGATTTTTGTACAATCAATATTTGTTCTGTATCTGTACCCGTTCGTTTTATATAACCAAACAGAACTTATTTTCTGGACGCGTCTCGTATTTATGGCCTCACCAGGAAAGGTTATCAATAACTGTATCAAAATTTGCTGTAGATATCACTCTGTGAAATATTATGTCGTTAATGCAGATACATAAATGAACAGAATTAATATACACCCACTATAAATACTCAGTACAGAGACATAATCTTAATCTGAATTATAAAACAAATAGAGCACTTATGTATTACAATGAATGTATTAGCAAAATTGTCTATGGTCAATAACTTAACGCTTTAATAGATGACTTTTTATTTGAAGCTACAAAAACAACCATGATTAACGTATAGCGCGTATATACTGAGAGAAATATTTAAAACAAAATTCCTTAAAATTATTATGCACTACTAGCAACAAAAGGTTCATAGCTTACAGTGTTTCCACGATGTACCCGATGTAGTAAATGTTAGTATTATGACTCTCATCTTTCCAGAAATGCTGGCCGCGGTGGCCGAGGGGACTGAGGCGCTCCAGACACAGTCTGCGCGGCCACTACGCCCGGGGGTTCGAATCCCCCCTCAGGAATGGATATGTGTGCCGTTCTTAGGATTAGCTAGTTCATAAGTAGTTTGTAAGTTTAGGTAATGATGACCCCGTAGTTAAGTCCCATAAACTATACAAACATTTGAACATTTTTTTTCCCAGAAAGTAACTCATAATTCAACAATACCGGTAGTATGTGATTGATTAATTTTCCATGGCAAAGGAGGAATACTAATGTAAACAAACGCACATGTTAGGAGTAACTCAATGCAGCTAACTGTCGAAATGATTCAGTGGCACTCTGCAATTTATAATTTCTAGGACGAGCAAAAAAATGTTCAAATGTTTGTAAATCTATCGGACCAAACTGCGTGGTCATCAGTCCGTAGATTACAAACTACTTAAACCTAGGTAAACTAACCTAAGGACAAACACACACACCCATGCCCCAGGGAGGACTAACCTCCACGGCGAGCAACCGCGCGCTCCGCAGCGACACTCTTTACACCGCTCGGCTACACCACCGCGGCTAGGACGAGCAACTAGCATATGTAACACTACATATACAAGCAACTACAAATGTTGATCAGTTTGAGAGATAATGGAAAAAATAAGGTATGTGACTGATTAGCTACACTATGTATTAAAGGGTTAATATTTTAAACTACACTATGTATTTCATATTTATCTACGCGAACTCGAGGTTGGGCCCACCCATTATATAGTCTGGCCCACCCTTGGTCCATGATACTTTACGGTCATGTGCTACAGGCATCCGTATCGGTCTTGTACGTAACAATCACAGCAATAATACTGTGAATAAGTGCGTGACAAAGATCGGCATAATATTTTGCGTAATATTTATGCCTTGGAAACGTCGTTAAAACTCTGACTTCGTCGCAACTCCACGGTACCACCTAGCAACTAATTGGTTTCCCTTCCAAAACATATGTAGAAATCATGCACAAGAAGCGCTCTGGTATTTCAATGGACAAGGAGCTGCTTCACAGCAGTAAAGAACCACAAGAACTAATTCGAAATTAAACAAAATATATAATTCATCGTGAATGTTAGCTGTTTTCTGTGTCTTTTACTGCTGTAGTTACTGTTTCAATCAAAATAAAACAATTACGCTGATTGAGAGCTCACATGATGTTATATGGGTACCGGTAGTGTGATAATTGTTACAAGAAAAATTAATATGTGCACTCACTGGACGGCTGACCTTACTTATTCTGCCCATTGTGAGAACTGCCACTGCTGAAATGAATATCTCTGTCTTCTATCATAAAATCACATCGTCAGTTTACTCTGATTTTGTGAACAATCATACAGGGAATTCAGAACTTCAAAGTACCACATCTTGCTTACGTATACATTTTCAAGCCTACTTCCGAATCTTCTTACAGTTCTTTGCGAAAATTCGTTCGGGGAGGAATTTTTTTCCGTTCTTCCAATCTTGCAGGAACTGATGCACTTTTGAATTCCACTCTTACTCAGTACAATACATAGAACTAAACTAATCCCAACCGATTTGAAGCTCTGCAGTTTCCTCAAATATACTGTACAAACCGTCTATGTAGATCTTTGTCTTAGCATTCTAGTGGGCCTTAACGCCTACAGGCGTTCAATACTTGCCGAGGTACAGTATTTATTACATCGTGTTATATTTTCCGCGTAAGTTAGTACCGTAATGACGACCGCTGCACTCGTAGAAATGTTAAGAGACAGAATATAACAGAACGACAGACCACCCACAATAGCATCGATCGCGTATATGCAATTACTGTAAATACAAGCATAGTAAACTACGGTTCAATTAAAATGCGACTGGGTCCGCGCGAACGCAGTCCCAGTACTTAAAAATGTAGCACCCGACTTACCCCCACTACTTGGGAGTAATCGCAGGAGTCGGCCCAACCGAAGTGCAATGGAAGAGCCTAGTCCTTGGAGGATCCGCCTTGACGGTATCCCCTGTGCGTCTTCGTGGAGGAACCTACATGGTATCCTCTCCTAAGTACGCGTTCGTTATATCAGCATTGCACCGAAGAAATTTGTTCGACTAAGCGGTGGGTTTTGGAAAATTTATAACGTACTATGTGGATCAGTTGAAACAAGTGCGTATCAGTATTCAACTTATGTCCGAGCATTTATGTTATAGGCGGCACTACAACCGACAGAGCAATATTTCAATTAATAAAACATAACTGTCTTCGTTCCGAAGGAGCAGACGGCTCATCAGAGTCCCATCATTTGACAAAAGCAGGCTCTTCGGTCTAATTGGCCCGAGTTCCTTGCAACGACAGGAGATGGCTCCCCAATCGTAGTTTTCATAACGACGAGGGCAGTTCAGTCGAATTGGCCCGCCTAGTTCCGTGCAGCGACAAGAGATGGCTCCCCAATCTTGCTAACGCAGGATGCAGGCTGTTTCGCCCGACTTGCTCCTTGCAGCGACAGATGGCACCCCATTCGTGTAGTGATAAGGAGGTTATATGATATACATTCGGGAAGGAGGGGGGAGGGAGGGCGCAAGACTAATGTAAAGATCAGAATTAGGAAAACCTCAATATATATATATATATATATATATATATATATATATATATATATATATATATATTTTTTTTTTTTTTTTTTTTTTTTTTTTTTTTTTTTTTTTTTTTTTTTTTTTTTAGGAATCATGTAAATGACTTTATGCCTCTTCTGAAAACGGCATAACCAAGCACAGATCAGAACATCCAAAACCTTTTTTTCCATCTAAACGCGTGGATTTGCCACTGGCCCACACCCCTCACCAGGTCTGCCTACCACGGCAATACCTTCACGCATCATTCATTAAAATAATTCAGATATCGTACTTATTGTTTTTCTTTACATTCCTTATTTCGGCGGGAGGGGGGAAGAGGGGGGCAGGCCCCCTTGGCCCTCCCCTTATATACGCCATACGCCACTGGCTTAGGTAAAGAACTGATTGACTTTTAACGTTTTAAGCATACAAGTTCCATACATATTTTGGCATTGTCTGGAGTTTGATAAAAAAAACGGCCTGGCCTTTGCGGGCCTCAAAATCTCGAGGCGCTTGACATTTCGAGCCGCCCCCACTCCCTAAGTGGAGAGTCTCGGATCCCCTCCCCCTCCCCTCTTCACTAAGTCAAATGTTTGTAAATCTATCGGACCAAACTGCGTAGTTATCAGTCCGTAGCTTACAAACTACTTAAACTAGGGTAAAATAACCTAATGACAAACACACACCCATGCCCAAGGGAGGACTCGAACCCCCCCTCCCCCGGCGAGCAACCAAAAATGTTCAAATGTTTGTATAGTCTATGGGACTTAACTACGGGGTCATCAGTCCCTAAACTTACAAACTACTTATCAACTAGCTAATACTAAGGACGACACAAATATCCATGCCCGAGGGGGGATTCGAACCCCCGACCGTAGTGGCCGTGCAGACCGTGACTGGAGCTGGACCGTGACTCGGCCACCGCGGCCGGCGGCGAGCAACCACGCGCTCCGCAGCGAGGCGCCTTAGACCGCTCGGGTGCTCCACCGCGGCTTTCACTTAGTCCTCCACTGTCGAGACGTCATGGGAATTTCCCTGCCACCCCGTTTGCATGGGCTTCCAAAACCGGATTTTGTAATCCGATATCCCAAATCCGCGTTTGTTAGGCATAATAAACACTCCAAAACCGACTAAGGTAATTCGCTTTTCACTAAGTTTACCTGCGATACATCTTCGCGAAAACCGAATTTCGTAAACCGTTTTTCACTGTTGTGCTTATATTTTAAGGCCTGAAGCGAACTTCTTGTCCCAGATTAGATTAGATTAGATTAATACTTGTTCTATAGATGATATATACGACATTTCATAATGATGTGGAACGTGTGAGTCTAGTAAATGTTGCCTACCCTTGACAATCAATATTTTAAAGATTTTTTATTACATTTTTGTTGTTTTTTATTTTTTTAATTTTTTTATTTTTATTATTATTTTTCTTAAAAGTTTATCTAAAATTCATCTACTTTTAGAAGGAGTTGCCATTCAGAAATTCCTTTAATTTCTTTTTAAATACTAGTTGGCTATCTGTCAGACATTTGATGCTATTTGGTAAGTGACCAAAGACTTTTGTGGCAGCATAATTCACCCCTTTCTGAGCCAAAGTTAGATTTAACCTTGAATAGTGAATATCATCCTTTCTCCTAGTGTTGAAGCTATGCACGCTGCTATTACTTTTGAATTGGCTCGGATTGTTAATAACAAATTTCATGAGTGAATATATGTATTGTGAAGCTACAGTGAAGATCCCTAGATCTGTAAATAAATGCCTGCAGGATGCGCTTGGGTAGGCTCCAGCAATTATTCTGATTACACACTTTTGTGCAATGAATACTTTTTTACTCAATGTTGAATTGCCCCAGAATATGATCCCATATGAAAGTAATGAATGAAAATAGGAGTAGTAAGCTAATTTACTGAGTTGTATATCACCAAATTTTGCAATGACTCTGATAGCATAAGTAGCTGAACTCAGACGTTTCAGGAGATCTTCAATATGTTTCTTCCAATTCAGTCCCTCGTCAATGTAAACATTTAAAAATTTTGAATATTCTAACTTAGCTACAGATTTATGTTCAAAGTCTAAATTTATTAATGGTGTCATGCTATTTACTGTATGAAACTGTATATACTGGGTTTTATCAAAGTTTAATGAGTGTCCATTTGTAGAGAACCACTTAATAACTTTCTGAAAGATATCATTTACAATTTATCAGTTAATTCCTGTTTGTCAGGTGTGATAGCTATAATTGTATCATAAGCAAAACGAACTAGCTTAGCATCTTCGTGAATGTAGAATGGCAAGTCATTAATATATATTAAGAACAGCAAGTGACCCAAGACCGAACTTTGTGGGTCCCCATTTTTGATAACTCCCCAGTTAGAGAAATTAATTGTTTCATCTATATCATGTGAACTGCTTATTTCAACTTTCTGCACTCTTCCGGTTAAGTATGATTTAAACCATTTGTGCACTGTCCCACTGATACCACAATACTTAAGCTTATCTAGAAGAATCCCATGATTTACACAATCAAAAGCCTTTGAGAGATCACAAAAAATCCAAATGGTGATGTCCGGCTAGTCAAAGCATTTAATATTTCATCAGTGAATGTATATGTAGCATTTTCAGTTGAAAAACTATCAGAAGTGGAATTGGTAAATCGGTTAACGAAACCCGGGTTTGGTAGCCACTTTCGCTGGCGATTTTCGTGCCCATGTAAACGTAGCCGTTTTTGAAACGTGCTAGGCTTGTCAGGTTGCGTCTCTAGTGAAGAATATTTTATATGGAGAGAGTAACTTTTTCTGCAGTAAAGGAGAAGTTACGTGTTGTAGCCTGTTGCAGGAATCTGTGTCAGGATGTAATAGAACAGAGGTGACCAAATAATCTACAATTGTTCAACACTTATTAGATAGCAAAATATAAGTAATTTATACAAAGATAGTTGAACAGTCCACTCCCATGAACCACAGACATTGCCGAGGTGGGGTGGCTTGTAGAGGTCAGAAACGGGCCGAGTATGAGCCCGGTCTTGCGGGTTGCATACACTACAAACGCCTCCCTTCAACCCCGAGCCCAAGTGCGCTGGCACAGCCGCCCTGTCGTACTCGCGGGCTCGTAAAGACCAGACGTGAGCACCGCGGGTACTCTGACGCCATATCCATACTCGCTGTCTCCGTGAGCTCGGCGACCATATGTTTGTAATTCATACAAATCTACAGTTTTATTCCGATCTTAATGAAATGTTGCATACTTGATCTTCAAAATAACAGGAATATCACTGCCTACACAATATTCCACGTGGTGGATGGCGAAAGCTACTTTACTCACAGAATTCGACAAAATCAACAGTTTTCTTACGATACTGTTGAAATTTTGCACACTTGATCTTCAGATCAAGTATTCATCAGTTTCTTTCTGCAATGTTAAAAGCTGTGTGTGTGTTGTGGATGTTGAACCTATCGTTAAATCAGACAACAAATTGTTCATTAACACAGCAATTTGGTTTAATTATGGCCCTGATATTAATGTATATACTATTAAATAAGAAACAGTGTATTAAACTGATTATGTGCGCAACGGATATTTTAAACACAAAACAACTGTGACAAGTCACCATTTGAAACAGACACTGACTATACTCAAAAATTTTGACTGCGAGAAAGATATTAGAAAACCACGAAACACCTTCTTAATGCTTGACTGTGAGAATTTTATGCAGATTAGTTTCTGATTATTGAAATTTAGTATCATAGTCAATTAACTATCATTTACTATGGCACCAATAACGAAATCTGTTCAACAATATTATTAAAATCAACACTGCACTTTAAATCCACTGATAACTACTTATCACATGAAGGAAGTAGGTTAATTTTCTAACTACGTAAATGAAACAGGAAAGAAAGGTCAACTTTGTTACTTATTATTAATAATCAGCATTACATTACCTACATAATACACTTCTGACTTGCTGGCAAAGCAGCCTCTGCTCTACGTCGGAGCCATACACACTACTCAACCGCTCTCTAAGCGAGCTGACAAAGCAGCCTCTGCTCTACGTCGGAGCCATACACACAACTCAACCGCTCTCTAAGCGAGCTGAGCCACAAGTGTTACTCTCTCTCAGCGCGAGCTACAATGCTATGCAATACATGATCTTTGCCAAAGATGAAACTTCACAGAGTTAAGTACACATATCGATACATACAGTAGAAGCGATATTATACATTTTCTTGCAAGCACGTTACTCGATACAAAACAGGAGGCACAATATTAGACATTTTCTTACAAAAATAATTTTTTATGGACACGTTTCAATGTGTCGAGACAACTTCATACCATTGTACTGAAAATAATTTCCACACATACATGCTATACTTTCAACTCATTCAATAAATTTAATAATTCTTTCAGCTCACTACAATGTTCTTGCAGATCAAAGGAAACATTTGTCACTCCATATTAAGAAAACAATTCGCAGAAGATTTTACATATATTGTAGTTTGATGTAATAAAGGCCTAAATTTACTTTCATTACTGTGTAGCATCGAATTAAGTGAAGTATTACACGAAAATTAAGAATGTGCTTTGGTAAAAACACATTGCATAGAATTTTTGGTTCAGTGGATTTTTGATCAAAAGTTGCTGTGTTTGAAATGTAGTCAATATTCTGACTTTTCATTTGAAACCGAGCAGAACGGTAAATGTTAATTCGATTTCGAGACACTGGCGCTCTCATTTCCATCCCTGCGCATCGGGAATCATCTGGTAATATCAATCGTCAAATTTCATACTCATTTTAGCGACGAAGTATTGCTTTATTTATTACTGCATTAAAAATATCACCAAATAAATGTATTAGAGTGAATGGAAAATCTGGAAGATGTCAAACTACTACGAAGACAAGTGATGCTGATTTTACATCGGACTGACTAACAGGCAGTTTTCAGAAGTATAATATGGAATTATATAGGACGCTATTGACTTACATGAATGTATTTTGCAAAATTCAAAAAATGTTCAAATGATTGTAAATCTATCGGACCAAACTGCGTGGTCAGTCCCTAGCTTATAAACTACTTAAACTAAAATAAACTAACCTAAGGAGAACACACACACTCTCTCTCTCTCTCTCTCTCTCTCTCTCTCTCTCTCTCTCTCTCTCTCTCTCTCACACACACACACACACACACACACACACACACACACACACACCCATGCCCCAGGGAGGACTCGAACCTCCGCCGGCAATATTTTGCAAGAGACTATTGCAAATGAACAGGAATTGGCGGTATCTTTGAGGCACGGTAGAAGTTGAAATCTCACAATTGTGTATGTTTTAACCAAACGAAAACCTTACTTCATTTATTAATAAAGAATGACCTAGGTTTCGAATCATAAGCTCATTTTCCAGATACAAAAAATGACAACCAAGAAAAGATAAACGTACCAACTCCCGAAGATATGGAATGTTGACTTGAGCTTTAAATTTTATCTTTGAGATTCTAACCACATTATGTATGGATTCAAAAATTCTTTAGCATTAATTACAGTAACTAACACAATTCTGACAAAATTATCTAGATTTTTACTAGTTCCTGAGGAACAAAATGATTGTTTTTATTTATTTAAGAAGCCATAAAATGTTGCATCCATTTATCTACTACACTGTCGACGATGTCCTACTACGAAATTAAAATTTTCTGCGTTGGTTGTTGATCATATGATTTTACAATATTTCACTCAACAAAACTGTACAGATATAAGTACGCAGTAACTGAAAAGTATAATGCATAAATGTGTGTGTGTGTGTGTGTGTGTGTGTGTGTTGTCCTTAGTGTAAGTAGGTTTAAGTAGTTTGTAAGTCTATGGACTGATTACTATAGCAGTAGGGTCCAATAGTTTTACATACATTGTAACATTTTGAAGAACCAACAATAGTGCCACTTTCGATACAGAGCGTACGGCAGAGTGCTCGCCCGCTCCCCGCGTCCCCTTTCTGTGCCTCGGCTGCAGCTACACACAGCCCAGCGCAGGTGCAGGTCGCATCAGCGTCGCGTCCCCTCCCAGTCCGCGCGGCCCCATTAGACTGCACTGTGCCGCCCGTCTCTGTTTGCCTCCGAGTCAGCCACTGTGCTGCTTGGTTGCGCACGTGGGACGTAGAATGAAATATTTCCATCACACTCCTTAGCGACGGATTCTAAAGCGTGTACTGTCACAGTATTACCCGTTCAACTTATAATGGCCATTTCAGCTGAAGGCGCTGCGAACTGTTGACTTGTTCTATCATTTATTTCGTATGGCGTACGATCATTGGTACATATACAACAGATAATACAACTGTATATTCTGTTAACTCATTCTTGAACAGAAAAGCAATCGAAATGAATATTAAGAATATAAATGTATTGTTTTACGATAAAACAAAGCGGCAGCATGTTTGCAAGTCGTTTTTAATATATTCTTGTGAAGGAAAAATATGTGAACTGAGGAAAAAAAACTGTAATGTTACTATGGGATAACTGGAGCGAATGCATAATACATTTTCTATAAATATATTTTTCCACAGAAAATTGTACGAAATTAAAATAAAATTATTTTGCAATGTAATAATTTGGTTTTGCGGGTAGCTGATAAAAATACATTTGCTGTTACTACTAGAATCTAAGAAATTTAAATATTGAGGTACAGGTTAATAACTAAAAGGAAGATGTCCCCACTGGCAGGATGGACGCTGGTGTAGATTTGTTATTCACCCTGCTGAGCCTTAGTTTGAGTAGTAGATGAAAACTGAAAATTATTCAAGTTTTCCTTGTAAATGTACTTTTTAACGACGTATATTTGCGCGATACCTATACATTTCAGCAAACGCGCAGATTACGTAGCCGCACTTTGACAATAGCGTGAGTGTACAATGCGGCCGGTCGCAGTGGTCGAGCGGTCTGCGGCGTGTCAGTCACAGTCTGCACGGCCGTTGCGGTCGGGGGTTCGAAACCCCCTCGGGCGTGGATGTTTGTGCCGTCTTTAGTATAAGCTAGTTCATAAGTAGTGTGAAAGTTTAGGGTCTGATGACCCCGTAGTTAAGTCCCATAAGCTCTACAAACATTTGAAGATTTTTGTAGAATAGGGGGCCACGTGCGTCGATCGTGTACTGTCGAGTGTTGTCGGACGCCTTCGGCCCTGTCTGGCCGTGAACAAAGTTTGGATCAGCGCGCTGCCGTCGGCAAGTGTAAAGTGAACAGGAAGTACTAGTCGCGACTTAACACGGTAGTTAAGTGCCCGATCTCGCTTTGTTGCGTATCACTGGCAGAGCGAAAATGACCGACTCTAGCGATGCGTAGCCTCTAATGAATCTGTTAGTTGTGAGATCGTAGAGGATGCGAAAATAAAATTCAATGATGGAGTGTACGTACTTGCAAATATGCTGAAGAAGAGAAAGAATGGCGCCTGGGAAACGTTTGACGCTGTAGTGAACGCTGCAGATGGAAAATACTCGAAGTTCGTACATTGCAGAGAAAACGGTTGTATTCTTGTCAGTTCTACCTCTTCTGTCGAACAAAAACACAGGCTACAGAACTCAGTGTGGAGTAAGCTCCCCCCACCCCCCTTAACGAAACAAAATCTTATAAATGATGGTACCCCGGTTATAATTTAGTAGAATTCGTAAGTGAAGTACCTTGCACCATGTACCAGACGCATATTATGTAGACAGTGACCTTCCACTAGAATTCTTAAGTACCCTCCGCCAATTTACCATACGAATCTTACGTAGCCATTGACCTTCCGCTAGTTTTGAATGTCAAGTGTGTGAAATTTCAGCAAGATCGTAATAAAACTTTAGATTTTATAGAATTGTTAACTGAAGTACCCTCCGCCATGTACCACGCGAATCTTACGTAGACAGCGACCTTGCGCTAGTCTTGACGTCAAGTGCTCGAAATTTCATCAAGTTAAAAATAATACTATAAATTTTGTAAACTATGTACGCGAAGTATGCTCCGCCATCCACCATGTACATCTTATGTAGGTCTTGACCGCCGGCCGCGGTGGCCGAGGGGATTGAGGCGCTCCAGTCACGGTCTGCACGGCCACTACGGTCGGGGGTTCGAATCCCCCTCGGGCATGGATTTTTGTGCCGTCCTAGTTCGTAAGTAGTTCATACGTAGTTTGTAAGTTTGGGGACTGATGACCCCGTAGTTAAGTCCCATAAGCTTCACAAACATTTGAACATTTGAATTTCTTGACCTTTATTTTGAATGCCAAGTATGCAGATTTCATCAAGATCATGAGAAAAACGTAGACTGTAAGAAATTCTGTATCTGAATCACCCTCTGCCATGCACCACACGAATCCCTGCAAGAGTCTTGTTTTGAAAGTGATGAGTGATCATTTCATCAAGTTTGGAATAAAGCAGGCGTAAGTAATACAAAATCATAGGTAATTATCACTTGTAAGTCGTATCTGTCGCGAAAATTCTGCGAGTCTTGTGCAAGAGTCACAGGCTAGGCGTGGCTCTCCAGGCTCGTCTAGCCAGGCTCGCTGTACCCGTTGCGCCCGCCGGCCTCCTTGGTTCCGTGTAACCTACAGCGCGGCTGGTGAGTGTGCTGCGGGTACCGCCAGGCCCGGCCAAGGCGGCGAGCCGCGTCGGCAAGCCCACGAGCGCAGCGGGCCGAGCCGGTGACGTCATAACGCCCGCTAGCGGGTTTTAAGCAACATTTGGAAGCCCGTTTCGGATCTCTAGTGGCTTGCGTGCCTCAACGATACAGATAGCCGTACCGTAGGTGCAACCACAGCGGAGGGGTATCTGTGGAGAGGCCAGACAAACGTGTGGTTCCTGAAGAGGGGCAGCAGCCTTTTCAGTAGTTACAGGGGCAACAGTCTGGATGATTGACTGAGCTGGCCTTGTAACATCGGCTAATGTAGCTTTGCCACACAGTTACTGCGAACGGCTGAAAGCAAAGGGAAATTCCAGCCGTTACTTTTCCCGAGGACATGCAGCTCTACTGTATGAACATATGATGATGGCATCCTCTCGGGTAAAATATTCCGGAGGTAAAATAGTCCCCCATTCGGATCTCCGGGCGGGGACTACTCAGGAGGATGTGATCATCAGGAAAGACAATACTGGCATTCTACGGGTCGGAGCGTGGAATGTTAGATCCCTTAATCGGATAGGGAAGCTAGAAAATTTGAAAAGAGAAATGGATAGGTTGAAGTTAGATATAGTGGGGATTAGTGAAGTTCAGTGGAAAGAGGAACAGGATTTCTGGTCAGGTGAGTACAGGATTATAAATACAAAATCAGTTGGGGGTATTACAGGAGTAGGTCTGATAATGAATAAGAAAACAGGAATGCGGGTAAACTACTATGAGCAACGCAGTGATCGTATTATCGTAGTCAAGATAGATACGAAACCAACACTGACAACAGTAGTACAGGTTTATATGCCAACTAGCTCTGCCGACGATGAGGAGGTCGAAGAAATATATGAGGAGCTAAAGGAAATTATTCAGACAATTAAGGGAGAGGAAAACTTAATTGTTATGGGAGACTGGAATTCGGTAGTAGGACAAGGAAGGGAAGGGAAGATAGTAGGTGAATATGGTCTGGGCAAAAGGAATGAAAGAGGAAGCCGCCTGGTAGAATTTTGCACAGAACATAATTTAGTTATAACAAACACCTGGTTCAAGAATCACAAAAGAAGGTTGTATACGTGGAAGAGACCAGGAGACACCGGGAGATACCAGATAGATTTTATAATGGTAAGACATAGATTTCGGAACCAGGTTTTACAGTGTAAGACATACCCAGGGGCAGATTTAGACTCTGACCATAACTTGTTGGTTATGAACTGTAGGCTGAAACTGAAGAAACTACAAAAAGGTAGGAAAATAAGGAGATGGGACCTGGATAAATTGAAGGAACCTGAGGTTCTTAAGAATTTCAGAGGGAGCTTTAGGCAACAATTGACAGAAACAGGGGAAAATAAAACAGTAGAGGAGGAATGGGTAAAATTGAGAGATGAAATAGTGAAGGTAGCAGAGGACAAAATAGGTAGGAAGGCAAGGCCTACAAAAAATCCTTGGATATCACAGGAGATACTAAATTTAATCGATGAAAGGAGATAATATAAAAATGCAGTAAATGAAACAGGCAAAATGGAGTACAGACGAGTAAGAAATGAGATTGACAGGAAGTGCAAAATGGCTAAGCAGGAGTGCCTAGAAGGCAAATGCAAGGATGTAAAAAGAATGTATAAATAGGGAAGAAATAGATACAGCCTACAGGAAAATAAAAGAAACATTTGGAGATAAGAAAAACAGCTCTATGAATATCAAGGACACTGATGGAAAACCAGTTCTCAGCAAAGAAGGGAAAGCTGAAAGGTGGAAAGAGTATATAGAGGGGCTATACAAAGGAAATGAACTTCGAGACAATATTGTAGGAAGGGAAGAGGATGTAGATGAAGATGAAATAGGAGATACTGTACTGATAGAAGAATTTGACAGAGCCCTGAAAGACCTAAGTCGAAACAAGGCCACTGGAGTAGATGATATTCCCTCAGAGCTACTGAAGTCTCTGGGATAACCAGCCATGACAAACCTGTTTCATCTGGTGTGTAAGATGTATGAGACAGGCGAAGTGCCCTCGGACTTTAAGAAAAATGTTATAATCCCCATTCCAAAGAAAGCAGGTGCAGACAGGTGTGAAAAATACAGAACCATCAGTTTAATAAGTCATGGTTGCAAAATATTAACACGAATTATATACAGAAGGATGGAAAAGCTGGTAGAAGCCGACCTTGGGGAAGATAAGTTTGGGTTCAGGAGACATGTAGGAACACGGGAGGCAATACTCACTTTACGGCTTATCCTAGAAGATAGATTAAGAAAAGGCAAACCTACATTTCTAGCTTTTGTAGATTTGGAGAAGACTTTTGACAATGTTGATTGGAATAAACTCTTTCAAGTTCTGAAGCAAGCAGGAGTAAAATACATGGAGCGTAAGGTTATTTACAACTTGTGCAAAAACCAGACAGCGGTTGTCAGAGTTGAAGGGCATGAAAGGGATGCATTGGTTGGAAAGGGAGTAAGACAGGGTTGTAGTCTTTCTCCATTGTTATTCAATTTGTACATTGAGCAAGCTATAAAGGAAAGCAAGGAGAAATTTGGAGAAGGAATTAAAGTTCAGGGTGAAGAATCAAAAACATTGCGTTTTGCCGACGACATAGTAATTATGTCAGATACAGCAAAGGACCTGGAAGAGCAATTGAACGGAATGGACAGTGTGCTGAAAGGTGCATATAAGATGAACATTAACAAGAGCAAAACTAGGGTAATGGAGTGCAGTGTAAGAAAATCAGGTGATGCTGAAGGAATTAGATTGGGAAACGCAGCAATAAAGGAGGTAGATGAGTTTTGTTACTTGGGCAGTAAAATAACAAATGATGGTCGCAGTACAGAGGATATAAAATGCAGAATGGCAATGGGTAGAAAAGTGTTCTTGAAAAAGAGAGATTTGTTAACATCGAATATTGATTTAAGCCTAAGGAAGTCCTTTCTGAAGGCATTTGTGTGGAGTGTTGCCTTGTATGGGAGTGAAACACAGACGATAAACAGTGCGGATAGGAAGAGGATTGAGGCTTTTGAAATGTGGTGCTACAGAAGAATGCTGAAGATTAGGTGGGTGGATCGCGTAACTAATGAGGAGGTAATGAACAGAATTGGGGAGAAAAGAAATTTCTGGCATACCTTGACTAAAAGAAGGGATAGATTGGTAGGACACATTCTTAGACTTGAAGGAATTGTGAATTTAGTGTTGGAGGGAAGTGTGTGGGGTAAAAATCGCAGAGGAAGACCAAGAGATGGATACAGTAAGCAGATTCAGACAGATGTAGGTTGCCGTTCTTATGTGGAGATGAAGAGGCTTGCTCAGGATAGGGTATTGTGGAGAGCAGCATCAAACCAGTCTCCGGACTGAAGACCACAACAACAACAACAACAGTTGAACAGTAGACAGGAATAATAATCGGACATAAAATATCTACACTGAATACAGGAAGACTGTAGTACATGATTGACTATATGTTTCTGCCACGACTCAGACGATCAGCAATGCCACTTCGTTAAGTATTATGCGCACGGAGCTTGCTTGTTCTAGCTAATATCTCAATACAGCACAGAAATGAGACTGATTGTTGCAGTGTTTTGCCTTGTAAAACCTGGCGATGCGGTGGCGCACATAAGTACGCAGAGGCCTAGTGCGTTGTCATTATTGGTAGATACAATTCCAGTGATGCGTCGATAGTCTGATTCGATTGCGTTGCCAACTGTTGTACTGTCACACGCCAGCGCTGTACCAATATGAATTACACCCAGCATGAATCTGCGTAGTAAAGTGAAGTAGCGATTGTGCTGACTAAATCAGGAACTAAACAGTTGTTTTTAGATGCCATATTTGAGTGGGCTAGGAAATCAGCACCAGTCTTTAAAATGCTTCAAACGTTCAAATGTTTGTATAGCTTATGGGACTTAACTATGGGGTAATCACTCCATAAAATTACAAACTACTTATGAAGTAACTTATACTGAAGACAACACAAACATCCATGCCCGAGAAAAGATTCGAACCTCCGACGTATGAGGCCGCGCGATCCGCAACGTTGCGCTCCAGACCGCTCGGATACTACCGCACAAAAAAAAAAAAAAAAAAAAAAAAAAAAAAAGAAAAAAAAAAAAAAAAAAAAAAAAAAACCCTTACGAAATTCTGTTTTCGTGTTCTGGAATATGTGTTGCATGTAAACGTAGAGTGTGCAGGGAACTGACTCGTGCCTGCCGGCTCTCCTCATTTCTTCACAGAGAAATGGGAAAAATCCCCTCGCTAAGAAATGTTTTCCAAAATTGTTCAAATGTTTGTAAATCTATCGGACTCAAATGCAGTGTTATTAGCCCATAGCCTAGAAACTACTTAAACTAAGGTAAACTAACCCAAGGACAGCCGGCCGCAGTGGCCGAGGGGACTGCAGCGCGTCAGTCACGGTCTGCACGGCCACTACGGTCGGGGGTTCGAATCCCCCCTCGGGCATGGATATTTGTGCCGTCTTTAGTATAAGGTAGTTCATAAGTAGTTTGTAAGTTTAGGGACTGATGACCCCGTAGTTAAGTCCCATAAGCTTAACAAACATTTGAACTTTTTTCGGCGGCGTGCCACCCCAGCAGTAACCTGATGTGACGGGTAGCATACATCGTAGGTATACATGTGGCGTCTGTTCCGAAAGAACGGACGTCACTTCTGATCCTGCAGTTGTTATTATTTAATATTCACAGAATTTATGACATCAACTGCGATTGGGCAAGGCTGAAAATGTGTACCCAGCCGGGATTCGAACCCGGGTCTCCTGTTTTCTAGGCAGCTGCGCTGACCCCACACCACTGGGGACACAGTGATCACCGCACCTGCAAGGACTACCTAAGCACGCTTCCCGTCAGATACAAATTCCCAGCTTCGCCCTGCCCACAGTACTCTAAGTCGTAGTTATGAAACTAATTCCCGTAAGAGTAAGGGCTTCAAACTTGCCCACCCCTTCCCACTAACGATAGGATCATTGTCCGTCACCGTTAGTTTCATAACTACGACTTTGAGTACTGTGGGCAGGGCGAAGCTGGGAATTTGTATCTGATGGGAGGCGTGCTTAGGTAGTCCTTGCAGGTGCTGTGATCACTGTGACCCCAGTGGTGTAGGGGTCAGCGCAACTGCCTAGAAAGCAGGAGACCCGGGTTCGAATCCCGGCTGGGCACACATTTTCAGCTTTGCCCAGTCGCAGTTGATGTCATATATTCTGTGAATATTAAATACATCGCAGGCGCACACCGTACTCCGAAGTCCAGGAGAGTAGCGTGGCCACGATAACATTCTGTAGACGCGGTCCGTAAGGGCCTCCAGTGAGCGGGCTTCTGTAATGTAGCTGTCAGGCTACAAACAGGAGCAACAGAAGAAGACCGCCGCTCTTCGTCGTCCCGGTGTGGGCTACCAAAGACAATGGACGGCGGGAGGAAGAGGACATCCTGGGGCTGGAAAAGCTCTTGGGTTTCCGAGTGGAGACCGAACCTCTCCCAGCAGGACTCGACACTAAGCCACAGTGCTTTAAGTGTCAACAACTGTGGCGGCTACTCCTTAAGGACTCTCGGGCGGCGCCCTCCCAAAAATATCCAACACGGAATACGTACCAGTCGTTAATCACAAATCGACTCGAATAATATACGTGTAGCAGCGGCCCGTGTAAGTGAATGATCAATGTTTTTGGACTAGGTAGTCTGCCAGCGAGGGTCAGTGAATGTTTTCAGAATGGGCTGACCGATCCGTCCGCGCCGTGTAAAGGCTGGCAACGGGCGCTTGGAGTGAGTGGGGGTACTGGGGGTTGGGTGGGGGTAGTGTGTTGAGCCGGGGCGCTTTGGACGGCGTCCGCGCCAAGGCCGCGAAATACAAAGGTGCACCGGCACCGGTCAGGCAGTTTGTAACAGGTGCAGTGCGTGTGATACTAGTGTTGTTGTTGTGAAGGTGCGTGTTATTGCCTAACTGTTTTTCTAGTTTCCTATTTAGAATGAATAATATAAATAGCGTAAACTACATTTTAACATTTGGTAGTCAATAACTGGCTTTTGTGGAAAAGTTGGAATTAAAAAGGTTAGGATCACCATACCTGATTTGAACATTGTACAGACACAAAATGCATGCAAAAGCAAAAGTAGTTTCACAAGGAAATTTAATCCTCCTTTATATAAACATGCAGACGGGCTTTGTGGGTGTGAAATAAGAAATGCTTTCTTCTGTTATACGTGTCTGGTAATGAATGTTGCGGAACATCCTTGGACCACAGATGGGGTAACAGACATTAAACACTTAGCTGATAAAGTTAAAAAAACATAAATTAAGTGAACTTCACATAAACATGAACATCGAATTCGTTATGCTTGGCTAAGTCGATATTGGATGTCAGCTAGATACGCCGCTTATAGACTGAGGATTAAGAAGTTTAATGAAGATGTTTCTAAGAATCGTTACATCCTTAGCAAGTTGATCGATTATATCAAGTTCTCTGGGAAATTTGAACTTGCACTAAGGGGATATGACGAAACGGATGCTTCAGATAATCTTGGTATTTTTCGGGGATTGGTAAATCTCATGGTAGAACTGGATTCCACGCTAAAGAGACATATTGAAAAAACCAATAATCGTGTTTTTTTTCTTTTTTTTTTTTTTGGCGGGGGGGGGGGGGGGCTTTCCAAGACAATCCAAAACGAACTGCTTGACTCTATATACACTGTGTGCCATCAGTTAATTTCCAAAGAACTGTCAGAAACAGAGGATGTCGCTGTTGAAGTTGATGAAACGACAGATTGTGCTACCTTGTCTCAACTAGTATTTATTATGCGATATGAATTAAAGGGGAGAGTATATGAAAGGTTCATAAATTTCGTAACACCCAAAGATCACACAGATGACGCAATAAATAGTGAAGTGTTCAACGAGCTTAAAAAACTAAAGATTGACGACTCTCCAGGAAAACTGATAGCTCAGAATTATGACGGAGCTTCGGTTATGAGTGGCAGGCACACTGGGGTGCAGGCAGGAGTGAAAGCAGTGTATGAGAGAGCAAATTCTGTACACTGTTACGCCCACCAACTTAATCTCATTGTATAGCACTGTGCAACACAGCACAAATAACTGACAATATTGTTTAGCAATTTACAGGGATTCTCTGCTTTCTTCTCAAAGTCAGTGAAAAGAACTGCCGTACTGGATAATGCTGTGAAGAAACGTGTTCTAAGAAATGCTGACACAAGATGAAATTTTAAAACGCGAATTGTGAACACCGTATTTAAGCACAAGAAAGAAATAGCTGAATGCCTGGGTATAACTGAGAATGATGCCAGCAATGATTATTCAAGAACTAGGAAAGCAGTTGGACTTGGCAAACTTATCATCGACCAAGAGTTTCTCTTTGGCTTGAGTTTTTCAATAAGCTCTTGCCACACTGCGATATATTATTTAATCAGCTGCAATGCAGAGATGTTGATAGTGCGAAAACTCTTAAGAACGTCTCCGATTTCAAGTCAGCTATACAACTGACGAGAAATTCTCTTGATGTCGATCATCATTGGGAAACCGGGAATGGAAATGAAGTGATCAACGGCCCAAAACGATTCCGTTTTTTAGAATGTCGTAAAACTATTGCAAATGAAGTTTGTGACCTTGGTATGGCTAACATTGATGAGCGTTTCGCATTTATCAATGACTTGTCAGCAGTTGTATGATTGCAACCCAGTTTGTTTCCAAAACATAAGCTGCTATTTCCTAAAAAAGAATTTCAGACCACAGTTAAAATATTTCACTTAAACGGAAATAAACTGCGACAGGAATTGACAGTCATGTACAGTAGAAGTGATTTCCAAACGGCAAACGGAGCTTTAACACTTCTCAATTGTATGTACGAGAATAATTTAGAAACTGTGATACCGGAATTAGTGAAACTAATGGGTATTATTTGTACAATAACAATGGCAACAGCGGAAAGTGAGAGGTGTTTCTCAAAAGAATCAAGACTTTCACCAGAAACTGAATGAAAATAGAGACTTAGTGCGTTAGCTATATGCTCTATAGAAAAAATCACTTTTAAATGTGCATAATTTTAATGAAGTTCGTCTACAAACATATTAATTAAGGTAAGAACGCTATTTTGATTTTATTTCATACCAATGGTAGGCAATGAAAACCTCGTTACTACATTTGTTGCCGGCCGCGGTGGCCGAGGGGACTAAGGCGCTCCAGTCACGGTCTGCCCGGCCACTACGGTCGGGGGTTCGAATCCCCCTCGGGCATGGATATTTGTGCCGTCCTTAGGATAAGCTAGTTGATAACTAGTTTGTAAGTTGAGGGACTGATGACCCCGTAGTTAAGTCCCATAGACTATACAAACATTTGAACATTTGAACTACATTTGTTGATGACTGTCTTCTAATTCCAGTAACATATTTTATTTGTCGCTGACGAAGCATTTTTGTTCTCTGAACACTTATATAGTTACACATACAACGAATTTACTTCTTACCATTTTATATTAAGGCACAGTGTTTGGGTCTCTTGTGAAATCTAATAAAATGGAGTTACGAGGTTTTCATTGCCTGCACAAAATATTAAAAACTGCATATTTGTGCATAAATTTGTTCGTATTTTGGTATAAGAGGAAAAAGTAGTGTTAGATGAAGGGTTAAATTACGTAACTAGCTAATAAAATTAATGCTATATTCTCCCCGCTCAAGAAATGTTCTGAAGGGACAAAATGTGGTGTACAATTGAAGAGACATGCCGCCCCTCCTAATAAACAGCCCACCAGCCGCCACTGGTCAAGAAGAGGGGCATATCGCTCGCTACTGCCGCAACGCACCCAAGTGCGTGAAGTGCGGAAAGCAGCACGATAGCCGTCACTGCACATTAAGAAGAGAGGAAAAGCCGACGTGCGCGAGCAAGGTGGCCCTCGTGTGGCTAATTGGCGCGGCTGCCCGGCTTGTCACACCCAGCACAAGACCGGGGAAGATGTTCAGCCGGCCGGCCGGCAAAGAAGAGAGGAAGAAGAGAAGGAAGCGCGGGGGTGCCAGGTCCGCGCCCGCGGGGTGGTGGGGGTAGCCTGCAGCGCGACGAGCCGACCACGCAGTTCGCTCCAGACCGCCAAGAGGAGTATACGTTAGCGGCGGAAAATACCACTTCCGTTTTGGACCAGAGACGATACACAGCACGCGTAGAATCCTTGGCTTGATGTGACAGGTGCCATTTTATATTCAGCTTATTCAGAAACGGTGACGTTTAAACTTGCAGTATGCCATTATGATACCTTTAAGAGTAAGCACAAAAACGCTTACCTTACAAATAAATAGTAATTTGTAACAAATTAATAGCGTAACTATTCAAATGTCATATGTGACAGTGGCGTAATGAATAGCGTTGTGGCCTTGCAATTAGCGTTTCTCTGTAGTCGTAGGTTCGAATCACCTCAACTCCAAAAATTTTTATTTCATCTTTTCATTTTAATTGAATTTCTCTGAATGTACTAAAAGTTAGTTCTACGTTTCTGTCTTTTATTTACATTTCGATAGTAATTTCCGAATATGTGACGATTTCCGAGTGTGTGTTTAGGTACATACTGGCCGGCCGCGGTGGCCGAGGGGACTGAGGCGCACCATTCACGGTCGGCACGGCCACTACGGTCGGGCTTTCGAATCCCCCCTCGGGCATGGATATTTGTGCCGTCCTTAGTATAAGGTAGTAAATACGTAGTTAGTAAGTTTAGGGACTGATGACCCCGTAGTTAAGTCCCATAAGCTTAACAAACAAACTAAAAAGGAAAATACTGTCTAAATAACAAACCATTGTAAATGTAATGATCTTTTCGGCTGGGTAACATCACTTAACAAAGTAGACTGAAAAGGATAAATATTTCTGTATTTGAGACTTGGCAGTAGACATTATTCATTGGTGGGATCATTAATAACGAAAACGTTGCTAGCCTAACTCAGGTTTGTCTGAGTAATGTGGTAATAAAAATATTTTATAAGCAGCTTCTCCATCGGCTGAAAAGGGGCCCTAAATGAACTAATGACACAGGGGTCAGCGGTGGTTGTTGTTATTTGGATGTTTTAGGGGGACAAAACTGCAACGCAGTGTGCATTAAAATTTTTTATTGTAGGTGCAAGGTAGGTACAATCCAACTACTCTATTGGTATTGGCAATGATAAGCGAAATACCGTTACTGTCACAGCTAGTGGACCTGTGAGAAACTGGGAAATACACGTGTTGTAAAGACAGTGTCCCAAATTCTTATCTACTGTACATTTTAAGCTTTTATGGCCATTTGTTGACATGGTGTCCATTGGCATCTGTCTCGGGATTTTCTGTCGAAGTTTGAGGTTTGTCAGACGTTTCGCCCAGTATGAGCTGCTGACATTGACAAAGTTTCACCCTCCAAGAGCAATGAAGTTTGAAACTTTAACAGTGCTAGCCAATCTGAGTCTGAATTGGTGGTAGCGAAATGTCAGTTACAATATCAAACAAATGTGGGCTGAAAACTCAGAGACAGAAGCCAGCAGGCTCTGTGTACGACATAGATTGTAGCTAGTACATGATTTAAAGAACGTTATTATTGAATATTTATTTTAAAAAAATTAAAAGAAATAAGTAGTTGAATAGTCACCGAAAGATCCGCACTGTCTGTGAAACAGTTAATTTTCACTCAGACAGTAAAGAGAGCCGGCCGCGGTGGCCGAGGGGACTGAGGCGCTCCAGTCACGGTCTGCACGGCCACTACGGTCGGGGGTTCAAATCCCCCCTCGGGCGTGGATATTTGTACCGTCCTTAGTCTTAGTTAGTTCATAAGTAGTTTGTAAGTTTAGGGACTGATGACCCTGTAGTTAAGTCCCATAAGCTATAGCCGGCCGCGGTGGCCGAGGGGACTGAGGCGCTCCAGTCACGGTCTGCACGGCCACTACGGTCGGGGGTTGGAATCCCCCCTCGGGCATGGATATTTGTGCCGTCCTTAGTCTTAGTTAGTTCATAAGTAGTTTGTAAGTTTAGGGACTGATGACCCTGTAGTTAAGTCCCATAAGCTATAGCCGGCCGCGTTGGCCGAGGGGACTGAGGCGCTCCAGTCACGGTCTGCACGGCCACTACGGTCGGGGGTTCGAATCCCCCCTCGGGCATGGATATTTGTGCCGTCTTAGTTCGTAAGTAGTTCATAAGTAGTTTGTAAGTTTAGGGACTGATGACCCCGTAGTTATGTCCCTTAAGCTTAACAAACATTTGAACATAAGCTATACAAACATTTGAACAGTAAAGAGAATTAAGCAATAAGTAAAGAAACAACAAGCTATTTCACGAGTAATGAACAGACTGAGATAAACACTAACGGAGTGTCAACCATGATCGTCTGCTTTGTTTACATTCTAAGCTGTCACTTTGCATTGCGTTATCTACTCAAAGATCTTGACGGCACAGATACTATACTTGTGACTGCCAAATTACAGGCACTTCGGGTTGGTATTTTTCCACCGCTAACGTCATGTGCGAAGACGTGCACGCCGCCACAGCAGCCTGCAGCGTACAAGCTTCCTAGGGTTTTATTTGCGGACGGAGAAGTTAATACTGCTTCCTCCCACAAGGCCCCAAAAACCTCAACATCCTTGCGGATGCTGTTGCGTAGCAGTGTGCGTTTGTACCGCCCTACAGTACGCACGAGGTGCCGTAGTTGCTGTCCATGTCGTTATGGAAAGCATAGAGTTCTGACTAACCTGTTGTCTTCTATAGTTGTGTCCCCAGCGCAGAAGACAGCACACAGGTCGTTGGTTCTTCTACAGCATACAAGCGAGGCTAAAGTTCTTTGTGATGGAAGCATAATAAGCGACGCGCGAGATTTTTAATTGTCAGGGATGCCATTTATTAAATAATTAATTAAAAAAATGAGCAACTATTGTTAATATGATACGGCCTATGCTGCCCATAGTTCATGTTGAGACCTCGACTGTTTTCACTATTACAAAAAATCTTTACTCATGACCGGCGCGGTCCGGCGCGTATAGTGGTCAGCTCGAGACTGAAACTGCGGCGCGTTGCGAGAGGGCACCTGACGCTATATTTCGCGCCAAAACAGGGCCGTCGCGCGCCTTCTGCAAAATCGCTCTTCTCTTGTTACAATAAGAGAAGGCACTTTAAACTTTTTAAACTGTCCAAATCTAGCCTGTCCTTGAGAGATATTTATTACAAATTCTCAGCTCTGAATAATTAATATTTAGTTTATAATAAACAAAAGTAATTTCAAGAGAAATCACGTGACGTGAAATGCAGCAGCCAATGCGAGGAGAGCACCAGTAACATAGGCGGGCTTTCCCACGGGAACCAGCACCTACTGCGCCATATGCTACTGCTCCCCACCCCACATTTCAACATATGCTGCACTGCTGTCTTTCTTCCGCGTTTAAGGCACGTACAATGTTAGCAAAGAAACGGCCAGCGGCCAGAAATATGAAGTGGCCACAGGCCAGGAATATCACGAGCGACGCTTCCCCCAACTGGGAAGGCGACCCACATACTGCCGCCGCCATAAGGAGGTGGAGAGAAGATCTCGTCGACATGGCAAAGGGGAGGCCTGCCGACACCGACCGTAGATGACGTCAAGGGCGACGCAAGCCGCAGCCCACCGACCTACATGCGTCCCAGCGGCAACTCAATCTAGGTAACAAACCGGCAACAGGAAACGCAAACAAGCCAGACGGCGAAAAATACGAAGACGCAGACGAACACCAGCGACGATGGAAGCAGGAAATCCCCGAGACCGCGGCCGCGGACGGCGGAGAAGAGCCTCGTGACAGATGAAGTCATAGACTTCGAAGGCGCCTTAACACGTTCGCTGCCGTTCACGCTCTGGCGCGTGTAAACATTACTTGAGTCAGGTGCCGCTCACGCTGTGGCGCGTGCTGCGACATAGCATCCTGTTATGGGTTGTTGTAAACTGGCATCGTCTAATTGTGGTGTCGCACAAGTACAAAGTGCGCGCCACCTATTTTCGCCGCGCGCCGCCATGCACGCACGGCGCGGCGTTCTTACGACGACAGCCACGAGCGCCCTCTGCGGCAACTCCGCTCGTGGCCACCAGTGAACGACATCGTTCACTTGGGACTGAGTTAGGAACCAGTAAAGACTTCGGAATCAGATAGGCACCAGTGAAGACTTGGCTATCCGTTAGGCACTAGGCAGGACTCTAGCTCAACTATGTATCAAAATTCTGCAGTACTATGTAAAAGTTAAGTATTGTATAAATTCTGTGCAATATATATCTCATTCTAATTTACTCTAGTGTTTCTAGTTCTGGCTGCTCCCCTCCATACCTGCACCAGCGTGCTATCTTTATTTCTGTGTCGGTCTCATTCCACTCGGCCACCGACACCTACAACGGAACGAGACACAAAAGCGGCAACGAGGCTGGGACACAAAAGTGGCGACGAGGATGGGATACAAAAGTGGCGACGAGGAGTGATAGACGAACCTTGGACCAGCAGCCAGACAGCAGCAGTCGGAGCACGCAGAAATTGCTCCCGCCCGCCCACCCTTATTATAAGATTTTTGGGGGAACATTTTCAGTTACGTGTTTTGTAGACTTTTTTGTTGCAGAGCGTCCTCTTTCATATTGCATTTGTGTTTTGTTATAATTTACTTGTATGCGCGGCGCCTAATCGGTCAGCATGGCCACTACCCCGAACCCAAACTTAATGGAAATTATTCAGTTACAGACGGCGCAAATAACGCAACTCCTCCAGGCGGTGGCCCAGCTCACAGCGCAAGCAGCTAACCAACAACAACAGCCGCCGCTTCAGCAGCCCACACCTGCCGCCGCAACGCTTCCTACGTTTCGCCAGTACAACGAACGTGAGGAAGAATGGAGCGACTACTTCGCACAGTTTCAAGAACTCGTCGCGGCTCATCAAATTACAGGTCAGAAAGTGAAGCATCTGCTATTATCTGTGGTGGGCACCAACACCTTCGTGTTACTGAAAGAACTTTTCCCCGACGTATCTCCACGTGATGTAGACTTTGAACAAATAGTAGAGGCACTAAATGCTCATTATGAGAGAAAAGTTCTTGTAGCCGCTGCACGGTACCGATTTTTCAGACTTAAAAAATTACCGCAGCAGTCACACCAGGAATGGATTACGGAACTGAAGGGCTTAACCCGCCAATGTAAATTTACTTGCTCCTGTGGACTTTCTTATAGTGATGTGATGTTGAGGGATGCGATTACGCAGAATATTCAGGACCCCAGAATTAGAGCAGCAATTCTGAAACAGTCTGACCCCTCATTAGACAGTGTACTGCAGCTTATAGATGCGCATGATACTTTTGACTTAGCAGATGTAGAAATGCAAAGCCACAGTGTTAATTCAGTGTGCCGCAACGGTCGCTTTCCTAGCCGTAGTTCTCAGTGTAGCACTAGTGATTCTTACAATAGTACAGGCCGTGCTGAACAGACAGTGAACAGTAGACAGTGTAAAAGTGCGACACAAAGGTCGCCCCGTCGTGTTAGAAACAGTGATTTGAATAACGGGCGCCAACGCTCATTTCAGAAATATGTACGTAAATCTTGCCCCCAGTGTGTGTCTCGCCACAAGCGGGCTCATTGCCCTAGTCGCAACGCAACCTGTTATCAATGTGGCAAATCAGGACATGTACAGTCTGTGTGTATGCAAATTAAAAACTCAAAGAACGGTACCGTTAGAAACAGTGCTTCGCAGAGTGCGAGAACAGTTCATTCTGTAAATGTTATACAGGCTGTGGAATTGAACAGTGCTTTCCTTGGATCTCAATTGCAAGAAAGTAGTTCTGCGCCTATGGCAAAACTATATAGTGCACCACGTAGCAAGCGCCGACGAGCGCGTAAAACAGTGCAACGGAAAAGGGTTCGGGACAAGCAAAATGACTATGAACAGTGCATTCCTGTAGTGAAAATAGTGCCTTCTGCAACTGCTCCTTGTAATAGTGCCCAGTACTGTGTAGCTAGTGACAGTAGACATCAAGTAGCTACTCAAAAGTGTAGTGCAGTAGTTAGTTCATCTGGAGTAGCTTCGCATGCTTGCGCGACGCCGATCCGGCGGTAGTGCCATCTAGTGACAGTGTTGTTAATCCGCTGCGTGCCGAGTCTGCGCCGCTTACTTCACTACGCGGCCCGCGCAAGCGCAGTAAACAAACAGTAGCAGACGTTGCCCACATTCACGCACCTGTCGAGCGCCGCAAGCAAAAACTGTTTGTGACTCTCTTCATAGAAAATAAGACGGTGCGATTTCAGCTTGATACTGGTTCCGCTGTCACATTAATAAATAAAGATACTTATGAACTTCTGGGTTCGCCAAAATTGTCGCCGTCACAGCAAGTGTTAACAGCTTATACAGGTCAAAATATTCCCGTGCTAGGAACGTGTAACCTGCCCGCCTCTTTTCAAGGTGTAACAAAAACAGTTGCTTTTGTAGTTCTTCAGGCCAAATCGACACAGAACATTTTTGGACTAGATGCTTTTGACTTGTTTGGTTTATTAATTCAAAGAGATGTGCTTCAAATTTCGTCAATAGTGCCTCAGGATAAAATCAATGCATTGTGTGACAAATATAGTGACTTGTTTTCGCCGGAACTAGGTTGTGCAAAAGACTTCGTGGCACATGTAACTTTAAAAGAATCTGCAGTTCCAAAATTTCGTAAAGCTAGACCAGTGCCTATCGCCTTGCGTGATACAGTTGCCGACGAACTTAAACGTTGGCAAGATAGTGGGGTGATTTCTCCTGTTTCTGCGAGTCAGTGGGCCTCGCCTATAGTAATTATACCCAAGCCGTCAGGAAAACTTCGTCTCTGTGCGGACTTCAAATCAACAGTGAACAGTCAAACAATTGTCGACACTTATCCCCTGCCCAGACCTGAGGAACTGATGGACAAATTAGGACAGTCTCGCTTCTTTTCCAAGATTGATTTAGCAGAGGCATACTTACAGATTCCACTTGATGACGAGTCAAAAAAGTTTTTCGTCATTAATACTCACATGGGTCTTTTTCAATTTCAACGCCTACCCTTTGGCAGTTCTTCCGCCCCCGCTATTTTTCAGCGCTTTTTGGAACAGCTGACAGTTTCTGTACCGTGTTGCTCGAACTACTTAGATGATATTGTGGTATCCGGCCGTACAGTTGACGAACATTTAGCAAACCTGGAGTGCCTTTTCAAAGTTTTGACTGCAGAAGGGCTACGTTGTAATAAAGCAAAGTGTTCGTTTTTTCAAACTGAAATAGAGTACCTAGGCCATGTGATTAATGCCCAAGGAATCCATCCTTTACAGTCACATCTTAGAGCAATCAAAGACTTGCCTCCTCCTAAGAATGTGCACGAATTGCAAGCAGTAATGGGAAAACTTAACTATTATTTCAGGTTTATTCCCAATGCCTCTTAGATTGCAGCTCCACTGCATCACTTACGTAGGAAAAATGTTCCTTTTGTTTGGAATAAAGATTGTCAGGTTGCCTTTGACAAACTAAAGTCTGCACTACTCAGTGATGCATGTTTGATTCCCTTTGACCCACAGAAGCCTGTAGTGTTAGCAGTTGATGCCTCATCGTACGGTGTGGGTGCAGTTTTGTCACATCGTATTGGATGTCACGATCGTCCTATTGCCTTTGCATTCAAGCTACTGACGCCGACGCAACAGAATTACAGTCAGATAGAAAAGGAGGCCTTAGCAATCATTTACGGCGTCACAAAGTTTCATCATTATCTCTATGGCAGAAAATTCTATTTGTTGACAGACCACAAGCCTCTCACGTCGTTGTTCTCACCCACAAAGCCAATTCCGCCACGAACGGCACAAAAGCTTCAGAGATGGTCCTTGATATTGTCAAATTATCAGTATGAGATTTTGTACCGACCTACCACTCAACATGCCAACGCGGACACACTTTCCCGACTTCCGGTTGGCCAGGATGTATCATTTGATTCTTCAGAAATGGCATGTTGTCAGATTTCCCTTTGATCTCTCGTCGGGTTGCACAGGAAACAGCTGCAGATGCAGACCTAAGTGTGGTAGCACGTTTTGTTCGCTCAGGGTGGCCTGCCAGAGCCAACGACATTGATCGGCCTCTGGTTCGACGTTATATTGCACAACGTCATGCATTATCTTTAAGTCAGGGTGTACTGTTGTTGCATACCGACAACGACCAAACAAGAGTGATTGTTCCTCGTTCCCTGCAACGAGAAGTGTTACGCCTCTTGCATCAAGGACATTGGGGCATTGTTAGGACAAAGCAACTGGCCAGACGTCATTGTACCTGGGTTGGTATGGACGCTCAGATAGAGAGCATGACGTCACAGTGTACAGTTTGTGCCGAGCATCAGGCGGCTCCTCCACAGCGTTTCTCAGACTGGCCACGCCCCAAGGGACCATGGCAACGTTTACATATTGACTTTGCCGGACCTTTCTGGAATACGCGCTGGTTAATTGTTGTAGACGCTTTCAGCAAGTTTCCTTTTGTGATTGCCATGAACTCAACGACAGCTTCTAGTACAATCAGTGCCTTAACATCAGTGTTTTGCATCGAAGGTTTGCCTGAAACTATAGTCAGTGACAATGGACCTCAATTTGTTAGTGCAGAATTTCAACAGTTTTGTCGTGTGAATGGCATTCAGCATATCACCACCGCACCTTTTCACCCTCAGTCCAATGGTGAAGCAGAACGTTTCGTTCGAACATTCAAGTCTCACATGGAGAAGATGAAAGGTCAGCACTCCAGGCAGCAAGCTCTTCAAATTTTCCTGTCTACGTATCGATGCATGCCACGTGACGGCCCGTCTCCTGCCGAGCTGCTACACGGCCGCCGTCACCGCACTCTCCTTCACCTGCTGCAGCCTCCCACACACCGAGTCGGTTCGTATGGCGCTACGCGTTTTCAGGTTTCCACGCCGGTGCTGTACAGGGTGTTTGCTGGAAACAAGAAGAAACTATGGATGCCGGGCATCATTCAGCGCATGCTCGGTCGCAATATGTATGTTGTACGTTCTTCCACAGGGTCGGAGCTGCGGCGCCACGCAAACCAATTGCGCTTGCACAGGCCGCGCGATCCTGTCTCCGGTTTCTTGATTCCAGACCCAGTTCACCGCCAGGGAGCACAGCCACATCGCTCGCCGCCGGGCCCTGTTTCCCCGGGCTACGAGCTCCCGATGGATGTCGACGCGCCTCCTACGCAGTCGGCCCCTCCGCCTCCGTCGCCGCCACAGATGACAGCGTCACCGAGAGGGACTCCGGGACCGTGCGGGCCCCCCCAGCTTGGGCCACGCACCTCGGAAGAAGATGACCTGCTCAATCTGGGCGGAAGCGTGCGCCCTTCCCCTCGTTTTAGCGGGTTTTCCGGGGGATCGCAAGGCGGATGCCGGGGCGCGGACGGCGTCTCGATCCCAGCCTCAGCTACGACGCCCGTCCCACCAGTAACGCCCCCGCCCAGGCCCTCCTCCCAGTGCCGTCGCCGTGGCCCTCAGCCCTACGCCACGACGGCGCGGCGGTTTGGGGGGGAGGGTTGTGGTGTCGCACAAGTACAAAGTGCGCGCCACCTACTTTCGGCGCGTGCCGCCATGCACGCACGGCGCGGCGTTCTTACGACGACAGCCACGAGCGCCCTCTGCGGCAACTCCGCTCGTGGCCACCAATGAACGACATCGTTCACTTGGGACTGAGTTAGGAACCAGTAAAGACTTCGGAATCCGAGAGGCACCAGTGAAGACTTGGCTATCAGTTAGGCACTAGGCAGGACTCTAGCTCAACTATGTATCAACATTCTGCAGTACTATGTAAAAGTTAAGTATTGTATAAATTCTGTGCAATATATATCTCATTCTAATTTACTCTAGTGTTTCTAGTTCTGGCTGCTCCCCTCCATACCTGCACCAGCGTGCTATCTTTATTTCTGTGTCGGTCTCATTCCACTCGGCCACCGACACCTAAAACGGAACGAGACACAAAAGCGGCGACGAGGCTGGGACACAAAACTAATAAAGCTGTATACTCTGGTAGGCACTCAGGGAAGAGTATAAGTGATATGCAGACGTACGTGGTTCCAGATTTCCGCGTTTGCATTACCGGCTACGAGCCACACACGCTTCTCATGATATTCAAAAAATGTTCAAATGTTTGTTAAGCTTATTGGACTTAACTACGGGGTCATCAGTCCATAAACTTACAAACTACTTATCAACTACCTTATACTAAGGTCGGCACAAATATCCTGCCCGAGGGGGGATTCGTACCCCCGACCGTAGTGGCCGTGCAGACCGTGACTGAAGCGCCTCAGTCCCCTCGGCCACCGCGGCCGTCTCTCATGATGTCATGATAGATTTAAGTACTGTTATATTGTTCATTTGTTGTTTTCACAAACATACAAATGCAAATAAAAAACCATATAAAAACTGAAAACTAAAACCAAAACATTCAGTGGCTCAAAACTATGAAAAGATACTGTCAAAATACGATCACGCGCCAGAGCGTGAAGTGGCACCTAGCAGCATCGCGCCAGAGCGTGAACGGCAGCGAACGTGTTAACGTGGAGAAGTAGAATTGAAGAACGCAAGGCGCACTTCGAACGAATGTACCCTGAATCCGTGTATGGCGACATGCCATACTGGAAGAGAGAGGCAAAAATGGCAGAAGAGCAGGATCGAAGAGTCGCAGAAAGTGCCTCCAGAAGGAGAAGGGAGCCACGTTACTACACTTACGAGCTCAGCGGCGGCAGGAGATGAGAAGAGAGAAGAAGAACTCTGTGCAATAACAGAGTGAGAAGAAACGCAAAATCCAAGTCCTAACCTTAAAATCAAATGTTAGTTTTAGTTTTAAAAATTAATCCCTAATTTTAAATTTAAAGTTGTTAAATTCCTTAAACATAACTTATCTTACGAATGTAACAAAACACGATGTATTGCACCAAGCGCGAGAAATGACCTTAATAAAGATACAATGTAGCCCACACGTGTGGGATTCCCGAAGCCTAATTCTCACACAAGGTGTAGTCATCAATTACTCAAAGAAAGAAACTGAACCATCAAAACTACCTCCTTCACAACCAGCACAATGCGGCAAGTGTCTATCCTTCAACCGCAAAACTCAACAATGTACAATAAAACATAAGTGCCGACAGTGCAGCGGAGACTACCCACTCCCACAATGCATAAATCTTACTACAACACAATGTGCAAACTCTGGAGGAGATCATTCCCGGCCGGCTGCGGTGGCCGAGGTGACTGAGGCGCTCCAGTCACGGTCAGCACGGCCACTACGGTCGGGGGTTCGAATCCCCCCTCGGGCATGGATATTTGTGCCGTCCTAGTTTGTAAGTAGTTCATAAGTAGTTTGTAAGTTTAGGGACTGATGACCCCGTAGTTAAGTCCCATAAGCTTAACAAACATTTGAACATTTTTAGATCATTCCGGACTTTTGCACAAATGCAGCAAACGACCTAAAGTAGCAGAAAACGCCAGCCTCAGTGCAACCATCAAATTGATAGATGAGCCCACAAAACCAACTGAAGAAATACCGCAAGAGATCGTTATCGAGGCAGATTTCCTAAGATTCATCACAGGCACTCTAAAAAATCTCTTTCAAGACCGAAAAGATGAAATTATCAGAACTATCAATCATGTGGCATATCAAACCCTTGAAAAGATCGTAAAACCTACACAGTCTGGCTGTTATAGACAAATGGCACCCCGAAACTAGAATCCCAGATACACTAGAAAACACGCTAAAGGACACACTTGAAACCACTACACAAACACCAGTCAAAGCTTAAACAACACACAAACACCACACTCAATAAACCAATATGGAAGACAACAGGACACTCACAAACATCCTATTTGTTAACACTAAAGGAATACTAAACAGAAAAACTCTCCTAACATACTCGTACACCATACTTAGAAAAAAAACATACACATATTTGGCAATGCTGAAACCTGGCCAACACCAAACAAAACGTGTAACTTCTCCAAATACTCATGTTTCAGGAAAGATGAAGCCAATGGCAGAGGTGGTGTTGCAATATATGTACACGAAGAAATCACAGGAACACCAAACCCTCGACCTTGTCGTGACTAAAATAAAAGGTAAAAATAGACGTACGATCACAGTAGCGTGTATCTATAACCACCCAAGGAGCCCCATCCCAGTGGACTTTCTGGGATACCTTTCAACACAAAAAAGTACATACTTCTGGCGGACTTAAATGCTTGGTGGCAGAATCCATAACAAAAACGGCAACATCCTCTTCAACTTCGTCACTACAAACCCAATAGATAGACTCCCAATTTATGAACCCACATTCATAGGATACACAGGTCAATCCGCCCCAGATCACATCCTATATGACCCAGATCTCTCACAAACCATGCACTCGCCCGAAGTTAGCACATCAATTACAAGTGACCATCTACCCATTACCTTTGCAACAGACGCTCTCACTCCACCCAATCTTACACCAATACGCAGAACTATAATTAACTACCGTCATGCAAACTGGAAGAGATATAAAGAGATCCTAAATGAACAATTATCCCTCCCAAATGCAATAACAGACAATGAAGACCTACGAGCTGCCACCAACAGAATAGAATCCGCCATAAAACAAGCTGCCAATGAAGCCATCTCAACTATAACAGTCAACAATTCGAGGCCCACTATTCCACAAGAAGCACTGTAACACATCAGAAAAAAAAAAAAAAAAAAAAAAAAAAAAAAAAAAAAAAAAAAACTTGTCGATCAGTCTGAGGGAACACCTGATGAAGACGCCGAGTTACGGTGTCGAAATATCGTGTTTGAAAGACGCGGATCACGGCAGTACACCAGAATCCACGATATGTTACCTAAGGCGTTATTTAAGATGGGAGTGGATAACTTGGATTCCGTAAAAATTAATGCAAATATTCATTAGAAACATAACTTATTATAAAGATAAAAATAATTGATTTAAATATAGAAATCAGGTAACAAAGAAGTTATACATATGAGAGCTAGACAATAGTCTGGTATTAGAAATAGGCGCGATAGATTTAGAAGCGTGGTGTAACGCACGAAGGGACTTGGCACTGTCGACAGTTTCGTATTTCTCTCCGCACGCGCATCCTGCTTCTTGGGCAAATTGTGCACATTTATGTTGGTTCGCTCTTCTTTTCAAAAATGTTCATATGTTTGTAAATCTATGGGACTAAACTGCTTGGTTATTAGTCCCTAGCTTAAACTAAGTTAAACTAACGTAAAGGACAACAGAGACTTCCATTCCCGAGGGAGGCCGACCGATCCGTAACGTGGCGCTCCAAACCGCTCGGCTATTCCCGCGCGGCCGCTCTTCTTTTCTCTCGGTTTTGTAACATCCGAAAAATGTCTTTCCTTCAAACATAAACGCCGTGGTGTTCGTCCTGGTCGGCCTGGCTTTGGAGAAATAACGCCCGCCTCGTAATTCTCAATGATTTTTTCCGAGAGTGTCAAGATAAATTTCAATGCGTCCCTCTTCCCTACAGATTTGCTGCACAGAATCAAGGAATTCCGTACAGAAATTTCCAGCAAACAAAAGATGATTTTTGTAGTACTTGTTTCTTTGTTTCCCGAGTATAGGATACGATGCCATTCTCGAGCCACACCTCCCCTTGTGTCAGTCCATTCGATCACAAGCATCGGTTTTATTATTTTCTTTCCCCTTTTCTCAGTCTCCGCCATATCCATAGTGTGGATAATTGAAAGATACAGAATATCGCTCTTGTCTTTCCAACGAAATGCTATAATTAACTTTTCCTCGCCTGTCAGCTGAAATTTCCGGCTTCCGTTTTGTTTTATTTGGGGAAGACTGTGGAAACTATTTCCGTGTCAGTCTTACTGCACCGTAACTATCAGTGACAGAGGCCACTGGGAGGGTGGGGTGCAAAAGTCATTGTATAAAGTACTTAATTCGACAGATAATTTTGCGTTCGTCTACTTGCGCCCGTTTGATCACTGTTCTGAATGCTGTCAACCAGGCAGATTCGTGTAAACACAATATCAGCGCTAACATTTTTGTGTCTTGTTTACGCCGGTTGTCCTGGGTGTCGGTGGCGAGTAGGGAGAGACCGACACAGGGAAATAGGATGCACGCTTGTACGGGTACAGAGTCTGAGGTGACCAGCCAGTGAGACAGTAGAAACTAGAAACACTAAGCTATATTAGAACAAGATATGTATTTCGTATCAATCTGATCATACTTTTACACAGTTCTTGACTGCAGAATGCTGATACATAGTTGAACTAGGTAATGGCCTGCCTACTGATGAGTCCTAGTGCCTGTCCTATATCCCAAGTGGCCGATGCAGTTCAGTGGTGGCCACGAGCGGGATTGCAGCAGAGGGCGCTCGTCGCCGACGTCGTAAGAACGCCGCGCCGTGCGTGCATGGCGGCGCGCGGCGAAAGTACGTGGCGCGCACTTCAGACTTGTGCGACACCACAAACATATACTGCACCAGTGATAGGGTGTTTCAACATTGCGAGGGGGGTGGGGGTAGGGGATGGAAAGGCTTGACCTCAACTTTAATATACTAAATATTGGGGAGCAGGACTCATTCTTCCCGACAGCAGGGAAGTTCAGCAGGGGACAGGACTCATTCCTCCCGAACTTGCACGATGGCCTGCAAGTACCAGCCCGGAGCCCTCCCAGCCGTTTCCGGCCTCACGTGTCAGTACTGACAGTGAAGATGTCTTCCGACGCGCTTGAAGTTTCACTGAGTAGAATGGGAGAGAAAAATGTTACTTCTGAAAAGTAACACTTTCGGATTTCAGATATTATTGAAAAATGGTGCAGCGCGAAGAACATTGAACTAGCTCCATTAAAACAATTTGTATTGAGGAACTTGATGTTGTGGACATTCAAGAAACACCAAAATCATGCAGAAGTGCCTTCAGAGAAAATTCTGAGGCAAAAATTAATTTGTAATATGAAGAGAAAAGCCATGGAAGTTGTGAGAGAGTATTGCTCATAATACATATAATATCCTTGAAAGTCTTTAAGGAGCATTCCCCAGTTTCCTATTGCCCTTTCAAGCAAATTTTCTTAGAAACTTCAGATGTTCTTAACTTGCTTCTACTCACGTAGTGCCTGCCGCGGTGGCCGAGGTGACTGAGGCGCTCCAGTCACGGTCTGCGCGGCCACTACGGTCGGGGGTTCGAATCCCCCCTCGGGCATGGATATTTGTGCCGTCCTTAGTATAAGGTAGTTGATAAGTAGTTTGTAAGTTTAGGGACTGATGACCCCCTAGTTGAGTCCCATAAGTTTAACAAACATTTGAACATTTTACTCACGCAGTAAATCCCAATTTATTGAGGTACTCCACCCTCTTGTTCTACATCTACATCTAGATGGGATACTAAGCAGGTCACATTTAAGTACATGGCAGAGGGTTCATCGAAAAACCTTTATACTATTTATCTCCCATTACATTCTCGAATAGCGCGCGGGAAGAAGGAATATCTGAATCTCCCGCTCTAGCTCTGATTTCTCGTATTTTATTCTGATGATCTTTTCTACCTATGTAAGTGGCAGTCAACAATATAATTTCGCATTCGGAGAAGAATGTTGGCGATTGGAGTTTCGTAATTAGCCCACGCCGTAGCGATAAGCGCCGTTTTTGTAATGATTTCCATCCCAGATCACGTATCATTTCCGTAACGCTGTCTTCCCTGTATCCTGACAATACAAAACGAGCTGCCCTTCTTTGGACTCTTTCGATATCCTCCGTCAAACCCGCCTGATAAGGATCCCACACTAGGCAGCAATATTCCAAAAAAGGACGGACAAGCATGGTTTATGCAGTCTCTTAAGCAGTTCTGTTGTAGAACCCTTTTTCTGCTAATAAAACGCAGTCTCTGGTTCGCCTTTGCCACGGCATTATCTACATGTTCTTTCCAGTTTAAGTCTAAATTATTGTAATTCTATCGGACCAAACAGCGTGGTCATCAGTCCGTAGCTTACAAACTACTTAAACCTAGGTAAACTAACCTAAGGACGAACACACACACCCATGCCCCAGGGAGGACTCGAACCTCCACGGCGAGCAACCGCGCGACGCGCGAGACGCTTTAGACCGCTCGGCTACTCCACCGCGGCAGTTTGAGTTTGAAATAATAGTAATTCCTAGGTATTTTGTGCAGTTTACGGTCTTCACTTTTGATGGATTTATCTTGTAAACAAAGTTTAACGGATTTTTTTTTCGTACTCATGTGGACGACATCACACTTCTCATTATTGAAAGTAGAATTTCTTCTTCATTTCGAGAAAAGTTAGCCTACCTTGACCTCTGTTCACTATTCGACGCTGTATCAAGTATACTTGTGTACTAACTGCTGAAAATGTTGGACAGATTTATTAATTGCCAGTAAAATGTAACCTTTAGATGGCAAGAACCGAAGTGATATTACTGTAGGTTTACTCTGGACGTAAAGTTTACTGGGGGTTAATTCTCAGTCTTACTTTACTGGACAATGTAGGAACATATGCTTGAACATATGTTTGGCTGGATAATTCATAAAGGGCTGGCCACACACGCTGGTCTCGAGCAGTCACAAGCTACCTGCTTAAACTGGACACGGGAGGAATGAGTCCCGTGATTTTCCGGACCCTTACGGACTCAGGAGAAATAAGTCCCAATTTTCTGACCACGGGAAGAATGGATCCTGCGCTCAAATATTGAGAGGGGGGAGGCAAAAGTACCTTGCCCCCCCCCCCCCCCCGCCCTCCCAAAGGCGGCAACTTGTGACGACAGTGGAAAGTTCTCGAAATCTGTATCAAAAACCGAAAAACGTGCTTTAAAATAAGTCGTTCTCTTTATAATACTATTAATTACAGAACATAACAACAGGTATGTTAAGTATTTTGATTGTACGCATGTAGAACTCCTATCAGTATCAATCATCTTAAATTGGACTAAGATCACGTCGAACGTAAGAGCTACAGTATGTACGAGGAATTGTTCAATTGAAATGGTACGAAACAACATTGTGGGTGTAATTGAAGTTATATTACTGTGTGGTGACGAAATACAGTGATGATAATATTATTAATATTTGCTCGCAATAGCGAATTTCTTATAGCGTCACTGTATAAGGTATGGGTGTTCTACCAAATGGTGACGTTTGAAAATTTGTGCAGGGCCGGTACTCGAACCTGGAATTCCCGCTTTTCGCAAGCGGTCAACTTAACCACTAGGCTACCCGAACACGACTCCAGGACCGACCCAAACTTCCATATGCCTCACTGACTGCACGTATGAGTCAACTGCATTCATCCCTTAGCACTCGCAGCTTAAACTGTATTCCCGCACCAGGGAGAATGAAAACAACGAGGCATTAACCTACGCTGTTATAGTCATTGCCTCGCTTAGGTATCTGTTAAATTACTGTGTGGTGACGAAATATAGTGATGATAATATTATCGATATTTTCTCGCAATAGCAAATTTCTTTTAGCGTCACTGTTATAAGGTATGGGTGTTCTACCAAATGGTGACATGAAAATTTGTGCCGGGCTGGGACTCGAACCCGGGTTTCCCGCTTTTCGCGAGCGCTCGCCTTCAACCACTAGGCTACCCGACCACGACTCCAGAACCGACCCAAACTTCCATTTGCCACACTGTATGAGTCAACTGCATTCATCAGAAGGGATGAAATCAACGAGGGATGAATGCAGTTGACTCATACGTGCAGTCAGTGTGGCATATGGAAGTGTGGGTCGGTCCCGGAGTCGCGTTCGGGCGTCCTAGTTGGCCGGGCGCCGTGGCTCAGCGCGCCCGGCCAGAGGGCTAAACGCTCTCTGTAATAAAAGAAGCTGAGCCAACAACCCCTCGAACAAGAACGAACAAAAACGATCAGCGTCCGCAACAAAGAGAACTAACCATAGAGAAAAAAAAAAAAAAAAAAAAGAAGAGGTTAAGGCGACCGCTCGCGAAAAGCGGGAAACCCGGGTTCGAGTCCCGGCCCGGCACAAATTTTCATACGTCACCATTTGGTAGAACACCCATGCCTTATACAGTGACGCTATAAGAAATTCGCTATTGTGAGAAAATATTAATAATGCGATTGAAGTCTTTATGAAAATATAATCACCAGGTGCTTGAGAACAAGTATCACACTGTTTAACGAGCCGAAGTATTCCCTCTTCCCAGAATTCCTGTGGCTGTGACGAGAGGCAGTCCTCTACTGCGTCCTTCAGTTCGTCGTCCAAGTTGAAGCGCTTCCCTTTGAGACGTTTTTTTTTTTTTTTTTTTTTTAATTTTTATTTTATTTTATTTTATTTTAGTGGACCAAACAGACGGAAGTCACAGGGCGAGATGTCCGGGCTGTAGGAAGGATGCTCAAGCAGCTCCCACTAGAACTTGGCCAGTACACTTTGTGTCACCCTGGAGACGTGTGGAAGTGCGTTATCATGGAGCGGAATCACTCCCTTTGTGAGCAGCCCAGGCCGTTTGCTCTCGATAGGCTAACCGAGTGTCTCACAGTACACATTACTGTTAATAGTTTTTCCGTGCTCGAGGAATTCGATGAGTATCGGACGTCGATAAAGACGGTGAACATCACCTGGCCTACTGAGGATACAGCCTTGAATTTTTTAGGGCGAGGTCCCCAGATGTCGCACTACGTTATCTCAAAGGGAATATTAAAATTTCAACCAGATTGGTTGTTAAGATATTTCGTACCTTTTTATTTAAACACCAGTCTAAAATATTTGGTAATCAGCAATGTAAACCTTAACCGCCTGAAACTACGCAATTGTCCATGCGCATGCATACAAATGGTGCAGGGAATGGCAATTGAATCTCAATGCAGACTAGTGTAATGTGCTGCGAATACATAGAAAGAACGATACTTTGTCATTTAGCTACACTATAGCAGGTCAGCAACTGGAAGCAGTTAATTCCATAAATTATTTGGGAGTATGCATCAGGAGTGATTTAAAATGGAACTACCATATAAAATTTCCCGCCGGTAAAGCAGATGCCAGAGTGAGATTCATTGGAAGAATCCTAAGGGCATGCAGTCCGGAAACAAAGGAAGTAGGTTACAGTACACTCGTTGGCCCACTACTTGAATACTGCTCACCGGTGTGGGATCCGTACCAGGTGGGGTTGATAGAGGAAGTAGACAAGATCCAACGGAGAGCAGCGCGCTTCGTTACAGGATCATTTGGTAATCGTGAAAGCGTTACGGAAATGATAGATAAACTCCAGTGGAAGACTCTGCAGGAGAGACGCTCCGTAGCTCGGTACGGGCTTTTGTCGAGGTTTCGAGAACATACCTTTACCGAGGAGTCTAGCAGTATACTCCTCCCCCCTATGTATATCTCGCGAAGAGATCATGAGGATAAAATCAGAGAGATCAGAGCCCACACAGAGGCATACCGACAATCTTTCTTTCCGCGAACAATACGTGACTGGAATAGGAGGAAGAACTGATAGTGGTACTCAAGGTACCCTCCGCCACTAACCGTTGCAAAGAAAACTTTCGAACCATGGCTTCTTTCTTCAGCTGAAGCACATCGTCGCTTTCTTTTGACAGAATAGAGAGCATGTTAAATCGGTCCTACGCCACGGTATATCTTAGACTGTTCTTAATATGTTTTAATTTTTTTGTCGAGATGCCACGGGGCATGTAATGTCAACAAAATACGATAGGTTGTGATATTTGAATCCGATTATTTGAGTGAGTTTAAGTAGTTAACTGTCTTTGCTGGAGGAGGAATTGTAAACGGCAAGCCGGCCGCGGTGGCCGAGGTGACTGAGGCGCTCCAGTCACGGACAGCACGGCCACTACGGTCGGGGGTTCGAATCCCCCCTCGGGCATGGATATTTGTGCCGTCCTAGTTCGTAAGTAGTTCGTAAGTAATTTGTAAGTTTAGGGACTGATGACCCCGTAGTTAAGTCCCATAAGCTTAACAAACATTTGAATTTGTAAACGGCAAACATTTGATTTCTGAGACAAGGTTAGATTGAAAGATGACCGTCTGTCGTCTTCAATATATTTTTTTGCGTAGTCCTGTAAAGCTATAATTTATTTAATGTCGTTAGATTATAATTTTGTTAAAACTTGAACCCACTCTTTTCAAGGCTTGAGGAATAGCATCTTTATTTCATGTGTTAAGATATTAGTTAATATTGCTAGGTTTTTCTTATTTTGTTATGTTAATAATTTATTATTATATTAATTAATGTGGCATAAATGTGGCTTCTCCGCTGCGTCACTGTCTCTGTGAGAATGTGTAGTTGTTTTAGTTTTAAGTGGGTGCGAGAATCTGTGGCTGTCCGAATGTGGTGAGTGATAGCTCGCTTTGCATCGTTCTCTCTGGCTCAGTATCGATAGCTGCTGATACTACCAAAGAGGTTTCTACACCCTTTGGTTACAATCTAGTCAGCGACCCTTCTTTAGTTCGGGTCTCGCTGTCCGCCCCCACCACCGCTGTTTTCCTGGATTTTCCGGTTTCCGATTTTCAACCATTTCACCTTCAGTGGAGTGCATTCATGTTATGTAGCCGTGTGTCGCCGTTAACGTGTTTGCTCGCGGTCCAATTCAGACGTAATTTAATTTGGCTATACACACCCACCATCTCAAAGCAGGCACGACAGACCAGAGCCGGCTTCATAATGTTTTTGTATATTGTGTTTTGTGCTACCTCCGACTTGCTGAATTTCGCCTACGATAGCGGCGCCGTTTTCCGCCTCGTCTCAGCACGCTGATTTTGGTGAGTTTCGCTGTGGCATTGCGTGTGTGAGAGAATGAGTGTTGTTTGTGAATCCTTACCCCCAGTAGCGTTAATCATGTATAATTTAGACTGGGCACCGGTCGCATTAATCCATGTGAGAGATGCATTTTTATTGTATTAACAAAATTGGTTCCCCATTTTACTTGTTTTCTATCTGAATAAACAAGTTTAAGTTCAGCATAATCCGTAAGTTGCCTATAAACTGTAGTTTTAGAGCAGCTTCCTTCTTTTATTTAATATTGTTTTTCACAAGTGCTGAGAACTAGTTCAGATAAAATTTTTCTTATATCTAAATTCCGTTGCGCCATAAATGTTTTCTTAGATAACTAAGATAACTTAAAAAAAAAAAAAAAAAAAAAATAAATGTTCAAATGTTTGTAAAGTCTATGGGACTTAACTGCGGGGTTATCAGTCCCTAAACTTACAAACTACTTATGAACTACTTACGAACTAGGACGGCACAAATATCCATGCCCGAGGGGGGATTCGAACCCCCGGCCGTAGTGGCCGTGCAGACCGTGACTGGAGCACCTTAGTCCCCTTTTTTAGTTGCCTCTCTGCTGATTGGAATTGAAAATCAAACAGAAACTTATGACTTCTTCTTTCATATGCGTTGAACTTCTACGCCATAAGTAAATTAACTGTACCACCTCTGTGAGGACTGGAAAACAATGCTTTCTCAAATAAAAACAGAAAACGAGACTTCTTCTTAAGTCTGCATTAGTGAATCTTCTAGAGCTAGTGATTGTTCTTCATGTTAGTCGAACTAAGGAGTTGTCAGTACGGAGTAAAATAATAATAATAATAGAAATAATAATAACAAAAAATGGTATATTGATTCTTCTGTTCCATTTTGTTATTGGTAAAACATTATTTATCTCATGGAGTTCAACTGGTTGTATTTCTCTAGCGTAACATATTTTATCCTATACCTTCCTTTCGGAACACTATTTGCAGCATGTTACCGAAATCCTTCTTGAAATTTCTATTCTTTAATAGTTTGTAATATTCCATTGCCATATAGCTACTATAATCCTCAGCGTCGTTCTGGCAACTTCGATGAATTACGAAGTGCACAAAATGTCCGAATATCCACATTATTGTATTGTTTTTTTTGTCGTGGGAAGTATGTCTTATCCGGTATCAGTAATTCTTCTGTGGTGATGAATCGGCCGTCATTTCTTTGGAGGAACGCCACCTGCTGCTTCACTTTTGTCCATAGGTCACTGTAGCCCGAGCAGGTAAATCTGTGGAGTAACGTATCTACATGTCCACAGGTGGTGCATAAACTGGAATTAGCCTTGCCTATAACACTCAGTCTCTCGTTCGTTGCTATAGTTGCATTGACAACCTGATACCACGTGGAACGTACCTCCGATGTTAAAAGTTTGTTGCTAATATTCCTCCAGACAGAGCACCAGTCTTTTGTAGGATATTTCTTCTCCATTCTGTTTCTAACAGCACTCGTCCGTGGTTTGTCATGATGACATGGCCTATTACTATGTTCTCCTGTTGTCTGACTGTTCTTCTTGTAACTAACCTCAATGAAGTACTCCCTGACGTGGTTCAGCTTGTAATTAATGGGGGCCACATTGACGGGGGCAGCTAAACTCTTTGGCTCTGTCATTTTGAAGAGTAGAGCCGTAATACTCTCAGGGTTGTTACGGAGAATATCTTGTGTCCTCTTGATAAATAAATTCATCGTTTTCTGCCGAATATCTGTAAGACCGAGGCCACCATCACCATATGGTAAGGTCACTGTGTTAGCTGCAACTCTGAATATGCATCCCTGCCAAATCACTAGTCCCCTCGGCCACCGCAGCCGGCCCATGATTAGACCAGAGACAAACGTACTTAGCATCACAGAGCAAGTAAACATTCGGTTGCAAAGTTTCTTTGCATTCATGAAATTTTATTTGATCCGTCGAGCGCCGCTACTCACAATCTCGGCGCGAGGCCGCTTCAACCGCGAAGGCCTATAGCGACCGCTACAACCGATACATGTACGTGACGGCCCTGACTACACATACGCTGCTCAAATCCATTAACGGATCAGATGTGATATCACACAAAATATAAATTTAGTAATGTATTTTATTCAGATATTGGTTACAATTGTTATTTGTGTATGATACAGTACGAAATTTTGCTGTCCCAAATCTTTGCTTGAGGTTTACATGGCGTTTACTTAGAGCGAGGCACTATGGGGTTACCATAACAGTGAAAATGTCATTCTCGTTCTCCTCCAGTATGGTGTGTGATCACCTCGCATGGCCAGTACAATTGCACACCCTGGTAGCATGCACAGTACGAGGTTATCAATTAGATATTTTTTGACGACGTTACAACGTTCAGTGAATAAAATAAATCGCAATTTGCGATCAGTTATGGCTTCGCTGTACTAGGTTTAGATGGAATGCCGAAGTGCGGCGAATGAAAATTTGTGCCCGGCCGGGATTCGAACCCGGGATTCCCTGCTTACTAGGCAGACGCGCTGACCACTCCACCACCGAGGACACAGTGACCAGCCACACTGCAGAGGACTCTTCCCTGCACGTCTCCCGCCACACCCAAATCTTCATTCGCCACGCTCTCTGTTTCCTATTACCACAGCCTATTTGTTCTGTAATGCTCGCAGCCTGAATACTGTATTCCCACATCAGGGAGAATAGACCATGAGGTATCGAGACACAATTAATTGTCGTCAGGAGCCCAGCCTCGGCTTGTATACAATTACACATTTTTAACGACGTTACAACGTTCAATGAATGAAATAAATTGCAATTTGCGATCAGTTATAACTGCCTAATAAGCAGGAGTTCCGGGGTTCGAATCCCGGCCGGGCACAAATTTTCATTCGCCGCACTTTGGTATTCCATCTAAACATAGTAGAGCGAAGCCATAACTGCTCGCAAATTGCGATTTATTTCAGTTATCAATTAGCTCTTGAGGGATTTTTGGCCATTAATTATCCGGTTCTGCAACCGTCGTGGGAGGTGCGGGCCTGTCTGCAATGCGTCTGCCAAGTGCATCCCACGCATTCTCTATCGGGTTTAAGTCCGGTGAACAAGCTGGCCACTCCATTCTTTCAGTTCCCTCAGCTTCAAGCATGTTGTCCACCAGTACAGCTCTATGAAGACGGGAGATTTCGTCCACCAGAAGGAACCCATCTCCTATCAAAAAAAATGTTCAAATGTTTGTACAGCTTATGGGACTTAACTACGGGGTCATCAGTCCCTAAACTTACAAACTACTTACGAACTAGGACGGCACAAATATCCATGCCCGAGGGGGGATTCGAACCCCCTACCGTAGTGGCCGTGCATAACGTGACTGGAGCGCCTCAGTCCCCTCGGCCACCGCGGCCGGCTCCCCATCTCCTATGGCACCGGCGTAAGTCACAACAAAATGTCGAAGGATCTCGTCTCTATATCTCTGAGCAGTCAAAGCGCCATTCTGAACGACATAGATGTCCGCACATCCGCCAGTACTAACTTCTGCCCACATCATTCGTTCATCACCATGATACGATAATGTATCCTGCACGTAAACAGGATTGTTCTGAGTTTCGGGTTCTGTCTAGATGAGGGGACGACGATTGTACTGGTGAACATTAAATCTTGACTCATCTGTGAACAGAACCCGGCGCCATTCATGATGACTCCAGCCCTGATGTTCCTCCGCCTAGTTTCTGCGGGCTAAACGGTGTCGTAGTTTTAACACGTTCGCTGCGGTCACCAGTGCGGGCCACTAACGCTCTAGGCGGACGCCTGTAAGCGCATGTGAGCTGAGAGCTGAAACCAGACCCCTGCGAAACCTGTAATATTGAAAGCTAATATAACGTCTGCAAAAGAAGTGGTGCTAAGCTGCATGCCGATTATGCTGCAAGCTCTCTGACTTATAAGCGTCATTTGCATTTATTGCAAACAATTCAACAACGCCTCTGATTTATTGTTCAAATGTTTGTATAGTCTATGGGACTTAACTACGGGGTTATCAGTCCCTAAACTTACAAACTACTTATGAACTACTTACGAACTAGGACGGCACAAATATCCATGCCCGAGGGGGGATTAGAACCCCCGACCGTAGTGGCCGTGCAGACCGTGACTGGAGCGCCTCAGTCTGATTTATTGATTTTATTGCAAACTGGGAAGAAAATTAAATTCAAACAAGGGATAAATCCGCTTCATTGAGAAAGAATTATACTGAAAACACCAGAAGGTTTATCAAACGGAGAAAAAGAAACACGTCTCATCTGCAATGTGGTGCTATGGAAACCTAATCCCATATAACAAAATTTACAAGGTGTATAGGCGATATTTCCATAGCAAACCACGAAAGACGAAAACACACAACTGCAGACAGGAAAATGTTACGTGATGTTTTTTGGTGGCCTTTACTAACACGAGTGCACAGCCAAACTAACTACACTGAATACTCAACTAGCACGCGCTTATAAGCGTCGGCAGCTCTGGCGTGTTGATCGCAGAAACGCTTATAAGCGTCAACCGCAGCGAACGTGTTAATGGGACACACCATAGGCCTCTTGCGCAAAGGCTACATCCCCGAAGGCGATTTCGGACTGTTTGTGTTGAAACTGCGCGTCCTGTTGCTGCCTGGAGGGTGTTTTGCAGCTGAGTTGCTTTCCGCCTCCGGTCTCTACGGGCTGTTAACCGGCGATAACGGTCATCTCTTGCTCTTACCCTCTTTAGCAGTTCCCGCTATCTGAATTCGGCACTCTGTGACACTCCAATAGCTGCAGCCACCTCCTCTGTGTCTGGTTCCGCTTCCAACCATCCTATATCTTTCCATACCATAGCTGTGGGTAAGTCACGTTGTTGTTGCATTGCGCAACCTGCTTGCTACACTATCTCAACTAAAATGTACAAAAAAAAAAAAAAAAAAAAAAAAAAAAAAAAAAAAAAAAAATCAAATGTTTGTATAGCTTATGGGACTTAACTACGGGGTCATCAGTCCCAAAACTTACAAACTACTTGTGAACTAGCTAATACTAAGGACAGCACAAATATCCATGAACGAGGGGGGATTCGAACGCCCGACCGTAGTGGCCGTGCAGACTGTTACTGGCGCGCCGCAGACCCCTCGGCCACTGCGGCCGGCCTATCTCAACTCTGCAATACTCGTGTAATTATCTTGGTAAACACAAGTCATTACCAACCCCACCCCCTCTGCAGCAACTGTTATTATCACTATCTTGTTTGCCGTAATGTTATTGTCTCCACTCCATAGAACCGAAAGAAAGTCGTCGAACCATTTTAATTCTTCCTGACGATGACAATACTTCAGAACCTAGATATCCCAACTGATCCCCTAATTGTTTTGACCGGTGTGTATTGATTGGTTTCAACTTGCTGACATTCTGTGTTTTAAACGCAATAGTAAAGGTCAGTTTGCCAATGTTTCAGTTAAGATTTTAACTTGTCGTTAGCGGAGAATTCGTTATCAGTTAACCTGACGTTAAAGGACCTCAAACTGGCCGTTAAGTTAACGACTAGAATTCTGTTCGTTACACGGCTAACGACCAGTTAAGTGAGAATCTGTATGAAAATGGCAGGATTCCAAAGCGCTAAAATAACGCAATATTCACGTGAAAAAGACCGATTTACCGAACAAAATAACAGAAGTACTATATGGATGAAAACTTGTATGGAAAGCATTTTTGCCGGCCGCGGTGGCCGAGGGGACTGAGGCGCTCTAGTCACGGTCTGCACGACCACTACGGTCGGGGATTCGAATCCCCCCTCGGGCATGGATATTTGTGCCGTCCTTAGTATTAGTTAGTTTGTAAGTTTAGGGACTGATGACCCCGTAGTTAAGTCCCATAGACTTTACAAACATTTTGAACATTTTTTTGAAAGCATTTTTATTGGAAAATCGTTTCGTTATATTTCTCGTCCCATGCATGTCAGTAGCGATTAGAGGAGTTTGATATGTTGCAGATACGCAACATAACCTTAAAATAATTGTTGCGATATCAAAATACAAACTTACGGGTAACGACTAGTTAAGTGAGGATCAGTATGATGAAAATGGCTGGAATAAAAGATTTGGTTGACAATTACGACGAGGTCAATATTTTGGACGATCTAGAGGTCATTGCCCAAGGCGGCCTAGACATATTTATGTTGGTCCAAATCATTTTGAATGCTGGGATGATGTTGTTAAGCGATTTCGACTTCGAAAAGCCACTTTGGAAATGCCGCATAAAAAATTCCACGACCATCTGAAGAGTCCATCAGATAGTTAACGTATTTGTAAGTTATCTGTCGTAATAGAAAACAGAATACATTATTTATGTCTGCAAACTTATTAATTCAGTATCTACTTATGCTTGTTGCGCCTAGTGTAAGGCCTAAAATGTGCTTTCTTCCTCCGATCTACAGGAACAGTGCACTTTCGCCTGTGTGCAAGTTATTGCTTGCACTAAGGTACTATGCACTTGGCAGTATGTTATCGTACTAGGCCCTAAGCATTTTTCCTGTCCTACATGTTCCATAGACAGCACTGAATTCAAAATATCCACTGGTGTACTGCCGGTCTATAGTGCCCGGGAGAAACTCAAGAATCACAGCACTGAAGTCATTTTGCCACAATGTCGCTTCCTTTTCCTTCCATGTCGTAGAGTCTTTTTTTGTTGTTGTTGCTGTTTGTTAAGCTTATGGGACTTAACTACGGGGTCATCAGTCCCTAAACTTACAAACTACTTACGAACTACCTTATACTAAGGACGGCACAAATATCCATGCCCGAGGGGGGATTCGAACCCCCGACCGTAGTGGCCGTGCAGACCGTGACTTTTTTTTTTTTTACATACCAATGTGTCGTTATATTTCTCTAGTAAGGACACAAGACCATAAGACTCTCGCACTAACTTCTTGTAAAATTCGAGTTTCTTTCACGTTTGTTTGCCACAGCGCCAAATAACAATTGTCTGCTAACATCTTCCCTGATAGTCAAATATGGCGAACAGCTGTTTATTCATACGCCACTTCCATTTGTTTCTATTGCCAACATAGTCGAAATATATCCTACCTTTTCGTTTTCTCCAGGTTAGCATACGAGAGGTGTATCTGGCAATGACAAACGCAATGCACTTGCCGAGCACATTTTACTGGACGTTAAAGGCATCTTCTCGTTTACTAACGAGAATATTAACGAGAGATGGACGAACCGGGCCGGCCGCGGTGTCCGAGGGGACTGAGGCGCTCCAGTCACGGTCTGCACGGCCACTACGGTCGGGGGTTCGAATCCCCCCTCGGGCATGGATATATGTGCCGTCCTTAGTTGTAAGTAGTTCATAAGTAGTTTGTAAGTTTAGGGACTGATGAGCCCGTAGTTAAGTCCCATAGACTCTACAAACATTTGAACATTTGATTTGACGAACCGGTCCTTGGAAATACATCGCGTCGCTATGAGAAAACTGAAACCGTAATAATTGTGGCCCGCAGACATACCTACATTAAAATGATTATGAGGATGAGTGGGTAAATTTGCCGTCGTCCCTCCCTCCCGCACCTTGCACGCCGCGGTTCGGCGTGTGCAATCCCACGCAATAAACTCGCGGAGGACGCCCAACTGTTACGCAACTCGAGTTGCACGTTAGCGGGCCCCGTAATCCCTCTGGCGGCAGTTGCGCGCATTAATGTGCGCAGTAGTTGGCTGCAAGTCCGCACGAGGGCAGGAGTTTATATGGCTGTCGTTGTGGGCCTCACCGGCTACGGATGCACGCGGGTGCTGGTCGCGTAGAGGAAGGCTTTGTTCTGCGGGAACTCGTTAGTCAAGTGCGGCGCTGGCGTAATCCGCAGCCGAGTCAAAGGCCACAGCGGGGGATCGCGCGTCTGAAGTAATTAGCCAGGCTGCTAGCACCGCCGAGGGATGCGGGACAATGGTACATTGCTAGGGATACCATATTACCCGAGTTTACCAAAGGACTTGTGTCCCCTCCAAATTACAATTTCTGGATTTATAATTATGTTTTTTTTAATTAGACTCGAATTTTAAAAAGTTGCAATAAAAGTTGTTTTGTTCAACTTAATGAGGTACATCCACTGACATATGTTTCGAACCCCCCCTATCCCCGCATCACCTCCGGGAGTAGGAGGGGGGTGACTGAAATCTTAGATAGAAACTATTGGCCCACTTTAGGTTACGGTAGTAACACTAAAAGTGTGCCTTTGCAATAGAGATGGGCAAAACCGATCTTTTCAGAGATCGGATCAGAAATAGTCAGTCACTGGCATGAACTAGTTCTTTTTCATGGCTCACCGACTCAACAACTGATAAAAAAGTAAAACGATGTCACATTGCTTTTTTGTCACTATATCTTCATCTGATTTGGCCATATTGTGAAAGAATAAAGTAGAGTAATCATTTTATTGTAAGTCCTTAGTAGTTTCGAGAATTAAAATTTATTAGTTACGCCTACATTAAAAATTAAAAATGTCATAACATAATTTAAATACGAGGCGCATTCAGAAAGTAAGTTCCGTTTGGTTATATAAAACGAACGGGTACAGATACAGAAAAAAATATTGATTTTACAAAAATCTACAACTGTTTAACTACTTTTCTACATAGCTTCAGAAATTTTGTAGGCAATTGTCATACCATGGTACAAGGTTTTGTGTGCCTTTTTCATAGAATGTTGCCACCTGTGTATTCAACCATGTGGTAACATGTTCTTTCAGCTCGGCATCATCGTTGAAGTTTAGTCCACCAAGGACAGATTTTATGTGTAATAAGAGGATTACTGTAAAAAGATTTTTTTTCACGATAAAGCCTGACCTCACACATCGAATGTGACCAAACAATTCTTACGGAAATTTCAATGGTACCTGTTTGATCATCCTTCATACAGCTCGGATCTCTCTCCTAGCGTCTTTCATCTCTTCTTACACCTAAAATCTGTCCTTGGTGGTCAACACTTCAACGATGATAAAGAGCTGTTACCACATGGTTGAATACACAAGCGACAACCTTCTGTGAAGGATGCATGCAAAAACTTGTGGCATACTATGACAAGTGCCTACAAAATTTCGGCAGTTATGTGGAAAAGTAGTTTAAGAATTGTAGAATTTTGTGCAATAAAAATTTCTTCTGTATCTGTGTACAATTTCATTTTATTACCAAACGGAACTTATTTTCTGGACGCGCCTCGTAGTTTTGCAGGTTAAATAATTGGAAAAAGAAAAAATTATAATTTTTATATTTTTATACCTTCATTCAAAAAATACAATATTTTGCAGAATAAAAACTAGTTCCAAATTTATACAGTGAGTAGTTTGCGAGTTTGAGCAAGTTGAATGAAACTTGAGATATCGCGAGAGTTCCATGCAAGACGTGGAAACTGCTGCGGCGGAATAGCCGTGAGCGACAAAAGCGAGCGACAGCGCGCGGTATTCAGCGACGCGACACGGCAGCTACAAGCAGCGACACTCGGTGACACGGCCGGGTGTCTTATTTACGTGAGCGCGACAGCTTCTCGTTACAAGATGGCCGCTGGAACCGATCAACTGTTTCTAAAGTCTGGCACCCGATAACCGTAGAATATTGATAGCTTCAGAGTAAACAATAAAGTTTATTTAATTTAGGAATTAAGTCGTCAAAAGAGTAATGTCCATTAAATTTACAGAGCGAGGAATGTTCGTGGATTGTTTCATTCATAACTTCAAATACGAAAAAAAAAAAAAAAAAAAAAAAAAAAAAAAAAAAAAAAAAAAAAAAAAAAACCACCTGTGAAGATCTCTAGTCAAATTCTTGGAAAATATGACGACGATTACTTTCGTTTATGTCGTCAATGAGGTTTTCTTTTCTGAGTACAAACCATTAACAACTGATTAAGTGCAAAGAGAGTCTTACTGAAAGAAATAATTAGGTAAATAACTGTGGTGATACTCTTACTGTACAGTCAGCGTAGTACAGGGGTAGCGTTCTGGGCTCTCATATTCTAAGTTTTGCAGTTGCTGGTACGATTTCCGTTCAATCTTATATTTTAATTCCTGTAACTACAACACTTTCACATGTTATTTTTGCAAAGTTTTTATATACTCTCTATACAGAGCAAGTCAAATTATTTTTAAGTGCCTCCCAATATATTTTATCTTTAATTGCAAACACACACATCCCGCTGTACCAAACACATTAAATTCGTAAAGAAATATTATAGCAAGATACTTTCCTCAGAAACGTAATTTTAGACACATCTTGTTTGACATCCTAGTGTTCTCTCTCTCTCTTGGGAAACAAGTTTGTTGTTACTGTCAAAGATTTGACGCCAGCAACAAAAATTTCAAATGGACATTTTCCCGAAACTGAATGGTTTCAGAGATAGAAAACATTAACGCACATTGTTATTTTCTTTGTTATTCGATTTTATAGTAATTGGTTTCAACGTGCCAAAATAGTGTAGATGCATAAAAGACGCATAATTTGATACTTGACACTTGTCTATCAAGTCACGAAACTGCGTGATATGGGCTTACAAAATCTATCTAAGCAACAGAGAATGCACATTGCACAAGATTTTGTCTCTCTTGCTCCCTTCATGCAAACTAAAAGTCTTCGAGAAAAATGGAGTACGATCTTTTTCGCGGAAATTTTATATAGTTTAATTTTGCTCTGTAACGCGTTTTTGCTAAAGACGGCAGATTTCCTGTTATTAAGAAAAAGCATAATATCAAATAAATACGTTTCATTTCGAATACTATTCGGAATACATTTGCCTATATAACGGTTTTTGTTGCTTCAGATGATCGTTTCTGTAAGCGAGCTGCAAGCTTTATCAGTACACAGAAGTTGAGAGAACAGAGAAATGCGCGGAGTCGCTTTGTTCGGCACCGTGCGGTTCACTAGAGGAGTGGGGGGAATAATGAGCAGCGCGCCACACGGGCGGCTCCGCAAGCGAGCGGAGTAGGGAGAGTGGTGGGGAGAGGTGAACCGGTGAACCAGCTAACTCACCGACTCAGTTGGCGCTCGGATCGCCCCGATCGCCGGAGTCGAGCGGAGTAGTGAGCTCACTGAACCATGATGCTTGTCGGACTTGCCGACTCTCGATTCGACGATTCCCGACTCGCAGCGCGGAGGCGCTGCACGTGTTTAGGCGCTCAGTTTCTGCAGTTTTATACTTGCACATGGTTTATACCACATTTATTTTGTAGCTTAGGAAATTTCTGAAGCATGTGACAAGGGGTTTAGGAAACTTCTGAAGCATGTGGTAATGGGTGCTTATGCAGCTCATTCCTGTTACCAGAGTGACTTTTCGGATCGGATGAACTACCACTCTTTTTTTTGGATTCATCCATCACTCACTCCTTAGAAGGATCTGGCTCTTTGAATCAGTTCAGGAGCAGATTGCCCATCTCTACTTTGCAATCGTTTTTTGACAGCTCGAAATTTAAATGAAAATAACGGCTTAACCATTCATCGGACACGACAATTGGATAACCGAGTTTGTAGAGGAGAAAATTCTCTACAACTTTGCTCTCTTATCTTTTTTTTTCATATCTCGTATCGTTTCAGAGATATTTGCAAAAATAACGGCGATGTTGGGATGTCTGTCTGTGCGTAACGTGTTCCCACTTTTTAAGACGAACCGTTCAACCGATCAGCACCAATTTTTACAGACATAATTGTAGGCCGCCAGAGCCCAGAACCTCCCTTTTTCAATTTTTTTCGGACAAACAATACGGCAGTAATAAAAAAAAGCCGTTTGTAATATAATTGTAATTTCAAATGATCCGTTCTTCTGATAAGAAAATTGAATAACCTAATTGGTAGAGGGGAAAATTCTCTACATCTTGCATCGTTGCAGAGATATTTGCAAAAATAACGGAGATTTGACACCCTCCATTGATTTTACGAAAACCAGCCGTTCACAGATGTCACGTATCATTACACGCCCATCTTGCGTTGCGTATTTGATGATTTTATAATTATAATTTACACGTTGTTATTTCAAAGCAACGGCGCACTGAAGAATTAACAAAAAACACGTCACTCTTTGTACGAAAAATGATAATATAGTGTCTAAAAATGCCACATTAGCATCAGTTGACAACTGCCATCAATAGTGCGAAAATTAAGGGGGAAGATCGTAATTGTTCGCCGTAGTGTAGTAGGCAGCGTGTTGGTTTGTGATGCACATGGTCCGTGGTTCGGTACACGCCACTACCAATTTTTTTTTCTTTTTTCCTAAAAGGGTTACATGTTGGGTGCATAGATATTATCACAATAGTAGAGTCGTAATCACATCACTATAATTTTTTTATTATTTACATTATTATTTTTGTCCGAAATGTTTGCAAAAAATTATAAAAAAATACAAATTTAAAGAGGGCCGTAAAACACGTCAGTGCGATTTTTTAAAATTAAGATTTGCATCCTCCATGAAAAACATGTACCTTTCGTATGAAACATTTTTCTCATTTCTTAAAAAAAAAAGTTCAAATGTTTGTTAATATTAAGGGACTTAACTGCGGGGTCATCAGTCCCTAAACTTACAAACTACTTATCAACTACCTTACACTAAAGACGACACAAACATCCATGCCCGAGGGCGGATTCGAACCCCCGACCGTAGCTGCCATGCAGACTGTGACTGGCACGCCGCAGACCGCTCGGCCACTGCGGCCGGCCCCTCATTTCTTAATAGATGGCACTGTTATTAAAATGAGTTGAAAATTTGTTGAAGAACGGTAATATTTAAAAATACACATCATATTATGAAAATCAACGTACGGTTTTTGAAATTTTTTATAATGGTATCACGTGATCATGTTCTCACTCCGTGGCCAGACTATTCGTTGTACTTCAATGATTCGGACTATACACATCTCTACACAAGTATTAAACGATTTTAACGATTGCAGAGAGAGAGAGAGAGAGTAGTACTTTGAGGCTCATAGAAATATTGAAGAAGCTCGTCAAAGGTATGCTAATCTCTTCCCTTATAGGAATGCTCCTTCTGCAACATCTTTTCGCAGTATTGTCCAACTGTTTACTGAAACAGGAAGAGTTAAACATAAAGATTCCGATGTGTATTTGTTTGAGATATTACCGTTTTTCAACAATTTCCAACTCATTTTTTAATTTTTGCCGATTACAGCGCCATCTATCGTGAAACGAAAAAATGTTATATACAAAAGTAACATTTTTTTTACGGAGAATCGAAATATGCAATAAAACAGTGGTTCCTATTTAAGATTACAGTCCTACCCCTCCCGCCCCCGGGTGTGGTTCAGGGGGTCAAGTTTTATGTTAATGGATGTACCTCTTCGAGGTGAACAACTTTATTGCAACTTTTTAAAATCCGATTTGTATTTTCTCAATATTACGAAAAACAGTTTTAAGTGAATCACTCTGTGTATTGTATATTCATCACTTCAGTTTATTTGTAAGCTTGTGTGTGGCATCAGTCGTCCAGGGAACTTTATCGCATGTAACCATTTGTTTTGTAAATGTGTTTTGCTACGAAATGTTTGCTCTGTACCAGGTCTCTGCAAAACTCTGAGTGAAGTTTAAATCGCCGTGTCTGTTTGCTCTTTGCTTTTGTGAAGACATGGTAAACAAGAGATTCATTTTGAAAAAAATTGGTTCCATATTAATCCCATTTCACTAGATACAATTATTTTACATGTTGATACTAATACGTAATTCGCGTGAGTTCATTATAAAATTGATAACATAACTGAACGGAACAACTAGTCATTATCTATCTACACAATTAAGTAAAAGCAACCAAATTTTAATGTCAACAAAAGTTCCTGAAATTTTTCAGTTCCCTTTAACAAAAACAGATGAAATTACAAACAAAAAAGATATTTAGATGATTCACTGATCCACTGCTCCGACACCACTGAGCTATGGACTGGCTACGACTGGTCAACGTCCGATCTTTATTAGATTTCGGAATTTCTCTGGCCAATGCACGGAGTTGCTTCGAACATTAGCCAAACCCAGAAAAAATTGAGCCAACTTGAAGAGTCGGTATAATTTCCAACTTTATATTAACTATTCATTTTATCAATCTTACTTATTACAATCTATCATAACTTATACTACTATATGAAGTTTTACGACATTTAGATTATTGCCCAGTTGTTTCAATTTTTATATGTACGATTTAGAACATTATACAATCCAGTCACTTTTAACAGTCTAATTTGTCCAAATTAGTCATCACTTAGAACAACATAAACTTTTAAGACGTCTGCAATTGCACAACAGTTTGTTACGATTTGTATTCTTTTAGTAAGCGAGCGCAGTTGTACCGAATGTCCAATCAAATTTTCAAATAGATATCATGTACAATATCGAAAAATTCTTCTCAATGCACGTAGTACATAATGCTGTTGTCTCCTGTTACTGGCACCAATAAGTTTGTATTTCCTACGAACTTCATCAACCCATAATTTATATTATATATATGGTGTCGGTTCTTTGGATTGGAGGCTGTGAAGCGGAGGAAAAAGCGAGAACCTTAATTGTAAGTAACACCTTAACCGTTCATCTTAGATGAAAATTGAATAATGTGATTTGCAGAGGATAAATTTTCCACAACTTTGCTACATCATGTTTTTCCATATCTCTCACTGTTTCAGTGCCATTTGCGAAAATAACGGCGATTTGAAACTGTCTGTGTGTCTCTTCTTTCGGATATGCCCCAAAGAACAGACGGGGGTCATCAGTCCATAAACTTACAAACTACTTATAAACTAACTAATACTAAAGACAGCACAAACATCCATGCCCGAGGGAGGATTCGAATCTCCGACTGGGAACGGCCTCGCGCATCGAAGCATAGAGACTCAATACCCTCGGCCACTCCGCCGCGGCCATATATATAACTTACCTATGAAGGGCAATGATCGTTTCTTCAGTACGGAGGCACTCCTAGGCCCTTACTCTTACGGAAGTCAGTTGGAATAACTACGAGTTTGAGTAATAGTAGGCGGGGGTAGAGTTGAGAATTTGTATCTGACGGGAGGCGTGCTTGAGTAATCCATTGCAGGTGTGGTGATCACTCTGTCCCCATTGGTGTAGGGGTCAGCGCAACGGCGTAGAAAGCAGGAGAGCCGGATTCGAATCCCCGCTGGGTAGACATTTTCAACCTCGCAGTTAATGTGATACGTTCCCTGAATACAGACGTATTTGTTGGCCGTAGCGACCAGCACCGCCCTCTGGTCGCATAACCGGACGCTCATAGAGGGCGGCACTATGCCCTGTCTCGGCTGTTATGCGTCGGTACGATAAAAAGTACAAGTAAAAGTTATTCAGAATTTAATTTTCACAAAACATTCCTTTACTAGGCATGGTCGTTTTTTTTTTTGTTTTTGTTTTTTTTTTTTTTGTTTTTTGTTTTTTTTTTTTTTGTTTAGCCCCCTGACCAGGCGCGCTGAGCCACGGCGCCCGGCTTGATTTCCTTTCACCTTCGAACTGACTTACCCAGCCAGTTACAGGGAGTATTACAGTTTAAAGTGGGTTCCGAACCATGGAGCCACTCCAATTATAATTCTTCATATGGCTCTACCGTCATATTATTTAACTCATTTAATGTAGGTGCGAAGGATGGTTTGAGGTTGCCATTTCATCTATGTATGAATATATCGCAGTAAAATGATTCATGATTGTTGGCATTAGTTTCGTTATTTCCGGACCCGCTCCCCCCCCCCCACCCAATATACGAATTTTGCCGTAGTTAAATTTCTTTTATAAGGCCTTCCAAACAGGCCGAAAAGTTACGTGTGGTGTCGCACAAGTATGAAGTGCGCGCCACGTACTTTCGCCGCGCGCCGCCATGCACGCACGGCGCGGCGTTCTTACGTCAGCCACGAGCGCCCTCTGCTGCAACTCCGCTCGTGGCCACGACTGCTGCATCGGCCACTTGGGAATCAGATAGGCACCAGTTAAGACTTGGCTATCGGACAGGCACTAGGAATCATCAGTAGGCAGGCCTCTACATAAACTATGTATCAGCATTCTGCCGTCAAGAACTATGTAAAAGTTAAGTATTACCCAGACTACACAAAATATATGTCTTGTTCTAATTTAGCCTAGCGTTCTAGTTTCTGCTGTCCCACTGGTTTGTTCACCTCCGTACCTGCACACGTGTGCATCCTTTATTCCTGTGTCGGTCTCTTCCTACTCAGCCACCGGCACCTACAATCGGTGGAAATGAGACACAAAAGTGGCGACGAGGATGGGATACAAAAGTGGCGACGAGGAGCGATAGAAGAACCGTGGACCAGCCCGCTTGCAGCAGCCAGATAGCAGCAGTCGGAGCACGCAGAAATTGCTCCCCCCCTCCCCCCTTATTATAAGAATATTTGTGGGACAATATTTTGTTACGTCGTCACAGCAAGTGTTAACAGCGTACACAGGACAAACTATTCCCGTGCTAGGAACGTGTAGCCTGCCCGCCTCTTTTCAAGGTGTAACAAAAACAGTAGCTTTTGTAGTTCTTCAGGCCAGATCTACACAGAACATTTTTGGACTAGATGCGTTCGACTTGTTTGGCTTATCAATTCAGAGAGATGTGCTTCAAATTTCGTCAGTAGTGCCTCAGGACAAAATCAATGCATTGTGTGAAAAATATAGTGACTTGTTTTCGCCGGAACTAGGTTGCGCAACAGACTTCATGGCACATGTAACTTTAAAAGAATCTGCAGTTCCAAAATTTCGTAAAGCTAGACCAGTGCCTATTGCACTGCGTGATGAAGTTGCTGCAGAACTTAAACGTTTGCAGGATAGTGGGGTGATTTCTCCTGTTTCTGCGAGTCATTGGGTCTCGCCTTTAGTAATTATAACCAAGCCGTCAGGAAAACTTTGTCTCTGTGCGGACTTCAAATCAACAGTGAACAGTCAAACAATTGTAGACACTTACCCCCTGCCCCGACCTGACGAACTGATGGACAAATTAGGACAGTCTCGCTTCTTTTCTAAGATTGATTTAGCAGAGGCATACTTACAGATTCCGCTTGATGACGAGTCAAAAAAGTTTTCTGTCATTAATATTCACATGGGCCTTTTTCAATTTCAACGCCTACCCTTTGGCAGTTCTTCCGCCCCCGCTATTTTTCAGTGCTTTTTGGAACAGCTGACAGTTTCTGTACCGTGCTGCTCGAACTATTTAGATGATATTGTGGTATCAGGACGCACAGTTGAGGAACATTTATCAAACCTTGAGTGCCTTTTCAAAGTGTTGACTGCAGCAGGTCTACGTTGCAATAAAGCAAGGTGTTCATTTTTCCAGAATGAAATAGAGTACCTAGGCCATGTGATGAATGCCCAAGGAATCCATCCCTTACAGTCACATCTTCGAGCAATCAAAGACTTGCCTCCTCCTAAGAATGTGCACGAATTGCAAGCAGTAATGGGGAAGCTGAACTATTATTTCAGGTATATTCGCAATGCCTCTCAGATTGCAGCTCCACTGCATTGCTTACGTAGGAAGAATGTTCCTTTTGTATGGTCTAAAGATTGCCAGGTTGCCTTTGACAAATTAAAGTCTGCACTACTTAGTGATGCATGTTTGATTCCCTTTGACCCACAGAAGCCTGTAGTGCTAGCAGTGGATTCCTCGTCGTACAGTCTGGGTGTAGTATTGTCACATTGTATTGGATCTCACGATCGTCCTATTGCCTTTGCATCCAAGCTACTGACGCCAACGCAACAGAATTACAGTCAGATAGAAAATGAGGCCTTAGCAATCATTTACGGAGTCACGAAGTTTCATCATTATCTCTATGGCAGAAAATTCTATTTGTTGACAGACCACAAGCCTCTCACGTCGTTGTTCTCACCCACAAAGCCAATTCCGCCACGAACGGCACAAAAGCTTCAGAGATGGTCCTTGATATTGTCAAATTATCAGTATGAGATTTTGTACCGACCTACCACTCAACATGCCAACGCGGACACACTCTCCCGACTTCCGGTTGGCCAGGATGTGTCGTTTGATTCTTCAGAAATGGCATGTTGTCAGATAGACTCCAGAGATGCTTCCGCTGTCGCAGATATCCCTTTGAACTCTCGTCGGGTTGCACAGGAAACAGCTGCGGATGCAGACCTAAGTGTGGTAGCACGTTTTGTTCGCTCAGGGTGGCCTGCCAGAGCCAACGACATTGATCGGCCTCTGGTTCGACGTTATTTTGCACAACGTCATGCATTATCTTTAAGTCAGGGTGTTCTGTTGTTACATACCGACAACGACCAAACAAGAGTGATTGTTCCTCGTTCCCTGCAACGAGAAGTGTTACGCCTCCTGCATCAAGGACATTGGGGTAGTGTTAGGACAAAGCAATTGGCCAGACGTCATTGTACCTGGGTTGGTATGGACGCTCAGATAGAGAGCATGACATCACAGTGTACAGTTTGTGCGGAGCATCAGGCGGCTCCTCCACAGCGTTTCTCAGACTGGCCACGCCCCAAGGGACCATGGCAACGTTTACATATTGACTTTGCCGGACCTTTCTGGAATACGCGCTGGTTAATTGTTGTAGACGCTTTCAGCAAGTTTCCTTTTGTGATTGCCATGAACTCAACGACAGCTTCTAGTACAATCAGTGCCTTAACATCAATGTTTTGCATCGAAGGCTTGCCTGAAACTATCGTCAGTGACAATGGACCTCAGTTTGTTAGTGCGGAATTTCAACAGTTTTGTCGTGTGAATGGCATTCAGGATATCACCACCGCACCTTTTCACCCTCAGTCCAATGGTGAAGCAGAACGTTTCGTTCGAACATTCAAGTCTCACATGGAGAAGATGAAAGGTCAGCACTCCAGGCAGCAAGCTCTTCAAATTTTCCTGTCTACGTATCGGTGCGTGCCACGTGACGGCCCGTCTCCTGCCGAGCTGCTACACGGCCGCCGTCACCGCACTCTCCTTCACCTGCTGCAGCCTCTCACGCACCGGGTCGGTTCGTATGGCGCTACGCGTTTTCAGGTTTCTACGCCGGTGCTGTACAGGGTGTTTGCTGGTATGAAGAAGACATGGTTGCCAGGCACCATTCAGCGCGTGCTCGGTCGCAATATGTATGTTGTACGTTCTTCTACAGGGTCGGAGCTGCGGCGCCACGCAAACCAGTTGCGCCTGCACAGGCCGCGCGATCCTTTCTCTTGTTTCTTGATTCCAGACCCAGTTCACCGCCAGGGAGCATAGCCACATCGCCCGCCGATGGGTCCAGCGTCCCCGGACTACGAGATCATACCTATAGAGATCGACGCGCCTCCGCCAGTGTCGCCGCCGCAGATGACAGCGTCACCGCGAGGAACTCAGGGACCGTGCTTGCCCCCCTGCCTGGGCCACACACCTCAGAAGAAGATGATCTGCTCCCCTGGGCGGAGGAGTGCGCCCTTCCCCACGTTTTGGTGGGTTTTCCGGGGGATCGCAAGGTGGATACCGGGGCGAGGACGGCGTCTCGATCCCAACCTCTGCTACGACGCCCGTCCTACCAGTAACGCATCCGCCCAGGCCCTCCTCCCAGTGCCGTCGCCGTTGCCCTCACTCCTCAGCCCTACGCCACGACGGCGCGACGGTTTGGGGGGCAGGGGTGTGGTGTCGCACAAGTATGAAGTGCGCGCCACCTACTTTCGCCGCGCGCCGCCATGCACGCAAGGCGCGGCGTTCTTACGGCGTTAGCCACGAGCGCCCTCTGCTGCAACTCCGCTCGTGGCCACGACTGCTGCATCGGCCACTTGGGAATCAGATAGGCACCAGTTAAGACTTGGCTATCGGATAGGCACTAGGAATCATCAGTAGGCAGGCCTCTACATGAACTATGTATCAGCATTCTGCCGTCAAGAACTATGTAAAAGTTAAGTATTACCCAGACTACACGAAGTATATGTCTTGTTCTAAGTTAGCCTAGCGTTCTAGTTTCTGCTGTCCCACTGCTTGGTTCACCTCCGTATCTGCACACGTGTGCATCCTTTATTCCTGTGTCGGTCTCTTTCTACTCGGCCACCGACACCTACAACTGGCGGAAACGAGACACAAAAGTTGCGACGAGGATGGGACACAAAATTTCGTATTTGTAATTGTTGTCGTCTGCGGTCCGGTTTGATGCAGCTGTCCACCATAGTCCATCCTGGGCCAACCTCTTCATCTCCTCATAAGAAGATCAAACCACATCGATTTGAATCTGCTTGCTGTATTCGTCTCTTGGTCTCCCGCTGCGATTTTTTCCCCATACCGTACACTTCCCACAAATGCTAAATTCACGATTCCTCGATGTCCAAAAATGTGTCCTACCAGTCGATGCCTTTCTTTAGCCAAGGTATACAAAAACTTCTTTCCTCCCCAATTCTGTTCAGTACCACCTCATTAGTTACGCGAGCCACCCACCTAACTTCAGCGTTCTTCTGCAGCACCACATTTCAAAAGGCTCTATCCACTTCCTGTCTGAACTATTTATCGTCCATGTTTCACTCCACACAAATGCCTTCAGAAAAGACTTCCTGAAGCTTAAATTACTATTCGATGTTAACAAATTTATCTTTTTCAAAAACGATTTTCTTACCATTACCATTCTGCATTTTATATCCTCTGTATTGCGACCATCATACGTTGTTTGTATAACTGCAATGTCATCGGCAAAATGCAGTGTTTTTATTTCTTTTTACTCTGAACTTTAATTTCGTCACCAAATTTCTAATTGCTTTCCTTCACAGCTTGATCAGTGTACAAATTAAATAACATTAGAGGAAGGCCACAACCCTGTCCTACTCCACAACCTCCGCATCCCTTTCATTCCCTTCGACTCTTACACATCTGTTTGGTTTTTGTACTAATTGTAAATAACCTTCCGTTCTCTATATTTAAACCCTGCTGACTTCAGAATTTGAAAAAAGTGCATCCTAATCAACATTGTCAAAAGCTTTCTCCAAATCTACAAAAGCTAGAAATGTAGGTTTGCCTTTACTTAATCAATCTTCTAAAATAATTCGTAAAGTGAGGATTGCCTCCCACGTCCCTACATTTCTTCTGAACCCAAACTGGTCTTTCCCGAGGACAGCTTCTACCACCTTTTCCATCCTTCTGTAACTAATTCATGTTAAAAATTTGCAACCATGACTTATTAAACTGATGGTTCTGTAATTTTCATACATGTCTACACCTGCTTTCTTTGGAATGTGGATTATTAAATTTTTCTTAAAGTCTGAGGGTATTTTGCCTGTCTCATACATCTTACTCACCATGTAAAATAGTTTTGTCATGGCTGGTTCTCCCAGAGACCTCAGTAGCTCTGATGGAATGTCGTCTACTCCAGGGGCCTTGTTACGAATTAGTCTTTCAGTCCTCTGTCAAATTATTTTCTCAGTATAGTATACCTTATTTCATCTACATCTACTTCCTCTTTCCTTCCTACAGTATTGTCTCTCAGTTAATTTGCTTTGTAGAGCCGCTCTATATACTCTTTTCACCTTTTAGCTCTCCCTTCTTTGTTGAGAATTGGTCATTTGAGTTGTTGATATTCATACAGCTGTTTATCTTATCTACAAATGTCTCTAGTTTCCTGTAGGCGGTATCTATTTTTCCCCTAGTTATAATTCTTTTACAGTTTTTCATTTGCTTTCCAGCCAGTCCTGCTTAGCCATTTAGAACTTCCTGTCAATCTCATTTCTTAGTCACATGTACTCAATTTTACCTGCTTAATTTGTTTATATTTTCTCCTTTCATCAATGAAGTTTAATATTTCCCGTGATATCCAAGGATTTTTGTAGGTCTTGCCTTCCAACCTACTTGATATTCTGCTGCCTTCACTATTTCATCTGTCAAAGCGACCCATTCCTCTTCTACTGTTTTATTTTCTCCGTTTATATCAATTGTTGCCTAAAGCTCCGCTGAAATTTTCAGGAACTTCATGTTCCTTCAATTTATTTATGTGCTATCTCCTTATTTTCTTACCTTTCTGTAGTTCATGACGAATAAAATATGGTCAGAGTCTACGTCTGTCCCAGGATATGTTTTACAGTTTAAAACCTGGTTCCGAAGTCTATGTCTTACCATTATAAAATCTATCTGGTATCTTCCTGTGTCTGCTGGTCTCTTCCACATATACAACCTTCTTTCATGATTCTTAAACCAAGTGTTCGTTATGTTTAAATTATGTTCCATGCAAAATTCTATCAGGCGGCTTCCTCTTTCATTCCTTTTCCCCAGTCCATATTTATCTACTATATTTCCTTCCCTTTCTTTTCTTACTACCTAATTCCAGTCTCCCATCAAAATTACGATCTCCTCTCTCTTGTTGTTGTTATGGTCTTCAGTCCGGAGACTGGTTTGATGCAGCTCTCTACCCTACTCTATCCTGAGCAAGCCTTTTCATCTCCTCATAAGAACGGCAACCCACATCCACTTGAATCTGCTTACTATACGCATCTCTTGGTCTCCCTCTGCGATTTTTACCCCACACACTTCCCTCCAATGCTAAATTTACGATTCCTCGATGTCTAAGAATGTGTCCTACCAAGCGATCCCTTCTTTTAGTCAGGGTATGCCAAAAATTCCTTTTCTCACCAATTCTGTTCAGTATTTCTTCATTAGTTATGCGATCTACCCACCTAATCTTCAGCATTCTTTCCCTTAACGTCTAAATAATTTCCTTTACCTCCTCATACATTTCTTCGATCTCCTCATCATCGGCAGAACTAGTGCGCATATAAACCTGTACTATTTTGGTCGATGTTGGCGTCGTATCTATCTTGACTATGATAATGCGATCAGTGTGCTGCTCATAGTTTATCCGCGTTCATATTTCATTATTAGACATACTCCTGTCATACTCCCAACTGATTTTGTATTTATAATCCTGCACTCACCTGACCAAAAATCCTGTTCCTCTTTCCCATGAACTTCAATAATACCTAGCACATATAACTTTATCTATTTCCCTTTTTAAATTTTCTAACCTCCATATCCGATTAAGGTATCCAACATTCCACGCTCCGACCCGTAGAATGCCAGTATTGTCTTTCCTGATGATCACATCCTCCTGAGTTGTCCCCGCTCGGAGATCCAAATGTGGGACTATCTTACATCTGGAATATTTTACCCGAGAGGATGCCATCATCACATATTCATACAGGAGAGCTCCAGTTGCTCGGCAAAAGTAACGGCTGTAGTTTCCCCTTGCTTTCAGCCATTCTCAGTAACTGTGTGGCAGAGCTACATTAGCTGATGTTACGAGGTCAGCTCAGTCAATCATCGAAACTGTTTCCCCTAAAACTGCTGAAAAGGCTGCTGTCCCTCTTCAGGAACCACACGTTTGTCTGGCCTCTCCACAGACACCCCTCTGCTGTGGTTGCATCTAAGATACGGCTATCTGTATCGTTGAGGCACGCAAGTCACCCCACCTCGGGAAAGTCTGTGGTTCATGGGAGTAAATTTGTAATTACACAAATAGAAATACAAATTAGAGGTAAAAAGAAATCTTATATTCACGAAATACATGAAATTAACTGAGAATGGGTAAAGTTGAAAACGTGTACCCAGCCGGGACTCGAACCCGGGTCTTCTGCTTTCTAGGCAGTTGCGCTGACCTCTAAACAACTTTTTTTTTTTAATTTTTTATTTTTTCGGGTCTCCTGCTTTCGATTTAGTTGCGCTGACATACACGCCACTTAAATTTTTTTTTTAAATTAAGGCCTCCTTGCCACCCCTATAGCCCGGCCCTGCGCTCTCCAGATGCGCCTCCAAAAATGTTCAAATGTTTGTATAGTCTATGGGACTTAACTACGCGGTCATTATTTCCTAAACTTACAAACTACTTACGAACTAGGACGGCACAAATATCCATGCCCGAGGGGGGATTCGAACCCCCGACCGTAGTGGCCGTGCAGACCGTGACTGGAGCGCCTTAGTCCCCTCGGCCACCGCGGCCAGCGATGCGTCTCCAACGGCGAGCTTCTGCAGCTATAAATCAGAGTAATGGAGCAAATAAATCTATTGTTCAGTTTCTACTTTTAGAGTTCTTGTTGCTTAATAGTGCGTTAGAGCTCCTAAAAACCGAGAATTTACTCTGCTTTAAATAATATGCAAAATTAAACTAACTTTCCTCGAACGTTGCTGTGTCTATTTAAAAGATTAGGTAATAAATAAAGAAAATAAAATTTTAAAAAAGTAATCTCCTCCTTTGGAACACAAAACTTACGGATGTATTTTTGTAGAATTAAATTAATACTAATCTCTTTTCTGTCAGTGTAAAGGTCTATATCCTGTGGGACATCTTCAGTCCAGAATCAATATCGTCTCAGAGTTCTTATATCGCGATACAGGGCATTTTGCGTTAACCTTTAATCATCCATGCTTAGCCTGTACCTTGTTCTTCAAAGATGATGTTCATCATATTGCCGAAAAGTTTTTCATGTTTGATGATTGTTTTAATCTCCAAAATTCCGTCTGCATATATGCCATAAAGCTGAGAAAGTTGTGTTCTTCTCGCCTTGTGATCGTATAGTCAACATAGTTGGCTAGTATCCACATCACGGTATTGTTCTTGGTGGTTGGACAGAATTCCTCATCGGGTCTCGGAAGTATATCGGGTTCGTACCTGGATACAGAACTCCTTGACAAGAAGGCAATTTTTCCCTCACCCATTGCCAGTTGTGGAGATGTCAATATCAGGTGAACCAGTGTTTCAGAGAATCAACCATACCGTACTTATGACATTTATCTGTTGGATGCTGGCCTATTTTATGTAATTCTTCATTTCTCGCAACTGTGTTGTTGACAACCTGATACCAAGAGGATGCTACTGCCATTGTATGGATCTTGAGGCCAATGTTTTTGCTAATTATCTTCCAGTGATGATATGGATATTTTGTTTCAATGACGTTAGGTATACCCTTCTTTCGCCATTTCTGCAGTAATTTACCAGACATTAGATGAGATTTTCTTAAGATGACTGGCCTATGTAACTGGATTCAATATAGAATTCCCGTATGTCTCGTAACTGGAAACTTATTTTGTTTATACAAGAAATGTATTCGCAATTGCGAATATTAATCAGCATCAGCTGTATGGTGACATATGAAAATTTGTGCCGGGCCGGGACTCGAACCCGGATTTCCCGCTTATCGCGAGCGGTCGCGTTACCATTACGCTACCCGCGCACGCTTCCCGGAACGACCCAAACCTTCATATGCCACACACTGTCTACTGCCCATGAGTGTTCGCACATTCTATGATGTAATTTCCGCACAGTGTGAGACTTTCTAGTACATTTGTCGCAAGCCTTGCTATGACTGATTTTAAATACGATGTTCAGTGTCCGTGTTTATTGATGGAACTAAGCAAATGTCCTTCAGACATGCATGCAATAAACACAGAAAATGCACATCATATTATTTTGTTTATGTCGATTGGCGGCTGGAGACTTTCTAGACGGACTATATGGGATAATTTGGCGGTTATGGTTTCCGTAGTACCATATACCAATCTAGAAGTTCAAGTCAGGAAAAGGGCAGTGGCTTTTCTTTATATATCAGTGAGCTCTAAGCCACCACCCAGTCGGGGTTTTGTTACTGTGGTGGAGGCTACTTTTAAAATATTTCCCTTCCAGACGAACTTCTCAGGATAACAACTCTTCTGACCATGAAACCCCGATGGAAGTAGCTGAGGCCTCGGCGGCAGTCTCTGAAGACCGGGAACCTACCGAGCCCTCAAAGGCAGCTCCCGTCGACAAAGTCCAGAGCGTTACTCTGATGGACGTCACTGACCACGCGGCTGCAGTTTCTGTCGCACCAGACCCGCAAGAACCCTCTGCGGAAAACTCCAGCGAGAGAGTACAGGAAAGTTTTTCGAAATCAGATGTACCTTCTGCTGACGAAACTGCCACCGATCCCGAACAGGAAAGTGTTCCACAACACTCCGCAAGCCCGACGAAGAGCCAGTCATCCAGAAAAAAGAAGAAACGCAGAATCGCACATCAAGCTGCCGAAGAAATTGTCCCATTAATGCGCGAGAAGGTCAAACAAGCAGTTCAGAAGTTAAATGAGGGTCCAGGGAAAGTTTCCGACTGTACTCAGCCCAACATTTTTCCCAAGGCACCCGGTGGCGCCTCCGTGGGCGCAAAACAATTCGCCAGAGTAGCACCCGACAACCTTGACCCACCAAATTCCTGTGTTATTGAAACAAACACGTTCTCTCCGTCATTCCAGAAAAACTGGGCGGACGAGGTGGACGGAGATGAGGAAATGAGGGAACCTACGTACTTTACTGCCGCCGTGCCAGCCCCCTCAGATGACCGAACACCCCTCCAGAACCAGGAAACGGAAGCTGATTATGTGTCCGACACCTACTAACAGGTGCGAAATTCCGCAAGCCATCATTGTAAAACGCACTACATCATGACCACCTATCAAGCCTATAGAATCGCGACTCTGAACATCACCAGCATACGCAGTATATTAAAATTACATAGCTTGAAAGACTTTCTGTACGCGGCGGATATCGACATCATTTTACTGCAGGAAGTAACCGACATTGCACTTCAAGAAATATATGGATACCACGCTGTCATAAATGCTGGAAGCGATGGTGACCTAGGGACTGCTATACTTTTTAAGGAAGGAATAATAGTAACGAATGTGGAAAACTCGTCAACAACAGGGGGATCGCTTGTACTGTTCACAATACCCGGATCATAAATATATATGCGCCATCTGGGAGCAGCAACCGCCGTCACCGAGCAGAATTTTTTCAACACGAAATTGTTCCTCTCTTTGGAGAGCATCAAGCCGAGATCCTTTTTGCGGGTGACTTCAATTGTGTCCTCCATCGCAAAGATCAGTTCCCTAACTTCAATCCGTCTCCCGAACTGGAACACATCATCAACGATTTCAGTTTAACCGATGCGTGGGAGCACAGCCATGGATATGCACCCGGGTTTACGTTTGTCACTAACCATTCGGCCAGCCGCTTAGACAGGATGTACGTATCTAACAACTTGACGACTCGTATCTTACACGCAGAAGTGTGGCCCACCAGCTTCACCGACCATGCTGCCTTTATATGCACCATTAATATGGCGAGACAAGGCACGTACAGAGGAAGAAGCTACTGGAAGCTTAACGTATCTCACTTAAAAGACGCCGAATGCCGCGAGCGTTTCCAACAAACATGGCAGGACTGTGAAAATAAATTCACTTCGTATGATTCTGCTTTGACCTGGTGGATCAAGTGCGCGAAGCCGAAATTGAGGAAAATGTTCATAGATTACTCGAAGGAAAAAAGTTTTTGGTTCAAGAGAACGACAGAATTTTATTTCCAATGCTTGCGGGACCTTTACAAATTGGACCAATCAGTCATTGAAAACTACGTCGCGATCAAGAGGATAAAATCCAAAATTCTGGCTCTGAAGCGCAAACAATTAGAGGGTTTCCAAATTCGTGCGAGAATGCAGGCTGCCGCCCCACATGAAGAAACCTCGATGTACCACGTTATGCGCGAAAGGAAAAGGGCACACAGAAAAATACTCACGGAACTAAAAGGATGTGACGGTACCGTCCTCACAACACAGAGAGACATTAAAGAGGCAATCTACAGCCATCTTTCATCCATCATGTCAGGCTGCCCAGTGGATAACGAAGCTCAAGAGGACTTGTTACGGAATCTGCAGGGCCGACTCAGCAGAGAGGCATCGCCGCGAGTTATCGCGGAGATTGACGATGACGACCTGACAACAGCTATCGCGCAAAGCCCCAAAAATAAATCGACGGGGCCTGACGGCCTTCCAGCAGAATTTTACCAGGCCTTCCAAGCACAGATGAAGTCTAAACTGCTCCTCGTATGCAATGAATTATTGGCCTCTGACAGAGAAATCGCGAAGGAGTTTCTGGAAGGTATTATCGTGCTAGTTCCGAAACGTCCCAGCAGCATTTCCGTAAACCATCTTCGACCCATCAGTCTCCTGAACAGCGACTACAAAATTATGGCGCGCGTACTCGCTCGAAGATTACAAATGATACTGCACGAGGTCACTGGCCCATATCAGACTAGTGTGGGTAAGGGGAGGTCAATAATTCAAACGGTCTGCGAATATAGAGACATCATTGCGACAGCAGATGTTCTCCGACTACGGTGCGCTATCATGACACTTGACTTTGAGAAGGCTTTCGATAGGGTGGACCATAAGTACCTTCTCAAAACTATGTCCGCGATGGAGATTCCCCATAATTTTGTCAACGTCGTTGGAAGAATTTTGAGGAATAGCACGTCCCGGATTATGATCAATGGACAAATGACGAAACCGTTGGACTTCACACGTTCAGTCAGACAAGGGTGTCCACTGTCCATGGCTTTGTTCGCCATTGCCATTGAGCCCCTCCTAGCCACTCTACAGCAACAACTGCAAGGATTGTGCATTCATGGTCAGTCTATTGTTTGCAAGGCATACGCTGATGATGTGGGTCTTGTTATCACGAGTGCAACTGACATCGAGAAGACACTTCAAGTGCTCACTAAATACGAACTTGCTTCCGGAGCGAAACTCAACAAAGCAAAATCCAGCATCATGAACATAGGGGCTGGAATGTCGTTGCAGGACACAGAAGACTTTAGTGTGGTCACCAACAAACGAATATTGGGCATCGACTACAGGTCCACCATACAGCACACCATAGCTGCCAACTCTAAGAAACTACTCGCAAGTGTGCGAGCATGCGTCAAGGAACAACGTGCGAGAAAGCTTGATGACATCCAAAAGGCAGCCTTTGCTAACATGTATATAGTTTCGAAACTACACTACGTGGCACAAGTTTTACCTTTACCTAGTGACACAGCAGCTAGAATCATGTCTGTTCTGGGCCATTTCGTAAGTCAAGGAAGTATCTTTAAGGTCAGGTTTGACACTCTTACTCTCTCCGCGGAAAAGGGTGGACTTAAACTTATTGATGTTTCTCTTAAATCCCGAGCTCTATTCGTGTGCACCACATATAAACTGTGGCGGGAGACGCAACACAGTCTAACGTCCCATCTACTAGAGGAAATAGCCCCTGGAGCGTTGGATCCACCAATTCATGTGCGCCACGTTCCCATTGGCTTTCACCATTTTAAGCAGTTTTTAATTGAACTTAGCTACATTCGGACCAGAGTCCGTCCCACGAACTTAACCAAAGTGAAGGCAGTGTATGCTAAATTAATGGAAACCAAGAGTAGAAACGTTGTAGAAGAAAAGTATCCTCAATATGACTGGCGAATAATATGGCAAATTATCAGCACCCGTTATTTACCGACAAACGTGAGAACTACATGGTACAAAGCTGTAAACCGAAAACTTGCCACCAAGTCCAAACTTCACGCCATCCATTTAGTGGACTCGCCGCTGTGTGGGGTCTGTAGCATACCAGACACTGACGAACATAGGTTTGTCTGCAATAACGTGACAGCAGTCTGGCTACTCGCTAGGCAAATGATAGCCAAAATCACCCGGACCGTACCAGACACTATCAAGCCTGCAGATTTTTTGACTCCCGGCAGTGTGCCTTATCCATATACAAAACGGAACGCCGTAAATTGGTTAAAAGGTCAAACAGTCCACTTTATCCTTCATGAAGCAAATAAAAGCAAAGAGTATTTTCTATTATACCTTCAGCTGCAGCATCATATCCTAATGACATCGCGACACTATAAGAAAAATTTCGCCAACTTTTTGAAAATCCTGTTGTTTGACACACAAAGAAGGACTTGAATGGTAATTGCTCCCATTACAAGACTCAGATTGTGTTATTCTGAAAAATTAGAACACGCCGAGATTTTCATCTTTGCTTAAACAAAAATTCTTTTTTGCTCCTTGTGGTGTTTACCTTTCAGTGATGTATTCGAAATTCTGACGTCTGAAAGATGTATCAGAAGTGCTTTCCGTTTCGTATGGGAAAACATGTCTCCCGACAGAATCTGTCGTCTTATTTCACATTAACAATTTCTTTTCGGAGTTCCAACGCCAGAAGGAGCGATTACACCCTTTTATGTGTCCCGTGGCGAAACCTTGCTACAACGACGCCCATGGCTCGAGACAAGCGCAGAGTTAAGAGACGAGGAAAAATAAACAAATAAAATTAAATGTAAAGATGTGAGAAATCAAAAATGTAAAGTGGAACAACACAATTACATTCCAGAAAACAGAAGCATGGATCGATCAAGAACGGAGTGGGGGAGCACCTCCTAAACAAATATTACGTGAAGCCGAACTCTGCAGCTGTCAATGCGCTGGGATGTTGAAGTGAAGTTTTTCCCAGGAGCAGATCTGTAAGAGGAAGACATATATAAAAAAATAAAGAAAAAAATAAAATAAAAGCTAAAAAAAAAAAAAAAAAAAGCGGTCTAAAGCGTCTCGCTGCGGAGCGCGCGGTTGCTCGCCGTGGAGGTTCGAGTCCTCCCTGGGGCATGGGTGTATGTGCTTGTCCGTAGGTTAGTTTACCTAGGTTTAAGTAGTTTGTAAGCTACGAACTGATGACCACGCAGTTTGGTCCGATAGATTTACAAACATTTTTGTTACTGCCTTCTAATCTTTGGCCGCCATTCGAAGTAGACAGTTGTCTATTATAATGCCAAGTGTTTATGATTATCCTCTTTCTGGGCCCATGGTACGTTAACATGGGCACCGACTCTCAAGTTAAGTACGTTGCACTTTACTTCATGCTTGATTGTACATGTCGATTTCCTGTTTCATAGTTGCTAACTCATCTGCATCACGTATCACTACAGTTACTGAAATAAATCGCAATTTGCGATCAGTTATGGCTTCACTGTACTGGGTTTAGATGGAATACCAAAGAGCGGCGAATTAAAATACGTGCCCCGCCGGGATTCGAACCCGGGATCTCCTGCTTACTAGGCAGACGCGTTGACCATTTTTTTTTTTTTTTTTTTTTTTCCTCTTGGTAATTCTCTTCGTTGCGGACGCTGATCGTTTTTGTTCGAGGTTGTTCGTTGAATATTTGGCTCAGCTTTTTTATTACAGAGGGCGTGGAGCCCTCTGACCGGGCGCGCTGAGCCACGGCGCCCGGCACCCCTCCGCCATCGAGGACACAGTGACCAGCACGACTGCAGAGGACTCTTCCCTGCACGTCTCCCGCCACACCCAAATCTTCATTCGCCACGCTGTCTCGTTCCTATACCACAGCCTATTTGTTCTGTAATGCTCGCAGCCACAATACTGTATTCCCGCATCAGGGAGAACAGACCATAAGGTATCGAGACCCAATTAATTGTCGTCAGGAGCCCAGCCTCGGCTTGTATACAATTATATATTTTTGACGACGTTACAGTGTTCAATGAATGAAATAAATCGCAATTTGCGATCAGTTATGGCTTCACTGTACTAGGTTTAGATGGAATACCAAAGTGCGGCGAATGATATATATAATTGTATAGAAGCCGAGGCTGGGCTCCTGACGACAATTAATTGGGTCTCGGTACCTCATGGCCTGTTCTCCCTGATGCGGGAAACAGTATTGTCGCTGCGAGCATTACAGAACAAATTTGCTGTGGTATAGGAACGAGACAGCGTGGCGAATGGAGATTTGGGTGTGGCTGGAGACGTGCAGGGAAGAGTCCTCTGCAGTCGGGCTGGTCACTGTGCCCTCGGTGGCGGAGGGGTCAACGCGTCTGCCTAGTAAACCGGAGATCCCGGGTTCTAATCTCGGCCGGGCACAAATTTTCATTCGCCGCACTTTGGTATTCCATCTAAACCTAGTACAGTGAAGCCATATCTGATCGCAAATTGCGATTTATTTCATTCATTGAACACTGTAATGTCGTCAAAAACATATAATTCACTACAGTTACATCATCGGCGTGCTCTCTCACAGCCAAGATTACACTTAAGAGTGACACACCTGATAAATTACTGTGCAATCTTCTGAGCAATGGTTCTAATGCAAATGAAAAGAGCTGCATCAACAGAGGGCTCCCTTGTGGTACGCCTCTCCTGAGTTGTATGTGATGTGTCATTTGTCCGCTGAAAACATTTCGTGCAGTTATTCCCATGATGATGTGCCGAAGTACGTGAATGACCCTGTCATCCACACCAATTCGTTTCATAATTTGCATGATGTAAACGTGACTGACCCGATCAAAGGCTTTTGAAAAATCGATGAAAAGTAATGCACATGTTATGTCGGACGTTGCAGCTATCGATACTATGTCTCTGATTTCGGAAATCGTGGCCATGATGGTTCTGCCTGGGAGACATGATTGGTGGTTCTTGATTACCTTCTCAGCTATATGTGTCATTCTCTTGTTTATTTCCATGGCTATGGTCTTGTAATCAAAATTTAACAGCATTGTAGGTCGTAAATCGTCGGTAGTAAACTGACCTCGCTTTTTTGGTATGAGGACCACTTTGCCTTCTTTCAATTCAGATGGTGGTTCATGTCCTTTTAACATGTCGTTTATCATGTCTATGAACAGGGGTCCAATAATATGCCAAAATTTGTGATAAAACTGCCGGCCGCGGTGGCCGAGGTGACTGAGGCGCTCCAGTCACGGTCAGCACGGCCACTACGGTCGGGGGTTCGAATCCCCCCTCGGGCATGGATATTTGTGCCGTCCTAGTTCGTAAGTAGTTCCTAAGTAGTTTGTAAGTTCAGGGACTGATGACCCCGTAGTTAAGTCCCATAAGCTTTACAAACATTTGAACATTTTTTTGTGATAAAACTCTTTAGGCAGACCGTCTGGACCAGGAGATTTATTTACTGGGGATTTCGCAATGAGTCAAGCACCTCATCGGTCGTGAAGTCCTCTAAGAAGGCATTGTTCTCCTCTCTAGTGGCATCAGTATCGAGTGACAAGTAATGCAGACGCCTTATTGTAGTCGATAGGCTCTGCAGAATACATGTTGTCATAATAGTCATGGAATTCTTGAACAATGTCCTTGTGGGCAGTAAGTCGGTCATCGTTGTTGGAAGTCAGGATATCAATAAAAGTGCGCACACAATTAGAACGATGTTTTATGAGATAGAATAAGGACGCAGTTTCTCCTTCACTAGCCGGCCGCGGTGGCCGAGGGGACTAAGGCGCTTCAGTCACGGTCCACACGGCCACTACGGTCGGGGGTTCGAATCCCCCCTCGGGCATGGATATTTGTGCCGTCCTAGTTCGTAAGTAGTTCATGAGTAGTTTGTAAGTTTAGGGACTGATGACCCCGTAGTTAAGTCCCATAGACTTTACAAACATTTGAACATTTTTTTCTCCTTCACTAATAGATTTACCGTGGATTTAATTTTTAAACCATCTAGTTGTTTACTCTTGGTGCTGCAGAGTTTTGCTTTTATCATTTTTATTTCGCCTATGTATAGAGTTTGTTTCATTTGCTTTGTCATAGAGTTCTCCCAGAACAATGTAATAAATTCTTTCACGTTCAGACTACAGAATGATATTAGACACTGTCTCAATTTCCTTTTTGCCACGTTATTCCAACAATGCATTTTGTTTCCGTATCTACCGATAGAGCGTAAACAGTTGCTCAACGTATCTTTGACGACTGCTTCTAGCTCAGGGTCATGAAGGTGAGCAACGTTTAACATCCACTGTCCTTTAAATCTTTTTATTGGTTGGGGGTCGAGTTTTATTGTTGCGATGTAGGCACAGTAGTCCGAGAAAGGAGCTGGAATTACGTCGAGGTCACAGATATGTTCTCTCATGTGCGATGATATGTAGATTCTGTCAAGACTACTACTTGAAGTGGAGGTAAAAAAAAAAAAAAAAAAAAAAAAAAAAACAAACAGATAAATCTAACAACAGTAGGGTGAATTATTTCCCAAGTGTCTAAGAAGCCTAGTACATTTTACCAGTTCATGTAATTTATTACAGTAATTAAAATGCGGCCTTTGATCCTTTTGATGTACAACACAATTAAAATCCCCTCCGATCATAATGTTTGGAGGGTTCTTTCGAAGTAAATAAACGATTTCATCCTTGAAAAAGGCACTCCTTGCTGCTTTGTATTTCCAGAGGGCGAGTACACGTTAGTGACGGGGACATCAAAGATCCTACTGGCAATACTACGACCAGATACTAACTTTTCCACTTCTGATGTGGGGATGCCCTCTCGGACTAGTATAGCTGTACCGGTATGTAGTTCTGGGGCAATATTTTCTGTACAATAGAAGCCTCGTATGACAAACGATGTCAGCAGCTTCAGACTCATATACAAATGCCGTATGATTGCGAGTTTTAGTTCGGACGTTATCTTGTTTACATTGACTGTCAACAGTTTATAAGCTTGTCTCATGCAATTTGTAGAATTATTTTAAACTAAACGGTTCGCCTGTGTCAGTCCATCTTCGTCGCTGTGTGAATGTCGAACTCCTAACCTTTGTCGTCTCCCGCCGTGCTTTTGTGCTCGGTCTTATTACGTTCTTGACTTGGACTGGACTGAAGTTTCTTTTTGGGCTTCACACTGGTGCCCACATTTCCTACGGGGGTGTCTTCTGAATGCCTGTATTCATATCCCGTTTCAGTTTCTCGACAACGTCATGGATGCGCGCTCCCTCGGGTTTGTCTTTCCGCGTGGCTCTCTGTTTACTCTCACGACTGGGCAGTTTGTAAATACTGTCAGCTGCAAGTTGTTTACTGACATTGAATAGTGTGAATAAACCATCGGTATCAAGTTGTTTACCGACACTCGGTAAGACAGGATGTGTGTGTGTGTGTGTGTGTGTGTGTGTGTGTGTGTGTGTGTGTGCAGATTCGTCGTTGCTCTGTTTGGCATCGAGTTGATGTTGCTGCGATACCGGCAGTTGACACTCACTCATGTCCATTGGAAGAATGTTTACAAGCGGCAAAAGAAAAAGAAAAAAACACCTCTCGTAATTAATGAACAAACAGATCTAAAACAAAAAGATCCTCGAAACTTTTTTTGAAATATTCAAAGCGGAACCAGGTTAATAACAACACACCCAGTGATAAATTTTAATGCATATTACACCAAATAGCACCTTCCAAATTATTTTCGTATATCGTTGATAAACAAACCAATGGAGGCATGAAATATCGTTGCCTATCATAATCAGAGACAAAATTTAATACACAGTTTGACCTGTTTAATACATCGTTGGTATAAGTATAAACAAGGTATTGTAACCATAGAATGTCGTTGACATACACCAGCAAATGACAGCTACAGCAATTTATTATAGCTAGCTACAGCAATTTATTATAACCGTACCATATTGGTGGCATGACAACGATCGACCCAAATATTAAAAACTGCTGATACTTATGAACTAGTTTATACTAAAGATGGCACAAACATCCATGCCCGAGGGGGGATTCGAACCCCCGACTGCAGCGCCCGTGCAGACTGTGACTGGCGCGCCGCAGACCGCTCGGCCACTGTGAGGGAATATTCAATTTAACATGCATTTAAACGTTTCTTACTCCATTATAACATTGCAATTTGTGTTGACCTGACCACATTTCATAAGGAATATCCCCGACGTCACCATATTGCAGTAAACCTTATTTCAGGAAAAAGTCTTCCACGTGAGGCGGGAAGTTGAATATGCGGACATTTTTGTACACTAACTCATCATTTGAAATATGAACGGTACTCACCCTGCCATCCCGGTGTCGGAGTTAAGCAGTGGCACCAAGTTTAAGCAGCAGCCGCTCCATGAGTACGGGGTTCAAAAGCTGGACAAACAAGCAGCACATTTCCAGGTTATAGTAAGCGGTATGCACTTGATCAGTCGTGATTCCAATCGTGTCCACAATCCAGTTATGTAATTCCACAGAACGTGGTTGAACAGATCAGCTTTCATTGTCAAATTCAAATTTCAGCGTGTTTTTCCTGGGAACTGTCGGAGCAATGTTGACAACTAAACCAGAAGGGCTAACTGCATACGACACGCAGTAAAGAAACTATGCACAAAAATACACACAGACACACTCACACGAAACAGAGAAAGTTCAGACGAAAGAGTACGTGCAAAGCGTAAACAAAATGCGATCGACTCAGTGCGCTTCAACCGCGTTGCAAGCAGAAGTGCTATCCCCAGAGGGGGACTCGAACCCGGGTTTCCTGCTTTCTAGGCAGTTGCGCTGAGCACTACACCACTGGGGACACAGCGATCACCACACCTGCACGGAATTACTCAAGAACGCCTCAGGTCAGATACAAATTCTCAACTCTACCCTGCCTACCCTGCTCACTAGAACTCAAACTCTTAGTTACTGTAAACTAATTCCCGTAAGAGTAAGGGCCCAGGAATGCCTCCGCACTTAAGAAAGGATGATTGCCCGTCATCGGCATTTATAAGTTATAAAATCTTACATGTCCGAAAGAACAGACGCCTCATATATATAACTTATATAAAAAGAATCCTGTCGAGACCAAAAATAAAAAGGAAACATATTATGATAAACAAGCGCGAAGTCAATGAATTCAGATCAAACGAAAATTGAAATACAAAAAGAAAGTTAGAAACCGATGAAGATTATAAAGAAAAAGGACAAAAACGAATATATTTCAAATGAAAGAATTAAGATGTAATGAAAACTAAAAAAAAAAAAAAGAGAAACTGTTCGATAAATTTAGCAAGTCGCAAAGACAAACTGACGATGAATATCATAAACGCAAAATACTTGGGAAAAAAGAAAAAAAAAAAAAAAAGAAAAGAAAGATGATAGACAAAATTAGAAATTCGTAAATGCGATCTGACAATGAATAACTGAAACGCAAAATACTCAAAGCGAAAGAAGCATGTAGATGAAGAAAAGTGAGATGATGACGAATATAGAAAAACAGAAAGAATAAAGGATAAGGGACCGTCCATGAATTATGTGAGTTGGTTTTTCGAACTACCCTCCCACCTTGGTGAGATGTAAGATTTTGCTCGAACACTTCCTCCCACTAATCACACGTGAGATTTTTCAAACTGCATATTATTGCCTAAATACCTTAAACTGAGCTTGATTACGTTGAACTTATTAAAAAAACGCAATTTGATTTTTTCTTTCTTTTTTTTACATTTAGACTAGTTAAGACTTGTGTTTAACACATAACATATAGAATCACAGAAAAAAATGGAACAATAAAAAGTACAGGAGATGTGAAAGAGTATGAAATATTTATTTAAAATATATGAGAAACTAAGGAATGATTGTAGTGATTGTGTGTCATTAAGGAGACTGTTTTGTCTGTAAAGAAGAGAATTTATTTTCACGAAGACTAGACTACAGCTTAGGTTAACTGTATTACACAAGCAACAAATAAGAGTTGTTCCTCAATGTGGTAACGCATTCCTCTTACCAGGTGCAGCGCCACAACACACTGCCTGCGTGCCGGCCGCGGTGGCCGAGGGGACTGAGGCGCTTCAGTCACGGTCTGCACGGCCACTACGGTCGGGGGTTCGAATCCCCCCCTCGGGCATGGATATTTGTGCCATCCTTAGTTGTAGGTAGTTGATAAGTAGTTTGTAAGTTTAGGGACTAATGACCCCGTAGTTAAGTCCCTTGAGCTTAACAACCATTTGAACTGCCTGCGTGCTGCAGTGTGCGCGGTATACGCTGCGGGAAGCCGTGGATGTCGATGGATCGCACGCCGGCTACTCAGTCGTGCGATCACAGTGGCGCTTATAAATGCCGATACATCAGAGGCCATATGGCCTTGGACAGTTTTACTGAATACGTGTGCTTTTATTACCGCTTGATTGTACCTGTTTCGTTCTCCCATATGTGTCTGTCTCATTGTTCACTTACATATTGTCCTTCAACAACACAACTTGTCTGTTGTTTTTAAAATCTCCCATTTTTTATCCATCTGTCTTATGTTCTTCACTTCATTTCATGACATGTATTTCGCAGGGCTGAAGAGCAGCCAACACAGCTGCTGCGAGCCTGCTGACTGTAACTAGTTGGGTTTAAAATGAAAATAAAGAAAAATAAAAGGCCATATGTGTTTCATAAGCAGCAGTGGCGGACTAAGGGGGGAGGGGGAGCGGACCGCCCCGGGCCTCTTGTCTTGGGGGAGGCTCAAAATGCCTCGATAGCAAGGTTTTTTTTCTTCTTCTTCTTTAACGCACTTGGCCTCTCTCTTTATGGGGCCTCCAAAAATCGAAAGCTATTTTTTTAAAATGTCCTGTGCCTCTACTTCTGTGGGGCCTCCAAATCTCAGAAGTTACTTTTTTATATAGTAATACCGGGTGATCAAAAAGTCAGTATAAAATTTGAACACTTAATAAATCACGGATTAATTTAGATAGAGAGGTAAAAATTGACATACATGCTTGGAATGATATGGGGTTTTATTAGGAAAAAAAAAAACAAAAAAAAAGTATTTCTAGACGCGTGAAAGATCTCTTGCGCGCGTCGTTTGGTGATGATCGTGTGCTCAGCAGCTACTTTCGTCATGGTTGGCCTCCCAGGTCCCCAGATCTCAGTCCGTGTGATTATTGGCTTTGGGGTTACCTGAAGTCGCAAGTGTATCGTGATCGACCGACATCTATAGGGATGCTGAAAGACAACATCCGACGCCAATGCCTCACCATAACTCCGGACATGCTTTACAGTGCTGTTCACAACATTATTCCTCGACTACAGCTACTGTTGAGAAATGATGGTAAACATGTTGAGCATTTGCTGTAAAGAACATCATCTTTGCTTTGTCTTAATTTTTTATGCTAATTATTGCTTTTGTGTCCCAACTTCGTCGCCGATTTTGTGTCACAGCCTCGTCGTAGGTGTCGGTGGCCGAGTGGAACGAGACCGACACAGGAACAAAGATAGCACGCTGGTGCAGGTACGGAGGGGAGCAGCCAGAAACTATAAACACTAGAGTAAATTAGAAAGAGATATATATTGCACAGAATGTAACAATACTTAACTTTTACATATTACTGCAGAATGTTGATACATAGTTGTTAGAGGCCTGCCTAGTGCCTGTACGATAGCAAAGTCTTCACTGGTGCCTATCTGATTACGAAGGTCCTAACTGGTTGCTATCTCCGTCCGAAGTGACCGATGTCTTTCCGTGGCGGCCACGAGCGGGGTTGCAGCAGAGGGCGCTCGTGGCTGTCGTCAGAACGCCGCGCCGTGTGTGAATGGCGGCGCGCGGCGAAAGTAGGTGGCGCGCACTTTGTACTTGTGCGACACCACAATTGCTTTTCTGATCAGATGAAAAGCGCCATCTATCGGACATTTTTGAACTTTTTTTTTGTTCTAATAACCCCCCATGTCATTCCAAGCATGTGTATCAATTTTTATCTTGCTTATCTACATTATTCCGTGATTTATCAGCCGCGGTAGAGTAGCCGAGCGGTCTAAAGTGTCTCGCTCGGAGCGCGCGGTTGCCCGCGGTCGGAGGTTCGAGTCCTCCCTGGGGCATGGGTGTGGTGTGTGTGTGTGTGTGTGTGTGTGTGTGTGTGTGTGTGTGTGTGCGTGCGTGTGTGTGTTGTCCTTGGGTTAGTTTACCTTAGTTTAAGTAGTTTGTAAGCTGCGGACTGATGACCACGCAGTTTGGTCCCGATAGATTTACAAACATTTGAACATTTTTGTGATTTATTAAGTTTTCAAATTTATACTGACTTTTTAATCACCCGGTACATCAATACATGTATTTCCAAGTGGACGGAGAGCCTCATTTTGTTTTGTAGCCACCCCGGACCTTCGACAGCCTTAGTCCGCCAATGATAGCAGGAGTCTTTGCTTGAAGTAGTATTACTGTAGAGGACATCCTTTATAAACGCACGTGAAAAGAACGCTCGTATGATCGTAGGCAAGAGGACTGGCCTGGGCTTCTATTCACGCAGCATGAGAGGCGCCTGGGTGGCCAATACAGTAAAAGAGAAGCAATCGAGGGGTACTGTGTTACAGTATCATGTTTACATATCCGCGATAAATATTATTGTGTAGGATTTAGCCATATTTTAGACATTAAACAAGTTTTACTTAATTTAACCTACTTATCTCGCAGTTTTACACTGTTTCTTTCGGAAAAAAGTCACGGGTGATTTGTGGAAAGCCCCCTCTCCCTCACGTGAGATTTGGTGAAAGTCGGTTCGACACCCCCCCCCCCCCAAACACATAAACACGCTCCCTAACTAGTATAAAAAAGTTTGCAAAACATAGACCTTGACGATAAGCTAGCGTAGCGTAAAATACTTCGGTGCGATTTTTTTCTTTCCGATGGCCTCAGGCGGTACAAGTGGCGCTGACGGTGGATTGGGCTGTGCTTTGCTGCGGTGGCAGGCGCGCCACCCTTAGCTCAGCTGCGGAGGGCGGCAGCGAACGCTTGGATGAAGGCGGACCGCCTGCCTCTGGTGACAGGGCCACTCACGTCACGCCCCCGCACCTCGCCAGTTCTGCTGGCTGAATGACTCCTGCACCAGGCGGGGAGCGACCCCTTGCAACAGGAACGAGTCACACTCGCTGCTGGCTGCCTATTAAAGCCCGTTTCACAAGAGCAACTTTCTGGTCAAGACCGGCTACTCCAAGTGGGGTAAATAGCTGCCAACCATGTCGCGAGTGCGACTATGCCGTCACTGATCTGTATACAGCTCCTAAATACTCAGGTTGAATCTTACGCTATGTTTTCCTAAACTCCGGCTATCATAGCGCTACGCTAATAGTATAGAGGCGCCCACCTGCAGTTTTCACACGTCTCGTGATATACACTACGGGCCATTAAAATTGCTACACCAAGAAGAAATGCAGATGATAAACGGTTATTCATATTATACTAGAAATGACATGTGATTACATTTTCACGCAATTTGCGTGCATAGATACTGGGAAATCAGTAACCAGAACAACCAGCTCTGGCGGTAATAACGGCCTTGATACGCCTGGGCATTGAGTAAAACAGAGCTTGGATGGCGTGTACAGGTACAGATGCCCATGCAGCTTCAACACTATACCACAGTTCATCAAGAGTAGTGACTGGCGTATTGTGACGAGCCAGTTGCTCAGCCACCATTGACCAGACGTTTTCAGTTGGTGAGCCGGCCGCGGTGGCCGAGGGGACTGAGGCGCGCCAGTCACGGTCTGCACGGCCACTACGTTCGGTGGTTCGAATCCCCCCTCGGGCATGGATATTTGTGCCGTCCCCAGTGTTAGCTAGTTCATACGTAGTTTGTAAGTTTAAGGACTGATGACGTATTGTGATGACCCAGTTGTTTAATGTTCAAATGTTTGTAAATCTTACGGGGTCATTAGTCCCTAAACTTACAAACTACTTATGAACTACTTACGAACTAGGAGGGCACCGGTTACACCTCAGTGAGGTGGGACTGGAGCATAAACTGGGAATGGACACCGTACCTCACAATCAAATTGCATGGTTATGGTATATCGCCCCAAATTTGCGACTGGATAGGGGATTTCCTGTCAGAGAGGTCACAGTTCGTAGTAATCGATGGTAAGGCATCGACTAAAACAGAGGTTATATCGAACGTTGCTCAGGGTAGTGTTATTGGTCCTCTGCTGTTCCTTATTTATATGAACGATTTGGGAGAAAATCTAAGCAGCTCTCTTAGGTTGTTTGGAGATGACGCCGTCATTTACCGTCTAGTAAAAATCTGAAGATCTAAACCAACTGCAGAACGATCTGAATAAGGTATCAGTATGATGTAAAAATTGGCAATTGACTCTAAATAATGAGAAGTGTGAAGTCGTCCACACGAGTACGAAAAGAAATCCGTTAAACTTTGTTTACAAGATAAATCAATCCAAAGTGAAGGCCGTAATTCCACAAAATATCTAGGAATTACTATTACTTCAGACTTAAATTGGAAAGAACACGTAGATAATGTCGTGGGGAAGGCGAACCAGAGACTGCGTTTTATTGGCAGAACCCTTAAAAGATGCAACAGAACTACAAAAGAAACTGCATACACTACGCTTGTCCGTCCATTTTTGGAGTATTGCTGCTCAGTGTGGGATCCTTATCAGGTGGATTTGACGGAGGACATCGAAAGAGTCCAAAGAAGCGCAGCTCGTTTCGTATTGTCACTATACAGGGGAGACAGCGTTACGGAAATAATACAGTATCTGGGATGGGAATCGTTACAACAACAGCGCTTATCGCTGCGGCGTGGGCTATTTACGAATGCGAAAATATATTGTTGACTCCCTCTTGCATAGGTAGAAATGATCATCAGAATAAAATACGAGAAATCAGAGCTCGAACGGAGAGATTCAAGTGTTCTTTCCTCCTGCGCGTTATTCGTGAAAGGAATGGGAGATAAATAGTATAATGGTGGTTCGATGAACCCTCTGCCAGACGCTTAAGTGTGATTTGCAGAGTATTCCATGGAGATGTAGACGAGGGAGGGAGCGAGGGCGAGGAAGGCGGTGTCGTCAGCATATTGTGGGAGATAGACGGGAGGTTGGGATAGGGGCGTATCTGTGAAGTAGATGAGAAAGGAGAGGAGAGAGGACGGATAATTGAGGCACCCCGGCGGAGGGGTAGAACAAGCGGGAGTTGCAGTGACATAAAAAATGTTAAAATGTTTGTAAAGATTATGAGACTTAACTGCGGGGTCATCAGTCCCTAAACACACAAACTACTTATGAACTAACTTATACTAAAGACAACACAAACATCCATGCCCGAGGGAGGATTCGAACCTCCGACGCGGGAGGTCGCGCCTTCCGCAACGTGGCGCTCCAGACCGCTCGGCTACTCCCGCGCGGTCAGTGACATGAGGGGCGGCGGGTGAGGAAGGATGCAATGAGGTGGACATAATTAATAGGAAGGATGTAGAACTGGAGCTTGAAAATAAGGTCAGAATGCCATACACGGTCATAGGGTTTTTCATTGTTAAGGGATACAAAGATAGCGGAGCAACGGGAATTAACCTGGACGGAGAGGAGGTAGTGAGATGGAGGTGCTGATCATCGGCAGAGAAGGAGGGCTGGAAGCCACACTGGGACAGGGGGAGGAAATGTTGGCGGTGTAGGTGGTGATGGATACGTCAGGAGAGGATGGTTTCCAGGACCTTGCTGAACACGGAGATGAGACTGATGGGACGGTAAGATGAGGTCTGGGATGGGGGCTTGTTTTCGATGTGATTTCTCATATTTTATGAAGATGATCATGTCACCTATGTAGGTGGGTGCTAAAATAATATGTTCGCATTCCGAAGAAAAAAATTTATGAAAGAAATTTCGCAAATAGATCTCGCTGCAACGAATAACGCCTTTATTTTTATAATTTCCACACCAACTCGTGCATCAGTTCCATGACGCTGTCTCCACTATATCGCGATTATACAGCTCGATTGCACTGTGCACCTTGGTTGCACAATGGTAGAGTGTCAGACTCTGAATCCGAAGGTCGCGGGTTCGATCCCCGCCAGGTCACTTACCACTTCTTTCCCCTCTGGCAGTATTGGTCATGTGAAAAATACCTAGTAGTACCGTGGTTAGAAACTTACGTTAAACTGTAGGTTCCCCTATAATGGGCTGGGTATGTCAGTTCGCAGGTCGGAGGAAGGCAACGGCATACCACCTGAAAACAGAACCAGGCCTAGTAAAACCAATCTTCGGATTGTTAACTGCATTACCTTTTTACAAAACTAGCTGCCCTTCTCTGAACTTTCACTATATCGTCCGTCACTCCCACTTGGTGGGGATTCCACAATGCGCAAGAATACTCCAAAATATGTCGCACAAGTGTGGTGTAAGCAGTTTCTTTAGTAGAACTGTTGCATGTTCTAAGTGTTCTGCCAACGAAACGTAGTCTTTGGTTCGCTTTCCCTACAATATTTTCTATGTGTTATTTTCAATGTAAGTTGTTTGTAATTGTTATTATGTTTTATGTTTGTAATTCTATCGGACCAAACTGCTTGGTCATCATTCCGTAACTTACAAACTACTTAAACGTAGGTAGACTAACCTAAGGACAACACACACATCCATGCCCCAGGGAGGACTCGAACCTCCACGGCGAGCAACCGCGCGCTCCGCAGCGAGGTGCTTTAGTTACTGCGGTCCTTAACATATTCAGCTTTTATTTAAATACTAGCTAAAAACCCGGCGTTACCCGGGTATTTACTTATTTATTCCTGTCATTTTCCAAGTATATATTCAAAAAAATGTTCAAATGTTTGTACAGCTTATGGGACTTAACTACGGGGTCATCAGTCCCTAAACTTATTAACTACTTATGATCTACTTACGAACTAGGACGGCACAAATATCCATGCCCGAGGGGGGATTCGAATCCCCGACCGTAGTGGCCGTGCAGACCGTGACTGAAGCGCCTCAGTCTCCTCGGCCACCGCGGCCGGCAGTATATATTCCTTTGTATAAGGGCTGTATGTGTGTAAAATCGCTAGGGAATAAAATAAGTAGTAAAGACGTAATAGATTAAAACTTGCTGCGTGATGGGGTGGTTTTCGAGGAACGTTACTGTTTATGAGCTCATATCTCATGAACTACGTGTCGTCCTGTGATACAATTTCGAAGTTACATTCAGCTGTATGTGTGTATGCTGTCTGTAAAATTTCTTGCGGCTACTATTTGTAGTGCACAAATTATAAATTGTAACGTCATACCGAGACCCGTAGTTTTACTCCATAAACACCGGAAAAGTAGTAAGCGAGAAACGTTTTTCTTTTCATCATTGTACTATGGTTGCCAGCGAGAAAAAATTTAATAAAGGTTTCAAATTATCTTTAAAGTTTGTTGCAAGTCGCTAAGTACTGTCATACTCGTACAGTGTATTTGGAAAGTCTCGCCGCATTATATGGCATTTTTTTGCGATTTTATTGGTTATGACGTAATATCTTTTGAACCATGAGCCGTATGTGGTTCGTAACCATGCAGCAATTGTTACCTCATGGTAAGGAATGTGTGTTCAAAATTTGGTTGAAATCGGTCCAATGGTTTAGGAGAAAATGAGCAGCATTGTCGCAAAATGCAGCAGTTTTTCGCGCATCTCATTGTTTATGACGTCATATCTCGTGAACTATATATCGTATGTGATTCTTACATTTACGGCGACCGTCCTCATGGATTGAAGCTTATGTGTACAAAATTTCATAAAGATTGGAACAAAACTGTAGATTTGTATGCAACACGTACAAACATACGGACACACTGCTTTATATATTAGAAGACGATACTAAAGATACAAACATTTTGCGAGAAGGATCTCTTATATTAGTTTATAAAAATGTGCAACTGAACAATGTAATAAACTGTGTAAGTATAAAAATGTGTAGATGTCTGCTATTTGAACAGGTCACGCTGCATCATAAAGGGATACCATATGCTTAATATTTTTAAACACGTTTATTTATATACTGGTGATTGTAATGTATATGTATATGTTTTGTAAGGTAGTCTATTACCAAATGTCCTTCTGTTTCTGATTTGCTGTAGACTTGACAATGGTCATCACTGACCGAAACCGGTGGTAGAAACGAAGAGAAATGTTGTGATCATTAACGTAAATATGGATATTAAAAGACTGCGTTTCGTTGCTGAGAGCTGCAGTAGCGGATAGATAGCGCTCGCGGAGTTCCGTTACGCATTTGTCGCAGTGAAACCGTGTCGCAATTTATTTCATGGCACCCTCCGCCATGGACCATACGTGGCTTCCGGAGTATAGTTCAGGCAGTGTCGAATTCTGTTGTACAGTAACCACCACCATACACCATACGAAAGTTTACGTAGACAGTGGTCTTCCTCTTGTTTTGAGGATCAAGCGTGAAAACTTTATCACTATTGGAACAAAATTGTAGATTTGTTTGCAATACAAACACATAAGCCCACAAACAAAAACGTCACTCTGCTATATATATAAGGAAGAAAAAGAAGAAAATGAAAATGTTCCTATTGTCTTTCTAAATTATATACAGTCCTTCTTTGGATTGGAATGATATGAGCAAATCAAGAATAATATTGGTCTGACAAGGGAACATCATCAACTCGTCCTCATATTTTCTTGAGAAAAAAAAAAAAAAAAAAAAAAAAAAAAAACCCATGATCTAGATGTCAACTTCATAAATCGAGATCACGTGAAAACTTGGGCCATTTTTCAGATACTTCGCAGTTACGGCCTTCTCAAAGTCCAGCTTTTAAACTTTCGCGCGCTCGGGTTGTTCCTCACTCGGCCCGAGTCACTGCGGCCGCTTAATGCCCGAACGTCTAGCACTCTGAGCAGAGTCTAGTAAGCGGTTTGTGTTCGCGATGTAAATTAACCCACAGGTTGTCGTGCGACATCACGAGGAGCGGTATGGAATGATGACCAATCTGCAACGATTAAATGTCAAAGAATTAGCCCTCTTTAAAGTCGTCACCGGTAAGCGTAATCATTTGCAGTTATTAGCCATTCTATACACGGTAAAAGAAAATACATGGCGCTTTCTTTATGCTTTTCCTTATATCTTTCAACTGCGTTGCAAATATCATAGACAGTTGCACTGATGAAGACGTGTTGGATATAGAAGAAAATAGCGGGTTGACGTTCTGTACAGATTTACAAGAGAAAGAGGTCGAGCCGGCCGCGGTGGCCGAGGAGACTGAGGAGCTCCAGTCACGGTCTGCATGGCCACTACGGTCGGGGGTTCGAATCCCTCCTCGGGCATGGATATTTGTGCCGTCCTTAGTATAGGGTAGTTGATAAGTAGTTTGTAAGTTTAGGAACTGATGACCCCGTAGTTAAGTCCCATAAGCTTAACAAACATTTGAACATTTTGAAAGACGTCGACGATAACGCTGGTGCCATTTCAACACCGTCAGATTCGTCGAGCACTTTCATTGCTTCAACGGAGCTTGGGCGTGGAATTGAGGTCGTCAGTAAAGGTGAAATCTGTTTTGATGATTTTAAATCGTCAAATACTACTTTTTCCGTCTCCGTAACAGAAGAATATAAGCAACAAGCTGTTTGCGTTTTATACAGCGCGTCACAACTGCAGTGGAAACGAATGAGTCGGTTTTTCAACAAGCAGTGTAACGTAATTTAATTCTCAATACTTTTTATGCACATCATTTTGTTATATGTAATGCCGACACTATTGAAGTAAACTTGAAAGAGTTACAGTACATATGTTTCATTTTGTAATATTATTTTTTCCTCTACTTCCATAGCTCTTCAAATTTCACATTTCGGGGGACTCGATGTTGTTCCTTCATTGCACAGCACTTCACGTTGGGGCATTAAGCGGCCGCAGTGAAGCGGGCCGAGTGAGGAACAACCCGAGTGCCGAATGTTTAAAAGCTGTAGTTTGAGGAGGCCGTAACAGCGTAGTATCTGAATAATGGCCCAAATTTTCACGTGATATCGATTTCTGATGTTGATATTTAGCTCATGTATTTTTTCTCAAGAAAATATGAGGTTGAGTTGATGACGTTCCCTTGTGAGTCGGGTATCGGGTACGAAATCGGGAGGGTATAAGTTTTTGGGTACTGATCCAACTCTGGCGGCCACATAGCCACTGAAATCACTCGGTACCCTGCCATACCCGCCTCCTGCAAACCTCTACTAGTTGGAAGGACAAGTTGCGATGGCAATGTCGGGCACAGATACGACACAGTGACATAATTGGATGGCTACTGCGGCCAGTCATCCCAAAAGGACTTGCAGATCCAATAACACAGAGAAGCATGGCCCCCACAAGGGTGGGGCTGGGTGGACCCATGGGTCCAGGGCCCGGTGCTGAAGGGGGCCCGAGCCCAGCCCTAAATGATTCCATTGTTTGGTCACTGAAATAATAAACGAACTAGAAAAAACATGTTGAATGTTTTTCATCCAACGAAATTTTACAACATTCTACAGGCAATTGTAGCAGATATTTATGATAAACCGCTTATCTTAAACGATTACTTCGGTTGATGCTCTTAGTTATTGCCATAGGTTGTTATTGTATGTGTGTATTAACTAAGGCGACCAACCGAACCGATTTTTTTCGGGACAGTCACGATTTTTGTGTGTCAGCCACGAATGATGGGAAACTGACAAAAGGTTCGTTAGACTTAAGGTGCTTATCACAAACTGTCGAAACCGTTTCAAACTATTTCCATTGAGCATACGCGCACAAACTATACCAGTGTGAAAATCACTGAATAGACCGCTAGAAGCACTTTTGCAGATCAAAGAAGGTTTGATATTATTTTTTATTTCAGACAGAATGATGTGCCATTCTCAAATGTGCTTGAGCTAGTGCAGTTTCTCTTCTGACTTTTCGGAAATAATGATGTTACTGAAAGGGTATTTTCCCCACATGAATAATATATGGACAAGTGACAAAACACAGCTTGCCGTAGAAACTATGAAATCAATATTAGTAACCAGAGTAAATTATTATTTTTTTCTTTTTGGGATCAATCCCCCCTCAACCGAAAAACTTCAACATTCACTTAATTCCTAATAAAGTAATTCAAAGCTATGCCGAAGTTGCTTCTTCGAGATTTGTTTTGAATAAAATTTAATACTGTCTCTATTGAAATACATCTGCGCCTTTAGTTAGACTTGTGGCTGATCCCTCCTCCTCTCTCTCCTGTAACTAAATTCTGAATACGGGCCTACTGTGGCCATTGTAAGTAAAGTCTCAATTTTAGGTAAAATAACTTTATAAAGGAAGCTTACCGTATCAAATTTATACCTCGTTATACCAAGTTAAAGTACATTCTAAAAGCAGCACGATTAAGATATAAACTTGCAATAACAAACTACTGCACCCAACAGTAAAAACAGACAGGGGGAGGGCTCGTGTCTGATTCTGGGTCCAGGGCCCGCAATCCATGATCAATACCATTCGCACGCACCATAAACTATCGTGGAAGAAACTGAGAAATACACTATGTTAAATGTAGCTTGTATTTGTCTTGTCTTTTCGAGACTCTTAGTTTTAATGCAACTTTATTCGGATGATTCAAAATAAATGTAAACACTTTATACGTGTCATATATGCATCAAAATAAAAGTACCGTATTAAATAAAGTTTTGTCTGAAATTCCGAGTTATGAATCATAACGTCAGTTGTAGTTGGAATTAAATCGTGGACCAGTACAGGTTTTGGCGTGACGTCTTTGGGTTCATATCGAATAATGTTGCCTTGTGCACCCCTCTAAGTGCTTGCTTGGTTAATTCTGGCTCGGCCGGCAACGGTGGACGAGCGGTCTGCGGCGTGTTAGTCATGGTCTGCACGGCCGCTGCGGTCGGGGGTTCGAATCCCCCCTCGGGAATGGATGTTTGTGCCGTCTTTAGTATAAGCTAGTTCATAAGTAGTGTGTAAGTTCAGAGACTGATGACCCCATAGTTAAGCTCTACAAACATTTTTGAATTCTGGCTACAAATGTCTTTGTCGTCGGATACTCTTCACGGGTTAGACACTCTTTAACCGGTATCTTGGATGCTCGTAACATGCCCGTTTGACGTATGAGAAACCTCGCGTAAGTGTAAGGATATAAACATAGTTTTGCAGTGACCATTTGGTGTTGTACAGCAGACAACCAGTTGCTCCGTCCGCGTATTATTCCACAGCACCTGGGCTGGCAGAGTGCATCTACAGTTTCTGGAACGTAAATGGGATGGTTTGGTTCTGGATATCCCACTCATTACATGAACCAACCTGTGGTTTATGCACGACGTTGCCCCTGAGCGTTTCAAAAAATGTTTGTCAATCTTAAGGGACTTAACTGCGGGGGTCATCAGTCCCTAAACTTACAAACTACTTATGAAGTACCTTATACTAAAGACGACACAAACAGCCATGCCCGAGGGGGGATTCGATCCCCCGACGGGGAACGGCCTCGCGCATCGTAGCATAGCGCCTCAATGCGCTCGCCGGCCGCGGTGGCCGAGGGGACTGAGGCGCTCCAGTCACGGTCTGCACGGCCACTACGGTCGGGGGTTCGAATCCCCCCTCGGGCATGGATATTTGAGCCGTTCTTAGGATAATCTAGTTGATAAGTAGTTTGTAAGTTTAGGGACTGATGTCCCCGTAGTTAAGTCCCATAAGCTATACAAACATTTGAACATTTTTTTTTTTCAATGCGCTTGACTGCTCCGCCGCGGCTGCGCATTTCAGGCGGGAGGCAAGACATTATCACAGTGATGCTTATCCCCCTAAGGTTGTGCAGGACTAGGTGCTTGACCCTCCAGATCTCTGTATTTTACGTTCCGTCTACTTCTACTTTTGGGAACACCTCAAAGAACTCGTGTCTGATGTTGCACAACTACAGCAGTTAACTGAAAATGGTTGTGCACCAGTGGAGTATGAGATGAACGACACTTGTGAAATTAAAAGATCGGAAAAAAGGAAAGAATATCAGGGCTGAACTTCCCGTCGGCTTTGTGGTCATTATGAACGGACGAGAGCGGAAAGACGTCGAGCACGTCACAGTTTTCTTCTACATGCACATCATTTCGAACGTGCTGTAAGGTAAATGTACAGTGCGTGGTTGTCGCTTCGTGTCGTTGCTTTCTGTACTAGTAATTTTGTGGGGCGGTTGTGATCCCTACTCCACTACATAACTTAATTCTGAAACACACTGAAGAGCCAAAGAAACTGGCACATACGTCGAATATCTTGTAGGTCCCCATGAGCACGCGGAAGTGCCACAGCACGACAAGGCAGGACTCGACTAATGTCTGAAGTAGTGCCGGAGGAAACTGACACCATGCACCCTGCAGAGCTGTCCATAAATCCGTAAGAGTACAACAGTGCGGACGTTTCTTCTGAACAGCACTTCGCAGGTCATCCCAGAGATGCTCAATAATGTTCATATCTGGAGAGTTTGGTGGAATGCGGAGGTGTTTTAACTTAAAAGAGTGTTCCTGGAGGCGCTCTGTAGCAATTCTGGACGTGTGGGGCGGGGTAGAATTGCCGAAGTCAGTCGGAATGCTCAAATGTTTGTAGAGCTTATGGGACTTAACTACGGGGTCATCAGTCCCTAAACTTACAAACTACTTAGGAACTAGCTTATACTAAGGATTCTAACCCCCGACCGTAGTGGCCGTGCAGAACGTGACTGACACGTCGCAGACCGCTCGGCCCCCGCGGCCGGCTAGATGCAGGTGATCAGCCAGGATGCGTACCAACATGTCTCCTGTCAGAGTCGGATCTAGACATACCAGGGGTCCCATATCAGTCCAACTGCACACGTGCCACACCATTACAGAGCCTCCACCATCTTGAACAGTCCCCTACTAACATGTAGAGTGCATGGATTCATAAGGCTGTCTCCACACCGGTACTCATACATCCGCTCGATACAGCTGAGAACGAGACTCGTCAGCCGCGGTGGAGCGACCGAGAGTTCTAAGGCGCCATGCTGTGGAGCGCGCGGTTGCTCACCGTCGGTGGTTCAAGTCCTCCCTTGGGCATGTGTGTGTTGTCTTACGATAAGGTAGTTTAAGTAGTTTGTAAGTCTAGGGACTGATGACCATAGCAGTCTACTCCAATAGATTTACAAAAAACAACATGTAACTAGTGAGGATCAGTTCGGGTACTAAAATGATGTCGCTAGTTACTGAAATGAAAAACTGATTGTTATTACTTCTTTTACAATTTAACCTTTTAAGAAAACTCAAATTTATAAAAACAAAATATTATATATTTTAATCTCCAAGTTCTGGATAGGTTGACAGAATAGATGAAACGTATAAGCAATTTCAAAATAAAATAAAGTTGGTAGAATGGCTGAAAAACCGCACCTACTTGACCTTAAAATTAATTCAATTTCGTCAGTTTAAGTTCAAGGCTGTCGCTGTACGGCCCCCTCGTCACCGCTTTACAAAAACTCTGGGTGTTTGTTCACTAGTATGCATCAGCCTTGATTATCTTGTCGCACTTGCAACGTGATCTCGTAATTTACATATTAAACTGTAATTATTATCATTGAAAATGTCCGTAACCCATCGAGTTTATATTCAAAAGATTCGTCTTGATGAGTAGAATATGATTGTGAGGATAGAATATGCAGGAAATGACAGTGAGGAAAACTTGACTCCTTACAATATTTGAAGATTTCTTTAGACTCATCAAACCAGGTAACATGTTTGCAGTCATCAAGTTTATTGTCGGTGTTGAGGACACCAGGCAAGGCTTAACGTTTTGTGTCGTGCAGTGAACAATGATACACAAATGGGCCTTCGGCTCAGAAAGGCAATATTGATGTTTCGCTGAATGGTTTGCATGCTGAAACTTTGCTGACGGCCATCATTAAAATCCGATGAAATTTGTAAAAAGACTGAATTTCTGTTAAGTTGAGCAATTCCCTTCATTGGTCGTTGCTCCCATTGTTTTCTTTTCCGGCCGCAGCGATGTCGGCGGTTTGATGTTTACCGGATTCCCAGTATTCAAGGTGCACCCCTGAAATGGTCGTACGGAAAAGTCCCCGCCCCATCGCTACCTCGGAGATGCTGTGTGCCGCGTTCGAGTGGCCGAGCTCTCTAAGGCGCACTGCCGCAGAGGGCGCGGTTGCTCACCGTCGGAGGTTCGAGTTCTCCCTCGGGCAGGGGTATGCATGTTGTCCTTAGGTTAGTTTCAGTTATTTTAAGTAGTTTGTAAGCCAAAGAATTTAAGTCGTTTAATCTTACAAACATTTGAACATTTGATATGCTGTGTCCCATCTCTCGTGAGCCGACCATAACACCACGTTCCAACTCACTTAAATCGTGATAGCCTGCCGTTGTAGCAGCAGTAATCAGTCTAACTTCTGCCCCAGACACCTGTTGCCTTATATAGGCGTTGTCGAACGCAACGCCGTGCTCTGAGATGTTGAAATGTTTGTCAATCTATGGGACTTAACTAGCGTGGTTATTAGACCCTAGGCTTACAAACTACTTAAACTATGTTAAACTAACCTAAGGACAACACACACATCCATGCCCCAGGGAAGACTTGAACCTCCAACGGCGAGCAACCGCGCGCTCCACAGCGAGGCGCCTTAAGGCCGTTTCACACCGCGGTGACACTATGTCACGTTACGTAACGCTGTTGTACTCGGTTACAAACCGAACGCACTGGGTGCACCCCATCAACCAAAGACGGAAAAGTTCGGCGAGTATCGTAATCTGATGGAGGACTTGGAGCTAGATGATGACAGATTCACAACATGCTTTCGGCTATCTAAACCTGAGTATGAAGAGATCGCCGGCCGCGGTGGCCGAGGAGACTAAGGCGCTCCAGTCTCGGTCTGCGCGGCCACTACGGTCGGAGGTTCGAATCCCCCCTGGGGCATGGATATTTGTGCCGTCCTAGTTCGTAAGTAGTTCATAAGTAGTTTGTAAGTTTAGGGACTCATAACCCCGTAGTTAAGTCCCATAGACTATACAAACATTTGAACATTTTTTTATGAAGAGATCTTAACATTGATAAGTAACCATATTAGTAGAAAAAACACCAACTACAGGTGATCTATTTACAGCCGAGAATGGATGGTAGTATGCCTAAGGTAAGCCTTATACAATTTCCTTTTTGAAATCTTATTGTAGGTGGTTTATAATTTTGGTAAAATTTCTTTCAAACATATAAACAATGTGAATAGTTAGTGCCGATTCCTTCTCCATTATTAACTTAAAATAACTTGTAAGGTTGATAAATAAAATAGACAGTCAGCTAAATGTTAATAATTTTTAAATAAACGCTAACTAATTTTTGAAATAAATAAATATTTGTTTATATTTGAACTGGTACAATTACGAACTAATCTATTTTGTTCCAGTTGCTTTGCTATTTCGTCCCATGCTGTGTCCTTTAAATTGCTGTGTCTATACTCCTCCAATCTGTATTCCACAGCAGTGGACGCGTTGTGACGGTTTGAGTTAACTGTTCCATAACAAAAAAGCAATACAGCTTGTTGTAACGAGTTACAGAACGAAACTGCGCGACAGGTGTGGTCATGCGCGCGGCCGGGTAGCAGGCCAGTGCACATGCGCCAGGCCACAAACGTCGACAGACGTTTTGAAAAGATCGGCCTCGGAGCGATCCCGCAGATTCCTCTGTCGACGTCTGTGAGGCTCTGCGAGATCGGTGTGAATTACGCCATTGAAAACTATGGAAACAGATCTTTTGAAAAATCTGTCACGTTACGTAACGTGACATAGTGTGACCGCGGTGTGAAACGGCCTTTAAACCGCTCGGCTACTCCACCGCGGCCGTCCTGTGAGTGTTTACATATATATGTGTTTGCATACGTATGCCTGTACCAGTTTTAATGTATCTTCCGTGTAAAATAATTTCAGACAAAACATTTTTTCACATTTTATGTTAATTTTGATGCATACATCACACCCATGACGGGTATACAGTCACTTTTGAACAATACAAAAATATTGACGCTCCTCCTGAAATTTTTTTGATGTTTCAGTGATCCAGAGAACGCTTACACTGATTGTGAGTCGCATAGCTTCTCTTCTGCCCTAACTTGCGTGTCGGCGTACACCAGGCTTACATTATGTGGGTTTCAGAGGCCGCTACGTGAATTACACTTCGTATGGCGGGAAGAAAACTCGAGGGCGAGACAGAGAAGATACATCTCAGTTTTATCAGGCCAGTGAAGTCCTCGTCATCCCCCGAATCACTATTCAGAATCTTTGCTGCTGCAAAACAGCAAAACTGCTGTGTCCATTACCGTCTGGCGCGGGGCTTTGCTCTCAAGTTGTGCAAACCTCGGTAGAGATCGTACGTACGAGTGTATCCTCCGGGCAGGGTTCAGCAGTCATAGGGCGGAACTGATGCAGCAAGTAACGAGATCTCCAAACAGGGGCAAGCCCCACCCCTTCATCCGTCAACTTCCTTGCTGCCCCTCCCCTCCCACCGCCACTTCCTAGTGGCTGCATTTCCTCCGTCTCTGCCCTCCACTTTGCTTATGCAAATTCCAGTTCCTCCAGCTCCGTCGCGTTACGTCATTCACAGCTGCCCGTGTTATAAAGGGGTTCTGTCACAAAAGTTTCACAAGTGCCAACCAAACTTATCGCAACTAAGACGGGAGCCGTTCTCGCAAACTCGAAGGTGCCTATAACGGAGGAAAGCCTTTCAAAATACACGCCACGTTGAAAACCTTCAGGGTAAATGAGTCATTCAGAACCGAAAAAATTTTTAATTCTGAAGGTATTTCCAATGGAAAGTACAGTAATACATTTGTTCCACAATAATCCTAAAATTATAGTCATAAGGCCAAAGAGATTCTATATTTACGGTATTATTAGTTTCTAACATGTCCACAGAAGACTGTTGCACACTGAATTTCAATCATGATGATGATGATCACATGTATTTGGGCGCTCAACAGCGAAGTTTTCAGCGCCGAATTAAATTTCAAATCGTTTGGGATGCAAATGGGGGTTTAGATAATTAATTCATCTGGGAAGATTAGATTGACAGTAGTTGATCTACATCTACATGGGATACTCTGCAAATCACATTTAAGTGCCTGACAGAGGGTTCATCGAACCACCGTTATACTATTTTATCTCCCATTCCATTCTCGAATAGCGCGCGGGAAGAATGAACACCTGAGTCTCTCCGTTCGGGCTCTGATTTCTCGTATTTTATTCTGATGATCATTTCTACCTATGCAGTGGGACTCAACAATATATTTTCGCATTCGGAGGAGAATGTTGGCGATTGCAGTTTCGTAAGTAGCCCACGCCGCAGCGATAAGCGCCGTTGTTGTAATGATTCCCATCCCAGATCCTGTATCATTTATGTAACGCTGACTCCCTTGTATCGTGACAATACGAAACGAGCTGCCCTTCTTTGGCTTCTTTCGATGTTCTCCGTCAAACCCACCTGATAAGGATCCTACACTGCGCAGCAATACTCCAAAAACGGACGGACACGCGTAGTGTATGCAGTTTCTTTTGTAGTTCTGTTGCATGTTTTAAGTGTTCTGCCAATAAAACGGTCTCTGGTTCGCCTTTCCCACGACATTATCTACGTGTTATTTCCAATTTAAGTCAGAAGTATTTGTAATTCCTAGGTATTTTGTGGAGTTTACGGCCTCCGAATTTGATTAATTTATCATGTAAACATAGTTTAACGGATTTCTTTTCGTACTCATGTGGACGACTTCACACTTCTCATTATTTAGAGTCAACTGCCAATTTTTACACCATACTGATAGCTTATTCAGATTGTTCTGCAGTTGATTTTGATCTTCAGATGATTTTACTAGACGGTAAATGGCGGCGTCATCTGCAAACAACCTAAGAGAGCTACTTAGATTTTCCCCTAAATCGTTTATGTAAATAAGCAACAGCAGAGACCAATAACACTACCCTGTGGAACGCCCGATATCGCCTCTGTTTTAGTCGATGCCTTACCATCGATTACTACGAACTGTATGCTCCCTGAGAGGAAATCCCCTATCCAGTCGCAAATTTGGGGTGATATACCGTAACCACGCAATTTGATAAAAAGCCTTTTGTGAGGTACGGTGTCAAAAGCCTTCTGGAAATTACAATACGGAATCAATTTGCGTACCCTTACCGATAGCACACATCACTTCATGTGAGTAAAGAGCTAGTTGTGTTTCGCATGAACGATATTTTCTAAATCCATGTTGACCTTGGGCCAATAGATAATTCTGTTCGAGATAATTCATAATTCATAATAATTCTAAAATTATACCCGGAAGGCCAATATATTTACGGTAGCATTAGTTTCTAACATGTCCACAAAAGACTGTTGCACATTGAATTTCAATCATGATAATGATCACATGTATTTGGACGCTCAACAGCGAAGTTTTCAGCGCCGAATTAAATTTCAAATCGTTTGGGATGTAAATAGTGGTTTAGCTAATTAATTCATCTGGGGAGATTAGATTGATAGTAGTTAAGGAAGACTATCAATTTTCGTTAAAATAGTACGAGATACACTATAGGTACAGGGTTTTAGGGATAATGAGGAGATGTGTCTGTGTCTCAAACACAAAAGAATTTACATACCTCGATTTTTTTGACTCGTGCAAATAGTGGAGCAGCCATGAATAGACGGGAGACGTAAAAAAAGTTACCCCGCACGTAATTCCTGATGAATAAAGAGGGCAACTTGTAGCGTAGTAAATGTTGGGTGAAGTTGTAGCTGTGGCTAAATAAAGAAAAGATGGGAAGATTACCCTTCAAAGAGTCTCCGACTATCATTGTTCCCTGAGAGGAAACTCATCTGCAGATCTTCTGTCTGTCCCAGGCGGTTGGACTTCCGCTTACAGCAGGGGTTTTAGCGCCTGGTAAAAGGTTTACAAAAAGGGACAGTAAGGGAAGATACAGAAAAATGAAAGTCGGGATAGATAGTCGAAACATATCTTAATAACAAAGCAGACAGAGTCGAGGTAGCCCTGTCAAAAATTTCCATAAACCCTCAAGCACTGAATGTAGCCACTGAGCGTGTAATAGACTTGCTGTAGACCAATTCGCAAAATACATACACGAGTGACAATATAAATAAGAACTAGTCCTCAGAGAGAGGTTAAGACAAAAGATAAGAAACTAGCCATGAGTTCGTGCACGATTACAAGAACAGTGGTCGGACCTAGGCATCGAACATGTTACATACCAGACGACAAGACGGCGCAATTGCAGAAGTAATGCGATCGCATCCATGGAAGATGCTAAGTATGTCGTATCGGTGATCATGTCGAGTCCGGCGCGGAAGTCTAGGACAGGCTGCTTGCTCCCAAGGTAATGGGAAGCACGTGTCGCTAAACGACGGTTAACTGCCGCACGCTGATGTCGATACCTCCAGGAACTGCAACCGAATGGCTTGGGAGCTTCTCTCCAGGCTATTTAAAGGAGTGACCAATGCATTCGTGTTGGCGAAGAGGTCCCTGTAGCCAACCTAACAGAGGAGGGAAGACTCACCGTTAGCTATCTTGTGGCCGCCGGCAGTGGCGGTGTTCCAACCGTCACGTTGGGTGGCCTGAACTGGCGCGGATTCGCAGAACGCGAAAACTCGTCTCCCTCCGCCACCACGTGCTACAGCGGCGGTTTGAAATAACGGCCGAAGGGAAACTAAACAAGATTTCGCCATCTTGGCCATTTTCTGTAATAATTAAATGTGCAGTGCCAAAACTTTGCTGCTCCCTCCAACCGATGCTCCTCTTTGCATACAATACATCGGTAGTGTCTGCGGGCCTGGGAAAATTAGTTTTATGCCTATAATCGTGAGATGAAATTTTAATGATTATTAATTAACAAATTAACTGGACTGTGTGTGTAGTCAATAAACTCGGAATTTCATCAAGATTCAGAATTTGTAATTAAATTTGACGTATTATTATTATTATTATTATTATTATTATTCTCTAAGAGACATAATGTAATTATACCAATATGCTGCTATAAAGTTTTTTTTATTGTAATGCTGTTATGGATCCATTTCGGCACAATTAGCCATCATCAGACAATGACCATGTGACATCCTTGGTAACGTCTTGCTGTTTATTTAATGATAATGTGAACTTTTGTGGCACACTTATGTACCGTTATACAAATATCGTTAAATAATTTTAATATTTTTGATCGTGATCTTTTGACATTTGGCCAAAGATGTGACACAAAAGTTCACATTATCATTAAAATAACAGCAACACGTTGCCAAGGATGTCACATGATCATTGTCTGATGATGGATAATTGTGCCGAAATCGATCCATAACAGCATTACAATAAAAAAAACTTTATAGCAGCATATTGGTATAATTACATGATGTCTCTTAGAGATATATTCTATGCTGCGGGCCCATTGGATAGATAGAAAATTGTCTTCTTCAGTCCGGAGACTGGTTCAATGCAGCTCTCCACCCTACTCTATCCTGAGCAAGCCTTTTCATCTCCTCATAAGAACGGCAACCCACATCCACTTGAAAGATAGAAAATTATTATTATTATTATTTAATGATTCTTCCTTTGTCTGAGGACTGGCCTGACAGAATCTTTGGCTTTTCCACGTGTCTTTTAGCGTTACTGGAATTCAGTGTGTTACAAACTGCTTTTAAGATGACGTAGAAATGAGACAAATTTTATTTACAAACCATTTATTAAGGAGGGGAAGGAAGAAGGAAAGGATTGACATTAGCTGCATTGAGGCATTGAAATTATACAAAGGCGACCAGTGAAAATGTGAGCCGAGCGCGTTGAGCTACCACGCCGTCAACCATTTTGCTACCCACGTTCGCCCAACACCACCTAGAGAGAAGGCCGCGGCGCTCTCGTGTGACGTCTCGCAGAGTTGGCCTTCTCTCTAGGTGTTGTTGGTTCGCCTCCCGTCCGTGTCAAACTTCCACAAGTATCACGCTACGGCTGCAGTGCCCCATCGTTCATGCCCTATTACACTCATCACCATTACGTATTAGTGTGCGAGGTCGAAAGTATAACCGCACCTGCAGTGAAGTAATGAACCAAATGCCGTCTTCGCGTCTAAATACTATTTATTATAGAACAGACACAACACCAATGTATAGTAAATTTTATTTAATTGTAAATTTAAAACTTACCATTTATGTTCTACATCTAGGTAACTAACAACGACTGCGTTTTCCATTAGTTTTATTATTATTATTATTATTATTATTAAACTAGTTTTAGAGTTTACATGTACACATTTCATATTATTTCATAAATTATGGTAAAACTCGGCAGTTTGTGACTGAGGTTTTACTTTGTGACAAAAGAGTGCTCCAATTTTTTTTATTTTTAAAAAAAATGTTCAAATGTTTATATAGTTTATGGGACTTAACTACGGGGTCATCAGTCCCTAAACTTACAAACTACTTATGAACTACTTACGAACTAGGACGGCACAAATATCCATGCCCGAGGGGGGATTCGAACCCCCGACCATAGTGGCCGTGCAGACCGTGACTGGCGCGCCTCAGTCTCCTCGGCCACCGCGGCCGGCTTTTATTTTTAAAAATTTTTTTTTTTTTTTTTTTTTTTTTTTTTTTTTTTTTTTTTTTTTTTTTTTTTTTTTATTCATAAGTTTTTGGCAAACTTTCTGACAAATATTTCTCTGTATGTAGATAAATTGAAATTAATAGAATGCGGCAAATTTGTGATAAATTGATATTTATCCGTCATGCAGAAACAAAACCCCTTCATTGTGACCAAGTAGTTTACGTGCACTTACTTTGTCTTAGACTTCATGTCATAATGTTGTGGTGAGTTTGCGGTTACTTTGTTACAATTAACATTCCATATTCCGAATATTTCATTGTACATCTCTGAATCTACGTTAACATTGGTACTATGAAAAACACGCTCATGTGACAAGACGAGGGTTCCTCCCATTTCCGGCCTGTCTTAAAAACTTGACAGACGATTTCTTCCACCTTGTATTGCATGCAAGGATTGATCTGCAAAGTTTTGTGACTATGAATTTTCGTATTATGAGAATTTGCTATTTTAAGCCAACGATACAATGAAGATCCATCAAAACGCATTGTTCTTTATATCAACGATTAGTATTTTCAGCAAACAATAAGTCCATAATTGGAGACGTAGTGTCTTGTGCGACTGGCGTAGTGCACCGAATTCGTAACCAAACATGGTTGGTGGTGTTGGTTTGCGTCACCATGTGTACAAATATATTTTGAAAGGTTCAAAGACTTTCTTATTAATTTGATGGAAGTATACTGTATTATATTCGATATTATGTAAATATAAATGCGCGTTTTCTAAGCAGTGAGTTTGCTTGTTTCGTTTTCTGCATATGACAGTCTGCATCTTACTTCGAGTAAAATGTTTAGCACTTTTGTTTCAAGTTCAGTATTTTACAAGTTCTAAAGATTCTCCCAATGCGTAGTAAGAGTGATCGAAGAAGAATAACCAGTAAGTTTCACTAAAACGTGCCATGACGTTCTTATGTGAAGGACTACTCTAATTTTATATCATACTACTTGTCATGAAAGTTACGAGTCGCTGCCCTTATTGACTAGACTCGCCACTTTCATTTTAGTCGTATGTGGATAGATATTGAAGTTGTTACTTATGCGGAGACAGAAAGAACTACATCACTAGCAATGCACAACAGCGCAAATGTAAGTCTTGAAAGAGCTGAAAAAGGAATTTCATTTCCTCCATTGTCCAAACAGTGTTATTCCAGAAGCTGATACAGTTGATAACTGTTCGCTGGAACGTGCTGCGATCGTGTGTAGCACGTTCTCACGTCTCGCTTACAGAAGACGCACCTTTTCCGAGCGTTCAGCAGCAATATGGATTCGGCACGATGACCGCACACCAGGGGTGGCAAATGCGCTCCCACTGCTTGCCCTTGTACACTGCCAGCATGGACTTCTCCCTCCACCTACACCTGCCTGAACACTTCTCGGTTGATGACGCAAAACGGTCTGTTCATTTCCCGTCATCGGAATAGTTTTATCGGATTCGAATTCAAATTCAAATGTTTGTTATCTATGGGACTCAACAGCTTGGTTATTAGTCCCTAGCTTACAAACTACTTAACCTAAGGTAAACTACACTAAGGACAACACAAACACCCATGCCCGAGGGGGGGGGGATCGAACCCCCGACGGCGGACGGCCGCGAGCACCGCAACACGGCGCTCCAGAACGCGCGGCTAATCCGCCGCGGCTATCGGATTCGAAGTCTGCTTGGTATCGTTGGACAAAATTAATGAGAAGAAAAATATTGAAATATTTTACAAGAACTTTCCTCTAGAATAGTTCTGGAAGTTGTTTAGATTAAAAATAAATGTTCAAAAGTTTGTAAATCTAAGGGACTTCTGTGGTTATTAGTCTCTAGGCTGACAAGCTAATTAAACTAAACTAACTTAAGGACAACACACACACACACACACACACATGCCCGAGCGAGGACTCGAACCTCCAACAGCGAGCAATCGCACGCTCCACAGCAAGGCCCCTAAGAGCGCTCGGCCACTCCACCGCGCAAAGAAGTCGTTTAAGACTAGTTGCTCGAGTCTTCAGTACATTAGAGACAAAATGTTAGCATGAAAGTATTTTTTTTTTCTAAAAAGGAAATTACTCCTGACATTACATTTATTTAATCTTCCCACTGGCGGCTGGTGCTTGGATGACTGGGGGTTCACTTCTTTGAGTACCGGATCTAGATAGTGATGCTGCACCCCCCGCACACCTCTCGGCACGTCTTTGTTTCGGAGCCCCGGCTTGCTGCCCCCCCCCCCCTTTTTGATATATTTTCGTTAAATGATCTGCAGAATTTCTTGCCTCGGCTTGTTTCCGTTTGCTTCAACTCGAGCTAAGGCGTCGGCCTACTGACTAATTTGTTTCTAAAAGATATTGAACGTTGTTCATTTTTTATAATAAACACCAAGAACATATGAATATGTCCATGAACACTAAAACACAGTAAGTTCAAAATGTTCAAATGTTTGTAAATCTATCTGACCAAACTGCGTGGTCATCAGTCCGTAGCTTACAAACTACTTAAACCTAGGTAAACTAACCTAAGGACAAACACACACACCCATGCCCCAGGGAGGACTCGAACCTCCACGGCGAGCAACCGCGCGCTCCGCAGCGAGAAGCTTTAGACCGCTCGGCTACTCCACCGCGGCTCACAGTAAGTAACTCATTACACTGTTAAGTGACTGTAACAAAATGAATCTGTTATGATGAAGAGACAAGCTTCCTTCGAGTCACATGACACTGTAAGGAACACTTCCTCCTGACCTTACGCATGCGCAAAGGCTGTTCTCCCCCACATCTTTTCAAACAATTACATACTTGTTACAGCGAAGAGTATAAATGTCATTTACCCTAAAAATCGCGACACACTTATTAAAACGTCCTAATATATGTTGAAAGTAACGATACACAAGTCATTATTGTTTCTGTATCTGTTAAAAAGAAGTCGGATTTAACAAAAGTTTGCAGTCAGTCTCGAACCCACTACCTTCGACAACGCAGCTTGACGCTGCTAACGACATAGTTATTCTTGCTAGGTGAAGTGTAGTGACTTCATTATTATTCATGGTCCAATATTCTGAAGGCTTTTACAATTGATGCGTCTTTAATTTATAGTTATAAGATATTTTACCAAATATGACGTGTTTTCAATGAATCTTCAATGTGCCGAAATTACCTTCATGGAGAATTTGCGCATGCGCAAGGCGAGGTGCACAGTAGGTCCATTGTCTTGCTTCGGGACCATTCGTGCGTAACCGCCAGAGCTCGACAAGCCAGGAGCTGGCGTCTCTACCAGCTCCAACGCCAATGTTAGGCTGCGTTTATAGCCCGCGGTTCCTCCGCGGCGGAGCAACCGCCGTGATTTTGCGGATGCTACGCTTGTCACTCACGCAGCAGGCGGTTCAGCCGCAGAGACTTTGACCACCCTGTTCCACCTGGCAGCCAGATGAAGGGCGCACTGCCATGTGGCGGTTTGGAAGTGCAGCCACTGGCATGTTGACGCCACAGCGGAAAAGCGGAGGGTCCGTCGCCGCAGCATCGCCTATAAACAGGTCCTACGCTGCCTTATGAGAAACAGCACATTGACAATCCGCTGCGATTCCTCCGCCTCGGAGGAAGAACGAAACGAAGAGTTATAGATTAAAAACACTTTTTACTTTATTTATTTACTTTTTTTTGCGATGAGCTTTTTTTCTGGGGGTTCACTGTAACAGTAAACACACGGGATGCACCACCACTGAATCTTACTGACATTCAGCTGACTAGCAATGTGGCTGAAGACCAATAAGGTCACTCCAAACATCGAGATCCCAGTAAACATTTAAACAGAATTATATAGTGGTGAAAACACTTCTCGGTAATATTGTATGTAATAAGTTAATAGCTGTTTAGTAAAAGTTGCTGCATGTATTCTTTGTTTCTTAATTTATATCTGTGTTGTGTTTGTGACCAGAAAATTAAGTCGACGGCAATTATGGTTAATGCTTCTTAATTGATTATTTTTAATCTCGCTCGCTTCCCCTGCTCCCCAATAACCTGAACAAAATAATTCTGAATGTAACCGCTGTTAACCTTACAACGTAATAAAATTCTATAGGGGGTATGTTAACCGGTCCTACAAAATTTTATTTCCTCCTCCATGTTGCCATGGATGATGCACAAGTGTTTGCGTTTGTACCGCAATAACAGTGTACGCTAGGGTTGTAGTTACTTCCCGCTGCACTGCGTGAAGAGTAGAAATTCTAAAGTTCACCTACCTGACGTCTTCTATAGCTGTCGTCCCCATGCAGATGGTAACACACAGGTCGGAGTTCTTGAAGTGAGGCTGAAATTATTAAGTATTCGCAGGAACTGATCTAATTACGGAATAATACTGAAGTTCTTGGGATGCCAGCTAATTTATTTAAAGACTGCAGAAAACTAGCAAACCTCATATAGATATACACTTGACACAAATTGTCATAACTGGAAGTTCAACATTAAGTCATTTAGCATTGTTCTAAAATGATCAATTTATGTTGTATGATCGCCTACATATGCGAGAGATACATGTTACTCCTCCGAGTGCGTGTTCTGGACTGAAGTGTGGCGGCTCGATGCAAGGTTGACTTCGCTCCGCAATTTGGCGAGCAAACGTGAGCGCCGTGCAACGTCCATTTTATATTAATTGTTTTGTTTATTAATTTTGCAATAGTGGGGTCTGCATAATGTTCCAATTTTAACTTAGTGCCACATTGTTGTATATGGTGTACTAGCTGACAACCCGGCGTTGTCCGGGTATTTATTTAAAAAAAATGTTTCAAATGTTTGTAGAGCTTATGGGACTTAACTACGGGGCCATCAGTCCCTAAACTTACAAACTACTTATGAACTAATATTAAGGACGGCACAAATATCCATGCCCGTGGGGGGATTCGAACCCTCGACCGTAGTGGCCGTGTAGACCGTGACTGGAGCGCCTCAGTCACCTCGGCCACCGCGGCCGGCGGTATTTATTTATTCCTGCCCTCTTTCAGGTATATATTTATTTGTATAAGGGCTGTATGTCTGTAAAATCTCTTGGGAATACAATTAGTTGTAAGGAAACTTGGTGCTTAATGGGGCGCTTTTCTATGAACGTTACTGTTTATGTACTCTTATCTCATGAACTACGTGTCGTACTGTGATAACAATTTAGAAGGTACATTCAACTATATGTGTGTATACTGTCTGTAAAATTTCCTGCGGATACAATTTCCTTATTCGTATGCTTATCCTTACAGAGAAAGAGCTGAGGACATTTCAGTACGCATAGACCACAGATATGCTCTGTGGCATCACGTTTCGCTGTATGTAACCTCCTTGCTATAGAGTCGCAAACGTCATCGCCAGCCTTCAGTCCGAATTTTTATGTAATTTGACGACTTTCAACCATCATATCTTCCACCCTCTTATAGCTATCGGCATCTAACTGCTATGGTGTACAACGTGAGACTTCGGACAACAATTACACACAGACCATTCGTTTGCGTTCCGTAGTTTTCGCTGCAGAGCGAAATGTTAACACACACACACACACACACACACACACACACACACACACACACACACACACGTAGAATTTTATATACACCAATAACTTTCCATCCCAATATACTACACCCTTTTATCATTATCAACCCTCAAGCAACAATGCAACAAATAAAACCATTTTCAAAGAGTAAATATAATTTTCAAAGAGTAATTATTGTTCCGCATTTCGCGTTATATTCTTCAAATTACTAAATATCTATCAGATCGCTATAAAACCGTGCCTAAAACCTTCCTCAGGTATAAATTAGTAACTGTACAAATAGGTAAGTCTCTGCGTCTTGTCGTTCGGACGTGATAAGCGTACACTAAATATTTATTTTATTATTTATTTATTTGTTTATTTAGCCTGATCAGATTAGGGCCATCAGGCCTTCTCTTACATCGGACCAGGGTTTTACACATACAGTATTTCTTTACATGTGAGTTACCTATAACATAATAATGATTTTTACAGATAAACAATTAATAACATAATGTATACACGTTGATTGCATGTAAAAGGATGTAAATAAAAGGTATTGACTTAACTCTAATAGGATTAATACTAGCAGTACCACTGACACACCTTCTGCTGCTGCCGGTGTAATAATAGAAGTAACAACACTGATATTAGCAGATAGAAGATGTACTTTTGAATATATAGAGACTGGTTAAGGCATGACGAATTCTGACAGAAGGAAGTTAAGAAAGCTGTACCTGGTGAGAGCAATGGCAGTCGGAGAATATCTGGAAGGAGGAATGTATGTGACGTACCTGGACCGTAGGGTAATAAAGACTGGCGTAATTATTGCTTTAGTAGATAATCCATTAACTGTCGTTTGAAGCTGGCAGTGTTATTCAGTTCTCTGATATACCGAGGTAGATTGTTCCAGAGTCTGGTTCCTGCTACTGAAAAGCATTCTGAGAAACCGGCTGAGTGATGGATAGTGACAGAAAGGGTTTTGCTCTTATAGGAACGAGTAGTTCTGTTATGTTGATCAGATAAGAGTATTAAAGTCGAGGAAAGATATGAGGGCCAGTGTATGTTGATAAGAGAGTAAAGGAAACAGACTGTATCAAAATCTCTGCGCTTGTCAGCACGGAGCCAGGATAGTTGCTTATAAGATGAGGAAATGTGATCAAAGAGACGGATGTTACATATATATCGAACGCAGGCATTCATGATTAGTTCCAGACGTCGTGAGCGTAACCAAGAAAGACCTTGAAAGATAACATCGCTGTAATCAATAACTGGAATTGCAAGTGTTTGTATAAGTTTCTTTTTAAGATCGAGAGGAAAAAAGTTCTTATATCTCTGCAGAGCATGAAGAGATGCTGATGCCTTCCTACACACGGCGGCTGTGTGCTCAGCCCAATTTAGTTTGTCGTCTATTATCACTCCCAGACTTTTTGCCGAGGGCGAAACATAGATAGGTGTGTCATTTAATATTAATGATGGTTGAGATTCGCGGTATTTGTGGTTAATGAGCCTAGGATGACCTACCAGAATCGCTTGTGTTTTACTTGGATCGAGCTTTAATCCTATATTCTGTGCCCACTTTGATAGTGCACATAGATCATAATTAAAATTCTCGATAGTTGTCTTCAGGTTTTTTGGTTTTGCACTTAAATACAACTGGTGGTCATCGGCATACATGTGGTATTTACAAAAGGACAAGAGCGATGATACGTCATTTACGTACAATGAAAAGAGAAGTGGACCTAATACCGAGCCCTGTGGTACGCCTGATAGTACTTTTCTCCACTGTGACTTTTCGGTGCCGGACATGACGCAATGAAGACGCGATGTCAAGTATGAGCGAAACCATTGCACCACGCCTTGAGAGAAATGTAGGCTGCTAAGTTTAGCGAGTAAAATATCAAAGTCCACAGTGTCGAAAGCTTTGCTAAAGTCTAAGAAGCACTTAATAGTCGCCTCTTGTCTATCCATTGCCTGCTTAAGATCGTCTGTTACTATTATCAAAGCAGATGTTGTGCTGCGATATTTGCGAAAACCTGATTGGTGTTCGTCAAGAAGTTTATTAGTAGTCAAGTAGCTGGTTAGCTGATCATGTACTATATATTTTAGGGCTTTGGACACTGCCGGAAGAATGCATATAGGTCGGTAATTAGAGGGTGCTGTGGCAATGTTCTTTTTTGGCAGTGGCTTAATTAGTCCACGTTTCCATGTATAAGGAAAAACACATGTTGCTAGGGACTGATTAAATATATCTGTTATGATGGGCAGCAGTGGATCTATAATCAGCTTTATCCTTTGGATAGTGATACCATCATTCCCGGTACATGCTGATGTAATACGCATAATGGCTTTTTTGACTGTATTTCCAGTAACATGCTTAAAACAAAACTTATCATGGTTAGCGTTGTTTATCCTCCTGATATAGTCAATAAGTGTTTGTTTCATTTGGTGATCGATTGTAGTGGTAGGCGTTGTGAAATACTGATTTAGTTCCTCAATGGGGACAGTGGGTTAGGCTGCAGTTTTTACTTTACCAATACCAAGACCGCGCAGGTTTTTCCAGAGGACAGCGGGTCTATTTATGTTGTCGGTTAATGAATGGGCGTACCTGAGTTTAGCATTTCTCACAGCCTGGTTGACTGTAACGTTTCTGCTTGTAAGAGGTGTGATTTTCAGGTGTAGGGTGCAGTTTGTATGTCCGATGTGCAGTGTCTCTGAGATTCATGAGCTGTTTTAGTTCATCAGTTAGCCAGGGTGCTTCACATTAATAAATATAGATAAATAGCAATCCGCTCGCCATAAAACCGTACCCAAAGCCTTCCCCGAGTAGACATTAGTAACTGTACAATGTTTTAGCTCTTTATGTCTTGTGGTTCAGACGTGATAAACGTACACCGAACAGACATTCACATTTATAGATATAGATGTGTATCCTACAGTGTAACTGTCAGTTATTTTAACCGTGCGACCGCTGACAATGGCAAAACATTGTGTTGCATACATGTTTTCTATTAGTGTCTGCGTCATGTCTCCGCGTCGGACTTTAACTGAGACATTTATGTATTTTAGCCACCTTGGCACAGTTTTAAAAACTACCATCCCGTGTCTTGCTAATCTATGTGATTTTATTAAGTCTTTCATTCATCTAAGTTTTCATAACTTCCGTTCTTCTGTTTTATCATCGTTTTATTGTGTATGTATACCCCTTGCCAATTAGTGTAAACGTTCGGCTGAAGAGTGGCACACAGGCCACTACTAGCCTGCCCCATCAGGGGCTTACAATACCAATAAAGAAAACAAACACACATCTCTACGCGGTTGGTCCATGATGTTAACGGTTGCAGAGATAGAGTAAATGTTACTTCCTCATACTATGAGACACATAGAAACGTAGGCATGTAATGTTGATAACGTTGAATGTCTGTAAAATCATATCTTTGGCTCCGCGAGGACAATCTCTGGTGTGTGCTGTCCCGCGTTTGAGCTTACAGAGTTTGGTTGCCGGCCTCCGACAAGTGAGCAGGGGTAGTGTTGTGCAAGCAGCCTTGGAATGAAGTTGCAAATTGCAGTGCGATCTTGAATGATTTGAACCCTTTTATGTGTAATAATGTTGAGAAATATTTGAATTTGAAAATGTTCTGAGATTATGAAGAATGAAGGTGAGGAGAGTCATCTTTTCATTATTATGCGCTTCGTGTAATTGCAGCCCATCTCTAACAGACATTCAACATGAAGGGTTTAATTTTCGTCTTTTATGTCCATACTTTAAAATAATTAAATGTATAGTGCAGGAATTTAGTACGTTTTTACTGTACAAAGAATGGAGGATGTAGACAATTTAGATTTTTTGATTTACTTTGTATAAAGTACTAGCTGGTTTTTATTTTGTTGAAAATGACAGTAGAAGCAAATGAGTTTCTAGAAATATTTGTGTAAGACATTCCCAACTCGTAATCACCATTTTTGTGCAATATTGTTTAAGTTCATGTTCTCCTTATATATAAAGTGCTTCAGTTTAAACTTCAACCTTAAATTTGTTTCGTGTTAGTCATTCATCCCGAAACCCAAGTAATTATTTGTTCTAAATACTACAGAGATGGACAAAATTAGTACTTGTGTATTTTGTGGATTCGCATTGTACTCCTGCGATTTCTTTAGTTAGTTACAGCAGCAGCAGCAGCATTTTATTGACAGTAATTCTAAGGATAGTTGCACATGTTTCCTTGCGCACAGGTATGGCCATAAAATCAGTGTTAACCCTTGAGTGAGTATTCAGATTAGCAAGTTTGAGTTCAAGTGCAGATTCATTTACAGCTACCCAAACACCCAAGACAACACCCGAAAAAAGTGTTTGAGAAGTCACTAAAGTACAGTCAAACAATTTTCATTGTCAACCTACGAGAACAGTACTAAACAGTACTATTTTAATTACAATACCAATCATTATAAATTTATTTTGGTCAATAACAATCATTACATTATTTTTGTTATTAACAACTTTCACGTTGAAGAAGCTCATCAAAATTATGCTAATCTGTTTCCTGATAGGAATGTTCCTTCTACTACGACTTTTCGCCGTATTATCCAACTGTATGCTGATACAGGATGTGTTTAACCTAGAAAAGAGTCCCATGTCTATTTGTTAGAGATATTACCGTTTTTCAACAATATTCGACTCATTTTTAATTTTGTCGATTACAACGCCATATATTAAGAAACCAGAAATATGTTTCATATAAAAGTTACATATTTTTTTACGAAGAATAAAAATCTGCAATAAAAAATAGGGGTTTCTATATAAGATTTCAAATGCACCTTCCCTCCCACTCCCAGGTGCGGTGCAGGGGGGGGGGTCGAGCTTTATGTTAATGGATGGCCCTTTTAGAGGTGAACAACTTTTATTACAACTTCTTTAATCAGATTTGTGTTTCTCCAATTATTCCGAAAAACAGTTTCAAATGCTTCACCCTGTATATCAATAGCTGAACGCCACGACGGTGGTGGCAACAGAGTATGGGATCACACTGGAATTTTGTCAGAAACGGAAAAGATATTAGAACAGCTGAACGATTAGATAGTGTCTTTGAATGTGATTATAAAAGGAACGTAAAAAAAGTAAAAACGGATAAATGGAGGGTAATTAAATCAGGTGACGCTAAAGCAATTAGCTAATGGATTAACAAACTGAAAACAGTAGACGAACTTTGATATTTGGCTAACAGAATAATTTATAATGGCAGAAGCGTAGAGAATTTAAAATGCGTTCTGACACTGGCAAGATAAGTTTTGCAGGAAAAGAGAAACGAATTAATATGTTTGCAACTATTTGCCTGGAGTGTTGCTTTATAGAGAAGTGAAAAGTGGCTGATGGACAATTCAAAGACGAAGTAATTAAAGTTATGAAATGTTTGATCTAAAAAAAAGTTCTAGATATTAGTATATCTGATTGCCGAGAGAGATGTACTACATAGAATCTGAGGGAAAACCAAACACCATTTAACACATGTGTTAAATGTTCTAGAGGTGCCGGCCGCGGTGGCCGAGGGGACTAAGGCGCTCCAGTCAAGGTCTGCACGGCCACTACGGTCGGGTGTTCGAATCCCCCCTCGGGCATGGATATTTGTGCCGTCCTGGTTCGTAAGTAGTTCATAAGTAGTTTGTAAGTTTAGGGACTGACGACCCCGTAGTTAAGTCCCATAGACTATACAAACATTTGAACATTGTTCTAGAGGTACACCATCGTTTCGAAACAATAAGCAGCACAATGTGGTTGTACGTTACAGAAACGATGTACAAATGAAGAGGCAATACAGGACAGCCGCGCGGGAATGGCCGCGTGGTCTAAGGCGTCGTGTCATGGGTTGCGACGCCGGTCCCGCCGGAAGTTCGAGTTTCTCCCTCGGGCATGGGTGTGTGTTGTCCTTAGTATAAGTTATAGTTTAAGTAAGTCTAGGGACCGATGAACTTAGTAGTTTGGTCCCTTAGGCTTACAAACGTTTTAACATTTTTTGAGTACAGATTACGGTGGAGAGCTGCAGCAACTTAGTCTTCGGACTGCATACCCCTGAATCACATGTCAAGCTCCTTGCTTTTCATATTTTGGTAGAAGGTAGTTAAACTATAACGAGAAAAAATGTCTGGTAAACATTGACTCTAGCCGGCCGCGGTGGCCGAGGGGACTAAGGCGCTCCAGTCACGGTCTGCACGGTCACTACGGTCGGGGGTTCGAATCCCCCCTCGGGCATGGATATTTGTGCCGTCCTAGTTCGTAAGTAGTTCATAAGTAGTTTGTAAGTATAGGGACTGATGACCCCGTAGTTAAGTCCCATAGACTATACAAACATTTGAACATTTGAACATTGACTCTAAAATAATACCTTAAGAGCTATGAGCAACTCTCCTGTAGATGACACGTATTAACAATGTCTAAGATGAAGACGTGCGCCCATAGCTCTTAAAGTATGCATTTCAGTGCCCATGTGTATTAGACCTTTTTTATTGTTTTGGTTCAGACTCTCTTCCCAAAATATGGAAAGCAAAGAGGCTGCAGTAGAAAATATTTCCTTCACAGTGTCAAAGATAATGAAGTGCTCACATTGTCACTTGATAACATTTCCGGACATGGGTCCGTCATCAAAATATTATGTACCCAGTCACCTGTACAAGTCCTGAAAGTTTTTAACTGTAATCTGTGGATGTGAGCAAGTTATTTGCAAACGATCTTCACAAGTTGTTTATACTTGAACGAAATTTCTAACAGTCGCGGTGAAGTAGCCGAGCGGTCTAAAGCGTCTCGCTGCGGAGCGCCCGGTTGCTCGCCGTGGAGGTTCGAGTCCTCCCTGGGGCATGGGTGTGTGTGTTGTCCTTAGGTTAGTTTACCTAGGCTTAAGTAATTTGTAAGCTACGGACAGATGACCACGCAGTTTGGTCCGATAGATTTACAAACATTTCTAACAGTTAGCTCCAAACTGTTGCTCTTCCACTATCAAGGGAGAATGCTACATTGTCAACGGTCATCGATACTAACTGACCTTTGATTTAGCCGTCTCCATCTTTGCATGCTCAGTAGCTCTCCACAATGCTCATTTCCCCGCCAGATATTGATAGCAAGATAATCAACTGTGTCATCAAGTTTAATAATTCCTGTCCAATTCTCGACCTACCCTAACGACAACCCTTGTCGACTGACTGACTCAGTTTGCTCCAGAAATTTCTTTTTTGCAGGGCGAATCATCTAACACTTTCACCGCAAATATTGCGGGAACGGAAAGTGCGATTGATGTGCGGCTTTCACAGAATGGTTTGGTAGGCAAGGACTCGTATTGTTAGCCAATAAACAGATTGTAAAAATACCTAGAAAGTGTATTTTTTGTGCAAACGTGCAATTTTTCAAATGGAACAATGGTTGTTTCTATCATGCACTGGAATTTTTGACATCAGCTGTGTACGAAGAATTTTGAATGACATTTTTATCATATTTAGTTTTTGGGAACGGAGGCTACGACAGCGTAGCTTACTGGCTGGTGGTCATGAGACAGTGGGCCGTGCCCCAGGGGCTAGCCACTCGGCCAGTCAGCTACGCTATCGCAGCCTCTGGCCCCTAAACGTTGCATGGTTGTAGAAACGTGATAAAAATGTCATTCAAAATTATTTGTACACAACTGGTGTTAAAAAGTCCAGTGCATGATAGAAACAACCACTGTTCCATTAAAAAAAACTGTGTATTTGCATAAAAAATACACTTTTTAAGTAAGATTACGATATTTTTGTTGACTAAAAATACGAGCCTCTGACTACCAATACATTCTGTGAAACTCGCAAATCAATCGCGCTTTCCGTTTCCGTAATATTTGCGCTGCAAGTGTTAGGTGATTCACCCTGTATAATTTATAAGGGTGGCTGGATGGGTAGGAAGTTTTGGGCGCACTACAACTAGGTATGTAGCACCATTAAAAATCAGTTAGTAACGAGTGTGACCCGAATAAAGATGAAATGAGTAAAAACATGCAATGTAAAGAATAGGAGCCAAACTAGCTAAACTGTGTGGGTAGCTAAACGGAAGCACAACAACGTTGTTGCACATCGGCAATATACGAGTAAGGTTGCCCACTAAAGGAGACAGTTGTATAGTAATTTGCATGCCACAGGTTTCACAAAGTGGGGGATCTTATCAATGGAGGGGTCGTGGGGTCGGTCCGCGGCGGATTAGCCCTGCGTACTGGCACAGACAAATATATACAGATGGGAAACCTCCGAAAGGGCCCGGTCCCACGCTCAGGGGTGCGGGGAGGGGGGTGCTGAAGGAGTTCCGTAAGATGTCCCATGATGGCGCTGCGGTCAGAAGCAGCCCTTTAAACTGGCCAGTTTTGTGTCCCAGCCTCGTCGCCGCTTTTGTGTCTCGTTTCCATCGTAGGTGTCGGTGGCCGAGTAGAAAGACCGACACGGGAATAAAGGATGCACGCTTGTGCAGGTAGGAGGTGACCAGCCAGTGGGACAGCAGAAACTAGAAACACTAGAGTAAATTAGAACGAGATATATATTTCTTAGAGTCTTAGTAGTACTTAACTTTTACATCGGTCAGTACTGCAAAATGCTGATACATAGTTGAGCTAGAGGCCTGCCTAGTGCCTATCCGATAGCCAAGTCTTCACTGGTGCCTATCTGATTCCGAAGTGTTAGCTGGTTCCTATCTCAGGTCCCAAATGAACGATGTCGTTCAGTGGTGGCCACGAGCGGAGTTGTAGCAGAGGGCGCTCGTGGCTGACGTCGTAAGAACGCCGCGCCGTGCGTGCATGGCGGCGCGCGGCGAAAGTAGGTGGCGCGCACTTTGGACTAGGGCGACACCACAGCCAGAGCAGGCGGCAGGTAGCGGCTGCCCCACCACCACCTCCCCTCAAACGCCAGCAAGCCGGACACAGCCGTGGCCTTGTGGCAGGCGGCACGAGCTCTCCCCTCAGCCTCCCCTCCACGCTACCTTCTGACGTGCCAGAGGCACCCTCAGAAGTGCCTCTAGTGTGGTGTACCGGTACTAAGCCAGGGAACCGCCTGACACCTGCTAGCATCTTACGGAACTACGAGGGGAGCGTAGGACATTGGTTTAGGGGGGGCTGCTTCTCTGTATATGTTACTCTGTGGTACTGGGGCGCCGTGCTGCTGTGCGCGCGGCCTGCCGCCCCGGGCCTCCCGTCTTGGGAGGCCTCCAAATACCTGGAAAGCGCGCTTGGCATCTCGTTCTCCTAGGGCCTCCAGATATCGAAAGCTATTTTTCGGACTGTCCTGTGCATCTCGTCTTGAGAGGAGCCTCCAGTTCTTTTTTATAGTAATACATGTATTTCCAAGTGACTGGGGGGGGGGGGGCGCTTTCGTTTCACCGCCGCCCCAAGCTTCCAACAGCCATAGTCCGCAACTGTCACTATTACTCGCTTAGTGCATTCCTTGCGATTTTTAAAAGGAAGACTGCAGTTAGACGATATTATTCTAACACAATAAATGCAGCAAATCATATATTACATATTCACTATTTACAGCTTACACCCCAGCACATATGACTTTGAAAGTAACAATTTCACAGTCGGGCAAACTTGGGCGTAACCTGCTAGCCTACGGTACTAGTAGCCGTGGCGCCACACACGGCAAAAGTTGCAGCTACCAAGCACATTGTGGTATGAAACAAATTAGATCAATTTGATTGACTGAGGGGGACGGAAGCGCGCCTTTTTGTGTACCCTGCCGCCTGTAGTACAATATCTAGTGATGATATAATGGTTTTATTATTACTGCCAGTACATGCAGATAGACTTGAAAAATTCTTACACGCAAGTTTTTAATAGCTGACACAATATTTGTAATAGTTAAAATGAAAAACGTGGTTCCTCTCGCTACCTGCACACGCTACATGTCCTTTCCCAAGGCGACCTTCACGCCCTTTCTCCAAAATTCAAATGTTCAAATGTTTGTTAAGCTTATGGGACTTAACTACGGGGTCATCAGTCCCTAAACTTACAAACTACTTATGAACTACTTACGAACTAGGATGGCACAAATATCCATGTCCGAGGGGGGATTCGAACCCCCGACCGTAGTGGCCGTGTTGACCGTGACTGGAGCGCCTCAGTCACCTCGGCCACCGCGGCCGGCATCACCCTTTCCCCACCGGATGACGCCCTTCGTTCCGAAATTTACCCCTCCTATCAACCCTGTAGCATCAGCGCCCCCTCTTCCCATCCCCTCCCCTTCCCTCCCACCGCTTGGCTTTTCCCCTTCCCCACCCTGGTGTCTCGACAGCCCCTGTCTTTCCTCTCCTCTCTATATCCTTAACCTCTCCTGCGCTTCCTAACCTAGCCCTCCCATCCCCCTGCAGGGGCCTCAGTGACAATTTTATATACAGTGTCGTCTAGTGTTGAGTGCGTCAGTGTCTCCGTGTGACGTTTTACAGTGCGTCGAACAACAACCAGTGTCGTCGTGTGACTTCTTCGTTTGTCCAGTGACTGTTCTCAATGTGATTTTACTGCCGCCGTGGCACAGACTGTTTTTTAATTGTCTATATGTTTATTTCCGTCGCCTTGTTCATGTACTTTATGTCTGCAAGGTTATCTACAGTGTCATGTTTGTAATTCATCAATGCTCCCTTCGTGCCATGTTTTTCACTCCTCATTGTTTTAACCTAGTGCCATGTTTTTAAAGTCTTAATTGTAATGTGCATGTACGCTCGGCTGAAGAGCAGCGCCTGATGTTGCTGCCAGCCTGCCGACCATGTCGGCGAGAAAATAACAATAATTGGGGGGGGGGGGGGCGTGGGGCACGTGCAATGATGCCATTAGGTAACTGAGTCGTGAATAGTTCACCAAAGTAACTAACGATTTTGTTGCACTATAAGTGATATGAACTGTTGGGTAATTTTTCGAAACAACATATACTTCCTACTATTGTGTATTCCATGCATACCACGTTTTTCGTTTTAGATTGTCTAAGTATTGTCATAACTATTTAACATTCATAAGCACAAACTTGTAGGGCTACCAGTGAGAGGTTAGGAAATAGTACAGGATTAGGAGAAATTATTTTATAATTTTTGGTCTCTTTAAAAACATGCTTCATTTTAAAAACAAAAATATTTACCTAACTATTTTCTGAATTTTCGGTCTATTGAGTATGAAAATTTAAATTGATTTCAAACATTATAATGAGATTAGCTGAAAACCCGGCGTTGCCCGGGTATTTATTTATTTATTCCTGCCCTGAGTTAATATTCTCCTATCTCTTCTCTCTCTCTCCGTCCATCTCCTTTTTTTCTAAAATCAAGTTATATTTATCGGAGAATATATAAGAAATAACGCTGTCTTGCATAATGTCCAAAATTATAAGTTCAGTTTCCACACAAATAAAGATGTAGTCAAAATACTAATGACACATACAATTCGTACGATCTCATATATATTCAGTCATATGTTGTACAATTGTATAATTTTTCAGGTATATATTGATTTGAAGCCTATAAGTGACGTATGTCTGTAAAATCTCTTGCAAATTCAATTAGTAGTAAAGAAGTAATACATTAAAACTTGGTGCGTGATGGGGCTGTTTTCATGAACGATACTGTTTATGTGCTCATATCTCATGAACTACGTGTCGTACTGTGATACAATTTAGAAGGTACATTCAACTTTATGTGTGTATACTGTGTGTAAAATTTCCTGCGGCTACAATTTGTAATGTAGAAATTATTAATTGTAACTTCATATCAAATCCTGTAGTTTTTGTCCATGATCAGCGGAAAAATAGTAAGGGAGGAACTTTTTTCTGTTAATTATTTTGCTATGATTGTTAAAGAGAAAATATTCATTAAAGTTTATTGCAAGTCGGTCAGTACTTTTCTCGTACAGTGTTTGAATAAAGTCTCGTCGCATTATGTGGCAGTTTCTTGCAACTCCTATTGTTTATGGCTTTATATCTCCTGAACCATGTGTCATATGTGATTCTTAACAATGCAGCAATTGTTACCTCACGGTAAGGAATGTGTGTACCAAATTTGGTTGAAATCGGTCCAATGGTTTAGGAGAAAATGAGCAGCATTGTCGCAAAATGCAGCAGTTTTTCGCACATCTCATTGTTTATGACGTCATATCTCGTGAACTACATATCGTATGTGATTCTTACACTTATGGCGACCGTCCTCATGGTTTGAAGCATACGTGTACAAAATTTCATAAAGATTGGAACAAAACTGTAGATTTGTATGCAGCACGTACAAACATACGGACACTCTGCTTTTTATATTAGATTACAACAGACATGGGGTACTTTCATGTTAATTTCAATTTTCATTCTGTAAGTCAACAAATGCATTGCCTCCTTCCACGTATATCTCTTGAAAAGACCATTAAGGTAAAAACTAGTGAGACTCAAGCTCACATGGGGTTTACTATGAATAATTCGTACCGCGAAAGATTCGTGATGAAAACAGAGAAAGAGAGTAAAAGCAGTGATACAAAATGTGCCCTCCGCCACACACCAGATAACAAACCGATTCAAAATATTTTGTGCTATATTGAATGTTTAAAGTTTGTAAGTCATCGGAAAGCTAGCAAACATTGTCTTCTACCAGGAATTTGAATGAAACATTTGTTTACACATTGTGCAATCAAGTGGTAGAAATGCAAGCGAGAGACTGGGAGGTTCGGCAACCAGCATATCGGGTGGCGTAGTATCCGCCTCTCCGACGCCGCTACTTAAGTAGGGATGGGCTATGAGCACGCTCGAGAAACGCGCGACGCTAAGGCAAATTCTCGAGAAATTCTCGCGCACTCTCGAGAAGTTGTCGACCGTGCTGCAGTCTCTGGAGGCTGAGCGAAACTGCTCTACAAGGAAGCACTGACTCGGAGCAGTTGGAATAGTTGCCTTCCGTACCTGCGAGGAAGAATTTGTACTTTACACATTGGTGTGAAGTATACAGCTCTTTTTTATTTTTACTGAATTAGTAGTAGTAGTAGAAGAAGAAGAAGAAGAAGAAGTAGAAGAAGAGGAATAATGTTTCGCAGAAGACAAAAACCGTGGGACTATTATTAATTAAAACATGTATCCCACACGAAATAAAAACATTCTTACAAAAGAAAGTAGTAGCAGAATGTTTCTCATGAAAAGCAGCGTATTTAAGCTGCTGCCAGACTGTCCACACCTTACTTGAAAATACAACAAAGAAGGAGGTTTCCAATATTATCGATAAAGAAAAGAGCTCCTTATCTCTTATTATTTTTATGTACGTATGTATCAATACTTACAGTTAGTATTAACCCGTGGCTGAAGAGCAGCCTGAACGCTGCTACCATTCCGACCTACATAGGAGGAACCGAAATTATTACTAAAGGGAAAAAATCCTCAGAAAACAAAAATCGCTAATGCAGTCTTCCTTCCTTCTTTACTCCGCGGACTGCATTTCCTCTCCCCCTCCCCTCCTTTCCTATCCTCGCTCCTTCCCCTCCTCACCGGGGGACTGACAACCTCAGTAGTTTAGGGTGTGCATTTCACATGTATTTATTCTTAAATAAGTGAGAAATGCTACTACATATTACACCCAAAAACTCGTTAAATAGATTTACTTATTGTAGGGAAAAAATTGTGCAGAGATTACAGTATCTTCGGGTTTTGCCACCTGCCGCGGTGGAGTAGCCGAACGGTCTAAGACGCCTCGCTGGGGAGCGCTCGGTTGCTCGCCGTCGGAGGTTCGAATCCTCCCTGGGGCATGTGTGTGTGTGTGTGTGTGTGTGTGTGTGTGTGTGTGTGTGTTGTCCTTAGGTTAATTTACCTAGGTTAAAATAGTTTGTAAGCTACTGACTGATGACCACGTAGTTTGGCCGGATAGATTTACAAACTTATTTATTTATTTATTTATTTTTTGCCACCGTTAAGTACCTACAAAGATTTTCAGTTTCCGTCCTTATGATTTCATCTTAAAGCTTTGGTACTTTATCAACACAGCTATCACAATTTACAACTACAATACTGACTATTGGTTATTCTATCCTCATACTGATCAAAAGTTTGGATAGTGTTAATTTTGATGCATTTTTTTAATCGGAGCCAAATTAAAAGTTCAAGTTTTCCGATACTGGCGGACTGTCTCCGGTACCATACAACCTTTGAACCGAATTTCCTTCTAATGTAGTCCGAATAGATAACTTACAAACATAGTTGGGTTCAAAATGTTTGTAAAACTTACGGGACTTAACTGCGGGGTCATCAGTCCCTAAATTTACATACTACTTACGAACTAGCTCATACTAAAGACGGCACAAACATCCATGCTCGAGGGTGGATTCGAACCCCCAAAGTGGAACGGCCTTGCGCATCGTAGCATAGCGCCTCCGCCGCGGCCATAGTTGGGTATTTTGTCTGACTTGCACTAATAGATGAATGCACTTCTGTATCCGTAGATGTATCTGTTTGATTGTTAGATATACATTGTGTAACTTTAAATGTTGTATCATACTTGTTGTAGTTTCTGCTACATTTACTGAGCTTTACAGGACAATATTGCGACAGACGTTATCTCTATCCTCCGCAAAGTATTGCCAGCTCCGTGACTTTCGTTTTCATGCGTTCATCAGTGGCTTCAGATGAGTGGGGGGTTCACTTCTTTCAGTGCCAGATCTACGATATTTCCGAAGAGTGGGCCCCAGGGAAAGTTGTTATCTTGTTTTAAATTTATGGAACACTTTCTAAAATCATTTCGAACCGAGCACAATACCACTGTTTGTTATTTACAAGGGCTGCGACGTAACCAATCTCATTTCACCAACTGCGACGTATCCACTCGACTTGCATTAGGCCACAAATTTTTGTATCCTCCACAGTGTTCTGTATGGTGCATTTAGAGCGTTACGTTGTTATTACGGGTTCGATGTAACTTCTGGTAACTCCATATCTGGAATCGCTATAATGCAGCAACCTCTGGTTCTCGTCGAATACCAGCAGCTGGAGTCAATTACAGTGTACGCTATTGATTTGAAATTCTGCAGAGCAACACCAGGTAAGTTAGAAAGGTAATTTGCATAATGCAGTAAAAGGAGTCTCTTACTATGAAGAGACAAGCTACCTTCGGGTCACGTGACATTGTAAGCAGCACCCTCTCCTATACTTATGCATTCGGAAACGCTGCTCTCCCCCAAATCTATTCAAGCAGTTAAATATTTGTTGCAACGAAGAGTATAGATGTCTTTTACCAAATGTTCAAATGTTTGTTAAGCTTATGGGACTTAACTACGGGGTCATCAGTCCCTAAACTTACAAACTACTTATGAACTAGCTACAACTAAGGACGGCACAAATATCCATGCCCGAGGGGGGATTCGAACCCCCGACCGTAGTGGCCTTGCAGACCGTGACTGAAGCGCCTCAGTCTCCTCGGCCACCACGGCCGGCTGTCTTTTACCATCAAAATTGTCATAATTCCGCAGAAACGTCCAAATATATGTGGCAAGTAACAAAACATAGTCATTGTTGTTGCCGTATCTTTTAAAAAGAAGATTTGGTTAAAAAATGCTACCAGTCAGACTCGAACCCACTAACTTTGACCCCACAACACGATACCGCTAACCAGTTGGCTATTCTTGCTAGGTGGAAAATAGTGATTTTATTATTATTATTTATGATGGCTTCTTCTGAAGGCTTTTACAGTTGATGCGTCTTTAATTGAGAGTTATAAAAATTTTACCAAATACGACGTGTTTTTCATGATTCTTCAAAGTGCCAAAGGCATGTTGCCTTCATGGAGGTTTTGCGCTTGCTCAAGGCGAGGGGCGCAGTAGCTCCATTGTCTTTGCTTTGGGACCATTCGTGCGTAACCGACAGAGCTCGAGTAGTCAGGAGCTGGTGTCGCTACCAGTTCCAACGCCAATGTTAAAAGCGGCGTTTCCCCTCGCCCCTCCTTGCCGCGGGAGCGACCGTATTCTGCATCCAGGAGGTTCAGGAAAGAATTTGAACCTCAGTCGTTCATGCGCATTGCAACTCTGTGGCCACTGCCGCATATTGCCGGCCGCGGTGGCCGAGGAGACTGAGGCGCTCCAGTCACGGTCTGCACGGACACTACGGTCGGGGTTCGAATGCCCCCTCGGTCATGGATATTTGTGCCGTCTTTGGTATAAGGTAGTTGATAAGTAGTTTGTAAGTTTAGGGACTGATGACCCCGTAGTTAAGTCCCATAAGCTTAACAAACATTTTGCCGCATATTAGACGGCCGCGCTACGAGTCGTATACGCGTTGTCTCCGCGACGTAGAACGCTTTTCATGCTATAAAAATACTTTGAATGTGTATATATAATTACCTGATAGAAGAACGAAACGAAGAATGATAGTTTTTATTTTCTTTATCAATATGCCTTTTTTTGCGACGTGCTTTTTTTCGGGTCTTCATTGAACCAGTAAATTCATAGGACGCACCTCCACTGGCAAGCTGCGAGCGTTGCCTGTAAGCGTCTGCACTCAGTTCAAGCAACTGCAGTGCGTGGCGTGATGGTGTGCTGCAACCAGTCAGACGGCACGCTCCCCAGTGCCGCTTCTCGAGAACTGCTTGAGCCAGAGGTGCCTCCCCCACCCTTGGCCAATGACTCAACCAAGCGCGATCAAACACACACCCGAGACCTTAGGTCCTGTTTCGCCGTTTAACATTAAAATTATGTATCTTTTATTTCACGTTTTGTAAATTATTTTATAAAGACGCCCCAGGTTGGCCAAAAGTACAAATTCCTCCCCCCCCCCCCCTCCTTGAAATTTCAAAGACGAAGTTCGCGCCATGACCCCCCACCCCTCTGGCTTAAGAACCGGCAGCTGGATAAATTCTCAGTGCGCTCGAGTCGGCGCGCCTCACACTCCATCCCTATACTCAAGTATCTCCGTGTAAATGGCACCGTTTAACTGCACATGCCGCGCTGTGACTCTTCTCAGTCGCTCGGAGACTTGAGTATCCCCGTGTGTTGGCCATTCCGTTTGAAATCAGACGATAAATGAGAAAACTGACCACGTATTTTTTTATATACCTAATAATTTCTACACGTGCCAATTTATGTAAATTGTCATGAATTTATCCCTTAAATGATAATTATTTTCAAGTTAAAATTCTGTGAATTTAGCGACTCTTTGTGAGCTGTGTAACTCAAAAACTTCATACCGGATTTCAGTGAACTACAGTTCATTTTGAAGCGGAATATATGAAATTGATGTAGGTATATGACAATAACATGACAACAGTTAATTCAGTGTTGTAAAACCTTTTTTTGTTTTAGCAGAATAAGTGCATTTTCATAAGGATTAAATTAACATAGGCTAGAACTTCTTTTTATTACACTTTGATTTCCGTTTTAAGTATTATGGAGCCGCTTATCATCAACGCGGAGAAAAATAATTGAGTAATACACTCCTGGACATTAATATTGCTACACCACGAAGATGACGTGCTACAGACGCGAAATTTAACCGACTCGAAGAAGATGCTGTGATATGCAAATGATTAGCTTTCCAGAGCATTCAGACAAGGTTGGCGCCAGTGGCGACACCTACAACGTGCTGACATGACGAAAGTTACCAACCGATTTCTCATACACGAACAGCAGTTAACCAGCGTTGCCTGGTGAAACGTTATTGTGATGCCTCGTGTAAGGAGGAGCAATGCGTACCATCACGTTTCCGACTTTGATAAAGGTCGGATTGTAGCCTATCACGATTGCGGTTTATTGTATCGCGATATTGCTGCTCGCGTTAGTCGCGATCCAATGACTGTTAGCAGAATATGGAATCATTGTGTTCATGAGGGCAATACGGAACGCCGTGCTGGATCCCAACGGCCTCGTATCGCTAGAAGTCGAAATGACAGGCACTTATCTGCACGGATCGTGAAGTCACGTCTCAATCCCTGAGTCAACATATGGGGACGTTTGCAAGACAACAACCATCTGTACCAACAGTTCAACGACGTTTGCAGCAACATGGACTATCAGCTCGTAGGCCATGGCTGCGTTTACCCTTGGCGCTGCATCACAGACAGAAGCGCCTGCGATGGTGTACGCAACGACGAACCTGGCAAAACGTGATTTTTTCGGATGAATCTAGGTTCTGTTTACAGCATCATGATAGTCTCATCCGTGTTTGGCGACATTGCGGTGAACGCAGATTGGAAGCGTGTATTCGTCATCGCCATACTGCCGTATCACCCAGCGTGATAGTATGGGGTGTCATTGGTTACACGTCTCCGTCACCTCTTGTTCGCATCGACGACACTTTGAACAGTGGCCGTTACATTTCAGATGTGTTACGACCCGTGGCTCTACCCTTCTTTCGATCCTTGCGAAACCCTACATTTCAGTAGGATAATGCACGCCCGCATGTTGCAGGTCCTGTACGGGTCTTTCTGGATACGGAAAACGTTCGACTGCTGCCCTGGCCAGTGCATTCTCCAGATCTCTCACCAATACGCAACTGGCTCGTCACAATACGCCATCACTACTCTCGATGAACTGTGGTATCGTGCGGAAGCTGCATGGGCATCTGCACCTGTACACGCCATCAAAGTTCTGTTTGACTCAGTGCCCAGGCGTATCAAGGCCGTTATTACGGCCGGAGTTGGTTGTTCTGGGTACTGATTTCTCAGGATCTATGCACCCAAATTGTATGAAAATAAAATCACATGTCAGTTCTAGTATAATATATTTGCCCTGTGAATCCCGTTTATCATCTGCATTTCTTCTTGGTGTAGCAATTTTAATGGCCAGTAGTGAAAATACGTAAGCTCGCGCTGCACTAAAAGAGACTGCTGTCCGCCAGTCAACAGCTGGACACGATTGATCAACAGGGGCTGTAAAGAAAGGACTGGTTGCATACAGCACGACATAGCGCAGCTGGCGTAATATGGTGTAGCGTAGCCGGCAAATTTGACGGACTTTCTGGGTACATTTTATTTTTTCTACAGTTCTCTGTTGAAGACACCATAAAAGTGTTTACTGATACCGTTTTTAAATAAATTGATTAACAATGTGGTAGATATTTTATTCATTTAAAAATGCATTTTGTAGACAAAGGATGGAAAATACTTGAAATTTGAATTCTAAAAATTCCGCATAAATGCCACATCAATCTATACAATAGTGCCTTCCTTTCGTAATTTATTGTAAAATTTTACTATGAATAGTTTCCGAGCTAGGAGTGTAATAATCGCGTAATTTCACGAAATTACGTTACTTTCGCACCTAAAAACAACCGGAAGCGTTTCCTAATTACAGGTGCGAGTTTGTCAATGGTATTAACTTAATGTCTACTTTCTACGACAGAAAAATAAAATTTCACCAAAATTGCAAGAGTTCCTGAGGTCGATTTGAAATGGAGTGCCCTGTGTATAGGATCTTTCCTTGAGAAGCAAGAGAATTATTGGTTGTTATCTCGCGTAACTTTTTTAGTTGCAGGAAATTATTCAGTGTCAAAAAAATCTGATTCCCCCCCATTTCATAGTGCGAAATATTAGGTTCTCAATAAACCAGTTACCTTTTCGTAACGTAACAGTCTTTGTCAAATGACGAAATTTTTCTAACAGATGCGCTTGATTAACACATCTTGCACTGACAGCGAGTAGCTTACAGAGCGCTGCTGTTAAGGTTATACATTACTACAAGTGAAATATAGCTAAAACTACATAAGAGTTTTCGAAATGATACTGACCCTGAGTGCCGTCGCTTTTGATACGTAAATACGTGTTATTCGATGGCGATACAAAGAACACACACGAGATAGCGAACCTAACCCATAAACATTTTTTCAACATTTAGTAACCGAAAATCACGAAGTAGACACAATCGAAAAATCAATGCACATCCTCCACATATTGCCAAAAAGTCCTGAAATGAACATTATTGAGGAAGCAGAAATATATTTACACTCCCTAAAAAACACCCAAAATTTACTAAATGAACAAATAGAACTAAAACATAACAATTATATCGAAAACTTTATACACATCTTCCAGCATGAAAACGGGTAACATTAGCAAAGACAATATGTACCCAGACCCATAGCAGCACAGATAATACAGGACACATAACACCAAGGAGGTTAGAATCTCTGGAGATGCCCTGACACTGAAAAACTGAAGCCAACAAAATGTGCATTCCAGCATTTGTTTGTGCCGAAAACATTGGTAATAATGTGTGGTAAAGTAGCTCTAGTCATTAAAATGTATGTCATATCTAAGTAAATAGTCCGATGTGACTGCCAGTTTAGTGGCTTTACGTAAAGAGGGCAATGTTCACACAGCATTTTAAGGGAGAAATCTTTGTTTTGGGTACAAACGCATAGCCCCTCTGGCTTCAAGCAATGCCTGTTTTCAGCATAGGTAACGTCACCTCTCTTCAGTCTAACCTCCTTGGATAACAACCTCTGATGTAAACATTATGTAAACGTTCAAATATCGTTGACGCAACTGTTAAATGAAGATCAAGTCATAAATAGACGTAAATACAGATTGATAAAGCAGAACAACAGTGTACGACATTTGACAGATCGATTTTCAGCGATATTGAACGGAATTGAAGAAAATCTCACGTATGTAAAAGTAGATTTCAATCAAAATAAAATATAGCGTAACATATAATTTTATTACTGTGGTGTCGCACAAGTCCAAAGTGCGCGCCACCTACTTTCGCCGCGCGCCGCCATGCACGCTCGGCGCGGCGTTCTTACGACGTCAGCCACAACCGCCCTCTGCTACAACTCCGCTCGTGGCCACCACTGAATAACATCGTTCACTTGGGACTGAGATAGGAACCAGTTAACACTTCGGAATCAGATAGGCACCAGTTAAGACTTGGCTATCGAATAGGCACTAGGCAGGCCTCTAGCTCAACTATGTATCAGCATTCTGCAGTACTGAACTATGTAAAAGTTAAGTATTGTATAAATTCTCTGCAATATATATCTCGTTCTAATTTACTCTAGTGTTTCTAGTTTCTGCTGTTCCACTGGCTGCTCACCTCCTGCCTGCACAAGCGTGCATCCTTTATTTCTGTGTCGGTCTTTCTACACGGCCACCGACACCTACGACGGAAACGAGATACAAAAGCGGCGATGAGGCTGGGACACAAAAATTACCATCATAAAATATGTGTTGTTATGATTGCAGAACACCTGAGGATGGCGTTTAATAGCCAAAATCACGTCATTGTGCCAATAACAATGTGCCAATAAAAGCTATCAATATTTAATAGCAGTGTCTTGGATTAAAACTTGAAAATGTCACTAAAAGACATTTTTAACAATGCGGGCGCCACACAAATCAAATTGAAAGATATATGTTTCTTAAATGAACTAGTATCATAAATATGCTATTTTAAAAATAATTTTATATAAGGGCTATAGAGTCTCATTCTTACAGGTAAGTATTTTTTGTTAAAACACACATAAATAAGTAAAAGAAAATGATTCGTTTTAGGTGCATTTTCTCCCAGATCCTCTGAAAAGATGCTAGCGCACTTGGGGCACGATCTGTTTTGACGGGCGCACTACTTCTCCCACCACTGCAATGCCTGCAGCATGTGTGGGAGTGAGACGGCTATATGCCAAACGCTGCAAGGGGGAAACCAAGGAAGGCGTTTTTTGGAACACAGTGAGCCTACTAAGTGGAGATGACACTGTCGTAGAGTATTTTTATAATTGGGATTTTAGTACTAATATATACTTGCTATCTTTTTTCATTTGCCAAACCATAAACTTTATTCTTTAATGAAATAAGCACATTACGCAGTATTCATGTGATTAGCTGAAATACATACCTTTCTTGAAAAACAAAACAATTTGCATTAACCTGTTTAACATATTTAGAAATCTTTATTGAATTCCTTAAAGCGAAAGGATAATTTTCGACACCTCAAGGTCAAAGCAACAGAGATATTAAGTAACGTAATTATATCACTGTGCAAAAAAATTGAAGTGTAGAATTATATATGCCGGCCGCGGTGGCCGAGGAGACTGAGGCGCTCCAGTCACGGTCTGCACGGCCACTACGGTCGGGGGTTCGAATCCCCTCTCGGGCATGGATATTTGTGCCGTCCTAGTTCGTAAGTAGTTCGTAAGTAGTTTGTAAGTTTAGGGACTGATGACCCCGTAGTTACGTCCCATACGTTCTACAAACATTTGAACATTTTTGTAGAATTATAGCCTATGATCATTTTGTATATAGTTAACACATCCAAAAAATTCAAATTCTTTTTAGACATATATATCAATGGTGTGAACTGTGCTGTCGAAATGTAATAAGTACAAATAATAAAGTGCACAAAACATAACATTTGAAAGTATTAAAAAGCATAAATCTGTGAAAAATTCTGGAAAAAACACTACTCCAAGATACCAACTGTGTAAAAAACGTAAATATTTAGCTAATTAAAATAACTTAAAACTTCACAAATAATTATATATAAAAATGTACAAAACGTTGTATGTACTGTGTAAGACCGCCGTTATATGTAAAATTAATTCTAGCTAAAATGAGCCAGTTAAAAGCTAACTTTAAACATATAATTCTGGCCTTGAAGACCAGTTAAAGGGTTCGCGTGAACTACTGACTACTTCCTGCAACAGAATCCTGTTCTACGGCCCAAAATTTAGAACTGACTCAAAATTTACTTTAGCAGCAAGAAGATAAAGAGATGGTGGCCGACACACGTCGTGTATCACGAGAATTATACACAATCATTAATATACAAGCCACCGCGAACCAAACTATTTCATGAAGGTGGCTGAGAGAACATTTATGGCGCAACGGAATTAAAAATATGATAATTTGCACCTGAATTTGTTCTGAGCACTGGTGAAAAACAACATTAAATAAAAGGGAGGGTATTCATTAACTAATAATGATAAGTAGAATAAAATTTCGCCGCGGTGGAGTAGCCGAGCGATCGCCGGGCGCCGTGGCTCAGCGCGCCCGGTCAGGGGGCTAAACGCCCTCTGTAATAAAAAAAGCTGAGCCAACCATTCAACGAACAACCACGAACGAATTGAACGAACGACCGCGAACCACAGATCTACCAGATAAAAAAAATAAATAAAAAAAAAGAGAGCTGAACGTCCTCTGTAATAAAAAAGCTGAACCAACTGATCAACGAACGACCAAGAACGAACAATGAAAAACGACCGCACATCATAGTTCAAGCTGAAGAACAAAAAAAAAAAAAAAAAAAAAAAAAAAAAAAAAAAAAAAAAAAAAAAAAAAATCGGTCTAAAGCGTCTCGTTGCGGAGCGCGCGGTTGCTCGCCGTGGAGGTACGAGTCCTCCCTGGGGCATGGGTGTGTATGTTTGTCCGTAGGTTAGTTTACCTAGGTTTAAGTAGTTTGTAAGCTACGGACTGATGACCACGCAGTTTGAACATTTTGAATAAAATTTCACTGGAAATAAATTATTTATTCAGTTCAAACATGAGCAAATGGGGGAACCAGTTTTGTTAAACAATAAAAATGCACCCCATTAAAAAATTAATTTAAAGTAATCTGAACTGAACATCGTCGGAGGCGGGATTTACAATCAACAAGCATTCAGCCACTCATACGCGCGAAGCAAAGCGAAACTCACCCAACTCAGCGTGCTGATACGAAGCAGAAGCAGGCGCCGCTATCGTAGCCGAAATTCAGCGAACCAGGATGTACCACACAACACAAGGAAAATAAACTTCGTAGGTGTCTCTGATCTGTTTTTCTGTACTTGAGATGGTACGCGATAATAGCGAGATTAATTTCCATTTAAATCAAACCGTGAGCATGCAGATTTACTGAGACACACGGCACGTGTCTGCTACATTACATATTCGCACCCTACTGAAGGCGAAGTGCGTAAAGGTCGTATTCATTTCAACAAAAATCAACGGGATCAAAGATTACGAAGCACGAATACACAATAGTAAGGCACTGGTATGTGAGCAGTGGCGAGAACTCAAGTGACTAGCTATAAACCCTCGAAGTCGGAGTTCGGAGCCACGTGGTTTCGAAAACCAATAGAAAAAAAAATCAATTTCCGAAAAATAAAGAAAAATAGCTACGGCATGCAACCCTTACAAATGCGTAAGATACCATAAGGAAGCTAAAGAAATACATTTAGACACGATTGGGAAGGTTTTACACGGATGCACGAAGTCCAGTCTTCAAAAATCAGAAAAGTGGAATAAATTCAAAGTGGGAGTAAATCAACTAAGAAATACGGCATGCAGCCCCTAGAAATACGTAGTAATTCATAAGCAAGCTAATAAAGGGGGTTGTACAAGGCTAGAAGAGAATTTACTGGGGGAGTGTGAATGCAAAGTACGAGTTTAGAAATGAAACACAATTTAAAGTAGACGGAGAGGAGATCGTGAGGTATTAATGGAAACCATAAAGATACATGCATAATTTCTTGCCTGAAGGACATAGAAACAGACACAGGGGTAGCTGAAGGCTTTGTTCTAAGAACACACCACATGGAGTACATATCACTCGCAGAAGGAGAAAACGGGAAAGAATATTTCATATGCACTACACAGTATAAAAATATTCCTGCACATTAGTTGCATCCCACAAAGCTAGAAATTAACCGAGTTTTTTCACCGTCATCTAGTCTCACAAAGGTTACCGATTCTCAGCCGTTACCAAACCGAATTAGTTACATATTCACTGCGCTTACCTGTGCAAAATCACCGAAATGAAATTGAATACACTTTCGTACATGATCGAAGAAACTTATTCCGAAAAATGAACTTAAGTTCTGAGGTCTAACTTGGACAAACCAGACAACGAATCTCTATCATCTCAAAGGAGGAGGAAAATCAGAACATCTTACCAGGTCGAAGTGCAGCCACAGAGTGACCAGACGGTCAGTGGGTCCCTGCCACCACGGTAAATCGGTAAAAACCCAAGAAAAACGAGGTGGTGGGGAGAACTTAGACTTGCTCGTCCTACCGAGGCTCGCTACCGGGCATTGCCAACCCAACTTGTAACCAAAGGGTGGAGGAACCTCTTTGGTAGCATCAAAAGCAGAGGTTGGTAACGACTACCTATCGACACGAAGCCAGAGGAATACTAGCAGTGAGCAGCCAGCCGCCAACGACGGAAATTCTCATACATACACTCAGACTCCCATGCTAGAAGATGCTCATACATGCACATACAGAATAAAGCAAGTACACATTCTCACAGGGACAGTGGTGTCATGGAGAAACCGTTCGTCTTGCCACATTCATAGACACAATGATTAATTATTAGCATAATAAAATCCCAGCAATATTACAGAAACTAACATTTAAAAACAACTAATGAAATGCTATTCCTCATGCCTCCGAACGCTAGGGGTTCTTGCTTAGCAAAAAGGCCCATCTAGTGAACTTAGAAAAATTACAAAGTTAAAAACCTAGGGCAGATGGCAGATAGGCGTCTTTCAACTGCAAATGACTTGAAAGTGGCAAAATTAACATCTTAATTAAAATAACTGTGTAGCCAAACAAAACAAATAAATATTTACTGTGTCATTATTTAACATTACGTTGTCATAAGGAAAAAAAAATTATGTACGTTTGGAGTTGATACTCTCTCTCTCTCTCTCTCTCTTTCTCTCTCTCTCTCTCTCTCTCTCTCTCTCTCTATATATATATATATATATATATATATATATATATATATATATATATATATATATATCCTCTAGTGTTCATAAACCACTCATTCGATTGCAATGAAACTTTGGTGAATTGTTCACCTTACACCCACGAAGGTTCCTGACTCCAAAACAAAAGAGCGTGACACATAACTCAGGAGATAGGAGGTCATAAATAATGAGAGGCCACCTCGTGAGAATAACCAGATTTATGCGTCAATTATTGGAAAATGGGGGTAGTTAGTGACCTGAAACAAAGTTTGCATGTAATTTCGGATGTTTATGAAGCGTTCTGTAACTGAACCCACCACAACGCCACAAAGTGATCAAACGAAAAGAAGTCTACCGCTCACAAACGTTTCGCTTTAGATGTCGTAAAACTGCCGCATCAGGCATGAACTTGTATCAAAGGAAGTTAGGATTACAGATTTGCATGTCAGTATTTGTTTTTGTCTGTAAGTCTCCCTTAATTCTCTTGCATCCAAAATTAAGCAATCTGTTTTCTTAATCTCTATCTATATAAAAGCGAAGGGACACTCACTCACTCACTCACTGACTAAACCGAAATCTCGAAAACTACTTCACCTATGAAGATGAAATTTGGCAGGAATATAGTTCACAGGTAGAAACCGTCAGCTAAGATAGTTTCATTCCGATTTTCAAGAAATTTCGCACGCTTAAACTTCAAAACAAGAGGAACGTCACCGTCTACCTTAAGTTTCATAAAGTGCATGGGGGAGGGTACTTCCTAAATACTTCCTAAATACCTTAGTCGCGCCATAACTTGAGAACAGCTCGACCGATTTCACAGATCCTCTTTTTGTTGTTTTCGTTATACTCAGAACAAGGGTTGTATGAAATAAATCTGGAATATTTGAGAACAAAGTGCGTTTTTCAATGTGACCCTGCGATTCTATTGCACAGAAATCTATAGTTTTGTTCGGATATTTATGTAATTTTGCACACTTTTCTTTAAAAACAAGAAGAATGTCACTGTCTTTATAAAATTTCTTTCGGTGTGTGGTGGAGGATACTTACTGAATTTTACAAAATGCTGCTCCAGTCTTTACGAATTTTTGCACCCAGGACTTAAATCAAGAGGAAGATCACTGGGTACATAAATGTTTGTATGGTACGTCACAGAGGGTACCTTATAGAAAACGTTGCCGAGAGAGGGAAACGAACAGAGAAATGCGTTTTATTGGTAGAACCCTTAAAACATGCAACAGAATTACAAAAGAAACTGCATACACTACGCTTGTCCGTCCATTTTTGGAGTATTGCTGCCCAGTGTGGGATCCTTATCAGGTGGATTTGACGGAGGACATCGAAAGAGTCCAAAGAAGGGCAGCTCGTTTCGTATTGTCACGATATAGGGGAGACAGCGTTACGGAAATGATACAGGATCTGGGATGGGAATCATTACAACAACGGCGCTTATCGCTGCGGCGTGGGCTACTTACGAAAGTCCAATCGCCAACATTCTCCTCCAAATGCGAAAATATATTGCTAAGTCCCACTTACATAGGTAGAAATGATCATCAGAATAAAATACGAGAAATCAGAGCTCGAACGGAGAGAATCAGGTGTTCTTTCTTCCCGCGCGCTATTCGAGAATGGAATGGGAGATAAATAGTATAATGGCGGTTCGATGAACCCTCTTCCAGGCACATAAATGTGATTTGCAGAGTATCCCATGTAGATGTAGATGGATGAGAAAGAGGAGGGAAGGGGATGTGGAATACGAGAGTGTAGGATAAATAAACACCCGGGCAACGCCGGGTTTACAGCTAGTATGTAATATATCTGGAACTATTGTTCGCGATACAGCCAAACGTGTGGTGTTTTGTAGATTAAGTTCTGTTCAACGAGAACGTTGTTGGGACTCTGTAAGTTTCATGAATGAAAAAAAGCGTTCGCATACATATGTGTAGCCAAACGTTGAATTAAAGGCGCCCGTGCCCGCGGGTGGAGGAGCGGCCGTAATAAAATTGTTTCTGCCATGCCTGCTGTAATTAGACAACCCCGGGCGCGGCGCACTCCACCGAATACCAGCGTAATCCCCTACATGCGGACCTTTAACAGCCAGAGCCCATAAGCGATACACCGGCGATTGAAAAATTCAAGCGTGTATCAGATAAGCCTCGGCCAATATAACACGGGCATTAATCAGTGTTGCCAACTCGATGTCACAAATTAGCTCTAAAAGTGAACCTGAAAGTCCCTAGGAAAGCGCTATATCTGAACGAGCAGGCGCTAAAAAAGGCGTTAGAATAGTTTACAATAATACTCACGCTGAAGTAAACCAAATATAATAAATTTCGTTACATCTGACAACGGTGGAAGTTTCGATGATGAGTGTTGTATTGACGAGTGATGGAAAAATCTGTCCATTGTAAACATTTCTGGCACAGTTGACTTGCATATGAATTCCAAATAAACGTGTGTTGCAATGTAAAACTGTTATATAATACGCTACTGTTGAGCAGTGTATTTATTTGTGTGCAGATGATGCACAATTAGTTTACATATTACATTGAAATTGGCCTGTTGTGTGATTATTTAAGCAAGATTTCTGACAGTTGAGATCTGCAAATGCAAGTTAAAGCGCTCACTGCTGCTCTAAATTACTTTACGAGTGGCCATAGTACATGCGCAATGGAAATTTATCTAACTGCTCACTCCTTAAGGGAGCAGCCAACGTTTTAACAAACATAAAATTAATGTCAAAATAAATGAACAGATAATTAAACATGGAATGGAGAGCATGAAATTATAAAGCAGAGGTTTCATACTTTAAATCATCATCTATTCAATAAAATGAACAAGCAAATAAATGTGGGGAGACCAAATTAAGCACACACATCTATTCAATAAAATGAACAAGCAAATAAATGTGGGGAGACATTTCTGCCCTTTATGACTATGGAGGTAATGTGGGAGGAAAATTGCGAACACACAATGGATAGATGAAAGCACATTCATTCATTCAAAGTCAGACATTCCCCACCACACACCGGATGTAGAGCGCGCTAAAAACTCATACAGGGCGCGTTCAGAGCATAGTGTCTACCAACCCTCTATACCTGAGGAAGATAATACCCTCTTCAACGGCTCCCAGAGAAGTCTCTTTTCACCTTTTTCGTCCAAGAGGCACCACACTAAGAACACGGACACCTCGCCATTTTGTCAAGAACGCTTGTCTCTGGCCACCCAGCAGACGCCAGCGCAGACGACAAACGAAGCCATGCGTTCTTAATTACAGTAAACGAGGCCTAAAGCGCGACGCGGCGACTGTAAGCTATTGCGCGGCAGTCAATATTAAAAACAACTTTCCATATTCACATGAACACACAAGTTCAATCACACGGGTGGTAACATAGATAAACATGGAGCATTGATCATCAATAAACAGAATAAAAATAATTAACATACTAATAGACAACATTAATGGTGGAGAAATACTTTAGGTTAATGAATAACTCAAAAATGTAACACGACCACACATTCTGTGGAAGTGTTTCAACATATGTATGAAGCACGAGTGCATGTCCGTGGCATGGCTCCTTTTGGCTTCACACGTTCATGTCACACTGAGCCTTATTGCAGTAAACATTCGCTGTTAACGGGTACACGCCGATGCTGCTGTGGCACCTGTTATTATGATATCTGTAGGCAGACGACGTTGAAACCATTAGCAGTACATCTACTATTCCCCAGGTGGCACCTGCCGTCACCGGATGAAATTCGACGTCGTCTTTTCAAGTTAAGTATTCTTTCCTGCAATACTTTACAGATTGACGAGGATCGCTGCCGAAATCACTAGCAGTAAGTACTATTTTTTGCTGACATATTGAACAAACTGTAGAAGATCGCTGCCAAAAACACTAGCAGTAGCCTCGAGTGATACGACGGTTAGAACATAAATAGTGGCAACTATTTATTCACAATCGATACAAAAGCGTTACATGGTTGCACCTGTTACTGTCCTTCAAAGCAGCCACCAGCGTTGTGTAAAACCCGTTGCCAGCGATGTGGAGGGCGTTGTGTACCGTTAGAAGAGCCTGTTCTGTTGATGGTGCAAGTGGAGCGGTCTAATGTCTGTCGAATCTTTGAAATAGTTCTGAGAGAAAATCTCAAAATCACGCTGACTTGAGTCCGGGAAGTATGGTGGATGGTATAGTACTTCCCACTCCCATCGACTGAACGAGCACTCACAGCTTGCGCCATATGCGCCAGCGCATACTGCAAAATGATGTGCGGGTTGCGCTGAAAGCGTTGCCGCTTCTTTCGCAAAGCTGGTCCAGGTGATGCTCCAAAAACGAACAGCAATACAGTGATTTTCGGGTGTGCAGCCGGATCCCATTCCACCGTCACTTAAATTCAATACATGAAAATATCAAGTTTACCATGGAGAGTGAAAAAGATGGAGCTTTACCATTTCTGGACGTGCTGGTACGACGCAAGGATGACGGCTCTTTGGGACACTCTGTGTACAGGAAACCTACGCACACAGATCTATACCTCCAGGCGTCCAGCTGCCATCATCCCGCACAAACCGCTGGTGTCCTTAGTACGCTAATACATCGAGCACACTTGATATCAGACGAAGAAAATCTTCCTGCAGAACTGGAACACTTGGAGAAAGTGTTCAAAGAGAATGGCTACACTCCACGCCAAATAAGGAAGGCCATACGTAATCATAACAACAAGAAGCAACGCACAGAGGACAATGAAGAAGATTACAAATCAGTTGCATTCCTTCCTTATGCTGGCAATGTGTCCTCTAAAATAGGCAGATTGCTAAGGAAACATAAAATCCAGGTCATCTTCCGTCCACCAGCGAAGAATATAGCCCTAGTCGGATCTGTAAAAGACGATTTGCTATTGAAAAAAGCGGGCGTTTATAAAATTCCCTGCGAGTGTGGTTCTGCTTACATAGGTCAGACGACTCGAACGGTTCAAGAGCGTTGTACGGAGCACGAAAGACACACCCGTCTTCTGCAACCGTCGAAATCAGCTGTAGCAGAGCACTGCATTTCCATGGGACACTCCATGGAATACAACAAAACCACAATTTTAGCTCCAGTTTCCGGCTTTTGGAACTCAGTCTTCAAAGAAGCGGTTGAAATACGCCTTGCTGACTATTTAATAAATCGTGACAACGGCTTTCAGCTGGATAAAAATTGGAACCCTGTTCTTAAAGCTATTGAGGCACAGCGGAATCGACGGAATCATTCGATTCTCGATGATTAGATGAGTGTTCACTTTCACCACCGAGGGCAGCACACACAGCTCGGCCGTACCGCGCATGTCACCATCTAACACATGCGCAGTAAGACTCCAGCGTATCTCGCATGCGCAATACTCGGTATAAATACCGCGAACGTACCTGCGCTCTTCAGTAGTTGCCTACTCACCTGAAGATGGCCGGACGTCTCTGGGCCGAAATATCGTTGCAGAATGTCAATGGGATCCGGCTGCACACCCGAAAATTACTGGAAGAAGAAATACGCCGGGAAAATTTTAGAAGTCACAGCAATACAGTGCATTGACGGCTTCCGTTATTCCTGTTTCGAAAACAGTGACACCGTTACGTTAGACCGCTCGCTCACAATTGACTGTTGTTTCCCACGACTGTGCGCACGCTGGTGACGTGGGACGGGCGAGTCCATTTGCTAGGTATATCAACAACGTCTGCTATCAGCGACAATAGTAGATTCCATTGCATAGTGTCTCCACAGCGGTGTTGCTACTGTTTAAATTCCAACCCTCGTATATCCGAAAAAGTCGACAGTGATAGAGCACTGTTTTTGAGAGGTTCATGCGATGGAGTAGGAATGCGCCAGGATATCACTACACGCCGCAACAGGGCATAGTGTCGTTAGAGAGGCCATTAAAATACGCATAATGGCAAAAATGACTGGGGGCTCACTACGTTTAATACACGATGCAAGTAACATTTATAAATTATTTAGTTTTAGACCAAAATTACTTTCAGTTCAGCGATTAATTTATATCTTGGTTGCGTGTCTTTTAGAAAACCGGAAGTGGATAAATATTTGCAAGTAAGTTGACGTGAACTTGGTACATTTTCCTTTCCAACACAGCACACTATCAGTGACCCCCTTAGACTAATATGTATAGGCTGTACCTCCATACGTCATTGTTTAATTATGAAAAATATTTAAAAATGAAGCTGTTTTGACTGATTATCGTTGTGCAGTGACATTGAAACGGTATATTTTCATGGCATACTAATACCCTCAGTTTTACAATGTTTTTTAAAAACACTGTAAGCCTTTAACTAGTGATATGCAGGTTCCTGTCAATTAGTTGCAACAAATTCATACCTAAAACGACACGTTTTCGAGACATCCTCAATTTGATAAAGCTTTGTAACAGCTCACATTCACCACAATACCATATCTCTATACTTATAAGACGCATTTGTTGTCTGTCTGTCTGTTCTCTTATAACTCAAGATCCAGACAACCAAATAACATGAAATTTGGTACATGTACACAAAATTACATGGGGAAGATTCTTAAACAGGATTCGTTCCATTTTAATCTCATTCTGGCCATGTGCCTGTTCCATGCCGTGTGATAATGAACCTCCCCCCCCCCCTTTTATTACATGCAAATAAACGGTTTTGTACGCTTCTACAGAAAACCTTATTTTAAACCCGGGTACTTGCAGCTAGTACTCTATAAAGAAAGTCACTCCGTTACAACTGTTGAGGCCTGCATCCTTTCAATTTGGGTCAACTCGTGCACTTCGTCGGAGCAGGAACTGCAAATGCACGTATAACTATCGACGGAGAGCAGCACGCTTCATTTGGTAAGCGAGAAAGCGTCAAGTAGATGATTAAGAAACTGACGCTGCAAAAGAGGCCTTCTGTATCGCTGTGCGCGCTTTTGTCACATTTTCAAGACCAAAATTTTCATGTAGAGTCAATCAATATATCCCGCGAAGCGACCAAAACGATAAGAGAGATTAGGGCTCGCACGGAGGCATACAGGTAATCATTATTCCCGCGAACCATACGGGAATGTAATAGGAGGAAGTGACAATGTCACGCAAAGTATACTCCACCACACACCTTGACTGTAGATGTAGATGTAGACGTTCCGCCGGCCGCGGTGGCCGAGGGGACTAAGACGCTCCAGTCACGGTCTGCACGGCCACTACGGTCGGGGGTTCGAATCCCCCCTCGGGCATGGATATTTGTGCCGTCCTAGTTCGTAAGTAGTTCATAAGTAGTTTGTAAGTTTAGGGACTGATGACCCCGTAGTTAAGTCCCATAGACTATACAAACATTTGAACATTTGAACATTTGTAGACGTTCCCCGCTATCCCTCCTCCGCAGCCCTCCCCCTTCGTGACTATCGATGTGCATTGGACGCAGAGCTTAGGATGGTAGAACAAGATTACGATTCAGAAGAAATGTACACAACAACAACAATAATAATAACAGCAGTAATAATAACTTTAAACTTGGTTTCAAGAGAAAATTATATTATTATGTAATAATTTTGCTCTCTTGCTGCTAACAAGGGAACCTCCTCATCGCACCCCCCTCAGATTTAGTTATAAGTAGGCGCAGTGGATAGCCCGTGAAAAACTGAACACGAGTCAATCGAGAAAACTGGAAGAAGTGTGGAACTACGAAAAATAAGCAAAATATAAAAACTGAACGATCCATGCGAAATATAGGCAACGTTGAGCAGATTATGAGTGTAGGAGTGTAGTGGTCCTGTGAGTAGCGTGAGAAGATATGGAGCAAGAGGTCATTGGTTCAAGCCTTCCCTCAAACGGAAATTGTGATTTATGTTTATTTTCGCAAAATTATGATCTGTTCGTCCGTTCATTGACGTCTCTGTTCTCCGTAATCAGTTTTGTGTCTGTTTTGCGACCGCACCGCAAGAGCGCGCGATTGGCAGACGAAAGGAAGTGGCTCTGCCATGGCAACCTAAAACATTTCATCGCAAGGTGATAGGTCAACCGATTCCTCCACAGGAAAACACGTCTAACGTATTCTATACGACACTGGTGACGGTATGTGCGTCATATGAAATGAATCTCCTGTCGAACCACTTAGCTTGTAAACTTGGTGAATGGGTAAAGAGATTCTACCTTGCCCGACATAAGTTTTCTTGTGGATGTGGTAATCACTCGCAAAAAAGTGATGAATACATAAGAGTTTGTCACATAAACAGCAACAAATGAATGTAACATTGTCACAGTCTGAAAATGAAAAAATAAATAAATAAATAAATAAATAAAATGTTCGCCTGTGGGAAATCTCGAACTACTGACCTACGTAGTTCCTCGCGCTAGGCACAGGAATATAGCGCTACTGTGCGTAGTATGTGTTCTACGTTACTTATCTTCCGCATGGACTGCTCATTTTTTATATTTTGCTTATTTTTTTCGTAGTTCCCCACAACGTCTTCCTGTTATCTCGATTGATCTGTGAACAGTTTTTCAATGCCTATCCACTGCGCCAAATTATAACTAAATCTGAGGCGGGTGCGATGGGGAGGTTCCCTTGTAAGATCTGGAAGAAGGGATTGACTAACAGCAATTCTTAGAGACTTTTTAAAACTATAATCAGAGTTCTAGTTTTCGTACTAGACAAAACAGAAAAAAACCAAACATTTACATGCTTATATGGAACCAAACATAGCAATAATAAAGTCTCATTTCACATTGGATCAGTGTGAACGTAATCTTCAACACGAAGATTGAAAAGTTTTACATGTTTTAAACCACTTTTTTAAGGCATTGAGAATGGTCGCACAGCGACAGAATTCTATGAATGCAATAACAAATACATATTTGCGACTGATTGCTGGTCATCATTCACATGTTCCACAGCAAAAACAAAACCTAGTTTTGCTCGTCTTGAAGACAGAAAACTTTTGCACGAAGAGACTCCTGCTGTGCAAAAGAATGAACGCAAGGTAAATACGATATTTTAAGCTTTTTTCCGCAGTAGGCTAATGAAGCACTTCTTTCTGGCTGGCGCCCCGTCTGTTGCGAAAGACAGCTTTTCCCAAGTGAGTTTTATTCTTTCAGCTGCTACTTGGACTGCATCTGAAATATGTGTCCCGCTAGCAGTGGTCCCGCATAGCCAGAAGCTCTTCTGTTACATGTAGCTTCACATAACAGAAAAGTGGTTCACTGGCGCGATTTGCGAACAGTCTGAGCGATTTCGCTTGGAGTCTACTATATGCTGCGTGCCGATCACTTGTATAGTAAGCAACCCCGAGTTTTTAAAAATATTTTTAAAGGCATTTTAAGACATTTTGTTCGTCATTTTATTCTCAGCCAGTCTCGCTTGCCTGGCTGCTCACAGTGACTACTTTTGCACTGATTCTGCACGTGTTTCCTCATGAGCCCCCGTTTACCGGCTAACTCAAATCTTTACACGCCTCACCCACGCGGGATTTAAGCATGATTTTTACTGGTATTTTAATGCTACTGATGGTATCATTTTCTGTTGAATCAGGTAATACTTCTTGATATGCGTATATCCTTTTAGTATTTGTAACAGGCTCGGTTACCTTATTTTTTGTAGCTCTTCGAGATTGGATTAACTTCCTGAAATGTGCATGATATTCTTCTCTATGTGGGAGCTAATGTGGGGTTCATTGTCACTACTACGTCCAACAAAATATTCTTTCGTAATGGTCCTTTCATAAACAGCTTCCAAGCTCTTGCTCAACGTTGAGCAACATCGTAACTAGCTCTTAAGATTCCTTCCAGAGAACTCATCATCTTATTCAACTTAAATTAGTGGAAAAAGACTGTATAACGAATAATACAAGGGGAAACGAAAACAAATACACATTCCTCTCGCAGGTCCTTCAACCAAAAAATCTCATATATTACTTATTGTTCAGCCGGCCGCGGTGGCCGAGGGGATTGAGGCGCTCCAGTCACGGTCCGCACGGCCACTACGGTCGGGGGTTCGAATCCCCCCTTGGGCATGGATATTTGTGCCGTCCTTAGTTGTAAGTAGTTCATAAGTAGTTTGTAAGTTTAGGGACTGATGACCCGGTAGTTAAGTCCCATAGACTCTACAAACATTTGAATTGAACATTACTTATTGTTTACATTTTTATTAATTTTTTGTTTGGAGTATTTGCAGAAATGGACTTAAAACAGGCCAGTGTACGTTTTATTTATATGATTTCCTTAATCAAATATTTCTTTAACCTTTCACAACAGTTTTATTTGTCGTTAGTTTACTTAGTCTATTATGGGAAACATTATATATTGGCACATTTATTTTTTACCTTACGTTTAAAATTTTATGTTTCATTTGAAAGAGGACCCTCCTTGCTGTCTTATTGTCTTATAGTTATTATATTTTTATCATTCAGTGCGGTTTCCTCTTTCATTTTATATTCTTTATTCTTGTATTTTTATTATACCTTTTTCTTAGTTGTGCAGAATAACATTTTGTTCTTTTCATTTCTTAATAAGAACATATTTTCCTGCGGTATATTCACCCCTAGATGATATTTCAGTCTCAAACCATTCTTCGAACTGTCATTAAATGACTTACAGCGAATATGACGCAGTTATTTGAAGAATTATATCTTGTTATGTGTGTACCAATTTTCGGAGTCAAAATATCGAAAAAAATTCAAACAGATGGTGGTAGATATTAAACTGTCAGGAACTTTTGCTTGACTTGTTTTTCAATTCGACGCATAATGGATAGGGTATAGTGCCGCCCTGTAACGGCGTCCCATTGTGTCCACAGCGAAGGTTCTGCTAGCTGGCGGCCAACAAATACGCCTATAAAATTTGGTGGCGATCAGTTGCACGGTGCGACCTAAAAAGTGGGAACACGTTACACACAGACAGTCTCAAATCGCCGTTCTTTTTGCAAATATCTCTGAAACGTCGCGAGATATGGAAGAAAAAGAATAGAGCAAAGTTGTAGAGAGTTCTCTCCCCTAAAAATCCTTTTATTAAGTTTTCTCCTCGGATTAACGGTTAAGGCGTTATTTAATATCAAATTTCGAGCTGTCAAAGGGCAATCGCTTTTTGAACATCTCCCTATCTTGTACACCTCCCGTAAAATAGATTCCCACAATGTCCATGGTCTACCACATCCTCAGCAATCCTGGGCCTCTGCCACACTTACACCAGTGTATCCCTCTTTCCCTCCACCTCTACACTCCCCATATCCTGTCCCAGGGTCACTTTCGTCACCTTACCCTATCGGATGACGCCCTCTGTCCCTTTATCTACCCACCCTACCAACCGTAATCCTTCCCACTCCCCCCCTCTGGTAGGTCCAACGACCCCTCTCCCCCACCCTCTTCCTTTCCCATCCCCCGCTTAGCGTACCCCTCCCTCCCATCCTTGTAGTCCTTAGCACAGAGTAACATATACAGAGAGGAAGCCCCCCCTAAACCACTGTCCTACACTCTCCTCGTAGTTCCATAAGATGCTAGCAGATGTCAAGCGGTTCCCCGGCCTAGTACCGGTAGATCACAGTAGAGGCGCTTCTGAGGGTGCCTGTCGCACGTCAGAGGGTAGCGTGGAGGGAAGGCTGAGGGGAGAGCTCGCGCCGCCTGCCATGAGGCCACGGCTGTGTCTGTTGTGCCGGCGTTTGAGGGGAGGTGGTGGTGGAGGCAGCCGCTACCTGCCGCCTGCTCTGGCCAGCTTAAAGAGCTGCTTCTGACCACAGCGCCATCATGGGTCATCTTACGGAGCTGCTCTGGCACTCCCTCCCCGCACCCTTGAGCGTGTGACCGGGCCCTTACGGAGGTTTCCCGTCTGTATATTTTTGTCTGTGTCCTTAGGCAGTTCCTTCCCATCCCCTCCTCTCCCCCTCCCCTCACTGAGCTTCCTCCCCCCTCCCTGCACTTCCTCCCCCCCCTGCGGGGCCCACTGTGCTACAGTTTTAATGTGTGCATCGTCGTCAGTATTGTTCCGAACATCTATTCAGTCTGTTTTAACTCGTTGTGACCTTCACATGAAGTACAAGTGTCTCTGTTTTATTCGTCACTACACTGCTTGTGTCCATCAATGTGATTTTATGCCACCGTGACCAACGTTTAAAGATTGAGAGTACCGGGTGATCAAAAAGTCATTATAAATTTGAATACTTAATAAACCAAGGAATAATGTAGCTAGCAAGGTAAAAATTGACACACATGCTTGGAATGACGTGGGGTTTTATTAGAACCGAAAAGAAGTATTGCTAGACGCGTGAAAGATCTCTTGCGGGCGTCGTTTGGTGATGATCGTGTGCTCAGCCGCCACTTTCGTCATGCTTGGCCTCCCAGGTTCCCAGACGTCAGTCCATGCGATTATTGGCTTTGGGTTTATCTGAAGTCTTAAGTGTATCGTGATCGACCGACATCTCTAGGGATGCTGAAAGACAACATCCGACGCCAATGCCTCAACATAACGCCGGACATGCTTTGCAGTGCTGTTCACATTATTCCTCGACTACAGCTATTGATGAGGAATGATGGTGAACATATTGAGCATTTCCTGTAAGAACATCATCTTTGCTTTGTATTAATTTGTTATGCTTATTATTGCTTTTCTGATCAGATGAATCGCCATCTGCCGGACATTTTTGACCCTTTTTTTTGTTCTAATAAAACACTATGTCATTCAAACCATGTGTGTCAATTTTTACAGCCGGCCGCGGTGGGCGAGGGGACTGAGGCGCTTCAGTCACGGTCTGCACGGCCACTACGGTCGGGGGTTCGAATCCCCCCTCGGGCATGGATATTTGTGCCGTCCTTAGTATTAGCTAGTTCATAAGTAGTTTGTACCTTTAGCGACTGATGACCCCGTAGTTAAGTCCCATAAGCTATACTAACATTTGAACATTTTTTGAGAGGCGTAGGATGATTCTGCTAGCCTGCCCACTATGGGCATAAAATGGCAACAAAGGGAAAAAAAGACAATCGCAAACGGTCCACTTTTAGTGTTACTAACCTAAAGTGGGCCGAAAGTATTGGTACTGTGAATATAGATTACTCTTGTGCAAGAGTTTGCAAGTTCTTTAATTCTTCCTCTCTGGCGTCCTCTGATTTCACTACACTTTTATGAATGCAGTTTGCTGTAATGCCCTGCACTATACGGTATTCTTATACACATAAATATTGTATCACGTAGGGGGGCTCTGGTTCGATTCTCGGCAGGGGACAGGTTGTTCTGTGTTGTCATAATCATTTTTATCATCGTCGACATGCAAGTTGCAGAAGTTGCGTCAATTAAAAAGACTTGCGCTAGGCAGCCGAAGAATCCCACACGGGATCTCCCGACCAAAAATGTCATATGATGATTTCATTTGTACCACAGATTATACATTTGGCTCTACAGTCACAAAAAAGAGTGCTTTCACTGCTGTTTAAATAAGCTACCGGAAACCTTTTGTTGTGGCGTAAAGACAGCGCCACACACCAGACGCACACCACGATCGTGTAGAAGGCAGTGATCGACCGAAAGCTAATCGCAAGCAGGCGACGCGCATCCTGGAGGAAGTAACCGAAGATACGCGCCCTCGGCTGTATCTAGACCGACATACGTCTGGACGACCCGTCAGTTACTATTCCGGAATACGACAGTTACCAGTGAGATACGAAGGCAGTTACTAGTGAGAACTCAGGGCAGTTACTAGGCAGCTACGACGACAGAACTAGGACACTACTAACAAGGAAAGTAAATGGGCTCGAACAAACACATATACACCAAATTCGTATGAGAGATAATGTAAAGGTCCCTTATTGCACGTGTGATACTCCCGCATCTGCAAAACTCTGCAGTCGTCCGTTAGAGGCCTCTGCGTGTGCCTTGCCACATTGCACTTTGCCCTGTCGGTTCGCCAGTAGGGATGGTGCAGTGTGCCTCCGAAGTTGAGTTTTGTGACGTTATTTGTGTGGTGAAGCGTCAGATGGGGCTGAGATTGGCAATCAAACCTGCTAAAGTATTGCGATTGGTTGAGATGAAGTTACGAAGAACCCTTCTTCGTGAAGATGGTATTAGTGTAGAAGATGAATCATTCGCATGCTTTCTCGTATCTGTTATGGTACAGAAAAATGAGCATAAGTTAGATACTATTGTAACACTAACACATGATGATGATAATGACGAACAACTCATTGCAAGACGTAGTGCTACGGTAAATGCGGGAGGAGGCGATGGAAGCAGTGGCAGTGAATACCAACAGTCTTCCGAGAAGAAGGTTAAAGTTGCAACTATCATCACGGCTTTTGATGACAATACGCTAGAGAACACGTACGATGATTATTACATAAGTTATAGTTAAGATATCTGCATTACGTATGACGTCTACAATTACATCTACAGTGCTATCTAGAGCATGATTGCAAAGTTTTGCATAAAATCGACACCCACCAGCACACTGAGGTGTACGTAGAGATCCTGTAAGCAAACGTTCATACAGATATGTTTGTTCGAGCCCAAGTACTTTGTAAGTCAGAACGCGGCTACGAACTTAGCAGTAACTAGGTCTCAGTGCAGCTAGTATCATACGGACGACGCCGCGAGAAACAAGAAGAGAGAAGAAACAGACAGATGTTATAAAGATGAGTATTGTACATTTCAGTCAATAAATATCTTGTAATAGTAACTATATCAATGTTTTAGATGTCGAAGGCTCCTGCACCAATACCTTTACTGACGACTAGGCCGGAACGAGTAAACAACAAAAGGCAACGAGGTCACAACACCTTTATTTTTCGGGGCAGGTTGCTCAATTATTGTATTATCTGTCTTGGTCTTATAAGTTTCAGTGTTGAATAAGCCGTCTAATTAAAACCTTTGGCAGCGCTTCCCAAGGCAAGATGAGTTGACGCGAATTTATTAAGCAGAGTGGGACCGACGAGCAGTACAAACACAGACTGCACCTCACTTTCCACTCGCGCGATTCTCCGTGTTCGAGAGGCCCTGAAGTAGCGAGACGGTTTTACCGGCATCCGCCAATCACCCTCCAAAACTTGCGAGCAGCTCTGCTGGAATAATAAGCGTTACTGCCTCAATATGAGATTGATATCTTCCCACCACGGCCCGTCGTTGTCAGGCTTGTATTACTGCCAGAGCTAGTTACGCCCCTCACTGATCACATTAACTATTTAACAGATTGTGTGTGTCAATCCGTTACGTTGAAAAAAAAAATCATTGTTGTCTACCTCAGGCATGCCGCACTTTTTTTCATTCTGTGTTCTTTACATTGTTTGTACTTTCCGCAGAATTGCAAAATTTCCGTTTCTTGTTTTATATTTGGACACCATTGTACTTTGAAATTGCAGATGAAATTATAATATGAAGAATCGGCTTTGTTCCGGCGCTCGCAGCTTTGCCCTGTATTTACGCAAAAGATCAGATGATTTTTGTGCATCTGCGCTGAAATTGTCACCTGCCTCTCGAGTCAGATAGAGAATACTAAATTACATTGAAACATCCAATGAATATTTGTACTAAGGTCGTGATTGTAACCCGGTTTTCCTGCTGACTCGGCAGTTGCGCTAACTACCGTACCACCCTAGCAAAATGGCTTCACTCAACCGCATTGATTTACCCTGACACCTCGGTATGATTTTTGATTAGATGCTTCAGGCTGCATAAATATATCACAGATGGGTTGCAAAAGTAAACAGCCACCAGTTTCAAGGTTGCAGATTTATTTACAACCGGTCTCGAGCAATTATTGCCCCTCTTCCGGTATCTGTACTGGAAACAGTTAAGAATAATATACAGATACAAATATTTCATGAAATTTGCAGTACAGTCACAAGATTAAAGGGTCAACAAGCACACTGTTTATAAAGCTTTCTCGAAAAATCACAAAATGTGAAATATGCAGCAGTATAACGTATTCCTATTTCACATTTTGTCATTTTCAGAGAAAGCTTTATAAAAGCTATATATACAATGTACTTGTTGGCCCTTTAATCCTGTGACTGTACTGCAAATTTCATATAATATTTGTAATTGTACCGGGTCATCAAAAGTCAGTATAAATTTGAAAACTTAATAAATCACGGAATAATGTAGATAGAGAGATAAAAATTGACAAACATGCTTGGAATGACACGGGGTTTTATTTTTAAAAAAAGTTTAAAAAAAGTCCGACAGATGGCGCTTCATCTGATAAGAAAAGCAATAATTAGCATAACAAATTAAAACAAAGCAAAGATGATATTCTTTACAGGAAATGCTCAATATGTTCACCATCATTCCGCAACAACAGCTGTAGTCGAGGAATAATGTTTTGAACAGCACTGTAAAGCATGTCCGGAGTTATGGTGAGGCATTGGCGTTGGATGTTGTCTTTCAGCATCTCTAGAGATGTTGGTCGATCACGATACACTTAAGACTTCAGGTAAGCCCAAAGCCAATAATCGCACGGAATGAAGTCTGGGGACCTGCGAGGCCAAGCATTACGAAAGTGGCGGCTGTGCACTCGATCATCACCAAATGACACGTGCAAGAGATTTTTCATGCTTCTAGCAATACTTTTTTTTGTTCTAATAAAACCCCATGTCATTCCAAGTACGTGTGTCAATTTTTACCTCTGTATCTACATTATTCCGCGATTTATTAAGTTTTCAAATTTATACTGACTTTTTGATCACCCGGTATATTGTTCTTAACTGTTACCTGTACATATACCTGAAGAAGGGCAATAATTGCTCGAAACCGGTTGTAAATTAATATACAACCTAGCAACTGCTGGGTGTTTACTTTTCGAACCTAACTGAACACAGTTGCTGCAATCGATAAAACTTGTAATATCATGGATGTCTGAGTCGAGAAACGTCTCACCTAACGATCCGAACCCAGAGGCTGGAAAGTTGCACAGGTCACTCCAATATTCAAGAGAGGCAAAGGGGGTGATTCCCAAAATTACAGGCAATTCCCAAAATTGCAGTAGCATTTAGAATATATACTTCCCTCAAATGTTATGAACTACCTCGAAGAGAACGACCTATTGACCCATAGTTGTGGTGTCGCGCAAGTCTAACGTGCGCGCCACGTACTTTCGCCGCGCGCCACCATGCACGCACGGCGCGGCGTTCTTACGACGTCAGCCACGAGCGCCCTCTGCAGCAACTCAGCTCGTGGCCACCACTGAATTTGATCGACCACTCGGGAATCAGATAGGCACCAGTTAAGACTTGGCTATCGGATAGGCATTAGGAATCATCAGTAGGCAGGCCTCTATCTAAACTATGTATCAACATTATACTAGTCTGCTGCTCTCCAAGTTACGTATTGTATTATTTCTATGAAATATATCTCTTTTACTAATCTAGCTTAGTGTTCCGTTTCTGCTGTCCCACTGGCTGGTCACCTCCGTACCTGCACACGCGTGCATCCTATTCTCCCGTGTCGGTCTCTCTCTACTCGGCCACCGACACCCAGGACAACCGGCGGAAACGAGACACAAAAGTGGCAACGAGGATGGGATACAAAACTGGCGAGGATGATGGGATACAAAAATAGTCAACACGGATTCAGAAAGAACCGTCCTTGTGAAACACAGCTTGAGCCGGATCGCTGGTCGACTGTCAGCGATCGGCTGTTTATCTTTGCTCGGACTCTGTAGGGATCTTTGTATGCCGGAGTGGGCACGTGACTTTGACGGCAGCTGTGGCGTAGGGGGCGGTGGAAAGCGGGCGGGGTACGTAGCTCGGGGCTGTTGACAAGTGACGGCTTCCCTCGGCAGGCGGGTGGCCGTGGGGATGGACAAGGTCCCGTGTAACTTCTGCTCCGAGTGCGGGCAGTTGTTGAATTGCAATTGCTGTACTGATTGAAATCTGCGGAGGAGTGTGTGTGCCGCGGCCGTTTGCTCGGGGCTGACAAGCATTTTTCCTTCTGTGGCCTGAGCGGAAGCACGTCGGATGTAACTCGTTGATTCTTCAGAGAAGTGGAGACGGCGTGACAACGCATAACTGAGAGTGATAGTTGGTGAGCACTGTTTGTTTCATATCGGTTTGACAACCCGGTGCCGGCCGCGGTGGCCGAGGGGACTGAGGCGCTCCAGTCACGGTCTGCACGGCCACTACGGTCGGGGGTTCGAATCCCCCCTCGGGCATGGATATTTGTGCCGTCCTCAGTTGTAAGTAGTTCATAAGTAGTTTGTAAGTTTAGGGACTGATGACCCCGTAGTTAAGTCCCATAAACTCTACAAACATTAGAACATTTTTTTTTTTTTTTTTTTTTTTTTTTTTTTTTTTTTTTTGATAACCTGGTATTTGTGATTGACAGTTATGTTTAAAGTTCTTCTCGGTCGTTTCACTGGGGTTCGTCCTTTTCCCACAAACGGAATTTACCTGTAGTCATCAGCCCTGCTGGCTCACATTCCGCCAAAAAACATGTTTAGTTTCAAAGGAAAAATAAACAAATGGCATTGTGCCTTTAGGGAGAGACTTATTCTCAATAGAGAAATTAATATTTCACTTAAGTTAAAGATTTTGACTTAAATGGAACTTCTTGTCAGAAATTTTGAACTAATTTCTATAAATGAATGTTTTATGTTTTAGTGCTAAGGTACTCAATGCCGTTGAGCGTTTGTTGAAGGCTGCAATAATGTATAATGCAGAAGATTTGTGTGTTTAGCTTGTTCATTCATCCAGTCGTTCAGTTGCTTAGGTTACATAAAAAACTCTAACAACCTACTGTTGATTTAGTGCCCTAATTGTTTTAATTAATCTTTGATTGAAGGTGCTAGACTTAGTGTTTGAGGAGAGACTCCTGATTCATTCTTATTATTATTAGTATTGAGATGGCAAGGGCTGAGACCAATATTTATTGCAGAAATCTCCGGATAAATCTGTTAGTGTTTTAAATTGTAATAATTGTTTTTAGTGTTTACTGCATATAATTAAATTGTTTCGTAGGATAATTTTTTTTCTAGGCATTGAGCCTGTCCTCAGATGCGCTTCAGGCAAGATTGTTTATAATTATACTTGTTGTTAATAAAGCGTTATTGCAGACAGTGAATCATGTGCAATCCGAGTACATGTCCCAGTCCTTCCTTAGAATATAGTAGTTGCATATTATATGCGGCACACAGCTAGCTCTTTAATCACGTAAAGTGATGAGTGTTATCCACAAGGGATCTCAAATCGATTCCATAGTTTTAGATTTCCAGAATGCTTCTGACATTCTTCCTTCCTAATCAAACTGTCTGTTTATGGAATATCGGCACAGTTGAGCAATTAAATTTGCGATTTCCTTTTTCCTTTCAGAAAAGACACAGTACGTAGTATTTGATGAAAAATAATCGCGTAAAACAGAAGTGATATCTGGCGTTCCCCAGGGAAATGTTGTAGGGCCCCTACTGTTCCTTATCTTTATAAACGATTTACGAGACAATGTGAGGAATTCTCTTAGACTATTCGTCGATGATGATGTCATTTATCGGTTAGTGTAGTCACCAGAAGATCAAAAGCAACTGCAAAATCATTTACATATCTGCATGGTGCGAAACATCTACATCTATATTCATACTACGCAAGTCACCCGATAGGTGTGTGGCGGAGGGTACCTTGAGTACCACTATCGGTTCTTCCAGTCCCGTATTGTTCGCGGAAAGAAAGATTATCGGTATGCCTCTGTGTGGGCTCTAATCTCTCTGATTTTATCTTCATGCTCTCTACGCGAGATATATGTAGGAGGGAACAATATACTGCTAGACTCCTCGGTAAAGGTATGTTATCGAAACTTCGACAAAAGCCCGTACCGAGCGACAGAGAGTCTCTCCTGCAGTCTTCCACTGGAGTTTATCGATCATCTCCGTAACGCTTTCACGATTACTAAATGATCCTGTAACGAAGCGCGCTGCTCTCTGTCGGATCTTTTCTACTTCCTCTATCAACCCCACCTGGTACGGATCCCACAACCGTAAGCAGTATTAAAGCTGTGGGCGAACAAGTGTACTGTAACCTACTTCCTTTGTTTCCGGACTGCATTTACTTAGGATTCTTCTAATGAAGACTTAGTCTGGCATCTGCTTTACCGACGATTGATTTTATATGGTCGTTCCATTTTTAAATCTCCTAATGCCTACTCCCAGATAATTTATGGAATTAACTGCTTCCAGTTGCTGACCTGGTATAGTGTAGCTAAACGATACAGGATCTTTCTTTCTGTGTATTCGCAGCACATTACACTTCTCTACTTTGAGATTCAATTGCCATTCCCTGCACCATGCGTCGATTCGATACAGATCCTCCTGCATTTCAATACAGTTTTCCATTGTTACAATCTCTCTATATACTACAGCGTCATCTGCCTCACTGAGCTACCGATGTTATCCGCAAGGTCATTTTTATATATCGTGAACAGCAACGGACCAACGACACTCCCCTGTGGCACACCTGACATTAATCTTACTTGACAGTTGACCCTAAATCATGAAAAGTGTGATGTCATCCATATGACCACTAAAATAAATCTATTAAACCTCACTTACACGATAAATCAGTCAAATCTAAGGAGCGTAAATTCAACTAAATACGTACGAATTTTCGAGCGGTGTTGCGCATTGTGGGATCGCCACTACGTGGGACTGACGGAGGATATAGAGAACGTTCAGAAAAGGGCAGCTCGTTTCATATTATCATTAAACAGGGGAGAGAGTGTCACGGAAATGAAGCACGAGTTGTGATGGAACTAATTAAAATGTATATATATATATATATATATATAATGTTTGTAAAGCTTATGGGACTTAACTACGGGGTCATCAGTCCCTAAACTTACAAACTACTTATGAACTACTTACGAACTAGGACGGCACAAATATCCATGCCCGAGGGGGAATTCGAACCCCCGACCGTAGTGGCCGTGCAGACCGTGACTGATGCGCCTCAGTCCCCTAGGCCAAACTAATTAAAAAGATAGGCGTTATTTGTTGCGGCGAGATCTATTTGCAAAATTTCTTTCACCAACTTTCTTTTCCGAATGCGAACATATTTTGTTACCACCCATCCACAAAGGGAGACATGATTATCATCATAATAAAATAAAAGAAATCAGATCGAAAGCGGAAAGACTTCGGTGTTACTTTTTCCCGCACACTGTTAGATAATTGAACGGTAGAGAAATATGAACCCTCTGCTGTGCACTTAAATGTGATTTGCAAAGTATTTATGTAGATCATATAGTTTAATAATTCAGTATTTTTCCATCGCAGTAACTGTGGTTAAGGCAGCAACCAACTGCAGGATGGCAGTTTTTATTTCTGACCTGTGTCGGTTAACTATTGGCCTTCTTCAGATGTATAATGGTGGCGTTATGAACAGCTGTTCAAATCGAACGTATAGGACACAATTACACATCTAACGAAAGGCAATAATTGCCTGGAACGTGTCAGAAATAATAATTACGACCCTGCAACTGTTTTCTGCCTTACTTAAACTAATAAGTTTAATAATTGTACGCACTCTGGATTCATTTCTAACAAATAATGGTCACATTTCATTATTGTTCCTCAATGTACACATTTTTCTCTTTGTTTCAAATTAATCAAGCAAGTGGCTTTTACTAGTGCATGACTGCGTGGCATATCGTAAGCCGATGTGTAGCAGTCGATCCCTAAGAACGATCGCAGGCCAGTAACCGACCGGTTACTTGTCAGTATGTTCAAAGAAATGGAAACCTTTCCAATCAGTTAAGCTCCGGTACCACAGGAGACTGTTCGGCGAATCAGAGAAGCAGTGGAAGAAGTCCGACTGCATCAAATCGTTGTTTAAGTAATTGGACGTGCCAAAATCAACAACTTACGCTAAACCAAAAAGCGTATCACATTCAGATGCTTCAGTAATTAGATCACGAAGTTTATACCGCTCGTTTTGCTGCGAGTTAAGATCTGATAAGATCTGCATACAACGAACACCTCATAGATGACATTTTCTTTAGTGATGAAGCCACATTCCATATTTGTGTAGATGTTAATAAACATAACTGCTGCATATGGGATAACGACCCGTCTTCTGCTACGAGCGAATGGTAAAGACGTACACCGAAAGTAAATGTGTGGTTTGGATTCGCGAAGAGTAACGTTTGTGGATCCTTCATGTCATACATAACATTTAACTTGATATGCTGGAACAATACCTGGAACCAAAGATTCAGCAAAACGGCATCGTTTACACTGTCTTGTTACAACAGGAGTGTCCACTCCGTCATTTTTCTAACTAAATAGAAGATTCACCAACAGACTGATAGACAGAGGAACTACAAAATGAGACCATCACGATCACTTGATTTGACGACCTTTGATATCTTCGATAGGGAGGTTCATGAAGTCAAAGATGTACTTCTACAAAACAAAGGTAACGGATTTACAGGATATTAGGGCTCGAATACGAGATGCTGCGTGGCCTATTTCACTAGATATGCTTCAGATTGTCTCCAGGTTTACATTTGAACGTTGGGAGTATTGCTTAGAAATGGATGGAGGCCATGTTGAAGAGTGGTAAAAATGTGTACGTAGAGAGAGAATAAACATACGTGTCTATTAAACAAATGCGAGCCGCGTCCAGAAAGTAAGTTCCGTTTGGTAATAAAATGAAATTGTACACAGATACAGAAAAAAAATTTATTGCACAAACTCTACAACTCTTAAACTACTTTTCCACATAACTTCCGAAATTTTGTAGGCACTTGTCGTAGCGTACCACAAGTTTTTGCATGCATCCTTCACAGAAGGTTGCCGCCTGTGTAGTCAACCATGTGGTAACAGCTCTTTATCATCGTTGAAGTGTTGACCACCAGGGACAGATTTTAGGTGTAAGAAGAGATGAAAGTCGCTAGGAGAGAGGTCCGAGCTGTATGGAGGATGATCAAACAGCTCCCATTGAAATTTCCGTAAGAATTGTTTGGTCACATTCGGTGTGCGAGGTCAGGCATTATCGTGAAAAAAAAAAAGAGTCCTTTGACAGTAATCCTCTTCTTACACCTAAAATCTGTCCTTGGTGGACAACACTTCAACGAGGATGACGAGCTGAAAGAACATGTTACCACATGGTTGAATACACAGGCGGCAACATTCTATGAAAAACGCACACAAAACCTTGTGCCATGCTATGACAATTGCCTACAAAATTTCGGAAGCTATGTAGAAAAGTAGTTTAACAGTTGTAGATTTTTGTACAATCAATATTTTCTCTGTATCTGCACCCGTTCGTTTTATATAACCAAACGGAACTTACTTTCTGGGCGCGCCTCGTATATCCATTATTTCTTAGAAATTGAAAGGGACTTTATGATTACTCAGTATACGGTGTTCTTCCGGGCCACGCGGGAATGCCGCGTGGTCTAAGGCGCCGTGCGACGGATTGTACGCCCCCCCCCCCCCCGTCAGAGGTTGGATTACTCCCTGGGGCATGTGTCTATGTATGTTGTCCTTAGTATAAGTTAGTTTAAGCAGTATGTAAAACTATGAACTGATGACGTCAGGAGACTGGTCCCTTAGGTTTACAAACATTTGAACATTTGGTTTTGTTCTTCCGGGTTCGAGACCCGGTCGGGCACAAATTTTCAACCACAGCCGATGGATGTTCAAATGTTTGTAGAGTCTATGGGACGTAACTACGGGGTCATCAGTCCCTAAACTTACAAAATACTTATGAACTACTTACAACTAAGGATGGCACAAATATCCATGCCCGAGGGGGGATTCGAACCCCCGACCGTAGTGGCTGTGCAGACCGTGACTCGATGGATGTATTTCGACGCCCTGAAAGATTCAAGCTGTCTAGAAATCAATATTTGACGAATTAAATATGTCACAGTTGGGCTGGTGACGTCATTTGCCAGTTGACCGCGTGGGCGGGGCAGGTGGAGGGGCCCCTAATTGCTAGCGATAATGAGTGCCAATATCCGCCGCGATGTCGGCGCCAATATTGCCTTTAATTGGTCGCTCGCTTTGATCTTCCTGCACGCGAGTAATTTAAAAAGCTATTTAATCTGATATTTCGAAGGCCACTTTGCCGTGAAATTCTGCAGTAGAAAATAAGCTGAAATATAATTATAGCACCGGTGGCAGTTTCTCTCCGTTATTTTTGAAAAATAAACGAAAATGTAAATTTAGTGAACTGACTTTGTAACCTATTTCTTGTTGTAGAGTGTGTTACTGCGTACATCACAAGTTTCAGTGATTACACGTGTGTTGTTACATCTTTCCATTGTGTATTTCGGAAAGGCAGTTCAGAATATTAGCAGGTCTTTTTAGTTTTACTAGAATTTACACAATGGATTTAAAATTAGGATGTGTCTTCGGTAAAATCGTCAATTGTATTAGGGAGAGTCGGGTTGGATGAAATGACTAGGGAATTAAGTTTGATTGTGGTTCACCCAAATTTTCATTTAATATTAATTCTTTAACATTTTAATAAAGCAACTCATTTTTTATACATAGCTAGAATCGGCAACTGATGCACCTGATATCTACCACTCATAGTAACGTTCTATTCTTTTTTAATCCTATAGGGCAATCATAAAAAGGCTGCCCATTGCAGAATCTAAAGGGTATTAAATTTTTTAGGTTTATAGTATCTCTATCTATATAAAAGCGAAAGGACACTAATTCAGACACTCACTCACGCACTCACTGACTAAACACGATATCTCGAAAACTACATCACCTATGAAGCTGAAATTTGGCAGGAATGTAGTTAATCGGTAAAAGACGTCAGAAAGGATGTTGAGATAGGGCCGATAGTTTAGGAGATATGTCATAAACAATGAAAATTTCCCCGTATTGCGGCACGTGATAGTGTGACTTTATCAGTCCACTATTTGAGAAGGAGAGGACTTAGCGATTTGCAACAATCTTCAAACATAATTTCAAACCTTTAGGAAAAATTTCTCGCTGACAGCCCCAGCAAAATGATGATAGGAAAAACGTTGTGGCTTACTACTTTTTCGGCGTTCATGAAGTAAAATTACGGCATTTGGCACGACGTTACAATTTATTACTCGTAAACTATTAATTGTATTCGCGGGAAATGTTACAGACAGTATACGCACATACCACTGAACGTACGTTCGAATTTTATCATAGTACGACACACAGTTCATGAGATATGGAGTAATAAACAATTACGTTAATGAAAAACCGCCACATCACGCATGGCGTTTTGATTTGTTACGTCTTTCCTACTAACTCTATTCGCGACGTATTTTGCAAACGTTTTACCTATGCACCACTGGATGTACCTTCGAAATAATATCGTATTACGACATATAGTTCACTAAAAAGCATGAGGTTGTAATTTATTACGTCTTTACTACCAAATCAATTTAGAACACATTTCGCAGGCAGTTTCCTAATTTTCCTCTCTACGAATCTGGTAGATAATGTCTTTGTAGGACCCATAATTCAGGAAATATCTCTATATATATAAAAGCTAAAGGTCACTCACTCACTGACGAAACATGAAATCTCTGAAACTACTGCACCTATGAAGCTGAAATTTTGCCGGTATGTAATTTAAAGGTAGAAGATGTTAGTTAAGAAAGTATTTACTATAGGACGGAATGAAGGTGAATGGCGGCGGATACTTTTTCTACAGACTGATGAAATCTACAGTTTCATTCCGACCTTCACGAAGCTTTCCACGCTTGACCTTCAAAAGGGTCACCGTCTACCCTAAAGTTTCATACGGTGGATGGGGGAGAGTATCTTGCAAGATAAAAACGGATCCGTTAGTATGTTGGTCGCGTCATAAGTTGAGAACGGCTCGACCTATTTCACAGATCCTTTTTTGTTTGTTGTTTTCGTTATTCTCAGAACACAGGCTGTATGAAATAAAACTGGAAAATTTGAGAACAACAAAGTGCGTTTTACAATGTGACTCTATTGCATACAAATCTATAGTTTTGTTCCGATATTTATGAAATTTTACACACTTCATCATAAAAACAAGCGGAATGTTACTGTATAAAATTTCGTTCGGTGCACGTTGGAGGGTACTTAACATACGAACTTTGACAAAATGAATAGGGTTTCTCAGCTCTTGATGAATTTTTGCACAAGGTCACAAGATACGTACATGTGGTACATGACAGAGGGTGCCTTGCAAAAAACATTGCCGAGAAAGGGAAAGGTGGAAACGAACAGAGACATGGGAAAGAAAGAGATGAATGGATATAGAGCAGGGAAGGGGAGGTGGACTACGAGAGTGTAGAACAGATAAACACCCGGCAACGCCGTGTTTACTGCTAGTTTCTAATATTAGTGGCAAATCCGCCGTCAATTTCACTTTTCGTACTGATTCATACCGCCTGATTAACTATAGATTGCCGGCCGCGGTGGCCGAGGAGACTGAGGCGTTTCAGTCACGGTCTGCACGGCCACTACGGTCGGGGGTTCGAATCCCCCCTCGGGCATGGATATTTGTGCCGTCCTAATTCGTAAGTAGTTCGTAAGTAGTTCATAAGTAGTTTGTAAGTTTAGGGACTGATGACCACGTAGTTAAGTCCCATAAGCAGTACAAACATTTGATTTTTTTAACTATAGATTATAAAATCTTGTCTGGATGGAGGTATAGTGAAATGATACACAACAGTACAAACACGCTTAATAAAAAGAGAAACGAGTTGCAGCGGGCATAGAGAAGGAAGCCTGGGGTTGAACGTCGCGTCGGCAGCGGGGTCATTAGGAACGACCGAGCAGCCGTATTACACCTGGCAGATTCATGACACACAGTTGACAAAAGTGCTCAGAGATTTGCCAGCGATATGCAATTTGTCCACACATGTGCGATACGTGTTCAGGTCGCGCGACCTGGCAATGGAATAATACGATCCATTGCTCGTATGTTGGGCTCTTAATAACCAGTGTGGTGGGAAGACTGCACGTACACGAAAACGCCAGAGTGATTCTATTTGCCTTTTCGTCCAATCCACTGGTATACTGCCGGTTCATTTCGAATACTAGGCACAATATTTCATCGACCTGACGAGTAGCCCGAGTCTAATCCGAATTAAAATTTGTGCCAAGGCCGGGCTCCGCGCTCGGCTGTCATGCTGGTGGGCATTTGTTTTAGCCTCTGAGCCACGCTGCCAGTCTGACTAATGCAGCTGCAACGGTTACCCTATTACGTTTCTCTCCCCAACACAAACTTCAGTTCCGACTAAGCCCCTCGTGCAGCTGCATTAGCAACAGTGCCATGATGGTTCAGTGGTTTAAGGAATATTATGTTGAACAGGAGACCTGGGTTCGAGACCCGACCTAGGCACATATGAGTAGCCTAATATCAAACCTGGACATCTGACAAATTTAGTTAGCAGTCGATCGCAATCGACGTTTTTCCGCTCTTTTCATTGGTGAAGTCCGTTTTTTTTCAAAAAATTGACGCAAATGTGATAAATCACACGTTAAAATTGACTGTTCACGTCAAAAGCGGACACCTACATAAGAGCTTGATATCAAATTCGGACACTTGTTGAATAAAGTAGTGTACACCAATGGGAACACAGTATATGATCACATGATCTAGAAAATCAGACATGGCGACAGTATGTGCCAGGTACTAAGACGTGTTAGCCCGTACTTAAGTTTTTCAGTAACTTTTCTAGTATTATTACTAATAACCACCTTAAAGCGAGTGAAATGGAACACAATATATCACCAGCGTCCGAAGGAAAAGTAGGAAGCGGTTGAGACAACCTGAAAAGTGGAAAATGAGTATTGAAAAGAAACAAAGTTAAGACTAGCATGTAAACTACACTGTTGTATTGTAAGGTGTGTTGTACGAAATTATCACTTGTTGGAAAGAAGTTCGATGTCAGAAACAACGTAAGGATGTGTACGAAAAAATCTGGCGACAGTTTCAACAGACATTAGGCTAATAATTTGCTTGGGAAATTTCCACACCTTAAAGTAACTTAAAAAATACAAAACATTTTATTACTACTCAAATTACTGTAAACGTAACATTTGATTTTGTATATAAATTTTAACATTTTCCACTGTATGTTGATAATCCTATAATTTCCCAGATTTTACACCTGTAAAAGATTCTCGTCAGCACTAAGCGAATCTCTGTGTATCAAAAACGGGCATCTTGAAAGCGTGTTCACAACAAAAGCGGACACCTACACGTTTTGGTTTCGAAGACGGACATCTGTAATTTCAAACACAATTTGAAAGTGCTGGAGTAATCAAATTGATATTAGCCACTTCCAGGTATACATCCTCGAATATTAAACTTGATAATGCTCAAATCAGCTTGTAAATATATTGGCTCTATGTTTCGCAATAAAAAAGACGTATATCTCAGTTTCTGGCAAACGACAGATGTCCGTCTTTGATAATAGGCTATTCATATTTTAATTCAGTGCCTCACGTATTATCTTAGATAACACGCTGCCAGAAAAACTGCACTAGAAACAAGATTTTAGATTTTAATCAGATGACAGAAGATGCCACCTGGGGATTAGGCGATATACTGATAACGGTAACAACGTCGTCTACCAACAGATAGCGTAATTAAATAGCTGCCAGAGCTCCGTCTAAGTATGCCCTTTTAACAGATACTTTACAGCCATAAGGATCAATGTGATACCAACGTGTGAAGCAAATAAGAGCTACGCCACGGAGACGCACTAGTACTTCCTACAGTCAAATGACCGAGTTTGAAAGGGGTCAAATTATGGACTTCCGAGTGGCACGATGGTCCTTTCGGAGAACAACACAGTTCGACATGCTGTGTTCGTCGTGTCATGATGCTGGTTGCAACGGTCACGTGACCCACCTCCCCCTGCCGCCGCCGAAAGTACGACAAACTTTCCAAAAAGCCCCTCCTTTTGTCTAAACCCATCTAGAAAGTGGAGGCGTAGTTAGGAGTCCGTAGAAGATGGTATAGGGGGCGTGCGGATTTACCGGCCGTCACTGTCCATCCGGGATCTGCAAATTAAGCTGACTCACCGAGTCAGACTTGTGAGCCGACGTGTAGGTGTTCCTCCGACCTGTTTTGCAGGAATTGCTCTCGATGATGTAGTCCCTGCACAGCTATACAGCACACTGGAGAATTGATGGAAGTGCTTTTAAAAGAGCTGAAATATATTGACTTATTACGGGTAGTAATTCATCTGAATAAAATCCGGGATGCTAATTATGGGGCTTTATTACTAGCCACACCATAATATAAGACTGATTACTAACTTTGAAATTAAGAATTATAATTTTTAGGTCGATACAGAGGGCATGGTTCCTACGAGACCGGTGTGGATTAGGTCCTAACGCTGACTACAGTGGCGTGCAGCCGAGACCTCCTGTAAACTTCGTACATCTTCGCCTACAACGGACGATCTCACGGATAGCGTCGTTCTGGAGCTTTCGCTACCCCACCTCCTCTGCCGACGCCATATGGTGCGTCTTGATCGTGGGAACTGTAACAGCGGCTCTACCCAAGTCCTTACCCCGCGTCCACACATTGGTACGGCCGGTATTACACTGTCAAATTATTGGACATAAAATTGGACAAAGAAATATTGGACGTAGTGTGCGGGAATATCGTTCAATTTTTCATCCAATCTAGGGCCTCGGCCTAGATTTGATCAAAGAAAATCGCTCGTCTTCTGTTTCCTGCAGTGAGATATGTGACCGCTTGGAGCGCTAGTAGTATACAACTTCCTTGCCACTACAGCTGTTTTATTTGGAGGTTAAGAATCTGCCATTACTTGGACATAACGTTCGTATTCGTAAACATGGCTAGTAGTGGAATGTTTGTGTAGTGTTTTCTAGCAACAACAAAATTTAAAAAATCAGATGGAGCGTTGTATAACAGGCGACAAGGCCAATTCACACTGTCCGTCACGACAATTCGCGTAGCCCAATACCCTGCGGCTAAGTGAGGTTGAGTTACAATCCGTGATGTAAAAAAGTCATTATATACTATCGGATTTGAAGAAGTAATACCCCTAAATCTTATTTACGGCCGAAGCAAATTTCAGAATGTATGATTTTTGTAACTTGGTGTGCTAAGTTCTGGGAAGTGAAACAACTTTCAAAACATCAGCATCTGTTTGCAAGCGAATCTATGTACAGATAAATACGTCAGCCAATTTTTGCAAGGAAATAAATAGAGCCTATTTATTTTATCAGCAATGTTTCCCCCCCTTACATTGTTAATAACGTCATAAACAATTTAGATTATCCTATTTGTCAGTGCTCACATTTTCCATTTAAAACGTTATTAAATGAAACTTGCTTTATCAACTTAACAATCTTATTAGTATACACTGTTTGAGTCAGCCTTTTTGTTACTCTATTGCAAACTGTGAAGGATGAAGAGCGACAAAATAATTAGCAGTGAACGGCCTGGTTGTTCTGCCGACGGCATAAAAAAAGAAAATCCTCCCGGTCCCGTAACAAATTTTATTTATCTCGCTCTGACACCCACAGTTTCATCCAAGTGCGTTTCCTTTTCTTTTTTCCCTCCTTCTCTTCTAAATGCAGACACAACACAACTGTAGTATAAACAACAGCTGAGCATTACACCGCCATTTTGAAGCAAATTTGACAAAATATTGAATGATAGTGTAATACCCCCTTTTGCGTTTCATCCAATTTCTTTGTCAAAAAATATGACCAATATTTCATCCAGTTTTTTCGTCCAATTCTTTGTCCAATAATTTGATAGTGTAATACCGGCCTACCAACGCTGGCGCCAACATTGGCCAATATTTTTTGAAACAGCGTCCACACATTCGAGCCAATATTCAGTTGAATTCGTCGTGAGCCAACGTAAACATATCTGACGCACAAATCGCGGCCAGTGCGTTAACGCTTTTGAGTATGTATAATTACATTTTTTCATTGTAAAGCAAAATGGGAAACATACGTAAAAGATGATGGGGTGTTGTATCACTTCCTACCGACCATTAATTAAGGTACGAGATTATTAATTTTTAAAATATGCTACAAGTAAACGATACACATTATTAAAACTTAGACCTGCTACTATAAATGATTGAAATAAAAATAAAAAAAAGAGATGTTTTGGAGGGATGCTATTCTTTTGGTATTACGCTTCGATTTCTTGCTAAAGGAGACAATTTAGAAGCCCACACATCCCATTTAAAATAACCATGTAATTGATACCACTGGTAGTGCCTGAAGTTTGAAAAACAATATTTGAAACTTAAACTTGACAGGAAGTATTAAGTACTGTACTGTTAATTTAAAAAAAATGAAATTCCGTAATGGAGTGTGTAGAAAGTCTAAAAAGTTTTTAATTTCACAGTTCGCGCCTAAGTTCTGCTGTGGCATTTCGTTTTTTGGTGTTTCTTTCGCAAATGAATCACTTACTGATACAGTTCTAATATTTGCAAAGAGATTTGGAAACTTTGAAACGGCGACGAAGAACGAACAAAGAAAGAAACAGTTTCGAGATGAGCAGAAGACAAAGACAGAATGAAACTTTGGCGCCATTGTGTGTACGACGTACCCAAATTGGCCCAACGTCCTTTGATGTTTGGTCGAAATACCGACAAGCAACGGAGCCGTACCAACGTTGGCGCCAACGTTGGTTCCAACGCTATTTCACCGATCCACACATTGGGCGAACACTGTTGGCGCCAACGTTGCGTCCAATGTGTGGATCCGGCCATATGGTCTGGGATGCGATAAGCTAAACTGTCGTTCACACCTGGTGTTTGTGGAGGGACCGGTGATAAGCGCTCGCTACCTGCCGAATGTTGTATCACCTGTTCTTTTGCAACAGGATGGTGATGTGTTGTTCCAACAAGATAATACTCGACAACACACAGTGCGTGAAAATCAACTTGGTCTGTAAGACGTGCAGGAGTTAGCTCGGTCAGTACTTGTCTCCAGTCGAACACGTGTTGGATACGATGGAAGGACAACTGACAAGTACGAGTAGTCAACTGAAAACTCTTACAGAACTACTTGAACAGATCGACCAGGGTGGATTAGTACATCCCAAGATAGTACTCGCCATTTGTATGATCAAATGGATGCCAGAATCAGTGCTTGCATTGCTACCCATGGAGACCACACCACGTACTAATACGGTAGTTTCAGCATGGATCGACACCTGTCCGTCAGTACCGCTTGAGTTACTGATCTGTAAATGGAATCATTTCATGTTCTCCATATGCACTGTCTCGACCATAAATCTTGAGTGAACTGGAAAACTCTAAGAGGGTGTACTAATTTTTCTTCCCGACAGTGCATTTAGACTACATATGTCTGAGGATCCATTCACTTATTGATTTAACCCTTTTGTGACCAGCGGGACTTATGTGTTCCACATACGAATTTGTTCAAAAAATGTTCAAATGTTTGTAGAGCTTATGGGACTTAACTACGGGGGTCATCAGTCCCTAAACTTACAAACTACTTATGAACTAGCTAATACTAAGGACGGCACAAATATCCATGCCCGAGTGGGGATTCGAACCCCCGACCATAGTGGCCGTGCAGACCGTGACTTGCGCGCCTCAGTCCCTTCGGCCACCGCGGCCGGCACATACGAATTTGTGTCTCTGAGTTCACAGACGTATAATCTGTGTGCTTCTGCTATTTAGTGTTGAACAACTCAACATTCTGGAGCCAACTAGCTTGTCTACTGCGCTTGTCATCGCTTATTTCTGTCATTTGAGGTTAGTGTGCCTCGAGATTTGGCAGTTTTATGTACTATTTTGTTTTGTATGAAATAGATAAGCCCAGTAAAGGTATTTATTCATTTATTTTGTTTGTTTGCTAGAAATATACACCACATTTTTATTGGTAATAATAATTTCGTGTCTCTAATTGGCCTCGTGCAAGTCTTTCAATTGGACGCCACCTCGGCAACTTGCGTGTCCCTAGCGTATCCCAGTTATCCAACCAGGGAAAGAGGAAATGCTGCTTAAAGTGGAATCCGAACCACGTGTCGTTTCTGGCGACTCCTCACATCGTTCAGGGGTGAAGGATGGGTTAAAACGCAGACTGAAAAAAACCCGAGGTCAGACCGGGTATCGAGCCCGCGACCCTTTGGTTTCCAGTCATGTGCTTTACCTCAAGACCACATTCGTGGCCTTCGTATGGCCTACGTGTGTACAAATTTATATTTTACCTTTTGTCCATATTTGTGTCAAAATGTTCAGATACAAATATTTTTATTCGATTCTTTTATATTATTTGATTTCTCTTGATTCAATATGAAACTGGAAAAATGTCATATTTTAGGTGGATGCTTGTTTCTGTTACATACTGGAAGCTACGACATTGAATTCAGCTGTTTCGTTGAAAAATGAGAATGTGAATTGAATCTACACTCGCCACAACACACAAAAAGAAAAAAAATTATTTAACTTTTAGTAATAACTTGCCATTTCCTGTTTCTAGAAATGTCAAGATTGACAAAAGTGGAAATTTTGAACTTCTTGTTATCGCTGCCCAATGGTGAACTGTTGTCTGAAGACGAATGTGTTGAAGAGGCAGCAGAACTTATAGCACTGATTACCCAAATGTGAGACAGGAGTACTTGCAAATGACAGCGAGGATTATAATAGACTGCGGAAGACATTCATCACAACAAAGAAACCAGGAGTGCCTGATGATGTGCCCTTATGCTCAGTTGGAAAACATTTTACAAGGATCACAAGGAGACTAAGCAGCCAATGAAGCACACGGAAGCAAAAGACATGAACAAATCTCATATGTAGCTACTGCAAAGCACCACTGTGTATTCAAAAATGTCTTGAAAAATTTCACAGATTTTTTAAGTTCTGAATAAATAAATGTTTGACATAATAATGGTACTAACATTCTTTTTTGCAGATCAAAATCCCTATTAAAAGCATTGGTTCCCTAAATTCACTGCTTCTGGAGTTCAGTGGGACATGTATGTCCCACACAAAATCATTATAAAACTCTAAATGAGAACTGAAATTTAGAAACATGGCCTGACTCACTACCTATTCCTAAAGCAGGAGACCAATTGTTAAAGTAATATGCGAAATTTTAATTAATTCGGTCACGAGAGGGTTAAACAGTCTGCTCCGCTGCCGGCCTGAGCTCCTGGAGGTCAAGGGCCGAGTTATATCGCTTTCTCCTCCTGCAAGGCTGGTTACACAGCACGGCTGACGGCAGCAGAGGATATTGCGTAGGCGACTGTCTCCGGGGCGCCTGGGGATGCCGGCACTGCGACAGTTGTGGGTGTCTGCTGTGTGCCTGCTGCTTTCATTAGGCGCACTGCTGGCTGCCTAGTCTTGTTGAGACAGTAGCAGCCGCGGTTGATACCACAGCGCCTGCTCCGTATTCAGGGGCAGTCATCGGATCAAAATCAACATCTTTTTCCACTTGTGTCTTTCCGGCAGTGACAGAGAGGAGGCGGAGAAGGTGAACAGGGAGAGGAGGAGATTGACAGAGAGGACGGGGAGAGAATGACGGACAATTAACAGGAACAGATAAACAGACAGATTCAAATGATTGTATAGCTTATGGGACTTCACTACGGGGTCATCAGATCCTAAACTTACAAACTACTTATGAACTAGGTAATACTAAGGACGGCACAAATATCCATGCCCGAGGGGGGATTGGAGGCCCCGACCGTAGTGGCCGTGCAGACCGTGACTGGAGCGTCTCAGTCCCCTCGGCCACCGCGGCCGGCTAAACAGAGAGAGAGAGAGAGCGAGAGAGAGAGAGAGAGAGAGAGAGAGAGAGAGAGAGGAAGAAGGAGGAAGGAAGCTTAGGGTTTAACGTCCCGTCAACAGCGTGGTCATTAGAGACGGAGCTCACGGTCGGATTTGTGGGTGAGGGTGGGGGAAGGAAATCGGCCGTGCCCTTTGAAAGGAACCATCCCGGCATTTGCCTGGAGTGATTTAGGGAAATCACGGAAAACCTAAATCTGGATGGCCGGAGGTGGATTTGAACCACCATCCTTCCGAATCCGAGTCCAGTGCGTTACCACTGCGCCACCTCGCTCGGTAGAGAGGGGAGGAATAACAGGTGACCAGAGAGAGGGAGAAGGATGAGATAGACTAACTGACGATTGTACGTAATGTAGGGAATCTTATTGTGAATTACATGCATCACTGTTTACATTACGAGCAGGGCGGGGGCTAAATGGGAAAAAAACAGGCCGGCCGCGGTGGCCGAGGGGACTAAGGCGCTCCGGTCACGGTCTGCACGGCCACTATGGTCGGGGGTTCGAATCCCCCCCCCCTCGGGCATGCATATTTGTGCCGTCCTAGTTCGTAAGTAGTTCATAAGTAGTTTGTAAGTTTAGGGACTGATGACCCTGTAGTTAAGTCCCATAGATTATACAAACATTTGAACATTTTGAACATTTGGAAAAAACAGAAGGATGGATATAGACAATAGATAGAGGAGATGGACACAAACGTGGCAAGGAGGGACAGAGAGGGGAGAAGAAGAGAATAAACAAATACCCGAGCAATATCGGGTTTTCATCTTGTTGTTGTTGTGGTCTTCAGTCCGCAGACTGGTTTGATGCAGCTCTCCACGGTACCCTGTCCTGTGCAAGTCTCTTCATCTGAGAATAAGTTCGGCAACCTACACCCTTTTGAATCTGCTTACTATATTCGTCCCTCCGGTCTCCCTCTACGATTTTTACCCCACACGCTTTCTTCTAATGCTAAGTTGACAATTCCTTGATGTCTCAGAATGTGTCCAACCAATCTGTCCTTTCTCTTGCTCAGGATATGCCAGAAACTCCTTTTCTCCCCGATTCGGTTAAGCACCTCCTCATTAGTTACGTGATCTACCCATCTAATTTTCATCATTCGTCTGTATCACCACATTTCAAAAGATTCTATCATCTTTTTATCTGGACTCCTTATCGTCCACGTTTCACTCCCATACAATGCTACACTCCAGACAAATGCTTTCAGAAAGTAGCTCGTAACATTTAAATTCATATTGGATGTCAGCAAATTTCGCTTCTTCAGAAACGCTCTTCTTCCCATAGCCATTCTGCATTTTATATCTTCTTTACTTCGGCCATCAGAAGTTATCTTGCTACCCAAAAGACAAAATTCATCTACTACTTTTATTGTCTCATTACCTAATCTAATTCCTTCAGCATCGTCTGATTTTCTGACATTTCATTCAATTACCTTCGTTTTACTCTCGTCAATGTTCATCTTATATCTTACTTTCAGGACACTGTCCATCCCATTCAATTGCTCTTCCAGATCTTTTGCAGTGTCTGACAGAATTACTACGTCATCGGCAAACCGCAATGTTTTTATTTCTTTTCCCTGCACTTTAATGCCCTCTCCAAATTTTTCCTTTCATTCCTTTACTGCCTGTTCAATGTACAGATTGAACAACATTGGGGAAAGCCTACAACCCCGTCTTACTCCCTTCCCAACCTCTGCGTCCCTTTCTTGCCCTTCGACTGTAATAACCGCTGTCTAGTTTTTGTATAGGTTGAATGTAACTCTTCGCTCCCTATATTTTACCCCTGCTATCTTCAGAATTTGGAAGAGTGTATTCCAGTCGACATTGTCAAAAGCTTTCTCCAAATCTACAAACGCTAAAAACGTACGTTTGCCTTTCCTTCGCCTATCTTCTAAGGTAAGTCGTAATGTGAGTGTTGCCTCCAGTGTTCCTACATTTCTCCTAAATCCAAACTGATCTTCCCCGAGGTCAGATTCCACAAGGTTTTCCATTCGTCGGTAAATAATTCGTGTTAATATTTTGCAACAATGATTTATTAAACTTATAGTTTTGTAATTTTCACACTTGTCTGCACTTGCTTTCTTGGAATTACGATATTCTTCTTGAAGTCGGAGGGTATTTCCCCGTCTCATACATCTTGCATACCAGGTGATACAATTTTTTCACGACTGGTTCTCCTAACGATATCAGCAGTTCAGACGGAATATCATCTACTCCAGGGGCCTTGTTTCGACTCAAGTCCTTCAGCGCTCTGTCAAATTCTTCTCGCAGTATCGTATCTCCTATCTCATCTTCCTCCACTTCGTCTTCCCTTCCTAGAATACTGCCTTCAAGTTTATTTCCCATGTAATAAACAATAAATGCGTAATGCTTACCTGAATACCTCACCTTTACCTCATGATCGGGACAATTTTACAAAAATGCTGAACGTTACGTTCACTACACAAGGTGTTGGGGGTTACTGGATGTGGCCTTATCTGACAGCGACGACGAGACATCATTTCTGAAATAATTACTCTTTTTTATCTCGTCTCTCTTTTTGTGGTAGTAAGCAGTTTATCACGAATTTAAAAAAAAAAGCTGGTCGTTTCGTTGGGACTGCCGAACTGCTGGTCTGTGATTCTTGGCGGTGGCTTTGTTTTCGTTTAACTTCGAAGTCAAAACAAGGTTAATTGATTTTGATCCGCCTAGTAAAGATGAGAAAAAAAAAGCTTGAAAGTCTGTTTTTCGTAGTCAACGCTATGAGGACTCGTTCGTTAAATGAAAGACGTCCCTTGTTAATTTACTATAAGGGGAAACACATCGCGTATCAGTGAATTAAAAAAGAAATTAAAACTCGGTTGAGGCGACCGTTCGATGGAAAAGTAAGGAAAAGGTGCTTAATTTTTTTTTTTTTTAATCTATGGGACTTAACTACGGGGTCATCAGTCCCTAAACTTACAAACTACTTATGAACTACTTACAAACTAGGACGGCACAAATATCCATGCCCGAGGGGGGATTCGAACCCCCGACCGTAGAGGCCGTGCAGACCGTGACTGGCGCGCCTTAAGGTGCGATTCCGAACGCGGCGGCAAGCGGCGGTCGTCGCCGTCCCGCGCCGTGTACCTGCTCCTATAGCGGCGACCGGCGGCCGTCCGGTCCCGAACCAGTGGTGTCGCTTGTCGCCGACCCGACCCCCCGCCGGAGACCGGTTTTATGACAACACCCAAGGGAAATGAGCTCTTCAGACTCTGACGAGCCGCGGCGGAGTGGCCGAGCGCATTGAGGCGCTATCCTACGATACGCGAGACTGTTCCCCGACGGGCATGGCAGTTTGTGCCGTCTTTATTATAAGCTAGTTCATAAGTAGTTTGTAAGTCTAGGGACTGATGACCCTGTAGTTAAGTCCCATAAGCTCTACAAACATTTGAAAGTTTGAACTCTGACGAAAAGAAGTCCGTAAAAACAGTAGCAGCCGGCCGCGGTGGCCGAGGGGACTGAGGCGCTCCAGTCACGGTCTGCACGGCCACTACGGTCGGGGCTTCGAATCCCCCCTCGGGCATGAATATTTGTGCCGTCCTTAGTTAGTTCATAAGTAGTTTGTAAGTTTAGGGACTGATGACCCCGTAGTTAAGTCCCATAGACTATACAAACATTTGAAACACAGTAGCAACATATCCTGTAATATTTAACGCAGAAGATAACGAGTACAGAAATGTTTTAGTAAAAGATATCTGGAAAGATACAGCACAGTAGTTGAACAGGGCGAGTAAGTGCATGAAACTTATTTATCAAGGAATGGATTCATATGTGCATTGTTTGTAACTATGTATTTATTTTCACTGTAGTGTTTTTAAAGAAAACGCCTTTACTACTTGCAGAAGCAAAAGGTGTTTTCTTTAAAAACACTACAGTGAAAATACGTAATATTCAGCTGCTGCTCAAATGGCCACCACAAGCAAGATTGTTTATAACCACTGAAGCACTTGGGGATATGTCCTCAAGAAAATGTAAATTGAGATTTTGTTCGTTTTAATTTATTGAGACATCATTGCATTGGATGTAACTAAAAGCAGAAGACATTATTGCCTTATCTCTTCAACAGATCGGATTGAAACTTGCATTTGTTGTTTGTAACAGGGAAGAAGAGTTGTCAAGTCCCACGAATAAATATATAATAGGCCTGGAACTGTGCTTAATCAGTCGCGAATTTTTTGTTGTTGTAAATTCTGATAAACTATTTAATTATGAGTACGGATGTATGCCTGTAAATGTTTGACGTGGCATATCAATGAAGACTCAGAGGAAGCTGCACTCATTAATATTTTGTAACACGTTTTGCTTCATTTTTGTAGCAACTTAGTGCAGTTTCCTCAATACTTAACTATTAAAGTAAAAACTAAACACAAACGGTGGTTTATGTTCAAAAGAATTAAGAAATTAACTGTCAGTAATTACATAAATGGTGTTCTTAAAAATGATTATGTAGAGTAATAAAGCGTTTTGTGTAAAATGCTGTCAGGACAGGTTTATTTACTTCAAGTTCACGAGAGGTGACAATAGATTAATGTTACGTACCAACAAAGAAAATAAAACTGAATAAAACTAACGATGGTACAATATTAAAAGTTTGAAAGGGAAGGAAAGAAAAGAGGCAAAAGTCACTAAAGGCTTTTATGCGACGCAAATATGATGTTGAATTATTTTCTGGACATATCAGAGCAGTTTTACTGAGTTCATTTCCAATATATAAAGCAGTACCGAAAGAAAAATAGTCGCATTGCTTCTGATTACGAAATGATGGGCCCACAGTGCAACACAAATCAGCAATCAAGAGATAATAACACATCTTCAACATTCACATCGCTGGGATTGTTCCGTACCAGTTGTTGAGCAGATAGTAAATAATGCACGAGTTTTTGCGTACTTCTCAGTGTAAAATGTAATTTTTCTTCTTCAGTTATTGCATTTCTTAGGCACTGTGGTTTTATGTTATCCAAAATAGAACTCTGTACGAAGTTGAACTGTCTTTTATTTAAACGTCAACAGCTCCTGAATAAATCCGTCACTAAACTTAAAAAAATAAATAAATAAAAATAAAAAAATCTGCGGCCTGTAACTTCCCTCGGCAACTGTACATTTACATAAAGGCATTACAGCTATCGTGTTTTCTTAATATGGAACAAAGCAAAGTCATCGTCTTCGCCCTCCAACTACAGCGCAACAGCCGCGGCAGTCGGCAGACACCCCGCCTCGCCTCTCACCGGCGACCGCGCTGCTCGCCTGCCGCTGCGTTCCGCAACGGGTCGGCAGCAGGCGGCTGCGTCTCGGTCGTTGTCGGCAGCGGCAGTGGGTCGCTGTCGCCGTGTTCGGACTCGCACCTTTAGCCTCCTCGGCCACCGCGGCCGGCAAAAGGTGCTTAAGGTGAGCGCTAGGCCGAGGCGCGAAATCCGGGTTGGTGTCCTGCTCCGTCAGAAACTTTCAACCACTGCCGTTGAATATTTTAGACGCTCTAAAACAGTCGAGGTGTCTACAAGTTTTTGTTTCATAAATATGTGGCTGTTGTCTCTGCCAATGGTATGTTCTTCAGGACATGCCCGAAAGACAATACACATATACAAAATTTAATTTCACTTAGATGCCGGACTGTCTTACTCCACCAAACGACCTGTCTCATGCAATTTAATATTCCAGGGGAGAGTTGCGGTTAAAAATATCTGTACTACATATCTACCTCAACTGTTGCCTGTTGCATAGCGATAGGTGCCCTGAAAACCGTTAAGTGGTTTTTACTATGGATGCGATAACTGCCGTACAAATGATGTTAGATGCTTTGTAAAAAATAGCGGATCAGGGGAGATATAATAGACAATATACGTATGCTATCGTATTTTATTAAGATATTGATTACAATTGTAAACTGTATTTGATACAGTATGATATTTTACTGTCTCAACTCTTTACTTGAGGTTTACGTGGCGTTTACTTAGGCAAGACACCATGGGGCTACCATAAGAGTGTAAAAGTCATTCTCGTTGCCCTCTAATATGGTGTGTGATCACCTCGAACGGACACTACAGTTGTACACCTGCATCGTATGGACAGTATGTTTTCTATCAGCTCTTGTGGGATATTAGGGCATTCTTCCACAAGTGCAACCGTTGTGGGAGGTGCTGATCTGGCTGTAATGCGTCTACCAAGTGCATCTCAGACATGCTCAATCGTGATTAAGTCCTGTGAACAAACTGACCCTTCCATTCATTCAATTCCCTCAGCTTCAAGAATGTAGTTCGCCAGTGCAGCTCTGTGGGGACGAGCGTTATCGTCCACCAGAAGGAACCCATCTGTTATGGCACCAGCGTAGGACGCAACAAAACGTCGAAGGATCTCGTCTCTATATCTCTGAGCAGTCAAAGTGCCATTCAGAACTACATAGAGGTCCGACAAAACTAACGCTTGTCCACACCATTCGTCCACCATCATGATTTCTACATCCACGTCTACATCCATACTCCGCAGTCCACCGTAAGGTGCGTGGCGGAGGATACACTGTACCACTACTAGGCATTTCCTTTCCTATTCCACTCCCAAACAGAACGAGGAAGAAAAGAATGCCTAAATGCCTCCGTACGAGCCCTAATTTCTCTTATCTTGTCTTTGTGATCACTACGCGAAATGTAAGTAGGCGGCAGCAAGATCGTACTACACTCGGCTTCAAATTCCGGCCCTCTAAATTTCCCCAAAAGAAATTCACGAAAAGAACGTCGTCTTTCCTCCAGCGATCCCCAATTGAGTTGCCGGAGCCTTTACGTGACACTCGCACATTGGTCGAAACTTCCAGTAACAAACCTAGCTGCTCGCCTCTAAACTGCTTTCATGTCTTCCTTTAAACTGCTCTTCTGCGGGTCCCAAACACTTGAGCAATACTCAAAACGTGGTCATATAAGCGTTTTATAAGCGGCCTCCTTTACAGATGAAGTACATCTTCCCAAAAATTGTCCCAATAAACCGAAGTTGGCTGTCCGCCTTAATCACAATTGTCCTTAAATGTTCGTTCCATTTCATAATGCTCTGCAATGTTACGAAAAAATATTTGAACGACGCGACTGCATCAAGAAGTTCACTAATAATGCTGTATTCAAACATTATGGGATTGTCTTCTACTCATGCGCATCACCTTACATTTTTCCACATAGAGAGCTAGCTGCCATTCTTCGCAACAACTAGAAATTTTCTATAAGTCATCCTGTATGCTATTACAGTCAGTTAAAGACAACATCCTCCCATACACCACAGCATTATCAGCAAACAGCCGCAAATTACAACTTACTCTGTCCATCAGATCATTCATAGAGATAGAAAATAATAGCGGTCCTATAACACTCCACTGGGGCACGCCTGGCGATACACTCGTCTCTGATGAACACTCACCGTCGAAAACAACATACTGCATTCTATTACTTACGAAGTCTTCCAGCCAGTCACAAATCTGTGAACCTATTCCATAAGCCCGTATCTTCGTTAGCAGTCTGCAGTGTGGCACCGCGTCAAACGCCTTTTTGAAATCGAGAAAAACACAATCCGTCTGTTGCCCTTCATACATGGCTCGCAATATGTCATGCGAGAAAACGACAAGCTGAGTTACACATGAACGATGTTTCCTAAGCCCTTGCTGATTCACAGAAAGAAGCTTTTCCATCTCAAGAAAATTTACCATGTTCGAACTGAGAATATGCTCCAAAATTCTACAGGAAACTGATGTCAAAGATATTGGTCTGTAATTATGTGGGTCAGTTCTCGTTCCTTTCTTATAAACGGGAGTCACCTGCGCTTTTTTCCAATCACTAGGAACTTTACGCTGAATACTCTTTGTAAAACCGAACTAGTATTCCATCCGCACCAGGAGACTTTTTTTTTTATTTAACTCTCTCAGCTGCTTCTCTACACCGGAAATATCTATTACTATGTTGTCCATTTCGGCATTAGTACGTTGATCAAATGATGGTACATTTGTGCGGTCCTCCTGCGTGAAAGATTTCGTAAAGGTTAGACTTAGAACTTCAGAGTTCCGTTTGCTTTCTTCTATTACTGCCCCGGAATGATCAACGAGTGACTGGATATTGGACTATGACCCGCTTATCGATTTTACATAGGACCACAATTTTTTCGGGTTCTCAGAAAGACGTTTTGCTAAGGTATGGCTGTGGTAATTTTGTATGCTTCGCGCATAGATCTTTTTATAGACGCACGAATCTCTACTATCTTTTGCCTGTCATCATTTGCGTGTTATTTTTTGAACCGAGAGTGCAACAGCCTTTGCTTTCTCAGTAGCTTTCTAAGATTATTATTATACCACGGTGGATCTTTTCCATCCTTAATTGACTTTACAGACACATATTTCTCTAACCCTTTATGTACAATGCATTTTAATTTACTCCACAATTCGTCTACATCCATAGAACGGGATTTAACGATCCTCCTTCATTTTCTAAGTGCGATCCTAACAATTGCTTATCGGCTCTTCCCAACAAAAACACGCTCCTAGCCTTCTTGATAGGTTTATGAACTTTGGTTACCATCGACGCTATGACGATAACATGATCACTAATTCCTGTCTGTACACAGACATCGTTAATAAGATCAGGCCTGTTCGTAGCCACAAGGTCTAAAATATTTCCATTGCGCATGGGTTGCCGGTTTAACTGGTCAAGGCAGTTTTCGGAGAATGTGTCCAATCGTTGCTAGCAAGACTGCTTGTCTGCACCGCCTGAAATATAACTAGAGAGGTCTCAGTCTATACTCTTAAGGTTGAAGCCTCCCCCGACTAATATTACATGGCCCGGCTACCTACGCACTACTTGGTGTAGACTTTCTTTGAATGACTCTAAAACTGCTACAGCAGCACTGGGGGGGGGGGGGGGGCGGTAAAAACACCCAAATATTAACTTTACTTCTATTAGACGTGTTATACGTGCCCAGATAACTTCACAGTTACTTTCAACCTCGAGCTCAGTAGAAACAGTATCTTTGTCCAAAGCGATGAACACTGCCCCGCGAGTTGTGTCCGATATACATTCCACGCCTCGATAAATATTTCTGAACTTGCCACATCATGATTTAATTTAGCCAGCTTTCGGTGCACAATAATTTCCATACAGCGCGGCAAATTCGGGAACTTTGTTTTTAATATTTTTAAAGTCCATGGCTAATATTTTGACAATCGAATTTTTGAGCCTAACGCGGCCTGAATTCACTGTCTGATTGTTGACAGGCGAGTGCTAATCAGAGTTAGCGCCTAGCCTTAAAAGAAAAACCATGTGCACTCCGCAAGTACTCTGCTACCCGAGTAGCCGCTTCCTTAGTGTAGTACATCCCTGATCTATCTAGGGACGTCCTACAGTTCCCCACCCGATAACGCAGATTCAGAAATCTGCAGCCATGACTGTCACAGAGTCGGAGAAGCCTCTGGTTCAGACCCTCCACTCGGCTCCAAACCAAAGGACCCCGATCAACCCTGGGAACAAAGCTACAAATCGACAGCTCTGCTTGCACCCCGTGTGCGAGTACAACAGCCTTCACCAATTCCGCCATCCGCCCGTAGGAACTGAGGATGTCCTCAGAATCCAAGCAACAAGCGTCATTGGAGCCGACGTGAGCCACGACTTGCAGTCGACTGCACCCCGCACCCTCGATAGCCGCCGTAAAGGCCGCCTCCACATCACGGATGAGGCCCCCCGGCAGACAAACCAAGTGCACGTTGGACTTCTTTCCGGATCTCGAAGCTATCTTCCTAAGGGGCTCCATCACGCACCCACGCGCCTAACATTGGAGCTCCCAATAACTAATCATCCCCTTCCCCTGTGCGCCTGCTCGGACCCTGCTGAAGGAGAGGCCACACGTCCACTTACAGGACGAACGGGCGTGGACGGACGGCCAGCCTTCACATTGGCCTTCCGCCTCGAGTGAAGCGAACGCCATTCAACCCGCCACTCCCCTTGCGGAGAAGGCGGCTCGACCACGTCAGGTACACCTGAAGGTGCCTCGGTAGCAGGGACAGAGAGCGAAGCGTGAGACACCTGAGGTGTCCCATTCTACGCACCAGACTCCCCACCATCGCTGCACCCCGAGACAGCAGCCTGAAGACGGCTGACCGTAGCCAACAGCACGCTCAGCTTTTCGCGAACAGCGGCCAACTCCTCCTGCGTCCGCAGACAGCAGGCACACATCCTATCCATCCTCTCGATACAATTAACTGTAGAATAGAAAGTAGAAAACTAAATAAATCAAATTTTAACTAGTCTAGCACTTTAATAAAGGCGGCTGGTAGCTGACTGGACTGTGGTCAGTGGTAACTACACTGTCAAAACAACGAAACTGAGTCCGGCAGTTTTTTCAAAATAAACAAAATCTATGGAATACACTGTTATCAAACGTGCGGGAATATAAGCTTTCTTAAAGTAGAACACGAAATAAGAAAGTTACAATATGACACTTCAATCACGTAGCTTCCAGCGGAAGAAAACTATACAGACGGTATTTAGCAAACTTCGCGAGATTAAACTCTTAAAACAGTAGCACAAACGAAATCTGCCAAGTAGAGAGAAGAAACCTCTTAAAAACAGAAGCACTAACGAAAATTAAGAAATTAAATGGCAACGAAATTTTCACGCAATTAAATTATCATACTTAGCGCACTGGGCGATAAGACAGCAACAACAGCTGGCACTGGAGATGTTTCCTGCACATAGGCTGTATTATTCCGAATTTCTCCAGACGATAGAACTAAGATTGTCTGTAGCCGCGTGCTTTAAGGCGTCATGCTATGGTGTGGGCGGTCGCTCCCGTCGGAGGTTCGAGTCCTACCACGGTAATCTGCGCGTGCGCGTGTGTGTGCGTGTGCGTTGTCCTTAGTGTAAGTTAGCCACTATGGAATGGCCGAGCGCTCTAAGTCGCCTTGCTGTGAATCGCGCGTTTGCTCCCCTTCGGAGGTTCGCGTCCTCCCTATGACATGCGTGTGTGTATTGTGCTTAGGTTGCTATAAGTAGTTTGTAAGTCTAGGGACTGATAACCATTGCAGTTTGCTCCAAAAGGATTACAAACATTTGAACATTTTTTGACCATTGTCCGGCTGAACACAAAATCTGAACAGATCTGTGAACAGAACCCGCCTATTCGTTACGACTCAAATCCTGATGTTCCTCCGCCCAGTTTCTGCGGGCAAAAAGGTGTCGTGTTTTTAATGGGACACGCACTATAGGCTTTCGTTCGCAGAGACCACATTCCCGAAGTTGATTTCGGATTGTTTGTGTTGATATTGCGCGTCCTGTTTCTGTCTGGAAGGTGTGTTCCAGATGAATCGCATTCAGCCTCCAGTCTGGACGGGCTGTTAGCCGGAACTAACAGTCATCTCTTACTGATGTTACCCGTGAACGACCTTGCTTTCTTTTAATGCTTCCTGGTGTCTGTAATCATGTCCAGGTCCTGGAAATTACACTTTGGGACACTCGAAACGCTGCAGACAGTTCCTTTTGTGGCTGTCCCGCTTCGAACCTTCCTATGACTCTCCATGCCATAGCAGCTTCGGGTGGCATTGCAGTACCTGCTCACTACACAATCTGAACCCAACTGCTTGTGTAACTCGATTGGTAGAGTAAACATTAGTCAACAGCGATCCCCTCTGCAGCAACATTCTGTTATTACCAGTATCTCGGTTGCTGTAATGTTGTCTCCACGCCGTAGAACCGATAGAAAGATGTCGGACGATTTTAGTTCATTCTGCCGATGATAGTGCTTCAGAACCTAGATATCTCAAATGATTCGCTAAATGTTTTGAACAGTGTATTCATTCAGCATCGCATACTATGCGGGCGCCTAGGAAATTTCAGATATTGTCGTTAACGCTCTGTTTTGGCCCACTTTAGGTTACGGTATTGACAGCTCGAAAATTAAATGAAAATAACGGCTTAACTATTCATCTGACACGAAAATTGAATAACTTTCTCCTCTACAACTTTCCTCTCTTATGTTTTTTTTTTCATATCTCGTATCGTTTGAGACATATTTGCAAAACTAAAGGAGATTTGACACCCTCCATTGAATTAACGAGCCGGCCGGGGTGGCCGAGGGGACTGAGGCGCTTCAGTCACGGTCTGCACGGCCACTACGGTCGGGGTTCGAATCCACCCTCGGGCATGGATATTTGTGCCGTCCTTAGTTGTAGCTAGTTCATAAGTAGTTTGTAAGTTTAGGGACTGATGGCCCCGTAGTTAAGTCCCTTAAGCTTAACAAACATTTGAATTAACGAAAACCAGCCGTTCGGAGATGTCACGTGACATTCCTCGCCCAGAACTCTCCCTGGCATACGCCATCTTGCGTTGCGTATTTGATGATTTTCTTATTGTAACTTACACGTTGTCATTTCAAAGCAATGTAGCATTGAAGAATTAAAAAAAAAAAAAAAAAAAAAAAAAAAAACACATCGTTCTTCGTACGATAAATGATAATCTAGTGTCAACAAGTGCCACATTAGCATCAGTTAACAACGGCTATCAATAGCATGAGATTATAGGACTCATCTTTCGGTTGATAGCCGTAGCGTAGTGGGCAACGCGTTGGACTACGACGCCAAAGGTCGGTGGTTCGGAACCAGCCAGTACCTAATTTTGTTTCCTAAAGGGTTTCAGACACTCTTATTAATTAATTTTTTATTATTTAGATTATTATTTTGGTCCAAAATGTTTGCAAAAACTACAAACCTAAAGTAGGCCGTAAAACACGTCAGTGCGATTTTTTAATACGTACAGGGAGACAGCGTTACGGAAATGATACTGGATCTGGGATGGGAATCATTACAACAACGACGCTTATCGCTGCGACGTGGGCTACTTACGGAACTACAATCGCCAACATTCTCCTCCGAATGCGAAAATGTATTGTCGACTCCCACTTACATAGGTAGAAATGATCATCAGAATAAAATACGAGAAATCAGAGCTCGAACGGAGAGATTCAGATGTTCTTTCTTCCCGCGTGCTATTCAAGAATGGAATGGGAGATAAATGGTAAAATTGTGGTTCGATGAACCCTCTGCCAGGCATTTAAATGTGATTTGCAGAGTATCCCATGTAAATGGAGATGTAGCACCTCAGTGACGCTCTCCCTAAAATATGTGTGAGGTGACACATCGATTAGCACACTGGGCTCGCATACGGAAGGTCGGCGGTTAGAATCCACTTCCAGCTATCCAGATTTAGGTTTTCCGTGATTTCCCTAAATCACTCCAGGCAAATGGCGGGATGGTGTCTTTTAAAGGCACGGCCGATTTCATTCCCCATCCTTACCCAAACATCCTAAGTGTTATATAGGTCTCGAATGACCACGTTATTGATGGGACATTAAACGCTAACATTCCTTCCTTCTCCTGAATGGGAAGTCTGCAACGTTATCATTACATATATAGAGTGTTTGGATCATTTTAGGTCAAGTTAAAACAGGTGATATAGCGTTAGCAGTCAGTTATATTGAGATAGGAAGCCAATGGTAGGAGATGCATATTTATTGTGCTGTGGACCTAAAAATGCACACCACATAACAACAATGTAGCTCATAGTAACTGTTCGTGGTGACGACCGCCATTCTCAGTGCAGGCATGGAAACGGCTCATGAAGTTTTGGCACACTGTCTCAAGATACAGGCGGCTTCATTCGTTTCTGCAGGGTTTCCATACACGAATGACTATGTATGTGCAGAGGAAAAAATCGAGAGTTCTCAGGTCCAGTGTTCGAACTGGCTATGGGACAGGACAGGCAAACAAATAAATAAATAAATAAATCTTATGTTTGTAAATCTATGGACTGAACACTTCTGTGCCATCAATACCCAGGCTTAGAAACTACTTACACTAATATTTATGTAAAAAAATAATAATACAGTCTAGATCGCAGAATGTAACTTTATTTTAGTAGTTACCCACATGCAACCACGGTAGCCCTGGGGTAGTAAGCACTTATGAACTAGCTAATACTAAGGACGGCACAAATATCCATGCCCGAGGGGGGATTCGAACCCCCGACCGTAGTGGCCGTGCAGACCGTGACTGGCGCGCCGCAGACACCTCGGCCAAATTAATACTTAAACTAAGTTAAGGTAACGTAATGACGACTCATACACCCATTCCCAAGGGCGACTCGAACCTCCGGCGGGAGCGGCTACTGACATGGCACCTAAAACTACACGGCCATTCCCGCGCGGCCATCTTGCAGGAACATCAGGTAACGTCGACCAGTCGAATGGAGAGGTAGCAAAAGTGGTAGTATTACGTGATGTTGGACAACGTCTGCCCTTAGTTGTCAGAGAACCTTTACTGGTGGCCATCCATGATGGTGGCGTGGGGATTGTCTTCATTCCGGACATGCCATACGTGCACTGCAGGCTACGACCCAACGTGCGTTTTTTACAGCGCGATTCGCACTGGAAAAGACGCGTCAGAAACAAGCGCAGCGTCTATATGAGGGTGGTCACATAGACTAGAATTCATGAAGCTGCTATTCACGAGCGGTGCGTTTCCAAACGTTCGTTACAGCAGCTGCCAGACGACTACTTTCAAGCGCTAAGAAACAGGTGTTACTGCACATGCGCAGCTATTATGACGTAAAAACCCTTGTTTGATACTTGCACTGCTGGAACGCTTTTTAGCACTGTTTCTGGCTGCAGGCGATGGTGAGTTTAAAGGAGTAATTAAAATACTTTCTTTCCTAATAACTAAGAAGTGTAAACGAGAAATTTCTGATCTCAAGTGGGATTGCAGTGTCTTCCAAATAATCGAAAAACACGCTACAAACACATACGTATCACGTGATGGCTACCCCCACTCACAGACCTTTCTGCGCATGCGAAAATTGGCAGCTTGACAGCACCAGAAATATTTTTCCGGGTAGCGTCTGGCTGCTTGCTGCATCTGCTGGAACACCAAACAGCCACACTCCAAGTAGACAGAAGCGAGAGAAGGCGCTGCTGGAACACAATTTCAGCGTTGCGCATGCGCGTCAAGCAGTCTCGCAGCTGCTGGAACGAACCTAAGGTCGCACGCAGTAAAATGCGCCACGGCCTATTTCTCTGCTGAAATTCCAGCTGTCTGAGTTGCCACACGAGCAGTTTTTCACGAAGCACTCTGTCGCGCTCTCAACCAGAAAGCAGTTATAATGTGCAACATGGAGTATATCGACAGTGATATCTTAATTCTAGAATTTCAAAAATATACATGTAGTTATTATGTAAGGTGGTAAGACTGTAAAAACAGAAGTATGAAGATCGAGTTGTGACAAGCACTTACCAAGGCAGTTAGTGGGTCAGATTTGGAGAAAATGGAAGCGGAAGAAAAAATACAGATGGTAAGCGAGAAAACTATAAAGTTTTATATGTAACTTTAAATAAATTTACGAGCATGTTCTGTTAGAACAACCTTTCAATTCTTCCTGTGCAGCTATTTTTCCAAGGCACTGATCCATGAGTAGAACAAAAGTGGACTGCAAAGAGATCTCTAATTTTCCATTAATGTTTCCTCTAGTCCCACATGCAGACATACTTGTTAATGTTCTAGTCAGTCAGTCCTCAAAGTTGTAACCGTGAGCAAATCTCACACTGTTGCAAGTTATACAGCATGTGTCCACAAATTCAACATTCACATCTATTGGTCAGTGCAAAATTCGCCACTTATTTGCTAAAATGCCAAATGTACATTCAACAAAACGCCTGGCTCTTAATAATTTGTAGTTGGAAACTGTTTTTTTAGGCGTCAAATTATTTGTTGGTGGAGGTGTTTAGAGGTTTTTTGATAGAGCGAATGCCTCAACAGGCAGGCGTACAAACTGAAGGGATGTGCCATAGGACAGATTGGAAGAGGTTTCTATTGTGGTAAATTTAATGTTTCTGCGTATATTTTATTTCCCTAGATCAGTTATTTTGAACAAATTTGAATCTCCTTCATCCCCATAACCCCCCACATCAATGTATCTAAAACAATAATTGCTCTATGGCACAGCTATTAAGACAATTGATAAAAAATACTTGAAAAATTAAGTTGCAGATCGACATGGTTTTGTAATCACGACGTTTTTTCACTAGTGGCTCCCACACAATGAGGGAAACTGGCATTTATCTCAAATTTCTGACTAATTTCCATCCAGTCTTCAGATGTTGGTTACTTCATGAACTCTGTTTTGAGCGTGTCCTATATAGCCACACACGTCACAAACAATGCGTGTTATCGAAGAACGACCAAGCTGAAACTCGAAGTGTAATGAAGGGAACGAGTTTCCTGATCCTATGCAGCGGTGCTCACAGGGAGGGGGGGGGGGGGTTCATGACGCAAACTGCGTCATTAACATTTCAGGTGGGGGGAGATTAATACTTTTGGCCAGCCTGAGGGATAGGGGGGCTTTCTAAAACAATTTACAATACGTGAAATAAGATTTAATTTCAATATTAAATGGCAAAACCATATTTATTAGGTAATAAACAAGGAATTCAAATATCTCGTGTGGGGGGGGGGGGTTGGTCGCAGTTTGGGGGGGGGGGCACCTCTGATCCTAGGTACCTGCAAATTATTTCAGTATTACATCTGGCGCATTGTAATGTATAGCTATCCGAGTTATAGAGTTACAGAAAGGTAGAAGTGAGATGCAGCGAAGAATAAGAAGCCATATCTGTATAGGAAGCAAATGTCCTTTCTCCAGTCATGTTTTCAGTCAAGACTATGAGTTACTGACACATGTCAATATTTATACTGGATGTTTCATTAGTTTCAATCACTGCGATTACAGGGATAAAAGTTTGCAGGACAACAGAAGGCACTGATTAGTTATTTCGAATTGTTTCCAAAACCGCACTGTCGCCAAATGTTTCAGTTGCACCTTTGGCTCTGCCTGTTTCAAGGGCTCTCAGTCACGAGAAAAACGAAACACTTTCCAAGTCCACTAGAACATGAAATTTTGAGTGCAATTAAAAGTAATGGAGAAGGCCACAGCAGAATTCAGATCCTCATGAAATTTTGTTGTTGTCCCAAATTGCAGTGATTGAGAAATTCGGCCAAACAGACAAACTAGATTTTCAAGTAAAATTTGTACAGTTGGTACACTATTATCCAGAAAGATCAGTACATTCACCAGCACACTCCAACAGAGCTTTATTTTGTACCCGCATTACGAACCTTTAATCACGCTGCATCCAAACTAAAGTAAGGGAACACTCCTCAGCCGAAAGTGATGTGGGATTTGAATGGCTGGCCGCGGTGGCCGAGGGGACTGAGGCGCATCAGTCACGGTCTGCACGGCCACTACGGTCGGGGGTTCGAATCCCCCCTCGGGCATGGATATTTGTGCCGTCCTAGTTCGTAAGTAGTTCATAAGTAGTTTGTAAGTTTAGGGACTGATGACCCCGTAGTTAAGTCCCATAAGCTTTACAAACATTTGAATATTTTTTTTTTTTTTTTTTTTTTTTTTTTTTTGGATTTGAATGGAATACTGACGATTCTGTCTTATAATTTGTCAGTTTATAACCTCATAAGATACATACATTTCTTTTCCAGTAACAGAATCCCTCAAGACTGTATTAGTTTTAGAAATGTCACTATGCACCGTAGGTAACAGTGTTTAGATTGGATTAACTGACATTCAAAAATACTCAAAAAAATATTTCTGGATATATCGTTAGGGGAACGAACGTTCACTTTGTTGTCCTGTCACTCAGTATCGGGCGGACCCACGACATCCTCTGCTTTCTTCGACGACGACGATGAACGAGTAATAAACACAGGGCAAAAACTGAATCATTATCTAATGCAACATTGTTGTCGTGACGCTGCTTCTCCGGCACACAGACTTGGTCTTCTGACTGCGATTACCCGTTTTTTCTGCTTCGCGTGGCCACAGCACTTGCTCCAATTCCTAACACATTTTTTTCAAGCTCACATCCTACAGAAAAAAAAACGTGTGGGCTATGAGTTATATTGTTGTTATGCAGCGAACGCAATATGTGTCCGCAACACACTAAATACGAATATCCTAAATATTTACATATATGCAGCCCGGTGAAGGAATCGACGGCCGCCAATAATTCGACTGGAGCACACGAAGCCTTTTCCAAGGCAACTGCAGATGGGAAACACTGTGCACGGACATTTAAAACCTCGGTTTTCAATGAAAATAAGAGAGATACCACAGGACGAACAAGTATGCAACAGAGCCGCCACCAAAGATGATAAATGTCGGAAGTATCGATAGCAAACATCAGTGATCAGCGGGTTAGGCGACATTGAATCTGTCCCTCTATTTTTTGACAAGAGAGAGAAATAGCAGGGCTCCACGCAGAATTTAAGCAAAAGCCTCCATCTATTTTTGTGATATTATTAGATAGTTTAATTTCAAAAGCTTCCTTAATAACTTAATCCCAGTAGTTTGAAGTGCATACCAGAATGTCCGTGTCGCAAAGGGTGATCTGTGACTAGATAATGTTCTGCAATAGATACTTTGCTAGGTGTTCTAAGCCCATGTGACGCTTATGTTCATTACACCCGGTCTCCTCTGTCTTGATAGTATGAGCAATATCTACATTTATATCTACATCTACATAAATACTCCGCTAATTACAATTAAGTGAATGGCGGAAGGTTCATCGAACCGCGTTTATATGTCTCTACCCTTCCATTATCTAACAGAGCGCGGGAGAAAGGAACACCTGAATCTTTCCGTTTTCGATCTGATTTCTCTTATTTTATGAAGATGAACATACAGGGTGTTTCACTAAGTGTGTTTGCCTCTGTAACTTATAAAATAATAGGTAACGGGAAATTTTAATGCGGTAGGTCAACACAAGAAGTGTTACACTTTCTGCGGAGCTATGAACATAGTTTATTGTATCCTTTTCCAAAGAGTTACAGCATAAAGATATAATTTTTAAAATGGAACAATTGTTTTTCTATCGTGCATTGGATTCGTTGAAACCAGCTGCGTCCAAATCAATTTAAACTACATTCCTATCACCCTACGTGGGTGGGTTGACAAACGAAAGAGAAAGTTTGTGAACAAAATTTCACAAATAAATCTCGCCGGAACGAATAACGCCTTTCACTTAATGATTTTCACCCCAACTCGTTCATCATTTCCGTGACTCTCAAATTCAAATGTTCAAATATTTGTGAATCTATCGGACCAAACTGCGTGGTCATCAGTTCGTAGCTTACAAACTACTTAAATTAAGGTAAACTAACCTAAGGACAACACACACACTCATGCCCCAGGGAACCGATGCTCCAGGGAAGACTCGAACCTCCGCAACGAGGCGCCTTAGACCGCTCGGCTACTCCACCGCAGCGACACTCTCTCCCCTAAATCGCGATAATACAAAACGAGCTACTCTTCTCGGAACTTTCTCTATATGTTCCGTCAGTCGCACTTGGTGAGGATCCCAAAATAGGCAACAGTACTCCAAAAACAGGACGCATAAATGTAATGTAGGCAGTTTCTTTAGTGGATGTTGCATCTTCTAAGTGTTCTGAGAATGAAACGTTGCCCTTGGTTCACCTTCCCTGCAATAATTTATATGTGTTCTTCCCAATTGAAGTTGTTCGTGATAGTAATTTCTAGGTATTTAGTTGAAGTGCCACAACTGCATGGGATACGACAGTCATCCGCCTCACGCAAACCAAGATTATCCTTTACAAACCTTAACAGCGTTTCAATGTTAGATGGTGATCGGAAAGCACATTTTACATAATATTTCTTCAAAATACGGCAGAAGGCCGTTTTAATTGAAAACAGATTTTACATATCCATGCACAGTGCTTCGTCCTATCTGCTGTTACCCTGAAAATGGATGGGCGTGGTCCAGATTTCAAATTACGAACAGATGCCGTAATGAGTAACGTAGAAGTAGGTATCATCGGAGTAGTGAAGCAACTAAAATCACTTAACTAGAACATGTCTTCTGGTTCGGATTGTATACCCATTAGATTTCTATCTGATTATGCTGAAGCGATAGCCCCTTACTTAACAGCCGTATACAACCTCTCTCTCAAAGAAGGATCTGTACCAAAAGTTTGGAAAGTTGCAGAGGTCACACCTATATTCAAGAAAGGCAGTAGGAGTAACACACTAAACTACAGGCCTATTTCATTGACGTCAATTTTCAGCAGGGTTTTGGAACATACCCTGTATTCAAATTTTATGAATTATCTCGAACAGAACGATCTATTGACACAAGGTCAACACGGATTTAGAAAATATAGTTCATGCGAAACACAACTAGCTCTTTATTCATACGAAGTGATGGGTGCTATCGACAAGGGTTCGCAAATTGATTCCGTATTTCTCGATTTCCAGAAAGCGTTAGACACCGTACCTCACAAACGGCTTTTAATCAAATTCCGTAGTTATGGTATATCGCCCCAAATTTGCGATTGGATAGGGGATTTCTTGTCAGAGAGGACACAGTGCGCAGTAATCGATGGTAAGGCATCGCCTAAAACAGAAATGATATCGGGCGTTCCACAGGGTAGTGTTATTGGTCCTCTGCTGTTCCTTATTCACATAAACGATTTAGGGGAAAATCTAAGTCGCTCTCTTAGCTTGTTTGCAGATGACGCCGTCATTTACCGTCTAGTAAAATCATCTGAAGATCAAAACCAACTGCAGAACGATCTGAATAAGATATCAGTATGGTGTAAAAATTGGTGCATACACTAAGTCTATTTTTGGAGTATTGCAGCCCAGTGTGGGATCCTTATCAGGTGGGTTTGACGAAGGACATCGAAAGGGTCCAAAGAAGGGCAGCTCGTTTCGTATTGTCACGATACAGGGGAGACTGCGTTACGGAAATGATATAGGATCTGGGATGGGAATCATTAAAACAACGGCGCTTATCGCTGCGGTGTGGGCTACTTGCGAAACTCCAATCGCCAAAATTCTCCTCCAAATGAGAAAATACATTGTTGACTCCCACTTACACAGGTAGAAATGATCATCAGAATAAAATACGAGAAATCAGAGCTCGAACGGAGAGATTCAGATGTTCTTTCTTCCCGCGCGCTGTTCAAGAATGGAATGGGAGATAAATAGTATAAAGGTGGTTCGATGAACCATCTGCCAGGCACATAAATGTGATTTGCAGAGTATCCCATGTAGATGTAGATGCAGCAGAAATAGTGGCGGTCGTCGATACCATCATTCTTCTGCATACCTGAAAGTTTTTCGAATACTCAATGCGTCGAAGCAGCTCAGGTTTCACGATAAATATGCACTTTACACCACTGAATCCTACCTCAATAAAGTCGGTTGTGGGCCCATTGTTAAATATTGCAGTTGGACCCATAAAGTTTTAGACATGCTACACACAGGGGTATTACTGCTAGTAATTTATGCCGTTGGGTTGAAACGCTATAGATTTGCCTATCGAAGAAAGTAGAATACTTCGTGTCAATCTGACGTTTGTTGCATGCAGCCTTCATCGAGTTGCAATTTTTACGACCAGCAGTGTGCCTGCCTCTGGATTTTTATAACTTTTATTTTCTTTATGGTAGCGAGAAATTCTTGTCTCTCCCTTGGCGTTCTCTTTGTAGCGTTTGCCTCTCTGCCTGACGCGTTGCTGTGTACTCAACCTCCGGGTCAACTCCGCACACTCCCCAGACAAGATCCAGGTGACATCTCTGTGCCGCGTAGGTCAAAGGTCGGCGTCCGGGACACAATGCAAGCGGCTCAACGCCCTTCTCCCAACATCCTGAGGGAGTCGCGTTTTGCGCTGCCACTCACTTTGCTCGCGGTGCACACTTGCATTCGAAATACCTTTCGGAAAAACGAAAGGCAACCCCGTTAAGGAGAACGTAATTTCATTGACTAGTGAGGTGACAAATACTGACGAAACAAACAAGTCAGAGTGAAGGGCGTGCAGACAGAGGCACGACTACACAGTGTCATCTCCTGCGGCGGCCACGTGGGCTCTATTATCACACGCAAACAATTATAGACGTTTAGAAGCGTTGCAACTGCTGACAGGGCGCTAACCAGAACACAAAAATGAATGTTTGTTTGATCGGTCGTCTTTCATACGCCGCCGTAACTTTCATCCGACTGCTATGAACCTTTGCACACTTGATCTTCAAAACAAGAGGAACGTCACTCACTACGTAAAATTTTGTATGGTGCATAGCAGAGGGAGTTTTACCTACGAACTTCGAGAAAATCTACGATTTTATTCCGATCTAGTAGAAATTTTGCGCACTTCAACTTCAAACTGTGAGGAACATCCTTGTCTAGCTAAGATTTCGTACGGTTCTTGGCGGAGGGTATCTTGCAATAAACGTAGACAAATGTTCAAATGTGTGTAGAGTCTATGGGACTTAATTACAGGGTCATCAGTCCCTAAACTTACAAACTACTTATGAACTAGCTAATCCTAAGGACGTCACAAATATCCATGCCCGAGGGGGGATTCGAACCCCCGACCGTAGTGGCCGTGCAGACCGTGACTGGAGCGCCTCAGTCCCCTCGGCCACCACGGCCGGCTAAACTTAGACACCATTCCACTAATCACCATCATGTTTAACAGAGTCTATATAATATTTCACAGATGGAGGAGGCAGTGGACTGAGGAGACGAACAGAGAGAGGGAGAGAGGGAAGCCGCGGTGGAGTAGCCGATCGGTCTAAAGCGTCTCGCTGCGGAACGCGCGGTTGCTCGCCGTGGAGGTTCGAGTCCTCCCTGGGGCATGGGTGTGTGTGTGTGTGTTTGTCCTTACGTTAGTTTACCTAGGTTGAAGTAGTTTGTAAGCTACGGACTGATGACCACGCATTTTGGTCCGATAGATTTACAAACATTTGAACTTTTTTTGAGAGAGGGACAAGGGGGATATGGACAGTGAGAGAAGGAAAGAGAAGGTGGTCAGACAGAAAAGGGAAGGAGAGTTGAACTAACTTAACACTGGAATAAATACATACCCGGGCGCCGGCGGGGTTTTCAGCTAGTGTTGAGTGCAGGGAAGTGTCTAAATAAATTAGTGAAATAAAACTGAAAAATAAATGAAAGCGAATAATACGTGAAGTAAAAGTGAGAACGTAGTTCAGTTCAGTAAGGCACGGCCGAGTAAATCAACACGCTTACGCTGCATTCCGAAAATCCAGCGACTAGCTAACGCTGCGGATTCAACACGGCACTGTTCCGCCAATTATTCACGTGTGACAAGGAGTCCTTCGCTCTCTCCAAGAGCGGAAGCCGTTGATTCAGCGATGAGGCCATCGACCGACGAAATCACGTGAAAGAACGGATTGCAAAACGTGAGTGTCGCGAACTTCAAAAATGTTCAAATGTTTGTAGAGCTTATGGGACTTAACTACGGGGTCATCAGTCCCTAAACTTACAAACTACTTATGAACAAGCTAAGACTACAGACGGCACAAATATCCATGCCCGAGGGGAGATTCGAACCCCCGACCGTAGTGACCGTGCAGACCGTGACTGAAGCGCCTCAGTCCCCTCGGCCACCGCGGCCGGCTCGCGAACTTCTAGAAGCAATGTGATCAGAAGCCAATAACCTGGTGTATTGACCTCCGGAGAAACGTGACTTTCGACCTTTCTAGGAACTGTACAACGTGACAGCACAACACAACGATCCCAAAGATCGTTCACCTCCAGCCAGGTCCATCAAATACCACAGCCAAGAAGACGCCGAGAGACAGTTTGAGACAGATGAAGTAGTATCGTCAGAGTGGCAGTAGCGGCGTTAGTAACAGCAGCAGCAATAGCAGAAGTGGAGTTTACTCATGATCAGCCACCGGCATGACTGTTGGAGTTGAAGATAGAAGAAAGAAGACGGAAGAAACTGGGCGCCAGTCACAGCATCCGTAAGAAGATCAACAATAACAGAGGAGAAACTTCCTGGCAGATTAAAATTGTGTGCCGGAACCGGGACTCGAACCTTTGACCTTTCCCTTTTGCGGGCAAGCGCTCTACCGACTGAGCTATCCCGACACGACTCACGATGCCGCCTCACAACTTTACTTCCGCCAGTACCTCGCCTCCTACTTTCCAAACTTCACAGAAGCTCCTGCGAACCGTGCAAGACTAGCACTCCTGGAAGAAAGGATATGGTGGAGACATGGCTTAGCCACAGCCTAAGGGATGTTTCCAGAATTAAACTTTCACTCTGCAGCGGAGTGTGCTCTGATCTGAAACTTCCTGGCAGATTAAAATTGTATGCCGGAACCGGGACTCGAACCTGGGACCTGTCAAGGCAAAAGTCCTAGGTTCGAGTATCGGTTCCGGCACATAATTTTAATCTGCCAGGAAGTTTCAGATCAGCGCACACTCCGCTGCAGAGTGAAAGTTTCATTCTGAATAACAGAGGTACTCACCCAGGATGACTGGCCTGAACGATAGGATGCGGTCTGGCCGTGATAGTCACCTGTGATCTCCGTCCAAGATTCTGCCAACAGAAGACGTGCAGCCTGTAGACCACCGGTTCGACTCCAGGTCAAGGGCGAAAAACCTCCACGCCTCGCCACTACTTCTGGTCGTAGCGCAACACAGCACTTGAGAAGATGGGAAAAACACACCGCACCGCCAGGAGGTGATCCCCCAGAATTTACGGCCTTTTAACGCTCAGTGCTCCTACAACGGCAAACGCAGTTAGACTGGCCAGCGAGCAGCGAGCAGCGAGGAGGAGATGGCCGAGCTAGAAGGAGATACGCCGCCAGTGTAACCGGAGAGAAACGGCAGACGCTGCGAAACGCATCTTCGCCAGCGCGCGCCTCAAGCCAGCGACATTCGCCGAGCAACTAGTTCACAATAACAATGTATGGTTTAACTGTTTAATAAATGTACTTTCTGTAAATGCTGTTTCATTTACGCCTCATACCAGAGCCAAGGAAAAGATCCCACATGCCACATGATTGAAGATTTCTTGTAAATGCTAGCCTGACAATAAAATGTTAATTTGTAGTTAAAACTTGTCATTCTGACAATAGGACAATGCAATGCCGGTTGTTGTTTGGCCAAATGGTAAGGTTTCTTTATTAAATGACAAAACCCCTCTCCATTTGACAAAAGAATGCTTCTGCAATTGATGTCACAAGTGGCCCCCCCTCCATACAACCTGTTACACTAGTAATAAATATACAATAGTTCCAGGTATTGAGGTGACTGACTTGTTGAATGACGAGAATGCATACAATCTTCACCAGATAATCTGAAAAATGCTACAAGAATCCCAATTTACGCAATTAACATACAATGATAATTGAAAAAAAAATCATGAAAACGTTATAAGCTCTATCCAAACAGGCCTCGAAAGACCCAAAAGTACAGACCAATGTACGTGTCATCCTGACGTATAGGATACGACGTATAGGATATGGAGGGTCACGTGGTGAGCACACCCCTCTCCGTCAGTTTTCCAGTTTCCGTGACCACACACGCTACTTCTGTCAAGTTGTTCCCCAACTGACCACACAAGGGCTGAGTGCACCTCGATTCAAAAATGTTCAAATGTTTGTAAACTTATTGGACTAAACTGCTATGGGCATCAGTCCCTAGACTTACAAAATACTTAAAGTAACATAACTTCTTGATTGTTGAGCCCACAGTGAAGTAAATGTCTCTAAAGGACATAGTAGGCTATTAACAGGTCCAGATCACTGCTATAATTATTATTTTTATTTATTGTACAACAGCTGTTTCAGCAGTTCGCCATTTTGAAGTGCCTGCGGTTATGTAAGAATAACATAAATTACTTTTTGTGTATTGTAAAGGATGTGTTACATACGTAAGAAAAATTCTACTTACAGCTATGATGGTCTAGCGTCATATATAACATCTGGCATAAGTGTTATTATGTAATCATACTTTATAGCAGTATGTTATTTGCATTTAGCTAAATGTTTGTATAGTATATGGGACTTAACTACGGGGTCATCAGTCCCTAAACTTACAAACTACTTATGAACTACTTACGAACTAGGACGGCACAAATATCCATGCCCGAGGGGGGATTCGAACCCCCGACCGTAGTGGCCGTGCAGACCGTGACTGGAGCGCCTTAGTCCCCTCGGCCACCGCGGCCGGCTGCATTTAGCTGCTGTACTTTTTGCAGCCTGAGATGTAATAAGATTTTAATTTTATTTTTTGTATAAACACGTTTTTAAATGTAACAGTTTGCCAAAGATATTTTATAATGTAAATAACTATGATATCAGAGATGTTTAATAGGTCAGAGGGTTATTTTATTAACTATTTATAATAGCTATCGTTGGTTTGTTATGTTCTCAGCGTTTCTCGTCAATGAAGTCAATAAAGTTAACTAAATAATTTTTATGTTTAAAATCCGTGTGTTCATTAAACACTTTGTCTGGATAATTTTTAGTGTGGATATATATCTCGACCTCTTCTGAAATATTCATTACTGGTCCCTTTGGAACTTTATATAAAATCGTCAGCGCACTCTCGATGTTTTAAGTTCTCTAGTTTTTATAAACACCTTAAAAATGAAAACTATTCAACTCAAAACGTCGAGAGTGCACTGACGATATTACATAAAGTTCCAAAGGGACCAGTAATGAATATTTCAGAAGAGGTCGAGATATATATCCACACTAAAAATTATCCAGACAAAGTGCTTAATGAACACACGGATTTTATACATAAAAATTATGTAGTTAACTTTATTGTCTTCATCGACGACGAGAAAGGCTGAGAACATAACAACAAACTAACGATAGCTATTATAAATAGTTAATAAAATAACCCTCTGACCTATTAAACATGTCTGGTATCATAGTTATTTACATTGTAAAACATCTTTGGCAAACTGTTACATTTAAAAACGTGTTTAGACAAAAAATAAAATCTTATTACATCTCAGGCTGCAAAAAGTACAGCATCTAAATGCAAATAACATACTGCTATAAAGTATGATTATATAATAACACTTATGCCAGATGTTATATATGACGCTAGACCATCATAGCTGTAAGTAGAAAATTTTTACGTATGTAACACATCATTTACAATACACAAGAAGTAATTTATGTTATTCTTACATAATCGCAGGCGCTTAAAAATGGCGAACTGCTGAAACAGCTGTTGTGCAATAAATAAAAATATTAATTATAGCAGAGATCTGGACCTGTTAATACGAAACTAACATTCGCTAAGGACAACACACACACCTATATCGGAGGGAGGATTTGAACCTTAGGCGGGAACGGTCGTTCAGTTCATAGTATGACGCCTTAGACCACACGGACATTCCGCGTGGTTCATCTCGCTTCAAGACAACGTTAGGCAGACAGAGATATAAGCTATGAAGAACTCATTTGAAAACATGGGGAAGGCCTTCATACAAGAGGTGTGGAGTCATGTAACTTATGCACTTGTCAAGTGGACTGATGCACTTGCTGGAACATGAAACAGCCACACTACTCGTAGCCAGAAGCGGGAGAAGGCGCTGCTGGAACACAATTTCAGTGTTGCGGATACGCGTCAAGCAGTCTGGCAGCTGCTGGAACGAACCTAATATTTTAATTCAGAAGTGTAAAACATACTGTTAATGAAACCCGACTTATGTTGGCGGGTGCAGGAGGATTAAGAGGTAGCGAAGAGGGAGGAGATAAAACAACGAGCGGATAAAGCAAAAGATATTTCTCTTAAGGGGCGGGAAGGGGTGAAGGGAAATGTACTAAGCAATAATCAGGTCAATAAGCAAATGGTTATGCTAATTAATGTTTTCTTGGTGAATATAAGCTATGTATATTTTAATTTTGTTTTACTATACACTATGTGATGAAAAGTATACGGACACACCCAAATATATTACGTTTTTCATCTTAGGTGCATTGTTCTGCCACCTACTGCCGGGTACTCCATATCAGCGTCCTCAGTAGTCATTAGACGCCGTGACACAGCAGAGTGGGGCGCTCTGCGGAACTCACGGAATTCGAACGGGATAGGTGCTTGGGTGTCATTTGTATCAGAAATCTGCACGCGAGATTTCCGCAATCCTAAACATCTCCAGGCCCACTGTTTCTGATGTGACAGTGAAGTGTAAACGTGAAGGGACGCGTACAGCACGAAACCCTACAGGCCGACCTCGTCTGTTGACTGACAGAGACCGCCGACAGTTGAAGAGGGTAGTACAGTGTAATAGGTAGGCTTCTATCCAGACCATTACACAGTAATTCCAAACTGCATCAGGATCCACTCAATTATGAGTATTACGACAGCCGGGAGGTGAGAAAACTTGGATTTCATGGTCGAGCAGCTGCCCATAAGCCACACATCACGCCGGTCAATGCCGAACGACGCCTTTCTCTGTGTAAGGGGCGTAAACATTGACGACTGAACAGTGGAAAACCGCTGTGTTGAGTGACGAATCACGGTACACAAAGTGGCGATCGGATGGCAGGGTGTGGGTATGGCGAACTCCCGGTGTACGTCATCTGCCAGCGTGTATATTTCCAACAGTACAATGCGAATGCGGTGGTGTTATGGCGTGGTCGTGTTTTTCATGGAGGGAGCTTGCACCCCTTATTGTTTTGAGTGGCACTTTCACAGCAGAGGCCTATATTGATGTTTTAAACACCGTATTGCTTCCTACTGTTGAAGAGCAATTCGGGGATGGCGGTTGCATCTTTCAACACGATCGAGCACCAGTTCATAATGCACGGCCTGTGGCGGAGTGGTTGCACGACAATAACATCCCTCTAATTGACTGGCCTGCACAGACTTCTGACGTGAAACCTATAGAATACTTTTGGGATGTTTTGGAACGACGACCGCGTGCCAGGCCTCACCGACCTACATCGATAGATCTCCTCAGTGCGGCACTCCGTGAAGAATGGACTGCGATTTCATAAGAAACCTTCCAGCACCTGACTGAACGTTTGCCTGCGAGAGAGAAAGCTGTCAGTAAGGCTGAGGGTGGACAACGCCATATTGAATTCCAGCATTATCGACGGAGGGCGGCATCAACTTGTAAATCATTTCAGCCAGACGTCCGGATGATCATGTTTGTGTATATCGTATCCACGTATTTCTATGCATGCAACACAGAAATTCTAATTACATAATTACGTCTATATCTTTTAGAATTTTCATTCATTTCCTTCTGCGCCCTCTCCCCCACCCTCGCAAAATCCTCCCAATACCATTACCTTTTAGCCATGTAATGATTTGTAATTTAATGTGTTACTGTTGAAAGACCACCGTTAATTGTAAAATTAATTCTATCTGAAAGGAACCAATTAAAAGCTTACTTTAAACATATAATTATGGCCGTAAAAACAGCAAAAGGATTCGCGTCAACTACGAACTACTTCCTGCAACAGAATCTTGTTCTCTGATCCAGAATTTAGAACTGATTCAAAAATTTACTTTAGCAGCAGACAAAGAGACGGTGGCCAATACACATCGTAGATCACGAGAATTACACACGATAATTAATATACAAGCCACCCCGAACTAAACCATTTCATGAATTTGGCTGTGAGAACATTTATGGTGCAACGGAATTACAAATATGATAATATGCAACTGAATTTGTTCTCAGCACTGGTGAAAATCAACATTAAATAAAAAGAGAAAGTATTCGTTAACTAATATTCATAAGTAGGATAAAGTTTTACTGACAATAAATCAACGAAATGACATTGAACACACTTCTGTACATGATCGGAAAAACTTATCCTGAAAAATAAACCTAAGTTCTGAGGTCTAACTTAGACAAACCAGACAACGAATCGCTACTATCGTAAGGGAGGAAAGAAAACAATAACGTCTTACCAGGTCGAAGCGCAGCCACAGAATCCCCAAGTCCGCCACCCAGTCCCCATCACCACCGGAAATTCACCGGAAATCGGTAAAACCCAGGAAAAACAAGGTGGTTGGGATAGCTTAAACTCGCGCGTCCTATCGAGGCTCGCTAGTTGGCATTAACAACTCAACTTGTACCCAAAGGGTGGAGGAATGTCTTTGGTAGCATCAAAAGCAGAGATTGCTAACGACTACCTATCGATACAAAGCCAGAGAACACTAGTAGCGAGCAGCCAGCAGCCGGAGACGAAAATTCTCTAACATACACTCAGAATCCCATGCTAGAAGATTCTCATACATGCACATACAGAATAAAGCAAGTACACATTCTCACAGGGGCAGCGGCGTCACTGAGAAACCGTTCATCTTGCCACATTCATAGACACAATGATAAATTATTAGCATAATAAAGTAGCAGCAATATTACGGAAACTAACCTTTAAAAATATAAAATTAAATGCTATTCCTCATGCCTCCAAACGAAAGGGGTTCTCGTTTAGAAAAAAAGGACGTCCAGTGAACTTAGATAATTTACAAAGTTAAAACCCTAGGGAAGACTGTAGACAGCCGTCTTTCACTGTCGTTTCATATAAACATCGAACATATTGGTCGTAGAGCATACAGTATATGGCCAGGCCACGATTGATGTTTTTACGTTCTTTGGAATTTAACGATTAAGCTACTTGAATATCACGTTGTCACTGTTTATTGCAAGTGCCACTTAGTGGCCGCCAAATCGATAGAGTTCGCCTTGTCTTGTCCTTTTCTTCAGTTACAAGACTCCAAACCTCTTGTATGATAGTCTTCCTCATGTTTGGATATGTGTTATTCATAGCTTATAACATTTTAATGATGTAATTATTTCATATTACATGTCCACTGTGATACTTAAGATTTTTGTAACTGTTTTAAGGTTATCTGATGAATATTTTATCAAAATGCGTCGTTATACAAGTTGGTCACCTCTACAACTGTGGTTATTACACGATTTTTATTGTGTCCATATCAGCACTGTTCCAACGTTTAGAAATCTTTGTAATGGGCGCACAGATGCTGAATGGCATGTAGTGAGAGGCTGTTCCAAGCATCTGGGATTTTCTTTGCCGCTGGGCTATCGTTATTGCAGACACTGAAAAAAAATGTTCAAATGTTTGTATAGCTTATGAGACTTAACTACGGGGTCATCAGTCCCTAAACTTACAAACTAGCTAATACTAAGGACGGCACAAATATCCATGCCCGAGGGGGGATTCGAACCCCCGACCGTAATGGCCGTGCAGACCGTGACTGGCGCGCCTCAGTCCCCTCGGCCACCGCGGCCGGCGCGATGGTTCAGAGGAGGTTGTCTGTCTAAATTTGCGAGAATATACTTATGTGTGATAAACAAATTACGTCGCATTTATTTCGTAATATGGAGGAATTTATTCGTAGTAATTTATTACTTGAAACCATTACAGGGCTTGTATAAATCCGATTAATATTTCGTGTTTGATACGCTCTTTCTGATTTTCTACTCTATCGGTACATCTGCACTTATTAGTTACTCTTTATGATCTTGTGCTGTATTACGTTAACACAGTAACATCTGATTACACAGTTTTATTTGCAACATCCATTTTGCACCATCCAAAGTGGTAAGAAGTTTCAATTCAGGGATTTTCTAATTAAAATGCTAGTAAACCTATTGAAACAAACTGCTGTAGTCATCAGTTCCTAGACGTTCCTAAACTTACAAACTACTTAAACTAACTTACACTAAGGACAGCACACACACTCATGTCTGAGAGAGTACTCGAACCTCGGGCGGTAACGGCCGTCCAGTCCGTAGCATGACGCCTTAGACCGCGCTGCCATTCCGAGCGCCTTTCAAGAATGTCCCAGCCAAAGATGTGTCAGAGGACAGTGGCTGAGAGCAGTATCAAGAGCAGATTTGGGACCCAATTTCAAGTCGAGATCGTATGTAGTACTGTATGTACTATCGTTTCCACTCTACTAATTTGATTTACGGGACAAATAAATAAAGCAAAACAAGAAAAATTGTTTCCGAGAGTCTGGCTATTGGCCTGGATTAAAATTTATGAAACTGGAGGGCGCTGCTGTTCCCTCCGTTTTTTTCGTTTTTATTCAGTTTATAAAGCTGGATAAGTCAAAGGAAAAACAGCCTTTCTGCAAAACGTACAGTGGCTGTGACACATAAAAAACGAAAATATGACAACACCGACGAAACCCATGATCAAAGCATTGCGTTTGCTGTCCCACTGCTCGAATATCATGTCAATAACAACTGTCGTTCTTTCTTTCACGTCAGGTTACGTTTCAGACGGAAAAGGGATTAAAAGAGAGCAAAATAAATTGCGACGCAGGCTGTGGAGATCTGGATTAAACGTTTACATTTTGAAAAGAAACCAGTCATGAGTTGGAGACTTGTAATAACAATAATCCCCACGAAGATTTATTGCAATTAAAAGATGAAAAAAAAAATCTTCTTCCAGACGGATAGAAAATACTGTAAAACTTGGTACTATGGGATGCATATCAGCCAAAGCGTACAAGTATGTTAGGAAAATTATCCTGTAGTTACACACGCTCAATCAATACCACGTCTTTAAAAATATAATATTAAGAAACGTTATTTTAGACAAGACTACGTTTGGCGGAACTCTTCGAAGGCTTTACACTGCAGTTCAAGTGAAACTTCAGATGATACTGATAAATTTGGAGAGGTATTATTATTATTATTATATATTTATGCCAGTCATCTTAAACACTGAACGTTTTGAACGTGTGAAGTATTTAAATAACAAGTCGATAAGTAGAAAGTAATCCGACGGCAACAGAGGGGGTTGGTACGTACAGTGGCGGTCGGTCAGCCTACTTATTGCTAGAGAGCCTGTATTGGGAGAGATTGGCCTACCGGCCGGTTCCGCCATGTTTTTACCAGACTGCGAGAGGGACGTGGTAAGCCAGAGATGCAGCCACTTAACGATTGAAATAAGGCATCAGTTCGACACATGAGACCAAAGTACATTTATAGCTTACTAATCAGTACGTGGTTAAAACAAATGCTATTCATTTATGTTTATATAGGCCTAATAAATTTGTAAGCAAGTAAGTCTTGTGAAGCAGTGTCTATGTCTGCCGAATGTTAATACTTTAGTGTCCCAGCATCGTCGCCGCTTTTGTGTCTCGTTTCGGTCTTAGGTGTCGGTGACCGAGTGGAAAAAGACCGACACAGGAATAAAGGATGCACGCTTGTGCAGGTACGAAGGTGAGCAGCCAGTGGGACAGCAGAAAATAGAAACACTAGAGTAAATTAGAACGAGATGTGTATTTCATAGAGACTTAGTAATACTTAACTTTTACATAGCTCAGTACTGCAGAATGCTGATACCTAGTTGAGCTAGAGGCCTGCCTAGTGCCTGTCCGATAGCCAAGTCTTCACTGGTGCCTATCTGATTCCAAAGTGTTAGCTGGTTACTATCTCAGTCCCAAGTGAACGATGTCGTTCAGTGGTGGCCACGAGCGGAGTTGTAGCAGAGGGCGCTCGTGGCTGACGTCGTAAGAACGCCGCGCCGTGCGTGCATGGCGGAGCGCGGCGAAAGTAGGTGGCGCGCACTTTGTACTTGTGCGACACCACAAATACCATATTTTACGATGTTCTGAAAACTTCGACGAAAGTTGATTAATAAGAAAGAGAGGTATTTCATGTTATGTAACTAAAAGAAACAGATGCTGCTTCAGATTTTTCTGTCTGCATATCCATCGCTGAAATTAGCACACTATTATCGTTTTCCGCTCCCAATTAATAAATTTTAAGTGTGTTCCTGTCGATCTTCTGTACATACTTTTAGGAACACGATAACACAGAAACTCGGAAAAATACCAATACTATCTCGACTGAAGCGGCAGAAATAGATTCAAAATAGGTAATTGAATGTCCACAAAGAGTCAACAGTCTCCCCCCCCCCCCATTTTTTTCATGTTACATCCCGAATGCAGTTAGAAGATTGTGAATAGCCAATAATACAATTACCAGTAGCTGTATTAGAACTGGCGACCTTCACATTACTAATTCAGTATGCAACCCCTACAATACACGTGTGCTACACAACTTGCAATTTATTTCCCCATCAGTTTCTATCTCGCATTGGGGGGTGGGTGGGGGCGGTGGGGAGGGGGTAGTGCAGTAGCAAATATTTATTCACACAGACAAGAATAATTCGTTGCTTACCATAAGTCACCTTTACGATTCCCGCCTATCTCAGTCAACTTTCACCATCCACTACTTGCGAACACAAGCATCATCAGCAATCTTGACTTCAGTTTTTACAGCCAACAGCGGAACAACGAGACCTTTCTTTTGAATGTCCTTAATGATTACGTAATACACATTATTAATTACACTCAGTAAATCAGTTCAAATCAACATTTAATCTTAAAAATTCCAGGTAAGTTCTAAAGTTACCGTCAAAGACCGACGAATGACACGTTAATTTGCGTACATAGAACAGACAGAATACGGACAAAAGTGCAGGAGTACCTACCGTAATACAAGCTGCGTATAACTGTACAGTGAAATCGCTGCAGAAGAATCCAAGACCCTCTACAGTTGCAGAAATGTACACTGTAGCTATTCCCACATACACAAAGCCCGCCGCCGCGGTGGAGTAGCCGAGCGGTCTAAAGCGTCTCGCTGCGGAGCGCGCGGTTGCTCGCCGTGGAGGTTCGAGTCCTCCCTGGGGCATGGGTGTGTGTGTTGTCTTTAGGTTAGTTTACCTAGATTTAAGTAGTTTGTAATCTACGGACTGATGACCACGCAGTTTGGTCCGATAGATTTACAAACATTTGATTTGAACAAAGCCCGCCAAGTTTGGTAAAAACATGGCATCATCGGCTCTCAGCCAATCAGCAGTAGTCTCACTCTCTCCCTATACAGGCTCTCTACTTATTGCACGCTTGCAGCGCTGCAGTGCGGAATGTGGGTACTTCTCATGTCCGCATGTTTTCTCGAAGTGGGGAGGCTGGGGTATACTAGCGGAAGATCGGTATTGCTACCCATCCTTATCTATAGGACCGAAACAAGTGGCGTAGTGTTGAGAAAATGAACTTGTACTCAATAGCTATTCATAACTAGGTTTTCCACAGTTTGCCTAAGTTCAAATGTTTGTATAGCTTATGGGACTTAACTACGGGGTCATCAGTCCCTAAACTTACAAACTACTTATCAACTACTTACGAACTAGGACGGCACAAATATCCACGCCCGAGGGGGGATTCGAACCCCCGACCGTCGTGGTTTGCCTAAGTCGCATAAGCAAATGCCGGGGTAATTAGCTTCAACAACACAAGACTAATATACTTCCTCATTCCAGGCCAACCTGAGCATTTGCTTTACCGCTAACAGCCTCGCCGATTATACTACTCCATCGTCTTTCTCCCCTTTCCTATAACCGCTCAGCTCACAGTGATTGCCCGCAGCTTGATTCAAAGCACATGCTGCATGACGTCAGCTGAAAGGAAACTGGTGCATGAACTGGAGCAACTCAAGTTAACTCAAGTCTATGGACAGTTCCTCACACTATTCTCACTTTTTTCTCAAAGTATTGTCCGATAATAGTTGTAAAATTTTCAGTTTATTTTCTATTTCACAATTTAGACTTTATGGTCTTGGTCAATGAACATTCATATATGTGATTGGTGGAGGTGTATTACCGTCTTTAGCAACTAAATGAAAGGCGTTTTGTGTGTGCCACACACAAAACGCCTTTCATTTAGTTGCTAAAGACGGTAATACACCTCCACCAATTTCATATGCAGCTAAGGACGACAGAAATCGAAAAAATGATGATTCATATATGTCTTTAAAACATTCCGCAACTCACGTGACTTACAAATCACTTCGCAAGACCACCTATAAACACTGACATAATTAGTGTCAAATTGGACGGTGATGTTGGAAAATTGTGTTGAACCAAAACTCGACCCCGGATTCCCCGTTTGCCGTGAAAGGTTGCCTTAACCAATGTGGCACGTATCATGCCCGTTCCAAACTCTCGACCCGTCGCACACTGCTATTGCAGTCTTCCAACTATTTCTCCACTTTTTTTGCGCACTGCATGTATTTCCCCAAGGCTTCGGACTCCGTTTACACATCTGCAAAGAAATGTATATAACTTGTAACGCCGGCCGCAGTGGCCGAGCGGTCTGCGGTGCGCCTGTCACGTTCTGCATGGCCACTACGCTCGGGGGTTCGAATCCCCCCTCGGGCATGGATATTTGTGCCGTCCTTAGTATTAGCTAGTTCATAAGTAGTTTGTAAGTTTACGGACTGATGACCCCGTAGTTAAGTCCCATAAGCTTTACAAACATTTGAACATAACTTGTAAGACAACAACACAATGACCAGTGCCACTGTCTGCGTGTGTAAACACGATCAGCATAAATGACAGCGGATAGTATGAGAAATATGTATAGCCTATATGTGTATGTATCACGTGTAAATTGGTTAATTTTTTGTGTAAGTAAATTATGCAAATGACGAATGTTAAAATGATTTAATATTGTACTGAGAAACAAATGTAAAACATTGTAGTAGACACGTTGGCTTAGCGAGGGTAATGTTCGTAGCAACTTTGCGTGGAGCAGTTGTTATCGCTGAATGCAGTGTAGCGCGAGGCGCGAGATAGAAAGGTTGGTGCTGAGCTCTCGAGGTGAACGGTAGAAAAGTTGGACAGCAGCGGTAAGCTGAAGTAGTGTGGTTTTACGACGTGTTGGTACAAGCAGCAGTTTTGGCACATGGGCACAGGCAAATAATTACGTGGGCAAAGCGTTAAAACTTCAAGAGGAATAATGTCAAGAGGAATGCTGTGGGCCCAATGTTTAAACAATATTTCGTCGCCAAGATGATTCCATTTTTGCCAATCATTATAAAGTGCCAGCAACAATCACCAGCTACACCACACCACCACTGCACAGTAAGATCTAAGCAATTAACCGTCTTTAGAACTGTAATGCTAAGCCAACGTTTAGTTTTGCAAAGAGTCAATAGTGAACTTGTGTGATATTAATGTCGATAAAATTATTGACCTGCGGCACTATCCAATCAGGTTCCTATTCCGTTACCTTTAATATTCCGAGGCTCAACCTGAACAATAAAAGACGTTACGTAAATCTAACTAAAATCATTTGTATTTCAAAAGATTTCAGAATTCGAAGTGTAATTAGTAATGTTACAAAAACTGAAAGTACTGCTAATAACAATGGCAGATCATTGACTATGAACATGTTGTGTAATCATTCAATATTACCAAGCCGTCAATATTAATTTTCTGTTAAGTATCCAATTCACGTGTACTAAAAGACGCACTGCAATACTTGGTTACTGAATTAAACTGAACAATTCAATTACTATTAAAAATGTTTAATGGCAGATTAAGTTGTTGCTATTATATGGAACAATAGTCCATGCCATAATATTACTTCTCAAAATTAACGTCGCGGTGGAGTAGCCGAGCGTTCTAAAGCACCTCGCTGCGGAGCGCGCGGTTGCTCGCCGTGGAGGTTCGAGTCCTCCCTCGGGCATGGGTGTGTGTGTTTGTCCGTAGGTCAGTTTAGCTAGGTTTAAGTAGTTTGTAAGCTACGGACTGATGACCACGCAGTTTGGTCCGATAGATTTACAGACATTTTTTTCAAAATTAACATTTGACCCAATATATCAAAGAAAAATTAACTGCATAAGTCTCAGTAAATGACTCACTTAATCAGTCAGCTAGTCATTGCAGGCACAATTCAATCACAGTAATTTTAATTACTATTGCTAATCAAGGTATAGTAAAGTTGCTTGGGAAGCGTTATGGTGATGGTTTTATTTTACGTAGAATTGTTCCATGCACGTTTATTGTTAAAAATCTTTATGTTCATTAGAGGGATTTGTGCTAATTGTTTCCACTGCATAATTAACCTAAATTTACTGATTTTATATTGTTCTTTGTTTGCTGCTTCTGTGACGTTTGCGCTCAATCTGCATTCTGTGACCGCGTTGTCCGGAATTAACTAATCGGTGATTAGTGCCATTAGACAGTATAGTTTATTAATTAAATTTGTTGCTCGGACATCGACCGGGCGACCGTATATATTTACCCATTCAAAATTGTTCTGTTGGTACAGTTTTGTCCCGGGCTTATTAAGTGCAATACAATTGTTCAAGATTTCGCTCACCAAACGATCGTTATTGCGAATTAAATCGCGAAGTATCGTTTGTGTGTGTAACCTCCACTATGTTATTAGTTTCTCCTCTGATAGCTTTAGGAACACGGATCATTCTGAAGTCTAAGAACTCGCAATTGTCGGTAGCGTAGGCCGGTAATGTTACAAACTTATATATTTTTGGTGGGACCTGGCATACATTGTTATATGGATTGCCAAGACTGCAGTCTTGGCAATCAAATAATGCACAGAAATTGTCTGTCTGAGTCATATACGCTGTATATCGCGTCGTTCAAATAACTAGGCGTAACATTGCGAGCGACATGTAATGGATCGAACATGTATGGACAGTTGTGAGTAAAGCGGACAGCCGACTTCGGTTTATTGGGTGAATTTTGGGAAGATGTACTTCATCTGTAAAAGAGATAGCGTATAAAACGCTTGTTCCACCACGTCTTGAGTATTGCTCAAGTGTTTGGGACCTGCAGCAGATCAGTTTGGAGGAGGCCAGCAGCTAGGTTCGTTACGCGTAGGTTCGACCAATGCGCGAGTGTCACGGAAATGCTCCGTGAACTCAAATGGGGATCGCTGGAGGAAAGACGACGTTCTTTTCGAGAAATTCCGTTGAGAAAATTTAGACAGTTGGAATCTGAAGCTGATTGTAGAACGATCTTCCTACCGCTTACTTACATTTCGCGTAATGCTCTAATGCTCACAAACACAAGATAAGAGAAATTAGGGCTCGTAGGGAGGCATATAGACATACTTTTCTTTTTCCTCGTTCTATTTGCATAATTGTGGTACAGTGTACTCTCTGCCACGCACCTTACGGTGGACTGCGGAGTATATATGTAGATATGTCTATACATATCCGAAAGAGCAGACACCATTCATCTAGTTGCATATGTCTTGACACACAGAGTGGATGCGCAACCGGAGTCCGACTGTTCTGTATGTTACATCTGTTGCGGTATGCTGTGCAGAGGTATCTGAATGTTGCATGATAATATTATGTCGCAACTATATGTTGCCGAAGGTATAGGGCGTATCATATGCTTAATGCACCTCATAGACCAGATGATTCATGTACCTTTCGCCAATGACTTTGTTACCCTCTAGCATGTTATGTGGATCCTAGCTGCGGCCTTTTGCCACCTATAAGCGACGAATTTTTATCAGGGACAAGGGCATCGTCAGGAAAGCCCAAAGGAACTACGATAGACCCGTCACTGTTTTCTATTTACATAAATGATCTGACAGACAGAGTGAGTAGCAATCTGCGTCCGTTTGCTTAAGATGCTGTTGAGTACGTGAAGGTGTCGTCATTGAATGACTGTAGTAGGATGAAAGATTGCTTAGACAAAATTTGTACTTGGTGTGAGGAATGACAACTAGCTTTAAATATAGAAAAAAGTTTTTTGGAGATGAGTAGGAAAACCAATCTGACGCTTTGCGCATACAGCAATAGTAGTGTGGTGCCTGACACAGTAGCGTCGATTAAATATCGAAGCGTAACGTTGCAAAATGGTATTAATAGAACGAGCAGGTAAGGACAGTCGAGAGAGGCGGATGGTCGTCTTCGGTTTATGAGGAGAATTTTGGGAAGATGTGATTCATCTGTAAAGAAGACCGCGTATAAAACGTTTGTGTGATCCCCTCATCGGTATTGCTCAAGCCTTTGGGATCCGCAGCAGATCGGTTCTCAAAGGGAGACATAGACGCAATTCAGATTCAGGCTGCTACGTTTGTTACTGGTAGGTTCGATCAATGTGAAAGTGTTACTGAGAAGCTTCGGGAACTCAAATGAAAATTCCTTTAGCTAAGGCGATCGTTCTTTTTGAAAACCAATATTACGGAAATTTAGAGGGCTGGAATTCTACTGCCACCAGCTTACGTTTCGCATATATGGCACAGAGAAAACTAAAAGAAATTAGGGCGCTTCATTTGTTTGTCCTTCGTTCTACCTGGTGCAGTGGGACCAGCCCTATATTTGTCTTCTAACTCGGGACTTCTTCTCCGTGGACTGATACCATCACAAAATAATAAAATATATCTTTTCTTGATTATATGAATTTATATTAAACTCTTTGCAGGTTTTTTCAGGAATATGAATTCACATTAAAAATTCTTTCCTGACTCCATCAAAACAATCATCTCATCCAGAAGTTATTTCGTTATCTATCAAAATTCGTCACGAAGATTATAGTCAAAGAAGTTATATTGCTTGCGCAACCCACTTGCACAAAATATTTTCTGAGTTTAGGCAAACACAACTCACAGTCCAACTCCTTCACTAAAGTTCAAACAAAATTCTATTATTGTTCAATAATAAATAGTTGCATCGAAATATATCAGTCACTTGGTAATACATTCAAATTAATCTTTAAATAAACTTTCGACGAAATAATATATTAATGAAAATGCTTACATAAGTTAAATAATACTTCATGAATACAGCTTCAGAACTGAACTCCTTTCTTTTTTAAACACTATCAACAATAAAAATAATCGTCGACTTCAATGCGCAACAGAATACAGCGAGATCTTCTCCGCCTTGACGCCCTTCGGCAAACATCATTCAGTGACGAGGTACATATCTCTGTCGTCGTCGGAGAAACTTCCACGGCGTGCCGCTCCGTAGTAGATGTTGAAAATGCAACAGATAAAATCAAACATATTTCACAAAGTTATTGTTCAAAATATTTATGAAATATCATCACAAACATAATAAATACATTATTAATGAAGTAATTTGACTGCGAAACTGAGCTTAAGTAAGAAATGAGTAGACGATTAAAATTACGTACCACTACACTGGGAGTGAAGCAGAAAGGGAAATGATCAGTACCTGCAGCACGCACCTTACGATGATTTGTGGAGTATTTATGTAGTTGCATATATGGACCGCACTGGTTTTATAAATGAAGTACAGTTTCTCAATGTAACCCGGCTGGTTAGCCGAGCATGTTGATGTGCCGCTTCCTTGATTGCGGTGGGAGCAACGGTCCCAGATAGAATATGCCCGGCGGACACCCTGGATGTGGTTTCAGCCGGTTTTCCACATACGACTTAGCTGCTACCCAAGTCTTACCTCACTTACTCGATTCGCAAACTTTCAGAAAACGTTCGCAATCCGTCAAATGGATAACACTACACGTAGACCGCTGGAGTAAAGATATTCCGTAAATGAGGGTAATGGGGTGGAGACAGTAAGAGCTTCTACCCAGCCCTTCAATCCAACAAGACACCCGTGCTAACTCCGCGTACGTGCTGGACAAAAGCACAACAACAAGAACATCTTTTATCATACAGTGATTTATACCTAATTATGGTCAAATCGCTCTCCTAAACACACACAAACGGAACTCTTTACTGCATGTTCAGAAATACTACCAGCTTCCTCTCCATAACTAATGACTTCATTTACTTGTCGACATTAACGGCCGTAATTTTACGAATTCGAAATTTTTAAACATTTCGACCGTTTCAGGGCATCGAAATAAATCAAATGGCAAATATGAAAATTTGTGCTGCATCGGGATTCGAACCCGGATTTCTCGCTTTGGGCCAGCGGTCGCGTTAACCAATTAGGCTATCCAGGCACGCTTCCCTCCCAACCCAAATTCTCATCTTGCAGCACACTACGATTGTAGTGCCCCCTGGACATTTGATTCCACTTGTTCGCAGCCTATTCTGGATTGCCGCAAGACATCGAACGTATTAATGCGTCCGCATAGAAATTGTTAATTGCCTTTTGGGGCAGATATACAATTATTTATATGGTGCCTGTTCCTTTCGCATTTTGACAATTTCAATGCGGACGCATTAATACGCTCGATACCTTGCGGGAATCCAGTATCGGCTGCCAGCAAGTGGAACCGAATGGGGAGGGGGCACTAAAATCTTTGTTTGCTACAAGATAAGAATTTGGGTTGGAAGGGAGGCGTGCCTGGATAGCCTAATTCAGTCTGCCCCGGGCAGTGCAGCGGCGCTCCAGTCACGGTCTGCACGGCCACTACGGTCGGGGGTTCGAATCCCCACTCGGGCATGGATATTTGTGCCGTCTTTAGTTGTAGGTAGTTCATAAGTAGTTTGTAAGTTTAGGGACTGATGACCCCGTAGTTAAGTCCCTTAAGCTTAACAAACATTTGAACATTTTAGTGCAGCGGCGCGGAAGGTACTGTTTACCTCATCGCCGTTGTGCGTGTTCCGCGGTTGTTTACCTCAGCAGCGCTTGTCGCTGTATTACGATCAACACTAGAATGGCCAACTCGTACCCAAAAACCACAATGTTCACCTTCTCGAACAAATATGTACGATCAAAAGCACTTGACATCGAAAAATTTCTACGTGAGGATGTGAAGATCCCCCATGAGGACATGATTGGAATACACTTCTCGATCGTTAGCAGGGTAGTTTACGTCAAACTGGCAACCGATTCAGCCTGCGACAGAATATTAGCACGGACGAAAGACGGCATTCGGACGTACTCATCGGTCCGGTAACAGTGAACATGTCGGCGTAGGATTACGCATGCCCGAGTTTTCTATCTACCGTTTGAAATGTCAGCAGAAGACGTGATGGTGGCGCTAGGACTTTATGGAACATTACACGGACATGTAGCAGAGAAATGGATACACTTCAGTACGTATCCAGTCCTGAACGGTGTGCGGCAAGTGAGCATCGAACTAAAGAAACATGTCCCGTCCTACCTCTACATCGGCGGCTGCCGGGCCATTACTATATATGAGGGGCAGCCGAAGACCTGTTCCGGATGCGCTAAAGAGGGATGCGTGAGAAATGAATGCCCCCAACGTAGGATTCCACAACTTCGGAACGATGGTCTTACTTCCCCAACCCACAACAACCCTGCCACTAATCTATGCTGTGGCAATGAGACCGGATTAACTACAGAAGCCAGTTCAAGACCTTGCACAAGAACTCCCACAAGATCTTTCACAACCTGCAAAGACAGGATGAGATGAGGCCGACGAACAACAACAGACGCCTCGCCTCGCCCGGAGGTTTCGACGCCGGAAGAAGATGTCGACAAATGAGAAAATAGTATGTACATTGACGCCATGGCCGTGTCTACAGTCACTTTCGTTCCTGAACGTCGCGACTCCATTCCGTCATCTGATTCAGAATTACATCCTCGTAAACACAAGTCACCAAAACGACGCAAGAAGAGGAGGAAAACATCGGCAACACAGTGGGAATCACGACTATCACTGATGAAGAAATTCATTTTTATTAATATTGTAGCATTTTTCGTAGGTGGATGTGGGTAACAACGACCATAAATTTTTGTTGAGTACCCACGCTCTTAATTTATTGAAGTGGCAATATATCTTACTAAGGCTGGTTTTGTGTTCACAACCGAAGTAAACATATTCATCCTGGGCGATATTTGATGCTTTTAGAACGTTATAAGTGATTTTCTGGGATAAAAACTAGTCAGATGCGTACGATTTATCGCCTCGATACCGCAATACTGTAACGTTATTACTAATTCTGACATAACAGGCGACCATAAGGCTAACTAATAACACCTTTTAACATTAAGGGCGTTACAGAAAACAATAAAATAACGTTCAAATTTTGAGCGATTACAGAAATGGCTCCCTTTCTATCAGAATTTTGAAGCGTTACATGTTGTTACCTCGTCGTCTGAGGTCAACAGTGACGACAGGCGCGGGGTTGGAGTCACAGGTAGCACAAGATTATTTATTGCGCTACTTCTAGCCGAACTTGTGCACATCTCGCTAATGGTGAGAAAACAGGAAATATTTCACCTCTATGATATATATATATATATATATATATATATATATATATATATATATATATATATATAATGGCGAATAGTGCTGGGTTTGTGTCTCTGTCGGGAAAGAAGTCAATTGTATCTTCGTTCGAAGTTCAAATATAGGGCTATTTGTGAATTTATTTAATATCTGATGTATGATCGTGCTTAGTTAACGATTCATATAGGTACTGCGTTCTATTCCACAATTGTATGACGTTTGACACCTGTGAGTTGCACTGTGTGATATACCTTTAGTGGTTACCTCTCAGCAACAATTTGAACTTCATGCAATTCCTGGAGAAATGATAAAGGTAACCATACATTTCTGTGTACGGTCATTGGCCTTGTAAACGGATACTAATGAAAACGTCAATGTTTTACGTCTCTTAATGCCTAATCGAGTCTCGAACAGAAACGCAAGCTTCTTTTTTTGGTTAACAGTGCTTTCAAATTCAGACCACGAACAAAAACTCATGAAAGAATTTGATAAGGTATCCGATTTGTCACTTATTGTAATGAAATTGAATTTACGTTGCTGTCTCGTCTCTAATAAATTGTATTCTAATATTTGTTGTATGATGGTATTGAATTACATGTGGACTGACTGCCATAAAGAACAATGTTCCCTTCTGGTTCTTATTGTGTGTAGTCGAACGACTGTACTCCGCAGGGGTTTGGTGATTAGAGAACCTGCAGCACAGCTACGTTAGTTGGGTTGCATTCAGCAGTGATCCACTATTTTTGCTTTCAAGTGTACGTGCCTTTCCTCTTGACTCACCTTGTGCCTGTGGTACGCTTGATACTTTAAAGCCCTTTTTATAGGAATTTTCTGGATGGTGCGCATTGCAACTTCTATGAGTGGACATGATTGACGTATACTACTAACATGGGAAGTCTCATCCGAGACTGAATTTTCGAGGACGGAAAGTGTTGTTGTAAGTGTAACGCCTGCCATGCAGTTGCCTGCACGGCCGCGGAGTATGTCCGGTAGTCTGCCTGGTAGGGGCTGCTTTTGGACAGGGCATGATGTATTTTATACACACTATTTCCACTGTGGTTCTCGACATTGAATTCCCTAAGGAAGTCCGATATGAAAGGCGTCTAACTCAAACGCTACTCGGGAAGTTTTGAAGTAACCAGACTATCGCTTTACTCAGAAATGCTTTAATAGGAAGCACATGTAAGAAGAAGAAGAAGAAAAGGACCTCCCTATAAAAAACTGTAAGTATATATTTTTTAATTTGTGCATACGTGACCTGTCATATTACTCAAAGATATGATGCAGTGATAAAGAAACATAAATATTCCACCAAATTACTGAAAAACGAACACTCAAAGAAACAGCGTTGTTTCTAGAAATATGTTACATGACTCTGAATCCTTCCTAGGTAGAGATTAAGTTTAATGTGATTATATATATGAGCTAGATCCCAACCGAACGAGGTGGCGCAGTGGGTAAGACCCGGGACTCCAATTCAGGAGGATAGTGGTTCAAATCCACCTCCGGCCATCAAGATTTAGGTTTTCGGTGATATCCCTAAATCAATCCATCAAATGCCTGGATGGTTCCTTGGAAAGGATACGATTCCCTTCCCCATTCCCTCCCAAAAATCCGAGCGTGAGCCCCGTCTCTAAGAACGACGCTGTCGACGGGACGTTAAACCCTAATCTTCCTTCGTTCCTAGATGGCAGATGAACTTTTCATTCCCTGTCCATGTGGTACAGTAACACATAAAAATATTACCACCTTTTAATTAAAAAAGACGAAATAAGGAAAGAATAAAAATTTAATATACTATACATGATCATTCTTGCAATGAAGTAGTCTTGTGTAGTTCGCGAACGAACTAGTTCAGAAGAGCACTCCCACAGGCGAACTACGCCTCTTAGTTCGTCCGCTCCTTTTCCGAAGACTGACGGGGAACAGCGAGAGGACGCGAGAGCGCGCAGAATCGCGTGATTCCCTTCTGCAAGTTACCTTCATTTCGAGCTGAGATGCAGCTCAGCTGTAGTTTCATAGTTCACTGCCACAAGAAATCTATTTTGAAAATAAAGCACTACGAGTACTCTGTATACAAAGTAGTTGAATACCATTGTATCACCCATTCGTGTAAATAACTGGTTTATTTGCCTAACTATTTGATTCAAATTGTCCAAAAATACGGGTAATAGCACACGCTTTGGCAACACTGATTCATTATGTAAAAAAGCTGTCATAAAAAAGAGCTCTTTTAGTAGCGGTAGCAAAAGCCAAAAAGAGCGGACGATGTAGAAGGAGCGGACGAACTAGGAGCAGCGGACGAACTAGGAGTAGCGGACGAACTAGGAGCAGCGGACGATTATGCCAAATGTATCTCGCTTCATAGTTCGTTGGATTCTTTTCCGAAGAGCGACGGGCAATAGCGAGAGGTCGCGTAGCAGAATTAAAAATCACGTGTTTGCCTTCTGCTGATGACTCATTTCGAGGTGAGCGTCTGCCTGCTAGATTACACAGTTCAGTGCTACACAATTTCTGCTTTGATGTGTTCTGCACTCTGCAATATCTGACTAATAAATTCCATAATGCCAAGATATAGAGATAACTCTAAACTTAAACGCGAGAAATTATCCACGAACTGTTTCTTTTGGTTTGCGTGACATCGTTAGTGGCTCAAGCAGCAAGCGCATGAAGCAGCTAGGTGGGGGAACTTCCCCCTCCACCTGCACGCGCAGACCACGCCGCTCAGCCGTCACTGCGAGCGAACTATTATGCGCAAGTCTACAATGAAGATAATCAGCACCAACCACATTTAATTATGCTATTTATTTAGAAAATAGCGCCGATACCGGTTTCAAACTTTCCAATTCGTCGTCAGACGGCTGTCAAGGTCCACATACTTTTTTGTCATCTACATTTCGAATATCCACTTAATTTTGCCTAGTGGCGGAAAGTTCTTGATTATGTGGTGCCCTACAATATAAAAAGGCGATTGAAATAACTTACTTGAACGTAATTTCTGATTAATGATACTGAGGCATATTGTAAACAAACGTTTAATATATAATTTTTGTTCCTATTTATTTACTCACATCGAAAAATCAGCTCCATTACGTTGTAGAGTTGTTTGATGCAGTTGTTGAGGCAATAAAGAAAATAAGTCATATTAAAATAAGCCGCAAATGAGATCACGGAAATAAACAGTGGCTGAGCTGCTGTGTAGATAGTACCTACAGACATCCCTAGATCGCAGCACTGGAATTTTAAAAAGCTATGGCTGTCTTTTTCGTAACCCTAACAAATAGAAACAAACAATCTGCTTTTGTTCTACGAATTTATGTTTATTTACAAACTAGCTTTCAGCTTATTAAGCCATCTTCAGGTAAACATTTGACAGGCGTCGGCAAAAACGCTAGTGCTTATGTTGCAAACATGTTAAATAAAGATACAACACACCAAAAATTTAGTTCTTTGCTTATGACAACTTTGTTAAATTGATTTCCGCACATACGTACATGGCGAGAGATCAATTTAACAAAGTTGTCACAAGCAAAGTTTTGGTGTGTTGTCTCTTTATTTAACATGTTTGCAACATAAGTACTAGCATTTTTGCCGATGCCTGTCAAATCTTTACCTGAAGATAGCCTAATAAGCCAAAAATTAGGTAGATAAACAGAAATTAGTAGAACAAAAACAGATTGTTTGTTTTCAACACTAAATATGGAATTGTTCTACCAAGAAGTGACGAAAGAATCCATTTATCACAATGTTTCTTTTATAAATAGTTTACTACACAGCACTGAAAAGATTTGTGAACATATTTTCGCTGCCGGCCACGGTGGCCGAGGGAACTGCGGCGCGCCAGTCACGGTCTGCACGGCCACTACGGTCGGGGGTTCAAATCCCCCCTCGGGCATGGATATTTGTGCCATCGTTAGTATTAGCTAGTTCATAAGTAGTTTGTAAGTTTAGGGACTGATGACCCCGTAGCTAAGTCCCATAAGCTCTACAGACATTTGAACATTTCTGATATTTTCGCTGTAAGTCGTGGAAATAGTCCCCTCTGTCGTCGCCAGATACCGTCGTGATCGAATGTCCGAAAATATCCCGACATTTCCCGAATTGTGCCTTAAATTTTTCGAACAGTTAGAGTCGTGTTGAAACCCATCTATACTCGCCCGGGTTCGATTAACGGTCTGGTTAGAGATTTTCTCCTCTTTAGGACTAGGTGTTTTGTCTTCCTCATCATTATCCCTGACACACAAGTCGCCGAAGTGGCGTCAGATAAAAAGACTTGCACCGGGCAGGCCGAGCACGACCCCACTTAGGGTGTAACGGCCACAAAGCAACACGATCATCATCATCGTTGCAAGTGGTGTCAACCGTCCTCGGTATGCGAGTACAATTTTGATAAGAAACAGCTTTCGAATTTAAATATAAATCAAGGAACCCTAAGACGGTTTTTCGTCTCGAACATCTCCAAGAGATTAACCCTGTAGGGCACACCACCAGGTTCCTACGTCTGGGCCACACTATAGGCCTCAGAGGCCCACACGATATATAATAACGGAAAACTCTTTAAGAAATTCAATGCCATGATAAGGATGAGGGTATAATACATTAAATAACCTTGAATAACATAAAAATATATATTTCCTAAAAAAAAACCACAAAACAAAATAACCAAAGTCTCATAAATTAAACAATAATAGTTTAAACTTCATATAATGCAAAAAAATCCATCATATTCGAAAACCACGCACAATTAATAATGTTTAAAACTAAAATCGGTATCACAAAATTCAGCGAAAGTTTCTCATTTTTTACCTGTACAATTTGGACAAATTCTTTTGTGGTGCTGACCACACACTGGCAACTTACAGAAATCACACTGCTTTTTTTTATTTCGGTTGTTTTTGTAGTCTCAAATTATACAGTAAATTCTTTTGGGAATAGCTCCTTGCTCAATTTATTTCACGAGCTGCCTCTGCAGGTGGAGTCATGTTTAGGCATCTATAAATACTGTCCCGAAGGTCACGGGGAGTTGGTGTGTCAAGCGTAGCCTTCATCCAAAGTTCTGTAAGGTGTTCAGAAAGCGTCAAGCCGGCCGCGGTGGTCAAAGGGACTGAGGCGCTACAGTCACGGTCTGCACGGCCACTACGGTCGGGGGTTCGAATCCCCCCTCGGGCATGGATATTTATGCCGTCCTTAGTTAGTTCATAAGTATTTTGTAAGTTTAGGGACTGATGACCCCCTAGTTAAGTCCCATAAGCAATACAAACATTTGAACATTTTTTGAAAGCGTCAACATAAACTCAAATCGGGACAACGGGTTTGTTCGACCGTTGTGTCTCCCATTCCCTTGGTTTTTGTAAAGTTATGGGGGTCTCGTAGGCCTAGTTGTTTACCTGAACGGGCCGACAGGGGCGGAAGTGTTGTGCACTGAACACTGGCTCAGAGTCAACTAACTAGAGGAGGCTTACATGCGAGTCACGGCCCCTCCAGCTGTGTTGTAGCGGGATTAGACAGGTCTGAGTGAGCATCTGGGCCTCAGAGGCCTATGGTGTGGCCGGCAGGGTTAAAGATAAAGGTGAAGCAATGAATTAAAATTTGTGACGCGGCCTGGAATCGAACCCGGACCTCCATGCTTACTAGGCAGACATGGAGGGAAGTCGTACTTCGACTATTCCGAGGCGCTTTAATTGTTAGTGGTGCGGTGGTCTAACGATAAGACGACTGACTAGTAAGCATGGAGGTCCGGGTTCGAGTCCCGGACGCATCACAAATTTTAATTAATTGCTTCACCTTTATCTTTAATGTCTTGGAGATGTCGAAGTCTTTGTTCCCACAGTTCTGTATTTATGTCTGATCTGGCAGTGAGATACGGAAAACGGAATACATGGTTGAAATTGGCGACGGCAGCAGTTCGGCCCACACACACAGCGGGCGGCGCGACGAGCCGTGAAATAGCCTCGCAGGACGCAGCGAGAGGCGACTGAATAATCGATGGCGGAAAACCAAATTACCAGCAGTTGGAACCGGCCAACCAGATTACGCACCACGGGCACTGCTATCAGCAGCTCTGTGCCGCCCACACTGCAGGCAGCCCCAGGCCCAGCCGCCGAGTTGGCGCTAGTTTAGATGTCGATAATGTGTTTAGCAAGTCTTTACAGAAAACTCCGAGGAGTCAAATGGAGGTGGAAGTGGAATTTACACGGACGCTCCAGGGTATATAATCATGCATTTTGCCTGTTCTAAAAATTACAATAACAAGAGACTTCAGTGAGAACAATGGAATTGCTTATTTCAGAAGGACCCTAAGTCCACTTTATGACTGTTGTGACCTCGTCGCCTTTTGCTTAGTACTTGTCCCGGTCTAGTTGTCAATAAAGGTACTGGTGCAGGATCCTTTGACATCTAAAACATTGATAAAGTCAGTATTACAAGATATTTATTGACTGAAATTTACAATACTCAACTTTAGAAGATATGTCTATTTCTTCTCTCTTCTTGCTTCTCGTGGCGTCGTCCATATGATACTAACTGCGCTGTGACCTAGTTACTGCTAAGTTCGTAGCCGCGTTCAGACTTCGTAGCTGCCTAGTAACTGCCTGAGTTCTGAACAGTAACTGACGGGCTGTCCAGACGTATGTCGGCCTAGATATAGCCGCTTGTAGAGGGCGCGCATCTTCGGTTACTCCCTCCAGGATGCGCGGCGCCTGCTTGCTATTGGCTTTCGGTCGATCGCTGTCTTTTCCACGATCGCTCCCTTACGTCTGGCGTGTGGTGCTGACTTTACGCCAAAACAATGACATTTTGTGCTATCCATATTTCTGTGTTCTTTGGGGATCGACTTATTGCTGAGTGTGAAAAATACGTTCGCCTTTAATGAAATAGGTGAAATATACAGCGGAGAAATTGTCGTTGATTACTCTCAACAATTCTAAACAATATCTCCATCTACATCATTCAGATTCTGTTGCAAAGGTGGGAGAACGATATAAATAATGCATCTACGGTTTGTTTCAAGATCATTGTTGTAGAGTAAGTCTCTTATATCTTATATAGTATCGTATATCAATGAGTGAATTTGAATCTATCCAGCTATGCTCCGATGCTCGAGGACGTTCCTCGTCGGGGGTTCGAATCCTCCCTCGGGCATAGGTGTTTGTGTTGTCTTTAGTATAAGTTAGTTCATAAGTAGATTGTAAGTTTAGGGACTGATGACACAGCAGTTAAGTCCCATAAGCTTAAAAAACATTTGAATATTTTTTAATCTATCCATAAGAAAAGAAGGTGGAAAGTTGTATGTCTTACTGTGCAGTACGAACGGAATGTAATCAAAATTGCTACACTAAAGGTACAGGTGCATACCAATTACAGAGGTGACCTAAAACTGGCAAAATCTGTAGGACAACCTCGTAAAAAGCAGTTCTAAGTGTTTTGAATCCATTAGTCAAGATGATCTGTCATGAATTGTAGCACTTTTTCTGGATCTCAATAGTAAAGATGAACTAGATCTTTGTCTTCAGAGTATAATATAGGCAGGAAAAGTAAAACGACATAGACTACAGGATTTCATATATTGATTAAAAGTTTGTTTTAATGAACTGATTTTTTGTGAATTCCCGAAAACTGTCTATGACATTTACTAACATATTCATTAAAGAGTGTGTGTGAAGAAAAGGTTTTAAGATGTTTATTTCTCACTTATTTAAAAAACGCCCTGTGTCCAAGAGAAATACTCAAGTGTGGTCAATAAATCGACTCAATAGTTGGGTATATGATTAGGCAGCATAATTGTTAATAGTGGTATCCCTCACATGGTCACTCCAAACAGTTATGAAAATATCCTGTAATCTATTAAAGCCGTGGTGGAGTGGCAGAGTGTTCTACGGCACCTCGCTATGGAGCGCGTGGTTGCTCGCTATCGGAGGTTCGAGTCTTCCCTCGGGCATGCGTGTTTGTGTTGTCATTAGCATAAGTTACTTTAAGCGATTTTAAGTAGTTTGTAAGCCTATGGACTGATGACCAACGTCGTTAAGTCCCTTAGATTTACAAACATTTGCACATTTTTGTAACTATTAAAAACGTGTTTTCCACTTTTCTCGAAACTGTGTCAGATGAATATAGGGCCCTTCTGAAATAAGCAGTTCAATTAAAACAGTAGCGTACAGAAAGCAGCTGTGGCTGGCGGATCGTTGCCTGATCAATGGAATAGTAGGGTGACAGGAGGGATTCAGTATGGCCTTGGCCCATATCCAGAGGTCACTCCAGGAATGCTGACATCATCCTTCCAGGAATTACACTACTGTCAGCGCTTTGCTGCATTCCGTCATATTCATTCTCGAATCTGGTAACACAACTGCATTCTGGGAATTGCCCTTATATCAGTATTTTTTTGGGTACACAAGTGTGCATTCTGTCACATTCATTATGGGAATTCAGAGTATTCTATTACACAATTGTTGAAATGGCCAGTATTCTGGGAATTTAAGGCTGATGTCAGAAGTGTGTAATTTTTTGTGTAATGTGTAATTACACTTAATATATTGTTTATTGTCGTTTCAGAGCATGAGCCAGTGTTTGATTAGGAGACCAAGAATTTCCTACAGTATCACACCAACAGTCAGCAGAAAGTGCTCTCCCTGGTTTATCTGATCTGGTGTCGTTTAACTACTACTTCCCAACACACCAGCAGCCAGACATTGAATCTCAGACGAGCACCTGCTGAATACTGTTGTTTGCAGGCACCTATACTGTGACTGCATGTGGATCAAAACACGTGAATATGGGTGAAGCTCCAGAGTGAGACTTTGATGTGGTTATTGAAATAATGTCCAAAGGCTTGGTACTAAAGTGCAGTATGTACGGCATGAATGGGACTGTTTGTGCAGCTAGATGATGAAGTTCATACAGAGAGAGATGATGTGTAAATACAATCCGTCAGGCACCCCTATTAACATTAGTTTGTTAAAGAGTGAGGCATCAGTTATCGACATGTATGGTAAAGCAGTGCTTGAATTAAAAGTTGATGGTTCAGTTATATATATATCAAATATTTAAGTGTGGAGAAAATAAAGAGGAACACCATAAAAGGAGTTCGATGAACGCTCTGCCATGCACTTTAATGTGTCTTACAGAGTATTTATGTAGACTGACGTATATGTACAATGCTTTACAGACTGCAGCTGACAGTCTAAGCCGCTGGTGACCTTATATTAGGGCTGCATACTATGACTTTATTACGTATTTATGTTAGCACAACGTGTCTGTAAAGCAGCTAGAGTAGTGTATAAATGCGTGTATTCACACAACATAAAAATATGCAGTAGAAAACCTAATAAGCATGAACTCTGTGGAAGCTGAATTTACTGCAAGAATGCCTACGTTTGTCATTACACCTGTAGGGCTGAATAAAATTAAATTCAAACCCTACAGAAATGAATTACGAGGTATGTCCACAAAGTACGTTCCGTTAGGTTATATAAAACAAACGTGTACAGATACAGAAAGCAATATTTATTGTACAAAAATATACAACTATTAAACTACTTTTCTGCATAGCTTCCGAAATTTTGTAGGCATTTGTCATAGCTTGGCAGAAGTCTTTGTATACCTTCTTCATAGAAGGTTGCCGCCTGTGTATTCAACCATGTGGGAACATGTTCTTTCAGCTCGTCATCATCACTGAAGTGTTGACCACCATGGACAGGTTTTAGGTGTAAGAAGAAAATCGCTAGGAGCGAGACTGTACGGAGGATGATCAAACACGTCCCAGTGAAATTACCGTAAGAGTTGTGGATCACATTCGCCTTGTGAGGTCGGGCGGCAACGTGAAGGGAAGAAGAAGAAGACTCCTTTCATCTCTTCTTAAACCTACAATCTGTCCTTGGTGGTCACAACTTCAACGATGATGAGCTGAAAGAACATGTGTGACACAGGGTTGAATACACAGGCGGCAACCTTCTATGAAGAAGGCACACAAAAACTTGTCCCACGCTATGACAAGTGCCTACAAAATTTCGGAAGTTATGTAGAAAAGTAGTTGAACAGTTGCAGATTTTTATACAATAAATATTTTTTCTATAGCTGTTCACGTTTGGTTTATAACCAAACGGAACCTACTTGGTGGACATGCCTCGTATTTGCTCAATACTGTAAATAAGAAACTGTATGTGTATTATTTTTGGTTTAATTTTTTTCTCAGAAGCTATTTTTATCTTCATCTGACTACACGAGTTCGCTGTAAGTGACTTTTTTCACAATCACGTCATTATTTTTCAAATACTGCCCTTCTTTGTGGAATGACGTCAAAATGGATGTTTTATAACTTTAATCTGACGGATCATTACCATTAAAACAATATTTAAGATGAAATATACACATATAAATGTCTCTAAAATTAACAAAGTTCCAGAAACAGAAACCCAACTACGTGGAAATCTTCTGTATGAACCTCAACTTTGCAGCTGTATCCAACCACTTTGCAATCGATAATACAAGCTAAAACTGAGCAGGCGATTCAAAGAAATAAACTATGACACTACACGAATTCCTACAGATAAGAATAAAAAGTAAGCTGCCGTTGTCGACCTTCTGGAAGGATGTCAGAATTATCTGGATGGAACAAAAAATAAATTCAAAAAGAACTGTCTTATTTTCTGTCTCTACCCTGCATATAACAACAATAATGAAAAAAAGAAAGGAGTAGGGAGTAAAAAATAACGACAGTGACGTAATAATTAAAAATAACTTACGATCTTTATTAACGTAAAAGTTAAACATGGAGTAAGTTATTATTATTTCCAAAAAGCATGCTGCTGTCCCATCAGTTTGTATGTATAAGCAATATACATTCTTTTTTACATCAGTATTGCACTGTATATAATATCACAAGGTTATAATTTTTTACATTAATAATATATGTTATTACCTACACAAACACTTCGCATTTCTTGCTATAATTGGAGTGTACAAAAATTAAAGAAATTAGACAAACAGATTATCGATTTTTTTAAAAGTTATTATTTACAAAAACATCTTGCTGTCCCATCACCAAATATATTCCTTTTCACTTTAAATAATAACTGATCTATATAAGGAATCATATATTACAATATAAATTTTGTCAATATGAAAAAAAAACAAGTAATTTTTTTTCTAAGAGACTATTGAAGTAATATTCCCATGGTCCTACCGCCATAAAAGCCATTATAAGACTAATGAACCTATTGGCAATAGAGCACATATAAAATACATTAGACCAGATACAATTACATCACATACCTCTGTAAAAGTCATTATCAGACTAGAATACTAAATAACGGTTTATAATACGTGTTATTACCTATATAAACAATTTTTTACACTATAAAAAGAGGAATACATTTTCTTACTATAATTATAGGGTACATACATTTAAAAAGAAACAAAGAGACTAGCAGAATATTCATTTTTGAAAAGTAATATATATATATATATATATATATATATATATATATATATATATATATATATATATATATATATATAGGGAGGACTAGCGGCACGCAGCCAGAAGAAGAAAAGAAGAGGGTTCACATCACACACAGTCATTATTCAAGCAGTGTGAGAATGGGCTGGTTTCAATGCCATCCTCACAGATAAAGCGTTTGTCATCATGATGCAACAGTCCAACCTTCAGTTGTTGTGCAGTATGCACCACATGATCTCGTGAATGAAAAATTGACGCAACATTTCGGGAGGACCGTTATAAACTAGGCAGTCCTTTTAATCCTCGATCGTGAGGACCCATCAGGCTGCACGATGCACACCCTTGGCTTGCCTTTGGGTGGTGCCTGTTTGCGTATATTTTCGATCTGAGCCACATAAACTCCACAATCTGCGACCCATTTGGGATGAGCAAAGTTCGGTTTTGCAAATTTATAAAGGAACCAAAACATATGGAGTTTGGAGAGGTCCAGAACACACATACCGATATAGACAGGTTTTGTAATCTCCACTACAACCTTATTCATTTCCACAGCTATCAGTCCTTCATTAAAGATTGTAACATGCTTGATATTTGGCTTTGCAATATAATTTTGTGCACCATATTCCCTATCGCAATTATAAACCAAATGAATTTCACTGTGGCTCCTAACATTTTCCATGGTTTTTCCAAAAATGGAATTCATTAATTTGTAGAAATCCTTATCAAATTCACAGGTTGGTTGTGCTCTCTTCCCAGTATTTAAATTAATATAATCCTGCAGCCAGGGTCTCTGGTTGGAGAACGCAGAGTGAACTTTAATATGTTACATGCCCAAGCTGAAACATTGCAAATGTTTCGGTAGTGAAGAATGTATCTCCGTTTATCCCCCAGCGTTGTCATAATCGTGGGAACAGAACATTTTCACCCGACTATGTGTTCCGAACTGAGTGCCAAGTCACCGTGCACATCATGTAAATCAACGGGATATGCCAAGTCTGCCTCTAGGACATACCCCACACAAGGATCATCAACCTAAATCTTAGCATCACTTAAAAACTGGCGATTTGCTTTACAGACAGCCATTGGAACCCGGCAGTTGGTAGAGACTGCTGCATAGCATGCTCATATAGATTGCTGTCATCCAGGTGGAAGATGTAGCTCAAATCGTCAAATGGTTGGTACTCTGCCTCACTCATTCGTAGGTTATTTGCCTTGACATACAAATGAACACACTGACAAAGTTCCCAGCGAATCCCGTGTTCGAAGAACAGCAGCATATCAAAATTGGTCAACAATTCGAGGTTGATACGGGTTCTTTTCAAAATTGCATCCCCTGAAAGCGTGGTGTAATAAAAAGGCAGGATCCAGAGTGTATATTTTTCAAATATATCTGGGAGCAGACGTATGTCAGTATCCATATACAATTTAGCATATTCCCCTAAATCAGAGATGCTGAATTCTTGCCAAACATTAACCACATGGTCATACTTTGCATTCGTTATGAAAGTGCCTGTAAGTTTACTAGTAATGCAGCCATGTCAGCAACATGGGTTCACGGAGTCTCTCCATCGAATCCATGTATTCGTTAAGAAAAACTCCTTTGTTACAAGCCGAAACTTTGCCTCATCAAGATATGCTGCTAGAGTGATATGCGTCTCTTCCTGAAGCATTGTCTAAGCAAGATTTCGAAGAGGTGCCTGCCTTAATCGCATTGTGTCTAGAAAGTGAAGTGTTAAATCGTGAAGTGATTGGCTTGGGGAAAGAGATGTATTTTCTACATTGGCAGATATGACACTCACTTTATCTTTCTCCAAGCTGAAATCATCCAAGTGCATCGTATCTAATCAAACTGTGAAAGTAAATGGGTATGTGCCGTGGCAGTCGATACTGCAAATTACATGTATTGTGAGCAGCACCGTGGAACCTACCCCTTAGGTGGCACTGGTCCCTAGGAGGAATTTCCGCTTCCCGATCAAGTAGCAGTTCACAAATGTGACAGACAAAAGATGACTCGAATAAGGCATTATTCTCCTTTGAGTTGGTCATGGGAATACTGTTGCTATACAAAATATCAACTTCGTATGCAAGTTTTTCGAGCTCAGAGAGCAACCATCTCACAGAAGCATACCCGACATATGATTCTAATTTATTAACTCTGGAGTAATACGAGCACACAACCTGATGCACTGCCGCAAATGGTACATGTCGATTAGTGAAGGTGGTGTGAGAGGTAGTGGGATCACCTTGACAATGTGTTACCATAACTAGTAAACATTCGATGTCAATGTACACAACAAAGGCACAACGTTCCTGGTGGTGGACGTTCTTAAACTTTAAGAACTCTTTATCCCCGGTAGGCATTTGCACAGAAACCAGTTCATGACCCATTAGATGTCTCTCTAGAAAGTCTCTTAGTAAAGGAGTTGAGACATCAATGGAAAAAATGCAATAGCACATTTCGTTTTACTTATTTGGGCTCTCAGTAGGTGGGACATGTTTTTTATCCATATGTAGCGTTGCTTATTTACCTTCTCAAATAGCAACAAATCCACATGTTTAAATCGCCGACCAGCTTATTTGAGAAAGTAGAGGAGTCCAACTACTGTATGCTTGTCCTTTTTTTTCCTGCACAGTGTGCTCATCACCGTCATCATATTCTTCTTCATCTGGATTGCATTTATTTTTTTCTGAGGTCGTAGACATGTACTGGGTAAACAGGGTTCTGACTCTCAAATTTCGGTATGTCTTGAATTTTGAGAGGAAATATGATGCTTTCAAAGTTATAATGCACGCAGGCATTGCTTGTTTTGTATTTGGCTGGATCACAAGCATTTGAAGGATAATTCCTATCGCAAGGCAGAAGAGACCAAGCAAAACATAATTCATCCCCCTCAGCAGTATTTTGGACATATATGCACGCCTGTTTTGAAGCAATATCTTCAGGAAGAGCGATGAAGCTGGACCCCCCATTTAATGCATCATAAACATGTGAGTAGGTGGAGGTGGAGTACCCGATTCTCTTCCCTGCATATCTGCAAAATAGCTGATTATGAGGTTTCCAGAAAATGTATCAAACCACTGCGCAATTGAGCTGCCCCACGATATCACACCATTCTTGCACCAAATTTTAATGGTGGCTTTTCTTCAACTTCACTGCCTTCCTTTGGGGGACGCGTCAGCTCACAGTAAAGAAATGCTTTGCTTCTAATGGAGGGATATTGTAGGTCATTGATGACTACGAGGAGCTCACTTTCCAAAACCGCTTGACAGGCATTTAAAAAGGTAGCAGGATCCCGATATTCCGCATTGGTGTTATAAATGCGAGACTGCTGGATCCTGTCCTCGAAAGCGTCAGTAATTACAGAGTATTTTAATGCTGCTTCACCTGTGGTCCTCATTATGTAGGTGGGTACGAGTAGCGCTGCGGCTGCTGAGAGCATGATGGTCGCGGGTTTGAACGCCATTTTGATGGCCCTGGCTGTGGTGAGTCTGGTGCTACCTGACGGAAATGACCCGTGACTGCGGGTGTACAGTGTGATGGTCCTGGCTGCGGCGAGTCAGGTGCTGCCCGGCGAGAATGCCCCAGACCCACAAAAAATGTTAAGAGACTTAACTACGGGGTTATCAGTCGCTAAACTTACAAACTACTTATGAACTACCTACAACTAAGGACGGCACAAAATATCCATGCCCGAGGGGGGATTCGAACCCCCGACCGTAGTGGCCGTGCAGACCGTGACTGAAGCGCCTCAGTCCCCTCGGCCAGACCCACAGGCGTCCAATTTGATGATCCTGGCTGCAGTTCTAATGGCGCCGATTGGGGAGGCTGCAGTTTTTCTGCACAGACAAAAGAAGCGAAATTGAACATTATCATAAAATGTTTGGTATTCTTTATATACATATTCATGACAATCTTCCATTCGCTCAATTACTTCCCCGCGGCTGAAGAAGCGATTTCAGCCAGATGTCAACTTCATCATCACCGCCATGTCTTTGCATCGAATGTTGGTTAATTGTTGCATCTAATTCACGCTCAAATTCAGGCAGCACCGATGGCGCCGATGGTGGGGGGTTGTGGTATTTCTGCACAGACAAAAGGAGCGCAGTTGATAAATATCATTCAATACTCATTTTTTCATGTACACATGATAATTTATTCTTCTCTTCCATTGCACATTTGCACTTATTTACCCTGTGATTGAAGAATGCAATTCAACCATTCATCATCGTGTTGGTTATGCCCTCCTTCAATTCGTGCTTCATGGCAAGATCATCATCAAGTGCACCTACAAAGAATATAATATTAATATTTATAAAGGAGCAATATATCTTAATGAAAGAGGAGGAGGGTAGTTTCTACTCATGTATCTGCACCTAAACGACTGATGACATGCTCCAGGAGCTCTAAATTGAAATGAGGACATTTCAGGCGGTGTAGGTGAGGGATTCAATTTTTTACATAAGGAATGTAAGGTTTGATCACCTACTATAAGAGAAAAAAGTACCATTGCAAGCGTGAACACGGAGAAGAAGAAGAAGAAGAAGAATAAAATTATCCTGCATATAAAAATTAAACCTTACCTTCAACTAGGATAAAATCCATCTCCTCCTTGTCAATTATGTTTGGTGATGTTTCCACATGATCATTGCGAGGGCATTTGGTACCATTGTCAAACGTGCGAGACTGCTGACGCTTCATTTTGCTTCTCCAGGTATCACTCGGCGAGGGAATGATCAAGCACAGAGCAGTGTGGTGTATTTATATCGTGTGGGGAGTGAGAAATATAGCAGAGGGCACGTTATTTCCTGGATCGCAAGCAGACATCTGGAAGCACAGCGTAGAACTGACAGTGCTGCAAAGAGCATGTTATTTCCCGGCTATTATTGTCCAACTCAGTGCTGACGTGTAAAGAGAGACAGATGCTCTTCAATTTCTGTAGCAAATCACGATCCCACAAAAAGCACATTTTGTTCCAGTTACGTTTTTTTCTTAGGAACAGGAAGCTGGTGGCTGGAATGACATCACTGACTGCCATTTGCAGTATCGCTGAACTGAACACTGACTTGTAAAAAGAGAGAGACGTTCTTCAATTTCCGCTGTAGATGTCGCTACAAAAAAATATCGCACTGTCGTGTTTTACGGCCCACTTTAGATTTGCTTGTAATTTTATGATTTTTTGCAATAATTTCGGACAAAAATTAGTACATAATATAAAATTATGGGTGATACAATTACGACTCTACTATTGTGATAATATCTACGCACCCAACACGTGAAACACTTCCACTGAATGTATGGTCGTGTTACATTTTGATTTATTCATTAACCTACAGTGTTTCTGCACCATTATGTTACCTATCTGTGTGTTAATTATTTTATTCTTTTTATTAATGATCAATTCCCCATGTTTATGTATGTTTGCCCCATATGTATGTTCATCAGAATTCAAGCTGATAGTTGTCACCACCCGGCTCAACGTGAAGGGGTTCTTCGAACCTTAGTGCATAGGGCTCATGTCATTTCTGACCCAGAAAGTTTGCCCACTGAGCTGTCTCATCTGAAGGCAACTTTTCGACAGAATGGCTATGGTGAAGGGCAGATGAAAATAGCGTTGCGCTATCGACCACATGTGCAACGGGCCAGTGATGATAACACTGAGTAAGTAATGTTTGTAAGGCCTATGGGACTCAACTACGGGGTCATCAGTCCCTAAACTTACAAACTACTTATGAACTACTTACGAACTAGGACGGCACAAATATCCATGCCCGAGGGGAGATTCGAACCCCCGACCGTAGTGGCCGTGTTGACCGTGACTGAAGCGCCTCAGTTCCCCCGGCCACCGCGGCCGGCGGTAACACTGAGACGGCACCCACGTCAGTAGCCTTTGTGCCATATGTTGGCAGCACTTCCAATAAGATTGGTCGCATTTTTTTCTAAAATTAAGGCACTGTTGAGATCCGTTAAGGATGATCTCGGTTTGAGCAAGGCGGGCGTCTTCCGTATCCCATGTAGCTGTGACGTGTCATATGTTGGTCAAACTATTAGGACTGTTGAGGACCGTTGTATTGAGCATAAACGTCACACACGTTTACAACAGCCAAACAAATCTGCTGTGGCCGAACACTGTCTTGACACAAGGCAACCCTATGGAATACAACAAAACGGAAATTCTGGCATGCACTTCCAACTACTGGGACTGTATTATCAAGGAAGCGATAGAAATAAAACTAGGTGACAACCTTATGAATAGGGATGGAGGCTTCTGCTTAAATTCCGCTTGAGATCCTGCTCTCTCACTTGTCAAAAAATAGAGGGACAAAACTAATCCGACCTCATCTGCCGAGAACTGATGTTTATTATCGATATTCTGACCGGTTCATCTTTGGTCGTGTCGGCGCTGTGTGCTTGCTCGCTCGGTGTGTGTTGTCTTTCCTGTTTACTCAATGAAAACCTAGGTTTTAAAGATCGTTGCACCTAGCTTCCTCACTGCAGTTTCGCTTTGAAAATGGCAGGGTGGTCTCCTGCCGAAATATCGGCCGTCGTTGATTTGGTACCTGGCAGCATACCCGTAAGTTTTTCGAAATAAGATCAAATGCTAATTTTCATAAGTGTAAATTCCGTTGCGCGATAAATGTTTCCTAGCCACCTTTCCAAGATAACTTTAATTGTGGTGACTTGCTTATTAATGTCTGTGTGTAATAACGTGTGAGCTGCTATGTATATTGACCACTGTAGTATCAACTTCCTGTTATTTGAAGCAATTGAAACGAGTCAGTTCTCAGTTTGGGCAAGGGAACAAGGCTTTGTAGCAGGGAGTAACCAGTAGTTCACTACGGGGTCATCAGTACCTAAACTTACACACTACTTATGAACTAGCTACTGCTAAGGACGGCACAAATATCCATGCCCGAGGGGGGATTCGAACCCCCGACCGTAGTGGCCGTGCAGAACGTGACTGGCGCGCCGCAGACCGCTCGGCCACCGCGGCCGGCGATAAAATAGCATTTCAGACACTAGATTTTAATTTATCATACTATGAACGACGTGTTTTTGTCAATTCTTCAGTGCGCCACTGCTTTGAAATGACAACGCATAAGTTATAATAAGAAAATCATAAAATGCAGGAAGCAAGATGGCATATGCCAGAGAGATTTCTGGGCGACGAATGTCACGTGACATTTCCTAACGTCTGGTATATGTAAAATCAAGGTCAGGTGTCAAATCGCCGATATTTTTGTAAATATCTCTGTAACGGCGCGAATTATGAAGAAAACATAAGAGAGGAAAGTTGTAGAGAATTTTCTGCTCTAAAAATTCGATTATTCAATTTTCATGTCAAGATGCAGGTTTGTTTGCAATTACATTTGCATTACAAAGTGCTTTTTTTATTGTTACTAACGTATTTTTTGTGCGAAGATATTGAAAAAGGAAGGTTCTAGTCTCTGGCGGCCAACAATTATGTCTGTAAAATTTGGTGCTGATAGATTGATGGGTTCGAGTTAAAAAGTGGAACACGTTACCGACAGACGAACAGACAGACGGATAGACATCGTAAAACCGCCGTTATTTTTGAAAATACTCTCAGAATGTTCAAATGTTTGAAAATCTATCGGACCAAACTGCGTGGTCATCAGTCCGTAGCTTACAAACTACTTAAACCTAGGTAACCTAACCTAAGGACAAACACACACACCCATGCCCCAGAGAGGACTCGAACTTCCACGGCGAGCAACCGCGCGCTCCGCAGCGAGACGCTTTAGACCGCTCGGCTACTCCACCGCGGTAAAATACGACAAAATGCCTATCTTATACTATAAAAGTCGACCACTGTACTTAATAAGAGCTTTGCTTTGTCACTAAAATTAGCAAATAAGATATTCATGAACTATTGGTAAGATATCTTACCGATATTGGAATCGGACGATTCATATTAGGCATTTTGTCGCATACCAACAAAAATCTGCACCGAGTTCACATAGGTAACACGAAAAACATTGTGAAACACAGTGTGCAACGTGTACTTATTCCCAAACTCAGCACAAGGCTACGTAAGAGAAATAGTTTGCTTGTGTTATGACTACTTTGGCAGGCAGCGCACAGGCCTTCTACCTAGGTGATGTTGGCCATGCAGACGCGGTCAGCACTACGGTCGGGGGTTCGAATCCCCCCTCGGGTATGGATATTAGTGCCGTCCTAGTTCGTAAGTAGTTCATAAGTAGTTTGTAAGTTTAGGGACTGATGACCCCGTAGTTAAGTCCCATAGACTATACAAACATTTGAACATTTAGACGCGGTCAGCCCCAAGGTGACGTCTTACCCCAGCGGCCCAGCCCACCAGACAGCCGAAAGTCGCCGAGCTACTGCCGGCACCCGGAAATAACATGGGGCAGAGGGCGTAGCCACGCAATTGAATCGACGACAGTTACCTGATGAGCCCGAAAATCCACTCTCTCACAGGCGATAACGCAGAACCCGAAATTGCACAGGTCTCTTCCGTTTCTCACCTGGAAGGGGATCAGATTTCCGCCCAAATACCTACAGAAACTGAAGCACAACCGGACTTTCACATCAATGTCAATGACGATCAAACTTTGAACGAAATGAATTTTTTGGCCCACTTTAGGTTACGGTAGTAACACTAAAAAACGGCCTTTGGTATCACCTTTTGACAGCTCGAAATTTAAATGAAAATAACAGCTTAACCGTTCATCTGACACGAAGATTGAGTAAACAAATTTGTAAAGGAGAAAATTCTCTACAACTTTGACTGATGGTTTTTTTTTTTTTCATATCTCTTCTGAGAGTATTTTACCGCGGTGAAGTAGCCGAGCGGTCTAAAGGGTCTCGCTGCGGAGCGCGCGGTTGCTCGCCGTGGAGGTTGGAGTCCTCCCTAGGGCATGGGTGTGTGTGTTTGTCCGTAGGTTAGTTTACCTAGGTTTAAGTAGTTTGTAAGCTACGGACTGATGACCACGCAGTTTGGTCCGATAGATTTACAAACATTTGAACATTTGAACATTCATAGAGTATTTTATAAAATAACGGCGATTTACGATGTCTGTCTATCCGTCTGTCTGTTCGTCTGTCCGTAACGTGTTCCCACTTTTAACTCGAACCCATCAAACTATCAGCACCAAATTTTACAGACATAATTTTTGGCCTTCAGAGATTAGAACCTCCCTTTTTCAATATCTTCGCACAAAAAAATACGTTAGTAACACTAAAAAAAAGCCGTTTGTAATGTAATTGTAATTGCAAACAAACCGTTCATCTGACATGAAAATTGAATAACCGAATTTTTAGAGGAGAAAATTCTCTACAACTTTCCTCTCTTATGTTTTCTTCGTAAACTCGCGCCGTTACAGAGATATTTACAAAAATATCGGCGATTTGACACCTGACCTTGATTTTACATATACCAGACGTTAGGAAATGTCACGTGACATTTGTCGCCCAGAACTCTCTCTGGCATACGCAATCTTGCTTCCTGTATTTTATGATTTTCTTATTATAACTTATCACACTATGAACGACGTGTTTTTGTCAATTCTTCTGTGAGCCACTGCTTTGAAATGACAAAACACGTCGATCATAGTATGATAAATTATAATCTAGTATCTAAAATGCTAGCAATAGTACGATATTTAGTTGACACTGTTGTAGTTGTTCGCCGTCGTGTAGTGGCTACTGCGTTACGTTGTGCTGCATGTTGTCGGTAGTTCGAAACCCGCCACTACCTTTCTTTTTGTTCCTTGACTCCTAAAAGGGTTTCCGCCACTCTTCATTAATTAAATAGCACTATCTGCTGCAATGTTATGAGTTGTACAGATGTAAGAGTACGCCTTCTGAAATGTGCGTTTGTTCTATTTCGTGAACATGCTGTGAAATACGTAACAACGAATTGAACACAGGTCTTCTGAAGCATTTGCACAACAGCGGGGAGGATACTGAGGTATATTCTGAATATTCTAAACAACGTGCAGATACTGGTAGTTTCATATATAAATGGAGTCCCAGATTTCTGTAGCGACTGTCGTTCCATAATGAAAAGGAAGCGAAGTGTATACATTGCAACAAATTGCCTGCTTTTTCTTAAGCAGGTATTCACTGTTAATGAAATACGTTGAAAGTCATTAATTAGAATCAATGATTCTACTAAAATGTTTGTCTTTGGCATGGTTACTATGGACGCTTTTACCTTTTACCTTTTCTGTAGTTCAGATATGACTATGTTCATGTTACTTTGTTCTGCACAGAGAAAATATTCTGTTTCAAACCGTGACTACGTTTTCTTTTACAGGTAGAATAACGAACGGAATAAGTGTGGTAATACCGAATTTCACGAATTTCTAGCACTTAATATATACACAAACTTACTATTATCATTACGTCATTTGCAATAGTCACTGTAAAAGTATCTCCCCAGTTTGTGTACATGTGATAAAGAAGTCTGTGTTTGGTACATATTTCATGATATGTTAAGAAAATAGAACAAATGCACTTTTCATAGAAAGCGCTGTTACCTTTGAACAACTCAGAATCTTGCAAAATATAGTTGTGTTCAATTAACAAGAGTGTGCGAAAACCTTTTACTAAATAAGATGAAAAAATTGCTAGTGTTTTTTTTATTTTTTTAAATTTTTATTTATTTATAATTTGTTCTTCAGGTAGACCGACGCTTTGCAGTTGTTTGGTCATGTTCGTTGTTTATTGAGAATATTGATCTGGTTTCTTTATTATTACTATTATTATTACAGATGTTGTTGAGTCATCTTTCTTTTTCTCACTCTTTTCATTGGTTCTTCGGTTTAATTGGTCCTTTGTGGACGTTGGTTTATTTTGTTTTATTTTGATCGTTTCGTCGTTGATTCAGTTTTCTCGTTACAGAGGGCGTCGAACACACTCACCGAGCACGCTGAGCTACCACGCTGGCAACCCTCTGACCGAGCGCTCTGACCCACCGCGACCGGCAAGTTTCGAAACACCGTCAAAGATATTTTTGCATCAAAAACTAATTCGCTGCCCATTACACTACGCCGAACAGCTGCAAGAGTAATCCGAATTTCTCGGACCATCGATGCCAAGTGTTATCTGCTAACATGGCATTTTTAGACATTAGTTTGTAATTCATTGTCCTAACAACGACGTATTTTTGATAATTTTCAGTGCCCCATTGCTTTGAAATACCAACCCTTGAGTTATAATAAGAAAATCATCAAATACAGAAAGCAAGATGGCGTATACGAAAGAGAGTTTCGGGCAAGGTTTCGGGCGAGGGATGTCACGTGACTGATTTCCGAACGCCAAATGTTGAGCACCTCCATAAAACCAACCACATATGTGCACTATGGTAGTTATTATTTTATGTATATTTTACTGCTTTTATTTTGACCAGCTCTCTATATTTTTATATCTGACTATCCACCAGCACATTTTTTAATTGTTTTTATTTATTCATTTTTTTAAATACAGGGTGAATCTAAATTCGTGCACTAGGGCTTCGCGGCGCGATTCCTCACTTGCCGACAATGAAAAATATTTCCCACAAAATTTCATCCTGCGCATATTTCCGCCAGTAAATGGACGTCAAAGACTGAAATGGCTGTGTGTTCCATACGTCAGTGTGTTTCATAATTACACCTACAAACTTTTAAGGGATGTATTAGGCGTCTTGAGGAACAAAACGAGCATAAAACCTATGCCTGGAAACGCCATTCTCCGACACTACGGAGAGTCCAAGTTACAGGCACCAGCTCCTGCCGCTAGACATCCCCTCCAGCGACTTAGACGCTCTGTAGAGTCATTGGATAACGTTTCCGGGCATGGGTTTCTATGCTCACTTTGTTCCACAAGACACCTCCCACATCCCCTAGAAGTTTGTTGGTGCAGTAGTGTAATTCTGAAACACACTGACGTGTGGGACACACGCCCATCTCAATCTTCGACGTCCATTTACTGCTGGAAATATGCGCAGGATGAAATTTTGTGACAGACATTTTTTTATTGCTAACATGTGAAGAATTGTGCTGCGAAGCGCGAGTGCGCGAATTTAGATTCACCTTGTATAACTATCATCCAGTAAACCTACCATATTTTATGTGGAGCACTATAATAAGCAGTTTAATGTCAGTAGGACCAGATGATGACACTATAGTGTCAAAACCGATCGTCTTGAATAAATAAAAACTGCGATTTGACATCTACCGTCTTTATACAATAATATCGTTGCTTAAGATGAGTAAATTAAGTAATAATGAAAATGTGGGAGAGATATTAAAATGATAATTTAAAGAGGTAAAAGTTCAACGAAGACTATATTTTTCTAAGCTAAACTCAAATATCAAATAATTTTGGCCGTTTGTTAAAATACGGTCAGAAGGAATATTACGTGTTGAGTGCGTAGATATTATCACAATGGTAGAGTCGTAATCGTATTGTCCATCAATTTTTATTATTTGTGTTTGAAATCTTTGACAAAAAATCATAAAACTGCAGGCAAGGCCAAGTGCGATTTTTTTTCTTTATTGTCACTTCATTCCCTAATACAGGACGAGCTTTCAGTGCTCGCAGGCGCTCTTCAGCCTACATAATTTAAAACATGACAGGGAAACACAGATAAAATATAAAAGGCGATTAAAAGTGGGAGGTAAATTACAAATAAAACATGGTGAATTTAATTGAAGGTAAACAAAGTGCTTAAAATGGAGTAAACCATTGAAGTCTTTAAAAAACATTGAAATGGCGATGATATATGATGATTAAAACAAACTGCTGGAGATGCGGAGGCATATGAAATAAATACACACAATTAAAATAATACTGGGCCGCGGCTACGGGAAGGCCGTTCGCTGTTTAATAAAAAGACGAAACACGAAGAGAGACCACACATTCGAAGAAACTCTCGAATTAAAACTGAAGTTGTCTGCTATGGGTTGGCTGTTCACTGTTGTTGAAATAAAATGATGCCCTAAAAGAGGAAGCATATACACGAAAGTCGTGGTGTCGGCGATGTGTTGGCCGTGGACTGTACGTCAAAAACAAAAATAAATATGAAAAGGTTCCACAGATGACGGAGCACTCACAAAAGAAAGGGGGGATAGGGGATGAGGGGGAAATGAGAGGGGGGAACCACCAGGTCAGTGTGGGAGAAACTGAGGGAAGTAGGGGAGGGTTGGAGCCGGAGGGACAGCAGGGTGGAATGAGGAGAGGAGAAGGGGCAGGAGGGGAGAAAGGGAAGGTTAGTTGGGGCCCTCAGGGATAGGAGGGAAGAGGGAGCGAGGGGAAGGATCACAGCTGGCAGGAAGGGTAGATGTCAGGTCTGAGGGCATCATCCGGGAGGGGGAGCGTACAGAAGTTGTCACAGGAAAGGATCTGGAGAGTGGACAGGTGTAGAGCAGAGGGGATATAGTGGTGGAGGCACGGCAATGGATCAGGTGCTGAGAGGAGGGGATGGACTAGAGGATTAGGCGGGCCTAATTTGCGGGATAGGTAACGGTGGCTCAGATGTTCGATAAACAGAACGAGGTGGGGGGAAAGGAACAACATCGTAGAGGATCCGTGTGGGGTGGGGGGATAAAGGGGGATCAGAAGGCGAGGTGGAGGGCATGGCGCTCCAGTATCTCCAGGGATTTGTAGAAGGATGGGGGTAGCGGAGATCCAGGCTGGATGGGCTACACAGAGGATAGGACAGATGAGGGATTTGTATGTATATAGGACACTGGAAGGGATTAGGCTCCAAGTTCGTCCGACGGAGGCGGAGGCGGAGATGGGAGCGGGCTTTTTCTTGGATGGTGTGGAGGTGCGGAGTGCAGGATAGGGTGCGATCTATAGTGAGGCCCAGGTACTTTAGGGTAGGGGTGAGGCGATGGGATGGTGATGGAGGGTGAGATAGGAATTGCGGGGACGGAAGGAAGGGGTGGTACGATCTACAGTGCTCACCTGGGTTTTGGTAGCATTTATAGACAAGAGACATTGGTTGCATCAAGTGGCGAAGATGTCAAGGGTGGAAGGGGGTTTGTATTCTTCTATTTCCACCTTTCTTTTTCTTTGAGAGAATGACGCACAGTTATGGCTGGCCCAAAAATCGATACAAATACCTTTTGTCAAATAGTTATGGTGCTTAATGTTTGCAAAGAGACAAATAATAATGAAAATGATTTCTTAATTAAAGCAATTGATTAACCACCACAAGAAATGAAAACAAGTTGTTAAGGGAGACCATCTACCACGGAAATACGCAAGTAGAATCAAATAATTAATTTATTAACAAAATATGTTCAACAAATAACACGAAATGATATCTATAGGTATAAAAAGAACAATGTTTACAATAACAATTGCGGCTGTTGACGTGGAAGTAGGAATCGTACCGTGGGAGCAATGATATAAATCGGAAGGATTTAGAGCTAGCGGAAGCTACTACGAAAATTTGCATTCAGTAGGTTCAGACTGAGGAAGTAAGATCAGCATGCATTACTACGTTTTGGAAATGAGTGAAGACAGACATTTAGAAGTGTGAGTTGGATTGCGCGTCTTTCACCATCCTTCCATCGCTGCTCGTTGGCGTGGCGTGGTCGGCACAGCACGTCGGAGGTGTGACCTGTGGCTACAGAGCCGGCCGCGGTGGCCGAGGAGACAGTCTGCTTTCGGCAAGCGAGCTGTGAGGAAGTGGTGTTTACATCCTCGCTGCGGCCGGTCGCGCGCGCTACGTGTGTGGTGAGTTGGACGCTCTTGCGGCGTAAATACTATATGTAGTTTAGAATGGATAGAGCATAAATATGACTGAGCCCCTTCGCAAAGACACTTTGAAGTTCACATTTGACGACCGATATGCGAGACCCAAAGCACTAGAAGTGGAAGCCTTTTTAAGGGACGTCGTAAAGCTCAGCTTTAGCGAAATTATTGGTATCCATCTGTCGATCGTTAGTTGTACAGTTTACGTGAAAATGATCAGTACTGCTTGTTGCGCTAAAGTCATAGAACAATCCGGAGGATCCCTAAAATTCAATCATTGTGATGGGAATGTTGGAGAAGTTAAAGTTGACCATGCAGGTTTTGCTACCCGAACTGTCCGAATCTTTGAACTTCCATTTGAGATACCCCCGGAAGCGATCAATTCAGTTCTTAAACCTTACGAACGAATTATCAGCAATGTAGCAGAAAAGTGGACGACCTTTCAAACTTTCCCTGTTCTCAACGGCGTCAGACAGGTCAAAATAGAACTCCGAAAGCACATACCGTCTTACCTTTACGTGTGTGGGTATAGAGCCATAGTAATTTACGACGGTCAGCCACGTACATCTTCCGGTTGTGGTCAGACCGGCCATGTATGAACTAAGTGCATTCAACGGAGAGTGACGCAGCTGCCAACCAAAGAGCCGATCGCGTCTATGGTGATGACGGCACTGCCAGTTACGTATGCCTCAGTTTCCCGCGGCACCACAACCAAGGCATTCAGCGACGCTGAGGACAGACAATATGAGCCCTTCGAAGACAACCAATGTCTGCCAATGGAAATCAGTAACGCAGAAGCACCGACCATTCCTCCCTCCAACGTGACGAGAACGGTTATTGAAAAAGAAGTGGAAGCGAATCCTGAAAAAGACACCGAACAACACGTGCGTAAAGATGAGGAGGACAATGCCATACAAGATCCAAGCTCACATTCAAAGAATGAAGAGAGCTTGAAATCTGGTTCTTCCCCTAAAAAACACAAAAAACGGCGTTCAGCACCACCTGACGCAGAACACAAGGCACAGACGCTCGCCTTGCTCCAAGAGGTGACAGACATTAAATTGGAAATAATAACTGGATTTAACGTAATCGAGAATCCCGGAACTGACCAAGACCTTGGAACGGCGATACTTACGAAAGAAGGAATAATCGTGAAAGACGTTGAAAAATTGGCAAACGCCAGAGGTATTGCAGGCACCATCCACAACGTAAGACTGATCAACGTCTATGCACCATCTGGCTCCGGCAACAGGCGAAAACGAGCCGACTTCTTTAAAAACGACATAGTGCCCCTCTTCCATGGAAGATATGAACACATCATTTTTGGAGGCGACTATAATTGTGTTTTATCTGCTAAAGACCAGACACCAAATTTTAATTATTGTGCAGAATTGAAAGCAATAGTTAGAGAATTCAATTTAATCGACACGTGGGAGCAAAAGAATGGGGAACGGACAGGTTTCACTCACATTACTAGCCACTCGGCCAGCCGCATTGACAGAATCTACGTTTCCGATAACTTGAAGATGCACATTCTACAAACAGAAATATGGCCTACTATCTTTTCAGATCACATATCTTACATACGTACCTTGAATTTAAGAAAACAAGAAACCTACAGGGGACGTGGTCTCTGGAAAATGAACGTAGACATCTTAAAGGATCCTGCATGTCAAGCGACATTTAATGATGTATGGCAAGAATGCGAGAAAAGATTCCCTTCATATTCCTCAGCAGTTGCTTGGTGGACAAAATGCGCTAAACCTATGATCAGAAGAGCAATGACAAATTATTCTCGTGAGAAAACAACCTGGCACAAGCGGACAGCTGAATTTTATTTCAAAGTCCTCAGGGATTTATACGCATCTGATGTGTCAGTTATTGACAACCATACAGAAATTAAAAGAATTCAAACCAAACTCCTGTCATTAAAACGCAAACAGCTTGATGGTTATAAAAGAAGATCACGACTTCAAAATGAAGTACAGGATGAACAAACATCTATTTATCATTTAATAAACGAAAGAAAACGACAACACAGAAAAATAATAACCGAATTGCGAACGACAGATAGGAGACTACTAACTCAGCAAAATGAGATCAAGGTGGAAATTCACAATCACTTCACCAATTTACTAAGCAATACACCCACGGCTATAACGGCTCAAACTGACCTTACAACCGGAATGACACGACAACTTGTACAGGACGAAGCAGACAGCCTGTTAGTCGAAATATCAGAAGAGGAAGTTGAAGATGCGATAATGCGGAGCCCGAAAAACAAATCTCCTGGTCCTGATGGATTTTCGGCAGAGTTATACCACACATTCAAACGACAGATGATACCCAAGCTCACATGGGTATATAAGGAACTTATGAACCCCAACACCAACATCCCAGTTGATTTCCGAGAAGGAGTAGTTGTACTGATCCCGAAAAAAACTACAGGAAAATCAGTAGAAAACCTAAGACCTATCAACCTCCTCAATAGTGATTACAGAATCTTTGCGCGCATTCTGAACGAAAGACTGAAATCAGTACTGCACTCCGTCACCGGTTCTTATCAATCGAGCGTACGCAAAGACAGGTCCATTCATCACACACTATGTGACTACAGGGACATAATTTCATTATCAGCAGCTTGTAAACTAAAGTGTGCTTTGGTATCATTAGACTTTGAAAAAGCATTTGACAGAGTCAACCATGATTACCTATTTCACGTTATGAGTACTATGAACTTTCCGCAAAGCTACATCAGGATCCTGAAGAACCTTCTCAACAATTCAGCCTCTATAATAATGGTAAATGGTCAACTCAACAGACCAATAACTGTAAAAAGTTCAATGAGACAGGGTTGTCCCCAGTCCATGTCGCTTTTTGCAGTAGCCATAGAACCCTTGCTTTTTCGACTGAGTACAAATTTACAAGGCATATTACTACGTGGGCAAAAGATTGTCTGTCAATCATATGCTGACGACGTCACGGTCTTGGTCAAGGACAATAATGAGATCTGCAAATTATTAGAGGTAATAAAAATGTATGAACTCGCGTCTGACGCCAAACTGAACCGACAGAAATCCGCAATAATGAACATCGGACGAGGTTTAGGAGTTCCCATTCAAGGGGAAATAAAGGAGACTGCTACTTTGAAATGCCTCGGAATTGAATATACGCCCAATATCCAGCAAACGATTGCACGGAATTACAGAAGACTACTTAATAGTATACGTGCCAGTATATATCAGAATGTACTCAGGACACTCGACGAAATACAAAGGGTGGAAGTGGTGAATATATATCTCACATCCAAAATAAATTATGTGGCACAAGTTTTACCAGTTCCGCGGACTGTGGCTGACGGGATCTTGGCAGCCTTTGGCCACTTCGTCAGCCGTGGCCATATTTTCAAAGTCAAATACGAGACTTTGACACTATCGACCGACAACGGTGGACTTAATCTAACAGACGTCTACAATAAAGCGCAAGCCCTGTTTGTTAGCAAAACGTACAAGCAGTGGACAAAAACGCCGATCACCATAGCAGCATTTATTTTAAATGAAATAGCGCCACCTAACTGTGCTGCCCCAATTGATGTCCGCCACATTCCCACCGACCTGTATCACTTTAAACATTTTTTAATCGAATACAGCTATATAAGCATGAGAATGGAAGAGAAAGACATGTATAGAGTCAAAGAAGTCTACAAAAATTTAATGAAATTTCATAACAAGAACATCATTGAACGAAAGTATAAAGACTTCAACTGGAAAATGATCTGGAGAAACATCCATAATCCCCACTTACCGACCAACGTGAGGGCACTCTGGTATTACGCTGTTAATCGAAAAGTCCCAACAAACCAACGCCTTCATAATACACATCTCGCAAATTCTCCTTTGTGCACCCTCTGCAACCTGAATGACACAGACGAACATCAATTTGTCTGCAGCAACATTGACAACATTTGGCAGTTACTCAGGAAAAAACTTGCAATTATGCAGAGAACGTCACCGACCACCATAACACCTGCGAGCCTTTTACATCCGGACGAAGAACTTTACCCCAATACGAAACAAAACGCCGTGAATTGGCTAAAGGGACATGCAATATATTACATACTGACAACTACGGAAAAGAGCGAAGGAGATTTCTGGATATACATTAGAATGCAGCACGACAAACTACTGCAAGTAGAGGACTATCAGAAAAAATACGCAAACTTTCTCAAAAGAACCATCGTGTGAAACATAAATCAAACGACATCCTTGATGATGTGACCCAATGGGCATATCAACAGGTTAAATTATTATAAATACAATTTCTAGGAAAATGTAAGAATAACGAATAACGATCAACAAAGGAACGACTATTTTGACGAAAATAAACTTTTCGAAACAGAAAAAAAGGTTTTATTTCACCAAGTTTGGCTCTAGAAGAGAGACATTTTGGTTTTTCTTTTTTTACATTATTTTAGTTCCCTTTTTTTTTTTAACTCTACAGAGGTATAATTTTCAAATGCATAAATTCTACCATCACCAAGAATTCATGTTACGTTGTATCATTAACAGAAACGGAGTCTAGCTAGCTGACGCATTTCAAAGTTAGAGAAGATAAACAAAATGAGAGCAAAAAGAAGAACCAGATCAAGTACACGGATACGTGTGGAAATTACAAAAATGTTCCAATGTTTGTAGAGTTTATGGGACTTAACTACGGGGTCATCAGTCCCTAAACTTACAAACTACTTATGAACTACTTACGAACTAGGACGGCACAAATATCCATGCCCGAGGGAGGATTCGAACCCCCCGACCGTAGTGGCCCTGCTGACCGTGACTGGAGCGCCTCAGTCACCTCGGCCACCGCGGCCGGCTGGAAATTACAACAGTTACACCCGAGAAGACAAACTTTGACATCGGAAGTTGGCAAAGACACCGAAAGATAAAATTTATACACCATTTCAGAAGATATGAAGTTATGTTTCACACCGAAGAAGGCAATCTTAATTTAGAGAAGACATTATACAACATTATATTTTGCTTTCAATTTTTTCCTATAATTGAACATTAAATCATAATAGGCAATACAGAGAAAAAAAATTTCTTGCCTTTATCGGCCCAGAAGCAGAAGAGGAATTTTAAGTTTATTCAATATATCAAGAAAAATCTTTTCGTTTACCAACATCTCTCAAAAGAAAGGAAGATGAGATTAAAAAAAAAAAAAGAAAAAAAAGAGAGAGAGAATGAGGCGCTTCAGTGACGGTCTGCACGGCCACTACGGTCGGGGGTTCGAATCCCCCCTCGGGCATGGATATTTGTGCCGTTCTAGTTCGTAAGTAGTTCATAAGTAGTTTGTAAGTTTAGGGACTGATGACCCCGTAGTTAAGTCCCATAAGCTCTACAAACATTTGAACATTTTTGTGGCTACAGATCACAGCGGTCTGCATCGTTGTACAATATAAAACCTGCCCTAAGCTGAAATAAAATTAACCGAAAACCCTGTCCAAAAACATTTAAATTATTACGGACGACGGTCTGCGTCCAGAAACAAGCAATCTTGATACTGTAGCTCAACTGCAAGGACCTACAATTGATGTTAACGAAATTTGATGGCGTGATCCCGAGTGAAGCTCGATTAAACTTCGCGCACAGTGGAATGAGGCTCCGATAAAGGAATCAATAAAAATTTCACGCCGGTCGCACTGTACTTACAGGTGATCACTCCTAAGTGGCACAAACAAGTGTCTGCCCACTGTACAAGCGAACACATAATGTGCGGTCAGGATACACACCCGAAACAGACAAGAGCAAGCGACGGACTCCCGCGAACGCAGTTGAGCGAATGAATGCCGCTGCGGCGATGTACTCCTTCCTTCCAAAAAGCCGTCTCACACTTTTTTTTAGAGGCGCGCAATATGAATTCGCCAATGGAAGGTGGGCTTACGTTGTATGCACGAGTTTGTTTAGCTCTGTGGACCAGACGGCCAATTGCAGGACTACAATTATATAATTTTGATGACGTTACAGCGTTCAAAGAATTAAATAAATCGCAATTTGCGATCAGTTATGGCTTCAATGTACTAGGTTTGGATGGAATACCAAAGTGCGGCGAATGAAATATTTGTGCCCGGCCGGGATTCGAACCCGGGATCTCCTGCTTACTACGCAGACGCGTTGACCACTCCGCCACCGAGGACACAGTGACCACCCGACTGCAGAGGACTCTTCCCTGTACGTCTCCCACCACACCCAAATCTCCATTCGCCACGCTGTCTTTTTCCTATTACCACAGCCTATTTGTTCTGTATATAATTGTATACAAGCTGAGGCTGGGCTCCTGTCGACTGTTAATTGTGTCTCGACACCTCATGGTCTGTTCTCCCTGATGCGGGAATACAGTATTCAGGCTGCGGGCATTACAGAACAAATAGCCTGTGGTAATAGGAAAGAGACAGCGTGGCGAATGGAGATTTCGGTTTGGCGGGGAACGTACAGGGAAGAGTCCTCTGCAGTCGGACTCGGTGGCAGAGTGGTCAACGCGTCTGCCTAGTTAACAGGAGATCCCGGGTTCGAATTCCGGCCGGGCACAAATTTTCATTCGCCGCACTTTGGTATTCCATCTAAACCTAGTACAGTGAAGCCATAACTAATCGCAAATGCCGATTTATTTCATTAATTGCAGGACTTGTTATAGCGGAGGCTTGGGTCTTGAAGAGTTCCCGCTCTCTGCTACGTCATTTCGCTTCTGTCAATCAGAAAAAAAAACTGTTTGGCGCCTAAACGCAGAGGTAAACGCCTGCCGGCAGCTCGCCTCTCGTATCATCCACGCAGAGCAAACCGTTTCAGACCAAGACTGAGCCTTCCCATTTGTCTTAATGAATGAATTAGTACTGTAATAATTAAAGATGTTAGATAAGAAAGAGGCTAGATACTCTACATTTCTATTTACTGAATGCAGAAACGCGCAGCGACATGATTAATTAATGAATTCAGAATTAATTATGTGGAAGTATTAGAGAACTGAAGCATGAAACGTCACTTACATGCGTGACGTCTTTCAAGGGTGTTCTAGGAGGAGATGTTTGGAACGGGCGAGAGTGAGAGCTAGGGCAAGGAAAGCCGTGTCATCAGCATATTGGAAGAGGTGTACGGGAGGGGCACGCTTACGCATATCGGAGGTATACAGGAGATGAAGTATCGAAGAAAGAACGGAACCTTGGGGCACGCCAGCAGAGTGATAGAAAAGACGGAAGTCGGTGTTGTGTATGGTAAAATATTTGGGACGGTTGGAGAGGAAGGAGGCAATGACCCGGACTAGGATGTTGGGAAGAGCGTAGGTTTGGAGTTTGAAGAGCAGGCCAGAATGCCAGACCGGATCGTAGGCCCATTGAACAAAGTGAAAAGAGCAGAGGATGAAATTTGTCCTGAGGACATACACCTCAGTGGATACAAAACCGACAAAAGAAAAAGTTTAGAAACTAGACATATACGAGAGGAAGGGATCAACATTGTAACGCAGCAGGAGGTCCAAAACGGACACACGGAGAGGAAGCAAGAACGGAAAGCTTCCAAGAAGTCCTCCACTGATTCGAATGAGATAACGCCTAAATCGTCTCCAGTGGGCTCCCCCAAAAGGTAGAGGAACAAAAATTTTCGGGTGGCTCATGAAGGTGCAGAAAATTTGATACCCGCTTTAATGGAAAAACAATTTATCATTCTGGAACGTGAAAAAAAGATTGAAAATTCTATAACAATCAGTGCTCCTGTGCGCCCTCAATAACCTATAGGATAAGAGAGTGCACAATACCTCTCACCAAACAAAAGAAATAACGATGTCACAGGAACAGAAGAGGATTCGCTGCTTAGACGGAGCACTTCACAAGCAGAACTCGACTGCTCCGAAGGTAGCGAGGATGGCAAGGATGTAGATATGGTAGACGAACTGCCACAAGATGATGTCTTTCATTAAAGTTGTATGTACCTCCTGAGGGTGACATTGCCAATGAACCTGAGCAAACGTACCTTTTATTCATTACTAGTCTCATTTTTATTGAAGGAGGCTGGAGATGTCACGATTTTATACTTTAAAAAGAAATGATAGAAAGAATAAGAAATCTATATCCCTTTAGTAATCTTGACCTTAGACTTAGCCACGTCTCCTAATGGAGCAAACGTATAACGTCACTACTTTAAATACAAATAAAATTCACAATGATGTTGAAGTAACTGCTCTTAAAGAATTTCTTTACGAATCAGACACTGATGTCGCCTTATTGCAAGAAGTCCAAATTTCGAATATCTATGAATCTGGCATTACAGAAATTTTAAACGTCTCACCAACACAATTGTGAGACGGGTATCCTAGTCAGGGAGGGAAATGAAATAAAAGATATCAGTTTTTTAGACTCAGGAAGGGGTATTCGTGGTAAACTTCATAACAACACTTTTATCAATGTTTATGCACAATCTGGGAATAATGATAGAGCAGACAGAGCTAAGTTTTTTGAGTGATATTTTAACATTACTTAAAAATAATCCTGTGACTGTTTTAATGGCGGGGGGGGGGGGGGGAGGGCGTTTGGAACTGTTTCTTACATGAAAAGGCCAGAGACCAAATTTCAGTAAATCCATGGAACTCGAAGCTCCTATTACTAATCTGCGCTAGAAAGATGCAAGGGAAATTAAATATCCCACCTTAGTGAGATATACTTATATCACAAGTAAATCACAAAGCAGGATCGGTAGGCTCTAAGTTTCTTCGAATCTGGAAAATAAAGTCTCAGCAATTGAAGTAATACGGACTGTCTTCTCTGACCACCTCGCGGTATGATGCAGTGTTCAGTTAGAGAAACAGAAGACGTATTGGGGTCGGCCGGTTTGGAAACTGAACATTAACATGTTCTCAAAACAGCCCTAGCCAACCAAATTAACGAGGCCTGGCAGGCCTGTTTACGACATCGCCACAAGTCCACATCAACCATCACTGGTGGGCCGCGGAAGCAAAGAAGAAACTTAGAGCCACGTTGATAGCATACGGCAAGGAGAGAGTGCTATGGTTGAGACACAGTAGAATTCTATTACTCTTGTCTCCGGGATCCTTACGAACAATCAGTGACTCGAGAATACATAATAGAAACTAATAGTAAAAGCTCAGCTAATAAAAATTAAGAAGTCACAGCCAGACGGCCTAAAAATCAAATCATACACTCAGACTGTAGTGGAAGAAGAAATTGCGTCGCTCTATCACCTCATGCACATTTTCGACGCAAAAATTTTATAGATAGTCTTAGACCCGAGGATCACAGTGTCCTGGCCGATCAAAAAGACATTCTACATGCGGCCTTCAGTTATTTTACTAGACTCTATGGGAAAAGACACATAGAGGAAATTGTAATAAGGGAGTTCTTATCAGATCTGGATTACAAGACAACATCACAGATGAAGGTAACCGTGATATGCAAAGAGCAATAACACAAGCTGTAGATATTTTAAAGTCCTCATCCCTAAAATGTCACCAGGCCTCGATGGATTGCCCATTGAATTTTATACTACTTACTGGAACATGATAAGACGTAAGTTTACTGAAATTGTCATTGAAACCCTACTTGGGGTGTCTGTCGTTTAAACAGAGTATTACTGTGCTCCTTCCGAAAGGCAGGTATACGGAAACGAAGGATATGCTTAAATTAAGACCAACAACACTGATGAATTCCGATTATGAAATCGTAGCGAGACAGTGAAGTCTCTCAATGAAGTCCATTTTCGAGTATCATGTACGTAGAGGAACTGGAACAACTATTAAGACGTTTAACGGAAGCTCTCGAAGGTATCTTACTTATCAGATGTGAAATATGTCATGAACACTTATGTTGCTGACGTTGATATGATAGTCAGGAGCCAGACTGACTTAGAAAGAATAACAAACATCTTAAAGCTGTATTTCAACGCATCGGGAGCACAAATAAACGGCGCAAAGAGTGCGTTACTAAATCCGAGATTAATTGGGCGCAGCCCGTAGAACATACAGCCCTGGGACTGACTCTCTGCAGCTGCCCCCTGCGAATGATAGCGTCAGACTGGAAGAAGATTTTAGATAGGATTCGGGGCACAGTCATACTAAATCATATGAGGGAGCTGAACATCAAGCAAAACGTTAGACTCATTAATTGCGTAGTCCTTCCTAAAGCTATACATGGAGGGCAAATTTTACCGTTACCAAAGGAAATCGCAATAGCTATTATGTCGACAGTTTGCCAATATCTTTGGCATGGAGCGAGTTTTAGGGTTTCAATATGGACGGCAACGTTAAAACTGGAAAAGGGAGAACTGGGACTGACTGATATTCAGAAAAAGTCTACAGTTTTATTTGTAAAGAGATCCTTACAACTAAATAAATCCAACCTAACAGTATTACAGCAAAGTTATTTAATTTTTTAAAACCTGAGAGTTTAAAGACATCAATTAATATAAATGCAATTAATTACAAATTGAAACATATAAGGAGTTATTACTTCCAGCTGAGTTACATGAGCTGCACTTTACTAGACAAGATCAGGAGGAACTATCAGTATATGATGCACAGATTAAGGCGAGAGGACCATAAAAAAAAGATGGAGACCAGGTTTCGAAATGGAAATTGGAAAATTATTTGGAAAAATATAAATAACGAAGTACTTTTCTCAGACGCACAGGTGGCTTGGTATTGAGTAATCAAGAATATAGTAAGTACGAATGAAAAATTATACGCCATTGGCCTCAGTGACACAAGTCAATATTTAAAATGTCACATAACGGACACTGTAGAACATCTGTTGCTTTGAATGGGGAATAATGAAATATGGAAGAAACTTATTAAACAGATATATTTCCTAAAGAGAAGCGATAGTAGAGGAATAAATTTCGATTATTCGTGGACCCCGTGGCGGCTACGGTAGCCGCGAAGGTCTCAATACAACCCTGAAAAGGCACGCAGTACTTGAAGAAAAGAGATGAACAGAATACTAGAATTCTGTTCGAAAAAGTTAAATCAGTGATTAAGATTTCAAATTTGTTTTAAAAAGAATATTGTTTTTCTTTCTCTATTTCCTTCTAGTTATTAAAGTTAATATTAATTCCAGTAGCAGGGTCTTTCTTTTTACATTTTGCAGTCGACAGCTAGAATCTCTGCTTAGGAAAAAGGTGTTTATTTTTACGTCATTGATTTTATACTCTCACATAAAATTCAGAAGGAAAATCAACACAGAAGACCCATTACCTTTATTCTGTACAATGGCCCCAAGTGTCTGAAGAAGGGAAAAACAAATAAAAATGGCGGAGAAGCCAGGCCGAGAAGACCAAAATTGGCGAGTGCAAGAACGAGATGAAGGGGAGGAAGGACACACACACACACACACACACACACACACACACACACACACACACATATATATATATATATAAAGTAATTTGGTTAACGCGACCGCTGGTCCAAGGCAGGTAAACCGGGTTCGAATCCCGGTCCAGCACAATTTTTCGTCTTTGCCATTGGATTTATTTCAATGCCCTGAAACGGTCGAAAAGTTTAAATATTTCGAATTAGTAAAATTACGGCTCTTAATGTCAACAAATGGTGCCTTTTCTTTCGGACATGTCCGAAAAGAACAGACGCCATATAAATAATGTGTTAGTTGTCGATTCATCTAAGAACAACCCAGTGTTTTACAAACTGTCGTTTCTGACATCGATGGGACGCATTTTTATATTGCGATTATTCGATTATATTGATCAATTATTTTCTGTAGAATATCAATCCAATGGTTGACCCACAGAGGTTAAATTCAACCCACATCCGTTGTTTAATAGTCCTGTTCAATCGCTCCACAATACTATCGTGCCTCTGGGCGATTGTTGAATAATGATTAATACATATTGCTCCATTATTACCGCGAAATGCACATTGTAAAGTTCACCACCGTGATCGGTTTGTAGATTGTCCGGAGACGGATTAGTACCTGTTTCTAGTAATTGCTCAAATACACGTGCAATTTCGTTTCCTGTGTTTTCTTCACTGGTAAGCCCTAGGCAAAGTTGGAATACGTATCCTTAACCATAATAACGTCCATGAATTCCTTACTGACACGGGAATACTTTCTCATATCTACGAAATCTGCCTGCCATAAGTCGTCTAAGCCATTGATTATAACACGCCTTCGTGGAAATGTTCTGCGTGCTGGCTTATGTAGTTCCCGAACAACTGTTTCTATTTCTGTTACTCAATGATATTTCTTTCTCAAAGTTCTGAAATTTGTCAATACCTTTGCCATAGTCGAATTTACCGATTGACGCAAGATTAATAATATTCTTGTACTTGTCGCTGCCTTCCGCTTTTATACTTCACTTTTTGTGTTGTTCTTCCTGTGTGCATTTGTTATTCGTAATATTTCGGCATAAGTTTGCAGATCCTTTGGGTCGAACTTATCTTGATTCGATGACTTTAGAAATGTCAACTCCAATAAATCAGACGTGCGTGGGCATGTCTCTGCCCCGACCTGTATTTTATCTTCCGTTAAATGCACAAATAATTTACCGAGTGTGTATGGCATTTGTTCACGTACTCCATATATTTCGTCTATTTTTGCAATACCGTGCTGATTAATGTATTCAGTAATATCTGCGTTAATTTCTTCGTTCTGTTTTTCTTGACCACCTCTTCTTTCTGCATTCCTAACGTTTGTGAGTCTACTCAGACTATTAGTTATCAGCTTAAACGATTATGAGAGTGTTTCTTCTCGCTGCCGTTGATCTAATTTGAGCAATCGTGATTTCTGCCGAATAGATTTGCGAGCTACGATTTTTTTTTTTTTTTTTTTTTTTTTTTTTGCTTGTGTTCGACATATTGCCCCCACTTCTTCATTTTACCGACTTCTGTTGCGATCCCTCTGATTACTCTCGAGAACTCGGTTAAGTGCGCGTTAAATGCGTCAGTTTTTTCATTAACAGATACTCCACGTTTCTCGAGGTCCACAATACGGGTGTCTCCTTCTTTTGATTAAAGAGCTTCGATACTACTATCTAATACAGATATTTGTGCTCTAATTGCATTTTTGTTTCCTTGCAATGACTGCATGTCATACGCGCAAACCTATCCATTGTAGAATGAAACTTTCACTCTGCAGCGGAATGTGCGCTGATATGAAACTTCCTGGCAGATTAAAACTGTGTGCTGGAACCGGGACTCGAAACTGGGACCTTTGCCTTTTGCGGACAAGCGCTCTACCAATGAGCTGAAGCTTAGAAAGTAGGAGGCGAGATCCTGTAAGAATTGAAGTTGTGAGGACGGGCCGTGAGTTGTGTCGGGATAGCTCAGTGGTAGAGCGCTTGCCCACGAAAGGCAAAGGTCCCAGGTTCGAATCCCGGTTCCGGCACACAGTTTTAATCTGCCAGGAAATTTCCTGTCCATTGTATACTGACGCAATTACGTACGTACACCGGCTATTTTAAGATGAAGAATTTCTTGGAAGTTGGGCATATATCGACCGTTATTCAGTTCCCTCGTTTTGTCAATAACAACAATCGCCACATACAGATTTAAATTCATTATATAACATGTTAGATCCTACATGTGCCTGGTAAATATGCTTTAAATTAGTGTTGTCCTGCGTGAAAGTAATAAGATTGGAATTATCTCTTATTAAAGAATATCGACATTCATGTGACGGCCAAAGCAAAAATATTTGGGAATCTGATCTTAATTTTCCACAGCAACGTCGCCGATTATCAATACACTGCCCGGTCTTACCTTCTCGGGCGGTGGTATATCATTGCTTTTCCTAACGGTCTGATAGCTAACACCATTTAGTGTGTAGAATTTCCTGCGACATCTGGTATTTTGGCTGAAAAAGTTTTTGAAAATATATACACATGTTCAAAGCGAAGTCCAATGGCCCAACAATTAGTGCTTGTATGTTGTTGGGGAGCAGCGATCTATTTCTTCTTCTTTTTTTCGCTTGATTACCAATACCGCTGCAGGACCAATCGGTTACTGCGAACCCTAGTTGAATACATATTTCCAGCCACACAAACACATTTGAAATACATAAACCACTGTGAAACAAAGTTATTTTTAACAACAAGGCCAATTGCGCTAATAACTGTCGAGCAAGTGCATAGCACGTCACCACTAGTTGAATACATATTTCCAGACACACAAACACATTTGAAATACATAAACCACCGTGAAACAAAGTTATTTTTAACAACAAGGCCAGTTGCGCTAATTGTTGTCGAGCAAGTGCATAGCACGTCACCACTGCTCTATCAGCCTAACATTTAATTCACCTGTCCCTGGGTTGTTTTTAGTTGTTTTTACTATTTCCACTCCCTTCCCGCATCGTTGAAAGTGACGGACAACCATTGCCCTCAATATTACGTACACTGTACTCAGGCAACAAGTCCTTTATCCACTTCACTTTCTCCAATCCTTTCACAAACACACGTGATGCAGGAGGGATAACTGCTCAGAGGTGTCTCTAAACGTACACCACGTGAACGCATGGAATGACTGTGGTGGTTTTATATTAACCATTTAGCTGAACGTACATCCACCTCGTAGAATGGAGCTGTCCACCATATGATAAAAACACCTGATGCAACCAAAGAACTTTGGGTTCCACCAAGCATCCGATATGCTATTTCCTTTGAGATGAATCGATTGTCAATGGTGCGAAAACTTTGGCAGTTGAGAAACACGTCATACGTCATTCTCGATGTGCTTGCTCTGCATAACTGACGTAAATAGCCGTCAGCGCTCAAGCCTTGCATCCCATTGGTTGGGGAGCGGGGAACTGGGGTGGGGGACCTCTGACGTAAGTCTTCAATTCCTAGAACACTGACTAGTTCAGCAACTGTGTAATGTAATATGCTGAATTCCCAGAATGAAGGTAATGAAATGTAATAAATAAATAAATAAATAAATAAAGATACTGACGTAAGAGCAGTTCACAGAATGCAAGTGTGTCACCAGATTACCAGAATGAACATTATGGGATGCAGCAAAGCGTTGATCATAGCGTAATTCCTGGAAGGATGACGTCGGCATTTCTGTAATGACCCCTGAGTAGAGGTCAATGACATCTCGAATCCCTCTTGTCCCCATACTTACAATGGCCGAGGTAGCCAGTCTGCGACACACCAAACTTCTAACTTAGAGCCTAGGTTAGAGTCTAGACACAAACTGTACATGCGGTTGAGCTGCGCGGAGCTACCTTAGTATAAGTTATATTAAATAGTTTGCAAATCACGTTACTGAGAACCATAGGTTTACAAACATTTGAACATGCGGAAAAATGGAACCACAGAACACACACCGACTTGACCTGTAAGCTGTACAACATAGGATCATCAGAACATAGAAATACAACAACAAGGGGAGGCCTGAGACATGGCCAACCGATTCGACTGAAATCTGTCAGGTGGCACTTGTACAAGTTAAACTGAAGGGCTCTTAAGATATTCCGTCTCAAAATCCCTCCGTTTTTGAGAAAATCACCCATAAAAGTTACGACGACCTGATCGGTTAGCAGTGTGGTCTAACGCACAGCTTTCCCAGACGGGGAGGCGTACCGGCCCCGGTTCGAATCCGCACGACGGATTGACGAAAGGGATCGGAGTGCCGGCCAGCCTGGATGTGGTTTTTAGGCGGTTTTCCACGTCCCCCTAGATGAATATCGGGCTGGTCCCCAAGTCCCGCCTCAGTTACACTATACGCAGATGTTTTGGGTACACGACATTTCCCCCTGGGGGGCGTGGGGTGGCGGCAGGAAGGGCATCCGGCCACCCTGTAAATATTAACACATGACAAATCCGCGTTTAACACAGCGCCGACCCTGCATGTGCGAGAAAGGGCCAAAGAGAGACAGACCCCTAAAGGTTATGACGAGCAATCGACTCAAAACTGATCGATAGACAATTAAAACAGAGTATTTTGCATCATCATGTATGAGGTCCGCTTTTCCAGAAATCGAGAAAAGAAACTTTTACAACTGCCGCTTAAGTATCCACATGGTGTACGGTTTTCGCCGAGAGCGCAAAGGGCAAGGTAACTGGCTGGGAAGTGGAGAACTCGATATCGTATATGTGGTACGCACGAAAATCAATACACGAAAAACATATATTCTTATATGTAAACAAAGTTTGTTTCCCGCTGACTCTTCGGAAGGAACAGTGAAACTGTCGAATGATTGCGTTCATTGTACGCTCTTGGTGCCGGGAGTATATTTGTTTCAAATATTTGTATGACAGGCATCGTCCGTCTGGCTGTTCGAAGAAAAGTGAGGACACGTAACAAGTAAGGAAATAAATAAATAAATGAATATGTCCCACCACCACAGAAAATTTAAGAAGCTTTTCCGCACTCGTCTCGTCATTAACTAAAAATAGAGTGAAGATCCACGCCTCAGTTTGCTGCTTTTATTATACTATAAAATGTGCCCAATTTAAATGCAATTTATTGAAATTCATTTAAGTCATTAATTCTTAACTGTTATTCTCCACTTGCCTTTAGCCATTCTGCTTACTTGTTCAGGTTCTAACTTGAAATCTTTCTTAGTTTAGTAATCATTCCTGGTGGCTTTATTCAAATCGATTCAGGCTCAGTTCTATTTTACATTAAATATTATTCAGCAATGTTGTTATATTAGGTGAATTGTAATAAATTTTAGTCTCTAGCAAGCTGTCACTATCTTCGGTAAATCCGCCTAGTCTCCAAGATCCCGTTATACTTCAAGTATTTAAATACGATTATAATTTCATAATGCAACCTTCCCCCATATAAGTATATTATACGTTTTGTTCTGTAATGGTGAACACAAGTGACTGGTGAAATGAGGAATGTCTCACTGAGCGAGGTGGCGCTGTGATAACATACTGGACTTTCATTCTGGAGGACGGAGGTTCAGTCATCTCTGGCCATCCAGATTGAGGTTCTCCGTGATTTAATTAAATCACTCCAGGCAAATGCCGGGATGGCTCTGAGCCGTGCCGGCTCCTGTTTGATCTGCTTCGTGCTTTCCATCTTCTTTTGTTTGCTCATGTTAGTTATCGACTGGCCTGCCTGTGCCTGCCGGCGATGGCGCCTCATACGCGGGTTAGTGACCTCTCTTTGCGCGCTGCAGCGCTCCCTCTTTGAAGTGACCTATACCTGCCGCGTTGAGCGGCGAGGTGTCGATCGGTTTTCCGGGTTCCATCGTCCGCAGTCTGCAAGGGGGGAGTGAGCAGTGTAGACGCGGCCGCATGACCGTGGACTGTTTACGTAGCTAGTGGTTGGTTATACGAGGACCGTTGGGCCACGCTGGAGTTGTCCCCTTACACCCAGGAGGAGATGTCGCGTCGTCCGACATGTTGATTGCTTGAGTACTGTTGTGTGATATCCTGCCGCCGCCGCCGACTGTGCTAACTGCATCGATGGCAACCTTCGTTACCCGATGTTGTGGATAAACCGATTCTCCCTGGTGTACTGAATCGGACGCTCACATATCTGCCTGCGCCTGCAGCGTCTGTATGTGCTAAGTACTCTTTCCAGGAGGTTTTCTGAAGATCTGTGTGTGCCTTTCTCCTCCTTTCGGCCTTTGCTCGTCCGGGTGTGATATGTTGTCTTCTTCTTGGAGAGACCTGGTGAGGTCGCCTGCCGTTTGTTAAACGTGTCGTAATTTGTTTGAAGGCCTGTACTAGGCCCCAGGAGTGCCTGCCCTTCGTGCCTGCATCCTTATGTTTTGTGTTGGGTTTAACCCAAGAAATTCTGCGCTTTCGTAGTGCGTATGTATTAGTGAGTGCGACCTATTGGTTGTGCACTCTTCCAGTACGAAACTCATTCCTCTTTATGATTTAACAATTGAACCGCTGAGTACCACTGGGGAATTCTGGCTTGTGCCCGGTCGCTGTCTGTCAACTGCCCAGGAACCGGCTGATTTTTTAAATCTTGTGCAGAATCATTTCCGCTCATAGGTGTGCCGCCCTACGAATGTAGTTTAGGCGTTCCCTTCCTGTCCCTTTCGGTGCCTCTTGCCCTGCTTCCTTTTGGAGTTCTCATCTGCTGTTAGGAGATATATATATATATATATATATATATATATATATATATATATATATATATATGATCTTAGTGCCATCCTAATCTGGCAGTGCAGTGAATTGATATCGCGAATTGTTATTGTCTTATCTGTTCTAGGCAGCCTGTGAAAGTTGCGTGTGTCACACTGCTAAGTATTTGACCTAGCATCATGTGCCTTGTATTGCCACCTTGGGTGGTGTGTAATTGGTATTCGTGCTGAGTGCACCTATGTTGTTGTGAAACCTTGCCTTTAAGTAGCAAAAGTTGGTGATTGTTGTATCTTGCCTTACGGACTCTTTTTTTATTTTAAATTTGCCCTTCCGGCACATATTCTATTATATTGTTTATTTAGAGATCGCCCTTCCGGCGTAGCTTTCTTGTTTGTTCAGTCCTTCAGACCGCTCGGCCACCGCGGCCGGCGATTTATTCTTCTTCTTTCTGAGTGAGATAAGTGCATTTCTAAAATTTTTCATTTACATTTCTTAAAATGCAACTGCTAAAATGTTTGTATACCTATAGGACCAAACTGCTATGGTTATCAGTCCCTAGACTTAGAAACTACTTAAACTAACTTACACTAAACACAACATGCCCGAGGGACGACTCCGATCTTCAGCGGATACGACCGCCAAGTCCGTAGTATGACGACTTCATCCACGCGGCCAATCCACGCGGCTTTACAATGCTTTTTATTTATTTATTTTTTCGTGTACCTGACGATAAAAATATACAACGCAGGGTTGCTCTAGTGGCGTAAGTTGTAGGGGAATTACTTTGATACTGCACGTTGGTAATCCGTCTTCATCTTGGAATAGTTCATCGTTTATTTGTGGATTTGTTTGTCGTCCCCACGAGTCAGTCTACAGAAGACATTAATTCTCTTGGCCGTAGGACTTCATCACATCAGTTAAATACTTTCTGTACAAGTCTTTTCTCAGTTTACCGGATTTTAAAGAAGTGATGATAACATTATTACCAACTTTTCAATGCGTCAAGAGTTTTCAAGAAATTATTTCTAAGATGACAGACTTGTACAGAAAGTATTTAACTGATGTGATGAAGTCCTACGGCCAAGAGAATTAATGTCTTCTGTAGACTGACTCTTGGGTACGAAAAACAAATCCACAAATCTATTTATTTACGGACTTATTACTTTTCTTTTATGAATTTAATATGGAAGTATAGTCAGAACATCGTATCCTCCACAGCAACTCGTCAATTACAACCAGTATGATATACGCTGCCGTTTTCATGTTCATATAACAATTTAATAAATATTTGTCTATTTTGCCAGTAACGTTACGTAAATATTGTGTTGTATGGGAGGTCAAGCTCATGAAAGCTGGCTTCTTTATTTATTTCATATATTTTTTGTACCGCTGACTAAATGTTTATAATTTTTTCTATTTAATATTGTCAATATGCTAAGTTAGTGTGGAAGTGCTAAGAGCTCTGCTACTTTTGGAACGTATGGCGATATGCCAATGAGAGGCAAGTAAAATAGCTACTTGGGGTCACCTGATGTCTGCCGCAAACGAATAACTTCTACTACACTGGCAGTGTAGTAGAAGTACACTGCACGACAAACGGACGCTTTGCCGGGACTTAACATAGTATGCGATTCTACACGAAATGTTACGGGTGTTGATATGTTATTAATCACACTAAGAATTGAACTATTTTGAGCTGACGATTACTTCGTGTTGTGTGGCTGGGAAATAGACTCGTCCCAGCATCAAAAAATGTTCAAATGATTGTTAAGCTTAAGGGACTTAACTGCGGGGTCATCAGTCCCTAAACTTACAAACTACTTAGGAACTAGCTTATACTGAAGACGACACAAACATCCATGCCCGAGGGTGGATTCGAGCCCCCGATCGTAGAGGCCGTGCAGACTGTGACTGGAGCGCCGCAGACCACTCGGCCACTGCGGTCGGCCGTCCTAGCATCGTTGATGATTACTTGGTTGGAAATTTTGTTACCATTATCATGCAGTTAACGCATCTGTTCTGTAATTTTTTACGGTTTATTTATAATTCATTACTATTGTTTTTGTAGGACCACTTCCTATGTTTCAATAAACATTATTCAACTGAGTTATCTGGCGTTGCCTACATCATTTGCAAGAGGTACAATAAAATCTCTTCTAATAATTAACCATTTATCGTTATTTTATATTTCATTATTGTTCCATAATTCAAAATGTTCAAATGTTTGTTAAGCTTAAGGGACTTAACTGCGTCGTCATCAGTCCCTAAACTTACAAACTACTTATCAACTACCTTATACTAAAGACGGCACAAATATCCATGCCCGAGGGGGGATTCTAACCCCCGACCGTAGTGGCCGTGCAGACCGTGACTGGAGCGCCTCAGTCTCCTCGGCCACCGCGGCCGGCATTCCACAAAAATCAAATGTTCAAATGTTTGTTAAGCTTATAGGACTTAACTACTGGGTCATCAGTCCCTAAACTTACAAACTACTTATGAACTACTTACGAACTAGGACGGCACAAATATCCATGCCCGAGGGGGTTCAAGTTCAAGTGTTTGTAAATCTATCGGACCAAACTGCGTGGTCATCATTCCGTAGCTTACAAACTACTTAAACCTAGGTAAACTAACCTAAGGACAACACACACACCCATGCCCCAGGGAGGATTCGAACCTCCACGGCGAGCAACCGCGCACTCCGCAGCGAGACGCTTTAGACCGCTCGGCTACTCCACCGCGGCCCCGAGGGGGATTCGAACCCCCGACCGTAGTGGCCGTGCTGACCGTGACTGGAGCGGCATTCCACAATTGATAGCCTATGCATAGATTGACTGTAGGATCTCAGGTACAATGTACTGTTTGCAGGTAATGTAGTTGCTGAACATGAAAGCAGACGTGTACGGCTCAGTCCTCAGACTACATCGAGTCATATTTCTTGAAAAGAGACGTACATACCCTAATACGTGTAAGTTGTGTTTGGCCAATACAGAATAGTTTGATCAAAACATACAACATGAAGCCTCTGCATGTGATCTGAGTGCTTGTGGATTTTGTGAGACGTATTTCTGGAGTCATCGAAGCCTTCAGCTCTTTAATTTGCCATCCAGCTGTTAGGCCGTAGACTTACTGGCGTTCTTTCTGTAGACTGCCGGCATCTCCCAGACAGGGGGGGGGGGCAAGTGTTTGTGCAGAGTTTATAGCGGCGTCAGCTTTATAGGGTCCACCTTATCGTCGCCGCCAGCGAGGTGTGCTGCTGGCAGAGACAGGGAAAAATTACAGCCTCCTAAATTACTCAGCTGCCGGCGAAAAATAATAGCGCGTGCTGCCGCCACATCGTCCTCCAACAAGAGAACGGACGCGCAAGCTATCTCCACTCGGACGTCAATTCCGTCTTAGACAGCTGCCTCGTGCACAGAGTCAGTCGTGTGGGTGAATTTTCGTTTCTTATCTCACTAGTTTAGCCAAAAAGTTAAAATGAGTTATGCCTCTATTCAATTCAGGTAACAGTGGAATTAATTTCTAGATAAATGGTAAGTCAGGAGGAAAGGTAGACTCTTTGAGGGGTGATACTACTGGTGGTTCTGAACAAAAATCTTCTAATAAACATATGCCTTGGTCTTAACCGTTTTCGGGTAAACCAATTGAAACAACTAGGAACTGGAAAAGTGCAAAATGTTCAAATGTTTGTAGAGCTTATGGGACTTAACTACGGGGTCACCAGTCCCTAAGCTTACAAACTACTTATGAACTAGCTTATACTAAAAACGACACAAACATCCATGACCGACGGGGGATTCGAACCCCCGACCACGGCGGACTTGCAGGCCGTGACTGGCACGCTGCAGACCGCTCGGCCACCGCTGCCGGCTGGAAAAGTGCAGGTCACGGTAAATTAAGATACTATTATGTGGTCTTCAGCCCGGAGACTGGTTTGATCGGCTCTCCACGCTAGTCTGTCCTGTGAAAGCCTCTACATCTCTTCACAAGAACGACAATCCACATCGTTTTGAATCTGCTTGCAGTATAGTGCCTCGGTCTCCCTCTGCGGTTCTCAACCCCACACACTTCCAAAAAAATGTTCAAATGTTTGTTAAGCTTATGGGACTTAACTACGGGGTCATCAGTCCCTAAACTTACAAACTACTTATGAACTACTTACGAACTAGGACGGCACAAATATCCATGCCCGAGGGAGGATTCGAACCCCCGACCGTAGTGGCCGTGCTGACCGTGACTGAAGCGCTTCAGTCACCTCGGCCACCGCTGCCGGCCACACACTTCCCTCCAATGCTAAACTGACGATTCCTTCACGTCTCAGAATGTATCCGATCAAGCCATCTCTTCTCTTACATGACAGACATTTCTTGTCTCCGTAATTCTGTTCAACACCTCCTCATTAGTTACGACATCTACACGCCTAATCTTCAGAATTCGTCTATAGCATCACATTTCAAATGCTTTTATCATCTTTCTGTCTGAACTCCTTATCGTCCACATTTAACTCTTATACAATGCTACAATGCATACAAATGCTTTCAGAAGAAACTTCCTAACATTTAAATTACATTTCACTTCTTCAGAAATGCTTTCCTTCCCATAGCCATTCTGCATTTCATATCTTCCTTACTTCGGTCATGAGAAGTTATTTTGCTACCCAAATAACAAAGCTCATATAGTACTTTTATTTTCTCGTTACGTAATCTAATTCCTTCAACATCGCCTGATTTTTTTAGACTACATTCTATTACTTTTAGTTTGCCCTGATAATGCTCATCTCAAACGCTCGTTTCAAGACTCTGTCCATTCCGTTCAACTGCTCTTCTAGGTCTTTTGCTATCTCTGACAGGATTACAATGTCGTAACAAACCGCAATGTTTTTATGCCTTCCACTCTTATAACTGCTGTCTGGTTTTGTACAAGTTGTAAATAACATTTCGTTCCCTATATTTTACCCCTGCTACCTTCAGAACTTGAAAGAGTGTATTGCAGTCAATATTGTCAAAATCTCTTTCCAAATCTACAAAAGCCAAAACATTGGTTTGCCTTTCCATAATCTATATTCCAGGATTATTAGAAATGTGAGTATTGACTCGCGTTTTCCTACATTTCTCCTAAATTCAAACTGATCTTTTCCGAGGTCTCTATCAGTTTCTCCATTCCTCTGTCCTAGCTGTGGAGCGCGCCGCTGCTCGCCGTCGGAGGTTCGAGTCCTCCATCAGTCATGGGTATTTGTTGTCTTTAGCATAAGTTATATTAAGTAGTTTGTAAGCTTAGGGACTGATAACCAGAGTTGTTAAGTCCCACAGATTAACAAACATATTGAATATAAGTCTGTAAATAATTCTTGTTATTATCTTGCAACCATGACTTATAAAACTGATAGTTGTGTAATTTTCACACTTGTCTACATTTGCTTCCTATGTAATTGTTATGATGTGATTTGTTTAATTTTAACTCAAGATACCGTTTTCCATTATGACGGTTGTCTAAGACAACTGGACCGATGAGTTGGTCACCAATAGTACTGAACCGCACGTTGACTGAGAAGGGTCGTTGAAAATTCATTTCCACAATAGCGTGCAGAGTTCCATTTGATCATACGTTATGATGGTGCGTGTTGTTGATTCCACTGTGAATAAATGTCGATTCATCAGTGAAAGGAATATGTACAATTAATTGGTCATTGGCAATGATAAATTGACAGAATTTTTGCCAGGCGGCAGCATCTACATCATGCATATGCTGTATACTTTGCTGATGAAATGGACACAGACCTTGCTCGTGTTCTGTGTAATCACTCGTGTCTGTAGAATATCAAGTTGGGCAGCAATTCTTCTAGAGCTAGTAGTTGGAATGCGATCCACTACTTTAAAAATGTTCTCAACTATGTTAAGAGTTTGTTGTACGGGACGTTCAGAGACACCATTTACACTTGGAAGCGTACCACACTCACCCAATCCATGAAACAGCCTTCTATCTGGCACTCTGCGATTCGGAAATCGTTGTTGGTTCAAATGTTTGTAGAACTAATGGGACTTAACTACGGGGTCATCAGTCCCTAAGCTTACAAACTACTTATGAACTAGCCAAGACTAAGGACAGCACAAATATCCATGCCCGAGGGGGGGATTCGAACCCCCGACCGTAGTGGCCGTGCAGACCGTGACTGGAGCGCCTCAATCTCCTCGGCCACCGCGGCCGGTTCGTTGTTGGTATTCTCGCACAGCAGCTTTGTAATTCCCATTGGAGAAACCATAAACAAATATTATGTCAGCATACTCTGCATGTTTGAAGATCCGCGACATTTCCACTACACTAAACTGTATTATTTGTTCATGTAACTACAATGAAGAACCGTGCATTACGAAAAGCAAATGTTCAAATGTTTGTATAGTCTATGGGACTTAACTACGGAGTCATCAGTCCCTAAACTTACAAACTACTTATGAACTAAATGCAAACGTAGGCTTCCGCAGCAATTGTCACTGTCAATAAAATTCTTCTTGGTATGATACCGCGTCGTCATTTTGTAAACTTTGCCGACTATTGCAGGCGGCCTTCATCAGGGTCTGTGTCTGACAGCTGACTGTACGATCGCTTGGTGTTTATATACCAGCGGATGAAGGAGAGGAAGGGGGCGTAGGTTATCCTTTATTGGTGGTTATATTATTGCACGCCATTGGTGAAAAGGGGCGTTGCTGATTGGTGTTTTAATGGCTGGTTTTTTCATATGATTGGATGTTGTATTCTTCTCCCTTATTGGTCAAAAAGGACGTTTCCTATTGGCTTTTGCATTAGAACTTGCTATTGGTGGAATGGACCTGGGAGAACGGACAGCGGTTGTGGCGTGCCGCTGTTGACTTGTCGCCTGGCGCAGACGGCGGCGGGCCGGTGCTCTGCGTGTTCACGCCCGCTGTGGTCTCCGGGGCGCCTGCGCGAGTCCTTCCGCGCGCGGTGCCGTCACGTAGCGTTGCAACTGCTGGCAGCCAAGACGCCGGCAGCCTGTAGCCATCCTCCCTGTTCATATTGGCGGGACGCTTCGCTATTTCTATAGCCTCTCTAATCTTCCTCCTCGTTGAGAAAGGTTGTTTTGCCAGCACGCGGGCCTCACCGAAAGATAACTTTTTTCCGCACTGATTGTGGTGCTCAGAAACCGCTGACTTTGTGTGCTGTCCAAGCCGTATGTACCTTTCATGTTCCGAAAGCCTCATGCAGATTGCTCCTCCGGTCTCTCCTATGTAGACCATTCTGGGTATGATACCACGTCGTCATTTTGTAAACTTTGCCGACGTTTCGGCCACTATTGCAGGCGGCCTTCATCAGGGTCTGTGTCTGACTGCTGACTGTACGATCGGCAAAGTTTACAAAATGACGACGCGGTATCATACCCACAAGAATTTTATTGATACTTATGAACTAGGATGGCACAAATATCCATGCCCGAGGGGGGATTCGAACCCCCGACAGTAGTGGCCGTGCAGACCGTGACTGGAGCGCCTCAGTCCCCGCGGCCACCGCGGCCGGCGCGTGTGTGTTTTCTGCTGATGTGTGTTGTTCGTTACGGGCGTGCTGTTTATGAATCCCGTGATCAGTTCCATCTTTTGCACTTGAGACATGTTCCGTGCCTTGACTACCACCGTGCTGCGTTCAAAATTATACTGTAGAAGTCGTAATAATAATAAAAGTAACAAAATTTCACAGAAATATGGATTACAGTGGAAATCCCACAAGAGTGGAAATGTGTGTTCATTCATCCATTGCACAAAAAGGGCGACAACGGGGAATTCTTATTATTGCCAGTCACTTACAAAATTCTCTCCGAGGTATTACTCATTAGAGTAGAACCACAGAATGATGCAAATATACTTGAATACCAAGCAGGCTTCAGAAAGGAAAGATCATGTATTTGGAATCTACGAACACTCCTGAAGGTTAGACAGACGAACAACACTGTAGTCACATTTGTGGACTTCAAGAAGGCGTAAGATTCCATAGACGGGCAGACCTTCTTTGACACAGAAGAATATGCAATAGACAGAAAAACTAGGGCGGTCATAAAACAAACACTCACAAACACCGCGTCCAAAATAAAATTCATGGGAGAAATCTCAAAACCATTTGAGATACATAAAGTGGATTTTTGATGTAGTAGGAAATTCAATTTAAACGAACGAACTGGTTTCAAGAGATAGAAGAAGACTTGAAACATGCAGGAATCAATAGGTAAATAATACATGGAATGAACGTACTAAGAAACAAAATTATCAGCTTTAAATTTGAAGAACGGAAAAAAAGACATGGAAAACATGGACTGACCAAAAGAATCAGGAACACATTCAAAGAATGAAGCGGCTTTTGGAAGAGAAAAAGAAGGAAGCAAGATAGAAGAAATAATCTAGTAAATTCAAGTTTAAACGCTGTCTTGAAGGGCACAAATGTACAATAATAACACGGGACTAAGTCAGCCTATATAAATGGCCAAAGAATGTGAGAAAGAAGTTGTGGAACGCTGGGAAATCATACACATCTGCAAAAAGCGATAATATCTTCAGATTAGGCAAGTTTAAAAGGTTAAAGTCACAGGGTTGATTGTCTGCACCCGTACTGGAGTATATATATATATATATATATATATATATATATATATATATATATATATATATATATATAGTGTGTGTGTGTGGTTTTGTAGATTTTTTTTAAAATTCTGCTGTGTAATCCTGGAACCACAACCCTCCAACCTTTCCCACAAATTTTTTGGGAGTGGCAGGGCTTGGTGGAGTGTCAGAGCTTGGAGAAAGGGGAACGAAGAGATATCCTTTCGTGGACCTGTTAATCAACATTTCTTGCTCCTGTCAATCGAACTTGGCCAGGAATTCCCAATGGTGGTTTCTCATTGGATTTGATTGAAGGGAGAGAGAATATGTAGACTTGCCAATCAAATTAAATTGGACCTGTCAATCAAACTGATTATGTCCCCGGTGGCTTTCTGACATCTGGGGCCCATGTGTTCGTTGGTTCTAAAGTCGAACCTAACCATCCGGTGTTACCTACTGAAATCGACACTCATTTCAACTAGTATGATTTTTCAGTCGTCTAGAGACCAACCGATATGGCCACGAACCCAGGTAGGGCGCTGTAAGCTGCATCTGGCTGTTGGCAAAGTCAGTCGAGTCGGTCGTTGGCTGCCTTCGCCCAGTAACGCCAAACTGGCCTTCACTCACGTTTGCTGTGCGCCACGCCCCACATTGCGGTCTTTTCACTCAGACTTGCTTGTCTGTTACCACTGAGAGCTCTACGCAAACGCCACTGCTGTTGGTCGTTATGTCCAGATCGCCAGCCATTACGTTATCCGGGGTGAGAGATAATGCTGAAACTTGGTGTTCTCATCACACTCTGCATCTCAGAATATTGGATTTCCTAACATTTCCGAACTGGGATATCTCATGTGCCTATCTTCAACCTTCCATCGGCGATAGCTTAATTGTCGACGTGCGAACACAATCACGTCTCTAATCTCTTCACACGAATCACAGGAGTAATAGTGACAGCTCCGCCAATGAACCGCACTTTTATACTTTTATTTACCCGATGTTACCACCATATTTGTCCGTGCATATCGTTATCGCATGACTTTTGTCTCCTCAGTGTACGGTGCGTTTTCGAAATATTTTTCTAGAAATGCCAAAGGTAATATGTTCTGCAAATATTATAATGAATAAAAATTCACTTTCGGCGTTTGTCGCCGCATACCGTCGTTCAAAAACTGTGTGAAGATGTCGAACAGATGGTTCGATGAAATGTAGTGGTAACTGGTGGTAACCGCCAGGGAAGTCTGTTTTCAACAGACCCGCTGGGAAATCATCGAAAATCACATTCGAACGAATACTTGAATAATGTATTCATCCAATCGCTTACAAATGAACCGCAATCAGTACTGGAGACAATTTAAATAGAAGCAATGTAACTTTCCAGACTTATCACACTGGAAAAAAGTATTTTGAGGTATTAGAAGATTCTATTTCCGTATTTGGAAGCTATAATATCAAAGTCAGGAATAATCTACTGTCAGCTCCTAACAAAGGCCTGAAAATCTTTCTACTGATGTGAACCGTGAGAAATTATAGCTAATAGGGGAAACATTTTTATTACACACAATTTAAGTAACTGAATCATTCAGAAGCAGAAGTTGTTAAGTCAAGATTTTTCAGAAATCCACTTCATACCACCTAATACAGAACGATAACCAGTCCTATAATGGTGCTAAACGATTTTCAGATTAGTAAACCTTAAGTCCGTCCAAGTATAAACTTGTCATATTCAATGGTTTTCAGATTTATAAACAGAAATTGTCAAGCGTTGTTTTCGACTTAGACGTTGTTACGTCAAGTAGTTGCGGCAGCAGACATTCGGCAGTAGTCAGTGTACAAGACATGCTCCTTCCTGGCAGCTGTTAAATCACTGACAGTCGAAAGAAGGCAGAAAACAGTAGTAATTTGGGAGTCAGATACCCGAATGAGTACCTGTTGCAAGACCATGACTCGGCATGTAGTGCTAATGAGGACTCAAAATAACTGTGAAGCAATTCAGATAGTGCACACACGAATTTGGAAGCAGATAATTCTAAACCATGTACTTCATTTAAAAATGAAAAAAGCCTTCTACAACAAATCCGGATCGTGTACCCAATAGTCGCTGTTATCCTTCCAAATGCAAACAATCCAATTACAAACAATTGAAAATTCTGGGAAAGAAAACTATAAATTTTGGACCAAAATGGATGCATATAATTATCAAATTAAAACTGCTGTCATGTTCTAAAACAAATTCACTGTCAGAAAGATAAATATTCATTTTTAATTAAACTGACGATGTAAATGTGTAATATTCTGCAATTTTTGCTTTTCTACAAACTGGTTTTTGGCTGTTATGTCATCATCACTGCAAGTTTAAGGTTCAAAGCTCTACAGTTGCTGTATAGATAGTACATGTACATTAGTTTCCAAAGAAAGTTTTTCAGTGTAAAAATTATTGAACACTAATAAAATATGACACAAAACATAAATTACAACATTGTCCCAGTAAAATAAATTGATACAATAAAAATTGGTTGAATAAATTGTGTTTAGCAGGTCAAATATTTGCAACATACAGGGGTGAGAATAAACTGAGTGAAACATCAGTGAATATCTAGGTTAAAATTTTAAATGGTTGAATTAAAATATAGCTACTGGCTTACAAGTCCAATATTAATAACAAAATAATACATTAAAATTCATATGAGGCAAATAGCCAAACTCCTATGATAACACAAAGTAATTAGGCTATTGACCTGTAGTAGGGACATGAAGGAAGTGACTAGGAGTGGGTACTTTACATGGTCAGATTAGATTCTGCATAAAGAAGTGTTGAGCATGGACATTGTCTCTGGTAATTTATTACAAAGTTTTGGGAAGTGTGTTTCATTCAAAATGAATAAAATGTTCTGTCAAAAACCGACGGAAGACAGTGAATTCAACTAAATATTTCTACAAATAGTTGTGGAAAGTGAAGGAGACATCTGAGAATAATCCTTTAATACAGGGTCTAAAATGTTTTGATTACTTAAATGTAATAAAAGACAATTGTGGCAGCACGGTTTAAGTATACATAACCTGGCTTCCAATTATACAAATATATTATTATCCGATGAAACAGTTTTTGAAACATCGTCAAATGAAGTAATTAGTTGTCTGAAATATCACGTTACAAAGTTGATCAATCTACCAAAGTACTACATGTATTAACAAAGAACTGTGCATCACAGGGTAAGAACAGGTATTTGTTGGGATTTTGGTTGCATTTTCCTAAGGTACGTCTTCAGAAAGTCTATATATTTTGCAGGACACTCACACCCATTGCCAGAATTTAGGGCACTGTTGTGAAGAAAAAAAAACAGCAATAGATAAAGTTTTAGTTTCTTTCACATGGCTCAAACTGATTAGATATGCACTGCATAAGAATCCCATTGATGAAGATGTGAAACGCCTGCTCACCGTTGATCGGACAAGAGATGACACTCCAGTTGTTTAAGACATCTTTGATAATGTTCTGGCGAGAACCTGAATTTCCTTCAATTTGAGACGTGTGTTGCACAAAGGGATGTCGTCAACACGTTATCATCCCCAATAAAGTTTGAAGACAGACTGAGTTTTTAATTATTGCAAGAGACATAGAATAATGCTCAAACTTCACCAGACATATTTTGGGAGATTAAAAAGGCAATATCTGAAGATACTGGCTCCCTACTGGATAGGCACCAAATTTTATGACGCAGTGATATGTGGAAGCAGTGTGAAAGGTGATGTAATATTGATAGAATCATATAATTTTATTGAAAATTAATAGTATGGATCCAACCTCTGCAGTATACACCAGTATTGGAAAATTCCATGGTACAGTTTGGAATTGTGATAATAAAATCATTGAAGGTAAGTATGGTAACTTCTAGTAATATTTTACTGTGGAAATACCCAGACATTAAGGTTTATAAGTTATTAACTCGATGATTTTCCATCCATTTTTAAATGTTGCTAAGTCGCAATAAAAAAAATTAGCTGTCAAGCTCGCATATCATGTATGTCTGAAGGATGAGAAATATTTAGCACAATATAGTGTACCTCCAAACTGATCCACTAATTACATTTAATTCATTTATATTTTAAACTGCTTTCCATCAGTTTCCTGCTCTCTCTCTCTCTCTTGTAAAATCTCAAAAGAGTGTTGTTGTTGTTCTTGTTATGGTCTTCAATCCGGAAACTGGTTTGATGCAGTTCTCCATCGTCCTCTATTCTGAGCAAGCATCTTCATCTTCTCAGAAGAACGGCAACCTACATCCATTTGACTATGTTTATAGTATTCGTCTCTAGGCCTCCCTCTGAGATTTTTACCACACAAACTTAACTCCTATGCTAAATTCACGATTCCTTTATGTCTAAGAATGTGTCCTACCAACTGATCCCTTCCTTTAATCATGGTATGTCACAAACTCCTTTTCTCGCCAAGTCTGAACAGCATCTCCTCATTAGTTATGCAAGCCATCCACCTAATCTTGAACATTCTTCTGTAGCACCACATTTCAAAATCCTCTATCCTCTTCCTGCCTGGCCTATTCTAAAGCTCTGGTCATCACGTTCCGTCTCTTCACTTGGACAGACGACTTATTCAACCTTGTAATTCGCGCAAGGACTGATCTGTAATGTTTTTGTACCCTTAAACAGTTGGCTCTGCAGGTTGAACAAATCTGCCGTGACTCGTAGTCTTAGAAATCAGAAAGTAGTGCCCATCTCAATTCAAGACAGATAAGTGGTCCTTAACTATACTCAAAAAGATCTGAACTACCACTCCTGTACATTAAAAATTATGAAAAATTAAATAATTACTGCTAAGTGACCTCACCGGGTACGGGAATGTGGTATTGGCAGAATAATGTTGTAGTGGTGTGGCGTTTGCACGGACCCTACACTACTCAAATATCGTCGTTCACTCGTGTTGCATATGCACACAAATACCGTGTGTTGCGTCGATGCTGACAGTGGCTGCGTCTCTGAAACCTGTAGCTGATTAAATCGATGGCTGGGATTATTCAGCCAAAAACGTCCTATTGCGCTTGGTGACGCCAAGGCTCGCTATTCTCCCTAGTCAAATTAATATTGGCTGGGTACGCTAATTCAGCAAATTAGCCCACCGGAAGATGCCGCTCAGAATCGTCCGCAGACGTTAACTATCAAAATTATGAACTGGCAAAATGTCCACCGCTCTGGAATCGCACCGTAGTTACATGTTATGCATGTAACTCAACACTTGGTACCGCAAACTTCGCTGTACACCCACTCTACATCTACGTCTACATACTCCGCAATTCACCGTAAGGTGCGTGGCGGAGGGTACACTATACCACTACTAGGCATTTCCTTTCCTATTCCACTTCCAAATTGAACGATGAAAAAAAGAATGCCTATATGCCTCCGTACGAGCCCTAATTTCTCTTATCTTGTCTTTGTGATCTTTACGCGAAATGTAAGTAGGCGGCAGCAAGATCGTACTACACTCAGCTTCAAATTCCGGTCCTCTAAATTTACTCAACAGAAATTCACGAAAAGAACGTCGTCTTTCTTCCAGCAATCCCCAATCGAGTTGTCGGAGCATTTCCGTGACACTCGCCCATTGGTCGAACCTACCGGTAACAAATCTAGCTGCTCGCCTCTGAACCGCCTCTATGTCTTCATTTAAACTGATCTGCTGCGGGTCCCAAACACTTGAGCAATACTCAAGACGTGGTCGTACAAGCGTTTTATACGCGGTCTCCTTTACAGGTGAAGTACATCTTTCCAAAATTCTCCCAAAAAACCGAAGTTGGCTGTCTGCCTTACTCACAACTGTCCTTACATGCTCGTTCCATTTCATATCGCTCTGCAATGTTACGCCTAGATATTTGAACGACGCAACAGCATCAAGCAGCTCACTACTAATGCCGTATTCGAACATTATGGGATTGCTTTTTCTACTCATGCGCATCACCTAACTTTTTCTACATTGAGAGCTAGCTGCCATTGTTCGCACCAACTAGAAATTTTGTCTAAGTCATCCTGTATGCTATTACAGTCAGTTACAGACGACACCCTCTCATACACCACAGCATCATCAGCAAACAGCCGCAAATTACAACTTACTCTGTCCATCAGATCATTTATATAGATAGAAAATAATAGCGGTCCTAACACACTCCCCTGGGGCACGCCTGACGATACACTCGTCTCTAATGAGAACGACGTACTGCGTTCTATTACTTAGGAAGTCTTCCAGCCAGTCACAAATCTGTGAACCTAATCCATAAGCTCGTATCTTCGTTAGCAGTCTGCAGTGTGGCACCGCGTCGAACGCCTTTTTGAAGTCGAGAAAAACACAATCCGCCTGTTGCCCTTCGTCCATGGCGCGCAAGATGTCATGTGAGAAAAGTGCAAGCTGAGTTTCACATGAATGATGTTTCCTAAACCCGTGCTGATTCATAGAAAGAAGCTTTTCCGTTTCAAGGAAAGTTACTATATTCGAACTGAGAATATGCTCTAAGATTCTACATGAAACTGATGTCAACGATATTGGCCTGTAATTGTGTGGATCAGTTCTCTTTCCTTTCTTATAAACGGGAGTCACCTGCGCTTTTTTCCAATCACTAGGAACTTTGCGCTGAATTTAAGATTCGCTATAAATGCAAGCTAAGTAGGGGGCCAATGCCGCAGAATAGTCTTTGTAAAACCGAACTGGTATTCCATCCGGACCAGCAGACTTTTTCGTATTTAGCTCTCTCAGCTGCTTCTCTACACCGAAAATACATATGGCTATGTCCCCCATTTCGGAATTAGTACGTTGATCAAATGATGGTACATTTGTGCGGTCGTCCTGCATGAAAGATTTCTTAAAGGTTAAATTTAGAACTTCAGCTTTCCGTTTGCTTTCTTCTATTACTGCCCAGGAATGATCAATGAGTAACTGGACAGTGGGCTTTGACTCACTGATCGATTTTACATAGGACCAGCATTTTTTCGGGTTCTCGGCAAGATCTTTTGCTAAGGTATAGCTGTGATAATTATTGTATGCTTCGCGCATCGATCTTTCTATAGACGCACGAATCTCTACTAACTTTTGCCTGTCATCATTTGCGTGTTCTTTTTTTGAATCGAGAGTGCAACAGCCTTTGCTTTCTCAGCAGCTTTCTAACATTATTATTATACCACGGTGGATCTTTTCCATCCTTAATCGTCTTTACTGGCACATATTTCTCTAACCCTTTATTAACAATGCATTTAAATTTAGTCCACAATTCGACTACATCCATAGTCCCGGAATTAAACGATGCCCATTCATGTTCTAAGTGCGATCGTAACATTTGCTTATCCCAACAAAAACACTCTCCTAGCCTTTTTGATTGGTTTATGAACTTTGGTCACCATCGACGCTATGACGATATCATGATCACTAATTCCTGTCTCTGCACAGACATCGTTAATAAGTTCAGTCCTGTTTGTGGCTATAACGTCTAGAATATTTCCATTGCGCATGGGTTGCCGGTTTAACTGCTCAAGACAGTTTTCGGAGGATGTGTCCAAAAGTAGCTCGCAAGACTGCTTGTCTGTACCGCCTGAAATGTAACTAACGAGGTCCCAATCTATACTCTTAAGGTTGAAGTCTCCTCCGACTAATATTACATGGCCTGGATACCTATGCACTACCTGGTGTAGACTTTCTTTGAATGATTTTAAAACTGCTACAGCAGCACTGGGGGGCCGGTAAAAACACCCAGCTGTTATCTTTACTTCTTTTAGACCTGTTATGCGTGCCCAGATAACGTAGCAGTTATTTTCAACTTCGATCTCAGCAGAAACATTATCTTTGTCCACAGCGATGAACAATCCTCCTCCAGTTGTATCCCATCTATCTTTCCGATATACATTCCACGCTTCGCTAAATATTTCTGAACTTGCCACATCATGATTTAGCTAGCTTTCCGTGCCTAAAACTATCTGAGCGGAATAACTTCCATGCAGTGCGGCAAATTCGGGAACTTTGTTTCTAATACTCTGTAAGTTCGCGGCTAATATTTTGATATTCGAATTTTTGTTCCAAACATGGCCTGAATTAGCTATTTGAATGCTGACACGCGAGTGCTCATCAGAGTTAGCGCCTAGCCTAAAAAAAAACCATGTGCACTCCACAAGTACTCTGCTACCCGAGTAGCCGCTTCCTTAGTGTAGTGCACCCCTGATCTATCTAGGGGCACCCTACAATTCCCCACCCGATAACGCAGATCCAGAAATCTGCAGCCATGACTGTCACAGAGTCGGCGAAGCCTCTGGTTCAGACCCTCCACTCGGCTCCAAACCAAAGGACGCCGATCAACCCTGGGAACAATGCTACAAATCGACAGCTCTGCTTGCACCCCGCGTGTGGAGGCAGCAGCTTTCACCAACTCCGCCAGCCGCTCGTAGGACCTGAGGATGTCCTCAGAACCCAAGCGACAAGCGTCATTGGTGCCGACATGAGCTACGACTTGCAGTCGACTGCACCCCGCACGCTCGATAGCCGCCGGCAAGGCCGCCTCCACATCTCGGATGAGGCCCCTCGGCAGACACACCGAGTGCACATTGGAATTCCTTCCGGATCTCGACGCTATCTGCCTAAGGGGCTCCATCACGCGCCTAACATTGGAGCTCCTAATAACTAATAATCCCCTCCCCCCGCGCACCTGCTCGGACCCTGCTGAAGGAGTGACCACACGTTCACCCACAGGACAAACGGGCGCGGACGGACGTCCAGCCTCCACATTGGCCTTCCGCCTCGAGCGATGCGAACGCCGTACAACCTGCCACTCCTCTTGCGCAGGCGGCTGCTCGACGACGTCCGGTACACCTGCAGGTGCTTCGGCAGGAGGGACAGAGAGCGAAGCATGAGACACCTGAGGTGTCCCACTCGACGCACCAGACTCCCCACCATCGCTGCACCCCGAGACAGCAGCCTGAAGACGGCTGACCGTGGCCAACAGCACGCTCAGCTGTTCGCGAACTGCGACCAACTCCTCCTGCGTCCGCACACAGCAGGCTCACATCCTATCCATCCTATCGATGCAATTAACTGCAGAAAGTAGAAAACTAAATAATCAACTTTTAAGTAGCCTAGTACTCTAATAAAGGCGGCTGGCTGCTGACTGAACTGTGGTCAGTGGTAACTTCACTGTCAAATCAACAAAACTGAGTCCGGCAGTTTTCAAAATAAACAGGAATATCTGTGGAATACACCGTTATCAAACGCGCGAGAAAATAAGCTTAGCGCTATTTACGATGTGGCACTGGTGGCAGCTGGCACTGGACTGACTGATAACGAGCTTTAGTAACGGTCTCTGACTTGTTTTGAAATACAACAGTCAAAGACGAAGAGTGAACACAACGGTATTTATCAAATACGATAGAATAAACTATTAAAACAGTAGTACAAACGAAATCTGCCAAGTACGCGGGAATAAACTTCTTAAAACAGAAGTACTAACGAAAATGAACTAGACTGGCAAATTAAATTTGACACAAATTAAATTAAGATACTTAGCGCTGTTTACGATGTGGCACTGGTGGCAGCTAGCACTGGACTCCCATTGTCTGTCTAAAGCTCTTCAGACGCGACCCCCTGCTGTTTAAAAGCCGTCGTAATAAGGCGTAACCACAGCAAGTCACTTTCAAATTCACAGAGCGCGCGATTCCGTCGCCTCCGGCAGCTCTCAATTTTTCCTACCACGTATCTTTCCTCAGCAACCAATCAGCATTATCGTAGCAACACGCCTTGTGCTAGCCTTCGCCAATAACAGCTCGCATCACATACAGTCTGGGAAATTCCGGTGAAATTATGCGGCGCCAAGCTCGCCTCCCATTGTCTGTCTAAAGCTCTTCAGACGCGCCCCCCCCCTGCTGTTTAAAAGCCGTCGTCTTTTGTATGCCATCGCCTTTGTGTTCCACCTGCCTGACTCACTGTCGCTTCCTCGTTCTGGCTACGCCGTGAGATGTTGCTTGTCTGCGTACGGGATCCTCTCGTTAAATGTTAAACGCAATTGACAATTTCATGGGTAATTCCTTATTACACTCATGACCAATATGAAAATACGTATGACGTGTGAGGTATCAAACGAATCGGAATGACGAGTAGAATATGATTCTCTACACTGAAATGTCATGGAAGGAACTTTGACTCCTTACATATCCCTCTCCTTCCACGTAAATTTGTTAATGGCGAAGTAACATTAGCAAATTCAGCCAAAAATCTTTTCTAGTATACCAATTTTTCTCTCAGGCACCCTTTCACAATAACATTTTTTATTCTATGACTCGTATAGTAAGGTTTTTTTTTTCTTACAAAACATTTGTGCTGTTTATATATTAGCAAAAGTTTCTCTTACAATTTAATTTTTTTTATTGTTGCCATTACGTGTCTTTGTTTGCTTTTAATGTCCTTTTTTCTTCAATGTGCATTGTGAAACATTATAATGCACTTTCTTCTTTATTTAAGCTTCGCATTGCAAATTTTCAGTGTCAATTTGTTTATTATTTACTTTTCAACATATTCTTTTTTATTTTTATTATTCGTGTCACTGTTTTTCTTTTTTATTTGGTTTGTACACAATGAAGAAGCGTTACTAACTTCGCTTAATCAAAAATTAAACAATGTTTTTTTTTTAATTCTATGGAAAAACCTGAAGTATCTCAATGTACCTTAATAAACATATAGACATCTTAGTAATTACTCACATACAATAAATATAAATTAACATACAAATTCCAATTTAACTTCTTTCAGAAAAATAATAAAATCAACACATATCAAATCAAGATTATTTATATTTATAGTGTCCCCCCCTTTTTTTCCTTATTCTTTCTTTATGTTTGTTACCAGTTCTCGCCGTATAGTTGATAGCACGCACAATGTGTCTGTAGGCTCTGGTAGAATAAACTGGGTGTTCTGGCTGATATGTGAGATCGGTAATGGTCAGTTCTCGTGGATTATTTGAGACTCATCTCAAAGTTTGATAGACGTCGCTATCATCGGAGTTCATAAGAATTCCGGATGGCAATTCTCTTCTGCCGTCATTGTTGACCTGACAGAATATGAAATTTTGTAGTCTGGTAGTCGTTGTACTATCACAATTTGTTGCCATCAGTTTACGCACAATTATTGGTGATGTCTAGTACGTAATGGACTTCTCTTGTAGATTTATTTGGTTGTCGAATTTATTTATTTTTATTTCATCAAAATTTATGTGATGAAGCTAATTTTTCCAGAAAGACGTTGAATATTTGGGAAAGGAAAAGAAAGGTATTCTTGCGTTTCTTTGCCCATCTTCTTACTTCAGACATCTCTTGTGCTATTCTTTTCTTGGGTCTTCTCTTCTTCTTGATCTTCTTATTTCTCTGGGCAGGAAAAAGTGGAATAATTAAAAAATTGGAATATATATCTATATGTCCAATATGCCTTTTTCTTTTTCTCTGTGGTTGCAATTATGAGCTCTCTGTCTCTTTATATATGTCGGGCAACAAACTTTTTCCAAAAGCGTTGTTGTTCTTTACTACTTTATAGTGGCATAATATTTAACATGTTGGCCCCATACACTTGTCATTTATAGCACCATGTCTGGACACCAAACATGATCTATCTGTTAACCATTCTCGTCGTTCATCAACCAAAAACCGACTCAACACACCTACATACCCTCTCCGCCGACCTATCTATCTCGATGTCTTGGATGGGTCCTCCAAGTTGTTGAATCTTAAGTTTTACAAAGGTTTTATTTTAGGCTTATGAACTAGTATGAACGTTACAATAAATTAAATAAATCAAAAGTCTTTACAAAAAGTAAACAAAAAAGGTGAGAGTTAACTTTACAATAATGATATGTTTAAAAATTGAAATTTCTCCAAAATTCTAATCTTTACTTTAATTCTTATGCCTATCCTACGTAAGCTTCTTCAGTGTGTTCTTATGGAAGTGTGTGTATTCGTGTATATTGCATTCACCAAGTTAATTTGTCAATTATTGTTTGTGTTTTTTTTTTTAGTAAATTATTTAGCTTGTGTCATCAATGTTGATTATTCATACCTTATTTAGCTGTTGCTTCCCACGTGTATCCCTAACAGAAAAAATTGAATATACTACATTTATTATTTACAAATCACTTGCTTTTTAAGTGGCTCACATGGTGAAGTCCCAATGACTTACCATTCTTCGGATTTATTTATTCCACTGAATTTTTATGTGCTAGTCCACTAATAATTACTGGACCTTTATACACTGCAAAAAATTTACAAAATCTCTGTTTATTCTTTTGCGGAAGATGGTGTGTTTTAACAAATACCTCTTGCCCTATGGTAAATTGTCTGCTTGTTGCAGTTTTATCCATGGTAGTTTTTCGTTTTACAGCTGCTTCACGGATATTACATAAAGCCGTTGAGATAATATTCTTGTGCAGCAGTCGCCGATTTATAGGAAACTTAATATTTCTTTAATGCGTTCAGGTGGATCAATATTTTTTTAACACGGTTATGGGTGGAAACAACGTAGTACTGTGGGGTGTTTCATTAATTACTTCTTGAAAATTCTTTATGTATTAATCCCACGTACTGTGATTTTTGCTACAGAACAATCTACATAACATACCTATATCTTTCATAGTACGTTCTGCAGGATTTAAGTTCCTCTGGAATACAAGCCAATCATATGTCTTTATTAATATCGCGTCTGTAAAACAGTATGTTATCTTTAACTGGGTATTTGTGTCTAATTTCAGGATAATTTTTGTCTCTCCATTAGTGCTTGATCGACAACAATTCTCTATCTTGCTCTCTCTGTAAATTTTTTAAAGCGTCTGTAACATAGTTTTCAAATGGAACATTTCTTATGTAATTAATTACAAACTCCTCCTCATCAGTGTCGATTCGAAGATGATCTGCAATGCCCTGAGGAGCACGAGATAGAACATCCGCTAAGATATTCTCCAGTCCTGGAATGTATGTGATTGTAAAGTCATATTCTTGCAAAATGTTTGTCCATCTAGCTAAGCGTCCATATGTTAATTTAGAAAATAACAAAAATTCCAAAGCCTTGTGGCCAGTAAAAACATTAGTTTTCCTGCCAAAAAGGAAATATCGAAAACGTTGGAAACCGCACACGATCGCCAACGCCTCCAATTATGTAATAGAATAATTTTTTTCATCTTTACTTAATACTCTGCTTGCAAAAGCAATTGTATTATGAATTTGTTTACCATTCTCTTCATATTGTTGAAACAAAACAACTCCTAACCCGGTTTTAGCAGTATCCGTTCCATGCAAAAATCTTGGTCCAGATCAGAATGAGCCAAAATTTGTGCTTTGGACAAAGCCTCCTTCAACTTATGGAATTCTTTGTCCGTTGTTTTATCCCATATCCAAGGCGTATTCTTACCTGTTAACTCACGTAACCATGGAGTAGCCAATGTATCAATCCATATAAACTTTTTGTAGAAATTAATTAATCCTAAGAATCCTCTTAATGTCTTTTTATTATAAGAAGTACTAAAATAACGAATTGCATCCATTTTTTCTTGATCTGGGGCAATACCCTCTTCTAAAATGATATGCCCTAAAAACTTTGTGTTGTACCAAAATGCGATTTTGTAATATTGACTGTCACTCCATGTTATTTCATGATCTGTAGAAATTGATAAAGTACACAGTTATGTTGCATACAATTAGGCTCTGCAGTGAGGACGTCATTCACATAACAAGTGATTCTCTCCAAAATATCTGGATTTAAAATGGTGTTCAACCCCCGAATGAAGGCAGCAGATGAAATTTTTAAACCAAGCGGAAGACGTTTGAATTGGTAACATCTACCAAAAACTATGAATGCCGCGTATTTTCGACACTCCGGACTTAACTTGATCTGCCAAAAACTGGATCAATAGTTTCAACAGTTTCTCGATAAAATAAAGTGAACTAATTACTGAGAGGTAAAAACGTAATTTATTATTTAAAATCAATTATAGTTGAAATGCAAATATTATCAAAAATAGTCAAAGAAATTTAATAGGTTCTTAAGTCAAGATTAGATAAGATACGATACTGCCGTACAATATTACTGAAATATAATTTTTAAGAATGCTTGAGGTATTGCAATTACGCGTAACTCGTTCTTTAATAAACTGAAATACCGGACGATAAATGTCGCCGTAATATCAAGAATAATGTTGTAGTGGTGTGGCGTTTGCACGGACCCTACACTACTCAAATATCGTCGTTCACTCACCTTTTTTTTTGGTGGTTTGGTGGTTTTAGGGCGCACAACTTCTCAGGTCATTAGCGCCCAGATCGGAACAGAGATTCGCTGATAGCTACCAGATAGAGTGTCAAGAGAAGGCTAAAAACGAAAGACAAAAAACAATTAAAAGGTTTAAATATCCTTTGATAAATTGGCCATGTTGATAAAACGCAAAACTCGAGCAGCTGCTCGTGTGTCATCAGCTAAAAGTTCCTCCAGAGTAGACGGAAAGTGAAGGGCTACACGGAGATGATTAAAATTAACACAAGACAGTAAAACATGTCGCACCGTCAGCAATTCACCACAGGAGCACAGCGGTGCAGGGTCGGCGGTTAGCAAATGACGGTGGCTGAAACGGCAGTCACCGATTCGCAAACGGGCCAGGATGACCTCCTCTCGCCGAGAGTGGCGTGAGGAGGTCCACCAAGCGGTCGGGATCGGTTTTACAGTTCGCAATTTATTGTTGTACAGTGAAAACCACGCACTGTGCCATGACGACACGATACTCCGGCGAAGAGCCCGTTGAACATTGTCCGATGGGACGCAAAAGGTAGCCATGCGAAGCAAAAGAGCTGCTGCCTTGGCTGCTATGTCGGCGGTCTCATTCCCGGGCACACCCACGTGGCCAGGAACCCACAGGAAAGAAACGTGATAGCTGTTATCTGCTAGCAACTGGAGGGAAGCGTTGGATTCGATACACGAGAGGATGGGCCGAGAAAGGGTCCTTAAGACTCTGCAGGGCACTAAGGGAGCCCGAACAGATGGCACAAAAAGGATGGGGGCGGCGGCGGGTGTATAAAACAGCCTGGTGGAGGGCAGAAAGCTCAGCCGTGAAATTCGAGCACCGGTCAGGGAGCTTGTATTGGAACAAATTGTCCCCGACGACGAAGGCAGATCTGACACCGTCAGTGCTCTTGGAACCATCAGTGTAGATAAATTTGGCATTATTGAACCGTGAACGGAGTTCGACAAGCCTCGAGCGGTATACCAAATCCGGAGTGCTCTCCTTGGGCAGCGAACTAAGTTCAAGGTGGGTGTGAACTTGGGCCTGATGCCACGGTGGCAATGGGCTCTCGCTCAACCGAAAGGTGGAAGGAAGGGTAAAATCGAGCCGCTGAAGCAGGCGGTGAAACCGAACTCCAGGTGGAAGCAAGGCTATCGCAGACAACTGATATTGGCGATCGAGTGAGTCGTCAAAAAATAATGGGTAAGATGGATGGTTGGGCATCGACCGCAGTCGGCATGCGTACCGACACAAGAGTGTCACGCCGAGTGGTCAAGGGTAATACAGCAGCTTCGGCATACAGACTTTCAACAGGGTTGGTATAAAATGCACCGGTCGCTAGGCGTAATCCCCGATGGTGAATAGAGTTGAGACGGCGGAGAAGCGACGGCCATGCAGAAGAGTATACAAGGCTTCCGTAGTCGAGCTTCGACAGAACAATGGCCTGGAAATGTGAAGAAGGACGGTACGATCCGCTCCCCATGATGTTCCACTGAGGACACGGAGAACATTCAGGGATCGGGCACAATGGGCAGCCAGGTAGGACACGTGTGTGGACCAGCAAAGTTTACGATCCATCATTAGCCCCAAGAATTTTGTTGTCTCCACGAATGGGAGAGGAACGGGGCCGAGACGTAGAGAAGGTGGAAGAAATTCCTTGTATCTCCAGAAGTTTATACACACCGTTTTCTCAGTGGAGAAGCGGAAGACGTTCGCAATGCTCCAGGAATATAGGCAGTCAAGACAGCATTGAAGACAACGCTCCAAGAGACACGTCCGCTGGGCGCTGCAATAAATTGCAAAATCATCTACAAAAAGGGATCCGGAAACGTCGGCTGCAAGGCAGTCTACGATCGGATTGATTGCAATGGCAAAGAGAGCCACGCTGAAGACAGATCCCTGTGGCACCCCATTCTCCTGGCGAAAGGTATCTGACAAAACAGAGCCCACCCGTACCCGGAACTTGCGATCCGACAAAAACGCTTGAATAAAGAGAGGGAGGCGGTCACGAAGGCCCCATGTGTGCAATGTGCGGAGAATGCCCGCCCTCCAACAGGTATCGTAAGCCTTCTCTAAGTCGAAGAACACTGCTACCGTTTGACGCTTCCTTAGAAAGTTATTCATAATTAAGGTCGACAATGTGATCAGCAGCAGAGCGGTGTCGATGAAAACCACATTGGACATTAGTCAGGAGGCGTCGAGATTCGAGGAGCCAGACAAACTGAGCGTTAACCATACGTTCCATCACCTTACAGACGCAGCTCGTCAGAGAAATGGGGCGATAACTGGAAGGAAGATGTTTGTCCTTCCATGGTTTCGGGATGGGGACAACAATGGCTTCACGCCAACTTGTGGGAATCTGACCTTCAGTCCATATGCGATTATAGGTGCTAAGTAGGAAACACTTGCCCGCTGGAGAGAGGTTCGTCAGCATCTCAATATGGATGGAATCGGGCCCGGAAGCAGAAGATCGGGACAGGGCGAGAGCACGGTCTAGCTCCTGCATGGTGAAAGCGACGTTATAATTTTCACGATTAAAAAAGTGGAAAGAAGGCGGCCGTGCCTCCTCTACCTGTTTGCGAGGGAGGAAGGCAGGGTGGTAATGGGCAGAGCTCGAAACCTCCGCAAAGGAACGGCCCAATGCGTTGGAAACATCAGCGGGGTCCACGAGGACTGCATTCTCGACGGTCAGGCCAGAAATCGGGGAGTGGACCTTTATGCCAGATAAACGGCGTAGGCCACCCCAGACATCCGAGATGGGAGTAAAGCGGTTAAAAGAAAGCAAGCTTTTTTGCTGTCGTTTATAACACGACGACATTGCGCTCGCAGTCGTTTATAATTGATACTATTCTCCAACGTTGGGTGGCGGCGGAAGGTGCGTAAATCACGGCGCCGGGCTCTAAGAGCGTCGCGGCAGGCTGCAGTCCACCAAGGGACCGGGACGCGACCTGGAGAAGACGATGTACAAGGTATGGAATGTTCGGCAGCTGTGAGAATAACCTCTGTGAGGTATTCGACCTGACTGTCACAGCTGGAAGAATTCTTATCGTGAAAAACAGCCATAGAAGAATAAAGCCCCCAGTCGGCTTTAGAGATGTTCCAACTGGTGGGAAGAGGAGATGGGGAATGATGCAGGAAGTGGATGACAAGGAAAATAGTCACTCGAGAACGTGTCAGAAAGTGCATACCACTCAAACCGACTGGCAAGCTGAGGAGTGCATATTGCGAGGTCTATATGGGAATAAGTATGTGATGTGTTGTAAAGGAAGGTCGGTGCACTGGTGTTGAGGCAGACAAGATTAAGGTGTTGGAAAAGGTCCACCAAAAGGGAGCCTCTCGGACAATGTGCTGGAGAACCCCATAGGGGGTGGTGGGCATTAGTCGCCTACCAACACGAAAGGTGAAGGCAGCTGGTCAATGAGGTGTAGCACATCTGCCCTAGTAATGGCGGATGACGATGGCGAATAGATATTACAGAGGGAAAAGGTGGATAGAGTGATGCGGACGGCAACTGCCTGTAGGTGAGTATGCAATGAAATGGGATGGTAATAGACGTCGTCCCGAATGTGCATCAGAACCCCTCCATGGGCTGGTGTACCTGCCACAGGTGGCAGGTCGAAACGCACAGAGGTGTAGTAGGGGAAGTCTGCATGATCACATGGATGTAACTTAGTTTCTTTGAGACAAATTAGAAGCGGGCAGTGCAATCGAAGGAGTAGTTTTAATTCCTTCCCATTGGAACGAAAGCCGCGAATATTCCATTGAAGGAGTGCCAAGATAAAAATGAGAGAAGAAAAGAAGATAAAAAGGAACAAGCAGGTGAGGTCACCTCGAAGGCCGCTGAGGACCGGACTTCGAGGGAGCACTACTATCGCTATCTAGAGAGAGAAAATCATATTCCATAGGTTCAACTGATGCATCTGCCACCTTCCCGAGTTGATCAGGAGGGGCAGCTTCCACCGCCGGTAAAATGCCGGTTGCCTGGCTAACAGGAGTGCGTCCCGGCGAGACAGAAGATGATCGGGGCCAACTACTGTTGGGCGGCGTGACGGATGAGTCACGCCTCGGCGGGGAAAGAGAGGAACTTTTTTTTTTGTTGGCTCTTCTGGAAGAGTGACGGTGAGAAGAGGCAGTTGAAGGTTGAGAAGCCTGAGTACGTAGAAAATCTTCACGGACGGGTTTCTTTTTCAAAGTCCGGGCATCTTGTTTAGGTGCCCGTGGTTTATTAGAGGTTGACGAAGACTGAACTTTAGAAGCAACAGGAGAAAGCGGGGACGTGGAACGGGCAATCTTTGGGCTGGCCGATCGCACAACTGTGTCAGCGAAAGTGAAATCACGGGTCTGTGTACCTGCATGCTTAGTAGGTCGAGTGGAGGTGAGGTCCTTACTGTATGTGCCCGCTGGGAGGACAGAGGGCTTTCGACTCGCCAACAACTTTCGAGCGGCAGATGTTGAGACCTTTTCTGCGGCCCAAATTTGCTGAATGACCTTTTCATCCTTATAAACAGGGCAGTCCCGAGAGGAAGCCGCATGGTCACCATTGCAATTAAGGCAGTGAGGGGACGGAGGTGGGCAATCCCCCTCATGAGCTTCCCTACCACAAGTGACGCATTTTGCTTTATTAGGGCAAGATTGACGGGTGTGGTTGTATCTATGGCATTGGAAACAGCGCATTGGGTCTGGTACATAAGTGCGAACTGAGATAACTTCATACCCTGCTTTGACCTTTGACGGGAGTTCAACTCTGTCGAACGTCAAAAACACAGTACGAGTTGGTGTCAGCTGGTTATCAACCTTTTTCAACACCCTATGCACGGCTGTTACACCATGATCGGGCATGTAGTTTTGTCTTTCTTCATCAGACAACCCGTCAAGGGATCTCGTGGAAACTACCACCCGTGACGAGTTGAGCGTGCAATGCGCTTCTACTGGGACAGGAAACGTGTGTAGCAATGTAGTCCGTATTAGTTTTTGCACCTGGAAGGCACTGTCCGCTTCCAGCAACAACGTTCCATTGCGCTGCCGCGAACAGGTCTTAACAGGGCCAGGAATCGCATCAACACCTTTCTTAATGACGAAAGGATTTACAGAGGTGAAATCTTTACCGTCGGTTCGAGAAACAACTAGGAATTTCGGAAGATTGGGCAAAGTTTTCTTATGCTGAGGTGAATCGATCTTTCTTTTTTGGGTTAAAGTCATAGTAGAAGAGAAGGAAGTCATTGCGGAAGTGTCCCCCGTTATTGCCGGCGTCTGCGATGGCGCGCTCCTTCCTAGTGGGGGCCCTCTGAGGGCTTACCCGCCTTAGGTGATTGTTCACACCTCAGGTCACATGTCCCGAGAACGGACGGAGGGACCAATCGGCATACTCGGAAGGTACCAGCTCGGGTAATCACCCCTCCCTGGGCCTGGCCTTTACAAGGGGTACGTACGTGCCCTACTTGTCTACCCGGGGCGGGGTATTACGCGTTACCCCGTCACCTGCTACGCAGGATAACGCGTGGGTCGGCATTCAGACACGCACAGGGAGGAAAGAAGAAGAATAGAGGAAGTGAAGAGAAAGAAGTGTCTCAAACGCCGAAGCGGAGACTAATGAGGAGGAGAGGAAGGCTAGGGAAGTACAGCAGGGAGAGAGACAGAAGCAAAGGTTAGGAAAGGAAGAAACCAAGGAAAAAGAAAAACTAGGACAGGAAATCACCTTGACTCGGAAAGGACTCCCGTCTACGGGCGAAGGCATAAACCGGGAGGGAAAGTGAAGCAGCCTGGGGCGGAGAAAAGGCTGCTTCGGCTCGGGGCCCCGTGCGCGCCACAACGTACCCACAAAAGAGCTGTGGGCCCCCTGGGGGGTTTCACTCACGTTGAATATGCGCACAAATACCGTGTGTTGCGTCGATGCTGACAGCGGCTGCGTCTCTGAAACCTCGCTAGCGCCCAGCAGCGGCAGCCCGGCAGCAGTGAAACAGATTCCTTCCCGCCCGCCATCCAGCCCCCATCTCTGCCTCTGTCCCTTCGACCCGCGTCGGCCTGCCGCCGCGGCCGTATACGTTGCGTGCCGCCTGGAGGCAGCCTTTCTTCCCCTTCTCCTGCCGCACCAGTCTTCTTTCACAGTTGCTCGATGTACAAATTGAATAACATTGGCCGGCCGCGGTGGCCGAGTGGTCTGCGGCGTGCAGGTCACGGTCTGCACGGCCGCTGCGGTCGGGGGTTCGAATCCCCCCTCGGGCATGACTGTGTCGTCTTTAGTATGAGCTAGTTCATACGAAGTTTGTAAGTTTAGGGACTGATGACCCCGTAGTTAAGTCCCATAACCTTTACCAACATTTAAACATTTCAATAACATTGGAGAAAGTCTACAACCCTGTCTTACTCCTTTCCCAACCAATGCTTCCCTGTCATGCCCTTTGACTCCAGTAACTGCGGACTGGGTTTTGAACAAGTTGTAAATAACCCTCATTTTTCTGTATTTTACCCCTGCTGGCTTAAGAATTCCTTCCATTCAACATTGTCAAAAGCTTTCGCCAAATCTACAAAAGCTAGAAAGTATGTTTGCCACCCTTAATCTACCTTCTAAGATAAGTCGTAAAGTGAGTGCCGAGGCGGAGCAGCGGAGCGCATTGAGGCGCTATGCTACGATGCGCGAGGCAGTGCCCCGTCAGGTGTTCGAAACCCCCCCCCCTCGGGCATGGATGTTTGTGTCGTCTTTAGTATAAGGTAGTTCATAAGTAGTTTGTAAGTTTAGGGACGGATGACCCCGCTGTTAAGTCCCTTAAGCTCAACAAACATTTGAATGTTTAACAGCGGGGGATTTGAACCCACGACCGTAGCGGCCGTGCAGAGTGTGATTCGCGTGCCGCAGACCGCTCGGCCACTGCGGCCGGCTACAAACATTTGAAACATTTAAAGTGAGTATTGCTTCCCGTATTCCTACGTATCTCCTGAATGCAAATTTATCTTCCCCGAGGTCAGATTATAACAGATTTTCCGTCCTTCTCTAAATAATTCGTGTAAAATTTTGGAACTATGACTTAGCAAACTGATGATTCTGTAATTTTCGCTCCTTTCTGCCCCTGATTTCTTTGGAATAGGGATTATTAGATTTTTTTCTTAACGTCTGAGGGTATTTCGCCTGCATCATACATTTTACACACCAGCTGAAATAGTTTTGTCATGGCTGGTACTTCCAGAGACTTCAGTAACCCTGAGGGGATGTCATCAACTCCATAGGCCTTGCTTCGACTTAGGTCTTTCAGAGCTTTGTCAAATTCATTTCTCGGTATAGTATCTCCTATTTCATCTTCATCTATTTCCTCTTCCCTTCCTAGAATATTGTACCTAATTTCACTTCCCTTGTAGAGCCCCTCTATGTAAGCTTTCCACCTTTCTGCTTTCCCTTCTTTGCTGAGAACTGGTTTTCTATCTGCATTCGTGATATTCATACAGCCATTCCTCTTGTCTCCAAATGTCTTATTTTTCTGTAGGCGGTATCTATTTCCCCCTAGTTACACATTCTTCTACAGACTTGCATTTGCCTTCTAGCCACTCCTGATTAGCCATTTTGCACTTCCTATCATTTCTTAGTCGTCTGTACTCCATTTTGCCTGCCTCATTTATTGCATTTTTATATTTCCTCTTTTCATCAATTAAATTGAATATTTCCTGTCATACACAAAGTTTTTTGTAGGTCTTGTCTTTCTCCCCATTTGGTCCTCTGTTGCCTTCACTATTTCATCTCTCAAAGCTACCCATTCCTCCTCTTTTTTTTATTTCCCTCCCGTTTCTGTCAATTGTTGCCTAAGGCTCCCTCTGAAATTCTGAAGAACTTCAGGTTCATTCAGGTCCCATCTCTTTATTTTCCGACCTTTCTGCAGTTTTTTTTTTTTTTCAGTTTCAGTCTACAGTTCATGACCAATATAAAATGGTCAGAGTCTTTATTCGCCCCAGGATATATCTTACAATTTAAAACCTGGTTCCGAAATCGATGTCTTACCATTATAAGATCTATCTGGTACCTTCCAGTGTCTCCCGGTCCCTTCCACGTATATAACCTTCTTTCATCATTCTTAATCAAAATGTTTGTTATGATTAAATTACACTACTGGCCATTAAAATTGCTACACCAAGAAGAAATGCAGATGATAAACGGGTATTCATTGGACAAATATATAATATTAGAACTGACATGTGATTACATTTACACGTAAAAAGGGTGCATAGATCCTGAGAAATCAGTACCCAGAACAACCACCTCTGGCCGTAATAACGGCCTTGATACGCCTGGGCGTTGAGTCAAACAGAGCTTGGATGGCGTGTACAGGTACAGATGCCCATGCAGCTTCAACACGATACCACAGTTCATCAAGAGTAATGACTGGCGTATTGTGACAAGCCAGTTGCTCGGCCACCATTGACCAGACGTTTTCAATTGGTGAGAGATCTGGAGAATGTTCTGGCCACGGCAGCAGACGAACATTTTCCGTATCCATAAAGGCTCGTACAGGACTTGCAACATGCGGTCGTGCATTATCCTGCTGAATTGTAGGGATTCGCAGGGATGTGTCGTAAAACATCTGAAATATAACGGCCACTGTTCAAAGTGCCGTCGATGCGAACAAGAGGTGACCGAGACGTGTAACCAATGGCACCCCATACCATCACGCTGGGTGATAAGCCAGTATGGCGACGACGAATACACGCTTCCAATGTGCGTTCACGGTGATGTCGCCAAACACGGACGCGACTATCATGATGCTGTAAACAGGACCTGGATTCATCCGAAAAAATGACGTTTTGCCATTCGTGCTCCCAGGTTCATCGTTGCGTACACCATTGCAGGCGCTCCTGTCTGTGATGCAGCGTCAGGGGTAATCACAGCCATGGTGTCCGAGCTGAAACTCCATGCTGCTGCAAACGTCGGCCAACTGTTCGTGCAGATGATTGTTGTCTTGCAAACGTCCCCATCTGTTGACTCAGGGATCGAGACGTGGTTGCACGATTCGTTACAGCCATGCAGATAAGATGCCTGTCATCTCAACTGCTAGTGATACAAGGCCGTTGGGATCCAGCACGGCGTTCCGTATTGCCCTCCCGATCCAACCGATTCCATATTCTGCTAACAGTCATTGGATCGCGACCAACGTGAGCAGCAATATCGCGATACGGCCAACCGCAATCGCGATAGACTACAATCCGACCTTTATCAAAGTCGGAAACATGATGGTACGCATTTCTCCTCCTTACACGAGGCATCACACCAACGTTTGACCAGGCAACGCCGGTCAACTGCTGTTTATGTATGAGAAATCGGTTGGAAACTTTCCTCATATCAGTACGTTGTAGGTGTCGCCACCGGCGCCAAACTTGTGTAAATGCTCTGAAAAGCTAATCATTTGCATATCACAGCATCTTCTTCCTGTCGGTTAAATTTGTCGTCAGTAGCATGTCATCTTCGTGGTGTAGCAATTTTAATGGCCAGGAGTGTATGTTCCGTGCAAAGTTCTACCAGGTGTCTTCCTGTCATTTTCGTGGTGTAGCAATTATAATGGCCAGGAGTGTATGTTCCGTGCAAAGTTCTACCAGGTGTCTTCCTGTCATTTTCGTGGTGTAGCAATTATAATGGACAGGAGTGTATGTTCCGTGCAAAGTTCTACCAGGTGTCTTCCTGTCATTTTCGTGGTGTAGCAATTATAATGGACAGGAGTGTATGTTCCGTGCAAAGTTCTACCAGGTGTCTTCCTGTCATTTTCGTGGTGTAGCAATTTTAATGGCCAGGAGTGTATGTTCCGTGCAAAGTTCTACCAGGTGTCTTCCTGTCATTTTCGTGGTGTAGCAATTATAATGGACAGGAGTGTATGTTCCGTGCAAAGTTCTACCAGGTGTCTTCCTGTCATTTTCGTGGTGTAGCAATTTTAATGGCCAGGAGTGTATGTTCCGTGCAAAGTTCTACCAGGTGTCTTCCTGTCATTTTCGTGGTGTAGCAATTATAATGGACAGGAGTGTATGTTCCGTGCAAAGTTCTACCAGGTGTCTTCCTGTCATTTTCGTGGTGTAGCAATTATAATGGACAGGAGTGTATGTTCCGTGCAAAGTTCTACCAGGTGTCTTCCTGTCATTTTCGTGGTGTAGCAATTATAATGGACAGGAGTGTATGTTCCGTGCAAAGTTCTACCAGGTGTCTTCCTGTCATTTTCGTGGTGTAGCAATTATAATGGACAGGAGTGTATGTTCCGTGCAAAGTTCTACCAGGTGTCTTCCTGTCATTTTCGTGGTGTAGCAATTATAATGGACAGGAGTGTATGTTCCGTGCAAAGTTCTACCAGGTGTCTTCCTGTCATTTTCGTGGTGTAGCAATTTTAATGGCCAGGATTGTATGTTCCGTGCAAAGTTCTACCAGGTGTCTTCCTGTTTCATTCCTTTTCCCCAGTTCGTATTAACCTACTAATTTTCCTTCCCTTCCTGTTCCTACTACCGTATTCCATTTCCCCATCACAATTAAGTTTTCGCCTCCATTAACGGTCTGAATGATTTCCTTTACCTCCTCATACATTTCTTCACTCTACTCTTCATCAGCAGAACTAGATGGCATATGGACTTGTACTAGTGTGGTTGGTGTTGGTTTCGTATTTAGCCTATGATAATGCTATCACTGCACTCTCCATAGTAGTTTACCTGCATTCCTATTTTCATATTCAATATTATACCTAGTTCTGTAATACCCCGTAATGATTTTGTATTTATAATGCTGTATTCACCTAAGCAGAAGTCCTGCTGCTCTTGTTTTCAGCCGTTCGCAGTAACTGTATGGAATTACACGTTTGTCTGGCCTTTCCACAGATACCCCACTGCTGTGGTTTCACCTCGAAACAGTGACATAACAAATGGTGCTTTATCACTGCTTCAACTGCCCACACTATCTGGGAAGTGGCATATTTGGCAGCTATTTCTTTGGGCTGTGTCGCTGTTTTGAAGGAATGGAAGAGAGGGCATTTTTAAAGTGGAAAACGTTTAAAAAATAAAAAGTTTTCAGTGTAGTTATGAGGCACTGCCGGGTTCCTAGTAGTAGGGTTTTAGTAACTTTATAGTCCCACTCATTGACCCGGTAACACAATGTCTACTTGAAGGGATGCCAACTATATCTACCATACATAGCACTATATAATTAGTTCGCCACAGGAGCGTTACACGAGGACACACGCGCTCACAACAAACTTCATTGTTAATAAACTTTCCTTCAACACCGTGGCGTGTGCCGTTTTCTGCCTCCTCTTTCCACAACTGTTCAACTTTTCTTATCTGATTTCGAAATATTCATTAATAATTCTGAGCCGGCCGCTGTGGCCGAGGGGACTGAGGCGCTCCAGTCACGGTCTGCACGGCCACTACGGTCGGGGGTTCAAATCCCCCCTCGGGCATGGATATTTGTGCCGTCCTTAGTATTAGCTAGTTTGTAAGTAGTTTGTAAGTTTAGGGACTGATGACCCCGTAGTTAAGTCCCATAAGCTATACAAACATTTGAACATTTGAATAGTTCTGAATATTAGCTGCAATATGAACACACTCGGTAACATGCCGATATCACAGGCTATTTCCACAGCAACAGCTCGCCTGGGTCACAAAACGCGGGCATGATACCTCCACATTCAAATAACACTTCCATAGGGTGACTTAGGCTCGCCAGTGAAATAGCACAAGCCGCTTAGGACGGTCGCTAACACACTTTAGCGAAATACGTGTTGGCCGTCCACTGGTCCACCGCAGACTGGGTACCGAAGCCAGTCATTTACTTGGCGCCTGAATTTCAGTAGTTGCCACACGATTGGCTGATTCATATCAGCCAATAGAAACTCACTTTCTAGGTTTTGATACCTTTAAATAAGCTGGACTAAACTGAACCTTCGAATATTAATAAAACTGTTTTTAATGTTATCGAACATGATCGCAATCCTTTGAATGTTGGAGCTATATGTAACAATGAGTTATTAGTAAATAATTGAAAAGAAGCGTTGGCGATTCCCGTCATCTAGATGACATAAAACCCCCGCCCCGCCTGCGCAACGCAGAAGCCTTCCCATGGTAGCTGACCATCTGTCGCGGCTTTTTTTTTTTTTTTTTCTCTTTTTTTTTTTATCATCTTTCACTGCACCCCTGACGACGTGGCGGGCCCGTTTTCGAACTTAGTGTTCGTTTGAGCCAAAGAGGAACTTTGATTCTGTTTTGACACCATTTATTTATTTAAAATTGGACTTGGAACTAATTTGTATATTTAGGTTTCTCTCTTTTTAAGACTATCGTGGGAGGTTGCCCGCTTTGTGCTAAACGGTGGAAAAACCTCCCTGAAAAAACATCAGTGCGGGTTATACTAATAGTTATTAGAATTATTCGGAATTCTGTATCTGATAATCCATGTGTTGGAACAAATCCTGTATTTCTTTAACTGTCTCCAGTGTTGAATTTGCCAGGATAGACCTTATCAAGTGCCTGTGCTATTGCACTTGGAGGGTATGGATATTTATACCTCGGAAAGTTTAATCTTATTGGAGCTTGCATTAAAAGGTCTGTAGTTTTGGTCCGCACCCGCGCGCTTCCGAGTATGGTACCGAGCTGCTCTCAATAAAATTGATGGACTGCAGAAGGCAGGACAGGCGAAAAATGTAAATTCATAAATCGGGAACAAAATAATAAACAATGTGGGGTAACAACAAATCGTGAAATTGTTCAATAAATTTTTAAAAATAAGTTTGGGGAACATTCTTTTTGGAAGGCAGCGAAATGATGAACATTTTAACTTGAAAATATCAGAGTAAATAGCAGAAAATTACACACTTTATTTTAGATAAAGGTGACCGGTTTCGCTCTTATAAGATCATCCTCAAACCAATTTGTCTGTAAAATATTAGATAATATGCATTGGAGGGAAACAGGCACAATATAGTACTAGCTACTACATTTTATATATATGAACAACAAGATGAAATAAAACAGGTTGATGTTGAGAAGATGAACGTGTGGCGGTTGCTAAACAGCGAGAGAACGCTGCCAGTTATAATGGAAAAGCCCCTCCCATCGTCTACAGAATGTCCACATAGGGAACCAATGAAGCATGTCGTACTGTAGTTACGTATGTGAAAGATAAGGTAAAAATGTAAATAACCCACTATGGATATAAAATGGCATTTTGTTATCTATAATACGTAGTTGTCTACATCTACATCGAAACTCTGCAAATCACATTCAAGTGCCTGGCAGAGGGTTTATTAACCACTTTCATAACTTTTCTCTACCGTTCCATTCTCTAATAGCGCGCGGGAAGAAAGAACACCTAAATCGTTCCGTTTTCGATCTGATTTCTCTTATTTTATTGGGATGGGTGATAGCAAAATATTTTCACATTCAGAACAAAAAGTCGGTGATTGAAACTTAGCAAACAGATCACGCCGCAATGGATAACGTCTTTCTTTTAATGATTTCCACCCCAATTCGGGCAACATTTCCGTGACGCTTTCCCCCCGTAACGTGATAAAACAAAACGAGCTGCCCTTCTCTGAAACTTCTCAATATCTTCCGTCAGTCCCACCTGGTGAGGGTCCCACGAGGGGCAACAGTACTCCAGGAGAGGACGCACAAGTGTGGTGTAGCCAGTCTCTTTGGTGGAGCTGGTGCTTCTTCGAAGCGTTCTGCCGATGAAACGTAACCTCTGGTTCGCCTTCCCCACAATATTTTCTGTGTGTTCTCTCCAGTCAGTTATCATGTATTAGTAAAGAGAAATTACAACTATTTGAGAGTAAAAAGAAACTGATTGTGTAACAAGTACCTGCCATCTATTGGCAGTTGATAACGAAAAATTTGAATCGAAGACAGAGGCCGAACAAAGATAACATGCAGCGACGGCAACGGTTGCCGTGGATACGTCTCGTCAGTGGCGAAGCAGACGACGCGCCAGAGATGTAACGGAAGCGCACGCCGTCGCTCACCATGGAGACAGGAGACGATGACCGGTGCTTGCACGTAATAGACGTATCGACTACGTCTACGCCGCCGTATCCACTGGTGTCGCTAAATGTCATCTTTGATTCGGCCTTTGCCTTCGATTCAAATTTTACCGTTATCAGCTGCCGATAGATGAAAGGTACTACTACACAATCAGTTTCCTTTTACTCTCAAATACTTGTAATTTCTCTTTACTAATGATATGATAGCTAAGTTTCGTAGATAAAATGCTTTTTTTAAATCCATAGTGGGTTATTTATATCTTTACCTTACTATGAGAAACCTCAATGGTTCCCGATGTGCTGATGCTGAAGGCGATGGGCGGGGCTTATCATTTATAACTGACAGCGTTATCTCGCTCTTAACCCTCCCCTCCCTTCGCCTGCGGGGTCCAGCGCCTCCTGTTTTGGAATGTGCTTTCTTTCAGTGTTGCGCCTATCTAACAAGTGCGTCAGTGTGTGCTTTTAATCTGCGTCCGCCGTATCCAGACCAGTGTCGCAAACGCCACGTTTTAAACAGTGTCTTCAGTGTGCTTCGTCTTGTCAGTATTTTGATGTCATAATGCATGCTTTTAATGACTTCGTGGTTCATTGTTTTAACTGACTTCGTATGTTTTATCAACCGTCAGCGCAGTACCGTCTTCATAATTGTCACCTTGTCCATATTTTACTTCCCCATTGTTTTAACTCCATTTATGTGTTTCTATTCTTCCTGTTCATTTGTATCTATTATCTATCGGCTGAAGAGCAGCACTTAATGCTGATGCCAGCCTACTGGCATGTATCATGTCAGTGTGAAATAACAATAAAAAAAAACCTTGCTCTTAAGCAGTCGCCATACGTTCATCGTCTCAGCAACAGTCTGAGATATGCTGTTTTATTTACTGTTGTTGTTCATTTATGTAAAATCTAGTAGGCAGTACTCTGTTGTACCTGTTTCCCTCCAAAGCATATTGTCTTTTATTTTACAGACAAACCGACCTAAGGATGATCCTATACTAAAATGGAAACCGCTCACCTTTATATAAAATAAAGTGTGTAATTTTCTGCGAACTAGACTGAGATTTTCACACTTAAAATGTTTAGAAAGCCTGAAAAATTGTGTTTGAATTAAGGAGATTATTTTTAGATATGAGAAAAAGTAAGTTTATAGTTAGGTAAATATTCTGACGCTGCTAAATACATAGCAGGCTAACATGCATTGGGAACTGTGACTGGCCGCAGTGGAGTGGCCGAGCGATCTAAGGCGCCTTGCTGCGGAGCTCGCCGTTGCTCTCCATCGGAGGTTCGAGTCCTCCCTCGGGCATGTGTGTGTGTGTGTGTGTGTGTGTGTGTGTGTGTAATTTAATTTAATTTAGTTCAAACAGTTTGTAAGCCTAGGGACTGACAACCACAGTAGTAAAGTCCCTGAGATTTACAAACATTAAATTATGACTGCATTTAAGCTATGAAGACTTTTGTCTGCAATGGCGAGTAGCCGGGGGAGGAAAAAGGGGCAGTGAGTTGCAGAAAGTTAACGTTTGCCACAAGTCAGACAGGCGAGCTTTCTCTCCATGACCTGTGGCTAGTATGTTTTTAAATGTACGCTTTGTGAAGCTGTGCCTTAAGGTCTTTCGTCGTATGAAATTAAGATTTCTACTTAGAAAACGCGCTAGAGTTTCACTGCAATGGAAAGTTGAAACGGAGATAATTAACCGCGGCCATTGTCTACAGTGGATGTAGTGACCATTGCTAATTATATACAAGTAGAATATTCACGAGCCAATCATAGTTTAATTTCACGAAGAGACCCGCAAAATTCAAAGAATGAACACAGTGAACACAATTTGAACGGAGTTTTCCGCTCATTACAGGAGATTAAACAGAAATTAAATAGAGTACGTGATTTGTACATATTGATGACTTTTAATTTACCAGTCAAATGCGATAACGTCCGCAGTTGCACTTTGATCAGATTGCTGACTAATGAGCATACGCCGAACACTACATATTCAACGAACACCACTGGTCCCGAACAGTAACGTTTGCTGTTTCGCCACTAGGACAACCATTATACGTTGTTACGTCGTAGTCTCACTCCTAGTAACTAACTTTGTCTGATTTTATTACCAAATAATTGATTTTTCATTGATCTCACATTAAATTTGCGATGGTAGCTCTGCCTTCATGCAAGAAATGTATGTTTATTTTCTTCTCCAGCCCAGTTTCATTGGAATCCCTGTCAGCAGTGGGTTTGTTTATTCTGAAACATGTGGAATTAGCAACGTTAAAAAACATTTATCACACGTGTTCTGTTTCCATACACTGCATTGCGTTAATATACTCTTGAGTAACCGCGTATGTTCTATGTTTAATGCCGTTTTCTCGGTACAAAGTATGTCGTTTTTAACAGTATGTCCGGCTGTTGTTAACGCAGTGTGAACTAACGTAGATCTGCTTTTACAATTTGAGTCTGTCAGTATTCATTGTGAATACAGATCACACCACCAGTTCGTGACGTATGTCAGGTACAGAAGTTAGATGGTTGGCTTGTGTTTCATTAAAAAACTCAGGAAAATGTGACTTACCAGCCTTGGCTATAATTCCAAATATTACGCCATCATGTTGTAACAAATGTCGCGAGGTACATCACGTATCGAGAGACCATTTTGAAAGCTGTACCTGTTACTTCTCCTAAATCAAATGAGAGATTGTTGTTGCGAAGTATTTTTTGTTTATTACATTTTTGTCGAGCAATATTTATTCATTTCCTTACAAGGGAAGAGAAGGGTCTTCAGACCATTCCGAACCGAAAAACGGCATGAATGTTAGCGATGCTGCTGACAACTTTTTAATCAATTTCGTCCATTTTTAACGCTAAATAAGTCTACTAACCGATTCTGTGCAGATAATGCTAAACGAAAATACCGATATTATAAAATCGAAAAATGACTGAGAAGTGCCTCATTTGGAGGAACATTTCGTTTCTCATAAGGAAAAAACCGATTCGAAATTGAATAATAAGTCATTAATAAACTTCTATAAGAAGGTGGCATCATTCATAGGGAAATGGGAAGAGGAAGAGTAATTACGGCAGAAGAGAAGCGCATTTATGTTTATTTTTTTTTATGGGACTTAACTACGGGGTCATCAGTCCCTAAACTTACAAACTACTTAGGAACTAGCTAAGACTAAGGACGGCACAAATATCCATGCCCGAAGGGGCATTGGAACCCCCGACCGTAATGGCCGTACAGACCGTGACTGGCGCGCCGCAGTCCCCTCGGCCACCGCGGCCGGCAGAAGCGCATTCCCTACACTAATTGACAAAGGAAAAGTTGTGTTTTTGGGAAACTCTATTAAGATGAGAAAAGTAAGTTCGGTTTTAAAAGATAATAACTTGAATTTCTTAACGTAGCAGAACAGTGGATCGTGGGAAGTTAACAGGATAGTTTGTTTCAGCAGGACGGCGCTGGAGTTGCAAATGTTTATATTTTACGAACAGGCACAGCTAGGATATTAGATAGGTGAGATCTTGTGTTCTGATGGCTCCAAACATTTTTGGCAAACTTGAGGTTACGGTAGTAACACTAAAAGTGTTCATTTGCCATCGCTTTTTGATATTTCGAAATTTAAATGAAAATAACGGCTTAACCGTACATCTGAAATGAAAATTCTCTACAACATGCTCTCTTGTTTTTTTTTTTTTTCTTCACATCTTGTATTCTTTAAGGGATATTTGCAAAAATAACGGCGATTTGTCAAGGTCTCTTGATTTTACGTAAACCAGGCGTTATGGAATGTCACGTGAGCATTACCTTCTCTAACATACGCCATCTTGCTTCCTGTATTTTATGATTTTCTTATTATAACTTTCGCGTTGTCATTTCAAAGCAATGACGCACTGAAGAATTAACAAAAGCACGCCGTTCATAGTACGATAAATTATAATCTAGTGTCTAAAAATGTAATTTTAGCTGTTAGCAACGGCCAGCAATAGTACGAGAATTAATAATCAATGTCGTAGTTGTTCGCCGTGGTGTAGTAGGTAGTGCGTTATATTCTGATGCATGTGGTCGGTAGTTCGAAACAATCTTTTTCGCCTCGGCTCCTAAAACAGTTTCTGGCTCTCTTATTAATTAAATATAGCTATCTTCTGCAATGTTTAGAGTTGTGCAGATGTAAGTGTGCTCCCTCTAAACTGTGCATTTGTTCTATTTCGTGAACATGCCGTGAAATACGTAACAACGAATTGAACACTGGTCTTCTGAAGCATTTACACAACAACGGGGAGGATACTGAGATAATGAATATTCTGAACACCGTGCAGATACTAGTAGTTTCATATTTAAATGGAGTCCTAGAATTCTGTGGTAACTGTTGTTTCTTAATCAAATGGAAAGGAAGTGTATACATCGCAACAAATTCAAAAAATGTTCAAATGTTTGTAGAGTCTATGGGACTTAACTACGGGGTTATCAGTCCCTAAACTTACAAACTACTTATGAACTACCTAATACTAAGGACGGCACAAATATCCATGCCCGAGGGGGGATTCGAACCCCCGACCGTAGTGGCCGTGCAGACCGTGACTGGCGCGCCTCAGTCCCCTCGGCCACCGCGGCCGGCACCGCAACAAATTCCCTACCTTCTTATTTTTTTAAGTAATTATTCACTACTTATGGAATATGTTGAAAGTCATTAATTAGAATCAATGCGTCTACTAAACTGTTTGTCTTTGGCATGGTTGCTATGGTCGTTTTTAACGTAAATTGCATTACCTTTTCTGTAGTTAAGATATGACTTTGTTCATGTTACTTTGTTCTGCACAGAGCAAATATTCTGTTCCAAACTGACTATGTTTTCTTTTACAGCTAAAACAACAAACGGAATAAGTGTGGTAATACCGAATTCCACAAAGCTCTAGAACGTCATCTATATTCAAAGTTATTATTATGGTTACATCATTTACAAAACAAATGCACTCTTCAGAGAAAGCGCTGTTACCTTTGATCCAAACAGACTCTTGCAGGATGTAGTTGTGTTCGATTAACGTGAGGGTGCGAAAACCTTTTGGGAAACAAGATGAAAAAGAAAGCCAGTGGCAGGTTTTTATTTCATTTTATTTTGAGATATATATATATATATATATATATATATATATATATATATATATATATATATATATTCTTCAGGTCGATCGATGCTTTGTGGTCGTTTGTTAATGTTAGATGAGAATTTTGTTCAGTTTTTTAATACAGATGACGTTGAGCTCTCTTTCTTTTTCTCTCTTTCCTTTTGGCTCTTCGGTTTGATCGGTCCTTTGTGGACGTTGGTTTATTTTGTTTTATTTAGATCGTTTCGTCGTTGTCACAGTTGTTTCGTTACAGAGGGCATCGAGCAGTCTGACCGAGCACGCCGAGCTAACACACCGACAACCCTTTGACCGAGCGCTCTGAGCCACCGCGACCGGCAAATTTCTATTCACCGTCTAAGATGTTTGCGCATCACAAACTAATTCAATATTCATAGAATATATGACTTCAACTGCTATTGGGCAAAGCTGAAAATGTGTACCCAGCCGGGATTCGAACCCGGGTCTCCTGCTTTCTAGGCAGTTGCGCTGACCCCTACACCACTGGGGACACAGTGATCAACGCACCTGCAAGGACTACCCATGCACGCCTCCCGTCAGATACAAATTCCCAGCTTCACCCTGCCCATAGTACTCAAACTCGTAGTTTAACTAATTCCCGTAAGAGTAAGGGCTTCAAACTTGCCCACCCCTCCCCACTAACGATAGGATCATTGCCCGTCACCGGCATATTATATATATATACATGTGGCGTCTGTTCGGAAAGAACAAACGTCACATTCTGATCCTGCAGCTGTTATTATTTAATATTCATAGAATATATGACTTCAACTGCTATTGGGCAAAGCTGAAAATGTGTACCCAGCCGGGATTCGAACCCGGGTCTCCTGCTTTCTAGGCAGTTGCGCTGACCCCTACACCACTGGGGACAGTTATATTAAATAATAACAGCTGCAGGATCAGAATGTGACGTTTGTTCTTTCCGAACAGACGCCACATGTATATATATAATATGCCGGTGACGGGCAATGATCCTATCGTTAGTGGGGAGGGGTGGGCAAGTTTGAAGCCCTTACTCTTACGGGAATTAGTTAAACTACGAGTTTGAGTACTATGGGCAGGGTGAAGCTGGGAATCTGTATCTGACGGGAGGCGTGCATGGGTAGTCCTTGCAGGTGCGTTGATCACTGTGTCCCCAGTGGTGTAGGGGTCAGCGCAACTGCCTAGAAAGCAGGAGACCCGGGTTCGAATCCCGGCTGGGTACACATTTTCAGCTTTGCCCAATAGCAGTTGAAGTCATATATTCTATGAATATTAAATAATAACAGCTGCAGGATCAGAATGTGACGTTTGTTCTTTCCGAACAGACGCCACATGTATATATACAAACTAATTCGTTGCCCATTACGCTATGCCGAACTGCTGCGAGAGTAATCCGTAATTCTCGTACCATCGATGGCAGGTGTTTTCTGCTAATATGTCATTTTTAGGCATTAGATTGTAATTCATTGTCCTAACAACGACGTGTTTTTGATAATTTTCAGTGCGCCATTGCTTTGAAATGACTATGCTTGAGTTGTAATAAGAAAATCATCAAATGCAAAAAGCAAACTGGCGTATACAAAAGAGTTTTGGGCAAGGTTTTGGGGCGAGGGATGCCACGTGACTGATTTCCGAACGCCAAACGTTGAGCACCTCCATGAAACCAACCAGATATGTGCACTATGGTGGTTATTATTTTATATATATTTTACTGTTTTAATTTTGACCAGCCATCCATTTTATATCTGACTATCCAACAGCACATGATTTTCTATATAACTATTATCCAGTACTCCAACCAGAGTTTATGTGGAACACTATAATAAACAGTTTAATATCCGTGAGACCAGATGATGACACCATGAAATGTCGAAACCGATCGTGTTGAATAAAGAAAAAAAAAATTGCAGTCTTGGCATCTATCCAATTTACACAATAAGATCGTTCCCTAAGATGAGTAAATTAAGTGATAAATGAAAATATGGGAGACATATTAAAACATTAGTTTAAAGAGGTAAAAGTTCAAAAAAGAGTATATTTGTCAAAGCTAAACTCAAATCTCAAATAATTTTGGCTCTTTGTAGAAATACGGCCACAAAGAATATTACGTGTTGGGTGCATAGATATTACGAGGCGCGTATAGAAAGTAAGTTCCGTTTGGTAATAAAATGAAATTGTACACAGATACAGAAGAAATTTTTATTGCACAAAATTCTACAACTCTTAAACTACTTTTCCACATAACTGCCGAAATTTTGCAGGCATCTGTCATAGCGTGGCACCAGGTTTTGTATACCTTCTTCATAGAAATCTGCCGCCTGTGTCTTCAACCAGTTGGAAACAGTTTCTTTCAGCTCGTCGTCACTGGTGAAGTGATGACCGCCAAGGAAAGACTTGAGATGTAAGAACAGATGAAAGTCTTGTCATCAATCGCGTGAACCAGTTCTTCTGTAACCAAAGGTTGACGCCCACTTCGTTCTTCATCGTGCACATCACTACGCCCGCCATTGAACTGTCGGACCCATCTTCTCACCATCGAATCACTCATCGCATTTGGTCCGTAAACATCGCAAATTTGCCGATAAATTTCACTTGGTTTCACTTTCCTCGCATCCAGAAACCGAATCACCGACCTGATTTCACAGGCGGCAGGATTTTCAATCAACGCCGACATTTCAAACAAGCACAACAAAGAGTACGTAACTGACAGCGATCTCCAAATGGCGCACGTTCTTCTCCTTGATACACATCGTCTACAGCGCATGTGCGGAACTGCAATCGCAGCGCTGCAGCGGAGATAAATTGAAACGGAACTTACTTTCTGGACGCGCCTCGTATCACAGTAGTAGACTCGTAATCGCGTCCATCAGCTTTTATTTTATATTTTTATTATTTGTGTTCGAAATGTTTGCAAAAAATCATAAAAGTACAGGAAAATCGAAAGTGGCCCATAAAACACGCGAGTGCGATTTTAACTCTGAGCGAGGTGTTGGTGTGTTTGTGTACTGGGCAGCTGATGGAGTAGACCCATACATATTCTAATGTTTGTAACATAAGGGATCAAAATGCTGAGGTCATCTGTCACCAACTTACCAACTATTTTAACTCACACAAAGAAAAATACACACGTCTATGCCCGAGGGAGGAATCGAACCTCCGGCCGGAGCAGCCGCGAAATTCGTGACATGGCGCCTCAGACTGTGTGGCCATTCCTTCCTGGCGGAGTAGACAGAGCATGTAGTAGTTTCATACCTTGTGTGGCCAAGCCTTCCTAATGGGGTGTATGAGGCACTGACATGCTCATATCGACGAATTATGGTCTTTGGTGTGTAATACCTTCCTCCTAACGTTAAGTTACGGTGTGCTGTGTGGGTCAGTTTCGCTATTTGTACGTATGGTTTTGATTAATTAAATGTTCTGTGAAAGTGGAATGTCTGCTGTCTGTCTACACTTTTGAAATTACAAACACTGTTGTGGCGTAAAGTCAGCGCCACACGCCAGACGTAAGAGAACGATCGTGGAGCAGGCAGCGATCGACTGAAAGCCAATCACAAGCAGGCGCCGCGCATTCTGAAGGGAGTAACCCAAGATGCGCGCCCTCGACAAGCGGCTGTAGCTAGGCCGACATACGTCTGGACAGCCCGTCAGTTACTATTCAGAACTCGGGCAGTTACTAGGCAGCTACGAAGTCAGAAATAGGACAGTACTAAGTCACAACGCGGCTACGAACGTAGCAGTAACTAGGTCACAGCACAGCTAGCGTCATACGGACGATGCCGCGAGAGAAGAGAGAAGAAACAGACATATTCTAAAGTTGAGTATTATCATTTTCAGTCAATAAAACTTGTATTATTAATGTGAATAGTTGTTACAGTTGACATCGATTCCTGAACCAGTACCTTTCCTGACAACCAGACCGGGACGAGGAAACAACAAAAGGCGACGAGGTGACAACAAACGCTTTAATTATTTTCTTCATCTATTTCGTTTTCATTTGACATTCTCGATAATGATCATGCCTGGGGAGTTTGGTGGCCAGTAGAGGTGTTTAAATTCATAAGAGTGTACCCAGAGCCACTCTGTAGCAGTTCTGGACGTGAGGGGCGTCGCATTGTCCTGCTGGAATTGCCCAACTACGTCGGAATGGACAATGGACATCAATGGATGCAGTTGATCATCCAGGATGCATACGTTCATGTCACCTGTCACAGTATTAGCCGCGGCGGAGCGGCCGAGCGCATTGAGGCGGTATCTTCCAATGTGCGAGGCCATTCCCCGTCGGGGGTTCGAATCCCCCCTCGGGCATGGATGTTTGTGCTGTCTTTAGTTTAAGTTAGTTCATACGTAGTTTGTAAGTTTCGGGACTGATAACGACGCAGCTAGGTCCCATAAGCTTTACAAACATTTGAACATTATCAGAGTCTTATCCACACATATCATGGTTCCCATATAACTCCACATGCACAAGCTTCACACCATCACAGAGCCTCCAAGAGCTTTACCAGCCCCCTGCTGACATACAGGTTTCATGGATTCATGTCGTTGTCTCCCTAACCGAACGCGTTCATCCGCTCGATACAGCTGGAAACGAGAGTCTTCAGATCAGGCTACTTGTTTCCAGTTACCAATAGTCCAATGCCGCTGTTGACGTGCCCGGGTGAGGCGTGAGGCTGTGTCGTACAGTCAGCAAGGGTACACTAGTGGGTCTTCGGTTGCGAAAGCCCATATCGCTTATGTTTCGTTGAATGGTTCGCACGGTGACAGAAATTTGCGGAAGGAATGCACATCTGTCACGTTAAACGATTCCCTTCAGTCGTTTTGATTTCGTTATGCCCACCTCTTCGCCACTCCGGAGATGCTGTGTCCCATCTCTCGTGCGCCGACTATAACACCATATTTCAACTCACTTAAATCGTGATAACCTGTCATTGTAGCAGCAGCAACCGATCTAACGCATGTTGCTTTATATAAGCAGCGTAGCGCAGCACCCTCCTCTCCGTGTTTATATATGCAGAGTGAATCAAAATTCGCGCTCTCGGTCTTCGCAGCGCAATTCCTCACTTGCCAGCAATAAAAAGTGTGTCTCACAAACTTTTCTCCTGTGTGTTGCAAAATTACACAATTACACAATCACACCAGCAAACTTGAAGGGGATGTAAAAGGCGTCTTGAATAACGAAATGAGCATAAAACTCATGCCCGGAAACGCCATTCAACGACGGTACGAAGAGTCCAAGTCACAGGCACCGGCGCCTGCCGCTAGACATCCCCCTAGCAACGTCGACGCAACGTTTCCGGGCATGGGTTTCTATGCTCATTTTGTTCCTCAAGACGCCTTCTGCAACCCCTACAAGTTTGTTACTTTCATTGTATAATTCAGAAACGTACTGACGTAAGTAACAAGACACCCCCTCAGTCTTAGACGTCCATTTACTGCCGGATATGTGCCCAGGAAAAAATTTTGAGAGACTTTTTTTTTTATTGCTGGCAAGGGAAAAATGGCACTGCGAAGCCCGAGCGCGCGAATTTTGTTTCACCCTGTATATGTCTAAACCGGAGAGGACGGCGCTGCGCTGCTTATATAATATCAGCTTCTTTGACTCTTGGGTGTAGTTAAAATGCACATGAGCACAAGTAAAGACTAGCACTTATTCTACCCGCGGGGCGCGTTACTGCAGAGTACAATGTGTGCATTATAATTATCACAGAATATACAGCGGCGGAGAAACTGAATAAGAAGATTAGGAAGACACTTTTCATTGTGCACCCATGTTGCGGAATCAGAGCGAGATTATAGTCAATAGATGACGCGCATGCACTGACAATACGACTACTAATAGGCTAATGATAGAGGGCTGAGGAGAAGCACGTCACTGTCTCCCTGTTTAGATGATTGACCATGTAGTTTAAGTTAATTTCCTAGAATGTACGTTTACTTCCATTATATAGGGGTACTTATGAGTTTTGCCAAGGGCCGTGCCGCAGTGGATTTACCGGTTCCCACTAAATCACTTTAGTTAAGCACTGTCCGACATGGCTTGCAGTTAGATGGGTCACCGTCCGGGTCTCCGAGCGCCGTCGGTGCGCAGGGTCACAGACAAAAATATACCGACGGGAAACCTCCGTAAGGGCCCGGTCACACACCCAGAAGTGCGGGGAGGGAGGGTGTCCAGCAGTTCCGTAAGATGTCCCATGATGGCGCTGCGGTCAGAAGCAGCCCTTTCAACCTGGCCAGACCGGCGGCAGGTAGCGGCTGCCCCCACCACCACCTCCCCTCAAACGCCGGCACACCGGACACAGCCGTGGCCTCGTGGCAGGCGGCACAAACTCTCCCCTCAGCCTCCCCTCCACGCTAACCTCTATGTACGAGACACCCCCAGTAGTGCCTCTAGTGTAGTCTACCGGTACTAAGCCAGGGAACCGTCTGAAACTTGCCAGCATCTTACGGAACTACTAGGACAGCGTAGGGCAGTGGTGTAGGGGGGGGGGGGGGGGTTCTTCTCTGTATATGTTACTCTGTGGCAGGGTGCACTGAGGAACTTCTTGAGCCGGCCGCGGTGGCCGCGGGGACTGAGGCACTTCAGTCACGGTCTGCACGGCCACTACGGTCGGGGGTTCGAATCCCCCCTCGGGCATGGATATTTGTGCCGTCCTAGTTCGTAAGTAGTTCATAAGTAGTTTGTAAGTTTAGGGACTGATGACCCCCTACTTAAGTCCCATAGACTATACAAACATTTGAACATTTTTTTGAACTTCTTGACTGAGAAGCAGCGGCTCCGGTCACAAAAAGTGACACTAGGGCCTGGAGTGTGGGGAGCTTACCAGATCCCTCCATACCGCATCCGATGACGTCTTCCGGTGGAGGATGTCATGACGGCTGGTCGGTACCCAGTGGGCCTCTCGAGGCCTGCAGGACGGCGTTTACAGTTACGAATTTTCGAGTGAAACAATACGAGAATACCCTCATATGTTCAAAAGTCTTGAAATAGGTGAAACTGCAGTCCTCATAGAAGTTTTTATATCATAAACTAGCTGGGTTAACATACCGGTGATCAAAAAGTCAATATAAATTTGGAAATTTAATAAATCACGGAATAATGTAAATAGAGAGGTAAAATTTGACACACATGCCTGAAATGACATGGGGTTTTATTAGAAAAAAAAGTTCAGTTCAAAAAATGCCCGACAGATGGCGCTTCATCTGATCAGAAAAGCAATAATTAACATAACAAATTAAGACAAAGCAAATATGATGTTCTTTACAGGAAATGCGCCATATGTTCACCATCATTCTTCAACAATAGCTGTAGTCTGTGAATAATGTTGTGAACAGCACTGTAAAGCATGTCCGGAGCTATGATAAGGCATTGGCGTCGGATGTTGCCTTTCAGCATCCCTAGAGATGTCGGTCTATCACGATACACTTGCGACTTCAGGTAACCCCAAAGCCAATAATCGCACGGACTGAGGTCTGGGGACCTGGGAGGCCAAGCATGACGAAAGTGGCGGCTGTGCACACGATCATCATCAAACGACGCCCGCAAGAGATCTTTCACTCATCTAGGAGTATGGGGTGGAGCGCCATCCTGCATAAAAATCGTACGTTCCAGCAGGTGTTTATCAGCCAGGCTGGGGATGATGCGATTCTGTAACGTATCGGCGTACCTGTCACCCGTAACGGTAGCAGTTACAAAATCAAAATCACGCAGCTCCTCGAAGAAAAGAGGCCCAATAACGGTAGATGTGGTAAATCCAAGCCATACCGTGACTTTCTCGTCGTGCTGTGGAGTTTCAACGATAGTTCTAGGATTTTCGGTAGCCCAAATTCTGCAGTTGTGGGCGTTGACAGACTCTCAGAGCGTGAAATGAGCTTCGTCGGTCCACAACACGTTACTCAACCAGTCGTCATCTTCCGCCATCTTTTGAAACGCCCACCCCGCAAATGCCCCCCGCTTCACTAAACCGCCAGGTAACAGTTCATGATGCCGATGGATTTTGTAAGGATATCATCGGAGGGTACGCCTAAGTGCCAACCAAGTAGTAGTGTATAGAAAGCCGGTGCGACGTGCGACTGCATGAGCGCTGACTTCCCCGTGCATGGCCGAACCCGCCACAGTCTCCATTTCTTCCTGAACTGTCTCAGCAGCATTACGCCTTATCGTCGGTCGGCCACTACGGGGTCTATCGTCTAAACAACCCGTGGCTTCGAACTTCGAAATCATTCTCGCCACAGCTGCATTTGGCAACGGACCTTTACCCGTTCGAATCCCCTTCTTATGGCGATAGGATCGTAACGCTGAACTATCACATTCTCCATTCTGATAATACAGCTTCACTAAAAGCGCCTTTTCAGGTAACGTCAACATGCTGCGACTGCTGGTGCATCTGATTATCTCTCTCATTACAGCTCCTTTTATACACAATACACACAATTTTCATTCGTAGTCACTGACGTTTTGCCGTCCAGCGCCATCTGTCGGACATTTTTTGAACCTTTTTTTTTCTTCTAAAAAACTCCACGTCATTCCAAGCATGTGTGTCAATTTTTACGTCTTTATCTACATTATTCCATGATTTATTAGGTTTTCAAATTTATACTGACTTTTTGATCACCCGGTATACTGAGATTTTAACAGAATAAACCGTGAATCAAGTATCTTACGTAATTTCTACCCATCAGAGAATGTGTTCGTTTTAAGACATGCATTATAACGTCACACAAACACTGGTACTATACAGATAACTTTATCAAATGGTTATTTGTTTATTTATTGCTACGGGTTATTTCGCATTTACAATGTTTGTAAAAGCATATTTTTTGAAAATAATGTATTGTGGTAGTTGGTTAATGTCATATTTACGGTACAAATGTGGGTACGTCGAAAAAATAATTAGAATTTCAAAAACTGATTTGAAAAATACTATTAATTGTGTGAGTACTGACACGTTTTCTTCTTCTTACAAGGGAACCTCCCCATGCCCCCCCCCCCCCCAGATTTATTTGTAAGTTGGCGCAGTGGGTAGGATGTGAAAAACTGAACACGGATCAATAGAGAAAAATGGAAGAAGTTGTGTGGAAATAGGAAAAAATAAGCAAGATATAAAAACTTAACGGTTTATGGGAAAGATAAGCAACGCTTCGATCAACGCGAGCATAGGAGGGCTGTGGTCCTGTGGGTAGTGTGAGGAGCTGTGGAGCCAGAGGTCATTTTTTCAAGGCTTTCCTAAAACAAAATTCTTATTTTTTTTTTTTTAATTTTCGCAAAATTATGATCTGTCGTCTGTTCATTGACGTCTCTGTTCGCTGTAATCAGTTTAGTGTCTGTGTTTTGCGACCGCGCCGCAAAACCGTGCGATTAGCAGATGAAAGGAAAAGCCTCTCCAACGGGAACCATAAACATTTCGCAAAGGTGAAAGGTCAACCGATTCCTCCACAGGAAAACACGTCTGATGTATTCAATACGACACTGGTGACGGTTATGTGCGTCATATGACAGGAATCTCTTGTCGACCCACCTAACTTGTACACTTGGTGAATGGGCAATGAGTTTTACCTTGCCCGATTTAGGTTTTCTTGTGGATGTGGTAATCACTCCCAAAAAAGTGATGAAAACATAAGAGTTTGTCACATAAACTGCAACTAATGAATGCAACAGTTTCAGTGTCTGAAAATCAAGAAATTAATATTTGCACATCGGGGAAGGCTCGAACCAAGGACCTTTGGCTCTGCAATTCCTCACGTTGCCCCAGGACCCCTGCGCTACTATTTTCAGTGCTTATCTTTCGCATGAGCTGTTCAGTTTTTATATTTTGCTTACTTTCTCATAGTTTCACATAACTTCTTCCCGTTTTCTCGATTGATTTGTGTTTCTATCCACTGCGCCAACTTATAACTAAATCTGAGGGGGGTACGATGGGGAGGTTCCCCTTGTTAATTTGGTGGCTGGCCTTAGATGGCACCTTGAATGATGAAACTTACGCAATCATAATAATAATGATATTACGAGATTAAGATTATTATTTATACGAAAATTCCTGAGCCCTAATTATGCTTCTCCTACAATTCAGTGACCTATAGACTAATGGTCCATCCGCGCTATTGCTATAGTATTACGCCTATAAACGTCAGAAGTTTGGGAAATCTTGAATCACATTGATACGGATGAGACCTTCATTTTCCCGACATTATCGCCCTATGGGGTTAAGCGAGGCGTCGGGTTACATCTTGTAGCTCACACTAGTGCCCAGAGATTACGTGACCAGTATCAGCACTTCCGAATTAGCCCCACTGGCCTTAACGTATCATCTCATGACCATGGCTCAGATGGGGGTTTACATGAGTGACCTTGAATATAACTCCGACAGTTTCCTCAGGTGTAACACGATACCTCTTATCACTAGGAAGCTTTTTCAATGGAGTACAACACCCACTCTCAAATGTTCAAATGTTGGTAAATCTATCGGACCAACCTGCGTGGTCATCAGTCCGTATCTTACAAACTACTTAAACTAAGGTAAACTAACCTAAGGACAACACACACACCCATGCCCCAGGGAGGACTCGAACCTCCGACGACGAGCAACCGCACGCTCCGCAGCGAGGCTCTTCAGACCACTCGGCTACTCCACCGCCGCCACCCACTCTCGTTAGGACCCGCACTACAAAAAAAAAAAAAAACAAAAAAAAAACGCATATCAGCAAGTCTTCACTCGGGTAAATAGCTCAAACATGCTAACAAAAAAAAATCCAAATGTTTGCATAGCTTATGGGGCTTAACTACGGGGTCATCAGTCCCTAAACTTACAAACTACTTTTCAACTAACTAAGACTAAGGTCGGCAAAAAAATCCATGCCAGAGAGGGGGTTCGAACCCCCGACCGTAGTCGCCGTGCAGACCGTGACTGGAGCGCCTTAGTCCCCTCGGCCACCGCAGCCGGCAAACATGCTAACTTTCTGAATATGTTTTAAGGCCACCTCTGTAAAGGCAATACCAATTATTAAATGGATTCCAACAAGCAAATTCTTAAGTGCATGATGAGTGATTTTCTCTACCCCTCAGCTATTTGTCCATGTTTTTAGAATTTTATTGACTACAAATACAACGCAAATTAGATGTGACTGTTATTCAGGGAAATAAAAAACTGTGTGCCAAAGACTAAACCCTGGAAGATCCCTAACAGAACATGTTTCTGAGATGACTTCAAACTGCAGAAGAGACTATGATATATGTCAGATAGCTACTTGAGTGCACTTTTGAAAAAGTCCACAATCATAAATTATATTTAGTTGGTCAGCCGAGTGGGCATAGCGATTAGAGCATGTAAAGTGTCGAATAACATATCTCAGAAAGCACGAATAGCGAATTTTCCGCAGGCACGTAAATGCAGCGTCCTGGAAAGGGACGAAAACGGAAAACTGAAATTTCGAGAATGACTGCTGTGAAAGAAGTGGCGAGACGGCTCTCAGCCGTGTTGGTAAACGCTTTGGCTTTACGGCGCACCCCTTCGCTACGGAAATTGTTCCACTCTGTAAAGTTTGTGTTCGGTACGCAATTCAGTTTCAGCACACGTCGCTGAGGGGTCTTGCAGAATAAGTCCTCCCTGGAAAGCAGTAAGCTGAGATCGGAGGTGCAGGTACTCTACACGTGAAAACTTCAGGGCAGTTGCCGACACCGAGAAATGCGAACTTCCGGCGAGACCAGCAGAGAGGTTGGAAACACAGTGGGGGCGAAGCATTCGACTTCTAGTAACTTTAGCCCGATGGAAAACGTAGCACAAAGAAGAAAAACACTCAGTTCATACACGCTTCACTCTTTATCTGGCTTCATTTTGGAGATAGCAGATTTTAGTTCTAGTATAGAGAAAGGTTCTCCTAGGAAGTGATTTCCATTTTCCAAACTGCACACTACCGGATTTTGTGCTGTACGGCTACTAGTTTTGGGCATTTGTAATCTGCTGACTTGCTACCTGTTTTGCCGGCCGCGGTGGCCGAGGGGACTGAGTCGCTCCAGTCACGGCCTGCACGGCCACTACGGTCGGGGGTTCGAATCCCCCCTCGGGCATGGATATTTGTGCCGTCCTAGTTTGTAAGTAGTTCATAAGTAGTTTGTAAGTTTAGGGACTGATAACCCCGTAGTTAAGTCCCATAAGCTATACAAACATTTGAACATTTTTGAGCTACCTGTTTGGGTGACATATAAATGAGAATGTGTGTTGCTTTACTGACATCTCCACCGATTTCTTTTTAGGAGCTTCTAGGTCCAGCCGGTACATCTTTCCCCATTAGGTCATAGCACTTGGTTCTGCAATTCTCAACAGTAGCAAACATTGGAGATGTGTGTATGAATGCATCGTTTCGCGGCGAGTTATGCTGATAAAATTCTCTCGGACTTCCAGATGGCGCTTCATCTGATCAGAAAAGAAATAATTAGCATAACAAATTAAGACAAAGCAAAGATGATGTTCTTTACAGGAAATGCTCAATATGTTCACCATCATTCCTCAACAATAGCTGTAGTGGAGGAATAACGTTGTGAACAGCACTGTAAAGCATGTCCGGAGTTATGGTGAGGCATTGGCGTCGGATGTTGTCTTTCAGCATCAATAGAGATTTTGGTCGATCACGGTACACTTGCGAATTCAGGTAACCCCAAAGCCAATAATCGCATGGACTGAGGTCTGGTGACCCGGGAGGCCAAGCATGACGAGAATGGCAGCTGAGCATACGATCATCACCAAACAACGCGCGCAAGAGATTCTTTCATGCGTCTAGCAATATGGGGTGGAGCGCAATCCTGCATAAAAATCGTACGTTCCAGCAGGTGTTTATCAGCCTGGCTGGGGATGATGCGATTCTGTAACACATCAGCGTACCTCTCACCCGTCACAGTACCAGTTATAAAACCAGAATTACGCAGTTCCTCGAAGAAAAAACTCCCGATAATGGTAGATGTGCTAAGTCCAACCCAAACCGTGCCTTTCTCGTCGTGCAATGGAGTTTCCACGACAGTTCTAGGATTTTCGGTAGCCCAAATTCTGCAGTTGTGGGCGTTGACGGAACCTCGGAGTGTGAAATGAGCTTCGTCGGTCCACAACACGTTACTCAACCAATCGTCATCTTCCACCATCTTTTGAAACGCTCACACCGCAAATGCTTTGATATCCACGAGCTTTTGGCCGAAATCTCCTAGGCCATTGTCAAGTGGTGACTGTCTTATCATTGCGTGCCTGCCGCGCCCGCTTCAACCGTCCTATGGCCGTGTCCCAAGCTGTGCTTGGCGATGCGGATGAGCACCAGTGACGTCACAGGGTGCCGCGCTGGTATACAAGGACGGCGGCAGCAATGGTAAGACAGTCACCATTTGACAATGGCCGAGGAGATTTCGGCCGAAAGCTCGTGGATATAAAACCAATTGACGCGGCTGGAAGCCCGAGAGAATTTTATCAGCATTAGAAAGATGTGTCTGTCTGAAAATGTACCTCAGTGTAATCAGCCTTCTTAAAATTAAACCTTCTCCTATAAAGTACCTTTTCTGGTTTCGACACTGCAACTGATTTGCGTGTAGAGTTTTGGTTTACCAATGACCTTTGTACACTGCCCTGACATTCTGAAGGATACAAAGATGTTATCGAAAATATAATCTCTCTTCTACCTCCCTCTGTTGACAAATGGTGGTATCTTTGTGCGGTGGATAAAGTCCCAGATTGTATGATCCGGGACACTACCGAAACCTCTCACCGTTTTCGTTGTGCCTGTTGTATACCCAGACTGTGCTACGGCAGTTGAACCAAATACCTAGGATTTACAATTACGAACAACTTAGACTGGAGAGAAGACATAGAAAATATTGTGGGGAAGGCGAACCAAAGATTACGTTTCATTGGCAGAACGCTTCAAAGATGCACCAGCTCCACCAAAGAGACTGCCTACATCACACTTGTGCTCCCTCTCTTGGAGTACTGTTGCCCTTTGAGGGACCCTCAACAGGTGGTACTGACGGAAGATATTGAGAAGGTTCAGAGAAGGGCAGCTCGTTTTGTTTTATCACGTTACCGGGGGGGGGGGGGGGGAGCATCACGGAAATGTTGCACGAATTGGGGTGGATATCATTAAAAGAAAGACGTTATTCATTGCTGGGTGATCTGTTTGCGAAGTTTCAATCACCGACTTTTACTTATGAATGTGAAAATATTTTGCTAGCACCCACCTACTTAGGGAGACATGACCATCCCAATAAAATAAGGGAAATCAGATCGAAAACGGAACGATTTAGGTGTTCTTTCTTCCCGCGCGCTATTAGAGAATGGAACGGTAGAGAAAAGTTATGAAAGTGGTTAATGAACCCTCTGCCAGGCACTTAAATGTGATTTGCAGAGTATCTATGTAGATGTAGATATAGATAGAAAATAGTAACGGTCATATCACACTTCCCTGGGGCACTCCTGACGATACCCTAGTCTCTGATGAACAGTCGCCATCGAGGACAACGTAGTGGGTTCTTTTACATAAGTAGTCTTCGAGTCATCCTCATATATGTGTACCTATTCCATATGCTCGTACCTTCGTTAGCAGTCTGCAGTGCGGCACCATGTCAAACGCCTTCCAAAAATCGAGAAATACGCAGTCTGCGTGTTGCCTTTCATCTATAGCTGTGTTTTTCAACCTGCCGGCCGCTACCCCAAGGGGGTCGAAAAATCTTGGTCGCGGGATCGCCGTCACAAGAGGCCATACTTGCACCGTAAAATAACCAGGGGTTCAGTAATACAGAAACGTTTACTTAAGCGAAATATATTTTAATGTTAAAATTACGGATTGCTTTCTATAAATTTCATCATGAATTGATAGTAATTCTGAATAATGCGAAAAAGATAGACTCCTTTACAAACTGTCCATACATTGGAACTTCCCTAAATGAGCATAATTCGCTTCTGAGTCTACACTGAAGAACGAAACAGTCGTTAAGCAAAATTTATTTTTCTGTCGGAAATCCTATAAAAATAGGATAATGTGTTCCATTTCGAATAACGTATCTTGTTCTTCTTCCGTCGCGCATTAGTCTTCCCTCAGCCTGTTGCAGCTACATCTGATCCTTCCATCGCTTTGCAGGTATTCCAACGCATCTTGTTCCCTGAGGTGTACATCACCAAAATTGTAGTGCTAATCTTGATTCGTCCATTAGTAGCAGATGGGATATACATTTTTGTGGTATTCGACAACCTACATAGTTACCCTCGTTTCTAAGATTAAAATTTAGTCTGTTACTTGCTATTACGGTTTAGGATTTGCCAGATGATAACACTATTATGGGATTGCTATTAAAAGTAACTGTTTCATTCTCGTACCGAATTCTGTGACAGCTAACTGTCGGGTTTATTTATTTATATATAAACTGATCAAAAGCCTCAAACCGAAAAAATTGTTATAAAATAGATTGCGCAACGGATAACACGACCCCGGGTATTTAATAAATTGTCACAACCTTCGATACAGAGTTGGGGAAAACTATTGACAACTGTCCAAACTTTTGCTTTTTTTTACCTGCATCCTTATCACACATCTGATATTAGTTACTTTATTTACTTTCTGTTATTAGCATTCCAGCTTTTTCAGTTAAATTTAAACGGGGGCAGGCATTTTTCCATAATAGTCTGACTAATTCAAGTCAAGAGTTTTATTTTCTAAAAGTATGCAAATAGAGCCACTACCCTTAGACAAATTACAATTCACGAACAAAAAACATGGAATGTTAACACTCATTGTAGAGCAGACAAATATTTTTGAACCACAAGCTCTAGGATTAATTAACTGGTCTCCTAAACATATAATTTTTTAACATGTTTCACGCCACACTGCATGGAAAGAGAAAAAAGAAAATGATTTATTGGACGAATAAGGATATCCCTCTTCACAGACGCACCCGCGCGTCAACTATTTCTTTACTCTGCATGCACTAAGCATGCTATTTAAACTTGCAGATGAATAAAATAAATGGTTCAGCAAAGAGGTTGGCCGTTATTAAGTCGCTGATATTAATGCAAGACATGTGACACGCAAAGGTATCTACCGCTAAAAATCGGACAGAAAAAAAACCCGAAAACACACACCATATAAAAGATATTATAAAAGGAATCGACACGTTGGACTTAGTCACTCAACAAGCATATTTTGTGCTCCTTCCTACTGAAGCACGCATCAAGAAATACGGTGGGAAGCACACTATATACACAAAATTAAGTAAGCTCCAAAAAGAAAAACCAATAAAATTCAAGATTTCATCTAAATTTTCCTACAAATACTTTGTACGGTAAAGATGCCACTGTACACCACTCTGCTCAATTACAACCATGCCCCACAACAAAGCCTCCGCGGCTCGTTCTGCCTTGGTCTGATTACCAAAAACAAAAAAAAAAAACCAAAATTGCAAAATCAATGAAATACCTCGGAACATGCGGTTTAAAATGAGAGCTTTCTCATTCCCGAGGCTGTTATCGACGACTGAAGGTGCATTCTTACTTTTAAATTGCCAGACTATGGGCCTATTGTATAATGGCGCCAAAATTTGTCTAAGCCCCATGACACAAAGAAAACTCCGTAAATTCTCATGCGATTTTCTCCGCACAAACTTTAAAATGAGTGTTTTACAAAGCTCTACTAAATAAAACTATCAAATATAGAGAAATCGCAAAGGATGAGGTAGCACGTGGATGCTAAGTCCCGACCGTTACCGTTGGATTCAAACTATTGGATGTACTCAAAATGACCAAAATAACCAAATTCGATAAACTTTCTGCCATTTTAAGATAAGTCTCCTTCAACTGTTGCGTTTCGAGTCAGATTAAGTACAATAAGACACATTTTTACAAACTACCTTACCAAATTTTGCTGCAATCGAGCACGGCACCTCCGCTCTTTCGGACCTCCAAGCTAACTCTGCGCTCAGGAGAGACCATGTTTGGCAATGTACCGCAACTTTTTTTAAAAGCGAGGAAGAAACTTGTCAAATTGCCGGTTCCTGCACTTTGTGGAATTCGGTATTACCACTCTTATTCCATTTGTTATTTTAGCTGTAAAAGAAAACGTAGTCACGGTTTGAAACAAAATATTTGCTCTTTATTTTAGTGCAGAACAAAGTAACATCAACAAAGTCATATCTGAACTACAGAAAAGGTAATACAATCAACGTTAAAAGCGTCCATAGTAACCATGCCAAAGACAAAGATTTTAGTAGACGCATTGATTCTAATTAATGACTTTCATCATATTCCATTAATAGTGAATAATTGCTTAGGAAAAAAACAGGGAATTTGTTGCAATGTCTACACTTCCCTTCCGTTTCATTAAGGAACGACAGTTGTCATTGAAATCTAGGATTCCATTTATATATGAAACTACCAGTATCTGCACGTTGTTCAGAATATTCATTATCACAGTACCCTCCCCGTCGTTGTGCAAATGCTTCAGAAGACCAGAGTTCAATTCGTTGTTACGTATTTCACGGCATGTTCACGAAATAGAACAAACGCACATTTTAAAGGGAGCACTATTACATCTGCACAACTCTAAATATTGCAGAAGATAAAAAAAAAATGTTCAAATGTTTAAGTTTATGGAACTTAACTACGGGGTCATCAGTCCCTAAACTTACAAACTACTTATCTACTACCTTATACTAATGACGGCACAAACATCCATGCCCGAGGGGGAATTCGAACCCCCGACCGTAGTGGCCGTGCAGACCGTGACTGGAGCGCCTCAGTCTCCTCGGCCACCGCGGCCGGCTGCAGAAGATAGCTCTATTTAATTAATAAGTGCCGGAAACTCTTTTAGGAGCTAAGGCGAAAAAAATGGTACCGGCGGGTTTGGAACTACGAACCACATATATCACAATATAACGCACTGCCCATAACACCACGGCGAACAACTACGGCATTGTCCCTTAATTCTGGTACTATTCGTGGCAGTTGCTAACAGCTAAACTGACATTTTTTAGACACTAGATTATAATTTGTCGCACTACGAACAACGCGTTTTTGTTAATTCTTGAGTGCGCCACTGCTTTGCAATGACAACGCGTAAGTTAGAATAAGACAATCATAAAATACGGTAAGCAAGATGGCGTTTTCCAGAGAGAGAGTTCTTAGTGACGAATGTCATGTTGCATTTCCTAACGCCTCTGCTTCGTCCGACAGGCATCGTGAGGCCCACTGGGTACCGACCTTCCGCTGTGTCATCCTCTGCCCGAAGGCGTCACCGGATGCGGTATGGAGGGGGGCGTGTTCAGCCAACACCACCTAGAAGACAAGGCGTTACAACAGGCCGTGCCTACGTCACACTTAGAGGCCCCGGCCGCCACCTCACTGGCTGTTGGCTGGGGCACGTCCACCGCCGCGCAGCGGCCGGCCAGTCAGATGGCGGCCGCGGCCTCTAAGTGTGACGTACGCACGGCCTGTTGTAAGGCCTTGTCTTCTAGATGGTGTTGGTTCAGCGCCCCGCACTCCCGGCCGTTATGTCAGTTTTCGTACCGGAGCCGCTGCTTCTCCATCAAGCAGCTCCTCAGTTGGCCTCACAAGGGCTGAGTGCACCCCGATTGCCAACAGCGCTCGGCAGACCCGGACGGTAACCCATCCAAGTGCTAGCCAACCTCGACAGTGCTTAACTTCGGTTAATCTACGGGAACCCGTGTAGCCACTGCGGCACGGCCGTTCCTAATGCCTGGTTTACGTAAATTCTAGAGGCGGTGTGAAATCTCCGTTATTTTTGCAAATATCTCTGTAACGGTGAGAGTTACGAAAAAAACTTAAGAGAGGAAAGTCGTAGATAATTTTCTCCTCTACAGATTCGGTTATTCAGTTTTCGGTCAGATGGACGGTTTGTCCACAGTTACAATTACTTTACAAACGGCTTTTTTAGTGTCACTAACGTATTTTTTGTTCGAAGAAATTGAAAAAGTGAGGTTCTGGTCTCTGGCGGCCAACTATTATGTCTGTAAAATTTGGTGCCGATCGGCTGAATGGTTCGATCTAAGAAGTGGGAACGAATTATAGACAGACAGACAGACATCAAATCGCCGTTATTTTAGCAATATCTCTGAAATGATGCAACATACGAAAATAAACATAAGAGATAAAATTGTAGAGAATTTTCTCCCCTACAAATTTGTTTATTCAACTTTTGTGTCAGACCTACGGTCTGATCGGATCGCAAAGGCCCACTGTTAGTGTTACTACCGCAACCTGAAGTGGGCCGAAAACACAAACTACCATACCCAACGGGGACTCGAATCTCTTACGGGAGCGGCCGGTCCGTGCAATCCGTGACTTGGCACTTCAGACCGCGCTGCTATTTCCTCGCGATTGGACAGGCCGTAAGGCGTGCACAGATAGCTCAGTCTGTAGGTCGCTATCCCGCGAAATGCAAAGGTCCTGGGTTCGAATTCAAGGCTGGCAGACAGTATTAATCTGTCACGAAGTTTCGTCATAAATTCTACCAATCAGACTAGTTTATTGTACCTCATAATGAAATCGGTTATCTTTCGATAGTATTTTGTCTTTCTCTACCGATCAGGCGAAGATATTTTAGGAATTTAAATCGTCCATTTATCTGCCTCTTTTCATGCATTTTGAGCCAAATCGATGAGACCTATACTGCGACCTTCAATTGTCAGAATGATACTGTAACTCGCTTATACTGTAGTGGGAAACCCTTCACAAGCGTTTCCTCTTTTCCGATGGCGAGTTCAGTCGAAATATTTTAAAAATCTTTTTTAAGTTTAAGGGGCTTAACTGCGAGATCATCAGTCCCTAAACTTACAAACTACTTATGAACTACCTTATACTAAACATCCATGCCCGAGGAGGGATTCGAACGGCCGACCGCAGTGGCCGTGCAGTCTGTGACTGGTGCGTCGCAGACCACTTAGTCACTGCGGCCGCCCAAAGTATTTTAGTAATTTAAAACGGTCATCTTCCTGCCTCTTGTAATGTAGTTTGAACCAAATCGGTTAGATCCATCTAACCACCACCCCTTGTTTGTAAACTATAAATGGTAAGTCATAAATATATGGCAATGTTCGCTTACTTTTCTTTATTTTTTGGGATGCTGATAAACCTGATGTTTTTTTTACTCAAGTCTGAATTATTTTGACAATTACATATTGAACACCTTCCACCGCCTTTTCTGTTTAGTATTGCTCATTATACAGGGTGAAGCATTAAAACTGTTTTTCGGAATATTTGGAAAAAAATCGTCTTTAAAAAGTTGTAATAAAAGTTGTTCGCCTCGAAGATGGCCATCCATTAACATAAAGCTTGATCCCCCTAAACCAATCCTATGGCGGAAGGGGAGTGACCTTGAAATCTTAAATAGGAACCCCTATTTTTATTGCAGATTTTTATTCTGTATAAAACAATGTAACTTATGTATGAAACATTTGTTTTTCGTTTCTTGATAGATGTCGCTGTAATCGGCAAAAATAGAAATGAGTCGAAAATTATTGTAAACCGGTTATATCTCAAACAAATAGAGATCGAAATTTTTCTCTAGGTTCAACACTTGCAGTTTCAAGAAACAGTTGGACAATACTGAGAAAAGTCGTTGCAGAGGGAACATTCCTATCAGGAAATGGATTAGCATACATATGACGAGCTTATATCTCTCTGCAACTGTTAAAATCGTGATATTGTGTAGAGGTGTGTATTTTTTCCTTATTGTTATTTTCATGCTTATTACGTACAATTCAGCAGGCTGGCATCAACATGAGCGTCGCTCTTCAGCCGAGAGAGAATAAAACGATGAACATAATGAATATAAAACAGTGACACGGAGATAAAATATTGATAATTAAAATATTTTACAACCACGTGTTATTGGCGGATACAGAGTAGACAGATAAGAAAACATGTAGTAAGTTAAAGGAAATCATGTACTAGTGACGTTAAAATCACATTGAGAAACCGAGACACTGGACACGACGAAAACCACACGGATTACTGCTTAAAATAACAGATGTGATACTTGTTTGATAAAATACACTGATGCACTTGAGACACAGAGACACTGAACGACGCACTTGATTAAAACGACGGTACGGGGGACCCCGCAGGGAAAAGGAGCGGGGAGGGTAGAAAGCGTGAGTGGAGGGGGTAGGAGGGGGTGGGGAGGAAGCATAAGTACTCCGCGGTTGGGGGGGGGGGACCAAGCGGTGGAAGGGAAGAGGGGGCAAAGCAACCACGGAGAGGCGATCAGGGTTGGTAGGAGGGATATATTTCCGGACGGAGAGCATCATCCGGGAGAAGAAGGTGGCGGAAGTTACCCTGAGAAAGGATGTGGAGAGTGTGCAGGTCAGATGAAAGGAGAGAGGGATGCAGTGATGAAGGCGTCCAGGATTGATGAGAATTTGGTAGACCAGGGGGTTATGGGAAGCTTTTTTGGTTCGTATATAGGATCCGGATGTGTTCGAGGTACTGCTGGAGGTGAGGGAATGGGATGAGGTCGTACAGGAGAGTTTGAAACTTGCACGGAGTGAACTTGCTCGGAGAAGGAATTTGTTGACACTTGCTCAGAGCCCTGGACACTGCAGGTAGCGGACAGCGTGTTCCACAGGTAGCGCACGCCGCTGCAGATACCTTTGGACCTGCTCGCCGTCTGAGTTGTCAGAGCTCGCTGTAAAATGGAACGGTCCGACGTCGTTATGCTGTACGACGCGAATTTATTGTTATGATAATTTCAAGTCGTTTTTCACGCCTACGGCCCACGCGCCGTACGGTTGGTGCTGATGCTGCCAAGTCCGCGCTGATGTTGCGGCGCGACCCAGGCGAACAACACGCTTTTATTGGAACTTTTATACCTGTAGTGGTTGCCAAGAGCCGCCCTCTATGTTAATAGCCAAGGAACCTGTCGGATCGGTCTTGAAGAGACGCAAGATTACCTCATTTCCGCCGGCCGCGGTGGCCGAGGTGACTGAGGCGCTCCAGTCACGATCAGCACGGCCACTACGGTCGGGGGTTCGAATCCCCCCTCGGGCATGGATATTTGCGCCGTCCTAGTTCGTAAGTAGTTCATAAGTTCAAATGTTCAAATGTTTGTTAAGCTTATGGGACTTAACTACGGGGTCATCAGTCCCTAAACTTACAAACTACTTATGAACTACCTTATACTAAAGACGGCACAAATATCCATGCCCGAGGGGGGATTCGAACCCCCGACCTTAGTGGCCGTGCAGACCGTGACTGAAGCGCCTCAGTTCATAAGTAGTTTGTAAGTTTAGGGACTGATGACCCCGTAGTTAAGTCCCATAAGCTTAACAAACATTTGAACATTTGAACCTAATTTCCTCCTCCATCGTAGGCCCCTGTATTCCTTTTCCTAAATAAATCACTTCAGTGTCAGTCATGACTTTAATTTATCATCCTTACATTAGACGTCTATCCTGGAGCCCACAATCGCAGCTTGCCCATTCTATAAAATGTAGCACAACACGGCCGACTGGCCGCGGTGGAGTAGCCGAGCGGTCTAAGGCGCCTCGCTGCGGAGCGCGCAGTTGTTCACCGTCGCAGGTTCGAATACTTGCAACAGAAGTACAATGTGCTGTCTTCAGAGGAACGATCATAATTAGTTTCGGCGTAGACTTATAAACTACCGTACAGTTTATACGCCGAGGTGTTTAAGAGGAGACTCCATACAATAATTTCACCTTCTTTGGCAATAGCAACGAAATTTTAAAATCGTGTCTATTATGGAAAGATGTAGCAATACTCGACGTTTTAAGTCCATAACTTCATTGGCATTCGAGTTCTGAATTTTTAATTTGCTTTAATGGTTGAGAGAGAGAGAGAGAGAGAGAGAGAGAGAGAGAGAGAGAGAGAGAGAGAGAGAGAGAGAGAGCTAGAAAACCAATGTTTGACACTTTCAAATTTCAGATTTTGTAGGTAAATTTACAAGACATAATTCTACAGTTCTGTACATTCATTTTGTGAGATACATTCCTCACATGTTTCTAGTGCTTATTTCAAATTTCAGCCTTAAATATTCTTTAATTATTGGTACTTAAATATAGCCATAAAAGAAGCAAGTTACATGCTCGATTTTATTCATGCATAGAAGTATGCAAACACAACGACTACTTCGTACGATAATTTCATTCAGATTGGTTAATACTTGTAATAAAAAGTTTACGCCGTGTTAAATAAGTAAACTGCAGATAAAATGCATTTTAATGTTTTATAAAAATTAGATAAACCCATTAAAATTTACCGGCACCATAACTCTTCCCCTTCCTGTTTATATGAGGCTACTTCTCGTAATTTCGACAACAGGGTTGCCTTTTTCTTGAATGTTCTGAAAATAAATCTACTCACAGACTTCTCAAGGAGGGGCAGTAGTACGTATATCTGATTGTAAGCATCTGCCTATTTCCTTACAATTCTTTGATTCTACTGAACAGAAGTTCAGTCTATTCCCTGATGTATATTTTCATAGGCAACAGGCAAAGTAATTGATATGCAAATATTGGCTGCCAGTTATTTCGCTTCAGTTGTCCTGGAAATATTGCAACTTGTAGCTCTCTGTTTACGTTTATACCAAGTTCGGAGTAAAAGTGGTTTTGTTTGATGGTAACAGAAATCAGAAATTATCTTTGGTATTTTTCGATGTGCCACAGTCACTTACACGTTTCTTACGCTTATCTGTATTTCGAATATAGACAAATCGTTTTGCGATCTACGAATAAGTACTCCAAACATGTGAAAGCCTTTTTTCTGTTTAATTGAAGATTGAGGGTGGAGTCTTCCGGTAAAATGGAGAGTAGCTGTTTTTAAAGCGATGAAAATAGCATGACGGTAGGTTTAGGCACATCAACATATCTGTGCAGGATGCCTAACATGTTTATTCTATGTTTAATGTTAGAAATAAAATGCTTTTAACAGGTATGACTTAACAAAGTCATCATTTTCAGCAGAGATATAAAAGTCTCAATAAGTTACCAAACATTTTCACTATGAAAATACATCTTTTCTTACAGGAGGAACATTCAACGAATTAATCTGTAGTTGAAGTTACTATATAGCTCTTCACCCATCAAAGGGTTGTTCAGTTTAATTGATTTTAGGATTATGTTGACAGTTTGGAGTCTACAGCTAGAGCTTATACACCTACAACTTAGAGTTTGCTTTATTAGTTTCACAACAAAATTAGTCTCGTTGGCTTTTTTTTCTAAATGTAAATATGCAGCTACGATTATGTCGATGTTTAGATTTGCTTGTACATGCTTTTTACTCAAGGACGAAATCCAACCACAGAAGCTCTCTTTCAGATTTGAAATTAAGTTTTGTCTTCGAATTAGCTTTACTGGAAAAGTATCATTCTTCCTTTAGTGAAAAGGAAAATAATTTTCTTTGATATTCTGTGTGTTTATGTTTAATTTTTAAATCAAATGCTATTGATATATAAATTTATCAATTTAAATTTCGTTCTAAAACGGCAATAAGGCTGTATCAGTAATAAGAGCTATCACGTTTCGTTCTTGGTTGCCACCCGCTCTCTTCAAAGAAGTTGAAATTAAGAATTTCATCGTCCGTTCTCATTAAGGCGTTTCATTGTCACTTCTCGTTCCTACAGCAGTCTTAAAAATAAATTTGCTGCGAAACGCCTTAATGAGTCACCTCGAAGCGATACGCAGTTGGTTAGTGCCGTGGTGTGAGCTTCAAGCAGCACGCAGGAGCGGCTGTGCTGAACTGTTGGACTTCTCAGTGCACCTGCACCTGTAACTGACTCTAAATAATGAGAAATGTGAAGTCGTTCACATGAGTACGAAAAGAAATCCGTTAAACTTTGTTTACAAGATAAATCAATCAAAAGTGAAGGCCATAAACTCCACAAAATACCTAAGAATTACTATTACATCAGACTTCAATTGAAAAGAACACGTAGATAATGTCGTGAAAAGGCGAACCAGAGACTGCGTTTTATTGTCAGAATCCCTCAAAGATGCAACAGAACTACTAAAGAAACTGCATACACTACTCTTGTCTGTCCTTTTTTGGAGTATTGCTGCCCAGTGTGGGAACCTAATCAGGTGCGTTTGACGGAGGACATCGAAAGAGTCCAAAGAAGGGCAGCTCGTTTCGTATTACCACGATACAGGGGAGACAGCGTTACGGAAATGATACAGGATCTGGGATGAGAATCATTACAACAACGGCGCTTATCGCTGCGGCGTGGGCTACTTACGAAACTCCGGTCGCCAACATTCTCCTCCGAATGCGAAAATATATTGTTGACTCCCACTTACATAGGTTGAAAAGATCATCAGAATAAAATACGAGAAATCAGAGCTCGAACAGAGAGATTCAGGTGTTCTTTTTGCCCCGCGGTATCAGGGAATGCAATGTGAGATAAATAGTATAACGGTGGTTCGATGAACCCTCTACCAGGCACTTAAATGTGATTTGCAGAGTATCCAGTTTTGATGTAGATGTAGAAAAGCCGGTTAGCCTGCCTAGAGCCCCGGTCTCTGAGCAGGTGTCACTCCGTGCAAAAGTCACTCCGTGCAAGTGTTCCTACCCCGTACAGGATCCACGTGCGGAAGGGAGGCGGATACGGTAGACGAAGTGGAGGGTGTGGCGTTTAAGGGTTTGGAGGTTTGTATAATAGGTGGGCAGAAACGCAGCCGGTGTGGAAACTACAAAGGACAGGACGTATGAGGAATCGATTGATGTACAGGATAGTGGAGGGGTTAAGTCCCCACGTCCGCCCAGAGAGGAGTTTGAGTAGGTTGAGACGGAACATGCCTTTCTGTCAGACCACGCAGAGGTGGGGAGTCCAGAAGAGGGAGCGACTGAGGGTGAGGCCAAGGTATTTCAGGATGGCGCTTTGATGGATGGGAAGATCGTGGAGGGTGAGGTACCAATCATAGAGACAGAAGCAGGGGGTGGTGCGACCAATTATGATTACCTGGGATTTATCAGGGTTGACGGATAGGAGCCAACAGTTGCATCATGCAGTGAACTCGGTGAGGTGAGACTGGATCAAGTTCTGGGAATGGGCAAGGGAGGGGGCTAGGAAGTCGGTGTCGTCAGCATATTGCAGGAGGTGGGCGGGAGGCTGGGTTTGGGGCATATCGGCGGAGTAGATGAGGTAACGGGGAGGGGGGAGGGGGAGGGGACGGAGCCTTGCGACATCCCGGCGGAGTATAAAACAAAAGGGAATCAGTTACAGGCAGTGAGCTAGGAGTTGCGTTGGGCGAGGAAGGACGCAATGAAGTGGACGTAATTAACAGGAAGGGCTTAGAGCTGAAGTTTGAAAATGAGAGTGGAATGCCACACACGGTCGTAGGCTTTCTCGATATCGAGGGATACAAACATGGCGGATCGACGGAGTTCATATGGATAGAGAAGAGATGGGTGAGGCGAAGGAGCTGGTCATCGGCAGAGAAGGGAAGTCAGAAGCCACATTGCGAGATGGGGAGGAGCTGATGTTGGCGGAGGTGCTGACAGATATGGCGGGAGAGGATGGTTTTCAAGACTTTGCTGAACATAGAGGTGAGACCGATGGGACGGTATTATGAGGTCTGGGATGGGGGTTGTCGGTGATCGTGGGCGATGATCAGTGTGTTTTAATCTGAGGGAGGAATGTGTTCCAAGTACTGGAAGCCGAGGGCGAGCGGGATTGTAAAGGTGTCACTACACTCAATGTCATGGGGAAGAGGGAGTAGTCGAAGCGAGGATTGTTGGGGATGGAGAAAGTTGCAGGCGAAATGTTAGACCTTACTGGCGTTGTCGGGAAAATGACGGTCTTCATGTGGGGGTGAATAGTAGGGGGTGGAGTGTCTGCCAGTAAGGCGGCGGAATGTTTGCCAGTACTTGGAGGAAGGTGACAGGGAGCTTTGAATTTAGACGGGTGCATGTCTGACGCCAGCCCTTGCGTTTCTTCGCGGACAAAAGAATATACAGGGTGTTTCACTAAGTGTGTTTGCCTCTGTAAATTATAAAATAATAGGTGATGGGAAATTTTAATGCGGTAGGTCAACACAAGAAATGTTACACTTTCTGTGGAGCTATGAACATAGATTATTGTATCATTTTCCAAAGAGTTACAGCACAAAGATATAATTTTTAAATGAAACAATAGTTTTTTCTATCATGCATTGGAATCGTTGAAACCAGCTGCGTCCAAATCAATTTAAACTACATTCCTATCACTGTTAGTTTGGGAGCTACAACCCTTCAAAGTTTCAGGGGCAGATACCACACGCTGCACATAATACATGGCTGTGTGGTGGGTGATGGATGTTATGGCGGTGGGAAGTTGATTTACATGAGATGTTCAAATGTGTGTCCATGTTCCTCAATGCATAATGCAATGCGCCGTCGAAAGGATCTGCGGACGAGACGTAACATCGCCGGTGTGACGGAGCGACATGCGTCCTCGATGCGCCGTTTTAGATCATCTGGGGATGTGGGCTCAGTGACATAAACGCGATCCTTTAGATTTCCCCACAAAAAGAAATCTACTGGTGTTAAATCGGGCGACCTTGCGGGCCATGAATGAGGACCATGGCGCCCCAACCATCTTCCTGCATACCTGTTCTTTAGTTCTTCCACAACAGCTCGCGCAGAATGGGCTGGGTGACCATCGTGCTGCATCCACCATAATTTGTGAACGTGGACTCATCAAAGAACATAACACTTTGTAAAGACTCCAGCGTGAAATTACGCATGGCCCACTCACAGAATGTCACTCTTGCACGGAAATCGTTCCCATGCAGCTCCTGGGTCAGTGACAGGCGGTACGGGTGAAACCTGTGGCCGTGTACTATACGCCACACATATGTGAGACTGACACCAGCGACTGCAGCAACGGCTCGTAAGCTGACATGAGGATCATGGTGTAGTGCAGCTAAAACAAACACCTCCGTCTCCACACTTCTTGCAGGTCTTAGTCTGTTACTGCGGCGAATTACCAAGCTGCCTGTTTCCCGAAGTCGTTGTTCGGCACGTAAGAACGTAATGGCTGCCGGGGCTTTTCGACTAGGATATCTCACGGCATACGCCGTGGCTGCTTCAGTGGCATCGTGTCGGCACTCGCCGAGCATCAGCATCATGTCAACATACTCGTTGTTCGTGTATGCCATCGTCATCCGATGTCAGTAACTGTGGTATATTGAGCCCCGGTTGTTTGTGTGGCTCCAACTGTCAGGTATACGGCCGTGTGCGGCGACAGTCGGCAGGCTAACAGTGCATCGAGGAAGCTTCTCGCTCCGTGACACCGGCGACGTTACAACTCGGCCGCAACACATTTAGAAGGCGCATTGCATTATGCGCAGCGTATGTGGTATCTGCCCCTGAAACATTGAAGGGTTGTAGCTCCCAAACTAACAGTGATAGGAATGTACTTTAAATTGATTTGGACGCAGCTGGTTTCAAAGAATCCAATGCATGATAGAGAAAACTGTTGTTTCATTTAAAAATTATATCTTTGTGCTGTAGCTCTTTGGAAAATGATACAATAAACTATGTTCATAGCTCCGCAGAAAGTGTAACATTTCTTGTGTTAAACTACTGCATTAAAATTTCCCGTCACCTATTATTTTATAAGTTACAGAGGCAAAGACACTTAGTGAAACACCCTGTAGATGAGCAATAAAAATTAGGGGTTCGTATTTAAGTGTTCAAAGTCACCTCCACTCCTGTCCCTGGAAATGGTACAGAGGGGTCAATCTTCTTTCTAGTTGACGTCCCTCTTGGATGTGAACAACTTTTATTGCTACTTCTTTTAATCCGATTTGCATTTTTCAAAATATTCCGAACAACAGTTTTATGTCTCTCATCTTGTGTATCACACTGGTAAGGCTTTAGAAATTAACCAAATCTAATTTTTACGATACCGTACATAAGACTGCTATTTATTTATAGGAAAAAAGGAGAGCAGTTCAAATTTTTGTAGAGCTTATGGGACTTAACTACGGGTTCATCAGTCCCTAAACTTACAAATTCCTTATCAACTAGCTTATACTAAACCCCCCACCGCAGCGGCTGTGCAGACCGTGCCTGAACGCCGCAGACCGCTCGGCCACTGCGGCCGGCCCAAAATTTAAATTCAAATGTTCAAATGTCTGTAAATCTATCGGACCAAACTGCATTGTCATCAGTCCGTAGCTTACAAACTACTTAAACCTAGGTAAACTAACCTACGGACAAACACACACGCCCATGCCCCAGGGAGGACTCGAACCTCCACGGCCCAAAATTCACAATTAGTAAACAAAACAACCATTCGCATTTCGATTGAAACAACACTTTTCCATATTGAAACCGAGTAGATTTTACGCATGCATAACTAATTTTGGCGCACAGATTGCAGCGGTACCTATTCATAGATGAATTCATGCAGATATTGTTTCCGCGTGCTTCAGTTTTTTTGCATAGTCTGTGTAGTGTTCCGCGGTCAGTCGCATCAGAACTGTAGCCGCGGTGGATTAGCCGTGCGCACTGAGGCGCTCCACTCACGGTCTGCACGGCCACTACGGTCGGGGGTTCGAATCCCCCCTCGGGCATGGATATTTGTGCCGTCCTTAGTGTTGGCTAGTTCATAAGTAAGTTGTAAGTTAAGGGACTGGTGACCCCGTAGTTAAGTCCCATAAACTATACAAACATTTGAACTTTTTTTTTTGTTTCGAGTCCGCCGCGGTGGAGTACCCGAGCGGTCTAAGGCGCCTCTCTGCGGAGCGTGCGCTTGCTCGCCGTCGGAGGTTCGAGTCCTCCCTGGAGCATGGATGTGTGTGTGTGTGTGTTTGTCCTTAGGTTAGTTTAAGTAGTTTGTAAGCTACGGACTAATAACCAAGCAGTTTCGTCCGATAGATTTACAACCATTTGAACGTTTTGAACCACACCTGTAAGTATTGCGATTAAGCACCAATCGTGCAATCGAAATATAATGTTTATGTGAATATTCAACTGCTAATATCTGTACCAATGATTAATCGTTTGCAGACCTTCCTGCATTCATCAATATTCTTCTGTCTCTGTGACTTTCTGAATAACGTTAATGGCGCACAGCTTTATCAAAATGTTCAAATGTTTGTTAAGCTTATGGGACTTAACTACGGGGTCATCAGTCCCTAAACTTACAAACTACTTATCTACTACCTTATACTAAGGACGGCACAAATATCCATGCCCGAGGGGGGATTCGAACCCCCGATCGTAGTGGCCGAGCAGACCGTGACTGGAGCGCCTCAGCCTCCTCGGCCACCGCGGCCGGCCACAGCTTTATGCAGCACACAAAATTGTCTACGAGGCTACAAAACCCATACAAGCCGACCTTCCCTCCCTTTCAGACACACAAACTCTGATACATTTAACACATTTGTTACAACTGACACGAGTGTTATTCTGCGTAGTTCCTTACCGCTTGTTTCACACCCTGCAATCAAAAGTTGGAAATATAGCACTGCCATTTTTTTAAGCGCGATGTTCCGAAGAGAGCGACCAGTCGAAATAACAAACATTCTATTTAGCGGGTGAAAGTGGCCGGTTTCGCTTCGGGGGAAGGAGCGCCGTTTTGCTTTTTGCGTCCTAATCCCTTTCATCTGACATTCAGGTCAACGCTGCGGGCCACATATTATTTTCTCTTGAAAAGGTCAAAGGGCAACCGAGGGTTACGGCTGGCTTTACTGCAGCTTTATCGCGGCAAACTGTAAGAGACATCTGCAAGCTCTTATTATTAATATACAATCAAAATAAACACAATGACCCAATTAATGTTGATCACTTCCTTCTGTCTCAATTATAGATTTCCCTAAGAAGACTTACAGTAAACAATATGGTGCTGTTTAAAGTAAAAACCAAGATAGGTTGTTAGCACAAGGATTAATTACCAAGACACCTCAAGAGATCGGACAATAGAGAGAAATAATCATGGAAATGTACTCTAGAAGGATATGCAGACGTCATATCACTGGATTTAAGCCAGAAAGGAGTTAAGGTGCAAATGTTAGGTATGTAAATTTGAAAGTTACCTGTTTTATTAGAAATGGTAGTTTGTGTTTGTTATACAAGGTAATTTTTTTCCACCGTGTACAAACTGTAGGAATTAATGATCAACACGTTTCCTTGGGTGGCATGGGAAATTGTATTTATACTGACGGTAATGTTATTTGTAATGATTTTTATCTCTCCATTGCCTTGCAAAATACTGATATATCTACGTGTAACTAATGAGCAAAGGTCACAACACAATTTTTACCTTTATTGGCGCTATAAATTTCAATATATAAAAAATTGAGCTGTTTGTGCCTATGCTATGCAGCCATAACTACACAAGGAAAACGAATAGTGTTTGTATGTGGTCGTAGGTATCAGTCTCCCATTGTGCACTATGGTGGTAGAGGGTTCATAACGATAAGGGGGTGAACATGTGGGAGTTAAAAGTTACCGGCTTATATAAAATTCTACGTGTGGGTGTCAATATTTTGCTCTTCAGCAAAAAATACACAATAGAGACGAACGATCTCTCTATGTTGTTGTAGTACAAAGTCTCCCGTTATACAGCATAGCAGTTCCGTGTCGATAGCTATAAGACGGTGGAAGATATAGTGGTTGAAAGTCGTCAGCTTATATAAAATTCGGACTGAAGACCAGCGATGACTGTTCACACTATAATAGCAAAGAGGTTATATACAGCGAAACATGAAGCACAATATTCAGTTGTTTTTCTGCAACAACCGTACGAATAAAGAAAAATGAGTGCATATTGCAGTTTGAAAAGTAAAACTACCAAGAAAGATGACAAAGCGTAAGAAAGAAATTTCGCTTTCTCGATCCGTTTCTAAAAGACAGAAAACGGTGCTGAAAAATGAATCTACATATGATAGAAACTTGAAATTTGTAGACGTTGTTTATATTACACTGTAGGCATCAGCGATTTTTCGATATTCCCATCCCTTAGGGGTTGAAATAGAGGATGAAAGGCTTTTTGAAAATAAGTTTCTATTCAGGCAATTTTGAAGCATGAAATACAAAACTTCGGATTTAGATTTTTGATTAGAATTATAAAAACACGTGTCGATATTTTTGGAAATTCAACATTAAGCGGGTGAAATAAGGGAAAATCTTTTAAGGGTGCTACTGAGACTATTTCGACGCTAGAAATGCAAAAATTTGGATTTGGAACCATGGTTAGAATATAAAAGAATGTGTTTCTGGAAGTTTTGTTTGTTCAAATGTTTGTTTAGTCTATGGGACTTAACTACGGGGTCATCAGTCCCTAAACTTACAAACTACTTATGAACTACTTACGAACTAGGGCGGCACAAATATCCATGCCCGAGGGGGGGATTCGAACCCCCGACCGTAGTGGCCGTGCAGACCGTGACTGGAGCGCCTCAGTCCCCTCGGCCACCGCGGCCGGCGGGAAGTTTTGAATTCTGCCATCATTGGTGCAACAGGAGGTGGAAAGTTGTATCAAAAGCATTTTTAAAGCTAAATTAAGCTTATATAAAATGAGAGGGCTGGTAGAGTCGGTCATAAGAAGCAAATTTCATATAGCAACCCATGTCCGAAACCCTTAGCATAAGGCACTAGGCGTCGTTGAATAGCGTCGATTGCCTCCAATAGGGTAGACACACAACATGTCATCTGAGTCGTCACGATAGTTGGTTTGTAAGGCAACGTCTTCAATGTATTTGTAGCAGCAGGGAAAATTAGTTGGCTTGCAGTGTTATAATCTTTATTGGGCAACAGGTACAGAAAGTGCTCCAAAGTACGAACGACGTTACAGTGATTGTCGCACTCTTTCACACACTCCTGACGAAGTGGATATTGCATCGGAGGCTGTCATAATTCGCGCTATCATCTTTTTATCAGTCTCAATGAGTGTTTCGTAGACAACAGATATCAGGTGTCCCAGAAGAAAACCAAAGACTGTCATATTAAAAACAATATAAAATTTCAACTTCATTCTTATTTAAAGTCCAAAAGAAAATGTACGAAATTTTTAGACACTTCTTATCCAAATCAAAAATTCTTAACTACATGCACAACAGCAATTTTAAATTCTGTTATTTCAGAAACAGTTGCAGTTTCATAAACTTCAGTGATTATTAGCTCGCAGAATTCTGGCGACATCCTTTATAACCACGACAAGCAACCGATTCTCTACGAACTCGACACTCTTGTCGCGCGTGCGACAGCGACAAGATTCAAGCAGGTTTGAGATTCAAACGTCGCTCGTTGTCGCGTCTGACGCGCGGCGCCCCAGATGTCGCTCACGTAGGACAGGCCCATAGCGATACACGCTGTTGAGATTTGTCGCTTGAAGCTGTCGCGCGCTGTCGCTCGCTTTTGTCGCCCACGTAGGACACGGCCTAAGACAAGATTTGCTACGTGAAATATGTTTCTTATGACCCACTCTGCCAGCCCTCTTACTTTCTACATTCGCTTCAGATACAGCCTGTGTATATACATGTAACTAAATACGAGGGAAAGCTCCAGGGCCGCGCAGGAGTGGCCGCGACCTCTGAGGCGCTTTGCTGCGGAGAGCGGGATTCCTCCCCGTTGGAGGTTCGAGTCCTCCCTCAGGCATCTACATTACATCGATACTCCGCAAGCCACCCGATGGTGTGTGGCGGAGGGTACCTTGAGTAACACTATCAGTTCTCCCTCCTATTCCAGTCACGTATTGTTTGCGGAAAGAAAGATTGTCGGTATGCTTCTGTGTGGTCTCTAATCTCTCTGATTTTATCTTCATGATCGCTAGATGTACGTAGGAGGGAGCAATATACTGCTAGACTCCTCGGTAAAGGTATGTCCTCGAAACTTCGACAAAAGCCCGTACCGAGCGACAGAGCGTCTCTCCTGCAGAGTCTTCCACTGGAGTTTATCGATCATCTCCGTAACGCTGTCACGATTACCATATGATCCTGTAACGAAGCGCGCTGCTCTCTGTTGGATCTTTTCTACTTCCTCTATCAACCCCACCTGGTACGGATCCCACACCGGTGAGCAGTATTCAAGCTGTGGGCGAACAAGTGTACTGTAAACTACTTCCTTTGTTTTTGGACTGCATTTCCTTAGGATTTTTCCAATGAATCTAAGTCTGGCATCCGCTTTACCGACGATTGATTTTATCTGGTCGTTCCATTTTAAATCACTCCTAATGCCTGCTCCCAGATAATTTATGGAATTAAATACTTCCAGTTGCTGACCTGCTATAGTGTAGCTAAATGAACAGGATCTTTCTTTCTATGTATTCGCATCACATTACACTTGTCTACATTGAGATTCAATTGCCATTCCCTGCACCATGCGTCAATTCGATGCAGATCTTTCTGCATTTCAATACAATTTTCCATTGTTACAACCTCTCTATACACTTCAGCATCATCCGCAAAAGCCTCAGTGAACTTCCGATGTTATCCGCAAGGTCATTTATATGTATCTTTAAAGCAACGGACCCACAACACTCCTCTGTGGCACACCTGACATCACATGTGTGTGTTGTTCTCAGCATAAATTAGTTTAAGGGGTGTGTAAGACTAAGGACTGATGACCATTACAGCTTGGTCCCACAGCTTTACAAGCATTTGAAAGCTCCAGGGATTCGTTAGAGCATTGATTTTCAACCTGTAGGTCGCGACCCCAAGGCGCCGCAACGCCTTGCTTGGGGAGTCGCCGCCTCAGGAGGAAATACTTGCACCATAAAATAACTAGAGGTTTAGTAATACAGAAACTATGCCTGAGTGAACTTAAAATAACAGACTTCCTTGTGTAACATTCATTATGAATTACATAGATCATAAATTGTTTCAAAATGCACTGCGTTAACGATGAACAAGCCCAAAAGCTGAAAACTGTTGCCGAGCGGGAGTAGCCGAGCGGTCTGGAGCGCCACGTTACGGATTGCACGGCCTCCCGCGACGGAGATTCGAATCCTCCCTCGGGCACGGATGTGTATGTTGTCCTTAGGTTGGTTTAACTTAGTATAAGTAATTTGTAAGACTAGGGACTGATGACCAACGTAGTTTGGTCCCACAGAATTACAGACATTTAAACATTTTTGAAAACTGTTAACAGGAAAAGAATTTGATACAATAGGTAATTCTGAGAAATTCGAAAAAAAAGTCTACTTCTTTACTAATTGTCTGTACAGTGGGGCCTTTCTTAATGAGCATAATTCGCTTCTGAGTCTTGCCTCAAGTGCGAAATACTCGTTAACAAAATATATTTTTCTGTCAGAAATGACGTAAAAATAGTATTTGTGTACCATTCAGAGATGATAAAGACAACCACAGGAAAACACTCAGTGTGCAACGACAAGGAACTAAGAAACTTAAGCTGTGCGAGCCAATAATAACTTTCTTGTAAAGAAACCTTAGAACATACCGTGAATTTTTTGAAAAAAATTTACTAATATTAATTTCATTTGATTAGATTTACTATTAGTACCAATTATTTCTGAAAAAAAACCCTTGCTCTATTTGTACTGAAAACTATTTCTATACAATCATCACTTATCTACCTGTTTCACCTCAGTATTAGTTACAAAATTTTCTGTTCAGTTGTCACACTTAAAACACCAATATCATTGCCAATCCATCATCTTTTCGCTTTGCCTTACAGCTTTTTCACTCACACATTGTAATATCGTATTACCTTATTGATTAGCAATAGACATTACTTATACTGTATCTGTATTTCTCTTTTCAGAGAATTATTTTTATCAGACTATTATTTTTATCAGAGTATTATTTGATCAGAGTATTATTTCATTACTGTGCAAGTACAATCTGTTCCTCATACTCCTATTACATTTTTATTTTCAGTAGAATCACTCTTTCTACTACTGCTTCTCCAATACTTAACAGTTCCTACACCATCCCAGTGTTTTAGCGCTCTCTGGCGAATCCCCGCACCTGCAGCCTGCAGGTGTGCCTGACCTTGACCTTGACCCTCCCTCCGGGACAGCTGTGCCTTCCACGTTCAGCCTTTTAGCGAAAACCGCAGGCGACAGCTCAACGCTACAGATCGCTCATGCAAATGTCCAGTCCCTATCAGCACACCTGACTGAATTCCGTTGAATATTCCAGGCCCTCGGTTTTCACGTTATACTTCTATCAGAGACATGGCTAAAACCGAGCATACCTTCTAGCTCTGTAGCTCTTCATGACGATTATATTTTCTGAGACATGACAGATGTAACAAACGAGGCGGCGGAGTGGCAGAATATATTCGGGCAAACCTGTTTCCTAAACTCGTTCACTCGTCCAAAAACGAAGAAAAACAGCCCGAATACATGTTTGTAGAAATTAAGCCTTCCCATAGAAAATGTCTGATCTGTGTAATACACAATGCACCTAAGGTTAGGCAAATCTCAAGTTTTGAATCTGCACTGTCAAGTTTTGCACCTTCGTATGAACACGTAGTTATTGCTGGAGATGTAAACATAAATTTCTTACGAAAGAGTCCTTCTGCGTCAAAATTTACTCGCATACTTTCCTCCTCAAACCTTCCATTGGTTCCACTTGGGCCGACCCACCATACAGCAGACACTCAGTGATATCCTTGCAACCAAGTCTCCAAACAGAGTAATCCGCTCAGATCAGATCTCTGCATCTGGATTATCTTCCCACGATATTATACTCAGGTCCTATTCACTGAAGTGCCTTAAGAATACATCGCAAGTGACGACTTTTAGAGATTTTAAGCATATGAATATGACTGAGCTTTCAGCAGGTGCCTATGATATTTCGTGTCTGATACCAACAGGAAACAATCGCGACGTTAATATTCAAGTATGTGAGTTCACTAATAAATTAACCAACTTGTATGACAAACATGCTCCCCTTAAAACAAGAAAAGTAAAGAGAAAGCCTGCACCGTGGCTTACAGACGACATCAAAAACATTATGAGCGTCAGAGACGCAGTACACAGGGAATACAAACGGCACCCGACCTCTGAAAATCAACTCGCCTACAAGAAACAACGAAACCGTGTTAGTCAAGCGGTGAGAAATGCGAAACTCAGGCATGCTCACTCCTTAACCAAAGACCTTCAAAGACCTGCCATCCTATAGAAAAAATAACGAGGTCTACGAATTGGCAAATCAAAATCTGCTACCGAACCTATAGTTCCTATAGACGATCTTAACGAGTATTTTACCACACCGACATTTTTAATTGACCAACGCACAAAGACGCAAACTATTAATTCCCTTAAAATGTCGGGGGCTGAAACAAACCAAAAATTTTCTCTCGAGCCGGTAAGTCAAAGCACAGTCAGGAAATCGATTTTGCGAATTCGTTCAGCAGCTGCAGGGCATGATAATATTAATGTACACATGATTAGTAGTGTCATCGACCCGCTACTACCAATTATAACTGACATCTTTAACAATTCTCTGACTTCCAGTACCTTCCCAACATTACGGAAGCACGGACTTATTAAACCATTACCAAAAACGGAATCTGCCACACAACTTTCCGACTACAGACCTATTTGCATTCTACCATCATTATCCAAGGCCTTGGAATATATAGTCCGTGAGCAGATAACTAGCTATTTAACATGACACGACCTGCCAGACGAATACCAATCTGGTTTCCGCCAAAATCGCAGCACGACGACTGCTCTTATAAAAGTGACAGACGATCTCAAGCATGCTATGGATAACCAACAGGCGACAATTATGCGTTTTTTAGATTTTAGCAAAGCTTTCGACAATGTCGATTATGACATTTTACTCGCTAAGCTCTCTAATCTAAATTTCTCTACAGGTGCTATTCAGTGGTTCCACTCATACCCCACCACCCGTAAACAGTGTGTAATAACAGCAAAAAATAGGTCAAAATGGAGGGATGTTGTATCAGGGGTTCCACGAGGATCTGTACTAGGGCCTTTACTATTCTCACTATATGTTAGTCATGTGTGCACTGTTCTGTCCTACTGTAAATATCATCTATGACCTATAATTATATCACAGTGAAAGTCCTAAAAACGTAAGCACAGCCATCCAGCATGTAAACGCGGACTCACTTTCACTATCAAGATGGGCACATGGCATGGGCTTGAAACTGAATCCATCAAAAACGCAGGCAATCTTAGTGGCCCATAAAAGACTCATCACTCGGCAGCTCAGAGAAACTCTTCCACCTTTAATACGCTTTTCTCATTCAGCAAAGAACTTAGGAGTAACATTTGATCAGCACTTGGACTGGACAGAGCACACAGTCTGTAAGAAGGTATATGCGTCACTTCATTCACTGAAGAAATACAAAAATGCATTTCCTTTACAGCTGAAAAAGAAGCTCGTTGAGACACTAATACTTCCCAGTCTAGATTATGGCGATGCTATTCTGAACAGCACAGAAGAAACACACGATCTCACCAAAATAAAACTATCCTTACCATCACATAACTCTGCAATCTTCTCTAAATCATTTTCTGTATCGGGAACACGTCTGTGGAACAATCTTCCTCAAAAGTTAAGAGAGATAAAATCAATTCAAAACTTTAAAAGACAGCTAAGGGTTCACCTTCTGTCACAATAGGCATCTTTTTCTCCACTTACCAGTCTGTAGCCCACTGTTGTCAATTACTCATCCCCCCATAAATGTTTCTCTTTCCTTTCGTCAGCAGAGATCTCTATTCATATATATATATATATATATATCTCCACTTCCTCACATCCATTGGCAATGTCATTTTTCAATTTTCTCCTCTTTCACTAATCATTTTCTCCATTCTGTTTATATTATACTTAATTCAAATGTATTAAACATCTATCTCCATGTAAATATCTCTTATTATTAGTATTACTTCGACTTTTGTGTTATTATTATCATTATTATTATCAATATTATCATATATTGTTATTATTAATATAGTGTTTTTTTGTAATTAAATCCTTTGTTTATGTTGTTCTTTATCAGATGTAAGAGAGGGCCCTATGGCCCTAATCTGGTCAGGTTAAATAAACAAATAAATAAAATAAATATACAAGAAAAATTCGTCCAACAATTTAAAAGAAAAAACGTTTGAGATAACATTGTTTTGTTACGCTTCCGGAGGGGTGGGTTCGCCACAATATTTTTGGTTGAAAGGGGATCGCCAGAATATTTTTACATGGAAGGGGGTCACATATTCGGAAGGCTGAAAAACACTGTGTTACAAAACCTGGAAACAAGCAGTACATGCCCTGTACACATACGGTTTATTTGCTTTAGTTAACGTGTTACATGCATTTGTTGCGGTGTACATAGCCGCGGCGGAGCGGCCGAGCGCATTGAGGTGCTATGCTCCGATGCTCGAGGCCGTTCCCCGTCGGGGGTTCGAATCCTCCCTCGGGCATGGATGTTCGTGCTGTGCTCTGATGCCGCCGGCCCAACGCCTGCCAGCCGGCATACCACACAACAGGACTGTCAAGCGAGACCCACCAGCGCCTGCCAGACGCCAACACAAGACCATAACATACACAAACAGTAACTTCAAAACAAGCAGAAGTAATAGGGACTATTTGTTACAGGTGGCTCTGAGAACCGACTGAGTATCCTTCCGCCTGCCTCCTGATTGGCTCCAGGCATCTACTTAATCCCGGCTCGCCAGCCGATGAGCCAGTGTTGGTGTGTTCGCTCTCGCCGCCTAGGACTGTCTCCACTACACAAGATCTCCGACTCCTAGAGACTTCGCCGAAGGCCTCCCGGACGGAAGCGGCTGGAACGTTACCTTGTGGATTGCGAGTAACGAACTGAACTATGCTAGTGACTGTGTGCCTTTGATCTACCAGACTATATGTTTTGGGATTTCTGTCTCTATAGCAGTGGCGGCTGGTGACCAGAAAAGATGGTAGTGCACTTTTTTCGCCAGCTGCCACCTCTCCAGTATGGCAGCTCAACGCATTCCGAAAAAAAATGCTATTGAGCCAAGATATCGTAGATGTAGATGAATAAAAAACTGCAAAGCTGCAAAGTCTCTAAATATTGGAGAAAAATAATCGCATATCTTTATTAATAGAAGTGGCTTTAAGCATAATGAGATTTAATTGGTGGACATAGCAATGAATGTATGAAGGATTGGAAAACGTTTGCTTCACAAGAGCCTGCACCTCACGTGACGAATTACTCATGAGCCTCAAGACTTACTATAAAACACGCTAAACAACGGACACAATGCACAGTTACTTCGCTTGCAGCTAAGGAAGGCGCGAAAAGCCCGCTTCGTTCGAAAGGCGGACGACTCCGGTTGCCTTCGGGAGAGTTGGGACTCTGTTTCTGCGGCTGACAGGGTGGCTCGGCCGGGATGTGTATACACTATAGGCGCTTATAGGGGAACACTGTTGCCAAGCGTTGCCCCCGCACCCCGCACACCCCCTGAGACACCCTGGTCGGCGTTTGCAGGCCGGCTGCAAACCCAGCCACTGTCGGCGAAGTTCGGTCCACTCGGGAGCGGTCGGTGCGTAGCAGCCCGGGTGTTTCAAAAGAGATAAATGGAGCGCCACTTCTCCCCCTGCATAGAATTTCTGATCAGCAAACGCAGTTTAACAATATTATTATTCCTGGAGGTAGCGCAAACCTGCCAACCTATTCAGGAGCCGCCCCTGCTCTATAGAAGAATTTAGTTTGGTTTCACAGGTTAACGCTCCTAGAGTATACTTTCTTTGACTTAAATTGTGTTTTTAAAACTTGAACCGTGGTGTTCACTACATGCTGTCTTTAGTATAAGCTAGTTTATAAGTAGTTTGTAAGTTTAAGTCCCATAAGCTTTACAAACATATGAACATTTTCGAGATATTTACTGCAAACTCTAGTCTTATGAAGGCCACTGTGTATGCCACACCTGTTCATAACGTGTAATCGATGCGTCAGGGCAAAGAGAACGGGTGTGAGACGATGCGACAGACACCAGGAATATGGGAACGAGTGAGACTCTCAGTGATGCCGCGCATAAACGTGTGCATTATACCTCACGGTATCCATTTTGAGCACCTTCTGTACAGAACTGTACGTAGTAAATTACACAAACGACCAACATGCAGGGTGAAGTGTTCTGTGTGACTTACACCGCAACAAATGCCTGTAGCACTGTAACGAAAGCAAAGAAACCATATGTGTACCTGACATGTTATGGTCGTTGTCAGGTCCTCTATCGTATTTCGGAGCTTTCGCACATATTTAGTTTCATCCTGTTATACATACATACGTTTCGTGCTTCTGAAAATGTTCTTTTATATAAGACATCTGTCAATATTTTTGATTAATGAAGCACGTGAAAACAATAAACCAAAAATATATGTAGTAATTGAAATTATTTTGTTTCTATTGAAATGTAGACTCTGAGAAAACTAAAATTATACAATTTTTAACGATAGATACAACAAATACAAAACATTCAATGGCAGTCAGATGTTAGAGAAACTGTTCTGAGTCAAATGGAAACAATTTACTTTAAATGTTAAAAAAAAAAAACGAAACACCAATATTTAAGGTATTTGTTGTAAAAACTTTTTGATCGCTGTTGGTGGTAGCTTAGACTTCGTGTGATCTGGATGTTTTGAAGAAGTGCTACACGTAATTATGTATTTAGTTGTTGTTGTTGTTGTGGTCTTCAGTTCGCAGACTGGTTTGATGCAGCTCTCCACGCTGCCCCGTCCTGTGCAAGCCTCTTCATCTGAGAATACGTGAGACAACCTACATTCTTTGAATCTGCTCACTGTATTCGTCCCTCGGTTTCCCTCTACTATTTTTATCCCACACACTTTCTTCTTATGCTAAATTGACGATTAGTTGATGTCTCGGAATGTTTCCCACCAAGCCGGCCGCGGTGGCCGAGGGGACTGAGGCGCTTCAGTCACGGTCTGCACGGCCACTACGGTCGGGGGTTCGAATCCCCCCTCGGCACAAATATCCATGCCCGTCCTAGTTCGTAAGTAGTTCATAAGTAGTTTGTACGTTTAGGGGCTGATGACCCCGTAGTTAAGTCCCATAAGATTTACAAACATTTGAACATTTTCCCCACCAACCAACCCCTTCTTAGTCAGGATATGCCACAAACTCCTTTTCTCCCCAATTCTGTTGAGCACCTTGTCATTAGTTACGTAATGTACCCATGTAAACATCATTCGTCTGTAGCATCACATTTTAAAAGCTTTTTGTCTGAACTCCTTATCGTCCGCGTTTCACTCCCATGCAGTGCTGCACTCAAGAAAAATGCTTTCAGAAAAGGCTACCTAACATTTAAATTACTATTGGAATTCATAAAATGTCGCTTCTTCAAAATCGCTTTTCTTCTCATAGCCATTCTGCATCTTATATCTTCTTTACTTCGACCATGAGAAGTAATTTTGTTATCCAAACAACAAAACTCATCTGTTACTTTTAGTGTCTCATTACCTAATCTAATTCCTTCAGCATCGCCTGATTTTTCGGGCACTACATTCCATTAACCTTGTTTTGCTCTTGTTTATCGCATACCGTTATACAGAAATGGATTAAACATGTGGAATGTGTAGTTATCATTACAACGGTTGCGGCACCACATAGCGAGTCTGTTCGTTCGGACATGTCCGAAAGAAACGACGCCGTAATTCTTCATTATCATAACTTGTTAGTAGCCTATATTTTCAGAATTTATTTCTTACTTTTTCTCAGGGTCAGAGAAAAATAAGCGCCAATCAGTTAACGTAAGATGTTGCTGAGGTTCGCAAATTAATAGTATTACAACGTTGCAATAAATAAGACAGCATGGACTGGTGTTCCGGAGGACGGCGGTTCAGACTCCTGTCCGATCACCTAAGATGTAGGTTTCCCGTGATTTTTCTAAATCATCTAGGGCGAATGCGTGGATGATTCCAATAAACGGACTGGCGGATTCCCCACTCTTCCTTACCCAATTCCAGCGTGTTCTGTCTCTAACGACCTCGTTGGCAACAAGGATGGGGCCCCTCCACGCCCACACCAACGTGGTGACCATCACAAAAGTTCTACTGTCACCTCCGTAATTAAGTTAGTTTGCTAAGGTGGATCACGGGATGTGGGAACCGCGATGTTATCCGTACGTGTGGGCGCGATCACCCATTAATACGGTGCATCTGGAGATAGAATTGGTCGAAAGGTATACGAAGGGTAAAGGTATGTAAGGGCAGAGGAAAAAAAGTGCCAAGGCAAGAGCCAAGGGAAAAAAACCTCTGCGACAGTGGGGTAGGTATGAAGGGCAGTAGCGGTATGCTTTCTGCGACAGATCATGCAAGGTTTGGTAATGTTAGTAATGGGTATTTGCTCAGTACCATTAACTTTGCTAGGTTCGTCATAAAGAATCAGTCCGTTTTGATGCGAGGTTCTGCTGCAGCTGAGCTCAAATGATGCCTCCTGGGTCGGCTGCGGCAGTTTACCCGTTAACATCGACTGTGGCAGAATACCTGTAACATAGCCAAGTCTGTCATGGTAGTTAGGCAGTTCGGTCATAGAACTGGCTAAGTGTGCGGGACTGTTTAGGTTTGTTTGTGTTTAGTGCGATGAATATGGTTTCCCTGCTTTGCCTGTAGGTCGGCTGTGGGCTCAGCTGGCATTGCCAGTCAGGTTGCTGTTTTGCAGGGGTTTGCCATGTTCATCGTGTTTGTGAGTTGGTGTTCCCTACGGCCGTAGGTGGTTAGTCTCTGAGGAGAAGTGTTTTTGGGCGATTATGTTTCCACCTATGGTTGTGATCGTAGTTCCCCGAGCGTAGGATGAAGGGGTTGTTCGAGTGTCTCGAGATTCTGTATAGTCGTGTGGCGAGTTTCTTGAATACCACCGAGAGGCGCTCTAGGCGGTATTCATTGTGAAGGTCCACGGTGCGTGTGTATCGTGGAGCGTTGCTAATGATGCGTAGTACCTTGTTCTGTATGAGCTGCAGGCGGCGCAGCCGTGTTGGCGCCGCGTATGCCCAGCACGGAGCACCGTACGTCATCAGAGGTCTAATATGTGTCATGTAGAGGTTCCTATAGAGGTTTCTCGTTGCCAACGTAACGTTACACCTTTATATTCCTTCCTCCCAGTTCGTAAAGTACACTCTACACTTCCGAAACGCCATTTCTTTTTTCTACTTGCCTCTTTTATGTACGTAAATAGAAGTTGCAATGTTGGTTTTATTATTACTAACGCATTCCGGCGCATAAAGAGTTGTAATTATTATTCTGCTAAGAAGTTTCTCGGAACCCACATAATCTATCACTGGCGGGAAACATCCTCAATTACAGTGACTGCTTTGCAAGGCTAACGCCGTTTACCCTTGCCGCGTCGTTGGTAATCGGCCTGAAACTCATTAGCTTGTGTTCGCCAAGTTGCTACACTGCAGCTCTGGCCGTGTTATTAGAAAGCAGCTGGGCCGAGGCGCTGCGCACATGGATGAAGACGGTCGTTTGCTACCCTTCAGACGTCCATACTGCGTTCAATTATTCATCATGGACGTGCTATGTTATTCGAATTACGCTGTTATTCTGTATAAAAGTGTTATTTACATCAACTGGTTGTTCAAAACTTCACGGTCCGAACTAACAGTGATGATACAACAGACGAAAATAAATAAATTTTGTTCATGTAAGAGAACCATGCATCGGCAATGCATATCGTTGGAGTACTAATCGCCGCGCGGGAACAGCCGCGCGTTCTAAAGCGCCTTGCTGCGGAGTGTGCGGCCGTTCCCCGTCGGAGGTTCGAGTCCTTCCTCGGGGATGGGTGTGTGTGTGTGTGTGTGTGTGTGTGTGTGTGTGTGTGTGTTGTTCTGAGCAGAAGTTAGCTTAAGTAGTTTGTAAGTTTAGGGACCGATGAACACTGCAGTTAGGTCCCATAGCGTTACAAATATTTGAACATTTTTGCAGTACTGAGTATACAGGATGTTGCTGACTGATTGAGAATAATACGTGATAAATGGTTTTCATTGCTTTAGTGTTCTGATCATTATTACATAATAATAAATATTCAAAATGAGCTCCTTAGTTCATCGTCTTAACAGATTCCTGTATTATCTGTATAATGTGAGGTGTGTTCAGGATTTGTGTGGCTGCTGCAGGATTTCTCGAAACCAATCTTGTCTCTGAGTAAACAGGGGTAGACACGCCACGACTTTCATGCAGCTCTTCAGAAAGGAGTCTAATGGGGCAGCGTCCGGGCTGTGTGTAACGCGCCATATCTGTATCTATAAATGTGAATGTCTGTTCGGTGTACGTTTATCACGTCTGAACCACAAGACATAAAGAGCAAAAAATTTGTACAGTTACTAATGTCTACCCGGGGAAGGCTTTAGGCAGGGTTTTATGGCGATCGGATAGCTATTTATCTATATATATTAATGTGAATGTCTGTTCGGTGTAAGTTTTATCACGTCCGAACGACGAGACGCATAGACTTAAATATTTGTACAGTTACTAATTTATACCTGAGGAAGGTTTTATAGCGATCTGATAGATATTAATAATTTGAAGGCTATAACGCGAAATGCGGAACACTAATTACTCTTTGAAAATTATATTTACTCTTTGAAAATGGTTTTATTGGTTGCATTGTTGCTTGAGAGTTGATGAAAATAATAAAAGGGTGGAGTATATTGGGATGGAAAGTTATCGATGTATATAAAATTCTACGTGTGTGTGTGTGTGTGTGTGTGTGTGTGTGTTAATATTTCGCTCTGCAGCGAAAGCTACAGAACGCAAACGAATGGTCTGTGTCTAATTGTTGTCCGAAGTCTTCCGTTGTACATCATAGCAGTTCCATGCCGACAGCTATAAGGGGGTGGAAGATGTGGTGGTTGAAAGTTGTCATATTATAAAGAACTTCGGACTGAAGGTACAAGCTTCCTAGGGTTTTATTAGTTAATACTGCTTCCTCCCGCAAGTCCCCTAAAACCCCCACATCCTTGCGGATGCTGTTGCGTGCAATGTGCGTTTGTACCGCCCTACAGTACGCACGAGGTGCCGTAGTTGCTGTCCAAAACTTTATGGAAAGCATAGAGTTCTGACTAACCTGTTGTCTTCTATAGTCGTGTCCCCAGCGCGACTCGCGAGATTTTTAATTGTCAGGGATGCCATTTATTAAATAAATAATAACAAAAATGAGCAACTATTGTTAATATGATACAGCCTATGCTGCCCGTAGCTCATGTTGAGACCTCGACTGTTATCACTATTACAAAAATCTTTACTCATGACCGGCGCGGCCCGGCGCGTATAGTGGTCAGCTCGAGACTGAAACTGCGGCGCGTTGCGAGAGGGCACCTGACGCTCCATTTCGCGCCAAAACAGGGCCGTCGCGCGCCTTCTGCAAAATCGCTCTTCTCTTGTTACAATAAGAAAAGGCACCTTAAACTTTTTAAACTGTCAAAACCTAGCCTGTCCTTGAGAGATATTTATTACAAATTCTCAGCTCTGAATAGTTAATATTTAGTATATAATAAACAAAACTAATTTCAAAAGAAATCACGTGACGTGAAATGCAGCAGCCAATGCGAGGAGAGCACCAGTAACATAGGCGGGCTTTCCCACGGGAACCAGCACCTACTGTGCCATATGCTACTGCTCCCCACCCCACATTTCAACATATGCTGCGCTTCTGTCTTTCTTCCGCGTTTAAGACACGTACGATGTTAGCAAAGAAACGGTCAGCGGCCAGAAATATGAAGTGGCCACAGGCCAGGAATATCACAAAGGCCAGCGATGACGTTTGCGAATCTATAGCAAGGAGGTTGCATACAGCGAAACGTAATGCCACAGACCATATTTTTGGTCTATGCGTGCTACAATGTCTTCAGCTCTTTCTCTGTAAGGATAAGCATACGAATAAGGAAATATAAGAATGAATAAATAAATAAATAAAGCAGTAAAATAGAAATTTCTTTTAATACATCTCTTTAAAAAATCTATTTGACGTTTCGCGCATTACATCAGGTGATCGATCTGTGATATTATTACAATCATTATTGTTGAATTTCGTGATTAGATTCTTCGAAACGAGTGCATTTTTACGTGTGATTTGATCTACACTACTTACTTTCCTGATAATGTTGTTAAAAATGTTTGTTTCTAAAGAAGGTAGTGTATTTCATTTCATCCTTCAAAACCAGTCTCATAGCACACTACTGAAAGATAGCTTATCTATCATAATCAACGAACACGCGAGCGAAGCCGCGGGTTTAAGCTACTTAACAATACAACTGCCATGCATGCAATAGTGCACCCTGCCGTTTACTCACTTAGTGTGGAAGAGCATCACATCAGACATACTCCGTTACACGAGCGACTTTAATGTGCTCCGCTCATATACGAGCGTTGGAGCTTAAATACCGGCAACTATTTGTTCACAACTGATAACAAAGCGTCACATGTTTGCACCTGTTACTGTGTTACAAAGTAGTTAATTCACCAGGGTTGTGTAGAACCCATTGCCCGCTATAGGCGTAGTATACCCTTAACAGAGTCTGTTCTGTTGATGGTGCTAATGGAGCGGTCTACTGCCTGTCGAATCTCTGGAACAGTTCTGAAGCGAATGCCACGAAGTAGTTCATCTTCGAAATCAAATCAAAGTCATAAGGACTTAAGTCCGAAGAGTATGGTGGATGGTACATACTTCCCAGTCCCATCGACGGAACAGAGCAGCCACAGCTTGCGCTGCATGGATCCGCGCATTGTCGTGCAAAATGATGGGTGGGTTACGCAGAAAGTGTTGTAGCTTCTTTCGCAAAGCTGTTCGCAGGTGATGCTCCAAAAACGCTCAGTAATACTGTCCCAGTTGTTACTGTTTCGAAAACATAGTGACAACGTTGCGTTAGACCCCTCGCTCACAAGTGACTGTTTCCCTCGATTGTGCACACGATTGTGACGTGGGACGGGCGAGTCCATTTGCTCGAAGGTAAGGTGGGTATGTCAACAACGTGTGCTATCAACGGCAATATTACATTCCATTGCATAGTTTCTGCACAGCAGTGTTGCCACTATTTAAGTTCCAACACTCGTATAACATACACATGCTCAGCGTTAATGTAATACGGGTTTCCGACACTTTGTTGCTTTTCGAAATATAAAGGGTGAGGAATTTAAAACTGTTTTTCGGAATATTTCGAAAAATACAAATCGGATTAAAAAAGTTGCAATAAGAGAGACTCTATTAACATAGAGTTTGACACCCCTACTAGTCCTGAGGGCGGGAAGGGGGGGACTTTGATATCTTAAATAGGAACCCCTATTATTAATTCCATATTTGGATTCTCCGTGAAAGAAAACATGTAACTTTTATAAGAAACATTTTTTTCGTTTCATGATTGATTGACACTGTAATCGACAAAAATGCAAATTGGTTAACAACTGTTGACAAAACGGTAATATCGTAAACACATACATATCAGATTAGGAATATCAAAGTGTAGTTGTTGATAATTCCATCATGTGACACCTCCCACCATCGAATAAAGCGCAGACTGTCATCCCGCTCTCAGTCTATGGTCAGACTGTTCACTGTAATTCTGTGATTCGGACTGGACACACTGAAACACGTCCACCGAATGTGTGTCCGTGTTCCATATGTTATTTCACACACATAACTGTATTAGTACCGTCGTTGGTCAATTTAAAATTCACCTATTGTGTATTTTACTCAATTAACTAACTAGAAAGCTAATTTATTTATTTAAATTGCTATTGATGAATATTTTCCTCCATTGTGAGTGTATTTGTATATTTGTATGAATGTGGAAGGTAGCTTTAACATTGAATACTTGCTGTGCAATGGCTAGCAATCACTGCTTCGACCTTTAGAGCCTCGTCTTGTAGTTAGTAGTGCATGCCCTCATTCATCGTCTGCTCAGCCTTCTGCTGCAGGCAAGGACAGTGTTTGTAGAGAAGATGGCCGATAGTTATTTTCTGGTAAGGTTGTGCCAATCTTTGTACACCTGAGAGCTTACCTGAGTAAGCCGCTCTGAGCTATTAGGGGAGGTAAAAGTGTTTCCCTGGTAGCTTAAGTTGGTAGTGAATAGCGCCGAACGCACCCCATCGGAAGTGTGGGCTTCATTCTTCCTTCGGCCTTCGCAGTGAGTACTTGTCTGGGATCATGCTGAGAGGAGTGTATCTAGTTGGAACTTAAACTTTTTCAGATTACTAGTTTTTCTGAGTAATTCTTTCTCCATGCGGGGAGAAGTTTTCAGTGGTTATCTGAAGTTCCTTAAGTGTAGTAAATGTAACTTCACGTTTTTATTCTAAACTTTGAGTTTCTTGCCCTGGTGAGACCGATCGCACAACGTGCGTTTGCAACGGTCTGTTTCGGGCTGTAGCCATGAGAACCAGTTGGTTGCTTTCTTGTTTTAATTTGTAGATAGTTTTTTTTTCTTATTTAATTCCACACGTGTATTTTGTAATAACTTTTGTACTGTTGTGCAGTTAGTTTCTTTGTTCGGTACTGCACGTGCTATTTAGTGATTTTTGCATATGCCTCCTCGAACATGAATCCTCTAGGGAATCAGTTTAATTTTATCTGCGTAATCAAGACGACCGCCATCTCTCTTACTGCTGCTAGTATCGCCGTTGTAGGATTGGAGTTTAAGTGTCGCTAACCAGTGGCGTGTGACTGAGTTTTTTTGAATGTGTGTGTTTTTCCTTGTTAAATTCCTGTGTGTATGAGAACGTTCTCCGCATGGCTCCACGTTCATATACAAACAGATTCAAGTTTTATCATGGGCAATAGTAATAGTAACTTTTGTAACTAAATTGTACACGTGATGCATTTCTTGTACTTTATTTGGTTTTCCTCACCCCTATATTTTTCTCAGAATTCAGAGAATTTATTTAAAATTAATTACTCCCTGTGTTCCTCTCATTTTTCGTAATAATAAATTCTGTGGTTTCATTGTGTTTTTGCTGACATTTGGCTGCTCGTTCACGAGTTAAGCAGATAAATTTCCGTTGCGCCGAAACAGAGGCTATTTTAATTTTTGTTCATGGAGCAGCCATTATTAAGTTGTCGCCATTGCAGAAACTGAGTTGAATCTTTTATGCGCGGTAAATGATTTTATCTGGCGACGACAACAGTAATTTATTTAGGTGGTTTGTAGTGAATAGTGTATTTGAATTCTGTTTGCAGTCGAATTACGAATCTGGGTGCCACAGGCAGGTTATTTCATGACAGAATATTTTTACTTAATTTGTTTACTATGAGTTCAATTAGAAAATCAGTTACAGCTAACTTGCAATTTATAACCACCACAGCCAACTTCTTTCAACATTTCTACGCAATCGTTCCACGATGTTAACGCCTGCATAGAGAATAGATATCATTTCCTCGTACTTTGAGGCTCAAAGACATGTTGAAAAAGCTTGTCAAATGTATATGTTAATCTGTTCCCTGATAGCAATGTTCCTTCTGCAACGACTTTTCGCAGCATTGTCCAGCTGTTAGCAGAAACGGGAAGTGTTGAACGTAGAGAGAGTCCAATGCCGATCTCTTCAAGATATTACCGTTTTTCAATAATTTTCAACTCCTATTTATTGCCAAATACCGCGCTATCTACCATGAAACGAAAAAATCATATAAAAGTTTCACGGAGAATCGAAATGTGCAATAAGAAATAGGTGTTCCTATTTAAGATTTGTCATCTCCCTCTGTTCAGCGACATGGGGTGGTGCGAGGGTTCGACCTTTAAGTTAATGGGTGGCCATCTTCGAGGTCATCACCTTTTAATACAACGTTTTTTATCCGATTTGTATTTTTCGAAATATTCCAAAAAACATTTTAAATGCCTTACCCTGTATTTATTCTTATCTCCTGTATCATTCGTGTTAGATTGTTAGATTGGGTACTCAGTTTTTGAATACTGTACACCACTGTTTTTCAACATTTCCGCGAATATGTGATCCCCTTCTAAGTAAAAATGTTTTGGCGACCCGGTTTAAATAAAAATATTCTGGACACCCCTCCCCTTCACGAACCATAACAAAATTATGTTATCGCAAAGGAAACACATTTGATCTCTTTCTTTCGTTACATCTTTCTCCTAAATTGTTAGATGAGGTTTTTTTTTGTATATTTTTCGGAATCGAACACATTATCTCATTTTTACATAACAGGCGTGCACACTAAGGTGCTCAGCTAAAAAATGTTCAAATGTTTGTAGAGCTTATTGGACTTAACTACGGGGTCATCAGTCCCTAAGCTTACAAACTACTTACGAACTAGCTAAGACTAAGGACGGCACAAATATCCATGCCCGAGGGGGGGATTCGAACCCCCGTGCCGTCGGGGGCTCGAGTGCTACCTCGGACATGGCTGTTTATGCTGACCTTAGCATAAGTTATTTTAAGTAAGTATAATTAGTTTGAAAGCGTAGGGACTAATGATCGCCGCGGTGGAGTGACCAAGCGCATTGAGGCGCTATGCTTCGGCGCGCGAGGCCGTTCCCCGTCAGGGGTTCGAATCCCGCCTCTGGCATAGATGTTTGTGTCGTCTTTAGTATAAGGTAGTTCATAAGTAGTTTGTAAGTCTAGGGACTGATGATCCCGCAGTTAAGTACCTTAAGCTTCACAAACATTTGAACATTTGATTTGACTAATGACCCACGTAGTTAAGTCCCTTAGATTTACAAACATTAGAACATTTTTATGTGATTTCTTAACGACTGTTTAGAATTTCACACAAGATGCCGATTTGAATTATGCTCATTAGAAAAGGTCTCACTGTATAGACAATTTGTAACGTAGATTTTATTTTTTCTAAGTTTTCAGAATTACTTATTGAATGAAGTTCTTTTACCTGTTGATTGGTTCCCGAAATCAGTTTTGATTGTGCTCTTATTCATCGCTAACACACTAATAGAAAACAGTCTATGATCTATTCAATTCATAATAAATGTTACACAAGGAACACCCCCCCCCCCTCAGGTGACTCACGGTTCTTTCGTAAGTGCGTGGCGAGCACGGGGCCCCGAGCTAATGCAGTCTTCCCGGACTGCATTTCCTTTACCCCTCCCCTCCTTCCCTATCCTCATTCCTTCCCCTCCCCACCGGGGGACTGGTAACTTCAGTAGTTTAGTCCTTCTATCCCAACCAAGCAACCTAACCCAACACAAGGAACACGGTAATATTAACATTATATATATTTAATTAGGCATACATTTTTGTATTACTGATTCTGTGATGTCGCACAAGTCTAAAGTGCGCGCCACCTACTTTCGCCGCGCGCCGCCATGAACGCACGGCGCGGCGTTCTTACGACGTCAGCCACGAGCGCCCTCTGCTTCAACTCCGCTCGTGGCCACCACTGAACGACATCGTTCACTTGGAACTGAGATAGGAACCAGTTAACACTTCGGAATCAGATAGGCACCAGTGAAGACTTGGCTATCGGACAGGCACTAGGCAGGCCTCTAGCTCAACTATGTATCAGCATTCTGCAGTACTGAGCTATGTAAAAGTTAAGTATTACAAAGTCTCTATGAAATATATATCTCGTTCTAATTTACTCTAGTATTTTTAGTTTCTGCTGGCCCACTGGCTGATCACCTCCTACCTGCACAAGCGTGCATCCTTTATTCCTGTGTCGGTCTTTCTACTCGGCCACCGACACCTACGACGGAAACGAGACACAAAAGTGGCGACGAAGCTGGGATACAAAAGATTCTATACTTATTTTATGGTGCAAGTACTTCCTCATGTGTAGGCCACTCCCGAGCAAGACTATGAGATCCCTATGGGGCTCTAGAACCACAGGTTGAAAAACACTGCCGTACATGTTCCGTAGACCAATGCCTAGGATGTGGTACGAGCGTTTCCCATCATACCGTGTATTAGCTTCTTCCCGTTGCATTCGCCAATAGATCGTAGAAAGAAATATTGTTTTTGTGCCCTTGTGTATATTGTTAGTCTAGTGGTGTCCCTTCGATTGCTACCAGGCCAATGTGAGGTCTTCAGTATTTTCCTGGCCACCAAACACAATATTGTTTCTAGAAGCTTTGTTTGTGGTATCGTGAATGCCCGCACCGTGGCGCCTGCCGCAGGTTTCCCGCAGAGGGCGCCTCTCTTCTCCCGCCGGCACATTCGCAGCCGCAGCCCCGTACGGCTAGACAGCGCCGACACATACAGTGCTTCCGCGACTCCAATATGTTAGCTCTCCGCTGAGCCCGCTCCAATGCAAGCTGACACGCCACAGCTGACTCGGTATGGGCAACTGGTTTCGTGTATGTCTGTAGACACGGCGTCAATACTATACACTTCAGTTTCTTTTTTTTGTGAGTGGCGTAATCGCCGTAAAATGAAAATTTTGGTAGCTGTTAGAGTTGTGGCGAATCTATTGTTTGTCTGTGTGAAATCGCTGCATAAGACTAAACATAAAAAGAATAAGAAACGTGTTTGGGTTCGTGAATGGATTAAAACAAGGTGTCATCTCTGTTTCTGAGCGACCTTGCTGAAAGAAATTGCGATTGAAGACCCTAGAAGTTATTTTAATCAACTTAGAATGTCACCACAGCAGTTAATGTTCCTTTTAAACAGAGTTAGTAATTCAATAAAGATGCAAGTTACCGTTATGCGTGAAGCATTGTTACCAAAACTGAAATTACAAATTGCATTACGCTTCTTGTCAAGTAGATATTCGTCTCTGCAGTTCTTGTGCCGTTTCCGAAATCCACAATTGCCATACTTCGTTTGTATAGGTATTTCGAATTGGAAATATTTTAGCCTACAATTCACTAATCGTCAACCAATCAATATTTAATTTAACAAATAATTGCTAGAAGAGCACTAACACGACGTTAAAATCGCTCAAACACCTACGCAACGCATATATGTTCAAAAACAGAATTATTTCACCCGTTCCCCCTGTATATTGTATTTCGTTCTGTATTGGTCATAACCTAACCTAAAACCACGCGCAATCAGTTTCGGCAAAATTGGAAGGTGCCGAAACTAGTTTCGCCAACGAGTTGCACGAACGCCCTGACGCGCATGCGCAGTGACCAGCAGCTCAGTTTCACGAAATCTAGTGTCGTCGTGTAGACTTGCCTTTAAGCCTCCGCCTGACCGCATCGGGCAGTCTCGTGCTGGTCTTCGCCTTCCACGCCATCAGGACGGCTCGCTACGTTTCGACAAACTCGATTCGGACTCAATTACGGACTTCGCTCCTGCTACCTGCCACCGACAAACCATTGTGTAACGAATTGCGTCACAACACTTGTTGTAATAAACTATATTTTGGTTAAGCCGACGCCTACTGTTAATTGTTGTGTGTCACTTCGGGTACAACATTGTTAGTAGGTTTTCAAGGAATGTTGGCCATATCTTTTTAAGGTTTACCTGTTCAGGGGTTTCAGAACATCTATGATGCTCTATCACGGGAAAAATTAACCAGTAACAAATTCGTGCTGCTGTTCTCCATACACGTAAAATATCTTCTGTGTTTGATAATTGGTACGGATTCCACACTTTCTTCTTCTGCAGCGGTCACTGCAAGAAATAGTTTGCAACCGTCAAATCGACAGCAAGTCTTCATTATGGACACCTTTGCGCTTTATTCTTCATTTTAATAGGTCTTTCATCCCACATCTCCCATTATCTGATCCGTGTAGATCAGGCATGCTCTTCGTCTTGATCATTTTCCACCGACATCCCCTCTACTTCTGAAAACATTATTGGAGACAAAGCGTTATTTACAAGTAATTAAAACTACATCTACATCTAAATTCATACTCCGCAATCCACCGTAAGGTACACTGTACCACTAGTAGGCATTTCCTTTCCTATTCCATTCCCAAATAGAACGAGGAAAAAAAAAGAATGCCGATATTCCTCCGTAAGAGCCCTAACTTCACTTATATTGTCTTTGTGATCACTACGCGAAATGTAAGTAGTGGCAGCAAGATCATATTACACTCACCTTCAAATTCCGTCCCTCTAAATTTCCTCAACATAAATTCACGAAAAGAACGTCGTCTTTCCTCCAGCGATCCCCAACTGAGTTGTAGGAGCATTTCCGTGACACTCGCGCATTGGTCGAACCTACCAGTAACAAACCTAGCTGATCGCCTCTGAACTGCTACTATGTCTTCCTTTGCCGGCCGCGGTGGCCGAGGGGACTGAGTTCTAGTTTGGCTTGTAATCGTAAATGAACTTAATAGCTTATACTTACGGAGTAGTTTAACCCTTATTTTATAATCACTTTAAATAACCATGAACAGCAGCGAAGATGCTTGTTTATCACCCCAAAGATATTCACAACAAGTTTTAAGTTTAGCCGTCAAACCACTCGATTCCGAATCTTAAAAACTACTTCCTTGTCCCCAAAATGAAAAGTAGATAATTCTACACTTGGTTCAAATCTTTCAAAATTCCAGTCCAGTCTGATTTCCAACAGTGTATATTAATAATTAATGTGACTGACCTTGCTTTGTACGTTGCTACTCACGACCAGAGAAAATATTAAGTAACATCGGGAACTTCCAAAATTGTAACTCTTAATCCGACCCCCTTCTTGCTACTACACGTTCCGTTACATGTAGAACACAAGCAAATGAAGTCACTTGAACTCCAAATTATTTTGTTCTATCATAATTATGTCAAATGAAATATTTTTATTGCACAATATATCAGTGCGCATATAACTCAGTAAACCCGAGTAACAACACAACATCCTTTAGATATCAGTGCAAACAGCTCTTAGTTTTACCTGAACCTCAGTTTTACAATGACATACATAACATTTTTCTTAGTTTTTTGTTTAACATTTCCTAGATACGGCAATCAGGCACAATCCCCGCTGTCTTCTCCCCTCGGCTCGTCAGCGATTGTCGCCGGTGACGCCAGAGACTGCATTTTCTGCCGCGACGGACGAAGACTGCCGTCACTATGCGAAGCTTACCGCGCCGTACATCTAACATAAGAAAAAAATACACAACACTTTCTATATCTAAATTATTATAAAGCTAAGTACAAATCATTAATAACAAAGATAACCATCATCATACTTGAACCCATGAATCGTCGCTGCGGAAGGTAATTCTAGTCCGTAACATTAATGGCACACTACAAATAGAAGGAATTATCGTATACAGAAAGCAATGACATAGGAAAGAAACATGATCAATGGATACTCTGTATTCTGCAACAAAACACTGTTAAATTTTGTGTTCTGAGATTCTACAGCAGTTTGAGAGACATAAAATTTTCACCTAGGTTGTCTAGTAATGATAAGCTTCATCACAAAACAATCATGATACTAAAAGATCCTAAGAAGGTAGGAAGTGATACAGGAAATTACTGGCCATAATTGTGTCATTTTGTCTTCGGATATCGATTGCTTTACATTTAATTTGCGAGTGGCGAATCGGTTGATGTTTAATTAGGTAGATCGTTATATATTGCGATAAAGTGGGAACTTATTGCCTGTTGTCATTTTATACCTAAATTGCTTTTATTATAAACGACTAATTAGTAACTTGTCATATAAATTAAAGCACTAAATTAATTGGAGATGTTACACAGGTATAACAGTACACAGTTTTAATAGTAATATCAATTCATTTGACTGAGAAAGGTACTGTTACAATAGTTGTACTGTGTGGGGACAAACAACAGTGAACAGTCAACAGAGTTACAGGATACCAAAGCGAAAGAATAATACACTGCTAACATGATTAGAGAATTTGAACCAAGAACAGCTACGAACATGCTTAATTAGAAGCATATATCGCTGGAGTATTAAAGCAAGCAGTCGGGGTAAAGCGCTTGACTGGAAACCGAAGGGTCGCGGGTTCGAAACCCGGTCGGACCTCGGATTTTTTCAGTCTGCGTTCAACCCATCCTTCAAAAAGATGTTCAAATGTCTGTAAATCTATCGGACCAAACTGCGTGGTCATCAGTCCGTAGCTTACAAACTACTTAAACCTAGGGCTACTTAAACATACGGACAAACACACACACACATGCCCCAGGGAGGACTCGAACCTCCACGGCTAGCATCCGCGCGCTCCGCAGCAAGGTGCTTTAGACCGCTCGGCTACTCCACCGCGGCAACCCATCCTTCACCTCTCAACGATGTGAGGAGTCGCTAGAAACGATATGTGGTTCGGATTCCACGTTAAGCTGTAGATCCCCTTTCCTTTTCCCGGTTGGATAACTGGGGTAAGCTAGGGACACGCAAGTCGCCGAAGTGGCGTCCAATTGAAAGACTTGAACCAAGCAAATGACCCACACGAAATTATTATTTGAAAACCAAGGATAAACCTACACGATGAATGAGTAGTAGTAAATAAGTGTTATAATTGTTGTAATTTATACTTATCACACTTTTGTATTAGACATTTAGAAGGCTTCAAGTACTTGTCCATGTATAATTGGAATAAAAATACATTTTATAATTTAGGCTTAAGACACCGAAAAAGTCATATAGTTTTATTATTACCCGGAATTCAGGGTAACGGCGCCACTGCGTATACTTTCACAATATATTTTGAACAATAAAACTTCACATGATATATGGCTGAAAAATTATAATAAAGTAGGATTAGCTCTCGAAGCTGTAGTATTATTCTGTACGAAGGACACGCTTTTAATAAAGTAAAAAACTGGTTTCCCTTAAGGAGTCATTCCCCTGGTCTCCCCTATATGTTATTTGTCTGAAGACTTTCAATTTTTTACGATTGCTGACTACTGATGACTTGAGCCAGTTGTGACAGTGCGGAAGGCATTTCTAATTTACTATCCCTACAGCGATTACTTTTGCTCTGAAAATTGGGCTTATTCTATATGCAATCTTCAAATAAATTATGGGAGTATAGTTTGGCAACGTCATAGACAACAGCCTGTATTTCGATAGGTGAAGGCCCGTTATTTTCAAGGTATACCACTATACCAGAAAAGACTGCTCTTAATGTCTACAATTTTTTTCAATAACGCTTAATTCTCTTAACTATTCACAAAATTTTTCAAATTCATAGAAAAAATCGCAAGTTTGTTTTATGGAGGTGGGGGGGGGGGGGGGCGCGGAGTCACTGTTTCCAATCCTCAAATCTTTTCTTTGTCTTCTCTGGTGAAGTAATTTCGGAAAACTGTATTTATTATCTCCACTTCAGCTTACCTAAACAAAACAGGAATTCTGCAAGAATAATTGTTAAACTTTGTGGTAATGCCATTCCAGCACGAGTATTTAAAAGGGTAAAAATGAAAAGATTTGTTACTGTACTGGTTGTTGAAACCAGTCATACGATGTCAACTAGTGTTATGTTTACAATATGTACACCGATCATCTGGAAAATCAATTATCAGCGACGATTTTCTTGAACGTATCTGCGCAGAACATATTTCAACTCAAGCAATGGCAACAAAAATTATAACGCACATCTTATCTTACAGTTTGGATATGAATAAATTGATGCGAAAAGACTTTCATAGTGCTGCAATATTAAGCTTCTGGTTACGAGTCGTGAGCACATCATCTGCAGAACAATCCACCCGTATCCAATTCATACATAGTATGGTTCAAATTCTTAATTTACTTACAGCGCATTTACACGACATACCTATGAAAAAGAACTGGATCACAACAACAAAATGCATGGTAACTTACTTCAAAAATCTCCACATAATGGACAATCTTTTGCAGAAATTTTTTGGTCAAATTGACTCATCTCATTCAACATTAATATCCCGTTGTGATACTCGATGGCGGAAACGTTTGTGGATAAAAATATTTGCGAAAAGGCTACGAGTAGTGTGTATAATAGTTGTGACACTTCAAGACGCTGCTAGGAGAGATGTCCCCTCTCAACAATACCAACTAAAGACCGGCGTGGCAAATAGCCAGTTTATCGTGTCGTTTGTTATACTAAAAAAAAAAAAAGTTTTACAAAACCAGAAAAGCAATACAGAAGGTGAATGTGATCTTGTGTAACAACTGCAGTCATGCAAAAGCAATGAAAACCACAAAATATTTGGAATGAAAATCAGTTCTCAATCTTTTAAGGGCTGGTAATGCAGAAGAGTTCAAGTGGCATGGTTGTACGAAGAAAGACCAGATAGAAGTAATATAATGATAAAAACTGCTGAAATATATTACTGTCGAAAGTTACTTTACCTTTTTATTGAACAAGTTATTCCAGAACTAATTTCTCGTTTTAGACCTTATGAAAAAACCATCGCATAAATTCAGATTCCCCTGTCTGCGAAAACCAGTAATGACTAAAGCACAAAAGGAACTACTGAAGCCGGCCGCGGTGGCCGAGGGGACTAAGGCGCTCCAGTCATGGTCTGCACGGCCACTACGGTCGGGGGTTCGAATCCCCCCTCGGGCATGGATATTTGTGCCGTCCTAGTTCGTAAGTAGTTCATAAGTAGTTTGTAAGTTTAGGGACTGTTGACCTCGTAGTTAAGTCCCATAGACTATACAAACATTTGAAACATTTTTTTTTGAACTACTGAAAACTTATGATTTTTTTTTTTGTGGGTCAAAATTTAGCCATAGTAGTTGTGAATTAATATGAAACGTGGTATAATCACTGAAAACCTGAAGAGCAAAAATCCGCAACTGCAATTGTAGCTATTGAATAGTGCGATGAATAATTTTTTCCTCTTTTGACTAAAAGATCAACGTCTTGCAGTAGAAATGAAATGGAAGATGAGATTTTCTGGTCTTGTTCTAATGATTGTTCATCGTGATCTGACGATCAAACTAGATTCAGAAGAAATTATAATAAGTTAGAAGTAAGGATTGAGGAATAGCATTTGTATTTCATGTGTTAAAATATTAGTAAATATTGCTAGTTTTCTTAGTTATGTTAATAATTTATTATTGTGTTAATGAAAGTGGCATAAATGTGACTTCTCCGCTACGCCACTGTCCCTGTGAGAAAGTGTACATGTCTTACTTTTAAGTGGATGAGCGACAATCTATGGCTGTCTGTCTGAATGTGTGTGTGTGTGGGGGGGGGGGGGGAGGAGGGGGGTGATAGCTCGCTTTGCATCGTTCTCTCTCGCTCTGTCTTACACACTTTGGTTACTGTCCAGTCGTCGAACCTACTCTAGGGCGAGTCTCTCCATCCCCACCGCCGCTGAACTTAGTTTTTCCGGCTTCCGGTGGCGTCCCGAGTCTTGTGGCAGCTAGGTCTGGTCATTCTATACTGGGCGTCTGGCGAGGTACGGTTGGTTCTTCTCTTGTATCCGCGAGATGGTAGCATTTCATTGTCTAGCACGTTTAGCTTACACGGGAACTTAGAATCATTGTTTTGGAATATTTTCTCCTATTGTGTGCGGAAATGTGTTCTCGTTTTTCAATTCAGTGATTTCCAATAGATAAACGCGGTGTGTGTGATTCTAGTGGCAGTTTGATAACGGCCTGGTATGTTAAAGCCTTTTGTGATCATGTGGCGGCGTATGAAGTCTGTGTAAATACTTTCTAGCTTTGTGGGGCCCGATTTCTAATAGGTGATATGTTCATATTTGTACAATGCATGTAAAAAATCTTCTCATCGTTTCCTTGTGTGAGTGATGTGTGTTCCACGTGGTTGGTTCGTAGAACAAAGCCTTCAGCTTCTACTCTTGTTTGTTCCATGCCCATCAGGCAAGTAAGTATGCGGGTATCCTGATTTCCACTAATATTTCGCAATCTTCTCTCCCCGCCTATTTTAATTTTGCTGTTTCTTCTCCGACTAGTAGTACGCATTCTGTCTTTGTCAGTAATTCTCTCTGAGTCTTGTACAACCTCCTTCAATAGCTTCCTTATGTAATTCTAAACATTTCTATGGGTTGCATGCTGTAGTTAATTTTCTTTATTTTTCGGAAAACGAATTTATTCAATTTTATCGGTCTTCGGAACCACGTGGGTCCGAGTTCCGACTTCAGGGGTTTGCAGATAGTCGCCTAAATTCACGCCACTTCTCATATAAAACCAGTACCTAGATCGATTTCTAACAGATTCCAACTTAAGAATTCACTGTGATTTTGTATAATGAATCCGATTTTCAACCATTTCACTTTCAGTGAATTGCGTTCATGTAACGTAGCCGTATGCCGCCGTTAGCGTGTTTTCTCGCGGTTCAGTTTAGATGTAATTTAACTTGCTATACACACGCACCATCTCAAGACAGGCACGACAGACCAGAGCCAGCTTCAAAGTGTTTTTGTATATGGTGTTTTGTGCTACCTCCGACTTCCTGAATTTCGTCTACGATAGCGGCGCTGATTTTTGTGAGTTTCGCTGTGGTATTGCGTGTGTGTGAGAGAATGAGTGTTGTTTGTAAATACTTCCCCCCAGTAGCGTTAAATCGTGTATAATTTAGGCTGGGCACCGTCTGCGTTAATCCATGTAAGATATGCATTTTTATTGTGTTATCGAAATTGGTTCCCCATTTTGCTTTTTTTTCTATCTGAATAAACAAGTTTATGTTCAGCATAATCCATAAGTTGCCTATAAATTGTAGTTTTAGAGCACCTTCCCCCTTTTATTTTAACATTGTTCTTCACAAGTGCTGAGAACTAGTTCAGATGCATTTTTTTTTTATATCTAAATTCCGTTGCGCCATAAATGTTTTCTTAGCCACCTTTCTAAGATAACTACAATTGTGGTGGCTTGCTTATTAATGTGTGTGTGTAATAACGTGTGAACTGTTATGTATATTGACCGCAGTAGTATTAACTTCCTGTCATTGAAGTAATTTGAAGCGAGTCAGTTCTCATTTTGGGCCAGGGAACAAGGTTTTATAGCAGGGAGTAACCGGTAGTTCACACGGACCTTATTTACTAATTTTAGTGATAAAACAAAGCTCCATGACACAGGACTTGGGCTCAGCCGTCAGTATCAAAACCGATTAGTTTAAAAAAATGTACTACCACGACTGCAGATGCCCTCAGCATTAAGTTGTCTATAGAAATTATTACTTTTAAGCTAGAGGAACGTATGACATACAGATTAAGCTAAATGCCAAAGTGTCGCAAACCTAAATACAAACGGGGAATATTGTAATAACGTGTAATTACCTACCGTTTGAGCTTTGTTACTTTCATCATAAATCAATACTTTAATATGTGCTTCACATATGTTTTATTGAAAGGTATCTGAATTAACGAGTCTGTAGAATTTTTAATTTCCAGTTGTTTGATTTTACTGAGCTTAACAGTAATATCTTGTAATAGCGTGAACGAAGTTACAGTAAAATATAGCTTACCTTTCTATAGGTCAGTATTAGTCATCTCCGCCCCCCCCTACCACGTGAAAGCTATAGGTACGTTAGTAACCTTATCCTGTACTTCTCCCTGTGTACAGACGTCACTATGGAGTGAACTTTTAAGTTAATTAATCAAGGTTTGTACAAGGCCCCAGGTGAACATGAAGTGACCTATAACACAGATAACACCGGGAAGAGTTGAAATTCACGCTATAATTCATTTCTCCTGCGCACCAAAGATTTACTTCAGCAACCCTTGATGGAGATATGTATGCAACGTTTGTACATCAAAGTATGGTCTGGATCACAGATTTTTGTGGTTGAATGATTATTGAGAAGTGTAGTCCCAAAGTCAAGCCTGTTAACAGCGTTAATAATTATTGTTCTGCATATTGTGAGCTTCCTGTTTGATGATTGATAGGTTCGATTTCCAAGTAATTTTTTGGTTGATGGTTGGTTCAAATCAAATGTTTGTAACGCTTATGAGACTTAACTGCGGCGTCATCATTCCCTAAACTTACAAAGTACTTATGAATTAACTTACACTAAAGACGACACACACATCCATGCACGAGGGAGGATTCGAACCTGCGATGCGGGAGGACGCGCGATCCGAAACGTGGCGTTCCAGACCGCTCGGCTACTCCCGCGCGGCAATGGTTGGTCCAAAGTATTTGTGCGATAAATGGAAATGTCGTATGGCTTTTCGTGGCCGGGATATCCCCATAGCGATTCGGCCGCCTACTGCAAATTTTTTTAAATGTCGCCACTTCGGTGACTTGCGTGTCGGATGATGATGATGATGAAAGTGATGAGGAAAAACACACAACATCCAATCCCCTGCCGGGAATCTAACGCGGGCCCCTTTTATCGGCGGTCAGCGACGCTGCCACTGAGCAACGGAGGCGGTGTGGTAGCTGCACAGGATGGTCGCAAACGGTGATGTAGAAGTCATGGAGATGGAACGTGCACGTGATATATCATGTAATTTTTGCCTGGGTTTTGGAGGGGGCAATATTTTAAAACTATTGGCTACACCAGGAGGTAAACTTATGAAGGTGGGTTTGGAAGAATCGTTGGGATTTCTTGAGCGTAGGGTGGAGGGTGAGGGAAACGTTGTCTTCAACAAAACAACATAGGGAAAAAGTGTGTTGCAGGATGTGGTCTCGGCATATCTGGGGTGTAAAGCAGGTGAAGAAGAGGAGAAAGAATGGACCTTAAGGCGTTCCCGCAGTGGAGCGGAAGCTACAGGAATTGGTAACAATGAAAGGGGATGGGCGATTATAGAGGAAGGATGCAATAAGGTAGATATAGTTAACGGGAAATGCATAGGTCTGAAAGGGGATAGGAGTGCTGTACTCATTGTATGATTTCTCAAGGTCAAGGGAGACGAAGATGGCGGATTTTCGTGTATTAAACTGTTGTAATAGGAGTTGGGTGAGTTTCAGGAGATAATCGTCAGCAGAGAAGGGGGGACGGGAGTGATTCTGGTATTATGTTTCGCACAAATGGGAAGCCGGCGCGAGGCGGTGCAAACAGTGCCAAAAATGTGATGTGGCCGTGTTAAATAGAGACCGGTCACAATACAATGGCTGCCTCACAGCAACGACTGTGGCGAGCTACCATTGTTTGCCCAAGACCTGCGCGCTGGCAGCGCCTCACTCTTTGCCCGCACAACGGAGGCGCATATTCTACAATATTTCTCAAACGACTCCTCGAAAACTATTCCGCAGAAATAATTGATTTTTGTGTCACTTGCTGCTTCATATGTCAGCTTGATGATGAAGAGTCATTCCGTTACTGGTAACAGTTACTGTGATGTTCAGATTAAATGAAGAAACTGAATTAATTTTGGAGCCGGAGGCGGTGGCCGAGCTGTCTGCGGCGCGCCAGTCACGGTCTGCACGGCCACTACGGTCGGGGGGTTTTAATCCCCCCTCGGGCATGGATATTTGTGCCGTCCTTAGTATTAGCTAGTTCATAAGTAGTTTGTAAGTTTAGGGACTGATGACCCCATAGTTAAGTCCCATAAGCTCTACAAACATTTGAACATTTGATTTAAATTTTGGAAACGTTTGATATATAAAATAGGGTTCGCTGTTATTTTACTTATGATGCATTTTACACCATATGTTGCTGCAGACGAAATTTTCCTAACGCACTGAACTTTATCTTACACTTGAGATGAGGTCTCTGTCTTTCACGCCGGCCGCGGTGGCCGAGGAGACTGAGGCGCTTCAGTCACTGTCTGCACGGCCACTACGGTCGGGGGTTCGAATCCCCCCTCGGGCATGGATATTTGTGCCGCCTTTAGTATAAGGTAGTTCATAAGTAGTTTCTAAATTTAGGGACTGATGACCCCGTCGTTAAGTCCCATAAGCTTAACAAACATTTGAACATTTTTCTGTCTTTCACTAATCTCGAGAAAATTTTAATTCATGTGCGGAATATATTTCTGAGTGCGCGTACCAGCGATGAAGCCAGAGAGAAACATCTCTTATCTCATAAAGGGTCGGTGAAATTTTGGCAAATGATAACAAGTCAAACAGATAGTGTTTTCCCATTTGATTTGCAATATTGGTAATATACGAATCATCATTATGTACTGCGTTATTAAAGTAACTATCGGCGTTTATAATGAAAATTGTTTTCATGGGAGATCAGTAGCACCTGAAACGAAAATTGCTATTGATTTTGCAACATCATAAAGAAATTACACATGTATTTTGATTTTATCAGCATTAGCATGTTAATAAGGTGTTGCTTTTTAAACTTTGATATCTTATGTCGAAAGAAGAAAATTGTAACGATTCACAAGATATTCCTGAAATTGCAGCAACAGTTGCGATTAACTTTCACTCTTTTTCTTTATATGCATGCAATTGTCTATTTACCACTTTAAAGTCTGGTTTATTTAACAAATTATAACACACATTGGAAAAAAGTCCTCAATGATTATAGACACGATTATCGATATATTTTTTAACAACTGTTTCTTCAAAATGGCATTTCGATAGTTATTATTCTCTAACCTCTAATTTGACCGTATATTTCCGACACAGTTCGGATGCTTCTCAGTGTTCGCAGGTTGTGTTAAAAGTGGTTGACACTAAAGCTTCATTTGCATGCGTTTTCGAGAAGCCAGCTATATGGGATAAGAGAGAGGGAAGTCACTCCAACAGGAACGCTGTGGAAAAATGTTGGGCTGAAGTCAGTGGTGCTTTGAAAGCTCATTCTGTCATATGTTGTTTAATATCGTGCGGTTCAAAGAGCACGTTGCGCACGAGACGCCGGAGAGTGAACACGTGCTGCGCGCTCAGTCAAGTGCTGTTGTTTACATTGTATTTGTGGCTATCTGCGTAGCGTTTGCCTGTGTTCGTGTATCTAGTTTATCGCGTGGTACATACAGTTAGCCCAGGTGGGTTAATTTGCACAATGGCCCGCATGGTTTCAAGAAAAAGTACGCTGTAACGTGAGTTTAACAGGGAAACACGATCAGTTCAACCAAGCTCCCTGGAAATACACAACTGGATTGTGGATACTCTTGGCATCACCGCAGATCAAGTTCATACCCCGTATTACGACCTGAATTATACGGCTTTTTTTGTGAAGCTGCTGAATCCTGCCCTACTGGAGAAAATACTGCGCCGGCGTGCCGGTCCAACATCGCGACGGCTCTGTAAGTACTGTCAAAATTTATAACGCTGACGTAGAGTCAGGATTGTCAATCTCCCGCCCGAAGTGAAAAACTTTCTTCCGAGAAGTTCTGTCTCAGTACGATGTCGTAAAGATCATTAGAAATGAAATGTGATGAAAACAACATCGGTTGCAGGTCTCTAGCGGTATCAGTCGAGATGCACATAAAGACTAACATGCTCTCACGTATCACGGTATGTGGTTACAAGGCAAGTACGACAACATTGCCCCGCGCGAGTGACAGTACTCGAACTCATGTTACAGAAACGAGCCGCGGTGGAGTAGCCGAGCGGTCTAAGGCGTTTCGCTGCGGAGCGCGCGGTTGCTCGCCGTGGAGGTTCGAGTCCTCCCTTGGGCATGGGTGTGTGTGTTTGTCCGTAAATTAGTTTACCTAGGTTTAAGTAGTTTGTAAGTTACTGACTTATGACCACGCAGTTTGGTCCGATAGAATTACGAACATTAGAACAGAAACGACAGCAACTTACTTTAGCAGACCTAGTAACAGGAACACCATTAGCTGACAGTTTAAAACCCGCAAATGATAATCTGACTAATACAATCAAACCTTTCGAGGAAGAATTCCCGCCATTCCCTCGCATCAAGGACCGGGAACAGAACCCGCTCAGCCGTAACAACCCTGAATTGTCCTTTAAGCGTCTCCAAACGGATAATGCTAGTTATGACGAAAGTGCGTCTGTGTCAGAGAATGTTGCTATGGACGATGTCTCGCAACCGGTAACAATTAATGAATGTACCAGTAATCAAATCCAGGAACCGATGGTAGTCGAACCTTCTTCGCTAGTAGAAAACAGCAGTGCGCACGCGCAAATAGAGGTTACATTACCTGCCGCACTTTGTAGCGAAGTACCACAACTTGATGTTACGGTACCGGAGTAGGATGCAAACAGTGACGTGAGCGAGGCACCGGCTTGTCAACAGCTCGTCGCCACGCAACCGGACTCCGAAAACAAACAAGTTGCCGGCGATGTAAACACACAACACGAGCCCGCTATTGTTGATAAGCAAGCCGGAAGCGTCAGTGTTTACCAGCAACTCGGCACAGCGAGTTAACACGGAAACAAAAATGTTCAAATGTTTGTACAGCTTATGGGACTTAACTACGGGGTCATCAGTCCCTAAACTTACAAACTACTTATGAACTACTTACGGACTAGGACGACACAAATATCCATGCCCGAGGGGGGATTCGACCCCCGACCGTAGTGGCCGTGCAGACCATGACTGAAGCGCCTCAGTCTCCTCGGCCACCGCGGCTGGCAACACGGAAACAGCGCGTCGGAGGATACCGTTTCGGAAGAGGCGCGAGTGAAGAAATCCACTGCCAGTACTTAAAAAAAAAAAAAAAAAAGAGAGAGACCAATTTAGTAACTCCGTCAGGACAGCTTACAGAAAAAGGCAATAGAGGTGGCAGGAGTAAGACCAGAATCCAACCAAATCTGAATGTAGCTCGGAAAAGTCAGAAAGTAAAGAACCAACGGACAAAATCAATAGCGAAGTAGACTCCTTTAAAGCTGCTTCAGTTATTGATTGGTTCGAGGATGGGGACGAGCCGATGAGTCCGAAATAAGTGATCCATCTACAATGCAACAAGCGTACAAGTTTATTAGCATCAACATTAACAGAATAACATCCGATCTGAAAATTGCATTGTTGAAACAGTTAGTATATGATTCTGAGGCAGATATCGGACTACTGCAGGAAGTTACAACTCCGAAATTGTTTATTCCTGTATTTCAATTCATTGAAAATGTTGCTCTCAAACTCGACACCGGTGCGGCTATATTGGTGTGTGAATCAGATACTGAGAAGTTGTAGTCAGGTCGTGGTCTGAGTTGCCAAATATAACGGTAATCAATTTGTACGCCCCCTCAGGCAGTAGTCGTAAAGCAGGCAGATTCAGCTTCTATAAAGACGACATTATGTATCTGCTCCGAAAAAATCCTCCAAATACTATCATAGGAGGCGAATTTAATTGTTTTACATCCGAAGGATCAAAGGCCATGTTTTAATTTCTGCACAGAATTGCGTGATTGTCTCCAAAATGGATCATAAAGATATGTGGGAATTGATTTTTCCAACTCCCGCGAATTTTACGTATTTCACCTCAACCTCGAGCAGTCGCCTGGACAGAATCTACACATCATCTCGCTTGAGTGGACGTTTAGTCGATGCTTACGTTATCCCAGCCCCCTGCTCCGACCACTGCGTGTACGCCACCACTATCAACCTGGACCCGCAACCTACGAGGCGATTCAGAGGGCGGTGGATGTTCAACGTATCCCGTCTGCAGGACACAGATCTAGACGAACTTATCTCAACTTGGTCTCTGTGTTTACGGTCTATGAATCTCTACGCCTCAAAAGTAGAGTGGTGGACGAACTTTGCCAAGAAAAGGCTACGTCTGTGTTTAATCTCTTACTGTTATGAACAAGCGAGAGAAGAAAAACGGACATCCGAATTCTACTACACCGTTTTACGGGAGTTATACGAGAAAGCTAAAACGGACAGCATATATACAGCACAAATAAAGGCGACTAAGACAAAATTAATCAGTATTAAGCGCCGACAACTAGAGGGGCTACAAATAAAATGTAAAGCGAAATCCGTAGTGCAGTCTGAGACAACCTCCCTGTATCATTTAATCAAACACCAAACCAACCGAAGACGTTGTTTTATAGACGAACTGGCAACAGAAAACGGAGACACCCTCACGCGTCAGAATGGCATAGTAGCAGAAATATACAGGCAGTACACCAGCCTGTACTCCGCACAACCGACCGATGACGGACTGCTTGCTGAACTGCTACAAGTTATGGGTCCAGAAATCACTCTAGACGATAATCGGGAGTTTTTAACAGAGTTTAGCGTTGAGGACACTTTCGATTTAATTGTAAACTAACCGTCCAATAAAGCCCCAGGACCGGATGGCCTCCCAAAATAGTTTTATACGCGTTTCTGGAATATCATTGGTACAGTTTTTACTAACGTTTTAAATGAAATAATCAAGGGAGCTACAATCCCTTCAGACATGAAGGGCACAATAGTTCTCGTCCCAAAACGTCGAGGAAGGAAAAGCTTTGACAACCTGCGACCCGTTACCCTGCTTAACTTTGATGACAAGACCGTTGCTAGAGCCGTCAACACCAGAATGACTCCGTTGATAAAAAAATGTATACCTCATCAGACCTGCACCCCAGGCAGATCGGCTATGTCAGCAGTTTCAGAAATCGGACATTTTATCCATCGCCTCAGTTACCAACCTGAAATGCGCTTTGTGTTTTATAGATTTTAATAAGGCCTTCGACCACGTTAGCCATTCGTACCTCATGCGAATAATGGAAAAAGTGGGATTTGAAGACGGGCCACGGATTAAGAACATCATCACAGCGATTCCTGCGAGAATAAAGATTAATGGGCAACTAACGCTACCGATTCCCATCCAGCAAGATATACCTCAGGGCAGTCCCTTTTCAATGCTCTTGTTTGTTTTATCCCTGGAGTCCTTGTTACTATCACTTGATGCTTCGTTATCAGGCATCTCCATGTCTGATGTAATGCTTAAAGTTGGTGCTTACGCGGATGACGTCGCCGTAATGATACGACGTGAAGTGCAGATTGACATGAAACGTGACATCGACAAATACAGTGCTGCATCCGGGGCCAAGGTAAGTGAAAAAAAGAGTAATGTGTTAAATATCAAGGGATTCGGCAACTCAACTGTACCTTGAGCACAAATTGTGGAATCGCATAAAATGCTCGGCATCAAATTAGAGAGAAGCCCTCTTAAAATGATAGCCAATAACTGGAGAGCGGCGATACAAAATATGCGAGGTATCCTACTTCAACGTAACTGGAGGGCGGTTAACATCATTGAAAAAGTCTGGATAGTAAATACTTACATATTCTCAAAGGCATATTACGTTTCACAGTTCTTCCCAATTCCACAATACCGCGATACTACAAATATCAGGGAACACCTTATCACAGATAAGACTGTCCTTAAGGCTTGTAAGCTCACAATTTTTACAAGAAATGACATACCTGAAATGTTACCACTCTCATTACGTCAGATAGGTAATGTGCGTAGTAAGTTCGCCGTATTCATGATTGCTTGTTCAGAGTAACATACCGTTCTTATGACAAAATTGTCTCTCACGAGCAGCTAGTTGGGAATATGTATGAGCTTCAAATGACACCACGAACCGTCTCGTTCTGCATATAGATTCAAACCCAGGTCCTGCTTCTTCACAGTAATTTACTTGAAATGCCGTGACGTGAATCTTTGTGTTGGGCAGGGATTCGAACCCGGAACCTAATCGGATTGATATCGAAGCACAATCAACTGTGGCATATCGGATTTTCTCGGCAGTCGCAACATGTTTTAACTGAAATGACGAGACGAAACATTAATTTTTTTCCTTCCCAGGACTTCGATCCGGCACCTATTGCTGTTATATTCTAGAGAAAACGAACGTTAAATACGTGTTGTTACACCAGCAGTGACATGTGACCATGTTTGAACTACAAATAATAGGACGAAGAGTTCAGTGCTGACTGGGAATCGAACCCTACACACGTTGTTGACTACACAAAAAGAGACGTCAGCTACCGAATTTTTCTCCACCAGCAGCTCGGAATAACATCCTTGTACTAACAGTGACCTCGCAAATAATTGTCTCACCGGTCGTCAGATCGTTAGTGTTGACAACGAATGAAAATACATTGAAATTAGAAGTTATTATCCACCAGCAGATGTTCTCGTGCTACAGCTTGATAATACATAATAAAAAGTTTAGTGCCGGGCCAGGATTCGATCCTATTCAAGCGCAATATGTGGATATGTTGAAGACTCTGCGGTTTTGAACAAACGACAAAGTGTAGTCGAGCTGTATTGTCACGAAGCGATCAAGTTCCGCGTTGAGGGCGGTCTGAGTTGCATTCCCAATCCGCAACCAGTTTTTTCGACATACAGAAGCTCAAATAAGAAATGGAATAAGAGTCCTTACATAGCTTTTGTTTCGTCACTAGAAATAAATAACTAGAATAAGAAAGGTTATTGGTGATAGTTTCTACATGTCACGCCGCGGCGGATTAGCAATGCACGCGGCCGTTCGCTGTCGGGAGTTCGAGTCCTCCCTCGAGCATGGGTGTCTGTGTTGCCCTTAGGTTAAAAAATGTTCAAATGTTTGTATAGCTTATGGGACTTAACTACGGGGTCATCAGTCCCTAAACTTACAAAGTACTTATGAACTAGCTAATCCTAAGGACGGCACAAACTTCCATGCCCGAGGGCGGATTCGACCGCAGCTGCCGTGACTCACACGTCGCAGACCGCTCGGCCTCCGCGGCCGGCGTCCTTAGGTTAGTGTACCTTAGTTTAAGTAGTTTGTTAGCAGGGGCTAATAACCAAGCAGTTGTGTCCCATAGATTTAGAAACATTTGAGCATTTTTCTACACGTCACCACTCCTGACCTTTTTGTATTTGAACCTCACCACTGCTTGGTAGAGAAGGAATATCATGTTTAATGTGAATTTCAGACCACAATGCTATTATACCTTCTCCACTTGGCGTACTCAGAAGTGAATAGAATCTGTCTCTATCAAAAATCATCGGCACAAGTTTGAAACGAACCCAGACCTTAAGTATATCAACCTATCATCACTCCAACAGACCACCAAATCCTCTCTGTGACTCATAGTAACGCCGTTGCGCCACACTGGATGAGACGTCTGACACACACATGCTTCCTGTAGTGGTTTGCAGCATGTTCACTACATTCATTTACTTGGTTAATCACCATGAACTAGCTGCCTCGGCTACCCAGTGCATATATTCGTTTCTATTTTGTAATTACAGAAATAAAATCACGAAACTGCCGCTTATATAGTATTGCCAACTGTAGGATGCCCAGTTCTTGAAACGCAATTCTGCTGTCTGCTGAAGTTATCAGTCTAATGGAACTTTGAACATAATTCCCTTCACTTCTCAACCCAAAATAGTCACATGTGGAAAAAGGACCTAACTTCTGCGACATTATATTCTTTCCAGGTTTAATAGACGGGTGGGGGCAGCAGATGAAGCTCGAAACATTTGTATTTTGTATGGGGAGAGCGCATCGTGAGAAAATACGTCAGAAAAGTATCTTCTACATTAGCTGTCGGGCAGTAGTGGCATTGTACTCTTCTTCCAACCTTGTTTCTTAGCTTCAACTCAGAACAAGTTTTCTACATGCATGTTATCAATAAACTGCATGTGCATTGCCAGCCTGTTATAGATGACATCAGAGTATTCGCATATATCATTGATGATTAATTTCTCTCATGTTTACTATTGTTTTAACAAAACTAAAAGAAGTCTTCCTAAAATTGTGCACTGTATTATAAGAAATGAAATAAAACTACGCACGATAACCTCACGACAAAAGTCTGTTTTAATAAAACTGAGTATCTGTACACAACCGTGCCTCTATCGGCACGAATTAGTAAAATACTACTCACTTACATTGGTTTTGTGTTTAATTGTTATGCTGTTTCATATTCAGGAGGTATGCAAATGTGGCATTTTATTAATAAAGTTATGTATTCCTAGAAACCCAAAATTTGCTTGTCATCGGTGGAAAGAGGCGTTTCCTGTTGTACAGCATTGTAAGTTTTTCACCATTCCACTATGAGCCGAAAGTATTTTCTTGCGATTTGATTATTGATGTTTGATCTGACTGATTGTAGCTCTTTCACAGAAGAGTAAAAATGTTGCAGTCAGCGAGACCATAACGGAGGCTGTTTCACAGGTCCGCATGTTACCACAGAGCTAGCAAAGAGGTATGTGACTTGGCCTCCCACGAGGCTAGTAGCGGCTAGTGATGAAGCTACTATAAGAACCTCACTCGTGTATTAAAAAAAAAGTTTATTAGAATGTGAACAACAAAACAAAAAGTCAGTTCTCTTGACGGTATGCTTGGTTTACACAGGAACAAAAACATAACTGAACATAACCAACTGGTTTTCAGTTCCAAGGAGTTACAACCCCCGTTCCTCAAGCCCGAACGTCAGGGTGGCGACCTACAGTTCTTCCGTCCCCAGTCGGCGGCGGTGCTGCGGAAACCGATGGCGTCCTGGGCGGCGTGGCTGGGCTGCTCAGCAACGGCGGCGGAGACGTCGGAGGGCTGGGCGGCGTGGCTGGGCGGCTCAGCAACGGCGGCGGAGACGTCGGAGGGCTGGGCGGCGTGGCTGGGCGGCTCAGCAACGGCGGCGGAGACGTCGGAGGGCTGCGGCGTGTCACGTCCCCTGGCTGGCGTCCGACAGCCGGAGGAAAAAAAGAAAAAACACAACAACAAAACTTATTCTTTTCATTCTCCACTCCGAGGAGTGGAGCGGGCTGTTTGAGATCCGGCCCATAAAGAGTCGCGGTTCTATTCAGCCAATTATCAGACAAGCTGATAGTGGGGCAAAGGGGGATTCCAATTGGGAATAAGTGGGTGGGGCTTACCAGTTCCGGCATACGCCTTACAACCAAGGAAAACCTCCCAGAAACCTTGGTCGGAACCGGGGGATTGGGACCAATTTAATTTGTCTCTGGGACGTTGTCCCAGACTAAAAGTGGATTATCGGGAGAGCACGAGTGCACTCACGATAATCAAGGATCGGACGCCCGAGTTACTCTCATAAACTCGTAGAGATCAGCTCGACCAACAGTGGACAAGCATCCCCCTAAAGGAACCGCACCCGTGAGCACGGTATCCTCTGCGTCCGAGCCGAAGTGAGTTTTTTTTTTTAATTGCGTTTTAATGCCTTGTTACAGGCAGGCTGACAGCAGCCTATGACGCTGTTCTACAGCCAAGCGAATGAGAACAATGGAAAACAGAATATAAAATTAAAATGATGATAAAACGGCGTTTTTTTCAATTTCAAGATGAGAAAATGGGAGAATGTTGAAAGTACATGGTACATGACATTGGATAGACATACATGGTTGTTAAACAAAGACGTTGCCACGGTGGCTAAAAAACACTCATTGCAGACGACTAGACATGAAGTGGCGGCGACATTGAAGTAAGAAACACTGAACGCTGATTACCCACGGGCACGTGCGCAACGTTAAAAAACACTGAGCGACGAAACACTAGATACAAGAAGCACTGAAACACTGTTAAAACACTAGCACTGAACTGGTCCTGCAGGGGGCTGGGAGGATAGAGGAAGCGCGGGGGAAGGGGAAAGGCGATGCTGGAGGGGTGAAGTGGGGGGGGGGGGGAACCGGAAGGACTCCCGAGGAGGCGGAGAAGGTGGGGGTGAGCTAAGCAGGGGACGGGATGGGGCGGGAGGGGGACGGAGGAGGGGCGATAACCCACAGGGAGAGGTCAAATTTGGAAGGAGCGATAGATGTCCGAACGGTTGTGGAGAACATCGTCTGGGAGAGATGGTGGTGGAAGCCGCCCTCGGAGAGAATGTAGAGGTTGTGGAGGTGACTGAGGGAGGGATATGGCGGTAAAGTCGTGGCAGGGGCCCCGGATCCAGGAGGAGATACTAGTGTGTGACGGGACTCTAGTTTTCGGTGAATGTACTTGAGGCAGATGTGTTGAAGGAATTGGACCAGATGTGAGAATAGGATGAGGTCGTAAAGGATCCGCGTGGGGGAAGGGAGGCGGATACGATAAGCGAGGCAAAGGGCGTGGCGTGGCGTTCGAGGATTTTGAGGGATTCATAATAGGATGGGGGAGCGGAGATCCAGGCGGGGTGGAAGCAGTAAAGGACGGGACGCACGAGGGAACGGTAGGTATACAGGATGGTGGAAGGGTTGAATCCCCATGTCCAGCCGGAGAGGCATTTCAAGAGGTTAAGACGGGAGAGGGCTTTCTGATGGACGGTTCTGAGGTGAAGGTTCCAGGAGAGGTCTCTATCTAAGGTTAATCCGAGGTAGCGGATGGTCTTGGCTTGCGGGATGGGGCGGCCATGGAGGGTGAGGTAAAGGTCTCGGTGGCGAAAGGAAGGGGTGGTGCGACCTATGATGATTGCCTGGGGTTTTGTAAGGTTAACAGTAAGGAGCCACTGGTTACACCAGGAGGAAAATTCGGAGAGACCGAAGTGAGGCGGTGCTCGTCCTTAAATATGCACGCGGACGGATATTATCCTGCCCTAACTCCGCGATGACGTGCACGGCGGACGGGAGTAGGTCGCCTTTTATTGCGCCATCTGGGCGTGCTGTCAGCGCCGCCTGCGCAATCGTAGAGGCCCTAGATTGCTCGCCTAGCTGCACGGCAACCCGCAACGCCTTTGTGTTGTGCATGTTGCCGCTGTCGTAGGCGGACAGGCCAGCTAGAACTCGTAAACCGCTAATTAATGAACGAGATTAGTTGCGATTTTCACGTACGACTTTCCTGGACTGAAAACCGTAAATTTACAGTCTTTTGTTGCACCTCAAGCGATAAAAACGCAGATTATTCATTGGAAATGACAGGTAAAATCAAGTGAACATTGAGGCTTAATTCCGTGCACACCATGAAGTAACTCGTGGATCACAGAGTTGCCAAACATTCCTTGACTTGCTGCCAAATCTCGTGTTCCTACAGCAGGCTGGGAAGTGACCATAGCTGCCGTCTCAAATACGCGGCTGCTATGGCCTGGAATACGTAATGCGTCTGATTCGCATTTCTGTTACTAGGTTTAGGGACTGGAGCGCAGTGTTTAATAACACTCAGAACTGACTGCCAACTAATCATAAAAAATCACTAAATCTTATAGTTGTTTTTATATATTTCTTTCGTAAGTGTACTCAAAACTAAGAAACTCATTCACGGACGTTTTCGTGTCTGGCCGATATTCGAGTACAAGAAACAAATAAAAATAAAAAAAAGAATTGTATGTGTGTGTGTGTGTGTGTGTGTGTGTGTGTGTGAGAGAGAGAGAGAGAGAGAGAGAGAGAGAGAGAGAGAGAGAGAGAGAGAGAGAGAGGGAGAGGAAGAAATAGGATGAGAGAGAGTAAATAATAGTTGTATAGAAATCGAATCGTGGTGTGTGAAGAAATGTTTCATTAAAATGACATGTTCCCCATCATCACGAAATGACGTATTCATAATCTACGGAACGAATATTAATCTAATTTAATCATATCATACTGCTGACGAGCCATGAAGAGTCATGAATTACGGAAATTTTCTCCAGTATCAGTAACCATATCTAAACTTGAAAATAAAAGACGACAGTTTTTGTAATAAACCGGGACTGCTATTAAGACCCTGTCGTCCCTGTTAACTAACTTCCAAAGATGTCTGATATACGTCCATTCAGAAGTACCAACGTATGCACACATTTAAAGATGAAGTGCGTGAGGTGAAGTTCTGTGACGGAGATACAAACCCAGCACGTAATCGGATTGTTAACTAAGTAAAATCAAATGTTACGTATCGGTTTTTCTTACCAGATACTAGGTGCTTGAATCTAAAATAAGGATACAAATTATTGTGCCTGCGCGACAATCGAACCGCACATCTACTGTCCTTTATCATCCACGAATACAGCTTAAGCATAAATTGCTTACTCACCAACCTATAGTTTGACGTGGCTTTCGGACCACAGTGCAACTCATATCAACATACACTGCCCGAGGGGTAATAAGTGTAAAATGGCAAAAAAACGTGGGATTGACCAGGGATCGAACCCGAGACCTTTATATTCGAACTCTTCTTACTTACCACTTTGCCACCACGTAGCCAGCCAGGTGGCACCGCACATCTACTGTCCTTTATCATCCACGAATACAGCTTAAGCATAAATTGCTTACTCACCAACCTATAGTTTGACGTGGCTTTCGGACCACAGTGCAACTCATATCAACATACACTGCCCGAGGGGTAATAAGTGTAAAATGGCAAAAAAACGTGGGATTGACCAGGGATCGAACCCGAGACCTTTATATTCGAACTCTTCTTACTTACCACTTTGCCACCACGTAGCCAGCCAGGTGGCACCGCACATCTACTGTCCTTTATCATCCACGAATACAGCTTAAGCATAAATTGCTTACTCACCAACCTATAGTTTGACGTGGCTTTCGGACCACAGTGCAACTCATATCAACATACACTGCCCGAGGGGTAATAAGTGTAAAATGGCAAAAAAACGTGGGATTGACCAGGGATCGAACCCGAGACCTTTATATTCTAACTCTTCTTACTTACCACTTTGCCACCACGTAGCCAGCCAGGTGGCACCTTCTTGGCTTTAAAATTAATGATATCTCGTTTGTGCCTGCGTTGGTACTTCCGCGCCCCTGAACCAAAGTAAGGAGAACTGAATTGAATGTAGTGCCTTCAAGTTGGCATAAACAGAAAAGGAGAAAAATTAAACAACGTAAATGGTCTCTCCTTGATGCCTCAATCTTCATTGCCATTATGCGTCTTATGAGAAACAACGTACTCTTCATTAACATAAACATCTTCGTTTTGTTGTGCAAACATTTGCGATGTATTTTACATTAAAATTTTACTAAAAAAATTGAAGTAGAAGTTTTCCTTTTGTTCACAGCAACTTACTCACTGAAGAGAAGTTAAAAATGTTAAAAATGTTCGAATGTCTGTAAATCTATCGGACCAAACTGCGTGGTCATCAGTCCGTAGCTTACAAACTACTTAAACCTAGGTAAACTAACCTACAGACAAACACACACACCCATACCCCAGGGAGGACTCGAACCTCCACGGCGAGCAACCGCGCGCTCCGCAGCGAGGTGCTTTAGACCGCTCGGCTACTCCACCGCGGCGAAGAGAAGTTAAGCTGAAATTGACAATATGTGCTTTAAACAAAGTATTCTTCCTATTAACACAGTAGACTCAGTACCGCGTCCAGCATCCGTCCTCTTCTTCTACAACTGTTTTTAATCGCCGGTGAACAGAGGCAGCTAGCTTTCTGATGAATCTGTCACTCTGTGACATCGCTTCCCACACAGCGTGAACTGCTTCCGACGCTGCCTTGGATGTTGGTGCAGGTCTTTTGTTCCTAATAAATTTTTCCATCTCTGCCCACACGTGATCTATGGGATTGAGGTCAGCAGCTTTTGGAGGCCAGTCCAACAGCTCAATGTCTCCTTTCATCTGAAACTAGTGTCTTACATGATTGGCTGTATGGCTAGGGGAACAGACTTGGAAGATGATTCTACCTCCAGGAAATCGCTGACGAACAGAAGGAAGCATGATGTCTTCCAGTATTTCGCAGCAATAGCCATTAAAAAGTGGACGCTCAAGTTCCCACAGCACGCCACAGCCATTTGCTAATATCCAGCCCCATATTGTGACAGACGTCCAGTCACATCTTTGCCTCTACTGGACATATTTACGGTCGTATCTCGTTCCACGTTGTCGATACACATGGACAGATATATTTTGAGCAGTTGAAAATACCTTCTCGTCGGTAAATATAACTCGCTTCCAGTACGAAAGCGGCTTCCTTCTGTAGGCCAGTGCAAAATTTAACCTGGCTGCCCTATGTTGCTCTTTCATCATTTCCTTAACGGCCGCTTTCCGTCCATACCTTCCTTCTTCGTTGAGGCGACGACGTATGGTCTACCTGCTCACTGTTACCTGCAGGGTGTTTTTAATTTCTCTGCTGCTCCTGAAAGGGTCCTCAACACTGAAGCGGAGTATATTCTTGTCTTCATCCTCTGTGGTAGTTCGTGGGCGTCCAGAGCGACGACGACGATTTACGTGGCCTTCATCTTCCATCCTCTTCACCCAGAGATGAATAGTGGATTTGCTGTATCCCAGAGCAAGGGAAATGGCACTGATACAGTACCCGTCTTCATAAAGCACAAGGATACGATCTTTATCAAACTCACTGAGCTGTGAGCTGTCGCCTTGTCAGAAGTAAGAACCGACTCACAAGGCAACAGGACAAAAAGTGCCACACAGGACGCAGAGCACTTGAATGAGAACCGAAGTCAAATTCATTCTCGATTTGAAGATTTAAATACTGTGACACACAGATTAGAATCACGATTTCACTGGAAGGTTTAGAGCAATAACATTAAATCAGTGCTGTTGCAGACGATCCAAACAAATAGGTGGGTTCAGTTTGTGAGTATATTTGCCAAACTCACTAGTCTGAAGTACGCAGCTGTTGATTTTACCACATATGTCTTTAAAAAAAAGAGGTCGAAACATGATAGAACTATTTTTAAGGGCTGTGTTAGATGACAATTTACATCTGTTCAGCAAAATTCAGGTTAAACAGAAATATGATTTAGTCGTAACTATTACTTTGAAGGAAAGAAAATATTTCATCATAGAAGACTAAAGTAAACTGTGGCGTTCAATGCATTCGAGGTATTGAATACATTGCTGTATGTCACTTAGAACGCTCGTTGTGGGGTGCAAGGCGAAACAGTCTACACAAACTTCAGATTTGTAAATAATTCTCACAAGAAGAGGGTCTTACACGTGCACTCCCGATTGTGATCAAATATTGCATGGACGTTCTAGCTTTCTGCTAGACACTACCTAGCTTTTGCAAAACGTAGACTGAAGTTGAGGACGAACAATCGTATTTTCAATGCTGTACACCGAAAGAGCACCCAAACATTAAAATTTTATTGGTACATTGTGGGGTCCAGTCGTTATCTGGTGGCAGAGTGGTAAAGAGCAAGACTACGAACTCAAAGGTCACGCGTTCGATCCCTGGCCAATCCCACTCATTTTTATTTGCCATTTGACACTTATTTACCCTCGGACAGTGTTTGTTGAGGGTCCGAAAGCCACGTTAAACTGTAGGTTTCCAACAACAGCAAAAGGTGTCAGTATTTCTTGTCAAACACGCACACATCTTACTGTTGGTTAATAAGCAATTGATGCTTAAGCTATATTCGTGGATGACAAAGGACGGTAGGTGTGCGGTTCGATTGTCGCGCAGTCACAAAAATATATATCCTGATTTTAGATTCAAACACCTAACAGCTGGTAAGAAAAACCGATACGTAACATTTGATTTTACTTAGTTAACAATCCGATTACGTGCTTGGTTCGTATATCTGTCACAGAACTTCACCTCACGCACTTCGTCTTTAAATGTGTGCACACTTTGTTACTTCTGAATGGAGGTATATCAGACATCTTTCGAGACATCTTAACAGGGACGAAAGGGTCTTAATAGGAGTCCGGTGTATCACAAAAACTGACGTCTTTTATTTTCAAATTTAGACTTGGTTACTGATATTGGAGAAAATTGCATGACTCTTCATGGCTAATCAGTAATATGATATGATTAGATTAGGTTAGTAATGAAATACGACCGTCTATCGTCTTCCATAGATTATTTAAATTTGTAATTTATTTAAAGTCTCTAGATCGGTCTTTTGTTGAACTAGAATCCCACTCTTTCAAGACCTGAGGAACAGCATTTCATTTCATATTTTAATGTTATTTCCATTAATATTATGTTAGTGTTGATTCTATTTTATTATGTTTAAAAATTATTATTGTGTCTATGAACGTGGCAATATAAACGGCTTCTCTGTTACGCCACTGTCCCTATGAGAGTGAGTGATTGCTTTATTTCCGTCTGTGCGAGTATGAGAATCTTCTGGAGTGCCTGTCTATGTATGAGAAACTTCGTTGTAGGTTGCTGCCTGATCGTCTTGCATGTTCGCTGGCTTCGTGTCGATATGTAGTCGTTACCAACTGCTGTTTTTGATGATACCAAAGAGGTTTCTGCACCACTTGGTCAGATTTTGTGTGAGTCTCAGTAGGCTGTCACACGAGTCTCTTGTGTCCTCTTTCTCTGGGTCTTCCTACATCCGGTGGTGGCTGGGGACCTGCTGGCCAGTGGTCACTCTTCGGCTGATCTTCAGTTTGGTAAGTTGGTTCTGCTTTCGTGTCCATGGAGATGGTAGCGATTCGTTTTCTGGTATGTTCAACTTAGACTCTAGGACTTAGCTTCAATTTTCGGATTAATTTCTCCGATCTTGCCCGGAAATATTTTTAGTTTTCATTCCGGTGATTTCCTGCAGATAAACGCAGTGAATATGTTACTAGTTTCAATTTGGTAAGGGCCTGGTATATTCAAACCTTTTGTGATTATGTGGCGGTGTACGAACTCTGTAAATTCTTTCTAGCTTCGTGGGACGCGATTATTAAGAGGGGATATATTAATTTTGTGCAGTGCATGAGAAATATTTCTTTTCTTTTTTCCTTCCATGAGTGATATATGTTATACGTGGTATGTTCTTAGAACAAAGCCTTCAGCTACCCCTGTGGCTGTTCCATTCCCTTCAGGCAAGTAATTATGTATGTACCTTTCTGATTTCCATTAATATTTCGCGACCTTTTCTCTCTGCCTATTTTAATTTTGCTGTTTCTTTTCCGAACTTGCAGTTTCCACTCCGTCCTGCTCAAAAAGTCTCTCCGACCCTACGTATTTCTAGGCGTTACCTGCAGTGGTTCTTATTTTTACTTACTCCGACTTTGTAATTATTTCACTTTTATGGCTTTTGGAGACTGGATTTCGTCCATGTAAATTCTCCCAATCGTGTGTAGCTGCAATATGAAATTCCATGCATTTGTAAGGGTTGCACGCCATAATTAATTTTCTTTATTTCTCGGAAATTTAATTTTTGTATTTTTACTGGTTTTCGGAACCACGTGGGTCCGGACTCCGACTTTGAGGGTTCATAGTCTCTTGAGTTCTCTTCACTGCTCACAAACCAGTGCCTAGATTGTGTTTTCTCTCATTGCAATTTTAAGATTCCGTTGTGATTTTTGTTGAAATGAATCCGATTTTTAACCACCTGACCTACAGTGGGGTGCGATCATGTAACGTAGCAGACACGTGCCGTGTGTCTCAGTTAGCTTGCTTGCTCGCGGCCTAAGTTAAATGCAGATTAACTTCGCTATACTCACGCACCATCTCCAGTCGGACAAGACAGACCAGAGCCACCTACGAAGTTTATTTTTGTATTGTGTTGTGTAATACATTCCGGCTCGCTGAATCCTTGTCTACGTCTGCGGCGCACGCTTTTGATTCGTTCCAACACGCTGATTTTGGTGAGTGTCGCTATTGCATTGCGTCTGAAAGAATAAATGTTTGACGATTGTAAATCTTCCCACAAATGAGTCCAGTTCAGTGTACTTTGTGCTAAATTCACTGCTGGGCATCGTCTGTGTAAGATAGGTTAACTTATCCAAATAAATTCAGTGGGATGCATTTTTATTGTGTATCAAAAATTGGTTCCCTATTTGCTTGTGTTTGAGCTGAATAAATAATTTAAGTTTAGTGCAATTTTCCCTTGCCTATAAATAGCAGTTAATGAGTACCTTCCCCCTTTTATTTAATATTGTTTCTACTGGTGCTGACAAAAAATTCAGATGCATTTATTAAGTTATATCCGTTGCGCCATGAATGTTCTCTCAGACACCCCCATGCAATGTTTTTGTGTGTAGTGGCTTGTCTATTAATAATTGTAAAATTAATTACTGTCATCTACTACGTGTGTTGGCCACCTTCATTTAACTTCCACTGCTAAATTAATTCTAATTCAAGTCAGTCCCCAGTTTGGGCCGGGGAACAAGAGATTTTGTAACAGGAAATCCCTAGTAGTTCACATGAAGCTTTTATCTGGCTTTTACGGCCAGAATTATTCGCAAAGAGGTCTTTTATCTGACTACCAATGCCAGAATCGATTTCCAAGGTAGTCTTTTATCTGGCTTACCCTGCCAGAATCTATTTACAGATGGCCTTTTACCTATCTGGCGACCAATGGCAGAATTACTTACAAGGTGGTCTTTTAATATTTGTTCCGTGATTATGAATACGACATTTCTTTATGGTGTGGAATGAGTCATTTAATTGAAACATTTCTGTACACACCAGGATTCAATTTCTTTACAACAATTTTTTACTCTCTCATTCTTTTTACTTCTCTCACTTACTCACACACACACACACACACACACACACACACACACACATATTATTTTTTATTTTTGTTTGTTGTGCTCAACTATCGGCCAGACGCGAAAACGTCCGTGAATGAAAAGAAAATGTACAAATGTTTGTTAAGCTTATGGGACTTAACTACGGGGTCATCAGTCGCTAAACTTACAAACTACTTATGAACTACTTACGAACAAATATCCATGCCCGAGGGGGGATTCGAACCCCCGACCGTAGTGGCCGTGCAGACCGTGACTGGAGCGCCTCAGTCCCCTCGGCCACCGCGGCCGGCTCCGTGAATGAGTTTAGTTTTGAGTACACTTACGAAAGGAATATAAAAACAACTATGAGAGTTATTGATTTATGATGCTTACTTTGTAGTCTGTTCTGAGTGTTATTAATAACTAGGCTCCAGTCCCTAAATCTAGTTAAATAAATGCGAATCAGACGCATTACGTATTCCAGGCCGTAGCAGCCGCGTCTTTGATACGCCAACCATAATCACTTCCATAAAAAAGATCACCGACAGCAAAAAACTATTTGGAAACATGTTAGACATAGTCTTTGAAAAACACGGAATAGGATAATCACATAGGCAGAGTACTGCATAATATAACGGAATTAATTTATTTTCATGAAGAAGGTGTTTTATTTGTTTTTGCTTTAATTTACTACAATGAAAAAATATATTAAGTTGCACTTGAATTTTAAAATGACCTGCATTCAAGAATGTACTTTGTTTTCGTGTGCGTCTGCAGTGATCCAGAGTATATAAAATCATTTATTTAGGTATAAATTAATAAGTAGTAATTTAAAAAAATGCCAACTGCCAAAAGACAGGTGACAGTATGAAGATATTGTCGAGTGGCGGTTCACAGTTTAAAAGAAGACGAAATAATTTTAAAACAAAATGAAATAACTGAAAGAGTCTGGAACTGAAGACTCAAAACCGGAATTATCTGCGAAAGCAGACAACCATTGAGAAGATATATATGTAAAGAGCTCAAAGACAACTGTAATGTTTTTGCATTGCATTACACGCTCAACGGAGTTACTTTCATTTCAAACAAAGAAGGTTTGGTTTTGTAGTTTTTAATGGTTTTTGAGCTTTATTCCTGGTTTCTTTAGATGAAATTGTTTTAATGTTATATACAGGGTGTCTCACTCAACTGTTTCACACCAGATATCTCTGGAACTACAAGACATATTGAAAAACCACTTTCACGGTCATGAACGTACGGCAGGGGCTTATGAAAGTAGGTACTATGAGACACTCTAAAATATGAAGAAATATAATTTTCAACACAAACTTATGCTTTCTTTAAATGGATACCCCATATTATTTCTTAAGCATTCGATAGGACGACAAATCACAAAAAAAAAAAAAAAAAAAAAAAAAAAAAAAAAAAAAAAAAAAAAAATGGCGTCGGTTGCATCGCGATGCGTCAGTTACATCCGGAGAAACTGCGAAGCGAAGTTGACGTTTGAAATACATGAGGCACGGTGCTAGCGCGTGTCCGAGGCTGAAGCGAGACTTACGGTTGATTCTGACACCCTCTAGAAGCGCGCCTCATGTATTTCAAACGTCAACTTCGCTTCGCAGTTTCTCCGGATATAACTGACGCATCGCGATACAACCAATGTCATTCTTTTTGTGATTTTTCATGCTATCGAATGCTTAAGAAATAATATGGGGTATCCATTTATAAAAACATAAGTTGGTGTTGAAAATAATATTTTTTCACGTTTCAGAGTGTCTCATAGAACCTACTTTCATAAGCTCCTGCCGTACGTTCATGACCGTGAAAGTGGTTTTTCAATATCTCTTGTAGTGTCAGAGATATCTGGGGTGAAACAGTTGAGTGGGACACCCTGTATAAAAAGAAAGAAGTTGCTTTTTTTTATATAGTATCTGTGGACTGTGAGTGACAGGGTGGTGCGTGTGCCCCACCAGCCCCACTCCTGTCCCTGTCTAGAAGTGGTGTTGTGTTCAGGTTATTACAGATCATGAATAAAAGCACAATGGTAGACTGCTAGACTAATAAAGCCAAGATCGCGGCTTCGATCCCCGCCAGATCCTATGGTTTTTATGTCACCTTCCACTACTTTCACCTCTATCAAAGTTGCTGATGTGAAAAAACATCGAGTAGTAACGTGGTTAAGCATCCATATTAAACTGTCGGTCCCCCTATAACTGGCTCGGTAAGTCAGTTCGAAGGTTGGAGGAAAGCAATGGCATACCATCTCCAAACAGGACCATGTCTAGTGAAGCAGTGTGCTGTTCAAACCAATCTTCGGATTGTTGACTGCTTTACCACTTTTTATCATAATTTAATATCAAGAACAGAGTACTCAAAATATGCAGCGCATGTATCGCTAGATTGTTCATTCACCTAAGGTGGAATTTAACTTTAAAGTGTGGAATGTTTGTGTTACGTAGCACACCAGTATACTGAAACCTAAAGAAGCACATCATGGACCAACTTTATATCATGTTGTTTGTTTGTAAACTAACGGACCATACGGATAAGGTCATCAGTCTTACATCAACTTGACTTTTTGTGTTAGTCCTTTTCTAGTTGTCGCTTTTGGCAGTTTTATTCATAACTTATTGTTTCAAATGTTTGTAAAATAAGGGACTTAACTTCTGTGGTCATCAGTCTCAAGGCTTACAAACTACTTAAACTACCCTAAGAACAACATACACATCCAACCCTGAGGGAGGACTCGAACCTCCGACGGGGAGCAATGCGCGCTTAGAGCGCTAGGAAAACCCGCTGCGGCAGTTCTTGATTCCTTCTCTATAAGAGAAGGGCATCAGTCGAAATTTTTAGTGAAACCATTTTCAGATATGCAATGATCTGTTTCTCAATAAATTTATCTGTAGGGATGAAACCGAAAATATTCAAGAAGATTTATTTGCGTTACTTTTACGCTACGCAGGTAGTAATAAACTAATGAATTTGGTTAGAACACATAGTTCACTCAGTCACGCCATTAACATGCTAGTGTAGGTAAAAATGGGACAGAATCCAGAAACTGTTTGTTTTATTAAGTAAGGATCTAAGAATGAGAGATTTCAATAGCTTGTGAAAAAACATATCCTTGGTATAAAAGTGAATGAAAAATGTACGTGAAATTTCTTAATGTTGCAAAAAAGCCGACAGTTTTCTTTTCATCACGAATCGATGGCTCTTAACAGTACATTTTTCCACTACACAAAACAAACTGAACGTAAAAATCTCTGCTTACTTAAACAGCGCCATAGAAATTAAGTTTCGAGTATTAGCAATCCGGCAATCCACGTGGCAAAATATTCTGCTGTTTGTATGTTATCACATGCAAAAATATCGTTTCGACAGCTCTAACGGTTTAAGAGATATGAGGTATTTGACTTCCTTGCTTGTACGCACACTCGGAAATAAGGTCGCAAAATAAAATCCCCTTTCACGAGATTGGTGATAGATGGAGACCTCCTTGCAACTACAAGGTAAAATTCATTATTTTAGGGAAATTTTGTTTGCAGCAGCATATGCTGTGAAATGCACCAAACGCAAAATCCCAGCAACGCAACGTTTGAATCCAAACTTCCCTGAAATTGGCCAAGTTTTTTACTTTAATTCAAATGCCAAAACAACTGTGTTCATTAACGAAATGATAGACACGTTACCATGAAGCTGACGTAAAAATCATTTTTTTTTTCGACCAGCGTCCTGGGTGAGCTCCCGTAGGTGCTTAGATGTGCAGCTTGTAGATTGCCAACTTTCTTTCTGTTCTCACACTTAAGAAGTGCTTGATGTTGGTGTAGATCTCGGTGCATGCGCCAGGAGATGAGTGATTCAAAGAACTTGCTAAACGCTGGAGTAAGGTACATCACGAGATGGTACGAAGAAGTAGCTCTACTTTTTTCGAGGAAAAATAGGATTTTGTAGGTTCTCCACAGAGTAGGGGTAGTAGCTTGTGGAGAAGACACTGGTGTACAGGTCTGCAAGAGTGATGAGAATTGAGATAGGGCCACTCTTTGAAGTGAATTCCGAAAGTGTGATAGTAGCTGAAATGTTTGTGGGACAAACATTGAATGGGACAACGGTGGGGGGGGGGGGGGAGGGGCAGAATATGACGTTGGTTTTTTTGTTGCTAGGTGGGTTCGCTTCAGAGATATGAAGGTAACTATTTTAATGGTTGGTACTTACTTTCTGATAGCGGCTATTGAGACGAATCCAATGTTTTATAACAATAAGGGCAGCAATAAGCATTGTAAAGCCGCCCGGCCGGCCGCGGTGGCCGAGAGGACTGAGGCGCTCCAGTCACGGTCTGCACGGCCACTACGGTCGGGGGTTCGAATCCCCCCTCGGGCATGGATATTTGTGCCGTCCTAGTTCGTAAGTAGTTCATAAGTAGTTTGTAAGTTTAGGGACTGATGACCCGTAGTTAAGTCCCATAGACTATACAAACATTTGAACATTTGAAAGCCGCCCGCCGGTTCTGTAGCGACAAGCGCTTGGCAAGACGGGTCGCTGGCGGCATTCTGGGGAGTGAAAGTTTCATTGTAATTGTCATAGCAATGCCTGCAAGTGCCGAAGTGATACAGAATACCACTCAGTCCGTGATAAAAAGATTAGAGCTCTGCATTGATACCAATGGCCATTACTTCGAACTAAAAAAAAAAAAAGTTCAAATGTTTGTATAGTTTATGGGACTTAACTACGGGGTCATCAGTCCCTAAACGTAAAAACTACTTATGAACTACTTACGAACTAGGACGGCACAAATATCCACGCCCGAGGGGGGATTCAAACCCCCCGACCGTAGTGGCCGTGCAGACCGTGACTGGAGCGCCTCAGTCCCCTCGGCCACCGCGGCCGGCACTTCGAACTCATTCTGTAAATGGACGTTCATTTACAGAAAACTCCACTAGACCACACCCTGTATAGTACAGTCGTGACAAAGGAAGTTGCGTTTTGTGACCATGACTGGCGCGCCGCAGTGCCCTCGGCAACAGCGACCGGCACCGAATATTCGGCTCCTCTTCTAGTTTCAACCGAAACTGTAACCGAAACCTGTGTAAGTAAGTTAAAATTTCAGGTATATTTACATTAAACCACAAATCACCATTCTTTCCGCATTTTGCAAGCTCCCCGCCCTGTATTAAGCCTACTTGAGTGTGTGTAAGCCTAACCAGGAGCCCGTACAAGATGACATGGGCGGCAAAACCGCCGACATAGCAGCTAAGGCAGCAGTTCTTTTGCCTCGCATGGCTACCTTTTGCGTCCCATCGGACGATGTTCAACGGGCTCTTCGCCGGAGTATCGTGTCGTCATGGCACAGTGCGTGGTTTACGCTGTACAACAATAAATTGGGAACTGTAAAACCGATCCCGACCGCTTGGCGGACCTCCTCACGCCCCTCTCGGCGAGAGGTGGTCATCCTGGCCCGGTCGCGGATCGGTCACTGCCGTTTCAGCCACCGTCATTTGCTAACCGCCGATCCTGCACCGCTGTGCTCCTGCGGTGAACTGCTGACGGTGCGACATGTTTTACTGTCTTGTGTTAATTTTAATCATCTCCGTGTAGCCCTTCACTTTCCGTCTACTTTGGAGGAAATTTTAGCTGATGACACACGGGCAGCTGCTCGAGTTTTGCGTTTTATCAACTTGGGCGGCAAAACGGTTTACACAAATAGACGGTACTTTAATAAAAGCGCATCCAAACTGGATTCTGTTTTCCTCATTGTGAAATTTTCTGTTTAAAAAAAAATTAAAGTAAATTATACAAGACGTAAACTGACCTCGATTCAGTGGAGTCCCGATATTTCGAGTCCCGAAATTACGAGCGTCCAATAAATCCGACCGTCATAAAACAAAACAAAAACTAAGGAAATATTCTGTCAACACCGATAAAGGCACTCCACCATTACATCGCAAAGTAAATAGTTAAAAGACTTTAAAACCTTTAGGCTGCCAATGTAAATGCCTATTTAAACACTTTGCTTAAAGAAAGTTCGTATTTTTTGACATATGTATTGTTTCCAAGATCGATTTACCTCCTTTTTGCACATAAATTTCGTTAGTTCGAGGTGCTCCCGGTCTCTTTCACCTCGAATTAACGGGACTCAACTGTATAGCTACCACAAAAACTTCAGTCCTGCATATCTCCTTATAGGAAGATACTCTTCAGGTACACAACAAACATGTCAGGTAGATACTACGAAATGCTAGAGCCTGACATGACTACCACAATACAAAATACGCAGAAAGTAATAATTTGCTTCCATAAGCAGCCTCTTTAAACAAAAATCTTGGGGGCGTTAGCTTTCTATTGCCATCTTCACTTCCATTTTTGCAATCGACAGACATCTTTACATATCTCATTTTTGACATTCCTAATTACCTAATGCATATGTTTATCAGTAAATCAGCTTCAGTGACTTACTGTATGATCGTTGTCTGTATGAATTTATGCATGCTGACCAGTAAAAGCTGTTTACCATATGATCAATGTTTCCTAAACCCATATTAGTTATTAAAGTAACTCATCACTTTCAAGGAAACACATTAATAAAACTTTTCAGCATAACATATAATAAGCCGTTACATTACGTACAATACTGAATGAGTTAAATTGTAAGTAACTTACTTTAAGAATATCACTATAAGATAAGAGTACTCTACATTGTGCTTAACAACAAAATACCCACAATTTTTACGCGCAAGGAGAGACTCGTAGCAGTTATACTGCGCGCCGCCGACTGAGGTAAAGCGTTACTGTGGGCTGAATCCATCCAGAACGCGACCCGACTTAATCAGTAAGTTCAAGAAAGCTAAGATTCGACTGATTTTTGACCGTCACGAAAACTGCAGCCGAAACCAGTATTTTGGCCAAAACTGGTCGAAACCGAAACCGAATATTCGCTCGCTCCGCAGCAGATCATTTAAAAGTAAGACATAGAGGCAGTTCAGAGGCGAGCAGCTAGGTTTGTTACTGGTAGGTTCGACCAATGCGCGAGTGTCACGGAAATGCTCCAGCAACTCAATTGGGGATCGCTGGAGGAAAGACGACGTTCTGTTCGTGAATTTCTGTTGAGCAAATTTAGAGGGCCGAAATTTAAAGCCGAGTGTAGTACGATCTTCCTGACCAGATAAGAGAAATTAGGGCTCGTACGGAGGCATATGGGCATTCTTTTTGGCCCATTTTAGGCTACGGCGATCGTCTTTTGACAGCTCGAAATTTAAATGAAAATAACGGCTTAACTATTCATCTGACATGGAAATTGAATAACCGAATTTGTGGAAGAGAAAATTCTCTACAACTTTGCTCTCTTATGTTGTTTTTTTTCATATCTCGTAGCGTTTCAAAGATATTTGCAAAAATAACGGCGATTTTGGATTGTATGTCTGTCTGTCTGTCTGTCCGTCCGTCCGTAACGTGTTCCCCGTTTTTAAGACGAACCGTTCAACCGATCAGCACCAAATTTTACAGACATGATTGTAGGCTACCAGAACCCCCTTTTTCAAATTGTTCGGGCAAAAAAGACGGTAGTAAAACAAAAAAGCCGTTTGTAATATAATTGTAATTGCAAACTAACCGTTCATCTGACACGAAAATTGAAAACCTAATTGGTAGAGGAGAAAATTCTCTACAACTTAGCTTCCTTATGTTTTTTTTCATATCTCGTATCGTTTGAGACATATTTGCAAAAATAACGGAGATTTGACACCCTCCATTGAATTAACGAAAACCAGCCGTTCGGAGATGTCACGTGACATTCCTCGCGTATTTGATGATTTTCTTATTGTAAGTTACACGTTGTCATTTCAAAGCAACGGCACACTGAGGAATTAACACACACACATCGTTCTTCGAACGATGATAATCTAATGTCTACAAATGTCATATCAACATCAGTTGAAAACGCCCATCAATAATATGAGATTAAAGAGTTCCTGTTTTGATTTATAGCCGTAGCGTAATGGGCAAGGTGCTGGACAGTGGTGCGAAAGGTCGGTGGTTCGAAACCGGCCACTACGTAACTTTTTTTTTCCTAAAAGGGTTTCAGACACTCTTATTAATTAATTAATTATTAATTAGATTATTACTTTGGTCCAAAATGTTTGGAAAAACTTATAAAACTACAAATCTAAAGTGGGCCGTAAAACACGTCAGTGCGATTTTTTTCCTCGTTCTATTTGGGAATGGAATAGGAAAGGAAATGCCTAGTAGTGGTACAGTGTACCCTACGCCACGCACCTTACGGTAGATTGCGGAGTATTATGTATGTTGATGTATTCCCTATAGACCGGGCCGATACGGAGCAGGGCGCTCGCCTGTTGAGTATGTTTCCTGGTACACTACTATGACATGAGAGTTGCCGGCACGCAGGGGCTGCACCACTTACGTCCGTGTACAGGCAGTGACTCCTAGACAGCCATCTTGTATGGGTGTAGAAACGGAGTTTGGCCGATGTATGCGTAGTTCTTCAAATGGCGCTCTCCTTACTTAGATTGTCATTTGAACCCCAGAGGACAGGAAAAAAATGCCAACTTTTTCACGCAGACAGCTGAATACTGAAGGAATGCAACAGTGTTCTTAGCAAGAACAATACGTGTTGTGTTTGTATAATGAAACCATTACTTTTATATTAAATTTTAATTACGACATTAAAAAGTTAGTCTCCTGCCACTTTTTTATTTTTCGTCAGCAAGAAAGTTGTAGATAATTAAATAACTTTTCTTTTTATTTAAACAACTTTTTTATGGCTCCCCTGGTTTTCTCACAAATTTGGATAGAATAGAGCGGTGGAACCTTTCAAATTGTACTTGTTACTTTCAGCGAGGTTGCCCACCAGCGAGCACAGATTCAGTTGCCCACTCACCCTGTACCTTATGACCAATTGCGATAAACATTTTTAAAATTTGGGAAACAATTTTCGGTGTTAAATAATTATGAGTTATACTTCTTATTCATTTCATTACTAACTAGCTGACCTGCCCCAGCTTTACACGGGTAATCTTTAAACTTCTTTAACTCGAGAACTGCAGAAAGTATCGTGATGCAGTTTGTTTTGAATTTCTTCGTTATAATTCTGGGATCAACGTAGGCTATATTAAATGCCAATACGAAAATGTGAAACAATTTAAGTAAGAATAATAACGTAGAATAATAATGTAAACTATGAGACCAGTGCCAAAGTACATAGTATAGAATTGTGGAACTCATGACGATTAAAAAAAAGACGCGAGATCATATGTCTGACTCCCACAGCCGGCCACGGTGGCCGAGGGGACTGAGGCGCTCCAGTCAAGGTCTGCACGGCCACTACGGTCGGGGGTTCGAATCCCCCCTCGAGCATGGATATTTGTGCCGTCCTTAGTCTTAGCTAGTTCATAAGTAGTTTGTAAGTTTAGGGACTGATGACCCCGTAGTTAAGTCCCATAGACTCTACAAGCATTTGAATTTAACTCCCACAATCACCATATCTGTAGTCTGGCGCCAGCGCTTTACATGCGAAAAATGATAACTGTGGTTAACCCGTAAAAGTTACACATGCTCTCGCGTTTTTTAATTAAAACAGTTATTTAAATCTTTGTGAGTTCTGCATGTCTATACTATGTACGTACACTGTCCTTGCTCTTATATTTTAGGCTTCAGAGCTGATAAAAGTAGACGAGCGGTAAACGATTCGACGTTATTATTCTGATTTTAGTTGTTTCACATGTTCGTATTGACAGTAAATATAGCCTAAGTTTATCCCAGGATTCTAAGGAAGAAATTAAAAGAAACCGCATGAGGATACTTTCCTTCTGTTTTATATAATAGTATGATTTCCTATCCCTACCTGAAATTTGTAATCATTTACGGCAAAAATAGATTGTAAAAAATGGAACGTCTTAAAATATACGAGAAAATAACAATCACTTGTAATCGTGTATTGCATTTGGGAAGATATTTATTTATTCCTTCCAACGCTACACGCTGTTTTTATTTCTTACTTTCTACTGTTCATAACATTTTTTTCTACAAAGAGCAAGAAATCAATGATAGAATCAAATATAGCAGTAATAATGTTATTGAAAAATTACATTGCGAATTTCATGAACAACACAATAATACTCACATTAATAACACTTCACAACAAAAAGACACTAATCAAGAGATGTTATTTGATAAATTAATACAAAAACGAAAATAAATACCTAATGAGTAGTAATCTTCACTACAGGCTAAGTTGAAACAAATTACTTTGACACTCAACTGCAGCAAGATTTCAGATCTGGCCCTTTATAGTCACCACTGTAAACCCTCAAACTAGCCTGTGCCCGCAGCTGTGGCCGGGGGGCGTTCGCCTTTAGGACCATTCATGCTCTGCGGCCGCCATGTTCCACACCTACATCTACATGGGATACTCTGCAAATCACACTTAACTCCCTGACAGAGGGATCATCGAACCACCGTTATTTTATTTATCTCCCATTCCATTCTCGAATAGCGCGCGGAAAGAAAGAACATCTGAATCTCTCTGTTCGAGCTCTGATTTCTCGTATTTTATTCTGATGATCATTTCTACCTATGTAAGTGGGAGTATTTTCGTATTCGGAGGAGAATGTTGGCGATTGGAGTTTCGTAAGTAGCCCACGCCGCAGCGATAAGCGCCGTTGTTGTAATTATTCCCATCCCAGATCCTGTATCATTTCCGTAACGCTATCTCCCTTGTATCGTGACAATACGAAACGAGCTGCCCTTCTTTGGACTCTTTCGATGTCCTCCGTCAAACCCACCTGATGTTACTTCGGTGTCTGCCCGCTTCATTTCACTGTCATTATAAGGCCTCTCTAAGTTATTCTGTGCTCACCGGTTATAACAAACTCGTTTCATTGGCGATTTATTTTTGGTAAAAATTTGCAGCCAGCTCTTTTATAGATATTTTTATTCCATAACGACTCTAGGCTCATCACCAGTGGATAAGTTACAGGACCTTTTACTATCTTGCACCAAATGTAAGTCTACGTTGCAATGGTGTTTTTTTTTTAATTATAGGTAATAGCATAACCATGTTGTGCTTGGGGCATTGATAATTTTTACACATGGCAGCATGTTGCTATAGTTGGGGTCACAATTTTCATTTTATGTAAACGTTGGATTCTGCAACGTTCCGGCACAGACAGCACTGAAGCGTGGTGCGCAAATGTGTCGTCAGGCGAGAAAAATTAGAGAAAAGCAATTAATTGAAAACAGCCTATTTTTTCAAAAGAGAGAAAACTAATAATTTTCATGTAAACTAACGTAGTCATCTACATACGATTCTTAAGCAGGCATTTGTTTGAAACGTTTTCTTGCCGCCCGCAGTGGCCGAGCGGTCTGCGGCGCGCCAGTCACGGTCTGCACGGCCGCTGTGGTCGGGGGTTCGAATCCCCCCTCGGGCATGGATGTTTGTGCTGTCTTAAGCCAACTGTCCGGCCGTGGCGAACCTCCTGTCAGTCATTGGGGCAGCATGAAGTGGCCTTGACACGTCTCCGAATCGGGCATTGTCCTCTGACACATGGCTGTTTACTCCGTCGAGAGGATCCCCCGATTTGCGATGCTTGTGGTGTGCAAATCACTGTACGCCACATTTTACTTGAGTGTGTTTCATACGGGACTGCTAGGGCAGCGGTGGCTCTTTGTGGTGCTCTGCCCTCGGTTTTAGCTGATGACGAGGCGAGTGTGACGAAAGTTTTCACTTTCTGGACTCTGGCCTTTGCTTTTGGGCTGGAGGTTTTAGGATGTTAACGAATGGCTCCCCCACCACTCCTCTGGTACTGCATTTTGAGGACGTCTACGACTGTAAACCTTGGATGACCACCTATTATTACCTTGCCATATTTGTTTGGGTATTTGCTTCGTTCTCCTTATCGTTTGGCTAGTTTGGTTACTTCCCTTTCTGTTCCCTATTTGTGTTCATTTCATTTTACTCAGGTCACACGTATCACCTAATTATCTTGTACGGGCGCTAAAGGCCTAGATGTCGTGCGTCCATGACATCTTATCCAATCCAAACGTTTTCTTAAAGCATGAATTAATAATCATTACTCGTCGCTGTGCATCTTGTTGTTGTGGTCTCCCGTCCGGAGACAGGTTTGCTGCAGCTCTCCACCCTACTCTATCCTGAACAAGCTTCTTCATGTCCTCACACGAACGGTAACACACATTAAATTGAACCTGCTTACTTTATTCGTTTCCCGGTCTCTCTACAACACTACTAAATTGACGATTCCCTGATGTATCAAAGAAAGTGTCCTGCCAATTAAGTACAACATAAAAGGAAAGTGTTTTTTCAGGTACTATGCTAATGGATGTCCATCCAAAGCCGTTTCATTCTATTTCCTGAAATGCCATTTAACAGTTCAGTCAAATGTAAGAGGAAACATCATGGGTGTTGTGGCAAAAACTACAACCTGAATATATGCCTACGCCTTCTGCAGCTAAATGGAAGGAAATAACGTACCGTTTCTACGAACTATAGAACCTACCGAATTGTATTGTAGTGTCGATGGTAAATATGTAAGAATAAAAGTACTACCACGTTCGAAATCGGCCTTTGTGAAATACAGGGCTTTTTCAGGCTCGATAAAAGTTGCAAGATGGTCGTCGTAATTTAGCATACCTATCTCCACTGAGGCATTCACCCTTCGTAAAAATGTAATGGACCCTTTTTCACGGAATCAATTGACAAACAACCGAGGGATATTTAACAGTGGGGAGTCATGGGAGCGAACATCGTACAACTGAGGAGACTTTTCTATTATTTCACAAAACCTTAAATCATCTCGCATCTTGTTACTTACAATTACGAAACTGTAAGTGAAGTGAAGACATGCAGCGTAACGTACAAAGCCTGTTGTGCAGTGCCTGGCCGCCTGTTAGTAGACATCAATGACTGCTGCCAGCTTTTACCTCTATGGCGATTCACCTCTGCTGGGGACTGATGCGGGGCTGTTGTATGGTAGGAGTGAGTGGGTGTAATTTAACAGAAAGAACCACAACTGTAGTAACACAGGACACTTTTAATACAAATACATGAATACTCAACTCAGTACTGCAGTAGTACAATAATGGCTGTTGAAGTCCAGGCGTCTTGGGCAAAACATCAAAGATCTGTTGCTGTGTGTTACTCTCTAACTGTTCTTCCAGAGATTGTAACGATCCTACCCATCATTTAGAAGAGGACCACCATATCCCAAACATAAGTTCTAATAGATACAATGTTTTAAATTTGTTGACTTCAGGAAAGCCTATGATTTGGTTAATAGGAATTCACTGTTTGAAATACTGAATGAACTGGGCTTCGACAGTAAAACCACAGCTATAATTAAACTCTAATAAACACTAATTCTACTGTGAAATTCGGAGGTGAAATACAGTATTAACTTTTAACTTACATGGCAACTCCTCCTTTCTTCTTAATTTCTTTACTTACATATACTGACAATTTGTATCCACTAACATTTACTTTTTCATAGTAGTGACAATGTGATGCTGAGAGGCTCAGATAGGCATCCTTAGCCTCTATATATTCCAAGCACACCAAAAGCTCATCTACGTTATTCTTTAATCCCCATAATGAAATATATTAACATTATGTTTTGTTTTAATTTTATGAGATACTTGTGATATTTCAGCATTTTTACGATCTGCCTGTCCGAGCTTTCGCTGGACACCGATCTTAGCCTACAAAAGATGTACTCCCATGAGCATCATTGTCCCCCTTCTCGACTTTGATTTCAATCTAACCAGTTTACCCTCACCTTTCCTATTGACATGCAGGCCATGCCTAGTAAAGTCCCATCTGCCAATAGCATCCAAAGGAACCTAACCCATGTTGTAATATATGACAGGAAATGAACGAGCGTTTTTTCGCGGAGCTACCTTGGAGAGTTTCGTCTGGGTCCTAAAATCAAAAAATGTTCAAATGTTTGTATAGTCTATGGGACTTAACTACGGGGTCATCAGTCCCTAAACTTACAAATTACTTATGAACTACTTACGAACTAGGACGGCACAAATATCCATGCCCGAGGGGGGATTCGAACCCCCGACCGTAGGTCCTAAAATCACGGCCCCATGGTAGAGAATAGGGCAGACGGCCTTTGGTGGGTTCAAAGTCACCGACAGAATTTCATTATAGATGTTATTTTGGTAGGTCGTTCTTCTGTGAGACTGCGTGCCCTGTCAGCGCCCCAGCTGCTAAAAATACGCTGGAAGGCGCTAAGTTGGCTTTGTTTTGTAGTACAGACAGCAATCTATCTTGTGATCAACTTCACGTGCTCATAATGTAACTTCGTAGGCTTTCCCGGCGTGACAAATCTTCGAAGTCTCTGCGGGGTTTCTGCCGGATAATAAAATCAAACTGATCCAATATTTCGAGGGTACAGCTGTCCGCCATTTTCAGGAAACTGCTGCAGCTGAGTCCCGCTGAATACTGGTGCAAGATCGAAGTATCGCGTCCTATATGGGCGTCGGTCGCGTGCACGGCGCATGCGCCGGCCGTCACAGTTGCTGCCTTTTGGACAGGGCTGGTGGCGCCGCCCCTAGCGGAACAGGGCACAACGGTATATTGCACCTTACATTAATCAGGCCCAGGTGCTGGAATCCAGGTCGCCGCGGTGGAGTAGCCGAGCGGCAAGAGGATCCTTAAAAATGGACACGCCGACCCCACGAACACCACGGAGGAAGACAAGGGAAAGCAACGAGCGCAGACTCCCGCGCCCTCCCGACCTGAAACGACACAGGAAGAACCGACGGATGATACACGACACCACCCACCGGATAAACCAACTGCATGGGCTGAAGAAATGGAGGATTAAATCCACACAGACCCATGCAAGATTATAAAGTCGCAACCTTAAACATCAATAGGTTAGAATCCGCACGAAAAGTACAAGCTTTAAAATATTACATTTATGCTGCGGATATCGACATACTCATGCACCAGGAAGTTTGTACTACAGATTTAGGCAATATATATGGCTACGACGTGAATTTTAATATTGGACAAGAAAGTGGAACCGCTATATTGGTACGACATGGCATACATTACTAAATGACAGCACTGCTTGAAAACGGCCGGGGCATCTCGTTTCAAATACAAGATATCCTTCTAATTAATATCTACGCCCCGTCAGGCACTGGAAATAGACGTAGTCGCAGCCAGTTTTATCGGGACGACTTGGCCCGTCTCATTCCGAGAGCGAATTCGAACATAATTTTAGGAGGAGACTTTAACTGCGTCCTCCGCCGAGAGGACCAAATTCCTAACTTTAACTATTGTGACGAGCTTCACGTTTTAACGGAGAGCCTCCATATGGTAGATAGCTGGATAAACCTGAGACCGAACTCCCAAGGATTCACCTTTCTCACAAACACGTCCGCTAGCAGATTAGATCGTATCTACTGCACAACAGACCTTTCCAGATCTGTGAGAAACTGCGAAATATGGCCGGTTAGTTTTTCAGACCTCCTTGCGTATCACGTATGGGTGAGACTCACGCAGCAAAAAACCTTTCTTGGACGCGGAGTCTGGCAGTTAAATCTTTCACTTCTCCAAGACGACTGTTTAAGACAGGATGTAATTGAAACATGGAACAGATGCGTTCGACTTCAAGCTCGATACCGAGAACGCTTGGCTTGGTGGATAAACTGTGCCAAACCACAGATCCGGAAAACCATCATACAGTACGCCAGACAGAAAAACTATTGGAGGAAGAGAACAATGGAAGTATTTTTCACCTGTCTAAGGGAGCTCTACGCCAATTCGGTTAATCCAGCAGACAATTTTGCTCGAATTAAACGTACCAAAGCCAAACTTATATCCTTGACTAGCCCATCTGGGCAGGGCAAGATAGTACGCGCACGCAACGTAAATGACCTCTACAATGAAGAAGCGTCAATTTACCACATCATTCGTGAATCCAAGAGGGCGAAGCAGAAAATAATAACCCACATAAAAGACGAGCAGGGCAATGTCTACTGTGACCAACGGGCGATAAAACTGCATTCTGAATTACTATCAACAACTCTACTCCGAATCGCTGTACCAAGACACCGAAGAAGAGGATCTGTTATCCGAGGTTACAACTCAACTAACCCAAGAAGATAACGTATCTATTTTAGAAGAATTCACTAACGAAGAGATGAAAGCACTTTTAAAGCACGCGCCACGTAACAAAGCCGCTGGAACAGATGGCTTGCCTATTGAATTTTACGTGAGCTTCTGGGACGTCATCGGTACTGAGCTTACTAAAATGTACAACGAACTCCTGTCTATTAGCGAATTACCACCAACCTTCACGGAAGGCATGGTGGTTCTTGTGCCAAAAACTCGAAATGCGACGATGATAACACAGTACCGTCCTCTAACTCTGTTGAATTCGGATTTTAAAATATTTACACGCCTGATCAACGATAGAATGAAGCCCACTTTTAAAAAAGTTTTAGGATCATATCATGCACACCCGGCCACCGGAAGAACAATGGCACACGTTTTGGCGGAATACAGGGACCTCTCCCACTTAACATGGATTACTAAAAGTCGGCTCTTAGTCGTCTTTTTGGATTTCGAAAAAGCTTACGACAGAATCAGCCACACGTACTTACTACAAACGATGCGCAACATGGGGTACAACGAACAGGTCGTTAGTATTATACGGAAGTCCATTGGACACACACAGTCCAAATTCAAAATAAACGCTCTGTTAACCGAAGCTGTGAAGATTAAGCGAGGGGTGCGGCAAGGATGCCCTCTCTCCTCAACACTGTACGCACTCGCCATCGAACCGCTCCTTAAGGGGTTCCACGCCAAACTACAAGGTCTCCGGACTTTAAATAGCAGAACAGTGTGTCATGCGTACGCGGATGATGTGAGCGTGGTCGTCAACAACCCACAAGAACTCGATATAGCACGGCAGCTTGTAGAAAAATATACTAGTGCTAGTGGTGCAAAACTCAACATGGAAAAGTCTAGAATATTGATGTTAGGCCCTCAGACAAACACGGAACAACCAAGGTGGCTGCAGGAAACCAAGGAGAGGACACAACTAGGGCTGAAAATCACAGCCAATCCACTGCATATGAGCAACCTCAATTGGACGCAGAAGTTGAATAGTTTGCGATTCACGATTAAGGAACACAATGTCCGATCGTTGGATCGTTTCCAGAGAGCGGATTTTGTCAACACCTACGTATTTAGTAAAGTATACCATACAGCTGCAGTGTTACCAATACCCCCTAAAATAGCGGACCGAATTTTAGCGATTACTTGTTGGTTTATTTGGAGGGGGAACATTTTTAAACCTCCCTTTGCGACCGCAATGTTACCACGCCTACAAGGAGGGCTCGGTGTGAAAAACATTCACGCCCAGTGCACGGCCATCTTCATACATGCAACAATGAAGATGTTGCAAAGCAACGTGAACACGATCACGAACCGACTTTTCGCATGTCTAGATCCTGGCGACAAAAGGCCTCCGGTGAATATAGGTGGAATAAATAGCAGTCTGGCCTATGTTCGCAATTATTATTTAGAATTAAGTTACGTCGACGCAGACTGTAAGGGACTAACAACAAAAAACCTGTATACTGAAATTACAAAAATGCAGCCACCGCATCCAATCCAGTCGAAACACCAGGGGCTACAGTGGAAGAACATATGGAAAAATGTTCATAATCCCGTGCTTCCGTCTCACGTTCGAGCTGTCTGGTACGAGGTTGTCAACGACGCCATCGCTACAGGAGAAAAACTATATAACATCAAACTCCGTCCGACTCCATATTGCAATGCATGTCTTCTCGTTGACTCCCTCGCGCATAAGTTCACTTGCAGGGATCAAACGGAGATATGGACCTGGACAAGGAAAAAGTTGTCTCTCATAACACGAACTAGTACGATGAATATCACGACTACGCACATTTTGCACCCAGACTGGAAATTCTTTCCTAACGCCAAAAATAACAGTTACGCCTGGCTCATTGGATATTATGTGCACTACAGCATCAACTATAAAAAGAAATCCTTACCTGACTTTTTACAATTGTTATCAACGGAACATCACAAGTTACTAAGTCGACCTAGATACAAAGATTTGTTTCAAAGATTCCTCATTGTACTGTTATCGGCTTGAAGTGACAGTACGTTCAACTACGACATGCGACGAAATGCGAAAAACATTATTATTATTGTTTTTTTTTTTTACTCATTATTTTCTTACTTATTTATTATGTTTCTGTTCTACTTCAGTTTGGCACTTATAACTGGAATCAAATAAAGCAGTGACGATAAGGAAAGTGTCACAAGTTTTACAAAACCAAGAAGGAAGATAAAAAGACATGCTTTCCGTTTACCTAAATTTAAAATCATAACGCCCATGAGGGCGTTTTTCGAAAACAATCAAAGGAGAAATATTATTCAACGAAAGCCTCACAGAAGAAGGCGTTTCAAACGTACTATAGAAGAAAACTTTGATTTACATAAAGACAATGAAGCCTGCGCCAAAGAAGGCGACTTACGGTGAGCGTAAGGCCGGGCTGAAGGGGTGGAAAGGAGGCCTAAAATAAAATTTTAAAAAAATAATGAAAAAAAGCGGTCTAAAGCGTCTCGCTGCGGAGCGCGCGGTTGCTCGCCGTGGAGGTTAGAGTCCTCCCAGGGGCATGGGTGTGTTGTGCTTGTTCTTAGGTTAGTTTACCTAGGTTTAAGTAGTTTGTAAGCTACGGACTGATGACCACGCAGTTTGGTCCGATAGATTTACAAATATTTGAACATTTTGAATCCAGGTCGAACATTGCAGTTGGATATTATTTCATAATGGATTCCATGTTTTACTAAGAGGAAACCCCATGTCTCTATTTATTCGATTGTCCGTCACCCTAATTTCAATGGCTTCTCTGTAAACACTGTACCAGAAACCGGAGATATTGGTTACTGTGCGGGTTTCATCATATATCATGTTGTGTCCTTCCGTTAAACTGTGTTCTGCTACCGCCGATTTATCCGGCTGCAATAGTCTCGTGTGGCGGCAATGTTCCACGCATCTATCATGTACAGTTCGAAGCGTACGGCCGATGTATGCCTTGCCACACTCACACGGTATTTTATAAACACCGAGTTTCTTGAGTCCGAGGTCATCTTTGACTTAGCCAAGCAATGCCCTAATCTTGGACGGCGGGCAGAAAACAGTCTTTATGTTACAACTTTTTAAAAGTCTTCCAATTTGAAAAGAAACGCCCCGGCGTAAGGAATGTAGGTTAGAGCCCTATACTCCCCTTCAAGCACTTTTGGAGATGGCCCAAACTGCATAGCACTGCGAATCTGTTTCTGAGAGTAGCCATTTTCCTTAAAAATAGTCGTCAGATGTTCCAGTTCCGATGGTAAACTGTCTGCATCTGAAATGGCATATGCTCTGCGTACCAGAGTTCTAAGGACGCCGTTGCGTTGGTATGGTGGATGGCAACTACTGGCATGCAAATATCTGTCAGTATGTGTCGGGTTGCGGTGAACACTATGTCCAAGGGTGCTATCATCTGTTTTGTTTGCAATGTTCGACCCGGATTCCAGCATCTGGGACTGATCAATGTAAGGTGCGATATACCGTTGTGCCCTGTTCCACTAGGGGCGGCGCCACCAGCCCTGTCTAGGAGGTAGCTACTGCGACGGCCGGCGCATGCGCCGTGCACGCAACCCACGCCTATATAGGATGCGGTACTTCGATCTTGCACCAGTATTCAGCGGGACTCAGAAGCAGCAGATTCCTGAAGATGGCGGACTGCTGTACCGTCGAAATATTTAATCAGTTTGATTTTATTATCCGGCAGAAAACTCGCAAAGACTTCGAAGACGTGCTCATAATGTTTGCTAAGAAGGGTTCATGCGTTTTCGAAGGGGTAGTTTTCTTGCTCTGTGGAGAAAGAGAGTTTGTTTTTGAGAGGAGTTTTTGTAGTTGCTTCCGACCACTGACGTAGAGCAATCGTTCCTCATCTTTAGCTGATGTTGCCTCCTGGCACTGATAGAGAGGAGTCACTTCTCTTGTTCCAGTGGCAGCTTTACTTATTTCGTCGGACTTTGGTGCAATCTTCGGACTTCGGTTCGAAAAGTTGAACTGGTACTCTGAGCCTATTTTCGGAGAGAATAGGGTCAGCCTGTTCTATATTAGTCGCACCGACGGGCTAATCTCAATCTACTTTCAGTTCTGGTGTTACATGTGCACTCAGAGATAATGTGTGGAAATATGAGTACATTAGCTGTTTTGGAAAGGCATTGCCGGCCTTAGGAGAACATAGACACTGCGGTCTACCGAGGTCACAGCGGCTGATAGGAGTCTTACCGCTGCCGAAATAAGGAGCAAAAGTGTTCAAATGTTTGTTAAGCTTATGGGACTTAACTACGGGGTTATCAGTCCCTAAACTTACAAACTACTTATGAACTAGCTACAACTAAGGACGGCACAAATATCCATGCCCGAGGGGGGATTCGAACCCCCGACCGTAGTGGCCGAGCTGACCGTGACTGGAGCGCCTCAGTCACCTCGGCCACCGCGGCCGGCAATAAGGAGCAGACTATAGATTTCGTGGCCACGGATTTCAACGCCGAGTGAGCAGCCTTACGCATGCTTTCGGGGGGGGGGGGGTGGTAGATGACAGTATATGGTAAAGTAGAACCAGCACTCGCTAGAGAAGCGACGTGAGTCACACGTCCACATTACTCACTGAGCGGGACCGTGTAATTAAATTCAGCTTTCTGACAACGCTCATGTTCAGGTGAACAAATTCAATAGTTTCAGTCGTATACATAATTATGGCTACCAACTTGATATAATTTTTGCCTACGACTTGCCAGTCAGTAACGAATAGGAATAGTCGAATCTTAAATCTGTAAACTCTTTTGCTGCATCTTCCGGGATTGTAGGATCTCGTGTCGCTAACTGTCACTGATCCTGCGTCCTATCGATATGACGTATCGCTCTTTCGTATCCTCACGATAAACGATACTGCAGAGACACTGTGTGTCGCGGGAGGGAGTCCCAATCTCCTTCAAGAGCAGAAACAAGAGTAAACAGTGGTGTTGGGCACCGCGGTCTGCTCTAACTCATCTCGAAGGTGTTACAATGTTCCACTTGGGCCTCTGTGAGGTTAGTAATCTTCAGAATTTTTTCCCCCTCAAATTATTTTTCTGACAATGTCACTTCGAGGCAAAGTCATCGTCCCCCAGTGGTTCCTCTACGGTACGCGCTATAGAATACTGGAAAACCTATTCATACACTTCTGCACTTAGCGTTTTCCTAAGCGCAATAAGGGGCCACAAGGTACCAATGAAAACGACTCCCCACTGAATTCTCCACCGACAGAACTTCTTCCAACATGGAAAAAACAGTAGCGAGGATATCAAGAGAGGAAATTACTGCTTCCCGTTACAGGAAACTGTTACATGTTTTAGAAAGTTAACACGAGTCGAAAATGCATGATACCAGTGAAATGACGAGTATGACTGGGGATGCCTGGACTCTCCACGACAATGAGCCATATTTGCTGGCCATAATACTCCCTCTTGAGTTGTTTAGTCTAACACAATCCCTTGACCCAACGATGTCAGAACTGTTGAACGACAACACTGGAGACCATTGCCATGATATTACCCTCAATCAGCAGCGAGAGGCGGATGGAATGCTGATTACAAATGTTCAAATATTTATAAACCTATTGGACCAAACTACTATAGTCATCCGTCCCTAGACTTACAAACTACTTAAACACACTTACACCAAGGACAACACACACATACCACATGGCCACTCCCGCGGTCCTACTGATTACATTACGCTGGCTGAGTATGTATCTTGTTCTCATCTCTACACTGTATTGATCCTGCGAAAATAGTCGACGGAATTGTCCAGTATTTGGCGATGTAATAGTGGTATTTCGAGACTTATAATTCCATATAACGTATCTTTTTTATTTATTCTTTTACTTCAGGTTACAAAACAATCTAGGTAACATGTCATAATGTATACGTGCCTACCTCTAACTAGGAATAGTGTAGTTGATGTACACTATCAGCTTCTGGTGATACTAACTGTTTGGATAGTCTATAATTGGTAGGATTGGTTATAAAAAAATTAGGAATCTGACATGGTAGGCATGAGCTCAAATGCTGCAAAAACTCTTATTATGGATGCTTTAAGCTTCGAACACATAGCACACGAGGAAATTCAGAGCCCATACAGTTCAGTCTAAGCAAATTACAAGAAGATAGTTATCAACATATTTTGTCATCGATGAAATAATTTTTTTTCTGTAAATTTGAGAATGTGCTCGTCTTTAGTATGGTTCTTTTTCTCGTGTAGCGTGACAATTACGCGTAACGTTTGCAAACTGCGGTGATGAGATTGTGAAGGTTAAGTCAGTCTATATATATATATATATATATATATATATATATATATATATATATATATATTCACTCATAATCATAGAGATTTGCAGTATTCTCTAAATAATTGTTTTAGATATTCACTAAATTAAGGATCTACGGTATTCAGATGTATAGGAGCAATTAAATCTTTACTGGTTGTATACTTCCAGGAGTTTCAATTGCGTATCCACCCTGTGCTTTAGCAATTATTGGAGGAAGTCATACGGACTTCAAAACGTTTTCTTACTTGCATAAGTGAATTATTTGCATGTCCAGTGTGTGACAGGATCTGATCATGTGATCTATCAATAGTGCTTTATGCAAGGAATTTATCTTGCCGATCACGCTTGACATGATGTCTCATGAAATCACGAGAAAAGTTAGAGCGTATTTCACATACAGACATAATATGACGTGATTTTGTTATAATAATTTCGTGTGGTTCTGTGTCCCGATGTATATTTTTTTCAATTGGAAGGACATATGTAAATGTGCTTAATGTAGTAAGTATTACTGGAGGTTTAACGAACGGATGTTATTTTTGGTTAAATTTCGCGTAATTCTATCTTCTTTGTACTCAGGATTTCTCACGTGTTCCCACCAGTGATAATGTATGATGTGAAATATGTTGGTTTTGCTCTTTCGTAGTCTGGAAATGATCTGTTATTAAATGAAATAACGATTGCGTTAATTTTTTTGTGCATGGACCGTGGTTAAAACTGCCTCATAAATATTCCCATGAAAAGTCTGTATTTCGTCCAGTTCTTATATTCAAACCTGTAGTCCGGATTCCCTCCAACAGCCAGTTACATTTTCCTCGTTTATTCAGAACAGATCGGAGAATTACTAAATCAATATTGTATGTAATCTATTCACTAAGGATTTTCTATTTTAGGGAGGTAACTTTATCTTACTTTTTTTATGGAATTTTTTTATTCGCACATGCTACTTGTCATGTAATGCAGTGAAAGTAATAAATTCCTGCCCTTTACGTATTTTAAAGTGTGCCAAAAAATGTTGATTGAATGTTAAGGCACCTATTGTGATCTTATAAACAGAGCTTTCTGTTTTTACCAATGTTATGCCCTTATACCATGTATCAGCCCCTTGTCTCAAAAGTAAATCCATATAGAGTCTCACTCGGTCCAGTTTGCCCGCGATAGTAAGTACGACTCCATAAAATGTTTGTGTGTGCTAGTGGAAGTCGTGTGTGTGGTTAGATTTGTTATATCTTCCATCTGCTTTCTTCTCCTCCGTGTGACGATTTAGATTACTTTGTTTAGAGAAACCATAGTGAAACACTCCCGTATTTATTTTAATCCCAGACTATGGTAGGGCTGGGAAGGGAAAGGTCTACCGTGGAGCTGGTAGAAGCTAGGGCACAACAGTCCCTGAGTGGTAGGCCACAAGCCGTCTTATAACAAATATCTTTATTTACAATTTAAGTAAAGGCTCTGTTACTGAAGACTAGCAGCCATACAAAACTTATGATTACAAGTACATGACTAGAGCAATGACCAAAAAGGTTATGTCTTAATTTATTCAACAGAAGGCAATACTGGATACCTTTCAGTTAAAAAACTGGCCACTTGATCATTAGTTCACTAAGAATAAATTTTCTTAACTAGAAGCAAGGCTTTTATCATGATCTGGAAAAGTGTATAACTTAAGTAAAATACATGCAACACAGCAGAGCACAAGCTAACAGGAATTACATTGTGATCGAATCAGTGATGAGCACTAGCTCACATAACTTAGACCAAAATTTTAAAATTGAATACCGCTTAACATCTACTTAGAATAACAAAAATACAGAAGAGCCGTAGCTTACTTAATTAAACTGTCGTCCAATCAAAGATGAGCACTAGCTCATTTACTTGAAGCAAAAATTTAAGATAACTGGTAAAGTGCTTAACATCTACGAGAGATGAACACTAGCTCATTTAACCTTAAACAAAAAATTTTAAGATAACTGGTAAAGTGCTTACTATGTACATAGAATGGCTGTAGTTCAGCAGAGCTGTAACTCACTTACATTAAGCTGTCGTCCAATCAGTGTTGAGCACTAGCTCATTTAACTTTAAACAAAATTTTTAAGACAGTTGGTAAAGTGCTTAACATCTACGTAGAACAACTACAGTGTAGTAGAGTACTGTATTATCATGGACGAGCACTAGCTCATTTAACTTTAAACAAAATTTTAAGACACTTGGTAAAGTGCTTAACATCTACGTAGAGTAGCTATAGTACAGCAGAACCGTAGCTCACTTGAATTAAATTGTTATCCAGTAATAGATGAGCACTAGCTCCTCTAACAACTAATTTTTAAAATACGTCAATCATAAGAGAGACAGAATAATGAAAAATGTCACTTTCATGCATATAATCGTGGGCAGGTTAAAACAAACGTGCCCCTTGTAGTATCACTTAACCACAAAACTTCCATACCAAACGTGACGCCTATAACAAAATTACAAGCTATATTTTATTCTACACTTGAAAATTCATCATTCAGTAACCGCAGTGTGTTTTACACGGCCACTATGGTCGGGGTTCGAATCCCCCCTAGGGCATGGATATTTGTGCCGTCCTAGTTTGTAAGTAGTTCATAAGTAGTTTGTAAGTTTAGGGACTGATGACCCCGTAGTTAAGTCCCATAAGCTGTACAAACATTTTTTTTGTGTTTTACACCAGCTAAACAACATTCCATGGGGGGGGGGGGGGAGCCCACCAAGCAAACGCTAGCTAGGCTAAAGATCACTAACGTCTAATACTGACCAAAAGAGAGCTACAAATAGACTTAATCTCACACTGGAGTACACAGAAACGGACGGCAATCAAACTTGGCGCTATTCAGGCAACAACTAGCCGTGACTATCACGCTGACAGAAACTAGTTCCCTCATTGGTCATGAAAGCTGGATAGTACAGCCACTTAAACACCGTTGACGAAAGGTAATGGAATACGTAACTTGTGATTGCACGGTCCCGCGTCCTTTTCAAATCCCACGGAAGCCGCTTCCTGCGTCACCTCCGCCTCTATCAGCTGATGTCGGCTGCCCTCCTGTTTACTACACTCCACATACTCCCATTTTTCTCGCAAGACCACGGACGATCCTCGATCTACACCATGCAGCGACCACGCCCCTTGCCACCGATAGTGCGCGTTAATATCTCTGGACACACTCGATACTCAACCCCATGGGCACGCCTCACATAGCAACTTAATAATGAGCTATGTTGTAATTGATGCTTATAAATGCACGGTGCAACCAATGTACGAGAAATTGTTGATGTAATTTTTTTTACATAAGTAAAAAAAGCCAAATGTTCTTGGCTTACGATGTAGATAACCATTACCCTCATTCAGTTAAATAACATCAATCTTCTGATCCTCCCTTTGATAATCAGTACATAAGTAAGAGAAGACTAATTATTAGTAGTTTAATCAGTTCTTTCACTTGAAATTATAACAAAAGGACATAGCCATACGTGATTCGAAGTTGCGTATCTGAGTTTAGATTCAGATTAGCTTACTGCACGCATGGATCTGTGGTGGCTATTAACGTAGCATTATCCGTTGCGATCTAAATTTGATTTTATCAGTTCACTCTTACCTTGAACCCTTAAATTCAGTAAATTTTATCGGGGCAGTTATAATTGCGTCTTCCCGTAGTCACTGAACATAGACCGGAGCGTGGAGTTGGCTCATACAGTCTCACTAGACGAACTAGGCAACTTCATCTTCTGACACTACCTGACATTTTATCATTGGACTTTAAAGAATTGTTCATAGTTACAAAGGATCAAATAATCTCTCGAATAGTATGGGTCAAATACGCGACCTGTGAATTATGTAGCAAATGTCAACTACTCTCTACAACAAATAGCGACAATTCAAATGTTCAAATGTTTGTTAAGCTTATGGGACTTAAGTACGGGGTCATCAGTCCCTAAACTTACAAACTACTTATGAACTACTTACGAACTAGGACGGCACAAATATCCATGCCCGAGGGAGGATTCGAACCCCCGACCGTAGTGGCCGTGCTGACCGTGACTGGAGCGCCTCAGTCACCTCGGCCACCGCGGCCGGCTTAGCGACAATTATTACTGTACTTTGATGCCGATAACGTGTAGCACAATGTTACAGTGTAGGAAATGCAAGTGGCTCTTATGTTTATAAAATGAATCTTTTATGCCGACTTACCGTGCCTATCACAGGAGGAAGGGCGTGTGTAAGGGTGATTAGTAATAAGACGAAAGACGATATGTAGTGTCTAAATGCTACTGCTCCTTTGTAATTGGATTTTGTGCTATTACGGTAATACAGACCGATGCCCGTTTTCACCAAGCTACGTTTACAAATTTAACGATCGTCTTACTTTCATTTTTGCGTTTCATCGACGTCTGGTTACTCATATCGACAAGTCGTCGTGAAAATTTACGTGCCGATTTTGGTTCATCAGACCATTTGAAGATTTCTTTATACAAAATCGGCTTACTGAAGCTGGAATTCAGGAGTTGTTATAAATGTAATTTAGATACTTTATTGCTGTCTATCTCTTTTAGCAGTGAAAACGGGAGATAATTTTGATACTGACTTATTGTACATAGATTTGCTAAAAAACCTAGGACCATAACGAGTTATTTCTTGGCGCAATAAGCATTTCTGTACAATGAATAACATAAAATACATTACAATATACATGTTGTCCAAGAATGTAACATTAAAAGTATGGAAGTTCCTGAAATTAGTCTAGCGTATCCTAGTAAGAGAAACAGATCATTAACTCCAATAGCCGTGGCAGAATAGCCGTGCGCACTAAGGCGCCCAGTTGCAGTGCGCGCGGTCGTTCGCTGGCAGGGGTTCTAGTCCTCCCTCGGGCATGGGTGTTGGTGTTGTCCTTAGCATAAGTTACTTTAAGTTAGTATACGTAGTCTGTAAAATTAGGGATTAATAACTGCCGCGGTGGAGTAGCCGAGCGCTCTAAAGCATCTCGCTGCGGAGCGCGCGGTTGCTCGCCGTGGAGGTTCGAGTCCTCCCTGGGGCATGGGTGTGTGTGTTTGTCCGTAGGTTAGTTTACCTACGTTTAAGTAGTTTGTAAGCTACGGACTGATGACCACGCAGTTTGGTCCGATAGATTTACAGACATTTGAACATTTGATTAATAACTAACGTAGTTAAGTCCCTTAGATTTACGAAGTTTGAAAATTGTAACTCCAATACAACAACTTTTTTTTAACTCTGCGCCACGTGGTCTGGAGCGTCATGTCGCGGATTTCGTTATCGCTCCCTTCGGGAGTTCGAGTCCTCCCTCGGGCAAGGATGTGTGTGTTGTTTGCTTACGTTACTTTAAGTAGTTTGTAAGTCTAGGAACCGATGACCTCATGAGTTTGTTTCCTTAGCTTTACTAACATTTTAATATCTTTTTATACTCTTCGTTTCCATGCTACAGGAGTTCTTCAGATGGTAATAGCAGACGTAAATAGATCATTAAGTCAATATATAAAGGTTTCAGGAGCAACGGCATCGCTGAGACCCATATATGTGAAATTCCCCCGAACTGAGGTATCTCGTTTGGCTATTCAGGAGTTCTATCTGATTATTAACTTTCCCTGAAGTAGTACCTATATACCGATTCCGTCTCCTGGCGGCCCTAATGCGTTATTATGAAGTTCTCTACAGAGCACATACGAATCATAACTAGAATATACAGCTGTACAGAATACCCGCTATTTACGTTGATATCTTTATTTGTTGAACTGAAAAATAGAAAGAAAACTATGAAACTCGGTATTATCAACTTAGTGCACGATACGAGAAACTGTTCTGAATTGAATACGTTAAAATAGACGCCTTGTTACTTCACTGTGACAAGTAATGATGTAACGCTATATCTTTTCACGGTACGCCCTAAATAAAGAAGAATATACATTATTTACGTAGCGACTATTTATGTAGCGATCTTCATTTGATGAATTAAAAAAAAAATAGAAAACAAACGTTAAGAGTCAATATTATTGAATTAGTATACGATACGATAGTCTGTTTTGAATTGAGAGTTTGATAAAATAAACGCCTCGTCAATTCACTGTGACTAGTAATGATGTAACGCTATAGATTTTGACGGTACGTCCGAAGTAAAACGAATCGTCGAATTTGAAATTTGTCTAGCATATTTAGGCGAAGCCTAGTGAAACTGAGAATGAGACTTCTAGAATATCCCGTCTGATTGTGGCCTTTCCCATTCCCATAGCACGTTAAACCGTTCAACTTTATTGACATAAGAAACACTCCTTCTCAATCGTATTGATCCCGTGCAGTGAGATACGTACAATTAATCTGCTTCGGTGTGGTCCACCGTATTCCACATCCTGCCACCCCATGCAGGAGAAACACGCACATCAGTGTCGAAATGTCTTACGTTAGTAGGAGATCGATAGGACCATATACGACGTCTAGAGCAGTTGCAATGAATCTCGCGCAACTGAAATAATAATAGTAGCATAATTAACTTTCTCTTCCAAATTCCTGGCTCTCACTACCTTTGCAGTAGGATCACTAGACTAAAAATGATTTTTATAGGTGCAGAAACCATCCCTCAAATATTAGGGGTCAAATACGAGACCGCTGAATTGTGCAGAAAAAGCCAGCTAGTCTCGGCAGCATACGGCGATAGTTAAAAAGCTAATTTTGGACTTGTTATTGTGGAGTGACACCGTGGATGTGGGGTACTCATTTACATTAGCTGGCGTCTCCGCCGGTGTGAGCGTGTGTGATATCTCTAAGGTATGCATGCGCTGCTTCTGACGTAGTCTGGCTGCCGCTAATGGAAGGAGCTGCCCAGCTGAGCGCACAGCCAGGAAGAAGACACTGCAGGTAACAACTCATTGCTCGAATAAACATAAGACACATCATCTAATATATAAAGCAGAGTGTCCGTATGTTTGTACGTGTTGCATACAAATCTACAGTTTTGTTCCAATTTGTATGAAATTTTGTACACGTAAGCTCCAATCCATGAGGACGGTCGCCGTAAGTGTAAGAATCACATACGATATATAGTTCACCAGATATGACGTCATTAACAATGAGATGGGCGAAAAACTGCTGCATTTTGCGACAATGCTGCTATTTTCTCCTAAACCACTGGACCGATTTCAACCAAATTTGGTACACACATTCCTTACCGTGAGGTAACAATTGCTGCATGGTTAAGAATCACATACGGCACACGGTTCAAAATATATTACGTCATAGCCAATAGAAATCGCAAAAAATGCCATATAATGCGGCGAGACTTTCGAAATACACTGTATGAGAATGACAGTACTTAAAGACTTGCAACAAACTTTAAACCTTTATTAAACTTTTTCTCGCTAGCAACCATAGTAAAATGAAAGGAAAAAAGTTTCTCGCTTACTACTTTCCTGCTGTTTATGGAGTAAAACTACGGCTTTCGGTATGACGTTACAATTTATAATTTCTACAATACAAATTGTAGCCGCAGGAAATTTTACAGACAGTACACACGCATATAGTTGAGTGTACCTTTTAAATTGTATCACAGTACGACAGGTAGTTCATGAGATATGAACGCACAAACAGTAACGTTCATGGAAAACTGCCCCTTCCCGCACCAAGTTTTAATCTATTACTTATTTACTACTAATTGTATTCAAAAGAGATTTTACAGACATACAGCCTTTAGACAAATGAATATATACCTGAAAAATGGCAGGAATAAATAAATACCCGAGCAAAGCCGGGTTTTCAGCTAGTACAAGATAATTACAGATGTTCTTCTTGCGCTAGATCGAAGATGTAATGAATTCTTACTAAAACGTAATCGACTGACGTGTATGTAAATCACACAGAGCGATAAGTGGATAAAAAGGCTGTTTCCGATCAAAGAATATTGCGAATTTACCCTCAAATACAGTTACGGTTTATTATTGCATTTATCCACTGAACTTAATGCAAAGATCTGGTTATGAAGTTGATCAGTGTATTTGTTTTCTTAGGGAAACTTGTCTTTGTTTCGTAAGTTGCAACACTAACGTATGACTTGAATGAACTGCTGTATTATAATGTGCACGGCAAGGTTTATTCGCGCAGACATTTAAAAGCAACTGTTGTTGATGGAACAGTACACAGTACAGCTAAAGAAAATGGTACATCTGCCAAACATCGTGTAGGGCCCCCGCAACACGTGTGGGACGCCGCATTATACTGATGGAATTGCCCAAGTCCGTCGGAATGCACAGTGGACATGGATGGTTTCAGGCGATCAGCCAGAATGCGTACGCATGTGTCACGTGTCAGAGCTGTATCTAGACGTATCACGGGTCTCATATCACTCCAGATACACACATTCCACACCATTACAGAGCTTCCATCAGCTTTAGCATTACCGTACCGACGTGCAGGCTCCATACCCGCACACGTACTTCAATTAGAAATGAGACTCGTCAGTCCAGGCAAGATGTTTCCAATCATCAATGGTCCAATATTGGTGCTGATGGGCCCAGACGAGGCGTAAAGCTTTGTGTCCTGCTGTCAGCAAGGGTACGCGAGTGGGCCTTCGGTTCTGAAAACCAATATAGATGTTTCGTTGAAAGGTCCGCACGCTAACACGTGATGTGCCAGCAGTAAAATCCGCAGCGATTGCGAGGTAGCTTTCACCGGAGATTAGAGTACTTTCTCGGGCATGGGTGTCTGTTGTCCTTAGGGTAGTTTAAATCGCTTTTAAGTCTAGGGACTGATGACCACAGAATTTTGGTCCAATAGATTTACAAACATTTGAACATTTCTTACATGTGTTAAATATAGGCCCTCTACTTCCTCGTGTGTTTGATGCCTGTAGCATACACAACGATAGTGGTTTCGTAGCATTTAAGCTCAGACCTACCATGTCAATTTTCTAATTTTTGTAGCCAATCCTACCAATTACAGTAGACTATAGTTAGTTAGAGATAGGCATGTAAACATTACTGCATGTTACCTAGACTGTTTTGTAACCTGGATATAAGACAATAAATAATAATTTAAAAAACCTAGATACTCATCATTTTCTTGATTTGCAACTCTTGTTCTTCCCGTGTTCCAACCTACCGTAAACACAAACCCATTACCTCATTAGGCCCTGGCAGGTAATCATTGAATTTTTATGCATTCATTAATTGCTGAACAATATCGTCTTACGTGCATCTGTCTCACATCATTTCCTTACATTCCTAATGTAGGTGGCTGTGGATACATTCCTTCAATGAGCATGACGTCACCATCTCACATGTGATCAGAGCTGCACACAGTATTAAGCACGTTCTTGCCGTTCAGCAACCTCAAGGAAACCTGTGTTCACTGTGGTGCAGATGATACCAGCGTAACAGAGCAATAGTGCACAGAGGTTTGCTGGCTGTAGTTTGGCGTTCTTTTTCTAAGGCCCTGCCTGTCGTGACATGTTGAGATGGTGTAATTGTTACTAGGGGTGTGTGGTTGCACTGTTGCTGAGAACTCTCTACGCCAATGTATATGTCGTCATACACAGCAGTGTTAAAGTGTTATACCATTTACTGCCAGAAGAATTCTTGTTGTCAGATAAAAAGGTAAAATGGTACAGCACAAGAATACATAATGAACATTATGTCAATCTATACCATAGCTTTAAAACACAGTTAATGTTCTTTACAGAAGGGTTAATGAACATGTATTAAAATTTCACTACATTATCAAATATATACTGCACATTATAATTAAGCACAGCGTATTCTCGCGCATTTACGAAGTTCCGATATCTCTGCCAGCTCCTTATCCTGCTCATTACCTCGAAACCCATTTCACCAACACAGTCTAATGTAAAATTCACCAGCGAAACACATGTAAATGGTGCAATAATATTTGTTACAACATAAGAACAGCACATGATTCTTTGTAGCACACATATGAGATGTTGTCAAATTGTTAGTTGTTATAGTACGTTTCCAGCTGGTTGCTGGCGCAATGAACATCATTACATACCGTACTTTTTAAAAACTTCCTATGGAAATAGCATTGGAGAACTTATTTGAGAAAGTTTAGAGGCATTAATTTCGTCGAAACCTCATAGATGCAATCTTATATCTAGTCATTCTTGCAGTAAATTCTTCCACAGATTTCATGCAGATACGAGTTTCGAAGAAATTACCACAATGCTGTTAAAATAGCTGCTATGTATTGCTTTTCATACATTAGAAATATGCCTGTTTCGGCACAATGGCCTTCGTCAGGCCGTTTCCTTTGTGCTTAGTGGTATGCTGTCACTATTTATTTTAACTGCTGAGTGTAAAATACAGCCTGATTTTATAATTTGAGCTTCATTGTGTTTTACTGTAGCTTTCCTTTAAGTCAGATTACACAATTGTTGCTGGTATAGTATGTAGCAATTGTGACCTAGTTGTCAGTGACAGCTCATCCAGCGATGATCTATCACTGAGAACTTGGTCAGAATTTTTAATCTAAAAGTGTGTTGGTGACACATGTAAAACATAAAAGCCCAAAGCACTTACCTGCGGCATTCAAACCACATGATAGGGCAGGGTGAGGTACCTTCGACAGGTATGGGTGCTATATTATCTCAATAATTCCCAGAACTGGATGTGTCTGGAACAAGGTGCTATGTTACCTCAGTATTCGGTACTGGGTGGTACTGTATCTCTCAGTTCTTGTAACTAGGAGCTGTGTTGTATGAATTCTCGGAATTTCAGCGGTATCTTATCTGACTTCTAGGAATTCACTTGATGATGAGGATGTGAGTGTGTAATATGACGCCAGCAATAAAATGCTGACGAATGTCAGCGATTTGGGCCCTAATCGGAACCGACATACTACTCAGGTTGACCTGTGAGTCCCTCCAGCTAAGTTAGTTCAAATGTTCAAATGTTTGTTAAGCTTATGGGACTTAACTACGGGGTCATCAGTCCCTAAACTTACAAACTACTTATTAACTACTTACGAACTAAGACGGCACAAATATCCATGCCCGAGGGGGGATTCGAACCCCCGACCGTAGTGGCCGTGCTGACCGTGACTGGAGCGCCTCAGTCACCTCGGCCACCGCGGCCGGCGAGCTAAGTTAGTTCAGAGGTCGGATGATTACTTCCTTAGGATCAATCTCTGGGCTTAGAGCGTTATCTGAATCAGTCACAGTCGATCGCGAGACCTGTGGCATAGCCTCTAAGAATAATGTAAATGCGTTATAAATTAAATAGGAGGCAGGCGACCATAATTAAATCAATCAGTAGTGTTGCAAAGAAGCTGAATAGGTCGCAGCAATTGAAGGTCATACATGAGGCACAGCATGACTTTATTACTGAGCCGTGTCACGGCTCGTCAGCGTTTCAACTGCCCGCGTGGCACCGTCGTTTGTCTCTTAGTTTCAGAGGGCGTTCTTGGCCCGACTTACGCGAGAGGGCGCGCGTCGCTGGTGAGCGGGTCGTTGAGCAGATTGTGCTGTTGATGTTTTGACAGCAAAGGAGGAAAGATTGTGGCACCTCCTGCCGGAGTTAAACTTGGACATGCACACGCTCGACACTGCGACGTAACGGTGGGCAAGACTGGAATCTGCTTGGGCCTTTGGATCATGGCCGGATATATGGATCTAGCTGCGAGTACCCGACTTTGCCCCGGGTTAAAATAAGGTTTTCTGTAGAAGTGTACAAAACCGTTTATATGCATGTAATATAAGAGGGGCGGGTTCATTATCACATGGCTTAGAATAGGCACATGGCTAGAGTGAGATTGGGATAAAACGAAACCTATTTAAGAACCTTCCCCAATTGTTGTGTACGTGTACCAAATTTCACGTTATTTGGTTGCCTGGATCTTCAGTTATAAGGGAACAGACAGACAACAAATGCGTCATATGTATAGAGATTGCAATCTAAGTCTGTAAGAAAAGTACTCTCCCCCATGCACCGAACGAAATTTTATGTAGACAGTAACCTTCAACTTGTTTTCAAGGTCAACTGTGCAAAATTTCATCGAGATCAGTGCGAAGATATAGATTTACAAATGTTCAAATGTTTGTAAAGTCTATGGGACTTAACTACGGGGTCATCAGTCCCTAAACTTACAAACTACTTATGAACTAGCTAATCCTAAGGACGGCACAAATATCCATGCCCGAGGGGGGATTCGAACCCCCGACCGTAGTGGCCGTGCAGACCGTGACTGGAGCGCCTCAATCCCCTCGGCCACCGCGGCCCGCTATAGATTTACACGGCCACGTTGAAAACGCACTTTCACTTTTTCTCAAATTTTCTGGTTGGTTTTCCAAAAAATGGAACGAAACCTATTTAATAACCTTCCGCATGTAATTTTCTGTACGTGTACAAAATTTCACGTTATTTGGTTGTTTGGATCTTGAGTTATAAGAGGACAGACAGACAGACAACAAATGCGTCTTATAAGTATGGAGATTTTGCGGGTTTCTCTCGGCGCATACTAAGGAATGTTTCACTTTGAATTGCTGAAAGTAACCGTATTGCATGTGTCTCCAGAGCCAGCTTGGACAGTCTATGTGAATTTCACTTATATGTCGTTCAAAAGTGTTATTGAATAGTTCTTGTTTGTCATTGATATGTTTTAATGTTAATAAATGCTTATCAAAATTGTTTCCACATCAAAAGTTTACTTATTCAATATATACTGCCTGCGGCTGGGATTTAATTCGCCTGGTCCTAGTGTACTTAAACTGTTGTGAGTCGGCGCATAGTGCGCTTCTTCAAACCAGCTGACTGTTGCTTGTTATATGTCTCAGGTGTGTTTTATTAAGTAAGAAGTTTTAATTCTTGTTTTTCTGTTTACTATTACGGGTTTTATTTGTGTAGCATTATTGTAACAACCTCATTTATTTTTCCACTGTGTCGCGTAGGGGTCGCATATGTAAAGTAGGATGCTCAGTGCGAGAAAGGCAGTATGGAATAATGTTGCATTACAGAGGGAAACTTTGTAGCCGGTCGAGATCGACAGAAGAGCGTGGAAGCAGCTGCGTGACAGAGCTGCTGGAGGGCACCCGAGAGAAGTCAGTGAGGGCGACACAGGGGGTGCAGCAGGAGGGGCGCGTGGCCGACGCAGTAGAAGCTTCTAGAAGCACTCCAATTATTTTAACCCGGGGCAAAGCCGGGTACTCGCAGCTAGTTCCATATATCCGGCCATGATCCAAAGGCCCAAGCAGATTCCAGTCTTGCCCACCGTTACGTCGCAGTGTCGAGCGTGTGCATGTCCAAGTTTAACTCCGGCAGGAGGTGCCACAATCTTTCCTCCTTTGCTGTCAAAACATCAACAGCACAATCTGCTCAACGACCCGCTCACCAGCGACGCGCGCCCTCTCGCGTAAGTCGGGCCAAGAACGCCCTCTGAAACTAAGAGACAAACGACGGTGCCACGCGGGCAGTTGAAACGCTGACGAGCCGTGACACGGCTCAGTAATAAAGTCATGCTGTGCCTCATGTATGACCTTCAATTGCTGCGACCTATTCAGCTTCTTTGCAACACTACTGATTGATTTAATTATGGTCGCCTGCCTCCTATTTAATTTATAACGCATTTACATTATTCTTAGAGGCTATGCCACAGGTCTCGCGATCGACTGTGACTGATTCAGATAACGCTCTAAGCCCAGAGATTGATCCTAAGGAAGTACTCATCCGACCTCTGAACTAACTTAGCTGGAGGGACTCACAGGTCAACCTGAGTAGTATGTCGGTTCCGATTAGGGCCCAAATCGCTGACATTCGTCAGCATTTTATTGCTGGCGTCATATTACACACTCACATCCTCATCATCAAGTGAATTCCTAGAAGTCAGATAAGATCAATACCCGCGGATATACAAGGGCGACAGCCGCTGCTGAGGGGCCTTCTCCGTTCATCAAGCAGTTGACATCCAACCTGTGAGTAGGGCTTAGCGCTGTTGCACCACTGTTAGCCTCAGCATTGTACTATCTATCTAGGGCCTGCAGTAAGGCTGAATGCTGACAAGATAAGACCGCAACGTGGCGCACCTCACACATATATACTCATTTAAGCTGCATTTTCATACTTTACTTCTTCTCCTGAGTTCTCATTAGTCAATTTCCTTCCGAGTTCCCTATTTCTAAAGTTCTTTTCAGCTTGCAGTCACAACTCAAGAAGACTTCTAGTTGGAAACGGATCCACCCCACAACCGCCAGGTTAGTGCAAACTGCCTCTCCTCCTGAACCGGTCGCAGGAGTACCACTCAGAAACGACAAATAGTTCTGACTTAATTTGAGCTGCAAGCAGCCATTAAAATTTGCAATTACTCACCATTTACGTCTACAGGACTCAACTACTTGGTTATTAGAACGTAGCTTATAAACTACTTAAACTTCCTGGCAGATTAAAATTGTGTGCCGGAACCGGGACTCGAACCTGGGACCTTTGCCTTTCGTGGGTAAGCGCACTACCGACTGTGCTATCCCGACAAGACTCACGATGCCGCCTCACAACTTTACTTTCGTCAGTACCTCGCCTCCTACTTTCCAAACTTCAGAGTGAAAACTTCAGAGTGAAAACTGCAGAGTCAAAGTTTCATTCTGGAAACATCCCTTAGGCTGTGGCTAAGCCATGTCTCCACCATATCCTTTCTTCCAGCAGTGCTAGTCTTGCAGGTTTCGCAGGAGAGCTTCTGTGAAGTTTGGAAAGTAGGAGGCGAGGTACTGGCGGAAGTAAAGTTGTGAGGCGGCATCGTGAGTCGTGTCGGGATAGCTCAGTCGGTAGAGCGCCTGCTGCGAAAGGCAATGGTCCCAGGTTCGAGTCCCGGTTCCGGCACATAATTTTAATCTGCCAGGAAGTTTCATATCAGCGCACACTCCGCTACAGAGTGAAAGTTTCATTCTACTTAAACTAAGGTAAACTAACCCAAGGACAACACATACACCCATGCTCGAAGGGGGACTCGAACCTCCGACGGCGAAGACCGCGCGCACCGCAGCACGGCGCCCCAGTACGCACGGGTAATCCGCCGCCGCTTTGTGCGTATATATAAACATATTTGCCTACTTATTATTATCTGTTTGTTCTTGTATTATCTTGGTGTGCGGTTTGGAGCATCAGTAGTGTTAACTTGGTTTACGTGTCTGCGTGAACTGTCGAGACCGGGCGTGTTTACGGTCGTTACCGCATACGGTCATTGGGTCGCGTGCACCACTTTGACCATAATTTAAGTAACGTTTGTAATTGAAATATTATCAAGTAGTTGTAGCAATAAGGACCTGGTGGCTAACAAAAGAGAAATCTGACCCGCCGTGGTACACAAAACAAAAAGAAAATGTTCAAATGTTTGTAGAGCTTATGGAACTTAACTACGGGGTCATCAGTCCCTAAACTTACATACTACTTATGAACTAGCTAATACTAAGGACGGCACAAATATCCATGCCCCAGGGGGCCTTCGAACCCCCGACCATAGTGGCCGTGCAGAACATGACTGGCGCGCCACAGAACGCTCGTCCACCGCGGCCGGCAAAAAAAATGTTCAAATGTTTGTAAATCTATCAGACCATACTGCGTGGTCATCAGTCCGTAGCTTACAAACTACTTAAATTAACATAATCTAACCTAAGGACAAACACACACCCATGCCCCAAGGAGGATTCGAACCTCCGACGGCGAGCAACCGCGCGCTCCGCAGGCGCCTTAGACCGCTCGGCTACTCCGTCGCGGCTACACAAAACAATTTAGACCACTCTTGCAAAAACAAAGAAAAAAGCATGCCAAATTTAAACGGACACAAAATCCTCAAGACTGGCAGCCTTTTACAGAAACTGGAAATTGAACTCTAACTTCAATGCGAGAAGCGTACAACAGATTCCACAACGAAACCTTATCACGTAATTTGGTAGAGAATCCTAAGAAATTCTGGCCGTGTGTAAAGTATACCAGCGGTAAAACACAATCAATACCTTCACTACGCGATAGTAACTGTGATGCTAATTATGACAGTTCTGCTAAAGCAGGATTGCTTAACACACCCTTCCGAAATTACTTCACGAAAGAAGACGAAGCTAATACTCCAGAATTCGTATCAAGTACAGCTGCCAGCATGGGTAATTTAGAAGTTGATACCCTTGGTGTATTAAAGTAAGTTAAATAGTTTAACAAAACTAAGTCTCCCGGACCTGATTACATACCACTTAGATTCATTTCAGAGTACGCTGATGCAATAGCCCCATACCTAGTTATCATATACAACCGCTCGCTCAGTGAACGTTCCGCACCCAAAGACTGGAAAGTTGCACAGGTCACTCCAATATTCAAAAAAGGCAATACGAGTGATCCACAAAATTACATGGCTATATCATTGACATCGGTTTGCAGCAGGATTTTGGAGCATATACTTTCCTCAAATATTATGTCCCATAGTCAACACGGATTCAGAAAGTATCAGTTTTGTCAAACACAGCTAGTTGTTTACTCACATGATGTGATGAGTGCTATAGACAATGGATGTCAAATAGAGTCCATATTTCTAGATTTCCGGAAGGGTATAGAGACTGTACCTCACAAGTGTCTTCTAATCAAACTGCGTGCTTATGGAATACCGTCACAATAGTGCGACTGGATTCGTGATTTCCTGTCAGACATAACACAGTACGTTGTAATTGACGTAAAGTGATCGAGTAGAACACAAGTGACATTTGGCGTTCCCGAGGGAAGTGTTATAGGTCCCTTACTGTTCCTTATTTTTATAAGCGATTTAGGAGACAATGTGAGTAGCTCTCTTATGTTGTTCGCGGATAATGCTGTCACTTATCGGTTATTAAAGTCACCAGAAGATCAAAAGCAACTGCAAAAGGATTTAGATAACATATCTGCATGGTGCAAAAATGGCACTTGACCCTTAATAAGTGTGAAGTTATAAGGAAGCGCGTTGAACTTCATTTACACGATAAATCAGTCAAAACTACAGGCCGTAAATTTAACTAAATACGTAGCAGTAACAATTACAAATAACTTAAATTGGAAAGAACACACAGAAAATATTGTAGGGAAAGTAAACCAAAGACTACGATTCGTTGGCAGAATACTTGCCTACATTACACTTGTGCGTCCTATTTTGGAGTATTGCTGCGCATTGTGGGATCCCAACCAAGTGGGACTGACAGATAATTTAGAGAAAGTTCAGAGGAGGGAAGCTCGTTTTGTAGTATCGCGATATAGGGGAGAGAGTCACAGAAATGATACACGAGTTGGGGTGGAAATCATTAAAAGAAAGGCGTTATTTGTTGCGACGAGATCTATTTGCGAAATTTCTTTCACCAACTTCTCTTCCGAATGCGAACATATTTTGTTAGCACCCACGTACATAGGAAGACATGATCATGAAAATAAGAGAAATCAGATCGAAAAGGGAAAGATTTAGGTGTTTCTTTTTCCCGCGAGCTGTTAGAGAATAGAACCGTAGAGAAACATAAAAGCGGTTCGATGAAACCTCTGCGATGCACTTCAATGTGGTTTGCTGAGTGTTTATGTAGATGTAGATGTGGTGTTCGCAAGTTGCTCGGACTTTTAATTCAAATGTAAGTGTATTTTGCAAATAAGTATTGGATTGTGATTGTTAAGCTTGTGTTCTTCAATTTCAGACTTGCTTATCCTGTTGCTGTGTTTTGATGTTACTCAGCGAAATTTACACAGGCTATTAAAGAAATGTTCCATATAAAAGTCCCATCTGATAACCTATGTAAATGAAAATTCCTTCTTACCGTGACATTATAGGTCAGGAATGTGGTTGAAGGTTGGCTGTTATTCATCCTTGTTCTCTAAGGGCATATTCATTGCAGAGTTAAAACCTAAAATGGTGGTGAGATGTAACTTCTTAAATTGAACTATTTGTTATTCTGCGCCCGTATCCTCCACTGACAGTGTTGTTTAACTCACACGAGGTTGATATTTCATCAGTTATCCTTTCTTTTCCTTTTTTATATTATTTTTATTTAATTTTTTAAAGGAATATTTGCTGCAGAGTTTAAAATTAAGTATTCTGCTAAACTGTAATTTTTTATCTTTGAGCAATTTGATTCCGCTAATAAAATTCAGTGGTCGAGTCTTCGAATGGCCTCAGGATTTGGCCTTTTGGTAGCTTGTGTTAAATGGGATCAGTTATTTAATGTAAATTTCTCTTCATTGTTACTTTTTTACGAGGCACCTAAATTTGCTTATAAGATTCTATCGTTGGCCAGCTGTAGTACCTTTAAATTTTCTAAATATCTTATTTAAAACTGTGTAAGATTGAATTCCAACGTTTGAAGACAAAGGAGTTGTAACAAGGCTTGACCTAATAAATGTGCCCACATGCTCCCATCCTGATCCCGCCAAGTTACCAATGACCGCTATCAGTTCAATTAGTTAGACGTATTTCGGAATTTTTCATCATCAGATATTCATATGTTCTTGAGCGACCAGTTTGCGTATGTCTCTTCAGAGACCATGGTATTGAATATCTGTGTACCAATGTCCACGTGCAGCTGTCGCCGCGATGGAATGGCCTAGCGCTCTAGGACGCCTTGCTGCCGAGCGCGCGGTTGCTCCCTGTCGGAGGTTCGTGTCCGACGGTGTCGGATGTGCGTTTGTCGTCGGGAATGACTGGTATCAGTACAGGCTTAATGCCCACTGCTCGAATTTCACAGCTGAGCTTTTTGCCTTCTATCAGGCTGTACTCTTTATCCGTCGACACCGTTCTCCTTCCTACGTCATCTGCTCTGACTCCCTCAGCGCCATCCAGAGTCTAAGCGACCCCTTTTCGGCCCATCCTGTTGTGCACCGAATCAACCGCTCCCTTCAGTTATTAGCTGCCAACGGCCCCCACGTGCACCTCCTGTGGGTACCTGGCCACGCAGGCGTGTCTGGTAACGAGGCTGCTGATGCCGCTGCCAAGGCTGCAACACTCTTACGTCGGACAGCAACGAACTGTGTCCCATCGCACGATATTCAAGGGGCTCTTTCGCGGCGCCTTATATCGTCGTGGCATAATGTGTGGTCTTCGCTTACAAATAATAAGCTTCGGACTATTAAACCGCTCCCGGTGGCTTGGAGGACCTCGTCACGCCGCTCGCGACGAGAAGAGATCATCTTGGCCCGGTTGCGGATCGGACATTGCCGGTTCAGCCACCGCCACGTGCTCAGTGGTGACCCCGTACCGTTATGCTCCTGTGGCCACCCGCTGTCGGTGCGCCATGTTTTATTGTCGTGTTCCAATTTTACTCCTGTTCGGCTGGCACTACATCTGCCGGACACACTAGAAGAAATTTTAGCTGATGACGCGCGGGCTGTTGCTCGAGTATTGAATTTTATCACCTTGACCAATTTGTCAAAGGACATTTAGCTCTTCCCTTTGTTGTTTTTTATTCTATGTTTTAGCTGTTTTTATATAGTCTTACTATCCTTGGGTATATCCCAGTTTTGATTCGGGCGCTAATGACCTCAGCAGTTGTGCACCCTAAAACCACAAAAGGTTCGTGTCCGTCTTAACACAAGTGTGTGTGTTTTCCTTAGGTTAAGTTAGTTTATGTAGTTTTTAAGCCTAGGTACTGATAACCACAGTATGTATTTCCCATAGATTTACAAACACTTCAACATTTGAATTTTTTGTAGCTGGCACTCACAGAAAAGATGAATATCTGATGATGAACAAAATTCCGAAACGCGTCATAATAAAGTCGTGCTGTGCGTGATGTATGACCAATATTTACTGCGACGCATTCAGCTACTTTGCAGTAATACTGATTAATCCACTCAGGAGTTGAAGAAGTATCATTGGACGACGGACTTACAAATTTACAAATGTTTGTTAAGCTTATGGGACTTAACTACGGGGTCATCAGTCCATAAACTTACAAACTACTTATCAACTACCTTATACTAAGGATGGCACAAATATCCATGCCCGAGGGGGATTCGAACCCCTGTCCGTAGTGGACGTCTAGACCGTGACTGGAGCGCCTCAGTCTCCTTTTTCTTTTCTTTTTTTTACGCCTTAACCACTTTTTTTGGCCTCCCAAATCCCTTCTAGCCCATCCTTTCGCTCTCCATGAATTGCCTTCTCGGTCTGGCTTCCATGCCGTTTTCTGTGATGTCGTCGCTGGACGTCGGAAGATAACAGTTGCATTTTCGTGTTTGCTTTGAGTGTGTCTTCTCGAAGAAAAATTGGATTCCGGTATATGCTGGATAGTGTTAATATTTTTTTTAAATGTTTGCATAGTCATTGGAACTTAACTACGGGGTCATCAGTCCCTAAACTTACAAACTACTTACGAACTAACTAAGACTAAGGACGGCACAAATATCCATGTCCGAGGGGGGGAGGATTCGAACCCCCGACCGTAGTGGCCGTGCAGACCGTGACTGGAGCGCCTCAGTCTCCTCGGCCACCGCGGTGACGACGGACTAGCTGGAATTGCAGACAAGAGAACGGAGTGGGTCAGCGACGGTAAAGTTTGCCTGGCGTGCCGCCCCGCTAGACGTCAGCCAGACAGCTGTCGTCAGGCCAAGGCCACTGCTTTCTATTCCAGCAGCGGCGCGGTTTCTCTCCTCATGGGGCCACATCTTCGGCATGTCAAGCGCCACGCGTCGCAATCTGCAGGGCCGGCCTGCCAGCCATCGACGGGTTGCTACATACATCTGCTCCACTCACAACTGCGCCGTCAAAGAAACGTCGTATATTCTTCTCGATTCCTTTCAAGTAGAAAATAGGAAGTCAGGTTCCAATGGAAAGCAGAATGGGGAGCATGCGATGAAAATAATGGAAAGAGCTATGGATGCAATTTTTTAAAATATTGTTGACCCATCATTCCTCACTTGTTGTTATGTTGTTGTTGTGGTCTTCAGTCCGGAGACTGGTTTGATGCAGCTCTCCACAATACCCTATCCTGAGCAAGCCTCTTCATCTCCACATAAGAACGACAACCTACATCTGTCTGAATCTGCTTACTATATCCATCTCTTGGTCTTCCCCTGCGATTTTTCCCCACACACTTCCCTCCAACGCAAAATTCACAATACCTTGATGTCTAAGAATGTGTCCTACCAATCTATCCCTTCTTTTAGTCAAGGTATGCCAGAAATTCCTTTTCTCCCCAATTCTGTTCAGTATCTCCTCATTAGTTACGCGATCCACCCACCTAATCTTCAGCATTCTTCTGTAGCACCATATTTCAAAAGCTTCAGTCCTCTTCCTGTCCGCACTGTTTATCGTCCATGTCTCACTCCCATGCAAGGCAACACTCCATACAAATGCCTTCAGGAAGGACTTCCTTAGGTTTAAATCAATATTCGATGTTAACAAATTTCTCTTTTTCAAGAACGCTTTTCTACCCATTGCCATTCTGCATTTTATATCCTCTGTACTGCGACCATCATGTGTTATTTTACTGCCCAAGTAACAAAACTCATCTACCTCCTTTATTGCTGCGTTTCCCAATCTAATTCGTTCAGCATCACCTGATTTTCTTACACAGCACTCCATTACCCTAGTTTTGCTCTTGCTAATGTTCATCTTATATGCACCTTTCAGCACACTGTCCATTCCGTTCAATTGCTCTTCCAGGTCCTTTGCTGTATCTGACAGAATTACTATGCCGTCGGCAAAACGCAATGTTTTTAATTCTTCACCCTGAACTTTAATTCCTTCTCCAAATTTCTCCTTGCTTTCCTTTATAGCTTGCTCAATCTACAAATTGAATAACAATGGAGAAAGACTACAACCCTGTCTTACTCCCTTTCCAACCACTGCATCCCTTTCATGCCCTTCAACTCTGACAACCGCAGTCTGGTTTTTGTACAAGTTGTAAATAACCTTACGTTCCCTATATTTTACTCCTGCTTGCTTCAGAAATTGAAAGAGTTTATTCCAATCAACATTGTCAAAAGCCTTCTCCAAATCTACAAAAGCTAGAAATGTAGGTTTGCCTTTTCTTAATCTATCTTCTAGGATAAGCCGTAAAGTGAGTATTGCCTCCCGAGTTCCTACATTTCTCCTGAACCCAAACTGATCTTCCCCGAGGTCGGCTTCTACCAGTTTTTCCATCCTTCTGTATATAATTCGTGTTAATATTTTGCAACCATGACTTATTAAACTGATGGTTCTGTAGTTTTCACACCTGTCTGCATCTGCTTTCTTAGGGATGGGGATTATAACATTTTTCTTAAAGTCTGAGGGTACTTCACCTGTCTCATACATCTTACACACCAGGTGAAACAATTTTATCATGGCTGGTTCTCCCAGAGACTTCAGTAGCTCTGAGGGAATATCATCTACTCCAGTGGCCTTGTTTCGACTTAGGTCTTTCAGGGCTCTGTCAAATTCTTCTCTCAGTACAGTATCTCCTATTTCATCTTCATCTACATCCTCTTCCCTTCCTACAATATTGTCTCGAAGTTCATTTCCTTTGTAGAGCCCCTCTATATACTCTTTCCACCTTTCAGCTTTCCCTTCTTTGCTGAGAACTGGTTTTCCATCAGTGTTCTTGATATTCATAGAGCTGCTTTTCTCTCCAAATGTTTCTTTTATTTTCCTGTAGGCTGTATCTATTTTTCCCTTATTTATACATTCTTCTACATCCTTGCATTTGCCTTCTAGCCACTCCTGCTTAGTCATTTTGCACTTCCTGTCAATCTCATTTCTTAGTCGTCTGTACTACATTTTGCCTGTTTCATTTACTGCATTTTTATATTTTCTCCTTTCATCGATTAAATTTAGTATCTCCTGTGATATCCAAGGATTTTTTGTAGGTCTTTCCTTCCTACCTATTTTGTCCTCTGCTACCTTCACTATTTCATCTCTCAATTTTACCCATTCCTCCTCTACTGTTTTATTTTCCCCTGTTTCTGTCAATTGTTGCCTAAAGCTCCTTTTGAAATTCTTAAGAACCCCAGGTTCCTTCAATTTATCCAGGCCCCATCTCCTTATTTTCCTACCTTTTTGTAGTTTCTTCAGTTTCAGCCTACAGTTCATAACCAACAAGTTATGGTCAGAGTCTATATCTGCCCCTGGGTATGTCTTACACTGTAGAACCTGATTCCGAAATCTATGTCTTACCATTATAAAATCTATCTGGTATCTTCCGGAGTCTCCTGATCTCTTCCACGTATACAACCTTCTTTTGTGATTCTTGAACCAGGTGTTTGTGATAACAAAATTATGTTCTGTGCAAAATTCTATTAGGCGGCTTCCTCTTTCATTCCTTTTGCCCAGACCATATTCACCTACTATCTTCCCTTCCCTTCCTTGTCCTACTACCGAATTCCAGTCTTCCATAACAATTACGTTTTCCCCTCCCTTAATTGTCTGAATAATTTCCTTTAGCTCCTCATATATTTCTTCGATTTCCTCATCATCGGCAGAGCTAGTTGGAATATAAACCTGTACTACTGTTGTCGGTGTTGGCTTCGTATCTATCTTGACAATGATAATGCGATCACTGTGCTGGTCAAAGTAGTTTACCCGCATTCCTATTTTCTTATTCATTATCAATCCTACTCCCGTGATACCCCCAATTGATTGATTTTGTATTTATAATCCTGTTCTCACCTGACCAGAAATCCTGTTCATCCTGCCACCGAACTTCACTAATCCCCACTATATCTAACTTTAACCTATCCATTTCCCTTTTTAAATTTTCTAATTTTCCTACTCTATTAAGGGATCTCACATTCCACGCTCCGACCCGTAGAATGCCAGTATTGTCTTTCCTGATGATCACATCCTCCTGAGTAGTCCCCGCCCGGAGATCCGAATGGGGGACTATTTTACCTCCGGAATATTTTACCCGAGAGGATGCCATCATCATATGTTCATACAGTAGAGTTGCATGTCCTTGGGAAAGGTAACGGCTGTAGTTTCCCCTTGCTTTCAGCCGTTCGCAGTAGCTGTGTGGCAAATCCACATTAGCTGATGTTACAAGGCCAGCTCAGTCAATCATCCCGACTGTTGCCCCTGTAACTACTGAAAAGGCTGCTGCCCCTCTTCAGGAACCACACGTTTGTCTGGCCTCTCCACAGATACCCCTCCGCTGTGGTTGCACCTACGGTACGGCTATCTGCATCGTTGAGGCACGCAAGCCACCCCACCTCGGCAATGTCTGTGGTTCATGGGAGTGGACTTGTTGTTAATATTGTAGTAATTACATTTGGTACCTACAGGTCTCTTAATTACTTGTTGTTAATGTTGTTGTTGAGGTCTTCAGTCCGGAGACTGGTTTGATGCAGCTCTCCACTCTACTCTATCCTGAGCAAGCCTTTTCATTTCCTCATAAGAACGGCAACCCACATCCACTTGAATCTGCTTACTATACCCGTCTCTTGGTCTCCCTCTGCGATTTTTACCGCACACACTTCCCTCCAAAGCTAAATTTACGATTCCCCGATGTCTAAGAATGTGTCCTACCAAGCGATCCCTTATTTTGGTCAGGTTATGCCAAAAATTCCTTTTCTCACCAATTCTGTTAAGTACCTCTTCATTAGTTATGCGATCTACCCACCTAATCTTCAGCATTCTTCTGTAGCACCACATTTCAAAAGCCTCTATTCTCTTCCTGTCCGCACTGCTTATCGTCCATGTTTCACTCCCATACAAGGCAACACTCCACACAAATGCCTTCAGAAAAGACTTCCTTACCCTTAAATTAATATTTGATGTTAGCAAATTTCTATTTTTCAAAAATGCTTTTCTTTCCATTGCCATTCTGCAATTTATATCCTCTGTACTGCGACCATCGCATGTTATTTTACTACCCAAGTAACAGAACTCATCTACCACCTTCATTGTTTCGTTACCTAATCTAATTCCTTCAGCATCGCCTGATTTTCTAAGACCGCATTCCATTATTTTTGTTTTGCTCTTGTTAATGTTCATTTTATACGCTCTCTTCAACACACTGTCCATTCCATTCAACTGCTCCTCCAGGTCCTTTGCTGTCTCTGACAGAATTACAATGTCATCAGCAAAACGCAATGTTTTTATTTCTTCACCCTGAACTTTAATCCCTATTCCAAATTTTTCCTTGCTTTCCTTCACCGCCTGCTCGATGTACAAATTGAATAACATTGGAGAAAGGCTACAACCCTGTCTTACTCCCTTCCCAACTGATGCTTCCCTTTCATGCCCTTCGATTCTAATAACTGCGATCTGGCTTTTGTACAAGTTGTAAATAACTCTCCTTTCCCTGTATTTTACCCCTGCTGACTTCAGAATTTGAAAGAGTGTATTCCAGTCAACATTGTCAAATGCTTTCTCCAAATCTACAAAAGCTAAAAATGTAGGTTTGCCTTTCCTTAATCTATCTTCTAAGATAAGACGTAAAGTGAGTATTGCCTCCCGGATTCCTATGTTCCTCCTGAATCCAAACTGATCTTCCCCGAGGTCAGCTTCTACCAGCTTTTCCATTCCCCTGTAGATAATTCATGTTAATATTTTGCAACCATGACTTATCAAACTGATGGTTCTGTAATTTTCACACCTGTCTGCGCCTGATTTCTTTGGAATGGGGATTATTACATTTTTCTTAAAGTCTGAGGGCATTTCGCCTGTCTCATACATCCTACACACCAGTTCAAATAGTCTTGTCATGGCTGGCTCTCCCAGAGACTTTAGTAGCTCTGAGGGTATGTCATCTACTCCTGGGGCCTTGTTGCGAGCTAGGTCTTTCAAGGCTCTGTCAAATTCATCTCTCAGTATAGTATCTCCTATTTCATCTTGATCTACTTCCTCTTCCTTGTTGTTAATATTGTAGTAATTATGAGACCTGTAGGTAACAAATGTAGCTACAAATAATCTTAAAACGTATTTAAGCACCCCTAACGAAAGTGAGACAAATGTCAACGATTAGGCATATATGCCTTCAGGCTGATTCACCTAAAACTTGGTAGCTGACATAGCTGGGAGATCACCGTGGCGACAGGACCAGCTACCAAAGATTGTTGTCCGTTTAGAACCAACCAGGGGGCACGTGGAGCTTGATCTTTGATCAACCGCTTCCGAACTGCTGTTGGTCGTTGTAACTACTGGAAATTCAAATGGGGACAGACAGACGACCAGTCATGTGACTGTGGAGCAGACATACAAACGATGACCCACATAATTACTAATTGCCCATTACGATCATTCTCAGGAGGGATAACCGAACTCCATATAGTCAGCCAGGAAGCTGTCCAGTGGTTAAAGAAGTTGGACTTGGCTCTGTGACAGAGATATGTTTTATCTTATTAATTAGACACTAGTATATCTTACTAAAGTATTATATGTAGCCGACATTATACCATACGATATATATATATATATATATATATATATATATATACCTAAAACTTACACCGCATACATTCCGTAAATGGAAAATGCTATTGATATGCAGTGGTAGTCAGAGGCTCCTATTGTTGGCCAATAAACATTTTAATAATGCATAGAAAGTGTATTTTTGTGCAAATATACACTTTTCATTGTAACAATGCCTATTGAGATTAACAAATTAAAAGTAGGGTAAATCGGCATGTCCGTTCAGTTTGTTGCACGACTATAGTGCAAGTCGTTTATCAGATATCGTATTTGAAACGTTTCCACAACAACACTTGTGCAAGAACTATGATAGCACACACTAAGAAACAATACGAGTATATACATTAGTGATGTGGAGTCTGACCAGTAAAGAGACAACTGTCTGTCATAGATTGTATTCGAAATGACCACGGCAACGGCGGTGAACGGTTCCAGTCTGGTATGGAAAGACTGCTGCAAGCGTGTTAGTATTTCAGAGGAAATGTCCGAGCAGGTATTGGTATGTCTTTGTAGAAAACGTCTTTCGGCTTGCCCCACAGAAAAAAGTTTACTTGAATGAAATCCGGGGAACGGGCTGGACAAGATAGAGGAACTTTGCCTACAGTCGAACGATCTAGAAACAATTCTTAAGACATTCTGTAGTAATCCGTGCTGCATGGGCAGGACAGCCACAATATTGGTACCAGATGTTCCTCCTAGTGTACAGAGGAACACCTTATAGCAGCCGTGGCAGATGGTCTGTTAGGAGGCTGAGATACTTGTGCGCGTTCGGTGCACCGCCTGTGAAAAATGGCCAGATGAGATAATGGTTAACTATCCACACCACACATTTACACTGCATGGACACTCACGTTCCACCCGACGAAGCTAACGGGGATTGTCAACAGACAATGGATCTTTCGGCGCTTTACCTCTCCCTGGTTGGTAAATGTGGCTTCATCGCTAAATACACTCCTGGCCATTAAAATTGCTACACCACGATGATGAAGTGCTACAGACGCGAAATTTAACCGACAGGAAGAAGATGCTGTGACATGCAAATGATTAGCTTTTCGGTTGGCGCCGGTGGCGACACATACGTGTTGACATGAGGAAAGTTTCCAACCGATTTCTCATACATAAACAGCAGTTTAAAAGTAGTGTGTGTGTGTGTTTGAATGAAAGCTAAAGGTAGTATGTGTGTGTGGGGCGAGCGCGTCACTGTCTGTGTTAACCGACCGTCCCCGCTAAAATACACAAATAAATGTTCTGTTTTAGTTACAAAATAATTTGACTAAGCAAAGAGACTTAGTACCTTCCTTTGCCCTGTTAGAATAAATTGCAACTGTCATGGGATGCAATGATCTTACGTAAATGTGGTTTAGTTTGATGCGCAACAGATAACATTTTAAATTGTACAGTAGTTAATAGGTTAATAGTAATTAAATTCGTAATTGGTGTACACATTAATCTCGTGTGTGAGAAACAATGTGAGCAAATGAAAAATTCAGATCTGTTAGCGTGCATTATATATATACCAGTAGCTAGACTACACAAGCACAATTCGACTGCGAGAGCCAACACAAAGAGCCTGCTACTACTATGAGAATTTTGTCACTAGAATAAACAGGATGTCAAACAAGGATATTTGGTATTAATTTGATACCAAAAATCACTGCACTTTGTAAAGTATTCTGTTTCCCCTCCAAAATAGTGACAAAGGAATGTTCTTAAATGAAAGACGATCTGCTTAAAATCAATTTATTATAATTAAACATACAAAAAATAAATTAGATGACATCTCCTATCATGTAAAACAGATAATGGTATTCAAACAATTTTTTATAAATGTTAAAATATTGAGACACAAAAATGACTGGCTGAGTCAAAGGTCGGAGGTTTTGCAAAACAGAATGCTATTAGATAGGCTACACAGGGGCTTGAAATTATCGTTAGCCCTAAGCTCCCCAAAGTAAATAGGCAGATCTCAAAAGAATAAAATAAGGGACATAATCCAACAAGTCTGATACATATAACCCTCGAGCAAGTGCGTCACCTTACCCACACACATGATCATTGACGGCAGCGTCTCAGACTCGCAGGCAGCAGGCGGTGGAAGCGGATGAGCTGAAATTTTTATCCGACCGTAATTGCTGCGACCTGTTAAGCAGGCTCGACAGTGTCACTGGCGTTGGCGTCGCTAAGCAGTTGCTGTGCGATTCTATCACGCTAGTAGACTAATCAATATTTTGCATAGTGACACAAAGGCCACTTGGCACCAATCCTTCAGTCACTTGCGTAATAAGATCTGTAAGGTCCTCCCCGCGAATCCAAACGGAGTATTCCGTGTCTCCCGAGGTCCGTACACTTCGAACGCTCAAACAGGAGACTAGCGAGTTCCGTACACTTCGGACGCTCAGACACGAGAGACTTCCGAGGTCCTTACCCCTCGGACGCACAAACAGGAGTCTCCCGAGGTCCGTGCACTTCGGACGCTCAGACACGAGTCTTCGTACGTCCTCGCGCTCTGCCGGAGCTCTCGGCAAGTGCCGGCGCGAAAAGACGCACCAATCTCTGCTAACGTAGCGCCGTTGACAAATTGTTTAGCTGTCATACTAAAATACTCTGCCGAATCAGGACGCGTTCTCTGTGGCTGTCAAGAGGCTCTGCCCACGCCACCAACGCTTCCCGCGGATTTCACCGTTCCCAGGGTGAATGCCCTGCAAGGAATTTCACACGACCTAAAAATGTTAACGTTGTGCTATATATATAGCCGCTGGATCCAAACCCCTGGGGCGCCAGACGGGCAGAAAGCTTTCCTCTCAACCTAACCATTTGTCACACTAACTGCGTTCAAACTCTGCTGCTTTCTAGGAAGTTTCTTTAGATAACGCCTAAGGGCAATACGTCTCCATAAACTGCCCGAGGCCCAGAGCACTCTGCTATTGTTTGTATCCGGCAAATTCCTGTCTTGCGAAATGGCCGAATGACTAAAAAGGCAGTCTCCGCTATCGCCCACCGTAAACCGCGGGCCAGCATTGTGTAAAGCGTCCCAGACACTCTAAAAAATTCTGCCAGGTATACTCCGCCGTCTGTAGCGTCGGCGCCAAACAGGTCAAGCCAGCCCCTCTCGTCCTTCCCCGAAGGCGAGCGAAAGTTGGTGGGAGGGGGAGACCACCAAGAGCGCCTCTGCGCGGCCTGGCCGTGCCCAACACTTAAAACCACTTTAGCAGCTGCGCCAATAAACATTAAAAATCCCGAAATTTTCATATAAACATAGAATGTACTACAATCCCAGGAGCCCATCACCCCTGATGTGTCCCTAAAGGCACAGAAATCAAAATAAATAAAGATCTACAAAGAAAATGTTACATATTTCAATAATTAGCGTAAAGAGAAAGGTACAGTAACATAAGGTTAGTATGAAAAATAGACTAATTACAGCCCCCGTCTCACAATTTGATAATGTGCCTATCTGAACAACAATTACCATACTGATTGAACGTAATCTATATCTATAAATGTGAATGTCTGTTCGGTGTATGCTTATCACATCCGAACGACAAGGCGCAGACACTTAAATATTTGTCCAGTTACTAATTGTTACATGAGGAAGATTTTAGGCACGGTTTTATAGCGATCTGTTACATATTTAGTAATTTGAAGAATATAACGCGAAATGCGGAACAATAATTACTCTTTGAACATTATATTTACTTTTTGAAAATGGTTTTATTGGTTGCATTGCTGCTTGAGGGTTGATAATGATAAAAGGGTGGAGTATATTGGGATGGAAAGTTATTGGTGTATATAAAATTCTACGTGTGTATATGTTAATATATCGCACTGCAGCGAAAACTACAAAACGCAATCGCATGGTCTATGTGTACTTGTTGTCCGAACTCTCCCGTTGTACACCAAAACAGTTCCATGCCGATAGCTATAAGGGGGTGGAAGATATCGTGGTTGAAAGTTGTCAAATTATAAAAAGATTCAGACTGAAGGCCAGCGATGACGTTGCGAGTCTATAGCAAGGAGGTTACATACATCGAAACGTGATGCTACAGATCATAAAAATGTTAAATTGCTTGTAGAGCTTATGGGACTTAACTACAGGGTGACCAGTCCCTAAACTTACAAACTACTTATGAACTAGCTTATACTAAGGACGGCAGCAATATCCATACACGAGGGGGAATTCGAAACCCCGACCGTAGTGGCCGTGCAGACTGACGGGCGCGCCGCAGAATGCTCGGGCACCGCGGCCGGCCAGAGATCATAAAATGTTCAAATGTTTGTTATGCTTAAGGGACTCAACTACGGGGTTATCAGTCCCTAAACTTAAAAACTACTTATGAACTACCTACAACTAAGGACGGCACAAATATCCATGCCCGAGGGGGGATTCGAACCCCCGACCGTAGTGGCCGTACTGACCGTGACTGAAGCACCTCAGTCCCCTCGCCCACCGCGGCCGGCCAGAGATCATAATTTTGGTCTATGCATACTACAATGTCTTCAGCTCTTTTTCTGTAAGGATAAGCGTACGAATAATGAAATATAAGAATAAATAAATAAAGCAGTAAAAAGAAATTTCTTTTATACATCTCTTTTATACATCTCGATTTGACGTTTCGCGCATTACATAAAGTGATCGAGCTGTGATATTATTACAATCATTATTGTTGAATTTCGTGATTTGATCTACACTACTTACTTCACTTTTTTTTTATTTGAATGTTGATTATAAATGTTTCTAAAGAAGGTGTAGTATTTCATTTCATTCTTCAAAACCAGTCTCATAGCACACTACTGAAAGATAGCTTATCTATCATCAACCAACACCCGACGGAGCCGCGGGATTAAGCTAGTAAAAATGTTCTAGAAATCTAGTACAGATTTCAAGTATCACACACAGCAAGTATTTCTTATCTCTTTACGTGATCTATTTCTTTTCTGATCAGACAAATCACTTTAACTGTTACTAACATTAACTGACTTATTAATCTGAACTTTCATTAAGACTGAGAAAATCTCTAACTATGAACTTTACTGGATTTATGAACAAACTACTTCCTGTTCTCATTAATAGACCAATTTATCATGACAAAATCCCTACACTGAACTGCTCTAATTAGCACATAAATTTACAAACACAAGAATTATGCAACACTATCATAAGAAACAATGATCAGAACGGATAGCAATTCAAATTGGTGAAAGAAACCAGGAACTGGAAAATGACTCAGGGTTAAATGATAAATGCGAACTGCACTAAACAGTATTCATTAACAAAAAGACAAACACCAACTACAATAGGTCAAATACAGGCTATCATACATAACAATAGAAAAGTACAAGTTTACCTTATTTGAGACAAATTAATTTCCATACAAAAGTTACAATCTGTAGACTTGGCTGCGATTCTTCAGAACTGAATTTTTACTCTTCGAGTCTAACACACAGAAAGACTAACCCGACAGTTTCACGACTACTATTTATCAACTCAACTCTACCATAATCAGACATCGACTCTCCTTCACGAAGGTCACACACCGACTCCTTTAAACGCAACCACTGCGAGAGCAAGACACACTCCAAAGGTAAAACAAAGTCTTTGGTTTACAGCAAAGATAAGAAAATAAGTACAGTATGTTATATCGATTAATGAAATGGTACAAAATATTACATAAATTTGTTTTCTACAGAATTATAGCTTAGGTTTTTGTAACAAAAACATTCTCAACGCTGTATGACAGGCAAAAATTAAGTAAAAATTATTTTGCGTGCTCCTTTCAAGTTGATCGGCGTTGCCTGGTGAAACGTTGTTGTGATGTCTCGTGTAAGAAGGAGAAATGCGTACCATCACGTTTTCGACTTTGATAAAGGTCGGATTGTAGCCTGCGGTTTATCGTATCGCAACATTGCTGCTCGCATTGGTCGCGATCCAATGGCTGTTAGCAGAATTTGGAGTCAGTGGGTTCAGGAGGGTAATACGGAACGCCGTGCTGGATACCAACAGCTCCTTATCACTAGCAGTCGAGATGACAGGCATCATATCCGCATGGCTGTAACGGATCTTGCAGACACGTCTCGATCCCTGAGTCAACAGATGGGGACGTTTGCAAAACAAGAACCATCTGCACGAACAGTTCGACGACGTTTGCAGCAGCATGGACTATCAGCTCGGAGACCATGGCTGCGGTTACCCTTGACGCTGTATCACAGGCAGGAGCGACTGCGATGGTGTACGCAACGACGAACCTGGGTGGACGAATGGCAAAACGTCCGTTTTTCGGATGTATCCAGGTTCTGTTTACAGCATCATGATGGTCTCGTCCGTGTTTGGCGACATTGCGGTGAACGCATATTGGAAGCGTGTATTCGTCATCACTGTATCACCCGGCGTGAAGGCATGGGGTGCCATTAGTTACACGTCTCGGTCACCTCTTGTTCGCATCGACGGCACTTTGAACAGTGGCCGTTACATTTCAGATGTTTTACGACCCGTGGATCTACCCTTCTTCCCTGCGAAACCCTACATTTCAGCAGGCTAATGGACGACCGCATGTTGCAAGTCATGTACGGGCCTTTCTGGATACGGAATGGATACGGAAAATGTTCAAGTGCTGCCCTGGTCAGCTTATTCTCCAGATCTCTCACCAATTGTAAACGTCTGGTCAATGGTGGCCGAGCAACTAGCTCGTCACAATACGCCAGTCTCTACTCTTGATGAACTGTGGTATCGTGTTGAAGCTGCAAGGGCATCTGTACCTATACACGCCATCCAAGCTCTGTTTGACTGATTGCCCATGCGTATCAAGGCCGTTATTACGGCCAGAGGTGGTTGTTCTGGGTACTAATTTCTCAGGATCTATGCACCCAAATTGCGTGAAAATGTAATCACATGTCAGTTCTAGTATAATATATTTGTCCAATTAATACCCTTTCATCATCTGCATTTCTTCTTGGTGTAGCAATTTTAATGGCTAGTAGTGTAAGATACGTCATCCATCTGGCGTATCCTGTCCTAATTCCCACGTAATTAGGCAACAATTCTGAGGATAATTTCTATTCATATCTAGATGGAGAGAGATATGATATGCATTGAAATTACGTCGACGGAGAATGCTTAGTTCACTTGGCTGGCTCATGCCACTTTCATGAGCGATCGCGCGGGAACTAACGTGCGGATCAACTGCAACAGCAGCCAAAATATAAATTTCCCGAACTTCTTCCGTCATTTGTTCCCTTCCGTTACGTTATCTAGGCGTTATGCTATGACATTCATATAATTGGTTTAAGAGGTTGATAAATAAATGGTGAGATGGGTAAAGACTACTGTGATATGTTTTCGCATACACCGTACAACCAAGAACTGCATTGTTCTACACTCTCCATACACCATGAACATGTCGACGTTTTCTGCATTGGTAAATGCCATTGTGTGCGCTTGGCGGCATCTCTGCAGCGGAAACTTATGATCGGCAGGCAGTAACCAGGCTTTCCTGCCTGTTAAGCTGTTCCACTGACCCATACACCAAATGTTCAAATTTTTGCAAATCTATCGAACTCAATTGCGTGGTTATTAGACCGTAGCTTAAAAACTACTTAAACTAAGGTCAACTAACCTAACGACAACATCCATGCCCGAGGGGGGGAGGGACTCGAACCCCCGACAGCGAACGGCCGCGCGCACCGCAGTACGGCGCCCCAGTGCGCACGGCTAATCCGCTGAGGCCCCTAAACCACTGCGGACACAGCGCTTATCACAATTGCACGCATTACTCTAACTCGTATCCCATCAAATATACACTCTTACCATTCCCTGCCCACTATTACTCAAACCTCAAATTCGCGTGCTTTTTTTTTTTCCTCCCTAACTGATTCTTGTAAGAGTATGGACCTAAGAGTGTCTCCGGACTGAAGAAAGGGTGTTTTTAAATGGGCACCCGATATTATTTCAAATGTTCAAATGTTTGTTAAGCTTATGGGACTTAACTACGGGGTCATCAGTCCCTAAACTTACAAACTACTTATCTACTACCTTATACTAAGGACGGCACAAATATCCATGCCCGAGGGGGATTCGAAACCCCGACCGTAGTGGCCGTGCAGACCGTGTCTGGAGCGCCTAAGTCCCCTCGGCCACCGCGGCCGGCGATATTATTTCAACAGCAATCTATATCATGACAAATCATATACATCCCGACATATTGCGAACCGAAGTTGGCGCTTGAAATACGCGAAACACGCGGGTAGCTCACATCCTTAGCAGCATGGGGTTCTCGCTTGAGTCTATATATTCTTATGGCGCTCGAGAACAGTAGTGTTATTTTAATTGCAGGCTTATTTATAATTTGTCACGGCAAAAACAATATCTCTCTTCTGAAGTACTGCATTTTGTTGGAGAGTAGGGGACGAGGTACTGGGCAGAAGTAAAGCAGTGTGGACGGACCTTGAAGCGTGCCTGGATAGCTCATATTGTAGAACGCTTGTCCGCGAAAGGCTAAGGTCCCAGGTTCGTATTCCGGTACCGGCACTCAGTTTTAATTTTTCAGAAAATTTCAATTTAATGAATGTTTTCTGAAAGGTGCAGCGGGCCTACAGAACCGCCTATTCGTTTCTTGCCATCTCCGTGAATTACTGCAAGTACTAAAACGGTAGTAGAGATGTTTTGTATTTACCATTCCAATCCAGATATAGCTATTACTGTCAGTGGGAAGATCACAAGACTTCAGATATCAAGTTTATTCTTTAACTTCATGTGTGCTGTGGATTACTACTGCTCGTTTTCATAACGGTTGTAGCTATAGAATGTAATATTCGTCATTATTTTAAACGATGACCATAGCGGACTCACTTACTGCCTCATTTGATAAAGGAAAGTGACTCCATGAACTGCATACCGGCCCTGATCTAGAAATCTCAATATACAACCTTATAATGAAATCCCAAAAATTTCCAAATTCTTTCTTCTGATATTCCAAAAAAGATATCTTTTTTTCATATTTATTTTTTAATATTCAAGCAGTTCCGTAATAGCATAATAATCCTTCCCCTAACTTCCGTGAATGAATATCTAGTGTGAATTTAATCTCCATTTTTACTAAAATTGACAGGGCAGTGTTGAATAACATTTTACTTAAGTTGAGCATAGGTTCGAAACAATTTCGTTGAGTTAGCAATGTTTTAAATAATAATAGAAAGCATTCGTCCGTGGTGGTGCAGGTTTCCCTCACGTGTGTAACAGTATCACTCAATCCACAAACTAATGGGATTGCAGTACAGACGACACGTCTTGTGCATATGGACTACAGTAAACTACAAATCACATACTTCAATGCTCTAGATCTTGAGCTGAGGATCACCTCCTGCAAGGAGTCAGAGAGCTTTGGATGTTGGAAAGTTATGGACATCTGCGTTATAGAGAGTCAAGTTGATCCTCAATAATATATTTACTGGTGTACACAGGGTGTTCAAAAAGTGTCGAGTACTTTGAGAGGTGGCTGTAGTCTTCGAAGAAAGAAAAATAAGTCCAAATAAACATTTGTCCGCACACACACTTTCTGAGATAAACACGTGTTTACGGGAAGGGCTGCACGACGCTTGGTTGCGGATATCAGCAGACTTGGCGATAGATTAATAGCGGCATACGTGCTGCCACAAATGTTTAATGGGGCGCATGATGTGGAATTTCTCACTAATGGATTGCCCTCCTTGCTGGAGGATATTACATGCCAGCAACGATTACTGACTTGCTTCATGCATGATGGCACACCAGCACACTTTAGTCACCCTGTGCGCGAGCATGTGTCGCAGACATGTTGGATTGATCGGGGAGGCCCTACACTTTCGCCTACTCTTTTCCCATACCTCAGTCCCTTCACTTTCGGTTATAGGGACATTTGAAGGAAGTGGTCACGCAACTCCAGTCAACGATGTGCAGACACTAAAGGATGCTGTCTTCAATGCATACCAGAAAATATACTTGCAAATACACTGGAAAGAGTGCGTCATTCCTTACGCCGATTGACAGAGGGATGCATTGACATGAATGAGAACCATGTGGAAGAGCTCCTATAAACACGTCTTTATCTCAGAAAGTAAGCGTTTTCGGACCAATGTTAGGTTAGTTCCTGTTTCGATCAGTACCACAACTTTGGGCTCGACATGAAATAAGACAAGTACAAGTTCACATCTGTGTTGAAATTTTCATGTGATTGAAGTCTTTACCATGATAGTTGGATGTGATGTAACTCATCGCCTCGTAGCATAAAGTTCAGTTTCATTGTAGATTTGCCTGTATATTCATTAGAAGAAGTGCTACAAGAGCATTACCGCACTTGTAAAGTGTTAGTTGGTCAATCTGAAGTGCTCAGAGCAACGCCAGATAAGTTTCAATAAAACTTTTTCATTCACAATTACTTCAATTAAAAGTTAAACTTATCAAGAACAATCTTCATATAGGCTTAAGGATGGTCTCAAAATATGGTTCAAGACTGAAAGCCAGTGGGTTCCAATGAGCTTTCTTATATACTGTTCGTGGCAATGTATACATTGTTGAAATTATAAAATATTAAATTTTCAATGCATAACTAAACACTATTAAAATTTGCTAGAACAAAACTATAAATCTGCGTACGTGGAAGGTTGTCAAATATTAAGAATATTAGAGTTTTACCTAAAAATACTATTATATGTGAAATATAACAATTCCTATAATATTTTGCACTTTAACTAGATAAATACTTTACACAAAGTGACATATATGTCATCGAAATTAATGATTGTCTTTAGTTTCGTGATTTTAACAATTTCCTACAATAATTATAAATTATATAACATTTGTATGGACGTTACTTCTCATTAAATATTTAATTGGTATTTGATATTTTTGTTTCGTAAATAGTGTTTTATGGCGTTTAAGTGATATAATACTCAATACTCTATCATATAGCTCATTTTTATATGTTTTACGATGCTTTCGTTATGTACTACCTACCACAAAACATTTCACGTTCAACAACGGATAGGCTATTAAACGTCGTATAAAAATATTTGACATTGTTTAGTATGTCAGCTATGTTCTCATATTGGTACTTTGTTAACATTCGAAGAAATCATTGCATCATATAAATGTCTTTAGTGCTAGTGTGGAATCACGAAGGTGTCTAATGTATACAGGTATTGTCTGTTACATATCAACTACGACCTCTCAAAGTATTTCATTCTTTTTGGGACACCTTTTACAGCAACTGTTAAAAGTGTATGTTTCTGACACAAACATGAAAATACGTAATAACAAAAAGTGGGTACTTTCGTTGTAACAGTTTCGAGAAGATTCTACGGATCGCCACTCCTATGATTAGCAAATACAATACAATACTTGAGCTTCAAATTAGCAGAACTTTCATTTGAAGAGCTTTGGATTGAGTGTATGATAATTATATTCATCAGTGTTGTTCTGCGTAGATAGGCGATATTGTATCTCCCGAAACATGTTCTTCCCCTGCTTGTGTTGGAGTAGACAGCGGACTCCTTTCTTCTGCAATATTCATGTTCACGCACCAGCTTGTTTTGTTTTCGTCCTTTTATCTGAATATGAAAAAGAAAAGCATAAATAAAGCGATAGTGTGTTACACGAAGATTAAACAACAGCTCCAGGCTACGTACGATGCAGAATGTGTACTTCTAGTTTCTGCTTCAGCTACCCACAATTACGCTCTTCATTCAGTCGCCGCTGTACACAAAGATAAACGGAACGAGTGAATACGAGGCATCACTTTCACTGACAGAGAATGTCGTCGATGTTAACGGGAAATTGAACAGGTAAATTCCACCTTGCCTTCATCCGTCACAATAGCAATCGTTCCATGGTTCATTGTACTAATGAGAAATCGGTGTAGCATTGAAATGCCATTGCTAAGTGATTGCATGTGTGACTGTGTCTCTTCATACCTCGCTCAGAATTATTGGAGCAGCGGAATCAGTTGTAGAAGCACTTTTCTGAAAATCATCATCATTTACTGCGATGATATCGCAAGTAGAGCTCTTTGTAGAAGTGATTGAAGATGGAAAAAAGAAGCTGAATTAAGGTTTGTGACGTAGAGGAAATCGTGCTTAGACTATTCCGAGGCGCCTTAATCGCTGGTGATGCGGTGGTCTAGTGGTAAGACGTCTGCCTCGTAATCATGGAGGTTTGGTTCGATTCCCGGTCGCATCACAAATTTTAATTCAATGCTTAAGATTTATCTTTAATGTCTTTGAAAAAACATACGTTACTGACTGGATATTGTCTGTCAATGTCTGAAGGCTAGACTGGATGCTAGTACGTATTCTGTGATATCGCTGAAATCTTATGTTCATTTGGGGAATATGTGATCTAAAAAAAACATTATTTATTAAATACCAGCTGAAAACCTGGCGTCGCCAGGTTACTTCTTTATTGCAGTCTTAAGTTAGTCCATCTTTGTTTCCCTTTTACATCTCCATCCACCTTCTCTTTCCTTCTCTGTCTGTCCATCTCCTCTTCTCCCTCCCTCTGTTCCTCTCCTACTACCCTTTCTCTGCCAATCACCTCCTCGTCTGTCCAACTCCTCCTCCACCTCCTCAGCTCATTGCTTTCTCCATTTGCGAAAAATTATATAACTCTGTTACCTGTCAAGGTAATCAGTGTGAAGTGGAAGGAGAAAGGAAGCTTAGGGTTTAACATCCCGGTGTGAAGTGGTGTCTAACTTTGTAACAAGGTACCCTACGCCATACACCGTATCTTTGGTAGAGTGTGATGTTCCTCTTGTTTTGAACGTTAACTCCAAACTTTCACCAAAATCTGAATAAAAACGTAGTTTCGTCGAAAATCGTAGGTAAAGTATCCTATGCCATGCACCATACAAAATTTTAACGTAGATACCGACTTTCCACTTGATTTAAAGATCAAGTGTGCAAAGTTTTATGTCAATCGGTTAAACGGTATGCTAGTGCATAAAATAGTCACGACAGGGGCCGGCGGTTTAGCGCGCATCCCAATGTTTATGACGTCATATCTCCTAAACAGTAATGCAATAATGTTGTAGGAACATTAATTGGCATAAAAGAATACTGTTTTCTTTGTAAATGTATATAGTAGTAAATAAATAATTATTATTATTAAAAAGGAAAAAATTCCTGATGTTCTGCTAAATTATTTATTGAGTCGCTAACCTCCTTCCGGCTTCTTAGACAATCGTCAGGTAACAACTGAATGTCGCTAACATGTGTTCACAAATGTCAGATTTACAAAGATATTATTACAGAAGATACAAACTGACATGTTCAACCACTAAGTTGCAAAATTAGATACTAGTTCAGGTATGTGGATGATGTGCTGTGTTTAACGACTGGTAGCACTACACAACTGTATACATTATTACAACATTTAAATTCCCAACGTAAGAAAATTAAATTCATAATGGAACTAGGAGGACCTTCTATAAAATTTCTTGGCTTTAATATTTATATAAGCAGAAAGAAACACTTATTTAGTATTTACAGAAGATCAAAAGTGACTGATACAGATATGCGGAGAAGGGTTTCACGACTGGCTGATATAGTTGCTGTTGAATCTTGTGGGTTGTATGGTCGTGGTCGAAGAAACATTTCTCCTCGTGACGTTTCGTCCAGATCTTCGATGGACATCTTCAGAGGTGTTTCTGGTAGCGATGAGTCTTGCCGACTGCCGAGTCGGGTGTCGGAGAGCGGTATAAATGCTGTCTTAAAGGGGCGTTGTCAAGTGTTCATGTGCACAGCAGAGAAAAGTCTTGACAAAGGTTGGGCACTGTGCACTGACGCATAGGCTTGAACTTCTTTTTATTACACGTTGATATCCGTTTTAGGAATTATGGAGTCCCGCATCTTCAACATGAAAAAATATAATAGAGTAATAAATACGTAAGCTCGCACTGCACTTCCAAGTTAGGCCGTGTATATAGCCCGCGGTTGCTCCGCGGCGGAGCAACCGCTGTGATTTTGTGGATGAACCGCTCGTCACTCACACAGCAAGTGTTTCAGTGACCTTGAGCACTCTGTCCCCACCTGTCGCCCAGACATATGGCGCACCGAACAGCCATATTAGCCGCCGTGTAGGGGGATTGGAAGAGCAGCCGCTGGTATTTTGACGCCGCAGCGCAAGGGCGGAGGGGCCGCCGCCGCAACCGCGCATATAAACATGTCCCACACTGCCTTATGACAAACAGCGCACTGCCAAACCGCCGCGATTGCTCCGCCGCGAAGCAACCGCGGGCTATAAACATGGCCTTAGGCTACGGCGAGCTGCCATCTGCCACTCGGCAAGGAAAGACGTCTCGCAGCCGGACACATGCAACAAGGGGATTACTGACTGGTTGCAAACAACATGGCGTAGTGCAACCAGCGTAATACGGTGTAGTGAAGCAGGCAAATTTGGTGCAGTTTCTAGAATAAATATTACATCAATCTATAAAAAAGTGCCTTAATTTTGTAATTTATCTGAAAATTTTACTTTGAATGTTTCCGAGTTATGACTGTCATAATCGCGTATTATTATATTAACTTAACGTCTACTTTCTATGACAGAAAAATGAAACCCCCACAAAAACTGCAAGGTTTTCTTTCTGCTGTCCGATTTGAAATGGAATTACGCTCGAGTGGCTCGTTTTATGCTTCCAGGCGCGGAGCTGGCATTAGAAAATATCATAGAACGCCTGCAGTTGAAGATAAGACATTAGACACAGTAGACGGTCCACGTTTCAACTTTGCTCGTTGGTACCTACAGCAGACTGCAGCCAAAACCACTTTCCAGAAAGATGTTCAAATGTTTTTAAATCTATGGGACTCAACTGCTTGGTTATTAGTCCCTAGGCTTACAAAGCACTTAAACTAAGATAAAGCAACTTAAGGACAACACATACACCCATGCCCGAAGGAGGACTCGAAGCCCCGATGATGAACGGCTGCGAACACCGCAGCACCGCGCCTCAGTGCGCACGGCTATTCCGCCGCGGCTAACACCTTCGCTGCCGATGTTTTATTTACTGATGATGCGACCTTTATGCGATCGGGTGTGTTTAACATCAATAATTCTCACTTCTGCGCTCATTGAACCCACACGGCGCAATAGCACATGCCTACTAATAACCGTTTTCCATTAAGGTTTTGGCAGGCATTGTGAACAATAAATTAACGGTGTAAAAATAACAGCCAACCAGTTGCAAATTAGTTTAATAAACTTTACCGCGGTTTCAATTGATATAAGTCAATCTTCTTCGGAAGATACATGAACATTATATTATTACTGTGGAAAAGTTACACGCGCCGATCTTTGTACACATAATGTAGCCTTTAGACAAAGACACGTTAAACATATAAAATGATAACATATGCTGTGTAACAGATTGTGCGGCGTGCTAACCGTATATTCTGCCTAGTCATTTAACTGTCCGCACATACAAAATATTCCTACAGAAGATCTTACCTGAACTTGTAGACGATGTTCCACTAGCTGTTTGCAGACGAATGTGGTTCCATCACGAAGGATCCCCAGTGCACTTCAGTCGGAACATCAGGAATCACCTGGACGCTGCCTACGGCCAGCAGTGGATAGGGTGTGGAGGACCAGTTCCCTGGCCACCCAGTTCACTTGATTTAGCATGCGTGAATTTGTTCCTCTGGGGTCCTATTAAAAGCCTGGCGTATGAGAGTCCCGTCACATCTGAAGAAGATGTAGTTGCCCGCGTGTCTGTTGCTGCTGCACTTGTGGTCGACATGCCTGACGTCTTTTCTAATTTAGGCAGATCCATGCACCGACGATGTGAATCTTTTATCACTGTTGGTGACCGCTGTATTGAGCACCTCTTGCAAACTTTCAATAAATAAACATTTGTCTTTACTTACCTTTTCAGTTTCTTTTTTTTTTTTTTTTTCATACTTCTGTATTGTTTTTCTGTATTGTCATTTTGAAGCTGACGATACATGAGCAGGCTGGCGGCAGCTTCAGCGCCGCTCTTCGGCCGATAGTCGTTACAAATGAATATGAAGAAATTTAAAATAATGCAACAGAGATAAAAACAGGCGAATTTGTTAAAATAACACGGTGAAGCTTGGAGACTGTACAAAGAGCAAAGGACGATAAAAGTACACGTTGGATTTAAAATAATGCCACAGTATACTGAAGAAACAAAAGACATAAAACTATGACAGACGGATGAACTGAGTAAAACACACTGGCGACACTGGTTCGGCCGGTAGTTGTCGCAGGTGATAAAAACACACAGAGAGGACGCACTGCACAAAACACTTGACGGACGCAGCAGCAGTTACAATCGCAGCCCTGTGGGCCCGCGGGGAGAGGAAAGGAGGGAGCCGGGAAGCGCGGAGGGCAAGGACAGGGTGCGTAAGGACTCTGGGGAGAGGGAGGGAGGGTACGCCAAGCGGGGTAATCACCTGTACACGCTAGTGCTGTAATATGTCATTACCGACCGCACATTCCTATGCGAAATCTGCTTGTTTCTGTCCCCTCTACCTGCCGTTTCATTTTTGACATATATTTTATACTAGCTGAAAACCCGGCAATGCCCCGGTATTTGTTTAATTATTCCTGCTATTTTTCATAAGGGCTGTATGTAAAATCTCGCGGCAATACAATTAGTTGTAAAGAAGTAATAGATTAAAACTTGGTGCGTGATGGGGCGGTTTTCCATGAACGTTATTGTTTATGTACTCATATCTCATGAACTACGTGTCGTACTGTGATACAATGTGGAAAGTACACTCAACTATATGCGTGTATACTGTCTAAAAATTTCCTCTGGTTACAATTTGTAGTGTAGAAATTAAAAATTATAACGTCATACTGAATGCCGTAGTTTTAGTCGCCGCGGTGGAGTAGCCGAGCGGTCTAAAGCGCCTCGCTGCAGAGCGCGCGGTTGCTCGCCGTGGAGGTTCGAGTCCTCCATGGGGCATGGGTGTGTGTGTTGTCCTTAGGTTAGTTTACCTAGGTTTAAGTAGTTTGTAAGCTACGGACTGATGACCACGCAGTTTGGTCCGATAGATTTACTGACATTTGAACATTTGAAGTTTTAGTCCATGAACAGCGGAACGTTACTGTTTACGTGCTTATATCTCATGAACTACGTGTCGGAATGTGATACAATTTAGAGGCTACATTCAACTATATATGTGTATACTGTCTGTAAAATTTCCTGTCGTTACAATTTGTAGTGTTCAAATTATAAATTGTAACGTCATACCGAGAGCCGTAGTTTTACTCCATAAACAGCGGAAAAGTAGTAAGCGAGAAACTTTTTTCCTTTCATCATTTTACTATGGTTGCCAGCGAGAAAAAGTTTAATAAAGGTTTGAAATTATGTTTAAAGTTTGTTGCAAGTCGCCAAGTACTGTCATTCTCATACAGTGTATTTCGAAAGGCTCGCCGCATTATATGGCATTTTTTGCGGTTTCTATTGGTTATGACGTAATATCTTTTGAACCATGTACCGTATGTGATTCTTAACCATGCAGCAATTGGTACCTTACGGTAAGGAATGTGTGTACCAAATGTGGTTGAAATCGGTCCAATAGTTTAGGAGAAATGAGCAGTATTGTCGCAAAATGCAGCAGTTTCTCGCGCATCTCATTGTTTATGACGTCATATCTCGTGAACTATATATCGTATGTGATTCTTACACTTACGGCGACCGTCCTCATGGATTGAAGCTTACGTGTACAAAATTTCATAAAGATAGGAACACAACTATAGATTTTTATGCAACACGTACAAACATAGGGACACACTGCTTTATATAGTAGATAGAAGATCAGGCCTGCCCAGGAGGCGGCTAGACGAGCACGAGCGCTCGCGCTCGCTCGCTGCCTGGGCCGTCAGCTCTCGCGGCTGAATGGGCTGAACGCTTAGGCGTCGTGACGTACCGCAGCAGGGCAGATGTAAACAAGTGCCGGCTTCCCACCACTAAGCACAATGGCGTTCCGACTTAGCTATAGATGCAAGCGCGTATGCCCACCACGCAGTACGTAACGTTCAGAGCATCTGTATTGACGTCCAAAAAATTTAGTACGTTGGCTTCAAACGAAAAGCAGACACATCAACGTCAATGTACAACACGTCAGTGCAAGAAGCGCATATGTTTATTATATGCGATTGTCTAAAAATGCTTCGCATGCCTCTAAATTCTTAACGCACCGAAAAAAATTATTTTAAAGCGGCATTATAATACCTTCCATGTGGAAGATTATGAGGACTTGCAAAATGAAGAGCGGAAAGACTGGAGAACATACGACCAACAAGGAGAGGGTCTGTCATATTGCTGGCGCGGTGGAGTAGCCAAGCGGTCTAAAGTGCCTCGCTGCGGAGCGCGCGATTGCTCGCCGTAGAGGTTCGAGTCCTCCCTGGGGCATGGGTGTGTGTGTTGTTGTTGTTGATTGTTTTAAGAGGACTAAACAGCTAGGTTATCAGTCCCCTGTTCCTGGCTGAGAGTTAACTGTCAATAAAGTAAATATAAAACAATGCCCTGAAAATGACACCACACAAAAGGGCAGGTGGACAATGGACAAGCCACTGACAATACAAAACGAAGACACACAGAATGAGTAAAAGAAAGTCACGAATAAAACGGGATAGCATTGTACCTTGGCTGGCTGATCACAAAGAAAAAACAGGATGAGCCAGCCACACTGCACACACTAAAAACCCCTAAGGGCGCGAAAAGGTAAAAAGCTGGGTTGGTGGTGGCCTAAGATATCAGGCCACAGCACCCACGGTTAGATAGATTGATAAAAACCAGCAGCGCGGATAAAACTTAAAACTGTGTTAGCCATAGAGGCGTCGTCACCTAAAACTAAGGGTAGTGCGTCTGGAAGATTAAAAGAGTGCCGCAGATTGGCTAAAATCGGATAATCCATCAAAAGATGGGCTACTGTCATTACGACACCACATTGACACACGGGCGGGGACTCACGGCGAAGGAGATACCCGTGGGTCAACCACGTGTGCCCAATACGGAGGCGGCAGAGGACAACCGCCTCTTGGCGGATCGGCCGCGGTGAAGACTTCCACAGAGCTGTGGACGGCTTCACTGCCCGAAGCTTGTTTGGCGCATTCGCCATAGCCCACTCGACGCTCCAAGCCTCGCGCACCTTACGGTGCAACACCAATTTCATATCAAGTTCCATGACGCCAATATCAAGCGGTGGTTCCATAGTGGCCTGCTTGGCTAAGCGATCTACTTGTTCATTCCCTTGAATGCCGACGTGGCCCGGGGTCCACACAAAGACCACAGAACGGCCAGATCGGCTTAGAGAGTGAACAGTATCGTGGATCGACCGTACCAATGGCTGGCGAGAAAAACACTGGTCGATCGCTTGTAAGCCACTCAGGGAGAGTCAGAACAGATGACAAATGACCCCCTGGGGCACGCTTTGAGGTGTTGCAGAGCCCTTAGAATGGCGACCAGTTCGGCAGAGAAAATGGTACTCTCACTCGGCAGAGAATGCTGTTCCACATGGTCGTCATGAAGAAACGCATACCCAGCACGGCCATCTACTACGGAACCATCTGTGTAGACGGGTTTTGCGGCATGGAATGAGTCTAGGAGTTGTAGAAACTCGTGGCGGAGATGTGTAGCGGAAACCGATTCCTTTGACGTACAGGACAGATCCAGACGGAGCTGCAATCGAGGAATAGACCAAGGAGGGTTTCGAAAGGAATAGTGGAACAAGGTAGGAAGTGGAGAGGATGCGAGGGACGAAAGAAGGGAACGAGCACGGACTGAGATGGGGTAACCCGACCTAGGCCGTCGTGGAGGAATAAGGACCGCAGTGTCTGGAAAAATGAGTCGGCGGTTTGGATGGAGGGCCTGAATATGGACAACATACGAAGCCAGCAGGTGTTGCCTGCGGAACCGCAGCGGGAGGACTCCCGCTTCGACTAGGAGGCTTGTCACAGGGCTTGTGCGAAAAGCCCCTGTCGCCAAACGAACACCACAGTGTAGAATTGGGACTAATGCCTGCAGCGCTGACGGCACAGCCGAATCGTAGACTATGCAGCCATAGTCTGAATGAGGGCCTTGTAAAGTTGTAAGAGCGTTGGGCGTGAGGCTCCCCAAACAGTGTGGCTGAGACAGCGCAGGATGTTGAGGTGTCGACAGCACTTTTGTTTTAACTGGCGTAGGTGCGGCACCCGGGTTAGACGGTCATCAAACACTAGACCTAAGAATCTGTGCGTCTCTTCGACTTGTAGCAGGTCTCCAGCTAAGTAAAGTTCGGGTTCCGGGTGTACTGCCCGACGTCGACAGAAATGCATCACACGGGTTTTGGATGCAGAAAATTGAAAACCGTGGGCAAACGCCCACGAATGTGCCTTCCGAATTGCGATCTCCAACCGCCGTTCAGCTACGCCGATGCTGGAGAAGCTGTAATACATGCAGAAGTCATCGGCATACAAGGAAGTAGAAACCGATGACCCCGCAGCTGCAGAAAGACCGTTTATGGCGATTAAGAATAAAGGAACACTAAGAACGGAACCTTGTGGGACTCCGTTCTCTTGACAATGAGGTGAGCTGAAACAAGAACCAACACGAACACGAAAAGAACGCAACGCCAGGAAGTTCTTAATGAATGTAGGAAGTGGACCCCGTAAGCCCCAATCGTACAGCGTAGACAGAATATGATAGCGCCAGGTGGTGCCGTACGCTTTCCGCAGGTCAAAGAAGACGGCAATCAGGTGTTCACGGCGAGAAAATGCTGTACGAATGGCCGACTCTAGTGACACGAGATTGTCGATAGCGGAGCGGCCTTGACGGAACCCACCCTGTTGAGGCGCCAAGAGTCCTCGGTCCTCGAGGATCCACATGAGCCTCCGACTCACCAACCGTTCGAGAAGCTTACATGGAACGTTGGTGAGGCTGATCGGGCGGTAACTATCAGCCACCTGCGGATCTGCCCCAGGCTTAATCACCGGAATGATAATGCCATCCCGCCAGGAGGACGGAAAAACACCCTCAAGCCATATGCGATTAAACAGGGCAAGAAGTTGGCTCTTGGCATCCGCTGATAGGTGTCGGAGGAACTGGCTGTGAATGCGATCGGGTCCAGGGGAGGTATCCGGGCATGCAGCAAGGGCACTTTCCAACTCCCACTCAGTAAATGGGACGTTATATGGTTCACGACGTCGTGTTCGAAATGAAATTTGCTGGCTCTCTGCTCGCTCTTTAATGGCACGAAAATCTGCACTATAGGCAGCAGTCCCCGACGTACGTGCAAAATGATCTGCCAGGTGCTCAGCGACGGCGACAGGGTCAGTACACAGCATACCCTGGACGCTGAGGCATGGAATTCCCGCCGGTGGGCGGTGCCCGAAGAGGCGTCGAACTTACGACCACACCTTGGAAGGAGAAGCGCGAGAACCAATAGACGCGACGTACTTCTCCCACGAGGCTCTCTTACTATCTTGTATCAGTCGCCGGGCCCGTGCCCGGAGGCGCTGGAAGGCTACAAGATGTTCGACAGAAGGGTGACGTCGGTGGCGCTGTAGTGCTCGCCGACGTTCCCGGATGGCCTCAGCAATCTCTGGTGTCCACCAGGGCACCGATGGACGATGGAGCGAACCGGATGTTGTGGGAACAGAGTTTTCGGCTGCAGAAACGATGGCCTCTGTGACCTGCTGAACGGCGGCATCAACATCTGCTGGAAGCGGAGGGGAAATCACAGCAGCTGAAGAATAAGCTGGCCAGTCAGCCCTACGGAGGGACCAGCGAGGCGGATGGTCGGCAGGCGACAGGAAGATCGGAAAATGGTCGCTGCCACACAGGTCGTCATGGACCCTCCAGGTGAGACGTGGAAGGAGGCTAGGGCTGCAGACTGACAGGTCTATGGCAGAATACGTACCATGTGCTGTGCTAAAGTGGGTAGGAGAACCGGTGTTAAGAAGGCAGAGATTCTGCTCTGACAGGAGAGACTCTACTGCAAGATTTCTTTTGCTGTCTGCTGAATAGCCATAATGTAAGAGATGAAATGGTTATTCAGCAGGGGCGCCTGCTGCCAATTCCGCAGAATCCGCAGGATCGAGAACCATGGGTTCTGGCGATCCTAGGAAGGCGAGATCCTCAGGGGACGCAAGGATCTCCACCTCGTCTTCAGTGGCCGAAGATGTGAGCGAGCGCTCCTTTCGAGCCACTGAAGGGTCCTTAGTCTTGTCCGTCTTCTTTTTTGTTTTCTTTGTTCTCTCCCGCTGGCCCTTTGGTGATAAGGGCTGGGAGGACTTCCCAGAAGCGACATCAGGGACAGTCGAAGAGCTGGAAGCCCTTTGGTCTTCGGTTGGTGGATCCTTCAGCCATTGGCTAGGATCCCCTGGCGCACTCTGAGAATCCTCGGAAGGGAGCGTCCCGAGGGACTCCTTCCGAGCAAGAGGGGCCGGGGAAGACTGTTTCTTCTCCGGCTGGGGAGTGGGGACAGATGTCCCCGATGGTGGGGGAGAAGTTGCTCCCACAGGTGTCGAGGGAGCGAGAGATGGAGACGGGCCCCCACCCGTCACGGAAGATTGACGGCCCTTAGGGCCCACAGGAGGAGACAACACCGGTGGTTTCACTGGTCTCGAGGAAGCTGCTGTAACTGTGGCAAAAGACGTTTCCATACGGACAGGGTGTAGCCGCTCGTATATCTTACGTGCCTCATAGGTCAGCCGGTCCAAGGTCTTGATTTCCATAATTTTCCGTTCCCGATGTAAAACAGAGCAGTTCGGCGAGCATGGCGGGTGATGTTGCCCACAGTTCACACACAGTGGAGGTGGGGTGCATGGGGCGTCCGGGTGAGGTGGCCGCCCACATTCCCTGCATGTTGGGCTGGAAGTACATCAGGACGACATGTGCCCGAACTTCCAGCACCGGAAACACCGCATAGGAGGGGAGACATAGGGCTTGACTTCACACCGGTAGACCATTACCTTAACCTTCTCAGGCAGTGTATCGCCTTCGAAGGCCAAGATAAAAGCACCGGTGGCAACCCTACTTTCTTTAGGACCCCTGTACACCCGCCGGACGAAGTGGACACCTCGTCGCTGCAGGTATGCTCGCAGCTCGTCATCGGTCTGGGATAAAAGATCGCGATGATAGATAAGACCTTGGACCATATTTAATGATTTTTGTGGCGTGACACGCACCGGGATATCACCCAGCCTGTCGCAGGCAAGTAGTGCCCGCGACTGGGCCGAGGACGCCGCCTGTAACAGAACGGCCCCACTCCTCATCTTCGAAAATGATGCCACTTCACCAAACTTGTCTTCGATTGCGTCGACAAAAAATTGAGGCTTAGTAGAAGTGAAGGATTCGCCATCAGTACGCTCACAGACCAGATATTGAGGTGAGTACGGCTCAGATCTGTTAAGTGCCCTTCGTTCCTCCCATGGGGTGGCAAGGGACGGAAACATCTTAGAGTCATAGGTAGAGGCGTTAAACTCTGTCTTCCCACGCTTAGAGACGCCGTTTTCGCGACCGGACACGCTTTTATTTGCTCGTTTCATCTTGGTCCCACGAGCAGCTAGGGAATTAAAAGTCCACCCAGGCAGAGCCCCGCTTGCCTGGGTAAACCTTATACAACTGAGGTGCGGCAGATTCCTCAGAGGTTGCTCGCTAGCGGCTGTTCAACCTCAACAGCCATGCATCTCCTCGGCACGTAGCACACCTTGAGATTGAGGTTTTTTTTTATAGAGGTTTGTACCGTCCTCGCGACCCGGGCGATTAAGCCAAGATCCCCGGGCTCTGAAACGTACAACGTTCCACCGTCGCGCCGAACGATGGTCGTTGAAGCACGCACAGAGCTTACGGTGTAGCGGACTGTTGGCGCGACACAGCCCACAGCTCAGGACCCCGGGTTCGCCAAGCCCGTACTCAGCAAATTAATGCCGAGCCCCTGAGGGGATGTGTGTTGTCCGTAGGTTAGTATACCTAGGTTTAAGTAGTTTGCAAGCAACGGACTGATGACCACGCAGTTTGGTCTGATAAATTTACAGACATTTGAACATTTTTTTGTCATATTGCTCACCGATTTCGATCGAATTTTGCGTAGACGTTCTATATAGCATATAAAAGGACAATTGCTTCGCCGTTTTGCTAGACACTCAGTAGTTAAAAAAAATGGTAAAATTTGATGAAGGAAAATCGCATTTTAATGCCATACATCGAAAGATCGTCTAAGGATGAACATTTTTTACTAGTATATATGGGGCCAAAAGTTGATGTCTTGTGGTAATTAACGTGTTTTTTTTGTGTGTTTTCATACTGTAACTTGGTTACTCGTAGATATGAACGACTTCCTGAGCGCCGTCGCTGGTTGAGCGATCTAGTGCTTCGATTGTCAATCCGCGAATCCAGTTTCGAACCTCCATCACTCTAATTTTTGTTCGATTTTTATAGATCGTATTTGATAATAATCTCATATTGTAATATCTTTCTTGTCGTATTTAGAAGTACAGCATCGGGAAGTGTGATTAACATTCAATTAAGTGCATCATCTGTTTACGGCTGTTTCATTTGTCATACACAGAACAAAAACAATAAAAATAAGAAATATATTGTATTTTCTATTTCATCCATAAGAAATCACTTTCATTCACACGTAATAAATTGTATTTTTTCTTTCATACGTTAGTTTCATACAATTAATTTTCCTCGGAACAGATTATTGAACCACCGAGAAGTGTAACATCTCCGTAGAACATATCAGTGACCGACGGTTTTCCGTTGAGAAGGTACTGTGTTGGGAATCCTGCCTGCCTGCCTCGACTTCAAAAAGGCGTTCGACGCGGTGCCGCACTGCAGACTGCTAACGAAGATACGAGCTTATGGAATAGGTTCACAAATTTGTAACTGACTGGAAGACTTCCTAAGTAATAGAACGCAGTACGTTGTTCTCGACGGTGATTGTTCATCAGAGACGAGTGTATCGTCAGGCGTGCCCCAGGGGAGTGTGATATGACCGTTGTTATTTTCTATCTATATAAATGATCTGATGGACAGAGTAATTTGTAATTTGCGGCTGTTTACTGATGATAATGTGGTGTATGGGAGGGTATCGCCTTTAACTGACTGTAATAGCATACAGGATGAATCAGGAAAAATTTCTAGTTGGTGCGAAGAATGGCAGCTAGCTCTCAATGTAGAAAAATGTAAGGTGATGCGCATGAGTAGGAAAAACAATCCCATAATGTTCGAATACAGCGTTAGTAGTGAGCTTCTTGATATTGTCGCTTCGTTCAAATATCTAGGCGTAACATTGCAAGTGATAAGAAATGGATCGAACATGTAAGGACAGTTGTGAGTAAGGCGGACGGCCGACTTCGGTTTATTGGGAGAATTTTGGGAAGATGTACTTCATCTGTAAAGGAGCCCGCGTATAAAACGCTTGTACGACCACGTCTTGAGTATTGCTCAAGTGTTTGGGACCCGCAGCAGATCAGTTTAAAGGAAGACACAGAAGCAGTTCAGAGGCGAGCAACTAGGTTTGTTACTGGTAGGTTCGACTAATGCACGAGTGTCACGGAAGTGCTCCGGCAACTCAGTTGGGGATCGCTGGAGGAAAGGCGACGTTCTTTTCGTGAAATTCTGTTGAGGAAATTTAGAGGGCCAGAATTTGAAGTTGAGTGTAGTACGATCTTGCTGCCGCCTACTTTTCGCGTAGTGATCACAAAGACAAGATCAGAGAAATCAGGGCTCGTACGGAGGCATATAGGCATTCTTTTTTTCCTCGTTCTATTTGGGAGTGGAATAGGAAAGGAAATGCCTAGTAGTGGTACAGTGTACCCTCCGCCACGCACCTTACGGTGTATTGCGGAGTATGTATGTAGATGTAGATGCCCTCGCTGCCCCTCACTGCTCGTCCTCTACCGTCAGCCACCGCGAGCCGGCCGACAGCTCACTGCTGTGGCGCGAGCGCGAGCCAGCTCGCTCGGGCAGATCGCTGAGCAGGTCCAAGATAAAGATATGTATGTGGCTACCGGTTTATCGTTGTGAGTGGGAGCTGTAAGGTTATTCGTGAAATACTGTAGAAACCTTACAAGCTTCTAACTTTAGTTAATTAGTTACACTCACAGATATCAGAGGGCAGTTGTAGCGTGGAAGGCATGTATAACGTGTTGGAAGGTGGGGGCAGACAGACGCAGGAAACAGAGACATCCAGTGGCGAACTAAGACTGTCGGAGGCCCGGAGCGGCGGCAGAGCAAACTGAGGCCCCCGTGCATTTGCAAATATATGTATTACTATAAAAGAGTAACTTTTGAGATTTGGAGGCCTCCCAGGACGAGAGGCAGAGGCACGGGACAATCTAAGAAAAATAGCTTTCGAGAGTTAGAAGCCTCAGAACGAGAGACTTTACAAAAACTGTCACCAATTAACAAATATCTGAATAAGGACACATTTCCGGATGAAAATCTATGTTCTTGCACAGATAAATTTACATCGGTGAATGCTTTAGAGTTAGAAAGAAGAAATTCTGTTCTTATAAACTGAAGTGTGTGTGTGTGTGTGCAACTTGGAGCGCGTAATAAAGACCTTAGGAGAAAGCTGTTAAGAACACATCGACTTCTGGGCCAAGAAATAATTAATAAGGAGATTTTTGTGTCCAACGAAATTACTCGTGTGTTGCGAAAAATATTTTCACCCACTCAATTATATGGAGTATTACTCTGCGTGCTGTACCGCGGAAATGTTATAATTTTCTAAAGAGAGGAACTGTGTTTCGTCTTTCGGAAGTATCGATGTTGAGAGCCTAAATAAACCGATCGTTTGCTTGCAGTCCTGGAATTTTATAATGTGTTTCATTACGATGAAAATGCAGACTGAACCAAGACCGACAGGGAATGTAGTTGCGCTTTTGTCCTTTAAGGAAATTGATATTAGAATTTGCTATGATTAAGAAGAAGACCGTGTGTTAGGACTCCATTGTGACGTTTGTAGGCAAACAAAAATTACACGAAGCGAAATGTAGCGTGAGAAGGGCTATGCGAGAGGCGTTCAACGAATTCGAAAGTAGAGTTCTTTGTACTGACTTGGCTGAAAATCCTAAGAAATTTTGGTCTTATGTCAAAGCGGTAGGTGGATCAAAACGAAGTGTCCAGACACTCTGTGACGTAAATGGCACTGAAACAGAGGATGACACTCTAAAGTCTGAATTACTAAACGTCGTTTTCCAAAGCTGTTTCATAGAGGAAGATTGCACTGTAGTTCCTTCCCTAGATTGCCGCACAGATTACAAAATGGCAGATATCGAAATAATTGACAGAGGGATAGAAAAACAATTAAAATCGCTCAAAAGAGGAAAGGCCGCAGGACCTGATGGGATACCAGTTCGTTTTTACACAGAGTACGCGAAGGAACTGGCCTCCCTACTCGCATTGGTGTACCATAGGTCTCTAGAAGAGCGTAGCGTTCCGAAAGATTGGAAAATGGCGCACGTCATCCCCGTTTTCAAGAAGGGTCCTCTAACAGATGTGCATAACTATAGGCCTATATCTCTAACGTCGGTCAGTTGTAGAATTTTGGAACATGTATTATGTTCGAATATAATGACATTTCTCGAGACTAGGAACCTGCTCTGTAGGAATCAGCATGGGTTTCGAAAAAGGCGTTCGTGTGAAACCCAGCTCGCGCTATTCGTCCAAGAGACTCAGAGGGCCACAGACACGGGTTCTCAGGTAGATGCTGTGTTTCTCGACTTCCGCAAGGCGTTTGATACAGTTCCCCACAAACATTTAATGAACAAAGTAAGAGCATATGGTCTATCAGACCAATTGTGTGATTGGATTGAGGAATTCCTAGATAACAGAAAGCAGCAGGTCATTCTCAATGGAGAGAAGTCTTCCTAAGTACGAGTTATGTCAGGTGTGTCACGGGGGAGTGTCGTGGGTCCGTTGCTGTTCACGATATATATAAATGACCTTGCGGATAACATCGGAAGTTCACTGAGGCTTTTTTCGGATGATGCGGTAGTATATATAGAGGTTGTAACAATGGAAAATTGTATTGAGATGCAGGAGGATCTGCATCGAATTGACGCATGGTGCAGGGAATGGTAATTAAAGCTCAATGTAGACAAGTGTAATGTGCTGCGAATACACAGAAAGAAATATCCTTTATCATTTAGCTACACTATAGCAGGTCAGCAACTGGAAGCAGTTAATTCCATAAATTACCTGGGAGTAGTCATCAGGAGGGATTTAAAATGGAACGACCATATAAAATCAATCGTCGGTAAAGCAGATGCCAGACTTCGATTCATTGGGAGAATTCTAAGGAAATGCAGTCCGAAAACAAAGGAAGTAGGTTACAGTACACTTGTTCGCCCACAGATTGAATACTGCTCACCGGTGTGGGATCCGTACCAGGTGGGATTGATAGAGGAAGTCGAGAAGATCCAACGGAGAGCAGCGCGCTTCGTTACAGGATCATTTGGTAATCGTAAAAGCGTTACGGAGATGATCGCTAAGCTCCAGTGGAGGACTCTGCAGAAGACGCGCTCTGTCGCTCGGTACGGGCTTTTGTCGAAGTTTCGAGAACTTACCTTTACTGAGGAGTCTAGCAGTATATTGCTCCCTCCTACGTATATCTCGCGAAGAGATCGTGAGGATAAAATCAGAGAGATTACAGCCCACACAGAGGCATACCGACAATCCTTCTTTCCGCGAACAATGCGTGACTGGAATAGGAGGGAAAATCGATAGTGGTACTCAAGGTACCCTTCGCCACACACCGCCGGGTGGCTTGCGGAGTTTGTTTGTAGATGTAGATGTAGTTGTTACAGTAGCAGTCATGAGAACAAAAATATTTCCGTGCTGAACGAGCATGGCATGACGGACATAAACGTTTCTTTCCCTCATCCTAATGACACATGAAAACGTAAAAAAGCAGAATAAGGCTGAGTTATTGTTAAGTGCCAATGCTTTTCACATACCTGTATCTAATTCATCTTTTGTTGAACTCGACGAAGAAGGAACGTTTGTGACGTCACCAGAATTCAGCACCATTCTTCCCGAAATGTCTGAAGTACTACCAATGAAGGAAAGGCAGGGAGAAATTAATGAGATAGAACTGTCAGCATAAAATTATGAGAGCTCTTCAGAAGTGTGATACAGCACGGTTTGCAGCTGACCAGTATACACAAAGTGGTAACTATAATTTACTAGAACTCGCACATTTATTCGCATGCGCCTTCTTTAAAAGAGAGAGCAAGAATATCTGAGACAGCGCGTCGATAAGAGGGAAAAAGTGGCATATGTCATTACAATAATGACTTCCCAAGCAGTCTAAGTTTTCGTAAATTAAAATAGTGTACATAGTTATGTACAATTATGACAGATTCACTGTGTATATAGAATGTAGAGCTACGTGTGATATTGTGTTCGTAAACATTTCAAGATTTTTGTCACGGCGTTATGAGACTGATCTTATGAATGTTTTTGGATATTTACAACGCTGCTTCGCATAGACAATGAAGAGGAGAATCGATAACTAATCCTGTCTTCTATAAATATAATTGTAATTTATAGCAATTAGGCCCTCATGTAAATTCATTTTAGTGTGATAAAATTAATAATTTCTGATATACTTGAGTAAATAATTCGCATTTCCAGTCGGCATCACTGTAGTTGTTATCTGATATTTTACCGATGCGCAAGGTATAGACTGCATTATAACATAACACGGCACTTTTAATTTTTAACTGTAACATTTTAGCTACAGAAAAGCAATTAAAGCGCCTAAACTCTGTTATAAACCAAATATTTCACAAAAACCTTGCCGTAAACGCGAATGCCGTGTCAAGTGCCCGCGAGCGCCTGGTTCCAAGCTGACGTCTCAGCGCCAGCCCATGGCAGAGCCGAGGGCTTACTGAACAACCTCATTATTTACTAACATTGCTCGGAACTTTGACAGAAACCCCTACCGCGATACAGGACATCTCTCTTGCATCGTCTACCACTTAATTTTCCTAACCGTCTCCGTGACACTTTCGCTCTTACTAAATGAGCCCATACGAAGCGTGCTGTTCTCCGTTAGATCTTCTCTATGTCTCCTCTAAATCTTACCGATTACGGATACCATACATACGAGCAATACTCAAGCGCTGGCCAAAGTAGAGTTTTGTAACGCACTTCCTTTGTTGACGGACTACACAGCCTGAAGATTCTTCCAGTGAATCTCATTCTGGCACCTACCTTATCACGATTGACTTTAAATGGTGGTTCCAATTGAAATCGCCCCTAATGTCTACTCCCAGATATTTTTATTGAAGTAACTGCTTTCCGAGAGTGTCCTGCTATTGTGTGTTTATATAATAAAGGATCTTTCTTTCTGTGTAAACGCAGAACTTTACACTTTATGTTGAGGCTCAGTTGTCATTCCCTACACCATGCATCAATACGCTGCAGATCCTCCTGCACTTCGCTACTTTTTCCCAGTGTTGCGACTTCTGGATAAACTACAGCATCATCTTCGAAAAGCCTCATTGAAGTTCCGATGTTATCTACAAGGTCATTTATATATACTGTGAAAAGCATAGGTCCTATAAAACTCCCCTGGTGTACGTCTGAAATCACTTTCACGTCTGAGAATGACATGTTGCTTTCTGTTAGATAGGAACACCTCAGTACAGTAATTTTGTTTGATATTCCACGTGTTCGGTATAGAACGCCTTGCGGAAGTCAAAAAATTCGGCATCTACCACAGTTACTGTATTTACTGCCCTCTGGAACTTGTGGATGAATAGCGCTAGTTGTGTTTGAAATGATCGTCGTTTTCGGAAAGCATGTTGATTCCTACAAGGAGATGATACGAGCTGTTGCCTGTCTAGGTCTAATGACTGTTTTTTAATTAATTAATTACTGCAACTGGCTTCTTAGAGTCCAATTACACTTCCTCTCTCAAATGCTAACATCAGCGTATATTTTTCACATGTCTGGCTGTGAGTCGTTATTATCCAGTTAAGTGCATGGAATGAAATTCGCAAGCACTTTATCATCTGCTATCGAGCTCTCCCCTATCCACAATCCAGCGCGGGAAAATTGCGCTGCAACGCGAAGCATTCAGTTTTCTGACACCAAAGTTTACAGTTTTGCATTTACCGTCGACACCTGTATTAATATTAGTTTGCGGCCAGTTTGCATATCTCCTTAACACGTCATTTGTTTTCTCTCACAGTGTATCTGTCGAATGTTCCACGATTTTTGACTTACTTACACAGTCTGAAAAGGCTTACATTTATACCGTAGTATAATACCATTAGCTTAGACCAGGGGTAAGACACGTAATCTGAGGGGGGGGGGGGGCATCAGTCCCTAAACTTACAAACTGCTTATAACGTAACTTCTACTAAAGACAGCACAAACATCCATGCCTCAGTGGGGATTCGAAACCCCGACGGGGAACGGCCTCGCACATCGGAGCATAGCGCCTCAATGCGCTCGGCCACTCCGCCGCAGCACGTAATGTGGCCTGCCATACCCTGACGAATTTGTTTTTTTTTTTCTTCATTTTCAGACACTGTAGTAAGTGAGTACATTGTTTCAAACTAACCTGCTTTCTCGACTGCGCATGGACGCAAACAATATATGCATGTGTGGTTAGGGTCGCTGCCTACCATGAAAAAAACAAAACAAAAAACAAACAAACAAAAACAAAAACGAGGCAAATTTTTGGAGAATGAACATGGTTGAATGATCAGGCTTTCTTTTCACTTGACAAGATAAAAATCAACCGTGTGCAGTAATGTATTAGTTCATTTAAGCATTTATCTTCTCCGAGAAACAGATAGGGAAAAGACAGTTGGATCATGGGGAGACATTGTCTACACGAAACCAAACGACACCAGATTTCGACAAGTACATATATTTGCTGCGAAAAATAAAGTATCAGTTTCAGGAAGGGTTCACAGATTTTAAAAATCAAGAGCCCTACATGAAAGGGTTTCAAAATCATTTCTGGTTTAAGATTGAGAACGCAATGTACACCTATACATGGCGTTGGTCAGGATCCCAACTTATCAAAGTTAGCACTTCAACTGCTGTCCCTATTTGGACCCTTCCCCTCCTTTCCTGTCCAAACTGCTTCCTCTCCCCACCAGGGGACTGATAAACTTAGCAGTTTAGTCCCCCTATCCCAAACAACCAACCAACCTTATTTGGAGGCACACATACCTACGAGCACATAAATTTTTCCCACGAATGAAAAATGTAAAATCTAAAACGATGTCTTCGCTAACAGGCAACCATCTGACCGGAATTCTCAGCATTTCCACATTGAGCATTACTTATTGAGGAACCGTGCAGAAAAAAAAGATAAATAAAATATGTCATGTGTTCATTTAGTTGTCGTTTATCTTTTCATTTTATTTTCGTTAATTTTATCTTTCATTTTAAGTTTATAATATTCTAATGTAAATACGTTGTCTGCTTACGTAGAAAAACTGTGTTTGATTTCCATTGGTTTATTAATTAGTTCGTTTAAAAAATTGTTTTGGTGTCGGCCATCACAGTTTTAAAAGTTAATAATGTGGCCTACTTCGAAATTTAGCTGCCCACTCCTACCTTAGACCCTACTTCTAGATCTATTTGTAGGCGTTAAATAGGTACGGTAAGCATAATCATCTCAAAAACTACCGAACGACTTGTATTACATTCCTCTATATATTGATTTAACAAATGTCACGTATCTATCTTACAGGTCCTCTAATCGCTTCGCGGTACAGTCTTTCAACTATGTAGAAGGATGCCGCAAGAGACCAACAGAGTACATGTGTGCATTAACACCACGATATCGCAAATGCAAGAAAACACGTAATTAAAGATGAGATAGTCCTTAACGCTGGTAAACTCAATATTATTACAATGAGTGACATTTAAAAAGGATTACCACCGTAAGATTACTAATTCTGTTACATAAATTGCCTTGTAATCCTTAGAAAAAATTAAATATTCTTATTCACAAGAGATTTTAGGACAGTATCGTAATTCGTGAAGTTTTATATCTGTTCAAAGTATTTTTGCTCTCTGAATGGTTTGCTCGCAACTGCGAAATGTCATCCCTCTGGCGAGTAGTTCTATATAAACAAGTTGTTGAACTAACAAGTTAAAAAGATCACGATTAACAGAGGTAAACGCTCTAACGAAACTTCGAAGGAAGGAAGGAAGGAAGTTTAGGGTTTAACGTCCCGTCCGGAACTTCGACATTAAGAACGTATCAACAGCAATTTCTCTGTACTCATGATATTTGTGCACATTTTGAGCTTAGAATGACATGAACTATTTTATTCTGTTTCTGGAATAAAACCCAGAACTACAACCTTTGCTAAGCGAGCAAAGCTTTCGTGCCATATAGAAACTCGAAGAAGACTCAAATCGTCAGAACTGACTAGGCGTGCCGCGGTGGAGTGAATGAGCGTTCTAAGGCGCCATGCTCTGGAGCACGCGATTGCTACCCGTCGTAAGTAAAAGTTGCTCCCTGCGGCATTTGTGTGTGTGTGTGTGTGTGTGTTCTTAGGTTAGTTTAAGTTAGTTTACGTAATTTGTAAGTCAAGGGAAGGATGACCACAGCAGTTTGGTTCAATAGGTTTACAAACATTTTTGAAAAGATGGAAATAGATGTGATATATCGAAATTTTCACAAGTATCAGTTCGCAAATGTAATATTGAAAATAAATGACTTTTTTTCTATTGTAATCTAATTCCTTCGGCATCGCCTGACTCTCTGACGCTACATTCCTTTATCCTTGTTTTGCTCTTGTTGATGTTCACCTTATATACCCTTTTCAAGACACTGTCCATTCCATTCAATTGCTCTTCCAGATCCTTGGCGGTCTCTGACAGAATTGCTAGTCACCGGCAAACCGCAAAGTTTTTATTTCCTGCACTTTAATTCTTTCTCCAAATTTCTCGTTGCATTCCTTCACTGCTCCCTCAATGTACATATTGAACAAAATTGGGGAAAGGCTACTACCTTGTCTTACTGCCTTTCCAACCTCTGCATCCCTTTCATGCCCTTCGACTCCAATAACCGCTGTCTGGTTTTTGTATAAGTTGAATATAACTCTTAGCTCCCTATATTTTACCCCTGTTATCTTCAGTATTTGAAAGTGTATTCCAGTCGAGCATTGTCAAAAGCTTTCTTCAAACCTACAAATGCTAAAAATGTAGGTATGCCTTTACTTAACCTATCTTATAAGATAAGTCGTAATGTGTGTACTGCATCGTGTTTCTACACTTCTCCTAAATGCAAACTGATCATCCCCAAGGTTAGATTCCACAAATGTGGCCATTCGTCTGTAAATAATTCGTGTTTGTATTTTGCAACAATTCCTTATTAAACTTATAGTTCTGTAATTTTTACATTTGTCTGCACTTGCTTTCTTTGGAATTGGAATCGCTATCTTCTACCCCCATGAACCGCAGACATTGCCGAGATGGGGTGGCTTACGTGCCTCAACGATGCAGATAGCCGTACCGTAGGTGCAACCACAGCGGAGGGGTATCCGTGGAGAGGCCAGACAAACGTGTGGTTCCTGAAGAGGGGCAGCAGCCTTTTCAGTAGTTACAGGGGCAACAGTCTGGATGATTGACTGAGCTGGCCTTGTAACATCAGCTAATGCGGCTTTGCCATGCAGTTACTGCGAACGGCTGAAACAAGGAGAAACTACAGCCGTTACTTTTCCCGAGGACATGCAGCTCTACTGTATGAAAATATGATGATGGCATCCTCTCGGGTAAAATATTCCGGAGGTAAAATAGTCCCTTTTGTGTCCCAGCCTCGTCGCCGCTTTTGTGTCTCGTTTCTGTCGTAGGTGTCGGTGGCCGAGTAGAAAGAGACCGACTCAGGAATAAAGGATGCACGCTTGTGCGGTATGGAGGTGACCAGCCAGTGGGACAGCAGAAACTAGAAACACTAGAGTAAATTAGAACGAGATATATATTTCACAGAGACTTAGTAATACTTAACTTTTACATGGCTCAGTACTGCAGAATGCTGATACATAGTTGAGCTAGAGACCTCCATAGTGCCTGTCCGATAGCCAACTCTTCACTGGTGCCTATCTGATTCCGAAGTGTTAACTGGTTCCTATCTCAGTCCCAAGTGAACGATGTCGTTCAGTGGTGGCCACAAGCGGAGTTTTAGCAGAGGGCGCTCGTGGCTGTCGTCGTCAGAACGCCGCGCCGTGCGTGCATGGCGGCGCGCGGCGAAAGTAGGTGGCGCGCACTTTAGACTTGTGCGACACCACAGTCCCCCATTCGGATCTCCGGGCGGGGATTTGATTTGATTTGATTTGATTCTTTCAGGAAAGCCAAAACAGTCTTGGTCTAACCCGCCACTGCCCGCACCGAAACTAAGTTTATTGTGCGGTATCGCTCCCTGTATGTCTAGTAAAGCCAACCAATGCCCTTGAACAGTGCAAGGAGTCCCTTTACCAGTTCTTTATTAGACACAATTTCTTCGGGTCTGGTTGTCCCAAATGTTATGTGCCTTTTACTCTCCAATGCAATGCATTCGAAGATCAGATGTGATGCAGTTTCATCACCGTCATCACAGATCCTACATTTAGGGTCCTCTTCTGTTATTCCCATTGTACGTAGGTGTTTTTTTTTTTTTTTTAATTTCCATGGTCTGTCAGCAATCCAACCATGAGTCTAATCTCTCTCCTGTTCAGATCCAGGATTGCAGAGCTTCTTTTAAAACAAGGCTTTGGCATCATTACCTTGCCATGTTTTTGTTTTGATGGACTTTGGTCCAATATTCTACGTGCTGTCTTCTGAGCCAGTTACGTAGCTCCAATTTAATCATTGCCTTGGTGATTGTCAGGACAGGTTCCGGTCCAATAAATGGAGCCTCTGCCCCCATCCTGGCTAATCTGTCGGCATGTTCGTTGCCACTGATCCCCGAGTGGCCAGGGACCCACAATAGGTTTACTCTATTGCTTTCCCCTAGCTCCACCAGAACCCTGTGACATTCTGCAACAATTTTAGACCTTGTTGTAGGAGCTGCCAGTGATCTCAGGGCTGCCTGGCTGTCTGAATAGATATAGATGCTACGATCTTTGTAGCACCTACGCAAATTCTCCTCCACACATGCCCTGATGGCAGTGATTTCGGCCTGGAATACTGAGGCCAGTTTCCCTAGAGAGATGACGCCCTCCAGTCTTGGCTGCACCCCGTATACCCCGGCCCCAACGCCTTGGTCTGATTTCGACTCGTCAGTGAACCAGACAATATCCCCCATACGGTGTCGAACTGTTTTCTCCCACTGCTGCCTACTTCCAATTGTTATACTGAAAGGCTTGTTGAAGCAGTATGGGGTTATAAAATAGTCGGTTGGCATTTCCCCAACCTTTCCTATATTTACCTCACTCACTATTTTAGTGTGTGATTCTGGATATCCCAAAGAGTTCCAGTTGTTGACAGATTTGAGTCTGTAGGCACCAGCTGCCGCCTCCATCTTGACCCAAAGGTGTAATGGGGGCATATCCAGCATGGTTTCCATCCCAGCAGTTGGTGTGCTGCTAATTCCGCCTGTTATGGCTAAGCAGGCTAGTCTCTGCACTTACCAAGCTCCTTAGCAGCAACCTGCTGTTCTACCTTCTTCCACCACACGACCGCCCCATAGGTGATCCTGGGTCTAATCACTGTGGTGTATATCCAGTGCATACTCTTGGGGCTCAGGCCCCAATTTTTGCCACAAGCTCTCCTGGTACTTACTAAAGTACCATTTGCCTTGGAGCAAATATTCCTAATGTGAGGAGTCCATGTCAGTTTCTCATCTAGGGTAACCCCTAGATATTTCACTGTCTCCTTCACAGGTAGTGCTTCATTGAAAAGCTTTAGATTCCAACTTGAGTGTTGGATATGTTTCCTTGTGAATGGTACAACAACAGTCTTCTTAGGACTAACCCCCAGATCCTGTTTTCTGCACCAGTCTTGCACAATGTCCAATGCACCTTGTGCCATATTCTTCACTGTGTCAGCAAATTTGCCAAGTATTACTATGACAAGATCGTCTGCGTATCCTTGGGAAAAGTGCTGCCTAGAGTTTAATTCTCCAATGAGATCATTCACCACTAGATTCCACAATAAAGGGGAAAGAACTCCTCCTTGCGGGCAACCCCTAGTGGTGTTGATTACCATCTTTTCATTCATCATGGTAGCCTCTACCTTTCTTCCACTGAGCATGGCCCTAGTCCACCTACATATAGTGGTCCCTTGGTCATGCACCTCTGCTGCCCTAACCATGGAATCGAAGGTCGTGTTGCTAAAAGCCCCCTCAATGTCCAGGAAGATACAGAGGGCTATCTCCTGAAAGTGTAGTGCTTTCTCCACCTTCCCAACAAGTTGGTGGAGAGCTGTCTCACATGATTTACCTGGTTGATATGCATGTTGGTTTGAATGTAGAGAAGCCCTACTTAACCTCCTTTCTCCAACATGCACATTAACCAGCTTTTCCAATGTCTTAAGAATGAAGGAGGACGGGCTGATTGGTCTCATATCCGGGCGGGGACTACTCAAGAGGATGTTGTCATCAGGAAAGACAATACTGGAATTCTATGGGTCGCAGCGTGGAATGTTAGATCCCTTAATAGGGTAGAAAATTAGAAAATTTAAAAAGGGAAATGGGTAGGTTGAAGTTAGATATAGTGGGGATTAGTGAATTCCGGTGGCAGGATGAACAGGATTTCTGGTCAGGTGAGTACAGGATTATAAATACAAAATCAGTTGGGGGTATCACAGGAGTAGGACTGATAATGAATAAGAAAATAGGAATGCGGGTGAACTACTATGAGCAGAACAGTGATCGCATTATCATTGTCAAGATAGATACGAAGCCAACACCGACAACAGTAGTACAGGTTTATATGCCAACTAGCTCTGCCGATGATGAGGAGATCTAAGAAATATATGAGGAGCTAAAGGAAATTATTCAGACAGTTAACGGAGAGGAAAACTTAATTGTGATGGGAGACTGGAATTCGATAGTAGGAAAAGGAAGAGAAGGAAAAATAGTAGGTGAATATGGACTGGGCAGAAGGAATGAAAGAGGAAGTCGCCTGGTAGAATTTTGCACGTAACATGATTTAATCATAACAAACACGTGGTTTATGAATCACAAAAGAAGGTTGTATACGTGGAAGAGACCAGGAGTCACCGGAAGGTATCAGATAGATTTTATAATGGTAAAACATAGATTCCGGAACCAGGTGATAAACTGTAAGACATACCCAGGGGCAGATATAGACTCTGACCATAACTTGTTAGTCTCGAACTGTAGGCTGAAACTGAAAAAAACTGCAGAAAGGTAAGAAAATAAGGAGATGGGACTTAGATAAATTGAAGGAACGCGAAATTCTGGAGAAATTCACAGGGAGATTTAGGCATCAATTGACAGAAACTGGGGGAAATAAAACAGTAGAAGAGGAATGGGCAGCATTGAGAGATGAAATACTGAAGGCAGCAGAGGACAAAATAGGTAGAAAGACAAGACCTACAAAAAATCCTTGGATATCACAGGAAATACTAAAATTAATTTATGAAAGGAGAAAGTATAAAAATGCAGAAAGTGAAACAGGCAAAATGGAGTACAGACGAATAAGAAATGAGATTGATAGGAAGTGCAAAATGGCTAAGTAGGAGTGGCTAGAATCCAAATGCAAATCTGTAGAAGAATGTATAAGATGGGGAAAAGTAGATACCGCCCACAGGAAAATAAAAGAGACATTTGGGGACAAGAAAAGCAACTCTACGAATACCAAGAACTCAGATGGGAAACAAGTTCTCAGCAAAGAAAGGGAAAGCTGAAAGGTGGAAAGAGTACATAGAGCAGCTCTACAAAGGAAATGAACTTAGAGACGATGTTGTAGGAAGGGAAGAGGAAGTAGATCAAGATGAAATAGGAGATACTATACTGAGAGATGAATTTGACAGAGCCCTGAAAGACCTAGGTCGGAACAAGACCCCAGGAATAGATGACATACCCTCAGAGTTATTCAAGTCTCTGGGAGAGCCAGCCATGACAAAACTATTTAAACTGGTGTGTAGGATGTATGAGACAGGCGAAATACCTTCAGACTTTAAGAAAAATGTAATAATCCCCATTCCAAAGAAATCAGGCGCAGACAGGTATGAGAATTACAGAACCATCAGTTTAATAAGTCATGGTTGCAAAATTTTAACACGAATTGTCTACAGGAGAATGAAAAAGCTGGTAGAAGCTGACCTCGGGGAAGATCAGTTTGGATTCAGGAGGAACGTAGGAACCCGGGAGGCAATACTCACTTTACGTGTTAGAAGATAGATTTTAGCTTTTGTAGATTTGGGAAAGCTTTTGACAATGTTGACTGGAATACACTCTTTCAAATCCTGAAGTCAGCAGGGGTAAAATATAGGGAAAGGAGAGATATTTACAACTTGTACAAAAGCCATACCACAGTTATTAGACTCGAAGGGCATGAAAGGGAAGCATCAGTTGGAAAGGGAGTAAGACAGGGTTTTAGCCTTTCTCCGATGCTATTCAATTTGTACATCGAGCAGGCGGTGAAGGAAAGCAAGAAAAAATTTAGAATAGGGATTAAAGTTCAGGGTGAAGAAATAAAAACATTGCGTTTTGCTGATGATATTGTAATTCTGTCAGAGACAGCAAAGGACCTGGAAGAGCAGTTGAATGGAATGGACAGTGTGTTGAAGAGAGCGTATAAAATGAATATTAACAAGAGTGTGTGGGGTGTGTGGGGTAAAAATCGCAGAAGGAAACCAAGAGATGCGTATAGTAAGCAGATTCAAGTGGATGTGGGTTGTCGTTCTTGTGAGGAGATGAAAAGGCTTGCTCAGGATAGAGTAGGGTGGAGAGGTGCATCAAACCAGTCTCCGGACTGAAGATCATAACAACAACAAATTCTTCTTGAATTCGGAAGGTATTTCCCCTGTCTCATACATCTTCAATAGAGGCCGTCAAACGCGGCCTGGCTCCCGCTCGTTCCCGCGAGAGGGAGCGGCTAGCGAGACCGCCGTACCCGGGAGCCGGCCGTGCCGATAATGCAGTCTCGGGAGCGAGAAGACTCGGTACTCCCAGCTGGCATGTAGAACAGCCGACAGCAGTGCGCATGCGCACGGCCAGCCCCCTCACGAGGCCGTTAATTATTGCACACGTCCGGCACACGTCTACGACGGTGCTTTCACACTGCCGGCCGGGTCGAGCCGAGGGGTGGATGTGCCAAGACGAAAAAGAGGGGGGGGGGGGAAAGCAACTTTTTCGATTTTCAAGTTGTAAGAAATTTTGACGGTATATAAGACCACATCGCATCGTTTTATCAACTTATTTTTTTCTTACAAGCATTGCCTTGCCTGTGAAAGAATAAAAAGTCTCCTTTGCATTCCGCACGAGTTTTCAGTTTCGTAAAGCTCCTCACTCGATTTTGATGAAAGTATTCGGTTAAAAAATCTGATTTTTGGACACAGGGTAGTACAACATCTTAGCTTTCCAATAAAACATTCACCTTTTCGAAATTCGTAACAATCGTTTCCAAATGATGCTTTTTGTCAGGATGCGCACTTGATTTACAAATCGTGTATTGAAAAAGTTCGATAGCGGGCAGCTTACTGTACTATGCATTTTAGGCCATACATTACAGCGAGTGAAATTGAGCTAAGAGAACAAAAAAGTTTTTGAAATGTTAGTCGCACTGATATCTATCTCCTTTCACAAGTAATTGTGAGTTATCTGAGCGGCGTCATGCCGCGTCCGAAAGCCTACGAACTCAGCGTGTGTTGAGCGAGGCGTAAAGCACTGCAGTGCCGAAAAAATTATTTGCTGGCCACGTATGTTGGTCCCTCGTGATGTGTTAATAATTCATAACCAGAAAATAGCTATACCCTAATTTTTCTTGAGTGGCAACAAGTTTTATGTAAGGTAATTCTTCACTTAAGAGGTATACAAGTAGTTTGTTGTCCACATTGTACAATTAATGGAATACATATTTCGTGTTTCGAGCTACAAGAGAAGAAACAATTAATGTAAACTGCGAATTTGCTGTTGATGCACTGAAATAAAATTTCTGAAATTCTACTCAATGATTTTCTAGTTGAGGATAATAAACGGAAGAAACCCAAAAATATACTTACATTTATTGATGCATCTACACCTAAGATTATACTATTTAGCCTTCTCTTAAGCCGGCCGCGGTGGCCGAGGGGACTGCGGCGCGCCAGTCACAGTCTGCACGGCCGCTACGGTCGAGAGTTCGAGTCCCCCCCCCCTCGGGCATGGATATCTGTGTCGTCTTTAGTATAAGGTAGTTCATAAGTAGTTTGTAAGTTTAAGGACTGATGACCCCGCTGTTAAGTCCCTTAAGCTTAACAAACATTTGAACCCTCTCTTAATTTTCGCTTTTGTAACTCCTAGAAAATGTTCTACCACAAGGTGAAACAATTTATATACAGTGTCTCACATAAAAGCGCTGTCCCTCACACCGAGACTAAAGTAGGAGTACATAACAGTAAAATTAAAGACATTTAGTTACCTCCTGAGAAGGGATGCTGCAACTTATGGCCATGGGGGTACGTCAGGGGTGCCAGATTTATGTGGTAAACGCTGTACTATGTTTCAGCTCATCTCCACTCTCAAAGAACTCTACACGGTTCTCAGAATTTTTATTTATTTTGTTAGGAAGCTGTCTGATGGGAACTGCTTTTCTATGAACATTTCCCAAATCTCACAATTTTCCTTGTCTCCATGGTACTTTCATATGGAGTTTTATACTTTAAATGAAAGGAATACGCGCAGATTTAGTTTAGCCTCAGATACTGCAGATCAGTAAAGCAGGTGTCATTTGTTTCATGTTGTGATATGTTTTCTCGTTCTTAGTGGGCTTGTGGCCAGCAACAAGGGATCGTCACCCACTGTCAGTGGAAGATCGAAGGAAACGCGGGTGTGACCGGTACTTGTTCACTGCCATCTACTTTGAGCCAGCTAACTGTTAATTGATTTTTGTAATTTTATTACTATTGTTTGCACTGTAGTGACTCATAGAATTATAAACACATTAGAAATATGTGGTATGGACCCATCCCATTAATTTCGACTAACATTTAGGAGAGTTTTTCCTTGTGTGAAAAATTAACATTTCTTAATTTTTTAAATTCATATTACAGAATTAATAGTAATAGAAGAAAAATAAACATATTATCATAAGTATAATTGAAAAAAAATCATGCAGAGGAGCTTCTGCTGAAAGCAGGCTGGAGACTTGTGATACTTGTGCTGCAAAAGCAACACCATACCCCAATCGGTTCGTGCCGGCGCCGACTCGCGTCGGGAATATTAAAGATATCGAATGTTAGAGGAAGGAAATACTCTCCTAAATGTTAGTCTATATGGATGGAACGAGTGCATTACCACCTATTTCTTATGTCCATAAAATTCGACGGTTCACTACAGTGTGAGAACAATAGTAATAAAACTAGGCGACCTGTGCAAATACTTTGCAGCATTAGTGGCCAGTCATGTGAAATGGAAATAAGTAAAATTAAATAGTTATCATTTAAAAATATTTATTATAGATAGTAACGGTATACAGAATATTATATAAGCTTGTGTTTTCTTAAATTCATATCAAAACACTTATTTAAACTCAATTATAATTATAAAATAGATTCTTTTAACATATAAGAAAGATAGATGACCCGTGCGAATACTTCGCACCGTTAGTGGAATTACTAAAACGTTTGGAAGACATGGAAGTTAAGTTGAATGTTTACGCATAGCTTTCTTCAGAATCAATCCGTGCAAGTGTTTAAAAGCACAAATGAAAGATCTTGATCCGCTGAGCGTTGTTAGGTCAAAGAGAACTGTGTACGTTATTTAGAACCGAAGATATCCTAAAACAAACAGATTAAAATATTCAATGCAAGGACAGAAGGATCCCGCGTTTGAATGAAAGTAAAGGAAGGACAGACTTAAGTTAATTATGATACTTGATGACAAATCTCCGAATAAATACCTTTTGTTTAAAGCGAAAATGAAGGAAATGAGTCGGATAGAACGGCCTGACAGAATGACTTTAGTTTACAGCCAGGGCATCCACATAAGAAATATACAGAAGGAAATCGCGTTTGAGTGTAGAAAAAGTGGATGAATACCTTTAGTTTTACACAAAACTGAAGGAAATCAGCTGGGTAGTTTAGTCTGTCCGACTGACTTTAGTTTTCGTAGATTCTTTTAATATATAATATAAGAAAATCAATGAACTGTTAGCTGGATTCTTGAAATGGCCAGCAATCGATCTTCTGCTGACAGTGGGTTGGGATTCCTTATATCTGGGGACAAGCTCTTCCCTCCCCTCGGAAAAAAATTAGAAAAAAGTGACAAACGCTTCTCATCCTTTACTGACCTGTCCTGTAGTGTCTGAGGCTAAAGTAAACCAGCGTATGTCGAAAATTCGAAAGTACCATCTTGCAGACAAAGAAAATTGTCTTCAAATGAACACGCAAAATGTTCGTAGAAACGTTGTTCGTCTCAGACAGGTTACTAAAAGCAACTCAGTTCATTCTTACTTTCATCTCAGACGTGAAAGTACCGCATTTATGTCGGATACACTGTATACAATTATTTTCACCCTGTGGGAACACATTTTCCGAAAACTACAAAAGCGAAAAGGTATATATTGTGTGTTAGAAGTAGATGCATCAATAAATATATCTTTTGACTTTCTCGTTCATCTGCAACTAGAAACCCGTTAACTGTAATGTCACAAAATTTTATTTCAGTCCATTAAGAGAAAAGTCGCAGTTTACATTACTTTGTTCTTCTCTTCTAGTCCCAAACACGAAATATAAATTCCATGAATTGTATTATGTGGAAAAAACCAGATGTATACCTCTCAAAGTCAAGTATGATCTGCTGTAAAACTGTAGCAGATAGTTGTCCATTGTAATCGGTTGCCACCCAAGAAAAATTAGTTCATTATTGTTCTCTGATTATGGATCTTTAACGCATCAACAGGGACCGACAAATGTAGCCAGCAATTCAGATTTTTCGGCACTGCTGTGCTTCACGCTACGCTCAACATAGGCTGAGTTCGTAGACGTGTTCGCGGCCCGAGGGCGCTCAGATAACTTGCAATTACTTGTGAAAGGAGGTAGATATCAGTGTGATTACCATATCAAAAACTTTTTTGTTCTTTTAGCTCCATTTCACTCGCTGTAATATATGGTCTAAAAATCATAGAACAGTAACCTGCCCGCTATCTAACTTTTTCAATACACGGCCGGCCGCGGTGGCCGAGGTGACTGAGGCGCTCCAGTCACGGTCAGCACGGCCACTACGGTCGGGGGTTCGAATCCCCCTCGGGCATGGATATTTGTGCCGTCCTAGTTCGTAAGTAGTTCATAAGTAGTTTGTAAGTTTAGGGACTGATGATCCCGTGGTTAAGTCCCACAAGCTTAACAAACATTTGAACATTTTTTTTTTCAATACACGATTTGTAAATCAAGTGCATATACTTGAGAAATAGCGTCATTTGAATATGACTGTTAGGAATTACGGAAAGGTTAATGTCTTATACGAAAGCTAAGATGTTTTACTATAATGTGTCCAAAAATCAGATTTTTTTAAACGCATACTTTCATCAAAATCGAGTGAGGAGCGTTACAGAACTAAAAACTCGTGCGGAATGAAAATTAGCCTTTTTATTTTTTCACAGGCAAGGCAAAGCTAGTAAGAAAAACTAATTTCATAAAACGATGTAGTGTGATCCTGTATACTATCAACAATTTTTACAACGTGAAAATCGAAAAAGTGTATTTTCCCCCTTTTTTTTTGTCTCGGGTACGTCCGGCGCGTTGTGTGAACACGCTGCTGGCGGCGTGCGCCGACTAGGCTGAGGCGGCTCAGCCAAGCTCAGCTCGTCTCGGCGGGCGCGACGTGAACCCGAGAGTATCGTGACTCGCCCTGCCCGAAACGTCTCGCTCTCGCGAGTGTGACGTCGTCGCTCCCCCTCTACCAACTCTTTACCCGCCGTCAGCCGTCGAGAGCGAGGCGCGAGCGCTTTGGGAACCGAGCGGGAGTGGAGGCCGTTTTGACCGGCTCTAATCTTCAATACAAGGTGGAACAACTTTTTTATGTCTGGCTCTCCTAACGATATCAGCAGTTCAGACGGAATATCATCTACTGCAGGGGCCTTGTTTCGACTCAAATCTTTCAGCGCTCTGTCAAATTCTTCTCGCAGTATCGTATCTCCTATCTCCTCTTCCTCCACTTCGTCTTCCATTTCTAGAATACTATCTTCAACTTTATTTCCTTTGCACAGGCCCCCTATATATTCCTTTCACATTGCAGTTTTTCCCTCTTTCCTTAGTACTGGTTCTCCGCCTGAGTTCTTGATATTCATACCGCTGTTTTTCTTGTCTCAAAATATCTCTTTCATTTTCCTGTAGGCGGTAACTACCTTTCCCCTCGTTATACAGTCTTCTATGGTTCTGCATTTGTCCTCTAGCCACTCCTGCTTCTCCAGTCTGCACTTCCTGTCAATCTCATTTTTCAGACGTTTGTTGTCCCTTTTTCCTGCTTCACTTGATGCATTTTTATATTTTCTCCTCTCATCAATTAAGTCCAGTATATCCTGTGTTATCCAGGGATTTCTATTAGTCCTTGTCCTTCTGCCTATATGATCCTCTGCGCCCTTCACTACCCTCTCTCTTAAGAGCCACCCATTCTTCTTCTACTGTATTACTTTCCCAGGTTTCAGCCAATCCTTGCCTAATGCTCCCTCTGAAACCCTCAACTACCACTGGTTCCTTCAGTTTGTCCACGTCCCATCTCCGAATTTTTCTACCTTTCTGCTGTCTCTTAAGATTTAAGCTACAGTTGATTATCAATAAGTTATGGTCAGAGTCTATATCTGCCCCTGGGTATGTCTTGCAGTTTAAAACCTGGTTCCTAACTCTATTCATTACCATTATAAAGTCAGTATGGTACCGTCGAGTGTCTCTTGGTCTCTTCCACGTATATAGCCTTCTTTCATGATATTTAAACCAGGTGTTGGTGATCATTAAATTGTGCTCTGCACAAAATTCTACCAATCTATCTCCTCTTTCATTTCTTTTCCCCAGTCCCTATTCACCTACAACATTTCCTTCTCTTCCTTTTCCTACTAGAGAGTTCCAGTCCACCATCACAATCAAGTTTTCGTCTCCCTTAATTTTCTGAATAATTTCTTTTATCTCCTCATATATTTCTTCGATCTCCTCATCATCGGCAGAGCTAGTTGGCATATAAACGTGTACTACTGTGGTCGGTGTTGGTTTTGTGTCTATATTTGCAAGGATAATGATTACGCTATGCTGTTCATAGTAACTTACCCGCATTCCTATTTTCTTATTCATTATCAGTCCTACTCCTGCATTACCACCAACTGATTTCGTGTTAATAACCCTGTAATCACCTGACCAGAAATCTGGTTCATCCCGCCACCGAACTTCACTAATCCCTACCATATCTGACTTTAACCTATCCATTTCTCTTTTCAAATTTTCTAACTTGCCTACCCGATTAAGCGTTAGACCATTCCACTCTCCTATCCGTAGAATGCCGGTTTTGTTTTCCGAATGGGTAGCTCATTAGTATTGAGACATTTGAGTATCTGACTAGAAATAACGGTATCTATCATTAGTCGACACTACAAGAAGAGAGATTAAAAAGTACGCCACGGCGGATTAGCCGTGCGTACTGGGGCACCGTGCTGCGGTGCGCGCGGCAGTTCGCCGGCGGGGGGTTCGAGTCCCCACTCGGGCATGAGTGTGTGTGTTGTCCTTAGGTTAGTTTATCTTGGTTTAAGTAGTTTGTAAGCTACGGACGAATAACCACACAGTCGAGTCCGATAGATTTACAAACATTTGAACATTAAAAAGTACAATTATTTTACACTAGGGAGCGTGATAGGCTATAGAGTGAAAGTGGTGTCTGCTCGTGGATCCTCTCTCGCTGTAGGTCACATTTTTAGCTGTTCTGTTGTACAGTTACAAGTATCAGGATTGAAAATCAATAGAAAACTGTTAAGAAGACATCGCTGTCAAAAGTTGTTTATCTATACACTTTCATATCATCTGAAACAGTCTGACAATGCCCAGGTACTATAACAATTTCAAGCCTGTAGATACCAACTGGTTCCAAGTTAAAGGCGTTCCGAAACACTATTTGACGGGCATTTTTATCTGGAAAAAATTTTCTTGGCGGTTGTTCGATTAGAAGCAGGAAACGTAAACATTGGAGAACATATGGTCTGAAGAATAAATGAGAGAGGGATGACTTTCAAAACACTCGTGGATACTTTTGTTTGTGAAATAGTCAGAAAGCGTTATCATGCACTAGCAAAACATGATGCAGTTATGTTGGACGTTTCTTATAGTGCGATCGAACAGTGTTTAAAAAGTTGGCAACAAATACCGGCTTCGATGGACACACCTCTGGTCAGATTTTCGTCGTGTGACTGTTAAATTCAAGTGTTTGTTAAGCTTATGGGACTTAACTGCGGGGTTATCAGTCCCTAAACTCACAAATTACTTATGAACTAACTTATAATAAAGACAGTGCAAACATCCAAGCCCGAGGGAGGATTCGAACTTCCGACGCGGGAGGGCGCGCGATCCGCAACGTGGCGCTCCAGACCGCTCGGCTACTCTCGTGCGGCTCATGTGACTGGTCGAGTGGTATGTTAGACCGTGAATTATTGGTCTGCAAGTTTCATATTCGAATGCAATGGCTGTATCATGGGAGGACAAAGACAACTCCTGCGTATTAAGTACTCTCATTCATGTAACTGAGGAAGTAATGCACCCAAACACTCTAACTTGCGTGTCTTCCAGGGCTTTAACCACTTTTTCAAAATGTTCAAATGTTTGTATAGCTTATGGGACTTAACTGCGGGGTCATCAGTTCCTAAACTTACAAACTACTTATGAACTAACTAAGGACGGCACAACTTTCCATGCCCGAGGGGGGATTCGAAACCCTGACCGTAGTGGCCGTGCAGACCGTGACTGGCGCGCCGCAGTTCCCTACGCCACAGCGGCCGGCACCACTTTTTCTCTTTATTTTTGTGCTCCCTGTTTGCCATTCAAGGAAAATGTTACCTCTTTTATGCTTTCGTCGATATTGGCGTACTGCCTACATCTAAACAGAGAGAACATGAATTATCTTAATGCCTTCTTCTTGGTGTAAAAGAAACTAAAATGCCTTCTCTTTGACGCCTTCATCAGCATTGTCTACACTCGCTTTTTTATTAAAAAGAATGGGAAAATCATTTTAGTCTTGGTTTTCTTAATTAAAGTTCGTAAAGTAACTCATAATCAAAGTTTTTTATTATTAAACTTTTTGTTATTATTAACAAAAAAAAGTTTGGAAATCTATGGGACTTAACTGCTTTGGTTAGTAGTCCAGAGCTAAGAAAGTACTTAAACCAAGTTAAACTAACCTAAGGACAACACATACACCCGAAGGGGGACTCGAACCCCCGACGGCGAACGGTCGCGCGCACCATAGCACGTAGCCTCTGTGCTCACGGCCATTCCGCCGCGGCGGGATTAACACAAACGAATTTTCCTTTTACTTGTAGTAGTGTAAACGCTCAAGAGAAGTAATTAAAGGGAATACAAAACGCTCATTTAACATGAACAAACTTTTCTCTCTAATAATAAAATAATTCAGTAGCGTGTCCAACGTCTTTCTCCTCTGCACCTGCATTTAGCCGCCGGGGAGTAGAAGCAACAAGTTTTCCTGCAAACCTATTATTCTGCGAAATTTCTTCATCTGCTTTGGACGCCACTGGTTTGGCTTTTGGCGCAGTTTTGCAACAGTGAAATACTTTTCCACATCGTTGAAATGGATAGTAATGTTAAACTAATTACTACGTACAGTGCTAAAATTTGAATTTATATCAATGAAAACAGTTGATCTGCTGAAACATTTTCTTTCCAATACACCTTGAAATTGGTTACTTCTACCAATACCTTGGCTTGTGAATTAACGTTATTTTCCTGTTTTAGCATTTTACAACCGCCTTTGCTAAGCGAAAGTAAAAATGAGGCAATGCTATGCGATATCTGTTACCAACTAAAGACTTCATCAATTATTTTAGTTTTGATACAGTAAACGAATAATTGGAAATGTCTGATATTAATTTGAAAGTTTTACCTAGACATGCAATAATTGAGTAATTTCCTTTTTCTTAGAAACTGCTCCTAGAAATGAGCAAAAACCATTCAAGCCCATGTGCACCAGCAGTTGTATGAAGATAATAATAGCAATACTGACGGTAATAATTGAATTATTTGGTAACGCCTCTGCAACGGCATTTTTCGAACTAAGAAATTAGTTTAAATAGCAAAAATTTCATAAAGGCTTCGAATCGGAGATATGGTGGCTAGAAGCGTCATTCAATTCCTCGAATTTTGATTAGCATAAAGTCAGAAGCTTTCCTAAAATTGATCATTCAATTGGTAGCCGAATATATTCACCGTCTTTATTGTGTACGCCAAGCGTATTTTATGTTACAACAGGAGCCTGCTTCATGCTGTCGCATGATGTATGGATTGCTTTAAGTTTGCTATCTGCAATGTTTCAGCTCGATTCTTCATTCAGGCGTATTTTTAACATGCACGAAAATGACTACATTGCCTCTGTCAATGCCAAGTGAAGATCAGGTTTCACCATCATTATAAATCCACATTAAGTACATACCAATTCGCTACCGAGTGGCCCAGAACCGTTGTATATTTTTCAGTAACAGGCAGAAAACGCGGCGACCAGTCTGTAGAAAGCTCTATATCTTACATTACAAACTTGTCTCGTAAGGTCACAGGGCTCTTATACCTGAAGTTCAAACGTTGAAAATTTTGGAGCTGGGCTGGGATTCTTTATAGTACTTGATCCTATCTGAACCATATAGTTCGATCAAGTTGTCGCTTTATTCAAGATTGCAAATTTCTCCTTGAGAGACACATTTCCATTCGAATCCTGGCTCAGAACGGAGTAATTCGTAATTTCATTACATTCCGCAACAAGTGCATACAGGACAACTAGTGAAAATAGGTTCCGTTATTTCTAATCACACATTCGCACATCAAATAACTAGTGAATTAACAACTGAGACTTAACGTCTATTCGTGGACAGAAAGTAGCAGCGGTATGTGTGATTTTCGATACGTCGTCAGGAAAACAATAAATAAATAGTATACTTATTAGAGAATCAAATAGTTATATTTAACGTCTTTCGTGGTTTGTTAACAGGGTTTTCCGATTCAGTAAAAAACAATTGTCATTCATTTTCAGTTTAGATTTACGAACCGATACTTCTGAAAACTTGGGCATTTCACCTCTCTTTACGCCTAGTCAGCTATGACGACTTTACAAGGAGAGGACGCCTACTCCTCATCGCCGAATTCGTCCATGTAGGGCGTGGTGAGATATGAAAGTGCACCAAGTGGGAACTCCAGATGGCTAAGTGCTTAAGAAATAAAAGGAATTTTGATACGGATTTATCACCATATGCACCTTATCAACTGACCCTGAGATAGTCTGTTTAGAAAGCAGTGTTTGGCTCAGGAAGAAGATTTTGATTTTCCACGTGGAAGAGATCCACCTTCAGAAGAGGAGGAAAAAAACAGCGGTAAGAGATCGTATTTTTATTGAAAGGTTCGCGGGTTCGATTCCGCCCGACGACAAATATTTTTGCGCTTCTTGGCAATGGGTACACTACTGACTACACAATTAACCGCAACTTCATATAAGTTATATTTTGTATTTATATGTGCCCAGCATCAGGATGGGACTTCATTATTTAAAATAAACATACTATCTTGCAAACTTGGGGTTGTGAACAGTCCATAAGGTGCAAACACGAATAATCGTGGGGAGTCAAACAAATCCACAAATATATGACGAACTGATCCAATATGAAGACGGATCGCCAACATGCAGTATCAAAGTAATTCCTCCAAATGTACGCCACTACTGCAACCATGCGATATATATTTTTATCGTCTCGTAAAAAAATTAATAAAACTACTTCAAAACTGCACTTACCTAATCGAGAAAGAAGAAGAAATCACTTCCCGAGAAGTTTGCATGAAACTTCATTCCATTATACATCACCAGCTATCATCGCAAGTAATCTGCGACATGCAGCGTTACGCGTGGTTCGCTGCTGGAATGTACGATTGAAAGAACCTGTTTTAAGAATGTCATTCAAGTTTGTTTTTCTATGGAGACATTAAAAAAACCATGTAATGGCAAGAGGGCGGCGTTCATAACGTGCGCAAAATGCGGTCAAAATTATTGCTTCCCCTGTTTCTTCTTTGAATATCACGACGATACATATAATTGATCAATTGAAAAAGAATGAAGATTTCCATACAAGACGTCCCTAAGTACGCGTTAACTACAGTTCCTTTTTAAATGTTTGTAGTCCTGAATTTCATTCAATGCCTTCTCTTTTTTGCTTATACAGTATAATTTAATAAAATAACCAATATGATGTAGTGGTTAACTGTGACGTCAGTCTGCATCTACATTTATATTCTGCAAACCACTGTGAAGTACATGGACGAGGGTATGTCCCACTGTACCAGTTATTAGGGATTTTTCCCATTCCATTCACGTATTGATCGTGGAACGAATGATTGTTTAAATGCCTCCGTGCATGCTGTAATTAAATTAACCTTGTCCTCACGATCCCCACGGGAACAATATGTAGGTGTACACATTGACAAGGAGCAGAAAAAAAATTGCCGTTGGGTGGAGTTGAACATGTGACCTACTCAACACAAATACGATATTTTACCGCTGAGCCAAACACCGTTTCCTACACACGCCGTCACTGGGCAAAAAATTTTCAAATGTTTGTATAGCTTATGGGACTTAACTGCGGGGTCATCAGTCCCTAAATTTACAAACTACTTATGAACTAGGTAACAACAAGGACGGCACAAATATCTATGACCGAGGGGGGATTCGAACCCCCGACCGTAGTGGCCGTGCAGACCGTGACTGGAGCGCCTCAGTCCCTTTTTTTTCTATGGGTAGTTCTTGTCGTTGCGGACGCTTATCGTGTTTGTTCGTTTTGGTTTTACGTGTTCTTTGGCTCAGCTTTTTTATTACAGAGAGCGTTCAGCTCTCTGACCGGACGCGCTGAGCCACGGCGCCCGGCCGGCCGTCGCGGGGCAGTTGATAAGATGCATATGGTGATAGATCCGTATCAAACCACCTTTTATTTCCTATACGCTCGGCCATCTGGACTTCCCACTTGGGGCACTTCCGTGTCTCACCTCGACCTACATGTGCCATAAATTTGGACGAATTCCGCGATGACGACTATACGTCCTCTCCTTGGTAGTCAAAACTAAATGTTCAAATGTTTGTAGATCTATGGGACCAAAGTATTGAGGTTATCAGTTGTTACACTTACAAACTACTTAAACTAAGTTTAACTAACGTAAGTACAACACACACAATCTTAGTCGTCATAGAGTCTTGATAAGGGGCGAAACCTTTATCTTAATAATGGCAGGGTTACACTCCAAAACCAGAACAAAATAGTACGTCATGCCATTCCAAGTTCAAAAATATGCATAAATATTTCTTTCATGATTACAGGCAAGTTGCTGTTGATACGCTCTTGCCGCGATGGAGTGGCAGAGCGCTCTAAGGCGCCTTGCTGAGGAGCGCGTTCTTGCTTCTCGTCGGAGGTTCGAGTCCTCCCTCGGGCATGGATGTGTGTGTTGTGCTTAGGTTATATTAAGTTAGTTTAAATAGTTCGTAAGTCTAGGGACTAATAACCGCAGTAGTTAAGCCCCATAGATTTACAAACATTTGAACATTTTTGATACGCTCTTAATATTGAAGTTCGATAGAGTGTTTTCCGCTGTTAATCGTGATCTTTTTAACCCATTTCTTCCCAGCGTTGCGTACACGCAACACGAAATTTAGCCTTACAAAATGCAGTCGAAATGTACTACTATACAAAACTCACCATGCAAGTGTTAAAGAATTTTAAGTTAAGGCCTTTTAACACATGCATGGTGAGTTTTGTATAGTAAGTCCATTTCGACTGCATTTTGTAAGGCTAAATTTCGTGTTGCGTGTACCCAACGCTGGGAAGAAATGGGTTAACCGGTTCGTTAAAACAGCTAGTTTATGCAGAATTACTCGCCACAGTAACAACGTTTTGTAGCTGAGAGAAAACTACTCAGAGAGCAAAATTAGTTTGAACTAATATAGAATCTTAAGAGTTCAGATATTGTCTTCAAATATCTTTCTAATATCAATACATAATTTTGCCTAAAGATTACAAGATGATTTATATGACACTCCAGGCATATATCAGGGTAGCCGAACACCTTTCTCATCCTTGCCTAAAACTGCGACAGAAAGGTAGGAAGAAAGCTTTGTGTTTAATGATCCATCGACAGCATGGTCATTAGAGACGGAGCTCTCGCTCGGAGTTCTTAGGTTTCAAATGTTTGTATAGCTTATGGAACTTAACTACGGGGTCATCAGTCCCTAAACTTACGAACTACTATTGATCTAGCTAAGACTAAGGACGGCACAAATATCCATGCCTGAGGGGGGCATTCGAACCCCCGACCGTAGTGGCCGTGCGGACGGTGACTGGCGCGCCGCAGAGCGCTCGACCACCGCGGCCGGCAGAAATTTGCCGTTGGGTGGAGTTAAACCAGTGACCTTCTCAACACAAATACGATCTTTTACCGCTGAGCCAAACACCACTTGGAGTTCTTAGGTAAGGATGGGGAAGGAAATCGGCCGTGTCCTTTCAAAGGAATCATCGTGGTATTTGTGTGGAGTGATGTAGGAAAATCACGGAAAACCTAAATCTGGATGGACGGGTATGGAACCACCGTCATCCTAAATGCGAGCCCTGTGTGTAATCACTGTGCCACCTTGCACGGTATCAATGCAATAGTAGGCAGTTGAATAAAATGCTAAAAAACCTGCACAGCATTATATCCTGCTACTGGGATTTCCTGTTGGCCGTCAACACGTTGAGACAAATAAGCTGAAACACCGGGTTTGTATGATTACATGATTGCAGGACAATCTCTGAAGCCAGTCACAGCCATACGCAGCAATTTGAAATGGAACGACCACGCAAAGCTAAGAAAGGCAGATACCAAACAGATTTAATGGAATAATTCTCGGAAATTGATGTTTGGCCTTCGACCGATATTTCCGTATTATGTCCTAGTCTAAGACCTTACTGGGTAAAACTTCAGAGAACGTATGAAGAAGAGTGGCGCGTTTTTCCCTGTTCTGTGTAGTAAGGGACTGTCAAAGCGATATTCATTCGCTGCGGTGGAGTAGCCGAGCGGCCTCAGGCGCCTCGCTGCGCAGCGTGAGGTTGCTCGCCGTCGGAGGTTCAAGTCCTCCCTGGGGCATGGGTGTGTGTGTTTGTCCTTAGGTTAGTTTATCTTAGGTTAAGTAGTTTGTAAGCTACGGACTGATCACCACGCAGTTTGGTCCGATAGATTTCACAAACATCTGAACATTTGATTTGGTATTCATTCAACTCTAGTGGAAGTATTAATAGTGATTTATTGTCAAAATTCCGAGAGCACATGTTTCGGGAAAACCATTATTGCTTCCTTTTACAAATATCTGGAGAAAAGAGATTTTACCCGATACTGCCGCTCCCTTTTCCCGCACAGGGAATAATACTAGAGAAATATAAAATGCTAGCTACCCGCACGGTTTCGCACTGGTGGAATTTATATTTTATATGTATAAAAAATATGTGAGTATGCATGTTTTCGTTACTTTCTATGTAACATAATTAAACAAAATACATACCATGATTACACAATCCTCAGCGAGTTTAATCCATATTTACATACTAATATCACAGTGTAACGTATCTTTAAAACTTTACGAGCTGATTGTGCAAAATCGCTGACTGGAGATAAAATCTGTTTACGGTTCCGCTCTATTGTATAACGCTAAACACAGACCCACCAAAGTTGGTTCAATGTTGATCTGAGTCAGCGTGAAAGGCTTGGCAATAGTGCTAAAATCAGCTATCGACATGATTACAGCGCCTCGACTGCAGATGTTAATCGAGACACAATGTTTGGTATCGAAGCTTTCAAGTTGTAAAGATGGAAGGAAGACATCAGTAAAAATAGCTATATTGAAACTTCTCCCAACACGCAAAAGATTTACGTCCAGAATCTTTTTCGAGCGATAGAAGGACATAATACAAACGAAAAAACGGGTAAAGTTACTATGGCCTAGTAGGTACAGGCATGCAATGAAGTTTCAGCTGATTTTAATTCGCACAATATCTGAACAAACTGCGAGTGGTACAGTTTGAAACTGTATGAAAATATCAATAAAAGCACCACGAAAGCATTTGCCCATTAACAGATATGATTTTTTAAACTCTCTTTACAATTATTACGGTACATTTCATCTTTTAGTAAGCCTTACATATTCTAAAGCAGTAATGTGAAATAGTTTTGTTTCCCAACAGAACCCTAAAATGCTCTGAAAACTGACAGTATGCTTAAGTGCCGCGCGGGAGTAGCCGAGCGGTCTGGAGCGCCACTTTTCGGATCGCGTGGCCTCCCGCGTCGGAGGTTTGAATCCTCCCTCGGGCATGGATGTATGTGTTGTCCTTAGGTTAGTTTAATGTAGTTTAAGTAGTTTGTAGGTCTAGGGACTGATGACCAAGTAGTTTGGTCCCATAGAATTACAAACATTTGAACATTTTTTTATGCTTAAGTAGTAAAGAAATGGGCTGTGGTATGGCAGTGCCCTTGTAATTATCTTTTATGACCGATGCAGTAGAACGACTCTTGATAAGGGAGAAAAAATACAGCATGAAAGTGAATTCTAAACCAAAAACTTTTATAGGCCGTATGTCCACAAAGTATGTTCCGTTTGGTTATATGAAGCAAACGCGCATACATACAGAAAAGATATTTATTGTACAAAAATGTACACCTGTTAAACTACTGTTCTACACAGCTTCCGAAATTTTGCAGCACTTGACATAGCATGGTACAAGTTTTTGTATGCCTTCTTCATAGAAGTTTGTCGCCTGTGTATTAAACCATGTGGTTAACATGTTATTTCAGGTCGTCAAAATCGTTGAAGTTTTGACCACCAAGACTTGTTTGGTCACATTCGAAGTGTTATGTCGGGCATTATCGTGAAAAAAAGAAGGAAAAAAAAAAAGAAAAGAAAAAACACCTTTCGACAGTAATCTTCAGCTCTTGTTCTGTATTCTTAATCCTTTCAGTCCCACATTATGAATTCAGCTTTGAAAAATTAAAATTCAGTGTTTTCTGTATTAATACAGTGCACTAAACATAAAAATATGTGTTTTAAAATTTTTGATCGAACTATTGTTTTTTAATGTCATATTTCATGCGCAACATAGATGTTTGTAGCGAGATATTTTATTATTTGGACGTTACTTTGTTGATAGATAACACTGGCAGATCAATAATGTTAGCATAATCTTCGCCACAGCACCGAAGACAATTCACTGCTGAAATATAATAACATGAACCACACTCACGCTCACACTCACAGCCACGTACAGACGGCAACGTAACACAACCTCCAAGACTGCTAATTAATGCCTCAGAAGTGGCTACACGCCGTACCAACATTAGAAGCATGTTGTTCATCAACAACCATGCGACTTTAAAGACTGATACACAAAATACGGTATAAATCAGCTTTTAATAGATTAAAATTGTGTGCCGGAACCGGGACTCGAACCTGGGACCTTCGCCTTTCGCGAGCAAGCGCTCTACCACTGAGTTACCCCGACACGACTCACGATCCCGCCCCACAACTTCAATTCTGCCAGTACCTCGCCTCCTACTTTCCAAACTTCACAGAAGTTCTCCTGCGTAACTTGAAAGACTAGCACTTCTGGAAGAAAGGATATGGTGAAGACATGGCTTAGCCACAGCCTAAGGGATGTTTCCAGAATGAAACTTTCAATCTGCAGCGGAGTGTGCGCTGATATGAAACTTCCTGACAAATTAAAATTGTGTGCCAGAACCGGGACTCGAACCTGGGACCTTCGCTTTGTAGTTGTGGAACGGGATCGTGAGTCGTGTCTGCGTAGCTCAGTGGTAGAGCGTTTCCCCGCGAAAGGCGAAGGTCCCAGGTTCGATTCTCGGTTCCGGCACACAGTTTTAATCTGTCAGGATTTTTCATATCAGCGCACACTCCGCTGCAGAGTGAAAGTTTCATTCAGCTTTTAGTACGTTGTCCATGAACAACATGGGAATGAAAGGGTTAAAGGTCTCGCAGTAACCATGTGCATTGATTGTTTGGCCTCGTGGTACGGTGCACATGACGTTTACAGGTGTCAAGATATGCTTAGGCTTTACCTTCGTTAGGTATGAACTATGCCCCCTTTCCATTGATTGCTGTTGTGTTTCAGGGCTCTCGTACGATACCCAAGTTTCATCCCCCGTGGCTATTCGAGAAAGAACCCATCGACCTCTTGATTGTAGCCTGTCATAAACTGACGTGGACTGCCCATCCGTTTTTAGTGTTGTTCAGTAAGAAATTAGGGAACCCAACGTGAGTAAAGTTTTCGAAATTTCAATTTTTCAGTAACAAGTTCATGAATTAGTGATCGTGAGATTTGCGGGATTCCATAGCAAGGGCACTAAGTGTAAACTTACTGCTGTGCTTAAACTTCTCTTCAATTGTGTGAACCATTTCATGAGGAACCACAGACGGGCGTCCCCATCGATCTTCATCGTGCACTTGATCACATCCTTCATTGAAAAGACTGACACATCTTATAACCATTCAATCACTCATAGTATTTTGTCCGTAAACCTCGCAGATTTGCTGATGAATTTCCTTTGGTTCAACTTTCTTTGCATTTAGAAAACGAATCACAGATCTGATTACTAAATGGAGATGAGGACAACACCACCATCAATGTCTGTAGAGTTATTAATGAAGCCCAAACCAATGGACACCCATTAACACGGCGTGAGGTACAAACAGCATTAAAGAGCATGCGGAATGGAAAGTCAACAGGATTTGATAAGCTCAGGTCAGACATGATAAAGGCAGCAGAAACAACAGGCTTAAATTGGTTGCACAGAGTGTTATCAGTGATTTGGGAAGAAAACAAAATTCCAGAAGATTGGACTGAACGAGTCATCATTCCTCTGTTTATAAAGGGCAATCGGCGGAAATGTGGAAACTACAGAGGCATCACGCTGCTGTCCCACACACTGAAGCTGTTAGAAAAGATCATAGAAGAGACTTAGAAAGGTAGTTGAACCCTTGCTTGAGGAAGAACAACATGGATTCAGGAAAGACCGAGGTTCTATGGATCTTATTTTTTGCAATAAGAATGTTAACAGAAAAGTACTGGGAATATGGAAGAAATCTTGTTATTATATTTGTAGACATAAAAAAAGCATATGACAGTGTTCCTCGAAGCAAAATATGGGGATGTTTGGAAAACTTAAAGGTACCAAAGTATCTGATTAATAAAGTCAAAATGCTATACCAACAGTGTTATAGCTGTGTCCAGATAAGCAACGGACGATCAGAATGGTTCGAAACAAAGAGAGGTGTCCAGCAAGGAAGTGCCCTATCACCACTCCTATTTGTAATAGTCATGAACACAAGTATAAAATCTATCAAGAAAATTGACAGGGAACCTAATGCCCTTGTTTTCGCCGATGATTTGATGGTATGAGGAGAGACAGAAGCTGAAGTACAGAGGAAACTGAATGATTGGAACAACACATTCAAAAATTTCGGACTAAAGATAAGTAAAACAAAGACAGTAGAAATGACCATCAACAGGCAAGGAACAACATCAAATATATTTCTATATGGGGCTAAAGTAAAATCTGTTTCTCATTTCAAATACCTAGAAAGTATGATCTCTAAAGACAACACAGTTAAGCAGGAAATACTCAGCAGAACACAGAAGGCGTCCAGTTTTTACAGTCAAATAAGAAATCTTCTCTGGGATGATAAAATGCCACAAAAAGCGAAAGCAACCTTGTACCATACCTATTTCGTTCCAATCCTTACATACGGCTTAGAAACATGTACCCTACTAACCACAGACCTCAGCAGAATTCAGGCATTGGAAATGAGATTCATTATAACTATGAATCAAACAACCAGGCAGGATAAAATTAGGAATGAGGTAAATAGAAAAGTAGCTGGTATTGAGGTTGTTGTCACTAGCATCATAAGGAAACGTAGACTTCAGTGGTATGGGCACTTAATGAGAATGAATAGTTAAAGACCTGCTAAAAAGTGTTTCAACCTCAACCTCATAGGAAGAAGACCTCGGGGAAGACCAAGAAAACGCTGGATAGAGACTGTAAGATCATATGTGGAGGAGAAAGGACACATAAGGGAAGACATTCTGGAACAGAAGATGTATGAAGACAGGAGGAGATGGCGAGCGCTTGTACACCACACCCGGGAAACTGGAGCTGGAAACATGATGATGATGATATCTGATTTCACGCAGCGGTATTTTCAGTTACGGCTGACATTATATAGAAGCACTACTAAGCACACGTCGGCATCAGGGATCTGAAAATGGCGTACATGTCTTCTCCTTGGGTAAGAGGAACTTCCGCACATGCTCGGAACTGCTATCGTAGCACTGCCGCGGATAGAAATAGAAACGGAACTTACCTCATGGACAAGCCTCGTATCACAATCTACGACGCAACCATTATACCACGATCACGTCCTCTTGTTGAGAACTCGTTAATTGTAGATCCATAAAAGCGTGGTTGTGTTTTAATCATCAATGTGCATGCAGTTGTCGTTGGTTGGTGGGTTTTTTGGGGCCAGGGGTATTCATGCACGCCACGCACGTACTCACGAAAGAACCGTGAACCACTTGGGAGCGCATGCGGCTGTTATCGCACGATCTGATCAGTAGTAAAATAAATAAATAAAAATTATGAGCTCCACAGTTACTGCTACTCCAGCTAAGAGAGCGCATATGAGATTTTGCGCCATTATTGAGTCCTGTCGTAATTCGTAAACTGGTAATTTTCAAAACTGCTTGCAGCGAAGTATCTCAGCCTGAAACGATACATATCGAATTTGCAACTCTAAATCGACTACGCGGGCATTGATTTGCATACTATTTTGACGAGTGGTAATGTAAAGCTACGTTGACGTGAATGTGTTTACAGCAGAATCATGACACATTCATAGGAATTTTCGTAGAAATTTTTTGAATATTTCTGATATAGATTGCAACGTAATGTGACCTACGCGTTAGGTGTCCATACAGTATATATTTCTTAGATGAGCGAGGACAATTTTATTTGTATAAATACCGTCCGTAAGCTTCGACCCGTGGCATCGGCGTATTATCAGATGCGTGCGTGTTTGTTGGTGGCGTGAGTAATTAAGCGGTGGCTGAGTTAAAGAGCTGCGGCGGATTAGCCGCGCGTGCTGGAGCGCCGTATTGCGGTGCGCGCGGCAGTCCGCCGTGAGGGGTTCAAATCCCCCCTCGGGCATTGATGTTTGTATCGACTTCAATATAAGGTAGTTCATGAGTAGTTTGTAAGTTTAGGGACTGATGACCTCGCAGTTAAGTCCCTTAAGCCTTACAAACATTTGAGTTATAGACGATAGTTTCTTTAAAAGCAGAACATAGTTCATAGATTAAGATTTTGTGTTTAAAAAGTGATCGGTAGCTTCACTATGATAGTGAAGTAAAGGTTAACAGAGAGCATTTCGTTTAGCATGTGAGCGTCTAAGGCGCGAATTTTTGGACTGGGACCTGTTAGCGATGATACATTCTGTTGTGATTTGCCGGCCGCGGTGGCCGAGGGTACTGAGGCGCTCCAGGCACGGTCCGCACGGTCGTGGGTTCGAATCCCCCCTCGGGCATGGATATTTGTGCCGTCCTTAGTGTTAGCTAGTTCATAAGTAGTTTGTAAGTTTAGGGACTGATGACCACGTAGTTAAGTCCCATAAGCTCTACAAACATTTGAACATTTTTGTTGTGATCTGTAATTTACGAGGATAATCACAGCTTATTTATTATTTGACCACAAAATAGGTGTGACAGTTTTACTTTTTTATAAGTTGCGCGTGAATAGCCGCGTAATCGATTTAGAGTTGCACATTCGACATACATCGTTTAAGGCCGAGATTCTTTGATTGCAAGCATTGTTGGAAATTACCATTAACTTATCTGTTCACTTCAAATATTCATCACGGAAGGGACGTGCCCCAAGCGGCAGCACTGTAATTACAGAAGAATGTTGGTTGGGTGTTATTTCACTAGGGTGGCTGCTGACGTTCAGAGTGCCAGACGTAAACTTTTACGTTTAACGTAATAAATATTTTGATCCGTTCTCTACCAAACTTCACAGGATACCCGCTCCGCCAATCTGAAGATTTTGTGAAGATTTTATCAGAATTGATCCAGCCGTCTTGGATTCTATAGCGAACATACATATATCCATTTTTACAGAAAAGATAAAAAGCTCTTGATTATCATTTTGCAATCATAGTAAGACTTAATTTTAAAAATTACTTCTTCATTCTCTGTAAGTATACTTGTCAAGTTGCTTTAAGGTAAACAGTAAAAGAATGATTTGTGGAAGAAGAGTGAATTTCTGTTGACGTAAGCCGCCTGCGGTGGTGCCTATCGGGCGCATTGTGAGGAGAAGCTGGTGTGACAAGCTGCCTCGGCTCATCAGCCACGCCCAGAATCTAATGCTGGCAGAGCCCGCATCCTTGTCTAAATAGTCTTGGGCTGCGCCCCTCTATAGACGATGGTTCCTCGACATTAATTGCCTCTGCCTTAATGCCACTCAGCTCTCATTACTTAAAGAGCTTCAGAATGGTCTGCCTTTTTTACTGCTTATAACAGCTTCTCGCGCACCAATACGATTTCCAGATTCCCATATTTACTTCTTTTATGTATAGGTCCGTTGCAATTCTGCAGTCAGATTCGTCCTACCGAAAAACAGTCAGTTGGAGTCACTCACCTCTTGATGTGTTTCTCCTTCAGCAGTTCCTCCTGTTGTGATCTACATGAAAAGTAGTAACATAGCTCGGCTGGAAAAAGGTGTGGGGAAAAATGACGATAATACAAATTTTCAGCAGCTCGCATAGCATGTTAAAACGTTTATGGTGGTGGGCTTAAAAATGACTCACACGGGATTTACTTTAATGCAATAAAAATTAAAATTCTCCAGGATACAAGTTACTAACAAGATAATGACGCAATAGTCACAAAGTCAGAACTCACAACAAAAATTTAATTAAAACCAAACGCCGCGGTAGAATGGCCTTGAGGTGTAAGGCGTCTTGCTGCGACCCATGCGTTTGCTCCCCGTCGGACGTTCGAGTCCTCACTCGGGCATATATATATATATATATATATATATATATATATATATATATATATATATATGTGTGTGTGTGTGTGTGTGTGTGTGTGTGTGTGTGTGTGTGTGTGTGTGTGTGTGTGTATGTGTGTGTGTGTGTGTGTGTGTTGTCCTTAGATTTGTTTACGTAGCTTTTATGCCTAGGGACTGATAACCTCGGTGGTTAAGTCCCATATATTTACCAACATTTGAACTTTTATCAAATTAAATGTTTCTGAATTTGTGAGACTTAACTCCTGCGGTTACCGCTCCCTAGGCTTACAGACTACTTCAACTACACTACTGGCCATTAAAATTGCTGCACCAAGAAGAATTGCTGTTGATAAACGGGTATTCATTGAACAAAAATATTATACTAGAACTGACAAGTAATTAAATTTTCACGCAATTTGGGTGCATAGATCCTGAGAAATCAGTACCCAGAGCATCCACCTCTGGCCGTAATAACGACCTTGATACGCCTGGGCATTGAGTCAAACGGAGCTTGGATGGCGTGCAGGCACAGGCACATACCATCACGCCGGGTGACACTCCTGTATGGCGATGACGAATACACGCTTCCAATGTGCGTTCATCGCGATGTCGCCAAACACGGATGCGACCATCATGATGCTGTAAACAGAACCAGGATTCATCCGAAAAAAATGACGTTTTGCCATTCGTGCACCCAGGTTCGTCGTCGCATACACTGTCGCAGGCGCTCCTGTCTGTAATGCAGCGTCAAGGGTAACCGCAGCCACGGTCTCCGAGCTGCTGCAAACATAGTCGAACTGTTCGTGCAGATGTTTATTGTCTTGCAAACGTCCCCATTTGTTGAGTCAGGGATCGAGATGTGCCTGCACGATCCGTTACAGCCATGTGGATATGATGCCTGTCATCTCGACTGCTAGTGATACGAGGCCATTGGGATCCAGCACGGCGTTCCGTATTGCCCTCCTGAACCCACCGATTCCATATTCTGCTAACAGTCATTGGATCGCGACCAATGCGAGCAGCAATGTCGCGATACGATAAACCGCAATCGCGATAGGCTACAATTCGACCATTATCAAAGTCCGAAACGAGAGGGTACGCATTTCTCCTCCTCACACGAGGCATCACAACAACGTTTCACCAGGAAACTCCGGTCAACTGCTGTTTGTGTATGAGAAATCGATTGGAAACCTTCCTAATGTCAGCACGTTGTAGGTGTCGCCACCGGCACCAACCTTGTATGAATGATCTGAAAAGCTAATCATCTGCATATCACAGCAACTTCTTCCTGTCGGTGAAATTTCGCTCCTTCTTTCGCATCTTCGTGGTGTAGCAATTTTAATGGCCAGGAGTGTAACACTAACCTAAGGACAACACAAACTCACACCCATGCCAGAGGGAGTACTCCCATCTTTCTCATCAGCCTACGTGTATGTTCCAGAAAGAACGCACGAACATACTGTAATATAGTTGGCTAAAAAATATTAGTATCCTATCAGCTGGCTGAAAAAGTCCGCGCAGTACCGCTCTTTTCTAGTAGTCAATCAAAAACTACCTACCTTTCCAGAATTATATCACAATATAAAAATTAGAAAATAAAAAAATAAATAACACTTTAATGATCTTTTTTTACATCAGTTTGAGGTTCGATGCCACAAAATTTCTACGAGCTGAGCTCCCTCCTCCCCCGACCAAAATCCTGGATTCGACACTGCATTGATGATACATTTCAAAAGGGACTCCCTGAATGTAAATAACAATTTCTGATCGTCAACTCACTTCGACATCTCGCAGATATTCATACACATAATACTAAATACTCTTAGCGCAGTCTCTTCTCATTATTAAAATGTTAACTTGACATGTCCTATACAATTTGCCGATGACGGGCAATTACTGTTTCTTCAGTGCGGAGGCACTCTTAGATTCTTACTCTTACGGGAATCAGTTTAAACAACTACGAGTTTGAGTAATAGTGGGCAGGGTAAATTTGAAAATTTCTATCTGACGGGAAGCGTGCTTGAGTAATCCATTGCAGGTGTGTTGATCGCTGTGTCGCCAGTGGTTCAGTCCGCTTGCGGCAGCGGCTGTGTACGGAGCCCGTGCGGTGCTTCGCAGCGGCAGCGGATTGTTTACTTCCTGCTCGCTTACGCCAGCGCTTGCTTTTTTCTGAAGTTGCGGTAACATGGAAAAGCATTAATGGATCAGATTAGCAGAAGAGATACTCTGAAGTTCACTTTAGAACGTAAATTTACCCGACCAACATCGTTTGAGTTTGAAGATTGGTCAACTGCTGTTGCAAAGATTCGATCAGAGGACATTATTGGATACCACATGTCGAGTGTCAATAGTGTGATTTACGTTAAGCTGGCATCTTCCGAATTATTTGAGAAGGTCGTTCTAGACACAGGTGGTTCCTTGAAATTTAACCACAGATGTTAATGTAAGGAACGTCACTGTCGACCACTTCGGTTTTGGAATTAGGACTATCAGGATTTTTGGGTCGCCATTTGAGGTACCTGGCAGTGAAATAGACGCCGTCATTGCTCCCTTTTGTTAGAGTTCTCAGTAATGTTGCCGAGAGGTGGTCTTCCGCACATAAACTTCCCGTGCTGAACGGTGTCAAAAGTAGAACTCTGTCGACACATACCGTCTTATATAAACGTATGCGGGTTTAGAGGTATCAAAATCTATGTCGGTCAACTAATTACCTGTGCACTTTGTAATAAGCCAGGTCACGTGCGTGCCGAGTGCATTCAACGGTGCATTCCGCAGCTACCAACAGGTGAAACTCTAAAGGCCCCAGAAATGACGATTTTCCCTGTGGTGTCCTAACCACCAAGGCAAGGTTGGCACCACACAACGGAAGAAGAAGTAAGAGACGGTCGCTGCCAGCGGCCCCCAATGAGATCGCAAGGTGGCCGCCACGCCCTCCTGAAGTTCGCAGCGCCACCGCCAACCGACGTTAGCTAAGCAAGCTATGTGAAGTGAAAAGTGACTTGTGTGGTAGACGTGCCCTGGAAGACTGGACTACAGGAAAGGTTGTCTGTATTAGTATGTGGCCAATTGCAGACTTTTTTAAGTTTTATTGCATATACTCAAGTTAAAAAAAATGTTTAAATGGCTGTAAATCTATCGGACCAGTCCGTAGCTTACAAACTACTTACACCTAGGTAAACTAAACTACGAACAAACACACACACACACACACACCCATGCCCCAGGGAGGACTCGAACCTCCACGGCAAGCAACCGCGCGCTCCGCAGCGAGGTGCTTTAGACCGTTTTTTTTTTTTTTTTTTTTTTTTTTTTTTTTTTTTTTTTTTGCTCTGTGGGTAGTTCTTGCCCTTGCGGACGCTGATCGTTTTTGTTCGTTCTTGTTCGGTGTGTTTTTTGGCTCAGCTTTTTTATTACAGAGGGCGTTTAGCCCTCTGACCGGGCGCGCTGAGCCACGGCGCCCGGTTCGACCGCTCGGCTACTCCACCGCGGCATATACTCAAGTCACGGAGATCTTGTCTACTATTGAATGTTCAGTTAGACATGAACAGTACATTGTACCAAGTTTGAATTTTGTTACTGTTTTCATGATACAGCAGTGACTGTGAAAAGATAAGTACTGTTATGTTCTTTTGTTTCCACTATGGAAGAACTTCTGTGTAAAATAAAAGTGTGTTCGTGTCTCAGCCAGCGCCCTTGCCAGCCACTTGCACCTTCCTCAAATTGCCAGTAAGCAATCCACGCCAGAACGATAATAGGAACTGACTGACGACGCGAAAGCACGAATACATTATTCCCAACAACGTATGTGGCACTGGCGCGTGGTCAATTGATTGAGCTACCAGCTAGTGACATTTGTTTAGATGTATTGGCCGCCGATGACGTCACGAACGAAATAGCAACTCCAATGGAAATTCCGTAAAGTACGACAGAAAAGGCACCAAAATCTGAAGTAGTGCAGCAGTCTCCTACAATGACAACGGAAGACACCGCAGTACGTACAGAGAATATGGGGGCGGAGGAAACAGCTGACACACGAACACCAGAAAGTCGCGCGCGCCATTGGAGACTAGGCAGGACAATGAATCTGCTAAGTCATCTCGCAAACATAAGAAACGCAGACTGCTGCAAGGAGGGGCTGCGGAGAAGTCAGCTCCATTGCCCGAAAAAGGGAAACAAGTTAAGGACAAAATTACCGGAGAGCCAACCACTGTTGCAGTTACACAGAATCAGCCACCATCGCAAAAGCAGGTAGAACTTGTCGTGTCGCTGAAAGCCGACACAAACAAGGAAACGGTCGACATGACGTCAACCAAACAAATGAAGAAGCGGCGCAGCAGTCACGTGATCAGGACCGACGTAAGACAGTGTCTGCTCAGTGTCTACTGGTCAGACGAGGTAGAGAATGTAGACAAGGACACCCTTATGGAAGATGCTTCGGGGGATGCTGGTAAAGTAGGACACACAGTGAAAACGGATTCTGCTGTTACAGATACCACGCCCGTGGAAACTACGGACGCGGAGAAAGACGCTAACTCTGATTTCTATTAATCTGTAGATGTTTAACACCTCACATATACACATGTGTGATCGCCAATCCTACAAAATTGTCACGTTAAATATCAATAAGTGTCGTAGCTCTATCCGGTTGCAACACATTCAAGTTTTTTGTATTCCGCAGATATAGATATTCTATTGCTTCAGAGGTTGCGGACATTAATTTAGAACAAATATTTGGGTACAATGTCATCGCCAACCCGGGTCTTGGTGCGGATTTCGGGACCGCCATCCTATTAAGAGAAGGAATTGTGGCACATAACATCGAAATGCTAGTCAGAGGAATTGCAGCAACCATTAACAACGTTAGAATTATTAACCTATATGCTCCCTCAGGATCCCATAACAGGCGTCGCAGAGTTGAATTTTATAAGGAATAGATTCTTCCTTTATTTAGAACAACGTATGACCCGCTTATTTTGGCGGGAGATTTCAACTGTGTCTTGCACCCAAAGACCAGACACCCAATTTTAACAAATCCGTGAAACTGGAACGGAGAGTCAAGAAACTTAATTTTAATCGACACTTGGGAGCACAAGTATGGAGCAACACCTGGATTCACGTACGTAACAAATCATTCTGTAAGTAGGCTAGATAGAATATACGTATCAGATAATCTCAAACAGCGAATTCTGCTATGTGAGGTCTGGCCAACTATTTTCACAGACCATGCGGCATATATCTGTACCTTAAGAAACAGGGCACATACCGCAGTACGGAACCCTGAACACTCAATGTTTAGACGATCAAGGATGTCATGAGGCCTTCACACATGCGTAGAATGAAAGTCTCAAGTTTCGGACATATGATTCGGCTATCAAATGGTGGCTACAGTGAGCCAAACCTAAATTACAGAAAGTCATGTTACAGTATTCAAGAGACAAGAACTGGTGGCTTAAACGAACCATTGGATTTCATTATTCAAGTTTACAAAAATTGAACAAACTGGATGAGACAGTCATGGAGAACTACGCCAAAATTAAGAAAGTGAAAGCCAAACTACTACTACTTAAAAGGAAACAGTTGGAAGGATTAAAAGTCAGATCCCGAATCCAGGACTCACTACAGCATAAAGCGACGTCAATTTACTCTGACACGTGAGAGTAAACGAGGTAGAACCAAGATACTAAAGTAACTGAAAACTAACGACGGTACACTTTTAACTCACCAAAGTGACATTAGAAATGCGATTAAAACTGCGTACACAAATTTATGTCTGAGATAATGATCGATGACAACGTCTTTCAAGAATTAGCGAAGAACAGACTTACCCCTCAGTAATCACATGCACTAATAACACAAGTGACAGAAGACGAGCTGGAAGATGTGCTGTTTCACAGTCCAAAGAATAAATCGTCAGAATGTGACAAAGGAAGGAAGGAAGCTTGGAGTTTAACGTCCCGTCGACAGCGTGGTCATTAGAGACGGAGCTTACGCTCGGAATGTTTGGGTAAGGACATGGAAGGAAATCGGCCGTGCCCTTTGAAAGGAACCATCCCGGCATTTGCCTGGAGTGATTTAGGGAAATCACGGAAAACCTAAATCAGGATGGCCGGAGGTGGATTTGAACCACCATCCTTTCGAATGCGAGTCCAGTGTGTTACCACTGCGCCACCTCACTCGGTGGAGTGTGACAGACTCCCTGTAGATTTTTATCAAACCTTTTTGACACAAATGACGAAACTGACGAAGATACGTGATGAATTAATAACACCTGATCTAAATATCCCGCAAGAGTGCAGTGGAGGGCTGGTGGAGTTAGTTCCAGAACGTGCAAATAGTAAAACTGTCGCCAACCTGAGACCAATTACTTTGTTAAATAGCGATTATAAACTTTTTGCGCGTATTCTTGCAAAAAGGATGAAAAATGTAATGCATCAAGTCACCGAAACATATCAAACCAGTGTCGGCAGAGATAGGTCCATTTATCAAACACTAGTGGATTACCGCGATTTAATATCAGTGGCGGATGCATGCAGGATTACATGTGTAATAGTAAGCTTGGACTTTGACAAAGCCTTCCATAGAGTCAACCACCTTTATTTGGTCAAAGTGATGCGGTCGCTGGGTTTTCCCGTGCATTTCATCGCTGTAATACAGAACTTATTACAGATCAGTACATCACGAGTGATTGTCAATGGACGGCCTGGTGGCATGATCCCTGTCAGAAGCTCCGTAAGAAAGGGTTGTAAATGTTTGTAAGGCTTATGGGACTTAACTACGGGGTCATCAGTCCCTAAACTTACAAACTACTTATGAACTACTTACGAACTAGGACGGCACAAATACCCATGCCCGAGGGGGGATTCGAACCCCCGAACGTAGTGGCCGTGCAGACCGTGACTGAAGCGCCTCAGTCCCCTCGGCCACCGCGGCCGGCTAAGAAAGGGTTGCCCGATGTCGGCGTCACTCTTAGCAATCGCCATGGAACCTCTACTAACAACATTGACGGCGCAGTTAACGGACTACAGTTATATGGACAGAAGTTAGCGTGTCGGGCATATGCTGATGACGTTGGCTTCCTGATCAACGCAAATGATGTCAACACCGCACTGAAGACGATAATGACGTATGAAACGGCATCTGGTGCATTAGTTAATTGGCAAAAATCGGGCATAATCAACATAGGCAAAGGAATAGGTTTGCCTAATTATCACCGTTTGCAAGAGGTGTCCAAGATGCAAAGTCTCGGTGTCGACTTTATAAAAACAATTCGAGGAACTGTTGCCGCAAATTATAAACAGTTATTGGATAAGATTCGAGCACAGCACAGTGAAAGGATGTTAGATAAGTTGCAAAAAGTTGCACTGGCGAATACGTATATCACTGCCAAGGTCAACTTGTAACACTATAAGCGTACTCCTTTCCCTGATAATCCATTGTTTATTGTTTTATGCAATTGTTACTAAATTATTTAATTTAATGATTTTATATATATATATATATATATATATATATATATATATATATATATATATATATATATATATCGATTATCAATTGTATTGTAATGACAGGAAAGTGAAAAGCTCTTAAGTATAAATGACTTGTTTAAACTACTGTCTAGACAACTGGTTAATATGAAAACATTAATTAAAACACAAGGTGACACCCTTCGTGAGAAACGTAGCAGAAACATTGATACTGAGGATGAAATAAATTGTATAAACAATAAAGTTGCCAGTGTGCAAGGACAGGTTAACGAGATTAATGATTGGTTTGAAACCGAAGTAGTTAACATACAAAACAGTGTAGAACCTATAGTAAATGTGAAAGTAGATGAAAACGTTTCCGGTTTAAAAACAGAGATTATTGGTGAATGCAAATCCGCATATCCCGTGTAAAGTCCAGTATTAGAGTTTGCGAACAGAAGTGTGAAAAAATACTTCTAAAGTTCAAGGCAAAATAATTGACCTTGAAAGAAAAATACAAAGTCAACCTAGTAATATTGTTGACAGAGTAACTACCACCAAACTATTGGAAGGCGAGGAAAAGTTCGATCCTTCTCAAAAACATAATGGATGCCACCCATTAGATTTAATCAAAAATTGCGAAAGAGTTTTTCCAGAAAATTTAACCGATCTAGAAAAAAATAACATTGTAATTGGTGCTTTGGCAGGGGATGCCAAACTATGGAGGCTTAACCTTGATACTAATAATAAGACCTTTGACCAATTTAAAGCCAAATTTGCGGAAGTGTATTGGTCGGATCAGAAATAAGACAGTTTGTGGCGTGGTTTTGTCATGGCCAGATTGAATGAACGCGAAGGCAGGAACACACTAAAAAAGAATTTTGCGAAAACTGGTATCGCAAATTAACGCATTTAAGAAACCGTAGGTTAGATTCCTAAATAATATGGGAGCTGTGGAAAAAGCTTCCTGAGGATTCTAAAAGATATGTCGGGAGTGGCCACTGAAGGTTCTCCGCATTTTTGGAGAAAGTACAAGACGAAGATCATTGGCGAAGTGCTGAGACCACCGCCAACAACATCAAGGTCATCGTAATAATCACTCGGAACATGGACAAGGGAATGGTGGTAATAGAGTCCATATTAATGTTGTTCAAAGAGGCAGAGGTAGAGATAGAGGCAGAGGACGTGGCCGAGGATTTGTGCCTCAAAATTTTGTTGATGACGGAAAACTGATGGCGGATGGCGGAAAACTGAAGCCGGCCGCGGTGGCCGAGGGGACTGAGGCACTTCAGTCACGGTCTGCACGGCCACTACGGTCGGGGGTTCGAATCCCCCCTCGGGCATGGATATTTGTGCCGTCCTTAGTTGTAGGTAGTTCATAAGTAGTTTGTAGGTTTAGGGACTGATGAACTAGTAGTTAAGTCCCTTAAGCTTAACAAACATTTGAACATTTTTTGAAAACTGAACACCGCGTGTGTTGTGGGTCGGACGAGCGCAGAGAATAATTTTAGACCCAGACAGAAAGATAATAGTTTTCGCGGTAGGCGTGAACGTTGTGAATGTGAGCAAGTGTACTGCCAAGGGCAACAGGCAGTTGGTAGCGTAACAGCTAACGCCGGCTTACTGGTAACAGCTGACGGGGAGAATATCGATCGGCCGCTAGCGGGGCGATTGACCTCGAGCTTTAGAAGAAGGGAAGCTGTCGAGAAAAATACGACAGTTCGCGTGAATGAAGGGGTAGATGATATCACAACGGAAGTAAAAGAAATAAGTTAGTTATCTACAGACAGTTACACTCGGGCAGGGTAGAATCAGGTGACAATGAGTCGTCAGAATTCAATGAATGGAGGGAGCAAGTTGCAGACTTGTATTCCGGTTTGGCTACGTGCGAATGGCAGGATTATAAGACAGACTATGCGATTGAGCCTATTAGTAGTAAAGAGTGGAGGAAGAGGTACGCTTTGCAGTTAGTGGTACCTGACAGTAGGAAGACAGGAGAAAAATAGCGCCGCGCAAAGTTCGCGAGCTGCTAATGTAGAAAAGAATGGTGATAGAAAATATAGAGGCGCCGTGGAAATTGCACGAGCTGCCAATAATAATAATTCAGTCACATATAAGTCTAGTGTGGAGGAAAATGAAATTCGCAGCGTGGCCAAACGCAATGATCTGATTGACAATGTTGCTCACAGTAAATACGCTAATGTTTGTTCAAGTGAATGTTTACGTCTAGTTGAGGAACACGATGTTTACGATAAGTATGAAGTAAAGGTAGACGTCATCAGGCCCGATGAAACAAGTAGTACACATTTAATTATGGGGTCAATTAGCAAAGATATAGTAGGTTCGCAGGGGCAAGATGAAAAGGTACATGCTTGTCCTGACGATAGAACGGCCGAGGAATTGAGCACCTGTATGCGGAGAGCATTCTTGCTAGAGCCTAGTAGTGATATTGAAGATTTCGAATACCAAAGTAGCTCTTCTGAGGAAAGTAGTGAAGATGAAGTAGTAGGAGACTATATATCTACGGAATCTGATGTCTCACCAAACAAAATAGTCGAAATCTGTCATTGAGCCTAACATAAAATATTTGGATTCACATTTAATGATAAAGATGAATTAGTTACATGTAAAGAAAGTTGAAGATAGCTCGTCAGATCCATGGACAGATATCGAAATCGATGGAGAACAATGTCCTGAAGAAGTTGTACAAATGCAGGAACGATTAAGAATAGTGAAAGAGGTTGAAATTCAGAAACCTAAAGAACCACCTGACGAGGGAATACATAAGCAGGAGGCTCAGTTTGTTAAATATTTCGAATCTCTGAAAATGAAGAAACCACACGATGAGAATAATTTCGGACGATCAGGGGATTTACCTAACAAAGGCTTTAAGATCCCGGAAATGAAAAGACCTGCCGATAGTGATAGTGGAACGACCTAATGGTTAATCAAGATTTATTATGGGAAGAACAAGACAAACCTGATGATAAATACAACAAACAGACTATTATTTCTGTAGATATTTATGGAGTAAAATTGCAAGTGTTGTTAGATACTGGGGCACAAATTAGCGTAATATCCCAATCAGTTTTCAACTATATTTCTAATCGGTCAGGACTTGTGATAATGTCTGCAGAGTTTTCATCAACACCTCAATCAACAGCACAACAAGATCCAGTTCACTATGGAGATTGAGAAGAATGGTGTGCACCCTTTCCTCGATGTAGAGGTTTATCGGAAGCCAGAGGGCAAACTGGGCCATCGGGCATATAGAAAAGCTACCAGCACAGATAGATACCTTCACGCAACTTCCCACCATCATCCTTCGCAAAAGAAGTCCGTGCTCCACACTCTAAGAGGGCCCATCGGATTAGCGATGAACAACACCTGAAAGCAGAATTAAAAAACATCAGGTCCACCTTCGAAGCAAACGGTTATGGGAAGAGGATGATTGAGCAAACTATGACATATAATGATAGAAATAAAAGGGAAGAACCAAAGGAAGGACAAACCATCGCCCTATTGCCATATGTAAAAGGAGTCACCGAACGAGTGGGCAAAATTCTTCGTCGAGAGGGCATCAGACCTATATTTCGCAGCAACAATAAGAGATGTTCTAGGCTCAATGAAGGACAAAACTGATAAGTTGCACACAGCTGGAGTCTACGAAATCGGCTGTGAGTCCGGCCAGGTGTATATTGGAGAAACTGTGCGGCCGATTAAAACAAGGATAGCCGAGCACGAGAGGTACATTCGGCTGGGACAGCATACGAAGTCGGCAGTAGCTGAACACCAGGAAGAGTGCGGCAAACATATAGGTTTTCAGAAAGTCACTGTACTGGCAAAACAACCCTACAATTTGAAGAGGAAAATCAGGGAAGCAATAGAAATAGCTAAGCGATCCGGAAATATGAACAGAGAAGACGGGTACAGACTTCCGGCGTCTTGGTTGCCAGCAGTAGCAGCGCTTCGCGACGACACCGCGCGCAGTGCAGTTCATAGGGGCCCGCCCGGAGACAACAGCGGCCGCGCGTACACAGAGCAAATAGCACGCTCTAGCCGGCGCTAGGCATCACTGCTACGTCACTGCTACCACCGCTCCTCATTCGCCAATTTCAACAAATGGCAAACATTAATGTAAACACCAATCCTGGACTTCCTTTTCCACCAATAGGAAGAAATAGAGCTGAAACCACCAATAACAACCGGCAACATTTAATACTTAAGACACCAGATTTCCCTCATCCAGCAGTAAACGTAACACCCAGAAGATGGCCGCTTGCAATAGTGGCCGAAACGTCGGTGAAGTATTTGATATATTGACGATGCCGTCCAGCACCCAGAAGAGTTTTATCAACAATGACAACGGCCGCGGAAGCCTTCGTTAACAATTGTAGAAAAGTTAAGTGACATGTCGTCTGACCAAAATTCTGAGCTATTAGGTGTTTTGGAGGGAAAGAAAAATGTGTCCTCAGTCAAACCAGGGAGAGTTAAAAATTTTGAATATCAGAATTTGCACCCCATGATGCTTTCTTTGTGAAACCATATTCGGCATCTATATCAAGAAACAAACAGTACAGGAGGAAATCGATAAGATGATTGAATGGGATGTGATAGAAAGAAGCAATATCCAGAACAATAATACATTGATCATTGTTAACAAAAGACATGGGGGAGTCAGAATAGTGATAGACGCTTGGACAAAATTGTTAAGAAAGAAATAGATAGGCCCGAAAACCTGGAGGAAATGTTTCAAAGATTTCATAATATAAAGTACCTTACAAGCCTTGATTTAAACGCTGGTTATTGGCAAATTCCTCTAAGTAAAGATTCACAGAAGTTTACTGCCTTTCTCTTTGCTGGAAATGTTATCAGTATAAGGTAGTCCCTTTCGACCTACATACTTCAGTTCCAGTTTTCAATAGAGCTTTAGATTCACTGTTAGGTCGGGAATTAACACAAAGGTTGACAATTTATGTAGGCGACCTATTGATTGCAACTGAAACCTCGGAAGAACACTGTGAAATTTTGGACAAAGTTTTCGTTGCATTGCAAAACGGGGGTATGACCTTAAAATTGAAGAAGTTCGAAATCGTAAAGAAAGAGATAAAATTTTTAGTAAACATTATTTCGACCACAGGAATTACAAAAGATCCACACCAAATGGAAGCAATCAGTAATTGTCCTCCACCTAAATTCAAAAAGCAATTAAACCGTTCCTTGGTCTTTGTGGATTTCATCGTAAGTTTGTACAGGGGAGGTTTTCAATAGTATTCATCTGAACAATTTATTAAAGAAAAATAGTGCTTTTATTTAGACAGAAGACTGTCAGAAAGATTTCGAAAAACTGAAAGAGGAAATGTTAAAGAACATCATTTTGTAGCATCCAGTATTAAGTGAACCATTCCATTTAAGTTCTGACAGTAGTGATTACGGAATAGGTGTAGAATTGTTTCAGTAAGTAGATGACGGGGAAGGAAAACTCCACAGAACTATAGCATTTGCAATCAGGACTTTAACAAAATCTGAAAGAAATTACACCATTTCGGAAAAGGAGGCCTTAGCTATAATCTGGGGTTTAAAGAAATTTAAATATTATTTATGGGGAACCAAAGTTATGATACATACATATCACAAAGCCTTAACGTTTCTACGAGATTACAAAATTTTCACAGGTAGATTAAATCGCTGGGCACTACACTTTACAGCAATACAATTATGAGATTTGTAATGTAAAGGGGACAGACAATGTAATAGCGGACGCATTATCTTGCTTACCCGAGGGTTCAATTTGTGTACCCAAGGAAACCAATGATGATGGCACATTTATGCTTAGGTTTATGAAGGAAATAAAGGGTAGGAAGAAAATTGAAACTATTTGTAAAGATATCGGTAAAAGTGAATTTTGGCAATGCAAAATTTCCCCAAATATCTAAATATTACAAAATCTTTGAAGGTATTTTGTACAAACATGAAATTTTAGATTCAGAAAAATGGCGTGTATGTTGGCCATTCCAATTTGAAATTGAAATTATTGATTATTTTCATTTAGCTTTAGGACATTGTGTTGCTAAAAAGTGTATAGAAAAAATGAATGATGTAGTAGCCATAAACAGTAGTGTAACGAAGAAGGTAACTGAACATCTAAAATCATGTGATGTTTGCCAAATAGTCAAAGTGGCTAATAAAACAAACAAAGGCTGTATGAAAAATATTCCAGAAGACATTCTTGACATACTTTCAGTAGACTTATATGGTCCCCTACCAAAAACTTCTGGTAGTTGTGCACATATTTTGTAGTGGTAGAAGTGTTTTCAAAATTTGTTAAATTGTATCCAATCAAGAAAGCAACTGCCAAAACTGTGTTTAAATATGGAGAAGCATTTTAAAACTATAGGTAAGCCTAAAGCAGTGTTGTCAGATAATGGACCCCAATTTAATTCAAAAATTTGGAAGGATGGTATGGAGAAGCACATTGTACAGGTTAAATATATATCTGCATACCATCCAGCTAGCAACCCTGTAGAACGTTATATGCACGAATTGGGAAGGCTTTGCAGGACTCTCTGTCATCATAATCATAGAGATTGGGATAAATTTATACCCGAGTTTGAATCTGTAATGAATTCACTGTATCACGAGTCTACAGGATTTACTCCTGGAGAAATATTGTTAAATACCAAGAGTAAAAGTATAGTCGAGGAAAAGTTGAAATTTCCACATGATACAGAGAAAAGTCTCGATGATAAAAAGATTCTGTTTTAAGAAAGGATGAAATTGAAGCCTGAAAGTAGACGTAAAAGACACGATAAAAACTTAACTGTGACTAACTTTGCCATAGGCGATTATGTATTAGCAAAATCTCACGAAAAATCTAATGAGTTAAACCATGAAATTTTCCAAATTTAAATTTATTACGGACCATTTGAAATCCAAGGAATAGTTCATGCTAATGCATACTTCCTTGAGTATCCCGAGTCAAAGAAACCCTTAGATTTAAGGAACATTGTTGATTTAAAGCCGTATGTAAAAAGAGCTTAAGGAAGAATAAATGAACACAGGGAGAGCAGTATGTAGTTACGATTAATGTAAAATTCTATTTTTTTATGTTTTTATTGTTGTATGTATGTATGTTAATATCAAGGACTGATACAGATCTTTAAGTTTCAGATATCGTATGTACATGGAAAAATGTACAAACATGTAAATATTCCTTTGTAATGAATCTGAAAGAAAAGAAGATTCAAAATGGACTGTACTAAACGATGTCTTGCAACTTAAATGTGAAAATGGAGTACTATGAAAATGCAGAAAGGACTGCCTAACCATACATAAATGGGCAGATTGCAGAGTAAGATGCAATAAAGGGTTAATGAGTGGAAAGGACTGCCTTAACCATGAAGGGGGAAGTGTAATGTGTTGTCTATGTAAATGTAATCTGTGTTGTGTTGAGTGTTTGGGACTGCATTTCAATTCTGCAGCCAAAGTTTGTCATGTAGTTGTGTTCTTCATAGGGTGCTGAAAGAATTTTGAGAGAGACTGTACTGGGAAATTTATGTGACAGTCGTTTTGCATGATTGTAATGTAAATTAGAAAAGTGTAGTGTTTTATGTATGAATATGTAACAGTTATTCATGTATATGTACTTAGGTTATTTTTGTGGATAACGTACTAGAGGGTAGAAAATTTTAGTGATTTTTTGTTTAATTGTAATGAAAGTGTACCCATACTGTATGTGCATACCTTTCCTGACCTATAGTGTTATAGAAGTTCCATTTATTGGACATCCACAGCCCTGACTTACCTTCCCAAGTGAGGGCCACGTGGTATATGACGGTCACCAGAAAAGCTCCGACGGTGTCCCGCCTCCATAAGATACACCTACAAGACTCTCCCCCGTGTCAGTCATGTAATTCAGTCGACAGTGATGAACACGGATTCGTCTGCAATATGAACGCAGGAATATGGGAGTATGCGAAGCAAAAACTGGCACTCATCACGAGAGCCTCTCCAAACGCAATATCACCAGCGGATGTTCTCCATCCCGATAAAATCCCATTCTCAAGGACGAAGAGGAACGCGGTAAATTGGATAACGGGTCATACAGTGTACTTTATCTTCAGTACAGAATCAAAGAGAAAGGAAGAATTAATACATTACTTGATAATGTAACACAACATGATCCGCAGAAAGAAAAAATACAAGGAACATTACGCTAACTTCTTGATTAAAACGATATAGTAAATACAAGCAGAACATTAACTAAGAAAACTTTTATCAACATTAAATTTACACAGAAGCATTTCATGTGTTATCATTATGCCTCTCGCCATTTAAGAGAAAGTTTCCTTAATTATTTGATCGCCGAAGAAGGCATTTGTTTTTTACGTGGCTAATACGTACCAGAATGGTGTTGATTTCATATGTGTCTGAAGATCTATAACCATTTTAAGTCACAAGCTAAGAAGACATATTCAGTTAATTACAGCCAATTTCTGTTCCTGGAATTTTTTTATTACTACTTTTCCCCCCTTCTGTTTCAAATGCAAAAAACACGAAGTTACATTTATTTACAACGCATAAGTTCATCTCGAACTGATTTTTATGGCGTCAGACGAGACGATAATAATGCAGAAATAAAATTAACGGTAGTGAGTAGCTACGCAAATGAGACAGCCTCACTTTATCTTCAAAGAAATATTTTGTTTAAAGGCATAGAAGCCGGGCCGCGAAGGCACCAATTGACGAGTAGGGGTCAGCGCAACTGCTTCGGAAGGAGGAGACCCGGGTTCGATTCCCGGCTGGGTGAACATTTTCAACTTTACCCATTCGCAGTTTGTCATACATTCCGTGGATATGAATAGATAAGTGCAGGATCAAAAGTGACGTCTGTTCTTTCGGACATGACGCCACATATACAGGGTGTTACAAAAAGGTACGGCCAAACTTTCAGGAAACATTCCTCACACACAAAGAAAGAAAATATGTTATGTGGACATGTATCCGGAAACGCTTAATTTCCATGTTACAGCTCATTTTAGTAGTTATGGATAAGGCTTCATTCCAACGTGATCAAATTGTAAATTTTGACAATCATCATGTGTGTGCTGACGAGAATCCGCACGCAATTGTGCAATCACGTCATCAACACAGATTTTCTGTGAACCTTTGGGCAGGAATTGTTGGTGATGTCTTGACTGGGCCTCATGTTCTTCCACCTACGCTCACTGGAGCACGTTATGATTTCATACGGGATACTCTACCTGTGCTGCTAGAACATGTGCCTTTACAAGTACGACACAACATGTGGTTCATGCACGATGGAGCTCCTACACATTTCAGTCGACGTGTTCGTACACTTCTCAACAACAGATTCGGTGACCGATGTATTGGTAGAGGCGGACCAATTTCATGGCCTCCACGCTCTACTGACCTCAACCCTCTTGACTTTCATTTATGGGAGCATTTGAAAACTCTTGTCTACGCAACCCCGGTACCAAATGTAGTAGAGACTCTTCGTGCTCGTATTGTGGACGGCTGTGATACAATGCGCCATTCCCCAGGACTGCATCAGGGATTCCATCAAATCAAATGTTCAAATGTCTGTAAAGCTATCAGACCAAACTGCGTGGTCATCAGTCCGTAGCTTACAAACTACTTAAACCTATGTAAACTAACCTACGGACAAACACACACACCCATGTCCCAGGGAGGACTCGAACCTCCACGGCGAGCAACCGCGCGCTCCGCAGCGAGACGCTTTAGAGCGCTCGGCTACTCCACCGCGGCAGGAATTCCATGCGACGGAGGGTGGAAGCATGTACCCTCGCTAACGGAGGACATTTTGAACATTTCCTGTAACAAAGTGTTTGAAGTCACGCTGGTACGTTCTGTTGCTGTGTGTTTCCATTCCATGATTAATGTGATTTGAAGAGAAGTAATAAAATGAGCTCTAACATGGAAATTAAGCGTTTCGGGACACATGTCCACATAACACATTTTATTTCTTTGTGTGTGAAGAATGTTTCCTGAAAGTTTGGCCATACCTTTTTGTAACACCCTGTATATAACTTAAGTTGTATTATTGTTTGTCACGTAGTAATACAGAGTGAGTTATCTGCTCCTACGATCCTATGCGTCACACTACATTGCTGGGAACATCACGAAGGAAGAAGGGAAAGAAGGAAGATTTGGTCTTAACGTCCCGTCAATAGCATGGTCATTAGATACGGCCTGTTCTGTGCATCTACAGCGGTCCTACCGCCAATATTTTGAATAAGTTAGAGTGTTTTAAATGTATATCATCAAAGTTAGTTTTATTATATATATGGCCAAATAGGCAATCGACTATATCTGTGCGGATGCAGAATTATGCTGGATCCCTTGCGGGAATTGAGGACAGGCTGCGAGCAAGAGGAACTAATGGGCAGGGGGCGCAGCGTGCTGTAAGTTGAGAGTTTGGGCAGTGTGCCTGGATACACAAATTGGCTGCAAGCGCCGTGGGTCAGAGCGGTCGGTGAGAAGGCTGTATGCTATTCTAATTAAAACCTGATCCATCAACTGAACTACGAATAACGATCAAACTTCCGCAACGAACCGAATAGTCGAAAAAATAGTAATAACAAATAAAATAAAATTGGATGAGGCGACTGCAGGCCTGAAGAGGAAAGATCCAGGTTCGAATCTCGGCCGATCACAGATTTTCAACTTCGCCGTTGAATTTATTTCAATCTCTAGAAACGGTCCATCTATTTTAAAATTTCGAAATCGCTAGCCGGCCGCGGTGGCCGAGGGGACTGAGGCGCTCCAGTCACGGTCTGCACGGCCACTACGGTCGGGGGTTCGAATCCCCCCTCGGGCATGGGTATTTGTGCCGTCCTTAGTTGTAAGTAGTTCATAAGTAGTTTGTAAGTTTAGGGACTGATGACCCCGTAGTTAAGTCCTATAGACTCTACAAACATTTGAACATTTCGAAATCGCTAATTTTGTTAATGAGGCGCTGTCAGTGACATTACCCTCAAAAAGGGATGCAAACAAATGAAAACGTAAAAATGCAGCATTGATTTCAAAACATGAACATCCACAAGAAGACTTCGGAACATGCAAATAACCTGCAGTCGTATATCAAGAAGGCCTACAGTTATCACAATGTAGAATAAGGGACACAAAACGCTGACAAGTAAGACCCAGAATAATTCAACGGCAAGTGAAACTACCGAGCGAGGTGGCGCAGTGGTAACACACTGGGCTCGGACTCTGGAGGACAGTGGTTCAAATCCATCTCCGGCCATCCAAATTTAGGTTTTCCTTAATTTCTCTAAATCACTCGAGGCAATTGGCGTAATGGTTCCTCTGAAAGGACACAACCCGATCGTGTCTTCCGTCTCTAATAACCACGCTGACGACCTTCTCTTATTATTTTTTTTTATCTTTTTAGAAGATAGTAACTTTCATGTGGAACAGTAATAATTGGCAATGTTTGTTGAATCACACTACCTCCTCCTCAGCCCTTAAACCACATTTTTCACAACAGGACAAAACGTATTCACTCTATACCTCTGATCGGTCCATTTTTATTCTTTATGGTTTTTGCCTTCTTTTTTATTTTTAATTTTGTGCTAATTACAGTGCGGCCCAAAAACCCTGGCGTTCTTCCATTGTGGCCCAGGTAAACAGAAAGGTTGGACGCCCCTGATATATTTTATGGTAATCTGCACACATTGTGTTGCACTGAATCGTCGTGTAGTTGGTATGGGCACACTGAAAGATCTAGAAATTTTTCGCATGTTTGTTATAGCCACAAACAGGCCTGACCTTATTAACGATGTCTGTGTAGAGACAGGAATTAGTGATCATGATATCGTCATAGCGTCGATGGTGACCAAAGTTCATAAACCAATCAAGAAGGCTAGGAGCGTGTTTTTGTTTGGGAGAGCCGATAAGCAAATGTTACGATCGCACTTAGAAAATGAATGGGCATCGTTTAATGTTCAAATGTTTGTAAGGCTTATGGGACTTAACTACGGGGTCATCAGTCCCTAAACTTACAAACTACTTATGAACTACTTACGAACTAGGACGGCACAAATATCCATGCCCGAGGGGGGATTCGAACCCCCGACCGTAGTGGCCGCGCAGACCGTGACTGAAGCGCCTCAGTCTCCTCGGCCACCGCGGCCGGCGGGCATCGTTTAATTCCGGGACTATGGAAGTAGAGGAATTGTGGACTAAATTTAAGTGCATTGTTAATAAAGGGTTAGAGAAACATGTGTCAATAAGGACAATTAAGGATGGAAAAGATCCGCCGAGGTATAATAATAATGTTAGAAAGCTGCTGAGAAAGCAAAGACTGTTGCACTCTCGATTCAAAAAAGAACACACAAATGATGACAGGCAAAAGTTAGTAGATATTCGTGCGTCTATAAAAAGATCGATGCGCGAAGCATACAATAATTATCACAGCCATATCTTAGCAAAAGATCTTTCCGAGAACCCGAAAAAATTCTGGTCCTATGTAAAATCGATAAGCGGGTCAAAGCCCACTGTCCAGTCACTCGTTGATCATTCCGGGGCTGTAATAGAAGAAAGCAAACGGAAAGTTGAAGTTCTAAATTTAACCTTTAAGAAATCATTCACGCAGGAGGACCGCACAAATGTACCATCATTTGATCAACGTACTAATTCCGAAATGGGGGACACAGCAATAGGTATTTCCGGTGTAGAGAAGCAGCTGAGTGAGCAAAATACGAAAATGTCTGCTGGTCCGGATGGAATACCAGTTCGGTTTTACAAAGACTATTCTGCGGCATTGGCCCCCTACTTAGCTTGCATTCATCGCGAATCTTTAATTCAGCGCAAAGTTCCTAGTGATTGGAAAAAAGCGCAGGTGACTCCCGTTTATAAGAAAGGAAAGATAACTGACCCACACAATTACAGGCCAATATCGTTGACATCAGTTTCATGTAGAATTTTAGAGCATATTCTAAGTTCGAATATAGTAAATTTCCTGGAAACGGAAAAGCTTTCTATGAATCAGCAGGGGTTTAGGAAACATCGTTCATGTGAAACTCAGCTTGCCCTTTTCTCACATGACATCTTGCGAGCCATGGATGAAGGGCAACAGGAGTATTGTGTTTTTCTCGACTTCAAAAAGGCGTTCGACGCGGTGCCACACTGCAGACTGCTAACGAAGATACGAGCTTATGGAATAGGTTCACAGATTTGTGACTGGCTGGAAGACTTCCTAAGTAATAGAACGCAGTACGTTGTTCTCGACGGCGAGTGTTCATCAGAGACGAGTGTATCGTCAGGCGTGCCCCAGGGGAGTGTGATAGGAGCGCTATTATTTTCTATCTATATAAATGATCTGATGGTCAGAGTAAGTTGTAATTTGCGGCTGTTTGCTGATGATGCTGTGGTGTATGGGAGGGTGTCGTCTGTAATTGACTGTAATAGCATACAGGATGACTTAGACAAAATTTCTAGTTGGTGCGAAGAATGGCAGCTAGCTCTCAATGTAGAAAAATGTAAGGTGATGCGCATGAGTAGAAAAAGCAATCCCATAATGTTCGAATACAGCATCAGTAGTGAGCTTCTTGATGCTGTCGCGCTTGTACGACCACGTCTTGAGTATTTCTCAAGTATTTGGGACCCGCAGCAGATTGGTTTGAAGGAAGACATAGAGGCGGTTCAGAGGCGAGCAGCTAGATTTGTTCAAAATGTTTGTTAAGCTTATGGGACTTAACTACGGGGTCATCAGTCCCTAAACTTACAAACTACTTATGAACTACTTACGAACTAGGACGGCACAAATATCCATGCCCGAGGGGGGATTCGAACCCCCGACCGTAGTGGCCGTGCTGACCGTGACTGAAGCGCCTCAGTCACCTCGGCCACCGCGGCCGGCCTAGATTTGTTACCGGTAGGTTCGACCAATGCGCGAGTGTCACGGAAATGCTCCGGCAACTCAATTGGGGATCGCTGGAAGAAAGACGACGTTCTTTTCGTGAATTTCTGTTAAGTAAATTTAGAGGGCCGGAATTTGAAGCTGAGTGTAGTACGATCTTGCTGCCGCCTACTTACATTTCGCATAAAGATCACAAAGACAAGATAATAGAAATTAGGGCTCGTACGGAGGCATATAGGCATTCTTTTTTTCCTCGTTCAATTTGGGAGTGGAATAGGAAAGAAAATACCTAGTAGTGGTACAGTATACCCTGCGCCATGCACCTAACGGTGAATTGCGGAGTATGTATGTAGATGTAGATGTAGACGTTCGAATCCAGAATGAACATTCCATCTATTTTTTTATTTGCATTTAGTTCTTAACACACTTATTGCACATGAAATATCCCATTTCGTACGGTTTGTGTGAGACAAACTATTTACTGCTCTCAGAAGGACCGATTTTTCAGCAGGCCGGACAAATACAGAACAGAAAAAGCGCGATGAACTCTGCCCTGAGAACAGCCGGTAAGCTCACTTGAAAACGATTCTGAACACAAGTTCGTGAAACATATGTCACACAAAGTCCAACTGTGCTGCAATTGGCGGAGGCCTACTTCGTTGTTTCCTGGCAGAGAGACCGCACATAGCACTCTAAACCGAAGATTCGCTGATCAACAACAAAGAACTGTAGAACTGTCTGTGTATGGCGCTTAACAACCTACAAGGGAAGGATCTCAGCTTGGACCAAACAAATCGCTTATCTTTGCCGGCCGCGGTGGCCGAGGGGACTGAGGCGCTTCAGTCACGGTCTGCACGGCCACTACGGTCGGGGATTCGAATTCCCCCTCGGGCATGGATATTTGTGCCGTCCTTAGTTGTAGGTAGTTCATAAGTAGTTTGTAGGTTTAGGGACTGATGAACTAGTAGTTAAGTCCCTTAAGCTTAACAAACATTTGAACATTTTTTGAGCTTATCTTTGACAGGTCACTTGACCTACCAGGCATTGAGAAAACCGCTGGTAAAATTCAGGAAACTAAAACGACTCATAATTAACGGGATCGATAGATAATTCTAAACTGAGCGTTTTCATCGTGTTGTATGTTGTCAGAAATTGCGTATTTCCCGAGAAATAAAGAAAAGAAATTTTACGACTTCGCTTATACAGGCAGTAAGGCCGTTATTACACGAGGCCGCCAGGCGTCTCAGCGCTCACTCGGTTTTCAGACACATCTTGTAAGCAGAGGAGTCTCTCTTCTGTTTCCTCACACTCTTTTACCTGCGGTTTCTAATTATGTAATATCAAATGCTCAAATATTTGTGAATCCAGGGGACCAAACGACTGTAGTAATCAGTCCCTAGGTGTACGAACTACTATGTATATTGACAGAACTCACAAAATTAACTGCGAAGGGGTAAAGTTTAAAATATCCAGCCGGGATTCGAACCCGTGTCTTCTGCTTGATAGTCAGTTGCGCTGACCCTACATCACTGATGGCACAGAGCTCAATACAACTGCACGGACTGCTCAACCACGCCTCCCGTAAGATACAAATTCTCAACTTTACCCTGCCAACTATTATTCAAACTCGCGGTTTTTTCAAACTGATTCCCGTACAGTAAGGACGTAGGAGTGCCTCCACAATGAATAAAGATTCATTGTCCGACATCGGCTTATTATGTAGTGTCTGTTCTTTCGGACATGCCCCAAAGGACAAATACAATTTACGAAGGTTGAAACTTAAATAGTGGCAACACTACTGTACAGACACTATGCAATGGAATTTACTATTGTTGCTGACAGCACACGTTGTTGACATACCTATCTTACCTACTAACAAATGGACTCGCCCGACCCACGTCACCGGCGTGCGCACAATCGAGGGAAACACAGTCACCTTTGAGCGAGCAGTCTAACGAAACGGTGTCACTATATTTTCGAAGCAGGAACAACGTACTCGGATAAAGACTGCATGTGCCAGGGGTCGTACAGCACCATAATCTAATCAAGGTCTTCAAGAGGCGTGCGGGGAATTGACATTGCCGTACAGAATAGTGGCACGTTATGTAAAAGCCTTCAAAAATGTTCAAATGTTTGTATAGTCTATGGGACTGAACTACGGGGTTATCAGTCCCTAAACTTACAAACTACTTATGAACTACTTACGAACTAGGACGGCACAAACATCCATGCCCGAGGGGGGATTCGAACCCCCGACCGTAGTGGCCGTGCAGACCGTGACTGGAGCGCCTTAGTCCCCTCGGCCACCGCGGCCGGCAAAAGCCTTCAACGAAGGTCATTAAACTGTGGCAGACATGCATCTGGCAGGTCGTCCTCCAACGAAAGTCGAAAGTGCGTCAGAGCCCCAGTGTGGTGAAACTTATGGTGATTCTCGTGTACGATTTAGATGTTATCCTCCATGGCAGCACTCAACGCACAGTATTACTGTTCGTTTTTAGAGCATCAGCTGCTACCTACTTAGCAAAAGAAGCGGCAACACTTTCTGCGCAACCCACCCATCATATTGTACGACAATGCGCGGGCGGAAACAGCGCAAGCTGTGGCTGCTCTGTTCGGTCGATGGGAGAGGAAAGTACTGTACCATCCTCCATACTGCACGGTCTTAAGTTCAAATCAAATGTTTGTTAAGCTTATGGGACTTAACTACGGGGTCTTCAGTCCCTAAACTTACTAACTACTTATGAACTACTTACGAACTAGGACGGCACAAATATCCATGCCCGAGGAGGGATTCGAACCCCCGACCGTAGTGGCTGTGCAGACCGCGACTGGAGCGCCTCAGTCCCCTCGGCCACCGCGGCCGGCACGGTCTTAAGTCCTAGTGACTGATTTGATCCCGTAGATGAAGGAACCACTTCGTGGCATTCGATTCAGAACTGTTCAGGCACAAAACCGCCCAATTCACACCATCAACAGAACAGGCTCCGCTTACGGTATAATACGCCTTTCAAAAAAATGTTCAAACTACTTAAACTAAAGTAAACTAACCTAAGGACAACACACACACACACACACACACCCATGCCCCAGGGAGGACTCGAAGCTCCGACGGCGAGGAACCGCGCGCTCCGCAGCGTGACGCCTTAGACCGCTCGGCTACTCCACCGCGGCAACACGCCTTTCACATCGCTGGCAACGGGCTATACACAACGCTGGTGACTACTTTCAAGAACAGTATATATAACTTAAACTAACCTAAGGACGAGACACACACCCGTGCCCGAAGGAGAACTCTAACCTCCGACGGGAGCAGCGTTGCAGTCCCTGACAAGGTGCCTACAACCCCTACTTAATATTGACCTTTTGCAAGGCAATAATTCGGAAAGAGATGATTTAGACATTCAGTAGTAATTAAAAATATGTTATTGTCTGAACACAGTACCCTACAACTTAAACAATGACTGCAATTGAAATAATTGGAAGTGGAAGTCATTCACACGGCTACTAAAAGGTGTCCGTTCCATTTCGATTACAAGATAAATGACACCAAACTCAAGGCTCTTAATTCAACTAAATATTGAGGGATTGGAATTACGAACAAGTTCAAATGAAATGAGCACGTAGATTAAATATGTAGCGATGATGAGTAAAAGGCTGGGTTTCATTGTCAGAACACTCACGAAGTGCAACGCAAGAACTAAAAAATGTTCCCATTTTTGTAAACCTGTTTGACCAGACTGCTACGGTTTTCACTCCATATACTTACAAACTACTTAAACAAACCTAAGGATAACACACACAGCCATGCCCCAGGAAGGACTCGAACTTCCGACGGCGAGCAGGCACCTTGTGATTCTGATTTTTTTAATTATTGGATCATTAAGAACTGGCCGCGGTGGATTGCCTGAGCGATCTAAAGCGCCTGGCTGCGGAGCGCGATACTGCTCGCCGTCGGAGTTTCGAGTCCTCCCTGGAGCATGGGTGTGTTTGTTGTTCTTAGCGTAAGTTAGTTTAAGTAGTTTGTAAGCCTAGGGACTAATAACTGCAGTAGGTAAGCCCCATATATTTACAAACATTTGAACATTTTTGATACGCTCTTAATAGTGAAGTTTCGATAGAGTGTTTTCCGCTGTTAATTGTGATCCTTTTAACCGGTTCGTTAAAATAGCTAGTTTATGCAGAACTACTCGTCACAGTAACGACGTTTTACAGCCGAGAGAAAACTACTCAGAGAGCAAAAATAATAGGAACTGATATAGAACCTTAAGAGTTCCGATATTGTCTTCAAATATCTTGCTAATATCAATACATAATTTTGTCTAAGGATTAAAGGATGATTTATACGACACTCCAGGCATATATCAGGATAGCCGAACACCTTTCTCATCCTTGCCTAAAACTCCGACAAAAAGGTGGGAAGAAAACTTTGAGTTTAACTATCCATCGACAGCATGGTCATTATAGACGGAGCTCTCGCTCGGAGTTTTTGGATGAGGATGGGGAAGGAAATCGGCCGTGCCCTTTCAAAGGAATCATCCTGGTATTTGCGTGGTGTGATTTAGGAAAATCACCGAAAACCTAAATCTGGATGGGCGGGGGGTGGTTTTGAACCACCGTCCCCCAAATGCGAGCCCAGTGTGTAATCACTGTGCCACCTTGCACGTATCAATGCAATAGTAGGCAGTTGAACAAAATGCTGAAAGACCTGCACAGCATTATATCCTGCTACTGGGATTCCCTGTTAACCAACAACACGTTAAGACAGAAAAAAGCTGAAACAGCGGTTTTGTATGATTACATGTTTGCAGGACAATCTCTAAAGGCAGTCACATCCATACGTAGCAATTTGAAACGGAACGACCACGCAAAGCTAAGAAAGGCAGATACCAAACAGATTTAATGGAATAATTCTCAGAAATTGATGTCTGGCCTGTTTGATGACCAGAGTAGTTAAGTCCCATATATTTACAAACATTTGATTTGAATTAAGAATTAGCTCCATCTCACGTTGGTTAACACTTTAAACAGAAAAAAGCTGATCTGTTGCGTGTGTCTACATTAAATGCCTCAATCTGTCTGTTGCCCTTGGTAACGACATACCTAACACGAAGGACAAAATTTGGCAACATCAGTTTACACCCTTTAGTACTAACAATTTGCAGTGCTCAAATAGTGATATTATCCTTGTTTATAACACGAGTTTTCAGCCGAGATTCAGAATCAGCAGGAGAAAAGTGGTAAATTTTTGTAGTATTAAACCCCGCGTTACAAGCAGCGAACGGTAGACGGACTAAGTTCTATTTCAGTTCCCTATTTTACTACATATGTTTGTTGGGTTGGCCTTGAGTTGTTTGGTTGGGATAGGGGGACTAAACTACTGAGGTTATCAGTCCCCCAGTGGGGAGGGGAAGGAGTGAGGATAGGAAAGGAGGGGAGGGGGAAAGGAAATGCAGTCCGCGAAGTAAAGAAGGAAGAAAGACTGCATTACGGGGCCTCGTGCTCGCCACGCATGTACTCACCAAAGAACCGTGAGCCCCCTGGTGGAGGGGGGACAGATATTTTGATTCTACGTACGTATCTTGAAGAAAAGTTGAATGCGAAATCTTGAAGAAATGTTAGAGTTTTTCAACTGTTGATATATACATCTGTTACCGGAAATAATAGCAATAAAAAACCGGAAAGGGGTTATTTAGAAAACCGGTTCTGTTGAGGGGTTTTTACAGTGCGGTTAAACTGTACTTGAACAAAACTGTGTAACCGAAAACCGGTTGTTTCAACCATAACCGCTATCCCTAACGAGGAGCAGAACACGAATATTACACGCTGCTTCCATTCACAGCGGGAGACTTCTAGACACAGTACTATAAACGTTGATCAGTTTTTTTTATGGGACTTAACTACGGGGTCATAAGACCCTAAACTTACAAACTACTTATGAACTAGCTAATCCTAAGGACGGCACAAAAATCCATGACCAAGGGGGGATTCGAACCCCCGACCGTAGTGGCCGTGCAGACCGTGACTGGAGCGCCTCAGTCCCCTCGGCCACCGCGGCCGGCGTTGATCAGTTAATGGCAAGTGTCTCAATTTTTCTGGATCGTACATTTCTGTACATGTTGCCAATAAAGTTTTCTTTTAACTATGTTCTTTTAATATGATTTAAGAACAATGCAACCAGTCACTTTGACTTGAAATGATACTGTTTTATTCAATTAACCGGTTTTCGAAGCTTTCCAGTTTCATCTTCAGACGGTGAATGTGTTAAGGATCATTGTAATTATGGTGTTGAGTGTTGGCTCTATGGTGGGAAGATGGGAACATACTTTAATAAATCGACTTGCACATTGTTTAGGTCGTCTTTTATATCTATAAAATGTGTTCATTTATTTACTGCGACTATACGGCCGGATTTTTATAATTAATTTCCATTTCACATGTCTCCATGTGATTACATAACAGTACCACATCAATCGATTTTTCACTGTTGGGCTCTATAATACACTGTCAACACTACTACACCAGCGTCCAACACCGAGCAAGGTGGCTCAGTGGTAAGAACTGGACTCGCATTCGGGAGGATGGTGCTTCAAATCCACCTCTGTCTATCCAGATTTAGGTTTTCCGTGATTTCCCTCAATCACTCCAGGCAAATGCCGGGATGGTTCCTTTCAAAGGGCACGGCCGATTTCCTTCCACATCCTTCCCCAAAAATCATAGCGTAAGCTCCGTCTCTAATGACCACGCTGTCAATGGGACGTTAAACCCTAAGCTTCCTTCCTTCCTTCCTTCCAGCGTCCAACATGTGCTTTGACAACTGACATTATTTACAAATGTCTTCATTCGAAGATGTAACACTCTTTGTACAGGTAAGTTTGTTTTGTTTGTGCCACGGCGGAGTAGCCGAGCGGTCTAAAGCGTCTCCCTGCGGAACGCGCGGTTGCTCGCCGTGGAGGTTCGAGTCCTCCCTGGGGCATGGGTGTGTGTGTTTGTCCGTAGGTTAGTTTACCTAGGTTAAAGTAGTTTGTAAGCTACGGACTGATGACCACGCAGTTTGGTCCGATAGATTTACAAACATTTGTTTTGTTTGTGTATGTTACAATCGATCAGTAAGCAAATAATTTCGTTAATATCACAATGCAAAAGTGAATAATAAATTGTGTCTATATTATTTGCATAGTTTTTAGCCATAATATGTATGTATAATATCAGTTAAAAGAACAAGAATAAAATTCGTACTATTGCTTATATTTATTCATAGACTTGTATGTCCTAGAATATTAGTAAAGACTACGTTCTGTTTATTGTGTTTAAATGACAGTAGGTATATAGTTATTCTATTATTGTAGAATAGATGGACTAGGTATTTAGATGTAGATGAAAACTATTCACTTGTTCTTCGGTAGTCTTTTGACTTATCAGAAGCAAATTGAGTGATGTAGTACTGTTATCTAATCATAAGAAGACTCGTGAAATGAAAATTAATTATAAAATGCCGGCCATACAGTCACAGTAAGTAAATGAACAAATTTCACAGAAATTTCCAGATACAAAACATGATCTAAACACCGTGCAACTCGATTTATTAAAGGATGTTTCCATCTTCCCACTACAGAAACAGCACCAACATGAGGCTTAAAATGATTCTGTAACACATGCACTGTCTGAAGATGAACCTGAAAAGCTTCGAAAACCGGTTAATGGAATGAAACTGTACCATTTCAAGTGAAAGTGACTGGTCGCATTTCTAAAATCATATTGGAATTAAGTCACGGATTCTGAAATACCCGTATTGGATGATCTAAATTTGTTGCTGTAGTTTTTCTTTTACTTTCTGTATGCGCCGTGCAATTGTAAACTGAGCATTTTTCAGGGGATCATATTTTTTTATGTGTATCGATGAGGTTTTTATTTGTGGTTGATTCCGCCTTATGCAAAACACTTTTTTGATACCCAAATTAGTTTCGGCACTTATTGTGCCATCTTCCGTGGGTTTCTGGTGTTTATTTTCTATAATAACATGTTACATATTTTAGTTGTACAATCGTTTGGACAAATTGGTTTGACAATAGGCCTGCATTAGCCTGGGAAATATATTGAAATTATTTCTATGTGGCTGTTTTCACTTACTTACCTTTCAGCAGTGGTGTTGCTGCTTGTTTGTGGCCTGTTCTTACGTTTTATGGTCTTCAGTGCGATTTTTGATGTGAAACAGCTCTGTTTAATCGCCATTTTTCTTGTTGTGGTGGCTGTATGATGTTGCATTTGTTTGCGCGGTGTGTCTGTGATGTGGAGCGCGATTTTTGAATGGTTTTGATACTGGCATTGTTTTGTGAGTGTATATTCGTGTATGGTTTTGTTATGTGTGTGTCTGTATGTGTGTGTGTGTGTGTGTGTTAAACAGAGTTTTTTATTCGTCTTCATATTATTAATACAGAGGGCGGTAAGCCGTCTGAACTAGCGCGCGGCCTCACTCGTTGATCGCTACTTGCTGAAGCACGGTTCCCTTAAGCCCTTGTTACAGGAGGATGCCAGGCGACGCAGCAGGCCACTACGCGTCACTTGCAATGCATTCTTATGGGGCCTCTCAGACGAGGGCGCCGCCACGTTTATGGCGAATATCCTCTCTCACCCCAAGCTCAGGCGACGTCACCGTTACGTAACGTATCACTGACGTAAGTAAGCTCCATGGATAGTATATCGATGTACGGATTGCAGTGCGTGGCAACATCCTTTGACTTTCAGACATTCGCAGAAAACGGCAAAGTACTTTGGAAAAGCTATAATATAGATGTCACTGCTCATAGTTTCATTCGCAACAATTTAAACTACCCTAGTAGGTTCCCGTCTAACTACATCTTTAAAATCATAACGTATTCGCAAAAATAGTAGTCCTTATCCTTTAACATGATGGTGTATACTTTTATTAAACAAATCATTGACGAAAAGTATCTATTAACATGTCTTAAATGCTGAAGTATTTAACCCTGCTAATTCACTTGGATCAGGAACATTACCCATCTGCAAAAAGATATTTAGTGGTTGCTTGTAGGACAATATTTTATTCTTATTAACTGTTGTTTTCTGTGCGAATGAACCACAGTTTTGGAAATTGCCACATGTTCAGAAATAACAGCGAAATACACTACTGGTCATTAAAATTGCTACACCAAGAAGAAATACAGATCAACGGGTATTCATTGGACAAATATACTAGAACTGACATGTGATTACATATTCACGCAATTTGGGTGCATAGATCCTGAGAAATCAGTACCCAGAACAACCATTTTTGGCCGAAATAACGGCCTCGATACGGCTGGGCATTGAGTCAAACAGAGCTTCTATGGCGTGTTCAGGTACAGATGCCATTGCAGCTTCAACACGATACCACAGTTCATAAAGAGTAGTGACTGGCGTATTGTGACGAGCCAGTTGCTCGTCAACCATTGAGCAGACGTTTTCAAATGGTGAGAGATCTGGAGGACAGTAGTCGAACGTTTACCGTATCCACAAAGGCCCGTACAGGACCTGCAACATGTGGTCGTGCATTATCCTGCTGAATGTAGGGTTTCACAGTGATCTAATGAAGGGTGGAGCCACTGGTCGTAAGACATCTGAAATGTAACAGCCACTGTTCAAAGTGCCGTCGATGCGAACAAGAGGTGACCGAGACATGTAACCAATGGAACCCCGTACTATCACGCCGGGTGATACGCCAGTATGGCGATGACGAATACACGCTTCCAATGTGCATTCACCGCGATGTCGCTAAACACGGGTGCGACCATCATGATGCTGTAAACAGGACCTGGATTCAGCAGAAAAAAATAACGTTTTGCCATTCTTGCACTTAGGTTCGTCGTTGCATACACCATCGCAGGCGCTCCTGTCTGTGATGCAGCGTCAAGGGTAACCGCAGCCATGGTCTCAGAGCAGATAGTCCATGCTGCTGCAAACGTCGTAGAATTGTTCGTGCAGATGGTTGTTGTCTTGCAAAAGTCCCCATCTGTTGACTCAGGGATCGAGACGTGGCTGCACGATCCGTTACAGCCATGCGGATAAGATGCCTGTCATCTCGACTGCTAGTGATACGAGGCCGTTGGGATCCAGCACGGCGTTCTGTATTGTCCTCCTGAACCCACCGATTCCATAATGTTCTAAAAGTCATTGGATCGCGACCAACGCGTGCAGCAATGTCGCGATACGATAAACCGCAATCGCGATACGCTACAATTCGACCTTTATCAAAGTCGGAAACGTGATGGTACGCATTTCTTCTCCTTACACGAGGCATCACAACAACGTTTTACCAGGCAACGACGCTCAACTGCTGTTTGTGTATGAGAAATCGGTTGGAAACTTTACACGTTGCAGGTGTCGCCACCGGCGCCAACCTTGTGTGAATGCTGTGAAAAGCTAATCATTTGCATATCACAGCATCTTCTTCCTGTCGGTTTTATTTCTCGTTTGTAGCACGTCATCATCATGGTGTAGCAATTTTAATGGCGAGGAGTGTATTTACTTTATCCTTCATTTCACAAGCGGATTGAAATGGAAATATCGTTGAATATTGTAGAACATAACATAAGAAAGATTTTGAAAACTCTAAAATAAGTGAAAATTTTTTTCACCTGAACGGATACGATAAAAAAAATCACTACCACCGTAATTTTAGTGCGTCAATATTGTAGACATTGTACCACCGAACTTCCTTGGCAGCTATTCCATTTTTTGTAATGTTATTTACATACACAGTAACTTAAAGGTTACGTTTCTTGATGAATTTTAATTCTAGCATTGCGTCACCATAGTAGACTACAAACATTTTTAATGCGGTTAAGCTCGTGATCCGGTAATACCACTACCACTGCTTGCTTCGTGACATTTCCGCAGGTATTGCTATCGTTTGAAGCCAAGCCGCCACTTGTTGTTGTTGTTGTTTTTTTTTTCTTTTTTTGCTTCCTTAAAAGTTTCATGAAATACGCAATAACACTCACAATGCAAGCCAGACATTTTATACCTACCATTTATTTATGTTTGGCTTTGAGGTTAGCGCTACGACTACAAAGTTCAATATGCCTCAGAAGGTCGATATACGCTTGTTTACGTCAGTGCTACGTTACGATAACTAAACGCTCGCCCGAGTTAGGGTGAGAGGAAGGCTACCCTATTCTGGCTGCACTGTCTGGCGTGCCCCGCGACTAGTACAGCCATCACCGCCTAGAAAATGAGGCCTCACAAGAGCCCGTGTCACTGCCACACCGAGTAGACCGTGATTGTTAGATCACTGACTGTTAACTGAGTCACAGCCCACTGCCTCGTAGTAGCTAGCCAGTCAGCTAGCGTTCGCGGCCTCTCGGTGTGACGTGACGGGCTCTTGTGAGACTTTGTCTTCTAGGTGATGTCATATCTAACATCATTCTTACTTCGTTCCAGAGTGACGGCCTATTACGCCGAGACTGAAGGTGCAATTCGTGTAAAATCATTATTGTAACATTTGAACGATATATTACAGATGTAATAAACCAGAAGTATCCAAAAAAGTCAGGAAAATCTGGCTTAAGGGTATGTAAAGGGTTGTCTGCATCTACATTTACATTATCACTCTGTAATTCACAATAAAGTGCCTGGCACAGCATTCAACAAACCACTTTCACGTTATTACCGTGATTTTGTAATAGCTCACTGGGAAAACAAACACCTAAATCATTCTGTACAAACACTGATTTCTCTTATTTTATTACAATGATCGTCTTTTTCTATGCTAAGTGGCTGGGAGCAAAGTATTCTCGTATTCCAAAAACAAAACTGGTAATTTTACTTTCATATAAAGGTTTCGCTGCAACGATAAACGCCTCTACCTCAGTGATTTTCAACCCAATTCGTGTATCATTTCTATGACACTCTCTCGCTTATATCGCGACAGAACAAAACGTACTGCCCCTCCTCGTCTTGTATCGATGTCCTCTATCAGTGCTATCTGGTAAGGCTCGTATACCGCATAGAAATACTCCAGAAGACGGCGGACAAGGGTAGTGTAGTGTAGTGAGTCTCTAGTGCATTGCCCCAGTGGAGTGGCAGAGCGCTCTAAGGTGCCTGCTCGCAGGTGATAAAAATGTCATTCAGAATTCTTTGTACACAGCTGGTGTCAAAAATTCCAGTGCATGATAGAAGCTGCCATTGTTCCATTTGAAAAATTGTATGTTTGCAGAAAAAATACAATTTCTAGGAATTTTTACAATCTGTTTATTGGCTAACAATACGAGCCCCTGACTACCAATCCATTATGTGAAAACCACACATCAATCGCACTTTCCCTTTTCCGCAATATTTGCGGTGCGTGAAAATCTGGCTGGCTGGTAGTAATGCAAAATATCTTACGTTCTTAATTTTTGTTCATGCACAAGCAACCTATCAAAAATGAGCTGAATTAGTTAGTGTGTCAAGCCTCCTTCTGTTGTAGGCCTGACGCTTGTGATGGCGTCCTCAACTGTCTAGATGCGCGCTTCCTTCCACACACGTCATCGTGTCCTGTAGTGTTCTTCGCAGCTGATGAGTGTCGATTTATCTTCACGACACCGCAGTTTCATTAACACTTTTTTAGTTCTATCTCAGTGCTTGTACAAACAGTACATCATACATCGTGCACCATGCTGACGTCATTAATGCATGACCATGGCGAATACAGTTTTTTTCGGGTGGGGGGAGGAGGGCAAGATTAACATAAAGATAAGTTAAGTAATTTTAAGTAGACTCCACTCGGCATGATAATTTGTATCAGTTTTGCTGCTCATACTGAAATCTGCGCTGAAGTCCCTTTCACTTTGCCGATATTAGGCTCTTTTATTGTTGACATTGAATCACAAAAAATATACGAGTAGCTGTTTAAAAAAACTCACACTAACTTCGAAGTACTAACACCCCACTCCCCTCAGCAATACAGGGAAGTGTTACAACGCAAAATTGTAACATACAAACGTGTTAAAACCTTAGATTGCTGAAGCAATCGCCAGCCAAGCTAGGCAGAAGCAGGCCATCGGTTGTTATAAATGCAACCACAGTCTCTCCTAACGACAGCAGTCGTTTCTTCGGCGAGTTGAAAGCCTACAGTCAGCAGTCTGTTTACTGCGACAGAAGGCAGAGGAGGGTATATTCGTTAGCTTGTAAACATTTCATAATTACACCTTCAAATGTTCAAATTTTTGTTAAGCTTGAGAGACTTAACTGCGAGGTCATCAGTCCCTAAACTTACAAACTACTTATGAACTATCTTATACTAAAGATGACACAAACATCCATGCCCGAGGGGGGTTTCGAACCCCCGACGGGGAACGGCCTCGCGCATCGTAGCATAGCACTTCAATGCGCTCGGCCGCTCCGCCGCGGCTATACCTAACTCTTTCACAAGAATGAATAAGGGTGATAAGTCCAGCGGTTAACAGGCTCATTGAATGAACGCTGTTTTCATAAGTGGGACACATTCGATCCTTACGAACCGATCTAGAACGCATAGCTTCAGCCGGTTTCTGTACATATACTCCCGCTTTAGGAAGCTATGGTCACTTGGTCTTTGGATGGTGCTCAGGAGAGTAGTCGACGATCCAATGATCTAATAACTGTATTCAGCTTATGTCTCAGATAAAGCAATACAGACTAGTAGCTACTAGTCGCAGCTAGGAGATGGAGTACGAGAACTACCACACTTTCAACTAATCGTCATCCAGGGAAGATTGTGAACTGAGGTACTACGCCTTCATAACGTAGAATATGGTTGTTGCCTAACGCCATCTCAGACTTCATTGGTTGGTTCCTCAAAGGCTAATGATCCTGTCGACGTGCTAGCACGTCGGTGCTAACCCTGCTAACAGGTATCAAAACTCCAGTGGTTCCTAGTATGGAGCCACAAGCAGCTGCATAGGCCGAAGTTGGGACCAAGCACAACTTCTCGAAGGTCTCCTCGTCGACTCCTAGACGCAACGCTCCTAGACGCAACGGCGCGGGTACGCCCGTCCGAACAGCTCACGGCAGCCGGCACATAGAAGACGCAGCGAGACGGCGAGCTGATGCGACAGAAGGCGACGTCACCCGGTGATTTAACTCTTGTCGAGTTAGCGCCTACAACACGAAATCTTGTAATAACAGAGTAAACCTGTAAACACTAGTACTGTTTTACTAGCGTACTCTGATGCTCCATTTGGTATCTTCACCTCATCCTGACAAAGCTGGGAATCTACCGCTTGGTCTCCGGCAGAAGTATGACTTTCAACCACGGTGATGCCTTCACGTATCATCTATTAAAATAATTCAGACATCTTATTTTTTCTTTATATCCATTATTTGCTCTCCCCCCACCCTATTATACGTCCATGGTGCATGACGTACATGTGAACTCATCCACAGCACGCAGTAAACTGACACAGTAACGTAATAGTACATATAGGAGTACAGTCGATTAGCTTACGCGCCGATGCATCTCGGATGTGCAGAACACCCATGATTCCAGATCAGGAAACTTTGGCGCCGGACGTTATACGGGAGCGACGAGAGGGGCACACCGTTAACACGTGCCGGCGGCTTGAGTATTTTATAGAAGTAAAACTGATCGAAATTTTATGTGAAAATTTGAATCAGGAATATTTTATATATTTTGTATCGCCCGTGATGCACAATATCAAAAGAAGTAGTTGTTATTCGGGTCCAAATAGTGTTTGAAATACAAGGACTTGCTCGAAGTGAATCCTGTCCGGATTTACAACATTCATCTTACCGCAGTCGGCCAGCAATTATAGTTTGATACATTATTTTTCTTCTTCTCCTTCGTCCTCTGGTTTTCAGTATCAATGCAAGACCGCTCAGTTACTAAGTCCCTGTGAAGAGTGTGTTTCGCCTACACAGCCAAGTTAAAGACTTGATGTTTACATAAAAATTCAAAGGATTTTATCCAGAGAAAGGGAACGGGTGCGGCTCTTAAACTTTTATTTTATTTTCCAATTTTATGTATAGTGCTACGGTCGAGTGGCCGAGCGCTCTGAGGTGCCTTGCTACGGAGCGCTCGGTTGCTCGCCGCCGGAGGTTCAAGTTCTGAATCGGGCATGTGTGCATGTGTGTGTGTGCGTTGTCCTTAACATAGGTTTGATTAAGTAGTTTGTAAGCTTATGGACTGCTGTTCAGTCCCTTAGATTTACAAAAATTTGATTTTTTTATGTGTAGCTCTACATGCGTCTAAGTTTAAGAATGTAGGTCTGTGTCTGTATCAGGTAATATTAGTTCATTCATATTACTATTATTGTTGGGAAGTGTGCACCATACAGTTGCATGATGACGTCTTCCAAGTCATACGGAATTTGGTGGTACTAACACTGTCAAATTCAAATTTTCTCGAAGAATCTGCACACACATGGCTGTCAGCTTTGACTTTCCTAGAGAAAGGTGGTACAGAATACATTAATTTTTTAAACGTTGTAGATGAGTGTTCTATTTCACGTTAAAAATACTAATAAATCACGGGAAAACAAGTAATGTTTTCGCAACTGCGAATATGAATCAGCCTCAGATGTTCAATTTAACGGTGAATGTATGCATGTCTGGTCTACATTTGCATTCGTTCCATCGATGAATACAAACAAGGCGCATTTCAATCACTCATGGGAAGTCCCTTGATGTAATCATATGGTCAGCTAGTATCTCTGATAACTTTGAGCAATTCCACTTCCATTCAGTCTGGCAGGAATATGCACGGTAGTGTGGCACAGGCAAATCAATTCATCTAATACATGAAAATAAATGTTTGTTCGTATGAATGTTTGTTCGTACTTTTTGCGCCGCTGTACCGATCATACAACTGCGGTAAATCTTTGTCAACATATTGTTTGCACTTTGCGAAGGTTATAAAATGTTTAAATGTTTCTAAATCTAAGGGACTTAGATACGTTGGTCATCAGTCCCTAGGCTTAGAAATTACTTACACTAACTTAAAGTAACTCAGGACAACACAAACAGAGGGAGGACTCGGACCCCCGACGGCGAACAGCCGCGCAGGGCGCCTTAGTGCCCACGGCTTTTCTGCTGCGGCGCGATGGTAACAGGCATAATTATATCACTATACCATTCAACGTTCAGGAGATATGACATCATGAACACTGATAGGCCCGAAAAACTGTTGCAACATTAATGACGTTTAAATTTGTAACTTCATTGCTGCCAAATGTATCAGCGACATATTTTGTTCACAGTATCAATTTACGCCAATGAATTTACTTACAAAATTATTTCATTGTACGACTTATAGTTTAGGATATATGACGTCATAAAACCTGAGCTGCATGGGTAAGCGTCGCATGTTTAATCGTATTGTATGCACTGGCGTACCGTTCATCCGATTGCGATGACACTTTACACCCTTGATCTCCCAAACAATAGGAAAGTCACTCATCAAGTAAAATTTCGTATGGTATATGGGAAGAGGGTACTTTATTTATGTTCTTTGACAAAATCTACGGTATTGTTCCGACCTTGTATACCGAAATCAGTTCGGTATCGACCGCTACTTCCATTACTGTTCTAGTAACTTGTCTGTCGGTCTACTGCAAGTGAAAATTAACACACAAATATTATCTGACTTGCCTGATAAATGTGGTTCATGCCACGAATTATATATATTAGGCATGCGCTTCATTTAAGTGTTTTCATGCCAGGAATTATATACAGGGTGTCCCGGCTATCTTGTCCACCCACAATATCTCTGGAACAATAACAGCTATTGGAAAACGACTTTCACCGGTATTAATGTACGGCTGGGTCTCATGAATTTACATATTTGGAAACATTCTAAAACGAAAGCAAATGTGTTTTTTAACACAAACTTATGTTTATTTAAATGGACACCCTATATTTTTCTTCGGCAATCCATAGCATGACAAATAACATAAACAATGGCGTTGATTGCATCGCAATATTCCAATTACATCCCGAGATATTTCGACGCGAAGTTGACGCTTGAAATACGCGAAACGCGCGGCTAGCGCTCGTCCTGAGCAGCATGGGATTCTCGCCTGAGTCTCAGGACGTGCGCTATCCGCGCGTTTCGCGTATTTCAAGTCGTTTCCAAATAGATGTTGTTGTTCCAGAGATCTTTTGGGGGGACAAGATAGCTGGGACACCCTGTATATTAGGTCTGCGCTTAGGATAACGCTGAGCATGAGAACAGTTTTGAACCTAAGGAATCTGTGTTCCAACAGACGTAGCATAAAATAAAAGGTAACAATTTCTACATGGTTTTGACGTAATTAAGAGTAGTTAAGGTATAAAATGAATTGTTATTCATAATTATTTGTCACTCATGTGCATACACTGTACAGCAAAAATTTTGCAAAACGAGAAAATTTCAATAAATGCCTTAAACAAACACCCTGTGCAACCAGTATAAAAGAGATTTACACGCAATTAACGCACTAATTATTGGAGGTGAACTACTACTTAACTAACAAATTGAAGTCATGCCTGTTTGTCATGTTACTTTGGACAAGAGGGGTTTCCCACATTCAACCTTTGCTACTGTACACTATAGTGCATGCAGCCTACCTGCCAGCTGTTCAGAGAAGTGCCTGTTTGAGCATCGCCATAAGTTTCGTTTGCCAAATTACGTAATGTAGTATGTGATTTATCGGTTCATTTAAATGTTAATGGTGCCCGTGAGAACAGAGGGGACAATAAATAAAGTGAGCAGTGCAACTCTCTTGACGAGATACCAGCACAGGACATCGAGTCAGTTACGAGATAAAAATGGAGAACAAATTGTCGATCTCCACATGCTCTCTATTATAGCGCAACCTGCACGTTTACAAACTCCACAAAATTATATATTTAAATGTACAATGATAACACATTACTTATTAATTATATTCAGATTTTACAGAAATCACTAAAATTTTCACTCGGCTCTACAATATCTCACATGAACTAAGTGGAAATACGACATATTTCACACATTTAACAGCTGCACATTGACTAATTACTTGAGAAATTTATGTTAACAACATGCATTACCCATAAAATGCAAATTAAGCAAATAACAAGAAATTACCCATTAGTGATTTCAATTTAACCTTATAAAGATCACACGCAAAATGAAGCAAAGCAAACCCCATCATGAAAACCAAAATTGTTCCCTAAACACTTTACACGGAGCTCATCTTTGGAGCTACTGCGAATCCTACGCAGTTATGTAAATGTTCAAATGTCTGTAAATCTATTGGACCAAACTGCGTGGTCATCAGTCCGTAGCTTACAAACTACTTAAACCTAGGTAAACTAACCTACGGACAAACACACACACCCATGCCCCAGGGAGGACTCGAACCTCCACGGCGAGAAACCGCGCGCTCCACAGCGAGGCGCCTTAGACCGCTCGGCTACTCCACCGCGGCCGCAGTTACGGCATGTAGCCATCAGATGACTTACCTTGCTTATGTAACGGTCATTTCCGTTACCCAGGAAGTCAGCTCCAACTCACCTGAAAATGATTCGCTCACAGTGAATTCTGCCATTGTTTGGTATAATTATGCTATCGGAACTGTTAGAAGTTAGCAGAATGTGGCACAAGCTACCTTGAAACACGTGTTACAAACCTGATTCAGTCATAAAGAAAACCCCATAAAATTTAAATATAAATTGTAAAATTTAACCTGAAAAGGTGTTGAATGATGTTCCAAGTTACTTTAATTCCATTAATAGCTATTTTTTTCGGCAGCAAAGGATACTACCATGACCATAATTACCATAACGGTCCAAATTCCGAGTTCAAGGAAATGTCCTCCAATTTGCACAAGTTTACCGGGATTTCACTATAGATCATATTAAATTTTGTTATTGAACGGATTACTGATACTTTAAAGCCGGAAACTGATCAGGCTTGATCCACACGTGAACTTCCAAGTTTCGTAGTACTCGGAACCAATGCAATAAAATCAATAAAATTTACAATACCTCACGAGCGGTAAGTTGAAGACAACCACACGAATGAAATTACTTTGACTATAATAAGAAATCAGAGAAATACATTGCAAACCCGCACAATCTAGCTTGGAGCGTAACCGTTACACTTCCCCCCAACCAGTGCCTCAGTTAACCAAGTCCCTAATTGTGGTGTCGCACAAGTACAAAGTGCGCGCCATCTGCTTTCGCCGCGCGCCGCCATGCACGCACGGCGCGGCGTTCTCACGACGACAGCCACGAGCGCCCTCTGCTGCAACCCCGCTCGTGGCCACCACGTAAAGACACCGGTCACTTCGGACTGAGATAGCAACGAGTTAGGACCTTCGTAATCAGATAGGCACCAGTGAAGACTTAGCTATCGTACAGGCACTAGGCAGGCCTCTAACAACTATGTATCAACATTCTGCAGTACTATGTAAAAGTTAAGTATTGTTACATTCTGTGCAATATATATCTCTTTCTAATTTACTCTAGTGTTTATAGTTTCTGGCTGCTCCCCTCCGTACCTGCACCAGCGTGCTGTCTATATTCCTGTGTCGGTCTCATCCACTCGGCCACCGACACCTACGACGAGGCTGGGACACAAAAGCGGCGACGAAGTCGGGACACAAAAGTGGCGACGAGGAGTGATAGACGAACCTTGGACCAGCCCGCTTGCAGCAGCCAGACAGCAGCAGTCGGAGCACGCAGAAATTGCTCCCGCCCACCCACCCTTATTATAAGATTTTTGGGGGACAATATTGTTACGTGTTTGTGGACTTTTTTGTTGCAGAGCGTCGTCTTTCATATTGCAATTGTGTTTTGTTATAAGTTACTTGTATATGCGGCGCCTAATCGGTCAGCATGGCCACTACCCCGAACCCAAACTTAATGGAAATTATTCAGTTACAGACGGCGCAAATCACTCAACTACTGCAGGCCGTGTCGCAGTTGACGGCACAGGCTGCTCACCAACAACAACAGCCGTCACATCAGCAGCCCACACCTGCCGCTGTACCGCTCCCTACGTTCCGCCAGTACAACAAACGTGAGGAAGAATGGAGCGACTACTTCGCACAGTTTCAAGATCTCGTCGCGGCTCATCAAATTACAGGTCAGAGAGTGAAGAACCTTTTCTTATCGATTGTGGGCCCCCGGACCTTCGTATTATTGCAAAAACTTTTCCCTCACGCCTCTCCTCGTGATGTAGACTTTGAACAAATTGTAGATGCACTGAATGCTCATTACGAGAGGAAAGTTCTCGTAGCCGCTGCGCGGTACCGATTTTTCAGACTTAAAAAATTACCGCAGCAGTCACACCAAGTGTGGATTACGGAATTGAAGGGCTTAACCCGCCAATGTAAATTTACTTGCTCTTGTGGACTTTCGTATAGTGACGTGATGTTGAGGGATGCGATTACGCAGAATATTCAGGACCCCAGAATTAGAGCAGCAATTCTGAAACAGTCTGACCCCTCATTAGACAGTGTACTGCAGCTTATAGAAGCGCATGATACTTTTGACTTAGCAGATGTAGAAATGCAAAGCCGCAACGGACGCTTTCCTAGCCGTAGTTCTCAGTATAGCACTAGTGATTCTTATTTTTCTACCGGCCGTGCTGAACAGACAGTGAACAGTAGCCAGAGTAAAAGTGCGACACAAAGGTCGCCCCGTAGTGTTAGACACAGTAATTTGCATAACGGGCGCCAACGCTCATTTCAGAAAAATGTTCGTAAGTCTTGCTCCCAGTGTGTGTCTCGCCACAAGCGTGCTCATTGCCCTAGTCGCAACGCAACCTGTTATCAATGTGGCAAATCAGGACATGTACAGTCTGTGTGTATGCAAATTAAAAACTCAAAGAACGGTACCGTTAGAAACAGTGCTTCGCAGAGTGCGAGAACAGTTCATTCTGTAAATGTTATAAGGGCTGTGGAATTGAACAGTGCTTTCCTTGGATCTCAATTGCAAGAAAGTAGTTCTGCGCCTATGGCATAACTATATAGTGCACCACGTAGCAAGCGCCGACGAGCGCGTAAAACAGTGCAACGGAAAAGGGTTCGGGACAAGCAAAATGACTCTGTACAGTGCAAGCCTGTAGTGAAATTAGTGCCTTCTGCAACTGCTCCTTGTAATAGTGCCCAGTACTGTGTAGCTAGTGACAGTAGACATCAAGTAGCTACTCAAAAGTGTAGTGCAGTAGTTAGTAAATCTGGAGTAGCTTCGCAGGCTTGCGCGGACGCCGATCCGGCGGTAGTGTCATCTAGTGACAGTGTTGTTAATCCGCTGCGTGCCGAGTCTGCGCCGCTTACTTCACTACGCGGCCCGCGCAAGCGCAGTAAACAAACCGTAGCAGACGTTGCCCACATTCGCGCACCTGTCGTGCGCCAGAAGCACAAACTTTTTGTCAATCTCTCCATAGAAAATAAGACTGTGCAAATTCAGCTTGATACTGGTTCCGCTGTTACATTAATTAATAAAGACACTTATGAACTTCTGGGTTCGCCAAAATTGTCGCCGTCACAGCAAGTGTTAACAGCTTATACAGGTGAAAATATTCCCGTGCTAGGAACATGTAGCCTGCCCGCCTCTTTTCAAGGTGTAACAAAAACAGTTGCTTTTGTAGTTCTTCAGGCCAAATCGACACAGAACATTTTTGGACTGGATGCTTTTGACTTGTTTGGTTTATCAATTCAAAGAGATGTGCTTCAAATTTCGTCAGTAGTGCCTCAGGATAAAATCAAATCATTGTGTGACAAATATAGTGACTTGTTTTCGCCGGAACTAGGTTGTGCAAAAGACTTCGTGGCACATGTAACTTTAAAAGAATCTGCAGTTCCAAAATTTCGTAAAGCTAGACCAGTGCCTATCGCCTTGCGTGATACAGTTGCCGCAGAACTTAAACGTTGGCAAGATAGTGGGGTGATTTCTCCTGTTTCTGCGAGTCAGTGGGCCTCGCCTATAGTAATTATACCCAAGCCGTCAGGAAAACTTCGTCTCTGTGCGGACTTCAAATCAACAGTGAACAGTCAAACAATTGTAGACACTTATCCCCTGCCCAGACCTGACGAACTAATGGAGAAATTAGGACAGTCTCGTTTCTTTTCTAAGATTGATTTAGCAGAGGCATACTTACAGATTCCACTTGACGAGTCAAAAAAGTTTTTCGTCATTAATACTCACATGGGCCTTTTTCAATTTCAACGCCTACCCTTTGGCAGTTCTTCCGCCCCCGCTATTTTTCAGCGTTTTTTGGACCAGCTGACAGTTTCTGTACCGTGTTGTTCGAACTATTTAGATGATATTGTGGTATCCGGACGTACAGTTGAAGAACATTTAGCAAACCTGGAGTGCCTTTTCAAAGTGTTGACTGCAGCAGGTCTACGTTGTAATAAAGCAAAGTGTTCGTTTTTTCAAACTGAAATAGAGTACCTAGGTCATGTGATTAATGCCCAAGGAATACATCCCTTACAGTCACATCTTCGAGCAATCAAAGACTTGCCGCCTCCTAAGAATGTGCATGAATTGCAAGCAGTGATGGGAAAGCTTAACTATTATTTCAGATTTATTCCCAATGCCTCTCAGATTGCAGCTCCACTGCATCACTTACGTAGGAAGAATGTTCCTTTTGTATGGTCTAAAGATTGTCAGGTTGCCTTTGACAAACTAAAGTCTGCACTACTCAGTGATGCATGTTTGATTCCCTTTGACCCACAGAAGCCTGTAGTGTTAGCAGTTGACGCCTCGTCGTACGGTCTGGGTGCCGTTCTGTCGCATCGTATTGGATGTCACGATCGTCCTATTGCCTTTGCATCCAAGCTACTGACGCCGACGCAACAGAATTACAGTCAGATAGAAAAGGAGGCCTTAGCAATCATTTACGGCGTTACAAAGTTTCATCATTATCTCTATGGAAGAAAATTCTATTTGTTGACAGACCGCAAGCCTCTCACGTCGTTGTTCTCACCCACAAAGCCGATTCCGCCCCGTACGGCACAAAAGCTTCAGAGATGGTCCTTGATATTGTCTAATTATCAGTATGAGATTTTGTACCGACCTACCACTAAACATGCTAACGCGGACACACTTTCCCGACTTCCGGTTGGCCAGGATGTATCATTTGATTCTTCAGAAATGGCATGTTGTCAGATAGACTCCAGAGATGCTTCCGCTGTCGCAGACTTTCCTTTGAACTCTCGTCGGGTTGCACAGGAAACAGCTGCGGATGCAGACCTAAGTGTGGTAGCACGTTTTGTTCGCTCAGGGTGGCCTGCCAGAGCCAAAGACATTGATCGGCCTCTGGTTCGACGTTATTTTGCACAACGTCATGCATTATCTTTAAGTCAGGGTGTACTGTTGTTGCATACCGACAACGACCAAGCAAGAGTGATTGTTCCTCGTTCCCTGCAACGAGAAGTGTTACGCCTCCTGCATCAAGGACATTGGGGCATTGTTAGGACAAAGCAGCTGGCCAGACGTCATTGTACCTTGGTTGGTATGGACGCTCAGATAGAGAGCATGACATCACAGTGTACAGTTTGTGCGGAGCATCAGGCGGCTCCTCCACAGCGTTTCTCAGACTGGCCACGCCCCAAGGGACCATGGCAACGTTTACATATTGACTTTGCCGGACCTTTCTGGAATACGCGCTGGTTAATTGTTGTAGACGCTTTCAGCAAGTTTCCTTTTGTGATTGCCATGAACTCAACGACAGCTTCTAGTACAATCAGTGCCTTAACATCAGTGTTTTGCATCGAAGGCTTGCCTGAAACTATCGTCAGTGACAATGGACCTCAGTTTGTTAGTGCGGAATTTCAACAGTTTTGTCGTGTGAATGGCATTCAGCATATCACCACCGCACCTTTTCACCCTCAGTCCAATGGTGAAGCAGAACGTTTCGTTCGAACATTCAAGTCTCACATGGAGAAGATGAAAGGTCAGCACTCCAGGCAGCAAGCTCTTCAAATTTTCCTGTCTACGTATCGGTGCATGCCACGTGACGGCCCGTCTCCTGCCGAGCTGCTACACGGCCGCCGTCAACGCACTCTCCTTCACCTGCTGCAGCCTCCCACGCACCGAGTCGGTTCGTATGGCGCTACGCGTTTTCAGGTTTCCACGCCGGTGCTGTACAGGGTGTTTGCTGGAAACAAGAAGAAACTATGGATGCCGGGCATCATTCAGCGCGTGCTCGGTCGCAATATGTATGTTGTACGTTCTTCCACAGGGTCGGAGCTGCGGCGCCACGCAAACCAATTGCGTCTGCATAGGCCGCGCGATCCTGTCTCCGGTTTCTTGATTCCAGACCCAGTTCACCGCCAGGGAGCACAACCACATCGTTCATCAACGGGTCCAGCGTCCCCGGACTACGAGATCGTCCCGATGGAGATCGACGCGACGCCGCCGCTGTCGCCGCCGCAGATGACAGCGTCACCGAGAGGGACTCCGGGACCGTGCGTGCCGCCGCCGCCTGGGCCACGCACCTCAGAAGAAGATGACCTGCTCCCTCTGGGTGGGGGGGGGGGTGCGCCCTTCCCCAGGTTTCGGTGGGTTCCCTGGAGGATCGCAAGGCGGATGACGGGGCGCGGACGGCGTCTCGATCCCAGCCTCAGCTACGACGCCCGTCCCACCAGTAACGCCCCCGCCCAGGCCCTCCTCCCAGTGCCGTCGCCGTGGCCCTCAGCCCTACGCCACGACGGCGCGGCGGTTTGGGGGGGAGGGGTGTGGTGTCGCACAAGTACAAAGTGCGCGCCACCTGCTTTCGCCGCGCGCCGCCATGCACGCACGGCGCGGCGTTCTCACGACGACAGCCACGAGCGCCCTCTGCTGCAACCCCGCTCGTGGCCACCACGTAAAGACACCGGTCACTTCGGACTGAGATAGCAACGAGTTAGGACCTTCGTAATCAGATAGGCACCAGTGAAGACTTAGCTATCGTACAGGCACTAGGCAGGCCTCTAACAACTATGTATCAACATTCTGCAGTACTATGTAAAAGTTAAGTATTGTTACATTCTGTGCAATATATATCTCTTTCTAATTTACTCTAGTGTTTATAGTTTCTGGCTGCTCCCCTCCGTACCTGCACCAGCGTGCTGTCTATATTCCTGTGTCGGTCTCATCCACTCGGCCACCGACACCTACGACGAGGCTGGGACACAAAAGCGGCGACGAAGTCGGGACACAAAACTAATTACTATAATTGCTGTAAAACTTTCATGAAAATAACTTAACTGAATTGATATCATGCATTCCGCGTTGCGTGGCTTCATAATTGTCTCCAAAGTGAACATTACCGTTAAATATTCTTCCTCACCATCAGGATACCTGCTCCACGTCCACCTCAGCTCTTCAGAACAACGACCTCCAACACGCACCGGCCACTTGCCGCCCTCGGCCAAATCCTCGCGCCATTTGCTGGCGTCGCTTCGCTTCGTTAACCGAAATACCTGACTCAAAGTGGCACAACTCTCCAGCCTGTTCTTTGGTACTCAACTCGCCTGCTCAACCCATCATGCAACATTCACTCAAGGAGTTTGAAATTCAAAGGACAATGAAACATGACAACAGAACGAAGTAGAAAATAGTAGCACAAGTAATCCTTGTATCCAGGGCCAAATGTAGCGACGATTAGTAGCTTTAGAGTTCGCCGAAATGGTGCCTTTCGCCACAGCGAAATAAAGTAAAACAGTAAACAGTCGAGAAACAAAGCACTAGGGTAGTTTCACTTGTTGAAATTTTGCATTCTTTACCTTCATAACAAGAGGAGCATTATCGCTACCTAAGATTTCTAATGGAGAATACCACTTCACTGATCACCATCAAAGTTAACCGAATTTTTAACATATGGATTAGTCAATGGACTGAGGAGTTGGAGGAGGATTTCCTCAGAGAAACGAAGCGGTGATTGGGGAAGGTGGAGATGAACAAGAGAGAGAGGGTAGGAGATGGACTGAGAGAGAAGGAAAGAGAAGGTGGGCAGAGAAGGGAAAGGGAAGGAGAGCTGGACTAACTTACGACTGCATTTATAAGTACGCGGACGACGCCGGGTTTCCAGCTAGTATTATGATATAAATACTTATTACTTGCTACACAGAAAAACTGTTTTATTTCCATTCGTTCAGTAAATACTTCCTTCACGAAATGTATTTGGTGTGGCCCGCCACACTGATAAAAGTTAATAACGTGGCCCACTTCGAAATTGAGATGGTCACCCCTGGTATAGGCTGACATTTGATTTGATAGCAGAACCCATTTAGTTCTCATTCGCCCCACCTTCACAGCTCAGCGGTAAGTTGACAATATTATGTGCCCTCCTTCATGTCCAAACATCCTGGGATTACATTTGAACAATATATGCCCGGCGACTCACTTGGAGAGTTCCCACTGCTTCTCTTCGTTTCTGTCAAACCACAGTCTAACATACCAGTCGCGACACTCAGTGGTGTAAAATCTGTTACCGCCTGACAGCTAAGACGACACTAGCGCTCCAAGCGGCGAGCAAGGGAGCCGCCTGTTAACGTCATATATATCGTATGAATAACACTTTATTCTCGCACCCTTTTCTACGTAATTCACGATATGACTGTTTTATTTTAGATACAAGCGTTTTAGTCTAATATCAGACGAAACGGATGATGCATAAATAAACAGTAGTGGAACTAAAACAGATGAATGAAACAATGAAAGGTAGAAGCTACTCACGCAGAAACATGTGCCTCCGAATATTTTGGAGCTTTCCCTATTGAAAGAGAAGTAATGTAAGCCTAAGAACCGTACCGTGTAGCTCCAAAGTAAAAGCGTATGACGCACAATTTCTTTTCTTTTCTTTTGAGTTTTAGTTTTTAGGACAAGTGTTATCAAAGCTACGACTTACATCTCTCTTATTGTTCTGTGTCGAACGAGATGCTTCCAACTAATAGTTGAAATAAGTAGAAAACTTTTAGATAGTTTAAAGATTACGAACCGTCCTTCTTAGGTTTCCGCGCATATTTCCGAAAAAAGGAAGAGTATGACCACTGACCCCCAGATTTGAGTTTGGTGTTAATATTTTCTACAAATATTTGGTATTTGCCTATCTCCCTAGATGGTTTTCAGCTTATTTTCCGAACTTTCAATTTTTTACTAAAATATAGGTTTTCAGAGTTTTGTAGCATATTCTTCAGAGTGTTACTTTATTTCTTAGGCCTATAATACGCTTTTTTGTACCTTTGGACATCCCGACTACAGTACATAGTTGGCTATATACACTATGAGCCATTTTTACTCCAAAAAGGTCAAACACTCACTATTATATATAAATATATGCAATTTTCAGGTGAATCGTAACTGAAACTTTTCAACAGAATGATTGTTGCATACCTCTTAGTGTCCTTATGAAATTTGAAAACAGACAAATGAGGTATTTTTTCTGGTTGTTGCTACATTTTATTGCGCTACAAGCGTTCCCCGTTCCGGAAAGCATCACGAAGACAAATATAAGCTATGAGTAACCCGACATACAACGCACGAAATAACGCCAACTCATTAGTGTCCCCTGCTGGCTGCTTGGTGCGCTGCTGTCGCGGTGGGTAACAAAAATTCGCTCGAGTGTCGTGACTGGTATGTTAGACTGTGGCCAAACCGTAATTTGGCCAGCAACGTCACCGGACCCACCAAGAACTGAGTACGCTGGGGGGTATTATGGGCACGGCGCTCCAATCATCTCAAAGTTTTGCCGCCTTAAGGCGCCAACTGAACAAAATTGGGCAATGTTTCCCTGAGGACGACATTCAACAACTCTATCGATCAGTGCCAAAACTTGCTTGCATAAGGACTCAATTTGTAAAGATCGAACTGAAAACCCGGCGTCGCGTGGAAATGGCCGCCCATCTGGGGCCCTATGTTTTCAAATGTTTGTATAGCTTAACTTAACTAAGTTGTCACCAGTCCCTAAACTTACAAACTACTTATGAACTAACTAAGACTAAGGACGGCACAAATATCCATGCCCGAGGGGGGATTCGAACCCCCGACCGTAGTGGCCGTGCAGACCGTGACTGGAGCGCCTCAGTCCCCTCGGCCACCGCGGCCGGCGGGACCCTAGGTAGCGGATTGCGAGGCCGCTACTGTCGGAGGTTAGTCCTCCCTCTGGCATGGGTGTTCGGCGTGTGTCTTGTCCTTAGGATAAGTTAGTTTCAGTTACTTTAAGTACCGTAGTTTGTAAGTCTAAGTACCGATGACCCTGGCAGTTTGGTCCCTGAGGATTATAATCATTTGATACTTATTTGTTCCAGTCTTAAGTTCGTCCATCTCTCCTTATACTTTCTCTCTTTCTCTCTGTCCACCTTCTCTCTCTGTTCATCTCCTCCTACCTCTCTCTGCCCATCTCTACTTCCCTTCCTCTGACAATCACCTCCTCTTCTCTGTCGAAATCCTAATCCACCTCCTCAGTCAATTACCTCCTCCAAGTGTGAAATATTATGTAACACTGTTACGTTTCAAGGTGATCAATGTGAAGTGGTGTTTAACGTGACCTTCCTCTATGCACCGAATGAAATCATAGGTAGTGGGTAATGTTCCTCTTGTTTTGAAGGTTAAGTGTGCAAAATCCAATCAAGATCCGAATAAAACAATTGAGTTTGACAAAGTTCGTAGGTAAAGTACCCTCCGCCATGCACCATACAGAATTTTACGCAGACGGTGACTTGCTTCTTGTTTAGAAGATCAAGTGTGCAAAAGTTTCATCGCAATAGGACGAAAGGCACAAAAGTGCATAAAATACGAAGAAACATGATGCGCCAGTTTCCCTCGCATCTCATTGTTTACAACTTTATATCTCCTAAACTGTAAGTCATACTGTCAAATAATTTTGTAGATACATTCATCGGCATACAGGTATACTTTTAGAGAAATATGTTGCAAATTAATTTAATAGCAAAGCAGTAATAAATTTAAACGTCATTCATAATGTGGAAGTTATTTAAGCATTTCAGTGTTCATGACGTCATATCTCCTGAATTGTGTGTCGCACAGTGATCTAAGGTAAGGTGGTACAATAGCGACCATTTCGGACAAATGTATTTGTACCTGGAAATATATTAAGAAAAGAAATAATTTTAACTATGGTACTTGTTCTTGGATGTTTAATGAATATGTAACGCAAACATTAGACAATTACAAATATTGGTATAAACACCAAAAAAGGTTACAGAATTGAGAAAAATCGGCCGAATATGTACCACACTAGGTACAATTGTGTTCAATTCCTGGTAAAATTTTGATCACTGGCATCTTCCATATAAAAAGCACTTTTTCCCTTGGTCACCAACGCATACTTCGTGGTACCAAACATTGCACCCTTAACTAGAAGATTTATAAGAGCGCGTTAGACTAAGTAGCTTTACTTACCTCTTAAACAGGAAAAATTATATATCCGTAGCACAAAGTGGTGTATTCTTGGAAAAAACAGGACAAGCTTTAGAAACCTGCTACACTACAACGCCAAAGGCGAGTGCTACCAACACTACGAGACTGACAAATTGAGTTGATCGGAATTGTACCTATATCGAATTTGTACCACCTTACCCTACTTATGCCTACAGACTTCGCGAAAGTGCAATCAATGTGTCTACAATGTTTCATCGTAATCGGATGAACGGTACGGAAGTTCATAAAGTACGACATAACTTCTTTGACATTTATAGACATGTTCTGCCATCAATGAGTAGGATGTAGAACGTTTTACCATTCTGTAAGATTCGTGCCACCGCAGACTGAATGAATCGTAGGGATCGATTCACTGTGAGGGATTTAATCGAAGGAATCGATTCCTGAAACAGAATCGTGTTCTCCAACTCTACTACGCTAACTGTAGTTTATAGTACGCCAGTTGTACACCCACAGTGCTTTTTTTTCTCACTAGAGTCATATTTCTTTATCACCCGCACTTTCCCTGATAGCTAACAACGGAGATACATGCAGCTCTGCTATTCCCTTAACGGTGAAATATTGCCCTCGGGGTGTATAACATTGGAATCTCATAACGCAGAAAGAGAACGTTATCTCCACAGCACTGGTTTGTGGTGTACGTAATAGCTTAGAGCACTGAAGAACGCAGATTTGACGACATCCTTATCAGCTACTACAGAGGATAGATAAAATAATGCGAACAATACACATTGCTGCAAGTTCGCACCACTGCGTACGTATAACACAGCAGTGCGTAACTTACGCACGAAGTCTTTAACGGTACCTTGCAGAATATTATACATTTTGTTTTGCGACAGTCAACACAAGTGATGGGCGAAATGCGTCGTCTCTCAGACTTAAGAGAGGCCTAGTGAATAGTACGCAGTTAGTGGGAGCATCTGTGACGAAAACGGTTGCACTGTTTGACGTTTCACTAGCGACAGATTCTAGGTAATGATAGAGCACACAAAAAAAGTAAAGCGTCACTGGCGAAGAGGAATAGTAGGGGAAATCCGAAGTTAACTGCAACGGCCGACTTGCATGAAGAACGATTGTGGCCAGGCAACATAAAAGTAGCAAGGCAAAAAGGACTGAAAACGTAACACTCAATGAAGTAATACTGTTTCGATAAAAACAGTATGGTTGGCGTTTAACATTCATGGGAGATCTCCAGTTACTAAACCCTTAATAACGGAAGGCAACAGAAAACTGCTAGGTAAGTGGTGCCACCATCATAAAACTCATAACTTGAAGTATGTGGTAAGGTCCGGTGAAGCATTCGTTCACATCGCTTCCTACAACAACCCGTTTTATGTATTGAAAACCTCAAAATAAGCTTATGATACGGCATACTGTCAACCATGGGAAGGTTCCGTCATGATTTGGGCATCTATATGGTATTCAGCTATTTCTCTCATTACCCTCAGTAGCTTGTTACGTGTTAATGAATATCCAACCATCCTCAGATAGCAAACTGATTACTTTGATTAACATATTGATAACAAATACTGTCATATTCCAGAATGATAATGCACCCGCACGCACAGCCGAAAAGATTTAGGCGTGATTTGCACAGCAGTGGTTTTCAACCTGAGGGTCGCCAAGTCTTGCTCAGTTTTGAGGGGGGAAGGGGGGGGTTGTCCTTGTCACAGGAGGAAGTACTTGCGCCATAAAAAAAACTAGTGGTCCAGTAATACAAAAACGTATGCCTAACTGAAGTATATTTGATGTTAAAGTTACGGAGATCCTCGTGTAACCTTCATTATGAATTCGATACGCCATAGATTGTTTTATAATACAGTGTGTTAATGATGAATAAGCGCAAAGTCTGAAAATTGTTTTCAGGAACCAATCGATAGGTGAAAGAACTTGATACAATAATTAATTCTGAAAAATTATTTAAAAATATTATCTACTTATTTACAAACTGTGTATACAGTGGGACCTTTCTTAATGAGCATAACTCGCTTCTCAGTCTTGTCTGAAATGTGAAATAGTCGTTAAGCAAAGTATATTTTTCTGTCGGAAACGATGTAAAAATAGGATAACGCGTTCCATTCCGAAAAAATACACAAAAGCTTCGTCCAACAATTTAAATGAAAGCAGAACAAACGAAAGAAGATAAAATTTGTTTCTTTTGAGATAACATAGTTTTGTTACGATACATGAGGAAAGAAGTGACGCCAGGATATTTGTATTGCAGGGGGGGTCGGCAGGATATTTTTACTTGGAAGGGCGTCGCGTATTCAAAAAGGATGAAACGCACTGTTTTACAGGCAGCATCAGAAAATTATCACGCCTCTCCCCTGGGCAGCAAAAACACCGTGTTCAAACAAAGTGAACCGTAGTGGGAAGTTTTAGAACAGAGAAAATTGAGGACTGTCACTTATGTCCATTTACATACAATTTTCACTGCATTTCCAAATAAAAGAATGAGGGTGGTTTTTTTTTTTTTTTTTAGCTTATGGGACTTAACTACGGGGTCATCAGTCCCTAAACTACTTATGAACTACTTACGAACTAGGACGGCACAAATATCCATGCCCGAGGGGGGATTCGAACCCCCGACCGTAATGGCTGAGTGTGACTGGAGCGCCTCAGACCCCTCGGCCACCGCGGCCGGCAAAAAAGAATGAGTGATTAGTGAGATTGTGATTTGCCATTGGCGTTGTTCCCACTGTAAAGAAGTGTTGAATAAATGGCCTTCGACTTGTCTCCTTCATTCCAGCTTACAAGCTCGAGTATGTGTTTATGTGTCCGTACACTGACCTTCAGACGTCAGACACTCATATCGGTACCAAACGTTGTATATCGATACAGCATCAGCCGAAACGTCTGTATAATTCGAGCTATGTACTGCCGTCCAGGAGAACGTGCGTAAACTATAATAATAAGTAACACCTAACCTACGGAGTAGAGGAAAAGCATAACTGTGAGATCTTATTACGTTGCGCTACCGTGAGCTAGTTGGTAGAGCGTTACTTCATCGAACAGAGGGTCCTAGGTTCAAGCCACGCCTTACAGTATTTTTTTTTTAACTGCAGTACGTCGAAATTGTTAAAAGGGGCAACATGTTTCTCACATGTGAAAGGACTGTTTGGATGTTATACTAATGTGTTATCGGCAGTTTGCTCTTGTTTCGTTTATTTGAAAGTAGCAAATCTGTTGGGTTTATTCGTAGCTTCACAGAATAAACAAACATAATCAGAACATACGAATAAAGAAACAACCACCAATGTGAAACCTTCGTTCCCGAATGAACGACACTGTGCCACTGTTGTGGTGTTGGTGTTCATGCCTGAACATTATGTACTTAATATTTTCATTATTACTAGTGTTATTACGTTAATTACGCTTATTGTTTTTAACATTACTATTAATTTTTGTTATTGTTGTTACTAATAGTACTATTAATACTGTTAATGTGTGATGCAGCTGTTTCTTTATTCGTATGTTCTGATTATGTTTATTTATTCTGTGAAACTACGAATAAACCCTACAGATTTACTACTTTCAAATAAGCGAAGCAAGAGCAAACTGCCGATAACACATTACTATAAAATCCAAACAGTCCTTTTACGTGAAACACGTTACCCCTTTCAACAATTTCCAAGTTACTGCAGTTTAAAGAAAAAAAAGACTCGAGGCCGGGCTTGAACCTAGGACCCTCTGTTCGATGAACTAACGATCTACCAACTAGCACATGGTAGCGCAACGTGATAACCTCTCACAGTTATGCTTTTCCTCTAATCTGTAGCTTAGGTGTTACTTATTATTACAGTATTCCCACGTTCTACTGGACGGCAGCATATAGCACGAATCATATAGAAGTTTCGGTTGGTACTCTATCGATATACAACGTTTGGTACCGATCTGAGTGTCTGACATCTGAAGGTTTGGGTGTTGGAGACGCGCAGGAGTAGCCGAGCGATCCAAGGAACTCCGTACCGGGCGCCGTGGTTCAACGCGCCCGGTCAGGGGACTAAACGCCTTGTGTAATGAAAAAGCTGAGCCAATTATTCAACGAACAACCAAGAACGAACTGAACCAACGACCGCAAGGCATATATCTACCTGAGGAACATAAAAAAAGCGGCCTGGAACGCCACGTTACGGATCGCGCGGCCTCCTGGGTCGGAGGTTCGAATTCTCCCTCAGGCATGGATGTGCGTGTTGTCCTTAGGTTATTTTCACTTAGTTTAAGTAGTTTGTAAGACTAGGAACTGATGACCAACGTAGTTTGGTCCCAAAGCATTAGAAACATTTGAACACTACTTAGAATCCTCGCGGGCCCATATCACTGTACCGTCGATTGCCTTGCGTTTCAAGGTATTATTGCATGCACCTTAATAACATATTACATTATTAGATGTGTGAAACTCATTTGGCTTTAGTATCTAACCACATCAAGTGATCTATGCCCGCCACTTGCCAGATGGGCCATCGCACTACAGAAAGCATTTTGGAGTGGAGAATAACGAAGCAGAAAAATTGTTTTTAACAAAAAGTTCTCCAATTTTGGCATACAATCTAAATCGGTAAGAAAAAGTATGCCATTTCATTTTAACAACTCTTCTTCCGATCTGAACAGTCCACTTACGGTGGGAATCGGAAGTTACAATTGTAAGCAATCGATCCGGCGTCGTACAGTTACTACTATGAGGTATTGCATTTTACATTTCATACGTTCCCTCGCTTTCAGAAGGGGTGGATGGGTGGTCTGGGACACCCTCTATAACACGTAATTCAGAACATTGTGTCTTGTTCCTATAATCATTTTCTTGTAACTCAACTGTTTGATAACTGTCATAGTCCATTTCAGATTTTCTTTCTTTCTGTTAAATTTTCACTTTATATTCCTCATTTACTCCTTGCATAAGTGCAATTGTCTAATGAGTTTCTTTTCATCTCTCTGTACGAACTTCATTTCCTGAACATTTTGCGCACGCTTAAAGTTCGAGAGTTATGAAGAAGCGTTACATTCTTCTTATTTAATATATTTCTTGGTACAATGTAGACCATTTCTTTTTTAACAAAAATAAGATCTTGCCAAGTGCATATTATTCTTTAGGAATGTTTTAAAGGAAAAGATTTGTTACTAGTCGACAAAATCTGCTACGGAATAACCTCCCTCATTTAATGTATCATCGCAATTATCCATGCATAATCGGTGTGCTTCTTAAACATGTTCTAAGTTAGAATATAAATAGATTTCCAGGTATTAGAAAAACGTATGTCCATAAATCAGTACGGATATAGAATGCACCGCTCGTGTGAAACCGTGATTGACCTTTCCGCCTTTTTCTCATACGTTATTCTGTGGAACATGGATGTAGGGCACCATGCGCATTCCACATTCATAGATTTTCAGAAAGCGCTTGACTTGGTACCCCACTGGAGACTGTTATTGAAGGTCCGAGCTCACTTATTAGGTTTCAGATATATGAATGTCTTGAAGATTTCTTATGTAATAAAGCGCAGTAAGATGTCCTCGGTGGTGAGTGTTCGTAAAAAGCAAGAGTATCCTCGGGAATTCCCTAGGAAAATGTCACGGGACCTAAATTTGTTAATTTTTTTTATAATTGATCAGACGGATAATGCAAGCAGCGATCGGCAAAGTTTGCTACTGTAGTTTACAGGAAGTTATCGTCGTTAACTGCAGGTGTAGCATGATAATTAGCACCTATTGGACCAAACTGCCTTGGTCACAGTCCCTAGACGTACAAACTACTGAAACTAACTTACACTAAGTACAACAAACACACACCAATGCCCGATGAATGACTAGAACCTCCGGCGCGAACGACTGACAAGTCCGTAACATCACACCTTAGACCACGCGGCCATTCCGCGACTACACTAGTAGCGGCGATTTGCTTGACAAAGTTAAGTCTCTTAAATATTTCGACCAGTGGTTCGCAAATTGTACGTGGCGTTATCCACAGAGGTGGGTTGCGAGACGACTGTAAAATATATAAGTAAAATACCTTACAGACTAAAAAAACGCTGTAAGTATGTTTTATAAGACATTATTATTCATCCGATAAAGAAAATAAACAAACTGTACCTTATTTTATTTAAAATGATAACGGAATGGTTTAATGTTTAAAGTTTTTATGAACTAATATTTTCACGTTAGGCCCATTAAATTATTATTATTATTATTTTCGTATGAGTACTCCTTAAAACTTGTTGCTGTTTTAATACTCACTTTTCTAGAATTCCTTATGATATGTTATCGGTAAGGAATATTTGAAAGCCAAATCAATCAGCATCTGAGGTAGACTCCCCGACGGAACTATCATATGTCTCTTCTTTGAACAATTTCTTTTAACACTCAAGCCAAATCTCATTTTAAATAGGAAAATAGACAATATCGAATGCTTGCAAATACAGCTTCGAAAGAATGAATGGGATTCAGAGCTACTTACATATGACAGCGTCCATTTTTTTAGTTTTTTAAAATAAATATAATAGACTGCGTAGAAAACATTTTAGTCTAAAACCATAAGCTTTAATCTACACGTGGAAAGTATTATTAATACTAAGTGTTAATAATTTAAACAATTTCACAAATCTCAGCAATTAATTCCTATAAAGTAAATTTTATGATGGACAAACAAGTGGTCTTTTGGGAATGTAATGTGTTACTTTATATGCGCCCGCCATACATATATACTAGGTCGCGAAATGTTTTCCAGAAAGTTTGTGGGTCACACTATAAGAAATATTGGCAACCACTGATCTAGAAACAATGATGCAAAGCGATATGAACTGGAACGAGCAAGTAACGAGTGTAGTAAACACGCAAATGATTCGCTTCTGTTGATTCATTTACATCTACACACATACACTGCAAGCCAGCGCATGGTGCGTAGCGGATGCTACCTCCTACCATTACAAGTCATTTCCTTTCCCCTCCCAAATAGTGAGAAGGAAAAACGAGTATCCATGTGCCTCCGTATGAGCCCTAATTTGTCTAATTTTCATGGATCTTATACCAAAAGTAAGTTGGCGGCGGTAGAGTAGTCTGCAGACATCTTCAAACTACCGGCCCTCTACATTTCTTCAACACAGTTTCTTGAAAAGAGCGTTGCCCTTCCTCCACGGCACCCCATTTGTCCACTCGCACTTGATTGAAACTACAAGTAACAAACCTAGCACAAAGCCATTTAATTACTTGTATGTAGTCCTCTTATCCGACCTGGTGGGAATCTGAAATCCTTGAGCAGTACTAAACTTTGAGCCGACTAGAATGCTATATGCGGTCTACTTTACAAACGAACCACATAATTACAAAATCCTCCCGATAAAAAGAAGTTGACCATCCGCCTTCCACACAACCGTCGTTGTATGTTCGATACATTTCATATCTCTCTGCAGCGTTACAGCTTGATATCTAATCAATTTGACTGTATGAAGAATCACACTACTGATGCTGTATCTGAATATTATGAGACTGTTTCTCATGCTCATCTACATCACCTTCTACATCTACATACATACTCCGCAATTCACCGTAAGGTGCGTGGCGGACGGTACAATTTACCACTAGTCGGCATTTCCTTTCCTATTCCACTCCCAAATTGAAAGAGGAAAAAAAGAATGCCTATATGCCTCCGTACGAGACCTAATTTCTCTTATCTTGTCTTTGTGATCTTTACGCGAAATGTAAGTAGGCGGCGGCAAGATCGTACTACACTCAGCTTCAAATTCCGGCCCTCTAAATTTACTCAACAGAAATTCACGAAAAGAACGTCGTCTTTCTTCCTGCGATCCCCAATTGAGTTGCCGGAGCATTTCCGTGACACTCGCGCATTGGTCGAACCTACCGGTAACAAATCTAGCTGCTCGTCTCTGAACCGCCTCTATGTCTTCCTTTAAATTGATCTGCTGCGGGTCCCAAACACTTGAGCAATACTCAAGACGTGGTCGTACAAGCGTTTTATACGCGGTCTCCTTTACAGGTGAAGTACATCTTCCCAAAATTCTCCCAATAAACCGAAGTCGGCTGTCTGCCCTACTCACAACAGTCCTTACATGCTCGTTCCATTTCATATCGCTCTGCAATGTTACGCCTAGATATTTGAACGACGCGACAGCATCAAGAAGCTCATTACTAATGCTGTATTCGAACATTATGGGATTGTTTTTTCTACTCATGCGCATCACCTTACATTTTTCCACATTGAAAGCAAGCTGCCAATCTTCGCACCAACTAGAAATTTTGTCTAAGTCATCCTGTATGTTATTACAGTCAGTTACAGACGACACCCTCCCATACACCATAGCATCATCAGCAAACAGCCGCATATTGCAACTTACTCTGTCCATCAGATCATTTATATAGATAGAAAATAATAGCGGTCCTATCACACTCCCCTGGGGCACGCCTGACGATACACTCGTCTCTGATGAACACTCGCCGTCGAGAACAACGTACTGCGTTCTATTACTTAGGAAGTCTTCCAGTCAGTCACAAATCTGTGAACCTATTCCATAAGCTGGAATCTTCGTTAGCAGTCTGCAGTGCGGCACCTTGCATTATTCTACATTGAGGGACAGCTACCATTGCTCACGCCAACTAAAACTTTTGTCTTGCATACTCTCAGAGCCACTCAACGACACCTTTCCGCACAGCACAGCCGTATATTGCTACTTATCCTATTTGTCAGATCATTTATGCGGACAGAAAATAACAGTGGTCTTATCACACTTCCCTGGTGCATACTAGCGTTGTTTCTGATGAACACTCTCCGTGTAACATAACGCATTGCGTGCTATTAGGTACGAAGTTTCCTTGTCATATTATATCTGGGAAACTATTCCGTGTGCTCATTCGTTTCTTAGCAGTCTGAAATGGAGCATCGGATAAATTGTCTTTTAGAAATCGAAGAATGTGGAGTCCGCCTTTTGCTCTTGCATATGGATCGCAAGATACTACGTGAGAAAAGGGCAAGATGAGTTTCACACGAGCGGTGCCATGCAATATAAACGTATGCAGATGGACGTAAGCTAAAGTGATTATAAGAAAGGAAGAGTTACTTCAATATGTTATGCAGAAAACAAGTTTTGAAATAATTTCATAATTTTAATGATATTTTTAAATATATGTATAAAGATTATTCTTTGAATTTATAGATTTATCATTTGCTGTTTAGGAAATAAATCATTACATGTGAAATTGGAAACAAATCATTAATATACAATTCCCAAAAGAGATTTTAGCGTTTCCTGGAAAATTAGAAATCTGCAGAAATTAGCCACTGGGATTTAGCGATGGGCAAGAGATTCAAGATAATTACTGTGACCTCCATTGCGGAGTTTGCTCGATGTTCAAACGACTGAACTGTTTTACGATGCTCCTGCATTAACTACTCCTTCAAACCGTAAATTAAAACATCAGCTTGCCTTTAGTTGCCGCGGTGGATTAACCGCGCGCACTGGGACGCCGTGGTCCGGTGCGCGCTGCCGTTCGCCATCGGGGGTTCGAGTCCCCCCTCGGGCATGGGTGTTTGTGTATTTCTTAGGTTAGTTTACCTTACTTTAAGTAGTTTGTAAGCTACGGACTAATAACCAAGCAGTTGAGTCCGACAGATTTACAAACATTTGAACTTTTGTTGTCCTTTAGCTGTCGTCTGTTGCGACACCAAACAGAGTACTGTTCGATCGTTTCGGATGCCCATCATGTCAGGTTAAAGCAAGGTTTGGAAGCCCTTTAGTAGCGCTGTGCTAGATTTGTATCCAGTAGATAATAAGCGTGGCAGAAATGTTTCAGTAAATGTGTTAGAGAAGGGGGATATAAGACAACGTTTTTTGTTTTTTCACGAAACGGTATTGAGCATCATTTTCATCAGACTGCAGAACAATTCTGCTCTCTCCACCGTACATTTAAGGCGAGGACCTCGAGAATAAGCTAGGAAAAAATGAGAAATTAGCACTGGTACGAAGACTTACAGACGACAGTTTCTGCTTGTGTGAAATAGGAAGGGGACGACTTATTGTGGTACCCAGTACCTCCTTGGATTCACAATACGGTGGCTAGCGAATTATGTATGTGGATGACGATACGAAATGTTTGATACTTAAGAACGTAGTTTCAAGTTGTCCTACTTTTGAATTTAAATGCCCCCTTATGATCGTGTAGTGAGATTTGTTTTCAAACACTATTTCCTGTAACTCTTGAAGACATTTTACATCCTCAAAAGATCTTTTACACATTTTTGCATCAACTTAAAATAGTCCATGGCTTGTTTACATTCACTGTAAATCACTTTAAACATTACGAATTACACAAGAGCGCAGATGGCACTGTTCGACCCACCGAATGAGAATCTGAACGCAAGAGAAATGTGAGTTCTGCGCTGGCGGTCTTCTCCTTTGCTCCCTGGAGTCTGCCGTGAGAAAGGAAAGTAATTCGACTTTCTGTCAAACATGAGAGCTTCACATATTGCACTTTCTTACAAGTCGAACAAAAAGAGGGGGGTGTCACATGGCTGTAAAGCTGTGCTGGGACAAAGCAGGCAGCAGCAAAAGGGAGGGGAGGGGTGATCGAACGACGAAGCTGGCGGGACCAATCGAGAGCTCACCTTTCTCTGACGGCCCCGTGCAGAGCTCCAGCAGACATATTGTATTCCTCGTATAACGGCTGTCAGCACTAAACACCATCCCTCCCGTCGCAATGTAAGATGTACAGAATGTTTGTTAATATGAAATATAATCCTTCGTATGCGTGGCCAACTGATGGTGTCTCATACAACTTTTTCACCTCAATTAACTCTGGAACTATAGATATTGAAAAATGACTTTCAAGATCATGAACGTACGAGAGATCCTTATGAATATAGATATTATGAGACATTTTAGAAAGTGAACAAATATTATTTTCAACACAAACAAAAGTTTTTTCTTCAACGAATACCCCATATTATTTCTTACGCATTCAATACCATGAAAAATCACAAAAATAATTGCGTTGTATACCTGTGGCGTCTGTTCCGAAAGAACAGACGTCACTTCTGATCCTGCAGATGTTATACTTTAATATTCACAGAATATATGACATCAACTGCGATTGGGCAAAGCTGAAAATGTGTACCCAGCCGGGATTCGAACCCGGGTCTCCTGCTTTCTCTTTCGGAACAGACGCCACATGTATATATAATATGCCGGTGACGGGCAATGATCCTATCGTTAGTGGGGAGGGGTGGGCAAGTTTGAAGCCCTTACTCTTACGGGAATTAGTTTCATAACTACAAGTTTGAGTACTGTGGGCAGGGTGAAGCTGGGAATTTGTGTCTGACGGGAGGCGTGCTTAGGTAGTCCTTGCAGGTGCGGTGATCACTGTGTCCCCAGTGGTGTAGGGGTCAGCACAACTGCCTAGAAAGCAGGAGACCCGGGTTCGAATCCCGGCTGGGTACACATTTTCAGCTTTGCCCAATCGCAGTTGATGTCATATATTCTGTGAATATAATTGCGTTGGTTGCATCGCAGTGCGTCAGTTACATCGGCAGAAACTGTGAAGCGAAGTTGACCTTTGAAATACATGAAGATTTCAACTAGCGCGTTCCGAGACTCAAACAAAAGTCACGGCTGAGTCTCCGCGATACATGTATTTCAAACGTCAATTTCGCTTCGCAGTTTGTCCGTATGTAATTGAAAGTCGTTTTTCAATATCTATTTTAGTTCCACAGATATCTGGAGTGAAAAAGTTGTCTGAGACACCATATATATATATTGAATAAAGGTTAACTCTCAAAACTATCCCCTCCCCCCTCTCAACCATCACTTAATGTCCTGCATCCACTCTTGTCTTCCATCTTACTCTACATACCACTGCTTATCAATTTACAACCACTACTCAATCATCTTTGACCAGCCACTCCCCTCCCACAAACACTCATCACACAGAATTGTAATTTTGATATTACTCCATTACACTTACATAAAAATAAACGTACTATAACATAATTTAAAATAGGGTATAGAAAAATCAAAATAAATGAAAAAATGAACAACTGCGGTGTTGGCAACACTACATAAACACACTGCACATACTTAGTCACATTCGAAAGAAACATATACGTACGGGAATGGCACAATGATCTGTGAAATAAGTAAATTATGGGTAGTGGTTCAGTGAAGCGCAAGTTAGTGCTGGATACAGTGTTTCAAAGGAAAAATATGTGGTGCAACACGCAACAAATCGGCGCTCCACGATGTAGGCGAAAGGCCAAGCCGAAATTTCCGTAAGTAACAAATCATCACTTTACACATTTTGCTAAGGAAGTGTTTTAGATAAAAAAAAAAAAAAAAAAAAAAAAAAAAAAAAAAAAAAAAAAAAAAAAAAAAAAAAAAAATTCGTAACTGCATGTAGGGGCAATCTTTACTAATTGATTACGACTAGTGGCCAAAATCGCAATTGTAGATCAGAAAATATTAACTGTGTTTCAAATGTTCAAATGTTTGTAAATCTATCGGACCAAACTGCGTGGTCATCAGTCCGTAGCTTGCAAACTACTTAAACCTAGGTAAACTAACCTACGGACAAACACACACACCCATGCCCCAGGGAGGACTCGAACCTCCACGGCGAGCAACCGCGCGCTCCGCAGCGAGGTGCTTTAGACCGCTCGGCTACTCCACCGCGGTTAACTGTGTTTACCGAAACTAGTAATCAAAAATTAATAAATTTACAATTGCTATTTTGGCAACTTGTTATAAATATAAAATGTAGATATACAGGGTGTTATAAAAAGGTACGGTCAAACTTTCAGGAAACATTCCTCACACACAAAGAAAGAAAATATGTTATGTGGACATGTGTCCGGAAACGCTTAATTTCCATGTTAGAGCTCATTTTATTACTTCTCTTCAAATCACTATAATCATGGAATGGAAACACACAGCAACATAACGTACCACCGTGACTTCAAACAATTTGTTACAGGAAATGTTCAAAATGTCCTCCGTTAGCGAGGATACATGCATCCACCCTCCGTCGCATGGAATCCCTGATGCGCTGATGCAGCCCTGGAGAATGGCGTATTGTATCACAGCCGTCCACAATACGAGCACGAAGAGTCTCTACATTTGGTACAGAGGTTGCGTAGACAAGAGCTTTCAAATGCCCCCATAATTGAAAGTCAAGAGGGTTGAGGTCAGGAGAACGTGGAGGCCATGGAATTGGTCCACCTCTACCAATCCATCTGTCACCGTATCAGTTGTTGAGAAGCGTACGAACACGCCCATACATCAAATGGGCATCTGCCAACTCCGCATTTGTAAACATTGCACTGCCTGCAAAATCACGTTCGTGATGAACACTAACCAGTTGATGCTACGTACTGATGTGCTTGATGCTAGTACTGTAGAACAATGAGTCGCATGTCAGCACAAGCACTGAAGTCAACATTACCTTCCTTCAATTGGGCCAACTGGCGGTGAATCGAGGAAGTACAGTACATACTAACGAAACAATTGGGTAGTTTGACAATTGTCTGCACGAATTATTTCAATTTACATTTAAAGAGAAGTAATAAAATGAGCTCTAACATGGAAATTAAGCGTTTCCGGAAACATGTCCACATAACATATTTTCTTTCTTTGTGTGTGAGGAATGTTTCCTGAAAGTTTGGCCGTATCTTTTTGTAAAACCCTGTATATCATAACACACCTCTGACGATGTTTTACATTGAATAAAACCAAACGCGTCTGGAGAAACAAGTCGCATTATTATTGTAGCTGCGTAGACGGACATAAAATACCCTTCAGAATAACAAAACATAATGAAAGCAATAATTCGTGTACCATTAACAGATACGTCTACCGCCACGTGTGAGGTATAAGAAAAGCAGGCTCTTCGACATCATCATGGGAAACACTTGAAACGTTGTTCTGGTCTTCAGTCCGAAGATTATTTGACGTATCTCTACGCGTTACTCTATCCTTTACAAGCCTCTGCATCTCTGCTATACAACGGTGAAACACATCCGTTTGGAGCTGTTTTCTCTACACATCTCTTGATTTCTTCTCCCTCTACCGTCCCCCTCCCCCCACCTCCTTCTAATTCTAAACTGACGATTCCTTTATGTATCAGACTGTGTTGCACAGAAAAATCCCTTATATTAAACGACTTATACCACAAATTCCTTCCTAGCCATTTCTGTTCAGTAAAAATTCAAATGTTTGTAAATCTATGTGCCTTAACTGCTTGGTTATTAGTCCCTAGCTTACAAACTACTTGAACTAACCTAAGGACAACACAAATACCCATGCCCGAGGGAGGACTCGAACCCCCGAAGGCCGCTCGCACCTCAGCACGGCGCTTCATTGCGCACGGCTATTCCGCCGCGGCTCTGTTCAGTCATCCTCATAAATTACGTTATCTACTTATGTAATCTTCAGCATTGTTATGCAGTACCACATTTAAAGAACTAATATCTTTTTCTTGTTTTTACATCTACATCTACATACATACTCCGCAATCCACCGTAAGGTGCGTGGCGGACGGTACAATTTACCACTAGTTGGCATTGCCTTTCTTATTCCACTCCCAAATAGAACGAAGGAATGCCTATATGCCTCCGTACGAGCCCTAATTTCTCTTACCTTGTCTTTTTGATCACTACGTGAAATGTAAGTAGGCGGCAGCAAGATCGTACTACACACTTCAAATTCCGGCCCTCTAAATTTACTCAACAGAAATTCACGAAAAGAACATCGTCTTTCCTTCAGCGATCCCCAATTGAGTTGCCAGAGCATTTCCGTGACACTAGTGCATTGCTCGAACCTACCAGTAAGAAACCTAGCTGCTCGCCTCAAAACTGCATCTATGTGTTCCTTTAAACTGATCTGCTGCGGGTCCCAAACACTTGAGCAATAATCAAGACGTGGTCGTACAAGCATTTTATACGCGGTCTCCTTTACAGATGAAGTACATCTTCCCACAATTCTCCCAATAAACCGAAGTCGGTTGTCCGCCTTACTCACAACTGTCCTTACATGTTCGTTCCATTTCATATCGCTCTGCAATTTTACGCCTAGATATTTGAACGACGCGACAGCATCAAGAAGCTCACTACTAATGCTGTATTCGAACATTATGGGATTGTTTTTCCTACTCATGCGCATCACCTTACATTTTTCTAAATTGAGAGCTAGCTGCCATTCTTCGCATCAACTAGAAATTTTGTCTAAGTCAACCTTTATCCTATTACAGTCAGTTAAAGACGACACCCTCCCATACATCACAGCATCATCAGCAAACAGCCACAAATTTCAACTTACTCTGTCCATCAGATCATTTATATAGATATAAAATAATAGCGGTCCTAACACACTCCCCTGGGGCACGCCTGACGATACACTCGTCTCTGATGAACACTCGCCGTCGAGAACAACGTACTGCGTTCTATTACTTAGGAAGTCTTCTAGCCAGTCACAAATCTGTAAACCTTTTCCATAAGCTCGTGTCTTCGTTAGCAGTCTGCAGTGTGGCACCGCGTCCAACGCCTTTTTGAAGTAGAGAAAAACACCATCCGCCTATTGCCCTTCATCCATGGCTCGCAAGATGTCATGTGAGAAAAGGGCAAGCTGAGTTTCACATGAACGGTTTTCTAAACCCGTGCTGATTCATAGAAAGAAGGTTTTCCGTCTCAAGGAAATTTACTATATTCGAACTGAGAATATGCTCCAAAATTCTACATGAAACCGATGTCAACGATATTGGCCTGTAATTGTATGGGTCATTTCTCTTTTCTTTCTTATACACGGGAGTCACCTGCGCTTTTTTCCAATCACTAGGAACTTTGCGCTGAATTAAAGATTCGCGATAAATGCAAGCTAAGTAGGGCGCCAATGCCGCAGAATACTCTTCGTAAAACCGAACTGGTATTCCAACCGGACCAGCAGACTTTTTCGTATTTAGCTCTATCAGCTGCTTCTCTACACCGGAAATACCTATTACTATGTCCTCCATTTCGGAATTAGTGCGTTGATCAAATGATGGCACATTTGTGCGATCCTCCTGCGTGAAAGATTTCTTAAAGGTTAAATTTAGAACTTCAGCTTTCCGTCTGCTTTCTTCTATTACTGCCCTGGAATGATCAACGAGTGACTGGATAGTGGGCTTTGACCCGATTATCGATTTTACATAGGACCAGAATTTTTTCGGGTTCTCGGAAAGATCTTTTGGTAAGGTATGGCTGTGGTAATTATTGTATGCTTCGCGCATCGATCTTTTTATAGACGCAAGAATCTCTACTAACTTTTGCCTGTCATCATTTGCGCGTCCTTTTTTTAACCAAGAGTGCAACAGTCTTTGCTTTCTCAGCAGCTTTCTAACATTATTATTATACCACGGTGGATCTTTTCCACCCTTAATCGTCTTTACTGGCACATATTTCTCTAACCCTTTATTAACAATGCACTTAAATTTATTCCACAATTCGCCTACATCCATAGTCCCTGAATGAAACGAGGCTCATTCATTTTCTAAGTGCGATCGTAACATTTGTTTACCGGATCTTCCCAACAAAAACACGCTTCTAGCCTTCTTGATTGGTTTATAAACTTTGGTCACCATCGACGCTATGACGATATCATGATCACTAATTTCTGTCTCTACACAGACATCGTTAATAAGGTCAGGCCTGGTCGTACCTATATGGTTGCCGGTTGAACTGCTCAAGACAGTTTTCGGAGAATTTGTCCTAAAGTAGCTCGCAAGACTGCTTGTCTGTACCGCCTGAAATGTAACTAGAGAGGTCCCAATCTATACTCTTAAGGGTGAAGTCTCCTCCGACTAATATTACATGGCCCGGATACCTACCCACTACCTGGTGTAGACTTTCTTTGAATGACTCTAAAACTGCTACAGCAGCACTGGGGGGCCGGTAAAAACACCCAAATATTAACTTTACTACTTTAAGACCTGTTATACGTGCCCAGATAACTTCACAGTTACTTTCAACCTCAATCTCAGTAGAAACAATATCTTTGTCCTCATATGCTAATATACTCATTTCCCGCCGAACAAGGCTACATTCCAGACAAATGCTTCCAGCCAACACTTTCGAACAATTACAATATTGATACTGAATATAAGGAGAGGATTTGAATTAATTTTATGGCTCGGTCGGGATTCGAACCCGGGACCTCCCGATCACTAGGCGGACGGTGTAACCACTGCTAGCGCGGGTAATGCGACTGCGCGGAGTGTCTTAGAGGACGTCTCCATCCACAACAAAATCCCCTGCCTCGAAGTTTTACTGTGAAGTACATATCAACGTTGCTGAGTCTCTCCAATATCGGAATAGCACCCCAACAACGAACGTGAATGGGAGCAATCCTGCCTTGTACGTCAAGCATAGGTACGTAAATATCAACAATAATTCAATTTGCAAAGACCTATATTTTCTCATTATATCAGATATCTTCTTGTTTATATACCTGGTGAGTCACCTAACTTTACCACTGGAAATATCTCGTAAAGCACAACAAATATTTAATAACTATATATAAAGAACTCATAGTTAAATGGGGCGATCTATAATTGTTTAATAATGATTATGCAGCCAAGATCGCATTTTTCATTTATTATGTTACCGGTTTCGGCGTGCTCGACGCCATCTTCAGACTTGTCGTAATTTACATAATTTCACGACCTTTTTATATACTAAAAGAGTACTTCCAGGTTGAGGCATCGTTAAACATGAAATTAGTAGTCACAAATAAAAAAAATATACATCCATCTTCTAATGGTTTTGAAGTGAGGTACTTCAAAGTCTAAGTACAATACTAATTGAAGTCCAGTAACACTGAGTGTTATACTGGAGCTATTAAGATTGTCTCCTAAATCGTTTATAAACACGAGGAAGAGTTGGAGACCTATAACGCTTCCCTGTGGAACGCCAGATATCACTTCTGTTTTACTCGATGACTTACCGTCAATTACAACGAACTGTGTCCTTTCTGATAGGAAATCGTGAATCCAATCGCACAATTGGGGAGATATTCCATAAGCACGCAATTTCATAAGAAGCCGCTTGTGGGGTACAGTGTCAAAAGCCTTCCTGAAATCCAGAAATATGGAATCGATTTGAGATCCCTTGTCAGTGGCACTTAACACTTCATGTGAATAAAGGGCAATCTGTGTTTCGCAAGAGTGATACTTTCTGAATCCGTGTTGACTATTGGTTAATAGGTCGTTCTCTTCGAGGTAGTTCATAATATTCGAACAAAGTATATGTTCCAAAATACTAGTGATTTCCCTAAATCACTCCAGGCATATGCCGGGATGGTTCCTTTCAAAGGGCACGGCCGATTTCCTTCCTCATCCTAACCCAAAAACTCCGAGCGTTAGCTCCGTCTCTAATGGCCAAGCTGTCGACGGGACGTTAAACCCTAAGCATCCATCCAAAATACTACTGCACATCGACGTCAATGAGATTGGCCTGCAATTTTGGGGATCACTCTTATTGTCTTTCTTGAATATTGGAGTAACTTGGGCAACTTTCCAGTCTTTGGGTACGGATCTTTCGCTGAGCTACAATTGTTAGTAGATGTTTTCAAATGTGCGGCGCATCGGATGGTGTCAGTCTGGGTACCGTTCTGCAGCATTAGCTGCATTTTTTCTACACTCGCCATAGATGAGTATCATTTCTGCCTTCCCAGAGTTAGAATAAATCATTTTCACAGTTCTTACAACACTGTACGCACTGTTGTACTTCCGACTTGCTGAAAATCATTTAGCTCCCAATTTTACTACTGTGCGTACTTCTGCTCTTACTTGTACTGTACAGTACACTGTCACAGACGTCTGGTAACACAATGTACAACACTTATTCTGAGTTCAACGACTAATTCATGATAACAGTGACAGAAAGCGTTGCATGCAGACACTGAGGCAACTAGGACAAACCAAAACATTGCATTAGAGCCAAACTCGTAAAAATTGTATTCTTCGTAAACATACCCCTACAAATGCTGATCGCTGATCATGGATCTTGTTTGTTACACCACACGACTGAACTGCTGAGGAGTTGCTTAAGCGTAAACGTTAGGTTACAATAACTCTGGATGTTATTAACACTTTACAATGTAACAAACGGCATTACTGAAGCATGTTTTCCTATTTTCAGTTGTGCTAAAAATAATGATAGGTTTCCATTAAAAAATATGTTTCTGTTAAAAAAAAAACATACTTCCCTTCATTTTAATGGTTTTTATTAACCACTTACACCAGCCCCTCTCCTCACTTTCGGTCTGCGGAATTAATTATTAAATATTTGTTGTGGTTTACGAGATTTTCCCAGTGGGAAAGATAGGTGCCTCACCCGGTATAAAGCAGACTGTCCGTGTGTTTGTTTGTCTGTACGTATTGGAACAAATCTGCAGTTTCAAGTTGAAATATTTGTTAAACTTATGGGACTTAGCTGTGGGGTCATCAGTCCCTAAACTTACAAACTACTTATAACTAATTTGTACTGAAGACAACACAAACATACATACCCGAGGGACGATTAGAATCCCAAACGGAGAACGGCCTCGCGCATCGGAGCAAAGTTGCTCAATGCGCTCGGCCACTCCGCCGCGGCTTCTTCCAATGAGGACGGTCGTTGTAGGTGTAAGAATCACTTACAACAGATTGTTTTCGAGATATGATGTCATAAACAATGAAATGCGCGGAAAACTGCTGCATTAAGCGGCATTGCTGCTCATTTTCTCCTAAACCATTAGACCGATTTCAAACAAATTTTCTACACATATTCCTTACCCTGAGGTACAATTGCTGTAGGGGTAAGAACCACACGTATGGTCCAGGAGATATGACGTCATAAACAATAGGAATTGCAAAAAATTGCCACATCGCGTGATGATACTTTAGTCTGACACTTTATGAAAATGAGAGTACTTAGTGTCTTTCAGCACACATTAAACATAATTTCAAACCTTTATCTCTCATGTTGAACAAAGCACTTTTAGAAATTGTTTTTTCAATACTGTTTTTCTCTGTACAGTAGCCTAGTTGTAATTGCGGCTACTAGATCGCACAACTGAGGTAACGTCTTCCTGTTCACAACTCCACTTAGCACACACCAATCTGATGCCTCCGTGCAGGCATGCAGCCCATAGTGGCTAGCCTTTTCTAAAAATTTCTTTTTAAATTTTGTGACGTAGTCTATACAGCTGAGTTGTAAATTTTAGTATGTGACTTGTTTTATTTTATAATTTCTGATGAAGGCAATCATAGTCATGACCGAAACCAGGTCAAATAATTTTTAATCTGCGACCGAGGGCTGCATTTTTATCCTATGCATGTAGTGTTCCTTTTTAAAGTTTAATCACATTCAGCTGGTTTTAAATCAGTTACTAATGTCCATCAAAGTATCTTTATCAGACCTTTCTGGAGCTATGGTCGACATGCTATTTATTTAAATACTTCTATCATCTGCAAACAAAACGAACTCAGCTCCTGGCAGTGCAGCTGATGAGAGGTCATTTATCTACACAAGAAAAAGGAACAGCCTTAACATGGATCCTTGTGGAACACCACATGTAATTTCTTCCCAATCCGTTGATCACTGATGGGTTAACCCACTACTCCCTTGCACTGACACCCTTTATTTCCTGTTAGCGTGGCATGACTTCCACTACTTTGCAGTATTGCCTGTGTCACCATAGAAATAATTTACTTCAAAGGATGTTGTGCTTCACACAAACAAATGCCACTGACAAATCACAAAAAATACCAACTGAGGGTAATTTATTATCTACTGAATTAAGTACACTGTAGATGTAAATAGCCTTCTCGCTATCGGAAACCTTCAGAAAAAAGTTTCATGGTATCTCTTTATCCCCTTTCTTGTATACACGTTTAATATCCGAATATTTTAGCCAATTGTGTACGTGCGTGTGAATGTTTGGTATAGACGCATTTAGTATGTTTATGTCTTCCTTTAAGAACGAACGATACCTTTCCATATGATGTAACAACTATCAACATCAGTAGAATCCAGAGCAATGTAAAATTTAGGGCGCTAACAGATTTCCTATACGATACTAGACATAGGGCTACTGAGTAGGTTTGTGTGGAACCAAACGTAGCAAGATATGTTACCAAAGCAACCATCAGCGAAGAAGTCCACAAAGGTCCTGCAAAATTACTACATGAAGGTGTAACATACACTAACATGGTACGATTTACAAATGGTAGAGGCATATCTTGCATAATTAATGGCGTTCGAATCGTAAACGTGTCACACCATCAGGCAACAACAGTCGACAAGAACGCTCATCGTTTATTAAAGATGATGTCCTTTTTTTAATTAATGGATATGCTGATAATTGAAGTTTGGGAAGATTTTAGTTGTGTCATCTCGGCCAAAGATAAGACGCCGCACTTTAACTCTACCATCTAGTCCACGAGATAAAATTGATCGACACTTGGGAAAATGTTCATAGACATCCCATTACAATCATCAACACAAAGGGGTATTCTGCCGTTGGACAGATTGCATATATGTTCCTGACGCGCTCAAACGCAGAGTAATGAACAGTGAAATCACCCCCGTTTCTTTCTCTGACCACAGTATCCATAAGTGTTACGCTAACCTCCAGCGGCCTCAAGTATACCGTGACAAGGTCTACTGGAAACTTAACACTAATTTTTTACAAGACAAACAGATAAAGGAATCTAACGTGACTGGATACAAGTAAAACGTCCCCACACGTAATACAGCTCGATTGTCGAATGGGGCTGTATAAAGCCAAACCTAAACTTCGGGCAACAGCTAAACGGCATGTATACCAAAAGTCCTATTGGCACAAACGAACTAACGAATTTTACTTTCCATGTCTCCTCGAAATTTACCTTTGCACCAGCTTTAGACTGGATGGCATCCATCAACAAGTACAAAGCGCAGATCACAAATTTGTACCGGAAACGAATGGAGGGCACCATAATACGATCGCATCCGAAGAAACAGAGTCACTCTACCATATGCTTCGAACACAAAGACGTGAAAAAGCTAAACTAATAGAAGAGATTAATGACGGATTAGTGACTGTAACCAATGAAAAACGTGACATATCGTCAAGGGTATGCAGCTATTACAATGACTTCAATGACATGCAGGAGATTAACGACAGATTACGCAATAGTGTCATAGATGAAATAGACCCCGTCATGTCAGAAGACAATAACCTGGCTTTGGAAGCACAATTTTGCGAATAAGACATCAAAGAGGCTGTGCTCAATGTCACAAACCAGAAACAACCTGGAACATACGGACTTAGCGCCGAATTTTATAAACACTGCCGGTAAATATTTCTCCGCTACATTGACCCAGCTCACCAATGAAATGTGGTAAGTCCCCTCATCATTCCCTTACCCAAAAAGGAAAATAGCAAAAATATTCAGGAAATGGGACCTATCACCTTACTCAATGCAGATTTAAAAATTATAACAAGGAGCATTAAGCAACGAAAGGAACCAGTGTTACATAAAATATTTGGAAGACACCAGCGGGGGGCATTACCTGGACGAAGTGTAACGTGAGCCGCGTGTGAATTACGGAGGTATCACTGACACACACAACAACGAACCGGCGCTTTGCTATTCCTGGACTTCGAAAACGGATACGACCGTGTGTGTCACGACTACTGTTCAAGATAACGTCGAAGATGGGTTCTGGACAACGCCTTCTCCTCCTTCTACGAAACTACATTGTCGCGACCAAACAAATACCTGGTAGGAGGTTCATTAGGTTAGGCTGTCCATTGTCCACGTCCTTATAACGCTGTAGCGGTCGAACCCTTGCTTGAAAGCATAACTCGCAAGGTACCTGCAATCGATATAGGAACGGAAGAAGGTGCTTGTGTTGCGTACGCTGACGATATCTGTCTTGCAGTGACATCCACGGAACATCTGGCGACAGTGAAGGGCCTTGTCAGTGTCTACAATGTGCCAAATGGAGCAAAATTAAGCACTAGGAAGACAACTTACTTCACATAGGGAGATGTATTTTCAATACCAACCATCTTGACCCGTGCGAAACAAGACAACAACATAAATCCCTTGATGTGTATTAGAGTTCTCCCCAAGATGTTATAGTAATTGGACAGACGTGATGCACAAAATCAAAGCAACAACACACATTTATTCTGACAGGGATTTGTACCTCTTGCTAAGAGTACACATAGAATATCCATAGCGAGCGAGCTGGATGCACAATCTGGGCCAAATCCTACTTGTATCTAAGCAGCTTGCAGGCAGTATTCAAAAGGTTTTTTGTTGGAATGAGAAAATATTTTCAAAGTATGCTACGATATCCTGACTTTACTGACAACAAGAGGAGGACTAGGACTATCAGCGTAAGAAATAAGTGCCGTAAATTATTAATTAGACGCAGTTATTAATTAGACGCAGTTATATACGGTAGGGGGTTCGAATCCTCCCTCGGGCATGGATATTTATGCCGTCCTTAGGATAAGCTAGTTGTTAAGTAGTTTGTAAGTTTAGGGACTGATAACCCCGTAGTTAAGTCCCATAAGCTTAACAAACACTTGAACATTTTTTGAACGCAGTTGTAAAACGATCAACAAACAGACGCCGAGTGTAATGAAGTTTTTTAATGTCACGCTGGAAGCCCAGTAGCCTGATGCCACCCATTCATGAAAGCACAATACCCCTGACCTATCAGTATATCAGGCTTTATTACAGTGAACCCAGTTACATACGACATGCACCTAACACTGATCCCGCTGATCCAACATATACCAATTCGAAAATATACAATTTCCTCAAAAAATGTTCAAATGTTTGTTAAGCTTATGGGACTTAACTACGGGGTTATCAGTCCCTAAACTTAGAAACGACTTATCAACTAGCTTATCCTAAGGACGGCACAAATATCCATGCCCGAGGGGGGATTCGAACCCTCGACCGTACTGGCCGTGCAGACCGTGACTGAAGCACCGCAGTCCCCTCGGCCACCGCGGCCGGCACAATTTCCTCACAACAGACGGAAGAGAAAACAGGGTCACTAAAAAATTATCCCCACGCAAAGTGGAGTATTGTTTGCAGTACGTCCACTGTCATAAACTGCCATCACGCATTAAATCAGCGTCAGCGTGGGATCTGATAGTTAACGACAATGTTTCAAGTAACGAAAAGCTGAACGACGTCGACCAGTACCCCACAGCAGCCTGTGCAATCTTCGGTCACGAGGACACACTAATTCCAGGGTTCAACTGCGGCACTGCTTGGTAGATCGTTACGTACATGCAACACAGACTGGCCATCGTTAACCGCACGACTCCGCAGAAGGTTGATATTACAGAACTCATTAGACCAGAGAAATTCCGATACCCTCCAAAGAAACACTACGAGGGTACATGATTTTCAGGACACTCTGCTGCTTATGTCATTCTCAATCGACATGTAACGCTTGCGTAATACTGTGCATTTTTGGAATATGAACATGCAAAGTTAATAGGACAAAGCAACTGTACTACTAAATACGGCAATATGCTGAAAATTATGGTGGAGATATGATGTAAAAGTGAATCAACGACTAGTTCATTGTTTAAATGCATAAATATTGTGTACCAAAACACGGAACTTCGGGATTTCGGAGTTAAGAGAAGAAGCATTCAGCAAAAATCGGGAAACCGACGGTATATTACAAAAAACTGACACTTAAAATTTTATAGGTCGAGAAGACGAACTCTGAAGCAGTCACTGTACTGAGAATGGCCCGAGAGGGAGTTTGAGTTGAATGTTATTATTTATTTACGCCTTTCTCTGAAGCGGCTAGGATGCACCACTTGTTTTTTGGCAAGGTGCGACATTTACTATTACTTTATACGGAAGACACGTCATCTGAACAGTAAACGTGTATTTACTTTATATATGTCTTGATTTTTTTAATACTTACATGATATATTATTTGGCGCAAATACAAAATCGTTCTATGCAGAATATGTCTTCGCAATACAAATATTCTAATTCAGCGTATCTTCTTATATTTAATATCTTTGATACAATGAGACAATATAGGTCTCAAGAAATTGAATTATTGTTGATACGTAAACAAATAATCGATGTTAACAACTTTCCCTTCTGGAAAAATGCTTTTCTTCCACCTGTTATCTAGCATTTTATATCTTCTCTACTTCGGCTATCTTAGTTTATTTTACTAACCAAATATCAAAATTGATTGTCTCGTTTCCTAACACAATTCCCTCTCCATCGGCTGATTTAATTCGACTAGATTTCATTGCCCTTTCTTTCTTCTTGTTAATGTTAATCTTACATCCTCCTTTCAAGACACCATTCCATTCTATTGCTCTTCCGTCCTTTGGTGTCTGTGACAGAATAACAGTGCTATCAGCAAACTGGGACGTTTTTATTTCTTCTCGTAGAACTTATATTCTCTTTCCAATTTTTTCCTCTCCTTGAATAATACCGGGGAAATGCTACAACCCTGTCTTACTCTCTTCCCAACCACTATATTTTATATCCTTTGTTTAGGACCTGTCACTAAAGTACACTTTCACAGACACATCCGCGTTTGAGATAGTCAGTTCGAAATTTTCAGCACTACAGTTCCTTACCGACAGTTCTCTGAGCTGAATTCCAAACATCCTTCCTCATTCTCTTTCTCATACTCTTCGTCATCGCGAGCCGATATTGACTCTAAGGTCTCCACGCATTGTTTTTCATTCGACTCCCAGGTAGTATAGTGGTCTAGTACTCAGAAACGCGTCTAGGATGTTCCTTACAAACATAATATTTAATATTAGTGGTCTCTAGCTTTGAAACGAAATATTATACCTAGGGAACTCTCTGAAAACGTAAGGGAAACTGAGAAAACCACAACATTTTAACAACTTTTTCAATATTGTTTCTCTGTGACTTTTTCTTTGCATCCAAGGACAAAAATAACTTTTTTATATACAGCACAAAGGTTCCTACAATGTTCACTACTTATACGTAATTTTGCTCCAAATGGTTACTCAGAAAGAGGCCATACAGTCTGGGATGGGAGCTATTAGATTCATGTTGGTGAGAAAATACGTGTCAGATTCGAAAAATATACTTCTACACTGTTTAATAGCAGTGTAAATGTTAAATAACATTTTTCATTTTAACATAATAAATCTGTGTGGGATCTTTCTGCATCTGATGGGCCGGCCGCGGTGGCCGAAGGGACTGAGGCGCTCCAGTCACGGTCTCCACGGCCACTACGGTCGGGGGTTCGAATCCCCCCTCGGGCATGTATATTTGTGACGTCTTTAGGATAAGCTAGTTGATAAGTAGTTTGTAAGTTTAGGGACTGATGACCCCGTAGTTAAGTCCCATAAGCTTTACAAACATTTGAACATTTGAATTTTTGCATCTGATGGAAGTTGTTGGAATCAAGGAAATCGTCTACTTTGTTTACATATTCACTCTTGTTCATTAAGACAAGGGTGGTGCTTTTGTCTGACCTAGAAGCTATCACATTATTGTCACACATTTTCTTCTTGAAATTGTTCGCCGGCCGCGGTGGCCGAGGTGACTGAGGCGATCCAGTCACGGTCAGCACGGCCACTACGGTCGGGGGTTCGAATCCCCCCTCGGGCATGGATATTTGTGCCGTTCTAGTTCGTAAGTAGTTCATAAGTTGTTTGTAAGTTTAGGGACTGATGACCCCGTAGTTAAGTCCCATAAGCTTGACAAACATTTGAACATTTTTGAAATTGTTCAAAACTAGTCTTTCTTCCGTTGATGTATTAATTGAAACCTTTCAACTTTGCCATTTACAGAACATCGATGTAATCTGCCATTTTAAAAAAAAATTACGTCCTTTAGCTGGCGCCGTCCTGTACGAATACAGAACTACCGTTACTGGGCAAACACACATCCTGCTGAGCACCCTTTACTCACTAGAAATTGACAGAATGGTATGGTGTTTAATCACATGGGATTATTTCGCAAACGAACAGGAAAATACAATAAATGTCAATTCCGATCGTTACGCAGAGATGTTACGAACTTTGGTCAGGCCAATGCCACACCGGACGCGCCCCGCTACTCGCCTGAATGCTTGGTGGCCACACCGGAATGTTGACCGATGTCAGTCGCCATAGGCGTGTTGCTCGCTCGCACTGTCGAAATGTCTCTTCCAGTACTAAGTCGGAAAATACTTCTGGCAGAAAATATTTCTTTGAAATATGAACTATTGCGCAAACTAACGTCATGCTGGGTACATAGTATCAATTGTGAGAGGAGTTCTGGTCTGGATACATGGATATTACAAAATTAGTCGGTAAGGAGAAACTTCCTTATGCCGTTTCTGATATCTTCTGGATGTAAATTAGGTTTTACACAATTCTACACTATCGAGCAATTATTAGGGGAATGGTGTGATAGGCGGCAACAAAATGTCATTTGAAGAGCTGTTGTCGGAAACGATGAAATTAAGTGATTGCTCTTCTTCCTGTGCTGGCTGTAACGGTGTAGTTTTGCTTAATACATGAGTGTCCGAAGACGGCTGGTAAATGCCTTCTTGAACAGATTGAATTTCTGTAACAATTAAATTTTGAATTTTGCTTCGCAGTGTAAGTTTTTGCAAAGGTGGAATTTCAGCCATATATGGTAACAAACTCCGTCGATTTTTTGCTCCAGTATTTCAAACTTTTCTTTCTCTCAAGGTCCAACGTCCAACATCTGGTCTCCTTTGTTTGTAGACAAAGTAGAACGCATTTTTGTCTGTGTTAATTAACCTGTAGTTGCTTTCATGAATAAAACTAAAACTTAGCAGAGCTGCCAATTTCCATTGCGACACCTTCCCACATCTTCTTTAGAACTATTACATTTTTGTGAAGTTCATGAGTGGGATTCCACAAACATTCCCTTTTGAATACAGCCGAAATCAGTGCTTCGTCATCAATGGTAATGATGAAACAAACAAAACCACAGCGTTTATCTGGTGATACAATCTCCGAAGCCACCAGGCGACAAGTCAGTAAGAACCAACACGACCGTTCGTCTAGCGACATGCCAAGCGACTAGCGTAGTCACGTGGCGTTCAGTGCGGCCGGTCCCATAAGACCACTGCTGTCTGTTTAGCAAGGTGGGGCACGTGGCGAGTCGCGAGGTATCTAGGCGCTAAGCGAGGCGCGTCCGGTGGGCCGTAACCTAGAAACCTGCATTGAACAACTTTCCAAACGTTGAACAAGCCTTGTTTCAACAGAACGGAGCAATAACACACACTGCACTGTAATCACTGGCATGTGTGCGAGAATTGTTGGGTAACCGTCTGACCTCACGAGTCACGAGTCGCTAACATTACCAGGCCACCGAGATTGTGTGAATTTTCCTTGTCTACACGACTCGACCAACAACTCTGTATGAGCTAAAACAGAGTATTCGAGATGAAATTCACAGTACCCCAGCTCATATGTTGCAACGGTCAATGAGGAATCTCCACAACAGATTTCACGAATGTATTCGTACTGGAGGTCAACATATAAAGGACGTAATTTAAAAAACTTAAAACGACATCAATGTTTTGAAAATGGCGAAGTTTTAAGATTTCAATTACTACGAATTAAATTTCTTTCATTTATTACTTCTAGTTTTATTAGATTGTGGAAATGTTCCCGTTTTCTTGTGTCACACAGTATTACAGCGCTACTACTGCTCAATGTATTTAGTAGGCCTACTTCCACATCCGTTAAGTCACTGCATAACTATGAATTGTAGTCCTACTGCTCCACTATGTAGTCAGCGCTTCCTCATTGGTAAGCTATTGAAAACTGTACGGATTAGTATTAATCTATCAAAGACATTATACTTCTGCTTCCTCACAGCAGGGAATTTGAACCAATTTAACAGTGTACACCTACTACCTCACATTATTATCAACCTAAAAGCCAAAAATTAACCTTATGAATTTCAAAAATTCTCGGGTGAAGGGTATTTCATTATTCGTCGTAATTATCCTTGTGAATTTCATAAATTCTCGGTTGAAGGGTACTTCATTATTCGTCGTAATGGAAAGCTCTTTTCGGGAATCTGGTCAAACATGACACATGGAACAGGTATTACATTTGATGGCGAAGTTATTGGGAGCTGAATCATAACATTTTTCTCTCTGGAGTTTCGTTATGATGTACTTGCAGGACGTCTGAGAACAAACAGAGATATTCAGTGATGTATACTGAACATTTGTAAATACAAATCCTTCCTGTGTAACCAGGAATAATCTTGATTATCAGACTGCATGGTTCTCCAAAAGGCCAGCATTTCGTGAGCCTAGATAGATAACCTCACCACTTAACGAAAGTAATCACGAAGATGTGAACTGTTATAGATCTCAAGAAACTGGCGTCAGCTGCACTACGCAATTAGCTACAGATTTCTTTTTTTTTCTTTGCAAATGTGACGTTTAAACTAAATAAACTAAATATTATTGTTAATCTAGCCTCAATTAGATGTGCCCTGAATACTGCAGACAAGTACAGTTGTTTCTTTTACTCTGTTTAAATGAGTCCGCACTGCCAAGCAATCTGCTAATGGCGTGAGTCGCGCGGGAAAGGCCGTGCGGTCTTGGGCGTCACGTTACGGATCACGCAGCCGCTCGCGACGAGATTCAAGTCCTCCCTCGGTCATGGGCGTGTCGATGTTGTCCTTAGTATAAGTCACTTCAAGTAATTTGTAAATATAGGCAACGAGGACCTAAGCAGTTGTGGTCACTTAGGTTTACATACATTTGACCGTTCTGTTAGTGGCCAAACAGAATTGTTCTAATTTCAGCTATCGCTCTTTGCATTGCGTCCCTTACCTGAGGACTCAAGTCGGTGTTACATTCAGCGTTCTTCCGATTAAATGTCAAGTGGACTTTTCTACGGGTGTTGGAACTTAAATAGTGGCAACCGATACAAAAGCGTTACATGTTTGCACCGTTACTGTCCTTCAAAGTAGTTACCAGCGTTGTGTAGAACCAGTTGCCAGCGATGTGTAAGGCGTAATTTACCGTTAGAAGAGCCTGTTATGTTGATGGTGCGAATGGAGCGGTCTACTACCTGTCGAATCTCTGGAACAGTTTTGAAGCGAATGCCACGATCTGGTTTCTTCATCTTAGGAATCAAATGAAAGTCACAAGGACTTAAGCCCGGGGAGTATGGTGGATGATACTGTACTTCCCAGTCCCATCGACCGAACAGAGCGGCCACATCATTATCGTGCAAAGTGATGGGTGGGTTGCACAGAAAGTTTTGCCGCTTCTTTCGCAAAGCTGGTCGCAGGCGATGCTCCAAAAACGACAGTAACACTGTGCATTGACGGTCTGTTGTGGAAGTACGTAATGCGTTAAGATAACATCATCGCAGTAGTACACGAGAATAACCATAATTTTTACTGTACTGGGGCTCCGACGCACTTTCGACTTTCGCGGTGACCAATAATGATGCCATTCGTTGGCACATTCAATCTTGATCCACCTCCGTTGTTCCTGTTTCGAAAACATAGCGACAGCTTTACATTAGACCGCTCGCTCACAAGAGACTGCGTTTCCCTCGATTGTGCGCTCGCTGGTGACGTGGGACGGGTGAGTCCATTTGCTGGGAGGTAAGGTAGGTATGCCAACAACGTGTGCTATCAGCGAAAATAGTAGATTACATTGCATAATGCCTCCACAGCAGTGTTGCCACTATTTCAGTTCCAACCTTCGTATAAGCTACTGTGTAGTAATTAAGGATGCATACATTTTACATACATTCATGATAAAGTCGTACGGAGAAAGAGTATTACAACCACATGTGGAAAACGTGCTTGGACTGTTGGAAGATGTATATGAACGTAAAGTCATAATAGTTCTTCGACGATATGAAAGCATTTAAAACATCTTCCCTGGTATGAGTACTGTTAATCGCGAAAAACACCTCCACATCAACAGTTGTCATTAGTGTAACATGAAAAATTTTAGCCAAGGACAACACCAAAACGAAATTCATTTTAATACTGATGACTGACACAACAGCAAAGGACAGTGTGGATAAGTAGGAAACAGATTATCCTCGTACGCAGACAGTGTGAACGCATTTACATAAAACGCTGCTGATGACAGTATTATCATGACAATTGAAGAGGTAGATATCGTGATATTGCAGGCAGCATCAGTCTCTTCAAAAAAACTATATTTCTCTCCAGAAGAGAGGGAGAGGTAATTCCTCCACCGTTCTGACACTCTCCTGATGGTCTGACTTCATAACAGAACATAGAACTTTTAAGCAATTTGTTTTCTTTACTATATTTTCGTATTTTTTACTTTTATCGCCGTGTGATGATAATTATACACTTTTTTAGTTGCCTGTTTATCGCTTTTATTAGTGCGTAATTTTAATTAAACCTTAACTGCACGTATTTAGAAAGTGCCCGTCTCTAATTGCCGCTGTATCGACGTGACGTAAACAGTAATCTTCCTAATAAGTGTGTAATTTTAATTGCAACCTTAACTACAGGTGTTTTACAGTGCCTATCTCTAATTACCACGGTATCGACGTGACATTAAACAGTAATCTTCCATCCATTAACACATTGCTAGCTCATAACTGTTAGCTGACATCTGATTGCCATGTTACTCTACTTAGTCTTGTCGGATCTTTGACTTGTTCTGATGTTAGTTCTTGCTTCGTATTGTAGTACAATCCAAAACTGTGTTTTTCAATTCTCTTGTTCTTTTCGAATTTCTCGTACGGCAAATGATCACAGTAGTATTTAACATGTTTATAATGACAGAAGTTATATATCATATGTTAGACTCGTGTATATTTTTTCGTTAAATAATATCACTTTTTTAAGGTGTAACTATATTTCATTTTTCTTTTTCGCATTTAGTCTAAAATGTGTATCTGTACAGCTGCCGTAGTCGACAGCGGTTACGAATAAAATTAATTGGACAGAACAATATCATACTTGTTGTAAAATGCAAACTTTCACGGCCGGAATGGTCAAAATTACTAAAAATTTCCGGGCTGTTATGCCGTGGTCTAGTGGATTTATTATTAAAATAAATCCACTAGACCACGGCATAACAGCCCGGAAATTTTTAGTAATTTTAATATCATACATTTCAACCATATTTATGTTGCCGATTTTTGTCTAATCAAAGTGAGCAGTTAGTCCTCATTGCATCACACTGTTTGTCAAGCTGGTTATGCACCTCACGGTTTCTTGTAAAATCCTTCTCCATTAAAAAAATACATCTACCTATGTATCCAATATCATGACGATCTGCCAAATATCTCATTCCATTAAATCAATTATGAAGTAGAGTGCATTCAAATTTTATAATTTTTGCAGTTTGCCCGATTCTTTCCGACTATCGTTTGTAATTGCCTCGTATTTTATTTATCCTGAAAACTTTTCAGGAGCATAATGAACAAAAAAAAATGTATATCCGTTTGAATCGATATTTATGTTCTTTCTCAAGTACCTCTTTCAGTTTTTCCCGAATTTTCCAAAAATCGGTCGTGCCTTTCTCAAGTAATGATCTTTCATAGATGTGGCAATTCATTTTTCTTTTTATATATACAATATACGTAATTAGATACCATATTAACCACGTTATTGGTTTCAGATTTTTTATCCAAAATCATCGCATCCTCTCACAAAGAAAATACATCATTCCCTGTAGTAGCTGGCTTATGAAAATTATGGAAACTTGTCAGCCAAACGTTAAACTATTAGGAACTTGACTGTAATAATTTAAACCTGCCTCTTCTTTAGTAATTCAGAGCTGCAAGACGCGATGCACTGAAAACATTTGCTACTTTCGTATATACGGTCTCCCACGACCACTAAACGTTTTCACTCTCTCTACATCTTACATCATCGTACAGTTTATAGAGATGGGCGTAAAAATTATTCAGTTTACAACTTGCTTGAAGTGGTATAAAACTAAAAATAATGTGTATACATGATGACAGTTCTTTCTTCATCCTGCAGCCGTCATGAATCAAGACACAAAGGATTTAAAAACATTAGCTGTCTTTAGGAGTTGACTTACATCTGTAGGGAAAGATGGATTTCCTGGTGTTTCAGAATGTGCCCCACCAACCAATCCCCTCTTTTAGTTAAGATATTGTAATGTTACTTTTTTTTATCGCTGGTGTTGTCATAAGATCAAGGTTGAAAACCGGAATTGAAATTTAACTAACCGTAAGATCAGCAATGAATATTAATTTTTGAAATGGTTATCAGTTCTCAGTAGCAATATAAGTTAAAAATTACGACAACACCAGAAAGCACCATTACATAAGAAAATAGCGGAATCAGTTACCTGGTATGCATTCATTGGTGGAAGCCGTGACACTGCAGTTGAACCTGTATGAATTGATTAATATCTTCGTTCTCGTAAACTGATGCTTGGTTTCATGACTATTAATTATTAAAGTTTTAAGACCGTGTGCAATTTTGATCACTATGGTTATCGAAAGTTATAGAAATTATCGGACTTCGCTTTTAACAGAATGAAGATTTCCTGCAGGCATTGAATTCAATGTTTAATATAAAATGAGAGTAAATAAATTTTGCATCGAGAATGTTCTTTTGTCATCATGAGACAATAGGCAACAATTACCAAGCATCAATTTACTAATATTGCTGAAAATAAGTCATCAATTAAATAAAAGATGGGGAGAAATAGTCATTATTTAAATAAAATAGGAATTCCAAATGAAAGTTAAAGTTTATTACATAAAGCGTGCTAACCAGAGCTCACACTTACATGATTATGGAGGTCGAGTAAAATACGTCCGCTCAGTATAAAGGTAGAAAAACGAAAGACGACAAGCGATTCCGTTTTCTCTCCAGATCGTTTGAAAAAGTTGAAGGTGTAACTTGAAACAAGGATAATAAGAGATTTATTGGCAGAGAGAACGGATGCTAGCGACAAGCGTCGCAGATATAATTTTCAATAAAAAAATATTAATGTATCGCTACATTTGCCCCCTCTAGCTTTGAGTTGGCAAATGCGCATTTCCTACTCAAAGACATCATAAATTTCTTGTTATACAATTTTTTTAACAGATTATTTAAGACTGTGTGAGCCCACTAGATATGAGATTAGAAATTACAGTTGTGTCTTTTTCCTTTTTATATATATAGTTTTTTAATTTTTTTAACAATTTTCATTTTTTTTTCATCTCATATTCAAATTATACAATGCGAAGCGTCGATGGTCGGACCAACGGTGCAGCGAGCGGTCCCCAGCGCGCCCGGATTGTTGACCCGTGGGCGTGGCGGTGCGGCGGCGACGCGGTGCAAGGCGGCAGGCCGATTGATGTCGGGGAATGCGCCGCAGACTCGGCTCCAGCGTAGTGGTGGGGTGAGATGCCAGGATGAGGTGCCCTTTGATAGAGCACGGACTGCTTTTCCCGCATCGCCTCGGTGTGGTTTTACATGAAATGAAAGGTGTACATATGCCATTAAAATTTATCCCTTAAGTAAAAATTACAGGTTTGATTACTGAATGAGTTTATTTTTGTTTTATTTAGTTGAGTTTTTCAGTACTATTATAGTTTTTAGCGAACGTATGTAAGTGTGAGCTTTGATTTTAATAGCAAATATCGCAACCAACTGACATGAATATATACCCATTCTTGACATAAATTAATTAATGGAAACTACATTATATACAAAGCATATGTTCAGTTTATGACTTTACCAAAACTTGTAATTAACATATTACGTAAATCAAAAAGTTTTCTTTGGCTCACTGTGGGAGCTTTAATCGTTCATGAAATTATTTACTAAGACTTACATACTACTTCACATATATACATACAGACATTTAAAAAATATGTACAGGCATCGGTAACTGGATGTTAAATTTTAGCGAATTTAAGTTGTTTATTTTTCTGACATAGGGTATTCTTTGTACGTATCATAGCACAGTTCTTTGATTGGGAAATGTCGTAGAGGCGGTTTTCGCTGTGTTCATTACACAAATGTTAGATACATTTGTTTATTTTGAAACCATTCACAGTGGTAGTTTGAATTTTCACACGGCGGGATAGCCATTGGGTGCGTGACGCAATAGTCAAGCGTCAACAATGAATAAATTGCTACCGCTGGCCAGCTTCAGCAGTGTTCGTTCAAACGTGGCAGCGGCAACCTCGCGAGCATTGCATACAGCACATAACTCGCCGACTTTGTGTTTTCGCGTGTGTTTTTCATCTTTCTTCCAGAATAGAAGATTCATCCATAACAGTTCATAGTGAAGATCGTCGCAGCGCGGTGAGTACCTAATTATTTGTATTAAGGTGGTTAGGTCCGCTTACTTGCTGCGCTTTCTTCATTTATTTTTTAGGCTGTCATCTCAGCTGCCTTAAAGTCCATTAGCTGAGATAAGACCTACGACTTCGTATGCAAATATATACGAATAGTCATATGCACTTCGAAAGTCACTTCACTGCACTATTTTTTATCATGACTGTTTATGTCGGTATGCCGCACGTAAACAAGTTTTTGCGGTTTATTTCAGATCACACTATTTAAGTGTCCACAACCATAATGCTGATATACATATAGTCAAGTACTTGTCAGTCTACACGTTCACTTATAACTTGAATTTATTATGCGAGTGCTACCTTTTGTAGTCCGAGCTCACTATTGTCAATGACAAAATCACTTCACTAGTTAATTAATATGTTCATGAAGGCATAGACTTCTGTCGCACACTTTGACTATAAATGCGTCCTAGTTTTGTGAATACTAACACTGTTTGTGTGGATAGTTTTATCACGTTCTGCACATATCTTCTGGATTTTATACAGTTCATATTAACCTATCGTTACTTTACTATTTACAAAGGTTATATACAGTGACAAATTATTCTGAAATACTAGTCATTAACAGAGTTCATAAATCTTCAACTGACATACAAGCCACATTTTATCGTTTTTGGTTATTATTTAGTCATCATTATAGTTTTTTTAGACAATATAGTGCATTGTACAATAAGTCGCGGCCTATGTTCATGTCAGAGGTCGGTAGTGGGGTCCTTGTTTTCAGCAATATTATTCCTCATAATCTTTTTATTTTTTGAGTTTAAAGGTTCGTCATTAAGCATTCATATCACCACATTGAATATGTCAGATTATTTTTTAAAGATTGAGAAATGTATCTTTGGAATTTTTTATATCGGATTTTGTCAGTATTAAAATGGGAGGTGAAGTCTGTCATACAACATTAGCAGTTAGCGTATAAATTGGGATGGTTCTTTAACATTTTTTTAAACAGGTAATGCAAATAAATTTTGCTGACACAGGCAAGGTCAGACTCATCAGCTAATTTGGTGCATAGATTCAGGCTAAATAGCATTTAGAATAAAGATCGAGTGAGAGAGAGAAAAACAGCATTATAGTTAGAGAAGTACACAACATAAATTCAGCACATCAATCCATAATTTGCCAAAATTACCATTTATGTTATTATTATAAAATACTACGTCAAACTAAAATATTCTAACGTCTCTCATATCAAAGCACTCCATGCTTCTCCCTGACTTTGCTTTAAGTTTTGCATGCGGTCTGACCTGCTGTTGCCTGTTCTTTCCTTTTCAGAAATGAAATGTGTAGTTTAGATTTTCTGTTTTAAATACACGTGTCTGTAGTCTAGAAACATCATGCTAAATGTCTAATATTTTCAATCGTCTTGTTGTACGTGTGTGTGTTTATAGTGTCTTAAAACAAAATAATAGTCATATAATATATATATATATATATGTGTGTCTCCTCCGTCATTTTGATGTTGAGTTGTCGATCTTCTTACCGTTGGCAGGAACACAATTCTCGTGCACGTCGTCAGCTGAAAAAGAAGTCTTTTACAAAGGTTATATACAGTGACAAATTATTCTGAAATACTAGTCATTAACAGAGTTCATAAATCTTCAAATGACATACAAGTCACATTTTATCGTTTTTGGTTATTATTTAGTCATCATTATAGTTTTTTTTAGACAATATAGTGCATTGTACAATAAGTCCCGGCCTATGTTCATGTCAGAGGTCGGTAGTGGGGGTCCTTATTTTCAGCAATATTATTCCTCAAAATCTTTTTATTTTTGAGCTTAAAGGTTCATCATTAAGCATAAATATCACCACATTGAATATGTCAAATTTTTTTAAAGAATGAGAAATGGATCTTTGGAATTTTTTTATATCGGATTTTGTCAGTATTAAAATGGGAGGTGAAGTCTGTCATACAACATTAGCAGTTAGCGTATAAATTGGGATGGTTCTTTAACTTTTTTTTTTAAACAGGTAAGGCAAATAAATTTTGCTGTCACAGGCAAGGTCAGACTCATCAGCTAATTTGGTGCATACATTCGGGCTAAAATAGCATTCAGAATAAAGATCGAGTGAGAGAGAGAAAAACATCATTATAGTTAGAGAAGTCTCTCTAAAATAGCACACAACATAAATTCAGCAAATCAATCCATCATTTGCCAAAATTACCATTTATATTATTATTATAAAATACTACGTCAAACTAAAATATTCTTACGTCTCTCATAGCAAAGCACTCCATGCTTCTCTCTCACATCGCTTTACGTTTTGCATGCAGTCTGACCTACTATTGCCTGTTCTTTCCTTTTCAGAAATGAAATGTGTAGTTTAGATTTTCTGTTTTAAATACAACGTGTCTGTAGTCTAGAAACCTCATACTAAGTGTCTAATATTTTCAATCGTCGTGTTGTACGTGTGTGTTTAAAATGTCTTAAAACAAAATAATAGTCATATAATATATATATATATATATATATATATATATATATATATATATATATATATATATATATGTGTCTCCTCCGTCATTTTGAGGTTGAGTTGTCGATCTTCTTACCGTTGGCAGGAACACAATTCTCGTGCACGTCGTCAGCTGAAAAAGAAGTCTTAAACTACTGCTTATACTAAAGGTTGTTTAGTCTAAAGATTGATTTTTCAATTAGTGAACGCTTCTGACACATCAGCTTGTAATGTTGTTCAAAATATTTCATATCTGTTGCAAATGTTTTGATACGTAAATAGTAGTATTGACGCAACATCGTAATGACACTTTCATCTTACTTACTGCCAAGCTCATAAGCATCAGCATAAAGTCTTGTGTAATTTTTAAGAAATTTTTGTCCCAAAATACGTAACTAGAATTGTTCAATAAACTTAGATGTCTTTAAAGGTCATATGTTCCCTCTTAAATAAATTGCACAGTTGTTGACATGTGTGTTACCTGTCAGCTGATTACCATTAATCTACAGGTTCCTAGTGGCTTATAAATCTTCATATCATTTGTACTGTCTTTGAAAATATAGCTGACTGCAAATACGTTACGTTATCATGTCTCGTACAGCAACATTGTTTGGATTTGAGTGTGTGTGTGTGTGTGTGTATGTGTATGTGTGTGTGTGTGTGTGGCTCGTATTAGGAGCCGTTGGGCAAACAAAACATTAATATATCCTTATCACTACATTTCTTTCCAAAAAAAATCCTCCTACTTCAGATCCATCGTACTAAAATAAATCATTTGCTCCATATATTCATTTTCATCATCATAAATATTCTCTTATAATTATAATAATTAATGCCCATAGTAAGTGTTTTATGTTGTATTAAACATAACAGTGGTTCGATATATCTGTGTTATTTGCTAAGTGTTTGACATGAGGACAGTTACACCGTCAGTTAATATTTGTTGTCCATTACGTAAAATTGTAAGAGAAAAAAATATTTTGTTCAGGTTATTCTCTTTGGATCTGTGAATGTGTTACTTATCCACTAGGAACGAGGTGTCATATTTATCATTTTTGTTTATCTTGCTTCAGTGATCAGCTTAAAAACTAATCATAGAACTTTTTCAAATGCTTGAGTGGATATAAACCTCTCACTCTTCCCGAGTGTACTGTAGATAATAAATAACTTCCCTCGTGCGGAATTTGAACAATTCTGAAGGGTCCAGAAAATAGATGTTGCCACTTTTTATTACGTTTTAAGATAGCTGATGGTTTAGGATGATTTCGCAGAAGTACTAGGTCTCCGATATTAAATGTTTGTGTTCTTTTCAGCTGCTTATCATAGTAGGTTTTTCTTTTTATAGCTGCATCAGTTAGGACTACTAATATTTGTCTTACCTTTTTTTCCAGTGTTACGTCACCTCGGGGAAATTTTGGTATCGGTTTTACCCATTCGTTTGTCTCTTTGGTTTGTAAAACTAAATCGGTGGGTGTATAGGGTGTAGAATACAAAGTTAGGTTGTTAACCACTTGCTCATATAGTCCAATAGTTGTTTATGCGTTTAAATAGACTATAAGACAATACATTAACAGCTGCTCCAGTGTCAACTAAAATCGATGTAGGTATGTCTCCTACTGTTATTAAGATGTGTGCTTGATAGGCAACTATAGGTACTTTGTTTTGTTGTGTTTGTTCCTGGAGTAGCTCTTCCCTGATATCGATTCCTTTATTGTAACGCAGCATATTTACTGTGAGAATTGTGCCCTCACTGCCTCTGTCGCTCAATGTCGGAGGGCCAGACACGAGCCGATTTAGTTTGTCGTCTTCGTCCCGTTAGAATGTCTTTGAGGTTGATTTAAAGTCTCTGTCACGTCAGTTATAGACACGGTCGATTCATTTTGTGTCCAGTTTGTTTGATCTGTACTGTCAGTCATCAGCGTTGCTACTGGTGTTTGATTGACATTTGGTTGTTGTGCAGGAGTAGTAGAAAAGTTCGGAATTTGTTGATTACCGTTATTGTTTGGAAAAAAATTTCTGTTTCTGTTATTATTATTGTAGTAGTTTCCATTACGCCAGAGCGGTTGTGTGTTACCATTATATTGGTTAGGAAAAGTAGCTGCATTGTTATTGAAATTATTATTATTGTGATTGAAGTAGCCCGGATTAAATCTGTTGTCACGACGGCGTCGGTAATACTGACCGCCGTTAGGTACGTTTCGCACTGCGTTTCCACTGTTTACTCCACTAGTCACTTGTTGCATTTGCGGCTGTCCGGTATTGCTAATAAATGACTGTTGCGGTAACATCTGTGGAGGGCGTGACATGTTTTGATTATTAGGCTGCGGCTGGCTGACATGAATCAGCTGATTACTAGGATAGTTGAAGTAATTATTTGCGTTACCGTACCTGTAACTATTATTTCTTGCTCGGTCATCTTCAAAGATTGAATCTAGTGTGTCCACCTCAGTGAGAAAAGTTTCTAAGTTTTGTGTTGAAACGTGTGCTAGTTGCAACCGCAACCGTGTAGGCAATTTGTTTATTAATACGCGTAGTACTTCCCTGTGCGGGAGGGGGTCATCAGAGAATTTAGCTTTGTTTATGTACTTCTCGAAATATCTCCGCAGACTCCCGTTTCGTTCATTGAAAGGTTTCGGATTATAAACTTCATTTCGAAACCTTTCTTGCACAGCAGGCGACCAAAAGGTGGCTAAAATGCCCGTTCGAACTCACCATAAGTTTCACAACTATGTAGGGCTTCTGCAGCCCAGATTCCCGCTTCACCTTTAATGTATCCGACAACAAATCTTATCTTTCTTTTTTCGGACCACGATTCAGGTAAGAAACCTCTAAAAGATTGTAGGAAAATGACTGGGTGCACAGTACGGTTCTCATTAATAAAGATTTGAAATTGGTGGTGCTTTATCATACTTTCGTCAAGTTCTTCGGCAGTAGCATGATTTCGTGGTGAATAAGAGGGGGGTATGTTTGATTTCATTTCCCTACCTAGTCGGTCAAGGTCATTAGAGGTCGTCAAGCAAAAGTCAGTCTGCTTCCTGTCTGACGTCAAATTGTTAGATGTACCCGGATTATATGGAGAGCGTGGAATATTTGTTGCAATTATGGGAGATTTCCAATCATGGAACATATTTGTCACGGGTTCATTTGGCCTAGATTGTGTCATCTGTGTATTTAAAATTGATTTCACGTCTGTAAGATCTTTTTGTAAAGCTTTAACAGTATTTCCATGTTTTTCATACACTTTAGTAGCTACGTCTTGAATTACAGTGGTTAATTCTGCGTCTATCTTTTCATTCAACTTCGCTTCTGTATTAGATAAGAATTCTTGTACCCTATCATGATTTTCTTTGACTATGTTTTCTGCCTGACTCGTAATTCTCGTAATAGTTGTTTCCAAGTTTTCTTGTTGAATTTTAAGCTGTGTAAGATTCTGTGTGAGACTGTGAATAGCTGTTGGTAATGTTTTAACGGTTTCTTTGCAATTAGTTACATCATCGACTACAGAAGCGATTTTTGCATCTACTGTGTCCATGATTTGATCCACTACTTTGTTTTGAACTTCAGAAAACTTACCATTGATAGCCTGTTCGACTTTGAGTATCTGTGCGTCTATCTGTTTGTTTACTTCCTCAGAAATAAGTGAGGGTAAATTTTGTTGTACTGATTCTAGATTTTTAAATCTCGACTCAAATTCATCCCGAGTTATCATTTGAGCCGCGATTTGATTTTGCTGTTCCTCTATTCTGTCTAATTGTTGCTTGGTGGAATTTTGCAACTGCTCTAAATCGTGTTTCGTGTTGGCCTGTAAAGTGTTAAGTTCATTTTTTGTAGTTATCTGCAAATGATTAATTTGATCGGTCAAGCCTGAAATCTGATTGTTTGTAGCATGTGTAGATGTTTGTAAATTGTTAATTTGTTGCGACATGTTCGCAAATAATATCTCAAATCGTTTTAACCAATCTTCTTGCGGATTTTCAGATTGGTGTACTGTCTGTGTGGGAAAATCTGTTACGTGTGATGTGGTTGCAAGATTTTCCTCCACTAAGTGTGGAATCATTTCAATTGATCTCGTAGCCACATTATTTTCAACATTTTGCGCGGGCTGTGAAACATTAGTGTTTTGTTCTGACTCCATTGTAGTAATTTGTCTACGGGTTTTAACCATACTAATAAATTATCAAAAATTTGGAATAGTGTGGGGAACCTACACACTTCACACATAAAAAAAATTCTTTTATCAGCACTGTTTAAGCACTGAAACAATTAAATCACTATTAATATTCGTCACACGCATGCGAAACGCTTCGAGTGAGAGACAAGCGAGGATCGCTTTGTTATATCGATTTAGCAGCCATGTTGTGATTTAAAATAAATATCTGACTACAAAATAAATTTTGAAAATAGATTTTTGCTAATAGAATGAGGTACTGAATCGGAAATTGCGTACTTGCGAAAGACTAAGAGAAAGTAGAAAGCACCAAATAAGCGAAATAATCAGTCTGTCCTTACCTGTGTTGCAATTTTCATTGTTGGCTGCGGTTGAATTTCTCGTGATCGGGTGTGGCTCCAATTTTTTATTTTATTATTCTCCGGGGTAGTAATTATGATTTTCATGTCACAATCGGTCAGCTGTTGTTCATGAAAAATAAACACATTATACAGATTAGATATCATACATTGGTGAATGATTACAAAAATAAAAAAAATTTCAAACTATGGTATAATTAATTCACATAAAATTACTTTTTTTTTACAACCATTCGAGGTCCTGTCACAATGGGCGCCAATTCTTGTGTAATGTTACTTTTTTTTTATCGCTGGTGTTGTCACAAGATCAAGGTTGAAAACCGGAATTGAAATTTAACTAACCGTAAGATCAGCAATGAATATTAATTTTTGAAATGGTTATCAGTTCTCAGTAGCAATATAAGTTAAAAATTACGACAACACCAGAAAGCACCATTACATAAGAAAATAGCGGAATCAGTTACCTGGTATGCATTCATTGGTGGAAGCCGTGACACTGCAGTTGAACCTGTATGAATTGATTAATATCTTCGTTCTCGTAAACTGATGCTTGGTTTCATGACTATTAATTATTAAAGTTTTAAGACCGTGTGCAATTTTGATCACTATGGTTATCGAAAGTTATAGAAATTATCGGACTTCGCTTTTAACAGAATGAAGATTTCCTGCAGGCATTGAATTCAATGTTTAATATAAAATGAGAGTAAATAAATTTTGCATCGAGAATGTTCTTTTGTCATCATGAGACAATAGGCAACAATTACCAAGCATCAATTTACTAATATTGCTGAAAATAAGTCATCAATTAAATAAAAGATGGGGAGAAATAGTCATTATTTAAATAAAATAGGAATTCCAAATGAAAGTTAAAGTTTATTACATAAAGCGTGCTAACCAGAGCTCACACTTACATGATTATGGAGGTCGAGTAAAATACGTCCGCTCAGTATAAAGGTAGAAAAACGAAAGACGACAAGCGATTCCGTTTTCTCTCCAGATCGTTTGAAAAAGTTGAAGGTGTAACTTGAAACAAGGATAATAAGAGATTTATTGGCAGAGAGAACGGATGCTAGCGACAAGCGTCGCAGATATAATTTTCAATAAAAAAATATTAATGTATCGCTACAATATGCCAGAAATCTCTTTTGTCCCCAGTTCTTGTTAGTACCTTCTCATTAGTTAAGCGATCAACCCACATACTCTTCGTCTGTATTACCACATTTCGAAAGCTTCTAACATCATTTTGTCGGAACTCCTTAGCGTCGACGATTCACTTCCGTACAATGTTACAGTCCAGACAAATGCTTTTAGAAAGGACTTCCTAAAATTTAAATGAGTATTGGATGTCAACAAATTTAGCTCCTTCAGGATTGCTTTTGTTCCCATAGACCTTATGATTTTATATCTTCTTTACTTCGCCAATCAGAAGTTCTTTTGTCACCCAAATAACTAAATTCATCAACTACTTTTATTGCCTCATTAACCAATCTGGTTCCTACAGAATCGCCTGATTTAATTAGACTACATTCAATTCCCCCTGCCTGCCTCTTGTTAAAGTTAATCTTATAACCTGCTTTCAAGACACTGTCCATTCCGGTCACTTGCTCTTCCAGGTTCCTTGCTGTCTCTAAAAGGATTACAATATCATCGAGATTCTTTCATAGCCTGCTCAATATACAGTTTGAATAACAATGGGGAAAGGCTACAGCCTTGTCTTATTCCCTTCCCAACCACTTCATTCCTTTCATGCCCTTCGACTCTTATAACTGTTGTATCGTTGTATACAATTTTTCGTTCCCTAAATTTTATCCCTACTAACTTCAGAATTTTAAAGTGTGTATTCCAGTCAACATTGTAAAAAGCATTATTGATATCAAAGACGCTGATTTTTATTAAATTATTTAATGCGACAGGCCTGTATCGGCGTGAATGCTATCGTCAGGTGTACTGTAAAATACAAAGGTGGGTATATTATTTAATTTAAGAAGATAATTATACTTTATACATACATTGGTAGCTCTTCTTACCCTTGTAAGATCGCTGCTTCTCTTATATGTATACGTTCTTATTTACATATGTAAAAGAACTGTTGTTATAGTTCTTATATAGCTGTATACAGGGTGTTACAAAAAAATACGGCCAAACTTTCAGGAAACATTCCTCATACACAAAGAAAGCAAATATGTTATGTGGACATGTGTCCGGAAACACTTAATTTCCATGTCAGAGCACATTTTAGTATTTCTCTTTAAATGTAAATTAAAATAATTCGTGCAGACAATTGTCAAAATACCCAATTGTTTAGTTAGTATATACTGTACTTCCACGATTCAACGCCATTTGGCCCAATTGAAGGAAGGTAATGTTGACTTCAGTGCTTGTGCTGACATGCGACTCATTGCTCTACAGTACTAGCATCAAGCACATCAGTACGTAGCATCAACTGGTTAGTGTTCATCACGAACGTGGTTTTGCAGTCAGTGCAATGTTTACAAATGCGGAGTTGGCAGATGCTCATTTGATGTATGGATTAGCACGAATTATAAAGCATCTTCCAGTCTGACCTATATAAAATTTTTCGCATTGCTTACACTGAATCCACCCCCATGAAACACAGACATTGCCGAGGTGGGGTGGCTTGCGTGCCTCAATGATGCAGATAGCCGTACCATAGGTGCAACCACAGCGGAGGGGTATCTGTGGAGAGGCCAGACAAACGTGTGGTTCCTGAAGAGGGGCAGCAGCCTTTTCAGTAGTTACAGGGGCAACAGTCTGGATGATTGACTGAGCTGGCCTTGTAACATCAGCTAATGTGGCTTTGCCACACAGTTACTGCGAACGGCTGAAAGCAAGGGGAAACCACAGCCGTTACTTTTCCCGAGGACATGCAGCTCTACTGTATGAAAATATGATGATGGCATCCTCTCGGGTAAAATATTCCGGAGGTAAAATAGTCCCCCATTCGGATCTCCGGGCGGGGACTACTCAGGAGGATGTTGTCATCAAGAAAGACAATACTGGCATTCTACGGATCGGAGCGTGGAATGTTAGATCCCTTAATCGGGTAGGAAAATTAGAAAATTTAAAAAGGGAAATGGATAGGTTGAAGTTAGATATAGTGGGGATTAGTGAATTTCGGTGGCAGGATGAACAGGATTTCTGGTCAGGCGAGTACAGGATTATAAATACAAAATCAGTTGGGGGTATTACAGGAGTAGGACTGATAATGAATAAGAAAATAGGAATGCGGGTAAACTACTATGAGCAGCACAGTGATCGCATTATCATTGTCAAGATAGATATGAAGCCAACTCCGACAACAGTAGTACAGGTTTATATGCCAACTAGCTCTGCCGATGATAAGGAGATCGAAGAAATATATGAGGAGCTAAAGGAAATTATTCAGAGAGTTAAGGGAGAGGAAAACTTAATTGTGATGGGAGACTGGAATTCGGTAGTAGGAAAAGGAAGAGAAGGGAAAATAGTAGGTGAATATGGACTGGGCAAAAGGAATGAAAGAGGAAGTCGCCTGGTAGAATTTTGCACGGAATATGATTTAATCGTAACAAACACGTGGTTTAATGATCACAAAAGAAGATTGTATACGTGGAAGAGACCAGGAGACACCGGAAGGTATCAGATAGATTTTATAATGGTAAAACATAGATTCCGGAACCAGGTGATAAACTGTAAGACATACCCAGGGGCAGATATAGACTCTGACCATAACTTGTTAGTCATGAACTGTAAGCTGAAACTGAAAAAACTGCAGAAAGGTAGGAAAATAAGGAGATGGGACTTAGATAAATTGAAGAAACATGAAGTTCTGGAGAAATTCAGAGTGAGATTTAGGCATCAATTGACAGAAACAGCGGGAAATAAAACAGTAGAAGAGGAATGGGTAGCATTGAGAGATGAAATAGTGAAAGTAGCAGAGGACAAAATAGGTAGAAAGGCAAGAGCTACAAAAAATCCTTGGATATCACAGAAAATACTAAATTTAATTGCTGAAAGGAGAAAATATAAAAATGCAGTAAATGAAACAGGCAAAAAGGAGTACAGACGACTAAAAAATGAGATTGACAGGAAGTGCAAAATGGCTAAGCAGGAGTGGCTAGAAGCCAAATGCAAATTTGTAGAAGAATGTATAAGAAGGGGAAAAGTATATAACGCCTACAGGAAAATAAAAGAGACATTTTGGGACAAGAAAAGCAACTCTACGAATATCAAGAACTCAGATGGGAAACCAGTTCTCAGCAAAGAAGGAAAAGCTGAAAGGTGGAAAGAGTACATAGAGCAGCTCTACAAAGGAAATGAACTTAGAGACAATGTTGTAGGAAGGGAAGAGGAAGTACATCAAGATGAAATAGGAGATACTATACTGAGAGATGAATTTGACAGAGCCCTGAAAGACCTAGGTCGGAACAAGGCCCCAGGAATATATGACATACCCTCAGAGCTACTAAAGTCTCTGGGAGAGCCAGCCATGACAAAACTATTTGAACTGGTGTGTAGGATGTATGAGACAGGCGAAATACCCTCAGACATTAAGAAAAATGTAATACTCCCCATTCCAAAGAAATCAGGCGCAGACAGGTGTGAAAATTACAGAACCATCAGTTTGATAAGTCATGGTTGCAAAATTTTAACACGAATTATCTACAGGAGAATGGATAAGCTGGTAGAAGCTGACCTCGGAGAAGATCAGTTTGGATTCAGGAGAAACGTAGAAACCCGGGAGGCAATACTCACTTTACGTCTTATCTTAGAAGATAGATTAAGGAAAGGCAAACCTACATCTTTAGCTTTTGTAGATTTTGAGAAATCTTTTGCCAATGTTGACTGGAATACACTCTTTCAAATTCTGAAGTCAGCAGGGGTAAAATACAGGGAAAGGAGAGTTATTTACAACTTGTACAAAAGCCAGACCGCAGTTATTAGACTCGAAGGGCATGAAAGGGAAGCATCAGTCGGGAAGGGAGTAAGACATCTCCGATGTTATTCAATTTGTACATCGAGCAGGCGGTGAAGGAAAGCAAGGATAAATTTGGAATAGGGATTAAAGTTCAGGGGGAAGAAATAAAAACATTGCGTTTTGCTGAAGACATTGAAATTCTGTCAGAGACAGCAAAGGACCTGGAAGAGCAGTTGAATGGAATGGACAGTGTGTTGGAGAGAGCGTATAAAATGAACATTAACAAGAGAAAAACAAAAATAATGGAATGCGCTCTTAGAAAATCAGGTGATGCTGAAGGAATTAGATTAGGTAACGAAACAATGAAGGTGGTAGATGAGTTTTGTTACTTGGATAGTAAAATAACATGCGATGGTCGCAGTACAGAGGATATAAAATGCAGAATGGGAATGGGAAGAAAAGCATTTTTGAAAAAGAGAAATTTGCTAACATCGAATATTAATTTAAGCATATGGAAGTCCTTTCTGAAGGCATTTGTGTGGAGTGTTGCCTTGTACGGGAGTGAAACATGGACGATAAGCAGTGCGGACAGGAAGAGGATAGAGGCTTTGGAAATGTGGTGCTACAGAAGAATGTTGAAGATTAGGTGAGCAGATCGCATAACTAATGAAGAGATACTGAACAGACTTGGTGAGAAAAGGAATTTTTGGCATACCCTGACTAAAAGAAGGGATCGCTTGGTAGGGCACATTCTTAGACATCGAGGAATCGTAAATTTAGCATTGGAGGGAAGTGTGCGGGGTAAAAATCGCAGAGGGAGATCAAGAGACGCGTATAGTAAGCATATTCAAGTGGATGTGGGTTGTCGTTCTTATGAGGAGTTGAAAAGGCTTTCTCAGGATAGAGTAAGGTGGAGAGCTGCATCAAACCAGTCTCCGGACTGAAGACCATAACAACATACACTGAATTTTATAAACTCCGGGATTTATATATATGGATGGTTTTACTTGTTCTGAGTGCAGTAGGGTTCTAAATTTTGCCTAGTTCGATATGCGAATTTTATGCTAGTGTGTGTCATTATTTTATTATTTTTGTGAGATATTGTACCTAGATACGTGGTCGGAATATATATTTAAATCCCGGAATTTATAAAATTCAGTGTAAGCAATGCGAAAATTTTTATATAGGTCAGACTGGAATAAGCTTTATAATTCGTTTTCTAGAGCATGTTCGTAATAGCGAAAGCAACCAGTCGACTTTCTTCCATCACTTGAAGCAAGAACAACACGTAGCAGACAATATAAAGCAGGCCATGGAAATGTTACATATCACGCAAAAGGGAGCAATAATGAACATTCTTGAAGAGGTTGAAATTTATTTACACAAGTTAACACTGAACAAATTTTAAATGAACAAATCGAGATGAAGCACAAGCGTTACTTGGAAAATTTCATTAGTACCTTCTTCCACAGAGGTAGACGGAATTTACAAATACGTCAGAAATTTTATTGTCGCGAAATTAAAGGTAGTCACTGGAAAACATATGGTTATTATGATCCATAAAAAACCAAAAAATTAATTCCACAAAATAATATGTGGTTAATCATTTACATACTAGTAATGAAACATCCTATTGCCATATCAATAAGACCAGATACGCTCTATATAATAGCAAAGGAATAATTGCATTGTAAACTTGTAATATTGCTGACATAAAAAAGATAAAGCAGTCAACAATCCGAAGATTGGTTTGAACACCACAGTACTTTACTAGGCATGGTCCTATTTGGAGGTGGTATGCCGTTGCCTTCCTCCGACCTTCTAAACTGACTTACCCAGCCAGTTATAGGGGGACCTACAGTTTAACGTGGGTTCCGAACCACGGTGCTACTCGGTATTTTTCACATGGACAATACTGTCAGAGGCGAAAGAAGTGGAAAGTGACAGATAAAAATCCTAGGACCTGGCGGGGATCGAACCCTCGACCTTTGGATTTGTAGTCTGGCACTCTACCACTGTGCAACCGAGGCGAAAAATTATATATACAGCTATATAAGAACTATAACAACAACAGCTCTTTTACATATATAAATAAGAACGTATACATATAAGAGAAGCAGCGATCTTACAAGGGTAAGAAGAGCTACACTGGCTTCACTTATCTGTTGTAGTTGCCTCCAACAACCACCTCCCCTCCCTACTGTTTTGAGTTTTAACCCATCCTAGTACCTTTCATAGTATACCTGCTCCATAGGCTTTCAAGATTGATAAAGATGTAATAAAACAATTAAATCAAAAGTTAATTTCAACAAACCACAAGTAAGATATGCTGTACCCATACAGTTCCTCATTAACTGATTTGCTCTTCTTTGCATAAGTCACTGTAGTATTCATTATGTTGCTTTACATCAGCCCCTTTCACATATTGCACATGTTTTACAGCCATAACTTTTCTGACCAACCCACCCTAATACTGCACATTAATGCATAACCAGTTCTACACAGACACTGAACTAGTCCCTTATGTTTCTGCCTATCTTAAGATTGAAAGTAGTAGCCACCCCACATTACAGTTATAGACCAAATATAACTTTATCAACAGTCACAGAGCATACACTTGTGGGTCATTGCATATGGATCTGTCTTTGCACAATTTCTACTACACTCCATCCTCCCCCCCTTCCCATACAATAATCAGCTATTCCCCTTCTTCTATAAAACTATCCCTAACAAATAACCACAAACTTTGTGCACACCCACTGTCACACCTTACATACCCTATCTCCACAATCACACTATCCTATTCATCAATTATACACACACACACACACACAACACTCTCCACCTGCTACCTGCTATTTACTTATAAACTTAATATATTCCCCCTCCCCCCACATACTACATTAAGTAACTCTTATACTACACTTCTTCCTCTGCAGTACAACGAAATGAAAATTATCCTCTTTGGTATATTCCTAGCAATTTCACTGTTTAACTTTCTTCAGTTGCCTGACTAGATGTTCCAATTGTATCACTAGGTTAATATTACTGTAACCATTCACATTTCTTTGCACATTAGTTCACGCATCTTAGAACTTATAACCCACATCATTAAATTATTCGTTGTATGATAATCACTTCATCAATCTATCCCCATTAAATTTTGAAGCCATAGACACAATGATAAATTCTTTATATTGACAGATGCCCTGACAGTGACATTCTAAGCATCCTACTACTGTGTCAGCTGGTAGTTCTGAAATATTCCGCCTATGGCGCCACTTATCATTGTACTTCTAGAATACTGAATTTTAATCTGCTAAGCGACTGATTTATCAGTCACCTGCTCCTCTCTTTATGCTTTTCTTCAAATACTTTGAGTATTACTGTTTTCCCATAGCCTTCTTCCCCCTTTTTCGATCGTTACTCCTTTACTATAAGCCTCATCCATAGATACTTTGTTACCAGCTGACTGTTATGCATTCCATAATCTTTGCACTTAGCGTCGATTCCACTAGTAGCATGTTTATCTATTAAGCAACAGTACAAAAATGTAAGTGTTAATTTCATCCCATTATATGAACTTATCTTTATTACATTCTATTTGGTTCGAAACTGCTGCATATTTCTGTAATCGACTTTTATACGTTCTATAGCCTAATTGTATACAAATGCACCTGTTTGTCTGTATAGAGACCAGAAGAAGGGCACTCAAGCGCCCGAAACCGGTCGTTGAAGTTCAAAATAAATAACGACAAGCAACTGGTTGCTGCATTTCATTTGTTTATTACTACCAATGTACGTATAAAGTACAATTATTTTCTTAAATTAAATAGTATACCCACCTTTGTATTTTACAGTACACATGACGATGGCATCTACGCCGAAACAGGCCTGTCGTATTAAATAATTTAATAAAAAGCAGCGTCTTTGGTATCAATAATTTACAATGTCTCTAAATAACATATATGACGCAGCGGACCCAGAAGATTATAAATGGTTGACGTCATTGTCAAAAGCTTTCTCCAAATCTACAAATGTAAAATCAAAGGTTTGCTTTTCCTTAACCTATATTCTAAGAAAAGTGGTAATTTGAGTACTGCCTCATGTGTCACAACAATTCTCTAAAACCCAAACCGATCTTTTCCAAATCGGATTCTACCAATTTTCCCATTCGTCTGTAAATAATTCATGTTAGTTTCTTGCAGCTATGACTTACTAAACTAATTGTTTTGTAAATTTTACACTTGTTTGCTTTCTTTGCAATTGGAATTATTATATTCTTCTTGAAGTCTGCGGAAATTTACCTGTCTCATACATCTTGTAAACAAAGTGGGTCAATTTCTTCGTGACTGGCTCTCCCAACGACATCAGAAGTTCAGAGGAAATATTTTTCTACTCCTGGGGCATTGTTTCGACTCAAATAATTCTGTGATCTGTCACTTCCTAACACAGTATCGTATCTCCTATTTCATATTCATCTACTTCCTCTTTCGCTGCCGCGGCGGAGCGGCCGAGCGCATTGAGGCTCTGGCTCCGATAGGGGTTCGAATCAACCCTTGGACATGGATGTTTCTGCTGTCTTTAGTATAAGGTAGTTCATAAGTAGAATGAGACTTTCACTCTGCAGCGGAGTGTGCGCTGATATGAAACTTCCTGGCAGATTAAAATTGTGTGCCGGAACCGGGACTCGATCCTGCGACCTTTGCCTTTCGCGGGCAACCACTCTACCGAATGAGCTATCCTGACACTTTCCAAACTTCACAGACGCTCTCCTGCGAAACATGCAAGACTAGCACTCCTGGAAGAAAGGATATGGTGGAGACATGGCTTAGCCACAGCCTAAGGGATGAAGTTTGGAAAGCAGGAGCCAGGTAATGACGGAAGTAAAGTTGTAGGGCGGCATCATGAGTCGTATCGGGATAGCGGTTGCCCGCGACAGGCAAAGGTCCCAGGTTCGAATCCCGGTTCCGGCACACAATTTTAATCTGCCAGGAAGTTTCAGTTCATAAGTAGTTTGTAAGTTTAGGGACTAATGACCATGCAGTTAAGTCTCATAAGCTTGACAAACATTTGAACATTTCAACATCCTCTTTCGTTTCTACATTATTGCCTTTAAGTTCGTTTCCCTTTATAGGCCTTATATATATTCCTTCAACCATTCAGCTTCCCCTTCTTCTGTCAGTGCTGCTTTTCCGTTTAAGCTTTTGATATTCATGCAGTTGCTTTCCTTGTCTACAATCATCTCCATTATTTTCTTGTAGCCAATATCTGTATTTGCCCTAGTTATCCATTCTTGTATGGATTTGCATTAGTCCTCTAGCCACTCCTACTTAGCCAATCTCTTAGCCAATCTCTTTTTTAACCGTTTGTAAACCCTTTTTCCTGCTTCGGCAGCTGTGGATAAATTGAACATTTGGCTTTGATGCTAGGGTAGCCGGTGTAGTTGTTGGGACCGCTGTGTCCAGATGCCGCAGTGGTCAGCTCAACTATATAGTAAGCAGGAGATCCGGCTTTGAAGCAATGTACGGCATAAATTTTCAGCTCTCCCTCAGTTCCTTTCGACCAATAAATCGCAAAGGTACCATCTCTAAATTCTTGGTAAGACCTACACGTTTCTGCGTTCTCATTGATACGGGCCGTTAAATCTCTATATGAATGTGCACACTTGAGATACAGCTGATGTTGCAATGGCCTTGACGGTGGTAATGCTAAACTGAGCCGCGGTGAAGTGGCCGAGCGCTCAAAGGCGCCAAGCTGCGGAGCGCGCCGCTGCTCGCCGTCGGAAGTTCGAGTCCTCCCTCTGGCATGGGTGTATTAGCAAAAGTCAATTAAAGTAGTTTCTAGGCCTAGGGACTAATAACCAGAATAGTTAAGTCCCACGGAATTACAAACATTTGAACATTTTGCTGAACTGATTTACGATATGGAAGACTAGATGTCAACTACGTACACGCAGTCGTTACATGTCTGGAATTTACGTACGGAAGAGAAGTGTTAAAAATCAGATGCTTCTTTCTCCCCGGCATATGTTCAATCAACTATCTGCGTCCCTCAAATGTTCAAATGTTTGTATAGTCTATGGGACTTAACTACGGGGTTATTGTGGTGTCGCACAAGTCCAAAGTGCGCGCCACCTACTTTCGCCGCGCGCCGCCATGCACGCACGGCGCGGCGTTCTTACGACGTCAGCCACGATCGCCCTCTGTTACAACTCCGCTCGTGGCCACGACTGAACGACATCGTTCACTTGGGACTGAGATAGGAACCAGTTAGGATCTTCGGAATCAGATAGGCACCAGTGAAGACTTGGCTATCGGACAGGCACTAGGCAAGCCTCTAACTCAACTTTGTGTCAGCATTCTGCAGTACAGAACTATGTAAAAGTTAAGTATTGTATAAATTCTGTGCAATATATATCTCGTTCTAATTTACTCTAGTGTTTCTAGTTTCTGGCTGCTCCCCTCCGTACCTGCACCAGCGTGCTATCTTTATTTCTGTGTCGGTCTCATTCCACTCGGCCACCGACACCTACGACGGAAACGAGACACAAAAGTTATCAGTCCCTAAACTTACAAACTACTTATGAACTACTTATGAACTAGTACGGCACAAATATCCATGCCCGAGGGGGGATTCTAACCCCCGACCGTAGTGGCCGTGCAGACTGTGACTGGAGCGCCTTAGTCCCCTCGGCCACTGCGGCCGGCTCTGCGTCCCTCATTCCGTTATCGGTCTTCCGCGTGTTATCGATTCGCTTCTGCTACCCTCCCATTCATGTCCGTGGCATGCGCTCCCATGAGTGAAATGCAATTACTTCGCGCGTTATGATTCGCTTCTACACCCTAGTATCGCGCGTTCTGCTGACTAAACCTATAGCGTACCCTCTTTACTGCCTCTTCTTTTTTGAGGTCAACTCCACTGGATTTATTCGTCTTCTTTTCCCTTCGATGAAGCTAGATTTGAATCCTCTGAAAAAGCTCTTGCGAATTTCAGATGATATTATGACCTTATTGTGTGATTCTAATTGTGAGGTGGCAGCTTCCAATTTCGCGACGATATCAGTATTAATATTGTCTGATCTTCTCAAAAAATGTCCAAATGTTTGTAAATCTATGGAACTTAACTGCTTGGTTATTAGTCCCTAGCTTACAAACTATTTAAACTAAGTTAAACTTACCAAAGGGCAACAAAAACACCAATTCCCTAGGGAGGACCCGAACCTCCGACGGCGAACGGCCGCGCGCATTGCATCAAGGCGCCTCAGTGCGCACGGCTATTTCGCCTCGGCTCCGATCTTCTCTCTACGTTTATACCACACGTGATCGTTGTTCTTCGTGCTTCCTGTTTAGCATTTCTAATTATAGTTCCACGAACTGGATCTATTGCAGTTTGGTCGTTATTCTTCCTGCGCCTTTGTTAATTAATTTCCAGATGTTTGGCTGCAAGCGCTAGATTCTTCATTGCCGGAGTCTCGCTTTCGTTTGCGTCACACAATGGAAAGTTTCCCATTTTCCCTTTATTTCATGTCTAGTTGCCCATGCTTCATCTGCATCTACATAATTATTCTGCAAATCACAAAGTTTATGGCAGAGGGTTCATCGAACAACTTTTATGAGTTTTCTCTGCCTTTCCATTCTTTAATGGTGCGCGAGGAAAACGTATGGATAACAAGTCTTTCCCTATTGCGTACTTTTATTTTTCTCAGGATTTTAAAAATTTTGCGCCAATTTACGTCGTAGAACGCTTTCCTATGAACGTCTTGTGGCATATCCCCAGCTTCATTTCTCGCTTTTAGGCCTTCTTTCCCTCTCCCCTCGTTCTTGCCCTCCGACTTCGCAGTACTGAAAAGGGATGAATGAATTGATTCGTTTCTTCCACGAGGTGTAAACGCTTTTGGCCTGAACTGAGAATGTGTCTATAGTGGGAGACCGCATACTGCTCTTCCCTCCCTCATAATCTCTAATCTTTCTATTCACGCCTGCATGTCGTGAAATGACAGCCGGCCGCGGTGGCCGAGGTGACTGAGACGCTCCAGTCACGGTCAGCACGGCCACTACGGTCGGGGGTTCGAATCCCCCCTCGGGCATGGATATTTGTGCCGTCCTAGTTCATAAGTAGTTTGTAAGTTTAGGGACTAATGACCCCGTAGTTAAGTCCCATAAGCTTAACAAACATTTGAACATTTGATTTTGAAATGACAGTCGCGTCTTCCTTTCCGTTCTCTCTGCTGTATTGTAGCTTCTAATTCGAAATGTTCGGTCTCAACCAGGTTAGATGCGGATGGACTCTGAATAGTCTGTTCCGTGGGAAATTACACTTAATACTTCCCAGCATCTGCTACTTGCCTACTTTATCTCGTTCCATATCTGAAATTTTATCTGCGTTAAATAATTCTCTGGCTACTCTCTTCTGACTTCGAGTCCTCATTCAAGGACGTTCCCCGATTAATTCAACATAAATAAAACTCTTGACAAACATATAAATTAAACAAAAAATGTTCAAATGTTTGTTAAGCATATGGGACTTTGTTAAGCTTATGGGACTTAACTACGGGGTCATCAGTCCCTAAACTTACAAACTACTTATGAACTACTTACGAACTAGGACGGCACAAATATCCATGCCCGAGGGGGGATTCGAACCCCCGACCGTAGTGGCCGTGCAGACCGTGACTGTAGCGCCTCAGTCCCCTCGGCCACCGCGGCCGGCTAAATTAAACAAATGTACTAATGTTTGTATAGGTAAGGGACCAAACTGCTGAGGTCATCGGTCCCTAGACTTACAAACTACCTAAACTAACTTATACTAAGGATAAAACACACACACATACACCCATGCTCGAGAAAGGACTGCAAACTCCGATGCGAGTGGCCGCGCAATCCATATGTTATGGCGTAAAGTCAGCGCCACACGCCAGACGCACGAAAACGATAGTAAAGAAGGCAGCGGACGACCGGCAGCCAATCATGCGCCGGCACCGCGCCTCCTAGAGGGAGCAACCGAGAAGCGCGCCCTCTACAAGCTGCTATATCTAGGCCGACATGCGTCCGGAAGGGCACTACGAACTCGACTCCGAACTAGGCAGTTACAATGATTCAGCGCAGCTAGCATCGTGCAAGAAGACGCCGCCGCGAGAACAGACATACTCTCTCATAAACCAAAGTTGAGTATTTTGTATTCCTTAGTAAATAAAACTTGTATTACTGATCTGTATAGCTGTTTTAGCAGTCCAAGCTTCCCACGCGTCCTGAGCAGATCCTTTCCCGAAAAATAGGCCGACGAGGACAAAACACCGTAACGTGACGCTCCAGACGTCTCGGCCATTCCCGCGCGAAATATAAATTAAAATCATCCAAAATATCAACTCTGTGTCAGTGCAATAAGATTGGTTGTTTGTGAAACACAAATCAAATTGTAATACTTTATGAAACATTTACACTTTCTGTTTATTCTTAATTTACAGTACTTTATAAAATATTGTTAATAACGACGACTTCAAAGAAATGAACATCAGAAATTACATTTTTTGAGCAAGACTGGAAAACTCTTAACAGAGTGAACACGCAAAGACAATCGTCGTCAATATGTATTGTAGCGGGTGCTGTGAAACATGTAATTTGTGGGGAAAAATCAATAGCACGTTTCGAACCATATACCCCAAGGAGATGAAACCTGGACAAATTGAAGGAACCAGAGGTGGTTGAGAGTTTCAGAAGGAGCATTATGTAAGTATTTGCTGAAACCGATGAAAGTAATACAGTAGAAGAAGAATGGGCAGCTCGGAGAGAGAGTAGCCGGCCGCGGTGGCCGAGGTGACTGCGGCGCTCCAGTCACGGTCAGCACGGCCACTACGGTCGGGGGTTCGAATCCCCCCTCGGGCATGGATATTTGTGCCGTCCTAGTTCGTAAGTAGTTCATAAGTAGTTTGTAAGTTTAGGGACTGATGACCCCGTAGTTAAGTCCCATAAGCTTAACAAACATTTGAACATTTGGAGAGAGAGTAGTGAAAACCCCAGGGGATCATATAGGCAGAAGAACAAGGCATCACAGAAACTTTTGGATAACACAGGAGATACTGAACTTAAATGATGACAGGAGAAAATATAAGAATGCTCTAAGTGAAGCAGGCAAAAGGGAGTTCAAAAAAAAAAGTTCAAATGTTTGTAAATCTATCGGACCAAACTGCGTGGTCATCAGTCCGTAGCTTACAAACTACTTAAACCTAGGTAAACTAACCTACGGACAAACACACACACCCATGCCCCAGGGAGGACTCGAACCTCCATGGCGAGCAACCGCGCGCTCCGCAGCGAGGTGCTTTAGACCGCTCGGCTACTCCACCGCGGCGCAAAAGGGAGTACAGACGTCTTAAAAACGAGGTTGACAGGAAGTGCAGACTTGCTAAGCAGAAGTGGCTTCAGGAGAAATGCAAGACCGTAGAAGAATGTATAACTAGGGGAAAGATAGATACCGCCTACAGGAAAATAAAAGAGCCATTTGGAGACAAGACAAGCAGCGGTATCAAGAACTCAGGTGGAAAGCCAGTAATAAGCAAAGAAGGGAAAGCTGAAAGGTGGGAGGAATATATAGAAGGGCTGTACAAAGGAAATAAACTGGAAGGCAGTATCCTAGAAATGGAAGACGAAGTAGAGGAAGATACTATACTGCGAGAAGAATTTGTCAGAGCACTAAAAGATATGTGTAGAAACAAGGCCCCTGGAGTAAATGATGTTCCGTCTGAATTACTATCATCGTTAGGAGAGCCAGTCATGAGGAAATTATTCCTCCTGACATGCAAGATGTATGAGACAGGGGAAATGCCCTCAGACTCTAAGAAGAATATAGTGTTCGTATACATAAGAAAGCAAGTCCAGACAAATGTGAAAACTACATAACTATCTGTTTAATAAGTCATTGTTGCAAAATAAAAGTAAAAAATATGTTCAAATGTTTGTTAAGCTTATGGGACTTAACTACGGGGTCATCTGACCCTAAACTTACAAACTATTTATAAACTAACTTATACTAAAGACAACAAAAATATCCATGCCCGAGGGAGGATTCGAACTCCCAACGGATAACGGCCTCGCTCATCGGAGCATAGCGCCTCTATGCGCTCGGCCACTCCGCCGCGGCTGCAAAATACTAACATGAATTATTTACTCATACGAATGGAAAAACTGATGGAAACCGACCTTGGTAAAGATCAATTTGGAATTAGGAGAAATGTAGGAACACGCGAGGGGATACTTTAATACTTATCTTAGACGATAGATTAAGGAAAGGAAAACCTACGTTTTCAGCATTTGTGGATCTGGAGAAAGCTTTTGACAATGTTGACTGGAATACACTCTTTCAAATTCTGAAGGTAGCAGCACTAAAATATAGGGAGCGAAGAGCTATATTGAACATGCTGTTCAATTAGTACATTGAGCAAGCTGTGAAGGAGTGCAAGGAGAAATTTGGAGAGGCAATTAAAGTCCAGGGAGAGGGAATAAAAACCTCGCCGTTTGCTGATGGCATCGTAATTCTGTCAGAGACAGCAAAGGTCCTGGAAGAGCAATTAAAGGGAATGGACAGTGTCTTGAAAGGAAGGTATAAGATAAAAATTAACAAGAGTACAACACGGGTTTTGGAATATAGTGTCGGAAAATCAGGCGATGCTGAAGGAATTAGATTAGGTAATGAGATAATAAAAGTAGTAGATGAGTTTTGTTGTTTAGGTAGCAAGATAACTTCTGATGGCCGAAGTAAAGAAGATATAAAATGTAGAATGGCTATGGGAAGCAAATCGTTTCTGAAGAAGCGAAATTTGTTGACATCCAATATTAGTTAAAATGTTTAAATGTCCTTTCTGAAAGCATTTGTCTGGAGTGTAGCATTGTATGGGAGTGAAACGTGGACAATAAGGAGCTCAGACAAAAAAATTATAGAAGCTTTCGAAATGTGGTGCTACAGACGAATGATGATGATTAGATGGGTATGTCACGGAACTAAAGAGGAGGTGCTCAATAGAATTGGGGGAAAATGAGTTTCTCGCGTATCCTGACTAAGAGAATGGATAGGTTGGTGGGAAAAAATTTCCAAATATTTGTAGAGCTTGTGGGGCTTAACTACGTGGTCATCAGTCCCTACACTTACAAACTACTTATCAACTAGCTTATACTAAAAACGGCACAAATATCCATGCCCGAGGGGGGATTCGAACCCCCGACCGTAGTGGCCGTGCAGACCGTGACTGGAGCGCCTCAGTCCCCTCGGCCACCGCGGCCGGCATAACAGAATCTCCACTGTGTTTAACTGTAGTTAGAACACACTGCTGGGCTACCCTTTCCCCTACAACTCGGCGAACAAATTTTCTCCTTCTGGTTCCAAAAACCTCGAACTTCGATCCGTCGGTGAATAACACCTTTGCCCACTCTTCCGATGTCCAGTTACTATGTTTTATATCCCATTCAAGTCTCCTCTGTTTATTTATGGGCCTTAGAAGGGGTTTTCTTGCTGTGACACAACCTTTCAAGCCGGCTTCAGTTAGTCTCCTTTTTATTGTTGCAACAGATATTGTTTCGTCGCGTTCATTTCTACTAATTCTGCAAGAATTTGGGGCGCTGTTTTGAATCTATTTCTTTTTCTAAATTATATCCATAATGGATGTGAGGTCACGGTTTTATTACTTCATTATTTTGTCAAGTAGGCTCAGCCACAGATATCGCGTAAAAAGACTAAAATATGACGCGTTTCAAGGGTCAAGCCCACATCATCAGATAATCTGTACAAGAATCTTAAAACATGAACTATAAAAATATAAAACGTAATAAAAGAAAACGTGGTTACTTCCCTTGTAACCGTCTCTACGAAGAAAGGTCCTCAGCATACTGTGCTACGTCAGAATTCAAACCAGACCCCAGCACTGGCGGCGCTTAACACAACCGAAATGCACGGAGTCAACAACACGACTGGGGCGCACGTATGCAAACAAAGACTTCTAAATTCCAAAGATCATCCACGAGCTACTGGGTACATTCAGGTGTCACGAAATCATTTGCACAGTAAGACATAGGTTGAAATTTAAAATAAACTACTTTTATTACAATAGGTCCACAAAGTTTTTAAAAAAGGTGTATGTATTACCTTGAACTTGTTCGTTTAATGAAGCGTCGCTTTTAGGGTTATGTGTTATAATCTCCAGCTGTTCTGGCAGATCTAACTTTCTTCCCTTCCTGTCTATGCAAAATCTTGAGGTCTTCTTCAATCCGCTTTAAAGGGTGGCCAGTTTCATGAATATGCGTAGCGTCATATTTTATTGTTTTTACACGATATCTGTGGTAGAGCCTACTTGGCAAAATAATCTATTTCTTTTACTGGTAATTCTGATATATTTATCATCACTTTTAGTTGTTTTACGAGGTCGTACAGCTCGTGGTATGTCCGTATTGCTATCTGTTGTCTCCTAGCGGAGAAGGATGTATCGCACTCCCCCTATAGACACACTACACTCTTGAAATATCACCTGGGCGCCTATATTGATATCAAAATCCATCTTCAAATTGTCAATAGCCTTATATACAGGCAGGCGGGAAGGCCTTTGTCTCGTCCTATAACATGCATGCTATCTGTAGTCTTCAACGCTGTTACAAGCACAGTTGCACGGCGACTGACGCCCTTTCAAGAGAACCATCCTGGCATTTGGCTGCAGTGATTTAGGGAAATCACGGAAAACCAAAATCTGCTTGGCCGGAGGTGAATTTCAACCAACGTCCTCCAGAATCCTAGTGCGATGTCTGACCATTGCACCACCTAATACGTTAGGGGAAAGTCAGCTAAGATAGCGACATTAAGCTATATCACATTATTTCTGGCCCTTACGTTGAAATTAGATACTTCATTTATGGAAAAACGATTGCTTAATGTATTTCCTTTGTAATAAAGCCCTTAAACGTATCCTAAGACTGAAGATTGTATAGCTAGACCTGTTTTTGTTAGTGATGGTACCATTCGTCGACTTGCCTTATAGGTAGGGTAAGATGACGAAATGAACATAGTTTTTTTTTTTTTTTTTTTTTTTTTTTTTTTTTAGAAACTAGAGACTTTTGTTGATGTTTATCTGCTTATCAAAACAGACACGAACATAAAAATTCTTCTTTACATCCCTGTAATTTAAGCTCGTACACTGAGCAGATCCTACTTCATCAGCATGGTTTTTTTTTTTTTTTTTTTTTTTTTTTTTTTTTTTTTTTTTTTTTTTTTTTTTACATTATGACGTAAAGTAGCTACAGGGAGGCTGAACTCCCTTTCGGCGGATTTAACAAGCTTTCCATTTCTTACACGCTGCATTGCCCCTTTTAATGATTCCTTGATCCATTTCTGTCACCCTGTCTTGTTTATAAACAGCATAATTCTTCATCTTAACCGCAGACGACATTTTGTATACAGACTTTTACATGTACACAATCTTACACAATAAAGTCATTATACCGTTATTAAAACGTCACTAAATCCATTAGGTTTAAGAGGAATCCACTTATATACATTAATACAAAAGTATTACTTGCATGAAACTTATTTAAACCGCAGGAAAAATTTGTTAGAAAACAGCATCCACTTCCGAGCCTCTGTTGTCAACAAAACAAAATGACTAAGCGGTTCTATTTCAACAGACATGCCTGAGCAGCGCGCTAAGGAAGCCATACCACAATGCACGTTGCACAATCTGTAGTTACCGGAGACATTCACAATTCGTCATCTTAGACTCCTCGTCAACTTATCCATGTTTCCACTAGTTAAGGTAAGAGTTATATAGGTGTATTCCTGAATAACCTCCTTTCTATTCAAACGTTTGAGGACTATGAAAGCACTGTTAACCTTACTGCACAGAGTTAAGTATATCGAACAAGAGTTTTACATAATCATTTGGCCGCGGCGGTACGGCCGCGCGTATTGAGGCGCTATGCTCCGATGCACGAGGCCGTTCCTCGTCGGGGATTCGAATCCCCCCTGGGGCATGGATGTTTGGGCTGTCTTTAGTATAAGCTAGTTCATAAGTAGTTTGTACGTTTAGGGACTAATAACCCCGCAGTTATGTCCCATAAGCTTCACAAACATTTGAACATTATCATTTCCTGATGGAATCAGGTTAGCATAATAAATTAAGATTCAAATAAAATGTTTGTTAATCTGTGGGACATAACTACTTTGGTTATCAGTCCCTAGGCTTACAAACTACTTAAAGGAACTTATTCTAAGGACAACAAATACACCCAACCCCGAGGGAGGACTGGAACCTCCGACGGCGAGCAGCGGCGCGCTCCGCAGCTTCGGCCACTCCATCGCGGCGATCAATTTATGCATTCTACATCTACATTTACATATGTAAAATGCAAATCACATTTAAGTGCATGCCGGAGGGTTTATCGAACTACTTTCATAATATTCCTCTACCATTCCATTCTCTAATAGCGCGAATGGAAAAAGGAACACCTAAATCTTTCCATTTTAGATCTGATTTCTCTTATTTCATTATTATGATCGTGTATCCCTATGTAGGTGGGTGCTAACAAAATATATTTGCGTTCGGAATAGAAATTTCACAGCCGTCCGCGGTGGCCGAGCGGATTGCGGCGCGCCAGTCACGGTCTGCACGGCCACTACGGTCGGGGGTTCGAATCCCCCCTCGGAAATGGATATTTGTGCCGTCCTTAGTGTTAGTTAGTTCATAAGCAGTTTGTAAGTTGAGGGACTGATGACCCCGTAGTTAAGTCCCATAAGCTCTACAAACAATTGAGAAATTTCACAAATACATCTCGCCGCGACGAATAACACTTTTCTTCTAATAATTTACACCCCAACTCATGCATCATTTCTGTGACACTCTCCCCACTGTATGGTGATAATACAAAACGTACCGACCTCTGAACGTTTTCTATGTCCACCGTCAGTAACAACTGGTGAGGATCCCTCAATGCGTAGAAATAGTCCCAAATTAGGAGGACAAGTGCAGTTTCTTTAGAAGAACTATTGTATCTTACAAGTGTTCTGTGAATGAAACGCAGCCTTAGGTTCGCATTCCCCAAGATATTTTCTATGTATTCTCTCCAATTAAAGGTTTTCGTATTTGTAATTCCCAGGTATTTAGTTGAGCCGCGGTGGAGTAGCCGAGCGGTCTAAAGCGTCTCGCTGCGGAGGTTCGAGTCCTCCCTGGGGCATGGGTGTGTGTGTTTGTCCTTAGGTTAGTTTACCTAGGTTTAAGTAGTTTGTATGCCACGGACTGATGACCACGCAGTTTGGTCCGATAGATTTACAAACATTTGAACATTTTTTAATGTAGTTTAATTTACGGCTTGTAATGTTACCTGATTTATCGTTTAAATGAAGTTTAACGGATTTCATTTAATGCTCATATGCATGACTTCACACTTGACCTTATTTAGGCGTCAACTGCCACTTTTTGCACCATACAGATATCTTCTCTAAATCGTTTTGCAGCTGCTTTTGATCTTCGGGTGACTTTAGTAAGCGATAAACGACAGTATCATTCGCGAACAGTCTAAGAAAGATGCTCAGATTGTCTCCTAAATCCTTTATAAAGATAAGGAACAGTTGAGTCCCTGTGCCGCTTCCTTGTGGAACACCAGGTATCAATTCTTTTGTTAATTTGTTTCGTATATATTTTTCAATTGCTGTCGATAATATTTCTTTGAATGTAAGTCACATCTGGTCTACACTCATATTGTTAGTTACATAAGACTGCAGCCTCTCATTCAAGAAAGCCTTAAGTGAAGTTTATATACTTTTTTGAATAAATATATTTTTCGTTCAGTTCTGCACTATTTGGGAATTTCGATACTCAGGCTCGCTACGACAATTGTGTGTTCGTTAATCCCCGTGTCTATTGTGCTCTTTTTAGCACCGTATTATTTGTTGCTAGGAGATCAAGTATGTTTTCACGGTCATTTACTATTCTAGTGGGTTCATGAATTAATGGCTCAAGATAGTTTTCGGAGAATGCGTGCAGTACGATTTGGGATCATGTTTTATGCTGGCCTCCGGTTTTGAACATGTGTTTTGGTCAACATATCGAGGCTAAGTTACAATTGTATACTTCGAGTACGTATTCGGAATTTGATTCAAAGTTTCATTGATCATTTATGCAATTGAATCGTCGGCGTCAGGGGGTCGGTAAAAGGAGCAAATTATTAATTTATTCCAGTTGTCAGGTATAACCTCTACCTATACCAACTTGCATGAATTATTTACTTCTACAGTGCGTATCTATAGTTTCATTTTATAATAGTGCACGGGAAAGAGGAACACCCGAATCTTTCCGTTGTCGATCTGACTGCTCTTACTTCATTAGGATGTTCATGTTTTCCTATGTAGTATAGTGCTGACAGAAAAAGTTCGCATTCGGCAGAAAAAGCTGGTGACATAAATTTTCCCAGATAAATCACGACGTAACGAATAATGCCTTTCTTTTAAAGATTTTCACCCCATCTCTTTCATCATTTCTGTGACACTATCTACCCTATACCTCGATAATACAAAACGAGATGCCCTTCTCCGAAGTTTCTCTATATCTTCCGACAGTCCCACTTGGTGAGGATCCCACAATGGGCAACAATACTCCAAAATAGGACGCACAAGTCCAGTGTAGGCAGTTTCTTTATTATAATTACTACATCTTCTAAGTGTTCTTTCAGTGAAACGTTCGCCTCCACTTCAATATTTTCTGTGTGTTCTTTCGAATTTAAGTTGTTCTTAACTGTCATTCCTAGGTGTTTAGTTGAATTTACGTACCTTACATCTGACTGATTTATAGAGTATATGAAGTTTTACGGATTTCTCGTACAAGGAAAGTACTTGGGCTCGAACAAACACATATACATAAAAATCGTACGAGAGATAATGTAAAGATCCCTTATTGCACTAGTGACACTCCCGCATCTGCAAAACTCTGCAGTCGTCCGTTAGAGGCCTCTGCGTGTGCCTTGCCACATTGCACTTTGACCTTTCGGTTCGCCAGTAGGGACGGTGCAGTGTGCCTCCGAAGTTGCGTTTTGTGACATTTGTGTGGTGAAGCGTCAGATGGAGCGGCGATTGATAATCAATCTTGCTAAAGTATTGCGATTGGTTGAGATGAAGTTACGAAGAACCATCCTTCGTGAAGATGGTATTAGTGTAGAAGATGAATCATTCGCATGCTTTCTCGTATCTGTTACGGTACAGAAATATGAGCATAAGTTAGATACTGTTGTAACACTAACACATAATGATGATAATAGGGATGATAATGACAAAGAACTCATTGCTAGCGGTAGTGCTACGGTAAGTGCGGGAAGAGGCGATGGAAGCAGTGGCAGTGAATACCAACAGTCTTCCGAGAAGAAGGTTAAAGTTGCAACTATCATCACGGCTTTTGATGACAATACGTTAGAGAACATGTACGACGATTATTACATAAGTTATAGTTAAGATATCTGCATTAGGTATGGCGTCTACAATTACACCTACAGTGCTATCTAGAGCAATTATTGCAAAGTTTTGCATAAAAACGACGCCCACCAGCACATTGAGGTGTACGTAGAGATACTGTAACCAAATGTTCATACAGATATGTTTGTTCGAGCCCAAGTACTTTCCTTGTTAGTGTCCATATGGATGACTTCACACTTTCCATTGTTTAGGGTCAATTGCCAATTTTCGCACCATGCAGATATCTTACGTGAATCATTTGTCTACAGGATAAACCGATGGTGACAGCAATAAACGCGTCGGAGGTACGAATCCTCCCTCCGGCATGGATGTTTGTGTTGGCTTTAGTATAAGTTAGTTCATAAGAAGTTTGTAGGTTGAGGGACTGATAACCCCGCAGTTACGTCCCGTAAGCTTCACAAACATTTGAACAGCAATAAATACGCCATCCCCTAATTTATTCAGTCTATCCTTTCTGAACACCATTTGTCCCTCGTTGAAAATTTCAACTGATCTCCGGATTTAGCCAGCTTTCGCTATCATTGTTAACAAGTTACTACGACAGCGAACATAGCATTCTGATTTGGATATCAGATTTTCCTCTTCCAGAAGTGGCGTCGCTTGTAAACGTGGCGACGGGCGCACAGCATGTGTCAGGAATACTGGAGTGTAAAACAGTACACCCTCCCCCTCCCAGTTCCTCGGGCATAAACACGGCGGGTGCTGCCTCCATATAACTTTGCCGAGTAATATCAAATAACTACACTGCTGCTAAATTAAAATCTTCAGCAAAATTCGGCCGAAACTGACCGGACAAGAGACTTGTAGAGGGTCTTGTTGCAGAAAGGAGCGCTTTCAAGTGTGTTCCAGGCTTCAGCGGCGCTGCCTGGCGTCGTGGCCGCGAGCTGCAATTTGCAGCGTTCCAGGCTCAAATATCCAGACACCAGCCCTGGCGTTCACTTTCTACCACGTCTTTTACGCACGTGTACGCACCTACACACAAATATTTGAAATGAGGAAACCTAAACTCGTGCTTTACAGGGCATAAGACAAAGGCGAATGGAAATAGGATACGCAAGAGCTTATCTGAATGTGAGAAACAAAGCTTTCTCCCTGCTGCTGTAGTCTATCTGTAAACTGATGACCGACCACGTGCTCCCCTCGCCATCTCTCCAGCTACGTCACGATGTGCTTTAAATCACTCTTGACCCTGTGTGCAGATACGTTCGGACGGCCTTTGTTTATTTAAAAATCACTCATTTATCATTATATTCATCCACAGTGAAGCATTCTAAAGATAATTACATCATAACAGCGCATTTATTCTGTAGAATGTAAACCTCTTTCTTGCGGTGTGCTCCGTTTCATTCACCAAGTCCACTACAGTTAAAAAAATCGCACTGACGTGTTTTATGGCCCACTTTAGATTTTTCGTTACAGAAGTTTTGCAACCATTTCGGACCAAAATAATAATGTAAATAATAAAATACGATTACGACCCTACTATTGTGATAATTTCTGTGCACCCAACTCGTAATATTATTTCTGGCCGTATTTTAACAAACAGACAAATTATATGATACTAGCTAAAAACCCGGCGTTGCCCGGGTATTTATTTAATTATTACTGCCATTTTTCAGGCAGATATTCATTTGTATAAGGGATGTATGTCTGTGAAATCTCTTGGGAATACAGTTAGTAGTAAAGAAGTAATGGATTAAAACATGGTGCGGGAAGGGGCAGTTTACCAAGAACGTTACTGTTTAAGTCCTCATATCTCATGAACTACATGTCTGAATGTGATACAGTTTGGAAGGTACATTCAACTATATGTGTGTATACTGTCTGTAAAGTGTCCTGCGGCTACAATTAGTACTGTACAAATTGTAAATAGTAACGTAAATCCGAACGCCGTAGTTTTACACCTAGACAGACATTTGTAAAAAGCTGTAAACAAATACACACACACTCACACATATCCAAACAAATGTCTGTCTAGGTGTGTTTGTGTTTGGATATGTGTGAGTGTATTTGTTTACCTTCCTTTTTGTCCCCTAAGGACACTCCTGGGATTGAAATGACTCCTTTTCCACTTCCTTAAAACCCATATCCTTCCCTTTCTCCTCCCCTTTTTTCCTCTTTTTCCTGAAGAAGCTGCCAGTGGTGGCGAAAGCTTGTATGTGTGTTTGTGTGTGATTATTTGTGCCTATCGACGAGCCGGTCCTTTTGGTAAGTCATCCGATTTCTATTTTTTATATTTGTTTATCCCACCAGGAAAGTTTCCTTTTATAATTTTCGTTTCATCAATTTGAATCTAACAATCACGATCATATATATATATATATATATATATATATATATATATATATATATATTACTAGTGTGGTGTCGCACAAGTCCAAAGTGCGCGCCACCTACTTTCGCCGCGCGCCGCCATGCACGCACGGCGCGGCGTTCTTACGACGACAGCCACGAGCGCACTCTGCTGCAACTCCGCTCGTGGCCACGACTGAACGACATCGTGACTTGGGACTGAGATAGCAACCAGTTAGGACCTTCGTAATCAGACAGGCACCAGTGAAGACTTGGCTATCGGATAGGCACTAGGCAGTCCTCTAGCTCAACTATGTATCAGCATTCTGCAGTACAGAACTGTGTAAAAGTTAAGTATTGTATAAATTCTGTGCCTTATATATCTCGTTCTAATTTACTCTAGTGTTTCTAGTTTCTGGCTGCTCCCCTCCGTACCTGCACCAGCGTGCTATCTTTATTCCTGTGTCGGTCTCATTCCACTCGGCCACCGACACCTACGACACAAAAGCGGCGACGAGACTGGGACACAAAAACTAGTGTTATGTGGAATTCAGTATTACCTCCTTTATTCCGTTTGTGATTTTAGCTGTAAAAGAAAACGCAATCACGATTTGCAATAGAATATTTGCTCTTTATTTTAGCGCAGAACGAAGTCATATCTGAAGTACAGGACAGGTAATACCACATACGTTAAAAGCGTCCATAGCAACCATGTCGAAGACAAACATTTTAGTAGATGCATTGATTATAATCAATAACAGAATATTCATTATTATAGTATCCTCCCAGTGTAGACCATTGTTCGATACGTTGTTACGTATTTCACTGCATGTTCACAAAATAGAACAAACACGCATTTTTAGGGGGCATTCTTAATATGCATGACTATAAACACTGAAGAACCTTTTGAGGAAAAAAGGAGAAAACAAAAAGTTTAAGGTAGTGGTGGGTTCCGAACCACTGACCACGTGCATTACAATCCAACGCGCTGCCAAATACACCACAGCGAACAAGTACAAAATTCCAAAAAAATTAGCATCAGTTAACAAGTTGTTAACTTGTTAACTGATGCTAATATGGCTGGCATTTTTAGACAAGAGATTATGATTTATCGTTCGAAGAACGATGTGTTTTTTTTTTTTTTATGTTAATTCGTCAGTCCGCCATTGCTTTGAAATGACAACGTGTAAGTTACAATAAGAAAATCATCAAATACGTAATGCAAGATGGCGTATACCAGAGAGAGTTGTGGGCGGGGAATGTCACGTGACATCTCCGAACAGCTGGTTTTCGTAAATTCAATAGGCGGTGTTAAATCACCGTTATTTTTGCAAATATCTCTCAAACGATACGAGATATGAAAAAAAAATAAGAGAGCAAAGTTGTAGATAATTTTCTCCTCTACAAACTCGGTTACTCAATTTTCGTGTCAGATTAACGGTTTATTTGCAATTAAAATTACAAACGGCTTTTTTGGTTTTACTAGCGTATTTTTGTCCGAAATATTTGAAAAAGCGAGATTCTGTTCTCTGATGGCCAACAATTATGTCTGTAAAATTTGGTGCTGCTCGGTTGAACGGTTCGACTTAAAAAGTGGGAACACGTTACAGACAGACAGACAGACATCCCAAAATCGCCGTTATTTTTGCAAATATCTCTGAAACGATACAAGATATGAAAAAAAAAATGAGGTAAAGTTTTAGAGAAATGTCTCCTCTACAAATTCATGTATTCTATATCCGTGTCAGATGAACGGTTAAACCGTTATTTTCATTTAAAGTTGGAGCTGTCAAAAGGCGATCGCAAAGGCCCACTTTTAGTGTTACTACCGCAACCTAAAGTGGGCCAAAAAGGGTTTACTTTCCTCAGAAAAAAACACATATTTGGATCTACTACTGATCACAGTAATCGATTTGATTTCACTAAGATTATCCGTTATGGCATCAACGCCATTATCTTCTATAATTAATATTGTCGTTTGCGTAATTTTCATCTGTACAAAACCTCTTTGCCCTGCCCGCTTAATTTCATTACTTCAATCTAAGATTTACATCGGCAGTCAATTAAGTCTGTTGTCTCTACCAGCGCATTCCTTTTAGTAAATGATCTCTCGCTAGTAAATCGCCGGCCGTGGTGGCCGAGGGGACTGAGGCGTTCCAGTCACCGTCTGCACGGCCACTACCGTCGGGGGTTCGAATCCCCCCTCGGGCATGGATATTTGGGCCGTCCTTAGTATTAATTAGTTCATAAGTAGTTTGTAGGTTTAGGGACTGATGACCCCGTAGTTGCCGGCCGCGGTGGCCGAGGAGACTGAGGCGCTCCAGTCACGGTCTGCACGGCCACTACGGTCGGGGGTTCCAATCCCCCCTCGGGCATGGATGTTTGTGCTGTCCTTAGTATAAGGTAGATGATAAGTAGTTTGTAAGTTTAGGGACTGATGACCCCGTAGTTAAGTCCCATAGACTATAAAAACATTTGAACATTTTTTTTGACCCCGTAGTTAAGTCCCATAAGCTATACAAACATTTGAACATTTGAGCAAGTAAATCCCATTTGACGCAGCGTCTTGAGTATAACGTCTTTCTACCAAAGAAAATGCATGTTTTGCTTTACAACGTAACTTGTTTAATCCGGCGTTCCTTTTTAATTTATGTGAAAGTCTGTAAAATCGCTCATTTCAAATGTTAGTATAGTTGTGGAATCTAACGGCATGGTCATCGATTCCTAAACTTACAAACTACAGAAACTAACCTATTCTAGGAACAACACACACACACATACACACACACACACATACTGATGCCCGAAGGAGGACTCTAACCTCCGACGGCGACGCCCCTGTGTACCGCAGCAAGGCGCCTACTAGAGCGCGCGGCTATTCCGTCGCAGAAGTCGCCCATTTCGTGAAATACTCTATAACACTGGGTCTCCAACAAATAATCGCACTGTGGTGTTTTACGGCCCACTTTAGATTTGTAGTTTTATAAGTTTTTGCAAACATTTTGGACCAAAATAATAATGTAAACAATAAAAAATTAATTAATAAGTGTGTCTGAAACCCTTTTAGGAAAAAAAAATTACGTAGGGGCGGGTTTTGAACCACTGACCTTAAGCGTCAAAGTCCAAAAACATTTTCAACTACGCTACGGTCAACATTAGAAATTACGTTCTTATATTTATACTGCTCATGGACGTTGTTAACTGATGCTAATATGGCATTTGTAGACACTAGATTATCATGTATCGTACGAAGAACGACGTTTTTTTGTTCATTCTTCAGTGCGCCATTGCTTTGAAATGTCAACGTGTAAGTTAAAATAAAAAAAAGCATCAAATACGCAACACAAGATGGCTTATGCCAGAGAGAGTTCTGGGCGATGAATGTCACGTGACATCTGCGAACGGCTGGTTTTCGTTAATTCAGTGGAGGGTGTCAAAACTCTGTTATTTTTGCAAATATCTCTCAAACGATACGAGATATGAAAAAAGCATAAGGCAACAAAGCTGTAGAGAATCTTCTCCTCTACAAATTCGGTTATTCAATTTTAGCGTCAGATGAACGGTTTATATGCAATTAAAATTACATTACAATCGGCCTTTTTTGGTATTACTAACGTATTTCTTGTCAGAAATATTTGAAAAAGCGAGTTTCTGGTTTCTGGTAGCCAAAAATTATGTCCGTAAAATTTGGTGCCGATCGGTTGAACGGTTCGACCTAAAAAGTGGGAACACGTTACAGCCAGACAGACATCGTCAAATCGCCGTTATTTTTGCAAATATCTCTGCAACGATGCAAGATATGAAAAAACATAATAGAGCGAAGTTGTAGAGAATTTTCCCCTCTAACAATTAGGTTACTCAATTTTCGTGTCAGATGAACGGTTCGTTTGCAATTACAATTATATTACAAACGGCTTTTTTTGGCGTTACTACCGTATTATTTGTCCAAAAAAATTGAAAAAGGGAGGTTCTGGTCTCTGTCGGCCTACAATTATGTCTGTAAACTTTGGTGTTGATCGTTTGAACGGTTAGTCTTAAAAACGGGGAACACGTTACGGACGGACAGACGGACGGACAGACAGACATCCCGAAATCGCCGTTATGTTTGCAAATATCTCTGAAACGATACGCGATATGTAAAAAACATAAGAGAGCAAAATTGTAGAGAATTTTCACCTCTACAAAATCGGTTATTCAATTTTCGTATCAGGTGAATGGTTAAGCCGTTATTTTTATTTAAATGTCGAGCTGTCAAAAAACGATCGCAAAGGCCCACTTTTAGTGTCACTACCGTAACCTAAAGTGGGCCAATTGTCAGTGTTCTTTCTTGGCTATTGTGAGTAGGCTGTTTCCTGTACATAGTGTACGCCTTTCACCGGGACTGGTGATATCGGCCAACCGTTCTTTGTGTGGTCTTGTTGAAAGCGAGCTGTACTCACATCAGAGACTACCGAACGCTCTTCGTTTTAGAGATAGCTCTTCCTCATGTTCTGTATATTTTCACGAATGTAATACGTTCATCTATTGTTTCTGAATAATTAAACACAAAAACTGATCTGGCGCTGGTAACTGAATTCAAATGAACAGAATAGACTTGTAACGCAGCACGCTTCACGACACCGCCAACTGACTTTTGGTGCCTCTGTAGAGCTTCGCCGGGTTCTCCCAGAAAAGGCCACTCCCCCTCCCCCCCCCCCCTGCCCTCCGCCAAAGGCACTTACCGGTAGTGACTTCACAGACTATAGTGACTCCGTGAAACCAGAGGTGATTTGAAAGAGACGAAATTCTGAACATAAATACATTTTGGAAGAAGGAAATTACCATCATGATAGAAAACTGTAACAAATCGGCCAGGAGTTCACAAGCGACTGCACTCTGATTGAATTGAAAAACTGTTAAAATACGGAAATTAAATCAGTTGTTGTGTCGGCCATATCGGGGTAAGGGGTTAGATCGAATAAGGCATAATCCATTCCAAATCGGAAGAAATATGAGAAAATTTACTTTGTATTTTTAAAATACCCTGCTAGAAATAAAAATTAGTAAACCCTCTTAGCGTTTACCAGTTCACCTCAGATTTATTGTTAAATAGTGCATATGGAGTACCTTACATGGATGGGGGAAGGAAATCGGCCATGCCCTTTGAAAGGAACCAACACGGCATTTGCCCGGAGTGATTGAGGAAAATCACGGAACACCTAAATCTGGATTTGAACTACCGTCCTTCTGAATAGGAGTCCAGTTTGTCACCTCCTTCGGTCGCGGATGCAGTAGAGCAGTGAATTGCGGGATACTATTTTCGGGACGATGAAGAGGAACCGAATGTGTTCGAGAATCTGTAAGAAGTGGGAGAACGGGATGAGGTCGTATAGGATTCGCGTGGGGAAGGGACGCAGTTGCGGTAGGCGAGGCGGAAGTTTGATTCAGTTTATGCATACGTTTATAGAGTTGGACTAGCGACCCACTCCGACTTTCCACGAGTGGAATTTACACTCTATATCTATAAAAATCGATGTGTATTTCTATTTTATTGGTTGCTATGCTCCACATAATATGATTAAACACAATGCACACCCTGCTTATACAATCCTCAATGTGTTTAATTAATACTAATATCACTGTCTAACGTACAAGTAAAAATTTACGTCTGGCACTTGAAACGACAGTAGTGTCCCTAGAGGAGAAAGAGTCAACCATAGCGGCACTGCCAACGTGACGCTAAGCGCTCCAAGCGGCAGCTCTGCAGTTAAACAAGGTTGGCTCTTTCTCGGCAAGAGGGCCAACTGTCGTCCCAAGGGCCACATGTAGACTTTTACATATACGTTAATAAGTCGCTTGTTCCGATCGTTACCAAGCTTCACAGGATCACCTGCTGAGCTGACCTGAAGATTTCATCAACATTACTTGCCGTGGCATTGCCGAATGCATTGAGACGCTATGCTACGATGTTAGAAACCGTTCCCCGTCGGGGGTTCGATACCCCCCTCGGGCATGGATTTTTGCGTCGTCTTCATTATAAGGTAGTTCATAAGTAGTTTGTAAGTTTAGGGACTGATGACCCCGCAGTTAAGTCCCTTAAGCTTGACAAACATTTGAACAACGTTGCTTCAGCTGTCTTGGGGTCTATAGGGAACATACACACATTTTTACAGGTATTGGTATGTATCTATTATATGTATGTATCGTAATATAGATTTTAATTGCGAATGTTTGTGGAGTGTACATATCTGAATATTTTGCGCTGAAATGGCTGGACGGATTTTGGTGAAATTTGGAGCGGAGGCAACCTATTCCCTGAAGTACCACAAAGTCTACATTTCGTAATCGGCAAGTCTTTGACTTGTGGAGGGTACTTCAAATAGACTTCGACACCGTTTGACCAGTCACCTTGAATGTGGGGAGGTGTTAATGTTTTCAGCGTTTGTATCAACTTAGATATTGAAACAAGTACTCTTCGTCCCACTTTAGGTTACGGCAGTAACACTAAAAGTGGACCTTTGCGATCGCCTTTTGACAGCTCGAAATTTAATTGAAAATAACTCCTTAACCGTTCTTCTGACAGGGACACTGAATACAGGAAATTATAGAGGGAAGTTTCTCTACAATGTTGCTCTCTTATGTTTTTTTACATATGTCGCATCATTTCACAGTTATTTCCAAAAATAACGGCGATTTTACAATGTCTGTCTGTCAAATTTTTCGGACAAAAAATACGGCAGTAATACCAAAAAATCCGTTTGTAATATAATTGTAATTTCAAACGAACCGCTCATCTGACACGAAAATTGAATAACCGATTTGTAAAGGAGAAAATTCTTTACAACTCCGCTCTCTTATGTTTTTTTAATATCTCGTATCGTATGAGAGATATTTGCAAAAATAACGGCGATTTAACATCGTCCATTGATTTTACGAAAACCAGCCGTTCCAGCCGTTCGGAGTTGTCACGTGACATTCCACGCCCAGAACTCTCTCTCTGGCATACGCCATCTTGCATTGCGTTTTTGATGATCTTATTATTATAACTTACACGTTTTCATTTCAAAGTAATGACGGACAGAAGAATGAACAAAAACACGTCGTTCTTCGTACGATGAATGATATTCTAGTGTCTAAATATGTCATTTTAGCATCAGTTAACAACTGCCATCAATAGTACGCGATTAAAAGACGATTTTCCTACTTGTTCGCTGTAGTGTAGTGGGCAGCGCGTAATTCTTCGGAACCCGCCACTACCAAAAACTTTTACTCCTTTTTCCTAAAAGGGTTTCGGTCACTCTTATTAATTAAACAGTTCTCATTATGTGGGGTTGTGCATATGTAAGAATGCACCGTCTAAAATTCATGTTTGTTCTATTTCGTGAACATGCCGTGAAATACGTAACAACGAATTGAACACTGGTCTTTTGAATCGTAAACGTAAACTAGGAGGATACTATAATGAACATTCTGCACAAAGTGCTGTTACAGTTTGTAGTTTCGTATATAAAGGACGTCCTAGATTTCTGTGGCTAGTGTAGTTCCTTAATAAAACGGAAGGGAAGTGTATACATTGCAACAAATTAGCTTTTTTTTCTAAGCAATTATTCACTATTGATGGTATTTATTGAAAGTCATTAATTAGAATCAATGCATATACCAAACTGTTTGTCTTTGACATGGTTGCTATGGACGCTTTTAACGGAGGTATCCTGTAGTTCAGATATGACTTCGTTCATGTTACTTCGTTCTGCGCTAAAATAAAGAGTAAATGCTCTATTTCAAACCGTGATTACGTTTTCTTTTACAGCTAAAATCACAAACGGAATAAATGTGGCAATACTGAATTCCACATAAATCTAGTGCTTAAAATAATGTTCAAATGTTTGTTAAGCTTAAGGGACTTAACTGCGGGGTCATCAGTCCCTAAACTTACAAACTACTTATGAACTACCTTATACTAAAGACGACACAAACATCCATGCCCGAGGGGGGATACGAACCCCCGACCGTAGCGGCCGTGCGGACTGTGACTGGCGCGCCGCAGACCACTCGGCCACTGCGGCCTGCTACTTAAAATATATACAAAGTTAGATCATACGTCATTTACAACCATTATTGTAACAGTATCTCCTCAGTTTATGTACATGTTTACAATTCGTTGGTATGTATGTCATGGGATGTTCTCTAAACAAAACAAAAGCAATTTCAGAAAAAGCGCTGTTATCTGAATACTACAGAATATACGAACGTCAAATGTACGCATCCAGGCTATAGTTTCTCTTCCGAACGCCAAATGTACGCTACGTTCTTTCCAGGCTCTAGTCATTCGTAACCAGTGCAGGAAGAAAAAATAAACTTTGAACAATCTACCAAGGCAACAAAGGAGATAATATTTTAACGGTAAACTATAATGAAAACGTGGGACAAATATTGAACTGATAGTTTAAAGAGGTAAAAGTTCAAAAAAGAGTATGTTTGTTAAAGCTAAACTCAAATATCATATCAATTTGGCTGTTTGTTAAAATACAGTGAGAAAGAACATTACGTGTTCGGTGCATAGATGTTATCACAATAGTGATAGATACTCATTGTAAATGCATTTGATAGCTCTTGAGAAGACAATTACAGTGATACAACGTTTGCTGACGTAATAAGTCAAGAAATGTTGTAGAATTTGGGACCACGGTTGTTGGAACCGGTATTTGCGGTGAAAACAATGTCAATCAGGCATCTTGGACCAGGCTTTGTAGTCTTAAACAGGCCTGCATACTAGAATAAAGCTTAATTTCCCCTTGACCCATCTTAAGACCTAGATGCAGGGCGAATTATGATAATTTTATATGGAAATACGTCACAGGCTAGAATGTAGCGAATTTAATCTGCGCGCCAGTCATGGTCTGCACGGCCGCTGCGGTCGGGGGTTCGAATCTCCCCTCGGGCATGGATGTTTGTGCCGTCTTTAGCATAAGCTAGTTCATAAATAGTTTGTAAGTTTAAGGACTGATGACCCCGTCGTTAAGCCCCATAAGCTCTACAAACATTTGAACATTTTTGAACAGCATTTAAATCAGTTATTATGTCCGACATATCGGGGTAAGGGGTTAGATCGAATAAGGCATAATCCATTCCATATCGGACGAAAAATGAGAAAATTGACCTTGTACTTTTAAAATACCTTGCTACAAATGAAAATTAGTAAACCCTCTGTGCGTTTATCAAAATGTTCAAATGTTTGTAGAGTTTATGGGACTTAACTACGGGGTCATCAGTCCCTAAACTTACAAACTACTTATGAACTAGCTAATACTAAAGACGGCACAAATATCCATTCCCGAGGGGGATTCGAGCCCCCGATCGTAGTGGCCGAGCAAAACATGACTGGCGCGCCGCAGACCGCTCGGCCACTGCGGCCGACTGGCACATTTGAATTCGCTGTTCGAAAGAACGATGTTCAGATGTAATAACTATGAATGATATGATAGAGTTTGCACTGACTATTGGATAACACGTATAGTCCGGCGTAGTTGGGGCTTTGCCATAGACTGCATCTTTCAGTGCTCCCCAAAGAAAGAAATCGAAAGGCGTCAAATCAGGGGACCTCGAAGGCCATTATACAACAGCTTTTCGTTCCCCAGTAAAATATGCGTTCAGTATCTACTTTTCAATACGCGGTGTGTGAGGAGAACAACAGACATGTTACAACCGCATATATTGTCGAATATCCCGCGCCTTGGATGAAATAAGGTCCCACAATGATGCCGTACCATACGTTTACGATGCACGGCCGTTGTTTGGCACCTAACGAAGCCACTTTGGATTTTCGGCAGCCCAGTAGAGCCTTTACTTGTGGCGGCAGGATACTGGTTTGTTGTCCCGTTTCTACTTCATTAAGCTACGGACAACCTTTCTCGTTGTACTACTCCTCGGAGACTCTTCTATATGTTGCAGGAGAACGCTTCTATTGCCAGTTTTTCTAAAAGAAAAAAAAATCGTTGTCGCAACTGGCATCATATGATATTTAAAAAATACGTCTGTATGTTTAAAATTTGACACATTATCCGCTACACTTAGGTTTGACTACCTCCTACCCTAATATCTGTTCTCATCCGGAATGAAATTTTCTCTCTGCAGTGGAATGTGGGCTGGTATGAAACTTCCTGGCAGATTTAAACTGTGTTCCAGACCAGGATTCAAACCCCGATCTTTCGCCTTTTAAACCGCCACAAAGGTTCATACTTACGATTCTAGTTAAATTTAAGTGGCCTGTCATAGCCATTTAGGGTCTAACATTTTCGCTATATAATACTGAATTGGAAAACATTTTAAAACTTTTTGAGTCGAGCATTTTGTTTCTTACGATTGAGATACATTTCCTGTAAATGCAATTAGGGCACAGTCTGCACAGTCTGTTCGTCTTTGCCGCCCCTATAGTTTTCCGGCGCTGGCAATAATAATTAGGGTTGGTATGAGGACAGTGCAGCTGCGTCCCAAATACCGTGAATAGCCGCAGCTGAATAGCCGCCCTTGTCTGCCGCCTCGCCATTCTACCTGCCGCAAACCGCACCTATCTCCCAGCACCCGCCACCCTGCCGTGTTGGAGTGCGAATAATGGACTCTGTCAAATTGGATTCGTCGTGCTTCCATAAAATTGCAAATTTGTGATAACCTCAGCTGACACGATGTGACGACCGCCCCGGACACAAAACGCACACTGCCATATTGTTTGCGCTGGCCACATCGTACCGCTACTTGCTATTCAGACGATAGTATTACACCTGCCATAGAGGCAATTCCGAATTAGATTTCAGTTTGGTTATTAAGAGACCAACTATTATTATTATTATTGTCCGATTTTACAATGTAATTTAGTTTACATTTTCCGGTACCCCAAGATTATACATTACAATATTTTACATTAATATTATTTCTTACACGTTATTTTATTTTCATTCTCCATTTTTCTCTATCTGCCCATAAATTTTCTTCTATGTTCCTTTTCCTGATAGACGCCTGAATTCCTTGGATCCATGTAGTTGGTGGTCTCCCTCTCTTCTTTCTTCCTGGTCGCTCCCATTCCATTATTCTCTGTGGTAGTCTTTCCTTTGACATCCTATTTGTATGCCCGTACCATAAAAATTGTTTTCCTGCTATAAAATATATAACTGAATTCTTAACATCCATTTTCTACCTGATGACTTCATTCCTGATTGTTTCCCGCCGCATAGATATTCCTGCAGATCGTCTCCAAAACTCCATCTCCGTTGCCACCAACTTCTTTTCTATTTGCAATTTAAGTGCCCATACTTCTGATCCATATGTCATGGTGCTTCTGATGATTGTATTGAAGATATTTCTTTTTGTTTCCTTTCTGATTTGTTGATCCCATAAGATACCATTTAATGTTCCAATGGTACACTTCCCAGCATTAATTATTGCATTAATTTCCTTGTCTTGTTTGCCATCTTGTGTGATAGTTGTATTCTTCATTGTGTTTAATTGTGACCATTCCTAGCTTGCAGTGTTAACTATTGGTTTATGTCTCCTATTACCATGTATTTTGTTTTATTTTTGTTGACCTGAAGTTCCCATTTTTTATATTCATCTATTAATTTCCTTGTAATGTATTCTATCTCATCCTTATCCTGTGCCAAAATTAACTGGTCATCAGCAAATTGTAAGGACTATAAAGTGATATCATTTCCACATCTACATCCATACTCCGCAAGCCACCCGACGGTGTGTGGCGGAGGGTACCTTGAGTACCACTATTAAATGGGATCCCCATGTTTTTGCATTTTCTTTTCCAGTTTTCTAGTTCTATTATTGTGGTAGTAATATAAACTATCACTATGGATGGAGTTCAAATGTACCAGACTGACTTGGGGAGGCCACGGCATTCGAATCACAGATTTTCTTCATACTTTGCACTCATTTGTCCTACTACCGAATTCCAGTCTCCCATAATAATTAAGCTTTCCTCTCCCTTAATTGTCTGAATAATTTCCTTTAGCTCCTCATATATTTCTTCGATTTCCTCATCATCGGCAGAGCTAGTTGGCATATAAAACTGTACTACTGTTGTCGGTGTTGGCTTCGTATCTATCTTGACAATGATAATGCGATCACTGTGCTGCTCATAGTAGTTTACTCGCATTCCTATTTTCTTATTCATTATCAATCCTACTCCTGAGATACTCCCAATTGATTTTGTATTTATAATCCTGTACTCACCTGACCAGAAATCCTGTTCATCCTGCCACCGAACTTCACTAATCTCCACTATATCTAACCTCAACCTATCCATTTCCCTTTTTAAATTTTCTAATTTTCCTACTCGATTAAGGGATCTAACATTCCACGCTCCGACCCGTAGACAACATAATGTGCAAGGACTAAGGCGCAATACTTAAACGTATTCGGTAATATCGCAGTAGTAATTTCACGCGTTGAACATGTAAGAGTGTGTTGCAGCTTTGAGTAAGTCATAAGCAAGACAAAGCGGTGGTCAAGTGGTTTGCATTCTGGCTTTTTAATCGATGGATCGCCAGTTCAATCATAGCTCATACCAACGTTTATTTTTATTAATTTTTTCTTCAATACTAGTCATATTAGTTCTACATTTGCCGCGGTGGAGTAGCCGAGCGGTCTAATGCGCCTTGCTGAAGATCGCGCGGTTGCTCGCCGTCGGAGGTTCGAATCCTCCCTGGGGCATGTGTGTGTTTGTGTGTGTGTGTGTGTGTGTGTGTGTGTGTGTGTGGTCCTTAGGTTAGTTTAACTTAGTTTACGTAAAGATAAAGGTGAGGCATTGAATTAAAATTTGTGATGCGGCGGGGAATCGAACCCGGACCGCCATGCTTAGGGGCAGACGTCTTACCGCTAGACCACCGCCTCTGAATAGCCTAAGCAAGATTTCCCTCCACGTCACAAGCTTTAATTCAGTTTCTGTGTTCCCATGAATTATTTCCACTATTTCCAAGGCTCTTCCTGCAGCGGAATGTTATTGTTAATGACAAATGACAAGGATGACAGTGTAAATTGCATAATCAATGTCCAGAAAGGTCCAGCAGATATGGAAATCGTACCACAGATGTACCTTCTAGTAGTAACTGGCTTCAAGTACTATCACGAGGCGCACTGTTGAAACCAACAGATGAATATGTAGACCTTGGTAAATTGATGGAAGTAGAGATGCAAAAGTTTCATGGCCGATTTATAAACAAGTGTTCAAATGTGTTCAATACTTTGAAAGACGTTATTATTAGCAAACACCCTGAAACTGATGAATTTGTTGTTCTTTGCTTTGTTAGAACACGAACATTCATGAGAATGAAAAGTTTAAAGAAGACAGACAATAACTTGAAACTCATTAAAAGTAAGGAAAGGAAACTTGCAAAGAAAATGAAGAAGATAGTATAACTTACATTCGTTTAAAGTGTATTATTTTGCAGCATAATGAAAAAATAATGCAATTATAACATTTAAAGAGAATTGAATTGTTTATTATTTCATTATTCACCTCAAGTGGTTAGATTATACGATTTGAATGTTGTTGCGTGTGTGAGGAGGCGGCACTCCATTAGTTGTCCTGCGGTCTGTCTCTTAAGCCCCATTTTCTCAGTAATGGTAGAGGTATCTTGTTGAAATTTATGTCACATACTAAGGGTTGCGGTAGCTTGGTACTGTAAAAAATTAAAGCTTCTAAGCCAAAGCACCACCCCCATGAACCACAGACATTGCCGAGGTGGGGTGGCTTGCGTGCCTCAACGATACAGATAGCCGTACCGTAGGTGCAACCACAGCGGAGGGGTATCTGTGGAGAGGCCAGATAAACGTGTGGTTCCTGAAGAGGGGCAGCAGCCTTTTCAGTAGTTACAGGGGCAACAGTCTGGATGATTGACTGAGCTGGACTTGTAACATCAGCTAATGTGGCTTTGCCACCCAGTTACTGCGAACAGCTGAAAGCAAGGGGAAACTACAGCCGTTACTTTTCCCGAGGACATGCAGCTCTACTGTATGAACATATGATGATGGCATCCTCTCGGGTAAAATATTCCGGAGGTAAAATAGTCCCCCATTCGGATCTCCGGGCGGGGACTACTCAGGAGGATGTGATCATCAGGAAAGACAATACTGGCATTCTACGGGTCGGAGCGTGGAATGTTAGATCCCTTAATCGAGTAGGAAAATTAAAAAGGGAAATGGATAGATTGAGGTTAGATATAGTGGGGATTAGTGAAGTTCGGTGGCAGGATGAACAGCATTTCTGGTCAGGTGAGTACAGGATTATAAATACAAAATCAATTGGGGGTATCACAGGAGTAGGATTGATAATGAATAAGAAAATAGGAATGCGGGTAAACTACTATGAGCAGCACAGCGATCGCATTATCATTGACAAGATAGATACGAAGCCAACACCGACAACAGTAGTACAGGTTTATATGCCAACTAGCTCTGCCGATGATGAGGAAATCGAAGAAATACATGAGTAGCTAAAGGAAATTATTCAGACAATTAAGGGAGAGGAAAACTTAATTGTTATGGGAGACTGGAATTCGGTAGTAGGACAAGGAAGGGAAGGGAAGATAGTAGGTGAATATGGTCTGGGCAAAAGTAATGAAAGAGGAAGCCGCCTGGTAGAATTTTGCACAGAACATAATTTAGTTATAACAAACACCTAGTTCAAAAATCACAAAAGAACGTTGTATACGTGGAAGAGACCAGGAGACACCGGGAGATACCAGATACATTTTATAATGGTAAGACATAGATTTCGGAACCAGGTTTTACAGTGTAAGACATACCCAGGGGCAGATATAGACTCTGACCATAACTTGTTGGTTATGAACTGTAGGCTGAAACTGAAGAAACTACAAAAAGGTAGGAAAATAAGGAGATGGGACCTGGATAAATTGAAGGAACCTGAAGTTCTTAAGAATTTCAGAGGGAGCTTTAGGCAACAATTGACAGAAACAGGAGAAAATAAAACAGTAGAGGAGGAATGGGTAAAATTGAGAGATGAAATAGTGAAGGTAGCAGAGGGCAAAATAGGTAGGAAGGCAAGACCTACAAAAAATCCTTGGATATCACAGGAGATACTAAATTTAATCTATGAAAGGAGAAAATATAAAAATGCAGTAAATGAAACAGGCAAAATGGAGTACAGACGACTAAAAAATGAGATTGACAGGAAGTGCAAAATGGCTAAGCAGGAGTGGCTAGAAGGCAAATGCAAAGATGTAGAAGAATGTATAAATAGGGGAAACATAGATACAGCCTACAGGAAAATAAAAGAAACATTTGGGGATAAGGAAAACAGGTCTATGAATATCAAGGACACTGATGGAAAACCAGTTCTCAGCAAAGAAGGGAAAGCTGAAAGGTGGAAAGAGTAATATAGAGGGGCTCTACAAAGGAAATGAACTTCGAGACAATATTGTAGGAAGGAAAGAGGATGTAGATGAAGATGAAATAGGAGACACTGTACTGAGAGAAGAATTTGACAGAGCCCTGAAAGACCTAAGTCGAAACAAGGCCCCTGGAGTAGATGATATTCCCTCAGAGCTACTGAAGTCTCTGGGAGAACCAGCCATGACAAACCTGTTTCACCTCGTGTGTAAGATGTAAGAGACAGGCGAAGTACCCTCAGACTTTAAGAAAAATGTTGTAATCCCCATTCCAAAGAAAGCGGGTGCAGATAGGTGTGAAAACTACAGAACCATAAGTTTAATAAGTCATGGTTGCAACATATTAACACGAATTATATAAAGAAGGATGGAAAAGCTGGTAGAAGCCGACCTCGGGGAAGATCAGTTTGGGTTCAGGAGAAATGTACGAACGCGGGAGGCAATACTCACTTTACGGCTTATCCTAGAAGATAGATTAAGAAAAGGCAAACCTACATTTCTAGCTTTTGTAGATTTGGAGAAGGCTTTTGACAATGTTGATTGGAACAAACTCTTTCAAGTTCTGAAGCAAGCAGGAGTAAAATATAGGGAGCGTAAGGTTATTTACAACTTGTACAAAAACCAGACAGTTGTTGTCAGAGTTGAAGGGCATGAAAGGATGCAGTGGTTGGGAAGGGAGTGAGACAGGGTTGTAGTCTTTCTCCATTGTTATTCAATTTGTACATTGAGCAAGCTATAAAGGAAAGCAAGGAGAAATTTGGAGAAGGAATTAAAGTTCAGGGTGAAGAATTAAAAACATTGCGTTTTGCCGACGACATAGTAATTCTGTCCGATACAGCAAAGGACCTGGAAGAGCAATTGAACGGAATGGACAGTGTGCTGAAAGGTGCATATAAGATGAACAGTAACAAGAGCAAAACTAGGGTAATGGAGTGCAGTGTAAGAAAATCAGGTGATGCTGAAGGAATTAGATTGGGTAACGAATCAATAAAGGAGGTAGATGAGTTTTGTTACTTGGGCAGTAAAATAACACATGATGGTCGCAGTACAGAGGATATAAAATGCAGAATGACAATGGGTAGAAAAGTGTTCTTGAAAAAGAGAAATTTGTTAACATCGAATATTGATTTAAGCCTAAAGAAGACCTTTCTGAAGTCATTTGTATGGAGTGCTGCCTTGTATGGGAGTGAGACATGGACGATTAACAGTGCGGACAGGAAGAGAATTGAGGCTTTTGAAATATGGTGCTACAGAAGAATGCTGAAGATTAGGAGGGTGGATCGCGTAACTAATGATGAGGTACTGCACAGAATTGGGGAGAAGAGAAATTTCTGGCATACCTTAACTAAAAGAAGGGATAGATTGGTAGGACACATTCTTAGACATCAAGTCATTGTGAATTTAGCGTTGGAGGAAAGTGTATGGGGTAAAAATCGCAGAGGAAGACCAAGAGAGGGATACAGTAAGCAGATTCAGATAGATGTAGGTTGCCATTCTTATGTGGAGTTGAAGAGGCTTGCTCTGGATAGTGTATTGTGGAGAGCTGCATCAAACCAGTCTCCGGACTGAAGACCACAACAACAACAAGCCAAAGCAACCCAAAGATACAGCCATTTATGACACTCGCACACGGACAGAACTGGTGGGTGCAATGGGCACGACCCTCCCGTAAATATAACAATCGATATCTTGATAACTAAGATAGATATCACTCTGCTATCTGCTTCAAATTAAGCTTCGACATGTTCACAACATTTTTTTCCGTTATTGTGTTTTCACACCAGCTATTACACCAGTAGGCTGGCAGCAGTTCCAGAGGCTGCTCTTCAGCCGAAAGAATAAAATACATGGATGAGATGAAAATTAAAATACAAGACAGGCGAAAAAACAACAGAGAAACAATGACATAGACATGGTGACAATTCGAAGTACAAATAGTTGACAAATGATCAAAATCAAATTTAGTCAGTTAAAAATGAAGAGCCACGGTGACCTAAAAAGCACATGTAGGACGACAATAACACAGGACGGCGAGTACACGGAGACACTAATTAAAATACACGGTGCGACACTTGTCTGGTTGCGGTGGACGCAGTTAAAAAACACACACTTCACTGGGGCACAGAACACAACACTTGACGTAGCACTGTTAAAACTGTCGGTCCGAGACCCCGAGGAGGGGGGGGGGGGAGGGAGGGAAGCGTGGGGGAGAGGAAAAACGGCGAGGAAAGGGGGCGGCAGGGAGTATCTGTAGGGACTCCAGGGCAGGGAGGGGGTAGCCAAGCGGGGGAGCGGAAGAGGAGGGGGGAGAGGGGGCACTTTATCTATGGGTGGGGGATCAGAGCTGGTCGGATGGGTATATGTCGGAACGGAGGACGTCATCAGGGAGGGGGAGGCGGCGGAAATTACCCTGGGAGAGGACATGGAAGGTGTGGAGATGAAGGGAAGGGGTTATAACGCGGTAGAGGCGTGGCAGAGGCCCAGGGTTGGTAAGGATGGGGTGGGCCAGGGGGTTGCGGGAGTCAATTTCATGGGTGGTATAGAGGATATGGATATGCTGGAGATATTCAAGGAGGTGGGGAAACGGGATCAGGTCATACAGGATCTGTGTGGGGGAAGGGAGCCGGATGCGGTAGGTGTGGCGGAGGGCGTGGCGCTCGAGGACTTGAAGGGTTTTATAGTAGGATGTGGGAGCGGAGATTCAGGTGGGATGGAAGCTGCAGAGGACAGGACGCATGAGGGACCAGTAGGTGTAGAGGATGGTGGAGGGGCTGAGACCCCACGTCCGGCCGGTGAGGAGTTTGAGGAGGTTAAGGCGGAGAGGGCTTTCTGTCGGACAGTGCGGAGGTGGGGGGTCCAGGAAAGGTTACGGTCGAGGGTTAGGCCAAGGTACTTCAGGCTGGGGGTGTGGCGGATAGGACGGGTTGTGGAGGGTAAGGTAGAAATCATGGAGACGGAAGGAGGGGGTGGTACGACCTATGATAATTGCCTGGGATTTGTCAGGATTGACGGAGAGGAGCCACCGGTTACACCATGAGGTGAACTCGGTGAGGTGGGACTGGAGCAAAACCTGGGAGCGGGCAAGGGAGGGGGCGAGGGCTAGGAAGGCAGTGTCGTCAGCATATTGTAGAAGATAAACCGGAGGCTCGGGTTGGGGCATGTCGGCGGAGTAGATGAGATAAAGGAGAGGAGAGAGGACGGAGCCTTGGGGCACCCTGGCAGAGAGGTAGAACAAACGGGAGACGGAGTTGCAGACAGTGACATAGGAGGGGCAGTGGGTGAGAAAGGAAGCAGTGAGGCGGACGTAATTAATAGGAAGGGTGTAGAACTGGAGCTTGAAGAGGAGACTGGAATGCCATACACGGACCTAGGCTTTTTGGATATCAAGGGAGACAAAAATTGCGGAGCGATGGGAGTTGAGTTGGACAGATAGGAGATGAGTTAGGTGAAGGAGCTGGTCATCGGCAGAGAAGGAGGGTCGGAAGCCACATTGGGAAAGGGGGAGGAACTGGTGGCAATGGAGGTGCTGATGGATACGACGGGAGAGGATGGTTTCCAGGACCTTGCTGAACATGGAGGTAAGACTGATGGGACGGTAGGATGAGGTCTGGGATGGGGGCTTATCAGGTTTTAGGAACATGAGAATACGGGAGGTCTTCCACAGGTCAGGGTAAAAGCCAGTGAAAAGGATGACATTATATAAGGTGGCAAGAGCTTCGTGGAAGGAGGTGGAGCAGGCTAGGAGGTGGCGGTAGGTTAGCCGGTCGTGACTGGGGGCGGTGTTGCGTTTAGTCCGAAGAGTGTCGATTATGTCACGGACGGTGATGGGTGTGTTCAGTTCTGAGGGGGGGATGTGGTCCAAGTACTGGAAGCCAGGGGCGAGCGGAGGAGTGGAGGTATCGGTTCGCTCATGGACGTCCGGGAAGAGAGAATAGTCAAAGAGAGGATCATCAGGAATGGGGAAGACTTCGGAGAGGTAGGAGGCAAAGTGTTCAGCCTTACTGGCGTTGTCAGGGAAAGGATGGTCATCATGGAGAAGCGGGTAGTGGGGGAGGAGTAACTGCCAGTAAGGCGGCGGAAGGCATGCCAGTACTTGGAGGAGTTGACAGGGAGCGTGGAATTGAGGCAGGTGCATGTCTGGCGCCAGTCCCGGCGTTTTTTCGCGGACAAGAGGTTTCGGATGTGGCGTTGGATTTGCCGTTGGCGTTGGAGTGTGTCCCGGTCACGGGTCTGGAGGAAGGAGCGGTACAGACGACGGGATTCGCGAAGGAGAAGGACGGCCTGTGGAGGAAGGGTAAGACGATGAGGATAAATCGCCCAGGTGGGGATGTGGGCATGGACCGCGTCAGCAATGGTCTGCTGGAGGAAGGAGGAGGCATGATCAATATCGTCGGGAGTGCGGAAGGGAAGCGGGTGGCTTGCGACCGAGGTGTGAATGGAGCGACGGTAGGCATCCCAGTCGGCACGGGAATAAACATGAACGAGTTTGGAAGGGGGCATAGGACGGGGAGCACGGGCAGGGCGGGGGCGGTGGTCAAGGGTAATTAGGACAGGGGCGTGGTCACTGCCTATAAGGTCGAGGACATCCGCCGTGATGCGCCCAAGGAGGTTGGGAGACGCCAGGACGACGTCGGGCGTGGTATTGCTTTCGGGGCGGGTTGGGCGGGGAAGAGGAAGGAGGTCGCCCCGGAGCGAGGTGGTGACGAACTGACGCCACCGCCGGAGTTCAGCAGGTGGACGGGAAGAAAGGTTAAGGTCGGCGGCAATCACATAGGTCGTGAAGGAGCGGTTTATGTGGGAGAGGAAGGCATACGGGAGGGGAGCAGTGCTGCGGATATAGATGGTAGCGAGGGTGACAGTAAGGGATGGGAGGAAGAGGCTGAGGATCAGGTGTTCGGTGGGGTCATTAAGGAGAGGTTGGAGCCGGACGGGGTGTTGGCGGAGGTGGCCGATCGCCACTCCGCCTCGGGCAAGGGGTGGGGGGCCATTGGTACGGTGGAGGACGTAGGGAGCGGTGCTGATAGGATGGCGGGGTTGGAGGAAGGTCTCGTACAGGAGGAAGGCATTCACGCGGTGGTGGGAAAGAGTGTGCATAAGGAGGTGTTTATTGGCAGGAAGAGAGCGGACATTATGATAGAGGAAGGTATAGGAAGGGCTTGCCATAGGGGTCAAAAGGGAAGGGCGAGAGGAGGGAGAGGGGGCGACGGGAAAAGAAGGTACGGTATGTCTAGACTAGGGTAACTTGCCGGGAGAAGGTGAAGTGGGAATGCGCATGGGAGAGGGTGGCGAAGGTTTCGAGGTGAAAGACGGAACGGGTGGCAAGGGCGATCTGCTGGACGGTATGGGGACGCTGGAAGGGATGGATGTTCTGGAGGACGGTCGTGACAAATCGGATGACGTCCTCTACGGTTGGAGGGGGGCAGAGGGAGTTGTTGGGATAGAGAGGTGGATCGACAGAACGAACAGGGACGGTAAGTTCGGGAGTGGTGGGGGCGGGGACGGATTTACATTTATAGGAGTAGGTGGGACAGGGGCCACCACAGGTGTTGCAGACAGGAGGGGAGGCGAGGTTGGGACAGTGTTTGTGGAGGTGTTCACAACATTCATATGCAGAAACATATGATCTAAAATGAATAATACGCAAATATTAGTACGAAGTCTTTCGCGACGTAGTTCTTGCGTAAAATACTCTCGGTGTTCTTGCCGCGTGAACTGGAGGCTTCCGCTTATATAACCAGGAGACGGCTTCTCATTGACTGGCTTACGTCACAGCGGTAATTGCGCGTACTTGGGTGGTGCCATCTAACCACCTAGACTTTTCTAGCGCACTCTATTCCGTGTTGTTTGCAGCGCCATCTCTTGCAGCAGGCGGTAATCTGCGGGAAGTACTGAAGGTTATATAAGCGGAAGCCTCCAGTTCACGGCAGTCAGTTATACCCCTGACGACAACTATGACGAATATAGTCGAAAGCTTGGCCTCCTACCCATATTTGACGCAGCAAGAACACCGAGAGTATTTTACGCAATAATACGCAAAGTCTACAAAATCGTAAAATTTATTGCAAACATTTACTTCATTTGATACAGCACAAAAACGTATGCAGAGTAATAAAAAGAAATTCGGTCCTTCATCGAGCGGAGATGTCAAGCTGTAAGATGTAAAAAAAATCAAATTTTTTCACCCAATAGTTTTCCTGCAATCGTTAGATAAGTTTTTCGTGGCGACCGGCGCTAACGCCGCGATGACAGTTCGCGTCGGCTGTGGTCACCTGGTGACGTCACAGCGCACGGCCCGTGGCATACGAGAACGACAGGCCCCAGCGCAGTCGTCATGCCACGTAAGCAAGGTGGTTCCCAGCCGGCGCGATCGCTAGCTCAGTGGCTGCCCGCTATGACGCAGTGGGCAGTGCCCCAGCGGCTGGCCAATCGGCAAGCGATCGCGCCGGCTCGGAACTACCTTGCTTATGTGCCATGACGACTGTGCTGGGGCCTGTCTTTCTCGTACCCCTCGGCACGGCCTGCGCCCCCCCCCCCACTTGCGCATGACCCCTACCGTCTATTCTAGTATCCGTGGCGCGTACAATATCTTACTGTGTCGTGGCCCGCGATCCGTCTGCCGCTTCAATCTCCCGTATGAGCGTGCGCCGTCGTTGACGTCTCTCTCTCACGATGTAAGGTAGCAACGGTCGTTCGTTGCATAGTCCATTCAACATTCTCACACGAACCTTAACTCCCTCCAGTTTCGCCGGCGTAAAACTCGGCAGTTGTGCCTTGATACGTTGGACAGCTCGTTGTCGATCGGAAGATAGTGGTTGCGTTGCTAGCTCGAGTAGTGCCGTGAAATAAAATTCGGAAGTCGCTCTTTGCCAACAGCTCTTGTCTTTCCGTATCGTATAAATGTTCTCCGTAAAGCTGATTTGACACAGCATATCCACCATTTAAGTGTAGAATCGTATGTTCGTTGCAGTCGTTGTCAATGTCGCCAAGTGTCTTCTGCTTCCCGGCAACAGTACTCACCTCTTAGGTGGCTATCCTTGGGTTTCCATGGCCTCCTACTTGGCCAGGTCTTTTTTCTTCGGGGAGTGACGGTGCACATGTGTACCTGGTGATCTGTAAATGCCGTGGGCCCCACCTCCATGGAGTAGCCGAGCGGTCTAAGGCGCCTCGCTGCGGAGCGCGCGGTTGCTCGCCGTCGGAGGTTCGAGTCCTCCCTGGGGAATGTGTGTGTGTATGTGTGTGCGTGTGTCGTCCTTAGGTTAGTTTACCTCAGTTTAAGTAGTTTGTAAGCTACGGACTGATGACCACGCAGTTTTGTCCAATAGATTTACAAACATTTGAATATTTTTGAGCACACCTCCGCGTCAATCGTCGCCGCTCGGAGCCCTCACGACACGTACACCATGTCCAGTCTGCTGGTGAATGGCTCGTCAAGTACGTACACTACCATTCTTTAATTTCAATACACCGTGCTATTTCAGATTTACAATACAAATCAAACGTTATTTCTCACAAAATATAATCTTATTAACTTACACATATATAATACAATCACAATCATTATATTTTACTTTCATCAAATTATCCTCCTTTGGATTTAATGACTGCCTCACAAACTTGAGACATGCGGTCAATCAGTTTTTGTAGGTATCGCGAATGTAAATGATTCCATACATCTTTAACAATATTACAGAGATGTTCCTTGCTGGATATGTTAACTTTCCTGATACGTCTGTCCACTTCATACCACACCAATGCACTGGGATTACAGTCGGGGCTTTGGGACAGCCATACCATATCTTTCAGTACTTTCTGTTTTTCTTTTGATGCATTTTAGTTCCTACAGTATGCAGACCGATGTTTTGGATCATTATCCTGTTGTAAGGTGAACCATTTCCCTGTTAAGCGCAATCCACTTGGTATTGCATGATTTTGAAGTATGCGGTGTTTAACTGCTGGGCAACCCTTTCCCCTACCAATCGGCGAACAAATGTTCTCCTTCTGGTTCCAAAAATCTCGAACTTCGATTCGTTGGTGAATAACACCTTTGTCCACTCTTCCTGTCGTATTTGTCACGCCCCGTTAAGTACGGGATACGTCTCGAAGCTCGTCCATTTCTCCGCAACTTGCCGTAAGGCCTAAATGCTTCGATAACCGTGTCTTCCAGAACGTCAAACGGAAGTTAGAACAAACGTACCGTTCTTAATCCAAGTCGAGTGTGATCGACTGAAACCGAACGGATGTTTCCGTCGGCGTGGCAAAATCGACTAACTAGTCAAATGTTCAAATGTATGTTAAGTTTAAGGGTCGTAACTGCGGGGTCATCAGTCCCTAAACTTACAAACTACGTATGAACCAACTTATACTAAAGACAGCACAAACATCCATGCCCGAGGGAGGATTAGAACCTCCGACGCGGGAGGCCGAGCGATCCGCAACGTGGCACTGCAGACTGCTCGGATAATCCCGCGCTGTGACTAACTAGTATCTCGCACGCAGATTCATCTTTAAGTTTCGCATAAACTGCGCTTGCCACTACTGACAGGTGGATTTCTATCAGCTCTTGTGGATCTAGTGTCACTAGATCTCTCAAGAATCGTTCAATGTCACGTGTCTTCGGTGTCCAATAGTATACGTCGAAAGTGAACATAAATGTTGTTTTCCGGTAAGAGCCATCACGATCTGTTGTTCTACGTAATACACCGCTACGTGAGCGCCTCGCGAAGGGAAACAAGCCGCACTGTCTGAGCGCGGCCGGCCCGCTAAATGCCTCCCCACCACACCGACGCCGAACGCCTACTGGTGAGGCCCCATTCCACAGTGAACCTGCACGCGTTCTTTACTATTTTTTAACATGATATCCTTTCAATAATATCACCAGTGTTCAAGAAAAAAATTAAACGACGGTGTGAGCTGGAATTGAACTGGCGATCCACCGATTAAAAACCACAGGACCACCGCCTTCTCTAGCTTGCGGCTAACTTATAGCTGTAACACACGGTTACATGTTCGACGCGTGAAACTACTTCTGCGATTTTCTCAAAATCATTTTGAGTATTGCGCCCTACTAATTGCACATTATGTTCTCCTAATGGTCTGCTAAAAGGGTACAAACTTTCAAGAAAATCCCTGATCCGAACGTAGTGGCCTCCCCTTGTAAACAAGGAGAAATGAAGAGAGGAAGCGACATGTTCATATACACTCATGTTCAGAAAAGAATGAACATCTTGAAACACTACAGATAGGAAGTATATATTCTAATGACCTATTCATTCGTACATTCTGAAGAACTGATTGACATATCCGTCAACTCGGATCAGGATGTTCCTGTTGTCTAGAAGGCAGGGGGTTTCCAAAACGTTTGTAATTCTATGGGACCAAACTACGTAGGTCATCAGTCCTTAGACTTACAAACTGAGTTTAACTAACCTAACACACACATCCATGATCGAGGGAGGATTCGAACCTCCGACGCGGGAGACCGCGCGATCTGGAACGTGGCGCTCCAGACCGCTCGGTTACCCCTGCGCGGCCACAGGGTTTGCCATGGCGTCCTGTGGTATAGACATCCATGCTTAATTCAAACTGTTGCATAAATCCTCTGTTGTAGATGACTGCTGCATCCGCGTTTCACAATAACACACATTTCGGATTGGCTACAGTAGGGTATTTGATTTGTGTAAATCATCTTAAATGTTTAATCATGTCATCCTATAATCATAACATTCTTTGAGGCTCGTGAATTGCAGTATTAATTATATTAAAAGAAGAGGTGAAGCGACATGTTCATATACACTCACGTTGAGTATATATATAACTGGCCATTAAAATTGCTACACCAAGAAGAAATGCAGATGATAAACGGGTATTCATTGGACATATATATTACACTACAACTGACATGTGATTACATTTTCACGCAATTTGGGTGCATAGATCCTGAGAAACCAGTACCCAGAACAATCACCTCTGGCCGTAATAAGAGCCTTGATACGCCTGGGCATTGAGTCAAACAGAGCTTGGAAGGGGTGTACATGTACAGATGCCCACGCAGCTTCAACACGATACCACAGTTCATCAAGAGTAGTGACTGGTGTATTGTGACGAGCCAGTTGCTCGGCCACCATTGACCGGGCGTTTTAAATTGGCGAGAGATCTGGAGAATGTACTGGCCAGGGCAGCAGTCGAACATTTTCCGTATCCAGAAAGGCCCCTATAGGACCTGCAACATGCGGTCGTGCATTATCCTGCTGAAATGAAGGTTTTCGCAGGGATCGAATGAAGGGTAGAGCCAGTGGTTGTAACACATTTGAAATGTAACGGCCACTGTTCAAAGTGCCGTCGATGCGAACAAGAGGTGACCGAGACGTGTAACCAATGACACCCCATACTATCACGCCGGGTAATACGCTAGTATGGCGATGACGAATACACGCTTCCAATGTGCGTTCACCGCGATGTCGCCAAACACAGATGCGACCATCATGATGCTGTAAACAGAACCTGGATTCATATGAAAAAATGAGGTTTTGCGATTCGTGCACCCAGGTTCGCCGTTGCGTACACCATCGCAGGCTCTCCTGTCTGTGATGCAGCGTAGAGGGTAACTGCAGCCATAGTCTCAGAGCTGATAGTCCATGCTGCTACAAACGTCGTCGAACTGTTGGTGCAGATGGTTGTTGTCTTGTAAACGTCACGATCTGTTGACTCAGAGATCAAGACATGGCTGCACAATCCGTTGCAGCCATGCGGATAAGATGCCTGGCATCTCGACTGCTAATGATACGAGACGGTTGTGATCCAGCATGGCTTTCCGTATTGCCCTCCTGAACCCACCGATTCAATATTCTGCTAACAGTCGTTGGATCGCGACCAACGCGAGCAGCATTGTCGCGATACGATAAACCGCAATTGCGATAGGCTACAATCCGACCTTTATCCAAGTCGGAAACGTGATGGTACGCATTTCTCCTTCTTACATGAGGCATCACAACAACGTTTCACCAGGCTACGCCGGTCAGTTGCTGTTTGTGTATGAGAAATCGGAGCCGGCCGTAGTGGCCGAGAGGTCTGCGGCGCGCCAATCACAGTCTGCACGGCCGCTACGGTCGGGGATTCGAATTCTCCCTCGGGCATGGATGTTTGTGTCGTCTTTAGTATAACGTAGTTCAAAAGTAATATAAGTTTATTGACTGATGACCCCGCAGTTAACTCCCTTAAGCTTAACAAACATTTGAACATTTGACTGGAAACTTTCCTCAAGTTAGTACGTTGTTGGTGTCGCCACCGGCGCCAACATTGTGTGAATCATTTGCATATCACAACATCTTCTTCCTGTCGGTTAAATTTTGCATCTGTATCACGTCATCTTCGTAGTGTAGCAATTTTAATTGCCAGGAGCGTATATATATATATATATATATATATATATATATATATATATATATATATATATAAAGGGAAATTAAATTTAAACACCTTGAAAGCTTGCTGAAACTCTCAATTTGTCTCATGTGATGCCTGTGACCTCAACTAACCCGATGCTACTGCTGGAACATCTCAGTTCCAGACAGTAGAATATAAAAATCACTATGGAAGTGGAAGTAGAAGGAAAACTTCCCTTTCTGAATGTGCTGGTTAGAATAAGGCATGTTGGTCACTGGTCACAGTGTATTCCGCAAGAAGACGCACACATACTTACACGTGCATTCGGACAGCCTCCACCATCCGACGCAAAGAAACGGCGTGCTGAAAACACTGGCACATAGGGCATGTACCCTCTCGGACAGTGACAGTCTCAATGAAGAACGTGAACATTTAAAGACTGTTTTCCAGAAAAACGGCTGCACAGAGTGGGAAATCCGGGGACATCTACGTCAGACAACAAAGAACCTGCCCCAGGAACAGGTGAGGAACCTCAGAAAGATGTTCCCACTGCATTTCTTTCATATTGTTCCGCAATATCCAGCAATATAGGGAGAATTCTTGGAAACCACCAAGTGAAGACTGTTTGCAGCGTGCCAGCCAAAACTAAGTCTTTGCTTAGCAGGATTAAGGATGACATAAGTCTACCGAAATCCGTAGTTTATGAGTTCCCCTGCCAATGTGGTCACACCTACATTGGTCAGACGTTGCATACTGTCGAAGATAGCTGTCGTGATCATCAGTGACACGTGAAACTACAACAGCCCAACAAATCGGCAATCGCAGAACACCGCCTGTCTGAATTACGTGGCAGGGACTACGAGAATACGAGAGTTCTCAGCCACACGTCCAGCTTCTGGGACTGTATAAGTAGAGTGTCCATCAACATCCGAGTGAAGGGACTGCAGCTTAATCGCGATGGCCGCTACATACGCAGGGAAACCTGCACTTTGTATGACTAAAAAGACAAAGAAAATTTCGCGTGTCGAAGTGTCGGTCGCGGACGGGGATAGAGTGCAGACACGGCTGAGCGCGGACGGCTTAGGGAGCCAGGTACTGCGCTGACGACGCCGGCAGACGTCGTCGGGCGCGGACAGCGTCTGAAACGGCGGAAGGAGGGAGGAGATAAAGCGTCGCTCCCGCTACAAGGCAGTCAGTTCATCAGCGCACCTGATGATGGCAACAGGTTCGGTTGCCGAAATATTCTACATCTACATACATACTCCGCAATTCACCGTAAGGTGCGTGGCGGACGGTACACTGTACCACTACTAGGCATTTCTTTTCCTATTCCACTCCCAAATTGAACGAGGAAAAGAAGAATGCCTATATGCCTCCGTACGAGCCCTAATTTCTCTTATCTTGTCTTTGTGATCTCTACGCGAAATGTAAGTAGGCGGCAGCAAGATCGTACTACACTCAGCTTCAAATTCCGGCCCTCTAAATTTACTTAACAGAAATTCACGAAAAGAACGTCGTCTTTCTTCCAGCGATCCCCAATTGAGTTGCCGGAGCATTTCCGTGACACTCGCGCATTGGTCGAACCTACCGGTAACAAATCTAGCTGCTCGCCTCTGAACCGCCTCTATGTCTTCCTTCAAACCGATCTGCTGCGGGTCCCAAATACTTGAGCAATACTCAAGACGTGGTCGTACAAGCGTTTTATACGCGGTCTCCGTTACAGGTGAAGTACATCTTCCCAAAATTCTCCCAATAAACCGAAGTCGGCTGTCTGCCTTACTCACAACTGTCCTTACATGCTCGTTCCATTTCATATCGCTCTGCAATGTTACGCCTAGATATTTGAACGACGCGACCGCATCAAGAAGCTCACTACTGATGCTGTATTCGAACATTATAGGATTGTTTTTTCTACTCATGCGCATCACCTTACATTTTTCTACATTGAGAGCTAGCTGCCATTCTTCGCACCAACTAGAAATTTTGTCTAAGTCAACCTGTATGCTATTACAGTCAGTTACAGACGACACCCTCCCATACACCACAGCATCATCAGCAAACAGCCGCAAATTACAACTTACTCTGTCCATCAGATCATTTATATAGATAGAAAATAATAGCGGTCCTATCACACTCCCCTGGGGCACGCCTGACGATACACTCGTCTCGGATGAACACTCGGCGTCGAGAACAACGTACTGCGTTCTATTACTTAGGAAGTCTTCCAGCCAGTCACAAATCTGTGAACCTATTCCATAAGCTCGTATCTTCGTTAGCAGTCTGCAGTGTGGCACCGATGTCAACGATATTGGCCTGTAATTGTATGGGTCAGTTCTCTTTCCTTTCTTATACACGGGAGTCACCTGCGCTTTTTTCCAATCACTAGGAACTTTGCGCTGAATTAAAGATTCGCTATAAATGCAAGCTAAGTAGGGGGCCAATGCCGCAGAATAGTCTTTGTAAAACCGAACTGGTATATTATCCGGACCAGCAGACTTTTTCGTATTTAGCTCTCTCAGCTGCTTCTCTACACCGGAAATACCTATTGCTATGTCCCTCATTTCGGAATTAGTACGTTGATCAAATGATGGTATATTTGTGCGGTCCTCCTGCGTGAAAGATTTCTTAAAGGTTAAATTTAGAACTTCAGCTTTCCGTTTGCTTTCTTCTATTACTGCCCCGGAATGATCAACTAGTGACTGGACAGTGGGCTTTGACCCGCTTATCGATTTTACATAGGACCAGAATTTTTTCGGGTTCTCGGAAAGATCTTTTGCTAAGGTATGGCTGTGATGCTTCACGCATCGATCTTTTTATAGACGCACGAATCTCTACTAACTTTTGCCTGTCATCATTTGCGTGTTCTTTTTTGAATCGAGAGTGCAACAGCCTTTGCTTTCTCAGCAGCTTTCTAACATTATTATTATACCACGGTGGATCTTTCCCTTCCTTAATCGTCTTTACTGGAACATATTTCTCTAACCCTTTATATAAAATGCACTTCAATTTAGTCCCCAATTCCTCTACATCCATAGTCCCGGAATTAAACGATGCCCATTCATTTTCTAAGTGCGATCGTAACATTTGCTTGTCGGCTTTTCCCAACAAAAACACGCTCCTAGCCTTCTTGAGTGGTTTATGAACTTTGGTCACCATCGACGCTATGACGATATCATGATCACTAATTCCTATCTCAACACAGACATCGTTAATAAGGTCAGGCCTGTTTGTGGCTATAAGGTCTAGAATATTTCCATTGCGCGTGGGTTGCCGGTTTAACTGCTCAAGACAGTTTTCGGAGAATGTGTCCAAAAGTAGCTCGCAAGACTGCTTGTCTGTACCGCCTGAAATGTAACTAGCGAGGTCCCAATCTATACTCTTAAGGTTGAAGTCACCTCCGACTAATATTGCATGGCCCGGATACCTACCCACTACCTGGTGTAGACTTTCTTTGAATGACTCTAAAACTGCTACAGCAGCACTGGGGGGGGGGGGGGCGGTAAAAACACCCAACTATTAACTTTACTTCTTTTAGACCTGTTATGCGTGCCCAGATAACTTCACAGTTACTTTCAACCTCGATCTCAGTAGAAACAATATCTTTGTCCACAGCGATGAACACTCCTCCTCCAGTTGTATCAGATCTATCTTTCCGATATACATTCCAGGCTTCGCTAAATATTTCTGAACTTGCCACATCATCATTTAGCCAGCTTTCGGTGCCTAAAACTATCTGAGCACAATAACTTCCATGCAGCGCTGCAAATTCGGGAACTTTGTTTCTAATACTCTGTAAGTTCGCGGCTAATATTTTTATGTTCGAATTTTTGTTCCGAACGTGGCCTGAATTCGCTGTTTGAATGCTGACAGGCGAGTGCTCATCAGAGATAGCGCCTAGCCTAAAAAAAAAACCCATGTGCACTCCACAAGTACTCTGCTACCCGAGTAGCCGCTCCCTTAGTGTAGTGCACCCCTGATCTATCTAGGGGCACCCTACAATTCCCCACCCGATAACGCAGATCCAGAAATCTGCAGCCATGACTGTCACAGAGTCGGCGAAGCCTCTGGGTCAGACCCTCCACTCGGCTCCAAACCAAAGGACCCCGATCACCCCTGGGAACAATGCTGCAAATCGACAGCTCTGCTTGCACCCCGCGTGCGAAGGCAGCAGCCTTCACCAATTCCGCCAGCCGCTCGTAGGACCTGAGGATGTCCTCAGAACCCAAGCGACAAGCGTCATTGGTGCCGACGTGAGCTACGACTTGCAGTCGACTGCACCCCGCACCCTCGATAGCCGCCGGCAAGGCCGCCTCCACATCTCGGATGAGGCCCCCCGGCAAACACACCGAGTGCACGTTGGAATTCCTTCCAGATCTGGACGCTATCTGCCTAAGGGGCTCCATCACGCGCCTGACATTGGAGCTCCCAATAACTAATAATCCCCTCCCCCCGTGCACCTGCTCGGACCCTGCTGAAGGAGTGGTCACACTTTCACTCACAGGACGAACGGGCGCGGACGGACGTCCAGCTTCCACATTGGCCTTCCGCCTCGAGCGACGCGAACGCCGTACAACCCGCCACTCCCCTTGTGGAGAAGGCGGCTCGACGACGTCCGGTACACCTGAAGGTGCCTCGGTAGCAGGGACAGAGAGCGTAGCGTGAGACACCTGAGGTGTCCCACTCGACGCACCAGACTCCCCACCATCGCTGCACCCCGAGACAGCAGCCTGAAGACGGCTGACCGTAGCCAACAGCACGCTCAGCTGTTCGCGAACCGCGGCCAACTCCTCCTGCGTCCGCAGACAGCAGGCACACATCCTATCCATCCTATCGATACAATTAACAGCAATTAACAACTTTAAAGAAGCCTAGTACTCTAATGAAGGCGGCTGGCTGCTGGCTTAACTGTGGTCAGTGGTAACTACACTGTCGAATCAACAAAACTGACTCCGGCAGCTTTAGCGCTGTTAACGCTGCGGCACTCGTGGCAGCTGGCATTGGACTGACTGATAACGAGCTTAGTAACGGTCTCTGACTTGTTTTGAAATACACCGGTCAAAGACGAAGACTAAACACAACGGTATTTATCAAATACGATAGAATAATCTATTAAAACAGTAGTACAAACGAAATCTGCAAGTACGCAGGAATAAACCTCTTAAAACAGTACTACCGAAAATGAACTAGACTGGCAAATTAAATTTGACACAAATTAAATTCAGGTACTTAGCGCTGTTAACGCCGCGACACTGGTGACAGCTGGCACTGGACTGTCCCAGTTTAACACAGGGATCCCGCAGCTTACCCTGAACTTCTTCAACACCAAAAGATAATTATTATTCTATTACTTCAGTATTAAGTATCGTACTCTGCAACTACAAAGGTGTTAAGTATATTTATGTACAGATTAGTGAGCAGATATTTACTTTTCTGCCGGCCGCGGTGGCCGAGGGGACTGAGGCGCTCCATTCACGGTCTTGACGGCCAGTACGGTCGGCAGTTCGAATCCCCCCTCGGGCATGGATATTTGTGCCGTCCTTAGTCTTAGTTAGTTCATAAGCAGTTTGTAAGTTTAGGGACTGATAACCCCGTAGTTAAGTCCCATAAGGTATACAAACATTTACTTTTCTTGAACAGCTGTTCACGATAGTTGTATTTAAAGTCAGTTTCTAAAGTAGTTGGTGAAAGTACACATTTGAAGTTTGTAGTCAGATTTAATATTTACATCACTGATGCAGAATTTCAACATATGATCGATAAATTAATCATTTGTGTTTCAAAAACGCCTTTTAAAAGCGTCCTTTGTTAATAAAATTTGAAATGATTACTAATTTCGTCAATGATTCGATCCATTTCACAATATCACATACTTCCGTGACAACTAAAAAAATAAGAAAGAAAAGGAAAAAAAAAAAAAAAAAAAAAAAAAAGAAGTGGGAGAGGGTTGGATTTCAACATGGAACGCAAAACTTGTAACTCGCCATGCTAAAATTTACGCTTCCAGCAAACTAAAACAGATGGTGCCCAGAGCAGACAACCTCACTTCACATATATAAGCAACTTCAATCGTCATTTTTCTTCGAAGGTATTTAATATTGGCACCTGCACCAAAATATTTGTTCTCTTATTTTCTCGCTTCTTTAGCCTACCAAGTAGCTATTTAACCTGGAAAGATCCTTTGTAACCAGTCAGGACGAGAAAAATGTATAATGTTATGTGGAAAGTGACTAGAACGCTAGATCAATTTACTTATACACGAGAATTAATCTGAATCCTAATTGTAACAAAAGAGTTGCGCATTTACTATGTAAATGTTACAAATGTTCAAATTTTGTAGGCGTAAGGGACCAAACTATTCTGGTCAGCAGTCCCAGGACTTACAAACTACTTAAACCAACTTCTACTAAGGACACACACAACGATGCTGAATGGAGGACTCGAACATCCGGCGGGAGCGACCGCGCGCTCCGCAACATGACGCTCCAGTACGCATGGCCATTCCCTGGCGGGGTAAATTTTACAGTGACAAGTGATAACGGTGTTAATTGAAGAGTGAAATTATTTGGTACAACAAATAAGACTGAATCAAAGTGCAATGCTTATTTACGAACGTTTACGGCGTATAACACACGGTAACTAAAGAGTTAAGTTAAACTGATTGCTATTACAAGGACTCGCGCATATCCATACGACATCAGATTGATTTATTGGAGAATTAAACAAGACTTACACTTGGTATTTAATGCGAATCCCCGTAAGATACCGATAACTGGTACACTTAGCCTACACTGTTTATCACACATCAGGTCAAATTTATAAGGAATGGGGACTGTCTATTACTAAACTGTTCAAACAATTTTTATCTTCATATTAAGAAGCTATAATTTGATTTCATTTTTCATAGGTTGCTCTTATCGTGTTACGTTTGTTTTTCTGACAATTGTAATGTGTTTTGGCAGAAAAACAAGAAACAAGTAAATGGAAATATCTTTTAATAAGCAGACTGTTGTCATTTACGGCGATATATGGCTCCGACAACGTCCTCAGTAGTCACATAATGGTCGCCGGACCCCTCGGCGAGTTGAATTAACCACTTCCCCCGTGAAGTACCATATTCCGTGGCCGCCCCTTAGTTACCTTTCTGAAATTAACATTTTAAATTTTAAATAAACGTGTTGGACAAGCCTACACTTGTTCCTTATGATGATTGACATTAAATGGAAAATTATGAGCTCGCCCCGAAGGTTAGAATCCTCCCTCGGGCATGGGGGAGTGTGTGTGTGTGTGTGTGTGTGTGTGTGTGTGTGTGTGTGAGAGAGAGAGAGAGAGAGAGAGAGAGTTAGTTTAAGTAATTGGTAAAGCTAGGGACTGTTGACCATATCAGATTGGTCCCTTAGGATGCAAACAGTTGTTTTGAAAATTATGTTGGCGACTCAGATAACATACAGTTACAAGTTTCTTAGACAAATACTGTTATCAAAACTTACGTAATTATCTCTTGAAATGAAATTACTTCATAGCTAAACAAGTCTAAATGTGTTGGTCACATTGCACTGCAGTATTCTGTTTTCATAATATCCGTAAAGTGACGCCGGCCATGGTGACCGAGCGCTCTGCGGCGCGCAAGTCACGGTCTGCACGGCTTACTACGGTCGGGGTTCGAATCCCCCCTCGGGCATGGATATTTGTGCCGTCCTTAGTCTTATCATAAGTAGTTTGTAAGTTTAGGGACTGATGACCCCGTAGTTAAGTCCCATAAGCTCTTCAAACAAAGGTTCGCAAATCGATTCCGTATTTCTTGATTTCCAGAAAGCTTTTGACACCGTGCCTCACAAACGGCTATTAATCAAATTGCGTGGTTATGGTATATCGCCCCAAATTTGCGATTGGGTAGGGGATTTCTTGTCAGAGAGGACACAGTTCGTAGTAATCGATGGTAAGGCATCGACTAAAACAGAGGTGATATCGGGCGTTCCACAGGGTAGTGTTATTGGTCCTTTGTTATTCCTTATTTACATAAACGATTTAGGGGAAAATCTAAGTAGCTCTCTTAGGTTGTTTGCAGATGACGCCGTCATTTACCGTCTAGTAAAATCATCTGAAGATCAAAACCAACTGCAGAACGATCTGAATAAGATATCACTATGGTGTAAAAATTGGCAGTTGGCTCTAAATAATGAGAAGTGTGAAGTCGTCCACATGAGTACGAAAAGAAATCCGTTAAACTTTGTTTACAACATAAATCAATCAAATGTGAAGGCCGTAAACTCCACAAAATACCTAGGAATTACTATTACTTCAGACCTCAACTGCAAAGAGCACGTAGATAATATCGTGGGGAAGGCGAACCAGAGACTTCGTTTTATTCGCAGAAACCATAAAAGATGCAACAGAACTACTAAAGAAACTGCATACACTGCGCTTTTCCGTCCATTTTTTGGAGTATTGCAGCCCAGTGTGGGATCCTTATCAGGTGGGTTTCACGGAGGACATCGAAAGAGTCCAAAGAAGGGCAGCGCGTTTCGTATTGTCACGATATAGGGGAGACAGCGTTACGGAAATGATACAGGATCTGGGATGGGAATCACTACAACAACGGCGCTTATCGCTGCGGCGTGGGCTACTTGCGAAACTCCAATCACCAACATTCTCCTCCGAATGCGAAAATAAATTGTTGACTCCCACTTACATAGGTAGAAATGATCATCAGAATAAAATACGAGAAATCAGAGCTCGAACGGGGAGATTCAGGTGTTCTTTCTTCCCGCGCGCTATTCAAGAATGGAATGGGAGATAAATAGTATAATTGTGGTTCGATGAACTCTCTGCCAGGCACTTAAATGTGATTTGCAGAGTATCCCATGTAGATGTAGATGTGAACATTCGTAAAGTGACAGTTCGTGCCAAAATGTCAGCAATTTTACCACCGGATAATCTCGTAGAGCAGTGCACCATGTACACTGTCGCCTCTGAAGTGCTGAAGAGCAACAAAACTCCACTCACATTACTTATGAGTTGAATAACAGTATACTTGCAATAAAAAATTTAATTTCAAATGTTTGTAAACCTAGTGGACCAAACTGCTGTGGTCCTCAGTCCCTAGACTTACAAACTACTTAAACTAACCTAAGGAGCCTGCCGTATCTTTATGCCTTAGACAATGCGGCCATTTAGCGCGGCTAAATATTTTCATTGTAAAACTTAAATAAAATATTATACATTTTGAGTGAAGCACACGAGATAATTGTGCAATATTCTGCAAATTTTGTTACTAACCGGTTATCGGCAGTTACCCCATCGTCAGGTAAACACTACAGAGATATAGTTATGCAGCTTATAAGTTCACAGGTCAAAGATCTTAAGTTGTTGTACAATAGTATGTATACAGAAATTTCTTAAAGAAGACTAATGTTATAGGTATAATTACATAATTGAACTTGTAGAACTTCGATAAAATATTTGACACAAAATATAAATTACAACACAAAGAAATAATTACTAATATTATACATCTCAGCCAGTGCGGTTACGTTTACTTTGAAATGTATCAAGAAACAAGCGTGCTATTTCTATTGCTTTTACAGACAAGGGAATCTTTTGGCCTATAACGCTAACAACAGCGCGAAACCATGATTAAAGAAAAGCCTATGGTTTGAGTCATTTCTGTACAGAATGTTGCCGTCTACCACACGTGACATTTTAACCAGCTATTGCACTGTGTACATGTAAATATACATACTTTCAGAACTATACTAGCTCACGTAATGTAACTCTGCCATTCAAGTACAGTGTATACTTCAATATAAAGCTGTGCTTCTTGTGTATCATGGCAGATGGCAGGTTCTCCTTACAGCAGTTGAGTGAATCCGGTATTACACGACACACCTATATAAGTTTGGAACTGTCAACGTTTTCTTACGTCCTATTACACGACAGGCCTAACGTGTAGAAGTCCGCACGAGCGCCTGAAGAGTACATGCGTTGTGTTGTTGCTTGGGTACTTTACAAGAGAACTTGCACTGAAATAAAGTATTGACGAGAAAACCCAGATGGCTATGTTTGATTTCCAGTCTGATATTGCAAAATCCTTATGCTGGTCAGGAATACCACCCAAGAGACAGTCGCTGGATAGCTCATCAGGCAATGGACAAAAAAAGAGAAGGCAGCCAAATACAGCAAATGCGGATATCAGGAAGGACCGAATCGATCACTAGCCTAACTACTGTGGAAAATCTGCCAGATGTAAACATATATGATTTCAAAAAATAACAAAGTATTATGTAAAAAATTTGATACGTATTTGTGTTTTGTACCAAACAGAAATTGTTTCACAATGTATAAATTAGAGTAGTATGTAATTGCAAATCAGTAACATTTTGGCAACCTTTCTAATGTTTTTTTTTCTTCCATTTCTAATAACTACATTTTACTTTAGTCTTAATTTGCTGATGTATCATAAATTTTGAACGCTATTCCCCAAAAATTTAGTATCTTCTACTAACTAATATGTAAGTACTGAAAGGAAGGAAGCTTAGGGTTTAACGTCCCGTCGACAGCTTGGTCATTAGAGACGGAGCTAACGCTCGGAGGTTTGGGAAAGGCTGGGGAAGGAAATCGGCCGTGCCCTTTGAAAGGAACCATCCCGGAATTTGCCTGGAGTGATTTAAGGAAATCACGGAAAACCTAAATCTGGATGGCCGGATTTGAACGAACGTCCTCCCAAATGCCAGTCCAGTGCGTTACCACTGCGCCACCTAGCTCGGTATATGTAAATACTCACAACATCCTTATGTGCGCAGTGCATATTTGAATTATGGAGTGACATTTTCCAAAATATATATACTAGAAAGTTTATGATCATATATTTTACATTCAAGGGCACTATGAAGTATAATTCCAATGTTGTTACTGGAAAATTCTTACTTCAATTATTCTTGTGCAATAGAGGGTTAATAGAGACAGAAAATTAACATTATATTAATATCATCCAAGAAAAATTACATTTCATTCCATGACGTCAGAGTATCGTTTTATTTTCAATCAACAGTTCCATAAGCCCTGTGCTTCAAGCAATTATTATAGCGCAAAACACACATATTCTACACACATGCAGTGCTTATAAACTGCTGATCACCAAAAAGGACACATCAACAATGAACTGAGAACTATACTGTCGTCTGCTATGACACACATACCCGAGTGACTAGATCATCCTTTTATTATTGTGATGCTCCAGCTAAACTCTGATAATTCGTTTATAATCTTCGTCCCCTATCATTTTAGTTTTTTCTTTCTTTTTTATTTCTTTCACAACAGCTCTGGTATCATAGTGGTCCCCACATTGTTTTAGAGTTAAAACAGTTATTGGTTTTAAATACTTGCTCTCCGCAGGGAAACAGGGACCGATGACCAGTGTAGTTTGGTCCATTAAACCAATCAATCTGCTACGACTCTGATTCGACCAACCCACTTCCTGCCAGATTTTGAGAAACCGTCCTTAAAGTTCATCACACTAACTCGACTCAAAATTAACTGGATCGATAAATATAAATTCACCCTTTTTTGGGATCATGTCTGTTTATTGTTTAATGAATGCGGTGTGCTGAATAACGAACACAATAATTTCAGGAATACAATTTATTCACCCAGTTCTTGGTATAAGTTCAGACAACACAAATAAAATCACGTAATTACTTCAGAATAAAATGATCAACTTCACAGAAGGAGCCTTAGTTCTACAGTCGGAGAGGTCACAGGGAATCCGTATGTGTTTCACACTGTGGGGTTCAGGTACCAAGTCCGTAGTGCAACCGAAGGCGAGGTGCTCTTGAAGGTGAACGACGGTCCCGAGAAGGAGGCCTCCGCGGTGGCTGAGGGCACTGAGGCGCTCCAGTCACGGTCTTCACGACCACTACGGTCGGGGGGTTCGAATCCCCCCTCGGGCATGGATATTTGTGCCGTCCTTAGTATAAGGTAGTTGATTAGTAGTTTGCAAGTTTAGGGACTGATGGCCCCGTAGTTAAGTCCCATAATCTTAAGAAACATTTTTTTTGAAGGAGGCCTCGGTAGTCTCGCGGAGTAGTGAGGCGAAGTGTTCTCGGTGAAAGATTCTTGTTGAATCTCTTAGCTGTACAAGGCAGAAGGCGAACTGGGCTCGGAGCCGGTTGTGGCCCATATATAACCGTCTCCGGCCAGTCGGCAGTGAGAGTATGGATACGTCGACGCAGGGCTCTGCATTCAGTGCTCTTCACTGCAGTCGTCTCCCCATGAAAGAAGTAGTGCGCATTATGCCTGTTTGTGTTGATGTTTACTTCCACTGCTACGGGCCACGTTTATGGGTTGCTAGCTTACGGAGCAGGGCTCTCGCCTATTGAGTATGTTTCCCGGTACACCAACGTCGCATGAGGGTTGTCGGCTCAAAGGGGCCACTCCAAAATCAAAATGTTCAAATGTTTGTAAATTTATGGGATTTAACTGCTTAGTTACCAGTCTGGATGTCGCCACAACGTCCAATACCCAGCATTTAATATAGCTCTGGCGATTAACTTTGGCACACTAAACAACCGTGCCATGTAGGACGCCGTCGAAAAAATCAGTTGATAACATCGACTTCCTGATGCAAGTTTGCGGCTTGCCTATGTGCACCCGAGTCCCTTGACGTTGTTAAGCATTCGTACTTGAATCTGTGCCGGTAGCGGCGTAAGTTCTGTTTGGTTATATAAAACAAACGTGTACAGGTAAAGAAAAAATATTTATTGTACTAAAATTTACAACTGTTAAACTACTTTTATACGTAGCTTCCGAAATTTTTAGGCACTTGTCACAGCGTGTATGCCTTCTTCATAGGATTCCGCCTGTAATTTCGACCATGTGGTAACATGTTCTTTTAACTCGTCTCATCGTTGAAGTGTTGACCATCAAGGACAGATTTTAGGTGTAAGAAGAGATGAAAGGTGCTACGAGTAAGGTCCGGGCTGTACGAAGGATGATCAAACACGTCCCGGTGAAATTCCCGTAAGAGTTGTTTGGTCACATTCGCCGTGTGAGATCGGGCATTATCGTGGAAAAAAGAAACACCTTTTGACAGCAATCCTCGCTGCTTGTTCTGTATTGCGCGACGCAGTTTCTTAATGGTCTCAAAGTAACCAAGTGCATTGATTGTTTGGGCTCGTAGTAAGAACTCAATCAGCAAAATGCATTTTCTGCCCCAAGAAACGCTGCACATGACTTTTCGAGGTGTCAAGATTCTCTTAGGCTTAACCGTCTTTGGGGATGGAGTATGCTTCCATTTCACTGACTACCGTTTTGTTTCAGGGGTGTCAAACGATAATCAAGTTTAATCCCCCATGACTATCCGAGAAAGGAAACCATCGCCTTCTTCATTGTAGCGTGTCAATAATTGAAGTGCACTGCCAATCCGTTGTTTTTTTTGTGTTGTTCAGTAAGAATTTTGGGTAGCCATCGTGTTTATAGTATTCGAAATTTCAGTTTTTCAGTAACAATTGCATGAATTAGTATTCGAGAGATTTGCGGAACTTCCATAGCAAGGGCACAAGTATAAACTTACGGTTGTGCTTAATCTTTTCTTCAGTTGTATGAACTAGTTCATCAGTAACCACAGACGGGCGTCCGGTTCTTTCTTAATCGTGCACTTGATCACCTCCTTTGTTGAACAGTCTGACCCATTCTAACCATTGAATCACTCATAGCAGTTTGTCCGTAAACCTCGCAGATTTGTCGATGAATTTAATCTGGTTTAACTTTCTTTGCATTTAGAAAACGAATCACAGATCTGATATCACACGCGGCTGAGATTATAAAGAAGCACTACAAAGCACACGTCGGCAGCAGCGATCTGAAAATAGCGTACATGTCTTCGCCTTGAGTCACAGTAACTGCATGCTCGAAACTGCGATCGTAGCGCTTCCGCGGATGGAAATAGAAGCGGAACTACTTTGTCGACGACCCTCGTATTTAGTCGCAAGAGAGTGTGTTCAGAACGACGTAGAACTACCGTCGACTTTGAGTGACGCCGCGCCGTCCTATTGGGACCAGACCAGTTTTCCGTTCGTTGAGATCTGCGCCAGACACACGTTCGTATAGTATGAGTAACGTACGAGTGTTGTCGATATCCTGTATGTTTCCTATAAAGACGCCGACATCATCGGCAGAAGCAACGCATTTGGCAGTCGTCGTGTAGATCCGCACTCCTTCAATCACTCCTTAGCAAGGCGCCTTAGAGCGCTCGGCCACTCCACCATGGCGAAGCCGTACGTGCTCGACCCAATGAATCGAACAACTGCATAGTTCTGCCATCTGTTGGTCATGTTATTCATCGAGGCGCAGTTAATGACTAAGAGTATAATCAGGTTCAATTACTTCATGTACGAACTACTTCATCTGAAAGCTTCACAGTGAAGAGTGTGAATGAATGAAGTAACGTGAATGAGCTGGTTGGACCCATCGCCATTAGCTTAGTAATACTCTGTGTTGATTATATTGTCGTCTGTTTTGTCACATTGCTGTGTTGTCGGTGTCTGTGTTTTCTGTCCCTATTTTTTTTTTTCTCCTTCGAAAATTGGCTGCCCCATGGCAAGGGCTATCTAGTACTCCGGAAAATTAATCTGGATATCAGGAGCTCGGGGAGCTTGCTTGCACTTCATATTGAGGTGTGTCCGTCATCCTCCCCCTCCCCACAACTACCCCTCCCTCAGAAACTATCCTCTTTCCCCGCAGCCACCGTTAGACAGCTGCTAAGCGATGTTTACAAGTGATTCCGATGTGGGCTTGTATTAAAAGCAGGGCCTTAGTCAGAATCTTTTTGGAAGGGGAGTCAAGACGATGAAACGAAACTGTAAATTACGACATATATTCTAACTTGTAAAGCACTACAATATAATTTCGAAGGGGGGAGAGATTAATCCACTTCATCCTCAACTACTACCTCTGACAAATAAGTTCGGTGAATAGACCAGTAACATTAGATTTAGATTTAGATTTAGATTATTTATTTGTTCCGTAGATCCAAATTGAGGGGATCCTCGTGGATGTGGAACATGTCAAGAAACAAAATTTACAAGTTGAATAACAAATAATACTAATAATATAAATACATACACTTATAATATAAATACAGATACATAATTTTTTAAGGTTTTTTTTTTTTTTTTTTTTTTTTTTTTTTTTTTTTTTTTTTTTTTTGTGATAATATAATAATACTAATATAGTATGAGTGCATGCATCATTTGGTACAATTTAGAAATTCACTAATGGAGTAGAAGGAGTTGGCCACTAGAAAGTCTTTTAGGTTCCTCTTAAACTGATCTTTATTTGTAGCTAAATTTTTTATACTTGATGGTAAATTATTGAAAATGTGTGTTCCTGAGTAGTGGACCCCTTTTTGAACTAAAGTAAGTGCTTTTAAATCCTTGTGTAGATCATTTTTATTTCTAGTATTGTATGTATGAACTGAGCTGTTTGTTGGGAAAAGGGATATATTATTTATGACAAATTTCATTAAGGAATAAATATACTGAGAGGCAGTAGTTAATATACCCAGTTCTTTGAAGAGGCTTCTACAAGACGTCCGTGAATTTACTCCACAAATAATACGTATTACACGTTTTTGGACTCTGAAGACTTTTGACTGACTTGAAGAGTTACCCCAAAATATTATACCATATGACATTAAGGAATGAAAGTAAGCAAAGTATGCAAGCTTTGTTATTTTTATGTCTCCTATGTCTGATAACACTCGTATTGAAAATACAGATTTGTTGAGTCGTTTCTGCAGTTCTGTGGTGTGCTCCTCCCAACTAAATTTATTATCAAGCTGTAATCCCAGGAATTTAATTCTGTCAACCTCTTCTATCTGCTCTTCTTCATATTTAATGCATATGCTGTCAGGAAATCTCTTACATGTAGATGAACTATGAACTACAGTTACCTTTCCGTCCTTACAAATAGTTACCTCCTATGACTATGTAACGCTGAGTTCTGCGATATATATCCTGGAAACTTTGCACGAAGTCTTTTTTTGGGATTGTGTTCAAAACCCTTGTCACGTTTCGTTGGCTGTCGGGAATATCGTCAAATATCTTTCCCTTTAAAGCGAGTTTGAGTGAAGGGAATAGGAACAAGTGTGGAGGAATGAGATCTGGGGAGTATGGTGGATGTTAATGCACCACCCCCTTTTTTTCCAGGACCTGCTTGACGATATTGGCTGTGTGTGGGCGAGCGTTGTCGTGAACAAATATCCAGGAACCATGTTGTGCGTACTGGCGTCGTATATTACGTAGACGTGACATGAATCTGGTCAAAATTTCAACGTACCTTGCAGCTTTCAATGTTCCAATGTTCCAATGTTTGTTAAGCTTATGGGACTTAACTACGGGGTCATCAGTCCCTAAACTTACAAACTACTTATGAACTACTTACGAACCAGGACGGCACAAATATCCATGCCCGAGGGGGGATTCGAACCCCCGACCGTAGTGGCCGTGCTGACCGTGACTGGAGCGCCTCAGTCACCTCGGCCACCGCGGCCGGCTTGCAGCTTTCACTGTAATTCCTTGTGGACAATGCCTTAAGAATCGAAAATGGTTATGAGCATCGTTATGATGCGCAAATTTTCGGTTCTGACCTTTTACCGACGAGGTGATGTCGGAGAACGCCATTCCTTACTTTGCCGTTTCGTTTCACGGTTGTACCGGAGACACCGGGTTTCATCCTCAGTGTCAATATGGTTCAAGAACCTGGATGTCGCATCCGCCGTTTCGTCAAAATCCTGAGAAGCTTCTAAACGTGCCTACTTCTGATCGTCAGTCACGTGATGTGGCACAAGACGACAACACGTTCTCCACTTCCCTAACTTCTGGGTAAGGACTTGTCGCACGGATTCACAGTTAATCTGCAGCTCATACCGTATCATGTGCACAGCTAATCGACGCTTGTTCTTGTTCATTGTCGTCACTTCCTCAATGTTTTCGGCACTGACGGCGGCCGCAGGTCATCCGCTACTGCGAGTGTCAAAAACACTTTCCCGGCCTCTTCGTAAACGGGCGAACAACTCCTACACACACTTCATAGACAGTGTCTGAATCCCATAAACACGTACCAGCATAGCATGCGTTTATTATGTTTCTTGCATGCTTAAAACAAAACATTAAATTGATCTTTGTTGTTGTGGTCTTCAGTCCGGAGACTGGTTTGATGCAGCTCTCCAACATACTCTATCTTGAGCAAGCCTCTTTATCTCTTTTTAAGAACGGCAACCTATATCCATTTGAATTTGCTTACTGTATTCATCTCTTGGTCTCCCTCTGCGATTTTTACCCTACACACTTCCCTCCAATGCTAAATTCACAATTCCTTGATGTCTAAGAATGTGTCCTACCAATCGATCCCTTCTTTTAGTCAAGGTCAAATTGATCCTATGATCGTTAATTGTCTTTTTCCCCACTTCAAAACCAACGCACAACATTTAGTCCAAGAGGTCTACGACGGAACACGCACGACTGAACTACAGTGGGGGCAGGTTGTCAACATTGGCTCTACCCAGGTGCAATGTTGTGATTCTCCTGTGTTGCCCGTTAATTACTGAACTTTGTCAGACGTTGTGTGTGGCACGTCGAAAGTCGATAAACCAATCCGGAGACATGGTGGAAAATAAAAAGTTCTCGATACTGCAAATTTATTTTAGGAAAAAAAAAGAAAGAAAAACAAAACAGAATAAAAACCTTGCCGTCATTGATTTATCAGGCACTCGGAATGTTTGTATAGCTTATGGGACTTCACTACGGGGTCATCAATCCCTAAACTTACAAACTACTTATCAACTACCTTATACTAAGAACGGCACAAATATCCATGCCCGTGGGGGGGATTCGAACCCCCGACCGTAGTGGTCGTGCAGACCGCGACTTGCACGCCGCAGTCCCCTCGGCCACCGCGGCCGGCTATCAGGGACATATTTTAAATATATTATAAACGCTAAATCGAATTTTTTAATTCTCAATCACCTGAAAACATACCAAATTTATCCGTAAAAATACTGCAGTGAAACAGGAATGAGCACAACAGCAGATGCTGGCCCCTACAGCAACGGCCGAGTGCTGCCTGCGAGGCCCGAACGCAGCCGGAGTTACCCGAACGCCGTGATCGGCGGTTCCAGGAAGTGGCGCGTTTGATTCGCTTAACGCCGCTGTGCTTGCACGGCGCAGTAATCGCGAGCCTAGCTGCTTTTTTTTCGCTTCGGTCTCAGCGCCACGCCTCTGTGGCTGCTCCACTTTTAACAGCTCATTGGCCATGCTACCGCCATTTACAAATCACTCACTTGCTACCTTCTGCCTCCACTTAAAGGCCTCATTACGCGATACACCCGACCCGTACACCTATGCAGCAACGCCACGAGCCTGACTATCTGGCTGTATGTACTGCTTCACGTACACCTAGTACCACGATGCACGGCGTACAGTATATCCCTTGACGCGAATCCGCGCATGAAACTCGAAGAAAACTGAGCTCCTCTAATCGCTCATTCATACCACACAAGAACCTGAGGGAAACTGTCGTTTCCTGTATCTTCATTCATTCACTGTCAGCTTAAGGTTCCTATTTAACCCTACAACCTCCAAGCCCAGGCAAAAAATTCCCCGTACATTTTTATTTTATTAAAAAATGGTAATAAATATCATTATTTATTTTCGAGCCTTTTTCTATCTGTCTTTCACGTACACTGTACGTTTCTATGGTTATAATTTTAAAAACTGCAACTGAATTATAGAAATTTTATGTCCAAGGGCACATTTAGCCTTGTATTGGTACTCCATGGGACTATAAATCATTGTCTTCTTTACAACCGCCAAAGCAAATCGAGAAAAGTGCAATGTTTCCACATGTCCTCCTTCCTATTCAGCCAACTGGGCACCAATATGGTAAATTCCAAGGACGTTAGAATACAGGGAGACGCCCTTATGCTGAAAAAGAAAAAGCCTGCCTCCGCCATATTGCTAAGTTTTGCAGAAGTATTCGTATTGTAGAGATAATGTTTTATGTCACTTAAAACAGTAATAATAACGCACGACGGTTTTGCGTGATGAAAAACGTCTTAAAGGAGTACAAATTAGCCGTTAAAAATTAAGTTTTCAAATATATTATGATGAGTATTTGTTGCTATTTATTCAAGAAAGTATATTGTTTGAAAATACATACTTTACAGTGACTGTGAGTTCAATGCATTAACAGTAAGAGAGTCGAATTAACCCATGATTTTAATGGAGGAGTAGCATTCCAAAATGACCAAGATGGCGTACAGGCTTCAACTGACGTATATGCTTTGCATAGATAATGTCATTGTCCTTTATTCTAACTTCCTTGGTAAAATAACAGTGACGTCATCAAGATGGCGTCACTACTAGTTCCTGAACGAAATGGCCACCAGTGATAGCTAAGGATCACGCAACACTTCTCCACCTATGACATAATCCAAGATGTAGCAAGTTCCAATTTTTAATTGTCCTTAAATGTTTATAAAAGTACTTTCATCCAGCATGGTGCTACTGGTGCTAGAGTCAATGTCTTCACGCGACTGTGTCTTGCCTCAGAGTCAAGAGTGATGAACTTTTCTCCAAAATTCATAGTTGGGGTGGGGAGCGGAGGTGGTTGTTGTGCTGCTATCTAGCGATGAAAATTTTAATTTTTCTCTCCAAAAGAAATTGAAGTGATGGCAAATTGCGTTCAAGGAAAATTCAAAGTTCCCAATAGGCCTCTCTTTGACTACATCATAGGGGAAGGTGAAGGAGGGGAGCGTGGTACTTGTTATTTCTTGGCGGCCATCTTACAATGGAAACAGAATTACTTAAAATAAATGCATTTTACAGGATTTAAAGCTTATTGTAACACGAGCAAAATTTTCCCTTGGTTGGTTCTCCGTGTAACCTAAAATACCTTGGCGCTGCGAGGTTTAATGTGAAGTTGTCATTTTTTATTAAGTATTTGGTTTCACGTATGTAGTTAGCATGGTGAGTCACTACTGCTATGAATTACAGACACAACACTTTTGTTTTAGATTAAAGTTCAAAGTTTGTGTAACTAAGGGCCAAACTGCGTAGGTATCGGTCGCTAGACTTGACCGCTACTTAAACTAACTTATGGCAATGACAACACGCACACAAATGGCCTAGGGAGGACTCTTTATCTTCCTGCAGGAGTGGCTGCACAATTCGTGACATAGAGCCTCAGACTTTGTTGCAAAAGTAGATGTTTGTATAAATATACATTTATACAGCATTTTGCACATAGGACATTTTTGGAGCTGTGACAGTACATCTTCAGATTAGGGTGCAACAACGACGTTACCAGACATTGGGTTCGGCTGTGGCCGGAAAGAAGGAAGGCATGGGAATATACTCACAGCTAATGCAAGATCTGAGTTTCTGGGATCGCAACAATTTCAGAACTTCATGACGTAGGGCGTGACCTGTTTTGAAGAGCTTCTGTCTGTAAAGCTGTAGACATCTAAATATAATTGAGGAAGAAACAACTGCTGAAATTACTTATTATGATACAGGGACAGTGCGGGTTATACTAACAACTTTCCTCCCTGTACGCCTGATTTGTGACTAAACGATTCTCTGTTCCATTTCATTTCGAAAATATGAAGCAACCAATGTAAGAACTCTTTTTCATAAACACCTAGTATAAAAGTCTGCTGGCAACAAATATTGTTTTTTGTTTAAGTACTGCATTTATGAAAATCTACTAACTGAAAAAACGGGCAAAATCCGTAACGCGGAAGACAGAAATCTGTCCTAACCACGAATGTCACACCCAAATAATAAGCGGAAAGCTTACCGCAATGTCTACTTAGCGCTGTCTAGTGCACATGCGGAGTTCAGAACTGGAGTTTATTCCGGCGCGCAGATAAAGTATCTGCTTATAATAATGTTTCAAATGTTTGTATAGCTTATGGGACTTAACTACGGGGTCATCAGTCCCTAAACTTACAAACTACTTACGAACTATCTAACACTGAGGATGGCACAAATATCCATGTCCGAGGGGAGGATTCGAACCCCCGACCGTAGTAGCCGTGCAGGCCGTGACTGGCGCGCCTCAATACCCTCGGCGACCGCGGCCGGCTTATAATAATGTTTCCGTGATAGTTCCATGCGATCTGTCACTAAATGGTTGTCGAGCTAAACCTATGCCTTTTGCTGCGGACCGTCGTGTAATACCCCCTTAAATGTCTGTTACACGATCCCTCAATTGACTAGTCGAGAGACCCTGTCGTGCTATTCCAGTACTGAGATCCCTTTGTTACGAGTGGTTATTTCAGTAAATATGTTCGTGCCAGCTGCAAAGTTTTGGTTTGTTGTGAGAACTGTCTGTCGTACCATAACATCGTCTGCATACTCGCGGACGGTAATTATTTCTCCCAACTCTGAGCATTCATCCAAATGAGTAGCTACCGATCGCAGTGAAGATTCCAGAAAAAGCACGAATTACTACATAGATAATGGACTTCTTTGTAATTCTCCCATACACACCTCTATGGGGGAAGAAGACGATCGTTCACCACGCGGGGGTAGCCGAGCGGTCGCCGGGCGCCGTGGCTCAGCGCGCCCTGTCAGTGGGCTAAACACCCTCTGTAATTAAAAAGCTGAGCCAAATATTCCAAGAACGAGCTGAACAAACGACCGCAAACAATACATCTACGTCAAAAAAAAAAAAAAAAAAAAAAAAAAAAAAAAAAAAAAAAAAAAAAAAAAAAAGGCGATCTGGAGCGCCACGTTGCGGTTCGCGCGGTCTCCCGCGTCGGAGGTTCGAATCCTCCCCCGGGCATGGATTTTTGTGATGTCTTTAGTATAAGATAGTTCATAAGTAGTTTGTAAGTTTAGGGACTCATGACCCCTCAGTTAAGTCCCATAAGCTTTACAAACATTTGATTTTGAACGATCGTTCACGATAATGGATACCAGGATACCGGTCATTAGAAAGGTAAACATCTGACGTACAGCATCGTTAAAACCAACACTGTCAACACTAGCATCAGAAATCCATGATTAACCCTTAATGCCGATTGTCGCAAAGTCACATCCTACCGTTGTGGCCTTTGTATTTGGAAGAATATGTGACTCCGAGCACCATTTCAAGTTGAAGGAGATACCACATGAACAGACCCAGTTAGTGTGACATGTGCTACCGTGTACTAAGCGTTGACTGCCCTTGTACGACGACCTTCGTTTATCGTGTGCTTGTTGTCAATAAGTTCCCGAGGTTGTGGTCAATCTAAATACAAACATAAGTTTCATTTTGAAAATTGTATTTTGTTCTGTTAGTATCTATTGGGTGTTGAAATACATATTTTGATGTCATAGATACAACTGTCAGTGAATACGAAAATACTGTTGGTGTAAAATATTCATCATCAGGCATTTATGCACATTTATAGGCAAAGGCAAGAAATGAAGTAAAATAGAAAATTTACATTCAACTTTATTATCAGATTATGTTTGTGATTGGTATTTTTGCAGTTTTATTTACAACAATGTAAATGTATTCATGGGGTCAATGTTTCAATACGATTTTGTTTCATTCAAGGATAATGGTATTGACTGTTTTTTGCTGACTACAAATCTTCGTTTCAGACGCGTTCGCTTCTGTTTATAAAGCACCTTCAGTGTTTCTGTAAAGGTATACAATGGATTGTACATATCGTTTTGTTTGTTTAGGTTAGAAACAGTTCCAATTCTCTACATTAGCTTCACTGACTCTCTCTCTCTCTCTCTCTCTCTCTCTCTCTCTCTCTCTCTCTCTCTCTCATATATTATTACAAAAATCGAAGTTGCGAAGTTGGAAACACTCACCAACATCAAGAAAAGCAAGTGAACAGACATAAACATTGTGACAGTGACATTGTGCTTGCTATGCTCAGAATAAGCAGGAAAGTGAAATACCTTAAAAAGCAGAGTGAAGTGGCATCGTATTTCCATAAGGAAAAGTGAATAAGTAGTGTATGACAAATGAAAAAGAAGAAAAAACAGGAAATCGCGGAAAGGTTCAACAAAAAATGTCGAGTTCGACTATAAGTGACATACGCAGCTAACAAGAAAAGAGAAAAACAGTAGGAGACAGTAAGGGAGACAGAACAAAACTGTAAGTAAAATGTTATAATAAGTTTTAAAACCCCTTAAGGTGCTAAGATCGATTGGAACTGTTTCTAACCTGAACAAACAAAACGATATGTACAATCCATCGTATACCTTTACAGAACCAATGCAGATGCTTTATAAATAAAAGCGAAACCCGCCTGAAGCGAAGATTTATCGTTATTTGCAGTCAGGAAAAGACAGTCAAACCCATTATTCTTGATTAAAACTGCTGCTGCGGAAGATGGCCATACAAACAAACATTGTACAAATTGGTTTAATTATACTTCACAGGTGGCTTGCTGTGGAAGTTATTATTTGGACGCAGCTGGTTTCAACGAATCCAATGCACGATAGAAAAAAACTATTGTTCCATTAAAAAAATTATATATTTATGCTGTAACTCTTTGGAAATGATACAATAAACTATGTTCATAGCTCCGCAGAAAGTGTAACATTTCTTGTGTTGCCCTACCGCATTAAAATTTCACCTCACCTATTATTTTATAAGTTACAGAGGCAAACACACTTAGTGAAACACCCTCTATATATTTACGTCATTTTATGACATTGCGGTGCTTGCACATAGAATACAAAACAGATACTTGAGCATGATATTGCGAAAAATGTATATAATTGAAACTCCATCCGGAATCCTATGAAAAAGGTAATTAATTTACCAACATTAAAATTCATTTGAAATTATTTAACTTATTAAACCGGAAAGGTGAGTGTAATTCTCATTTTAAGTAGCTGTGACACCAAATTAAATTATTTACGATTTGACAGATAATAGTTTAGGTAATTAACTTTATTTAAAAGTCACTGTAAGCTTTAAAACAAATAATAAAAAATACATGTTGCGGGTGGGTTGGAAACGGATCATCTAGATGACAGGTGATGACGCTAGCACCTTTTTATACGGGAGGTCGATGCTTTGAGGTCGCTTTGTTCATCTTCGTTCTAGGTTGTTGGTTATTTGGCTCAGAAGGCGTTAAGCCTTCTGGCCGAGCGCGCTAAGCCACCGCGCCCGGCGCCACCTGCGCTATTCGACCGTGCTGCAGCAAAGCGTCCGCTGCCAGCTTATCAGTCGTATATAGCTGCGCTCAACCTTTGGAGCCCTTCTTGAAATTTTCTAGATAGTCCGCTTTAAAAGTTCTAACATGCGAAGGCTCATTCCAATGGTGTTCAACACACGGCTTCTTTCGATACAGCTGTTTAGGGTTAAACGACTTTGGTTATTTGTAAGTTTCTTCAGTAAAGGAAGCTTGTGAGATTACCGTCCACTTGGTCATAAAATATAAGACCTAAATAGCATTAAATACACTGCAGACATTGTCTATGTCAATGCACACAATGTTATACTTTATCTTTCATTTAATGGTAGCAGTATATGTATTAAGTAAGATAACATTTATTGTGGAAGCAACATTTATAGTTAGGCCATGGACAGAATTTTCTCATGTTGCCGAGCGCTGTGGGCTTGAGGCAGAGGAGAGGCCATTAGGTAGTGGTTTTTCTCGGATTAGGGAAGTCCAGGCTAAGCCCTACCAGGGGGAGGGCTTGACAATTGGAGCCACCGAGCGAGGTGCAGCGTAGAGCGCAGTATAAAATATTCAAACATTACTTGAATTTGTAGCAATACTACGTACTGAGGAACCTCTATGGGCCTCACTGATAACATGATGCTTAATAAATAATTTAATGTACGATAAATTGGTAATTTTAATTGGAACACAGGCATGCAGCAAACATTAAATAAATATGTAACGATTTTGCATGTTAATACTTATACAACTGTGATACAAAGACGAGCGTGGGCTCACATTATTCATTCTGTCTATGTGCATCTGCTAATATGAATATATTTTACGAGAGGTGTTGATCTGATGCAGAAAACGCATTTTAATTATGAGAAAAATAACATTCCAGTCGCCACCATTTTTATATCCAAGACAATTACACAGATAGCATGGCAAGGTTTGCATATAAAGTTATTTCAATAATTATTTCATATGATATCCCTGTAAATAGTATGTAATTTTTATGTTAAATGTTCATTTAAATAGAATACCAATTGTATGCGTAGGTACACAATTTAAATAACTTTTGCAAGTATGTGTATGTTCATGTTAGTGTATAAGCAAATATTATTTCATCTATTTCATAACTATTTCAATTTAAAAAGAAATGTTAGAAATGTATGTGGCTGAACTCTGTGCGTCTTGGCTAGGCTTTGGGCTGTTCAGGCTGGGAATTTGATGACGTAGGGGTAAAACCAGTTAGCGCGCATAAAAGGTCGCACGCGGCCTTTGTACGGGGGAGTCGCAGGGTAGCTTACCTGCGTGGGGGCTGCGTCGGTCTGTGCCTCGAGTTGGCACTGTGTTTGTTTGTGCAGACGAGTCAGTGTTCCGAGCACTTGGCCGGAGGCTCTGTTACTCGCCGCTACGACGGCAGTATTTATATTGATTCAGTGTGTGTTTATGTGTGTCCGAGGCGGGCCACATCAGTCAGTGCAACGATTTCGTGTGTAAGTTTACCGAGGTGGAAGACTTTTTGTAGCTTCAATAAGGAGTGCCTGTGTTTACTTGGAGGCAGCTTGCTGAAGAGCGTATTGAAGTGAAGTACATGCTGAGATACTAGTTCAGCGGAAAGTTACCGTGTGAATTTGTTTTTTGGTTTTGATAGCGTCAAGACACTAAAACAGTCAGTGACACATAACATTTTATTTATGGTGGCTCACGAGCTATGAACAGAGTTAAATTAAATGTGCCAGAGGCATAAGCCATCAGGGATTAAGGAATTAGAAATAAACCGAACTACATCATTTGAACTGAAATAGTGTTGATGCTTTGATTTACACACCCTCATCTTTCAGAACTTTAAATATTTTATTTATTTGTTGTATAAGCAGGGAAAAGGCAGGAACTGTGCACAATCATACCCCTAGGCTAAATTAGACAGTACAGTAATTTCTGTTTGTTTTAACGTGTGCAGTTTTCGAAGACGAGACTTTATTGTGCAGTTGTGCTGTAGTTTTGGTTCGTTTGTCTTTCTGTCTCTAATCTTATTGCGCTTTCCCCTCGCAAGCTATCTGCTTGAGCGCAACTTCTAAGAAACATTTACACGTCATAGCGCTTAGAAGTATTACTTGCTCTACCCCACAGCGTTTATTGTCGAAAATAATTCACTTGTTCCAGAATGAAGCTTTCGCTCTGCAGCGGAGTGTGCGCTGATATGAAACTTCCTGGCAGATTAAAATTGTGTGCCGGAACCGGGACTCGAGCCTGGGACCTTTGCCTTTCGCCGGCAATCGCTTTACCGACTGAGCTATCCCGACACGACTCACGATCCCGCCTCAGAACTTTACTTCCGCCAGTACCTCGCCTACTTTCCAAACTTCACAGAAGCTCTCCTACGAACCTTGCAAGACTAGCACTCTGGAAGAAAGTATATGGTGGAGACATGGATTAGCCACAGCCTTAGGCTGGAGAATTTTGAAGGATATGGGGTTTCGTTTTAAAAAATGTAAAAAAATAAGACGAACGTTTCTGGTTGAGAGGGAGGACCTTGTAGCATGTCGTGCACGTTTTCTTAGAACACTGAGGGAAAACGAAAAAGGTGGGAAAAACCTGTCGTTTATACTGACGAAACATGGGTGCATACACACTATACTGTCAGTAAATGTTGGAAACATAGTGACGTAACAGGTGTGAGAAAAAATGAAAGTTCTAGAAAAAGAGCTATAGTGGTTCATACGGGGGCATAAATTGGGTTAATTGAGGGTGCAGAGCTCATCTATGATTCCAGATAAAACTCGGAGGATTTCACAACGAAATGAATAGTGAAAATTACATAAAATGGTTGCAAGAGCACCTAATACCAAACATTCCAACTGGTAGTATTGTGGTACTATACAGTGCACCATATCATTGCGTTCACGGATATAAACCGCCGAATACATATTCACGTAAAGTAGGTATACAACCATGGCTGTCTAAACATAAAATTCTATTCTGTGCAGATTTAACGCACTTGGAAATTGTGAAACGTTTCAAGCCCGAGCCAGAATATGCAGTAGATAGAGTACTGAAAGAATCCGGTAAAGAACTTACAGTGTTAGGCCTTCCACGCTACCACTGTGATCTGAACGTCATCGAACTTATATGGAATGCAATGGAACAGAAAGTTGCGTCGAACAACGTCAGCAATGTTACCGTCTCCCAACTTACGCAAATGACTTCGACTGCAATACAGAGTATTACGAAATATGACTGAAAAAGGCGTGTGATAAAGTGAAAACTAGTAGGGACGAACACGGGCACAGAGATGCACTGATGGACGAATTTATTGAGAGTGTAATTATCCAGCTTCAACCTGACAGTGACAGTGAAATTTTATCTTGTGGTTCTGAGGACGTATCTGACGAGACAAATTCAGAGTCGACAGAGACAGCTGCTTCGGACATCAGCAACAGCTCCACAGAGTCCGCAGATGAGACAGAATTGTGTGCTAAAGAGCCAGGTGTTCATCTCTTACATATGGATTAAAGTTTTGTGCCTGTTGTTATGCTGCATCTCGCCACATAATGCTTTACATGTTAACTATGGGATTATAAAACACATTTTATTTCCCCACACAGGCTTGTGTAATGGTGTGTTAATAGGAAATGCAGTTTTGCGTTTGTTTGGTCATATTGTAATCTGCTTTTCGAAACCACGCACTCGGTGGTTGACCATACACTTGAGTAAGACTTTGTTCGCGAGTAATCGACGAAAAAAGTTACAGTTTTGGGTAGGATTCTGATTCATTCTTTACAACAGAGCGTCTGTTTTAGTAGCTAGCAGAACGCAGTGGATATCTCGTCTGCCTTATGTGCAAGAGGTGCAGATCTTATTTTGTGCTTCAATGTTCTTTTATTTTCACAACTTTATCGAAATGACTTTGATCACAATTTTTATTGATTGATTGCTTTAAATATGATTTTTATTCATATTCCTTTTTTTGTTATTGAAAAAGCTCTCTGTTGTAAAATTTTAGAATTGCTCACATATTTCGAAATGAAAAGATTGAGGCAGGAGGAGGGACTAGAACCCGCACATTTTATATCCAGAAGCAGACAAGCCAAGTAGTACGCTACAGTGGCTTCCGGAACAAAGTCTCTATTATTGATTAGTCGTAAACAAGCACTTCACCAGCTATCTGAATCTGAATGTCTTTTCTGTTTTAAGGTTCTCGAGATTTGTGCAAAATTTCGAATGTTTTTTCGTCGCTTACTCATAAAGTAGAGGTCACCATAGTGAATGACCAAATTGCACTAGCGAATAATAATGGTTTCAAAACGTCGATCCTCTCAGTAAGGACTTCTTCTTCCTAGTGTTAAGACCATGCACCGAAATTTATATTTGATTTTAATTCATTACACTTTACTGTAGAATAATGTATTAGCTGAAAATGTACTTTATCAGCAACACGACCGACTCTTTGTTACATCGTAAAAAACAGTCTTAATTTCATACTTTTTTCGGCAAAAGAATGTATTAAAAGCAAAAGTATTACGCATCGTTTCAGTTGTTCAATAGTAACAATGCAGTTCTTTTTCATTTCATGCGCTTTCCTACTGAAGAACACACTAAAAGGGAAGGTAACATCGTTTTGTAAAGGCACTGCTGTTTTGTTTGACCGTAAAAAAGCGCAGTTTTATATTCTTTTTTTCATTTGGGTCTGTTTATCTGAACAAGAATGTGTCAACAGAATGTACATTTTTTTATCTGCTTCAGCTGAGGGACCACGTTTCGGTACATTGTAATTGAGCGGAGCTATACCGCTCGTGCTTCATTCGAACAATCAATAGCAGAACATGTCAACAGTTCGCAGCGTCCTCAGCTCAAACCGGCAATTGTAAAGTGAACGGCTCATACTTATCAATCACTGAAAACACAATAGCAGCAAAGCCAGCACCATTAAAACAAAAACTTGGTTCCGTAGCGTATGGGCATGAGGCTTACACTCAGGGAAATGAGATCTATCTAATAAGCAAGGTTTCAGAAAGATACAACGTGCTACGAGATCGGATCACGAAATTTGAGCAAAGTAAAAAAATTCAATTTCGGAAGAAATAAAATCGCGAAGAAGGTCGTGTAACTATTCGTTGTAGTCAGAGAAGTGAAATCTACCTAATAAGAAAGGTTATAGAATTATACAACATGCTACGGTTTCGGATCACAAAATTTTGGAAAAGTGAAAAGAAATACAATTTCGGGATAAATAAAAATGTGAGATAGGTCGTGTAACGGTTCATTCTACTCAGGGGGAAAGTCTCTACCTAATGAGAATGATTACAGAATAGATCAAGCTATTTTGAATGTACGTGGGCTTCTGAGTACTGAGGTTACGTTTAGAGGTATCAAAAATCAGGGAAAATTATCGCGGTACACGTACTAGAAACCACGGCACCTAAAGCAGGATTATCATTCACAACTCGTGTGCATGGAGGGATGGAGTAAGCTGAAGGCTTTGTCGCATCTCTTCCACGTATTCTATGGACAAAGGGTACTCCGGAAGTACAGAAAAGTTCCCGAAAATCATCAAATTTAGCTACCACATGAACATTAAAAATATTTAAACATATTTAAGCGTAGGAAGGACGGACTCCACAGTTTGGGAGTGCAAGGATTCAGCTAAGGAACACCACTGATAACGCGAAATCAAACTTCGGCAAAAATCAGATAGGAAACTAGCAATTTATATCAAATATAAGTATATATAACCGGAAAAACCAGAGACGTGAAGGAGCAATTTAACTTACAAGCGAATCACACAACCGACTGACCAGCGATCTCTTGGCCGCTTCCGCTAGGCTACCGAGGGAGGGGTATCTCTCCAAAGGGTTTAGGCCACTGCCAGGTAGGCATCCTAACGAGTCTGGACGAAGGGAATGAATGGGGAACCTCTTTGGGCAACTTTGCTACATATCTCCCTCTGGCTGGCAGTTGGTAACACTCGACCAGCCCAGAGGCAAACTGTTTCCATGCTATTTGATCCAGCAGGAGACTACAGCAGACGGTGCATCGCAAACGCTTATCTGAAACGCTTTTAGAACACTAGTTCCATTCATACTGCACAAGCAGGGGTCAGGGGGTACATATCACAATTACACATCGGAGCCTCATACACAAAAATAAACATTTAAAATTATAAACCATAACAAAATTATTTAATAGTTCAAATAACGTATACCACGCTGGTATTTCTTCTAGTGCGAATAGTGTGTGTTGATAGACTCGAAACAATGTCTGAAGCCCATCAACATTTATTTAGAGTGGATAAAATAAATGGAACAAGTGATATGGACCTATTTCAAATATATTTACCTTATCATGCATATGGACATGTTTCAAATATATTTGGCGTATCATGGACATAGTGCTTTAAATTGTTGCTTTTTATTTGGGCTGAACTCGTATTCGGAAGGATGGTGGTTCAAATCCACCTCCGGCCATCCGTGATTTCCCTAAATCACTCCAGGCAAATGCCGGGATGGTTCCTCTGAAAGGGCACGGCCGATTTCCTTCCATATCCTTACCCAAACACTCCGAGCGTAAACTCCGTCTCTAATGACCACGCTTGTCGACGGGACGTTAAACACTAATCTTCTTTCCTTCTATTTGGGAAAGAAACACAAAGTTGTCAGAAATCTCACACAACTCGCTTAGGGATACTGGTAATGATAAAAACAGTATGGCTATATTTTTCAGCATTTGTAATTAACTTGCATGATTTATTTATGCTAACAGCTTATCTGTTTTTTCAGGAGATGCAAGGGACTGAATCTGAGACATAATTCTTCTACGTGAGAAAATTAAAATTACTTCCAAAAAAGACTGTTGTGTTCCTGTGGTGGGTTATTCCATTATATCGATATGCATGGTATAAATGAGAATTCTTAGCAGTATGTCCTAAATGTGTGCATTTTATGCTGTTGTACCATGTGTTCATCAATTAACTACTTTTGTACTCTGAATGCATAGTGTCAAACTGCCAAACAAAATTGTTATAATTAGTACTAGTCTCTTTCTCGACCGACTAAGCAATTACAAAATACAGTTATACTTATTTATCGCTGGCCGCGGTGGCCGAGGGGACTGACACGCTCCAGTCACGGTCTGCACGGCCATTACGGTTGGGGGTTCGAATACCCCCTCGGGCATGGATATTTGTGCCGTCCTAGTTCGTAAGTAGTTCCTAAGTAGTTTGTAAGTTTAGGGACTGATGACCCCGTAGTTAAGGCCCATAAGCTATACAAACATTTGAACTTATTTATCTTTATACATACTGTTCATCAGTTTCTACTGCATATAAATCTAGATTTGTTCCAATATTCATGAAATTTTGCACACTTGACCTTCAAACCAAGAGGAAGACCACTGCATAAAATTTCATATGATGCATTTCAGAGGGTACTTTACCCACGGAACTTGCAAAATCTGAAGTTTTTTACAACTTTCATAAAATTGCACACACTTGATCTCAAAAAGAAAGGCCACTTTCCATACAAGTTTCCGTATGAGGCAAGGCGGAGGGTACTTTGCAACAGATTTAGACACTGTTGAGCAGTGAGAATGGAAGTGGCATATGCATGCGTGTTTTCATGCATACTTCGTAAGTGACCGTTGGTGCATGGCGGAGGGTACCTTGAAATAAAGCGAGCCACCGTTTCACAGCGAAAAATACGGAAAGAAAGTCAGCGATCGCTAAGTGAAGTTGATTCGCAAAATAAATTAATGAATCCCAAAGTGTAATGTTATATGACAAATGTTTCTAACATGATACAAAGAACTAATGAAGTGCTGTATCACACATTAGTGTACCACTTACGAAATGAATTGTTTTATTAGCTCTCCATTTCCACAAATAACTCATTCATTTCGCAGGAAACTTTGCTACTTGCACCCCTGTTCGCATTTCTCTCTTTAAATGTGTCCAAAGTTTTGTTCCACAAAACTGTTCGTCTTTTCGCTAACGAATTAAGTGTATCATTATTTATTTCTTGATCACTTAATCTGTTGCAAATGTATACATATATACAGGGTGAGTCAGGTGACAGCATTCAAGTATTTGGGAAGTTGGATTAAGGAAGATATGAATTGCCAACAAGACATCAAAGTCAGAGTGGCTCTGGCGAAAGAAGCGTTTTAGAAGCAAAGAAGACTCCTAACCAGTGGTTTAAACAAAGATTTAAGGAAGAGACTGGTTAAGTGCCTAATATGTAGTGTGGCCTTGCATGGAGCGGAAACGTGCACATTGAGAAAGCAAGAGGATAAGAAAATTGAAGCTTGTGAAATGTGGATATGGCGTAGGATGGAGAAGATAAGCTGGATCGATAAAGTTAGAAATGAAGAAGTATTGAGTAGAGTTGAAGAGGAACGGAGGATGTTGCTGACAGTAAAGAACAGGAAACTAAACTGGCTAGGCCACAGTTTAAGACAAGTTTGCCTTCAGGTAGAGGCATTTCAAGGTTGCGTTCCGGGAAAGAGAGGGAGGGGCAGAAGAAGGTACCAGATGCTGGATGACGTCAGCAAGCCACTAGGAGGGTACTAAAGAATGATAATTGCAAAAGACAGAAGTATGGAGGGCTATGCAGTCTAAAACGGCCGCACGGCAGACAACCAAATGATGATGAGTCATAAATGAAATCGTCACACACTGTGCTACAAACATAAATTCGTTTCCCGAATGTTCCTTTGTCAATAAATAGCAATGCAATTGAATGGTGAAAGTCTGGAAATAAGGACTTTTGGGTGTTACTGTGCGCCGACATTGGCCACGGGGAGAGATCGGAAACAGGGCACAACATGCGAGTGTTGTAGGTAGTCTAGCCACTCACGAGAAGGCGAGGCATGCGGCGTCAAGCGACGGTCTGCGTGACACTGCGAGCACTGACAGCGCTCACAACTATCTCGTACCGGTTTCGCTAGCCGGTATTATGTATCGTGGCTAGTTGGCACAGGGAAAGGAGCATGAGGAGGGGTTGCAACTACTGTACATTCATGTTTCATAATTTGGTTTCTGTGTCCCAGATTTAGTTTGAAGAAGCGAGTACACAGATGTCAGATGCAGAATACAAAATCCAACAACACAGGTTCTAATGTTCTAATGTCTGTAAATCTATCGGACCAAACTGCGTGGTCATCAGTCCGTAGCTTACAAACTACTTAAACCTAGGTAAACTAACCTAAGGACAAACACACCCACCCATGCACCAGGGAGGACTCGAACCTCCACGGCGAGCAACCGCGCGCTCCGCAGCGAGGCGCTTTAGACCGCTCGGCCACTCCACCGCGGCAACAACGCAGGTACCTGTCAGTTAATACAAAGGAATAAAATACGGTGGCGTCGCACTGAAGTGAGTGGGGGCACATCACGCATGTACCACAGGTTCATACGAGAGTCCAAACGAACGTCTTCCAACAATTCCGGTAATGTAGTATCCAGGAAACACAAATACCGCTCTTCAAATGTTTGTAAAGCTTAAGGGACTTAACTACGGGGTCATCAGTCCCTAAACTTGCAAACTACTTATGAACTAGCTTATACTAAAGACGACACAAAAATCCATGCCCCAGGGGGATTCGACCCCCGACGGCTGACGGCCGCAACACAGCGCTCCAGCAAGCGCGGCTAATCCGCCGCGGCGATACCGCTCTCCTGTAAGCCTCTGTGGTAGCATCGTCGTTGGTACCCTCGTATCTGTGTACTGTGGGGGCTTTATTCCGCCCACTTGTGCCAATTATGCGAATTCACTATACCCTCCTTCGTGAAATCGGCTTTGTCGATGAACAGTATATTGTTCGTGAAAAATGCTGGTCGCGAGTCTGACGCCGTAGGATATAGTTGCAGAAGTACAGCTTCCGCTGGTAGTCTTCCGGCAGTAATGCTTGTACCTTCTGCATGCGAAAGGGATGGTAATGGTTTCTATGGAGTACTCCCGTAATAGTAGATAATGACATTCCGACCGCAGTGGTGAGAGACCTGGTGCTTATGGTTCGGTCCTCCGCAACAGTTTGTAACACATTTCTTCGTCATCCGCATCGACGGCGGGCCACGACCACTAAATCCTGGAGGTGATGCACATGCACCATATTCCCTCAAGCGCCTGTCCACAGAGTAAAAAGTTTTTGCGAATGGAAGGCACCGGTTAGAACACCTCTCGGGGTACAGTTGCCTTGAAGCGTCAGCTCTTCCATCTGCAAGTCCGTAGATGAGGTGGATATCTGTGAAATTTGCCAGGGTACTGTAGTAACACTGCGTCGCGGCCGTTAACCCTTTCACTCCGGCGCCGTGATTGTTGCGCCGTGCGCTGTGGACGAGCGCCAGTCGCGCCCGGCCGTGCCCGCTTACGACGCATTTTCCGCACTCCCCACGGCGCTACTCTATACTGCTTTCACACTCTCAGTGTTATCGCAATTATTGGACTTTATACTGTATATTTATTAGGGAAAATTCATTTGGAATAGAAACAGTTATCTTCCTTCTTTCAGATAATTCGCGTATTTTTTTCGTAAATTCTAAAAGATCCAAGTTTTGGATTCTGCTCTGGTGGGATGTGGACGTTATTATTATTATAACCGCATATTTCTCTTGTTAAATTATATTTATTTACAATTGCTTTACGTTACATTTCAGTAGCATTGCATTACGATGTATGACGCGAGGCGGAACTGCTACAGCAGTCCACCGGCTGGGCGGCACAGGCAGCACTCGACTGCTCCAGCAATCCACCGGCTGTGGAGCACATTCACTCCCGACTTCTGCAGAAGTTCACCGTAGCGAAAGGGTTAACAACTGTGGACACGGCGAGTATCGGGCAGAGTGATCAGCGCAGAGTTCTTGTAAACACGTCATCCACGCTGCGGTTTTACTTCCGCCGTTCACCACTCCTTCCGCCTACAGGAAAAACATTCCCTAACACGAGACTGTACACTCCGCTACCGCCGGCGACGTGTGATTCACAAGTTCTGATACAATTTCACATACATTACGATGGGATTTGTTCTTTCTCGTATCTTTCAAACGGTGCCAAATACAAATCAGCTCACTGGTGTGTCGTGTGTTGTATCTATGGGTGAATGACACGTCGTGAACATTAGGCCCGTCCGTTTCTACATCAACACTCTGCAAATAACATTTAAGTGCCTGGCACAGGGTTCATCGAACCACCTTTATACTACGTATTTATCTCCCATTCCATTCTCGAATAGCCCGCAGGAAGAAAGAACACCTGAATCTCTCCGTTCGAGCTCTGATTTCTCGTATTTTATTCTGATCATTTCTACCTATATAAGTGGTAGTCAACAATATATTTTCGCATTCGGAGGAGAATGTTGGCGATTCGAGCTTCGCAAGTAGCCCACGCCGCAGCGATAAGCATATAACATCAACAGACTGTCAAATATGATAGCTTCAAATTGTCAAAACAAGGATATTAATACCTTGTCAACAAGTCTTCTTTGCCGCCACTGGTAAGTGTTCTGGAAGTTTGCCGACTGCTGGTGCCACACATTGTAAAAAGATGGAACTAAAACCGAGCGTGGTGGCGCAGTGGTAACACACTGGACTCGTATTCGGAAGGACGGTGGTTCAAATACACCTCCGGCTATCCTGATTTAGGTTTCCCGTGATTTTCCTAAACCACTGCAGGCAAATGCCGGGATGGTTCCACTGAAAGGCCATGGCCGTTTTCCTGCATCATCCTTACCCAAATATCCGAGCGAAAGCTCCGTCTGTAATTACCACGCTATCGATGGACGGTAAACCCCCAAGCTACCGCCTCCTCCATCGAACGAAAACACGTTGTGGACTTTACCACAGTCCATCCACGATTGTGTGATACAGGCCCGAACTTCCTAGCGTGAATCACAAAGAAATAAAGCGCACAAAACCAGAAACGCATAACTGTGGGTACAGGGCCTGAAAGGGATATACAATACATTACAAATATTTCAGCTTCTCCTCTGTTCCAGAGCATTGAATTAAATTCGATGTCGAAGTTGAAAAATGTGTTGCAGACGGCACTCGAACTCCATTTGTTTGTAGGATTTTGTTTGTTTGTTCTGCGGATAGATCGTGTCATTTTACTATGAAGTTATTGAGATCTTCTCTACGTTTGTTTTATTATGCAGGGCGGCTAGCCCTGTGAGCGATCGGCTATCCAGACACGTTTGTCGTCCTATCTAAACCATCAATTTATTGCGTACTACAAGTGAACGTTAGTCCACATTTTCGCAGCTTTATCTATATTCCAGCAAGGGATCGAACTTCTTTTTGTATTCGCATAGAAATGGTCTTTTGCGTGTTTGAAACACACACACACACACAAATATATATATAATGTTTGCAATGGATTATGTGATTAAGTGATCGCCGCGCGGGAGTGGCCGAGCGGTCTGGAGCGCTATGTTGCGTATCGCACCGCTTTCCGCGTCGGAGGTTCGAATCCTCCATCGTGCATGGATGTTTATGTTGTCTTTAGTGTAAGTTACTTCATAAGTAGTTTGTAAGTTTAGGGACTGATAACCCCGCAGTTAAGTTCCATTAGCTTTACAAACATTTGAACTTTTTTTATTATTTTTTTTTAATTAAGTGGTCAAGAGATAAATGATGATGTACTTATTTCGTTAGCGGAATAACGACCAGTTTTGTGGAACAAAACTTTGGACACATTTAAAGATAGAAATGCGATTAGAGATGCAAGGAGCCAATTTTCCTACGAACTGAATCTATATCTACATGGGATAATCTGCAAATCACATTTAAATGCCTGGCAGAGGGTTCATCCAACCACCATTATACTACTTATCTCCCATTCCATTCTCGAATAGCGCGCGGGAAGAAAGAACACCTGAATCTCTCTGTTCGAGCTCTGATTTCTCGTATTTTATTCTGATCATTTCTACCTATATAAGTGGGAGTGAACAATATATTTTCTCATTCGGAGGAGAATGTTGGCGATTCGAGTTTCGCAAGTAGCCCACGCCTCAGCGATAAGCGCCGTTGTTGTAATGAGTCCCATCCCAGATCCTGTATCATTTCCGTAACGCTGTCTCCCCTGTATCGTGACAGTACAAAACGAGCTAACCTTCTTTGGACTCTTTCGATGTCCTCCGTCAAACCCACCTGATAAGGATCCCACACTAGGCAGCAATACTCCAAAAAGGACGGACAAGCGTAGTGTATGCAGTCTCTTTAGTAGTTCTGTTGCATCTTTTAAGGATTCTACCAATAAAACGCAGTCTCTAGTTCGCCTTTCCCGCATTATCTACGTGTTGTTACCAGTTTAAGTCTAAAGTAATAGCAATTCCTAGGTATTTTATGTAGTTTACGGCTTTCGCTTTTGATTGATTTATTTTGTGAATGAAATTTAACGGATTTCTTTTCGTACTCATGTGGACGACTTTACACTTCTCATTATTTAGAGCCAATTGTCAATTTTTACACCATAGAGAAATCTTATGCAGATCGTTCTGCAGTAGGTTTTGATCTTTAGATGATTTTACTAGACGGTAAATTACGGCGTCATCTGCAAACAATCTTAGAGAGCTACTTAGATTTTCCCCTAAATCGTTTATGTAAATAAGGAACAGCAGAGGACCAATAACACTACCCTGTGGGAAGCCCGATATCACCTCTGTTTTAGTCGATGCCTTACCATCGATTACTACGAACTATGTCCTCTGACAGTAAATCCGCTATCCAGTCGCAAATTTGGGACGCTATACTATAACCACATAAAATGGTTAACAGGTGTTTTTGATTTTGTACACAGTTACACTGAGGACAACAAAATTAATAATGGTGCGTCACGTGTTACTGGTAGCACGGCCCTCGACATATTTTTCCCCCTCATTTATGATTCGCCCTTTATATTCATTGTTCGTCAGTTTCTATTGCATACAAATGTAGATTTGTTCCAATTTTCATAATATTTTGCACACGTAACCTTCAAGGCAAGTGGAAGACCACTGCATAAAATTTCGTATGATGCATGTGAGAGGGTAGGTACTTTACTACGGAACTTGCAAAATCTGAAGTTTTTTTACAACTTTCATGAAATAACGCACACTTGATCTTAAAAAGAAGAGGAAGGCCCCTTTCTATATAAGTTTTCGTATGGCGCAAGACGGAGGGTACTTTGCAACAGATTTAGGCACTGTTTTACCAGTGAGAATGGAAGTGGCATATGTATGCGTGTTTTCATGTATAAGAGTTTCATATTCGTAAGTCACAGTATGGTGCATGGCGGAGCTAGAGTTACCATATATCCAAATGAAAAACCCGGGGGTATTACAAACTACCTTTATGTGAAACGAAATGGTTCAATTTTCCACAAAAGCATACTTGTCGCTTCCTCGAACCTTCTGAAGTAACTCATTTTCGAATCTGTTGTTAACAAATTTTTTGAACGAATGTGATATAAATAGCTATATTTGACGATCAACTAATTCTTTACACACTGTACAGACAGTCTATTTCTATCGTAAGTCCAATGTATACTTAAGGAGGAAAATACTATTTCCATAGCTGCGCTTTCGACAGGGATTGCAAAAGAAAAAATAAATAAAATAAAATAAAACGTGTTGCACAGTTTTCAAAGTTATGAACATTCATTCATCTCTAGAACTATTGTTCATGAAGTCGCACGGTCTGCCACATACAGTTTTCTCTGAATATGTCGATGCGGTTTCCGACTTGAGTTGCTCGCCGGCCGCGGTGGCAGAGAGGACTGAGGCGCTCCAGTCACGGTCAGCACGGCCACTACGGTCGTGGGTTCGAATCACCCCTCGGGCATGGATATTTGTGCCGTCCTAGTTCGTAAGTAGTTCATAAGTAGTTTGTAAGTTTAGGGACTGATGACCCCGTAGTTAAGTCCCATAAGCTTTACAAACATTTGAACATTTTTTGAATTGCTCACTTACAAACATAAAAACTTTTAGGCCGTCCACTTCACCAAAAAATTCACAAGAATATTTCTATTTCTCAAATAGGATTCAACATTTTTTTTTTCACTTTCCCGATCAAAGCGTTCCTTAAGAGTTCATCCTAGAATAGAGTCAATTCGTCCTACTGCGTCATCCATGTGATATCCCTGAATCACTCCAGGCAAACACTGGGAACGGTCAATTCCTTACCCATCACTGACAGAAAAAAAAGCTGTGTTTCCTCTCTAATGATAACGAAGTCACTGGGACTTTAAACCCTAATCTTCTTTCTGCCTCATTCATTTGCTAAAGTAATCGTTAGAATCAGAAGAAAAACATGCATATATTTTGTGAACACAATAACTTTTAGCCTTGTGTTGCATAGTAGACACTGTAATATTTCTGGCCTATGGCCACTTCATATTTCTGGCCGCTGGCCGTTTCTTTGCTAACATCGTATGCGTCTTAAACGGGGAAGAACGACAGAAGTGCAGCATATGTTGAAATGTGGGGTGGGGAGCAGTAGCATATGGCACAGTAGGTGCTGGTTCCCGTGGGAAAGCCCGCCTATGTTAATGGTGCTCTCCTCGCATTGGCTGCTGCATTTCACGTCACGTGATTTCTTTTGAAATTAGTTTTGTTTATTATATACTAAATATTAATTATTCAGAGCTGAGAATTTGTAATAAATATCTCTCAAAGACAGGCTAGGTTTTGACAGTTTAAAAAGTTTAAGGTGCCTTCTCTTATTGTAACAAGAGAAGAGCGATTTTGCAGAAGGCACGCGACGGCCCTGTTTTGGCGCGAAATAGAGCGTCAGGTGCTCGCAAAGCGTCGCAGTTTCTTTTGTGTCCCAGCCTCGTCGCCGCTTTTGTGTCTCGTTCCCGTCGTAGGTGTCGGTGGCCGAGTGGAATGAGACCGACACAGGAATAACGATAGCACGCTGGCGCAGGTACGGAGGGGAGCAGCCAGAAACTAGAAACACTAAATTAGAATGAGATATATATTGCACAGAATTTATACAATACTTAACTTTTACATAGTACTGCAGAATGCTGATACATAGTTGTTAGAGGCCTGCCTAGTGCCTGTACGATAGCAAAGTCTTCGCTGGTGCCTATCAGATTCCGAAGTCTTTACTGGTTCCTAACTCAGTCCCAAGTGAACGATGTCGTTCACTGGTGGCCACGAGCGGAGTTGCCGCAGAGGGCGCTCGTGGCTGTCGTCGTAAGAACGCCGCGCCGTGCGTGCATGGCGGCGCGCGGCGAAAGTAGGTGGCGCGCACTTTGGACTTGTGCGACACCACACCCCTCCCCCCCAAACCGCAGCGCCGTCGTAGCGTAGGGCTGAGGGCCACGGCGAAGGCACTGGGAGGAGGGCCTGGGCGGGGGCGTTACTGGTGGGACGGGCGTCGTAGCTGAGGCTGGGATCGAGACGCCGTCCGCGCCCCGGCATCCGCCTTGCGATCCTCCAGGAAACCCGGCGAAACCTGAGGAAGGGCGCACACCCCCGCCCAGAGGGAGCAGGTCATCTTCTGAGGTGCGTGGCCCAAGCTGGGGGGGCCCGCACGGTCCCGGAGTCCCTCTCGGTGACGCTGTCATCTGCGGCGGCGACGGAGGCGGAGGGGCCGACTGCGTAGGAGGCGCGTCGACATCCATCGGGAGCTCGTAGCCCGGGGAAGCTGGGCCCGGCGGCGAGCGATGTGGCTGTGCTCCCTGGCGGTGAACTGGGTCTGGAATCAAGAAACCGGAGACAGGATCGCGCGGCCTGTGCAAGCGCAATTGGTTTGCGTGGCGCCGTAGCTCCGACCCTGTGGAAGAACGTACAACATACATATTGCGACCGAGCACGCGCTGAATGGTGCCTGGCAACCATGTCTTCTTCATACCAGCAAACACCCTGTACAGCACCGGCGTAGAAACCTGAAAACGCGTAGCGCCATACGAACCGACTCGGTGCGTGAGAGGCTGCAGCAGGTGTAGGAGGGAGAGTGTGGTGACGGCGGCCGTGTAGCAGCTCGGCAGGAGACGGGCCGTCACGTGGCATGCACCGATACGTAGACAGGAAAATTTGAAGAGCTTGCTGCCTGGAGTGCTGACCTTTCATCTTTTCCATGTGAGACTTGAATGTTCGAACGAAACGTTCTGCTTCACCATTGGACTGAGGGTGAAAAGGTGCGGTGGTGATATGCTGAATGCCATTCACACGACAAAACTGTTGAAATTCCGCACTAACAAATTGAGGTCCATTGTCACTGACGATAGTTTCAGGCAAACCTTCGATGCAAAACACTGATGTTAAGGCACTGATTGTACTAGAAGCCGTCGTTGAGTTCATGGCAATCACAAAAGGAAACTTGCTGAAAGCGTCTACAACAATTAACCAGCGCGTATTCCAGAAAGGTCCGGCAAAGTCAATATGTAAACGTTGCCATGGTTCCTTGGGGCGTGGCCAGTCTGAGAAACGCTGTGGAGGAGCCGCCTGATGCTCCGTACAAACTGTACACTGTGATGTCATACTCTCTATCTGAGCGTCCATACCAACCCAGGTACAATGACGTCTGGCCAGTTGCTTTGTCCTAACAATGCCCCAATGTCCTTGATGCAGGAGGCGTAACACTTCTCGTTGCAGGGAACGAGGAACAATCACTCTTGCTTGGTCGTTGTCGTTATGCAACAACAGAACACCCTGACTTAAAGATAATGCATGACGTTGTGCAAAATAAAGTCGAACCAGAGGCCGATCAATGTCTTTGGCTCTGGCAGGCCAACCAAAGCGAACAAAACGTGCTACCACACTTAAGTCTGCATCCGCAGCTGTTTCCTGTGCAACCCGACGAGAGTTTAAAGGAAAGTCTGCGACAGCGGAAGCATCTCTGGAGTCTTTCTGACAACATGCCACTTCTGAAGAATCAAATGATACATCCTGGCCAACCGGAAGTCGGGAAAGTGTGTCCGCGTTGGCATGTTTAGTGGTAGGTCGGTACAAAATCTCATACTGATAATTTGACAATATCAAGGACCATCTCTGAAGCTTTTGTGCCGTTCGTGGCGGAATTGGCTTTGTGGGTGAGAACAACGACGTGAGAGGCTTGTGGTCTGTCAACAAATAGAATTTTCTGCCATACAGATAATGATGAAACTTTGTGACGCCGTAAATGATTGCTAAGGCCTCCTTTTCTATCTGACTGTAATTCTGTTGCGTCGGCGTCAGTAGCTTGGATGCAAAAGCAATAGGACGATCGTGACATCCAATACGATGTGAGATTACTGCGCCCAGACCGTACGATGAGGCGTCAACTGCTAACACTACAGGCTTCTGTGGGTCAAAGGGAATCAAACATGCATCACTGAGTAGTGCAGACTTTAATTTGTCAAAAGCAACTTGGCAATCTTTGGACCATACAAAAGGAACATTCTTCCTACGTAAGTGATGCAGTGGAGCTGCAATCTGAGAGGCATTGGGAATAAATCTGAAATAATAGTTCAGCTTTCCCATCACTGCTTGCAATTCGTGCACATTCTTAGGAGGAGGCAAGTCTTTGATTGCTCTAAGATGTGACTGTAAGGGATGAATTCCTTGGGCATTAATCACATGGCCTAGGTACTCTATTTCAGTTTGAAAAAACGAACACTTTGCTTTATTACAACGTAGACCTGCTGCAGTCAAAACTTTGAAAAGGCACTCCAGGTTTGCTAAATGTTCTTCAACTGTACGTCCGGATACCACAATGTCATCTAAATAGTTCGAGCAACACGGTACAGAAACTGTCAGCTGGTCCAAAAAACGCTGAAAAATAGCGGGGGCGGAAGAACTGCCAAAGGGTAAGCGTTGAAATTGAAAAAGGCCCATGTGAGTATTAATGACGAAAAACTTTTTTGACTCGCCATGAAGCGGAATTTGTAAGTATGCCTCTGCTAAATCAATCTTAGAAAAGAAGCTAGACTGTCATAATTTGTCCATCAGTTCCTCAGGTCTGGGCAGGGGATAAGTGTCTACAATTGTTTAACTGTTCACTGTTGATTTGAAGTCCGCACAGAGGCGAAGTTTTCCTGATGGCTTGGGTATAATTACTAAAGGCGAGCCCCACTGACTCGCAGAAACAGGAGAAATCACCCCACTATCTTGCCAACGTTTAAGTTCTTCGGCAACTGTATCACGCAAGGCGATAGGCACTGGTCTAGCTTTACGAAATTTTGGAACTGCAGATTCTTTTAAAGTTACATGTGCCACGAAGTCTTTTGCACAACCTAGTTCCGGCGAAAACAAGTTACTATATTTGTCACACAATGCATTGATTTTATCCTGAGGCACTATTGACGAAATTTGAAGCACATCTCTTTGAATTGATAAACCAAACAAGTCAAAAGCATCTAGTCCAAAAATGTTCTGTGTCGATTTGGCCTGAAGAACTACAAAAGCAACTGTTTTTGTTACACCTTGAAAAGAGGCGGGCAGGCTACACGTTCCTAGCACGGGAATATTTTGACCTGTATAAGCTATTAACACTTGCTGTGACGGCGACAATTTTGGCGAACCCAGAAGTTCATAAGTATCTTTATTTATTAATGTGACAGCGGAACCAGTATCAAGCTGAAATTGCACCGTCTTATTTTCTATGAAGAGAGTCACAAACAGTTTTTGCTTGCGGCGCTCGACAGGTGCGCGAATGTGGGCAACGTCTGCTACGGTTTGTTTACTGCGCTTGCGCGGGCCGCGTAGTGAAGTAAGCGGCGCAGACTCGGCACGCAGCGGATTAACAACACTGTCACTAGATGGCACTACCGCCGGATCGGCGTCCGCGCAAGCGTGCGAAGCTACTCCAGATGTACTAACTACTGCACTACACTTTTGAGTAGCTACTTGATGTCTACTGTCACTAGCTACACAGTACTGGGCACTATTACAAGGAGCAGTTGCAGAAGGCACTATTTTCACTACAGGAATGCACTGTTCATAGTCATTTTGCTTGTCCCGAACCCTTTTCCGTTGCACTGTTTTACGCGCTCTTCGGCGCTTGCTACGTGGTGCACTATATAGTTTTGCCGTAGGCGCAGAATTACTTTCTTGCAATTGAGAACCAAGTAAAGCACTGTTCAAGTTTACAGCGTGTATGACATTTACAGAACTAACTGTTCTCGCACTCCTCGAAGCACTGTTCCGAAAGGCACCGTTCTTTGAGTTTTTAATTTGCATACACACAGACTGTACATGTCCCGATTTGCCACATTGATAACAGGTTGCGTTGCGACTAGGGCACTGTGCACGCTTGTGGCGTGATACACACTGGGGGCAAGATTTACGTACATTTTTCTGAAATGAACGTTGGCGCCCATTATTCAAATTACTGTTTCTAACACGACGGGGCGACCTTTGTGTCGCACTTTTACACTGGCTACTGTTCACTGTCTGTTCAGCACGGCCTGTACAATTGTAAGAATCACTTGTGCTACACTGAGAACTACGGCTAGGAAAGCGTCCGTTGGGGCGCACTGAATTTACACTATGGCTTTGCATTTCTACATCAGCTAAGTCAAAAGTATCATGCGCTTCTATAAGCTGCAGTACACTGTCTAATGAGGGGTCGGACTGTTTTAGAATTGCTGCCCGAATTCTGGGATCCTGAATGTTCTGCGTAATCGCATCTCGCAACATCACATCACTATAAGAAAGTCCACAAGAGCAAGTAAATTTAAATTTGCGGGTTAAGCCCTTCAATTCCATAATCCACTCTTGGTGTGACTGCTGCGGTAATTTTTTTAAGTCTGAAAAATCGGTACCGTGCAGCGGCTACGAGAACTTTTCTCTCATAATGAGCAGTCAGTGCATCTACTATTTGTTCAAAGTCTACATCACGAGGAAATGCGTGGGGGAATAGTTTTTGCAGTAATACGAAGGTTTTGGGGCCCACCAGGGACAATAAAAGATGCTTAACAGTCTGACCTGTAAGTTGATGAGCCGCGACGAGTTCTTGAAACTGTGCGAAGTAGTCGCTCCATTCTTCTTTACGTTCGTTGTACTGGCGAAACGTAGGAAGCGTTGCGGCGGCAGGTGTGGGCTGCTGAAGCGGCGGCTGTTGTTGGTTAGCTGCTTGCGCTGTGAGCTGGGCCACAGCCTGCAGGAGTTGTGTTATTTGCGCCGTCTGTAACTGAATAATTTCCATTAAGTTTGGGTTCGGGGTAGTGGCCATGCTGACCGATTAGGCGCCGCGCATACAAGTAAATTATAACAAAACACAAATGTAATATGAAAGAGGACGCGCTGCAACAAAAAAGTCCACAAACACGTAACTGAAAATGTTCCCCAAAAATCTTATAATAAGGGTGGACGGGCGGGAGCAATTCCTGCGTGCTCCGACTACTGCTGTCTGGCTGCTGCAAGCGGACTGGTCCAAGGTTCGTCTATCACTCCTCGTCGCCACTTTTGTATCCCATCCTCGTCGCCACTTTTGTGTCCCAGCCTCGTCGCCGCTTTTGTGTCTCGTTCCTGTCGTAGGTGTCGGTGGCCGAGTGGAATGAGACCGACACAGGAATAACGATAGCACGCTGGTGCAGGTACGGAGGGGAGCAGCCAGAAACTAGAAACACTAAATTAGAATGAGATATATATTGCACAGAATTTATACAATATTTAAGTTTTACATAGTACTGCAGAATGCTGATACATAGTTGTTAGAGGCCTGCCTAGTGCCTGTACGATAGCAAAGTCTTCGCTGGTGCCTATCAGATTCCGAAGTCTTTACTGGTTCCTAACTCAGTCCCAAGTGAACGATGTCGTTCACTGGTGGCCACGAGCGGAGTTGCCGCAGAGGGCGCTCGTGGCTGTCGTCGTAAGAACGCCGCGCCGTGCGTGCATGGCGGCGCGCGGCGAAAGTAGGTGGCGCGCACTTTGGACTTGTGCGACACCACAGTTTCAGTCTCGAGCTGACCACTATACGCGTCGGACCGCACCGGTCATGAGTAAAGATTTGTGTAATAGTGATAACAGTCGAGGTCTCAACATGAACTACGGGCAGCATAGGCCGAGTCAGATTAACAATAGTTGTTTATATTTTATTATTTATTTAATAAATGGCATCCTTGACAATTAAGAATCTCGCGAGTCGCTTCTTATGCTTCCATCATATAGAACTTATTTTAGCCTCACTTTTATGCTGTAGAAGAACCAACGACCTGTTCAAAATGTTCAAATGTTTGTATAGTCTATGGGACTTAACTACGGGGTCATCAGTCCCTAAACTTACAAACTAATTATGAACTAACTAAGACTAAGGACGGCACAAATATCCATGCCCGAGGGGGGATTCGAACCCCCGACCGTAGTGGCCGTGCAGACCGTGACTGGAGCGCCTTAGTCTCCTCGGCCACCGCGGCCGGCCAACGACCTGTGTGCTGTCTTCTGCACTGGGGACACAACTATAGAAGACAACAGGTTAGTCCGAACTCTATGCTTTTCATAAAGACTACGGCACCTCGTGCGTACTGTAGGGCGGTACAAACGCACACTGCTACGCAACAGCATCCGCAAGGATGTGGAGGTTTTAGGGGACTTGTGGGAGGAAGCAGTACTAACTTCTCCGTCCGCAAATAAAACCCTAGGAAGCTTGTAACACTCAGGATAGATTACACTTCCAATACAGTATTTTTTTTACCTTAACAACTCGACACAGAAATTAAAAATAGGGGATTTCTTCTATTGTAGGAATTTCCAACCGGGGGTTAAAATAGAGTATTAAAAACCGGGTGGAACCCGCATAAACCGGGTGATTTGGTAACCCTAGGTGGAGCGTATCTTGAAATAAAGCGGGCCACAGTTTCACTGTGAAAAATACGGAAGGGAAGTGAACGATCGCTCGCGAGGCAGGGCGGTGGCATCTGACACGGCGTGTGGTGGGTTCTGGCCGCTAGCCGCTGCTGCAGCTGTCACCTGCAGTCCAAAGCCTGCCTGCACACACGACAGCCGTTAAATTAACGCCGCAAATTTTATAGGAGCAGCGCTGCCTGCACACACGCCGCAATTCTACGGGTCAAACTGGCAGTCGCTCGGCTGTCGTGATCCAGTGAAATTGATTCGGAAAATAAATTAATGGATGCCAAAGCGGAATGTTATATGGCAAATGCTGGTGACATGATACAAAGAATTAATGAAGTGCTGTATCACACATTAGTGTACCACTTACGAAATCAATTGTTTTTAACTCTCTATTTCCACAAGTAACTCACCCGTTAAACTTTGTTTACAAGATAAACCAATCAAAATTAAAGGCTGTAAACTCCACAAAATACCTAGGAATTACTATTACTTCAGACTTAAACTGGAAAGAACACGTAGGTAATGTCGTGGGAAAGGCTAACCAGAGATTGCGTTTTGTTGGCAGAACCCTTAAAAGATGTTCAAATGTTTGTATAACTTATGGGACTTAACTACGGGGTCATCGGTCCCTAAACTTACAAACTACTTATGATCTAACTAATACTAAGGACGGCACAAATATCCGTGCCCGAGGGGGGATTCGAACCCCCGACCATAGCGGCCGTGCAGACCGGGACTGGAGCGCCTCAGTCCCCTCAGCCACCGCGGCCGGCTTTAGAAGATGCAACAGAGCTACAAAAGAAACTGCATACATTACGCTTGTCCGTCCCTTTTTAGAGTATTGAAGCCCAGTGTGGGATCCTTATCAGGTGGATTTGACGGAGGACATCGAAAGAGTCCACAGAAGAGCAGGACGTTTCCTATTGTCACGATACAGGGGAGACAGCGTTACAGAAATGATACAGGATCTGGGATTGGAATCATCACAACAACGGCGTTTATCGCTGCGGCGTGAGCTACTTACGAAACTCCAATCGCCAACATTCTCCTCCGAATGCGAAAATAAATTGTTGACTCCCACGTACAGAGGTAAAAATGACCATCAGACTAAAATACGAGAAATCAGAGCTCTTACGGAGAGATTCAGGTGTTCTTTCTTCCCGCGCGCTATTCGAGAATGGAATGGGAGATAAATAAGTAGTATAATGGTGGTTCGATGAACCCTCTACCAGGCACTTAAATGTGATTTGCAGATTATCCCATGTAGATGTAGATTCAGTTCGTAGGAAAATTGACTCCTTGCGTCTCTAATCGCATTTCTATTTTTAAATGTGTCCAAAGTTTTGTTCTACAAAACTGGTCGTTATTCCGCTAACTAAATAAGTATATCATCATTTATCTCTTAATCACTTAGTAAATAAAAAAAGAAAAAAAGTTCAAATGTTTGTAAAGCTTATGGCACTTAACTGCGGGGTCATCAGTATCTAAACTTACAAACTACTTATGAAGTAACTTACACTGAAGACAACATAAACACCCATGCCCGAGGGAGGCTTCGAACCTCCGACGCGGGAGGCCGCACGATACGCAACATGGCGCTCCAGACCGCTCGGCTACTCCCGCGCGACGATCACTTAATAGTGTTACAGAAAGTTACGGCCAAACTTTCAGGAAACATTTCTCACACACAAAGAAAGAAACGCTTATTGTTTGAGCTATTTTAGTATTTCTCTTTAAATGTAAACTGAAATAATTCGCGCAGACAATTGTCAAAATACCCTATTGTTTCATTAGTATGTACTGTACTTCCTCGGTTCACCGCCAGTTCGCCCAATTGAAGGAAGGTAATGTCGACTTCAGTGCTTGTGTTGACATGCGACTCATTGCGCTATAGTACTAGCATCAAGCACATCAGTACGTAGCATCAACTGGTTAGTGTTAGTAATTTGCGGCTGTTTGCTGATGATGCTGTGGTGTATGGGAGGTTGTCGTCTTTAACTGACTGTAATAGCATACAGGATGACATAGACAAAATAGTGGGTGCGAAGAATGGCAGCTAGCTCTCAATGTAGAAAAATGTAAGGTTATGCGCATGAGTAGGGAAAACAATTCTATAATGTTCGAATACAGCATTAGTAGTGAGCTTCTTGATGCTGTCGCGTCGTTCAAATATCTAGGCGTAACATTGGAGAGCGATATGAAATGGAACGAACATGTAAGGACAGTTGTGAGTAAGGCGGACAGCCGACTTCGGTTTATTGGGAGAATTTTGGGAAGATGTACTTCACCTGTAAAGGAGACCGCGTATAAAACGCTTGTACGACCACGTCTTGAGTATGGCTCAAGTGTTTGGGACCCGCAGCAGATCGGTTTGAAGGAAGACATAGAGGCGGTTCAGAGGCGAGCAGCTAGATTTGTTACCGGTAGGTCCGACCAATGCGCGAGAATCACGGAAATGCTCCGGCAACTCAATTGGGGATCGCTGGAAGAAAGACGACGTTCTTTTCGTGAATTTCTGTTGAGTAAATTTTCAGTTCGTACGGAGGCATATAGGCATTCTTTTTTTTCTCGTTCCATTTGGGAGAGGAATAGGAAAGGAAATGCCCAGTAGTGGTACAATGTACCCTCCGCCACGCACCTTACGGTGAATTGCGGAGTATGTATGTAGATGTAGATATAGTGTTCATCACTAACGTGGTTTTGCAGTCAGTGCAATGTTTACAAATGCGGAGTTGGCAGATGCCCATTTGATGTATGGATTAGCACGGGGCAATAGCCGTGGCGCGGTACGTTTGTATCGAGACAGATTTCCAGAACGAAGGTGTCCCGACAGGAAGACGTTCGAAGCAATTGATCGGCGTCTTAGGGAGCACGGAACATTCCAGCCTATGACTCGCGACTGGGGAAGACCTAGAACGACGAGGACACCGGCAATGGACGAAGCAATTCTTTGTGCAGTTGACGATAACCCTAATGTCAGCGTCAGAGAAGTTGCTGCTGTATAAGGTAACGTTGACCACGTCACTGTATGGAGAGTGCTACGGGAGAACCAGTTGTCTTCGTACCATGTGCAGCGTGTGCAGGCACCATCAGCAGCTGATTGGCCTCCACGGGTACACTTCTGCGAATGGTTCCATTCAACAATGTGTCACTACTCCTCATTTCAGTGTAAAATGTGCTCTAACATGGAAATTAAGCGTTTCCGGACACATGTCCACATAACATATTTTCTCTCTTTGTGTGTGAGGAATGTTTCCTGAAAGTTTGAGATTATAATGTGTGTGTGTGTGTGTGTGTGTGTGTGTGTGTGTGTGTGTGTGTTTCAAACAGGCAAAAGACCTTGCGGGAATATAGATAAAGTTGCGAAAATGTGGAATAACGTTCTTGTAGTACGAAAATGTTCAAATGTTTGTATAGTCTATGGGACTTAACTACGATGTCATCAGTCCCTAAACTTACAAACTACTTATGAACTAGCTAATGCTAAGGACGGCACAAATATCCATGCCCGACTGGAGCGCCTCAGTCCCCTCGGACTTGTAGTACGCAATAAACTGATGATTTATATAGGACGACAAACGTGTCTGGATAGCCGATCGCTCAGAGGGCTAGCCGCCCTGCATAATAAAACAAACATAGAGGAGATCTCAAGAACCTCATAGAAAAATGACACGATCTATCTGACTAAAAAAAACAAACAAATAAAATGCTACAGAAAATAGAGTTCGGGTGCCAGTCTGGCACACATTTTTCAACTTCTCCATCGAATTTAATCCAATGCCCTGAAACAGAGGTCTTCGCACATTTAAAGTTCGCGCGGAAGCTTGCCACTATAATGGCTGCCGAGACGCTCTTCAATTTGTCCGCTGTTCTCCGTCGGTCGCTTACGGGATTGTGGGGGTTTGCGTGAGACGAAGGCTACCACAAGTTCAAGTGTTTGTACAGTCTATGGGACTTAACTACGGGGTCATCAGTCCCTAAACTTACAAACTACTTATGAACTACTTACGAACTAGGACGACACAAATATCCATGCCCGAGGGGGGATTCGAACCCCGACCGTAGTGGCCGTGCAGACCGTGACTGGAGCGCCTTAGTCCCCTCGGCCACCGCGGCCGGCGAAGGCTACCACCACCACCTAGAGAGAAGGCCGCGGCGCTCTCGTGTGACGTCAGGCAGAGTAGGTTGCGCGCGCATAGCTGACTGGCTCGCTGCTTCGGTATAGTGGGCCGTGCCCCAGCGGCTACCCAGTCAGCTATGCGCGCACAACCTACTGTGCCTGACGTCACACGAGAGCGCCGCGGCCTTCTCTCTAGGTGCTGTTGAGGCTACCCCTGCCTGCTGCACAGCCTTGCCAACCCTTCAGCGTTACTGATTTACTTTGGAAGACAACTAAAAAATGGAATGAACCCTCTGACAAAATTTTCAGTTTTAGAATGTTATTTAACACAGCTCAAATCAGAAACAAAAGTTACGTTACAAATCTACTTCTAGACGTTTCATTGTTCGATCGATCCGTGCACAACCAATCCTTATATTCAGGACTAGTTTCTCAGAATTTTTTGCACCTTTGTTTTCGCTTCTCACATTTAAGCATTCTTGCTGTAGATTTCGTAGGCATACCACTAGTACTAGCACTGTTTTCTGTTTCCATTTTTCATTACTTAACACCTTATTCACAGTTCACACTTCACTGCACTCACTGTTCTCAACAGAGTCAACACTTTAACATATAAATACTGCTCAAGATGCAACGCAACCAATCCTCTGAGTTGGGGAATACCACGGCTAGACAGACTGGCAAATAGGTTGCTTAAAATCGTATTTGTAAAATAAATTGTCAAAAATTAATTAAAACCTAAAAATTAAAAGGAAAAATCGCACTGACGTGTTTTACGGCCCAATTTAGATTTGTAGTTTTATAAGTTTTGCAAACATTTTGCATCAAAATAATAATCTAAATAATAAAAAATTTATTAATAAGAGTGTCTGAATCCCTTTTAGGGAAAAGAATTAAGTAGTAGCGGATTTCGAACCACCAGCCTTTAGTGTCATAGTCCAACGCCTTGCCCTCTACGCTACGGCTATCAATCGAAAGATGAGTCCTTTAATCTCACACTATTGATGGCCGTTATTAACTGATACTAATATGTCATTTATAGAAACTAGATTATCATTTATCGTACGAAGAACGATGTATTTCTGTTAATTCTTCAGTGCACCATTGCTTTGAAACGACAACGTGTAAGTTACAATAAGAAAATCATCAAATACGCAACGCAAGATGGCGTAAGCCAGAGAGAGTTCTGGCCGAGGAATGTCACGTGACATCTCCGAACGGCTGGTTTTCGTTAATTCAATGGAGGGTATCAAATCTCCGTTTTTTTTGCAAATATTTCTCAAACCATACGAGATATGAAAAAAATATAAGGGAGCTAAGTTGTAGAGAATTTTCTCCTCTACAATTTCGGTTATTCAATTTTCGCGTCGGATGAACGGTTTATTTGCAATTACAATTATATTACAAACGGCTTTTTTTGTTATTACTACCGTATTTTTTGTCAGAAAAATTTGAAAAATGGAGGTTCTGGTCTCTGTCGGCCTACAATCATGTCTGTAAAATTTGGTTCTGATCGGTTGAACGGTTTGTCTTAAAAACAGGGAACACATTACGGACAGACAGACACACAGACATACATACATCCCAAAATCGCCGTAATTTTTGCAAATATCTCTGAAACGCTACGAGATATGAAAAAAGCATAAGAGAGCAAAGTTGTAGATAATTTTCTCCTCTACCAATTTGGTTATTCAATTTTCGTGTCAGATGAATACTTAAGCCGTTATTTTAATTTAAATTTCGAGCAGTCAAAAGACGATCGCAAAGGCCAACTTTTAGTGCCGTAACCTAAAGTGGGTCAAAAAGAGATGGAAAATTAATAATTGTTAGCGTTTCGTAAGATCGTACAACAAGCTGGATCGTACGATCGTACACCACTTTAAATTATTGTACGTCTCCGATCGAGTTCATACGGTTGGCAACCCTGGCTGCACGGAAAGCGCTGGACCTCTCCGTGTAGTCAAATGGGTCTGTGTTGCACGCCTCGTTCCAACGCTGGCCAACCCATTCCACTCAGGCCACGGCCTTCTACCAATCAGTAATACGACGTTCATCGTATGATATGACAAGTGTCGGTTTATTTTGGTGAATATGTCGAAAAATACCTGAAATATTGATGTACCTCTTCCCAATAAAGTTTTTTATGTAACTATGTTTTCTTTGTCTTAAACGATAAGGAAACCTATTATCTATATACGCCTCGCATATAGAAAATGCGACATTCCAATGTTAAGAATATTTTCCAGAGATTACAGTTGGTTGTTGCTATGCTCTTCAGTCCGGAAACTGGTTTGATGCAGCTTTCCAACCTCTCTATCAAAATGTTCAAATGTTTGTATAGTCTATGGGACTTAACTACGAGGTCATCAGTCCCTAAACTTACAAACTACTTATGAACTACTTACGAACTAGGACGGCACAAATATCCATGCCCGAGGGGGAATTCGAACCCCCGACCGTAGTGGCCGTGCAGACCGTGACTGGAGCGCTTTAGTCTCCTCGGCCACCGCGGCCGGCACCTCTCTATCCGGAGCAGCCTTTTTCATGTTCTCATTAGAACGGCAACCCACATCCATTTGAATTTGTTTACCGCATTCTTCTCTTGGTCTTTCTGTGCGATTTTTACCCCACACACTTCATGCCAACGCTAACTGACAATTCCTTGTAGTCTAAAAATGTGTCCAACCAATCGATTCCTCCTTTTACTCAAGGTATGCCAGAAATTCCTTTTCTCCCCAATTCTGTTTAGTTTCTCCTCAGTAGTTGCGCGATTTACTCACATAATCTTGAGCATTCTTATGTAGCACAATATTTCAAAACATCCTATTCTTTTCCTGTGAAAATTGTTTGTCGTCAATTTTTCGTTATCGTACACGGCAACACTCCACACAAATGCCTTCAGAAAGGACTTCCCCACGCGTAAATTAATATTCGATGTTAACAAACCTCTTTTTCCAAAAACGCTTTTCTGCCCATTGCCATTCTGCATTTTGTATCCTTTATACTGTGACCATTATGTGTTATTTTACTGAGCAAGTAAGAAAACTTATCTACCATCTTTATTGTTTCGTTACCTAATCTAATCCGTTCAGAATCGCCTGATTTCCTTAGACTACATTCCATTACCCTCGTTTTGCAATTGCTAATGTTCGTCTTATACTCTTCTTTCAAGACACTGTCCAGATCCTTTTCTGTCTCTGACAGAATTACGATGTCATCAACAAAACGCAATTTTGTTATTTCTTCACCCTGAACTGTAATTTATTCTCCAAATTTCTGCTTGCATTCCTTCTCAGTTTGGTCAATGTACAAATTTAATAACATTGGAGAAAGGCTACATCCGTTTCTCACTCACTTCCCAACAAATGCTTCCCTTTCATGTCCTTCGACTGTAATAATTATTGTCTGGTTTTTGTACAAGTTATAAATAACTTTCTTTTCCCTTTATTTTACCCTTGCTGACTTCAGAATTTGAAAGAGTATAATCAAGTCAACATTGTCAAAAGCTTTCTCTAAATATACCAGACACAGAAATGTAGATTTGCCTTTCCTTAATCTTCTAAGATGACTCGTAATGTGAGTATTGCTTTCCGTGTTCCTACATTTCTCCATACTTTTACAGTAATTCGCTGTTGTAGTTAAGAGTGCAAGTGAAGCGAATAAATATAGCTTCTGCCTTGACAATTTTCGCGCTGATAGCGATAAGCAATGACGCACACAACTGGCAGTTACTCTTCTCTATCACGTGTCGACCTACATTGGGTCTACGCCGACAGTAAGCCAAAGACGAAGCTGTGTTTTTCTGCGCTGAAAGGACGCGTATGTTCAGTGTAAAGCAAATCGCTTTTGTTCACTGCATCTCGATGCACGATTTCACGTACGGCAAGGCCCTAAAACGAATTAATCATCGCGTTGTTGAGGTTACACTAATCGCATTTACATAGAAACTAGTAAGTTAATACGGTGGTATTGCTCTGCCGCTTTGAAATCGTAATTCATTAAGTCGGAAGGTAACGAATACAAGGGAACATAATGTGCGCGTCTTCTTAAAACGGCAACCCGTTGCCGACTAGCTGCTAACGCAGTTCGTCATACGACGCAAATGAGATACTACGGTTGCCGTGTCAGAGCGTAGAGGAGGACTACCGTTTCTCGCACCCGCAAGTCTTTGGGTTGGTCTCCGAAAGCTGAGTACAGACTCAAACTCAGAAGAAGATGTGATTCTCTGTTACTGTTACAGAATGCGAGACAACAAAGGAAATTCTCTACTAATGATTGTTGTTGCTGTGAACTGTTGTGGACTGGTTTTATGCATCTCTCCACTCTACCCTGTTCTGTGCATGCCTCTTGATCTGAGAATAAGAAAGGCTTTCTACATCCTTTTGAATCTGCTTACTGTAATCGTCCCTCGGTCTTCCTCTACGATTTTTACCACACAAACTTCCTTCTGATGTTAAGTTGATGATTCATTGATGTCTCAGAATGTGTCCCACCAATCTATCCCTTATTTTAGTCATTATATACCACAAACTCCTTTTCTCTCCAATTCGGTTAAGCACCTCCTCATTAGTTACGTGATCTACCCATTATATTTGCATCGATCGTCTGTAGCACTACATTTCAAAGGCTTCTATCATCGTTTTATCTCAACTCCTTGCCGTCCACGTTTCACTCCCATACAATGCTACACTCCAGACAAATGCTTTCAGAAAGAAATTCCTAGCATTTAAATTAATATTGGATGTCAATAAGATTGGATTTTTCTGATGAATGTTCGAATGTTTGTAAATGTTATGGGACTTAACGTCTGTGGTTATCAGTCACTAAGCTTACAAATTACTCAAACTAACCTAAACCTAAAGACAACACAGACACCAATCCCCGAGGGAGGACTCGAACCCCCGACGGCGAGCAACCGCGCGCTCCGCAGAATGGCGCTTTAGACCGCTTGGCCACTCCATCGCGGCTTTGATTTTTCAGAAACGCTTTTATTCCTATAGCCATCCTGCATTTTATACTTTATTTAGTTCGGCCATCAGAAGTTATTTTGCTACCCAAATAACGAAACTCATCTACTACTTTTATTGCCTCCTCAGCTAATCTAATTCCATCAGCATCACCTGATTTTCTGACTCTACATTCCATTATCCTTGTTTTACTCTTGTTAATGTTCATCTTATATCCTCAAGACACTGTCCATTCCTTTTAATTGCTCTTCCAGATCCTTTGCCGTCTCTGACAGAATTACTATGTCATCGGCAAACCGCAAAGTTTCTAAATCCATCGACATGTAAACTGTTTAGTAATGAAGGGGCTGAAACATATTAGGAATTGTAGCTTCTTATAGGACAACTATACAGTGATTTCACACAGCTGATTTTCCCGTTAAAAGAAAGCGTTTTTTTTCTCTTTGTTTTAAAATCCTTCATGTCTTGACATACACCACCGAAAAAAATAGTGCACCTAGAAAGAAGATGACGAGAGATGCCTCCTAGGAGAGAGTAGATGTATGATAATGGTTTCAACGTCGTCCCCCAAAAGGTAGGGTAGTGACATAGCTGCCAAGGCTACCCTTTAGAGGGCATGTTTACAGCATAAGGCTCACTGAGATATTAACGTTTGAAGTAAAAAGGCGCCTTGCCACGGATTCGCACTCGTGGTTCCTACAGCCAACTGAGGGAGTTCGAAAGGGGTCAGTTTTGCCTTCGAGTGCCGGAATGGTTCTTTCGGAGAATTACCACACACGTTGCACGTGCTGCATCACTTGTACAACGATGGAAGTTGCAATAGTTACGTGAACAATCTGTCATCCGAAGACAGCGTTCTCAACTTCTACGCAGTACAGACGTCAGCCAAGATCGTTATATCGTAAGGGCGGCAGCGGTAGGTCGTGCAACTACCACAGTAGAGATGAGCCCAAAAGTGTCAATACGATCCGTTACCAACCGGTTATTTGTGCGACTATGGGCACACACACCTCTAGCTCGTCTTCTTCTCACGCCGCAGCATGCACATGCACGCCTTAATTGGTGTCGTCAGGCGATCACTTGGAAGAAGCAATAGCAGGTCGTGGTCTTCAGGTAAGTAAGGAAATTCTGGCTACCCGCAGATGATGCTCGCTTGCGCGTACTCGTAGCTAGGATCTCGTTGAGTGCATTCTTCCAAAGCACGCTGGCTCCACCCCAGGCCTTACGGTCTGGGGTGCGATAACTTATAACTCTCGCTCATCTGCACTCGGTACATGCAGATGTTGTAAGACCCGTTCAATGGTCGTCCACACACCGCGCGTGAAACTCAACGTGTTCTGCGAGACGAGCAGCGATTTCCCTGGCCAGCACCACCTCCGTGGTTCGACAACTGACACGTGCGGCTCGTAAACCAACAACTCTTACAGGTGTGGAATGATGTATCCCGAGACAATATTCGTCATCTGTATGATTGAATGGATACCAGAATGAGCACTAATGTGGGTTTCTCGAGATGGATCGGCACCTGATACCTCAGTACCACTTGAGCTATTGATCTTTAAAATCAAATGTCTGTAAATCTATCGGACCAAATTGCGTGGTCATCAGTCCATAGCTTACAAACTACTTAGACATAGGTAAACTAACCTAGGGACAAACACACACCCATGCCCCGCGGCTATTGATCTTTAAAAGTAATCATTTCACTCACTCCAAATGCACTGTTTCAAGATTAAGTCTTCAGTGAACTGGAAAACTCTCAGAGGTAGCACTACTTTTATCGGCAAAGTGGGTGTTACAAATGTGTGCAGCAGTAGAGGGTCCCGCAAAGTGTGAGGTACGCCCGGATGGCTTAGTGGACTGGGCCGCTGTCCAATAAGAGCCTGCCGTGCAATAAAGAAACTGAGTAAAGGCAACACCGTCTAGATACTAGGACACAAAACAAGCCCGTGTCAAGTTGCACCGATTGGCTGCCATCGCAAGTTATCTGGCTGGCCGCTGGGGCACAGACCACTGTCTCGGAGTGCCATCCAGTGACCTTGCGATGACAGCCTATGGTTATGACGTATTACGGGTTTGTTGTGAGGCCTTGTGTCAAGACGGTTTTGGCAAAGATCTCATTACGTCCTTGAAGAACCCATTCATTCGAGGTAGAAAGAGGCCTGGATTAAAATCTCGTTCCGTCACAAATTTTCAGCTCTACCCATTGATAAAAGTAATTCAGTGTCCACAGGCAGTTAATTTCTTTACTTCCTTTGTCCCTTCGTTAACATATTTTACGATCACTAATAATTTGCCTATTTTTGCACTTAATTTGACGTTCTGATGCACCAGTTCAAATATTCATTTTTTTTAAACCTAAAGGACCAAACTGCTAGGACCATCCGCCCATATACTTACAAACTACTTAAACTAACTTGCGCTGAGGACAACACACACACCCATATCCGAGGGAGGACTCGAAAGACGCGAGGGAATCGCCTCGTGCTATGGGGCGCCAAGTTAGGGATTGAGCGGCCGCTCTCGCTGGAAGAACAAGTCCTCCTTCGGGCATGGGTATGTGTGTTGTCCTCAGCACAAGTTAGTTTAAGTATCATTACAATTAAAAATTTATATTCCCAGAGACTGTTTTGCGTATCGAAAATGTCAAAGACATTAAAGTTAAAGGTGAAGGACGAATTAAAATTTGTGGCGCGGCCGGGAATCGAACCCGAACATCCAATTCAACCTTTTTTTTATTTTTTATTTTTTTTTTTTTGTGGGTAGGTCTATGGTTCGCGGTCGTTGGCTCAGTTCGTTATGGTTGTTCGTTAAATGGTTGGCTCAGTTTCTTTATTACAGAGAGCAGATAGCTCCCTGACCGAGCGCGCTGTGCCACGGCGCCCGGCATGTATAACTTCGGTTACCTAGCGGCAACCGGCGTATCTAGAACAGCACGGCCGTTGCCGCACTAAACCACTGCAACACTAGCGATTAAGGCGCCTCGGAATAGTGTAAGTACGACTTCCTCCACGTCACAAACTCTAATTCAGCTTCTTGTGGCAATATGTTGTGGAACATAGAAGAGGAATTAGAGTTTGTAACATGGAAGGAGGCGTAAAAATGTTAAAATGTTTGTAGAGCTTATGGGACTTAACTACGGGCTCATCAATCCCTAAACTTAAAAAGCTACTTACGAACTAGCTAATACTAAGGATGGCACAAATATCCATGCCCGAGGGGGGATTCGAACCTCCAACCGTAGTGGCCGTGCAGAATGTGACTGGCGTGCCGCAGTCCGCTCGGCCACCACGGCCGGCGAAGGACTCGTACTGAGACTATTCAGAGGCGCCTTAATCGCTAGTGTTGCGGTGGTCTAGTGGCGCCGGGCGCCGTGGCTCAGCGCGCCCGGTCAGGGGGCTAAACGCTTTCTGTAATAAAAAAGCTGAGCCGAATATTCAACGAACAAACTGAACCAACGACCACGATGCATAGATATACCAGAAGACCAAAACAAAGTGGATAAGACGACTATCTTGAGAGCATAGAGGTCTGTGTTCGATTTCCGGCCGCGGCACAAATTTTAATTCATTGCTTCACCTTTGATTTTAATTTAAGTAGTTTTTAAGTCTACGGAGCAATGACCCTAGCAGTTTGGTCCCTTAGGTTTACAAACATTTGAACATTTTCTTTGTTTAGGACTCGAACCTCCAACGGGAGCGGCCGCACAATCCGTAACATGGCGCCCTAGTCCACGCGGCGATTTCCGCTTGGTGTTACACTAGTGTTACTTTGTTTGTGACTCAGATGTAGCAACAATTATGGAACTGGTTTCACCTACGTTAAGACACAGAGTTACTGCTGTTTAAGTTTTATTATTATCGCGCCTGACTCGTATTCCCTTGAGCTACAGGTGTCGTGGCACATTTGATATGCTAAATAATGAATGCATTATCTTCCATAGTACTTTTTTACGTTCCACATTCACTGAATTGCCTGGAAGTACAGCAAAAATATTTCGCGTTATTGGCAAGACATACAGTGTCTTTTTGCACAAAGCCAAGCCTTGACGTTTTTTATAGCAAAGTTTTCTTCTTAGAAGAAAAACACATTCTTCAGGAGATGCCCGTATGTTAAAAGAGAATTGTAAATCAACTGTACAGTAACGTGCCGCTTCATACATATCATGAACGTAGATGTCTAAAGAAAGACGTACGGATCACTGTTTTCCACTTCTTATGGTTGTTGCCCATTTTTACGGCACTACCTACGATTACTATTGTAAAACTTTCTGAAAAATGAATATAAACAATACCATTTCCTATAATCTGACAAGGTACATTCGCAAATTGTGTAACCGATACTGAAATAACATTAACTATAGGACCCGTGCGAATACTTTTCATCGTTAGTGGAATGAGAAAGTTGGGAAAAAGTGAAAGTAAATTTGAATGTTGACGCTTACCTTTCTTTGCAATCAATCAATACAAGTGTTAAAAAGCGCAAACGAAAGAGCTTGATCCGCTGAGTGTTGTTAGGTCAAAAAGAACGGCGTAACTTAATTAGAATGGAAGATATCGTAAAACTAACCGATTAAAGTGTTCAATGCAAGGGCAGAAGGATACCACGTTTGAATAAAAATAAAGGATGGAAAGACTTAAGTTAATTCTGATACTTGATGACAAATCTGCTAATGAACACCTTTCGTTTAAAACAAAAATGAACGAAATCGGTCGGATAGAACGGCCTGACCGATTGACTTTAGTTTACAGCAAGGACATCCACATTAGAAATATACAGAAGGAAATCGCGTTTGAGTATAGAAAAAGGAAGGCGATAGTTATGTAAATTCTGATACTTGATGACAAATTTGTGGATGAATACCTTCTTGCCGGCCGCGGTGGCCGAGGGGACTAAGGCGCTCCAGTCACGGTCTGCACGGCCACTACGGTCGGGGGTTCGAATCCCCCCTTGGGCATGGATATTTGTGCCGTCCTAGTTCGTAAGTAGTTCATAAGTAGTTTTTAAGTTTAGGGACTGATGACCCCGTAGTTAAGTCCCATAGACTATACAAACATTTGCATTTGACAATACCTTCGTTTTAAACAAAAATGAAGGAAATCGGCCGGGTTGTTTGGTCTGGCCGATTGACTTTAGTTTTCGTAGATTCTTTTAATCTATAAGATTACAATGGAAACGTAAGGTGTAATCGATAATTACTTCACCAATGTGAGATGCTCATAACGGTAATTACGCAAGTTTGTCATCCTTATAGATAGTAGTGTAATAATGCATAAGACAGGAAACCCAGGTACCAGCATAAGACAATGATTATTATTATTTATTCACTTATGTACCTGTTATTATCTCGGTATAGAATTCCGTTAAACAAAAATGCGATCGACATTATGCGCGCTGTATAAATGACGCAGTTATGCAGTTGGGTGTTGAGTAAGCTGAATCTTCTGTATTCCAAACAGCACTGTCAAGAGTATCAAAAGACAAATATGCAATTTGAAATGAAGCTTTCATTCAGGAATGCTTGATCATGCCACAGTTGTGCGATTGGATTTCCTGTCAGAAAGGACACACAGTACGTTGTAATTGACGAAAAGTCATCGAGTAGAACCGAAGTGACACCTGCCGTTCCCCAGGGAAATGTTATAGTACCCCTACTGTTCCTTATTTATATAAATGATTTAGGAGAGCCGGCCACGGAGGCCGAGCGGTCTGCGGCGTGCCAGTCACGGTCTGCACGGCCGCTGCGGTTGGGGGTTCGAATCCCTCCTCCGGCATGGATGTTTGTGCCGTCTTTAGTATACGTTAGTTCATAAGTAGTTTGTAAGTGTAGGGCCTGATGACCCCGTAGTTAAGTCCCATAAGCCCTACAAACATTTGAACATTTGATTTAGGAGACAATCTGTGTAGCTCTCTTAGGTTGTTAGCGGATGATGCTGTCACTTATCGGTTAGTAAAGTCACCAGAAGATCTAAAGCAACTGCAAAATTATTTACATAAGATATCGGCATGGTGCAAAAAAAAATGGCAATTGACCGTAAATAATGAGAAGTGTGAAATCATTCATATAACCTCTAAAAGAAGCCCATTAAACTTCATTTACACGATAAATCAGTCAAAACTACAGGCCATAAATTCAACTAAATACCTTGATGTAACAGTTAACAAACAAATGGGAAATATTACAGGGAAAGCTAACCAAAGGATACGTTTCATTGGCATAACACTTGTTTGATTGACTGACTGATTTGTCAGGGAAGCCAAAACAGTTTTGGTCCAACTCGCCATTGCCCGCAACGAAACTAAGTTTATTGTGCGGTATCGCTCCCTGTATATCTAGTAAAGCCAACCAATGCCCTTGAACAGTGCAAGGAGTTCCTTTAACCAGTTCTTAGACACAATCTCTTCGGGTCTTTTTGTCCTAAATGTTCTGTGCCTTTGGCAGAACACTTAGAAGATACAACATTTCTACTAAAGAAACTGCCTAAATTACACTTGTGGGTCCTATTTTGGACTATTTCTGCGCATTGTAGGATCCCCACCAAGTGGGACTGACAGACGATTTAGAGAAAGTTCAGAGAAGGGCAGATGTTTTGTATTATCACGATAGGGGGGAGAGTGTCACGGGACTGATGCACGATTGAAATCATTAAAAGAAAGGCGTTACTCGTTGCCACGAGATCTTTTTGCGAAATTTATTTCACCAACTTTCGCTTCCGAATGCGAACATATTTTGTTAGCACCTACTTACATAGGTAGACATGATCATGAAATCAGATCTAAAACGGAAAGATTTAGGTGTTCCTTTTTATTGTTTAATCCTTTCATTCCCAGTGTTGTTCCTCGACAAAATGGTATTAAAAGCTGATTTATACAATGATGAACAACATGCTTCTACTACGACATTTTTCCCCTAGGTACGGTGTGTAGCTAATTCTGAGGCATTGATCCACTAGAGGCCGTCAAACGCGGCCTGGCTCCCGCTCGTTCCCGCCAGAGGGAGCGGCTAGCGAGACCGCCGTACCCGGGAGCCGGCCGTGCCGATAATGCAGTCTCGGGAGCGAGAAGACTCGGTACTCCCGGCCGACAGCAGTGCGCATGCGCACGGCCAGCCCTCCTCACGACGCCGTTAATTAATGCGCCCGTCCGGCACACGTCTACGACGGTGCGTTCACACTGCCCGCCGGGCCGGGCCGAGCCGAGCGGGGATGTGCCAAGACGAAAAAGAGGGGGAAAAACAACTTTTTCGATTTTCAAGTTGTAAGAAATTTTGACGGTATATAAGACCACATCGCATCTTTTTATCAACTTATTTTTCCTTACAAGCTTTGCCTTGCCTGTGAAAAAATAAAAAGTCTACTTTTCATTCCGCACGAGTTTTCAGTTTTGTAAAGCTCCTCACTCGATTTTGATGAAAGTATTCGGTTAAAAAATCTGATTTTTGGACACAGGGTAGTAGAACATATTAACTTTCCAATAAAACATTCACCTTTTCGAAATTTGTAACAATCGTTTTCAAATGATGCTTTGTGTCAGGTATGCGCACTTGATTAACAAAATCGTGTATTGAAAACGTTCGATAGCGGGCAGCTTACTGTACTATGCATTTTAGGCCATACATTACAGCGAGTGAAATGGAGCTAAAAGAACAGAAAAGTTTTTGCAATGGTAGTCGCACTGATATCTACCTCCTTTCACAAGTAATTGCGAGTTATCTGAACGGCGTCACGCCGCGTCCGCAAGCCTACGAACTCGGCGTGTGTTGAGCGTGGCGTAAAGCACTGCAGTGCCGAAAAAATTATTTGCTGGCCACGTATGTTGGTGCCTCGTGATGTGTTAATAATTCATAACCATAAAATAGCTATACCCTAATTTTTCTTGGGTGGCAACCGATTACAATGGACAATGATCTGCTATGGTTTTATGTTAAGGTAATACTTCACTTAAGAGGTATACAAGTAGTTTGTTGTCCACATTGTACAATTGGTGGATTACATATTTCGTGTTTCAAACTACAAGAGAAGAAACAATTAATGTGAACTGCGAATCTGCTGTTGATAGACTGAAATAAAATTTCTGAAATTCTACTCAATGACGTTCTAGTTGAGGATAATAAATGGAAGAAACCAAAAAATATACTTACATTTATTGATGCATCTACACCTAAGATTACACTATTTAGCCTTCTCTTAAGCCGGCCGCTACGGTCGGGTGTTAGAACCCCCCCCCCCCCCCCCCCTCGGGCATGGATATTTGTTTCGTCTTTAGTATAAGGTAGTTCATAAGTAGTTTGTAAGTTTAGGGACTGATGAACCCGCTTAACAAACATTTGAACCTTCTCTACATTTTCGTTTTTGTTACTCCCAGAAAATGTTCTACCACAAGGTGAAACAATTTGTATACAGTGTCTCACATAAAAGCGCTATCCCTCAGACCGAGACTAAAATACGAGTACATAACAGTAAAATTAAAGACATTTAGTTACATCCTGATAAGGGATGCTGCAACTTATGACCATGGGGTTACGTCAGGTGTGCCAGATTTATATGGTACACGCTGTACCATGTTTCAGCTCATCTCCACTTTCAAAGAACTCTACACGGTTCTCAGAATTTTTATTTATTTTGTTAGGAAGCTGTCTGATGGGAACTGCTTTTGTAAGAACATTTCCTGAATCTCACAATTTTCCTTGTCTCCATGGTACTTTCATATCGATTTTTATCCTTTAAATGAAAGGAAAACGCGCAGATTTACTTTAGCCTCAGACACTGCAGATCAGTAAAGGATGAGAAGCAGGTGTCATTTGTTTCATGTTGTGATTTCTTTTTTCGTTCTTAGTGGGCTTGTGGCCAGCAACAAGGGATCGTCACCCACTGTCAGTGGAAGATCGAAGGAAACACAGGTGTGACCAGTACTTGTTCACTGCCATCTACTTTGAGCCAGCTAACTGTTAATTGATTTTGTAATTTTATTACTATTGTTTGCACACTGTAGTGACTCATAGAATTATAAACACATTAGAAATATGTGGTATAGACCCATCCCTTTAATTTCGACTAACATTTAGGAGAGTTTTTCCTTATGTGAAAAACTAAACATTTCTTAATTTTTTTAAATTCATATTACAGAATTAATAGTAATAGAAGAAAAATAAACATATTATCATAAGTATAATTGAAAAAAAAATCATGCAGAGTAGCTTCTGCTGAAAGCAGGCTGGAGACTTGTGATACTTGTGCTGCAGAAGCAACACCATACCCCAATCGGTTCGTGCCGGCGCCGACTCGCGCCGGGAATATTAAAGATATCGAATGTTAGAGGAAGGAAATACTCTCCTAAATGTTAGTCTATATGGATGGAACGAGTGCATTACCACCTATTTCTTATGTTCATAAAATTCGACGGTTCACTACAGTGTGAGAACAATAGTAATAAAACTAGGCGACCTGTGCAAATACTTTGCAGCATTAGTGGCCAGTCATGTGAAATGGAAATAAGTAAAATTAAATATTTATCATTTAAAAATATTTATTATAGATAGTAAGAGTATACAGAATATTAAATAAGCTTGTGTTTTCTTAATTTCATCTCAAAACACTTATTTAAAATCAATTATAAAATAGCTTCTTTTAATATATAAGAAAGATAGAGGACCCGTGCGAATACTTCGCACCGTTAGTGGAATGACAAAAAAGTTGGGAAGACATGGAAGTAAAGGTGAATGTTCACGCATAGCTTTCTTCAGAATCAATCCGTGCAAGTGTTTAAAAGCATAAATGAAAGATCTTGATCCGTTGAGTGTTTTTAGGTCAAAGAGAACTGTGTACTTTATTTAGAACCGAAGATGTCCTAAAACAAACCGATTAAAATATTCAATGCAAGGACAGAAGGATCCCGCGTTTGAATGAAAGTAAAGGAAGGAGAGACTTAAGTTAATTATGATACTTTATGACAAATCTGCGAATAAATACCTTTCGTTTAAAGCGAAAATGAAGGAAATGGGTCGGATAGAACGGCCTGACCGAATGACTTTAGTTTACAGCCAGGACATCCCCATAAGAAATACACAGAAAGAAATCCCGTTTGAGTGTAGAAAAAGTGGATGAATACCTTTAGTTTTACACAAAAATGAAGGAAATCAGCCGGGTAGTTTAGTCTGTCCGACTGACTAGTTTTCGTAGATTCTTTTAATATATAATATAATAGAATCAATGAACTGTTAGCTGGATTCTTGAAGTGGCCAGCAATCGATCTTCTGCCGATAGTGGGTTGGAATTCCTTATAGCTGGGGACAAGCTCTCCCCTTCCCTCGGAAAAAAGTTAGAAAAAAGTGACAGACGCTTCTCATCCTTTACTGACCTGTCCTGCAGTGTCTGAGGCTAAAGTAAACCAGCGTATGTTGAAAATTCGAAAGTACCTTCTTGCAGACAAAGAAAATTGTCTTCAAATGATACAGCAAAATGTTCGTAGAAACGTTGTTCGTCTCAAACAGGTTACTAAAAGCAACTCAGTTCATTCTTACTTTCATCTCAGACTTGAAAGTACCGCATTTATGTCGGACACACTGTATACAATTATTTTCACCCTGTGGGAACACCTTTTCCGAAAGCTACAAAAGCGAAAAGATATATATTCTGTCTTAGGAGTAGATGCATCAATAAATATAAATATCTTTTGAGAATGAAACTTCACTCTGCAGCGGAGTGTGCGCTGATATGAAACTTCCTGGCAGATTAAAATTGTGTGCCGGAACCGGGACTCGAACCTGGGACCTTTGCCTTTCGCGGGCAAGCGCACTACCGACTGTGCTATCCCGACACGACTCACGATGCCGCCTCACAACTTTACTTCCGCCAGTACCTCGTCTCCTACTTTCCAAACTTCACAGAAGCTCTCCTGCAAACACGCAAGACTAGCACTCCTGGAAGAAAGGATATGGTGGAGACATGGCTTAGCCACAGCCTAAGGGATGTTTCCAGAATGAAACTTCACTCTGCAGCGGAGTGTGCGCTGATATGAAAGTTGTGAGGCGGCATCGTGAGTCGTGTCGGGATAGCACAGTCGGTAGTGCGCTTGCCCGCGAAAGGCAAAGGTCCCAGGTTCGAGTCCCGGTTCCGGCACACAATTTTAATCTGCCAGGAAGTTTCATATCAGCTCACACTCCGCTGCAGAGTGAAGTTTCATTCTGGAAACATCCCTTAGGCTGTGGCTAAGCCATGTCTCCACCATATCCTTTCTTCCAGGAGTGCTAGTCTTGCGTGTTTGCAGGAGAGCTTCTGTGAAGTTTGGAAAGTAGGAGACGAGGTACTGGCGGAAGTAAAGTTGTGAGGCGGCATCGTGAGTCGTGTCGGGATAGCACAGTCGGTAGTGCGCTTGCCCGCGAAAGGCAAAGGTCCCAGGTTCGAGTCCCGGTTCCGGCACACAATTTTAATCTGCCAGGAAGTTTCAAATATCTTTTGACTTTCTCGTTCATCTGCAACTAGAAAGCCGTTAACTGTAATGTCACAAAATTTTATTTCAGTCCATTAAGAGTAAAGTCGCAGTTTACATTACTTTGTTCTCTTCTAGTTCCAAACACGAAATATAAATTCCATGAATTGTATTATGTGGAAAAAACCAGATGTATGCCTCTCAAAGTCAAGTATGATCTGCTGTAAAACCGTAGCAGATAGTTGTTCATTGTAATCGGTTGCCACCCAAGAAAAATTAGTTCATTATTGTTCTCTGATTGTGGATCTTTAACACATCACGAGGGACCGACAAACGTAGCCAACAATTCAGATTTTTCGGCACTGCAGTGCTTCACGCTACGCTCGACACAGGCTGAGTTCCTAGACTTGTGATCGCGGCCCGAGGGCGCTCAGATAACTCGCAATTACTTGTGAAAGGAGGTAGATATCAGTGCGATTACCATTTCAAAAACTTTTTTGTTCTTTTAGCTCCATTTCACTCGCTGTAATATATGGTCTAAAATCATAGAACAGTAACCTGCCCGCTATCTAACTTTGTCAATACACGATTAGTGAATCAAGTGCACATGCTTGAGAAATAGCGTCATTTGAAAACGACTGTTAGGAATTACGAAAAGGTGAATGTCTTATACGAAAGCTAAGATGTTTTACTATAATGTGTCCAAAAATCAGATTTTTTAAACGCATTATTTCATCAAAATAGAGTGAGGAGCGTTACGGAACTAAAAACTCGTGCGGAATGAAAATTAGCCTTTTCATTTTTTCACAGGGAAGGCAAAGCTAGTAAGGAAAAACAAATTTCATAAAACGATGTAGCGTGGTCGTGTATACCATCAACAATTTTTACAACGTGAAAATCGAAAAAGTGTATTTTCCCCCTTTTTTCGTCTCGGGTCCGGCACGTTGTGTGAACACTCAGCCGGCGGCGTGCGCCGACTAGGCTGAGGCGGCTCAGCCAAGCTCAGCTCGTCCCGGCGGGCGCGACGAGAACCCGGGAGTATCGTGACTCGTCCTGCCCGAAACATCTCGCTCTCGCGAGTGTGACGTCATCGCTACCCCTCTACCAACGCTTTACCAACACCTTCTAAAATACAAGGCCTACGCATAGCGGCCATATTGGCACGTGACGTCATCAACAGTTGGCTGGTTCTGTCCGCGACTGTGTTGTGTTGAAAGCGTGTGCTACGTAAAGTATTACCTTTCATATAGTATCGCCTGCAGTTATTTGAAGTATGGGGTACAAGTGCAGCGTTTTAGTATTTAAGAAATAAAACATTTTATCACATTCAATTTAATATCATTCTGATAAGGGGGAAAAAGTTTGGTTCTACTGTAAGTCAAACATCTTGATGTACTTAATTCCCAAGTTTCTTGTTGCTGTACAAATATTTATATGGTTTGCTGCTGCATGTTGTCTTAGAACTTTTCAGTGTTAAAAATAAATTTCTGTTCACTCTGTGCTTCAAAAAAGTTTAGTATTCCTTAACATTCCTGTCATGTTTTTTACTTTCCTGGATTTTTATCTTAAAAGAGCTATTAAATCATTTTGAACAATACTAGAACTACCATATTTACTAAATCATTTTGGCTGTTTACACAAAAATAGCTATTACTGAAATAAACAGTTGTTTCAAAGTATTTAGCGTTTTTATAACAAAGAAATATACGATACACAATTTCGATTTAAGTTCCTTACTAGAGAAATTAATGGAACTCTGGTAGCATTTCTCATCAAGGTTGCAAAAGAAATAAAGTTTCTACAGCTCTGGAAAATAAGTCAAAGGTAGGATCCTTGTAACAGTTCTTAATTTATTTAATGAATATTTTCTCAGAAGACGATACAATCCATCAAATGATCTGAGTTTCATAAGTAGTAAGTACTTTACTAGTGATACCTGGAGACAAAGGTTTCAAAAATTACCGAAAAATAAATCCTTATATATTCTAAGAACCAATTTGCTTCATTAAAATCGTAAATATCGGTATCTTGTTGCTTTTCAGTGACAATTTATTGCAGGAAAAGTTTTATGTCCGAGGCAAGGCAAAGAACTAATTTGATTTTCCAGTTTGTCTTAAAGACCTACAGATGAATATTTGCTGAAAATTGTCAAAAGAATTTCACAGGCTCAAAACAAAATTGAACGAGTGTTGCATGTATTAATTCCCTTAGTGTAATTGCAAGGCCGTGTAGGAGAAGAAAGCACGGAAATACCGACGCAGTTGGCGCATTAAAATGCAAAACGTTCGTATAGCGCCTGCATCACAGCGAAGTTCCGACGCAGACTCAGCCGTTTGCACGGCAGCCAGCCTTCAGTTGGTGACGTCACGGGCATGCGCGCAGGCCTGTACTCTAGAAGGTGTTGGCTTTACCCGCCGTCAGCCATCGAGAGCGACGCGCGAGCGCTGCGGGAACCGAGCGGGAGTGGCGGCCGTTTTGATCGGCTCTATAATCCACCCGTCTTGGACGTTGTGTTACGTTGCCGTCTGTACGTGGCTGCGAGTGTGAGTATGAGTGTGGTTCATATTATTTTATTTCAGCAGTGAATTGTCTTGTCTTTGGTGCTGTGGCGAAGTTATGATAGCGTTATCGCTCTGACAGTGTCAACTATCAACAAAATAATGTCCCAAGTAATAAATATCTCGATAAAAACGTCTGTGTTGTGCATTATTATATGACATAAAAACCAATACTGCGATCAAAAATTAAAAACATATTTTGATGTGTAGTGCAATGAGTTAAAACAGAAGACACTGAATGTTAATTTTTCCAAAGCTGAATTCGTAATGTTGGACTGAGTTTTCCACGGCCGAGACGCACCATATGGCGTCAGCCGAGGAGCTCCAGATCGCTGCTGCCGTAAGATATTCCGTTGCGGCCTGAAAGGCTGCGTTCACAGTGGCACCGACAGACCGTCGTCAGACGCCATCGACCGCGTTCGACTGAAAACATCGACCGAAAGGGTAGTCACATTGCATCCGATATAATTTGTCACTTGGTCCGCTTAATGGAGAAAGTTAGGTTAGGTTTGAATGTATTCTGAGTCTGAAGTATATTAGATGTTAATTCCCTGGGGTGCAATGGATCCCACCGGCATTGTTATGCTTCGAAAGTAATGCTTTTGTTATTAATAAAGACATGGAATGCATACGACTGAGCTACACCTGTCTGGAAAGAAGAAAGTGGCGAGGACTGTGTACTGTCCTCAGTTATTGCTACTCCCAGACAATCGTTACGAATTTGTGAGGTACCGGTAAAAGGAGAAATTTCTGTTACATGCTTGTGATATTTCGCGGTATCATTGACAAGCAATTTACAGTTTTCTGAATTTATTTGAAGTTGTGCAGACATACACCAGTTAACCTCCACGTTTTAAATAATGAAAAACTACACCAGTTAGGGAATTTTATTGCTTATCACAACAAATGTCGAACTATATTTGCATCTTCGATTGCATTTGTTTACATAAGTACTGTGCGGTACATTTTCGACGTTTCAATGTGTGATTTCCTGATGCACTGCAGTTGTCTCTCTTAGGTTAGCTACTGAAGTTCGGAAAATCGGACAGAATAAATATTGAGGTGTGTGTTTTATCCTAACGTCAGAAACCAAACTTTTTCTGTCCGCTTAAAGGTATTGTGTCTCTTCCATTACTTAGAATATGCAACATAACAATCGTGACTTAGGCCTTCCTGTGTACAAAAACCAGTGTAAGTGACGATTTTGTGTTGTGATATCCAGTTTACTGGAACAGACACAAAACCTGCAAGTATAGGCAGACGTACTATTTAGTATGTAAAAAAGTTGCCAAGATTTTATTATGTATGCTACGATTTCCCTCGTTACAGTAGCCTTAAAAAGACTACATCTGTGCAAGAGCTGCATAAAACCACACAGGGAAACGTCACGATGTATTTATGTAAACAAAGCCACTAAAAGCGAGAAAAATTCTAAAAATGTGTTGTGCTAAGCATAAAAATACATAATCGACGCAGCTTTTCAGTACTGTATTTAAATCCATGAAGAACACAGTTATAGGCCTCCCAGAAACGAAATGAAGTTATGGTACATTGAACATCAATGTCATTCAATATATTGGTGAAACACAAGCGTGAAATTAAGAATAATTTTGAACACAGAAACCACTGAAAAGCGGAAGCACACGTAGGCCTGCACCACATTTGCAAGTCATTTCACAGAACACACTCATCACCTTGTTAAAGAACGCCAAAACCAGTAAGAATAATTTGTGGACAGCTAATACCCAATTATCACAAATGCAAAAGAACGTAATAGAACCACTACAATAACATTAATATACGCCACAATCCCGGATTGAACATATTTTTTGAGGTTATAATTCACGCCTAAAATTTCTGATAAAGGATTTAACCAACTTGTGGTTTCGAATAAACTGTAATATCAGACCATAGATTCCTAATTATATCCCGATTGTGATATTTATCGTGTGCTGGGTGCCACAATCTCTTTCTTTCTTTCACTAAGCATATCAGTTTCTCTCTGTCGATATCTAGCATGTAAGAACTTCGGTCGATTTGACCGAAGAAAACAAACTGATTTGAATTTCATCGACTATCGTCCGAAGTCTCTACATTCGGACGATGAGATCGGCTACACTGTGACCGTGACAGTGGAGTACTGATTTGAAACGATCGGTCGTTTTCCGCCGATGTCTGTCGTCGGTAAAACCCACCGATATCGGAGCCACTGTGACCACAGCATAAGCCGGGGAAGTCCCAAAAATATGGCGCGAAGTTATCATTTTTAATTTATTATATAACAATGTTTAGTGGCATACAGGCTGTAGCAGCAGCCTAGGGGTCATCAAAAGTCGTTGCTGGTAATGTTACTTTGTTTAATATTGTTCAGATAACTAAACAAATGAATTACTAGATCTTTAACAAACACTTCCGAATGTGTACGACGACACACGAAATTTCGTATGAGGTCTTTTGGCTGCGCGCCACTGTAGTTAGTCGGCGCTAGGTCCTAATCCGTACCGGACAAATAGGAATGTGCTCTCAGTATCCGCAGTAAAATTAAAATTGTCCAACACTGTATTATGGAGAGGCTAGTAATAAAGCCCCATAATTGGCAACCCGAATTTTATGCAGAAGAAATACCTGCCCGTAACTCCTACACGTCGGCTCACAAGTCTGACTCGAAGGTGGGTCAGCTTCTTTTACATCTACATCTACATGGGATACTCTGCAAATCACATTTAAGTGCCTGGCAGAGGGTTCATCGAACCACCATTATACTATTTATCTCCCATTCCATTCTCGAATAGCGCGCGGGAAGAAACAACACCTGAATCTCTCTGTTCGAGCTCTGATTTTTTTCTGATGATCAACAATATATTTTCGCATTCGGAGGTGAATGTTGGCGATTGGAGTTTCGCAAGTAGCCCACGCCGTAGCGATAAGCGCCGTTCCCATCCCAGACCCTGTATCATTTCCGTAACGCTGTCTCCCCTGTATCGTGACAATACGAAACGAGCTGCCCTTCTTTGGACTCTTTCGATGTCCTCCGTTAAACCCACCTGATAAGGATCCCTCACTGAGCTGCAATACTCCAAAAATGGACGGACAAGCTTAGTGTATGCAGTTTCTTTTGTGGTTCTGTTGCATTTTTTAAGGGTTCTGCCAATAAAACGCAGTCTCTGGTTCGCCTTTCCCACGATATTATTTACGTGTTCTTTCCAATTTAAGTCTGAAGTAATAGTAATTCCTAGGTATTTTGAGGAGTTGGCGGCCTCACATTCAATTGATTTATCTTGTAAACAAAGTTTAACGGATTTCTTTTCGTACTCATGTGGACTACTTCACACTTCTCGTTATTTAGAGCCAATTTTTACACCATACTGATATCTTATTCAGATCGTTCTGCAGTTGGTTTTGATGTTCAGATGATTTTACTAGACAGTAAATGACTGCGTCATCTGCAAACAACCCAAGAGAGCTACTTAGATTTTCCCCTAAATCGTTTATGTAAATAAGGAACAGCAGAGGACCAATAACACTACCCCGTGGAACGCCCGATATCACCTCTGTTTTAGTCGATGCCTTACCATCGATTATTACGAACTGTGTCCTCTCTGACAAGAAATTCCCTATCCAATCGCAAATTTGTGGCGATATACCATAACCACGCAATTTGATTAAAAGCCGTTTGTAAGGTACGATGTCAAAAGCTTTCTGGAAATCAAGAAATACGGAATTGATTTGCGAACCCTTGTCGATAGCACCCATCACTTCGTGTGAATAAAGAGCTGGTTGTGTTTCGCATGAACGATATTTTCTAAATCCGTGTTGACCTTGGGTCAATAGATCGTTCTGTTCGAGATAATTCATAATATTTGAATACAGGATATGTTCCAAAACCCTGCTGCAAATTGACGTTAATGAATTAGGCCTATAGGTTAGTGGGTTACTCCTACTGCCTTTCTTCAATATAGGCGTGACCTGTGCAACTTTCCAATCTTTTTTCAGATCCTGGATGGGAAGTGTGGGCTGATAAATCCGCACGCCCCCTACACCATCTTCTACGGACTCGTAAGTACGCCTACAGCTCCAGTATAGGTTTAGTACTTGGAGGGGTTCTTGCAACTGAAAAGGTTAACACCTCGTCGATAGCTTGGTCAATAGATGCGGAGCTCACACTAGGATTATTTCAGTAATGATGGGGAATGAAATCGGCCGTGCGCTTTGGAAGAAACCATCTGGCACTGCGTGTAGTGATTTAGGTAAATCACGAAAACCCTAAATGTGGATAGCCGGAGGTGGACTTGAACCATCGCCTTCCCGAATGCGAATCTAGTCATCTTGATATGGCGTGACTACTGACTGAGGACGAACCCACCTTCACACTTGGACATGAAGGGAGCTATGGAACGATCACATATTTCAGTTTATGCTGATGTCAAGCCTGCGTGACGCTGCTGTATTATTGTTGAGCTGTACTCATTATTTGTTGATTTTTTAAATTTTTACACACGCTAGAGATATATTCGCTCGATAAAGAAATGCATTTCTTTCAGCTAATCATTACATTTATTGGGCAATATGAAATGAAGTATTACACAAAATTTAAATATTGTGCAGAGTTAAAAACACATCTCGTATACTTTGCTTATGGTTGATTTTAACCAATGTAAACGACACGTAAATTTGTTCTCGAGATAGCAGTTGTTAAATTTGTTTAACAGTAGCGCTGTGGACTCCCAGTACCGTCCATGAGCACTGGAAATGATGGGTCATGACTATCATATTTCCCACTAATTCGGAAGACGAAGTGTTGCTTTATTCATCGGTGAAAGAAAAGTCTAAATAACTAAATAAACATATTACTCTAAAACGAAAATCTGCCGACAATTTCGAACCACTACGAAGAAGATTCTGATTTTACACACACTAATGGAAATAAAAATTAGTACAGTCGCCTACAACTTTCCAATTCACTCAATATTTACTGCTGAAACAGTGCATACGGAGCACAGGAAATTATTACATTTATAGATCAATAGGTGAAGCGGTGCTGAGGTATTGGGGTCAATCCATGCTGAAACACCTGTATTAGTACCTGGTGTAGTCTCAACGAGCAGCAGTGAGGCGCTGTTGTGGTATCCGTTCGATCACACACATGGCGAATACTGTCTTGGGATACATTATTCCACATCTGCTCGACCTATTTACGTAGTTGGGCAAGAGTTGTGGGTGGACGAGTCGCACTTGCAAGTTGTTGTACCGTCATAACCCACACGTGCTCTATTTAAGACAAATCCGGAGATGGTGGAGTCCAGGCAAACTGCTGACCTCTTGTAGAGCACTTCGAGTTTCACGCGCAGTGTGTGGGCGGGCGTTATCCTGTTGGGACAACTCATCACCTTCCTGTAAAAAGAAAGGCAAATGTTCGGGTCTTACAACATTCTGCACGTTGTGCAGCGCTAGTCAGTGTTACCTCCACAAACAGCAGAGGGGAACGAGGGTTTTAGCACAGTCTAACATATACAGTCGCGACACTCACTGCTGTGAAAGTTGTTACCATCTGACAGTTGCAACATTAGCGCTCCTAGTGGTGGGCAAGCCGCCCAAAAAGTGGTGTTTGTTTATAATTATTTGTGCACGTAATTAACGAAATAGTTAATATAATTTTGGCATTAAAGCATTAATAAAATATCAAGAGACATACATAATAAGGAAATTAATGTAGAAACAGCCGAACTTTACTGATTCAGTGGTATAACGAAAAAGGTCACCACGAAACAATTCTTACGAATATGTGTATATTTGCAGCTTATTCCGCTGAAAGTAGGTAGAATATAAATATAGAAGAAACATAAAATTCTATTATGGTTTGCTCTTACTATGACAAAGAGTTTTCTCATACGTATCAGTTCGGTATAGAGTCTAATGATTCGCACATTTTTAGGCTTCAGTCGTCTTTCTTATAGTTGAGTGTAATTACTTTATCTTAAGAAGATTCTTGCCGTTTGTGGTTTAGCTGTAGCAATAATTTTGCAATTGGGTTCCTCTTTATTGAAGCAAGTTTCATTGCTTTTCTTGCCACGTCTGTGACTTTTGTTTTTCAGCTACAGTTATGTTGGCTGATTTCGTATGTTAAATACTGTAGTTATTGCATTCTATATTCGTTTCCTACTTTCCACCCTTATCGATTTTACTGGAATTGTGGTGAGTAGAAAAGCGACATCTTTCTGCCAAATGGTAGGTCTTCTGGTGTTTCCTAGCCGTTTTTCTATTTTTAATAGTAAATGAAATTATTCAGTAAAATACTGTAGGTTACAAGATAATTGTAAACAAGGTGTGTTGCAATGTGCCGTTTCGTTCCTTGTCAAGGACCTTAGAAAACCTAGGAAAGACAAAGGTTTGGATATTTTTACGTTATTACCTGTTTTATGACACTATATACGTTCCCTAATGTAAAAAGTATGTTAAAATTAGTATTAACGATACTGTTCGCCCTCATCCAATATCATATTTAGAAGTGTACCTTGCCGGCCACTTGGAGCGCTGCTGTCGCAGAGTATAAGAAAGATTTGCGGGAGTGTCGAGACTGTATATGTTAGACTGTGGTTTTAGTTTGTCGCACCCCAGACTATAAGGCCCGGGTTGGAACCAGTGTGCCTCCGACGAATGCACTCGCCACGTTTACGTTGTACGCGCAAACGACCAGCACTTACATGTGATGACCTAGCTGTTTAATGCCCTCAAAAATAACATCATGTAGCCAGAATCTGATTTGATCGCAGCCCGCCATTCCATCTTCCAAGTGACGCCTCGACGGTACTATAGTCCGTCCAAAATTTCTTTAGGATTGACAGCTACGGCGGAAGCAGTAGGGGAGAGTCCACGCGGAAGGCACGGGCCGCAGTCCGCCAATCCCACGGCTCCTGCAGCCTGCCGACTCCGCCTCAGTAGGGGATAGGGAGAATATAGACGTAACATGAAAAATTGACGAGTCGTGAGTGAACTTTAACGCAGAAGTTGAACATGGAAGCGGTGCTGTGTTGAAATCAGGCGTGTGACTTAAAGTAGAGCGGGACAAGCACGTTTATGATTTCAGCAAATAAAGTGGAGCGGCTCGGCGAAGCTTCTGGTGACGCAAGTAGGTCGGCGAGGGCGCCGTACTGCGTAACAGCCTGACAGCTGTATTGCTTAAAGGTGGATGGCACATACTTGACCGGAAGTAGGAGACTGTTCATGTGTAGCAAAGATCTGCTATGTCACATCTGTGAAACAAAGGCCGGCGGGGTCAACCTCGTCGTATAAATACAAGCGAAACAGACAAGTCAGTCGCTACGATCAGTGTTGTGTGCAGTGCTCCAGAGAAATGTGTGTTTTTTTTTATCTGCGTCCATCGTTACCAAACAAGTGTCGCACCGAGCGTTTTAATTAGTGTCTCCGTGGACCCGCCGTCCTGTGTTATTGTCGTACTATATGGTTTTTATGTCACCGTGGCTCCTCGCTTTAATCATCTGTCAACTGTTTGTACTCCGAATTGCCACCACGTCTATGTTACTATTCTCCATTATTTTATCTCCCTGGCCGAGGGGACTGAGGCGCTCCAGTCACAGTCTGCACGGCCACTACGGTCGGGGGTTCGAATCCCACTCGGGCATGGATATTTGTGCCGTCCTTAGTATTAGGTAGTAGATAAGTAGTTTGTAAGTTTCGGGACTGATGACCCCGTAGTTAAGTCACATAAGCTAAACAAACATTTGAACACTTTTTTATCTCCCGTTATACATTTTTATGCATCTTCATGTCCATTTGTTTCATCTCTCGGCTGAAGAGCAGACTCTGGAGCTGCTGCCAGCCTACTGGCTGTATCGCTGGTGTGGAAATACAATTTAAAAGAAAAATCAGTCAGTCAGACCTCCGTCGCCTCAGTCTGCCGCGGCGACCACCCTAAGTTACCAAATCTTCATACTCTTTTTTTTCGAAGTACACTGAACGATCATCAGAGAGTCAGTCAGCCACTGCAGAGACAGAGACAGCCATGGCTGGGCAGTCACCTGCCGCCCGCACTGTGCTTTTCGTCGACAACAATTGTTGTTATTGTTATCGCAAAACTGAGTCTGTCGCAGGCTGGAAGCACTTGGACGCAGCGCGGCCAGCAGCCGATCATTACGAGCAACACGGCATCTCCCACGAGAGATGCAGCCAGCAGAATTGCGGCGGCCCAGCCTGGCGCAACAGGCAGCGGGGTCCCGACCTCGACAGCTGTGCAACTGGGCGTCTAGCCAACGCATGGCGCGGTAAGACTGCAGCCAGTTACTCACCCAGGAAAGGACGCGGCCACGTCTGAAGCGCTCCTGTCACCGTCTGGAGGGCGAAGCAACAGCAGTGGGAGGAGGACCTGGGCACAGACAAATATATACAGACGGGAAACCTCCGTAAGGGCCCGGTCCTACGCTCCCCTGCGGGGAGGGAGGGTTTCCAGCAGTTCCGTAATATGTCCCATGATGGCGCTGCGGTCAGAAGCAGCCCTTTAAACTGGCCAGAGCAGGCGGCAGGTAGCGGCTGACCCCACCACCACCTCCCCTCAAACGCCGGCACGCCGGACACAGCCGTAGCCTCATGGCAGGCGGCACGAGCTCTCCCCTCAGCCTCCCCTCCACGCTATCCTCTGACGTGCGAGAGGCACCCTAAGCCAGGGAACCGCCTGACACCTGCTAGCATCTTACGGAACTACGAGGGGAGCGTAGGACAGTGGTTCAGGGTGGGCTACTTCTCTGTATATGTTACTCTGTGACCTGGGTTCAACTCCCGGGCAGCGCCCAGCGCGGTACGGCCATCGCGGGGTTGGTGAGGAGCAGTGTGAGGACGGTACCTCCCTAACGCAACACAGAGGCGTAGCGGCCGGCGGACAGCCGCACCAGCAGCATCAGCTACTACGAGGATCGTGGCGTCAGCTGGACGCCGCCTCAGCGCGTACAGCACGCACGCACACTCCACTCGCCTCCGGCCGTTTGTAAGCTTTAATGTAGATAAACTGTTTTGTTATACTGGACCACAGTTTCATTGCCACCCCATCTCCCGAGTTGAGTACTAGGCTCACAGCCCATATACAACAAACAAGTGTAGCTATCATGACGTAAACGAAGTCTGGGTGTAGAACATTGCTCATTAGGTGTCAAAACTATCAAATAGTACCCACACACGTTACACATGGGCCGCAGTCCGCCAATGCCACGGTTCCTGCAGCCTGCCGACTCCACCTTCGCCGTGTCAGTCTGCCGGCCGGCCGCGGTGGCCGAGGGGACTGAGGCGCTCCAGTCACGGTCTGCACGGCCACTACGATCGGGGGTTCGAATCCCCCCTCGGGCATGGATATTTGTGCCGTCCTTAGTCTTAGCTAGTTCATAAGTAGTTTGTAACTTTAGGGACTGATGATGTTTTTTGTTTTGTTTTTGTTTTTTTTATTGTTTTTGTTTGTTTGTATAGTCTATGGGACTTAACTACGGGGTCATCAGTCCCTAAACTTACAAACTACTTATGAACTACTTACGAAATAGGACAGCACAAATAGTCATGCCCGAGGGGGGGATTCGAACCCCCGACCGTAGTAGCCGTGCAGACCGTGACTGGAGCGCCTTAGTCCCCTCGGCCACCGCGGCCGGCATAACCTAAGGACAAACACACACACACACACCCATGCCCCAGAGAGGACTCGAACCTCCACGGCGAGCAACCGCGCGCTCCGCAGCGAGACGCTTTAGACCGCTCGGCTACTTCACCGCGGCGGGACTGATGACCCCGTAGTTAAGTCCCATAAGCTATACAAACATTAGCGTCAGTCTGCCGCGGCGACCACCCTAAGTTGCCAAACCTTCATACTCTTGCTTTTTGTTTTATTCGAAATACACTGAACGATCAACAAATTAACATTAGATTCATTACAAATATATTACTAGCAGGTTAATTATAAAGTTACCATAGGGCAGGCAATTCGTGCTTCACGCGCCAACAGACCATGGTGCGTCGTCTTTAAATGATAATAAAATAATCAGTTGGTAGAAAACTCTGACAGAGTTCGGGTTTTCAGCCGACGAAAATTTTATGTATTCTTAAGATTTCACTCGCATAATGTTCCCACCTGTCTTAAGTAACAAAAAAGTATCTCGCATGTCGAAAATTCGGAACGTCGTCAAGAAATGCATTTTCGTAAAGTTTCAGTATATCGTCTTAATAATTAAATACCTCAAATAAAACTTAAACGAAAACATAATGCAGCAGTGATGCAAGTTCCATGTTTTTACAGTAAATAGTTTGCGTGAGTTGAATGAAACGTGAGACGACGCACAAGTTCCGTGCGGGACGTGGCAGCTCGCTCCTGGCCTCCCCGTGGCCACGCAGAACTGTCAATCCTAAAGGTCAAGTCACACCGGCGTACCGTATCTCGAGCAACGTCTTCGGAAGACGCCGCAGTACGTAGCACGTATCCCAACTAGAGATACGTACCTTTCCAACCGAAAGCTACGTATTAAGACCTACGTTTTCTACCCCATCTTCGTATTTGCTTAGTTGTTGAGATGGTGTGCTAACTTCAATACTGTTTGTGGATAGTACGAGAAATGGTGTTCAATGTGCCACGGTGCAACCCAGGTAACTTCAGTGTGCCGTGGATGGACTGTAGTTCAAGTAGCGATAGTGATGATGAACTGTTGTTGTTGTATTCAGTGTCAAATAAATCGAATTGGGTTCATCTGATAAATGTTAGAAGAACAGCATATGGTGAATACCACCACCTAATGCAAGATTTACTGCTTGACGATGAAAAGTTTAAAACTTATTTCAGGCTTAATTCAGAACAGTTAATGAAATTTTATCCCTGATCAGGAGCGACATTAAAAAAAAAAAGGATACAAATCACGGAAAATAAATACCTCCTGAAGAACGGCTAGCTATTTGTCTAAGGTAACAATTCCTTGCCTGTAATTTCAAGATAGAAACGTAGCCTATTAGTATAAAGTTGGAGTAACTAAAATTCAGGAGAATACGAACATAAAAAAATTACCGTAACAAGGAAAAGAAAGATGTACAACCGAAATAAGGACTTAATATTGCAGTCTTACTTACACCTATAATACTGGACGAAAAGAAATTTTCATACTTACTTGGCTTCCTTCAAATTGCTAAATTTCTTCCCAAGCTAAGTCACGCAAGTTAGGATCTCTATATTCCATGTTAGAATTGTCCCACAGCACTAAACACTTTCGCACAGCTACTTCGGTCTGAAATGCCCGATTTGATTATATTACGAGATACGTCTACGACGTTTTTCCGAAGACGTATCTCGAGATACGCTACGCCGGTGTGAAATGACCTTAAATACGACAATCTTGGCGGGCGTCTGCGCAGTGTGGACGTCCAGAACCACATCCATTGGTGTAATAATGTTCACCTCACCAGCATCGTTGCATAACTGACGCAGCACGTGCAACTTGTGTGGACATTCTCCGAAACGGCCATCCCCCACTCGGAAGTCCTGCCGCGTTGATGTGGCCAAGCGCTGTAAATTAAAATGTCCAAATGTTTGTAAATGTAACGGACTTAACTGCTGCGGTTATCAGTCACTAGCCCTTACAAAGTACTTTAACTTATGCTAAGGACAAAACACACACACACACAGAAACACACACACACACACACACACACACACACACACACACACACCCCTATGCCCTAGGGAATACTCAAACTTCCTACGGCGAGCAACCGCGTACTCCACAGCAAGGCGCCTTAGGACAGTCGGCCACTCTACCACGGCGAGCGCTCAAAGGCGCCTTGCTGCGAGGCGCGCGGTAGCTCGCCGTCGGAGGTTCGACTACTCCCGCGGCATGTATATGTGTGTGTGGGTTGTCCTTAGCTTAAGTTGGTTTAAGTACTTTGCAAGCCTAGGGAGTGACAACACCACCACCTAGACAGAAGACCGCGGCGCTCTCGTGTGACGTCAGGCAGAGTAGGTTCCGCGCGCATAGCTGAATGGCTCGGTGCTTCGGCATAGTGGGCCGTGCCTCAGCGGCTACCCAGTCAGCTATGCGCGCGCAACCAACTCTGACGTCACACGAGAGCGCCGCGGCCTTCTCTCTAGGTGGTGTTGGTGACAACCGCAGCAGTTAACTTCCACAGATTTTTAAACACTTGAACGTTTTCGGATGGGCACAATTTGACCCTTTTCAAACTCGCTGCGCTGTAGGAAGCACTGCTGTGTCTCTATGGCAAGCGCCGTTTTGCTTCAGACGTTGATATCACACCGAAACTTATGGCTGTAAACATTCGCTCTGACACTCTGGCAGCTAAGTCACTTCGCTGTCGGCGGACGATGTTGTAACTATTACAGTACATCTACTATCCCCCAGGTAGTATCTGCCGCAATAGGTTCAAAATCGGTGTCGTGTTTAAGGTGTACTAATTTTTTCCGGCTGTGTATTAATTACTTCAGAACAGCTGGAAAGCAGTTTTATGATCTGCCTGGTCTCATACTAACGTCTTGTTTTACAATATTTGTTTGGAAAACACGACCTCTCGATTTCTGATTTAAGCTGTTAAAAGTTTTGTGTTTACGTTTCTGACCAAATCACATAAGGTTTTAAAAACTCTTTACCTGAATTTTTAATAACAATAACAATGGCAATTCTGACATAAATTTCCTACAAATCTACCAGTTCATTACAATAAAAATGGTTGGTGTTCTGTAGTAAAGGAATTTTAAAAAATGTTGCATCCATTTACTGAATGTATTTTCGACCTTGTTTAACTGTATGTTTACAATTTTCGGTTCGTTTCTCGATGACATTTAGTTATAATATTTCTCACTACCCTCACGATGAATCGTCTATCTCAAGATCATGGTCCCCACATTCGACTAAGGGCCCTTAACCCAGCTCCCGAGGCGCCCCCACCCCCAATTTAAATTGGGGAGCTACACTGTGACTGAATGGATAATTCTTTTCCATACTGTGTTTAGAAAGGAATTTTATTGAAATTACAGGGTAGCATTACGACAGCTATTTTGTAAGTCTAAATTAAACTTAAACTTATTAAATTGTTTATTTAAATGACCACAGTCATAAAATATTGGATAGTACATAAAACACAAACATCTGTATAAAAGGCAGTCATAAAAGAATACATGATAGTAGACACAGTGCAGCAGTTACGAATTATAGATATGGCTGCAACAACACAATAGGTCAGCCAACACAGCACAAGGTTGTAAAGAATATACAACAGTAATTATAGTGTAGCACTCATACTATACTGGCTGTGCATAAAACAAAAATATCTGTGTACAATAACCATCAATATAGTGGTCAACAATACCGGTTTGTGCATACCATAAAAGATCAACATAAAACAACAGTCAATTATAGAAGTATAGAATAGTAGTCACAATGCACCGGTAATACAATATTGGATATCACAAAATATCTGTATAAAACTCCAGTGAACTATAAAAGAATATACAACAGTGTCTACAATGTATCAGTCATGCAATACTGGATAGTACATAAAATACAAATATCTGTATAAAAAGTCAGTCAATTATAAAAGAATACATGACAGTAGCCACAATGCAGCAGTCACGAAACATAGACATGGCCGCAACACCACAATAGGACAATCAACACAGCTCAATGTTTTAGTTATGGATCAGACCAAATTCTTATAACGGGGGAAACATCTGAAGGTTTAGGTAGGAAAATGCTCCAGGTCTAGGTTTTAGACATGATGTTTAATGTTAAGGTTGAAGATTTATTTTTTTCCTTTCTTTACAATAGATCATCAAAGATGGTAAAAATTTTTTTTGACAAAACTCAAGCTGGTCATTGAGTATTTTATCTGGGGCTTTTTTGTTGCTACTATAAATATGTATATTTTCTAGTAAGTCTAGTTTTCTCCCTTTTACTGTTTTGTGTAATATTTTCATGTTATGCTCAATATTATTAACATTATGCTTTGCATCTTTTAAATGTGTGCCAAAAGCCGTTTTGTTTTGAGAGTATGTATGTTCTCGGAAACTCGTGGTGAAGGATCGTCCTGTTTGTCCTATATAAAAACATTAACAATCATTACATTGCAATCTGTACACTCCGGATTTGCTATAATCATTCTTTTGCTGTTTCAAGTTGTGACGTAACCTTAGTTTAAGGGTGTTTGAAGTTTTGAAGGCTAGCTTAACATTGGATTTCCAAAACTTGTGTTCTATTTTGTCTGACAGGTTACCTTTGTAGGACATTGAGACATATTTAACCTTTTCATTATTGGTTCCTTTTTTATTTTTTACATTTTTTTGTGTAGATTTGTTTTTTAATTTTTTATAAGTTTTCATTACAACATCATCATTATATCCATTAGCAACAGCAATTTGTTTAAGGATGTTCAGTTCTTTTTTAACTTCTGCTGGTTTAAGTGGGATCTTTAGAAGACGGTATATCATAGAATTGAAAAAGCTTAACTTGTATCTTAGAGGGTGGCAAGAGGAAGCATGAATGATAGTATCACATGTAGTTGATTTCCTGTATATGCTGTATACATGTTCTTTATTCTCTTTTCTAATGGTAAGATCAAGAAAGTTAAGTGAGTTGTTCTGTTCCAGTTCTAATGTGAAGGTAATTTTGTTGTGCATACTGTTCATTCCTGCTTGTAAGTTGATCATATCAGTTTCAGTTCCCTTAATCATCACTATTATATCATCTACATATCTTCTGTAGTAGATGATTTTCTCAGCAAGGTTTTTATGGGTCTCAAAGAATCTGTATTCTAAATTATTAATAAAAATTTCAGCAAGGGTGCCTGCTAAGCTATTGCCCATGGCAAGACCTTCAGATTGGTAATAGATCTTATCATTGAATCCAAAATAATTGTAACTAAGAGATAATTCTAACAATTCTAGTAATTCAATGATTTCACCAAGTTGCATCTTTTTAGAATTAATAAGATTAGCTTTAATAATTTCTAAACATTCTGTGACAGGGACATTAGTGTATAGATTTGTTACATCTAGAGATGCAAGAGTAGATTCATTTGGGATCTCAATTTTGTCTAGGATTTGTGTAAGCTCATAACTATTTTTGATATTAGTTGGGTTAGTAAAAGTAAACATTTCTTTAAGTTTACGGTTAAGCATTTTATTAAGTTCGTAGTTAGGAGATGACCTGTTATCAACAATCGGTCGTATGCTTTTATTGGGTTTATGCGTCTTAACTTGTGAACGTAGCTGTGGGAGTGATACATTCATCTTTTTTAGATATTTCTTTTCTCTTTCAGAAAATAGAAACATAGTATTATCTATCTTCTTTTTAAGGGTGTTTTGAAATTTGACTGTGGGGTCTTTCTTTACTTTCTTAGAAACAAAGAATTCTTCAGTTTTGCTTATATATTCATGATCATGAATGATGATAATAGCATTACCCTTATCAGCTTTTGTTACTAGGGCTTTTTGGTCATTTAGTTTTTTATTAATAGACTGTAATGTTATCTCATCTGTAGTTTTACCTTTAAAAGAATGTTTTTTACCATCTTTTATATACTGATTTACCTTTACTGCAATGTTAATAGTTTGGGGATTACTCAATTTAGCCTGTTCTGTTGCTAGTTTTGTGTCAACTATAATTTCTTTTAAATCATTTTGATTAAAGTTTTTGTTAATGTTAAAAGCTAAACCTTTGTTTAAGAGACTTTTCTCATCCTCTGTAAAAGTTATATCTGTCAAGTTTGTAATCCTTTCAGCGAATTGATGTTCTATCTTTTGATCACTAGTCACTTTATGTTTTATACACAACTTATTGAACTTTTTTTCCTGTATTTTTTTAAAAGGAATTACAAACCTGTTGACTTTATCATACAACGCCAGTTGCATATTATGAAATTGGGTTTCGGTTAAAATATTTTAAAAAAAGGTTTTAAGTTGTTCGTACTTTTCAGACATTATGTGGTTATTTTTATAAAATTCACGAATCTGTAGTTTGATCCACAGAATTTCACTTTTTTCTCTCACTACCTTAGCTATTTTTGTGGAGCAAGGGATTTTTATTTTTGCATAGTTGGGAACAACATTGGCTGCAAGACACTTTTTATTAAAATTTATATGTAATCTATTTCTTGCTATTTTCTTTTCAATAGTTACGCCTTTATTGAAAGCTCCTACTGCCTGGCTGGGCAACATGTTGAGTTGGTTTACGTTATAGGAGGCGATCCACTTATAATATTGTAAAAAGATATAAAATAGCCAAGATCGCTTATCATCAGTTTTTATTAATGACGACCGGTTTCACTGGACTATGTCAGCATCATCAGGTCAAATAAAAGGGAGAAAACTAGACTTACTAGAAAATATACATATTTATAGTAGCAACAAAAAAGCCCCAGATAAAATACTCAATGACCAGCTTGAGTTTTGTCAAAAAAAATTTTTTACCATCTTTGATGATCTATTGTAAAGAAAGGAAAAAAATAAATCTTCAACCTTAACATTAAACATCATGTCTAAAACCTAGATCTGGAGCATTTTCCTACCTAAACCTTCAGATGTTTCCCTCTTTATAAGCATTTGGTCTGATCCATTGTTGCGGCCATGTCTATGTTTCGTGACTGCTGCATTGTGGCTACTGTCATCTATTCTTTTATAATTGACTGACTTTTTATACAGATATTTGTATTTTTGACTGCTGCATGTGGCTACTGTCATGTATTCTTTTATAATTGACTTTCTTTTTATACAGATATTGTATTTTATGTACTATCCAGTATTGTATGACTGATACATTGTAGACACTGTTGTATATTCTTTTATAGTTGACTGGAGTTTTATACAGATATTTTGTGATATATACAAACCAATATTGTATTACCGGTGCATTGTGACTACTATTCTATACTTCTATAATTGACTGTTGTTTTATGTTGATCTTTTATGGTATGCACAAACCGGTATTGTTGACCACTATATTGATGGTTATTGTACACAGATATTTTTGTTTTATGCACAGCCAGTATAGTATGAGTGCTACACTATAATTACTGTTGTATATTCTTTACAACCTTGTGCTGTGTTGGCTGACCTATTGTGTTGTTGCAGCCATATCTATAATTCGTAACTGCTGCACTGTGTCTACTATCATGTATTCTTTTATGACTGCCTTTTATACAGATGTTTGTGTTTTATGTACTATCCAATATTTTATGACTGATACATTGTAGACATTGTTGTATATTCTTTTACACTTGACTGTGGTTTTATACAAGTGTTTTGTGATATGCATTAACTAATATTGCATCACCGCTGCATTGTGGCCACTGTTGTATACTTTTTAATCGACTGTCATTTTATACAGATATTCCTATGGTATGCACAAAGCAATATTATATGATGACCGCTACATTTTAACTGTGTTAGTTTTTCGTTTATAAATGACTGTCAGTTTATTCAGATATTTTTGTGGTATGTACAAACTTAATTACGCCATCAATGTAGATATTAGTCTCTGTTTTCAAATGACTTCTAATTATTTTTATAATCTGTACAACACGTTTTTAACCTCATTGTATTTAACATTACATTGGTGTGTGCTGCCATCTGGCGCCATATTTTTTACCCTTGACTTGTATCATGTATCAGTTTGCTTTTGTCACTCACTGTGTTAATTACGTTTTATTATAATGACATAGTGCACCTATGCACTGTAAATCGTTTTATATAACAACTATTTGACATTACAAGGTATGTCTCATCTCTAAATATGCCCGATCTTGCTCTTATGGATTTAATTGACGTATCTTCTTGTTTTATTATAATGACATGCATGTTTTAAATTTCCGTTTTTCCTTTTTAACAGATTATGGCCTTGTAAAATATTTTATTTGACCTGATGATGCTGACATATTTCAGTGAAACCGATCGTCATTAATAAAAACTTATGATAAGCGATCTTGGCTATTTTATATCTTTTTACAATATTATAAGTGGATCACCTCCTATAACGTAAACCAACTTCATTTGGTCTTCATAGAATGGATTGGGTCCATTTATGATAGGAAGATTGTACTATAGACTTAAATCGTGTCCAAAATTTCTTCAACTACACTGTTTGTATCTGTTAAGTCTGAAGGATATTTTGAGGCAAAATCAATGATTTTAAATTCAGTTCATCGTTTTATAGGTCCATTAAATATAAAACAGGTGAAAACAGACCACAAACTTGTTCATACTTGGCAAATCTTGTTGTGAAATCTGTCATAACAAAATCCAAAGCAGGAATTCTTTTCGTGAAATTCTGTTAAGTAAATTTAGAGGGCCGGAATTTGAAGCTGAGTGTAGTACGATCTTGCTACCGCCTACTTACATTTCGCGTAAAGATCACAAAGACAAGATAAGAGAAATTAGGGCTCGTACGGAGGCATATAGGCATTCTTTTTTTCCTCGTTCAATTTGGGAGTGGAATAGGAAAGGAAATGCCTAGTAGTGGTACAGTGTACCCTCCGCCACGCACTTTACGGTGAATTGCGGAGTATGTATGTAGATGTAGATGTATATGTAGGAAGGTTGACAGAAGTTTTAAATTCATTTCAAGTTTCCAGTTGAAATTGTTCAGGCATCTTTTGATACGTGCCAGCTTTCCTTCGGATAGAAAACTTTGGTGAAATGCTACGCGCCTGAGCAACTACTGTTTCTTAATTCAAAATGGTTTTCACTGAGTCTCGTAGGACCTGCATCTCATTAAGGAACTCTTTAATTAGTTGCATTTCTGCGTTGAGGGAAATTCCTCTGTTTGGTATAATGACGGTCTAGCAATCGATACAGGGCACGATCTTTTATCAAAATTATGATTTTAAAAGGCTTTTCAAAACTCCAAAGTATTTATTGAGACCTACATTGCAGATGGATTTAATTTAGGTAACTTAACCACTAGTAACTGATCTAAAATTTTGAGGGCTGAAGGATACTGCTTTAATATCAGACACACAGCTTTTACTATTTCACTCCATTGCATATCAGAAAGGGTTTGCATTGATAAAGAAACATACTGTTTCAACAATTCCCAACGACCAGGGCTTCTAGATGATTGGTTGTTTAGAGTGGGTAAGGGACCAAACAGCTAGGTTATCATGCCCTGTGACTCAAAGATATATTTAGTAGGTGACAGTGCAATAAAAATGTGGTCCATCGAAGAACATTCTGCTAGCAAAAGGTGGGGGAAACTAAAAATCATTTAAAATCGGTAATATCTCAAGACTACTGAAAGTAGCCAAGGAGCAATGGCGGATGATATTACATCATAGCATATGCTGATGATGTGATGATTTGGGAGGAAAATGAACAGAAATTGGAAGACCAGCTCAACACCTGGCAGAAAGTAATTGAAGAAGCAGGTATGGAGATAAGTTTAACAAAAAGTGAAGTAATGAAAATCAGCAGGAAAAATGAAAAAAATCAAGGATGTAACTTGCAAAGGAGACGTTATTAAAGAAGTAGATGCCTTCAAGTATCTAGGAAGTAAAATAACTTTAAAAGGGGACATAAAGGATGAAATTTTAGAGAGAATACAAAACTCTTCAAAATTTTATTATTGTGTATCTGACATAATACGAAATTGGAAAATACCTGCAGAATCAAAAGTTATTATGTACAAGTCATATTATCTGCCAATTTTGACTCACGGATCGAAATGTTGGACTTGGACAAAGAAAGATCTGAGCAGGATACAAGCAACAGAAATGCGATTTCTACGTGCAATCCTTGGCAAGACAAGAAGGGACAAGATAAGAAATGAAACAGTACGACGCACTGCATCAAGACCCTGAAAGAAATTATAGAGTGTAATAGACTTAAGTGGTTTGGCCGCGTTAAGAAAATGGGAGCTGAAAGTCTTCCAATAATAGCCCTAGATTGGACGGAATCTGGACGAAGACCAGTTGGAAGACAGCAAACAAGATGGGGAGACCACGTGAAATATGATGTGAACCGAAGAGGATTGCAGTGGGAGGAGGTGTTAAATGACGTATTGTGGGAGAACAGAGAAGCGTGGAAGAGGCTCTGTCAACGACCTGCATAAAAGCGGAAACGTTGCCGGAAGAAGAAGAAGAAGAAGAATATCTCAAGAGTAAAAGCAACAGTAAACAGGATAACCTACAGCGCACATCTCCGCAGCGACATAAACGTACAACTCTTAACTAGTGACGAGCAAACAATGTTCAAGTGTTTGTTAAGCTTATGGGACGTAACTGTGGGGTTATCAGACACTAAATTATAAACAACTTATGAACTACCTTATACTAAAGACAGCACAAACATCCACGCCCGAGGGGGCATTCGAGCCCCCGACGGGCAACGGCGTCGCGCATCGTAACATAGCGCCTCAATGCGCTTGGCCACTCCGCCGCGGCCACGGAGTTAGCAAGTGAACTGCTACTGATGACAGATGCAATGCGTGTGTTGCGCAAAGAGGAAAAGGCTAATGCCTCGATAAAAAAACCAATAGCCAAAGGAGGCTGGAGAAGTAGAGCGGCGAGTCAAGCTGCACTGCTTCTAAATATGTACGCAATCCAATGGGGCAACACACTGTGGAGCGGCAAGCAGCGTTGCTTGCAGCGGCGAGACGCTTGACTCTCTGGTCGGAAATTAAGCTCCGATTTCTTTGCAGCGCTGCTCCAACCGAGATGCGTTGCTCCGCACGTTTCTAGACTGTATCCTCACTTACCGCGTTCATCATCATCATCATTAGAGACTGATAATGCCTTTCAGCGTTCAGTCTGGAGCATAGTACCTCTAATAAAATTTCTCCATGATCCCCTATTCAATGCTAACAATGATGTCTCGTCTGTTGTTATGCCTTTTACTTCAAAATCATTCTGCACCGAATCTAAGTACTTTCTTCTTTGTCTACCTCGACTCCTCTTACCCTCTGCTGCCGAACTCATGAGTCTCTTGGGTAACCTTGCTTCTCCCATGCGTGTAACATGACCACAACATCTCAGTCTGTTCGCTCTAACTGCTTCATCTATGGTGTTCATTCCCAGTTTTTCTTTGATTTCCTAATATGGACACCCTCCTGCCATTGTTCCCATCTATTAGTACCTGCAATCATTCTTGTTACTTTCATATCTGTATCCTCTACCTTATGAATAAGGTAACCTGTATCCACCCAACTATCACACCCATACAACAACGTTGGTCGAAAAATAGAGCGGTGCACCGCTAACTTAGTCTTGGTACTTACTTCCTTCTTGCAGAAGAGAGTAGATGTTAGCTGAGCACTCACTGCATTAGCTTTGCTGCACCTCGATTCCAGTTCTTTCACTATGTTGCCATCCTGTGAGAAAATACATCCCAGGTACTTGAAACTGTCTACCTGTTCTAACTTTGTTCCTCCTATTTGGCACTCAATCCGTTTAAATCCTTTCCCACAGACATTACTTTTGTTGTGGAGATGCTGATCATAATCCTTGCACCTCTGCTCGAGCTCTGAAATATTAGTTTGCAACCGTTCAATCGAATCGGCCATTGCAACTAAGTCATCCGCATATGCGAGACTGCTTATTTTGTTTTCACCTATTTTAATCCCGCCCTGCCAGTCTACTGTTTTCAGCATCCATCCATAAATAGGATAAACACATTAAAGAAAGAAAAGTGTTGTTACTTAAAAGTAAATGCATAATTATGGACTCTTTTTTGTCAATATGAACTATTTCATGAAATTTCTCATATTTTCAGATGAAATCTGGCTATAAATGATTTTATAATGAGTAGAATGAAGTTTTAGTCGTTATTTTAACTTCGCCAACCATTTGTTTATTATTTTTATCACTACAGCTAATATTACGTAACATTTGTTTTGTAATTGGAACGGTCTAACTTGATAAAAACACTGTATTTCTTCTTTTTATTACCCAGACGTTCTTCATTGCTGTCGCAGTATCTTCAGTGTGGTGCCGCGGCAAAGTGGCCGAGCGCATTGAGGTGCTATGCTGCGATGTGCGAGGCCCTTTCCCATCGGGGGTTCGAATGCCCCCTCAAGCATGGATGTTTGTGTCGTCTTTAGTGGAAGTTAGTTCGTAAGTAGTTTGTAAGTTTAGGGACTGATGACCCCACAGTTAAGTCCCTTAAGATTAACAAACATTTGAACATTCAGTGTGGTTTCACTTACTTCTTGTTATTACATGTTTAGGTATTCCTGTTTTTCTACTTCTTTTGCCTTGGTGTGCGTCCCAAAGAAAACCAAGAATTCCAATGTTTGTAAAACTATTGGATCAAACTGTTCAAATGTTCAAATGTTTGTATAGTCTATGGGACTTAACTACGGAGTCATCAGTCCCTAAACTTACAAACTACTTATGAACTACTTACGAACTAGGACGGCACAAATATCCATGCCCGAGGGGGGATTCGAACCCCCGACCGTAGTGGCCGTGCAGACCGTGACTGGAGCGCCTTAGTCCCCTCGGCCACCGCGGCTGGCGGATCAAACTGCTATGGTCATCAATTCAGAGTAACAAACTACTTTAACTAACTTATACTAAGAGCAACGCACACATATACACACCCATACCCGAGGGAGGACTCAAACCTCCGGCGGAAATGGCCGCCCAGTCCGTAGTGTGGCGATACTGTTAAAGGTACAATGTTAATGTTTTTCTTCAAATGAAAGACAATAATTATGATCTTTTCTTATGTTAACCTTATGTTAACTACTGACGTGTTTATTGGTTCTTGTGTAGCATCTGTGCTTTCTGTTATGGTTGTCATCCGCCATCGGAGTATATTGTAATTTATTTTTGTAATAAACCCCTTGATATCAGACTTATTTCGAGTTTCTTTTACTGCATTTGCTAACAGGTTATGGGCCCAGATGCATCAGTCTGTTTTTTGTGAGCAACGGCAGAGTTTTCGTGTGTAAAAACGATTTTGGCACAAGTGACGTTTGTTTTTATGTGACGCAATGGAACAATATGCAAATACGTGCTTGAAGTTATCTGGAGGGGACAATTGGGCTGTGTGGAAATTCCAGATGGAAGTGATATTACGAGGAAAAGGTTTTTCAGATGTTGTAACAGGCGTTGCAATTAAGCCTCCGGAGGAGAAAGTAGCTGAAGAAAAGGCGTGGCTGGAAAAGGACGCTAAGGCGCACGAACTTTTCGTGGAGGTAGCGCCGCTCACTCACCTATTATCCTGTACGTCCTCAGCTGGTATGTGGGCTAAACTGGAAACTGTGTGTGGAAAGAGTCCGCAGTGAGTATTCATCTACTTCAGAAAAAGTTTTATTCACTCCAATTTGGTGATGACTCGGTGGCTACAGTTATGTCGAAGTTAAAAGAAATCAACACGAAATTGAAACAAGCGGGTGAACCACTTTCTGAGAAAATGATAATTACCAAGGTGGTGATGTCATTGCCTGAGACATTCAAACATTTTCGTTCCCTTTGAGAAGCAGACACTTAACAAGTTAACTTCGAGATTGCTAATTGAGGAAGAGAGAAATAATCAGGCCGATCAGCCGTCGGTAGCTTTGAGTGTTAGCAGGCAGCAAAAAATTACCTGTTACGCTTGTGGTAAAGAGGGTCATTTTTCAAAGGACTGTAAAAGCAAAATGAAGAGAGAAACGATAAACTGCAATTATTGTAAGAAAAGGGGTCATTTAAAGGCAGATTGCAGACTGCTTAAGTCTAAGGAAGGCAAAAAGACTCAGGACATAAATGCCTTTATGTGTGCAAGTGAAGAAACTGAGCAAGAAGATTATTGGTTTATGGATACAGGTGCTAGTGAGCATATGTGCAATAAGAGAGAACTGTTCAAGGAACTGAGCAAAGTGTAAAGCCCAGTGAAAGTTACTGTGGGTGATGGTAAGGTTCTTGACGTGATAGAGCGCTGTACTTTGGAACTGTATGCGTGGAACAGTGTTAAGTTTATCAAAACGGTACTTAGTGGAGTGCTTTTTGTGCCTGAACTAAAATTCAATTTGTTTTCGGTAGGGACTGTTTTGGACAAAGGCATGCATTTAGTTTCGAACAACGAGAAATGTGAGTTTTTGAACAGTAAAGGCGAAATTCGTGCACTGTCCATACGTGTTAATAAAATGTATCGTATGTCGTTTTCCTTGAATGGAACACAGTCAGAACTGTCCATGGTTACTTTGACGTGTGCAAGTAAAATGCAGGCAGCTGTTGACAGTAAAGGAATTAGTGACTTTTCAACTGTTGGTACTGATGGTGTGAGCAAGTTAACAAACTTTGGTCTTGTTAATCTGTCAAAGAGTGTTGAAAACTTGAGTGTTTGGCATAAAAAATTGTGCCATCAAAGTATTACACATGTGAAAGAGTTTTTGTCTCGTAAAGGAGTGGCCTTCATTGACGACTTTGTCACTTGTGAAGAGTGTTTGGCAGGTAAACAACATCGCTTACCCTTCCCCTCAGTACATCAAGAGCCAGTGCCCCACTTGAATTACTTCATGCAGACATCTGTGGACCAATGGAGACGTGTTCGCTTGGAGGTGCGAGATATTTCTTGCTTTTGAAGGATGACTATTCAGGTTTTCGCAAAGTATTCTTCATGAAACAAAAGAATGAAGTTAAAGACTTGATAAAAAAAACTTTATTGCAAAAGCTGAGAGAGAAACTGGTCAAAAAATTAAAGTTCTAAGGAGTGATAATGGACTGGAGTTTATGAATGCTGATTTACGTACATATTTGAAGGAAAATGGAATAACCCATCAAAGGAGCACTGAGTACACACCACAGCAAAATAGACGAGCTGAGAGAGAAATGCGCACCATGGTTGAAGCTGCTCGTTCAATGATTTCAGTTATGCCCAAGCATTTCTGGGCTGAAGCAGTTAACACAGCGGCTTATGTACTGAATCGAACTGGTCCAAGTCCTGTCAGAGGTAAAACTCCTTTTGAAGCCTTTTATGACAGAGAATTAACTTTGGAACACTTGAAAGTATTTAGGATTCGTGTGTCTGTACTTGTGCCCAAAGAAAAGAGACTAAAACTAGACCCCAAAAACAAGATAGGTTTATTTACGGGTTATGATGATGTGAAGGAGTACAGAATATTTATACCTTCCACAAAGAGAGTTGAGTTGCATCGAGATGTAGTGTTCTTGCCACCAACAGTATCAGAACGGAAGAAGGAAACTGATGTCCCTATAGTGGAGTCCGATACTATCTGTTGAGATGAAGAAAATACAGATCAAACATCAGAATCAGAGGGGCAGAAAGAAGTAGCAACGAGGACTCAGCTCGTAGGAGAAGACAGAAGTCAACTTGGAGAAGAACAAGAGAACTACAGACGACGTGGAGAAGATTTATTTGAAATTGTGGATGTTGAGAATGTGAAGTCATACAATCTGAGACCCAGAACAAATATTCAACTTCCAAATTACTTAGAAGATTATGAGTTGGGACTGTTGACAGCTGTGAATGATGTCGACCCCAGCACCTACGATGAAGCAATATCTAGTAGTGATGCTGAAAATTGGAAAGAAGCCATAGCAAGAGAGCTGCAAGCACTCTAAGAAAATAATACATGGGGTTATGTATTTAAGCCAAATGACTGTAACATTATTGACACAAAGTGGGTTTTTAGACGGAAAAGAGATGAAAAAGGTAACATTGTATCTTATAAAGCTCGCCTTGTAGCTAGAGGTTTCCAACAAACATTGACTTATTCAGAAATTTACAGCCCAGTAACAAAGTTAACTTCAGTGGGATGTTTTCTAGTGTTTTGTAATGATAACAACTTACCCATCTATCAACTGGATGTTTGTAGTGCTTTCCTATATGGATAGATAGTTGGAGATTACTATTTCAGCTTGCCTGTTGGGTGCTTCAGCAAAATGAAGGGTAAAGTTTGCAAACTATAAAAGGCTCTGTATGTTTTGAAGGACTCACCAAAAAAACTGGAACATTAAATTCCACACAGTTATAACTGGTTTAGGATTTGTGAGAAGTGATTTTGAGTATTGTTTATATATAAAGGCAGATAACAGCAGTAAAACATACCTACTTGTTTATATTGATGATCTTCTCATAGCTTCAACTTCTCAAAATGAAATTGACAATTTAAAGTTGTTATTAAGTGGTAACTTTAAAATGAAGGTTTTAGGACTGATTAGAAACTACTTGGGAATGGATATTGTTCAGAATTTAAGGGAGGGAACTGTTACTATCTCTCAAAGTACCTATCTTGAAAAAATATTAAAAGTTCTTGATATGTATGAGTGTAATTCTGTTTCAACTACTATTGAGGAAAATTTTGATCACAATGTGCTGAAGAGAGAAACATCTGAAAATGAAAGCATTGAGAAAAGATGTAGAAGATTAATAGGGTCACTGATGTATGCCATGTTATGTTCAAGACCAGATATTTGTGTAGCATTAAGTATTCTAAGCAGATACCAATCATGTGCAAGTCAAGATTTATAGAGTGCTTTAAAACGTGTGTTGCGTTACATTAAAGATACCCTACAACATAGTCTGTTATATGCTAGGGATAGAAAGTGTGCAGATACCATAACTGGTTATGTTGACTCTGACTGGGCTGGTGACAGAGTAGACAGAAAGTCCACAAGTGGTTATCTGTTTAAAGTTTTGGGTTGTAGTGTTTCATGGGCATCTAAGAAGCAGCCTACAGTGTCCCTGTCATCAACCGAATCAGAATTTGTAGACTTAACTATGGCTACTAGTGAAGCTTGTTGCTTAGTAATTTGTACCATAATCTTTCTGGCAGTCAAACGGCTGTTGTACTTTATGAAGACAACTTACCAGTAATAAGCCTTTGTAAGAACCCACTGTTTCATGATAAACGTAAGCATATAGATGGAAAAATTTTATTTGTCAGGGAGAAAGTTGATGCTAAGAAAGTTGTGATAAAGCACATTATCACAAATAAGCAACAAGCTGATATCCTGACAAAGCCACTTGGGAAAATTAAATTTGAAAAGTTTAGGGCCTTGCCAGGACTTTTTTAAGTGTCGTTCTTTAGTCCTTGTAACACCAATAATTAACAATGAGGGAGGGTATTAAAGGTACAATGTTAATGTTTTTCTTCAAAGCAAAGACAATAATTATGATCTTTTCTTATGTTAACCTTATGTTAACTTCTGAGGTGTTTTTTGGTTCTTGTGTAGCATCTGTGGTTTCTGTTTTTGTTGTCATCCGACATCGGAGTGTATCGCAATTTATTTTTGTAACAAACCCTGCAAAATCAGGCTTATTTCGAGTTTCTTTTACTGCATTTACAAACAGATACAGGCAATTTTTTCAAATATAAACGCAGGGGGTGCCACTTTCAACTCCGTTCTCCTTTCAAAATAAACCTCTGCCCACGTTTTGTTTGCGCTTTTCAACTTTCATCTACTGTTAGCAGGGGCAACGCGAGCAATCGTCGTCCTTCCTTGTTCAACAATTGATGGGTTAGGATGCTCCTGTTTCTTCGAAGCCTACATTAAAACGTGTAACTGTGAGATGAAACTGCCTAGGTGTTTTTTCTTCTTTAAATAACCCCCTTATTATTAATCTTCAACGTGTACAGAGTTTCATTCATGATTCCTTCTCTTATCACAAATATTGCAATTCTTATTATAGTTAAAGGTTTCGGCACCATTACGCTTCATTATGCACTTCACGTAATCAGTAATCTCCATTGTCTAATGTTAGAGCTTATTTCGTTTCATTTCTGTAGTAAAAGAACCTGCAGTTCTTAAACATTTTTTTGAAGTCTGACCACTGATATATTTTCCATACCATGACTAAATCTAAATTCTTGCACAGTCTGTACTGTTACATGAAGCTCAACATGTCCAAACATTTACCTACTGTAAGAAATTGCCATAAATAAAATAATCTATCGGTGATCTCTCAAGAGATGACGTTGCCTGTGAGCCGATGAGCTATTCTGAGGTAACCGTAACTTATTACCATTTTTATAATGATATTTCGAGCCTTTTGCCTCAGCCATGACTGTTACATCCGCTATTTAATCCCTTTATGCAATTTTGCCGTTTCAGACTCTTTATCAAAATTGACTTTAGTTGTTATTTATTTTAATGTTTTCACTCATAATTATTCATGTTTCATATAGCATAATCTCTAGGTATCTTTCTAACTTGACCTATACAGACAACAGAGTGAAAGTAGCCTGTTATTAAAATAAGCAAGATCTCGGGCAGTTGAGTTCTGCAAATGTAAGTTAAAAAGCTCACTGCTGCTCTAAATTACTTTACGAGTGGCCACAGTACATGCACAATGGAAAATTATCTAACTCCTCACTCATTAAGGGAGCAGCTAACGTTTTAACAAACACCAAATCAATGTTAAAAAATAAATGAATCGATAATTAAACATGGGATGAAGAGCATGAAATCATAAAGCAGAGGTTTGATTTTTTTAAATCATAATCTATTCTGTAAAATAACAAGCAAATACATGTGGGGGAGACCAAATTAAGCACACACCTTGTACAAAAGTAAATTAAACCATATAATTACTGCCTGTATTAAAATTGTTTCAGCCCTTTATGAATATGGAGGTAATGTGGGAGGAAATTTTCAAATCCACAATGGGTAACTGAAAGCATTCATTCATTCAGAGACACACGTGTACTGCTTAGTGGTACATTACAATGATGGAACACATGAAAGCAGCAGCAAAACGAAGTGTCAGTGGTGTCTTGACGAGATGGCAGGTGTCTTGATCACAAATTTAATTACACTGTGCACTAAACGAACTCATGTGTGCTGAGGCAGCGGCTCACTATTCTTAAGTACCATGTAGTGTGTGACCACACTGAATTTCATAGCATTCACAAACAGAAATTAATTTAGAATAAGCGAGTAAAGCACGTGCGAGAATTCATATAGAAGAAAGCTGGTATTAACTAAAGCATGGCTGAAGGCCAATGTAACGACCGTTACGAAAATATGTGGTGCAATCGATCATACACGACAGGAAAGACAGAATCAAATCAGAAATTCTGAAAAATATTTAGCATACTCGCAGATGCAGAAATGATGCGAAAACGTTAGTTAAAACACGAAGGAAATTCAAACATACTAGGTTTACACGAAGTCTGAAGGCCACAAACGTGTATTCTAACTTGATGAAAACTGGACACACAATCAACACTGGATTCAAAATGCAAATAATAAATTTATACTGAATTTACTTGAATACTGTAAATTAACAAACACGTTCCCTAACACAGTGAAAGATTTACTCCAGAGAACTATCTCTGAAATACCAAGACTACCTGATCAAAAAAAAGTAAAGTCCTAACAGCATGCCTTCCTCTCAGCATGATTCGGCAGACTACTTACTTCCACAGTCGTCTAAGACAGAATGAAGAGTCCAGAGTGAACCTCTAAAGCCTCAGAAAAACCTTCGGCCCCCATACACCAGATATAGAGTGCGTTGAAGGCGGCTCAGAGTGAGTTCAGAGACTAGTGTTTACAACCCTTACTACCTGGCCAAGACAATTCCCTCTACATCCACTCACAGAGAGGTCTCCTGTCGCCTCTTTCCTCCAAGATTAGGTTGGTACGACACTAAGAACACAGCGACTTCACTGTCTTGCCAAGTAAGCTTGTCTCTGCCCACCCAGCAGACAGTAGCGCAGACAGCAAACAAAGCCATGCATTCTTAACTACAGCAAAACGAAGCCTAGAGCATGAAGCGGCGACTGTAAGCCATTGCGCAGCAGTTAGTCAATGTTAAAAGTAACCTGCCTCATTCACATGAACATACAAGTTCAATCACATGGGTTGAAACATATATAAATATGGGCCAAACATACATAAACATGGGGCATTGATCATTGATGAAAATAATAAAATAATTAACACGCAGATAGGTAACATTAATAGTGCAGAAACACTTTAGGTTAAAGAATGTGGTAGTGTTTCAAGAGTCAGTGTATCGCTATAGTAAAGCAGCCTGCTGCTCTAGACCATGCGGCCATTATGCACAGCATACGAATTCCAAAAGATGTAATAAGAAGAAATAAATAAAGGGTCACTTAAGATGCTGCAACAGCAATGAAAAACGTATGGGTAATAAAAAGAAGAAATACAGTGTTTTGCTCAAAGCAGACCGACCCAATTACAACAGAACTTTAGCTAAAGCAAACACAGATCACAGGAGCTTGTCCTTCAATATGATGTTACCTAGTTGTTTGTACTTTTCTTACTGTAATAATACATTGGATAAAACATACCTTGTAGTAATGACCAGCTTTTCAGCTACAGATGGCTGCTTTACAAATTTAACTCAGTTGGATTGCAAATGTACTGAAATGTGCTGCAATTCATCCTTATATAATGGGAAAAAAGCTCAGGAAATTACTTTAGCCGCTTTAATAGATGGTGATTTTCGCGAAACTGTTTACGTTCATCCCTTACAAGAGGTACAGCATTATTCCTCATTCCTAAAACCGGCAGCACTTTGAGTCCACTAGACTGATACATGACATTATCTGACATTTTCCTGACTAACGCAGCGAGCCTTAGTGCCCCACTATGCTCATGTGCAGTGGCGCTACCATCTTCATTCAAAAAACGCGCCGCTTGACTCTTCACTCACCGCTCCACTATGTTTTCACCCTAAGCTTGTGTTTATAGCCCGCAGTTCTTCCGCGACGGAGCAGTGGCTGTGATTTTGCAGAGGCACCGCTTGTCACTCATGAAGCAGGTGGTTTAGCCGCAGTGACCAAGAGCACCCTGTTCCCAACTGGAGGCCAGACATATAGAGCACCGAACAGCCCCATAAGCCACCGTGTAAGCGATTCGAAAGTGTAGGCGTTGGTATTTTAACCCTTTCCTGCCCGACGGGACTTAAAAGTCCCAGCCCAGTTACAGCGTCATAAAACAAAGTGGAAAATGATATCTGACTCGTGTTCCGGAGGGGACGTTACGGTCCCTGTGATGTATCATATGAAATGCTCGCTGGCCGAGATTGTTCAGCATTACTGCTCAGAAACAGCAGTAAACAATGGACTGTTCGACGACTGTGTGCACGACTTTCTCAGGAGAGTTTTGGTGTCGCAAAAGGACGCTGTTGTGTGTTCTCACGTTGGTAATTTAGTTTCGTATTGTTTTAGTTAATGGAAACTGATATTATTAATGGAATAGAGCTGCTCTTATTTATGTAGCGTTCAAAACTGTGTCTGGATATTATTAGTACTGACAGTGTTTCAAAGGCATTTTGTCTATGTTATTTTTGTATTTGTCTTTGTTGCTAGGTGCCAGTAATAAATGGTTGTAGTTTCGTTGTCTTTTTTTTTTTACGAATTACGAAATATGAATACGATTCAGGGATCACTTCAGTTTGCTTTTCTTCCTCCGTCAGATCAATATCTAATATGACATTTTGATGTAAAAAATTTTCTTTTGTTGGTTGCTGGTAAAACATTATGTTAACAGAGATAAGTATTTCATTTTAGCTCCCAATTGCATTATGACCTCTTGGGCTTTGTAGTCCACGATTTAATCTTTTTATTTTATAATTTTTGCTTCAAATAAGGAAAACAAAAATGTGTGAATACACTAATGAACTTTTATTCACTTTGGTAGTAGCTAAATATGAAGTTATATGCTCGCTTGGGCAGGAAAGGGTTAATGCCGCAGCAGAAGAGCGGAGGGGCCGCCCCCGCAGCCACACCTATAAACAGGGCCCACACTTCCTTATGAGAAACAGCGCATTGCCAAGCTACTGTAAACTATAAACACAACCTAAGGGGAGAGCAGAATGCAGCTAAAAAACAGGTTATAATCCTATGGGACCAAACTACGTTGGTCATCAGTCCCTAGTATTACAAACTACTTAAACTAAATTAAACTATCCTTAGGACAACACACACATCCATGCCTGAGGGAGAATTTGAACCTCTGACGCGGGAGGCCGCATGATCCGTAACTTGGCACTCCAGACCACTCAGCTACTCCTGTGTGGCAGAACGCAGCCTGTGGCCCTCAGCCTCATTGTGAAGATGTTGGTTTCTGTATGGAGTCGGTCGCTGCGGCATCTGGTCTCCCACAGCAGCCTATGCTGAGTTGCGCCAGAACACACACTCCTTGCTCCAGCCTGCGGTCGACATGCACCTGCCCTAGCATTCAACTGCTCCGACTCCCAACACTGGTGCCTGGTTGTCTGCAACAGCAGCGGCAGGAGGCAGGTCTGCGGCACTGAGCCAAACGCCCCAGCCACTGCACGGTGGAGTTCCGACTGCTGCCACAGTATCACCCCGTTTACATGGGCTCCCAAAAGCGGATTTCGTAAACCGATTTTCCAATTCCGCTTTTGGTTGGTCACGTAAACACTCCAAAATCGATTCTGGAAATGCGCTTCTCTAAAGCGGTTTTCCAGTTCCACAATCGATTTTCGTGCCCATGTAAACGCAACCGATTTTGAAGCGTTCTTGGCTTGTAAGATTGGGTTTTCTTGTTAAGAATTTTCGGCACATATGGAAAGAGTGATATTGTCTAATGTGAAATAAATGTATAAATATTAGAGTGAACATAAATCTGTGTATTTAAATAAAGAAAAATAGCGATTGTGCAGACTAAATAAGGAACTGAATCAGCTGTTTTCCAGCCGCCATGTTAAGTGAGCTAGGAAATCCGATTCAGGCTGTGCCATGTAAACACGACAGCGAAAAACGGTTTACGAAAATCGGTTTTCGTCTTCCGGAAGATGTGTTGCATGTAAACGTAGTGTATGACAGTTGACGCACCAGCAGCAGCCGCTCTGCCTGTGCCGCGTCCCCCGAAGCCATCTTCTGTGCCCTGAGCAGCAGGGACGGCGCAAGCCCAAATGCCGCCCCGTGCGAGCTGCTAAATTGCCGCCCCCCGCCGATTTTTTAAAAATAAAACGTATGTGGAATTTTATTTAAACAAATCTGTAGGAAATACCAGCAATCAATCGCAATTTTTGTTTTTACTTTTCCGATCTACCTAGGTTTCGGCCAATGAGTCGCCAGTCTCGAAGTTTCTAATGTGTGTTTCCATCTAACCGTCATGTTTACAGTTACGTTCAGTATGACGGTACAGATGAAAACATAACTCATAGTATTGAGAAGAGCCACGCTGTGCCCGTAATCTATATAGACCTGGAAAATAAAAACAAAAATTACGACTGATTAGTGACATTCTCTTCAGATCTGTACAAAACAGTCGCTGGGCACCAGCTCAGAAATGGAGTCAAACCTGATTGAAGAAATCTAGCTCATTTTAATAAGCCTTGTGAATTTACAAAAAATGTTCAAATATGTGTGAAATCTTATATTATTGTAGGATACACTGTTCTGGAGTTGAAGTCATGCGAATTGAGCCACGTTAAATTGCATTTCAGACCGAATTTCAGTACAGACGCAGGTGAAACGGTCAAAGAGTGGGGCTGAAGACAATGGAGAGAGGAAGAATAAGGAGATGGAGTAATATATAATGCAATAAATACACACCCGCGCATCGACGGGTGCTAATGCTAGTCGAAATATATTAACTCACTGCACGGCGGCTGTTCATTTCAAAGAACTGACACTCGCCATCTGTCGTAATTTCCAGGTGTCAGTTCTTTCGTTTCTGATTATAGAAGCCGGCCGCGGTGGCCGAGGGGACTGAGGCGCTTCAGTCACGGTCAGCACGGCCACTACGGTCGGGGGTTCCAATCCCCCCTAGGGCATGGATATCTGTGCCGTCCTAGTTCGTAAGTAGTTCATAAGTAGTTTGTAAGTTTAGGGACTGATGATCCCGTAGTTAAGTCCCATAAGATTTACAAACATTTGATTTTGATTATAGAATAAGGGGCAACATATTAGTCATCGCCGTATCACGTCACTTTTCTGCGCTTTTTTTCATTCTAGCTATTGAGACGACGCGTGCTTATTTGCCGACTTGCCAATTTTTGAAGTAACATATCATAAGAAAAATAAATTTTCGTATTCTGCAATCTGGAAGGAGAAAAAATTCTAACTCATGAGTAACATGCATGCGCAATACTAACTGTACATTGTATGAAAAGCACTTATCCATTACATCCCAAGTTTCAAGAAATTAGGACGCACCAATTCTTCTGTTATTACGAAACGCAGTGAAAGTGCTTCTGACCAATCTTGACCCCCTCGGACATCTACCGAGACGAATTCTGTAGTTTTCGTCGTAGAGAACGCAACAATGAACAATACCTATTGTCTGCAAAGGCAAAGTGGTGACGCGACAGCGCCAGGAACTAGGTCACGTGTCGAGGTACAGCGAGGCTATGGTTAAACTAACGCCCAAGAAGTATAAGCAAGAAGTTCACAATAAATATGTGACCGATGATATGGATAAATCTATTATCAGGCAGCAATTTCTAAGGTATTACGAACAATAGAAAGAAATACGAACTTTGTGAAAACTGCTCAAATTTTGTAAAACAGAAATGAACTCAAAGCTAGCGAGGAAACCCTTAGATGTTCCATCTATGGATTTTCGTTTTACAAGGTGTCAAAATTAACGTTCTTTTGTGGGGACGAGAGGGCATTGTTGCTAAAAGACCATACTTTCTCAGGTTTTCATCAGAATCAAAGCGACCAGTACTTAGATGAAACGTGGTTTCACACGCATTATACAATAAATAAATGTTGGCAAAGTCATAGTGTGCGAGTAGTATTGTCAATTAAAAGTGCCGGTCAGAGTTTGTTGTTCATGCAGGCAGAGACAGGTGTTTCATGGCTCAAAAGCCAAAACGCCCGACTATCGCTCAGAAACGGATAGCAAAAATGTTCAAACATACGTCGGAACCCCACCTATGCTAGGCTTACTACTAATGTCTTTATCCCGTGTAATTACTCGCAGCGTATTTACTCATTCGGAATACTTCTAGCCATTGTCGGTGTTGGACATGTTTGACTGTAGTTATGTTCAACATTTTTTTTTCCATAATGCGGGTAGAATGAAACACTCAGAAACTGTCATTTGAAGGGCTTAGCAAAATTGCTTCAGACTTAACATGTAACCGCAGTATCAAACATTGCATTCGAATTTCCAAATTAGATTTCGTCTTCTGCAAAATTAGTTGTGAGTAAACGCACGGCGCGTAACAGGCTGGCAGCGCTCCACTCAATACTGGCGTGTAGAGTTGTGGCAATTCGTCAATGAGTCGTTAATTTGAACGAATACAAGTAAAGAATCGTAAGAATCGAATCGTGATCCGTACGTATCGTCGTTCAAAAGAATCGTCTGCCGCGTGACGATTCTAAGTTCCAACGATTCACGATTCGAAGGCGACTGCCGAATCTTGCCGAATCGTGCCGAATGCCGGAGAGAAGAGGGGGACGAATCGTCGTGCAAAAGAATCGTCTGTCTCGTGACGATTCCAAGATCCAACGATTCATAATTCGAAAGCAAGTGGCGAATCGTGCCGAATAATCACGAAAGCCAGAAAGTGTGTGAACAAGGGAAGCACAGAACGAAGATGGTGAGCTGTTAATTATTAGCCTATTCACGAATTACATATGACAGAAACAAAACGTAGCGAAATACACAGCTGCCAATACATACGAATATACGTCGTTTATATAGTTTACATATTATGTATTTAAATGAGCAATTCTTACACTTTTGTGTTTTTAGAGAGGTGTAAGCTTTTCGAGTTCGTCTAGGTAGTTGTAGTTTTTGTAAAAACTCAATTTGACAGAAAAAATCTTTTTATATAAAAACGCGATTTTAAATGTTTTTAAAGCCACCTCAAAAATCTTTTTTACCTTGGTTTTTACGTTATCAGCTTTCCTGAAAGAAACCGATTTTGCAAAATGAAACATTTTAATAAACGTAAATTTTTTGCATCTCGAAAGAAATTTAATATTTAGAGACGGATTTTTTATTTTTAATGGTTATTTCGTGTTTCCTTAAACTAATTGATTTTACATAAGTATTTTATAATGATTAGATATCTGTTAATTACCATAGATTTAATTAAATGTATGTTTAAATGGCTGAAGTATTCAAACAGAACGAAAAAATAATTTATAAGGTTACAGCAGGATACTAAACCTACAACGCTACTAAATGAGCTATGATGACAGCAGAAATAGTTGGTAGTGTAATATGTATTTATAACCGTTCGCAAAGCTTCAGACTATTTACTCGAGAATTTTTGAGAGCTGAATCGAATAGCTTTGCCTCATTATTATTTTAAGTCTGAACTTTACGCACCATAAATATTTTAAAAAATGCGATACCTATATTGTCACCTTTTCGGCATTTTGTAAGAATCGTGACGTCGCAGACGAGAAAGAATCGTGGACGAATCGTAGGAACAGATGCAAAAGGTTAAGATTCCAACATCCATGACACAGACATGTATTGCCATCTATGAGCAAGATGTAGAAGTAAGAATCGCGCCAATGCAGACTAAAGAATCGCGAAAGAATCGTGAACGAATCGCAGGAATCGATTCACAATGTGGGATTGAATCGCAAGAATCGATTCCTAAAAAAGAATCGTGCTGCCCAACTCTACTGGCGTGTAAGCCAGACTGCTTCCCCCCTCTCTGTTCCTCCGGCGTAAACAAGTGCTGCCACAGTGGCGAGGTAGAAATTGGTCCTCCTCCATCCCCTTGTTCAACAGGGGCAGGTAGTCGAGGCGCCATGCCACGGTTCCCAAAGCCGCTCCCTCCGAGATTTGGTTTCGAATCCCCTCTTGGGCATGAATGTTGAGTTTGTCCTAAAAAAGAAACGGATGGGCTGCAGATTTGCCGCCCCTCGGAAATTGCAGCCCCGTGCGGCCGCACGTTTTGCACGTGCCTTGCGCCGGCCCTGCTGAGCAGCATCGCCAGCCTGCACTTATATTTGACCAGGCCCGACTGGTTACACACACAGCGGATTATTCCGCTGCGGTCAGTTGACCGTCGCCCCTCAGCCTGTGATTATAGCCAGCGGTTCCTCTGTGACGCAGCAACCACTGTAATTTTGCGGTAGCTCTGCGCATCACTCACGCAACAGGCGACTCAGCCGCACTGACCTTGAGCATCCTGTTCCCACCTGACAGCCAGACAAAGGGCGCACTGCGATATGGCGTGCGGTTCCGCCGCGCGCACCAAACAGTTCCATAAGGCGCCATGTAAGCGGTCGCTGCTGCGGCCGGCACTACCGCGGCGGTTTGGAAGTGCAGCTGCTGGTATTTTGAAGCCGCAGCGGAAGAGGAGAGGAGCCGCTACCGCAGCCGCGCCTATAAACAGATCCCGAGCTGCCTTATGAAAAACAGTACACCGCCAAATCGCCGCGATTCCTCCGCCGCGGAGGAACCGCATGCTGTAGACACAGCCTCACAGAAAGCTAGCGTTTACACACACTGCGGTAAAATCTCCGCTGTCGTCGAACGAGTCAGCCGGTTATTGGCTGTGTACTTTCATCATCAAAGCAGTTCTCTTTAGTTTTGCTGTTGTATTTAAATTACTTGTTTCTAAGCACCTCTTTCTTACTGAACAAGTATTCCAACAAAGAACTTTTCATCTTCTATTATTGTAACACTAGAAGTAAGTTGAAAGTATAATAAAATATTATAAAAAAGTGCTGTTGTTTCTGGTTTTCCAATAACGTTTATATTTCTGCAATGAAACAAATCAAATGTACAAATGTCTGTAAATCTATCGGACCAAACTGCGTGGTCATCAATCCGTAGCTTACAAACTACTTAAACCTAGGTAAAGTAACCTATGGACAACACACACACACACCCATGCCCCAGGGAGGACTCGAACCTCCACGGCGAGCAACCGCGCGTTCCGCAGTGAGGTGCTTTAGACCACTCGGCTACTCCACCGCGGCGCAATGAAACATTTTTTAATAACAGCTCACAACAGTTGACACGACAATAAAAGATATGTAAATATCCTATGCCAGTACAGAGTGTGACCACTGCCACTTATAGAATATATGAATCGAATTTCGCCCATATGTAACAAATGAAAATTATGTACAAAGGAAAACCATTTCTCTCTCTTTGGTCCATTACATCAAAGTCGCTACGAATACCCAGGCAAACTTTACGCCAAGAATTTCTGGTAGCGTCTCCGTCCTTGCATATATCGAGTGTTTTATTAAACAAAACAGACCTTTCTTGAATTAATAAAATGAAAATTCGTTGTCTATATCCAAGATACCCGTGTTTTCAATAGAAAATATCCAGTTAACAACTGAGTACACTCCCGAAGGCTCAACTTGCACTGAACAAAACGATTGTTGACGCTTGACGGTAGAAAAAATTCGCCGTGTGTGTAACCGTGCATCTGGTCGAGTCTGCCACTGCTTGGACGGTGGCGAGAACTACCGTTGGCGCCAGGGGCTGCCGGCGGACGCACAGCTACCGCCGAAGGCAGATCAACCGCTCTGTTATTATTATTATTTTTTTTTTTTTTTTTTTTTTTTTTTTTTTTTTTTTTTACTGCTTAGTGTGCAAGCTGTGATTTACTCCAGTGCACTACTGCTGGGACGGCAGTGACGGTCAATTGACCACGGCGGAAAAATCCGCCGTGTGGGCAACGGGCCCCTCAATTCAAATGTTTGTAAATCTATCGGACCCAACTGCGTGGTCATCAGTCCGTAGCTTACAAACTACTTAAACCTAGGTAAACTAACCTAAGGACAAACACACCCACCCATGCCCCAGGGAGGACTCGAACCTCCACGGCGAGCAACCGTGCGCTCCGCAGCGAGACGCTTTAGACCGCTCGGCTACTCCACCGCGGCCAACGGGCCGCTCCCCGGCGGATTTTTCCGCCGCGGTCAATTGACCGTCACCGCCGCCCCAGCACTGGAGTAAATCACAGCTTGCACACAAATCCGAGCAGTAGCTGTGCGTCCGCCGGCTGCCTCTGGTGCCAACAGCAGTTGTCGCTACCGCCCAAGCAGTGGCATACTCAACCAGATGCACGCTTACACACTCAGCAGTGTTTCTATCTTTGTTTTATTCAGTTGTTTTTTCAGCTGAAGTGGAGCCTTTCCGAGTGTACACAGTTGTTGGATTTTTTCGCCCTTGAAAAAGTGAATGATCTGCTTATGTATAACGTAATTTTAATTTCATTGTTGTTGTTGTTTGTTAAGCTTATGGGACTTAACTACGGGGTCATCAGTCCCTAAACTTACAAACTACTTATCAACTAGCTAATACTAAGGACGGCACAAATATCCATGCCCGAGAGGGGATTCGAACCCCCGACCGTAGTGGCCGTGCAGACCGTGACTGGAGCGCCTCAGTCCCCTCGGCCACCGCGGCCGGCTAATTTCATTATTTCAAGAAAGGCCTGTTTTGTGGGATAAAACCCTCGACATATACAAGGACCGAGACGTTACCGGAAATGCTTGGCGTGAAGTTTGCCGGGGAATTCGTAGTGACTTTTGCTGTACCGTGCCGCATCCACAAACGGTCGCTGGCTCGGCCAGCACGTCTTCCCGCAGCTCGCCACAGCGGACGCCAGCAGTAGGGGAGGTAGAGGACGTCACAGGCACCCGGCCGAGGCGCGCAGCCACAAGACCCACTGTATTCTGCAGCCATGTAGTGCCCGCAGGCAGCCAATCGCGGAAATGTGTACCTACGCAGCGACGGTATTTAAGCTCGCGCAAGGACAGACAGCTCTCTCTTTATTGAAAATCTCCGACTCCGTTACATATCCCGCAAATCAGATCCGCCTAATCCTCTAGTCCATCCCCTCCTCTCTGCACCTGGTACATTGCCGCGCCTCCACCACTGTATTCCCCCTGCTCTCCACTTGTCCACCCTCCGGATCCTTTCCCGTGGCAACTTCCGTACCCTCCCCCTCCCGGATGATGCCCTCCGACCTGACATCTACCCTTCATACCAGCTGTGATCCTTCTCATTGCTCCCTCTCCCCCTTCTCTCCCTGAGGGCCCCGTCTATCCCTCCCTTCCCGTCTCTTCTCCCCTCCTCCGCCCCCCGTCCTTCCGGATCCTCCTCTTACTGCCCTCCCCTATTCTTCTTCCCCGTGGCTTCCTGGGACACCATCCCCCCCGTCCCTTCCCTACCGGCTCTGTGGCCCCTCCCCACCCTCTCCCTATCCTTTTATCCCTCTTCCCCCCACACCACATCTTAAATGCTCTCAGTACCCCAACTCCCTCGTGTTTCGACAAGTGTGGTGTGTTTTAGTTACATTGTTTTATTTTACAACAGTGGACGGCCAACCCGCAGCCGACACCGTCAGTTTTAACTTGTGTATCTCTCTGAGTGTGTGTTGTGTTTTTTGTTTTAACTCCAAATAGCGAACGGTCTCACCATGGCCGCCGCCCTATGCTCATTTTAATTGTGTGTGTGCCACTGACATTCGAGCAACTTTTTATTCACCAATTTCGTCATTCCAAGTGTTTTATGTCACCACTGTTTTCCTCCATTTTATGTACTTTGTTTTATCTCCATTTTAAATCTCCGTTTTATGTCTGTATTATCTCCAAAATTTTATCTCCTTTGTGTTTTTATGTTTTCCGCTGTCATTTTTTATTTCTGTAGGCCGAAGAGCGCCAGTGAGCGCTGCCGGCCCGCCCCTTCTTTTAGGGGAATTGAAATCACAATACAGGAAAAAAAAAAAAAAAAAAAAAAAAAAAAACAGACAGCTCTGAGACATCAGGGGGCTGAAACTCATATAGGGATTTCCGGTAACGCGACGTTGGTTCGCTGCCAGGCCACATAGAGCGCTGCGAGCGTTGCGATTTTTCATCTCGCTTTCCTATTGGATGATTTACGCTTTACAGTCCTCCACATTTGTTTTGATTCGTAGATGGTCTTCTGTGCTGAGGTTCTATATCAACGTCTTCCTACCTGCAATCTTCTGTGTGCATTTTGTGAGTTTCATGAATTTCATTTATTTGAACTGTACAGAAGTTCCATTTCATATGACTGAAGATGCATAAATAGTAATCAACAGAAATAAAAATAAATTGGTTTCAGCAGACATTACAGTAGGCCTACATTCTTGTTTGCAGGACAGTGTATATGGCTGTAAAATTATTTATTTGTACAACCTGCTATCCCTCTTTTGGTCACATGAGTGGATTTAATTGTGCCTTAGCGTATGTGAAAACTGAAAAATCATTTACATAGAGGCATGCAATATCAGATGATTTTTAGTCTGACATGCGCAAAATCACATTTATTTCCATGGGATAACGCCACATGGCGAAAATCGCAGTACCGAGTTTTAGAAACAAACAATTTTACGGTCAAAACGATTACCACGACGTCATTTACGAAGTTTGGCCGACTGTAAACAACAGGCACAAGCGATTAATGTTAGTTTTTGATTTAAATTTCTCATATATATTACTTTGCAAGGTCTCAGAAACCTTTCTATGTGGTCGACCCTCAAAGAATAAATGAAACATATTGTCATCTAACACCAATTATTCGTGTATTTAGAAGTAAACATATGGATTTTCGCGCCACATTTTTCGGATTGAAAGTTCAGTGCCAGGCCGCTAGTAGCGCTGCTGTCGTTCTGTGTTTCCGTGTGATAACATGGTCTTTGCACTTCTGTTATTTTTGGTGTTCTGTGTGAGACATGGACGGACCACTCCGAGCAGCCGCCAGCCGCCGCAGAAGTCCACGCCGTCCAGGAGGTGGCCGTTCTGCCCAGCCGCAACGCCGACCGCCGGACTTGTACACGCCGCCTGGCCCGGCCTCTGGTCGCTGCCGTCGTATTCTTGCTGAGTATTGTGTGCCCGCACACACGCAACCCTGCTACACTTTTTCTGTACAGTGTGTAGAGCCTCGTAGTAGCTTGTAAGGAGGCTACCTCAAGAAGAAACAGAGTAAGGTGGACGGCCGACTTCTGTTTATTGGGAGAATTTTGGGAAGATGTACTTCACCTGTAAAGGAGACCGCGTATGAAACGCTTGTACGACCACGTCTTGAGTATTTCTCAAGTGTTTGGGACTCGCAGCAGATGAGTTTAAAGGAAGACATAGAGGCGGTTCAGAGGCGAGCAGCTAGATTTGTTACCGGTAGGTTCGACGAATGCGCGAGTATCACGGAAATGCTCCGGCAACTCAATTGGGGATCGCTGGAAGAAAGGCGACGTTCTTTTCGTGAATTTCTGTTAAGTAAATTTAGAGGGCCGGAATTTGAAGCTGAGTGTAGTACACTCTTGCTGCCGCCTACTTACATTTCGCGTAAAGATCACAAAGACAAGATAAGAGAAATTAGGGCTCGTACGGAGGCATATAGGCATTCTTTTTTTTTTTTTTTTTCCTCGTTCAATTTGTGAGTGGAACAGGAAAGGAAATGCCTAGTAGTGATGCAGTGTACCCTCCGCCACGCACCTTACGGTGAATTGCGGAGTATGTATGTAAATGTAGATGTAGTTGTTTTTCTTAAAGCAGAGACAATTCCAGTAACTGTAAAAGAAGTCTTACCCAGTGGTCTCTGTTATTTTTGTATTGACCCAAGGAGGGAATTTTTGTTATCTGTTAAGCACAAATAAACTGTCAGCTGTATTTATTTTGTGCTCAATTCACAATATAGCAACTTTGATGTGTTGGACGAAAAACAAAATGTTTGTTAATCTATCGGACCAAACTGCGTGGTCATCAGTTCGAAGCTTACAAACTACTTAAACCTAGGTAAACTAACCTAAGGACAACACACACGGGCCGCGGTGGAGTAGACGAGCGGTCTAAAGCGTCTCGCTGCGGAGCGCGCGGTTGCTCGCCGTGGAGGTTCGAGTCCTCCCTGGGGCATGGGTGTGTGAGTTTGTCCTTAGGTTAGTTTACCTAGGTTTAATTAGTTTGTAAGCTACGGACTGATGACCACGCAGTTTGGTCCGATAGAATTACAAACATCTGAACATTTGAACAACACACACACACCCATGCCCCAGGAAGGACTCGAATCTCCGACGGCGAGCAACCGCACGCTCCGCAGCGAGGCGCCTTAGACCGCGGCTCCATTGCGGCTTGGACTAAAGAGAGAGGAATAATGTTGCTTTTGACATATTATATGCAGCAGTGGTAGTGCTCACACTCTGTAGTGGCACAGCATGTTTACATTTACATCGGTTTTATTGTCGTGTCATCTATGGTGGACTGTTCTTAACAAACGTTTTATTTGTAGAAATGTAAACATTATTGGAAAACCACTAACAATGACTCTTTTTTATATCTATTATTATACTTGTAACTTACTTCTTGTGTTAGAATAATAGAAGATAGAAAGTTCTCTGTTGAAATACTTGTGTTCAGTTGGAAAGAAGCCCATGTGACACTTATCTGTTGTCGACATCGCGCCATTCGAAATGCCCTTATATCTTGTACGTTTGACAGGTAATGCTTCCTACACTTAAATAAAATATGTAAACAGCACGTCTCATACATTGTTTGCTTTGTGGCCTCCTCTTGTAGTATACTCTCCTTGTATACCTTCAAGCCCTGTAGTTTACGTATCCTCAACCAGCGTTATTGTCAGCATTTGTACGTGTTGAATATATTTTGTTGTATTTTTGCAGTGAATTGTATTTTTCAACCACCCATGTGGTCTGTCAAAGGAAGTCACCGTCATTATGAACTAGTTGAAGAATTTCATGTCATCCTCCTTCAACTTTTCAAACAACATGTAGAAAGCTACAGCCTCTCCGTTCTTTCATTAATTGGATGTACCCAAATTAGTCGATTTTCTCTTCTCCTTTTCAGTCGTTGGCGCTGTAATAACAATCGCAGAATGTGCTTTCTGTTCATTTCTGCACTTAAAAGCAATAAATAAATTAAATGCCGCAACAAAACAATGGCGACGGAGATATTAGCGGCGTGAGTGTAAACACTAGCTTTCTGTAAGCGGCGATGGTCAAATGACCGCGGCGGAAAAAATCCGCTTTGTGTGTAACTCACATAAACTGTGCAGTGACGGACTCTCGCACTGGACCCAGATATTCTGGAAGCAGGCAATGTTTTGGTCGCGCGTACGCCGCGCCCGCTTCAACTCAGCAACTCAGTACGGCTTGGGATCCCGTAGTTGCGGAGTTGAAGCGGGCGCGGCCTACGCGCGATCAAAACATTGCCTTATATGGTCAAGGAACTGGGCACCAGTGACGTCACTGGCGGCGGCGCGGCTATATAAGCACGGCAGCGGCCGCGAAACGACAGTCATCCACTTGACAATGGCAGAGGAGTTCTCTGTTGAAAGCTCGTGGGCAGTAAACCACATGACGCTGCTTGTAACCCGAGAAGATTTCATTAATGGATATCGCCGCGAAAACATGCACTCATATATACGTATTGTTATTGATAAAAAAACAACGACAACGAAACAAAAATAATATTACTAATTGGAAAAATCTGCCATCAGGGCATGTGTGGAGGAGAATTTGCGTAGGTGCTACAAAGATCGTGGCATCTATATCTATTCGGACAGCCAGGCAGCCCTGAGATCACAGGCAGCTCCTATAACAAGGTCTAAAATTGTTGCAGAATGTCACAGGGTTCTCGTGGAGCTAGGGGAAAGCAATAGAGTAAACCTATTGTGGGTCCCTGGCCACTCGGGGATCAGTGGAAACGAACATGCCGACAGATTAGCCAGGATGGGGACAGAGGCTCCATTTATTGGACCGGAACCTGTCCTGACAATCACCAAGGCAATGATTAAATTGGAGCTACGTAACTGACTCAGAAGACAGCACGTAGAATATTGGACCGAAGTCCATCAACAAAAACATGGCAAGGTAATGATGCCAAAGCCTTGTTTTGAAAGAAGATCTGCAATCCTGGGTCTGAACAGGAGAGAGATTAGACTCATGGTTGGATTGCTGACAGGCCATGGAAATTTCAAAAAACACCTACATACAATGGGAATAACAGAAGAGGATCCTAAATGTAGGCTCTGTGATGACGGTGATGAAACTGCATCACATCTGATCTTCGAATGCATTGCATTGGAGAATAAAAGGCACAGAACATTTGAGACAACCAGACCCGAAGAAATTGTGCCTAATAAAGAACTGGTAAAGGGACTCCTTGCACTGTTCAAGGGCATTGGTTGGCTTTACTAGACATACAGGGAGCGATACCGCACAATAAACTTAGTTTCGGTGCGGGCAGTGGCGGATTAGAGCAAGACTGTTTTGGCTTTCCTGAAAGAATCAAATCAAATCAACTGGAAAATATAATGCACCAATGCAGTGGCGGCTGGTGCTTCAGATGACTGGGGATTCACTGCATTCAGTACGAGATCTTGCTTATAGCGCCCCCTCCCCCCCCCCACCTCATTCGGCGCGCCAAAGAGATAATGTGGCGCATCTCTGTGAGTGGCGCCAGGGGAAAGTGCCCCAGTTTGCCCCCCCCCCCCCTTTAGATATACTTTCGTAAAAAGATTTGCAGTATGTCTTAACTCGGCTTGTTTGCGCTTGCTGCTACTCGAGCTGATGCGTCGGCCTACCAAGTTCATTATTTCACACTTTTTTTTCTAAGCTTACAGCTAAGTAATTTGTTTCTAAGAGTTACTGAACGCTGTTCAATTTTCCTTGATAATGAACACCAAGAACATATGAGGAGCAACTTTTCAAAACGCATTATGTCCACTGGTGGACAAAATTGAGTTTGATATGGAATCCGTTATTATATTACTCGCTCCACACACTCCTGCAATCAGATTGTGTCAAAACGCATTTCAACACCTTCAAAGAGAGCGCTGAAATGTTGCAGATGCAACAAATAGCATTTCGTCCTCTAGTATGATTGAATCAAACTGTATTAAGTCCAACAGTTGCCTTTATTTTGTTTTATTAAGCTATGTTGGCTGCAATGTAAGACTCGTGGACTAAAGCGAAACCATTTAACTGGCCAACAATGATCAGTTAATATTCGTTTTCAGTATTACAGCATTGTCGTGTATAAACGTTTTATCATTCTGTCTGGTAGGAAGTCAGGCGTAAAATCATTGTTGTGTTAAGATGGAGAGTATTATAGCGAGTGAATGTGTGGCTTTTGGAGACGAAATGAAACGTGGAACGAGAAAACGAATGAAGAGAAAATCAAAAAGGGCAGATTATGCAACAGAACCCAACAAAACGCACTTTGTCCATCACTAAAGTGCTCATAGCTTGAAAGTATAAAGAGCAATTTCCTTGTATTAAACACATTTGGATCAAAAGCCCTACCTGAGAATGTGGTGTAAAATTCGGAATAATAAATCCAATATTTTTTGCGATATACGTTTTTCGCTTCTCCTGAAAAATTTATTTTTGGGACATAATGCGTTTTGAAAAGTAGCTCCTAATATGAATATGCAAATGAACACTAAAACACAGCAACTGATTACACCGTTAAGTGACTGTAACAAAATGAATCTCTTACGATGAAGATACAAGCTACCTTGGGGTCACGTGACACTGTAAACGTCACCCCCTCCTAACCTTAAGCATGCGCGAAGGCTGCTCTCCCCGACATATTTTCAAACAATTGAATATTTGCCTAAATGTTTGTTAAGCTTAAGTGACTTAACTGCGTGGTCATCAGTCACTAAACTTACAAACTACTTATGAACTACCTTATACTAAAGACGATACAAACATCCATGCCCGAGGAGGGATTCTAACCCCCGACCGAGAACGGTCTCGCGCATCGGAGCATAGTGCCTCAATGTGCTTGGCCACTCTACCGCGGCTTAAATATTTCTGACAACTAAGAGTATAAAACTCTCAAAATAGCGACATTTCCTAAAACGTCCAAAGATGTGTGGCAAGTAACAATAAAAAAGTCGTTGTTCCCGTATCTATTAAAAAGAAGATTGTTAAAAAAAATTGCTACAATCGGTGCCGAACCCATTAACCTCGATGGCGCAGTGCGATGCCGCAAACCACACGGCTATTCTTGCTAGGTGGACAGTAGTGACTTCATACATAATCGGATCTTATGAAGGCTTTTACAGCTAACGAGTCTTTAATTTATAGTTATAAGATATTTCACCAAATATGACATGTTTCTGATAAATCTGCAATGCGCCAAAATTAAATATGAAGTGCGGATGTTGTCTTCATGGAGGATGCGCAAGGTGAGGTGCGCAGTAGCTCCATTGTCTTCTTTCGGGACCATTCGTGCGTAACCGCCAGAGCTCGAGTACCCCGGAGCTGGTGTCTCTACCATCTCCAACGCCAATGTGAAAAGCGACGTTTCCCCTCGCCCTCCCTGCCGCGGGAGCGTCCGTATGCTGCCTCCAGGGGGTTCAGAAGAGAATTTGAACCTAAGCCGCGCACACGCATTACAAGGCTGCGGCATTAAACAGCCTCGCTACGACTGGTATACGTGCTGCCTTCGCGTCGTAAAACATTGCTCATGCGGTAAAAATACTTTGAATGTGCATATAAAATTATCTGATAGAGAACGAAACGAAGAATAATTTTAAAAACACTATTTATTTATTTACTTTTTTCATGGCGAGCTTTTTTCCGGGGGTTCACTGAACCAGTGAAGACATAGGACGTGCTGCCACTGCACCAATGAAAAAAATAGGACTTAAGTGGCGAAAAATTAAACTACTGTTTGGCAAAATAGTTCCCCATATTCGCGGTTTCGAAGAGAGCATAAGAGCCAACGAACCCCGTAAATAATTTAAATGAATTCAAAACCAGTCTAGTTCGCATTTCTTTCTTAGTTACTAGTTTTGACGTTTTACGACATCGTGTTCAGAGTAGTCTTGTGTACTTCGCGATCGAACTAGTTCGGAAGAGCGCTCCCACAGGCGAACTACGCGAACTAGTTCGTAGATCCTTCGCCTCTTAGTTCGTCCGCTCCTTTTCCGAAGAATGACGGGGAACAGCGAGAGGACGTGAGAGCGCGCAGCATCGCGTGAATTGTAGGTAATGTTTCTTCAATGACCTATTAATAAATAAATAAATAAATTTTAAAAATGAAATACTACGAGTACTCTGTGTGCACAGTAGTTGAATATCATTGTATCACCCATTCGTGTAAATAAATGGTTTATTTATTCAAGTATTTGATGTCTAATTGCCCAAAAATACGGGTAATAGCACACGCTTGGGCAACACTGACCATTATATAAAAAAGCTATCATAACAAAAGAAAGAGCTCTTTTAGTAGCGGTAGCAAAAGCCAAAAAGAGCGGACGAACTAAAAAGAGCAACTTACTTCGCGGCCGAGCTGCGAACTAAACGGAGAGCTACCGGTCGCGAACTAAGATATGTGCAAGTGGTCGCGAATTAAAACATGCGTTACCGGTTGCGAACTATTACGCCTTCGTTTCTTAGTTCGTTGGATTCTTTTCCGAAGACCGACGGGCCATAGCGAGAGGGCGCGCAGCAGAATTAAAAATCACGTGTTTGCCTTCTGCTGATGAGAGTCATTTTGAGGTGAGTGTCTTCCTGCTAGATTTCATATTTCAGTGCTACAAAATTACTGTTTTGAAGTATTCTGCACTCTACAATATCTGACAAATAAATTCCATAAAAACTTAAACGCGAGAAATTATCCACAAACTGTTTCTTTTCGTTTGCGTGATATCGTTAGCGGCTCACGCAGCAAGCACATGAAGCTGCTAGGTGGGGAACTTCTCCCTCCACCTGCATGCGCAGACCACGCCGCTCAGCCGTCACTGGGAGCGGACGAACTAAAAGAGCGAACTAGTTCGCGGCAGAGCCGCGAACTAAAGTGAGCGCTCCCGATCGCGAACTATTATGCCCAAGTTTAGTTCAGAGCATGCTAACGATCAAAGATAGCTTTTCCACCGTTTCATGCTCCAGAATGGTCTCTAAGATGATCTAATAAAAGGTCGAAAGCGGTAGCCAAGAAATAAATAAAAGCGAACTAGATTTGATTCAAATTAATTTTAATACGTAGGACTGCTTTCCCCTTCCTCGCTAGACCTTTCCCTTAATTATAGCGTACCGCGCAGCGCTAAAAAAAGTCACGCTTCCAGGCACAAGCGCAAGTCTCGCCAGGCTGCGTGCGCCCCACTTTGCGAGGTCCCATTAGAACCTGTTAGTTACGAAAACGCCCGCTGCACTGCACTCCCGGCCCCGCTAAAGCTCTGTATAAGGAAAGTATGGCCATCCTTTTCCGCGCCGCTTGCCGCCGTCTGCAGCTCGTGATTGGCTGAAATCCAGTCACGTGGTTCTTTCCTCCATCTTGGTCCTATACGTTGCTTGGCTACTATGAGAAGTCTTGTGAATTTCGTATGTTTGGGTTTGAATAATGCCACAGTGTTGTACTTTTGGGTGTTCTTTTGAAGTGAAGAAGGGAGGTAAACATTATAGTACTTCCATTAGATATCAGAAATGCAGGAAGATGAACAGTCTGACTGATGAGAATCGTCAGAGAAAACTAGGAGCCCAGAACTGACCTTCGGTTCTTCTACTAATTCATAACATAAATCAATAGATTGAAGATTCACTGACGAATAGATCACCCAGACAATATCTATATAATTTTAACTTGAATAAATTTGTGAAGAAAATTCCTGCATAACGTCGTGAGGTTTAATTTTTCACGCGTCGTTGGTTTTATCTGCAGGTAGTTTCCGAAAACATACAAATTTTGAACGTATTAACGAGTAAACTAGATTCTCGTTTAGATATGAAATTAATATATAGTTCCTGAAGCAAGCTTTTCTCATTCTGTTTCATGTGTTAAGTGTATCATTACAGGAAACGTAGAATTGAAACAAGACAAATATTAAGACATCCAAATGTAATTGGCGTTGTAAAGGCACCTTTAATTTCTCTTTTTGGTAAAAGTCATGAAGTGGGTATCCCCTTGCATTTTTCGTAATTCATTTAAGATATAAGTACATAATACGCAAGAAAATAATCATCAAAGACATATCCATAATCTAAATAGTTTTCTTTATTTACGCTATGCTCCGATGATGATATGTTCGCGGTCTATTCGAATAGTTGGTTACGGTACAGGTCAGTCTGAATTTATAGGTGAACTCTTTAGATATGGAGCCACAAACCAAGCACTTTTCTTAAAAGTATTTCGTAGAACCGCCAGGTACGCATGGACAGAACTACGCGAAGTTCCCGCATCTGTCCGTCGGATATAACACCCTGTATCTCGAGAATGAAAATACTAATCATTCTGCTCTCAACCTTCAATAAAATTTCGATATCATACCTACATTTCGTTCTCCGCATTGTATGTGCTAAAATCAACCGTACGCAAAGTCTACGCAATACGGTTTTTCCTCTGCAAACTCTTCAAAATTTTGTGCAGTAGTTTACTTAATTTGATGTAGCACGGAAACTATATGTAATAATGAATAGAAAATCAGAGCATTATCGAGCTAATATATCACACTATAACACATGAAAAAATTAATTTTTGTCATAGAATAGTTTCCTCAAAATCGGTTGATGAGTATTGTTAAGCGCTGGCAACTTTGTAGCGGTCGGTGTGTAAGCAGCAGCGGACTAGGCCCAACATGGCTGCCGTTGGCAGGCTGGCCATACTTTCCCTATACAGAGCTTTAGGCCCCGCTATATGCATCTCAGTAGAGATGGGAAAACCGAAACATCTGACGGTTTCGAAACGAATGAAACCGCACCATTTGTGGTTTCGAAACCATGAAACCGCGAAGCAATGTATGTTTTGTCATGAAATCTTCGTTCTAGGAGGGCAATATTATTCACTATGTGGACAAAGGTACATACAAGAACCTGTCAACCATAGAGTATATATTTACTTCTTGGTTTGTACGGAACATGTTGATAAAGATTTTCTCCCGTGTTGATGTTGCCAACATAGTCACACGAGGCCGCCGGTATGGTAGGTAAAAGTTTACCCCGTCAGGAACTCACAAACTGCAATAAGGTACGCATATTACAGTGATGGATAATAAATGCTACTTTGTATACATACTAAATAAATTATAGGGAATAAAGGGCACACAAGCATTTGCTATGGAATTACAAAAATAATAATGTAAGAGGCAAGTTCACCACTTGTACGTCTTGACCGATACACCACCGCCGCAATTCTTTTAACATGAGTGTCGAAAAATTATAACGACAGTAGGTAACTTCGTTTTCGCTCATAAGAAACCAACTCTTTAACACGAGATTAAATATGCGATCTACCCTTGTTAGTAAATAAAATGTCATTTCAGGCTTCATGTTATATCTTATTTTAAAGAATGTAGTTTCACTCGTGTGTCTTTAATATGATAGATAAACCTAGAATTTAACTGGTTTTTCAATGCAAATAATGAACGTTGTTTTATTGTTCTTTTACATTTATAAATCAGACATTATGTCATTTCGGAATACAGCAGTCTCTTGCAAACGAATCTTGATATCAGTAATCATAAGCTGCAGACTCAAGAGTGTCAACTACTATTTGACACTCTCTAAATGGTTTATATACTTGTAAGTTATATGTGTATCTGTGTGGAGCTGCAGTAAAATGAAACACCACATTTCGATACCATTAGTGTGTTCCGCGTTTCTGCATTAGTGTTTGAAACACCGGTGTTGTGAAACCGATATGAAATCGTGAAACCGACACGAAACCGTGATACCGACACGATACCGTGAAACCGACAGGAAGAAAAGGTTTCAGTGTATCGACAATCGACCGCGAATGTGATCCGAAACAGAACGGAATGAAACCACATGGTTTCGAAACCGTGAAAGATGCCGGTTTTGAAACACTGAATCTGTTGTGTGTATTGAAACCTGGTTTCGAAACCATGAAACCGTAGCCAACTCTACATCTCAGTCTGCGCCTAGCCGCAGAGAGCATCGCCACTGTGTGGCCGGAAGTGTGGTTATATTAGACTGAATAGTATTATTTTGTCACTGCGTGTTTGATTGAATAAGGGATGTTCGTTTCTTAATTACTGTCAGTGCAAAATAATGGTTTGCTGTGCAGTCGTCAGTAGTAACTATTATTGCCACGTGTCCCGAATTTCGTCGGACGTCTCAATTTTAAGGTGTATGTCGACACATCCCAAGTCACCCTCAAACGGGAAGCCGCAAGTTACAACAGGAAAATGTATACATGGGGTATGTAATCGGTCCTGTATCGTTTTCTTTCCTCCTCCATGTTGCCATGGACGACGCACAACAGTTTGCGTTTGTACCGCAATGACAGTGTACGCGAGGGTGGTAGTAACTCCCCACTGCACTGTGTGAAGAGTAGAAACTCTTAAAGTTCACCAACCTGACGTCTTCTATAGATGTCCCCACGCAGATGATAGCACGCAGGTCAGAGTTCTTGATTGAGGCTGAAATTGTTACACTATTGGCAGGAACTGATCTAATTACAGAATGAAACTGAAGTCCACGGGATGCCACCTGATTTATTTAAAGACTGCAGAAAACCAGCAAACTGCATAATAACATCCACTTGACACGCATTGTCTTAACTGAAAATGGAATATGCAGTTATTTCGCTTTGGTCTAAGATGATTAAACAATGTTTTATGACCGCCTACGTATGCATGTTACTCCTCCGAGTGCATATTCTTATCTCACATGTTACTCTCCGAGTGCGTGTACTGAACTCACATGTTACTCCTCTGAGTGCGTGTACTAAATGTTCAAATGTTTGTAAATCTACCGGACCAAACTACGTGGTCATCAGTCCGTAGCTTACATACTACTTAAACTAAGGTAAGCTAACCTAAGGACAACACACACACCCATGCCCCAGGGAGGACTCTAACCTACGACGGCGAGTGCGTGTACTGAACTGAACTCTGAAACCCATGCCTCAGGGAGGACCCGAACCTCCGACGGCGAGTGCGTGTACTGAACTGAACTCTGAAACCCATGCCCCAGGGAGGACCCGAACCTCCGACGACGAGTGCGTGTACTGAACTGAACTCTGAAGTGTGGCGGCTCGATGCAAGGCTGCTTTCGCTCCGCAATTTGGCGCGTAAACGTGACACGGGCAGAGGTGTGCATTCTGGGTATGCTAGGTAAGCGCCGCTTACCCGTACGAATCTTGAAAATGAAGAGAGAACAAGAGCTTAGATTTTAATGATAATCATTCCTCTGTTTTATGGAAACGCAGAAGTTCCTCTCGCGCTTCTGCAGTGCCCGGTGGGAAAGTTGCTGCTCTGACCGCTAAGCGACGAGCTGCTTGTTGTACGGTACGCGTGGTGGAGCGCCAGGGTACGCGCATGCGCAGTAGGCCAGCTATTCAGCGACCGGGGAAGCTGTAACCACCACCCAGAGAGAAGGCCGCGGCGCTCTCGTGTGACGTCAGGCAGAGAAGGTTGCGCGCGCATAGCTGACTGGCTCGCTGCTTCGGCATAGTGGGCCGTGCCCCAACGGCTACCCAGTCAGCTATGCGCGCGAAACCTACTCTGCCTGACGTCACACGAGAGCGCCGCGGCCTTCTCTCTAGGTGGTGGTGCCGCTGCCCGCCTTGATAGCTGCGTGTGCGCATGCGCCGCAGCCGTGAAATTCAGCGACGCGGGAAACTTACTCCGCGTCCACACATTGGTACCAACGCTGGCGCCAACATTGGCCAATATTTTTACGACAGCGCCCACACATTGGAGCCAACATTCAGTTGAATTCGTCGAGAGCCAACGTAAACATACCTGACGCACAAATCGCGGCCGATGTATTAACGGTTTTGTGTGTTAATAATTACATTTTGTCATTGCAAACCAAGAAAGGAAACACGTGTAAAAGATGGCGGTGGGTGTTGTATCATATCCTTCCGAACATTAATTACGAAATCAGTAGGTTTTAAAATATGTTACAAGTAATAGATACACATTATTAAAACTTAGACCTGCTACTTTAAATGATTGAACTTAAAATAAAAAAGAAAGATACGTTTTTAACCTGCTAAAGTTCTTTTAGTATTGGCACTTCGATTTCTTACTACAGGAGACCGTTTTATAAATCTACACTTCCTTTTCAAAATAACCATGTATTTGATATCACTCGTAGTGATTGAATTTTGCTAAACAATATGTGAAACTTGCAAGGAAATGTTAGGTAATGTTAATTTTAAATACTGCATACAGTAAATGAGGGTGTCAAAAGCCTGAAAAGTTTTTTTATTTCACTAATTGCGTCTAAGTTTTCATGTGGCATTTCGATTTTTGTGGCTGCTTTCACAAATGAGTAACTTTCTGATACAATTCTAATATTTACATAGAGATTTTGAAACTTTAAAATAAACGACAACGAACGAAGACAGAAACTATTTCCAGACGAGCAAACGACAAAGAATGAAACGTTGGCGCCAATGTGTGGACGACGCACTCATATTGGCCCAACATCCTTTGATGTTTGGTCAAAATACCGACAAGCAACGGAGCCGTACCAACGTTGGTTCCAACGCGATTTCACCTATCCATACATTGGACGAACACTGTTGGCGCCAACGTTGGCTCCAATGTGTGGATCCGGCCTTATCGTTAGGGAGACTTCGGGGCGAAATAAGAGTTACGAATAGCACTGTACAATAGCGCATCGGATATTTTAGAATATAATTGTACTAGGCTCATAACACAGCGCCAGAATCAGTTCAAAACGCAGCATCGAGATACACACTACCAGGGTGCAATCCCATTGGCTCTCGCTATGCTGTAATGCTATTGTTAGCTCTCCCTAACAATAAGTCGCGGGAAAGCTGCGAATCTTCCATTGTCCAGCTAGTTACCTTACGCATGCCGAAAGATTTTTGTCAATTGAAAGAGAAGTTTGAATTGCAATTGTTTGTCGACGTTCCAAATTTACATTACGGTATCAGTACAACGAGAGTTTGCCTAACTGCAAGTAATGGAATATTTCTTGCGATTCCTTCAGTATATTGTAAAATATCTCAAGGTATTTCATTCAACAAACATAGCTTGTGAACTATGTCGTTGGTTATATATAAGACAGCAATTAATTATCTTGGGTCGCCGCATATTTCTCCAAAATATGCAAAATTAAAATGTTACTGATAAGCTATGATGTGATCATAGATATTTTCAAACATATGATAAATATTCCTACTCTATGGCAATGTATCAGTTGTACCAAACAACATGTACTTGAAAAATTATTGGTACACTGTGGAATTTAACTATTCTTTATCCCCTCCAAAATAGTGAAGAAGGAATGTTCTTAAATGAAAGACGATCTGCTCAAAATCAATTTATTATATTTAAACATGAAAAATCCTATCTTGACGCAAAATTAATTCATTAGATGACATTTCCTATCATGTAAAATAGATAATGGTATTCAAACAATCTTTTAAAAATGTTAAAATATTGAGACACAAAAATGACTGGCTGAGTCAAAGGTCGGAGGTTTTGCAAAACAGAATGCTATTAGATTGGTTACACAGGGGCTTGAAATTATTGTTAGCCCTAAGCTCCCCGAGTAAATAGGCAGATCTGAAAAGAATAAAATAAGGGACAGAATCCAACAAGTCTGATTCATATAACACCAAGCAAGGGCATCACCTTACCCACACAGATGATTATTGACGGCAGCATCTCAGGCTCGGAGGCAGCAGGCGGTGGGAGCGAATGAGCTGAAAGTTTTATCCGGCCGTAATTGCTGCGGTCTGTTAAGCAGTATCGACATGTAACTTAACACAGCGTCACTAGTGTCGGCGTCGCTAGGCAGTTGCTGTGCAATTTTATCTCGCTAGCAGACTAATCAATATTTTGCATAGGTGACACAAAGGCCACTTGGCACAAATCGATCAGTCACTTGCGTAATAAGATCTGTAAAAACAATGCCCGATTCGCAAAGGCGCGAATGCTCAAATAGAGACTTCTAGCAAAACGAAAACTAAACTGTGGCCGCTCACAGCGTAAACACAGGACAATGTAACGTCCGCGAAGTAAACACAAGTCCTACAGGGTCCGAATCTTCGGAATCACAAGTCTAACCAGAGGACCGTTTAATACGATGTCCTCCCTGCGAATCTAAACGGAGTATTCCGTGTCTCCCGAGGTCCGTACACTTCGGACGCTCAAACAGGAGAGACTGTCCCCCCTCGCGCTCTGCCGCAGCTCACGGCAAGAGACGGGCGGCCACACCCACGCGCGAAAAGACGCACCAATCTCTGCTAACGGCTAATAGTCAAACCAATCGGATGCCGTTGACAAATTGTTTAGCTGTCATACTAAAATAATTTGCCTAATCAGGACGCGTTCTCTGCGGCTGCCAAGAGGCTCCGCCCACGCCACCAAAGCTTCCCGCGGATTTCACCGTTCCCAGGGTGAGTGCCCTGCAAGGAATTTCACCTTGCTCCTAGCTACGGTCACACGACCTAAAAATGTTAACGTTGTGCTATATATACAGCCGCTGGAGCCAAACCCCTGGGTTGCCAGACGGGCAGAAAGCTTTCCTCTCAACCTAACCATTTGTCACACTATGTTCAAACTCTGCTGCCTTCAAGGAAGTATTTTAGATAACGCCTAAGGGCAATACGTCTCCATAAACAGCCCGGGGCCCAGAGCACTCTGCTATTGTTTGTATCTGGCAATTTCCTCTCCTGCGAAACGGCCGAATAACTAAAAAGGCAGTCCCCGCTATCGCCCACCTTAAACCGAGGTCCAGCATTGTGTAAACTGTAAAGCGTCCCACTCATTCGAAAAAATTCTGCCAGGTATACTCCGCCCACCGGACGTTGCGTCGGCGCCAAACAGGTCAAGCCAGCCACTCTCGTCTTTCGCCGAAGGCGAGCGACAGTTGGTGGGAGGGGTAGCCCACCAAGAGCTTCTCTGCTCTGCGCGGCCTGACCGTATCCAACACGAAAACCACTTCATAGCAGCCAAACTGCGCCAATAAACATTAAAATCCCGAAATTATATATAAACATAGAATGTACTACAATCCCAGGAGCCCATCACCCCTGATGTGTCCCCAAAGGCACAGAGATCAAAATAAAGAAAGAACTACAGAGAAAAAAATGTTACATACTTCAATAATTAGCGTAAAGAGAAAGATACAGTATCACAAGGTTAGTATAAAAAATGGACTAATTACAGCCGCAGTCTCACGACCTCTCCCCCTCCCCAAATGGAGTGTCATATTACAATGGATAAAATGGTTTCAGAACTCAGCAAGTACGTTACATATTCAATAATTTTCATATTTTTGTAACAATGTGGGTTGAAATGTATTTCAGACACATTTTAACAAATGAGTAAAAAACTACTTTTAGCGACACCAAATTTTATCAGTTTGTGGGAGAGAGGAAGGACCCCCCACCCCCTTGAATGACTTTGAATGACTTCTAAAACCGCTCATGTCAGCATACTTAGCATTATATATCACTGCACGCCCCTGCCGCCGTGCATTGTCCGTTTTATATTAATTGTTTTGTTTATGTTTTTAGCGATAGTTAATATGTTTTACCTACTCAGGGCATAGCTTAGCTTTGAGGGGTTTTTCTAAACTGAGTTTGACATTGAATATGTAATTAGTTTATTAAATATTAACAAAAATATGATTGCGTTTTGGCGCGTGACCGCCAGTACTACAGCCAATCGGCGTCCAGTGCCTGCCGCTCGGGGACTTCCCGAGAATTTTGGGAAATTTGCCAGTGCTCTTTCCCTAGAGAACCCAACCTATTGTATCACCTGTCGTGGTTCTCACCAGATTTACTATCTGTCGCCTACTGGTCCTAACCGACTGCACTGAAGCAATACTCAGATTTTAATATGAGTCCCGATTTTGCGTCAACCGATAATTGTAAAAGGCGTAAGGCTAAAACAATGGTACGATACAAATATCCCATTATTGTTCGTTTTTTCGCTGATGCACCGCTTCATTCATTGTCGTGCATAATTGCGCCGCTCGATATTTCACTCGGGCAGGAAGGAATGTTATCTAGTCTTCGTTCCCAGTGACTTTAATGACAATAAAGTAAAATTGTTTAAGCTTATACCTATTTGTTTTCGTGCCATTCATACCTGTTTCAAATGGTGCAAAGGAGAGAATTTTATCTTATTCAGATACAGTTTGTTCTGAAAAACGAAATCTAGTAAGAGCAGAGATACAAATAAGGGACAAATTTAAAATGTCATGCACAGAATGTTATGAGACAATCATTCATAATACTTAAGTTATGAATAAAATTAATAATTTTGTGAGTTGATGTGATATCTTGAAAATCATACATGAAGTACAGAAGAATGATAATGACTTTGTTATGTTTGATAACTCATTCGTTATTTAAAACTAAAGTATGTTTGTAAAAAATATTTGAAAACGATTTTTATCAATACAATATCGTTTGTTGTGTTGAAAAACGTATGTCAATGTTCATCTCTAAATACGTACTGATCTTACTATCGTCACTCCATTGTCAAAAGTAAATACTGAGTTATCAAAACTATATAATTATAAGAGGCAATGTCCCGATTTCTGTTACCAAATATCACGAAAATTAATATACACAGCATAGAAACACTAGTTGTAACCACTGCAGATAACGTAAAAATGAATTCCGTTCCATCTATTTCCTAAAACCAGTAAGACGTTGTCAAAACAGTTTATACTAGCCGATTCGTTTTTAGTTTTATGTAGTCAAAACGGTGTAGTGAATCATGCCACTATTTAGATTACGGTATCAATTTGGAAAAAGGACTGTAGAATAATCCTCCAGAACGCAAGTTGAAGTATGATGCTGTTACGACTTTAGATGTATCATCTTCTAGATTTGGCGTATGGAGGAGTAATAAGGCTAATAGGGATAGAGAAATATGGACCAAAACGAATATACTCTTAAGAACAATAAAAGATTTTACACGTAAAAAATTATTTAGAATAAATTATTCAGATTTTAGATTTGGGATAGAAACAAAGATTCAAACGCCACATTAGCATAATAGAACAACGGTTCCCCTACTACACCATAAACTTTCTTCAGAAACTTAGATAAATAAACTGTAACCATTGCACATCGCTGGATCATCGGACAATTCAAACTGTCAGAATTACTAGCGTCTATACCAGCGAAAGTGGTGTCATCTGAGACATATAAAAACTTCATTAAACATAAACATAGTAAAGTGAAGACCAAATAATAAATTCAGGCTGCATTTACAACTAGCAGTGAAAATAATACAGTGATACCACAACACGATGGACATCGGGTGTAAGTAAAGAGAAGTGTTTAATTTTATCCATTAGAAAATGGTTTTTTGAAAGCCTGCGACTGTGGGATAAATGGATTTGTTTATAAATACCAATACTGCTATCAGTTACGATTTTTTATTTATTTAACAGGAGGCGTTTCGATAAATCGTTCCTATCTTCAGCTGCGTTTTTTGTGCTGCTTCATATTATTTATAATGTTTTGGGTGTGTAAGTTCCTACTTCATTCTGCTGTCATTACTGTAATTTATAAATACGCACGATTTTACTTTATGATTACCTTTATATAGAGTTAATGGCTGAATATTTGAAAAGATTTTTACTTACAGTTTTCGTCTGGTCCATCTGTGGCAGTTCTCACACATGTCAAACATCACATACAATATTTTTGCACGGATGTCACAAACATACATGCAAATAAATAGTTGTAGAGATGTTATGAGCTTAAGTTTACCAAGATGCATTTTCGTAAAGTATGCTACAAAGGAACCCTTAGCTGGACTTTATCAAAGACAATATTTCTAAAGAGTACGTTGCATTTTATAGAGCATTTTTACTTTCGTTCATTGTCCTAAGTTATGCATATTTACAATGGTGCTACACTTACATTTATTAACAATTTTATTCGAGTATGCTATCGAAACATCGGAAAAATTTTACAGATTCACTTTCCACTTTTTCATTTAATATTTTGTCCTCATATTTTCTATAATGTGAATACACTTCCAGTTCTTCATATAGATCCATTTTATGTCCTTCGTCTAGTCGGTGGAGTACTTTGACATTCTGCTCAATTTCTCTAAACGAGCGTCCTGTGTTTTGTGTGTGTGCTGCTATCGCTGATGTGTGTTTGTTGTTTGTGTAGGCTTTGATGTGTTCTGTGTGTCGGGTGTTTATATTTCGGCCTGTTTGTCCTGTGTATATAGAAAATATGGGTGAAAGCTTTAAAAAAAAAATTCCGCCATTAACTCTATGTAAAGATAACCATAATGTAAAATCGCGCGTATTTATATATTACAGTAATGACAGCAGAATGAAGCAGCAACTAACACACCCAAAAATCATAAATAATATGAAAAAGCACAAAAAAGCACCTCAAGATGGGAATGATTTCTCTAAACGCGTCGTGTTAAATAAATAGAAAATCGTGACTGGTAGCAGTATTTTTATTTATAAACAAATCCATAGAGAGAAGTAATTAACCGAAACTGTCATTAACTACACTTGTACAAATGTCAAGGAAAAAATGTTTACCCACAGATATTATCACGATGAGCACTTTGCCGAAAGAGGCATATTTATAATGCAATAAATAACAAATAATAAATAACAGCTATTCTAGGAACATTCTGGTCACTTCTTCCATTATAATTATGTCATCAAAAAACATGTACCATGATGCAGGCCCAAGAGAAACGAAACCCTTTAGAACAGGGAAGTACTCGTTGTAAGTAAACTAAAGAGATCCCCTTTTGGCCGCCAACACTCACCCATTTTCGAGGAAATCGATTTTAATAACCTATCGAGATTTATGAATGCATACTGTTCCGTAAGCGACTACCAAGGCTGCATGGTTCAGAGGATAATCCTCCGATTTTCCGGTCCGAACGTTTTTCTGTTACTATCTGACAACGCATTAATCATTCTCCCGCGATCTTGTCGTTTACTTTGTGGACTGGAACGCAATTACTCCACGTTGTTATTAAATTACTATTTATTACACAACTTTATAAAAATGTACAATATACTTCGTTTGTAATAGAGTTATCATTCGTAGTGACTACCGTTATCTGGAGCAAAGTTGTAACATTCATGACGATGGTACTCTTAAAACCACTCGAAAAATAAATCGTGTTTGTACCATACGTATTTTATAAATTGGATGCCCTCTCACTGATAAAGTGGCTTTCGACCGTCAGCGGAAAGCATACTTCATGCAGGCCCTTGTCCTATCAAACCGGCGCAAACCAAATATGTTTTCTATATAAATGAAAAGCAATCGCCGCATGTATGTGAGAGCATCACTTCAGAACGGCTGGATCGATTTGAGTGACCTTGTGTTTTGTTGTGTTCGAAATTCTCAGGACAAGGTTTGTATGAAAGAATTTTTTGGGAAAAGCTAGCTGAAAATGGAAAATTTAAGAAAACTGAACGTGTGTTTTTGAATGACTTAAACACTTTAATTCACGACGGAGAGGTTTTTCTTTTTGTTTTGTTTTGTTCGTTACGGACCTGGAAAACATTTTAGAAAAAAAGAAATCTGGCCATCTACAAGGAAAAGTCGGAAGATACGAATAATGTGAAAAAAATCATAATTTTTGTATGCAATCAATACCGTAGCTGACGATAGGAATGACCTATTTGGTTTGACAGATCACCATCAAATTATGCACATTTCTGTTTTTATCGCGCGGAAATGGATGTGCGGTCTAAGGCAACATGCTACGGACTGCACAGTCGATCCCGTCGGTGGTTCGAGTCTTCACTTGGGCATGAGTATGTGTGTTGCTCTAAACGTAAGTTAGTTTAAATCGTTTGTTTACTTGACGCGACGTAAGAGTCGCGGCCTGTCTTTCTCATTAACCACGGTTTGTGCGTTGACGTCAGAAATTCCACACCCTGAGTGGACACGTTGAGGTACACCCCCCATGTGCCTACGGTTTAAAGCGATAGCTTATTCTCTAATAACTCACGGGAGATACGAACACCTAAATCTCACGTCCCTTACATTATTACAATTATCACTTTTCCCTGTGTAGGTGAGCGGCAACAAAACATTCTCGAAGACAAAACTGATGATTTTACTTTCGCAAAAGGTCTTACTGCAACGAAAAACGCCTCAGTTTTAATTATTTTGATCGCAGCTCGTGTTATCATTTCTGTGACAGTCTCTTCTACATATCGCGATAAGACAAAACTAGCTTCCCTTCGTTGGACTTTTTCGACGTGCTCTGTTAATGCCATCTCGTAAGGCTCTCATACTGCATAAAAGTCTTTAGTGCTTTCGTTGCACCTTGTGAGTGTTTTGACAATAAAACCCTAGCCTTTTACTCAACATCCCTACATTTTTATTTATATGCTCGTTGCAGTTAAACTTGTTCGTAATTATAGCCCCCAAATATTTCGCTGAATTAAAAGTGCCGACCGCGGTGGCCGAGCGCTCTGCGGCACGCCAGTCATAGTCTGCACGGCCACTACGGTCGGGGGTTCGAATCCCCCCTCGGGCATGGATGTTTGTGCCGTCCTTAGTATTAGCTAGTTCATGATTAGTTTGTAAGTTTAGGGACTGATGACCCCGTAGTTAAGTTCCATGAGCTCTACAAACATTTCAGCATTGCTTGGAATTAAAAGCCTTGAGTTTGGTGTTATTTATCTCTTAATCGAATGTAATGGATTCCTTTAATTACTCATGTAAATGACCTCACAATTGCCGTTATTTAAATTGTAGCATTATTTAAGTGCAGTACACTGTCTTTTTTAATTAACTGTATTCAGACAATGACATTTTGTAATTATTTCGGAATGTCAAAATCATCTTTCTCCGAAGTATTGCCGTTCAGATGGCAGATATAACGTAAATAAAACACTGCACAGAGAAGAGTGTGAGGAAAACAGAAAACAGACTGCTCGATTGGCGATAAGTACAGGGTGATCAAAAAGTCAGTATAAATTTGAAAACTTAATAATCCCGGAATAATGTAGGTAGAGAGGTAAAAATTGACACACATGCTTGGAATGACATGGGGTTTTATTAGAACCAAAAACATAACGAAAGTTCAAAAAATATTTGACAGATGGCGCTTCATCTGATCAGAAAAGCAATAAGACAAAGCAAAGATGATGTTCTTTACAGGAAATGCTCAATATGGTCACCAGAATTCCTCAACAATAGCGGTAGTCGAGAAATAATGTTGTAAACAGTACTGTAAAGCATGTCTGTAGTTATGGTGAGGCATTTGCGTCGGATGTTGTCTTTCAGCATCCCTAGAGATGTCGGTCGATCACGATACAATTGCGACTTCAGATAACCTCAAAGACAATAATCGCACGGCCTGAGGTCTGGAGACCTGGGAGGCCAAGCATGACGAAAGAGGCGGCTGAGCACACGATCATCACTAAACGACGCGCGCAAGAGATCTTTCACGCGTCTAGCAATACTTTTTTTAAATTTAACTCCATGTCATTCCAAGCATGTGTGTCAATTTTTACCCCTCTATCTACATTATTCCGTGATTTATTAAGTTTTCAAATTTATACTGACTTTTTCATCACCCGGTAATTGAACAACGAGTGGTGGCTTGCGGCATCAGTGGAATAGCTGCGGCCCAGTGTAATACAGGGTCTCCAGGAAAGGGCTCCCTGATTTCAAAATTAAATATCTCGAAAACAAAGATCCATAGAGGAATGCCGTAAACGGTATGTTTATTGTGAAAGCTGCACCACGTTTATACAGCAGTTTGAAATAATAGTTACAAAAGCTGCTAACAGATGGCGCTGTACGCTTTCAGCTCATATCAGCATACATAAGTGAAATAATCGTATGAAAACACTCTTTGCTAACAATCACATCACAATGTTTTCAAAACGTTCACCATTGGCACTACAGAGGTGGGGCAAACGAAGAATGAAATTCGCCATCACATTTCGTAGTGTCTCAAGCGAAATAGAATCACATGCCATAGAGATCGCCGATTCAAGCTCGTCCAGCGTGGTGGGATACTTCGGGCAGACCATGTCTTTCACTGTGCCCCACAAAAAAAGTCACAGGGAGTCAAATCCGGCGAATATGGAGGCCAATCCATGCCTGCACCAATAAATTTGGGATATTTCAAAGCAATGACTCGATTCCCGAAGTATTCCTCAAGAAAGCGAAACACTTGTTCGGTCCGATGTGGTCGGGCTCCTTCTTGCATAAACCATTTAGTACCTGGTGGATCCTCTAACGCTTGCTGTGTGGCGACAAATTGTTCCAAAATTGCATCGTAACGTGCACCAATGACCGTTTCTCGAATGAAAAAGGGCCAATAATGCCTCTGATGCATACTGCAGGCCACACAGTAACTTTAGGAGAATACAGGGGTTTCGCTTCACACCAATATGGCTTTTCGGAACCCCAAAATCGCCAGTTCTGATTAGTCACGTATCCATTCAGGTGGAAGTGTGCTTCATCTGTAAACCAGATAATCAATAATTGTGAGCATCTGATTAGCAAATGCAACCCTTTGTTGCACAGCTCGTACGGGTATGGCCTGGTGCGTTTGAATTTTGAATGGAAACATGTGTCGGCTCTTTCTCACTATTTTCTGCGTGCTGGAACGCTTCAAACCAGTCTCAGATGCAATTTTACGGACGGATGACATTGGATTTCGCTGAATAATTCCAGAAACTGTGGCGATAATTTCAGGCGTAACTGCGGTTTCGCCGGCCACGGTAGCCGAGGGGACTGAGGCGCTCCAGTCACGGTCTGCACGGCCACTACGGTCGGGGGTTCGAATCCCCCCTCGGGCATGGATATTTGTGCCGTCCTAGTTTGTAAGTAGTTCATAAGTAGTTTGTAAGTTTAGGGACTGATGACCCCGTAGTTAAGTCCCATAAACTATACAAACATTTGAATACAACTGCGGTTTGCTTGCGACCAACATGCCCCACTAGATCATCAGTTACGCTGCCAGTTAGTTGAAATTTTGCGAAGAGCGTACGAATGGTTTTCGTATTGGGTCCTTTTGGAACATTAAATCGTGCTTGAAAACTTCGCCTTGTTGCCGTAGGACTCTTCTAACCTGTGGTACTCTAGCACCAGAAAAACGCGTTGTTCAATGGAGTACATGGTTTTAATCTCTTCCTTCGGTACGCTAACCTCCATTCACGTTTCAATAGTGGAACTGATCGGTCTGGGTTTCGGATCACTATTTATGCTAGGCATTACGTATGGCGATTACAGCGCCATCTGTTAGCAGTTTTTGTAACTATTATTTGAAACTGCTGTATAAACTTGGTACAGCTTTCACAATAAACATACCGTTTACTGCATTCCTCTATGGATATTTGTTTTCGAGATATTTAATTCTGAAATCAGGGATTCCTTTTCTGGACACCCTGTAGAACCAGAGTCACAAATGGCGCAACTGGCTGCGACGCCTGGCGGCCTCGTGTACTAAGGGCCTTATCGGATACATGAATCGCTACGTCATTCAAACGCATTGTCTCCTGAAAATGGCTAAGCGGTGGCTTACTTACGAAGTACGTTACGTTGGTTTACTTACGAATACCTTCCTATGCTAAATGGGCTTTAAGGCCAGTGACTCCAAGTTTGCCTCCGTGTAAATATCCTGAAAAAGAAGAAGTAGAAAAAAAAGAGGTATAGTGTGCTCAGAGATGGCGAAAAAGGTTTGGCATTTTTTGGTGCTTTTATTAGCAGTTCATTGATGATAGGAAAAATAACCTACATAAATTTTTTGCTAACATCCAACGTTTTAGATATAGCTAAAGCATAATTTGACACAGAGGGAAACTTTCAAATATAAACATCTGTATTTTTATTTAACTAAATAATAATGCAATAATAATAAGAAAAAACGAAGAAGAGAATACAAAACGAAAAGTGGCGAAGTTAATCAGTATCGTATGCGGGTTGAACACTTGGTCGCGCGATGACGTCAGCGGCCTCGGCACACCTGCGCGTGATACGCCTGCCACCTGCGGAGCGATTGCGGCCGTATCAAGGAGCGCGGACATTCAGCGTCCAGGAGGCGCGGTCCGCTTTGTTTACTAGCTGGTGCGCATGCGCGCCGGAGATCCGTCGCCAGGGAGGCGCGCCTTCTCGTGCAGTACCGCGCCGCGTTCGCAACGCGAAGGACGTCTAGGCGGAGTCGCTGCCACACGCGGACGCCGGCACCCGTAAGTACTTGTTGCTTTTCCCTCTCCTGAGTTACAACCCATCTGTCCCCCAAACAGTTGTACAAAAATCAGTACAACCGCATTACGTATCACTCCTGGTCAACCTTAGAGCATGATACCTTGCTAGCACAACCACAAGTGAAACAACATTTCCATTATTGTTAAAAATTTCGCTGTTGTAGTAAGATAGTGGCGCCCATCCCACACCCTCAAATTTTTATTATGATGACAGTCTGGTCTGTGGGGTGTCCAGACGTCTGTGTTGCGCTGGAAGATCACAATTTTCGCTGTGAAGTAGTGGAAAATTGTTTATATAGAAATAGGAAATCATCGTTTCCGTAATTTCATCTGCTGGGTCCCCTGAAGTCTCTGACCGTTCTACGTGTACTTATATTTATAAATAACAAAAATTGAAACAAATACTGACAATGTGTGATAAAAAATCTTCGACGAGAATTGTGGTGTTTATTTGGGGCAGTTATCATAAACAACGAAAGAGGCAAGCTTCATCCAAGCCTATATTTTTCTCTCATTTTCGTCATCTTCCACAGTAGCTGATGTATGTAAATTCATTTTCGATTTTTTTTCTTTTTGTTTAAAGCTTAGTGTAATTTGTATTATACACCAGACGCATTTCGTGTTTGTTTACGAAGTATCGTCAAAGCTTCTTCTGTAAATACATAACAGGTTACTGAAGTTTGCTGTTAGATTAAAAAAGTTTTTTTTATTATTATTAAATTGACGTCTAATTTACTTACTGTTTGTTTCTCCCTTGTACATTTTCAAGCGTGGGCGTTTTTCCCATCCATGCTAGCAGAGGTAGAAGTAGAAAAATCATGTATGTACTTCTACCTTTAGCGGTTTATGGGATTCGTACAAACTCGGATTTTCTTCTGCTGTATCTGCAGGTTACTAATAATAGAAAAATCGCGAACGGCGAGTTTGTGTATATTTCCAACCGCCAATAATATTGCGGGGGGAGAACTAGTAACTTCAGAAAATGTCAATGAAAACAGTGAATTTAATTCATTGTACGCCAATTTCATATAGGAAAACTGGTTGTAAATTACAAATAACATGTTATAGAAGCGCATTATGTATTCTTTGTTTACAGGACGACTGCTGATTATGCTGTGTAAATAAAAGCGAAACGCGCTGGTGTAACATTTCAATTACAGGGCGATGTTCTCACTGTTATAAAAGCCTGGAAAAAAAAGTTATTCGTGATGGGGACCCTTCCCTGATATGTGAGCGTTGATAAATCTTTTGTTTCATTGGTTAGCAGTTTTTTAACCCTTTGCTCAACAGTGTTATTCTCACAATACCACTATGTTATAAGCTACTCCGGTAATTTGGTAGAATCCGTGTACATCGAAGGAAACGGCATTGCCATCGATATATATGGAATTTTCGATATAGTGTTTCTGAACCGGAGATTCGGGCGCTACGCGCCCTCACGTACTAAAAGGAACTTCTTGTTTAACCTATACCTTACCTAACTTTGACTTAAAAAAAGTTTTCTGTAGCATACCCTTAAGAAGGTTAGGCGTAAGTTAAACAAGAATTTTTTTTTCTAGTATGTGAGGCGCGTAGCACCCGAATCTCAGGTTCAGAAACATTACGTCGAACATTCGATATATATCGATGTCAATGCTGTTTCCTTCGATGTACACGGATTCTACCAAATTATCGCTTCTCCTTTTAGTGTCTTAGTGGTATTGTGAGAATACCACCCATAATTTTGTAATTATGTGAAACAAATTTCTGAAAATAAATTTACATATAAACATTAGTTGTCTCTTTTGGTTACCTTGCGTGGAACAGATGATTTTGAGGAAAATTTAATTTGATAGGCAGCAAAGGGTTAAAAGTGTGGGACATCGTTGATGAAAGACCATGTCACTTCTTGTAATGGGTTTTCGTGGAGTGGTACGAGGTATGAACTGAACCATAGATGATACTTTGATTGCAATAGAAGAATCAACTAGTTTATCATAAAAGCTCTAACTTTGTGCAAATGATTCTAGTTATTAAATCAGTTTGTGGGGGCATGTTATTCCCCTGCATTCAGTACATATGACACAAGGTTAAAGGCTAAAGTATGTGAATTTGATGTTTAAAAAAATTTCCGCCAAACATGTAATGGCAGTGATTTAGGAAGTGGCGGTTTTTTAGTCAATTTCTGATCATGACCTAAGTTGCAAAATGAAGATTCCTACAGTACTTCGCAGCCGACTGTCATTTTCTCATTGGATGAACTGAGATTTAGAATTCTGCGAAAAAGCTCAATTGTAATACTCTATCACAAATTTGGGAAACTAACGCATCTATGATACATACAGGATTTTTTAATAAGAAAGAAGGTGGTTTTGCCGGCCGCGGTGGCCGAGGGGGCTGAGGCGCTTCAGTCACGGTCTGCACGGCCAATACGGTCGGGGTTCGAATTCCCCCTCGGGCATGGATATTTGTGCCGTCCTTAGGATTAGCTAGGTGATTAGTAGTTTGTAAGTTTAGGGACTGATGACCCCGTAGTTAAGTCCCATAAGCTTAACAAACATTTGAACATTTTTTGAAGGTGGTTTTCTAATTCGTTATTGCAAGGTACCGGAGCAGTACCCAGCATGCTCGTGTTTTCATAAAACGTATGGGTAAGTACAGTTACTCACTTTGCCAGGTGTGATGTACAGGAATGTACGTACCGTAGTGATTTATTGATATGAATTTATAAAACGAAGATCTGAAGGTCTATCACAATCGAACATCGGGTATTGATACCTTCCAGGGCTTCTCCATAGGCGAGAAATGGATAATTTTTGTCTTGCGTTCTAACGTTTACATTCGTATTTCTAGTGACACTGTGCGGTATTAGTGTGCTTCAATCCACTTTGTGTATCATGTGGAGTTTGGCAGTATCTGATTTTAAGTTAATGCCGGGTGTGGAGCTCTCCACGCATGACGTGAGGTGTTTATATATATATATATATATATATATATATATATATATATATATATATATATATATATATATATATTCTGTCTGGGCTGTCGCCAACTAAATTTGCAGTAACCAATGGCCGTTTCCATCAGCTAACACCGTTTCTCCTTGTTATTCCTAAGGCCAGTTTACAGACGCAGGGGGGGGGGGGGGGCTGCAAACACGGTGGATTTGAATTATGGATGTTCGGGCCACAGTTCCGCATAATTTTCCTAGAGTTCTGCGCGAAAGCTGTCGGTGCGTAATTTGAAGTTAATAGCAATTAATTCTCTCATCTTCCCCGGAATGGGAACAGAAATAACCGGTCGCCAACGAAGTATAAGAAAATATTAAAACATCAAAAAAATTTTGCAAGCAATGGATAAGATCTTCTTACAGATATGTCATATTTTCAAGATAGCCTAAAGTTTATGTCCGTCGGAAAATGTTCAAATGTTTAAGCTTATGGGACTTAACTACGGGGTCATCGGTCCCTAAACTTACAAACTACTTATGATCTTCCTAATACTAAGGACGGCACAAATATCCATGCCCGCGGCGGGATTCGAACCCCCGACCGTAGTGGCCGTGCAGACCGTGACTGAAGCGCCTCAGTCCCGTTGGCCACCGCGGCCGGCGAACATTTTGAATTAACGAGTGGATCAAAAACTTATGGCACATTTTCAGAAATGTTGTAGCCTGTGTCGGCTTAACCCTCTCAGACTCATAATAAATAGAATCCACTTTTAATTTTTTTTCTTGTTCTGTTAGGATATAAATCATACAATATTATGGAAAATGTGATAAACGTTTTTCAAGCAATATTTCAGCAGGTAAAGGGTGGTTTCAAATGAAACCACTGCACATTATACGCGGTGGTTTTAAATAAAACCACCACCACTATAATTACTTTCCAGTATAGTGAACGAAATAGTTCATTTGTGCTGATACACACAAGTTAACAAGTTAGAGGTGAGTCAATTGTTGATACTAATGTGACAACACATTTGTCTTTCCATTTTATACGTGCAATCCCATCAGAACGAACTGACTTATCACTTTCTCCTCTTCTCAACTCTTTGTCCTGTTTCAGAGGAGGAAGTCACTTTCCTGTGAATTCAAGTAGTTGCACAGGCTAAGTTTCCATCAAGTTTTAGTTTCTGCGAAAGTGGAACACTAGAAAACAAATTTCAAAATATGTGATCTCTTTGCCTTATAACGCTTCACACATCAAAAGGAATTTTTTTCTAAAATACACGCCAGAACTTCTTCGTCCTTTAATCTGCGAGAGAACATTTCGTGAAACTGTAATAAAGAAAAGAAAGAAAAAATACGACGAGCTTCTAATGATACCCCTGCAGCCACAGTGGTTTCAAACGAAACCACCTCAGTAATTACGGAAAAGTACATTATTTTAATTATTATTGCATTACATATAGCATGTACTTATACAAGAAAGTTTTATGAATTTGTTCCATGTGTGAAATTTTAATTTTAAAGAGAAATTCAATCAAAAGTCGAGAAAAAGAGGACCAGCACACCACATACAATAATGGCACTTATACTTGAATCGCTAACTGCAATAACTTGAAAAATATTAACGTAGTTCATATTTACCTTGAGAGATGGCAGCACCATCGAAGCTCAATATGTGCAACATCGAGTGAATTGGAAGATCATTGCGTTGTTTGTTTTTGGTCGCGGTGTTGTACAGGGAAGTGGGAAATCTGTGTTAGAATCTCTCGCGCGCCTTAACTTTTAAAAAATTACGAATAGCCCGTCAGTTCATAGACGTGTGTGTCGTGGGATGTAACGACAGTTTGCAGCAGTGAGTTGTAAGGATTGGACACATCATGGAAGGCTATTTCGCACTACTGCTCCGTTAGCAGTGTAAAGGTGGCTGTGGAATGGGAACCGCGAACGTTTGCAGACGCCACAAACACACAGAATCCTTCACTAAATAATACATCTGGTGTGTCATACAGGACTTTGATGACACTGTGCAGCAGAAAAAAAAAGGAATCTATCAACACACCGAACTTTTACGCCTTGTGAGATATGCCTACTTGCCCGATTCAGGTGTTCGTAAGGATGTGAATGCAATTACTCCCGAATAAATGATGAAAACATACGGATTTGTAACATAAGCCGTAGAAAACTTCGAAAAGTTTAAAAACGCCATTTTCGGCAGAGCACAGGGAAATCTCTCTCTCTCTCTCTCTCTCTCTCTCTCTCTCTCTCTCTCTCTCTCTCTCTCTCTCTCTCTCTCTCTCTCTCTCTGTGTGTGTGTGTGTGTGTGTGTGTGTGTGTAGAGAGAGAGAGAGAGAGAGAGAGAGAGAGAGAGAGAGAGAGAGACTATTGCTTTAATTTGTCGTAGATTGTGAGGGAAAGGAAGTGTCTCATTCGCAACAAGTTAGGTGCATGGATAAGAGGTTCCTGTCGTCTGACACATTCAGTGCCACCAACGTCGTGTCTTACCAGACGTGCTTTCCGGTGGAGACAGGGTCGAGTTGTCGCCTCGTCATCGAACGTTCGTGGTTTCCATTCCAGAGTCACTTCCTTTCGGCTGCCAATGGAGTAGCTAACGTTGATTACGGTCACTTCCTTACACTTCGCTGATGCGAGCGGACGTTACATCACGACATTGACCGGACGGACAGTTCATAATTCAGTGCGGAAGGAGATTGAGTACCGGGGAAATTTGCACTTGGATCTGTCGTTTCGCAGTCACACATCTTGACCACATAAACAGGACGCCGTGGAACCTTCCAATTCGTTTGATATTGTACATCCTGAAGTCGGACCCTTCGCTGTTTCTCTTTGCTTCTGTTTCCACAGTTCCGTACACCTCCCTGTCGTTTTGCTTGATGTGTGGTCAGTTTTTTACCCATTATCCACTAGGTCATCTTACGAATCAATCTGGGAATGAGGAGGCGATGTTCATTTTGGCTCTGAGCGCCGAGGGAGGTGGCCCAGTGGTAACACACTGGACTAGCATTCGGGAGGACGGTGGTTCAAACCCGCCTGCCCCCTCGCTGAATTACGTTCTCCTTGATTTCCCCAAATCACTCCAGTCAAATTCCGGAATGCAATGTAAAAGTTGAAAATCACCTTCCGTTCCCTATATTTTACTCCTGCTTGCTTCAGAATTTGAAAGAGCGTTTTCCAATCAACATTGTCAAAAGCTTTCTGCAGATCTACAAAAGCTAGAAATGTAGGTTTGCCTTTCCTTAATGTCTTCTTACATAAGTCGTAATGTGAGTATTGCTTCCCGTGTTTCTACACTTCTCCTGAATACAAACTGATCTTCCCCGAGGTCGGCTTCTATCAGATTTTCAATTCTTCTGTAAATAATTACTCTTACAATTTTGCAACGACGACTTTAAACTAACAGTTCTGTAATTTTCACACTTGTCTGCATCTGCTTTCTTCGGAATTAACTGCCTAGACTCGCTTTTAGGCTTGGTTCAGTGCTCTAGGTCAACATTTTGAGCACTTGTTATGAGAACTTTATCAATAAATACATCTTAATTACATGTTTGTCGGTTATGCGTTAGTTGGACCTGTTTTACTTACAGAAGAACAGTGGTATACAAAAAAATTACAAATGTTTGTAAATCTATAGGACTTCGGTAATCTCGTTTAGTCCCTAGGCTTGCAAACTACTTACACTAAGGACGACAATACACGCATGCACGCCAGAGGGAGGACTCTAACCTCCGACGGACAGCAACCTCGGGCTCCGCAGCAAGGCGCCTTAGAACGCTCGGCCACTCTACCACGGCACAGTGGCTAACGCCGCTGTTATCGTGTTTATATTCGGTGAGATTGCACAGTGTATGCTTTTGAAATCATCAAGTGCTCATTCTAGTGTAGCATGAGAAAGTATGTAGCTCCATAAACTTAAAATTACTTCCTTAAGTCTGACAATTCTCTACATGGTCCAACTTGGCGAAACGACAGCTGGATGTAGTCAGTTCCTTCAGTAGCCTTCCATTGTATAATGCCCCAATTAACAAAATAAGCGACCGCGAGGGTCTAGGGTTTGACTCCAGGTCGCATTTCACGAGGTAGCAGCCAGAAACGTTGTCTGTTCGTTTGTGATTCCCGTGAAGCAGCACCAGTAAGAAGTGTTGCCGCTGTCGTGTCGTATCGGATGACCTTGTCTCACTGGTGACTCAATTTTTTACTTGGCGCGCAAGCTTTTCAAAGCTTCTATCAGTGATTCGAATAACATCGGTCACGCGACAGATAAGTGTAATGTGAATTCAACATTTTGACCTTGACCCGAAGACGCCGTGCTCTTCTACCAGCTAAGCAAGCTCATCATGACCCCCCACTGAATCTTAAGCTGAGCCGTATATACTGTATGTTGTACGTTTGAGGTTAATCGTGGCTTATCTCACGGTACGTCCTTGCAGAAAAGATAAGACAGGCGCTTTGCGTAAACTGCTAGACGTCATTATTCCAGTGATAAAACTAGACACATTGAACACATTACTGTTTTTGAAAAATAAGAGGATGAACTTGAAGTGGTTACTATCGATGTAACTATAAAGGATTCATAGCGACGGAGCTAAATATTTGCACCTTTAATTTTAAGCGTGAGCTAATATTTGGTAGAAAAATAGATACAGAACTGAAAATAACGAAATCTACGGTTCGTGATGAACTGTTCTCGACAACGTTTCTGTTTGGTCTTCTCTGTAAGAAGCCGATTCTATTTGCGGTTTTCTAACTTTCTCGCCTGAAACAAGAAATTAGAAATGGTGTTAGGTTGTGTGAAGAGAATAAGGGTTGTGTTTATTTCTTAGTTTCGACTGTTGCATCTAGAAAAAACTTCCTGACATTCTGAGGAAGTGGACGTCGGCTGGTACCTTTTTATGCGGTATTGATATGTAAATTAATGTGAAGATGTTACAGGTATAGATTACAAATATGAAATACCAGGCATGATTCGTAAATGGTGAAGAGTACCATGGTCGAAACCCTGATTAATTCCTATTCCTTAACATTTGCTTCCGATGGATGTTTTATCACTGACCTAGAAACTTGGTGTTTGAGTTGGCAGCAACATGTGTGGAGGCCTTTATTTTTTTGTTCTTCGGACGTGTTTGCTGGGGTTTCAGTGAGAAACGTGTCGGTCGACAGTGAATCACTGTGATGGGTAGGGTGCGGTCCATGTGTCAGAAAAAAAAAATTGCGTAAGTTTGGAAGTATTTAAGGTATTGTGGTTTTACTTCATTCAGTGAGTGAATGAAATAGTTTAGTAATCGTGGAAGATTTACTGTCGAAATATTTAAATGTGATCAGATGTATGAAGGCATTTGGAGTGCAGCCTTTTAGGGAGTGAAGTGTGGACGATAAGCAGTTTAGACAAAAGAATAGAAGCGTTCGAAATATGCCGGAATAGGAGAACGCAGATGAGATGGGTAGATCGAGCAACTTACAAGGTGGTACTTGACAGAATTAGGAAGAAGAGGAATTTATGGGATAGCTTGACTAAAAGAAGGAATCGAATGGCAGGAATTGTCATATCGTAGTTCAGTATTGGAGAGAGAGAGAGAGAGAGAGAGAGAGAGAGAGAGAGAGAGAGAGAGAGAGAGAGAGAGAGAGAGAGAGGGGGGGGGGGGCGTTTTCAAGCTTTTGAGGTAAGGGTATGTAAAGAACAAAGGTTGAAATGGACAGACGGATTAACGAATGACGTAGTGTTACAGAAGGTGAATAAGAAAACAAAAATAAAATAAAAACTCCTGGAAACGAAATGTGATAGGGTACAGAAGAGAGTGCATCTCAAAAGCTGTACATACAGCAATAAGGAAAAGGACAAGAAAAAGAGAGAGAATTTACTAAATCAACATAAATGTCACGTAAATATACTCCTGTATGCTGAAGGCTGCAAACTGCAAAATAGGCGTTCTATCGGACAGTAGAAATGAAATCGTGCAAAATCACAGTAAAATCCAGTTTTTACAATTCTAACGCACAACCCAACTGAAGTAAAACTGTAATTTTGGTACACACAAAATGCATATGATAAATGTCTTAACAAATTTCTAAGGTTGTCATGTAATGGTAAGCTGTAATGGAAAGCCCATGATCAGGATATTGCCCTAAAAATGGATACTTCTACCTACACATTTATAACAGTATCTGCAATACGTGATAGCCTGACACGAAAATTACTCTTCGGCTATTTTCGTTTGAATGAGCCATACGATACTATATTCTGGAGTAACAATTCCCAATGGAAAAGGTATAGTTTTGGCTCTGCAACGTCCAGGTGAAGCAATGTTTGGTTTAAATTCGCGAAGTGTCGTCGACCCCTTTCCAGTATGCAGGATTGTTTTCTTTTCAGTTGTTGAAGGGCCAAACTGCTTAAACCAACTTCCACCATCTTGTGCGGCTGTGGGAGTTCTCGCACTGTACTCCAAATATGTATTGTCTGTAGTGACGTGTGCTGTTAACAATGAGCTTGCTCGAAAGATTAAACACTTTCTGTCAATAGCGCCGGCCACAGTGGCCGAGCGGTCTGCGGCGCGCCAGTCACGTTCTGCACGGCCGTCGGCGACTACGGTCGGGGGTTCGAATCCCCCCTCGGGCATGGATATTTGTGCCGTCCTTAGTATTAGCTAGTTCATAAGTAGTTTGTAATTTTAGGGACTGATGAACCCGTAGTTAACTCCCATAAGCTCTACAAACATTTGGACATTTGTCAATAGCAGAAAGAAGTCATATCTCCGTTGGGTCCCACCTCCGTTACTCTTGCACACAAAGGCTCACAGGTTAGTGCTGTATCCATTTTCATTAAAGATATTACAAGAATTAGAAAGTGTTTGTAGTGTGTTCCTCGTTCTTTTTAAATTGAATTTCGTTAATCTGTTCTGTCAAGAGTTCCCAGACAAATTTAAGCAAACTCATGTATTGGCGGAGGTGTACCGGCCCCGGTTCGAATCTGCCCGGCGAATTAACGAAGGGGATCGGAGTGCCGGCAAGCCTCGATGTGATTTTTTTTTTAGCCAGTTTTCCACATCCCCCCTAAGTGAATACCGGGCTGGTCCCCCAAGTCCCGCCTCACTTACACGATTCGCAAACATTTTGTAACACTACACATATAACACTATATTCAGACATCTGGAGTACACATTTCCTTCCGGGGGAAATGGAGTGGCGACAGAAAAGGGCATCCTGCCACCCCGTAACTATTAACACGCTAAATACGATTAATAACGCCGACCCTGCTTGCGCGGGAAAATGACTCGAGAGAAAGATCTACTATAGATAGTGGTAATAAACAAGGCTCTCAGAAACCGTCTGAAAAGCTTGTAAGGGCGTTTGCAGGGCAGGTCGTGCTAAATAATGACAAATAAGTTGCGCTATTGCCGATTTAATTATATTTGCAGTCATTGCGTGGTCAAATTCAGGCAGTTTGCCAGCGACGTTGATGATGAGTGTAATTTGGCTTTCTCGAAACGCAGAAGCTTAACGATATAATGTTGGGCATTGGACGGAAGCAAAGATGAAACCCCGGACAATGGTTCGCATGTTTGGTGCGCCACCATTTTATTCTTAATTTTCTTTCATAAAATCAAACGAAGAACATGTGTGACAACACCACCGGTGTCTAAGGGCTTGCATTGCGCGCAACGTATCTTTTCTCCTTTCCTTTTCTTTCAAGTTTTCTGTCCAAACTACCTGCAACACAGAGTCTATTCAAGCTGTTTCTGAATGCCCTGTATACTCTTACTCGTGTTGCCTGCATAGGATAGAGCAGTGGCCGCGACCCACAGGTGGTCGCAAAATCTTGCTTGGGGTCGCCGTCACCAAAGGAAGTACTTGCATCATAACAACTAGGGGTTCAGTAACACATAAACGTTTGCCTGAGTGAAATGCATTTAATTTTACAACTGTGGAGTTCCTTGTGTAACACTGATTATCAATTAAATAGATCATAAATTGAAACTTCCTGGCAGATTAAAATTGCGTGCCGGAACCGGGACTCGAACCTGGGACCTTTGCCTTTGGCGGGCAAGCGCACTATCGACTGTGCTATCCCGACACGACTCACGATGCCGCCTCACAACTTCCGCCAGTACCTCGCCTCCTACTTTCCAAATTTCACAGTAGCTCTCCTGCGAACCATGCAAGACTAGCACTCCTGGAAGAAAGGCGGATTGCCCGCCAAAGGCAAAGGTCCCAGGTTCGAGACCCGGTTCCGGCACGCAATTTTAATCTGCCAGGAAGTTTCATATCAGCGCACACTCCGCTGCAGAGTGAAAGTTTCATTCTGGAGATCATAAATTGTTATAATACAGTGAGTTAATGATGAATAAGCGCAAAGCCCGAGAACTGTTTTGATTAACCAATCTATAGGTAAAAGAACTTGATATAATAAGTAATTCTGAAAAATTCGGAAAAAGTCTACTCCTTTACAAATTGTGTGTACAGTGGCATCTTTCTTAATGACCATAATTTGCATCTGAGTCTTGCCTGACATGCAAAATACTGATTAAGCAAAATCTATTTTTCTGTCGGAAATGTTGTAAAAATAAGATAATGTGCTCCATTCCGGAAAAAAAAGGAAAATAACTCCGCACGACAATGTAAAAGAAAGGAAATTAGTTTCCTTTGAGGTAACATAGTTTCGTTACGGTTCGTGACGATGGGGTGGCCAGAATATTTTTACTTGGTAGGGGTCGCATATTCCAAAAGGTTGAAAACTACTGGGATACAGCATTTGCGTAACTTTTTATTTCATTTATTACTAACTAACTATGCGATTTCATGGAATACATCTCATCTACATACATACTCCACAATTCACCGTAAGGTGCGTGGCGAAGGGTACACTGTACCACTACTAGGCATTTCCTTTCCTATTCCACTCCCAAATTGAACGAGGAACAAAAGAATGCCTATATGCCTCCGTACGAGCCCTAATTTCTCTGATCTTGTCTTTGTGATCTTTACGTGAAATGTAAGTAGGCGGCAGCAAGATCGTACTACACTCAGCTTCAAATTCCGGCCCTCTAAATTTACTTAACAGAAATTCACGAAAAGAACGTCGTCTTTCTTCCAGCGATCCCCAATTGAGTTGCCGGAGCATTTCCGTGACACTCGCGCATTGGTCGAACCTACCGGTAACAAATCTAGCTGCTCGCCTCTGAACCGACTCTGTCTTCCTTCAAACCGATCTGCTGCGGGTCCCAAACACTTGAGCCATACTCAAGACGTGGTCGTACAAGCGTTTTATACGCGGTCTCCTTTACAGGTGAAGTACATCTTCCCAAAATTCTCCCAATAAACCGAAGTCGGCTGTCCGCCTTACTCACAACTGTCCTTACATGCTCGTTCCATTTCATATCGCTCTGCAATGTTACGCCTAGATATTTGAACGACGCGACAGCATCAAGCAGCTCACTACTAATGCTGTATTCGAACATTATGGGATTGTTTTTCCTACTCATGCGAATCACCTTACATTTTTCTACATTGAGAGCTAGCTGCCATTCTTCGCACCATCTAGAAATGTTGTCTAACTCATCCTGTATGTTATTACAGTCAGTTACAGACGACACCCTCCCATACACCACAGCATCATCAGCAAACAGCCACAAATTACAACTTACTCTGCCCATCAGATAATTTATATAGATAGAAAATAATAGCGGTCCTATCACTCTCCCCTGGGGCACGCCTGACGATACACTCGTCTCTGATGAACACTCGCCGTCGAGAACAACGTACTGCATTCTATTACTTAGGAAGTCTTTCAGCCAGTCACAAATCTGTGAACCTATACCATAAGCTCGTAGCTTCGTTAGCAGTCTGCAGTGTGGCACCGCGTCGAACGCCTTTTAGAAGTCGAGAAAAACTACTTCAGTCGTCGTATTGCTCGAACATATTGTGGACCAGTGCCGACCGCAGTGGCCGAGCGGTTTGCGGCGCGCCAGTCAGTCTGCACGGCCGCTACGGTCGGGGGTTCGAATCCCCCCTCGGGCATGGATGTTTGTGTCGTCTTTAGTATAAGGTAGTTCATAAGCAGTTTGTATGTTTAGGGACTGATGATCCCGCAGTTAAGTCCCTTAAGCTTAACAAACATTTGAACTTTTTTGTGGACCAGTACGACTCAAATTCCTGACATGTTATCCTAACTTGTTGCCTCGTATCAGTTTAGTCGTAATTCGTAGTTAATTCTGCGAGTCAACGTAGTTACTTCCCTCATTACTGTCCGATGCGGCTAGTGCCTCCTCAGTAGAAGTCCATGGAAGATACTTGTTAATAGACTTTATAAGGGGATAAGAGTTAGACATGGGATCCCTGTTTGCCCTTTGGTTACTTTTTGTCACGTGCACATTCGACACTTTGACTTCAGTGTAAACTAGACAGTTGATGAAATACATGTTACTGGAATAAAATCTAATTTTACTTTCCATTATTAATAATTGTTCAACTAAATTTTAACATTAAATCACCACTTTACTTCACAAGAATTCCGTGTCCGTTGGCCTACACAAGATTCTGTACCTATGGAAGTACTCTTCTGAAACAAAAACCACCGGAACACTAATTTAGAGTCAAATAATGTGATCCGGAAGAGGGGTAAGACCTGTAGGCTTTGTAACCAACATGGTAGTCATTTCTGAAGCAGCCATTTCGGATGCAATTCGTAATTTTCTCATAAAAAAGGAGTCACGATATACGGGGTGAGTCTCTAACAATTGCCACCAAGTATAACTCCGAAAGTACGGTAGGAGCTGAAAATTTGTGTGACAAAAGTTACAGAGGACAGGAAGGGTCACAATATGACGTTGGATTTTTGTTGCTATTGTCCATTTCATAATGATTGACCCTGACTTTGAACTCATTTTCTGGTCACATCGCACGACCAACATCGATGTTTTATACCTCGCCGGAATCGTTGAAATGTCTACTTTTATTTGGTGTATGAATATTACATTTTATTTGAAAAGGTGACGACATAGGCGGTAATATTTATAAGAAAACGTGCTTTTTTCTGTTTTGTTTTGCGAATGTCAACTTAAAGGATGCACAGAAATCAGACCGTAATTATGATGAAGTTTTCCTATGCTCAGTTTAAAGATCCAACCTTGTTCTACTTTTCGTTATTTTCTGATTAGTCGTTTTGTCCTAATAATGGTCCTAGACTGCTGCAGTTCACCTAATGGTGATACGTATTAACAAGACGAAAAGTGTAAATGAAAGCTCTCTCCTTGCCTTTCACAGCTGTTATATTTTTATGCTCATAAATCTACACCGAGCGCTAATATCACATCATTAATTTATTCGCCTTTTCGTTCCTATGCGCTACGTGCTCGCGTGTGCTGTGTTGCCGTTCTTCGCAGTTGAATAGGCGCTTCTGGGCGCATTGCAGCAGTGGTGAGGCGCTGGTGTGGCAACTACGCTCCGCCATAGCGTCGCATACACTGCAGCCACTAACGCAACTGCTTTACAAACTCTTAACTGTCAAACACGGAGGCAATACATTAGTAATGACATGTCACCAACAAAAGTTCAAGCTTAATAGCAATGCCCTCTCCGTCTCAAAAGCTACTACGGTAAGCTTAATCGCAGCTTCTTGCGTTTTATATTATAGCGACGAAACAACGAATCAGAAAATAACTAAACTCCGTCTGTAAATAGAACAAGGTTGTATGTTTCAACTGTGCAAAGGAAGACTTTCTCCTGATTACGGTCTGATTTTTGTGCATCCTTAACGGTGACATTCGTCGAAAAAAGCCAGTAAAAGCACGCTTTCTCTGAAATATTACCGCCTATGTCGTCCACTTTTCAAATAAAATGTAATATTCATACACCAAATAAAAGTAGACATTTCAACGATTCCAACGAGGTATAAAACATCGATGTTGGTCGTGCGATGTGACCAGAAAATGAGCTCAGTCAGGGGTCAATCATTATGAAATACACAATAAGAGGTATGATGGTCAAAATTGTTTCTTTAAATGGGGTGCTATAGTTCAGTACTTCCGATAGCGGTTATCGAGACGAATCCAATGCTGTGTTACACTAAAGTCTTCGAAGATTAACGAAGGTCAAACACGTGGCAGCATTAAGCATTGTGAAGCGCCTACTGGTAATGTCGCGCTAGAATGGCGACAAGCGTCTGGCAAGACGGGTCGCTAGCGGCATTCTGGGGAGTGAAAGTTTCAATCTAGTAGCCATGATAATGCCTGCAAGTGCCGAAGTGATTAGGAATACCACTCAATCCATAACAAGATTGAAGCTCTGCATTGATACCAATGGCCATCACTTCGCACACCTTTGGTAAATGGACGTACATGCCACCTTTTTGACCTTCGTTGATTTTCAAAGACCTTACTGTTCCACACAATTGGACCCGTCTCGATATCCGCTATCAGAAAATAAGTACCAAACTACGCAGCAACAAAAAACCGTCATACTCTGGTCGCCCCCATTGTCCCACGAACTTTTGTTTCACAAATTTTTCACCTCCTATAACACTTACGGTGTTATTCTTGGTGGCAATAGTCTCACCCTGTATATAAAAAATAATACGAAACATTTTCATTTTAGTTGGAATTTTGTTCAGAACAAGGCAAACGCCGATAAGGGCAACAGAATGTGCTACACTTATCGTCAAACACGTAGTAAAGGTTGGTTTTATTCACTTCGCCGATTCTTCAGACTTCAACAAACCATGTTTTAGGATGCGAACATAATCAGTGATCCACTGTTTAAACGTTCCACGCACAAACAATTGTCTGTACACACAGATGGAAATCGAATCGGTTATTTATATGGGAAATGTGCTAGTCACTGCATCGACCTTCACGACGTATTAATTTCCGGGGAAACAGGAAATCCAAGTAAGCTCGTAAAAAGGAAGGGTACTTTCGTGCTGAAACAGTTGGAAGCCTCACGTCTTCAGACAGCAACAATTTCAGTAATCCTTTGTCTATAAAATGCAGGTAGGGCTGCTGTTAGCGTTTCTTATGAATAAGGGCCAACTATACAACAAGCCCACGTTCCACACCAAACCATAACTTTCGATACACCAATGCCCTTAGATGGATTGATCCATCAGACCAGAATCTGTTAATCTATCTCTTAAGTCATATACAAATTGATTTCAAAATACGTCATAAGGGAAACATCAGATTTATTCCACCTTGCACGTCACCTATTCTACAAACTGAACCCAACAATTTATTTTATTTGGATAGATGTTGTAACATGTGTAATTTGAAAGTTTACCATTTATATGCGTGTGGCCAAAATTCTGGGTATTTTTGTACGAAAAGAAGGGAAGTTTAGGGTTTAATGCCCTATCGACGGCGTGGTCATGAGAGACGGTATGAATGTAAAATTGAGAGGCTGCGAGTGCAGCACTGGATTCATCCCGATCAATGCCAGAACAACGCTTGGTGTTGCATTATGCGCAGCCTTTGTCGGTCGTCCAGCTTTCCGTTTGCGACATGTCCAGTTTCGTGGACCTCCCCGAAAATCGTCAGATATTGGATAGTGAGTGGTCTGCGTGGGGGGTTATTGGTCTAATTCCTCTGATGTAACGCCGGCGTTCCTCTATCCTGATGTCAGGACGATCTTAATGGAGCTTGTGTTAACGTCAACTTTCACGTCACCAATGAGGAGGAAACAGTCATTCGTGAAGAATACAGCTAAATGAAAGGCAGTCTGTTCTCTCTCTGATAAATCGCACAATCCGCTTTCCTCTTGAAAATTATGGACGTTAGCTGCCATTTGACGTTAGATCACATATATGGGAAATGTTGCCGTACCGGGGTTCAAAGCCGAGTCACCCGCTCACTACGCAGGTGCGTTGACCACTGTGCCATCTGAAGACAGTGGTCACTAAAACTGCACTGATTAACCTAGCACGCCTTCCGTCAGACGGGAATACTCAACTTACAAACTACTGACTTAGTAACTATGGCTATTATCCTCATTACTTGCGGCATAGTGCCAATTCGCATAAGATTTAGAATTCGGTGTGGATCAAATATGTCCAAAAGAACAAACACCACATATCAGCTAGTGACATCACTTAGTGACGTCGTCTCTTAGTCGACGTATGGAATAGGATCCCAGTAGGCTGTTAAATGTCTTTCGATCCTTAGCTTCCTGTTACCAGTTGAACGCAGCTGTCTTCCTTAGATCTGTCCCATCTGTCTGGTGGTCTTCCCCTTGAGCCTTTCTATTTTCTTGTTTAATAGGACTCCAGTGTAGAAATTGTTTTAATCGTCTACCTCTTTTGTTCGAGAAACATGACCAGCCCACTGCCGACCGCGGTGGTCGAGGGGGCTGGGGCGCTCTAGTCACGGTCTGCACAGCCACTACGGTCGGGGGGTTCGAATCACCCCTCGGGCATGGATATTTGTGCCATCCTTAGTATTAGCTAGTTTGTCAGTAGTTTGTAAGTTTAGGGACTGACGACCCCGTAGTTAAGTCCCATAAGTTCTACAAACATTTGAGCACGCTATTGCCTGCCTATTTCACCATTCTGGTATGCAGAGCTCAATGGTCAGTATGTATTTGCCGAGCTTAAAACTTTGGAGACTTTTCTCTCAATTTTCTGGATAGTGCGCTTTAAAACTTTAGAGCGGACACATTTACGTATACTAGTAACACGCGAAGTATCATTCAAAACTGCATTTCAGTTGTCAGCGCGCCGATGAAGTGGCATTCCACGGAACGTGGCGCCGACGTGAAAGTAGAGCAATATTGCGCCAGCGTGTCTCGCTGCGTGCTCTTGGCCTTGAGCTCCTAGCAGCCTGCGTGACAACTGATAAACGCAATGCGTACCACTGCTGTAGCAAAGTACACTGCATCGGAAATACCAGTCACTCTCCAGCTCATCACCTTTTCTCCAAAACTGTTTCATTCCATCACATATACAGCTACATACAAACTTGCATCTACGTGTTACTGTTAATGTTTGTACTTTACGACTTCCAGCACTTGGAAGCATCACGTTTGTGTTTGAACGCTAAGACTCGTAAACATGTCAGCTCTGGAAGCTGTCTCACTTCATACCTTCTTCAGTCCCTAAACGTACAAACTACTTATGAACTACCTTATACTAAAGACGACACAAACGTCCATGCCAGAGGGGGGATTCGAAACCCCGACGGGGAACGGCTTCGCACATCTAAGCTTAGCGTCTCAATGCGCTCGGCCACTCCGTCGCGGCCCATACGTTCTGTGGTGTGCGCTAACCAGATTCGTACTTCCCTACGCGTGACGTCTCAATGTTAATTTCTACGTACTAAAATGTACTTTATTGTTTGCACAATTATCTCCAGTACTTCCTCTACCTATGCAGTTGCATTTGCGATAGAGTTTGTAGCCACGCCACACCATCCGAATCGCAGGATTTGTTTCCGACTGTTACCCCTCCTTTTCCACCACGTCGACCTAGATCAGGTCTTCCAATCGTGATCCGGGTTCGTACACTCCTTTCCTCACTTCATTCCCTATCTCTCCCTGACGCTTTTTCCTGCCCATCCCGTATCCCTCTTTGGTCCATGCCCCGTTTGAAGCTCCACCTGCAATTGTCCTGCGATACAAAGGCGTTAGTTTCACCACTGACACTCCGTTGCAAGTTTCTGGCACTCCTTGCTACTCACCGTGGTGCAGAAGTCCTGTACACTGATGGCTCCCTGGTAAATGGCAGAGCCAGTCGCGCTTTTGTTAATGGCGACGACACAGAACAACGGTCACTGCCATCTGGCTGTAGTATTTTTACAGCTGAATTGATCGCCATATCTTGTGCTCTCGATCACCTAAAAACATGCCCCCGGAAGTCGTATGTGGTGTGCAGCGACTCCCTTAGTGGCCTGCAAGCCCTTTCCCAGTATTTCCCTTACCATCCGTTGGTGCAATCTATTCAAAATGTCCTCACTCCACTCGGCAAGTCGGGCTGTTCGGTGGACTTTTATCTGGACCCCCGGCCACATTGGCATCCCGGGGAACGAGCGTGTCGATCGGCTGGCTAAGCTGGCCACCACCGCTCCTCCCCTGGATCTTGGTATCCCAGTACGGGATATCCGATTGGATTTGCGCTACAAGGTTTTTGAGGCTTGGAACACACAATGGGCAAAACTGAGCACTCCCAACAAGCTGCGTGCGATCAAGTCCTCTACGGCCGTCTGGAAAACGTCTTTCAGGCCTTCCCGTAGGGACTCTGTTTCCTGTGTCGTTTACGTATTGGCCAAACGTGGTTGACGCATGGCTACCTTTTACGTCAAGAGGACCCAACGAATTGCCGTTGTGGAAATTTGTTGACAGTGGTCCACATCCTGTCGGACTGTCCACTTTTAGCCGCCTTGCGGCAGTCTTTTAGTCTACGTACTAGCCTGCCTTGATTTTATCTGACAATGCCTCAATGGCTGACAGAGTTTTAGGTTTTATACGCGCAGTTGGATTTTATCATTCTATTTAATGGTGGGCTTGTGCCTGGTGTCTCAGGCCCCCATCTCTCACCTTTTAGTCTGATGTTTTTCTTACTTCTACCCTGTTTTTTACCTCCGAGTTTTTAGTCTGTGCAGAGTCACTGACTAATCTTGTATTTGTTTGTGATCAGCCAGCCACTGTTCCCTTTTTTTTTTTCTTGGCTTAGTTCAACACTTGGTCTCTCTTATTCCTGTCTTCTTCAGTGTTGTTGAGAGTATAAAGTTCATTGGCACTGTGTGCCCCCTTACGCCTCTCTTCTGGGTGTTGAGCTAGATTTTACCTTTTCCTACTTGGATGTCTTGTCCTCGCTAGGAACAGGCGACTGATAACCATGTAGTTTAGTCCCCTCTAAACCCCAAACAACAGAGTTTTTAGCTTGGAATGTGGTCCTTGGTTTCATACAGACGTCTAGACAGCTTAAATCTTAACACACATTCTCGGTTGGGTGTAAATAATTCAGATAACATTTTTTTCCCCCGAATGTTATATTTTCTCTATTCTAGTGCAGAACACTTTAAGTTTCGTTACTAGTGACGTTTTGAATTAAGTACGTATGTACACACTTGTAATACGGCATGGTTGCCTTTTGCCGATTGTACTACAATACGTACTCCGTTCAACAAAGCACAATCAGTACCTTCACTACGCGAGAGCAATGACGATGGTACTGATGACAGTTATGCTAAAGTAGTATTGCTTAATACAGCTTTCAGTTACTCTTGCACCAAAGAGGGCGAAGCAAATATTCCAGTATTCTAGTCTACAACAGCTACCAGCATGCGTAATATATAAGTAGATATCCCTGGAGTATTAAAGAAACTTAAATAACTCCACAAAACGAAGTTTCCCGGTCCAGATTGTACACCAGTTAGGTTCCTTTCAGAGTATGCTAATGGAATAGCCCCTTACCTAGCTATTATATACAACAGCTCGCTAAGCGGCAGATCCGTACCCAAAGACTGGAAAGTTGCACAGGTTACGCCAATCTTCTTCTAATATATAAAGCAGTGTGTCCGTATATTTGTACGTGTTGCATACAAATCTACAGTTTTCTTCCAATCTTTATTAAATTTTGTACACGTAAGCTTCAATCCATGAGGACGGTCGCCGTAAGTATAAGAATCACATACGATATATAGTTCACGAGATATGACGTCATAAACAATGATGCGCGAAAAACTGCTGCATTTTGCGACAATGCTGCTCATTTCCTCTTAAACCGTTGGACCGATTTCAACCAAATTTGGTACACACATTCCTTACCGTGAGGTAACAATTGCTGCATGGTTAAGAATCACATAAACCACACGGTACAAAAGATATTACGTCATGACCAATAGAAATCGCAATAAATGCCATATAATGCGACGAGACTTTCGAAATACACTGTATGAGAATGGCAGTACTTAGCGACTTGCAACCAACTTTACACATAATTTCCAACCTTTATTAAACTTTTTCTCGCTGGCAACCATAGTAAAATTATCAAAGGAAAAAAAGTTTCTCGCTTGCTACTCTCCCGCAGTTCATGAAGTAAAACGACGGCATTCGGTATGGTGTTACAATGTATAATTTGTACACTACAAATTGTAGCCGCAGGAAATTTTACAGACAGTATACACACATAAAGGTGAATGTACCTTCGAAATTGTATCACAGTACGTCACGTAGTTCATGAGACATGAGCACATAAACAATAATGTTCATGGAAAAAAAAAACCATCACGCACCAAGTTTTAATGTATTACTTCTTTACTCAAATGTTCAAATGTTTGTTAAGCTTATGGGACTTAACTACGTGGTCATCAGTCCCTAAACTTACAAACTACTTATGAACTACTTACGAACTAGGACGGCACAAATACCCATGCCCGAGGGGGGATTCGAACCCCCGACCGTAGTGGCCGTGCTGACCGTGACTGAAGCGCCTCAGTCAAAAAAAATGTTTGTTAAGCTTATGGGACTTAACTACGTGGTCATCAGTCCCTAAACTTACAAACTACTTATGAACTACTTACGAACTAGGACGGCACAAATATCCATGCCCGAGGGGGGATTCGAACCCCCGACCGTAGTGGCCGTGCTGACCGTGACTGGAGCGCCTCAGTCACCTCGGCCACCGCGGCCGGCAAGCGCCTCAGTCACCTTGGCCACCGCGGCCGGCTACTTCTTTACTACGGATTGTTTTCGCAAAAAGTTTTAAAGACACACAGCACTTATGTAAATGAATATATACCTACAAAATTATACAATTGTGCAACATATAACTCAATAAATATGAGGTCGTACGCACTTTATGTCAACTGCACTTATAACTTTGTACATTATGCGAGACAGCCTTATTTCTTATTTATTCTCCGACAAATATAGCCTGTTTTTAGAGAAAGGAAATGGACAGAGAGAGAAGGGATAGGAGGAGTAATACCTCAAGGCAGAAATAAATAAATAAATACCCGGGCAAAGCCGGGTTTTTAGCTAGTATTTAATAAAGGCAATAGGAGTGATCCGCAAAATTACAGGCTTATATATCATTGACGTTTTGCAGCACCATTTTAGAACATATTTTCCTCAAACATTATGACCTACCTCAAAGAGGACGACCTGTAGACCCATAGTAAACATAGATTAAGAAAGTATCGTTCTTGCGAAACACCTCATGAAGTGGTTAGTCCTATAGACAAGGGATCGCAAGTCGATTCCATATCTCTAGATTTCCGGAAGGCTTTTGACACTGTAATCAAATTACTTATTAAATATCGCCATTATTATGCAATTGGATTCGCGATTTTCTGTCAGAAGGACACAGTACGTTTTAATTGACGGTAAGTTTGTTCAAATGTTTGTATAGCTTGTGGGACTTAACTACGGGGCCATCAATCCCTAAACTTACAAACTACTTATGAACTAGATAACACTAAGGACGGCACAAATATCCATGCCCGAGGGGGGATTCGAACCCCCGGCCGTAGTGGTCGTGCAGACCGTGACTGACGCGCCGCAGTCCCCTCGGCCACCGCGGCCGGCTGAGGGTAAGTCATCGAGTAGAACAGAAGTGATATCTGGCGTTCTCCAGGGATGTTACAGGGCTTCTGTTCCTTATCTTTAGAAATGATTTAGGAGACATTGTGACTAGCTCTCTTAGACTGTTCGGGGATGACGCTGTTTCTTATCGCTTCGTAAAGTCACACTAAGATCAAAAGCAAATGCAAAATAATATAGACGAGTTCTATTCATGGTCCAAAAGTTTGCAATTGAGCCTGAATAATGAAGTGTGAAGTCATCCGAATGAGCACTGAGAGAAATCGCTTAATTTATACGATAAATCAAATCTACAGCCCGCCAATTCAACTAAATACCTAGGAATAACTATTAAGAACAACTTAAATTGGAAAGAACACACAGAAAATATTGTAGGGAAGGGGAATCAAAGGCTACGTTTCATTGGCAAAACAATTAGAAGATACAACAGTTCTCCTAATGAAACAGCCTGAAAAATACTTTTGCGTCCGATTTTGGAGTATTGCCGCCCATTGTGAGATCCACACCAAGTGGGACTGATGGACTATTTAGAGAAAGGTAAGGGAAGGGCAGCTCTTTTTTGTATTATCGCGATGTAGGGATGATGGACGAGTTGGGGTAGAAATCATTAAAAGAAAGGCCTTATATTTGAGAAATTTCTTTCACTAACTTTTCTGAATGCGAACATATCTTGTTATCACCCACCTATACAAGGTCGGCTACGGTGATCGAGCGGTCTGCGGCGCGCCAGTCACGATCTGCACGGCCATTACGGTCGGGGGTTCGAATTCCCCTCGGGCATGGATATTTGTGCCGCCCTTAGTATTGGCTAGTTTATAAGTAGTTTGTATGTTAAAGGACTGATGACCCCGTAGTTAAGTCCCATAAGCTCTACAATCATTTGAACATTTGAACCTATACAGGGAGACATGATCATCGCAATAGAATAAGAGAAATCAGATCGAAAACGGGCAGATTCAGGTGTTTCTTTTTCCCGTTCGCCATTATAGAATGGAACGGTAGAGAAATACGATAAGAGGATTTCGATGAACCCTCTGGCATGTAGTTCAATGAGAGTTGCGGAGTATTTATGCAGATCTAGAGACTATAAAGACACAGAGGTGTCACCGCAGCCGTTTCAGGAGTGACGTCGTTAAGAGATTTTAATTATTTTCATTTTTAACCGGGAGAGTCGAAGCAGACTGTAAACTTTGACTTAAACGACCGGTTGCTGAATAGTAGCGTGAATGTGTTTCACATTTCGCTACGGGAAAAATCGTGCACTTTTGTCCGTATCGCATTTTCGTCAGTCATGAACACCGTCGTGATTTTTCCTATTTTTGGCGACTTCAATGTGTGACCTTGTTGACACCATACGATGCACTGAGACGGCTAAAACCAATAGATGCGTCTGTTTTGATGACAATATCTGCCATTGACTGCTCTGGATACAACAGCTCAGTTATATACACATTAAGAACCCTGTGTTTCCCTGAAGAAATCAGATTTCTTCTTTGATCGCTTCTTGGGTGGACTCAAAACTGGTATGTATCCGTGGAGGATTACAAAAGTTCAGTCGTGTGAGATACTAATGATAAAGAGTAGGCTATATCGGGTGGGTCAAGAGATATTGAACACTGAATGTGACAACAAACACTAATACTTTCGGTACTATTCAGCAAGTGATCGTGTAAGTTGTTTAGTCAGTTTCTAACATTACTGCTACGTTTAAAACACACACACACACACACACACACACACACACACACACACACACACACACAAACCTGAAATTAATACGAAGACAGTTAGCGAGCGCCCCCATTTTGTTCACCCCCGATCACGTCATTTCGGCGAACGGAGTGTAGTGACCTAAGTCATTGGATAGCGATATCCACAGTGATATAGCAGTAGAATCCTGTATACAGGGTATAAAAGGGAGGTGCAGTGGCAGCATAGTTTTTGTATTCCTGTGTTTCATGTCAAAAGTTGACGTGATTACAGCCTTATGACGGGAATGCAGAATCACAACTCAAAATTGTAGTTTTGGTAGAAGCATAGGGCATTGCACTTCGGAAATCTTCATGTAATTAAATATTCCTGGATTCAATATGTAGTGTGTGCTGTGGTTACCACATTTTCGTAACAGTTCGTGCAAGAAGTCGTGGCCCGTGCACAAGAAATGCTTTCTCGACTTGTGCGTTGGCGAGTCCATTCCTTTGTTTTGGAGGGGGGGGGGGGGGCGACGCAGATGCTTTGTTGCATACTGGTTGACAGTACAGTTAGTCCATATGATTCGTTTTTAGGAATAGATTCCTTCGATCAATCCCACATTGTGAATTAATTTCTAAGATTCGTTCACGATTCTTTCTAGTCTGCGAGGGCACGATACTTACAGAATACCAAAAAGGAGACCACATGGCTATCGGAATTATTGTTTATAGTACATAAAGTTTAGACCTCAAATAGTTAGCAGCCAAAGCCATTCGATTCAACTCGGCAGATTCTTGAGAAGGTAGACTTTGAAGTTTTTCAAGCGCATATAAATACCCATTATGCTACCAATAATTTCGCTTGTTGGCGTAGTTTGTTAGCGTTGTAGATTGTCAAGAGTTTAATGTAGGTAAGGTAGTTGGAATCTTGCTGTAACCTTAGGGTAAGGTGGTAAAATTACGATCAAAAAAATCAAATGTTTGTATAGTCTATGGGACTTAACTACGGGGTCATCAGTCCCTAAACTTACAAACTACTTATGAACTACTTACGAACTAGGACGGCACAAATATCCATGCCCGAGGGGGGATTCGAACCCCCGACCGTAGTGGCCGTGCAGACCGTGACTGGAGCGCCTTAGTCTCCTCGGCCGGCAAAATTACGATCATTTAGGACAAATGTTAATGTAACTGAAAATAATTTTAAGTATGGCATTTGTTCTTGGGTGTTCAATGTATCCGTAACACAAATATTAGACAATTACAAACGTTGGTATAAACACAAAAGTATACATGACTGAGAACAATCGATCAAAGTTATCAAACCAGGTACAATTGTAATCACTTCCTGGTACAATTTTGATCATTGGTATCGTCGACATAAAAAGCACTTTTTACCTCGGGAGCCAACGCATACTTCGTGGTACCAAACATTGCATTTTTGGCAGCAAATCTAGTTACCTTTAGCTACTGATTTTATACGAGTTCGTTAGACTAAGTAGCTTCACTTACCTCTTAACAAGAAATTTTTTTTTATCTCCGTATCACAAAGTGGAGTGTTCTTGGAAAAGACAGGAGCTGTAGAAACCTCCTAAACTACAACGAGATATAACTAAGTAGATGAACTTTTGAAGAAAAACCTCTTAGTACAAATTATATATTCAAATCGTTGGAGCCGTTTCCAGGATACGGCAAATATAAATGTGCAAGAATTGCTTGTTTAAATATATTACAAGCAAAACGTATAAAAGACTCGCTCACGCGCGATCGTGTTGTTTTCATGCATCTCGAACAAATAAGAAATACGTATTTTTTAATTATACTTACAAGGAAAGTACTTGGGCTCGAACAAACACACATACACCAAAATCGTACGACAGATAATGTAAAGATCCCTTATTGCACTAGTGATACTCCCGCATCTGCAAAACTCTGCAGTCGTCCGTTAGAGGTCTCTGCGTGTGCCTTACCACGTTGCACTTTGACCTGTCGGTTCGCCAGTAGGGACGGTGCAGTGTGCCTCCGAAGTTGCGTTTTGACACATTTGTGTGGTGAAGCGTCAGATGGAGCGGCGATTGGCAATCAATCCTGCTAATGTATTGCGATTGGTTGAGATGAAGTTATGAAGAACCCTTCTTCGTGAAGATGGTATTAGTGTAGATGAATCATTTGCATGCTTTCTCGTATCTGTTATGGTACAGAAATATGAGCATAAGTTGAAACACTAACACGTAATGATGATAATAGGAATGATGAACTCATTGCCAGCGGTAGTGCTACGGTAAGTGCGGGAAGAGACGATGGAAGCAGTGGCAGTGAATACCAACAGTCTTCCGATAAGAATGTTAAATTTGCAACTATCATCACGGCTTTTGATGACAATACGCTAGAGAACATGTACGACGATTATTACATAAGTTATAGTTCAGAAATCTGCATTACGTATGGCGTCTACAATTTCATCTACAGTGCTATCTAGAGCATGAATGCAACGTTTTGCATAAAAACGACACCCACCAGCACATTGAGGTGTACGTAGAGATACTGTAACCAAACTTTCATACAGATATGTTTGATCAAGCCCAAGTACTTGCTAGATTTTGTTATTTTAATCGTGTGTTTTGCAGCTGTATATTTAGCTGCCTTTTATCATCTGTAATTCATAACTGATAACGGCTCATGATCTTCGTTCTATGCTCCCTTTGGTGACACGCGTCCCCCCCCCCCTGCATGACTGCTCTCTTGCTTTTATAATCATTCTACACGAGCCGGCAGTTGCCTTAGAGTAATGAATCGTTGGAACTAGGAATCGTCACAAGGCAGACGATTCTTTTGAACGACGATTCGTTCGCTGCACGATTCAATTCTTACGATTCTTCATTTTTCTCGTTGAAATGAAGGACTCATTCACTAATCGCAATAGCTCTGGTTGACAGCCAACCGACAGACGAAGCGTACGGATAAGCAGGCAGCGTGCAGCTAAACCTGCCGCCCCTCCGAAACAGAGGAATGGACGCACCAAGCACACAACTCGAGAATGCACGGGCCACGACTTGTTGCACGAGCTCTGCTCTCACCCTGGGGAACACTGGCCGACGGCCTCCACCTAGTCTTCGCTTCAATCACGCCTCTTATCCAAAACATCTACATCGAATCAACGTCTACGATTCGGCGGCATGTGAGTGTGATCCTGAAACGGAAGCTGATGTCAACCACACCCTGTTCAGGTGCCCCAAATTTGACCGAGAACGTTTGAACTTCCTGCAGACATTGGTGAAGATGGGATATCCCCTTCCCCAGTCAGCTTCTTCCCTTTTGTGTACAAAATACATTAGTGTATATAAAATCATAATTAAGTTTATTAATATCACTGTACACAATCTATAAGCATCAAGTGTGTTGGTAATATAAGGTTTTGCTTGTGAATATGTGAAAATGTTCCAACAGTATTTAAATTGTAATGTAATGCAGTTTTCGATTTGTTTCCACTTTTCATTTTGCAAAACGTACTTCTGTTTTGTCTGTATATTTAAATATATGTACATTTCCACTGTGTGTTGTAGATGGCCACATTGAGTTAACACTCAGAAGGCCAAATAAATAATTAAAAAAAAAAAATAATGACCCAGCAGCGGCGTTTGTCGGTGCTGACACACAACCAGCACTGCCAGAAATTACCGCAGGAATCAACGTGGGAGGTAAAAGTCGTGTGGCGCTGATCTCACCAACTTGTCAACAAGCCACCGTACAAACTGGTGACGACTCCCTAATGGAGTGCACTGTCTTTACACGTATCGACTATTGTCTGGAAATGCTTATGTTCGGTTACTTGGAGACCGTTTGCAATTATTCATGGACATCGTGTTCCCAAACGAAGAGTACATTTGTATTGATGATGATGATCTTTGGCCCTTAGATCCCAAGTGGGGTCGTGTTCAGCCTGGTGCAAGTCTTTTTAGCTGACGCCAGTTCGGCAACTTGCGTGTCAATGGCGGCGACGAAATGTCCAACCCCAGAGCGAAGGAAAATCTCCGACCCGACCAGAAATCGAACCCAGTCCCCCTGCGTGGCACCCCACCACGCTGTTCCCTAGACTACGGAGGCGGAAATTTTTACGAATCACAATGTCTTACGTCAACTCTTCGTGGTTGGTCTGAAGATCATTCAGTGGAACTGTCAATGATGTCGCTTCCCACAGAGCTTGACATGAATCCGATCGAACATATACAGTACATAATCTAGAGGTCAATTCGTGCACAAAATCCTGCACTGGCAACTGTTTCGCAATTGTAGAGAGAGATAGAGGCAAGATGGTTCAATATTCCTTGCATGTTTTCCTACGACTTGTTGACTGCACGCCACGTGGAGTTGCTGCACTTCGCCAGGCTGAAGGAGCTTCAACAAGATATTAGACCGCACAGTCACAACCTTTCACCACCGCGTCCAAGAGTCCCTTCCCAAGCGTTCGAAAGAGTGCTGTTCCTGCTCCCTAAACTATATCCTTCCGTTCATCCTAACGCCTCATCTTTAAACACAATTTCCCTTCCAAAATATTATACATTTGAATATCACAGAATTTAATGCTTCGACCATCTTCATACTAATGTTGTTTACATTTAACAAACAAATATATATTTAACAATACTGTCGCGTTGAAATGGAAGCATGCTTGACTTTGAAGGCAACTGAACACAGCACTTATATTGAAAGCTGGTTTATTACGAACTTAACATACACGCAGCACTAACTGCCTCTCGGGCAGAGTGCTCTGCTATTTATACACAGACAGAATGTACCAGAAATCAGAACAGTAAACATAAGGAACAAGTAGAATTTACAAGTGAACATAAGAAAGAGATAGAACATTCTGGAATTGTTCATTACAAAGAGCCGCGGTGGAGTAGCCGAGCGGTCTAAAGCGTCTCGCTGCGGAGTGCGCGGTTGCTCGCCGTGGAGGTTCGAGTCCTCCCTGGGGCATGGGTGTGTTTGTTCTTAGGTTAGTTTACCTAGGTTTAAGTAGTTTGTAAGCTACGGACTGATGACCACGCAGTTTGGTCCGATAGATCTACAAACATTTGCAAATTACAAAGAAAAAAATTTTTGCCGATGGGCGGGATTGAACAAGCGACCTTCAGCACCGCAGCCCGTGACACTACCCCTGCGCCAAGCCGGCAGTTGGTATATATGGGTATCTCGCGGCAGTACTAAAATCGGTCGAGATTGAAGGTCTTTGCTCCGTTTCAAATATACTGCGCCGACGAAATATAGTTACCCAATTAATATTTATCACGGCTTTTATGCAAACTTATTCAGTTGTTGTCTACAAATACATATAATTATGTATAAATTATCTACTGTACATCTACCATTTTTAGTCGGCCATAAAATATTTGAGACGGTCTACAACATAAAACGAACGTTACTAAGAATAATATTAAATATAATAAAAAACATGTATAAATTTAATGCGCTTTGCTGCATTAATGTTTTGTTTCTGTGGTGGAATCTGTTCTGACAAGAATATTACTACCTCAACGAAGAGCAGGCTAAGAGAGTAAAAGAAAGTTAATTGAAAGAACTCGGAAATAACGTGATGCGCCTTTTATGATAGCTAGCATGGCGCAATGCTGCCAATTTGCTTATTAAACTATTACTGATAAACACCACGTATCAATAATTGTAAATATGTCTTATAGTACTATTATTATAGTGCTGAAATTTAACAGTTTTTTTATCAGTAAGGGATATTGAAATTGTAAGTGAATGCATTCATATAATTATATTTGCTGTATGATCATTCCCTGATTTTATATCGATTGTTAGGATATGTGTGTTGCTATATTGTATTTCAACTGCAATCTGGGATAGCCGCCCTCGCTAGTCAACGACCGCCGTTTGCTGTTTCCGAGCAGATTACGGTTTTCCTAACGACCTCTATTTCATTCACTAGGTCCAAACGGTTAGCCGGCCGGCTGGGAAACCCAACAGCGTGCCAAAACTTGCTTTTCACATGAAAACAATCAGCTTTTCCCTTTATCTGTAACGTCTCACACGGACACTGCACGTCGTATTTAAAGGAGCCACAGCAAAGCTTGCAACAGTGGCAGTAAATATCTCTCCCTGTGCGAGACTCTTAAAGTATGAGAGAGCAGACGTGTGTAAAAGGCCTGCTCAATGTGTGCCATATGGAAGACGGGACCGACCCGGGAGTTGCGTAGTGGTTAACTCGACCGCTCGCGAACACTGGGGAGTCCAGGTTCCGGTCCGATCCAAGTTTTCGTAGGTCAGCGTTAAAGTGTACAACTGATGCCATTGTTATTAAGATCTTACTGTAATTCTGCAAGAGAATGGAAAGGACCCAGAAGAGGAGCTGAACGGAATGGACATTGTCGTGGTAGGGGATATAAGATGAACGTTAAAAAAAGATTTTGATTATTAGCAGTATGATAACTTCGGATGGCCGAAATAGAGAGAATATACAATGTAGAAAGACAATGTCACGAAAATCATTTCTTAAGAAGAGAAACTTGCTGACATTTAATATGGATTTATTAAGATATCTTTTTGGACGGTATTTGGCTGTAGTGTAGCCATGCATGGAAGTAAGGTAAGGATGAGAAACAGTACAGAGAAGAAGAGAATTGAGCTTTTGAAATTTGGTGATACAAAAGGATACTGAATCTCAAGACAGGAACATAAGGTAACCAATGAGAATGTGCTGAATAAGAATTCGGAGAAAATAACTGGTAGTAAAACTAGGCTAAAAGAATGGTTCGATTTATGACACATTGTGAAACATCAAGGAATAGTTATTTAGTATTGGATGCTGGAGTGGGTTTGGTGGACTATGGAGGAAGACTAAAACATGTGTACAGATATGTTTTGAGACAGACGTATTTTGCTGTACTTAATCAGAAATGAAGAGACTTTCACAGTATATAGTAGCGTGAAGGGCTGCAGCAAACGAGTCTTGGGACTGATGAGCACAACAAACATGTAACGGGCGAACCTGAACTGTGTACTTTAACCTTTTCCTGATTTTTGTTGCTCACGGAACGTTATTATCCATCTGAGGTGTCATACGAAACACTCGCTAGCTGAGATTGCTCAATATCTCTGCTCAAAAAGAGCAGTAAACAAAGAATTGTTTTATGTCACTGTCTGCCATTTCGTCAGGCGAGATTTGCTGTCACAAAAAGACGCTGTTGCGTGTTCTCACGTTGGTAATTTGGTTTTATATTGTTTTGGCTAATGGAAACAGATATTATTCAAGAAGTAGAGCTCTTTTTATTTATATAGCGTTCAGAACGGTGACTGGAAGGTTTTGGTACTGACAGTGCCTTAGAGGCATTTTGTGCAAGTTACTTATGTAGTTCTCTTTGTTGCTAAGTGTCACTAACAAATTGTTGCAGTTTTGTTTTCTTTTGTTTCCGAATTTCAAAATACGAATACGGTTCAGGGATAACTATAGTTGGCTTTTGTTCCCCTTTGAGATCGACATCTAAAATGGCATTTCGATATAAAAATTAGGTCTCTGTTGCTGTTAAATCCGTATGTTAACAGCGATAAGCACTGCATAATGTCTCTCAATTGCATTAGATCATCTTGGACTTTGAAGTCCCATTTTTTAAATTTTTCTATTAAATATTTTTACGTAAAAGAAGGAAAACAAAATGTGTAAATACACTAACGTGCTTTGATTTACTTCGCTAGCAAAATAACCAAATATGAAGTTATGTGCTCGAATATTTGATAGCTTGGGCAGGAAAGGGTTAAGTATGTAAATAAGTTGCATGAAACAAAACACGCTATGCTACAACCGTTTTCAATAAATCTCACTTCGCAATCAAAACTTGTAAGGCCAACCCATATTTACGAATGTTTAACGATTTCGACATATCTCCATGCATCGACGCGTAGCTCGTGGGGAAACTCAACTCGGCCCTGTTCTCACATGATACGAACAACTGATAAAGGACAGAGGGCATACTGTGTTCCTTTTATGCCGAATAGCAATTGACGCAGTGCCCCACTGTTGACTGCTAACGAAGGTACAAGCATTCGGATGTTACGTGAATCAATACTCTCAGGGTGCCTTCTGTACTGTCGTCACTTCATACCTTTCCCATTCCAATCGCGTAAGTTTCACGGAAAGAAAAATGCCGGCATGCCTCCGTGTAGAACCAATCTCTTTGATTTTATCCTTGTGGTTTCATTCGCGAGGTATATATAGGAATAAGAAATATATCCATTGACTCCTGAAGGAACGTATGTTCTCGGAACTTTTACAGCACGTCGTTCCGCGTTACCTAACATATCTCTTGCAGCGTCTTCTACTGAAATTATTTCGTAGCCATATCTGTGGCACTTTCGCGCTTACTAAAGAGATCCGTTGGATCTTTCCTATATATTCCATTAACCCTATCACACTACTGGTCATTAACACTGCAGTGGTCGCGTCACTAGGAGGAACATTGGTGCTCATGTTCTATCTGTGAGATACAGGGTCAACATAAAACCGTTATCTTCAACTTCAGACGTTGCCGTGATAAGTAAAAAAAACGAGGGGGGAAACATGTAGGTATTACAATAGTAGCAACTGAACATTTATTTCATGAAAATTAACAATATAATGTTTAGGTCCACTGACGCGCGGGTTGCCTATTCCGGAAATGTGAATCTGGGAGATCCTACGCGACCATTATAGTGTAAAATTGCTACACCAAGAAGAAATGCAGATGATAAACGGGTATTCGTTGGACAAATATATTACAATAGAACTGACATGTGATTACATTTTCACACAATTTGGGTGCATAGATCCTGAGAAATCACCTCTGGCCGTAAAAATGGCCTTGATACGCCTGAGCATTGAGTCAAACAGAGCTTGGATGGCGTGTACGGGTAAAGATGCCCATGCAGCTTCAACACGATACCACAGTTCAGTAATAGTAGTGACTGGCGTACTGTGACGAGCCAGTTGCTCGGCCACCATTGACCAGACGTTTTCAATTGGTGAGAGATCTGGAGAATGTGCTGACCAGGGCAGCAGTCGAACTTTTTCCGTATCCAGAAAGGCCCGTACAGGACCTGCAACATGCGGTCGTGCATTATCCTTCTGAAATGTAGGGTTTCGCAGGGATCGAATGAAGGTTAGAGCCACAGGTCGTAACACATCTGAAATGTAACGACCACTGTTCAGAGTGCCGTCGATGCGAACAAGAGGTAACAGAGACGTGTAACCAATGGCATCCCATACCATCACACCGGGTGATATGCCATTATGGCGATGACGAATACACGTTTCCAACGTGCGTTCACCGCGATGTCGCCAAACACGGATGCGACCATCATGATGCTGTAAACAGAACCTGGATTCATCCGAAAAATGACGTTTTGCCATTCTTGCACCCAGGTTCGTCGTTACGTACACCATCGCAGGCGCTCCTGTCTGTGATGCAGCGTCAAGGGTAACCGCAGCCATGGTCTCCGAGCTGATAGTCCATGCTGCTGCAAACGTCCTCGAACTGTTCGTGCAGGTGGTTGTTGTCTTGCAAGCGTCCCCATCTGTTGACTCGGGGATCGAGACGTGGCTGCACGATCGGTTACAGACATGCGTATAAGATGCCTGTCGTCTCGACTGCTAGTGATACGAGGTCGTTGGGATCCAGCACGGCGTTTCGTATTGCCCTCCTGATCCCACCAATTCCATATTCTGCAAACAGTCCTTGGATCGCGACCAACGCGAGCAGCAATGTCGCCATACGATAAACCGCAATCGCGATAGTCTACAATCCGACGTTTATCAAAGTCGGAAACGTGATGGTACGCATTTCTCCTCCTTACACGAGGCATCACAACAATGTTTCACCAGGCAACGCCGGTCAACTGCTGTTTGTGTATTACAAATCGCTCAATATGTCTACTCCGATATTTTATGGAAGTAGTTACTTGGACTGTTCGTTCTGCTATTAGGTATTGCGCAATAAAAAATCTCTATTTTATGTATTCGAAGTACATTTGTTTATAGTTAGTCAACTTCCATTCCCTGCACCATGCGCTGATACGCTGCAGATCCTTCTGCATTTGGCTACAATTTTTCAGCGTTGAAACTAATGCACAGTCTACTAGAACATCCCCGAAAAGCCTCGTACTTTCGATGTTAACTAAGATGTCATTTATAGATGTTGGTAGAAGTAATGACTCCCTGACACTCTCTTGGGGCACGACAGAAATCACTTTCACTTTGAAAGACTTTTCTCATTTGAGACTGACGTGCGTTCTGTTAGCTAGAAACTCTTCAATACAATCACACCGGTGGCCTGATAGCGCGTACTCTCGTATTTTGTTCATTAGGGGCACTGCTACTAGCAGGGTATGGGAGAGGGGGCAGCGGCGGCAAATTCCTTCGCATACTCTGGATATATTCTAATTGGAATCCCATCAAGTCCAGCGGCGTTTTCTCTTTCAACCCATTTTAATTGCATTTCTACCCCTCTGTCATTTATTGAAGTATCTGCATTATTCGACCATGCGGCGTTTTAGAACTACAGTGCAGTCTTACCCTGTGAAACAGCTTCGGAAAAAGGCATTTAGTATTTCGGCCTTTTGTGTGACATCCTGTACGGTCATAACGTGTCTGGAAACATGGTTTTTTACGTTTACCGATTAAACGTAAGACTAAAATTTCTCTGGATTTTCTGCCAAGTATGTTCGCTCCTCCGTAAGCTAACCGAGCAGGATGGTGCATTGGTAACATACTGGACTCTCCTTCTGGAGGGAGACGGTTCAAACCCGCTTCTGGTCATTTTGATTTAGGTTTTCCGTGATTTCACAAAATTACTCCAGCAAATTGCCGGCATGGTTACTTTTCAGTGGGCACGGCCGATTTCCTTCCCCATCCTAGACAAGTACTATCTGAGCGTGTGCTGCGTCTTGAATAACCACAAAGTTGACGAGAGGTTAAAACCTTACCTTCCTTCCTTCCTTCCTTCCTTTTGAAAATTTTGGCTTTGTACAGTTTTTTTATATTCTGTAAGACTTCGGCTCTTTCTGTTTGCAGTGCAGTTCCCTTTGCTTTTGTAGCAGTTGTTTTTAACTCGGTCGTTGAACCATTGTGGATCTTTCTAATTTCTCATAATTTCACTTTGCACATTGTAAGCGCTGGAGACAGCTTCTGTCTTGAGCCGACAAGTACTGTGAAATCTGTCCCTTGTAGCTTTTGTTGATATCTCAATCTACAGCTGTATTTGATGCTGTAACGGCCATACGGTCAGACTCCCTGTTCTCCGCTGAGTGGTAAAGTTCGGATGTTTTTATCATCAGCAAATCAAAGATGCTATCTCTACGAATCATATCTGTTTATCAGTTCAATTTAATTTTCGGATTAAGCAGTAAGAAAGATTTCGCTCCTTTCTCTGTCCATACCACCCGTCTCAACTATTTGGCTCTCCCAGTCTGTATTGGGTAATTTAAAATCTCCGCCTAATACTAAGACATGACTAGAAAATTTACGGGAAAAGTATTGAAAGTTATCCCTCAGATGTTCCACCACTCCTGCTGCTGAGCATAGGTGTCTGTAAAATTATCCAATGACCATGTTTGGCCAACATTTTACGTTTCTCTTCACCCAAATTATTTCACGATTTGTCCTTGTATTCAGCTCACTCACTTTAATTGTATTTTTATCGCCTTAAATCGCATTCAACTTAAGTACTCAGTCTGTTTATGCGATAAAAAATGTTCAAATGTTTGTATAGCTTATGGGACTGAACTGCGGGCTCATCGGTCCCTAAACTTTTAAACTACTTATGAACTAACTTATACTAAAGACAACACAAACATCCATGCGCGAGGGAGGATTCGAACCTCCGACGCAGGAGGCCGCGCGATTCGTAACGTGGCGCTCCAGACCGCTCGGCTACTCCCGCGGCGCTTTCTGCGATATATGTTGCAGTCTCAGTTTAATGTATCATTTCTATTGACGTCTGGTTTTAGCCACTTTCGGTCCCTAGTGATCTTTTATAAGTGAGCTCAGTTCTGGGATCTTTCCTGAAACGCTTCTGCAATTAACCTTTAGCGCGTACACCGGTCTTTTGGACCGGGGCGACCTCCTTCTCTCCCCTCCCCTTCTCTCTGAGTGCGTGTCAGCACTCTGCCCTCCACACTAGCCTCAAGGCAGTTGAAGAGGAAGTCGAAGTAAGTCTTTTCCTCGTTGTGCATCTGTCCGAAGTTCTGTAATTAACGAATTGCTCTCTCCGCTCCCGGAAAAAAAGGCCGATGTGTACATTGAATGTATTTTTCCGGTCCAATGCATCCCACTTACCCTCAAGTTATGTGTTTTTCCTTTCACAATCAACTGCAAGTCTATAAAATTGGAAAAAATCTACATATCAATTGTGTGAGAAAACTATTGGGGAGGGGGGGTGTATGCTGGGGAAGGGGGAGACCGAATGGTGCACTATATGCATTTTAAGACAATTAGATGCAAAAAGGCCGAAAGAAACTAAAAGAAACGGCACCGCGGTCTTAAAGACAGTGTACGCTTTGTGTGCCATAAGGGGGTGTACGGGTTGAAGGTTAACATGGTTTCCGCCGTCCTATTGCACAGAGTGTTGATTTATCGGGAATCCGGAGACGTCTTATCAGGGCTACGTAGGGATTTCCCTGTCTAATAAACAAAACAAAAAGAAAACCACAAGGGCATTCCACAAGTACTCCGCCACTCTAGTAGCCGCTTTCTGTGTAGTGCACGCCTGATCTGTTCAGGAGGAATAGAATCGCACCTCGAAAGTACACGTAGTCCAAAAAAAAATGTTCAAATGTTTGTTAAGCTTATGGGACTTAACTACGGGGTCATCAGTCCCTAAACTTACAAACTACTTATGAACTACTTACAACTGAGGACGGCACAAATATCCATGCCCGAGGGGGGATTCGAACCCCCCGACCGTAGTGACCGTGCTGACCGTGACTGGAGCGCCTCAGTCACCTCGGCCACCGCGGCCGGCTACACGTAGTCGACCGCATGAGGTGGTTTAGTAACCGCAGGAACGGGCCTGTAGCGCCATCGCGTGTTCAGGCAACACCATTTAGATAAAAGGCCTCGCACAACACCGCCTAAAAGACAAGGCCTCACAACAGGCCGTGCCTACATCACACCGTGAGGCCGCAGCCGCAGCCGCCAGATGACTGGCTGGCCGCTGGGGCACGCCCACCGCCTCGTAGCAGCCGGGCAGTCAGCTAGCGTTCGCGGCCTTTCGGTGTGACGTGGGCACGGCCTGTTGTGAGCCCTGTATCTAGATGGTGTTGGTTCAGGTCGGGCACATTCAGCTCTCATTCTAATACAGGCATGGCCGAACACCGCCTGCGCCGGGTGGAAATGTTGGCCATGCCTGTTCTAATAGGTGCCGGCCGTGGTGGCCGAGGGGACTGAGGCGCTCCAGTCACGGTCTCCACGGCCACGGGTTCGAATCCCCCCTCAGGCATGGATATTTGTGCCGTCCTTAGTGTTAGCTAGTTCATAAGTAGTTTGTAAGCTTAGGGACTGATGACCCCGTAGTTTAGTCCCATAAGTTCTACAAACATTTGAACATTTTCTTCTAATAGCTCAGTAGTGCAGTGCAGTCGCCAAGAACTCATTGCTTAGGACAGTTGCGCCGATGACCATCGCATCCGCCGATACTGATCTCCCGTTCTTGCAGCAGTTACAGTTAGCAAGTGACATTAATAAATCCTCGAACTGACAATTAGTACCAGACTTTGTCCTGTTATGTAGATTCGACTACGTCAGGTGTCTCAAGACTCCACGAACTAATTCGAGAAGACATCACTTAAAATTTGCCTTTCAAGTTTAACAACTGTTTCTCGTGTAACTAATAAATGCCACGTTTACGCCGTACGTTGAACGTCACCTAGCAGCCACCGCAGTCCTTCTTCCTAGCGCCTATCTGTTGTGTGTAGTTTTCGTTTCCACAGATGACGTAACAGTTCAGTGTCAGTCGTTTCCAAAATCAGTACCCTGGATGAACGTGTAATGTAGTCAAAATGCAGTCTTCTACAACCGAGTCTCCGACCCCTCCAAGACTGGGAAAATGTGTTGCTGTGGAGGCTGAAACGTAGAGTATTAACAACACCGTGACCAATGTTGATTGTCGCAGCTTAACTTGAAGTGAAAATTAAAACTTCTTTAGTTACACATGGTATGGTAAGAAACGCCCTCTTTGTTATCCATGGTATGGTAATGAATAGCCTCCCCATAGGAGACAGTTTTGCCATTTGAATCCATGGAATACACAAAGGTTGAAAGGGGGAATGTTGTAGTGTTAACAATTATAGCCCAGGTGCCGACGACGTCATTGGATTAGGTAAATTTTATTGGAAGTTCTGGTTGCTCTTATTTATCTTGTATTGAATCCTTTTGTGTTAATACACACATGAGGAATGAATGTGAGGTTTCAGTGAAATGATTTGATTTAGCTGCCACCGGGCGTTCAATCTTCAGGAACATACGAAATGTCTGCCTGGACGGGATCCGAACCTGAATCTCCTGCTTGCTTGGACGTTACGCTGACCCCACAGACAGCGGGGTAGATGGGTACGGACTAACTTAGCAAACCTCGCGGCCGACCAGTTTCCCCGATGTTGCACATCATTGTAGTAACGCTCTGCCACCGCTCACAACTTAGTTGAATCCCTCGGATCTGGAAGTGGATCTGTACTGAAAGGCGTCCTCTTTAATCCATATGGGTAGCAGAATGATGATACGCATGGTGTCTCATTATACTTTCGTATTGCCAATATTTTTTCATGGATATCCGCACGAGCAACGAAAGCATTTGTACTCAACAGAAGACGGGATTAAAGTGTGTTGGCGATTTACTAATAATGCATACAATGAAGTTACATCTAGGTTCATTTTTGAATAATAGTGAATTCTGCGGACACGCTTTTGTCTCAAGCGCTGTAGCAGTAATCGTCCGTGATACCGAAATACTCGTTTTTTGTGAGTTCACTTAAGTGAGCTTGGAACCGTAACGGTAATTATCCCCAGCGGATCATTTTAAAAACAGTTACCGCGAACTCGTGTAGCAAATCAAAACAACGTAGTACATCTAAAGCCTGCTGAAGTTCTAATACAAATGCCTTCTTCACGCGCCCTATATTAGTGCTTTAGTCTTCCCTGCCCAGCAGTGAGCAGCTGTTAAAAGAAATCTGGTCGTCTGAAGATAATTATCTCAGAGAGGCTAAAGGTTGCTCGAGAAGTAAACAACTATCACGTGTACTATCATGGCAATTCCAAGATATTAAGCGTGCCCTGTGTGTTACTTTCGAACTGGACTTTGTAGTCTTGGTGATCATATTGCAACAGAAGTTCCTTCTTCCAAGCAAAACTACTTCAAATATATCTGCTTGCGTATTTGTAACCACTGGTTCTGTTGTGACTTATGGAAACAATGTGTTAACGTATCCTCTGTCAATCGCTATACAATACTCGTGAGGAGATCCTTTTTATTGTAGCATATATTTTTTCTTCATGCTTCATTTCTGAAAGAAACGTGGGGATAAAGTCTGCTACGCTTGTGTGGCGAATCTTAAAGTTGAAAATAAAGTAAGATACTAGTTCCGCTGCTTGTCCTACCAGTCAGTCCAGCCACGACGACCGACATTTGTAATGAGGGGTGACCACCCCTTCTCTAGACGTTTGGCCGTTGTTTTGCCACACGTTGAGGACGCTCACCACACAACCCCTCGACCAACCGACAAGTGAAGCGGTTCCCGAAATGCTTGCCGAGCCACCACACCCTGACCTCGGTCACACTCACACAAACTAGTCAAAATAATTAGATCAGTTGAGATATCTAGGTTCAGAAGCATTGTCATCGACTGAATGAGCTAAAATGGTTCGACGACGGAGTGGAAACAACAATACGGCAAACGAGATAGTGGTAATCACAGAAAGTTACTGCAGAGAGGGTTCCTGTTCACTTGTTTTCTTTACCAAAGGAATTAAGCCAGCAGTTGGGTTCTGATGGTGTAGTGAGCAGGTAGTGCAGCGCAACAACAACGTGGCTTACCCGAGAGCTATAGGGAGGTTGGAAGCGCGACGGACACCGAAAAAGCTGGCTGCAGCTATTGGAGTGTCCCAAAGCGTGATTTCCAGGACTCGACGCGATTTCAATATAACGGGAACCGTTAAAAGAAGGCAAGGCCAAGGTCATCGACGGTTAAAAAGAGCAAGAGATGACCGTTATCTTCTGTTAACAGCCCGTTGAGACAGGAGGCTGATTGCAACTCGGCTTCCAGGCAGCCCCAGGAGACGCAGTATCAACAAACAGTCGGAAATCGCCTTTGGAATGTGACCTCTACGAGCAGAGGGCTATTGTGTGTGTGTGTGTGTGTGTGTGTGTGTGTGTGTGTGTGTGTCGTAGGAACATCAGGATCGGAGTCGTAAGGAATGGCACCGGGTTCTGTGCACAGATAAGTCAATTTTGTGCTGAGCTGGACAATCGTCGTTACCTTTTCTGGAGAGAACATGGAACTCGGAACAATCCTGCTTATATGTAGGAAATATCGCCATCTCATGTTGGATGATTAGTTTGTACCAAAAGTTGAACAGAGAAGTAATTTTACTATTATATAATGCTCCCACTCATCCCAGTGAAAATAAACTGCGAGAGTAGGAAATAAGAGCACTATTCCTGCAGCCAAATGTTACGGTTATTTGTCGGCCGACCGAGGTGTATGGGAGGCGTTAACAACAAATTACTGTAGAGCTTTTGTCATTTTGTCAGCTTCGATTGAAGAAAGAGGAAAAAAAGTTTGTAAATCTAAGGGATTTTGCGGCTTCGGGCGGTTATCAGTTCCTAGACTTAAAAACTAACTTGTGCGCGCGCTTAGCACACACACACACACACACACACACACACACACACACACACACACACACACACACACACACACACACAGAGAGAGAGAGAGAGAGAGAGAGAGAGAGAGAGAGAGAGAGAGAGAGAGAGAGAGAGAGAGAGAGAGAGAGAATTGACGCAATTTCACAAATATATCTTGTCATTGATGAACGGTTTCAATCAAAGATGGCCTCGGTGGACTGGCCAAGCGCTCTAAGGCACCTTCCGCCGACGTGAGCGGTAGCTCGACGTCGGATATATATATATATATTTGTGAAATTGCGTCAATTATATCTGAATAAACGAGGCTTATATTTTGGCAGTGTTGGAAAAATATTTGCGCAGGTAAAACTGTAAAATTGTGAAAAACTGTTACGCGAGGAAACATATTCTGGCAATAAAGAAATTAGAACTGAAAACGTGGACAGTAAGTTGCCTTTGCTGAAACAAGTCCCTGGACGGTCAGATGCAACTGATACTGACCTTAATGAGTGGCTTACCCTCGATGAGCTGTTTGAAGACACTGACGATGACATTGGCGGCGTTGTTAACAAAGTTGAAAAGGAAATATAAGAGAAAGAAAACATTGTTGATAAAGGTAGTGCCCAAATAATACACAATGAAGTATTCAAAGCCGCTGAAACAGCATGGAGATACATAGAGCAACAAGAAGAAACGTCCAGCATTGATGTGTTACGTATAGAGACATAGCGGCGAGGAAGACACTCGCCAGGCAAGAAAAAGTACGTTAAAAACTTTTTAATTAACATATACTGTATATCAACCTCTTGATTGCTTTTTAATTGCATTGCACAGTGAAACTACTGTAGTAGCTCTATAAGTAACATGACAACAGCAGTGATCTATGATATAGTTGTTTCTTCTTTCCCTGTTAACCGACACTACACGTAATCCGACATCCACAAAGCCAGTTTGCGTTGGATAAGCTATATTCCACAGCACCTGGATGATCCTCATTGACTCAATGAGATGTACATCTAGGTTTTGTGTATTAATACTGTTCTGCCACACTGGAGTACACTGTTCAGCATCTGGGTAGGCTAACGTGAACACTGGAGTGCATGGAATCGATGCGTTAGTACATGTTGTACCAGCCAGTTCCTTTATTATGATGTTGAACATAGCTTTTGGCTTGTATTTTGCAGGTGTCTTCTATATTAGACCGACCAATCTGGTCCCCGGGCATAACAAAACTTTTCGCTAACTGTGTTGGGCATTCACTGTAGGGATGCTAGCACTGACCCTTGGAGGAGCCCATTTTTTCATGGTAAATGTTTTCTTGCTTTAGTTTTGTCGGACGCTAACCCTGAAATACCGGTTGGTTAACACATTTCTCACAAGTGTTGTCAGTTTCCTACTTGGGAGATGTTTTTTAAGATTCAGCAAGAGTCTGTGTAACCACACACTATCATCTGTTTCTGACGGATCGACGAACACCATGTGTTCAGTTTCTTTGGAATCCATCCTCAGTGTAAAATGTCAATGCTGAAACCTGTACGTAGCGGCTCCATTTTCTTCTGGTATGTTTTGATTATATTATTCCATGTATTATGGTATGTTATTAGAGTACGGTACTAATTTGAAACACACAGCAGTGAAAATGGCCGATAACTTAGTCTTTCCGGATTTAAGGATTGCTAATGTATTTGCGGTCCTGAACTGTTGAGATACCCTTCCGATTTGGAGCATATTGTAACACTTCAGCCAAGTTCTTCCATGTTCCCCTGTGTGTTTCATAAATTCAGGAAATAAGCCATTCAGGAGCTTTTCCCATTTCCAGTGTTAACAATGTTGGAAAAATTAAAGATTGAAGAAAAAAGCACTAATAATAGATGACAAGCTGTGGTGCGACTACGAAATGAAAGACTGTGCTTAAAACTAGTACAGGGAAATCCGGGACAATGGCCATAAAATTCCGATATGAAAATTTGTTTCACCGTTGACGTTTATTGCCATTCAGTCCTCCTGAAAATAAAATTGTGGGAATGCAATACATCCTTATCTTCGACTAAACCCAGCAAGCCTTCGTAATAGGACACTTCTTTTTATGTGCTACATCTTTAGGTACGTGTCCCATTCGACGTGCTTAGATATCGGCCGACATTGCAGCGGTGATAAGCAATTTTTTTGTCGAAAACAGAACGTTCCTGTAACGTCGTTTAAGGAATGCGAGTGTTGTGTGTATAAAGGCAATTGACCTGCTCATCGATCTGTCCGCGTGATAAGGCCAAGACAAGATAACAAGACATTCCATGAACATTTTCATAGGGAGTGATAATTAAGGGTTGTATCGCATACAATAAAACAATTTGTAGCGCCCTGCAGTTCTTCGATCAGCGATGGTAGTAATTTTCAGAACGAATATCGTGATCTAGAATGCGATGTGTGAGCTCAGTTTTCTCTGACGTATGTTGTTGCGATGCGCAGCATCCGTGTTTAACGATGCAACCAGTCCAAACACTTCGTGCATGCCTCTTCAAAGATAATTTCAATTGGTTACATCGTTAAACACGGACATTAAGCGTCCTAGTTGTTTGTATCTAATTGGCCCCAAATATTGGTGCGATTTTTTTTTCCCTTTATAAACACCACAAAACTGGCTCCAAGAGTGGGGCTATCAAACTAAATACACAGTTATTAATTTACTTTAAAATACATAATCACGCGACTACACAATAAGTATTCCGTAATTAATATTTTTTGGAAACGTAGGGCTGTATGGAGTGGCCAGTACGATGCGTGGACTGGTGTTAGGTTTGGCACGTTGATCACATGCCTGCTCCGCATGTCTTACATTTTCTTCCTTCGGAGCACATGGGCATCACTGTTATGACTCATAGCTGTGATGCGTCTTATGGCTCGTCATCGGGCTAAAAAGGTTCTCTACCTAAGTAACGCACTAATTTGCTTCCTTACGCCGTGACGGAGCGACCGAGCGCTAAAACGCGCCTTGCTGCGGATCACGTCGTTTCTCGCCAACGGAGGTTCGAGTCCTCCCTCCAGATGACCTCAGTAGATTGGTGCCTTAGGTTTACAAACATTTGAGCATTTTATTTATGGAAGACGTTTCATAGTACACCATTAATCAGCCCAGCTATCTATCAGCTACAGTCTTACATATATTGCCGCGAGAGACCACGAACACCGACTGCCAGCATGGCGCAGGGGATAGCGTCACTGACTGCGGTGCTGAAGGTCGCCGGTTCAATCCCGCCCACCGGCAAAAATTTATTTCTTTGTAATTAACAATTCCAGAAGGTTCTATATCTTATGTTCACTTGTAAATTCTACTTGTTTCTTATGTTGACTGTTCTTCTAATTTCTGGTAAATTCTGTCTGTGTATAAATAGCAGAGCACTCTGCCTGAGAGGCAGTCAATGCTGCGTGTATGTTGAGTTCGTAATAAAAGTGCTTTCAGTAGAAGTGCTGTGTTCAGTTGCCTTCGAAGTCAAGCCTGCTTCCTTTGCAACGCGACAATATTATTATTTTAGAATGCTTCCTATATATTTTTGCTGCAGTTTTCTTAGGTTAACCGTCTAGTTAACTATAACTTCAAATGTTTGTAAATCTAAGGGACTTAAACACGTTGGTAATCAGTCCCTAGGCTTACAAAATACTTAAACTTATTCTAAGAGCAACACACACACACACACACACACACACACACACACACACATGTCCGAGGGAGGAGTAGGACTCGAACCTCCACGGCGAGCAACCGCGCGCTTCGCAGTGAGGCGCTTTAGACAGCTCGGCTACTCCACCGCGACAAAACGCTTTAAAACGCTCGGCCACTCCACCGCGGCTTCCTGTAACTATCTGAACATCATATTAAATAATGAGTAACTGAATAATAATATGATACACTGTGTTTAACTTCATTTTTACGGCTTCATTCCGTACTTTAGGTGAATTTGTCACTGTTAGTGGTAAAGTGGCTTACTCCTCGCTCTCTACATCCATCCCTTTTCCCAAATATTTGGTAGCACAGTGGTAGAGTGCCAGACTGAGTCCAACAGTGGCGCGTTCGATTCCCGCCGGTCCTAGGATTTTATGTCACTTTCCACTTCTTTCCCCTCTGGGAGTGTTGCTGATGTGAAAAATATCGAGCAGCACCGTGGTTCGGAATCCACGTTAAACTGTAATTCCTCGTATAACTGGCCAAGTCAGTTGAATGTTCGGAGGAAGGCAACGGCATACCACCTCCAAACAGGACCATGCAGTAAAGCACTGTGGTGTTCAAACCAAACTTCGGACTGCTGCACCTTTTTTTTATCTTAAGTATGTGTACACTTTGAGCCCGCGTCCACGTTCGTTGTTGTTGTTGAAACTGCAAGCGTTTTATAAATGGAAAATTTAACTTCGTCTCAAACATACATGAGGTACCAATGCAGACCGAAGTACCGTGTCAAAATTTGTACGAAGGTCTGCGTAGTGGCGAGTAGACCCAGTTTCGAATTTCCGCCCTAGGAACAAATTTTCGTTTGATGCTTCAGCTTAAACGTATGTATCGTGGTTTTGTATATGTTTCTGAATCGTGTGACGGAGGTAGGAAGTGGATATGATCCCAGTATTCACCCAGTTGCCAGTCGGAAACCGCCTGAAACAACATTGTGCCTACCAGGCATACGGGCGCTCTTCTTTAATCCCACTGGCGGCTTAGGAACGGGCTGAAGTTCCTCTCCGAATCCCAGAAGCGATAAATTAACGCGCGATGAGTTTTCGAGGGGCATTATAACATAAATTCATTTGAAGGAACAAATGAAATAAATTACTCAGTAAAAAAATTATGAAAAGTTCTGTCAGTCCGGCCATACCGTTCTATCCGGCCAACTTCCTTCATTTTTGTTTTATCGAAAGGTATTCATCCACAGATTTGTCGTAAAGCATCGGAATCCACTTAACTCTCGTCTTCCATTATTTATACTCAGACGCGATATTCTGTCCCTGCTGTGAGTATTGTAATCGGTTTGTTTGACGATATCTTCGCTTCTAATGTAAGGTATACAGTTCTTTTTAGGCTAATAACGCTCAGTGGATCATTTGCGCTTGCATTGATTCTGAAGAAAGATAAGAGTGCACATACAAATCTTAATTAAATCTTAATTTTAGGTGGAATCTGCTGCATTTACTGCCATAAACAAAATTACCCCGCTGTGTACAGCGCCCTCTCCAGTTCTTACTGGAATCCACTCCTCATAGGTCAAACGTGTCAACTGGGAGTGCATTTTGCCGAGAAATTACAAACCACCACCCCAATTAAGAACAATACCTTGACGATCTATTTAACAAACTATTGCAAGCTACACACCGTCCACTAGACTTCTTGCGGCATACCGTCGGAAACGTTTGCGTGGGCGATGGCGATATCGCTTGTGGAATTCGTCTTAGCAGGCGGTTTGTAAGAGGACTAAGAATCGCAAGAACGTATGGCTATGCATTTTTTATAGAATATTTTTAGTTTGGTAATTTTAGTTCAGTGCAGTTTCTTGCGGCTTTCAAGAATAAACAGTGATAACACTCAGATGGAGTGCAACGATGCTGCAATCTCCATAGTATATCTCGCATGGGGTTAATGAGAATCGAGTAATTTCTCCGTCACTCAATATGTGAATGAAATATGAAGAATGTAGCTGATATTCGTAGTACCTTTCAGTAGACCCCGTGTAATGGCTAGAGGATTGCTTTTTATTAAAGTATCTAGGTCACCATTGCGTAATTGGGAAATTACCGCAACTTTTTTCATTCATCAGACAGATAAGGTATGAGTGATTAGTGATTTTTAATGCACATTTTTAAAACATTGATTAATTTTAAGTGTCTAATATATTTATCAGTCACATGGTTCCCTGAGTAAAACGCACAGGACATTTGGGACAACCAGACCCGAAGAAATTGTCTAATAAAGAACTGGTAAAGGGACTCCTTGCACTGTTCAAGGGCATTGGTTGGCTTTACTAGATACACAGTGAGCGATACCGCACAATACACTCAGTTTCGGTGCGGGCAGTGGCGGGTTGGACCAAGACTGTTTTGGCTACCCTGAGAATCGAATCAAATCACAAGGTTCCCTAATCCAATAGCTGAAGAATGGAGTACGATGATATATTCTGATCATACAGCAAGTAAAATTGATGCGTGTGCAGTGTTCCAGGATTACACGCATTGTCAGTCCATGAAAAAAAATTACTTTTCGTAACTTAGTTGTGTGTATAGTCTAGGATGAGTGAGGGTGATCAGCGACTAAATATCAGAATATTTTAGAGAAAACAATACTGTTAACTGTGGTGAAGTTAACACATGATTATGATGCCAGCTCTGCACTCATTTATTTCTTAAAATAATTAATAGCCATTCAGAAAAACATTTCCCAAAAATATTAAATTTGATACTCGGAATTATTCAAAGAAACAAAACAAAAAACACTAAATATAACGGATTATCCCGAGAACGAAAAATGATATCCATCAAATAACGTGAACGAGCGAGGCTTTCGTATAACGCCTGTATTGTAAACTGTAAATAACATTATAGCACAAATTAAATTTTTTACATCCAACTGGGTAAAAATACCAATTTCGACGGCATAGAAAAGTATTCATTCTACAACTTAAAGAAATTTGCCAGATATGGAACTAAGTTTATCGGCTGCAACGACAGCACCTGAGGAACTCGAAGCTCCTGCTCCGCTCCACACCATCTTTTCGGAACAACATCCAGAAGATGGCCACACACTGGGTTGAAACTAGTTAGAGTTAATCAATTATGCGCCGGCCGCAGTGGCCGAGCGGCATGCGGCGTGCCAGTCACGGTCTGCACGGCCGCTACGGTCGGAGGTTCGAATCCTCCCTCGGGAATGGTTGCTTGTGTTGTCTTTAGCGTAAGTTAAAGTTAGTCAAGTAAGTAGTGTGTCAGTCTAGCGACTGATAAACACGAAGTTTGGTCGCATAAGACGTCACACACATTTGAACATCTAATCAGTTTCGCCCTCTACACTGTTAAGTTTATAAAGTTATCATGCTCATACAGGAATTCATTCATAAAAATGATGCAAATTCCAGAATGAAACTTTCATTCTGTAGCTGAGTGTGCGCTGTTATGAAACTTCCTGGCAGATTAAAATTCTGTACCGGAAGTAGGATTCGAAACTGGGACCTTCGCCTTTTGCGGGCAAGCCGCGGTGGAGTTAGCCGAGCGGTCTAATGCGTCTCGCTGTGGAGCGCGCGGTTGCTCGCCGTGGAGGTTGGAGTCCTCCCTGGGGCATGAGTGTGTGTGTTGTCCTTAGGTTAGTTTACCTAGGTTTAAGTAGTTTGTAAGCTACGAACTGATGACCACGCAGTTTGGTCCGACAGATTTACAAAGATTTTGATTTTGCGGGCAAGCGCTCTACCGTCTGAGCTATCCCGGCACGCTTCACGTTCCGCCCTCTCAACTTTTACTTCTGCCAGTCCCTCGCCTCCTACTTTCCAAACTTCACAGAAGTTCTCCTACGAACCTTGCAGGACTAGCACTCCTTGAAGAAAGGATATTTTGGAGGCGAGGTACTGGCAGAAGTAAAGTTGTGAGGACAGACCGTGAAGCGTGCCGGGATAGTTCAGACGCTAGAGCACTTGCCCGCGAAAGGCAAAGGTCCTAGGTTCGAATCCCGGTTCCGGCACACAATTTTAATTTTCCAGTAAGTATCAACATGCAAATTGCAAAAAGCCCCACCCCCCATGATCCACAGTTATTGCCGAGGTGGGGTGGCTTGCGAGCCTCAACGTTACAGATAGCCGTACCGCAGGTGCAACCACAGCGGAGGGGTATCTGTGGAGAGGCCAGACAAACGTGTGTTTCCTGAAGAGGGGCAGCAGCCTTTTCAGTAGTTACAGGGGCAACAGTCTGGATGATTGACTGAGCTGGCCTTGTAACATCAGCTAATGTGGCTTTGCCACACAGCTACTACGAATGGCTGAAAGCAAGGGGAAACTACAGCCGTTACTTTTCCCGAGGACATGCAGCTCTACTGTATGAACATATGATGATGGCATCCTCTTGAGTAAAATATTCCGGATGTATAGTCCCCCATTCGGATCTCCGGGCGGGGACTACACATGACGATGTGATCTGGAAAGACAGCAGTAGCATTCTACGGATCGGAGAGTGGAATATTAGATCCTTTGTTAGCGTAGGGAGATCAGAAAATTTAAAAAGAGAAATGGATAGGTTTAAGTTACAGTGGGGATGAGTGAAGTCCCGTGGAAAGAGGAACAGGATTTCTGGTCAGGTTAGTACAGGATTATAAATACAAAATCAGTTGCGGGTATTACAGGAGTTGGTCTGACAATGAATAAGAAAATAGGAATGCGGGTAAACTACTATGAGCAGCCCAGTGATCGCATTATCGTACTAAAGGTTGATACGAAGCCAACACCGACCACAGTAGTACAGGTTTACATGCCAACTAGCTCTGCCGATGATGAGGAGATCGAAGAAATATATGAGGAGCTAAAGGAAATTAGTCAGGCAATTAATGGAGAGCAAAACTTAATTGTGATGGGGGTCTGAAATTCGCTAGTAGGAAAAACAGTAGCTGAATATTGTCTGTGTAAAAGGAATGAGAGTTGTCTTCTAGAATTTTGCACGGAACATAATTTAATCATAACAAACTCATGGCTTAAGAATCACGAAAGAAGGTTGTAGACGTGGAAGAAACAAAGAGACATCGGAAGGTACCAGATAGATTTTATAATAACACACAGATTTGGGAACCAGGTTTTAAACTGTAAGACATACTCGTGGACAGATGTAGACTCTTGCCATGTATTATTGGTCATGAACTGTAGGCTGAAACTGAAAAACTGCAGAAAGGTAGCAAAATGAGGTGGGACCTGGATAAATTGAAGGAACCTCAAGTTATTGAGAATTTCAGAGGGAGCTTAAGGCAACAATTAACAGAAACTGGGGGGGGGGGGGGGGTATAAAACAGTAGAGGAGGAATGGGTACCATTGAAAGAAGAAATAGTGCAGGCAGCAGAGGAAAAAATAGGTAGGCACAATAGGCAAGTCCTACAAAAAATCCTTGGATATCACATGAAATACTAAATTTAATTGGAGAGGAAAAATGTAAAAATGCAGTAAATGAAACAGGCAAAATGGAGTACAGACGACTAAGAAATGAGATTGACAGGAAGTACAAAATAGCTAAGCAGGAATGGCTGCAATGCAAATGCAAGTCTTTAGAACTTCCTACAGGAAAATAAGACATTTGGAGACAAAAGCAGCTGTATGAATAAAAGATGGGAAAACTGGAAGGTGGAAAGGTGTTCAAATATTTGTCGATCTTATGGGATTTAATTACGGGGTCATCAGTCCGTAAACTTAGAAACTACTTCTAAACTAGCTTATACTAAAGACGGCACAAACATCCATGCCCGAGGGGGGATTCGAACCCCCGACCGCAACAGCCGTGTAGACCGCTCGATCACTGCGGCCGGCCGCAATACAAAGGAAATGAACTTAGACAATATTGCAATGTGACAAGAAGAAATAGATGAAGTTGAAATAGGAGATTCTTTACTGAGAATTTGACAGCGCCGAAACAAGACTCCTGGAGTGGACAACATTCCCTCAGAACTACTGTTTCTCTGGGAGAGCCAACCATGACAAAACTATTTCACCTGGTGCGTAAGATGTATGAGAGAGGGGAAATACCCTCAGACTTCAGGAAAAATGTAATAATCCCCATTCCAAAGAGATCAAGCGCAGACAGATATGAAAATTACAGAACCATCAGTTTAAGAAGTCATGGTTGCAAAATTTTAACACGAATTATTTACAGGATGGAAAAGCTGGTAGAAGCCGACCTCGGGGAAGATCAGTTTGGATTCAGGAGAAATGTAGAAACACTGGAAGCAATCCTCACTTTACGGCTCATCTTAGAAGATAGATTAAGGAAAGACAAACTACATTTCTAGCTCTAGCAAGCGATAAAGGAAAGCAAGGAGAAATTTGTGGAAAGAATTAAAGTTCAGGGCGAAGAAATAAAAACCTTGCGTTTTTTCGATGACATACTAATCTTTTCAGAGACAGCAAAGGACCTGGAAGAGCAGTTGAACGGAAGGGACAGTGTGTTGAAAGGTGCATATAAGATGAACATTAACAAGGATAATGGAGTACAGTCTACGAAAATCAGGCAATGCTGAAGTAATTAGTTTAGGAAACGAAACAATAAAGGTGGTAGATGAGTTTTGATACTTGGGCAGTAAAATAACGCAGTACAGAGGATATAAAATGCAGAATGGCAATGGGCAGAAAAGCTTTTTTGAAAAAGAGAAATTTGTTAACATCGAATATTAATTTAAGCATAAGAAAGTCCTTTCTGAATGCATTTGTGTGGAGTGTTGCCTTGTATGGGAGTGAAATAGGGACGATAAACAGTGCTGACAGGAAGAGGATTGAGGCTTTTGAAATGTGGTGTTACAGAAGAATGCTAAAGTTTAGGTGGGTAAATCGCGTAACTAATGAAGAGGTACTGAACAGAATTGGGGAGAACAGGAATTTCCGCCATACCTTTACTAAAATAACGGGTCGATTGGTAGGACACAATCTTAGACGTCAAGGAATCGTGAATTTAGCATTGGAGGGAAGTTGTGTGTGTGTGTGTGTGTGTGTGTGTGTGTGTGTGTGTGTGTGTGTGTGTGTGTGTGTGTGTGTGTGTGTGTGTGTGTTTTGGGGGGAGGGGGGGGAATCGCAGAGGAAGACAGAGAGAGACAAATATAGTAAGCAGATTCAAATGCATGTGGGTTGCCGTTCTTATGAGATGAGGCTAGCTAAGGATGTAGTAGGGTGGAGAGATTCATCAAACCAGTCTAAGGACTGAAGACTACAACAACACACAATGGGACAGGATAATGGGAGTAACAAAAATGTAGGGCAAAAATTGCAGCACACAATCCTCACACATTCCATATGGATGTGGAAGCTTTGTTTCCATTTTAAACATCGTTTCCAACACTGTATTTAGGCGAAAGTCAAAAGATGAGAACGTACCAGCATACCATGTGCAACTCTTTATCATAGGAGTTGTTCTGTATGCCCTCTGTGACCATTGACACATACATCATCCCACTGTCGTAGTGCATCTCGGATGTGCTGATGTATCCCTGGAGTCCAGAAGCGTGTAATACGTATTATTTGTGGAGTAAATTCACGGACATACTGAAGAAGATTCTACAATGAATTGGGTATACTAACTACTGCCTCTCGGTATACTGATTTCTTAATGAAATTTATAGTAATACATTGCTTTTTCCAGCAAATAGCTCGGTTCATACGTACAATAATCGGAACAAAAGAGATCTACACGATGACTTACAGGCACTTTAGATCTAAAAGGGGTCAACTACTCAGAAGCACGAAATTTCAATAATTTGCCAGCAACCATAAAAAGTTTAGCTGCAAATAATGATCAGTTTAAGAAGAGCCTGAAAGACTTAAGAGTTGTCTACGTCTTCAACTCGATTGACGAATTTTTGAATAGAAACAAATCATGTATGTATTAATAACGTGAGCATTATTATTTCAGCCTGAAAAAAATGTAATCTTACATATTATGGACACAGTGACTCTGAATATTTTGTTCCGGTGTTGGATACCAAGGGACTTTGAAATGCGCCCACAAATAGACGTGCTATGTCTGTAGGTCTGGATAGCGTGGAGGCCAGGTAATGGATCCATCTCTGCCTTTCCATTGTAATAGAATCTGCTATTGAGAAGCCGACGGACATTAGTACTAAAATGAGGTGTTCTGTCGTACAGATAATGGCACATCTTCTAACAGAACAGGCAGAACTTTATCTACGAAGTTCTGGTAACTGTGTAAGTTGATCCTGGGTGGAAGATAGTCAGGCCCTAACAGTCACCAACAACGGCGTCTGAAAAACTGAATGAAAATCGTAGTTCTTGACTTAACAGCTGTTTAAGGATTGACCTCAGCCTACACCTGCCGATTGTGAAAATTGACGACCTGATCTTGTTAAAACGACGCCTCATCTGTTAACAGCTCCGTCGTACTAAAATTATAATTGACTCTTTTTTAAGTAAACATTCGCTTGAGAGTAGCCGTGCAGGATAGTCAGCAGCTGACAGTGCCTGTACACGCTGTAAGATGTATGGCTAGAGCTGGTACTCCTGACATCCGCCAGACATCCATGTGGCCAGCAATAATGCTTGTAGCTGTCATGCGCTTTCCGCTGCGGTGTCCTCGTCCTCCTAGGCCACCCCAGTCGCGAGTATCAAGCTGAAGTGCCATATTTTTATGATAAATGGCTTGAAACGTTTTTCCGTCGGGGCAGCTTCATCCTGGAAATCTCTGTACAAACGTTAAGTACGAGCGCCGTCGCCTTTTGAAAATCCATACATGAAGTGGGCATCTTCCGTCTCTTCATCTGTGTACACTACCAAAATTCAAATGTTCAAAATTCTATAGGACCAAACTGCGTGGTCATCAGTCCGTAGCTTACAAACTACTTAAACCTAGGTAAACTAACCTACGGACAAACACACACACCCATGCCCTAGGGAGGACTCGAACCTCCACGGCGAGCAACCGCGCGCTCCGCAGCGAGACGCTTTAGACCGCTCGGCTACTCCACCGCGGCTGTACACTGCCATTGCATCTTCTACGTCTGCGCCCAACTATGTGTGCTTGCCAAGGCCGTACCGAGTCCTACAACACTTGATGCTGTCAATAAACAGACGGTGACGTACCGCACATGGCAGCTGTGACATAAACACAAAACAGACGGTGCACCTAGGATAATGACGTCATAAGCCGCGGCGGAGCGGCCGAGCGCATTGAGGCGCTAAGTTACGATGCGCGAGGCCGTTCCCCGTCGGGGGTTCGAATCCCTCCTCGGGCATGGATCTTTAGTATAAGCTAGTTCATAAGTAGTTTCTAAGTTTACAGACTGATGACCCCGTAGTGAAGTCCCATTAGCTCTACAGACATTTGAACATTTTTGAATTGATTCTGATTTTAAAACTGCTTATGTTTTCAAAAATATACAGCTGAAGTACAACTGTAGATTTTATTTAGAACAAAGTTCATAATCACTCTGGAATAAAAAGACGAACATTTTCGTTCAGGAATCAGCGAACTGAGATACGGACTGAAGATACGAACATCACGTTGTCCACTGATTTCTAGTTCAAAATGTTCAAATGTTTGTATAACTTATGGGACTTAACTAAGGGGTCATCAGTCCCTAAACTTACAAACTACTTATGAACTACCTAAGACTAAGGACGGCACAAATATCCATGCCCGAGGGGGGATTCGAACCCCCGACCGTAGTGACCGTGCAGACCGTGACTGGAGCGCCTCAGTCTCCTCGGCCACCGCGGCCGGCTGATTTCTGGCCGAGAAATCTACGAAGGGATGGATTTGTTCTTACCTGTTTCTTTTACAACGTTGACCGACTGCAAAGAGCGTTTTCCTTTATTTTCCTTTGCGTTTGCATAGTCCATGCTTTTAAAAACTTCTGACATCGGCGCTTATGATCGCAATAATTCCACGCCATAAAATAATAAAAAAAAGAATAATTCAAATAGCTGCACTGCTGTACAGCATAGCAGTTCTGGAATGAAAATTACATCCATACTGAGACTTCGTAGCTTGTTAGATGTTAATAAATTAAGCTCTCAACGTTAAAATCACATACGTTACACATCCATCGACTGGGGAGGGGGGGGGGGGGTGGCGAGTGAAGATACACCTTCACTAGTGAATGTTTCTGGTTCAATTAATGGTAGGATTTCACTGATCATTTCGGTGAATGGTATACATGCACGAAGAAAGACTTAAATTTCCTAACTATCCACTTCAACTATAACATACGCTTATAGAATTAGTACCAGACAGCAAGATAACAGGAAAACGAAGGAAAGACGAAGAATATCTTGGTTACACAATATAAAGCAGTGGACTGGACTACAAAGTGCAGATCAGCTATTCCAGACTGTGGTTCTGAGAATAAAGATGCATCGTCTGGTCCTAAACATCCATTAATGGATAAACAGAACGAGACTCACTTTACAGTAAACCAAAAAGTCAGCCCATCACCGAACGAGGTGGGATAGAGCTTAGTCGTGAAAACAGTGGTTGGAACTCCTTATATGAACAAAATACTCCTTGTAAAGTCCCTATGTTATTACGATGCAACCGTGCGAGTTGCCGCAGTGGTAACACACTGAACTCGCATTCAAAGAAAAATAGAAAAACGGTGGTTCAAATCCACCTCCAATTGTGCAGATTTAGTTTCTCCGTGATTCGCTAAACCATTCCAGGCAAATGTTGGGATGGTACCTTTGGAAGGTCACGGCCGATTTCCTTCCCTATCCTTACCCGAAAATCAGACCGTGGGCTTCGCCTCAAAGGACTGTGCCTGTCGACTGGACGTTAAACCCTAAGCTTCCTGCCTTCCTTCCTTTCTTCCTATTATGTTGCAAAAATTACAAAAAGACAAGTATTATCGAAACGGTAAATTTTTTTGCGTAGTATGATCGCAAAATGAAAGGCAATGCTCGTTTCTTATCATTCGGTCACACATAGCTGCTCTGATAACCCATCCGACTGGTGTTGCCAGGTGTCCAGAATTTCATGAATTTGTGGACACGTCCCGATTCTACCTCGATCTGGACGCCCAGTGTCCCGATTTTGGCTCAATGAAAACTTATATAAGTTACGAAATTAAAAGAATGGTGTGATAATTTCAGCCCAAAAATATCGCTGGAAACTGGACTATGGATGTGTCGTCTACACTTTCGCCCGATCTTCCGTTTTACGCCGTCTCATCGCGATCCATTACCAAGGGATTCGATTGGCAACGGGAGCCTTCATACCAGCCCTGTAGAGTGCCTTTAGCTGAAGCGGCCTCATCACCGCTTTCCCAGAGGAGGGAAGCACTTCTCAGTTGACACGCAAGTCACCTGTCATGCAACGTATGCTGCCTTTTCTACGATTCCCTCGATCGTCTGTTTGCCGTGCGTCCATCTTCCATATTACCTCCCGGAGTTCGCTTACGTTTGCTGCTTCGGCAGCTGGACTTTAAGCTCCCTGTCACATTCTCGACGGGTGATAGCTGTTCCCCACCTTTGCTTTGTCCCGTGGTCGTTGTCAACAGTGAACTCCAATCGCTTCCCAAGGACATTACCCCTGGTCCGGTCTACCGCAACGAGTTTCTCGCCCTCCGCAGTTTGACGAAAGTATCTGCTTCTGCACAGACGGTTCCATGACCGACCGTGGTGTCGGATGTGCCTTTGTACTCGGCTACGATTCCTTTCAGTATTGTTTAACCACTGCTGCGAAGTTCTTTGCTCTTAAGCAAGCCACCCAGTTCATCAGGCGACTCTCGCGCCCCCACTAGTGTTATCTTCTCGGATTCTCCAAACCCTTTGCGTGTTAAATCCAGACCATTCCATCACCTGGTACAGCGAATTCAGGAATGCCTCCACTCGCTCACTGCCAGTAGGACGCTGTGGATTCCTGGTCATGTCGATGTATTGGGAATGAGATTGCGAATACTTTACTCCCTCGGCTTGCTACATGTTATATTCAGTCGGGTTGCCTCCAGGCGTGTGGTATTGCTCTGGTATGCACATTAGTCTTCCCTCCAAGGGAACAAACTCCGGGAAATCAGGCCTCCTCCCTTTTGCCTGGACGAAATGTTCAAATGTTAAGTCCCATAAGGGACATAACTACGGGGTCATCAGTCCCTAAACTTACAAACTACTTATGAACTACCTTATACTAAAGACGTCACAAATATCCATGCCCGAGGGGGGATTCGAACCCCCGACCGTAGTGGCCGTGCAGACCGTGACTGAAGCGCCTCAGTCTCCTCGGCCACCGCGGCCGACTTGCCTGGACGACTTCCTCTCGCCGGGAGGTGGTCATCATCATAGCTCGGCTGCGAAAAGAACATTGGTGTTTCAGCCACCGCCACATACTATGTGGCGACGCTGCTCCACTTTGTGGCTAATGTTCCCGATGCTTGATTTAACGCCACCTACTGGTGCACTGCCCGTCTTTTAACCGTCTCCGTCAAATTTGTGTTTTCCATATGAGGTGTATTATATTTAACTGATGACCCACTCTCTGTTTTTGGCGTTTTACTATTCATCCATCACACCAGCATTTTGATGGAAATGTAACTCTGCCAGTGCTTAGTCCTTTCAGACAACACGCTTATAACCATGGTAGTTTTGTGCTCTCGAAGAGACACCGACGCACCGCTACGGCCATTGTCGTTCAACATCCCGTTGCGCAGCCAGGCACTACAAGTCGTCTTCGACGTTTTTATGCGAAAACTAAAGTTGTACCCATTAAATATTTTTATATATCTTTTGGAAGTTGTATTGTTACCGTCAATATATCTGCTTAACATTGTTATATTTTTTATATTTAAATTCAAGTTTATCCATTATAAGTGAAGCGATAAGTTCTATGAAGGAAAAAGGGGGGGGGGGGGGGCACGAAACCCCTACGCGGGACATTAAGTGTGGTTGTATGTATTGATAGAGGGTGACAGCTCCTATGAAATTAGGGGAAAAAAACGTAAGTGAATGAGGTTCCTAATATGTGGAAGTTATCTTTTGATGGCATCCATACTTGTTTCATTCTGCAACAGACATTTTTCTCAAACAAATGTAGTTCGGTATGACGAAAAAATCGATTATGTTATAAACAGGTAAAAAAAAGCAGGGATACAAATGTAGGACTCCTAAAAAAGGAAGGCACAGACTTGGATAATTACCGTTAAAAAAAGTGCTGCTAAAAGCTGTAAAATTTACTTGAAAATGTACTTTTCTAAAAAATAGTTGTTTAATAACCAGCTACTGTTAATTTTGGCAAAAAATTGTAACACTATATGAGTAGCTTGTTATCAAAGGCGGACATCTGTCGATTGCAAATAACTGAGATAAACGCCATTTTTATTATTTGAAACTTGGAGTTAATACGTATGCATGCTAGTTTGGTGATCATTTGCAACTAAATGACCAAACTAGCATGCATACGTATTGACTCCACATTTCGTAATAAAAATGGCGTTTAACTGTTATTTGCAAACGACAGATGTCCGCCTTTGATAACAAGCTACTCATATGTATATTAACGTGCTATGGCAATCGTTAAAATGACGTAATTTAATGAATAGATCTAGGTATGTTGTTCAGTGGCATAAAAAACAGGCGAGAGGCAGCCTTAGCAGAACAAATGGGCTCGCGGGGCCGCAGTTCTCTCCGGCCAGCCACCCACGCACTGCTTCCGCCTACTAGCCACGCCACCCACGCACATCCCACGTGCGCGCGCGGCGATACGCGGACACCTAGCGTTCCTATCTCCTGCCGCTCCGCAGCCTCGGACATTACCACGGCCCATCATCTCCCACCAGCGTCGAGTACATTCACGGTGTATTCAGAGTTCGCAAAAAAGTCTCTCCTTCCCATACCAATAGCAGTACAAAGACCATTTTATAACTAGCTTTTTAACACATTCCACACTGCTATGTATGTACCTCGATGTGCAGGTGAACTGGCGATTTTTATGTAACGTTAATGAATAACTGTACAGTAACTAAAAGCCAGAAAGGCAAATTTCTTGCATCATTTGAAACTCCATCCTCTATAGATCAGGGAAAATGTAAGCTTATATGTATGCCTGCATCGGTAGAGATGTACCCACATTCCAAAAAAATGAGAAACCTTCAGATGGAAAAAAAATTTACATTTCATAACATCATTTCTGGTGTTTATAATAAAAAGAATTTGGTTCACAATAGGTTTTTTTATCCAATATTTTATGACATAAAAAGATTACATGTATGTTATACATAATCCACTTTAAAGTGGTAATCCTGAAAGCACTGAGGTACGCAGAGTCCTACGTTGCAGTCTTTGCACCACCATCTGCTTTCCTTTCTTACCCGCCTGCCAGTCTCTTTCTTCCATTTGTCGGAGCAAACTTTGCAGTACCGTGTAGAATTCACTTTGTTGGCAGTATGATGTACTTTTTCTGGAAAGTTACGACCAAAATTTCTGCCCAGGCTAGTGCTTGGTGTTGGCTCTACAGATCTAAAGCCTCCACCTTTTTCTACCAACTTGAAGCTAACGTTTTTCATGAAGTCCGCAAGAGAGATTTTCTGTTAACTGACGTCTTTGTACAAAATAAAACTGCTCACAACAGACATTAGGAAAACATGAAATAACAGTTTCTTCCACCACTTCATTGTTTTTCGTGCGAATGGGTAGTAACTGTACAGCTGATCAACACGATCTACACCATTCTTCTCCTTATTGTAGACAATTACAACGTCTGGTTTCATTACTGTTGTAATCCCATCTTTTGAACGTACTGGGACGTCTTTTGTGGTAGCCTGATGTTTTGTAGAAAGGCAGTATACATCTCTTATTTTTCCACTTCAGCGCTAGAATGGGCACATTCCTCAAAAATATCGTTTCAGTTTCTTTGTTTTGATGCTTGTTGGTAAGGCTTTTCTGTTTTTCAGAACAGTCGCGACAGCTAATGTATTTTATACAGCTGATATACAGAACACATCGACTGCTGCTTCATTTAGTAAGCAAAATATGAAGTACAGCAGTTATCATACAGCCGCCAGCCATGTGGTGCGGTGAAAAAGTCCTTTCAGCGACCGTAAAAGCGGCGCCCGTACGGGATACGGGCGCCGTCCACACAGCCGAAACTTGCGCGCCCGTATGGCGTACGGGCATAGTGCTGAATGTGTTAAAACAAATTACTTGCTGAAATGTCTCGTAAATGTCAAATGAGTGAAAGTGCTCACGTCGAATTCAATTGTTGACCTGAAAAGAGAAACAGATAGCCCACTCTGTGCTCCGTTCTTTGCACGTGCTTAAAATCCACCTGTACCACACGTTCATGGACCCATGGCACAAACTATTTCTCCTCGGCAGAGCAGTGTGCTTACTGAACTAGTTCAGATGAACCACATAGTTCACTTTATTTTCAGAAAAAACTTTCACCCATTACTTCAACGCCATGCGAAGAATGGCAGCTAGCTCTCAATGTAGAAAAATGTAAGGTGATGCGCATGAGTAGAAAAAAGAATCCCATAATGTTCGAATACAGCATTAGTAGTGAGTTTCTTGACGCTGTCGCGTCGTTCAAATATCTAGGCGTAACATTGCAGAGCGATATGAAATGGAACGAGCATGTAAGGACAGTTGTGAGTAAGGCGGACAGCCGACTTCGATTTATTGGGAGAATTTTGGGAAGATGTACTTCACCTGTAAAGGAGGCCGCGTATAAACCGCTTGTACGACCACGTCTTGAGTATTGCTCAAGTGTTGGGGACCCGCAGCAGGTCGGTTTGAAGGAAGACATAGAGGCGGTTCAGAGACGAGCGGCTAGATTTGTTACCGGTAGGTTCGACCAATGCGCGAGTGTCACGGAAATGCTCCGGCAACTCAATTGGGGATCGCTGGAAGAAAGACGACGTTCTTTTCGTGAATTTCTGTTGAGTAAATTTAGAGGGCCGGAATTTGAAGCTGAATGTAGTACGATCTTGCTGCCGCCTTCTTACATTTCGCGTAAAGATCACAAAGACAAGATCAGAGAAATTAGGGCTCGTACGGAGGCATATAGGCATTCTTTTTTTCCTCGTTAAATTTGGGAGTGGAATAGGAAAGGAAATGCCTAGTAATGGTACAGTGTACACTCCGCCACGCACCTTACGGTGAATTGCGGAGTATGTATGTAGATGCAGAAGTTGAATTTCCAAAATCTTTGAAATGCGTATTTTTTAATGTCTGATTGAGAAACCAAACTAGAATTTTCTTAGATCTAGATGCAAAATTGCGTTAATAAACGTACTGTTCACCCCCATTGATATATGAAGAGAATAAAGAAAAACCAACTGACACATTCTTCTTGTATGTGAACAAACAAGACTGGGCATACGATCTAACGTAGTTCGCGTAGTTCGACTAGTTCAACTGAACTAAGTGTACTGTTTCGGTCTTCTGATTGAGGCAGTTTACGCAGTTATGGGTTAGGACGCCTGAAATACATAGTTTCAGGGGGGACTGATGACCTAGATGTTTAGTCCCCTTAAAATCACAACAATAACATAGTTTTAGGTCCTTGAGGGTGGGGTGTATTCCGTATCATGAGAAGGCAGTTTTGAGCATGTGCTTTCTAATTTCCATTAGATAGGGAAAGGAAGGACTAAAAGAACGCCGCGGCAGAAAGCCGTGCGCACGAAACCGCCCAGACGCGGTGCGCGCGGCCGTTCGCCTTCCAGGATTAGTCCTCCGTCGCGCTTGTGTCCTTGTTGTCCTTAGTATAAGATACTTTAAGTTAGTGTAAGTAGTTTGTTAGCCTGGGGACTAATGACTATCCTAGTTATGTCCCTCATATTTAAAAACATTTGAATTAAAGAAATATAGTTCACCAAAGTCAGCTAAAATGAACTCTAGTTCATTTCACGGAATAGTTCAATTGAACTAGTTCGCCGCGGTGGAGTAGCCGAGTGGTCTAGAGCACCTCGCTGCGGAGCGCTCGGTTGCTCGCCGTGGAGGTTCGAGTCCTCCCTGGGGCATGGGTGTGTGTGTTTGTCCGTAGGTTAGTTTACCTAGGTTTAAGTAGTTTGTAAGCTACGGACTGATGACCACGCAATTTGGTCCGATAGATTTACAGACATTTGAACTTTTGAACTAGTTCGCTAACGAACTACACATCCCTAGTCTCTTGGTCCATTCTACTGTTAGGTGGTAGGCCATTTACGCCTGACTGACACGTTTGTGTCTGGAGTAGCGTTCCCGGGTCTTGATATTAATTTTCGGGATAGTCGGTTACAGAAACCAGGACAATTCAAGTAAATGTAGTTTTTGTCAATTTATATTTATTTTTACAGTTAATCAGTGACGAAATACGTAATGAGCACTGGCATACTGTTTTCTTTTTTTTTTATGGGACTTAACTACGGGGTCATCAGTCCCGAAGCTTACAAACTACTTATGAACTAGCTAAGACTAAGGACGGCACAAATATCCATGCCCGAGGGGGGATTCGAACCCCCGACCGTAGTGGCCGTGCAGACCGTGACTGGAGCGCCTCAGTCCCCTCGGCCACTGCGGCCGGCCATACTGTTTTCATCACAACTATAAAAATGCTGTGAATAATTTTAAATGGTTTCACAAATATAATGAATGCGTTATCAAACTTGAAGGAGTAATTTTTCTACAGGCCCTATTCCCAGTATCTTTTTTCCCTTGGAACGTAAATGACACCGTATCGAGTACAGTACAGTCACAGAACAGAGAGCATACAGAAGGGAAAGCTGGGGGCGGCGCCTTTGATCTGTTTGTTACCAAGCGTTGCGCTCGACGCCATATTGAAAAGCAGTAAACGCGGAACTACAGCCACTTAGTACTTTGGCTGGAAATGAACTTTCTACGAACTGCAGCTAATCTCACCGACTTTTACGAAAGGAAACGGCTTTTCATTATGCTCTCATCTATTTTACGCCCTCTTCTTGCATCTAATTGTAATCCAACGAAAAAAACTACAAAAATGTACGGTGGAATCGATGATCGTTTTATTTGGTGCTTATCTCTAGAAAAATCCCAAATAACGCGGAGTTATGTTTGGGAAATTACTTATAAACAAGAAAGTGACTTTACAACTACCAGGTTTTATTTGACACGAATAAATTCGCACAAAATATTGCGTCAGACTTAGCAGTACAACGTGATTACACAGAACTAATGACGTCTGGGCATATAAAAAAATTTAATTTGCTTTAGGAGTATCATTAATTTACTGATCGGAGAAGGGAGGACTCTGTCAACCACAGAGCAGGAACAGCATAAAATAATTGTTCCCCTTAATCTATTTGTTTGAGTATCATAAGAGCATTCGTTGCCAACATTAGCACACTACGCCTCCAATGCCGTAAGTAAAATTTTACCTGCCTACTTAGGCAATATTCTTTGTCATTCATTTTATATTATTTCCTGCAACGTTAAACTTATAAAATATAAATGTACTTCAACATTTCGATGCTGTTGAACTGCTGCAGCAATAGCAACAGCGAGAGTTATCGCGAAGAGAAGAAGCAAGGCTACTTTTAATAATTATGCACACATTGCTCTCATTCGAAACTGATAACATTTAACTTTCACTACACATATAGCGACGTTCACTTACTGCTCAGCAATTTTTTTGTAAGGTGAAGAAACTTATATCCTTATTTGTATTCGAATTATTGCGGCAATTAGGTGCTGAACACCATCGGCCGTCTTTTCTTTTATTGCTGCTCATAATAAAAACTGATCAGCTCCAACTACTGACACACAGTTCTTTCTTCTCACTGCACTGCACTGTGCCAAATACTTGTTTACTTGTTTACTTCAGGCAGCTAAAATACAGAATTAACAAACAAAGACGGCGCATTACCACGCTACAGAGTAGGGAGTGACCACGCGTTTACTGCTTTTCAAGATGGCCGATTCCGCGCATGCGCACTAAATTTTGGACGACAGACTGCAGCGGGAGTTTCCTTTCTGTATACTCCTTATTCTGTGCTACAGTGCTGCAACGAGACAGTCGGCACATGGACTTGCTGGCGCATTTAACCATGCAGGTTAGGACAGACAGATGGCTAAGAACAATATCTGGCAATCATTATGTGGGGAACAAGACCATGCTTTCTCCGTTAATCCCCTGTTACACTGGTCCCTTCTCCTTACTCAGGTAACTGAGACCCTAAAGATTATGTCGCCATACAACTGACATTGTTTGTTAATGTTAAATTTCATTATATAGACCTGCTGCAAGACACGCGACAACAGATGGGAGCCTTACGGTACAGTAAGTGGCGCGTATCCAGCCAACAAAGAGACGGCCGCGCCTTCACGCAGGAAAGTTTCGGGCACATGTTCCCCTCCGCTTAAACCAAGTACGCTTTGGGCAACACCTCCAAGGGCTACATCACCTCTTTGCGAAGGAGGTTAGACGACGACCACATTTTCATTTGCCCACTGCGATATCATGGGACAACCGAATTACTGCAGTGCTGGGTACAAAGTGGATATCACCTTCCTACTAGTCAGAAGATACTACTCGCAGCCCATGATATTTCATTGTATATAACAGTGCTTTTCAACCTTTTAGAATATGCGACTCGCTTCCAAATAAAAATATTCTACCTCCTCCCCCCCCCCCCCTTTCCGAACTTACGAACCGTAACAAACCTATGTTACCTCAAAGGAAACAAAATTAATCTTCGTTCTTTTGCTTCAGCATTCTTTTCAATAGTTGAACGAAACTTTATTTTTAGGAATGGAGCACATCCTATTTTTACATGATTTCATAAAGGAAAAAAAATATTTTGCTTAAATAGTGTTCCGCATTCAGGCAAGTCTTGGAAGCGAATTACGCTGATTAATATCCACTGTACAGGCAATTTGTGTAGACTTTTTAGAATTTTTCAGATTTTATCGTTGTATCAATTACTTTTACTTATCGTCTGGTTCCTGAAAACAGTTTGACTTTGCGCTTATTCATCATTGACACGCTGTAATATAAAAGAAAGTATGACCTATTCAGTTACACAAGAAACTCCGTAATTTTAACATTAAATCAGTTTTAGTTAGGGATACGTTTTTGTATTACTGAACCCCTAGTTATGGTGTAAATGGTTCCTCCTGTGAAGGAGCCCCAAGCAAGACTTGGAGACCCCCCCCCCCCGGGGTGAAGAACACTGGTATAGACATAAATAAGAGTTTGGCAATTGAACGCATAAATAATTTTTTGTGTATAAATAATCGTAAATATCTCTTGTAACTCTTGTGTATGAGGAATATGCCAGGATATAACTATTTACTTGTAACATACCATATATTGGAGACTGGCTGAATGGATAACTCCTAAGGCCATTAAAAAAGCCTGCCTATTTATCAGTACAAACGGCTCAAAATATTTCCGGACTTGCACTAGCAACATGTAAGCTTTTCAAAATGTCATCACTGAACTGACATATTTAACTCAAGAGGAACACTGCAATATTGCTTAAACATTTTTGCTTCAGACCAAGTACATTTTTGTGTTCCCAGTAAAAAGAAAAAAGTTCACTTACTGGTAATTGAAACCTATGTTTCTTACACACATCTCCTCCTCCCCTTTAGAGATAGTTTGTGTCATTCTACACACTAGAAATTTCGATATACAGTCTCGCCCAGTCAGTGATTTACTGTTTATTTCAGTCAACAATTTTAAATTTTCGTAGTCACTAAAATAAGTGCTTTCAGTTGATGTCCGTTGCAAAGCAATTTTAACAACAAATGGGTTATATGCTTGAATGATAAATTCATTTGCAGCGATCTCTGGTGGTTTGTGAAATTAGTTCTTCATCCATGTGCTTACTTTATCTGCAAAGTCGTTATCACATTTTTTTACCATCCTCTGAGTCGACATTTTGTCCCCATTTTCTTCATGTACTGCATATTTACTTAATAATAATTGTATCAGTATCTCTTGATGAACATAATTGAGGGGTGTGGGTAAGGTGATGTGAATACCTTTTGGCAACACTAGGAAAAAGGTGCACAAATAACAAAATTAGTATTAGAGGTCAGGAATTGTATTTTGCAGTGTTACAGACACGTAGAAAAAGCTTCCAACATAAAAACTGGAAACGAGAACATAACTCATTTCATGCTCACAAACATTGTACCGCGGTGGAGTAGCCGAGCGGTCTAAAGCGTCTCACTGCGGAGCGCGCGGTTGCTCGCCGTGGAGGTTAGAGTCCTCCCTGGGGCATGGGTGTGTGTGTTTGTCCTTAGGTTAGTTTACCTTAGTTTAAGTAGTTTGTAAGCTACGAACTGATGACCACGCAGTTTGGTCCGGTAGAATTACAAACATTCGACCATTTGAACAAACATTGATATAATGATAAATATTAAATTAAAAACTGCTATCTGGTTACAGTATTCACTCTGTTGATTCTCACAGACGCGAGATACTGGCGCGTACGGGTGCTATAGAGTGTCATTTTCCATCTTGAGGTACTGGAATGTTGAGACGTAATAAGATACTGTGGCACATTAGTGTAGCAATCAAGGTTTGCGCTGTTGAATAATGCACTGCATTCCAGATTGACATAAGTGCTTGCATTATTCATCAACGCAATTAACAACTGTCGTAACGTTGTAGTAATCATTTATTCCCTCGATGACAAAAAAAATCTTAAGTCAATGAGACATTAGATAAGCACTTAATGAACGTTCTCAGTCTTCGCAAATCCATTCCTGTCTTCCTCGCGGTTTTCCTTCAGCTTTCTTTCACAAAAGTATGTCCGCCAGAATTTAAGGGTCAAAAGATGTTTTTTGGCCACAAGATTAAAATTGCATCACATACTTAAACTTCGGATGACGTTTATATTTGCCGCTCCGTTTCACTCCCACACTCGGATGTTAGTGTTACCCGTACCATAGAACACCGTTCTTTTCTGACACCGTCTCTCGTGACCACGCCATCGACGAGCCAGTGAACCCCAATCTTCCTTCCTTTTCATGACAATTAGGCACCCTTGTTATGCAATGGTCGAAGCGTGGGACTACGTGTGTAACTCGAGTTCTGAAATCCATTAGTAGATGCATGCGGGATGTCCGAACCTTTTGGATCAAATTGAAACCGATAATATTGTATCCGACATTTTGAGATCAAGAACCAGTGGACAGAAATACGTATGTATTGTTATCCTATACATATTATAAATGCGAAAGTTTGTATGTCATGTTACCGCATCACGCTAAAACTGCAGCATTGATTTAGATGAAATTTCATATAGAGGTTTCTTATGTCTTGGATTAGGACATAGGCTAATTTTCAAAATATTTATTACAAGTTATTTATTTGAAATATATCCATAGAAATACGTAACGGTTGTAAGAAGCTTCTAATAAAATAGCAGAGGTGCTATGTAGTGTATGTCATGTTTAGCCGCGAGGGTTAACGCGTCATGTCAGAAACTTCCATTATATTGGGCAGTGGTTCGTGTCCTGCTATAGTGAAATTTTTTTCCTTGTTATTATCTTTTTTACTTTCGAATATACAAAAAGATTCTGGGATACTGCCAAAACGGCTTAACTGACATATAATTACATACACAAGAAATCTGAATGTTGGCGTTTATGCCGCATTCACTTTCATTTGTTATAACAAATGAAGGAAGTATGTATATAAATTGAAGATTTTAAATAAAATATGCTCTAAGTACCATGGCAAGAAAAAACATTGACGTTTTGTGTAGAATGGGATCTAGATACCAAGCTCTATTTTGTGTACAAAGCGCGAACTGCCACGTATAAATAGCGTACGTAAACTGCAACGAAAGTAGTAGCAAATGCACTTAACAGATGGCAGGCGGTACGCTGCAGTTAACATATGAAACGTGTGTTCCGGCCAGCTGCAACGAAAGTAGTAGCAAATGCACTCAGATGGCAGGCAGTATAACATTCATGAAAATATTTCTCAGGACGTATAATGTGTATTCAATTGTGATATCTCCATTACTATAAACAAGAGTCAAGGACAAACATTAAAAGTGGCAGGTATTCATCTGGCCACCCCATGTTTCTCGCATGGACAGCTCTACGTAGGCTGCTCCCGTGTATCGAGAGCTAGAAATCTTTACGTATACTCGGAGAGCAAGAAGTCTCGAAACGTCGTTTACAGGGACGTATTGCAATAGATTTTTGGCTCTCCATCCGTTCCAAGACAATTATATATTCCGTACTAACAATGTCGCAAACAGTCATGTAGTTATTTATGCCCTTTCTTGACACTTTAATGTCTGAATATTGAACCGCGGGGAGCAGCTAGTTGGCATATAAAGCGTACACTGCATAACTACAAATAGCTCACAGTAATTGAACAAAGCGGCGATCGTTATTGTGTCACTTCTGGAGAGACAACCCGCATGCCTTCCACATCGGTTGCTGCCACCAGCAGCTGTACTCTGCCAACATATGGGCGGGCATTGTCCATCACGTCATACCACGTAACCTGATACAACCCCGTTTGACTGGTCCAAGTTACCTGATATTGCTCAGTGCCCGCAGACGAGTTCATACGTGCCGCGCAGCAGGTAGCTCTTCACTGTAAGTTAACCGGCTTCTTAATAAAAGCGACTTATTTTCATTTCGTGCGTATTTTCTCTTACAGGTCATCAAACTTTCGTGTGCTCGCGTGTTTATTTATTCAAAATTACTTTTAGTTCATAGATCAGTGTTGATATTTTGATTTATTGGTTCGCGTATATATTTTTCAGATTCGCCGTTAATAAACAGTTCAGTGTTAGGTACATATTTTTCGAAGCTCACTGTTTATCAAACTTCTGTGTCCTCGATCGTATATTTAGAAGAAACAGTTTAGTGTCCTCGTGCGTATACTTAAATTCGCGTCAACGTTACAGTTTGTGTATTCTCCCACAGCTTAAATCACAACAGTCGTTCTTATTTGGAACATACGTAGGTTGTTAGAATGGTTTGGAATTGTGACTGCTGTGAACGGATGCAGGTCGAGTTGGTGACCCTTCGCTCGCAGCTTCAGGCGGCGTTGGCTTTGCTGGCAACGATTGAGACTGCGGTGGGTGGGCGCCGCTGTTGTAGGCCGCTCGCGGGGGTGCAGCAGACGCCCTGTGCGTCTGTTTTGTCCTCCGATCGGCCTGCGGCTGTGGCCAGCCCGCTCACTGCCAGCGAGGGGGTCGCCCTCCAATCCGTGGTGATTGGGAGGTCTCCTCAGCGCGTCAGCCGGCGTAAGACTTCCCGGAGGACCGAAATGGCCGGCCGCGGGGGCCGAGGGGACTGAGGCGCTCCAGTCACGGTCTGCACGGCCACTACGGTCGGGGGGTTCGAATCCCCCCTTGGGCATGGATATTTGTGCCGTCCTTAGTCTTAGCTAGTTCATAAGTAGGGACTGATGACCCCGTAGTTAAGTCCCGTAAGTTCTACAAACATTTGAACATTTGAAGGACCGAAATGGAGGCCTCCCCAGTTAGTATTACGTACAGATTCGAGGCGCTGTCTGTGGCAGGGGATGTTCCTGACGCATATGGTGTCGCTTGTCCTGTAGTCACCCCTCTGGCTGCAAGATCCTGGCACTCACAGAGGGTGGGTTTGTTAGCAGTTGGGAGCTCCAACGTTAGGCGGGTGATGGGGGCCCTTAGGGATATGGTTGCTAGGGAGGGGAAGAAGTCAAATGTGCACTCAGTGTGCATACCGGGGGGAGTCATTCCAGATGTGGAACAGGTCCTTCCGGATGCCATGAAGAGCACCGGCTGCAGCCAGCTGCAGGTGGTGGCTCATGTCGGGACCAATGATGTGTATCGCTTTGGATCGGAAGAGATCCCCTCTGGTTTTGAGCGGCTGTCAGAAGTGGTAAAGACTGCCAGTCTTGCTTGGAAGATGAAGGCAGATCTCACCATCTGCAGCATAGTCGACAGGACCGACTGCGGACCTTCGGTTCAGAGTCAGGTGGAGGGTTTCGGAGGCTCAAGACATCTACATAGATACTCTGCAAATCACATTAAAGTGCCTGGCAGAGGGTTCATTAACCACTTTCATAACTTTTCTCTACCGTTCCATTCTCTAATAGCGCGCGGGAAGAAAGAACACCTAAATCGTTCCGTTTTCGATCTGATTTCTCTTATTTTATTGGGATGGTCATGTCTCCCTAAGTAGGTGGGTGCTAGAAAAATATTTTCACATTCAGAACTAAAAGTCGGTGATTGAAACTTCGGAAACAGATCACACCGCAATGAATAACGTCTTTCTTTTAATGATTTCCACCCCAATTCTTGCAACATTTCCGTGACGCTTTCCCCTCTGTAACGTGATAAAACAGAACGAGCTGCCCTTCTCTGAACCTTCTCAATGTCTTCCGTCAGTCCCACCTGGTGAGGGTCCAACAAGGGGCAACAGTACTCCAGGAAAGGACGCACAAGTGTGATGTAGGCAGTCTCTTTGGTGGAGCTGGTGCATCTTCGAAGCGTTCTGACGATGAAACGTAACCTTTGGTTCGCCTTCCCCACAATATTTTCTATGTGTTCTCTCCAGTCAAAGTTGTTCGTAATTGTAACTCCTAGGTATTTGGTAGAATCTACGACCTTAAGGTTTGACTGATTTATCGCGTAATTAAAGTTCAGCGGATTTCTTTTAGTGGTCATGTGTATTACTTCACACTTTTCATTATTTAGTGTCAATTGCCAATTTTCGCACCATGCAGAAAATTTGTCTAAACCGCTTTGTAGTTGCTTTTGATCCTCAATTTACGGTTCTGCGACCGTGTGGGCTGCAGATTCCTCGAGTTGCGCTAAAGGGTGGTGGGTTTTTGGGTTCCGCTAAGTAGGTCAGGAGTCCACTATACTCAGGAAGCGGCTACACGGGTAGCGGGGGCTGTGTGGCGTTGACTAGACGATTTTTTTAGGTTAGAGGGCCTCGGGAACACACAAAATGGGTTTGTCTTAAAGGGTGCAGGTCAGACATAGGAAAAATGCAATTTAGGAACAATTGGTGTAACAGTTGTAAATTGTCGTAGTCGTTGGGAAAGTTCCAGAGCTCCAAGCGCTGATAGAAAGTATTGAGGCACAAATCGTTATAGGTTCTGAAAGCTGGCTAACGCCAGAAATAAGTTCGGCCTAAATTTTTTTACAAAGGGCCAATTGGTCTTCAGAAAGTGCAGAATAAATAAAAAAGGGGGTGGCGTGTTTATTGCTGTTACGAACGGTTTACCCAACATCGAAATTGAGGCAGATACTTCCTGTGAGTTGGTATGAGTAGAGGTTATGCCTGACTACCGGAATAAATTAATAATAGGATCTTTTTATCGGCCCATGACTCAGACGATGCAATTGCCGAAATGCTAAAACAAAGCTTGAATCACATTTCAATCAGGTACCCGAAGCATACTGTTGTTATCGGTGGCGAATTTAATTTACCCTCGATATGTTGGCATAAATACGTATTCAAAACCGGCGGCAAATATAAAACATCGTCCGAAGTTGTTGTGAGTGCTTTTTCTGAAAACTACTTCGAACAGTTAGTTCATGAACCCACTAGAATAGTAAATGGTTGCGAAAATACCCTCGATCTCCTAGCAACAAATAATCCTGAGCTAGTTAAGAGCATCACAGCAGATATAGGGATTAGCGAACATAGTTGCAGTAGCGAGACTGAATATAGAAATTCCCATACAGTCATTTCCCAGATTTCGGCAGCCGAAATTCGTCGAGTGTTCACAAATGTGTTAAAGAGATGTCAGGCCGCTCTTTCCATAGAGGGACATCATTTTGAACATCTTCTGTAAATCAAGGTAAGCTTAGGTTACGCAGATGGTAATGTTTTTTTAAACTTTAACTCAGTGTATGCGCCCGCGGCACAAGGAGTCCGAGAATGGGGCGTGCCGTGGCCGGCCGGGAGCCGTACCGCGCGATCCGCGGACGCCTGGCAGGCGTCTTTCTACATCTACATCGGATACTCTGCAAATCACATTTAAGTGCCTGGCAGAGGGTTCATCGAAACACAGTTATACTATTTCTCCATTCCATTCTCGAATAGCGCGCGGGAAGAAAGAACACCTGAATCTCTCTGTTCGAGCTCTGATTTTTCTTATTTTATTCTGATGATCATTTCTAACTATGTAAGTGGGAGTCAACAATATATTATCGCATTCGGAGGAGAATGTTGGCGATTGGACTCTCGCAAGTAGCCCACGCCGCAGCGATAAGCGCCGTTGTTGTAATGATTCCCATCCCAGATCCTGTATCATTTCCGTAACGCTGTCTCCCCTGTATCGTGACAATACGAAACGAGCTGCCCTTCTTTGGACTCTTTCGATGTCCTCCGTCAAACCCACCTGATAAGGATCCCACACTGGGCTGCAGTACTCCAAAAATGGACGGACAAGCGTAGCGTATGCAATTTCTTTTGTAGTTCTGTTGCATCTTTTAAGGGTTCTGCCAATAAAACGCAGTCTCTGGTTCGCCTTTCCCACGATATTATCTACATGTTCTTTCCAATCTAAGACTGAAGTAATAGCAATTCCTAGGTATTTTGTGGAGTTTACGGCCTTCACTTTTGATTGATTTATGTTGTAAACAAAGTTTAACGGATTTCTTTTCGTACTCATGTGGACGACTACACACTTCTCATTATTTAGAGCCAATTGCCATTTTTTACACCATAGAGAAATATTTTTCAGATCGTTCTGCAGTTGGTTTTGATCTTCAGATGATTTTACTAGACGGTAAATGACGGCGTCATCTGCAAACAACCTAAGAGAGCTACTTAGATTTTCCCCTAAATCGTTTAAGTAAATAAGGAATAGCAGAGGACCAATAACACTACCCTGTGGAGCGCCCGATATCACCTCTGTTTTAGTCGATGCCTTACCATCGATTACTACGAACTGTGTCCTCTCTGACAAGAAATCCCCTATCCAATCGCAAATTTGGGGCGATATACCATAACCACGGAATTTGATTAAAAGCCGTTTGTGAGGTATGGTGACAAAAGCTTTCTGGAAATCAAGAAATACGGAATCGATTTGCGAACCTCTGTCGATAGCACCCATCACTTCGTGTGAATAAAGAGCTAATTGTGTTTCGCATGAACGATATTTTCTAAATCCGTGTTGACCTTGGGTCAATAGATCTTTCGTGAGAGACGCTGGACTTAAACTAAGGTATACTAAGGACAACATACACACCCATGCCTGAGGGAGGATTCGAACCTCCAACGCGGGACTCCTCGCGATCCGCAATGTGGCGCTCCAGACCGCTCGACTATTCCAGCGCGGCTTCTAGAATTAGATACCCTATTTGTCATACTAATTATGTTTTGTACACTATCATCCTAACTATAACACCTTTCTCTGTAATTAGCGTAACTGTGAACTAAGAGATCGAAGTGTCACTTCCCAGATTATTTTTAGAACCCAACTACTTGGATACGATTGTGGAAGAAATAGTTCTTGTATATACAGGATGATCAATCCTCAGCGCAACCGCCTTTGCGGCGTGCGAATTGCCGGCGATGGCAGCTGCGGTGTTCGCTTAGCGCGCCGCCCGCACTAAATTTAATACGGGTTGGCGCGCAAGTTATTTCTGACATACGTATCACGAACACTTAGAAAGAAAAGTTACTCACCTGTATTACGCAAGGAGGTGCTGGAACTGCCTCCCTTAGATGTTCAAGCATTTCTGACACCTACTGAGGAAGTTGCTCATTACACTCAGAAGTTCCCTCTCGGAAATTGAGCCGCGGTGGAGTAGCCGAGCGGTCGAAGCGTCTCGCTACGGTGCGCGCGGTTGCTCGCCGTGGAGGTTCGAGTCCTCCCTGGGGCATGGGTGTGTGTGTTTGTCCGTAGGTTAGTTTACCTTAGTTTAAGTATTTTGTAAGCTACGGACTGATGACCACGCAGTTTGGTCCGATAGATTTACAAACATTTGAACATTTTTCGGAAATTGAAGTGATTTCATGACGAATGTTTGTTTTTAGTTCATCTAAAGTTTGGGGATTTGATTTGAACACTCTCTTCTAATGCTCCCCACTAGAGGTCTGCATCTCGCTCGGTTGCTCGCTCGAATCGCGTGATACATGTCGTTCTATGACAGTCCTACAGGTTTCGGCACTGCAGCTTGCGGCAAGGCGTGTGGCTGCGCTCGACTTCCTCCACGCTCGTTCGATCGGGGCAAGCTCGACCGGCCCAACCGTCCACACTGCCCGCTCGCCACTCGGTCGCCCACCACAGCGTCACTCGAGTCCAAGGCGAGTGTCGGGAGCAAACTAGACGCTTGAGAATGAACCTTGACTGCGAAATTTGGAATTGTTTCCTTTCCCGGATGCTTCGAAAGTTGTTCTCTCGAACCAGTTGAACTAGCTATTCAGTTTCGCATTTTGTCCTTTACCATACAAGTTGTTATACGTGATTAACATAAAGTTTCCGTGCTAAGATCATTTACTAAATGAGTTTTCTATGGTATTTCTTACATTCTTGTTCCAATTTTGTGGACTGTTAGTTGCTGTTTAGTGGTAGGTGTTACTTGCCGTCTACACGAGCAAATTATTGTATTGTATATCCATTCCTCTTATCACTCTCAAGTCCTGGAATACTTTGTCCGTCTTTTATATTGATATTAAATACACGATATTGATGTACACCCGTTAGGTTAGTTTTGTGCATCTCTCTCTGTTGCACCCCGTTAATACATATTCCCGTAGCATTTTAGCACTGTGCATGGTTGTTGCTCCTCTACCTTTTCCGAGTGAGTCCTTAACGGGAATTTTTCCAATTGCAACATTCGTACATTCCCCACTGCCACTGTCGTCTTTCTTATCTACATAATAAAGAACGCATTCAAGCTTTTGTGCAATATATAGGATCCGCGCTTTCTTCCGTCGTCAGGGGCATATGTCGGTCTAATCCTCATATATCCTGTACTTGTTTTAAATCCTCTAATTCCAACTGTTTACACATCTGTACGAATTTATGGTGCTCCCCCTCTTTCAGTGATATCTGTGTTATATTTATTTAGGGCCGTCTGAAGAATGTCACCCGGGTGCACCAGCCAAAAGAATGAAGTGCATGTTTTTGGAATGGCTGGACTGTGAAATGCGCGAGGCGCAATCCAGCAATGAGGAGGACCTTTATTTAGCACGGATTGATGGTGATGACGACGGTCTGCTTCAATGGTTGAAACGCAACAGTACTCTCTTTCCTAAGCTAGCTGTATTGGCAAACAGTATTTTGTGTGCCCGCCTCAAATGCACCTAGTGAACGCACTTTGTGTGGCAGGGAACCTGTTCTCTGATAGAAGAACTCGACTCTGTCTACAACGTGTCAACGATATTTTAACAATACATTGCAATTACAATGCCACTAACTAATAGTTTGGGGATAATGTTACTTTTCGATGTATACTTTGTTGTACGGTAGCTTTCACTTTTGTACATTGCAATAAAAACGTTGTTGGTTCTGTAGTTTCTCTTTAGATCCTTTACATTACTTTCAAATGTAGTAGTTGGTGAGAAGAACCTTTCTGTCTCGTTTGCGGTATAATGGTATTGCGGTTACATGCTACTATGCAGGAATACACGTCTACAGCATAACTGATTTTAGTCCTTTAGTTAGCGTGGCTGCGTCAGACGCAACAGCAGCCCACACCTCGGAGCCATAGAGCCGCTGCCGTAGCGATAGCAGAAATTTAAGTATATTCTTCACTATTCGTAATTTATGTATTTGTCTTATATTATTAAGAGAATATAAAAAAACCGACGTTTTTAGGAGAACATTTAAACATTCGGTGTGCTCTTATTTTTTTAACCTGTATTTTTAAAATGAAAAAAAAAAAAAAAAAAAAAAAAAAGACTGGCGTTCTTTGGATGAAACTGATGGTCTCCAGAAAGCATTTTTTTTATCTTGGTTCTAGCTTGTTCAAGAGTTGACGGAAGGCATGATGCCCCATCTTGAAACATTTATAAAATTTTGTCTTATCCATGAGATAAGAAAAATTTCGATATTCTCCCTAGACTGTTCTAGTTTTCCAAGCATAGTGACTCCACAGGTTCCTTATTTTTTCCTTCGTTCTTTATTCTTCTTCGTCTAAGGCAAGTGCGTGAAATCCTAATTCTCAATTACAAAAAATTAGCGACATATTTACAGCTTTCACGAACATAAAAACAGATAACCGTGTCAGAGACATTCGGAGGAACAGCAGACACGGACACGTGTGGCTGCTAGAGGAACTGGCCGACACTCGCTACTGACACGTGTGTGTCCTGACCTTTAAACCGTACTGCGGGAGAGGTCTTGCATTTTCTCCAATGGTGGAGCTAGCTCTAGGTGATTGCATCGTCGATACAAGGTACTCAACATGCAGCGCCATCTGAGAGAAGACTTCTTAACATAACCTTGTTGAACCAAGCTTGTAACAGTATTTCGTAAAATTGGGTCCTGCCGGGACAAGGTGGTCCGTAACGGTGACGGACGATAACCGTAAGACCCAAACTGCCTGTCTCCTGGTAAAACAGGCACCAGGATTCCTAAAGAGCACTTACGCGCTATTGCCAAGCATGCTTTGGGACTGGCGGTCGCCGGCCGCGGTGGCCGAGGTGACTGAGGCGCTCCAGTCACGGTCAGCACGGCCACTACGGTCAGGGGTTCGAATCCCCCCTCGGGCATGGATATTTGTGCCGTCCTAGTTCGTAGGTAGTTCATAAGTAGTTTGTAAGTTTAGGGACTGATGACCCCGTAGTTAAGTCCCATAAGCTTAACAAACATTTGAACATTTGACTGTCGGTCGTCGCCTTGAACTAGTACTATGAGCTACATTGTTATGAGTTATATGCCGTAGTTGTCCGTAATAAAAAAAAAAAAAAAAAATAAATAAAAATAAAAAAAAATTACGCGTTTTCGGTCATTGGTTGCGATCTTAAAACAATCGATAGTGGATCCGCATCCGACTGTTTGTCTAACCCAACAGGTTTGAGGCATCCGGTATAGCTTCTATTTTCTGTGCTCTGGTGTCATATCTGTTCCATCATTCCTGCTGAAGTAGGAAGATAAGCCGCATATACCATAATTCTAACAGTTATGTATGTTTTATAGTCAGACTCTCGTGATTTACAAATTTGTGGCTTCATTTAACTGAGCGGTGTTAATTATACGTTTTACGAAAATCAGCGCCCCGTCAAAACAGCTATAAGCAGCTTCGTACAACGATGTAGGTAATACGGTGGTAACCTTTCTAGATCGTAATAAAATTTCGTTCCTGCTTATACCTATAAGAGAACAAAATGTTCAAATGTTTGTAAAATCTATGCGACTTAACTACGGGGTCATCAGTCCCTAAACTTACAAACTACTTATGAACTAGGACGGCACAAATATCCATGCCCGAGGGGGGATTCGAACCCCCGACCGTAGTGGCCGTGCAGACCGTGACTGTAGCGCCTCAGTCTCCTCGGCCACCGCGGCCGGCGAGAGTATAAGAGAACAGTATACCATGAAACGAGAGGTTGGAATGAGAGGGTTTAGACTTTGAATTGCTCCAAAACTGAACTTGGATGATTTCTGTAGGTTTCTGACGAGCGAGGTGGCGCGGTGATAAGCGCTGGACTCGCTTTCAGGACGACGGCGGTTCAAATCCCCCCTCCCCGCCTATCCAGATTTAGTGTTTCAGTGATTTCCCTAAACCCCTCCGGGCAAATGTAAGAATGGTTCCTTTGGGGCGCGCAGGATTAGTCGCATGTTCTGGAGCGCCACGTTACGGATCGCGCGGCCTCGCGTTAGAGACCTCCCTTGGTTATGTGTATGTGTGTGTGTGTGGGGGGGGGGGGTGTGTCTTTAGGTTAGATTAGCTTAGTTTAAGTAGTAAGTCTATAATTAATTCTTTATGTATCACACAAGATATCTTTCGGCATTAAATGCCATCGTCAGGTGTTTCTGCAAAAACATTTTCTTATACGAGTATGTATCCAAATGCTACATAAAAAAATTTACGTAAATTAACATTTCACAAATTTCACTTAGCAAGTGTGCAGTAAGTACCGTACTTAGAGGTTGTAAGTGCTTCAACTGACTATTTATTAGATGATGTTTTACATTTGATTTATGAATTGTAGCCAGTTACAGCATCTTCGAATTAAGCCCAGAGCTCAATGTAATCACTGCTGACACAAAAATCACAAATCATCTAAGAATCGTCAATTTGATAGTGTAATGCAATAAGAGAGTAAAAATTAAATAGGAGGCAAAGGAAGAATCAGTTAGATATTTGGATATAATAGGTATTTGGAGAGAGTGGTTTGTACAGTGGAGAGCTGTATGAAAGCAGCCTTCAGAATTAAGGCGGCTACAGCTGCCACTAAATATTATAGTGTATGCCTTTCACGTTTCTCAAGCGTAAATACAGCTATGCAGCCAGCGTTGTCAGGTATTGATTTCACTTTATCGGGCACAACATGGAACCAAAATGTAAGTGTATACTGTTTGTACTTAGGAATATACTCCTACGCATGTCACACTTCGTTTCTACGTGTGGTGGAACGCAATTCTGCACTCCACCCAGTAATGCTTGTTAACGTTACGTTGAGAGGGCTGTCTTCGTTAGTGCGCTTTCCGCGGGGCCTTGACGTTTGCGACAATGACTTAGTTATCTATGCAGCACACCTGCTCATAAATGGAGAACTATGCAGATACGTGCACAGCGATAACCCGCTACTAGTCAGAAGGTTCACTTCCGCAGTTCGAAACGGAATCGTGTTACTAGTGAAGCGCTTTCGTAATGCGTTTGTCTGTAACTGCTGAACTGGTGTTACGCGTTGTAATGTACGAATAAACGAAGTAGTTGGAAAATAATTGAGGGGATTATTCAGAAGATTCAGCAGTATGCAAGAAAAGTTATTTATTCCTAACTCTGTTTAGTCATTTGTGTACTGGTAGGAGTGTCCTTCCTTATTCGCCGTAGAGTCGTCTCACATCCTCGGCAACACGTTCACAAAGGCAGTGAAATACCATTAAAAGAGAGTACGTAGTATTGAAATATGATGCTATAGAACTCGTCGAGAATTTGCTTCATATTAATCTATAAATCAGTCACAGGCAACACTCATAGTTCGCTCCTACCTACCACAAAATACTGTCAATCACATTGTGACCACCTGTCAAAAGCCTTTCTCCAATGTTGTTCAATTTGGAGAAGGAATTAAAGTTCAGGTTGAAGAATTAAAAACATTGCGTTTTGCCGACGACATAGTAATTCTGTCAGATACAGTAAAAGACCTAGAAGAGCAATTGAACGGAATGGACAGTGTGCTGAAAGGTGCATATAAGATGAACATTAACAAGACCAAAACTAGGGTAATGGAGTGCAGTCTAAAAAAATCAGGCGATGCTGAAGGAATTAGATTAGGTAACGAAGCAATAAAAGAGGTAGATGAGTTTTGTTACTTGGGCAGTAAAATAACAAATTATGGTCGCATTACAGTGGGTATAAAATGCAGAATGGCAATGGGTAGAAAAGCGTTCTTGAAAAAGAGAAATTTGTTAACATCAAATATTGATTTAAGCCTAAGGAAGCCCTTTCTGAAGGCATTTGTATGGAGTGTTGCCTTGTATGGGAGTGAGACATGGACGATAAACAGTGCGGACAGGAAGAGGATTGAGGCATTTGAAATGTGGTGCTACAGAAGAATGCTGAAGATTAGGTGGGTGGATCGCGTAACTAATGAGGCGGTACTTAACAGAATTGGGGAGAAAAGAAATTTCTGACATACCTAGACTAAAAGAAGGGATAGATTGGTAGGACACATTCTTAGACATCAAGGAATCGTGAATTTGACGTTGGAGGGAAGTGTGTGGGGTAAAAACGGCAGAGGAAGACCAAGAGATGGATACAGTAAGCAGATTGACAGATGTAGGTTGCCGTTCTTATGTGGAGATGAAGAGGCTTGCTCAGGATAGGGTATTGTGAAGAGCTGCATCAAACCAGTCTCCGGACTGAAGACCACAAAAACAACAACAACAACCACAAATTGCAGCGCAGACGTAAAGTGAGCGTTATATATATATTTATTTATTTATTTATTTATTTATTTATTTATTTATTTATTTATTTATTTATTTATTTATTTTGTGTGTGTGTGTGTGTGTGTGTGTGTGTGTGTGTGTGTGTGTGTGTGTGTTTGTCCTTATCGTGAGTTAAAGTAGCTTGAAAGTCTAGTAAGTCAGTATGGTCCCTTAGCTTAAGACATTTGAATTTCGAGACACGACATATGAGATTTCACCGAAGGGGAGAAAAGGAAAAAAACTCCAAATAAGGATGGACATGCTCCACAAGGATTGACAATTTCTTGGGTTTATTCATTATGTCTTTCAGAATGGCGAGGTCACCCATGGTAGGCCACGAAAATATTCCCCAGAGCTTAATTTTTCGTGGGCCCTCCCGATGATTCAAATCAAATGTTTGTTAAGCTTATGGGACTTTACTATGGGGTCATCAGTCCCTAAACTTACAAACTACTTATCAACTACCTTATACTAAGGACGTCACAAACATCCATGGCCCAAGGGGGATTCGAACCCCCGACCGTAGTGGCCGTGCAGACCGTGACTGGAGCGCCTCAGTCTCCTCGGCCACCGCGGCCGGCTCCCGATGATTGTAGTAAGGCGTTGACTTTGAGACGTTGCATGCCACATACAACAACGGTCCTTGACTAGTCTGAGAAGGCCACCTGTCGCCACCCAGTGGACGCACAGTTGCGTTCAGATTGCAGCCCTCCTCGTCAGAGCGGGTGTATGTAATTGGAGCCTGTTCAAATGTTTGTAAATCTAGAATGAAACTTCACTCTGCAGCGGAGTGTGCGCTGATATGAAACTTCCTGGCAGATTAAAATTTTGTGCCGGAACCGCAACTGGAACCTGGGACCTTTGCCTTTCGCGATCAAGCGCACTACCGACTGTGCTATCCCGACACGACTCACGATGCCGCCTCACAACTTTACTTCCGCCAGTACCTCGTCTCCTACTTTCCAAACCTCACAGAAGCTCTCCTGCAAACACGCAAGACTAGCACTCCTGGAAGAAAGAATATGGTAGAGACATGGCTTAGCCACAGCCTAAGGGATGTTTCCAGAATGAGGTTTGGAAAGTAGGAGACGAGGTACTGGCGGAAGTAAAGTTGTGAGGCGGCATCGTGAGTCGTGTCGGGATAGCACAGTCGGTAGTGCGCTTGCCCACGAAAGGCAAATGTCCCAGGTTCGAGTTCCGGTTCCGGCACACAATTTTAATCTGCCAGGAAGTTTCGTTTTAAATCTATCGGACCAAACTGCGTGGTCGTCAGTCCGTAGCTTACAAACTACTTAAACCTAGGTAAACTAACCTAAGGACAATACACACACCCATGCCCCAGGGAGGACTCGAACCTCCACAGCGAGCAACCGCGCGCTCCGCAGCGAGACGCTTTAGACCGCTCGGCTACTCCACCGCGGCTTGGAGCCTGCTGCGGAGGCCCACGGCAGCGGTCGCTGAGGAAGCAATGTTGCGAGCCCCTGGCTTGACCTGGGCGGTCACTTGTTCAACAGTCCCCATACATACAAGGGCGGAAAAACATGAACATAATGCACCATACGATATCTTGTTGCAAGTTGCAAAACTGTGGATTTCTCTACTCTGAGGCGCGACCGCAGTCTAAAATTAACGTACCGAGTTTTGGGCGTTACCTTGCAGTGTATTATACGTTCTGTTCTGCGACGGTCGCCGCGTGCAAGTGGCCGCTTGGTATAAGGCGCCATGCTACGGATTGCGTGGTTGCACAAGCAAGGAGGTTAGAGTCCTCCCTCGGGCAGTGTGTGTGTGTGTGTGTGTGTGTGTGTGTGTGTGTGTGTGTGTGTGTGTGTGTGTGTGTCGAACTGGGCAGCTTCTACCTGTTGGCGATTAACGGAAGACTAGAACTGGGCAACTGTGCCCAAAGTGCCCCCTTTTGGCACGCACGAACTCGGCAACTTTCACCTACTCCTGCTAGACTGACAGGCACGCACAAACTCGGCAACTCCTACCTGCTGCTGGCAGACCGACAGCGCAATGTCGCAAAATGCATCAAAATCTAAGCTTACCAAATGCGCAACCTCTGCCCCTAATTGTAGAGTTCTTAAGGAATAATGCCAAAAAACCAGATATAAAAAAAACCAACAAATTATGTACAAATACAAAGATTTTATTACTAATTTCACATATAATAATACTTCAGAAAACAAATGCATTTAGTTTGGCTTAATTTCTGCTCACGGCTGCTTGCTAAGAAACGCAATTTACAAAGTCTAATTTGCAAATTTTGCCTTTCCTAAGTAATTCTAATTTCTGTTGAAGGAAAGCGTGCCTCTTCCTGATTTTTTAGTCCGTTTGGATAGTGATTTTTCTGAGTTGATCATGCTTCAGACTTTTCACAAACTGAAAAATGTTTGGGTGAGGAGATTCACATGTCCGAGCGGGAGTAGCCGAGCGGTCTGAAGCGGCACGTTACGGATCGCGCGGACTCTCGCGTCGGTAGTTCCAATCCTCCCTCGAGCATGGATGTTTGTGTTATCTTTAGTATAAGTTAGTTAGTTGATTTGTAGTTTGTAAGTTGAGGGACTTATGACCCCGCAGTTAAGTCCCATAACCTTAAAAAACATATGAATTTGAGATTCACATGAAGCATTGAATCGAGCATGAAAACTTTCGCAAGCGTTAGTCGTCCTCCACAAGTAAGCGCAACCTGTTGCCCAAACGTTTGATGGAAAGGCTGCATCTTCTTCATCAATGTAATTCTCAGTTATGTAATCCGCAACTTTTGTGATGTAATAACAGCACACAGCGTTTATCGCAGCATCGCCATCCACGTTCTTCCGTTGCTACAGCTCTTCTGTAAGATTTGAATTTATAACCGTCACAGATCAAATGCCACGATCCCTAATAACAGGTTGCAAATCGTGACTTTTCTGCCTTATTATTCGCCTCCATGACTAAACTGAAGTAGAAAACGAAACACTATGTGATTCTACACAGATGTCAGCTAGCTGCTGTCACTTACAGGACTGCCGGCCGCGGTGGCCCAGGGGACTGAGGCGCTCCAGTCACGGTCTGCACGACCACTACGGTCGGGGGTTCGAATCTCCCCTCGGGCATGGATATTTGTGCCGTCCTTAGTCTTAGCTAGTTCATAAGTAGTTTGTAAGCTTAGGGACTGATGACCCCGTAGTTAAGTCCCATAAGTTCTACAAACGTTTGAACATTTGAACTTACAGGTCTGACGAGTTCGGTGAGGGCCAGCAACGCCTTGGGTCCGACCGTACTGTTACCTGAGGGCGGAAGTTGCCCAATTCGAGTGTCGGATTAACTGTCCTTCCCAGAGTACCCTTCTAATGGCCACTAAAAGTTGCCCATTTCGGGTCTGCCCGTGTGTTCTTGCGGTGTTTTATTTTTCAGCGTAAGATAGTTATAGCTTTTAAGTCTAGGGACCGATGGTCACTGCCTTTTCGTCTGTTGGATTCAAACAATTGAACATTTCTGCAACGTTCAATAAAAATGATCGGTGAATTGCGTGATGTCTCCAAAGAGGTCAGTTCAGTGTTGCAGAGTTACTGCGATAATATGTGACGGAAACCAGCCGCAATGTTTTTTTCACTAGCGGAGTGTCCACGTTAATTGGTAGCGTACAGTAGACTAGGGAAAACGTCATCGGCGAAGAGGAACGTTGGTCGAAACCCAAAGTTAAATGACATCTACAGACGAGCATTTAAGTACTCATTGGTGATTTCAATACGAGTTTATTCAAACGTCCGCAATGTTCAAAAATGTTTAAATGTTTATAAATCTATCGGACCAAACTGCGTGGTCATCACTCCGTAACTTACAAACTACTTAAACTAAGTTAAACTAACCTAAGGACAAAACACACACACACACACACACACACACACACACACACACACACACACACACACACACACACACACACCGATGTCCCAGGGAGGACTCTAACCTCCGACGGCGAGCAACCACGCGCTCCGAAGCAAGGCGCCTTAGACCGCTCGACTACTCTACCGCAGCCCGCAATGTTCAACTTCTATATCTGGGTTAGGCAGCTTTACACAGCCTGTCTTGCTTAGGTGCCGTAGGCGTAGTGTCCTCTTGCAGCGACGTCTTCCGTAATCTTCTGACTCTTCTTCTTCCGGAAAGCTTGCGGTGCCATAGCTCGATGGAACTACTTCGGAGGCCGTCTACATGGTGCTGACCAATCCACGAGCAGGCTGATTGATATGGAGAGCCTCAGTCTGCAGAGCTAGGTTTGTGAAACTAGGCGCACAATTAGTTCGTTAACATTCTCAAAAATGTTCAAATGTTTGTAAAGTCTATGGGACTTCACTACGGGGTCATCAGTCCCTAAACTTACAAACTACTTATGAACTACCTAAGACTAAGGACGGCACAAATATCCATGCCCGAGGGGGGATTCGAACCCCCGACCGTAGTGGCCGTGCAGACCGTGACTGGAGCGCCGCAGTCTCCTCGGCCACCGCGGCCGGCATTAACATTCTGTTTATGTTCTTTGAGCCCATGTCTATCATAGATTGCTATAGGCTGCCAAGTTAGGTGTGTTGCAGTTCTGTCAGCTTTCCCGGCGCTTTCATAGCTGGCAATACAGTAACATTAACTTCAGTAAATCCTGTTTCCATAAAAACAGTACGGCTGTAGCTTAAGTGTTACGGAAAGGCTGCAGTTGCTAAACCCTTAATAACGGAAGCCAACCAAGGCAGCGAAGGAAATGATGCCCCTAACATAAAATCTGGACTCTTCGTGACTGGAATTATGTGGTATGAGCCAATGAAGTATTGTTTGCATCGATTCCTACAAACAACCTGATTTGTGTTTCGAGAACCCCAACAGAAGCTTAAGATACGGCATTCCTGAGTCCTACAGTCAAGCATTGAGAGGTTCCGCAAAGAGTTGATAATGTGATCGTGGTATTCAACTGTTTGTCATTTACCTCATTGGTCGGATAATTGAAGAATATCTTACCATCCTAGGCAACAAACTGCTTACGATGACTAACATACTCGTAATGATCACTGTCATATTTCAAAGTGATAATGCGCCCACACACAAGCAGCCAAAGACGTTCAGGCGTGCTTCGTACAGTGTCAGAAACCTACGAAATATCTTTCCTGGAGCACAATTGCCATATCTAAACATAACTGAACTGTTATGGTGAGTTTAAGAGCAGAGAGTGAGAACCAAATTTATAGCTCCAACGTCGTTGAAGTAATTTGCGACTACTTGTGTACAAGGATGAAAATATTCAGTTGAAAACTACAGTGACACTTAACGAATCCTGTTCCTCGAAGGGTTGCAGCTGTTCAGAGCCAAATAGGTGTGTAGGGACACAGCAGCAGGAATTACGATAACACAGATTAGTAACGGTACAGAATTGTTTTACAATAGAAGTTTTACATTACGTAACTTCAATTTGATGATGATGATGATGATGATGATGCTGTGTGGTGTGTTGCTGTGTAACTCTAAATTCACTAACAATGATTTATGTACGAATACTGGAATCGATCTGAATCTGGTGAGCCACGCGGGAATGGCCGTGCGGTCTAAGGCGCCTTGCCACAGATTGCGCATCCACTTCGCGTCGAAAGTTAGGCATCCATCACGCCGTGCCCTTTGAAATTAACCACATCGCCATTTGACGGAGTGATTTACGGAAATTGCGGAAATCATAAATGAATGCAGGTTTGTACCACTCTCCTCCCGAATGTGAGTCCAGTGTGGAAGAGGGAAAATATTATTTGAGGAACGCTATTCATCACGTTTGTAGACTCAGCATTTAGGATACAATGCAGAAGGAATGTAGCGTTTCTAACTTTCATCTGGCGTAAGGACCGTAACGAGAAGATGTAGGTTTTTGGCTCGTACAGGGCTATTCGTTGCCAGATGCTTCTCGGAAAGCACACTCTCTGAATTTTAAAGTAACTTTCTCCGTGTAGAAAATAAATAAAACAAGAACCTCTTGTATTTACGACTGGTATTTGTTGAGCATCTTTGTAATTCCCTTGTGCTAGCTGAACGATCTCGTGACGATACGCACCGCTCTTTGCAGGATTGATCCCACACGGTGAGTGTCCCCGACTCATTAGCAATACTGTAGAGTTAGTTTAAAGAGTGTTTTGTGAATAACTTTCTCACGGTGAATTAAGATTCTGCCAGTGATATTTACTTCTCCTGCAGTGTTACGTGGTCATTCCAGTTTGGAAGTCTGAATAGTAGGTCTCCGACCTTCACACTCGCCCACCTGCAGGTCTTCATGAATCTCTGTACAGTATTTTGGCGTATGTAACCTTTTTCTAGACAGCAGAGATTTAACTGCATCGACTAGTTAATTTACACTGCTAGATAATTTGTAAAGAACAAAGACCTTGTTGGATAGAAATAATCACATAAAATTACGGACGACATGATACATATTACATACGTTAAAAGACGCGGAGTCGTATATTTGTAACGAAAAACGGGAAGTCAGTACAACAGACATAAATGTCAGTGTTTGGCGCAGGTCAGACAGCAAACATAAATGTAGGCCGGCCGCGGTGGCCGAGGGGACTGAGGCGCTCCAGTCACGGTCTGCACGGCCACTACGGTCGGGGGTTCGAATCCCCCCTCGGGCATGGATATTTGTGCTGTCCTTAGTATAAGGTAGATGATAAGTAGTTTGTAAGTTTAGGGACTGATGACCCCATAGTTAAGTCCCATAGACTATACAAACATTTGAACATTTTGAATTTGAACCAAATTAAACACAATAAAGCACACACCTTGTACAAAAGTGAAGTAAAAACCTGAAGTTACTGCACTGAATAAAATTGTTTCTGCCCTTTATGAATATGGAGGTAACGTGGGAGGAAATTTGCAAATACACAGTGGTTAAAGGAAAGCACATATATTCACTCACAGAATACACGCATAATGCTTGACACATTATTCTTGCGGCAACACTTCAGAGCCGTGGTGAAACGAAGCGTCGGCGGCATTTTGACGAGATGGCAGGTATCTTGAAGCACTAATTAAAAATCACTATGCACATAACTAACTCATGTGCTGGGAGGCAGTGACATACTATCCCAAAGTACTACGTGTTGTGCGACCCTGATGAATTACATAGAATTTACAAAAAGAAATTAACTTAGAACAAGCAAGTATAGCACATGCGAGAATTCGTATAGAAGATAGCTAGTATTAGTGACAGCATGGTTGAAGGCTGAAGTAAAGACTGTTACGAAAGCACGTGGTGCAATCGGTCATAACAAGAGAGGAAAGACAGAACCAAACCAAAAATTCTGAGAAATATTTATCATACTCGTAGATACAGACACGACCTGGAAACGTTAGTTAAAAACAGCAAGGAGATTTAAACATAATAAGTTTACACAAAGGCTGAAGGCCACACACGTGTATTCTAACTTGAGAAAAACCAGACACAAAATCATCATCTTAATGAGAATGCAAATACTAAATTTAAACCGCATTACTCAAGTTCTGTAAATGAAGAAACACTTCGCCTTGCATGGCGAAAGAATTACTCAAGAAAACTATCACTGATAAACCAAGACTGTCTGATCCTAAAGAAGGCAAAGTTCTAACAGCATGCCATCCCCTCAGCATGATTCGATCATGTATTTACTTCAACGGTCGCAGCAAGAGTAAAACCTAAGGCCACACCAAAAGCCTTTCCCGCCACATACCGGATGTAGAGCGCGCTAAAAGCCGACCAGAGCTCGTTCAGAGCTTAGTGTCTACCAACCCTCGCTGGGGTTGGAACACTTGCGCGGAGTGACACTTGCGCGGAGTGACACTTGCGCGGAACCCGGGGCCCTTGGGGCGGCTAATCGCTTTTCCTGGGCACAGGCCCACCAAGAAGTCTAGCACTGCTGTTGTCAAGATTCCACACTGTCAATATAACACGAAAATCAGTGAAATTGCACAACTCTTTGCAAGCTGAAGAGCAATATAGTGACTTGTTCTAACTACATATTAATCCGTTGAGTGTTCCTCCTGTAAACAAGAAGGTATTTTAATAGTGATAATGTTTGGAGAGTTAGTCTCTGCTACTACAAGACTATGACTTTCCACAGTCATACCTCCTAAAAGCATATTATTCAGAACACTAAGCATATCAAGACACCTGCGCAAGCAATAAATATATTAGGCATCCTGCACAGATACGTTGATGTAATTGACCGCTATGTAGTTAACCCCACTATCACGCAACTTCCATCTCTTTAAAAATAGCTACTATGCTTTTTAATAGGAGATGCAACCTTAAACCTTCAATTAAAAAACGTTAATAATCAGTCAATGAGTATTTTTACATACTTAAAGCGTTTATTCGTAGACCCCAAAACGATTTGGCTGTATTCGAATTACAAATACATCTAAGAAATATATGAAATACGGAATGTGTAAGGGAATGTCACACACCGAAAAAATGCTAAAGATAATTTCTATTTTCCATCACCGTCATATAGAACCATTTTTACTCCGAACTTGGAATAAACCAACAGGGAGAAACAAGTTGCAAGACTTTCAGGTAAAATGAAGCGAAATTGGCAGCCAATAGTTGGTTATAAATTACATTGCCTGTTAACTGTATAAATATAAATTACGGAATACGCGGAACTACTGTTCAGTACAGTCAAAAAGGTCTAAGGTAATAGGCAGTGGTTTACAATCAGATATCCGTATCACTCTCCTCCTCAAGAAGTCAGTGTGAAGATTTATATTCAGAACATTCAAGAAAAAGGTGTTGAAACTATAAGAAGCAGCTCATTTACTCAGAAAGGGAAAACGTTATGGTGCCCGTAAATTTGAATGGCTGTATCTCTTGTAGTAACATTTAATTTTTGATAAAATGTTAAAATCCAATAAACCAGAATTTTGTTTTTTCTAAACTCAGTGCCAACTCTTTTTTGTCGAAATTTTTGCAGGAAGTAGCCTTGACGTGATTTCATACTTCTATGCATTAATATTATCAAACATGTAATTTGTGTCACAATTGCGCGACCTGTCCGGTCGGAGGTTCGAGTCCTTCCTCGGACATAGGTATGTTTGTTTGTACTTTGCCTAAGTTATTTTAAGTAAGATTAAGTAGTGGGTAAGTCTAGCGACCAATGATCTAAGTAGTTTGGCCGCATAAGACTACACATATACACGTAATTTATTTATTTCATAACCACATTTAAGTACCAATAATTAAAGAAACTTAAAAGAGAAATTTCAAGTAAACACTGAAAACAAATGATTGATATTTCTCATGAGATGAATGCACGCAACCGTTGTCTTATGTCTTGTGAATGTACCTACAAATTCTGCCATATGAAAATTGTAGTGTGAGTCCCAAATATGTTTTTTCTGTAATAACATTAAAAACATATTAAAAATTCACAACTCGAAAATCAGTGAAGTTTTGGACTTGAAGCGTTTTGTGTTGCTACATCTTTACATAGTAGACACGATTTTAAAATTTGGTTGCTATCGCCAAAGTAGACGAAACGTTAAATTTTTTGGTGTAATCTTCGCCGTGTAGACTGTATGTTGTAGAAGTCTACGTCGAACCTAATCATACCTCTGAGGAGAGAACGTTGTTTGCACTTCTCCTGCGTTTCCAGTCGGCTGTGCTGTGCTACGTAACGGCATCGTACCGTTCCACTTTACCGAGAGCTATTTATGTATTCAAATTCAAAATGTATGTTAAGCTTAAGGGACTTAACTACGAGGTCATCAGTCCCTAAACTTACAAACTACTTATGAACTACCCACAACTAAGGACGGCACAAATATCCATGCCCGAGGGGGGATTCGAACCCCGACCGTAGTGGCCGTGCAGACCGTGACTGAAGCGCCTCAGTCCCCTCGGCCACCGCGGCCGGCTTATATGTATTGGTGTGATGTCTGTTCTTTCGAAATAAGACATCATACCAATATATGTATCATTTAGACGCAAAGATTCTGGGTTCTGTTTTCATCGCTAACTTGATTAACAACGTTAGACTCCGTGTGTAAACAAAATGTTCAAATGTTTGTATAGTCTATGGGACTTAACTACGGGGTCATCAGTCCCTAAACTTACAAACTACTTATGAACTACCTAAGACTAAGGACGGCACAAATATCCATCCCCCAGGGGGGATTCGAACCCCCGACCGTAGTGGCCGTGCAGACCGTGACTGGAGCGCCGCAGTCTCCTCGGCCACCGCGGCCGGCATTAACATTCTGTTTATGTTCTTTGAGCCCATGTCTATCATAGATTGCTATAGGCTGCCAAGTTAGGTGTGTTGCAGTTCTGTCAGCTTTCCCGGCGCTTTCATAGCTGGCAATACAGTAACATTAACTTCAGTAAATCCTGTTTCCATAAAAACAGTACGGCTGTAGCTTAAGTGTTACGGAAAGGCTGCAGTTGCTAAACCCTTAATAACGGAAGCCAACCAAGGCAGCGATGGAAATGATGCCCCTAACATAAAATCTGGACTCTTCGTGACTGGAATTATGTGGTATGAGCCAATGAAGTATTGTTTGCATCGATTCCTACAAACAACCTGATTTGTGTTTCGAGAACCCCAACAGAAGCTTAAGATACGGCATTCCTGAGTCCTACAGTCAAGCATTGAGAGGTTCCGCAAAGAGTTGATAATGTGATCGTGGTATTCAACTGTTTGTCATTTACCTCATTGGTCGGATAACTGAAGAATATCTTACCATCCTAGGCAACAAACTGCTTACGATGACTAACATACTCGTAATGATCACTGTCATATTTCAAAGTGATAATGCGCCCACACACAAGCAGCCAAAGACGTTCAGGCGTGCTTCGTACAGTGTCAGAAACCAACGAAATATCTTTCCTGGAGCACAATTGCCATATCTAAACATAACTGAACTGTTATGGTGAGTTTAAGAGCAGAGAGTGAGAACCAAATTTATAGCTCCAACGTCGTTGAAGTAATTTGCGACTACTTGTGTACAAGGATGAAAATATTCAGTTGAAAACTACAGTGACACTTAACGAATCCTGTTCCTCGAAGGGTTGCAGCTGTTCAGAGCCAAATAGGTGTGTAGGGACACAGCAGCAGGAATTACGATAACACAGATTAGTAACGGTACAGAATTGTTTTACAATAGAAGTTTTACATTACGTAACTTCAATTTGATGATGATGATGATGATGATGATGCTGTGTGGTGTGTTGCTGTGTAACTCTAAATTCACTAACAATGATTTATGTACGAATACTGGAATCGATCTGAATCTGGTGAGCCACGCGGGAATGGCCGTGCGGTCTAAGGCGCCTTGCCACAGATTGCGCATCCACTTCGCGTCGAAAGTTAGGCATCCATCACGCCGTGCCCTTTGAAATTAACCACATCGCCATTTGACGGAGTGATTTACGGAAATTGCGGAAATCATAAATGAATGCAGGTTTGTACCACTCTCCTCCCGAATGTGAGTCCAGTGTGGAAGAGGGAAAATATTATTTGAGGAACGCTATTCATCACGTTTGTAGACTCAGCATTTAGGATACAATGCAGAAGGAATGTAGCGTTTCTAACTTTCATCTGGCGTAAGGACCGTAACGAGAAGATGTAGGTTTTTGGCTCGTACAGGGCTATTCGTTGCCAGATGCTTCTCGGAAAGCACACTCTCTGAATTTTAAAGTAACTTTCTCCGTGTAGAAAATAAATAAAACAAGAACCTCTTGTATTTACGACTGGTATTTGTTGAGCATCTTTGTAATTCCCTTGTGCTAGCTGAACGATCTCGTGACGATACGCACCGCTCTTTGCAGGATTGATCCCACACGGTGAGTGTCCCCGACTCATTAGCAATACTGTAGAGTTAGTTTAAAGAGTGTTTTGTGAATAACTTTCTCACGGTGAATTAAGATTCTGCCAGTGATATTTACTTCTCCTGCAGTGTTACGTGGTCATTCCAGTTTGGAAGTCTGAATAGTAGGTCTCCGACCTTCACACTCGCCCACCTGCAGGTCTTCATGAATCTCTGTACAGTATTTTGGCGTATGTAACCTTTTTCTAGACAGCAGAGATTTAACTGCATCGACTAGTTAATTTACACTGCTAGATAATTTGTAAAGAACAAAGACCTTGTTGGATAGAAATAATCACATAAAATTACGGACGACATGATACATATTACATACGTTAAAAGACGCGGAGTCGTATATTTGTAACGAAAAACGGGAAGTCAGTACAACAGACATAAATGTCAGTGTTTGGCGCAGGTCAGACAGCAAACATAAATGTAGGCCGGCCGCGGTGGCCGAGGGGACTGAGGCGCTCCAGTCACGGTCTGCACGGCCACTACGGTCGGGGGTTCGAATCCCCCCTCGGGCATGGATATTTGTGCTGTCCTTAGTATAAGGTAGATGATAAGTAGTTTGTAAGTTTAGGGACTGATGACCCCATAGTTAAGTCCCATAGACTATACAAACATTTGAACATTTTGAATTTGAACCAAATTAAACACAATAAAGCACACACCTTGTACAAAAGTGAAGTAAAAACCTGAAGTTACTGCACTGAATAAAATTGTTTCTGCCCTTTATGAATATGGAGGTAACGTGGGAGGAAATTTGCAAATACACAGTGGTTAAAGGAAAGCACATATATTCACTCACAGAATACACGCATAATGCTTGACACATTATTCTTGCGGCAACACTTCAGAGCCGTGGTGAAACGAAGCGTCGGCGGCATTTTGACGAGATGGCAGGTATCTTGAAGCACTAATTAAAAATCACTATGCACATAACTAACTCATGTGCTGGGAGGCAGTGACATACTATCCCAAAGTACTACGTGTTGTGCGACCCTGATGAATTACATAGAATTTACAAAAAGAAATTAACTTAGAACAAGCAAGTATAGCACATGCGAGAATTCGTATAGAAGATAGCTAGTATTAGTGACAGCATGGTTGAAGGCTGAAGTAAAGACTGTTACGAAAGCACGTGGTGCAATCGGTCATAACAAGAGAGGAAAGACAGAACCAAACCAAAAATTCTGAGAAATATTTATCATACTCGTAGATACAGACACGACCTGGAAACGTTAGTTAAAAACAGCAAGGAGATTTAAACATAATAAGTTTACACAAAGGCTGAAGGCCACACACGTGTATTCTAACTTGAGAAAAACCAGACACAAAATCATCATCTTAATGAGAATGCAAATACTAAATTTAAACCGCATTACTCAAGTTCTGTAAATGAAGAAACACTTCGCCTTGCATGGCGAAAGAATTACTCAAGAAAACTATCACTGATAAACCAAGACTGTCTGATCCTAAAGAAGGCAAAGTTCTAACAGCATGCCATCCCCTCAGCATGATTCGATCATGTATTTACTTCAACGGTCGCAGCAAGAGTAAAACCTAAGGCCACACCAAAAGCCTTTCCCGCCACATACCGGATGTAGAGCGCGCTAAAAGCCGACCAGAGCTCGTTCAGAGCTTAGTGTCTACCAACCCTCGCTACCTGGACAAGATAATACCCTCTTCTAGAGCTCTAGAGAGGTCTTCTGTCATCTCTTTCTACCATGATTACGTTGGTACTACACTAAGAACAGGCCACCTCGCCATCTTGCCAAGTATGCTTGTCTCTTTCCACCCAGCAGACGCCAATGCAGACGACATGCAAAGCCATGTGTTCTTGAGTAAAGTAAACGAGGCCCTAAGCGCGAGGCGGCGACTGAATGCTTTGCTATTAAATATCAATATTAAAAGTAACCTTCCACATCCACATGGACCCACAAGTTCAGTTACACGGGTGGAAACGTATATAAACATGGGTCATGGATCATTAATAAAAATAAAATAATTGACATACAAATAGACAATATTAATGGTGGAGAAGCACTTCAGAGTAATGAATAACTCAAAATGGAACACGACCGCACATTCAGTGGATGTGTTTCAACGTAGTTCTCAAAGAGCTGTGGGTTGACTTGGGGCACGTGTCACCTGACCCATCATTAAGATACGTGCTAGATTCGATACAAGTGCAGAGATGGTGCTGGCCAGGAACGTTACTGCACGTTTTGCTGAGCACCTTGAGTTTCTCGCTTAGTGTTGGTCGACCATTATCCTGTAGGAACAATACATCACCTTCCTGTTGCAACAGTGGCAATAGAACGGGGTTACAACATTATTCACGTAGCGAGCTCTGGTCAACCTTTCCGCCACTAACACCAAAAGTGAAATACAGTTGTAGGTTATCGTACCGCAGATCACAAGGTCTGGGATGAGGCCGTGCTGGAGTGGCGCTTTGCTGCGGAGTCAGCGACTTCTCCCCGTCGGAGGTAGGAGTCCTCCCTCGGTCTTGGGAGTGTGTGTTGTACTTAGAATAAGTAGTTTTTAAGTCTAGGGGCTGATTACCACTGCGGATTGGTCCCATAGCTCTACCAACCTCTGATTTGCTTGGGATGGGGCCAGTGTGTTTGGGACAAAAGCACTCTACGTGATAACACTCGCCAGCTCTGTTACGCTCAAGCGACCATCACTTGTGTGCAGGCAGAATCTGCTTTCATCGTTGAAGACCACGGCCCGGCATTCCAACTTGCAGTTGTTCCTCCGACGGATAAGTCGAGCCGCGGTGGAGTAGCCGAGCGGTCTAAAGCGTCTCGCTGCGGAGCGCGCGGTTGCTCGTCGTGGAGGTTCGAGTCCTCCCTGGGCCATGGGTGTGTGTGTTGTCCGTAGGTTAGTTTACCTAGGTTTAAGTAGTTTGTACGCTACGGGCTGATGACCACGCAGTTTGGTCCGATAGATTTACAAACATTTGAACATTTGGCTAAGTCGAGCCGGCCACGTCGATGCTCTGTTGTGAGTGGAGGGTAGACCAGTGTTGCCATGTCTACTTCTTTAGAAGGAGATCTCCTTTTTTGAGGGCATCTAATTTTCTACTTTCGGCTAGTTACAAAAATGCAAAATCTCCTTTAATATCCGCGAAAATCTTCTTTTTAGGGTTACTCGCAGTCGATAAGGAATGTAGACTGTCAGGCAGCAGTTAGAGTAGATGGCAAATTAAGCCCATGGTTCAGGGTAGTTTCAGGGGTAAGACCTGTCACCACTGTTGGTCATACCATTCATGGATCATACGATGAAAACAGTAGACTGGCAGGGCGGGATTATAATAGGTCAAAACAAAATAAGCAGTCTCGTATATGCGGATGACTTAGTTGCAATGGCCGATTCGATTGAAAGGTTGCAAACTAATATTTCAGAGCTCGATCAGAGGTGCAAGGATTATGATATGAAGATCAGCATCTCCAAAACGAAAGTAATGTCTGCGGGAAAGAGATTCAAAAAGATTGAGTGCCAAATAGGAGGAACAAAGTTAGAACAGGTAGACAGTTTCAAGTACCTGGGATGTATTTTCTCACAGGATGGCAATATAGTGAAAGAACTGAAATCGAGGTGCAGCAAAGCTAATGCAGTGAGTGCTCAGCTAAGATCTACTCTCTTCTGCAAGAAGGAAGTAAGTACCAAGACTACGTTAGCACTGCACCACTCTATCTTTCGACCAACTTTGTTGTGTGGGAGTGAAAGTTGGGTGGATACAGGTTACCTTATTCATAAGGTAGAGGTTACATATATGAAAGTATCAAGAATGATTGCAGGTACTAATAGATGGGAACAATGAAAGGAGGGTGTCCATAATGAGGCAATCAAAGAAAAACTGGGAATGAACACCATAGATGAAGCAGTTAGAGCGAACAGACTGAGATGGTGGGGTCATGTTACACGCATGGGAGAAGGAAGGTTACCTAAGAGACTCATGAGTTCGGCAGCGGAGGGTAAGAGGAGTCGAGGTAGACCAAGAAGAAAGTACTTAGATTCGGTGCAAAATGATTTTGAACTAAAAGGCATAACATCAGACGAGGCATCAATGTTAGCATTGAATAGGGGATCATGGAGAAATTTTATTAGAGGTACTATGCTCCAGACTGAACGCCGAAAGGCATAATCAGTCTGATGATGATGATGATTATTATTATTATTATTATTATTATTATTATTATTATTATTATTATTATTATTATTATTATTATTATTATTATTATTTATTATAAGGAATGCCGTCAGTCATCTTCGTTATTACCGTGAAGTGCTTTTCATTTTGTTTCTCATAAGAAACCCACTGAGTAGTACCTCTACGCCTTGAGGAATGAAAGGGGATTCCTGTAATTGTCACAGAAGTCGCTCTTGCTATGCGCATATTATCTTCCAACCCCTTAACGTTATCAGCCCTCTACAGCCATAGTGCACAATGGGAGACTAATACCTACTACTACATACAAACACTACTCGTCTGCAATGTGTTGTTTTGTCCGCAGAGTGAAATATACGCACAAACACCTCAATTTTTATACATATCAAGATAAGATTAATTACCAACAGTCGTAATTTTCCGTACTTTATTTAGCAACCTGTTTCAGTCCTTATTAGCACCACCAGTAGGCTCCTTAAAGAATCGAGGTGGTCCATCCAGTCGTTATTTATACGTGCAGGCCCGGAATATAATAATACCAAATGGATGCACCACCTCGATTGTTTTAGGGCCTGCTGATGGTGGTAATGACGCACCGAAACAGGTTTTTAAATAAAGTAACCAAAATTACAGCTGATGGCAAATCATTTCCTACAATGCAGCGACCATACTTTGTTCCACTATTCTACACATGGTGTAATTACAGAAAAAATCATTTCCTCAACATGATAGATAAGCTGTAAATAAATGATATTCAGGTAAATGTCGGGTAATTTAAAATGTGTCAGGGAAATTTGAAAAAATACTGGATTTTTTTTAGTCATCCTTCAGATCTCTTCAGCATTGCCATTTGAAATTCTACTTTTTTCTACTTTTTTACGATTCGCGTCTACTTCTTTCCATGGAACCTGGTTGGCAACACGTGACTGGGGTAGGCTAGAGGTGTGCTAGTAAACGGTTGGTCACCGTTGACACTTGGGGGTTCACAAACCCTTTTATCTTTATCAGTAACGATTCATTGCCTTGAGAAATTCTCTCATTATACCAAAGGTATTACATATAGGGAGAGGCACTGAATTAAAATTTTTGCTTTGGCCAGGATTGGAACCTAGGACACTTTCTGATGACTAGGCAGGCACTTAAGACCGCTCAGTTGACACAGCGTTGCAAACGAAGCGACTATACGCACTGTCTTAAAGCACGTCTCCCTCCACACCACACACTTCAATTGTACCTCAATGTTCCCCTGTGAAATACGTATCAAATTGTCAGGACTCTACTATATTGGGGTAGCACCACAGCCTTGTTCCTCAGGCAGAGACGCACTGAGGCAGAGGCACATTGAGGCAGAATTGAAGTATGTGGTGTGGGGGAGATAGTCGGGTAGTCGCTTTGTCCGCTACGTTAGCTTATCACGCCAAAGTTAAGAGAGGATAAACTCTTAAATCGCATCACGGGAAGTACAACCCGGAAATTTTCACGACGCGGATACATAAATTCAGGCAACGAGAAGACGAACTTTGTGAACGTTGCAACACTGTGCTGTATCATGCACTACCGCTGAGGATCGAGATGAGCTTCGTTTCTTTCACATTTAACAAATGAAACGGAGAGAAACACCTTTAATTGGCACAAATTAAAATAAAAATACTTAAAGTTTCAATAAAAGAACACATTATTTCTTTTCCCTTTCCTTAACCTTTCTGTTAGTTTAATCGTTGATTTTTTTTATTATTATTTAATTTTTTTTGCCGCTGCGAGCGCATTGATGCGCTATTTTGCGTTGCGAGAGGCCGTTACCCGTCGGGGAGTTTGAATCCTCCCTCGGGCATGGTTGTTTGTGCTGTCTTTAGTATACGGTAGTTCATAAGTTTAGGGACTGACGACCCCCGCAGTTAAGTCCCATAAGCTCTACAAACATTTGAGCTTCAGGACTTTAAATAGGCGGCACAGCAGGGAGACCGGCAGGACGTTTTTTGCTTCAGAGGGGTCTTCTCCAGATTTTAATAGCGCAACAACGCTAGCTTTCCTCCACAGTTAAGGAATCTGCATCGTTGTAATGCAGTTCATTAGCTGGAGTATCCGCGACTGTGCTCCCGGCCCAAAGTGCTTCATTTGCTCGGATCTCAGATCGTCGAGGCCAGCGTCCTTATTATTTTTCACTTCATTAATGGCATCCTGCAGCTCATAAATTAAGAACGGACGAGCAAGGATACAGTTCTCTGCATTGAATTGTTTTTTTAATTTTGATTCCCGATCTTATTTTCCATTCATAAGCAGTTATTTTACCAGGTGTAGTTTTACTATTATGTTGGGTCGTTGTTTGATCAGTTTCCATGCCTTTCTGCTGCTGAGCTTCTTGTTAGTCTCTCGTGGGAAGTTACACCACTTTCACATTCTTGCTTCAAAAATACCACACATCAGTACCTCGCCTGCCTAGATTGTTTCTTCATACTTTCTCAGAGCTTCCTTGCTATTATCATAGCCCGGCGACATACTGTGTACTGCACCTTCTAGGTATGTGTCTTCGTGACATGTTCTGGACAAGATCTATAATTTTGTATGCTTGTGCCTCAGGTTTTATTTCCAATATCTCCTTGTCAGGGTCCTCCATGAAACGTTTCCAGTTTGCTGTAGGAAGCGTAAATGCGTCTATGTGGTATGACACCTGTTGGATTCACACGTTTATACCACACTGAGCCTTTTCAGTAGACATTTCCTCTTACACACAGCCGCGGTGGAGTAGCCGAGCTGTCTAAGGCGCCTCGCTGCGGAGCCCGCGGTTGCTCGCCGTGGAGGTTCGAGTCCTTCCTGGGGCATGGGTGTGTGTGCTGTCCTTAGGTTAGTTTACCTAGGTTTAAGCTACGGACTGATGACCACGCAGTTTGGTCCGATAGATTTACAAACATTTGAACATTTAGTATAAGGTAGTTCATAAGTAGTTTGTAAGTTTAGGGGCTGATGACCCCGCAGTTAAGTTCCTTTAAGCTTAACAAACACTTGAACCCTGTTACACAGTGATGGTACTGTAGCGGGTAGATTGCAACGCTGACGGGGAGCGAGGTTGAAACCATTATCAGTACATGTACTGTCTCTCAAGTGGCATCTGCCGTCTTCGGATCAAAACCGACGTACTTTTCAGATGTTTTTTCGGGAATTTAGTCGTGAGATGAACCTTTGGCGCGTTGTACACTTGACAGCCAAAGCCTACCGGAGATGCAATAATCCGTCAGTACATGGTGTATGAAGTACTGAGGTACTCCAAGATACACACGCGTGAGTAATCGGATTACTTTCAAGCCTTCTTCACACATGGCTACAGCGGATCAGATGTGAGGCGCCCATCTTAACCGTGTTAGAAGTTTCGATGTAGCGTCGCCTCTAACTGAAGTGCCAAGAAGCTTCTGCGACGTTTCCCAGCGCCTGGCAGCCGCTACGAGTTTGCTGACGAAGTGCGAAAGCGAGCGAGTCGTGGGAGTCAACGGCGCTTGTTTGGAGTTCGCATTTACTGTCGCGCGCGTTTGCTGCAAATTAACATCACGCTGCAGGCTTCCGTAATCACGTTCCTGCGCGCGCCAACACTTCAGGCGGCAACTTTTTTCTTTCTGAATCTGCTCCACTGGTAGGGAACTTCTATTTACAATTGTGCTTATTGACTTCTTGAAGGAAGTAGAAAAAAAAACGAAGGTTTAACGTCCTGTCGATAGCGCAGTCAGTAGAGATGGAAATCACGCTAGAATTTGTGGACAAAGATCAGGTAAGAAAAAGAACAATCCTGGCATTTGGCTGCAGTGATGTAAGAAAATCACGGAGAAAGAAAGTCGGAATGGCCGTAGGTGAATTTGAATCCCTGTCCTCCCTAACGCGTGTCCAGTGCGGCGCCACTGCGGCACATCGCTCGGTTCGACGTCCAGTGCACGGTATGTGACACAGTGGCGTAACTATGGGGGGGGATGAGGGGGAAAGGATCCACCCCCCCCCCCAGAACCCGAAAAGAAAAGAGAGAGAGAGATGTTTGTTGTTTGTATAGTCTATGGGACTTAACTACGGGATCATCAGTCCCTAAACTTACAAACTACTTATCAACTACCTTATACTAAGGACGGCACAAATATCCATGCCCGAGGGGGGATTCGAACCCCCGACCGTAGTGGCCGTGCAGACCGTGACTGGAGCGCTTCAGTCTCCTCGGCCACCGCGGCTGGCAGAGAGAGAGAGAGAGAGAGAGAGAGAGAGAGAGAGAGAGAGAGAGAGAGAAAGTAAAGAAAAAGAAATCGTATAACAGCAATCTGGTAAAGATTGGAAACTTGGGGTGTTTTACCACAAGCTTTCATTGGAAGGGAGTGAATTAGTTTCTTCGACGGGATTGGTGGATGGTAGTCTGTCTGGAAACTGACTAAAATTTTGCTCGAAACAAGCAGATCTATCCCCCCCCCCCAAAGCTAAATCCTAGTTACGCCACTGTGTTGACATACCCACTGAAGTGATGGGTAATATTGTTACAGGGACACATTTGATCTCTGACGATCGGAACTACGCGGAACCATGTCTAGACAAGCATTCTTTCATTATTAGAAAGTTATCATTTCCGTGCAAAACGTTATGTTGCACGACAAATAACATTTTTAAAGAGAGAGAAAGTAAGAAGCTGTCCATACCACAGGAGAGAGTTAATGACATCAGTGTATAATTTAATTTTCAATCAAAATTACCAAACACTTCCGCATAAAGTAATTGCAATAATGCAGAACAAGCCGGTCGCGGTGGCCGAGCGGTCTGCGGTGCGCCAGTCAGTCTGCACGGCCGCTGCGGTCGGGGGTTCGAATCCCCCCCACCCCTCGGGCATTGATATTTGTGCCGTCCTTAGTATTAACTAGTTCATAAGTAGTTTGTAAGTTCAGGGACTTATGGCCCTATAGGTAAGTCGCATAAGCTCTACAAACATTTGAACATTTCTATTTTATTGATACGTTCGTATTTGTTTCATCTCGCGCGTATTGTGGGGCGCTTTCTGTCTGTACGGCGCCATCGAGGTTAATGGGTTCGACACCGATTGCAGCAATTTTTTTAACACAATCTCCTTTTTAATAGATATGGGAACAAAGACTTTTTTTATTGTTACTTGCCACATATCTTTGGACGTTTTAGGAAATGTGTCGCTATTTTGGGAGTTTTATACTCTTCGTTGTAACAAATATTTAAGCCGCGGTAGAGTGGCTAAGCGCATTGAGGCACTATGCTCCGATGCGCGAGACCGTTCTCCGTCGGGGGTTAGAATCCCCTCCTCGGGCATGGATGTTTGTGTCGTCTTTAGTATAAGGTAGTTCATAAGTAGTTTGTAAGTTCAGGGACTAATGACCCCGCAGTTAAGTCCCTTAAGCTTAACAAACATTTGAATGCTTCAGGGTGTCAACATAGTCGTGTGCGTTACTGTCCTCCAGTTGTTAAGTTATTGAAGCCACCGCGTAGGTTTTGAACCTTGAGCGTCGCCTCAGGTGAGGTGTCTGTCGCCGGCGTGAAAACTCCGGCACGGCTGCCGGTGACTGGCCGTCACAGGGGCTGGGGAGCCCTCTCTTCCCGAAAGCCACCGCGGTTTCCGCTACCTCAGCTGTCTTCTGCACAGGCGAATCTCCAGGAAAATTCCCGAGTCCAGCTCGCAGCAATGGACGAGGTGGAAAAATTCCTTTACTGCCGGCAAGTTGCCACACGACATAGTTAAATCAACAATGTGGCGGGAAACAAAATACGAACATTTCCTGATCAAAAGACCGAAAAACTGGTTTAATGCCGGCCGCGGTGGCCGAGGTGACTGAGGCGCTCCAGTCACGGTCAGCACGGCCACTACGGTCGGGGGTTCGAATCGCCCCTCGGGCATGGATATTTGTGCCGTCCTAGTTCGTAAGTAGTTCATAAGTAGTTTGTAAGTTTAGGGACTGATGACCCCGTAGTTAAGTCCCATAAGCTTAACAAACATTTGAACATTTTTGAACAAATTCAATAATATTGTTTCGCCTGTCTTGTATCGATATTTGTATGTAAAATGTTGTATGAACTTCTTTCAGTAACTACGTCTATGGTTTACTCTGCTGTGTAACATCTCTGTCGCCGCGGTGGAGTAGCCGAGCTGTCTAAAGCGTCTCGCTGCGGAGCGGGGCATGGGTGTGTGTGTTTGTCCTTAGGTTAGTTTACCTAGGTTTAAGTAGTTTGTAAGCTACGGACTGATGACAACGCAGTTTGTTCCGATAGATTTACAAACATTTGAACATTTTTAACATATCTGTCAAAGGCTATGAATGCGTGTAGTAGCTGAACAGAGAGTCGGTGTGTAGCTCTGGTATTGAACGGACGAGCTTTAGTTGGCTGCTGAGGCAGCAAGCTTTGTACGAGCTGTTGGAATAATCTTGAAATCTGATTTTCATAGACAGTTTTCTTTATAAGAATTTGTATCTCCAAACATAAGGTAATGTAATCATTATTACTGTATTGGTGTGGTGTTGTCTGTTCTTTCGGACGTCCGAAAGAACAGACACCACACAAATACAATAAGTATTTAAACGCGACGATGGCTTTAGCTTCAGTTATTTCACCGCAGATGAGGTCATACGTCCGACCTCGCACGGGAGGTGCATGGACGATAGGGGCGCTACAAACATAGCGTGCGACGTGTGGGAATTTGAGACGGACGGAAAGCGAGCACGGGTGGCCAAGTGGTTAAGGCGAACGCTGGCACGAAGCGGGAGACTCGGATTCGATTCCCGGTCCGACTCACATTTTCACTTGTCACCATTGCTTAATATCAATGCCCAAATGCGGCCACTGTTAATCCTTTCTTTCCTATCCTCCTTCCTTCCCTTCCTTTAACAATCCTTTGTAATCATTATTGTTAATAACAATTGAGAAAATTAAACTTATTTGCCTGTTTCACTTTTGTAGTTAGAAAGCTAACCATCTTCCTTACATTGAAAGTTATTGACTATTAAAATCAAAGCATAGTATTGACTAAGCTGAGTTTGATTAACCCCATCACCCAACCAATATAGACAAAGACATGAATATTATCAGGACCAACAACCACAACAAACACCTCATCCAAACACAAGAAAACAACCATTTCCAGAAAGCCATAGCCGAGAACAAACAAGTAATAAATGAACAGACAAACATTAATGAAAACTCACTGCTAAATCTAGTCAAAGACATGAGACAGTAATTAAAGAGAAAAGAATTGGGGCACACACACAAAGCAAAGATAGGACAAACACAGACTCAACAGTTGGCAACACCAACCAAAACAAAAACACAACACAAACAAAATGGCATGTGCCTAGTGGTGCTAGCTGTGAAGTGCTGGAATAACAAACAACGCAAAATGAACATAAGTGAAGCAGAACAGCCGGAAGCCACCAATGAGCACTACATGTAAAGTAATATCCACGAAATATTGTAACTACCACATCCAAATATCAGTAACTATACTTAAATAACGCATCAGAACTGTTCATAACATAAAATACTAAGAAATGTAAATATCAAATATTGTAAAACATCATGTATATATTACAGGCCACTGATGACGCCTTCCAAATAAAGGCGAAATGCATATGGCAATAAAATATTTTATTAAATCAGTTGCATAGACGGATAACCGAAATACCTACACTATAATAAGATACTAAGTTTCTGCAATCAGTCAGTCAGCGAAATAAATTCTTGTACTTGCATTATTACAAAGTGATTTGTGTGTTTTCAGATTTCTCTCGCAGTCAAATTTATAGTGTAGTCAGTGAGCCTTATGCAGACTACGTATTTTCTTGCTTTGTTTAAAATATCCGTTGCGCTTTCAATCAGTTTAAACGCACTGTTTCTTAACTGTGCAGGTATTAATATTAGGGCCATATCACAAAGAAGTATAGTGTTAATGAATAATAAATATATTCAACTAACCTTTAATCAGCTTCATTGAAAAGTTAGTTAACGTGAGTGTTAACTACCAGATGATGATATTTATTAGTGCTGCATTTAACATCAGATCAGCTTTGAATGAGTAGCTTTAAAGCCGACCTCATTTAGCTGTTCAAACAACTTACGGGTATACTGCCGGGTGACGTCGTCGACAACCGCCGATATTTCGGCAAGAGGATACCCTGCCATTCTCAAGGCACAACTGCACTTAAGGAAGCAATGTGCAAGCGTATTTAATACTTCGGTTAGCAAAGGGTAAACAAGGAAGATAACACACACAGTACAAGTCACAGCAGAGTCAACACAACCGAAGGTGACCAAACATCAAAAATATCGATAGTGACTTAATCAACAGGTGAGGCAGCATTAATTTTATCCCTCTGTTTTTTGACGAGAGACAGTGCCGGATTCCAAGCAGAATTTAAACAAAAACCACCATCTCTGTTTATAAGGTCGCTTGCTAGTTTAATTTCAACAGCTTCCTTAATAACACTATCCCAATAGGTGGAGGTGCATGCCAGGATCTCCGTGATGTATTCCATAGGATGACCGGTGTCAAGACAGTGTTCTGCAACAGCGGATTTGTTTGGCTGTTGTAACGTTTATGTTCAGGACTGTGGAAGACCGGTGTATTGAACATAAACGTTACAAGTGCTTACAACAGCCGAACAAATCCGCTGTTCGAGAACACTGTCTTGACACCGGTCATCCTATGGAATACAACAACACGAAGATCCTGGCATGCACCTCCACCTATTGGGATAGTGTTATTAAGGAAGCTGTTGAAATTAAACTAGCAAGCGACCTTATAAACAGAGATGGTGGTTTTTGTTTAAATTCTGCTTGGAATCCGGCACTGTCTCTCGTCAAAAAACAGAGGGATAAAATTAATGCTGCCTCACCTGTTGATTAAGTCACTATCGATATTTTTGTTGTTTGGTCACCTTTGGTAGTGTTGACTGCTGTGACTTGTACTGTGTGTGTTATCTTTCTTGTTTACCCTTTGCTAACCGAGGTATTAAATACGCTTGCACATTGCTTCCTTAAGTGCAGTTGAGCCTTGAGAATGGCAGGGTGTCCTCCTGCCGAAATATCGGCGCTTGTCGACGACGTCATCCGTCAGCATACCCGTAAGTTGTTTGAACATTCATTACGCCGGGAAAAGTTAAAGTCTCACACTCCTTTAGCTGGTTTACAATTGCCAAATCCCTGTAGCGACCCTGTTTCTCCTATCAGTAGACCAGCCTATCTTTATCCCACCAACCAACATACTAGTTTTAATATTAGTAACGGGGACTTTGGCTGTGCTGCAACTAGCTATATCCTAACCTCCCCCCTCCTGTGTTTCTGGGATTAACTGTGTATTTTTCAAATGGAAACCCGTAGTTTATTGCATTTTCGGATTCTGCTAAAAAATAGGGTTTCTTGAAACCACTGTTTCGTAGTAGACAATTAAGTGTGCCTGTTTTTAAAACTTGATTCTTTATTTCATTTACATTGTATATGTATGTATACATTTGTATTCGCACGGTTGAAATTTTCCTTTGAAATTTAGTGTGGCAAATTTGATTTTACAGTTAATATAAATGATTATAGTTAAAAGGCATTTTACGGCACCGGAGAGCGATCAACAGTTTATATAAAACACTTCATTCTGCCAAGATCGTTAAAAATTTATTTTCGTCTCTTAACCGGTTTCGTTGAGCTCAGTCACCATCTTCAGAAAAACTTTAACAAGATGTTTACGTGTGTTGGAAGGTTATGTTTCTATTTTTACATATGACGCTAAGTGATTGTACTGGACTTTCTGAAGATGGTGACTGAGCTCACCGAAACCGGTTAAGGGACGAAAATAATTTTTTAGCGATCTTGGCTGAATGAAGTGTTTTATATATAAATGATTGTTTGGTTAGAAGCTACGTTAGGTGTGATAAAGGAACAACGACGAGGATGTAATAATTCTGTTAACACTAGGGTGCTTGAATTCGGTGAGGCCTCTTGTCTCACAACATAATTTTATTAGCACGACCTTTCATTTCAATGCGTTTATTTATTCGTGGGTGGAATGCATACACGCAATTTAAATGCATGTTCGATGGGATGTTTGCCCGAGCGTTTGTGATACATCCTATCGTGTTGTGCATACAGTTCGTACACCAGATAACCCCGCAAGAAATCAATCCGGCACCGTGAGATTGGCTATCATATGGCAGATCGGACCACCACAACCGATCCTGCGACCACTGAAATCGTGATTCAATGCTGCTTGCCAAGTAATTTGCTGTAAATTAACTTTGTTAATGAAATGTAGATTAAATAAAATTCGTCGGTCATTTATTACAAACACACACGCGCGCGCACGCGCGCGCGCGCGCGCGCGCGCGGGCCTGTTACAGCGCCATCCACCACAAGTAAAAAAATAAGTTTGAGTAATTAGTACGCATGCAGAATTTGAATATGCAGTAAAAGTGGGAAGGTAGAGCGGATTGCATTTGAAAATACAAAGTTCACCTTGCCCACACAGAATCGGTTATTCGTAGGTCGTCGGTTGAAAAGTATACAAATGTGCTTTTTATTAACGTTAACGTTTCACTTATTATTAGTATTAGTTTTACGATGCTTCGTTTTCGAGATGTTTCGTTGTCTTAAAACAAGCACCCTCCATACTGAACAAAATTGGAGCCAAAAATGACGGCTAATACTTTCACTCCAGAAAGGTCTACATGTGAGCCCTTTTCACTGGCACAGGTAACAACTATCTCCATTAAGTAGATGCGCTTATCTAGGGCAAGATATCTTGACGGATAGCGCAACCAGATTTGTAACAGCACCGTCGCAGCAGTAAGCAGAAGCCTGTTGTTCAGAAATTTTTTCTGAAGTAAGATGCAACGAAGTAAGGCCTATTACAGGAAAAAAAAAAAAAAACACTCAAAGCAATTTTTTTTTTAAAATTCTCATCTTACATGCGGGTGAGTGTGCTCCTACCTCCCAGAAAACAACACGATACTCCACGGCAGACATTATTGATAAACTACGAAAAGGAGGAAAGAGGAAGATACTGGTTTAACGTCTCGTCGACAGCGTGGTCGTTAGAGACGGAACTCACGCTCGGCTTGTTTAGGAAAGGTATAGTAAAGCTGTCAACAATCCGAAGATTGAACGCCGCAGCGCTTTACTCGGAATTGTTCTGTTTAAAGGTGGTATGCCGTTTTTTCCTCCGACCTTCTAAGTGACTTGCACAGCCAGTTATACGGGAATCTATAGTTTAACGTAGATTCCGAACCACGGTGCCACTCGACATTTTTCACATCAGCTTGATTGCCTGAGTTGAAAGAAGTGAAAAGTGATACATAAAACTTTTAATACTTGGCTGGAATCGAACCCGGGACCTTTGGATTAACAGTTTGTCAGTCTTATCATTGTACTACCGAGCATCTACATGGGATACTCAGCAAATCACATTCAAGTGCCTGGCAGACGGTTCATCGAATCACCTTTATACTGTTCTCTCCCATTCACTCTCGAATAGCACGCGGGAAGAAAGAACATCTCAGCCGGCCGCGGTGGCCGAGGTGACTGAGGCGCTCCAGTCACGGTCAGCACGGCCACTACGGTCGGGGGTTCGAATCCCCCCTCGGGCATGGATATTTGTGCCGTCTTTAGTATAAGGTAGTTTATAAGTAGTTTGTAAGTTTAGGGACTGATGACCCCGTAGTTAAGTCCCATAAGCTTAACAAACATTTGAACATTTGAAAGAACATCTCAATCTCTCCGTTCGAGCTCTGATTTCTCGTATTTCATTCCGATGATCATTTCTACCTATGTAGGTGGGAGTCAACAATATATTTTCGCATTCGGAGGAGAATGTTGGTGATAGGAGTTTCGTAAGTAGACCACGCCGCAGCAATAAGCGCCGTTGTTGTAATGATTTCCATCCCAGGTCCTGTATCATCTCCGTGACGCTGTCTCCTCTGTATCGTGACAATACAAAACGAGCTGCCCTTCTTTGAGCTCTCTCGATGTCCTTCGTCAAAGCCACCTTGTAAGGATCCCACACTGGGCAGCAATACTCCAAATGAGGGCGGACGAGCGTAGTGTATGCAGCCTCTTTAGTGGTTCTGTTTTCGCTTGGTAGGCGATGTGAGATGTTTCTTTTATTAAACATTATTCTTTTATTAAACATTATTTCGTCCCTATGATGGGGCATCATCAGTGCTGTTAAAAACAAGATACCTTGGTCAGACGTTGAAATTAAAATAAGATTACATACACCAAGAATGTTATACTTATAAAATAGAATTACATACCAGAATTGCAAGTCATGATGACCTATGTGCTCTGCTTAAAACATTTTTATCAGTCATGTCATAGAAAACATTTAAAAGGTCTTGCCGGTACAAGTCACAAGAATAAAATCAGGTAGCCGCTTACGTACACCTACGCAGCTTAGCTTGTACATAGATGGTGCCTGGCGCCCTCTTTGTTTAAAATCAGTTACATTGTAATATTAAAAAAAAAAGAAAATGGGTTCAATCATATTAAAAGCTTAAGCTCTCTCTCTCTCTCTCTCTCTCTCTCTCTCTCTCTCTCTCTCTCTCTCTCTCTCTCTCTCTCTCTCTCGCTAACACACTCACACATATGCATTGGTGCTTTGTAACGACTTTACCTTTTTTATGCTAGTCTTAATTAAAAATAGATATTTTTTTAAACAGATAGTATTTTGTACGTGATACAATGTAACTTATATTTTAACAATTGATGGTGACAAATTTTAAGTTTTTAAAGATATGTTTTAATATCTACCCGCCTGAGGGCGCTGATAAATGGTTATTTATATTTTTATCATATAATGCATAATCTGTGTATGTTATTTGTTAAACTCTAATTCACCTAGAATCACCATTTTTATCTTCTTAAGCTTTTAATATGATTGAACACATTTTCTTTTTTTTTCAATATTACAATGTAACTGATTTTAAACAAAGAGGGCGCCAGGCACCATCTATGTACAAGCTAAGCTGCGTAGGTGTACGTAAGCGGCTACCTGAGTTTATTCTTGTGACTTGTACCGGCAAGACCTTTTAAATGTTTTTTATGACATGACTGATAAAAATGTTTTAAGCAGAGCACATAGGTCATCATGACTTGCAATTCTGGTATGTAATTCTATTTTATAAGTATAACATTCTTGGTGTCTGTAATCTTATTTTAATTTCAATGTCTGACCAAGGTTTTTAACAGCACTGATGATGTCCCATCATAGGAACGAAATCGATATGCTTTGAAGTTTAATAAAAGAAACATCTCACATCGCCTACCAAGCGAAAACCTTTTATTTCATTATAATCAAAATTTCGTTATTTGATCAAATTCATGGCATCCAGTTTTAACGACCAAGTGTATTAGGTCATTTTACCGTGATATCAGGCATTTCATATTGATAGAACAAAGATGAAAGGTAAGTGGAATCATAAATTTTGGAACCTAATTATGAGTTCTAGTTTCACAACGATTTATCCCTCGTGTATAATAGTGTTTGAATTGCACATGCTTGGTAACAAGTAAACTAATTATTCCACAATTAGTTGTTGCGTAATTAGCTGAAGCCTCATTAGTGGTCTAGGCTCGCGCTGCACGCGCCGAATTACTCCATTTTAGGGAACGCACAACAGAATCATGACCGTACCTCCGCGTATCCGTGACATTTTTCATGCTTCCACATTTGTCTGTCGGAACGGTAGGTCAGCATACGCTCATAAACGAGACTTTAAGCAAATTAGGTAAGAAGAGTCGTTTTAACCATCACAGATAATGAGCAATATAGAGAATCATGCAACGTACTGCGAAAGTACGACTAGAGTTATTTTACATCTGCATTAATACTACATTTCGACCGATGCCTAAGTCATTAACCAGCGAGGTGGAGCAGTGGTAAAGCACTGGACTCGCAATCGGCAGGATGATGGTTCAAATCCACCTCCGGCCCTCCAGATTTAGGTTTTCCGTGATTTTGCTAAATTATTCCAAGTAAATGCTGGGTTGGTTCCTATCAAAGAGCAAAGCCAATTTCCTCCCCCATCTTTGACAAAAACTATAACACTTGTGCTCGGTGTCTAATGACCAGGACGATCCTCGGACCTTAAAACCTAATATTTTATTTCCTTCCGAATGTGTCCTACTAATCGATCCCTTCTTTCAGTCAATATATGCCAGAAATTACTTTTATGCCCAACTTTCTTGAATTCCCCCTCATTCGTTACGCGATATACTCTTCTAATTTTGAGCATTCTTTTGTAGCACCAAATTTCAAAAGCTTCTCTCATGTCTTGTCTGAACTGTTTATCGTCCATATTTCACTCCGTAATAAGGCTAAACTCAACACAAACTAGATTCAGAAAAAACCTAAAACTTTAATATTCAATATTAATAGATTTCTTCAGAAATGCTCTGATTCACATTGCCATTCTGCATTATGTATCTTCATTTTACTCGAGCCATCAGATGTTATTTTACTACCCAAATAACAAAACGTATCTACTTCCGTTGTCTCGTTTCGGCATTTCCTTCAGCATAGCCTGACTCAGACTACATTCCGTTACCCCCGTTTTACTCTTAATGAGGTTGATCACTCATGCCACACAATATTTACGTAAATTACTGGCAAATTGTACAATAAATCGACACACTAAAATAAATATACGAGAGATAAATCGTGCTGCTTTCATTTGCAATGTTACTGCGGAGAATGTTTATATTTCCATTATAAATTTATACCAGTTAAAATCATTCATTAAATAAATATATAAAAGTGTAACGCTTTCATGATAACAGCTAGATACAATGTTCAAATGTTTGTAAGGTTTAAGGGACTTGACTGCAGGGCCATCAGTCCCTAAGCTTACCAACTACTTATGAACTACCTTAATGCTAAAGACGACACAAACATCCATGCCCTATGGGGGATTCGAACCCCCGACGGCGGACTGCCGCGCGCACCGCAACACGGTAGACACAATGAGCTATTATTTAAAGCAGAAAATGTTAAATGGCATGACGCATTCAAAAGTTAGTTATATTTTAAGCTTGATTTTTCTGTATATTTAGTAGTCAAAACATTTGTAATTTTTGAGATAATGAAATTATTTTTAGAATCATGAGGTGTGCGTAATTATTCCAATATCGAAGATGTCTTACATATTGACAGTAAATAATTTTATAGATTACTTTATTTTGAATTACTGGAGTGTGGATCACACACATGTTCTCAAGACACACTTCAGAAACGCTCGGCTAACAGCCCTCATTAGTTTTGGGTACAAAGCATGCTCCTTTCCCAGATTTCCACCGATTTGGACAAATGAGGACCGGAGGCTCGGTTAACCAGATACCTGGCCTGTCTGGGAGATGCCACAACCGCTTGCCGTGGTTCACTGTCGGTCCTTTCTTCCCAAACAATGCGCGACTCTACGGACAGTACTTCCGTAAAGTCACAGCGTCTCCGACATAATTTCTTATATGAACAGTGAAAAGTGAACAGAATTACGGCTGGAAATGTAGACAATATTTCTGAACGGTTAGTTGACAAAATATTCTGCTGTATTAGATGAAATTTGTAGAAAGGGTTCTGATACAATAGCGGTATCCATCGTAGATGTATATAATATCTTTATGCTGATTTTTTAGTAACGGTAACAAATGTTATCCTCCAAATTACCTTCCCAAGTACTTTGAAGTGCTTTATTTGGTTATGAAAGAATTGTGATTCACCAAGTGCGTCGAAAATAGTACTTCTTTCCGTGTTAAGGTATTATAATTATAGGTAAAATTGTAACAAATCGATTTGATAAGAACAGTGCGCGAAAACAAGAAAGAAGAACTGAATTACAAAACAAGAGTCGTGAGTATATTTTAACAATTGGCATTGGCAAAACACGTCTTGGCGATAGGTTCCATAGAACGTTGGGTGGGCGAAAGCTCGAGAGTTTTACAGAATCAATATTTTTACTCCCTCACTCTGTTATTAGCTGTCGCTGTTGGATTTGACCAGCACTCCTGATGATTTTTAATTTGTTTCACCAACAAAGCCGCGGTGGAGTAGCCGAGCGGTCTAAAGCGTCTCGCTGCGGAGCGCGCGGTTGCTCGCCGTGGAGGTTAGAGTCCTCCCTGGGGCATGTGTGTGTGTGTGTGTGTGTGTGTGTGTGTGTGTGTGTGTGTGTTTGTTTTGTCCTTAGGATAGTTTACCTAGGTTTAAGTAGTTTGTAAGCTACGGACTAATGACCACGCAATTTGGTCCGATAGATTTACAAACATTTGAACATCACCAACAAAGCTGAGACACGTCGTCGAGATACTACCGTAAATTCACTAGATCGCCAGCCAATCAAAAGATCTAACGGAACCCTAGATTTTCCGAAATGCAAATTGTTCAGACGGTTTAAGTCGTGTTCACATTCAGCCATACCATGCATTCAGCACGTACAACAGAAAAGAGGCAAAAGGAAGCCCAGACGAGACGGATGCCTTGTTTTTGGATTGCATGTCGTGCGAAAATGAAAGGAAAAACCACCAGTAGACCTACGAAACACGGGAAAATGTCTGCCGTATTGATAAAACACGTTACAGCTGACTGCGACGTGCCTCAGAAACCATATCAGGCGACGTATAATGTCAATACGGCCCAGTCCTCGCAAGTGGAGAAGCTATTCTGGTCTGGAGAAAGTTTACGTGGGAGGAAGTGGGGCGCTTAATGTTTCCAGTATCGAATTTGGGAATTTTCCACCAAAGTAGTAAGTTCTTATCGAGACTGAACCATCAAGAACGTTAATGTTAGTTCGCTTCATGTAACAGTTCATAGATTATCGCTAGGCGTCTGCCATTGCTCCGAAACCCATAATAATCAAAGAGGAAACGGATTTCATTGGAACGCAGACAATTTACCATGCAGAATGACAAACACCTTATTTAGTATACAGTTTTATTCGTTATAGCATTTTGTGAACATGTACGTGAAAGATTAAAATTATTCAAGGTTACACTCTACAAAATCAAATTATTAGCTTTAAATGCGAAAATTTACATTAGTATAGCAGTTGGAACTTAAAGCTTGTTAAAACCAGTCGCAATTTTTATTTTCAGTATGAATTTCGGAAGTTTATGTCTGCATCATTGTTTGAATTTGTGATTTAATAAGAGGTGTGTATCGTGAAGACGACGTACGGGTAATGACACCGTTTGATAGCAGAAGACGAAATAAATCTCAGTTCCAGTATGAGACCCACTTTCGTTGGAGTTCTTCGGTTGCAAGAACGAAAAGTAATGTTCATATAGCCGGCCGCGGTGGCCGAGGGGACTGAGGCGCTCCAGTCACGGTCTGCACGGCCACTACGGTCGGGGGTTCGAATTCCCCCCTCGAGCATGGATATTTGTGCCGTCCTTAGTATTAGCTAGTTCATAAGTAATTTGTAAGTTTAGGGACTGATGACCCCGTAGTTAAGTCCCATAAGCTATACAAACATTTGAACATTTTTTGTAATGTTCATATAAGAACTCCGGTAGCCACAGGGGCGTATTGGTGTCGTATTTTCCATCACGCTCCCTTCGCATTCACTGAAGCGAGATGGCATGTTAGAGGTTAATAAGTGCTAAGAAAACAGATGTTTGGATCTACCTCCGATTTATAAACGGTATTAACAATGTCGAATACTTTGAGAGGTGGTAGAACTCACCCAAACAGGAAAACTAAAACATGGGTCCGGAAACGTATACTTCCTGGCGTAAACACGTTTTTGTAGAATGACTTCACGACCTTAGTTGTGGATATTACTCAGAAATGTTCAAATGTTTGTTAAGCTTATGGGACTTAACTGCGGGGTCATAAGTCCCTAAACTTACAAACTATTTATGAACTGCCTTATACTAAAGACGACACAAACAGCCATGCCCGAGGGGGGATTCGAACCCCCGACCGTTACGGCCGTGCAGACTGTGACTGGCGCGCCGCAGACTGCTCGGCCACTGCGGCCGCTACAAGCAAGTGCTTCTCAGAAGGTATGCATTACCGGATCAATGTTTATGGGGTTTCCCCCCTGTTTCTATAAGTACTACAACATCTAAAAACATTACACGTTTCCTGGACATCCTGTATATCTTGGTTACAGGGGCACTCCAGCACTCGTAATGTAATGGCCGTGCAAATGCAGCATCAAAGAAGGGAACTCACTATTTCTATAATTTTCATATTCTTCTTTCTCAGCGTGTCAAGCAATACGACCCACAATGGAATCTACAGCAGCAAGATCATGTGGTTTCCGGTCTCGTCTGTCAACAGCATGAGGAGACATTTAATGTCAGTCATTCCACACAGTTTTTGACACGCATGTTCCCCTGCGCGTTTTGGTAGGGTTGGAAGGATGCTCCCCCACATGCAGAGAACATACGGAAGACGACGGGGATCCTTACTTTATCATTAGTTAAATACAGGGAAAGGAGAGTTGTTAATAACTTGTACAAAAGCCAGACCGCAGTTACTAGACTCGAAGGGCATGAAAGGGAAGCATCAGTTGGGAAGGGAGTAAGACAGGGTTGTAGTCTTTCTCCATTGTTATTCAATTTGTACATTGAGCAAGCTATAAAGGAAAGCAAGGAGAAATTTGGTGAAGGAATTAAAGTTCAGGGGGAAGAATTAAAAACATTGCGTTTTGCCGACGACATAGTAATTCTGTCAGATACAGCAAAGGACCTGGAAGAGCAATTGAACGGAATGGACAGTGTGCTGAAAGGTGCTTATAAGATGAACATTAACAAGAGCGAAACTAGGGTAATGGAGTGCAGTCTAAGAAAATCGGGTGATGCTGAAGGAATTAGATTAGGTAACGAAGCAATAAAGGAGGTAAATGAGTTTTGTTACTTGGGCAGTAAAATAACAAATGATGGTCGCAGTACAGAGGATATAAAATCCAGAATGGCAATGGGAAGAAAAGCATTTTTGAAAAAGAGAAATTTGCTAACATCGAATATTAAGTGTAAGGAAGTCTTTTCTGAATGCATTTGTGTGGAGTGTTGCCTTGTATGGGAGTGAAACATGGACGATAAGCTGTGCGGACAGGAAGAGGATAGAGGCTTTTGAAATGTGGTGCTACAGAAGAATGCTGAAGATTAGGTGGGTAGATAGCATAACTAATGAAGAGGTACTGAACAGAATTGGTGAGAAAAGGAATTTTTGGCATACCCTGACTAAAAGAAGGGATCGCTTGCTAGGACACGTTATTAGACATCAAGGAATTGTGAATTTAGCATTGGAGGGAAGTGTGTGGGGTAAAAAATCGCAGAGGGAGACCAAGAGACGCGTATAGTAAACAGATTCAAGTGGATGTGGATTTTCGTTCTTATGAAGAGATGAAAAGGCTTGCTCAGGATAGGGTATTGTGGAGAGCTGCATCAAACAAGTCTCCGGACTGAAGACCATAACAACAACAATGATTTACTCAGCGTCCTCACAAAAATAAACTGTTGGTAGTCTTAGCAAATTGTTCATATGTTAGTAATTCTATGGGACCAAACTATGTTTGTCACCAGTCCCAAGTCTTACAAACTACTTGAACTAAGTTAAACTAACCTAAGGACAGCATACACAACCATGCCCGAGGGAGGATTCGAACCCCCGACGCGGGAGGCCGCGCGATCCGTAACGTGGCGCTCCAGACCGCTCGGCTACTCTCCCGCGGCTTTGTGAATTGAAAAATTCCCTTGTCAACACACATTATTAACGCTAATGTACCATCACCTCGAAATGTGGTACACAATAGCAGTTTACCTGGAAAGCGTGGGTCACGCCGAGGCAATACGATACCAGATGAGAGGCGCAGTAGCAAACAGAAATAACTCGCATCGGCGGACCGAGTAGAAATATAGGGAAAGTCTAACCGCTTCACACGTAGATGAGTATATCTGTCGTATCGCCCTACGCTAAAAGTTGTACTGGTTGCTCCACAAAACGGGAAAGGATATTTCTAGTTGCCTGATGTGCCCGAAGAACATCCCTCTATTTATATGAATTATGGATTCATCCGCTTCTGTAATTAGTTTCTCAGAAAAACCTCTCTACAACTCGCGTAAAACGTGGAGTACCACTGTTCAGGGAATCTCGGGCGTTCTCTGCTCTACAGTCTCTCTCATTCGATTTCGAGAAAACTGCTTGCTCAAAAAAATTTTTGTTATTGTGTACAGTTATCTTGATAATTCCTAATAACGTAAAATACTGTCCACATTTTGAAAACTTTGTATTGAAAAATGTAGTACCTGGCCAGATTACATTTGGTGTAAATTATGACCTGTATCGCTGTGTAGGAAGTATAACATACAATGTAAGGAGACATACCTTTTCACTCTCGAGAAAATACGTGTGATCTGTTGGAGGATTCCCGTGACTAGTATAGCAACTAGGTGCCACACGCCTCATATGACATAGTGTAAGTGTGGAGATACCTCATGTTTCTCTTTTTTGTATGCTGCTGGTCCAAGCCCAAGCTAGAAATAAAAAAACCTGTATCATTTTTCTGTATTACCGCTACCGTTAATTTCCGCTGCTTAGCTTCGGCAGTGACACCATTTTCGGTTCGGTAGCCAAAGTTGTTATTCTGTTCAGTTGTTTGTAAATCTATTGGAGCAGCATGATGCCTGATACCACGTGGCCACTCCCGCGGGGCAAAACTAAATGAAATTTAAAAAATTAGTAAAATGAGAAGAAACCGGGACTGTTAATGCGAAATGAACTTTTTTCGTTGTATGTTCCATTATATTAGGCGACTTTCTGAGAGACATAGAAAAGACCTCACACTATATTCCTGTTACGTCATAATCCTCAATTTCCTTGAATCGCTCCTGGATGTCTGATTTCTAAGTGTACGACAGATTTCCTTCCTCCTGTTCAACAAAAACAGAGCTCGTACTCCATCTCTTATGACCACGTTGTCGACGAGACGTCAAACCCTATTGTCCTTCATTCGTACAACATCGACGGTAACTGATCCTTCTTCCGAGCACCGTTTCTTTGGATTACTACTCTATCTGAATCACACACTACTTCGCGAAACTGAGCTGTAGTACGAATACTGTTGTAGCTTTACTAATTTGAAACCATTATTTATGTAGCACTTTGAATAAAATACTATACTAGAAAACTAGCCATAATGGCATTTTAACGTAACTCAAACACGTCAAGGTTGTAAACTCTACTAAATAACTAGGAATTACTATTACATCAGACATAAACTCGAAAGAACACGTAGATAATATCGTAGGAAAGGCGAACCGGAGACTGCATTTTATTGGCAGAACGCTTAAAAAAATGTAAAAGAGCTATTAGACTGCATACACTACGCTTGTCCGTCCTCATTTGGAGTATTGCTGCCCGGTGTGGGATCCTTATCAGGTGGGTTTGACGGAGGACATCGAAAGAGTTCAAGGAATGGTTGCTCGTTTTGTATTGTCACGATACAGGGATACAGCGTCACGGAAATGATAAAAGACCTGGGATGGGATTCATTACAACGGCGGTTATCGCTGCGGCGTGGTCTACTTACGAAACTCAAATCACAAACATTCTCCTCCCACCTATATAGGTAGAAATGATCATCAGAACAAAATACGAGAAATCAGAGCTCGAACGGAGAGATTCAGGTGTTCTTTCTTCCCGCGTGCTTTTCGTGAATGGAATGGGAGATAAATACGTTGTATAAAGGTGGTTCGATGAACCCCCTGCCAGGCTCTTACGTGTGATTTGCAGAGTATCCCATGTAGATGCAGAACTCAACTGTCAGCAGGAGAAATACAAAGTCGAAAATTTGTGTCCTGATCTCTCAATGTATCGTGGAGTTCGTAACACTCAGACCGTCTACCGAAAGACGTTCCACACAATGGTAGGGAGACGTATTCGGTGCAGAGAAAGTTCACGCGTTCGTATGCAGCGTGGTCGTAAAAACCAGTGTCTTCTTAGTTAACGGTACGAAGTAGGAATTGTACACTGATGACGGTCGTTAAACGTACGGGACGGAGTAACAACTGCGCTTCTATTCGTCACCTAAGAGATTAATTCGATAAAAATGACAGAAGGACGCATGATCCATTCTAGATCCTTCTGAACCTTGGGAACTGTTGCATGTGAATCACCGCCTACAAATAGATGAAGTTATTTTTCTCTTATCTCTATAGGTCATTAGCAAATCCTTCCTCTATGAAGCACAGATGTCATACACTCAATTACAGATTGTGGACAAGGCTTTCCCTCTTAGCCTTTATGCCGAATTACTACCACGCTGATGCTCATGTTACACCACAACTTCAGATCAAAGATTTAGAAGGCCCAAAGGAAGTGAGAAACTGGCAGAACATACTAAAAGGGGAAAAAATTGAAATTATGAAAAATAAACGTAAAGACAGTGAAGTGAGGTTACGGGAAAGTGGCCCCCAGATGAATTTTAGCATCGGAACCGACAAAACCATAGAAAACGCAAATCCCCCCCTCCCCCGTAATATCATGTCATTCACATTGCTGCGACAAATTAATAAACCCTTTCTTCCAGCAGAGCTAACATATATAGTAAATTGAATTTGATCAGGGAAACTAAAACAGCTGTTAGACTCCCCCCCTCCCCCCAACGCGGATTGCAACGCTCAGCAGTTCGTGTGCCCCACCCCCCGTAAATGCACAAACAACAAACAATTTTGCTGTCGTAATGTACTTGTCGGTACAACGTTGCAACTCCTTTCGGATGGGCAAATGAACTGACACGGGCGGAGAATGTTTCATCAACCAAGTTAATCTTCAGCAGTTGAGAGGCCCGAGCCACTTAACACACTTCCTCATAGTGATACACCCAAGAGGAGTGAATGGGTCTACACATGTATTATGGAAAACAGCCAGATCGCATATAATTTTTATTCAAAATGAAACTTTCACTCTGCAGCGGAGTTTGCGCTGATATGAAACTTCCTGGCAAGTTAAAATTTCGTGCCGGAACCGGGATTCGAACCTCGGACCTTTGCCTTTTGCGGAAAAGCGCTCTACCGAATGATCTGGGAAGTAGGAGGCGAGGCACTGACAGAAGTAAAGTTGTGAGAACGGACCGTGTAGCGTGTAGGGATAGATCAGTCGGTAGAGCACTTGTCCGCGAAAGGCAAAGGTCCCAGGTTCGAATCCCGGTACCGACAAACAATTTTAATCTGGCAGGAAGTTTCAATTTTTATTCAGGTTGTTTCGGCATCTTAAACTGTTATGACCTGTAAGTATACAATTAAAATCGTACTTCCCATGCTATTATTTTTATCGTATGCATGTAGGCCTACATAAACGATTCACGGCAATTTTTGCACAACAAAAAGTAATATTTATACATAAGGAATATACATTGGTTAACGTATGTTCTTAAAAATTGATTTCAAGAGTCTATCCATTTCAGTGTTCTTGGAGAGTCTACGCTGAAACATCTCTTCAAAAAGTACCATAGAACACATTGTAGAGGAATGTCCAAAGCTTCAAAGTGACACATTGAGTCTAAAAGTCTCAATTGTATATGGAGGATTTCTTTCTTCCGTCTCACATCTAATTCTGTTAAGTAGACACCAGGCAGTTGGAAACCTGACATGCTGGTAGGCTCCTAGAGCCCCCGGCGACGTATCGTGGTGTCGTTCTACCACGCCTCCTTCCACACATCTTCGATCTTGAATAGCTCCAACGCACGAGCTGCCCAGAATGGTTTCCTTGATTTGATACCTATGCAATTATCCAACAAGCATTAACAGGAACGACCTCTAAAGTCAAATTCATGGGAGAAACATCAGAAGCATTTCACATCCTTACTGGTGTCCGCCAAGCAGATGGACTCTCCCCGCTTTTGTTTAACTTGGTACTTCAAATTCAAATGTTTGTATAGTCTATGGGACTTACCTACGGGGTCATCAGTCCCTAAACTTACAAACTACTTATGAACTACTTACGAACTAGGACGGCACAAATATCCATGCCCGAGGGGGGATTCGAATCCCCGACCGTAGTGGCCGTGCAGACCGTGACTGGAGCGCCTTAGTCGCCTCGCCACCGCGGCCGGCTAACTTGGCACTGGAGAAAATTGTGGGGACATGGGAAAAAGAAATTACGGGAATTCAACTTGGAATTAAAAAGGAGTAGAGAATCATGGTGAAGTGTCTGGCTTTCGCTATTCTAACAAACAACAGAGAAGAAGCGAGACTCGCACTGGAGAAGCTTCATGAAATCTCACAGAAAACTGGGCTACAAATCTCTTATGAAAAGACTCAATACATGGAAAACAAGCCTGCAGATAGTCTCCCCATCACAACTCAGTATGGAAAAGTGGCACAAGTTTCTCACTTTAGATATCTAGGACAGATGATCCATCCATCAGGACTGAACTCAATAGCCGATCAAGAAAGGGTCTCAAGATTACAAAGAGCATATAAGCTAACTTGGAACCATTACAATAAGAAATCTATTTGTTAATGCAAAACTAAGGCATTACAACACAGTAGTCCTTCCACAGGCACTCTATGCTGCAGAAACTACAGTGATTCATGGTCATACGAAGATCAGTGTGATTGAAAAACAGGAAAGAAAAATTTTGAGGAAAATAAATGGTTCAGTGTGTCGGGAAGGAATTTAGATACAGCGGCCAACTAGAGAGATTTACAAAGACATGGAAACAATAACGGACACCATCAGAAAGAGAAGGATGAAAGTTTATGGACATATCAGCAGGATGAATGAAACCAGGATCACAAGGCAAATATTTGAGATAGCAAAAAAGAGCAAAAACAAGACGAAGTGGATCACTGAAACAGAAGAGGATATTAAAGAACTGGGAATCACACAAGACAACATCAACAATAGAGAACAGTTCAGGAACATTATAAAGAAACGTAAACTTAAACAAGAACACACGGAGAACAGAACAGGAAAAAAGTGGTCAGAAGAACGCAAGAGACAACACAGTGAACGCATGAAGAGAATTTGAGAAGAACGATGGAAGAAGTCATAATTACTCAAGTTCAATCGCTCTCTTTAAAGGGAATAATAATGATGATGATGATGATGATGATGATGATGATGATGATGATGATGATGATGATAGTGATAATTTCGTGTGGCTCATTGGCCTGGTGAAAGTCTTTAAACTGGACGCCACTTCGGCGACTTGCGTGTCTCTAGCGTAGCCCAGTAAACCAACCGGGGAAAGGGGACCTACAGCTTAACGTGGAATCCGAACCACGTGTCGTTTCTGGCGACTCCTCACGTCGATGAGTGGTGAAGGATGGGCTAAAACGCAGACTGAAAAATCCGAGGTCAGACCGGGTTTCTAACCCGCGACCCTTCGGCCTCAAAGCGAGTGGTTTATCCCAAGACCACCGGGCCCGACTATCATGCTTTAATGTGACTAAATTACTTGCCCAAATCACAGTATTGTACCAGATGGCGTTATAGATGTGATACTTGAGCATGATAAATTTCCTGATATCATTATCAACGATCTTGTATACATGAAATGACATTAACATTTAAGATTATTTAAATTAACGAACATGTATCTCCTATGTATCCGCAGTTTACCGAAAAAATTTGATACAGTACGTTGTCAGATACTACAGATCATACGTTACATTGATTTTAGATCATCATCTAAAATCATTGTTTCTCGATGTTTCGGTTAGGTAACTAGTATAAAGCAGGCTATTGATATATAAAATTATGGTAATAATTATAACAGCTACGATAATTTCACTTACTATGTAGGCCAGCTATTTAAAAACATAAAAGTGTATAATAAAATCGTTACAGCTTTGACTGATTTGTACTCAAAAGTCGACATTTAGACATCTGATATTGATTATCCGGCCAATGTATACACACGTGGATTTAGAAAAAACGAAAAATTATAAGCGATCTTGACTGTTTCCCATAATAAATTTATTGAACAGATCGCCCCCTCCCCCAAGTATGACAAATTTCTCATGTGTGTTTGGAGCCGTGTAACGTTCTCTCCCTTGTCTGGCAACGCCACTCATTAACTCTTGCGGTTAGTGCATCTATCATAGAGTCGCTACGCTGATTCCTCAGATGCCCGCCAATTCACATGAGTGAAGATGCATATACATACGACCATGCCTTATGGATAACGGTTTTTAGGCAGTTTAAGACACCATCTTCAGTTCTTTGATCAGTGACTTAAGGTAATACCTCAAGAAAGAAAGACGTCACGCTGTGGAGTACAGAGAACAGCTGTGCTGCAGGTCGATAAGACACTAAGACTAAGTCAGTTGTGCTGCATAAATTGAGCGTAAACGAAGCAGCATTAAAATATTCAAATCGCTGAACATACAGATAATAAATATTGGACAATAGTTCACTGTGTAAAGAATACAAATCGATACAAAGTATTATCCGAAAATCTGAGAAAGTAAGAACAGAATTACAGGTTAGTTAATGTAATTTTGCATACCCATCTATAGGTACAATAATGTACAGGAGACTAAAAGAATTTTATTCAGGACAATGCCAAAAAACATGATTCTGTAACTGTTTGCAGAGTTTCTTTTCAAAACAACGAACTTATGTTGTATATGTATTAAACTGTATTAAACCTTTTCTTTTGTGGCGTAAATAAAATTTAAAAGCTGCTTGTACATATTTTTTTGTTCCGGAAGTCGATGACACTGTATTTTTACAATATTCATGTCTGATTTCCTTAGAAAATACTGGTAAGCTTAAAATTTAATAACTACATAATCGTTTCTAATTATTTATATTTATAGAAGAGGCAGTATATCAGTAAAAGCACTAAGCGTTAAAATGCATAAAACTTTAGTCTTTGTTTAGAGTCTGCATCCTGTGTTCATTTTGACAGCGTTTGAACTAGGTAAGTGTTGTCTGCACAGGCGTCAGTTCACAGTGGTTACGTACGCTGTTGAGAAACTGGGGAAATTAGCAGGTCATTTAACACCTCTCACTGTTACCTTCTCTGCATGCCGCGCTTGTGGGACCGTGGAGACCTACATAAATGTCACGGTGTTCCAGGAGGTGAACACTGAAGACACTGAAATACTAAACTTTGGGATCAATTAGGGCGATGGGACTGCCTTTCTATTTGATGGCCACGCCTAGGTCACCTAACTACACTGGTGTCGAAAATAAAGCAGCAAATGGAGAATATGCAAGGTAGCGTTTGTTTTGGCACAAAACAGTATAAAAATGTGGTTGTACAGTTAAACAATGAATACAGAATGGTAAACAATTGCAACATGCATAACGGTAGGCAACATGTCGCAACTTAACGGGTTTGCGCACACTTTCCGAAAACTATTTCATGTGCTCGGTATGGGGCATGACGACCTCTGGTAGTGACACAGGCCTGACAACGACGGGGCATGCTGCGAATGATGCCATAGGTCTCTTGTTGTGGCTACAGTGTGCATTGTTCGTTCAGAGCTGCTGCTCCCTAGTTTTGAAGAGTGGTTGTTGGATGTTGACGTGCTCGAACTCGGCTCTAGTGTGTTCTAGACATGCCCTGTGGCATTTATATCGAGAGAGCGTCTAGATGACACTATGCATGCAGTACCTTCCGTTTCCAAGAAAACATGAACCACGCTCTACTTCTACGAGGTTGACCATTATCGTCCGGTGCTAACAGTACTGTACATGGTAACAATCGTGCATCTAGTCCCAAGATCGTGTCACACTGACAGTGCTTAAACTTTGCCGATTCGTCGGTAGAGATTCATGTACAGGTGTTCCAGTGCTCACCATAATCCCTCCTCACACCATTAGAGATCCTTATCTATTTCGGCCTCTTTCCCCAATGTTGAGGTCCCTAAATCGTTTTACGCGTTCCCTCCAGATGGGAATCTTTGGATAATCACTATCCAGACTAAGATTGGGATTCATCTGTGAAAAGAACATTGGCACACTTTTGGACCGCCTTGAGGACTCCATACGAGTCGATCCCCCTTGTGAGGATGCGCCAGAAGGAGGTAAATAGCACATCTGACAGTAACGCCCACTTTACCGAAGCCGTCAGTACACTGTTCGCCTCGCATTCGGAAGGATGGTGGTTCAAACCCACCTCCGGCCATCCAGATTTAGGTTTTTCGTGATTTCCCTAAATCATTCCAGGCAAGTGCTGGGATGGTTCCTATCAAAGGGCACGGCCAATTTCCTTACCCAAACACTTCGAGCGCAAGATCCGTCTCTAATGACCACGCTGTCGACGGGACGTTAAACTCCAAGCTTCCTTCCTACACTGTTCGCGTCTTATTGGACGCTGCGACGTCAGGTGTCATATGCCTTGCAGTACTACGGCGATACCAGCGTGCCCTTACAGCCAAATAAGTTCTTTTTTTTATGTGCCACATGCGGTCGACCTTGCCCAGGGCATTGGAATAAAGTTTGTCTCCTTGCACTGTCGCCACACAAGAGAGACCACAGAAACATTCACATTTAGCCATCGGGCCAAATCGGTTTGAAGCTGTATTACTTGCCTTCTTCCTATTTCTCTCCGCTGCAGAAAATGTGGTAGGAGTTTTCTCTGTGCCATTTGGCAGTCATCGAATGTGTACACACCAACGAGCTTAAATTTCATAGAGTGGCGAACACAAAAGTTACAGCGCTTTTTGTGGCAACCTGTGTAAACTCGGTCGCCATATTTTTGGTGGTCAGTACACTTTAGTCTGGCTATCGTATGTTGTTGTTGAGCTTGAAGTGTTGTATTTAATATATTCTGCAGTTAATGTATCTTGCCTGTACAATTTTTGCTGCTGAAATATGCCTAAAGTGTGTTCAGCATTTAAATGCACAAATCGAGATAATAAAACAAGTACATTGTGCAAGAACACCAAATGTTTTGCCTTGTTTGAGCTCAGTCTGTCTATACTCAAACAAAATTCCTGACTGATGGCACTTAGCTGCCCCAAAAGTGAAGCTTCAGATGACTTATCCTGAAATTCCCTTTAAGTACACACTGGAGAAAAAAATTCTACCTAGTGTTGGTGTGTATTTGAATTTTTCGTTCCTTTGTTGATGAAACCACACATTTGAGTGTCTACACAGTCTTTAAAAAAAGTTACATTTGTTAACAATACTTGATCGAACATGGTTGACATGCAGCCAGCGCAAATTGTGGAAGCAGTAGTGACAGCCACAATTTTTTTCCACTTGTATACGTCAGTGTTCTTCGCAACAAACATGTACTTATTTCAGCGTGGCAACAGCGAAAGCTTTAATGATACGATATTTCGGTATGGAACGCTTTTTTTTATGGCAGCTGACCCAGGCGCTTTTTTATTGCAATATTCTGTTGTCACTTTCGTCTTTGTACTCAAATTTCGTCCAACAAAGTTTACAACCACAACATTTAACAGCAATTTTACAAGTCTGTAGAGTTAATAGGTTTAGTAAAGACAAGATAAGTCTATAATAGACTTTATGGAAGAAGTTGTTAAAACACATTAACAGCAGATGCAAAACCATGGTCATGACAGTTCGTTATAACAATTACTGTTCACTGTATGTTTCGCAGCTCGTTTAGACCACGTACTTGCAAGAAAATCAACACACACATTTTCGCAGCGACATTGTCGTAATTGCAAACCTCAGCTAATTGTTATACTTCGAACTGGAATTGTATTACTGACGAGTTCGTGATATTTCATTACCGCAGTTTTAATAAATTTGCTACCAGGCTCGTCAATTCGTAGCTTCGATAAAGTCGGACGGAACTTGATGCACATCCGTATTCAATAGTCAATCTTTATTTAAAACGTGGAACTGTAAATAGCTAAAATTCTCGAGTGGGTGTGGCATACTAGCTTTCAGTCGACACCCCAAATAACATGGACGCCAGTTCAATTTGCCTCAAACATGGCGGACCTATCGCCAAACCCTGAAATTTAAGATCGTTGGTAGACACCGATTGTGGACGTGGGACTACCCAGCAAACACTACCCCGTTTCATGAGTGCCATGACGTCATACACTGTTAGTCAGTAAAGTTGGGTCAATGGTCCCATGTATTACACACCGCGCTGGCGTGGATAAGCTGCCCGCTCACATATTGAGGGACATGTCAGCAAGCGCCCACAATAGTGCTAAACACTGCAGCGAAATGGTGGTACATGCTGAGACCCATATGGGCCATGTGATAACTCGTGTCATTGCAACATGGAGCAATAAAGTAACCCATTAACATCAAACTTTGTTCCATAGTAGGCGAAACGGCGACGGAGGCTCATGGGATGTTATTGCAAGTGTATGGCGTTGAAGCATTGAGTAAAAAGTGTTTGTGGTTTACACGCTTTAGAGATGGATAGGAAGGTATCGAGGATTAGCCAAGTTCGGGTAGACCGTCCACAATACCGGTAAATAAATAAATAAAAGAACTCCCAACCGGGAGGAATTGTGTGCTCCGCAGCAAGGCGCCTTAGAGCGCTCGGCCACTCCACCGCAGCCAATCAGTCCCGGCCAACATCGAACAAGTGCGACGGATCCTTGCGGATGATCTGCGGCTGTCTTTGAGAATGATAGCAGACGAGTTGAATATCAGTAACGGTTGCGGAGATCCATTAACGAGCGACCTTTGGAGCTTCGAGCGATTCCACAAGAAGCGTTTGCTGAGTGTTTCCAACAGCTGTACAACCCATGTCCGAAGCATGTTGTAGCCAATGGCGATTCTTTGAAGGCCAGTAAAGGTAATCTAATTTCCCGTATTTCCTGAGACCATTAACGGAACTTCCCATGTGCGCCTTGTACGAGAACATAGCACAGTTGTAAGCTGACAGGAATGTCATCTTACATGCGGAACACGACTGTGCAGTTCGTATCATTATATCGTGACAGTACTTGCTAAGTGCGGTTTGATCCCTTAAGTTTGGATGCCGGTGTGTTCCCCGATGGTCGCGGCGGAGTGACAAAGCGCATTGAGGCGCTATGCTCCGATGCCCGAGGCCGTTCCCCGTCGGGGGTTCGAACCCCCCCCCCTCCTCGGGCACGGATCTTTGGGCTATCTTTATTATAAAGTAGTTCATAAGTAGTTTGTAAGTTTAGAGACTGATGACCCCGCAGTTAAGTCCCTTAATCTTAAGACTTAATGTTCCCCGATGAGTCCTTCCCGCTTTTTAATCCACTTACCGAGTGCCAAATACAGTAAGGAAAAATGCCATTACGTATTTTGAAGAGACACTGTAAGTATCATTTTGGATGACAATAGCGTGAATATTTAATTAGAGCCCACATCAGATCTGGTCTAAACGTAAGATTGCCAGTAGCGGGCTGATATGCAATATAGTAGTTACTGCTGTTAAAGAAACCTTAAAGGTAAGTAAAGCAGTCAACAATCCGAAGATTGGTTTGAACACCACAGTGCTTTACTAGGCATGGTCCTGTTTGGAGGTGGTATGCCGTTGCCTTCCTCCGACCTTGGAACTGACAGAGGTGAAAGAAGTGGAAAGTGACAGATAAAAATCCTAGGACCTGGCGGGGATCGAACCCGGGACCTGTGGATTTGTAGTCTAGCACTCTACCACTGTGCAACTGAGGCGCACCAAAGAAACCTTATCTTCTTAAAATATCTTCAATATGCCTGGACGCAGCAATTGAAGATACGGTTTTTTTGTGAAGACAGGAAATAGCCTGTCAGTTGCGAATAGTGAAAGATTTACATAAAAAAAACCTTGATATAGATATCAATGCTTCTAAAAACATCTAAGAGGATAGCACACTTGTTTCATGATGTAGGGAAACAAAATGAAGCCTGGTCATAACGGCACTTGCCACACGAAAAAATTGCATTCACAGAAAATTACAGTTATTATATCACGAATGCAATGAGTCAATTCTTGTTTCTGAATTCACCTTCATAAACTTGTTATAGTCTACTATTGTTCAGAACCTCAGACTATTACTGTTGTTTGACTTCTATTTACCCGGCGAGGTGGTGCAGTTGTCTACATACTGCATATTTCATGTTATGGTGCCGCGATGGAGTAGCCGAGCGGTCTACGGCGCCTCGCTGCGGAGCGCGCGGTTGCTAGCCGTCGGAGGTTCGAGTCCTCCCTGGGGCAAGGGTGTGTGTGTTGTCCTTTACCTAGGTTTAAGTAGTTTGTAAGCTACGGACTGATGACCACGCGGCTTGGTCCGATAGATTTACAAACATTTGAACATGTCATGGTGAATACGAAAGTTATTCATTACTATTCAAAATCGCTTAAAACGAATGGAGGGATTGTTCCTTTTAGGCCGGCCGCGGTGGCCGAGGAGAATGAGGCGCGCCAGTCACGGTCTGCACGGCCACTACGGTCGGGGGTTCGAATCCCCCCTCGGGCATGGATATTTGTGCCGTCCTCATAAGTAGTTTGTAAGTTTAGGGACTGATGACCCCGTAGTTAAGTCCCATAAGCTTTACAAACATGTGATGTGATGTTCCTTTTAAAAAGGGTGCGCTGTGGCTAATAACTCTTCTATCGAATGTAAACCTAATTTTGGTTCCTCTTGAACTGCTTGAGAAAGAGAGGCAGTATAGAGTTCGTGGACGGCACGTGAGCCTAGCGGGCTGGATGACGCGCGAACTGCCAACTAGCCGCAACAAAGCGACAGTTCACAGCAACTGCGAACGCCCTTTAACTGCCCGCAGCAGGCAGCCGGCTGCCCGGACAGCCGTACTCAAGTGCAAGCGGCTCTGCCCCTACTCTCCTACCCGGCCTTATACATATCGTTCTTATCAGGAGTTGGGAATATTAATACATATACAACTAAATTCATTGCGTAGTTCTAAATCAACCATGAGTTGTGTGTTTTGACAGTGGGTCAAGAGCTTATAATTATACACTTCACTGGTATAACTACATTGATAAAAGTGCTACCCGGTATTTTCACATGAGCAATATTGCCAGAGGTGAAAGAAGTGAAAAGTGACAGATAAAAATCCTAGGACCTGGTGGGGGATCGAACCCGCGACCTTTGGATTTGTAGTCTGGCACTCTACCACTGTGCAACCGAGGCGCACTATAATGGCGTCGCTATGCTAGTTCTCAAACAGCAGATGTAGGATTTCAATGAAGTGTTTGAAATAAAGGGGAAGAGAAAAATGCGCTCAACGCTAAAGTAATGTTTTTTCATTAAACATTACTCCAGCATTCAAGCAGTCCAATATCAAACGCCGCACTAATTAAATTTTCAGACGATATGGGTAAATCAGTGTCATAACCTGCCTTTAGCTAAGCATATTGCTACATAGGCTTACTTATGTGCAGTCCTAGGATTTGATTTATACCTGTTATACTTTCGTAATGGCATAGTATGCCATGGTGGGTCCTTCACATCACGAACTGTTCTCCTGGGTACATACCTATCCATAGCATGGTAAAGTGTTGTTTGTAAGATGACTTATGAACTACAGTTCCTCTCAATACACACCACTGCACTGTGCTAGAAGGTCCCCTTTGGGACATGATGCTACTGGTTATTATATATTCCACTGAACGTAGATATTTTACACACTCCTAAATCTGCTGGCCCGACGTTAGAAAGTTGAGTCAGGGGACGAGGATTGCGTTGCAACTTACTGGAGAAATTCCGGTACGTCTCTTGAACTCCATACGATACTGACGACTGCATAAATAGTCCAGTCACATTTATCTCGCTTGACGAAAGTGCAGCCTGCGACAAAAAGCTTTAGTTTGGCTTAAGATATCAGTTTCGTGAAAAATTGTACTACCTGTTCCCTATCTGACAAAATTTAGAAACAGAGAATTGGAAAACACTTCCGGGGGTTTGTACGTAAAGCTGAAAGCCAAAGTAGGAAATCATATATTTAAAAAAAAGTGTTATCTGACTCTCAATCGAGTTGAAGGGCATTTTGTTTTAGGCTATAACATTGCAGGTTGGCTGCGAATAAGTATAGCCGACCCCTATATTAGAGTAACCAGCATGACGGTTGAATAGGTTACCTGCTTTTAATCAGTTCTTAAACAAAACAGTAACGTTTAGATGAAATGGTGAAAAATATAAACTAAATATTTGAGTAATTCCGAACACAATAAATTACAGAGGAAGATGCGCCAAGGAGATACAAATATCATCAGAACTTGCTGGATCGCGGGACGAATGAAAACTCGAGAAATACACACAACCGCACTACCTGTGCACCCTAATCCTAGAATACATTGCAGTTGATATTTCACTATTATCATCGGCTGCAATACCTTAATAAAATGTTTCGTCGTCTTCTCAAACAAGTGCTGTTGTCAGAATATATGAGGGTCGTCATGAAAGTAGTATCCGTTTGAGAATTGAATATTTGCGAACACTAACTAGTTTTTATTTCTATTTTTCAGTAAAACAATATACATTATACTACTTCCCTACCTAGTCGCCGTCCAAATTTAAATTTTGTTTTCCTAATGTATGAAGAGTTTTTGTATTGCAGTTTTCATATTCGACCACTGCCAATGTATTAACGTACGTAGTCGCACAGTTTTTCTGTTTCTTCATCACTTGCGAATTTCAACAGTGACTATGCAAGTCAATAGTCTCCTTAAGCCGCAGCGGAGCGGCCTCGCGCATTGAGGCGCTATGCTGTCTTTAGTATAAACTAGTTAATAAGTAGTATGTTTAGGGACTGTTGACCCCGCAATTAAGTCTCTTATGCTCTACAAACATTTGAACATTTGAAGTCTCATAAAACAGACTAATTTTTCAAAAATATCAGTGCTGCAACTATACGCTTGGTTTTGTCTTCATCAGTAAGCATGCGAGGTACCCACTTCGCATCAATTTTTGAATAATACAAATTCCCTGTTACGCTTTCATGACTAAGTATTCGAGAAGCATTACTGAGGTGTTCCCATATTTCACCAGTTGTAACGCACCGTTCGCTCTTCATGAATTCAACTCAACCAAGCAGTTCGTCAGTAATCAGTTGGCCGCTTCAACGCTCGTCATCATGAATGCTCTCGCTCTCTCTCTCTCTCTCTCTCTCTCTCTCTCTCTCTCTCTCTCTCTCTCTCTCTCTCTCTCTCTCTCTCTCTCGCTCTCTCCAGAAGACGACTCGTCCATAACATCGTCTCCATACACGTCCTTGAATTGACGATGAATATCGATTGTTCGCATTGTTCTCTACTTTTTCAAACATCACAAGCCCTGATAGTCTCAATAGTCAGTGCGAAAGGAAAGTTAGACATGGAAAGCAAACAAACAACTGGCAATACTTTCCGGACGGCCCCATATTAGAGCTGAGAGACGTCGTACAACACCAATCGCTATAGAGTATCATCATCTCACCTTACAGTGTGTGGCCGAAAGTACTTTGTCTACCAGTTGCTTCGTCATTTTCCAGTTCCTCACGTATGGTATGTAAGAAGAAAGGTTGCTGCTAAGCCTTCGTGTGAAGTCCATATTATTGTATGTTTATGGTCTTTTCAAGAGAAACACATGGGGGAGGAAGGTATGGGTTGACTTTTGTAGGAACCTACGTTGTCGCAATTGTACAATGAATGACAGCTTGATACGGAACGGTTTTCCTACCTCGTATGCCTATGGAGTTGGCTGAGCATATCCATAATGTTTTCTATCATACTAGTTAACCTTTAACGAAAGCTAACCCCTCCTTTGGATCTTATTTCGCCTTTAATCCTGTCTTGTATGAATATCAACATGACAAGGAATGAATTGAAAATGTCATGCTTGGTTGGCTTGTAATCCATCTGTTTATTTTATTCAGTTTGCGGTACAAATTGAGCCGCACCCACATTAACATAAAAACAACAAATTAATTATGAAACACAATTACCGTTAAAGTCACGAAAAACTGTGTAAAATTTGAGACACGTGCAGTACATTACAGATCACGCATTGAAAATATTTGTTCTTTGTTTCTTTAACGTTGTGTTTGTACTCTAATATAATTGTTAGGAGCTGAAATTACTTACTCATTTCGTGGAACCTTTGTACAACACGAGATTGGTCTTAAAGGCATACCTCAAGTAGTACGCAAATGTTCATCGTAAGTATTAATTGCAGAATCATACTGTAATAATTACGACACAAATAATACTTCTAATGTGACTACAAACTAGAACGTCTGGTGCCGCGGTGGAGTAGCCGAGTGGTCTATAGCGTCTCCCTGCGGAGCGCGCGGTTGCTCGCCGTGGAGCTTAGTCCTCCCTGGGGCATGGGTGTGTGTGTGTGTGTGTGTGTGTGTGTGTGTGTGTGTGTGTGTGTGTTGTCGTTGGGTTAGTTTACCTAGGATTAAGTAGTTTGTAAGCTACGGACTGATGACCACGCAGTTTGTTCAATTGTTTGTACAGCTTATGGGACTTAACTACGGGGTCATCAGTCCCTAAACTTACAAACTACTTATGAACTAGCTAAGACTAAAGACGGCACAAATATCCATGCCCGAGGGGGGATTCGAACCCCCGACCGCGGTGGCCGTGCAGCCCGTGACTGGAGCTCCTCAGTCCCCTCGGCCACCGCGGCCACGCAGTTTGGTCCGATAGATTTACAGACATTTAAAACGTTTGCTGCTGATCTTGCATTATCGGCAGTTTTCAATGTTCGCGAGGAAGAGAGTACGTTACCACACAGTCGTGTCCACAGTGCATCGCGAGCAGCTCACTGCCCACCTGTGGCTTAAAGTATCCTGAGTAACTTAAAATTTCCCAGAAAAAATAGCTCTAAATTAAAAAAAAAAAATATATCATTTTTCCCATTCAGAGATAAATGTGCTGACTAATCATTTAGCATCCGAGTGTTAAAGGGTTACTTTGTCATTAACGTCTACGGATTGTCTGCCAAGTCGGGGGATAAAGGATGCTCGGGCCAAGTGTGTGTGTGTGTGTGTGTGTGTGTGTGTGTGTGTGTGTGTGTGTGTGTGTGTGTGTCGACTGCGTGGGGTTTTCACCCAGAGTGCGGTAGGTAACTCATCTGCTGGGAGCAACCGCTTCCATAACGTGGATTTTCCGAACAGAGCCTCCCCCGCTGCCTTTCTACCTCAGTCGGTCACCACCAGTAAATTCGTTGGCACCGTTTCTATGTGTCGTCGCCGATAGTTTTCGTTCCGTAAATTTCCGTACGCTTCTTCTGTTTGTATAGGTTATGGGACCGTCTTATGCAACTGTAAATTAGTCTACTTTAGACCAGACGCGTTTCGCTTTATTCTAAAGCATCTTCAGTGGTCAGCTGTACAATAAATGGTTTGTATTACATTATTTGTTTGAGTTTTTACTAAATTCGATCTGTAACAGTTCTCATGCAATTGGATTGTTTTGATTATGAATAAATTGGACTATTGATATTACTCACGATTTTTTTTATGTTTTCGTCTTCATGTGTGGATTGTAGCACATTGTCTGCTCTCTACATCATGGAAGGGGTTACATCGAGCCGGCCGCGGTGGCCGAGGGGACTGAGGCGCTCCAGTCACAGTCTGCACGGCCACTACGGTCGGGGGTTTGAATCCCCCCTCGGGCATGGATATTTGTGCCGTCCTTAGTATAAGGTAGTTAAGTAGTTTGTAAGTTTAGGGACTGATGACCCCGTAGTTAAGTCCCATAAGCTTTACAAACATTTGAACATTTTGGTTACATCGAAACTGATGGCGTGTGGAGTGGCCGAGCGCTCTAAGGCAGCTTGCTGTGGAGCGCGCGATTGCTCGCCGTCGGAAGCCAGAGTCCTCCCTCGGGCACGGCTGTGTGTGTTTTGTCCTAAGCAGCTTAGGTTAGTTCAAGTAGTTTGAAAGCCTAGGGACTGATAACCGCAGCAGTTAAGTAACTTAGATTTACAAACATTTACACATTTGAAACTTTCTGGCAGATTAAAATTGTGTGCCGGAACGGGGACTCGAACCTGAGACCTTTGCCTTTCGCGGGCAAGCGCTCTACCGACTGAGCTATCCCGACACGCCTCACGATACCGCCCCACAACTTTACTTCCGCCAGTACCTCGCCTCCTACTTTCGCAGGAGAGCTTCTGTGAAGTTTGGAAGCCGGCCGCGGTGGCCGAGGGGACTGAGGCGCGCCAGTCACGGTCTGCACGGCCACTACGGTCGGGGGTTCGAATCCCCCCTCGGGCATGGATATTTGTGCCGTCCTTAGTATTAGCTAGTTCATAAGTAGTTGGTAAGTTTAAGGAATGATGACGTACTGGCTGAAGTAAAGTTATGGGGCGGTATCGTGAGTCGTGCCGGAATACCTCAGTTGGTAGGCGCTTACCCGCGAAAGGCATAGGTCCCAGGTTCGAGTCCCGGTTCCGCACACAATTTTAATCTGCCAGAAAGTTTCATATCAGCGCACACTCCGCTGCAGAGTGAAAGTTTCATTCTATTTACACATTTGGATGACGTGTCTTGTCAAAGATGGTAATCGATATCGTTTGCACAGAAAAAATTAAATGTATAGTAACTGGGTGTGCATAAATTTCGAACGTAGTATGTGTAGCCGCGGTGGAGTAGCTGAGCGGTTTAAAGCACCTCGCTGCGAAGCTCGCGGTTGCTCGCCGTCGGAGATTCCAGTCCTCCCTAGGTGTGTGTGTGTGTGTGTGTGTGTGTGTGTGTGTGTGTGTGTGTCTCCTTAGGTTAGTTTAACTTAGTTTAAGTAGTTCGTAAGCTACGGATTGATGACCACACAGACAGTGGTCCGATAGATTAACAAACATTTGAACATTTAGTATGTGCAGAGACCAAGTAAGCAGCGGATTGACAACCGTTTTAATAACGCCAGTGTAGCACAGCCCAACGAAAGTTGGTCCCCTTCCCTTGCCGTCGAGCTGGCGAAGCTGTTTAACGGAAACCGCTGGACGACGTTTTCCCGACCTACGACCTTCCAGCCTCGCCCGAGCACGGCTGTCCAGCGAATACAATAGTGTCGGCAGCGCGGGCGATGACTACAGCGCATGACGCAAGCGGACTTGGGCCTGGCACGCCGCTCTCACGAGTGACGTGTCGCAACCTGCGAATCCGCCGCCCTCGACCAGGGGGCGCCCTCGTGGGTTGTGTCAAGGTCAACCCAGATAGCCGCTCCCAGCAGGCGTCGCCGATGACGAGGTGTAGCTGCAGTGGCCACACAGTAGAAAGCCACAAAGCAGTGGAGTTCACCTGGATTAAAACCAGCTACTAGAAGTATATTCCCAATTGCGAATATTAATCGGCATCAGCTGTATGATTTAATGGTTACGTAAGAAAATTTGTGCCAGACTGGGCCTCGAACCCGGATTTCTCGATTTTCGCTAGCGGTCGCGTTATCCATGATGTATACGTGCACGTCTGCCGAACCGATCCAAACTTCCGTATGTCGTATGTTACATACTGTCCACGAGTGCTCGTACAGAGCAATGAATGTTTGTAAAGCTATGGGACCAATCTGTAGTGGTCATCGGTCTCTAAACTTACAAGGAGACTGCAAGATATCGGATTTTAGAATTTTTTTTATATTTATGCTACTTGAAGTTCAGAACTCAAATAACAATCATCCAAGGCGATTTGACGCAACTCTCAAATTCTCTAGAAGATCGACTTTGGAGTTTTGCAAGTACTCTTTAAGTACCAATTTTTAAATCAGTTGTATTATCTGTCCGTGTAGGGCAAGTGGCAGCGTTCTTACATCACAACCATAGCTTTGGTGCTGCCAATCCTGCTGTGACCATTTTTTTTTCTCTTTTCAAATTGTTATATAAATCATTTTGGGATTTCTAATTCCACGCGTTGTCAGTTTTTAAGTGTATGTAGACGAGCTGAACACCTGTGATCTAAAACGATGGTTAAGTAGGTTAGCTGCTTGTAAAGCCATCAGTAGCTACGGAGAGGACTTGCCAAAACACCGTCGTTGCTCGTCACAAACTGAACCATCAAAGACTACCGTCGTAAACTAATAGTGAATACTGTAATAATTGTAACCCATCTTCTTTGATTGAAACCATCATTATTAACGACCTTCTATAAAATATAGAAAATGATAAATATCTACATCTACATGGGATACTCTGCAAATCACATTTAAGTGCCTGGCAGAGGGTTCATCGAACCCCAATTATACTATTTATGTCCCATTCCATTCTCGAATAGCGCGCAGGAAGAAAGAACACCTGAATCTCTCTGTTCGAGCTCTGATTTCTCGTATTTTATTCTGATGATCATTTCTACCTAAATGAGTGGGAGTCAACAATATATTTTCGCATTCGGAGGAGAATGTTGGCGACTGGAGTTTCGCAAGTAGCCACGCCGCAGCGATAAGCGCCGTTGTTGTAATGATTCCCATCCCCGATCCTGTATCATTTCCGTAACGCTGTCTCCCCTATATCGTGACAATACGAAACGAGCTGCCCTTCTTTGGACTCTTTCGATGTCCTCCGTCAAAACCACCTGATATGGATCCCACACTGGGCTGCAATACTCCAAAAATGGACGGACAAGCGTAGTGTATGCAGTTTCTTTAGTAGTTCTGTTGCATCTTTTAAGGGTTCTGCCAATAAAACGCAGTCTCTGGTTCGCCTTTCCCGCGATATTATCTATGTGTTCTTTCCAGTTTAGGTCTGAAGTAATAGCAATTCCTAGGTATTTTGTGGAGTTTACGGCCTTCCCATTTGATTGATTTATGTTGTAAACAAAGTTTAACGGATTTCTTTTCGTACTCATGTGGACGACTTCACACTTCTCATTATTTAGAGTCAATTGCCAATTTTTACACCATACTGATATCTTATTCAGATCGTTCTGCAGTTGGTTTTGATCTTCAGATGATTTTACTAGACGGTAAATGACGGCGTCATCTGCAAACAACCTAAGAGAGCTACTTAGATTTTCCCCTAAATCGTTTATGTAAATAAGGAATAGCAGAGGACCAATAACACTACCCTGTGGAACGCCCGATATCACCTCTGTTTTAGTCGATGCCTTACCATCGATTACTACGAACTGTGTCCTCTCTGACAAGAAATCCCCTATCCAATCGCAAATTTGGGGCGATATACCATAACCACGCAATTTAAAAGCCGTTTGTGAGGTACGGTGTAAAAAGCTTTCTGGAAATCAAGAAATACGGAATCGATTTGCGAACCTTTGTCGATAGCACCCATCACTTCGTGTGAATAAAGAGCTAGTTGTGTTTCGCATGAACGATATTTTCTAAATCCGTGTTGACCTTGGGTCAATAGATCGTTCTGTTCGAGATAATTCATAATATTTGAATACAGGATATGTTCCAAAACCCTGCTGCAAATTGACGTCAATGAAATAGGCCTGTACTTTAGTAGGTTACTCCTACTGCCTTTCTTGAATATAGGTGTGACCTGTGCAACTTTCCAATCTTTTGTTACAGATCCTTCTATGAGAGAGCGGTTGTATATGACTGTTAAGTAAGGAGCTATCGCTTCAGCATAATCAGATAGAAATCTAATGGGTATACAATCCGGACCAGAAGACTTGTTAAGTGATTTTAGTTGCTGCACTACTCCGATGATATCTACTTCTACGTTACTCATTACGGCATCTGTTCGTAATTCGAAATCTGGAATATTGGTTTCGTCTTCTTTGGTGAATGAGTTTCTAAAACAAAAAAGTGAATTTTTCGTTCATTTCCATTAGATATCCAAATTGTGCAAATATTCGAACAAAATGAAAAAATGAAAAAATTGGTCACGACGGGATTCGAACCATTGACCCCATGGATTTAAGGCCAGAACGCTACCACCTGAGCTACGCCTACACTGCTGCAATTCAAAATGTTCAAATGTTTGTATACCTTATGGGACTTGACTACGGGGTCATCAGTCCCTAAACTTACCAACTACTTATGAACTAGCTAATACTAAGGACGGCACAAATATCCATGCCCGAGGGGGGATTCGAACCCCCGACCGTAGTGGCCGTGCAGACCGTGACTTGCGCGCCGCAGTCTTCTCGGCCACCACGGCCGGCTTGCTGCAATTGATTGTATTGTTGTTTATGTGAACTTCAAAGACGATCTTCTCGAGAGTTTTTGAGAATTGCGTCGAATGGCTTCAGGTAATTAAGTTCGAGCACCCAGGTTCGTCGTTACGTACACCATCGCAGGCGCTCCTGTGTGTGATGCAAAGTCAAGGGTAACGGCAGCCATGGTGTCAGAGCTGATAGTCCATGCTGCTGCAAACGTTGTCGAACTGTTCATGCAGATAGTTGTTGTCTTGGAAACGTCCCCATCTGTTGCCTCGGGGATCGAGACGTGGCTGCACCATCCGTTACAGCCATGCGGATAAGATGCCTGTCACCTCGACTGCTAGTGAAACGAGGCCGTTTGGATCCAGCACGGCGTTCCGTATTGTCCTCCTGAACCCACCGATTCCATATTCTGCTAAGTCATTGGATCGCGACCAACGCGAGCATCAATGTCGCGATACGCTAATCCGCAATCGCGATAGGCTACAATCCGACCTTTATCAAAGTCGGAAACTTGATGGTAGGCATTTCTCCTCCTTACGCGAGGGATCACAACAACGTTTCACCTGGCAACGCGGGTCTATTACTGTTTGTGTATGAGAAATCGATTGAAAACTTTCCTCATGTCAGCAGGTTGTAGATGTCGCCACCGGCGCCAACCTTGCGTGGATGATGTGAAAAGCTAATCATTTGCATATCACAACATCTTCTTCCTGTCGGTTGAATTTCGCTTTTGTAACACGTCGTGTTCGTGGTGCAGCAATTTTAATGGCCAGGAGTGAATTTTCTCATGGACTTGAAACTTCACCATGTTTCAGAAAATTGTTTTATTGGTTTGTATGTTATACATATTGATTCATATAGTGACTACCATGTTTGTACCGCCTTCAACGTTATATATATACTACGACACTAGTAAAAGTTTTAAAGCGCAGTATCTAGAAAATTTCGAGGAAAAGGGCTCTACAGTTATGTAACGAAATAGCTCAGGCAGTAGTGCAGCTGACTATAATGCAGATGATTAGCGTTAGAGCCTGTCTACCGTAAACATTTAATTTTTATAATTTATTTTAAAATTCGTGATCATCTTGCTGCTTCTACATGCAACAGAACAGCAGCTATACTCTGCTTTACCATGAAAAAACCTGTTCCACAATTATACAAGGAATATTTATAATCTTTCCACAACTTGCAATATCACCTTATTTTGTAATAAAATTATGACAATAGTATTTAACGCTTTAATCTACATTAATTGTAAAATGCACATGGAATTATCTAGTTTTTAAAAAGAAAATAGTGTACTATAATATTTAATTAGCTGCAACAGTAATTTCATAAATAAAGTTCTTTTCGATGCATCTGATAATATTTCATTACTTTTATTTAAAAATGGTTATAATTTTCAAAACTAATAAAAATGCGAACATTTTGTTAGCACCCACGTACAAAATGTTAAAATGTTTGTAAATCTATCGAACTCAACTGTGTGGTTATCAGTCCGTGTCTTACAGATTTCTTACACCAAGGTAAACTAACCTAAGGACAACACAAACACCCATGCCTGAGAGGGGGGGGGGGGGGGGAAGACTCGAATCCCCGACGGCGAACGGCCGCGCGCTCCGCAGCACGGCGCCCCAGTACACACGGCTAATCCGCCGCGGCACCCATCTACCTAGGGAGACATGATCATCATGCACTTCTATCGCGTCGAAACATTCTCTTCAGTCATTGTTCGTCCCGGTTTTCCAGGATCTTCTTCGGGCCGCTGCGATGTCGGAGATTAGGCCGTTTACCGGATTTCAGACATTCACGGTGCACTCTTGAAATGGTCGTACGGAAAATCACCACCTCGTCGCTACGTCGGATTTGCTGTGTCCCATCTCTCATGGGCCGACTAGAAAAGCACGCCGGCCGCGGTGGCCGAGGTGACTGAGGCGCTCCAGTCACGGTCAGCACGGCCACTACGGTCGGGGGTTCGAATCCCCCCTCGGGCATGGATATTTGTGCCGTCCTTAGGATTAGCTAGTTCATAAGTAGTTTGTAAGTTTAGGGACTGATGACCCCGTAGTTAAGTCCCATAAGCTTAACAAACATTTGAACATTTGAACATTTGAGAAAAGCACGTTTCAAAATCACTGAAATTGTGAAAACCTGCCATTGCAGCACCAATAACTGATGTAACGCGTGTGACAGACGCCTGTTGCCTTCTGTATTCATTGCCGACCACAGCGCCGTGTGGCACAGCCCTGCCTGTACCAGTGTCATCGGCTCTTCATTGTAAACAACTACGTTGAGAGGAACTTGGTAGAGCCCCTTTGATACGTTTGTCCTCACGCTGCCTGTCTTCAAATTTATTTGCGACTCTGAATGTTGTTGTTGTTGTTATGGTCTTCAGTCCGGAGACTGGTTTGATGCAGCTCTCCACCCTACTCTATCCTGAGCAAGCCTTTTCATCTCCTCATAAGAACGGCAACCCATATCCACTTGAATCTGCTTACTATACGCGTCTCTTGGCCTCCCTCTGCGATTTTTACCCCACACACTTCCCTCCAATGCTAAATTTACGATTCCCCGAGGTCTAAGAATGTGTCCTACCAAGCGATCCCTTCTTTTGGTCAGGGTATGCCAAAAATTCCTTTTCTCACCAATTCTGTTCAGTACCTCTTCATTAGTTATGCGATCTACCCACCTAATCTTCAGCATTCTTCTGTAGCACCACATTTCAAAAGCCTCTATTCTCTTCCTGTCCGCACTGCTTATCGTCCATGTTTCACTCCCGTACACGGCAACATTCCACACAAATGCGTTCAGAAAAGATTTCCTTACACTTAAATTAATATTCGATGTTAGCAAATTTCTCTTTTTCAAAAATGCTTTTCTTCCCATTTCCATTCTGCATTTTATATCCTCTGTACTGTGACCATCGCATGTTATTTTACTACCCAAGTAACAAAACTCATCTACCACCTTCATTGTTTCGTTACCTAATCTAATTCCTTCAGCATCGCCTGGTTTTCTAAGACCGCATTCCATTATTTTTGTTTTGCTCTTGTTAATGTTCATCTTATACGCTCTCTTCAATACACTGTCCATTCCATTCAACTGCTCTTCCAGGTCCTTTGCTGTCTCTGACAGAATTACAATGTCATCAGCAAAACGCAATGTTTTTATTTCTTCCCCCTGAACTTTAATCCCTATTCCAAATTTTTCCTTGCTTTCCTTCACCGCCTGCTCGATGTACAAATTAAATAACATCGGAGAAAGGCTACAACCCTCTCTTACTCCCTTCCCAACTGATGCTTCCCTTTCATGCCCTTCGAGTCTAATAACTGCGGTCTGGCTTTTGTACTAGTTGTAAATAACTCTCCTTTCCCTATATTTTACCCCTGCTGACTTCAGAATTTGAAAGAGTGTATTCCAGTCCACATTGTCAAATGCTTTCTCCAAATCTACAAAAGCTAAAAATGTAGGTTTGCCTTTCCTTAATCTATCTTCTAAGATAGGACGTGAAGTGAGTATTGCCTCCCGGGTTCCTATGTTCCTCCTGAATGCAAACTGATCTTCCCCGAGGTCAGCTTCTACCAGCTTTTCCATTCTCCTGTAGATAATTCATGTTAAAATTTTGCAACCATGACTTATCTAACTGATGGTTCTGTAATTTTCACAGCTGTCTGCGCCTGATTTCTTTGGAATGTTACTAGTAAATATTTGTCATATCCTCATGAATACCGGAAAAATATTTTGCCTCGAATTTGGTATGTGTTTCATATTTTCGACCAGTTTTCGGAGAGTCCTCAGAGTTGCAGAAACGCGGAGTTACAAATTCATGTTTGTGAAGCATTTCAAACAAAGCGTTTGACGGCAGTCGGAATTTGCGATTCGTGTGTTTTAAATCACGTGGACGCGTCTGCGTGTAGTAGGTGTAAGCAAATACGGATACGGGACGAATCGACCGGAACCTCTGAAGTTTTCATTTAATTACGCTTATAATGGATGGGGTATCTGGAAAGCTTGCTGATGTAATATTTATTTACCGTGTCACCATTATGCGGGGCAGGTACAAAGTTTAAAATTCGTATAATTAAGCACAGCTCTGTTCAAATGTTGATACATGCAATATAAGAACAAAGGCAAAAGAACCGTGTAGTACCTGATAACAAGATATGTATGTATATGTTGAGCGCGTCACATTCTGCAAGTATTTCTGGTGCTAATTAGCGATCCCGTGCAGTCAATATTAAGGGACACAAATTAATAATTTTAATTTTATGCAAAGGCTCTGGAAAAATGTATCTTGAAAGGTAATGCAAAGCGCGAGTGCGCCCAATTCTACAATATTTCTTCAATGTTAGGCAGTCATGATGTTGAATCCATCTCTTTCTTCCTTTACGAATGTTAGGCGTCCTTACCAAGCCAGCATAAGAAGACTACTCACGAATTGGGATACGCTCTGTTACTATGTTCAAATGTTTGTTAAGCTTATGGGACTCAACTACGGGGTTATCAGTCCCTAAACTTACAAACTACTTATCAACTAGCTTATCCTAAGGACGTCACAAATATCCATGCCCGAGGGTGGATTCGAACCCCCGACCGTAGTGGCCGTGCAGACCGTGACTGAAGCGCCTCAGTCCCCTCGGCCACCGCGGCCGGCCGAGCCACACGGAAATATAACGTAGATACCTAACGGTCCCACTCACATCGGGGTCTTTGGAACGCTGCATTACTTTCTGTTGTGTACTACAAAAAGTATGTTGGCCACAGTTATTGAGTATGTGTAATTATGTTCTTAAGTCTTAAATTTATGCTATATTTACTAAAAAAAATTGCATTGTTGTTGCGCTTGTGTAAAGTTGTAAAAGGACAATCTGTGATGAGTACACAGCACCAATTTGGCCAATTATGCTCAAAACAGAAGTAATAACTGATGTTTTTTACAGATTTTTCACTTCATTCTAAAGTGTTAGATCTCCTTTATCCTTTCTGCACAAATATACTACTATAGTAACTAATGCCGTTAAATCTTTATAGCAAAATATCATGTAAGAATGAAATAATGCATCAAATTTTATTATATAAGTCTTTCACGTTTAGACACACATTGAATGTATACATGCAATGAAACAAGTATAAGAACTAATTTTTCGTTTGGTGTGCAACTTTTCATGTTCCAAATTATTTTATTACAATAACTGAATGTGTATAAAACAACAAAACGTCTTTCCTGGTTGAATTTACATTTATGAAACGTAAACATCAAAATTACAAGGCAATATTTGTAAACAATACTACGCAAATTTTACTAATTGTTGTAATAAAAATCACTACAGGAAGCTATATAGATACAACCTCCTATATACATAAGTACAATATGAAGATAAATTACCTGTCTACTCCTGTTATGTAATATTTTACTGTGGTTAAGGGAATCCTGTGTGTGGTGCAAAATTATCAAAGTAAAGTGTGAGGTGTGAGGGTTAAATGACTCAAAGGGAGAAGGAACGATGCAGTTCTCGTCAGTCTCTTAGGTAAATTTAGGAAACATGTGTTGAAAGATGATTGCTGTCAACTTAGACCTCACGCAAGAAAATCTCATGGACGTACACACATTTATACAGTTACTTGTCTTAATACACAAATGGAGTAGGACAGAGAAGCATAATACGTATTGGAGCGATGTATCCTCCTCTGTGCGCTGTACAGGGGCTGGCAGAATATCCATGTAGGTGTAGGGACGCTCTCTCCTCAATGTCATTGAACTAACTGTTGTTTACAGGCTAAATCATTAATTCGCGTTTACCTCCATCGCCGTTTCTTCTCTCAATGGTCGGAGGTGGTTTGTTAAAGGTTTTGACCCTTATACTGAAAAGTTTAACACGTTATGAACGAAATTCGGTACATTTTTCCATTCAAATTTCGTTACCCTTGGGGTCCAGAACCCCCAATGTTCATGATCGGTCTCCACTTCCCTCTATTCTTCGTTCGTACTGCTTACTCTCACTTCTACTCCAACTGGTACTGTTTCCATCTAGGTCTCTTTCTCGTTTGCTGCAACACCGCATTCACAACCACCAACCAATTTGCTCATGCCGGCCGCGGTGGCCGAGGGGACTCAGGCGCTCCAGTCACGGTCTGCACGGCCACTACGGTCGGGGGTTCGAATCCCCCCTCGGGCATGGATATTTGTGCCGTCCTTAGTATAAGGTAATTGATAAGTAGTTTGTAAGTTTAGGGACTGATGACCCCGTAGTTAAGTCCCATAAGCTTAACAAACATTTGAACATTTGATGTGAATTTGCTCATTTTGTCTTTAATTGAAATGTTTAGTACACAACGTATGACGTGTGCTGTAAGAGAGCTACAGTATGACCGTTCTGCTGATAGGATAATAAGGGTCGATAGACCAAAGGCTATTCTAAACATTTGACCACTTGCCTCTGATAAGTGGAACCCGATAGATGCTCCACTGAAGAATCGCATATTCACACGCGGCGGTTTGGAACACATCGGCACCGGCAGTGCGCTGCCGTATACACGTACAGATCCATTAACGAAGACAACCAGTATCAACACAGTAACCTGTATCAAGTAACAAAATCCAGACTCAGTGCGATTTCAGTTTTTCCCTCTTACGATCCTATGCTTCTTTTGATCCCAGTTTGTAGTCAGGCTTAATTCCAATGTGGCTCTTGTGCTCAACGACTGTTTTCTTGATTTGTAGAAAATTGTCAGCAAACAGTCCTAAACACTTTATTAAGATCTATATTTCGATCACTGTGTGATCCTCATCAATATTTAAAACAAACAGTTAAATACAAAACTTTTCGACCTCCATGTTGTAGGTTACGTTTGTCACCTCCAACATGGAGGTCGAAAAGATTTATATGTTTCAACAGTTTATTTTAAGCATTGATAACGGTCACTCTGATCAGAAACCTAGATCTTAATAAACAAAATATTTAGACTGATTGCTGACAATTTTCTACACACCTTTTTGTACAATAGTGTGTTAAAGTTGGTGTCTGTTTCAGTGTTAATTTCTATGCCTTTGTATGCTGTGCTACCCAACTGACTCATTTCTTTAAATTGACGTCAGGAGACGTCGGGGCTCCTCCTTTAGCAAGGTCGCGTTGGATCCCTTCTTTTTTCCTGGACAAGGTGCATAACTAAAAGTTTAGTAAGGCTCGTAACTATTTCTTGATGAAAGTTTTTGTCTTGATCGCTCTTGACATGGACGAAACAAATATGGGTACATACTTGTGGAACACCATTATAGACCAAAAACAGATGGATAAAAAGAAAGGAAAGGTCAAATACTCTAGAGTTGTTAGAAGCTATTTTAACATAGTGGCCATTTTGGAAGCGACCATCTACGGTGTGAGTTAAATATTTGTAATTAGAAGAGTCATATACTAAATCTCACTGAATTACGCGAGTAATACAATATAATGCAATTTTCCATCTACAGCTACATAAATACTCTGCGAATCACTTTGAAGAGCATAACAGAGGGATTTATTTTAGTGCTCATATGGGTGACTTCAGACTTAGAATTATTTAGGATCATCGTCAAGAAGTCACGAATCCAGTCGCACAACCGTGTCTCTATTCTATATGCACAGAAGTTGATAACAAGAAGATTGAGAGGAAGAGTGTGAAAAGCTTTCCTTAAATATAGAAGTATAGAATTGATTTGTGTTCCCTTGTGGCTAGCAACTATTACTAAATGTGAGTAAGGAGCTAACTGTGTTTAACAAGAAAGATTGTTCGTGAATCCAAGTTGACTGTGAGTCAGTAGGTAGTTGTCTTCGAGATTGTTTATGATGTATTGAGAAAAGTATAAGTTCTAAACTTCTGCTGCAAACTGACGTCAATGATACAGACCTATAATTAAGCGCATTACTCATATTGGCGTTCTTGAATATTTGAGTGACGTCTGCAACTTTCCAGTCTTTGGGTACGGATCTTATGCTGAGCGAGCGGTTGTATATGATAGCTAATAATTTGGGTTACTGCATCATCAGCATACTCCGAAACGAACCTAAATGGTATACGATCGGGACCGTGAAACTTACTTCTGTTCAGTGATTTAATTTGCTTTAATACTCCAGGATATCTGCTTCTAATTTATCCATGCTGGCAGCTGTTCTCGATTCGAATTCTGGAGTAATTGTTTAGTCTTTCTTGATGAAGGAATTTTGAAAAGCTGTGTTCATCAGTTCTGCTTTAGCGCAACTGTGATCAGTAGCATCACCGTTGCTGTCGCGCAGAGAAGAGATTGCTTGTGTTTTGCTGCTAGTTTACATACGAAGAGAATTTCTTAGAAAGTTTTTACCAAATTACGTGACCGTGTTTCGTTGTGGAAACTATTATAATTTTGTGACATTGAAGTTCGACCTAAATTTAGAGTTTCTGTAAAAGATTGCCAGTCTTTGGGAATTTGGGATTTTAAATTTGACGTTGTTTTCCCTTTGCTTATGCGAGAGAGATCTAATCTGTTTCGTGGCCCTCGGCGGGTCAGCCCCTCCCCTCTTTTTATTCGTTTGGTATAAAACTTAGTTGTCAATATTATTTCTTTGAACGTAAGCCACATCTAATCGATACACTTGTCCAGTTTCGAATGACTGGACGTTCACTCAGGAACGTGTTAATGGAATTTTTAACAGCTTTTCTGAATAAATACATTTTTCGTTTAGTTTCGGTAGATTTGTGAAATCCCACATTGTCTCGCTACGTGTTCCCAGTGCCCTCTAAACTTAAAAACAGACCAGTCCACGCAACACATCACGCGCTACCTGCGTAGCCGCTTCCTGCGTGTAACGGACTCCTGACCTATCCAGCGGAACCCGGAACCCCAGCATCCGATGACGGTAGTAGAGGAATCTGCAGCTTACGTGGTAGTAGAACAGTGTGAGCATGTGATTCAAACCCTCCACTCGGCTACGTACCAGAGATCCACAGTCGGTCCTGCAAACTAGCCCTCAAAGCTAGAGAGAATCGCTTGCGATGCAAACCTATACACATCGTTGGTACCAACTTAAGCCGCCACCTCCAGCTGGTTGCATCCCGTATTCTTCGTGGCATCCGGAAAGACCCGTTCCTCTCTCTCTCTCTCTCTCTCTCTCTCTCTCTCTCTCTCTCTCTCTCTCTCTCTCTCTCTCTCTCTCTCTAAGCCATATTGCTCCATTACGCGCCTAACTTTGGTGCTCCCAACTACAAGCAAACCCACCATCTGTGATAGCCTGCATCTTGCAGGCTGGGAGGTGACCTCAGGATGTGAGACGGCTCTGGAACTTTGTGTGGCACAGATAGTGCCTCAGACGTGTTAGACGACCCGCAAAGTCTCACGATCGGTCGACTGGGAAGGATTTCGCAGCCTGCCACGCACTGGGGCGACCACGGGTGAGGTGCTGCCTCACTGCGAGCAGCCTTAACACCGTGTGAAGTAGACTTGCGCATAATAGTTCGCGATCGGGAGGGCTCACTTTAGTTCGCGGCTCTGCTGCGAACTAGTTCGCTCTTTTAGTTCGTCCGCTCCCAGTGACGGCTGAGCGGCGTGGTCTGCGCATGCAGGTGGAGGGAGAAGTTGCCCCACCTAGCTGCTTCATGCGCTTGCTGCTTGAGCCGCTAACGATATCACGCAAACCAAAAGAAACAGTTTGTGGATAATTTCTCGCGTTTAAATTTGGAGTTATCTCTGTATCTTGACATGATGGAATTTATTAGTCCGATATCGCAGCGTGCAGAATACTTCAGAACAAATTTTGTAGTACTGAACTATTTAATCTAGAAGGCAGACGCTCACCTCGAAATGGCTCTCATCAGCAGAAGGCAAACACGTGATTTTTAATTCTGCTGCGCGCCCTCTCGCTATTGCCCGTCGGTCTTCGGAAAAGAATCCAACGAACTAGAAAAAAAGATACGTTTGGTATACTAGTTCGCGACCGGTAACACATGTTTCAGTTCGCGGACGATTGCACATATTTTAGTTCGCGATCGGTAGCTATCCTTTCAGTTCGCAGCTCGGCCGCGAAGTAGGTCGCTCTTTTTAGTTCGTCCGCTCTTTTTAGTTCGTCCGCTCTTTTTAGTTCGTCCGCTCTTTTTAGTTCGTCCGCTCTTTTTAGTTCGTCCGCTCTTTTTAGTTCGTCCGCTCTTTTTAGTTCGTCCGCTCTTTTTAGTTCGTCCGCTCTTTTTAGTTCGTCCGCTCTTTTTAGTTCGTCCGCTCTTTTTAGTTCGTCCGCTTAAAAGCTGTACGTGTGTTGTGTGGATGTTGAACCTGTCGTTAGATCAGACAACAAATTGTTCCTTGACACAGCAATTTGGTTTAATTATGGCCCTGATACTGATGTATATGCTATTAAGTGAGAAACAGTGCATGAAACTGATTATGTGCGCAACGGATATTTTTAACAAAACAACTGTGACATGTAGCCTTTTGAAACAGACACTGACTATACTCAAAGATTTTGACTGCGAGAAAGATATAAAAAAAAAAACCACAAATCACTTTCTTAATGCTTGACTGTGAGAATTTTATGCAGATCAGTTTCTAATTATTGAAATTTAGTATCAATTTAGTATCATAGTCAATTAACTATCATTTACTATGGCACCAATAATGAAATACGTTCAACACTATTATTCACATCAATACTGCACTTTAAATCCACTAATAATTGATTATCAAATGAAGGAAGTAGGTTAATTTTCTAACTACGTAAATGAGAGATGAAAGAAAGTTTAAGTTACTTATTATTAATAATCAGCATTACATTACCTACATAATACAACTTCTGACTTGCTGGCAAAGCAGCCTCTGCTCTACATCGGAGCCATTTACACAACCCAACCGCTCTCTAAGCGAGCTGAACCACTAGTCCTACTCTCTCTCAGTGCGAGCTACAATGCTATGCAATACATGATCTTTGCCAAAGATGAAACTTCATAACGGACACATATCGATACATACAGTAGAAGCGATATTATACATTTTCTTGCAAGCAAGTTACTCGATACAAAACAGGAGGTACAATATTGGACATTTTCTTACAAAATAATTTTTTTATGGACACGTTTCACGCTCTTTTTAGTTCGTCCGCTCTTTTTGGCTTTTGCTACCGCTACTAAAAGCTCTTTCTTTTGTTATGTCAGCTTTTTTATATAATGATCAGTGTTGCCCAAGCGTGTGCTATTACCCGTATTTTTTGGGCAATTAGACATCAAATACTTCAGAAATAATCGAGTTATTTACACGAATGGGTGATACAATGGTATTCAACTACTTTGCATACAGAGTACTCGTAGTATTTTATTTTTAAAATGGATTTATTTATTTATTTAATAGGTCATTGAAGGAACATTACCTACAAAATATGCTAAATGCGTCTACTTTCGTGAATAAAAATGCACTTTTATACATGACTTTTTAATTTTTGGAAGTGATCAACAAAAAATATTACTACTATGGTACAGGTAAAGTATTATATGGCACAAAGAATATACGTATAACATTAACCAATAAAATTTTCTAATTTGTTGCTTAACAATTAGACACACAAAAAATAATCATGAGCCCTGAGTGAGAACTTATTTATTCATATATAGACACTGCTGAATACCTTAGAAAAGAAAATTTGTGGCGGTGAACTATGAAACTACAGCTGAGCTGCATCTCAGCTCGAAATGACGGCAACCGGCAGAAGGGAATCAGGCGATTCTGCGCGCTCTCAATGTTCCCTGTCAGTCTTGGGAAAAGGAGCGGACGAACTAAGAGGCGAGGGATCTGCGAACTAGTTTGTGTAGTTCGCCTGTGGGAACGCTCGTCCGAACTAGTTCGTTCGCTCACTACAGAAGACTAGTGTGAAGAGAGGCCTGCGCGCTGCCGTGCCACGTCCTGCAGAGTACGTTGCGAGCGCGTAGCTCACTGGCTGGCCGATGGTGCACAGCCCACCGCCTCGTATCCGCCCTGAATGTCCTCTCCATCTGACACTTCGTGGCGACTGTGGCCTACCGCCTTCATTGCCTCTAGTTTTGGCGGATGACCCACGGAGGATTGATCGTGTCCTTGCCTTCCTCCGTGAAGGTAGGTTTTATTCTCAGTTCTAGGTCTCGCTTGTTTGGGGTGAGTGGGTTTGTGCCTCTTTGTTGTTTGCAGTGTTTAGAGCCTTTTCCCCCTCCCCCCCCATGTCCTCCACTCTTTACTTTTTTAACGTCGTTGTTTTATTTCTTCCTACTCTGAAGCTGTGATCTGTTGACCACTGTGCCGTTAGTAACTTGTGGTTTAGAAGGTTGTCGTCGCTTCCGGAGCCGGGCTTTCGCTGTCCTAAGTTGGTTTTAGTCTTGTCAGTGAGATGATTTTCATTCCTAGTGGAATGGTCCTTTAGCTTTCCCATATATTTCGTTGGGCTCTGTTGCATGTACGATTCGGAGTTAAAGGGACTGATGACCTCGTTGTTTGGTCCCTCATATCCATCAACACACACACACACGCACGCACGCATTCGCCAGCCAGTGAGCTACGCGATCGCGACCTACTCTGCGTGACGTGGCACGCCAGCGCGCAGGCCTTTCTTCAGACGGTGTTTGCAGCCGCGGCCGCTCGGTGTACACGGCGAACGTGATTGACGGCCGCTCGACCCACAGCAAAGGCACCCCTCCACCACGGCAACAGAGGTTAACACAGTCTGAGTGTCACCAACACAGTACCCGTGACTAAAGTACACAGAAAAACGAACGCCTAAAACGGCTCACTGCAGACTCATCAGTGAGTAACTAAGGAAAAAAAACGAAAATTAGTCGTTAGTTTATCTCCATAGAGGACGCGCAGAACACAGCTATCAAATTACAAGAATTTAGAATAACCAAGTAAATGCTGAAAACAAGAAACGTACATAAAAATTAAAGCTGCCGAGCAGTCAAATAAATGAGAATAGCTCGCTGGAACGTTTGTGCGATCTCGGTGCTGCTTGTTTATAGCTGACAGTATTAAACCATCTGTAACTCGGTTCATAATAAAGACTGTCATGATTCACCCAGCGGAATAATACAATAACAACATACACGCGAGCTCAAGATAAATTAAGAAACTGAAGGAAGAACCGCACAGAAAAGTCAAAATACCCCGGTTAAAACAATTAGGAGATTAGTTGAGATATCAAAGTTGTGGAGTATTGTCATCGGCAGAATCACCTAAATGGTTCGACCTCTTTCTGTCAGTTCTGCCGAGTGGAGACATTACGGCAACCGATATATTGGTAATAACAAAGTTGCTGCAGCTGGTGTAGACTTGCGTTTACCAAACGAATTACACAAGCAGTTGGGTTCAGATATTGGAGTGAGCAGGTACTGCAATGCAACATCTTCACTTACCAGAAGGTGTAGCATGGAAAGCCATATGGAGGTTGGAGCCGGCCGCGGTGGCCGAGGGGACTGCGGCGCGCCAGTCACGGTCTGCACGGCTACTACGGTCGGGGGTTCGAATCCCCCTCGGGCATGGATATTTGTGCCGTCCTTAGTCTTCGCTAGTTCATAAGTAGTTCGTAATTTTTGGGACTGATGACCCCGTAGGGTGCCGTAGAATTACAAACATCTGAACATTTAAGCAGGACCTGGACGCGATTTCAGGCAACAGGATCCGTTAAAAGAAAGTACACCCAACGTCGTTTACAGGTAACATCAGCAACAGATGACCCTTATCTGCGGTTAACAGGTCGTTGATAGCGGAGGCTGAAGCATCTCGGCTGCAATGCACCCTCCCCCCTCCGGGGCAGCAATAAATCGCGCAATACGAACACCAAGTCCGAAATCGCGCATCGGGAAAGTGGCCACTATGCACGGAGGAGGCATACGGTGTGTTCCATTACAACCGCGGCACCGTTCAGCCCGCAGGAACTGGGCGGAGGAACTTCAGGACTGGAGTCGTAACGAACCTGTTCACACAGGCGTCACGACTTTGTGTTCAGATGGACAATAGTCATTTCTTCATCTGGAGAGAACGGGGAATTCGCAACAATCCCGTTTATGTGCAGGAAACACTGGATGAATGGTGAGGGAGCAGTCAGTATTGAATGACGTACGGACCTTCCGTCGTTCAGAACAGTGCTTTGGCTGCTCGTAGGTATAGAGAAGAGATCCTTTGACCTTCTGTTGTGCCCTACACTGGTACCATAGAAGATGGGTTCCTTATGCTGGACGGCAACGCTCGTCCCCTCAGAGCTGCACTGGTGAAGAACATGCTTGAAGCTGAGGGAATTGAACGAAAGGAGTGGCCACCTTGTTCACCGGACTTAAACGCGATTACGGATGTCTGGGATGTACTTGACAGACGCAATGCAGCCGGATCAGCACCTCCCATAACAGTTGCAGAGCTGGATACTGCACTCTCAGAAGAATGGCCAAATATCTTTCAAGAGCTGACTGATAACCTCATCCATGCCACGAAGGTGTGCAAATGTACAGGCCGTCTGAGGTGATCACACCCTATATCAGAGGGCAACGAGAAAACTTTTTCACTATTATGGTAGCACCGTCGTGCCTCGCTGTAAGTAAACTCTATGTGAAACTGAAGTGAAGAGTCGCGACCGCAAAATATCGTTCTGTATTACACACCATTAAAATTGTAACCAATATCTGAATAAAATACGTCACAATATTTAAATTGTGCATTTTGTCTCACCTGATCCCTAATTGCTTTGAGCAGTCTAGTTTTAGTAGTTTGTAAGCCTAGAGACTGAGGACCACACCTGTTTCGTTAGATACATTTACAAAATTTACTTGGTGCATGGTAGTATGAACTGAAGCGAAAAAAATTGTCCGGTTAACGTGGGTCGTAAGCTGTATTACTTAAAATCCACGAGCATTTTTTAATGTTCGTCACTCTGAAAGAGCTCTCTTGTACTAAGCAAGGGCTGGTAACTCTTCCAGCCCACGTTACTAGAGTTTTTCTGTTTCGATACATTAATTCTGCCATATCGCTGAATATTGATAATTCTTCCATGGCCATCCGTACATTCAGTTCACCAGTTCTGTTCATAACTTCGTTAGTGGAGAAATGTGGCAGTGTGTCACAAGAAATCCTTTTTCAGGCTCGCCATAAACTGAATTTGATCTGTTGTTCGTAGTAAATTACTGAAAATGCTCCCCCCCCCCCCCTGTGAAATGACCCTATCTTTGTACGAAAGTGCCTTTAAGTCTGTATGTAGCTTGTTCTTCAGCAGTTGGACTGCGCCGGCCGCGGTGGCCGAGGGGACTGAGGCGCTCCAGTCACGGTCTGCACGGCCACTACGGTCGGGGGTTCGAATCCCCCCCTCGGGCATGGATGATTGTGCCGTCCTTAGTGTTAGTTAGTTCGTAAGTAGTTTGTAAGTTCAGGGACTGATGACCCCGTAGTTCAGTCCCATAAGCTATACAAACATTTGAACATTTGAGTTGGACTGCACACGTAGCAGGGCAATGTTGTTAGAAACGACCTAGGGGTTAGGTACAGGTTAACACGGGTGTGATTTGTTGGGTTGGTTTCCAGTACCAGAGGCATTCCACGGCTTTTTCATTACTGGCTGTGAGACTGCGCAAGGTCGCCCCGACCGTCCAGTGATGCAAGAGGGCAGCGTCTGCACACATGTGCCTCTGCTCGAGGCAGCGTGTACGCAGGGCCATTTGACAGCAACCAGGCTTCTTAAACACTGTGCTCCTCTCTAGCAGCAAAACCTCTTCTCTGTACTCTGGGTCAGGTTTTCCTTGGTTTTCGAGAATCGCATAACACAACCATCGTGCCGGTTCCTTCGAATTAAACGCAGTCTATTATTCGAAATGTTTGAATGTTTGTAAAGCTATGGGGCCAAACTGCAGTGGTTATCGGTCATTACACTTACAAACTACTTTAACTTACACACACAAAACACACGGGAGGACCCGAACCTCCGACTGGGAGCAGACTCTCACTCTAAAGCAAGGCGCCTTAGAGCGTAGGGTCATTTCCGCGCATCTAGTCCATTATTAGCCTTCGTCCGCACCCGAGCCTCCGCAGATTTATTTGAACTCCATTACATCTACATGCGTACTCCGCAAACCACCCGAAAGATGTGTGGCGGAGGGTACCTTGAGTACCACTATCGGTTATTCCTCCTATTCCAGTCACGTATCGTTCGCGGAAAGAAAGATTGTCGGTATGCCTCTGTGTGGGCTCTAATTTCTCTGATTATATCTTCATGATCTCTTAGAGATACACGTAGGAGGGAGCAATATAATGCTAGACTCCTCCGTAAAGGTATGTTCTCTAAACTTCGACAAAAGCCCGTACCGAGCGACAGAGCGTCTCTCCTACAGTCTTCCACTGGAGTTTATCGATCATCTCCGCAACGCTTTCACGATTAGCAAGTGATCCTGTAACGAAGTGCGCTGCTCTCCATTGGATCTTTTCTACTTCCTCCATCAACCCCACCTGGTACGGATCCCACGCCGGTGAGCAGTATTCAAATTGTGGGCGAACAAGTGTACTGTACCCTACTTCCTTTGTTTTCGGACTGCATTTCCTTAGGATTCTTCCAATGAATCTAAGTCTGGCATCCGCTTTGATTTGATTTTTCCAGGGAAGCCAAAACAGTCTTGGTCCAGCCCGCCACTGCCCGCACCGAAACTAAGTTTATTGTGCGGTATCGCTCCCTGTATATCTAGTAAAGCCAACCAATGCCCTTGAACATTGCAAGGAGTCCCTTTACCAGTTCTTTACTAGACACAATTTCTTCGGGTCTGGTTGTCCCAAATGTTCTGTGCCTTTTACTCTCCAATGCAATGCATTCGAAGATCAGATGTGATGCAGTTTCATCACCGTCATCACAGATCCTACATTTAGGGTCCTCTTCTGTTATTCCCATTGTATGTAGGTGTTTTTTGAAATTCTCATGGCCTGTCAGCAATCCAGCCATGAGTCTAATCTCTCTGCTGTTCAGGCCCAGGATTGCAGAGCTTCTTTTAAAACATGGCTTTGGCATCATTACCTTGCCATGTTTTTGTTGATGGACTTTGGTCCAATATTCTACGTGCTGTCTTCTGAGCCAGTTACGTAGCTCCAATTTGATCATTGCCTTGGTGATTGTCAGGACAGGTTCCGGTCCAATAAATGGAGTCTCTGCCCCCATCCTGGCTAATCTGTCGGCATGTTCGTTGCCACTGATCCCCGAGTGGCCAGGGACCCACAATAGGTTGACTCTATTGCTTTCCCCTAGCTCCGCCAGAACCCTGTGACATTCTCCAACAATTTTAGACCTTGTTGCAGGAGCTGCCAGTGATCTCAGGGCTGCCTGGCTGTCTGAATAGATATAGATGCTACGATCTTTGTAGCACCTACGCAAATTCTCCTCCACACATGCCCTGATGGTAGTGATTTCGGCATGGAATACTGAGGCCAGTTTCCCTAGAGAGATGACGCCCTCCATTCTTGGCTGCACCCCGTATACCCCGGTCCCAACGCCTTAGTCCGATTTCGACCCGCTTTACCGACGATTGATTTTATATGGTCGTTCCATTTTAAATCACTCCTAATGCCTACTCTGATACTTTATGGAATTAACTTCCAGTTGCTGACCCGCTATAGTGTAGCTAACTAATAAAGGATCTTTCTTTCTATGTATTCGCAGCACATTACACTTGTCTACATTGAGATTCAATTGCAATTCCCTGTACCATGCATCAATTCGATACAGATCCTCCTGCATTTCAATACAATTGTTACAACCTCTCTATATACTATAGCGTCATCTGCAAAAAGCCTCAGTGAGATTCCGATATTACCCGCAAGGTCATTATATATATTGTGAACAGTAACGGACCCACGACATTCCCCTGTGGCACACCTGACATCACTCTTACTTGGGAATACTTCTCTCCATTGAGAATGACATGCTGCATTATTTTATCTAGGAACTCCTCAATCGAATCACACAATTGGTCTGATAGGCCATGCACTCTTACTTTGTTCATTAAACGACTGTAGGGAACTGTAATACACGCCTTGCGGAAGTCAAGAAACACAGCATCTACCTGAGAACCCGTGTCTATGGCCCTCTGAGTCTCGTGGACGAATAGCGCGAGCTGGGTTCCACACGATCGCTTTTCTCGAAACCCATGCTGATTCCTACAGAGCAGATTTCTAGTCTCAATAAATGTCATTATACTCGAACATAATACATGTTCCAAAATTCTACAACTGACCGACGTTAGAGATATAGGCCTATAGTTGGGCACATCTGTTCGACGTCCCTTCTTAAAAACGGGGATAATCTGCGCTATTTTCCAATCTTTCGGAACGCTACGCTCTTCTAGAGACCTACGGTACCGCAATGCAAAAAAGCAAAAAAGGGGGAAAGTTACTTCGCGTACTCTGTGTAAAAACAGACTGGTATCCCATCTGGTCCTGCGCCCTTTCCTCTTTTGAGGGATTTTGTTTTTTTTTCTATCCATCTGTCAGTCATTTCGATATCTTCCATTTTGTGATATGTGCGGCAATCTAGAGCTGGGTGCGGTGCTGTTGAACGATGAACCTGCTTTGCGTATGTGACATTCACCATAAAAACCATCATTATATGAATTGTATTCGCAATTGAGAAATATGGCTTAGCATCAGCTGTGCAATTGGTGACAAATGAAGGGTTATGCTGGATTGGAATTATAATCCGGATTTCTCGCTTTTCGCGACGGTCACGTTTACCAATGTGCTATTTGTGCACGCCTTTCGGACCGATCCAAACTTCCATGCGCCACACACTGTCTACATTATCGAGACAAATCCAGCTTCGAATCCTGGTTCGGCACAGATTTTCACATGTCACGTAATAAAAAAAAACGCGGCGGATTAGCCGTTCGTACTGGGGCGCCGTGCTGCGGTGCGCGCGGCCGTTCGTCGTCGGGGACGATAGATTTACAAACAAACATCCAAAAAATTAAAAAAAAGTACACCTGATACTGATTCAAATTCACAATTGCAATTTGTAATCTTGTCAGCTGTATTCTTTGAAGATTTAATCTTCGAGGAAGTATCATATCAGCGCACACTCCGTTGGAGGGTGATAATATTCTGCAAACACCCCCAGGCTGTGGCTAAGCCATGCTTCGACCATATCCTCTCTTTGAGGATTGCTAGTCTTGAAAGGTTCGCAGGAAAACTTCTTGAAAAGTAGGATGCGAGATACTGTGGAAAGTAAAGCTGAAGCTATGAGGACGCACCGTTAGACGTTTCGGGATAATTCAGTCGGGAGAGCGCTTGACCGCGAATGGCAAAGCTCCCAGTTTCAATCCAGGTTCTGGCATACATTTCTAATCCGCCAGGAACATTCACATGTATTAATATTTCTACATTGGCACTGGCCATATCGTTAATCACGGACACTGCTCACCGAAGTTCATAAATATGTCGCTTCTCTGAAAGGAGTTAACTTTCCATATACAACAAATCTACGCCGGGTAAACATATTTCCACTGACCAGGCCCGGTATTGGATAAAAATAAAGATACTAGCCTTAGCCTCGTCCTATAGGAATTCAGGAATGAGAAAGGCCTTTGAAATACAGATAATTCAGACATCTCCGAGGGACATTTCATAGCAATGCACTACAAACAGAACCATTTCGTACTCACAGAGGCCCAGTCTTGTCTATACTTGGTTAATATGTTAATGCACTGATGTGGATTCGCTTTACGCTCGGAAATATTATTTCAAATTTTAGCCACCAGATGCAAGTGTGGTGTGTGAATACAAGGTAGATAAACAAGTGATAGCGCGTGTTATGGATCATGACCGGCAAGTGGTCAGTAAAGATAGAGCGAGAAAGGCATGACATTTCGTTTTATTGAGCAACATTGACATAATCACCTCAAAATGAGCACTGTAGTCATCCCTGAGAACAGTGTACCAATTAATACTTTCACCTAGTTGCTAATATTAGAACTAATTCTTTCTTAAACATTAATGCATGAAGGGGTTAGGCGACTATAGAATTTCTGAAAAAAATCTATTTAGTGGTTTTTTTTTTATTTATCCCTAGCGATATCCGTGGTAACACACAACAGTATCTAGAGGTTCAACTAGACTGTTTCGTCATTGGGATTGGCTCCGAAATCCATTTCAGGTGTTAAAATAGATGTGGATGTAGCTATGGATATTGTAGTTAGTGTAGAATGACGGATTTTCATCACCTTGCACATAATGAAGGCAATGGAAATTGAAATTGGAGCTACGAAATGTGCCTGGAGATCGACAAACAGCACATTTAGATTGCAAACAGATCACTAACGGCGCAAAAAAAAAAAAAAGTCGTTTCAATATCAAGCAAAAAGGAAATGGAAGAGCAAGACGATAAATGTGGAAGGCGAATTGTATGGTGCAGGTATCGCAGATTAAATATAGTGCAAATTTATTCATTATTTTCTACTACTCACAACCTCAAACGCGTGTATTTCGGAACGGCATTTTTCAAGTTGACCGCAAAAATACCTTGGAAAATTTTCAACCGAGTCACTTAAAATCGTGAATACATCTTTAACGATACATTCTCTAGTAAATAAATTTTTTATAGCATCTCATGTTATTAACAATTATCTGACGGGTTTGTAGGCATATTCCACTTTAGGAGTGTGCCATGTGATCAAAAAGCAATGTATCGAAAAACTCCTACTTACTTCTATCGGTGTTACTTTAGATGATCAGACGACATTCATTCCAAACTTACAGGAGCTGTTTGTTCGGCAGTGGACCCTGAAGAAACGGAGATGTCATTGCAAAAAGTCTGCACAGCTGCCAGTTTGAAATTAAACGCTGGACAAAAATTATTTTACGCAGTCATTGATATGTAGGATACATACCTCTTTTTGTACTCTAGATTTTTGTAGTTTTTATGACAAATTCAGACTACTAGGGTTGCCTAACTCTATACATACCTAAATTTAAGCTGAAACACGATAATTGTCACACACTGAGGTCCGTGAGCTGCTGCACTTCCATTAAAGCAACCCACTGTTACACTCCTGGCCAAAGGCTGCAACAATGTCGATGAAAAGTCTCACTGTGCGGGAGCCAGACAAAAAGTACAACAATCACGTAACATGTCGTTTTGACTGGCCTGCGAGAGGTGAAAAGCAGCCAAAGTACACTGCCGGGAGAGGAAAGGGGGGGGGGAATACAGAAGGAAAGACAGGGGCCATTTTGATGGAATGACGGCAGCTGCCACTTGGGGAGATAGTTGTAATGTCGTCCTGCAACACAGCGTAGTGATGTATGATGTAACTGCCAGAGTGCCACCTGCGTACACTCGTTAACAGCCAGTGTTTACAACCATAAGGCTCAGTGTGATGTCAACATCTGAAGCAAACAGGCGGAGATTCACTCGTGCTTGCTACAACCAACACCACCTAGAAGACAAGGCCTGACAACTGGCCGTGCCAGCTGACTGGCTGGTCGCTGGGGAACGCCCACCGCCTCGCAACGGCCGGCCAGTCAGCTGGCGGCCGCGGCCTCTCGGTGTGACGTAGGCACGGCCAGTTGTCAGGCCTTGTCTTCTAGGTGGTGTTGCTACAACCGACCGACTGTTAGAACTGGGCCAAATTGCGGCCATGCGAGTGTACAAGTTTCCTAGGGTTCATTTTATTTGCGGACGGAGAAGTTAGTACTGCTTCCTCCCACAAATCCCCTAAAACCTCCACATCCTTGCGGATGCTGTTGCGTAGCAGTGTGCGTTTGTACCGGCCTACAGTACGCACGAGGTGCCGTAGTTACTGTGCAAGTCTTTATGGAAAGCATAGAGTTCTGACTACCCTGTTGTCTTCTATAGTTGCGGCCCCAGCGCAGAAGACAGCACACAGGTCGTTGGTTCTCCTACAGCATACAAGTGAGGCTAAAATAAGTTCTGTAGGATGGAAGCATAAGAATCGACTCGCGAGATTTTTGTCAGGGATGCCATTTATTAAGTAAATAATAAAATATGAACAACTATTGTTAATCCGACACAGCCTATGCTGCCCGTAGTTCATGTTGAGACCTCGACTGTTATCACAATTATACAAAACTTTACTCATTACCGGCGCGTATAGTGGTCAGCTCGAGACTGAAACTGCGGCGCGTTGCGAGAGGGCACCTGACGCTCCATTTCGCGCCAAAACAGGGCCGTCGCGCGCTTTCTGCAAAATCGCTCTTCTCTTGTTACAATAAGAGAAGGCAACTTAAACTTTTTAAACTGTCCAAATCTAGCCTGTCCTTGAGAGATATTTATAATAAATTCTCAGCTCTGAATAATTAATATTTAGTATATAATAAAAAAACTAATTTCAAAAGAAATTACGTGACGTGAAATGCAGCAGCCAATGCGAGGAGAGTACCAGTAACATAGGCGGGCTTTCCCACGGGAACCAGCACCTACTGCGCCATATGCTACTGCTCCCCACCCCACATTTCAACATATGCTGCACTTCTGTCGTTCTTCCGCGTTTAAGACACGTACGATGTTTGCAAAGAAACGGCCAGCGGCCATAAATATGAAGTGGCCATAGGCCAGGAATATCACAAGTGGTGGGGTTGTCCTTCAGGATTATTGCCACACAGGTTGTCCGTGCTGCGTCATTTGTGCAACTGGTAGCAGTGGTGACGTGAACACTCTGACACCGGGAGATGAGGTTCTGAACGTCCACGCAGCACAGACCTCCGCCAATGGCGGCAGCGACAGATGTTCCAGCACAGATAAGGCCGCAGTATCATCGTGCACGGCTGACTGGTGCCGTCACATGATCACTCGGAGGATGAAATGGGGGGGGGGGGGGGCGGCGTGGTCCTCAGTGTCTCCCTGCACGCAAGTGATGGTCGATTGCGCTTACAACGTGGACCTGACGACAGTTGTCGCGTAGAGAGCATTCGTCCAACACACGTCGGCCCCATGCCAAGCTTCATAAACCGGGGGGCGATAATGTACAACTTCAGTTCAGCTTTCGTGTTCCGGGAGGGAATAGTGACCAGCGCTTGGCACATGAAAGACCCGTTCTTTTGGAATTTTTGCAACAGTATGATGTGTTGTTAGTACAGGATAGTGGTCGCTCAAACACTGTGCGTGAAACTGGAAGTGCAAGAAGTCAGTAACTTCCTTGGCCAGCCTTCGAAGTCATCTCCACTGGAGCGCACCTAGCGAAGGTGTTGGTGGTGCAGTATTTTGTGCGAATAGTGACCCCTCTATTATGACCTTGCGAGGTGGCGGAATGGCAACACACTGCACTCACATTAGGTTTTCCGTCATTACCATAAATGATGGTTACTTTGAAAGGGCAAGGCTGATTTAATTACCCAACTATCCCGAGCGTCAGTTCAATCTAACGAGCACGCTGTCGACGAGTCGTTAGACCCTAATCTCCCTCCGTCCCTTCCGTCCCTCTCCTTCTTCCAGTCAAGCCCTTGAGGCATATGATGGTACGACAATTGACACGTGCGACTCTGTTTGTGAAGCTAAGCGATCAAACTGCTGAGGTCATCGCTCCTAAGACGAAGTACCCAAGCTGCCTTACGCTAAGAAGGCGCCTTAGACCGCACGGCCATTGCCGTACGATGCGACTCGTCATACCATAACTACATGAACAGTTCGAGCAGACTTGGAATAATGCATTTCAAGACAGTATTCGCCAACTGTACAATCGAATGAATTCCAGAATCATTGTTTGCATTGCCGCTGCTGGAAGTTAAATCGCGTACTAGTACGGTCCGCTTGGATCGAACCTGGATCCTCAATATAGCTTGAGATATTTATTTATACATGCAATCATTTCATATACTCCGTATGCACTGTACCAACAACAAATCTTGAGTGTAGTGGTAAATTAATGTACTAATCTTTATTTCCGACAGTGTAGTTTACGGGAATAAGTTACGGAACGTGGGAAAACGGGGTTCGAGTCCCGAGGTAGCACATTTTCCTGTGCGATTAATAAATTACACAGATGCGTAATCACATTCGCCATTAAGAGTACATGAATAAGGAGAACCTGCTTAACAGAGACAAGAGTTACTGACTGTGAGAGTCAACAGTTCTTTCGAGTCAGTCGTTTCACATGTGTGCTCAGCAATTACTTGAGTGATAATGTTCAGAACCGAAACAATGCACGGATGTACGCCCGAAAAATTCTACCCGGTGACGGGTTAAAGTATCACATGGTTACGCCCTACTGAAGGAGTAGTGTCGAGTGGTATTAATTTCGGTACCGTGAGGTACGGAATTGCTGTCGTAGAGTTGCAGTTGTTAGAGGAATTGGTGGGCAGGGTAATTGTCCCGCTACACGACCTCGTGCTCCGCCCCTAATGACCTCGTTACTGTCACACGGCCTCTTCCTTTAATACAAAGTCTCCACTGACTTCATAATGGGACGCTAAACGAGACCTATTTCCCCCTTTCCGTTTTTCATTCAGTTGCAAGTAATCCATCATCTTTGCTTCCTTATATTTTATTCTTTTACTTGAATTAACTTTGTAATATCGTGACTGGCTGTTATAACAGTAATTTTATGCAGCTCATCCATAAAGCCCGTGATAGATTTGTTTTACAGAGTGAGCAATGACTGTATTGTATCGGCGCGACAAGTAGACCTTTTTATTTGTACCGTGTAGAGGACGCTGAAAGGAGTAATTTGGCAGAAGACTCTTAGAATAGCACAAGTCGGCAATCTCAGTGAGAGAGGATATGTAGTGTCATTTGGGTCAGATATTTATCACAGTGTTAAGCTATTTCACAACACAGCTTCTAAATCGAAGCTGTCGTGGATGAGGTGACAGATAAATGTGCCCTTCTCTTAATAACTCCAAGCTTCGCAGTTGTAGATAAATCTTCCGCTGTTTCTACTCCGTCGACAGCGTTATTTTACAGACGGCTTATCAGTTTTAAAATAATACACTAGTTACGAAAAGGCGCTAAGCAGACTGGATGTCTGAAGCGATTTATTCATGGCCAATGTTAAGGAGTTTCACGATAATCGTAGCCCTGAATACGTCGTATCAAATTCTTTGGTTCAGTCCTCTACTATGTTAAGGGTAGCTCCAAACGATACCTTTAAAACATACTGGATACTCAGCAGTAAAGACATTCTTGAATGTCCTAACCATAAAGGGCCATTAAAATAATGGAGGTACCTGTACCGTGTATTTTCCAACGTACACTTCCTGCCAATTTAAGAGTATTCTCTGTCAGTGCTTCTAAACCCCCTCATGAACCGTAACAGAACTATGTCATCTCAAAGGAAACAAATTTAATCTTCTCTCTTTTGCTACAGTTTGCTTTTAAATTATTGAACGAAGTTTTTTCTGTATTTTTCGAAATACAACACATTATCCTATTTTTGCATGATTTACAACAGAGGAAAATGTTTTGCGTAACGACTGTTTCGTATTTCAGGCAAGACTCAGAAGCGAATTATGCTCGTTAAAAAAGATCCCACTGTACAGACAGTTTCTGAAGAAGTAGATTTCTCGAATTTTCCAGAATTGTAACATGTACTTTTACCTATAGACTAAATCCTGAAAACAATTTTCAGGCTTTGTGCGTATTCATCATTACCACACTGTATTATAAAACAATCTGTGATATATTCAGTTCACAATTTATCTTAAACAGGGACCTCCGTAATTTTAATATTAAATAAATTTGACTTTTGTATACGTTTTGTATTACTGAACCCCTATTTTATTATTTTGTTTATTTTATTTTTATGGTGGAAGTACTTCCTCCTGTGCAATGACTGGTTTGGGACATGTGAAAAATATTTCGGGTAAGACCTTTTCAGTACGGAGGTTTCCGAACAGCAGTATTTTTTATTTTTTTATCAATTTCATCGTTGTATTCAAATTTCGTCCACCAAAGTTTACAACTAAACCATTTTAACAGCAATTTTACAAGTTTGTAGACTTAACACGTTCAGTACACACAAGATAAATGTATACTAGACTTTATGAAAGCAGTTGTTACAACACATTAACAACAGATGCAAATCCATGATCATGATTGTTCGTCATAACACTTACTGTTCACTGTATGTTTCTCAGTTCGTTTAGACCATGTACTTGCATTAAAATCAACACAAATGTTTTCACAGCGGAACAGTCGTTGTTATTGAAAACCTCAGCCTGACACACTGAAGCCTCATCCGCAGACGGGAAAAACCCATTGTCCACAATATTTTTTAAACCTTTTTGAGATATTTTAATATTTAACCATATATATATATATATATATATATATATATATATATATATATATATATATATATATATAAACTCAATAAGTTTCACTTAAAATGTTATTATATGTATCCAGAACCCAATTTTATCTTATTTCCACGTCCTTTTATAGTTTGAAATCTGTGTATCTCATTTGTAACTGCTATTTTATACCTTGACTACTATCTTACACCTTGACCTCAGAATTGCTTTTAGATGTAAGTCAATAATTACTTATTGAGAATAATTTTAACAAAAATGATCCCCACCAATCAGATGATTTTAAGTACATTGTATAAAGCCTCAGGAAGCTACTATGTTTTAGTAACGACTGTGAACATTCGTTCATCACAGGACAGGTTACAGAGTAACTTCAAAAATGTTGTATGTTTTTAATGTGTTTCCTTTAACTTTTTGATATCATACTTTGTAAATAGTAGCTTATATTCAGTTGTAACATTTGTTTAACAGATCTGAAGATGGGCAGCTGTCCCGAAACCGGACATGTTTTAGAAAATAAAAGCGATCTGGAGACTGATATTCAAGAATTTTGTTTATACTTCGAACCGGAACTGTAATACTGACAGGTCCGTGATATTTTATTACCGCCTTTTTTGGAAATACACTACCAAGCTCGTCAGTTCTCAGCTTCGATAAAGTCTGACGGAACTTGATGCACATCCGTATTCAATGGTCAATCTTAATTTAAAACGTGGAACTGTAAATAAGTAAAATTCTCGAGTACTTTTGTCATACCAGCTGTCAGCCGATACCCCAAATAACATGGTGGACGCGGGTTCAATGTGCCTCAAAGATGGCGGACTCTATGAAATTTAAGCTCGTTGGTAATTCCTGAGAATAACAAGGCAGTGCAGAAGGAATAGCTAGAGTTGGAAATGGCTTCAGTTTTACCGACATGACAAACACCATATTTATTTATGGTTGACTTGTGTACTCAGTCTTTGAAAATATAGTAAAAGCAAAAGTTTAGCGCTTGTATGGAGGCGGGAGTGCCAGTTTCACATGTGACGCCGGCCATCGAAATTTTGAGCATTTTATTCGACGCTTGTTTCCCGATAGCACTTTTTTACTTATTACTTATAACTTCCGAAATGATAGAACATGACAGACTAAATACTTTATTGTCAAATTGACTGACTTTACCCTGAGACTGCCTTGTATCTTCGGGACTGTTTAAAACATGCGTTGTGGTTAGAAGATGTATTTTGGAATCTATCGAATACTGCAGACGAGTCGTACAAACGGGGCGTAGCAAACATAGTCTGAGGAGACGTACCTGAGCGTGTAATAAGCGCCTCCGTAGGTCATACGGCGACGGGAAGCACATACGACCACAGAGGTACACTTGCAAACAAGGGAAACGGCAGACCCCGGACAAGCTCACCTGCACGCCCATGAGTAAACAATTCAGGAGTCTCTTGTTACTCAGACAGCGCTGTCTGCCTGTAGACAGAACTAACTACGTCAGGTCGCTATGTACTGCCGCCATTCAGTTAAAGTTGTGCTATTGGTATCCTAACCCTCCGTTGCTACTGTTGGGTCTCCAGTACCCAGAGCTGAGTGAGCGATTTGTTTTTTGTTAGGTTTACAACACTGAAGACGTGCAGCGTTCCGAGTAGCTTCCTGTCACACAGAGCTGTACCAGTGGATAATGGAGTGACGACGGAAGTTCACTGTCTAGCGTGTACCATATTTGGAATGCCAGACCGAACGTATCTAGTAAGTACTGCTAGTGTCTACAGGAACCAGAGTAGCGAGGGAGGTATTTTTATTTCATCACAAATACAGTTGTAATACGCATCCAAATTGCTGGAACAGTCTATTATTTCAGATGAACCAGAAGATCTGTATAACAATGTTCCACGAAATAAAATGGTTAGTGACGAATCGGACGCAGCTGTAGACGCAGACTTTGAACCATACAGCGAACACCAAACAGAAAGCAGCGGAAGTGGGAATACATATCAGAACAGTAAGAAATATTTTGCTGGTGAGGGCAAGCGTACTAAATCGATGAAAGACGTGCCTATTCCTAGTAGCAGAACGAGGTCACATAGTCCTGATGTGAGAGGAATCCCGAAGACAAAAAACCTTAAAAATATAACGAATGTTTCTCGTATGAAATAATGGATGAAGTAATAATACATGCTAACCAATGCATCAAATACGCTAATTCTAGATACACTGCGTCTGAGACCTTCATTCATGAGGCAGGTAAAGTTTAAATTTAATCATTTTTTGTCGTATTTGGGTACAATCTACAATGTTGGTAGGTTTGATTTGGAAAATATCTGTGATAGAGATGGTGCAGGATTGGAAATACTGTTTTACATTGACCATATAGAGATCGTATTCTGGCAATGACCGAGATTTGACAATGAATCAACTACGTCCGACTGGCGAAAATACGATTTGGCTATTATGCTAAATATACGGTATTTATTCCCCAAAAATTGCAGGGCAGACAATTTTCTTGCAGAATGTGTCTATAGGTGAAATGCTTGTCGGATTCGGAGGGCCTTTCAGTTCTCGAATACACGTTCCTTCCAAACCTGTCAAATTTGAATGAAAATGTTCGTTTACTACATCTATACAACATAACTGAATGTAAGCCTTTTTGTACTGCCAGTCGTTAACAAATAAGAATGATACAGAGATCTGGTCTATGACCGCCTTCGCAACAACGATGGTACAAACGAACACAGTGGCAATGCGGTGCTAACCGTAGAAGCTTGCTGTTGACCAAATGAATTCATCGGCGATGAGAAAGCAATGACGTCGGAAAAAGTTACGGAACGTGCAATTGATAAGCCACCAGTGATGTGTCGGTAAATAAATTAGGTGCAGTTACCGCAGTATCAGGAGCAATATAAAGTACCAGCTTCGCGAGGATTTGACTGCTAATGTGGAGAACAGAAACCTAAAATTACCAAAGGATGAATGATAGGGAGAGAGCGTGAGGATGTTGTTGAACGTGCCAGATGTTTCATCATAAAGCCGTTGCCGGCCGCGGTGGCCGAGGGGACTAAGGCGCTCCAGTCACGGTCTGCACGGCCACTAGGTCGGGGGTTTCGAATCCCCCCTCGGGCATGGATATTTGTGCCGTCTTTGGTCTTAGCTAGTTCATAAGTGGTTTGTAAGTTTAGGGACTGATGACCCCGTAGTTAAGTCCCATAAGCTCTACAAACATTTGAATATTTTTGGGAACTACCTCTCAGTTCTTAACAAGCCTTAAGCCCGTTTTCCACGAGCGAATTTCTGCTGAAAAGCCTATTCGAAGTGCGTGCCACTTTCGCGCTTGCGTGTAAATCTGCCGCGAACTTAAACGCGAGTGCATCATGACGTCAATGATCTGTAGATTGTGCCGAGTGCGGAGTTGTAAATATGCAAGTGTGCTTTCGACTGCCCATGTGCAGAAGCAAGGAACTGTAATGGTGTCAGCTAACAGCGGAAGTTGGCCTATTCTGGTCGAGCTCATTCATATTAATGCTTTCGCATCTTCTTGAACTTTATTCTGTTGTTTCCTTTGTGTTCTCATCGCACCGAAATGGTTACAACAGAGTCGAGTATCCCTTTATTCTTCAGCGTTCTCCTACAAAAAAAAAAAAAAAAAAAAAAAAAAGAGAGAGAGAAGGAATACCTAGAAACAGATATTCACGTTCTACGGGGGGAAAAAGCGTACATTATGCGAAAGTGTTTTAATGAAAAGTACATCAACAGTGACTCAGGATAATTAGAAGAGAATTATTATCGACGTAATTTGACTGTTAGGATGAAAAAGAGAGATCGTATGAAAGAGTAAAAAGCCGCGTTTGCGATATTGATACTTTTGCAAGTATAAATTTCCCTTGTAAAATAAATTAAAAGTTTTGAAATGTTTGTACGGCGCTTTTAGTATTTTTGAGGTCATCAATTATGTGCAGAATTTACCATTTGATATTTGACGAGAATATCAACTATTTATTACCCTTTCGTCACCAAGAAAATGAATCATTTCCTGCTCTGACGTAAAAAGTGCCCTCATAACGTCACTTCATAATTCAGATGCAAAACTACATAGCAGACAGCTCTACTGTTTCGGTGCGGACGTCTATATCAAAACTAACACACGATACAGGCGAGACTCGGTACGAGAATAACACACCAGGGCGCTGCAGTAGACCCACTCGTCTCGAGTAGTCCACTGAGGTAAGAAAGTCGACCGCGTATAAAGGGCTTTAGACAACCCGACAATTCCAGCGGAAACTCAGTAGTTGTCAAATTTCAGGACGTTCTTCGTGAACAAAACACCCCTTAGAAAGTCCTGAAATGATAATGATGCAAAACCTACGTGACGTCAAACACGTTCCGAGCATTCGGGAGAATAGCGTCTGAAACGTACCTCTGGCTTTCCTGATACAGGTTTTCAAGATTTCCCTAAATTATTCCAGGCAAATGCTGGGGTGGTTCATTTAAAAAGGGCACGGCCGATTCCTTCCGCATTCCCCCCCCCCCTTTCGAAAAAAGAAAGAGTACGTGCTTCAGCTCTAAAGTCGACGATGTCGACGCGACGTTATCCCCTTATCTTCTTCCTTCCTTTAATCATGCGTATTGTCGCTACTGATTTCTTTTTCATTCGTTTTTTTCTTCTTTTTGCAACGTATCGTGATAGGGATATGAACGGCAATGCCCGTGTCATTAAACCCAGTCACAGTAATGGTCTCAGATAACCCTCCCGAAACGCACGATTACAAGTTAGGTGTGGATGGTGTGACACCGACCGGCTGAATAGGGGACGGCACCATATTAGAAGTGTGTTCCGCCCGGGGAGAAGTTGATAGCAGGCTGTTCTGACGTGGCTCCACGCAGTAGTGCAGTAGGATGGTTTATACACCCAAGCGCAATACGCTGCATTCAGAGCTAGCCTGTTATTAGTTTGAAATGTGGTCAGCAGACTAAATGCACCTGACCTCTTAAGGTTGCCGTGCGCGCGGCCGTCCGCCTTTGGGGGTTCGAATCCCCCCTCGGGCTAGATGTTTGTGTCGTCTTTAGTATAAGGTTGTTCATAAGTAGTTTGTAAGTTTAGGGACTGATAACCCGGCAGTTAAGTCCCTTAAGCTTTACTAACATTTGATTTGACCTCTTAAGGACTCGAGTATTTCGCGAGATATTCCACGCATATTCCAACGAGTTTTTCGTTTCAGAAAGATAGTTGCCAAATTAACTTTTTAATGTTGCCATTAATACGGGCTGGAAACTGGATACTGTTGATTTTCTTTCTTGCCAACGACGAACATACCCTGAACTACGATAAAGGGCATGGCTTCGATGTACCATCTGTTCTGTCTAAAAGTGGGGTTTCGCATAGTAGCTCTCCATTCTGTCCTGTTTACCGCCATCAAGCACGCATAATTCACGCTTCACTTAGTTACCCGTCAACTTGTACCTCCTCTCACTCTTGTACCACATTGGCCGTTAGAAAGCGTCGGCTGTCAAACAGTCCCGGGTAACGAAAGGTCCCCTCCAGAATTTCTTCCTTTCTCTTACGGGAGTTGGCACGCGATTCTAGCCGCCATGCCAGGGACTGCGAGGCTGCTACCAGCACGTGGAATACCTTATAACCTTATAAAGCGCGCACGCACGCACACACACACAAAACACAAACTTTACAAGTCCTTTAGTCGGACTTTTATCAAGCTTGTGGCATAATACACTTTTGTTTCTGTTCAGAGCCTCCTTCTATACAGTAATGTGCGTTTTTACGTTCTGATGACATCTCAACTCTTCAGTGATAGTACTTCCAAGATATTTAAAGGCTCTTGATTGCCCAACCTCGATACACTGCCGGACAAAATTAGTACACCTGTAAAGACGATGTTGATTATGATCCGACGATCCATCTGAGCTAGTTTGAAATGGATCAAATTGTGGCCTTCGGAGTGGCCGTACGGTCCTTTCGGTCAAAAGTTGGACCTGCCGCGCCAGTTGTGCAACGTGCTGGTTGCAGTGGTCACGTGAACATACGAGGTCCTGGGCGTCCACGTAGCACAAACGTCCGACAAGGTGGTCGCATTGTAAGGGCGGCAGTGGCAGTTACAACACAGATAAGAGGTCAACTGCAAATGGGCAAAGCAGAAAATGTGTACCCAGCCGAGACTTGAACGCCGGTCTCCTGCTTTGTAGGCAGTTGCGCTGACCACTACACCACTGGGGACACAATGATCACCGACCTTGCAAGGACTACCTAAGCACTCCTCCCGTCAGATACAAATTCCCAGCTTTACCCGACCCACAGCGTTGCCCATTCGCAGTTGTCGTCGTATATTCTCTGACTATGAATATACAGTAACTGCAGGATCAGAAGTGATGTCTGTTCTTTCGGAACAGACGCCACATGTACCGGGTGATCAAAAAGTCAGTATAAATTTGAAAATGTAATAAATCACGGAATAATGTAGATAGAGAGGTAAGAATTGACACACATGCTTCGAATGACATGGGTTTTTATTAGAACAAAAAAGTGAAAAAATGTACGACAGATGGCGCTGGAGAGCAACGCCCACAACTGCAGAATTTGGGCTACCGAAAATCCTAGAACTGTCGTGGAAACTCCATTGCACGACGAGAAAATCACGGTATGGGTTGGATTTACATTATCGGGCCTTTTTTCTTCGAGCAACTGCATGATTCTGGTTTTGTATTTGCTACCGTGACGAGTGAGAGGTACGCCGATATGTTACAGAATCGCATCATTCCCAGCCTGGCTGATAAACACTTGCTGGAACGTACGATTTTTATGCAGGTTGGCGCTCCACCCCATATTGCTAGACGCGTGAAAGATCTCTTGCGCGCGTCGTTTGGTGCTGATCGTGTGCACAGCCGCCAATTTCGTATGCTTGGCCTCCCAGGTCCCCAGACCTCAGTCCGTGCAATTATTGGCTTTGGGGTTACTGAAGTCGCAAGTGCATCATCGACCGACATGTTAGGGATGCTTAAAGACAACATCCAACGCCAATGCCTCACCATAACTCTGGACATGCTTTACACTGCTGTTCAGAACACTATTCCTCGACTACAGCTATTGTTGAGAAATTATGGTGAACATACTGAGCATTTCCTGTAAAGAACATCATCTTTGATTTGTCTTAATTTGTTATGCTAATTATTGCTTTTCTAATCAAATGAAGAGCCATCTGTAGGACATTTTTTTGAAGTTTTGTTTTTGGTTCTAATAAAACCCCATGTCATTCCAAGCATGTGTGTTAGAGAGGTAAAACTATCTACATTATTCCATGGTTTATTAAGTTTTCAAATTTATACTGACTTCCTGATCACCCGGTATATACAAATAAGAGGGTTTGTGCGCCTAGAAGTGTCAGCACCAGCTGTTGTCAACTGGTTATTATCAGTGGGACTACGGGCTCGCACACCTCTAGCCAGTGTTCCATCACGCCACAATACTGATGTGCACGGGTAGCCGGGTGCCGTTCAAATGTTTGTTAAGCTTATGGGACTTAACTACGAGGTCACCAGTCCCTAAACTTACAAACTACTTATCAACTACCTTATACTAAGGACGGCACAAATATCCATGTCCGAGGGGGGATTCGAACCCCCGACCGTAGTGGCCGTGCGGACCGTGACTGGAGCGCCTCAGTCCCCTCGGCCACCGCGGCCGGCAAGGTGCCGTCAGGATCACGTGTGGTGGAATGGCTGGCAGTGGTTTTGAGGAAAGAAATGGGATTCTGGCTGAACGCAGGCGATGGTCGTCTTAGGCGCTCGACGAGTCGACTCTGCTGGGCAGGGCAGGCCGCCTAGCCCACTGCCCTCTGCCGCCACGCCGCGCTGCTCCACACAAGAATGTCATGCCAGTCGCGGAGTACGTGGCGCTACAGTCGTTACTCATACTTCTTAGCCGAGTGTGCGAAGAAAAATTCTGCACATCATACGGTCTGGTACCTCCGCTTAATGAACGAGTGACTTCATTTGATTCTTACAAAAAGTTACGTTGCTGGATCAAATTAAGGAAAGCATCGCACTATATTCCATCATCGCCAGATAAGAGAGACAGTTCCTTTTCATTATTGGCCCTAGTTGCTCTGCTGTGTCAAAGTAAGTACGCCATTGCTTAATATTTTATGGTGCTTCCAGAGATAAATGTACATTTTGAAAATTTTGCGCTGGTTGATATTACATCATGCAGTGCAGTGGATGAAATACAGCTAAGATACCAAAATTTTTATTAAAACTGAGAGCAAGTCGATACCTCATTTCATTCTGGAGATTTAGGTGTGCCGGCCGCGGTGGCCGAGGGGATTGAGGCGCTTCAGTCACGATCTGCACGGCCACTACGGTCGGGGGTTCGAATCCCCCCTCGGGCATGGATATTTGTGCCGTCCAGGTTCGTAAGTAGTTCATAAGTAGTTTGTAAGTTTAGGGACTGATGACCCCGTAGTTAAGTCCCATAAGCTTTACAGACATTTGAACATTTTTTCCACTACCCTGCCGCCTGCGGTCAAGTAATACGAGGCGCGTCCAGAAAGTAAGTTCCGTTTGGTAATAACATGAAATTGTACACAGATTCAGAAGAAATTTTCATTGCACAAAATTCTACAACTCTTAAACTACTTTTCCCATAACTGCCGAAATTTTGCAGGCATTTGTCATAGCGGGGCACCAGGTTTTGTATACCTTCTTCATAGAAATCTGCCGCCTGTGTCTTCAACCAGTTGGAAACAGTGAAATTTGGGGGAAGTCCATAGCGAGAGCACTAATTGTAAACCTACGGTTTTCCTGGATTTTGTCTTCAATTGCGTGAACCAGTTCTTCTGTAACCAAAGGTGGACGCCCACTTCGTTTTTTATCGTGCACGTCACTACGCCCGCCATTGAACTGTCGGACCCATCTTCTCACCATCGAATCACTCATCGCATTTGGTCCGTCAACATCGCAAATTTGCCGATAAATTTCACTTGCATTTTCTCGCATTCAGAAACCGGACCTGATTTCACAGGCGGCGGGATTTTCAATCAACGCCGACATTTCAAACAAGCACAACAAAGCGTACGTAACTGACAGCGATCTCCAAATGGCGCACGTTCTTCTCCTTGATACACATCATCTACAGCGCATGTGCGGAACTGCAATCGCAGCGCTGCAGCGGGTATAAATTGAAACGGCACTTACTTTCTGGACGCGCCTCGTATTTTGCAACATTTACCTCTCTGATGTACTTAAAAGGTGTGACAAATAACATAATCGCGGTGTTACATGATGCAAACAGTATTTTTTTGTTGTTGTATTTTTCGTGTTTTTTTCTTTAGCATGTGCATGACTGAATGAGCGTGTTCACACTGTAAAAAAAATGTAAATTGTACGCAGTCAGGACTGAAAGTGTTTATTTTAGTGCGAATGGACTCAAGAGTGAAAATCTTGCGGGATCCTGTAAAAAGAGGCAAGCAAAGGGGAGTTTCAATATGGAAAAGACAGTAGCTCTTGCTCGTGTTGGAACTTCAGTTAGTATTCGTGGACTTGACATTTCAACGGCTATGATGTATAATTACTTTTATTACATACGTATGAAGCGACGTAGGGGAAATTTTGCTGGGAGGGAAGCCAGTCAGGATGAGCAAATTGGCAAGGCTCCACTCGCATAAACGTGGATTATGTCCATTGTTTTCTTACAATAGCTGCATTAACAGCGATATCTGACATTCCTTTAATTCTTATACTTGTCAGTGAGTTTCGATAGGCCGCATAGTATGTATGAAGGACAAACAATCAGTTCTGCAAAACACAAGTGAAGAGACGGAAAACTTCAAAGTCTGGCCGCAAGTCGCATTATTCATTGTTTATATGTGGAGAGACCAACGCCCTTTCTGAACCACTAATTAAATCATACTTGTCTATATATGAAATACACTGCCATCTTTTACGGGTTTTGAAATTTGATCTGAGACCCAAACACTACTTGATTCTCGCAAAACCATATAAATATACAGAACTTCGATTACAACAAGTATGTGCGACCGTTATGCTGTCAGCAATGTATATCCCATGTAGGCTTGGAACATGGCAACCGGAGATGACGGTCGTGCGCCTGCGAAGTCTGCCTGCGAGATTCTGTGAGTGCGTCTCTCTCTGCCTTCCGAAGGCCGTGGCCGATAGCTAAGGAGCAGGTGGCTGAGTGCGTTTTTGTGTGCCTGTCGCGACTGGGCCAACTTCTTTGTGTCAGTAATATTGTAGTGTCGTAAAGATTACAGATAACGATGCGTATGGAGGCAATCCAAGCAGTCGACTTCCCTCGCTCAACAAGCGAATATTCAGTAGAAAAGGAAATAATGTTCAAAAAATATTCAAATGTTTGTAGAACTTATGGGACTTAACTACGGGGTCATCAGTCCCTAAGCTTACAAACTACTTATGAACTAGCTAAGACTAAGGACGGCACAAATATCCATGCCCGAGGGGGGATTCGAACCCCCGATCGTAGTGGCCGTGCAGACCGTGACTGGAGCACCTCAGTCCCCTCGGCCACCGCGGCGGGCGGAAATAATGTAATAGGACGGAGTACTCTGCATCATTTGCTGTGTATTGCGGAGTGTGTATAGTCACTCCAAAAATTTGAAAGTCTGATTTTTATTCCTGTCGTAAAAGGAACATAACGCAGTTCCAATTAATAACTGAACCGACCAGTCAGTTGTAACGAATTATTATGTAGGCCCGGCCCAGCGTGTGGTCTTAGTGTATCGACTTAGTTGTAACAATGTAACATGATTGCTAAATCAAGTTTTTAAGACACACCCAAATCGTAGAGTTCGGTAGAGAAGTTTATACAAAATTCGTCCCGCATACATTGACCTCCGAACACAAACAACGGCTCTTGGACTCTTGCCACGAATTGAAAGAAAAAGAGCGGACAGTTCTTTTTCTAAAGAAAAACAACAAAATCGTCCCGGGAGGTGATATTTGGTGTTATCAGTATGAACTTAACCCAAAACGACAGTGCAGAAATTAGCTCATCTCACCGTCTGACAAGTGACACAATTCTTTAGGTGACTACGTTCAAAAATTGCTCAGGCACTGTTATGCCTGTTGTCAATGAAGCTTTTCATGTAACTATGTTGTCCTTGTTTCAAAAAATAAAGGAAAAGGTAAACTTGCTATCTGGTTGCACCTCGTTTGTGTGGTATCTAGTCTTTCGGGCATATTAATCCAGTCGTGAAACTTTGGACTGGTGAAGTAGAGAGAAGCACGCACAAAGGTTGCCTGATCTCAGAAATAGCGTGTTTTTAATGCCTGCTATTTGATTTCCATATCAGTGACGTAATTGCTTAATTTCACTTATAACCGGCTGTTAATAATGAACAGAAACGTGCTTGTTGAGAGACGTTACAGCGACGTTTGTGGGGGGAATGTAGAAGATAGACTATCTCCTTAGCCATCGGGCGAGGGTCCTAAATAACGGGAATTGTGAATCAATAAAACCGTACCAAACACTGCCCGCCGGCATCGACTGGTCGTTGCTATTTTTGCACGGTTGCCCGCTAAATTCTTCCTATTCTCAAAGATAACGAATTATAACGAGACCACCGCGGTGGAGTAGCCGAGCGGTCTAAAGCGCCTCGCTGCGGAGCGCGCGGTTGCTCGCCGTGGAGGTTCGAGTAAGCTATGGACTGATGACCACGCGTTTTGGTCCGATAGATTTATAAACATTTGAACATTTATAACGAGACCAGACGCAGAAACAAAATTAAAAACCCTACAGCTCGAAGCGAACTTCGTGCATCACAGCGAGTTGCATGGCGCTACCTGAAGTACGGTTATATGGTCGTTTGAAGACTTTTAATAACGCGCTCTCAGAGGAGGAGGAGGAGGAGGAGGAGGAGGAAGAAAGGAGGCTTACGGGTTCACGTCTCTGGCAGAAGGGAAACATTTTACATTGCCTTATATAAACGATATTAAAATTAGTTTAAGAAGGAGCAAGACTCTCCAATATCGCGTTTTACGCCAATATTACATTAAAAACGTATGACTCGAATTAAAAGCTTCTGCGGCGCAAGGTAAAAGCGCACCGAAAATTGGTCCAACTCCACAAATTATCACTTTTATGGATAAGAGTGACTACTTTGAGCAAAAGGCAAATTAATATGCGTCCACTGTTAAATTTTGCGGTCTGGATTTACACTCCTTTTCCCTTGGGTACATGGAAGTTCGAATTATTGAATGAATGCAGTTACTTTTTCAATATGTATTATGTACGGCGCAATTTTCCCTTATGAAAACTGACCATATATGGATGTTTTTTCTAAGCATTTCTCATAACGCGGCAGTTTTTTCTAAATAGTGCCGGAAAAAATACTTCCGACGTAATACACCTAATATACACAGCTACGTTTTCTCTGTTAACACTGCAGCAATGTTCGACTTGCAGGGCAGCAGTGTTTGACTTGTAGTGATGAAGATTAGATTAGATGTACTTTTAGTTCCAATTGATCCAAATGGAAGATATTCTCTTGGATGTAGAACATGTCAGAAAAACAAGATACACAATAAATACTTCCAAAATGAGATCATATGTATTGAGCCGCGGCGGAGTGGCCGAGCACATTGAGGCGCTATGCTCCTATGCGCGAGGCCGTTCGCTGGCGGGGGTTCGAATTCTCTTTCTGGCATGACTGTTTGTATTGTCTTTAGCATGTTTGTTGTTGTGGTCTTCAGTCCGGAGACTGGTTTGATGCAGCTCTCCACAATACCCTATCCTGAGCAAGCCTCTTCATCTCCACATAAGAATGGCAACCTACATCTGTCTGAATCTGCTTACTGTATCCATTTCTTGGTCTTCCTCTGCGATTTTTACCCGACACACTTCCCTCCAACGCTAACATAAGGTAGTTTATAAGGAGTTTGTAAGTAGTTTGTAAGTTTATGGACTGATGACCCCGCAGTTAAGTCATATAAGCTTAACAATCATTTGAATATTTTTAGATGTATCGATGTACCTTCCACCGATCCCTAATGTAATTGCCGTTGTGGATGTAGAATCGCTCACAAAATCCAAAATCCTAAGAATACTTATTAAATATTGTCTGTTCATTACTGCGTCTACCAGATATGTTCCACAAATCGAACTAGGTGTCTTCAAAGATACACAATGAAATCAATGTGTAATTGTTTCGTTGTTCATAATGTAAGGTTCCTGACTCCACGCTTAGGTTATTTTAATACCATCTGTATAATGCTCAAAAAAGGCGAATAATTTCCTGTTCAGAATAATCATACAGTGTTGTTGAACTAGCTGCATCACTTCTCATTGCCCGTTCGTCACAAAAATTTTCATCATGCGAACATATTATAGCGCTTTTAACACTCAACACTGTAAATACTTAAATGGAATCTTGTTGGGTGATACGGCGAATGATGGCTGCGTCTTGTCGTAACGTGTCCTTTACTTTCAGTACCCAGGCGAAGTCACTTAGCATGAAAAGTACGGAAGTCAGTGAAATGTTGCGACAAGGCGACCACACCACTCACTTGATTACCCGACAACATTTCATCACAGGAATACGCCGAGAAAGCATGCAGTCTAACCCCCCCCCCCCTCAGTCCACGTACCACCACCGTCACTCGCCTCTCCTTCTCTCGTTGCACTCTCTCCTGTCTCTCTCGCTCTTCCTTATCCCTGTCCCCTACTCTGCCCCTTTGTTGTGTCTCTCTCTCTCTCGCTCTCTCTCTCTCTCGCTCTCTCTCTCTCTCTCTCTCTCTCTCTCTCTCTCTCTCTCTCTCTCATTGACATTGTGCTTGTCCCATTCTTTTTCTCTCTGACACTGCCTCCTTCTCTGTCGCTTGAAGTCTAATGTTTCGCTCTGCAGCAAGTTTTTAATTTTTTACGCTGTTGACGAGTATATTTCAACGTAGGAGTATAGGAAATGACGGATATTGGGCCAAGTTTTGTTTTTGTTTTAAATTTAACTTGCTGGGGGTAGGTGTAGTGGGGTTGGGGTGGGATAGGTCATATATTTTATACATGGGCTCTTCCCCCCCTCCCCCCCCCCCCCCCTCTCTCTCTCTCTCTCTCTCTCTCTCTCTCTCTCTCTCTCTCTCTCTCTCTCTCTCGTTTTATTTCCACTGTATTTTCTCCCCTTGCTTCCACGGCTGCAAGCTCCTTCCATCTTGGTTTCTTATCGCCATTGTTTGTCACTGTCTCTCTACCTCCCTCTGCTATTGCCTTCATCCATATCTCTTTCGATGCCCTGTCTGTGTCCCAGTATGTCTTTTTTCTTTGTCTTCCACTGACAGTCTCCTCTCTTATCCAATGTTGCTGCCTCCCTGTGCGGTGGTACCAGTTTTAATGAACTCCGATTTCATTAACAATCGCCGGCCGCGGTGGCGGCGCACCAGTCACGGTCCGCACGGCCACTACGGTCGGGGGTTCGAATCCCCTCTCGGGCATGGATATTTGTGCCGTCCTTAGTATTAGCTAGTTCATAAGTAGTTTGTAAGCTTAGGGACTGATGACCCCGTAGTTAAGTCCCGTAAGTTCTAAAAAACATTTGAACATTTTGGATAAAATTATTCGTAATTCCCCATAATACGACGCTGTGATACATATATACGACGATCTATTTAGCTTTGAAGCGTCCACGGGCACAGCAAATGCCAAATAAAATGAAAAATCAGCATAAATGCACACGTAAAAGTAACTTCTCTACTAAGTTTTTCTGAAAATGCAACAAATCTGATTTATAAAGAATGTTACGTAACATAGATAATTTGTGTTGACATTTATAAAATCCGTGGCAGTGATTATCAGCGGTCCCAGGTGTCCTGTCTGAGTTGAGATTACATCACACACCTGGCTTTTGAACTGTCTCAAGCCTTCTCCTTGCATCACCATGAATTCTACTGCCTGCAGCCTTTGCGCTCATCCTAATATCACGCCAGTCATTATTTCTGCTTAGCTTCAATATTAAATATTATTTCTAGTTCTCGATGGTTTATAATTGTAATGGATTTGATGTGGAATTATCTTGTTGCAGATACGCTTGGCTTCTAGGGGCGCATCTGAGCCGCCGCATCTGTGCAGTTGGTGAGTGCCTCTACTTTGTCTCGACCGTTTTATCAGCTTCTGCGAACGGCCAGTTCACCCGTATTCACCGTTCATAGATTCCGCATTTACAACTTGTACAAAAACCAGACAGCGGTTGTCAGAGTTGAAGGGCATGAAAGGGATGCAGTGGTTGGAAAGGGAGTAAGACAGGGTTGTAGCCTTTCTCCAATGTTATTCAATTTGTACAATGAGCAAGCTATAAAAGAAAGCAAGGAGAAATTTGGAGAAGGAATTAAAGTTCAGGGTGAAGAATTAAAAACATTGCGTTTTGCCGACGGCATAGTAATTCTGTCAGATACAGCAAAGGACCTGGAAGAGCAATTGAACGGAATGGACAGTGTGCTGAAAGGTATATAAGATGAATATTAACAAGAGCAAAACTAGGGTAATGGAGTGCAGTGTAAGAAAATCAGATGATGCTGAAGGAATTAGATTAGGTAACGAAGCAATAAAGGAGGTAGATGAGTTTTGTTACTTGGGCAGTAAAATAACAAGTGATGGTCGCAGTACAGAGGATATAAAATGCAGAATGGCAATGGGAAGAAAAGTATTTTTGAAAAAGAAATTTGCTAACATCGAATATTAATTTAAGTGTAAGGAAGTCTTTTCTGAAGGCATTTGTGTGGAGTGTTGGCTTGTATGGGTGTGAAACATGGACGATAAGCTGTGCGGACAGGAAGAGGACAGAGGCTTTTGAAATGTGGTGCTACAGAAGAATGCTGAAGATTAGGTGGGAAGATCGCATAACTAATGAAGAGGTACTGAACAGAATTGGTGAGAAAAGGAATTTTTGGCATACCCTGACTAAAAGAAGGGATAGATTGCTAGGACACATTCTTAGACGTCAAGGAATTGTGAATTTAGTGTTGGAGGGAAGTATGTGGGGTAAAAACCGCAGAGGAAGACCAAGAGATGGATACAGTAAGAAGATTCAGACAGATGTCGGTTGCCATTCTTATGTGGAGATGAAGAGGCTTGCCCAGGATAGGGTATTGTGGAGAGCTGCATCAAACCAGTCTCCGGACTGAAGACCACAACAACAACAACAACATATTCCGCTTCATCGATTAAGACATTACTCGCAGTATCTTGCTGATGGCCCCATTTTCCGTTTTTATCTTGCTGTAATTCGTGTCCTCATGAAATCATTGTACATACGTTAATACACAGAGAGAGATACCAACAATAATTGAACTTCAGGGTATTTTTAAATTTATAGACGATATTCCTTTATGGTTTCAGTTCATTGTTTGTCTTTTGTCAAATGCATGTACTATTTCATTTGACTTTGCAAAACGGAAGTTTAAAATTGAATTAATATTTTCACAGAAAAAAGGTATGTTCCGACACATCGTGTGATGTATATTGATGATCAAAAATAATTCTTTGTTCAGTCGACCATGTCAGAATCTAAAGTTCACTGGGCATTAAGTGGCGAAATAGATTAACAAAAAGTAGAGCCTACTTCATTCAAACATCGTTGCAACGTTAGTTTTAAATAGATAATATCCTAACGTCCAAATTAAACCAGTTAACACGATGTTGTGGTATGGTAGAGCGACTTCATAAGCCAGCCTTATAAAGTCGCTCTGACAATCAACAGCACAGATAAGTGTATTTTGTGTATATTTTGACACTCCATCTGCGTTAACAACTATAACGCCGAGCAATTCAGTAAAGACATAAATGCTGTAAGATGCCAGACTAGAAAGTGGTACCTCACCATGCCGAACCCGGCCGTTAGAACAATAAAAACTCTTGCGATCTTGGCATGATATTAATTTTAATGAAAAATATTGTTGCTGTCCTGTAGGCAGAGCGTCATCCACAAAATGTTCGCTCTCATTAGTTTTTTCTTTTATAAGGTTGTGGTCGCGTTTGTAAGACGGTAGCGGACAGACTGGCGAAAGCAGACGAAGGAAACATTATCGGAGAACAACCGAAATAGCTGGATTGGCAGCTGTGCACCCCAGCCTACGGATAAGTTACACAACAGTATTCCTGTATTTATGTAAGTACTATGATCGGAATATTGCGTCGTCATAAGATTAGTATCGAGGCCTACGAAAAGGCAGGCCATAGCGCAGACGTCATGCCACGTAAGCAAGGTAGTTCAGAGCCAACGCGATCGCTAGCTCACTGGCTGCACCGAGGCACAGACAAATATATACAGATGGGAAACCTCCGTAAGGGCCCGGTCCTACGCTCAGAGGTGTGGGGAGGGAGGTTTTCCAGCAGTTCCGTAAGATGTCCCATGATGGCGCTGAGGTCAGAAGCAGCCCTTTAAACTGGCCAGAGCAGGCGGCAGGTAGCGGCTGCCTCCACCACCACCTCCCCACAAACGCCAGCAAGCCGGACACAGCCGTGGCCTTTTGGCAGGTGGCACGAGCTCTCCCCTCACCCTCCCCTCCACGCTACCCTCTGACGTGCGAGAAGCACCCTAAGCCAGCAATCCGCCTGACACCTGCTAGCATCTTATGGAACTACGAGGGGAGCGTAGGACAGTGGTTTAGAGGGGGCTGCTCCTCTGTATATGTTACTCTGTGACCGAGGCCAACGAGAAAGACAGGCCGTGGCGCGCCTGTCAAATCACGTTAAGCAAGGTAGGCCTGAGTCGGCGCGATCGCTAGCTGAGTGGCACGCCGCTGTGAGGCAGTGTGGTGTGCCCCAGCGGCCGGCCAATCGGGCGATCGCGCCGGCTCGGAACTACCTTGCTTACTTGGTATGACGTAGGCCTCAGTATCATCGATACCACGTGTCACTGCACGAGAACGTGATGGCAACTATTTCCGTAACCGGTTAGCGTTTCGTGAATTGGTACATCAAATTCAAATGACCACCACCACTTTCTTTACCGAGGCACTATTTTCCAACGAGTGTACATTCAAAAACCATGGTAACATTAACCAGCACAACTTGCATTATTGGAGTGTAGACAATCCCTATTGGTCGTGGCACATTAACCAAATTCAAATGTTTGTGTCGAAATTATTGGCAATTGCGATTTTCTTACAGCTCCACTGTATTAGGCATAGGCAAATGTTTGTAAATCTATGGGACTTAATTACTGTGGTTATCAGTCCGTAAGCTCACACACTACTTAAACAAACGTAAGGATAACACGCACACGCCCGACGGAGGATTCGAATCTCCGACGGTGAGGAACCGGTCCCAACACAGCAAGTCGCCCTTGAGTGCTCCACCACTGCATCCTGGGGCACGTTAACTATCAACGTCATTACTTGCAAGAATTGTATAAGCGACTGTGAATATTAATAAACATCAACTGCCTGATTTAATGGTGACATCAAAATTTGTGACGGACTGGGACATGAACGTGGATTTCCGCTATCCTGTAAGTTTGAAGGACGTTTGTATGGTTCCATCGATAAACTTACACTGCACGTCGTATTTAATCAACATCCCTGGTCGTTAACATGTGGTGTGGTAACATGGGGAACAAACTCATTAGTCCGTTTTTTATCGACTGCACACGTTGAATTGACGCTTATATAGATCGTTTTTGGATCAGGGACTACTGATACTATGTCAGGATGTTTCCGTTGACGTTCGACAATGTATGACGTTTCAGCATGACGGTTGCCCAACACATTACGCATATGAATCTCTGCACACGTATTGTGATGTACTCTTTCAGTTCTACGTTTGCGTGATACGTGTACCCCGTTTGCAGTGCACTGCCTGTTACGATACACCGTAGTTAGCTACACAGCTGCAGTGGCGAGTCGTGTGTGTGTGTGTGTGTGTGTGTGTGTGTGTGTGTGTGTGTGTGTGTGTGTGTTTTGTCCTTAGGTTAGTTTACCTTAGTTTAAGTAGTTTGTAAGCTACAGACTGATGACCACGCAGTTTGGTCCGATAGATTTACAAACATTTGAACATTTCTAGCACGCTACTGCCTGAGCTACTGTAAACAATTGGTTTGACTATATATACATTGTATATTTACGGCGCTCAAAATGTTACAGCAGTTTTTCTCCGAGTTTTCTGGATAGTGCGCGTTGAGACTTAAGTGAGGAACAGCCTTGAGGTATACTAGTAACATGTCAAGTCTCGCCCCAAACTGAATTTTCGAGACAGCAAGGTCTCCTTGTTGGATGGTTTCTGAAAGCTTAGATTCCACACAAAATGTGGCTTCCCAACATCTGGTTTCCTGTAACACTCTAAGCAAAGACTAGGACAGTTCATACTGAAGGCAAAGACAATTTCTTTCACTTAACCTTGGCAGTGACCACATTGTCGACAAGACGCTAAACTCAAAGGGGTCTTCTTTTACTTGAGCCTGGGACGGGGAGGTGGCAAGTGGGTAAGGGCGCGTGTTAAAGGCGACCAGCTGAGTGGCTAATGAACACTGATAACTTGGCCGGCGCTCCGACCTGCGAGATGCGCTGTGAATGGCAACCGCCTGCAGCCTCACTCCAAGGGTCGCCTCTTTGTGCGCAAGCCGGCTCACATTATCTGATCCTGTAGGCGAGTTGCAAGCGGCGTCCCCCACTGCGCGACACTAGTGTGACCGCTCGCTCTGTAGCTTACGAAACCCTCACTCCAACAGTACTAAATATTGTTCTGCAGTCTAGCATCTGCACGACATAGACGCTATAAAGGAAATACAGAACGTGCAGAGAGAAGCACTGGCGAACACGATAAGAGGCGTTGTGATCATGATTGTATGGCTTACACTAAAATTTCAGAGTATGTTACCAAAAGAGTTAAATAATTACCAGTTTACTTATATTACCACAACCATTCACAAATTATTTTTCAGTTGCAAATGGTACTTATTTAGCTAAAGGTTTCGAGGCTTGTGTCTTACCTTCAGACCATTTTGGCATTACATAAATTATAAGAATATTTTACTATGGTTTTACATTAGCAAAATCTTGCTGCCTGTAGAAATGAACCTGTGAAAAACAAGAAGATAACCTATGTGAGGTGATGTCTCTTTCGGCTACCTGTTTTATCGTACATGTTTATTTTACCAATTCACTTTGTTCATGCTGAGTAGCTTTCGTGACACCATTTGTCTTCTATAAAATAAATATTTACAATAAAACGGGTAGCCAAAAGAGACATCACCCCACATGGCTCTTTTTTTGTTTTTCAAAAATGTCTGTAAATCTATCGGACCAAACTGCATGGGCATCAGTCCGTAGCTTACAAACTACTTAAACCTAGGTAAACTAACCCAAGGACAACACACACAAACCATGTCTCAAGGAGGACTCGAACCTCCACGGCGAGCAACCGCGCGCTCCGCAGCGAAGCGCTTTAGACCGCTCGGCTACTCCACCGCGGCTTTTTGTTTTTCATAGGTTTTCTATTAAAGGCAGCAAAATTTTGTTTGCGGTAATATGAGTAAACTGTTAAATTTTCACAATCGCGGTCGGAAAAAAAAAAAATATTATGGCTTTAAACTGTCGAGGAAACTAATATCCAAGGGGCGTTAATAATGTTGATGACTGAACGTAAGAAGAAGAAGAAGAAGAAGAAGAAGAAGAAGAAGAACTGTTTAACAGACGAATGTCTTGTACCTACTCAAGTTTAAAATAATGGGTGGTGATTCTGCAAATATTTGAACTTACCAATTTGTTGCATTACAAATGTTCGCATTCCAAGCTAAATTTGGGTAAATGAAAGATTCTGCTCATTCTTTCCACTGCCAGCGGTTCGCACGATTTTTAACGAAAATGACATTGGCAAAAGTACACAATTCACAGTCCACGAACATGGCGCATAAACGCCTAAACGGAGAAGCTGTTCGTGCCTCGCAGCATTTCTTGCAATCCGGCGTATTTCGATACGTTCCAATGTGAGTGCTACGGTTCCAAGCTTGTAACAGTTCTAAGCTCTTAGCAGAAACAGTGCGTAATGAAAATATTAATTCCATTTAATAGTCTCAAGAAACTTCCCTGGAGAAGCCAACACATACCCATTACTTTTCGGGGACTAGACGTTTTAAAAATCTGTTTCCTTAATTAATAAGTTTAAATGTTCAAATGTTTGTAGATCTATCGGACCAAAGTGCGTGGTCATCAGGCCGTAGGTTACAAACTACTTAAACTAAGGTGAACTAACCTAATGACAAACAAACGCACCCATGCCCCAGGGAGGACTCGAACCTCCAACGGCGAGCAACCGCGCGCTCCGCAGCGAGGCGCCTTAGACCGCTCGGCTACTCCACCGCGGCTAATAAGTTTAAAAACGGGTTTCTGAACTTTGCTTTATAAGAACGGCATTAACAACAAAGAATAAAATTCTCAATTGTTGGTTGGTATCCACGTCTTAAAAAAATGTAAAAATATGAAATGGGCCATTGCGACTGATATGTAATTCTGAGTATATTTTGTACGGTCTCCAGTAAGTATGTAAGCGATTTAAAAAAAAATGTTCAAATGTTTGTAGAGCTTATGGGACTTAACTACGGGGTCATCAGTCCCTAAACTTACAAACCACTTATGAACTAACTAAGACTAAGGACGGCACAAATATCCATGCCCGAGGGGGGATTCGAACCCCCGACCGTAGTGCGCGTGCAGAACGTGACTGGCGCGCCACAGACCGCTCGGCCACCGGCTGTAAGCGATTTCACGGCCGAACTCAGTTGTCAGAGGACGGTCGAGGCTTTAGCGCGTGGGCGTTGTTTAATTATGCACGCGTCCTAGTTCCTGCTATGACGTACCGGCATTGTGCACATGAAAAACAGCCTCCCTCCATCTAGAATGGCCTACCACGCTTGATCCATCCTTTTTGGTCTGTCGTTTATCAGATAGCTTTGACCACGCTTGTCGCTTGCGTAATGAACTATTAAGAGGCCTTCCACTTTCGCACGATTTTAGATACATTTACGCCCTTAACCTCACGTCTATAATAGGTGAACATTGACATTTAGCTTACACTGCGCATTATGTATTTCTTTAGCGTTGCTTAAATGTTTTAACACATCTCTTACTGTCATTTCTGGATTTTGTCTGTTAATTTGTGTTAAACGATGCTGTCAGTTATTTCAAACTGGTAACTTGGTACGTACCGTTCATTATACAGTGTGTCTCAAACGTATTTGGTCACATTCAGACCACTGATGGTGGGTCCACAAGCAAATGTATTGAGGTTGGGTACCAATGGTTGGAAACACACATTTATTGCATTACGGTCCATACTCAACGTACACCTCGTAACAGTAATGCAGCTGTCATTTTCCAAAGCGACGACCGCCAGTCTTCATGAATGCATGGTAACGGTAAATGAAGTTCTGCCGCTCTTAGAGCCCTGGTGTCTTTTCTACCAGCAGGCAGCTTGAACCCTAGTAAGCGGGGTTTCATCCGTTTCCACGCGGGCTTCGTGTACCAACAACTCAACCACAGAGAAAGTTCAGAGGCGTGAGATGCCACGATCGCCCTTGCCACAGGACATAACCTGTCTTCCAACCGAAGTACGAGGGTACGTGTTGATAAGGTGATAGCTAGCATAACCATGGAACGGGCCGGTACACCGCCCTGTTGAAACTACACATCATTTCGCAGACAAGAAGGAACTTACAGCGACAGGGAACTGTGGTAGCGCACCAGGTAACAGGGAGGCAGCAAATTTGCTCCTCTTAGGTGATCTTGGAAGATGATCGCCTATAGGATGAGAGGGAATTTTGCTTGGTAGACAGCGCGGGAATTTTTCTTACTCCAGTCACTAAATACATGCGTTGAAACGGGTGGTCGTCGTTTAGACAAAGTTCTGAGAGCTACGCTGTTAAAGAGTACACTAGCTGTGTCCAGAACACACAAAAATACGCGTTTCCGACCATTGGTTTCCTACCTCATTGTAATCGGCCGTGGCAACGTGTATGGACTGTCATTGCTTCTGATGCTATGGATTTGCTTCCCGTCGCTGTATGTGTCGGAATTCTAAATTATCTCGCTTCAATAAAGGAGGCAGTACTAACGCTACGACTGATCTTACGAACCCAGCGAGGCGGCGCTGTGCAACACATTGAACTCACATTCGGGAGGACGGTGGTTCAAATCCATCTACTGCCGTCCAGATTTAGATCTTCTGTGATCCCCATAAACCACTGCAGGCAGATCCCAAGATAGTTGCTTTTAAAGGGTTCCGCAGATTTAATTCCCCATCCTTATCCAAAAATCAGAGCGTGAGCTCTGGTCTCTAATGACCAAGCTGTCGATGGGACATTAAACTTCAAGCTTCGTTCGTTCCTTCCTTCCTTCCTTCGCCTTACGAAATAGGTTAAGCAGTCGCGAAAATACGTTTATTAACAATCGTATTTTAGACATACTCTAACTTTCGGCAGTTTCCTCTTAGCAAATTCTTCGAAATTCAGGAAACGAAACACTATACAGCTTACAGGATAACCAGACAGGACCTATGAGAGTAGAGGGGCGTGGAACAGAAACAGTCATTGAAAAAGTAATGAGACAGGGTTGTCGGTTGTCCCTGATGTTCAGCCTTTACATTGAGCAAGCCTTACAGGAATAAACTTCTTAGAGGGAATCGAAGATACGGGAGGAGAAATAAGAAAATAACTGTTTGCAGATGATAAAGTAATCGCAAGAGCACTTGAACGGAATGGTCTGTCTTGAAACGATATAAAATTAAATTCAACGAAAGAAATACGAAGGTATTAAGGCAGGGTATTCTGAGGGAGTTAGATTAGCAAATGTGATAGTAAAAGTTGCAGAAGGGTTTCGCTATTTGGACAGCAAAATAAATAATAAAGTTAAGAGAATGCAAAAAATCAGTCTTGCTGTAGCAACGAGCATTTCTTAAAAGAAAAGAGGAATCTGTTAACATCTAGTACAAATTTAACTGTGCGTATAGTGTTCCACACAAATGTCACACGCGTTCTTACTTCGGCAGATTTTAAGAACACTGTAGGGGGAACGACAAACTCGTCCTATCAAAACATAAAGTAAATTATATGTCGCCAAGCACTGCCTGCAATATGATAATGAAATGAAATACAATGAGACCACTATCTTGGAGTAAACGCCATGTTGCGCGGACAGCATAATAGAAGAGCCTATCGAAATGAAGACGTCAGAAAACTTAACAAACGGAGGGGTAGATTTCAATTTAAATAACGCTTGGGCTGTGCACTCAATTTATTAAGATCTCACCGGCCATCACAGCCACCAGGGAAAGAAAACTGACAGAATGAATTTCACGGAATAACAAAGCGATTTTTGAAAAACAATGGCGCGCCAAGAGGTGTGGTAAGTGTCGCGAATGAAACTCTGCGATAACTGGCGTTTCCAGACCATCCATTGTTGACGGACTCCTATGAATTCAGAGAGGTGTAAACATTACGGCAGCACATGAACCTGGCTGGGTCACTCGTCGAACAGTTTCTGCATAAAATGGAAACTACAGTTTAGCAGAAGAGCTTTCATAGGAAGTTTTTTTATGAATGTACTATTTGGTTGGAGTGTGGTCTCGTCTAAAAGTGAAAACTGGATTATACGCAGTTCAGACACAGAGGTTGAAAACTTTTTATATGGGGTTCTACAGAATAACGCTTGAGATTAAATAGTTCGTTCTTGGTACTAATTGAGGTGGTGCTGAACAGAATTGAGAGCAAAAAAACATTTGTTACAATTTGACAGAAATAGGGATATGTTGGGAGGATATAATGGAGACCCCGAGAAACCATATGCTTGGTATATGAGGGAGGTGTAGGGAGTGAAAACTGCAGAGGGAGAGAGGGATGGCGAGAGATGGATACGATACGATAAACGCTTTCATGTGGAGGACCAGCTGAGTCGTCTTCGGGTAGAAGTGGCCGATCGAGGAACTGGGGCCGCGGTGGAGTAGCCGAGCGGTCTAAAGCGTCTCGCTGCGGAGCGCGCGGTTGCTCGCCTTGGAGGTTCGAGTCCTCCCTGGGGCATGGGGGTGTGTGTGTGTCCTTACCTTAGTTTACCTAGGTTTAAGTAGTTTGTAAGCTACGGACTGATGACCACGCAGTTTGGTCAGATAGATCTACAAACATTTGAACATTTTTTTGAGGAACTGGGTTCGGGAGAGGCTTGGCCAGCTGATGGGCGTTATCAAGCTAAGCAGTGGAAACCACGTACGCCTTTAGCCCGTTACTTCCCTGTGACTGTACTACAGCTGGAACTACTCCGCAAGTCGCCTTAAGGTGTGTGGCGAAGGGTACTTTCTGTGTAAACGCATTATTTACACCGGTTTACGTCGAGGCTCAATTGCCATTCCCAGCGCCGCGCGTCGATACGGTGCAGATAATTCTGTATTTCTCTACCTTTCTCCTCGTACGTCTAACAAGTTCTTAAATGCTGAAAGTATCTTAAAATGTATTTATAAATTCGCCCCATTCTAATTTGTTCATTTTAGCTCCAAGCTAATGTTTCATAACCTGCCAGTTTAGACCATGAAGAGACGACATGTCCGTAAAATCCATACAACGCTGATTGTGGCCTAATAACAGTGTTGCAAAGACGTTACCTTAGTTCTCCAACACGCTTCAGAAGTTGTTCAGTAAGTAATACTGGCTGGTGATTGTGTCGACGTCGAAGCAGAACTGCTGCTAAATAGGTATGCAACCACTGACATAACAAAAAGGGTTTTGCATCACTCTTGTGTGCTGTAAATACACCACTCCTGGACCTACGTTCACATTATTCGAGAAACGTTGCCCTTCATGAAATGGAAATAAATTTTCCTATAGCCTCATCTATCGAAAACATACCCATTTTGTAAAGGCTAATGAAATAGTAATATTTGTACCTTCATTCAATAAAGATTGTAAAACAGTATAGGGCGTTTCTACACACTATATGGACATTGTCTGATGGTAAGAAGACTATCAACGTTGGATCGTATGGGGATAGCTGCTTTCTGTCGACGAAGACTTCCATCAAGACAAGTTGCAAGCGTAATAGCCGTACGAGTGATGTGGTAAGGTCCTGAAATCGTTTTCAAACTACCGGTAGTGTTAATGACTTCGTACTGGTCGCCGTAGGGCAACAACTGGACAGAAGGAATGCCACCATGTTAAACGAAAACTTCGTGAGGGCCACCGGGAAGCAAGTGTCAAAGCAGACTGTACGAAACGGACCGAATGAGTCTCTGTACCCCCCTCCCCAGGGGGCTCGCTGATCTTTCGTGAATACGTGCATGACGAACACGAGTCCCCGAGCTAATGCAGCCTTTCAGCCTTTCTTCCTTCTTTCCTCTCCCTTTCTTTCCTGGACTGCATTCTTTCCCTTCCCCTCCTTTCCTATCCTCATTCCTTCTTCTCCCCACCTGGAGACTGATGACCTTAGCAGATTGGTCCCCCTGTCCAAATAACCAACCAACCAACCAACCAACCGTTCGTATTCTATGCGGACATGTTTGGACACAGACACCACGCTGTACGGTACATGTGGGCCCCAAAGCACGGGGAATTGGCTATGGACAACTGGCGCAAAGATCTCTCCAAAAGTGAATGCTGCACACGTCTGATACCAGAGGACGATCCAAAGCTACACATCAGATGCATACCGTCAATAGAGTACTGCAAGGTGGACGATCACTAATGTATGGAGTGTGTGTTGTGTGAGATTTCAAAATACAGGACTGACATCATCCAACCAGTAGTTGAACCGTTTCACCAGGATTTCGGAAAGAATGCAAAAATAGGGACAATAATCATATGTTTGTATAGCTTATGGTACTTAACTACAGGGTCATCAGTCCCTAAACTTACAAACTTCTTATGAACTAACTAAGACTAAGGACGGCATAAATATCCATGCCCGAGGGGGGATTCGAACCCCGGACCGTAGTGGCCGTGCAGACCGTGACTGGCGAGCCTCAGTCCCCTCGGCCACTGCGGCCGGCGGACAATAATCCCTGAGTACCCGCGCAGATATCAACTATTTCTTTAAAAGTGTCGGTATTGAAAGATTGGATTGGCTTGCATGTTTCCTGGCGAGCCACGATATCTATAGGACGTAAGCAGGACTGTACTGAAGAACGAGATGTATTACAACAGCAGTTGCTGAATGAACTCGTGGGCAGCATGCCATCTAGACTACAGCCTTGCATTCATGCAAGTTACTATCAGGTTGCAATATAGTGGGCTTACCTGAAGAAATGTAATTGTAGGTTATGTTTGAATAAAATAAATCATTTATTGGGTTTTGTTTGTCAGTAAATCTGAAGATGTCCCTCCTTTATGCAACCTCTGACAATAAAGTCTGGTGAATAGTCATGTAAATTAACGTGGATAAACTACAATTATCTACTGTCCTTCAAAATAGTCACTATCCATTACTATGCACCGCTGAGCTCTGCGATACATGTTCTGGAAACTTTCCACCCAGTATTACTGTGGGATGATGTTCAAAATGGACTGATGACCCCGTAGTTAAGTCCCTTAAGCTTAACAAACAAACAAACATGATGTTCAAAAGCCTTGTGACGTTCCCTTGGATGCTAGGAATATCGTAAAATCTCATTCTTTTCAACGATAGAGTCGAGTGAATAGGAAGAAGTCTGGAGGATTTTGATCCGGTGAGTATGATGGATGTTCAAATACCACCACCCCATTTTGCCAGGAACTGTTTGACGATAATGGATGTGTGTGAACGAGGGTTATAATGCATCATTCCTCTAGACTTTCTGCCTAATCCGTCGACTCAAACTCGATTGGAACAAAAAGATTTGACGATTTACCTGGCATCCAACGAAAGGGACGAGGCTTTTGAACACATCCCAAAGGATGACTTCGTGCAAATTTTCCTTGTCATCTGTCACATAGCTTAGCGCTGCATAGTTATGGGAGGTGACTATTTTGGACAGTAAGGTAACTGTAGTTCATAGTTCATCTACGTTAATGTTATCTTAGTATTCAGCTAACTTTGTCAGAGGTTGTACCGGGTGATCAAAAAGTCAGTGTAAATTTGAAAACTTAATAAATCACGGAGTAATGTAGATAGGTGAAAATTACACACATCCTTGGAATGACATGGGGTTTATTAGAAAAAGATATAAAAATGTCCGACAGATGGCGCTTCATCTGATCAGAAAAGCAATAATTAGCATAACAAATTAAGACAAAGCAAAAAATGTTCTTTACAGGAAATGCTCAATATGTTCATCATTCCACAACAATAGCTGTAGTCGAAGAAAATTGTTGTGAACAGCAGTGTAAAGCATGTCCGGAGTTACGGTGAGGCATTGGCGTCGGATGTTGTCTTTCAGCATCCCTAGAGATGTCGGTCGATCACGATACACTTGCCGACTTCAGTTCAGGTAACCCCAAAGCCAATAATCGCACGGACTGAGGTCTAGGGACCTGGGAAGCCAAACATGACGAAAGTGGCGGCTGTGCACACGATCATCACCAAACGACGCGCGCAAGAGATCTTTCAAGCGTCTAGCAATCGTACGTTCCAGCAGGTGTTTATCAGCCAGGCTGGGGATGATGCGATTCTGTAACATATCGGCGTACCTCTCACCCGTCACGGTAGCAGATACAAAACCAGAATCACGCATTTCTTCGAAGAAAAAAGGCCCGATAACGGTAGATGGGGTAAATCCAACCCATACCGTGATTTTCTCGTCGTGCAATGGAGTTTCCACGACAGTTCTAAGATTTTCGCTAGCCCAAATTCTGCAGTTGTGGGCGTTGACGGACCATCGGAGCGTGAAATGAGCTTCGTCGGTCAACAACGCGTTACTCAACCAATCGTAATCCTCCGCCATCGTTTGAAATGCCTACACCGCAAATGCCCTCCGCTTAACTAAATCGCCAGGTAGCAGTTAATGATGCCAATGGATTTTGTAAGGATAGCATCGGAGGGTACGCTAAAGTGCCAACCAAACAGCAGTGTATGGAATGCCGGTGCGACGTGCGACTGCACGAGCGCTGACTTCCCCCGTGCATAGACGAACCAGCTAGTCTCCATTTCTTCCTGAACTGTCTCAGCAGCATTACGCCTTGTGCTCGGTCGGCCACTACGGGGTCTATCGTCTAAACAACCCGTGTCTTCGATCTTTGAAATCATTCTCGCCACAGCTGCATTTGTCAACGGACCTTTACCCGTTCGTATCCCCTTCCTATAACGATAGGATCGTAACGCTGAACTAGCATATTCCCCATTCTGATAATACAGCTTCACTAAAAGCGCCTTTTCAGGTAACGTAAACATGCTGCGAATGCTGGTGCATCTGATTCTCTCATTACAGCTTCTTTTATACACGATTTTCGTGCGCAGTCACTGAAGTTTTTCTGTCCAGCGCTTTCTGTCGAACATTTTTTAACTTCGTTTTTTTTTTGTTCTAATAAAACAAATGTCATTCCAAATGTGTGTGTGTGTGTGTGTGTGTGTGTGTGTGTGTGTGTGTGTGTGTGTCTGTTGTCCTTAGGTTAGTCATTTTTTATTTCTCTATCTACATTACTCTGTGATTTATTAAGTTTTCAAATTTATACTGTCTTTTGGTCACCCGGTATATAAAGCATAGAGTCCGTATGTTGGTATTATTGCGTACAAATTTTCAGTTTTGTTCGAATCTTGAAGCAATTTTCCACAGTTGACCGTCAAACGAAGAGAAAGGTCACTTTGGGGTCAGGATGACGTACAACGCACAGTTCAGGAGATACAACGTTATAAACAATTAAATGTGCGAAACCTGCTGCATCCTACGTCAGTTTTGCGCATCTCCTCCTGAATAGATTTCAACCAAATTTGGTGTACATATTATTTACCGCAAGGTTACATATACTGTAAATATAATTGTGTAGGCTTCCGCGGTCAGTCAGTTGACATAAAAGTTTTCAGACTGTTGTATCGCGGTGCAACACACAAAAATTTATATCAAATGCTGTAAGGGTAAGAACCACCTACTGCACATAGTTGGCGTGTGAAGCATGACGCGTGCCGATGGGTAGTTTACATACGGACTTCGACAAAGTCTACAGTTGTAATACGATATTAAGGAAATGTTGCACACTACATCAAAACACGGGGAAGGTCACTATCTGCATAAAGTTTTGTGCGGTGCATGGCCGAGTGTGCTTTAAAACAATTTTGGCACCAGTATACTGTTTTATTCTGATATTGATGAAATTTTTCACACTTCGTATTCAAAACTAGATCAACACGACTGTCACATTTCGTAAGGTGCATGGAGGAGTGTACCTTAAACAGACGTCAACACCAATCTACAATTTTAACATCATGTTCATTTAATTTTGCACCCTTTATCTTCCAAACATAGTAACATCGCTATCTACACAAAACTTGTTAAGATGCATGTCGGAGGATACATTTCAATAATTTTCGACAGCATTTCACCGATTGCCATGAAAATTCATTGATATGTCTAAGATTTCATAGAGACGATTAGGAGGACCAAAGTGATGCGGAGGACGAGAGGAACAAAGACAGGAAGAGGTAGTGATGGGCAGAGGAGGGGAAAGAACGGGATTAACGAGAGATTCAAATGAATGCTGAGGTAACGCCTGGATTGCTGGGAGTTAGTACATAAATACAAATTTACCAAAGTATAGAGTATCATAGAGGTGGTGATGCAAATCCTTTGTGGTGTGTGTCTTGTATGTATGTATATACCTGTACATAAAGTTTATACGGAAGCGTCAACGTGGCGGAATGGCAGAGCGCTCTAAGGCGTCTTGTTGCGGAGCTCGCGGTTGCTCCCTGCCTGAGGTTCAAGTGCCCGTCGGGCATGGGTGTGTGTGATTGTCTTAGGTTAGTTTAAGTAGTTTGTAAGCCTAGGGACTGATACCGACAGTAGTCAAGTCCCATAGATCGGAACTGTCAGAGTCCGCCTAGCATTTGCGCCGTCTTTCACCATTAGAGTTGTGACTTCCCGGCGAAGCCGCAAATTGTAATTTTTTTTCCTGTAGCGCAGTTGCACGGCCTGTTGACAATAGAGAGAAGTGGGTGCCTGCCAGTGTGGCTGCTGGAGGGCTTAGTGCGAGTTTGCTGATTGCAGCTGGCGGCGGCTGTTTACTGTGCTGTGTATTCTGGAGGAGCGCCACTCCCCGCTGCACACACTTGAGCGACTGCTTTTTACTGCCCCGCCTCCGTGTCTCACAATTTACAAGCGCCTTGCTACGGGAAGCGTCGCTTCATCCTTTCAGTACAATCCTCAGTAAACTCGCCTTGTATGAACTACCGAGCGCTTCTGCCACAGGGGGCATCTGATTGCGTATTTGTGCTCGCTTGTGGTCCGTTTTCCCATTAAATTCAGCACTACGACAAATTGCTTTTTTTTTTTTTTTTTTTTTTTTTTTTTAGACAATAAATAGCCACTTTTTGACGTATCTGAATACTGAGAAAGTAGCAGGGAAGGAAGAAGGAATAGGTTTTAACACTTTAATACATGACCTTCTTATTTGAAGCTATAAAAACTACAACGGTTTTGAGTATATACTGGCAAAAATATTTTAAAAAAAATTTCCTTAGTTATTATGCACTACTAGCAACAAACAGCTCATAGCTGGTCATCTATAGTGTTTTCATGATGTACCCGATCGCCGGCCGCGGTGGCCGAGGAGACTAAGGCGCTCCAGTCACGGTCTGCACGGCCACTACGGTCGAGGGTTCGAATCCCCCCTCGGGCATGGAAATTTCTGCCGTCCTAGTTCGTAATTAGTTCATAAGTAGTTTTAAATTTAGGGACTAATGACCCAGTAGTTAAGTCCCATAGACTATACAAACATTTGAAAATTTTTGTACCCGATCCTATAGTCCGTTTTCGTCACTTGCTTCAGCAGCTCGATTTTCCACTTACTTCCGCCTTTCAAATAGGCGAGAGCCCAGTGCCACCTTGGCTTCAGGCTCAAGTTGGCGTTCACCTTGAACTCACCTCACCTCACTCCCGAAGGAGAGTACTTCGGATGCGGTTTACCGCTCGAGGTTGGTCGAACTTCGTGCGCGGCTCGATAACTCCGTCTTCGTCTATACAGATGGCTCCAAGACTAGTGAAGGTGTCGGCTGTGCGCTTGTCGTCGGGGATGACGGTTTTCAGTACAGGCTGCTGCTGCTCGAATTTCACAGCTGAGCTTATTGCCCTCTTATCATGCTGTACTATATACCCGCCGACACCGTTCTCCTTCCTATTTCATCTGCTCTGACTCCCTCAGCGCCATCCAGAGTCTGAGAGACCCTGTTTCGGCCCATCCTGTTGTGCACCGCATCCACGCTCCCTTGAATTGTTAGCTGCCGACGGCCCTCGAGTCCACCTCCTGTGGGTACCTGGCCACACTGGCGTGCATGGTAACGAGGCTGCTGATGCCGCGGCCAAGGCTGCAACTCGGATAGCTACTTTCTGTGTCCCATTGAATATTAGAGTGGCTCTTTCCCGTCGCATTTTATCGTCGTGGCATAATATGTGGTCCTCGCTTAACAACAATAATTTTAGAACCGTTACACCGCTCCCGGTGTCTTGGAGAACCCCCTCACGCCGAGGTCATCTTAACCCGGTTGCGGATCGGACATTGCCGGTTCAGCTACCGCCACTTGTTAACTATTGACGCAGCACCATTGTTTCTGTGGTCACCCGCTTGCGGTGAGCCATGTTTTCTTGTCTTGTCCTAATTTTAATCCTGTTCGTATTGCACTAAATATACCGAATATCCTGGAAGAAATTTCAGCTGACGCCGCACGAGTTGCTGCTCTAATCTTGGATTGTATAAACATGACTAATTTATTAAAGAGCATTTAGTTCTTTCTTTTGATATATTTTACCCTATGTTGTTAGATATATAGAAGGATAAGATTATTTTAATACAGCTCAGTTCTGATTCGGGCGCTAATGACCTCAGTAGTTGTGCTCCCTAAAACAAAACAAAAAAAGTTGTCCTCAAACATTTAAGAAGTGCTGGCAGTCTTAAGTGACCGAAGGCAATGTCATCGCCTCATCTACAGCACCTTTCATTGACTTCCGTTTGTGACTTTGTGACACCACATTGTTGAGAGTTCATTCCACGTAGAACCTTCTCTCCTGTAGTCTACAGCATAGCACTATCTCCAAAATTTCTTACCAAATATGGAGACGGCAAATTGGTTTTAAACTTTTTTTCACCCCTTTTCACGATAATTACCTTTTCTTTTTTCCAAATAAAAGGCCGTGTGAAGTTCGTGCAAAGTTAAATTACGCTCACATGAATTGATATAGAACTTCAGCAGGGATTTCGTCAGGGCCAGACGGTTTAGTATTTTATAATTGTTTTTCCTCACCTCTTCCGAAAGTGGACAGACTCTGCCATCTCTGCAGTATGTTTCCCTACTTTCGGTTAGAAAGAAATTCTGTTTCGCCAAATTCGTCCTTCGTAGTCTCGCCAGACAAGGATGTGTCCATCAGTAGTTTTGCATTTTTTCAAAATGTTTGTATAGTTTATGGGACTTAACTACGGGGTCATCGGTCCCTAAACTTACAAACTACTTATGAACTACTTACGAACTAGGACGACACAAATATCCATGCCCGATGGGGGATTCGAACCCCCGACCGTAGTGGCCGTGCAGACCGTGACTGGAGCGCCTCAGTCTCCTCGGCCACCGCGGCCGGCTGCATTTTTTCGTCTCGTTCTCACACGTCCGTTACTTAAGCGTCCTCTCACAACTGACTGCGTGAATGGACGAATGTTCTTTACTTGTCGTCGTATTGCTGCTCTGATGTCTCATGTAAGCCAGCCGTAATGTGAGCTTCGGAACTTTTTGGACGAATATGTATGTCAAAGTTACATACGTGATGAGTGTGACTTTTCAAACGCGATATCTTGGTATGTGTTCATTTCTTCAAATTTCATTTATGCGTCTTATCCAGATTTGGTTTTGAAATTTTTATGTTTCTTGAAGCAACAATTTGCGAATGTACGCGAACGCTTCGTTTGGTACCGTATATGAAAATCAGTTTCAAATTTCTCTATACTCTCTCAAGGCTTCACGTATTGAATACGTAAAATTCACTCCAACTGTGGTCTTGTCGTTTCTCATCAGTTCTGATTGAAAACCTTCAAGAGATGTTGACCTGTTACCCACTTTGATTACATTGCGTGTACAGTTAGTCTTGTGGCCATCAAAATATGTCTGATCTTTGTAGAATTAAGTTCATCATAATTGGCTGACGGTAGAGGAATCTTTTGGGCATTATCAACAGCTGCATTCTACACGCCCTAAGGTGCACGTTGAAATTTATTGTTGAACTCTCCTTAAACCTGACGTCGCCGGGTACTTTGTCCATCCATCCTTCCCTTTTCCATCTCTGTCCACCTCGTGCCACCCTCTCTCTCCCCATCCCCACTTCCCCTTTCTCTGCCAATCCCCTCCTCGTCTCTCTGTCGATCTCCTCCTCCTCCTCCTCCTCCACCTCCTCAGTCCATTTCCTCTTCCATCTGTGAAAAATTCTAGAAGTATCAACATTCATGTTGATCAGTAAAGTACTGTCTAAGTTTATTACCCTACACCATACACAGAATAAAATCATAGCTAGGCAGTGATATTCCTCTTGTTTTGAAGGTCAAGTGTGTAAAATTTCATCAAGATTATGACGATGATTATGACGATGATTATGACGATGATTATGGCGATGATTATGGCGATGATTATGGCGATGATTATGGCGGCGATGATTATGGCGGCGATGATTATGGCGGCGATGATTATGGCGGCGATGATTATGGCGGCGATGATTATGGCGGCGATGATTATGGCGGCGATGATTATGGCGGCGATGATTATGGCGGCGATGATTATGGCGGCGATGATTATGGCGGCGATGATTATGGCGGCGATGATTATGGCGGCGATGATTATGGCGGCGATGATTATGGCGGCGATGATTATGGCGGCGATGATTATGGCGGCGATGATTATGGCGGCGATGATTATGGCGGCGATGATTATGGCGGCGATGATTATGGCGGCGATGATTATGGCGGCGATGATTATGGCGGCGATGATTATGGTGGCGATGATTATGGCGGCGATGATTATGGTGGCGATGATTATGGCGGCGATGATTATGGCGGCGATGATTATGGCGGCGATGATTATGGCGGCGATGATTATGGCGGCGATGATTATGGCGGCGATGATTATGGCGGCGATGATTATGGCGGCGATGATTATGGCGGCGATGATTATGGCGGCGATGATTATGGCGGCGATGATTATGGCGGCGATGATTATGGCGGCGATGATTATGGCGGCGATGATTATGGCGGCGATGATTATGGCGGCGATGATTATGGCGGCGATGATGGTGGTGATGGCGGTGATGGCGATGATGGCGGTGATGGCGATGATGATGATGGCGATGATGATGATGGCGATGATGATGATGGCGATGATGATGATGGCGATGATGATGATGGCGATGATGATGGCGGCGGCGAGAATGGCGATGATGATGGCGGCGGCGGCGGCGATGGCGATGATGATGATGATGGCGATGATGATGGCGGCGGCGGCGATGGCGATGATGATGATGATGGCGATGATGATGGCGGCGGCGGCGATGGCGATGATGATGATGATGGCGATGATGATGGCGGCGGCGGCGATGGCGATGATGATGATGATGGCGATGATGATGGCGGCGGCGGCGATGGCGATGATGATGATGATGGCGATGATGATGGCGGCGGCGGCGATGGCGATGATGATGATGATGGCGGCGGCGATTTCGTGTGACATTCTTGGCCTTTAGATCCCCGCTGGGATAGTGTTCGGCTTGCCTCATTCAAGTATTCAAGTGACTCTACATGGGCGACTTGCGCGTCGATGATGGGATGATGATGAAAAAAATGTTCAAATGTTTGTTAAGCTTATGGGACTTAACTACGGGGTCATCAGTCCCTAAACTTACAAACTACTTATGAACTACTTACGAACTAGGACGGCACAAATATCCATGCCCGAGGGGGGATTCGAACCCCCGACCGTAGTGGCCGTGCTGACCGTGACTGGAGCGCCTCAGTCACCTCGGCCACCGCGGCCGGCGATGATGACGACGACGACGACGACAACAACAACAACTCCTAGTACCCGAGCGGAGAAAAGTCTCCACCCGACCAGTAATCGAACCCAGGCTCCCTGCGTGGCAATCTAGCACACTGTCCACTGGACTACGGAGGCGGACAAGGTAGCAATAAAAACCTTAGATTCTGTAGACGTTCGTAGATAAAGGCCCCTTGGCCATGCTCAACACACAGTGTTATATAGTCTGTTTCAGATTGTTTTGAATGTCAAGTGTGCAAAGTATCGTCGCAGTCGCACGAACGGTACGGCAGCACATAACAATCATACAACATGCATTTTTATATATTACATTGTAATGACAGTACACAGCGCAATAAGACACACTGACAAATTGCACATCGAATAAATATGAGTGGCATGTAAAAAATCGCACTGACGTGTTTTACGGCCCACTTTAGATTTGTAGTTTTATAAGTTTTTGCAAACATTTTGGACCAAAATAATAATCTAAATAATAATAAATTAATTAATAAGATTGTCTGAAACCCTTTTAGGAAAAAAACTTAGGTAGTGGCGGATTTCGAAACACCGACCTTCCGCGTCACAGTCCAGCACCTTGCGCACTACGCTATTATTTATTTCGGCCATAAATCAAAACAGAAGTTCTTTAATCTCATACTATAGATGGTCATTGTTAACTGATGTTAATATGGCATTTGTAGACATTGGATTATCATTTATCGTACGAAGAACTATTTGTTTTTGTTAATTCCTCAATGTGCCGTTTCTTTGAAATGACAACGTGTAAGTTACAATAAGAAAATCGTCAAATACGCGAGGAATGTCACGTGACATCTCCGAACGGCTGGTTTTCGTTAATTCAATGGAGGGTGTCAAATCTCCGTTATTTTTGCAAATATGTCTCAAACGATACGAGATATGAAGAAAACATAAGGGAGCTAAGTTGTAGAGAATATTCTCCTCTACAAATTCGGTTATTCAGTTTTCGTGTCAGATGAATAGTTAAGTCGTTATTTTCATTTAAATTTCGAGCTGTCAAAAGACGATCGCAAAGGCCCACTTTTAGTGTTACTACCGTAGCCGAAAGTGGGCCAATATGAGTGGTATGCTGAGTGAAAACAATCGGGAAGATCCGAAAGGCAGTTGAAGCTTTTCTCGGGCAACCTTGACGGGTAAGTTTACAGGACGCATATTCGAAAATGTAAACAAAGTTCCTGCTTCTGTTGGATATCGCGCGTAGAAACCAAGAGTGTAAATAACAGCAGAACGCATACAACAGTTCTCTCTCGTTAGATATGTGAACGGTCTGTGTCAGAAAATAAGCATTGGTACGAAGTTTTTCTGTGTAGCCACGGGCGTTGACGCGTATCGCGCGCGTGTGTTTGCTGTTGTGATATCATGGTCAAAAGCTGCCGCTTGCGAAGGCCTTTCCAGACCGTGTCACGCCTAAAAACAACCGACGGCCGTTTCTCATCTTCAAGCAGAAATACCGAAAGACGAACTGTAGTGTCAGATGGAACCAAAGAACCGCGGTCACCTTTGAGATGTTAGCGGCGCATCTTGTTATTTGTAGTAGCCACTGGCGGGATAATTCACCAGAGACCCGACTCCGGCTTCTTAACGCCGCGCATCTCATTGCATAGCGTTAATCACAGTGATTTAATACTGCGTATTCTGTTGTATTTTGAGTGTATTGTGTACAAATAATGTATTAAAATTCTCGCCAACACTCGCTGTAATGTTCAAAATATATAAGTGGAGGTATTGTGAACGTTAATGCCGGATAAAGACGGTTCATCAGTCGCGTCGTAGGACGGTAAGGGTTGATCTTCAGAGAAAACGAAGAAAGTGACTATTTGAATGAAATGGTTGTTTCTGTTGTTGTTGTTCGCCTTTAGTCCAAAGATTGGTTTGATGCAGCTCTCCACGCTACTCCATCCTGGGCAAGCTGCTTTTTGTCTGAATAAGAACGGCAGTCTCGACAGCCCTTTGATAGTACCTACTGTATTCCTCTCTCGATCTTCCTCTGAGGATTTTTATCCCAGACACCACCCTCCAGTCCAAATTGACAATTCTTTCATGTATCATGATGTGTTCTACTACTTTATACAGTCTTTCAGCCAAGATATGCCACAAAGCTGCGTGGTAATGACCGTGCGTTTCTAGGAGCCATGTCATGGACTGAAAGCCTCTTCCGTCGGAGTTTCGATTGTGTGTGTGTGTGTGTGTGTGTGTGTGTGTGTGTGTGTTTGTCCGTAGGTTACGGACTGATGACCACGCAGTTTGGTCCGATAGATTTACAAACATCTGAACGACTAGGAACTAGCTTTTCTGTCGGGATTGCAGAAAGGAATAAGTATGGCTTAATGAAGAGCGACATACTTCTGTGGTATCACTCATTTTCGTATCTTTCGTGTATCGAGATATTTCGATAGTTTTCCAGTCTAGTTGGATTTCCTCACTAACACATACGAGGGTTGGATCTTAAATTGTGCCAACTATTTATTCACAACCGATACATGTTTGCACCTGTTACTGACTTTGAAAGTAGTCACCAGCGTTGTGTAGAACCCGTTGTCAGCGATATGGAAGACGTGGTATACCGTTAGCAGAGCCTGTTCTGTTGATGGTGCACCGCGGTGGAGTAGCCGAGCGGTCTAAAGCGTCTCGCTGCGGAGCGCGCGGTTGCTCGCCGTGGAGGATCGCGTCCTCCTTGGGGCATGGGTGTGTGTGTGTTGTCCTTAGATTAGTTTACCTAGGTTTAAGTAGTTTGTAAGCTACGGACTGATGACCACGCAGTTTGGTCCGATAGATTTACAAACATTTGAACATTTTGATGGTGCGATTGGAGCGGACTACTGCCTGTCGAATGTCTGGAACAGTTCTGAAGCGAATGCCACGAAATGGTTCCTTCATCTTCGGAATCGAATCAGCCACAAGGACTTATGTCCGGGGAGTATGGTGGATGGTACAGTACTTCCTAGTCCCGTCGAACGAACAGAGAAGCCACAGCTAACCTTCTATGCGCCCGTGCATCATCGTGCAAATTGATGGGTGGGTAGCGCAGAAAGTTTCGGCGCTTCTTTCGCAAAGCTGGTCGCAGGTGATGCTCCAGAAACGAACAGTAATACTCTGCATTGACGGTCTGCAGTGGAGGAACGTAATGCGTTAGGATAACATCAAAGTCGTACTCGAGAATCACCATAACTTCCACCATGCTGGGGATCTGACGCACTTTCGACAGCTCTGCGAAAGAAGCGGTAACAGTTTCTGCGCAACCCATCCATCATTTTCACAAGGCGCGGGCGCATACAGCGCAAGCTGTGGCTGCTCTGTTCGGTAGATGTGACTGGGAAGTACTGTACCATCCACCATACTCCCCGTGCTTAAGTCCTTGTGACTTGCATTTGATTCCGAAGATGAAGGAACCACTTCGTGGCATTCGCTTCAGATCTGTTCCGGAGATTCGATAGGCAGTAGACCGCTCCATTCGGACCATCAACAGAACAGTCTCTGCTAACGAAAAATGTTCATATGTTCGTAAACCTATCAAACTCAACTGCCGTAGCGTACAAACTACTTAAACTAACAAGGAAAGTACTTAGGCTCGAACAAACAGAAATACACCAAAATCGAATGATAGATAATGTAAAGATCCCTTATTGCACTAGTGATACTCCCGCATCTGCAAAACTCTGAAGTCGCCCATTAGAGGCCTCTGCGTGTGCCATGCCGCATTGCACTTTGACCTGCCGGTACGCCAGTAGTGGCGGTGCAGTGTGCCTCTGAAGTTGCGCTTTGTGACGTTATTTGTGCAATAAAGCCGCGGTGGAGTAGCCGCGCGGTCTAAAGCGTCTCGCTGCGGAGCGCGGGGTTGCTCGCCGTGGAGGTTCGAGTACTCCCTGGGGCATGGGTGTGTGTGTTTGTCCTTAGGTTAGTTTACCTAGGTTTAAGTAGTTTGTAAGCTATGGACTGATGAACGCGCAGTTTGGTCCGATAGATTTACAAACATTTGAACATTTGTGCAGTGAAGCGTCAGATGGGTCGGCGATTGGTAATCAATCCTGCTAATGTATTGCAATTGGTTTAGATGGATTTCCGAAAAGCCCCTCTTCGTGAATACGGTCTTGGTGTAGAAGAAGAATCATTCACATGTTTTCTGGTATCTATTATAGTGCAGAAATATGAGCATAGATTAGAAACACTATAATAGATAATAGGTAACATGCGAATGTTTCATCTTCTACACCAATACCATCTACACGAAAAAAGTTTCTTCGTAACTTCACCTCAACCAGTCACACTATATTAGCAGGATTGATTACCAATCGCCGACCCATCCGACACTGCACCACACAAATAACATCACAAAACGCAATTTAAGAGGCACACTGCACCGTCACTACTGGCGTACCGGCAGGTCAAAGTGCAATGCGGCGTGGCACACGCAGAGGCCTCTAATGGGCGACTGCAGAGTTTTTCAGATGCGGGAGTATCACTAGTGCAATAAGGGACCTTTACGTTATCTATCATACGATTTTGGTGTAGTTCTGTTTGTTCGAGCCTAAGTACTCTCCTTGTAAGTTAGACTAACCTAAGGACAACACAAACGACAAACACTCATGCCCGAGGGATAACTCGAGCCCCCGACTGCGAACGGCCGCGGGCTACCGGTATGCCGGCCGCGGTGGCCGAGGGGACTGAGGCGCTCCAGTCACGGTCTGCACGGCCACTACGGTCGGGGTTTCAAATCCCCCGTCGGGCATGGATATTTGTGTTAGCTAGTTCGTAAGTAGTTTGTAAGTTTAGGGACTGATGACCCCGTAGTTAAGTCCCATAAGCTTAACAAACATTTGAACATTTTTTTAGCTACCGGTATACTACGCCTTCCACATAGCTGGTGACTACTTTAAAAGTCAGTAACAGATGGAAACATGTAACGGTTGTACATAAATAGTAGCCACTATTTAAGTTCCAACCCTCGTATTAACTGAATAAGAGTATCCTGTTTTTAATCCTCCTTTCCCCTTGTTTCTTCAAAGACTCTGAAATTAATGTGTCCACAAGCTGGCTTTTCAATGTGTTATCGCGTTGCCGTCGTAGGAGGTAATATGTGACTACAGGACTCTTACAGGATGTAAGCTATTTAACAGTAAACCACACACGGTAATTCTCACCTCTTATTATCCGCCACTGAAAGTGAATGAGCATGTTAGTGAAGCTTTCAGGCCGCGGCGGATGAGCCGTGTGCATTCAAAAAATGTTCAAATGTTTGTATAGCTTATGGGACTTAACTACGGGATCATCAGTCCCTAAACTTACAAACTACTTATGAACTAGCTAACACTAAGGACGACACAAATATCCATGCCCGAGAGGGGATTGGAACCCCCGACCGTAGTGACCGTGCAGACTGTGACTGGCGCGCCTCAGTCCCCTCGGCCACCGCGGCCGGCCCGTGTGCATTGGGGCGCCATGCTGCGGTGCGCGCGGCCGTTCGCCGTCGGGGATTAGTCCCCCCTCGGGCATGGGTATTTTTGTTGTCCTTAGGTTAGTTTACCTTAGATTAAGTAGTTTCTAAGCTATGGACTAATAACCGAGCAGTTGAGTGCAATAGATTTACAAACATTTGAACGTTTTTGAAGTTTTCAGTTTTACTAAACGAACCTCTAACGAAACCCATTGCTGTTCTCTATATCTCAATCCCGTCATCAATCGTATGTGATAAGCTTCAAAGAATAACAAGCAATAATCAAATAAGGGAAATGAGTTTTGTAAGCTAAGTTTTGCTGGGTGGACTGAAATTCCTGCAAATTTTTCGAATGTACCTGTTAGCCAATTGCCTTCGATAAGCTGTACGTGGTTGTTTGGTATGTATACCACCTTGCATGTAATGTATGTGAGTGCCCTCAGTGATCGTTGGGAAATCGTGTACATACAAACGTAACGCGTGTGTATTCGCATTAGTTGACTTTCTTGTATTCTGAAAGTTCTTGGACAATCCGTGTATTACGCGTCTATTCGCCGCATGCCTTCCTGAATATTCAGTGACATCGTTAGCAGCCATTCCCGTTGCTCGTGCTCTTCAATTTTTTTACCGCCGTTTTCTGAAATCGAATAAGGAAATTGCCAGCATGGCTTCCAGCCTCCTCGTTGACGCGAGGTGAAGTCACATTCTTCATTCCTTTTTGAAGTATGTTGACCATTGATTTGATTTGATTTGATTCTTTCAGGGAAGCCAAAACAGTCTTGGTCTAACCCGCCACTGCCCGCACCGAAACTAAGTTTATTGTGCGGTATCGTTCCCTGTATGTCTAGTAAAGCCAACCAATGCCCTTGAACAGTGCAAGGAGTCCCTTTACCAGTTCTTGATTAGACACAATTTCTTCGGGTCTGGTTGTCACAAATATTCTGTGCCTTTTATTCTCCAATGCAATGCATTCGAAGATTAGATGTGATGCAGTTTCATCACCGTCATCACAGATCCTACATTTAGGGTCCTCTTCTGTTATTCCCATTGTATGTAGGTGTTTTTTGAAATTCCCATGGCAGAAATCCAACCATGAGTCTAATCTCTCTCCTGTTCAGACTCAGGATTGCAGAGCTTCTTTTAAAACATGGCTTTGGCATCATTACCTTGCCATGTTTTTGTTGATGGCCTTTGGTCCAATATTCTACGTGCTGTCTTCTGAGCCAGTTACGTAGCTCCAATTTGATCATTGCCTTGGTGATTGTCAGGACAGGTTCCGGTCCAATAAATGGAGTCTGCCCCCATCCTGACTAATCTGTCGCCACTGATCCCCGAGTGGTCAGGGACCCACAATGGGTTTACTCTATTGCTTTCCCCTAGCTCCACCAGAACCCTGTGACATTCTGCAACAATTTTAGACCTTGTTGTAGGAGCTGCCAGTAATCTCAGGGCTGCCTGGCTGTCTGAATAGATATAGATGCTACGATCTTTGTAGCACCTACGCAAATTCTCCTCCACACATGCCCTGATGGCAGTGATTTCGGCCTGGAATACTGAGGCCAGTTTCCCTAGAGAGATGACGCCCTCCAGTCTTGGCTGCACCCCGTATACCCCGGCCCCAACGCCTTGGTCAGACATGTTGACCATTGCCGCAGCCGACTTTTTCGAAGGAAGGAAGGAAGGAATGTAGGAAGGTTAATGCTTAACGTCCCGTCGATATCGTGGTCATTAGAGGCGGAGCTCACGCTCGGATTTTTGGGTAAGGATGGGGAAGGAAATCAGCTTTTTCCTGTAGTCATTTAGGCAAATCTCGGAAAACATAAATCTGGATAACCGGATGTGGATTTGAACCACCGTCCTCCAGAAAGCGAGTCCATTGTTACCACTGCACCATATCGCTCAGTTCTTTTTCGTAGTTGTGGGTTTAAGTCATCTTGAAGTAATGACTGAAGTATAACGAAGATGGAAAACAGGGCTTGATATACCACGGCTGAAGCGTAGTGATGACTGCAGCGCCTCTGTGCGCTGACGTAGACAATGCCAGTGCCAAACGGGTCACCGCGACTGAGCACTGCACCGTTAGCAACACCAAGCCTGCTGATTCATTGCACTTAGATAAAAACGTTTATGCTTCATGTAATGAAAAAATGCGTCAGTCTTGCGTCTTAGCCTCTGCTCTAGTTTGTTGTCTGTCTTAAATTGTAGGGGAGATGAGCGCAGGTGAAAACTGCATGGGGAAATCGGGAGTATGGGAGAGTATTACACAGTGAAACAAAAATTACCCTTTTGATTGTTTCTTATAAAATACTATTCACAAACAAATTTTCTTAGTTTACTTGAAAGAACAATACTTTATCCATATTTTGGAACAAAAAAATAATTTTGCTACTAATTAGTAAGTGAAATAACAATTTTAAACAACCCCCGCAAATGTTTCACTGTGTACCGTGTATAGTACACAGTGAAACAGCTGCCATTTTTTATATTTATTACTTACTGAGTGACTTATAAAACATGAATATCTTTGTTAAATACATGTACAAACATAACAAAAAATGTTCAAATGTTTGTATAGTCTATGGGACTTAACTACGGGGTCATCAGTCCCTAAACTTACAAACAACTTATGAACTACTTACGAACTAGGACGGCACAAATATCCATGCCCGAGGGGGGATTCGAACCCCCGACCGTAGTGGCCGTGCAGACCGTGACTGGAGCGCCTTAGTCTCCTCGGCCACCGCGGCCGGCCAAACATAACATATACTAAATTTTGTTCAGTGAATATTACGTCCGCCAAAATTGATAGGAAAATGGAATATACCGGTAGTTGGAGAGTCTCTTAGTAACCATAGGTAAAGCAGGTGGCAAAATCATTGCAATGCCATGTGAAACAAAGGCTATGTATTCTGCAACTGGGAATACAAAACCAGTAACTTTTTTTTGCTTTTCCGAAGGTACGAGACTTAATACTCAGTACCACAAACTACTAACTTCAAGACTTTAGCTTCGAAATATACGTTGTTTTGGAATTTCACCAAAATGTAGTCACCAATCATAACGTTCCACATCAAGTTAAAAAGACGTAATGATCTCTGCTTCACTGGATCTTTGTCACTTTATCACTTTCACTTGAAACGGTTTTACTTATACACTACTTTTTTTTTGTATTGTTGACTCTCTTCATACCTCTTCTCTCCTTTTCTCCCAGCTCTGTCCTTTTTCTCAGTCTTTTCTTCAATAACTGCTCGCTCTGGTGTCAGGAGGAGTCATGAATCTGAGTCCAATGGTCCTTTTTCACTGTGTACCATATACAAGTATTTCACTGTGTGCCAAAGCCACCATAAACTAAAAAGTCAGTCACAACTCTTAACCTACGTATCTTCCAAATTTAAAACTGGTCAATGTATAGCTAAAGATGTGTATCTTATCACAAAACGTAATATTTCTTTTATCAATATGTTCTATCGAAAATATTAAACTTACAATGAGACATCAAGTGTAACTTCTGGCCACCGAAAACGAATAACAACGTATAGAAACAAGAATAATGGACCAAACTGTCCACCATTACAGCCAGACATGTATCTTATCATAATAAACATACAAGGAAACCAACAAGTAGAAAAAATTACTAAAAACAATTGAGATGGAATGCTTCACTGTGTACCGTGTTTTACTGTGTACTACTCTCCCCTATACGTAATCAGATTTCAGAATTGCGATACGAAATATGTAGGGCAAACGGGAAGAAATTTTTAAGTTCGATTTAAAGAGCACAGTAATAATGTTTCGTCAACAGTACCGAAGTACTGGTCTAACAACGCCCGATGGATAACATCAATGATAGTATTAAGGTAAATCAGGTTGAGGACAAAGTATTAGAGATCTTTTGTGCTTTGAGGGTGGATTACAACAACTTGCTCAATGAGAAGACAGAACTGCCGAAAGGCCATTTCTATTCGCAGTTTAGCAATCTCCTTGTGAAGCAGTGACATTTCCTCTAGTTTCAAATGTAGATGTCATGTTTTAGTGTCTCTTATTACCTTAGGGATGTAGTCCATGTATATATAGTAGCTTTAATTTTATTGTATGAGTAGACGCATGATTTGCGAGATGTCAGGAAAGTATTATCGTAGATCGCCTTAGACAGTTTTGATGCACATGGGTGATGATTGGTACGTGAAAGATGCTGTCCGTTAGTTTACAATTGTAGCAGTTTGTAACAATGGCTTTGATATACACTGTTGTCATCAGTTTGAGTACTAGAATCTCTACCTCCGTCCATCCAGCGGCATGTTAACCATATACTTGGGGTTATCAGTACCTTCAGTTGTAACGTGTGATACGTAACTGTTTTCCTTTGTGTTATCGCTGCTACACTTCAACATTCTACAGCAAGATTCCAGGGTCTTCTGAGAAGTAACTCTTTTGCATCTGCTCGTCATTTATGATATCTACAACTTCACATAAACTAGATGTGTTGTAATTTAAAATCATATGCCTTAGCTCGTCACTTTTAAAAACAATCACAGAACACATTTTCGTCGCTCAACAATGACGAACAGACGCAATTTCTTAAAAGGCATGACACAGCACGACAGCACTGTGCAGTCATAAATAATGAATTTTTTAGAATGTAGAAATATGAACATAACTACTAGACTACTTGTCATTAAAATAGGCACACCAAGAAGAAAAGCAGATGATAAACGGATATTCATTGGACAAATATATTATGCTAGAACTGACATGTGATTACATTTTGAGGCAAATTGAGTGCATAGATCCTGAGAAACCAGTACCCAGAACAACCACCTCTGGCCGTAATAACGGCCTTGATACGCTTGGGCATTGAGTCAAACAAAGCTTGGATGGCGTGTACAGGTACAGATGCCCATGCAGCTTCAACGCGATACCACAGTTCATCAAGAGTAGTGACTGGCGTATTGCGACGAGCCAGTTACTCGGCCACCATTCACCAGACGTTTTCAATTGGTGAGAGATCTAGAGAATATGCTGGCCAGGGCAGCAGTCGAACATTTTCCGTATCCAGAAAGGCCCGTACAGGACGTGCAATATGCGGTCTTGCATTATCCTGCTGAAATGTAGGGCTTTGCAGGGATCGAGTGAAGGGTAGAGCCACGGGTCGTAACACATCTGAAATGTAACGGCCACTGTTTAAATTGCGTAGATGCGAACAAGAGGTGACAGAGACGCGGGGCTCAGCATTAATTTGCTGAGTACGGGCTTGGCGAACCCGGGGTCCTGAGCCGTGGGCTGTGTCGCGCCAACAGTCCGCTACATCGTAAGCTCTGTGCGTGCTTCAACGACCATCGTTCGGCGCGACGGTTGAACGTTGTACGTTTCAGAGCCCGGGGATCTTGGCATAATCGCCCGGGTCGCGAGGACGGTACAAACCTCTATAAAAAAAAAAAAAAAATAAAAAAAATAAAAAAATAAAAAAAAACACCTCAATCTCAAGGTGTGCTACGTGCCGAGGAGATGCATGGCTGTTGAGGTTAAACAGCCGCTAGCGAGCAACCTCTGAGGAACCTGCCGCACCTCAGTTGTATAAGGCTTACCCAGGCAAGCGGGGCTCTGCCTGGGTGGACCTTTAGTTCCCTAGCTGCTCGTGGGACGAACATGAAACGAGCAAATAAAAGCGTGGCCGGCCGCGAAAACGGCGTCTCTAAGAGAGGTAGAAGTGCATACAATGCCGCACAGTATGACCCCCAATCGTTCCCTTCCCTGGCTACCCCATGGGAGGAACTATGGGCGAAAGACAGGGTTGAGCCATACTCCCCTAAATTTCTTGTCTGTGCTAGAACCGATGGGGATACGTTCAGTAACACTAAGCCACTCTTCTTTGTTGAAAACTTAGAAGATAAGTTTGGCGAAGTTTCAGGGATGGCTAAGATGAGAAGCGGTGCACTCCTCATAGAAACGGCATCCTCAGCACAGTCACAGGCACTTCTGGCCTGTGAAAAGCTGGGTGATGTTCCTGTGACCATTACCCCTCACAAGAGTCTCAACATGGTTCAGGGGATAATTTACCATCGTGATCTCCTGCTGCAGTGAGACGAAGAACTACGCGCCAACCTCGAACGATGGGGTGCCCACTTCATCAGGCGCGTATATAGGGGGCCAAAGGACAACAAGGTAGCCACCGGTGCCTTCTTCCTGGCCTTTGAGGGCGATTCTTTGCCCGAAAATGTCAAGGTTATGGTATACCGGTGCGATGTAAAGCCTTATATTCCTCCTTCGATGCGGTGCTTCAAATGCTGGAAATTGGGGCACATGTCCTCCAGGTGCAATTCCAGCTCCACCTGTCGAGAATGCGGGCGTCCATCCCATCTGGACGCTCCTTGTGCTCCTCCTCCTATTTGTGTAAACTGTGGACAGCACCACCCCCCTTGCTCGCCAAACTGCACAGTGCTCCATAAAGAGAGAAAAATTATGGAGTATAAAACCATGGACAAAATGTCGTACAATGAGGCCAAAAAGAAGTTCGAGCGACTGCACCCTGTAGCACTAAAGACGTCATTTGCAACTGTCACGTCGTCACCTTTTCCTTCAGTGATGACGGTCCCCACGTCTGTGCCAACTTCTGTGGGCCTTCAGGGCCGTAAAGTTCCATCAGCCCCCTCGATGGTCGGGGGCTCTCCACCATGTGCTCCCCCCACTACACGTCCTGGGGGAGCACATCCCCCACACCGTCAGGGACAACAGTCCCCATCACTCAGCCGGAGAAGCAACAACTTCCTCCGGCTCCTCTCGCTCGGAAGGAGTCCCTTGGGACGCCCCCTTCAGAGGCCTCTCAGAGTAACATGGAGGGTCCCAGTCCACGGCTGGCGGACTCGCACACCCTTGGTCAAAGGGCTCTGCAGTCTACCTCTGGCCCTGACACCGTCTCTGAGAAGCCCTCTCGTCCTTAAAACCAAAAGGACAGCGAGAGGAAAAGAAGAAGCTGAAGAAAAAGGAATCTTCTGTGGCTCTAAAGCCACGCCTTGTCACATCTTCCGCTTCGGATGACGAGTTGGAGATCCTTGCATCCCCCAAGATCTCGCTCTCCTGGACTCTCCAGAACCAATGGTTCTGGATCCAGTTGGAACACATTCGACAGCAGCAGGTAGTGAACCTATGGACTAATCATCCTTATCCTATCATGGCCTCTCCAGTCAGCAATAACCAAATTCTCCAGTGGAATTGTGGTAGTTTTTTCTCCCTTTTAGCAGAGTTACGGCAGCTTCTCAACGCTTCACCTGCACTGTGCGTTGCCCTGCAGGAAACCTGGTTTCCCCTAACGCGATGCCCTGCCTTACGAGGCTATCGGGATACTACCGGAATCGCACAGTTTATGACAGGGTTTCAGGTGGAGTCTGTATTTTTGTCCTTTTATCTGCATACAGTGAATCTATTGCTCTCCAAACACCTTTAGAAGCTGTGGCAGTCAGGGTGAAGACTACAACTGACCTCACCATTTGCAGTGTATACCTGCCCCCAGACGATGTAGTACCCCAACATGTCTTGGCGGCACTGATTTCTCAGCTCCCCTCACCTTTCTTACTTTTGGGGGATTTTAACACCCAAAACCCCCTGTAGGGGGTACTACGATCACTGGTCATGGCAGAGATGTTGAGAGTTTACTATCTCAGCTTGACCTCTGCATTTTAAATACCGGTGTTGCCACACACTTCAGTGTGTTTCACGGCACTTACTCTGCAATTGATCTGTCGGTATGTAGTCCTGGCCTTTTACTGTCTGTCCACTGGAGAGTGCATGATGACTTGTGTGGTAGTGACCATTTCCCGATATTCCTTTCACTACCACGGCCTCAGTCCCCTGTACGTTTGCCCAGATGGGCCCTTAACAAGGCTGATTGGAAGGAGTTTACTACCGCTGCAAAAATAGGCCCTCCATCGGATGCCACCATAGATGAAGTGACTGAAAGTCTCACCGCAGCCATTATCTCTGCGGCTGAACGTACGATCCCTAGTTCTTCTGGATCCCCTCGGCGGAGGACGGTGCCCTGGTGGTCGCCAGAGATCGCTGAGGCTATTAGGGATCGCAGGCGTACACTTCAGCGCCATAAGAGACACCCGTCCTTGGAGAACCTCATCGCATTCAAGCGACTCCTTGCGCGAGCACGTCTTTTAATTAAACGTCGTAAGCAGGAGTGTTGGGAACGGTACGTGTCCACTATTGGTACATGTACCTCTCCATCCCAGGTCTGGGAGAAAATTACACGCCTCTATGGATACCATAGTGCTACAGGCGTGCCAGGGATTTCTATGAATGGAGTAGTTTGTAGGACCCAGATGGAATTGCTGAACATCTCGCAGAGCACTATGCTCGTAGTTCTGCATCTGTGACTTACATGCCATCTTTCTGTACCGTGAAAGAGTGGGAAGAACGGAAGCGACTGTCCTTCTCAACCCGCCGAATGGAATCCTACAATGCTCCATTCAGTGAATGGAAATTCCTCGGTGTCCTTGCACGTAGCCCCGATACCAGCCCCGGGCTAGATCGCATTCATAACCAGATGCTGAAACACCTGTCGGCGCAGTCTACACGAAACATTTTGTCCGTGTTCAATCGCATCTGGAACGATGGTGTCTTCCCGTCACAGTGGCGAGAAAGTATCATTGTACCAGTGCTTAAGCCAGGTAAAAACCCCTGTGATTTGGACAGCTACCGACCCATCAGCCTCACCAACGTTCTTTGCAAACTGCTGGAACGTATGGTGAGCCGGCGGCTGTGCTAGGTATTAGAGTCTAGACGCCTGCTGGCTCCATGACAGGGCGGTTTCCGTCAAGGCCGCTCCACTACATACAACCTCGTTTACTTGGAGTCCTGTATTCGTACAGCCTTTGCTCAACGTCAACATCTTGTTGCAGTGTTTTTGATTTGAGAGAGGCGTACAATACAACATGGAGACATCACATCCTTTAGACGTTACATGAATGGGGTCTTAGAGGCCAAATCCCTATTTTTATCCAAAACTTTTTAGCTGTCCGTACGTTTCATGTCCAAGTTGGTGCTTCTCGTAGCGCCCCTCATGTGCAGGAAAATGGGGTTCCTCAGGGTTCTGTTTTGAGTTTCCCCTTATTTTTAGTAGCCATAAACGGTTTAGCGACAGCAGTTGGGTCGTCAGTATCGCCCTCTCTATGCTGACGACTTCTGCATCTCTTTTAGCTCTTCCAGCACCCGAGTTGCTGAACGTAGGTTACAAGGAGCCATTCGAAAGGCACAGTCCTGGGCTCTAGCTCATGGCTTCCAGTTCTCTCCTGCAAAGACCAGAGTTATACACTTCTGTCGGCGTCGGACGGTTCATCCACAGCCCGAACTTTATCTTAACAACCACCTCTTAGAGATTGTTGATACTCACAGGTTTTTAGGGCTCGTATTTGACTCTCGAATGACATGCCTCCCCCATATTCGTAGCTGAAACAGAAGTGCTGGCGCCAACTGAATGTTCTCCGCCATCTGGGCCATACGACCTGGGGTGCCGATCGGTCCACACTGTTGCGGATATACCAAGCTTTGGTGCAGTCCCGTCTGGACATTGGATGCCTTGCCTATGGCTCCGCATCCCCCTCGGCATTGCGCTTGCTGGACCCCATTCACCACTGTGGGGTTCGCATCACGACGGGTGCTTTCCGCACCAGTCCCGTGGACAGTTTACTTGCAGAGGCCGGGGTCCCACCTCTGCGGATCAGCCGCCAGCAACTACTCGCAGCCTATGCTGCTCATGTCCATAGCTAGCCAGGCCATCCGAACCAACGTTTGCTTTTCTCCCGCATTGTCGTCCATCTTCAACAACGGCGACCCCGTTCTGGTCACACGATCGCCTTCCGTGTCCAGTCCCTTGTTGGAACAAGTCTTTCCCTGTCCCATCTCCGTATCGGGCCCATACGCGTAAGCCCCCATGGTGTGTACCGAGGCCATGCTCTAGGCTGGACTTGGCCGGTAGACCCAAAGACTCCGTTCCTCCAGAGGCACTCCGCCATCAGTTCTTCGCTGTTGTTGCACAATACACTGGATACGACAGTCTATACGGACGGTTCGTTGGTTCACGGCCATGTTGGCTTTGCATATGTCCATGGCGATCACGCCGAGCAGTGGTCTCTGCCGGATGGCTGCAGTGTGTACACTGCCGAGGTGGTGGCCATTCTCCGTGCTCTTGAGCATATGCGCTCCTGCTCAGGTGGGTCTTTTCTGCTCTGCAGTGACTCCCTGAGCAGTCTTCGCGCTCTAGATCACTGTTACTCACGTTCCTCCTTGGTGAAGGCTATCCATGAGACACTTTTTGCTCTCGAACAGTCAGGACGCTCTATGGTCTTCATTTGGTCTCCTGGTCACATCGGCATCCCGAACAACGAACGAGCCGATAAGCTCGCCAAACAGGCTGTCCATGCGCCCGTGTTAGAGATTGGCCTCCCGGCCTCAGATTTCCACTCTGTGTTGCGTTTGGGGCGCCGAATGGCGTAGCCTGAGCCATCCCAACAAACTCGGGGCAATAAAGGAGACGACGGCTGTGTGGCACTCCTCCATGCGGGTAGGACTCGGTAGTCCTGTGCCGGCTCCGCATCGGCCACACTTGGCTGACCCACGGCCATCTCCTCCACGGTGAGGACCCGCCGCGTTGTCGTTGTGGCTCTTCCTTGACGGTGGCCCACATTTTGATGGACTGCCATCTTTTAGCCGCCCTGCGGCGGGTTTTTAATTTTCCTGTAATTTTATCTGACGTTTTACGTAACGATGCCATAATGGCTTACTCTGTTTTAGGTTTTATTCGCGACAGTGGTTTTTACAACTCTATATGAAGCTTTGCTTCAGCGCATTGTATTGATTTCTCTTGTCAGTATGTCCTCTGATTGAGGGTTTCATTGTGTTGCTCTGTGGCTGACCCTATTTTAATTTCACGGTCGGTCAACCACGAACCTTGGCTTTGTCATTCCATTCCCACACTTTTTTGCTGTTTCCATGTGATTGTCTCCTTTCGTGTTGTCACCTGTCATGTTGTCCCTTGTCGAACTTTTTGACATTTTCTTGATTGAGTGGGGTTTTCCTCCCGTTGCAGGTTTAACTTTGGGCGAATTTTTAAGTATTTCCTAAATTTATCTCGCTCTTTGATGGAATGGGAGACTGATGACCTCCGCAGTTTTGCCCCCCTAAAACACCAAACCAACCAGAGACGCGTAACCAATGGCACCCATTCCATCACGCCACGTGATACGCCAGTATGGCGATGACGAATACACGCTTACAATGTGCGTTCACCGCGATGTCGCCAAACACGGATGCGACCATCATGATGCTGTAAAGAGAACCTGGATTCATCCGAAAAAATGACGTTTTGCCATTGGTGCACCCAGGTTCGTCGTTGCGTACACCATCGCACGCGCCCCTGTCTGTCATGCAGCGTCAAGGGTTAAGCGCAGCCATGGTCTGAGATGATAGTCCATGCTGCTGCAAACGTCGTCGAACTGTTGCGGATGGTTGTCTTGCAAACGGCCCTATCTGTTGACTCAGGGATCGAGATATGGTTGCACGATCCGTTACAGCCATGCGGATAAGATGCCTGTCATCTCGACTGATAGTGATACGAGGTCGTTGGGATCCAGCACGGCGTTCCGTATTGCCTTCCTGATCCCACCCATTCCATATTCTGCTAACAGTCATTGGATCGCGACCAACGCGAGCAGCAATGTCGTGATACCGTAAACTGCAAACACAATATGCTACAATCCGACTTTAATAAAAGTAGGAAACGTGATGGTACGCATTTCTCCTCCTTACACGAGGCATCACAACATCGTTTCACCAGACAACGCCGGTCAACTGCTGTTTGTGTATGAGAAATCGGTTGGAAACTTTCCTCATATCAGCACGTTGTAGGTTTTGCCACCGGTGCCAACCTTGTGTGGATGCCCTGAAAAGCTAATCATTTGCATATCACAGCATCTTCTTCCTGTCGGTTAAATTACGCGTCTGTAGCACGTCATCTTCGTGGTGTACCAATTTTAATGGCCGGGAGTGTAAGTATGTCGATACAGGTTCTCTGAAATAATACACTTAATAAGCGATACATATTTCTCAACAAATAATCGTTTTATGATTTTCATGCTGAAATAAAGTTTCATTGCTGAATAAGTTACATCACTGAAAACAAAGTTGCGTTTTAAATACAATGCCAGTTAATAACAATATTATTTTGAAGACGTGTGAAAAAAAATTTCAACTCTTACAGCTGAATATGGACGATTTTGAACGAAATCTGTAGTTGCATAGCAGATTTGCGATCAAGGACTGGAATGGAACTAAATACTGTACTTTTGAAACACTGCCTTTATTTGCGAATACGATGGTAACGAAAGGTCGGCTGCAGTTGCATTGAAACTTTATTAGAAAAGCACGAGCGATTTCGTGACCTGTAGTCACATCATAAGGCTTAAGACTGTTAAAACATTATTCACAGTGTACCATAATAATTAAAACACCCCCAATTCCTAAAATTTCTCTCATATAATAAAGTCAGGATGACTTTAGTGATCGGGGGATGTATTAATAATTCTACTTGAATAATATTTAAACATTTACATCTTATGATGCGACTGCAGGTCACGAAACCGGTCTTGCTTTTCTAACCGGCTAATTATTCGCATCCTCTTTTAATCATCATGAACAAGTTTCCGTGGATGTCAGTCTTTTAAATTTCTGAATATGTTGCAGTTTGCGTAACCATATATTTTTCGTGCCTCACAGGTAACGTATACTGCCACAGAATTAAAATGTCTATCTCTGTTGTGGTATTGATTGGGCCATACACTTATCGATGGATTTGTTGTTTGAGCGACCAACAGAACTTAACGAAAAGCGGAAACACTCTTGCGGATAGATTGGCTGAAATCACGGTTCGGCCATCTTGATTCAGGTTTTCTGCTTGTCCCTTGAAGAGTTTCAGATGATGACTGGAGAAACCCATATCTAATATTTTGTGTGTTTTCAGCAGCCATGACCAAGTACTATAAAACTACAGATATCAGCCTTTTAAAGATTCGATGTAACAGAAGATGGCAGCTGTAAAGACGCGACCATTCTCGCCTGTTCCTAACAGCATCCTGCTCATGGCATACACGTTGCTTCATTCAGTGCGGACAGGGGGTCGCTGTGGAAGAAAGGAAGTGCGCGCTAACTAATTGAGCGTCTCTACGTTTTAACTGTTTGTACTGTTATTACGAGACACGGTTAATGAGAGAGCCCTGCTGCATTAGTTAAAAGTGGAACGGTGAACTGCGTAAAAGTTTCAACTAGCAGAGCTGGAGCTGTTAAGTGCTGCACTTTCCCTCGACCTAGGTCACGCCAGTCATCCATCTCGTAAACCAACGGTCTTAAAAATGTTACACAATGACACATCATTACATGGGGGGGGGGGGGTCAATTTCGCCTGACGGCCAAGGGAGGAAAGAAGGAACGAAGGAAGGAAGCTTAGGGTTTAACGTCCCGTCAAGAGCGTGGTCATTAGAGACGGAGCTTACGCTCTGAGTGTTTAGGTAAGAATGTGGAAGGAAATCGGGTGTGCCCTTTCAAAGGAACCATCCCGGCATTTGTATGGAGAGATTTAAGGAAATCACGGAACACCTACATCTGAATGGCCGGAAGTGTATTTGAACCACCATCCTTCCGAATGCGAGTCCAGTGTGTTACCACTGCGCCATCTCGCTCGGTACGGCCGAAGGATGATGCAATAAACTGGTCACTGCCTTCTTTCTGCCGAGGACCATATTAGAAAAATATCGTATTTCATGTGAAATGACGTAGAAAGTATATTGAGGGCCGCGTCGGAATAGCCGTGCGCACTGAGGTGTCGTGCTGTGGTGCGTGCAGCCGTTCGCCGTCAAAGGTTTGAGCCCTCCCGTCTCTCTCTCTCTCTCTCTCTCTCTCTCTCTCTCTCTCTCTCTCTCTCTCTCTCTCTCTCTGTGTGTGTGTGTGTGTGTGTGTGTGTGTGTGTGTGTGTGTGTGTGTGTTTTGTTCTTGTTAGGATAGGTTAGTGTAAGTATTTTTTAAGTCTAGGGACTGATGACCAACGTAGTTATGTCCCTTGAATTAAAAACATTTGTTTTTTTTTCCCACGGTAGGGTAGCACCGATAGATGGCGCCCCCAGGGGCCCACAGTTCTTTTGTGGGTACGTGTGTGTCGCGCGCACGGGGCCCCGAGCCGAAGCGGCCTGTCCCAGGCTGCTTCCATCTCCCCCCCCCCCCCCCCCCCGGTTTGTGCCTCCGCCCGGAGACAGGCATTTTCATTCAGTGAAAGGTTTTCTTTTTCAGAGACCCCCCCCAGGGGGCCCACAGTTCTTTTGTGGGTACGTGTGTGGCGCGCACGGGGCCCCGAGCCGGAGCAGCCTTTCTTCTGCCCCAGGCTGCTTCACTTTCCCTCCCGGTTTATGCCTTCGCCCGGAGACGGCCGTATTTCACGAGTTCAGGTGTTTTCTTGTTGTCGTTTCTCTTATTCCTTGGTTCCTTCCTTTCTTACCCTTTGTTTCTGTCTCTCTCTCCTTGTCCTCTCCTCGCCTTCTTCTCCTCATTAGTCTCCGCCTCGGCGTTTGAGACACCTTTCCTTCTTTCTCTTCACTTCCTCTATTCTTCTTTCCTCCCTGTGCGTGTCTGAAGGCCGACCCACGCATTATCATGCGTAGCAGGTGACGGGGTAACGCGTAATTCCCCGCCCCGGGTAGACAAGTAGGGCACGTACGTACCCCCTGGTAAAGGCCAGGCCCAGGGAGGGGTGATTACCCGAGCTGGTACCTTCCGAACATGCCAATTGGTCCCTCCGTCAGTTCTCGGGAGGTGTGACCTGAGGTGTGAACAATCACCTAAGGCGGGTAAGCCCTCGGAGAGGGCCCCCACTAGGAAGGAGCGCGCCATCGGAGACGCCGGTAATCACGGGGGACACTTCCGCAATGACTTCCTTCTCTTCTTCACTGACATTGACCCAGAAACGTAAGATAGACTCGCCTCAGCAAAAGAAGACTCTGCCTAATTTGCCGAAATTTCTTGTTGTGTCGCGCACCGACGGAAAAGACTTCAATTCTGTCAATCCTTTCGTTATACAGAAAGGTGTTGATGCAATTGCTGGCCCTGTTAAAACCTGTTCGCGTCAGCGCAATGGCTCATTGTTGCTGGAAGTGGACAGTGCTTTCCAAGCCCAGAAACTTATCCGGACTACGTTATTGCACACGTTTCCAGTCAAAGTAGAAGCGCACCGCACACTCAACTCGTCACGTGGGGTAGTTTTTACGAGATCCCTTGACGGGTTGTCTGATGACGACATCCGGTCCTATATGTCCGATCAGGGTGTGACAGCCGTCCACAGGGTGATGAAAAAGGTAGATAACCAGCTGACACCGACTCGTACTGTGTTTTTGACATTCGACAGAGTTGACCTCCCGTCGAAGGTCAAAGCAGGGTACGAAGTTATCTCAGTCCGCCCTTATATTCCAAACCCAACGCGCTGCTACCAATGCCACAGGTACAACCATACCCGTGAACATTGCCCACATGCAGCAAAATGTGTCACTTGTGGTAGGGACGCCCATGAGGGGGATTGCCCACCTCCGTCCCCTCACTGCCTTAACTGCAACGGCGACCATGCGGCTTCCTCTCGCGACTGCCCTGTATATAAGGATGAAAAAATCATTCAGCAAATTCGGGTTACGGAGAAGGTATCGACATCTGCCGCTCGTAAGTTGTTGGCGAGTCGAAAGCCCACTGTCCTCCCAGCGGGTACATACAGTAAGGTACTCACCTCACCTCGACCTACCAAAGATTCCAGTACCCAGACATGTGATTTCACTTTCGCTGACACAGTTGTGCGATCCGCCAGCCCGAAGATTGCCCGTTCCACGTCCCCGCTTCCTCCTGCTGCTTCTAAGGTACAGTCTTCGTCAACATCTAGTAAACCGCGGGCACCTAAACAAGATGCCCGGACCTTGAAAAAGGAACCCGTCCGTGAGGATTTTCTGCGTTCTCAGGCTTCCCAACCGTCAACTGCCTCTTCCCGCCGTCACTCTTCCAGAAGAGCTGACAAGAAAAAGAGTTCCTCTCCTTCCCCGCCGAGGCGTGACCCATCTGTCGCGCCGTCCAACAGTTGCCGGCCTCGGCCGTCTTCTGTTTCACCGGGACGCTCCGTTTGCCGGGCGCCCGGCCCTTTACCGGCGGTGGAAACTGCCCCTCCTGATCAACTCAGGGAGGTGGCAGGCGCGTCGGTCGAACCTATGGACCACGACCCTTTGCCCCTGGACAGCGATAGCAGTGCTCCCTCGAAATCCGGTCCTCAGCGGCCGTCGAGGTGACCCCGCTCGCTACTTGGTTTTTATCCTTATTTCTTCTCTCATTTTTATCATGGCGCTCCTTCAATGGAACATTCGCGGCATTCGTTCTAATCGGGAGGAGTTAAAATTACTCCTTCGATTGCACTGCCCGCTTCTAGTCTGTCTCCAAGAAACTAAGTTGCGTCCACGTGATCGTGCAGACTTTCCACACTACACCTCTGTGCGGTTCGACCTGCCACCCGTGGAAGGTGTCCCAGCCCATGGAGGGGTTCTGATGCTCCTTCGAGACGACGTCTATTTCCATCCCATTTCCTTGCACACTCACCTACAGGCAGTTGCCGTCCGCATCACCTTATCCACATTTACCTTCTCCCTCTGTAATATATATTCGCCATCGTCATCTGCCCTTACTAGGGCAGATGTGCTAAACCTTGTTGAACAGCTCCCTTCACCTTTCGTGTTGGTAGGCGACTTTAATGCCCACCACCCCCTATGGGGCTCTCCGGCACCTTGTCCGAGAGGCTCCCTTTTGGTGGACCTTCTCCAACACCTCGATCTTGTCTGCCTCAACACCGGTGCACCGACCTTCCTTTCTGACACGACACACACTTATTCCCATATAGACCTCGCACTATGCACTCCTCAGCTTGCCGGTCGGTTTGAGTGGTATGCACTTTCCGACACGTACTCGAGTGACCATTTCCCTTGTATCATCCACTTCCTACATCACTCCCCATCTCCACGTCCCACCAGTTGGAACATTTCTAAAGCCGACTGGGGGCTTTATTCTTCCATGGCTGTTTTTCACAATCAGAATTTTCCCAGCCTTGACAGTCAGGTCGAATACCTCACAGAGGTTATTCTCACTGCTGCTGAACGTTCCATACCTCGTACATCCTCTTCTCCACGTCGTGTGCAGGTCCCTTGGTGGACTGCAGCCTGCCGCGACGCGCTTCGAGCCCGACGCCGTGCCTTACGCACCTTCCGCCGCCACCCAACTTTGGAGAATTGCATCAATTACAAACGTATGAGAGCGCAGTGCCGTCGTATCATAAACGACAGCAAGAAAGCTTGCTGGACAGCTTTTACTAGTTCTTTTAACCGTTTTACTCCCTCCACGGTTGTCTGGGGTGGCCTACGCCGTTTGTCCGGCATCAAGGTCCACTCCCCGATTCCTGGCCTGACCGTGGAGAACGCGGTTCTCGTGGACCCAGCTGATGTTTCAAACGCATTGGGTCGTTTCTTTGCGGAGGTTTCGAGCTCTGCCCATTACCACCCTGCCTTTCTCCCTCGCAAACAGGTAGAGGAGGCACGGCCGCCTTCTTTCCGCTCTTTTAATCGTGAAAACTATAACGTCGCCTTCACCATGCAGGAGCTAGATCGTGCTCTCGCCCTGTCCCGGTCCTCTGCTCCCGGGCCCGATTCCATTCATATTGAGATGCTGAAGAACCTCTCTCCTGCGGGCAAGTGCTTTCTTCTTAGTACCTACAATCGCATATGGACTGAAGGTCATGTTCCCACAAGTTGGCGTGAAGCCATTGTTGTCCCCATCCCCAAACCAGGGAAGGACAAACACCTTCCTTCCAGTTATCGTCCCATTTCTCTGACGAGCTGCGTCTGTAAGGTGATGGAACGCATGGTTAACGCTCGGTTGGTCTGGCTCCTCGAATCTCGCCGCCTCCTGACTAATATACAATGCGGTTTTCGTCGACACCGCTCTGCTGCTGACCACCTCGTTACGTTGTCGACCTTCATTATGAACAACTTTCTAAAGAAGCGTCAAACAGTAGCCGTGTTCTTCGACTTGGAGAAGGCATACGATACCTGTTGGAGAGCGGGTATTCTCCGCACATTACACACATGGGGCCTTCGGGGCCGCCTTCCTGTTTTCATTCAAGCGTTTTTGGCGGATCGCAAGTTCCGGGTACGGGTGGGCTCTGTTTTGTCAGATACCTTTTGCCAGGAGAATGGGGTACCACAGGGCTCCGTCTTGAGTGTGGCGCTCTTTGCCATTGCAATCAATCCGATCGTGGACTGCCTTTCAGCCGACGTCTCCGGATCTCTTTTTGTTGACGATTTCGCAATTTATTGTAGCGCCCAGCGGACGTGTCTCTTGGAGCGTTCTCTCCAACGCTGTCTTGACCGTCTATATTCCTGGAGCATCGCAAACGGCTTCCGATTCTCCACTGAGAAAACTGTGTGTATCAATCTTTGGAGATACAAGGAATTTCTTCCACCTTCTCTACGTCTCGGCCCTGTTGCTCTCCCTTTCGTGGAGACTACGAAATTCTTGGGACTCATGTTGGATCGGAAACTTTGCTGGTCCACACACGTGTCCTACCTGGCTGCCCGTTGTGCCCGATCCCTTAACGTTCTTCGTGTCCTCAGTGGCACGTCATGGGGAGCGGATCGTACCGTCCTGCTTCACCTTTACCAGGCCATTGTTCAGTCGAAGCTCGACTATGGAAGCCTTGTGTACTCTTCAGCACGGCCGTCGATTCTCCGCCGTCTCAACTCTATCCACCATCGTGGATTACGTTTGGCGACCGGTGCATTTTATACCAGCCCTGTTGAAAGTCTGTATGCCGAGGCTGCTGTATTACCCTTGACCACTCGACGTGACATACTCTTGTGTCGGTATGCATGCCGCCTACGGTCGATGCCCAACCATCCCTCTTACAGATTATTTTTTGACGACTCACTCGATCGCCAATATCAGTTGTCTGCGATTGCCTTGCTTCCACCGGGAGTTCGGTTTCGCCGCCTGCTACAGCAGCTCGATTTTACCCTTCCTTCCACCCTTCGGTTGAGCGAATGCCCATTGCCACCGTGGCATCAGGCCCAGGTTCACACACACCTCGAACTCAGTTCGCTCCCCAAGGAGAGCACTCCGGATTTGGTATACCGCTCGAGGCTTGTCGAACTCCGTTCGCGGTTCGATAATGCCGTATTTATTTACACTGATGGTTCCAAGAGCGCTGCCGGTGTCGGATCTGCCTTCGTCGTCGGGGACAACCGGTTCCAATACAAGCTCCCTGACCGGTGCTCGACCTTCACGGCTGAGCTTTTCGCCCTCCACCAGGCCGTTTTGTATACCTGCCGCCACCGCCAACCTTTCTATGCCATATGTTCTGACTCCCTTAGTGCCCTGCAGAGTCTTAAGGACCCTTTCTCGAACCATCCTCTCGTGTATCGGATCCAACGCTCCCTCCAGTTGCTGGCGGATGACAGCTGTCACGTTTCTTTCCTGTGGGTCCCTGGCCATGTGGGTGTGCCCGGGAATGAGGCCGCCGACACAGCAGCCAAGGCAGCAGCTCTTTTACCTCGCATGGCTACCTTTTGCGTTCCATCGGACGATGTTCAACGGGCTCTTCGCCGGAGTATCGTGTCGCAATGGCACAGTGTGTGGCTTTCACTGTACAACAATAAATTGCGAACTGTCAAACCGATCCCGACCGCTTGGAGGACATCCTCACGCCCCTCTCGGCGGGAGGAGGTCATCCTGGCTCGGTTGCGGATCGGTCATTGCCGTTTCAGCCACCGTCACTTGCTATCCGCCGAACCTGCACCGCTATGCTCCTGCGGTGAACTGCTGACAGTGCGACATGTTTTACTGACTTGTGTTAATTTTAATCATCTCCGTGTAGCCCTTCACTTTCCGTCTACTCTGGAGGAAATTTTAGCTGATGACACACGAGCAGCTGCTCGAGTTTTGCGTTTTATCAACTTGGCCAACTTATCCAAGGATATTTAACTCTTTTAATTGTCTTTTATCTTTCGTTTTTAGCCTCTTGTTGATGTTCTGACAGTCTACATTTTTTTAGATCATAGCGAATCTATGTTCTTGGCTGGGCGCTAATGACCATAGAAGTTGTGCGCCCTAAAACCACACAAAAAAAAAAAAAAAAAAAAAAAATTTTCAGAGACTACTCCTTTTCTTGGTCCTCTTCCTTTCCTGTCCTTTCGCCTTCCCTTCTCGCTCCTTTCTCCTTGTCCTCGAACCACTCTTTTAATCTCTGCCTTGGCGTTTGAGATTTTCCTTCCTTCATCCCTTTCTCTTATTTCCTCCCTGTGCGAGTGTGAAGGTCAACCCACGCTCTGCGTAGCCAGTGACGGGGTAAGGCGTAACTTCCCACCCCGGGTAGACATGCAGGGCACGTACGCACCCCCTGGTAAAGGCCAGGCCCGGGGAGGGGTGATTACCCGAGCTGGTACCTTCCGAACATGCCAACTGCTCCCTTCGTCTGTTCTCGGGAGGTGTGACCTAAGGTGCGAACAGTCACCTAAGGCGGATGCGCCCTCAGTGAGGGCTCCCACAAGGAAGGAGCGCGCTATCGGAGACGCCGGTAATCATGGGGGACACTTCCGCTATGAAACATTCCACATCTATTATGACCCTGACCCAAAAAAGAAAACATGACTAATCTAAGTCCAAGAAAGTCTTACTAACATTCCAAAGTTCCTCGTACTGATGATCAGGATTTTTCTTCTGTGAATCCTTTTCCTAGTCAGAAGTGAGTCGATGCGATCGCAGGTCCCTTGAAGACCTGCTCCAGACAGCGTAATGGGACCTTGTTGTTGGAAATTGAGAATGCCTTTCAGGCACAGAAATTACTCCGGGCTTCACTAGTGCATACCTTTCCCGTGAAAGTGGAGGCTCACTGCATCCTCAACTCTTCGCGGGGGGGTAGTTATCACGAGATCCCTGGATGGGTTATCGGACGAGGATATACTGAACTATATGTTCGATCAGGGAGTTACATATGTTCATCGCGCAATGAAAAAAGTTAACAATGATCTCGTGCTGACTCGTACTGTCTTCTTGACTTTCGACAGGGTTGACCTATCATCTAAGGTGAAAGCAGCCTATGAAGTCATCTCCGTTCGCCCGTATATAGCCAATCCTATGTGCTGCTACCATTGCCAGAGATTTAATCATACTAGTAAATCTTGTCCTAATGCAGCCAAGTGCGCCACCTGTGGCAGGGACGCCCATGAGAGTGAATGTCCACCTCCATCCCCTCGCTGCATTAATTGTATGGGTGACCATGCTGCTTCTTCACGGGACTGCCCTGTCTATAAAGAAGAGCGGGTCATCCAGGAGATTCGCGTCAAGGCAAAGGTTTCAACCTGTGTCGCTCAAAAGTTATTAGCGAGTAGGAAGCCCGCTGTACTCCCAACAGGTACTTACAGCCAGGTCCTCACCTCACCTCGACCAACTAAGAAGATAGGCACTCAGACCTGCGATTTCACCTTCTGTGACACTGTTGTCAGGTCGACTAGCCAGAAAATTGCTCGTTCCACCTCTCCGATCCCTTCTGCCTGTTCTACAGTGAATTCGTCGACCAGTTCCCACACACCCCGGGCACCTAAATCCGCTGCCCAGAGTACTAAAAAAGAACCCGTTCGTGACGAATTCCTGAAAAATCAGTATTCTCAATAGTCATCCGCTTCTTCTACTCGTCATGCCTCTAAGGCTCGCAAAATAAACACCCCCCCCTTTCCCCGCCTCGGCGTGACTCTTCGGTCACGTCATCCAACAGTAGCTGGCCTCGGCCGTCTTCTGTTTCACCGGGACGGTCTGTGAGCTGGGCCCCCGGCCCTTTACCGGCCGTGGAAGCTGCCTCTCCTGCTCAACTCGGGGAGATGGCAGAAGCGTCGGTCGAACCCATGGAACACGATCCTTTGCCTCTCGATAGCGATAGCAGTGCTCCCTCTAAGTCCGGTTCACAGCGGCCGTCGAGGTGACCCCTCTTGCTTGTTCCATATTCTCTCATTTTTTATCATGGCGCTTCTTCAATGGAATATTCGCGGCATTCGTTCCAATCGGGAGGAATTAAAACTACTCCTTCGATTGCACTGCCCGCTTCTAGTGTCTCCAAGAACTAAGTTACGTCCATGTGATCATGCCAACTTCCCCCACTACACCTCTGTGCGTTTCGATCTGCCCCCTGTGGAAGGTACTCCAGCCCATGGAGGGGTTCTGATGCTCATTCTGGACGTCGTATATTACCATCCCATTTCATTGCATACTCACCTGCAGGCAGTTGCCGTCCGCATCACTCTATCCACCTTTTCCTTTTCCCTCTTTAATATCTATTCGCCATCGTCATCCGCCCTTACTAGGGCAGATGTGCTACACCTCGTTGACCAGCTCCCTTCACCTTTCATGTTGGTAGGCGATTTTAATGCCCACCACCCCCTATGGTGCTCTCCAGCACCTTGTCCGAGAGGCTCCCTTTTGGTGGACCTTTTCCAACACCTCAATCTTGTTTGCCTCAACACCGGTGCACCGACCTTCCTTTCCGACACAACACATACTTATCCCATATAGACCTCGCGATATGCACTCCTCAGCTTGCCGGTCGGTTTGAGTGGTATGCACTTTTTGACGTGTACTCGAGTGACCATTTCCCATGTGTCATCCACTTCCTGTATCATTCCCCATCTCCTCGTCCCACCAGTTGGAACATGTCTAAAGCCGGCTGGGGGCTTTATTCATCCGTGGCTGTTTTTCGCGATCAGAATTTTCCCAGCTGTGACAGGCAGGTCGAATACCTCAAAGAGGTTATTCTCACCGCTGCCGAACATTCCGTGCTCTCGCCCTGTCCCGATCTTCTGCTCCTGGGCCCGATTCCATTCATATTGAGATGCTGAAGAACCTTTCTCCTGCGGGCAAGTGCTTCCTTCTTAGCACCTATAATCGCATATGGAATGGAGGTCAGGTTCCCACAAGTTGGTGTGAAGCAATTGTTGTCCCCATCCCCAAACCAGGGAACGACAAACATCTTCCATCTAGTTATCACCCCGTTTCTCTGATGAGCTGCGTCTGTAAGGTGATGGAACGCATGGTTAACGCTCGGTTGGTCTGGCTTCTCGAATCTCGACGCCTGCTGACTAATGTTCAATGAGGTTTTAGTAGACACCGCTCTGCTGCTGATCACCTTGTTACCTTGTTGACCTTCATTATGAATAACTTTTTAAGGAAGCGTCAAACGGTAGCAGTGTTCTTCGACTTAGAAAAGGCTTACGATACCTGGTAGAGGGCCGGCATTCTCTGCACTTTGCACACATGGGGCCTTCGTGGCCGCCTCCCTCTCTTTATTCTAGCGTTTTTGGCGGATCGAAAGTTCCGGGTAAGGGTGGGCTCTGTTCTGTCCGATACCTTTCGCCAGGAGAATGGGGTGCCACAGGGCTCCGTCTTGAGTGTGGCTCTCTTTGCCATTGCAATCAGTCCGATCGTAGATTGCCTTTCAGCCGACGTTGCCGGATCCCTTTTTGTAGACGATTTCGCAACTTATTGCAGCGCCCAGCGGACGTGGCTCTTGGAGCGTTGTCTTCAACGCTGCCTTGACCGCGTATATTCCTGGAGCATTGCAAACGGCTTCCGCTTCTCCACTGAGAAAACAGTGTGTATAGACTCCTAGAGATACAAGGGATTTCTTCCATCATCTCTACGTCTCGGCCCCGTTGCTCTACCATTCGTGGAGACAACAAAATTCTTGGGGCTAATGTTGTATCGGAAACTTTGCTGGTCCCCACCCGTGTCCTACCTGGCTGCCCGTTGTGCCCGATCCCTTGATGTTCATGTCCTTAGTGGCACATCATGGGGAGCGGATCGTACCATCCTGCTTCACCTTTACCAGGCCATTGTTCAGTCGAAGCTGGACTACGGAAGCTTTGTATACTCCTATGCACGGCCGGCCCTTCTCCGCCGTCTCAACTCCATTCACCATCAGGGATTACGCCTGGCGACCGGTACATTTTATACCAGCCCTGTTGAAAAACTTTATGCCGAAGCTGCTGTATTACCCTAGACCTCTCGGTGTGACATACTCTTTTGTCGGCACGCATGCCGACTGCTGTCGATGCCCAACCATCCATCTTACCGATTATTTTTTGATGACTCCCTCGATCGCCAATATCGGTTGTCTGCAATAGCCTTGCTTTCACCTGGAGTTCGGTTTCGCCTCCTGCTTCAGCGGCTCGATTTTACCCTTCCTTCCACTTTTCGGTTGAGCGAGAGCACATTGTTACCGTGGCACCAGGCCTAGGTTCACAACCACCTTGAACTTAGTTCGCTACCCAAGAAGAGCACTCCGGATTTGGTATATAGCTCGAGGCTTGTCGAACTCCGTTCGCGGTTCGATAATGCCATATTTATCTACACTGATGGTTCCAAGAGCACTGACGGTGTCGGATCTGCCTTCGTCGTCAGTGACAACCGTTTCCAATACAAGCTCCCTGACCGGTGCTCGAATTTCATGGCTGAGCTTTTTGCCCTCCACCAGGCTGTTTTATACATCCGCCGTCGCCGCCATCCCTTTTATGCCATCTGCTCTCACTCCCTTAGTGCGCTGCAGAATCTTAGGGACCCTCTCTCGACCCATCCTGTCGTGTACCGAATCGAACGCTCCCTTCAGTTGCTAGCAGATTATGGCTGCCATGTTTGTTTTCTCTGGGTCCCTGGCCACGTGGGTGTGCCCGGGAATGAGACTGCAGACATTGCGGCAAAGGCAGATGCTCTTTTGCCTCACATGACTACCTTTGCTTCCTATCAGACGATATTCAACGGGCTCTTCATCGGTGTATTGTGTCGTCCTGGCACAGTTCGTGGTTTTCACTCCACGACAATAAATTGAGAACCGTAAACACCGATCCCGACCGCTAGGAGGAATCTCCTCACGCCTCTCTCGGCGAGAGGTGGTCATCCTGGCCCGGTTGCGGATCGGTCACTGCCAATTCAGCCATCGTCATTTGCTAACCGCCGACCCTGCACCGCTGTGCTCCTGTGGTGAATTGCTGACGGTGCGACATGTTTTCCTGTCTTGTCCTAATTTTAATCATCTCCGTATAGCCCTTAATATGCCGTCTACTCTGGAGGAACTTTTAGCTGATGACACACGAGCAGCTGCTCGAGTTTTGCGTTTTATCAACATGGCTAATTTATCAAAGGATATTCAACCCTCCTATTTGATATTTTTATCCTTCTGTTTTAGCTTTCTCTTGATACCCTCCTTTCTGGCAGTTATAAATTTTTTCGAGATCTAGCGAATCTCTGTTCCGATCTGGGCGCTAATGACCTGAGAAGTTGTGCGCCCTAAAACCGCAAAGAAAACCGACAGATGTCAATAACGCTTTATAGATTCGCAAAAGGTACACTGTCAAATGCTTCAAATCGGAGTCATCGAGCTAGGTGGCGCAGTGGTGACACACTGGACTCGTATTGGGGACGAAGGTGGTTCAAATCCACCTCCAGCCATCGAGGTTTACGTTTTCCGTTTCCTAAATCACTCCCGGCATATGCCGGGATGGTTCCTTTGAAAGAGCACGGCCGATTTCATTGCCACTTCTTAGCCAAAATTCCGCGCGTAAGCTCCGCCTCTAATGACCACGCTGTCGACGGGGCGTTAAACACCAATCTTCCTTCATTCCTTCCCTTCAAGTGGCTGGATTATTGTTAAATAGCCAGAACATACGGACTGCAGGACAGTGTTCTGTGTTTTCCAGATTCCATGGCGTCGTCCGTTGAGTATCGTTTCGTCGGGCGTGAGACCTCACCGTGATGCTGTGATACTCGATGCCTCGAGATTTGTCTACATATTGAAACGTAGAATATATCACGGACTGTGAAGAGAACTTCGAAGTATTCACTCAGATATCTGGACTTCATCAAACTAGAATAACTGATATTTTATTGTTTGTAATAAATTTCTGCCGCGGCGGAGTAGCCGAGCAGTCTAAGGCGCCTCGCTGTGGAGCGCGCGCGGTTGCTCGCCGTCGGAGGTTCGAGTCCTCCCTGGGGCATGGGTGTGGGTGTTTGTCCATAGGTTAGTTTACCTCAGTCTAAGTAGTTTGTAAGCTACGGACTGATGACGACGCAGTTTGGTCCGATAGAGTTACAAATATTTGAACATACGAATAAATTTCATATGTTGCTGAAGTGTTGTGACGGTTCTAGCTTTTGCAGTCCCCTACTCTAAATTTGTGTTAGGCGCGGAATAGCTGGAAAGTTCACGCAGTTTCCCATGACGTCAGCTGTGGTGCAGGATAGCTGACGGTGGGAAACGGTTGTATCAGCTCCTTTCCGTGGGAAAGTGCGTCAGTATTGTAATAAGTGCGTCCAAAATTATCAAATATTTAAGCTTATACGACTTAACTGCGGGGTCATAAGTCCCTAAATTTTCAAACTACTTATGAACTAACTTATACTAAAGACAGCACAAACATCGATGCCTGAGGAGTGTATTCGAACCCCGGAACTGGAAACTCTCTTGCGCATCAGAGCATAGCGTCTCAATGCTCTTGGCCACTCCACCGCGGCTAATAAGTGTGATCTGATCCGTTACCGTCATGTCAGTGAATGATTCTTTTATCAGTATTCTATAAACCATAATTTATTATTTCCAGGTAGTTTTTACGCAAAAAAAACTCTCAATAACAGCCTACCTTGCGACATTTTCAAAATTTTGTATAACATTAGTTTTGTAATAACTGTGATTCACTATATATATAAATATGTAACATAATATTTTTGTTGTAGAGAAGCTTTCGGCTTCTTAGGCCGTCTTCAGACAATTTAAGGAAGTTTTAATATAAGAGTAGCTTGCAGTAATTGTTTAATAACTCAATTTCCGTAACAAAAGCTATATTTTATCGAGTGTAATTTCTATGAATGAAGTATTTGTTGTGTACGTTGGTCAATGCAGTTATTTGATGTTCACTAGCTTTCTACGACAGAATGAAAGTAGCTAGTATTGGTAGAAAATATACTGCATTATGAGTTGACATCAGATAGCACAGAGCCTCATTCAAGTGTCACAGTCTCACTTCAACTCAACGGGTCTGCGTGCTGAGTGTCATCCGTCTGCTCTGGGACATCACCTGACAAAACATAAGGTTAGTGAAAAACTTCATTAAAAAAACCATGGCTGCTAGTTTGACGCGATAGGGGTCAACTACGCGTGTTGTGCATTGCTAGTGCAAATAGCGACAGTGCACGTAAGTCGTGCTAACACAATTGAGGGAAAGGGGACAGAAAAGGGAAGTGTTACTTCAGGTAGAAGCTGTACCATTTTAAAGGCGTCGACGTCACATAAGATCGCTGATATACAATAAGTCCGGGAGGGTTACCTCATGCGGTGCAGACTGCGCAAACCCCCCCCCCCCCCCTCCTAGTTTTGGTAAAAGCCGCCACAGTGGGTGTGTAGGCGCTTTGCAGTTCGCCCATTTCAGATCAAAGAAACGTAACTACAAAAACAGTGTTTTGAGATAATTCGATTTAAAGGTTTTGTCCAAACAACTGAAAACTTTCAACAGTTTTTAAAAGACCTTTCTATGGTAAATGAAAAGTATACTTCATTGACTGTTGTTTTCTACTAGGTATTACATATTCTAGCCACGCAGTGGACACTAATGAAATATTTTATGAAATTATGCACGTAGTTCCGCTTGTCTGATCCTTAACTTAATGGCTGCTGCTGTTGCACATATGAATGCGAAACACATGATATGCAACTTCAAGCAATATTATCATATGAAAGATTATTGCAGTTGCATTAATAACGTCTTCATAAACACAGATTACACGGAACAAGCTATAGGAATATGTGCCACTGCTATTAAATAAGTTCTGTATGTAAGAGATCTGTTTCTCAGTGAGTTTATTAGCAGTGTATGATAGAGAATACATAAAAGTCGTTATTATTTTCGCTTTGCATTATTTGTCTGCAGTATCACTGAACATACAATAAATCATTTACAGGTAACAAAAAGATGTACATGTTTTTAATCTTCACATAACAAACGTAGGAAAAAAAATCATTTCAACGAAACACAGTGCTCGCCACACCGATTTTTCTGTTTGTGGATTAGGGTGTCAGAAGTAATACAATAGACATTTAAACAAGCCAAAATTAGTGTTTTACATGAAACAGCTAAGGTGATTAACTAGCAACAATAATAGACAAACAATATACTATAAACATGTACTCTATTCCTGTGATTCTTCCACGTTTTCCTCAGTTTCTAAATTGTTAGCAGCATTGAGTCCTAGGTATAGTGGGTGATATCTAAAAGGTATAATGCCCTTATTACATCATTACTTTGTCTGTTTATATTGTACGGAGGGGATCCAATATTCCAAAAAGGATAAAGCCAAGATTGGTAGTATATACTTTTACTTCGACGACCGGTTTCGATGGTCTAATAATGTTTTAAACAGCAGTCAACTTGTGATGTCAACCGTTGTTGTATAAAATGTCAACCGTTGTTGTAGAAAATAAAGTGCATAGTTGCACTATTTCATTGTAGTAAAAGTTTACTTATCATTATAAGTGACGGTAGTGACGCATTACGTAAGTATATAAAATATTTTTTCTTTTCTTATGCAGAGAGTACTGTCATATGCTGGGCACGAAGCACTGTCTTCAGGTCCTGAATTTGAAGAATTTCGTAGGCCATCTCTTTTCTAAGAAACAGGCGCCAATACTCACAAGATCCCGTTAAATTCTCCAGGCACATTTTCACCATCCTTCTTCCCCTGGATTCCATAGCGCTTCTAGTAGCTTGTAAACGCATACACAACTGAAACAATATTTATTTTCGTTGCCAGAAAGTCGCATTTCATTGTTATCAAAGAGCGACGGCGACAATGCGTCTAAAGAGAAGTAGCGGGAGAAGCGACTTGTAACAGTTCTGTTAGGATCAGAGAAACGTAAGAGCTGTTCCGTCTCGCAAATTATCTGTAAATCCTGTGGTCTAAAAACGGATCAGCTCTTGCGTCTGTCTGATCCTTAGTATTTTTCGTAAAATGTAGATACGTTGACAACTAAATCGAAAACCGCATAAGATAGTTTCGCTTGCTACATCATAATGTAGGTCTTGATTCCGTGTACCTTATGGTACTAACAACACAAAAGTGGCAAACATGTAGTTACGTCTGTCTGATCCTATATGGGCGAGTTGCGCAGTAAACTCTGGGCGGCGAGGCAACTGCTTTTTGTTTCAATAGTTGTAGTTTTAACCAGTTAGTGTTAATAAACAAGGTAAGACTCTATATCTCGCCGGCCGCGGTGGCCGAGGGGACTGAGGCGCTCCAGTCACGGTCTGCACGGCCACTACGGTTGGGGGTTCGAATCCCCCCTCGGACATGGATATTTGTGCCGTCCTTAGTATTAGCTAGTTTGTAAGTAGTTCGTAAGTTTAGGGACTGATGACCCCGTAGTTAAGTCCCATAGACTTTACAAACAAACTCTATATCTTGCATGGGAATCTTTTTAGTGTTACGGTTAGTTATTAGATGGTGCTAAATAGTGACATATTTGTAAATATCTGAGTGGCTGCACGAATTATAACTTGTGTTGGGTGCCTTTTGATTCTAGTCCAGCCAACGTGGCTGCTACGGCCACTGAGTCATTGGGTGCGGCCTCTATACCCGATAGATCGAGATACATGCCGCAGTCTTTGATACTTGTTATGTTGACTGTGGCAGGGATATTAGGAATAAAAGCTAATGATGGAGACGATTTCTTTTGAAAAACTCTGATAGTCCCAAGTTCAATCTTCAAAAATAATTTAAAATTTGTTTCGATACAACAAAAATAATGGATTTGTTGGCCAATTCTCCAGTGTTTATTTTTATTCCTCATTTGTTACAATCATAAACTAAAATATTTTGTTTAAAAAAATTATAAATTTCAACAAATATCACCATGCGGCATGTAACCCATAAGGGCGCGGCATCTCGCGCTTAGCCTAAGGGACAGATGCCGCACTGAAAGTTTTTCCGAATCGTCAAATATCATGACGAACGAGTGCATGTTAAATTCTCAAAAAATTAAACTTTAAGGAAAACTGGTTTGTTTACTTGTAAAAGAAATTGCATTATGGGATGTTATATGAATAATTTTGAAAGTGTGTGCCATCTCTCCCGGATTTACCCTACTAGTTGTCATACGTTCCACCAAGCACCCCAACTCCTGATTCCACGACGCTAGTAAAGTTGTAGTGCGGAAACGTTCTTTTAAAGTGTACCTACGCACACACGCTCAACACCCAAACTGCGCTCCTATTGATAATACGTCCTGACCTAGCGACCTCTTGCGTACGTTTCGGAAGAGCCGGCTTACGGTTCCCAATCTTCCGGCCCAATGAATTGAGCAAATCAGTTCCTCCTCGTGCAATAAGTGCGAACTAGAGTGGCGTTTTAACGACTTAGAAAAGCTCAATTTTATCATACAATTTAGGCTTTCACGGCCGGCGTTAACTCAAAATATCAAGGCTGATAGGCCGTGGTGGACAGGTAAAACTTTCCCCTAACTTTTCGTTTTCGGCTGCGGAAGAAATCATCAGAGGCAAAGTGGCAACTGCGATGAGGGCTCGCGGGAGCGCCGCATATATAGAGGGCGCCACAGGCCATCGCGTGGCGGCGGCTGAGAAGCTGTCTCTGGTAATGTAATAGATTATCAACGTGCTGGTGCAACGTTCAAGTCCAAATTTTGTCTAACACCTCCCTCTTTTCTAATAGGGTTATTGCGGTGTTCGTAAATTTCAATGGCTTCTCTACATGTGCAGGCATATTAGTGAGAAGTTTTGATAAAACACTGCTCTCGTTAAATTTAATTTCATCATCGACTTCTTGCTAAAGATGTTCAGCTACGGCCGATTTCTGTGAATGTCCCAGGCGGCAGTTTTTCTTATGTTCACTCACACGAGTGTTGACACTTCTTTTCCTAGTGACCATGCAGCCCTGGCCACAGCTGCAAGGAATTTTATACACACCTGGTGTATCCAAAGGGTGTCGTTCATCTTTTTGGAGATCTTAAATATTTTTTTAATTTTCCTGGTTGATCTGAAAATAGTTTCCACCCCATATTTGTTCAGTACTTTTTAGCTTTAGCTGAACGTGTTTAGCAAGAGGGCGACCATGAAATTAAACGAGAGCAGTGTTTTGATAAAACTTCTCACTACTATGCTCGCACATCTAGAAAAGACACTGAAATTTACTAACACCGCAATAATTTTAATAGAAAAGAGGAAGGTGTTAAATTAGACAAAATTTGGACTTACATTGCACCCGCACGTTAACAGAGGATTAACTTGTATTAATATTCCAGAATGAAACTTCACTCTGCAGCGGAGTGTGCGCTGATATGAAACTTCCTGGCAGATTAAAATTGTGTGCCGGAACCGGGACTCGAACCTGGGACCTTTGCCTTTCGCGGGCAAGCGCACTACCGACTGTGCTACCCCGACACGACTCACGATGCCGCCTCACAACTTTACTTCCGCCAGTACCTCGCCTCCTACTTTCCAAACTTCACAGAAGCTCTCCTGCAAACACGCAAGACTAGCACTCCTGGAAGAAAGGATATGGTGGAGACATGGCTTAGCCACAGCCTAAGGGATGTTTCCAGAATGAAACTTTCACTCTGCAGCGGAGTGTGCGCTGATATGAATTTGCTAGTCTTGCGTGTTTGCAGGAGAGCTTCTGTGAAGTTTGGAAAGTAGGAGGCGAGGTACTGGCGGAAGTAAAGTTGTGAGGCGGCATCGTGAGTCGTGTCGGGATAGCACAGTCGGTAGTGCGCTTGCCCGCGAAAGGCAAAGGTCCCAGGTTCGAGTCCCGGTTCCGGCACACAATTTTAATCTGCCAGGAAGTTTCTGTATTAATATTGTTGACATTACCAGAGACAATTCCTCAGCCGACGTCCCGTGATGGATTGTGGTACCCTCTACACCGTCTATATATGCAGCGCTCCCTGGAGCTCTTATTGCAGTTGCCACTTTGCCTCCGATGTCTTTCGAAGACGAAACGTTAGGCTGTGGTCGATAGCTAAAACTTTCCCTTGTCAGATCGGAAATTTTAAGTAAAGCTCTATTTGTTCATGTTGCCTTATAAATGGAAATAAAACATTTTTGATAACTGAATGCACCAATTTAGCTGGACACCAGTTTGCACTGGGCCTCTAGGTGTTCTCCAAATGGCGCCTTGTCGCAGAGCGCGTGGTTGCTCGCCGTCGGAGGTTAGAATTCTCCCTCGGACATTGGTGTCTCACTTGTCATTAACATGAGTTAATTTGAGCGGTTTGGAAACGTAGGGACTGATGACGCAGCAATTAAGTCCCTTAGATGTACGAACATTTGAATTACGTCGGAGGCAGGTTGTCAACACCGGCCGCTTCGCAGGTGCAGTGTTGTGATTCGCCTCCTGATCGACCGTTCACATTTCATTCACCGAACATTGTCAGAGCGCGTGCAGAAAAGACGGGAACCAGCTGCCTCACTCTTCGTTTAGTCACCCTGAAGGAAAATTTTTTAATGCGCGGGGCATTGGAAGAGATATATTAGACGGTGTCAGTAGAGGGGGGGAGGGGCGCGCTCGAGATAGATATATATATACACACACACACACACACACACACACACACACACACACACACACACACACACAGAGAGAGAGAGAGAGAGAGAGAGAGAGAGAGAGAGAGAGAGAGAGAGAGAGAGAGAGAGAGAGAGAGATACTGCTTCGTCGCCCAGCGGATTGTATTCCTGCTTTAGCCTCCCAGTACTCCAGATTTCTCGCCTATCGGGAAACTCTTATAAATGACTGGGAGAACGATTGGCCCGGGAGACACCATCCGCCTCTACAGCAAATCATATCTGCCAATATGTGGAAGCAGCATGGATTACTACTCCCAAACACGTGCAGAGCCCCTTTGATTTGACGCCAATGCTTGTAGCAGCGGTTATTGTCAACAGTGGCACCAACACTGAAAATTTATTTCATCATCTGCCTCACTACTTAAGCATGTGATATTTGTACGACGTGTTAATTCCCAATTAAATTAGTCTGTGATATCTCCAATCCTTCCTGAAGTTGCATTTTGGATGACCAGCAGTGTACAAGAATTGTTTTTAGTATCTCTTGTAAACTATCAAATGTTCAAATGTTTGTAAATCTATCGGACCAAACTGCGTGGTCATCAGTTCGTAGCTTACAAACTACTTAAACCTAGGTAAACTAACCTACGGACAAACACACACACCCATGCCCCAGGGAGGACTCGAACCTCCACGGCGAGCAACCGCGCGCTCCGCAACGAGGTGCTTTAGACCGCTCGGCTACTCCACTGCGGCGTAAACTATCGAGGATGTAGACAAACGTAGTTACTTTGTATTTCTTACCACCTGCTGGTTACGGACTTCTTCCATTACCAAACTGACGATTCTTCGATTCTGTAGGGTATGCCCTATCACCCGATCCCTCCTTTTAATCAGGGTGTACTAAAAATTTCTCATCAGTTCCATTCATTACTCCCTCATTAGTTACATGGACTATGCATCCACTGTTCTATTTTCCCACATTTCAAAAACTTAGACTATCTTTTTATATCAATTGCTTATCGTCCACGAATCACTTTGGTGTAAAGTTACACTGTCGACAAACGCGTAGAAAAATTACTTTCCAAATTTTCAGAGAGGTAAACATACCAAAAACGGAAATATATTACCATTATTTGGACCGATAACTCTAAGTACGTATGTTCGGACAATCTGCATAGCATTGAATTGAATTACGTTGTGTAAAACAGGTAACCCGAAACATAAGGGAGGACCACTTTCCCCCCACCGCATTCTGCAGCGATTCCTCTCCCTACAACTGCCCTCACATAACCAAATTGTTTTTCAATGGTTTGTTACTTGGTGGATCCCCTTCGCAACCGGTGGGTCTGTATGGAATAAGAGAACGTGAAGACACTGTTCGCGGATACAGGTTGTGTACCCACACGCTAGCTGCGAAGCTAGTTGAAAACTGTGCTATATTAGAGTCAATACTGAGCTTCGTAGGTGGTATGCGTCAGGCAAGGTTCAAAAATGGATAGACTGTGGCAGATCACTGTCAAATACAGAGGTGAAAGTTACATGTAGAACTGGTGTAACGTTACAGATAACACAGCTTAAAAATTGGCATTTAGATACATGTAAACGATGTAAACGATGAGGAGCGTAGGCTGTACTTAGCTTGCATGTGTAGCAAAGTTATGGGCCAGTACTGAGTCCAGAGCGAATGAAATGGAAAATAAAAAATAAATTAAAAAAAAAAGCCGCGGTGGATTAGCCGCGCATACTGGAGCTCCGTGTTGCGGTACACGCGGCCGTCAGCCGTCGGGGATTAGATTGCCCCTCGGACATGGGTGTTTGTGTTGTTCTTAGTTTAGTTTACCTTAGGTTAAGTAGCTTGTAAGCTAGGGACTAATAACCAAGCTGTTGAGTCCCATATATTTACAAACATTTGAACGTTTGAATTTGGATTTGGAAAAAAAATCTCTGGGTAGATGTACATAAAGGGTAAAGAGCGGACCCGGCCATGGATGTTAAAATGTTCAAATGTTTGTTAAGCTTATGGGACTTACCTACGGGGTCATCAGTCCCTAAACTTACAAACTACTTATGAACTACTTACGAACTAGGACGGCACAAATATCCATGCCCGAGGGGGGATTCGAACCCCCGACCGTAGTGGCGTGCAGACTGAGAGTGGAGCGCCTCAGTCCCCTCGGCCACCGCGGCCGGCCATGAATGTTAGTGCCGTCTTTAGTATATTCTAGTTCATAAGTATTTCGTAAGTTTAGGGACTGATGACCTCGTAGTTAAGTCCCATAAGCTCTAAAAACATCATTTTGAACTCGTGACTGAAAACACCCCTCTCAACCTTCTCGTCAACTGGCGAACGTCTCGGCAGATTCGTTGTGTACTTAAAGTTCAGATTATCGAAGATAGAAACACCCCAAATAGACACATTCTTCGTCCTTTTCATTGTAAACGTAGTACAGTACATTTACGCGTTTCAGAATCTGAACAAAATGCGACGATGCTACAGTAACAATTCAGTGATGTTAATTTGTTGACTAAAGGCTGAGAAAACTTCTTAGCGCGTTTCGGATGCCGGCATTTTACTAGTTCCAGAACGCTCAATTCTATAGAACTTTCTTCGTGAGCTTTAAAAAGAACCCACCTCACTTCTTGGGCAGCAAGACGTGAAAAATATCCGATCAGGTAGTCCACAGTTCTGTTGTGAATGTCAAAGGTGATCAGAAGTTCGCTTGCCTGGTACTACAGAATATTTTCTGTAAATATGATACGACCAATAAGAAGATTGCGCAATAATTTCAGGAAATGTGATGTCTCCAAACAAAGTAATATTTTACTTTTATTTTTCGGAATATAAAAATGGGTCTTAGTTGAGAATAACCTAAGTTGTTTCCACACTTCCAAATTCATCGCTCTCTCATTGCACGTATCAACCAAAACAACAATCTTAACTCCTTTAAGAGTTCTTATGATTTTACGGAATAAATTACTTATTCTAAAATAAATAATGTAATTTGTTGGCTGGTCTCAAATGATTTTCCACACTACCTTAATTGAACTGAGGACTTGGTATAAAACGCCTGATTGACTATTAACCTTATTTTCCCATGTTAAGCGTGTCGAATTACATGACGAAGGAAATTTCTTCCTCCTCGGATAAGCAAACTCATTTGAAGATAACATAAGGGCATTTTCAATGTGTTTTGAGCTCTACTTTATACATTTTTATTAAGAAAACACCGTTTTGTCATCAGGCGATACATTAAATTATAACCTCCTTGCTTATTCTTACATTTTACAGTAGTTTCGAAAGCACTGACCTATCTTCTAACTTTCTTACTAGCTGCAATATTTTGTTATAGTGAAGCGGTTATATTCTTCACAACTGTGTTAAAGTCCGTAATTCATAGCATATTGTTTATTGGACAAGGTTTAAGAAAGAATTTGAGATAATTGACGTTTCCATTTAAGTTTTCTTGACAGATAAAAATTAGTGTATTAGGAGTTCTGTTCCTCGTTGCTCTGTCGTTAACTGCGACATTCTTTCTTTTCGCCGTTTTCTCTTCGTTGTCTACATCTGCAGTACCAAGATTTTTTCATAGAAGATAGATATTTTTTAAGATTGGATTGCATTTGACTTGAGCAATATTTTTGCAGGCAGATGGAACAACCCATTCTATATGCTCCATTTGTAAAGGGGTGGACGAAAATGTTAGGCATATATCATTCCATTTTCAATATTGATCTTCTTGTTTTCTCAATCTGTAGAAAACAATGGTAAGAAACATTCTTGGCCGGACGCGGTGGTCGAGGGGACTGAGGCGCTCCAGTCACGGTCTGCACGGCCACCACGGTCGGGTTTTCGAATCCCCCTCGGGCATGCATATTTGTGCTGTCTGTAGTATTAGCTAGAACATAAGTAGTTTGTAAGTTTATGGACTGATGACCCCAAAGTTAAGTCCCATAAGCCATACAAACATTTGAACATTTGAATTTGAAACATCCTTGGTTTTATGCGTCTGTCCAGGATAGCATCAGCCGCGGTGGAGTAGCCGAGCGGTCTAAAGCGTCTCGCTGCGGGGTGCGCGGTTGCTCGCCGTGGAGGTTCGAGTCCTCCCTGGGGCATGGGTGTGTGTGTTGTCCTTAAGTTAGTTTACCTAGGTTTAAGTAGTTTATAAGCTACGGACTGATGACCACGCAGTTTGGCCCGATAGATTTATAAACATTTGAACATTTTTGTTGAGAAAAAATCGCAAATATATCTCGCCGCAACGATTAACGCCTTTCTTTTAATAGTTTCCACCGCGACTCATACATCATTTACGTGACACTCTGTCCCCTGTCTAGGGATAATACTATATGAGTTGCCCTTCTCTATCTCCTCCTTCAGTCGCATTTCATGGGGATACCACAATGCGCAGTAACGCTCCATAGTAGGACGCACAAGTGTAGTGTAGGCAGCTTCTTTAGTAGAAGTACTGCATCTTCTTAATCTTCTTACAATGAAATGAAACCTATGTGTCTTTCTAATTGAAGTAGTTCGAAATTGTAATTCGTAAGTATTTAGTTGTATTTATGGCGTATAAATTTGACTGATTGTCGTGTAAATGAGGGTTAACGGTCTTCTTTTAGTGCTTATGTGGTTGACTTCACTCTTTTCATTGTTTAGGTTCAGTTGCAAATTTTTGCACCATGCAGGCATCTACATAGTTTTGTAGTTGCTTTTGATCTTCTGGTGCTTTTATTAAGCTGTAAGGCCATAAAGGGCAGCGTAGTCTGCGAGCAGTGTATGGAGCTGCTCAATTTGTCTCATAAATTGTTTAAAAAGACAAGTACCAGTACTCGAAAAATAAGGAGAACGGCTCAAAGGATTACCAAGAAGGTAATGGAAGATAGCATAGTTTACGAATTACACATAGATAACACGCGAGCGCACAACGCCAGAAACAGCAGTGCGCGACCTGCAAGAAAGTACGTATAGCTGCCCATTGACGTCACGCTTCGCTATAAGAGGCCAACGAGAAAGACAGGCCCTGGTGCGCACGTCACGTGGGCAAGGTAGTCCTGAGCTGGCGCGATCGCTAGCTGAGTCACTACCCGCTGTGAGGCAGTGGGCTGTAACACCACCACCTAGATACAAGGCCTTACAACAGGCCGTGCTACGTCACACTGACCAGGCCAGCCAGTAAGATGGCGGCCGCGGCCTGGTCAGTGTGACGTAGCACGGCCTGTTGTAAGGCCTTGTATCTAGGTGGTGGTGTTACAGCCCACTGCCTCACAGCGGGTAGTGACTCAGCTAGCGATCGCGCCAGCTCAGGACTACCTTGCTCACATGACGTTAAAAGCTGTGCGTGTGTTGTGGATGTTGAACCTATCGTTAAATCAGACAGCAAATTGTTCATTAACACAGCAATTTGGTTTAATTATGGCCCTGATATTGATGTAATTATTATTAAATAAGAAACAGTGCATTAAACTGATTATGTGCGCAACGGATATTTTAAACAAAGCAACTGTGACAAGTCACCATTTGAACCAGACACTGACTATACTCAAAAATTTTGACTGCGAGAAAGATATTAAAAAAAGAACCACTTTCTTAATGTTTGACTGTGAGAATTTTATGCAGATCAGTTTCTGATTATTGAAATTTAGTATCACAGGCAATTAACTATCATTTACTATGGCACCAATAAATAAATCTGTTCAACAATATTATTAAAATCAATACTGCACTTTAAATCCACTAATAACTAATTATTAAATGAAGGAAGTAGGTTAATTTTCTAACTACGTAAATGAAACAGGAAAGAAAGGTCAAGTTACTTATTATTAATAATCAGCATTACATTACCTACATAATACAACTTCTGACTTGCTGGCAAAGCAGCCTCTGCTCTACATCGGAGCCATACACACAACTCAACCGCTCTCTAAGCGAGCTGAACCACAAGTGCTACTCTCTCTCAGCGCGAGCTACAATGCCATGCAATACATGATCTTTGCCAAAGATGAAACTTCACACATATCGATACATACAGTAGAAGCGATATTATACATTTTCTTGGAAGCAAGTTACTCGATACAAAACAGGAGGCACAATATTAGACATTTTCTTAGAAAAATAATTTTTTATGGACACGTTTCAACGTGTGCACCAGGGTCTGTCTTTCTCGTTGGCCTCGTCGCTATACCAGGCGACCGGCAAGCGAGAGGGGAAATAGGAATACACTTCATCAGCAGGTATAGAGTTGCCGAATTCATGTGCCCCCAATGAACGCCGTGTGGAGCGCCTATAAACACGTGTTCATCTCTGAAAGTGTAACTTTCCAGGCCTGTTTTTATTGGCCTCACTTTTCTTGTTTGGTTGAGTACTCAAAGGTATTAGACTATATTAGAATGCCCTGTAGATATGTGCTACAGTTATTAGTGCTAGTTACAACAATAAAATACTTCGAAATATTTCGTAAGTTCGTTCCATTACCAATCGCACCATTTGCCTCCCGGATTACGGATATTTCATATTCACTCAATACACTTCTCAAAAATGTTCAAATGTCTGTAATTCTATGGGACCAAACTACTTTGGTCATAAGTCCCTAGACTTAAAAACTACTTAAATTAACTTACGCTAAGGATAAAACGCACGCACGCGTTCGGCCCCGAGGGAGGAGTCGAGCCTCCCGCGGGAGTGACCGTCCAGTGATGCCTTAGACCCCGCGGTGACTCCCGCGCGGCCTTACACAATTTTAATGACCTCGTACTCAAATGTTTGTAAATCTATCGGACTCGACTCCGTGATCATTAGTCCTTAGCTTACAAACTACTTAACCTAAGATAAAGTAACCTAAGGATAACACATCCACCCATGCCCGACGGGGGACTCGAACTCCCGACGGCGAACAAAATGTTCAAATGTTTGTATAGTCTATGGGACTTAACTACGTGGTCATCAGTCCCTAAACTTACAAACTACTTATGAACTACTTACGAACTAGTACGGCACAAATATCCATGCCCGAGGGGGGATTCGAACCCCCGACCGTAGTGGCCGTTCAGACCGTGACTGGAGCGCCTCAGTTCCCTCGGCCACCGCGCCCGGCCGCGGCTACTCCGCCGAGGCACATCGTACTCGGCGAGACGTTCGAGTAATCTTACAACGTTTCGGCAGTTCGTTGACAAACAGTATGAAGACACTGGTGGCAATAAATACTTCAACTAGTATGCCTCGTAAATGAAGACTCCACCGCAATTATACCGTAGTAATCAGTGCATATACCCGAGGGCAGCTGAAAAAGCACAAATAGTGAGTACGAGGTTGATATGAGTAAGATGGAATGTCGATTCAGATTTCAATAAAGTTCCTATCATACACAGTCTGTATCAGTAGGTAATAGAAAAATGCCAGTTCGAAACTTTTACACAGGTCAAATGACAGTACGGAGACCATGTGCCCGATGAAAGCCGCAAGATATTCATAGTAGAAGATAAGAAGTGACGGACAACAAATAACTGGCGAACGCATTAGGTATTACTAATTAAAATCGTTCATAGCGTTCTCTGTAATGGCTTATCACTTTTAGGCAACTTCAATATCAATGGCGAGGATTATACCGTCTGCCAGTGAGGATATTAAAGATATCTCACCACTCAAGCCCGCCAATGTGATAACATGATAAAGCGTACGATACGGTATTATCTCACACACACACAGACACAGAGAGAGAGAGAGAGAGAGAGAGAGAGAGAGAGAGAGACGTTCAATTTATTTATTTGTAGAGATCAAAAGCTGTCAGGCGGAGTAAATTGGAATATGTTTCAGTTAGTTTACACAAGTAAAGAGCAGCATTTGAAATGCGTTGCCGAAAAGAATTGCTCACTTTAACGTTGCAGGTTAACATGTCAGTACACAAACTCCCATTGGAATCGTCAAAGCAGACAATAGTGCATTCACTGACCCATTCATTGCCGATTGACGCCTTTACGGCATCTGTCGATTCTGCCCGGGAATGAAGGAGTTCTTTATCATAGTCATCGTTTTTCATAGTACTCACAGACGCATTTATCGCGTAATGTAAAATGAATTCGCAGAGAAACCCACGCTGTTGTTATAAAATCGTGAGCAGTTATGTTAAGCGCTTGTATATGATGTGAAAACTGGAATGTAAAATGAAGTAAGAATATTGTCGCATCAAATTATTGAGCCCCCTTGTCAGCATAACGTAATACCCCCGCTGCCTTGGTTCAGTTGAAAATGTGGCCACAGAATCGCTTAATTCCTTTCTGAGGCAAGCTGCCCCCCCCCCCCCAACGGATGTGACTGCTCGCTCCTTAATACAAGGCACACGACGTCACCAAACATGCTCTGTTGGCGCTCGCAGATATGAAAATAGAGGGAACGTATACCCCTATGTACTCGTTACTAAATGCTGCACTACTCGTTACAAAAGAATCGCTACGTGTTGCTTTCGTTACGGACAGTGTCGTAAAACTCGTATAGAATGCATTCGGATTTATAGATTTTGTTTTGGTACTTCGGAGTATTTTTTTATCCTTGAATCCGTTTGAAGTGGGTTTAATAATGAACTGAAAATTAGTAAGTTTTAAATTATTTAATGTTGCATATAAAGACAAATTATTTAACGAATTGAGGCCACTAAATTCTCTTAAATAACTGATAATCGAAATGAATTTCTCAAGTCTTCAATCAGATAATTTTTTAAATGTACTTAATTTCAAAGTACGATCAAAATTTTAAACTTACATGAAATATTTTAATTAATGATATGAGTACATTTAATTATACCGCTGAGAAGTATGACAGACTGATACATATCGATTACAGTACGGTGAATTACGTGTCCACAATTTACACGGCAATACAAACAATATTCTCTAAATACCAGCCTGTAATCTTCCGAAAAAGTACAACCAGGCAAGCCGAGTCGAAAGGAAAGTACGGCAACGAATTCAATCCCACTTTCCGAATCGAATGGCAACGCCATTTATTTCGTATCCGTACGATTCGAACCGCATGCAAGCCTACGCATATTCCTTATTGGTTTTCTATACAGAGTTCGTATCGATAGATAGAAGTAAAGGAATACGCGTATAACTAACGTTTCGATACTTAGAATCAACCAACGTATTCGTAACTCAGTACCGAATACATACGGTTTGCTTCAGCTTCCTTGGCGACAGATCTGTGCATCTCTCTGACCTCGAGAGTACATAAACATCATGTTTGTAGTTTCTTTAGACACTTGCCGTGTGGAGACGAGCGTTTCTCTATTGAAGAATGGAAACAGGATAATGCAGGATGAGGGGTAACCTATGCCGACTTAGGAAGTGTGCGACGTACCGTCAACCTCGTGACCTGAAGTCTTTGCATGGCTCCGCAAACCATGGTGTGACTACTTAGAATAATGTTAAAATCGGATCGGATGCCAGGTCTCAGTTATGCGGGTTGACAGTGTGGACCTTGGTTCCTCTCCTGACGTTATTCACCAGTGTCGGTCCTTCCTGGTCAGTACACCCCTCCAGACGCAGCTGGTTGTTGCCAACAGCAACATACACGTGAGACGCCGATTCCCAAGGCAAGCTGCTGTTAGTCCTCGCAGTGTCATGGGAACGCGAAGAATGTGCAGGGCATCCATTACTTTTTTCTGGATGGCTAGACAATATGTGGAGAGTTTACGATGCGATTTTGGCTGGTTATTGTAATGTTCCTGGTAGTACATCGCCATATTTAATTAAAAGGAAAAAAAACTGTATGTTCTACAAGTTGATTGTTTCGCTGAAAATCCAGCACAGATGAAAACACGTATGCAAACACAGATATGTAAACAAAGGTCCTAAATACTAGTGCTACTGCACTGCAGATGAACACCAAATCCGAGGTATGTTTTTACGACCCAGCCGCTTGACGACGCCGCAGTTGCGAAGTGGCAGAAAAGTACTGGGATTTTCGCGACTCTTAAGTTAGACTCTGGTTGAAAAGAAAGACCTGCGAAAGGCCCTACGTGGTGTGTACGTGATTGAAGCTACAGACACCCGACCACATCTTCCGGAAGCTTAAATATATTTTTCTTTTTTGTCAGGTTATGCTTTTTCAGACAACTCTAAATATGATGCGCAGTTACTTGGTGACGCAGGGAAAAGCAAGAGTGTACTCCACCACGGAGGCCATAACAATATCAAGAGACGTTTTTAATGACAAAACTATCAAATGAGTTTTTGAACGATTGAACTAGGCTAGAACTTAACAATTGGATTGCATCTACAAGGAAATAGGCTATTAGTGAGCAAAACTTACATCGTCTTCAACTAACCGAAAGTTTTGACGTCTTAGATCCGTAGAGAATATAATAAGCATTTGAATGGAATTGTCTTTCTAACGTAACGTGGTGGGAAGAATATAAACATTTCGTAAAAACTATTTTATGATAGGTTCCAAAAAGGATAAAGCCAAGATCGCTAATACACACAATATTATTTCGACAATCTGATTCGATCGTCTCTGCCATCATCTTCAGGTATAAATTTTTTTTACAAAGCCGTCACCTTGTGATGTCAACAGTTTTATAAAATAATTTAATGTGCATAGGTGCACTATGTCATTGTAGTTAACGTTTAAATATCAGTATAAGTGACAGTTGGCTCCTACTGTTACTTATACTGATATGTTAAAAAAATATTCAAATGTTTGTATAGCTTATGGGACTTAACTACGGGGTCATCAGTCCCTAACCTTACAAACTACTTATGAACTAGCTTATACTAAAGACGACACAAATATCCATGCCCGAGGAGGGATTCGAACCCCCGACCGGAGTGGCCGTGCAGACCGTGACTGGAGCGCCTCAGTCCCCTCGGCCACCGCGGCCGGCAGTTCAAATATGTCTGGGTAAACAAAATTAAAAAAAAAAAAAAAAAAAAAAAAAAAAAAAAAAAAAAAAAAAAAAAAAATTCAAATGTTTGTAAATCTATCGGACCAAACTGCGTGGTCATCAGTCCGTAGCTTACAAACTACTTAAACCTAGGTAAACTAACCTAAGGACAACACACACACCCATGCCCCAGGGAGGACTCGAACCTCCACGGTGAGCAACCGCGCGCTCCGCAGCGAGACGCTTTAGACCGCTTTTTTTTTTTTTGAAAATGTGACCCAGCCGGGATTCGAACCCGGGTCTCCTGCTTTCTAGGCAGTTGCGCTGACCCCTACACCACTTTTTTTTAATTTTTTATTTATTTTTTTTTTAATTTTTTTTTTTTTTCTTCTTGCCACCGCCACTTTAGCCCTTAGAAAAAAAATAAACTTGTCCACTTCAGGCGTTGGCTCCTACCTTATCCTAGTCCCAGTTCAACTAACCTAATTCTAATAAAGGGCAAGGAAAGCTAATAGGCTACCGAAAGCAGAAAAATAATAATAAAGAAAATAAAATAAAATAAAACTCACGAGATTTGGAAGAAAAAAAAGCTGGGAAAACTTCTTCTCTTTTGTATTCTTTATTTATTTATTTACTTTTTTTTATTTTTTTTTATTATTTATGTATATATATTTTTTGTAATATATGACAAGAGGTGCGCCGTAGTGATGCCGCCGGCATACTTAAAATCGTCCAAACGTGTCTTCTCGTTGATTATTATGTTCCGTTGTGGGTTCTGTTCAGTTCAGGTTGGTTGCGTTAAGATTTATCTTCTCATCGCTTGGACGTTCCAGCTGCGAGGCGGGTCGTGAAAGGCACTCCGTAAAAAGTTGGAAAAATATTTCTGGTACTTTGGGTTACGGGTTAGGACGCAGTGTCGTTCATTAAGAAAGTTCCAGTATCCAAGTACTGATTTCTCGCCAGGATCAAACAGGTATCGGATCGTGTAGCCACGAATCCAATTTACCGAGTGTGTTTTGGTGGTGGGGTAGAAAGTCTCCTCCGGAAATAGGAGCATGTTGATGTCGATCTGGGCGGGTGTTTGGTGAGTAAGGAACGCCAAAATTCGCCGAGCGAGCGTCCAGACATCGTTCGCCTGACCACAGTGGAACCTGTGGCCGTCTGTGTCGTCCACTCCGCAGTGAATGCAGAGGGGCGAATCGGCGAGATGGATCCGATGCAGGCGATGTCGGTTTACTTGTTTTCCGTTCACAGTGAGATACCAGGTTGACTGGACGTCTGATTCGAGAAAACGTTCGTAAATAGCTTTCCATATATGCCGCCATACATACTGTGGATGCGTAATTTCGATCGGGTTGGATGGTCGACACTGTTGTAGCAGATCATATACTGTTTTAGTCTGAGACAAACGAGCAGGTGGTAAAGATTTGTATACATAACTAAGGTCCAAGAAGAATCGTCGGATATGATGGAAGGCAACTGGAATGGCTGCAATCGTCACTGGGGCTACCAAAGAGTCCGGGGCAAAGGCATTGAATAGTATACCGGTGAGACTCTGTGGGCAACGTCGCCAGATTTTTAATTGAGAGCTGACGTAGAGCGCCGTGACTCTGGTCGGCACATGTGTTAGTCCCACCCCACCACGTTCCCGCGGGAGTGCAAGGGCGTCGTATTGCACTTTGAATATCAATCCGGAGCTGACGTAGGAGCCTAACGCAGCCAATATACGCCGTGCCAGGAGAGTTGGGATCGGTAGCACTTGAGCAACATGGGGTATGCGAGAGGCATGATAGACGTTCACATATTGTGTACGTTGAACTATGTCGAGGGATCGTAGCCGGTGATCTGCCAGACTTCCCCTGATTCTCTGAAGCAATCGCCGACCGTTGATCGCTGCTGAGCGGCGGAGATCGGCTGAAAAATCTATGCCAAGACATCTAACGGTTGTGGCTACACTTAGAGGAGCGATGCTTCTCTCTGGTAGGCCCTCGCCGATGAGCAAGACCTTGGATTTTGAGACGTTGAGCAAGCTGCCTGATGCCTCGCCATAAGTGGCCACCCACGTCAGGGCTGCCCGTACGTCGTTCTCAGTGCGTAGGTAAAGGACGATGTCATCGGCGTAAGCTGTACAACAGAATCGGTTCCCATGTAAACTCATACCTTCCAAACGTTGGCGTAGTCCCTGGAGCAATGGTTCTAAAGCAAAGGCGTATAATATAGTTGAAAGTGGGCAGCCTTGTCGGACGGATCGTGTTATAACCACGGGTGGGGTGAGGCGACCGTTGAACATGATTTTGGAGGTCGCGCCAGTCAGAAGGCGCATAACTACTGCAATAATGTCGCCAGGGAAACCCATGTGCTGGAGAACTGTCTGTAAGTAGGAGTGATCAACACGGTCGAAGGCCTGGCTAAAGTCAAGTGAAGCCAGGGCACCAGGAAGTCGTTGATATCGGGCAAGTGCTATCATGTCTCGATAGCGGCAAAGAGCCGTATGGATATTGTTGTCTCCTCCTAAGGACGTCTGGTCGCAGGATGTGACGTACCGTGCAACTTTCTTGAGTCGTGAGGCCAACAACCGTGTAAATATTTTCATATCGCTGTTAAGCAGAGTTATAGGCCGATAATCTTGTATTCTGGATGACCCGTTCGGTTTGTGTACAGGAATAATTATGCCTTCAAGGAAGGTTTTAGGGACCTCAGTCGCTGGGGACATTAGTTCTTGAGCGATCGTCGTCCATGTAGGTGCTAACAAATAGTCAAAACTTTTATAAAATTCAACGGGAATACCGTCGGGCCCAGGAGACCTATTGTTATGCCCCATTTTAATTGCTTCTAGTACTTCATCCGTGGTCACGCCTTCCTGGAGTTCACGTGCCACCTCCACTGGGAGAGTACTTGGAATAAGTTGTGCGACTTCTGAAATCAGTTCTGGCGAATGCGGAACAGCTTCATATAGTCTTGTGAAATGGGCATGAAACGCCTGACCGATGGCGTATTGGGTATCGTGCCGGTGACCTTCCGCGTCAATCAGGGCGTGTATCAGAGCCCGGCGTCGTTTTTGTCTTTCCTGGATGAGATGGTACATCGACGGATGTTCTTCACCTATTCTATCATTTGTACGAGATCGGATGACAGTCCCTTCCAGGTGGCGGCGCATTATCAAAGAGATTTGGGCCTTTGTACGGTGAACCATCGTCTGCCTGGCTGGTGAGAAAGGCATCGTCACACATTCTCGAAGAATGGAATAATAAAAATTCAAAGTGTTGTTTCGCCATGTCTTGATGTCTCGGCCGTAATTCATCAGAGACTTGCGCAGTGTTGGCTTTGCACAGGAGAGCCACCAAGATAGAGTGGAGTTATAGGCATTACGACGGCGTAAACACTGTGCCCACGCACTTTCGATGATATGTCGACAGTCTGGAGCGGTCAGGTGAGACACGTTTAGTTTCCACAGGCCACGACTATGCCACACACGCTGTCGGACGAGACTAACGTCGCAGATATATGCCTCATGATCTGAAAAGGCTAAGGGCCAGACTTCCGCGTGGCGGGTTCCACCTGCGAGAGAGCGGGTGAGGTATATGCGATCCAGGCGGCTCGAGGAATGGGCGGTGTAAAACGTAAAGCCAGGGCGAGTTCCGTAGAGCTTTGTCCAGGTGTCAACGAGTTGTAGTCTGTCGATGACCACGGAGAGAGCCGCACAGGGTGAATGTTGTGGCAGTTGGTCGGTGGGCCCTTGTGTCGAGTTGAAATCCCCGCCAAATACCAAGTCATCCTGTGGACCCATAAATAGCGGCGTGATATCCTCGGCGAAGAATGTATTGCGGTCTCGACGGTGGCTGGAGCCGGATGGTGCATAGATGTTAATGATACGCACTCCAAATACAGTAAGAGCCATTCCCCGAGCAGTGTGGAGGTAAACGACGTCCTCTGCTGGAATGCCATCGCGTAGGAGGATGGCGACGCCGCTGCCGGTGTCGGAGGCGTGTGAAACATAGCCAGTGTAACCAGTAGGGATGAGAAAATCAGCGACAAACACCTCCTGTAGGAGCGCAATATCAACATCACTTGAGTAGATGGTGTCTCGAAACATCGCCAGTTTGTGTGGGGCGCGAATGGTGGCCATATTCATCGTGGCGATACGATATTGCTGCGGATGGACACTTGCAAGGTTTACAGAAGGTGTTGCAGCGGCTCCCGAAAGTCGCTGACTTGCCGTGTCTCCCACAGTTGCCGCAATTCTTAGTTGGGTACCAAATCTGGTGCCTCCATGGGATGCACCCGCTCGGCCACGTTAGCTGTCTGATCCGCTCCTTCGCCAACATCGTCGGCCCATGATGTGGATGTCGATGACGTGTGCTGGCGTTGGTCTGTAACGGACGAGGCGCATGCTCCAAGCGGTGCTGTGAGGGTAAGGTCGTTCTTTGGTGCTGACATCAAGGATGGTATGTCCTGATTTGAGGTATGGTGCGTCACCGTAGGACTGTCCAGTGTGGCAGTATCATCCTGCTGCTGGTCGGAAAATGGTACGTCACTGTCAGACATTCGTTCGGTATCTGAAAAGGTCGTCTGATGGAGGCCGTCAGCGGAGGGTGTTCGACGGCGTTTCTTACGCCTCCGAGGTGACCGCTGTTTTCGGATGTGTTGTTCTGAATCAGAATTTGGTTGCTCCTCTACTATCGCCGCACCCGTCTGTACGAAAGCGGACGTCGGCACCACACTTAGGTCGATGTCCATGGTACCAGCAGAGTCATTCGGAGTTGTCTCTATTGTTGCCGGTTCTGGTGAGGGCGCTGGAGGCGGTGCTGTGCTTGTGTCGTCAGTATTTTCTTCTGCGTTGGGTACAGGCAACGTAGGTTTAGGCGTAGCCTGGAGTTGTATTACGTGGTTCTGTGCAACTGCAGCGTAGGTGACGGGTAGGGACGTGACCGTTGTTGCTGAGGGCACCTCACCTAGTGGTGTCTGTACCAAACGTCGGCGCACACATTCGGACCGGACATGGCCTTCCTCGCCACATCCTGAACATGTTCGTGGCTGGCCATCGTACATAACGATGGCCCGCACACCACCAATCATCAGGTACGACGGAACGTGTTTCTTCAGCTCAATCTGTATCTGACGCACACCATTTAATACCTGGTAGGTCGTAAATGATTGCCACTTTTCTGCGAGGTGACCAACGACGTTACCATACGGTTGGAAGGCTGCAATGACCGTTTCTTGAGGTACTTCAAACGGGAGCTCAAACACCCGTAGAGTACGTAATCCGAATCCTACATGATCGACCGTTACGGCACCGATGTGTCCATCAGAGTGCTTGAACTTCAGTCCGGTGTTATGTCGTTGGACAACTTCAGTGCATAGCGCTTCTGTCGTCATCTTGATATAGACGATGCTTCCCGTGATTGAAAAGTGTATTCCGATCACGTCTTGTGGGTTCAAACGAAGATCTTCTCGTATGAACTGTTCGATTTCAAAAGCTCTCGGTCGTGGATGTTCAGCCTGAAACGTTACTTTGATCGTCGCACGGCGGTAAGCGTGCGCCATGAGGTTCGTGAATGCGGGACTCAATACACACAAATACCGCGACGCGGAAGTAAACAAACCCCGGAGCGGAGCGTTAAGCGGCGCGCGGCGCAGGTGCGCACGCTAGCACGGCCCAAGGCCAACTGTATCGGCTACTCCACCGCGGCACAAAATTACAAGACGATGTCTTGCACAAGATGGAATTCCCTTCCAGCTCATCTCAGCAAAGAAGCAAGGAAACAGAAAAACTACAACATCAACATTCCAAATGTCCGCTGACTTTTGTAAGAGCTGAGCTTTACCGTTTGTATTTTCAGAGACATGATAATCCACGAAATCTCTTCAGGCTGTGACCGTGTTGTCAGAAGCAGCCTCGGTCCAGCAACATCTGCCGTTATAAATGTGTAATAATGGCCACTCGCAGCTTTATGCAATCGTTAAATCAGTATTTGTGCACGATCCAGACATGTACGCTCTCGGGCTTCTTGATGAAATCGGCGCTTTGAAGTCCAGTTCATTCGCTAGCGACCTACCAGCATCCCTAGTGACGGTGGAGCTATAATACATACGGAGTAATTAAACAATAATAACGCAGTGAAAGCTGACTGAATTGTAATCGAGCAGAGGCCCAGTTCTAATTACTGAAAGTTCGAAGTATAAAAATGTTTTTTGAAATAATTATCCGATGCTGTAATTGACGGGCATTGTAGGGTAGTGATTAAATAAAAACCAGATGGAAATGTAATATTCCGTGAGAGGGTTGTAGCCTTTCTCCAATGTTATTCAATTTGTACATTGAGCCTGCTACAAAGGAAAGCAAGGAGAATTTTGGAGAAGGAATTAAAGTTCAGGGTGAAGAATTAAAAACATTGCCTTTTGCCAGCGACATAGTAATTCTGTCAGAGACAGCAAAGGACCTGGAAGAGCAGTTGAACGGAGTGGACCATGTGATGAAAGGTGCATATAAGATAAACATTAACAAGAGCAAAACTACGGTAATGGAGTGCAGTCTAAGAAAATCATGTGATGCTGAAGGAATTAGATTAGGTAACGAAGCAATAAAAGAGGTAGATGAGTTTTGTTACTTGGGCAGTAAAATAACAAATTATGGTCGCATTACAGTGGGTGTAAAATGCAGAATGGCAATGGGTAGAAAAGCGTTCTTGAAAAAGAGAAATTTGTTAACATCAAATATTGATTTAAGCGTAAGGAAGTGCTTTCTGAAGGCATTTGTATGGAGTGTTGCCTTGTATGGGAGTCAGACATGGACGATAAACAGTGCGGACAGGAAGAGGATTGAGGCTTTTGAAATATGGTGCTACAGAAGAATGCTGAAGATTAGGTGGGTGGATCGCGTAACTAATGACGAGGTACTGAACAGAATTGGGGAGAAAAGAAATTTCTGCATACCTTGACTAAAAGAAGGGATCGATTGGTAGGACACATTCTTAGACATAAAGGAATTGTGAATTTAGCGTTGGAGGGAAGTGTGTGGGGTAAAAACCGCAGAGGAAGACCAATAGATGGATACAGTAAGCAGATTCAGACAGATTTAGGTTGCCGTTCTGATGTGTAGTTGAAGAGGCTTGCTCAGAATAGGGTATTGTGGAGAGCTGCATCAAACCAGTCTCCGGACTGAAGACAACAACAACAACAACATCGTACAGTAGAATTTAACAAAGAACTAAGTCGTATAGCATGAATGGTTGCGAGACGCCGAAAGGACATATTAAACAGCACAATTGGAAAGGCTTTTCCTATCCTCCCAGCTCGCAAGCACAGTGTCACGAATAGCTGCAAAGGAGACGCACGTTTAACGTTCTTATCTGATATACGGGTCACCATGTCAAGAGAATGCGGAAAGGTTTTGAATGTAATCCGGGGCATTGCTGATCTGCGATTTCACTTTGCTCCTGCACCTTCTCCCGCAAACGCAAAGGGGAAATTTGTTAAAAGCACACAATCGAACGATAATTCATCAAAGAACCGCCTACGTGTTGCTAAGCTTGTTTCCAAAAGATTTGAAAAGTTTCACTGGGAAGACCTTATATATCTTCCATATGGTCCCGATATTTCTCCATGCGACATCCGCAAATTTGGGCGTCTCGCTGCGGAGCGCGAGGTTGCTCGCCGTGGAGGTTAGAGTCCTCCCTGGGGCGTGTGTGTGTGTGTGTGTGTGTGTGTGTGTGTGTGTGTGTGTGTGTGTTTGTCCTTAGGTTAGTTTACCTAGTTTTACGTAGTTTGTAAACTACGGACTGATGACCACGCAGTTTGGTCAGATAGATTTACAAACATTTGAACATTTTTCATAAATTTGGAGCCCAGCGGAAGTACATTCGTCGCCGTCGACTGGATCCAGAGGAAGTAATACCCAACTGGATACAATCAAAGTTCCGTAGGCAGCCGTAAACACTTTTCAATCAAGGCATTAACCACTTGTCTTACAGTGGGAACGAGCGAGTTGGCGCAGTGGTAACACACCGGACTCGCATTCGGGAGGACGGTGGTTCAAATCCACCTCCGACCATTCAGACTGAGGTTTCCCCTGATTACCCTAAATCTCTCCAGGAATATTCCGGATGAGTTCCGTTGAAAGGAAAAACAAATGTTCAAATGTTTGTAAAGCTTAAGGGACTTAACTGCGGGGTCATCAGTCTCTAAACTTACAAACAACTTACGAACAACTTATGAACTAACTTATACTAAAGAGGACACAAACATCCGTGCCCGGGGGGGGGGGGGGGGGTTCGAACACCCGATGGCGGACGGCCGCGCGCACCGCAACACGGCGCTCCGGGGTTGGAACACTTGCGCGGAGTGACACTTGCGCGGAGTGACACTTGCGCGGAACCCGGGGCCCTTGGGGCGGCTAATGCCTTTTCCTGGGTACAGGCACACCAAGAAGTCTAGCACTGCTGTTGTCAAGTTTCCACACTGTCAACACGAAACTCAGTGAAATTGCACAACCCTTTGCAAGCTGAAGAACAATATAGTAACTTGTTCTAACTACATATTAATCCGTTGAGTGTTCCTCCTGTAAACAAAAAGGTATTTTAATAGTGATAATGTTTGGAGAGTTAGTCTCTGCTACTACAAGACTATGACCTCCTAAAAGCATATTATTCAGAACACTAAGCATATCAAGACACCTGCGCAAGCAATAAATATATTAGGCATCCTGCACAGATACGTTGATGTAATTGACCGCTATGTAGTTAACCCCACTATCACGCAACTTCCATCTTTTTAAAAATAGCTACTATGCTTTTTAATAGGAGATGCAACCTTAAACCTTCGATTTAAAAAAGTTAATAATAAGTCAATGAGTATTTTACATACTTAAAGCGTTTATTCGTAGACCCCAAAACGATTTGGCTGTATTCGAATTACAAGTACATCTAAGAAATATATGAAATACGGAATGTGTAAGGGAATGTCACACACCGAAAAATGCTAAAGATGAAGTCTATCTTCCATCACTGTCATATAGAACCATTTTTACTCCGAACTTGGCATAAACCAACAGGGAGAAACAAGTTGCAAGACTTCCAGGAAAAATGAAGCGAAATTGGCAGGCAATAGTTGGTTATTAATTACATTGCCTGTTAACTGTATAAATATAAATTACGGAATACGCGGAACTACTGTTCAGTACAGTCAAAAAGGTCTAAGATAATAGGCAGTGGTTTACAATCAGATATCCGTATCATTCTCCTCCTCAAGAAGCCTGTGTGAAGATTTATATTCAGAACATTCAAGAAAAAGGTGTTGAAACTATAAGAAGCAGCTCATTTACTCATAAAGGGAAAACGTTATGGTGCCCGTAAATTTGAATGGCTGTATCTCTTGTAGTAACATTTAATTTTTGATAAAATGTTAAAATCCAATATACCAGAATTTTGTTTTTCTAAACTCAGTGCCAACTTTTTTTTGTCGAAATTTTTGCAGGAAGTAGTCTTGACGTGATTTCATACATCTATGCATTAATATTATCAAACATGTAATTTGTGTCACTAATTGCACGGCCGGTGCGGTCGGACGTTCGAGTCCTTCCGCGGTCATGGGTATGTTTGCTTGTACTTTGCCTAAGTTATTTTAAGTAAGAGTAAGTAGTGTGTAAGTCTAGCGACCAATGATCTAAGTAGTTTGGCCACATAATACTATACATATACACGTAATTTATTTATTTCATAACAACATTTAAGTACTAATAATTAAAGAAACTTAAAAGAGAAATTTGAAGTAGACACTGAAAACAAATGATTGATATTTCTCATAAGATGAATGCACACAACCGTTGACTTATGTCTTGTGAATGTACCTACAAATTCTGCCATATGAAAATTGTAGTGTGAGTCCCAAATATGTTTTTTCTGTAATAACATTAAAAATATATTAAAAATTCAGAACTCGAAAATCAGTGAAGTTTTGGACTTGAAGCGTTTTGTGTTGCTACATCTTTACGTAGTAGACACGATGTTAAAATTTGGTTCCTATCACCGTGTAGACTGTATGTCGTAGAAGTCTACGTCGAACCTAATCATACCTCTGAGGAGAGAACGTTGTTTGCACTTCTCCTGCGTTTCCAGGCGGCTGTGCTGTGCTTCTTAACGACATCGTACCGTTCCACTTTACCGAGAGCTATATATGTATTGGTGTGATGTCTGTTCTTTCGAAATAAGACAACACACCAATATATGTATCATTTAGACGCAAAGATTCTGGGTTCTGTTTTCATCGCTAACGCGATTAACAACGTTAGACCTCGTGTGTAAACAAAATGTTCAAATGTTTGTATAGTCTATGGGACTTAACTACGGGGTCATCAGTCCCTAAACTTACAAACTACTTATGAACTACTTACGAACTAGGACGGCACAAATTTCCAGGCCCGAGGGGGTATTCGAACTCCCGACCGTAGTGGCCGTGCAGACCGTGACTTGAGCGCCTTAGTCTCCTCGGTCACCGCGGCCGGCGTGTGTAAACACTTAAAGGTTATGAGTGCTACTGGAAAAATGCATAAGTAACACCTGTTGTTTGAGACTTGAAGATGACCTGAAATTAGCCGAAATCGATATCTCATAATAAACATAAGGTGTAGCTGTCTATATTTCATAATGCTATTCCTAACATATTTAAAAGCTGCTCAAAACCACCTACAAAAAACCTTTATAATGAGATTGTATATAATTCCACGATCAAATTGTGTTTTAGTTATTTGTAGTACTACACCCAAAGATCTGCCCTTGCTTTTAGTGCCTTGATCAGCTGTTTATTTTTAGAGGTATTACTAGGGACAGCAAAAATTCGCATTTGCGATAAATGCGAATATATATGCAAATTCTGACTCAAAATGCAGTAAATCCGAAATTGTAGTTAGCAACGGTTGCGCTCAATTCCGATTTCATCACATTCCTCTTCACATGGTGCTGTATTGTAAATAGAGTGATATTTGTATGACGTGTTATCTCCCTGTTGAATGAGGCTGTGATATCTCCGGGCCGTTACTACTGCTCCACCTCGCTCGGTGGGCCTTTCCCTGAATACGGCACAGGTAGCGGCTGGAGGGCGAGGAGTAGGGGTGGTGTATCCCTACTTCTGGAACACCCTGTTCACTACCTGCAGCGTCCGGGTCTCCGCGCAAGTGTCTACACATTCCCTTTCCGCGCAAGTGTCACTCCTCGCAAGTGTCACAAACTCCGGCGCTCCAGCACGTGCGGCTAATCTGCCGCTGCCCTTTGAAAGGCAACCGCCGATTTCCATCTCCATCCTTAACCAAAACTTAGTGTGACCTCCGACTGTAATAACAACGCCGGCTACGGGACGTTAAACACTACGCTTACTATTTTTTTTTTTTTTTTACAGTGGGATAACGTGGTAATAATGTGACTATTACTTTTGAAACACTTCACTTTTTTTGTCCGTCTGTCCAGGTTTCATATAAGCGCCTCTTGACGTATTTCGTGGCTAATACTTGGTGATACAGTTTTCTCGAAATACAGCATGCGACGGAAAATGAAATCACGCTGCTGGCTATCCAATATGGAACAACAAGATCTGGAAATATCGCAGCCAAATTTATTTAGGAGCTACCACGCCGCGGCGGAGCGACTGAGCGCATTGAGGTGCTATGCTAAGATGCCGCGAGACTGTTCCCCGTCGGGGGTTCGAATCTCCACTCGAGCATGGATGTTTGTGCCACTTTGTATAACGTAGTTCATAAGTAGTTTGTAAGTTTAGTTACTGATGACCTCCCAGTTAAGTCCCATAAGCTCTACAAACATTTGAACATTTGAATCTACCACGGTGGACAAAGAGAAAGTTACATTATTGAAAGTACAGCAATATGCGAAATGATGAAATCAGTATTGGGCGGTACTGCTGGCTATAACCGATGCAAAACGTTTCGGATTGAATCGCAGGATGTGACTTTTGTTGTTGGGGTATATCAACCCATTGTGCTTCCGCATATTAGCAAGTTTCATCTGGTGTAGTAGCGGATGGTGTGTCCTGAGCCAGCCGCCATCATCGCCCAGACGTATTCGACAGACAGAACAGGGGGCCTAGGCAGCAATAGAATGGGATGGGCGACAAGGCCCTGATCACTGTGCACGATGTGTGGTCACGCATTGGCGCTCCACAGTGCAGACAAATGGGGCACTTAAAGGCGGCCGCTTCCTAAGCCGCCGTCTGTGCAGTAGCGGCTCAAAGCAGCTGTCGCCTTTCACAGGAGGCGTTACACTAGAGCAGAGTTCCCCAACCTTTTGGAATACGCGACCCCATTCCAACTAAAAAAATCGCACTGACGTGTTTTAGGGCCCACTTAGATTTGTAGTTTTATAAGTTTTTACAAACATTTTTGGTCAGAAATAATAATGTAAACAATAAAACATCAATAAGTGTCTGAAACCCTTTTAGGAAAAAAAATTTGGGTAGTGGCGGGTTTTGAACCACTGACCTTCAGCGTCACAGTCCAACGCATTGCCCACTACGCTACGACCAACACTAGGTAGTTGCGTTCTTAAATTTCATACTATTCATGGCCATTGTTAACAGATGCTAATATGGCATTTGTAGACACTAGATTATCATGTATCGTACGAATAACTACGTATTTTTGTTAATTCTTCAGTGCGCCATTGCTTTGAAATGACAACGTGTATGTTAAAATGAGAAAATCATCAAATACGCAACGCAAGATGGCTTATGCCAGTGTGTGTTCTGGGCGATGAATGTCATGTGAAATCTGCGAACGGCTGGTTTTCGTTAATTCAGTGGAGGGAGTCAAAACTGTTATTTTTTGCAAATATATCTCAAATGATACGAGATATGAAAAAAACATAAAAGAGCAAAGTTGTAGAGAATTTTCTCCTCTACAAATTCGGTTATGCCATCATGATGCTGTAAACAGAACCTGTATTCATCCGAAAGAATGACGTTTTACCATTCGTGCACCCAGGTTCGCCGTTGCGTACACCATCGCAGGCGCTCCTGTCTGTGATGCAGCGACAAGGGTAACCGTAGCCATGGCCTCCGAGCTGTGCATGCTGCTGCAAACGTCGTCGAATTGTTCTTGCAGATTGTTGTTGTCTTACAAACGTCCCGACTTGTTCACTCAGGGACCGAGACGTGGCTGCACGATCCGTTACAGCCATGCGGATAACATGCCTGTCAGCTGGACTGCTAGTGATAAGAGGCCGTTGGAATCCAGCACGGCGTTCCGTATTGCCCTCCTGAACCCACCGATTCCATATTCTGCTAACAGTCACTGGATCGCGACCAACGCCAGCAGCAATGTCGCGATACGATAAACCGTAATCGCGATAGGGTACAATGCGACCTAAAAGGAAGTCGGAAACGTGATGGTACGCATTTCTCCTCCTCACACGAGGTATCACTACAACGTTTCACCAGGCAACGCCGGTCAACTGCTGTTCGTGTACGAGAAATCGGTTGGAAACTTTCCTCATGTCATCACGTTGTAGGTGTCGCCACTGGCGCCAACCTTGCGTGAATGCTCTGAAAAGCTAATCATTTGCATATCACAGCGTCTTCTTCCAGTCGGTTAAATTTCGCTTCTGTGGCACGTCATCTTCGTGGTGCAGCAATTTTAATGGCCAGTAGTAGTTTCCAGGCCTGTCGTTTATTCATTGTGTACCCGTTGTATATATTATAAAATGATCTCTGTGCTATCCAACAAAACACTTTTCATTTTTCTTGGGCGTATGTTTTTGCCTTTCTGAACCCAAGTATTAAGGCCTGCCCATGGCTGGTTGTTTTATGGTACAAGTACTTCTTCCAGTGACGGCGACTCCCCAAGCAAGACTGCGATTCCCTGGGGGCGTGGCCCACAGGTTGAAAAGCACTGGTCACAGCAGCGTGGTTTTCGATACATTCCATTTGCATGAGCACAAAGGGAATCGACGGATTCAACCTGCCATTTTCTGATATATGCTCGTACGAACATTAGTTTTAGGTTGACTGTACAATACTGGAGTCAGTATTTCTACGTCTGACAAATTGATTACCAGCTGAGTGGTCAGCGCACGGCTTCAGCTGCGCCGATTACAAGCGGCAACAGAAAAACAGTGGGGAAAGGCCGCAATGCTTCTTCACCCAATATTATAGTTAGGTATGTTTATAGTCCCGCATCCCCTTAGTGCACTGACCAGCCGGTGTCACTTCTCTGTACTGTTCCAGCCTCTTGTCCATAGGTGCCTTGGAAGCTTGTCTAGGCCTCACTGCTGCAGGATAATGCGTGAACACACGAGGCTTGCAATGCTAGACTGCTTAGACCTCCGTTCTCCCCATCTCTTGCCTATTGAAAATGATTGCTCGACGCTGCTACACCGGATGAAATTCGGCAATATGTGGAAGCATCATGTACTGATTCATATACCCGAACAACACATCCTGAGCGTCTTTGATTCTTTGCAATGACGGCAACACTGAATACTGATTCCACCATCTTCCTCACTTCACACGGGGCTGAATTTACAAACATGTGATATTTCTACAACATGTTACCTCCCAAATAAATTTGCGTATTACACCGTCGTTCCTCCTTAGTGCTCCATTTTGCATCTCCAGCGGTGTAAATAAAAGATGGAGGGATGTGTGTCAGAATGTCTTACCTAGGCACGTGACGAAGTTTCTGGCACGCCAGGACCTGTACTTAGTTCACGCTATTAAAGACCGGAAAACAGACCGGTTAGAGCCGATACCGGTTTTCGGTATTTATTTTGTCGTTTGTAACAGGTTATTTCCAGGTATTGGGTAATTACAACGGTAGAACGACTTTCTATAGTAGTGGTTCTAAATGTTTTGTTTTAAATAATTTTAAAGAAAATCAAAAGTAGAAAAATTTCCCCTGCTGTGAAATACGAGACGCGTCCAGAAAGTAAGTTCCGTTTGGTAATAACATGAAATTGTACACAGATACAGAAGAAATTTTCATTGCACAAAATTCAACTCTTAAACTACTTTTCCACATAACTGCCGAAATTTTGCATGCATTTGTCATAGCGTGGCACCAGGTTTTGTATACCTTCTTCATAGAAATCTGCCGCCTGTATCTTCAATCAGTTGGAAACAGTGAAATTTGGGGGAAGTCCATAGCGAGAGCACTAATTGTAAACCTACGGTTTTCCTGGATCTTGTCATCAATCGCGTGAACCAGTTCTTCTGTAACCAAAGGTGGGCGCCCACTTCGTTCTTCATCGTGCACATCACTACGCCCGCCATTGTCGGACCCATCTTCTCACCATCGAATCACTCATCGCATTTGGTCCGTAAACATCGCAAATTTGCCGATAAATTTCACTTGGTTTCACTTTCCTCGCATTCAGAAACCGAATCACCGACCTGATTTCACAGGCGGCGGGATTTTCAATCAACGCCGACATTTCAAACATGTACAACAAAGCCTACATAACTGACAGCGATCTTCAAATGGCGCACGTTTTTCTCCTGGATACACATCGTCTACAGCGCATGTGCGGAAATCTGGACGCGCCTCGTATTAGGTTCTCGCAGAAACTAGTAAATGCGATCAGTGACAATTGAAGAACAATCCCGATCAGAAATGAGCAACAAACGCATAGCATACGAATTGATACGGCTGTTGTTCAGGCATGAGTGACCAGTTGCCTCGTCGCGTGCACTATTAGACGACGCGTCTGCACGCGCAGTTTGAAAGACTTCCAGCCGTCAGGTCGTATGGCAGTTCCTCGCTGTCGTTGCCGGACATCAGCTGTGTTTTAAATGCCACCATACCGAGTCTGGAAGTACTGTGCAAAGTGCGCTACTAGCGAGGTACAGTGCTCCATTTGCCTTAAAAGGATGAAAACGGGTGGAGCTATACAAACTTGCGGCATCATTTTAGGATAAAGCATCCACAACCTTTGTTGGAAGAGAAGGTAAATTTGTTCCATATTCCTACGATATTTATGTACTATAATGTTGAAATAATCACCGAGCCATTAACGTTGTGTTTGCTTCAAGGTGGAAATTGATAACAACTGAAAGTTACGATGGAGGACCATGTGATATTACGTTCTGTTGCACACCAGCTCTGTAGCGGAAGTTAAATGGAACAGTACGAGCTTGCAGTATCACGCCACTTCAACACGTGAGGAAACAATGCCTAAGTCTAACGCAACAACGCGTATCCGAATGCTTCTGGAACTACCAGCTAACCTGTTAGCACGGCGAGATATAAAACGTCGAGCCATTCGTTTGACAGGGCCAATGCGGTCATGACAGAACACGTAGGGAAAATAAAAAAAAGTTCAAATATTTGTAGACGGTAGCCGAGGGGACTGAGGCGCTTCAGTCACGGTCTGCACGGCCACTACGGTCGGGGGTTCGAATCCCCCCTCGGGCATGGATATTTGTGCCATCCTTAGTTGTAGGTAGTTCATAAGTAGTTTGTAAGTTTAGGGACTGATGACCCCGTAGTTAAGTCCCTTAAGCTTAACAAACATTTGAACATTTAAACATTCAAATATTTGTAGAGCTTAAGGGACTTAACTGCCGGGTCATCAGTCCCTAAACTCAGAAACTACTTATGAACTAGCTAATACTAAGGACGGCACAAATATCCATGCCCGAGGGGGGATTCGAACCCCCGACCGTAGTGGCCGTGCAGATCGTGACTGGCGCGCCGCAGTCCCCTCGGCCACCGCGGCCGGCGGGAAATACCAGCCGCTCCACACACACACATACTCCAGCACTTGAGTTCATAGTCAGTCGGTCAGATGAATCGATAGCTTACACTTAGTAGCACTCGATTCCCTGACATGTTCTAACGTCGGTACGAGTCTGTTACAAAACGCCAGCACTCTTTTACATCAGCTGACAACCCAACTGGGGAGATGTCGACTCTTGCGTAGCCCCGAGTTCGACCCCTGCGCTACAACCAACTAAGGATGAAGAGGAAGTATCTAGGACTACTTCCATGTCCTGCACATTGGAACTCCAGCGGTCCTAAAGAGACGCCTACCTGCCGGTAGGCCAGGAGTTGGCACACATCACGACAACCGTCAACGCGGTCCAGTATGAAGATGATGCCACACAGCAATTCGGGTGGGGATCGAGAACCACCAGTCCAGATGTGTGAATGTCGTTCAGAAGGGTCGCCTACCTCAGCACGCTGAGCTAGTGCGGACGCAGCCGCACTGTCAGCGCAGAGTACGGCAGGAGGCTGTTGACGCCATCGACCCGGTCGCCTGGAGTACGTAGCAATGTGTACCACTTCAGAATAAGTGTTTTACCGAAAAATATTGTTTCACTACGCCAACGTAGGCAACTGGACCGCCACTACCTCTTCCTGCAGGGCATAACGTGGCGGTTAGGATTCTGACCTCGTGACAACTAACCCGCTCTCCACCACCAGCTGAGTTCGCGCCCACCAAGGGGTGCACAGCAACCGCTCGACACCCTGCAGTTCTCCCATTGCCCATCCATCACCTTCACCATCTTTGCTGGAAACTACGACACCGATTTCCACTAGTCTCACCCCAATTCCCATCCAGATCGCCTATAGATCTTCATTAAGGTAGATAACTTTGTTAGAAACCCTATGAAGAACTTCTAGCTGTAAGCCACACAATTTTTTTTCTATCCGATGGGAACTGAAATTGGTACCACTTCCCTTAGCAAGATGAAACCATTGAGCTGGTTAGCTTGGACACAAGGGGACCTGGAGTGGTAAGCGTCTGAGTTTGCAACAATTTTCTTATTGCCAATATTGAACACACCCAGAATTACCTTCGTCCTTGATCAGTTTATTAGAAACGATAGATGAATAACATAAATGTCCCGTTAACACTAATGCCAATCACTTAAATTAATCAAAATTTTACAGTAAAATGCTTTTAGCATGTTGCGATATTAAACGCAGCCAGAACTACACACATTACATAAAATTTAAAAGGAATTCATTACATTGATTGCTAATAAACTAAAACTTGTGAAACCAGTATTACTAGAGTGCGAAAGCTGGCGCCCTTCATATGAACAGTAATAGTAGTTAACTCCACTGTTAGAGAGTTCAATGACTTACGTCCTGTAAATACATTCCAATTTTTTTTTTTTTTTTTTTTTATTTATTTTTTTTTTTTTTTTACTGCGCGGAAAAATCACTGCTTGGCTACATATATAAACTTAAAAGAAATTAAAGTTTAACTAGCTCTAATCATACAGTATTAACAACAGTAAATCTTCGTCCTGGTCTGATGTTACCAAAGCGGAACACGCTCCCACCAAGACCTTGGGCTGCGACAAACACTTCTTGGCAGGTCGCTACCTGCTTCCTCTGTGCGCATGCCCCAACAGTACGACAAAAGTAGCTTCTAAAACACACAGAGAAGCACTATTAGTTTTCCCCTTTGTTTCTTTTGCGCTGAAACCCCTCGGAGACGACGGACACCTAACCAACACCACCTAGAGACAAGGCCATACAACAGGCCCTGCCTACGTCACACTTAGAGGCCGCGGCCGCCATCTGACTGGCCGGCCGCTGCGCGGGGGTTGGCGTGCCCCAGCCAACAGCCAGTGGGGTGGCGGCCGCGGCCTCCAAGTGTGACGTAGCCACGGCCTGTTGTAAGGCCTTGTCTTCTAGCTGGTGTTGTCTGAACCATACGACACAGAGGTAAACATGATCTCCACTGCAGCGTCTTCCCACCAAGTGACAATAGTAAATCAAATAATCAAATCACAGTTCCAACGCTCAAAGAAAAGAGAGAGAGAGAGAGAGAGAGAGAGAGAGAGAGAGAGAGAGAGAGAGAGAGAATTGCTCCTGAGGCCCGCTTGCAATTTTAAATGCCGTAAAGCGTCAGGCGGATTAACTGGGCCACAAACAATATTAAATGGTCACTTCCCGTGCATCGTTTCCCAAGATAATCGTATACTAACAAACGGAAACAGTTTTACAGCTCCAGTGCAATCTCATTTAATATGAAAGGTCCACTCGAAACTTCAAGGTGCACCAGAACATTTCCATCAGTTTAACCCACTCGAGTTCAGTCAAACTAAGAGTATCGGGCAGTTTAACAGCAGTAGCATTCCCCGAAAGGGCTCACCATAATACAAACCATTATGTCCCAACACACATCCGGCTCAGCAACCGAACTTCATGGACACGATCGAGCTAGCTCATCCCTTCCGTGTCCACTCCGGTCGGACGCCGTTGCCCAATTCGCCGTTCTCGCTAGCCTCCTCCAAAGAGGAAAAACACCCCATGTTCAAATGTTTGTAGAACTTATGTGACTTAACTACGGGGTCATCAGTCCCTAAACTTACAAACTACTTACGAACTAGCTAATACTAAGGACGGCATAAATATCCATGCCCGATGGGGGATTCGAACCCCCGACCGTAGTGGCCGTGCAGACCGTGACTGACGCGCCGCAGTCCCCTCGGCCACCGCTGCCGGCACACCCCACGTAATCGAACCGATCCCCGAATCGATGCCCTGCCGCGGACTGTTGCCGGAAACCAAAAGATCTAGCTTACGCTCGCGTGCTGCTTTACTCACAAGCGTGCTCCGAGAGAAAATTAGGATCTCTGCCCAGACAGTTTTGCGGCGTACCTGACGGCACGTATTAGAAATGATAAGATAGGCCTTACCCAAATGTTTCAAACGTAACTATCTGAAGACACTGACAATGTGTCGTAATAACAGCGATAACAGAAATGGTTCATCTTCGGCGGTTTTTACGTGTGTGTGAGAGAGAGAGAGAGAGAGAGAGAGAGAGAGAGAGAGAGAGAGAGAGAGAGAGAGAGAAAGGAGTGGGGAAGGAAGGTAATAATCTAACAAATTAATTTATAAATTTACGTGCGCTCTTCAGTTTTCAATGGTGGAGTGGTACACTGCGTAATCAGCAGGTAACCTGTGACACGGCCACGGCAGTCTGAGTGAGGTGTTTCCTGGGACGCGTGGCGTGGCAGTTAGTGGGGGCTCGGCCCTGGGGCAGATAAGGTATCTGCGACGTGGGCCATTAGCAGTATGCTTGGAGAGCGGTCGCCCGGCTCAAGAGATTACGGGCCTTTCCGTATCGACAAAGTGCGGCGTCGCGTATGCCACCATCCACCCTGCTACCTGCTCCTGCTCGGCGCCGAGTAAATTACTTTCCACAAAATATTCATCTATATCTATAATTGTGAATGACTGTTCGGTGTACGCTTATCTCGTCCGAACGACAACATGCAGAAACTTAAATATTTGTACAGTTACTAATTTATAGCTGAGGAAGGTTTTAGGCACGGTTTTAAAGCGATCTGATAGATATTTAGTAATTTGAAGAATATAATGCGAAATGCGGAACAATAATTACTCTTTGAAAATTATATTTACTTTTTGAAAACGGTTTTATTGGTTGCATTGTTGCTTGAGGGTTGATGATGATAAAAGGGTGGAGTATATTGGGATGGAAAGTTATCGCCGGTGCATATAAAATTCTACGCGCGCGTGTGCGTGTGCGCGTTTTAATATTTTGCTCTGCAGCGAAAACTACAAAACGCAAACGAATGGTCTGTGTGTAATTGTTGTCCGAAGTCTCCCATTGTACACCACAGCAGTTCCATGTCGATATGGAAGATATGGTGGTTGAAAGTCGTCAAATGAAAAAAATATTCGGACTGAAGGCCAGCGATGACGTTTGCGACTCTATGGCAAGAAGGTTACATACAGCGAAACGTGATGCCACAGACCATATCTTTGCTCTATGCGTGCTACAATGTCTTCAGCTCTTTCTCTAAGGATAAGCATACGAATAAGGAAATATAAGAATAAATAAGGCAGTAAAAAGAAATTTCTTTTAATACATCTCTTTAAAAAAATCTATTTGACGTTTCGCACATAACATAAAGTGATCGATCTGTGATATTATTACAATCATTATTGTTGAATTTCGTGATTGGATTATTCGAAACGAGTGTATTTTTACGTGTGATTTGATCTCATAGCGCATTACTGAAACATATCTTATCTATGATAATCAACCAACACGCGAGCGGAGCCGCGGGTTTAAGCTAGTTTTCAATATTGTAGCCGGCCGCGGTGGCCGAGATGACTGAGGCGCTCCAGTCACGGTCAGCACGGCCACTACGGTCGGGGGTTCGAATCCCCCCTCGGGCATGGATATTTGTGCCGTCCTAGTTCGTAAGTAGTTCATAAGTAGTTTGTAAGTTTAGGGACTGATGACCCCGTAGTTAAGTCCCATAAGCTTAACAAACATTTGAACATTTTTTTTTTTTTCAATATTGTAATTTCTTTTCGGAAGTTCATATTTGCGTCAGAGTTGTGTAATGATTATGCACTCTCGCTTGAAGATGGAGTCCGCTAGTTTCGAGCGAAGGTGGAAACGGGGGTACCAGTTTATAACAATTTATGAACTGTGCCATTACTTGTAAAATTTACAGACAGCACTGTCTATAGGAGCTACCTTTTTTTTAAATAGAGTTTGTAGTAGGATAATTTTCATCGGTTTATGTCGTTCGACGCAAGTGTGATCCTCCTTACAACTACCGAGCGAGGTGGCGCAGTGGTAACGCACTGGATTCGCATTCGGAAGGATGGTGGTTCAAATCCACCTCCGGCCATCCTGATTTAGGTTTTCCGTGATTTCCCTAGATCACTCCAGGCAAATGCCGGGATGGTTCCTTTCGAAAGGGCACGGCCGATTTCCTTCCCTATCCTTTCCCAAAACTCCGAGCGTTAGCTCCGTCTCTAATGACCAAGCTGTTGATAGGACGTTAAACCCTAAGCTACCTTCCTTCCTTCTGACAACTGTCTGTCGGTCTGTCATTAAGGCAATAAGGTATATGTAGTATTGCGTGGCCTTCTGAAATCATTTTACTCCATATCATATGAAAGTTTAGTATAAAAACACAGTAGTGGTATCATACAAAGTTAGTTGACCGTACTGAGAGATTGCAGCTTATCATGGAAGGCTAATCGATAGGAGTGAAATTCGATACTGGCATGCCTCACGGAAGTGTGTAGACTGGTGCTTCTCGTGCACCAGTGTACAGTGATGACCACTGTGTAGCTCTGTCGGAGGCCGGTCAAGATGATAGTCTAAGCGTCCGTCACTGATTTTTATATATCTATATTTATCACGTTCCGCAGGACGGAACTGGGGGAGCAACTCTCGGTAGTCATCGAACGAGTCTCTACAGGTCTATGCATAAGTAAAAATAATCAACAACGTAACAAAGAATCTTTTTTTTACGTATTTCCCTAAATTCCTCGACTGAATGGTGTAAGCCACGAGTAAACTTTCCTGTTTAGTCTTAAAAGTGCGTGGTTTATTCCTAAGCTTTTTGAATTATGCTGGCAGCTGATTAAAACTGGATGCGACAGAATACTGCATACCTTCCTGCACAAGGGTCAATGAGGTTTGATCCAAATTGCGAGCTTACACACGGATTTTCCAAACACAAACTAGGAAAAAGCACACTATTCTGTGCAGGGTGAGAACGTGCTTGGCTACCACGGGACCCCAGGCTTTTTAGCACTTCTTCTTTTCCGTGCTGCATGACTACTCCCCCACTGTCCTTTTCCCCTCTCTTGGGGACAGTCTTGCGCATCCTCCGGGAAACCTGAGATATGTAGTACTGGTGAAAATATCTGGTTTCTTCTTTCACACTCTTTATATCGTCCTCCTTCCTCATCTTGCCTATTCTTTCCTCCACTTCGGCGTTTGAGGTTCCTCTTCTTCTCATCTTCCTTCCTCCCTGTGCGTTCCTGTAGGCCGCCCACGCCTTTGGCGAGTGAGAGGTGACTGTGGTAACGCGTAAGTCCCAGCTCCGGGTTGGCATGTAGGGTTCGTGCGTACTCCCTGGTGAAGGCTAGGCCCAGGGAAGGGTGATTGCCTGAGCTGTGACCTTTACAATGTGCCAATTGGTCCCTCCGTCCGGAGTTCGTTAGGCGTGACCTGAGATGTGGACAATCACCTAGGTGTACTCACTTAGAAGGGGGCCCCCAGTAGGAAGGAGCGTGCCATTGAAGGCGCTGGCAATCATGGAGGATTTCTTTGCAATGGGATCCCAAAAACGAAAGTTAAAGGATATGAAAGGGTCTCAGCAGTCACAAAATTCGTTTACTCTACCGGCTGCACCTCGATTCCTTGTAGTAACACGTACCGAAAACGGTCAGCGCTTTTCGACAGTTAATCCGTTCATCATCCAAAAAGGCGTTGATGCGATCGGTGGCCCTGCGAAGTCCTGCAAACGTCTGCACAACGGTACCTTATTGAATGAGACAGTGCCTTTCAGGCTCAAAGGTTACTCAGGGCCACCCTTTCCAGGGCTACCCAGTGCAAGTGGAGGCCCACCATACTCTGAACTACTATCGTGGGGTTGTTTACAGTAATATGCTTGATAGATTGACCGAGGAGGAAATCAAGGATTACCTCGCCGATCAGGGCGTCACAGCGGTGCATAGGGTTTTATGAATACGGTCAACAAAGAATTGGCCCCAACCCGCACTTTGTTTTTACTTTCGATCGAGTGACTCTGCCTCCCAAGATCAAAGCAGGTTATGAGGTCCTTAACGTCCGACCTTATATCCCCAACCCCACCTGCTGCTACCAGTGTCAGTGTTATAACCGCACCAGGCAGTCGTGTAAAAACCCAGCTAAATGCGTCACATGCAGCAGGGATGGTCAAGAGTGTGTTTGCCCACATCCTTTTTCCCTCACTGCCTAAACTGCATGGGTAACCATGTCGTCTCCTCCCGTGACTGTCCCATTAATCGTGACGAGCGAGCGATTCAAGAAATACTGGTCAAAGAAAAGGTACCGACACAGGACACAAGGAAAATATATGCCGGTCGTAAACAGAGTATCTGGGACTTTCAGCTAGAGCTCTGCATTTCGATGAAAATAATCGCTCGAGCCTTTCCCGCTCCGTGCCGCTGCTCGACGGCTGGGGTAGGCGCACGCTGCGGCACGGCTGCGGCCGTCTAATGCCCCATGCGGCCGGTCGCCCTCCGCCTCTCGGTTACCGGCGGAGGTATCGAGCACTGCCGGCCGCTCGAGCGCTGCCAGGCGCTCGAGCGCTCTCACAGTCTCGGCCGGTGACAGGACGACCGACGCGCGCTCAACCCTGTGGAATCGCATTACAAACCGACCTAGCTTTGAGCAGCGCAGACAGCGTTGTGGATCAACGAACTACAGGTCGTAAAGGCTCCATTCATGAAACAAAAAGAAGTATTCTGGAGACAATTAGGAGCGGCTCGTCAGTTCTGAAGAAGAAAGACACGCCGAAAAGGAGCCGAAAAGTGAAGCTTGGAAATCTTTTGCACTTGTGGTGGATCCTGTAACACAGGTTTCTGCTGGTTTCGTGCAATGTACCACATGCGATAATATACTTACGTAACAGTCAAGCACAACAGGTATGATTCGGCACTGCTAAAGTAAATGCGGAGCATAATTACACCGACCACTTGCAGTACCAAGTAGCATAAAGCAAGTTCTTGTTGATAGGTTGGTCCATATGGGCGGATTAGGTTTGCTACCATTAAATACTTTTAGTAATATTGGCTTCAAGAATTATTCGCAGGAACTCATCAATGTTCGCGCCACGTATGGCAAAGTCAATATAGAAGATGTTCTTCCGCACCCCACCACTGTATCGCGGCATATTAGAGAAAAGGCCGACAAAATACGGTTGACAATGGTGCCCAAGCTAATATGTGCTTTAAAGAACAAAATGTGCTCTTTAAACGCTGATCTGTGGTCTGATAACTACATGGAGATACGCTGCACATAACGCAAGATTAGACTACTGTATTACCGCAAACAAAATACTACATACAGAAATTACAGTTTTTAACGTTGCAGTTACTGGAAGACATGATAACCTCAATGGTCGAAACTCCAGTAGTTTGCAAAATATTTAAAAATTTTCTTCTTGAGACGGTCTTCTTGAATTTTACACTTTCTATGAGTTTTACCATTTTTAAGTCTTATGTATTCCAGAAAATTCCCCACGTCACATACAGTAATGGGGAATTTTCTGGAATACATACGACTTAAAATAAAAATAGTAAAACTCATAGAAAGTATATTTAAAAATGTTTGATGTTTGTAAAGTTCATGGAACTTAACTGCGGGATCATCAGTTCCTAAACTTACAACTATCAAACATCAAATGTGACATATACAGTTGTAGTATGTGGGTTATAGAACTGATAGTAAACAACGAAAGACATTTGTAAAATAAATAAGTAAGTTGTTAATATGAAGCGTTGGTCTCTCATCTCTGAAATACATTAATGACTTGCCATTCTACATTGATGAAGATTAGTTCTTTTTGCTGATGATACAAGTATAGTAATCACATCCATAAAACGAGAACTAACTGATGTAATCGTAAATAACGTCTTTCACAAGTGGTTAACACAGCATATACAGTTCCGTACAGTAAATGGCACAACTCCAGTAATAAATATAGACTTTGAACAGAAGTCTGTAGCTAAGGTTCATCGAAATTATTCGTTCGTTTTGGAGGGAAACAAGAGTTTTTCAAAATTTTTAGATGTGTGAATTAATGAGAGATTAAACTTGAAGCAACACATTGATTGTCTGCTAAAACGTTTGGGTTCAGCTACGTATGCTGTTAGGGTTTTACCAAATTTTGGCGATATGAATCTCAGTAATACAGTTTACTACTCCTATTTTCATTTACTGCTTTCGTATGGCATCATATTCTGAGGTAATTCACTATTGAGTAAAAAAGTATTCATTGCACAAAATCGTGTAATCAGAATAATTACAGGAGCGCGCCCAAGATCGTTCTGGAGACATCTATTTAAGGATTTAGGCATCCTCACAGTTACTTCAGAGTATATATATTCACTTATGAAATTTGTTGTTAATTATCCAACCTAGTTCACACACATGTTCACATGTTTGTTGCCTGAGAGGGGACCCGAACCCCAGATGGCGAACGGCCGTGCGCATCCCGCATGGCTATTCCGCTGCGGCAAACCCAGTTCGCAGTAATAGCAGTGTGCATAGGTATAACACCAAGAGAAAGGATGATATTACTATGCAGGGTTAAATCTCACTTTGGTACAGAAAGGGGTGAATTATGCTGCCACAAAAATCTTCGGTCACCTACCAAACAGCATCAAAACCTGACATAGCTAACTAGCATTTAAAAATTTATTAAAAGAATAACTGAATGACAACTCCTTCTACTCAATTGATGAATTTTTAGATATAAATTAGTAAAACTAAAAATTAAAAATAATAATAAAAATAAAAAGAATACAAAATATATTTGTGTCATATAACATTTTGTATAATGTAATATCTTGTAAAGACACCTTTTATTACACTCACAAGTTCCACATCATTACGAAGTGTCGTATTCATGATCTATGGAAGAAGTCTTAATGTAACCAGTCTGACGAAGTGCAGCTCGCTGGCGCTGAGTGCGCCGGTTACTGGTGACCGACCGAGCGCTGGGCGCGCTCGGCCGAGCGCTGGCGATCGGCTGCCCGCAACCGGTTAAAGAGGACGCTCGGTCGCGTACTCCCGAGAGCCAGAGGGGCGAGCGGGACTCGCCGGTAAAAATCGGACATAATGCAGACCTCTACTTTCAGCTCAGTTGTTGCTAATCCACAACTGCGCGACGTATCTACGCAGACATGCTACCTACAGTTCAGTGGTACTGTTGTAACACCACCTAGCCCCATGATGGTATCCTCGTCATCTCCTGCCAAGAGCACACACCGTCCTACCAAACCTCCGCTTGCCCCTGTGAAATCTCTTGCCTCACAGACAGAGACGCGGAAATCCAAGGAGGATTGTACCCATTAAGACTTCCTGCGCCCATCTAACAACCGTCCGGCTCTTTAACTGATACCCGCCTCGGTTCAAAGAAGTTGGCCAGGGGGAAGAAATCTTCCCATTCTCGCTCCCGCCATTCCTCTTCCACGATTGCAATCTAGTGATGCCCTCCCCCGGACGATCTCTCTGTCGCCAGGGCGCACTTCCAGTGGTCGATCAAATGGCAGACCTCGGGCTGGCTCTGAAGCCACTGTCGAATTATTGGACCATGATCCTCCACTCTTAGATTAAAATAATTGTGAGCATTCGCATTGTGGTCCTCCGCAGTGACAGGGGTGACTGTGCATTCCACATCTTACCAGTTCTTTTACTATGGTTATCCTTGAATGGAACGTTTGCGGCGTCTGGTCCAATAGAACGGAACTAAAGCTTCTCCTGCAAACCTACTCCCCATTAATTGTCTGCCTTCAGGAAACAAAATTATATCATCACACTCGCTTTAACGTAACACACTTCTCCTCAGTTCGCTTCGACCTTTCCCCGGTGGCAGGAGTTCCATCTCATGGGGGCGTCATGCTGCTTTTAAGAGACGATATCCATTTCCAAATCATCCTTTTACAAACCCAGCTTCAAGCGTAGCAGTTAGTGTAGTTTCCTGGTTTCAGCTTCTCCTTGTGTTATGTCTACACACCGTCATCCTCTGCTGTAATCAGGTGTGATCTCCACCTTCTTGACCAGCTTTCTCCTCCTTTCTTGTTGATTGGCGATTTCAACGCCCACCATTCTCTTTGGGGCTCTCCACGCCCTTGTCGGAGGGGCTCTCTTCTGGCGGATCACCTCAACCTCATCTATCTAAACGCGGCGAACCCACTTATCTTTAGGACTCCAAACACACTTTTTCCCACTTGGACCTTTCCATCTGCACTGTTCAACTGGCCCGTCTTCTCGAGTGGTCTGTTCTTTGACACAAACTCGAGTGACCATTTTCTATGTATCATCCGTCTACTGAAGCACTTCATTGCCGCTCGTCCATCAAACTTTCAGCTATCCAAAGCTGATCGGCACATTTATTCTTCATTAGCTACTTTCCACAAACGTCTTTTACCCAGTATTGATCACCAGGTCGACTTCCTTACTACAGTAATCCTCACTGCCGCAGAACGTTCTATTCCTCGCACCTCTTCCTTGCCACGACGTACCCCCGTTCCCTGGTGAACTGAGAAATGTCGCGAAGCACTCAGAGCTCGGAGACGTGCTCTGAGTCTTTAAACGCTATCCCACACAGGAAAACTGTGTGTCACTACAAACGGTTGCTTGCACAGTGCCTCTGCCTTTTTCGGGAAAGCAAACGAGTAGTTGTTTTCTTCTCTAGGTCGTTTAACGGTATTACCCCCACTTCCGTTGTTTGGGGTAAACTTCGCAGACTTTCGGGTACCTGTCTCATTCCCCGATCCCGGGTTTAACCATAGCGAATGATACTGTAGTGGATACCACTGACATCTCCAACACTCTGGGCCGGTTTCTGCCGATATTTTGAGTTCCTCACACTACCATCCCTCTTTCCTCCCTCGGAAGCAGGCAGCGGAAGCGGGATTGCTCTCTTTCTCGTCTCAGAATCGAGAATGCTACAACGCCGAGTTCACTATGAGCGAGCTTACACATGCACTCTCCTCATCACGGTCCTCCGCTCCAGGATCCGACGGCGTTCATGTACAAATGTTGGAACACCTTTCTTCCGAAGGCCTGCAATTTCTTCTGCAAACGCACAACCGTATTTGGACGGAAGGCACATTTCCTCGGAGCTGGCGTGAAGCCATCGTGTTTCCTCTACCTAAACCTGGAAAGGAAAAACATCTGCCGGCCGCGGTGGCCGAGGTGACTGAGGCGCTCCAGTCACGGTCAGCACGGCCACTACGGTCGGGGGTTCGAATCCCCCCTCGGGCATGGATATTTGTGCCGTCCTTAGTGTTAGCTAGTTCATAAGTAGTTTGTAAGTTTAGGGACTGATGACCCCGTAGTTAAGTCCCATAAGCTTAACAAACATTTGAACATTTGAAAAACATCTATCTAGCAGCTACCGTCCGATCTCCCTCACCAGCAACATTTGCAAGGCGATGGAGCGTATGATTAGTGGTAGATTGGTATGGTAACTCGAATTTCGTAATCTCCTCACCAATACACAATGTAGTTTCCTTAAGCACCGTTCCGCAGTCGATCATCTAGTCACCCTGTCAACTCATATTATGAATAATTTTCTGCAGAAGCGGCAAACATTGACCGTATTTTTCGATTTGGAAAAGGCATATGACACCTGCTGGAGGATGGGTATCCTTCGCACTCTGCACACATGGGGCTCCAGGGTCGCCTGCCAAGCTTTATTCGGGAATTTTTAAAAGACCGGGTTTTTTCGGGTGCGTGTGGGTTCCGCCCTTTCGAAGACTTTCCTGCAAGAGAACGGTGTTCCTAAAGGCTCAGTGTTGAGCGTCGTCCTATTTACGATAGCAATTAGTCCTATTATGGACTGTCTCACATCGGCGTCTTCGCTTCTCTCTTCGTTGATGACTTTGCAGTTTACGGCAGATCTCAACCGACCTGTCTTCTTGAACGGCGTCTTCAGCAGTGTCTCGACCGTCTTTACATCTGGAGCATCAACAACGGCTTTCGCTTCTCCACAAACAAGACGGTCTGTATGAACTTCTAGCGGCGTATAGAATTTCTCCCTCCTTCCCTCCATCTTGGACCAGCTGTTCTTCCGTTCGTAGACACAACAAAATTCTTGGGACTAACATTCGGCAGGAAACTTCGTTGGTTCTCCCACGTCTTTCACTAGGCAGCTCGCTGTAACCGTTCACTTAATTTTCTTAGTGTGCTGTGCGGTACCTCATGGAGAGCGGATCGGGCCACTCTTCTCTGCTTGTACCGATCCCTTGTCTGCTAGAAACTAGATTACGGGTGCGTTGTCTCTTCATGAGCCTGACCATTTATCTTACGCCGCTTTAACACGATCCACAACCAAGGTATCCGTTTAGCGACAGGGTCTCTAACACACCCTGTTGAGAGTCTCTATGCTGAATCTGTTGAATTGCCGCTGTCCTACCGGAGGGAGGTCCTCGGTCGTTATGCGAGTCGGTTGTCATCCATCTGTGGCCACCCATACTATATAGCTTTTTATGGTGACTCACTAGATAGTCAATACGCAGCGAGTCTTTGTTCCCTACTATCTCCTAGAGTCCGTTTCCACAAACTTCGACAACTTGACTTCACACTCCCGACGGGTGTGAGCTCTTTCCCACCATGGCTCTGTCCCGAGGTCCTTGTCAACCTTGACCTCCATTCGCTTCCCAAAGACTCTACCGCTGACCTCATCTACTGCAGCATGTTTGTCGCTCTTAGCTCGCAGCTTGCAGACAGTATCTTCATCTATACTGATGGTTCCAAGACTGACCATGGTGTCGGGTGTGCTTTTGTGGTTGGTGACGTTTCTTCTCAGTATCGTCTTCCAGACTACTGCTCGAGCTTCACGGCAGAGCTCTTCGCCATTTATCAGGCCACGCAGTACATCAGGTGACACCAGCATTCTATATGTGTCATATCCTCAGATTCCCTGAGTGCACTCCAGAGCCTATGTGTGTTATATTCCGTACACTTCATAGTGCAACAAATCCAACATTCCATTTAACACTTACTGCCAATGGCGCCACTGTTCGGTTCCTTTGGGTCCCGGGTCATGTTGGTGTGTCAGGGAATGAGACTGCCGATGGTGCCGCAAAGGGCGCAGCCCCCCCCCCCTCCTTCATCCTGCTATGTATTCTGTCCCTTCTGCTGGACATACGGTCTCACTTTGGCATGCACATTGGTCGTCCCTTCAAGGAAATAAACTTAGTGAGGTTAAACCTCTCCCTATTGCCTGGCCGACCTCCTCTTAGCCCTCTCGCCATGGTGAGACCATTCTCACCCGGCTGCAGATAGGCCATTGTTGCTTGAGCCACCGATTCAGCCACCTCTATTTGTGGTCACTGTTTCCAACAATTGACTGTACGCTATCTTCTGGTGGACTGCCCATTTTTAATGTCTACGCCACAGTCTGTGTTTCCCGTCAGAGTTGCCTCATATTTTAGCTGACGACACGCGGTCTGTAGATCGCGTTTTACTTTTTATCCGCCATAGCAATATGGCAAATGAAATCTAACATTCCCCAGAAGGGAAATCCGGCCCTTTCGGGTTAGCCTGGTTTAACCTATTACTTTTAGAAAGTTGACGAACCACATAGAGCCTTCTCCTTTTATTTGGCTTTGCCTTTGTCGTCATGCTTTTTAACTTCGTTCTGACTTGGGCGTGCTGCGGTGGAGTAGCCGAACGGTCTAAAGCATCTCGCCGTGGAGGTTAGAGTCCTCCCTGGGGCATGGGTGTGTGTGTGTTGTCCTTAGGCTAGTTTACCTAGGTTTAAGTAGTTTGTAAGCTACGGACTGATGAGCACACAGTCTGGTCCGATAGATTTACAGACATTTGAACATTTGATTTGGGCGTTTATGGCCTCAGCAGTTTTGTGCCCTAAAAAAACATTAAAAAACCACTTCTGTCCAGGGTGGCACAATTTTATCAGTTGTTTCCTTCAGTTGGCTCGAGCCCCCAATGCTACAGCACGAAGAAGAAACAGCACAACACATCTCTCTTTCACAGCCAGTGTTTGCTTGCCGCTCCGTGAAGTGCAGCTGTAGGCCCTATTTTATTATACAAACTGACTGCGTCGTGTCTAGGGGCAGCCACACCTGCTGCAGTGTCCCCAAAATGTTTAAGTGTAAATAAATGCAGGCAGGAACAAAAAAATGCACAAATGTCACATTCACTTTTAACTAAATTGATGTTTATTCCAACTAATATCAGTCAGTGAACATTTGGTACACCTGACATCAGAGCAGAGTAGAGTTCCTTATGGCTGCCACACCAATGGAAACTTGACTGAATAGTTTCTAAGTCGCACAGTCGCTAAATAAAAATTAAAGTCTAGCAACAATCCTGTCTTAGAATGTAGTTAGTCTACAAATCACCACTGAAGTCTCACAGACGCAGAATGAAATCGAAGTTCTCGAAGCACCACAGAACAAATATTTCTAAGTTCCACACTAAAACACTCCGCTGAAATTTCAGAAGTCCTCAAGCGACTCAACAGTCACCCAGCATAACGGTACATCTTGTCTGTCAAACCGACACTATCAGACTGCCCCTAACAAGCCAAAATGTCCGCCGTAAGTACCCTCTCTGGCTTACTCTGAAGTCAAGTCAGTATCTTATTTTCAGAAAATTAGCTCTTTTACATAAAATACAAATGAAATAAACACATGTGATGAAATTATTTAACGGAAATTTTCCCCTGAAACAGAATATGGCATCAAAAACATGATACCTATCGTAGTTTTAGCATTATCAAAAAATTAAACTTTTCTACATTTGCTTTTTCAGTATTCTGGCTGAGATTATTAACTGTAATATTGAAACTTCTTGGCAGATTAAAATTGTGTGCCGGCACCGGGACTCGAACCTGAAACCTTTGCGGTCAAGCGCTCTACCGACTGAGCTATCCCGACACGACTCACGATGCCGCCTCACAACTTTACTTCCGCCAGTACCTCGCCTCCTAATTTCGCAGGAGAGCTTCTGTAATGTAATATTGTAATATTGACTTGTGATTTCAATGACTATATACTGGGACTGAGGCGCTCCAGTCACGGTCTGCTCGGCCACAACGGTCGGGGGTTCGAATGCCCCCTCGGGCATGGATATTTGTGTCGTCCTTAGTGTTAGCTAGTTCATAAGTAGTTTGTAAGTTCAGGGACTGATGACCCCGAAGTTAAGTCCCATAAGCTATACAAACATTTGAAAATTTGAATCCAGCTTACCTGGAAACCATGTAACTGGCCTCTAATACAAATTTACTGAATTTGCGCAAAAAGCTTAATATACATCTTAATAGTACCCACTTAGATCTATCATTTGACATCTTGTACGTAATATTTGGTTAACCCGTTTTCAAGATGTATAGATCACAATTATTTTATAATGGTTTTTAATTTACTGTAACTCAAAACCTATTAAAGTGAAAGGAGGCGCGTTTATATCAGCGCATCCGTCTATTTTTTATCTCCAAAATGAGCCTACGCGCTCCTTTGTATCATATATGGATCAATAGTTATTTATTACTAAGAGGTTTATTGCGTATTTCTCCAAGGCCAAATTAGGGCTTCTCCCGCTGTTCGCCATTGCGTCTCATAACGGCCTGGACTTTCCAGTCACGTGTCTATTCACAAAGTGAGAGCCCAGACGCTCGTTCGACAGATGAGAGGTGCCGCTATCTATTGAATAACCCCTGAACTACGGCGACTCAGTCGCTGTCAAAATAAATCAAGATTCCGGCGCATGTGCGCGATTTACCACAGAATTGCAGACTTACTGTCCTCACGAAACTGACCCCTTACAAAATGCAGATGCCAGTCTGTGATATAATTTGGCTGGTGCATTCCGTTAAATTTGTAATGTCTGCGAAGTATAGAATTTATAGTTAAAATTAATAAAGGTGAACGTCATGGCAGATGCCGACGTTTGACTGAAACAGCGGAAGTGGTGATCTCTTTTCCCCTTTCTTAACTTTGTGGGAGGTGCCAGCGAGGAAAATTTTTGGTAAAGATAGAATTATATGTGAAGTTTATAAGAAGTCTCTAAGTGTTACAGTTTTCAAGTAATGAGTGAAGAAATTTGGAATAGTTGAGTGCCATCAGTCTTAAGATAAAAACACAATAAATAATTACAATACTTCTCGTATGTCTCGTATTGTGTTAAATTTAAAATGATTGCACCTCTTAATGGGTATTTAAGACAGCATTTTACATTCTTAAATTCGGTCAGTAATTCCGCGAAATATTAAAATATTTTTGTTACCTCTGGAGTACCTGCGGGCTCTTTAAAACGGATTTTATAAGAGATACAGCAGACGAAATGAGTCTATTTGCAAAGTTCCAGGAAACAGTATTAACTGATGATTCTGAAGTTTTGTCAGCTTCCTACGTATCGCTCGTGTAGACAAGATTAATTACAGCCAGTCCATCGCGTCTATGTTAAGAGATTTTCCATCTTTTAAAGTATTTCCCAGAGTGTCCCTTAAGATTTCTCTGTCGAAACAACTGTCATTTAGAAACACGGGTTTTTCATTTCCAGCGTTCATTGTGACTACGGTCTTACCCGATATAGGCGGTTGGTGGGCGAAAACGCAGGTACCCCGCTCTTCACCCCTCGTAAACGGAAGTTCACGCCTCGCCCTGCCTTCCATACAATTCCAGAATTAGAATAAATGTGTGACATACGGATTCTGAATTCGTTATGTCACAATCTGATGCTACCTCCTGATAACTTTGGTAGTCGTGACACTCAGTTTGTACATTTATGATATAAGCAGTTATTCTCCCGTCCTCTTAGCGTGTTTCAAGTGTCAAAAAAGATAGGCTATATTATGAAGTGCAACTGAATTCGGAAGATTTCGCATATTGCGAATGAATATTTAGCACAGCTGTACCTTTTGAATAGACAATGCATACTAAAGTATCCGTTGTCAGAGTAGACGTCACTGCCGCTATGTACCGTAGATACGTGACTTTGTATAGTGTGCAATCGCTTGTGCTTCTTCTTTAGTCATACTAAACCAATTTATTCAGTAGCTCTTACTTTCTGTCTGGAAGACCGGCAAGTTGGTGAGCAGAGGGAATGGTGCATTTCGCAGTTGATTCAAATGGTACAAGGGACGTTCGGGTGCAGTGGACGACCGCTGTTCTTACAGACGGGGTAACGCTACATGCTCAGACTTGCTTCCTTTGAAGCATCGCATGTGTGCGGCTTCACGTCACATCGGTAACTGGACCTTTTCTGGCAATTTATAACTCTCGAAGTCAAGACGAAGGCACCGTCACACTTCGCTCACAAAAAGGAGAGACGGACTGAAAACACGCGGTGGCGGGTGACCAGGGGTGGACAAAACTCGCGCGCTCGCTGTGTAACGTCGTCTGTCTAGTATAGCGGTGATATTACAAGCCGAACGTATTTAAAATTAATTTTTCAATTATTTGTAAAATGAAATCCTTCGAAAACTGTCCAAACTTGGATCTCTGTTTACTAGAGGAAGCACTTCATCAATCGTCACTTCGTTGCGCAAAATATAAAATTGTGTACTTATCGCATTTTTGTCAGTCAACACTTTCAGAAAGCATATGTCTTGATTTCTTTTTCTTTTGGGAACTTGAGAGTGTGTGTGGCCCTGTACTCACCACAAAATATTCTGAGGAATGGACAGCACCTGTAGGTGCAGGTGTTTTCATAACAGTATCCCTCATTGACTGCTCTGGGCACAACAGCTCCGTTTGAGACACATTAAGAACCATGTTTTTCTCTGAAGAACTTAATGATTTCATCTTTTATCGTTTCTTGGGTGGCCTCAAAATTATCATGTCGACCACGCTTCCTGTCTCCACGAAGGATGACGTAAGGGGTTCAGTTGTACTTAATAGTAATGACAGAGAAAGAGAATAACAGAAACTACTGTTTTTGCGCAGAGACAGTGACTGATAAATGTGATTGCAGACACTAATTCTTACGCTACTGTTCAGCAACTGGTGCTTTAAGGTGACATTCACTGTCACCTTGTAATATTTACATCTACATGGCATACTCTGCAAATCACATTTAAGTGCCTGGCAGAGGGTTCATCGAACCACCTTTATATTATTTATCTCCCATTCCATTTTCTAATAGCGCGCGGGAAGAAAGAACACCTGAATCTCTACTTCATTCTGATGATCATTTCTACCTATGTAAGTGGGAGTCAACAATATATTTTTGCATTCGGAGCAGAATGATGGCGATGGAGTTTCGTAAGTATCCCACGTCGCAGCGATAAACGCCGTTGTTGTGATGATTCCCATCCCAGATCCCGTATAATTTTCGTAACGCTGTCTCCCTTGTATCGTGGCAATATAAAACGAGCTGCCCTTTTTTGGACTCTTTCGATGTCCTCCGTCAAGACACACATCTGATAAGGATCCCACACTGGGCAGCAATACTCCAGAAAAGGACGGACAAGCCGCGGCGGACTGGCCGAGCGCATTGAGGCGCTATACTCCGATGCGCGAGGCCGCTCCCCGTCTGGGGTTAGAATCCTCCTTCGGGCATTGATGTTTGTGCCGTCTTTAGGATAAGGTGGTTTATAAGTAGTTTGTAAGTTTAGGGATTGATGACCCCGCAGTTAAGTCCCATAATATTTACAAACATTTAAGACGTACAAGGCTAGTGTATGCAGTTTCTTTAGTTCTTCTGTTGCATCTTTTAAGCGTTCTGCCAATAAAATGCAGTCTCTGGTTCGCCTTTCCCACGACATTATCTATGTGTTCTTTCCAGTTTAAGTCTGAAGTAATAGTAATTCCTACGTATTTTGTGGAGTTTACGGCCTTCACTTTTGATTTATCTTGTAAATGAAAAATGGTGCGTCTCGGCCGTGGGAAACTATAACGGCTCTTGCTGTCGGCGGGCTGCCTAGCCGTGCCTAAAGAAGTATTTGTCGCCGGCTCGCGCACAAAATCTGTCAATTAATTAAATAAAATGAAATGAAATTATACCTACATATAGAACCCTCACAAGGTTTGCTACTTTCAAATAAACGAAGCCAAAGAAAACTGCCAATAACACACTGCTATAAAATCCGAACAGTCGTTTTACATGCCAGCAACACGTTGCCCCCATATAACAATTGACCACGTACTGTAGTAAGAAAAACTACTATGAGCAGGGCTTGAACCCAGGGCCGTCGGTATAATAAACTAAGGCTGTTCCAACTTGCCCACAGGAGCTCAAACGCGAGTTGGTCTCGCAGATATGCTTTTCCTCTACTCAGTAGGTCAGGTGTTATTATTATAGGTTACGACGTTTTAGTGGACTGCAGCACAGACTGGGAATTATATTTGAGTTTTGGTAGATGCTCTATCGAAATAAAATGTTTGGTACCGATCTGACATGTGGAGGTTTGGGTGCGAACTGCGGCCTGCGGGCAGCAGTCAAGATACGTCAGGGCTGGGCGAACGGCTTACTTTCGCTCTGTGCAGGGGGCCCTGTACAAGCAGATACATGGGAGCATTTTATTTCTGGTTAATCACAATTAATGACATATTACCTGTCAGTCCTCGAGCTGCCACAAGACACTGAATTCTTTCACATGTGTCGTTAAGCTGGCACCTATCAGCAGCTCGTATTCTCTTCATGGTAGAAAACAGTTCTTAACAATATGTTGGGCCAAACATTGGTGTCAGCTGCATTCCTTCGTAATTTCGGAAGGCTTCTGCATGAAGAATCCCTATGGGACGTTTATCAGGTTTTGAAGGTCAAGTATGGAAAAATTAATCAAGATGGGGGAAAAAAGGTGTAGGTTGATGTCAGTCTATTGTGAATCCCCACCTCTATGAACCGTATTCAAAAAATGTTCAAATGTTTGTAGTTCTATCTGACCAAGCCGCATGGCCATCAGTCCGTAGCTTACAAACTACTTGAACTAACCTAAGGACCACACACACACACACACACACACACACACACACACACACACACACACACACACACACACACATGCCCCAGGGAGGACTCGAACCTCCACGGCGAGCAACCGCACGCTCCGCAGCGAGGCGCCCTAGACAGCTCCGCAACTCCACCGCGGCCATGAACCATATTAATTAGAATGTAGACAGTTACATTCCACTTGATTTTAACACAGTGTACAAATTTTTCGCAATTTCAAAAAATGTTCAAATGTTTGTTAAGCTTATGGGACTTAACTACGGGGTCATCAGTCCCTAAACTTACAAACTACTTATGAACTACTTACGAACTAGGACGGCACAAATATCGATGCTCGAGGGGGGATTCGAACCCCCGACCGTAGTGGCCGTGCTGACCGTGACTGGAGCGCCTCAGTCACCTCGGCCACCGCGGCCGGCTTTTCGCAATTTCATGAGCGGTTGGCAGCTCACGCAATACGATCTAATCTGAAGTGCCGATGGCCATACAAAACGTCAAATTTCGATTTTACCCACTTTTCTGTTGTTCCTTTGCGTTGTCCTTTTTTTTTTTTAGCACAATCGTTTATTAATGCGAAAAAAACATTATTCACATCGGTCAAGCCAGTTCTGAGTTTTAGCGAGATTGACACACAGCAGTTTATATAAAGGGTGATTATAATTAAACTTTCAAAGCTCTAAAAGTAGTGACACCACTGGTAAGAATGACGTCACGTTGCAACGGAATATTATGGGTGACGTGGGAAAACCAATGCAGAAGAAAAATGAATAGTGAAAAAATTAATGAATAGATAGCACTGTAAGCATAATTTAATAGTGATCGATGACAAATCTCACAACAGTGCCTGATGTGTTAGTTAGACGTTAATCCAACTGTAATACTGTGTGCACGCGTGTACATGTGTGATACTGTTACGTAAGCCCATCCACTACGATAACGCCGGCCGCGGTGGCCGAGGGAACTGAGGCGCTCCAGTCACGGTCTGCACGGCCACTACGGTCGGGGGTTCGAATCCCCCCTTGGGCATGGATATTTGTGCCGTCCTTAGTATTAGGTAGATCGTAAGTAGTTTGTAAGTTTAGGGACTGATGACCCCGTAGTTAAGTCCCATAACCTATACAAACATTATTAAACTACGGTAACGTTATATCGCATCACATGGTAAAAATCTGTTTTTAATTGTCCTGAGTCTAAAAACCGAATAAAAATATATCTAAATCAAATAGTATTTTTAATTTACGTGTGTATGGCGCAAAATCACATTCAATATGCTGGCCACGGTTTTCTGCAACAAATTGAAATCGAGAAACAGCATGTTCCTAAACTGATCGAAGTGTTTACAGGGTCACGTTCAGAATGTGTCTCGCAATGCGTGCCTTCAGTGCTGCTAAGTTCGCAGTCGGAACACTGAACACATCTTTGTTAGCCCCATATTCACAAGTCAAACGGATCAGGTGATCGGGACGTCCAGGCTACAGGGAAATTTTCGAACTGGCACTTGTAATTTGCTGAATTGCGTCGTCTTGCATAAATATTATGCCATTGACACATCCACTCTGTTGGCGAGCTGGAATCACGTGGTTGCGCACAAGACACTAATAGCGCCTACCAGTGACGGTACAGGTAACAAACACGAAGCGCCTGTCTCTTCGAAAACAATATGACCCTATGGTAAACGATGCCGTGAAGCCGGACCACACATGACAGTTTCAGGATGAAGCGCTACTGGTTGATTTGCGTGTGGGCTTTTTTCCTCCAAATTCGACAATTCTGTGTCCAGAAAATATTCCACGGCCATTCATCGTCCACTTCCATGCGAGCAAGCCGCGGTGGAGTAGCCGAGCGGTCTAAAGCGTCTCGCTGCGAAGCGCGCGGTTGCTCGCCGTGGAGGTTAGAGTCCTCCCTGGGGCATGGGTGTGTGTGTGTGTTGTCCTTAGGTTAGTTTACTTAGGTTTAAGTAGTTTGTAAGCTACGGACTGATGACCACGCAATTTGGTCCGATAGATTTACAAACATTTAAACATGCGAGCAAGAAATTCTAAAGCAAAAGTCTGTCTTGCAGGTCAACAGGAAGCAACTCGCGTACATGGGTAATTTTGAATGGCTAGCAAAGAGGTAAGTTTCGTAGGATTTTACGCGCCGTGCTCACAGGTTTGTCCAATGTTCGGGCAATTCTCTGTACACTACACGTTTGCCCAACACCACTCGACTCCTCTTGCATTGCTGTGGTCACTTCTTCATCCGACGTCTAACCATTTCGTTTCCTCCCTCTACAAGATTCTACACCAAAGGAACACGTCTTTCCGAATCTTTGCAAGCAGAGCGCGATCCTGCATTGAAACTGTCATGGCGAACGACTCAGACGCGTAATGAGGAAAATCACGTACCCGGCGTCTTGGTACGAACTTCAGTGGGTTATGCATATAGCAGGTATTTTCATTTACACATTCTGACACGTACAGCGCTATCTGTTGATAAATTTTCACACTATTTATTTTTCTTCTGCCGTAGTTTTCCCTTTTCTGTAATGATATTCAGTTCTAATTTGATACCTTTCTCAGCAGTGGTGTTATTTTTATAGCGTTTTGAAAGTTCATTTATAATCATCCTGTATATAGATTTTGCGTCAGACTTAGCTGTTGCTGACATTGTTCGTTTCGTGCGTTACGGTCTATCTCTCTGTTTGTGTTGCATGAAAAGAAACACAGTGAAGTTCTATATTATACTATTTCGTCGTATTTAGAACTTTACGACACACAAGACACTGCTACATCGCATCTTTCTCTAGAAACAAAATTTGTTCTTACGGACTTCCAGAACACATTGTCGCCACAAAGTACGAGGTGTAACCTAAGCACTGTGATTAGTGATGCAAGTTCTAATGCCTTTGCTGGCACTTGTGTGCGCATTGTCAGTGCCAAACGAAACGTCGTGCCGCGGCACTACCAGTGCAAAGACGGTTGCTTATTCATTGCACTTTCATAAAAACGTTAATGCTTCATCTGATAAAAAATTAACTTCATACGTGTAGTGAAAATGAGCATCGCCTCCCAATCCTCTCCGTGTTGAAGGCTTGGATTCTTTCCGCTCCTGTCAACTGTACGTCGCTCCCAAGCTCGGCCAGTGAGTGTGAGCGGCGCCATCCCGTTATGGGTGGGTTGGGAAGGGGGTGTTGCGAAGTACCTCCTGGGCGGCGCATTTGACTGAGGCGTGAGGCGGACGCCGTACTAGATTTTGGGTGTACTGTGAGGGACAAACACTGGGTGATCTTCCCTGCACGGCAAGCATGTATACAGAAAATGGAAAGGTAGTGGTAGGTCAAACCCATAATGGGAACTACGAATCTAAAATTTGGAACCAGGTCTACACCAGGAAGACTATCCCAGGCAAAGGCAGAGAGTGAGAGAGAGAGAGAGAGAGAGAGAGAGAGAGAGAGAGAGAGAGAGAGAGAGAGAACAGGAGGAAGTAATAATGCTGCAATGGCTGGGGCCCAGTGGTAGCAAAGAACGTACTCACGAAGAAGGTGAGGCCCCCCTGACTGGGGGAACTGCGTAACAGCGCGCAGCGTCATCGTCAGGCCTCTACATATTCAAAGCATACGCTGGTGTGGAAGTGAAAGGCGTTTGTGTTTGCTTGCAGAAAACGCTTCATCACGCATTCTTGACCACTTTGCTGTTACGTGTGTGACTACCATTACTAGCAAACTCAGGAGGTGCGTCAGGTCCTAATGTGTTGTATGTCCAGTTTCTGAAGACAGATGTTCCATATCATGCGTGGGCAGCCGGCGGCCCGCACAGGATATTCGTGGAAGAGAGGACGAGCTATTGCAGAAGTTGCAAGTGAAGCAAAACGTTCAAGACACGTCAATTTATGTAAACATAGATGGGGTCATAAAATGAATGTACGCTCCGAAACTCAATTTTTGAAGAATAATTTGCTGGCGTGTAGTATCACGAAAAGGGCGCGATTTATATTGGTACGTTACTCCATAAGACGAGGCAGCCCGCGAGCTTGATGGACCGGCCTGGGTGTCGCGGAAGGCTGCCGCGCCAGCTCTGACAAGGGAAACCAAGTATGGTACCAACGGATTTTGATGGGTCGCAGGTATGTTGTGAGGGAATTCAAATGTTCAAATGTTTAAGCTTATGGGACTTAACTACGGGGTCATCAGTCCCTAAACTTACAAACTACTTACGAACTAGCTAACACTAAGGACGGCACAAACATCCATGCCCGAGGGGGGATTCGAACCCCCGACCGTAGTGGCCGTGCAGACCGTGACTGGAGCGCCTCAGTCCCCTCGGCCACCGCGGCCGGAGCAGTCCAACTGCTGAAGAACAAGCTACATACAGACTTAAAGGCACTTTCGTACAAAGATAGGGTCATTTCACTGGAGCGCCTCAATCCCCTCGGCAACCGCTGCCGGCTGAGGGAATTCCTCCAGACAATCAACATAAAAGGATTTATTCTAATGGGCCTTGATTTCTAAGAAAATGAAGATCAAATTCGCAACAAATTACCACGCCTAACGTGTCTACTTATACATGGTGGTTATCGCTCAGAGAGACAGCGTGGTATAATCGGGAAGGTGCTAGGCTCCCATGCAGGACACGCGGGTTCGATACCTAGCGGCAGATCAATTTTTAAAAATTGTAATTGCTACTGTTTATATTTAAAAAAATTTAAAAAAAAATTAAGCAAAGAAAGAGATTAAAGAAAGAAAAACAAAAATAATAAGTCAATCGATGATAAAAATAAATAAATAACTAAATCTTCCCCTTCGGGTCATTTATTTTTCACTTTTCTTCATTTCTCTTCTTTTATTGTGCATAATTATATGCCTTTATACCCACTCCTATGTTACAACTTGAGTAAACAGTCAGGATAATAGCAAATAACACACTAGTAACTGATTATTTTATTTACTGCGCAGTGTTACTTACTCATTGTCGCCATCGTCACTATCTTTAATACCTGTACAAAAGACTGTTTACGGATTTCAAAATATGCTTCAATCGCCTTAAAAAATTGTGCTTCGAAAAAACAAAGTGAATAAAATAATCGTCGCGCAATACATAACGTATTGAGCGAATGTTACATGTTTTTATCCTGACCATTTACTGCAAACATTTATGTAAGAATGGTTATAAAAATACATAATTATGCACAATCATCGGACAGGTGTGAAACGTTGTGATGCCTCGAGTAAGGAGGAGAAATGCGTACCGTCACGTTTCCGACTTTGATAAAGGTCGGATTGTAGCCTACCGCGATTGCGGTTTATTCAAAATGTTGAAATGTTTGTATAGTTTATGGGACTTAACTACGGGGTCATCAGTCCCTAAACTTACAAACTACTTATGAACTACTTACGAACTAGGACGGCACAAATATCCATGCCCGAGGGGGGATTCGAACCCCCGACCGTAGTGGCCGTGCAGACCGTGACTGGAGCGCCTCAGTCTCCTCGGCCACCGCGGCCGGCTGCGGTTTATCGTATCGCGACATTACTGCTCGCGATCCAATGACTGTTACCAGAATATGGAATCGGTGGGTTCAGGAGTGCAATACGAAACGCCGTGCTGGATCTCAACGACCTCGTATCACTAGCAGTCGAAATGACAGGCATCTTATCCGCATGGCTGTAACGGATCGTGCAGCCACGTCTCGATTTCTGATTCAGTAGATGGGGACATTTGAAAGACAACAACCATCTGCACGAACAGTTCGACGACGTTTACAGCAGCATGGACTATCAGCTCGAAGACCATGACTGCGGTTACCCTTGACGCTGCATCACAGACAGGAGCGCCTGTGATGGTGTTCGGAACGGCGAACCTGGGTGCACTAATGGCAAAACGTCATTTTTTTCGGATGAATCCAGTTTCTGTTTACAGCATCCTGATTGTCGCATCCGTGTTTGGCGACATCGCGGTGAACGCACATTGGAAGCGTGTATTCGTCATCGCCATACTGGCGTCACTCTCGGCGTGATGGTATGGGGTGCCATTGGTTACACGTTTCGGTCACCTCTTGTTCACATCTATGGCACTTTGAACAGTGGCCGTTACATTTCAGATGTGTTACGACCCGTGGGTCTACCCTTCATTCGATCTCTGCGAAACCCTACATTTCAGCAGGATAATACACGACCCCATGTTGCAGGTCCTGTACGGGTATTTCTGGATACAGAAATGTTAGACTGCTGCCCTGGCCAGCGCATTCTCTAGATCTCTCACCAACTGAAAACGTCTGGTTTAAGGTGGCCGAGCAACTGGCTCGTTAAAATATGCCAGTCTCATCTGCATTTCTTCTTGGTGTAGCAATTTTAATGGCCACTAGTGTAGATCTGAACTGTTGTCAGTATGGTTCAGTAGCAGAGTGGTAGTGTGTCAGACTATGGATTCAAAGATTACAGGTTCGTTCCGCTCTCAGTCCTACGATTTTTATCTGTCACTTTTCACGTCTTTCACACCTGTCAATGTTCATCTGAAAAATGTCGAGTAGCACCGTGGTTCGGAACTCATATTAAACTATAGGTCCCCCTGTAACTGGCTGGGGATGTCAGTTCAAATGTCGGAGAAATCCAACGGCATACCGCCTTAAAACAGGACCATGCCTAATAAAGCACTGTGGTGGTCAGAACTAATCTTCGGATAGCTGACTGCTTTGCTTTTGGTTAGTTATTGATTGCGAAAGAATTAAAATTAATAAACTTGAGTCTTGAGTATTAAGTGTTTGTGATCCCCACCAGATCGGTTTAAAGGTAGATATAGAGGCAATTCAGAGGTGAGCTGCTAGGTTTGGTATTTGTAAGTTCGATCAATACGCGACTGTTACTGAAATGATTCGTAAATTATAATGAGTCGCTAGAGAAAAGACGTCGACATTTCCAAGAAACACTGATGAAGAAATTTAGAAGGCCGTAATTTGAAGCGGACTGCAAAAAGATTCTGCTGTCACAGACCTACATATCGCGTAGACCACAAATATATTGTCACGTTGCAATGGAAGTAGGCTTGACTTCGAAGGCAACTAAACACAGCACTTATACTGAAAGCACGTTTATTACGAACTCAACATACACGCAGCACTGACTGCCTCTCAGGCAGAGTGCTCTGCTATTTATACACAGACAGAATTTACAAGAAATTAGAAGAACAGTTAACATAAGAAAAAAGTAGAATTTATGATCAGAGTGTTAAGGGCTCGTACAGAAGCGTACAAGTATTCGTTTCTCCCTCGTTCTCTATGGTAGTGGAACATTAAAGCCAATGTGGCTTGCTGAGTATGTGAGTATATGTAGACGTAGATGTAATGTAGTTAGATATCGCATGAATGCATGCATATTTTGGGATTATATAATGTGTGGTATTCTCGTCTTAGTCATCGTAGGAACTTGATGACTGTTCGGATAGCAGAACCATGTACTTCATACTTATGCGAAGTTAATCGCAAACGAATTAACGTCAGGGGTGTCGGAAGAAATCGCAATGGGCCTTCTTTGTTATCCTGAATATACAATGGTGTACTAAACATGAGGGTGTAGGAGGTAAATGATGCCGGCCGCCTTGGCCGAGGGGACTGAGGCGCTCCAGTCACGGTCTGCACGGCCACTACGGTCGGGGGTTCGAATCCCCCATCGGGCATGGATATTTGTGCCGTCCTTAGTCTTAGCTAGTTGATAAGTAGTTTGTAAGTTTAGGGACTGATGACCCCGTAGTTAAGTCCCATAAGCTCTACAAACATTTGAACATTTTAGGTAAATGATGGAAATAAGGAAAGACACGAACAGAAATAAAACTTCAACTCACAGACAATAATTACGCTCAAGTCACCGTCAGTTGTGGTGGTCACGTGGACATTTAAAATGGTGTGTGTGATAAACACGAAGGGTAATGCTTTCTCTGCAGCGTGCTTCCGTGCTTCCGATACGTCTCGCGAACGCGTCCCGCAGGTACTCAGTGGGATTTATGTCGCGGGGAACGGGCAGGCCAATCCATTTACCGGAGAGCCTCTCCTTCCAAGAAATCTTTTACGTTCGCTGTTCGCTGCTGTAATGCATTGTCATCCGTAAAAATGCCTGGGCGAAATGAACACAAGGAAAGACACACGGGGAACGATCGCAGTGTCACAATAACATTTAACACTTAGTGTACAGATCTAAAATATTCAAATGTTTGTAGAGTCTATGGGACTTAACTCGGGGTCATCAGTACCTAAACTTACAAACTACTTATGAACTACTTACGACTAAGGACTGCACAAATATCCATGCCCGAGGGGGAATTCGAATCCCCGACCGGGCCGTGCAGACTGTGACTGGAGCGCCTCAGTCCCCTCGGCCACCGCGGCCGGCTGTACAGATCTAACATGGTGCCAAGAGCATAGGGGGCTGTACCATAGAGGATACTCTTCTTAGATGAGAGCAGATTTTCTGCGTATTGGTTCTGGACGTACTCTGAAAAGGCAAGAGATCGGAATACGTACTGCAGAAAGACAACTTATTGTATCCAAGAACATGGTCGAACGTGATAATTTTGGAGGTCAAGGTGATAAGGTGTACGAGTCATAGTCTAGCAGTCAAATCAATAAACATCGTATACTCAGTGGTCAATTTTACGTGAATTTTCGCGCGGGTGACTTCTCTGAATTTATTTTTATGGACACAGAACGTGAAACCATCGAGAAGCGCAAGTGGACGACGTCGTTCAACGGGAGAGTAATTGGCGATTGGATTGCCCTGCCCCTTCCCCCTACTTAAATCCATCATGCTAGAGTGCACGGCGTTGGGGACACGCATCACATAGTCCTCATGAAACAAAGATGTCGGCAGTAATCAGCTGCGCTGGTGCAGCAATGGAACTCCTTATACGCATTGACAGCGTAGTCATTAGAGACTGAACGCGTTTCTGCTAAGGATGGGGAGGGAAATTGGCCGTGCGCTTTGAAAGGAACAATCCGGCAAGCCGGCCGCAGTGGCAGAGATGTCTGCGGCGTGCCAGTCACGGTCTGCACGGCCGCTGCGATCGGGGGTTCGAATGCCCCCTCGGGCATGGATATTTGTGTCGTCTTTAGTATAAGCTAGTTCATAAGTAGTTTGTAAGTTTAGGAACTGATGACCCCGTAGTTTTGTCACATAAGCTATACAAACATTTGAACATTTTGGACCCGGGAATTGGCTGGAGTAATGTCGGGAAATGACGGAAAAACTGTCAGGATGACCGTAGGCCGGTGTGAACCGTCGTCCTCCAGAATAAGAGTCCCGTGTGTTAATCTGCACCACCTCGCTCGATTAACGCACATTTGGGCTGCATGGGAGGACATGGAAGAACATGCATAGTAGTCCAGTCAATGAATGCATTGTAGAGTGCATGAAATATGCGAGAATTTTTGACTTCAGGACTTTGTTAGGGATAGTTAGGAGGTGAACATACTAAAAGTCCCCGCCCCTGGGGGTGAGCTAAAGCGGGGACGGGGGTGGAAAGGTACCATTTTTTGGTTTTCCGCTTATATCTCGAAAACGGTCGGCTTTAGGAAAAAATTGTTCCAAATAAAAATGAAAGATAAATGAATTTTCTATAAAATTGTTTCGATACATATACGTCGAATTCCCCACGGTTTTCGAGATAAACGTTATTGAAAATCGACAGTTTCGGAAAAAATCATCTTTACCTCGCTAATTTTGACAAACATTTACTTCTAGTGACTCACTCGATCGTTTAACAGAAAATTTGTCACAAAGTAAGTTGTAGAGCAATAAATTTCCTTCAATTTGATATGTACATTTGCTACCTTATCTTCAGCCAATCAGAAGTTTCATCATTTATAAGATGTGCGCTCAGTTTCGATGTCTCTCCAGAAATGAATGTTTTGAGGGGCTGTAACATGTCTACCTTATGAAACGTGCTAGCATGGTAAATAACAACAGTTTAACAATAACAAGAAGGTACTTGCAATTGAAACAGAAACCTTTTTATAAATGTAGCTTTTCTGATATGAATCATACAATGAAAGTGATTCAGAATGAAAAAAAGTGCATTCAACGCAACATCTTCGTTTTTCTGAGGCGGAACAGTTGAGGCTCATTTATTGTCGCCTGCAGTGAACATGTCGTCAAGGTCGTCAGTACCTAACGCCCGGGAGAGGGGTAACGATGGGGAAGCCCCAAGACGAACATCGCAGACCTGTCACTGACTGGGGGGTGGAATGGGTGTTCACACTCACTTCATACTTCAGTTCAAAAGTTCGCCAATCGTAGAGAAAGTATGTGTGTCGGTATTGTGTGTCAGTTTTCGAGATTTTTTTTATTTATTTATGAAAATGTTGACTGTGTAGTGCGCGCAATGGCTACTTGGTGTTTTGTATGTAATGAAATAATAGATGGACCAGGTGTTTCCACACGACAAAAAAAAGTTACACTATCACTCATCAAAGCTAGTGTAGAAAGGGGAGATAGCAATGGCTCATCTTTAGAAGGTTTGGACATCCTTCTGATTCATACTGAATGTCGAAAAAGTTACATCAGTTTGCAATGGTTAAGTTAGATTTTTGAAGAACAATTGTCTTGGGAGAGGTTGTACAGTGGTTTTTAATGGGTAGTCTCGCATATCATAGAGCATAAAAGCAGCTGAACATAGTCATACCTCGGCTTTTGTAATGTTCAACGGACCAACATAAATTGCACTGGCTTTATTTTGCCTGTTGTTTCTGGGTGAAAATATCATTCTTGTTAGTCTCATTGCGTAGTTCTTTCACTTACCTTACGTAACATACCGTAAGAGTTTGGCCTATGTACGAACTATGGCTGATAGTGGAATATCACGTGATAGCTACTTTCTGTCCGAAGTGTTACATACTAGTGCACATGAATTGTTAGTCAGTTAGTGGCGGCAGCAGCAGCACGTCATTGTTCGGTGATCATTGTGATAACTGCATTCATTCATAATCGTTGAACGGTACGAAGGAAATGCAGACTGCCGCACGGGAACGCCCACGTGGTCTAAGGCATCGTGCTACGGACTGGGCGGCCACTCCAGCCAGGTTTGAGACTTTGTGTGTGCGTGTGTGTGTGTGTGCGTGTGTGTGTGTGTGTGTGTGTGTGTGTGTGTGTGTGTGTGTGTGTGTGTGTGCGTGCGTACGCGCGCTTACATACGTCAGTCAGTCTCGGGACTGATGACCATAGCAGGTTGTTCCAATAGGTGTCCAAGCATTCGAACATTCTGAAATACAGACTTGGCTCCATTTAGTTTAATAATTAGCAAGGGATCGAGAGTGTATACCTATTCGCATAGGAATGGTCAGTTGCCTATTTATACAGTTATTCGTATGGTGCCTGTTCTTTTCGGACATGTCCGAAAGAACATAAATAATTGTATATATGCCCTCAATAGGTAATGGACCATTGTAAAAATATTTATTAAGCTTATGGGACTTAATTGCGGGGTCATCAGTCCCTAAACTTACAAACTACTTATGAACTACCTTATACTAAAGACAGCACAAACACCCATGCCCGAGGGGTGATTCAACCCCCGACAGGGAACGGACTCGTGCATCGGAGCATAGCGCCTCAATGCTCTCGGCCACTCCGCCGCTGCTAACCATTTCAATACAGTCGCATTAATATGCACGACACCCCCTTGCGGGAATCCAGAATATGCTGCGAGCAAGACGAACGAATTTGGGGTGGAGGGATCGTGCCTTGCTAGCGTAATTGGTTAAGGCGACCGCTGGCCCGAAGCGGGAAATCAGTGTTCAAATTCCGGGCCAACATAAATTTCCAAAATTGCCGTTGGATCTATTTCATTGTCCTGAACGCTTGAAATGTTTAAATATTTCTAACTCTGTACACTGGCTTACGGATTAAGTATGTAGACGTAAATATTTCGTCAACAGTAGATGTAGTTGACCATCATACCCTGAATTTTGTGACGGCTTCGATTCACTGCCTGTCTTGATATGCCTGATTCTGCTACTCTACATGAAATATTGGGAGGGGGGTTACTGAAGCCGGTGTAATTGAAACATAGATCAAGCTACGATTAAATAGTTCGGTTTAAATGTCTTTGTAAAGTTGCTCTGTTGATTACAATTTTGTTTATTCCAGATGGTTTGATGGCAGGTATGCTTTCTGCAGCTACACATGTAGCTACCCAACGTTGATTTGTGCCGTTGTCATCCATTCGTAAGTCGCCGTTTCGTCTCCTAAAATGTAAATTTGGCCTGCAAAGGAAGCAGGTGGTATTGCTTTCAGTTTTTGTTCAGTAGATTGTGGGCTGATGTCTAGTGTTGAATCTGAAATCTGTGCCTGTTACAAGGGGAACTTACTGTCTCCGAAATTCATTCCAGGAGGAGAGTTGGGCGTTTATTTGAATACTTGAAGTTCGTCCATCCATTAAATTTGTAAAGAGCACTGGCCAGAAGATTTACAGAAAAAAGACTAAAATGTTTTACGAGCAGTGCACGTACAGGTCAGTTCTGAGAACAAAGCGAAATGGCTGCGCCTGCAGTGGACTCGCCGCGCGGGCGATCCAGGTTCGATCCTACCGTGCGGTAACTTCACATTTTAAAGTTAGTGACAAACATGATATAAATCCAACTACAAAGAATTTTTATCTATGAAATGCTTGTTTCAGGTACTTAAAATATGAATTGCAATTAATATTCGTTTTTTAATTATTTCAAATGCATTTTATTGAAAGAAAAGTAAAGCTTTAATACCACTGTAGCAAAATTTTCGTATGGTTTTATTTATATAAAATTTTATAATATCGTCCTTGTCAATTCGTATTTTACATAAAAGCACCAGAATGATAATTACCATTAAAACATTCAAGCTGAATAAATAGTTTGATATCTTCGGTATATTATTAAGGACTATCTACTCCAATCTGACGGAAGTCGATACGGAGACTCAATTACCAGTGCACCGTTCAGTCTTTCGATCGACTTTGTTGTGAGTGAAAGCAGGGTGGATACAGGTTACCTTATTAATAAGTTTGATGTTACAGGTATGAAGCATGATTGCACCTAGTAATAAATGGGAACAATGGCGGGAGGCGGTCCATAATGAGTAAGTCAAACACTGGGAATGAACACCATACGTGAATCAGTTGGAGCGAGAGGGCTTCTATGGTGGGATCATTTTATACGCATTGGAGAAGCAAGGTTAACTAAGAGACTCATGGGTTAGGCAGTATAGGGTAGTAGTAGTCGAGGTAGACAAAGAAGAAAGTACTTGCTTTTGGTCAAAAATGATCTTAAAGTAACATAAGACGAGGCAGCAATGTTAGCCTTGAAGAGGGAACAATCGAGGAATTTTTATAAAATGTACGATGCCGCAGACTGAAGGCTGAAAGGCGTAATCAGATGTAAATGATTGTTTGTACGAATAACTTTTTCTAAGATCTGTTTGAAAACAGTTCTGTTACATTCATTGACGCTTTTCTCTTGTCATATAGCGTCTTAAATAAAATTGGTAATGACAATTGATGTAGGTTACTATTGTCTTTTTATACAGTCTTCACGGGAATTGTTCAAAAATGTTCAAATGTTTGTCAAGCTTACGGAACTTAACTGGGGGGTCATCAGTCCCTAAACTTACAAACTACTTATGAACTACCTTATACTAAAGACGACACAAACATCCATGCCCGAAGGGGAACACCCGACGGGGAACGGCCTCGCGCATCTTAGCATAGCGCTTCAATGCGCTCGACCGCTCTGCTGCGGTGGGAACTTCTGTGTTACGTTCAGTCTTATAAGCACAATTTTATATGTGATTTATTGGACTTTTGTATCCGTCGGTAAATAGTTTTTAAAAACAATTTTAAATGAAGCTACTCGATGTTAGGCTCGAACCTGGATCGTCCGCAGGGGGCAGCCATATCGCTGGGGTGCCAGAGCATAAAATTAACCAGTTGCGCTTAATGCTTCAATACTTTTCTTGGATACGTGAGGCTAATGCGCTTTACAACATTTATTGGTGGCACTATTGAAATATGTCTCATTTGCGGTATCTCATCCTAAATCAAACTTCCGAGACCGTAAGATCCCCTACTTAGTTGAATTATCTCCCTTGCTTTCACGTCATACTCTTTTATAGCACCGCAGTTATAAGAAATGGCATTGTGTGAGTAGTGATCACCTCAGCCAGAGAAAACGAGATGAATTTCTTCGGCTGTTAGTAAGCGGCCTGGTGAAGTCGATAAGAGGAATGGCATGTGCTGCTGCAATTATTTTACAGTCTTGTAAGTGTTTCATTGATTCTTTAAACTGCCCAGGACGAAAGTTCGTCACACCGAGAATGGATGCAACTGTTCTAAGAGGGGCAGCACACATTCGGCAGTCTAATTTATCATGGTAAAAGCGTTCGTTTTTACGTGGCAGCACTGTTCACACGCTGTTCTCGTACACTAATCAGAACCACATTCACAGCTAAGCCACGTAAGTCTGTCGCTGGCTTTCTCATGAACATCTTTTTTCAATAATAATTTTCCTAAATATCTAAATTATACGTTCAGCGTATAGTACACAGCACGTATGTTAACATTAGTTACTTACGAATATTTTCATAGTTCCGACAGATGTTTAACGGCAAAAGTCATAACACCCGCGTATTGTCTTAAATTGTGTACTGGAATACTTCATAAGTATTACGCGCCATTTTTGCACATACGTCACTAAATAATTGCGTCTTAATTGCCAACGTAAAGCGCTCAATATAACATTCAGCCCTTTGCTACGACGAACAAGCCAAGCTTCGCAATCTATCTCTGGGAAGCTGCCACAGATTCCTCCTCAAAGCAAACATGTTAACGACGGACTGTCAATAGCTGCGTTCGACGATTAATAGGTTAGTGTTTTTAAGAAAGAGGAGGTTTGTACATCGGTGTTTTTACATCAGCAGAATTTTCTGCTTCATCCACTCATTCGATTTTATTTTGGCGATTTAATCGCTGAAAGCAGACTGTTGCGCAATCGCAACGCTGGGCTTGTTAGTGCCATGTGCGTCAGCAAGCCAGAAACTGATTTTGCCGAACAAGGCTTTTTTCCTTGTTACTGAAAACAAAGTTAAAAATAGGAAAGCATTAATCCATCCAGTGTGCAGACTTGCGTTATATTTGTTGATCCATTCTAATAAAATAGAAAACATACCCTCCGTAAACATCTGTACGGGCTCTTAGCTATATATTAGTTTCAACTTAGGTGCGATGATTTAGAACAAGAAACGTAATAACACCATCCACGTCAAAATAGTTTTGCACAGTGTAATGGATTTCTTTCATCCATCGTTTCGATAGTGGCGAGAGTGCCTCGATTCATTTACTTTTCTAATACCCGCTGAAAGTGTCTTCGGGTTTTTTGTCCGTCCGCAGTGGCCGAGGGGACTGAGGCGCTCCAGTCACGGTCTGCACGGCCATTACGGTCGGGGGTTCGAATCCCCCCTCGGGCATGGATATTTGTGCCGTCCTAGTTCGTAAGTAGTTCATAAGTAGTTTGTAAGTTTAGGGACTGATGACCCCGTAGTTAAGTCCCTTAAGCTTAACAAACATTTGAACATTTTGGTTTTCTGCGAAGTACGCACAACTTTCAAATTTGTTTCAAGCTTCACAACTGGCTGCCCTTACGTTGTCGGTTTCCTTCAGCTTTTACGTATAAATCTGGAACCTCTTCTGCTTTCGAAGCAAGTCCATTCTTTCCCATCCGACAAAACTACTCTGCGGAAGAAAAAAATTGAAGATCGGGAAAGATGACGTCGATTTTGATCCCATGACGATAAATGCCACCTGGGGGATGGTAGATGCACTGATAACACTTTTAACATCGTCCGCCAACAAATAGAATGACGACGTAGCTGCCAGAGAGCCATCCGGGTGTACTCATTAATAAGGAGTGCTTACAGTCATAAATGTGATATAAACGTGTGAAGCAAAGGGGCGCCGTTGCACGGAAATGCACTCGTGCTTCCTACAGCCAAAAGAGCGATTTTGAAAGGGGTTAGATCAGGCCTGTCCAACTCGAGGACTCGGTGCTTGCTCGCCCCGGTGCTTTCCCCCCACCACTCTTGCCTCGCCGTGTCACAGACACATCGCTCATTCTCGCGTCTTCTTGGATGCGCTGAATATCTGTTCTCAACCTCATCAAATAGGACACTGTTAATCTATCTTGCGAAAGTTTAGCATGAGCACAAAGGTTTCGGATTTATGTGTAACATATTTTAATGCTTAAGAAGAAGATTTTTTAAGCCTGATGGGAAACCACAATGCTTAATATAACACTGTCCCGTAAATATAAAAGCGCTGTCACTACGAAAATAAACATTCCGTAACACGCGAGGGGATTGTAGGAACAGACAGCATGGAACTGATTGCTAAATTAAAAGCACTATTGCCACGACCTGAAGAAAACCAAAAATATACCTTTTTATATTGTACTTATGGCCACATCCGGGAGTACAGTTACTGCATAAAAATTTCTAAGATAGGTTTGAAGACGTAAAATAAAAATGCACTCAAAAGTTTTTATGATGCCTTTTTCTGTGCACGCAGAGCATGCCCCATCAATTATCCAAATTGAGCTGACAGAACTACGGTACAATTCAATTTCGACAGACGACTGTTACCATTAGTCTACAGTAGTGATTCAAATTCCTTTATATATAGGGTGTCCCTGCTATCTTGTCCACCTAAAATATCTCTGGAACAATAACAGCTATTGGAAAACGACTTTCACCGGTATTAATGTACGGTTGGGGGCCATGAATGTACATATTTGGAAACATTCTAAAACGAAAGCAAATGTGTTTAACACAAACTTATGTTTTCTGGACGTCCACGCAGCACAAACGCCCGCCAACATCGTCGTAATGCAAGGGCAGGGGTGACAGCTCCACACAACAGAAAAGAGGGTTTGTGAGCCCAAACTGCTGACAACCGGCACCAGCACGGGAACGCGCAGCTCCAGCCCGTCTTCCACACACGCCGCAGCATCGACGTGTCAGAGGGTCACTTGAAAGATGCAGTAGAGGGCCGTCATCTTCAGCGATGAAAGCAGATTCTGTCTCGACGCAGGAGATGATAGGTTTGTGCGTACGATGTAGGCCTGTCCAGTGCTGTTTCTTTGACTGCATACGTCCATCCCCAGGGGTCACGGTTCTTTCGTAAGTGCGTGCGTGGCGAGCACGAGGCCCCAAGCTAATGCAATTTTTCTTACTTTTCCTTTCCCTCCCCTCGTTTCCTATTCACTGCTAACCCTCCCCACTGGGGGGGGGGGGGGGATTTATGACCTTTGCAGTTATTTATTTATCGTATGGCTTTACAAGTATGTTGTTATGGTCTTAAGTCCGGAGGCTGGTTTGATGAATCTCTCCACCCTACTCTATCCTGAGCAAGCCTTTTCATCTCCTCATAAGAACGGCAACCCACATCCATTTGAATCTGCTTACTATATGCGTCTAGTGGTCTCCCTCTGCGATTTTTACCCCACACACTTCCCTCCAATGCTAAATTTACGATTCCTCGATGTCTAAGAATGTGTCCTACGAAGCGATCCTTTCTTTTAGTCAAGGTATGCCAAAAATTCTGTACAGTACCTTTTCATTAGTTATGCGATCTACCCACCTAATCTTCAGCATTCTTCTGTAGCACCACATTTCAAAAGCCTCAATCCTCTTCTTGTCTGCACTGTTTATCGTCTATGTTTCAGTCCCATACAAGGCAACACTCCACACAAATGCCTTCAGAAAAGACTTCCTTACACTTAAATTAATATTCGATGTTAGCAAATTTCTCTTTTTCAAAAATGCTTTTCTTCCCATTGCCATTCTGCATTTTATATGCTCTGTACTGCGACAATCGCATGTTATTTTACTACCCAAGTAACAAAACTCATCTACCACCTTCATTGTTTCGTTACCTAATCTAATTCCTTCAGCATCGCCTGATTTTCTAAGTGTGCATCCCATTATCTTCGTTTTGCTCTTGTTAATGTTCATTTTATACGCCTTCTTCAAAACACTGTCCATTCCATTCAGCTGCTCTTACAGGTCCTTTGCTGTCTCTGACATAATTACAATGTCATCAGCAAAACACAATGTTTTTATTTCTTCACCCTGAACTTTCATGCCTATTTCAAATTTTTCCTTGCTTTCCTTCACCGCCTGCTCGATGTACAAATTGAATAATGCTTCCCTTTCATGCCTTTCGAGTCTAATAACTGCGGTCTGGCTTTTGTACAAGTTGTAAATAACTCTTCCTGTATTTTAACCCTGCTGACTTCAGAATTTGAAACAGTGTGTTCCATTCAAAAGCTTTCTCCAAATCTACAAAAGCTAAAAATGTAGGTTTGCCTTTCCTTATATAATTAAATGGAAATGTCCAAATTTGACAACCAGTTCAGAGCACTTTCTGTCACTTTATGTAAACTCTCCAAGTCACTGCTAAATGCTCGCAGTGAACTCTGTTTGATGTGTTCTATGGTTTGCTCCTCCGCTCCGCAATCAGTTAGAAGATGGAAGGAAGCCCCCACTTCTTCATAGTGTAAGCACACCTCCCTTGACCAGTCCTGATGCGGTTCAGCCTCGACCAGGTTTGGCGCGGTAGATGGAATCCCTCAACCTTCTTTGATGGATCTTGCACAAGGTGGGCGTAGTGCGGTGGATGTTTGTTCCAGCGTTCTTGCCTGTTGGACGTCACATCGAAGGAACTGGGGCTTTCTGTGACACCAGGGAGGTTTACTTTATTTGAGACGACATACTGGGGGATCCTGTAGAGCATCATACAACGGAATGTTCTTGTGAGCCTTGATGTTCTTGATCAATTTTATCTTAGCTGCTTTACTCCTCAGATCTAGCGGAGCAATGTTAGCTAGTACAGGTAACCAATGAGTGGGCGTAGATCTGAGAGTGCCGGTGATAATCCTCATGGCTTCATTAAGTCGGACGTCAATATTTGTTGTGTGAGCGCTATTTTCCCACACTGGCGCGCAGTATTCCACAGTAGAATACCCAAGAGCGAGCGCAGCACAGCGTAGGGTATTGGCGTCCGCATCCCAATTGCTGCTAGCAATCTTGCGAAGCAAGTTCACTCTTGAGGCAAGTTTCTTTGAAAGCTTTAAGCACTGTTCTTTGTATATCAACGACCGATCTAGAGTGATACGTAGGTATAAAGGATTGCAGTTATGTGGCACTTCAATTCCATCAAGTCACATGTAGCTTCCTTTGGGCTTCTTTATTATTCAGGTGGAATGCAGCAACCTCAGTTTTATCTGGGTTTGGTTGAAGTCTCCATTTACGAAAGTAATCACTTAATCAGGTCACTAATCAGTACCTGCTCGCAGTGCTAGAGGTCGTTACTCTGGAAGACTAATGCTGGGTCATCTGCATTCTGGATTTTCTTGGAGTCCGTGTCTGGCATGTGATGTATATATAGGTTAAATAGGATGGGGGCCAGAACAGAGCCCTTGGGTAGGTCTTTATTTAGCGTCCTCCATCTGCTAGATTATCCGTTCAGGAACACCTTAAAGCTTCTGTCCGATAGCATGTTGTTCACTAGGAATGCAAGCTTTTGGCATGGGATGATTTGAACAAGCTTAAACATCAGTCCTTCCCTCCACAGAATGTCATAAGCTGCTGTGTGGTCCACAAAAACTGCAGCCGATTTAAGACCCCGTTGGGACCCAGTTTCTACAAATGTTGTCAACGTTAAGACCTGGTCACAGCAGCTCCGATGTTACCTAAAGTCACTTTGTTCAGCTGGGATGATTTGGTTAATGGTCTCTTGTATGCGGTTTAGACTGAGCCTTAAAGTAGCTTATAGGTCATGCTGAGTAGCGATACACGTCGATAGTGAGAAGCATCTCTTCCATCTTGACTTTGTTTCAAGATGGCAATTATCTTAGCCTGTTTGAAAAGCTTTGGTAGTTTTCCAGTTCTTAGTATCGACTTGAAAAAGTGAGTGACCCATAATTTTGTTTTTGGGCCGGCAGCTTTCAGAAACTCTGGATACACCCCATCAAAACTAGGAGCTTTATTTACCTTTACCATCTTCAAGAAGCCTCCCCGAAGATAGTGATCATTGCAATCGGACGATCCCTGCGCAACAGTTAGTACCGGCTAATTCTTCCACCAAGGTGATGCTTCACAGCAACAAGTAAGCAAGAAAACCTTTGCAGTTCAATCCCCCTATCCTAAACAAACAACCAGTCCAACGAACCATACGTCGAAGACACTCTGGCCAACACCACCTAGAAGACAAGGCCTTACAACAGGCCGTGTCTACGTCACGCTTAGAGGCCCCGGCCGCCACCTCACTGGTTGGCCGCTGGGGCACGCCTATCGCCGCGCAGCGGCCGGCCAGTCAGATGGCGGCCGGGGCCTCTAAGCGTGACGTAGACACGGCCTGTTGTAAGGCCTTGTCTTCTAGGTGGTGTTGCTCTGGCCCCACCCGAGTTTTTATGGTCTGGTGTGCAATACGCTACAGCTCTCGTTAACCTTTGGTGTTTGCGTTGGGAGCGCTGATCAGCGCTCGGTACGTTACTCTGCCATTCTTGCAACAGGAAGGTGACGTATTGTTCCAATAGGAAAATGCTCGCTCACACGCTGCGCTTCAAACTCGACGTGCTCTGCAAGACGTTCGGCAACGTACGATCTCTGAACTTGTCTCCAATCGAGCACATTTGGGATATAATAGAACAACTGACACGTGCTATTCGTCAACCAACAGCTCTCGCAGAACTACGCGAACAGGTGGATCAGGCATGAAATTATATATCCCAGTTTTTGCCACCTGTATGATCGAACTTAATGCCAGAATCGCCATTACCGGTCATTGAGGCTACTCTTTCTTTTGACCATGTTCCCGAACATGCAGGGTCGGCTTTGTTAAATCCGTATTTGGCGTGTTAACATTTACGGGGTGATCGGATGCATTTCCTGTCGCTACCCCCTGCCACACGGGAGGAAATGGGTACCACGAATGGCTGCGTATAATGTTTTATGTGTGAAAGTGTAAAGTGTTACGAAGTGTTTCCGAATTGTGTAACTGAGGTGGGACGTAGGTACCAGCCCGGTATTCACCTAGGGGGATGTGGAAAACCGCCTAAAAACCACATCCAGGCTGGCCGGCACTCCGATACCCTTCGTCAATCCGCCGGGCGGATTCGAACCGGGGCCGGTACGATCATTGAGGCCACACCACATACTAATATGTTTCAACGTGGATCGACTCGTGGTCCCTCAGTACCGCTTGAGATATTGATCTGTAATGATTTAAAGTGCTCCACATGCACCGTTCTCGAAGACGTACTAATTTTTATTTCGGGTAGTGTATATCCTGGAGAGACTTTTCTCCGGCAATCTATATCTATAAATGTGAATGTCTGTTCGGTGTACGCTTATCACGTCCGAATGACAAGACGCAGAGACTTAAATATTTGTACAGTTACTAATTTATACCCGAGGAAAGTTTTATGCACGGTTTTACAGCGATCTGATAGATAATTAGTAACTTGAAGAATATAACGTGAAATGCGAATCAATTATTTCTCTTTGAAAATTATATGTACGCTTTGAAAATGGTTTCTTTGTATGCATTGTTGCTTGAGAGTTGATAATGATAAAAGGGTGGAGTATATTGGGATGGAAAGTTATCGGTGTATATAAAATTCTACCTGTGTATGTGTTAATATTTCGCTCTGCAGCGAAAACTACAGAACGTAAACGAATGGTCTGTGTGTAATTGTTGTCCGAAGTCTCCCGTTGTGCACCATAGCAGTTCCATGCCGATAGCTATAAGGGAGTGGAAGATATGGTGGTTGAAAGTCGTCAAATTATTAAAAAATTTGGACTGAAGGGCAGCGATGACCTTTGCGATTCTATAGCAAGGAGTTTACGTACAGCGAAACGTGATGCCACAGACAATATTTTGGTCTATGCGTGCTAAAACGTTTTCAGCTCTTTCTCTTTAAGGATAAGTATACGAAAAAGGAAATATAAGAATAAATAAATAAAGCAGTAAAAGTTTCTTTTAACACACATCTTTAAAAAAAAATCGATTTGTGATATTATTACAATCATTATTGTTGAATTTCGTGATTGGATTCTTCGAAACTAGTGCATTTTTACGTCTTATTTGATGTACACTACTTACTTTCCTGATAAACGATAAGTGCATAGACTTCTGCAATCTGATAGGAATATTTTTCAGTTTCACTTTATCAGCGACATTTCCTCAAAAATGAGTAAAATTAATTACATTAATTTAATTGTTATTTAAAGTTCGTAGATAAATGTGCATTGCGTTACTTAACACACATTACAACAGTACATCTACTTTTAATAGAAGGTATTGTATTTGATTTCATCCTTCAAAACCAGTCTCATATCATACTACTGAAAGATAGCTTATCTATCATAATCAACCAACGCGCGAGCGGAGCCGCGGGTTTAAGCCAGTAAATATACAAAAGCATCCGAATACCGTGTCTGGTTCGCGTTCATCACCCATCTTCTGACTCTGTACAGCCGTTGGTGGCAGAAACGATGCAATTAGTAGCAAGCGTGTTTTTAAATACTGAAAAAGCCAGTCTTGGTCCCTCCTCCTTTAGGGACAACACTACCCGTTAACTTTATTTGCGAGCTCTGCAGTAGATTCCTAAATGCGACTGAATTATCTATGCATTCTTACACTTCACTTATCAGGCCGTTGTGTACGGTATAATTGTAAAACTCGTTATCAACGACTTCTCCGCTTCAATGGATCTGGGAGTAGCTGGGATCCTATTTAATTTTCCATTTCAGTAGTTGCTTTACAGCCTTCACTCCCCTCTCTGAGACAGGCGCTGGGGAATTTACAAGCCGCTTTTGTGAGTCGGTGTCGTCTTTGCATTCCCCCTCAAGTTTATTCTCTTGAGAATGTTAGCATCCCTTTCTTATTGATTAAAATGCTCGTACAAAGAGCCCGGGTTTATTCTGAAGTATTGTAAGTGCTGCACTTAACAAAATAGAGGCATGAGTGGAGCTGGCACATACTTTCCAGACTATCCGAATATAAACTTTCGTCGAAGACAATTACGACGTGGCTGTTTACATCGTACAATAGGAAGAGGACAGATAGTAAAGTTACCCATGAGCTATTACGACGGTCTGCATTCTAACAACGCACAGTTTCAGTTATAATTGGCAAATCTCTTCCATGTGCTTACATAAAATCATCCATCTAGTTTCTTAGTAATTTATTGTGACGTGGTTGGAATATTTACTTCGTTGAACTATTATGGAGCGTTGCCCACAATGAAAGCTGCCTTCAATGTTTCGATCGGGCCGTATTACTGAAAGCCTACAGGCATGTGTGACGCTAGAGTTATAAGTTGACGAATTAGTCCTGTTAGATCCTGAGTTAAGGATTTAAATCAATGTTGTTCTGAGTGAGATCCAGTTTCTCCACACCTGCAATGTGCGATCTAACATTAAATGATGCAACGACATCATTGATTTAAATAACGTAACACCAACCTCGAATGAGTTAAAGGCATCTGATAAGCGCAAACTGTAATTAACACATTATACGAATGTTCTGTCGCCTGTAGATTCCACTATTCAGAAAGCTTTATCCTGAAATAGGTATTGAACATTCGTTCATTAGGTTGAGGTTTGTAGTATCACATTTGCTGTATTAGATCCTAACAATAATCACTTACCGGACAGCTAAGCTATTCACGTAAAGCATTTACTGAACCTTTTAATAGATGGTAATATTTTTCTCACCCAGATGAATAAATGACGTATAGTCTGTTTTCGTAGGGAACGGTACGAGTTCCACTTTTGTAAATGGAACTACTAATTTGCACTGTCTAAAATATCAAGTGAATTCTATGTTTCAGTCTTCAAAAGTTTGTCTTCAAATTACAATATTTAGAATTTAAGCTTTATTTTGTTCCGAACATACCAGGAAATAAATGTAGGAAGATGGTTAAATTGTAACTTCTGTTATACGATTTTCAAGAGACACTCTGACTTCACGTAATTACATCAACAATGGCAACGCAAAATAGGTGACAAAAGAATGAGGTCTTACTTAAAAATTCTGTTTGTTCTGTAGAATCAGAAATTCCCACCCTTTGCTGCAACACATCACTCCACATCTTGCAACAATAAGTTGTTTTAGTTCTTCTTGGGTCTTCGTGATTTGTACATAGACATGAGTATATCGCAGAAAAAAAGTCTACCGGCGTCAAATCAATCTAACTTGCAGGCCAGTTGTAATGCCTTGAAGTCCCCTCTCGTGACAAAAAAAAAGCTATCCAAGCGCATCGTGCTGGTACAACAATCATACACCTATTTTCTTGTGGCATTTTCTCTTGGAGAGACGTTAGCACTTTAGTAAGATATTTTGTCCGTGGGCGTGTAAGGTATCATGAATGAATTAGGAGCGATCGTTAAGTCTCACAGAAACATCACCAAACATTCTCTCTCCATTACCTCTAACCCGCCTCAGCCAGAGCCGATCTTCAGTGGCCCGATATTGCGGATTCCTTATGTTACTTTCCTTATATATGTCAATACAACTTCATCTGTGAAGATAATACTACCGAGCGAGGTAGCGCAATGGTAACACACTGGACTCGGATTTCAAGAAGACGGCGGTTCAAATTCACCTCTGGCAATCGAGATTTATGTTTTTCGTGATGTCCCTAAATCACGCGAGACAAATGCCGGGATGTTTCATTTGAAAGAGCGCGGCTAATTTCCTTTTCCCTTCTTATCTAAAAATCCGAGCGTGAGCTCCGCCTCTAATTACCACGCTATCGACGGAACGTTAAACCCTAAGCTTCATTCCTTCCTTTTTAAAGATAATACTTCAAAGAAAGGACTTGTTCTGATGTCTCACTGCAACAGAATAAAAATTCCACCCATCTCGAGCAATAGCACTAATTAATCATTAACCTAGTTGTAAAGCGGGGCTGGTCGCGGTGGCCGAGGGGACTGAGGCGCTCCAGACACGGTCTGCACGGCCACTACGGTCGGGGGTACGAATCCCCCCTCGGGCATGGATATTTGTGCCGTCCTTAGTATTAGCTAGTTGATAAGTAGTTTGTAAGTTTAGGGACTGATGACCCCCGTAATTAAGTCCCATAACCCTTAAAACATTTGAATTTTTTGTAAAGTGGGTCAAATCTTAGTGTAGGTGGCACTAGTCGCACGGGAATGGCTATGTACTCTAGGACGCCTTGCTGTGCCAAGTACGCAGTCGTTCCCCGACGGAGAGATAGTCCACCGTGTGCGTGTGTGTGTGTGTGTGTGTAAATCTGTGCTGCATGAATGTTTTATAACAGAATAGTGACACTTTCGTAGGAAATAGCTGAATGTTCTTCGATGAATATCGGTGTTAATGTCATTGCTCCAAATGTCACGGTCGCTTCAGAAAATCGTCAGACAAGGGTGTGACAGTTAGTTTACTGAATAAAATTTAGTGCAATTCATTCTAAGTCAAACATTTAAAATAGTTTGCAGTCGAAGTTACGCAGAGGGGGGGGGGGGGGGGAGAAAGAAAAACTTTTCGCATCGCTGTAGCTCCCGGTTCTCGCCGTACTTTTCTGGAGATCTACCGCAGTAATTTCAAGAAACGGTTCCATGTTAGCACAAAAATAGGCCATTGCGATCATAAGAGCTACAGCCCTACGATCTTTAACTGTATATAAATACGGTAATATTTGATAAACTATGCTGCAAAATATATAACACTTCGATCAAAATGGGACATAAATAAAATGCTCAACTTCCAATCCGAAATAAACATTGTGATCATGAAATTAAATGTTACAATAAGTAAGTAACGCAATTAATTGCGCTAATATCAGATTTCTTCCTGTCACTATCAAACCTAAGACCAGAAGGTTAACAATCCCAAAAACTGCACGTAAAATATTGCGTTTGCTGTAGAATGTTCGAAGGTATGAAAGGCTATGTAACCGAACTGCTATAGTCGTTTGTCCTTGTCCCTAGGCTTGCAAACGACTTAAACTAACCTAAGGGCAACACGCACAACCATGCCATGCCATGTGGCTCCGCAGTCCCTGACACGGCTCTTAGAACCGATCGGCAAATGTATTACAGTAAAACATAGGCCTAACGTAAAGCGAGGAGGTTTCTTTTGTCCAGCTGCGCATAGGGCACTGTCGTTTTAGCCACCGCCACTAACTACGTGGCGACCCTGCTCCACTTGGTGGCCACAGTCCCAACCGTTGACTGGCGAAATAAATTTTACTCTGCCAGTGCGTAGCCCTGGCAGTAAATACGTTTTGTGATTGGCTGTTATGATCACATCAATTTTGCCACCTTAAACACCGACCACAGTAGTGAAAGTTTATATGCCAACTAGCACGGCCGATTATGAGGATATCGAAAAAATGTATGAGGAGATAAAAGAAATCATTCAGAAAGTTAAGGGAGTCGAAAACTTGATTGTGATGGGGGGACTGGAACTCGGTAGTAGAAAAGGGAAGAGAAGGAAATGTAGTAGGTGATTATGGACTGGGAAAAAGGAATGAAAGAGGAGGTCGCTTGGTAGAATTTTGCGCAGAGCACAATTTAATGATCACACACTTGGTTTAATCATCATGAAAGAAGGCTGTATACGTAGAAGAGACCAGGAGACACTGGAAGGTACCAGATTGACTTTATAATGGCAAGGAATAGATTTAGAAACCAGGTTCTAAAATGTAAGACATATCCAGGGGCAGATATAGACTCTGACCATAACTTATTGGTTATGAACTGCAGATTAAAACTTAAGAGATTGCAGAAAGGTAGAAAACTTAGGACATGGAACCTGGACAAATTGAAGGAACCAGAGGTGTTTGAGAGTTTCAGAGGGAGTACTAGGCAAGGATTGGCTAAAGCGGGGGAAAGTAATACAATAGAAGAAGAAGAAGAAGAAGAAGAAGAAGAATGGGTAGCTGTGAGAGATAGGGTAGTGAAGGCTGCAGAGGACCATATAGGCAGAAGGACAAGGCCTAATAGAAATCCCTGGATAACACACGATATACTGAACTTAATTGATGAGAAGAGAAAATATAAAAATTCAGCAAGTGATACAGGAAAAATTGAGTACAAACGACTGAAAAATGAGATTGACAGAAAGTGCAGGCTGGCTAAGCAGGAGTGGCTAGAGGGAAAATGCAGAACCATAGAAGAATGCATAACTAGGGGAAACAGATACCGCCTACAGGAAAATAAGAGATATTTGGAGACAAGAAAAGCAGATGTATGAATATCAAGAACTCAGATGGAAAACCAGTACTAAGCAAAGAGGAGAAGGCTGAACTGTGGAAGTACTATATAGAGGGCCTATACAAAGGAAATAAACTTGAAATCAGTAGTCTAGAAATGGAAAACGAAGTGGAGGAAGATGAGTTAGGAGATACGATACTGCGAGAAGAATTTGACAGAGCGCTGAAGGATTTGAGTCGAAACAAGGCCCCTGGAGTAGATAATATTCCGTCTGAACTGCTGATGTCGTGAGGAGAACCACTCATGAAAAAACTGTTCAACCTGGTATGCAAGATGTATGAGACAGGGGAAATACCCTCCGACTTCAAGAATAATATTTTTTGTGTCCCAGCCTCGTCGCCGCTTTTGTGTCTCGTTTCCGTCGTAGGTGTCGGTGGCCGAGTAGAAAAGTACCGACACAGGAATAAAGGATGCACACTTGTGCAGGTACGAAGGTGAGCAGCCAGTGGGACAGCAGAAACTAGAAACACTAGAGTAAATTAGAACGAGATATATATTTCTTAGAGACTTAGTAATACTTAACTTTTACATAGCTCAGTACTGCAGAATGCTGATACATAGTTGAGCTAGAGGCCTGCCTAGTGCCTATCCGATAGCCAAGTCTTCACTGGTGCCTATCTGATTCCGAAGTGTTAACTGGTCCCAAGTGAACGATGTCGTTCAGTGGTGGCCACGAGCGGAGTTCTAGCAGAGGGCGCTCGTGGCTGTCGTCGTAAGAACGCCGCGCCGTGCGTGCATGGCGGCACGCGGCGAAAGTAGGTGGCGCGCACTTTAGACTTGTGCGACACCACAATATTGTAATTCCAATTCCAAAGACAGCAAGTGCAGTCATGGGTGCAAAATACTAACACGAATTATTTACAGACTAATGGAAAAACTTGTGGAATCCAAACTCGGGGAAGATCAGTTTGGATTTAGGACAAATGTAGGAACACGAGAGGCAATACATTACGACTTATCATAGAAGATGGGCTAAGGAAAGGGAAACCTACGATTTTAGCGTTTGTTGATTTGGAGAAAGCTTTTGACAATGTCGACTGGAATTCACTCTTCCAAATTCTGAAGGTATCAGGGGTAAAATATCGGGAGCGAAGAGTTATATACAAAAATCAGACAGCGGTTATTAGAGTCGAAGGGCAAGAAAGGGACGCATAGGTTGGGAAGGGAGTAAGATAGGGTTGTAGCCTTTTCCCAATGTTGTTCAATCTGTACATTGAGCAGGCAGTGAAGGAATGGAAGGAGAAATTTGGAGAGGGCATTAAAGTGCAGGGAGAAGAAATAAAAACATTGCGGTTTGCAGATGACATAGTAATTCTGTCAGACTGCAAAAGATCTGGAAGAGCAATTGAATGGAATGGACGGTGTCTTGAAAGGAAGATATAAGATGAACATTAACAAGTGTAAAACGAAAGTAATGGAATGGAATGTAAGACAATGAAAGTAGTAGTTGAATTTTATTTGGGTAGCAAGATAACTTCTGATGGCCGAAGTAAGGAAGATATAAAATGCAGAATGGGTGTGGGAAGAAAAGCGTTTCTAAAGAATCAAAACTTCTTAACATCTAATATTAATTTAAATCTTAGGAAGTCCTTTCTGAAAGCATTTGTCTGGAGTGTAGCATTGTATGGGAGTGAAAAGTGGACGATAAGGAGATCAGATAAAAAGATGATTGAAGCTTTTGAAATGTGCTGCTACATACGAATGATGAAGATTAGGTGGGTAGCTCATGTAACTAATGAGGTGCTTAACCGAATCGGGGAGAAAAGGAGTTTCTGGCATATCCTGACTAAGAGAAGGGATAGATTGGTTGGACACATTCTGAGACATCAAGGAATTGTCAACTTAGCATTAGAAGGAAGCGTGTGGGGTAAAAATGGTAGACGGAGACAGAGGGACGAATATAGTAAGCAGATTCAAAAGGATGTAGGTTGCCGAACGTATTCTCAGATGAAGATACTTGCACAGGACAGGGTAGCGTGGAGAGCTGCATCAAACCAGTCTGCTGACTCAAGACCACAACAACAACAACAACAACAACAACAACAACAACAAACAGCTAAGAGAAAAGAAAACTAATTTCTTACCCATAATGAATTGTTGGAAAGTAACTACTGAAACAAGAACCACCTTTAAGTAATACTCTTGAACAAACAACTTTAACAGGGCGTAACAAAAATATTGGTTCGTAAAAGCTTTCAACTTGAACTGTTTGTCCGAATCTCTTTTTAAGTTATGAAACGGTGAGACTTCATTATTATTATTATTATTATTATTATTATTATTATTATTTTTTTTTTTTTTTTTTTTTTTTTTTTTTTTTTTACGGGTGAAAAGTAATATGATCATAAGACTTATAAAACACATTATAATACGTTTTTGCAGTAAATTATTTTACTCTTCCATTTAAGAATGGAAGATCCAGGTTAGAATTCAACCAATGAAATATTCGTATGGCATTTTTGGCCGGGAGATCCCGCCTGGGATTGTTCGGCCGCCTAGTGCAAGTCTTTTTACTTGACGCCACTTCGGCGACTAGCGTGTTGATGAAAATAACAACACCCAGTTCCCAGCCGGGAATGGAACCTGGACCCCCCTGCGTGGCAGTCAGCGACGCTATCGACCGAGTTCCGGGGGCAGACGGAATCCAGCAATATAATGAGGATAGTTTGCAACTCACCTCTAGTTACGACAGGCACATAAAGACATAACTGTAAAGTTTTCCGTCACAGCCTTAAAATGTTCAAATGTTTGTAAAGCTATGAGACCAAACGGCAGTGGTCATCAGTCCGTATACTTCCAAACTGCTTTAACTAATGGTAAGTGGTAAGGACAAAACACACACACACACGCCCGAGGGCGGAAGCTAACCTATTTCGTAGATTTCGGCAGCCGGAATTGGTCGAGTTTTCGCAAATGTGTTGTAGAGATGTCAGGCTGCTCTTTCCATAGGGCATCATTTTGAACATCTACTGTAAATAAAAGTAAGCTTAGGTTACTCAGATGGCAATTTTTTTTAGACTTTAACTCGGTGTATGCGCCCGCAGTAAAACAGAGTCCGAGAATCGGGCGCTGCCGTGGCCGGCGGATGAGGTGGCGGCGGCCGGGAGCCGTACCACACGATCCGCGGACGCGAGGCAGGCGTCTTTCGTGAGACACCCTATACTAATAATGTGGTGGTAAGGTATGCCTTAATATTGCTCACACAATGAAGTACATTCAATAAACGTAATTACTTTTATTATGCTTACTTACAGATGAAAAAGTTAAGCCCGAAATTTGCCGCCCTAGGCACTAGCCTACTCTGTCTACTGGTAAACCCGCCATTGCTCTTCACTGAATGATAATCTGTTTAATAAACGTACGGTATACGTTTCGGCATTGCGTTTTGCACCACACGGGAAACATTACGATTAATATAAGACACCGGTACAGCTTCTTCTACATTACTACTACTACTACTACTACTACTACATTATTCCGACAATGGCAGCGGTCAGTCCTAAAGTTGCAACGTCTGGAACTGTCCCAACAATAAGTAATTATCCAGCCACAATACCGCACAAAATTATTTCAATGTCTCAACATTGACACTGTGATTAATTTTGGACTCTGTGGTTAAAATAGTAAGTAAAATGTGTTAATTTTTCATGTCATCTTCCGTTTAACCCTTCCATTCCTGGACAACAAGGTATTAAAAGTTTGTTTATACTGTATTTTGTGCATCAATCCTTAAAGTTGCTTTTTTGTCGATCAACGACATGCTTCTAATACATTTTGCCGATTGGTACGGCGTGTAGCCACTTCTGCGGCTTTAATCTGTCCATCTTGGAGGTTGCCTTGTCGTCTGTATATGGCTGCGAGTGTAAGCGAAATTGTGGTTCGTTATTTTATTCAAGCAGTGAATTGTCTTGTCTTTAGTGCTGTGGCGACGACTATGCCAGCATTATTGATCTAGCAGTATTATTATCAACAAACGTTCAAGTAATATAATACTTCAGTACAAACTTTTGTTATGCATGAATTACATGACATAAAAAATCAATAATTCGACCAAAAATTATAAAACACATATTTCGATTTTTACTGCACTGTTTTAATATAGAAAACACTGCATTTTTATTTCTCCAAAGCTTATTTCATAATGTTTGACTGAAACGGTTAACAGAGCTAGATACCCTAAATGTTTTTACGATTTCATGAAATATACTTAAAAACTTAATCACAGGTACTTTTGAGCGTGCCGAGACAATTTTTTCCGGGACACCTTGGAAAAACCGGACACAATCGCGGTTTCCGGAGACGTTTGGTCACCCTACACTCACGGTTCAGAAGTTCGACTGCTATCACAAATACCCCCACTTACACATCTGAAACTGTAAACTTCGACTGCTGTTGAATATAGTGCATAAAATATAAGCTCCTACGGCTACCCTGCAGCCGGCAGCCGCGTGGTAAGCTCGAAAACAGATCGGCGGATGGAATTTTAGGATTCAGGCGGCGTTCATGAATGCCCGTGTGTCTTGCGGCCAATTTGCAGAATGTATGTGGCACAGAACGGACTAGTGAGAGAGCGGCACTCAATAACGCCGCTTGGCAAGCAGCTGTCACACCACATCGCGTTAGGAACACGCTGCTGTGGTCGAATGCCGCACGTGTGTGTGTGTGTGTGTGTGCGAGAGAGAGAGAGAGAGAGAGAGAGAGCGAGAGCACCTTGCGCGAAGGTAATGCTGCGCGTGTGATGCAATGGCTGAAGCGTGACGGGCGTCTTAAACGGTGACGCATTCCCTGTCAGTAACACAAGCAAACCCTTGCCACACCTACTGTTACATCGGGAAGAAAATTTACGTTTATGGTGCATTTAAATGGACAGTTTGTGCTGTTTTGTCGTAATATGGTTATTCTTCAAAGCTTAAATCAGTTACCTGCTGTACGCGGAAGCATTTGTTTTCATAATGCACATACGTAATTAGAATTTTAAAATGTTCAAATGTTTGTGAATCTAAGGGACTTAATTACATTAGCTATCAGTTTGTTTGTAAATCTTATGGGACTTAACTACGGGGTCATCAGTCCCTAAACTTACAAACTATTTACACTAACTTAAAGTAACTTATGCTAAGGACAACACAACTCGAACCCCCGACGGCGAACTTCCGCGTGCACCGCAGCAGTGTGCCTTAGTGCGCACGGCTATTCTGCCACAGCGATTAGAATTTACAGATATTCAGTTTGTTCCACGTTTCTTCTCATAAGTTTCGTGTGACTGAGACACTTTGGGGTTGAAGAGTAATAGCCGCGGTGGAGTAGCCGAGCGGTCTAAAGCGTCTCGCTGCGGAGCGCGCGGCTGCTCGCTGTGAAGGTTCGAGTCCTCCCTGGGGCATGGGTGTGTGTGTTTGTCCTTAGGTTAGTTTACCTAGGTTTAAGTAGTTTGTAAGCTACGGACTGATGACCACGCAGTTTGGTCCGATAGATTTACAAACATTTGAACATTTGAAAAAATGAAGAGTAATAGTCATTGAGCGAAGACCGCCATCATCAGTGCGCTAATATACTACACGCAGCCCGACATTCACACACACCGTCCCCCGTATTCTTAACCCTTTGAGTCCCAAGATCTCAAACATGAGTAAACTTTTAATAATTTCACAAAAGTCACTTATTAGTCTCATAAGTGATGAGTAAAAGAAAAAAAATATATAAAAAATAGTTCTTTAATGAGGGTGCTTTCGCTGCGAAACCACTGAGAAACACGGTCTTTGAACTATCTGATTTCGGACTTTCCCCAGGCACAATCCCACACTACAGTTAAAATGCCATTTCGTTCTATGAAATGAAGACTTTGTGCTGCAGTATGCACAATGGCGAGATCATACTTGTATTGGCATTTGTTCAGACTTGGTTTCTCTCTGTTCTTCTATTTGTTTGCATTTTGATTCTTGCACCTTCTTGATGGTGTACCCATTTGCTTTGCCAATAAGACCACGATCCACCGCCATCCGGAACTTTTTCAGTGACATTGTTGCACCCATCAGTTCTTTCTTGGAACAAATAAAATGAACTTACAATGGAGACATCCAGGAAACACCCAAAATTTGTTAGCCACCATCTTTATCTTTTCCTTTTAATCTCATACACATATTTCAGCATGTCTGCTTTGTCAACGAACCACACATGCATGGTGAATTGTTTCACAAGTACCGGTATGTGAGATATCATCTCCATTACTGACCCATCTTTTTGTTTTTAAAGTCATTTTTGTTGTCTGCCGTGGATCATGAAAATGAGTCATAAAATTTCCTTCCTCATATTCTGCAAACTGAAGATATTTTTTAAAGGCTTATAATGTTTGGGCAAGCCCTTTGATCTCGTTTTACTGTCTCACAAGCTTACACACAATGATCATGAAGACTTTTCATTAGGCTAACAGGAGTGAAAAAAAACCTGTGAAAGTAAATCTTACGGTTTTTTTTGTTCACCAGTTTCTGAGTCAATTATTATACTACCATTTGAACTAATTGTCCTTCTGGACATTTACCAGTAGTCAACAGATGTGTCTGCTTTGCACTAGCATCGGTGGTTTCATGCAAAAGCCACTGGATCTTCCGAACATTATTAACGAAATGATGATTTCAGACAGAAATCAGTGGAACCCAGATGGTCAAACACCTGACGGACCATAACCACACAGTATTGATCTGGTTTTTTTTCTAGGAAGCCCGTCTCTTGAGCTGGCAGTTCTATTTCTAGAAGTTGTGAAAGATCTTCTAAGCTCTCTCCTGCAACTGTTCGTAGTGGTTTCCTATCTCTTGCACACATTCTTACAGTCACTTGATGTCACAAGAGGGTGACTGCTACTGACATAGAAACTTCGTAACTGTTGCAACGTCGCATTAGGGCATTTGTACTGCCAGCATGAAAAGCTGTATTCTGATTAAAATGACTTATAGTTGACGTTCGTCACTGTTGCCACATGGGGAAGCCGGCTACCGCTTGGCTATAGGCGACACGCAAACGCCTTTTTTTTTTTTTTTTTTTGGGACTTAACTACGGGGTCATCAGTCCCTAAACTTACAAACTACTTATGAACTACTTACGAACTAGGACGGCACAAATATCCATGCCCGAGGGGGGATTCGTGGCCGTGACTGGAGCGCCTTAGTCTCCTCGGCCACCGCGGCCGGCTCAAACGCCGTAAGTGTAATACGAGGGGCGTTTGGAAAGTCAGTGCCAAGTACGACAGATGGAGCCACCGGTGCCTATCTTTGGAAAGAACGCAAACCAAGTTTCAGGCGTATTGGTCTATTTTCTTTTTGGCATTCGTGTGAATCAAGGAAGTCGAGTGATTGACAAAGAATCGACGAAAAAGAATTTCGTGAGGTGATTAAACCTTACTTTATGAAAGGCAAAATGCCTCAGGAGATTAAAGAGAAGCTTGATCAACATGATGGTGACTCTGCACCTTCGATTAGAAACGGTTATAAGTGGTTTCAAAATTTTCGGAGTTGTCATTTGGGCACAAGTGACGCTGAACGTTCTGGACGCCCTGCGGAGGTTATGACAACAAAAATCAATGATAAAATCCTTGATATGATGATGGATGACAGGAAAGTTAAGTTGGGTGACATTGCTAGTGCTGTGGGCATTTCGAATGAACAGGTACATATTATTTTGCATAAACGTTTGGCCATGAGAAAGCTATCCGTAAGACCAAAAATGAAATCGTGTGAAGTGTTGCAAGGAAGGTACGCAGCTGTTCAGGAAGAATGTGCAGGACTTTAAGCGTCGTTTCGTCAGTGTGGATGAAACATGGATACGTTACTTTACCGGTACTCCTGAGACCAAAGAACAGTCTAAACAATGCTTTACCAATGGAGAATCTTCACCAAAAAATGCGAAGACGGGTCCTTCGGCCGGAAGGTTATGGTGACAGTCTTTTGCGATTCGCTAGGGATAGTCCTCATAGACAGTCTGGAACAGGGTAAAAACTATTACAGGTGCATATTATTCATCGTTACTGGACCGTTTGAAAATGGAGCTGCAAGAAAAACGCCAGCGATTGGCCCACAAGAGTCCTATTCCATCACGACAATGCACCAGCAAACACCTCAACAATCAACAAACATCAATCGTTTCACATCCCCCCCCCCCTATTCTCCCGACTGGCTCCATTGGATTACTGTTTGTTTTCCCAGTTTGAAGAAATGGCTGGCGGGACGAAGATTTCATTCAAAGGAGGTGGTGGTTGCAGAAACTAATAACTAGTTTGCAGGCTTGGACAACTGCTATTATTCGGAAGGGATCAACAAATGAGAATAGCGTTGGACGCAGTGTATAAGTCTAAAAGGAGACTGTCAAAAAATAAAAATGGTGTTCCTCAAACACGTTTAGTTTTTATTTTTGCTCGGACATTTCAAACGCCTCCCGTATACTTTATAACGGTAAGCAGCGTTGGAAGAGGTTGCCAACAGTTAATGGCTGCAGTGCGAAAAAATCTGCCGACAGCTAATTTTACGTATCAATGTCTGAACTGTAGCAGAAGACGCGTTTGCAGGCGTCAAATTAAACCATTGCTTTAACCTAACATGTGATGTAACCTGTATATCTCAAAACGGCGGTCGACAATCTCCAGCTCATGCGATTAAAGCTTACCTCTTTGAGCAAACTCTGACAGAAAAATTTCAGACAGCTATAAAAACAAACTGTAATTTGTCGGTATCACTGGTTCCTTGTAAATATCCTCACACTGCCTAGTGCTTACACGAGCTGTCGTGTTATAGACCAATCAACGGTTCCGCTTGGCACTTAATTACAGCTTATTAACGACACAAGCAGATTCCAATGGAAAAACAATCAAAGTATGTAAAATGAGATCGAATGAAAAGGTGAGTACCATTCTGAAAAAGACGTACAGAGATATGATAACTTAAAAAGTTAAATTGGAAAAAAAAATAATTTCATAAAATCAACAATCGAGGTCAATTGTATTTAGAAATTAAAATAATCGCAGTCGACAGGATACGAACCCTAGAACTACTGATCGGGAACATATTACTTCTCCATTGTGCTACACAATCACATTGCTTTGTGTACGTGACGGTACACCCAATAACAACAGTTAATTGTAGTCTTCAGAGGGCTGCGTTTCACGTAAATCATACGATACTTACAACAAAATACTTGTCTATGTGACGGTAAATCGCGACTTGTAGGAAACGATCCTGTGCCGTGTACTCAGTGTTGTGTATTTCGTTAGCACTGATATGCATGTCTCGTTCGTTGGATGATTATCATAACCTGACGAAATGCGAAAGGAAGAGCGCAGACATATGAATCGGGAACAAAACAAATAAAGAAAAACAGCTTGTACTTAAGTGTAGTGAATGAGAACGTAATTCATTAGTACCGTTGTCAGAGTATTGGTCAAATATTTGTGAATCTATGGGACTTAAATAGTGAGCTTATCAGTGTGGTGTCGCACAAGTCCAAAGTGCGCGCCACCTACTTTCGCCGCGCGCCGCCATGCACGCACGGCGCGGCGTTCTTACGACGTCAGCCACGAGCGCTCTCTGCTGCAACTCTGCTCGTGGCCACCACTGAACGACATCGTTCACTTGGGACTGAGATAGCAACCAGTCAACACTTCGGAATCAAATAGGCACCAGTGAAGACTTGGCTATCGTATAGGCACTAGGAAGCAGTACTAGACAGGCCTCTAGCTCAACTATGTATCAGCACTCTTCAGTACTGAATTGTGTAAGAGTTAAGTATTGTATAAATTCTGTGCAATATATATCTCGTTCTAATTTACTCTAGTGTGTCTAGTTTCTGGCTGCTCCCCTCCGTACCAGCGTGCTGTCTTTATTCCTGTGTCGTTCTCATTCCACTCGGCCACCGACACCTACGACGGAAACGAGACACAAAAGCGGCGACGAGGCTGGGACACAAAAATCAGTCCCTACTCTTACAAGTTACTTTAACTTAAACTGACCTAAGGACAACACGCACATGCGCCCACGCCCCACGGAGGACTCGAAGCTCCGACGGGGAACAATCGCGCGTACTGCAGCAAAGCGCCTTCAAGCTCTCGGCCATTCCGCGCCTTGTTTTTGTATGGCTATCATTAAGTGATTAAATAGGGCAGAACTATGAATCGGGAAAAAGAAAATCAAGAAAGAGCCAGACAAGGAAATGAAAGTAAAGTGACCCGTTTCGTAGCAGTTTGGAAACGGTGAACGGTGGACGGTTCGGGCGTGACGTTGAGCTCTCTGATTGGAGGAAAGCAGCTCCAGCACGTGAACTGTCAACTAGCGAGTAATTCTAAACATACTATAGTAACTAAAACTCTTAAGAACGTAAATGTTTATTTTCATTATTTACACACTGGTTATGAGTTGGCCTTATCGTATCTTGCCTGATCTCTTCAGACGCGTATAGATTCCCTCTGTAGTTACAGAAAAACTCTCTCCCTCCCCCCCTCCCCACCCCCTTTGTTTAATGCTTGGACGTTGGGAGGATATTTCCTGTTCTCTCTGTGTAATTTTGACGTATCAGTAATATTAATTAAAACTCAAAGGTGCTATCACGTAAACCAATAAAATGGCGTGTTGCTGATGCTCTCCTGACTTGAGAGCCTTTCGCTGAGATGCCTTCCTAGGGTCGTATTCCCCCGTTCGCAGGGCTGTCTGTTTCTCCATTGCTGCGATCTGTTGCGTGTCGGACACGGTCGGGTAGCCGAACAGGCCCCGGGCCACGAAGCGACGCGCGCTACGCCTTGCGTTCTGTTCGCGGTTCAGTTGTGTTCAGCTACTCGCGGTGCGGGAAACGGAGCGCAGCGGTCTGACGCAAGCGGGCTAGGGTGATAAAATGGGGCGAGTTGCACGCACCACCTGCCTGTAAAATGCGGCAGCGGCTCTCGTCACTATAAACCGAATTTACTGAAGCAGTGTGACTTTAGCACACCGACGTACATTACGGCTAGCGAACATATGAGCCAACTGTAGCATCAAATTAGCGAGTCTGAAAGAGGTTGTATTTTGTCACGAGAGAATGTGATGCATCTATCTCCGTGTATTTAGCGGAGGCCCCATTGGACCCTAAAGTCTCTTTTTTCCGATTTGGTCCCTAAAGTACCTTTTTCCCCAAATTGGAACATTTTGTCGTATTTTAATAACGCCAATAAAGAATAACTGAGGCACCTTTCATGTGACAGTTGGCCTTTACCTTTGTCTCAGTATTTTTGTCCCTTCTCAGCTCTTGCACGTACAAAAGTATCCCGTCAAGGGGAATGCAGGGAGTGATGGTAGGACATCGTTGACCGCGGGGCGAGGAAACGCATTCAGACTCAGTGCTACGCAGTGCCAGGACCTTTTGAGCGACTCCTTAATTCTTTACTGTAGAAATGACACATGGAAGTAATTCGTGCGCGGTGGAGTAGCCGAGCAGTCTAAAGCACCTCGCTGCGGAGCGCGCGGTTGCTCGCCGTGGAGGTCAGAGTCCTCCCTGGGGAAGGGTGTGTGTTGTCCTTACGTTAGTTTACCTAGGTTTAAGTATTTTGTACGCTGCGGACTGACGACCACGCAGTTTGGTCCGGTAGATTTACAAACATTTGAACAATTTTGGAGTAGTTCGCACATGTTGGCAGTAGCTCCACAACGACGACGACTTGCGACTCCTACCGACAAAATAATTCCGATCGGACGCAGGACGTGCTGGGAAATATGCTACCCATTTCAGCTGTGATCGGAAACGTTCAGCTACTGAGATCGGCGGCGGTACTATTCTCGGCCACTGTATGTACGGTATGTGTCAGATTACGGAGAAATCACTCAAGCCTATGGTATGCTAGCTGGAGATAAAAAGTCAGAAGAGGAGAAGCCAAAAATTCAGATCAGGTGGTTACAATTCCAGAAGAGATTAAACGAAAAAAAGTCAAATATCATCCTAGTTTAAGAAAAAGTAAATTGTCTTTGAAATTGCCAAAATCTGCTACTTAAATACTGTGTTTATTCTAAGGCTGTTGAAGTTGGATTTATAATTTGAGTTTTTATTTGATTTAAAATTCCAATATTACGATATGTAAAAAAATTGTAAATTAAACGAAAGTTGTACCCCATCAAAGTGATTATTTGAAAACTTACTTTCTTATATACCTAATTGAAAGTGGCCTAATATTTTTGTTGTGTATATATTCTCCCACTCCAAACTGGATGAAGCTAGCAAATGTGATAATGATTTGCACATTAAAATAGCCTTAATTGCACTTTATTTATATACTAATCGTGTCATCTTCAGAACAGTAGGTCTGTGGCTGTTGTTGTGCGTAAATCAAACTACGAAGTCAAAATATTCAAGCCCTAAGACTAAGCTTTGTGTATATATCGTTATGAAGATGCCTCAAAAGAGAAAAAGCACATTAGCAGTAAAGAAATAAAGTACAATCAAGACTTCCTTATTAAATAAATAAAGAGAAATCGGTAATTGATGTCTCTTGTTTCGTATCCCTGTTGGGATTATAGTGGAGCTGATGATTGTTTCCTGTTGGGTGACAGCAAAATGGACTTCTTGTCTGAGTATCGTCAATGATTAATTAGTTTGGGATTTTGCTACCATTCTTATAACGCAGTTAACACATCTGTTCCGATGATAAGGCTTTTTTTCTAATTTATTGCTTTTGTTTGTGTAGGACCACTTCCATTAGAGCTATACGTGCGTTTGGTCAAACATTTTTCAACTGAATTATCTGCCGTTGTTTACATAATTTGCAAATGTTAAAGTAAAACTTACGTTTTGAATCATTTCTTAATTTTATATTTCATTATCGTTCCAAAATTATAGCCTGTGCATATTGCCTGACTGTAGGATAACAGGTACGAGGTATTATTTGCAGCTATTACAGTTGCTAGGCATGAATGCATACGCGTACGTTTCGACTCTGACAAGCAGACCACAAGGGTGTCGGGTTTTAGAATTTTTTCATATATAAGGTCCGTGAAGTATGGAACTTAAATAACAATCAGTCAAAGCCCCCCCCCCCCCCCAGGGGGCCCACAGTTCTTTTGTGGGTACGTGTGTGGCGCGCACGGGGCCCCGAGCCGGAGCAGCCTTTCTTCTGCCCCAGGCTGCTTCACTTTCCCTCCCGGTTTATGCCTTCGCCCGGAGACGGGCATATTTCGTGAGATACGGTGGTTCTTGTTGTGGTTTTTCTTCCTTCGTTCCTTCCTTTCTTACCCTTCGTTTTCTGTCTTTCTCTCCTTGAACTCTCCTAGCCTTCTTCTCCTCATTAGTCTCCGCCTCGGCGTTTGAGACACTTCTTTCCTTCTTTCTCTTCCTTTCCTTTCCTATCCTCTTCTTCTTTCCTCCCTGTGCGTGTCTGAAGGCCGACCCATGCATTATCGTGCGTAGCAGGTGACGGGGTAACGCGTAATTCCCCGCCCCGGGTAGACAAGTAAGGCACGTACGTACCCCCTGGTAAAGGCCAGGCCCAGGGAGGGGTGATTACCCGAGCTGGTACCTTCCGAACGTGCCGATTGGTCCCTCCGTCAGTTCTCGGGAGGTGTGACCTGAGGTGTGAACAATCACCTAAGGCGGGTAAGCCCTCGGAGAGGGCCCCCACTAGGAAGGAGCGCGCCATCGGAGACGCCGGTAATCACGGGGGACACTTCCGCGATGACTTCCTTATCTTCTTTCGTGACGTTGACCCATAAACGTAAGTTAGACTCGCCTCAGCCTAAAAAGACTCTGCCTAATGTACCTAAATTTCTGGTTGTCTCTCGCACCGACGGAAAGGATTTCAATTCTGTCAATCCTTTCGTTATACAGAAAGGTGTAGATGCAATTGCTGGCCCTGTTAAAACCTGTTCACGTCAGCGCAATGGCACATTGTTGCTGGAAGTGGAAAGTGCCTTCCAAGCCCAAAAACTGATACGTACTACGTTGTTGCACACTTTTCCAGTTAAGGTCGAAGCGCACCGCACACTCAACTCGTCACGGGGGGTAGTCTTCACGAGATCCCTTGACGGGTTGTCTGATGAAGATATCCAATCGTATATGTCCGATCAGGGTGTGACAGCCGTCCACAGGGTCATGAAAAAGGTCGATAACCATCTGACACCGACTCGTACTGTGTTTTTGACGTTTGACAAAGTTGACCTCCCGTCGAAGGTCAAAGCAGGGTATGAAGTCATCTCCGTCCGCCCTTATGTACCTAACCCAACGCGCTGTTTTCAGTGCCACAAGTACAACCATACCCGTGAACATTGCCCAAATGCAGCAAAGTGTGTCACTTGTGGTAGGGACGCCCATGAGGGGGATTGCCCACCTCCGTCCCTTCACTGCCTAAACTGCAACGGTGACCATGCGGCTTCCTCTCGCGACTGCCCTGTATACAAGGATGAGAAGGTAATCCAGCAAATTCGGGTTACGGAGAAGGTATCGACATCTGCCGCTCGTAAGTTGTTGGCGAGTCGAAAGCCCACTGTCCTCCCAGCGGGTACATACAGTAAGGTACTCACCTCAACTCGACCTACCAAGGATTCCAGTACCCAGACATGTGACTTCACTTTCGCTGACACAGTTGTGCGATCCGCCAGCCCGAAGATTGCCCGTTCCACGTCCCCGCTCCCTCTTGCTGCTTCTAGGGTACAGTCTTCGTCAAACTCTAGTAAACCGCGGGCACCTAAACAAGATGCCCGGACCTTGAAAAAGGAACCCGTCCGTGAGGATTTTCTGCGTTCTCAGGCTTCCCAACCGTCAACTGCCTCTTCCCGCCGTCACTCTTCCAGAAGAGCTGACAAGAAAAAGAGTTCCTCTCCTTCCCCGCCGAGGCGTGACCCATCTGTCACGCCGTCCAACAGTTGCCGGCCTCGGCCGTCTTCTGTTTCACCGGGACGCTCCGTTTGCCGGGCGCCCGGCCCTTTACCGGCGGTGGAAACTGCCCCTCCTGATCAACTCAGGGGGGTGGCAGGCGCGTCGGTCGAACCAATGGAACATGACCCTTTGCCCCCAGACAGCGATAGCAGTGCTCCCTCGAAATCCGGTCCTCAGCGGCCGTCGAGGTGACCCCGCTCGCTACTTGGTTTTTATCCTTATTTCTTCTCTCATTTTTATCATGGCGCTCCTTCAATGGAACATTCGCGGCATTCGTTCTAATCGGGAGGAGTTAAAACTACTCCTTCGATTGCACTGCCCGCTTCTAGTCTGCCTCCAGGAAACTAAGTTGCGTCCACGTGATCGTGCAGACTTTCCACACTACACCTTTGTGCGGTTCGACCTGCCACCCATGGAAGGTGTCCCAGCCCATGGAGGGGTTCTGATGCTCCTTCGAGACGTCTATTTCCATCCCATTTCCTTGCACAATCACCTACAGGCAGTTGCCGTCCGCATCACCTTATCCACATTTACCTTCTCCCTCTGTAATATATATTCGCCATCGTCATCTGCCCTTACTAGGGCAGATGTGCTAAACCTTGTTGACCAGCTCCCTTCACCTTTCGTGTTGGTAGGCGACTTTAATGCCCACCACCCCCTATGGGGCTCTCCGGCACCTTGTCCGAGAGGCTCCCTTTTGGTGGACATTCTCCACCACCTCGATCTTGTCTGCCTCAACACCGGTGCACCGACCTTCCTTTCTGACACAACACACACTTATTCCCATATAGACCTCGCAATATGCACTCCTCAGCTTGCCGGTCGGTTTGAGTGGTATGCACTTTCTGACACGTACTCGAGTGACCATTTCCCTTGTATCATCCACTTCCTACATCATTCCCCATCTTCACGTCCCACCAGTTGGAACATTTCTAAAGCCGACTGGGGGCTTTATTCTTCCATAGCTGTTTTTCACAATCAGAATTTTCCCAACTGTGACAGTCAGGTCGAATACCTCACAGAGGTTATTCTCACTGCTGCTGAACGTTCCATACCTCGTACATCCTCTTCTCCACGTCGTGTCCAGGTCCCTTGGTGGACTGCAGCCTGCCGCGACGCGCTTCGAGCCCGGCGCCGTGCTTTACGCACCTTCCGCCGCCACCCAACTTTGGAGAATTGCATCAATTACAAACGTATGAGAGCGCAGTGCCGTCGTATCATAAACGACAGCAAGAAAGCTTGCTGGACTGCTTTTACTAGTTCTTTTAACCGTTTTACTCCCTCCACGGTTGTCTGGGGTGGCCTCCGCCGTTTGTCCGGCATCAAGGTCCACTCCCCGATTCCTGGCCTGACCGTGGAGAACGCAGTCCTCGTGGACCCAGCTGATGTTTCAAACGCATTGGGTCGTTTCTTTGCGGAGGTTTCGAGCTCTGCCCATTACCACCCTGCCTTTCTCCCTCGCAAACAGGTAGAGGAGGCACGGCCGCCTTCTTTCCCCCCTTTTAATCGTGAAAATTATAACGTCGCCTTCACCATGCAGGAGCTAGATCGTGCTCTCGCCCTGTCCCGGTCTTCTGCTCCCGGGCCCGATTCCATTCATATTGAGATGCTGAAGAACCTCTCTCCTGCGGGCAAGTGCTTTCTTCTTAGTACCTACAATCGCATATGGACTGAAGGTCATGTTCCCACAAGTTGGCGTGAAGCCATTGTTGTCCCCATCCCCAAACCAGGGAAGGACAAACACCTTCCTTCCAGTTATCGCCCCATTTCTCTGACGAGCTGCGTCTGTAAGGTGATGGAACGCATGGTTAACGCTCGGTTGGTCTGGCTCCTCGAATCTCGCCGCCTCCTGACTAATATCCAATGCGGTTTTCGTCGACACCGCTCTGCTGCTGACCACCTCGTTACGTTGTCGACCTTCATTATGAACAACTTTCTAAAGAAGCGTCAAACAGTAGCAGTGTTCTTCGACTTGGAGAAGGCATACGATACCTGTTGGAGAGCGGGCATTCTCCGCACATTGCACACATGGGGCCTTCGGGGCCGCCTTCCTCTTTTAATTCAAGCGTTTTTGGCGGATCGCAAGTTCCGGGTACGGGTGGGCTCTGTTTTGTCAGATACCTTTTGCCAGGAGAATGGGGTACCACAGGGCTCCGTCTTGAGTGTGGCGCTCTTTGCCATTGCAATCAATCCGATCGTAGATTGCCTTTCAGCCGACGTCTCCGGATCTCTTTTTGTTGACGATTTCGCAATTTATTGTAGCGCCCAGCGGACGTGTCTCTTGGAGCGTTCTCTCCAACGCTGTCTTGACCGTCTATATTCCTGGAGCATCGCAAACGGCTTCCGATTCTCCACTGAGAAAACTGTGTGTATCAATTTCTGGAGATACAAGGAATTTCTTCCACCTTCTCTACGTCTCGGCCCTGTTGCTCTCCCTTTCGTGGAGACTACAAAATTCTTGGGACTCATGTTGGATCGGAAACTTTGCTGGTCCACACATGTGTCCTACCTGGCTGCCCGTTGTGCCCGATCCCTTAACGTTCTTCGTGTCCTCAGTGGCACGTCATGGGGAGCGGATCGTACCGTCCTGCTTCACCTTTACCAGGCCATTGTTCAGTCGAAGCTCGACTATGGAAGCCTTGTATACTCTTCAGCACGGCCGTCGATTCTCCGCCGTCTCAACTCTATCCACCATCGTGGATTACGTCTGGCGACCGGTGCATTTTATACCAGCCCTGTTGAAAGTCTGTATGCCGAGGCTGCTGTATTACCCTTGACCAATCGACGTGACATACTCTTGTGTCGGTACGCATGCCGCCTACGGTCGATGCCCAACCATCCATCTTACCGATTATTTTTTGACGACTCACTCGATCGCCAATATCAGTTGTCTGCGATTGCCTTGCTTCCACCGGGAGTTCGGTTTCGCCGCCTGCTACAGCGGCTCGATTTTACCCTTCCTTCCACCCTTCGGTTGAGCGAAAGCCCATTGCCACCGTGGCATCAGGCCCAGGTTCACACACACCTCGAACTTAGTTCGCTCCCCTAGGAGAGCACTCCGGATTTGTTATTCCGCTCGAGGCTTGTCGAACTCCGTTCGCGGTTCGATAATGCCGTATTTATTTACACTGATGGTTCCAAGAGCACTGCCGGTGTCGGATCTGCCTTCGTCGTCGGGGACAACCGTTTCCAATACAAGCTCCCTGACCGGTGCTCAAACTTCACGGCTGAGCTTTTCGCCCTCCACCAGGCCGTTTTGTATACCTGCAGCCACCGCCCCCTTTCTATGCCATATGTTCTGACTCCCTTAGTGCCCTGCAGAGTCTTAAGGACCCTTTCTCGAACCATCCTCTCGTGTATCGGATCCAACGCTCCCTCCAGTTGCTGGCGGATGACAGCTGTCACGTTTCTTTCCTGTGGGTCCCTGGCCATGTGGGTGTGCCCGGGAATGAGGCCGCCGACACAGCAGCCAAGGCAGCAGCTCTTTTGCCTCGCATGGCTACCTTTTGCGTCCCATCGGACGATGTTCAACGGGCTCTTCGCCGGAGTATCGTGTCGCAATGGCACAGTGTGTGGCTTTCACTGTACAACAATAAATTGCGAACTGTCAAACCGATCCCGACCGCTTGGAGGACATCCTCACGCCCCTCTCGGCGGGAGGAGGTCATCCTGGCTCGGTTGCGGATCGGTCATTGCCGTTTCAGCCACCGTCACTTGCTATCCGCCGAATCTGCACCGCTATGCTCCTGCGGTGAACTGCTGACAGTGCGACATGTTTTACTGACTTGTGTTAATTTTAATCATCTCCGTGTAGCCCTTCACTTTCCGTCTACTCTGGAGGAAATTTTAGCTGATGACACACGAGCAGCTGCTCGAGTTTTGCGTTTTATCAACTTGGCCAACTTATCCAAGGATATTTAACTCTTTTAATTGTCTTTTATCTTTCGTTTTTAGCCTCTTGTTGATGTTCTGACAGTCTACATTTTTTTAGATCATAGCGAATCTATGTTCTTGGCTGGGCGCTAATGACCATAGAAGTTGTGCGCCCTAAAACCACAAAAAAAAAAAAACAAAAAAAAAAACAGTCAAAGCCATTCGACGCAACTCTCATGGTGTTGGACTGCGGCACTAGAGATCCGTGTTCAGTTCCTCCTCGTACTGTTTATTTTTATTTTTTGTTTTCATTAAATGACGAACTGTCCGTCCGGTCATTCACATCTTCGTTCTCCTTTCGTAGTCTTGGCAGATGTCTTAATATACGTCAGTTACTGAATATGAATCGTGTAGTAAGAATAAACCAGCGTCAGAAGTAAATGTGATGAATAGTGAGGGAAATCGAAATATCTCGTGTTACCTCCGAGAAATGAAGAGAAATAAACGGGTATGAGCTATGTTAGTTCTCGCACATATGAACTACGGTTTCTGAAATTTCATGGCATGTTAAGATTTGCAGGTTTTGATGGTATTACTTAACGATATTAACGTATCTAACAACAAAATTCTAATCGTCTACTTTCATTTCTTGCTCCTAGGTTTTAAATGAGCTTTAAATGATAAACATACTCTTGTATATGTGACACAGATACGTGCAGAAATTCTACGTGTGCTTGTTTGACTACTACCGACTGAATAATGTTCATATTTTTGTAAACCTATTGGACCAAACTGCTGAGGTCACCGGTCCATAGACTAAAAAACTACTTTAACTAAAGTAACTTGCGGTATGAACAACACACATACCCATGCATGATGGAGCACTCGAACCAGAGACGGAGCAAGGCGCCTTAAACCGCACGACAATTCCCGCGCGGCCTGAATAATATCTTCTACTTCATCTGGAGTCTGCTCATTTACACGTTCAGATGCAGTATGACTACTGGGCGCTGTATCAGTGTCTGAAAACACGAGTAAGCACTCTTGACTTAGGTATTCTGGAGTTGGGAAATAGTATGCAATATTCTCTACAAGCACAGCAGCGTTTCCATAACAGTACCTCTGCACAAATACTACATCGGAGCACTCAGCACGAGAAAATACGCGCGCCATGTTTACACTCTATAGTAAACGTGGCCAACAATTCACTATGAAAATTTCAACTGCAGCAGTACTTCACAAATTTAACATGAAAAAGTTCAAATATTTGTAAAGCTTATGGTACTTAACTGCGGGGTCACCAATCCCTAAACTTACAAACTACTTATTAACTACCTTATACTAAAGACGCACAAACATCCATGCCCGAGGGGGGATTCGAACCCCCCGAAGCGGCAGGTCAAATTTAACATCAACACTGTACCGCTGATACACTATGAATACGCCCATAGCAATATACAACACGTATCGAAAATTCATTAAGCTCAGCTGTATCTCTGCACTCAACTAAACTTGGACACATGTTATGAGGCATTTTGTACAACAATTCGTCTATACAACCATCTCCTAAAATATTTACTATATCTCCTGAACCACCTTGTATAATTCATGGATGTTTTTGACTCGAAAAATTCTCTGAATCATTTCGTTAAGATATGTTCTTCTCTTCGGAATAACAAAGAATCGCGGTTTATGAAAGACAGCGTTTCAAAGAAGAGTGCCTCTCGTAGCTGTTGCACGCTACAAGGATGAAACCCCCAGACAGTCATTTACAAGTCGCTGACATCTGCACACGATGCTTCTAGAAACTATTACGATATGAGTATGTTAATGCGACGAGGCTAGATGAGCTGTAGTGGGAATACCGCTGTTATTGCGCTCCCGTTTTATCAATCGCGGTAACGGGCTACTGCTGCAACACGAGATGGCTGTGGAGTAGCACCTTCTGTAGCACACGATGCTCAGCGGCTGTATAGAGTGCTTGAGGAAAATGAACAGTTCTTTACAGCCAAATAAACTGGTAAAGCTGTGACGCACGTTACTAGTCCCTGGTTGTGATAAGCAAACGGCAACGTGCTGAAAGTGCAAAGTGTGTGAGGATCTGGCTGATTGGCAGTAGAGAGTTTTAGCCGGGAACTTCATCAGAACTTGCCCATTATCACAGAGACTGAAATGAATGGAGGGAGTTATAAGTTTTACGTTCTGTCGACAGTATGATTTAATCAGCAGCCTCAGAATGAACGATTCAGATAAACATAGAAGGCAGTGGCATTTTCAAACAGACCAGACATTCGTGATTTATCTAAATATGGACGACCGTGCCACGATTTTGATCAGTGTTTTTCCAGATAATACCGCTGGCAACAACCTTGTTATTGGTTTACGCCGCTCTCCGCTTCACCAGACAAACATAACGGAAATATTATAATAGAAAAATTAATAGAGCTCCTTTATTAACAATAAAACAGCCCGTCCAAAGAATTGGGCATGTAACTGCAAAATATTGTTAAAATACGAAACGGTACTGTATACATATGGACCAGAAAATGTGCACAATGTCCTTCACGGAGATTGCCACGTTACAACTCATGTCTGCCTTGCGTCTGGTATTTCTTTCTCTGACAGGGAGACCACACGCCAATCACATTTTTGTAATTTTGTTATACCTATGGTACGTAGAGTTCTGACATAATTCTGACGGCAAATGTGTCACCCGGAACAATTTTGTACAACTTCCTGAAAATAGACTTTTTCAGTTTTCCCAGCTTCTTTAATAACTCGAATAATGTTCAAATTTCGATAGACAATGTAGCTGTGTGTTAGGTGACCCGGGTTAAAGTCCCGGCCGCGGTTAATTTTTAGACTAAGATGCATTTTACCAACATTTCTTTAAATCTTACAATACATACAGACTAAAAACTTTTAAACGTATTATTTTAAAATGTGAAATGTTTGTTAACAATCTTTCATAAATCCATAATTGAGATAATTGTAAACGAAGTTAAGAAATTATAATTACAATCAAAATTGCGAATTCGTATTACTGAGCGTACAATATATTGATGAAATATAAAAACTTGTGCCGTCCGGCACTTGAATTCAGGTTTCTCGAGTTATGCTATCCTTGCACGAGTGCAGGACCTACCCAAAACTTTGACCTGTGACTCATTGTATACTCCCCACAAATATTCGCACATTCCATTATGTAATTCTCGCACACACAGTCATTACAAATATCGCATGCCTTGCTTTGGCTTACAAAAACATCAAAGGTTAGCAAACCGATGGGACCAAACTGCTGTGGTCATCGGTCCCTAGACTCCTTAAACGAACCTATCCTAAGATAACGTAGACTCGACCCTCCGGCGGGAACGGTCGCGCAGCCCCTGACATGCGGGTATTCCCACAATTCCCACACAGTGCTGTGTCTTAAACACGACGTGCAGTGTCCGCGTCAAACAATGAATGAACTTCTGAGGGACATTTGCATTGGATACCTAGTTAAACGCGGACAATGTGTATCGTAATAAAAGAAACACTTCAAGATCAGATTGGTTAAATACGGGATGAAGATCAGCTTTAAGGACTCTTTCAGAGAAAAGAGTAATAAACGATTTTGAAGACGAAAGAAGTTGCTTAAAAACACGGTTGATTATGGAAGGAAATAATTTTAAATACTTGCCTGGATATAAAAAGCATTTTAGGAGCAACATACAGCCGATTCGACAAAAAGTTACACACCTTCAATAAAATCGCTCCCGTGATGAATGATGTTTCGCTAAATACCTGGAAAGCGTCGTATACCGTCTGCGCGTTTATTTCTGTTGGTTCTGGTACAGCACTATCAGCGCAATATGGCGCTCAGTAAAGGACATGTACAGAAATAAACGCCCACATGGAATACAACGCTTTCCAGATATTTACCCAGACATACATAATTATAAACACCTCAGAAACAGGAGGGGAAATTATATTGAAAGCTTCATACAATACGTAACGCTGTCAATAAAGTCATTTCAGAGAGAGATAATGTAATAATTACGCTACTGGTCATTAATATTGCTACACCAAGAAGAAATGCAGTTGATAAACGGGTATTCATTGGACAAATATACTAGAACTGACATGTGATTAAATTTTCACGCAATTTGGGTGAATAGATCCTGAGAAATCAGTACCCAGAACAACCACCTCTGGCCGTAATAACGGCCTTGATACGCCTGGGCATTGAGTACGAGCTTTGGATCTCGTGAACCGGTACAGATGCCCATGCAGCTTCAACACGATACCACAGTTCATCAAGAGTAGCGACTGGCGAATTGTGACGAGCCGCCGGCCGCAGTGGCTGAGGGGACTGAGGCGCTGCAGTCACGGTCTGCAAGGCCACTACGGTTGGGGGTTCGAATCCCCCCTCGGGCATGGATATTTGTGCCGTCCTTAGTATTAGCTAGTTCATGAGTAGTTTGTAAGTTTAGGGGCTGATGACCCCGTAGTTAAGTCCCATAAGCTCTACAAACATTTGAACATTTTATTTGTGACGAGCCAGTTGCTCGACCTCCATTGACGAGACGTTTTCAGTTGGTGAGAGATCTGGAGAATGTGCTGGCCAGGGCAGCAGTCGAACATTTTCCGTATCCAGAAAGGCCCGTACAGGACCTGCAACACGCGGTCGTGCATTATCCTACTGAAATGTAGGGTTTCGCAGGGATCGAATGGAGGGTAGAGTCACGGGTCGTACCACATCTGAATATAACAGCCACTGTTCAAAGTGCCGAGCTTCAGAGAAGCTCTCCTGCGAACCATTCTAGACTAGCACTCCTGGAAGAAAGGATGTGGTGGAGACATGGCTTAGCCACAGCCTAAGGGATGTTTCCAGAATGAAACATCCCTTAGGCTGTGGCTAAGCCATGTCTCCACCATATCCTTTCTTCCAGGAGTGCTACTCTTGAATGGTTCGCATGAGAGCTTCTCTGAAGTTTGGAAAGTAGGAGCCGAGGTTCTGGCGGAAGTAAAGTTGTGAGGCGGCATCGTGTGTCGTGCCGGGATAGCACAGTCGGTAGTGCGCTTGCCCGCGAAAGGCAAAGGTCCCAGGTTCGAGTCCCGGTTCCAGCACAAAATTTTAATCTGCCAGGAAGTTTCAGATAAATAGTAGTGTAACAAGTGAAACTTTTACAGAGAATATCGAACCAAACGAATGTAGGGGTTAGAGTTACAGTATACACAGAATCATTGTTGAAAAATGCCAAAAATTAAAATATTAATACACTACAGTGTTGTAAAATTGTAAAAGTGATGAAATATAAAGAGATGTTAATATAAAGGAAAACTTTGACTACACTTCTTGTGCACTGTATGTTAGGGCTGAAAGTGGTGGACTCACACTGAAAGTAAAGTGCAGAGATTATTCCGTCACGTTCAAATCGAACATACAGGTTCCAATTAGTGTCGCCATAAAGTTTCCTTTCCGTGTGAACTTTTTTATATTTCATGACTTTTATGAGATTACATCACTGTTGTTTATTACCTTATATTTCTGTGCTTCGATATTTTATGTAAAATTTGCACTTTTTATACTACTGAGTAACTGTTTCCTGTAAAGACACCTCAAGAATGGCAATAACTGCCCAAAACGGGTCGTAAACAGAAACCACGATCTTGTGGCTGTTTGCTAACATCAACCACAGTTGCTGAGATTGACAAAAGACTCAACTTACCAGTATGCATTTCCTCATTGTTCCTCCTGATGACCTGCATACAGGTATTACATAAAGCTCTTGACACATGGGACGCCTCAAAGTATTTTCTTTGCCAGCATATTGGCATATATTCAATATAACCAAAAATGAAGAGGCTTCATTAAAAGTTTAAAACGGAAATCAATGTCTACTAAACGGCGATCGAAGCCCATTGATATTTTCTCTTTATAAAATTGTTTATGCTTGATTAAATGAATTGTTTAGAAAAAAGTTACATTAATTTCTGTTCAATTATTTCTACATACCTCTAGTGCAAGTACAAATCATTTTGTTGTCTATTAAGTCGTATATAAGGTTGGTGAGTTTTATGGCAGAGAGTTTGAGCGTTCAGAAAGTAGCACCGAAGGATATGGCGCAGTTATTGGCACTCGGGTCTCACATTCGGGAGGACTGCAGTTCGAACCCCCCCCCCCCCCATGGTCACCCAGATTGGTGTTTACGTGACTTACCTACATCGCTCCAGGCAAATGCTGGGATGGTTCCTTTGAAAGGGCACGACCGGTTTCCTTCACCATAATTAGCGATAGCAATCCCAGCTTGTTCTCCGTGTCTGATGACCACGTTATCGACCGTACGCTAAACCCTAATCTTTTTTCTTTATGTGTTCCGGGAACTAAAGCAAACGGCACCTAACTTGAACTCGACATCAATTAAACATTTAAGAGATTATTGTTTAAAAGCTGGTTTCTTTTACAGTAACTGATAAGTGAAGAATATTAATGATTTAAAAAAATACTAAGTGTGTTTTCTTCCTTTTATTTTCTTTTTGCGTTCATGTATCCTAATTTTTATTTTCCGTAGAGTTTATCGAAACACAACTTGTCATTTCTGAGTAGTAGAACTATGAAGATGCTCAAACTGCCGACTGGGAGAAAAGTAAGTGTGCCCGTCCGGGGAAAGAAACGAGTAAGGAGGTCGTACGCACTAGAAGTGAAGCTAGATTTGTGTCGCTATGAAAAAGGTGAGCCGAGGTTTGACATTTGGTGTGCCTTTAGACTTAGTGAATCTACTGTAACGATTATTCGTGAAAACACAGAAAATCTACACACGATTTTTATTTCTGTACACATTTTAAAATTTCATGTAATACTTAATTTGATTCTGCACAGTAGCTGTGACGAATAATAAAGAGACACTTTTCTATGATGCACCAAAGCTGCTTATTTATTGTTATGCTGACTAGTTTCTGGCTTTGCCCAGTTTCATAAGCCACATTAGTTTATATTTTGACACTGGATGTCACGCCGTTTATCTACGAATATTTGGGAATAAGATCAAAATGCGTCCTTTTGATGTTATGAAACACAACCAGACACAGAGAAGGTCTTTCTGCAGCACAAGATAAAAAGACACTTATGGAAGTAATTGATGGTTCTATTAACTCGTTCAGCCCTTCATGAGAGGGAGTATACTTGAAGAGAATATTAAAGTTATCTTTTCGCCAAGAGAATGAACAACTGAGCGCTGGGAAGGGCACCACTGGAGCTACAGCGAGAGAACGGAAGATGATGCAAAAAGTTTTAAATCTATGGCTTTTCTGCCATATGTTGGAAGCCTGTCGTCGAAAATCGGACGGATTATGAACAAACACGATGTTAAAGTAATTTTTCGACCCCCACCAAAGACAGCAGCACTTTTGGGTTCTAACAAGGATGATTTGGAGCTCCGGAAGGCCGGGGTTTACAAGATCCCATGTGATTGTGGCCTTTCGTACATAGGACAGACGACACGCACAGTGCAGGAACGATGCACGGAACACCAGAGATATACCCGTCTTTTACAACCAAATAAGTCGGCAGTGGCAGAGCACTGTATTGATACTGGACACTCCATGACGTACGAAACGTCAAAATTTTAGCTTCCACTTCATCTTTCTGGAACTCAGTAGTGAAAGAAGCAATAGAAATTCGCTTGGGGACGAATTTAATTAACAGGGACAGTGGCTTCAGTTTAGATAAATCATGGAATCCGGCGCTTTAATAAATTTACAAAGACGCCGCCACAGAACAGATCATAATACATCGATTTCTCCGCAGTAATCGACCATGCAGCCACAGACATAATTTACATATACGTGTACTTCCTTGCCGCCGAGTAACGTCTTCGGCGCCTTGTTGTATCTGTGGCCGCATGCGCAGTAGCGCGGCCCGCGCGTTTATAAGCACGAAGCGTGTGCTGGAGCGTCATTCTTCGACTCGTCTCTGAAGATAGCTGAACGTTTCTCAGCCGAAATATTAGAAGTAAACTTTATGCGGCTGCACGACCGAAACTTCTTTGAACAGTCATTGCGCCGCGAAAACATGAAGATGCACGGCACTTGTGGTTGTTCGCCATATTTAATTTGGGACCTGGAAAAATACTCCGCCTCCACGAAACGTCGGTCTTTGGATACGCAAGCATGCTTCGACATAACTTTACCGCGGAAAATTTTATTTGGTCTAATTGCCTATTAATTTTATCGAATTTTATAATTTTAATCAGACCGTACCTGTAACCTATCAATCGAGTCGTAATTTTTCTTACTATTTGAATACATAATCAGAAAGTTAATACCTACGTAATTAATGCATATTCTCTTTGTCATAAAGACCTGCACCTTTCTGTTCGGTTGGGAAGTCTCAGCTCGACAATGGGTCTTCTACTCGTTGAATTGAATTAAAACTATTCATACGCACGCACACACACACACACACACACACACACACACACACACACACACACACACACACTCGCCCGTGCCCATAGCATCACGTTGGTCGCCCATTTTCATTTTACTAGTGACAATTTAATACACGTGTATTAATATCCGTGTCAATTTGTCTCAGTGAGTTTAAATAAATTTCCTGCGCTGTTCCGGCCAAAATTAAGCCGTGTGTTCTAAAAACAGTTTTCGAATACGATAGTGTGAAATAGCTTGTCTGTTAGTTGTCGGCTGTGGAGCGCTGAATGCCGTGCAGGTGCAGTAGTCGGATAACTTGTCTTCGGCTGGCGCGAGCAATGATTGCAGTGTGGCATCGGACAACCTCCGAGACAGCCCGAATCACCAGCGAAACCCATAGAGAATTGCATGGACGCTCGGTTATTGTAACTCTTCTGTTTGGTGCTCTTACCTACTGATGAAACGAAATAGGCGCCCCTGTGGCGGGCGACTGAACCAACCTCTCGACACGCTCACAGCTTCATTTCCGCTTTATTTCCGCCAGACCTCTTGGCCTACCCTCCAGACATCACTGTTCTTCTTCGAATGTAGAGGTGCTAAGAGTCCCGGGAGAAATGATATTGTCGACTGTAGAGTAACGACACAGCCCATCCTAACAGGGGGAGTGCATTGCTTTCAAAGTAAATGTACGCCGGACCAGGAGTGGAACCTGGGGCCTTTTTTTCGTGAGCAGTGCTCAGACTCGGCTATCCAGGTACGATGCACGGCACGGTAGGCAAGTTTCCGGTTGCATGTCACGATCCAGCGTTCAGTTACAATTAATTGGAGATCGTATTAATTAAAATTTTGCGTATTTGTGAAATAGTGGTTTTCTGCATTATCAGTGGATGCCGAGTCTGGCCATGTTTCTTACTTACTTACTTACTTTGTTTGTAGGTTTGTAGTTATATTACAATGAAGAGCGTGCGTAATATCGTGTAGGGCATTCGCCAGCTCCTAAAAGTTCACTAATGCCTCGAGTAGTGCTGGAGGAAATTGACACCATGAATCCTGGAGGGTTCTCCATAAATCATTAGCAGTACGAGGAAGTGGAGTGTCTTCGGAACAGAAGGTTAAAAGGTATCCCAGATATTCTCGATAATGTTCATGGTTGGGGAGTTTAGTGGTCAGGGTACGTGTTTAAACTTAGAAAAGTGTTCCTGGGGCACCTATGTAACAATTCTGAATGTGTGGGGTGTCGCATTGATCTGCTATAGTTGCTACAGACTGTTGGAATGCACAATGGATACGAATGGATGCAGGTGATCCGGATGCGTCCGTGTCACCTGTCAAGAGTCGTGTCTAGACTTATCAGGGGCCCCATCTCACTCCAACTGCACACGACACACACCGTTACACAGCCTCCACCAGCTTGACCAGTCCCCTGATGATATGCAGGGTGCATGGATTCATGAGGTTGTCTCCATACCAGTGCACGTCCATCCGATCGATGCAATATGAAACGAGACTCGTCAGACCAGGCAACATGTTTCCAGTTATCAACAGTCGAATGTCGGTGTTGACGAGCCAAGGCGATACGTAAGCTTCGTGCCGTGCAGTCAGCGAGGGAACACGAGTTGGCCTTCGTCTCCGAAAGGCCATATCGATTGTGTTTTGTTGAATGGTTCGCACGTTGACCTTGTTTACGGCCCAGCATTGAAATACACAGCAATTTGCAATAGAGGTGAACTTCTGTCAGGCTGAACGATTCTCTTCAGTCGTAGTTGGTCCTGTTCTTTCAGGATCTTTCTCCGGCCGCAGAGATGCCTCAGATTTGGTCCTTTACCAGATTCGCTATATTCACGGTGCACTCCGAAATGATCGTACGGGAAAATCCCCTCGTCATCTCTGTCTCAAAGATGCTGTGTCCCACCTCTCGTGCACCGACTGTAACACCACTTTCAAACTCACTAAAATCATGATAACCTGCCCCTGAAACTTGTTGTCTTATAATAGGCGTTTCCGACCACAATGTCGTCCTCTGAGTGTTCACGTATATATTTTATTGCATACACATGCCTATACCAATTTCTTTGGCTCGACAATGTAAGTGGTACATATATGTCCCACTGGAAACGGAAGGGCCGGCCGCGGTGGCCGAGAGGACTGAGGCGCTCGAGTCACGGTCTGCACGGCCACTACGGTCGGGGGTTCGAATCCCCCCTCGGGCATGGATATTTGTGCCGTCCTTAGTCTTAGCTAGTTCATAAGTAGTTTGTAAATTTAGGGACTGATGACCCCGTAGTTAAGTCCCGTAAGCTATACAAACACTTTTTTTTGGAAACGGAAGGGAATAAATTGAGGTATCCATTTTTACTGGGGATTACTATCTGTAATAAGAAGAAAGAGCAATTATTACGTCAAATTTATCTATTCATAGCTTAATACTTTAATGAAATTTTGCTGAACTTGGCCGAATTCATAGTGGTTCTCTGCAGTGGCTATATATGGTATTAGTCCTTACGTCTTGCTTCCACGTGCTGCATTGTCTGCACCGACTCATTTTGCTCCTTGCTGGAAAGTGTTTTCAACTGCATAAAAGTGCACATCATCAAGGTCTCCATTAACTCCTATATTCTGTGATGAATGCTTGACTTCCTCGCCATCTCTATCTCACCGTTGAAAGCAGCCGTACAACAGCGACAGAAAAAAATTTAGTCCTCCATTACTAACGTTCCACATAGAAAAGATGCTGCCACCAGTTAAGTGAAATTCTGCTTATAGCATTATTGTCTCTCTCTGTCATCCCAGTCTACAGCACTAATTCTATGCATAACATAAAAAGTGTGTTTGTGTGTGTGTTTGTGTGTGTGTGTGTGTGTGTGTGTGTGTGTGTTGTGGACACACATATTAATGAATGTACCTTCGACATTATAGTACCGCAGAGGAGATATTACGTCAAAAACAATGAAATTTTTGAAAATACATTCCATTACGCATGAGTTTGAAATTTATTATGTCTTGACTACCGACATTCGCAACACATATCGCGCCGGCCGCGGTGGCTGAGGGGACTGAGGCGCTTCAGTCACTGTCTGCACGGCCACTACGGTTGGGGGTTCGAATCCCCCCTCGGGCATGGATATTTGTGCCGTCCTTAGTCTTAGTTAGTTCATAGGTAGTTTGTAAGTTTAAGGACTGATGACCCCGTAGTTGAGTCCCATAGACTATACAAACATATGTATACAGCACATATCGCAGGAAGTTTCCTAATATTCTGCTCTATGAGTCTGGCAAATTATAGTACTATAGGACACACAGTTCAGTGACTATAACGTCATAAGAATTGATCTTCATGAAAGCGGGAATCATACGAAGAGTGGGACATAAGGTGGTATATGTCTAGTAAGCACTTAAATGTGATTTTCTGAGTAAATATGTAGCTGTAGTAAAAAAGTCGAAAATACCTTCACTAAATGTTCAAATGTTTGTAGAGCTTATGGGACTTAACTACAGGGTCATCAGTCCCTAAACTTCCAAACTACTGATGAACTACCTTATACTAAAGACGGCACAAACATCCATACCTGAGGGTGGATTCAAACCCCCCGACCGCAGCGGACGTGAAGACCGTGACTGGCACGCCGCAGACCGCTCGGCCACCGCGGCCGGCACCTTCACTAAATTTGTGTTGCAGATAGGGAGAAAGCACGAACAGCTGCACATAATACACAACTGAAACAATTAAGCTATGTCACGCACATTGGTTGCCAAACGATGAGCCTGTCGAGTGTTTCGACGTTAGATCGCAGCACCTCACACATCTGGGTATTCAATCTCCATGTGATCTCTGGAAAATATCTGTATGCGGAGCACGCGTGTCCTGCCCATATGGACAGGTTTATGTATATAATTGTGTACACGGCCATCGATGCGTTCTTGAGTGCGGATGCACGCTCTGCCCGAAATGTTCCGGGAATCAGCGACATGCCGTGAGCAGCAAGTGCTAATGGGTAGGGGACCCATTGCCCAATGTCCAAAAGACAGGAGTTCGAACCTCGCCCGGCCAAAATTTTTAACAAAACTTTAAAGGCCCACTGGTGGTAAATGTTGTAAATTCCTTTGTGTGTTGAAGGAGAGTGTTAATCTGCCAGCAAGTCGTTATGGTACATGACGTTCCCATAACTTTATAATCCATCCCAGTTGCAAAACCAGACACCAGATTAAAACTCTAGTATGGGTCGCACGCCCGTTTTGGCTGTTTCCTAATGTAGTTCTCAAATCGTTTTATTATATGGTGTTAATATTGTACAAAAAATTGTCTATCCAAGTGACAAACACTGTAATTTTAGTACGTTACCAGATATTTGGGTTATATATTAACATTTACTTACGTCTTTGTTTATGATTGTAAGAGACTCTATTGTACTAATAGAATATATTTAAAACTCTGCATCTGTTGTTTGACACTATTATGTCATACATTTTCATCAATAACAATATTTAATGATCCTTTATATAAAATCTGTAATTTCACAGACGCATTTCCAAGTTACAGATAATTTACATGCAGGCGACCACATTAAAATTATTAAAATTGGAAGAACCAGCTTTGGCCGCATTGAAATCTTTATTTTTTTTATATACAATACAGATCGATTTCGGTCAGTGTCTGACCATCCTCAGTGCTAGAATCCAAGCCCTACGGGGCTCACAAAAACTTGCACTTTGCATATTCACATCAAGTAGGCAGGTCAGTGTCTGACCATCTTCAGTGCTAGAATCCAGTACTGCCTACTTGATGTTAATATGCAAAGTGAAAGTTTTTGTGGGGCCCCATAGGGCTTGGATTCTAGCACTGAGGATGGTCACACTGACCGAAATCGATCTGTATTGCATATAAAAAATATGAAGATTTCAATGCGTCCAAAGCTGGTTCTTCCAATTTCAATAATTTTATTAATTACAGATAATTTGTAATAATTTATTCACTTACAGCACTATCACTGTTTCATATACGATTATTAAGCACTGTACACAGTCAAAATTTTTCATATGTAAAATTTCATTGTTGTGTATATCCATGTAACTTGTTATAACGATTTGTTAATTACGATTAGTGTGTGTGTGTGTGTGTGTGTGTGTGTGTGTGTGTGTGTATACTGTACTTAGTGTAAGTTACAGTAGTTCGTAAGACTATCGACTGATGACCACATCAATTTGGTCCAATGGGTTTACAAAAATTTAAACACTTGCATTACGATTATACTTAGACGTTTGATCTCGAAATATATTTGTTCATTTTAATGTGGTCTAACCTCTTTTTATAGGTGGCGGGAGAGATGGTTGTATTGTCTCTGTAACTCAGAGTTGTCTCTGCTCTAACAGGGGGAAGTTCTCACATCGGGGAGTTGAGAGTTCGAATGTGTGAATCGAATATTTGTAATTCTATGGGGCTTTACTACTGTGCTTGAAAACTACTTAAACTAACCTAAGAAAACACACACACACACACACACACACACACACACACACACACACTTGCTCGCGCTAACAGACAAACCCTCTCACGGCTGAGGGAGGACTCGTACCCGCAATGGGGAGGAACCGCGCGCTTCGCAGCAAGGCGCCTTAAAGCGCTCGGCCATTCCACCGCGGTTCTAATGAGTAAGAGTCTTGTATTGACAGGTTTCAATGTAATAGTTTAATTTGACATGTTGAAGTGAATAAACATGGGAGTGGAGTTTTTCAAAATGTTCAAATGTTTGTAAAGTCTATGGGACTTAACTACGGGGTCATCAGTCCCTAAACTTACAAACTACTTATGAACTACTTACGAACTAGGACGGCACAAATATCCATGCCCGAGGGGAGATTCGACCCCCGACCGTAGTGGCCGTGCAGACCGTGACTGGAGCGCCTTAGTCCCCTCGGCCACCGCGGCCGGCTGGAGTTTTTCCGCGTTGTTTATTATTATTATTGTTATTATTCATCGCATTCGCTGAAGTTTGACTAACCCTATAATGCAAGTTTCCGTTACGTTCAATAAGTGCCAATGATTCTGTTTTTTGCTTCTTTATTTCTTTTTCAGGTTAAGTAAACATTTACACGATTTGTCGAAACATGTTGGCCACTTCGACATCCAAGTACTGTTTAAAGTTCAAATAATGATAATAGATATTTCCATTTTTCACTTTCTGGTGCAATATTTACGTTATCTTCAGTGAGTTATACACAATCTTTCGCTCGATTTTCTCCTCAACAGTGAAATAATGAGCTTGAGTCATTAGAAAAGCAGTAATTGAAACTAGCTCCTCGGGAGTGGGTGTGGCACTGTTGTGAAAGCGTCATACGTCAGGAGCGATTTGTGTCTGGAAGTAGTTGGGCGCTGCCTGCTGTTTTTGTGCGCGGGCACAAAGACGCGAAGACAGCGGCGGCGCTGGCGGCTGTAACGTGGTTACCCGCTAATCAGGTCCATTACCTGCTCAAAGCAGCCTCATTTCATTAGTCCTTGTTTACTCGGCCCCGCGTAATGTAATATTGCCGGCGCTCCATCTCATTGATGGAATTAAATCCCCCGCGTTCTCGAGTCGGCGCTCTCAGGCACACAACCATTGTCCTCCGTCGCCGTCGCGCAGATACCTAGGTTGCAGATGTAATTGCGACGCTATTACGACCGAAATTAACGCGTTTATTAAAGGTGCGCTTACGTGGGCCGTGATGGACGGTAGTAAGCGCCCACAATAGTGTTGTCGCCAGCACTGAGCGTATTGCTTTTTATCCGGTAATGTGGCTGATGGAACAGGTGGCTGGCGTGTTGCAAGTTATGTACACGAAGGGTGGACTCTTTCGTTTGCAGGACCATCCTGCAGTCTAACATTCGATTTTCGTGGTCCTGACTTTGTTGCAGCTTGCCTGTCCGCCGGCTTACAGGGGCAGTAAAAATGAAATTTACAATATTTCGCGTTGTTATTGACAAGTTAACACCATCAGGCAAGTATTACAATTAAAGAAGCAGCTTAGCGTTTGTCCCGTTGACAGCGTGGTCATTAGAGACGGAGATCACAGGCGGATTTTAGGGCAAGGATGAGGAAGGGAATCAGCCGTGTCCTTTCAAAGGACTCATCCAGTCACTTGCTTGGAGTGATTCAGGGAAATCACTTAAAACCTAAATCTGGATGGCCGGAGGTGCATTTGAATCACCGTCCTCCCGAATGTGTGTCCAGTGTCTTACCACTGCGCAACCTCGCTCGATATTTTTATAAAAAATGTTAAAATGTTTGTAAATCTAAGAGACTGAACTACTGTGGATACCAGTCCATAGGCTTACAAACTACTGAAACTTAGAAAAACACCGCACACGCGCGCAAATATTTTGCAACTACAAACTGTGTATTAAACATAAGGAGAGGCATTGAATTAAAATTTGTGATGTGGCCGGGATTCGAACACGGGACCTCCTACTTACTAGGGAGGCTCTTTAGACCACTCAGCTAACACAGCATTGCAGCCGAAGCGTCTACACGAACGTTATTTAAAGCACGTCTCCCTCCACAACACACAGTTTTTCTGCCTCGTGTTCTCTGTGAAATGCGTATTAAAGTATGTGGTGTGCAGGGAGACGTGCTTTAAAGGCAGTCCCTGTAGTCGCTTGGGCTGCAATGCTGTGTTAGCTGACTGGTCTACCTAGTAACTAGGAGGTCCCGGGTTCGAATCCCGGCCACAGCACAAATTTTAATTCAATCCCTCTTCTTATGTTTAATACCTTTGTTATAACAAGAGAATATTGTCTCACGGAAATGTATTATTGTTGATACAGAAACTGTGTGTTCGTCTAGAAATTAACAATACTTGAATATTCCAATTCTGATTCAGAGTCACGGCCTATGTCCTTTCGGACATAACGGAAAGAACAGACGCCACAGTTCTTAATTGCATGTCGAGTATCGATGCTTCATTCAGTGCGGATGCAGACGATAGTAGAGTTCCTGGCAGCAACACAGAGGCTGCTGCCAGCCATGGAGTACAATGGCCAAACTAGGAGGATATATGAGAATTTGGTCGGGCGCATTACGTGCCTGAGTATTCCGTGCAGGTGTGCCTGGATGGTGCAAGGGTTGGCACAACTGCGTAATAAGAAAGTACCGCTTTCAAAAGCAGACCCTGCCACAAATATTCATATTTCCATCTTGTTTGATCACAATACCTACCAGTATCCGAGACAAAAATACTCCAACTAAATCTATATTCCAATTTAGCTCATTAGTTGCTCGGAAACCATGACACTTAGCGACAAACTACATTCACAGTTACAAACCTTTACGAAACTTTGACTCTCTGACAACGCCCACAAAATGGAAAAAGTTTATCGCTTACTACATTTTCGCTGCTCGTGAGGGCAAACTTCAGCATCTACCATGACGTTTTATCACTTTCCAACTGGCCGCGCGGAATGGTTGCACGGGGTAAGGCGTCATGCTACGGACTGGGCGGAGAATCGAATCTTCCTTCGGGGATAGAGGTATGTGTTGTCCTTAGGTGTAAGTTCTTTAAAGTAGTTCCTAAGTCTAGGGACTCATAACAGCAGCAGTTAAGTACCTTAGATTAACAAACATTGCAACTTTTTTTACTCGTACCTCCTCCGGCGGGAGTGGCCGTGCAGTCTGTGACTTGCGCGTCAGACCACGCGTCCATTCCCGCGCTTCTCGAAAATGTTCCAATGTTTGTTAAGCTTATGGGACTTAACTGCGGGTCATCAGTCCCTAAACTTACAACCTACTTATGAACTACCTTATACTAAAGACAACACAAACATCCATGCTCGAGGAAGGATTCGAACTCCAGACGGGGAACGGCCTCGCGCATCGGAGCTTAGCACCTCAATGCGCTCGGCCACTCCGCCGCGTCCCGCACTTCTTGCAATACTTTTGCAGACAGGGTCTGTACGGTAGATCACTGAATGCACCAGCAAAATTCCATCACCATACGGCTCATAGTTCATGCAATATGACGTCATTAATAATGAGACGCATTAAGGACGCGCTTCTGCTCTCCACGGTGTGCAAGTTACCAGTCCTCTACCCATCCATTGTTTCATAATAATAGTCCCAAAAAACTTTCATCACAATTGCAATTATTTTCTGAAACTTCTCTTACTTGATTGTTGATTCTTGAGAGTATCAGATTTAGAAAATTATTTTCACTGTCGCATAGCTTTGGCAAGAGCAAGTGACCAAGCTGCGGTAACTTTTGTTTCATTTTTGTTTTCAGTTTTCCTATTGACTGGGAAGACCACGTGATCGGCATCGGCCTTGGCGTTATACTGGTATGTATCTAAAGATCAGATTATGAATGCGAAATAAATGAGTCTTCTTTTAGCTACCTGTGAGGCTTAACATCGCGCGACTGCTCAAAGACACAGGTGTGTGTGTGTGTGTGTGTGTGTGTGTGTGTGTGTGTGTTGTGCGTAGCGTAACTTGGTTTCAGTAGTTCTTAGGTCTAGGGACCGATGACCTCAGCAGTTTGATCCCTTGCTTTTACAAATTTTCGAACCTTTGAACTTTGGGTATACTGTGGCGTATCTGATCATCATCTCACAAAATAATAATTACTGTCATGTGCGGCAATGGTGCCATGAATATTTTTATACCGTGGCGGCTCATGCTAATATTACCAAGGTGCTACAATATTAAAGAAAGAAACATATTGTTTTCCATATTTTTATGATATTACTTTTACCGAATAACTAAGATCGAGTAGGTACATTACACTCCATAATTTCTGCTTTTTATGTATTAATATTCTGCATCTGTCAGTTACCTTGCATCCACTATGTCATTGTTATCTAACAACTAACATCAGAAGTAAAAAAAGTGTATTGCGATACTCCTCCAGATCAAACTGTCGTGATACACTTTAAGACTAAACTTACTCGTCTATTCGCTTTTTTACCACACCTGTTGTCTTTCGGCTTGAAGAGTAGCAATTGTAAATAAATTTAATTTACCTGTCTATAATATTTTCCGGGTGTGAGGCCGCATTATCAGTCGTCGAAAATCTGCCCGACGTTTCGGCCACTATTTCAAATGGCCTCCTCCTGGGTATTTATCTGACAGATATTGAGTCTATGAAATTAACGGGCATAAATTTAGTTGTTACACTGTATTACAATATTAAAGTATATTTAAACGTTGTGGGAATTGAACTCAGGCGAACGAATTCGAAATTTGTGCACTCAACCACTACACCACACCATTGAGATTACATGTTGCTCTAAACTTCCATGTACTCGTAACTCTGTTAAAACTGAAGGAGAGGCAATGAATTTTGTGCCGCGGCCTTGATTCGAACCCGAGACCTCCTGCTTACTAGGTAACCACTAAGACATCTACATATATACTCCGCAATCCATCATAAAGTGCGTGGCGGAGGGTACATTGGACCACTACTAGGCATTTCCTTTCCAATTTCGCTCCCAAATAGAACGAGGCGAAAAAGGTCTATATGCCTCTGTACGAGCCCTAATTTCTCTTACCTTGTGATCATTACGCGAAATTTAATTAGGCGGCAGCAAGATCGTTCTACACTCAGCTTCAAATTCCGGCCCTCTAAATTTCCTCAACACAATTTATTGAAAAGAACGTCGTCTTTCCTCCAGCGATCCCCATTAGAGTTCCCGGAGCATTTCTGTGGCACTCGCGCATTGGTCGAACCTACCAATAACAAACCTAGCTGCTCGCCTCTGAACTGGTTTTATGTCTTCCTTTAAACTGATCCGCTGCGAGTCCCAAACACTTGAGCAATACTCATGACGTGGGCGTACAAGCGTTTTATACGCCGTTTCCTTTACAAATGAAATACATTTTCCCAAAATTATTCCAATATACAGAAGTCGACTCTCCGCCTTACTCACAACTGCCCTTACATGTTCGTTCCATTTCATGTCGCTCTGAAATGTTAGGTCTAGATATTTGAACGACGCGACTGCATCAACACGCTCACTACTAATGCTGTCATCCTTCACACGAACTAGAATTTTTTTTCTGTCATCCTGCAGGTATTACAGTCGATTAAAGACGATACCCTCCTATACACCACAGCATCATCAGCCAACAGCTGCAAATTACATGTTACTCTGTCCAATAGATCATTTATATAGGTAGAAAATAATAGCAATCCTATCACACTCCCCTGGGCACGCCTGACGATACACTCGTCTCTGAACTCTGATGAACACTCACCGTCGAGAACAACATACTGCATTCTATTACTTAGGAAATCTTCCAGGCAGCCACAAATCTGTGAACCTATTCGATATGCTCGTATCTTCGTTAGCAGTCTGCAGTATGGCACCGCGTCAACCGCCTTTTGAAATAGAAAAAAACACAACCTGTCTGGTGCCCTTCATCCATGGTTCGCAAGATGTCATGTGAGAAAAGGGCAAGCTGAATTTCACATGAACGATGTTTCCTAAACCCGTGCTGTTTCATAGAGAGAAGCTCGAACTGAGAATATGCTCCAAAATTCTACAGGAAACTGAAGTCAACGATATTGGCCTGTAATTATGTGGGTCAGTTCTATTTCCTTTCTAATAAACGGGAGTCAACTGCACTCTTTTCCCAATCACTAGGAACTTTGCGTTGAATGAAAGATTCGCGATAAATGCAAGCTAAGTTAGGAGCCAATGCCGCAGAATACTCTTTGTAAAACCGAACTGGTATTCCATCTGGACCAGCAGACTTTGTTGTATTCAGCTCTCTCAGTTGCTCATCTACACGAGAAATACCAATTAGTATGTCCTCAATTTGGGAGTTAGTGCGTTGACCACTAAGCCTCCGCGACCAAATGGATACGGTGTTGCACGGACTGTCTTAAAGCACGCCTCTCTCCACAGTACGAACTTCAGTTTTGCCTTATGTTCTCCTATACTGAATTGAAATTTTTGTTGTGAAGGGAGAAGTGCCTTAAGACAGTCGGTGCAGTTAGCATATACATAGGTCGCGTTGGCTTAGTGGTTATAGTGCTTGCCTAGTAGATGGGAGGACTTGGGTTCGAATTCCGGCCGCGACACATTGTACTTAATTGCTTCTCCTTCATTTCAGTACCTCCGACCGTAGTGGCCGTGCAGACCGTGACTGGCGCGCCGCAGACCGCTTGGCCACCGCCCGTTTTGTTTGTATACCAACTTGCATTCATAGATATATGCCGTAAGTTACGTGCGATTTACTACTCGCATTCGATGTGAAATCACGTATTTTTAGCGCGTTCTTTATAGTGTACTGTAGAGTATTAGCACTTAGTTTGTATGAAGTGGCTTGAAAATTTTGTGTATGTTCGTTTACACTTTTCAGTTTATCAGGTGTCTACAGTATCTTATTTCAAGCTTAATATTACTCTCTCACATAAGCTGAATGGATCACTGAAGGATAGTTTACCTTCATTCCATTAATCATTATCATCGATGTTTTTGGAATGTCTGTAAATGTGTCTATCATGATTTAAATAATGAAAAATGCTTTCGAGAATTTATTCCCTTTGTCATGTGTATTTATTTACACAAATACTTTTTGGTGACGTTTCCGTGTATTCAATGTCTGTTGCACTGCTGTTATCTTTTAACATATCCGTTATTCTGAAATTGGACAAACTAAATCTTGGGGTATTTCTTTGTCATAAGTATTGTTTTTGTCTATAGGCGTACGCGCCACAAGGAAGTGTAATAGTAGCTGTAATGTTCGCAGATACGTTTGCGCTAACGATAACCGTTATGTACAGACATGTATTGCCGTTGGACGATCCCATCGAATTACAGGAAGACTTTCAAAGATATTTTCGCGTTGCCAAACCTGAATGAAAGTTTCTCTACTTGGCCACGACACCCCACATACAGAATTAGGCAAATTTCCACTACAGAACTGCCAAGGCAAAAGGCTTCCCTGGGTTCTGTAATACATATTTGTACTTTTTTAATGATGGTTAAAGGAAGGGAAGGATGAAGGTTAGGAAAGAAAGGATTGGCAGTGGCCGCATTTGGACATTGATATTAAGCAATGGCGACAAGTGAAATTGTGAGCAGGACTGGGAATCGAACCCGGGTTTCCCGCTTCGGACCAGCTGTCGCCTTTACCACTTGGCCACCCGTGCTCGCCTCCCGTCCGTCTCAAATTCTCACAAGTCGCACGCTATGTTTGTAGCGCCCCTATCGTCCATGCCCTCTTACACTCGCCATTACAGATTCCCGTGCGAGGTCGGACGTATGACCGCATTTGCGGTGAAATAACTGAAGCTAACGCCGTGTTGCGTTTAAATACTTACTGTATTGGTGTGGTGTATGTTCTTTCGGACGTCCGAAAGAACAGACACCATACCAATACAATAAACATGTGTGTACACCGTCGGGTAATGTACCAAAGTGTGTGCGTGGATGAATAAAACATGCAGGAGGGGATCCATTATCAGGTTTTGTGGCAGCAAACCCTATTACTACTCATCAACCCGTTGTTGATTATTAACTTAAGATTACGTGTGTCATCACATTGCGATTACGGGCAACGTGGGGCTGAAGCTGAAATTTCTGGAGGTGCGCTAGCTGCATACTTCATTAATATCTAGCGTCAAATCCGCTTCTTCATTTCTCGGGATGTAATTGCCGTATTGTGGTGTAATCAGCGCCATTATTTCTGTTATTTTTCATACTGTTGATTGCTCAAGAACTAATACGGCGGTGTCCTTGAAGAAAAAGTTAAGTTTGTGTTGGAAGTAATGTTTGATTACTTTTAGACTGTCTCATACTATTTACTTTCATAAGCTCATACCGAAAGTTCATAACGGCGTGCGAAACAGTTTGTCACTTGGCTCGGTGTGTTTTTATTGGCATCTCTATTTTAAAAAAATCGCAGTAACGTGTTTTACGGCCCACTTTAGATTTGTAGTTTTATAAGTTTTTGCAAACATTTTGGACCAAAATAATAATATAAATAATAAAAAATTAATTAATAAAAGTGCCTGAAACCCATGTAGGAAAAAAATTAGGTACTGGCAGGTTCCGAACCACTGACCTTCAGCGTCACAGTCCAACACATTGCCCACTACGCTACAGTTAGGAATTGCGTTCTTTAATCTCATACTATTGAAGGCCGTTGTTAACTGATGCTATATGGCATTTGTAGACACTAGATTATCATTTATCGTACGAAGAACGACGTGTTTTTGTTAATTCTTCAGTGCGCCATAGCTTTGTAATGACAACGTGTAAGTTACAATAAGAAAATCATCAAATACGCAACGCAAGATGGCGTATGCCAGAGACAGTTCTGGGCGAGGAATGTCACGTGACATTTGCGAACGGCTGGTTTTCGTTAATTTAATGGACTGTGTCAAAACTCCGTTATGTTTGCAAATATACGAGAGATGAAAAAAATTAGGGAATAAAGTTGTAGAGAATTTTCTCCTCTACAAATTCGGTTATTCAATTTTCGTGTCATATGCATGGTTAAGCCGACATTTTAATTTAAATTTCGAGCTGTCAAAAGACGATCGCAAAGGCCCACTTTTAGTGTTACTACCGTAACTTAAAGTGGGCCAAAATGTAACATAATCCCTATTAAAAAGTGGAAGGGATCGACAGAAAGATATCAGAACATAAGTTTTGAAAATCTAGACTGTCATATTGTGTAAGTACGTTGGGGCAATACTGAAGACATGTGATTTGGGATGATGTAAATTCAGAGTTAGCGACGGTGAATGGAAGACTTTGATTTGTTGGAAGTTTTCTTTTTTTATATATATTTTTTATTTTTATCTTTGTTTGCGGAAATATATCTGTAAAGTAAATGGTGTACAATATGCCAGTGCGACACAGTAAAGATTGTTCCAGGGTTTGCGGCACTCATCACACGGAACGAATTCCATAGACGCGCTGCTATCATGGCAGCAGCTCGGTGTATGCTGTTGGAGAGTGTAACAGCATGCACAGGAACTTTGTAACCTCCTCGGGTTGCCAATCACCCTTTTCTGTTTCACACATTTCAAGCAGTTTCACATATTTTCTAGACACATACACACACCTCGAAACTTCCATGATTTCATAAAGCTTTAAACAACCTACCGTCCCATACTACAACGAAAAATGGATCAGAAATTATTATTATTATTATTATTTTCTAAATACCTATTGACCCTCCTGGTTTCACTAAAGAAAGCTTCGTAAATGCATTAATACGTTACTGAAACTTTAGGCACACATATTTTCGTCGACATTAATCTTCTCAAAATGATCACTATTAAAAGGTTACAATCGCCTTGTAACATAGCAAAATATAACCACCGATGGTATAACTGCTGCCGGCCGCGGTGGCCGAGGGGATTGAGGCGCTGCAGTCACGGTCTGCACCGCCACTACGCTCGGGGGTTCGAATCCCCCTCGGCCATGGATATTTGTGCCGTTCTTAGTTGTAAGTAGTTCATAAGTAGTTTGTAAGTTTAGGGACTGATGACCCCGTAGTTAAGTCCCATAGACTCTACAAACATTTGAGCATAACTGCTACAGTACACTATACACGATTCGTAATGAGAACAAACCTGATGTAACCACACACAAACACACACACACACACACACACACACACACACACACACACACACACACATATATATATATATATATATATATATATATATATATATATATATATATATATAATATGGCGCTTCGCTTTTATATATATAGAGAGATTAAGAAAACAGATTGCTTAATTTTGGATGCAAGAGAATTAAGGGAGACTTGCGCACAAAAATAAATAGTAACATGCAAATCTGTAAAGCTAACTTTATTTGATATAAAGTCATGCCTGATCCTACAGTTTTACGGCATCTACCGCGAAATTGTTGTGAGCAGTAGACTTATTTTCGTTTCATCATTTTGTGGGAGGAGGGGGATCAGTTACAAAACGCTTCACAAACGTCCGAAATTACATGCAAGCTTTGTTGCAGGTCCCTAACTACTCACATTTTCCAATAATTGACGCATAAATCTGGGTATTTTCACGCGGTGGCCTCTCATTATTATGACGTCATATCTCCTGAGTTATGTCGTGCTCTTTTGTTTTTGGGTCAGGGACCTTCGTGGGAATACGTGAACTGTTCTCCAAAGTTTCATTGCAATCGAATGAATGGTTTATTAACACACAGAAGACATACAAACATTATATTAGCTGGTTTTCAAGAGAGTGGTGCGAGTAACACCTGAAAGGAAAACATTGGAATGTGGGTGAGAGACATTACACAATTTCGACAAGCATGGTGGCAGAATTATACATAATATATTACTTTAATAATGGTGAATACTAGAATTGGGACTCCTCATTAAGAATCAGGTTCGGTTTGTGAGCTTGATGTTTGTTGATTGAGAGAATTTCATGCAATGTTAGCTTTCTGCCTTTACTTGCTCCGAGGAGAACATGACATTTAATGTCAAAGGCCTGTTCTTGCAAAGGTGTAATCTCTTTTTTAGTCTCCAACTTCTCATGTTCAGTCAGTCTAGTAGTTATAGCCCTACCTGACTGACCTACATATACTTTGCCACAAAGATTGCAAGAGATCCTATATATGCCACTTCTTTCCAAAGGTGGAATCTTGTCTTTGCTATTGAAGAGGAAGTTGGCAATACTATTTCTATTATAAAAGGCTGGGGTGTAGTTTCTGGACTTACGTTTGCTGGCAAGCCTTTCTGATGTTTTACTAACATATGGCATTGGTGTTAATTTTTTATTTGTTAATAGGGATCTTCTGAATAGGATACAAAAGTGGTATTATTCTGTCTCTTTCTCTTGCTAACTATGTTGTCAATCGGGGTAGGGCTATAACCATTGTTGAATGCCATTCCGTTTATTATTTCCAGTTCAATATCAAAATCTGCCTTAGTGTAAGCGATAGATAATAAACGATGCACCCTGCTGCGGAAGGCAGCATCTAGCAACACACAAACATGCAGCCTTCCTCGCCTCCTGCGAGGCTTACGGAAAAAATGCTACAAGTGATTCATTGGTTAGGAGAAGGGTCTGCCTGTTCAGTGAAGGATGTGATCAAGTGCACGATGAAGAACGAAGTGAACGCCCGTCTGTGGTTACTGATGAACTGGTTCACACAGTTGAAGAGAGAATAAAGTACGACCGTAAATTTACACTTAGTGTCCTTGCTATGGAAATTCCGCAAATCTCACGATCACTAATTCATGAAATTGTTACTGAAAAACTGAAATTTCGAAAGTCTTACACGAAAAACAACAGATGGGCAGTTAACTTCAGTTTTTGACACGCTACAATGAAGAAGGCGATGCTTTTCTTTTTCGGATAGTCACTGGGGATTAAACTCAGGTTTCGTATGCCACCCCTAAACGAAACGGTAATCAGTGGAATGGAGGCACGCTTCATTGCCACCGAAGGATAAGCCTAAGCAAATCTTGACACCACGAAAAATCTTGTGCACTGTTTTTTGGGGACGGAAAAGGCATTTTGCTAATTGATTTCCTACCACGATGCCAATGAATGAATGCACACCGTTACTGCGAGACCATTAAGGAATTGAGCCGCGAAATACAGAATAAGCGGCGAGGATTACTGTCTAATTCACGATAATGCCAGACTTCACGCGGCGAATGTTACCAAACAACTATTACGGGAATTTCAGTGGTACGTGTTGGATTATCCTCCGTACAGCCCGGACCTCGCTCCTAGCGACTTTCATCTGTTCTTACACCTGTAATCCGTCCTTGGTGGTTAACACTTCACCGATGATGACGTGCTGAAAAAACGTTACCACATGGTTGAACACACAGACGGCAACCTTCTATGAAGAAGATATACAAAACCTTGTGCCACGCTATGACAGGCACCTACAAAATTTCGGAAGCTATGTAGAAAAGTTTAACGGTTGTAGATTTTTGTAAAACATTTTTTCTGTATCTGTGCACATTTGTTTTATGTAACCAAACGGATCTTACTTTGTAGACATACCTCGTAGATGAGGAAAAATCTTGCACATGTGTGGTTTCGTGGATTATGTTACTGCTCGCCTCTTCATCAGTGTAGCAGACGACACTTCCAGTACTAGATTGTATTCACCAGAATAGGATACGGGAGTTCAGAGGTAACCAGACTGTAAATATCAAAAGAAATTTCAGCATTTGTCGTAAATTAACGTATGTTATTGCAAATCGATTTCGACTAACGAATAGTCATCCTCAGTGCAACATGCACAATCGAATCGAAACATTTCACGACATCTTGTAACTACGCCTTGCGGCTTGATATGTAAAACCTGAAATGTTTGAATTGGATTGTGCATGTTGCACTGAGGATGACTATTCCATAGTCGATATCGATTTGCAATAACAAATAAACGTTAATTTAGGACAAATGTTGAAATTTCTTTTGGCAGTTATCATTCTATGGTCGTGCTACACACCGCTCCTAATGGAGGCCGCGGCGGAGTGGCCGAGCGCATTGAGGCGCTATGCTCTGATGCGCGAGGTCGTTCCCCGTCCCTCGGACATGGCTGTTTGTGCTGGCTGTAGTATAAGGTAGTTTGTAAGTTAATGGACTGATGAGCCTGCAGGCAAGTGCCATAAGCTTAACAAACATTTCAACATTTCAGACTGTAAATATTACTCGAGATTATACGTGATCGGATGAAACACGTTCAATAGTTTCAATATTTAACTAGACGTTGATATCCCTAAAATATCCTTGCACGACACACACGGCTTGCTCAGAAAAAATAACCTGTGTCGTAAGATTTTTATCACTCTCGTTTTAATGGCAACACTGTTAACTAAAATGAAAAATTTATCCCCTCTTTTATTTTATTTTTTTGTTCCGGTCCCTTAAAACCGTATTTCTAGAATTTATCTATGTCTTATTTCAATCTGTTCAAAATTAAATTACTTTCAAAACTGTGTCTACGTTCTAATTTATTTACGTCTTAACTGCAACAGTCCGTATTATCGCTGAATCGATATGTTAAAAAGGTAAAGCAGTCAACAATCCGAAGATTGGTTTGAACACCACAGTGCTTTACTAGGCATGGTCCTGTTTGGATGTGGTATGCCGTTGCCTTCCTCCGACCTTCGAACTGACTTACCCAGCCAGTTATAGGGGGACCTACAGTTTAACGTGGGTTCCGAACCACGGTGCTACTCGGTATTTTTCACATGAGCAATACTGCCAGAAGTGAAAGAAGTGGAAAGTGACAGATAAAAATCCTAGGACCTGGGGGGAACGAACCCGCGACCTTTGGACTTGTAGTGCAACCGAGGCGTTAGTAAAGCAAATTACGAATCGTATCGGTGTTATCTACTACACTGCACTCGAGATAGCTTGCTTCTGCTGCACATGAAAAGAAGTCGGATGAGATGTCAGCACACGCGGGAGAATTCATATTTGTAACCCATTACATCGGGTGTACTGACGTGGCGTACCGACAGTACACTGGTAGATGTAGCTCAATGTATCACTAGACCTCTTTGTCTTGAAATAGCATCGATTATTGTAGGCGAACACTACTACTTCCTAACCAAATTTACGAAATGGTGGTTTCACCTTGAACTACCGTTTTGCAAAGGGTAAAATCGGAACTCTTAAGAAGACTTTGTTTTTTTCGGTAATGCTATGCTGTAATTATTGATAACCTGTATTTAAGCCCATTATGTTGTTAATATATTACTTGACGCAAATGGAATAACATAAAGGCAGATTGTGGCAAGTACAGAACCTTAAATACAGCCTTTTTTTCTTATTTCATTGGTGAGTGGATTATGACACAGCATCGATTATGCTGGTGTATTCTCCGCCATGCCCTAGACAGCAGCTGTGGTGTGTTTGAATTACGTGGATGTAGCGCTGCTGTGTACGATGTACACGAGGTGTCGTTTACTAGACGGCCAATAGCGCCTTTGAAATGGATACATTTACATCGTGTCCGTTACACAGAGCGATCATATTCAGTGCCGGCCGTCTCTCCCCTCAGTACTTGAAGCATTCTACGACAAATATACAAAAATTATTACCTGGAAACAAAAAATATAAGCGTACAGAAAATTAAAACTTAATTATTTTCTATCTCCTATCCAAGTCCCCACTTGAGTCGAGATAGCGAACGGGGCACAAAAATTCCGATAAATTTGGAACAAACGGATTTTCTTAACTAGGCAAAACACTATAGCTCCTATTGACAAGTGCTGAAAGAGAAAGTTATAGGGCTTTAAATGATCTATTGATTTCCTTTTTACGAGTATCGATTACCTTATTACATAACGAGATACAGCGAAGAAGAAAGTTACAAATCCTTGAAACCGGATTATCTATATCTCGTGCACGTTCCCAGACTTCCTATTTACCGTAAGTACATCTTATGGTAAGTCAGAGTACTTATTTGACAAATTAAAAAAAAATGTTACTTTTAGAGATACATCGATTTTTCGAAAAAAATGGGACTTTTCCTGAATTTGTATAAATCTTAGAGGATCCACCTACAGTAACTGTTTTAAGATAATTTTCTTCCTAAATAGCTACGCTACCATGTAATTAACAAAATCTTAAAATTGATTTAATAGCAAAGATAAAAACATCACTTGGAAAGTCTCAATTTCTATTTTACAAAATAAAGATTCAAGAAATAAATTGCTGCCATCTCTTCACGATTTGAAACAAAAGTTTTAGTACGACCTTCTGGAGACAAGGCAAATTCCTTCTATCCAGAAATGCAGTAGGCGTAATTTACATTTTTCCCAACGCGCTTGAAGAGGGGTTGCTCCAACAAAAAGAAAAAATAAATAAATAAAATTGCTCCAACCCCGCCGCACGTCTCACTTTATTCTTAATATACTAATACTAAAACAGAATAAAAATATCCTAGTACTTTTTCTTGAAAATATAAATGTCAAATATAAACCTTTTTCAATCATATGGTTGTTAAATGTTTATTACATCCACTAGATATGAAAGGAAAGTGTTTCCTAGGTTTCAGAAATTCGTAGAAAAATGTCAGTTTTTTTGATTAGTGAAAACGTTGGCATTTTATTTATTTAGACGTTTCTTTCGTAACCTAAAATTTACTCTAATTAAAATTAAAGAAGAAAATTCAGAAAAATTTCATTTTCTAATCCTAATAATGAATAACATACTACAAACTATTCAGTGATCTGGTTGCTCAAATGTTAAAGAAAATAAGGATAAAATTGTTTATGTAGGTCCATCCTCTGAGCTAGCGAATTTCCAAAAAGGTCTTCCTTGGAAAAAGTATGGAGTACTATTTCGACTTATCGTGGCATATAATGGCAGTAAACAGAAATCATTGGAACGTTAACGTTGACTGACTGAGATCAAAAGGTATGGCATGTTTCGAGGCGTATTGGGTGCCTTTACTAGCTTGTAGTGCAAACATGCAAACTGATAAACAAAATGTTTGTATAGCTTATGGGATTTAACTACGGGGTCATCAGTCCCTAAACTTACAAACTAGCTAATACTAAGGACGGCACAAATATCCATGCCCGAGGGGGGATTCGAACCCCCGACCGTAGTGACCTTGCAGACCGTGACAGGAGCGCCACAGTCCCCTCGGCCACCGCGGCCGGCAACTGATAAACAGCAAGGTACTTGTGAGAAAGAATTTACATTCACCACTTCAACATATTTGTAATTTAATTGTACATCATTTACATAACTTCAGCTTCCGATTTGTGTGAGGCGAACCTAGTTATTAATTGAAATGTATTTTGATAAGTCAGTCCCCAGTTGCTACGCAAGGATAAAAGTTTACTTTCAATATCAACTGATAACCTGGCGTCGAACAGGTAAGTATTTACTCTGAAGGTAGTTCATCTCTCGTCCCTCCCCCCTCCCCCCTCATCTCTCTCTCTCTCTCTCTCTCTCTCTCTCTCTCTCTCTCTCTCTCTGTGTGTGTGTGTGTGTGTGTGTGTGTGTGTGTGTGTGTGTGTGTGTGTGTGTGTGTTTTGTGTGTGTGTGTGTGTGTGTGTGTGTGTGTGTGTGTGTTAATCGCAAGCGTGAAGCTCACACTGTCACTAATGGTGCGATAGCTGTGCGCTTCTTGTATTTCAAGCGTCGACTTCGCTTTTCAATATCTCGGGATGCAATTGACTTATGTCATCAACGACATTCCTTTTGAAGCAATAATATGGTGTAACTATTTAAAAAACACAAGTTTGTGCTGAAAATAATATTCTTTACGTGTTACAAGTCCCATGGTATTTACTTTCATAAGCCCTTGCCATACGTTCAAGCCTGTGAATATCTTGTGTCAGTATCTGTTGCTGTTGCAGAGATATCTGGAATGAAAAGTGATAAGTGGGACACCCTGTATATATTATATAAAATGTCACATGAGTTGTAGGCTGAGTATCTGTTAAAGAAAATTGCTGTTTCTGGCGTTTCTGGCGTATGCCATAATTTAAGTGTTATTAATTCTTGTTTTGATATTTCGGGTTACAACCTTTCTGACATACTGAAGCTGAAAGACTCTAAGGTTTTCAAATAACCTTAGACACTATAGAGTGCGCGACTGCCTTTGCGAGTGAATGCAAGGTTATGAGCGGAAAGATCGGAGCAAGAATTAATAATATTCCGGACGCTCGCTCGTAAAATGAAGCTACGAATCGCTGGGGAAGCTTAAAGCAGCACAGTCAAACGGGTTGCCGGCATAGTCCGATCACGCATCAGAGTCAGCCAAGAGATCGCAGTTGGACAGATTATTCTTGCACAACGGTAACAATCGACAGTTAGCAGGTGATGTTGGGAGCTACGACTGGAGGAGGTAAGTCCCAATGCGTGAAGTGGCAGTTACAAAGTAAAAGTCCTTAATGTTGTGTTTCAGATTAAGTTGTATGAATTTTATAAATTTACCTTGCGTTTCCCCATATGCCTTTCTCTTAAATTTATTATGTGTTTTCCTTTGGGTATTACAGGGCCTGCAGCGTGTCACAGTATGACATTCTATTGAATTATTTTGTCTAAATGGCCCCTTTAAGTTTGTTTTTCAGTGCAATTACCATTTTAAAGTACAGCCTGTAATTACATTATATTATATGCCACAGACATGTTGTTAGGTAGATAGTAATTTCGCTATATAATTTATCACATTAATTTTGCTTGCCTTAAAATCATAAATCTTTCGTACATATTGCATCTGTGATTATGTATTTTTTACAATGTAATGATTCTTAATTAGATTTTGACAGCGTGCTATAACCCATTTTACACTTCTTTGCGCCGGCCGCGGTGGCCGAGGTGACTGAGGCGCTCCAGTCACGGTCAGCACGGCCACTACGGTCGGGGGTTCGAATCCCCCCTCGGGCATGGATATTTGTGCCGTCCTAGTTTGTAAGTAGTTGATAAGTAGTTTGTAAGTTTAGGGACTGATGACCCCGTAGTTAAGTCCCATAAGCTTAACAAATATTTGAACATTTGAACACTTCTTTGCCTTGTAGCTACTGTAATTAAGGTATTATTTGTGAATTCTTTGGTATCGTATGTTTTAGTCCTTGATACGGTATCATTGATTCCCGTTTCAAAATTCTAGTAAAATATTCTGAATTGTGATTTAGTCCATTAAAATGGCTCTCGACCGAAATAGGCCTATTTTAATGAAAGACAAGAAACTGAGTGCAGCCATTAGAATAAAATAGGTCAATGAAATTATCTTCAGTGTAGAACAGAGAAGTTCCTAGCTGTGAAATGTTGGTAATATATAACAAAAAATTTTATTACACGTAAGTTTAAAGCACTGTATGTAAGTGTAGATGGATTTCAGACCACTGAAGACGCTTAAAGAAACTAAATCTAAAGACGTATGACATAAATATACAATCTCCATCAAACTTTATATTAAAAAAAAATGTTCTTTATTCCAAATACATACACGCCCATCTTGAACAATCTTACAATAATAATAAGACTTTCCAATATTTTAATAGAAAAATTTTCATATGTTTGCTAAGCTTACGGGACATAACTGCGGGGTCATCAGTCCCTAAACTGATGAACTACCGTCAGCACAAACATCCATGCCCGAAGGATGATTCGAACCCCCGACGGGGAGCGGCCTCGCGCATCGTAGCATAGCGCCTCAATGCGCTCGGCCACTCCGCCGTGGCTATCTTGAATAGAAACTTTAATATTAAATGTCGTATATGTAATGATGTCACGCCCATTAAAACTCTTTACGTCCACCAATGTTACTCAAAGAACCAACATGAACGATTGCTGCAGTAAGCTAGCCACAACCTGCTTGAAGAGTATGGTGTACATTCCCAGTTATTCTTTGATTTCCTCATGGACACGCGCGCGCAAACTCCTCTTTCATTCCTTTTTCCCAGTTCCTATTCATCTACTATATTACCTTCTCTTTCCTTTCCAACTATAGAGTTTCGGTGTCCCATCACAATCAAATTTTCGTCTCCCTTAATTTTCTGAATGATTTCTTTCATCTCCTCATACATTTCTTCGATATCCTCATCGGCCGTGCTAGTTGGCATATAAACTTGCACTACTGTGGTCGGTGTTGGTTTTGTGTCTATCTTTGCTACAATAATGCGTTCTCTATGCTGTTCATAGTAACTTACCAGCATTCCTATTTTCGTATTCGTTATCAGACTTACTCCTGCGTTACCACCAATTGATTTTGCATTTATAACCCTGTACTCACCTGACCAGAAGTCCTGTTCATCCTGCCACCGAACTTCACTAATCCCTACCATATCTAACACTAACCTATCAATTTGTCTTTTCAAATTCTCTAACTTACCTACGCTATTAAGGGTTAGAACTTTCTACGCTCCGACCCATAGAACGCCTATTTTGTTTTTATTGATGACATATTCTTGAGTAGTCCCCGCCCGGAGATCCAAGTGGGGGACCATTTTACCTCCGGAATACTTTACTCGAGAGGATGCCATCATCATATATTCATACATTAGAGCTGCATGTCCTCGGGATAAGTAACGGCTGTAGTTCCCCCTTGCTTTCAAATGTTCGCAATAGCTGTGTGGCAAAGCCACAGTAGCTGATGTTACAAGGCCAGCTCAGTCAATCATCCAGACAGCTGCCCCTGTAACTACTGAAAAGGCTGCTGCCCCTCTTCAGGAACCACACGTTTGTCTGGCCTCTCCACAGATACCCCTCCGCTGTGGTTGCACCTACGGTACGGCTATCTGCATCGTTGAGGCACGCAAGCCACCCCACCTTGGCAATGTCTGTGGTTTATGAGGGTGGAGTTGTTACTTATCTAGGCATATACCACAAACAGCATGTACAAAACAGCGGAAATGTGCAGGAATAAAAAAAAAGGCAGTAATTTAAATCCGCCCATTTCGTAGTGTGATTCCAGAAGCTGATGCTGCCGACATCTGTTGTTGGAGCACGTTGGGATCATTTGTGGCAGGTTGAGGAAAACGTCTCGTATGTACCAGTCGCGCCGTTTCTGAATCTTCAGGCGCACGCACGTGTCGGCAAGTTGACTGAACACGTTCAGACACACGCTCCGTGTGCCGACGGCATAAACCGCTTTGGTACTCGTCTTGCTACCTGTCTGCAGCACGGGAATCCAGTATCCGTTCACTTTGAGGCTTTCTTCTCTCTCGTTGAAATTAATGCCGTGTTTATCTCATCAGCTTACCTAAACAGAACTCAGAACTCGCGTGTCAGCGAATTTTACTATGAGATTGTCCCACAGAGCGCGTGCTCATCCACGGCCGATATCTTTGCCTGTCCCAGCTTGGTTCATGTTATGTGAATCTGCAATGTCGAGAAATCGGCCGTGGCGGAGCATGCGCTGTGTGGGACCTACTACACAGTAAAATGTGCAGACATTGCAGGTCTGAGTTCTGTTCAGGCAAGCTGATGAGATGCATCATCACGACAGTCACCCTATTTACATAGCCTTAAATTCGAATGTTATGACCTAAGGGACCAAACTACTCTGATCATTTATATGCTTCCAAAACTGGATTTCGTGAAGAGATTCCCCCCCCCCCCCTTCGCTTGATAATTTAAACGCTCCAAAATCAGTTCTGGAAATCCGCTTTTATAGAGGGGTTTTCCACTTCGACTGCCGATTTACGTGCTTGGCTTGTCAGGATACAACTTCTAATAAGGCATTTTCGCTTAATATTGACACGGTGTCTTTTCAGTGAAAGAATTATAAACTGTAGATTAAATACAAATCTGTATTTAAGTAAAGAGTAGCAGCGTCTGTACGGGCTAAATCAGGAATTGAAACAGCAGTTTTTCAGACGCCATATTTGAGTGGGCTAGTAAATCCACTTTAGGTTTTAGCACATAACAACGCAACGAAGAACGGTTTAGGAAATTCTGTTTTAGTCTTCCGGAATGGTACACGTAACCATAGTAAATAGCTTCAACAAGAGATAGGAAAGTCTCGAGGAGAGTGGATACCGGATTTGCGTGCTGTAGCGAACGATGGTTGCAGGTAGCAAGGGAAGTACCACAACGGTAATGACCACGGAAAAACCCTCGGACGTTGGAGCGACAGGTAAGTACATATACCGAAGAGCCGAAGAAACTGGTGCAGGCAAGCGTATGCAAACAGATGTAAACGCTCAGAGGACGATGCTGCGGCCGGCAACGCCTATATGACAGGTGTATGCCGCAGGCGTTAATCTGTTAGTGCTCCTGCAGTGGCAGGTTATCAGATTTGAGTCTGAACGTGGTGTTATAACCGGCGCGCGGGATGTGGGGTGTGGACCATTTCACGAGTGTACCATGAACATCGGGAGTACGGTGTAACGTCAAATCTGCGACATCGCAGCGGCCGGAAGGACGGCTGAAGAGAATCGTCCAACGTGGCAGAAGTGCAACACTTCCAAAATTGCTACGGATTTCAATGCTGTGCCATCAGCAACAGTCCTTGCGCCACCATTTCTTATTTTATTTCCTTTTTCTGCAGGTCGCGCCCTGCCGCAAATCGATTGCATGCCTATTATAAGTACTTTAAGCCTTAGGTGTTGCTGGTTCAATATGTAATGACGCACTGACGCCATTAAATTGCATGCAATTTCCTTCGTATGGTACTGATAGCTTGTTACTGTGTGTTCCTTGTAGCACAGTGCAACGTTTTGCACGAAAATAACGCACACCACTGTCCTGTTTGATTGCCTGTTATTCCAAGCATGTTTTAGTGCGATTCCTATCTTTAGAGGCCAAAGGTGTCCCATGTAAGTGATAAGTGCAGGCCAGCTGCCCTGCGTTGGATAGGGTCAGAGGCAACACCGAAAATATTGGTATTCTCAGTACTGTTGATCTCTGATTACTGAATGGCCTGACGATTTCCGGAATGGAATGTCAAGCTCCAACTAGGATTTTGCATTCAAAGTCTGTTACATCCAGTCGTGCTGCCATTACCGTGGCGGGAACCTCGTCACGTGAATCACTGGAGTACCAACGACAGCTACACCAACGCATCGCCCTTATATACCTTGAGCACGTGATACCACCTCAATCCGTATCTGTCCATATCGCTTGTATCACATGACTTATGTCACCTCACTGTGTTTTCAATACAACTGTCGTTGTCTTCAGTCCGCAGACTGGTTTGATGCAGCTCTCCACGCTACCCTGTCCTGTGCAAGCCTTTTAATCTGAGAATACGCGCGGCAACCTGCATCCTTTTGAATCTGCTTACTGTATTCGTCCGTCGGTCTCCCTCTACGAATTTAACCCCACTCTCTTCCTTCTGATGTTAAGTTGACTATTCCTTGATGGCTCAGAATGTGCCCCACCAATCTATCAAATGTTCAAATGTTTGTATAGCTTATGGGACTTGTACGGGGTCATCAGTCCCTAAACTCACAAACTACTTATGTACTAGCTAATCCTAAGGACGGCACAAATATCCATGGCCGAGGGGGGATTCGAACCGCCGACCGTAGTGGCCGTGCAGACCGTGACTGGAGCGCCTCAGTCCCCTCGGCCACCGCGGCCGGCACCAATCTATCCCTTGTATTAGTCAAACACATGTACAAAACAGCGGAAATATTCATGGATGAAAAAATGCAGTAATTTAACTCCGTCCATTTCGCTGTGTGACACCAGAAGCTGATGCTGCCGACATCTGTTGTTGGAGCACGTTGGGATCACTTGTGGCAGGTTGAGAAAACGTCTCGTATGCACCAGTCGCGCCAGAACTTTTCTCCCTAATTCTGTTCACCACCTCCTCATTAGTTTCGTGATCTACCCATTCGTCTATAGCACCACATTTCGAAAGCTTCTATCATATTTATGTCCGAACTCCTTATCGTCCATGTTTCAGTCCCGTACAATGCTACACTCAAGACAAATGCTTTCAGAAAGGACTTCCTAACATTTAAATTAATATTGAATGTTAACAAGTTTCGCTTCTTTAGAAACGCATTTCTTCCCGTAGACATTCTGCATTTTATATATTCTATACTTCGGCCATCAGAAGTTATCTTGCTACCCAAATAACAAAATTCATCTACTACTTTTATTGTGTCATTACCTAATCTAATTCCTTCAGCATCGCCAGATTTTCTGATATAACATTCCATTACGTTTGTTTTATTCTTGTTTCAATGTTCATCTTGTATCTTCCTTTAAAGACACTGTCCATTCCGTTTAATTGCTCTTCCAGGTCATTTGCTGTGTCTGACAGAATTACTATCTCGTCAGCAGACAGCTAGGTTTTTTTCCCTCTTCCTGGACTTTAATTCCCTCTCCAAATTTCTCAATTGTATTTATTAAATGAAATGTACGTTCAGATATCTGCAAATCTATGGGACTTGAATATTGTGGTAGTCAGTCTCTAAGGCTTTACAAACTCTAACCTGGACACACACACACCCTGAGGGAAGAGTCGAACCTCCGACGGAGAGGATAGGCGGGCTCCACAGCAAGTCGCCTTAGTGCGCTCGGCCACTCGACCGTGGCTGAAATATAAGTCAGCCAAGGGCGAGTGAAGTGAATACTAGTATGCAGCAGTGTTTTGCTAGTGCAGTGTGCATGTGTTGGAAGAGCGCGGGTAGGTGTTGAACGGCCAAGCGCCGCCAACACCGCGGTCTTCCGTTCTGGTTCCCTGCGTCCTTCGCTCATAACGGCCAAGGCTGCACTACACTCGGCGAGGTTTTTCACCCTGCTGGTTAACATCCCGCTCGATGCAGAAACTGTACACGCACAGAAGTGAACCAAACATTAAGTTTGCCCACTAAACGGTATTCGTCGCTATAATGACTGTTAAAAATATTTTTTTGCGATCCCATTTCTAACATTCTGTCGCTATCAAGCAGACTGGTGTGTTGTTCATACTCGCCCTTCAGAGTAAGTCGTGACCTGTAAAACCTGCTGATATATTCCAGGAGTCTGAATGGAAATTCGCATGGCGGTCCAACTACAGTATTGAAAAAAAGGGGCATTGTCAAGCACTAGGTCAGTTACTTACGCGCGAAGTAAGACACTTTATCGCTTAGGAGTACTGTCATTTTCTTTTGGCTTTGTCCTGCATTCGCAGGGTCGTTGCCGGCCGCGTTGGCCGAGGGGACTGCGGCGCACCAATCACGGTCTGCACGGCCACTACGGTCGGGGGTTCGAATCCCCCCTCGGGTATGGATATTTGTGCCGTCCTTAGTGTTAGCTAGTTCGTAAGTAGTTTGTAAGCTTAGGGACTGATGACCCCGTAGTTAAGTCCCATAAGCTATACAAACATTTGAATTTGCAGGGTCGTTCAGGTTACTCCGGATATGACGAGTTGGTTGTGGTGGTCCAGAAGCACTTGTTTCGCCACCCCATTAAACCCTGACAAGAAATGTGTCCATCCCAGCTGTCTGCGTTTACTGTCATATACGTGTAAGTGAACGAAAATATTTTTCGAAATGTAAAATATTTGTCATCTTTGGTGCGTCTATGAAATTAAAAAAGGCTTCTTAAGTTGCCTGCAATATGTACACGTTTATGTTTTACACTATTTCGTGTTTAAAATTTATGGCAGTTTAAGTTATAAACGGTTTCGCCTTTTTTTCCTATTTGTGACAAGCGATATTTTAATTTTGTTACTTGCAGTTTCTGTAGTTGATGTTCTATGTGTGTTCTCTTGGCCCTGGTTGGTCTTTCTGCTTTTCTTCATATCATTGGATTACTTTATTTCGCGGTACTAGGCACAGACTTATTTGTTTTTCTGGTGGTTTTGTTCTCATGGTGTAGCCAACTGTTGAAAGTGTGTTTGCGATATCTTTCCTTTGTCAACATTAGTTTTCGTTATAATTGTGCAATTACTTCACCACCAGTTCTCCTTTATTACAAACCACTGAGAAGGGCAGTATGAATTCGAAATTTTTTCGAAATGTTTGATAATCGTGTTACTGAGGAGGCGAGGCTTGGGTGCTAGCCCGGTGTACGGCTAGTTATTCGCATGTAGGAAATCCACCGGGCAGATTCCAACCAGTGCCGGAAACCTTCCCATTTTCCATGCGAGCAGCAGGGTTTGGAGCTCTCCCCTCCCCCTGACGACTTCCATTTCTCCTTTTAACTTGATTTTAATTCTCGTTGTTTCTCTTTTTACATTTTTAGGCTTCTCATTTAGGAGCATACACTGTTCTCCTGTATCTGCTTGTCGTTAATTAACTGGGATTCTAGATCTGTCGCGACGTTCCTTGCAGAATCCCGCTTTTTCTATTGGTTTTAGTAATGTTCTACTTGAATTTAACCCCATTTTAGTTCCTCTATTTTGTCTCTCGTTACGGTCTTAGCCGACCACACCCTGGCTTGTACTCCATACAGAGGTCATCGGACTGATGACCTAGCTGTTTGGTCCCATCCACCCATCAGCCAACCAACCAACCAACCTCATTTTGGAAAGCGGCGCCTTACCCCGCACGGCCAACTAGATCGGCATCATCTTAGGAGTATGTGGTAGCAAGTTCAGACCAGAGAGAAAAAAAAAGTAGCATAATTGCAGTCTTTCTCCTTCTGGCGCCAACGCAGGCGTGTATTCCCACACGCAAATGATCATCGACGTGCGAAAATGCATCCCGCGACAGATAGGCCCAGGCACCTTGCGTTCTTTCGTTCCAGCTCGGTGATGTTTAGTGTAGGCTCTATAAAATGAGAAATTTCCAACTTGGTCACGTCCCACATATCTTCAGTTGGCCAGAAACCTAGTGATGCAGTTCTTGCAACCTACTAAGAGGACGTTGCATAACAATAGCACGTGGACGGTTCTGTCTCAAAACGCGCACCAGCGTCGTGTCTAAGAACTGTCATTATCAGGCTTACAGCAGCCAGTGTGGAGACACATTTGCTGGTGACTGCTCGCCTGGCACACCAAGGAATCTGCTGCCGCCGCGGAGGACTGGCCGAGCGTCACGTTGCTCGCCTTTGGACCTTACAGTCCTCCCTCTGGCATGGGTATGTCTGTTGTTTTTAGCATACGTCAGTTTAAGAAGTTTGTAAGCCTAGGGACTGATAACCGCAGGAGTTAAGTCCTATAATAGTGCTTCCATCACTCGCGTAGAGACGGGACATGTCGCTGCAGATAGTCCATCTTTTTCTACAGTTACGTCTTTGATGACACCAGAGTAGTCATGATTGGAGATTTTAAGTGGTAGCTTTGACAGATTCACAAGTATTTGTTAGTTCTGTAAAGGAGACCGCATAGAGAACTTAGAGTATTGCTGAAGTTAATGATTACAAGGATAGGCATTGAATTAAAATTTGTGCCACAGCCAAGAATCGAACCCAGATTTCTGGAATACTAGGCAGTCGCTACAACCATTCAGCCATCGTGGCGTTGTGGATAACGCAGATGCACATAACTTACGCAAGTTTCCATCTTCGATAAAACTTCAATTCTGACTCTCCTTGTAATCATCAGCTTTGATACGTTGAGACTACGTCTGTTTCAGGCAAATTGTGTCTGATATTGTTAAAGTGTTAGGGATCCCCACAAGATAAGTTTAAATGGGTAAAGGGAGACATAAAGGCGATTCAGAAGTGGGCTGCTAGATTTGTAACTGGTAAGTTTGATCAACGCCTCGGTTGCACAGTGGTAGAGTGCTAGATTACAAATCCAAAGGTCGCGGGTTCGATCCCCGCCAGGTCCTAGGATTTTTATCTGTCACTTTCCACTTCTTTCACCTCTGGCAGTATTGCTCATGTGAAAAATACCGAGTAGCACCGTGGTTCGGAACCCACGTTAAAGTGTAGGTCCCCCTATAACTGCCTGGGTAAGTCAGTTCGAAGGTCGGAGGAAGGCAACGGCCTACCACCTCCAAACAGGACCATGCCTAGTAAAGCACTGTGGTGTTCAAACCAATCTTCGGATTGTTGACTGCTTTTTTAGGTTTGATCACTCTAAGAGTGTTACAGAAATGCTTAGGAAACTCAAATGGTGGCCGCGGCAGAATAGCTAAAATGTTCATATGTTTATAAATCTATCGGATCAAATTGCGTGGTCATCAGTTCGTAGCTTACAAACTACTTAAACTAAGGTAAACTAACATAAGGAACACACACACACACACACACACACACACATATATATATATATGCAGTAGGGAGGACTCGAACCTCCGACGGCGAGCAACCGCGCGTTCCGCAGCGAGGCGCCTTAGACCGCTCGGGTACTCCACCGCGGCGGCAGAATAGCTGTGCGCACTAAGGCGCCCAACTGCTGTGCGCGCGGCCGATCGCCGTCGAGGGTTACAGTCCTTCCTCGGGCATGGGTGTTTGTGTTGTCCTTAGTAAGCTTAGGGACAAATGACCACCGTAGTTAAGTCCCTTAGATTTACAAACATTTGAAAATTTTGAAATCTTTGGAGGAAAGGCGTCATTTTTTCCGAGAAACACTAACGCGGAAATTTATAGGGCCCTAATTTGAAGTTGACTGTGAAACTATTCTGCTCCCACTGATTTACATTAAGTTTAAAGACCAGTATCAGAGAAATCTGGGCTCGTAAGGAGGCATAGGCACATTCGTTTTTCTGTCATTGTAATTGGGTGTGGGTCAGAAACGGAAATGAGCAGTGATGGTACGTAATGGATTGCAGAATATATACTTTGATGTAGTCCTGCTACAAACACAGTTCTCAGTGGTTTCTAAGGACACAGCAGGTGCAAAATGTGCACACCATGCGTCTTTGGATTATGTTTGGTCCGTCTCCGGCAATGCGTCGAAATCGACGGATACCACAAATCGAGGTGGCCTATTGTTAACACACAGGACTCTCATTCTAGAGGACGGCGGTTCAAATCAATCTCTGGCTACCCTGATTTATTTTTTTCTTGATTTTTGTAAATCCCTCAAAGCGAATGCCGGGATGGTGCCTTTCAGAGGGCACGGCCGATTTCGTTCCTCATCCTTAATAATAATTAGACTTCTCGCCTTGTTTCTAATGACCACGTTGTCGACGGGACTTTAAACGCTAATCTTCTTTTCTTCTCCTGTACAGTGTGGGTAGTGGCGAACCTGGTCTCCAGGTGCGGGACTGCTCCACATACAAGTATTGATGGTTACTACATACGAGAGGCGTGCATATTCAGATTTTTACCTGCCCTTGCTTGGCCTGGGAGACAGGCGAGAAAGCTACCACACGCTGTTAAAGGAACGGGCAGGTTGCTTTACTTCCAGCCAATCCAGGCAATTCCCAACCCAAGCACATCTCGGGACACGCGTTCGCTCTTCCAACTGCTGTGCTTCTACGTAGCAGTTCATTCTCTGGCCCTCATTATCGAGCTTTGTGTACGGCTCGGAAGTTTATGAACAGTTTTTTCATCTTTTTTCAAAGTATAACAATACGATGCCCAATATTAAGTAAGGGGAAAGTATGCAGGTTGGGCTGCAACCGTCTGAAAAGCTTGTAAGGTTGTTGCAGGGTAGAATGTGCGGAGGAATAATTGTTGCGTCATTCAGATTTGATTTGATTAGATTAGCATTGAAGTTAGTCAGGAGTTTGTGCGCGCAAAGACAAGCATCTTGCTTCTACAGGCGGTGTTGCCAAAAGTGTTCCTCAGAGCGCACGAGACAGTTGACTTGTTGGTTTCGGTTCAATCCAATTTCAAATTTTTGTATCTTACTGGATCTGAGGAGGGGGGGGGGGGAAGGAAGATAATGTTTGGCAACGTCATTGGCAGCCTGCTTGAATATTCGCGACTTGGTATGCTAACTTCAGTAAATTAAACTGAATAAAACGCAACGTGTCACAATTTTTCTTAACAGTTACTTTCAGCAGAACCTACCCCGAAATACTTCACTAACTTACCAGATCAGGGGCGTAGATTATTGGGGCGGCGATACGGAATTCAAACCCCAGACCCAAATCCAGAAAGATTGTCTCTTTATTAAAAGGCTCACAATGCAACCTGGTAACCTGTGGGCGACTTTTACACGTCGAAACGTGTGGATGTATTTAGAATACTGATGTGAATTAACTCATCATGCTGGATACCTAGTTAACGTTTGTCACGTGGAATTGCAGTGTTGCCACACTGGCAATCGGCTACCGCTCTACTATAGGCGACACACACACACACACACACACACACACACACACACACACACACACGCAGTGGCGGCGCTAGGCGTCGGCGACGTCGGCCACCGCCGACGGCCTCGCGCCTATGCGGGCCTCGCAAAACATTGTTAAAATTTTAGGTTTTTTTGTTTCTTTTTTTTTTTTTTTTAATTTTATTTGATGTATAACGGCGCTTTCCAACTGCTAGGTTATATAGCGACGACCTACATAGAATTTACACTAGCTTAACCAATTGACGAACATAACATTCGTACCCAAGGGTGGGATTCTACCCCCGGCGAGAGCGATCTCGCTCACCGTGGTATGATGCCTTAGTGCGCTCGGCCATTTCCGTATGAGTGCAGTAGTGATGTAAATTTTAGTTAAGTACTTACATAACAATTTCTTCAGTACATTTTAGAAGACGATTTGGAAGAAGTATATCCAAACGTCTATATAACAATCAGAATCATCCCTTGTTCCCGTCTGTACAGCTTCGGCCGAGAGAAGCTTCACAAAGTTAAAATTGATTAAGACTAACTTGAAAAGCACAATGATCCAAGAAAGACTATCTGTGTTGTCAGTACTATCAACTGAAGCCGAATTAGCGGCTAGTATTAAGATGTGGCCTTAAAAAATTCAGTTAGACGAAAAGGTAATAAGTTCCTCTAATTTGTGTTTGTTTATTGTAATTTTTGTCATTGCCATAATATTCGTATATTATACTAATAGAATTTTAGTATAGTGATTATTGATGTATAATTCAGCCCATTTAACATTTTCGTCATTAATGAATAAATGAAAGGGGCCGACGCCCAGATTTCGCTAGCGCCGCCACTGCACACACGGCGGAGTGCTGTTAATACCAGCTGGCCGCGGTCACCGTCTTTAGTTGACAGTAGTTAAACCCGCATACCCCAGACGCTGATGTGGCAGAAGAGACTAGGGCGCTCGTCACCAACAGCGTGGACACCTTGTGAAACGTAACACCGGTGCTCGGAAACACTTCAAAGTTTTAACTGGTTCTATAGCTCGTCGCTAGAAATCTTGCTTGCTGTATGAGTGGTGGCGTGTTCAATTGCTGGGCTCGCGAAAGGTTTCTGGGTACAGGAATAATTGCCGGCCGCGGTGGCCAAGGGGATTGAGGCGCTCGTCACGGTCTGCACGGTCACTACGGTCGGGGGTTCGAATCCCCCCTCGGGCATGGATATTTGTGCCGTCCTTAGTTGTAGGTAGTTCATAAGTAGTTTGTAAGTTTAGGGACTGATGACCCCGTAGTTAAGTCCCTTAAGCTTAACAAACATTTGATTTACAGGAATAATTGTCCCTGACCAGAATGGTATGCACAAGGGTCAAAGTATATTAATTATCTGCTTCAAGTCATGTCAATATATATGGCAGATAATTCTTGAACAACGCATAATACCACAATTCGTGCTTCCAAATGTCAATATTAAATAAATGCTGATATCTGCAATAAGAAATGTAATAAATTATGTTCCTTGAAACCTATCTTACATACAGAGTTTTATTATTGCAATATTCATTATACAAAACAGATATAACGCGTTTGTTTATACTACTTCGTACGTAGACATAATTTTAAGTTACGCTCGCCGTGCCCTGGATGTGCTCCAAAATACTCAGTAATTGTCGGGGCAACATCAGGTGTGTCACGGATTGGTTTTCGCACTACACGATGTACTTGGAAATCTTACTCGGTTCTTAAAAGCGTTCAAATTTGTATTTAAAATGTTCAAGTGTTGTAAATCTAAGGGACTTAACTACGTTGGTCATTAGTCCCTAGGCTTACAAACTACTTACACTAACTTAAAGTAACTTGTGCTAAGGACAACACAAGCACCCATGCCCGAGGGAGGACACGAACTCCCGATGGCGAACGGCCGCGCGCACCGCAACAGGGAGCTTCAGTGCACTCGGCTATTCTGACGCGGCTCTTAAAAGCGTCTGAAAACGTGTGCAGGCGGTAGACGTCGCGTTGGACAAAATTGTGAATTCAGCCACCGGGCCACAGCTGCATTTCTGTGTTGCTGTGCGTGTCCCTATAGGTCACTATCACATCTGCGTAGTCTTCGCTGGACTAAATTTGAGTACGTGGTTTAATCTGTGCTGACTCCATGAGCAGTCTGCAGGCCATTGATCGATGTTTCCCCTCCCATCCTTTAGTTATTTCCACCCATGATCTCCTTGCTGACCTTCATCGTGCTGCCTGCTCCGTTACCTTTCTCTGGGTGCCAAGCCATGTTGGTATTACAGGGAATGAAGAGGCGGACCGGTTAGCTAGATCGGCAATTACTCGCTGCCCACCTCCCTTTCTAATTCCGGGTGCGGATCTGCGGGTGCAGATCAGATCTTTGCTTCACTCCTCATGGGAAAGTTGGAAAGCTATTGCCCCTTCCAATAAACTCCGCACCATCAAAGATACGACTGCAGCTTGGAGTTCATCTTTACGCCCTTCCCGGAGAGAATCAATTGTCCTCTGTCGCCTTCGTCTTGGACACTGCAGACTGACTCATGGATTTCTTTTACGAAATAACAATCCACCACATTGTGATTGTGGAGCTGTACAATCCGTGTCTCATATTCTGACTGAATGTCCTCTCCATTTGACACTTCGTGGCGACTATGGCCTACCGCCTTCGTTGCCTCTAGTTTTGGCGGATGACCCACGGATGGTTGATCGCGTCCTTGCCTTCCTCCGTGAAAGTAGATTTTATTGTCAGCTCTAGTACTCGCTTGGTCGGGGTGAGTGGGTTTGTGATTCTTGGCTGTTTGTGGGGTTTAGAGCCTTATCCCCACCAGTCCCTCACTCTTTTACATTTTAACGTAGCTTTATTTCTCTCTGCTCTGGAGCTGTGATACGTTGACCACTGTGCCATTAGTAACTTGTGGTTTAGGGTAGAGGTCGCTTCCGGAGCTGTGGGAGCGGACACTGTAGCATTTGCTGCCCTGGGTTGGTCTTAGTCTTGTTGGTGAGACGATTTTAATTCCTAGTGTAATGGGCTTTTGGCTTTCCCCTACTTTTCTTTGGGTTCCGTGGCGTGTACAATTTGAGGTTGAAGGGACTGATGACCTCGTTGTTTGGTCCCTTATGTCCCCCCCACCACCACCACCACCACCACCACATTTGAGTTGTTACCTGACTGACTGTAAGACCTGTCTCAGACTACAAACAGACGGGCACGTGACCTCATCAGACCGAAACCAGAGTAAACGCAGCGCGGTTGAGTGGAGGCCCGCTTCCCCTGTCGATGCGGGACGAGGCAACCCTTCCTGCAGTACCGTCTGTGGGAAACACAAAACCACAGAGGAAGGCGTCCGACGCGCATCTGCTACATTTCATAAAGCAGACCTGTGTCGGCAAGCCGTGGTGGAATGGCAGAGCGTTCTAAGGTGCCTTGCTGTGGAGCCGCAGTTCCTCTTCATCGGAGGTTCGAGTCCTCCTTCGCGCGCGCGCGTTTGTGTGTGGGTGTGCGCGTTTGTGTGTGGGTGTGCGCGTTTGTGTGTGGGTGTGCGCGTTTGTGTGTGGGTGTGCGCGTTTGTGTGGAAGCGCGCGCGTTGTTGTTGTTGTTGTTTGCTAGTCTAGGTACTAATGATAACCTCAGTAGAAAAGTCCCAGAGATATAGAAACATTTGACTTCATTTGAGTGTCGGAAAATGTCACCAACATTTAATGGCGCCAATGTGAAAATGTCTGTCGACAGCTAATTTTGCATTATCAATGAATGAATTGCAGCAGGAGAAGCGTTTTGCAGTCCCCAGTTTAATTCCATGTCGTAACCTAACCACACGAGATGTAGTCAGCCAGCGCCAACAGAACTAACATCATGACTGCTTCGTTTCTGGAGCTTAACGCTTGCCTCTATGAGCAAAGTCCTACACAAAAATTTCAGAAACAGCGCTCAAATCAAACTGTAATTTCTGGCTATCATTGATTAGTGCGTACACGAGCTGCCGCGTTACGATCTAATCAGACCTGCTTGTCTCTTTAATTACAGGTTATTAACGACACAAGCAGATTCCAGGCGAAAAACAGACTCGTAGGATCAAAAATAAGAAGGAATAGAAAACTCAGTTCTATAATGGAATATTCGTAACAACGTATAAGAACTTAAACTCAGCTCTAAGCCGCCTTGCTGCGGAGTTCGCGTCCGCTCCTCGTTGCCGCAGCGGAGCGGCTGAGAGCATTGAGGCGCTATGCTACGATGCGCGAAGCACTTGCCCGTCGGGGGTTCGAATCTCCCTTCGGGTATGGATATTTGTGCTGTCTTTAGTAGAAGGTAGTTCATAAGTAGTTCGTAAGTTTAGACTGATGACCCCGCAGTTAAGGCAACAGGCGGATGAAGGGCAACAGGCGGATTGTGTTTTTCTCGACTTCAAAAAGGCGTTCGACGCGGTGCCACACTGCAGACTGCTAACGAAGATTCGAGCTTATAGAATAGGTTCACAGATTTGTGACTGGCTGGAAGACGTCCTAAGTAATAGAACGCAGTACGTTGTTCTCGACGGCGAGTGTTCATCAGATACGAATGTATCATCAGGCGTGCCACAGGGGAGTGTGATAGGACAGCTATTATTTTCTATCTATATAAATGATCTGATGGATAGAGTAAGTTGTAATTTGCGGCTGTTTGCTGATGATGCTGTGGTGTATGGGAGGGTGTCGTCTGTAACTGACTGTAATAGCATACAGGATGACTTAGACAAAATTTCTAGTTGGTGCGAAGAATGGCAGCTAGCACTCAATGTAGAAAAATGTAAGGTGAAGCGCATGAGTAGAAAAAAAATCCTATAATGTTCGAATACAGCAATAGTAGTGAGCTTCTTGATGCTGTCGCGTCATTCAAATATCTAGGCGTAACATTGCAGAGCGATATGAAATGGAACGAACATGTAAGGACAGGTGTGAGTAAGGCGGACAGCCGTCTTCGGTTTATTGGGAGAATTTTGGGAAGATGTACTTCACCTGTAAAGGAGACCGCGTATAAAACGCATGTGCGACCACGTCTTGAGTATTGCTCAAGTGTTTGGGACCCGCAGCAGGTCGGTTTGAAGGAAGACATAGAGGCGGTTCAGAGACGAGCAGCTAGATTTGTTACCGGTAGGTTCGACCAATGCGCGAGTGTCACGGAAATGCTCCGGCAACTCAATTGGGGATCGCTGGAAGATAGACGACGTTCTTTTCGTGAATTTCTGTTAAGTAAATTTAGAGGGCCGGAATTTGAAGCTGAGTAGTACGATCTTGCTGCCGCCTACTTACATTTTGCGTAAAGATCACAAAGACAAGATAAGAGAAATTAGGGCTCGTACGGAGGCATATAGGCATTCTTTTTTTTCCTCGTTCATTTTGGGAGTGGAATAGGAAAGGAAATGCCTAGTAGTGGTACAGTGTACCCCCGCCACGCACCTTACGGTGAATTGCGGAGTATGTATGTAGATGTAGAAGCTTAACACACACTCGAACATTTGCCTCCCGTCGGATGTAAGATTCCTCCCTAGGCAGAGGCGTTGATACGGGGGGGGGGGGGGGAGAACATTTTTTTTCACTCGTGCTAAAATTAAAAAATTAAAATTTCTGTAATGAATATGACAGACTGGAAACGTCGCCAACACAGAGAGGTTCCAGGGTATCTGTAAGTTGTAATCGATGCTTAGTTGAGCTTTGGCTTATTCCTTATTGTCTGAACACTTTCTCGAATGTCTTATGTGTGGACTTCGTGAGACCTAGGCAAGCGCTGCGCACAATTTTCACCACACAAAATCTTGTCAGTTAAAAAAGAAAAAGGGGAATAATGCTCAGGTAACGACCACCTAACCGTCAGTAACAATGAACAAGTATTGTTGATTTCCAGCCAGATACACGCTCCACAAATTGTTTAAAGTACCGCGCGAGGCTTGCCTAGCGTCTTACGTTTAATACTGCTACCAACTTCAGTGATCTACTAACTATAGTAAAAATGTTCAAATGTTTGTATAGCTTATGGGACTTAACTACGGGGTCATTAGTCCCTAAACTTACAAACTACTTATGCACTAACTAACACTAAGGACGGCACAAATATCCCTGCGGCGGCGAACTTGTTCGTGACACAGACAAATGTATTTTTTAACGAGTCATGTTCCCATCCTCTGCTTACAAGAAGCAACATTACCTTCGTCCCACTACCGCAAATGCACGCTGATATCACGTTGTAATCTCGAAAGTGTCATTTCGCCAAAGTACTATTACAAAGAAGCGACGGATGTCTATCATAAGAGGCGACAGTGGTCTTTGTTAATAACTGTCGCCTTTCAGCTAGCTCATATTAGTCAGCACTGCAACTTCATTTCGGTAATTTGGGTTTCCAAAGGGCGATGTTCAGGTGCTGAAACGTAGGGCAGACCGGGGTAACGGCGCCATGTTTGGGTAATGACGCCACCCCAGTTTTATGACGACCGATTGGCAGTACGAGTACGCTTGCCAGTCTTCTATCTCTGTTACCTACTGCGGAACTAATTCCTGTGGTCGCCTTCAGTGATTGTTGACAGGTATTAATAGTATGAAAGAAATGGTTAGTTTCGACGTTCTGGATCTGTATTTTATTGAAATAAGTACTTCTGTAGGCTGTCAGTGCTTGTTAATACTCGCATTAACGTAATCTGTACAGATTTAGCTTCGATTTCGTGTCTCTAACATAATTGTTTCGCAAACGTCAAGCTTTAATTTGACGTTCTTAGCTATATTTTGCACCTGGGGCAATGACACAAGGGTGGAGAATTTAGGCAAAATGAAGTGTAATACAGATACATACATTTTGTGAACTGGCCACTTTCAGAATGTAGACAATTTAGTAGTTTTGAAGTGCCAAAAACTGTATTTCGGACTTTGCGGTGTCTTAAACAAGCTTAAATTGTAAAAAGTATTTTTATTCCACTTTTACATCGACAATTATTTGAAGCCTTCTAAGTGTCTGATACAGAAAGGTGATAAGTATAAATTACAACGGTTGTAACTCTTATTTACTACAATTCGTTCATGGTGAAGGTTTATCCTTTATTTTCAAATGTATGGCGTCATGATCCCGGAATCTAGGGTAATGTCGACACTGTATGTACTTTCACAATATACCTTACCATTTTGTTTCGTTAATGTTCAGGTGGATCGGTTCTTTGCGGTCGTTCCTTCGTTATTGTTCTGGGTTGTTTGTTGTGCTCTTAAAACAAAGGACGTCGTGCCCTCTGGCAGAGTGCATATGTTCAACTTTGTAACTTCATTTAGTGCCACATATCCAAAACATAAGCAACTGGATCTAGAATCTATAATATCGTACTTTTTTCGTTAATATTTCTATCTGATATAGAGCTCTAAAGCCATCATCTAATTACCTGAAACATTTTATATTGTCTGTACCTATCTCATTTATAGTGCGTATTAAATGTAAACTTTATTTCTGCGTTTTTCGAAGAAAACTGTGAAATAGAATTCCTGGCGAGTCCGTGTCTAGAGTTGTCCTGCTGGCGGTTTCCAGGAACTATTTAAAGCGCTAGTATCTTTCCCCATTTCTCTCCTCTCTTACAGAACTGCAATCTCCAGTAACAGTGAAGCCTCGCGTCGTTAAACTGCACTACTTCACAGTTCGCAGAATTTACTCGTTAGTGAGATTCCCAATCTTTTTCTGCTGAGCTTAAAAAAGAACGGCATCACCAACTTCTCCATCCGATCGGCAGTATTATTTTACTGCTAATAACTTCAGTCCTTTTATGACTTCGTGCAGTAATGATAGGAATGACGTTATTAACCTGGACCGAAGTCACGGTTACTTTTAGAGAATGTCCTTGCCTTCAAGTGTCTACTGTGACGAAGGGCCCAGAACACATTTACCCACTGCTGTTATGCGCGGCTCTCGTTGCTTTATTCGTTCTAGCCTCTTTGCAGTTTCCAGTGACGTGCAAAGTGCATAGGATGTTATGTGCCCATTTAAAAGGAAGAGAATTAACCTCAAATGTATGGGGAATGTGCCATCGGAAATATTGAGCAACAAATGAATTACCCACATACATTTGAACTTGCATTGTGACTGGTTAATAGTAATTGCAAATTACGCCGTTTTCCACAACTTTGTCCCTCGTACTGTTTATGAAACCAAAGGCACGTTATCGATGATCGAACTTAAAGGTTTGCAGGTAGAGGACTAGTACGATGAATAATTGCAGTAAAGTGGGACAAGACTGCGCACTTAAGGTTTAATTAGCGATATAATGGAAAAAACATTACAAATTACAATAATATTTTAACTGGCAATTCATCTGACTTTTTTTCTGTTGTATAACAGAGTCCAAAAGTCATACGTATAATCTACACTGTATTTCGCATTTAATAATAAAAATGTAATACAAATGCTCAGACTTAACCAACCGCGGGGTAAGAGTGCGTTTCCACTAGGGTAAGTTTGCGCATTATCATTAAAATGATAAAAACACAAGTGTCAATCCCTTTTCTTCATTTAATTCATCTTATACATAAATATAATTCCCCTTATTTCTGGGCATATAGTAATGAGTTTTAGTACAAAATATGCTTAATTGAACAATTGAGGAGCTTGTGAGAGAGAACCTGAAGGATAATATTCCAATTGGAGGTAAAGCTGTTTAACAGAAGTCACAAATGAAGTGTCCAGAACTTCTCACATTTTAAACACTGAATTCAATCTTCTATTGGCGAATTATTGTAATTTTCAGCACAGCCGGGACAGTGAAAAGTACATGGATTTTTCCGTCGACGTATTTAAGGTTTGATTTTCTTTCTTTTATTTGCTTGATCAGAATCACTTATTCCAAACTCCCTCGCTTAGACTTCCCCTTTTTCAGGCCCTCTTTTGCAGCTTCTAGCATTTCTGGAGTGCATGCTTTCCGTTCAGTTTTTCTTTTGTAGACGCTACAATAGAAACTCTTTTAGGACTACTATCATTGTACAACATCGACCTCTAATGTTCATAAACGTTTCTAGCTTCACAACAACGAAAAAGGTAATAGCTAATGGGGTAAGATTATCCCCCCCCCCCCCAAACTCATAAGCTTGCGCCACAGTACGAGACTGCAGCTTTTGTCTGCTCATGGAAACGCTTTGCACGAAATTCTATGTTTCAATGTATCACAAGACTGACAATAAATCGTAGTTCACTATAGTATAAAGTTAAACATCGGGAGCTCATTATTGTCTGAGGAAAGGCTTATTTTCGCAAGACAAAATTTTATATAAAAAATGTAAAATATTTCTTACCGTATTGCGCAGCCGTTAGCACTACGACAACAACCAAGCTAAGTCAACAAAGAGTCAGCCACAGAGGCTGTTTCGTGCGATGCAGTGCAGCCAACTGCTGGATATTTAAAACTGAGATACACGCGTGGCGCAGTCGTACCCGCTGTGCAGACTTACCCATTCTACTCTAATTATGAAAATGCTGCAAGCAAAAGAGGATACAGATACTAAAAGGAAATGGACATTAAGTGAAAATAGGTTATGCAGGAACTGCAAGAAGACAAAGATACAGATACACGTCAATACTACAGACATCAGAGAGAGAAAAAAAAGCATATGTAAAAGAAAGCGTTCAAATGACGAGCCAGTTCGAAGAATGAGTATACGGATTGGCTATACAAGATAAATATACTTGAAGACAATATTATCTACATTTGCACATAAACTTCGCAATACACTGAAAGGTGCGCGGCGGAGGTTACCGCCTACTTCTATTGCGAACCATTTCTTTTTCTGTTTCCTTTTAGAAGGCAGCGAACTGGTATAATACTTTAATATTAAAATAGGTGTAGTTCGCGAAAAGTTTATACACTTTATTGTATAACAAGGTGACCGATTTCCATCTTATACTAAGATAATCTTCAGACCGATTTGTCTCGGCATCAAAGTGAGACAAATCGGTCTGAGGATGATATTAATATTAGAACGAAACCGGTCACCTTATAATAGAATAAAGTGTAAAAACTTTTTGCGAACTAGACTGATATTTTCATATTGCCATTTCTGTTCTGCTCCGAAATAAATGACAACTTTATGGCTATGTTCCAGCTCTAATTTATCTTATCTTTGTGGTCTTGACGGGAAAAAGTTGGCGGCAGCAGAATCTTCCTGCAGTCAACTTCAAATTCCGGACCTCTACATTTCCTCTGCAGTGTTTCTCGGCAAGAACACCAGCTTGCTTTCGACGATTCTCATTGGAGTTCCCTAAGCATCTCTGTAACACTCTCTCACTTTTTGGATCTACCAGTAACAAACCTAGCAGCACGCCTCTGAATTGCTTCTATGTCTTCCTTTAAAATGACGTGGTGGGGATCCCCATACACTTGAGCAGTACTCAACGTGAGATCGCACAGTGGTTTTATACGCGGCTTCCTTTATAGACGAACCACGCCTTCCCGGAATTCTTCCAAAAACCCGAAGTCAACAATAAGAATTCGCCATGACTGTTCCTTATATGCTCGTTCCACTTCATATCGTTCTGCAACGTTACGGCTAGATATTTCACCAACGCGACTGTGTCAAGTAGCAAACTACTAATGCTGTACTCCAGCACAATGTGCCACGCGGTCAGGAGCATCATGTGACGGATCACGCAGCCACTCGCGTCGGAGGTTCAAGTCCTCTCTCTCGGGCAGGAGTTTTTAGTGTAAGTAGTTTGTAAATTTCGTAGGTTAAAACACAAACGGGGATAACTTTTGCGGGGGGACTGTGGTGACAAAAAAGTAATTGGCTGCCCAGTGCCAGGGGCATGCTCACTGGGTTTCGTTCGGTGAGCTGGTCACTCCAAGTAGGTTTATCTCGCTGGCACACCTGTAACACCACAGCAGTAGCATATTAGGAAACAGCACACCACACCAACACACCAACCGACACCAAACATCAACCAACATCAGTAGGATGTCCAGTGGTTTGCTAAAAGAAATATGTTAAGTCACCAATTAGCCTGTAATAAACTTTTGTACAATATTACAACCCACTTTGTCATAGGTAATGAGTTATCTTGTATATTATAAATAAAGAAAATAAAAAAGTCGTTTGTAAGTTATGGACCAATGACCAGAATAGTTTGGTCATGCAGAATTACAAACACATGAATATTTGGAATTGAACACGACTTATCATCAAAGGGGTTGAAAAGGAAGAGGAAATTGAGATAAGATTGGATAAACATTTGACAGATGCATGTTAGAAGAAGGCCCCTAGAGTAGGGAACGTACTCCAAGAATTAATGACTTGGCTTGGGACAGTATTCCATCAACTGTTAAAGAGATATTATACAGACGAATAATCCTCAGACTTCAATAACAGTGGGATAATTCCAAATTGAAGGAGGGCATGTACTGACACATGTGAATAATACGAAAACGACGGTTTAATAAGACAAAATACTGACACGAATTAATTACAGAAAAATGGAGAGACAGGTAGGTGAGAGATATTTATCATAAATTCTCAGCTCTGAATAATTAATATTTAGTATATAATAAACAAAACTAATTTCAAAAGAAATCACGTGACGTGAAATGCAGCAGCCAGTGCGAGGAAAGCACCAGTAACATAGGCGGGATTTCCCACGGGAACCAGCACCTACTGTGCCATATGCTACTGCTCCCCACCCCACATTTCAACATATGCTGCACTTCTGTCGTTCTTCCGCGTTTAAGACACGTACAATGTTATCAAAGAAACGGCCAGCGGCCAGAAATATGAAGTGGCCACAGGCCAGGAATATCACACGGTGCACAAGCTTCAAGAAAATGGGATCCAGTCTGAAGAAAAACAGAGCTTGTCGTTCGTCTCTAATAACCACGTTGTCGACGGGACGTTAAACTCGTACCTTACTTGGTTCTTTTATGGAGTGGCAATGCAGTGAAGAACTTACCGACCAACAAATACGCCGGGAGGAACAGAGGAATCGGTGACTTCCTCTAATTACCAGCATTCTGGCGCGGTGAGTGAGGAAACTGGAATGCCTGGCTTTGGACGGAACTTGTCAGGAGCGCGCTAACTTTTTCTATTAGCGCGGTTGCTGCTGTTGGTGCCTGGTGACCTCCCCCCACTGCTGACCCACTTCCGCGGCACGCGCCATCCAGGCTATTACGTCACCCACACGCGGGACCACCTCCCGAGGGAGGCGATTCCGCCCAAATAAAATTTATCTCCAGATCGCGACACTGAGCAACTTCCTAATACATCGAGGAGACAGTAGTCATTGCATAACGATATGTCCACATACAGATTACGGCAGGGGAAAGAAAAGATGTACTTACGGGGAGAGAGAGAGAGAGAGAGAGAGAGAGAGAGAGAGAGAGAGAGAGAGAGGTTCGAAAGTGTCTCCCAAATTTTACCTTCATTCCGCGACCTCCATGTTGCCACGAATTTTTAGGGACTGAATTCGGTTGTATCGAAAGTGCAATACCCACGAGATGCCTAGTTGCTTTCACCGCCCTGAGTGGAATGCAGTCTCTAAATGAAATGCTCGCCAACCTGTTGTCTTCTCAAGTTACGTCCCCAGCACAGAATGCGGCACGCAGGACGTTGGTCCTTGGTGTTGAGCCTATAAGGTTAATTAGCGAGGAATTTGTCTGGTAAAAATATGTAAAGCGTGACACTTTGTTAATTTACGCAGAAATAGACTGCAAAGTTAACGAATTGTCTACACTTCAGCTAATTAACACAGAGAATTTATGTTGCCTTTACAATGTTCGCACTTCAGTTCCTAGCCTATGACCGACCGCATCAGACAGCGGATCTGCCCATGATGACCACAAAAACCGGAGTCACTTGACTGCGGTCTTCGGGCAGGCTAACTCACTCCAAAACATGGCCAAAGTATTTCGTCTTTACTTTCGTAAACTTTTGTTTATTAATTTATATTTAATGATCAGAAACAACAAACTGCAGTTGAAAGATAATAAGGGAAATGTAATGAAAATTATCTAATTTTGATCAGAGGCGAGATTAACTCAGATGTTCCTGAATTTTTTTCGGTTACTTCCGGTTTAAATGATAGTTTATTACATCTGTAATAGTTCTTTCAAATGTTGCAACATTGATTTTACACGAATTACAACCTTAGCCTCGGCATAATAGGCCGTTCTTCTAGAACAAAGTAAAAATTAAAAAAATAATATTGCATATTAGATATGATACTTTAATTGATTGTGAATAATAAAAGTAAAATTGATGTGTAAGGGCTTGCACACCTGCCGGCTGCGGTGGCCGAGGAGACTGAGGCGCTCCAGTCACGGTCTGCACGGCCACTACGGTCGGGGGTTTGAATCCCCCCTCGGGCATGAATATTTGTGCCTTCCTTAGTTGTAGGTAGTTCATAAGTAGTTTGTAAGTTTAGGGACTGATGACCCCGTAGTTAAGTCCCATAAGCTTAACAAACATTTGAACATTTTTGACTTGCACACCGAAAATCATGAGTTAACTGAATTTTGCTTCTGAATCTCTATCTTCAAAGGTGAACACCATAGAATAACGTACTAAAACAATGATTGTTAGTATTTGCTTGTCAATGGACTACATTCAGTTGATAGTTGGATGTTGGAGAAAATGTTTTGTACCAAAAGGAAGAAATTTACTTTAAACGTTTAAAACGACGAAGCACCATCCTACTAGAAGAACGTTAGAATCATCTGGGTTAATTTTGCCGGCTAGCCTCCATATGCACTGACAAATCACAGCCCCTAGACCGGGGCTATAAAAATGAATTTTAAGAGGAGTCTCAAATGTGTTACAAGATGGTACAAAGTGAAGAGTCCACAATGCGTAACGAAATATTGTTGCGTCGCAGCTTGTCATTAAACCAAGAGTACTAAATGCAAGTAATGTATAAAGTTCTACTGAATGCGTCGTGAATCTATTTCGGCACAGGGCGATGTAGTACAAGAAGAGTAAAACACAAGGCGCGTCCAGAAAGTAAGTTCCGTTTCAATTTATCTCCGCTGCAGCGCTGCGACTGCATTCCGCACATGCGCTGTAGACGATGTGTATCAAGGAGAACAACTTGCGCAATTTGGAGATCGCTGTCAGTTACGTACGCTTTGTTGTGCTTGTTTGAAATGTCGGCGTTGATTGAAAATCCCGCCTCCTGTGATATCAGGTCAGTGATTCGGTTTCTGAATGCGAGGAAAGTGAAACCAAGTGAAATTTATCGGCAAATTTGCGATGTTTACGGACCAAATGCGATGAGTGATTCGATAGTGAGAAGATGGGTCCGACAATTCAATGGCGGGCGTAGTGATGTGTACGATGAAGAACGAAGTGGGCGTCCACCTTTGGTTACAGAAGAACTGATTCACGCGATTGATGAGAAGATCCAGCAAAACCGTAGGTGTACAATTAGTGCTCTCGCTATGGACTTCGCCCAAATTTCACGATCACTGATGCATGAAATTGTTAACAAACAACTGAAATTCCGTAAACTTTGCTCACGTTGGGTACCAAAGTTTCTCACTGAGCAACACAAAACACAACGGATGGGTAGTCCACTTGAGTTTTTGACCCGTTATGCTGAAAGCGGCGAAGAATTTCCAACTGGTTGAAGACACAGGCGGCAGATTTCTATGAAGAAGGTATACAAAACCTGGTGCCACGCTATGACAAATGCCTGCAAAATTTCGGCAGTTTTGTGGAAAAGTAGTTTAAGAGTTGTAGAATTGCTTCTGTATCTGTGTACAATTTCATTTTATTACCAAACGAAACTTACTTTCTGGATGCGCCTCGTAGGTAAACTGCTGATGGACTGTGCCGGCCGCGGTGGCCGAGGGGACTGAGGCGCGTCAGTCACGGTCTGCACGGCCACTACGGTCAGGGGTTCGAATCCCCCCTCGGGCATGGATATTTGTGCCGTCTTTAGCATAAGGTAGTACATAAGTAGTTTGTAAGTTTAGGAACTGATGAGCCCCGTAGTTAAGTCCCATAAGCTTAACAAACATTTGAACTTTTTTTTTTTGACCGACTGTATTGCGTATTGACCGCTAAGGCTGGCCAGGATAAAAAACCGTTAACTTTTAAAGCAAAAGAGCATCTGGTGTAGATGACCCTGTGTCTTTTTGTCGATAACAATGGGCATGCTCCGAAAGAATACTGTCCGCCGACATAAACACTGAAAATATTTTGTTCTTGTGGCGTCGTGGGATTTCAGAGGTGTTTTAAGCGAAGTTTTCAGCACACCATTATTTCCAAATCGTTGAGAAGCAAACGGTTTCTTTGGCTGTAGGAAGGAAGACGCTGGGTGCGAGGTCATGGCTGAAAGAGGTTGTTATAAAAGTTTGCTCTGGAAGTTGCAGGCGGCGTGGGCGGTCCCGTCGTGAATCAAGAGAACTGCCGTCCCCAGCCGCCCACGTCGGCTCTTGTAAATGCCGCGTACAACTTCACACTGTTCTTTCTTAACACTCTCAAAGGCCAGCACGTGCTCGTCATAGCCGATTACGTACTAATGTATGGCTCACCCGAAAGAAAAAAAAAATCGCACTGACGTGTTTTGCGGCCCACTTTAGATTTGTAGTTTTATAAGTTTTTGCAAACACTTTGGACAAAAATAATAATGTAAACAATAAACAATTAATTATTAAGTGTCTGAAACCCTTTTAGGAAAAAAATTATGTAGTGGTCGGTTTTGAACCACTGACCTCCAGGGTGACAGTCCAACGCCTTGCCCACTACGCTACGGCCAACACTGGGAAGTTGCGTTCTTGAATATCTTATTATTCATGGCCGTTGTTAACTGATGCTAATATGGCATTTCTAGACACTAGATTATCATGTATCGTACGAAGAACGACGTGTTTTTGTCAATTCTTCAGTGCGCCATTGCTTTCAAATGAAAACGTCTAAGTTAAAATAAGAAAATCATCAAATACGCAACGCAAGATGGCTTATGCCAGAGAGAGTTCTGGGCGATGAATGTCACGTGACATTGCGAACGGCTGGTTTTCGTTAATTCAGTGTAAGGTGTCAAGACTCTGTTATTTTTGCAAATATCTCTCAAAGGAATACGAGATATGAAAAAAACATAAGGGAACAAAGCTGTAGAGAATCTTCTCCTCTACAAACTCTGTTATTCAATTTTAGCGTCGGATGAACGGTTTATATGCAGTTAAAATTACATTACAATCGGCCTTTTTTGTATTACTAACGTATTTCTTGTCCTAAATATTTGAAAAAGCGAGTTTCTGGTCTCTGGTAGCAAAAAAATTATGCCTGTAAAATTTGGTGCCGATCGGTTGAACGGTTCGACCTAAAAAGTGGGAACACGTTACAGCCAGACAGACATCGTCAAATCGCCGTTATTTTTGCAAATATCTCTGCAACGATGCAAGATATGAAAAAACATAATAGAACGAGGTTGTAGAGAATTTTCACCTCTACCAATTAGGTTATTCAATTTTCGTGTCAGATGAACGGTTCGTTTGCAATTACAATTATATTACAAACGGCTTTTTTTTTGCGTTACTACCGTATTTTTTGTCCGAAAAATTTGAAAAAGGGAGGTTCTGGTATCTGTCGGCCTACAATTATGTCTGTAAAACTTGGTGTTGATCGATTGAACGGTTCGTCTTAAAAACGGGGAACACGTTACGGACGGACAGACAGAGAGACATACATACATACATACATCCCAAAATCGCTGTTATTTTGGCAAATATATCTGAAACGATACGAGATATTTAAAATGCATAAGAGAACAAAGTTGTAGAGAATTTTCTCCTCTACAAATTCGGTTATTCAATTTTCGTGTCAGATGAATGGTTAAGCTGTTATTTTTATTTAAATTTCGAGCTGTCAAAAAACGATCGCAAAGGCCCACATTTAGTGTTACTACCGTAACCTTAAGTGGACCAAAATGGCACATTTGTGTGGACAAGTAGTTGCTGCCCTATGTTCAAAAATGTTCAAATGTTTGTAAGTCTAAGGGACGTATCTAAATGTTTGTATAGTCTATGGGACTTAACTACGGGGTCATCAGTCCCTAAACTTACAAACTACTTACGAACTAGGACGGCACAAATATCCATGCCCGAGGGGGGGATTCGAACCCCCGACCGTAGTGGCCTTGCAGACCGTGACTGGAGCGCCTCAGTCCCCGCGGCCACCGCGGCCGGCGGGACGTATCTGCTGCGGTAATCGGCCCCTAGGCTTACAAACTACTTAAACGAACTTAGGGCAAGAAAAAAACACACACACACACACACACACACACACACACACACACACACACACACACACACGAGGGAGAATTCGCACCTCGACGGCGAGCAACAGCGCACTCCGCAGCATGGCGCCTTAGAGCGTTCGGCCGCTCCACGGCGGCTGGGAACCCCATGTGAGCCATGTATGTTAGTGTGTACCGAGTGAGGTGGCGCACTAACACACTGGACGCGCATTCTGGAAGACGATGGATTACCCCCAGCTCCGGCCATTCAGATTTCGGTTTTCTGTGATTTCCCGAAATAACTCCTGACAAGAGTTTGAGTAGCTGGCAGGAAACAGTGGGCGCAGGGGAAAGAGTGTAGACAGTAAACTCAGCCTGACTTGATGGCTTCTTTATGCGGATTTCTTTTAAGTTATTACCTTTACTTACATTCCAAATAAACTTCCATAAGACCGAACAAACGAAAGCTGCACCACGGGTTTTATTTATTGTCACGATACAGGGGAGACAGCGTTACGGAAATGATACAGGATCTGGGATGGGAATCATTACAACAACGGCGCTTATCACTACGGCGTGGGCTACTTACGAAACTCCAATCGCCAACATGCGAAAATATATTGTTGACTCCCAGTTACATAGGTAGAAATGATCATCAGAATAAAATACGAGAAATCAGAGCTCGAACGGAGAGATTCAGGTGTTCTTTCTTCCCGCGCGCTATTCGACAACAGAATGGGAGATAAATAGTGTAATGGTGGTTCAAAAAATGTTCTAATGTTTGTACATCTTATGGGACTTAACTACGGGGTCATCAGTCCCTAAACCTACAAACTACTTATGAAATAGCTAATACTAAGGACGGTACAAATATCCATGCCCGAGGGGGGATTCGAACCCCCTACCGTAGTGGCCGTGCAGACCGTGACTGGCGCTCCGCAGACGGCTCGGCCACCGCGGCCGGCTAATGGTGGTTCGATGAACCCTCTGCCAGGCACTTAAATGTGATTTGCAGTGTATCCTTTGTAGAAGTTAATGTAGAGTACATGCTGCGTTTACATACATTTACTCAGGAGGATGACAAACATTGTATATCGTTACTTCCATAAAATGTTTGGGAGCTGGCGTAAGGAGCGATTTGAAATAGTACGACGATATGCAATTAATAGTGGGTAAGGGAGATGTTAGACTGACATTCATTGGAAGACTGCTCAGGAAGTGTAGTCCGTTAACAAGACGTAGGTTGCAAAAACGCTTGAGTGTTGCTCCTCCATACCAGACAGGATTGATAGAAAACATAGAGAAGGACCAACGAAAAGCAGCGCTCTTCTTTCCAGGCACATTTAGTAAGCACGTGTTCAAATGTTAGTAAAGTTACGGGACCTAACTGCAGTGGTCACCGGTGTCTGTCTCTCTCTCTCTCTCTCTCTCTCTCTCTCTCTCTCTCTCTCTCTCTCTCTCTCTCTCACACACACACACACACACACACACACACACAAAGGGGGGGGGAGACATTAACAAACTTGAGATTGCAATAAGTCAGTACACTGGCGACACCGGGTTTTATGTAGTAATTAATACCCAAATAATATTCTTCCTTGTGTAAAGACTTCCTGCCACAGGTCTCCTTCCCTGTCCATCTCCATAGCGCAGTGATCAGCCTCTCTGCCTGCCGTGTGAATACACAGTACTGCAAGGGATTTTTCGTTGTTGGGAGGATTGTACCAGTTTGTACTTAGACACTGACGAACCTGAGACACTTCGTGAGAGAGAATTAGCGGGTAAAAGGTCAGGAAAAGGGACAACGGTTTCGAAAACAGTGCGCCGACTCGACGCCTTTCCAAGCTGCATCCGATAAAGCCGTTGTCAGAGTATTTTTTTTTTTTTTTTTTCTATGGAACTTAAATACGAGGTCATCAGTCCCTAAACTTACAAACTACTTATGAACTACTTACGAACTAGGACGGCACAAACATCCATGCCCGAGGGGGGATTCGAACCCCCGACCGTAGTGGCCGTGCAGACCATGACGAGCGCCTTAGTCCCCTCGGCCACCGCGGCCGGCGTTGTCAGAGCATGGGATGTGGGCCGATCGATCCCAGTTTGCCTATCACGGCGAGAACACGGTGTTATACTTTTGCTTTTCTCCTCTTCTTGGGAATGGAACACTGGCAGCGAAAGTAAGTTACGCTACGAGCCGGCGTACCTGCTCAGAGTTGAATGCCAACTTGCGTTATCGGCCTTGGATACGGAGGCGGGTTATGAAGTTGTGAATGAAGTTACGACGCCGTAACAGCGTAACGGGCTGCCACCTAACAACACGTTACTTCCACGATGCGTCAAACCGGTTTTTGAACATAACGTGCGAGTGAAGCAGTTTCTTACGTCATTCTGCGTGTTTCTTGAAGCCGCGGCGGAATGGCCGAGCGCATCGCGGAGCTATGCTCCGATGCGCGAGACCGCTACCCGTCGGGGGTTCGAATCCTCTCTCGGGTATGGATGTTTGTGCTGTCTTTAGTATAAATTAGTTTATTAGTAGTTTGCAAGTTTAGGTACTGATGACCCCGCAGTCAAGTCCCATAAGCTTGAACATTTGTTTCTTGAATATCAATCTGCTTTAGTGGATGCTATTTTTGTGATTTATTCATACTTTTACATTCTATTTTTAACTGGAACGTGTTTCAGCTATACAGCCACCATCATGTGTAAAATAAGAGAGCGATTCCTCTTCTTCACAAAATAGTTTATTGCGGAGGCTTTTTATCACACTCTGGAGAACATTACACCCGTTGAATTGTTTTAACTTGAATGAAATTTTCAGTCTGCAGCGAAGTTTGCGTTGATATGAAACTTCCTGGCAGATTACAAATGTGTGCCGGAACCGGGATTCGAACCTGGGACCTTTGCCATTCGCGGGAAAGCACTCTACCGTCTGAGCTATCCCGACACGGTTCACGGTCCGCCCTCACAAACTCTACTTCTGCCACTACCTCGTTCCCTACTTCCCAAACTTGACAGAAGTTAACTTAATTTCCATACGCGTCTAAACATTTGTCATACTGCTTCACAAGCTTCGAAATCCATTCAGCGAAAACCTCAGACGGCTGTGAGGTGTAGCCTCCATATAACGCTCTCCTTGAGGTCTTCATCCGTTTGAAACCATTTCTTTATGTCTGTGAAAGGTGAAAATATACCCAGTGGAACCGTCATGAGAGTTTGAATGCGTACGGCAGTATTCGGCCGTGCATTATCATGGATCAGTGCTCTAAGAGTGCAGCAACGATTCTGCCTGGCCACATCATTCTCTTTTTAAAACCAGTTCACCATTACTAATTCGAAATATTCAAACATCGTACCTCGGGCCAGCGGTCGTCTTAATTAGGCTATCCAGACATGCTTCCTGTCCTGAAAATTTTCTCAGCTAATGGGACAGTAAGGTTGTAGTGCCCCCTTCCGATTACTTCCTCTTGTTTGCAGCGCAGCCTGTTCCCACAAGGGATACACTGCATTTCCGCATCCGCATAGAAATTGTCGTTTGCTTGTTGGAGACTTACGATTATAGCTATGGTGTCTGTTGTTTCGGGCACGTCAGAAAGCACAAAGAACATATATATAAAATCCATCATTATTAACAGTCAATCGGCCACTTCGCTCTTCGTCATGGACATTAGAGCAAGCGGCAGGAAATGTACAACACCAGCGTCCCACAACACTGCCACTCATTTTGTTTCCGTACACTCCAGTGATCTCACGTTGTCTCATTTGTTTTGCCCCCGGAAGTGGTATTACTCCACGAACCTCACATTTGACGGGATCCTTCATTACTACACTCGTAACACTCATTTATAATTATGAATAAATGGCCCAGTACAACCTCAAAATTACACTGCGGAGCGTTAAATGAACAAGCTACACAGCGAAGCGTAGTTAAATATGCGAGCGCTACTCATTTGCGTGACGTAACTTACTTTCCGAATCGCCCGCGTATAAGTAGTTTAACGCTCTAGGCTATGCAAGTATGGATTTCGTAACTGGCTGTGGGATGCCTGTGACTTTTCCTCGTGTCACCCACGCTCTCATTTTAAAATTGACGTTCGCAGGTACGTTGACTTTAATTAGAGTATGTTCCTTGAACAAGTTATACTTGACATTTGCGAATGTCAACGAAATGATTAACAGTCGTTATTAATAAAAAATGTCATTGTTAGTTTATGCAAAACAGTTAATCTCGAGATCTGTGACACTTTGAAAAAATGTTAAAATGCTTGTAAATCTATGGGTCAAAAGTATGGTGGTCATCAGTCCCTAGGCTTACAAACTACTTAAATATAAGGGCAAATCATACACATACAGCCGGCCGCGGTGGCCGAGGGGACTGAGGCGCTTCAGTCACGGTCTGCACGGCCACTACGGTCGGGGGTTCGAATCCCCCCTCGGGCATGGATATTTTTGCCGTCCTAGTTCGTAAGTAGTTCATAAGTAGTTTGTAAGTTTAGGGACTGATGACCCCGTAGTTAAGTCCCATAGACTCTACAAACATTTGAACATTTAGAGTAGGGTGGTCAGAGAGAGTGGTGGCAGCGACGGTAGCATGTACATCCAATTGCCAGTCACATAGCATTACAACTGTGTGCCACAGCAATGCGTGGTCGGGTACAGCTAGTATCCTATAAAAGTGAATGTTTGTGTTAGTATTTTATGCACTGCCGTACCGTTCGTCCTATTACGACGAAACTTTGTCAACATGTTTCTTGCACGTTCGCGAAGGTTGCCGGCATAATTTTATCACTGGACGACGCGATTTCAGGAGATAAAAGGTCACAGACAATGAAATGCGCGATACAGTGGTGCATCATGCGACAGTGTTGCACATGTCCTCGTCAACCACTGGAGCAATTTCAACTTAATTTGTTGCACGTACTCCTTACCGTGAGGTAACAATTGCTGCAAGTGTAAAAACTACCTACGAGACGCAGTTCAAGAGATACGTCGTCGTAAACAATAAGGTGCATGATAAACCCGGCTACTAAGGTTATTATATGAAGGCAAGTCATTATTCAACGTTTTTGCCACCAATCTCGGAAAGCTATTCCAAATTTTTTCGTGACTGTAATAAACATTCAGACAGACATAGGTTATATATTTTCCAAACAAATTGTACTGTACAGAAATCTTTTGTTTTGTTCCAATCTTCATTAAGTTATCCGTTATTATTATTGGTATTATTAGTATTGATAAAAGCTGAAAATTTTGCTGTATATTCCTACACCAACATTTCCTTCTTTTTGCATTAATGATCCATCTGTGTAGATGTGTAGCCACTGATCTTCGGGGTATCTCTGACAAATTGTTTCTAATGTTGTAGTTTTCATTATTGATTGATCTGTTTCACTTTTTTCATTATCATCGTTTATATCTAGTCGATACTGTAATTGAGGAAGAAGAATTGTAGTGAGTGGGAAAATAAATTTCTCACCAGTAACTTCTGATAGGTGATACTGTAATATTATATTTTCTACTTTTTCGATGAAGCTAATCTGTGTTTTTAACTTTCTATTATTGTTACATGATTTCTTATGTTTTGTCCATTGATCATGATTAGGTAGACGAATAAGTTTTTCATACTGAAGCAGTGCTAACATTTGGATACTTGTTTCAATGGGTTCTATCGCAGTCAGAATTCTCATTGATGCTAGAGTAGTAGTTTTTACTCCACCAGTTATGGTTCTTAAAGATTGGTTCTGGTCTATTTCTAATTTGTTAATATTTCTGGTAGCAGAAGTAACAAGTGCTTCACTATCATATGTTAAAACTGGTCTGATGTAAGGTTTGTAAGTATTGCTAAGCACTGTTCTTGAACATCCCCATTTACTTCCTGCTAATCTTTTTAGTATGTTGAGTCTGGTTTTTGCTTTATCAGCAGTTTTATTGATGTGGTTCTGCCAGTTTAAGTTTTGATCCATATATATTCCCAAATATTTAGGGTTATCATCCTGCTCTATAATTTCCCCTCCAACTTCAAGAGTTAATTTTGGTTGAGAGTGACATACCGAAAATATTTGGTAGGTTTTTTTTTTAGTGTTTATTTCTAGAAGGTTTTCATGTGACCACTTTTCAAGGCGATTTATCACTTGGCTCATTTTCTGCAATAGTTGATCCCTTTTGTTGTATGGTAATGAAATCCAGATAACCAGGTCATCTGCAGATGATGTTCAAAATGCAACTCAATTAAGTTATCCATTGACCTTCAAAACGAGGAGAAGGTCACTGTCCACAAAGTTTTGTATGGTGCACGGCGGATGGTACTTCACTTATGGTACGGATTTAAACAAAAACTTCAATTTTGTGGATGATGAGCAGCAATCAGTCTGAAATATGTATTATTCAAGATCTAGGTTTAGGTGGCTGGGTGACCATTATCAATGCTTTAAAACGTGGTTTATAACCTATACCTACAATAATCTTTACCGTATGTGTGTTTCTGTGTACGTATTGCATACAAATCTACAGTTTTGTTTCCAATCTTTATGAAATTTTGTACACGTAAGCTTCAATCCATGAGGACGATACATGTTCACGACTGTATTTTGATTGCTATCTTTCTTTGTTTGGATACTGCACGTATAATTTGATACATTATGCAAGACAGCCTTATTTCTTATATATTCTCTTTTTAGAAAAAAGGAGATGGACAGAGAGATGGGATAAGAGAAGTAGTAACTCAAGACAGGAATAAATACATACCCAGGCAACGCCGCGTTTTTAGCTAGCGTAATATAAAAATATGATCTAATTCTGACTAAAACATCGTCCGGCGAATTTACAGTGAATAACTTTAATATTCGGACACTGTGATATTTCAGTCTTGGACCATCATAACTGTATTTATAACAAAACAAACAAAACATATAACCAATTATTACATTACATGATGTGTCTTGTAAGTAATAATATAAATTTTATTAAGATAACTTACATAACTTCCTTAATAATACATTTTAAATACAACTCGCACCTATATTCACGTTACTTTAATATTCGGACACTTTGCGGAACTAAGTATTTCAAGACAAAATTTTATGGAAAATAAATGTTTCAATATCTTGTTGGGTAGCCAGTCTGTTTTATCACTTCCATCTAACGCTGCGGCATACTGCTAATGACATTTTTAAATAGTCTGCACGTAGACCGTCCCATTTTTCTTTTAGTCGTCGCCTCAGAATTTTTTTGGAAGATATTGATTTACTTTTAATACGTCGCTTCAGTTTTCCCCGCACATTCTCAATCGGGTTGAGATCTGGTGACTGAGGTGGTGGTTGTTGGACTTTGCGGTAGGTGTACAACAAGTATTCCTGCACAATGCGAGCCTTATGTTTCGGGTCATTGTCCTGGTAAAATTTGAAGGTGTTTGATATCTCCATGGTGTCAGCACTTTTTCGTAAATTGTTCTTTAATATGTTCAAATAGACATATTTGTCCATAGTATTGTCGATGAGCACCAATTCGCCCGGTCCAAATGTCGATATACAAGCCCTAGACAAGGACACGGCCACCTCCATACTTTACAGTTGGTTTAATATTTGTGACTGTAAATTCCTCATTCTTCTTCCGCCACACCATGCTTCGACCATCCGACCCACAAACGTTAAATTTACTTTCGTCGGAAAAAATGACGTCATTCCACCCAATTGCATCCTTCGTAATAAGTCCAATTTTTTCTGTCTATTCTGTTGATTCACGTGCGGTTTCTTCCTAGGCATTCTTCCACTGTCTTTCAATGCTCTGCGAATCGTTTGAGGAAGTACCGTCTTGCCAATCTCGTTTAGAACCTCACGTGCTAATCTCGGTGTACTGATAGTAGGATCCTTCTTTATTTTTCCTATTAGCTTCCTCTTGTCACGAGCATCCTACTTTTGTGGCTGGCCCATTTGTGGTATGGAGTCTATACGGTCCTTGTTTTTTAAACGCCTGACAATATCTGCCACAGTACTCTTACTCATGTTGAGCATGGCAGCAATTTGTCGATATGATTTTCCTTTCGCATTGTGAAAAATCACAAGTTGTCGTATCTCAAAGTTGGTATTAGGTTTGCGTGGCATCGTACCGTCTGGACAGTCGACCGCGCTTGCAAACACACACCTGCCTTCTGACTAGAAGCACCCCTGCTCACCCCGGCGTAAACGGTGACAAGTGCGACACTGCCATCTGTCCGGATGTTAAAGTAACGTGACCATCGAAGAGTGGTTTATTTTAATCGCATTCTTTAACAACTGTTTTACGTTTTGTAAACAACATTCATACTGTTATTTACAACTTGTACCTTCATATAATATTTGGTTATATTATTATTATTATTATTATTATTATTATTATTGTTGTTGTTATTTCAGAATACAGTTATAACGCAGCAAACTGAAAATATCTTAGTGTCCGAATATTAAAGTTATTCACAGTATATCGTTTGCCCTGGCTGTAGATTCCATTAAGAGTAGCGTGCGACAGTTTTTCGGAGAAACTCTACACTTGTAGTCGACCCTCAGCGACTGCTTCTGCGGTCGCCAGGAGCGGAGAGGTTAAAGCTTCGCGTTGGCAGAGTCCGCTGGGGCGTGTGGTATTGCGCTTGCGACAGATGTGGGGAGTGGAACGTTATTGCCGATGTCGAGCGCAAGACCAATGACACACCTGCTGCATAGCGCAACAGGGCTTTGGCGGCGAATCGATGGCCGCCGTGGGCGCGTCCTAGATGTGGCCTCCACTCTACAGCCTACACGCTGCCAATACCTTCCTCCTGCCTGACAATAGGAGAAACGTGCATCTACTTACACATACTCGGCAAGCCACCATACTGGAGGGAACGTCGTACCACTACCAGACATTCCGTTTCTTGTTCTACTCCCAGAGCGAGGGAAAACTACTGTTTAGTATTGCGTATTGTGAGCCAACATACGGTATACTGTAAATAACTACCGAGTGAGAATTAGGACGCGCAGAGCGAGAATTCTGTCAGCAACATCAGCGCTCAAGGCACGTGGAATTGGGACGGCGCGCTACAGTCCAAATACCGCGAAGTGTATTTCGGGCGTTATTACTTCGCTGTTACAGACAGATAGCCTTCACAAGTTTCGTATAACTGTGTTTATTTACAAACGTCTTAAAAATGATACCTTGGACGAAGTCTGTTTCAACGCGTAAAGGTCGAGAGCATTATGCTTCATAGTGTCGTAGCTGAGACTCCACTAATTTAAGTTTTTTTCTGATTTGCTAGGTAAAAATTTGAAAATCAAAATTTTAATATCAAAATATACCGGCACTTGATGGTTTCTTCTTGTTGACTATTTTCTTGATGACACTTTAGGCAAGAAATGTGAGAAGTGAAAATTTTTTGCCACAGATCACGTTTCAACCACGCATTTCCGAAACTTTTCATATCGAAAAACTCTTCAGAAAAGTCTTTCGAGTACACTTTTGAATATTTTATAGACTAGAAATTTTTCCTTTTTATTTTTTTGGAACCATATTTTGACTGTCAGTTCATATTTCGGGAAAGTAAAACACAAAAATCATATAATGTACGAAACTTTCTCATACAGAAGTACTTACAAAGGATCTGAGAACATTCATGAAATAGAAAAAATTAATCTGTCATGTATCAATTTCATCTCCCTTTGAATATGGGACTAATGTGTATACACGGACCGACAGTTTACTCACACACTTTATAGTTATCTTGTAAGCATGCGGCCAAATATCACAGAAATTAGCTCTACAGTATAACACCATAATACCATGTCTTTAAGTTTCTCATATCAATACGTCATTTACAAGTATACTTCCCTCGTACATGTTTATGAAAAGTAACTGGGTTCTCCTTTCACGTACTTTCCCCTGCATCCGTACCGTAACAATACGGCATCATGGCTGGTACGAAAACATGCATCCGTGGTAAAGTGATAGATTACAAATTCTGACGTCGTGGGTTCGATCCCCAGTTAAAGCTACGAGTCTTAGCTGTTACACGTCGCTTCTTCTCTCTCTTCTAACAATATTGTTTGTGGAAAACGCCGTTTTGCACTGTGGTTCAGAATCTACGTTAAACTATGGGTCCACCTAAAAGTCAGTTGAAAGGTCTGAATACCATATCCAAACACGACTATGTTCAGTACACGTCCTCCAACATAAATAAACGTACATAAAACATGTCAAATACGTGTAATATTAAAGTTTCGCTACTATCGCAATACGTAACCAAGCAGCGTCGTCCCAATACCATGTGATATCCCGGTCAGATGTTACCATGCTCACTCCATAGACATTTATACTCTATGGAGGCAAAACCGTATCGATAGGGAAGGGAAGCGTTATAGGTCCCCTACTCTTCCTGGTATTTATAAACGATTTAGGAGACAATCTGAATAGCTCCCTTAGACTGTTCGCGGATGATGCTGTCGTTTATAGGTTAGTGAAGTCAACAGAGGATCAAAAGCAACTGCAAAGCGATTTAGACAAAATTTCTACATGGTGTGAAAATTGGCAATTGACACTAAATAATGAAAAGTGTGAAGTAATACATATAACCACTAAAAGAAATCCGCTAAACTTCAATTACGCGATAAATCAGTCAAACCTTAAGGTCGTAGATTCTACCAAATACGTAGGAGTTAAAATTACGAACAACTTCGACTGGAGAGAACACACAGAAAATATTGTGGAGAAGGCGAACCAAAGGTTACGTTTCATTAGCAGAACGCTTCGAAGATGCACCAACTCCACCAAAGAGACTGCCTACATCACACTTGTGCGTCCTCTCCTGGAGTACTGTTGCCCCTTGTGGGACCCTCACCAGGTGGGACTGACGGAATACATTGAGAAGGTTCAGAGAAGGGCAGCTCGTTTTGTTTTATGACGTTACGGGGGGGAAAGCGTCACGGAAATGTTGCACGAATTGTGGTGGTAATCATTAAAAGAAAGACGTTATTCATTGCGGCGTGATCAGTTTGCGAAGTTTCAATCACCGACATTTAGTTCTGAATGTGAAAATATTTTTCTAGCACCCACCTTCTTAGGGAGACACGACCATCCCAATAAAATAAGAGAAATCAGATCGAAAACGGAACGATTTAGGTGTTCTTTCTTCCCGCGCGCTATTAGAGAATGGAACGGTAGAGAAAAGTTATGAAAGTGGTTAATGAACCCTCTGCCAGGCACTTAAATGTGATTTGCAGAGTATCTATGTAGATGTAGATATAGATAGGCATATGGCAAAACAGACAGATGGCGCCAGAAGTTTCTACAATTCAAGAAGAGGCCGTGCAGTACGAACATAATTAAATATTCGGTGCATACGGACTGTAGACATATTACTCATTTGTAGAGAATGTGCCTCTTTGACAAATGACTGTAAAGAGTTGATGTTTGTACTTCCATGTGGCAGTACTACAATACAGCAGATACAATTACACGATTTAGTAAAAGTGCCAAGCTACCACAAACATTGGCTCAAGATTTATCTTGTATGGACACATGAAAGTTACAGCGCACAGGAAAAGAACCTTTGAACTTCAACGCAAGATACTCTATCAGCCGTCATTGTACTTCTACAACACCAATTTGAGTATTCATTTAATTGTAATGAAGTTCTTAGGTTTTAATAAAGCTTTGGTATCTTTGTGAAGTGTACCTACGCACTTCTACGTTATAACACTCCCACAACAGACGGCATATCTTACTCCGTACGAGTCCTAATTTCTTTTAGATTACCTGTGTGGTTTTTCGGAGGCAGTAGAATCGTCCTGCAGTAACCTTCAAATAACCACCCTTTAAATATCCTCAAGAGTTCTGCGAAAAAAGCGTCGTCTTCCCTCCCAGATATCCCCGTAGGAGTTCCCGAACCGCCGCGGTGGAGTAGCCGAGCGGTCTAAAGCGTCTCGCTGCGGAGCGCGCGGTTGCTCGCCGTGGAGGTTAGAGTCCTCCCTGGGGCATGGATGTGTGTGTTGTCCTTAGGTTAGTTTACCTAGGTTTAGGTAGTTTGTAAGCTACGGACTGATGACCACGCAGTTTGGTCCGATAGAATTACAAACATTTGAACATTTTTAGTTCCCGAACCATCTCCGAAACACTCGCTAGTTCATCGAAACTACCGGTAACAAATCTAAGAGTGCACTTCTATGTCCCCTTTTAAACTGAGCTAGTGGGAGTATTAAACACTTCAGCAGTATTCCAGAATACGTTGAATTAGTGTTCTATGCGTTGTTTCACTTACACAGAAACCACATCTTAACTAAGTCCTGCGAATAAACTGAAGTCGATTACCCGTCTTACCCATAACTACATTTACGTGCTCGTTCGGTTCGATATCGTCCTCCAACGTTACGCGTAGACATTAAGTCGACGCGACTGTGTGAAGCAGACCCCCTACTAATAAAGGTAACATTATGGGATTGTTTCTTCTACTCACCTACATTTAGAGCCAGGTGACATTACACAGATCCACGTTCATCTGGGCCTTCCTCATCCTCATCGGAGGGACCCCGACTGTCATAAGTGGACATGGAATATTCCAGTATTTTGTTACATTGGTAAGCCACAGTCATACAATGATACGTGATTTCACTGCGATTTGAGTGTATAAGTACCCGTATTCTCTTCATACACTATTATGGAATTTAACTGCGGGGTCATCAGTCCCTAAACTTACAAACTACTTCTCAACTACCTTATACTAAAGACAGCACAAACATCCATGCCCGAGGGGGGATTCGAATACCCGACGGGGAATTGCCTCGCGCATCGTAGCATGGCGCCTCAATGCGCACGGCCACGCCGCCGCGGTCCAGTTGGTACATATTGGTTCCCAAGTCGTCGTTATTGAAAATAGTTAGACTGCATATAAGCAGTCATGTAAGACGTATCTGAATATCAAACCAGTCTCGCAGTATAATGTGAACATATTATGAGATTGTTTACTTGAAAGCAGAGACTTTGATTCAGCTAGTCATTGCTAGTGCACTGCTTGCCGCCGCCTTTGTTACCTCAATTGCACTAAGTTACGTAATTAAACTTTTCCATATATTTTCTTAGCAGTCAATTCTTAAATTTCTGTTGTGTTTTCCTCTTAAAAAGCTTTATTTTCGCGTAGTGTAACATATTGTTCGGTAGTCGTCAGTTTTTGGTTTGAACAGTGGGGGACCGTTTATCTCACCTCAAAAAAATCAAATGTTTGTAATTCTATCGGACCAAACTGCGTGGTCATCAGTCCGTAGCTTACAAACTACTTAAACCTAGGTAAACTAACCTAAGGACAACACACACACACACACACACACACACACACACACACACACACACACACACACACACACACACACCCATGCCCCAGGGAGGACTCGAACCTCCACGGCGAGTAACCGCGCGCTCCGCAGGGAGACGCTTTAGACCGCTCGGCCACTACACCGCGGATATCACACCTCAGTCAGCTACCAACCGCCGTTAGTGAAGCACTAGTGTCGTACCGAATTATTTAGCTATTTTGTCTTCAGTGATTATGTATTTCAGTAGCAGTAGTAGGATGGATAGGGTGTGTGCGTTCTGTGTGCCGACGTAGGAAGAGTTGGCCGTTGTTCGCGAACAGCTGAACGTGCTTTTGGCACGCTGCCTCGGGGTGTGGCGGCGGTGGAGAGTCTAGAGCAGGGCTGGGCCAACACCACCTAGAGACAAGGCCTTACAACAGGCCGTGCCTACGTCACACGTAGAGGCCGCGGCCGCCACCTCACTGGCTGTTGGCTGGGGCACGCCCACCGGCGCGCAGCGGCCGGCCAGTCAGATAGCTTTCGCGGCCTCTAAGTGTGACGTAGGCACGGCCTGTTGTAAGGCCTTGTCTTCTAGGTGGTGTTGGCTGGGCAAATGCCGTTTGGCGAGCGCGAGCGCTCACAGCGGCTCACACGGCCTGCTCGCGGCTCCCCCCCACTCCGCCAGCCAGCAGTGCCCCCACTCATACTCGACTAGTCGCGCGCGTCACTACACCACGCGGAACCACTCCTTTTACTTCCTCCAGGAAGAAGGTTTTTGTTTTACACTTGATAAATTATACTTAATAGTTCCTAGGTTTTTGCTTTCTGCAGCAGGGATATTTTATTTTCCTTTAGCTTACATGTACTTATTTGGTTATTTTTTAGAAGTCCTTTATCGTACCACGACAACTTCGTTGTGGTACCACTGACATAGGCAGGGAACATTTTCCATTGCTCTCAGGTCTTGAGTTCTGGAACTTTTTCCCCTTCAGAATGGTGTCAGTTTTCATCCTTGCCTAAGGATGTAATGAACCTTACTAATTGTTACCTTCTGACCGACCATCCAGTTTCTCGTCATTGTAATGAAGCAAGTTTTTAGTTGCAGAAAGTTCAGTTTTGTTACATTTTGTTAAAAAAATTCTGTGAAAATATAACGTAAAATTTAGAATAAAAGAGTATTTTCTTAATTCTTTACGTCTATGTCCTATTTGTGGCCACGAAAGTAGGTTTTACAGTGGTTCGAAACTGTGTTTCATCCGTACATGAGCAACCGTTGCATGGTACAGGATACACAATTTTCGGGCAAGCACTATTAACACTTACTTGCCACTCAAACATGCTGTCGCAGATATGATTGTACCGGTGCCCTTTCACGGAAGCCGCATCAGCTTGAAACGACCTCATGTGTTTTCCACGTACAGTAAGTATTTCAGCTTGTACTTACTCAGCTTTGCGCCCTCACAGCTGCACAGCTGCCCTCGGCCAGCCACAGCGCACAGCCCTGCTGCCCGCACTGCTGGCTCTCAAGGCCGCTCAGCGCTGCCCTCGCGGCTCTCGCTGCTCGCGGGCAGCTCTCGTGCCCACCCCTGGTCTAGAGTGTCACATTGGGCACCTCAGGTGTCGCGTGAGTCGCCCACGGTCTCTGCTGCCGCGGCACCTTCACGTGTACCAGACGCAGTTGATCCACCCTCGCCGCAGAGTGACTGGCGGGTTGCGCGTTCGCGTCGCTCGAGGCGGACGATCAATGTGGGGCTGGCCGTGTGGCATCGCCTGTTCATCCTGAGAGTGGACGGGGGGCCGGCCCTTCAGCGGGGTCCTAACAGGCACAGAGGGGGGGGGGGGGAGGGGTCTATTAGTGATTGGGAGCTCCAACGTTAGGCGCGTTATGGAGTCCCTTTGGCAGATAGCGTCCAGGGCCGGGAAAAAATTCGATGTGCACTGAGGTGTGGAGGCGGCCTTACCGGCGGCTATTGAGCGTACAGGGTGCAGACATCTGCAAGTTGCTCTTGTCGGCACTAATGACGGACTGTCGCTTGGGTTCTGAGAACATCCCCAGATCGTAGCGGCGGCTGGCGGAATTGGTGAAGACTATTGGCGTCGCGCGCGGGGTACAAGCAGAGCTTTCAATTTGCAGCAATGTTCGGCTAGTGGATCGGCGTACTTTGTTTTGGAGGCGAATGGCGGCTTTCACCCAAAGGCTTCGTTGACTCTGTGACAGTCATGCTGCAGATTTCTGGACCTGCGTTATCGGGTGAGGAATTGTTGGGAGCCGCGGTGGAGTAGCCGAGCGGTCTAAAGCGTCTCGCTGCGGAGCGCGCGGTTGCTCGCCGTGGAGTTTCGAGTCCTCCCTGGGGCATGAGTGTGTGTGTGTGTGTGTGTGTGTGTGTGTGTGTGTTGTCCTTAGGTTAGTTACCACTAAGTAGTTTGTAAGCTACGGACTGATGACCACGCAGTTTGGTCCGATAGATTTACAGTCATCTGAACATCCGGAATTGTTGGGATCCCCTTGATACATCAGGGGTGCAATACACAAAGGAAGCAGCTCCTCGGGTAGTAGAGTACTTGCTAAGTGCACATGGGTATTTTAGGCTAGGCGATAATTCTGATGAACTTCGTCAGCCGATATGCAGACAGTATAATCAGGCCGCATTCAGAAGAGCTTTTAGACTGTGAAAATATTAGCAGCAAATTTTCAGCATATTAGAAACACAGTTTCCGAATTTACTAAAGTGCAGGAAATTTGTTGCACTTAAATAATCGGCAGGACTAAGACTGGGCTGAATCCTGACGTAGGAAGCTCAGAAATATTTAGCGAAGACTAGAAGGTACATCGCCAAGATAGGTCAGGTACAATTGGAGTGTATGCTCATTGCAATCGACAAAAATATTGTTTCAACTAAGGTCGAAATCGAATATAACTGTGGGGTTATCGGGACGCATGTAACAGAGGCGATATCAAGTTAATGATTGGGTGTTTCTACCGGTCCCCCGGTTCCACCGTCACAGTGCTATAGTGATTAAAAGAAAATTTAAGCTCGGTAGCGCGAAGGTGTCCAGCCCAAGCATTAGTAGTTGGGGGGGGGGGGATTTTAACCTGCTGAGTATATACTGGGACGCCTATGGTTGCGGTATAGGGGGCACATGCAAGCACTGTTGTGAACTACTATTTAACCGCTTTCCGAACACAGCTCTGAGTAGCGAGATCTTGAGCCCACACTCATTGCAAATATTGCAGACATAGCTACAAACAAGACAGACCTTGCCAATGATGTCAGTGTACAGGCAGGGGTTGGTGATCATTGTCATAGTGGCAGTAGTCACCAAAATTAATAAATCGGTCAAGAAGCCTACCCGAGTCTTTCCTGGTAGAAAGAGCAGATACGCAATTGTTAGCGTCCCACTTAAGGAATGAATGGACTTCGTTAAATCCGCTACGGTGGACGTAGATGAATTATGGACAAAATGTGAATGCAATGTAAAAAAAAGCGCTGGAGAAATATGTACCGACAAAGTGGATTAAGGGCGGGAAAGACACACCGTGGTTTAATAATAATAATAATAATATTCGAAAAACGATGGAAAGGAAAGGCAGTTGCTCACTCGGTTAAAAAAAAAGATCAAGCATATCAAATCAGGCAAAAGTTAGTAAGAGATCGCGCGGCTGTAAAAAGATCGATAAGCGAAGCATACAATAACTTCCAAAGTCAGACCTTAGCATAAGAACTTGCCAAGAACCCCAAAAAATTCTGGTCGTATGTAAAATCGGTAAGCGAATCGAAGGCCTCTTCCCACTCCCTCGTTGTTAATTCTGGAGGTGGTGATTCAAGAAGGCAAAATGAGGGCCCAAGTTTTAAATTTAACTTTTCAGATATCATTCACACTGGAGGACCATGCAAACATAACTTTATTTGATGATTCCACTAACTCCCAAGTGGAGGACATAGTAATAGGCACAGCCGGTGTACAGAAGCAGATAGAGTTGGAAACAAACAAATCGCCAGGTCCAGCTGAGGTATCAATCCGGTTTTACAAACAGTACTCAGCGACATTGGCAACTTACTTACCTTGCATTTATCACGAATCTTTGGTCCTGAGCAAAGTGCCAAGCGACTGAATAAGTACAGGTGACTCCCATGTATCAGAAAGTCAAACCCACATAATCACAGAGCAATATCATTAACATCTATTTGCTGTACAATTCGTGAAAATATCAGTTGTAATATAGTAAAATTCCTTCAGACTAAAAAGCTTCTGTCCTTGCATCAGCACTGCTTAGGAAACCCAGCTTGCCCTTTTCTCTCACGACACTTGCTGAGCTACGGATCAAGGGCAACAGGCAGACTGAATGTTTATCGATTTTCGAAAGCCGCTTGACATGTAGCGCACTGCAGGCTGCTAACGAAGGTACGAGCATATGGAATAGTTAGGCGTATTCAAATATGTGAGTGGCTCAAGGCGACTTATTTAATAGAACCCTGTACGTTGTCCTCGGTGGCGAGTGTTCATCAGAGACTAGGGTATCGTCAGGAGTGCCCAGAGAAGTGTGACAAGACCGTTATTATTTTCTATGTAAATAAATGTTCTGACGGACAGAGTGAGTTGCAATCTGCGGCTGTTTGCTGATGATCCTGTGGTTTACAGGAAGGTGTCGTTATAGAATGACTTTAGTAGGATGCAGGATTACTTGGAACCAACGTCTAGGTGGTGTGAGGCATGGCAGCTAGCTATAAATGTAGAAAAATGTAAGGTGATGCAGATGAGTAGGAGAAACAATCCCGTAATGTTGGAATACAGCCTTAATAATTAGCTGCTTTACTGACTCGCGTCAATTAAATACGTAGGTGTAACGGTGCACAGCGATATGAAATGGAACGGCCATATAAGGACAGTTGTGGGGAAGGCGAATGGTCGACTTCGCTTTACTGGGGGAATTTTGGGACGATGTAAAGGGGACCGCATATAAAAAGATTGTGCGACCCCCTCTTGGGTATTGCTCAAGTGTGTTGGATCCCCATCAGATCGGTTTAAAGGAAGATATACAAGAAATTCAGAGGCGTGTGGCTAAATTTGTTACTGGTTGGACCAATGTTAGTGTTACAACCGCTCGTTCAGCGAACGTTCGGTACCCAAAGAATGGAAAGTTGCACAGGTTACGCCAATATTCACGAAAGGCAACAGGAGTGATCAGCAAAATTACAGGCCTATATCATTGACGACGGTTTGTAGCAGGATCTTAGAACATACACTTTTCTTAAATATAGGCCGGCCGGGGTGGCCGAGGGGACTAAGGCGCTCCATTCGCGGTCTGCACGGCCACTACGGTCGGGGGTTCGAATCCCCCCTCGAGCATGGATATTTGTGCCGTCCTAGTTCGTAAGTAGTTCATAAGTAGTTTGTAAGTTTAGGGACTGATAACCCCGTAGTTAAGTCCCATAGACTATACAAACATTTGAACATTTTTTTTTCTTAAATATAATGAACTACCTCGAAGAGAACGACCTATTGACCCATAGTCAATACGGATTCAGACACTATCATTCTTGTGAAACACAGGTAGCTTTTTACTTTCATGATACGATGAGTGCTATCGACAAAAGATGTCAAATAGAATCCTTATTTCTAGATTTCCGGAGGGCTTTACACACTGTACCTCACAAGCGTCTTCTAATCAAACTACGTGTTTATTGAATATCGCCACAATTGTGCGACTGGATTTCTGATTTCTTGTCAGAAAGGACACAATACGTTGTAATTGATGGAACGTCATAGAGTAGAACTGTTATCTAGTGTTCCCCAGGGACGTGTTATAGGACCCCTACTATTCCTTATTTTGATAAACGTAGCTCTCTTACGTTATTTGCGGATGACACTGTCACTGATCGGTTAGTAAAGGCCCCAGAAGATCAAAAACAACTGAAAACTAATATAGATATCTGCATGGTGCAAAAAATGGCTGCCGGCCGCGGAGGCCGAGCGGTATGCGGCGCGCCAGTCACGTACTGCACGGCCACTACGGTCGGGGGTTGAAATCCCCGCTCGGGCATGAATATTTGTGCCGTCCTTAGTATTAGCTAGTTCATAAGTAGTTTGTAAGTTTAGGGACTGATGACCCCGTAGTTAAGTCCCATAAGCTCTACAAACATTTGAATATTTTTGAAAAATGGCAATTGACAATGAGGGGTGTGAAGTCATCCATTTCACCACTAAAAGAAATCCATGAAACTTTATTTTCACGATAAACCAGTCAAACCTACAGGCCGTAAAATCAACTAAATACCTAGAAGTAACACAAACAATTTAAATTGGAAAGAACGTAGAAAGTAGTGAAGGGAAGGTGGCCCAAAGACTACGTTTCATTGGCAGGACATTTAGAAGATGCAACAGTTGTACTAAAGAAACTGCCTATACTACACGTGTGCGTATTATTTTGGAGTATTGCTGCGCATTGTAGGATCCACACCAGGTGGGACTGACGGAAGATTTAGAGAAAGTTCTGAGAAGGGCCGCTCGTTTTATATTATCGCGATACAGGGGAGAGAGTGTCACAATAAATGATGCATGATTTGGGGTGGAAATCATTAAAAGAAAGGCGTTGCTTGTTGCAGCTAGATCTACTTGTGAAATTTTTCACCAGCTTACCCTTCCGAATGCGAACATATATTATTAGCATCCACCTACATAGGGAGACATGACCATCATAATAAAATAAGTGATCGAAAACGAAAAGATTTAGGTGTTGCTCTTTCCCGCGAGGTATTAGAGAACAGAACTGTAGAGAAACATTACAAGCGGTTCGATGAACCCTATGTCATGTTCAAATGTCTGTAAATCTATCGGACCAAACTGCGTGGTCATCAGTCTGTAGCTTATAAAGTACCTAAACCTAGGTAAACTAACCTACGGACAAACACACACACCCATGCCCAAGGGAGGACTCGAACCTCTGCCATGTACTTAAATGTGACTTGCAGAGTATTTAAGTAGATGTTTCAGGAACTCAAATGGGAGTCGCTGAAGGGAAGGCGACATTGTTTTCGAGAACCAATGTTAGAGGGCCGGAATTTGAAGCATAACGATTCTATTGCCGCCAACGTACATCTAGCGTAAAGACCATAAAGATAAGATCAGAGAGATGCGAAGATGCATACAAGCATTGGGTTTTTCATTCGTTCTATATGGGAGGAGGACAGGAAAAACAGGTCACTACCAAGGAATGATGTTTTATTATATAGCGTGAAGCAAAATTCATGCACTCGTGCTTCACAGCACGATTCCTCATATACCAACAGTAAGAAAAAAATATATGACAAAATTTCGTCCTGCGGATATTTCCGCAGTAAATGGACGTTGAAGATAGATGGGTGTGTTTCCATGCGTCATTTGCAGAATTGCACAATTACATCATTAAACGTCTAGAGGATTTAGAAGGCGTCTTGAGCAAAATGAGCGTAGAAACCCACGCCAGGAAAAGTTATCCAGCGATGCGATAGAGCGTCAAAGTTGGTGGAGAGGATGTCTAGCGGCAAGCGTCGGTGCCTAGGACTGTACGTAGCCTGAGTGAATGGCGTTTCAGGGCGTGGGTTTCTCTGATCGTTGTGATCAAATTCAAATGTTCAAATGTTTGTAGAACTTATGGGACTTAACTACGGGGTTATCAGTTCCTAAGCTTACAAACTATTTATGAACTAGCTAAGACTAAGGACGGCACAAATATCCATGCCCGAGGGGGGATTCGAACCCCCGACCGTAGTGGCCGTGCAGACCGTGACTGGAGAGCCTCAGTCCCCTCGGCCACCGCGGCCGGCTCGTTGTGTTCAAGACGCCTTCTACATCCCTAGAAGTTTGTTGGTTTAATTGCGTAATTCTGAAACACACGAACGTACGGAAGAGACACCTCTTTTCGTCTTCGAAGTCCGTTTATTGCCGAAATATGCGCAGGTTGAAATTTTATGAGATTTTTTTTTATTGCTGGTATGTGAGGAATCGCGCTGCGAATCCCGACTGCGCGACTTTTGCTTCACCCTGTATGATCATCTCATTACAAATATGTTCATATTTTACTAGGAGATTGGTTTGTTATTCAAATCTGACTTATATGACTGCTTATATGTATTAATTGTTTTCAATAACGACGACTTTGGCACCAACTGGTTTGATGGAATTTGCTCTAGAAATTGTCATTAAAGCCGAAATACTGATAGTGTATAAAGAGAGTACAGATACTTACACAGTCAGATGGCGGTATATTCATTTACAGAATACTGAAGTGTTGCCAGTTTAGTACCAGGCAGGTGTTATGGTACAAACGCCACCTGAAAGTGACATAGCTTGATGAATGCTCGTTCTACGGAAGTTCATGTTTGAAGGATCTATTTTCGCTAACACATGCTTACTCAGCAGGTACAACACCACAACGAATGAAGTTTGCAGCAATGGAAATAAAAACATCGTAGTACCGAAGTCTATAAATAACGTTGATCATTGGTGTCATATCGTTTACTTTTCAATAATAGTAACATTTTCTGTCGTTACCACAAAATCAAAGTTAAGTTCCCGACTTTCAATGTCTTGCTTCTGAATAACCTCTAACGCCGGAAAGAAGAAACGGGAGGAGATATGAAGAGTGACGAAAAACGGAAGACAGATGAGAGGGGAGGGAGAGATGGATAGATAGGGGGATGGGTTGAGAGGGACGAGGATGGGGGTGGGAGGGGGGGTGGAGGTGAGGGATAGAGTGGGAGTGGATGACAGAATGTAAAGAACGATTACATTCTTCAGTGGAAATTATTAATCGGTTGCACCAGGGTTAGTAAATATTTTGATCTGAGTGTATGTAGAAAACTAACAAACAAATTCACACCACTGACTTTAAATAATGATAATAACACACAGACAGAGGGACGCAAAGCAGAGTACATATTAATTTGATTGATGTATGTTTTCGTTGAGTATATGTGCGCAAGAAATATTTACTTTCGCGTTTACTTCGTATCAGCCTGGGTCACAAAGGAGATTGGCTGGTTTAACTACTGTATATAAATAGTGTAAAATTAATTTTGATACAAAGTTAGTTAAAAGTAAATCAGATCAGTTGTCAGAACATTAGGTCGTCAGATAGCAACAGAAAAAAAAACCTCGCGGGTGGGGGCAGGGAGGGAACTAAACACATTTCCGTTAGTATTAGTGTGCGCGTTATCTGGAGCCACGCAGCAAAGGCGTTGGCAAAATTCAAATGTTTGTAAAAGTATGCGACTAAAGTACTATAGTCATTGGTCCCTAGCCGGCCGCGGTGGCCTCGGGGACTGAGGCGCTCCAGTCACGGTCTGCACGGCCACTACGGTCGGGGGTTCGAATTCCCCCTCGGGCATGGATATTTGTGCCGTCCGTAGTATAGGGTAGTTCCTAAGTAGTTTGTAAGCTTAGGGACTGATGACCCCGTAGTTAAGTCCCATAAGCTTAACAAACATTTGAACATTTTTCATTGGTCCGTAGTCTTACAAACTATTTAATATAAACCTTTCCTATGGAGACACACACACACACACACACACACACACACACACACACACACACACACAGGAGAGAGAGAGAGAGAGAGAGAGAGAGAGAGAGAGAGAGAGAGAGAGAGAGAGAGAGAGAGAGAACTCCAACCTCCAGCGGGAGCGGCCACGCAGTTGGTGACATGGTGCGTAGAACCACACGGCCATTTCCCACGCGGCAAGGCGATAGCGTCCGCCGCGTCGTAACACCTGTTGTGTCGCATTATTCTATCCTATTTATTCTGGAACGGCTGAGTGTTAGCGGCCAAAAGAGGGAGGGGGGAGGTTCGGTTTACGTGGAATGAAGCTGCGCGTGGTAACACACTGGACTCGCATGCGGGAGGACGTTAGTTCAAATCCGCCGCCCGCCATCCTGACGTAGGTTTTCCGCGATTTCCCTATATCACTACCAGCAAATGCCGGGATGGTTCCTTTCTAAGGGCATCCCTGGCAGAAACTATCCAAGCGTGTGCTCCGTCTCTAATGGCTACATTGTCGACGGGACGTCAGGCCCTTATCTTCCGTCTTTTTCTTCAGTTTACTTACAACTACTACTTTCTTGTCCTAAAAGAACTTTAAAATCCGCGAGCCCAAGTGAAGGGCGACGAGGGTTTCCTGCCAGGGTTCCCGAGGTAGCTCAGCTGTTCGGAACAACTGCCCCCATAACGTGGAATTTCCGAGCCGAGCCTCCCCCAATGCTTGTCAGTCACCACCATTGGCATGTGTTGTCACCATTTGTCAGTGTCGTCGCCGATAGATTCCTTTTCGGGTGTTTCGTACGCTAGTTGTGTTCTCTGCATTGTACATCGTGAAAGTGATAACAGCAACGAAAAGGAAGCAGTGTCTTGTCAAGTGTGGTCATTGCTATCGTAACCACAGAAAAAATGAAGGCTGCGGTGGAGTAGCCGAGCGGTCTAAGGCGCCTCGCTGCGGAGCGCGCGGTTGCTCGCCGTGGAGGTTCGAGTCCTCCCTGGGGCATAGATGTGTGTGTGTTTGTCCTTAGGTTAGTTTACCAAGGTTTAAGTAGTTTGTAAGCTACGGACTGATGACCACGCAGTTTGGTCCGATAGAATTACAAACATTTGAACATTTGAAAAAATGAAGAGTGGTTATGCATCGAGTGCTAACTTAATATGTGCAGAGGCCAATTCCCCAGCGAATTGTTTGAATAACCCCAGTGTAGCATAGGGATGGGAAAAACCGACCGGTTAAAACCGATACCGGTATTTTAGTTCTGAATAACCGGTTTTTTCGGTATTTATTTGGTGTCGGTTGTAACCGGTTTTTTTAGTTATTGCCACGAACCGGGTAAAAAAACCGATACGACTACTTCCTGTAGTAGTGGTTCAAAATGTGTTGTTTGTAAATAATGAAAAAAATTAAAACTAGCAGACCCTAATATTTAGGGTTTTTCCTAAAATTTCCACTACTGTGAAATATTAGGTCATCGCAGAAACGAAGAAAAGCGATCAGTGTTAATTTAAGAACAATCCCAGCAGTCAGAAACTCTCAACAGACGCGTGGCATAAGAACTTTAGGACTGGTGCAGTTGTTGAGGCATCGATGCAGCTGTTGCCGTGTGGCGTGGCCTATTAGACGACGCGCGTGCACCGGCTGTGTACGAGATTTGCCTCCGTCTGGTCATGCGGCAGTTCCCTGCTGACGTCGCCAGACATCGGTTGTGTCTTAAATGGCACCATCCCGAGTATGGAAGTACTTCACGAAGTACGGGAGCAGTGAGGTAAAATGCTTCATTTGCTTTAAAAAGCTGAAAACGGGTGGAGGTACTACAAACACGCCGTGTCATTTAAGGAGAAAGCATCTAAAATGTTTCTAGGAAGATAAAGTAAATTCGATTCATATACTTATTATGTAAGTGATGTACTATAAGCTTGGAATAATTACTTTTAATATATTATCATATTGCTATGCTAACAAGTTTTATTAATGTGATTCCTTGAAAGCGAGGGTTTTTTTTTAATAACCAATATGGGTTTAGGTAACCTTGATCATGCGGTGCCTCGCGAGGTAGTCGTGCGGTCTGAGGCTCCATGTCACGGACTGCGCGGCTGCTCCAGTCGGAGGTTCGAGTCCTCTCTCCTCCCTCGGTTATGGGGGTGTCTGTAGTCCTTAGCGTAAGTTAGTTCAAGTTAGATTAAGTAGTTTTTAATTCTAGGGACCTATGACCTAAGCATTTAGGTGTCATAAGAACTCACACCCACTTGAACATTCTTTGATCATGTGGTACACAGCCTTCCCAGTTCAATTTGCGTAAATTTACATTGACAAAAATCATACTGTTAGTCGGAACTGTGACTTTATTTTTCGATATACTTCTGCAGCAGTGACTGAAGTTCATTTACTGACTGTAACTTTTATATATATATATATATATATATATATATATATAATTAGTGTATATAACGAGATATTCGTATGCGCTGGCTCACAAGTCCAACTTACGGAGTGGTTGGCTCAATATTAGCAACTGCCGGATGGAAATACTAGGCTAGTAAATCTGTATGCTTCGTATATCGTCTTCTACGGCCTCCTGGCTAGGCTTGCACACACACACACACACACTCAAGAAGGGGAGGGGATCTTGCAGAATATGAAAAGACTAGTGATTTGTCGTGTAACATAAAGTTACCTAAATTTTAACTAAATTTCGTAAGTTTCGGTTTCGGCCGAAACCAGAAGAACCGCAAATTCGATTACGGTTTATGTTTCGGCCGCAAATTATGTTTCGGTCGAACTCTACTGCAAATATAGCAATTAAAAACCGAAAACCGGTTATCTTTGAGCAATTTTTACAGTGCGGTTAAACTGGAGATGAAAACCGGTATAACCGAAAACCGGTTGTTTCAGCAATAACCGTCATCCCTAGTGTAGCACAGCCGGTCCCCCTGCCCTAGCCGTCTGGCTGGCGAGGCTGTTGGTCGGAAACGCCAGCAGAGACTGTCAGCTTGTTGAGCGCCTGTGTCAGGTTATATCCCGGTCAAAGCGCGCCGCTCTCACCCACGTCCGTCATTCTCACCCATGTTCAGGCGAGCGTTTCGTCATCGTGACGTAAATAACTCTGTTCACCGCATATCCATGTGTCGATTTCAGCCATGTTTCAACATCCTTTAAATATCAAATATTCGTGGAAAACAGCAAAGTACTTTTGACAAGCTAGAATGTAGATATCACTGCTGCTCGTACTAACCGCAACAATTTCAGCTCTAATCATATGTCCCTGCCTAGCTACGTTCCTTGAAATCATTACATTTTCGTAAAAAAAAAGAGGATGCTATTATTAATCAGAAAATACCTGCTGCTTAAACAAAATGTTCAAATGTTTGAAAATGCCCAAGGGAGAACTCTAACCATTGACGGCGAGCCGGCCGCGGTGGCCGAGGACACTGAGGCACTCCAGTCACGGTCTGCACAGCCACTACGGTCGGGGGTTCGAATCCCCCCCCCCCCCTCGGACATGGATATTTGTGTCGTCCTAGTTCGTAAGTAGTTCATAAGTAGTTTGTAAGTTTAGGGACTGATAACCCCGTAGTTACGTCCCATAAGCTATACAAACATTTGAATTTGAACAGACGGCGAACGGCCGTGCGCACCGCAACACTGCACCTCAGTGGGCACGGCTATTCCGCCGCGGCTACCCATCTATGAAACGAAATGTAGTTGTTTGTTTGAACGACAGTATTTTATTATAAACCGTTTTTTATTGTATAAAATAACCATACACTTGGAAAAGTCCTCATATTCGGGAATAACAGCCAAATATATTTTGTTTGATAATGAGATAGCCGGCCACAGTGGCCGAGGGGACTGAGGCGCTCCAGTCACGGTCTGCACGGCCACTACGACCGGGGGTTCAAATCCCCCCTCGGGCATGGATATTTGTGCCGTCCTAGTTCGTAAGTAGTTCATAAGTAGTTTGTAAGTTTAGGGACTGATGACCCCGTAGTTAAGTCCCATAAGCTATACAAACATTTGAACATTTTTATAATCAGATAAAAATATAAATAAGTCCGTAGCTTACAAACTGCTTAAACCTAGGTAAACTAACCTAAGGACAACACACACACACACACACACACACACACACCCATGCCCCAGGGAGGACTCGAACCTCCACGGCGAGCAACCGCGCGCTCTGCAGCGAGGTGCTATAGACCGCTCGGTTACTCCACCGCGGCACCACCAGTATCGCACGTCATAACTTGAATCACTACACTGCCGTGACTACAGATGTGTTGATTCTATAATGTATGCCGACTAACACACGCTAGCATTCTGGAAATGTTTTTTGGTACATTTTAAGTGCAGCCATGCGCCGAAATGGTATACTATAGATATTTTCAATACAGTGATGCGCGAGTTCCGGTAATATCACAACCACGGCTCGATTCCGGACATTTCAGCAGCCACTGTGATCTTTCGGGGCGAAGCCACCAATTTTTGGATTTCGTTATGGTTGCTTCCTCGAGACTTCGGTTGCATTCATGAAATACACAATAGCGCTAAAGTGCAGACCTTCCGACACTTTATATCTACGTGAACTCGCATTTTATTTCATGTTACCGGTACGCCTACAAAACTCGACGTGCCTGCTCACATGGTGGATAGAAACTGATTTACGTAATCGCTACGTCGGGAAGAGGAAACGCTCGGCTGAACTTGTGAGAAGAAGGCTGGCCTTCCTGACGGGCCGCGGCTGCTATTGGATTTGTGTGGCGGCTGTCACCAGCAGCCCGCTACCCATTATAAGGGGCGTCGCACCACCGCCTGTCTGGATCCAGGTCACTTCACTTGCGTTCTCAACATTTAGTACCCATCCTCTATTACTGCTCAAGTTTCTCTATGTGTTTGTTTCTGTATCGAGGCCATCACTCCGTAATGCAACTCACTATCATAAACCTAAAAGTAAAAATATTAATCTACATCCCCCCCTTCAAAAGTTGTCGCCTTGTGGCACTGTGAGGTGAAGGAATATGTAGATACACACGAGGGCCATCCGGAAAGTGGTACCCGCTAGCGCCGCATTAACCCTTTGTGACCCAAGGAACCAAATTGAGGCCTGAAACAAATTTATTTTGTACTAGCGAAACCCGGCGTTGCCCGGGTATTTCTTTATTTATTCGAGCCTTGAGTTAGTACTTCTCCTATCCACTCTCTCTCTTTCTGTCCATCTTCTTCCTTCTAAAAAAATGTTACATTTATCAGAGAATATATAAGAAATAAGAAATCACACGTAAAAATGTACTTGTTTCGAAGAATCCATTCACGAAATTCAACATTAATGAATGTAATAATTGCCGGCCGCGGTGGCCGCGGGGACTGAGGCGCTTCAGTCACGGTCTGCACGGCCACTACGGTCGGGGGTTCGAATCCCCCCTCGGGCATGGATATTTGTGCCGTCCTTAGTCTTAGTTAGTTCATAAGTAGTTTGTAAGTTTAGGGACTGATGACCCCGTAGTTAAGTCCCATAAGCTTAACAAACATTTGAACATTTGAATGTAATAATATCACAGATCGATCACTTGCTGTAATGCGCAAAACGTCAAATAGATTTTTTTAAAGATATGTATTAAAAGAAATTTCATTTTTAGTGCTTTATTTATTTATTCATTCTTATGTTTCCTTATTCGTATGCTTATTCTTTCAGAGAAAGATCTGAAGACATTGTAGTACGCATAGACCAAAGATACGGCTTGTGGCATCACGTTTCGCTGTATGTAACCTCCTTGCTGTAGAGTCGAAAACGTCATCGCTGGCCTTCAGTCCGATTTTTTTTTGATTTGACGACTTTCAACCACCATATCTCGCACCCCCTTATAGCTATCGGCATGGAACTGCTATGATGTATAACGGGAGACTTCGGACAACAATTATACACAAACCGTTCGTTTGCGTTCTGTAGTTTTCGCTGCAGAGCGAAATATTCACACACACACGTAGAATTTTATATACACCAATAACTTTTCATCCCAATATGCTCCACCCTTTTATCATTATCAACCCTCAAGCAACAATGCAACCAATAAAACCATTTTCAAAGAGTAAATATAATTTTCAAAGAGTCATTCTTGTTCCGCATTTAGCGTTATATTCTTCAAATCACTAAATATCTATCAGATCGCTATAAAACCGTGCCTAAAACCTTCCTCGGGTATAAATTAGTAACTGTCAAAATATTTAAGTATCTGCGTCTTGTCGTTCGGACGTGATAAGCATACACCGAACAGACATTCACATTTATAGATATAGATAATTACAAGTGATATGTAAAACTAATATATAAAGTGAGAACAGTGCTCGAGTGTTTACACATTTTTATAACACATGGTTATGCAGTGAAACCACTGGTCCAGTACATAAAGTTCTGCCACACGGTGCTCAACGAATTTTGTGGTACAAAGCAATACAGTTTTTCACATTATCATTTGTAGCAGCTCTGGAGGGAATAGTGTTGGAAATATGTCTGTTGGTGTTTTTCTGTCCACTTCAGTATTACTGCCTGTATCATTACAAAACTGTTTTCGACCCTTGTAAATTGGAAACTGTTCCCATACAACGGCAGCATCAGCGGTTTCCAGCACATCTTGCTCTTTATTTGGAGGATCACATTCAGTTACAGAAAGTGGTACAGCTTCATCATCAAAACAAAGTCGGTTTGGTGCTTCAGAAATTTGTATTTCGTTATCATTACTTTCACTATCTGATGTGCAAGACTCGCTATCAGTTAGTAAGTCATCAAGTATTTCAAATGTTCAAATGTTTAAGCTTATGGGACTTAACTACGGGGTCATCAGTCCCTAAACTTACAAACTACTTATCAACTACCTTATACTAAAGACGGCACAAATATCCATGCCCGAGGGGGAGATTCGAACCCCCCGACCGTAGTGGCCGAGCAGACCGTGACTGGAGCGCCTCAGTCTCCTCGGCCAACGCGGCCGGCATCAAGTATTTGCATCAGAATTTCGGTATTAAGTTCACTTGCTTCGAATCTTCCTCTAGAAGCCATGATCAAACACAATAATACTATACCTTCAACAAAGAACAGCCCTCACTAAGCGATGTGTCACAGTAGTTTCGTAGTGAAACCATAAATATTTTTTGTGTTTACATAAAAATATGCAAGATATGGATCAAACTAAAAAAGTTGGTCTACTCTACCTTTCGTAACTTTCCATAAGTACGCCAACTCAGAAGATAATACACCGGAAAACACAATTATTTAACCTCACGATCTTCAACAACAGCTAACACTGGCAAACACTAGGCAGATGAATGCCTGTGTTGCCTTTTCGCGCAAACGTAGTCTCCGAGCCGGCAGATAGTTGTTTGTCGTGGCGATAGAGGGTTCCACACTCCAGTGCCATGGTGGTTTTACAGAGCACTCAGTGATCCGCTTTTGAGACATTAGAGTACAGGTGGTGAAACCATTTGTACGCAAAGGGGTAAGCGCTGACGACTCGGGGCAGGGTGAGACCGCGTCAAAGGCACGTCTGCCTGCTCTGTGCGAGGCTGTGTGCTGCCTGTGATCGTTTATAATGTTTAAACCAACAGAGAACCCCGCCAGTTGCGAAGTGAGGGCAGTCATTAAATTTCTTAATGCACGAAACGATCGACCTTGTGAAATTCGTCGCCAATTAAAGGTGGTGTATGGAGACTGTGTGATGGACGAGGCGTCTTTTCGGCGCTGGTGTCGCAACTTCAGCCTAGGGAGGGGGAGTACACACACGACGAGGAGCCAGGCCTCGTGCAGCCGCGATAACACAACTACTTTTGCAGCAATTCAAGTCGGAAACCTTCGACCATCCACCATTCAGCCCGGACTTGCCCCTTCTGATTTTTCATCTCTCTCCGAAGCTTAAAGACTTTCTGGCTGGAAAAAGGATTCGACAGCGATGAATTAAACGAGGCGTGACTACGTATCTCAACACGCTGGCGGCGGAGGACTATGACTCGTCACACATTATGACAAATGCATAAATTTGCTTGGAGATTATGTGGAGAAGTAGTGTAATGTATGCTCTTTCCAATAAAAATGTTTATATGCGTTAATATTTACTCCTGTGACTTTATTGCACAAACGAGTCCCACTTTCCGAGTGGCCCTCGTATATTCCCGACGGAGGACTCTAGGATTCTTAACCTCCGGCGGGAACGGCCGCCCAGACCGTGGCATGACGCCTTAGACCACGCGGTCATTTCGCGCGGCTTTGCGACAGTGACCTGGTTACTCCAGACCACTGAAATCAGTAATGTACAGCTTAATGGTTTCTACACATTTAATTACGTCTCTATTTCCACTCGTTATTTGCCTCCGCACTCCCTAAATCAGTAATCATCTTAATCTTACGTATTTTTTTACACTTGGTTTACACTCATACATATTATTTACCCCTAAAGGCGTTGACTACCATTTGCACCATTTCCTACTTGCACTTTAACCACCTAACTGTTCCTGTCATTATAGGAGCGAGCACACGCAGAGTTAGCCGCTCTTGCACGTTTCACCTCAGTACTTAATTACTAATACAAGAAATGCCGTTAAACGTATGCCAGTATTTATCTAACAAAATATATTTATTCAAAATGCAGTTTTTTAATGAAAAACTGTAAAATTTCTTTATTTGAAAGTTATTTTCATATCTGTAAATTAAGTGCCAGTTACGATAAGCGCCCAACAAATGTACATTTATCTCATTTTATTGATACTTTCAATCAACAAAATCTTTAAAAAATTTACTGCCTTGGTAGTAGAATTAATTGCGAAGGAAGTAAGCCTAAAACTGTTATTTAAAGACTAATCGATAATACGATCTAACCAGTTATAGATAAAAGAAGATTCTATCACATTTTTCCATTTCTTAGAAGTAATTAGGTTAGTTAGTGGTATGTGTTGGTTGGGCCGATCAAATATTTTAGTCACAAATGGTTTCTGCCACGGTCTCTGATTTTATTTTACTTATGATAAAAAGTATCGACGCTCTGTTGGCGTGATCATCATTACCTGATCTTCAAAATTGAGTTTTAAAACTTGTTGTATAGGCTACATGTCATATGGAATTATATATAGCTGATAGCTCGTCAATGCCCCAGATGTCTGCTGTAATTTGACACACCGAGTTCCGTATCATCAGAGGTTGCTGGTCATTCAGCATGGCCACGGTGTCCTTGTAACGACATATCCACTCACCGTGATGATCAACAGTTCCTTTGCGACATTCAAAAAATGTTCGAAATCTATTGCACCAAACTACTATGGTCATCAGTCTCTAGACTTACGAACAACTACTTTAACACTAAGCACAATGTGTGTGTGTGTGTGTGTTTGTGTGTGTGATAACCATAGCAGTTTGGTGCAATAGGTTTACAACTTTTGAACATTTTTTGAATGTTGCAACGAAACTGTTGATCATCACGGTGAGTGATATGTCGTTAAAAGGACACCGTGGCCAGGATGAATGACCAGCAACCTCTGATGATACGGCATTCGGTGGGCGAAATTACGGCAGCCATCTGGTCCATTAACGAGCTACCAGCAAGTCCGAACAACATTTGTGTTCGTTCCATCAACAAAAACGGACACTGCATATAGTATTTAAATGAGCCACGGCAAGACCTGCTAAAATTATAGTACCTTTGTCTCTCTATGCGAGACTTACAAAGCGAAATGTACGACCACCCATGATTAGTACGTGGTTTGGGTCTGTCCGGAAGGCTAGCCCGAAGACTGATGACCCCGCAGCTAGCCCGAATAGCATAATGGTTAAACGCGACCGCTTGCGCAAGGCGGCATATGCGGATTCGAGTCCCGCGCCTGACCAAATCTTCATTTGTCATCATTAAACCACACAGCTGACGCTGATTCATATTAGCAGTTTCGAAAACATTTCTGGTGTTTCATGGTTCAGTGCTCGGCAGGCAGGCAGGCTGTTTCGCATACACACATGAACAGCGCACTGAATTACGCCCTCTGCTCAATGGATGCAGTGTCCTCACTGCCGAATTGCAGGCCAGTAGACGACACCTACAAAAGGACCGTTACGTTTAGTGACTTGTAAGCCAGACCTGAGGCTATAGGTCAGTGCTTCCTCGTCACCCATTACTACCGTCTATCCATGAGTTGCTAACTGACCTCCAAGATGGGCGCCCGGCCTTGTCACGTTGGTATTTCAGGAAACGAACACGCTGACCAATTAGCCAACTAGATCGCCAGGAAGACACTTTCAGAAATGGGAGTCCCAGAACTGGATCTCTGGTTGCTTATGCACACCAGTTGTTAAAGGTCTGGATCTCAGAATGGTTTACCCTTGTTTCCGCAAACAAATTAAGGACAATAAAAGAATTCATGGCTATGTGACAGTCTGACATTTGTCCTTGTCGCGGGTAATCTGCGGTTTACTAGGCATTCGACACACTCGTGGGAACGATGGCCACACTCTCCGGCGTGATGCTCCACGTCAGACATTTTGCTGCCCAGTATGGCTGACTTTCGGCCACATCTTAATCTTAGTTACACGCTACATTTATTTCTAGCAGAAAACACCAAAGCGGGTAAACTAGTTTTACTTTTTATCCGTAAAGGTTGTTTCAAATTGTCTCTGAGACAGGAATTGTGGGCATCGTTGAGCACCTGAGGCGTTGGCGGGACCGCACTCATCTGATGGGGGGACTCGACGACCCATGGCTCCCCCTGCTCGACGGTTGGGAGTTGTTCTTATGCTTCCCACCCTTTGTTCTCGTTCTTTTTCCTACACTGTACGTTTTTCAAATGTCTTGTCGCCATAAACTTTTATCCGCCTTTCTGGGGAGTAATGGCGCTGAAAGCTTGTCTTCCCAGTATACACAACCTCGCCAGGGCGGTGTGGCTCACCTTCCTGGTCCCAAGTACTCCTTTCTCGTTTCCTTTCTCTGTTCTATTGTTTCAAAATTTAATCGGCTTTCACAGGTTTTGCCCTCTGCATTCTTCTACTGCGGACTGTTCCTAATTCTAAACACGTTTAAAGGGACTGATGACCTCGCAGTTCGGTTCTTTTAACACTTATCTACCTACCTACCTACCTACCTACCAACCAATCGCTAGCCATTTCAGCAGTGTAGTTGCTTTTGCATTGTGTGTATTTTATTAGTACATTCTTTAAGCAAGAAACTGAAAATTTCGTTCAACGTTGAATTGATTCTCTGGAAAGTTTTTGGTGTTAATGATGTTTTTTCAGACACATTTAATATGTTCTATTAACCAATCAGTATAACTTAAACTTATTTCTCCTAGGTTGTACCCAAGCAGTCATACACGCCTGGAACCTTTGGGACGCGTAGGAAAGAAAACGAAGGTAAGTAACTGACACTTTTGTCAACGTAAAGGTGGTACTACTTTTTTGTGTTTATGGAAGGTGAAATAGTCAACAGCTAGGCTGAGGATATTAGTAGTGTTTATTAGTTGTACACACTTCATTTGTAAATACAAAGGCCGGTTAAAAAGTAAGGAGAACTACTATTTTCCTCTGAATCTACTATTGACAGAGGTAGTTACGGTTACACACGTTCGCCCAAGTTATTTGTGACCTTTGTCTGGAAGGCGTCGTATACCATTTGTGCGTCCGTTACTGATGATGTACCGTACTGGCCGCCTTGTGGCATGGATAGTGCCATCTCCAGTATTTTTAAGGATCCCTCGCAGCGGTTCTTTCACTTCGACAAAGTGATCATCACAAGAACTGGAATTAGGGTCATTACGGTGCATTGTCATGCAGAATTCCACACCTTTGATGCTGTGAAAGACCTCTATCACCGCTGGCAATGGGAGATGCTGCATTATACTTATCTTGTGATTACAATCTCTTTTCCAAAGTTAGAGAACCCCTGCGAGGGATCCAACAGATGACAAACATGTAGGGTTGCCATAATCAAAGAACCAAAATCAAGGACATTCGATAAGTGTGAAGATGTGACTGAAGCACAGAATTATATGGCACGCCTTTCCGCGCTTCAGCCGAATTTTCATAATTACACAAAATTCAAGTAGTAACACTACCGTATTAACAAAGAAAGGAGTAGTCAACTAGTCATTAATGCAAGTGTGGTGTTGCACAAGTACAAAGTGCGCGCCACCTACTTTCGCCGCGCGCCGCCATGCACGCACGGCGCGGCGTTCTTACGACGTCAGCCACGAGCGCCCTCTGCTGCAACTCCGCTTGTGGCCACCACTGAACGACATCGTTCACTTGGGACTGAGATAGGAACCAGTCAACACTTCGGAATCAAATAGGCACCAGTGAAGACTTGGCTATCGTATAGGCACTAGGAAGCAGTACCAGACAGGCCTCTAGCTCAACTATGTATCAGCACTCTGCAGTACTGAATTGTGTAAAAGTTAAGTATTGTATAAATTCTGTGCAATATATATCTCGTTCTAATTTACTCTAGTGTGTCTAGTTTCTGGCTGCTCCCCTCCGTACCTGCACCAGCGTGCTGTCTTTATTCCTGTGTCGGTCTCATTCCACTCGGCCACCGACACTTACGACGGAAACGAGACACAAAAGCGGCGACGAGGCTGGGACACAAAAGCAAGAATGTTTTTAATTAAAAACAACTTATTCAGATATTCATAGTAGTGTCGTTTCAACTGAGATATAATATACACTGGGATTTATGCCAGTCACATTTATATGATCACTGAACAGAAGAAACGAAATTGTTTCATTCTGGATTAGTTCATAAAAATCATTGGAACGTGTTATTCATATTATATTGAATTTGAAGTACTGCTTTGACTGAATTTAGAGCAAGAATAGTTGCCATTTAACAACAAATTGGGCCCTAAAATTTTACTTTAGGTGTTTGGTAAAGGTGCTGCAGGTAATCGAGCTATTTCTCGACGTAACACACCTATAAAGCCGGCCGCGGTGGCCGAGGAGACTAAGGCGCTCCAGTCATGGTCTGCACGGCCACTACGGTCGGGGGTTCGAATCCCTCCTCGGGCATGGATATTTGTGCCGTCCTAGTTCGTAAGTAGTTCATAAGTAGGGACTGATAACCCCGTAGTTAAGTCCCATAGACTCTACAAACGTTTGAACGTTTTTTGAACACCTATAAATTATGCCTCAACACACGCGTTGACAGTACTTCCATTCTATGATAGGCCTGAAAAGATAATATGACAACACGGTGAAACTAACTGATAAATATCGCGTGAAAGACGATTTTCGGGAGACGAGATTCCTCACGCCCGGTCTTTCTAAAATGCTGGACATTTAAAATGCCCAATAGTGGGTTTAACTTTCTAACATGAACTATGCTAAATGTTTTGTATCCGAACACTACCACACTAACACGTCTGGAAACTCATACGTATGCTATGTTTCTCTGGGAAGTAAACTTTTCGTTTCCAGTTTTTGGCTTCAAAATTCCATGTAATTACGACAGCAGAATTACAAATGTTAGTTTGTAAATCTATCGGACTCATCTGTGTGGTTATCAGTCCGCAGCTTACAAACTACTTAAACTAAGGTAAACTAACTTACAGACAATACACACATCCATGCCCGAGGGAGGATTCGAACCTCCGACGCGGGAGACCTCGTGATCCGCAACTTGGCGCTCAAGACCGCTCGGCTGCACCCGCGCGGCAGCAGAATTACACTCCACGTCTCCGTAGCTGAATATTTAACTAAGACAAAGACAACATAAGCGCAGCAAATACTTTGTTGAACAAGAGCGGAAAACTGTAACATCCATAGACAATCGATTATTGCACTGATTCGCTCTTAATGTTGGGATCAGCCGAAAGATTCCAAAATGTAACAGAATATCGACAGTTTTCAACCGCTATCGTCAGATAGCAGGGAATAATCAAATACATATCTGGAATCGGCAAGATAACTGAAGTTAAAAAATGTTGCCACTCCGTATTTTCGCGGATTTACCCCTTCCTCCAGGACAGCCATCCTCTTGCATAAAATCGCGGACTGTCTACGAAATCTGCGACTTATGGCAACGCTTAAACCATGCTACATGGCCGGCCGCGGTGGCCGAGGGGATTGAGGCGCTCCAGTCACGATCCGCACGGCCACTACGGTCGGGGGTTCGAATCCCCCCTCGGGCATGGATATTTGGGCCGTCCTTAGTTGTAAGTAGTTCATAAGTAGTTTGTAAGTCTAGGGACTGATGACCCCGTAGTTAGGTCCCATAGACTCTACAAACATTTGAACATTTTTGAACATGCTACATGACGGTCAATACTGACAAATGGAAGTAAACGCACAGGAGGCTTACGACGCCTTCCAGACATTGGAACAAGGCCATAAATAACGGGGGCTGTCACATTGACGCCGTGGCATTATAAATACCTCTGTCAATAAATTCATTTCACAGAATAGTTCTCATTACTTTGTGTCAATCTCTAGACGATGAGGAGGAATTAATAAGAGTTTTTCATAATTTTTTTGCTTACATTTACAAAGTAGGCAACCGGCTCCATAATAGACAAAAAATTTTGAACCTAATTATCAACTTTGAATCACAGTCTGAAAGACTCGCCACACTTAATTTCAAATCTGGTAACATAGTGTACACCAATGCACATGCCCTCATAAATGAAGACAATAGACAGTACAAAGAAATGTTTCAAATCTTTTGGACCGGCTAGATGACGTTAAAAAAAACCACAATGTATTACTTACAGGAGACTTCAATGCCCAGGTAGGTAAGGAAATATTCAAATGTTTGTATAGTCTATGGGACTTAACTACGGGGTCATCAGTCCCTAAACTTACAAACTACTTATGAACTACTTACGAACTAGGACGGCACAAATATCCATGCCCGAGGGGGGATTGGAACCCCCGACCGTAGTGGCCGTGCAGACCGTGACTGGAGCGCCTCAGTCCCCGCGGCCGGCTGTCGGAATATCAGGGAATGAGTGTGCGGGTACTGCTGTCATGGAAGCAGCTTCCTACCCCGGCTAGCTGCCTCCATTCCTGCAGGTGAATTTCAGACGGAAGTCTCACGGCGTGTGGTACCGCTCTGGCGCGCGCACTGGTCCTCCCTCCACGGGAACAAACTCCGGGATATTAAGACTTCCCCCACTGCTCGGTTGACCACCTCTCGGCCCTTCCGCCACGAAGAGGTGATGCTCGCCTGGCTGCGCATAGGACACTGCCGTTTCTCCCACCGTCACTGTGCGGCGACCCAGCCCCTCTTTGTGGTCACTGTTCACAACCCCTGACTGTCGACGTTTTAACCGTCTCCGTCAAAGTTCGTGTTTTCCATCTGACTTGTCCGACATTTTAGCAGATGACAAACGCTTAGCTGACCGTGTCTTACTTTTTATTCGTTGCACAAATATGGCGATCGAAATTTAACTCCTTCCCCCTACCCTCAAGGACTATAGCTTTCTTCTTTGTCACGAGGAAATCTAACCCAAGGAGTTATCGTTTTTTAGGCGCACTCGTTTTAAAGTCGATTGGTTTTAGAGTGTTTCCATTTTCCTTTGGTCTCTTTAGCGCAGGTTATTGGTAAAAGTTGAGTTGGGTGATAATGACCACAGTAGTTCTGCGCCCTAAAAACAACAACAACAACAAATCGAACTCAGCGCCCATCTCCCTGCTTCCTACCAGAGCGGCCAATCACATAACTGTTAGTAGACTGTGCCCAGTGCCAAGAGAGAGCAATATCAAATTTCCTGGCAGGTTACGACTGTGTGCCAAGCCGGAATTCGAACCCAGAAACTTAGCCTTTCGAAGCCTCGCGTTCTCAGGTAGCTCAGTCGGTAGAGCGCTTGAACGCGAAAGGGAAAAGTTCTGGGTGTGAATCCCCACACTTTTAATGTGCCAGGAACTTACATATTAGGCACTCAGCATTGCAGAGTGCAAATTTCATTCTTAGAATTATATAACTGAAGGGCTAAACGAACTGGTGCAGGCATGCGCATGCAAACGCAGAGATATGTAAACACTCATAGACGACGCCGCTGCGGTCTGCAACGCATATAGAAGACAAAACACGTTAGATCGGTTACTGCTGCAGGTTATCACGATTAAAGTGGGTTTTTACGATATGTTATAGTCTGGCCACGAGATAGCGATGATACTGGGATTTCTCGTGCGACCATTCCACGAGTGAACCACGCATATCAAGAATCGGATAAAACGTTAAATCTCCTAAATCGCTGCAGGCGGAAAAAGATCCTGCGAGAACGGGACCAACGACGACTGAATAAAATCTTTCAACTTGATAGACGTTCAACCATTCCGCAAACTGCAGCGGATATCAATGCTGCGCCATCAAAAAGTGTCAGCGTGCGAACAGTTCAAGAATACACCAACGATATGAGAGCTTTCAGAGTCGAAGGCCCACTCGTGTACCCTTGCAGTCTACACGACACAGCTTTATGCCTCGCCTGGGCCCGACATTGGACTGTTGATAACTGGAAACATGTTGCCTGGTCTGACGCGTTTGTTTCCACTTGTGTCGAGCGAATGGACATGTGCGGGTATGGAAAGAACCTCACGAATCCAGGGACCCTGCACGCCAGTGGGGGGAGATTACTCAAGCTGGTGGAGACTATGTAATGTTGTGGGGCGTGTGTAGTTGGAGTTATATAGGACCCCTGATACGTGTAACTAGGAGGGGCCTATAGTGCGACCCAAATCTCAAGACTGCAAGTTATCCAGAATAAGACGTTACGATGGATCCTCAGGGCTGGCCGTTACACGAGAAACGTGGACATCCACCAGGAACTCCATATGGACACTCTCATGGAGGCAATTAAGAAGAGAACGACGAAGATACACAATAAAATAGATAATCTTAGGGCAACAGTCCATAACATCCAAACCTTAGGAATGACAGCTCCACGCCCGTGGCATAGGTACAAGGTGCCACGATCGTTAGTTACCTGAACAAAATGTGTTAGTAAGATGATGTGGTAACTTAATTTACATTGTAACCTTCATGTGAATTACTCGACAATGGAACTACGTACTAAAATCAAGTGGGGTACCTTACGGACCGACATACTGGCCCTTAGAAGCCTACCCCCAAAGTTTATTGCAAAATGAAGTTATCATTAACCCACATACCTCTGTAATCCCAGGAAGTGTAAGTCGCCAGTTGGCGATGGGACTTCATATACCTTGTTCAACTGAAAAAAAAAGTGTAACTAGGAGTCTTACAGGGAAAACGTACGCACGCATCCGTTCATGCCCATTGTGCATTCCTACAGAGTTGGCCAGTTCCAGCAGGACAATCCGGTACCCCACACGGCCTGAATTGATACAGAGTGGCTCCAGAAACACACTTCTGACACATCCGCTGGTCACCAAACTTCACATACACGAATATTATTGGGCATACCTGCGATGCCCTCCTCGTAGACACCGCCTCGTTCTCACACGGATGTATGAGCAGCATTGCAGGATGCATGGTGTCACATCCGTCCAGCAGTCCTTCACTCATTAGTTGAGTGCATGGCACGCCGTGTTGCGGTACTTCTGAGTTCTCCCGGAGTTCTTACTCGGTATTAGGCAGCTATGCCCATTTCTGTGGCTCTTGAGTGTAATTAAATGGTCAGACCCCTATCGTATGACGTAGTGCTGAAGGAGCTGGGCGCGTGACAGCGCATTTTCACTGTGCGGGCACTCCATCACCAGGAAATGTAAGCGCTGGCATCTCACTTATCACCGCGCCTCCTCCAGGGAAAACAAGTCTCCCTCCAGGTAACAAACGAGCAGCGCACACTGAGGTGACGTGACCGTATGGAGTCACGCCACGTCCAAGCGACGCGTGCCAGCGGTGTCCAGGTGGGGACTGTCTAGGGGCAGGGCGCATTTGCCTCTTCAGGCGTTCAGCTGCCTGTCACTGTCGCATAAGTGAACGCAGTCCTGCCCCTGACGGGAATTGTAATTACGGAAGGATTCAGTTTTGAATTAGCTCCGTTAATTTTTGTTTGTAATGTTTCAATCGTTTGTCTGTAATAAACAAAAGGGGGTAAAAGTTACGCAGTAGGCCCACTGCAAGTCACGTAGTTTATCTATGACACCTGCAGACGATGCACCATAATACTTAACGGACATATATCTGCTTTTTCCTTTCTCATTGTCCGGCTGTTTTAGTTGCTATACCGAAATGTGTTTTGAATATGTCAAAACAAAAGTGGCGAAAAGGTTGACGCTACGCCATACTACACTACAGATACGTTTGGCACTATGACTTATTTTACATTTTTTGGCTTCGCCAACCCAACATAGCTGTCACTGTTAAGCTTAACTTACACTACAAATTGCCACGCGGGAGTAGCCGAGCGGCCTGGAGCGCCACGTTGCAGATCGCGCGGCCTCCCGTATCGGAGGTTCGAAACCTCCCTGGATCATGGATGTTTGTACTGTCTTTAGTATAAGTTAGTTCATAAGTAGTTTTAAGTTTAGGGACTAATGACCCCGCAGTTAAGTTCCATAAGCTTAACAAACAGCCGGCCGCGGTGGCCGAGGGGACTGAGGCGCTCCAGTCACGGTCTGCACGGCCACTACGGTCGGGGGTTCGAATCCCCCCCTCGGGCATGGATATTTGTGCCGGCCTTAGTTGTATGTAGTTCATAAGTAGTTTGTAAGCTTAGGGAGTGATGACCCCGTAGTTAAGTCCCTTAAGTTCTACAAACATACATACAACTTAACAAACAAAACAAAACTACACTACAAATTACTGTCAATACGTCCAAGATTTCAGACGTAAGCTGTCCACTGTCACATCAGACCAAAGCAGGCAATTTACTTAAATGATTAAAAAGTAGCAATTCACTTTCTTTCAGTTGGGCCTAAGCACTTCTACTTCCTATAAATTGAGTAAATTACTAATTTCCATTTGCGCATGTAATTATTGAACTTAATTCAGCATAACCATTTATCTCACAGAATACATAATCCTAAATAAAAGTAATAATTACGATTTATGTAGGATAAAGCATTTCGTGGTAACAACTTGACACTTGAACACTAAAAATATCAGAACACTTCATAAACCTTTTACATATAACAAATGGAGAGTGACAAAAAACCTTGAATTTCTTATATTCCGTTTCGTACACAGCAGCAAAAATGTCAAATTCCATTACTTTATCATGTTACAGTCATTCAAATACTGTAACAAATGTTATGTGCCGGCCGCGGTGGCCGAGGGGACTGAGGCGCTTCAGTCACGGACTGCACGGCCACTACGGTCGGGGGTTCGAATCCCCCCTCGGGCATGGATATTTGTGCCGTCCTAGTTCGTAAGTAGTTCATAAGTAGTTTGTAAGTTTAGGGACTGATGACCCCGTAGTTAAGTCCCATAACCTCTACAAACATTTGAACTTTGTTATATATATATATATATATATATATATATATATATATACATATTTCATTTTCTCAGGAACTGCATCTTGTCAATACAATTCCGCACGGACACGGTTCACTGCCTTTTCCTTCCTTCATTACATAAACGTTCTGTTTCACCAACTTCCCTCGTGCCGTTGTAGAGGTACTTCCGCATTTTGAATTCGGAACTGCATTCCTCACATTTACATAGCGTTTCGTGCGAATCACGTTCACCAAAACTAACTAAACAGCAATAAAGAAATAACAAAAGTAGCAAATGAACAATAGCAATTGAACCACAGTCCAATATAATGAGACACTAGGGTGACATCTTTAAATACGTAGACGGGTCGTATTAGATCAGTGTACTGTCAGTAGATGGCACAACAACCAAGTCAGGTCCATGTGGTGCTGCCGGGTAAAGGAGCTGTGGTAGTGCCAGACTACGAATGCAAAGGCATCCTCACAATACAAGTGAAGGCCACCTTGGTATTACGTGATAAACGACACAATGCCGACCAACTCAAAACTTGCGATTGTACAACTTCGCCCATCCGAGAAATGCCACGACACACACCATAGGACACCGTTTCCAATGTAGTGATAAGGGAGTAATTTCGGAAACATGTGGAGACATGCTGGCACTCGCTAACCAAACCGCCCCAGACAACTCAGATACTGACCGTCCCTGATATCGCCCAGAAACGTTAACCACCATCTGGAAATTACGCACTCTATAATTGAGAAGAAACACAAAGGCCGAATGGAATCCTCTCGTATCTATGAGTGGAACACAATAACGCCAGATGCTCCGAAGAGTACAAAGCGGACTTGATGAAGTTTCCCTCAACCCTTCCAGTGAGTGTGGACGCTTAAGTGCCTCTGACGAGAGCCAGTTAAAGTGTCCAAAAGAAGAGTAAACTCCAAGCGCCGCGCTACACCGATAACTTTCCCTTGTAGCTGGCATTTAATATGTTCTCACTTTAATATCAAACGTGTATTTAGCTTGCAGATTGTATATGCTGCTCTGTTGGTTCCAAATTAAGGTTCTCCTATACCCTGTGTTCCGTCTACTAAATTTGAATGGTAAGAACTATAGTTACTCCCCCAAATTTCCTTGGATTCAAATAGCAGAACACAACAGCAGTGACAAATTTCCCATTGTGCTCCATATAAATAATTAAATATGCACCTCCCCGCCCCCCAAAAAAAAAATTAATACAATTTATATTCTTCCCTCACTCTTCTGAAACTGTTGTTTTCAAATAGTTGTATGTGAAAAGACTTGTTGTTGTTGTTGTTTGTACAAAGTCATACTCATAAAAGAACTCCAAAAAAATTTGTGCAAAGAACAAGGCGCATGCCATTCTAAAACAGGCAATTAGAAACCAATAAAAGAAAAAGCAGCCTAAGTTAAACAAAAATATGTACTCACAAAACAAATTGTGAAAAATAAATAAAATTGCATCAAAATACTCCAGTAAAAATGTTACGCCGCGGTGGAGTACCCGAGCGGTCTAAAGCATCTCGCTGCGGAGCCCGCGGTTGCTCGCTGTGGAGGTTCGAGTCCTCCCTGGGGCATGGGTGTGTGTGTTGTCCTTAGGTTAGTTTACCTATGTTTAAGTAGTTTGTAAGCTACGGACTGATTACCACGCAGTTTGGTTCGATAGAATTACAAACATTTGAACATTTGAAAAATGTTAACGAAACATAACGAAAAATATTGATGGTAAAATTCCTGGTTGCCTTACCGGAATTCGAACCCTTGCTTTCGTTGTATTCGCATTCACTTTTCATAAGAATGTTCCGGCTTTTTTATAGTTCCGGGACCACCATAAATCGTAGTGAATGCAATTTAATTTTTGTCTTTAAATAAGAGAGCCATTTCTGTTTATCTCCTGCCGTATTTCTTGTCACTTTCTGTACTTCACTAAAGGTGTTTATAAAGTCTGGGTAGATAGGAGATTCGAATAAATAATAATGATACATAATTTAGTCAATTTAATGTTAATATTTTCAATGTGATTTCCGTACCGTTCAATGCATAATTCGATAGCTTTGCTAGATTAAAGTAAACTCTATGGAATATCTCTAAATTGCCGTGGATTGTAGCACAATGACTAGTAATGCATTGTCACGTGGCTTAAACTTCTAATCTTTGAGAGTAAACTTTCTCATTCAGCATACGCTAGAAAAAAAGTCAACGGGAGAAAGGTCTTTGTGTACTAGGCGACTACTCCACTCTCTCAATCCAGGGAGGAAAATTGTCATGCAAAAATGTTCAAATGTTTGTAAAGCTTACGGGACTTAATTGCGGGGTCATCTGTCCCTAAACATACATACTACTTATGAACTACTTTATACTAAAGACAGCAAAAACATCCATGTCCGAGAGGGGATTCGAACCCCCCGACGTGGAACGGCCTCGTGCATCGTAGCAGAGCGCCTCAATGCGCTCGGCCGCGCCGCGGCAATTGTCATTCATGCGGTCTGTAATTGTTGCAGCAAACTGGGCTTGGACCTTATCCTGCTGAAACCATTCTGGAAGTTCCTCACACAAACGCGGAATTTATGGCATCAATTTCTTTCTTTGCATGTGAATATGAGTCTTATCCGTTACATAGTCATAAAAGAAGGAAGATTTCTACAAGTCACACTAGTCATTAATTTGTAAGAAAAGCTAAATATATTAGAATTTCAAATGTTTGTAAATCTAAGGGACGTTGGTTACTAGTCCCTAGGCTTACAAACTACTTAAACTAACTTACAGTAACTTATACTAAGGACAACATAAACACTCCCTCATGCCCGAGGGAGGACTCGAACCCCCGACGGCGAATGACCGCGAGCACTGCAGCTAGGAGCCTTACTGCGCACGTCTATTCTGCCGCGGCTATTAGAATTTATTTTATTATTTATTTATTTACATTTATTTATTAGAATTTTCTATGCACTGAAACTTTATGGACTCCCTGAAGAACATTTCTTATTAGTCAATCCTATAGCATTTTGTGTACAGTCGAAACTATAAAGTTTCTCACAGTGTGTAGTTCAAGCTTTACTATTTATTATGATGTACACTAGACGCTATAACATATCTTTGTATTTACCGTCCAGAATTCATCGATCTACAACGCTTGCCCGGACAAATGGTACGAAAGATTCTTCCGTCCGTACGTTCTGCACAGTCTTCTTAGCTGCTTCCGCACTTAGATGTCCTCCACCTTTCGTAACCGCAATAGCAGGCTATCAAATATCACCGTATTGAAGGGAGGAAACATGGTGTTCAACGTTTCTCGTCTGCCACGTATTCTCCTCATTACTCTTAGTTATTTTCTTCTGCTCCTCGTCCTCTTCCATCAGTGTGTTTTCTGCAAAAGGGTCTCCCAAAAAATAGTGGAATTGCATTCATTAGACGCTGAGTGGGCTGAAATTCACTGCAGGGAGAACCGTGTAGCGCCACTTTGCGCCGAATTCCTGCTGGCCAACCGACTTTACTCCAGTGCTTTGACGAGCAGATATTTTTAATATTTCTAGCGCTCTGCCAAAAAGCAGCGCGAGCGCTCTCTCTCTCTCTCTCTCTTTCTTTCTTTTTTCTACGCCTCTGACCGACAGTATCGGCTGAAACGGAAACACCCGGTATTCTTCGGCAAGCACGCTCGGATACACAGCAGTAAATGTGTTCTGCGTTCAGATCAACGAGTAAAAGGTGGTTGCGAGACAGAATTCTACCTTTCATGTTGCCGCGAGTACGTTCTTTGCGAGAATCGTGGAACGCAGAAGCTGTTTGCAGAAAATGCCCGTCTGCAACAACAGTGCGTGTTCAGCTTAACTAGTGAGCTTGTTTTCGCTCGGATTAAAATGACTTTGTGATTGACGTTTCAGTGAGCCGAGTGATAATTGCTGGGCGCCAGCCAGTCGCATATGTTTCTCTGGCTCCACGTGCTGCCAGTGTTGCCAACGGTGAATAGGAAGCAGAGCTGTGTTGACGCAGTCACAAGGCTAAGAGAAGGTAATATTGGAGGTGAAAGAGTGCTGAACCCTGGAAATTTGAGTCTTCTGCTGCGCCACTACAAGGATAAATTTTATACAAGTCAGGCAAAACTATATGAACTGTCGTAGTTACTATGTTCTACATATAAATATTTAAAGTAACATTGTCAAATTGTCATCTTTTATCTAGCGATAATTAACTGTTTAGTTAAATATTTAAATTCCGTCATCTATTATTAGTTACCTTGCCTTAGAGGTCATGGTTATTATGTTTACGATTAAGAAACACTATGAAACATGTGGGTGTTTGATAATTTACACTCACTGGACAATACGTTGTGTGTCACTGTTCGCGAAATGCAGCAGCCATATCGAAATTGTTTGTAGGATGGAAGGAACTCCATACTAAAATTGAAATTACCTGCCGGCCGCGGTGGCCGAGGGGACTGAGGCGCTCCAGTCACGGTCTGCATGGCCACTACGGTCGGGGGTTCGAATTCCCCCTCGGGCATGGATATTTGTGCTGTCCTTAGTCTTAGCTAGTTCTTAAGTAGTTTGTAAGTTTAGGGACCGATGACCCCGTAGTTAGGTCCCATAAGCTATACAAACATTTGAACTTTTTTTGAAATTATCTGTGTAACACATCTTAAGAATAAAGCACTGGACTGGCAATGAAAATTGACGTTCAAACGTTAAATTGTTCGTCATTTTTCTCTTAGAACATTGTATTCCCGCAAGAATACGGTCACAAAATTAATTTCTCATTTTATTTGGACTTGATCCTTTGCTAAATTTACCAAACTAAACCGAGCGATGTGGCGCAGTGTTAACACACTGTATTCGCATTCCGGAGGTCGGTGGTTCAAATCCCTCTCTGGCCATCCACATTTAGGTTTTCCTTGATTACGTTAAATTACTACAGGCTAATGCCTGGATGGTTCCTTTGAAAGGGCACGACTGAATTCCTTCCCCATCGTTACCCAAAAATACGAGCGTGGGCTCCATCTCCAACGACCACGCTGTCAACTGGACGTTAAACCCTAAGCTTCCTTACCAAATTAAGTATTTTGTCGGTTTATTTATACAAGAATCAGAGTAAAGAACTGCGAAGTTACATGTATAATTATTCATAGATTTTTAATTATTGGTCAACGTACTGAAATGCTAAGATCTGTCTCGGCTAAAATCAAATACAGACTTAAAATACTTGAGTTCTTCGGCAGCCCTTTCTCATTTAAATGAAAAGTAAAATGTATTTCAGAGTAACAACAACAATGTAGAAGGGTTTCGTAGGCACGAAGCCTTTGGGAACGAAGTATGTATTGTAAATAAAAGTTGAATATATTTCTGCAGCTCAAGGAAAAACTGTTCGCGAAACGTGTGACGAATGCCGAAGATATTAGAGATGGAATTTGATGTTATATGTATGTTACTCTCATGCCCAGAGAGAAATATCCAACACTCGATAAACTAAGTAGAGGCTTCTGTACTAGAAGTGGAATTTTCATAGGTAGCAAATAAACCCTGCGAAATTCAAACTTCAAATATAAAAATACCAGAAGAGACGTCGTAATAAAGAGAGATGATACTGTAGCATGGCGATGTTGATTTTTCAGGACAATTTCAATGAAAAGCTTTGACTACATTATTTGGTTTGACGAAACATAGGTAAATACAAGTCAGATCAAACATACTCATTATGTGTGTTAAGGACCAGTGACTGTTCATTCAATGTAAATACAGGAAACAGTCTCTCTTTAAAAATGTGTGTTTATGAAATAAACAGGTTTTGGAACCTTTTCAAACTGCAACCATGCAACTAAGTACAGGTTGTACAGATGATTCAATAACAGGCACCACTCCAAAACACTTTTCATGTAGGTACATAGAGAGATTTTCTGGAAAACTGTATGTTGTTATTTTAATATGAAGAAACTCCGCTAATTTCCGCGAAGAAAGGGAGACAGAGGTGGTTTAAGGACTCCTTTTTGAGCGATCAGTTATCAGTCATTGATATTTATTGACAACGTCTCGTATCATTGTGCTTTCCTTAATTAGGGTGCCTACCGCAGTTTCCACGAAACAAGACATTACGGCTTACAATTAATAAACGTTCTCATTCTGCAAATGTTCAAATGTTTGTTAAGCTTAAGGGACTTAACTGCGTGGTCATCAGTCCCTAAACTTACAAACTGCTTACGAGCTACTTTATACTAAAGACAGCACAAACATCCTTGCCCGAGGGGGGGATTCGAACCCCCGACTGTAGTTGCCGTGCAGACCGTAACTGGAGCGCCTCAATCCCATCGGCCACCGCGGCCGGCGATATTGAAAGCATGGAAGGTTAATGTGTAGTGGAAAATTATATTGAAAAATTTATTATTTTATTAAATTCTGTTTCTAGTGAGCAAACAGATGATAGTGAAAAAGTTTCATATGTAAATGGCGTGCAGTCATTAAGGGTGTAGTTGGTACCAAAAATTCTGTTGTAGTGACCACTTAAAAGTTTCGCTGACTGATTAGATTATTTCTTATTATGCAACACTAGTAGCTGGATGGTCGCCGTATTACTGGGATTCGCCTTTATCGTGTAATAACGGCATGGTAGCACTGAAAATGTTCGTTAAGAAGACGAGTTGTCTCTATTCAGGTGCCGCGGTGGAATAGCCGAGCGGTCTAAAGCGTCTCGCTGCGGAGCGCGCGTTGTTGCTCGCCGTGGAGGTTCGAGTCCTCCCTGGGGCATGGGTGTGTGTGTGTTGTCCTTAGGTTAGTTTACCTAGGATTAAGTAGTTTGTGAGCTACGGACTGATGACCACGCAGTTTGGTGCGATAGACTTACAAACATTTGAACAATTTGAACAATCTATTCAGGTGCGCGCGCCAAATGTCAGATCGCGGGAACACGTCTCATGTGAACGAAACACTCCTTACCATTGACATCTGTCAATCGCAAGATAATTTTGATCGGGGTATAGTGCGTGAGGTACGAGAATCGTAGGAGAAGGAAGAAACCAAAAGGAAAGTCTCCTTCATCTAGTGTTATATCAAATATGATTTTCAATACTTTGTCTGCTCTCCCTCTCCTGTTTATTACATGCGCACTTCTGAGAGCTTCGTTCACTCTAAGATATTTGGAGAAGGCCCTGTGCCAGAAAACTTCGAGAAGCACCCTCTTAGACCAAAATCCTTGATTGACCACTGACGAGAGTCATCCAGCAGTGTATGCGTAAAATTTTGCAGTGGGTAAGAATTGAGTTAATCATTGCATTCACAGTTTGCAGAACATAGGTAAGCACATGTTGGATGACTTTACATTTTAAAATGTCTTAGAATTCACATCTTTTATAACTGTAATGCATAGGAGGTGAATAGCTAGGGCCAATGAAAACGCCCTGAGACGTTCTGAATTAGGGTGCGTTTTTGGAGTGAGGAAGGAAGGTGGTGTTTGGTCTTTTAAGGATGGACTTACCTAGATGAAGGTACAGTGAAGGCTTGTTGGACCGATTTTTGTCGGGGTGGTTGAAACACGTATTGTGAAATTTGTGGAAAAAAAAATGTTCAAATGTTTGTATAGCTTATGGGACTTAACTACGGGGTCATCAGTCCCTAATCTTACAAACTACTTATGAACTAACTAATACTAAGGACGGCACAAATATCCATGCCCGTGGTGGGATTCGAACCCCCGACCGTATTGGCCGTGCAGACCGTGACTGGCGCGCCGCAGTCCCATCGGCCACCGCGGCCGACAAATTTGAGGACTGATAAAACATGTATCATTGGAATTTGTGTAAGTTTGACTGAGTTTTTTTATGTCTGATCTGTGACATAGCAAACTTCTCCGGATGTGGTCGTCGTCAAAGACTTTTTAACTGTGGGCTGCTCTGCAGTAGTTCCAGTTGTACGGTACTGTTGATAGTTCAGCAGTGGAAGATGATGTGTGCAGTGGATGTGATGAGTTGTGTGGAGCAATCGGACATTGAAATTGTGCCTCATAATTACCGTTTATTTGAAGGACTGGCCGGACTATTTCTTATATCTGCTATTTTGTACAATACTCTGAAGACTAAGGTAGCTACTTTTGCGTAATAATAATTCTTAATTTTATTTGCAGCATTGTTTCATTCAAGTAGTTAGTTGCCTAATCCCTTTCTTTAAATTTATGTTCAAAGAAATATTGAATATAGGAGCAATTATGCTGATTAGTTTTTTAAATCCTTTTCTAGATTCAGCACGAAATGATAAATGAATATTACTGATTGTGATTGTTGTCTGAAATAATAAATACTGCCTTATATGAAAGTCGTCATTATATGAAAGTGCATGTCATTAAATTTTATAGAGCAGAATAGATTCTCGCAGGTGATGCGCATGAGTAGGAAAAACAATCGCATAATATTCGAATACTGCATTAGTAGTGAGCTTCTTGATGTTGTCGCGTCGTTCAAATATCTAGGCGTAACATTGTAGAGCGATATAAAATGGAACGAACATGTAAGGACAGTTGTGAGGCGGACAGCCGACTTTGGTTTATTGGGAGAATTTTGGAGAGACGTACTTCATCTGTAATGGAGACAGCGTATAAAATCCTTGTACGACCACGTCTCGAGAATTGCTCAAGGGTTTGGGACCCGCAGAAGATCAGTTTAAAGGAAGACATGGAAACAGTTCAGAGGCGAGCAGCTAGATTCGTTACTGGTAGGGTCGACCAATGCGCGAGTGTCACGGAAATGTCCCGGCAACTCAATTGGGGATCGCTGGAGGAAAGACGACGTTCTTTTCGTGAATTTTTGTTGAGGAAATTTAGAGGCCCGGAATTTGAAGCTGAGTGCAATACAATCTTGCTGCCGCCTACTTACATTTCGCGTGGTGATCACAAAGAGAAGATAAGAAAAATTAGGGCTCGCACGGAGGCATTCTTTTTTTCCTCGTTCTATTTGGGAATGGGATAGGAAAGGAAATGCCTAGTAGTGGTTCAGTGTACCGTCCGCCACGCACTTTACGGTGGATTGCGGAGTATGAATGTAGATGTGATATAAATTAAGTTTTCCGATACAGCAGAATTGTTTCTCGCAGTCAGATTATCTCAGTCTATCAATCACATACACGCCATATACCGTAACTGTGTAAAGAAAATATGTGATTCACATAACCCTTTTTAAGAATATTTCTTCTAAATTCAAAATGTTCAAATGTTTGTCAAGCTTAAGGGACTTCACTGCGAGTCATCAGTACCTAAACTTACAAACTGCTTATGAACTACCTTATCCTAAAGACGTCACAAACATCCATACCCTACGAGGATTCGAACCCCCGACGGGGAACGGCCTCGCGCATCGTAGATAGCGCCTCAGTGCGCTCGGGCGCTCCGCCGCGGCTCTTCTAAATTAACTTATATTATGAATAGGGCCATGATAAATTATTTTTAAGAAATTTATTAAAGACAAGAATTTGTGACTGTTTGGACCAAAGCCATTTTTGTGGCGATCCTACCCAATATTTTCTTCAATTTGGCAATTAATTCAGCAGCCTATTTGTTTCAATATATCACAGACAGCTTTTACCAATTGAAAATATTTCAGGAGACAGGTTTTACGGTATACAGCGGCATGTGTGTAAACGTGTTTGGCCTTAGAGAAATCCCCATATAGCTATTCACGTAAATAAATAACAATTACTCCCAACTGGTATAGAAAAAAATGAAAGTTAATAAAGGTAACCCTGAAGGTGGTGACAGGAAACAGACGAAAGCAGATTGAAGTAACGAACTGAGATTACACGTAAAACCATTGCAAATTGCGACAGTGAAACCTTTGCTAACCAGCTAATATTGGCGATACCGGTTATTTATTTAGTACGCAATATGTATTCGACGATTAATCAGTTACAATTCTGTCTTAACAAATAGTGTTTGCATGTAGACACCAAATACAGCACCGACGATAAGTACGTAACTTTAGGCTGTTTCTCTTTTGTTAAGGTGCACCAAAGACTTAACAGCAATCGACTGTGTATTCAGTTCCACACCTCCAACCTCGTTAACAAGCAAGAATTTAGTTAAAAAAGTTACTACTAGTTCCCGCTCCGCTTCAAATTTGCGAGTAGTACCTGCATGAACGCTTCGGAAACGAGAAGCTTTTACCAGTTGCGTAACTGTTGTAACTGGCAGCCAGGCAAACTTCGATATTGCCAGCGCCTCCCCTCCCCTACCCTCCCCACCCTTCCCCACTCCTCTCCTCTCCCCCCCTCCCCCCCCCCGGTCATTCCACTGCCACCACCGCCTGTTGAATGCGGAGCGTGTTTCGTACAGAATCCGTGGGGATTGCACGCTGGTGAAATAGACAACTGGCGTTGGAGAACTCTGTGGCCACACCTCACCCACGTCCCGTGTGATAGACTGCGAGTGCTCCCGTGATGCAAACTACAGCGTACTAACATTGTACATGGCATCGTGAGTGACGACGGCCCTAGATACTGATTACCAGGCACACTCTTCCCTGCACCTGATGACCATACATTTGCATTCGTCGATCTCCATTTGACAGCACCATGCTGTGAGGCAGCAGCTTCTAACTCGGTCTTGTCCTATTACGCTGTCTTCATACACACAGGTTACGTTCAGAACACTTCAATTGATAGTTCAGTGCTTTGCATTAAAACAATGGATTTCTGTAAGTACGTGTTTCGATTCGAACGAGCAGCAAATTTTTGCACGTTAATTTAAATTGTGTGTTTATTACCAAATGGAAGTGGTTATTAAGTTACTAATTTATGAAAAAGCAAGTATTAATAATAAAAGTGGTTTCAAAATTCGAAACAGATAATAAATATTATTTTTTATTTCCGTAAAGTGAAATGTATGCGTTGTCAATTCTCCCCAGGAGTACTTCTGACATTTGTCGAGTCTATTCCACGTCGGGTTGCGGCACTTCTGCGAATTCGCGAAGGCCCTATACGATATTAGGTAGGTGTACCAACTCCTTTCGCTCCTCAGTGTATTTTATGAATACAGTCAGATAAGTGACGTGAGCAGAAAGGTCGCCGCTGTGGAATAGCAAAGCGCTTTAACCATTTCAGACCTGATTTTTTTTTTCTAGAGGAAGGAAATTATTTTCTTTGCTGTATTCCTCTCAAGTTCCTTTTTTAATGATTTTAGAAGCAAGATTTACGCTGTTGTATGCATCCATTTACATACTACAAAATTGCATATGCTGAAAAGCAAGGCTTCTTTTATGGACTAAAATAATAAATTTTGAAGCACAAACTTTTGTAATAAATAAACTGATCATTCAATAGTTGCCATACAAAATAATTACTACTACCTTTCAGTTGTACTGTGGAATACAATTAACCCACAACTTGCGTGTTCTTTGGAGTTCACAAGCTGCTGCGCAGTGCAACATTGACTACTTGGTATTTTTATAGTGATCTTCCGCAGTTGACAGTAAGTGTGCACGACGAAAGGGTTGAACACTCATAGTCATATACATATTGTTTCAATTGAGAAAAAACGTTTCTTATCTATCTTAGACACTGTAAAAGTTATGTACACAATTGTAGGGCCGGCCGCGGTGGCTGAGGGGACTGAGGCGCTCCAGTCACGGTCTGCACGGCCACTACGGTCGGGGGTTCGAATCCCCCCACGGGCATGGATATTTGTGACGTCCTTAGTATTAGCTAGTTCATAGGTAGTTTGTAAGTTTAGGGACTAATGGCCCCGTAGTCGAGTCCTATAAGCTGTACAAACATTTGAACATTTGAACAATTGTAGCCAGAGGGTCTGAAAGGGTTAAGGCGCCTTGCTGTGGAGCGCGCGGTTGCTCGCTGGTTGCCCGCTGGAAAATTTAATTTAAATTTCTCTTCTAAACAAATAACAATTCATCAAGAGGGGAGAAAATAATCACTGGCCGAGAGCAAGTCTATTACATACGATATTAACACTCACTAGTTGTGAAGTTCCTAACAGTCTCACAGCACCATCTTCAACCCTGTTATAAACTTCCCCTGCTTTACCGTCACTCTTATTACTAGGGATGTATTCACTTATGGTCGTATTTGCACGCATATTGCATGAAGGGCCGTAGGTTTCACCAATTCGTCAGACTGGTGAATCAAAGTTCTTTTATGTATTACTGACGTTAGATCTCGATGTAGATAATGTCCCACGCAGAACACACGTCGCAGATTCTTGGTGTTTGAAGCTAAAATGCTGTGAAAATGTTTTAAGGGCTCTAAGATTTTCTTCATAAAACACGGAATGCCAGTGGATTCTAAATTTATTCTTCCAACGTTTACACACGCTTAGAGAAAAAATGTTCAAATATTTGTAGAGCTTGTGGGACTTAACTACGGGGTCATCAGTCCCTAAACTTACAAACTACTTATGAACTACCTTATACTAAAGACGGCACAAATATCCATGCCCGAGGGTGTTTCGAACCCCCGACCGCAGCGGCCGTGCAGACTGTGACTGGCGTGCCGCAGCCCGCTCGGCCACTGCGGCCGGCACGCTCAGAGAAATCCACAAATGTAAGCGGTACATTGAACGCTAGTCACTGTAAAATAAATACTAGTTCCAAGATGATAAATGTACAAGTTTTGTAATGCTCCATAATGAGACAAGGTGCTACACGTAAACAGTTCGAAGGTCGGCACTCACTAATGTTTACTTTCTTAAATATTAATGAATGAAATGTGTTAATAGTAATACCGAGAGGGGAGGCGGCAGCCAATCAGATCACGTCTATGCTACACTGCGTGCTTTCTCACTCTCCATACATGAGCTGTGCCGTGTTATGCTTTTCCCACCCCCTTCCATCGATTTGATCATGCTACTTTGCCTACTGCCAGTCAGCTACTTCGCTTCCATAAAATGTAAATGTCCGAACTAAGATGCTACAACTCGAAGTACTATTAATAAACCGATAGATAAAAAATCAGACGTGTCACAAGGTTCGAGTCCTCCCTCGGGCATGGATGTGTGTGTTGTCCTTAGGTTAGTTTAAGTAGCTTGTAAACCTAGGGATCAATGACCAAGGAAGTTAGGTCCCATAGATTTACAAAAATTGGAATTGGCAGAATGGTCGTAAGTACAGCATTCGTTCTTTTTGTAATCGGGTAGTCAGTTACCTGTCGTGTGTATGGAGGGAGAGCAGCCAGGTATACAGAATAGTGGAGCGTACGCTGTTGTTGCCTCCAGTCTCTGCTTTTCTGGCGTAAACAAGGCGGTACGGCCAACGTGGGCAGTCGGTCTGTGGCGTGTGTGAGCGATATCTGTCGCGGAAACGGATGCGCAGCCAGCGTGTTAAACGTCCACAGTTTAGATAGCGAACCAGCGGCCGTGTGCAACTTGCATAATAGCCGGCGCACTCAGGTGGTTAACGTGTGGCAAGCTGCGCGATGCTCCACGTGCCTGGCCAGTGGACAGTGAGTAGCATTGCGTGAAACCGCCGGCCTCAGTGTGAGGGCACGGAGGGAATCCGTGTGGTCTAACAAGGACAGCACATGGCTATCGGATTTTAGATTTTCTTTATATTCATGGTACGTGAAGTTCAGAACTTAAATAACAACCAGCCAAATCCATTCGACGCAACTCTCAAAAATTCTCGAGAAAATAGACTTTGAAGTTTTAAAAAGTAACGTAAGTACCAATAGCTAAGATGGTTTCAGTATCTGTTGGCGTAGCTCAGCGGTAGCGTTCTGGCCTAACAACAACAGAGTCGATGGTTCGAATCCCACTGTCACTTTTTTTTTCTTTTCATTTTCGAGTTCAGTTATATAAAACATTTCGGGATCTCTAATTCCACGTTTTGTTTCAGTTTTTGTTTGTGTATGTAGACGAGCTGTAAACCTTGTCGCGTAAAACGATGGTTGAGAAGGTGAACTGCTTAAAACCATTAGTAGCTACCGAGATGAATTTTCAAAAACAGCGTCGTAGCTTTTCACAAAATGAACAATCAATGACGGCCGTCGTCAACTAATAGTAAAGCCAATACTGTACAAAATGTAATTTGTTTTTTTTATTGAAATCATTATTAACAACCGTCTAAGAAATATAAAAAATTACGAATAAACAAATACGCGTACTTTTCGTAAAAATTACCATTGTATTTAAAATTGTGTAAGTATTCCGAAACAGTGCAAAATAATAAAAAATATCAGATACAGCAGGATTGGTACCACCGACCCTATGGTACCAAGTCCAGAACGTTACCACTTCAGCTACTCCGACGACCCATCTCTCTTAACTGTTGGTAGTTACGTGTACTTCACAAAACTTAAGAGTTGATCTTCTCGAGAATTTTGAGAGTTCCTTTGGTTAATTGTTATTTGAGTCCTGAACTTCGCGTACCATAAATATCAAAAAATTCTAAAATCCGATACCATGTGGTGTCCTTGTAAGGCGTCCAGATACGGATTGCGCGGCCGTTCTCGCCGGAGTTTCGACTCCTCCCTCGGGCGTGCGTGTTGTCCTTAGTGTAAGTTAGTGTGTAAGTCTTTGGAACTCTGATCATATCAGTTTCGTCCAATAAGTTTAGAAACATTTGATGTTGAATAGCTGGAGTGTAGATCACGAGGTCTAACTGCAAGATTCCGTTGATCAAAGCTCCAAAATTAAGAACTAAAACCACTTTTTGGAGCATTCTGGATGCATTAGACCATACATTTTATGGCACTCACTATTGCTAAATCAAGACAGAACTGGAATTGAAATTATTTTGCAATTACTAAATAAAGGAAAAGTTATTTAAGATTAAAATTTACCGACAGTCTGTTTATGATTGTTATTACATGACCTATATTGTGTTGATTCGCCTACAAATCTTTTAATAGCAATTCCACTTGATACATGTACTAACTATAAGTAAGAGTCGCGTAGCTTTCGGTCGTTACCTGGCTGTCTCCTGGGCACCCCTCCTGCAAGTTTACAGCAAAGCCTAGCAGAATCCCCGCTCCTTTCTGTCACACAGAGCCACTTCATTAAAACTTGGAATATCGTCTTTTCCGCGAATAACAGACAAGTGCATTTCCTTTTATCTTTTTGATTTGATGGTGTTCTTTCTTCCGTGCTTGCTCAAAATAAATGTTAAGTTATTCCGCCGTATGCGAGACACTTCAGTTTATATCATTTTCTCCGTACATGTTTCAGCACTGTCTACGCTATCATCAGTGGGGAATTTGTTTCTTTATTTCAGAAAATTATTGTAATAGTCTACTTTATAAATGCTTGTGCTACGTACAATGAAAATTGTAAAATACATCTAAGGAGGTGATGTATAACATCAGGTATTAATTGTTTTAATGTTAGTTTTCTGTTGAAATGGCATATTACCCATCCACTTTAAAACTTCCGCTATTAGCTGTCAGCTGTTGGCGTCTTCTGGTATTGGTATTTTCGAATGATGCACGAGCGGTATTACTACACACAGTTAAAATGTAACACGGTTCCTGAACTAAACTCGGTATAAGTTCAGCACATAAATGTACATTGTTAACGCATTCTCGTACAGAAAACAATGAAAATAATCAAGAATAATGTAATGCGTGGTTATGGTATATCGCCCAATATTTGCGACTGGATAGGGGATTTCCTGTAAGAGAGGACACAGTGCGTAGTAATCGATGGTAAGGAATCGACTAAAACAGTGGTGATATAGGGGTTCGACAGGGTAGTGTTATTGATCCTCTGCTGTTCCTTATTTACATGAACGATTTAGGGGAATATCTAAGTAGCTCTCTTAGGTTGTCTGCAGATGACGCCGTCATTTACCGTCTAGTAAAATCATCTGAAGATCAAAACCAACTGCAGAACGATCAGAATAAGATATCAGTATGGTGTAAAAATTGGCAATTGACTCTAAATATTGAAGGGTGAAGTCGTCCACATGAGTAGGAACAGAAATCCGTTAAACTTTGTTTGCAATTAAATCAATCAAAAATGAAGGCCGTAACCTCCACATAAAAACCTAGGAATTACTATTACTTCAGGCTTAAACTGGAAAGAACACATACATAATGTCGTGGGAAAGGCGAACCAAGATGCAACAGAACTACTAAAGAGACTGCATACACTACGCTTGTCCGTCCATTTTTTTGAGTATTGCTGCCCAGTGTGGGATCCTTATCAGGTGGGTTTGACGGAGGACATCAAAAGAGTCCAAAGAAGGGTAGCTCGTTTCGTATTGTTACGATACATGGGAGACAGCGTTACGGAAATGATACAGGATCTGGGATGGGAATCATTACATCAACGGCGCTTATCGCTGCGGCGTGGTCTACTTACGAAACTCCAATCGCCAAAATTCTCATCCGAATGCGAAAATATATTGTTGACTCCCACCTAAATCGGTAGAAATGTTCAGAATGAAATACGAGAAATCAGAGCTCGAACGGAGAGATTCAGATGTTCTTTCTTCCCACGTGCTATTCGAGAATGGAATTTGAGATAAATAGTATAACGGTGGTTCGATGAAGCCTCTGCCAGGCACTTAAATGTGATTTGCGGAGTATCCCATGTAGATGTAGAAACCTGTTGTTTAACATTTTACGACAGCTCAAATGTTCAAATGTTTGTAAATCTATCGGACCAAACTGCGTGGTCATCAGTCCGTAGCTTACAAACTACTTAAACCTAGGTAAACTAACCTACGGACAAACACACACACACCCATGCCCCAGGGAGGACTCGAACCACCACGGCGAGCAACCGCGCGCTCCGCAGCGAGACGCTTTAGACCGCTCGGCTACTCCACCGCGGCTTACGACAGCTACGCATTTACAAAACGACGGTACATTCGCTTTAAATATATTGTTGGGGTCGAGCGGTAGGTTCCCAGCTTTATGCCAGGATGAGGCGTGAAACCTGGTGGAGCGCCAGAGGACACTAGTAAAACAGAATTAGCGTTTACAAGTTTATTCAACTGAATACAAGATACCGTGGTGTAGGCGCTAGTTCGGCAGGAGCTTGATCACCAGGTGACGTCTCCTTCAGCCGCGTTATCACGCAGTCTCGCCGTGTCTCCTATGAGCCAACTGTCACACCGTTTGGACAGAAGTGCCTGGGTGTTGAAGCAAAGACTGCCAGGAGACGCCCTCATCCCTTCTCCGGACTAAGCAGACGCTTTTGAGTCCAGGCTTGGAACCACTGGAGTCGGATGTAGTGGTGACAATGACCTCCGGATGCCGCAGGGTTAGCACCAGAGTGCTAGCATGTCGGCAGGATCATTGGTCTTTAGGAAACCAAGTAATAAGACTGAGCTGGTCTGAGGCAGCAGCCATACTCAGCGTTCTGGAGACGGTAGACAGCAGTTCACCATCTCGCCGGGTGATGGTCATTTCGAAACGTAGTAGTTGTCTCCGGACTCCATCTCCTAATTGAAACTTCCGGGCTAATTGAAACTTCCTGGCAGATTAAAATTGTGTGCCGGAACCGGGACTTGAACCTGGGACCTTTGCCTTTTGCGGGCAAGCGCTCTTTGGAAAGTAGGAGGCGAGGAACTGGCGGAAGTAAAGTTGTGAGGCGGCATCGTGAGTCGTGTCGGGATAACTCAGACGGTAGAGCGCTTGCCCGCGAAAGGCAAAGGTCCCAAGTTAGAGTCCCGGTTCCGGCGCACAATTTTAATCTGCCAGGAAGTTTCGTATCAGCGCACACTTCCGATGCACAGTGAAAGTTTCATTTTAGTGGCTAATTGTCTGTACTGTCTTATCTGAGACATTAGCTGAATACATAGATTAGATCATTGGATCGACGACTACTCTCGTGAGCATCTTCGATTCCAGAGACCAAGTGCTACACTTCTAAAAGCGGGAATTAGTTTACAGAATCGGCTGAAGCTATGCCGTATGGGACGGTTCGTAATGACCAAATGTGTCCAACTTTAGTGCAGCGTTCATTCAATGAGCGCTTTAACCGCTGACGTATCCTCAGTCTAATTCATTCTCCCACAGAGTTACGTGTAGTTTTAGAGTGTTTACAAGTGGACGAACAGAACCTCTCTCCTGGTCGCCCGTCGCATCTAAAGTCTGCTGACTGCTGACGCAGTCTGCTTTCGTCACGAGATTTGATTATTGATTTTACCAGGGAAGCCAAAACTGTTTTGGTCCAACCCGCCACTGCCCGTACCGAAACTGAGTTTGTGCGGTATCGCTCCCTGTATATCTAGTAAAGCCAACTAATGCCCTTAAACCGTGCTAAGAGTCCCTTCAGCAGTTCTTTATTAGACGCAATCTCTTCTGGTCTGGTTGTCCAGAATATTCTGTGCCTCTTGCTCTCCAATACATTCGAAGATTAGGTGTGATGCGGTTTCATTGCTGTCATCACAGATCCTACATTTAGGGTCCTCTTCTGCTATTCCCATTGTATGTAGGTGTTTTTAGCTTTAGAAGTTCCCATGGCCTGTCATCAATCCAACCATGAGTTGTCCTCACGAGATACTGGCGTCGCATTTTACGACAGATACGATGACCTGTTTCCGCCTAGCTGGGCTGGCGATTGCTTGAGCAATCTAAGGTTTTCACAAGTTTCTCTGTCACAATTTTCCGCTTATGTAGCAAATCCGTTGAAATAAATTTAAGAAAACCTGTAGTTTTACTATCGAATAACTGAAGCGAACGCGTAATACATTTGCTATTAATACATAGCTCTACAGAAAATCGCACTAAACTAAAACATAACTGTTGTGTTGCAATAACATATGTTGGGCGTGTAGCTGATAAAATGTATTTCCTGTTAATGTATTATTGTACAGTAAAACACAGGATATTAAAATAGTAATATTGGTTTACGATTTAACAACTAAGAACTGGTCTCCACTGGGAGGATCGAAGTTTTGAAAATGTATCATACGCTGGTGTAGGTTGGTAATTCACCCTGATGAGCCATCATCTGTGAATAATCGACGACACAGCATTCAAATATCTGATGAAGTTCTTGTTTACGACTAACAGCCGCTAAACAATTTCGGAGTTTAGCTTGATACCTAAAGCTTAAGAACCATAGTGTTCTCATTTCGAATAGTGTAGTGGCAAGCGCGTTTGGCTACAGAGCAGGTGTGAATCTCATCATCTACTGCAATGTTTTTCATTTCCAGATCTTTTTCGAAATGACATTGACAACTGTTTTTACTCATGCAATTGGTTTAAAGAACTTTTTGTTCATGATGATAATGAAATGGATGAAATAAAATGTAAGTTAACACATGGAAGGGATTAAAATTACACGAGGAATTAAAATAAATGACAGGAACAACAGACATGACGTATTGACACAAAGGTTTATACAGTGTTTACAATAATGTGAAATAGGATGGCTGAAAATCACATTTAAAGCAATCATCGGTAAAAATTATTATAAGACTTATCGATAAAGATATACAAATAAAAAACGTTGAAGCGCATAAAAGATCTAAACCTTTAGTGCATTAGGCAGACGATTCCAATGTGCTATGCTCGCTACTACTGTGTTAGAGCTTCAGAATCTGGCTCAAAATTTTTCTTTTCGTCGATTACTCTCAAACGGCTGCGCTGAATGGCCGAGTGGTCTAAGGCACCATGCTACGGTCCGTCTGCCTTTTCCGTCTGAGGTTCGAGTCATCTCTAGAGTATGGGTGTGTGTACTGTTATTAGTGTAAGTTTAAGTAGTTTGTAAGACTAGGGACTTATGACCATAATAGTTTGGTTCAATAGGTTTAGAAACATTTCAACTGTAAACTCTGGAACGAAGGCAACTGAATTGAATGGTCCACCACCGAATGTTTGTGGTCGTCATCCCCTTCCTTGACCGGAACGGGATCTTCTTAACGTCGTCCACAACATTGACTACTGTCGTTACTTAAAAAAAAAAAAGTTCAAATGTTTGTACAACTTATGGGACTTAACTACGGGGTCATCAGTCCCTAAGCTTACAAACTAATTATGAACTAGCTAAGACTAAGGACGACACAAATATCCATGCCCGAGGGGGGATTCGAACCCCCGACCGTAGTGGCCGTGCTGACCGTGACTGGAGCGTCTCAGTCACCTCGGCCACCGCGGCCGGCGTTACTTTTCCGTACTGCTGCTGTTGCTACTCGCTCGATAGCTGTTTCTAATGGTACTGGACCTCTTGTTTTTCTTCTAGAACTGAACAGCATTATTTATTAGAATTTATCCATCCGAACGTACTATTTTATTACATATATTTGCGCGAAGCCTATCCATTTCACCAGACGCTAAGAATGCAGCAACACTATGACATAGTATGACTGTACAATCCCAGGCCACGTCCGTCGATTGTGTACTGTCAAGTACCTGATTGTCTGGCTGTAAACAAAGTTTAGTTCCAAGTTCTGCCGTCGGCAATGGTAACGTGAACGCGTAATACAAAGTAATTTTTGTTCTGTCGAAAATATGGCCTAAATACAAGTTCTCTTATTTTGTACATAAATTACTTTAAAAGGAGTGACTATAGCATTTGTTAGTGGCTGCTGTGATAATTTAGTACCGCTTGTCATCTGCAATGTATTTTCTCGTGTATGCCGCGGCAGAATAGCCGTGTGTAATAAGGCGTCTTGCTGCGATGCGTGCGGCCGTTTACATTCGGAAGTTAGAGTCCTCCCTCGGGCACGTTTCTGTCTGTCTGTCTGTCTGTCTGTGTGTGTGTGTGTGTGTGTGTGTGTGTGTTGCTCTTAGGATAAGTAGTTTGTAAAGTTACGGGACCTAACTGCAGTGGTCATCGATCCCAAAACTTCCAAACATTTGAATCTTGCCGTGTATGCTGGAATATCGGCAAATTCGAGAACTCTTGGTCTCGAGACGATTCGACCCTAGTCGACGGCAGCTCGTATTTCACGTGATCATGGAAGACATGCGACAACGTGATCGCTAGCTGATTGGCTGGCCGCAATGAGATAGTGGTTTGTGCCAGCCAGTCAGCTAGCGAGCCTTCTCTGAGGTAATGTGCGCGCCGCGGCTTGTCTTTCTCTCTGTGTGACGTCAGCTGTCTCCATCCGCCGCACGCAAGCTGGCGGGAAGGAGCAGCACCACCGAAAGAGAAGGCGGGCGATATGTGCTGACGTCACGCAGAGTAGGCCACGCCAACTCGCAACACTCGGTGCTAGCGGGCACCGCACCTTCCCCCACCAGCCTCTTTCCACCCTTTTCTCTTATTTTTTAGCACAGTTCAGTCCCATCCGTGTAGTGGCTGCATAAATATAAAGGCTAGTTTCAGCAGCTACCAGCGGATGAGCAGATCTGAAATTAAGTTTCTGTGTGGCATTTAACTGTTTAAGCAAGGACCGCAAGCTACCAGATTCTACCCGGAATAATATTTCTGTGGCGCTCAAGCTGCAATATTCGCGCATGCGCAGAACTGTCGCAGTGGTCGTGGAGGGTGGTGGGGTCAGGGCCGGCCTTCGTTATGTGCAAACGGTGCATTCGCACAGGGCCCCGCGGAAAATAGTAGAACGTAATTTCAAAACTGTCATCCGTTATTTTCTTTCTGAAACTAAAAAATGTTCAAATGTTTGTACAGTCTATGGGACCTAACTACGGGGTCATCAGTCCCTAAACTTACAAACTACTTATGAACTACTTACGAACAAGGACGGCACAAATATCCATGCCCGAGGGGGGATTCGAACCCCCGACCGTAGCGGCCGCGCAGACCGTGACTGGAGCGCCTTAGCCAACTTGGCCACCGCGGCCGGCGTTTCTGAAACTACTTCATATAAGAAGTTATTAAAGTATGTACTCATTGTGCCACGACTATGGCCACTGGAGTACGTCTCAGATTTAGAAAATTATGCATGTATCAGAGTCTAAGGAACCAGGGGTTATCATACTGATGGACTGTGTTTTTATTTTAGTACGACATATACAGTCATGACACTCCTGCAGATTTTTGTTATACACCGAGACACCAGCGATCCAAGCGGCCGGCGACCTGTATTTCTGAATACGATATGGGATGAGTACGAATACTATCGTACGAATAGTATCGTTCACATTGATTTTAACATACCTTTAAAGGAAGGTATATAATGGTATAAATACCTACACATTTCCTGCCTTAAGTTTCCTAACATCCCTGACAAGGTACGAAACGGTACATTTCAGGACAGTTTTACAGTTATCTTGTAACCTACAGGTTTCTACTGTATAACTTGTTTCTATTAAAAATTTAAAAAATAATGGTTAGGAAACAACTAAAGACGTACTATTTGGCAGAAAGACGTCGCTTTTCTATTGAAGAACGTTAACGTTTCTATGCAATTCCAGTAAAATCGGTGAGGATGGAACGTAGGATACGTAAATAGAATGCAATAACTCCAGTATCTAACGTACCAAATCAGCCGGCACAGCTGCAGCTGAAGGATAAACGTCACAGACGTGGCAAAAGTAGGCCTAATCAAACTACAAACAAGAATTGTAGCTACACTCAACCACAAACGGCAAGTATCTTCAGCAAGAACAGGCCGTAATAGAAGTTTAAGATTCTCTTGTGTCTGTATTGTACTTACTTTCAGCGGAATAACCTTCAAATACAGAAATATTCGTAAGTAATTTTTCATGACGAAGTTGTTCTTTATAGCAATGACTCAATTAAATTCGGCTGTTTTCACATTAGCTTCCGTATTACGTACGTCTCTTCATATTTCACTAATGCTTGTAAAGCAAGAGTTATACTAATTATTTTGGTTAATTACGTACAATTATTATAAACTAACATTACTCGCCGGCCGCAGTGGCCGAGCGGTCTGCGGCGCGTCAGTTAGCGTCTGCACCGCCGCTACGGTCGGGGGTTCGAATCCCCCCTCGGGCATGGATGTTTGTGTCGTCTTTAGTATAAGGTAGTTCATAAGTAGTTTGTAAGTTTAGGGACTGATGACCCCGCAATTAAGTCCCTTAAGCTTAACAAACATTTGAACATTTAACATTACTGCTTCGGCAGCTTGCCCACCGCTAGGGGCGCTATTCTCGTTGCAAGTGTCAGTTGGTAACAACTTTCACAGCAGTGAGTGTCGGGATTGTATACGTTGTTCTGTGGTAAAAATTAAGAGGTACGCGGTTCATTGTTTCTCAGTGCCTTTCCGTGCCCTTTCTACTCATCATTGCGACTAATAATCTAGCATTAAAACAGTTCGTTAGAAGCTGTTTTCTACAAGAGGGGCTGTTCCAGTTTGATGAGCTGCGCAAAGCTCCCTGTCAAGTCAGATGACAAAGCGAGGCACTTGGCACAAAACCGCCAGGCAGCTAGGACCGCCAAACTCCTACGACGTAGCAACATGCTACCTCACGGAAATGGGAAATGAAATGATCGTATGGCTTTTATGGCCGGAATTCCCCATCGATGTTCGGCCGCCTACTGCAATTGTTTTGACTGACGACATTTCATCGACTACCGTGTCGACGATGACGATGACGACGACGACGACGACGACGACGACGACGATGACGACGACGATAAACACACAACACAAAATCCCCTACTGCGAATCGAACCTGGGCCTCTTGCACCGGTAGTCAGCTGCCACTGAGCTGCGGAGGTGGATGGGGAAATAAGAAAAAATAATTGCATACATTTATTTGCCTTTTGAAATTTTTGTTTACAACCAACATAGTAAAAGGCATAACATTAGACGAGGCATCAATGTTAACATTGAATAGGGGATCATGGAGGAATTTTATTAGAGGTACTTTGCTCCAGACTGAACGCTGAAAGGCATAACAGTCTCTAATGATGATGATGATGATGATGATGATGATGATGATGATGACCAACATAGAAAATATCGGATGCTAAAAGATTCGCAGCGTTAATGCGGATCAGCGCCGAATCTAGGGGGAGAGGGGAGGTGCAAACCGGCATATCTGCTCGGAGTTACACTCGCAGAAGGGCGCCAAATAGTTTCGAGACAAGGTGACGTGTCCCTGTTAATTACTTTCCTATCAAACAGCAGGTCTGCTGTAGGAAGTCTTTTGATATATTGGTAGTATTCCAATGAGAGAACTTAGTATTCTTTTGAACTTGACGGTGTATAAACTCTGCTGAAAGGGGGCAGGAGAGCCCGCGCGGAAGTTTTGCACACGGCCGCGCGCTAGCTAGGACAGGCTCTGGTCACGTGATCAGTGATATTTGCATTCGTTTGTCTTAAAGTGCAACTGTCTCGGCAAAACGGATTTCTGTGAATGCGAACAGTTTAGTAAATTTATTCACAAAATCGCGGAAGGCTAAAAGGACAATATAATATTTCAGTTTTCTGATTTTATTTTCACTTTATTAGCAGAGCAAACATTGAGCAGAACATATAATGCACACCTGACAGTTACGTCATTTAATATATTTTTACCAACGAGCTATATAAGCTACATAGAGGCTATCTTTGGGTTAAGAGCGCTCCTTGTGGCAGTAACTAAGAGATGTGGTAGCCTTTTTTTCAGCGTCTAGTGCTCCGAATACGAAAGTTAGACCGACGCTGTTTACGTGTTTTGGTTTCACATTTTATGTATCATAGTAAGCTTTAATGGTTATTTATTAACCTGAAATCACGCCGAGTGTATGCGCAGCATATAACTGTACGAATCGCAGTAATAAGACTGTTGGAATATCTTATTTTCAGTAAGTGTTTGTATGTTTTCGTTACTAGCATTTCGTGTACTTGTCTTTTGTACTTACCACACTTCCGCATACATTAGTCTATGGGTTGTGCATCTGTAACTAAAGTAAGCTGCAATTATATTTTTCAGTTTTCCTTTGAAAAATGAAGAACTTACAAAAAGATGGTTAACCAACATGAGGCGAGACAAGTGGAAACCTACTCCATACAGCTAAATTTGTTCATAGCATTTTGAGGAGAAATCGTGTATGCAACAAATGATACAAAGCGACTTATAGCTAATGCGATTCCGACAATATTTCAGACAGCAGTAGGCCTATTCCGTTTGACCACGACTATGTGGCAGAAAACGAAATGCTGACATTATATTCCGAAAAAATAGTTCAATATATTTCTGGAAGCATCATTAGGCAAGTGAGTAAAACACTTAATTGTTTAGACTGCTTGGAAGTTCTCCTTGCTCCTAAGAATTAGAGTAAAGCAAGATTAATCGGATTAAATGGTATAAAAGACAGTCTGTTCAATCCATCTAAAGATCTTGTAAAACTAAAGTGGCAGAAAGAGTACTGAGGAATTAGGAAAGTCATTAGGGAAGAAAAATTTTCTTTTGCGAATATATGTAGATGTATTTAGAACGCTGGAAAACAGACCTACTACTTACCAACTAAGAGCACTTAATGGTATCCTCGGAATTTTGGGAGGAATCTCATTAGTCCAACTTAATAAAGCTGTTATTAAAACGTTACTTCACTTTTAGAATATCACGTATGTAAAGCCAAATCTGCGAAGGAAAGAGGTAAGCAGATTAGGCAAATGTACACGATATTGTTTAAAGGACAGTGAAAATGCATGTTTTTTGTATGAATGAGACATTTAGCCGATCCAGTGTATGTGACGTTTGTAATTAAACTTTCCGGTTTGTCTACCACACACACTTATCATTTATCCTTTATCCATATTAGCTTGGCTATAAAAATACCAATAAGCAGGTAGAGAATGGTTTGTTGTGTCATTGCACAAATTGAAGAGATATGATTTAGTGCTATAGCAGACGACTGGTTACGCCTACTTGACGTTGTAAAACATGGCGGCCGAGCTTTCAATTTGTTTCAAGTATGGCAGCACCTTAGCTAGTCTATGTTGATTATATAGGTCGTTGATTTTAACCGTTAACAAGGTTATGCAGTGTACACGAGTCCCGTGGACTTGGAACTACACTGAGGATGATTTCAATGACAGAAATCGATATGCTATATTAAAGAAATCTGGCACAAAGGCAATTTATTTGAAACAACATTCCAGCCCATAGCTTTGTTTAAAGTGTTCGCTGTGTTTTCAGGACAGTTTTTTTATTATTATTTTGTAGCGCATATTGTGTTACCAGATCAAATATTATGCTGTAGGCCTAATGAAGTACTAAACACGACGCAATACTTGAAGGAAATCGGTATCCTAAAAAACCACGCAGAAAAGCTTAATATCGTGTACATATATGTGAATCTGGATATACGAATGCGTTCTGAAAGCCGAATTGTGGTTTGAGTGTGGTTTATTAAATTCTGATACTCTTCGCTTATCCTCGGACGTGTTTCTTGTTTTATGAGTAGATGTGGAATCTGTTAATAGTACACTAAGGAATATTCGTAAGTATTCACTTGAAGGTTACTAAGCAGGTGATTTAATCAGTAACTTTGAATAAAATACCTTATTTAAAATAACTGTACTGACTGCTTTATAAGAAAACTGCTTTCTTTTACACACCAATATTCCACTAAACAATGTTTCTTGTACCTCTGTGGTACATTCTCTAGGCTTCACTTTATTTCTTAAATTGTGTTCTTTTAATTTTCAGACTGGCATTCCTTGGTAAATTACAGGAATACACTGGCAGCATATCGGCAGTGTTTTATCACTGTATACATTTTCGTTAGTTTGTATGTCCGATGCATTATGTGTAAAGTTTTAATAACCTTATCATGGTTTCGTTTAGCCACACTAATGAAAAACACCTGTTGTCGCTCTGCATAACCGATTATCATTATATAGGAATACCAAAACAATGAGGTCGCAGATCAGCTGCTGATCTCCGCTACGCACGAGAATCCTACCCGAATTGGTACGAAAAGTGTTTCAGCAGTGGGACTTCTGCGTCATGACTGCGTATGCGCAATAATGCCGAATTTCTCGCGCTTTGAGGGGAGCTTTCTGGCAGCTGCTTAAACGAACGTTTTATATAAAAATTAAAAAAGCAGGACGTATGTGACACAGAGCGATCACTCTAGCGTCGTTTTCAGTGTGCTGACGTATCCGTTTTATGAAATGGAACACTGTCGAAGTTCTTTGTGTTAAGCATCAGTAGAAAAGGATTTAAGTGTGCTATGTTCACTGGGAAGATTCGAAATGTTTATTGGTTTATTTTTTGTAAAGTGTTACGGGAAAGCACTGCGCTAAATAAGCTCCTTCGCCGTAAATATCAAAGCATCGACAGTGTGCGGCCACTAAAAAAATAAACATTTCGTAATACACGATGGGGAAGCAAACTGATTACTAAATTGAAGTCAGAATTAGTACAGGCGGAAGAGGTACGCCTTGTTTATACTGTTCATTCTAATAGAAAAAGAAATTGCTTTTTAATTGGACCAGTATCTACAGAAACTTCCGTTATTTATCTTCAGATATTAAACTGAATAAAGAGACTGTTTTGTGTAGAAAGATTTTAATTATTTCTGTTGTTGTCCCACAAACATCGGAGCTAAATTGCATATCGGAAAGCGCAGTTCGAGCAAGCTACATGGCTGCACAGAAAATTGCAAGAAGTGGAAGAACTTTTACGGATGGCCAATTTGTAAAACTGGTTTTTACTGTGTTCGGAGATAATATGCGCGTTTTACTGGCACAGACTGAGGTGCTAAGCGTGTCTGAACCTACAATATCTCGACGAGTGCAAGAAATTCGTGCTGAATTAAAGAAGCTGTTGCTCAATAAATGTCGTGACTTCGTAGAGTACTAGATTGCACTGGCAGTCGCAGTATTGCTGAACTTAATTTTCGTAAGGGGGCGATGAAAAGAATTTCACAGTTATGAAGAAACTGTTGGTGATTTATTTGAAATTATGACAACCGGGAAAGATATTTTCATAGCAGTAGGGCGCGGTGGAATGCCCGAGCGCTCTAAGGCGCCTTGTTAGTGTGCTCGGTTGCTCTGACTGTGGTTCCCTCGAGCGTGTGCGTGTTGTCCTTAGTTTAGTTTAACTTTGTTTAAATTGTTTGTAATCATTTGGCCGCGGTGGTGTAGCCGAGCGGTCTAAAGCACCTCGCTGCGGAGCGCGCGGTTGCTCGCCGTGGAGGTTCGAGTCCTCCCCGGGGCATGGATGTGTGTGTTTGTCCGTAGGTTAGTTTACCTAGGTTTAAGTAGTTTGTAAGCTACGGACTGATGACCACGCAGTTTGGTCCGTTAGATCTACAGACTTTTGTAATCATTGGGACTAATAACCAAAGAATAAAAGTACCATATATTTACAAACATTTGATTTTGAAAAATAAGTGTTCAAAGCTCCCCCCCCCCCCCCATTTTGACAATACACTGGCTTTTACATGAAGAAAAGCTAAGTTTTCCACCATTTCAGGTCCATCGTAGATAAAGTACCAAAAATTTTCGCAGAAAGCAAGGCGTCAATTTTCAGGAATTAAAATGAATTTTGTAGAATCTTCAATCGATTCACAAAGACATTCTTTTTTATTGTGCCGCGCGATGCTTGATTTGCTCAAAAGTACTTTAAATCATTTCCGATTTGAGACCAGAAATAGCTCTTTTCACTGATATCAACGGTTCTCTTAAGTCAGACTTTGATGACGTGCAGTTGGTCTTTCATGAAAGGCTTCACGAGGTATTTGCATGTTTTAAATATGTCGTTGAAAGGTAAAATTAATTAGTATCATTCGCGACTGTATTGAAAACTCCATATTGCAGCTTTTGCTTTTTAGAAGTCAGCTTCAAAAAGGAAATTTTACTTCTCTAAAGTCCTTTAAGTATTTGCGGCCACATCGGTGATAACACAAATGCGTTGTAGCAATTGCATGAAGTGAAGATTGGTTTGAAGAAGTAAATCCGGCACTCAGTCTTTGACGCATTTTTCTTTGCACCCAAAGGCTGTTCCATCAAATCTAAGAGTTGTGATCTAATTTCATTTCAGAAAAGCTTTGAGCAACAAGAATTCCCGAGGATTCATGTCTTTGCCCTGTCACTGAGTTGTGTTGCTATGTTCGGAACAACATTCGTTTGTGAAGATCATTTTTTTTTCAATTATGAATATCAGTAAAACAAGAAATTTAGTCTGATGCTACTTTGGAAGATATACTTGAAATTTCAACCACCAGATCGATAGTTCCAAATGCCGGACAATAAGTGGCTTCAAAGCGATGCCAACGATCAACAGATAATTTGAAAATTAGTGCAAAAAAAAAAAGAGCGCAGTAAAACTGTTATAAACTGTTACTTCTGTCTGTACACAAAGTTGTCATTATTATTGGGTTTAAAAGCGGTACGGCGTTTGACAAGCGCTAATTTGCTCAGCTCCATTCAGCGAACAACATGACTCTCACATCGCTAAGGCTGGTTGCACACGCGCCGATTTTGAACGGCCGGTAAAGCATCGATAATTTATCGGTGGAGCGCAGTTTGCCGGAGCTTTACTGGTCAAACGAGCAGCCGCTTGCTGTCGTGGTCGAGTGAAGCCGATTCCAAGAACTAATTAATGAATTTCAAACAAGTTGTTACAATTAGTCGCTGTACCGTCGCATCGAGCATCGAGCACCGTAGCATTAAGCGGAAATGCTGGAGTCATCCAATTAAAATGAGTAGGAACACTTCGGAACATTCTAAACTCTTTTTGAAGAACTTCTGCGAGATAAGCTTTTTTTAAATTCATCAGAATGTCTGCAGCATTCTTCGATGACCTTGACGGGAAGCTCAAAATGGAATCGAACGCCAGAATACTGGCGTTCCACAGGGAAGCGTTATAGGTCCCCTACTCTACCTCGTGTTTACAAACGATTTAAGAAGACTTCGCGGATGGTGCTGTCGTTTATCGGTTAGTGAAGTCAACAGAGGATCAAAAGCAACTGCAAAGCGATTTAGACAAAATTTCTACATGGTGCGAAAATTGGCAATTGACACTAAATAAAGAAAAGTGTGAAGTAATTCACATGACCACTAAAGGAAATCCGCTGAACTTAAATTACGCGATAAATCAGTCAAAGCTTAAGGTCGTAAATTCTACCAAATACCTAGGAGTTACAATTACGAACAACTTTGACTGGAGAGAACACACAGAAAATATTGTGTGGAAGGCGAACCAAAGGTTACGTTTCATTGGCAGAACGCTTCGAAGATGCACCAGCTCCACCACAGAGACTGCCTACGTCACACTTGTGCGTCCTCTCCTGAAGTACTGTTGCCCCTTGTGGGACCCTCACCGGTGGGTCTGACGGAAGACATTGAGAAGGTTTAGAGAAGTGCAGCTCGTTTTGTTTTATGACGTTACGGGGGGGGGGGGGGGGATAGCGTCACGGAAATGTTGCACGAATTGGGGTGGAAATCATTAAAAGAAAGACTTTTTCATTGCTGCGTGATCTGTTTCCGAATTTTTCAATCACCGACTTTTAGTTCTGAATGTGAAAATATTTTGCTAGCACCCACCTACTTAGGGAGACATGACCATCCCAATAAAATAAGAGAAATCAGATCGAAAACGGAACGATTTCTTTGTTCTTTCTTCCCGCGCGCTATTAGAGAATGGAACGGTAGAGAAAAGTTGTGAAAGTGGTTAATGAACTCTCTGCCAGGCACTTAAATGTGATTTGCAGAGTATCTATGTAGATGTAGAATACTAAAATGGGAAAGGAAATTTAATTTACAAGTGACAATTTTGATTAAATCTTTCTCAAGGTTGTTTGTGCCGTACATGAGATTGATGGGAGTCAGTTACCTTCGTTTTATTTTTATTTATTCAAAAAAATAAAAATAAAAAAGTTCAAATGTTTGTAAATCTATGGGATCTAACTGCAGTGGTCATCGATCCGTAGACTTATAAACTACTTTAACTTATTCTAAGGCCAAAACACACACACGCGCGCGCGCGCGCGCGCGAGCGCGCTAGCACGGTCAGTCGACGGAGGACTCGAACCTCCGACGGAAGCAGCCTCGCAGTCCCTGACATGGCGCCTAGAACCTCTCGACCTCTCGACGACAGAGTCGTATTTAGGCAGGTGCAACATGAGCAGCTGCACAAGGCGGCAATATTTTGCTTTGTTATATTTTAATGTTAATTGAAACATCAGTATTCAGAGTATCGATTGCAGCAATAAATTTTAATATCGATGTGGTTGTGTTGATAGTAGTGGCATATCCAGAGAGGGGGTTTATTATTATTACTAGCTGAAAACCCGGCGTTGCGCGGGTATTTATCTATTTATTCCTGCCATTTCTCAGGTATATATTCATTTGTATAAGGAATGTATGTCTGTAAAATCTCTTGGAAATACAATTAGTAGTAAAGAAGAAATATATTAAAACTTGGTGCGTGATGGGGCGGTTTACCATGAATGCTACTGTTTATGTGCTCATATGGCATGGACTACGTGTCGTACTGTAATACAATTTAGAAGGTACACTCAACTATATGTGTGTATACTGTTTGTAAAATTTCCTGAGGCTACAATTTGTAGAGTACAAATTTTAAATTGTAACGTCATGGCCCGCCGCGGTGACCGAGCGTTCTGCGGCGCGTCAGTCACAGTCTGCACGGCCACTACAGTCGGGGGTTCGAATCCCCCCTCGGGCATGGATATTTGTGCCGTCCTTAGTGTTAGCTAGTTCATAAGTAGTTTATTAGTTTATGGACTGATGACCCCGTAGTTAAGTCCCATAAGTTCTACAAACATTTGAACATTTAACGTCATGCCGAATTGAGGAGTTTTAGTCCATGAACAGCGGAACGTTAATGTTTACGTGCTCATATCTCATGAACTACGTGTATACTGTCTGTAGAATTTTCTGTGGCTACAATTTGTAGTGTACAAATTATAAATTGTAACGTCATACCGAATGCCGCAGTTTTAAACGATAAACGGCGGAAAAGTAATAAGCGAGAAACTTTTTTCCTTTCATCATTTTGCTATGGTTGCCAGCGAGAAAAAGTTTAATAAAGGTTTGAAATTATATTTAAAGTTTGTTGCAAGTCGCTAAGTACTCCCATTCTCATATAGTCTTATCGCATTATGGCAGTTTCTAGCAACTCCTATTGTTTATGGAGTTATATTTGTTGAACCATGTGTCGTATGTGGTTCGTGCTACAACAGATGTTATGTCACGTAAGGAATATGTCTACCAAATTTGGTTGAAATCGGTCCAGTGGTTTAGGAGAAAATGAGCAGCATTGTCGCTTATGGCAGCAGTTTTCCGCGCATCTCATTGTTTATGACATCATATCTCGTGAACTATATATCGTATGTGATTCTTACACTTACGACGACCGTCCTCATGGATTGAAGCTTACATGTACAAAATTTCATAAAAATTGGAACAAAATTGTAGATTTGTATGCAACACGTACAAATATACGGACATTCTGCTTTATGTATTAGATTATTATTGTTGTTGTTACTGTTATTGTTATTATTTTAAAGAAATCAGTTTGAATCCCAGATGCCGCGTGGGCGTAAATTAAATGATTGCACAGTGGCGCCGCATAGTCTAAATACGGCCTTGGTGTCCGGTAAACGATCGGTGAGAGTGCCTGCACAGCACCGCTTTGAACACGTGCCTCTCTCCCTACCAGGGCAGCGGAGCCGGCCCGTGGTCGTTGACTGTGTAAGCTCCAGTGACATTCTACCGACCGTGTGTGCAAGCAGCTTAAGTTTCTTCAGCTGCCGCTGGCGCTGCGGCAGTGCTTGCGGCGGCGTTCGCCAAGCACCCAGCCAGTTAACGTCACGTCACACCGACAGCTGACTGGCTGTCTGCTGGGCACAGCCACTGCCTCGTAGCGGCCAGCCAGTCAGCTAACGATCGCGGGCCATCGGTGTGACGTGACGCGGACTGTTGAGCCCCTGTCTCTAGGAGGTGGTAGTGGTGGTGCTGCTGCGGCCTACTGTGCGTGATGTCAAATGAGAGCGCCGTGGTCTTCTCTCTGGGCGGTGGTGGAAAGAAACAATCTGAGATCATCGACTGGGATTGGACGGCGTTTTGAACCGCTTTAGGTGGGATTGGGGGAGGGGGGGTGTAAAAATTGAAGTTCTAGGCCAAAGTGTGATCACAGTAAAAGAGTACAAATACTGGTTGCAATAGGTACGTAGGTAGGTTGAAGCTGCACAGGATAGATTTGTGTGGACAGCTAGAGCAAACAAGCTCGGACACTGCAGCAACAAGTGGAGGAGAGACTGTGACGTGTTGTTCCTGGTCCCACTGCTATTTGACAAATCTTTAGACAATTTATCGTGGAGAGATGGCATATGTATCAGTACTCTGCTTATTTCACATACTACAGTCTACATGCTGGCAATTTGTTCTCCGTTTCAGCTTCATCTATTTCACGTAAAGCGAAAATTGGCGGTAATAAATGACTCAGCAGCTTACCAAAAACTAATATTCCAGAAGTATGTGTGTGTGTGTGTGTGTGTGTGTGTGTGTGTGTGTGTGTGTGTGTGTTTTCTTCCTTACAAACATTTGAACATTTGATAAGGATTTTTTTTAACTGACGCAATTGCGCAAGGTGTATTCAACGCGATTCTTTCCCTTCCCTTCAACTGGACCTGAAGGATTAAAGTGTCCCCCTCTCACTTTCAATGTTATGACTCAAGAGAACGTTTCATAATTAGCAAGAACCAAATTTAAAACAATATCATGTTCTGTACTCATACACCATTTATATCTGAATTTAATTTGTGTCAAATTTAATTTGCCAGTCTAGTTCATTTTCGTTAGTACTCTGTTTTAAGAGCTTGCAGATTTCGTTTGTACTACTGTTTTAATAGTTTATTCTATCGCATTTGATAAATACCGTTGTGTTTGGTCTTCGTCTTTGACCGGTGTATTTCAAAACAAGTCAGAGACCGTTACTAAGCTCGTTATCAGTCAGTCCAGTGCCAGCTGTCACCAGTGCCGCGGCGTTAACAGCGCTAAGCTGCCGGACTCAGTTTTGTTGATTCGACAGTGTAGTTACCACTGACCACAGTTAAGTCAGCAGCCAGCCGCCTTCATTAGAGTACTAGGCTTCTTTAAAGTTGTTAATTGCTGTTAATTGTATCGATAGGATGGATAGGATGTGTGCCTGCTGTGTGCGGACGCAGGAGGAGTTGGCCGCGGTTCGCGAACAGCTGAGAGTGCTGTCGGCTACTGTCAGCCGTCTTCAGGCTGCTGTCTCGGGGTGCAGGGATGGTGGGGAGTCTGGTGCGTCGAGTGGGACACCTCAGGTGTCTCACGCTACGCTCTCTGTCCCTGCTACCGAGGCACCTTCAGGTGTACCGGACGTCGTCGAGCCACCTTCTCCGCAAGGGGAGTGGCGGGTTGTACGGCGTTCGCGTCGCTCGAGGCGGAAGACCAATGTGGAAGCTGGACGTCCGTCCGCGCCCGTTCGTCCTGTGAGTGAAAGTGTGGCCACTCCTTCAGCAGGGTCCGAGCAGGTGCACGGGGGGAGGGGATTATTAGTTATTGGGAGCTCCAATGTTAGGCGCGTGATGGAGCCCCTTAAGCAGATAGCGTCCAGATCTGGAAGGAATTCCAACGTGCACTCGGTGTGTTTGCCGGGGGGCCTCATCCGAGATGTGGAGGCGGCCTTGCCGGCGGCTATCGAGAGTGCGGGGTGCAGTCGACTGCAAGTCGTGGCTCACGTCGGCACCAATGACGCTTGTCGCTTGGGTTCTGAGGACATCCTCAGGTCCTACGAGCGGCTGGCGGAATTGGTGAAGGCTGCTGCCTTCGCACGCGGGGTGCAAGCAGAGCTGTCGATTTGCAGCATTGTTCCCAGGGTTGATCGGGGTCCTTTGGTTTGGAGCCGAGTGGAGGGTTTGAACTAGAGGCTTCGCCGACTCTGTGACAGTCATGGCTGCAGATTTCTGGATCTGCGTTATCGGGTGGGGAATTGTAGGGTGCCCCTAGATAGATCAGGGGTGCACTACACTAAGGAAGTGGCTACTCGGGTAGCAGAGTACTTGTGGAGTGCACATGGGGGTTTTTTAGGCTAGGCGCTAACTCTGATGAGCACTCGCCTGTCAGCATTCAAACAGCGAATTCAGGCCACGTTCGGAACAAAAATTCGAACATAAAAATATTAGCCGCGAACTTACAGAGTATTAGAAACAAAGTTCCCGAATTTGCAGCGCTGCATGGAAGTTATTGCGCTCAGATAGTTTTAGGCACCGAAAGCTGGCTAAATGATGATGTGGCAAGTTCAGAAATATTTAGCGAAGCGTGGAATGTATATCGGAAAGATAGATCTGATACAACTGGAGGAGGAGTGTTCATCGCTGTGGACAAAGATATTGTTTCTACTGAGATCGAGGTTGAAAGTAACTGTGAAGTTATCTGGGCACGCATAACAGGTCTAAAAGAAGTAAAGTTAATAGTTGGGTGTTTTTACCGGCCCCCCAGTGCTGCTGTAGCAGTTTTAGAATCATTCAAGGAAAGTCTACACCAGGTAGTGCATAGGTATCCGGGCCATGTAATATTAGTCGGAGGTGACTTCAACCTTAAGAGTATAGATTGGGACCTCGCTAGTTAAATTTCAGGCGGTACAGACAAGCAGTCTTGCGAGCTACTTTTGGACACATTCTCCGAAAACTGTCTTGAGCAGTTAAACCGGCAACCCACGCGCAATGGAAATATTCTAGACCTTATAGCCACAAACAGGCCTGACCTTATTAACGATGTCTGTGTAGAGACAGGAATTAGTGATCATGATATCGTCATAGCGTCGATGGTGACCAAAGTTCATAAACCAGTCAAGAAGGCTAGGAGCGTGTTTTTGTTGGCAAAAGCCGACAAGCAAATGTTACGATCGCACTTAGAAAATGAATGGGCATCGTTTAATTCTGGGACTATGGATGTAGAGGAATTGTGGACTAAATTTAAGTACATTGTTAATGAAGGGTTAGAGAAATATGTGCCAGTAAAGACGATTAAGGATGGAAAAGATCCACCGTGGTATAATAATAATGTTAGAAAGCTGCTGAGAAAGCAAAGGCTGTTGCACTCTCGATCCAAAAAAGAACACGCAAATGATGACAGGCAAAAGTTAGTAGAGATTCGTGCGTCTATAAAAAGATCGATGCGTGAAGCATACAATAATTATCACAGCCATACCTTAGCAAAAGATCTTTCCGAGAACCCGAAAAAATTCTGGTCCTATGTAAAATCGATAAGCGGGTCAAAGCCCACTGTCCAGTCACTATTTGATCATTCCGGGGCAGTAATATAAGAAAGCAAACGGAAAGCTGAAGTTCTAAATTTAACCTTTAAGAAATCTTTCACGCAGGAGGACCGCACAAATATACCATCATTTGATCAACTTACTAATTCCGAAATGGGGGACATAGCAATAGGTATTTCCGGTGTAGAGAAGCAGCTGAGAGAGCTAAATACGAAAAAGTCTGCTGGTCCGGATGGAATACCAGTTCGGTTTTACAAAGACTATTCTGCGGCATTGGCCCCCTACTTAGCTTGCATTTATAGCGAATCTTTAATTCAGCGCAAAGTTCCTAGTGATTGGAAAAAAGCGCAGGTGACTCCCGTGTATAAGAAAAGAAAGAGAACTGACCCATACAATTACAGGCCAATATCGTTGACATCGGTTTCATGTAGAATTTTGGAGCATATTCTCAGTTCGAATATAGTAAATTTCATTGAAACCGGAAAGCTTCTTTCCATGAATCAGCACGGGTTTAGGAAACATCGTTCATGTGAAACTCAGCTTGCCCTTTTCTCACATGACATCTTGCGAGCCATGGACGAAGGGCAACAGGCGGATTGTGTTTTTCTCGACTTCAAAAAGGCGTTCGACACGGTGTCACACTGCAGACTGCTAACGAAGATACGAGCTTATGGAATAGGTTCACAGATTTGTGACTGGCTGGAAGACTTCCTAAGTAATAGAACGCAGTACGTTGTTCTCGACGGCGAGTGTTCATCAGAGACGAGTGTATCGTCAGGCGTGCCCCAGGGGAGTGTGATAGGACCGCTATTATTTTCTATCTATATAAATGATCTGATGGACAGAGTAAGTTGTAATTTGCGGCTGTTTGCTGATGATGCTGTGGTGTATGGGAGGGTGTCGTCTGTAACTGACTGTAATAGCATACAGGTTGACTTAGACAAAATTTCTAGTTGGTGCGAAGAATGGCAGCTAGCTCTCAATGTAGAAAAATGTAAGGTGATGCGCATGAGTAGAAAAAACAATCCTATAATGTTCGAATACAGTATCAGTAGTGAGCTTCTTGATGCGGTCGCGTCGTTCAAATATCTAGGCGTAACATTGCAGAGCTATATGAAATGGAACGAGCATGTAAGGACAGTTGTGAGTAAGGCAGATAGCCGACTTCGGTTGGGAGTATTTTGGGAAGATGTACTTCACCTGTAAAGGAGACCGCGTATAAAACGCTTGTACGACCACGTCTTGAGTATTGCTCAAGTATTTGGGACCCGCAGCAGATCGGTTTGAAGGAAGACATAGAGGCGGTTCAGAGGCGAGCAGCTAGATTTGTTACCGGTAGGTTCGACCAATGCGCGAGTGTTACAGAAATGCTCCGGCAACTCAATTGGGGATCGCTGGAAAAAAGACGACGTTCTTTTCGTGAATTTCTGTTAAGTAAATTTAGAGGGCCGGAATTTGAAGCTGAGTGTAGTATGATCTTGCTGCCGCCTACTTACATTTCGCGTAAAGATCACAAAGACAAGATAAGAGAAATTAGGGCTCGTACGGAGGCATATAGGAACTCTTTTTTTTCCTCGTTCAATTTGGGAGTGGAATAGGAAAGGAAATGCCTAGTAGTGGTACAGTGTACCCTCCGCCACGCACCTTACGGTGAATTGCGGAGTATGTTTGTAGATGTAGAAAGTACCGTACCGTATAAATTACGGTAATATTTACAGCCATTTAAGAAGAATAACTATGGTGCTGACAGTCTTGTGTCGGCAGCATACAAAGGAGGAATAAAGAAGGCCGGCCGAGGGGACTGAGGCGCTCCAGTCACGGTCTGCACGGCCACTACGGTCGGGGGTTCGAATCCCCCCTCGGGCATGGATATTTGTGCCGTCCTTAGTCTTAGCTAGTTCCTAAGTAGTTTGTAAGTTTAGGGACTGATGACCCCGTAGTTAAGTCCCATAAGCTCTGAGATTTGAGTATAATGACGGTAAATACTGTCCTCCTTTATTGAAATTGAAGTAAAGGTATTATTGAATACGAAAATAAACTGTTACATCGCGAATAGACCGCTGACTTATGATGTTATACAACTTGTAAATTATGCTCGGCGCAAATGTCATCGATTCGGTTTGGCGTAACGTATTTCAAAATAGTTCTTCGAAGGTGTCTTAAAGCGTCTCAGAAGCTATAAGAGAAAAGTTGATGCTCAGCAGTTCCATATTTCAAATTATATACACTACTGGTCATTAAAGTTGCTACACCGAGAAGAAATGCAGGTGATAAACGGCTATTCATTGGACAAATATATTATACTAGAACTGACATGTGATTACATTTCCACGCAATTTGGGTGCATAGTTCCTGAGAAATTAATACCCAGAACAACCACCTCTGGCCGTAATAACGGCATTGATACGCCTGGGCATTGAGTCAAACAGAGCTTGGATGGCGTGTACAGGTACAAATGCCTATTGCAGCTTCAAGACGATACCACAGTTCATCAAGAATAGTGACGGGCGTATTGTGACGAGCCATTCGGTCGGCCACCATTGACCAGATGTTTTCAATTGGTGATAGATCTGGAGAATGTACTAGCCAGGGTAGCAGTCGAACATTTTCCGTATCCATAAAGGCCCGTACAGGAGCTGCAACATGCGGTCGTGCATTATCCTGCTGAAATGTAGGGTTTCGCAGGGACCGAATGAAGGGTAGAGCCACGGGTCGTAACACGTGTGAAATGTAACGACCACTGTTCAAAGTGTTGTCGATGCGAACTAGAGGTGACCGAGACGTGTAACCAATGGCACCCCATACCATCACGCCGGGTGATACGCCAGTATGGCGATGACGAATACACGGTTCCAATGTGTGTTCACCGCGATGTAGCCAAACACGGGTGCGACCATCACGATACTGTAAACAGAACCTAAATTCAACCCCCCTCAGGGGCTCAGCATTAATTTGCTGAGTACGGGCTTGGCGAACCCGGGGTCCTGAGCTGTGGGTTGTGTCGCGCCAACAGTCCGCTACACCGTAAGCTCTGTGCGTGCCTCAACGACCATCGTTCGGCGCGACGGTGGAACGTTGTACGTTTCAGAGCCCGGGGATCTTGGCTTAATCGCCCGGGTCGCGAGGACGGTACAAACCTCTATAAAAAAACCCTCAATCTCAAGGTGTGCTACGTGCCGAGGAGATGCATGGCTGTTGAGGTTGAACAGCCGCTAGCGAGCAACCTCTGAGGAACCTGCCGCACCTCAGTTGTACAAGGCTTACCCAGGCAAGCGGGGCTCTGCCTGGGTGGACCTCTTTTCCCTAGCTGCTCGTGGGACGGAAATGAAACGAGCACTAACTAGCGTGGGCGGTCGCAAAAACGCCGTTTCTAAGCGAGGAAAGTCCGATTTTGATGCAACAGTATATGACCCTAAGACGTTTCCTTCCCTGGCTACGCCATGGGAAGAGCGCAAAACTTTACGGAGTTCAGATCCCTACACGCCGCGATATCTTGTCTTTTCCCGGACTGATGGAGATTCTTTCTTGTCCACCAAACCGCAGTTCTTCGTTGACCATCTCGAGGACAAGTACGGTGAGGTGGAGTCTTTCTCAAAAATGAGAAGTGGGGCTGTTCTGATACAGACGGCATCCCCAGCCCAGTCCAGGGCATTATTGGCCTGTGACAAGCTGGGTGATATTCCTGTCAGTGTCACGCCCCACAAGACCCTCAATATGGTCCAAGGTCTAATTTACCATCGCGACTTATTGTCGCAGTCCGATGAGGAGTTACGGACCAACCTGGAACGCAGAGGAGTTCACTTTGTTAGACGTATTTATAGGGGACCTAAGGATAACAGAGTTGCCACCGGTGCGTTCATCCTGGCCTTTGAGGGCGATACACTGACCGAGAAGGTCAAGGTCATGATCTACCGGTGCGACGTCACACCGTATGTCCCGCCCCCTATGAGGTGCTTCAGGTGCTGGAAGTTTGGGCATATGTCCTCCCGGTGTACTTCCAGCCCCGCGTGCAGGGAATGTGGACGTCCAGCTCATCCGGACACTCCCTGCACGCCACCTCCCGTCTGTGTGAACTGTAATCAGCTGCATCCGCCGTGCTCCCCGGACTGTAAAGTCCTACACAAAGAAAGGAAAATTATGGAAATTAAGACCCTGGACCGGTTATCATACAATGAGGCAAGGAAGAAATACGAGCGTCTCCATCCGGTGACTATGAATAATACCTATGCTGTAGTAACGTCGTCCCCGCGCACTACGGGTACGACGTCTAACAAGGTATCGCTTCCTCCTGTGGGCCCTAGAGGCCACAAAACTACCACTGCCCCCTCGTTAGGTGTGGGCAATACTCCATCTGCTGCTGCAGCACCTGTTGTGGGGGCAACTTCCCCACAACCATCGGGGACACCAGTCCCCAACCCCCAGCCGGAGAAGCAACAGCTTCCTCCGGCACCTCTCCCTCGGAAGGGGTCCTTCGGGACGCTCCCTTCTGGGGAGTCCCAGGGTGCGCCAGTGGATCCCAGCCTTTGGCTGAAGGATTCGAAGCCTGCTGGTCGAAGGGCTTCTGGCTCTTCGACGGCCCCTGATGCCACTCCCGCGAAGTCCTCCCAGCCCTTAACACCAAAGGGCCAGCGAGAGGGCAAAAAGAAAGTCAAAAAGAAGAAGAAGACTGACCCAAAGGAGGACTCCTCGGCGATTCGGAAGGAACGCTCCATCACATCTTCGGCCTCTGAAGATGAGGTGGAGATCCTCGCGTCGCCTGAGGATCTCGCCATACTTGGGTCGCCAGAACCGATGGTTCTGGACCCTGCAGAGTCTGCGGAGTTGGCAGCAGGTGCCACTGCTGAATAACAATTCAACATCTTCAATAATGGATATTCAGCACGCTGCAAAAGACATCTTGCAGTGGAATTGCGGCGGTTTTTTCCGCCGTCTGACTGAGCTGCGGCAATTACTCTGCCACTGCCCTGCTATCTGTCTCGCCTTGCAGGAAACATGGTTCCCCGTCGAGAGGACCCCAGCCCTCCGAGGCTATCGAGGCTATTTTAAGAATCGAAACTCCTACAACAGAGTTTCCGGCGGCGTGTGTGTTTATGTTCACACTTCAGTCCCCAGTGCTGCTGTGCCTCTGCAAACACCTCTAGAGGCAGTCGCTGTACGGCTCCGGTTATTACGAGATTTTACGATATGCTCTGTCTACCTTCCACCAGATGATGTCGTCTCTCCCGTAGACCTCGCTGCCTTGGTCGCCCAACTTCCCCCACCCTTTCTTCTCTTGGGGGATTTTAACGCCCACCACACTCTGTGGGGTGGCACACAGACCTCGGCTCGGGGTAGGGATGTTGAGTCTTTACTATCAGAGCAGAATCTTTGCCTTCTAAACACCGGTGCTCCTACTCACTTTAGTGCAGCGCATGGTACATATTCTGCAATAGACTTGTCTGTCTGCAGCCCTAGCCTTCTTCCACATCTCACCTGGAGGGTCCACGACGACCTGTGTGGTAGCGACCATTTTCCTATCTTCCTGTCGCTCCCACAGCGTTTGCCTGCCGACCGCCTGCCTCGCTGGTCCCTCCGTAGGGCTGACTGGCCAGCCTATTCCGCAGCTGCTGTACTATCCTCAAACTTTCCAGATGATGTTGATGCCGCCGTTGAGCAGTTCACAGCGGCCGTTGTTTCTGCAGCCGAAAACTCTGTCCCAACCACGTTCGGTTCGCTCTGTCGTACATCGGTGCCCTGGTGGTCACCGGAGATCGCTGAGGCCATCCGGGAACGTCGGCGAGCTCTACAGCGCCACCGACGCCACCCTTGTGTTGAACATCTCGTGGCCTTCAAGCGTCTCCGAGCACGAGCCCGGCGACTGATACAGGAAAGTAAGAGGGCTTCCTGGGAGAAGTACGTCGCCTCCATTGGTTCCCGCGCTTCTCCTTCCAAGGTGTGGTCGCAGGTTCGACGCCTCTTTGGGCACCGCCCACCGGCGGGAATTCCGTGTCTCAGCGTTCAGGGTTCGCTCTGTACTGACCCCGTCACCGTCGCTGAGCACCTGGCGGATCATTTTTGTCGCATCTCAGAGACTGCTGCTTATGGTGCAGACTTTCGCGCCCTTAAAGGGCGAGCAGAGAGACATCTGCTTTCATTTCGAACGCGACGTCGGGAACCGTACAACGTCCCGTTCACTGAATGGGAGTTTGAAGGTGCCCTTACTGCATGCCCCGATACCTCCCCTGGACCCGATCGCATTCACAGTCAGTTCCTCCGACACCTATCAGCGGATGCCAAGAGCCAACTTCTCGCCCTGCTTAATCGGATATGGCTGGAGGGTGTTTTTCCGTCCTCGTGGCGGGAAAGCATTATCATTCCAGTGATTAAGCCTGGGGCGGATCCGCAGGTGGCTGATAGTTACCGCCCAATCAGCCTCACCAACGTTCCATGCAAGCTTCTCGAACGCTTGGTGAGTCGGAGGCTCATGTGGATCCTCGAGGACCGGGGACTTTTGGTGCCACAACAGGGTGGGTTCCGTCAAGGTCGCTCCGCTGTTGACAATCTTGTGTCACTGGAGTCGGCCATCCGTACTGCATTTAGTCGCCGCGAACACCTGGTTGCCGTATTTTTCGACCTGCGGAAAGCATACGACACTACCTGGCGCTACCATATCCTGTCTACGCTGTATGACTGGGGTTTACGGGGTCCGCTTCCCATATTCATTCAGAATTTCCTGGCGTTGCGTTCTTTTAGAGTTCGTGTTGGTTCTTGTTTTAGCTCACCTCATTGTCAAGAGAACGGAGTCCCACAGGGTTCCGTTCTCAGTGTCCCTTTATTTTTAGTCGCCATCAACGGCCTTGCGGCGGCCGTGGGGTCATCGGTATCCACTTCCTTGTATGCCGATGACTTCTGCATGTATTTTAGCTCCACCAGCATCAATGTTGCTGAACGTCGGTTGCAACTGGCCATTCGAAAAGCGCAGTCGTGGGCGTTTGCCCACGGTTTTCAGTTCTCTGCGTCGAAGACCCGTGTCATGCATTTCTGCCGACGTCGGGCAGTACACCCAGAACCCGAACTCTATTTAGCTGGAGACCTGCTACATGTCGTAGAAACACACACGTTTCTAGGCATGCTGTTCGACAACCGTCTCACCTGGGTGCACCACCTTCGCCAGCTGAAACGAAAGTGCTGGCGACACCTCAACATCCTGCGTTGTCTCAGCCACACTGTTTGGGGAGCCTCACGCCCAACGCTCCTACAACTTTACAAGGCCCTCATTCAGTCACGCCTAGACTATGGCTGCATAGTCTACGATTCGGCTGCGCCATCAGCACTGCAGGCGTTGGACCCAATTTTACACTGTGGTGTCCGTTTAGCTACGGGGGCTTTTCGCACGAGCCCGGTGACAAGCCTCCTTGTCGAAGCTGGAGTCCTCCCGCTGCGGTTCCGTAGGCAACACCTGCTGGCATCCTATGTTGCTCATGTTCAGGCCTCGCCCTTCCACCCGAACCGCCGGCTCCTTTTTCCAGACGCTGCACTACCTATCCCTCCACGACTGCCAAGGTCGGGATACCCGATCTCGGTCCGTGTTCGTCTCCTTCTTTCGTCTCTTACATCCTATCCACTTCCAACCACTTTCCACTATTCCTTTCACACCCCTCCTTGGTCCATTCCTCGTTTGCAGCTCCGTCTGGACCTGTCCCATGTCTCGAAGGCCTCGGTTTCTCCCACACATCTCCGTCACCAGTTTCTGCAAATGCTCGAGCCGTTCCGTGCCGCAGACGCCATTTACACAGATGGTTCCGTAGTAGATGGCCGTGCTGGGTATGCATTTCTACATCACAACCACGTAGAACAGCATTCTCTGCCCTGTGAGAGTAGCATCTTCTCCGCCGAGCTGGTCGCTATTCTCAGAGCTCTCCAACATCTCAAAGCCTGCCCCAGGGGGTCATTCGTCATCTGTACTGACTCCCTGAGTGGCTTACAAGCGATCGACCAGTGTTTCTCTCGGCACCCAATAGTGCGCTCGATCCAGGACACTGTTCACTCCCTATGCCAATCAGGCCGTTCTGTGGTCTTTGTGTGGACCCCAGGTCATGTTGGCATACCAGGGAATGAGCATGTAGATCGATTGGCCAAGCAGGCCACTATGGGACCACCTCTCACAATTGGTGTGACGGAACAAGATGTTAAACTGGTGTTGCACCGGAGGGTGCGCGAGGCTTGGAGCACCGAGTGGGTTACGGCGACTGCACCGAATAAGCTTCGGGCAGTAAAGCTCTCCACAGCTTTGTGGAAATCTTCACTGCGGCCGACCCGCCGAGAGTCAGTTGTCCTCTGTCGCCTCCGGATTGGACATACGTGGCTCACCCACGGGTATCTTCTTCGGCGTGAGGCTCCACCCGTGTGTCGATGTGGCACTGTATTGACAGTGGCCCATCTTTTGATGGCCTGTCCACTTTTAGCCGACCTACGGCACTATTTTACTCTTCCAGACGCACTACCTTTAGTTTTAGGAGACGACGCCTCTATGGCTACCAAAGTTTTACGTTTTATCCGCGCTGCTGGTTTTTATGACTCGATCTAACGGTAGGTGCTGTGGCCTGACATCTTAGGCCCTCACCAATCCCGTTTTTTACCTTTTCCGCCCTAAGGGGTTCTTCGTGTATGCAGTATGGCTGGCTCATCCTGTTTTTTCTTTTTGATCAGCCAGCCAAGGTACTCTGCTATCCAGTTTTATTCCTGACTTTCTTTTACCATTTCTGTGTGTCTTCGTTTTAAGTTATCAGAGGTTTGTCCATTGTCCACTTGTCCGTTATGTGCGTGATCATTTTTAGAGCTTTGTTTAATTTTGTCGTTCTTGGCAGTGGACTCTGAGCTAGTAACAGGGGACTGATGACCTAGATGTTTAGTCCCCTCAATACCCAACAACAACAACAACTAAATTCAACCGAAAAAAATGTCGTTTTGCTATTGTGCATCCAGTTTCGTTGTTCCGTCCACCATCGCAGGCTCTCCTGTTTGTGATGCAGCGTCAAGGGTAACTACAGCCATGGTCTCCGAGCTGATAGTCCATGCTGCTGCAAACGTCATCGAACTGTTCGTGCAGATGGTTGTTGTCTTGCAAAAGTCCCCATCTGTTGACTCAGGGATCGAGACGTGGCTGCACGATCCGTTACAGCCATGCAGATAATATGCCTGTCATCTCGACTGCTAGTGATACGAGGCCGTTGGGATCCAGCACGGCGTTCCGTATTGCACTACTGAACCCACCGATTTCATATTTTGCTAACAGTCATTGGATCGCGACCAACCCGAGCTACAGTGTCGCGATACGATAAACCGCAATCGCGATAGGCTACAATCCGACCGTTATCAGAGTCGGAAACGTGATGGTACGCATTTCTCCTCTTTACACGAGGCATCACAACAACGTTTCACCAGGCAACGCCGGTCAACTGCTGTTTGTGTATGAGAAATCGGTTGGAAACTTTCCTCATGTCAGCACGTTGTAGGTGTCGCCACCGGCGCCAAACTTGTGTGAATGCTCTTAAAAGCATTGCATTTGCATGTCACAGCATCTTCTTCCTGTCAGTTAAACTTCGCGTCTGTAGTACATATTCGTGGTGTAGCAATTTTAATGGCCAGGAGTGTACTTAAAATAAATAAATACCTTGCATTACATAATTGCGAAACTAACTTTTTTTCTTCTTGAGTGTTCAAGCTATTTCTGTACCCAATTTCATTAAAATCGGTAAGCCGCTTAGTCGTGAAACCGTAACAGACGGAGCTTTTTTCGCATTTATAATAGAAATGCCGCCTAGCAGCAGTCAAAAAAGTCCATGTCTTCGGACGGGCTTTCCAAATCGTCGGACTGGGAGCTTGAAATTTGCAGAGAATGTGATCCCACACTGAAGGCGTAGATTATAAAGCGATTTTACGATACCTATACCTAGGGTGATGAAAGGTTTACCGAAACTACGTAGCTATTAAGACATTGTTATGCTATACCTACAAAAAATCGGATTTTGATTCTTTCTGGGAATTTAAAAAGAACGTGTTTCAGTAATTTTGGAAATTTACCCAAACAGGACGTGAAAAAGGAAAAGAAACTTTATTTTTGGGAATTTAAAAAGAACGTGTTTCAGTAATTTTGGAAATTTACCCAAACAGGACGTGAAAAAAGGAAAAGAAACTTTATTTTTACTTATGTAAACAGATTGCTACTAAGACAATTTTGAAGCAAGACCTACGAAAATTTAGATTAGTATTCTTCGTTGGCATTAAAGGGATATATGTTTCGGAATTTTTGGAACCAGTGCAGACGGTCCATTTGAAGCTAGTAATGCAATAATAAAGGAATGTATTCTGACATTTTAGGCGTATGTATGGGTGTGTGTGAAGGGGGGGGGCGCACTCCCCTACTGGTATGGGTGCCTGGGTGCAGCCCTGGCCACGGAATGAAATTCGGAATGATGTGTGTTGGGGACTAGAGTGGCTTAGGTATGCTTTTGGCTGTGCGCCAGCATGGCCGTGCAAGCGACTCCGCTTGGTAATGCTCGCTTTATAACGGGGGAAATTGCACGGACCTCCTGCGGGAGAAAACATGACAGCTGGTGACGTGTAATATCTCTTACATACATAAGAACTCGGCGTCGCCTGGGTGAAGTGGTACTTAAAATTATTCCAAAACATGAAATTATTGCACTATGTGAAATTTTAGGTTGACGGCGACCTTCCTCTTGTCTTGATGGCCAAGCGTGCAAAATTTCATGAAGATCGGAATGGAAATGTAGATTTCGTGAGTCTGTAGGAAAAGTATCCTCCGCCATGCACCTTAATTCGACTCTAAATCTACATACATACTCCGCAATCCACCGTAAGGTGCGTGGCGGAGGGTACACTGTTCTACTACTAGGCATTTCCTTTCCTATTCCACTCTCAAATAGAACGAGGAAAAAAAGAATGCCTATATGCCTCCGAACGAGCCCTAATTTCTCTTATCTTGTCTTTGCGATCACTGCGCGAAATGTAAGTTGGCGGCAGCAAGATCGTACTGCACTCAGCTTCAAATTCCGGCCCTCTAAATTTCCTCAACAGAATTTCTCGAAAAGAATGTCGTCTTTCCTCCAGCGATCCCCAATTGAGTTGCCGGAGCATTTCCGTGACACTCGCGCTTTGATCGCACCTACCAGTCTACCAGTAAAAAACCTAGGCCGGCAGCGGTGGCCGAGGGGACTGAGGCGCTCCATTCACGGTCTGCACGGCCACTACGGTCGGGGGTTCGAATCCCCCCTCGGGCATGGATATTTGTGCCGTCCTTAGTATTAGTTAGTTCATAAGTAGTTTGTAAGTTTAGGGACTGATGACCCCCTAGTTAAGTCCCATAAGCTATATAAAACATTTGAACATTTTTGAACAAACCTAGCTGCTCGCCTCTGAACTGCTTCTGTGTCTTCCTTTAAATTGATCTGCTGCGGGTCCCAAACACTTGAGCAATACTCAAGACGTGGTCATACAAGCGTTTTATACGCGGTCTCCTATACAGATGAGGTACATCTTCCCAAAATTCTCCCAATAAACCGAAGTCGGCTGTCCGCCTTACTCACAACTATCCTTACATGTTCGTTCCATTTCATATCGCTCTGCAATTTTACGCCCAGATATTTGAACGACGCGACTGCATCATGAAGCTCACTACTAATTCTGTATTCGAACATTATGGGTTTGTTTTTCCTACTCATGCGCATCACCTTACATTTTTCTACATCGAGAGCTAGCTGCCATTCTTTGCAGCAAAGAAATTTTGTCTGTCATCCTGTATGCTATTACAGTCAGTTAAAGACCACACCTCCCATACAAGACAGCATCATCAGCAAACAGCCGCAAATTACAACTTACTCTGTCCATCAGATCATTTATATAGATAGAAAATAATACCGGTCCTATCACACTCCCCTAGGGCAAAATACTTTCTTTGCTGACGTCTACTGCATATAAACTATGTAGCTTCAAATTTTCAGCTTCATAGGTGCAGTATTTTCGAGATTTCATGTTCAGTCAGTGAGTTAGTGAGTGAGTGACCTATCGCTTTCATGTATAGAGAGATCTTACTCCAGCCGGAGTAAGTCCATACTGTGCTCGTGTACGTGTGTTCTTAATAAATCATTGCAGAATTGAAACTAGTGTTCCTTAATCAACGATGTACGTCCTCCGAAACCGCTGCTGATAATGTAACAGCAAGGAGCTACGTAACATAAAAATTTAGACTGAAGTTCACGACGGTAACGGTAAGTGGCACACGAAACGGTTCCCCCAGTAGTAATTCAGTGTCACGAAAGCTCGTTCAGTCTGATTTCAGTTCAAAAAATGTTCACATGTTTGTATAGCTTATGGGACTTAACTACGGGGTCAGCAGTCCCTAAACTTACAAACTACTTATGAATTAGCTAATATTAAGGACGGCACAAATATCCATGCCCGAGGGGGGATTCGAACCCTCCGACCGTAGTGGCCGTGCAGACCGTGACTGAAGCGCCTCAGTCCCCTCGGCCACCGGGGCCGGCTCTGATTTCAGTGTAAAGGTCGAAAAAGTGGACCGAATGGTGGACTTGGCCGGTTGTCAGCGAGAGGTTGCGATAAACGGCGGAGTTGGTGTCCGCTGGCGCAGGTAGCGCCATTGAGGCGTGGTCGTTTAGAGTGCGTCGCTTCGTCAGCGCGGCTCATGAAACATTCAGCGGCGCAACCACAAAGCACCGCCGACACCGATCGGCCACCGGGCCATTTCTTAACACCCGCTGCATTTCCACACGCCGCTCTGCCTAATCCAATTTCCCACTACAATGGACTCCCGTTTATCCAGCCCGCAGTAATCCCCTTCATTCCGATCGCGCGTTTCCGCTTTTTTCCTTTTTTCTTTTTAATTTACAGCGAATGTACACTCCGGACGTAATTGTAACTGCAGTCGACATCGAAAATCATATTTAAATTCATTCGACCACCCATACTCGCATCACGTCACAGTGTGAGTTAACAAGTTAACGCCGAGTTTTTAATTTCTGTATTGCCCCAGTTTCTGTGAAATTATAGCAGAGACAGAGAGAATTTGTGTTTGGAGCTGTCGTACAACAGTATCACCATTTCAGTACGGCTATAAAACTACGGACATTTCTCGGAACGCTGAAGTGTTGATCACGTGAAAAGCATCGTTTATGATAATGTTCGTGGTTTTAATTTTCCTGATTGTAACTGATGTTTTACGTAGCAGTACACTTAAAATTGTACACCATAAGTTGTGAAAGTAACATTTCTTACAGTGGACAGCATATATGAACAAAATATTGCGGAATTTTGTGTTCCCTCAATTCTCAACACATGTCAACATTGAGACCTTTTAAGATTTGCTTTGTCATGACAAAAAAAAAATATTCAGCAGCATCGTTGGTGGCTTATGTAACAATATGGTTAAGTCTTTGGTAAGCCATTCGCAATTGGCTTTAGACAGTATACAGAATTTTGGGTAAGTATTATACACTACAGTGAAGTGTATTAGGAAGACTCTTTGGTAGTGCCGCGGTGGAGTAACCGTGCGGTCTAAAGCACCTCGCTGTGGAGCGCGCGTTGCTCGCCGTGGAGGTTAGAGTCCTCCCTGGGGCATGGGTGTGTGTGTTTCTCCTTAGGTTAGTTTACCTAGGTTTAAGTAGTTTGTAAGCTACGGACTGATGACCACGCAGTTTGGTCCGATAGATTTACAAACATTTTAATATTTTTCTCTTTGGTAGTGCATATTCACTGCTTGGTTACAGTCTTTAACTACAACAGGCATTCATAAAAAGTTTTATTTTTTTTAAACAAAGACAACGTATGTACATGAAAAACTTTATTGTCTACAGGTACAGAAATGTTTGAGCTGTCTTTCGTAACAGTCGGCAAAAAGAATGTTCAAATGTTTGTATAGTCTATGGGACTTAACTACGGGGTCATCAGTCCCTAAGCTTACAAACTACTGATGAACTACTTACAAACTAGGACGGCACAAATATCCATGCCCCCGACCGTAGTGGCCGTGCAGACCGTGACTGGAGCGCCTCAGTCTCCTCGGCCACCGCGGCCGGCCAAAAAGAATGGAGACACCCGCCATATCGTTAGGTCAACTTTCGTATTGCTGCGTTGTAGCAGTCTGTCGCCTATGAATGGAAGCACCGTTTAACAGCCGCCTTGAGCTCTTCGTAGTCAAAACGCCGAGGACAAATTTCTTGAGGCGCATACAAATAGCTGATGTTAGATGATGAAACAGCTCCCAGGCGAACTTCTGCAAAACCGTTGCTGTCAGCCGAGCCATAGTGGACGAGCATTGTCATGGAGCAGCACAGCTCCTGCAATAAGCATTCCACGCCTCTCCTTCTGTATGCAACCCGTGCGCACTGGGTGGCGTTCGCCGTCCGGGGCTCGAGTCTCCCCCCCCCCCCCCCTCGGGCATGGATGTTTGTGCTGTCCTTTGGTTAGCTGACATTAGTTTAAGTAGTTTGTAAGCTACGGACTAATGGCCACGCAGTTGTGTCCGATAGATTTACGAACATTTTATTTTCGGTATGGAACCTCCTCCAGCCAGCGTTGTGACAACACCAAGAGCAGAAGGCGACAGCCACACGCAGGTCTCATTCACAGGCGGCAGACTTTTACGGCACTGGGATACAAAAGACGATCCCCCGATATGAAAAATGTCTCATTTATTTTGTAGAGAATGTCCAAAAACATTTCTGGACCTTTTCATATTCACAGAATATATCTTCAACTGCGAATGGGCAAAGCTGAAAATGTGTTCCCAGCAGGGATTCGAACCCGGGTCCCCTGCTTCTAGGCAGTTGCGCTGACACCTACACAGTACACACTCGGGACACAGTGATCACCGCACCTGCAAGGACTTCCTAAGCACGCCTCCCGTCAGATACAAATTTCCAGCTTCACCCTGCCCACAATTCGGAGCCCTTACTCTTACGGGAATTAGTACATAGTTTTTGTGTCCCAGCCTCGTCGCCGCTTTTGTGTCTCGTTTCCGTCGTAGGTGTCGGTGGCCGACAAGAAAGACCGACACAGGAATAAAGGTAGCACGCTTGTGCAGGTACGGAGGTGAGCAGCCAGTGGGGCAGCAGAAACTAAAAACACTAGAGTAAATTAGATCGAGATATTTATTGCACAGAATTTATACAATACTTAACTTTTTCATAGCTCAGTACTGCAGAATGCTGATACATAGTTGAGCTAGAGGCCTGCCTAGTGCCTATCCGATAGCCAAGTCTTCACTGGTGCCTATCTGATTCCGAAGTGTTGACTGGTTCCTATCTCAGTCCCAAGTGAACGATGTCGTTCAGAGGTGGCCACGAGCGGAGTTGTAGCACAGGGCGCTCGTGGCTGACGTCGTAAGAACGCCGCGCCGTGCGTGCATGGCGGCGCGCGGAGAAAGTAGGTGGCGCGCACTTTAGACTTGTGCGACACCACAATAGTGACTACGAGTTTGAATACTGTGAGCAGGGTGAAGCTAGAAATTTGTGTCTGACGGGAGGCGTGCTTAGGTAGTCCTTGCAGGTGTGGTGATCACTGTGTCCCCAGTGGTGTAGTAGTCAGCGCAGCTGTCTAGAAAGAGGGAGATCCGGTTTCGACTCCCTGCTGAGTAGACATTTTCAGCTTTGCCCATTCGCAGTTGAAGTCATATCCTGTGAATATGAAAACAATAATAACTGCAGGATCAGAAGTGTCGTCTGCTCTTTCAGAATAGACGAGACGTGTATATATATTTCTGGACCTATTGCCGATAAAGTGTTTCATGTAATACATATTCCTTGATGGAAAAATAAAAATTAAAAAAATAGGGAAACATACTTTTGCATGAGCTTTGTATGCCAAATACAATATTAAAGTTCAATGTAGTTAATACTGACAGTTGACTGATATTCATTACACATTGCTTGACGAATACCAAGGAACACATACGTTGTTGGGCAGGACGGCAGCTCAAACTCGTCTCCGGTAATCGTGATTTAGACTTTCCGTCATGTTCCGAAATCACTCCAGGCAAATGCCTGGATGATTCCTGTAAAAAGAGCCGGCCGCAATGGACGAGCGGTCTGCGGCGCGCCAGTGACGGTCTGCACGGCCGCTACGTCCGTCGGGCATGGGTGTTTGTGTAGTCCTTAGCGTAAGTTCAAATTAGTCAAGTAATTAGTGTGTAAGTCTAACGACTGATAACTACGAAGTTTGGTCGCATAAGACCTCGCACAAATTTGCACATTTGAACCTGTAAAGGAGGACGGCCGATTTGCTTCCACATTCTTAGCAAAAATCAATCTGGACATGTGCTCTAATAACCAAGATATCGACGGGACGTTAAGCCCTTACTTCCTTTCTTCTTCAGATATTCAAATGTTTGTAAATCTAAGGGAGTTAACTGCTGCGGTTATCATCAGTCCCTAGTACACCTTCCCCGAGGGAGCACTCGAACCTCCGACGGCGAGCAACTGCGTGCTCCGCAGCAAGGCGCCTTAGAGCGCTCGGCCACTCCACAGCGGCTCTTCTTTCTTCCCACCCAAAAATACCAATGCAATTTAAACAACTTTGTTGGTTATGGAATATCATGTCAAGTATGTTGTTGTGTATTGGGGATTTCCTGTCAGAGGACCGATTTCGTAGTACGAAGATAGTTCCGAAAGTAATGTCTCCTATTGTCATTCATGGAAACTACAGAGATATACAAATCACAGCAGCACAGCTAAATAGAGCAATGTTTCAGATACAGGTTGTCATTTTGCAATAGTCGCCACGATTTGTTACGCACTTATGCCAATAATGAACCGGAGCCTGCATACCACGTTTGTAAAACAGGAATCTGGGCTAACCACTTCCTTACAGCCTTGACAGCAGCAGCCGAGTATCATCTCCGGTGACGATGATATTCAGAAATTAGTCACCTTCAGCTTAAAAGTGGTCTAGAAGGTCCCGACAAATATGCATTCGATGAGTCTTTTGTTCTTCTGTTAGCATCCGTGAGACCCATCTCGCACAAACTTTCTATAAGCAAAATGTTGTAACATTGTTTCCAAGTTATTAAAGTTGACATTAAAGTTTGCACACAATGTTCTGGTCATTATCCAAGATCGACCGGGCCGTGTCGTGTCAAGCGATCCCTTTTCATCACCTTGAAACTACCGTGCATTGCTCACGTTTTTTTTATCGTCTTCATAACATTTAGAAACCAGGGATGGATGGATTTAGAACGAAGCAGTTTTTCAGCAGTGAGGTATCACATATCGCTGTTTTATACGCACGTCAATATCGGACTCCATTTTCGAATACCGCTCTGTTGGCACCAACTACCGCAGAACACTGGTACCACCTGAAAATGAAAAAGGAAAGATAAAGCTTCAGCACTACACCGAGACATCCAAGTCACACAAAAAGGAGGCATTACATTCCGAACGATGCTCGTAATTGATAGGTGATAATCAGAGCTGATTTCCGGACTTCGCCATGGTATTGCTATTGGTCATCTGCTGCTTCTTACCTGTATAAACAAACTGGGAGAAAATCTGTTAGGTTGGATGCAGATGTTTGTTACATGCACCTAGTAAAGTCATCTTAATATAAAAACCAACTGAAGAACGATTTAGGTATCTGTATGGTGCGAAAATTTTCAATTAACCCTAAATAATGAAGTGTGAAGTAGTTCACACACGTCATACAATGAATCCGTTAATCCTCGTATACAAAATAAATAAATAAATGAAATCGGAAGGCCACAGATTTAACTAGATATCTACGAATAACAATTACGACAGACTTAAAATCAGAAGGAACACAGATGTCATGGGGAAGGCCAACCAGAGACTCAGGTTTATTGGTAGAACGCTTAGAAGGTACAAAGAAGGGTCGCTTGTTTTGTACTATCCCGATACAGTGGGGAGTGTCACGGAAATAACACAATAGTTGTGGTGCACATCATTACAACGACGTTTATCGTTGCGGCGAGATCTACCCACGAAATTTCGATCGCCGACTTTCTCCTCCGAATGCGGCAATATATTGTTAACTAAATGTTCAAATGTCTGTAAATCTATCGGTCTCAACTGCTAGGTTACTAGTCCTTAGCTTACAAACTACTTAAGGTAAACTAACCTAAGGGCAACATACACATCCATGCCCAAGGCTGGATTCGAACCCCCGAAGCGGGAGACCGGGCGATCCGTAAGGTGGCGCTCCAGACCGCTCGGCTACCTCCGCTACCTCCGCGCGGCAGTTCTTCACTCCCACCTATATAGGCAGAAGTATCCATCGTAAATAAATACGGGAAATCTGGGCTTTAACGAAGAGATTTAGGTGTTTCTTCACGCGCACCATTCCACACTGAAATAGTAAATAATTTAGCCGCGGCGGAGTGGCCGAGGGCATTGAGGCGCTATGCTGCGATGCGCGAGGCCGTCCCCCCCCTCCTCCGTGGGCATGGATGTTTGTGTTGTCTCTAGTATAGGTTAGTTCATAAGTAGTTTGTAAGTTTAAGGACTGATGACGCCGCAGTTAAGTCCCATAGGCCTTACAAACATTTGAACATCTTTGTAAATAATTTACTACGAAGGTGTTTTGATGGACCCTCTACATGGCACTTCGATATGGGTACACCATATAGATGTCGATCTTTCTCTTGCAGGGATTGGTGACACTCTGTTTATGCAGGCGATTTTCTGCTTTGCTTAGTGTCATATTTCGTTCACGATTTTGCATACACATCTGTGCTTAATAAGCGTTTGTTAAATGTGAAACAAATCGAAACTACTAAAAGTACTCCGCGTAGCTATTTTCAAGTTCAAAGCGAAACACTAAATACATTTCACTTTATATGCTACGTTACAGTTGTCGACGTTTCCACCAATTAATGACCATAGTTTCGGGATTCACCATAACAAGATTCAAAATGTACTTATCTATCCCATTTCACGACATTTTGCATTATCCAAGTCATCGCTGCTCAGATTCTTTAGGTAACACCCTTCCGTTTTAGTTGTGAAGTGTCATGAAATCATCCACGTTCTTGTCTGAGAATTTCCCAGCCTTAATGAAGCCATACCTATCGATTTTACTAATTTAATCTGTATGCGCGGTTTACGTAGTACAATCACATACAACATAGAAGTACTTAGCACGTTTTAGCTTGCTCGATCTTGTTACGGAAAAATTTCTGCAGCTTCGTTATGAATTTCAGAATCAAAAAAGCTCTGAACATGTTTTTCACTTCTGATATCTTCTGGGTGCTGAAACATTTAACGACTGGAGTGAATAAGAATCTACGAAGTACTCAAAAATATACTATCGTTATTTATAGAATATTAACTTCTCCATAAAGGTAAGTTCTTCCTAGCAGAATAAAGAATTCCATCCTCAACATATTTGACAACAGTTAGCCACGTTCCCCATGAGGAGTAGCGTCACCTGCTGAAAGCACGAATAGAAGAATATTTTTTTATATCGAATTTTAACTCTTTCCATTTGACTGACGAGTTTGTTGGAGAGCTGACGATGTTTCGTGAACTGGAGTGAAGGGTTAAAAGGGAGAGAGAGAGAGAGAGAGAGAGAGAGAGAGAATAACGTTTCCCTGAATAGGATGTACAGGTACCATTTTCAAAAATGTTCAAATGTTTGTATATCTATCGGACCAAACTGCGTGGTCATCAGTCCGTAGCTTACAAACTACTTAAACCTAGGTAAACTAACCTAACGACAAACAAACGCACCCATGCCCCAGGGAGGACTCGAACCTCGACGGCGGGCAACCGCGCGCTCCGCAGCGAGACGCTTTAGACCGCTCGGCTACTCCACAGCGGCGTACCATCTTCTTCGACATATTGTACCGCAGCTTCATAATGATGGCTTACGGAATACAGCTGCTTCAGTAAGATGGTGCGCCTCCATATTTTTCACACATTGTCAGTGATTATCTGATCAGAATCTGTCTAGGGAGATGGGTAGGAAAATAGCCACATCAGATTAGGGTTTCCTGCTCACCGGACCTTAGTGCTTTTTCGTTGTATGGGGGTGCATAAAGTCCAAAGTGCGCACTAAGTGAATTATCTGCCTGATGTACGGACTTGTATCAGGAAACCAGCAGGCCATATTAAGGTTGAATCTTCAGGTCTACCTTCAGTTTTACTATTCAATAAGGATTTGTTGTTCTTTTTTGTTTTTACCTAGAAAGCTGTTATAAAGAAGGGCAGAAGAATCTGCACTTACATATTTACTAGGAAAATATGAATTCAGAGTCTGGTAGAGGGTTTATAATGTTTATCTACCATTTCATTCTCTAATAGCACGCGGAAAAGGAACTTTGTTTTCGATTTGATTGCCCTTATTTTATTATGGTGATCGCATTGCACTATGTATGTGGGTGCTAAGGCAACAGGTATGAAAAAGTAGGAAATAGAGATTAAAAAGGAAGGTGAAAGATATTTCGTAAATAGATCTCGCCGCAACCAAGTAAGACTTTCATTTAATGTTTTCCATCGGCCAACTCTTGCATGATTTCGGTGACACTCTTCCCGCCTGTATCGCGATAGAACGAAACGAGCTGCCCTTCTCTGAACTTCAGCTATGTCCTCCGTCAGTCCCACCTGAAGAGGATCCCACAGTGTGCAGCAATACTAAGAAATAGAACGGACAAGTTCTTTTCCACTACCAAAAGTTTAGAGCAGCAAAAGATATGGTTGGAGGGGCAAGTAAATAACGTATTTCCTCCGCTCTTTACGCTAGCTTACTCAGAGCGTCGCTTCTCGCTCCAGTCGTCAGTCGCCAGAAACGCGAAAAATATTGGAAGCGTTCGGTCAGATAGCATATTTGCTTCACGACGGGCTAGGTGACCTTTGACATTCTGTGAGTGCCGGTGAGAGCGCCACTGCTGAACACCAGTGAGCAGTGAACTGGAAGTGTGTGAATCAGGCGCACTACGGCCACAAATGAATACTTGAGGGTGTGAGAGACCATTCTGTCTTGAAGAATTTCACCGACGTTTCGGCCACTGCAAGTGGCCTCCTCCTGGGTATTTGTCTGACCTCTGAATAAATGAGACTTATAAATTATTGCCGATAGTAGGGGGATGAACGTTGGTTCTTTAGTAGCCGCCTTGCCGTGATAGTAACTGAAAGAAATGACCACCGTCTGTCTTTACAATCGTGGGGCGAGGGAAGCTTTTCCTTCGTAATAGCAGAAGACAGGAGAATTCACATACCTCTCTAGGTTAACTCGTGACCAGTTTGGATTTTCCTGCTCTGACGTTGCTCCCTCTTTACTCTTGAAGCGTTGGCGAGGGCTTACGTCATTTTGGACGAAATGATTTTATGTGAAGTATAAGAATCATTCGAGTAATCACGGTGTTACTAACTTTTTTCTTTATTTGAAAAAGAGTTAATCATCTTAATTGGATGGAAAAGATGTTCTTTAAATATATTTGTTGAATTACCAAAATGGAACTGCTATACAACTCCAAATCGTGAGTAGCTGACTAAATCTTATTGTTGATACGACATACAGTTAAGATTTTCTTGAAAAGTCTTTTATTCACAGAAAATTTGCTTTTGATGTTCAAGGGATGACGTACTCGCTTGAGTTGCGAGCATTAGTTGTAGCAGGTACTAATGGTGTTGGTGTTGTTGTGGTGGTGGTGGTGGTGGTGGTGGTGGTGGTCTTCAGTCTGGAGACTGGTTTGCCGCAACTCTCCACCCTACTCTATCCTGAGCAAGCCTCTTCATCTCATTCTTTTGAATCTGCTTACTGTATTCGTCTCTCGGTCTCCCTCTACAGTTTTTACCCCCACACATTCCCCTCCAATGCTAAACAGACGATTCCTTGGTGCCTAACAATTTGTCTTTGGAATTGGAATTTTTATGTTCTTATTGAAGTCTGAGGGTGTTTCCCCTGTCTCATGCATCTTGCACACAAAGTGCAACAGTTGCTTCATAGCTGGCTCTCAGCAGTTCAAAGGAAATACCATCTGTTCCAGGAGCGTTATTTGACACAGACCTTTCAGTGGTCTGTCAGATTTTTCTCGCAGTACTTTACCTCTTATCGCATCTTCATCTAATTCCTCTTCCCTCTCGACAATATTGTGTCATACACACCGTGTATGAATGCAACTTCTAATTAATTTTAGGTCACACGCTTTAAGGCGTGTTTTGTCTTAAATGTTTTCCCTGTATATTTCTTAACATCTTCAGAACATATCACATAGAGCTGCTTTCTCTAGTGGTAAGTGATTTTATATTCGGATTAGTATACCTAAAAGTGATTAGAGACATTTTATCCGTTTCGTTACATGGTTGAATTCAAATGGATTGCAGTTGTTAGTGTCGTTCGGATATTTTTGAACATAGTAGCATATGACACTATTTTGCAGCGCACACACACCTACCAACCGAAACGTTCAGAGAGAGTGTATTCCTGATTTTTAAGCAACCTCTGCGTATTATTATCATGGACATGTGACCGTTCGGTGTCAACGTTGTATTATAAATAGTACCGGAATTTTCTCTCTGTATCTAGTGTAGAAGATAGTGTTGAGAATAATTGGGATGGGTCCGTTATTTCCTTGCATGCCGAATAGTGTGATATGGAATGGAGCACAGCTCGGACTATCATGTGACATAATATAACGTGACGTGTGACTAGAATGTATGAGGGCGAGCAGTGTGACCGCCAACAAGGTACAGCTGTGGCAGAAACGTGACATTTCCCGAAAATGCCATTAAATCTTACCATTGTTCCTATATTATTATAACGGCTTAAATAATTACAGCAGTTAATTGCCTTGACAACAAGATGTTAACATTCAGACGAAACAAGGATAAATTTTTATCAGGAATTAAACGCTTAATGAATGAAGTAAAACATACGACACCGACTGTAATTGCGAGAAAAGATGGCAATGACGTGTTTTACGGCCTACTTTAGTTTTTCCTGTAGTTTCATCATTTTTGCAAACATTTCGGACAAAAATAATAACATAAATAATAACGAATTATAGACGATACGATAATGACTCTACTATTGTGATAATATCTATTCACCCCACACGTAATATTCTTTCTGAGCGTATTTTAACAAATAGCCAAAATTATTTGATATTTGAGTTTAGCTTTGACAAACATACTTCCTTTTTAACTTATATCTCTTTAAACTATTATTTTTATATATCTCCCATATTTTCGTTACCTTTTTTCTGTCAAAATATTATCACCTGTCTTGCCGTGGTAGTTTGTCCTCTATTTCAAGTTTATTTTCTTTGCCTGTTCTGGTTTGCGTAAAATCATGTGACGGTGTCAAATCGCCATTATTTTTGCAAATAACTCTTATATGATGCTAGATATGAAAAAAGCATAATAGAGCAATGTTGTACAGAATTATTCAGTTCTCGTGTGAGATGAACGGTTAAATCGTCTTCATTTAAATTTCGAGCTGTCAAAAGGCGATCGAAAAGGTCCACTTTTAGTGTTACTACCGTAACCTAAAGTGGGCCAAAACTTGTCGTGGAAAGTCGCCTTGAAAAGTCACTAGACAGCGGGATTAGGAAAAGGTCGTGTCAGACGAATTGCTACTTTCCTTTGAACTTTCTATTAGTTTCTTAATGTTTTACTTTCAAATTACTTGCATTCTAGAAGTAGTCATTAAAAAGAACCGAAATAACTGGAACCAGTCACTTATTGAAATAGTTTTGTATAGACCATGAACCGCCGCGCGGAAGTAGCTGAGCGGTCTGGAGCGCCACATTGCGGATCGCGAGGCCTCCCGCGTCAGAGGTTCTAATCCTCCCTAGGGCATGGATGTGTGTGTTGTCCTTAGGTTAGTTTAACTTAAAGTAGTTGTAACCTAGGGACTAATAACCAAGCAGTTAAGTCCTATAGATTTACAAGCATTTGAACTTTTGATTACATGAACCATTTTTGAACCTTTTCAGTTTCATCATCAGATGGTGCAAGGGATGTTACTTCAGTTTACCTCGGTGTAACGCTGCACGGTTACTGTGTGATAAGAAGATGAAAGATTCTTTTATTTATCATACGTACTTGATTAATCTTTACAAGGCAAGGGAAGCCATACTGGCGATGTAGATCGCCTAGTTTTTAATACCCATCTAACGTCTTTCATTGCAGCTAGCAACTATTACAACAATATATACTTCTGAGCCGGCTGCGGTGACCGACAGGACTGCGGCGCATTCTGAGAATAAAGTTAAACAATAAATAATGGCGGTTCAGACAAATACAAAACTGACACAGTGGACACCTAACTTTCCCAGATAAAATGTCCTTCACTGCTCAAGGTATTTGAAATACCGCATTGCCAAACCCTTTCCGAAATTTCATAGATCACCAAGATACAGTCATTAGATATGTTTCATTAAAGGGTTTTGTGTCCCAGCCTCGTCGCCGCTTTTGTGTGTCGTTTCCGTCGTAGGTGTCGGTGGCCGAGTGGAATGAGACCGACACAGGAATAAAGATAGCACGCTGGTGCAGGTACGGAGGGGAGCAGCCAGAAACTAGAAACACTAGAGTAAATTAGAACGAGATATATATTGCACAGACTTTATACAATACTTAACTTTTACATAGTACTGCAGAATGTTGATACATAGTTGAGCTAGAGTCCTGCCTAGTGCCTAACTGATAGCCAAGTCTTCACTGGTGCCTATCGGATTCCGAAGTCTTTACTGGTTCCTAACTCAGTCCCAAGTGACGATGTCGTTCAGTGGTGGCCACGAGCGGCGTTGCAGCAGAGGGCGCTCGTGGCTGTCGTCGTAAGAACGCCGCGCCGTCCGTGCATGGCGGCGCGCGGCGAAAGTAGGTGGCGCGCACTTTGTACTTGTGCGACACCACAAAGGGAACTATAGTTTCTGCAGTCTGCGACGCGCCAGTCGCGGTCTGCACGGCCACTACGGTTGGGGGTTCGATTCCCCCCGGGCATGGCTATTTGTGCCGTCCTTAGCGTTAGCTAGTTCATAAGTAGTTTTTAAGTTTAGGAACTGATGAGCCCCGTAGTTAAGTCTCATAAGCTATACAAACATTTGAACATTTTTGAAATCCTTATTGCATCATTCCGTCCACCGTGTTAAGACGAATCAGAAAAGGTTCGTTAACTGGTTCATGGAATAAACAGAAGTATTTCAAGAAGTAGAAGTTTCCAGTTCTTTCTTTGAACAACTTATAACATATTATGAAATATATGTTCTACTGCTGGTAATCTAATATATAAAGCAGTGTGTCCGTATGTTTTGTACGCGTTTCATACAAATCTACAGTTTTCTTCCAACCTTTATGAAATTTTGTACACGTAAGCGTCAATATACGAGGACGGTCGCCGTAAGTGTAAGAATCACATACGATATATAGTTCACGGGATATGACGACATAAACAATGAGATGCGCGAAAAACTGCTGCATTTTGCGACAGTGCTGCTCATTTTCTCCTAAACCATCGGACCGATTTCAACCAAATTTGGTACACACATTCCTTACCGTGAGGTAACAATTGCCACATGGTTAAGAATCACATACGGCACATGATTCAAAAGATATTACGTCATAACCAATAGAAATAGCAAAAAATGCCATATAATGCGGCGAGACTTTCGAAGTACACTGTATGAGAATGACAGTACTTAGCGACTTGCAACAAACTTTAAACATAATTTCAAACCTTTATTAAACTTTTTCTCGCTGTCAACCATAGTAAAATGATGAAAGGAAAAAAAGTTTCTCGCTTACTACTTTTCCGCTGTTAACGAGGTAAAACTACGGCTCTCGGTATGACGTTACAATTTATAATTTGAACACTACAAATTGTAGCAATAGGAAATTTTACAGACTATACACATATATAGTTGAATGTAGCTTCTAAGTTGTATCACATTCCGACACGTAGTTCATGAGATATGACCACATAAACAGTAACGTTCCTCTGTTCATGGACTAAAGCTACGGCATTCAGTATGACGTTATAATTTTTAATTTCTACACTAAAAATTGTACCCGCAGGAAATTTTACAGACAGTCTACACGCATATAGTTGAGTGTACCTCCTAAATTGTATCACAGTAAGACACATTGTTCATGAGATGTGAGCACATAAACGGTAACGTTCATGGAAAACAGCCCCATCACTCACCAAGTTTTATTCTTTTACTTCTTTACTACTAATTGTGTTCAAATGTTTGTAAATCTATCGGACCAAACTGCGTGGTCATCAGTCCTAGCTTACAAACTACTTAAACCTAGGTAAACTAACCTAAGGAACACACACACACACACACACACACACACACACACACACTTGCCCCAGGGAGGACTCGAACTTCCACGCGCTCCGCAGCGAGACGCTTTAGAACGCTCGGCTACTCCACCGCGGCACTAATTGTGTTCCCAAGAGATTTTAGACATTCAGCCCTTATGAATATATACGTAGAAATGGCAGGTATAAATAAATAAGTACGCGGGCAGCGCCGGGTTTTCAGCTAGTAATGTTGTTGTTGTTGTTGTTGTTGTGGTGGTCTTCAGTCCGGAGACTGGTTTGATGCAGCTCTCCACAATACCCTATCCTGAGCAAGCCTCTTCATCTCCCCATAAGAACGGCAACCTACATCTGTCTGAATCTGCTTACTGTATCCGTCTCTTGGTCTTCCCCTGCGATTTTTTCCCCACACACTTCCCTCCAACGCTAAATTCACAATTCCTTGATGTCTAAGAATGTGTCCTACCAATCTATCCCTTCTTTTAGTCAACGTATGCCAGAAATTTCTTTTCTCCCCAATTCTGTTCAGTACCTCGTCATTAGTTACGCGATCCACCCACCTAATCTTCAGCATTCTTCTGTAGCACCAGATTTCAAAAGCCTCAATCCTCTTCCTGTCCGCACTGTTTATCGTCCATGTCTCACTCCCATACAAGGCAACACTCCATACAAATGCCTTCAGAAAGGACTTCCTTAGGCTTAAATCAATATTCGATGTTAACAAATTTCTCTTTTTCAAGAACAGCTAGTAATAGTAATAATAGTAGTAGTAGTAGTAGTGGTAGTAGTAGTAGTAGGTGGTGATGGTGGTGGTGGTAAGTAGCAGCATTAATAATCATGTTATATTAATAAATTGTTTCGAACGTAATTTACTGTAACATAGTCGATTGAAATTACGGCTGCGAGAATATATTAGACACACGTGAAAACAGTAGCGAAACCTGAGCAGTGGCGGAAGGTTCTGGAGCGGTGCGGTAACTTGCTTCAGCTTTAGCCTCGTATTGGAGCAAGCGCCGCCGTGCGCCAGACAGCGTAAATAGGCTTTTGTAATATAGCGGTGCGGGCTTCGGCTCCTTTGTGTGGGAAGCAGGTCGCGGCATCGCTGTCGGCCGCGGCGTGTCACCTGGAGTTGTCACCTTGTCGGCGGAGCCAATTAATATCGCTTTGATACGTGACGCGGAAGCACGGCACGCGACTAATTTGGGCGCGCACAAAGTTGCTAATGAGAATAGCGATTTACCTGCGTAAAATGCTTTCCTGCCGCTGTGAAGCGCCGCGCAGGTGAGCAGGAAGTTTTAGTTCCAACCGAGGCCCTACGCTTCATTGGGGGTGCTGGGGTAGGGGGGAATATGCTCATAATTAAAGATGTACCTCGACGACGTGAATCTGTTGCAGATTTATTGAAACACGTTTTATGTTCTTATATTCCGATCATTTTGTAGAGCGAAAATCACTTGCTTAGGGAATCGACGTGTACTTCGTAAAAAGAGACGCTATGAAATTCATCTTTATTCGTCGCTAAAGTCATTTTCCAAAGGAGATAAAATGTACTGCTAATAAATTGCAGGAGGGAATAGAACCAGTGCGGTATTATTTTCCTCGCATTACGACATGGAATATTTCACTGTCTCCATTTGTGATGCCCTAATGAACCTAGTTTTCTCGTGACGCATCAGAACAAGATACGAGGCGCGGTTTTTTTAAAGTAAGTTCCGTTTTGTTGTAGACACTAGTAGTTCGCGCACATACCGTAACAAGCGCGTGTGTCGTGTACCGGCATGCCTCGGGACCAACTGTGCTCAGTTTCATCTCTGTAGCTAACCTTACGGTTCTTTCCCGTGCTTTCAAAATGTTTCAGACTATAAATTCGCCCGCCGAGTGTGAGGTTCGCTTAGTGATATGGTTTTTGTCACCAAGGAAACAGTCTACTGCAGAAATTCATCGACAAATTTACGAAGTGCACGGTGATACTGTTATCAGTAAAGGCAAAGTGCGTAAGTGGGTACGAGAATTCAAAGATGACGGTGATGAAGTCCATGATGAGGACCGCTCCGGTCGCCCATCTTCGATTACAGACGATTCGGAGGCTTCAGCTGAAGCGAGGATTAGTGAGAACAGGAGCTTCACAATAAAAGGTCTCGCAAACGAATTTCCTGACGTGTCGAGATCAGTGCTACACAAAACGGCAGTGAACTCTTGTTTATCGGAACAGGCGGCAAGACTGTATGAAGAGGGTATTTTAAAATTGGTTGAGAGGCATGTTAAGTGTTTGAACAACCTTGGCAACTATGTCGAAAAATAAAGTCTGTACATTCTAAAAATTTCCTTTTTTGAAATAACATTTAGGTGTACTTCTGTTCAAACGGAACTTTCTTAAAAACCTTGCCTCGTACTGTAGTCAGATTAAAATGACTCGCTAGTTGACAGATCACGCGCTGGGGCTGCTTTCCTCCTTTCAGAGCGCACAACGTCTCGCCCGAAGTGTCCCCGTTGCCAAACTGCCACAACTTGTCAATTCAGTTCTATTTCCTTATCCTCTCTCTCTATCTTGATTTGCGTCGTTGCCGATTAATAAGTCTGTCTTTTTTATTGCACATTTCATCAGTTAACGGTAACCGTACAAAAAGCAAGATTCTGACGACGGTCTTAAAGACGGTAGGGTGAAATTTTTCAAAAATTTATTTTTTCAGTTTTTTGCATGATTAGATACTATGTTCTTTTGTGAACATTTATATGTATTTATTTATTCCTGTCCAACAGTTACAACAGATTTTTTTTAATTTTATGACATTGCCACTCTTAAAATTTACGCCCCTTTTCGTAAATTGTGACGAAAGTTTTCAATTTCTGTGAACTTTCCGGACTCTGGCCTAAGCTTTTAGGCTGGAGGTTTTAGGACGTTAACGAATGGATAGCCCACCACTTTTGTGGCATGGCATTTTGAGTACGTCTGTAAACCTTAGACGCTCACCATCTGTTACTACCTTGCCATGTTTGGTTGGGTCTTTGCTTCGTTCCCCTTATCGTTTGGCTACTTTCTCTCCTGTTCCCTATTTGTGTTCATTTCATTTTAATCAGGTCACACGTATCGCCTAATTATCTTGTACGGGCGCTAAAGACCTAGTTGTCGTGCGCCCATAACATCATATCCATCCATCACCATTCATCCTTTTCGTAAAAAGGATTATACTTACGGCACGTTTACAGTTACAGAGTTAGGTTTTTCTGTGTTTTGTACAGAAATGTACTGTTCACATGTTGGTTAACCTACTAGAGCGCATTTCGATAGTCAAATGTCTGCAGGCGCGCATGAAAAACGTACCTCGTTGGTTGCTATTGTTTGTGAATACGAAGTTTCTTGAAAGTTTTGTTGCGGTGTATAGTAATCTGCGTTTCTATAATGACTAAACCAAAAAGTTTGTTCAAGGAACGTAAATTCCACGGAAATCAAAAGAAGAAAACTGTAGGAGAGTGCAACGGCAGCATGCCTCTGGCACCTGAAACTTCAGTTGCGGATCAAATCAAACCAATCTACCGAGACGTTTCCCACTCTGATCTACTGAGGAAATTCTGGCATGGAAAAACTCAAAACGTAAATGAGGCCTTCAGCAACAATGTGTGGACCCGCATCCCTATAAATGTGTTTGTTGGTTACAGAACTTTACAGTGTCAGATGCTGTGATGACGTGGAACAATGGAAACACTACCAGACTAAAAGCTTTAGAACAGTTAGGTACATCATCCGGACACAATACTGTAACTATTCTAAGAGAACTTGACAGCTTGCTTATTGCCAACGCAGATTTTGCTGCTTTTTTAATATCTAAAGAGTCAAGAAGCAGGAAAGGAAGCAGGCAAATGAACCCAAAAGTAATGAGGACCCTGAGTATGGTACAGGCTGCTTCTAACCACTTCTTGGGGACATATCTGTAAGTTTTTCCTAGAATAAACATGTTGTAAAACTTTGTGTCATTTTCTCAAAACTATATATTCTGAGACATTTGCCCCGTGCTCTCAAAAAATTCAAATGTTCAAATGTTTGTAAAGCTTATGGGACTTAACTACGGGGTCATCAGTCCCTAAACTTACAAACTACTTATGAACTACTTACGAACTAGGACGGCACAAATATCCATGCCCGAGGAGGGATTCGAACCCCCGACCGTAGAGGCCGTGCAGACCGTGACTGAAGCGCCTAAGTCCCCTCGGCCACCGCGGCCGGCCCCGTGCTCTCAGAAACTATCAGAGAAACTTTGCTGGAAATTTCATAGATTGCACACAACACTGCATTACAGCTGTGGAACCGCAGTCGTGTTGATTGCACCAGTAATTCTGCTGTAATAAAAATATTTGACTTTTTTTCACCAAAAATTTTAATGCACGGCAATTAAATTAATACGTGTATTTTAAATTACAATACCACAACGATTTTGGTTCAATGAGATGCACAAAGGTCATTCAAATGCCAGTGCAAAATTCAGACAAATCTGCTCAGTAGTTTCTGAGAAAATGGGGCATGAATTTGCTTAATTTCAAAATGTTCAAATGTTTGTAAATCTATCGGACCAAACTGCGTGGTCATCAGTCAGTAGCTTAGAAACTACTTAAACCTAGGTAAACTAACCTACGGACAAACACACACACACACACACACACACACACACACACACACACACATGCCCCAGGGAGGACTCGAACCTCCACGGCGAGCAACCGCGCGCTCCGTAGCGAGGCGCTTTAGACCGCTTGGATACTCCACCGCGGCATTGCTTAATTTAACATTGTCAGTATAGAGTCTACCGTCTCAACGAAATACGTACCTCGTTCACAGCACTAAGCACACGTTAATGAATACTTGGGTATAAGCTGTGATTTAATTCTAACGCTACGTAGCACGAGAGCTCCGCTTTCCTACCGCCGATTCCGGCCACCGTTCCTCAAATTCTAGAACATACAATTACAAACATTTGATTTGAACTGGCAGAATGTTTGTAAGGAAATGTGCACACGCCTGGGATGAAGTAAGGTCCCACAATACAGCTTCCTATGTAGCCGAACCTACGTTTACGCTTCACTGCCGTTGATGTTGCACCTGACTAAGCCAATGTGGATTTTCGGCTGCCCGGTAGTGCATGTTATGCAAATTTACAATAACGTGGTTCATCGGTAAAGAGAACACTTTGGGGAAAAGTGGTTACAAAAATGTCCAAATTGTGGTGTCGCACAAGTCTAAAGTGCGCGCCACCTACTTTCGCCGCGCGCCGCCATGCACGCACGGCGCGGCGATCTTACGACGTCAGCCACGAGCGCCCTCTGCTACAACTTCGCTCGAGGCCACCACTGAACGACATCGTTTACTTGGGACTGAGACAGGAACCAGCTAACACTTCGGAATGAGATAGGCACCAGTGAGGACTTGGCTATCGGATAGGCCCTAGGCAGGCCTCTAGCTCAATTTCTGCTGTCCCACTGGCTGCTCACCTCCGTACCTGCACAAGCGTGCATCCTTTATTCCTGTGTCGGTACTTTTCTACTCGGCCACCGACACCTACGACGGAAACGAGACACAAAAGCGGCGACGAGGCTGGGACACAAAACAAATGTTTGTAAAGCTTATGGGACTTAACTACGGGGTCATCAGTCCCTAAACTTACAAACTACTTATGAACTACTTACGAACTAGGACGGCACAAATATCCATTCCCGAGGGGGGATTCGAACCCCCGACCTTATTGGCCGTGCAGACCGTGACTGAAGCGCCTCAGTCCCCTCGGCCACAGCGAAATGTTCAAATGTTTGTTAAGCTTATGGGACTTAACTACGGGGTCATCAGTCCCTAAACTTACAAACTACTTATGAACTACTTACAAACTAGGACGGCACAAATATCCATGCCCGAGGGGGGATTCGAACCCCCGACCGTAGTGGCCGTGCTGACCGTGACTGGAGCGCCTCAGTCACCTCGGCCACCGCGGCCGGCGAAAAGTGGTTTCGTCTCTCAGCTGCTGAAGGGCAAACCGACAAAATTGTGTACGACGTTGGAAATCTAGGCCGCCGAGTGCCTGATGAAGTGACAGAAGATAGGGCCGGAATTTTTGCAGATGCAAATCGCGAACGACACTCGTCTGGCTGATTACACATGTCTCGTACCACTGAGCGGAACCAGTAGCGTCGTAGCCAGGACAGCTTCTCCGTTTTCTCTGTCGGTTACAGTCTTCTTTCAGGTTCTCGTTTAGACGTTCAGGCAGCCTGTCCGCACTAGCGTCTTCATGATTCGTGCAATTTCCTAGCACGTCGGACATTGGTGCCGATTCGGATAGATAGTCCTACACCGCTGCATTATTTTCTGGGCATTTCTTTTACATTCACCATATACAAGTAGCAGTGGCGTAACTAGGACTTGGCTTTGGGGGGGGGGGGGGGATAGATCTGCATGACGAGAAAAATTTTAGTCAGTTCCCAGACTACCATCTGCCACTTCCGTTGAAACTAATTCACTCCCATCCAATGAAAACTTATGGTAAAACACCCCAAGTTTCCAATCTTTACCTTTACCAGATTGCTGTTATAAAATTTCTTTCTCTCCCTCTCTCTCTTCTTCTCTTCTTTTTTTTCTGGGGGGTGGTTCTATCCCCCTCATCCCCCCCCCTTAGTTACGCCACTGACAAGTAATATATCCAACTCCTCATTCGTGTACATGTCTGCACGCAATGCATGCTGAAGGGAAATGAGCGGCCTGCAGTGCAGAGAAGTAGACGGTCAAAACTGCCGACATTCTGACGCAACGTAGCGCGAGTGCTCCGCTTCCCACTGTTCGCCTTCCTACTGCCGTTTCCGGTCATCGTGCCCTAGAATTCTAAGCCGCGGCGGATTAGCCGCGCGTACTGGAGTGTCGTGTTGCGGTGCGCGCGACCGTCCGCCGTCGGGGGTTCGATTCCCCCTCGGGCATGGGTGTTTCTGTTGTCCTTAGTTTACTTCAGGTTAAGTAGTTTGTAAGCTACGGACTAATAACCAAGCTGTTGAGTCCCATCGATTAACAAACATTCGAATTCTAAGATATTTCTCGAATTTTTTACGACAAGTCGACATCAACAAACGGTATATCATTGTAATTGTCTTCTCAAGAAGTATGGAATGCAGTTATAAAAAGAAACCGGTTCCATTAAAAAATAAAACCAATTGCTTCAGTATCTTAGTTGATGCCGATGCTAAAACCGTTCACAAAACAAAGCTGTATGTGCCCCTCGAAGTTCGTATGCCGAAAACCGCATTTCAATATGTGTAACTGTTCACGAAATAACCGGGATGCTACGTCTTGGGTGACTCACCCTATTTCAAATAATGGTTATATATTTCTTAGTGATATTAATTTTTATTATAGATTGAATTTAAGAACATGTAATAGAATGGCAGGTATTGTAGACCTGTACTGGGAGACTAGACAGTAGAGAGAGCACACAAAACTTCCTGGCAGATTAAAATTGTGTGCCAGAACTGGGACTCTAACCCGGGGCCTTAGCCTTTCGCGGGCAAGCGCACTACCGACTGTGCTATCCCGACACGACTCACGATGCCGCCTCACAACTTTACTTCCGCCAGTACCTCGCCTGCTACTTTCACAGAAGATCTCCTGCGAACAATGCAAGACTAAAAAAAATGTTCAAATGTTTGTACAGCTTATGGGACTTAACTACGGGGTCATCAGTCCCTAAACTTACAAACTACTTATGAACTACTTACGAACTAGGACGGCACAAATATCCATGCCCTAGGGGGGGATTCGAACCCCCGACCGTAGTGGCCGTGCAGACCGTGACTGAAGCGCCTCAGTCCCCTCGGCCACCGCGGCCGGCCATGCAAGACTAGCAGTCCTGGAAGAAAGGATATGGTGGAGACATGGCTTAGCCACGGCCTAAGGGATGTTTCCAGAATGAAACTTTCACTCTGCAGCGGAGTGTGCGGTGATATGAAACTTCCTGGCAGGGATAGCACAGTCGGTAGTGCTCTTGCCCGCGAAAGGCAAAGGTCCCAGGTTCGAGTCCCGGTTCCGGCACACAATTTTAATCTGCCAGGAAGTTTCATATCAGCGCACACTCCGCTGCAGAGTGAAAGTTTCATTCTGAGAACACACAAATTTTCTGCTTTGCAGCATGTATGCAGCTCCATAGATTTATGATAACTTATAAATAAGCCAGTACGTTTCCTACGTGCCGATTACATGAAATTCATATACATTTTTCGTCTAAAACAAATGAAACATGGTTGGAAATGTCAGTAAATTACGAAATTATCTCCTTCCTTCAAATGTTCTAGCATTTGTAAACCTAATGGATCAAACTGATACCGTCATCAGTCCCGACAATACAAACTACTTAAACAGACATTGTTCTAGGAGAAGACAGCAATCCTCCTTGACGATATTTATACTGTAATAGTGTTGATGGCAGAGGTAACAATTTCTTTATTTAACCGATGACATATATTACGTTTAAACCAGTTAAATAAAAGAAATTTTACCTCTACAACGAAGACATTACAGTATGAAGACTTCCCCTTGCACTAAGGAAAAACAAACACACACACATAAAGAGGGTGTTTCACTAGGTGTGTTTGCCTCTGTAACTTATAAAATAATAGGTGACGGGAAATTTTAATGCGGTAGGTCAACACAAAAAATGTTACACTTTCTGCGGAGCTATGAACATAGATTATTGTATTATTTTCCAAAGAGTTACACCACAAAGATATAACTTTTTAAATGGACCAATAGTTTTTTTTATCGTGTATGGATTCGTTTAAACCAGCTGCGTCCAAATCAATTTAAACTACATTCCTATCACTGTTGGTTTGGGAACTACAACCTTTCAAAGTTCCGGGGGCGGAGGCTGCGATAGCGTAGCTGACTAGCCGAGTGGCTAACCACTGGGGCATGGCCCACTGTCTCATGACCACCAGCCAGTCAGCTTCGCTGTCGTAGCCTCCGCTCCCTAAACTTTGAAGGGTTGTAACTCCCAAACTAACAGTGAAAGGAATGTAGTTTAAATTGATTTGGACGCAGCTGGTTTAAACGAATCCAATACACGATAGAAAAAACTATTGTTCCATTTAAAAAATTATATCTTTGTGCTGTAACTCTTTGGAAAATGATACAATAAACTATGTTCATAGCTCCGCAGAAAGTGTAACATTTCTTGTGTTGACCTACGGCATTAAAATTTCCCGTCACCTATTATTTTATAAGTTACAGAGGCAAACACACTTAGTGAAACACCCTGTATACATAAATTATTTTGAGCCATGTACTACCACGTTCAAAGAGCATCCCGACGTATACCCTGCCTTTAGTATCAAAACAAAATGAAAACAATTAACTCATGTAACGTGCAGAATTTTTCGTACCAAAGTAAGTAACTTAGGACGCAGCCACGAAAATATGCCACTTCGCCGCGTAGCACGCTGGGTACTGTCACGTGAGTGCTATGGCTTCTGCAGTGTACAGGTAATAATACACCACCATTCATCGTAGAATCCCATAGGTTGGTTATGACAATGACTGCTTCCGGTTGCACGGCTCGCAGTATTCACCGTAACAAGGGCCCAAGTCGTCGCATGTGGACTCCACAACCTGCACCAGCCGACCGCTGTGTCGTCTGACACACCAACGAAATCTGCCGACGTTGTAGCCCACTGATCAACTTAGCTGTAAATCATCATTCCAATAAGGCAGATAATTACTTAAAATTGAGGCCTTGGCCAAATTATTTCGTGGCGTGCCAGTAATAGCACTGGTTCACGATCCTTGACCTAGATATGACTGGCTGTATCGTTTAGGCACGCAAGCTATCCTGCCTCGGCAATGTCTGTAGTTCGTGGCCTGTTCATTTTTATATTTTAAATATCTTATGACGTATTATGCAAAACAAAAAAAAGTTGTTTGATTGCTTACGCAAGGTAACACTATATTTTTCAGCGGCAGATACTACTTTTCAGCTGAAATAACTGTTTCTTACAGGACACGGTGTAGTAAGAAGCGTCGGAGCATGCGCCTCTGCTTACAAGCATAGTGCCGTATGGTAAGGTGGCGGTAACAAGCGCTGCTGTTGTGCGTCAAGGTCTGGCCGGCGTTTCCGCGTTGATAGCTCACGCCGCTTCTGTGACGTCACAGCTTCCGGCCTGCTGTGGCCTGCTAGTAAGGATGTCTCTGGCCTACTGTGCTAGTCACACTCGACTTCAGTACAACGGTATTTAATTTCGTACTGCACTATTTCAGTGCATTCAGTGAATTTGACTGGTTCTTTACACATCTATTAATTGGTGACAGTAATTGTTGTTGCTATGGGTGCGAAGTGAAACACATCACTTTCGTAGGTAAGTACCACAAAATGATATAAAAGCCCCTGGTAACTGTAACATTATTCCTTAAATTCGTGGTTTCATATGTGGGATTGTCAAACAAGCTCGCATACGTAGTTTCTGTATACTTAACCACACTTTCGCAGGAAATACCACGCACTGCGTACGTGTTGCGAGATATTTTGACACTATTAGCACCAACGCAGATGAGGCATTTCTTGCAGTAACTTTAGTACTGTATATGGAAAATAAAAAGGAAGCAACAAGCTGGTCCAGCGAATGTTTCATATTGAAAGCCGCGGCGAAGTGGCCGAGCGCTGTAAGGCGTCTTGCGGTGGAGCGCGCTGTTGCGAGCCGTCGGAGGTTCGAGTCCTCCCTCGTGTGCGTGTGTGTGTGTGTGTGTGTGTGTGTGTGTGTGTGTGTGTGTGTGTGTGTGTGTGTATACGTGAAAAATTTCAAATCAGTAAATGAAAACTGTCTGGCTAGTATTATTAAACGAGTTTACAATATTGATTGTCTAAGTTTGTAGAAATGTAGAAATATTTGTAAAGCTTATGGAACTTAATGGCGGGGTCATCAGTCCCTAAACATACAAACTACTTATGAACTAGCTTATCCTAAAGACGGCACAAACATCCATGCCCGAGGGGGATTCGAACCCCCGACGGGAAACGGCCTCGCGCATCGTAGCATAGCGCCTCAATGCGCTCGGCCGCTCCGCCGCGGCTCTAAATTTGTGTTGTGTTGGAAGTGGTGTATCGTATTTCTGGAACTGCACCTGACCAGAATAGAACAAGTGATTGCAAATCTTAATGATCAACGTCTGTTAACTATTTCAGTGAATCATGATAGTATTTCAGAACGAATCAAATTAATTTCAAAGAAAACTTTGTGTCCCTGTCAATCTTTAAAGAATGGCTGTCAGAGAAAAATATACTGGTGCCGCAAAAGTTTAAAAAAGTTGTCTCCTTGCTTCTTCCTCCCAAATTGTCATCACAAAATCATGTTCCTATGACTCAGACTGGCTTAAGACCAATGTCAACAAATTATACTCTCCATATGTGGTATGAAAAAGTAATACATCGTGTCTCTCCACATTTGGAACACACTTCTTGCGACCATATTGACTTGACTGATCGGAAAAGTGAACCATGCCAGCGACACTCGACAAAACCAAAGAATCTGTCAGACATTTCACTGCTATCCTTACGAAAGTTCATATATTAGTCTCAACTGTGAAATACAAAAATGTTCAAATGTTTGTAACTCTGTGGGACTTAACTGCTCTGGTCATCAGTCCCTAGGTTTACAGACTAACTTATGCTAAGGACAAGAAATACACCGATGCCCGAGGAAGGACTCGAACTTCCGACGGCGAGAGGCGGCGCGCTCCGCAGCTACGCGCCTTGTAACACTCGGCCACTCCACCGCAGCAGTAAAATATACATATAAGCGAATGTGGTGTACAGTGAGACATACAGTGCTAGATACAAGAATATTGTGAGGATTAAATGAAGTTCATAAGAGGGAAGTATTGAGTTGTATTTGGCATTTAATATTACATCAAGACTGTGAGGTGTGTTGAGATCCTGGGCTTCTAACAGTATTTTGGCTTTGTTTCCTAGCTGGAGACCATGCGATAGCGACTCCTTACTGTGGCGCCCACAGAATACAAGTGTGGCGTCATAATTCTGCGACTTCCAGTTCCATTCATGTTCAGCCAACCTAGTTGGTATGAGCCTCTCCCATTAAGCAATACATCTTGAAGAGTTCTAAATATTGAAATACCCTTCGGAAATTGTCAAGTTACTGCGCACTAAGACTGTCGCGCCGCCTGGCCATGACTTCCTCTCGTCCACAGCTGTATCTCCGCAAGGGAAACGGCGTGTTTCCGCATCCGCTGAGAAATTCAGTTGCCTGTCGGACGCATACATACGATTACAGATGTGGTGCCTGTTCTTTCGGATATGTCTTAAATCAGTATAACTTTGTGTACCCGCTGTTGCCGTGTAATTTGGTCTTTCATTTACTTACTAGAAGAAAAAGAAAACTGCTGATATACAACTCCCTAGTCCGCGCAGTTATTACATATGAGTCAGAGGCATGGACACTGACGGAACGTGACAAAAATGTTCCAAAAACCTTTGAGTAGAAAATACTACGCAAAATCTATGGTCCAATAAGGGAGGAAGAAGGCTGGAGGTTACAACACTGAATTAAAAGCATTAATACAGGGAAGGGACATAGTAAAATTTGTGAAATCACAGCGAATACGATGGTTAGGACACGTGGAGAGAATGGCAAAGGATAGAATTCAAAGAAAATGATGAACGGTGAAATCCATTCGGCTAGGAGAAGAGGGAGACAGAAGAATTGATGACGTAATAGAGGATCTCACCAGTACTTGAGTCCGGGGGTAGAAAAGAGCAAGAAGCAACCGAGAAATGTGGAGGAAAATCATTGAAGAAGCCAAGGCTCACCAAGGGCTGTAAAGGTAAAGCAATCAACAATCCGAAGATTGGTTTGAACACCACAGTGCTTTACTCAAATGTTCAAATGTTTGTATAGCTTATGGGACTTTACCACGGGGTCATCAGTCCCTAAACTTACAAACTACTTATCAACTAGCTAATCTTAAGGACGGCACAAATATCCATGCCCGAGGAGGGATTCGAACCCCCGACCGTAGTGGCTTTGCAGGCCGTGACTGGAGCGCCTCAGTCCCCTCGGCCACCGCGGCCGGCTCACAGTGCTTTCCTAGGCATGGTCCTGTTTGGAGGTGGTATGCCGTTGCCTTCCTCCGACCTGACTTACCCAGCCAGTTATAGAGGGACCTACAGTTTAACGTGGGTTCCGAACCACGGTGCTACTCGGTATTTTTCACATGAGCAGTACTGCCAGAGGTGAAAGAAGTGGAAAGTGACAGATAAAAATCCTAGGGCCTGGCAAATAATAATAATAATAATAATAATAATAATAATAATAATTCAAAATGCGCGGGCTGTGGTATTCCTCGTATCGCCGTAAAAAAAAATCCACAGTTGAACTTCATTGCTTTGGCTACAGTGATTTTTCGTCCTAGATATGGGATTGTATAGAAGTTTTGCCGACGCTGGATAAAACAGCAGAGCGCGTACAGGGTATAATTTTCAGTTTTTATTTCTTGCACGATAAAGTGGTCGGTCATGAAAGGATTGCTTAATTCCTTCCTTTTCCCAACTTATGTTTGTAAATCTATCGGACCAATCTGCGTGGTCATCAGTCCGTAGCTTACAAACTACTTAAACCTAGGTAAACTAACCTACGGACAAACACACACGCCCATGGGCCCAGGGAGGACTCGAACCTCCACGGCGAGCAACCGCGCGCTCCGCAGCGCGACGCTTTAGACCGCTCGGCTACTCCATAGCGGCCTCAACTTATTTTGTTGCGATTGGACCTCCACTGTATATATTAAGTTGTTCATTTTTTATTTTTTCTGTATAAAATTCTATAGGCATCACGTCTTGCCCTTTAATTAGAATTACTGTATAGACGTTGCATATTCTTGTTTGTCAATCTTATTCTGCTTTATTTCCTTTGCGTTTATTTTATGTTTAATATTTCTAGTAGCATTATCGCTACACTTTGAAGTATAACATTTTCTCACGCTTCATGGTCGATATCGTTTTAGGTGTTGTTCACTCATTATTGTACCGTTTTTAGCCACAATATTCCAATTGTGAGGAAGCTCTTCTAAATGGAAAACTGCTTAACAAGATACGTAGAACATGCACAATATTTTGCTCTCTGTTTATAACGTCACTTGACCATAAAACCTTTCACTGCGTATCTGAATATCCACTTCACAGTTTATTTCACCGTATGGGAAGCGGGTACGCAGTACCAATCCGCGTGCTATAAAAGGAAGAACATTTACTGGAAATAAAGCACTGCAGTTCCAGCTCCCGTATAAGTGTAGCACTGCCTGGATTTCACGATACACAGACGCGCAATCGTACTAATAAGTAAAACGCTTCTGTGCACAAATTACTTGATACTGCAGCAAGTACGGATTAATTGTACATTTACATTGCTATTAAGCGAATTACACTTAAGTGCCTGGTAGAGAGTTCTTGGAAGCACTTTCAGGCTATTTATATAGAATTCCGTTCTCAACTAGCGCGCAGGAAATATATTATCGCATTCGGAGGATAAAGTTAATAGAAATTTTATAATTAGATTTCCCTGTAACGAAAAACGTCGCCGTTGTAATGATCCCCATACCAACTCGTGTATCATATGCATGTCACCCCCCCCCCCCCCCCCCTGTATCGCGTTAACAGAAAAGCTACCCTTCTTTTTATTTATTCCATTTCTTCCAGTCCGAAGTGACAAGGATCCCACACCACGCAGCAATGCTCCAAAGGTAGACGGACAAGCGTAGTTGAGCAGTCATTGTAGCGTGTTGTGTCGGCCTCCCACACTTCCTGTTTGTTCTTCCCAATTCATAACCGAGCACTGCTTGTCACACTGGATTCGCATTCGCTAGGACGGAGGTTCAAACCACCTCTGTCGAGCCATATTGTCGCAAATGAGGTGCTGACCCATCCCATCTCTACATTTTAATTTGAATATAGAGTCTAGTATCTTCTAGGTGTATTCAGAAATGAAGTTCCACAAGTTTCCTCTAGTGTATAGAAAGCGTAAGGTATTTGAAAACGCCGGCCGCAATGGCCGAGCGGTCTGCAGCGCGCCTGTCACAGTCTGCACCGCCGCTACGGTCGGGGGTTCGAATCCCCCCTCGGGCATGGGTGTTTGTGTTGTCCTTACTTTAATTTACCTTAGATTAAGTAGTTTGTAAGCTAGGGACTAATAACCAAGAGGTTGAGTCACATAGATTTACAAACATTGGTATTTGAAGCTGTTTTTCTCAATATTTGAAGAAATATAAATCGGACTAAAAAACCTGCAATAAAAGTTGTACACCTCGAAGAGGGACATTCATTAATCTCTCCAGTAGCAATACCAGAAAGTTCTTTATTCCATCTATTATTTCAATAACAGGTGATCAACTGATCAACAAAACTACGAAAAGTAATTGTTTAAAAAAAAGTTGATACAAATTACAAAAGGCAATAGCGTTACATGGGTATGTATGTAGACAAAACTCGTAAGTATTGTGTGACGTATCAACACGCAGGAAGAGGTTACCATAAAAGGTCGCCCTCCCCCCTGCACTGCTCCCGGGGGCGGGAGGGGGCATGACAAATTTTAAATAGAAACCTCTCTTTTTTCCGTCCGCGGTGGCCGAGGGGACTGAGGCGCTCCAGTCACGGTCTGCACGGCCACTGCCGTCGGGGGTTCGAATCCCCCCTCGGGCATGGATATTTGTGCCGTCCTTAGTATTAGCTAGTTTGTAAGTAGTTCGTAAGTTTAGGGACTGATGACCGCATAGTTAAGTCCCATAAGCTATACAAATATTCGAACATTTGAAACCTCTTTTTCATTGCAGATTTTGTGATTCTTCGTAAAGAAAATGTAACTTTCGTACGAAACATTTTTATGGTTTCAGGTTTGTCAAAAATGAAAATCAATTAAAAATTGTTGAAATACGGTTATATCATAAATACACACCAGATTAGAAAAATCAAGGCACAGTTTTGATACTTTTGATAAAATGCCTCCCGCTGTATACTCAGACTGGAGTTACTTCATAGTTTGTGATAACTGCTAAATAAACTCGCTGAGCTTAAACTAGTGATGGTTAATCAACCAGCTGCGTCCTACGACCCCACTTCGTGACATTATGTAGGTTTTTGTGATATTCCTAAATCGCTCTTGACAAATGACGGATTGGTTCCAGTGACAGAACACTGCCGATTTCCTTCCCCTTCCCCTTCCTCATCAGAACTTGTGCTCCAACTCTAGGAACAGCGCTGTCGACGGAACGTTATAATCTCATTTTCCTTTCCCCTGACCCTACAGTCTCTTGCTTTCCTCCAATTAATTACTGAAACTCAATAGTGCAGCGTCCGTCTGGCTCGCCAGCAACATCGGCAACCCGCGGGGCAGTATTCACAGACGGGAAGCCTACTCCGACCTAACCTGGAGGTCTGCATGGTGAGATAAAAGTTTTATGCGCGTTGTACCGTGTCGTAATGTAAGATGGCTATTACTTTAACAACCAATAGTTCGGCTAACGCTACAGTGGCCTGTTCCTGGGTATACTGAAGTGAGCTAGTTGTTAAGTCACTATATTTTGTCATTACTGCCAATTAAGTGTGACATTAAGTCATAATGTGACAATTACTTGACAGTGATGACAAAATATAGTGCCTCTTTAACAACTAGCTCACTTCAGTATACCCAGGAACAGGCCACTGTAGCGTTAGCCGAACTATTGGTTGTTAAAGTAATAGCCATCTCACATTATGACGCAGTACAATACCCAGAAAACTTTTGTCAACAGACTTTAACCGAGGAAGCATGCGCAGTTCTATTAGAGGTCTGCATGTTGGGGTTTTTGCTCGCTCGTAGGTAAGTGTAGTCACACGGATTGGTTGTCACAAAGTTAATAACTTGGGCACTAGATGTCCCACTGTGCTGGAATGACTTAGTTAAGAGTGGCAGTACTGTCTGCATCTGCTATGTGAAGTCTCAGTTGTTTCCGTCAATATTTATCTGTTTAACTGCTGGAGAGTAAAATTTGAAGCATTATTAACTACAGAACATTTTGCTGTACTGATTATCGGATTCTACTCACGTAACGTACAATTCAATGTATTATGTGCGCTCTTTCGAAATCATGTGGAACACAAAATCCTGGATACTAGCTAAAGTTTTCAAAATTGTATATAGGGGTTGCTTGTCACAGATCTAACGCGGGACAACCATTCCAACGAGAAGATTTGCGTTTCAAATCTGATACCTATATTTGTTTCTTTTTATTAACAAGATGCCTATAAATTACGAAAGGGGCACACAAATTTTTAACACCCGCAGACATGTGGTGAAGCGACTCAGATGTTGATATTTAAGCACAAATCCATACGCAGTGTTCCCAAGGATTACAAATTAACATATACTGGCTCGGTACTGCAGAAAGTTTTCTGGTGAGGATGTAAGAAGTGATGTAAACTGTCCTTCACTGTATGTAGGCTACTATCCTGATAGAGACTTACTCTGATAGTTGTTCTTGAAAATGAATTGGCAGAATATATCAAAGCAGCGCCTGATACATATTTCGGTCTCAGTTCAAAATGAATGCGAAAATAGTTTTAGGAGTTAGCTTTTCCAATGGGCTAGAAGAACCTTCAAAACAAAACTCGACAAGCTGGGGCAGAAAGATTTTCAGGGTTCACGAAGAGAAATTAGTTTTGTGAGGCCAAAAGAGCAGAAAGTCAGGTCTATGTGTAGAAGGATAAGAGTGGAGAAGCTTCAAGAGAAGGAAATTAGGCACAAATACATAACAATGATCTCGGAAAGGTACCAGTTAGTTGAATGTAATGATTTACAGTCACTGGAAGAGGAATGGTCAAGGTGCAGGGAGACACTACTGGAAGCAGCTAGAGATTATCTTGGAACAGTAGTGTGTAAAGGTAGGAAGAAGCAGGCAGCCTGGTGGAATGACACAGTCAAGGCAGCCTGTAAAAAGAAAAAGAAGGCATTTCAAAAATGGCTCCACACTAGAAATCAGGCAGACAGAGAAAGTTATGTTGAAGAAAGAAACAAAGCCAAACCGATAATTGCAGAATCCAAGCAGAAATCATGGGAAGACTTTGGAAACAAGCTAGAATCTCTGGGCCAAGCCGCGGGAAAACCATTTTGGAGCGTAATTAGCAATCTTCGAAAGGGAGGGAAGAAGGAATTAACAAGTGTTTTGGACAGGTCAGGAAAGCTGCTAGTCAATCCTGTGGATGCCTGGGGCAGATGGAGGGAATATTTTGAAAAATTGCTCAATGTAGGTGAAACGTTCAATGATGTATCAGATTTTCAGGTAGAAAGGGATAGGAACGACGATGGAAACAGGATCTCATTTGAGGAAGTGGACAAAATGGTCAGTAGATTACAGTGCAATAAAGCGGCTGGGGTGGATGAAATTAAGTCGGAACTTGTCAAATACAGTGGAATATCAGGTCTCAAATGGTTACACAGGATAATTGAAAAGGCGTGGGAATCGGGACAGGTTCCGTCAGACTGGACGAAAGCGGTAATCACGCCAATTTTCAAACATGGAAACAGAAAAAATTGCAACAACTATCGAGGTATCTCTTTAATTAGCGTTGTAGGCAAAATATTCTCAGGTATTGTTGAAAGGAGAGTGCGATTATTAATTGAGGACAAGTTAGATGAAAATCAGTGTGGGTTTAGGCCTCTTAGAGGCTGTCAGGACCAGACTTTAGCTTACGGCAGGTAATGGAAAAGTGCTATGAGTGGAACAGGGAATTGTATCTATGTTTCATAGATCTGGAAAACGCTTATGACCGTGTTCCTGGGAGGAAGCTACAGTCAGTTCTACAAGATTATGGTATAGGAGGCAAACTTCTGCAGGCAATTAAAGGGCTTTACGTAGACTGTCAGGCAGCAGTTAGAGTAGATGGCAAATTAAGCTCATGGTTCAGGGTAGTTTCAGGGGTAAGACGAGGCTGTAACCTGTCACTACTGTTGTTCATACTATTCATGGACCATATGTTGAAAACAGTAGACTGGCAGGGCGGGATTAAAGTAGGTGAAAACAAAATAAGCAGTATCGCATATGCGGATGACATAGTTTTAATGGCCGATTCGATTGAAAGGTTGCAAACTAATATTTCAGAACTCGATAAGAGGTGCAAGGATTATGATATGAAGAAAACGAAAGTATGTCTGTGGGAAAGAGATTCAAACAGACTGAGTGCCAAATAGGAGAGCTCGGCAGCGGAGGGTAAGAGGAGTCGAGGTAGTCCAACAAGAAAGTACTTAGATTCGGTGCAGAATGATTTTGAAATAAAAGGCATAAAATCAGACGAGGCATCAATGTTAGCATTGAACAGGGGATCATGAAGGAATTTTATTAGAGGTACTATGCTCCAGATTGAACGCTAAAAGGCATAATCATTCTCTAATGATGATGATGATGATGATGATGATGATGATGATGATGATGACGAAGAGAGATAATTAAGTCTCCTGAAGCTACCAACTTACTTGAGCTTCTAACTTTAATAAACTAAACGTTTGCGCCTTTTAGGATAACCTGGCTAATATAATGAAACGACACAACTTTGAGGCGAAAGCTGTGTGTAACATAAACGGGACTGGCATTACAACAGTGGAAAATCAAAGTGCAGTCGATCACATCTGGGGGAACGAGGTAGCTTATAACGCGATTAAAATGACTCGCTAGCTGGCAGTTCACGTGCTGGAGCAGCTTTCCTCCAATCAGAGCGCTCAACGTCACGCTCGAACCGTTTCCCGTTGCCAAACTGACGCGACAACGGGTCAGTTCACCTCCATTTCGATGTGTGGCTCTCTTTCTTGATTTTTCCCGATTCATATATCTGCCGTTTTTAATTTCATCAGTTAATGCTAGCTATAAAAAAAGGCACTACCCGCGGTGGAATGGCAGAGAGCTTTAAGGCGTCTTGCTGCGGAGCGTGCGGTCGTTCCACGTCGGAGGTTTGAGTCCTCCCTCGGGCTGTGTGTGTGTGTGTGTGTGTGTGTGTGTGTGTGTGTGTGTGTGTGTGTGTGTGTGTTTTGCCCTTAGTTTAAAGTAACGGTAAGCCTAGGGACTGATTACCTCAGTAGTTAAGTTCCATAGATTTACAAACATTTGACCAATACTCGGACAACGTTGTTAACGAATTACGTCCTCATTCACTACATTCAAGTACAAGCTATTGGGTCCTTTCGTGCAAGCCATGGTTTAATGTTACCTCTACAAGTATTTTTATCACATATATCAGCTTCGTATAATTTACTTCAAAACTGACTCTACGTAAGTTACAATGTAGAGTCGTTATTGGGCGTGTTTTATCATTCGGAGAGTTTCATCGATATGGCTGCGTAGCGCAGCGGTAGTGTTTGCCTCCTCTTCACACCATGGGTTCGAATCCCATTACGTGCTATAACTTTAATTTCAAAATAAAAATAAGTTTGTTATTTTTATTAAATTTAATTGTATTTTTAAGTTCTAATGCCTTGTTAAGTTTTCTTCATACTGGTATTGACATTTTTATTCGCTCTTATTTTTCATCCTACGATTTTTTTTATTGTAACGTGCTGTTGTCGTTAATAACCTGTAATTAAATGCCAAGCAGGACTTCTGATGGGTTCGTAACACGATAGCTCGTGTAACCTCTAGTCACTGTGAGGATATTTTCAGGTAACGAATAAAAGCGAGATATTACCGTTTGCTTTTAGCACTGTGCTGCCGCGGTGGAGTAACCGAGCGGACTAAGGCGCCTCGCTGCGGAGCGCGCGGTTGCTGGCCGTCGGAGGTTCGAGTCCACCCTTGAGCATGTGTGTGTGTGTGTGTGTGTGTGTGTGTGTGTGTGTGTGTGTGTGTGTGTGTTGTCCTTAGGTTAAGTACTTAGTTTAAGTAGTTTGTAAGCTATGGACTGATGATCACATAGTTTGGTCCGATAGATTTACAAACATTTGAACATTTGGACATTTTTTTTAGCACTGTGTCTGAATTTGCTCATGGAGGTAAGCTTTATTCGCCGTGAACGAAGCAATCAAGATTTTCGTTTTGGTAGATATAGCTGACCGCCTTTTTCTGAGATGCATAATAAATCACATATGGTTAGGTTACAACATGGGATAAATTGAGGACTACAAAACGCGTCTTACGCTGCAGTTAAGTAATTGACAACTTGAAATTACGCGTCGACGGAGCTTTTCGCATTGCTGGTACTATCGGCGGCCTCTTGCAACACAGCGCCTCTTTATAAAATACGTCAAAGCGTTTGTGAAGTGAGCCGCTGTGTTTGAACGTCGCCTACAGCCGAGCGGCAGCCTGTTGCCTGTGTGGAAACACTAGCTCCACACGACAAACCTCAACTAGACACTCATTCTGATCACACTACACTTACTTTGTTGTACGTTGAATTATTACTAAAATATGTAGCCACGATAGAAGAGAAGTAAAATAAACCTTGAGCAATGGAATCCTATTTACATCCTAACGACACATCACCATATAAAATGACTGAATCCCCATGCTAGTAGAACATCCTCAATACCAAGCTAACAGCAACACCTCCGGCCATCCAGATTTAGATTTTCCGTGATTTCCCTAAATCACTCGCGGCAAATGCCGGGATGGTTCCTTTCAAAGGGCACGGCCGATTTCCTCCAAAATCCTTCCCCGAAAATCCTAGAATAAGTTCGTCCCTAATGACCACGCTGTCGACGGGACGTTAAATCCCAAGCTCCCTCCCTTCCTTCCTTCCTTCCTAACAGCAACACTGGGCTATCAGATCCCCTTAGTCATAAATTATTAGAACGTTAATTACGAGTAACTGACATTTGCAATGCTGACATCGATATACATAGACCTTGAGGCACATTATATAACACATTATGCGTTTCAAATACTTAAGACAGTATTACAACCCATTACTTAAAGAATAACCAGTAGTCTACACACTAGCATTTCATAATGCTCCTGATGATAATGGTGGCTCAATTCAGGGTGGCGAGGGACTAATTCACAATTCACCCTTTCCCTGAACATCTGATGTTATGGTCATTGTATCTATCTACTATATAAAAAAATGTTCAAATGTTTGTAAATCTATCGGACCAAACTGCGTGGTCATCAGTCCGTAGCTTACAAACTACTTAAACCTAGGTAAACTAACCTAAGGACAAACACACACACACCCATGCCCCAGGGAGGACTCGAATCTCTACGGCGAGCAACCGCGCGCTCCGCAACGAGACGCTTTAGACCGCTCGGCTACTCCACCGCGGCTATCTACTATATAAACTTACCTGATGTAAAAGTATTTTAAACGTTGGCATACACACACTGACTGGAATTTTACACTATGCACCAATTATTTTATATTTTCACTGTTCTTGACTCACTTTTTATAAACTTACGGGATAATTTCATTATATTTGTAACCACCTATACGTGGTGTGTTTGCAGCATATCTCAAGAAATATGTATGTGTATATGTTTTCAAGGTTATTGCTCAGTACCATAAATACAATGTATTATTAGTGAGAAAAAACTAGAAAGTTGCTGTCCATAGGTAACCTAGACAATGAGTTACACAACATTGAACTTCTGCTCACAGGTTACGTAACGTAAAATGACTTTGGAATTTTATTAATTTGTACATATTTTCTATGATCAGTGGTTAAATACTTCATGGCCATGTAAATAAATTACTCCTGAAAGTGGGATACCCCTACCGCCTATTGAGCTCACCTAGACCGTGAGATATCCAAGCAGTCAAGATTTGTGTACCTAATATTTAAACATTTTATATACTATTGTTCCCTGATGTACTGTTTCAGTATAATGTGTTTTAAATCCATATATGTAATTACATTGGATAATATATTTCAATCCACGCCGACCGAGGTGGCCGAGGGGACTGAGGCGCTCCAGTCACGGACTGCACGGCCACTACGGTCGGGGGTTCGAATCCCCCCTCGGGTATGGATATTTGTGCCGTCCTTAGTATAAGGTAGTTGATAAGTAGTTTGTAAGTTTAGGGACTGATGACCCCGTAGTTAAATCCAATAAGCTTAACAAACATTTGAACATTTCTTCAATCCACATATGTAATTACGTCGAATCATATGTGCATATTTTTCTTATGACCGAATTTTACTTTGAAATCTGTAACATCTCTGTATCTTTTTATTGGAAAGTATGTTGTGAAGTAGGATAGGTTTTTTAATGCATTAGTATCTTGGTACTACAATCTTTTGCAGCGCTAGAGCAGCTGCGATTAAAGGATATAGATTTTACGAGCAAATAATAGTTCGTAGTAAGAGTAAACAAGATGACACATAATAGCACACTCTGGCGGCAATAAGTATCTTTGCTGCAAGCCTCACACCGCTGGTTGGTTGTAAGAAGGCGTTCTGACTATCAACATTACATGTAATAATGTTTTAAATATTTTAACTGTTTTATGTTTGATGTACTATTTGTAAAAGTTAAGTTTTATGATTGATGTTTCATTTTAATGTCGTGCGCCTTCACGAAATGGAAGGCATAGGACACAAGGTATGAGTTTTGAATGTAAACTTATTGCATTACTGCTGTATTTGGTATTATTGTATTTCACACAACTGTAACTGAATGTACCTCCCTTTCTTCCAGATGATGGTACCCTAAGTGTAACGAAACCGGACGTCAGAAAAATAAATAAATTGCGATCTTGGCATTTAATACTTCGCAGATATTTACTATTAATCACCGTGGAATATACTGGGCCGCGAAACATTCCAGAAATATTGTGTGTCACGCTGGAGGTAAGATTGGGAACCACTGGTCCTAATCGTAGCGCTCAGTAGCCTGCGTGCCCGCACACTTTCAGTGCAGATTTTGACAAACAAGCGGATTTGCTAGAGAAATCGCGTAATATCCCTAAGACTGATTCAAATTGTGACAAGGTAAATGGTTCGCTGAGATGAGAAGATTTCGCACACTTGTGAAAATTTTTTACCGGCGTCATCGGTTGCATCACAATTACCATCACCTGGTGAAATTATTGTTTGTCTTACCTCTAGTGTACTCTACATACGTCGATAATATCTTTCGATTTCATGTCAAATTTCGCGACATTGTCGTTTTGGAAACTGTTGTAAACACTTAAATTCCAACAGTCGTAATTATAGAATTTTTTTATTTAATTACTGTAACTCCATCTCCATTTTCAGGTTCCCGTTTACGATCCGTTCGATCATTAGACCTGGTCTACAGATATCAGGTTATGCAGAGGTCTCCATTCAATTAAGCATACTGATTAGATAATTACATCAGTTCGTAAGTGGGGGGCCTTAAGATGAGGTTAATGGAACACAAATTGGTAGTCGAATTAAGAAAAATTGTGTAATTACGGCTGTTGGAGGTTATCCTCTTAAATACTGCCGTGTTGAAGTTTCCGAGCGTTGTAAGGCGCCTCGCTGCGGAACGTGCGGTTGCTCGCCGTCGGAGGTTCGAGTCCTCCCTGGGACACGTTTTCTGTGAGTGTGTGTGTGTGTGGGGGGGGGGGTGTTTTAATATTTCTTAAATGCTTGAGAGTCACGGTCCCAACCTCCGTACAAATATGGAGTTAATTGAACTATTGAAAGCATTTGTTATTGAACCAGCCTAGAGATAATTTGCAAATTTTGTTCATACACAAGCCGACTATAAAATTCTCGCAAAGAGTGGGAAGTAAGTTTGTGTCACACGGATTAATTATTAGTAGTGGTTGAAATATTGCTTTAACTGAATTTTTTAACGGTATGGTTTGCAGCCAATTTCCTGCTGAAGTATTTAACTCTCTTTGCAGAAGTCAGTAACTGAGGGGTTGCTGTTCCTACAGCTTGACTATTATTTCTCTCACTTGCTTAAATATTGCGGTCCAACTGATAGCTCCTATCTTCCTCATTTTTACTGTCGTTGAACTGCCTAGTAGAAGGCATTATTCATTCATTTACTGTCTTCGCCCTTAATCGGGTAAGTGGGTAGTCAGGTGTATGAGGCTTCTTCCATCGGCAGAGGAGGTAAAGGGGAAACTTTGCTCCGTAACCTTCTTACCAGCCCGACCCATATAGTTTTAGCTCTTCCTAAATTACTTCAGTGCTTGGATTTTACCCATCCAATCAACTATTAAAATGACATCAACTTTCGGGATGACGTCACAAACTTTAGATGGGCCTTCTCTTTCATGAGGGAGTGATCTCACTTTTTAGTCCTCTTATTCTTCTAACCAACAGATAATACGTAATGCAACATTTTAATATAAAATAGATTTAGTAGAGTCCATTCCCTAACTGTCCCTGTAATTTTATAATCTTGTATTTGCTGTAAGATCCTAAAATGAATTAGAGATCATTATATTGTACTGGTTTTAAGTTTAAAATAGCGTTCAGGAGACACGTTGTTGCTAAGTGGCACAGGACTGCACTTAAAATTAATCCGCCAGCAAATCCCAAAATAGAGGCATACCTGAATGTGTGTTCTGCATCGTCTTGTTGGACGTAGATGTGGTTTTGTAGAGGTCCATTTTTTTGCGTACTAGCACTAGCATAGCATTCTATATTCCTTCACTTCTTTATTTCAAATTTGTATGTCGACTTTAGGTGATCTGTCAAACATAGACGCTCTTATCTATATTTTGTAAACGTATTTTCTGTCATTGATTTGAACATTGTCCCAATTCACTTTATTCACTAATGTTTCGCCGCAAATGAGTAAATTTATGAAGTGTATCATTCTTCTTTCCTCCTTTTTTCTCACGCAGTTGTAGCAATCAATATATGTACAAATGCAGTGATTAAACTTTAATAAGCTAACATTCGAATTATCTTTATATCGTTCCTTTCATGTTCCTTCCATGGCGATGGACTATTTCTATCGCAATCAGTAAGTGTGGAAGAAAGCTACCGTACAAACGGAGGGAGAATGGATCCATATGTGTGGTTGGATAAAACTAATTACACAGTGACATAGCCGAAAGTATTGCTTTCGCTTCCCAAAAGTTATAAATATTTCGATTTCGGGATATTGAAAAGTAGTTGTACATTTGGGCGAGATGTCGAACAGAAGTATCTCTTTCGTATTGGCTGTATCGTGTAAGATCGGAGACGGAGGTTTGGAAGCAAACAGCATGAGTACGGGGAAGGGCGTCCCTTGCCTGAAGGGCCGGTAATCCGACTACCTGGCGAAGGGTCAGGTGTGGAAAATGTCCGGCGTGGCAAGTGTCCGGCATCCACCACATCAGGTGACGCCTTCGGGCCGAGGATGACACGGCGTCCGGTAGGTACACGACGGGCCTACATCCACATTGCATACTCTGCGAATCACATTTAAGTGCCTGGCAGAGGGTTCATCGAACCACCGTTATACTATTTATCTCTCATTCCATTCCCTAATAGCGCGTGGGAAGAAAGAAGACGTGAATCTCTCTGTTCGAACGCTGATTTCTCGTATTTTATTCTGATGATCATTTCTACCTATGTAAGTGGGAGTCAACAATATATTTTCGCATTCGGAGGAGAATGTTGGCAATTGGAGTTTCGTAAGTAGCCCACGCCGCAGCGATACGCGCCGTTGTTGTTATGATTCCCATCCCATATCCTGTATCATGTCCGTAACGCTGTCTCCCCTGTAACGTGACAATACAAAACGAACTGCCCTTCTTTAGACTCTTTCGATGTCCTCCGTCAAAACCACCTGATAAGGATCCCACACTGGTCAGCAATACTCCAAAAATGGACGGACAAGCGTAGTGTATGCAGCCTCTTTAGTAGTTCTATTGCATCTTTTAAGGATTCTGCCAATAAAACGCAGTCTTTGGTTCGCCTTTCCCACGACATTATCTACGCGTTCTTTCCAATTTAAGTCTGGAGTAATAGTAATTCCTAGGTATTTTGTGAATTTTACGGGCTTCACTTTCGATAGATTCATCTTGTAAACAAAGTTTAAGGGATTTATTTTCATTCTCATGTGGACGACTTCACACTTCTCATTATTAAGAGTCAATTGCCAATATTTACACCATACTGATATCTTAATTAGATCGTTCTGCAGTTGGTTTTGATCTTCAGATTTTACCAGACAGTAAATGCCGGCGTCATCTGCAAACAACCCGAGAGAGCTACTTAGATTTTTCCCCTAAATCGTTTATGTAAATAAGGAACAGCAGAGGACCAATAATACTACCCTGTGGAACGCCCGATATCACCTCTGTTTTAGTCGATGCCTTACCATCGATTACTATGACCTGTGTCCTCTGACAGGAAATCCCCTATCCAGTGGCAAATTTGGAGCGATATACCATAACCACGCAATTTGATTAAAAGCCGTTTGTGAGGTGCGGTGTCAAACGCCTTCTGGAAATAAAGAAATACGGAATCGATTTGCGAACCCTTGTCGATAGCACCCATCACTTCGTGTGAGTAAAGAGCTAGTTGTGTTTCGCATGAACGACATTTTCTAAATCCGTGTTGACCTTGGGTCAATAGATCATTCTGTTAGAGATAATTCATAATATTTGAATACAGGATATGTTCCAAAACCCTGCTGCAAATTGACATCAATGAAATAGGCTTGTCTGCGACGGAGTTCACTTTAAGTGTCCAAGCTCAAGATGCGCAACATAGAGCAAATTGGTGGAGTCACAGAGTCGTGGTTCTGTGGTCACTGTGTTGGACTGCAAAGCGAGTGATCCAGGTACAAATATCTGGTATGATTTCGGCTCAGGGGTCTGGGTAGTTAGCACTAGAACATTCAAAGCGATGAGACGATCAACAATATAACTGTCAACATCAAACGCTCAACACGGGGCTCACTAGAGCCGTTCTTACTCGTCTGTTACATGGTGTCTCAAGCAGGCGAATCCGAGTCGTCCCGAAGACTCAAGGTTGTCTGGCCGAAATCTCGCACCAGACTGCACGCGGGCTCTTTGCTCCGTGCTTGTGACCTTCCGGCTTCCGTAAAGCCCAGCATACAGAAAGTGTGACCTCCTTTTATGTGTAGATTGCCGACAACCGCGTCGTACTATTGGTCAGTTGAACGTCACTTAGTACTCGACAGGCATTCTTAGGTTTACCTAGCCACTCAGTATACTGCGGAAATGTATCAATTTAAGGTTTAATTCTCTCTACGAAAAATAGTGTGTAATAAAAGCTCGTTTTCTATTAACTAAACTTAATAGATTCTTTTATGGTATAGAATTCGAGTCTACACACAACAGTTTAGAATTTAGTGTTACGCGCTGAGCGATATCGTTAGTATTTCTGTGTCTGAGGTAAACTCTAGTTAACTCACGTCTACCTGATGTTCAGTATAATATATATATATATGCTCTGTTTTGCGCAATAAGTAAAGAACTGTGTATTTCTATCGTGTCCCGTTGTTGTAGCGTAATAAGTACATTTCTTGATTCGGGAGCTGTGCGGGAGTTCGAACCCCGCCGCCTTCTTTGTTTTCTTTCCTTGTACTTCGCCGGATAGGAAACAGTGGAAACCAATAATAGTTCGTGACCAATGCGAATTTTCATTTAATCACATTTTGTAGAGACAATTCAGAACAATTGCTTGAGAGACAGCAAGTGAACCTACTGGTACAGTAATTGAACCTTTTTCTCACTCTTATAACTCATCCGGGAATAATGCCCCGGTGTCATAGCGTTAGTTAGAGCTCAACTTGAGATTTTGTATACAAACTATAACATGTCCCCCAATAGGAAATTAGCACGGAACGTCGCAGTGTGTGTTTTCATACATTAACTTACGATTCAGCTAAACTGTGTGAGCTAAGAAACCACACCTTTCTAATACTCTTTATCATTACATCAACGAATATGGTCCATATCAAACAGATGCTTCCCATGGAATTCTAGTTGGGCTGAGTGCATACATTTGAACTAGCATAATCAGCTTAGAGGACAAAAAGAAAAGAGGAGAAAACTACAGCCGGCCGTGGTGGCCGAGGAGACTAAGGCGCTGCAGTCACGGTCTGCACGGCCACTACGGTCGGGGTTTCGAATCCCCCCTCGGGCATGGATATTTGTGCCGTCCTAGTTTGTAAGTAGTTCATAAGTAGTTTGTAAGTTTAGGGACTGATGACCCCGTAATTAAGTCCCATAGACTTTACAAACATTTGAACATTTGGAGAAAACTACAGGAGCAAGAATATGAACATGAGAAAAGCAAAATTAGTTCGTAAATAATGTAAACATAATGTTACGTCAGAGGCCATAAGATGGAAATAAGTTTTTTTAGCTCATTCTTTTTATTAATTTATTGGTAATACAAAATGTAAACGTTAAGAGAACCGTAATCTGCATCTTTCTGTCTGATCTTTCAGTGACGTATTTGTCATAAACATATAGTTTTGTAAGGTTTATCGTAATATACGTTATTTCAAGAAAAAAAGTTGCTAAAAATGTTTGACAATATTTTTCAAGCCCGGTATTGAATATTGATTTGCACAGAAATTGTAGTATGATTTCATACCTACTTACAGGCAAATGAAAGACTGTGTCTACGAACTCGCTGTAGCAGACGGATTACAAATTCTGTCGTGTTGAGTGTATTTGTAACATTTATTGATGACAAAGTAGTATTTTATTGTATATTTTAATTACTACGCAATCGGGTGCTCCTGCACCTCGGTCGTAAAGCGACGATAAACTGTTAGACTGCAGCGCCAGCCGCATGGTCCACCAGTGCCGGCCGCCTCTTCTTTCTCTGTGCACGGCTTCAGGAGTCCGGAGGCGCCTCACGTGGCTTGAGGTGCCACCCTCCGCGAATACCCTCCCGGTGGTGTGGTCGATAGTAGAGGACTCACATCTTTCGTGCGCAATCTCTTTTTTCCGCCCAGACCTTTGCATGTCTTTCCTCTTTCAATAATTACTGGTTTCGGAAATTGTCATACTATATATTAGTTACAGAATATGAGTCATATTTAGTTGCTTATCTATGAGGATCTGGCTTGAGCAAAGCACTGAGTTCTATTTTCCTCCATTATTCCACCAATAAAGACACCGACATATTAGCAGATGACAAACTCAAAAAAAAATGTTCAAATGTTTGTAAATCTATCGGACCAAACTGCGTGGTCATCAGTCCGCAGCTTACAAACTACTTAAACCTAGGTAAACTAACCTAAGGACAAACACACACACCCATGCCCCAGGGAGGACTCGAACCTCTACGGCGAGCAACCGCGCGCTCCGCAGCGAGACGCTTTAGACCGCTCGGCTACTCCACCGCGGCGATGACAAACTGACAACGAAGACCGACACAGATAATTTAGGAAGACTGTAACCACTTCAACATGTAAATCGAGCAGTGAAAAGACCCACTGAAGATACAACTGCAGCGAAACACGTACGGGTATATAAAAACAAAATCCCGTGTTTTGCTAAAGGCAGATCCTCATAGAGAAGCAACTAAATATTTATAAAGAAAGCACGGATCAAAAGGGCTTCAACGTAAAGATGAGAGTCATGTGTTGACGATTTCAATCTAGAACAAAGATAATTTATCTGATTTTACATTATTATTATTATAATAGGAGCGATTTTCTGGGTGTAATAATATAGCAGTATACTGCATGCCATTGACTTAAATAGATGTAATGTGCAAGAGATGATTGCAACTGAACAAAACTAGCCGTTTCTTATGTAGGTGATGAATTCCCACAATTTTCTTTGTATTAACGAAGCCGTGGCGGAATAGCCCTGCGCGATAAGACGCCTAGATACAGTAAGCGGGGCCTTTCGCCTTCGGAAGTTAGTCCTCCCTCAGGGGCGCAAGCACGGAGGGTGTGTGTGTGTGTGTGTGTGTGTGTGTGTGTGTGTGTGCGCAGTTAGGGTCCATAACTCTCCAAACATTTGAACATTTGTATGAACAAAACGAAAGCTTTGTTTACCAGCATCTATTAATAAAGCAGTACCTAGGTTTCTCCTTAAATCCCACTTTTTTCTGTAAATAACTGATTTTAAATATGAGAATTGAGATAACATTCCCACTTATTAAGCTAACAAAGGCTGACTCAAGCTGTAAAACCCATGTTGAACGTTCTGACAATTTGCTAAGGACTGAAAAATTCTGTATAAGTAATTGCAAAAAATGACACTTCTGAGAAAATTAGATATGGCTTTAGCAATTCCTAAGAAACAAAAAGATTTCTTTTCCTTATTTAAAGAATTTTAAATGTTGCATCCTTATAACTATTATGACGCTGTCTCACTATGAATGTAAAATTTTCTCCGTTGCTTCTTGGTCATAAGATGTTACAATATTTTTTACCCGTTCCCTAAACAAAACTATAGAGTTTTAAGTGACGGAGAAAAGAACGAAGACTTAAATGGCAAAATACGAAAAAATAGTTTGACAAAATGAAATTCAGCAGTAAGGCGATGTTGGTGGGACAGCCAGTAATAGCACTGGCCATTTGCGCGGTGTCGAAGGCAGCGTCCCCGGCAGGGCGCCACGTTTTGGGGCGCGCCACCTCGTGTTTTGCACGGTGCGAGCGTGGCGCAAATCTGCCCCCTGCCGCAACGCCACGCCAGCCAGCGCAGGCGCACGTCGCATTACAAAAAGGCGCCTCAGTTTTCGCCTGTCCCATCTCTGGTGGGGGCTCCACCACCCAGTCTTCCTTCCTCTACACCACTGCGTTCCCAACTCCGCCCGTGTGTGAAAAGTTTGCTGGCCTGGACACAGTCTATGCGTTTTCCACTTGCACTCCGATTTACATCCATCACAAGCGCAACCGATGCAGGTCCAAGGAAGCATTTCCATCTGGACCTACCCATCACTAGTGTGGAGGCGGAACCTTTTTCTAGTGATGCGATATTGTCACTATACGAAAGTGTGGAGTCTCGGGTTCCCCGTCAAAGCGGGGATCATAAGCAGTGTTGCGCTACATTCCACAGTCTTTACGTGTACGTCGACTTGTATGCATCATTTTCTACCTGGCACCATGAAGACAACAAAGAAAATAATTGAACATTTCAAGCTTGTCCTTTTAGTTGGGATGTGACATGTGGGGATTATAAATAAGAGAAGGTTAGGTATGGCATTTCTAGCAAAAAATACCAGATGTCACGCTATGAAATAGAGAGAAAAAATCAATATTTAAAACCACAACTGTGATAGAAGTCGCTTCGAAATTGCTTAGCACAGTTCGAAATTGATGACATCTTAAAACTAGAAATGGAAATGTATAGTAAGATAAAATTTAGCCCCAGGTCAATTCAAACCAGTTACGCCCACTTGAAGCAATTCTTCCTCCACTACATTCCCTATCATCATCCCATACTTCAGATGGCCATAACTCAGTCTTTTCAGCCTGTTACGTTACTCCCTCAATATCTTTGCAACATCTGGAACCCTCTTCCCAAAATGAAGGGACCAGAGAAGACGAAATCACAAAACTGCTGGTGTTTTAATACGAGGTTTGTCTACAAAGTAAGTTCCGTTTGGTTATATGAAACAAACATGTACAGATACAGAAAAAATATTTATAGCACAAAAATCTACATTTGTTAAAACTACTTTTCTAGATAGCTTCCGAAATTTTGTAGGCACGTGTCATAGTATGGAACAAGTTTTTGTATGCCTTCTTCATAGGAGGTTGCCGCCTGTGTATTCAACCATGTGGTAACATGTTCTTTCAGCTCGTCATCATCGTTAAAGAGTTCACCACCAAGGGCAGCTTTTACGTGCAAGAAGAGAGAAAAGTCGCTAGGAGCGAGGTCCGGGCTGTACGGAGGATGATCAAACACGTCGCAGTAAAATTCCCTTAAGAGCTGTTTGGTCACATTCGCCGTGATAAGTCGGACATTATCGTAGAGACGAAAAGAAAAAGAAACGAAAAAAAAAAAAAAAAAAATGTCCACAGTAATCCTCGCCGCTTGTTCTGTATTGCGCGGCGCAATTTCTTAATGGTCTCCCAGTAACCATGTGCATTAATTCAATTCATTGGTATCGTGGTAGGAAATCAGTCAGCAAAATGCCTTTATACCTGGGTAGGTGACTTAGCTCAAAGACCGAAGTATGTCAGTAACATAGTATCTGCAACAGCACCATTCTAGTGAAGTACTGTAGAGTTAAAACAAATCTTAAGTTTGACGACAGCTATACTTTCTTAAAGTTACAAATGTTTCAAATTTTTGTTAAGCTTAAGGGACCTAACTGCGGGGTCATCAGTCCCTAAACTTACAAACTACTTATCAACTACCTTACACTAAATACGACACAAACATCCATTCCGGAGGGGGGATTTGAACCCCCGACCGTAGCGGCCGTGCAGACTGCGACTGGTGCGCCGTAGACCACTCGGCCACTGCGGCCGGCTTTCCAGTTACAGTTGTCTATGCTGTTAAATTTGAATTACATCCAAATCTGTACCTGTAATGTAAAGCAATTTGTCCGCCACACTCAGTAGTCAGAATACATGGCTGCCAAGCGAATGAAATGCGTTTCTTCCTCCCTCCCCCTGTACTGGCAACACCGCCTAGAAGACAAGGCCTCACAACAGGCCGTGCCTACGTCACACTTACAGGCCGCGGCCGCCAGCTGACTGGCTGCCGGTAAGAAATTTACATTCTAGGGAGAGGTGGTATAGATTCCAATCAGCGTCGTCAAATTAAAGAGTGAGTAGTAAAGGATCCAGCTTCAGAAGTCATTAGTAGAATAGTGTGTTAGTCACATGACTGTAGTCCAGGGACATATCGAGCAGAGAATGAAGCAAGAGTCTTTCACCAAGCAGATTGCTTGGTGTGGTGTTGGGAGGGGGGAGGGAGGGGAGGATATGCTTTCGCATTATAGCGCTGTAAGATGGGACGATCTGGAGTCTAATGAAAGAGCTCGCATAAATTATTGTGCGTGTGTGTGGCATTTGTTGCACGGCAATTTGTAATATTAAAAATTCTATTTAATATGAAATCGAAGTTGTTATTGGACATGTTTCGCTGAGTTAGGCCTTCCAAACCGGTGAAGGGAATATGATTAACAATTTTTTTCTTCAATAGAAGAGGGTTTTATACAAATTAAATGCTAAACTCAGTGATATTTGTGGCTGTATATCTTAATCTTCGTCTTAATTTTACATTCTATATCTTCTTGATTTAAACTTGTGAAACTAGTTAGTTTTCGGCGTAAATCGTTTATCACCCAAAGTTCTTTTCACAAGAATCAAACTAGAATATGCACACTCGCCTTAATAGGAGGTTGTTGATCCCATTAATTTCTTCGTCCCTCGCCACCCAATATGGACGACCCAGTTCACAATCTATGTGCCTATTATGAAATAAAAAGAAAATATATATTACAAAATCAAACGAACCGCCATTATAACAGGGATACACTTGGAACGACAAGAAAAAAGGTGCGATCTCTTTCAGAGACAAAGGAAATCAATTGAAGGTTAATCAAATGACACTTTTCGCAAGTAGAGTTTCCATGTCGGGCTTATGAGTGAATGCTACGGCTGCGTTGCTCTCTTATCGCCCTGAGGACGTTGTTAGCCACATCGGTTTCTTGTTCAGAACGGGATTTGTACATAACTTTTCAGGTTTTAAAACTTTGCTTTTGAAATAGGCTTTTATATTTTTATCAGTCGGTAAAATATGTTGTCAGATACGTTTGTAGTCAGACGATCCAGCTGAGTAAACTACGGAACGCGCGGTTGCTCGCCGTAGAGGTTCGAGTCCTCCCTGGGGCATGGGTGTGTGTGTTGTCCTTAGGTTAGTTTAACTAGGTTTAAGTAGTTTGTAAGCTACGGACTGATGACCCCGTAGTTTGGTCCGATAGATTTACAAACATTTGAACATTTGATTTGAGTAAACTACGCTACTCACTAGCAGGCCGCGACACATGGTTTGGGAAACCACTGTTTTAGAGCAATGCAGTTAAAGAAGGTTAATATGGAATAATATTTCCGAGAAAAGAATACTGGGCATGTTTGATAGTTTTTTATTATTACAACAGAGGAATGACGTCAGCTGGAGCACAGACGTGCACTCAGTCGGAAAAGTGATTCTAAAAGGCCGCGGCTGCAAAATCTTTGACATCGGCACGTCTGGCCGGTTCGTTGGTTGGTGGTTGTCTGAGGGACCAAATTAGATTGGTCATCGGACTCTCTGGTCGTGTGCCAATGTCCTTTCGTATTTACTTATGTGTAGCTTGATGAGATATTGTTATACTCATTTTCGTCTTATAAGCAAACTAGCCGGAACGTAGTTGTATGTAAAATCTTCTTACGGTTTTAATTATTTCGTATTACTACCTCCGTATTTTTCGTGTAATATCTCAAATGTTTTATTTAATTCACGATACATTTGTTGTTAATGTCTCTAATGTTTACTTAACAACTTAGTGTTGGTCTAAAATGTACATGCAACATACCAGGGTGTGCGACGGACCAGGGTGTTTCACAACGAGCGCGTCGCTTTATTACTCAGTTACTAATAATGCCAACATAATAGAACAGATCCTCTTTTTTTTTGGGGGGGGGGAGGGGGGGAATTATTCAAATCTATCACCTTCGAGCCCATTTGATTTTTTAATGAAAAGTGTTCTACGCTCCAGGTGGTTGTAGAAAAATATTATTTTTATTTGTCAAAGATGTCAGCAGTTTACTTCCATACACGTTTTTTATAACACAAAGTAGCAAGTTAAACGAGCACGATCAACTAAAGTGCAAGTTTTTAGGGGTCAAAAAATGACACTTGCAACAAAATCTAAGGATTATTAAATATAATTTAAGTTGAAACGATTATATTACAGCCTGCAATGTTTATATTGTGAAACTAAACAGCATAATCCAGATCTGAAATATGTGGAGTGAAATTATTGCGCTGAAACTATCAGTTGGTATACGTGTGTAATGCTCATTAAATTAATTAGCCTGAACGGATATCAAGAGTTTTGGAACGTTATTTTAACTGGCATTCGCGCAGCACATGTTACACGAATCGGAATGCAGACCGACCGGTAATACAAATAAATCACCTGCTAGAAGGTAATCGTTTACCAATAAAACGGGATGCGCTACGTGATGGTAATGTAAACAAGTTCATTTCTAAATAAACTTTTCACACATTAAAGGCCCGTGCATTGAATTATCACTGTTCAACCATTACCAATAGAAAATAGTCGTATAATGGCGTGGCAAAAAGATCGAAAATGTGATCATCTAAAATTTTGCCGATAATCACACAAGCAGTTCCGTTACGCACAATAGGAACCACAATTTACCTTGTGATTATAATGTTCAAATGTTCAAATGTTTGTTAAGCTTATGGGACTTAACTACGGGGTCATCAGTCCCTAAACTTACAAACTACTTATGAACTAACTACGTACGTACTAGGACGGCACAAATATCCATGCCCGAGGGGGGATTCGAACCCCCGACCGTAGTGGCCGTGCTGACCGTGACTGGAGCGCCTCAGTCACCTCGGCCACCGCGGCCGGCCCTTGTGATTATACTTAAACATTGTAAGCCTTTGATAGTAAATCTGAAATAACTTTGAATATCACCGTGCGCTCAAGATAACGCTGTTTTTGTTATGTAACGTACGTGTTTCATAACTGGTCCCATGAAATTCGATTTAAATTAACTTATTCTTCACACGTAATGATGCGGTGTACCTCAAAATTATATCCTTTATATTGAATATAAAATTGAAATAATTAAAAATGGTGGAAGATAAGGAATTAATGATAATCTCTACTAGAAAATTAGGGTTTCCACGTTAACCACGATTCATTAAGAAAATCTTCAACTGCACATAACTACATTTACAAAGTTAAGATTCACCATTACCTTAAAAATATTCCTTGCTGTTCATAATAATATACAAATATATCATACTAGAACTGACATGTGATTACATTTTCTCGCAATTTGGTTGCATAGATCCTGAGAAATCAATATCCAGAACAACCCCGTCTGGTCATAATAACGGCCTTGATACACCTAGGCATTGAGTCAAACAGAGCTTGGATGGCGTGTACAGGTACAGATGCCCATTGCAGCTTCAACACGATACCACAGTTCATCAAGAATAGTGACTGGCGTATTGTGACGAGCCAGTTGCTCGGCCACCATTGACCAGACCTTTTCAATTAGTGATATATCTGGAGAATGTGCTGGCCAGGGCAGCAGTCGAACATTTTCCGTATCCAGAAAGGCCCGTACAGGACCTGCAACATGCGGTCGTGCATTGTCTAGCTGAAATTTAGGGGTTTGCAGGGATCGAATGAAGGGTAGAGCCACGGGTCGTAACACATCTGAAATGCAACGGCCACTGCTCAAAGTGCCGTCAATGCGAACAAGAGGTGACAGAGACGTGTAACCAATGGCACCCCATACCATCACGCCGGGTGATACGCCAGTATGGCGATGACGAATACACGCTTCCAATGTGCGTTCACCGCGATGTCGCCAAATACGGATTTTACCATCATGATGCTGTAAACAGAAACTGGACTAATCTGAAAAATGACGTTTTGCCATTCGTGCACCCAGGTTCGTCGTTGCGTACACCATCGCAGACGCTTCTGTCTGTGATGCAGCGTCAAAGGTAACCGCAGCCAAGGTCTCAGAGCTGATAGTCCATGCCGGTGAAAACGTCGTCGAACTGTTCGTGCAGATGGTTGTTGTCTTGCAAACGTCCCCATCTGTTGACTCGGGGATCGAGACGTGGCTGCACGATCCGTTACAGCCATGCGGATAAGATGCCTGTCATCTCCACTGCTAGTGATACGAAGCCGTTGGGATCCAGCACGGCGTTCCTTATTGACGTCCTGAACCCACCGATTCCATATTCTGCTAACAGTCATTAGATCGCGACCAACGCGAGCAGCAATGTCGCGAGACGATAAACCGCAATCGCGAAAGGCTACAATCCGACCTTTATCAAAGTCGGAAACGTGATGTATGCATTTCTCCTCCTTCCACGAGGCATCACAACAGCGTTTGACCAGGCAACGCCGGTCAACTGCAGTTTGTGTATGAGAAATCGGTTGGAAACTTTACTCATGTCAGCGCGTTTTAGGTGTCGCCACCGGCGCCAACCTTGTGTGAATGCTGAGAAAAGCTAATCATTTGCATATCACAGCATCTTCTTCCTGTCGGTTAAATTTCGCGTCTGTAGCACGTCATCTTCGTGGTGTAGCAATTTTAATGGCAAGGAGTGTATATTTATAAATTGTTCTACATAATTGCTGTCTCCATTGTTCGGTAGATCAGCTTCCATCTAATGCACTCCGTTCACTGTTCAGACTATCACAGACTAACATACTCTGCTGTCTATTCTTTGACAAGGGATCAAAGACATCACAGTACACTTTGCTGACATACGTTGACATTGGTGGAAAGTATCGATTTGAAAACGTACATAGACAGGAAACTTCGATGTACAACTTTTTGCAAAGAAAAGAAAAAAACCTAAATTCTTTACTGGAGATCGACCTCCTTAGATTTTTAGCCATATTTCGAATGTATTTCTTTTCAATAAATGTATGTATCCCTATAGTTATTTTTAAATTCTCTAATCAAGTACTTTTTAGACATACCACGGGGTATGTTCGAGCCGACCGCGGTGGCCGAGCGTTCTGCGGCGCGTCAGTGACAGTCTGCACGGCCACTACGGTCGGGGATTCGAATCCGCCTCGGGCATGGGTATTTGTGCCGTCCTTAGTATTAGCTTGTTCATAAGTAGTTTGTAAGTTTAGCGACTGATGACCCCGTAGTTAAGTCCCATAAGGTCTACAAACATTTGAACATTTTGGTATGTTCGGGAACGTAAAGGTTAAAAACTTGTTTTCATAGTTTTCAAGCTGGTTTTTAGATATATATCGAAATCTAAAATCCAGCGATACATAAACATCTACATAGTGATTTAAGCTATACGCCTTCCAAATTTTACAGGTTTTATTTCCGAACTATAGCTTTTTAGTTAAGAAAAGAAACTCCATTTAAAATTTAATTTTCTACAAGCTAATATTTTTCCTATATTAACTGCATGTGACACCGCGGGACAGAGATACTCTAAATATATTTGGTCAAATTGTATCTAAAACTGTAAAATACACTGATAAAGGAATTTCTAGTTAGTGCTAACAGGACATTAATATCTGTGAACAGGCTATGAACGTATTACTGCGCCCATGACTTGGCCGCGTAGTCTCAGGCGTCATGCTACGGAAGTTCAATAAATGTTTAAATGTTTGTAAATCTATCAGACTCAACTGCATGGTATTAGTAAATATCTTGTAAGTCTAGGGTTTGAGGACCCAGCAATTTGGTCCAATAGGTTTACAAACGTAAATACGGCTCAGAGTAGTCTCGTTTAGTTAGATTTAATATGGATCGTAATCACGGCTTGTGTACACCGTGTAACATCTCTGGAAATGTCGCAAACAGTGGTGGACGTGAGCGGTGTCGATACGGGCCACTAGAGGGCGCCCGCGAGTGTGAGCAGAGCGTAGAGGTCTGCACGTCGCTCGGTTGCTCGCTCGAATCGCGTGATACACGTCGTTCTCTGACAGTCCGACAGGTGTCGGTACTGCAGCTTGCGGCAAGGCGTGTGGCTGCGCTCGACTTTTTCCTCGCTCGTTCGAGCGGCGCACGCTCGACTGGCCCGACCGTCCACACTGCCCGCTCGCCACTCGGTCGCCCACAGCAAGGCGAGTGTCGGGAGCAAACTATATGCTTGAGAATACATCCTGACTGAGAAATTTGGAATTTTTTCCTTTCCCGGGTGCTTCGAAAGCTGTTGAAAGCTAGTTGATCTAGCCATTCAGTTTCGCATTTTATACTTTACCATACATGTTATTACGCGTGATTAACATAAAGTTTATGTGCTAAGATCATTTACTAAATGAGTTTTCCAGGATCTTTCTTTCGTTGTTGTTCCCATCTTGCGGACTGTTAGTGACTGTTTAGTGGTAGGTGTTACTTGCCATCTTAATGAGGAAGTGATTGTATTTTATATGCATTCCTCTTATCACTCTCAAGTCCTGGAATACTTTTTCCGTCTTTTATATTGATATTAAATACACAATATTGATGTACACACTTCAGGTTAGTTTTGTGCATCTCTCTCTCTCTCTCTCTCGCACCTCGTTAATATATATTTCCGTAGCATTTTGGCACTGTGCGTGGTTGCTGCGCCTCTACCTTTTCCGAGTGAGTCCTTAACGGCAATTTTTCCAGTTGCAACATTCATATATCTCCCACTGCCACTGTTGTCTTTCTTAGCTACATAACAAAGAACGTATGCATGCTTTTGTGCAATACAACATAGGATCCTCGCTTTCTTCCGTGTCTTGATAAGAGGTCGGCCTAGGTACATTGCAGGGGGAGCGAGAATTAGGGGGACAGCTCAAAAAATTATTTTGATTTTATCGAAGTTGAATCTATGGAATTTGTCTTTTATCAAAAGATACTTTCATACCAAACATCATTAAAATAGCTTCTCTAGTCTCTAAGTTTTCAACGTGTTTCTATTTTAGCGACAATTTTGGAGGGACCGTTTCACCCCTTAAATATGCTTCTCCGCCGCTAAAAAATAATACGTGTCCCATAGTTTTTCATGTATTATAACGTATGCAAATTTCATAAAAATCGGAGAGTGACACTTGGGTAGGTTTCCTTGTGAGTACAGCGGCAGCACTACGCTGTGCGGCCTCTGCCCGCCCCGCCCCACGCAGCCTCGTTCGAGTGTCAACACGCTCGCTGCGAGCGTAACACACTCGGCGCGCCACAGCCGAGCGTTGCGCACTCGACCGAGTACGAGCGAGCGAAACCGGCGATTTGCAGACCTCTAGCAGAGCGACACGTGTAGAGGGCTGCTGACTGCTGAGGCGACGGCCTGTTTCTCACAAGGGGAGGCCGCCAATTGTGAACTTCAGATTCGATTCATACTGCGCCATAATAAAAGCTCATGGCCAGAGGTGTAATTTGGCAAAGCAACAAGATGCACTTCTCCGCCGTTGTCCTGAAAATCGACAATTAAAAAAAGCCGTTGCGGTGAAATATGCTCTACGATGAGTAATATTGTACACAGGCGTGGCGCAGCGGTAAACGCTCGGGTTTGTAATCCAACGGTCGTCGGATCGAATCTCGCGGCATGCAACTTTTTTTTAATTCATGAGTGGTAGTTATCATAGAAATATGGAAAGCAGAAAACAGCACGACATCGAGCACATCTGATAAACGATGCGTTTTTACAAGAACAATTGTTTTTCAAATTATCTGTTGGGAAACACACCAGATTGACATTCTGAAAAATTGTTTTATCGTTCGTCAGGTTTGAATGACACTATACGTATTCGTTTCGGAATATCGTTTATACTTCTTCCGTTAACTATACGTGGTAAACATTATGAAGACAATTAATAACATTTGTGAAATACAACTTTGTTTGCGGAAAAGATAATGATATTCGAAGTCGCCAGTTGCATATAATAAGTTGTTTTAAAGTCGTTTGTCGTGGAAAAACTGGCGACTTCGAACATCAAATATTATTAATTGTCTTACATTTGAATTATAAAACACAAATAATAAAAAACAGTTGCATGCCGTGAGATTCGATACGACCTTCGGATTACGAACCCGAGCGCTTACCGCTATACAATATTACCCATCGTAGAGATTGTTGAGTATTTCACCGCAACGGCTTTTTTTAGCTCTAGATTTTTTCGACAGTGGCTGAGAAGTGCATCTTGGTGCTTTGCCAAATTATACCTCTGGCCATGAGCTTTCATTATGCGCAGTATGAATCGAATCTGAATTTCACAATTGGCGGCCTCCCCTTGTCAGTCGCTCTCCGTCGTTCTCAGTTGCTGTTGACATCCACTATCAGTCGTTTTTACTTGGAATTAGATATTGGCTTGCTGCTAGTATCATTTTGTCTAAGTTGAACTGTTTTTTATAGTTAGCAAGTGATGAGCTGTAGTTTATGCCAGTTTTGTATGGATCGCGCGTGTTGCGCACTGATGGTTACTTGCTATTAAAATATTATGTTCTCAGTTTCAGACAGTAACCATCTGTACTTAATACTCCCCTGTTCCAATACGTATTAGCCTGTCCCGAATCCATGGCATCGAACCTGCAATTTTGTTAATCACCGTGCTAAATATTGGCTCATGGGCATGGAATTGTAAGGAAACGGTGTTGTTGCCTTCCGCACGTAACTAATGAGGTAATTATGTATTTTTACGGAAAAAGGGGTGTTATAACTGATATAGCGAACGTTTTTCTTATTGTAAATGTGAATGACGTTGCTCAATTAGTAGTGGAAAAAAGTTGTTGCAACAGTGTCAGTTGTGGAAAAATGTTCAAATGTATGTATAGCTTATGGGACTTACAAACCACTTATCAACTAGCTTATGCTAAGGACGGCACAAATATCCATGCTTGAGGGGGGGATTCGAACCCTCAACCGTAGTGGCCGTGCAGACTGTGACTGGAGCGCCTCAGTCCCCTCAGCCACTCAGTTGTGGATAAATGAACTATTAAATCATTGATGAGTAATGAAAAAGCTGTACCGTACTCATTATTTCAAAAACACGCTTCGCAAGCATTCCTAACAGGTCTCATCTCGCAACTCCAAGAACAAAGAGGAAACTTACCTTGCGAAGGAGATTCCAAGACAAAAGTAAAGTTAAAAGATTCTTGTTTCTGAGTGCCCCATCTCTAACTTATTTGTGTAGCTTATTTATGTCACGATAATGAGCCACCCAATTAGTGAACAACTCGAAACATTACAAATAAGGACACAGAAATTAGGAGGTACTTCGGAAGTAGTCGTCTTGTTGGCTTTCCTGTCTGTAATGATATGCCCACTACTCTCCATTACACAGAGGTGATATAGGGTTGCGATGTGTACATATACAGCTAGCGGTCGAGTCTCTGACACTTTTGGCCCACTTTAGGTTACGGTAGTAACACTAAAAGTGGACGTTTGCGATCGTCTTTTGACAGCTCGAAATTTAAATGAAAATAACGACTTAACCATGCATCTGACATTAAAATTGAATAACTGAATTTGTAGAGGAGAAAATTCTCTACAACGTCGCTCTCTTATGTTTTTGGCATATCTCGTATCGTTTCAGAGATATTTGTAAAAATAACGGCGATTTTGGGATGTCTGTCTGTCTGTCCGTCCGTCCGTCTCTCTGTCCGTAACGTGTTCCCTGTTTTTAAGACGAACCGTTCAACCGATCAACACCAAATATTGCACACATAATTGTAGGCCGCCAGAGACCAGAACCTCCCTTTTTCAAATTTTTCGGACAACAAATACGGTAGGAATACCGAAAAAAGCCGTTTGTGATATAATTGTAATTGCAAACGAACCGTTCATCTGACAAGAAAATTGAATAACGTAATTGGTAAAGAACCTAATTGGTAGAGGGGAAAATTCTCTAAAACTTCGCCCTATTATTTTTTTCATATCTTGCATCGTTGCAGAGATATTTGCAAAATAACGGCGATGTGACTGTCTGTCTGGCTGTGACGTGTTCCCACTTTTTAGGTCGAACCGTTCAATTGATCAGCACCAAATTTTACAGACATAATTGTTGGCCAACAGAGACCAGAACCTCGCTTTTTGAAATATTTCGAACAAGAAATACGTTAGTAATACAAAAAAAGAAAAAAACGTTTGTAATGTGATTTTAATTGCAAATAAACCATTTATCTGACGCGGAAATTGAATAAACGAATTTGTAGAGGAGAAAATTCTGACATTTTCCCGTGTTTTTTTTTTTTTTTTTTTCTTTTTTTTTTTTTCATATCTCGTATCGTTTGAGAGAGATTTGCAAAAAAATAACAGAGATTTGACACTCTCCATTAAATTAACGAAAACCAGCCGTTCGCAGATGTCACGTGACATTCCTCGCCCAGAACTGTCTCTGGCATACGCCATCTTGCGTTGCGTATTTCATGATTTTCTTATTGTAACTTACACGTTGTCATTTCAAAGCAATGGCGCACTGAAGAATTAACAAAAAGACGTCGTTCTTCGTACGATAAATGATAATCTAGTGTCTACAAAGGCCATATTAGCATCAGTTAAAAACGGCCATCAATAGTATGAGATTAAAGAACGCAATTCCTAACTGTTAGCTGTATCTTAGTGGGCAATGTGTTGGACTCTGACGCTGAAGGTAAGTGGTTCGGAACCCGTCAGTAACTAATTTTTTTTCCTACAAGGGTTTCAGACACTCTTATTAATTTTTTATTATGTAGATTATTATTTTGGTCCAAAATGTTTGCAAAAACTTTTGAAACTGCAAATCTAAAGTGGGTCGTAATACACGTCAGTGCGATTTTTTTTATAAGGGCAAGGCATTGGCTCAAAAATGTTCAAATGTTTGTAAATCTTATGGGACTTAACTACGGGGTCATCAGTCCCTAAACTTACAAACTACTTATGAACTACTTACGAACTAGGACGGCACAAATATCCATGCCCGAGGGGGGATTCGAACCCCCGACCGTAGTGGCCGTGCAGACCGTGACTGAAGCGCCTCAGTCCCCTCGGCCACCGCGGCCGGCAAGGCATTGGCATAGTTGTAATTTGCACTCCAGTGTTTCATGTGAAAAGGATTCAGACACGAACATTGTGGCACGACGGGAATTAACTCTCTTCGTGCGCGGGATGGTAGCTGGAACTTGAGCATGCATATTCGGAAATCGTTAGGGAATACAATATTTCGAGATTCTCAGTGTCAAGAGTTGGCCGAAAACGCGAAATTTGAGGCATTACCTACCACTGACAGCACTGGCCTGCACTAATTGAGCGAACGCAGCGGCGTGTGCGCGGAGCATTTGTTGTATCAGCCGAATGAGGCTGCGTACTTCAATCATCGCAGGAACGCGACTGTAGTGCCATCGGGTGTCCGGTCTCGGAAATTCAATTCGGAATGGGACTCCGAAGGATAGTACGAGGGCGGTTTATAAAATTCTCTTAATTACCACGAGAGGTCAGCGCCCGCGCAACGAGTGGTTCACGTGATTTTGTTTAGACTGCTGCCTGCAAACACGCGTTACATCGGAGCTCTTGAAAGAGAGCTGTGACTCTGTTGTTCCCGCGCAGGGATTTGCGAAGATTGAAAAAAAAAATCGAGATTCTAGCAATGATTTAGTACTTCCTATATAAAGGTTGAAAGCATGTGGACGACCACATTACACAGGGGAACTCTGTACCTTCATATTCGTCTGTTGGCAAGTGGTGAAAAGAATTTAAATTTGGTTGTCCAAGATGGTCACTACTCCTGAAATCATTTCAAAAGTGCATAAAATACTCCTGGAGGATCTCAGATTGAAAGTGCGTGAAATTTCTCACGCTTCCCAGATGTCACCTGAAAGGGTTATCACATTTTAACCGAAGAATTAGAAATGAAACATTAGCTGCAAAATGGGTGCCGCGACTCAGGAAGCTTGGTCAAAAAGGCGTGAGAATGAACATATCGGAACAATGTTTAGCCCAGTTTAGAAGAAACGAAGAAGATTTTTTGCTCAGGTTTGTGACTACAGATGAGACTTGGGTGCACTACTATATCCCAGAGACAAAACAACCGACACTGTAGTGGAAACATGCTGATTCTTAGCCACCAAAGAAAGCAAAGACAATTCTCTCGGCTGGAAAGGTCACGGCATCAGTGTTGTGGGATGTGAAGGGGATTCTGCGTGTAGATAATCTCGCCACTGAGCAAACAATTGAGGCGCTCCAGTCACGGTCTGCGCGGCTACTACGGTCGGGGGTTCGAATCCCCCCTCGGGCATGGATATTTGTGCCGTCCTTAGTGCTAGCTAGTTCATAAGTAGTTTGTAAGTTTAGGGACTGATGACTCCGTAGTTAAGTCCCATAGACTATACAAACATTTGAACATTTTTTTTTTATCAAGGAAGAACGTCATCTTCCATCAAAACAATGCGCGCCCGCACACGTGTGCCGTCGCCATGGCAAAATTACACCAACTAAGGCAAGAATTGTTGCTACACCCGCCGTATTCACCTGATACGGCTCCGTAAGGCTTCCATACCTTCCCAAAACTGAAAATTTTTCTTGGTAGACGAAGATTCACTTCCAAAAAAGAACTGATAGCCGCGATTGACAACTATTTAGCAGTCCTGGAGGAATCTCATTTTCGAGATGGAGTCAGGTCACTGGAACATCGATGGGCAAAGTGTATTAATCTGCAAGGAGACTACACTGAAAAATAAAGTTTCAGTGATGTAAGTACTTATTTGTATTCAGTTCCGAGAACTTTGCAAATCACCCTCGTAGTATACCTCAAGGGTGTCAACTCAGAGTAGTTCTGAAGCACAATGCCGCGGTGGAGTAGCCGAGCGGTCTAGAGCGCCTCGCTGCGGAGCGCGCGGTTGCTCGCCCTGGAGGCTAGAGTCCTCCCTGGGGCATGGGTGTGTGTGTGTGTGTTTGTCCTTAGGTTTGTTTACCTAGGTTTAAGTTGTTTGTAAGCTACGGACTGATGACCACGCAGTTTGGTCCGATAGATTTAAAAACATTTGAAGATTTGATTTCTGAATCACACTATCCAGAAAATTCCAAGAAAGTTTTTAGAGCAGCACATGTATGTTCTTAGCAGTGAAAATTGTGCTGCAGGAAGGTCGAAGAGCGTAAGTGGTAGCGTGTTAGCCTCTCACGTGGACACTCAATGTTCGCACCTACGTTCAATAAACATTTTTATTATTTATTTCACTCTTCCCAGCCGTGTCTGTCTGTCTCTGTATACGTACAACAAAGCACGCTGCAACTGACATTACATAAATTAAGTTCTTTATTATGTAAATGATAGTACTTCATACCATTATTTTTTCAAATTGTTATAATTAAAAAAAAAGAATATGTTTGCCAAAGTTAGAACCGAAGCCAGAACATTCTGATAGTAGTCAAACATGCTACTGCCCGAGCTATTTTGCCACACGGATTTAAATGACTTATTGACTAGTATATAAGGTGTATATGAGTTGTTGCTCAAACTATACAACCTTTTTGTCGGAATTATGTTGACCAGTAGTCAACACGGATTCAGAAAGTATCACTCTTGCGAAACACAGCTTGCCCATTATTCACATGAAGTGTTAAGTGCCATCGACAAGGGATCTCAAATCGATTTCATACTTCTGGATTTCAGGAAGGCTTTTGACACTGTACCGCACAAGCGGCTTCTTATGAAATTGCGTGCTTATGGAATATCTCCCCAATTGTGCTGTTGGATTCACGATTTCCTATCAGAAAGGACACAGTTCGTTGTAATTGACGGTAAGTCATCGAGTAAAACAGAAGTGATATCTGGCGTTCCACAGGGAAGCGTTATAGGTCCCCTACTCTTCCTCGTGTTTATAAACGATTTAGGAGGCAATCTGAATAGCTCCCTTGGATTGTTCGCGGATGATGCTGTCGTTTATCGGTTAGTGAAATCAACAAAGGATCAATAGCAACTGCAAAGCGATTTAGACAAAATTTCTGCATGGTGCGAAAATTGGCAATTGACACTAAATAAAGAAAAGTGTGAAGTAATACACATGACCACTAAAAGAAATCCGCTGAACTTCAATTACGCGATAAAGCAGTCAAACCTTAAGGTCGTAGATTCTACCAAATACCTAGGAGTTACAATTACGAACAACTTTGACTGGAGAGAACACACAGAAAATATTGTGGGGAAGGCGAACCAAAGGTTACGTTTCATCGGCAGAACGCTTCGAAGATGCACCAGCTCCACCAAAGAGACTGGCTACATCACACTTGTGCGTCCTCTCCTGGAGCACTGTTGCCCCTTGTGGGAGCCTCACCAGGTGGGATTGACGGAAGACATTGAGAAGGTTCAGAATAGGGCAGCTCGTTCTGTTTTATCACGTTACGGGGGGGAAAGCGTCACGGAAATGTTGCACGAATTGAGGTGGAAATCATTAAAAGAAAGACGTTATTCATTGCGGCGTGATCTGTTTGCGAAGTTTCAATCACCGACTTTTAGTTCTGAATGTGAAAATATTTTGCTAGCACCCACCTACTTAGGGAGACATGACCATCCCAATAAAATAAGAGAAATCAGATCGAAAACGGAACGATTTCTTTGTTCTTTCTTCCCTCGCGCTATTAGAGAATGGAACGGTAGAGAAAAGTTATGAAAGTGGTTAATAAACCCTCTGCCAGGCACTTGAATGTGATTTGCAGAGTATGTATGTAGATGTAGATTATCTGGGTAGTGTGCTTGTCAGTTCTATTATCTGAGTACAGTGCAGTCGCCACGAGGAGCACTTTGCTCAGCAGAATAGTTAGCGGCGAAAGCCATCGCTTCAGCTGACAGGATCCTTAGTCTTTCTCCTGCTCTTGCAGCACTTACAGTTAAAGGTCGACCACTGTACGTAACAAGAGCTTTGTTTTAGCACTAAAACTAGTAAATGAGGTCCGTGTGAACTACTGGTTACTACTTGCTATAAAGCCTTGTTCCCTGGCCCAAACTGAGAACTGACTCGTTTCAAATTACTACAATAACAGGAAGTTAATACTACAGTGGTAAATATACATAGTTCACTCGTTATTACACAGACATTAATAAGCAAGCCACCACAATTGAGGTTATCTTAGAAAGGTGGCTAAGAAAACATTTGTCTCGTTTCCGCCGGTTGTCCTGGGTGTCGGTGGCCGAGCAGAGAGAGAGACCGACACAGGAAAATAGGATGCACACGTGTGCAGGTACAGAGTCTGACGTGACCAGCCAGTGGGACAGCAGAAACTAGAAACACTAAGCTAGATTATAACATGTTGTATATTTCGTAGAAATATAATACTTAACTTTTACATTGTTCATGACTGCCAACTAAGTGTACTGCTGAGACATAGGTTAACTACGTAGAGGCCTGCCTACTGATGAGTCCGTTTCAGTGCCTGTCCTAATCCCAAGGCTTAACTGGTGCCTATCTGATTCCCAAGTGAACGATGCAGTTCAGTGGTGGCCACGAGCGGGGTTGCAGCAGAGGGCGCTCGTGGCCGACGTCGTAAGAACGCCGCGCCGTGCGTGCATGGCGGCGCGCGGCGAAAGTGCGCGGCACGTACTTTAGGCTTGTGCGACACCACAAAAACATTTATGGCGCAACGGAATATAGATACGAGAAAAAAATTGCATCTGAACTAGTTCTCGGCACTTGTGAAGAACAATATTAAAGAGGGAAGGTGCTCTTTCTCCCGTGTTTCTTCATCTCACTATCCTCCTTCCTCCCCCCCCCATTCCCCCTCCCCGTACCGCTGCTCCTCCTCTCCCCTCTCCCCACTGACATCGGCCCTCCTGTAATCAAGCAAGCACCAAACAGTCCGTCCACATGACAGAAGTCGCGTACCTCATTCGAAACAAGTACGTTTTCCATCTACTACGTAATCCCCAATCCACCGTAAGGTGCATGACGGAGGTTAACAGCCGGCCGCGGTGGCCGAGGGGACTGAGGCGCTCCAGTCACGGTCTGCACGGCCACTACGGTCGGGGGTTCGAATCCCCCCTCGGGCATGGATATTTGTGCCGTCCTTAGTATTAGCTAGTTCTTAAGTAGTTTGTAAGTTTAGGGACTGATGACCCCGTAGTTAAGTCCCATAAGCTATACAATCATTTGAACATTTTTTGGAGGTTAACAACAACAACAACTACTACTACTGCTACTACTACTACTACTACTACCCTTTCTTTTCTCATCGCGAACAGAGCGTGGAAAAAGCAAATGCTTTTATGCCTCTGTACGAGCCATAATCTCAAATTTAAAAAAAAGTTCTAATGTTTGTAAATCTATCGGACCAAACTGCGTGGTCATCAGTTCGTAGCTTACTAACTACTTAATCTAAGGTAAACTAACCTAAGGACAAAACACACACACACACACACACACACACACACACACACACACGCCCAAGGGAGGACTCGAACCCCCGACGGCGAGCAACCGCGCTCTCCGCGGCCATAATCTCTCGTCTCTACAGTAAATGTAAGATGGAGGCAGTAGAATCATTCTGCTGACAGCTTCAAATTCCGAGCCACTTAATTTACGCCGTAGTTTTTCTCGAAAACAATGTCGGTTTCCCTCCAGCGATCCGATTTGTGTTTTCACAGCATCTCTGTAACACTGACGCATTCATCGGACGCACTAGTGACAAACCTAGTAGCCCTCTCTGATTTACTTCTACGTTCTTCCTATAAACCGATCTGATGGGGATTCTAGACACTTGAGCAATACTCAAGACGGGGTCGCACAAGCTGTCTCCTTTTTAGATGAATCACATCTACCCAAAATTCCACCCGCCCTCCCCACCACTGCCGTTACAGGCTCTGTCCATTTCATATAGCTGTGCAGGTATTTAAGCGACGCGACTCTGCCACGCAATATACTATTAATGCGGCATTAGTTTCGCCATTCTTCGTGGACCCTGCACCATCCGTCAAATCGAAAATGGACGTGACAGACGGCAGTGCCGCCTGTCGGAACTAATCCAATGAGCGATGGGAGCGGAAAGAGTGGCTTGTGATGTCGCGACGCAGATGGAGTGTCGGCAGAATTATGCAGCCAAATTACCACTCTGGCGAACGCGCGTTTAGCGGGAGAAAAGGGGTGGGGGCGAGGGTCGATCAGTAACGAAGGGCAGCGGGTTTCGCGTGACCTTTCCAGTAATCAGATTACGCATTAACAACGCTTCAGCGCCGCGCCCGTTGCTATTGGGAAGTTTTGCTGCCATCAAGCTCGTCTGCCAATACATTAGATCGCTAATAACTCTTACAAGGAAAGTACTTGGGCTCGAACAAACATATCTGTATGAAGGTTTGCTTACAGGATCTCTACGTATACCTCAGGGTGCTGGTGGGTGTCGATTTTATGCAAAACCTTGCAATCATGCTGTAGATAGCACTGTAGATGTAATTGTACGCGACATACGTAATGCAGATATCTTAACTATAACTTATGTAATAATCATCGTACATGTTCTCTAGCGTATTGTCATCAAAAACCGTGATGATAGTTGGAACTTTAACCTTCTTCCCGAAAGACTGTTGGTATTCACTGCCACTGCTTCCATCGCCTCCTCCCGCACTTACCGTAGCACTACCGCTTGCAATGAATTGTTCGTCACTATCATCCCTATTATCATCATTATGTGTTAGTGTTACAACCGTATCTAACTTATGCTCATATTTCTGTACCATAACAGATACGAGAAAGCATGCGAATGATTCATCTTCTACACTAATACCATCTTCACGATAAAGGGTTCTTCGTAACTTCATCTCAACCAATCGCAATATATTAGCAGGATTGATTACCAACCGCCGTCCCATCTGACGCTTCACCACACAAATAACGTCACAAAACGCGACTTCGGAGGCACACTGCACCGTCCCTACTGGCGAACCGACAGGTCAAAGTGCAATGCGGCATGGCACACGCAGAGGCCTCTAACGGACGACTGCAAAGTTTTGCAGATGCGGGAGTATCACTGGTGCAATAAGGGACCTATACATTATCTCTCATACGATTTTGGTGTATATGTGTTTGTTCGGGCCCAAGTACTTTCCTTATTAGTTTTTTTTTTTCAATTTTCTACAGATCATTAAATACGTCTAATGAATTAATAGCTATATGATTTACCCTCGTTTTGTTCCAGGGTCTTGCATCGTAAGCAGATAGAAGAAAGTCTCAGATACTAAGGTAAGTAGTTACTTGTGATAGAAATTTTCGGTGCTGCGCCTTAATTTTGTTTCGCTATTAAAATGCACAAATTACCTCTTCGTGGAAGAAACTTTTAGTGAATATCCCTAAATGGACACTCGACTGACATTCGGGAGGATGGTCTTTCAAACCCGCCTCTGGATATGCAAATTTAATTTTTCTGAAATTTTAAATCGCTCCAAGCAAATGTCGGAATAGTTCCTTCCACAGGGCACGGCCGGTTTCCTTCCCCGCCCTTATCAAATTAATCGAGGCCTGTGCTCCGTCTCTTAATGGCGACGTAGAACCCTAATCTTCCTTCCCCAAATGAAGTTTGGTAAAACCTGTCCTCAGTAAAAGCACCTTTTTGTATCTTTTATTAACGACAGCTTTATCCATTTCTTGAATACGATTTTGCTCTTTTAATACAAATCATTCCTAAAGAAGTGGAAAAAAGCACGGGTCACTGTGAAGGCCAGCAAATGAAAAGGATTACGTCTGCCAACTTCGTTCCCGATACATAGCATTGGTAAGTACTTCAGTGGAGAAGCTGTTCAGAGAAACGGGTATATCCTGCAAATGTTTGTATAGTCTATGGGACTTAACTACGGGGTCATCAGTGCCTAAACTTACAAACTACTTATGAACTACTTACGAACTAGGACGGCACAAATATCCATGCCCGAGGGGGGATTCGAACCCCCGACCGTAGTGGCCGTGCAGACCGTGACTGGAGCGCCTCAGTCCCCTCGGCCACCGCGGCCGGCTTAGTCATTGGAGAAAATTGAATATTTACGCCCCGCCGGGATTCGCTCCCGGGTCGTTCTGATTACAAGGCAGTTTTGCTGATCACTACGACACTAAGTACATGGCACCCACCGTGGCTATCCTTTCACGCCTCCCGCCAGACGCAAATTCTTAACGTACAACGCACTACCGACGTAATGCCCCTGTACATTATGACTCAGTAATGGCGGCCTGTAGCAGATTCCAGTGAAGGTTTGGGCCTGGTGAGCACCCACACTGCCGGCCGCGGTGGCCGAGGGGACTGAGGCGCTCCAGTCACGGTCTGCACGGCCACTACGGTCGGGGGTTCGAATCCCCCCTCGGGCATGGATATTTGTGCCGTCCTAGTTGGTAAGTAGTTTGTAAGTTTAGGCACTGATGACCCCGTAGTTAAGTCCCATAAGCCTTACAAACATTTGAACATTCTTTTTAGCACCCACACTGTCTTAAATTCCTTTACTCACAATGTTAAAAAAAATGTCCAATACTTTGCGAGATGGTAGAATTAATCGGAACAAGAAAATAAGTCCAATAAACATGGTTCCAAGAACGTATTCTTTCTGAGGTAAATGCGTGTTTATAGGTGATGTCCCACGTTCGTACATTAAAGGTAATGCATCCCTCTACCATTCATTTGGCGTAATGGATGATGTACCCTTAGATATTCAGCAGATTGTTCAAAATGTTCAAATGTTTGAGAGCTTAAGGGACTTAACTAAGGGGTCATCAGTCCCTAAACTTACAAACTACTTACAACTAAGGACGGCACAAATATCCATGCCCGAGGGGGGATTCGAACCCCCGACCGTAGTGGCCGTGCAGACCGTGACTGAAGCGCCTCAGTCCCCTCGGCCACCGCGGCCGGCAGCAGATTGTTGTTTTAGTACTTACTGGTACGTATTGAAAACACGACCCTCCTTAACCCTTTCGGACCCTCTGGATACAAATGTGTACATAACTTCTACGGTGTCTAACGTGGTTCAGAAGCATTCTGTCTCAATGGAAAGAACATGTATACGACACCTCAGTGTTCAATCATTTCATCATGCACAATTACTGCCACCTGCGGAAGATCACTATAAAAAAATCAAGAAGCGAGTGTTGCACTGCGTAGCAGTTTGCGAACTTCAAAGAACACGGAAATTGTGGGTTACTTTATTCCACTGTACAACTGAAAGTAGAAGTTATTTTGCGATGTAATTATTGAACGATCAGTTTATTTAGTACAACAGTTGGTACTAAAAAATTAATTAACCTAGTCCGTAAAAAAAAGCCTTGTTTTACAGTATACTCAGAGTTGTAGTATGAAAATGGGTGCATATAATTGCATAAATCTTGCTTCTAAAATCATTGAAAATTTAACTTAAATATTACAGCATCAAAAATAATTTCCTTGATAGAGAAAAAAATCAGGTCTGAAAGGATTAAAGTGTAACCACAACCAAACGTTTAGGGCAGTGCTTCCCCAATCTTTTTCCGAACCGGACGCAAAATCTTCCTGGAAAAAATTTCGCAACTCACTATTGTACAGCAATTAATACTAACATAAAAATTTTATGTAACATGAAAATAAATTGCAAATGTTTTATGATAAGGGAGACCTTTGACTTCAAACGCTCAGAACCGCACCAAACCATGCATAGAATAACAAGCAATGATAAACAAAACAGTGATGTGCGTCTTTTCCATGCCAAACGCCGCACTTGTCTGCTAGCCAGACTAGATGGTGGCATAGCGTAACTGTACTAAAAAGTGCTCCACTTTCACGAGTCATATAGATGCAGTACGTATTTCGCTCTTGGAGTGTTCGCAAGTGAGTTACTGTGTAAACTCTGTGCAGTACAGTGACGTCAGGAAGAGAATCCTACGTATGAGGTCCAAATATTAAGGACAAAGTTGTGATGTGCTGAATATGGAAATGACATTGGGGCTGAGGATTTGGAGTTTGTGAATACAATATAGGTATAACATAATAATTCAGAAATATAATGGTGACGATCGAGAAATAAGACGTTATGCTGGATAGATATACGGAATTTGAAGGACAGAAGGAACCTAAACCTGAAGGTTGTTATTGTGCCCATTACACGATAACAGCCATTGGCGCCAACACGTCCGAGAAGCCGCGAATACAAGCTGATTGGTCAACCGCTACAAGGCGGGGGGGGGGGGCAGCCATTCAGCTGGCGGCCGTGGCCTCTTCAAAAAGGTTTCAAATGTTTGTATAGCTTATGGGACTTAACTACGGGGTCATCAGTCCCTAAACTTACAAACTACTTATCAACTAGCTAATACTAAAGACGGCACAAATATCCATGCCCGAGGGGGGATTCAAACCCCCGACCGTAGTAGCCGTGCAGACCGTGACTGGAGCGCCTCAGTTCCCTCGGCCACCACGGCCGGCCGTGGCCTCTTGGTGTGGCATAGACAGGGCCAGTTGTGAGGCCTTGTCTTCTAGGCAATGTTGGTGCAACACGACCTACAGACAAGACCTCACAACAGACCGTGCTACGTCATACTGGCCAGGCCGCAACTGCCGGATGAATGGCTGGCCGCTACGAGGCAGTGGTCGTGCCCCAGTGGTCGGCCATTCAGCTAGTGGTCGCAGCCTGGTCAGTGTGACGTAGCACGGCCTGTTGCGAGGCATTGTCTCTAGGTGGTGTTTAAAGCTCTGTATAGGGAAAGTATGGCCATCCTTTTCCGCGCCGCTTGCCGCCATCTGCGGCTGGCCATTGGCTGAAATCGAGTCACGTGGCTATCTCCGCCATCTTGGTCCTATACGTTGCTTGGCTGCCATGAGAAGCCTTGTGAATATTCGTATGTTTGGGTTTGAATAATGCCACAGTGTTGTACTTTTGGGTGTTCTTAAGAAGCGAAGAAGAGAGGCAAACATTATAGCACTTCCATTAAATATCAGAAATGCAGAAAGGTGAACAGTCTGACTGATGAAAGACGCCAGAGAAAACTAGGAGTCCAGAAGCGAACTTCGGTTCTTGCACTGTAATGATTTCAATTCATAATGTAAATCAATAGATTAAAGATTCACTGTCGAATGGATCACGCAGCAGATAGCTATATATTTTTAACTTGAAGAAATTTGTGAAGAAATTCCTGTATAATGTCGTGAGGTTAAATTATTCACGCGTCGTTGGTTTTATCTGCAGGTAGTTGCCGAAAACACTCAAATTTTGGACATATTAGTGAGTTAACTAGATTCTCTTTTAGATATGAAATTAAAACACAGTTCCTGAAGCAAGCTTTTCTCATTCATTTTTATGTGTTAAGTGTATCATTACAAGAAACAAAGAATTGGAACAAGACAAATATTGGACATTCAAATGTGATTGGCGTTGTAAAGGCACATTTAATTTCTATTTTTGGTAAAAGTTATATAGTGGGTATCTCCTTGCATTTTTCGTACTTCATTTAAGATATAAGTACATAATACGGAAGAAAATACTCATCGAGGACTTATCCATAATCTCAGTTGTTTTCTTAATTTACACTATGCTCCGATGACGAGATGCTCGCGGTCTATTGGAATATTTGGCTACAGTGCAGGTCAGTCTGAATTTATATGTGAACTCCCTAGATCTGGAGCCACAAACGAAACAGTTTTCTTAAAATCGGACGATAAGTATTTTGTATAGCAGCCAGATCCGCATGGACAGAACTACTCGAAGTTCCCGCACCTGTCCGTCGGATGTAACACCCTGTATCTCGAGAATGAAAAGAGTTATCGTTCTGCTCTCAACCTTAAACAAAATTTCGATATCTTACCTACATTTCGTCCGCAGCATTGTATGTGCTAAAATCAACCGTACGCAAAGTCTACGCAATGCGACTTTTCCTCTGCAAACTCTTCAAAATTTTGCTCAGTAGTTTATTTAAATTGATGTAGCACGGAAACTATTAGTTATAATGAATAGAAAATCAGACCATTATCGAGGTAATATATCACACAATAACACGTGAAAAAGTTGAATTTTTTCATCGAATAGTTTTCTCAAAATCGGTTGATAAGTATTGCTAAGCGCTGGGAACGTGGTAGCGGTCGGTGCGTAAGCAGCAGCGGAATAGGCCCAACATGGCCGCTGCTGGCAGGCTGGCCATACTTTCCCTATACAGAGCTTTAGGTGGTGTTGGTTAGTGGCGCCGCCACGTTCTAGCTGGCGACCAATACAAGCTGGCAGTCGTGGCGTAGGTGACCACTGTTCTTACACACGGAACCCGTTACACCACCGCCAGTCCCGCCGTGGCACCCTCGGTTTGGTCGACGTGTTGTCAGTAAGCTGTTCTCTAGACAAGCGGGAACATGTCAGACAACACTATACATATATGATCCTCCGTTTGCATTAATGGAAAGGAGAATTCGAAAAGGGAGAAAGATGCTTATACACGATATGTTAATGTTAAGGGAATGAAAAGGGTTATCTACATTTACATCAGTACTCTCTAATTCACTATGAAGTGCCTGGCACAGGGTTCAATGTATCACTCTAACGCCATTACTGCACCTTCCATTGTCTAAGAGCTCACAGGAAAAAGAAACATTTATATCTTTCTGTAGGAATTCTCATACTTTATTACAATGCTCATTTTCCTATGTAAATGGCTGGCAACAAATATTGTGCTTCACTTAAGTCAGTACTGAGGTTGATTCTGAAGTGCCTCTAACGTAAACCTTGAGAAGGATGTATTCTGTCATTTTATTGTTGACATGTAAATTTTATTTGTGTGACACATCAATATGGATGTATACCAATGTGCTATATTAGAAATTGTTGTTACAGCAGTAATGTAAAAAATTACGATAGGTCTGAAGATGGCGTCTAGCACGCCGAAACCGGTCATATAATTAAAAGAAGAAAGCGATCTTGGCTGAAAATCTTTTTCTTAAACAATTCTAGATCGCTCCAACAATGTGTTCCTTATAAAATATTATCGCTTTTCAGAAACAAAACTGGTGATTTTACTTTCGAAAAGAGTCTTGCTGCAATGATAAACGCCTTTTTTTAATTATCTTCATGCAACACGTGTTATCATTTCCGTGGTACTCTCTCCCCTATGTCGCGATAAGAAAAAATGAGCTGCCCTTCGTTGGACGTTTTCGACGTTCTCAATCAATGCTATCCGGTAAGGCTCTCATACCGCATAGAAATACTCCAGAAGAGGCGGACAAGGATAGTGTAGTGTAGACCGTCTCTAGCGCATTCGTTGCACCTTATGAGTGCTTTGACAATGAACCGAGCCTTTTACTAACATCCCTACATATCTGTGCTCATTCCAATTTAACTTGTTCGTAATTCTGATCCTTAGTTGAATTAATACCCTTTAGTCTGGTGTGATTTACCTAGAAATCGAAAAGTAACGGATTCCTTTTAGTACTCATTTGAATGACCTCACAGTTGCCATTAATTAACCTTCATTCATTGATTAAGCTGTTGTTGTTGTTGTACTGGTTTGGTCCACTTTAGGTTACGGTAGTAACACTAAAAGTGCGCCTTTGTGATCGTCTTTTGACAGCTTGAAATTTAAATGAAAATAAACGGCTTAACCATGCATCTGACACGAAAATTGAATAACCGAATTTGTAGAGGAGATGTGATTTTTTCATATCTCGTATTGTTTCAGCGATATTTGCAAAAATAACGGAGTTTTGACACCCTCCATTGAATTAACGAAAACCAGCCGTTCGCAGATGTCACGTGACATTCCTCGCCCGGAACTCTGTCTGGCATAAGCTATCTTGCGTTGCGTATGTGATGATTTTCTTATTGTAACTTACACGTTGTAATTTCAAAGCAATGGCGCACTGAAGAATTAACAAAAACACGTCGTTCTTCGTACGATAAATGATAATCTAGTTAGTGTCTTCAAATGCCATATTAGCATCAGTTAACAACGGCCATCAATAGTAGTAAATTAAAAAACGCAACTTCTAACTGTTATCGTAGCGTAGTAGGCAATGCGTTGGACTGTGACGCTGAAGGTCAGTGCTTCGAAACCCACCACTAGCTAATTTTTTTTCCTAAAAGGGTTTGACAGTGTTATTAAATAATTTTTTATTATTTAGATTACATATTTTTGTCCAAAAAGTTTGCGAAAACTTATAAAACTACAAATCTGAAGTGGGTCGTAAAACACGTCAGTGCGATTTGTTTTATATACATTGTGTTCAGATAACAACTTGCTTTAATTATTTCCGAATGTCTACATAATCTTTCTCCGGATTATTGTAACCGCGGTGGAGTAGCCGAGCGGTCTGCCGGGCGCCGTGGCTCAGCGCGCCCGGTCAGGGGGCTAAACGCCCTCTGTAATAAAAAAGAGCTGAGCCAAGAACACACCGAACAAGAACGAAAGAACACGAGCAACGTCCGCAACGAAGAGAACTACCAATAGAGAGGAAAAAAAAAAAAAAAAAAAAATAGCGGTGTAAAGCGTCTCGCTGCGGAGCGCGCGGTTGCTCGCCGTGGAGGTTCGAGTCCTCCCTGGGGCATGGGTGTGTGTGTTTGTCCTTAGGTTAGTTTAACTAGGTTTAAGTAGTTTGTAAGCTACGGACTGATGACCACGCAGTTTGGTCCGATAGATTTACAAACATTTGAACATTTTTTTGAATCGGATTATTGTATCTGAGAACGCCGGTGTTTGGTAAATAAAACACTGCTCATAAGAGTGTTAGGAAAGCAGAAAGCAGCCTCCTCGACTACAGAACGCGTGTAATAAGGGCTTGAGGGCAGGCTGGTGCTGCTGCTGGCAGTCTAAGCTCTGCCTTGCTCCCGCCTGTCACTCTGTTTACCTCCGCGCTCCAGATTGGCTTTGATCAAAGCTCCTGCTCTACGGAAAGCTGTGTTTTGGGAAATAGCGTCGGTAAAGCACACACGCCACAGGCGCGAAGGACTGACAGGAGAGATCAGATAGGCAGCGAGTATGAGTCCAATGTCGGGGTTAGAAATAAAGGCGCCGCAGGCAGCGCGCAAATTGAGGCGTGGTACTCTAACTAAAACGTGTTCTGGGGGCGCTGGAGCGACCTGCACTGGCGTGCCGTTGCGGCTGAGGCACAGGTTTTAGCGCCGCATGATGTGGGGTGCGGGGATCCAGTCTACCATACACTGCAGTCGGGACCGCGCATGTGGCTATTGGTGTTACTGACTGTCCGCAGTGGCCTATTTAACGAGGGGGAGGGCTTCCTGGCATACGCCCCCCCCCCCAAATATGCAATTATAGAAATGTTTTTCTTAGGACGCTATTTAAAAAAAGGTAAAGCAGTCAACAATCCGAAGATTGGTTTGAACACCACAGTGCTTTACTAGGCATGGTCCTGTTTGGAAGTGGTATGCCGTTGCCTTCCTTCGACCTTCGAACTGACTTACCCAGCCAATTATAGGGGGACCTACAGTTTAACGTGGGTTCCGAACCACGGTGCTACTCGGTATGTTTCACATGAGCAATACTGCCAGAGGTGAAAGAAGTGGAAAGTGACAGATAAAAATCTTAGGACCTGGCGGGGATCGAACCCGCGATCTTTGGATTTGTAATCTGGCGCACTACCACTGGGCAACAGAGGCGCATAGGCCGGTACCAAATTCTTCCTTCAATTCTTTGTCCAACAATGATAGTGTAAGGCCGGTATTATACTATCAAATTGTTGGAAAAAGAATTGGAGGAAAAAATTGGGCCGGCCGCAGTAACCGAGCGGTCTGCGGCGCGCAAGTCTTGGTCTGTAACGGCCGCTGCGGTTGGGGGTTCGAATCCTCCCTCGGGCATGGGTGTTTGTGTTGTACTTAGCGTAAGTTAGTCTAACTTACAAGGAAAGTACTCCGGCTCGAACAAACACAAATACACCAAAATCGTGTGAGAGATAATGTAGAGGTCCCTTATTGCACTAGCGATACTCCCGCATCTGCAAAACTTAGTCGCCCATTACAGGCCTCTGCGTGTGCCACGCTGCATTGCACTTTGACCTGCCGATACGCCAGTAGTGACGGTTCAGTGTGGCTCTGAAGTTGCGCTTTGTGACGTTATTTGTGTAGTGAAGCGTCAGATGGGTCGTCGATTGGTAATCAATCCTGCTAATGTATTGCGATTGGTTGGGATGAAATTCCGAAGAGCCGTTCTTCTTGAATACGGTCTTAATGTAGAAGATGGATCATTCACATGTTTTCTAGTATATATTATAGTACAGAAATATGAGCATAGATTAGAAACACTATAATAGATACCAGGTAACATGCGAATGATTCATTTTCTACACCAATACCATCTGCACGAAGAAGGTTTCTTCGTAACTTCGTTTCAACCAGTCACACTATATTAGCAGGATTGATTACCAATCGCCAACCCATCCGACGCTTCACTACACAAATAAAGTCACAAAACGCAACTTCAGAGCCACACTGCACCGTCACTACTGGTGTACCGGCAGGTCAAGGTGCAATGCGGCGTGGCACACGCAGAAGCCTCTAATGGGCGACTGCAAAGTTTTGCAGATGAGGGAGTATCACTAATGCAATAAGAGACCTTTACATTATCTATCATACGATTTTGGTGTAATTGTTTGTTAGAGCCTAAGTACTTTCCTTGTTAGTTAAGTAATTAGTGAGTAAGTCTAGCGACTGATGGCCACGAAGTTTGGTCGCATAAGACACCACACACACAAATTATGTATTACGTACAAAAAATTGGATGAAATATTGGTTCTATTCTTTGACAAAGATATTGGACGAAACGCTAAAGGGGGTATCATCCAATTTTTTATCCAAGTTGCCTCAAAATGGCAGTGTTATAATCAGCTGTTCATCCTACTGTTGCGTTGCGTCTGCATTTAGAAAAGGGGGGGGGGGGGTGAGGAAACGTGCTTGGATGAAACCGTGGGTTTCACGGCGAGATTAAGTGTTCAATAGAATTTGTTACGGGAACGGCAGGATTTTCTTTATGTCGTCGGCACTACAGCCGGGCCATAATTCACTGCTAATTATTTTTAACTCTCCATTCTTCACAATTTGCAATAGAATTACAGAAAAGACTGACGCAAACAGTGTATACGAATAATATCATAAGTTGGTAAAGCAAGTTTAATTAAATAACGTTTTAAATGGAAAATATCAGCACTGACAAAGAGGAAAATCTAAGTTGTTTATGACGTTATTAAGAACGTAAGGGCAGGGGGAACATAGCAGATAAAGTACATAGGCTCTATTTATTTTCTTACAAAAATGTCTGATGTGTTTATAATGCATATATTTTCGCTGGCAAACAGATGTCAATGTTTTGAATGTTGTTTCACTTCCCAGCACTTAGCACACAGTTGACCAAAATCATACATTATAAAGTCTACTTTGACCGTAAATAAGATTTATAAGTGTTACTTCTTCACTTTCCATAGTATATTATGACTTTGTACCTCACGGATTGTAACGCATAAACTCACTTTCACCGCAGGGTGTTCGGGTAAGCGAACTGGTGTGACGGACAGTGTGAATTGGCCTTGTCGCCCCATCTGATTTATACATTGCTGTCAGTTTTGTTGTTGCTGTAAAACACTTCATACACTTGCCACTATTAGGTATGTTTACGAATGTGAACGCTATATCAAACATAACCTCCAAATTAAACAGCTGTAGTGGCGCATTATAGGGGTGATGGCTATATTGTCGGAACATGCGCTGACCTATAGTTCATTTGCTGTATCGAGACAGCGCACAGCCTGATCACGTGTTCACCGGTGGCGAACGAACGGAAGGCGGTGTCCCGACAGCAAGGCGCTTAAAAAGCCTAACTCCTTCGAAATGAGGAACAAAAACAAAAATAAACTCTGTAGTAATGGACACAATTATCAACTCATTTTTTCATGCTCCCTGTGACACAGGCGCTTTAGTGGCATTTGGAGGAAAAAAATAAATAAATTACTCACCGGTAATTTTATCGGGCGTGCTCTCTCCAGTGCTGGCAGAACAATCATGTGTCTGAGGAGTGAGATGAGCAGCTGCCGCTGCTACTACTGTTGACGCTAACAACTTTCAGTTTTTTGAACGTACTGCACAACATTTGTCACGCATCCGGCGTTACTATGACAGCTATAAATTTTATGTGCTGTTGGGAAAACTAGTTCAATTTTTTTCCTCTACCTTACGTTATGTCATTAGTGTTCTAATGAAACAAATGTAATAGTACTTCATTATTATAATTTTGGGCATTAAACTAGTACGGATCAAAAACATTAACTTTCAGTTTGATCTATTGTGAAATGAAAGGCATAGCATCCCCAAAACAGAATTGACAATGCGCCACTGGCTGTCTAAATAATATTGCTTTACTATTGCACTTAATTTTGCCATAAAGTAGTGTTTCGTTTTTCACCACTAAGTACTCGTAATTTTTCATTATTATAATATATTTTGACTTATATCTATGTAGTTCTGTTTATGAAAACAATTCAAAATATTCAAATGTTTGTAAAGCAAAGGGACTTAACTACAGTGGTTATCATCCCCTAGGCTTACAAACTACTTAAACTAACTTATGCCAAAGGCAAAAACACACACACACACACACACACACACACACACACACACACACACACGAGTACTCGAACCATCCGAGGGCGAGTAAACGCGCGCTCCGCAGCAAAGCGCCTTAGCGCTCTGTCACTCCCCCGTCGCTATGAAAATAGTAAGAAATATTTTAGTACTGGACGATCAAGAAGCAAAGCAGATAATTTAAAATTTACAGTGAAACTGTGTCGATAATAGATAAATAGATGCGACATTTTATTATTCCTAATATGAAGAAACCAAACTAATATTTGTTTCTAGGGAATAGGTAAATCTGTAGGTAATTCTGTCAGAATTGTCATGGTTGCTGTAATTACTACTAAAGCATTTTACGTATCTTGGAGGTTCTGACCAACAGATAACTCTACAACTAAAGTCAGTATTCGATAGGTAATTGACGTATGGTTCACCTCTCAAATTGAAAGTTCGGAATCTTGTTTACATCTGGTATGCGGAAACGTACGCGGTAAAATCAATCGTCCACATAGTCTACGCAATGTATTTTAACAACTGCACACTCTTCAAAATTTTGTGTATTACTTCACTCAGTTTGATGCTGCATAGTAGCTGTGAGGAATAAACGAAAATAAATTCAGTCATTTGTCGAGCAAAAATACCGAGCGTCGCAGGAATGGACGTACGGTCTCGGGCGTCACACGTTTTAATAATAATAATAATAATGATGATGATGATGATGATGATGATGATCACCACCTTCGTTCACGAAATTACAGGGTAAGATATTGAAAATTAACAAACACTAAACCAGTCGAAACTTAAATCAGGGCAACGGAATGGGATGAATCAGTTATACGTGTGTCGATCAGTCATTGCAGTATTAAGTAATTAGTCGTAATTTCCATAGGTCTTCTGCGGAGAGGCAGTGCCATGTGTCTGGTTATGCACGCGAACCTGGGTACTAGTGCTCGTTTCTAGTCCACTTGTACTGAAGAACAAAGAAAATGCCGTAGTTAAAAAATATATATATTTTAAAGCTAAATACGGGATTCCAGTGTAGCGGCCCTACAGAGCAGAGCGGCTTGTTTGGCCAGTAGAGCTGCCGCTGCCAGCACACAGACGGGCCAAGTTTTCCGGCGAGTGGGAAGAGGCGTTCCACACCGACTGTTACTTTGTGTAGGAAGAGTCGCTATTAAAGGTCTTAGTGCTGCTAGTTTTCTTTTCTTTCTTCTATCCTCAGCGAAATCTTCTCTTACAGGATTTTTCTATTTCTATTCTTTCCTTTTTTTTTATTTATTTCATTCGTACCTCTTTTGCTAAAAGAAATTAAGAATCGTATGTGTGGCTCTATAGCACAGTCGTAGAGTGGCAGATTATGAATTCGAAGGTCGCACGTTCGATTTCCGCCAGGTCCTGGGATTTTTATCTGTCACTTTCCACCTCTTTCACCTCTGGCAAGGTTGCTGATGTGAAAATTATCGAGTGGCACATTGGTTCGGAATCCACGTTAAACTGTAGGTCCCCCCTATAACTGGCTGGGTAAGTCAGTTGGAAGGTCGGAGGAAGGCAACGGCATACCACCTCCAAACAGGACCATGCCTAGTAAAGCACTGTGATGTTCAAACCAATCTTCAGATTGTTGACCGCTTTACTTTTTTTATATCAAGAGTATGGCTGCAACATTTCCACATAAAGACTATGACTTCAACATTTTCCTAAGATTTATAAATCAAAATGTTTGTAAATCTATGGTACTTAAATGCTGGGTAATTAGTCCCTAGCTTACGAACTAATTAAACTAAGTTAAACTAACACAAGGACAACACATACACACATGCCTGAGGAAGGACTCGAAGCTCCGACGGCGAACGGCTATTCTGCCGCGGCTACAATTTATATTGGCAAATTTGAAAATGTGTTCAAATGTTTGTAAAGCTTATGGGACTTAACTTCGGGGTCATTAGTCCCTAAACTTACAAACTACTTATGAACTAACTTATACTAAATATAACACAAACATCCGTGCCCGAGGGAGGATTCGAACCTCCGACCCGGAAGGCCGCGCGATTCGCAACATGGTGCTCCAGACCGCTCGGCTACTCCCGCGCGGCTGAAAATGTGTACCCAGCCGGCAATCGAACCCGAGTCTCCTGCTTGTTAGGCAGTTACGCTAACCCCTTCTCTCCTGGGGACACAGAGATCATCAAAACTGCTCGGACTAGTCTAGCTTGCCTCCTGTCAGATACACATTTTCTGCCCATTATTAGTTAAATTCGCGGTTCATTCAAACTGATTCGTCCGCGCCGGAATAGCCGTGTGCACTGAGGTGCCATGTTGCGGCGGTGCGCGCGGCCGTTCGCCGTCGGAGCTTCGAGTCTTCCCTCGGGCATGGATGTATGTGTTGTCCTGATGTTAGTTTAAGTTTGTAAGCTAGAGACTAATAACCAGTCACTTAGTCCCATAGATTTACAAACATTTCAACATTTGTCAAACTGATTCCTATAAGAGTAAGGGCATAGGAGTGCCTCTTCACTGAAAGAAGGATCATTGCCGATCGTCGATATATTGTAGGGTGCTCGAGAAAAGTGCCCTATACCTGGGAGGTGGTAGTACCAGTTACATATATATATATATATATATATATATATATATATATATGTCTGTTCTTTCGGACATCTCTGAAACAACAGGCACTAACATATGTATACCGGGTGATCAAAAAGTCTGCAAAAATTTCAAAACTTAATAATTCACGGGATAATGTAGATAGAGACGTAAAATTGACACACATTCTTGAAATGATATGGAGTTCTATTAGAACAAAAAAAAAAGTTGAAAATATGTCCGACATATGGCGCTTCATCTGATCAGAAAAGCAATATTTAGCATAAGAAATTAAGACAAAGCAAAGATGACGTGAGAATTTCCTGTAAGGAAATGCTCACTATGTTCACCATCATTCCTCAACAATAGCTGCAGTCGAGGAATAATGTTGTGAACAGCGCCGTAAAGCATGTCCGGAGTTATGGTGAGGCATTGGCGTCGGATGTTGTCTTTCAGCATCCCTAGAGATGTTGGTCGATCAAGATACATTTGCGACTTCAGGTAACCCCAAAGCCAATAATCGCGCGGAGTGAGGTCTGGGGAGCTGGGAGGCCAAACATGACGGAAGTGGCGGTTGAGCACACGATCATCACCAAAAGACGCGCGCAAGAGATCTTTCACGTGTCTAGCAATATGGGGTGGAGCCCCATCCTGCGTAAAAATCGTACGTTCCAGTAGGTGTTTATCAGCCAGGCTGGTGGTGATGCGATTCTGTAACATATCGGCGTACCTCTCACCCGTCACGGTAGCAGTTGCAAAACCAGAATCACGCATTCCTCGAAGAAAAAAGGCCCGATAACGGTAGATGTGGTTCTAATAAAACCGCATGTCGTTCCAAGCACGTGTGTCAATTTTTACCCCTCTATCTACATTATGCCCTGATTTATTATGTTTTCAAGTTTATACTGACTTTTTGATCACCCGGTATACATTCCTAAAACGTGTCATCCAACAATTGTCACACGAATTGCGCAATTTTTGCAGCATCCCGCCATTTCTCTGTCACATTTGCGTGATTCCTCCCACGGTGTGACGTGACATATCTTGCAGTTTGAAATTTGAAACTGTTGAAATTAGAACAGTGCTTTCAAAGTAATTTCTACATTTATAGATAAACTGTTTTTCATATCACGAAATTAAGAATAAATCAGATATCTTCGAAAATTCACGAAACATAACTAATCAAATGAACGATACTGATGTGGATACATCTTCCTCATTCTTGTTAATGCATCTCATCATTTATCAAAGAACTTCCCTGACATGTCTAAAAGCTGCAGCTCTTGGGGACGAATCTCTGTGATGTGCAGTACCTCGTTTGGTCCCTACGCGATTTCATATGTAGGTTATTGCCTTTGTATCTGTGTATAACACGTGTGTCGCTGTTCTTGATGTTTTTCTAGGACACATCACATATGCAAGTTTAATGTGTTGTCATGACGCCTTCATGTATAGATGCTGTGCAAGTAAGATATACTGTTATAAAGTATTTGTCACTAAACATTTCACAGTTGTACTACTTTAAACTTTATTATCGCCTCTTATTATACAGGAATAAAATAAATGATTTAGAAAATGTAGATATAAATTAGTATTTTATAATAAATAAATGCATGTACATATAAATTAGTAATTTTACAAAAAGAAAGTCTTGTAACATCATGTAAAGTCATGTTTCATTAAATACCTTCGACATCATTATGAAATGTCATATTCATGATCTATGGAACTACTATTACTCTGTCATTGTTGTTGGTTTTTAGGGAACTAAACTACTATTACTCTGTTATTACTCAGCCTACATTCTGCTACCATTGCGTCACATAATTTGTTCAAAATCGGTTAAGATAATTGTCGCACTGTTCCCATAAAGGATGCGGAGTGGAAAAGGCAGCTATTACAGTAACCATTGACGCAATTTTTCAGTATGTAGTACAGTAGTAACAATATCGCTTACAACAGAAAAGAGCCAAAAGCTGACGCCGCTGCAATGGTAGAGAGCTGGCGGAGTTGACTGAACGCAGACGAAGTTGGCCGACCGCCCTGGTCGCCGCGCTCTCAACCGCGTTTCATTCTCTCGACGCAGCTCGGCTGTAATCGCCTCACAACTAGGGATGGCGGTTATTGCTGAAACAACCGGTTTTCCGTTATACCGGTTCTTTTCATCTCCAGTTTAACCGCGCTGTAAAAATTGCTCAAGTTAACCGGTTTTTTAAATAACCGGTTTTCGGTTTTTTATTGCTATTATTTCCAGTAGAGTTCGACCGAAACATATTTTGCGGCCGAAACAGAAACCGTAATCGAATTTTCGGTTCTTCTAGTTTCGGCCGAAACCGAAACTTACGAAATTTAGTTAAAATGTAGGTAAATTTACGTTATACGACAAATCACTAGTCTTTCCATATTTTGCAAGATCCCCTCCCAATACTACGCCTTCTTGAGTGTGTGTAAGCCTAGCCAGGAGGCCGTAGAAGACGATATACAAAGCATACAGAGCTACTGGCCTAGTATTTCCATCCGGCAGTTGCGACTATTGAGCCAACCACTACGTAAGTTGGACTTGTGAGCCAGCACATACGAATATCTCGTTTTATACACAATATATATTAAGTTACAGTCAGTAAATGAACTTCAATCAGTGCTGCAGAATTATTTCGAAAAATAATCACAGTTCCGACTAACAGTATGATTGTTGTCAGTGTAAATTTACGCAAATTGAACTAGGAAAGCTGTGTACCACATGATCAAAGAAAGGTCGCATAAGAACTCACTCATTTGAACAAACTGCTTAGGTCATCGGCCCCTAGACTTAAATACTACTTAAACTAACTTACGCTAAGGACAACATACACACCCATGACCGAGGGAGGAGGGAGGACTCGAACCTCCAACTGGAGCAGCTGCGCAGTCCCTAACATGGAGCCTCAGACCGCACAGCTACGTCACGAGGCACCACATGATCAATGTTACCCAAAGCCATATTGGTTATTAAAAAAGCCCATCGCTTTCAAGGAATCACATTAATAAAACTGCCCCACGTTATACAATAATATTAACAGCATTGATGAAGTGACTCCCGTGTTTGTTCATTGCATGGAGCCGGCGCGGAAAAAATGTTCAAATGTTCGTGCTGGCCGCGGTGGCCGAGATGGCTGCGGCGCGCCAGTCACAGTCTGCACGGCCACTACGGTCGGGGGTTCGAATCCCCCCTCGGGCATGGGTATTTGTGCCGTCCTTAGTATTAGCTAGTAGTTTGTAAGTTTAGGGACTGATGACCCCGTAGTTAAGTCCCATAAGCTCTACAAACATTTGAATAAAACTTGTTAGCATAACAATATGATAATACATTAAAAGTTATTATTCCAAGCTTACATAATAGGTATATGAATCGAATTTACCTTCTCTTCCAAGAAGCATTTTGGATGCTTTCTCCTTAAATGACACAGCATGTTTGTAGTACTTCCACCCGTTTTCAGCTTTTTAAAGCAAATGGAGCATTGTACCTCTCTGCTACCGTACTTCGTAAAGTACTTCCACACTCGGGATGGTGCAGTTTAAGACACAACCTATGTCTGGCGACGACAGCAAGGAACTGCCGCATGACCAGACGGAGGCAAGTCTCGTACACTGCCGATGCACGCGCGTCGTCTAATAGGCCACGCCACACGGCAACAGGTGCATCGATGCCTCAATAGCTGCACCAGTTCTTCTTATGCCACCCCTTTGTTGCGCGTTTCTGACTGCCAGGATTGTTCTTAAATTATCACTGATGACTTTTCTCAGTTAACGCGATGACCTAATATTTCACAGCAGTGGAAATTTTAGGAATAGCCCTAAATATTAGGCTTTTCTAGTTTTAATTTTTTTAAATTATTTACAAAAACACATTTTGTACCATTACTAAAGGAAGTAGTCGCACCGGTTTTTTTACTCGGTTCTTGGCAATAACTAAAAAAACCAGTTACAACCGACACCAAATAAATACCGAAAAAATCGGCTTATTCAAAACTAAAACACCGGTATCGGTTTTAACCGGTCGGTTTTTCCCATCCATACTCACAACCGTCTGTGTCACGGGCGGACGCACAGGACACCGTGCCCACTGCTGCGGTTCCTGTAGGGGGATGCTTGTCCACTTTTGGTCGAGCTGATCTCTACGAGATTACGAGAGTAACTCGGGCGTCCGATCTTTGATTGTCGTGAGTGCATTCGTGTTCTCTCGATAATCCATTTTTAGTCCGGGGCAAGTCCCGGAGACAAATTAAATTGGTCCCAATCCCCCGGTTCCGACCAAGGTTTTCGGGAGGTTTTCCTTGGTTGTAAGGCGTATGCCGGAACGGGTAAGCCCCTCCCACTTATTCCCAATTGGGATTCCCCCTTTGCCCCACTATCAGCTTGTCTGATAATTGGCTGAATAGAACCGCGGCTCTTTATGGGCCGGATCTCAAACAGCCCGCTCCACTCCTCGGAGTGGAGAATGAAAGGAATAAGTTTTTTTTTTTTTTTTTCTGTGTCACGTCACACCGACAGGCCTTGATCGCTGCCTAACTGCCAGCTAAGAGGCAGTGGGCAGTGCCAACACCGTCTAGAAACCCCCCCAGGGGGCCCACAGTTCTTTTGTGGGTACGTGTGTGGCGCGCACGGGGCCCCGAGCCGGAGCAGCCTTTCTTCTGCCCCAGGCTGCTTCACTTTCCCTCCCGGTTTATGCCTTCGCCCGGAGACGGGCGTATTTCACGAGTTCAGGTGTTTTCTTGTTGTCGTTTCTCTTATTCCTTGGTTCCTTCCTTTCTTACCCTTTGTTTCTGTCTCTCTCTCCTTGTCCTCTCCTCGCCTTCTTCTTCTCATTAAGTCTCCGCCTCGGCGTTTGAGACACCTTTCCTTCTTTCTCTTCACTTCCTCTATTCTTCTTCTTTCCTCCCTGTGCGTGTCTGAAGGCCGACCCACGCATTATCATGCGTAGCAGGTGACGGGGTAACGCGTAATTCCCCGCCCCGGGTAGACAAGTAGGGCACGTACGTACCCCCTGGTAAAGGCCAGGCCCAGGGAGGGGTGATTACCCGAGCTGGTACCTTCCGAACATGCCAATTGGTCCCTCCGTCAGTTCTCGGGAGGTGTGACCTGAGGTGTGAACAATCACCTAAGGCGGGTAAGCCCTCGGAGAGGGCCCCCACTAGGAAGGAGCGCGCCATCGGAGACGCCGGTAATCACGGGGGACACTTCCGCAATGACTTCCTTCTCGTCTTCACTGACATTGACCCAGAAACGTAAGATAGACTCGCCTCAGCAAAAGAAGACTCTGCCTAATTTGCCGAAATTTCTTGTTGTGTCGCGCACCGACGGAAAAGACTTCAATTCTGTCAATCCTTTCGTTATACAGAAAGGTGTTGATGCAATTGCTGGCCCTGTTAAAACCTGTTCGCGTCAGCGCAATGGCTCATTGTTGCTGGAAGTGGACAGTGCTTTCCAAGCCCAGAAACTTATCCGGACTACGTTATTGCACACGTTTCCAGTCAAAGTAGAAGCGCACCGCACACTCAACTCGTCACGTGGGGTAGTTTTTACGAGATCCCTTGACGGGTTGTCTGATGACGACATCCGGTCCTATATGTCCGATCAGGGTGTGACAGCCGTCCACAGGGTGATGAAAAAGGTAGATAACCAGCTGACACCGACTCGTACTGTGTTTTTGACATTCGACAGAGTTGACCTCCCGTCGAAGGTCAAAGCAGGGTACGAAGTTATCTCAGTCCGCCCTTATATTCCAAACCCAACGCGCTGCTACCAATGCCACAGGTACAACCATACCCGTGAACATTGCCCACATGCAGCAAAATGTGTCACTTGTGGTAGGGACGCCCATGAGGGGGATTGCCCACCTCCGTCCCCTCACTACCTTAACTGCAACGGCGACCATGCGGCTTCCTCTCGCGACTGCCCTGTATATAAGGATGAAAAAATCATTCAGCAAATTCGGGTCACGGAGAAGGTATCAACATCTGCCGCTCGAAAGTTGTTGGCGAGTCGAAAGCCCACTGTCCTCCCAGCGGGTACATACAGTAAGGTCCTCACCTCAACTCGACCTACTAAGGATTCCAGTACCCAGACTTGTGATTTCACTTTCGCTGACACAGTTGTGCGATCCGCCAGCCCGAAGATTGCCCGTTCCACGTCCCCGCTTCCTCCTGCTGCTTCTAAGGTACAGTCTTCGTCAACATCTAGTAAACCGCGGGCACCTAAACAAGATGCCCGGACCTTGAAAAAGGAACCCGTCCGTGAGGATTTTCTGCGTTCTCAGGCTTCCCAACCGTCAACTGCCTCTTCCCGCCGTCACTCTTCCAGAAGAGCTGACAAGAAAAAGAGTTCCTCTCCTTCCCCGCCGAGGCGTGACCCATCTGTCGCGCCGTCCAACAGTTGCCGGCCTCGGCCGTCTTCTGTTTCACCGGGACGCTCCGTTTGCCGGGCGCCCGGCCCTTTACCGGCGGTGGAAACTGCCCCTCCTGATCAACTCAGGGAGGTGGCAGGCGCGTCGGTCGAACCTATGGACCACGACCCTTTGCCCCTGGACAGCGATAGCAGTGCTCCCTCGAAATCCGGTCCTCAGCGGCCGTCGAGGTGACCCCGCTCGCTACTTGGTTTTTATCCTTATTTCTTCTCTCATTTTTATCATGGCGCTCCTTCAATGGAACATTCGCGGCATTCGTTCTAATCGGGAGGAGTTCAAACTACTCCTTAGATTGCACTGCCCGCTTTTAGTCTGCCTCCAGGAAACTAAGTTGCGTCCACGTGATCGTGCAGACTTTCCACACTACACCTCTGTGCGGTTCGACCTGCCACCCGTGGAAGGTGTCCCAGCCCATGGAGGGGTTCTGATGCTCCTTCGAGACGATGTCTATTTCCATCCCATTTCCTTGCATACTCACCTACAGGCAGTTGCCGTCCGCATCACTTTATCCACATTTACCTTCTCCCTCTGTAATATATATTCGCCATCGTCATCTGCCCTTACTAGGGCAGATGTGCTAAACCTTGTTGACCAGCTCCCTTCACCTTTCGTGTTGGTAGGCGACTTTAATGCCCACCACCCCCTATGGGGCTCTCCGGCACCTTGTCCGAGAGGCTCCCTTTTGGTGGACATTCTCCACCACCTCGATCTTGTCTGCCTCAACACCGGTGCACCGACCTTCCTTTCTGACACAACACACACTTATTCCCATATAGACCTCGCAATATGCACTCCTCAGCTTGCCGGTCGGTTTGAGTGGTATGCACTTTCTGACACGTACTCAAGTGACCATTTCCCTTGTATCATCCACTTCCTACATCACTCCCCATCTCCACGTCCCACCAGTTGGAACATTTCTAAAGCCGACTGGGGGCTTTATTCTTCCATGGCTGTTTTTCACAATCAGCATTTTCCCAACTGTGACAGTCAGGTCGAATACCTCACAGAGGTTATTCTCACTGCTGCTGAACGTTCCATACCTCGTACATCCTCTTCTCCACGTCGTGTGCAGGTCCCTTGGTGGACTGCAGCCTGCCGCGATGCGCTTCGAGCCCGGCGCCGTGCTTTACGCACCTTCCGCCGCCACCCAACTTTGGAGAATTGCATCAATTACAAACGTATGAGAGCGCAGTGCCGTCGTATCATAAACGACAGCAAGAAAGCTTGCTGGACAGCTTTTACTAGTTCTTTTAACCGTTTTACTCCCTCCACGGTTGTCTGGGGTGGCCTACGCCGTTTGTCCGGCATCAAGGTCCACTCCCCGATTCCTGGCCTGACCGTGGAGAACGCGGTCCTCGTGGACCCAGCTGATGTTTCAAACGCATTGGGTCGTTTCTTTGCGGAGGTTTCGAGCTCTGCCCATTACCACCCTGCCTTTCTCCCTCGCAAACAGGTAGAGGAGGCACGGCCGCCTTCTTTCCGCTCTTTTAATCGTGAAAACTATAACGTCGCCTTCACCATGCAGGAGCTAGACCGTGCTCTCGCCCTGTCCCGGTCCTCTGCTCCCGGGCCCGATTCCATTCATATTGAGATGCTGAAGAACCTCTCTCCTGCGGGCAAGTGCTTTCTTCTTAGTACCTACAATCGCATATGGACTGAAGGTCATGTTCCCACAAGTTGGCGTGAAGCCATTGTTGTCCCCATCCCCAAACCAGGGAAGGACAAACACCTTCCTTCCAGTTATCGTCCCATTTCTCTGACGAGCTGCGTCTGTAAGGTGATGGAACGCATGGTTAACGCTCGGTTGGTCTGGCTCCTCGAATCTCGCCGCCTCCTGACTAATATACAATGCGGTTTTCGTCGACACCGCTCTGCTGCTGACCACCTCGTTACGTTGTCGACCTTCATTATGAACAACTTTCTAAAGAAGCGTCAAACAGTAGCCGTGTTCTTCGACTTGGAGAAGGCATACGATACCTGTTGGAGAGCGGGTATTCTCCGCACATTACACACATGGGGCCTTCGGGGCCGCCTTCCTCTTTTCATTCAAGCGTTTTTGGCGGATCGCAAGTTCCGGGTACGGGTGGGCTCTGTTTTGTCAGATACCTTTTGCCAGGAGAATGGGGTACCACAGGGCTCCGTCTTGAGTGTGGCGCTCTTTGCCATTGCAATCAATCCGATCGTGGACTGCCTTTCAGCCGACGTCTCCGGATCTCTTTTTGTTGACGATTTCGCAATTTATTGTAGCGCCCAGCGGACGTGTATCTTGGAGCGTTCTCTCCAACGCTGTCTTGACCGTCTATATTCCTGGAGCATCGCAAACGGCTTCCGATTCTCCACTGAGAAAACTGTGTGTATCAATCTTTGGAGATACAAGGAATTTCTTCCACCTTCTCTACGTCTCGGCCCTGTTGCTCTCCCTTTCGTGGAGACTACGAAATTCTTGGGACTCATGTTGGATCGGAAACTTTGCTGGTCCACACACGTGTCCTACCTGGCTGCCCGTTGTGCCCGATCCCTTAACGTTCTTCGTGTCCTCAGTGGCACGTCATGGGGAGCGGATCGTACCGTCCTGCTTCACCTTTACCAGGCCATTGTTCAGTCGAAGCTCGACTATGGAAGCCTTGTGTACTCTTCAGCACGGCCGTCGATTCTCCGCCGTCTCAACTCTATCCACCATCGTGGATTACGTTTGGCGACCGGTGCATTTTATACCAGCCCTGTTGAAAGTCTGTATGCCGAGGCTGCTGTATTACCCTTGACCACTCGACGTGACATACTCTTGTCGGTATGCATGCCGCCTACAGTCGATGCCCAACCATCCCTCTTACAGAATATTTTTTGACGACTCACTCGATCGCCAATATCAGTTGTCTGCGATTGCCTTGCTTCCACCGGGAGTTCGGTTTCGCCGCCTGCTACAGCGGCTCGATTTTACCCTTCCTTCCACCCTTCGGTTGAGCGAAAGCCCATTGCCACCGTGGCATCAGGCCCAGGTTCACACACACCTCGAACTTAGTTCGCTCCCCAAGGAGAGCACTCCGGATTTGGTATACCGCTCGAGGCTTGTCGAACTCCGTTCGCGGTTCGATAATGCCGTATTTATTTACACTGATGGTTCCAAGAGCACTGCCGGTGTCGGATCTGCCTTCGTCGTCGGGGACAACCGGTTCCAATACAAGCTCCCTGACCGGTGCTCGACCTTCACGGCTGAGCTTTTCGCCCTCCACCAGGCCGTTTTGTATACCTGCCGCCACCGCCAACCTTTCTATGCCATATGTTCTGACTCCCTTAGTGCCCTGCAGAGTCTTAAGGACCCTTTCTCGAACCATCCTCTCGTGTATCGGATCCAACGCTCCCTCCAGTTGCTGGCGGATGACAGCTGTCACGTTTCTTTCCTGTGGGTCCCTGGCCATGTGGGTGTGCCCGGGAATGAGGCCGCCGACACAGCAGCCAAGGCAGCAGCTCTTTTACCTCGCATGGCTACCTTTTGTGTCCCATCGGACGATGTTCAACGGGCTCTTCGCCGGAGTATCGTGTCGCAATGGCACAGTGTGTGGCTTTCACTGTACAACAATAAATTGCGAACTGTCAAACCGATCCCGACCGCTTGGAGGACATCCTCACGCCCCTCTCGGCGGGAGGAGGTCATCCTGGCTCGGTTGCGGATCGGTCATTGCCGTTTCAGCCACCGTCACTTGCTATCCGCCGAACCTGCACCGCTATGCTCCTGCGGTGAACTGTTGACAGTGCGACATGTTTTACTGACTTGTGTTAATTTTAATCATCTCCGTGTAGCCCTTCACTTTCCGTCTACTCTGGAGGAAATTTTAGCTGATGACACACGAGCAGCTGCTCGGGTTTTGCGTTTTATCAATTTGGCCAACTTATCCAAGGATATTTAACCCTTTTAATTGTCTGTTCTTTCGTTTTTAGCCTCTTGCTGATGTTCTGATAGTCACCATTTTTTTGAGATCATAGCGAATCAATGTTCTTAGCTGGGCGCTAATGACCATAGAAGTTGTGCGCCCTAAAACCACAAAAAAAAAAAAAAAAAAAAAACCGTCTAGAAACAAGGCCTCACAGCAGCCCATGACACGTCACACTGATAGGCTGCGATCGCTAGCTGACTGGTTAGCCGCTATGAGGCAGTGGGTCGGACCAACACCGTCTAGATACAAGGTCTCACAACCAGTCTGCGTCACGTCATACCTATAGGCTGCCCTCGCAAAATCACTGGCTGGCCGCTGGGGCTCAGCCCACTGCCTCGTAGCTTCAGCTAGTGAGCTTGGGAGGGCAGCCTATAGGTGTGACATGACGCAGACTTGTTGTGAGGCCTTGTATCTAGACGGTGTTTGATGGGCCCCAGCGGCCAACCAGTCAGCTAGCGATCGCGGTGACGTGTCACGGGCTGTTGTAAAGCCAGGTTTCTAAACGGTGTTGGCAGTGCCAACACCACCTAGAGACAAGGCCTCACAACAGCCCGTGCTACGTCACACTGAGCAGGCCGCGGCCGCCAGCTGAATGGCTGGCCGTTGGGGCACGCCTACTGCCTCGCAGCAACCAGCCAGTGAGCTGGCAGCCGCGCCCTGGTCCGTATGACGTAGCACGGACGGTTGTGAGGCCTTGTCTCTAGGTGTTGGCACTGCCCACCACAGGTTTGTTTCGCCAGCGCTGCTCGACTCCACTCGAAGCGGCACTCCGTTATAACCTCAGCTGTGAAGGGGAAAACTGCTTAGGTCATCTGTCCCCAGACTAACAAACGATAGTCGGATTAAAATGACTCGCTAGTTGACGATGGTCACGTGGCGCTACAGTGTTGTCACCATCGGTCGGCTACCGCTGGTCTATAGGGGACGGACAAACACAGCAGGTCACTTCGAATAGGCTGTTAATATCGTTTTGTAACGTGGAACAGTGTTCGAAGACGCCGCCAAGAGTTAATGGTGACAATGCGATAGCTATTTCGACTACTGACTTCAAGTGATGACTCAATTTCAGCACAAAACGCGTGCCGCGGTGGAGTAGCCGAGCGGTCTAAAGCACCTCGATGCGGAGCGCGCGGTTGCTCGCGATGGAGGTTCGAGTCTTCCCTGGGGCATAGGTGTGTGTGTGTTTGTCCGTAGGTTAGTTTACCTAGGTTTAAGTAGTTTGTAAGCTAGATTTACAGACTTTCGAATTTGAAAGAAACGCGTTTTGTAGTTCTCAATTTAATCCCATGTTGTAACTTAATGTACCTTATGTACTATGTGTCCGACAAAATGGCATTCAATCACCTCCAGCAGAACTAAAATCATGATTTCTCCGTTCATGGCTAATAAATCTTACCTCTATGAACAAACTGAAACAGAAAATTTTAAGATACAGCACTGAAAGCAAACTGTAATTTCTCGCCCCCTGTAAACATCGTCACACAGGCTAATGTAATACTGGTTATACAACCTGCCGTGCTACGATCCAATCTGCAGGCCTGCGTGTCCATTACAGGTAATTAACGAGCCAAGCAGTCACCAGTTGAAAAAAGAATCGTAGGATGAAAAATAAGAGCGAATAAAAAGTCAACGATAATATGTAGCACACGTAACAAGGTAATTAGAACTCAAACTGTTCAATTAACTTAATAAAAAATCACAACCCATTAAATTTGGTTTAGAAATTAAAATTATGCTATACGACGAGGTTCGAAGTAACAGACTTCACCACGGGAAGCTAAGATATAAACATTGCACTACGCAGCCACGTCCGCGTTCACTTCTAATTCACAGTACACGGCCAGTAAGGTAGTAACAACCCTCAGTTGTAGCTTCCGGAGAGCTTGTTGCCACATAAATCATTTGAAGCTTCTGTAAATGTAATATGATACGTTTAATATCATAATTGCATGTGTGACATTATATCACGGCTTGAACTGAAGGATTCAGTAGCTATTGCTTACAGGTATGCATGAGAACGTATTTCGTTAACACCGTCACCGTGTCTTTTCTTCTCTACGGTTACCAATAAGTTATGAAGAGCAAAATAAAAAAGTCTGACAAATGAATCGGCAACAAACCAAATCACGAAATACTGCCAGACCAAGAAGTGGAAGTGAACTGACCACTTACTGCGGCAGTTTGGCAACGGTGAACGGCTCGGGCGTCACGTTGGATTGGAGGAAACATCTCCAACGCGTGAACTGTTATACTAGCAAGTAGTTTAATCAGACTATACTTACACACACACACACACACACACACACACACACACACACACACACAGAGGAAGGACTCGAACCCCCGACGTGAGCAGCCACGTAGTCCGTGGCATGGTGCCTCAGGCCGCGCGGCGCAAAGAAATTCAATTATAGGGACAGCGGCGGAGACGAGTGGCTGGAGTGTTGTAGTATACGAGGCACGAGTTGGGGATGACGTCATAGTGCCCGCGGCGGGTATATGGAGCTCATTTCTCATCTGTAACAGAAAACACGCCACTGGTCGTTAGGGCGCAGTCCCTTGCGGCCGCAGGCACGACACCATATATAAAAAGGACCCACCCAGCTCGCGCGGTGGACACCACAGGACTGCGCCTAAACCTTCCTCCGATCATAGTAGTGTTTTTACGTTTTCCGTGATTTCCCAATATTACTCCAGGCAAATGCCGGGATGGTTCCTTTCAAAGGCTGATGTCATTCCGTATACTTCGAGCGTTGACTCCATGGTAGGGTAAGAAAATAGAACTATGGCAGCGGTCCAAGTGGCGTGGAAGCGAACTTTGAATTCGAGAAAAATATTGCGTGAAGATTGGTACTGTTAATTCGAAATAAAAATTTAGATGAAAAATATTGACATTTATACTTTCTGGATGTGACTTCAGAAGTTGTGTACATCCGGAAACTGTAAGGTTTTTTGAAACCCTGCAAATAAATCTAGTTCAGAAATATCGATTAAGAACATAAGATTAATTTCTCACAGCTGGGGATTCCTTGTCATATAAAATTTTGTAAACACCGAGGTTGGATTTTGACTGCACAGTTACATATTTGTAAGACCCAATATAACAATTTCGACGGCGTGGCCTTTATGAAGTGGAAATAATTGCTCCTTAGCACAATTGCTCCTTGACAATCGTCAAACCGCCTCGCATCAGTGGACATCAGCCGCGGTGAAATGGCCAAGCGCACGAAGGCGCCATGCTGCGGAGCGTGCAGTTGTTCCTTGTGAGAGGTTAGTCCTCCCTTGTGTGTGTGTGTGTGTGTGTGTGTGTGTGTGTGTGTGTGTGTGTGTGTGTGTTTCGTCTTCAGGTTAATTAGTTTGTTAGCCCAGGGACTGCTAACCTCAGTAGTTCAGTCCAATAGATTTAGAAACAATTGATTTTTGTCACAAGCTGGTTTCATACCATAGTGGTAGCTGGTTTTGTCTCATTTTCTCCGAGGTTATGTATATTTGTTCCTACATACGAATCTGTGTGTGAAATGATAGACTACAATGCGTTTTACAGATACTATTCCTATTTTACTTCATTTTAGTTCGCACCCGTTTTTCGTACTTTCTGGTATTTAATGAAACATTACATGTTGCCGACTTTTAATGAAATAGGTGTTTTGCTTTATTACATATTGTCACAAAATGACTACGTAATTCTGCTATGAAAGATGTCGCTTCTTGTCACAGAGTATGGTCTTTAGCTTTAGTAACTGTAGCATTGTAGCTTACAAAGTGCAAGTTATTAACAGGTGGGTACTGAAAACAGTAAATTTTATAAGAAATTAATCTAATTGCTACACTAATGCTTCCACTCTAATAAAAAATATACAACCCCCCCCCCCCTTAAAGCATAAATATATACTCATTTCTTACAAGATCTGAAAAAGTTGACTAGCAATTCTTTCAACAGCTACTGACATATTCTCTATCACATGCGAGAAATTATGAAAAATAGATACGAATATGTTACGTCAAAGGACGAACTATTTACGACTTACAACACAAGTTGAACGGTTCACACAACGATTCCTTGGCAACAAGAAATTCAGAACAACATAAGCGAAAAAGGAAACTGTTCTTTATATGAAACATGAACTAACAAGGAATCGTTTAATCCACCCATTATTACCAGTGTGAACAAAAATCAAACAGAGTACGACTAAATATCACAATGCAATTTAAAGAGTACATAACCCTAATTAGAAACGCAGTGTTTCTTTTACATTAATTGGCACATGTAGAATTTGTTTTAAAATTACGAGGTAAGTTTTTTTTCGGTCTGAATTGAAATGGAATAGACCTAACACCACATTGGTTTCCTTCACCGCAACTTGAAGTGCTGCAGTTTCATTAGCTTGTCATTTGAGTTTCTTATTGGATGATCAGTCTTCCATATTTGATTTAGCTCATTTCAGAAGGAGCTTTAGGCAACAATTGACACAAACGGGGGGGGGGGGGGGATAGTAGAAGAGGAATGGGTAGCTTTGAGAGACGAAATAGTGAAGGCATGAGAGGACCAAACAGGTAGGAAGGCAAGACCTACAAAAATCCTTGGTTATAACAGGAAATACTAAATTTAGTTGATGAAAAGAAATATAAAAATTTAGTAAATGAAGCAGGCAAAATGGAGTACAGACGACTAAGAAATGAGATTGACGGAAGCACAAAATGGCTAAGCAGGGGTGACTAGAAGACAAATGCAAGTCTGTAGATGAAGTTATAACCAGGGGAAAAATAGATACCGCTTACAAGAAAATAAGAGACATTTGGAGACAAGAAAAACAGGAGCATGAACATCAAAAACTCAGATGGAAAACCAGTTCTGGGCAACGGAGGGGAACCTGAAAGGTTGGAAGAGAGATGTAGAGGGGCTCTACAAAGAAAATTAACTTGGAGACTATTGTAGGAAGGGAAGAGGAAGTAGAGGGAGATGAAATAGGAGGTACTATACTGAGATAAGAATTTAACAGAGCACTGAAAGACCTATGACGAAACAAGTTTCCTGGAGTAAACGATATTCTCCAGAGTTACTGAAGTCTGTGGGAGAGCCAGCCGTGACATAACTATTTCCTCTGGAGCGTTGGATGTATGAGACAGGCGAAATACCAACAGATTTAAGAAAAACATAATAATCCCTATTCCAAAGAAAATAGGCGAAGACGGGTGTGAAAATTAGAGAACCACCTGTTTAATAAGTCATGGTTACAACATTTTATCACGAATTATTTACAGGATGATGGAAAAGGTCCTATAAGCTAACCATCGGGGAATATCAGTTTGGAGTCGGGAGAAATGTAGGAACACGGAAGGTAATACACACTTTATGACTTATTTTGGATGATAGTCAAACCTACATTTCTAGCTTTTGTAGATATGGAGAAAGCTTTTGACAAAGTTGACTGAAGTACACTGGTTTCAAATTCTGAAGTCATCAGGGGCAAAATATAGGGAACGTAAGCTTATTTACTACTTGTACAAAAACCAGACAGCAGTTGCAGGAGTCGAAGGGTCGTGAAAGGGAAGCACTGATTCTGAAGGGAGTAAGACAGGGCTGTATCCTTTCTCCAATGTTATTCAATTTGTACAATGACCAAGCCGTGAAGGAAAGCAAAGAGAAATTTGGAGAAGGAATCAGAGTTTAGGGGGAAGAAATAAAAACATTGCATTTTGCTGATGACATTGTAATTCTGTCAAACGGTAAAGGAACTGGAAGAACAATTGCATGGAATGGACAGTGCGTTGAAAGTGCGTATAAGATGAATATTAACAAGAACAAAACAAGGGTAATGGAATGCATTGTAAGCAAATCAGGCAGTGCTGAAAGAATTGGTTAGGTAACATAATAATAAAGATGGTAGATCAGTTTACTTACTTGGGCTATAAAATAACATTGGGTAGACACAGTACAGAGGATATAAAATTCAAAATGGCAATAAGAAAAAAAGTGTTTTTGAAGAAGAGAAATTTGTTAACATCGAATTTTAAGTGCAAGGAAGTCTTTTCTGAAGACATTTGTGTGGAGCGTTGCCTTGTACGGGAGTGAAACATAGTCGATCAATAGTTTAGACAGGAAGAGGATACAGGTTTTTGAAATGTGGTGCTACAGAAGAATGCTGAAGATTGGGTGGGTAAATGGCGTGATTAATGAGGAGGTACTGAGCAGAATTATGGAGAAAAAGTGTTTGTGGCATACCTTGATTAAAAGAAGGGGTAGATGGTAGGACACATTCTTAGACATAAAGCAATCGTGAATTTAGCTTTGGAGGGAAGTTTATGCGTAAAAATCACAGAGGGAGCTCTAGATATGGATACATTAAGCAGGTTAAAATGGATTGCCGTTATTATGCGGAGATGAAGAGGCTTCCTCAGGGTGGAGAGCTGCCTCAAACTGGTCTCCAGACTGAAGACCTCAAGAGTAATACAACTACTTTTCATGTAGACGACGCCATCTGGAGTCCGATGCAGAGCGACCACATTAAAACAAGGAGAAACAGTTTTGGTCGCACTGAAACCTTTATTTGAATTACAAATCGATTTCAGTCATTGTCTGACTATCTTCAGTGCTGTAATAAATAAAAAATACAAAATCAACCTCTGTAGATGTAATGTCATTACAGTATTACGAAGTAAAAACTATATGCAGACGTATAAGTCTTCACAACATGAAGAAACAAAATAGAATATAGTATGATACCTAGAATCGAAACCCTGTGGGCCCATAAATACTAGCGGTTTGCATGTTAACATTATAAAAGAACTGAATACAGTGACTGTCAGCTGCGTGTGTGCAGATAGCACCCAGCTCCCTCTACACAAATTATTACAAGTTACTATAAGCCACGTTTTTAATTATTTCTTTTATTTTTTTCTTTAAAGAAAACATTGTGTACACAAAATTTATGAGCCACAAGAGTTTACATATAGTAGTATATAAAACAAAATGCAAAACGAAATCCACAATACAATTTCCGAGTTGAACATTGTGCAGTGTTGCCCTCTATAATATGATTGATGGTAGTTACCATATTAAAAGATGCATGTTTTTTATGAAAGAATTTTTGAGGATAAAATAAGTTTCCCTTTACTGTTAATGGTTTTCACGTTTTGTTAAGTATTTATGGCTGTCACAATGTACTGATAAGTACGCATTGGTATTCTGTTTAAAGATACAATGGAGGTTTCCGGGTTTAAGGAACATATTTTGGTTTATGATTTACTTATATTTGTGTTCTTCACACTGACGAGACAGTTTCAGATATTGTAATTTCTTAGACAACTGTTGTATGAAGTTACTGATCATTTTGACAGAGGGCGCAGGTGTCCCGTTATTGATATCTTCTAAGTCTTTTTTTAATGAATGTTACTTTATTTTCAAATCATGGACTACTCCTGTTCGTGTAGTTAGTTTGTGCATTTTTGTAATTTTTACTCATTTAGTTAGATACTTGTATTTTTTCATACTGTATAATATTATAGAGGGCAACACTGCACAATGTTCAACTTGGAAATTTTATTGTGGATTTCGTTTCAGATTTTGTTTTATACACTATTATGTGTAAACTTTTTTGTGGTTCATATCATGTATCCCTGATAAATTTTGTGTATACAGTGTTTTTCTTCTTTTTTTATAAATTGGTTTGTAGTAACTTGTAATAATTTGTGTAGAGGGCGCTGGGTGCTATCTGCACACACGCAGCTGAGCCTGTAGCTAACAAATCAGTAATATGTTTGACTGAAAACCCAAAGAGATTTTGGCCATATGTTAAATATACTAGGGGCAAAACACAAACAATACCCTCACTGCGTGATAGTAATGACAATCCTGCCGCTGACAGCGCTACTAAAGCAGAGTTACTAAACATAGCTCATTCACGCATTCACCAAAGAAGACGAAACCAATATTTCAGATTTCGCATTACGAACAGACGCCGTAATGAGTAACGTAAAAGTAGATTCATCGGAGTAGTGAAGCAACTAAAATCACTTAACAAGAACAAGTCTTCTGGTCCCGACTGTATACCTATTAGATTTGTCTCATTATGCTGAAGCGATAGCTCCTTACTTAACAGCCATATACAACCGCTCTCTCAAAGAAGGATCTGTAACAAAAGATTGGAAAGTTGCACAGGTAACACCTGTATTCAAGAAAGGCAGTAGGAGTAACCCACTAAACTGCAGGCCTATTTCATTGACATCAATTTGCAGCAAGGTTTTGGAACATATCCTGTATTCAAATATTATGAAGTATCTCGAACAGAATGATCTATTGACCCAAGGTCAACACGGATTTAGAAATTATCGTTCATGCGAAACACAACTAGCTCTTTATTCACACGAATTGATGGCCGCTATCGACAAGGGTTCCCAAATCGATTCCGTATTTATCGATTTCCAGAAGGATTTCGACACCGTACCTCACAAACGGCTTTTAATCAAATTGCGTGGTTATGGTATATCGCCCCAAATTTGCGATTGGATAGGGGATTTCCTGTCAGAGAGGACATGGTTCGTAGTAATCGATGGTAAGGCATCGACTAAAACAGACGTGATATCGGGTGTTCCACAGGTAGTGTTATTGGTCCTCTGCTGTCCCTTATTTACCTAAACGATTTAGGGGAAAATCTAAGTAGCTCTCTTAGGTTGTTTGCAGATGACGCTGTCCTTTACCGTCTGGTAAAGTCATCTGAAGATCAAAACCAACTGCAGAACGATCTGAATAAGATATCACTATGGTGTAAAAATTGGCAATTGACTCTAAATAATGAGAAGTGTGAAGTCGTCCACATGAGTACGAAAAGAAATCCGTTAAACTTTGTTTACAAGATAAATCAATCAAAAGTGAAGGCCGTAAACTCCACAAAATACCTAGGAATTACAATTACCCCAGACTTAAACTGGAAAGAACACCTAGACAACGTCGTGGGAAAGGCGAACCAGAGACTGCATTTTATTGACAGAACCCTTAAAAGATGCAACAGAACTACAAAAGAAACTGCATACACTACACTTGTCCGTCCTTTTTTCGAGTATTGCTGCCCATTTTGGGATCCTTATCAGGTCAGAGCTCGGACGGAGAGATTCAGGTGTTCATTCGTCCCGCGCGCTATTCGAGAATGGAATGGGAGATAAATAGTATAACTGTGGTTCGATGAACCCTCTGCCAGGCACTTAAATGTGGTTTGCAGAGTATCCTATGTAGACGTAGATTCACTGTATTCAGTTCTTATAAAATGTGAACATGCAAACTGCTAGTGTTCATGGGCCCACAGGGTTTCGATTGTAGGTATGATACTATATTCCCCTATTTTGTTTCTTCATATTGTGAAGACTTGTACGTATGGATATAGTTTCTTACTTCTTAATATTGTAATGATATTACGTCTACAGAGGTTTATTTTGTATTTTTTATTTATTACAGTGTGTGTGATGGTCTTCAGTCCGGAGACTGGTTTGATGCAGCTCTCCACAATACCCTATCCTTAACAAGCCTTTTCATCTCCTCATAAGAACGACAACCCACATCCACTTGAATCTGTTTAAACAGACACTGACTAAAATCGATTTGTAATTCAAATAAAGGTTTCAATGCAACCAAAGCTGTTTCTTCCTGTTTTAACAAATACTTTTGGTAAACACAGTCAACATTAAAGGTTACTGTTTCTGAATTGGTTATAATGTAGAAATTTAATATGAGTGAATTATCATAAATATTTTGAGGTACAAGCACTTGAGAATGACGAACTTAGTTTCGTAGAAACTAGTTGTGCAATAAAAGACAAAAACACCAAACGGCGACTGTTGGCTTGCGAGTACATTACATAAGTGTCTATGAATAATGCCATCATTTGTACAAGGACGCGAGAGACTGTCCTGGCAAGTTTCACGATTTCAGTAAATAGCCAAAAATACCTACCCATTCGTAGAATGTAGAATTTTACAGTACACAAAGCGAAATGAAAGTCAATTTACATGCTTTCTAGATATATACATACTACAGTAGAGCAGCATTTACATAAATAACGTTACATTTCAGCTACACTACAGAAAACCTGTTGGATGTATCGTAATCTTACTATTTCGCCACATACAAATTTATTGAACTGCTAATAACGTTTTTGAAGACAGTGTTGTATGTCATTAAATTGCTTGTACCATGAAGACTGCTAGAAGAAAGAGGTCACTAATACATGCCTGTAGAAGACTTCAACTAACGGTACACGTTTATTTGAATTTTCCTTTAGTCTGTAAACAGTCAGTAGGCCTATACCACAACGAAAGAGTGAACTATATATAGAAAGCGGATACTTCGTAGGGGAGGAAAAAATCCATTACTTCCGTGGCGAAAAATAGAGGTCTGAAATGGGATTGGTGTGCTTAACAAGAATTAGTTACATGCAAGTAAGTAAAACAACGAAACTTAAAATCTTTCACAGGCTCTATCGTTGCCTCATCCCACTTCCTCTCCAGAACAGAGACATTTTTATGATTATTGTGCGTAGGATTCCAAATTTGTTCCCTTCGAAACACAGCAGCAATATTGGGCGTCCGTTGCTGCAGTCCGCCAGGAACCGGCGAGCAAATAATCAACAGTGCGCCTTACCTCACGCTTGGCTTGCCACGCGCACTGCTTTCCGAAGCGCGCTCGATGCCAACGCCTAGCTTCAAGACGATATACTGCCTATTGCTTAGCTTCAGAACGCGCGAAACGCGTTCGTTGCGAATTCTCAGTCAGTCTTCACTACCACGCTTCCTGAGAGATTTAAGGTAGTCATTATCTCTGCCTTGGGCGCCTGAATGGTGGCAAGACTGAGTGCTTTGAGATTCCGTACTGGTTATTTATCCTCCTGCCCTTGTACAGCGAGTGGGCTTGTTTTAACGTTACTTCCTCAGTTAAATCCTTCCGGCCCGCTCCCGGTCCTGTTAACCTTCACCGCCCACTTCTGACTAACAGACATTCGTGTCTGCTGTGACATTCGTGACTGCCGGCCGCGGTGGCCGAGGCGACTGAGGCACTTCAGTCACGGTCTTCACGGCCACTACGGTCGGGGGTTCGAATCCCCCCTCGGGCATGGATATTTGTGCCGTCCTTAGGATAAGCTAGTTGATAAGTAGTTTGTAAGTTTAGGGACTGATAACCCCGTAGTTAAGTCCCATAAGCTTAATAAACATTTGAACATTTTAACATTCGTGACTGGCCCGTCCATTATTATCTCAGTGACCAGCCAGCCACAGATTCTCATTGCCAATTTTAGCATGATTGACTGCATTGTTGTATTTTCTATATCTGTGCTGTTGGTATCTCTATTTTTGCTTTTGGTGAAACTTTATCTTTGACATGTACGCCTCTTGAGTATTTATACAATGTCTCCAGGTCCATAAGGCTATTGTTTCCTATTAAACGGACTTTCTTCGTTAGGAACAGGGGACTGATGACCAAGTAGTTTAGTCCCCTCTAAACAACAACAACAACACTGCCCACTGTCACTCTTGACCAGTGTAACTACAACGCAGCTGCTTTAAATTTTAGTTGTTGGTACCGTCACCAAGCTGATATATTCGTCACTTGGTGGCACTGAATACTGGACTACCTCACTTGGTGACTTCCTGTGCTGATGCTAGTTATTATTTACAGTGATTTTATTTTCGTGTCTCAAGAAATACAAATACCTGGTCTTAATAATTAAAATAGTGTAGTTCATATAACTATTGCAGCCGCGGCGGCATAGCCGTGCTGCGGTGCCCGCGGCCGTTCGCCGTCGGAGCTTCGAGTCCTCCCTTGGGCATGTGCGTATGTTGTTTTAGGATAAGCTAAAGTAGTTTGTAAGTTTAGGAATCGATGACCACTGTAGTTAGGTCCCATAACTTTACAAACATTTGAACATTTTAATTATTGCATGTTTTGTGAGGATTTAGGTTGGGTTCTTTGAGATCACGTTGGGCACTGATGGAATCGTATCCTCACGTTATTGCAGAGTCAAGGTTCTCAGCAAAATTGGAAGAATGTGAATAATATGAAAGTATGGCTATTTCTGGATGTGTCTTCAATTTTCAAAAACGAGGACATTGCGAAAAACCAGGGTGTAATGGTACATCAAAAGTGTTTTGTACGCAATTTAAAGTGCATGTTTACTTCACCCGAAATTACAACGATTTTTTAGAATTTCTTACTAAGTAGTTCATATGAGTAGCTAAAAAAAACTGATGTTAAATTTCTAACTTCGAAATATTTACATCTACATACATACTCCTCAATCCACCGTAAGCTGCGTGGCAGAGGGTACACTGTACCACTACTAGGCATTTTCTATCCTATTCCACTCCCAAATAGAACGAGGAAAAAACGAATGCCTATGTGCCTCCGTAATAGCCCTAATTTCTATTATTACGCGAAATGTAAGTAGGCGGCAGGAAGATCGTTCTACACTCAGCTTCAGATTCCGGCCTTCTTCAAAATTATTGTATTGCATGTATTTCTGCATGTTATTAAATTTTATTCTGTTATTATTTTTCTATTTTCAATGTTATTGTAGCTTACACCTGCATTGTTGTCTTGTAATGGAAGTAGTAAATATTCATATAAGACTGAACATAAAGTGTAACTGGCTACCAGGACCTCAGTTATAAATCTATTTTGAAGACAGAAATAATAGTATATTTTTCCATCTTGTGTGTGTTATATAAATTATTCTTTAACATTCTGTGCTTATAAATAATTTTGGCCGCGGCGGAGCGGTCGAGCGAATTGAGGCACTATGCTCCGATGCGAGAGGCCGTTCCCTGTCGGGGGTACGAATCCCCCTTGGGCATGGATGTTTGTGCTGTCTGTAGTATAAGTAGTTTGTAAGTTTAGGGACTGATGACCCCGCAGTTAAGTCCCTTAAGCTTAACAAAAATTTGTAACATTTGATTTTAGATGTCCTACGCAAGATTCCCCCGTGTCGAAAAAGTCGGATATTTCTGTAAATGTATATATACTTGATTTTCCAGCGTTTTTTCACCAGAAAAGAGAACTCGTAAGTTTTGGGAGGAGTGTTATTCCCTCAAAATTACTGGTGTATTTTTGGGCCCTTTGTTGAGGGACTGAGTAAGAGCACCTTTCCAAAATTCTGATATTTCATATGTATCTCAAATTCTTCGAACGATGTTTAGGATGATATTTTTGAGATTCTGACCTGATATTTTCCACATTTCTGGCAATATGTTGTCTTCTTAAGATTCTGTATGATATGTTAGTTTCTTACCCATGTTTTGTATTTATTCTAGAGTGTCGGATGAAGGATTTATATTTCGTATTTCATATTGTAGAAAAGTTACGCTTTATCTTGTTGCTTCGCAGTTGAAAAGTTTCTTAGTGTACTTAACTTGTCGTTAATTTACCTGTGTTAGTCAGCGGTAGTTCTTCCATTTTATTTCATGCAGCGTAAACCTGGGAGGTAGATATTTCTGTGGCTCGATTTTAAAGGTCAGCTTCATTTGCAGCATTTCATATTTTTCTGTCGTTAGTTAAATGAAGTATCTCGTGTATTATGAAAGAATTTCCACGGGGCCTTGTATTTTTAATCGTCTGCTGCCTTAACAATTTCATTTCTGAAGCCTGTGCATTTGTGCTTTGTTGAATGTCTCACAGTCGTTGTCCACTGCTCCCTATAAAATCTCTGAAACCGATGGCTCTTTTAAATCCTAAAGCCCCGTGTCCTATATTTTTTACTACTATGAACTTCACCTGCAGTTCATAATCAATAAAATATGCCCGGAGTTAACACCTACCCTTTGAAAGGTGGCTTCGAAATATGTATTATAATGATATAATCTGTCTGAAACCCTCGAAGACGAACTGCAGATCGTATACGTAAACCGCGAACGCGTCGATTGACGAATCGTCGTAGACTGTAAATGGAGTATTCAGTGTCAGCTGTCTTACAAAGGCTGTTTCGTGACAATGCAGGTAGTGGAGGAAGATAATGAGAGCGGGAAGACAAAGTGGCCATAAATGCTGCAGAGTTCTCGCTGCGCGCTCAAAGTACACCTCATCCATAATTGGGCGGCAGCGGTTTCTCGGCTTTGCCGCTACTATGATGCGTCCTCGGTATGCAACACGACACGCACCCCACCGGCTACGGTCGTTACGTAACCGAGCGCGGCCCAGACTAGCTTTCACAAGCATCGGCCGGTCGAGAGGTTTAACTGGACTCGAGTGTCACTTCGAATGCCACCGCTTCTCTGTATTCGCAGAGAGAGCATTGCCCCGTGCTTGTTGCCACGAAATTCCGAAACTTTGATATCCGTTCTAGAGTTCTGCGACACGCTATGTTTGACCGATGCGGATCGCCTGCTGAAAAGCGAAGCCGTGGATGGGAAGGGGGAAGAGACAAGGAGAACGAGCGGCTCGTGTCCGACCCCACGTGACTGCTCTTATCACGTCTCCCTCCATGTCTGTTGTCCGCACTCCGGACATGCGAATAACCCATCAAACCGGCTGCGCTCTCTCTCTCTCTCTCTCTCTCTCTCTCTCTCTCTCTCTCTCTCTCTCTCTCTCTCTGCATGGGGCGCAACCGCGCGCACTCACACCTCCCCTCCCCCCCTCACACACACACACACACACACACACACACACACACACACAGATATTAAGTAAATACTGCTTCCAAAACCTAGGAAACGATAATTCTTAGAAGAAAATATTAATAGAAAGAAAGTATTCAGAGTTCTTTATATGGAATAACATCATGTACTAGAACGGACAATCATAACGAACAGTATCGGCTTTCCTTCCTAATCTGTATACATAAACGGATTGATAAAATTAGCCTACTGCCGAAAAAATAAACAAAAACTTTGCGCCAGCGAGGCAGTCCTCTTCTAGGTGTAACTTCTGCAATGTCTTTTGCATGGATTGAACCAGTTTTTCTCCCGTTCTTTTTGTAAAGTGTAGACATTGTTTCAGAACAGTCTTACTTCGTATTTAATTTTTTTCTGGTCATTATTTTAAGCTTACTCCAAACGTATTCAGTTTGCTTAAGGTCTGCGGTCTGTGTAACTTGAGAACATGGGGGTTATGGTGCAACAACTGCATGCGATAAATTTCTGCTGAATAGCAAGGGTAATTGTCTTGTTGAAAGTAGTAACCTCAATCTAAACCAAAACTAACGACACTATTTTTTCAGATTTACCCTAAGGATAATTAAATATTGAAATCTATCCACATTACTTCTATCAAAATAAAATAAAAATTCCCACACTTGATGTAGCCCTACATCCCCAAAGCATAATTCTCCGTCACTCGTTTATTGCCGTTTGAATGTATTAGGGAACCAGCTTAGAAATGTGCTCTTCCACACACCAAACTGCTGCCATCAATTACAAATACATTAAATTTACTTACATCTGTGCATCGTACCTTTTCCCAGAGACTACGGTTCTTGTTTATATGCTTTCAAGCAAATTGAAGTCTCGACTTCTTGTACTGCTGATGTGGGGTTTTCTTTTGTGTAGCTTAGCTCCATAACCTGCACTACACAAAATAGAGCGAGTCGCCCTCGGAGCTACTTCCTTTTGCGAGCTGGTAATCAACATACGCAGACAATGCAAAACACGTCAGTTTAGATTTTTTACCATCCTTACTAACATGTTTCGTTCTCTTCTTATTACCTTCTTTGGTCGACCTCTTATTCCGCTGAAAGAGTTTTCTTTTTCCCACTGTATCGCGATATTATAGACTGCATATTTGCCAGGCTTCTAGCAATATCGGCTGTTTCAGAAAATTATTTTCTTGTCTCATATTGGGAGACAACTATTTGCTTTCCCTCTACACTAGATTCCTTCCCTTTGCGACCCGTTTTACTGCTGCCCGACACTGCCGCATCTCAGAACCAACATGCATGAGGTGCTGCATTCCACTGAAGGCGTTGCTTTGTTGTGAGCGGTTCGTTTGTCGTTTCTATGTTTGGAGCCGTGTATATTTTTCAACACTGTGTGGAAGAAGCTAATACATATTATTTTTCCCAGAAGGCTCATTTAATTAATCCGTTTACAAACATAAGCCTCGAAATATTGAAACGTTTAGAATGTTTCAGGGTATTGAAATAAATTCAACGGCGAAGTTGAAAATTTGTACTGGACTGGGATTAGAACCCGCATATTACGCTTCGGGCCAGCTGTCGTCTTTACCAATTAGGATATTCAGGCACGCTTCCATCCCGGGCCAAATTGTCAAGTTGTAGCAGACTACGATGCTAGTGGCCCCTGCCATATTCAGCTCTGCCCTTGAATTTATTTCAGTGCCCCGAAATGGTAAAAATGTTTAAATATTTGGAATTCTTAACTTACTGACTATGCCACGTATATACCAGGTGGCCCACTGACGCCGCCCTTTTTTGACGTTAGTTAATCGTGGGTACCACAGACGCCGAAAGGCTTGCCTAACCAGGTAAGTACAGAGGACTCCATATCAACAGGGAGGAGAGCTTTCTAAACCTAATACTGGCGCTTGAAAACACATCATTTACAGCTATAATTTCTCCTACATCTCGTCACTTGACAACTTGCTTGCTGTAGGAGGGGTGCTACTTTATAAACAACACTAATTTATAACCAACATATGATGCAACAACCCGTGATTAACAATGGCCAATATGAAATAGAATACCATTTATCTTTAATTTGAATAAAGAATAATGAATACATTGCATGATGTGATAAACCTATGTTACAGACTGACAAATGTTCAAATGCATGTCCACCATGTTGGATACACTGGTGTTAGGGGCATCTCGATATTAGCGTCGACAGCTTTTAACATTTCTGCTGGTACTGCAGCGCAAGCATGATGTATTCGTTCTTTCAACACATCTAGATTTTCCGGTTCCGTGTCGTAAATCCTGGATTTGACGTATCCCCGTAAGAAAAACACCAAGGGCATTAAATCAGGCGATCTGCATCCACATAGATACTCTGCCAATCACATTGAAGTGTCTGGCAGAGGGTTCATTAACCACGTTCATAACTTTTCTCTACCGTTCCAGTCTCTAATAGCGCGCGGGAAGAAAGAACACCTAAATCGTTCCGCTGGCCATTGAATGAAACCACCACAACCAATCCACCGTTCGGGGTACACATTGTTCAGATATTCCCTAATCCCTCTACAATAATGGGGTGATGCACATTGTGCTGAAACCAGTGCCTCTCAAGTAACCGAAGTGGGATGTCTTGTACGAGACGTCCAGGATCCAGCTCATTATGTAGGAACTGCAAATACTGCTGACCAGTTAGCCTGTGAGGCAAATAAACTGGGCCAATGATGTGGTCCCCTAAACTCCCGCACCTTATGTTAACACCCCAGTGATGTGGTCGTAGCCAATGAGGATTTTCAGGAGCCCAGTAATGTACATTATGTCTGAAACTTCCTGGCAGATTAAAATTGTGTGCCGGAACCGGGACTCGAACCTGGGACCTTTGCCTTTCGCGGGCAAGCGCACTACCGACTGTGCTATCCCGACACGACTCATGATGCCGCCTCACAACTTTACTTCCGCCAGTACCTCGCCTCCTACTTACGTCTATTCACAGTGGCGTCATTGGCGAAACAGCATTCATCTCCCCATAATCTGCCTGATGAATTAGAATTTACGCCTACTTTATTTAACAGAAGTCTGCAGAACGATACCCGACTTTGGAAATCGTTTCCTTACAGCTGTTGGTGTAGGTGCATCTTAAAGAGATGCCATTATCGTTGCTTAAGTATCCTTTGTATCGATGACCTCGAAACACCCAGCTCTGATGCAGCTCTTCTGTGTCCTAATTACGATGGGAAATAGGTATTAGTGGGTGATAGCTACTGCCTTGCGTAATAATAACAACGATCATATTATTATGAGTATCCGCGGTGGAGTAGCCGAGCGGTCTAAAGCGTCTCGCTGCGGAGCGCGCGGTTGCTCGCTGTGGAGGTTCGAGTCCTCCCTGGGGCATGGGTGTGTGTGTTGTCCTTAGGTTAGTTTACCTAGGTATAAGTAGTTTGTAAGCTACGGACTGATGACCACGCGGTTTGGTCCGATAGATTTACAAATATTTGAACTTTTTTTTTATTATGAGTACAAATAATACTTTAACCTTCATTAAGTAGCATTTAATTCAAATCAAGTGCTTGTAAATATAAGGGACTTAACTATGTTAGTCATCAGTCACTAGGCTTACAAACTACTTACACTAACATAACTAACTTATGCAAAGGATAATACAAACACCCGTACCGTGGGAGGACTCGAACCCCCGACGGCGAACGGCGGCGCGCACCGCAGCAGGGCGCCTCAGTGCGCACGGCCGTTGTGCCGCGGCACTACGTAGTTAGTACGTATTATTTTCATTAAAGCTATGCTTACCTCGCGTGGGATGTGCTCCAAAATACTCAATAACGTTCTAAAGTGCGGCGCGGATTGGTCTTTCCACAACACGTTGGACCTGGAAAGCACCCTCGGTTTTTAAACGCATCTCTGTACGTCTGAAAACGTGCGCAGGAGGTAGACGTGGCGTTGGAAAACGTTGTGAATACAGCCTTCAGGCCGCGGATGCATTGCAGTGCCTCTCCCCATATATCAGTATCGCATCTGTGTAGTCTTCGCTGGAGTACATTGCAGCAATTACCTGTTTGACTGTAAGACCTCACTCTAACTACTACCGGACGGCCACGCGACCTTGTCAGACCAAAACCAGGAGGAAAACGTACAAAGATGGCGGCACAGCTCACTGGAGGTTCGCTTGTAAGTGAACTTCCCCTTTGAGCATTGCACTAACGTATGCAGGAAACATAAAACTAGAAAGGACGGCGTCCGTGGGCCCGCTGGTAAATGTAAAGTGTTGTGGTGTAAAGTCAGCGCCACACGCCAGACGCAAGAAAACGATCGTGAAGAAGGCAGAGGATGACCGGCAGCCAATCACACGCCGGCAGCGCGCCTCCTGGAGGGAGCAACATAGAAGCGCGCCCTCTACAAGCAGCTATATCTAGGCCGACATGCGTCTGCGTGATTTCCCAACGAGAGAAGTCCACGAAATGGCAGGAATCCCTCTCCTAAGAGAGAGATTCAGACCGACTGCTCGGCAGTTCTATGAACGGTCGCAGCAGTCCACAAATAGGCTAATCTCACAGCTGGGAAGCCAGCCGCACAGAAGGCCTACGACACGATGGCCTGACCTCAGGTAAATCATCGACGAAATAAAGCATGTAACAAGCCCAGTTACACAGACGACAAATAAACACCAGAGGAAAGCATACCAATCTGAGGAAGAGCAGAAACAAGCTAAAAGCTTAAATCTGCTAAAAAGTAGACCAAAAGTACGGTCAATGAAGCAAAGGGCCGGGTTCTGGAAGGGCACTCCGAACTCGACTCCGAACTGCGCAGTTACAATGATTCAGCGCAGGTAGCATCGTGCAAGAAGACGCCGCCGCGACTACAGACGAACTTTCTCATAAACCAAACTTTGGTATTTTGTATACTTTAGTAATAGGAAAGGAAATGCCTAGTAGCGGTACAGTGTACCCTCCGCCAAGAACCTTACGGTGGATTGCGTAGTATGTATACAGATGTAGTAAATAAAACTTGTATTACTAATCGCACGCGTCCTGAGCAGATCCTTTCCCGAAAGATGGGCCGCCGAGGAAAAAGCTTGAAGGATATTTTCTTGCAAACGCAGCACTTTAGTTTATGCTGAGGGTCAGTTGCCATTCCCAGCACTACGCGCCGATACTCTGCAGCTCTTGTGTTTTGCGGGGATTCAGCGCGGTTGTCACGGTGTGATGCATCCCCGCTCTCTGCGCCGACTGTTGGTGGGCTCTTGCTGGCCTGGCCCCACAGTGGCAGAAGGCGTTACTCCGACCTCCGCTTGCTGCCTCTTTCTGGGACCCTTCCGTTTTTCTCTCGTCGCCATATCAATGTTTCTTTCTTGTTTTTTTCATTTGTTTTGTATCTACGTCGTCTACGGCTACATGACATACGCTGCAGTTGGCACACTTAGGCCGGTATTACACTATCAAATTATTTGTCAAAGAATTGGACAAAGAAAAATTGGACGTAGTGTAATGCGAACATCGTCCAATATTTCATCCAATCTCGGCCTCGGCCTAGATTTGATCAAAGAAATCGCTCGTCTTCTGTTTCCTGGAGTGAGAAATGTGACCGCTTGGAGCGCTAGTAGTATACAGCTTCCTTACCACTGCAGCTGTTTTATTTGGAGGTTAAATATCTGACATTACTTGGACATAATGTTCGTATTCGTAAACATGGCTAGTAGTGAATGTTTGTGTAGTGTTTTCTAGCAACAACAAAATTTTAAAAATCAGATGGGGCGTTGTATAACAGGTTACAAGGCCAATTCACACTGTCCGTCACGTCAATTCGCGTAGCCCAATACTCTGCGGCAAAAGTGAGGTTGAGTTACAATCCGTGATGTAAAAAAGTCATTATATACTATCGGAATTAAGTAATACCCCTAAATCTTAATACAGCCGAAGCAGATTTTAGAATGTTTGATTTTGGTAATGTGGTGTGCTAAGTTCTGGGAAATGAAACAACTTTCAAAACATCGACATCTGTTTGCAAGCGAATCTATGAACATATGCATACGTCAGCCAATTTTTGTAAGGAAATACATAGAGCCTATTTACTTTATCAGCAATGTTTCCCCCCTTACATTGTTAATAACGTCATAAACAATTTAGATTATCCTCTTTGTCAGTGCTCACATTTTCCATTTAAAACTTTATTTAATGAAACTTGCTTTATCAACTTAACAATCTTATTCGTATACACTGTTTGAGTCAGCCTTTTTGTTACTCTATTGCAAACTGAAGGATGAAGAGCGACAAAATAATTAGCAGTGAACGGCCTGGCTGTTCTGCCGACGGAATAAAAAAGAAAAATCCTTTCGGTTCCGTAACAAATTTTATTTATCTCGCTCCGACACCCACGGTTTCATCCAAGTGCGTTTCCTTTTCTTTTTTCCCTCCTTCTCTTCTAAATGCAGACAGAACGCAACTGTATTATAAACAATAGCTGAGCATTACAGTCATTTTGAAGCAAATTTGACAAAATATTGGATGATAGTGTAATACCCCCTTTTGCGTTTCATCCAATTTCTTTGTCAAAAAATATGACCAATATTTCATCCAAGTTTTTCGTCCAATTTTTTGTCCAATAATTTGATAGTGTAATACCGGCCTTAGGCAGGTCTTGTGTCGCGTGTGCAATGTTTCGAGTTGCGAGTGCCGGTCCAAGCGACGCATTTGGATATCTATTTGTAATACTTAGCCACATGGTCGTATTGTTGACAACTGAAGCACTGAAGATTGACACTGCTTCAATCTGTGCAGGCATTGCGCCCAGCTTAACTCCCAGTTTTGCTGCGTGCAGAACGCCGTGATGGAGATCATCCAACTCAGTCCTCTGAAAATGGTTTCACTGTTCCTTGACACCATATTTCAGCCATGGCTCCCTCTTGACCATGAATACGGCTAAAGTTTATTTTTCTTTATCGAATCATCCACACGTTGAAAGGAGCTCGTCAGTACCCTTATGCATGCGCTGGATTCGACTAAGAACAGAGGAAGACAACTTCAGGTGGTGTGACGTGTGAGCAGGAAGAGTAAGCCAGTCAATCTGTGTGACTTCTGTTGAGAGCTGTGTTGGGAATGTTGCCCAGATAAACGGAGCTGTGAGTATGGAGCTGGAGGACTCGGCCAGGAATAGCGCTCTTGACGACAATAACATGGCGAGTACGACATAAACGGAGCAATCTATTTTTCTTTGTGTGGGAAAATCTTTTTCTTTTTGTGCGATGCGGTGAAGTTGAAAGGTTTTCGCTGTGTAATAGAGAAGTACGAAGTATATAGAAAAATTAAAGCTGCAAGCTGGAAATACACCACATTTTCCGAAGCTATCGCCGATACGTCATCCTGCAAATTATGGAAGCGTTTCGTAACCAGTTTGATTCCAGGTTTGAAAATGTGGAAATACTGTCTATGTTTCAGCTCTTTGCAACACCGTTTGCAGTGGATTTTAACACTGATCCTACCAGGTTAAATTTAGTGTAAGATTTATTGAAGTTCAAATATAAACAGCTTGGCAGATTTTTATTAGAATGTTCCTCAGAATAGATTTCCGAGATTGTATGCCCTTGCTTCACGGATATTGTGTATGTTAGGTTCGACGTGTGTGTCTGCTAATTCATAATAGAAAAGAATATTTAAAAGTTCCAATAGCAAAACACCTTGTGAGATCACAGTCTAACATGCAGTCTTCAATTTAAAATATCTCAGACATTGCACCCTAACATTCAAGAACTAACCAAATAAAAACGAAATGGTAAAGTCTGTTTAATTGTACTGTACAGCTTTTTTCTATGTTATAGAGAAAATTGTATTATGTTACATTCTGTCTACTTCGTAACAGTGCTTTCCTCACATTAAATTACACCTACATTATAATGTTCTCATGGTGTAGAGACGATACGCAATTGTCTGTAATCTAAAATGTTCAAATGTTTGTAAATCTATCGGACCAAACTGCGTGGTCATCAGTCCGTAGCTTACAAACTACTTAAACCTAGGTAAACTAACCTAAGGGCAACACACACACCCATGCCCCAGGGAGGATTAGAACCTCCACGGCGAGCAACCGCGCGCTCCGCAGCGAGACGCTTTAGACCGCTCGGCTACTCCACCGCGGCTGTCTGTAATATGTGCCGTCCGCGGTAGCCGAGGAGACTGAGGCGATCCAGTCACGGTCTGCACGGCCACTATGGTCGGGGGTCGAATCCCCCCTCGGGCATGGATATTTGTGCCGTCCTTAGTGTAAGCTAGTTCTTAAGTAGTTTGTAAGTTTAGGGACTGATGACCCCGTAGTTAAGTCTCATAAGCTTTACAAACATTTGAATTTTTTTTGTCTGTAATCTGTGTCATTATTTAATAAACAGCATGTTTTAAAATAAGGGTATCGTAGACCTCACTGTATTCTTCACACCAGGTCTGTTCCCTGTTTTTCCTAAATCGCTGCACGCCACACACTGCATTCTACTTCTCCGCGAGAGCAGCAGTACAGAGCGCGTGACGTCACACGGTCGACTCTCTCTCCTTGTGAGCAGTCAGTGCGGCCTCGTGGCCAGCGAGAAACACATGCCTGAGCGCATTCTACGTAAGCAAGGTAGTTCCGAGCCGGCGCGATCGCTAGCCGATTGGCCGGCCGCTGGGGCACTGCCCAATGCGTCATACCGGGCAGCCACTGAGCTAGCGGTCGCGCCGGCTCGGAACTGCCTTGCTTACGTCGCATGATGTGCGCGCTCAGGCCTGTATTTCCCGTTGGCCGCTCCCTGTCCTCCCCTGGCTAAGAATAAGAGTTCTCGACGACTTCGGTCGTCATTTCTGGCCATCGACCGAGTGAGATGGGGCATTGGTAACGAACTGGACTCGCATTAGAGAGGGCGGTGGTTCAAATCCAACTCTGGGTATTCAGATTTCGGTTTTGCGTGATTTCCCTATATATACAAATATGAAGCACTTCAGGACAGCCGGCCGCGGTGGCCGAGCGGTGTGCGGTGCACCAGTCACGTTCTGCAGGGCCACTACGGTCGGGGGTTCGAATCCCCCCTCGGGCATGGATATTTGTGCCGTCCTTAGTATTAGCTCAAATCAAATGTTTGTAGAGCTTACGGGACTGAACTACGGGGTCATCAGTCCCTAAACTTACAAACTACTTAAGAACTAGCTAACACTAAAGACGGCATAAATATCCATGCCCGAGGGTGGATTCGAACCCCTGACCGTAGTGGCGTGCAGACCGTGACTGATGCGCCGCAGTCCCCTCGGCCACCGCGGCCGGCATGATATTAGCTATGTGCTATCGTAAGGAGATACTTCTCCATCGCAATCGGTCGTCGCTGAAGGGAAAAATGTGTTTATAGGTTTTTCTGAACGTGGATATGTAAACACATAATTTCCGATACCATATCCAGGCCTGATACCTAGTAATTCGTGTTAGTCTGCGTCAGTATTTGACACTATAAGCTAAACTTGCGCTCTTGATGGCTTGAAAATACGGCACTAACACCTTACTTGGGAAACCGGCAATGTTCTTAGCAAGCTACATGCTGCCACAATTTATTGAGTTCAAGATTTGACGAAGAAGCTCAAGTGCAAAACACACTGCAGCATTTCACAAAGACTAAAAAAATCTCAATCATTCGCCGCTCTCTCTTCCACAATATCCAAAATCTACATCTACATGGGATACTCTGCAAATCACATTTAAGTGCCTGGCAGAGGGTTATTTAAAATTCCAGTCTCGAATAGCGCGCGGGAAGAAAGAACACCTGAATCTCTCCGTGCCGGCCGCGGTGGCCGAGGGGACTTAGGCGCTCCAGTCACGTTATGCACGGCCACTACGGTAGGGGGTTCGAATCCCCCCTTGGGCATGGATATTTGTGCCGTCCTTAGTATTAGTTCATAAGTAGTTTGTTAGTTTAGGGAATGATGACCCCGTAATTAAGTCCCATAAGCTTAACAAACATTTGAACATTTTTGAGTTTCCTAAGTAGTCCACGCCGCAGCGATAAGCGCTGTTGTTGTAATTATTCCCATCCCAGATCCTGTATCATTTCCGTAACGCTGTCTCCCCTGTATCGTGACAATACAAAACGAGCTGCCCTTCTTTGGACTCTTTCGATGTCCTCCGACAAACCTACCTGATAAGAATCCTACATTGGGCAGCAATACTCCAAAAATGGACGGACAAGCGTAGTGTATGCAGTTTATTTTGTAATTGCATCTTTTAAGGGTTCTGCCAATAAAACGCAGTCTGTGGTTCGCCTTTCCCATGACATTATCTACGTGTTCTTTCCAGTTTAAGTCTGAAGTAATAGTAATTCCTAGGTATTTTGTGGAGTTTACGGCCTTCACATTAGATTTATGTATCTTGTAAACATAGTTTAACGGATTTCATTTCGTGCTCGACTAAACTAAAAATAAAAAAGAAAAGGAAAAAGAAACCACATGTGTAATGAAAAATAACAATTTTCTTTATTCTCAAAGAATGGTAAGTGTTTTGTTGTTTATTATTATATTTATTTTTATATAGAAAATAGGATGGGGTGTAGTCTTAAACACCTCCAAATCTTTTCAAGCACGACAATCTGAGTAGATTTAACGTTTCCTCAGAGTACACGGTGGGGCGTTTCGAGTAAGGCATGCTCGAACGAGCACAAGATAAATCGAATGCAGTTGCTCGCAGCCTGCTAAGCGACGACATTGACATCTACCGGCCAGTCACGGAACTCCATGTATTCTCTAGTTCGACCGAGCATGGACGCCAGATGCAGACCTCTGTTAGATGTCTTTGTGTTTCACTTAAATCTTCACCGAATTCGGCGCAAAGCGAACGATCCAATCGTTTCCAAAGTATTCAGACTTGTTTGTTGTCCCCTAGCTGCTGGCTGCTCTCTCGAATGAACAGCACAAGGTGGCCGCTAGCGCTGTCAGCTGTCGCGTTGGTCACGTGATTGATTGCTCGCCACGCTGGGCAGTGCTGGCGGGTTTCAGCACTGCCATCCACGTCCATACCTTCCGAGGATTTGTCCCCCTGTAATGCATGCGTGGGGCTGTGATTGGGAAGGCCATCTCGTGGCACGATTTCGCTCCCCACACGTTGGGCCCTATGAATAACAAATAGCACATATTCCAGAGCTGATTCTCGGAGCAAATGAACATAAATAAAAAATCGAACCATGTGCTCTGAGAAAGTTACTACCTCCTCTTTCTTACCTTTTTTTGAGCAAGTTCTCGGCTTGCTTGGTGAGTTATGTCTGGCACAGAACAACTGTTAATCGTATATTTATCTCAACTACCTCAATATGACTAAGTATTCTGTGTGCAAATATGGAACAGGCCTCCACGTGATCGGAAAGAGTTATACTATTTTTAGATTTTTGTTTCATGTGTAGAAGTAAATTAAGACTAAAATATGGAAATGAATTTTCTGGTGCTGTTAGAAAGTTTTAGACGTACCAGAAACACTTTTCTTGTTCACGTTTCGTTAACACAACATGCGAACTAAACTTTAAGAATAAGTCTCTTTCTCATCTACTCCAACTTATAATTCCATCATAATTTTCGAACACGAGATACTTTTGCTTAAATATGAAAAACGAACCACTACGTTTGTAATTAAACTGTTAATTTTTCTGTCGCCTTTACTTATTTCTAACATAACATAAATTGTTTATATTGTCAGAAAACGTATCTTAATTACGCCAACTGATTTAATAAAATCAACACGAGCAGTGCAGAAAACAGTACTTCAGTCTTGCAGCAATATTTAGTCTAGTACAGTTTGTGAAGTCCTGAGATGTACGTCGTGTGGAATTAAATTATAACGTCTCATTAATAGCCCGTGTTTCAAAACGTGCAATATAATTTTGCTGTATAGCTATTTACGATTGTATATACGCTCAACAAACACACAGCTGGATCCACTTGTTTAATTTCTGTGTCGATAACGAAAAAAGTCCACTGGAATCCCTAGCATCATTATGTAAAATGCTTGAAGTACCACTGTAATAATTTTTGTGAAGGATGCAACTCGCCACCTACAAAATATTTTCATCGTTATAACCATCTTTACTTCTTCTCGCATTTCTTCAGTGCACTTAATGAGGAATCATCTTTTGATTTCTGAGCGAAAGAAATGCATCCATTTTTATTATAAGCCCCAGTAAAACGTATCCTGAACAGGATTTACTTAGCTTGAATTGTGCTTCAGAGATTACTTCAGAAAACGTAGAATGTTCCCCGGTTGTCAGAAACTTCTCTAGTTTTATTCATACGAAATCTGAACGTGTTCTTTGCGTTTAGCAACTCAACCCCCAAACACTTATACTTAAGCTGAGTACATTGGGCCGTATGAATCAGAGTATCTACTTTATGCTCTGGATTCCAGAGAAAATGCTTAGGTTATCATGAATAAAGTGAGTCAGAGAATATACTTTAACAGAGTAAGTTCTCAACGTGAGTAAAAGGGTGGGGGAAGTTGCTCACAACAGAGAACATTCTCCGACTTCGTATGACTAAAACTAGAGAAGTTTCTCACGACCGGAGGACATTGTCCGTTTTCTGAAGTGAGCTCTCTAGCATACTTCGAGCGGAGTAACTTCTGTTAAGGTTACGTTTTACTCTGTTTTATAATGAAAATGGCAATTTGTGTTGCTTGGAAGGCGAAAAGTTCATTTATACGTAGGCTAGATTGAAGCAATACGAGAGGAACTAAGAAGTTTCTGCAATTAAAAGCATTTTGCTGACGAGTCACATCCTTCATAAAAATCATAAGTGTGACTGACACTTCAAGTATTTTATATAGCGACAGACGTCAAAGGAGTTTTTTTCATTACCGACTTAGAAATGAAATACAAGTGGCTTCAGCTGCGTGTTTTACCCGTTTGTTTGGAGTGCATATTCACAGCTGTAAACAGCTACATAGCAAACTATTATTGTATGTTTTTCAAAGGGTCTTTTAATAAGGCCTTATGACGTTATTCCAAATATAGAGCATCCCAGGACTTCAGTCTGTTTCACAAAATAAATATTGCTGCAGTGCCAGGTACTGAAGTATTGGATTTTGCACCGCTATTGTTCATTCTACCCAAACCGGTTGGCCTATTTAAGATGCGTTTCTGACTTCGTAATAGTAACTTCTGTTAAGTTAGAAGTAAGTAGACATGGCAGTAAAATTAATAACTGATTAATTACAACCTAACAGTCTGTTTCTTGTAACAAAATCGCATGGCCTATCGCTTATACTCAGAGCATTAGGTGTCATATTTAACAAATAGTGTTAGCCGCGGCAGAATAGCCGTGTGCACTAAGGCATCCAGTTGCAGTGCGCACGGCCGTTTGCCGTCGGGAGTTAGTCTTCCCCCGAGCATGGGTGTACGTGTTGTCCTTATAAGTTACTTGAAGTTAGTGTAAGTAGTTAAGTCCCTTAGATTTACAAACATTTGAACATATTTCGTGTTAGAGACCTCTGACAGCGTTGAAACAGATGAAAATGTGAGCCATTCGTAAAATTTCGTTCGCAAAGGGTCCTAACCCAAATTCAATAACAGAACAGTATCTGGTATGACGAAAATTTTGTACCATCGTCAGAAGACATTTTCGTAAAATGTCCATAATTAGTCGTAGTAATATGCTGTTGCACAACAAACTAATATCCAAACATAGTACAGTTCTTTCTGAACGCGTAGATGCCTAACTACTCTATATTTTTACACTGAATAATTTGCTTGATCGGGCTACTTTCAAGAACAGGATTGAACACCTGTTCTGTGCCGAACATGACACACGGATAATTTACTGAAGGAGGGGGGGGGGGGGGGGGCTAGCGAGAATGAACATACACTTGGAAGTTTTTATTCATATGAAATTGAGAACTTACTCGGAGAACGTTATTTTGCTTTCAGAATTTTCTCTGGAGAATGTGCTCTTTCTTATTCATACTGCCCATTGAAAGACGAATTATATTCTCCTACTCTTGTAACTAGATTCCATTTTGTGCCAGCCCACCACAGAATTATAATGAAATAAAAGGTTTTCGCTTGGTAGGCAATGTGAGATGTTTCTTTTATTAAACTTCAAAACATATCGATTTCGTCCCTATGATGGGACATCATCAATGCAGAATTGCAAGTCATGATGACCTATGTGCTCTGCTTAAAAACATTTTTATCAGTCATGTCATAAAAAACATTTAAAAGGTCTTGCCGGTACAAGTCACAAGACTACCTGATTATATTTCGAATTCGTAGAGATACATGTGATTGAGTCTTGTAGAAACGTACGCTCTCGGATTTCTGACAGTAAACAATACTGTAACAATTAGCGATAGTTGTTGGTAATGTAAGCCACACGTCTAGAGTGTGTGTGAATTTCTGCGCCAGAAATCGCCCTATGCAGAAGTGTAACTGTATTCATTCCTGTAAAAGACATTAAATCCCGCAGCGTGACGGATAAGTCCTTTCTGTGTTAAAGCGTTTGTGGTGAAGTTATAGCTTATTGACGGCATAGTTAAAAAAATGGTTACCCACTTCTGTAAATAACGTAGCCACTGCCACTGCCAGCTGCAGAAGATAGACCGAGCGTAACGCGACGCATGCAGTTTTCACTATTTTGCAGCCACCTCAGGCACCATCCACCCCCCCCTCCAATAATCCCCCCTCCCTTACACACACACACACACACACACACACACACACACACACACACACACACACACACGCCCACTGGAAGCCGGTCTAGCCAGGGATGGGAGAAACAATATATCTGCCGACCACGAATGTTTAATCTTCTCTCCGTTCCGGATGCTGGCGAAAAAGGACAAAAATATGAGCTCAGGGAGAAACGTCACGCCTAACTAAATATCGGAAAGATAGCGGCAAGTTTGTGGTCAGTTATGCAACTCTCTCTTTAGACTCGAGCTGTCAGAATTAGCAGCGACGCTTTATACCAGTGTTTTTCAATGTTTTCGAATATGCAGCCCCAGTAAAAAATATTCTGGCGACCTCCTTCCAAATAAAAATAGTCTGGCGACGTCACCCCCCCCCCCCCGCCTTCCTCAAGGTCTGTAACAAAATTTTCTCAGAAGAAACAAATTTAATGTACTTTAGTTTGCTTCAGCTTTCTTTTAACGAAGTTATATTTAGTGTTTTTTTGGGAATGTAACGCATCCTATTTTTACATTATTTCCAACAGAAAAATATATTTTGCTTAACGAGTGTTTCGCATTTCAGGCAAGACTCGAAAGCTAATTATGCTCATTAAGGAAGGTCCCACTAAATAGACAATTTCTAAAGTAGTGGATACCTTTTTTAGAATTTTTCAGAATTACGTATTGTATCACGTTCTTCTACCTATCGATTGATTCCTGAAAACAATTTTCAGGCTTTGCGCTTATTGATCATTAAGAAACTATTATAAAACAACCTATGATCTATTCAATTCAGAACTAATTTTACACGAGGAACTCCGTAATTTTAACACCAAATGAATTTCACTTAGGCTTATGGTTTTTATTACTGACCCAAAGTTATTTGATAATAACGGCGAACCTCCCCCCCCCCCTACCGAGGGATCGCGACCCCTTTGTTGAAAAACTCTGCTTTAGACAATGGACGCAGATTATTTATAATAATAGCGATCTCTGCTAAAGGGTACTTTATGTACCGTAGTCGAGGGACTAAAATTCCTGGGGTGTTACTGGTAAGGCGTGCGTAGGTACACTTTAACGTAAAGATCCCAAAACTTCAGTAACAGGTGTGAATTTTTTTACAAGTAAATGAATCCTCAACTTTAGTGTTGGAGAGGTACGATCAGACTGATAACGTCCAGGCTTCTAAGTGGACACTTCAAAGTTAATTAGCGGCCCACTAGACGTTCTAAGGGCTGGGAGACACGTGAAAGTATTTTGCTCTGAGAGTTTGGTACCTGAAGGTAGTACTCGCAAATCAGTTTAGACTAGGAGCTAATTTTCTAAATTATTTACTATCAGGCAGTTACTTGCGAGTACTTTCTGCGAGTGTTTGAGAGTGTCTGAAACGTTTATACATAGCGAATATAGCATGATTTTTTGGGGTGTCACAGTAGAATGTCACAAGCTGAATTAATTCAGATATAAGACTGTAAAACTGCATCCGGTGATATGGTGTCATATATTGATTTTTACTGTCGACATTGCTGATAGGCTATGTGAAGCCAAAGGGACGCAGTCCAAGCTGAGAAATAGATATCATCGCAGATAACAGGCTAAAATGGACCCATATAGCTTGCGGGATGTAGGCGGTAAAGAAATATCCTTGTGAACTGCAGATGTCCTCAGCCACCGTCCCAGGGTGGAGGGTTCTCTTTCGGAGAATCAACACGTAATTTCATACAGCGCCTAGACGCTGTTAGAGGTTACATTAGTACTTGGTGGCCAACAAGCACGTTTTAATGTACTTACAGTTGATACCAGTTCGTGTTAACAGCAACAAAAATGTTCAAATGTTTGTTAAGCTTATGGGACTTAACTACGGGGTCATCAGTCCCTAAACTTACAAACTACTTATGAACTACCTACAACTAAGGACGGCACAAATATCCATGCCTGAGGGGGGATTCGAACCCCCGACCGTAGTGGTCGTGCAGACCGTGACTGAAGCGCCTCAGTCCCCTCGGCCACCGCGGCCGGCGTTAACAGCAACGTCAGTGGTTTCATGAGGCTAGAGGGAGAGGGTAAAGGAGGAAAACTGCTAATTAGCAGGTCCCCACTGGCCGACTGGTGTAAAACATTGCTGTTGTTGTTGACCATACTTGGTATCACCGTGACGTTTGCTTTTCAGCTGAACAATGCTGCTACCAAGTAGGGAGTTTGTCAGTACAGAAACAAGTCACACCCCACCCAGGGAATGGCAGCGGGGACAGGACTGAAACGTGATTCGCTAGAAGACTCGGGGAGGTGGCAAGCCACAAATTACGTCGGTTGAACATAGCAGTGGCCAATACGAAATTGTTAGGTACCAGAAAGTTGAGAAAGACAGTGCGCCCACGCTGGCCTTTAAAACGCCCAGTTTTTCGATCGAGCAAGAATTCTCTGCCAGACAAGTTGGGCGCCGGATCCGTGTCGTTCGCCACCAGCCGCAGGTAAGCTCCATGAGTTTGTTTCTCGCAGGGAGTGCATCTTTCATGGAATTCTGCTAGATAGGGTAGCTTATCAGGCTCTTCCCCAGGGAACGAACAATGACTTCTGTTGTGGCAACGGATGTATTCTTTCGCTTTTCTAAATGATCAGCCTCAGTGTAGTAGTGTTAGTAGATGGAATGCAATAAAAATATTTTCATTTACTTATGAGTTCTCTAAGTCTCGGTAACAAGTATCCCCTTCAGTCCCGAAATCCGCATCTCTTGTAGACGCCTATTACTTGTCTTTCTCTACTCCTTTCCGCTCGGGACTTGTAGACTGACCTATAACCACCTTTCCTCTCTCTCCTGTGTTAAGATACGACAATGGCTCCAACACTGACATTACTATAGTCTGATTAAAACTACTCGATAGTTAACAGTTGACATACTGGAGCTGCTTTCCTGCAATCAGAGCGCTCAACGTCACGCCCGAACCGTTCCCCGTTGCCAAACTGACAACAATTGGACAATACAAAAAAATCATATTCACGGCACGTATGACATTAACTGCGAATGGGTAAAGTTGAAAATGTGTACCCAGCCGGGATTCGAACCCGGGTCTCCTTTCCAGGCAGCTGCGCTGACGCTTACACCACGGGGGACACAGCGATCATCACACCTGTCCGGAATTAGTCAAGCACGCCTCCCGCCAGATACAAATTTGCAAATTTACCCTAACCACTAGAACTCAAACTCGTAGTCACTTAGTACTGATTTCCGTTAGAGTAAGGGTCTACGAGTGCCTCCGCACTGAACATAGGATCATTGCCCGTCATCGGCAAATTATATCTGGTGTCTGTTCTTTCGGACATGACGGGCAATGATCCTTCCTTCAGTGCGGAGGCACTCCTAGGGTCTTACTCTTACGGGAATCAGTACTAAGTAGGAAAGTACGTGGGCTCGAAGTAACATATATGTATGAACGTTTGCTTACAGGATCTCTACGTACACGTCAATGCTCCAGATAGCACTGTAGATCTAATTGTAGACACCGTAAGTAATGCAAATACCTTAACTATAACTTATGTTATAATCATCGTACATGTTGTCTAGCGTATTGTCATCAAAAGCCGTGATGATAGTTGCAACTTTAACCTTCTTCTCGGAAGACTGTTGGTATTCACTGCCACTGCTTCCATCGCCTCTTCCCGCACTTACCGTAGCACTTGCAATGAGTTGTTCATCATCATCATCGCTATTATCATCATTATGTGTTAGTGTTACAACAGTATCTAACTTATACTCATGTTTCTGTACCATAACAGATACGAGAAAGCATGCGAATGATTCATCTTCTACACTAATATCATTTTCACGAAGAAGGGTTCTTCGTAACTCCATCTCAATCAATCGCAATACATTAGCAGGTTTGATTACCAGTCGCCACCCCATCTGACGCTTCACCACACAAATAACGTCACAAAACGGAACTTCGGAGGCACACTGCAACGTCTCTTCTGGCGAACCGACAGGTCAAAGTGCAATGTGGCACGGCACACGCAGAGGCCTCTAACGGACGACTGCAGAGTTTTGCAGATGCGGGAGTATCACTAGTGCAATAAGGGACCTTTACATTATCTCTCATACGATTTTGGTTTATATGTGTTTGTTCGAGCCCAAGTACTTTCCTTATAATTAACTAAGAGTTTGAGTTCTAGTGTGCAGGGTAGAGTTGCAAATTTGTATCTGACGGGAGGCGTGCTTGAGTAATTCCGTGCAGGTGTGATGACCGCTGTGTCCCCAGTGGTGTAGGGGTCAGCGAAACTGCCTAGAAAGCAGGAGACCTGGGTTCGAATCCCGGCTGGGTACACATTTGCAACTTTACCCATTCGCAGTTAATGTCATACATTCCGTGAATATGAATAGATAATAACTGCAGGATAAAAAGTAGCGTCTGTTCTTTCGGACATGTCGGAGTATGAGATATAGCTTTGAGTAAAGCCGTTGCGATTGAGATGGATCTTGGTCTTGGTGATTGAAGGATCTGCAGGTAGGATACCACCCAACGATGCGCTGGGGATGCCCAATCATTTCATTTTCCAAATTTCAAGCAGGATCTTTGAGAACGTTCTCAGCTCGAACCTCTATTTTCTAATGAGGTATCATTGTTCTCCTCGTGGAGGAATTACCTTCGATATGTCACGCCACGCTCCTGTCCTGTTGAAAATTACCAATTGTCGCGTTCCAAAATAGCTTAACAAGTTTTCCCCTTCGCCCAGCTCATAAAAACACCTGTTTATCCACCTGTTTCCATTTTAGAAGCGTGGATTCTGCCCTTCGGAGCACCGCTAGGTAATACTTCCATAAACGTTGCGTTCAATTTTGTGCACTGGTTTTGACACCGTTATAGTGGGTGGGATATTTGTATCAAACGAAGCGATAGAATCGATGTAAGCAGGACGAGGGCTAATCATGTTTACGCCTGCGGGGTCCATTAGGGAGGCTTCATTACTCGACCACAGCATCCAGAGCAGTGTGGCGGTCGGCACCGTGATGAATCAGTGATTAACCTAGATTGCTTCGCAAGCACACAGTCGCCACGGCTCACAGAATTCCATAATAATATGCACCGCGCTGCACAAAAGATTATAACATCATTTCAATCAGGCTGAAGTTTCGACAGAGAACGTAGCTTTAGTATTAAAGTTTAATTTTCTTTAGAAAACTATTTAGTGCAGATAAATTTAAGTACGTCTCAATTTTTAAATTAACCCTTATTTATTACCAATAAATAATTATGACTTAAAGTAGTGGATGCAAATAAATGTAGTGCAGCGTAACATGGAAGAGGTTTATTTCCTTTGCTGTTGCTTTGCCGCTCGGGAATAACCGCTTGGTCTGAGGCCTTACGTCACGAATTGCGCGGCCGCTCCCGCTCGAGGTTAGAGACCGCCCTCGGGTGTGGGTGTTTGTCTTGTCCATAGCATAAGTTAAAGTAGTTTATAAATCTGAGGACGGAAGACCTAAGCAATTTGGTCCTTGAGGTTTACAAACATTCCATTGTAGCATAGTGTGTCAGCACAAATTAATGAGAATAAATATAATTACAATGTTGTATCAGTAGTAGTATTTAGGTGAGTGGCTCAATATAAATAAGCTATTCCCTTCTAAGGGGAGAAGGAATAGGTTAATGATTATCTTGGACTGCTATATAGCAATGAAATAATGCATTGGCGACACCACACGTATGCTGTCATGAAGGTGATGACGGCCATTAATGCTTTCTTGAATGCGGATGTGCACTAGGCCCGAACTCCTACTGGAATTGGCGACGTACACGAAGTAATCAATGATAATGGGCAGTAGTGTGAGGATAAGTTGAGAATTTGCGTCTGCCGGGAGGCGTGCAAGGATAGCCCTCGTGACCCTGGTGATCACTCTCTCTCCAGTGGCGTAGTGGCCTACACGACTGCCTAGCGAGCAGGACGACCCGGGTTTGAATCCGGACTGGTTACAAATTTTCAACTTTCCCTTTTATTTATTTCAGTGCTCATTGGCAGTTAACATAAATTCTGTAAAGCGCACTTATTAGTAGATTCTGTCATGTGAAAGTAATCTGCGAAAGTTACGTTTACGATATCTGTATAGAGAATCAATAAATATTTGATAACAGATCACATCATTAGTGCTTGATAGTGAGAATGAAAAGAAAACATTTTCTCTGTAATCTTTCACAATATCTAATTTTACTCTAATGTTCCCAGCTCCTGTATCCCAATGATATTTATCCTATATCACAAAAGGAAAATACTTCCAAATGTTTTGCAAATAATGTTTATTAATGTACTCAGTAACTAACCGGTTTTCGCCTTCAAAGGTTATCTTCAGGTGACTGAAACTGAATATCGTAGACACAGATGAAGTACGTGACTTACAAAGGTATCAAGAGAGATGATACAAATTTTGACACTGGAACGCATATTAAATGCTTCCAGAACTATATTTATTAACTAAAAATAGAAACACATTTTGTTTATATAAATTTAAATTCAAATGTTTGTAATTCTTACGGGACTAAACTAACCCACATAATATTGAGGTGGAAAATAAAATTGTATAAATTAAAAACAACGGGAAAAATCAAAACCTACCTTATGATTCAAGAGGAATGCAAAACGTGACCATAGCGAGAGACGATATTTCATACGTGAAAGAAATCATCAGTTTCGTACGCGGGTCTCCAAGCAAGTAGTAATAAGTGTTCGTGTTTTAGCCACTATGCTAGCTTTATTCATCCTGAAGCACGTCGATCCTTTTGGACCTTTCAGGTGTACGTATTTATGAACATTCAATTGTGTACTTTCAGGAATTTAGCTTAAAGAATCTGATGCTAAAGTTAATCGTTTTTCATTTATCTTTGTCACTTCTCTTGTTACTAAAATTATACATTCAGTTGAAATTTGTAATGCTTTTCTCTCAGGCTTAAAAAAACCTTGGACTATATTAATACTGACGGAGATGTCATGAAGTTATCTCGAAGTAATGAGTGTCGATGAAGTATACAGCTCTTGCTTGGAACTGATAAAAAAATTTGATGTCGGACTTCAAAATCTCAAAATATTTCTTAGATTTCTTTAAACCTTGGTGACGGTGTTCTACCAAACGCTTTTGTCAGAAAGAATAGCCTCGCACAAAATGTATAAGGTTAGTGTACAGTGGAAAATTATTTCATTGGTCGTGTAGAAATTTTGGGATGTTACTTATATCGAAATCTCCACTTCGGAGAATTAGATCGCTTTATTTTAGTGTCCTAATGCAGCCATGCATTACTTTTCTTCCTCCTCCTTCTTCCTTCTATCTTTAAAAGGCGAGACAACTGTCTATTTACTTTTATCAAGTACTAGCTTAAACCCGCGGCTCCGCTCCCGTGTTGGTTGATTATGAGAGATAAGCTATCTTTCATTAGTGTGCTATGAGATCAAATTACACATAAAAATGCACTCGTTTCGAAGAATCCAATCACGAAATTCAACAATAATGATTGTAATATCACAGATCGATCACTTGATGTAATGCGCGAAACGTCAAATCGATTTTTAAGAGAGATGTATTAAAAGAAATTTCCTTTTTACTGCTTCATTTATTTATTCTTATATCTCCTTATTCGTATGCTTATCCTTACAGAGAAAGAGCCGAATACATTGTAGTACGCATAGACCAAAGATATGGTCCGTGGCATCACGTTTCGCTGTATGTAACCTCCTTGCTATAGAGTCACAAACGTCATCGCTGGCCTTCAGTCCGATTTTTTTTAAAGTAATTTGACTACTTTCAACCACCACATCTTCCACCCCCTTATAGCTATCGCCATGGTACTGCTAAAGGTGTACAATGGGAGACTTCGGACAACAATTACACACAGATCATTAGTTTGCGTTCTGTAGTTTTCGTCGCAGAGCGAAATATCACACACACACACACACACACACACACACACACACACACACACACACACACAAATGTATAATTTTATATACACCAAAAACATTCCATCCCAATATACTCCACCCTCTTATCATTATCAATCCTCAAGCAACAATGCAACCAATAAAACCAGTTTCAAAGAGTAATTATTTTTCCGCATTTAGCGTTATATTCTTCCAGTTACTAAATATCTATCAGATCGCTATAAAACGGTGCCTAAAACCTTCCTCAGATATAAATTGGTAACTGTACAAATATTTATGTCTCTGCGTTCTGGTCTTTTGGATGTGATAAGCGCACACTGAACAGATGTTCACATTAATATATACAGATAAATAGCTATCCGACAGCCATAAAACCGTGCCTAAAGCCTTCCCCGGGTAGACATTAGTAACTGTACAAATTTTTAGCTCTTTATGTCTTTTGGTTCAGACGTGATAAACGTACACCGAACAGACATTCACATTTATAGATATAGATTGCTCATTCAAAAATGCATGAACATGATTTTCAGGAGGGTTGGTTTCGAACATTTGTGAATCGTGATATAGAGCACCCACACTGATTTTCAAAAGTCGGCGCCTCTGATTCAAATACAAGTGAATAATAATTAGCGGTGGTCAATAGGTTGGAGTCAGTAGCTGCGGTGTGTGACTAGGATGCGGAACAGCCTGTAAGTGGCTGTTAGTGTCAGATAGTTCCCTTGACAGGAGTGCTGTAAGTGGGCGGCGCCAGCCTTGCGGGGCCCATGAGGAGCTGCCTGACTCACCATTAGCGCCGCCAAGGCCTGCACAGCTGACCGCAAGTGCTGCATCCTAATGGCAAGCCACCACACCGCGCCTTACTCAACTCAACATATCGCTGCACTTCGTCCTTAATTGTGGCGTTAATTCCGTAGGCCGTCGGCGATCTTAGGGTATTGCACCACTCACAAGGAAAGTACATGGGCTCGAACAAACATATCTGTATGAACGTTTGCTTACAGGATCTCTACGTACACCTCAATGTGCTGGTGGGTGTCGTTTTTCTACAAAGCTCTGCAGTCGTGCCCTAGATAGCACTGCAAATGTAATTGTAGACGCCATACGTAATGCAGATATCTGAACATAACTTTTGTAATAATCATCGTACATGTTCTCTAGCGTATTGTCATCAAAAGCCGTGATGATAGTTGCAACATTAACCTTCTTCTCGGAAGACTGTTGGTATTGACTGCCACTGCTTCCATCGCCTCTTCCCGCACTTACCGTAGCTTGCTATGAGTTGTTCGTCATTATCATCCCTATTATCATCATTATGTGTTAGTGTTACAATAGCATCTAACTTATGCTCATATTTCTGTACCATAACAGATACGAGAAAGCATGCAAATGATTCATCTTCTACAATAATACCATCTTCACGAAGAAGTGTTCTTCGTAACTTCATCTCAAACCAATCGCAATACATTAGCAGGATTGATTACCAACCGTCGTCCCATCTGACACATCACCACACAAATAACGTCACAAAACACAACTTCGGAGGCACACTGCACCGTCCCTACTGGCGAACCGACAGGTCAAAGTGCAATGTGGCAAGGCACACGCAGAGGCCTCTAACGGACGACTGCAGAGTTTGGCAGATGCTGGAGTATCACTAGTGCAATAAGGGATCTTTACCTTCTCTCTGATACGATTTTGGTGTATATGTGTTTGTTCCGAGCCCATGTGCTTTCCTTGTCAGTAAAAGTTAAAAAAATATCGACGGACACACAGCAATTAAAGACCCTGCAACATTGACGGAAAAGGCTTGGAGCAATCAACCTTGTTTTCATGCAGAGGTGGGACTATAATGCTCCTCCGGAAATAGAGTTCTGTAATCCACTCAAGATTTATTGTTGAAACACTGCATATGGAATGCATAAAATGATTACATTTATAGATCAGTAACTCCAGCGGTACTGAGGTACCTGGTGTGGAGCCATGCTGAAAGGAGGAAGGAAGGAAACTTGTGTTTAACGTTCCGTGGACAGCGTGGTCATTACACGTGGAGCTTACGCTCGGATTTTTGGGTAGGGACGAGGAAGGAACTCGAGCGTGCCCTTTCAAATGAACTATCCTGACATTTGCCTAAAGTGATTGAGGGAAATCACGGAAAACCTAAATCTGGGTGGCCGGAAGTGGATTTGAATCACCATCCTCCCGAATGCGAGTCCAGTGTGTTGCCAGTGTGGCACTTCGCTCGGTGATCGTTGCTGGAACAGCCATATTAGTAAGTGGTGTAACCTCCACGAACGGCAACGCAGGCGCAGATTCTGGCATCCTTTCGACATACAGGTGGCCGACGGGACTGAGGCGCTCCAGTCACGGTCTGCACGGTCACTACGGTCGGGGGTTCGAATCCCCCCTCGGGCATGGATATTGGTGCCGTCCTTAGTATTAGCTAGTTCGTAAGTAGTTTGTAAGTTTAGGGACTGATGACCCCGTAGTTAAGTCAAAAAAAAAAAAAAAACACCTACAGGTGGCGAGTAACGTGTCGGTACACACTATTCCACGCTGTGCGTTGACGAGCCGCGTGTGTCGGTAGTCGTTACACAAGCAGTGCAGGAACAACACGTCTTCCCATTTCAAAAATGGCAAAAGAATAGGTCTTACAACATTCCAACATTCTGCATGTACTGAGTGCCGGCTAGCGCTCCCTCCAAAACACCAAAGGTGATGGAGACTTGCAGCTTATCGCACCCTAGGCCGTAACACCTGAGGTGCGGCCAGTGCGTCTCGGACGAATGCACTCTACGAGACAGTGCTCACCAGGTTTACGTCGTACGCGCAAACGACTGTATCTTGCGTTCAGGCAGAATCTTGTTTCATTGCTGAAGAACCACAGCCCGTCATTCCGTTCCAAGTGATCCTCTGACGACACCATCGAGGCGTGCAGGTATGCTGTGGCGTGAGCGGAAGACAGGCAAGGCGTAACCGTGCCCGTGGTGTCACTGCTAGTTCAAATGTTTGTAGAGCTTATGGGACTTAACTATGGGGGTCATCAGTCCCTAAACTTACAAACCTACTTAAGAAGTACCTAACACTAAAGACGGCACAAATATCCAAATATCCAAACTCGAGGGGGGATTCGAACCCCCTTCCGTAGTGGTCGTGCAGACTGACTGGCGTGCCGCAGACCGCTCGCCTTCCGCGGCCGGTGCCACTATTAGTGACCGGTTGGCAGCAGGTGGTGTTGACACTACTGGGCGCACAAACCCTGCTACCTGTCCTGTGGTCTCTTCCACTGCTGCCCGTATAATAAGATGCTCCTGACGGACGTCTGTGCTGCTTTGGCGTCCAGGACCTCGTCTACAGGTGTGACATTGTTCTCGTCACTTTTGCAACCTGCATCGTTGCACAACTGACGCGGCACGTCCGACGTGTGTCACATTCTCCGAAAGGACCATCCTGCCACTCGGAAGGCTACAATTTGGCCCCTTTTAGACACGCTCAGTTGGCTGTAGGAAGCACGAGTGCGTCTCCGTGGCATGGCGCCTGTGCGCTTCACACGTTGGTATCACACTGAGCCTTGTGCTGGAAATATTCTCTACTAAAGGCTACCCACAGGTGGCGCTCTATCACTGCGCTGTGTATTGTGCGAACCACGTTGAAACACTTTTCAGTACATGTACTATACCACAGGTCGCATCTGCCGTCGCCAGATCAATTTCTACGGCGTCTTTGTAGGCGTACTAATCTTCCCTCCGACAATGTAGTCACCGTTCCAGCACCAATGAGCTCAGTATCTATCTTGTAACAGCTTAGTGTCTTTTGCGACTTCTCTTTGGCTTAGCGTGCACCAGCCGGCGAGCATTAACTTCTATTTTTCTCATTAGATACGCGACTACATTAATAACATTAAAAATATAAGAAACAACGTTGGTCGCATGAAATCTTTGACTAATAGATTTCGGTCACTGAGTGGCCATTTTCGGTACTAGGAATTACTTTGTTAAAAATACAAACATTATTAAAATTAATGTGTTGAACTTTATCTACCAGTTTCACTGTCAAATTATTGAATCTGAAGTACGTTGCACATGCCCAGCTACGCAACAATTTAGATACAGACGACTCCATCTGGGGCCAGATGCCTAGCTGGGCATGTGCAGCATACTTCAGGTTCAACAATTTGAAATTGGCAGTTACAGTTCAACACATTAATTTTCATAAGAACTGTCTTTTTAACTAAGTGATTCATAGCACTGAAGATGGTCCCCCACTGAACGAAATCGATCTGCAGTAGAATAAAACTTTCACTCTGCAGCGGAGTGTGCGCTGATATGAAACTTTCTGGCAGACTAAAATTGTGTGCCAGAACCGAGACTCGAACCTGTGGCCTTTGCCTTTCGCGAGAAAGCGTTCTACCACTGAGCTATCCCGACACGACTCACGATCCCGCCCCACAACTTTAATTCTGCCAGTACCTCTCCAGCATCTTCGTGTCGGGATAGCTCAGTGGTAGAGCGCTTGCCCGCGAAAGGCAAAGGTCCCATGTTTGAATCCCGGTTCCGGCACACAATTTTAGTCTGGCAGGAACTTTCTATCTGCAGCAGTCAAAGATTTCATGCGGCCAAATATGTTTATTTTTAATTTTTTTCGTTGTCAGGCGTCTTTTCTGAAATGTGCGGCGTTGTGGTGTCGCTGCTATGGTGCTTGCAGTAGCGAGCACAACAACTCTGCCGTGGTTATCGAGCTACTGTGCTGACCATAAAAAAAGCAACAAATCTGTCTGGGGAAATAAGACTACAAAGATCACATAATTGAAAATACATTCCAATGTGAAGTGAGCAACATTATGAATCAGCATTAGGTGTTCACGCCAGTGCTGGCTATAACCGCTGCTACACGCCTTGCCACTGAATCAAAATAGCTGGGGATGTGTTCTTTGGGGCATATCAGCCCAAACTGCTTCCGCATGTTGCCAAAGTTGATCTGGCGCAGCAGCGGGTAGTGCATCCCGCGCCACTCGTTCTTCTTCCACTAAAGTTACTTTAATCCTTACGTTCCTCACACCAGCGTACAACACACTTAAAACGGCCAAGTTACTGTAGAATGGTTAGCACAGTTTCTTCGATTATCATGTATAGTCACTCTCGGACAGCAGAATTCTCAAGCATAACTGGAACCCTAAAATCATTACAGGTATTGTTTGAGGATAACCCTAATTTTTGACTAAAGCTGATGATAGTAATCTATGAACATCGTTGTTTCATATGTTTTCGTGGAAGTCATTACTGTGTACTAATTGATATATTGAATTTTCATTTATTACCAATCGTGCATATAGATAATGATTTGTGGCGGGTTGGACTGTTATGAAGTATCTGAGTAATAGTCCAACGTTCATCATTTTTATGTCTATTACACGGGGAAGAAAGGAATATTTTGCAACTTTGATCTTTCCACGTATATAGAAAGTAGGCTACACCATGTCAAACTAGGGTATGTTCAAATGTTGTTAATCTTAAGGGACCCAACTGCAGGGTCATCAGTCCCTAAACTTACAAACTATTTACGAACTAACTTATACTAAAGACGACACAAACATCCATGCCCGATGGGGGATTCGAACTCCCGATCGTAGCGGCCGTGCAGACTGTGACTGACGCGCCGCAGCCAGCTCGGCCACCGCGGCCGGCCAAACTAGGGTATGCAAGGGAATGTAATATTTCAGAATGTTATTTTTTTTTTTATGCGTTTTGAGTGCCAGAATTACAGGCGAAACATGCCAAGTTTCACCATATATGTCAAAAGCAACAGTTCATGATCTTTCTAAAGGCGTATTGCATCAGTCTGCCGGGTTGATATAGAAACCAGCGGAAAGCTTGTATCACCATCAGGATTGATTTCCCCCCCCCCTTTTCTCTCTCTCTCTCTCTCTCTCTCTCTCTCTCTCTCTCTCTCTCTCTCTCTCTCTCTCTCTACCGCTCGCGTGTGCGTACTCACTGCAGCTGTCGGGGACCGTAATTTAATCTGGGAAGTACCTTTTACCGACTAATTCACTCAAGACAGTTAAAAGCCCCCAATTTTCCATCTCGTGTCATACGGGGTACGTATGTATGCTGCTCCCCCCAGACTCCATTAGATCGCCCGGCTGGCTTTTAATCTCGCCCCCGCAACTGTCGGAAGTGCTCTTACCGAGAGGAGCGTCGACTCGTGATTACTGCCAATCACACCCGGTGAAAAGCCGCATTACGACCGCCTCCCTGGATTTCGACGGTGTGACTACCGAATTATCTTTGTTCGTGTCATGGGTGGATCATATTAATAAATATTCCTGCTTCATTCTGTACGTGCATCGGAGAATAGTGCCTCAATGCGCTCGGCCACTCCGCCGCGGCTATGACAATTTTCAAAGCTTCAAAAGGAGAACGGAGATGTCATTCACGGAACCAACAGTTGACAATTTTGTGAAAAATAAAAATAAAAAATAGATGGAAGGAGATGTGAACACGGACCTGCAGCATCCCGTACTTTGATTACTTAAGCCTTTCAGTGCACAGTAATTTTCTTACAAGGGAAACTCCCCCTCCCCTCCCTCAGATTTTGTGCTAAGATGAAGCAGCGGAGAGCCACTCAAAAACTGAACACAGATTAATCACAAAGACAGGACGACGTTGTATGGAACTGTTAAATAGAAAACGAGAACAGAAACGACTAATGATCGAAATAGTGCTACAGCCGTGCTGTCGCGGTTCTGTGGTGATGAACTGCGATGCTGGAGGTCCGTGTTCACACCTCCTTCCGTTTATTTTTCACAAAATTGTCAGCTGTTCGTTCGGTGAATGACATCTCCGTCCTCTTTTGGAAATTGTCATAGCCGCGGCGGAGTGGCCGAGCGCATTGAGGCGCTATTCTCAGATACCCGAGGCCGCTCCCCGTAAGAGGTTCGAATCCTCCGTCGGGGATGGATGTTTTTGTAGTCTTTAGTATAAGTTAGTTTATAAGTAGTTTCTAAGTTTAGGGACTGATGACCCCGCAGTTAAGTCCCATAAGCTTTTACAAACAAAACTTGTCATATTACACATAAGTAATGTGGTAAGTATATACTACCGTCGCAAGTAAACGTGATGATAGTGCGAACAGACGAGATCTGTAGCAGAAATGAAAACATAATGAAGATGATGAACTTCGCTTTCCGAAATTCCAGGAAATGTTCAGAATTGGATGGTGTACATATCAAAAACTTCAGAAACGTTAACACACGTTTTGATAGAGCAAAGGGAAAAAATTGTGATTATGAAACTGTTAAGTTTTCGTCATTTCTTTTTGCGTGTTCACATTCATACGAACGCCTAAGTGGGACAAGGAGTCACATCTCCCTCACCAGGCGTACACATTAAGAGCGCCGATAAGCGATTCCTGTACTATGATTCTCGTCCTGTCGCACATGTTGTGTAGGATCAAACGTGTTTTCCAGTGGAGAATTCGGCTGTCGTCTCGTCATAAAAACGTTTGCGGCTCCCATTAAAAATCCACTATCTTTCTACTGCTGTAGAACACTTGTGTGGTACGGACTTCATTACACGGACACAATGGACAGACAAATCAAAGACCGAACGCACGGTTGATAATTTGTGAGAAACAAAAAATAAAAATGTGCAGCACGACAGTGTGTTGGACTCTAAGTTCCAGCCACGTACTCAAAGACGACATGGTTTAACGCTTCGTCCATATTGCATATCATGCGTGTGAACAGGTAAATGTTTACGGTTTTTTTTTTTTTTTTTTTTTTTTTTTTTTTTTTTTTTTTTTTTTTACGGTTGCTTGCAACTTCTTCCTGTTTCAAAAATGTTCAAATGTTTATAAAGTCTATGGGACTTAACTACGGGGTCATCAGTCCCTAACTTACAAACTACTTATGAACTACTTACGAACTAGGACGGCACAAATATCCATGCCCGAGGGGGGATTCGAACCCCCGACCGTAGTGGCCGTGCGGACCGTGACTGAAGCGCCTTAGTCCCCTCGGCCACCGCGGCCGGCCTTCCTGTTTCCATGCTCGATTGTATTCAGTGTTTTAGGGGCTACCCACTGCGCTAACTTGGCACTAAACCTGCGGGGCCGGCCGCGGTGGCCGAGGGGACTGAGGCGCTTCAGTCACGGTCTGCACGGCCACTACGGTCGGGGGTTCGAATCCCCCCTCGGGCATGGATATTTGTGCCGTCCTAGTTCGTAAGTAGTTCAAGTAGTTTGTAAGTTTAGGGACTGATGGCCCCGTAGTTAAGTCCCATAGACTATACAAACATTTGAACATTTTTTTTGAAACCTGAGGGGATGCGATGGGAAGTCTTCCTTGTTAGTAGTTTTTTGAAACCCGTTAAAATACATTTTTTGTGCAAAGTCTTCCTGATAGTAGCTAGTATGACCGAAACTTCACACGAAAGCGTATCTTAAAGGCTGCTTCCGTGACGCTTACTTCTGTTGTGTGGGAGTTAAGAGGTTGGCGTGCTACGGTACTTTTTAACAGAAAAATACCACATTTTTATTACAATTAAATAAATACTCAAGTTGGAGTTATAGAAGTATAAGCAGACTGATAAGTTCAGGCTTCGCGAGTTAAAAGTTATTTTTCTGTCCGTGGTATTTTCAAATGTTAAAACAGAAATAGGTTTCTGAGGCAACGTACAGCGTAGCGTCACATTTTGTACTATATCTGAGAAGTCCACCTGGTGGATCGTAACATTGCTGACTCGAAGCACACCTTTAATTTTTGTTTAATCACTTACTCGCGACCTACAATCGCCACATATTACATTAATTATACTTTGCTATTATAATGCTATACAAGATAACAAATACTCTTTAGCCACCGTATGGCTGGGTCACAGAGGCCGTGTATGTGTAATTCACCATCATAGCCGTACACTTTACACACAAGTAGACGGTCCATTGAGTGAATTTCGGCGCACTCACATTCAGGATTGTCTGACAGGCCTCACGTGTACATCAGCTGTTTACATCTGCCAACGCTGGTTGCCGCGGTCGAGAGACCAAGCGTTCTAAGACGTCTTGCTGCGGAGCGCGTGGTTGCTCACCGTCGGGGGTTCGAGTCCTCAGTCAGATTTTATATATATATATATATATATATATATATATATATATATATATATATATATATAGTGTGTGTGTGTGTGTGTGTGTGTGTGTGTGTGTGTGTGTGTGTGTGATGACTCGAACTTATGACGGTGAGCAACCGCGGGCTCCGCAGCAAGGCGCCTTAGAGCGCTCGGACATCCAGCGATTTTAGTTTTTAAAGAACACGATGCAGTCAGGATGAACACGGCCTACAGACTGTCTACAGGCCCTATGCGCCGACTACTTAATTATGCATCGGCTAATCAGGATTCGCGCACTTGGTTGAATTGGTACTGCGCGTTCTCTTACGAGATTGCAGCAACTCGTGTTTCCAGCTGTCTCCGTTTCCTTCGCTATATCGATTTGGTGTAGTCGTCTGCAGTCGCCTCATAAAAAGCACTACTACAACTTCCTTGCAGATGAAAGTGTCGACCTTAACTGGAAATCGACAAGTGTAAGGTTGATTTCGTAGGCGGCTCAAAAAAGTGCTTACAATACATGCAATCGATTTAGTGTACAACGTCGTAACCATTAGACCTCTTCCACATCATGTGGTTGTCTGGTAACGAGATAATGCAAAAACTGTAGTGAGTTGCAAGATGATTGGTGGTTGTCCCTGTACGTACATTAATGTAACGTGTTGCAAATCGATAGAAAATCCACTATTGTAAGATTACACTGTGCACTGGTGGCGACAAATCGATGGAAGCAGTGTATAACCTTTGGTGTCACAGTGGGTTCACTGCGAAACGCTTATTTGTTTTGCTGTATCTGTTCCTTCGAATATATTCGATAGACCACATAGCATTTTGCTTCTGATGTCACTATCAATTATAGCACAAAGGAATTAAAGACATTAATTACCATTGGGCACTGAATGTTATCAATGGGAACAGTTGAAAAATTGAGACGTATAGAATAATAACGGCAGATCCCAACCAAAATTCATTCGGAGAAAAGTTATATATGGTTTTCTCCATACCTTGGAAAGTTATTGACATTATAACTTGACATTTTCTGGGTCTCTAGAGTAAGGTATTTGAAGCCTGTGTGCAAATTCTTGAACCATTGTGATTAATATTTGTTCTGATTTTGTATTCATTTGAACAAAATATACACAGAAGAGAGGAAATTGTCTAAAAGTCACTTTCTTCATTTAACATCTATAAATTACTAATCTAGGTCTATATCCTAATCTTAGAAGTTTTCATCATCATTTGCACCGTCGTGAAGATTTTTTATGAAACTCACGATACATATTTCAGTACTTTCGTCAGGTTATTGTATTTGGCTTTCTGTATCTTTCTCTGTTCACTGTAGATTTACTGTAACTTAAACAATGAAACATGTGAACTTTTACCACTTTTCCTAAAGTTAACTTTTTGATGCATAAACAAGTCAGAAAGACATAAACCACGTTCCACAATAGCGGATGTAACCTTACGTAAAACCAGCACCCTCAACATATTTTTTTTCTAATTACTAAGTTTAAATTAATTCCATTATACATGTTCATAAAGTGTCTCCTGGTCATTTTATTAATAGTGAAAGGGGTTTTTACTCGTGTTGTTGCATTACACCACTGTGTAGGGTTGTACACACTGCATTTTCCTTTTCTTCTTCTCACTGAATCTGTGTCTTGCATGAATGTCCTGGTATGAAAATCTGTGTTATAGTGTCAAACACTTTCATTTTCACATAGTAAATCCAAAGAGCAACAATATGGAAATTTTTTGTTTTATCCAGCTCAAGAGTCAGTCCATATCATGTTGTTAGCAGTGAACTTCGATTTAAGCTGAGGCAAAAAAAAAAAAAAGAGAGAGAGAGAGAGAGAAACAAGAACTGCTACCATTACAGCCACAGGCTTCTGTCACAAAGGGTACAGGTCACAAATAGGACGAAGATAGTCTAACAGATGTAAATTGTCGTAGCTTTGTGGGAGGAAAGTACCAGAGCTCCAAGTGCTAATAGAACACTGAAGCTCAAATCACTGTAAGCAGCGAAAGCTGGCTAAGGCGGAGATGAGTGAAGCTGAAATTTTTATAAAGAGACAAATGGTGTTCAGAAAGGATAGATTTAATAAAATAGGTGGTGGCGTATTTTTTGCTGTCACAAGCGGTTTATCTTGTAGCGAAATTGAAGTAAATAGTTCCTGTGAGTTGGTATTGGTAGAGGTTATATGTGACAACCGAAATGAATTAATAAGTGGTCTTTGTACCGACCCCTGACAAAGACGATCGATTGCAGAAATGTTCAAAGAAATATTCAAAAACATACCCAAAGCAAACAACTTTAATTCGTGACGACTTTAACTTACCCTCGATATGTTGGCAAAATAAATGAATAAATAAATATCAACCAAACCGGAAGCAAACATAAAACATCGTCCGAAATTGTACTGAACGCATTCTCCGAAAATTATTTCGAGCCGTTAGTTCATGGACCCACTAGAATAGGAAAGGTAACACCATACTTAACATCTAGCAACACACAATCCGGAGCTAATGAAGTGCATAAAAACAAACACAGGGATTAGTAAGCACAGAGTTGTCGTAGTGAGACTGAATATCGAAATTTTCAAATCCACCAAAATTAAACCAAAAATATATTTATTCAAAACAGCAGACAAAATTCGATTAACGCTTTCTTGAGTGAGAATTTCTAATCTTTCGAAACAAACAATGTGAGTGTGGATGTGATGTACCTTACTTTCAAAGGAGTAATATCGAAAGCTATAGATAGATTTATACCAAACAAATTAACGAAACAGGGGACTGACTCGCCGATATCCACAAAGCAGGTTAGATCACTCTTGCAAATGCAAATAGAAAAGCATGCCAAATTTAAATAGACACAAAATCCACAAGACTGGCAATCTTTTACAGAAATTCTAAATTTAACTTTTAACGTCAATGCGAGAGGTTTAAAATAGTCTCCACAACGAAACCTTGTCACGTAATTTGGTAGAAAATCCTAAGAAATCTTGATCGTATGTAAAGTATAAGGGCGGGAAAACACAATACATTCACTATGCGATAGGAGTGGTAATGCTACTGATGACAGTACTGATAAAACAGAATTGGTAAACACAGATTTAAGAAATTGCTTCACCAAAGAAGATGAAGCGAATAATCCAGAAGTCGAATCAAGAACAGCTGCCAACATGCGTAATTTAGAAGTAAATATCCTTGGAGTATTGAAGCAACGTAACTGATTTAACAAAAGCAAATCCAGATTGTATACGAATTAGGTTCCTGTCAGAGTATGCTGATGCAATAGCTCCATACCTATCATATACAGTGAAAGATCCGTACCCAAAGACTGGAAAGTTTCACAGGTCACTCCAATATTCAAGAAAGACAATTGGAGTTACCCGCAAAAATACAAGGCTATGTCATTGACGTTGCTTCGCAGTAACATTTTAGATCATATACTTTCCTCAAACATTATGAACTACCTCGAAGAGAACAACCTATTGACCCATAGTAACCAAGAATTAAAAAAAAAAAATCGTTCTTGTGAAACACAGCTCTTTACTCAAAGGAAGTGAATAATGGTATCGAAAAGGGATGTCGAATAGATTCCATATTTCTAAATTTCTGGACGGCTTTTGACATTGTACATAACAAGCGTCTTGTAATTAAAAGTGCGTGCATATGGACTAACGCCACAGTTGTGCGATTGGATTCGCGATTTCCTATCGTAAAGGACACAGTACGTTGTAATTGACGGAAAGTCATCGATAAAACAAAAGTGATGTCTGACGTTCCCAATGGATGTGTTATAGGACCCGTACTGATCCTTAATTTTATAAACGATTTGGGAGACAATGCGAGTAGGTCTCTTAAACTGTTTGCTAATGATGCTGTCATTTATCGGTTAGTAAAGCCACCAGAATATCAAAAGCAACTGTAAAAAGATTTAGATATATGTATGCTGAGAAAAATTGGCAACTGAACCTAAATAATAAGTGTGAAGTCATTCATATGAATACTAAAAGCATACCGTTAAAGTTCATTTACAAGATAAATCAAGCAAATCTACAAGCCGTAAATTCAACAAAATATGTACTTGTTAAAATTACGAACAACTTCAGTTGGAAATAACATACAGAAAATGTTCTAAAGAAGGCAAAACAAAGGCTATGTTTCATTGGCAGATAACTCAGAAAATGCAAAACTTCTTCTAAAGAAACTGTCTACACTAAACTTGTGCCACCTATTTTAGAGTGTTGTTGCGCTTTGTGAGATCCCCTGTTAAGTGGGCCTGGCGGAGGATATGGAGGAAGTTCAGATAGATTACTTCTCGTTTTCACCAATTTGTCAGTGATTATTGTTAAAAAAAGACTATTGTTTAACTGCCTATAATTCTGTTCAGAGCAATTGCCCTTGGCATAGGCTCTGAGACTGTTGACCACGCAGTTTGGTCCGATAGATTTACAAACATACATAGGCTCTGATTAACTATGTTATACCAACAGTGGACTACAAGTTATTGTCGCGGGGCGTTCGATTATGCCTTGCCTGCCTCCTAGCTACCCATCCTACAAACTAACTGCAGTTCCTAGCAGATTCGGGCTTACATATACTGCTCCTTCATTACTTTTCGTCTTACGAACGTAAGTGATTAAAAGTTTGTGTATTGTTTTCATAATGATTAACATAGCTGGATTTGGTATACTGGCACGTTACTAAATACTGAAAACCATTACTCCGCAATGTACAAAAGCTTTTTAGTATATGTAATTAGTTAAATGTTTATATACTCATTCAACTGAATAATTTTTAATGAAGACTCGAAAAAGTGGAACTGCTTTTCCAGAAATGTAGGACGGTCACATACCCCCTTCCTTTACAGTCTGAAGATGACCTTGTCAGTAAAATAAGATAAAGCGTGTAAAATTAACTTGTAGTACATACACAAAATTGTGCTTGTAACTAAATATGATGATATACCCTGAACCAACGGAAGAATCTGAAAATTACTTAATATTCCTTTGCTTTATGTTTGTGTTGCATGCTAACGCCTGTCTCTGTACTGAATAAAAATTGGACATTTGTTGTATGGCATTTGTTACCATTCTTCTATACTATCACCTCGTACAATATTTACTATTCGTCCAGATACATCTTGCATAACAGGAAGCGTAATTATCATTGATACCAGCTGATGTAATTAAAGATGTAATGTACAGCTCCACCTCATCGCTTCTCACGTGCCCTGCTGTCGTCATACTTAGATGTCTCCGCACACGGGTACCAGTTAGTTGAACCATGTGTATGTTAACTCAATTGACACGCTTAATTATCCAGGCTAATAAACAAGAAACCCGTGCAACGCTCATATCCGGTGGCACTCTGCATGTTTGTACAAGCCAGACAATGCATTCCAATTCTACACGGCTCCCTAACTTCAGCGTAAACTGTGGCTAAAGGCTGTAATTAAGTCTCGCCAGTATGTTCATAACACCTGTCACCTATCTTTTGTGTTTGCTCCTATTCCTTCTCTTCGCTTCCCCATCTCTATGTCATCGCTCGCGCGCGCTCGCACGCGCGCGCGCGCGCGCGCGCACACACACACACACACACACACACACACACACACACACACACACACACAAATAACAAAAATGTTCAAATGTTGGTAGAGTTTGTGGAACTTACCTACGGGGTCATCAGTCCCTAAACTTACGAACTATTTATGAACTAGCTTATACTAAAGACGGCACAAACATCCATGTCCGAGGGGGGATTCGAACCCCCGACGGGGAACGGTCTGGCGCATCGCAGCATAGCGCCTCAATGCGCTCGGCCGCTCCGCCGCGGCCCCAAATCTATCATATTTATAGTGGAGTACATCGTTTTAAAAGAAACAATTATTTTTCGGGAGACAGACAGGTTACTGAATCTGTGAAGACAACTGGCTATGCCATAATCCAGTTCTGAATTTCTGTAAAGCTTAGTTTCGCCGGTTACAATCTTAAAAGTAGTCTTGTCACAGAGTAACAGGAATTACATATAGTCACTTGTTTTACAGCTCGTCCTAACGAAATAGGTGTCCCCCTGCTGGTTCGGGTGTTGCAATAAGACCCAGGCATTCCTGTCTGTCGTAAGAGGTGACTAAAAGGAGTCTACAACTTTTTAGCCATAAAAATACTGGCCGTTACTCGGGTTTGACTATGAAAATTTTGCAGAAGTGCGAACCATTTGGAGAAGAACTCCTTACTTGGTGCATCAGATATCCATCATGCACTTAGACCTTGTGAACCTCCCATAGTTTTAGGGAACTGTAATTGCAGCCAAAACCCAGCCTTTTGGGCAAGAACACTGTATTTGGTTCATCAGTTCCATCCATTCTGCGCTTTCACCTCCTGCACCCACTATAATAATGTGATATCCAGCACGGTATCCGTTTTGGAGGGAGGTCGTCATGTACCCCTTTGGTCGTAGCCCCCTGACAACACACGCATCGCATTAGTGATGCCTGAGCTTCAAACTCCTCACTCATGCCAAGAGGTAGATGGCATAAGAACTCTCGGCAATGGCCTCCCACCAGATGGCTTTGCTGTGGCTGGGTGGCGCTCATGGGGGACAGCTCCTGGCCGGAGAGGGTGGCATCAGGGAGGATAGCCCACAATGGGGTGGTCGAAATCATCCAGAACTACTGGTCGAACGATCTCCGGATTCTCTATGCGTGGAAAGTTTCGGTTTAATGGACATGAATATGATTCCAAATCGTTCCCCTCCCTGGCTACACCATGGGAGGAACGTAGTTCAAAAGATTGGGAAGAGCCATGCGTCATTTGCATGAGAACTGATCCTTTATGGCAATTAAGCCTCGTGTTTTTTTTTTGTTTTTTTTTTTTTGTGTGTGTGTGTGTGTGTGTGTGTGTGTGTGTGTGTGTGTGTGTGTGTGTGTGTGTGTGTGTGTGTGTGTAACTTAAAGGAAAAGTTTGGGGGAAGTGGGTGGAATGTTTAAAGTGCGAAACGGGTCAGTCTTGTTGGAGGCAGCATCTTCTGCCAAGTCACGGGCACCACTCGCCTGTGGCCAGCTGGGTGATATTACTGTCTCTAATCGTCTAGCGTGTCTACAGGAGCCTAAGGACAACAGGGTTGCCACCGGAGCTTCCACCTTCGCCTTTGGGGGTGATTTGTTGCTTGAAAAGGTTAAGGTGACGATATACTGGTGTGACGTGAAACTTTACGTTGCTCCCCCTATGCGGTGTTTTTAAGTGCTAGAAATTCGGACACACATCTTCCAGCTGCAATTCCAGACCCAAAAACAAAGTCTTTAGTCCATTCATGGCTTTCCAGTACGCCGACAGTCAAATTCTCCACTGGAAAAGCGGCAGCCACCTTAGGCTTTTCACCTGCTTTCTGCATTGTCATTTGAGGCTGTTGGTTAAATTACAGAAACCGTACCATCTATAACAGGGTATCATGCGGTATTCGTGATGGCCTTCGCTCAGTCTATTGACTAGGTGTGCCTCTTCAAACTACTTCAGAGGCCGTGGCTGTACAGCATATTACGGTCTGCAACATATACCTTCTTCCGTATGGTGACGTACCCACCACCTATTGGCTGCACTGTTTGGCAAGTTTCCCTAATCTTGGCCCACTTCAATCCTAAGTCGTATCCACTGGCCGAGGTAAAGTCGTAGAGAACTCACTCGCGCAGCTCGCCCTTGGTCTTTTAAATACTAGAGCTCCCACATATTTCAGTCTGGCGCAAGGCACCTACTCCGCTCTTCCAACAGATCCCAAACGTGGGGAATCACGAGAAGTTGAAGGCTGTTGCTGTGAAAGAGAAGCGCTCTGAATCTTTATAATTGAATGTGCTCTTGCGTATTCTTTCCTGCAAGACGTATTAACACTGTTTCTTGTTCAGAAAATCTTTAGCTGGTTCATTCTTCTTTTGTCTTTTCTATCGACTGATCACGGCTGTCTGCTGCATTAACTCCTTTTTCTTTTCTCCTTCTGTGTTTCTCTTGTGTTATCATATGTAACCCTTTTTGTCTTCAATAGGCCCTGGGGTTTCCTTCCCACTGCCCTCTCAATGATAGGTTCTCTTTTGGCTACCAAAATCTGTGTTGTAACAACAGTAATGTGACAGTGAGTGAGTGTTGTAGACATAAGCCGTATATTCCTTGCGTGTCCTAAATATGGAGCTAAAGGGAAATAACTAATTCGCCAACTGAAAAAATATAGTTGTATTTCCTTTTAGTGTGACCTGCCTGCTATTCGTAAACTGTGTACACGTATGTAAAACATAAACGAATTTATCATTAAGTTGTCAGCGAAGCTACTAGCTATCTTTGAACTCTGGATACATTGTTAGCGTGCGTGCGAAGGTTCACATGAAATATTAAGATAAGAAGATAATTGTGAAGTATGAAAAGAATTTTGTAGCATTGCAGTGTATGTTGTATGTGTGTACTGTGTCCTCATAAAGTTATGGTGCAATTTTAATCGGTAACAGAAAAACAACGGAACAAAATGGAAATGTAAAACCTTCACCAAATTAAATTAAAAAAGAACTTCACAGCTTTCATTCCTGTGCAATGCAGTTTGATGCAGTTTCCATTTGTCGCTCTACAAACATCTAAACAGTATTCTAGCAGTGCTTTAGATGGGGAAAAATTTAGGCGGTACTCTGCTCGGCGGAAAAAAAAATTTAGGCGGTACTCTGGTAATTAGACATGAAATGAGTCAATTGGACATTATTAGAAAATCAAGAAAGTAAAAATTTGGGCATGTGAATACACTAACAAAACATAGCTATAATTTATAGATTTGAAACTAATTTTTATTGTATTCAAAGTTTTGGTGTAGCTGAGAATACCACCCATCGTCTTTGGACGACATCATATCGTAACTAATGAGGAGTGGCGTTCCAGAAGACAATAACAGTGTGTCTTGCTGCCGGGATGTAAAAGCTGACTTATATCACACGAAAACCATCGCAAAATCCTGACAATGGAATTGTGTGGAACGTTTAAGGACGGAACAAAGCTTTTACTGACGTAAGAAAACTGGCAGCGTTACCAACAGTTGAACATATACACATCCAGCCAGTTGAAGAAGCATTGGTCAAAGAGATTAAAATTCGCTTCTATTTTAGTTCCTACTAGCGCTACGACACACTATTTTATAATCGTAAACTGACTACAGTGCGAAAAAGACGGTTAAGTAAACATAATACGGTGAATATTTTATCTTGACTGTGAGTCATTCGCAAACTCGTGTCGTGCTAAGAATGATAAGCATGAAAACATACATAACTTGTGCAGTGTTTCATGATTCAATCAATGGAAATTAAGTCACAATGTTGCGACGTATTGTCCCTTAATTTTTTTTTTTTTTTAAGAATTGCGGGAATTTCGCACTTGCTTTCTTCAACGAATAGGCAAGGGTATTGCACACAAGAGCAAGGTTCTTAAACTCTGTGGATTCGGTAAGAAGCATTTCCTCTTTCAGACTAGTCGAAACTCTCCATTGGCTATTTCGAACATTTGACCGCCAGTCAGATTCCATTGTAATTGTGCGAAAGTGCAATTTGAATGCTTCGACAGTTAAGATCGCAACTCGAAGGAACCTAAAACTTCCTAATTTTTCTTTCCGAAATCCATTCTACAATTTACAGTTGGTCTATTTTTTACAGATTTAAGAATTTTAGCCGGTACGCTAATAGCAAGTTTGAATTTGCGGCGGTACCGCGTACCGCCGCAACTAAAGCACTGTATTCTAGTTCATTCCAAACACACAATGAAGGTAATCTCTTCTAACGGAGTGAATAGCGCCACTGATTCTCTCCTTCGAATGAACAGTGTCGTTGATACGTAAACTGTACATAATAATAGCATAAGTATACGATCACCGCGGTGGAGTAGCTGAGCGGTCTAAAGCACCTCGCTGCGGAGCGCGCGGTTGCTCGCCGTGGAGGTTCGAGTGCTCCCTGGGGCATGGGAGTGTGTGTTTGTCCGTAGGTTAGTTTACCTAGGTTTAAGTAGTTTGTAAGCTACGGACTGATGACCACGCAGTTTGGTCCGATAGATTTACAGACATTTGAAGGAAGGAAGTATACCAACGTCAAGTCCGGGAATCGTGGTGGCCATGCCTCATATCCACGCCTTCTTATCCATCGCTGGAGAAATATAGTATCCAGAAACTCCCGTAACAATTCTAGCCTAGTGGTAGGAGCGCCGTCTTGTTGGAAGAAGACTCCTCCATCTTGAATTTTTGGCACTGCATACAATTACAACATGTCTAGATAGTTGCTTGACTTCACAGCCTTCTTCGCAAAGAAATACGTGCCTACCGTTTTATCACGCATACGGGCATATCAGACGTTAATCTTAGGAGAGAGACGTTGGTACTCAGTGTCGGAAAGAGGATTTTTAGCAGCCCATGTTCTAGAGTTACACTAATGAACATAGCGACACACACGGAATGTGGTCTTATCACTGAACTCTTATCCTCTGTAGGAATTGTTCATCGTCAACCGAATGAAGCACCTGTGAATGAAATTCAAATCCTTTGGACCTGTCAGATGGGTGGACAGCGTATAACAACTGCAGTCTGCAACTCGTAAACCAGAGACGTTTATTTAAAACGTTATGCAGCGAAGTCTTCTTTATGTGTGGTGCAAACATACATACATTTCTTGGGGCTCCTTAGGTAGCAACATGGTGTTCGCCCCAACAAACTGGCAGTAGTGTGTGGACGAGTAGAAATTGTGGATCAGATGGGAAGCGTGCCGGGATAGCTCAGTGGTAGAGCACTTACCCGCTAAAGGCAAAGGTTCCAGGTTCGAATCCCGGTTCCGGCCCACAATTTTAATCTGCCAGGAAGTTTCATATCGTCGGCGCATAATTAGCTGCAGAGTGAAAGTTTCATTCATGATAAGGTAGTACGTTCAGCCGGCCGCGGTGGCCGAGGGGACTGCGGCGCTCCAGTCACGGTCCGCAAGGCCACTACGGTCGGGGGTTCGAATCCCCCATCTGGCATGGATATTTGTGCCGTCCTTAGGGTTAGTCCCATAAGCTAGACAAACATTTGAACATTTTTTGAGTACGTGCAGTTGCAGTGCCCGGATGGTGTAGCGGTTAGTGCAACTGCACTGTGTCTAGGAGACCCGGCTTCGAATCACGATTCTGAAAAAATTTTAACTTTCCCCAGTGATGTAATTCGAAGCCCATAGGGACCGAATGTTTTTAGTTCCCTTGTTTCTCGATGTAGTTACAATTAAAATCTTGTGAGAAATTTTATAAGAATCCACGAATCAACATACCCATTCCCTCTCATACACAGAGTGGGCCAGGTGGAAAGGAACATGTTTTGTGGGGTGACATTACTGGTGATTTTGAACATAAAAACTTCTATTAAGCATATGCCCTTTTCTTAGCCGTGTCTGGATAAACCAATGAAAACAACTAGGAACTGGGAAATAGCAGGTGGCAGTAAATTAGAATACTGTTCTCTTATTGTGTAAGTTCCCTCACAGGAAATGTTCAAACAGTCCACCGTTTAACTTAGCAGCATTTTGATGCGCTTGTGGACAGGTGTGTTGCCGATCGGAGCTGAGTTCTGCATTCCTTCATCACAAGCATGAAAAATACGAGCGAGAAGTTCCTCTCTTGTATTTGCTGTTCGGCCACCCCTGCAAATAGTAATCCAATGGAGGAAAGATCGGGTGACCTCGGTAGCCAATCAATGACTCCACTGCGACCGATCAAAAATGTTCAAATGTTTGTAACCCTATTGGACCAAAATGCTATGGTCATCAGTTCCTAGATTTCCAAACTATTTGAACTAACTTCAGGACAACACATACACTCAAGCTACAAGGAGGACACCAATCTCCGACGGCGAGCAACCGCGCGCTCCGCAGGAAGGCGGCTTAGAGCGCTCGGCCATTCCAACGCGGCTACGACTAGGTAGGATACATTGTGTTGAGATATTGTGTTACTGGACTTACGGATTGTCCACACTGTGAATAAAATCAAGACACGTGTCCCATTAACACGATTAACTAAAGCAAATGGATCGATGAGTTGGTCTTCAATAATAACATACCACACGTTGACTGAGAAGCGTCGTTAAAAACTTCGTTTCCACCATAGCGTGGACATTTTCATCTCCCCATACATGAGAGCTGTGTGTGTTGTTTCCGTTTCGGGTAAATGTTACTTCTTGAGTGAAAGAAAATACGTGGACTTGACCTATCATTGGCAATGATCCGTTGAGAGAATTCTTGCCGAGCGGCAGCATCTCCTTATGCAGATTTTGTGCACTCTGCCGATGAAATGCATACAGACCTCGCTCGTGTACTGTGCGTATCACTCGTGTTTCTGGAATACCTACCTGGTAAAAATTCTTAAAGAGGTAGTAGTTGCGCTGCGTTCTACTACTTGAAGGTTCTTAACCGCATTAAGAGTTCGCTGCATGGGACGTTCAGAGACAACATTTACGCTGGGGAACGTACCACGTTCACGCAATCCGTGAAACGCTCTGGTATCTGGCACTCTGCGGTTAGGAAATAGTTGTTGATATTCTCTAGCACAGCAGCTCTGCAGTTCTTATTGGACAAGCCATAGACAAACAGCATGTCAGCAAGCATGTGTGAAGATACGCGTCATTTTGACTACACTAAAATGTATCCTCTGTTCAAGTAACAACACTGTAGTACCGTGCACTACGACAACCACTGTCGGACTGAGACTTGAGGTAAACAACAGCACTATGCGCAGCTGAATAGCGTTAGTAAAGATCACGTTTAACCTCTCTCGTCCATAGTTGCTTTCATAGGTTTACTCGTATACGGTTAAAAAAGGGCATATGTGTGTTAGGTTTTTTGTTCAGAGTCACAAGTAGTATCACCCCTCAAAGCATGTAACTTTCCTTCTGATTCACCCTGTATATATCGAGCCGAAGACAGGCACATAATAAAGGAAACACACACACACACACACACACACACACACACAGAGAGAGAGAGAGAGAGAGAGAGAGAGAGAGAGAGAGAGAGAGAGAGAGAGAGAGAGAGAGAGAGAGAGAAATGTAAGGTGATGCGCATGAGTAGAAAAAACAATCCTATAATGTTCGAATACAGCATTAGCAGTGAGCTTCTTGATGCTGTTGCGTCGTTCAAATATCTAGGCGTAACATTGCAGAGCGATATGAAATGGAACGAGCATGTAAGGACAGTTGTGAGTAAGGCAGACAGCCGACTTCGGTTTATTGGGAGAATTTTGGGAAGATGTACTTCACCTGTAAAGGAGACCGCGTATAAAACGTTTGTACGACTACTTAACCTAACCTAAGGACAACACACACATCCACCGCGGCTTACATTTATCCATAGATTACGTAGCACCCTCATCTATCTAATTTATAACCGGGGATAGTTGCTTTTAATAATATGTACGACTTAAATTTCATCCTGATGTTTTTCTCAAGGTAATTCCCATATTGATAAGTATACTGTACGGACCAATATGGTTGCCACAATCAAAACATGGCAGTAACAATATGGCGCCACCGAAGACGTAACCCACTGTACAAGCAGGAACGTTTTAATAAATATGAAACTGGGCTAGCATGCATATTATATAGTTTATCTAGCAACAGTCAGTGATTTTAATAAAATAAAAGTAATGTCAGAATTTCTCTAAAAGCAGATTTTAACGTATTTCATTGTATTCTAGTTATTTAGTATTTTTAAACATATCTCATGAACTTTTCATCTACAGTCACATCAGATTCTTTAAAAAAATGAAAGTGCAATCTAACGTTGTAGCAATTCCTCTGTGCGGAAGTGCAGCATATTTAAATTTTATTTGAAGGACGTGGTAAGGTGTTTGATCATAGTCTTCGTAGTAAAGTGTATTTGTTAATCGAATGTTAGAGTAGTATGACAGGAAATGTACTTCGTAGGAATGAACATCGGCTACGAAAGCAACAGTCATGTGGAACCCAGCACGCGCTGTTCATCGTCAAGAGCCGGAGGGCAGAGTAAATACAGGATGATACGTATTAGGCGTGTTCCTTGACTTTCGCAAGGCATTCACTACCTCGCCGTCGCCTGATGAACAAAGTGCCGGCATATAGAATATTGTACCGACTGTGTGGCGTTTATAGCTAGCAAAAAAATAAATAAATCAAATGTTTGTAAATCTATCGGACCTAGCTGCGTGTTCATCAGTCCGTAGCTTACAAACTACTTAGACCTAGGTAAACTAACCTAAGGACAAACACACACACACCCATGCCCCAGGGAGGACTCGAACCTCCACGGCGAGCAACCGCGCGCTTCGCAGCGAGACGGTTTAGAACGCTCGGCTACTCCACCGCGGCTTCAAGTTAGCAGAACGCAGCTTGTCATTCCCAACGCAGAGATGTCTTCAGACGTTAAAGTGATTTCAGGCGTGCCTCAGAGGAGTGTTACAGGACCGTTCATTTTCACAACATGTATAAATGACGTCGTAGATCACATCGGAAGTTCAGTGAGGCTTTTCGCCGGCGATGTAGTTTATCGAGAAGTGGAGATGTTGGGAACACACACACACACACACACACACACACACACACACACACACACACAATAGAGTAACAAACAAACAGGCGACGTAATTTTCTATTGAGCGCGCCGGATATGCAGTTGCTGTGGCACAATAAGAGACATGTGTCCACACGGCCATTCAGCGAAGCAGATAATGTGACCCAGTTGCTTAGCGCTCGATAGCGACTGACTGAACAATGCGATTTCGGATCACACTTCATTAATTCACGACAGGGTTGTAATCGCCACAGACCTAGAAACGTTTTTGCATCTATGCTGAGGTGGACATAGCGAACGTGTGGTATGTTTGTAACCAGAAAACTCATGTTGGATTGAGTGTGTTTTCAGTAATATTAGTTACGCACGTTACAACATAGTAATTGGAATTGAAGCTTTTTATTGCTGTATTTGCGAGCTCAATGAAAACCCAATACAAAAATTTTGGGCTTCTTCAGATTTTATCATACATCATTATTTTTTAGTCTTTGAATACCTCAACCATCTCGACGTACAGTTATAACAGTAATTTCCAGTCACGGTCAGCACGGCCACTACGGTCGGGGGTTCGAATCCCCCCTCGGGCATGGATATTTGTGCCGTCCTAGTTCGTAAGTAGTTCATAAGTAGTTTGTAAGTTTAGGGACTGATGACCCCGTAGTTAAGTCCCATAAGCTTGACAAACATTTGAACATTTATAACAGTAATTTGGCCATCTTACATGGCGTCAGAAATTGTTTAGAAATATTTAATAAAATAAAAACGTCACAGTGACAATGGTTAGCACTTGACTGAATGAATCCATTCACAGGGTAGTGTTATTGGTTCTCTGCTGTTCCTTATCTACATAGACGATTTGAGAGAAAATCTAAGCTGCTCTCTTAGGTTATTTGCAGATGACGCCGTCATTTATCGCCTACTAAAATCATCTGAAGATCAAAACCAACTACAGGACGATCTAAATAAGACATCACTATGGTGTAAAAATTGGAAATTGACTCTAAATAATGAGAAGTGTGAAGTCGTCCACATGAGTACGAAATGAAATCCGTTAAACTTTGTTTACAAGATAAATCAGTCGAATGTGAAGGCCGTAAACTCCACCAAAAAACTAGGAATTACTATTACATCAGACTTAAACTGGAAAGAACACGCAGATAATGTCGCAGGAAAGGCGAACCAGAGACTGCGTTTTATTGACAGCCGGCCGCGGTGGCCGAGGGGACTGAGGCGCTCCAGTCACGGTCTGCACGGCCACTACGGTCGGGGGTTCGAATCCCCCCTCGGGCATGGATATTTGTGCCGTCCTTAGTCTTAGGTAGTTCATAAGTAGTTTGTAAGCTTAGGGACTGATGACCCCGTAGTTAAGTCCCATAAGTTCTACAAACATTTGAACATTTTATTGACAGAACACTTAAAAGATGCAACAAAACTACTAAAGAAACTGCATACACTACGCTAGGCCGTCCTTTTGTGGAGTATTGCTGCCCACTGTGGGATCCTTAACAAGTGGGTTTGAAGGAAGCCGTCGAAAGAGTTCAAATTAGGTCCGCCCGTTTTGTATTGTCACGATACAGGGGAGACAGCGACACGGAAATGATACAGTATGTGGGATGGGAATCATTACAACAACGGCGTTTATGGCTGCGGCGTGATCTACTTACGAAACTCCAACATTCTCCTCCAAATGCGAGAATATATTGTTGAATACCACCTACATAGGTAGAAATGATCATCAGAATAAAATACGAGAAATCAGAGCTCGAACGGAGAGATTCAGGTGTTCTTTCTTCCCGCACGTTATTCGAGAATGGAATGTTAGATGAATAGTATAAAGGTGGTTCGATGAAGCCTATGTCAGGCACTTAAATGTGATTTGCAGAGTATCCAATGTAGATGTAGACTGTCACCGACATAGGTATAATTGTTAAGAAGCGGCCATGGATTTTGAAAGGCCGGCCGCGATGGCCGAGCGGTCTGCGGCGCACCAGTCACGTTCTGCACGGCCACTACGGTCAGGGGTTCGAATCCCCTCCTCGGGCATGGATATTTGTGCCGTCCTTAGTATTAGCTAGTTCATAAGTAGTTTGTAAGTTTAGGAACTGATGACCCCGTAGTTAAGTCCCATAAGCTCTACAAACATTTGAACATTTGATTTGATTTTGAAAGGAACCAGTCCGACATTCGTATAGGTTGAGGTCGCGTATAGATAAAACTTATATCTAGATAGTGAACCGAGAACGGAACTGGTTCCCTCGATTGTACTCAATCTTAGCGAAGAAAACGCTGAAGAGATGGACTTATTGACACACATTCAACAAGGATTCAGAAAATAACGTTCTGGTGAAACACAACTGGTTCATATTGAGGTATGAATTGCTCTTCAATGTCCGTGTTTGCATACAAATAAATTTGCTTTTTAGGTATGATCTGCCTTGAGCAAACACAATTGGTTTTAGTTTTTTACAAATATGTTTCGCTGGCGTTGCAGCATCATCAGTGGGATATTTATTGTATAGTGTCTGTCAAATGAACAATAAAAGTAATAATCATTTCATTGCTTATTTGACAGTATACAATAAATATCCCACTGATTTTGCTGCAACGCCAGGGAAACATGTTTGGGAAAAACTAAAAACGATTGTTTGCTCAAGGCAGATCATACCTAAACAGCTGGTTCTTTAATCACATGAAGTGTTAAGTGGTATCGACAAGGGATCTCAAATCGATTCCATATTTCTAGATTTCAGGGATTCTTATGACACTGTACCTCAAAAGCGGCTCCTAATCAAATTGCGTGCTTATGTAAAATCGCCTCAGTTGTGCGACTGGATTCGTAATTTCCTGTTGCTTAATAAAGTCATCAGAAGATCAAAAGTGTCTGCAAAACGATTTACAGTAGATCTAATCTACAGGACGTAAATTCAACTAAATACCTACGAATTTAATTACGAACAACTTCAGTTGGAAAGAACACACAGAAAATATTGAGGGGAAGGCGAACCAAAGTCTACGTTTCATTGGCAGGACACTTAAAAGATGCAGCAAACAAACTGCTTACACTACACTTTTAGAGTATTGCTATGCATTGTGGGATCCTCCCCAAGTGGCACTGACGGAGGATCTAGAGAAAGTTCAGAGCAGGGCAGCTCGTTACATATTATCGCGTTACAGGGAAGAGAGTCGCGGAAATGATGCATGAGTTGGGGTGGAAATCATTAAAAGGACGGCTTTATTCTTTGCGGAGGTACATATTGGCGTAATTAATTTCACCAAATATCCCCTCCAAATGCGAGATCCTGACTCCGTATCAGATCGAAAACGGAAATATTTAGATGTTCCTTTTTCACACTCGCTATTAGAGAAGAAGGAACGGTAGAAAACTATTATGAAAGCAGTTCGATAAAACCCTCTGCCAGGCACGTAATTCTGATTTAGAGAGTAAATATGTAGATATAGATTTAGTATTCACGGAGTTTACCTTCATATCGGATTGCTAACAGATCATCATCTTTTTTCACTTCGTAGAACTGACACTGGGATACCGGTATTTCACCAGATTCAATAAATTTCACTGCTAATTCGTTGTAAAATACAAAGGGAGGAATCGAAATTGTTGCTGAATATTGCTTGTATTTTTCTCAGGCATAATTTCAGAATAAACCCAAAAGTCAATATCTGCATCTTACTTACGCAGTCTTTATTTTTGAGACCTGTTATTTTTTGACACTTTATGCAAAAGGGCCTACTGTGCCCGCAGACGCGGATTTAATGAGATTTAGAAACTACGGAGACGTAATAGACATAAATGTCGTTCATATGTGGGTAATTAAGAGGCAAAATTTTCGTTTAACAAGGTTCCAACTAACGTTTCATTAGTTTCGAGTCAATGGTTGTTGCAGTTTTATTAGCTCACAATTCAGTTCTCTCTCCATTTACAGTAGTGATTTTTCTGATATCTTCAAAATAGGTTTGATCCACAGAAGGCATGTACTTTTACAGGTCTTTTATTTCTTCCTTGTTATCCTCTGATAGGGGTGGTTTAATGTTCAACAGTTTTGGTCTAAATAACTGTGTATCCAATTCTGTGCGTTGATGTTCTTCAGAGGTAGTTGTATCCTATGAACGTTTCCCCCTTCAGAAAACGTCTATGTTGAACGATACAAAGAAGGTTCTCAAATCACACCCTAGAGCGCATTCTTATGACAGGGTTTCGTCTGCCGCAAATCGAACCCTGTCATCCCAACGAATCAAAGTTATCTGAGTTGTAACTGGGGAATTCTCGTAACTTTTCAAATGTTCGTTAAGCTTAAGGGACTTAACTGCGGAGTCATCAGTCCCTAAACTTACAAACTACTTATGAACTACTTACTAACTAGGACGGCACAAATATCCATGCCCGAGGGGGATTCGAACCCCCGACCGTAGTGGCCGTGCTGACCGTGACTGGAGCGCATCAGTCACCTCGGCCACCGCGGCCGGCCAGGCGGTGCTGGCCAGCGCTCTAAGGCGCCTTGCTTCGGAGCCTGCGGTTGTTTGACATTAGAGGTTCGAATCCTCCCTCTGCCATGGGTGTGTGTTTTGTCCTTAGCATAAACTGAAATAGTTTGTAAATTTACGGACTCGTAACCCAAGCAGTTAACTCCCTTGGATATACAAAACATTTAAACATTTTTCAGGCGGTAGTTTCCGAGTGAAGCCCTCTTGCCAACGGTGCTCGGCATATCCATATGGCGATTCAACCAAGTGTTAACTTCGGTGATTGAGTGGGAACTGGTGTATCCGCTGTAGCACAGCCGTAATAATATGGATGAAAGCTATTAGAGCTGTTGAGGTTGGCATGTGATGCCAGCAGTGGTGGACTAAGAGGGGTGGGGGGGGGGGGGGGAAGGGCGGACCGCCCCGGGCCTCTTGTCTTGGGGGCCTCCAAATACCTCGAAAGCACTTCCCCCCGTTTTTTAAAATTATTTTTATTTTATTTGTGGGCGTCCTTAGCCTCTCATTCTGGGGCCTTCCAATCTTGAAAGGTATTTTTATTTTAGACTGTCCCGTGCCTGGTCGGAGGCTCCAGCCTCCATATATTAAAAATTACGTTTCTTTAAAGTAATACGAGGTACGTCCAGAAAGTAAGTTCTTTTGTGTCCCAGCCTCGTCGCCGCTTTTGTGTCTCGTTTCCGTCGTAGGTGTCGGTGGCCGTGTAGAAAGACCGACACAGGAATAAAGGATGCACGCTTGTGCAGGTAGGAGGTGACCAGCCAGTGGGACAGCAGAAACTAGAAACACTAGAGTAAATTAGAACGAGATATATATTTCTTAGAGACTTAGTAATACTTAACTTTTACATAGCTCAGTACTGCAGAATGCTGAAACATAGTTGAGCTAGAGGCCTGCCTAGTGCCTGTCCGATAGCCAAGTCTTCACTGGTGCCTATCTGATTCCGAAGTGTTAACTGGTTCCTATCTCAGTCCCAAGTGAACGATGTCGTTCAGTGGTGGCCACGAGCGGAGTTGTAGCAGAGGGCGCTCGTGGCTGACGTCGTAAGAACGCCGCGCCGTGCGTGCATGGCGGCGCGCGGCGAAAGTAGGTGGCGCGCACTTTAGACTTGTGCGACACCACAAGTTCCGTTTGGTTACATAAAACAAACGTGTACAGATACAGAAAAAATATTTATTGTACAAAAACCTTCAACTCTTAAACTACTTTTCTACATAGCTGGCGAAATTTTGTAGGCACTTGTTATAGCGTGGCACAAGTTTCTGTATGCCTTCTTCATAGAAGGTTGCCGCCTGTGTATTCAGCCATGTGGTAGCATGTTCTTTCAGCTCGTCATCATCGTTGAAATGTTGACCACCAAGGACAGATTTTTAGGTGTAAGAAGAGGTGAAAGCGGCTAGGAGCGAGGCCCGGGCTGTACAGATGATGATCAAACACGACCCAGTGAAATTCCCGTAAGAGTTGTTTGGTCACATTCACCACATGAGGTCGGGCACTATCGTGGAAACAAACACCACCTTTTGATGGAAATCCTCTTCTTTCACAAAAAATTTGTCCTTTCAACGCTTTAACGATGACGAGCTGAAAGAACATGCTACCACATGGCTGAATACACAGGCGGCAACCTTCTATGAAGAAGGCATACAGAAACTTGTGCCACGCTATGACAAGTGCCTACAAAATTTCGGCAGCTATGTAGAAAAGTAGTTTAACAGTTGTAGATCTTCGTACAATAAATATTTTTTCTGTATCAGTACACGTTTGTTTTATATAACCAAACGCAAGTTACTTTCTGGACGTACCTCGTATATGTATTTCCAAATGGACGGGAGAGGGGGGTCTCATTTTGACACCGCCCTGGGCCTCCGACAGCCTTAGTCTGCCACTGGATGGCAGACTACTGCTGTAACCTGCACTGAAGAAAATTCCAAACAAAACATTTCTTTAAATTCTTATAAGTATTTTTATGTTACTAATTTTATTATTTCTATCATTGTAGCACTTTGTTTATAAACGTCTCAAAACTTTAAGACACATTTTACATGTTTTAAAAATATTGTCCTCTTTTTTGCTATTTAACCCATTTCTTCCCAGTGTTGCGTACACGCAACACAAAATTTAGCCTTACAAAATGCAGTCGAAACGGACTTACTTTACAAAACTCACCACACATGTGTTAAAAGGCATTCACGAGCTCTCTCTACATGTGTTAAAGTTTCACAATTACCTTAACACTTCGTAAAAAGACGCAAGATTTACAAACGTCAGACGATCTACATACACAAGAAATGCCAAGGCCGGCCGCGGTGGCCGAGGAGACTAAGATGCTTCAGTACGGTCTGCACGGCCACTACGGTCGGGGGTTCGAATCTCCCCTCGGGCATGGATATTTGTGCCGTCCTTAGTCTTAGTTCATAAGTAGTTTGTAAGTTTAGTGACTGATGACCCCGTAGTTAAGTCCCATAGACTTTACAAAAAAAAAAAAAAAAAAAAAAAAAAAAAAAAATGCGAAATGCCAAGTTCAGCTTCACACAGTGTGTTTTTCAATATTTCATGAGTGATACCATCAATGTAAGTCAGAGTTATCAGATAATAGACAATATTGCACAGTTTGAACAAATAGAAGAATGTGATCACAAAAACTAAATTTTTCTGTTTTTTTACTAGGAAACAGCGCAACATTATGGATGGTGCAAATTACAACACATACTGCCAGTTTGTAATATTTGTAATGTTATTTCAATTATTTTAAAGAGAACCTGATGACTAAATATAACACTTTTTCAGAATTTCTATTTTTGGGAAGAAATGGGTTAATTACCTTACAAACGGATTGCCTTTATCTCAGTCGACTCAACTGAACAATAATATAATTTTGGTATTATGTGAAATGGCTGACAGGCGGCATGGTGAGCGCTGGTGGCTGTTGTTGCAGATGGAGGTGGCGGGGGGCGTGGCGGCGTGGGCGCTGGCGCTGGCGGTGCTGGTGGTTCTGTGGCACGTGAGCCGCGCGTGCCGCTACTACCTCAAGTTCACGCTCTTCCTGCTGCTCTCGCTCTTCTTCGGCACCGTCTTCATCCCCCTCATGTTCTTCAAGCCCAGGGACTGGCGCAACGCGCTGTGAGTAACCCAACATCCCCAAAACGTGACCGCACATAATCCTTGCCAGCTATCTGCACAGTATGGCAACGCTGTGGGCTGCCGCAGTTCCTGGGGCTTCTCCGAACTGGGCAACTTCTACCTGTCGGTGATAAACGGAAGACTCGAACTGGGCAACAGTCCCCAAAGTGCCCCCTGAGTGGCACGAACGAACTGGGCAACTCCTACCTGCTGCTGGCAGACCGACTGCACAATCTCGCAAAATGCTTCCAAATCTAAAATTACCATGTGCGCAACCTCTGCCCCTATTTGTACAGTACTTAAGGAATAATGTCAATACTGTGCCAAGGAACAAGATATAAAAAACAAACAAATTATACAGATACAAAGATTTTATTAAAAATTACACATTTAAAAATATTTGCAGGAAACAAATGCATTTAGGTTGGCTCATATTCTGCTCATGGCTGCTTGGTATGAAACGCACTTTACAAAGTCTAATTTGAAAATTTAACCATTCCTAAGTAATTCTAATTTCTGTTGCTGGAAAGCGTGCCTCTTCCTGGTTTTTGAGTCTGTTTGAATGGTGATATTTTTTTTTCTGAGTTATAAGTATCAGTTTGTTCATGCTTCAAACATTTCACAAACTGAGGAGATTCACACGATGCATTGAATCAGTAATGAAAGCATTCACAAGCATTAGTCGTCCTCCACAAGGAAGCGCTATCTGCTGCCTAAACATTTGGAGGGAAGACTGCATATTATTCATCAGTGTAGTTTTCAGTTATGTTATCCACGAATTTTGTGATGTTGTCGTCTTGTGGTTGTATGATGGCCAGATCAGCGAAAACTTCAGAAACATCAAGAAGGTTTAAACAGATAAGCCCAAAGATGTAATGTGACTTTCTGTCGTATTATTCGTTTCCATGACTAAACTGAAATACAAAACGAAACACTCTGTGATTCTACACAGATGTCAGCGAATTGGTGTCATTCACAGGACTGACGATGAACACCTTGTTCGGACCGTTCTGCTACCTGCGAGCGAGTTACCCAGTTCGAGTGTGGGATTAACTGTCCTTTCTGGAGTACCCTTCTAATGGCCACCAAAAGTTGCCCAGTTCTGGCACAGACACACAGACAAATATATACAGACGGGAAACCTCCGTAAGGGCCCGGTTCTACGCTCCGGGGTGCGGGGATGGAGGGTTTCCAGCAGTTCCGTAAGATGTCCCATGATGGCGCTGAGGTCAGAAGCAGCCCTTTAAACTGGCCAGAGCAGGCGGCAGGTAGCGGCTGCCCCCACCACCACCTCCCCTCAAACGCCAGCAAGCCGGACACAGCCTGGCCTCATGGCAGGCGGCACGAGCTCTCCCCTCAGCCTCCCCTCCACGCTACCCTCTGACGCGCGAGAGGCACCCTAAGCCAGCGAACCGCCTGACACCTACTAGCATCTTACGGAACTACGAGGGGAGCGTAGGACAGTGGTTTAGGTAGGGCTGCTTCTCTGTATATGTTACTCTACTCTGTGGTTCGGGTCTGCCCAGTTCCTGCAGGAAGTTATGTCTCCAGGGACAGGCGGACCGCCCAGGCCTCTCCTCTTGGGGGGGGGGGGGGGGGCTCCAAATATCTCGAAAGCTCTCTTTCCTTCTTCTTTTGAAGCGCCCTTGGTTTCTCGTTCTGGAGCCTCCAAATCTCAAAAAGTTACTCTTTTGTAATACATGTATTTCAAAGTGGACAGGGGGGCCCTAATTTTGTTTTGCTGCCGCCCCGGGCATATGTCAGCCTCAGTGCATCACAGCTTGTATCTAGTTAGTTAACACGTCCTGCAAAGCTTGAAACGTTTAGAATTCTGTATTAAGCCAAGCTGAATCACATAATTACCGACAGCCTAAAGACCTAAGTTGAAAATTATCAGGGATATGACTGCATTTTGACAACACCCTTGACTCCATTCTACAAGCCCATATGAGACGAGCATGGGTTTCACACAGCTTGTCGCTACACAGCTCCCCTTAGCAGAGCTAATAACTGGCAGTGTCGTTGCAAATGCTTGACAACACTGTGACAACGCTGGTATTCCACAAGTGGTACTGAATTAAGACGATAAGATAAAACAATGCTGATAGGTCACAGAGTATAAAATGTTCAAATGTTTGTTAAGCTTATGGAACCAAACTACGGGGTCATCAGTCCCTAAACTTACAAACTACTTATCAACTACCTTATACTAAGGACGGCACAAATATCCATGCCTGAGGGGGGATTCGAACCCCCGACCGTAGTGGCCGTGCAGACCGTGACTGAAGTGCCTCAGTCCCCTCGGCCACTGCGGCCGGCACACAGAGTTTAATCAATGGAACTACTTTAATATTAGTTTTGGGTGTGGCCCATCATAACATAACCTATTTAAATACACAATAATTAGCGCAATATTTCTGCCCAGTCATAAAAAGACACTAAAATAACACATACAAATAATTTTACACTTTACAGTATAAAATGCTAACACATCAGTGATGCGTATCCTAAAGTAGCTGCTACATAAGTATGAAAATTAAAATTCCTGTGGCGAAGTAAATTTCAAACTCACCAGATGGCGCACAGAGCATGGCACTTTGAACAGTCCATGATACAATTTAGAAAACAATGTATGGTAATAGATGACCTCTCTCTCTCTCTCTCTCTCTCTCTCTCTCTCTCTCTCTCTCTCTCTCTCTCTCTCTCTCTCTCTCTCTCCTTCCCTGGCCTATGTAATACCCTTACACTGTATTTTATCACTAGATATGTGTCGGTTCAATGATTTTATCGTGGTCTGCTGTTCACACGTATTACTTTCATCCTTTCCCCATGACTCTTGCTTCTAATATAATTTATTGCGTTTCACAAACAAATATACTTTTACATTGGTTGGTTTTTATAAAAATAAATATATACTTCTTTATTTTTATGTTTTGCAACGCCACCATGTACTTAATTCACGTAGTGTACCTAAGCTGCTTAAAAAAAAAAAAATGTTGTTGTCTTTAACTCTTGTGGTCACTCTTTATTTTATTGTACAACATGGGCGAAATTTCCGTTATTTTATGAAAAATTTCATTTATTATCAGATATTTTCTTCAAGATTGTATTTGTGGACTGCCCCGTGCGCCATCTGATAAGCTTCAAATTTACTTCGCCATTGAATGTTGATTTTCATACCTCTGTAGCAGCCATCTTAGGATACACGTCTCTGATGTTAGCATTTTATACTGTATACGATGAAAATAGTTTGTGTCGTTTTATGACTGACCATGGAGAACCCTTGTGTTAATAATTGTATATTTATACATGTTATCTGATGACGGGCGAAGCCCGAAACTAGTTCCATTGAGTAAACCCTTACCGACCTACAGCACTGTTATATAGTCTTACGGAAAATGGTCGCAGGCCTCATGTACGACTGTAAGTCGTTTTTGGAATGATACTGAAATGGCATGAAAATTTGTCTAGACATTACTTTTCCACTTTCAAAATTCATACCATGTAATTTTGAAAAATGAGACACTAAGGTGGAAATTTTATTTGTTGTTAAGATGGGTAGATCACGTAACTAATGATGAGGTGCTCAACAGAATTGGGGAAAAAGGAGTTTCTGGTATATCCTGACTAAGAGAAAGAATTGGTTGGTTGGAAACATTCTGAGACATCAGGAAGCGTCAAATATTGAAATGTTTGTAAATCTATCGGACTCATCTACTGGGTCATCAGTCCGTAGCTTACAAACTACTTAAACTAACCTAACCTAACCTAAGGACAAACACACACATCCATACCCGACGGAGGATTCGAACCTCCGACGCGGGAGGCCGCGCGATCCGCAACGTGGCGCTCCAGACCGCTCTGCTACTCCACCGCTGCCCTGTGGTCATAATTACAGTTTATTTTAATACGACTTATTTCCTTCATTGGGTATTAAGTTTCTAATTCTTTCTTTATTTCTTTTGTCACTCGTGTTTGCAGGTAGATTAAAAGGTGGTAACATCTCAACTTGTTACTCTACCATATGAACAGGGAATGAGTCATTTCAAAGCTATCTCCTATAATCACATTAAACGATAATTCTACTTATGAAGCATTCAGTCATTTAACACATTTTGAAAGACAACATTTTTGCCTTTATGTGTTAGCTTTGCACCAATTTAAAGCAATAGTTCCATTATTAGTAGTAGATATTTTGTTTATCAGTGCATCATATCTTATAGTGATACCAGCCACGTCATGTCAAAATATACAGATATGTTATAGTAATGTCTTTTTTTTCTTCTTTCTACATGCACTTCCTTTGAAATCAGTCCTGAGCCAAGCAATAGCGTTACTATTTCAAAATTTCCCGCGTATCATTTACACATACACCGCGTGAGTAATTTGGAGTTGTTCGAACAGTTCGACACTGTATAGAGTTCAGCGCTGTAATGGGAAATCTCGAACATGTTCGAACGCGAGTATCGTTCGCCCACCCCTAGCAGAGGCTAAGTCGGTTGGGGCAAAACCCTGACCGCAATGTAATATTTACAGTCCGGGTATCTGCACAATATGGCAACGCTGTAGTCTGCTGCAGTTCCTAAAGGAAGTCTTGTCTCTAGTTATAGGCGCCTCGCTGCAGAGCGCGCGGTTGCTCCCCGTCGGAGGTTCGAGTCATCCCTGGGGCATGGGTCTCTCTCTCTCTCTCTGTCTCTCTCTCTCTCTGTGTGTGTGTGTGTGTGTGTGTGTGTGTGTGTGTGTGTGTGTGTGTGTGTGTGTGTGTGTGTGTTTGTTCTTAGGTTAGTTAACCTTAGTTTAAGTAGTTTGTAAGCTACGGACTGATGATCACGCAGTTTGGTCCGATAGATTTACAAATTTTGATTTAACGACCACGGGAATAAAAAGTGCACGAGCTGCTGTTTTGATAATACCAACAGATGCCCTTAGGTCGCGACACTAGATTTAAATCGCCATTTCTCCCTTTTTCTTTATATGTTCGTTACTGCTGTTACTTACGACCTATACTCTTGAAGCTACTATTATTTGCAATTAGCACTTCTTGTTATCACTCCCCATAGTACATAGACTTTGTTTCCTTTGTAAATAGTTTACCACACTGAGCCGAAAAGATTTGTGAACTCTTGAACATATTATCACTGTTACTCGTGGAGATAGTACCTATTGACTTCACTGGATAGCATCGTGATGGAATCTCGGAATAGATTCGCACATTTCCCTAATTGTGATGTAATTTGCTGGAACAGTGAGAGTTGTGTTGAAGCCGCTGTCGGTCAATGGTTATGTTCTTTGTCAACGAGTGTACCATGAGGGCGGGCCATGGCGTGCGAGAGGTCACAGTGATGGTCGTCACTTCTCGGAAGCACTCGCACGTTGGGATTACGCTCGCTCGTACTCGTTGGCTAGTTAGTTTGGCTGCTCAAACGGGCAGGCTTTACTCGATTGCGTTAGCTGCTTCGCTGTTGTAGCCGTCACAGCGCTGTGTGTGCCCGAGGGCTGATACAATGTAGTCCCACCAGCTGTGGAAAAATACATCAACTTACTTGTCTTATACACGTGTATTCGTGCTTAGTAGACGAACAAAATGGAACTTGTTGAAAGTTTCACAGCTCACGTTTGTTACGTAAAACTTCCACGCCATTTCACTTTTTCATGCGGGTTTAGGGAAAATAAATTTAATTCCAAACATCTGCAAACTTCGCCAGACACGCATTCATCCAATACAACCTGCAGAATGGAAGGAAGAAATGGAACGAAACAAATAAGGACGAATCGATCAGTCAGAAATCTATAAGTGTGAATGTCTGTTTGGTATACGTTTATCACGCCTGAACCACAAGACATAAAGAGCTAAAAATTTGTACAGTTATTAATGTCTACCCGGGGAAGGCTTTAGGCACGGTTTTATGGCGATCGGATAGCTATATATATATTTTAATGTGAATGTCTGTTCTGTGTATGCTTATCACGTCCGAACGACAACACGCAGAGACTTAAATATTTGTATAGTTACTAATTTTTACCTGTGGAAGCTTTTAGGCACGGTTTTATAACGACCTGATAGATATTTAGTAATTTTAAGAATATAACGCGAAATGCGGAACAATAATTACTCTCTGAAACTGGTTTTATTGGTTGCATTGTTGCTTGAGGATTGATAATGATAAAAGGGTGGAGTATATTGGGATGGAAAGTTATCGGTGTATATAAAATTCTACGTGTGTGTGTGTGTGTGTGTGTGTGTGTGTGTGTGTGTGTGTGTGTGTTAATATAAACTACAGAAAACTACAAAAAATGTTCAAATGTTTGTAGAGTCTATGGGACTTAACTACGGGGTCATCAGTCCCTAAACTTACAAACTACTTATGAACTACTTACAGCTAAGGACGGCACAAATATCCATGCCCGAGGGGGGATTCGAACCCCCGACCGTAGTGGCCGTGCGGACCGCGACTGGAGCGCCTCAATCCCCTCGGCCACCGCGGCCGGCAGAAAACTACAGAACGCAAACGAGTGGTCTGTGTGTAGTTGTCCGAAGTCTCACGGTATACACCATAGCAGTTCCATGCCGATACCTATAAGGGGATGGAAGATATGGTGGTTGAAAGTCGTCAAATTATAAAAAAATTCGGACTGAAGGCCACGATGACGTTTGCGACTCTCTAGGAATGAGGTTACATACAGCGAAACGTGATGCCACAGACCATATCTTTGGTCTATGCGTGCTACAATGTCTTCAACTCTTTTTCTGTAAGGATACTCATACGAATAAGGAAATACAAGAATAAATAAATAAAGCAGTAAAAAAGAAATTTATTTTAATACGTCTCTTTAAAATATTGATTTGACGCTTTGCGCATTACATTAAGTGATCAATCTGTGATATTATCACAATCATTATTGTTGAATTTCGTGATTGGATTCTTCGAAACGAGTGCATTTTTACGTGTGATTTGATCTACACTACTTACTTTCTTGATAATGATGATTAAAAATGTTTGTTTCTAAAGAAGGTATTGTATTTCATTTCATCCTTCAAAACCAGTCTCACAGCAGACTGCTGAAAGATAGCTTATCTATCATAATCAACCAACACGCGAGGGGAGCCGCGGGCTTAAGCTAGTAAAACTATATTCTCTAAAATACACTGAAGTATTTAACAAGTAATGATAGACGTTACAGGCATTTAGGAATCCAGGAAGAAACGTCACAGTAAATTGTAAGCGGCTAGGTTGGTCTCTTTTTCGCAACGTCGTAAGGAAAAGGCAAACAGTCCCCCCCTCCCCTTCTTTAAGGTAGTGCTACCGTAAGCATATTATTCTCCCCTCCAATCGGTAGTCGCCTATAGAAAACTATATATGTATTTAAGAGTTTCTAAACTTGGACAGTTAAAATAACAAGACGTTCCGATACCATGTCATCCACTAATACTGATTCGTTTTACTTTACTTCAGTGTTTGACACTATCTGCTAAACTTGCCGCGATTCCGTTGACTTGCGAACGTGGCATTGACACTACTATGTAACACGTATTTACTTTTGAATAGTCTGGAGCGCCACGTTGCGCCGGCCGAGGGGACTGAGGCGCTCCAGTCACCGTCTGCACGGCCACTACGGTCGGGGGTTCGAATCCCCCCTCAGGCATGGATATTTGTGCCGTCCTAGTTCGTAAGTAGTTCATAAGTAGTTTGTAAATTTAGGGAGTGATGACCCTGTTGTTAAGTCCCATAAGCTATACAAACATTTGAACATTTTTTTTGCCACGTTGCGGATTGCGAGGTCTTCCGCGTCGGGGGGTTCGAATCCCCCCCTCGGGCATGGATGTTTGTGCCGTCTTTAGTATAAGCTAGTTGATAAGTAGTTCATAAGTTTAGGGAGTGATGACGCCGCAGTTAAGTCCCATAAGCTTTACAAACATTTGAACTTACGAATAACTACAGATATCAGTATTAGCACAGTTTAGAAAACTCTTTTGTAGTTTAGCTACATTCATTGTATCAATGTAGAGCCTAAATCTAGCGATCAGTAAGTTACACTCTGTCACATTTTTTTTCAGTGAATGGCATGACCATCAAGCGCACGGGATCGATAAATTGAGTCAAAAGTATTCAAATGTTTGTAGAGCTTAAGGGACTTAACTGCGGGGTTATCAGTCCCTAAACTTACAAGCTACTTATGAACTAGCTTATACTAAAGACGACAGAAACATCCATGCCCGAGGGGGGGATTCGAACCCCTGACGGGGAACGACCTCGCGCATCGTAGCATAGCGCCTCAATGCGCTCGGCCGCTCCGCCGCGGCAAATTGAGTCATTTTACGAAGATTGTTATGAATTATTTGAAAGGTAAATGGTTTATTGGAAAGCTAAAATTTTACACTAAAACGTTAAAAGATTTTTTTTCTACGGTTTGGTTTGTAATAAATCGATTGAGGAACATTTGTATTAAATGTAAAAAATGTAATCTAGTAATTACCTTTTTCTCAAGAAGAGTTATGTTTTATTAAACAATACGTTCATAAAACGATGTCGCGTTTTCTTATATTCCTCAGTCGTATTGAAGCATGAAAATTGGAAGTAGATTTATCCCCTTTCTCTGAGCAGCTCGGGAATAGCCGTGCGCTCTAAGGCACCTTCCTGGGGCGTGCATGGCTGTTAGGGACTGATGACCACTGCGGTTAGGTCCCATAGCTTTACAAACATATGAACATTTCAGATGGTCGGGCATTTCGAAGGAAGGAAGCTTGGAGTTTAACGTCCCGTCGACAGCGTGGTCATTAGAGACGGAGCTTACGCTCGGAGTGTTTGGGTAAGGATGTGGAAGGAAATCGGCCGTGCCCTGTCAAAGGAACCATCCCGGCATTTGCCTGAAGTGATTTAGGGAAATCACGGAAAACCTAAATCTGGATGGCTGGAGGTGGATTTGAACCACCATCCTTCCGAATGCGAGTCCATTGTGTTATCACTGCGCCACCTTCCTCGGTGGGCATTTCGAGCATGAGGAAAATCGAATGCAGTTGCTCGTAGCGTGCGAAGCGACTACACTGACTTCTATCGGATTGACACAGAACTTCTAGTCGGAGCAAGCGTAGACGCCAGATGCAGCCCTCTTCTCACTACAAAATTCTACAACTGTTAAACTACTTTTCTACACAGCTTCCGAAATTTTGTTGGCACTTGTCATAGCGTGGCACAAGTTTTTGTATGCCTTCTTCATAGAAGGTTGCCGCCTGTGTATTCAACCACGTGGTAACATGTTCTTTCATCTCGTCATCATCGTTGAAGTGTTTACCACCAAGGACAGATTTTAGGTTTAAAAAGATATGAAAGTCGTCAGGAGATTTCATAATGCAGTGCGGTGTAACGTTCTTCCTATTTAGTTTAAGGTTTCATATATTTCCGAGCGCCATCGTACATTTTGGTAGGCTTTTTGGTACCAAGTAAAATGCAAATTTTGTAAAATTTGACTTACAAGAAAACCAGGAACGGTTTTCAAATCGTTTTTAGGATACTTCCGCTCTTCGCGAGACGTTTTCAGTGCCATATTCTGCATCATCTGACCATTTTCAGATGGAACTTACGATACGTTAAAACTTATCAGTAGTTCTGCGAAGGATTTTTGTGAGATGAGTTTCCACATATTTACAGTGAGGCTGAAAATTTATTCCCATCTTTAGGTCAACTTACGTGTACGAACGACTCCTTTCAATAACGAAATCCAATAATTCTTGTATGTGACAGCTTGAGTGATGACAATCTGACAAACTGCCTCTGGCTGGCAGTGTGCTGAGAGTTTCTACCATATATCAATTTTATTACACCTGAAAAATAATTGAGTAACCTTCACTTGTGATGTCTTCTGTTAAGAAGTGTAGACACGAATACTGTCGTTAGAGAAGTGCGAGATACTATTTTATTTATTTCACCCGTAATTGCGATAATTTATTTCATCGCTAGTGTGATTCTACAAAGTACATTTTGTTTTTCCCCTTTCTATACCACAGTTAAAATGCAATAAGAGTAATTTTACATGGAAAGTGGCTTGCACAACATTACTAATGTCACGAAGTTATAAAACAAACTTAATTCGGTTTCTTTCTTTCTTTCTTTTGTACCTATAGTCAATAAAGGTGTGAAACTGCTCTTTACGATCTACATGATCAGTTTTTGGGATTTCCTAATGCGGCATAATGTAAACTTAGTATACAAGTCGGTCTCGCGTTCCATGCACGACGCTTCTGCCGCTTACGCGGCTACTCTGCAATTTATTGCTCCAACGTACGCACCAAACAGCATAGAGGCGTGGTAGGGCAAGCGTGCCGTCAGAAGAGGAGAAAACGTACGCGTGCCAAAGGTTCTTCCGCGGGCTGATTCAGTTCAAAATGCTCAAATGTTTGTAAATCTATGCGACTTAACGCTGGCCATTAGTCCCTAGGCTTAGAAACTACTTAACCCTTTAGTGACCAAATTATTTACAGAAGTTGTAGACTTTTTATGAATACTATATTGTGCTAAGAAGTCATACATAAAATCATAGTTTAAATCTTGAAAGTGAGAGTTTAGCCTACGGGTATAAAAAAAATTGTGGGAACTATTGTTCCCACCGAACTTTGCAGTAACTGGACTTTGCAGTAAATGTACATCCTTTATTTTTTAGTACAAAAAGCATATTAAATATTAGATTTACTTCTATATAGGTTCATATTGTCAATTGAGTTCACTAAAGTGACGTATTATGGCACTTAGAGAAGCATGGTAGTACACACATAGGTACACGACAGTTGCTACTCATTTTTGTCCTCTTTTGTTTTTGGTGCTACATTGACGGCACCTTCTGTTTGTAGTACCGTTTGTTGGCAAATGAGTTCCAATTTTCGCCAGACGAACGTCATATGGAACTCCAGATACGCCTCTTTTTGGTGTCTGAAAATGAACGGGCCTTCCTCTTCGTTTACGACTTGAGAAGCCGGAAACGAGCTGCCTTGCCAAATGCAATCTAAATGTTAGCTGATCTGCGTCTATAACTTCCACATAATGTAGAAATTGACAACTTCCAAATATACAAGAAAGAAAAATAGTCTATGCCACCACTTCTATGAACGACGACCTACAACTTACCGTTCTCGCAGCTGATCAAATCGATGCACCCTCCCATTATTTTATTGTACTCTGCCACAGCCAATGGACAGAATACTTCACTTCTGCTTCCATCTTTTGTTCAAAATCTGAGAAGTATTTGGTGACTCAAAATCTTCGTCAGAGTCAGCATCGACATCTGAATCGTCTACATCTTCCCGTAAAGTGTACAAAATTTCCAAAACCTCTTCTGACATGATTCCAGGCATTCTAAACAGTAAGAAACAATAACTACAATGCCGATTGCACAGCCATACACAATGCACCTCACACACGTTCAGTGGCAAACAGTTCCCACTAACTTACCTTGGAATATTTATGTAATTTTAATTGATATCCAGCAAATATACACGAATACTATCTCACCCGTAAATATAAAAGTAACAAATACAAGTCACTTCACACGCAAAAGGAAAGCACAATATGCAAAAAACGCTGTTATGGTCGAAACAGCGGCTCGTTTTCCCGCGAAAACTGCGCTTCAGCATTGACTACTTTCCACTTTCGATATCTGTCGAGTTACGTCAGTTCAAAGGTGACCTCCGTCGAGAGCACACGCGGCGCTGCGAAAGCGAGGCAAATTTGCTCTCGGTTTGTGAGTAAATATTTTGGTAAAACTGCGGTGTCTGTTGACCATGTTATTAGCATGGCGCTCATGTTGGCAACTTTGCCGCGAGCGACTATGGGAAAACAATATTTTGAGTGTGTTTCTGAACCGGGGATTCGGGCGCTACGCCCCCTCACATATTAAAAACTTCTTGTTTAACCTATACCTAACATAACTTTCAGTTAAAATGATTACTGTTTCGCATAGATCATAAAATAAATAAAACATGCTATACCTGCCCTATGGTTGACTGTTGTGGTGTATACGTAGATATTCTGTAGTGTCGCCAATATTTGCAGTGCGTGGGCAACAGACTCTGCAGTTTAGCCAATATTTTGGTAGTGAAGTGAAGAATTTCAGTTCTAAAAGATGGAAACGGTTGCTACAGGTATGTACAAAATGTTTGTTCACTAAATCGGTATAAATTTCATGGTTGTCGTATTTATATTTTTTCCGAAGCCTGTGCAAAACGACCATGGTTTGCTGAACTTACATTATCAACTAGAGCAAAAGTAGCATATCCGCAATATACCGCGGAATTTTAACCTCCAGACTATAGATTGATCGCCGCGATGGAGTAGCCGAGCGATCTAAAGCGTCTCGCTGCGGAGCTCGCGGTTGCTCGCCGTGGAGGTTCGAGTCCTCCCTGGGGTATGGGTGTGTCTGTTTTTGTCCTTAGGTTAGGTTACCTAAGTTTAAGTAGTTTGTAAGCTACAGACTGATGACCACGCAATTTGGTCCGATAGATGTACAAATATTTGAACTATAGATTGATCAATCATCTGATGGAATTGATAAGAATCAGCTGCCAAAAACTGCCATTTCTCTTGTATAATGAAGTGCCCGTGCGACCGGCATTTCGTAGCACAACATGGTCGTTGCAGCGCGCTGCGCGATTGGCTATGGAACTTCATATTTCCCGTGCCACACCCTTACGATATCTGACCATTTGTCTACACTTAATGTGTTACTAATGCTATTATAATATTTTTCACACAGGTTCGGATGGTCAATACGTGAAATTCACTCGCCAAACAACGCTTGAATGATGGTCTAACTTTCCAAGATTATTGAACGGCTGTTACAGATACTGAGGATATGAAAGTCTCTCTTTCTTCATTCCTTGATAAACTGAGAAAAAGGTGGCAAAATCCTAAAAGGACAGAGGGTATATTTATGAAGGAAAAAAGAATGGCTTAGTGCACGGAGTTCATTTCCGGCACCTACTGTTAGTGGTAATTTTCAGGCTATGATCTGCCATCGACTAGTAAATGCAGTGGACGCGCGTCTGGCATTTTGGGTCATTGAGCAAGAGTAGAAACGAACAACTCAATCACTTCCTGATACTTTCACGCCACGAGAATTAGCTTATGCCACTCAAATGAGTTTACGCTCTGTAGGTCAACTGGATGCTGCGGAAGCTGTTTTTCAGACAACAATGACAAGTCCGTCAAGAGCGTCCGAGTATCGACAGGCCTTCGAATCGGCCACTACATGCGAGAAAACTTTATCAGCCGAAGTTGCACTTGCAGTATACGTTGAATGCAAGTCCACAAAGAGTCAGTACCTGGGATTGCGAGCGCTGTTATCCTACTAATACTGCTATCACCATCACAGAAAACATATTTTCGACAAATATTCTGTTATTTTGTTATAATATACAACTCACGTTGCCAGTGTATTGATTATTAGTGTCTAAATGCTATATATACGCTATTATTAATAAACTATTATGGTTTTTCTTGGGTCACGTTGCTGTATTTGCTCCGTCATTTCGTTTAGACAATTTTTACCGTCAAATTCGTAATCAGCGACCTCAAAAACCCCCGTGTGATGAGTTTGTTGTGAATTAAACGTCTTCTTGGGGTTTTGGTCACGTTTTGGGATTCCGTCCCACCGTGCGACGGTCAGGGAGAACGCCGCAATACCTAACCAGTCACGCCGTTCTCCAGCTACATTAACGTTTTGTATCGGATTTTACAATTTCTCTATATTTATGGTACGTGAAGGTCAGTACTTAAATAACAAAGCCATTCGTCGCAACACTCAAACATTCTCGAGAAAATCCAATTTGAAAATTTGCGAAGTACGCGTAAGTGCCAGTAATTAGAACTGTAAGAACATCCGTTAGTGTAGCGCCCGGCTTTGTGACCAAAGGGTCGATGGATAGAATCCTGTGGTGCCATAATTGATATTTTATTTTTCTCGTTTTGTTCAGATACTGCCATAATTTTAATATCTAATGGTAATTCTTAAGAAAAATGTACGTTTCTTTTGTTTATTCGTAATTTTCTATATTTTATAAGATTTCGTTAGTAATGATGGTTTCAGTAAAAGAAACATAAGTCACACTTTTTATAGTATTTGCTTCACTATTAGTTGACGACGGTTGTCTTTGATTATTCAGTTTGTGAAAAGCTATGACGTTGTTTTTGGAAAGTCATCTCCATAGCCACTAATTACTTTCCAAGCAGCTAACCTAAACAACCATCGTTTTAGGTGACGATAAAGTATTCATCTCGTCTACATACACATAACAAAAACTGACACCAAACGTGCAATTAGAAATCCCAAAAATGTTTTGTATAACTGAATTTGAAAAAGGAAACATAAATTTATCACTGTGGGATTGGAACCACCGATTTCATGGTTGTGATGCCAGAACGGTACCACCTAAGCTACACCGACAGACGCTAAAGCTGAATGTTTTTCTGGTACTTAGGTGTACCTGCAAAACTTCAAAGTCGATTTTCGAGACAATTTTTGAGAGTTGTGTCGAATTGCTTTGGCTGGTTGTTATTTGAGTTCTGAACTTCACGTAGCATACATATCAAAAAAATTCTAAAATCCGATACCCATGTGGTGTTCTTGGTCCAAAATTGCACTGGCGAGTTGTACGGCCCACTTTACGTTTTCCTGTAGTTCTATGATTTGTTTTACAAAAACTAAGGACAAAAAATGTAAAAGGTTTGTTAAGCTTAAGGGACTTAACTGCGAGGTCAGCAGTCCCTAAACTCACAAACTGCTTATGAACTGCCTTATACTAAAGACGACACAAAAATCCATGCCCGAGGGGGCGATTCGAACCCCCGACCGTAGCGACCGTGCAGACTGTGACTGGCGCGCCACAGACCGCTCGGCCACTGCGGCCGGCAACTAAGGACAAATAAAATAAAAAATATAAATAATAAAAATTACGGACTGTACGATTACGACTGTACTATTGTGATAATATCTATGCATTCAACACCTAACATTCTCTCTGACTGTATTTTAACGAACAGTCGAAATTGTTACGTGTGTTTAGCTTTGAAAAACATGCTTTTTTAACCTTTTTAATGTATTACGAGGTACTTCCTAACAGATTAAAATTGTGTGCCGGAACCGGTATTCGAACCTGGGAGCACTGCCTTTCGCGGGCAAGCGCATTACTACTGGGCTGTCCCGACACGACTCACGGTCCGTCCTCGCAATTTAAATTGATAGTTCAGAGGTAGAGCGCTTGACCGCAGAAGGCAAAGGTCTCACGTTCGAGTATCGGTTCCGGCACGCAATTTTAATCTGCCAGAAAGTTTCATATCAGCGCACACTCCGCTACAGAGTAAAAGTTTCATTCTGTTACTCGTATTTCAATATCTCTCCCATATTTTCATTATCTTTCCCCCGTTAAAATATTATTACCTATATTGCCGTGGTCGTTTGTCCTCTTTTTCAGGTATGTTTTCTTTACATGTACTGGTTTACATAAAATCAAGTAACAGTGTCAAGCCGCGGTGGAGTAGCGGTCTAAGGCACCTCGCTGCGGAGCGCGCGGTTGCTCGCTGTCAGAGCTTCGAGTCCTCCCTGGGGCGCGGGTGTGTGTGTTGTCCTTAAGTTAAAGTAGTTTGTAAGCTACGGACTGATGACTAAGCAGTTTGGTCCGATAGATTTACAAACATTTGAATCACAGTTGCACAGAGTACTCTAGCTCGTTTCCAGTCAGATACAAATTTTCAACTTTTCCCTGCCCACTATTACTCAAACTCGCTGTTTGGCAACCTGATTGCCGTAAGAGTAAGGGCCCAGGACTGCCTCCGCACTGAGGAAATGATTATTGCCCAGCATTGGCATGTTATATACCTTTCAAAAGAATGTTCGAAAGAACAGACACAACATATAGAGAGTGAAGCAAAACTCACGTACGCGTGCTTCGCAGCGGGGTTCCTCACATGCCAGCAATAAAAAAATGTCCTTAACAAATTTTCTTCCTGTGCATATTTCCGGCGGTAAATGGACGTCGAAGACAGATGGGTGTGCGTTCCATGTCTTAGTGCGTTTCAGAATTAAGCAATTACATCAGCAATGTTCTGGGGGATGTAGAAGGCGTCTTGAGGAACAAAATCTTAGACATCCCCTCCGGCAACTTCGACGCTCTGTAACGTTGTTGGATGACGTTCCTGTCGCCGCAGCGGAATGGCCAAGCGCATTGAGGCGCTATGCTGCGATACGCGAGGCCATTCCCGTCGGGGGTTAGAATCCCCCCTCGGGCACGGATGCTTGTGCCGTCTTTAGTATAAGGTAGATTACAAGTAGTTGTTAAGTTTAGGGACTGATACCCCCAGTTAAGTCCCATAAGCTATACAAACATTTTAACGTTTCCTGTCACGGGTTTCTACGTCCATTTTGTTCTTAGAGACGACTTCTACGTCCTCCTAGAAGATTGTTGGTGAATTTGTGTAATTGTGAAACACAGTGACGTGTGGAACTCACGCCCATTTCGGTCTCCGACGCCCATTTACTGTTGGAAATAAGCGCAGGACGAAATTTTGTGAGACTTTTTACTTCTGGTATGTGAGGAATCGCGTTGCGAAGACAGTGTGTGCGAATTTCGCTTCACCCTGTATATTACTTGGTGAATTCATTACTGAGAGATTTAAGACTTCACTCGGCTAAAGAATGATTTCGATTTGTCACACCTTTCTCACTTTTGGCTGCTGACGTTCCTCATTACTATCAACCTGAGCAAATACATCTACAGTTTATTTACATATGCATAAAGTTTGAAGAAGAGCAGATAGAAGAGGTTGACAGTATTATATTCCTGGGATAGCAACTTAATAAATTCAGCTGGGAGGGGCACACGACAGAACTGCAAAACGCCTTAACAAATCACTATTTGTAATTAAAAATGTTCAAATGTTTGTAAAGCTTACGGGACTTAACTACGGGGTCATCAGTCCCTAAACTTACAAACTACTTATGAACTACTTACGAACTAGGACGGCACAAATATCCATGCCCGAGGGGGAATTCGAACCCCCGACCGTAGTGGCCGTGCTGACCGTGACTGGAGCGCCTCAGTCACCTCGGCCACCGCGGCCGGCTATTTGTAATTAGTGTTATCATGCGTAGGTGACATAAAAATAAAAAAGCTTGCATACTTTGTTTACTGTAATTCCATAATGTCATTTGGTATAATATATTGTGGTAACTCTTCAAGCAAAGGTTTTCACAGTCCAAAAGCATGTAATAAGTATCATTCGTGGAGTAAATTCACGGACATCCTGCAGAAGCCTCTTCAAAGAACGGGATATAATAAGTATATTTATTTCTTACTGAAATTTGTCTTTAATGTTTTTTTCCAATTAACGCTCAATTCATACATGCAATACTAGGAACAAAAACGGTTTACACAAGGCCTTAAAAACACTTACTTTAGTTCAAAAAGGGGTCCACTACTTAGGAACATACTTTTCAAATGTTCAAATGTTTGTAGAGCTTATGGGACTTAAGTATGGGGTCATCAGTCCCTAAACTTACAAACTACTTATGAACTAGTTAATACTAAAGACGGCACAAATATCCATGCCCGAGGGGGGATTCGAACCCCCGTCCGTAGTGGCCGTGCAGACCGTGACTGGCGCGCCGCAGGCAGCTCGGCCACCGCGGACGGCCCATACTTTTCAGTAAATTACCAGCAAGCATAAAAAACGTAGCTACAAGTAAAGATCAGTTTAAGAGGAACCTGAAAGACTTACTAATGGCCAACTCCTACTCCATTAACGACTTCTTGAATAGAACCAAATGGTGTATGTATACATGCTATTAGTATTTTTGCTTGTATATATTTACGTGTTCCATATCCACGAGGATCTCTTCAACATGTACTTATGGAACAGTGACCGGCGGCCAGTGCACACGTGACCAGCAGCAGCTCTACATTGTACGGTAACCGGCTTCTTAATAGAAGCGACTTATTTACATTTCGTGTGTGCTTTCTCTTGCAGCTCTTTATACTTTAGTGTGCTCGCGTGTTTATTTATTAAGAATCGCGTTTATTTGTCAGCTCAGTTACTGAATTTTTTTATTTATTAGCTCGCGTATATATTTTTCAGATTCGCCGTTAATAAACAGTTCAGCGTTAGGTTTATACTTTACAAAGCTCACTGTTTATCAAACTACTGAGTCCTCTGACGTACTTACTTGGAAGAAACAAAGGTTTTTAGAATGGCTAGGAACTGTGACTGCTGCGAACGGATGGAGGCAGAGTTGGTGACTCTTTGCTCGCAGCTTCAGGCGGCGTTGGCTTCGCTGGCAACGCTTGAGACTGCGGTGGGTGGGCGCCGCTGTTGTGGGCCGCTCGCGGGGGTACAGCAGACGCCCTGTGCGTCTGTTGTGCCCTCCGATCGGCCTGCGGCTGTGGCCAGCCCGCTCACTGCCCGCGAGGAGGTAGCCCCCCAATCCGTGGTGGATTGGGAGGTCCCCTCAGCGCGTGTCAGGCGGCGTAATACTTCCCGGGGGACCGAAGTGGAGGCCTCCCCGGTTAGTCTTGCCAACAGATTCGAGGCGTTGTCTGTGGCAGGGGATGTTCCTGATGCGGATGGTGTCGCTTGTCCTGTACTCGCCCCTCTGCCCTCAAGATCCGGGCACTCACAGAGGGTGGGTTTGTTGGTAGTTGGGAGCTCCAACGTTAGGCGGGTAATGGAGTTCCTTAGGAAAATGGCTACTAGGGAGGGGAAGAATTCCAATGTGCACTCCGTGTGCATACCGGGGGGAGTCATTCCGGATGTGGAACGGCTCCTTCTGGATGCCATGAAGAGCACAGGGTGCAGCCAACTGCAGGTGGTGGCGCATGTCGGGACCAATGATGTGTGTCGCTTTGGATCGGAAGAGATCCTCTCTGGTTTTGAGCGGCTATCAGAAGTGGTTAAGACTGCCAGTCTTGCTTGCAAGATGAAAGCGGAGCTCACCATCTGCAGCATTGTCGACAGGACTGACTGCGGACCTTTGGTTCAGAGCCGAGTGGAGGGTCTGAATCAGAGGCTCAGACGGTTCTGCGACCGTGTCGGCTGCAGATTCCTCGACTTGCGCCACAGGGTGGTGGGTTTTCGGGTTCCGCTAAATAGGTCAGGAGTCCACTACACTCAGGAAGCGGCTACACGGGTAGCGGGGGCTGTGTGGCGTGAACTGGGCGGTTTTTTAGGTTAGATGGCCTCGGGAATACACAAAATGGGTTTCAGTCTCAAAGGGGGCAGGTCAGACACGGGAAGAAAGTAGACATAAAAACCATTGGTGTAACAGTTGTAAATTGTCGTAGCTGTGTTGGGAAAATTCCAGAGCTCCAAGCGCTGATAGAAAGTACTGAGGCACAAATCGTTATAGGTTCTGAAAGCTGGCTGACGCCTGAGATAAATTCGGCCGAAATTTTTTCAAAGGGCCAAATGGTCTTCAGAAAGGATAGAATAAATAAAACAGGGGGTGGCGTGTTTATTGCTGTTACAAACGGTTTATCCTGCAACGAAATTGAGGCAGATACTTCCTGTGAATTGGTCTGGGTAGAGGTTATACCTGACCACCGACATAAATTAATAATTGGATCTTTTTATCGGCCCCCTGACTCAGACGATGCGGTTGCAGAAATGTTCAAAGAAAGCTTGAATCATATTTCAAATAGGTATCCGAAGCATACTGTTATAATCGGTGGCGACTTTAATTTACCCTCGAAATGTTGGCATAATTACGTATTCAAAACCGGGGGCAAATATAAAACATCGTCCGAACTAGTTCTGAATGCTTTTTCTGAAAACTACTTCGAACAGTTAGTTCATGAACCCACTAGAATAGTACGTGGTTGCGAAAATACTCTTGATCTCCTAGCAACAAATAATCCCGAGATAGTAAAGAGCATCAAAACAGATACAGGGATTAGCGAACATCGAGTTGTAGTAGCGAGACTGAATATCGAAATTCCCAAATGCACCAAAAATAAACGAAAAACATATCTATTCAATAAAGCAGATAAAAATTCGCTTCACGCTTTCCTGAGTGATAGTCTCCAGTCCTTCAAAACTAAAAATGCGAGTGTAGATCAGTTGTGGCTTACTTTCAAAGACATAATATCAGTAGCAATCGAGAGATTTATACCAAATAAATTAATAAAAGAGGGGGCTGACCCCCCGTGGTACACAAAAGAGGTCAGATCACTGTTGCAGAAACAAAGAAAAACGCATGCAAAATTTAAAAAGACACAGAATCCGCAAGACTGGCAATCTTTTACTGAAACTCGCAACCTAGCGCGGACTTCAATGCGAGAATCTTATAGTTGTTTCCACAACGAAATCCTGTCTCGTAATCTTGCAGAAAATCCAAAGAAATTCTGGTCATATGTGAAGTACACTAGCGGCAAAACACAAACAATACCTTCACTACGCGATAGCAATGGTAATACTACCGACGACAGTACTGCTAAGACAGAATTACTAAACACAGCTTTCCGAAATTCTTTCACCAAAGAAGACGAAGTGAACACGCCAGTATTCAATCCAAGAACAGCTGCCAGCATGCGAAACTTAGAAGTAGATGTTCCTGGAGTAGTAAAACAACTTAAGTCACTAAACAAAAATAAATCTTCCGGGCCAGATTGTATACCAACTAGATTCCTCTCAGAGTATGCTGATGCAATAGCTCCGTACTTAGCTATAATTTACAACCGATCACTCAGCGAAAGATCCGTACCCAAAGACTGGAAAGTTGCCCAAATTACTCCAATATTCAAGAAAGGCAATAGGAGTGATCCCCAAAATTACAGGCCTATCTCATTGACGTCGATTTGCAGTAGGATTTTGGAACATATACTTTGTTCGAATATTATGTACTACCTCGAAGAGAACGACCTATTAACCAATAGTCAGCACGGATTCAGAAAGTATCGCTCTTGCGAAACACAGCTTGCCCTTTATTCACATGAAGTGTTAAGTGCCATCGACAAGGGATCTCAAATCGATTCCATATTTCTGGATTTCCGGAAGGCTTTTGATACTGTACCCCACAAGCGGCTTCTAATGAAATTGCGTGCTTATGGAATATCTCCCCAATTGTGCGATTGGATTCACGATTTCCTGTCAGAAAGGACACAGTTCGTTGTAATTGACGGTAAGTCATCGAGTAAAACAGAAGTGATATCTGGCGTTCCACAGGGAAGCGTTATTGGTCCCCTACTCTTCCTCGTGTTTATAAACGATTTAGGAGATAATCTGAATAGCTCCCTTAGACTGTTCGCAGATGATGCTGTCGTTTACCGGTTAGTGAAGTCAACAGAGGATCAAAAGCAACTGCAAAGCGATTTAGACAAAATTTCTACTTGGTGCGAAAATTGGCAATTGACACTAAATAAAGAAAAGTGTGAAGTAATACACATGACCACTAAAAGAAATCCGCTGAACTTCAATTACGCGATAAATCAGTCAAACCTTAAGGTCGTAAATTCTACCAAATACCTAGGAGTTACAATTACGAACAACTTTCACTGGAGAGAACACATAGAAAATATTGTGGGGAAGGCGAACCAAAGGTTACGTTTCATTGGCAGAACGCTTAGACGATGCACCAGCTCCACCAAAGAGACTGCCTACATCACACTTGTGCGTCCTCTCTTGGAGTACTGTTGCCCCTTGTGGGACCCTCACCAGGTGGGACTGACGGAAGATATTGAGAAGGTTCAGAGAAGGGCAGCTCGTTTTGTTTTATCACGTTACGGGGGGGAAAGCGTCACGGAAATGTTGCACGAATTGGGGTGGGAATCATTAAAAGAAAGACGTTATTCATTGCGGCGTGATCTGTTTGCGAAGTTTCAATCACCGACTTTTAGTTCTGAATGTGAAAATATTTTGCTAGCACCCACCTACTTAGGGAGACATGACCATCCCAATAAAATAAATCAGATCGAAAACGGAACGATTTAGGTGTTCTTCCTTCCCGCGAGCTATTAGAGAATGGAACGGTAGAGAAAAGTTATGAAGGTGGTTAATGAACCCTCTGCCAGGCACTTAAATGTGATTTGCAGAGTATCTATGTAGATGTAGATGATATGTAGATGTAGAACAAACGACTAATATAATCCAATGAGTGTAGCGCCCGGTTCAAGGACATATTCGTTCAATCTAACAATGTAAGAAGCCTTGTATAAAATGTTACCGCGAGAACAGTTTCCTTGACTGCACAGACACGCCTCTAAAATTATTTCAGTGTTAGCGTCAACGTGTGTGTCCAAACGTATTTTCGTTTTATTTAATTTCATTTATGAAACTGACAGTCCCGACAGTGTGCCCGTTTATCAGCTCTTAATGAGCATACCACAACACGTTTGGCTATATCGCGAACAATAGTTCCAGATATATTACATACTGTCAAATCGAAACATGTATTAGTATTTTTTCACAACAACTTCATGTTAATAGCTGTATGTAAAGCGTTTTGTTTTATAATTTCGGTAATCGCATTAATACTATGCAATGTGCTCATTTAATTAAAAAATTTATTGCTGCGGCGGAATAATAAAAAGTTGTAAATCCATCACAGTGTTAGAATCCCGCTAATAAAAGCCCACCGCGGCGGAGCGGCTGAGCGCATCGAGGCGCTATGCTGCTATGCGCGAGGCCGTTCCCCGTCGGGGGTTAGAATTCCTCCTCGGGCATGAATGTTTGTGTCGTCTTTAGTATAAGGTAGTTCACGAGTAGTTTTTAAGTTTAGGGACTGATGACCCCGCAGTTAAGTCCCATAAGCTTTACAAACATTTGAACGTTTTTTTAAAAAAGCCCTGAACGACAGTCCACTGTTAGTAGCCGCCCTGAGTTTCAAGCACGTGTTCCTCCGTTCCCCGCTTGCACAGCATTCGGCGTATTCTGCAGCTGTCTCACTCGCACACCTGCCACCTGTGTGCTCCCGGCTATGTTCCTGGTACGCCGCACATTGATTTCTGCGATTACTTCACGCAGTGCTGCTTGTCTGTTATCAGAGCTCGGCGCAAATGCTGCCGCTCTGTGTAATGCGACGCAGGCAATCGGCCACCGCACTGCATGCTGAAATGTAATGCCTCACCTCTCGCTGCCCTCTAGAGACTGTCGATCTCGGAATACTGAATTCCCTAACGATTTCCGAAAAGGGATGCCGCATGTTTCTAGCTCCAACTACCATACCATGTTCAAAGACTTTTCATTCCCATTACGTGCCCATAAATACGTGGGAATACTTTCAATATACCTTACATAACGGTAGTGCAAATGACAGCTCTGTTTGCTGCTCTAGGCCCTACCACCATTTGTATCTCTTCATATTGCTATCCCACAACTTTTGCCGTGTAGTATGTTTCTTCAAGTCTATTCCTGCATTTTAACGCCATTTTTTTACACCAAAATATCAATTTTATTGACTTCTCTCAACTTACGTTTATGGAATAGTGGTGATGCAGTGGCGTAACTAGGACGTGGCTTTGAAGGGGGGGGGGGGGGAATAGATCTGCTTGACGAGCAAAATTTTAGTTAGTTTCCAGACAAACTACCATCTACCACTCCCATTGAAGAAACTAATTCACTCCCATCCAATGAAAGATTAGGTAAAACACCCCACGTTTTCAATCTTTACCTTTACCAGATTGCTGTCATACGATATTTTTTTGGAGGGTGTTCTGAGGGATTGGGGGGGGGGTTTCTATCCCCCTCATCCCCCCCCCCCCCCCCCATAGTTACGCCACTGTGGTGATGGGCTACAGGAAGCGCTGAATTCATTCATGCCAGTCTTTGGAAAGCCTGTTGAATGCTTGTGCATTATCCAACAACACCAACTTTTTCGGCAGATTAAAATTGTGTGCCGGTACCGGGACTCGAACCTGGGACCTTTACGTTTCGCGGGAAAGCGCACTACCGACTGTGCTATCCCGACACGACTCACGATACCGCCTCACAACTTTACTTCCGCCAGTACCTCGCCTCCTACTTTCCAAACTTCACAGAATCTCTCCTGCAAACTCGCAAGACTAGCACTCCTGGAAGAAAGGATATAGTGGAGACATGGCTTAGCCACAGCCTAAGGGATGTTTCCAGAATGAAACTTCACTCTGCAGCGGAGTGTGCGCTGATATGAAACTTCCTGGCAGATTAAAATTGTGTGCCGGAACCGGGTACCCAAAACATCACAGATCCATGTCTGACCTGAACTACACACCCTACACACTTCGTGTTCAACATGCCACTATACCACTGATGACCTGCATATTTGAAGAGAGGGAAAATACCTCATAACAGTTATTACTTATCTCCTTTCTTGTTCCACTCTTCAAATAGAGGAAGTGAAAAAGACTGCTTACATGCCTCCAAACAAGACCTAATTTATCCCATCTTTGGTGGTCTGTATGCAAAATATAAGTTGGCAACAGCAGGCAGCTTCAAATGCTTCGTAATAGCATCAAAAGTGGTGTTTGTCAGTAAAACCTCATTTTCCCTCTGCAGATTTCCGTTGGTTCCTGAACCATCTCTGTACTATTTGCATCTTCATTGAATAGATCATTAAAAATTTAGCAGCCCACCTCTGAATTACTTTTGTCTTCTTTTACACAGATCTGGGGATACCTAAAACTATAACACTAGTGTTCTATACATCGCCTCCCTTATAAATGAACCTGTTTCCCCAAAATTCTCCCAATAAACCAAATTTGGCCATTTACCTTTCCCATAATGGTGTTTACATGCTCATTTCATTTCTTACCACTCTTCAGCATTAAGCCTAGATATTTAATCAAAAATTACTGTGTTAAGGTGACCGAGCGAAGTGGCGCAGTGGTAACACACTGGACTTGCATTCGGAAGGATGGTGGTTCAAATCCACCTCCGGCCATCCAGATTTAGGTTTTCCGGGATTTCCCTAAATCACTCCAGACAAATGCCGGGATGGTTCCTTTGACAGGGCACGGCCGATTTCCTTGCACTTCCTTATCCAAACATTCCGAGCGTAAGCTCCGTCTCTAATGACCACGGTGTCGACGGGACGTTAAACTCCAATCTTCCTTCCTTTTTTTGTGTTAAGGTGCTGCTTAGTAATACTAGTTTTTAATGTTATTTGATGGGTCTTTCTTAATCATCCGCATCACCTTATATTTTTCTGTCATTCATCACACCAACTTGAAATTTTGTATAAACCATCTTTTATGCTACTACGATCACTTACTGAAGACATCTTCCTACACTGTAGCATCAGTACTGCCGAAGTTCTCTGATGTTCCTCCAATAGAAATGTGAGGTTTCTGGTGTCGCTGGGAACAGTGGCCTTTTGTGAAATACGAGACACCGCGTCCGTTACATTTATTTCCCTTCCCAGTGTTCAGTTACAAATTGCTTAACATTAACTTGTCATCATTGTAAGTATAGGCTTAATACCTGTCGCCTTTGAAACCAAATGTCATTCACCATCTTTGTATGACCACTGTTGTTGTTGTTGTTGCTGTTGTTGCTGTTTTTTCCCCAAGTTACATGGCTGCTAATGGTTCATCATTCCTGGCAAATGCACTGATCAGTCAGCATTGATACATGACATAGGGTTTTGTCCACTCACAGTAGCTCATTTCTGCCATTGCGGTATGTTTCCATATAAACCAATATTGATTCCATTCATCATACCAGACAGCACTTAGTTGTCATGAGTTACGTTAACAGTGCAAAAGAATGAAGAAACACTAGATACTTGTTCTGTTGCATCTTTCAACAGGAATGATTAATATTGTCTCCAGTTTGCGTATTACATGCAATGGAATGGCAGTATCATAGTTATAATAGTGCAATTTGATACTATCTTAAGGTTTTGCACTTGATTAATTTCATCGCATCAAATCATTCATGCCATTTCAGTGCAGGTGCAGATGCAGTTTAGTGGGAAGGGGCCTGAGGATTAGACCTCCACACCATCCATAAACGTTAATAGTAGTTTTATGTTTTTGATTAAACTGGTCTCCATCTGAATCAATTTCAGTTCTGCGATTGTTCAGCACTCGATCAAAAGGAAGTACTACAATAGGTCGTGTATGTGCCATACAAAGGCTCACATCATATAATAGAAATCTACATTGCTCTCAATAATGCATATTATTTGTGACCAATTGCTTCCAATATTGAGTTATATCAATTTTCAACTTTCACAAATAACATTTAGAAAGTAAAAAAGAATGAAAACTAAGAGTCTCAGGAATGGCAAGGAATAAATACATTAGATAACAATAAGTTAGTCTTTAAGGTTCAGTAAATGGGCGTTTGAACAGTTTTTAAGAAATGTTCAATTATTTGTAAATCAGTCTGTAGGATTACAAACTACTTAAACTAGGGTAAACTAACCTAAGGAACACACACACACACACACACACACACACACACACACACACACACACACACACACACACTGGGGAGGAGTCGAACCTCCGACGGCGAACAACCGCACGCTCCGCAGCGAGGCGCCTTAGACCAGTTTTTAAGAGATTCTATCACACTCTACTTTTATTTCGCCAAAAGGAATATTTTTGAGAGTTACTCCTTTTATAGGATTGATTGGTCTTGATAATGTCAAGGGTTTTTCAGTCATGCTGTAAAAGAGAAAATCAAAAATTTTGTGCAAGAGTTCAAACCTGAAGCAACAGTAATATTGTAAAACAAATATAGTTTCCAATCCAAAACAGGCAGTTAATTTCGAATAAGCTTTCAATAACTTTCATAAATGAGATATGAAGTAAAAGCTTTCTACTTTGTGATGAAAGTAGAAGTTAGCAACATCAGTCACTCAGTACCTATTTACGGTTTGTTTGTTAAACGTAAAAAAGGTATAAAAATAAGATGCCTAGTCTTGAAAATTTCAAAAGAGAATTTCTGTCAAGTTTGGAAGCTACGAGATGACGTACTGGCAAAAGTAAAGTTGTGATGATTTGTTGAGTCATTCTTCTGTATCGCAACTGATAGGCACTTTAGCACAAATGGCGAAGATTCTCAGTTCGCGTCAGCATAAAGTTTTACTGTGCAAGAAATTTTTGTAGGGAAAGTTGTTCCATATGGTTGGCATCTGTACAAATCTGAAGTAGATCACCAGGATATAAAAAGTGACTTAACATATTGTTCCTTTGAAAAACAACTAATACCTTTCAAATAAGTGCTTAAGATAGGCTGATCAAAAATATAGTTGAGCTCTGTCCATCTATACACTCATATCCTGTGGTTTTAAAAATTGCATGATATTATACATGACAATAAATTTTCAAAGAACCTGAAAGACCATCTGGTGGAAAATCATGCATCAAGGAGTACCTATTTAATTAATTTTCAAAATGTTCAAATGTTTGTTAAGCTTATGCGACTTAACTGTGGGGTCATCAGTCCCTACACTTACGAACTACTTATGAACTAGCTTATACTAAAGACGACACAAACATCTATGCCCGAGAGAGAATTCGAACCCCCCCCCCCCCCGACGGAAAATGGCTTCGCACATCGGAGCAGAGCGCCTTAATGCGCTCGGCCACACCGCCATGGCTAATTAATTTTTTTACATATTGTTATTACACATTAGGGAATAGGTAAAAATGAAATTTTTTGTTAATAACATGTCTTAGAATTTACATGTCATTGAAAGACTAACTTCAGGAAGAAAATTTCAATTTGTATATGTTGCTCTTACACATTAGGAGGTAAGTGGTCATGGATACATTTTGTTATTGATGTGACCTATATTACACTTTCAGTTACTGTTCACAGTATAATGCTACAGGATCAAATAAAATTAAATTCAGTTCAACTCAACAAGTTACGCACTGATTTAGTAACAATGATGCACATCTGATTTCAGCATGTCATAGTGATGAAAACGAAAGAAAATTCACAAACAACCACAATCTTATGTAACACACTGTATTCTCTACTAGACAAATTGTTAGCTGCTGTTTTAATTTGAGCACACATCATCATAGATCAGTTAATTTGTCTCCTCTACTGTTAGTTTAAAATGTAAGATGTTGTGGTAAATCAAACCTCTCCCAGAATAACTCCCACATTGCAGTAAAATAAAATAAAAATATGTGAGATCATGGAACTAGGTTGCCGAGGAAATTGGATTCAAGGGATTCATTTGACTAGAGTTGCGCATAATAGTTCGCGATCGGGAGCGTTCTTTTAGTTCGTCCGCTCCCAGTGACGGCTGAGCGGCGTGGTCTGCGCATGCAGGTGGAGAGAGAAGTTCCCCAACCTAGCTGCTTCATGCGCTTGCTGCGTGAGCCGCTAACGATACCACGCAAACCAAAAGAAACAGTTTGTGGATAATTTCTCGCGTTTAAGTTTAGAGTTATCTCTTAATCTTGGCATTATGGAATTTATAAGTCAGATATTGTAGAGTGCAGAATACGTCAAAACAGAAATGTTGTAGCACTGAACTACGTAATCTAGCAGGCAGACGCTCACCTCGAAATGGCTCTCATCACCAAGAAGGCAAACACGTGATTTTTAATTCTGCTGCGCGCCCTCTCGCTATTGCCCATCGGTCTTCGGAAAAGAATCCAACGAACTAAGAAGCGAGATACTGTTGTTGTTATGGTCTTCAGTCCGGAGACTGGTTTGATGCAGCTCTCCACCCTACTCTATCCTGAGCAAGCCTTTTCATCTCCTCATAAGAACGGCAACCCACATCCATTTGAATCTGCTTAGTATACGCGTCTCTTGGTCTCCCTCTGCGATTTTTACCCCACACACTTCCCTCCAATGCTAAATTTACGATTCCTCGATGTCTAAGAATGTGTCCTACCAAGCGATCCCTTCTTTTAGTCAGGGTATGTCAAAACTTGGCATAATAGTTCGCGACCGGTAACGCATGTTTTAGTTCGCGACCGATCGCGCATATCTTAGTTCGCGACCGGTAGCTCTCCTTTTAGTTCGCAGCTCGGCCGCGAAGTAGGTCGCTCATTTTAGTTCGTCCGCTCTTTTTGGCTTTTGTTACCGCTACTAAAAGAGCTCTTTCTTTTGTTATGACAGCTTTTTTATATATAATTATCAGTGTTGCCCAAGTGTGTGCTATTACCCGTATTTTTGGGCAATTAGACATCAAATACTTAAGCAAATAAACCAGTTATTTACACGAATGGGTGATCCAATGATATTCAACTACTGTACATACAGAGTACTCGTAGTATTTTATTTTTAAAATGGATTTATTTATTTATTTAATAGGTCATTGAAGGTTCTTTTGTGTCTCGTTTCCGCCGGTTGTTCTGGGTGTCGGTGGCCGAGCAGAGAGAGACCGACACAGGGAAATACGATGCACGCGTGTGCGGGTACAGAGTCTGAAGTGACCAGCCAGTGGGACAGCAGAAACTAGAAAAACTAAGCTAGATTAGAACAAGTTGTATATTTCGTAGAAATAGGATAATACTTATCTTTTACAAAGTTCATGACTGCCAACTAAGTGTACTGCTGAGACATAAGTTAACTACGTAGTGGCCTGCCTACTGATGAGTCCGTTTCAGTGCCTGTCCTAATTCCAAGTCTTAACTAGTGCCTATCTGATTCCCAAGTGACCGATGCAGTTCAGTGGTGGCCACGAGGGCGCTCGTGGCTGACGTCGTAAGAACGCCGCGCCGTGCGTGCATGGCGGCGCGCGGCGAAAGTACGTGGCGCCCACTTCAGACTTGGGCGACACCACAGGTTCATTACCTACAAATCACGCGATGCTGCGCGCTCTCGCGACCTCTCGCTGTTCCCCGTCAGTCTTCGGAAAAGGAGCGGACGATCTAAGAGGCGAGGGATCTGCGAACTAGTTCGCGTAGTTCGCCTGTGGGAGCGCTCTTCCGAACTAGTTCGTTCGCGTACTACACAAGACTACATTTGACAACATAACATTTTAGACAGAGGATTACCACGTGTAATTTATTTTTATTTCTTAAAAGATTTGAAAAACAGTAAGTTCTCGGGTCAGATTTGACTGCGCATGGACACGACGCAGTATGGACAGGGAATGGGAAGGTAATTTCCTGTCTCATCGACATTGACTCTGTGGGCGTCAGACGATGGATCGGTGCGGTGCGGTGTGGCGGCGACATAGCTCTCGCCTGCGGCTGTGGCACGGCGGGACCCCCGAGCCAAAGTCCCGCGTCTGCCCAGGCGGGAGCTGCCTGCGTGTGTCTTCGCTTCTCCAGTGACGAAGCAAGTGTCCCCTTCTGCGGTTTCTCACCAAGTCCCCTTACCTCTCCAGCTACAGCTCTCCTCGAATTTTGAGCCTCTTTGGCTCTGTGATTGGTGGGTTGGTTTTACAGTGTCGTCTAATAGCTGATCGCCGTTTTCACAACCGCGCCTCTCACAAGGAGACCCCATTGGTATCGGATTTTAAAATTTATTGACATTTACAGTACGTGAAGTTCAGATTCGAATAACGATTAGCCAAAGCCATTCGACGCCATTCTCAAATATTCTCGAGAAAATCGATTTTGAAGTTTTGTGAGCAAAGGTAAGTACAAGTCGTTTAAAAACGTGCTGCATATGTCGGCGTAGCTAACGTGGTAGCGTTCTGGCGTTAGAAACCTAAGGGTGGTGGTTCGAATCCTGTTGAAACTAATTTTTAGTTTTTTGTTCAAATACTTACAAGATTTTAATATCTACTGATACTTTTACGAAAGTGCAGGTATTTTTGTTTATTCGTAATTTTCAATATTTTCAAGAAAGTTGTTAATAATGATGATTTCAATTTAAAAAAAGTTAATTTTTTTACAGTATTGGCTTCACTATTAGTTGACGACGGTAGTCTGATTGTTCAGTTGGTGAAGAACTACGACACTGTTCTTAAAAGTCATCTCCATAGCTACTAATGGCTTTCCAAGCAGCTAACCTACTCAATCATCGTTTTATGCGGCAAGATTTTCAGCTCCTCTGCATACACATAAACAAAAACTGACACAAGTGCAATTAGAGATCCCAAAACGTTTTATCTAACTGAATTCGAAAACGATAAAAAGTTTGTCACAATGGGACTCGAACCAACGGCCTTATGATCATGGCGACAGAACGCTACCACCTGAGCTATACTGACAGGTACTGCAAGGGTCTTAATTATTTATACTTACGTGTACTTCGCAAAATTTCAAAGTAGATTTTCTCGATAATATTTGAGATTTGTGTCGAATGGTTTCGGCTGATTGACAGTTAAGTTCTGAACTTCACGTACCATAAATATAAAGAAATTCAAAAATGCGATACCCATGTGGTCTTCTTGTCAGTCCCCGTTGGAAATTTTCTGTGGGCTGAGATGAGACTTGCGAACTGGCGTCTTTCCCACGTTTCAAAGGTGTTGTCTTTATCTTCTGTATTCCTTCCTGGTTCAAAAAAAAACAGTTATTTGTGACAGCTGTCTGTGTTATCCCTGTCTGGTACGCCATTTATCAGGGTATTGCTCCCTGGCCAAAAACAATGTTCTGCTGGAACCACTTTATCTGTACTGCAAGCCAGGCTCTCACGCACGTGTGCGCTGCAGGGGTTTGCTTGTCCTCTTCCCGTCTGCAGGGGTCCACGTTTTATCTGCGGATTCCATCGTATTTTTTTTAGAAACGACTCCTCTGGTATCTGAAGACAAGGGCTTTCCCTGCACACGCGCAATTGTGTCCATTTAGTTGTAAGGGCCTCTCTTCCGTGCGTCCGCTGTCATCATTTATCTGCACGCTCATAAAGACAGGCTGGTTTCGCCTTGTACATTCTTACGAGAAAGCCACGGCAATTCGCCCGACTGCCCCCTCGAGCTGGAGAGCGTGCTTCCATCGGCAAAGACTCTGAACAAGAGCGTTCCTGGCCGAAATATTATAATGTACTTCCTTCTGTATACATTAACCATTTTCCATGATCAGTTGCTTTTTGTCCTTGAGGAAATATTCATCTACATCTACATACATACTCCGCAATCCACCGTAAGATGCAGTGGCGGAGGGCACACTGTACCACTACTAAGCATTTCCTTTCCTATTCCACTCCCAAATAGAACGAGGAAAAAAAAGAATGCCTATATACCTAAGTACGATCCCGAATTTCTCTTATCTTGTCTTTGTGGTTACTACGCGAAAGCCGGCCGCGGTGGCCGAGGGGACTGAGGCGTTCCAGTCACGGTCAGCACGGTCACTACGGTCGGGGGTTCGAATCCCCCTCGGGCATGGATATTTGTGTCGTCCTTAGGATTAGCTATTTCATAAGTAGTTTGTAAGTTTAGGGACTGATGACCCCGTAGTTAAGTCCCATAAGCTGTACAAACATTTGATTTTGTAAGTAGGTGGCAGCAAGATCGTACTATACTCAGCTTCAAATTCCGGCCCTCTAAATTTCCTCAACAGAAATTCACGAAAAGAACGTCGTCTTTTCTCCAGCGATCCGCAATTGAGTTGCCGGAGCATTTCCGTGACACTCGCGCATTGGTCGAACCTACCAGCAACAAACCTAGCAGCTCGCCTCTGAACTGCTTCCATGTCTTCCTTTAAACTGATCTGCTGCGGGTCCCAAAAACTTGAGCAATACTCAAGACGTGGTCGTACAAGCGTTTCATATGCCGTCTCCTTTACAGATGAAGTACATCTTCCCAAATTTCTCCAAATAAACCGAAGTCGGCCGTCCACCTTACACACAACTGGCTTACGTGTTCGTTCCATTTCATATCGCTCTGCAATGTTACGCCTACATATTTGAACGACGCGACTTCATCACGAAGCTCACTACTAATGCTGTATTCGAACATTATGGGATTGTTTTTCCTACTCATGCGTATCACCTTACATTTTTTCTACATTGAGAGCTAGCTGCCTGCCGGCCGCGGTGGCCGAGGGGACTGAGGCGCTCCAGTCACGGTCTGCACGGCCACTACGGTCGGGGGTTCGAATCCCCCCTCGGGCATGGATATTTGTGCCGTCCTTAGTATAAGGTAGTTGATAAGTAGTTTGTAAGTTTACGGACTGATGACCCCGTAGTTAAGTCCTATAAGCTTAACAAACATTTGAGCTAGCTGCCATTCTTTGTAATAGCATACAGGATGACTTAGACAAAATTACTAGTTGATGCAGTCAGTTAAAGACGACACCCTCCCGTACACCACAGCATCATCAAACAAACAGCCGCAAATTAAAAGATACTTTGTCCATCAGATCCCCTGGGGCACGCCTGACGATACACTCGTCTCTGATGAACACTCGCCGTCGAGAACAACGTACTGCGTTCTATTACTTAGGACTTCTTCCATCCAGTCACAAATCTGTGCACCTATTCCATAAGCTCTTATCTTCGTTAGCAGTCTGCAGTGTGGCACCGCGTCAAGTCGAGGAAAACACAATCCGCCTGTTGCCCTTCATCCTTGCCTCGCAAGATGTCATGTGAGAAAAGGGCAAGCTGAGTTTCACATGAACGATGTTTCCTAAACCGTACTGATCCATAGAAAGAAGCTTTTCCATCTCAAGGAAATTCACCATATTCGAACTGAGAATATGCTCCAAAATTCTACAGGAAACTGATGTCAACGATATTGGTCTGTAATTAGTTGGGTCAGTTCTCTTTCCTTTAAATCGGAGTCACCTGCGCTTTTTTCCAATCACTAGGAATTTTGCACTGATTTAAAGATTCGCGATAAATGCAAGCTAATTAAGGGGCCAATGCCGCAGAATACTCTTCGTAAAACCGAACTGGTATTCCATCCGGACCAGCAGATTTTCTCGTATTTAGCTCTTTCAGCTGCTTCTCTACACCGGAAATACCTATTACTATGTCCTCCATTTCGGCATTAGTACGTTGATCAAATGACGGTACATTAGTGCGGTCCTCCTACGTGAAAGATTTCTTAAAGGTTAAATTTAGAACTTCAGCTTTCCATTTGCTTTCTTCTATTACTGTCCCGGAATGATCAACGAGTGACTGAACAGTGGGCTTTGACCCGCTTATCGATTTTACATAGGACCAGAATTTTTTCGGGTTCTCGGAAAGATCTTTTGCTAAGGTATGGCTGTGGTAATTATTGTATGCTTTGCGCATCGATCTTTTTATAGATGCACGAATCTCTACTAACTTTTACCTGCCATCATTTGCGTTCTTTTTTTGACCCGAGAGCCCAACAGACTTTGCTTTTTCAGTAGCTTTCTAACATTATTATTATACAACGGTGGATCTTTTCCATCCTTAATCGACTTTACAGGCAGATATTTCTTTAACCGTTTATGTACAATGCACTTAAATTTAGTCCACAAATTCTCTACATCCATAGTACCGGAACAAAACGATGCTCATTCATTTTCTAAGTGCGATCCTAATAATTGCTTATCGGCTCTTCCAAACAAAAACACGCTCCTAGCCTCCTTGATTGGTTTATGAACTTTGGTCACCATAGACGCTATGACGATATCATGATCACTAATTCTAGTCTCTACACTGGCATCGTTAATAAGGTCGGGCCTGTTCGTAGCTATAAGATCTAAAATATTTCCATTGCGCGTGGGTTGCCGGTTTAACTGCTCAAGACAGTTTTCGGAGAATGTGTCCAAAAGTAGCTCGCAAGACTGCTTGTCTGTACAGCCTGAAATGTAACTACAGAGGGCCCAATCTATACTCTTAAGGTTGAAGTCTCCCCCGACTAATATTACATGGCCCGGATACCTACGCACTACCTGGTGTAGACTTTCTTTGAATGACTCTAAAATAGCTACAGCAGCACTGGGGGGCCGGTAAAACACCCAACTATTAACTTTACTTCTTTTAGACCTGTTATACGTGCCCATATAACTTCACAGTTACTTTGAACCTCGATCTCAGTAGAAACAATATCTTTTTCCACAGCGATGAACACTCCTCCACCACTTGTGTCCAATCTATCTTTCCGATATACATTCCGCGCCTTGCTAAATATTTCTGAACTTGCCACATCGTGATTTAGCCAGCTTTCTGTGCCTAAAACTGTCTGAGCACAATAGTTTCCCTGCAGTGCGGCAAATTCGGGAACTATTTTTTTAATACTTCGAAAGTTCTCGGCTAATATTTTGATCGGCGAAGTTTTGAGCCAAACGCGGCCTGAATTCACTGTCTGAATGTTGACAGGCGAGTGCTCATCAGAGTTAGCGCCTAGGCTAAATAAACCCCATGTGCACTCCACAAGTCAAGTACTCTGCTACCCGAGTAGCTCCCTTAGTGTAGTGCACCCCTGATCTATCTAGGGGCGTCCTACAATTTCCCACCTGATAACGCAGATCCAGAAATCTCCAGCCATGACTGTCACAGAGTTGGCGAAGCCTCTGGTTCAGACCCTCCACTTGGCTCCAAACCAAAGGACCCCTATCAACCCTGGAAACAATGCTACAAATAGACAGCTCTGCTTGTACCCCGCGTGCGAGGGCAGCAGCGTTCACAAATTTCGCCAGCCGCCCGTAGCATCTGAGGATGTCCTCAGAACCCAAGCGACAAGCATCATTGGTGTCGATGTGAGCCACGACTTACAGTCGACCGCACCCCACACCCTCGATAGCCGTTGGCAAGGCCGCCTCTACATCTCAGATGACGCCCCCCATCCCCCTCCTCGCAGACACACCGAGTGCACGTTGGACTTCTTTCCGGATCTCAACACTATCTGTCTAAGGGGCTCCATCACGCACCTAACATTGGAGCTCCCAATAACTAATAATCCCCTCCCCCTTTGCATCTCCTCGGACCCTTTTGAAGGAGTGGCCACACGTCCATTCACAGGACAAACAGGCACGGATTGACAGCCAGCCTCTACATTGGCCTTCCGTCTCAAGTGATGCGAATACCGTTCAACCCACCACTGCCCTTGCGGAGAGGGCAAGTCGACGACGTCCGGTACACCTGAAGATGCCTCGGTAGCAGGGACAGAGGGCGAAGCATTAAACATCTGAGGTGTCCCACTCAACGCAAGAGACTCCCCATCACTGCTGCACCCCAAGACAGCAGCATGAAAATGGCTGACCGTAGCCAACAGCACGCTCAGCTCTTCGTGAACTGCGGCTAACTCCTCCTGCATCTGCAGACAGCAGGCACACATCCTATCCATTCTATTGATACAATTAACTGTAGAAAGTAGAAAACTAATGAACTTTTAACTAGCCTAGTACTTTAATAAAGGTGGTTGGCAGCTGCCTGGACTTTGGTTAGTGGTAACTAATCGGTCAAAACAACGAAACTGAGTCCAGCAGTTTTAAAAATAAACTAGAAAAACTATGGAAAACACTGTTACCAAATATGTGGGAATATAAGCTTCCTTGAAGCAGAACACGAAATAAGGAAGTGACAATGACACTTAAATCGCATAGCATGGTAGTCAGTGATACAGGAAAAGTACAATTAAAGAGAACTAAAGCTTATGCTTTTATTACATGAAAATTCAATTCTGTGTGGTTGATTTGCCCCAAAGATTCTTAGATTGTGCAATAATTTAGAACAGTTACATACTAACATGGGATTAAAACTCTGGTCTTTTTATAATAAGTGCAATTTGTGATTCATTTCCAACAAAGTTTCCAAATAAACCTATATTTTTGTATAAATTATTTGTTTATTCTTTCTTCATATTCTGCTTGCTTTAATATTAACTAGTAAGTAATTATTATTCAAAGTCATTCTTGTTATTGGCATAGTAATTTCTTGTTTATCTTGAAATAAAAAAAAAAAAGAAAAGATAAAAATTTGGCATGTGTTACAGTTTACCAGCATGGGGTGCAAGGCAAATATCAAAGATCCTCGGTATACAGTTTCATCTCCGTGGCTTGGACAATGTTGTCAATGACTCTGGGTGTGTTGTCCTAATAAACCATCAAAGTTGTCTGGACTTACTTGGTAAGGAATAGTTAACAAGATTTTTCACCATTTCCTGGTGTGTACAGTTAAATTATCTACTTTGTGACCATCATCATTGGCTTACCTCTTAGCCAGCATTATTTGTGTAAGCCTCTTCTCCCCATGGATCGAACTTTTCCTGTATCCTACTTTTCCCTTGGCTTCACTTCTCCAACTATCCCTACTGCACCACTAATGTTGATTACAGTCAATATTAAAAATCCATTGTATTTTGTAAGTGGCCAGTTGTAGGATCATGTTGATGCCAGTACTGAAATGAATGGCAAAGGACACTTTCATCAGGAAGACATCTATAACTGCTTAAATAATATTTAACAACTCTTTTTATTAATTTATTGTGTGCACCCTAGACTCCAGAAATCTGTCTTGTTTATTTACTGTTCTTATACTTTCTGCACATGGTCTGGATGTGACTGAATATTAATAACAATATTTCTATTAAATATTGTTCAGCTTAATTCTGTGTTATTTGTCAATTTCAAATGTTAAAATAAAGCCAATTTTATTAAATATTAATTGAACTTCATTAGTATTCATAATTAATAATATTATTTCACATTTCTAACAAGTTTGTAGAATATTTGTGTTCATGATCACAGGTATAAATTATTATTTGCAGTGATTTCAACTATTGGACATTTAAGCATACATGAGGTTCAACTCTAAGATACTATAGAGCCTTTCATAATAACCCAGTTACTAGGTTTATCGTGTTCGGCAACTTTAGTCTGATCTGGTATATTTCAATTTAAATGCAACCAAAATAAGGCTGTAGTTGGTTTACTGATCCAGAATATGGACTAGACTTAAAATCCCTACTAAAAATAATAGTGTAGGTCTATAGTAAAAAATAAAATAGTAGTGATCTAGGTGCATAATTTTATTGAAATGTGGTTGTTGGTCAACTGCGGGAGTTTTGTGAGTTTAGAGAAAATATTATGGTAATTGAAAACTCTTAAATGTGATATTTTGAACTCGGGAAGTTGTTGTTGTATTGCCCACAAGCAGCAGCAGCAGCAGCCTTTCCATTACAGAACACTTTCACTGTTATTGTCTTCACATATTCAACACATTCAAAGATGAACAGTACACTTACAAACTACAGTATAGTAACAAAACAGGATCATGTGCCGTTCCAAATACATAAATTCACAATCAAAAAATAACCACATAGTGAATAAAATAACTACACACACAATAAAAACTCAGTCTTGTAACCAGAAGTGTCTCTCATCCAAAAAAAAAAAAAAAAAAATAAATAAATAAATAAATAAATTGGACATGTTTCATGGATTATTGCATTCAAATTAGTCCCTAGCACCGCATCTTCCACCCTTGTTGCTGACGTGGGGTCTCTTACATGCCTCGAGATACAATCAACCATACTTTAGGTGCAGCCACAACAGATGGTTATCTGTGGAGAGGTCAGACAAATTTGTATTTCCTGAAGAGATGCAGCAGGGCTTTCACTAGTTGCATGAACAACAGTTAGGATGATTGAGTGATCTGCACTTATCATCAACTGATGTGGCTTTGCCAAATTACTGTGAATGTATGAAAGCAAGGGGAAACTAGGGCTGTGGAGGTTAGAAACTTCTGCCATTAAGCCTTGGACTGAAGTGTAGGTGGAGGGGAGGGAGTGGGGTAAACAATCACAGTGGGAGAGCTCTGGACAAACATAGTAAGCAGGTCCAAAGGGGTGTAGGCTTCTGTTCGTATTCAGAGAAGAAGAGGCTTGTGCAGAATACGGTAGCATAGATAGCTGTATAAACCAGACTTCAAATGGAAGGCCACAACAACAACCGCCACCACCTCATAAAATATTTACCATTTTTCCTGAAACAGCATATACGTCTGGCACATATTAATAAATTATCTTAAACAAAATCCATATTATCATGCAATATGCAACTGAAAAAAGTTAAATCTTAGTAATGTAAATGTAAATGTTACGGAAAACACACCTTGTTACTCACCACACAGATGACACAGTGAGTCACAGACTGGCACGATATAAAGACTGCTGAAGAATTTATCATGTTTACACACACACACACACACACACACACACACACACAACCACCACCACCACCACTACTGTCTTCAAGCACTGTGGACAGAAACAGTGGTTTTATATATATATATATATATATATATATATATATATATATATATATATAAGGAGGGGGGTAAATATATATTTTCCATTAAATTGTTGTTATTCCACCCCAAATATTCCACTGTTTAATTTTTTTAAACAGTATTTAATTGAATTTGTTGTGTTTACTGTTTTTGGATGTGTTAGTGTATTGTAGTGCATTATTTATAATGCCCTGGATAAGTGTGTATTAAAATAATTTGTGATCCTTTGCAGTGCTTGCTGAGCTGTGGCCAAAGCTGAAACGATGCACTGTTATTTCGAAGAAAGAAGTATTTTACCTGTGGCCTTTTGGACTAGCTGCCTGGCTGTGGGGAACCATATACATCAATAGAGTGAATGTCGAGCAAGCACAGGCAGCGATAAACAGCACTGCAGATACCATTAAAAATGGAAAGGTGGGAATATCTTAGTATGGAATACAAGGCTACATTCTTTAAACTGATGTGATCTATTTTCCTTCTCATATACAGAACCTGTCTGAAGATGTATCCACAAGTCAAAGAGCAAAACTATCAATGAAATCAATTATATGTGTAATTTTTGTCTAAAAGCAAAGGAACTTGTAATAAATAACAAACCTACTAACAGTAACTTTAATTATAGCTAGTCTGACACCAACAGCTTCAACAGTAACAGCAACATGGCACTTCTTGGCTGAAAAATTCTCTCCCCCTCTGAACATAGCATCAACACATAGCAGCAGTGGTTGTTGTTGTTGTTGTAATCTGTATTGATCTTTTAGGCCCCTAAATCTGTAACAAATAATCATGTGTGTTTCGCATAGATGGATTTTTATAAAAGTCTCCTCCCTGATTGTCAGTATGTCACAAACAAATGATACAATTTCATTACGGCTGTATTTCATGAAAGTATGTTGGAACCCACCCATTTATTGCTACACCTACACCACATCAACCATGGTGTGTGTCCATTCGCACACACCTTCACATAGAGCATCACTCGTCTGCTCCAAGTGAGCACCAGAAGCCAATCATCTTTAAGACCGGCACCTCTTCTGCCACCTCAGCATACAGCTGAGCAACCATGAGTGACCCGTGATTGAGAAATGCTGCATATATACTGATGTACAGGCTCTGGCCTCCTAGCCTTGTCCGTAGACTGTCTTATATTGTATCTACTTGTTCTGTATGAATATCATACCATTGTGCAATAAAATCTTACTTATTGAGTTCAGAGTTAGAGCACAGTCTGCTATCACAGATGAAATCATCAAGTAACTAATCAAAATTTCACTGTCTTATTAAAAGCATATGAAGACAGTTAAATCATGAAAATTTCAGGAAACAGTATGTAACTGTTCACATGCAGCCATAACTGATATGGATATAGATGCTTTGCTGGAGTATATAGCTCAAAATTTACAATGAAGCAGTACAGAACAACTGGAAGCAATTCTTTGGCATTAGCCTAGTGGTTAGTGGGTATTTAGCTATCTTTCACAGTGCTGGTATGTTCAGCAAGTGTTATAAATTTGTTCATTTTGTTCCTAGACAGAGATATAATTAACCTGTATGAAAAACTGTTGGGGAGCAAGGGGAGAGTCTTGTGGGATTCCATAATATGTCTTTTCCCAGTCAGATTCTTCCCCTCCTACATCTTAAATATATATCTAAAGTAACTTGATTGTAGAGAAGTATTTTATGACTCTCACAGTTGAAATAAATTAACTTATTCATTGTTTGCTGTAGATTCCAACAAGGAGAAATTTTAAAAGTCGTATAATGGTTAAGATTTACACTAACATAAGAGGAGGACATCATAGAAATTTTCAGTATAGTCCCCTTAAAATTACTTGGTAGTTGACGTTTGTCACATGGCACTACAGTGTCATCACATAAGCAGCCAGCTACCACTCGACTATTGGCAACAAAGAAATATGGTGGGTCACTTCATAAAAGCTGTTAATACACTTGATAACATGCAGCAGCGTTGGGAGAAGCTGCCAAGATTTAATGTCAGCAAATTTTGAGGAATCAGTGACTGAATTGCACCAGATGATGTTTTTCGTAGTACTCAATTTAATCCCATGTTGCAACCTAACCACACGATGTACTATGTATTAGACAAAATGGCAGTCAGCTACCTTCAGCAGAACTAAAACCATGATTGTTTCATTCATGGTGATTAAAGCTTACCTCCATGAGCAAACTTGGACAGAAAACTTTCAGATACAGCTCTAAAAGCAAACTTTAATTTCTTGCTATCATTGGTTACCTGAAAATATCCTCACACTGGCTAGTGGTTACATAAGCTTCCATGTTATGAACCAATCAGCAGTTCTGGTTCACTCGTCAGAAATCATAGTGAAGAGAACTCTGGTTTGGCTTAGTTAATGGTATGGCTAACAGTCTTTGCGTCATAACCTTTAGGGCCCACAATAGCATGCTACACCTTTGGTATCTGCCCCCCAATCAGCTACTGTTAAGACTTTCATTGTACTACCCATTTGCCTTGGAACTGCTGGCCAGCATGTGACGGATACCATGGTGGTGTGCCTCGCATCAGCCAGCTGCCTGCTTTTCATTTTATGCAAGTCACAAGCACCATTTTGTAGTTGAGCACAAATGTAATAACCTTCACATTACAGAGCAATTGTGCCATAGGTGGAAGTCTAAACTCTTTGCAGTAGCAATACCCATCCAAGGAAGGCTGAATATGATTTTTATCACTTCCTAAGTGTAAGACATCATAATTTTTTGAACATGCTTTGCTACTTTTCTTGTAGCTGATGGCCTGTAGTTATCGAACCTATCACCATTCATTGCTGTCAGTATTGCTTCCATACAAAAATATGGATGATTGGAAGTATGATCCAGATAGCAAATGGGAGGTATGATCCAGATAGTGAAGAGGTTAATTTGCCAAGTACAGACTTGGCGAACATGGGATCCTGAGCTGTGGGCTGTGTCGCGCCAACTGTCCGCTATACTGTAAGCTCTGTGTGTGCTTCATCGACCATCATTCAGCGCGACTGTGTAACGTTGTACATTTCAGAGCCCGGGGATCTTGGCTTAATTGCCCGGTTCGCGAGGACGGTACAAACCTCTATTAAAAAACCCTCAATCTCAAGGTGTGCTACGTGCCGAGGAGATGCATGGCTGTTGAGATTGAACAGTCGCTAGTGAGCAACCTCTGAGGAACCTGCCACACCTCAGTTGTCTAAGGCTTACCCAGGCAAGCGGGGCCTTGCCTGGGTGAACCTTATTTCCCTAGCTGCTTGTGGAATGGAAATGAAACAAGCCATTAATAGCATGGGTGGTCACAAAAATGCCGTCTCTAAGAGAGGAAGAAATGAATTTAATGGTGCACAGTATGACCCCCAATCATTCCCTTCCCTGGCCACACCATGGGAGGAATGTCGGGCCCTCAACGAATCTGAGCCTTGCTCGCCCCACTTCCTAGTCTGTACACGGGCTGATGGGCAATCTTTCATTAACACTAAGCCACAATTCTGTGTTGATACCATTGAAAATATGTTTGGCGAGGTGGCATCTTTTTTCTAAAATGAGAAACGAGTCTGTCCTAATACAAGCGGCATCCCCAGCACAGTCAAAGGCTTTACTTGCCTGTGACAAGCTGGGTAATGTTCTGCATAAGACACTCAACTTGGTTCAGGGTTTAGTTTATCACCTTGATCTCCTGTCACAGACTGACATATTGCGTGCCGACTTAGAGCGACATGGTGTTCACTTCATCCGGCGCATCTACAGGAGACTGAAAGATCGCAGGGTTGCCACCGGTGCTTTTATCTTGACCTTCGAAGGTGATATACTGCCTGAGAAGGTCAAGATAATGATATACCAGTGTGATGTAAAATCATACATCCCTACCTCTATGTGATGTTTTTGTTGCTGGAAGTTCGGGCATATGTCCTCACGATGCACTTCCAGCTGCTCATTCAGAGACTGTGGGCGTCCATCACACCCGGACGCTCACTGTACACGTCCTCCTGTGTGTGTGAATTGTGAGCTGCAACATCCACCTTGCTCGCCGACCTATAGTGTGCTCCCCAAAGACAGGAAGATCATGGAGTTCAAAACCCTGGACAGATTAACATACTCGGAAACCAGGAGCAAATATGAGCGTCTTCATCCTGAACGCATGTCATCATCATTTGCTGCTACCGCGTCATCTCCGCCCACTATGGGGATGATGGTTTCCCACATGTCACCACCTCCTGTGGGCCACCAACATCAAACTGACCCCTTGAAGTTGGGGGCCCTTCTTCTGTTGCCCAACCACTACATCCTGTGGTGGCAACTACTTCCCAACCATTGGGGACACTAGTCTCCAATCCCCAGCTGGAGAAGCATCAGCCTTCTCTGGCACCTCTCGCCAGGAAGGGATCCCTTGTCTGCTGGTCATGGTTGAGGGCTTCATGGTCATCCTCAGTCCCTGAGACGGAGGCCCTAAAGACCTCCCAGCAAGAGACACCAACAAAGCAGCGAGAGAAGAAAAAGACAAAGGCTGCCAAGAATCTGGATTCCACGATGGAAAACGTGCCGGCACCATCCCATACCTCTTCACCTGATGACGAGGTGGAAATCCTTGCCTCACCGGAGGACTTTGCAATCACCAAGACTTTGGAAGCATTGGATGCAGAGGCCCAACCTCCGCGATCAGTGACAACAGGCAATTCTGTGGAACCAACAGCATGCTCAATATTGCCATGCCTTGGCAATCAAGAAGTAGCATGATCTTACAGTGGAGCTGTGGCAGTTTTTTCCGCCACCTGCCCAAGCTGCAGCAATTATTGTGCCACTATCGTGCTTTCGTGCCTAGATGAAAAATGGTTTCCTGTCCAGTGGACCCCAGCCCTTCGAGGCTATCGGGGCTACTAAAACAACCGCGCTGACTGCAACAGGGTATCTGGATGTGTCTTAATTTATGTCCTCGCCACTGTTCTAGTGCAACCATGCCTCTCAACACAGCTCTCAATGCAGTGGCTGTAAGAATCAGAACAATGCAGGACATAACTGTCTGTTCTCTATACTTCCCTCTGGATGAAGTTGTGTCCCTCGCTGACCTCACTGCGCCGGCCGCGGTGGCCAAGGGGACTGAGGCGCTCCAGTCACGGTCTGCACGGCCACTATGGTCGGGGGATCAAATATCCCTTCAGGCATGGATATTTGTGCCATCCTTAGTATTAGATAATTCATAAGTAGTTTGTAAGCTTAGGGACGGATGACCCCATAGTTAAGTCCCATAAGCTCTACAAACATTTGAACATTTTGACCACACTGCCTTGGTCGCGCAACTTCGCTAACCATTTATCCTTTGGAGGATTCCAATGCCCAGCACCCTCTTTGGGGTGGTAGAGACATGGTAGAGACGTTGAAACTTTACTGACACTGCGGGATGTGTGGCTCCTAAACACTAGTTCACCCACACATTTTAGTATAGTGCATGGCACATATTCTGCTATTGACCTGTCTGTATGTAGTCCAAGCCTGCTCCCACATTTAAGTTGAAGAGTCCATGATGACCTTTGTGGGAGCGGCCATTTTCCCATTCTTATTCACTCCAGCACTTCAAACCTGCAGGCTACCCATCCAGATGTGTCTACGTCGAGCAGACTTGTGGGGTTACACCTCGGCTGCTATGGTTTCTGTTCCACTACCAACAGATATCGATACGGCAGCCCAACACGTCACTGCTGCAGAGGAGACTGTTCCAACCACAACTGGCTCCCCTTGGCACAAGGTCGTGCCGTGGTGGACGCTTGAGATAGCTGAGGCCATCCGTGACTGTCGGCGAATGTTGCAACACCACTTGCTCTGCCCCACAATAGAAAATCTGATTGCCTTTAAAATGGTCCAGGCCTGAACCCGACAACTCATCCGGCAAAGTAAACAGGACTGCTGGGAGTTGTACGTTGCCTCCATTGGCTCTCGTGCCTCCCCTTCTCGCATTTGGTCTCGGGTATGGCACCTTTTTGGATACTGCCCACCAGCAAGAATCCCACATCTGAACATCGATGGCACTCTCTGTACTGACCTGGCTGTTATTGCTGAGTGTATGGCATAGCATTATGCGTGTTGCTCCACGACGGTGAACTATAGTGCATCCTTCCACTCCCTCAAACAATGGGTAGAGCAAAATCCTCTGTTTTTCCATACTCACCACTGGGAACTGTACAGTGCTCCATTTACAGAATCTCATCATCCCTAACCTGGCTGAAAAACACCTGCTGGAACGTATAATTTTTATACAGGATGGCACTCCACCCCATATTGCTAGACACATGAAAAATCTCTCGCACACGTCGTTTGGTGATGATCATGTGCTCAGCCGCCACTTTCGTTATGCTTGGCCTCCCATTGGCCTCCCAGGTCTCTAGACCTCAGTCCGTTTGATTATTGACTTTGGGGTTACCTGAAGTCACACGTGTATCATGATCGACCAACATCTCTAGGGATGCTGAAACACAACATCTGATGCCAATGCCTCACCATAACTAAAGACATGCTTTACAGTGCTGTTCACAGCATTATTTCTTGACTACAGCCATTGTTGTGGAATGATGATGAACATATAGAGCATTTCCTGTACAGAACATCATCTTTGGTTTGTCTTAATTTGTTATGCTAGTTATTGTTTTTCTGATCAGATGAAGTGTCATCTGTTGGAATTTTTTATTTATTTATTTTTTTCTTCTCTGTTTTCCTAATAAAACCCAATGTTATTCCAAGCATGTGAGTCAATTTTTACCTCTGTCTACATTACTCCGTGATTTATTAAGATTTCAAATTTATACTCACTGTTTGATCACCCAGTATAAATAGCATTGTTGGTAAGCTATTATTTCCGTATTATAGTTTATTATCAAGTTGTCTCTTGTTACTGCAGAGTTGTTTTCTATTAGTTACATAGTGTTTTTAGGTTTATCTTATAAATTTATATCATTTACATAGTTTCCTCTTCTTTCTGAAAAAGCAGATATATGTTGAAAGTTGGCTGAATAATTCCACCATATGCAACACACTTTTTTGTAGTATTTCTCCTAGAGCCAGAAAGAGCCAAAAAGGTGGTTGCTGTGGCCTAACGTACAGAGAGGCCATTATACATACTGTGACAGTTGTTGCAAATTAAGTAATTTAAAATCTCTATTTGGAGTATGAAAGTATAGTTTGTACTGAGTGTTCAAAAAGGGAAGGTGTGACTGTATTGTACAAAGTCTAAGACTGTAGTAACCGGTGTGTGCATTTCATCCTGTTCATGACACGCGTATGCAATATTTGTTTCATGAAATGCAACAGGTGTAGCATATTATGAAACTTATTATTTCAGTGGAAATGGACAGAATTTACAGCTCTGACAACATTATTGACATAAAAATGTGCAAGTCAGTCAGAGTACTGTGCCAACTTTTGCTGATAAAATTATTTAATGTGTGACTACTGCAGGGTCAAGATTTCGAGATCAACTCGGTGATCCCAGATGGGTTCTGCAACACATTCCTAAATATTGTTTACTGGTGCCTGTTAATTTGTCACTGATAAGGTGTAGGCTTTCTTTCCCCCTGAGGTCATCAAAGTGTCCACGATGAAGAGCACAGTGGGTGACCATACCTCATCAATTATCAACTGGTGGAGCTGGTACAGCAGCGACTCTTATCTTTTCTTGCACCTCAATAAATCCCTGTCCTTTGGCCAGCATTTTGACAATGACCAAGAGCTGAAGACAACTGTCACACTAGTATTATTTACAGGTGGAAGATTCTGTGACACAGGAATAGATGAGCTTATCCCTCAATATGACAAGTGTCTCATTTATTTTAATATTTATGTTGAAAAATAGCTCACACATTGTTGTACTTGTTTCCAATATAGTTTTTAAAGTAACTATGTAGCCTGTGTTTCAAAAATATGGAAACTTGATTTTGATTGCACCTTGTAACATTAACTATAGCAGCAAATGGTATAATGGGAGTAGGATTCATTATGAGAAGGAGTGTAGGGTAGAGTGATAGCTACATGAACAATGATAAACAATAGTTTCCGTATACTTGCTGATGTTGCAATTGGATGGTGAAGAAAGAAAGTAAATAAGACTGTAGAGAGGGTAAGTTACTATATAAAGGGAGATAAAAAAGCCTAATTATCACAGGTAACTGGAACACAGTTGCAGGTGAAGGAATAGAAGCTATGATTGTAGGATATATGGTCTAGGGTGTAGGAATATGATAGGACAAAGACTATTTGAGTTATGTTATCAGTTTGAGGTGGTAATGGGAGTACCTATACTTTAGAAATACCTGGAGACACGGGAAGGATCCAGCAAACGTTGATTGCAAGATAAACATGATTATATGAACTGACTTTTGAGGGGTACATTAAAAGTGATACTATCCCATCTGAAACAAGGTCATACAGTGATAATGAAAATAAGTATGTAATTGTAAATATACCCAAGAGCAAATAGTGACTCAGATCACAACTAGTAATGATGAAAGAGTAGACTGAAGTTTAAGAGGAAGTGGTATACTGAAGTACTGATAATGTGGATAATGTGATTCAGAATACTGGAGTAGGCAGATCATATGAAGAGGAGTGAAGATATCAGAAAAGTGCAACCACAAGGGCAAACATAGGTACAAAGAAGATAACTGCAAATGAACCTTGGGTAACAAAAGAAATACTTCAGATGACTGATGAAAGGAGAGAGTACAGAAGAGTTCAGGAAAATTCAGGAATACAGAAAGACAACTCACATAGAAATTAAATAAATAGGAAGTGCAAGGCAGCCAATGTGAAATGGCTGCAGGAAAAAATGTGCAGAAATTGAAAAGGAAATTACTGTCAGAACAACTGACTCAACATACAGAAAACTGAAAACAATCTTTGGTGAAATTAAAAGCATGGCAGGTAACATTCAGAATGCAATAGGACTTTGAACTTTGACTGGTTAAACACAGATGTGAGAGAACAGGTGGAAACAGTACACTGAATGCCTGTATAAGGGGAAAGACTTATCTGATGAAGTGATTGCGGTCTACATGGAGACATAAGGGATCCAGTGGTAGGATCAGAATTTAAAAGAACTCCAACAGTTGAAATCAAATAAGGCAGAAGGCATAGATAACATATCAGTGCACTTTCCAAAATCATTGGGGAAAGTGGCAACTAAATGACTGTTCAAGTTGGTGAGTGGAATCTATGCAGCTGGTGACACACCATCAGACTTTCAGATAAATATTATCCACACAATTCTGGAGACAGAAAGGAAAGATAGATTAACAGCTCATGTTCCCAAGCTAGCAATGAGAATAATTTATAGTAGAATGGAAAAGAAATTGGCTATAGGAAAGGTAAGGATACCAGGGAGGCAGTTGTGACACTGACTATTAATGAACAAGACTGGAGAAAAATGAAAACACTTTAATCGGATATGTTCACCTAGAACATTCTACAATGTAATATAGTGCAAGATGTTCAAAATTCTGAAAAAAGTAGGAATGATGGGTAGTGTATTAGTATCCCATTTGGTGAAAATTCACATTAGACTTTGTCGTCCCCCAACTTTCTTTATGTTATGACCAACTCGAGGTACTCCAATGTGCTCTACAAAAGTGCTATAAGCTGTCTAAAAAGACAAACAGAAAAAGCATTGAGTTGCAGAGTGAGCTGTGTGTAGGCCCTATTAACCATCCACATGCAAAGCCAGCTGTATCCATGTGAAGGACATGGCTACCACTTTGTCACTGATTTTACAGATAAAAACAATCAGATGAACTTTGCTACCATAGTAGTGATTGCAAGATAAACATGATTATGTGAACCAACTATGTCAGAGGTTCATGAAAAGTGGTACTATCCCATCTGGAACAAAAAGTAGTGATTGTAGAACCGAAATTTATAAACCAAAATATGGAATAAAGGTACTTATTAAAAATTTCCCACCAGTTTAAAGCCTTCATTTTCGTGCAACGATATTAATATATCTTTCTAGTGAATTTATCACAAAATAATATTAATAGAAGGATGTTACTGGGCATTGAAGAGAGTCCAAGTGTGGTTTAATAATTTTTATTTACCTTTCATACACATCAGGAATGGTTGGAATACCTGAGTACTTCTGTTATCAGCAGCACTTCTGTTGGCGTTTGTTGGATGACCATCTTGTTACACTGAGTACTGTAAGATCACACCTAGCTGACTCAGCTCGGGATGTGATGATGGCTGTGAACAGCAAGAACACAACTGGGAGGCCAGCTTGCACTCGTAATGTGACATGCACTGTGTTGTATTGTAGGGGTTGTGAATCTGGACCCTCACAATGCTGTCTCATTGCCAGCGTGTGAGTTATGGAGAAATAAAGAAGGGTTAATTTAGTTTTGTGGAAGCATGAAAATTGGAGCTGTTAAGTTTTGTGAAAATTTGCTACAGGCTGGCCTCTTTTACAATGGCAAATATACAGTTTTATGGAATGTTTTTTTATCCATTGTGTGAAGCTTATATTTAAAGAACGAGAATCCATTAAGACACATTCTCTGCCTTGGATGTATTTCAGTGGCTTATATTGTCTAAGACTGGGAATTTCTCTTTCATTCTGTCATAATTTATAGTGCCCACTGCCTTTTGATGATACATTGTTCCTACGTGCACTCAGTTCGTAGCTATGGGGTTGTTTTCTGAAGATCTAATGCATTAAACATGTACTGAGACTCAAACTGCAGACAAGGATTGCAAGAGTAATAACTAACAGTTGTAGTTCGGCTCATTCAAATGAACTGTTTGAAAACAGTATGTTATTACACAGGGTTGGGGAGTAACGTGTCACTTGTAACGCTGTTACTAGTAACAGTTACTTTTCGAAGGTAATCGACAGTAATGGCGTTATTATTTGCCTAAAGTAACTTTAACTGTAACTAAGTTACTTTTATAAGTTAAGGATTTAATGGAAATATTGTTACTTTTTCGTCGCTAGCAGCGTAACATATTTATTATAAGAATCTCGAGACTGTGGAATATCAGGCTTTGATTTTAGTGAACAGTAAAAAGAAACAATATTTATTTTTAAATACCATATTTTCAACAGTTTATGCTGGAAATGTATGAATTTCATATTTCTTTCATCTACATCTACTCCATACTCCGCAAGCCACTTGACGATGTGTGGAGGAGGATACCTTGAGTACCACTATCGGTTCTCCCTCCAATTCCAGTCACATATTGTTCGCAGAAAGAAAGATTGTTGGTATGCCTCTGTGTGGGCTCTAATCTCTCTGATTTTATCCTCATGGTCTCTTTGTAAGATATACATAGGAGGGAGCAATATACTGCTAGACTCCTCAATAAAGGTATGTTCTCGAAACTTCGACAAAAGCCCGTACTGAGTGACAGTGCGTCTTTCCTGCAGAGTCTTCCACTGGAGTTTGTTGATCATCTCCATAACACTTTCACAATTACTAAATGATCCTGTAACAAAGCACGCTGCTCTTTGTTGGATCTTCTCTACTTTCTCTATCAACCCCACCTGGTATGGATCCCATGCCTGTGAGCAGTATTCAAGCAGTGGGCGAGCAAGTGTACTGCAACCTACTTCCTTTGTTTTTGGACAACATTTCCTTAGGACTCTTCCAATGAATCTGTCTTGCATCTGCTTTATCGACAATTCATTTTATATGGTCGTTCCATTTTAAATCACTTCTAATGCCTACTCTCAGATAATTTATGAAATTAACTGCTTCCAGTTTCTGACTTGCTATAGTATAGCTAAATGATAAAGGATCTTTCTTTCTATGTATTCACAGCACATTATACTTGTCTACCTTCAGATTCAATTGCCATTTCCTGCACCATGTGTCAATTTGATGCAGATCCTCCTGCATTTCATCATCTAATGCATAATGTATGATGGCTTTGAACTTTGACCACTGTTCCTGAACACTATCTTATACTTCACACAAACCTTCTGTGTTGAGCCATCAAGTACTCTTAAATCCACTTTTGTCACTTTTTCTGAACAGAAAAATCTTCTTTCATTTTTTAACCCACATAGTGCGGAATTATTTTTGGTTTAATTTTTTTCTCAGAAGCCATTAATTACCTCCATATGACTGCACAATCACGCCATTAGTTTTGCAATACAGCCCTTCTTTCTGGAATGACATCAAAATGAATGTTTTATAATTTTAATCTGGCGAATTATTATTATTAAAACAACATTTATGATGAAATGTATACATATAAATGTATCAAAAATTGAAGAAAGTTCCAGAAATATAAACCTGACTACAAGGAAGTCTTCAGTATCTTCTGAATGAACCTCTACTTTGCAGCTGTATCCAACCACTTTGCAATTGGCAATGAAAGCTAAAATTGATGTGCAATGGGAGCAGGTGCTTCAAAGAAATAAGACACTGTACATGAATTATTACATACAAGAATTTAAAAAGTAAGCTGCCATTCTCATCCTTCTGGAAGGACTTCAGCGCTATCTGGGTTAATATTTCTATTTACAGCTGAAATTATTGATGCTGTAATAACTTTATGATCACTGATTTCCTGTTCTGTGTTAACTGTTTGAGTCTCCCAGACTATTTCTGGTAAATTGAAATCTCCCCCCAAAACTATAACATGATAGGGAAATCTACTCGAAATATTTTCCAAATTTTCATTCAAGTGTTCTGCCACAACAGCTGCTAAGCCAGGAGGCTTATAGAAACATCCAATTACGATGTTCAAGCCTGCTTTAACCGTGACCTTCACCCAAACTATTTTACATTTCGGATCTCCGTCAATTTCCTTTGACACCAGTGCACTTTTTATCACTATAAACACAGCTCCCCCTTCACTGTCTAGCCTATCTCTGCAGTGTACATCCCAGTCTGAGTTTAGAAAGAGCAATGACAACATTTTATTTTTACAGCGCTTTTTATGAAGCAAAAATGAATGTATATAGGAGGCAGCAGTGTGTATTAAATGTAGATGTGAAAAGGGAATCATCAGTATCAGATTCCTTGTCACATTCATTTGTAATGAGAGCGACTTTTAGGCTAAAGAAGCTTCCTTTATTGAAAACGTAAATAAATATATATTATCAGTTAAATATGTTTCAGTGCTTTTAATATAACTGAATTAGGTTTACTTTTTTTTAAGCCTTCATCCAAAGCTCTACAAACTGCGGGGATAGAAATGATTTGGCTGACTTAGAAATGTAGGATAACTATGCAAGGCTTTCATAGACACTTCATGTTGCCGAGAATCAAAGAGTAACATCTAGTCTTCTCTTCATAGTTGTTTTTCTTAACTTTGTGCCTTTCTTTGAAACAACTGGCACTGTAATATTCATTATAATTTCAAAATCTGGCAGCAACATCTTTGTGAAGTTACAAGAAGGAGAAATGTCTTCCAAATTCAGCTTGCACAACCTGTCAGTCAAATTCAAATGTTTGTAAACCTATGAGGCCAAACTGTTATGGTCATCAGTCCCTAGACTTACAAACTACTTAAACTAATTTACACTAAGGACAACAGACAAACAGATACACACATGCCCGAGGGAGGACTTGATCCCCAACGGGAGCAACCACCCAGTCCATAGCATGATGTCTTACACGTGCAGCCATACACACGTGGCAGCATGTCATTTCCATTACATCTTCTATAGTATGTATTTTGCCCTCCACGGACAACTACATCTTCTTCCTCTGCTTATTTTATCACTGATTCTTTCTCTTCGTCTATCATAGCATAGCTCTTGATGTGAATAAACAGCTTGAAATGTTTGTTCATTGCTGCCATTTCAGAGTAACAGATGCTGTGAATATGTAGTAGACAACAAATTCAGCAGTTTTCAAGGAGACAGGAACAACGAACAAGACGAAATGTAACTTTCATGAGATGGAACATTTAAAAATCTTCATTTGGTGAAAATGAACAAACATTGAAATTGAAATGCAATGAGATAGAAGATGCTGTGGACAATTTATATAATAATGCATTAATTAAATATTACTATTAATTATGTATGTATTCATTTATTTAATTATTGATTGACTTTAAAGCTTGTTTCCTTTTTACAAGAGTAAGTTTTATTATGGATTTACAAATAAGATACAATTAAAATTTTTAAAAGTAACTGTAAAAATAACTGTAAAGTTACTTGCAACTGATACAGTTACTTTAGATGTGTAGGAACTATAACTGTAACTAAGTTAACTTTCAGGGAAGTAACTTTAACTGTAACATAGGTACTTTAAAAAAGTAACTTTCCTCAACCGGTTATTACATATAGTTTGTACATCTATGACTCTTTTCCTGCTTATCAGGGAAAACTATTGGTTTAGTTAATAGTCCTAGACATAATCATGAGCTGGCCGCAGTGGCTGAGCGATCTGTGATGCACCAGTCACAGTCTGCATGGCTGCTAGGGTCAGGGGTTTGAATTTCCCCATCAGGTATGGATGTTTGTGTTGTCTTTAGTATAAGGTAGTTTATAAGTAGTTTATAAGTAGTTTGTAAGTTTAGGAACTGATGACACCACAGTTAAGTCCCTTAAGCTTAACAAACATTTGAATATAATAATGAAATTTGAATAAACAAAAATATCTAAAAATAGCATTTGCAGGCAAGGAGTAAAATTGCATGATAAGTTTCCAAAAGAGATTAAAAAGAGTTTTGCTTTTTACTGGCAAGGAATTTATCTTGTACACTTTCATTTGCATTTTAGATAGCCCTCTTCGGATTGACACTATTTCAGGTTTTAATAAACTTGTACTTGTATTCTTACTCAGGAGTATCAAGTGTCACTGAGAGTAGATCTTGGATGGATCACTTACAGTTCATACCCAATTTCATGTGTCTATTTGCCAATCCACTTTTCAAATAGGGAATAGTTTGTGTTTTGTTTGTGGTCTTCAGAAGTGTGAGCTCTGAGAATAGAAGTCCTCATGCACTTCTCAACAGTGTCGGTAAAATAACTGTAGTTGTTGATACACTGATCATTGTTTCAGATGAAATTGTGCATGTTTCCTGAGGGTACAAGGAACAATGGACCTACACTGCTACCCTTCAAGAAAGGTGCATTCCATGTTGCTATTGCTTCTCAGACACCTATTCAGCCAGTTGTTGTGACACGTTATTATTTCCTTAACTCAAAGGAGAAAATTTTTGAAACAGGTAATTATGTAACTTTGTAACCATATTGTTGTGACAGTTTGTATACTTGTAGGATGGCTTAAAAATTTGTAGAAACTAAATTTTATAATTTGTTGGATGCTGGAACCCATGTAAGTAATTGAAGCATGAACATTAAATAAATGTTCACTGTCTCTTCTTTTAAGCATATGCTAATAACTGTACATATAACGGAAATTCCATGTAAGATTTAACAACAATTTTGAGAAGGATAGTGTGCTTACCACAGAGACATCTGATAAGCCACAGAAATGCACAAATAATAGAATACAACTTGATAGCTTTTAGCCGTTAAGGCCTTTGTCCGTCAGACATACACACAAATACACACACGACAGCCGTCTCCAGATGTTGTGGCCGGTCTGCGATACTCGGCACAGCCGAGGCGAGAGCGACCAGTGGTAGGGTGAGGAAGTGGCAAGGAGAGGGAAGCAGGAGGGGAGCGGGAAGATGCACGGCATGGGTGCGGTAACACGCCATTGCAGTCTGACGAGGACAGGGTGGAAGGAAGGGAATGGACTTAACTGTGTGGTGGGATGGGAGATATATGTAAGGACAGAGTGTGAGCAAGTAAGGGGAGCAAAGGGTGGTGGAAGCAGCAACTAGCGAAGGGTTAGGCCTGCGGGATTCCAGGAGCACAGGAAATATTGTAGGGAGGATTGCCACGTGTGCAATTCGGAATTGGCTGGTGTTTTTGGGAGCAAGAGAAGTTTTTGGATGGAAGTGAGGTGCTGCAAGAGAATGTTTTGGACGGAGATAACACCAACTGTTTTGAATTTCACTGGTGGAAACTCTCCCTACAATATACCCTAAGCTTCCATAATCCCCCAGGGCTAGAATTTCTCACTAGTTCCTGCCTACACCGTTTCAGTCCCTTCCCTTCCTTCCACCCAGTACGTCAGACACCACAGGCATGTTACCGCACCCATGCCGTGCATCTTCCCGCTCCCCTCCTGCTTCCCTCTCCTTGCCACTTCCTCACCCCCACCACTGGTTGCCCTTGCCTCGGCCATGCTGAGTATCACAGACTGACCACGGCAGCCGGAGATGTCACTTGGGTCTGTCTATGTGTGTGTTTATTTGTGTGTATGTCTAACCAACAAAGGCCTTAACAGATGAAAGCTATGAAGTTCTAATCTATTGACATCTCGTGGATTCGGGTGTACTGCCAGTGATCTGCATCTTTCAAACACAATATTTCGACACCGTAACTCAGAGTCTTCATCATCCCTAAGGGAACACCTGATGAAGACGCCGCGTTACGGTGTCAAAATATCATGTTTGAAAGACACGGATCACCGGCAGTACACCCGAAACCATGAGATGTCAACGAATCGCTGGGAAAGCCTACGAGATTAGAATGTAATCTATTACTTGTAAATTCCTGCAGCTCATCAGACACTTGTGAGGTGAGTAATCAATCTATCCTTCTCAAAAAAATGACTGTACACATAGTTGTTTTAAGAAGATACTCAATTATATTCAATATTTATACTTTCCATTTTTATTTTATTTTATATTTATTTTATTTTATTGAATTTTTTGAATGTAGTTGTAACATGATCCTCTTTACTGTCTCTCTTTGTCATCCAACAACTGTTGGCAATTCAAAATGAAGCACCAAGGAGGACTGGAGATATTGCAGACAAATTTATTTGGGAGATATTGCAGACAAATTTATTTGGGAAATATTGCAGACAAATTTATTTGGGAGAAAATTCAGCATCATGAGATATGAGGAAGATGATGAAATCAGTATTGAGTATTACCACTGTTGCTGGCTTTAACTGCTTCTACATGCATTAGCATTGAATGAAAATGGCTGTGAATCTGTTGTTGGAGTATGACAGTTCACATACTGCCGAAGCATATAACAGCAGGTGGTGTATTCCAGGTCAGTTGTTTTGCAATCGTCAACCAGACATTTTTGATAGGTTAGAGATTAGGAGAACATGGAGGCCAAGGCAGCAATGCATAAGATGGGCAACAAAGAAGTCTTAAATGTTGTTTGTGTCATGTGGCTGCACATTATCCTGTTGCAATATGGCCATTACCAAGCTCCCAAGATACTGGAAGAGAACAAGTTCCATCATTTTGGAGAAGTAATGCTGGCTGTTATTGTACTGGCAATGTGTACTAGGGACATGTGCACTGTAATCCAGTACCCTGCAGAGCATATTACAGGGTGTAAGATAGTGGCGATGCTTGGTATTGTTGCAGTGTTGCACAGCTCCCAGTTTTTTATAACTATATATGTTCATTTTTTCTTATATATTTTTTCATTTGGGAAGGCTAACCTATTTCATGATAACATGTTATAATCGACAACTTTTGGTCGTACAATATCCTGGTGGTCCATAACATGCTGAAAGCCACTGCTGGCCTTGTGCCCAGCTTAGGGGGTTTGTGTTCCTGGCAGACAGCTTGGCCCATTATACCTGCATCAGCAGAAAGTCGTGGCCTGACCGCACCATCTCGAAATGGGATCTCCGGTGACTCCACAGGGAGTTGCAGCCTGCCTGCAAGCTCCCTGGCCAGAAGCAGTTCCTAGCACTCCACTAGGTGGCACTGCTCTAAAGAGAACACTTCTCACCATGCTTCTCTCAGCATTCTTTCTTCTCAGATATGTCACTGTTCCACCTAACTGACATTTCAGCAGCAGTTGCAATAGTTTTGTTTAATTCACAAATTACCTATCAATTTAGATCATTATCTGGTGCTGTTAGCTTAGCAGAGTTTATTATAAACAACCACCTAGGGAAGACAACTAAATGTTCTAAAATGTTAAAGATGACATCAGTCAAAGCAGAAAGGGGCTTTTGAACTTTGAAAAGATTAAAACATCCTTATGCAACTCTGTGCTCTTGGAAAGATTGTCAGACTTCATGATGCTTTCCATTGAAAAAGATCTTGAGATTCAGATGACAGACCTCAAATTTGCATTGATAAAAATAGTAGGGCAAATTTTCAGTGTAGAGAAGGTAACAATAAATTTCATTTCAACTACAAATGTAGCCCATTAAATAATGGTCATTCATAAATTGCAGTGTGCACTCTGCCACAGATATTTTTTTGTCAATCATATGTCTGTAACTTTTCACAGAATCATAAATTGGGTTTGCAAAAACTGATTTTTGTGAACTTCATACACCAAGAATTATAGGAAGAGGCCAAGTACCGAGATACATAATTTTCTTCCTTGTAAGTGCCTCATATAAAAGTGTAATGTTGAAATTTGGGTGCAACACCCACCTTCAAGCTGAGCCTAAACTCTCAATTGAAACATCTTCACGACATTGTTTTTGCTGGAGCATGAGCAAACGCTTTACAAACTTAGTACACAATTTTCTGATGTTTGAATTTTCAGATAATATGTAATTTACCACTCTTTTTTTAATGCCTACTGTGTCAACTAACTTATGCACTTTGTTGTTCAACCGGTACTTATCTTCAAACTTGAAACATATGCTTCATAGGTCGTATACTTTCTAATCCAGAAAGAATTTAAACAATGACTGCCTTTTTTTGGTCAGGTCAGGTACTTATGGGACCACCCTCATACACTAAATCATTTTTGGAAATGCATGGAAGCAACATGGACTGCTATAAGACGACAATGACTCCAGAGCCTCTTTGATGCATTGCTGATACACGTAGCAGCAGCAGTTATAGCTGGCAGCTACACTGATTCCATCATATTTCTCACTTCACACACACATGTGTTTTCAATCTCATGATTGTTGAACAGTGTGTTATCTTCCAAATAAATATGTGGTATGCCTGGACATTGATTTGACTTGATTTTGCCAGGGAAGGCAAAACAGTTTTGGGTCAACTCACAACTGCCCACACCGAAACTGAGTTTATAGTGTGGTATCGCTCCCTGTATATCCAGTAAAGCCAACCGACGCCTTTAAACAGTGCTAATAGTTCCTTCACAAATTCTTTATTAGACACAATCTCGTTGGGTCTGGTTTTCCTGAATGTTCTGTGCCTCTTGCTCTCCAGTGCAATGCATTCGAATATTAGATGTGGTGCGGTTTCATTGCCGTCATCACAAATCTTACATTTAGGGCCCTCTCTGTTAGGCCCATGGCCTGTCATCAATCCAACCATGAGTTTAATCTCCTTCCTTTCAAGCCCAGGATTACAGAGCATCATTTAAAAGATGGCTTTGCCATTATTACCTTACCATGGTTTTATTTGTAGACCTTGGTCCAGTATTCTATGTGCTGTCTTCTGAGCCAGTTGCATAGTTCCAGTTTGATTATTGCCTTGGTGATTGTCAGGACCGGTTCTGGTCCAATAAATGGAGTCTCTGACCCCCATCCTGGCTAATCTGTTTGCTTGTTCATTGCCACTGAACCCAGAATGGCCAGGGACCCACAATAAGCTTACACTATTGGGTTCCCCTAGCTCCACCAGAACCTTGTGACATTTTGCAACAATTTCAGATCTTGTTGCGGGAGCTGCTAGTGATTTCAGGGCTGCCTGGCTGTGTTAATAAATGCAGATGCTATGGTCTTGGTAGCACCTATGGAAATTCTCCTCCATACATGTCCTGATGGCAGTGATTTCGGCCCAGAATACTGAGGCCAGTTTCTGTAGAGAGATGACACCCTCCAGTCTTGGCTGAACCCCGTATACCCCAGCTCCAATGCCTTGATTTGATTTTGACCCTTCAGTGAACCAAACAACGTCCCCTGTACAGCATCAAACTGTTTCCTCCCACTCCTCCCTGCCTTCAATTGTTATATTGAAATGCCTGTTAAAGCTGTATGGGATTATAATATAGTCGGCTGGCATTTCTCCAACGTTTCCTATATTTACTTCACTCACTGTTTTAGTGTTTTTTTTTTTGTTTTTTTTTTCTGGATATCCCAATGAGATCCAGTTTTAGCCAGATTTGAGTCTGTATGCACCAGTCACTGCCTCAATTTTGACTCAAAGGTGCAATGGGGACATATCCAGCATGGTTTCCATCCGAGCTGTTGGTGTGCTCCTCAGCTGCTTTTCTACCTTCTTCCACCGCACAACCGCCCCATAAGTGATCCTGGGTCTAATCGACATGGTGTATGTCCAGTACATACCCTTGGGGCTCAGGCCCCAGTTTTTACCACAAACACTCCTGGTACTCACCAGAGTACCTTTCACCTTGGAGCAAATACTCCTAATGTGCCGGGTCCTTCTCAGTTTCTCATCTAAGGTAACCCCTAGACATTTTACTGTCCCCTTCACAGGTAGAGCTTCATTGAAAAGCTTTAAATTACAACTTGTATGTTGGATACACTTATTCGTAAATGGTGCAACAAAGGTCTTCTTAGGACTAACCCCCAGATCCTGTTACCTACACTAGTATTGCATAATGTCCAACATACCTTGTGCCATATTCTGATTCTTTCAGCAAATTTGCGAAGTATTACTATGACAAGGTCATCTGTGTACCCTTGGCAAAAGTACTTTTGAGAGTTTAGTTCTCCAATGAGTTCATTCTCCACTAAATTCCAAAATAAATGGGACAGAACTTCTCCTTGCATGCAACCCCTAGTGGTTTTGATTACCATTTTTTCATTCTACATGGTAGCCTCCACCTTTCTTCCACTGAACATGGGCCCCTAGTCCATCCACATATAATGGGCCCTGCTGCCCTAACCATGAAATGAAGGTTCATATTGCTAAAAGCCCCCTTGATATACAGGAAGATGCAGAGGGCTATTTCCTGAAAGTGTAGTGCTTCCTCCACCTTCCAAATGAGTTGGTGGAGTGCTGTCTCATATGATTTACCTGTCTGATATGCATGTTGGTTTGAGTGTAGAGGGATTGTAGTTAACTTCATCTCTCCAACATTTACATTAACTAGCTTTTCCAATGTTTTAAGAATGGTGGAGGACAGGCTGATTGGTCTCATATCCTTCGTCTTGGTAGGATCAGTTCTCCCTGGCTTTGTAATGAGGACAACCTTCACTGTCTTCCAGATGTTGGGGATGATTCCTGCTGCTAGGCTAACCCTGAATAACCTGCTCAGGGATCTTATAAGGTTTTCTCCTGGTTGTTGCAGGAGAGCTGGAAAGATTCCATCAGAGCCAGATGACTTGAATGGTTGAAATCTTCCCACCAACCGTTGGACCTTATTGAAATCGACACACTCCTTGGTCAGATCCCAGTCCTCTTTGTGAATGCCTGAGAACCGTTGTCTTTCAGGGATTGCATTCTGGTCAGTGTTATCTGCCAGAGTGTATTGGGGGAAGTGAGTCTTGAGGAGCAGTTCCAGCATCTCATGCGCCATATTTGTATACTCCCCATCCTTCTCCATTAATGTTCCTCCTGGATTAGCTGGTATTCTAGTAAGGATTTTATGAAGCCTGGCTTGAGTAGCCATGCCCTCCACTTCCTCATAGAATACCTTCCAGGATGCCTCCTTTGCTCATTTGATAGCAGGGTTGAAATTGACAAGTGCCTCGCGATATTTTTCACATTGTCCTTGGTGTCTTGCAAGGTTAAACAGCTTTCGTACCTGTCTTCTTTGTGTTTCTAAGTTGTTATTACACCAAGGCACACTCCTATTTGTGCACTTCTTGGTGATTGAGCAGCTTCACATATTAGTAAAAATAAAGTTCTAACAAAATGTCAGTTTGGTTTTCAAAAAAGCTTTTCAACTGAAAATGCTATATATACGTTCACTGATGAAATATTAAATGCTTTGAATAACCGGACATCACCAGTTGGGATTTTTTGTGATCTCTCAAAGGCTTTTGATTGTTTAAATCATGGGATTCTTCTAGATAAACTTAAGTATTGTGGTATGGGTGCACAAATGGTTTAAATGTTTGAAATCATACTTAACCGGAAGAGTGCAGAAAGTTGAAATAAGCAGTTCACATAATATAGATGAAACAATTAATTCCTCTAACTGGGGAGTTATCAAAAATGGGGTCCCACAAGGTTCGGTCTTGGGTCCCTTGCTGTTCTATATATATATTAATGACTTGCCATTCTACATTCACGATGATGCTAAGCTAGTACTTTTTTCTGATGATAAAAGTATAGCTATCACACCTGACAAAGAGCAATTAACTGATGAAATTGTAAATTATATCTTTCAGAAAGTTATTAAGTGGTTCTCTACAAATGGACTCTCATTAAACTTTGTTAAAACCCAGTATATACAGTTTCATACAGTAAATTGCATGACACCATTAATAAATTTAGACTTTGAAAATAAATGTGTAGCTAAGGTAGAATATTCAAAATTTTTAGGTGTTTGCATTGACGAGGGACTGAATTGGAAGAAACATATTGAAGATCTCCTGAAACGTTTGAGTTCAGCTACTTATGCTACCAGAGTCATTGCAAAATTTGGTGATATGCATCTCGGTAAATTAGCTTACTATGCCTATTTTCATTCATTGCTTTCATATGGGGTCATATTCTGGGGCAATTCAACATTGAGTAAAAAAGTATTCATTGCACAAAAGCGTGTAATCAGAATAATTGCTGGAGCCCACCCAAGAGCACCCTGGAGACATTTATTTAGGGATCTAGGGATCTTCACTGTAGCCTCAGAATACATTTATTCACTCATGAAATGTGTTATTAACAATCCGAGCCAATTCAAAAGTAATAGCAGCGTGCATAGCTACAACACTAGGAGATTGGAGGATATTCACTATTCAAGGTTAAATCTAACTTTGGCTCAAAAAGGGGTGAATTATGCTGCCACAAAAGTCTTTGGTCACGTACCAAGTAGCATCAAAAGTCTGACAGATGCCAACTAGTATTTAAAAAGAAATTAAAGGAATTTCTGAATGGCAACTCCTTCTACAATGTAGATGAATTTTTAGATAAAACTTAAAATAATAATAATAATAATAATAATAATAATAAACAACAAAAAATGTAATAAAAATCCTTAAAATATCAATTGTCATGTGTAGACAACATTTACTAGACTGACACATTCCAAATCATTATGAAATGTCGTATATATGATCTATGGAACAAGTATTAATCTAATCTAATCTGAGGTCACTATGGCAAGGGTTACAGCCTCTGCTACCTCCTCAAACTCTGCTGGATTCCTTATCAAAGTTTTAATTTCTGATAGGCTGAAATCGAGGTCTCGCCTATATGTCTCCCAGTCTGTTTTCCTGGAATTTCCATAGGCCATGTTCTATCTGCTTCCCATTTCGACCTTGAATTTAATGTACATGTGGTCTGATGAGAATGGCTCTAACAGCACATGCCACTGTTTGACATAACTATCTATCATCATGGAACCAAAGGTTATCTCAATTACTTCTTGCCTTCTACTATTCCAAAATGCAGGTTCATCGCCCCTATTCATGATCTCCAAGTTGTTAGATAGGAGAAATTCAAGAAGGTGTTCACCTCTACTGTTGGTGTCCTTGCCGCCCCACACTAGATTGTGGGCATTTTGGTCGCCCTGCCAATGGCAGGCTTTGTCAGTCTCCTCACTTCCAATGGATGAAGAGAACTGTCTTTGTAAGGAATGTATGCTGAGGCCAGAACAATTTCCTTCGTGATACCTTCCTCATGTTGCTGAATCCTGATGGTTACCAGGTTCCTGGAACAAAAATCCATCATTGGCATGAAGGAGGTACCATTTCTAACATAAATGCATGTTCTGTAGTTTCTTAGATTTCTAACGTAAATCAGCTTACCTCCAGTACCACCGAGGCCCAATACACCCCCTTTGTATAAATAGGGTTCTTGTATCATGGCCACATTCACTTCCTGTCTCCCCAGGTGACGGCTCAAGACAGCAGTGGCCCCTTCACTGTCCAGGTTTATCTGCAGCTCTTCCAGTCCCCAACTTGCTGCCATTATTGCCTTTGAGGACATTGATCACCCTGACAGTGACCTGCGAGAACCCTAAAAACAAGTTTAGGTCTCGTTCTTGCATTGCCTTCAAGGACTTTTTTCTGACCTCCACCACCAGGGTTCATCCTTCCGGTACAACCTTTTGGTTGGTTACCCTCCAATCCTCTGTCGAGACTTTTGGGTTCTGTACCATTATTTTCTCAAACAGAGTCTTTGGAGGGATATCCTTAAGAATTTTTCATACCCATATTGATTCCTTTGCAGCCTTTAGGAGCTCGTCTGCTGCCTTGACCAGCAGCTTCTCTTACTCCCACAGGAATTTCATGGGCACCTTGTCCTTGAGCCATTCTGCTGAGTCCGCCCCCTCACAGACAAAAATGAGGGCACTGCGATCTAGATAGAACATCCTGAATTTGGGTCCTGGACCAGTATCTCCCCCCCCCTCCCCCCATCTTTTCTAGGAAGGCCTCCTGCTGTGAGGTGATACTCACCAGTAGGACAACTGCCATCCTAAAGATGAAGACTGCAGTACTAAAAGTCTGCTTACCTATTTCCTGCCTCGGCTTTTTAGTATCACGCTTGTCTAGAGAGGAGGGAAGCTTGGATTGCTCGCTTACCATCTTGCCACCTGTCTTTGACGTCAAAGGGGTCTGTGTATCCTCTTTGGCCTGAGGCAGTTTTTTCTTGGGAGTCTTGGCCTCAAGCCCTTTTGAGTCCCTCCACTTTTGTTTACAAAGCCATTCTACCCCTTCCTTTTGTTCTTTGAGAAGTTTCCTCCTCTGGGCCCCAGACAAGGCCTTAAACCTAATGTGATACAACTTTTCAGTTACCGTTCCCACTTCTTGCTCAGGTCTAGACCCTGATTCAGAAGTGGGAGTGCACTCTATTGATCTTGATCCCAATGTCTGGGTGTCTGAGGTCTTGATTTGCCCCTCAGTTTCTTTTAAATTATTTTTTTCAGTCGTGTCTATTTCGGTTCCACAAAATTTGGGGATTTATTTGGTCTACACCATGATAGCCCGACACAGTGTAAGGCTACTTACTGAGGGAGGTCGCCTCGTATCCCTGAGGCTCAGTTTGCGACACATCTACCCGTGTGCCATGCACCCATCGGCATGGGTTGCATCACACCTTGGGTTGGGAAAGGACTGGGAGTGGATAAGGAGGATGGGTTGTTGTGGGACTCTGACTGATCCATCAGCTGAGGTCTTTCCGGCAGTAGGTTTTCGAGCTTTGGCTTCTCACAGATGCTCAAGCTCCTCCACCCACATGGACAGTGCTTCGTCAAGGTGGTGTCCCCTGGAGAGGATGCCTGGAGATACTTTGTATTATATTTTGAATGGACAGGAGTGAATCAGATGCCATCTCTGAACCTACAAACCACATACTCAAAATTTATGGAAACTGTGTCATCTATGCTTAGGTCTATGCTGCATATACATCTGGAAATTTACCAGTTACTACTTGAATACATGCCAGGCAGAATTACTTGCTGTACTGTCTTCCAAACGTGAACCAACGTGCTAAGTAGCAGGTGATCTGTGTTCTTCAGCGTATATTACTGGGATGTTAATTCACAATTCCTTACGCCACCCATGTTATTGCTATCACCTGGTGGAGTAGCTGGAGTAGCCCATGATTTAGTTTCAGTGTCCTGGCACAGTGATAGAGATTCACAGTGTTCTGCTAACTCCACACTATACATAACCATGTATTCTTAAATATTTTCATTTTCACCCTCCACTTAATGATAGTTGTGGTGTAATTGTCTCATAGGATCTATCGCTTAATCAGGTATTTACAGTCCTATTCAGCACTATCATACTTTCACTTCCTCAGTAACAAACTAGCATATTATTAATAGTACCAATAGTAAATTATAATCACTTGAGCATTCATCATTTAATACTTGTGTTCATACACCAGAATTGGAGCAAGACATTGATGTTTCCATGATTGAGTTTTCACATGAATCAGTTACATATAGTTATTTTGGTATTGTTAATTGAATAATCTTGCACCCTGTTCATTGTATAGCATTTTTTACAGTCACTCATTATCTGTTTAAGTGTTACAGTATGTTTGTTTATGATGAGTGTAGTTTTCAAAGTGTCAGCTCTCAGTCTACCTCTTTGTTGCATGTTTACATTCCTTCTCTTGTCATATAGTTAAGGTGACATAAGCAGCTTCACCCAGCTACCCCATCCAGTAAGGTTGCTAGGTGTCCCAATTAATCGGAATTCTCCCAACTACATATTTTGGGATACTGAAATGTCTTTGTTTATCAAATTTATGAATCTTAAAAATATTTGAATTGTCAAAATAGTAGCACTCCTGTCCCATTACAGCACACCATGGTCCTCACCATCATACATTCGTAACTGTCTATGAACCAGTTGTTACTATATTCAGCTGATTAAATTGGTATTTTGTGACAAAATCTGAGAATATAGTATTTATGTAGATCTCATGTCATTGACTGATATTGAAAAAACCCGTATCTGAATCCTGGAAGAAAGGACATGGTGGAGAGATGGCTTAACCACAGTTTTAATCTGCTAGGAAGCGTTTGCCCTGCTCCCTCCTGGAGTCCGTTTCCGTCACTTGCTTCGGCAGCTTGATTTTACCCTCCCTTCCACATTTCAAATATATGAGAGCCCAGTGCCACCTTGGCTTAAGGCTCCAGTTCGCCTTCACCTCGAACTCATCTCACTCCCGAAGGAGAGTACTTCGGATGCTGTTTACCGCTCGAGATTTTTTTAACTTTGTGCATGGCTCAAAGATTCCATCTTCATATATATACAGGTGGCTCAAAGACCAATGAAGGTGGTGGATGTGTGTTTGTTGTCGGGGATGACGGTTTTCAGTATAGGCTTAATGACCACTGCTCGAATTTCATGGCTGAGCTTTTTGCCCTCTATCAGGCTGTACTCTACATCCGCCTACACTGTTCTCATTCCTATGTCATCTGCTCTGACTCCCTCAGCGCCATTCAGAGTCTGAGCGGTCCCTTTTCGGCCCATCCTGTTGTGCACCGAATCAACCGCTCCCTTCAGTTATTAGCTGCCGACGGCCCTCGCGTTCACCTCCTGTGGGTACCTGGCCACGCAGGCGTACCTGGTAATGAGGCTGCTGATGCCGTGGCCAAGGCTGCAACTCTCTTACCTCGGACAGCTACATACTGTGTCCCATCGCATGATATTCAAGGGGCTCTTTCCCATCACCTTATATCGTCGTGGCATACTGTGTGGTCTTCGCTTATAAATAATAAGTTTCAGACCATTAAACTGTACCCGGTGGCTTGGATGACCATCTCACGCCGCTCGCGACAAGAAGAGATCATCTTGGCCCGGTTGCGGATAGGACATTGCTGGTTCAGCCACTGCCACTTGCTCACTGGTGACCCCGCACTGTTATGTTCCTGTGGCCACCCACTGTCCTGTGGCCACCCATTGTCGTGTTCCAATTTTACTCCTGTTCGGATTGCACTACATCTGCCGGACACACTAGAAGAAATTTTAGCTGATGAGGCGCAGGCTGTTGCTCGAGTATTGAATTTTATCACCTTGACCAATTTCACAAAGGACATTTAGCTCTTCCCTTTGTTGTTTTTTATTCTATGTTTTTAGCTGTTTTTCTATAGTCTTACTATCCTTGAGTATATCCCAGTTTTGATTCGGGTGCTAATGACCTCAGCAGTTGTGCGCCCTAAAACAACAACAACAACAACAAAACAAAAACAAAAATTTTTTTAAAAAAAAGTAAAAGCACTAGCACGGTGCCACTTGACTAGGAATTTTTCACCAATCAACTTATAAGATCGTTTCCAACAAAGTTGGCTACTTTAAGTAAATTTCCTGTTTGTGTGTATTCTTAATGAAAGCAGATTGTTAAGCCAACACATTCAATAATTTGCATCCTTTCTTTAACTGTAATGATACTCTAGATGAATAGCATAACCAATAAATAAATAAATGAGTGGTATGAATTGTTTAATTCTTTATTTGAATTGTCCATAAGTAAAATGACATGAAGCATATCATCTATGCTATAAATATTTCTAAGTGAGATTTTTGTAGTGATGTATGAAGGTACTCCTGTTCCAGTCATTATGTAATATAAATTCATAGTATATAATGTGTATCACAGATCCAAGTTCACCTTGGAACACATTGTTTTCAAGTATAGAGATAGCTGAAAACTCTAAATTATAGTTACTATGGTTCTGAAGCACAACATTGGATAGAATTTATATTCATCCAGTTAACCCTCTAATGCATAGTGTAGCTGATCAACTACATACCTTATTTTTTACATTATCTCTCAAACTGCTCAACATTTTACCACAAATTCATCTGTAGCTGCTTGTATACATAGTCTTGTTACATATGGTAGTAGCTCGTCCTAGACATTATAAATTGCAGAATGCTACTGAATCATTTTGACAGTTAGCTACACTGTGTTGCTCCTAACATCTGTGTTTGTTTACATTAGTATTCCTCCTTTGCCATGTAAAAGTAGTCAATTGCATATTACTGTTGCATTGTGTGTTTCTTTCTGGTAAGATGAGAGGTATAATGGTAACATTTACTACATCGGGAACATCATGGAAGCACTATATAGCTGACCAGCTATGAAGTACTTCTTGCTTGTAGTGCATAATAAGTTTATACACACTATACATTAATTGTGGTAGTTTTTATAGCTTCAAATAAAAAGTCATGCATTAAAGGGTTAATACAACAAATCTGATCAGCCCCTCTGATCTTATTTCAGAGTCATATTTCCACTATCTAGGTAAATTATAAGGCGAAAGCATGGCCTAGGTAATTGAGGCTAAGCCTAGTTAATTGGTGCCACATGGAATTGCCACATGGTTTGAGGTGTCGTGCTACGGACTGGACGGCCTTTCCCACTGGAGGTTTGAGTCTGCCCCCCCCCCTCCTCTCTCTCTCTCTCTCTCTCTCTCTCTCTCTCTCTCTCTCTCTCTCTCTCTCTCTCTCTCTCTCTCTCTCTCTCTCTCTCGTGTGTGTGTGTGGGGGGGGGGGGGGGACAGAGAGAGAGAGAATGTGTTTAAATAGATCATTTAAGTATAAGTAGTCAAGGGACTGATGACCATAGCAGTTTGGGCCAATAGCGTTACAAACATTTTTAGGTGCACACACAGAACGGATATAGTGCACTACCCAGCCAATTACAAGGGGGAAGAAACTGTAGAATTCAAAGTGCAGCTTTGTGTATTTCAAATATTGTCATGTAGAGATTAGCCAGGTTCACGAGAGTGGACTCCATTCTTGAGTTGCACAACAGAAATCAATAATAATAAACCAATAAACAATGATCTTTGTTGCAGTTAAGGAGGAAGTCAGTGCAGGCTACACATGACAGAATTTTGCAACTTTATTAACCCCTTTCAGACCCAAGGTTGTACGTAATGTTACATTAATATAGAGCCGGACACTTAAGATACAAAATACATATAGAAATTCATTACAAAATAGAAAATAATTTTACTCCCAAAAACTTTGTACCCATGCAATTGTCTGTTTTGGACCTTCACTACAACTTTTTATGATTTGCACCATATTACAGTAACATGCCTCTGAAAGAAATGACATAATAATATCACAGGATCATATAAATTCAACTGGCTGTCTCATATGACAGCTTCACAAGTCAAAACAAGGTTATCATCACCTTGTCAACAGGTCTTTCTTGCCACCATTGTAAGTGTACTGGACGTTTGCCAACTGCTGTTGTCACTCAGTGTAGAGATATGGAACTAAAACACATTGCACACATTACCACAGTTGATCCACAATTGTGTGATGCAGATCCAAACTTCCTAGTGTGAATGAAAAAGAAATAAAGCAAGCAAAACCAGAAATACACAATTGTGCACGAAGGGCCTGAAAGGGGCAAAAAGAATTGTGACCATCATCATTTGAGCAATATTTTGATGATAGTTGTGATGTTTTGGGTGATATAAGAAAGTGTATTTGTAGGGTCCTGATTTTAATTTAATGTTATTTGAAATGATTTTTGTGGCTTGACTGCCTTGAGAAGGACAAATATAGCAACCTAACTCCAAAATGTGTAATTGATGAGTAAAGGTCAAACTGCAATTCTTGAATAATATTGGTGATCTGTATTTACATTATAAAGTAGTGAACTACCACGGCTTCACACAGGTGCAATTTATTAATAAATAAAATGAGAGATGCATTTGTATATGTCTATATCACCCGTAGTTATGTCAGTCAGTCATCTAGAAGAGATTCGTTCAACTGAATGTTTCCTAAAATTTGAAAAAAAAGAAAAGAAAACTATTTCAGTGCAATCATGAATTAATTGAAATGAAATAAGTTAAATGTAATTTCAATTTAGTGAACTGCCTCTGTTGTAAAAAATGTTGCTTACTCATATAATTATTTATCATGGAATAAAATCAGAATTCATTGTTTTGACATCACTTATGTGTTTTTAATGCATTCATCACAACATTTGATGATAAGTAATATTTTTCCCCATTTCCATTAGGGGTATTTGTATGTTTTAGTCTTCTGTTAGTCCATCTACTCTTGATTCCACTGACCATCCATCTCCTCCCTGCCTTTACATAAGCTTCTCCTCTATTTGTATTTCCTCTTGCCCCTCTCTATAATACCCCTCTTTCCTTCCACCCCCCCCCCTCACCTGACCACCAATTTGGTTTCATCACAGAGTTACACTTCCTATGAGACGTATCTAAAAGGATGTGAAGGGTAGCATACACCCCTCTCCTTCTAAAACACAGTTTACTAAAATTATATACATATCTGCAGATATCAATTTCCATTATTTAATCTGGGGTTGAAACATGTAAATTGTGGATATAAAAAACCAAGGAAGTGCAGAACATCACAAATAATGTTTAATATTATAAGAGTACATTTTACTCACATGCCACTCTCATTTGGTAATTGTTGTAAAATTTAGCATTTTGCATTTGTAGTCATAAAATGTAAAGAAAATAAAGTGTTGTAACTTGTTTATTTCAGGAAAAGCTGTCATAACAATCCTGCCACCAATAGATACCGCAGGATTGAAGAAAGAAGATGTGGGATCACTTGCAGAGCGAACTCGTGGTCTTATGTTAGATGTCCATGCATCATCAACAGAGCTACTGTTGCAGAATATCAAGAACAAGCACATTTAATTATAAAAAATTGGTTTTGCCTTTCTTTGGAGTATAGTAGTTTATTGGCCAGTAACATCAAATGCATGTATTTGTGATCTCATCTATTACCACAATTTTGATGTGTATGTATGACAAAACAACATTAATGGCATAGTATTGACATTCATAATTTCAGTTAAAAACTGATAAATTAAGTCAAGACTACGTTGTGGAATTAAATTATTGTGCTAAATTTAGCAAACCTGCAGCTTTATTACATGACTTTTTTATATTTCTGAATGTCTATAAATGTTTGTGGTTCCTTCCATGCTGGCAACTTAGCTCCCAGTGTTGAAATTGCATGTGATAGATGTTCTACAATTTACTGTAATTAATTGATGTAACCTTATATTGAGAAACGGAGAGTGTAGAAATGGATATGAAGAGAGAAGTGGCAAAGAGACTGAAGTAAGGAGTTTGTGTGTGTGTGTGTGTGTGGGTGGGTGTGTGGGTGTGTGTGTGTGGGTGTGTGTGTGTGTGTGTGTGTGTGTGAGAGAGAGAGAGAGAGAGAGAGAGAGAGAGAGAGAGAGAGAGAGAGAGAGAGAGAGAGAGAGATTGAATTCAGAAAAAAGTCTCTAGTATTTATAGGTGCATGAAAATCAGGGTAATAAAATAATTTCATGCATGTGAATGTTTATATTAAGATAATTATGTATTTACAGCTCTGTGTTATCTGTAATCTTTTCATTCTTATTATACTGTAATAAAACAGAGAGACTGCCATATTTTGCTGGGGGGGGGGGGGGGGGGGAACATTAAAAGCCATAGGTTCTATATACTAGACTGATATGGAAAAATTTTGAAAGTGAAAATACTTATTTTTATTGTGAAATGTGCTTTTTATGTGGTATGGGTGTAGAGAACAGATGTTTGTGTTATCATAACACATTATACAGTAAAATGTTCACTACACATTTGAATATGTTAAATAAGCTGATTTAACCCTGATTGGTTTGTGAAACAGTTTAGACAGATTATTTATTCTCACTAGTTGGAGAAAAGAAGTCTGCACACACACACATATATATGTTTATATAAACATACATTTGAGACATATGTTCACTATATTTTCATATTGCATGGATGACGCATGTCCGTGAGGGATAATGCTGAATTTATTTCCATTAGTAAAGGTACACAACATTATATCTAGTAAACTGTCGTGGATTTGTTTACTGACTTCTTGGTAGAAATTATGACTGCAGAGTTAGTAATGATTTGTTAAATGTGACTGCAGGGCTGTTAATACACACTGATTTAACCAATTATGTAATGAAACTTAAGTGTTAAGAGACTAAAACCATTACATTCTTAGAGTAGTATTTTAGATGTGAAACATTTTCATTATTTCAAGTTTGCTCCACTTGGTGTGTCATTCAATTTTTATTGTCTATTGTTTTCTTTAGAATTCATGAAGTGGTACTGAAATGCTTTTCAAATAATGTACCACAATGAAATGTTGCTGACTGCAGAACCACATTGGTACAGAAATTTATTTTTCTATTTCTTAAGACTGAACTTCGAAAGACAAATATTATATTTTGAAATGGCCTGGAAATGTTTAAAATGGTCATAAAGGAGTTAAATGGCTATAACATTGTAAGCAAAATGAAAACTGGTCAGTAGTACAGTATGAGTATGAAAAGCAATTTAAATATTAAATTTAGTGTATTATTGTTTGCAAAAGAACTGTCCAAAATAACCAGACAATATATTATCAATAGTATATAAACACCTTTCTAAATTTTTCTCACTTTTCATGTCTAGTTACATCTTAAGATACTGCAAGGTTTACCCCATAGTACTTCCAGCTGAACAATGGAACATTTTATTTGTTATCTAAAACCCAACAAAACTTGGTAGTAAATGTAATTTCTATGTGTGAGACAGTGTATTTCAAGAATTATTTGTTACAGAAATTAAATAAAGATGTTTTAAGTTGAAGTTTTTTTTTCTTTTTCTTTAAAATAGAATTTCTTACACCAAAAATAGGAGGCATCATTTAGGACAGAAACACTGACTGACAGAAAAGACAAGTCACAAAGTGGAGACAAAATGACAGTTCTTTGAAAGGTGTGACAACACAAGCATATTAGACTTTGGAAAAGAAGACGAGGACATATCTAATAACAAAAGGCTACCCAACACTAGGAAGGCCATGGTAGCAATTGAGGAGCTATCTGACAGAGATAGGAGCTCTGAGGTCTCTATGTTACTAATTACCGTATTTTATCGCATAAGCTCCTCCCTTGCATATTCCCCTCCCCTATGATTTTTCATAATTAATAAAATAATTTTTTTTAATATCATGTCTAATTCCCTCTCATGGTTCATTCATACTGGCGCGGACTTCAAATAATGTGACAATGGACACAGCGGTACTGCCACAAACAAATATTTCCATTGTCACAACATACCATAAATTTGAAATGTTAAGTTGCAGACATATTTCTTGGTCAGTTTTCCAAAGATCATCATAATGGCAAAATATGTAAATTACATGGAAAAATTTAAATTACCTTATATTTCTGCACATAAGACGATAGCTGAACCATAAAAAAGGCCCCAAAATCTGAGGTCGTCTTATACAACGATACAAGAAAAATTAGATCGAAATTTAGTCTGAAATTGGTAATTTTGCAGATGTGCTGCATAGTGTGGCTTAGAGCACCAAACAATATATATTGAAGCAGTTAAATATCAAAATTATATGTATTGAACAGGCGAATGTTATGATTTTTATGAATGTCGTGATTTTAAAGGATGTGGTTAGGCCGGAACCTAAGAGTACAGCTTTCTTGGTAATTTACAATAAAGCTTACACTCTAAGTAGCTCGGCCTGAAATGATATATGTGAAATGTACAATTGTAAATCGATTTAGTGTTTCTGAACTTTAGATTTTGCTTATTGCATACATATCGTTTTGAAACGTATCGATTCGATATATATCGTTTGGAGGTCGAAGGCGGACTATGCAGCACATCTGCCATACTACCCTGATGAAATTTACATTGTGGAGGAAATATTTACGAAAAGAAAATTTTGTGCAATTTTTTTTTTTTTTCTTTAATATTCACTTTTCGAGCTTTATTAATTTACTTAGTGGACAAGGGTGCATACGATAACCTATATGTCATAGAGCAGCAGGAATAGAATTAATTATTTAGAATGCAGATTTATTTTACAATGTCACTTGTCAAAAATAATTTCTCAATATATCTAGAGTCACAGTGAAACAATTAGAGTATATTCATGTACAGAGCAGTGAAAGGGTTAAAATATTTTGGAGCTATACGCAACAATTGCCGTTTCCTTCTAAATCCTTTATCTTCTGTTCTCGGGCAAATTTGGGTGGTTTCACCTGCATAATTGTGCGTGATTAAATGTCATCTAGGTGAAAGAAATCACTTTTTTTTTAAACTTCACGGTGTAAAAACAACATGCTTCTTCATGATTGGATACAACGTAGCACTACACGCACAAGAGTTTTAATGCAGTCCGCAAACACTGCAACGAAGGGTGAAATCCTGGTGTACTAATCTCAAAAACTACTTATGTCAGCTCCTAATGGCATTTTTTGGAACTTCCTGAAGCTTTACCTCTGAATCTAAGTTGCAGGCATATTTTTAGATCCCAAAAACTGGGAAAAAAGTGTGGCATGCATTCGGGTAAATACAATAACTAGGGGGTCGTCTTATCGGTCAGATATATGCTTAAACTATAAAAGTTTGATGAAAATTTGTACCTCATCTTATCTGAAGGTGTCTTATCTGAAGGTGTCTTATATGCGGCAATATACGGTAGATGTGTTGCCTTACTACAAAGGGGACTGATGACCTAGCTGTTTAGTCCCCTCAAAAACCAACAACAACAACAACAACAACAACAATCTTACTACAATACAAACAGAGTGAAAGTTGCAGGAAGACATTTCTCTGTTGATCCTAATAACTTGTGGCTGAGAAGGCAAGCTCCAAATCTTGGAGGGCCTAAAATAAGTAAATATTCCAAAATTGATAATGCTGTAATTGCTTATGTCAATGAATTTCGGGATTATGGTTGTGCTGTCTCTTATTAAATGATTCAGAAAAAATCATGAGATAGGTACCATGCTAAACATTGACAGAAAGGATTTTAAAGCAAGCTATGGTTGGATGATTTGTTATATAAAACAGCAAAATCGCAGTCTATGAAGTAAAAAAATCTGTGCTAGTGATTAGCTTTAGACTGCACAGATAAGGTAATCAAATTCCATTGTTATGTAATACGACGACAATATGACTATTTGCTCTCCCAGATTGTTAATGCTGACCAGATGCCAGTGTTTTTGACGTGCCGCGTCACACAACCATTGCTCCAACTGACTCAAAAAGTGTCCTTGTGAAGACAATTTGAGCAGAGAAACTAACAAGGGAATGGTCAGACTTGTCATGCCAAAATGTGTATTGATTTTTTTTTTAGCACTGTTAGTTAACATTGAAGGAAGTCTGTATGCAGAATGTTAGCTGCTGACATGACCTGGAAGTCACTTAAAAAACAATCACGAAAATAGCTGTTTTCCCTGCTTGGCACTTGCGGTGACGGCTGGCCACCCCTGGAAATGGCGAGCTGCGAGCTGTTGTTATGGTGAGCGTTGTGAGCATGGTCGGGAGGTGCAGCTGTCTTATCGTGGTGTTCACTAAAGAGGAATATCATTGCACGGTTTTGGTGGAAAAGGGAAATGAAAATTCATTTCTGTGGCATGCACTACCTTTTTATTTCTGGTATGTATTTCGAAACATACCATCCTGGAGCCGGTTACAGATGTGAAAGATATCCTGTCCATCTACATCTATACTCTGCAAGCCACTTTACAGTGAACATTCAATCTCCCCTCACAGGTGATGGCAAACCCTGTAAATGTTTTGCTGCTTGCCATGGAGATATACCACAGACACCAAATGAAGCAATCAACAGAAAACACACATGAAGACTGTGATGTGTGACATGGTAGTTAAACTTCTAGACGAGCATGTAAATAGCACAGACATGTGGCCTGAAATGCTGAAACACTCGATATTGCAAACTGTGAATCTACAGATGGCGAAGAAACGAAAGAAAGTTGCACACATGAAGACTCTTCGAGTAATAGTGCCACGTACCATCATCAATTATCTCCGAAAGCAGCACCAGCAACTACAATTACATTTTCAGACAAAGTAAAAGCGGTGAAGTGGTAAGAAACTCCGTGTCAGTACTGTTCAAAATAGGTATCGCTTTGTCCATTGTGAACGTGAATTGAATAGATGGAAAAAGGAAGTCGCTGGACAAGTAAGTCGACTGGAAATTGTGATGAAGATAAATGCGCGACTTTCTGAACAATTTACCAATGCCAGATGACAGTCATTGAGTGTCAGCGAGACAACTTTGCATGATTGGGCATTAGAGATTGCCAATGCAATAGGCACTAAAGAATTTACAGTTTCTCAAAGTTGGATTAGTCGCTTCAAAAGATCACATAAAATTGTGGCACGAAAAATAACAAAATTTGTATTGAGAAACAGGTCGGAAAATGAAATGACTCAAATGGAAATGATAGAAGCTTTTCATATGACTGCAAAAAATAAGATCACTAGTTTTCGTGAATCTTACATTTACATTGCAGATCGGTCAGGTTTTCAAAAAGAAATGCGCATGAAAAGAACACTGTCATTCAAAGGGAAAAAATATAATGAGGCAATTGTGCAGTCCACGACTGCATTCACCCATTCATACACTATAATGCTCATCATTAGTCTGGATGGTTCATTGCTGCCTAAACTTTGTGTTTCTTCAAGAACCAAATGGATGTTTTGAACCGTGTGTCAAACAAACAATATTCTACGCAGACAATCTTGTGGCAGAGGCATCAAAGTCTGGAAAAATGGGAAATGATAACATTACACTTTTCATGCATCATGCTTTTCTTCTGTTCTGTGGGAACAAATCTCTTCTCCTTCTAGATTTGTGGTCAGGTCATAAAAGTTCTGATTCATTAAAAGCTGTATTTCTAGCTCACCCTGTCAAAGAAGTAGAGGTGCTTCAGATTCCACCTGGCACGACAAACGTAATTCAACCGTTAGACAGAGAATTTTTCTGCCAGTGAAAGGCATTTTACAGAAAACTAACAGAGAAAATTATTGTGTGCAAGTCACTGCAGTTTCCTGCCTATCACCGTGACAATATTCTCAAGTTGCAATCAGTCGTACATTATCAGTTTTCCTCCACACAGTTTCAAAATGTGATTAAATATGTGTGGCACACCTCGAAATATACTGATATTAGGCCTGATTCCTTCCTAACACCGGTCACGTTTTGTCTATGGATGTCTAATAACATCTGTGATTCACAGGGCTGTTATATGTTGTCTTTGCTTGTATGTTCTTGGTGCACAAAAAACCTATGTTTTGAAGATTGTATCAATATTTCGCATTTTTTGTGGTAATTACAAGATACAAAAGTTTGATGTCTTCTAAATCGATATGTATTTGTATCTATTTAATAGCTATTTGTAAAGAATGTTGTAGATAACATATCAGCCACATTTGTCAACGAATTTATTATTATCGTATTTATTAATTATTGTATGATCGCTTTCACTGGGCAAATTGGCTCTCACAGCTGTGGCAGGAGAACGGCACGTAACTAACGCCACCTTGTCCCTAGATGTCATTGGTATAATGTAGCAAGAGAGGTCAGAGTTGTACAACAGGCAGGTATAAGCACGGAAACCATGCGACAATAATGTCATACTTCATAAAAGTTTTTACAGACTTCCAGGTCATGTCAGCAGATAAGTCTGCATACAGACTTCCTTCACTGTTAACTCACAGTGGTAAAAATAGCAACACAGGTTTTGACATGACAAGTCTGATCATTCCCTTCTAAGATGCACAGTGATGGTGTGAGTTACAGCAGATGGCAATTAACTTCGACCGTATGCCATCTTTAAAAGGAAGACATTACCCAAGGAGATGTAATTCACTTATGAGTTCAAAAAAAAGGGCTGAATGACAGCAGATTTGATGGTGGATTGGTTGGAGAAAGTCTGGGGAAGATGATCAGGGGCGTTATTACAAAGGAAGTCCCTTCTTGTCCTAGACAGTTTCCGTGATCACCTTGTGGAAGCTGTAAAGGAGAAAATGAAATGTAATGGATGAAGTCCCATCCTCTCATCATTCCTGGAGGTTTAAAGTCCATTCTTCAACTTTTAGATGTCGGTGTCAACAAACCTTTCAAGAACATCTTCGATGACTGAATTCTCAGTGGATGGTGGCAGGATCTCATCAGCTGGCTCCAGGAAGGCAAGGTAAGGAAGTCATCAATGTCGACGATGTGCAAGTGGATAATCTATGCATATGAGAAAATTAGTGTTTAGATTGTTAAGAAGAGTTTAAAAAAAACTGATATTTCTTGTGCCATTGATGGTTCCAATGACGAAATATTGTGGAATAGTGAAAATGGAGATGTGTTATCTGATCCTAAAAATAGTGATGATATTGACGAAAGCAAGGTCACACAATAGTGAGAGAAAATGAGAAAATTAACAAAAAACAATGCAATGTTGCTCTTTATTGTATGTGTAATGAAGCAATGGTATGAATCCATTTCTTTTGTGTTAATTGAAAATAAATACCGGTTGGTACCACTTCTTTCCACAAACTACCATAACTCTAACTTCTACCTACATAATACATTGTTTTTCTTCCTTTCTGAATTCCTACCCATATAATTCCCTCCCTTCTGTTTTCAAGAAAAATTTTTGAGGAAAAGAAAAGGGGGGAGGAGTTATGCAATAAAAGATGATACTCTGAATGTAGTATGCTGACCACATGCCCCCTACACATCACATCTGATCATGATTTGACTGAGGGTGATATGGAAATCAGTCAATTAATGCTTGGCCTTCAGAGCATGATCACATGGTTTCATCTTTCCATTTACATGCAAGACGAGAATGTTGCAACTGTAGGAATGAATGAGACAAAGACAGTGCCCATTTATAGAAAGGGAAGAGTAGCAGAAATAAGGCAACCACTAGGTGGTGTGAAAAAGTGAAGTGGGCAATGGTAAAGGTGATAGACTCAGTGATTAATGAATATGATTATAAACATAAAGAAAGATGTGAGCACCATGGATAAGTCAAATGGAAATAAGCTAATCACATAACCATTTCTCCGAAGTCATGAAATTAAATCAAACAGAAACAGCATGATCTTAATTCCTCAGAAAGAAACTTAACACTTTGCTGCAAGGTGCAGTGTGTGTGTGTGACATATGATAAGAATTAACACATACCCTATAAAATGGCATAAACACTGACACAAGCTGTTGCCTTGTAGTGAGGTAAATAAACAAACATTGGAGTATAAATTGGAACTGGAAATATGTAATTCTTTGATCCGATGTATACTATGGGCCCCCATAGTTCACAAACACTCAAGACATAACTATGCGCATGTGACCACCGTATCTGGCCACTGCAGATTTTGAGTGTGTAAAAACTATAGGGATTGATCAATGAGAGAGTATGGAACAAAAAGGTCTAATGAACTTTTGCCCAAAAATGCGTGCTTACCATTCTAGAGACCATCTATTTAATAATACATTATTACAGTCCAGTTCATGCTGTACCATGCAGTCACAGTTAAAATATGCATGGTTTCGAGGGTGGTACTGTTCCTCATACATCATGCCCTAACATCCTGACATGTCATTTATTTATGGAAAGGCAAACGGAAATGTGCAGTGGGCAGCAATGTTGTACCAGGAGACCTATCGCCACGGACAACAACTACAGCATTCAGTGTTTGCAAAAGTGTTTTGTTGTTTGTCTGAGATAGGGTCATTTAAGGAACCAGGAAATTATGAAAGACATACTCAAAATGTTTGGGCACCAGTCTTGAAGATACATCTGATTAACACTGTAGAAGATGACAATTGGGTAAGTACAGGCAGTTGCCCTGTCAGTGCAGGGTAAGCCAGACAACCATGTGGAACATTCTCCATGACAGTTGTTCTACCCTTATCATGTACACATGTGCAGGGCTTACTAGCAACAGACTTTCCACATCAGGAGCAGTTTTGTCACTGATTTATTCACCAGGCAACTAAAATTTCCAGATTTGTGTCATCCATCATCATATTTACAGATGACGCCCCTTAACGTGGAATGTGTAACGCAACTCCTCAGTGATAACATACCACAAGAACAATAATTCTCTGTACAAAACCGTTTACAAGTATTGTGTGAAAGAGACTTACTTTGGGGAGGGTGATGCTCACCACTACATTATAATTAGAATAATTATCTTAATTCAGTTTACATGTTTACTTGGGGGTCATTATTCATGCGCAAAGAAAATGGTTAATTTTAAAGATTGACCATACATGATTTGCCATTTGCCACTCTCACAACATTTATAAAAACTTTTGGTCCGATTCCAAACTTGCCGGTAGTTTTTAGACTCTGCCCTACAGATGTCTGTCAATCACAGCACTCCAGCATTTACAGAACAGATTCATAGAAACATCTCAAAACTGAACTGACTGTACTGCACAAAACTGAATTGACAATCTGGTAGGGTATTGCTGTCTCTTATTAAAATCATAAACACAATGTTTTTGAATATTATTACAATAGTTACAACATTTTTACAATTAAAAGTTACTGAATTAGATGTTGGTGCATATACGTATATAGAGATAAAATTACTAGAGATATTTCTATACAAAAGACATAAATTTATTTTCTTTATGTTCTCTGAGAATTTCTTGAATGTCAGTTTGTCATCAATATGTTGTATAAAAAGTTAATTTCTGAGTAATCTACATATTGAAAACTCCCACTGCCAGTTACACAATTTTGGATTCCATAGGGCCTGCAGCATTATAGAGATCAGCAAGTGACATTATAACAATAAGTAATCAAATCAGTGCTATGTAATATTATTTACTTGAACATGATGGTCCCATTTTGATAAACTGTCATTATCAAGGGGTGTATATGTCTAGATGGTCTGACATACACAGGACATCTAAGGCATCTGTATATTAACTGTCAAAATTTGTTGGTTATTTTAATACTGATTTAGTATCTTGACAGTTGTAGCCATGATTTTGTATGTTTACAAAGCTTTGTAAACACTAGGTTATGTTTTTGAGTTTAAACTTTATACAATAACACTGAAACAAATCACTTTGAAAGATAAGGTCGATTTTAATTCATTGATGGCAGGTGCTACCTGGGGAATAGCAGAAATACTGCTAAAATTTTAACCTGCTACATTGTGTACCCTATAACAGAGAATGTTTAACAAGTAGGGGGTCTGACATGTGGGTCACCAATTTCAATCAAATTATGCATGGACATTCTATATTGAATATAAAGAAAAAAAATGTTTCAGCTCTTTGCTAGACCTTTTCTTGCTTTATTTTGAAGTAGAGCATTGAAGTGTGATTAATATTCAAGTAAGTGTATTATCTGTTTACAGCTGCTTTCTTTGTGATACACAGTGCAAAATTTTGATAGAGCCCCTCAGGGGCTCAGCATTAACTTGTTGAGTACAGGCTTGGCCAACCCGGGGTCCTGAGCTGTAGACAGTGTCGTGCCAACAGTCTGCCACACCATAAGCCTGAGTGTGCTTCAGCGACTACTGTATGGCATGATGGTGGAATGTTGCACGTTTTAGAGCCCGGAGATCTTGGCTTAATTGCCCGGGTCGTGACGATGGTACAAACCTATTAAAAAAAAAGAAAAAGAAAGCCTCAGTCTAAAGGTGTGCTACATGCCGAGGAGGTGCATGGCTGTTGAGACTGAGCAGTCACTAGCAAGCAACCTGTGAGGAACCTGCTGCACTTCAGTTGTATTAGGCTTACCAAGGCAAGTGGGGCTCTGCCTGGGTGGACGTATAGTTCCCTAGCTGCTCGTGGGACCATGATGAAACAAGCAAGTAATAGCATTGACAGATGCAAAACCGCTGTCTCTAAGCATAGCAACCCAGAGTTTACGCAATGACATATGATCCTAAGACATTCCTTTCCCTTGCCACTAGAGCCGGTCATTTCAGCCTTCATGCTCGCTTGTAGCTCGTCCCCGCCTTGCGCCAGACTCGCAGCCACGGGGGGCAATGGGGCACTGTGATTCAGCCGCGACCAGCCTGCTACGAGCTTCCACTGCACTCATGAGATGAGTAGACCCGTAACACTTGTAGGAACTCGAGCGCTCGTGAGACTTGCAGACTCGTTAAAGCCCATAGGAACTCACAGCGCCGTTTCTTACAATGACGATGAAAAAGTACGTTCTGCGAGTGTTATTAGATGGGATGTACGTTCTGCTGGTCAGGCCCGGAACAAGCTGCAGTAGTTACTGCTGGAAAAATTAATTAAATTAGAAATTTGTGTCATTTCATGTTAGATAAAAGCAGTGCCCACATTAATATATCCGATTTTTTTTTAAGTTTATTTTTATAGCCATTTTAAACAAGAGTGCTGAAGATTTATTTTTATATTAATTACCTTATAAGCAGCTACACATTAAACTTGTGGTAATTATGATACTTCAGCATTGAGTTTGTTTGAGAATGTTGTTACAGATGCAACGTTGCGTGTTTGTAATGGATATTCTTTACGAGTAAGAGATTCTAAACAGAAATATTGAGTTAAAGATTTTGCAGTCTTTGGAATAAATTTCTTCCACGTGTTCATCTATATCTACATCCACGTATGTATATACTCCACAATCCACAGTAAGCTGCATGGTGGAGGGTACCTCGTCCCACTACAAGTCACTGCCTTAAACAGTAGAACCTCGTTTTTACACTTTTAAGGGGACTTCAGTGAAATGGTGTAAAATGCAGGAAAATGTAAAATGCAGGAAATAATGTTTTAAATGGTAAAATATGCTTACTGGATCAGCCTTGCATTTTCGTAGTTTATGTGTGATATATGTACATAATAGACATCTAAATACTCACCAGGGAGTTGATTATACAATAAAGGTTATCCAAATTTTTACTATTTTAAGCGCCAGGAAAAACTGGTAATTTTGTGGGAAGTGAAATTAAGTCAAAGATTTCTATTCATTATAATCGAGGACACCGCTATTTTAAGTGCCAGCCAGAACTGGTAATTTTATGGGAAGTGGAAATTTTTGACGTAATTTCAGTCATTATAATCGAGGATGCCGCTATTTTGAGCCCCCAGGCAAACTGGTAATTTTATGGGAAGTAGAAATTTTTGACGTAGGCCTAATTTCATTCATTATAATCGAGGACGCCGCTATTTTAAGCGCCAGGCAGAACTGGTAATTTTATGGGAAGTGGAACTTTTTGACGTAATTTCATTCATTATAATCGAGGACGCCACTATTTTAAGCGCCAGGCAGAACTTGTAAGTTTATGGGAAGTGGAAATTTTTGACATAATTTCAGTCATTATAATCCAGGATGCCGCTATTTTGAGTGCCAGGCAAACTGGTAATTTTATGGGAAGTGGAAATTTTTGACAATTTCAATCATTATAATCGAGGATGCCGCTATTTTAAGCGCCAGGCAAACTGGTAATTTTATGGGAAGTAGAAATTTTTTACGTAATTTCACTCATTATAATCGAGGACGCCACTGCTGGGCTATAACACATCTTCAAAATTACCTGAACCACTTCGATAGATATTGTTTGGACGCCACTGCTAGGCTATGTAACATCTTCAAAATTACTGCCTTTTACCGGAATTAATTATTTACCTAGTAAAACTCCTACAGTTCTTTTAGTTTTGTATTTTTCGACGTTTCACTCAACAATATTCGAGAATTTATTCGCATTCTCGAGTACAAACATATGCATAAGTATTTTTGTGACGTTTGCATTGGATCGGCATCTCTCACTGTTATCGCTTTTTTGAGGTTGTGGGTATTATGATACCCAACTGTGACAGATAAAGTTCTTTATTAACCAGAAATATGTATCACAAAAATAACGCAACTATTTATTCTCACTTCAACAAAGCAACTGGTTCTGATTGTTTGAGTACTGTACTCGCCAGCCGCTCTGGCAAAGAAGCTAGCGGAAAGACGAACTACACCACCACAAATCAGTGTTATTCTCTCGTTAACAAACCGTTCTGTTTGTCTGAGTACATGCCATGCGCTCTGCCAAAGAAGCTGGTGAAAAGAAGAACTACATTGCCACAAATTGGCGCGTCTTTAAATCAACAATGAAACGCGAAATATACGTTTGAATAAACGCCAAGTGTCAAGAAACTCAAATGCGAAGAATTTTTAAGTGCTATACTTTAAGGGGAATGCCATGCTAGTGTTAATGTATGTACATTACGTCATTTTTCTTCACGAACATGCTTTCAAAAAGTGTAAAATGCGGGAAAAGCGTAAATATGTTATGCAAAAACGAGGGTGAATTAACATTGTAAACATAGGAAATTTGATGGGACTGACAAAAAATGGTGTAAATGGCGGGAAAACGTAAAAACCGAGAATTTAAAAACGAGGTTTTACTGTATATCCCATTGCCAAGTATAACAAGGGAAAAACAAATGCCCGTGTGTCTTTCTGTGAGCCCAACACACAAACACACACACACACACACACACACACACACACACACACACACACACACACCAGACATCATACATAAATGTTCCTATTGTAATTCTAAATGATTTTGCAGTCCTTCTTGTGACGTTTAGATTTTATAAAAGGCCAACAATGAACTATTGTCCTTTGGATGTTAGCGGTTCTTATGGTCATATTTAAGTGAAAATGTGTTAGTGTCATTCAGCGACAGTTTATTAAAAATATGCATGATGCCACTAATCTCGCCAGGTATTAATGCAATCAGGCTAATATGCGGTGAAGGGCACATTTATATATTATAATAGAACCCTTTACCACATATTATGTATTATAATAGTATACCCTTTATCACTTATTAGCTCAATTGCATTATTTATTGGTGAGATTAGCTAAATATATTTCCTTGTAAAACTAGCAGAATAGCAGACAACCAGACAAAAGATTGTCATTTTCTGTTATCTAGGTTACCGGTATTGTTCTTCCTTTTACCTCTACCGTCATTCATGACCGATCAGTCACTGTCTCTTGTAACATTTATTACCACCATATTTTTAGACAGAAGGAATATTTTCTCTTGAGTGTTTTTCATAACAAACAGTACAGCCGTTAACGGTCCATAATATTTATTATTATTATTTTTGTATGCCACATTCTAAGAGACGGTACCACACTTGGCCGATTCCCCTTCCGCTACGAGTCTGTGCTCAAGCTACGAGCTGCTCACTGTTCCACTGCCGAGCAGCGGCCACGCTTATGAGTAACGAGCAAGTTTCTGGCACCTCCTGAACGGCTCTACTTGCCACCCCAGGGGAGGAACGTAGGGGCTTGAATAGATTGAAGCCATACTCGCCACAATATCTTGTCTGTGTGAGTACTGATGGGGAGTCATTCACATCCATTAAGCCTCAGGTCTTTGTCAACCATCTCGAAGATAAGTTTGGCAAAGTGGTGTCATTTTCAAATATAAGTGGTGCTGTTCTGATACAGACTGCTTCCCCAGCCCAGTTGCAGGCATTACTTGCCTGCGATAAAGCTGGGTGATATCCTGGTGAGTATCAAGCCCCACAAATCTTTAAACATGGTCCAGGGTATAATCTATCACAGAGATCTGTTGTCCCAGACTGATGAAGAATTGGGAGCGAACCTGCAGCGATGGGGGGCTCACTTCATCCAGCGGGTATACAGGCGTGGTGTTTCTGGGGCTGGAAGTTTGGGCACATGTCATCCCGATGTACTTTCAGCTCAACCTGCAGGGAATGTGGGCAGCCATTACACCCAGGAGGCTCATGTACTGCATCTCCTCTTTGCATGAATTGTGGGCAACATCATCTGCCATACTCACCATTTTGTTTAGTGGTGGGTACCATCGCCTGGTCTTTCAGGCTCCATCCCACCAGACTTTTTAATCAGTTTCCATTTCTACACTTTACATCATGTTTTATCACTGGGGATTTTTATTATGAGCATAGTGGCTGACTCATCCTTTATTATCCTCATGATTAGTCAGTCACTAACTTCTTCTGTGATGTTTTAGTGACATGGACTATTTAGTCTACTCATTTGTATTATCCTTTCATGTTGACATTTTAGTATCCATTGTCTCCCTACATCTTGTGTATTGGGTGTACAGTACTTGATCTAAATCGTTAAGTTTATGATGTGACCTCTTAGCTGGTAACAGGGGACTGATGATCCAACAGTTTAGTTCCCTCTAAAAGTCCAAATAATAACAACAACAACTATGTTAGAGCAGATGCTATTAAAATCCGTAACCTGTCATCCACACCTGCCTTTGAAGATATGATTTTATACTCTTGGTATGCATCACATTTAATATCTGATAGACCTGTCTTCAGCATGAATGATGTCTCAGACAACATGTGAATATGGCAATATGTTGTTCATGTGTTGAGTGTGGTGTGAAAAATATTTGTGTTATGGTTGTCTTTATTAGTTTGACCTTACTGGTTGTAAGAACTCTGATGAATAGATGTCTAGTAATTGGAATTATGTAATAATATACGATAGAAATGTTTTATTTATGTCTTATTTTTATCATTTTTGCATTGTGTACCAAAAAAAAACAGCTGTAAACAGATAATACACTTAATTGAATATTAATCACACTTTCTGATGCCCTCCTTCAAAATATGGCAAGAAAAGATATTACAAATGTGGGTAATATTATCATATACATTGAAAAAAATCAAACAAAAAATCATCATGATGAAGGTTTGAATCTGGACCCACAGTTTGACAGTCCAAGCATTGGACCACTTGACCAGAAATGGTGCTCACTAAGTTGCTCATGTTTACGAGTACCAAAGCTACAGTATAAAAACACAAAAATGTTAACCATTCGAATGCAATTAACTTTTGACCCCATATATATCAGTAAAAAATGTCCATTTTTAGACGATCTTTCAATATATAGCATTGAAAACGCAATTTTCCAGCATCATCTTTGACCCTGATCTTTTTTTCAAAAACTACTAAGTGTCTAGCAAAATGTCAAAGTGTGTGTCTTTTTATTCAATTATAGAATGTCTATTCAAAATTCAATCAAAATTGGTAGCCCACATGCTGGACCCTCTCCTGCTCAGTGTGATATCAATGCATGAGGAAACCAAACTCGATGATATTGAGATGCATTCATGCTTTCTGCAGTCCACTGAGAGAGATAGTTTGAAAGGGAGTCAAATTGTGACCTCCAAAGTGGCAGGATAATTCTTTCAGACAATTTCCACACAATCTGGATGTGCTGAATCATTTGAGCAAGAATGGTGGTTGCAAATGTCACGTGAGCATTCTCACATGCATAGCTGAAGTTCTGGACACCTATGCGGCATGGATATCCACCAATTTCATTACATTTTACGGGCAGCAGTGGTAGATTGTACAGCTATGAGAGCTCAGACAACACTGTTTGTTAGTCAAGAAGTTTTAACCTACAAATTGTTGCCATCTGAATACTAGCAGTGGGGCACACTCAAACTTTGGAATTTGACATGCTCTAAAAGACATGTAGCAACTTCCCTGGTCAGTGTGATCTTCAGACTTGTCTTTAATCGAACATGTGTGGGGGGTTATGGTGGGTCAACAACTGACATGAGTGACTCGTCAAACCACAACTCTTGCAGAACTATGTGAACAGGTAGAGCAGTCATGGAATAATATATCCCAAGACAGTATTCAATATCTGTATGATCAAATGAGTGACATAATCAGCACTTGCATTGCTGCCTGTGGATGCTACACCATATACTAATATGGGTGTTTCAGCATGGATCGACACCTGGTACCTCAATACTGCTTGAGCTATTGATCTTTAAATGTAATTGTTTCGTTTACTCCATATGCAAAGTTTCAACAATAAATCCCAAGTTAATTCGAAAACTGTAGGAGGGCATACTTATTTTGATTTCTGGCAGTGCATTACTCATTATGCACTGTTGTGTAAACATGAATAATTCAACATTTAAATAAACTTGTATGATAAAGTAACATATTAAAATTGTTTGTAGTGTGTACTTTTCTGGAAGAAAATGGATAGCTTCTTATTTTACAAATGTTTCTTTAACAACACAAAAGTATGTGCATGTAGGGGAGACTTTTGTACCTTGGTCATAGTGTACCTTGGATCACTTGCTTCTTCCTCGGAACGTTCTGCCTGCAAGAGGGCAACTGTAGAAATGATTCATGCTCGCCAGAGCGCTCTGCCAACCTGCTTTTGTAGTGCTGTGAGACTGAATGTGTGAGTGAAATTACATAACAGATTTAGAGTGCAAAAAGTAACAGTTTTCATGTTCAGTTTTTGTTTTTTGGTGAGCACTTGTTAAGGTTGAGGAATATATCATCTACCCTACCTCTTTCTGTGTGATCTGGTGAGTAAATGGACACATAGTATGTAGATTTAAACCTAACCTCAAAGCAGTAATAAAACTTTCAATTGCGAGATGCACTATCTTATACCTCAGATCACAAACACATCAATGGATCAACGATTCTAGGTACAAGATGTTAAAATTTTGTGATTTTGCGTTTTAGGCCACAATGCCAAGATGTAAAATAGGCAAAAAGAAGGTTCCTGTTCATCCAGAAGCCATGAACAAAGCAGTAAAATCTATCAGTTCTCCAGGAGAGAGCTAGATTTCCATCAGAGAAGCCTGTAAAATTTATAACGTCAAATTTACAACACTTGTTCGACATTTGCAATCATTTAAACAGTCTGGCAGGTAGTAATATTCTTATGAGATTAAGTATGATATCAAAAAGGTGTTTAATGATACTGAAGAATGAAGTGTGGTAGAGTATAAACAGACCATTTCAAAAATGAAGAATGGACTAACAAAAAAGGGAGTCAGAGTCCTTGCATATAAATATACTTTTGCTAACAATAAGAAAAGGCCATCTAAGTGGGATGAAGATGAAATTGCAGGGGAAGAGTGGATGCGGCTATTTATAAAAAGACATGCAAAAGCTTTATCAATAAGGAAGCCAGCGAAGAAAAGCCTGCCTCCAGCAACCAGCTTTAACAGAACTAATGTCGAAATGTTTTTCAACAACCTCCAGGATGTGCATCGATGATTGGGCCCTTTTCCATCACACCATATTTGGAATCTAGATGAAACAGGCCTGCCAACTGTTCAGACCCCAGCTAAAATAGTTGCCCCACAAGGAGTAAAACAGATTGGCAGTGTGATGTCAGTGAAAGTTACGCTGAATGTATGTATAAATGCTTTCAGGAACCATATTCCTCCAACATATTTCCGAGGGTGAACTTCAAAAGCTTTATGCTTAAAGGGGCCCCTCCTGGAACAACTGGTGCAGCAAATCCATCTGGCTGGTCAAATGAAACACTTAATCTCCAGTTTATTGACTATTCCATAGATCACATGAAGCCACCTAAAGAACAAAAAGTTCTCTTAATTATTAATAATCACTTGTCTGTGGAAGCTGTGGAGAAGGCATCAGAGACTAGCAGAGTTATGCTTACATTTCCCCCTCACATGTCTCATAGACTCCAACCTTGGATGTTTCGGTCTATTATTCTCTAAAAAATAGTTACAATCAAGCTGTTGATGGGTAGCTCTTAAACAATGTGGGTAAGACATTTGACATCTATAGTTTTCAAAAGTTGTTGGTCAGATTTCCTCTCGTGTATTTAGCACAAGTAATATTGTAAGTAGTTTAAAAAAAATGCGCATATTTCTGTTGGATAGAAATGTTTTCACGGATGAAGATTTTTTTAAGTTCTTATGTTAATGGCCACCAAAGCCCAAGTACAGCTTCACCATGGAATTTCAATATTGCACAAACCAAGTTTAAAATGTTGTATAAATATATTGTTTAAAGTTTTTATAGCATTATTATTACTCCCCTGTCTATTTTTAATCTACAATTTGTATGATCCAAGGTACAAGAGGGTGAGATCCATGGTACAAGACGATCTTGTACCATGGATCACTTGAGCAAATATTGTAAAAAAAATCTTTTAAAAATTTCAGTGATGGTTTTGGAATGTACCAGTAGTAAAAGTTGCAACAAAATATTTAATAAACATTGTGAAATCTTTATCACTACAATTGAGATACAGGTATATAGTTTTTATCTAATTTCTGTAAAAAGTGAGCCAAGGTACAACAGTCTCCCCTATTGTGGCAAAAATATCAACTTGTTCATGTAATTCTTCTCCAAAAGCCAGTGTTGAAAGGTACACATCTTTCTTTTGTAACTTCTGAAAATCGTTTCACCAAATTCTTAGTGAAGTATTGGTCAAACCAAAAGCAGCGGAACTTCAAAGATACACCATATGGTACTTATAATTCTTCATAGACACTGAAGGTGATTTGTGAATGTCTTTTAAATTACAGTACCTAGATAAAACCATGGAAGTTGAGAGTATTATGAAATAATTAAGATGCAAATGCACAGAGAAATGCAGAAAACGGAAGTGTTTTTGGTAGTAGCCTGGAGGTGCTCATAAGTTTTGTTGTTGAAACAGACTTCTGGTATTGTTCCAAAACTTGTGACTCTCACAAAGATTTCATGATATTATATAAAAAGGTTCCCAAAAAATAAAAAAATAAAAAATGTATGCAGCCCATGGGGTCACACGTTGCATAGGGAAATCTAATAAATAATAATAATGCACATTTTAGTCAATTTAATGTTGATACTCAATATTTTGAACCTGATTTCTTTGCTGTTCAGTGCATAATTTGATGTGCTTTGTGAGATTAAGGTGACCTCAATAGAATATGTCTGAATTGCCATTGATTATAGCACAACTGTAAAGCATTCTGTCAGTTAGTTTAAATGACTAATCGTCATCAGGTAACCTTTCTGTTTTAGTGCACCACTGAAAACAAAATCAAGGGGATAAAGGTCTGGTGAATGAGGGGACCACTCTGCACAACCTCTTCTCCTTTTAGGTTATCTGCATTGAAAAAGTCAGTAAGATATAATCCAGAATTCGTTATTTCTGAAGCTGTGAAAGGAAGCTTTAACACTGGTGCTATATAATACCCGCTTAGGGGCAGCATAGCTTGTGATATTTGTTTCCTCTCAAGCAGCATACAGCTTGTGAAATATTATAGTATATACATTCCATCACTATTATAATTTCACTAAAAATGAATAAAACCCTCAAATTCCTAATTGATAATGAAAGCCCATTACAGTGGAATAAAAAGTCAGTAGAAATAGACCTTGGCCTATGCATCACAAAACAATAAGGTTTCAGACACTTAATTTCTCGAAACTGACTGTGTCTATATACAGTCTTGTGCTGCATGCAGCTGCAGTTTCACAAGTACCACATGAATGCAGAAAGAAGAACACCAACTTAGGAAATGTCATTGGTGTTGTTTGTGCACCACACTCACTCTTTGCCAGCTACAGTTGTGTAGGAGACTTTGAGACAAGGTTGTGCAAGCAATTTGTTTAACATGCAATATCATTGTGAGTTGACATTGTTTGATGCGCTTCATAACTAACGAAGATGTGCTGTACTCAGTTGGAGAGAAAAGGAATCTGAGCGTATCTTGACTAAGAGAAGGGATCGATTGGTAAGACACATTCTGAGACATAATGGAATTGTCAGATTAGCATTGGATGCATGCATATGGGATAAAAATCTTTTGATTTTGTGACACAATGAGAGTACAATTTCGTAAATTTTTGTTTTTCAAACACGATTTTGTAAAACTCTGACCTATACACGTCAACAAGAGTGGTTGAGGGAGCTGTTAGCATGAAGCGTCTCCTCTAATGAATTTTTGCTTCAGCTGAAGCCACCAAATTATCTGTGAAGAAAGATGGGTAGTCTGATTGATTGATTGATTTTTCCATGGAAGCCAAAACAGTCTTGGTCCAACCCGCCACTGCCCACACCGAAACTAAGTTTATTGTGCGGTATCGCTCCCTATATATCTAGTAAAGCCAACCAATGCCCTTGAACAGTGCAAGGAGTCCCTTTACCAGTTCTTGATTAGACACAATTTCTTCGGGTCTGGTTGTCCCAAATATTCTGTGCCTTTTATTCTCCAATGCAATGCATTCGAAGATTAGATGTGATGCAGTTTCATCACCGTCATCATAGATCCTACATTTAGGGTCCTCTTCTCTTATTCCCATTGTACATAGGTGTTTTTTGAAATTCCCATGGCAGAAATCCAACCATGAGTCTAATCTCTCTCCTGTTCAGACCCAGGATTGCAGAGCTTCTTTTAAAACATGGCTTTGACATCATTACCTTGCCATGTTTTTGTTGATGGACTTTGGTCCAATATTCTACATGCTGTCTTCTGAGCCAGTTACGTAGCTCCAATTTGATCATTGCCTTGGTAATTGTCAGGACAGGTTCTGGTCCAATAAATGGAGTCTCTGCCCCATCCTGGCTAATCTGTCGGCATGTTCGTTGCCACTGATTCCCGAGTGGCCAGGGACCCATAATAGGTTTACTCTATTGCTTTCCCCTAGCTCCAACAGAACCCTGTGACATTCTGCAACAATTTTAGACCTGATCTGAGGGCTGGCTGGCTGTCTGAATAGATATAGATGCTACGATCTTTGTAGCACCTACGCAAATTCTCCTCCACACACGCCCTGATGGCAGTGATTTTGGCCTGGAATACTGAGGCCTGTTTTCCTAGAGAGATGATGCCCTCCAGTCTTGGTTGCACCCCATATACCCCAGCCCCAGCACCTTGGTCTGATTTTGACCCATCAGTGAACCAGACAATATCCCCCATACGGTGTCGAACTATTTTCTCCCACTGCTCCCTACTTCCAATTGTTATATTGAAAGGCTTGTTGAAGCAGTATGGGGTTATAATATAGTCGGCTGGCATTTCCCCAACCTTTCCTATATTTACCTCACTCACTATTTTAGTGTGTGATTCTGGATATCCCAAAGAGTTCCAGTTGTTGCCAGATTTGAGTCTGTATGCACCATCCGCTGCCTCCATCTTGACCCAAAGGTGTAATGGGGGCATATCCAGCATAGTTTCCATTCCAGCAGTTGGTGTTCTGCTAATTCCGCCTGTTATGCCTAAGCAGGCTAATCTCTGCACCTTACCAAGCTCCTTAGCAGCAACCTGCTATTCTACCTTCTTCCACCACACAACCGCCCCATAGGTGATCATGGGTCTAATCACTGTGGTGTATATCCAGTGCATACCCTTGGGGCTCAGGCCCCAATTTTTTCCACATGCTCTCCTGGTACTCACAAGAGTACCTTTTGCCTTGGAGCAAATATTCCTGATGTGAGGGGTCCATGTCAGTTTCTCATCTAGGGTAACCCCTAGATATTCCACTGTCCCCTTCACAGGTAGCGCTTCATTGCAAAGCTTTAGAGTCCAACTTGAATGTTGTATATGCTTCTTTGTGAATGGTACAACAACAGTCTTCTTAGGACTAACCCCCATATCCTGTTTTCTTCACCAGTCTTGCACAATGTCCAGTGCACCCTGTGGCATATTCTTTACTGTGTCAGCAAATTTGCCAAGTATTACTATGACAAGACCATCTGCGTATCCTTGGCAAAAGTACTGCCTAGAGTTTAATTCTCCAATGAGATCATTCACCACTAGATTCCACAATAAAGGGGAAAGAACTCCTCCTTGTGGGCAACCCCTAGTGGTATTGATTACCATTTTTTTCATTCATCATGGTAGCTTCTACCTTTCTTCCACTGAGCATGGCCCTAGTCACCTACATATTGTGGTCACTAGGTCATGCACGTCTGCTGCCCTAACCATGGAATGGAAGGTCGTGTTGCTAAAAGCCCCCTCGATGTCCAGGAAGATACAGAGGACTATTTCCTGAAAGTGTAGTGCTTTCTCCACCTTCCCAACCAGTTGGTGGAGAGCTGTCTCACATGATTTACCTGGCTGATATGCATGTTGGTTTGAATGTAGAGGAGCCCTACTTAACCTCCTTTCTCCAACAGGCACATTAACCAGCTTTTCCAATGTCTTAAGAATGAAGGAGGACAGGCTGATTGCTCTCATATCCTTGGCCTTGGTATGATCAATTCTCCCTGGTTTAGGAATGAAGACAACCTTCACTGCCCTCCAGGCAATGGGAATGATTCCTGCTGCTAGGCTAACCCTGAATAACCTGCATAGGAATCTAATAAGATTTTCTCCCGCTTGTTGCAGGAGAGCTGGAAAGATTCCATCAGGGCCAGGTGACTTGAACAGTTGAAATGTTCCCACCCCCCATCAGACCTTACTGAGATCGACATACTCTTTGGCCAAATCCCAGTCATCTTTGCGAATACCTGAGAACCGTTGTCTCTCAGGAATCGAATTCTGGTCTGAGTTATCCCCCAGAGTATATTGAGGAAAGTGAATCTTGAGGAGCAATTCCAGCGTTTCATGTGCTGTCTTTGTATACTCCCCATCCTCCTTCCTCAATGTTCCTCCTGGATTAGTTGGTACCCTAGTGAGGATTTTATGAAGTCTCGCTTGAGCAGCCGTGCCCTCCACTTCCTCACAGAATACCTTCCAGGATGCCTCCTTTGCCCGTCTGATGGCAAGGTTGTAATTGACAAGGGCCTCACGATACTTTGCCCATTGTCCTTTGCACCTCGCAAGGTTGAACAGTCTTCGTACATGTTTCCTTTGCATTTCCAGGTTATTATTCCACCAAGGCACACTCCTATTTGTGCACTTCTTGGTGATTGAGCAGTTGTCCTGGTATGAGGTCACTATAGCAGAGGTTACGGCCTCTGCTACTTCCTCAAACTCTGCTGGATTCCTTATCGAAGTTTTAATTTCTGATAGGCTGAAGTCAAGGTCTCTCCTATATGTCTCCCAGTCTGTTTTCCTGGGATTCCTATAAGTCATGGTCTGTCTGGTTTCCATTTCAACCTTGAATTTAATATACATGTGATCTGACGAGGATGGCTCCAGGACCACATGCCACTGTTTGACATAACTTCCCATCATCATGGAACCAAAAGTTATGTCAATTACTTCTTCCCTTCTACTATTCCTGAATGTAGGTTCATCACCCCTATTCAGGATATCCAAGTTGTTAGATAGGAGAAATTCAAGAAGGTGCTCACCTCTACTGTTGGTGTCCTTGCTGCCCCACGACAGATTGTGGGCATTGGCATTACATCCCACCACCAGTTCGTCACCTTGCCGATGGCAGGCTTCTGTCAGTCTCCTCACTTCCAAAGAAGGAGGAGAGCTGTCTTCGTAAGGAAGGTATGCTGAGGCCAAAACAATTTCCCTTGTGATACCTTCCTCACGTTGCTGCATCCTGATGGTCACCAGGTCCCTGGAACAAAAACCCATCATTGGTATGAAAGGTATTCCATTTCTAACATAAATGCATGCTCTGGAGTATTTTAGATTTCTGGCATAAATCAGCTTACCTCCAGTACCACTGAGGCTCGATACACCCCCTTTGTATAAATAGGGTTCTTGTATCAGGGCTACGTCCACCTCCTGTCTCCCCAGGCGACGGCTCAGGGCAGCAGTGGCCCCTTTACTGTGCTGCAGGTTTATCTGCAGCACTTCCAGTCCCCATCTTGCTGCCATTATTGCCTTTAAGGTCTTTGATTACCCTGATGCCGACCTGCGAGAACCCTAAAAGAAGTTTCAGGCCTTGCTCTCGCAATGCCTTAAGGGACTCCTCTCCGACCTCCACCACCAGGGTTCGTCCTTCCGGAATGACCTTTTGGTTAATTATCCTCCAATCCTCTGTCGAGACTTTTGGGTTCTGGACCCTTATTTTCTCGAACAGAGTCGTTGGAGAGACATCCTTAAGGATCTTTGGTACTCATATTGATACCTTTGCGGTCTTCAGGAGTTCAGCTGCTGTCTTGACCAGCAGCTTCGCATCCTCCCACGGGGATATCATGGGCACCTTGTACTTAAGCCATTCTGCTGAGTGCTCCCCCTCGCAGACAAAATGAGGGCACCGCGATGTAGATAGACCCTCCTGAATTTGGGTCCTGGACCAGCGTCCCCCCCAATCTCTTCAAAGAGGGCTATTTGCACGAGCTCCTCCTGCTGCGAGGTGATTCTTACCAGTGGGTATCCTTTTTGGACAACCACCAGTCTAAAGACCGAGACTGTTTCCCTATTTCCTGCCTCAGCCTTTTAGGATCACGCTTGTCCAGAGAGGAGGGAGTCTTAGATTCCTCCCTAACCCTCTTGCCACCTGTCTTTGGCGTCGAGGGGGTCTGTGTAACCCCTTCGACCTGAGGCAGTTTCTTTTTGGGGGTCTTGGGCTCAAGCCCTTTTGATTCCCTCCACTTATGTTTAGGAAGCCATTCTTTTCCTTCCTTTTGCTTCTGTTCCTTGAGAAGTTTCCTCCTCTGAGCCCCAGACAAGGCCTTAATCCTAATCTGGTCCAACGTCTCTGTTACAGTTCCCACTTCTTGCTCAGGTCTAGACCCTGACTGAGAAGTAGGAGTGCACTCCATCGGTCCTGATCCCGATGTCTGAGTATCTGAGGTCTCAGATTGCCCCTCGGATTCTTTTAAAATAATTTTTTTCTCCGTGTTCACCTTAGTCCCATGAGATTGGGGGATTTATATGGTCCACACCACGATGGGTGACTTTGTGGGCCTCATCATGGACATTGTCAAGGCCATCTTTGAAGTCTCGTTCCCACATATGCACTTTGCTTTCATTCATAGCATTAGCACCATACATTTTGCAAATCTGTCAATGAATGTCTTCAGCAGACAGGTTCCTTACCAACAAAAACCATATGACTGCCCAAATCGTGCACGAGGTTGGTGTTTCGATAATCTTGTACTGAGCAAGCACAGAACAGACCAGACATGTTAGCAACAAAGCTGCTTCTGTGCTGCTACTGAACAGTGAACACCATCATTTATGAGGCACTCTGGCACATGATGCACACACTCTTGCGACGCTCATGAGAACTACTAACGTTTCCAACAACATGGCCTTTACTTTGAAAAAAAAATACATTGTAAATAATAGTTTACATAGCTGTCTAGATCAAAGCAAGATAAAGCCTTTACTCTTGTGTTCTGTTTTCAATTTCAGAACTAAAGCTTTTCAGCCCAGCACAGGGCCATGTTGGTAGCATTTTCTCTTGAGAGTCACAAATCCTCAGACTTGCATGTAGGTGGAAATTTATATTTGTGATGTGCTCCATTGTCTGTTTCCCAGCAACTCATGGAATATGTTCAGATTGTCGATAATGCCCCATTCTGCTGGATTTGACTTAGCGAGAGCCACAGCATTTTTAATCATTTCCAGCGATCTCCAGATTTTGCAAAAAATGTTCAAATGTTTGTTAAGCTTATGGGACTTAACTACGGGGTCATCAGTCCCTAAACTTACAAACTACTTATGAACTACTTACTAACTAAGACGGCACAAATATCCATGCCCGAGGGGGGGATTCGAACCCCCGACCGTAGTGGCCGTGCTGACCGTGACTGGAGCGCCTCAGTCACCTCGGCCACCGCGGCCGGCCAGATTTTGCACCCCAGGTGCACTCAGGTCGGTTGCTCTTGTTGCAGAGAGAAATTTTTCGGCGGTCCAGAAAGCTTTTTTTGGACTTTACTCGATTGGCTGGTGTTTCTGCACCAAAAAAGCCTGTCATCAAAACTTTGTTTGAACTTTTCAATATAGTCAAGTTCACATTGGCTTGTTGCGAGTGTTCCAAGACCTGCTGCTTGGTACAGTTCATGTAGGAATGGGTGGGGGGGGGGTTCATGTAGCCTGTAATAATTCTGCAAGTTCCAATTAAAGCAGTGTCAACTGTTTGGCGTGGACAGATGTGCACCACACAGGGGCTGCAAATTCTATGGTCGAGGAACAGATGGCTTTTGCACTAGTTCTTTAAGTTTTTGGGCTTGTTCCTGATTTGTTCCCTCATACTTTCTTCAGGAGAAGATTTCTTGCCATAACTTTCAAATGTTTGTAAACCTACAGGATCAAACTGCTGAGGTCATCAATCCCTAAGGAGAACACACACATCCATGCCTGAGGGGGGATTTGAACCTCTGATGGGAGTGCCCACACATTCTGTGACATGGCACCTCAAACAATGTGGCTATTCTTTCACAGGTGGCCGTGTCTCAGTATGCATAGTGGAAAGCAGATAATTGAGTTTTTATAGTATGATGAGCCAAATGTCTCTGATAGATTTGCTTTAACAAGTTTTGCACTTTCGTGTTTTTCATGAAGTATTTCAGCAACTAGCTGCATTCATGGAATGCTTGGTCTTACCAAATTTTGATATCTCTGTGTGTTTACTCCCTGAATTTGGCAACCAGAGGATTTGCAAAAGATTCTGAGGAGTTCCTGTTTGCTACTAGTCAGGCTTCGATATTTAAGTTCTTAATTGTCAGAGTGGGCTCTGAAAAGAACCATTTTAAATTATTGTTTTTCTTGTTTGTCCTTTATGGCATGATTTTTGTACCCGGTGGTGGAAGTATTTTCCGAATTCAAAGAGTTCGTTGCTCAGGTACGCCAGTAATAGCCGAAGTGGTCTATGTAATTGTCTTTAAGCCCTTGTAACGTGCTATTACACACTTGAGCGGCTCCTTCCATGTTCCCATAAGAAGCCTCAGTTATACATTTGCATGCCTTATTCGAAATGCAGCATAATGCACAATTATAATAAAAATGTAACTGAATGCCATTCTGACAGAGAAAAATAAAATAAGAAGAAACACTTGAAGCAAAACACAGCAGTGGTTCGACGAGATCTGAACCTCTTTCCTTTGATCAGGATATGCCATGGCACTATGGAGCTAACATGAAACTTCTGCATTCAGCTTCTTACATTGTTCTGCTAGTATTTAATGCAGACAGTTCACAGCACATGATACAAAAAAAGTTGCACTATAAGCAAGGTTTTAACTTTCTAGGGCTAGAAAAAATTAAATTAACCATGTTGTTATCATACAATTTCGTTGTGATATCTCCAGTTCTATTTATTGCATTTTGGATATCCAACGTTGTTTGTTCTATGCAAAAGTGTCTGTTATGTTACATCACAACCAAGGTTTACTGTATATAATTTAGGATATGTTGGACAAAGTGCCTTCCTTTTAAGGAAATGAATTCGGAATAGATTGAGTGGAACAATCTATTTCATTTATATTAAATGAACGGGAAGTTTATTTGAGTTTGTTATCATAAAGGGATCCACTTGTTTTATGATTTTACGAATTTAGTGTAACTTTTGTAATGGGATGCTATTTGCGCTGTTACATCTGTCGATTGATGATAAGGGAGTTAATTCGTTTGTATCACAAGTCTGTGAATCGTGTTAACTTTGATCTGTGTGCTATTGACACACTTACCTATGATACTCGTGTATCATTTTTTTCTGAGATGAAGATAAGAGAACCGGCCGCGGTGGCCAAGCGGTGTGCGGCGCGCCAGTCAGGGTCTGCACGGCCACTACGGTCGGGGGTTCGAATCCCCCCCTCGAGCATGGATCTTTGTGCCGTTCTTAGTAATAGCTAGTTCATAAGTAGTTTGTAAGTTTAGGGACTGATAACCCGTAGTTAAGTCCCTTAAGCTCTACAAACATTTGAACATTTGAAGATTGGAGAATAGGCCTGTATGTGCCCAATCAAGTGTGACAAACCTTCAAAAGGAGACTCATTCTGGACAGTTTTCATTGTGGGCAGTTAATCAAATGTCAAATGTTTGTGAATATAAGGGACCAAAAAGATAGGATTAACAAACTAGTTAACTAGTACTTAAATTAACTTACGCTAAGGACAAGAAACACACTCATGCCCGAGGGAAGACTCGAATCTCAGGCGTGAGCGGTCGCACAGTCCATAGAATGGTGCCTTAGAACACGCGTCCATTAGCGTGCGACGATCGTCAATCCATCGTACAGATTGGAACCAGCTCTGACTCACTTCCCAAACGTGCACACTGCCTAATTAAGCTAAACTAGTAAGTTATCAATTTTTTATTTATTCGTGTCAAAAGCGTTGCATACAAAATGTCAAAGACAAGAGTACAACTATAACACAAAACAAAAGAGATTTGTATAAATAAATTACAAAAACACTAAATACAATCAGACCAAAAATTAGCAAGCTCGACGGCATTCTTCTTGGCCTGCAATAGGTCCACCAGCGTGCAGGTTACAGGGAACTGAGGACAGCTGTACAGGTGCTTGGTGGTTTGTTCAGATCCACATTCGCAGAGTGTTGATTCATCCCCGAGGCAGTTCCATCTGGCCATGTTGTCCTTTGTTCTACCCACCCTGCTTCTTAGTCTGTTGACGGACTTCCGCGTTTTCCATGGCAGATTTTCACCTTGGGGAGGGCCTCCAGAGGTGGAATCCATGTTGCGACATCAGCATTTCTGGTTGTCCACAGTTTTTGTCGTGCCGTTGAAGGTGATGTACTACAGTTGACAGTAGTTTTCATAAAACTCTTCCTGGATTTCAGCCTGCTTGGGGGAGTTTGGTGTCCATGTAGCGGGTGAGCAGCGTTTTGTTCTACTTTGCTTCTCTCTATATTTGCGGCAACTTCCCGTCTTACATCTGGTGGGGCTATCCCCGCGAGGTTGTATAGTTTGTTAGTATGCGTTGCCCTCAGGCATCCTGTTGTTATTCTACAGGTCTCGTTGAGGGCAACATCCACATGCCTGGCATGGACAGATATATACCAAACAGGCAGTGGCGTAGCTATGTCACCAAGGGCCCCGGGGCAAAAATGACATTGGGACCCTCTTTACACTAATACTGTACAGATGCAAAACTACTTCATCATCAGCTCCTTACCGCCCACTGGAATACATAATAAGGTACACCGTGTTTCCTCACGCACCAAAGTCAGAATGAAAGAATACCTACTGGAGTAATACAATGCTTCAAACTGTTAGAGTGCAGATGTTGGCAAAGATATGATTTCTGATCGGTAATTATCGGTAATCGTTTTCGTGACTGCAGTACATTATAGTAATAATATGGGTACACAGTTAAAAAGTAGTCAATTTTATTTTAACACTTATTTTACAATCTTTTCCTGGCTTTGGGTTTTGCTAAATCATCAATAAGGTCTGTTAAATCTAGACTTGATGCAGCCTTGCTTTCGATTGCTATGAGTACCAAATGTCCGAGTCGAGCTTGGGCCATACTGTACCTTAGATGCGTTTTCATGATTTTTAATTCGCTGAACGACCTTTCGGCTGCTGCAGAAGAATAAAACTGCGGTAAATATTTCCGTAGCCTCACATTCTAATAATGCATATTTTGTTATCATTTCCTTCCATAATTGGCGAACTGTCTATGTTGGGGTCAATTTCGGCAGGAGAAATTAAAAGTCGAATTTCCTTCACTCAACTAAAATATTACAGTATACACAGAATAACGTCTATTACCCGAAGAAATTTGGGGACATGGATATTCAGAAAATCGGTTTATTCGGATATTCGAACTGTACACTTCTGTTTGCCAATAAGAAGTACTGTACAGTAAATGTATTTATACTGTATTTGGAGGAGCGCGATCCTTGACATTGCACGCTGTAACACTTGGAAGACGCCGCTGTTGCTGTGAGTAGCTCTGATGCCGCCGCTACTACTGCCGACTGAAGTGTGCCGATTGTTAGACACATTGACTGGCAGCTTCGACTATCAGCAGTGCCACATAGTGGCGTCTCGTGAAGGCCCAATTAGAAGCATTGTTCCGCCAGCCGGTGGCCCAGTGCGGCTACTGTGGGAAACTTGGTTTGAGGAGAAGGGTATATGATGGACGATAGGGTGGGAGGGTAAAAAAAGTTCGTCTCTCACGAAGGTCGAGGGGCCCCTGGAGCTCGGGGGCCCCGGGGCACTGCCCCGCCTAGCCCTGTGGTAGCTACGCCACTGCAAACAGGGCAGGCGTATTCAGCAGCAGAGTAGCATAGTGCGACTGCCGTTGTTCTGAGTACTGTCGGTTTGGCACCCCATCCGCTGTTTGTGAGTTTTCTGATGTTATTGCGTGCGGATACTTTTTGTTTTACGTTTAGGCAGTGCTTCCTGAATGTCAACGCACGATCCAATGTGACCCCCAGGTATTATGGGTTATGGCAGTGCTCCAGTTCTGTGCCATTCCATATGACTTTTAATTTTTTATTGGCGTCTTTGTTTTGTAGGTGAAAAGGGCATACTTGAGTTTTAGATGGATTGGGCTTCAAGTGGTTCTTTTCATAGCATGCTGAAAGAGTTTTAAGACCATGTGTTAGATGTCTCTCTACGGTTTCGAAATCTTTGGCTTGAGATACTAGTGCCAAATCATCAGCGTAGATGAAGCTTTTTGTTGAGTTGGTTTACCGCTGCATTGTGGCCACTGTTGTATACTTTTTAATCGACAGTCGTTTTATACAGATATTCCAATGGTATGCACAAAGCAATATTGTATGACCGCTACATTTTAACTGTGTTAGTTTTTCGTTTATAAATGACTGTCAATTTATACAGATATTTTTGTGGTATGCACAAACTTAATTACGCCATCAATGTAGATATTAGTCTATTTTTTCAAATGACTTCTAATTATTTTTATAATCTGTACAACACGTTTTAACCTCATTGTGTTTTAACATTACATTGGTGTGTGCTGCCATCTGGCACCATATTTTTTATCCTTGACTTGTATCATGTATCAGTTTGCCTTTGTCACTCACTGTGATAATTATGTTTTATTATAATGACATAGTGCACCTATGCACTATAAATTGTTATATAACAACTATTTGACATTACAAGGTATGTCTCATTTCTAAATATGCCCGATCTTGCTCTTATGGATTTAATTGACGTATCTTTTCGTTTTATTATAATGACATGCATGTTTTAAATTTCTGTTTTTCCTTTTTAACAGATTATGGCCTTGTAAAATATTTTATTTGACCTGATGATGCTGACATAGTTCAGTGAAACCGGTCGTCATTAATAAAAGTTGATGATAAGCGATCTTGGCTATTTTATATCTTTTTACAATATTAGAAGCTTTTTGTGTTAGGAGGTTGTGGCTGGTCGTTGCTATAGATGTTAAACAAGGTTGGCGCTAGGACAGGTTATCTATAACAGTTAGGCAACTCAGGGAAAATGAATTAACGTTATGCCTACTAAGAAAACAGCCAGCGAGGCACTTAAGTTTCCAAGCTGTGAGTAAAGGGTTGTGCGTTGCGGGTGAAGACTTTTACGACCCGAATGCTGGTAGGAGGCAGCGAGCTTCATCTTCTGCCGTAAAACACACGGGAGGACGGAACGCTGGCGGGCTGTCTCATCTCACACGGTGAGCTCTTCTTTCCGCCCAAGGAAAGCTATTTCGGAAGCGCCTCAACCTTCACAGTGTCCCACTCACGCATTCCGATCTATGACAGCACGCTGCGAGAATGTTTTGTGTGGCATGTTTCCCCCAATTGCGTAGGTCTCCAGGACGATAAAACCCAGGTTTTGCATACAGCGAAACTAGCCGCCTAGCCAGTGGAATTGGGGGCGTTCCTTCCTCCCCTGTAAGAAATAAATAAATAAAAATTACTCGGTCCTCAAAAAATACAGAAGTATGGAAATTAATAAATAATGACAAAGTTTATCGCAACATAAAAACATAACTGAAACGGTATGGAACAGACCACTGCCATTATTTGGACATTTATACAGAATTATCAATAGATTAGCTAAACAGATTTTTAACTATCTTTGAGACTAGAATTACAATAGCTTCGATTGAAGAAGTTAGGAAAGATATGGAAAGAAACAACATAGGTGACAAAGATGCAACAGAACGACAGCTTTTTAAGAAGAAAATATTAAAAATGGAAGGATTCCAAGGCAGAAAAGAGAAGAAAACAGGATCAAAATGGTCTGAGGAGAGAAATAAGATACATAGTGACAAGATTAAAGAATACTGAAAGGAAAATAAAGGAAGAATCATTGAAATTAGTACGTGGTCCTTGAGGTCCTAACCTGGTCAGGCTAAGTAAGCAATATATAAAATAAAAACAGGGATTATATTTTTACATGATATATATGAAGTTCCAAAATTATTTTCAGATCTCTTTCGGAAAAATCAGTACCATAAACTCTAAGTACCTGGAAAGTGGATTGAAATTCTAAAATACAAAAGGAAAAACGAAAAAAAAAAAAACGAAAAAATATAGATTTTTGTTTCACATAGGATACTTTTCAGTTGCCTTCACGAGGGTTAGCTCGGTTTATAGTGTTACAGGCAGACGACAACGTTTCATTTTGGAGAAGGTGCCATTCACAGGCTGACCATATAATCTACCAACAACACAGATGTAATGGTTCATGAGTCGACAGGCGGGGCCTTCATGGAACTTCGAGGAAAGCAGGACAGAAGCACAAGAGTGCTCCACTAAGGAAAAAAAAATATATTCACTTTCTAGAATCTAGTAGGACAATTCGAATGAAAACCGAACACCCGCCATGGGCCCTGGAATGGTTCCATTCAACAGCAACCACCGCATGCGTCAAGACATTAACCCTACTGGAAAACGAGATACTCAGTTCCTGTTATACAGAATTCGGTCTGCAGTTAAGATACAACAGCATCCAATCTTCCATCTACTCGTCCGACTGAAACAGACGTACGCGATTTCTTCTTTCAGGTCACCAGAGATGGGAAAATCCCACGGTGACAGATCTAGGCGGTATGGAGGAAGGTGCAGTGTTTCCCAACAAAATTGGTGAGCCTTAGCATTTCGCAATTCCTTTTTTCAGGTCATCAAAGATGCGAAAATCACGCAGTGACAGATGTGGACTGTATGGAGGAAGTTAAGTTGTTTCCCAACAAAATTACAGAACCGTAACATTCGCCCGATTGGCCGTGCCGGGACGGGCGTTATCGTGAAACAGTATTGTTCCATCCGACAGCGTTCCTGCTCGTTTTGTCTTTATGGCAACCGAGCGAGGTGGCGCAGTGGTAACGCACTGGACTCGTATTCGGAAGGATGGTGGTTCAAATCCAGCTCCGGCCATCCAGATTTAGGTTTTCCGCGATTTCCCTAAATCACACCAGGCAAATGCCGGGATGGTTCCTTTCAAAGGGCACGGCCGATTTCCTTCCCATATCCTTACCCAAAAATCCGAGCGTTAGCTCCGTCTCCAATGACCACGCTGTCGACGGGACGTTAAACCCTAAGATTCCTTCATTCCTTCTTTATGGCACGTCGCAGTTTCTGCAGTGTCTTCAGAGAGCTGCGCATTGCTTGTGGTTCCACACTCGAGGAACTCGACAAGAAGGGGGCCCCTGCAGCTGAAGAAGAAGGTCGTCAAAACCTTAAATAAAACTTGTATTAGCGTCTTTGGATTTAGAATGAAGTTTTCGCTCTGCAGCGGAGTGTGTGCTGATATGAAACTTCCTGGCAGATCACAACTGTATGCTAGAACAGGATTCGAAACCAGGACCTTTGCCTTTCGTAGATTTGTGACTGGCTGGAATACTTCCAAAGTAATCGCAGTACGTTGTTCTTGACGGCGAGTGTTCATCAGAGACGAATGTATCCTCAGGCGTGCCCCAGTGGAGTGTGATAGGACCGCTGTTATTTTCTATCTATGTTAATGATTTGATGGACAGAGTAACTTGTAATTTGCGGCTGTTTGCTGATGATTCTGTGGTCTATGGGAGGGTGTCGTCTTTAATTGACTGTAATAACATATAGGATGATTTAGACAAAATTTCTAGTTGGCGAGAAGAATGGCAGCTAGTTCCAAATGTAGACAAATGTAAGGTGATGCGCATGAGTAGGAAAAACAAATGTTCGAATACAGCATTGGTAGTGAGCTTGTTGATTCAGTCGCGTCGTTCAATATCTAGGCGTAACAATGCAGAGCGATATGAAGTAGAACGAACATGTAAGGACAGTTGTGAGTAAGGCGGACAGCCGACTTCGATTTATTGGGAGAATTTTGGGAAGATGTACTTCATCTGTAAAGGAGACCGCGTATAAAACGCTTGTATTGTACGACCACGTCTTGAGATTTGCTCAAGTGTTTGGGACCCGCAGCAGATCAGTTTAAGGAAAGGTATGGAAGCAGTTCAGAGGCGAACAGCTAGGTTCGTTACTGGTAGGTTCGAACTGTGGTGTCGCACAAGTACAAAGTGCGCGCCACTTACTTTTGCCGCGCGCCGCCATGCACGCACGGCGCGGCGTTCTCACGACGACAGCCACGAGCGCCCTCTGCGACAACTCCGCTCGTGGCCACCAGTGAACGACATGGCACTTCGGACTGAGATAGCAACGAGTTAGGACCTTCGTAATCAGATAGGCACGATTGAAGACTTTGCTATCGTACAGGCACTAGGCAGGCCTCTAACAACTATGTATCAACATTCTGCAGTACTATGTAAAAGTTAAGTATTGTTACATTCTGTGCAATATATATCTCTTTCTAATTTACTCTAGTGTTTGTAGTTTCTGGCTGCTCCCCTCCGTACCTGCACGGCGTGCTGTCTTTGTTACTGTGTCGGTCTCGTTCCACTCGGCCACCGACACGTACGACGAGGCTGGGACACAAAAGCGGCGACGAAGTCGGGACACAAAACGAACAGTGCGCGAGTGTCGCAGAAATACTTCGGGAACTAAAAATGGTAATCGCTGAAGGAAAGACGACGTTCTTTTCGATAAATTATGTTGACGAAATTTAGAGGGTCGGAATTTGAAGCTGAATGCAGAACGATCTTGCTGCCGCCTACTTACATTTCGCGTGAAGATTGCAAAGACAGGTTAAGAGAAATTAGGGTTCGTACTGAGGGATATAGATATTCTTTTTTCCCTCGTTCTATTTGGGGATGGAATAGTACAATGTACTTTCCGCCATGCACCTTACGTGATTGCGGAGTATATATATAAATGTAGGCAAGCGCTCTACTGACTGACCTATCTGTGCACGGCTCACGGCTTTTCCTCACGGTTTACGTTCCGTCAGGAAGTTTCATATCAACGCACACTCCTCTGCAGAGTGAAAATTTCATTCTGGAAACATTTCCTAGGCTGTGGCTAAGCCATGTCTCCACTGTATCCTCTCCTCCAGGAGTGATAGTACCATAAGGTTCGCAGGAGAACTCCTGCGAATTTTGGAAGGTAGGAGGTGAGGTACTGGCAGAATTGAAGTTGTGAGGACGGGCCGTGAGGCGTGCTCAGGTAGCTCACTCGGTAAAGCGTTTGGCCACGAAAGGCAAAGGTCCTTGATTCGAACCCCGCTTTGACACACAGTTTCAGTCTGGCAGTAAGTTTCATTTTCTTAATTTATTTGGTAAGGGGGACGGGACGTTTCCAGTGTTGGCTTTGCCGTTTGTCCTCGGGTATGCAATGCTGCCACAACGTTTCGTCCACCGTGACGATATAAAAAGTAAGCCTGGCACTATAATTATCGTCCCTACACTGCCAATCGACCAGTGGCTACGGTCGTATGATTGGGAAACATGTTGAACCGAGGTGACTGAAGCGCATCTTCCTATCTCTAGTCAGTGAAGGTGTCCCGTTTCCTCTGGTCATGGGTGTACTTTCGTTCAGTACAGTTCCATCTCAGAAGCCATTTCATTTGAATAAAGCTACTACGTAGGGAACATGGTGATGTCGTGATGATGTTACATACTTTCAGCGGTGATGGAGACTGTAATGGAACGTTCCGAGTCTCTACCAACAATCAACATATCTGTTTTACATGGTCTCACTGTAAACTGTTACTTTACTTCCAAAATGTGAGCTCGTGCTTTGTCTCCAAAGGACTTGTCATCGAGAGGACGTTAAGCCACACATTTTCTTTCTATTTTCGTCGATTAAAACATGGACGTGGAGCATTGTCAACGGCCAGAGACGAGGAAGGCGTTTGATACCTGTCGTGGCTTCACCATAATTGTCTGACCTTGGAGGTATCCTGGAGGCGTAATGCTGTAGGTATGTTGCATCTGCCACCGGCGACTAACCGCACTGTATTGCTCATCCACCGGACTCTACGACTCGTCCGCAATCTCAGAGACAAGTCGAGAAAAATGCGCGATTAACAAGCAGTAAACACGCCTAAAAGGCTGTCGTAAAGAAGATGCCATCAGGCGAAGCTGGCCAACTAATGTTCAGGAACGCTGCCAAGACATTTCTTTCCACCGGCGACAATAAGAGAGTCAAGAATTTATTGCACGCTGATTGCTGCAACATATAAATGTTCTGTTCGGGAGGCACTGTGTTCACTTCGTTCCGAAATAGCTCTCGTTAAACGTGCATCCAGACTCCAGACTGTGGCAAGAGCTACCAGAAAATATCTAATGATATTATTTTACAAAGTTTCATCAAAACACTACAACTATTATTATTGCTGTTGAAATTCAGTATTTAATTTTTCTTTCTGAATGCCACTTGCAGAAACCTCTTTTTCCCAGAACAGCTTCTTCAAAGAGAAATCAGCAATAAAATTCTTTTACTTCTTCAGTGATTTATGCACGTTTAGGAATTTACATTAGGAAATGAGACACTGAAAGTTACATATGAGATTTTCTAAAATTCCTGACGATGGTCGAAGAGGAGGGGAGCGAAATGTGCAGTAACAATAGCAACAAAACTGTTTCTCAAAACAGAAATTTGTTAACACTGAAAACTGAAGTGTTACGAAGTCTTTTCTGAAGTGTAGCCTTGTGTGTATGTGAAATGTGCGTGATAAACGTTTCAGACAAGAGGAGAATAGAAGCTTTTCAAATGTGATTTTGAAGATTAGGTGGATAGATCGGATAACTAATGAAGAAGCACTGAATCTATTGGGGAGAAAATAATTATGGTATGAGTTTACTGAAAGATGGAATTGGTTGATAGGATACATTCATACTAGGCATCTCAGGACGGTCAATTTGACAACTGAAGGAGCACGGTACCAATTTTTGAGGAAGACCACGAGTTGGCTACAGTGGGTCATGGTAGTTATGCAGAGATCAATACGCCTCACAGCATGCACTAACGTGGAGAGCACCTGTGTTCAGACTGAAACCACAAAAATAACACGCTTCTACTTCACTTGGAAACATCACGGCTTCCACGCTTTCATCAATCATCTAGTGAGACAAAAATAATGTTCAGATGTTTGTTAAGCGTATGGGACTTAACTACGGGGACATGTCCCTAAACTTACAAACTACTTATCAACTACCTTATACTAAGGACGGCACAAATATCCATGCCCGAGGGGGGATTCGAACCCCCGACCGTAGTGGCCGTGCAGACCGTGACTGGAGCGCCTCAGTCCCCTCGGCCACCGCGGCCGGCTCTAGTGAGACAGTAATACACATGGATAGTACAGGAACTGTACATACGTAACAATAATGGCAACAGTAACACATATAATAATGAAAATGGAAAGCATACTCGAAAGAAACCGAGATTTTTTTTTCTTTTTAAAAAACTTTTTTTATTCACATTTTAACCACAATCTTCTGTCCAATTAAAAATGTCCACTTGCACTCATACAATTTTTTAATCTTTTATTGCATTTATCAAAACATCGTTTAAATTCATTTTTTGTGACGTTTGAAAGCGTCTCCATCCTTTTTCCCCCTTCTTCTTCACCTCATCAGCATTAGAAAAAACGCTTTCCTTCGTCTTTTTATTCTAGGAAACAAGAAAAGTCGCACATGGGAAGGTCAGGAAAAATATGGGGGGGGGGGGGGGGGTTTCTACATCGCATTTTCAGCACCTGGTCAATGTTATAAATTTAAACAAGCTAACGGTTTAAATATAGTAAAACCCGATTTCACAATCGCAGACGTTACTTCTTTCGTCATTTAAGTTAATTTATGTTATTTCCATCGTTAACTCTTCTGAGTTGATTAATTTTTTTCCTGCCATAAAAATTTTAGTGTATGAAACCTTTTCCAAATTTTGGGCTTTTAATGTGTGACAAAGTTCGTTGAATCTTCCTGTAACATTAAAGCAGATGAACTATGAACTACAGCTACCTTACTGTCGTTCGAAATAGTCACATTCCATAACTATGCTCCCTTGAGTTCTGCGCTACATGTCCTGGAAACTTTGCACGAAGTCTTCCTTTGAGATGGTGTTTAAAAGCCTCGTCACGTTTCGCTGGATGTCGGGAATATCGTCAGATCCCTTTCATTTCAAAGAGAGAGTGAGTCGAGGGAATATGAAGATGTCTAGAGGATTGAGATCCAGCGAGTATGGTGGATGTTCAAGTTGCACCACCCCCATTTTTTTTTTTTTGCCAGGAACTGTTTGACGACATTGCTGTGTGTGGGCTAGAGTGTCGTGCAACTTCAACATCCGCCATACTCGCCGGATGAACCTGAAAGCCAATACCGTCTCACTGTGTCCCACCGGAAATTTAGGATCTCATATGCTCGATCAACTGCTCATATTTCATAATGTACACTTGCACTCTCTGTCGGACACTGGTCTCGACATCACCCAATGTCTGACAGCCTGGAAAGCTGCCACAACCCTTTCTCTCATACCTACTGGCGTCGTCGGGGGAATGGAGTAGACCTTCTGCTTCACAGCTCCCCATAAGAAGTCCACTGGCGTTAAGTCTGGCGTTCTTGGCGGGAAAATACGAATTGCACAACCGATACCAATCTATCGATTCAGGTTAGTTGCATTAAGGTACCTTCTGACAGGTAAAGCCTGATGTGCAGGCCAACATACGTGCTCGTATGACCAGGGGGATATTTTTTAGTCAGTGAGGCACCAGATTCTCGAGAATATAAAGATAACGCACGCCGTTCAACCAAATAAACCACTTTAATTGAAAGTTTTTCCCAATCTCGCTTCGTTATAGAGATACTGGTAAACTGGGAAACTTATAATGGAGTGCCCTGTGACGACAAACCGTTGGTTTTTTCGAACAAATGTTTCCTACAAAAATGCGTATATTTTCACGTAGAATACGAAAGCCGGCCGCGGTGGCCGAGGGGACTGAGGCGCTACAGTCAAGGTCTGCACGGCCACTACGGTCGGGGGTTCGAATCCCCCCTCGGGCATGGATATTTGTGCCGTCCTTAGTATAAGGTAGTTGATAAGTAGTTTGTAAGTTTAGGGACTGATGACCTCGTAGTTAAGTCCCATAAGCTTGACAAACATTTGAACATTTTTAGAATACGAAAATACGAATAATCATTCTCTGATCCCCTTCAAACCATACAACTGTTACTAGAGATTTTTTTTTTTTTTTTTTTTTTTTTTTTTTTTTGCGGAATTGTGCCTTTCCAGATATATCGGCTGGTATAAATTAAAATGGGACACCATGTATGCTGCAAACGGGAATAATTAGGTATATTTTAAATGTTCAAATGTTTGTAAATCTAAGGGACGGCGAGCTACCGCGTGCTCCGCAGCAAGACACCTTAGAGCGCCCGGCCACTCCATCGCGGCGCTAGATTTTAATAAACATTCAAAAGCATTAGAACAGATCTAAATCAAAACATCTATTGTTATATAATTTCAATATATATATGGATGACGCCTAGTGTGGAATTGTCGGAACATGTCTGGAGGAAAAGGAAAATTAATAAATAGAAATTTAAAAAAATCGGTTGCAAAAGACCGAAACTTTCTTATCATCATGGTAAAACGTACCTAATACTTCTGTTTGGAACGAAGGACGATTAGAGTTTGACCTCCTGTCATTTCTCTTTGCTTGTCTGATGTAATTTCAGAAGTGTCAATGTTATTTAATCTGAATTAATCAACTTTGCCATTATGTTCTTGTCGAATTGAGTAATGAGAGCTTAAAGAGATGTCTGTCAGCAGTAAAGAAGGAAACAAATATCTTGAAGTTGACTAACCAGAAAAAAGTGAGAAATGATAGGCTAACGTTAGCAGGTCACAGAAATTAAACTGAGATAAACACGAATGAGAAAAGCATTGGAGAGTGTTGCGAATATGTCGGAGACACTGGTTTGTTTCTGACCGATAAGAAAACATCTCAGATATGCCGACAGGAAAGTGACCTCAGTGTAAACAGCATAAAGCTTTAATCTCCGGCTTAAAGCAGTCATGCTTGGTTTAAGGCGTGTGTTCCAGTTTGGTTTGCACCACTGTCGTATAGTTGCAATGGAAAAGGAGGTAAAGGTAGGTACAGCCATGGTGCTGGATGTATCCAATCTGATATAGCGCAGCCGGCCGCAGTGACCGAGCGGTCTGCAGCGTGCCAGTCACGGTCTGCACGGCCGATGCGGTCGGGGATTCGAATCGTCTGTCGGGCATGGATGTTTGTGTTGTCTTTAGTGTTAATAAGTAGTTTGTAAGTTTAGGGACTGATGACCCCACAGTTAAGTAATAATGTTTGTAAATCTATCGGACCAAACTGCGTGGTAATCAGTCCGTAGCTTACAAACTACTTAAACTAACTTAAGAACGACACACACACCCATGCCCAAGGGAGGACTCGAACTTCCATGGCGAGCAACCGCGCGCTCCGCAGCGAGACGCTTTAGACCGCTCGGCTACTCCACCGCGGCCACACATTTAAGTCCCATAAGCTTTACAAACATTTAAACATTTTCTTTTGTTTTCTTTTCTTTTCTTAACATCAGTAAACTTTCCTGGGTAGCTCTACCTTGAGCCTGTGATCATGAATTATTAACAAATTAGAACGTGAATTTAGAAATTGGGTTCGTATGATGAAGAGCAGTGCCTATCATCGTGAAATAAAATAAAAATTGAAATTTACTATTTGCAAAACTATTACAGTGATTTCAGCTGGTGTGAACACTGTGCACTGAAGGTGTCACAGGTCTTTTCTATGATTTTTCCTTTTAAACTAATTTGGACATACAGGCTCTTTGCATTAAGTGCAGAAGTCACTACCTTGTTCCTTTCTGTGGCAAAACGCCATTAGAAAACGCTCGTTCCAGCTTCACGCTCCACATCTTGACACGATAATCCTTCGGGTGAAGATCAACGCCTGGCATTTCATCTAGTGATATCTATAGAGCAACACCTACCTGAAGGATCCCCTGGATTGGACTCCACGCGATTGCTTGTTGAAAAACGACAGCAGACGTACAGAAATACGTTGAAATATCAGGCAGCCTTCCATAACGCTGCACGGAATGCGCCCAGCCCCGGATGTGTGTGAGTGGGGTGGTGGTGGGGGGGGGGGAGGGGGCAAACCGATGTATCTGCGCGAGGCACCTACAGGTCTTCAAGAGAAAGTGACGTGTCCCAGAAAAGTGGAGGGGTGGGGGACCCTAACAGTGAGACGCTGAGCAGAAAAGGGGAGAGGGACCAAGAAAGGTCGGATACCGAACGGGTGATTTCGCACCACTCGCGAAAGGACTGATGTAAACAAAATTTTATTCACACACCTTACGCAAATGTTCATTGCAAGCTCGAGTCATACCGTGCTGAACTACATCACTGTAATAAATATTTGGTAGGAGTAAATATGAAACTTCTTTTTACGAATGTTGTTCTTCAGGTGAAAATAGTTTCTAATGTTTTGGACTGATGGTAGGTAAGAGAGTCGTTTTTGCATTCTGCGACAGTTTATTCATGCCAATTTTAAACACTCATATAAGATTGAGGCGAGATATTTTACTTTGGTAAGCTAATTACATATTATTAAGAAATGTTGGATGAAACGTTTCACGAAAATGTCGACAGATAAACTTTCAGGGCGATTGGACGGTGACCTGTTTGTGTTTAGTGTTCAGTTTAGGACCACGTTTATGTGCCAGTCGTCATATATGACTAATATGGCGGCAACAACGCCCTTAGAGTTAAGCTTTGATAAAAGTACGTGTTAGTTTCGTCACGTAAGTGGTGATTACAGGAGTGTGGCAAAGACAACATATCATTGTTATACAGCGATTATTTTCACCACGTTTGGTGGGGGGGGGGGAGGGGGGAGGGGGCGAGTGGATCTGTGAAAAGTATAGCTGCCGCAACTGCCTTGTGCCGATGACCGAGAAACCACCCTTTATCCAGAACCGTTCAACCACTAACCATAACTCATGAAGACTGGTCGGAGCTTCTACTACCGTTGTGGGTCAACGATTGTCATACGCCACTTTTGATACCACATTTATAACAGATAGATTTTATGATAAATTAAATGACGCGGTGAGATCCTGTGGCCTTTGGAGCGGTATCACGCTGCCAGCTTAGCGTCAACAAGCCAGTGTTACATTCGGATTGGATGTCAGTCGTTTCGAGCCTTTGTATGGAGCTATGCGAAGTGCTCATCTTGGAGGTAGTAGTGGAACAACGTTCATCCTACACTCCTTTTGATAGCAAATTGATTGAAAAATAATTATATGGACCAATTAATCGTCCTTGCCTCGCCCTTTCGGAAATCCCAGCTGGGAATTCGCCTCCCCTCCTACTGCCTTCTCCACTCCCCCCCCCCCCTCCGCTTCCCCCTCCACTCCCCTTTCGCTTCCCCCTCTCAGTCACCTCACAATATTGTGCCTTTGACCTATTTGCCCTTAGAACCCTCGACTTCTCGATTCAGAGCCTATCATAGTAGGTTCAAATAGGTAAATTGCGAAGACAATTATCCTAGAGACACCACCTTCCCCCACCCTCTCCCATTCCCTTCTGAATCACTTGTAAATATTGCGCCAACTTAAACTTATTTATAAGCCAAAACGTAAACATCTGCTCATGCGAAGTACATCAGAAGGGGAAAGAAATTCTTTTCACAATACTACAGATCTGTACTGTATTTGCACTACATATTTCAAGCTGAAAAGGTGGAGTCATCTCAACAACAGAACACAGCGTTATCTGAAGGTGCATGTCAACGCCGTTTAGAGGCATAGATGACAAGAGCACGACAATAAGCCACCTGCCTAAACTACTTCTGGTCAGATGTCCTGCTGGGCCAGAACTGCAGACACCAGGGGCACTCGTCCCATTAAAGTGCCGGATTCTGCAGTGTATAGTGCGAGGTGTCTAGCTGTGTTGTAGTATCGCAGCAAATGATACTCCACCTGAGCGTTAGGTGATAAAGCTGGATTCTAAATTATCTAGAGGTGAACGTGTAACAGACCACATACTTGCCACTGATATGTCGTATTCCTCTGCTTTACCCCAAAATTGAAGGATGATTATTTCATAGATTTCCACTATTTGCTCGATTGTGATACACTGGTCTTCACACACCACAGTTTCCATTTCTTTTGTCGCTCTTGGGTTTGCTTGAATAGATGGTCTGCCACTCTAGAAGACGGGAAATAGGCTTTTTTGGGGATTTATTGTCACAGAAAATAAAAAAATAAATAAATCGACAGTACGAAAAAGGGTATGTATCATACATATCAGGACTGTAAATAATAATTTTTGTGATGCGTTTCATTCCTAACTGGTGGCTATGCAGCGTTTTTGCGATGACGTCTCCGTTTCTCTGGGTTCCACGTCCAGATAAACAGCGCTTGTAAGTTTTTAATTATAATAAGCCAATGAATGTCGTTCGATTAAATGTAATAACAGTGACAGATTTCAGTACTGTCATGTTGCTTTCCAACAGAAAAAAGGACAACGTAACCTTGTTAATTTTATTAGATTATTCGTAGGTTATCGATTGATTTAATAACTTGTAGCGAAAGAGAAATATTCTGTTACTTGGTCGTACGAGGTCTGTAGCAGGGCGGCGGGGGGGGGGGGGGGGGGGGGACACGCATTCAGAGCTAACGGCGACCGGTGGCGAGCACGGGGGGGCTCTGTTATTCGGAGGGACAGCGGTTTCCGGAAGACGCCTTACGGCCGAAGACCACAGCAGGTAGGACTGAGGCGTGAGCCTTCCAAGTATCTGGCTGGCGCCACCGACGCTGGCGTCATCTGGCCGAGAGCGTAGGAAGGAAGGAATCTTAGGGTTTAACGTCCCGTCGACAGCGTGGTCATTAGAGACGGAGCTAACGCTCGGATTTTTGGGTACGGATGAGGGAAGGAAATCAGCCATGCCCTTTGAAAGGAACCATTCCGGCATTTGCCTGGAGTGATTTAGGGAAATCACGGAAAACCTAAATCTGGATGGCCGGAGGTAGATTTGAACCATCATCCTTCCGAATACCAGCTCCAGTGCGAGAGCGTCTGGAGCAATACAATATCCCGCCATGGGCGGTGTACGGAGCTTTGCGAGGGGAGAGCTGAGACGTCTGGCGCCGAGTTGTCGAACGCCAGGGCGGTACCAGCAAGGACACTGTACGTCTCCGGCGCCAAGCTGGCGGGCGCCACAATTACAATATTGAGGGAGTTTGGCCGTTTGCTGGGAACAACTTACTGGCCGTGTTTTCGAAGGTGCCTGAAGGCCATCCGCCGCTACCGTGAGAACGCTGGACGTAAGGGCGAGGCCCGGCCGGTGGAAACGCGGGAGAGCTGGCCATTGGCTGCTGTTTTATAGTAAGGGGGTTCGCCTGCCCGACTCCCGAACGCAAGCCATGATTTGCCGTACTTTGGCGCCTAGCTGTGGATTAGCGTTTCAATAGAAATAGGCGGGGCCTGGAGGCTTTGCAGAGAGGAGACGGAGATTTTAGAAGTGGAGAGAAGAGACGTGATGGGCAGACGCTTCTCTTCTGCTCTCAGTTTATACTTGTCGTAGAGCAGCTGTACTTAGAGTTTGTTGCACAACTTTTGGAGTTGCTCCAAATTTGTGCTAATAGAGCTGAGTATTGGCAAGCCGAGAGCAAGGTCAGCCTGCATGATATTAGACACACCGACGCGCTAATTGCGATTGTCACAGTTCTAGTGTCATCTCTGTCCACAATACATCCGTGTTTCACACGTAAACTGTCTGCACGACAAAGCCGAACGAGTGAGATCGTAGGCACTGAGATCCGCCGTGGTCGAAGTTGGCTGATATTAGTTAAATATCGCTTCTGGAATACGAAGCTGAATTATCTCCGGGTCCGCGACTTGCAGCTATCGACGCACATAGCCGCCGTTCAGCCGTCGTTTTGCCGACATCGCCAGCCAGCACAATTTTGGTACGGTATAGCGTGCATTTGCTAATGTTTCAAGGGGTGCTCACGTTTACGGACTGTTGAAAACGTTAGGTAAATTCACAGTAATCTGGTATAGGAATATTCCTCTCGATTACGCCAAGGTTTCCAGTTAAATGTGGGTTGTCACAAGTGTTTAGAATCAAATAAATTATCTTCAACTTACTAGTCACTTGCTTGTAGGAGAGAATTTCTGCTTTGTAAAATTCGTAAAATTTGTTCTGTGTTCCATTGTACGTGTATCTTGCTTTCAGCTCTGACGTTCATTTGACTTCATAGAAGAAAACTACTCAAAACAAATTTCTTTACTCAGATCATTCATATTAGTTAACCCCCCTGTACACAATTTTGGATGGGTTTTATTACTTGGGAATTAACAGCATAAATTCATTAATTCATCAATGGTGGGTCAGCCACACCTATCCTTTAATGTCAAGTGAACAAACCATTTGCATACCGTCCTACCTCTCCCCTTCCTTACTGAACTGTTATTTTTTATAATGCAGCTGAACCGGTAAAACCTAATTCAGAAGCAAGAACAGCAAATTAAAAGAAATAAAAATAACACAAGTTATCAGTTCATGATACCCACTACTGGGAATCATGAAAAGTTGGGCCAAGGATCATTTCTCCGTTTGCACAACAAGATTTATTTAACAATTACAACAACAGGCCCCTACAACTTGAAGCTGTAAATCAGACAAATTCCAATTACTGAGCCGCACAAGTAGCCTAAATTTACAACAGATGCGACCAACAAGGCTTGCAATAAAACATGGCCAAAATAAATTAACGCCTTACTATCTTACTAAATGGGGCCTGCATTAAAATACATTAATCATAGTGAACATTGAACCATACATAGGAAATAAAACATGAAATCAAACCAGGTGGGAGCATAGTTACAAAACAATATATATATATATATATATATATATATATATATATATATATATATATATATATAATACGGTCTCACGTACAAAAATGTTCAAATGTTTGTAGAGCTTATGGGACTTAACTGGGGGGTCATCAGTCCCTAAACTTACAAACTAATCATGAACTAGCTAATACTAAGGACGGCACAAATATCTATGCCCGAGGGGGAATTCGAACCCCCGACCGTAGTGGCCGTGCAGACCGTGACTGGCGCGCCGCAGACCGCTCGGCCACTGCGGCCGGCGTCCGACGTACACTGACGCTCACCGGCGCTTACCAAGCAAGGCAAAAGAATAATATACAAATGGCTGTTTCGGGCGGAACTTGCCCGAAAGGAAAAAATACTCAACTTAAGATTCCCGACCGCTCGTATCAGTCACCTAGGCCCTAGGCGCCGAGCACCGCACTGCATCGCCCGGCAAGATCAGCCGCCACCGGCTGGCCAGCCACTCTCACATATGGAAAAGACAGGCTCAGATTAACAGCATGAACATATAAAATTTACTACCTTAACTAAATAAATGGGTAACTGACCATTAATCTAAACAGCCCCAATCTTAACGGCATGAAAATATAAGAATCACCAACTCAACCAATAAAATAATAACTGACACATCTAAACATCAGCTGCCTAAATACAGTCAGGAAGAGCCACGGGAGGTAACAACAACAAACCGTTGTAATAGCAACTGTGGCTGTAACCTTAACAATAATAACACGTTAACAGCATGACACGGATAGATACATACACAACAGGTGATATAACAGACTACAAATAACTTAAAATGATAATTCAATTACTACATCAAATAAATCCCATGATAGTGCTCGAAAGAGTGCTTGCTCTGTCAACACAAATGGCCACGAACTGTAGTAACAGGTATCTCGGGCCAATCATAGACAGAACTGTAATACCATTAAACCGCCGACACACACGCCCTCAGCGTACCCAACTGTGCCTTTTCAGCAAGAAAACTAAATTAGCAGTGCACTGAGTACAATTTCACACCCCTGTATATACACTAGTAGAAATACCCAGACAGAATGACCGCAAGTCGGAAGGCAATAGTCAGTCACTAGGCGAGCACGTAAACAATCAGCTGCGACTGTTTAAATGTTGTTACTACGTACACGTGCACACTAGCTCACCATCAACACTATCCTTACAAACCCGTTTCCACTGTCAAAGATATGGAAATCACAACCAGTCCGCACACTGAGAACTCAGCAGTGTCGGTCTCAATTACCAGCACTCGAGGAAAACGTGATGGCACATCAACAGGCAAAATTGGCCTCTCTTCCTGTATCTTTCATGCAGGCCTGTTATTCCAACTAACAGCACTCAAACTCACGGCTCCAGAGATCCCGACGACGCGGCCAATGTTCCCACGCGCGTGACCAGCCCCAAAACAACATGCACGGCCAAGCCGCCTCGTTCCCCGGAAAACTCGCCGTGAGCCGCTGGAACCGCACTCTCTCTGACGTCAAGCCAACGACCCTCTCTCGTCCGTCCGTCACGAGGCATCGATCTCAGGCGAAGATAACACAAGCAGTTGCTAACATCGATACACGAACCGCTACGGTTCACTTAACTTTTATATTTCCAACACACCCACCATAAATATATCATTCAACAGCTATATAAGTACGTAGGAGTTTGTCGATATATTGCATTTTGGCCACATGGTGCACTTACAAAATGGGATGTATGAAGGTTGTCTACGAGCTCGACAGATAATTGTTAATGACGTAAAACAATGCCATAGAAAACGAAAATCCTACGTAATTTCATATACGATGTACTGTTCAAAGTATATTAAAAATTTCAAATGAATCGGTTGAAAATTGTCTCAGGTATGTTTCCTGCCAACTTGAAAAATGCCTATTCTACATACGCACGTTTGAAGTTGTCAGTAGTAGAAAATCATGAATAAATCTGCAATATATTTAATGTAAGATACAATTGGCTTTCCAGATTACCGTCCTGCTCTTGCATTTCTTTTCTCCTTATCCTTGAAGCGAGTAAATAAACTCAGTCAGGCTGCAATCTCTCTGAAAGTTTTATGCCATGTTTGTCGATCTCTAGCCACATGTCGTAGCTGTTTGGGCCTATTTCCAGTTTCATTGCCTTCATTACGTGCAAAACTGATGACAATCCGTCATTTACGCACAAACCGCAATATACGTGGCTGTATCCAAGACTGTTTTACCACTCGAAATGGATTTTGGGGCCAATACCCATACAGTCGAGTTGAAGCTTTGGTTAGTGTTTTGTGTGTAATCGCCGATGCATCACTTTAGTAGGTATTCAATAGTCAATTCTTCATAGACTAGTTAGATAGTTTCATAGACGTCAATTGGAAGAGCTGGCTTATGTTCATCCACACCTACATTTACGTACATACTCCGCAATCCACCCAAAGGTGCTTGGCGGAGGGTACTCAGTACTACTACTAGTTACTTGCTTTCCTGTTACACTCCCATATAGAACGAGGGTAAACCGAATACTTCTGTGCATCCGTACGAACCCTAATCTCTCTGATTTTATCTTTGTAGTCTTTAGGCGAAATGTAGGTTGTCGGCAGTAGAATCATCCTGCAGTCCGCCTCAAATTCCAGCCCTCTACATCTCTTTATCAGTGCTTCTCGTAAAGAAAGTCGTCTTCCCTCCAGCGACTCCCATTTGAGTTCCAGAGGCATTTTGGTAACACTGGAGCATTGATCGAATCTACCAGTTGCAAACCTCGCCGCCCGCCTCTGAACTGCCTCATGTTCTCCTGGTGGGGATCCCAATCACTTGAGCAATACTCAAGACGGAGTCATACAAGCGTTTTATATGCGGTCTCCTTTACAGACGAATTAAACCTTCCCAAAAGTCTCTTAACAAACCGAAGTTGACCCTTCACCTTCACGACGGCTGTCCTTATATGCCCGTTCCATTTCATATCGCTGTGCAGCGTTACTGCTAGGTATTTAATTGACGCGACTCTGTCAAGCAGCACACTACTATTACTGTATTCGAACATTACAGGATTGTTTTTACTATTCAACTGTATCATCTTACATTTTTCTACATTTTTCGCTAGTTGCCATCCCTCACACCACCTAGAAATTTGGTCCAACTCATCCTGCATCCTACTACAGTCATTCAGTGACGACACTCTCTTGTAAACCCAGAATCATCAGCAAAAACCGTAGATTGCATCTCACTCTGTCCGTCAGATCATTTATATATGTAGACAATAACAGCGCTCCTATCACACTTCCCAGGGGCACCCTTGACGATACCCTAGTCTCTGATCAGCACTCGCCATCGAGGACAACGTACTGAGTTCTATTAATTAAGTAATAGCCAAACTGTTTGCAGCTTTCTCCCAGTTATAAGCTTTTGGGGAAAAAATTAAATTTTTCGAAAATTCTAAGTAGGAAGGAAGAGTAGGGTTTCACGTCCCGTCGTCATCGAGGTCATTACAGACAGAGGACAAGCTCGGATTGATATTGCCCAAGGACGGGGAAGGAATTCGGCCGTTCCCTTTGAAAGGAACCATCCCGGCATTTCTCGAGTGATTTAGCTAAATCACGAAAAACCTATCTCTGATGGGTGTTTGAACCGGCGTCCCCCCAATTGCGAGTCCAGTATGTTAACACTGCGCCACCTCGTTCGATAGTACTGTGTGTGGTTTCGCAGCCTTCCATAATAATGGCACGGAGACTTTGAGCTTATTTTACTGTTGATTTTGTACATCGCTTGTTTATAGCAGCAAACGTAACAGTTTAATTTGCTGTAAAAAGAAACACGCAGCACCACAAGTTGCTTTGAAATAAATACACTTTATCTAGAATTTTCAACTCTATCAGGAGAATAAAATTAGAAATGAATTAATTTATAGGTCGTATAATTCTGTCTTCTAATGAAAACACCCATAGATGGCGTTTGTAATAGATTTAGCTCTAGGGAACCCATTTGTTTTGATATATTTAGATGACGTCTATTCCGAAGCTTCACTGAAATATGCAACTATGCGCCATATATAACGCGATCAAATTATATTGTAATACAGAAACTGCCAACCACAATTTCAAAATAGTAAATCATATTACCTGATATTCTTTATCCATGCCGTCAGATCGCCTGCTATCACTTGTCATAATTATTTATAAAAGACTGCGGGTTATTGAATGTCATAGGAACTACAAATGTTGCTTCAAGTATTAATTTTTTGTTGCATCAATGACTGTTCATGAAAACACTTGTTAACACATACTGAGCGAATCATAGTCTGACCGACTACATGACTTTACTACTTGCGTGTCATAACGCGCTCGTATATATAAACAATATTGGTTTCTAAAATGTTCCAGAACAAATTTGATACAATTTAGTTACTGATTATTGTTTCTGAAACATTAATGTACAATTTTCAAAAATAATAGGCAATGACAGATGAATAATTATAAATCAAAATTATTTTTAAAGATATTCATATCAAATGAAATCGGAAATTAGATGTCTGTGCAAATTACGATTAGAGCAGTGTTGGTTTGTTTAGGTAATTGAAATTTGTTGATATTAAGACAAGACCTAAGTCCTACCACAAACAAGCTATATTAAACTGTTTGGTATAATTTCAAACAACCTCAGGAAATGTTAGTAAGTAAATCTATATAATAACATGAACATTTGCACAATACTTCAGGTCATCGCTATTACGAAACTTTTAAAAATATAATTAATTTGACAGAATGGTCCAAACAGCAAAGTTAATGGAATGACAAAGTATTTTCGTAGTATATTTTACATTGCAGTAACCTGTAAATATATCAATAGCTGTACATAGATAGTCCTTCTGTTACGTACATAAACGTAATTAGTATCCGGAGGTATATTTACCAACACAGATGGATTCCTAGGGCTAAATCTAATACACGTGGAAATCTAGATGAAGTGTAATTATTTCAAAGAAACATTTGGGGTTGCATGTTTCTTTTTGCAGCAAATATTTCACTGTGGTTTCGATGCAGAACATTTTTCAAATGCCCTCACAAATAAAAATTAATTGGGTTTAGATTCGCAGATTGTAGAGGACAGGCAACTGGCTCGCCGCTACCATTCCATCACCGTATGTGTTATTGAGGAATCGACACTAAAATGAAGAGGAGCTCCATCGTGCACGGAAAATCTGTGAGAAAGATGTGCGTCTGTATTTTCCCTGATTACTGCCTTGGAGACAATGAAATGTAACAGGAAAACAAAGCGTTTTCGAGCCCGTGTCTATATAACAGTATGTCTTCGTATAAAAATGTGTGTTGTACTTGTGCCGTACATTTTTGTTACAGCTCGTATTCCACTTTATTAATGAGCTGCACAGTTTCGCTTTGGCTCGTCCAACGCCGTGGTGCGGTAGTGTGCTGCGGAGATTCCAATGTATTATAGACATGTATCTTCAAACTAAGTGAAAATTAATTTCGTACCTATACTTCCCACGACATAATAAAAACGTTATGAGCGATTCTCGTATGGTGTCTCCTCTTAGCAAGCATCCGCAACGTCCTTTTTTCCCTCAGAGAGCCTTAATAATTTCCACATTCAATAACAGGCCCCTACAACTACTTTATTATGAAACAAAGTAACCAGCGAAACAAACATGAGGCAAGGCGCTAAATTTAGACAGAGACCTCACAGCGTAGTAACTGCGTAGTCACATGTACTGACTGTATAAAAGTCAGCGACTGGCGTTGCTCCATACGAAGGAATCTGTTTATGAAAACACACTGGCGGAACATTTGTTTTTCTCCAGAAGTCTTTGAAGAGTTAGCAAATTTATAGCGAATTACACTCGACGAAATACGTTTTCCTATTAAAGCTCACCGCTGAGGTAGTCGTTCATAGACTGCAACCTTACAGTGCGAAGCAATCATTACCACATTGATCATAGCATGGGCGTAGCCAGAGGGAAGGGGAGGGGGCGGTTTCTGGGGTTCAACCCCTCCCGAAATGTTGACAAAGCTAACAAAATACGTCATCATTCTGTATCAAGATAGAGTTCGCCTACATTTTGCCAAGGCTGGGAAGCGGTTAGCATTCTCCATACAGTCCCGATGTCTCCCCAAGCGATTCCCATATTTTTTTTGGAGCCCTGAAGGAAGAGATTCGTGACCGTCGGTAGTTTTTGGAGGAAGAGGTGCACACCTGATCCTATAGCTAACTGCAGACATCTACGAATTGACCGTCTTGTCTCAAAGTGGGTTAAATGTATTAACAGTTATTGTGATTACTACTGAAATTATGAGCACGTGACTTAACTTTTTCCTAGATGTCTTCTTCTAATATGGCTGTTCGTTACAGATAAGCGTGACTTGCCTGTTTTCCAATCACTAGAATCAATTCTTTGCTCAAGGAACCCACGGTAAGTTATGGTAAAGAGGGAGACTAAATCTGTCGGAGATTCTGTTTAGAAACAGAGCCCTGGAGCTTCAGTGCGCTTTAGATATTTTAGCTGTTTTTTGACACCACTATTAGTAATTACAGTGTGACACATTTCTTGATGTTCCTATATAAACGAATCAAGGTTACCGTCTAGTGAAAGAGTATCTTGAAACATGTCAAACTGAACGTGTGGTCGTGTTCCATTTTGTGTTATTCATTGTTCTAAAGTGTTTCTCCGCCATTAATATTGTCTATTTCTACTTCATTTTATTCCATTATTAATGATCAATGCCCCATGTTTATACATGTTTCCACCCGTGTGATTGAACTTGTGTGTGCGGAGCGCGCGGTTGCTCTCCGTCGGAGGTTCGAGTCCTCCCTGGGGCATGGGTGTGCGTGCGTGTGTGTGTGTGTGTGTGTGTGTGTGTTGTCCTTAGGTTACTTTACTTTAGTTTAAGTAGTCTGTAAGCTACGGACTGATGACCACGCAGTTTGGTCCGATAGATATACAAACATTTTTGAACTTGTGTGTTCGTATGAATGTGGAAGGTTGCTTTTAATATTGACTGACTGCCGCGCAATGGCTTACAGTCGCCGCCTCGCGCTTTAGGCCTCGTTTGCTTTAGTTAAGTACACATGGCTTCGTATGTTGTTTGTACTGCCGTCTGGTGGGTGGCCAGAGACAACCCTACTTGGCAAGATGGCGAGGTGGCCTGTTCTTAGTGTAGTACCAACTTAATCATGGAGCTCTAGTAGAGGGTATTATCTTCTTCAGGTAGCAAGGATTGGTAGACAGTAGGCTCTGAACGTACTCTGCATCGCTTTCAGCGCGCCCTACATCCGGTGCGTGGAGGGGAAGGCTTTGCGCATTGCCTGAGGCTTCACAATTGCCGCGACCGCCGAAGTGAGTATATCATCGAATCATGCTGAGGGGATGGCATGCTGTTAGAACTTTACTTTGTTCAAGACCAGGTAGTCTTGGTTTATCAGTGATAGTTTTCCTTGAGTAATTCTTTCACTATGTGAGGCGAAGTGTTTAATTTACAGAACTCGAGTAATTCAGTGTAAATTTAGTAAATGCATTTTCATTCCAGTGATGATTTTGTGTCCGGTTTTCTCAAGTTAGAATACACGTGTGTGGCCTTCAGCCTTTGTGTAAACTTAGTATGTTTGAATTCGTTGTTGATTTTAACTAAAGTTTTCGTGTGATGTCTGTTTCCACGAGCGTGCTAAATCCTTTCTCGAAATTTCTTGTTTGATTCTGTCTTTCCTATCTTGGTATGATCGATTGCACGATGTGCTCTCGTAACGGTCATTGTTTCGGCCTTCAGCCATGCTTTTACTGATACTAGCTTTCTTCTATATGAATTCTCGCATGTGCTTTACTTGCTTATTCTAAATAAATTTCTTTTTGTAAATTCTATGTAATTCACTGTGGTCGCACACCACGTGGTACATACAGAGAGTATGCCGATGCCTCCCCGCACATGAGTTCGTATGGTGCATAGTTTAATTTTGATTGTGCTTGAAGACACCTGCCATCTTGTCAAAACGCTACCTACGCTTTGTTTTGCCACTGCTATCAAGTGTTCCCACATGAGTAATGTGTCGCAAGCATTATGTACATGTCTGTGAGAGAATGAATGTGCTTTCCTTTATCCACTGTGTATTTGCAAATTTCCTCCCGCATTACCTCCATATTCATAAAGAGCAGAAACAATTTTATTAAGGGCAGTAACTTTATGATTTAATTCACTTTTCTACAAGGTGTGTGCTTTATTGTGATTATTTGGTTTCCCCACATTTTGCTTGTTCATTTTTATTGAATAGATAATAATTTAAAGTATCTAACCTCTGCTTTATAATTTCATGCTCCCTGTCCCATGTTTAATTATCTATTCCTTTTTTTTATTCAACATTAATTTTGTGTTTGTTAAAACGTTGGCTGCTCCCTTAAGGAGTGATCAGTTAGATAAATTTCCGTTGCGCATTTACTGTGGCCACTCGCGAAGTAATTTAGAGCAGCAGTGAGCGTTTTAACTTGCATTTGCAGATCTCAACTGCCCAAGATCTTACATATAGAATTTAACAGGCTATTTTCAGTCTGTACACTTATATTTTGCCATTTACAGCTTTCACTTACCGCAAAAATGTGAGTTGAGGAGTGCTTCTGTGATAATGTTTCAGACGTTATTGAAAGCTTCATGTACTACCTTTCTGATTGCCATCCTTTTTTCGATCTACATTTGCCTATCATCTTGTTATAATTTGACTTGTCCCGGTTTTGAAGAATACATAGATTCTGAAGAAGATTTTCTAACACTGTTTCTATATCATGTTGATTTTCTTGGGTAAGCTACAGGGCCGTCTTAAGCCATGCAGGGGCCCTTGGGCACTCTGTGTTTTGGGGCCCTTAAAAAAACTAAATGAATGCATCAGAATGACGTACATTTATTTAGTGACTTAACTGTTTAAAATAATACCAACCAAACACTAGTGATTAGTTCCATAAATTAGTCTTTCATTCAAATTAATGATGTCTTTAAGGATTTTCAGAATACAATATGTACAATTTTTGAAGTATGTCTCTTTCCATGCAGATAACTGGCACATAGATCAGGGGACCCTACAACAAAACAGAAATTTCCTTTGAATGAACTCATCAGGATGATGTCGATTTATTTCGATTATTATTATTATTATTATTATTATTCGTGTCAGAAGCATCATGTGTACAGAGGTTTATAAAGGTATAACATACAGAGATTACTTACATACATGTAAACTACGAACTATAAGCAAACAGACAGAAAATTATATACATTTGGCCCAAAAGCGGGCCAATTTAATAGTTATTATGGTTAGAAATACACAAATAAAATACTAGTGATTACTGTATTGCAAATTGAGCTTACGTTGCTGTCAAAGGTTTCTTTCGGGATTTCTGAAATGCAAAATCTTCTATTATGTCTTCAAATTCCAACTGTTTAAGAACGTCACTTTCTATACACATGATTGACAAATTAGTAATTCGTTTCTGTAGCATAGTCGTTCGTAATTCATTTTTGATTCTCTTTAACTGGGAAAATGAACGCTCTCCACTGCAATTGGTTACCTTTAGACAAAGAAATAGCCGGGTAGCAACTTCAACACTCATAAAGGTTTCTTCTATTTTATCTGCTTTTATTAAAGAATGTAAGGATGATATACTTAGCTCTGGAGATTCATTTGGAATGTTTTTCAAATATTGTTTTAAATGAAAACATTCTGATATGAGCTCTTCAACATTAAAGTCTGCATGATAAAATTCTGCAAATTCTTTGCACCTGTTTCTCAACTGTTAATAATCTATTTGTTTTAACTGAGTAAGGAAACTAAAATGCTTTCTCGTATGCTTCTGAACGTCGCTTCAAATTAGAATCCAATGTGTCAATTGTAGGCAGATAAACTTCTACACGAAATGTTTCTTTGGCACTCAGCTGGACAGTCTCTGACGAATCTTCGAAAAAGTGATATCCTTCCTGCAAATTCTCGTCCTTTGGGAATTACCCTTATAGTCAGCACCTGAATTCTTCTCTTTGGCTGAAGATTCATACTGATCGAATCTACTGCGTGCAGAACTGATGAAATCGGAAATAGATGCAAAAAGTTTTGTTGAAACGTCTATTATGACGGTACTACTTTGTAAAGTTACTTTTGTATTGTTGATAGTTCTCTAAAGGTCATCCCATATCTCCTTTTGGAGAATGCTCTTTCATTTTCTTGCAAAAGGTTTGAGCTTCATTTCTTGTTTCCACTGGCTACTAATTGACTTTAAAGCTTAAAATATCATTGTAGCTATTATGCAAAGCGTTAAGAGCGTCAGCACGAGCAGACCATCTGGTTTCAGAGAGGGACTTCAGAACTTCATTTACACCTAAACATTCTTTCAAAACTTTCCATCGATTGTTCGAAGGGCCTTGTAAATACCAGACGCCACGTATGAACGCCAGAATCCAGCTATCTGGGTAACGTTAAGAACAAAACCTTTTTTTTATTTGTGTTAGAAATAGCTATGCTCACAGAGAGGTAATAATGGAAATATAAGCCTTTACATGTAAGCAATGGTTTAATTTTTCTACAGATTTTTAACACAACACGATATACAGTCTGTTTAAAGTAAGCTACTTTTCTTGATTTTATTTAGACCAACTAAGGAGCTGAGGGCTGTTAAATGTATTTAAGTGATGCATGAGTGTGGTCTTCAAATTATATTATTTCGGATTAGTTCATTGTTAAATTTAAGTGTGACTCTCAACACGGGAATATGTAGGCCTAAGTCAAGCTATGAACAGGATATGTGGAAAAAAAAACTGAACTTCGCAAAAAATGCGAACAGGAAGAAAGTTGTACATGAAAGGCATTAAATTCAAAACTTAGCATGCAACATTCACTTTATTTCAAAGTGCACGCTACCAGAGAGACTATTTAGTCGTTTTCCAACGAAACCTTACGTTCAAGGTTATTAAACACATTTTGACGTCAAATATTCTCTGATTTATGATGTGTGTAATATATACGAGGAATTAGAGGGGGGGGGGGGGATACGGAGAGTACAATATGGCAGTTTAACATTATTCCGTAACTGTTTTCGAATGCAAATCTTGGTTACCGGTAACGTATGTGGACGTACCATTTATAATCCAGAAAATATGATAATTATAACTTATTTTAACTGTATGTGCTAAATATTTAGAGCGATAGCATATGCCTTATTTGGAATGTGAGTGTATCATATCTCTAAATATTCATCTAAGCACTAACTTGAAGTTGCTTGTCACTTACAGTCAAATGTAAGCAAATATATTTACTATGGTGTAATATTTTCTGCTTTAGGAAAGTATATTTAATGGCCTTAAGAGCATGTTAAAAAGCGTAGGAGTTCCGTCGTCTTTAAATGCGCGCCTTCAATGTGGGATTCAAAATGGCGGATTGTTTTGCTTGTACTATACAGTGCTCTAGCCTATCCACTGCCTGGACGGTCAACAGCAGCCCCGTGAAGGCTGCAATTGGGTACAATGTTCCGCCAAGTTATATTGTTCAAATGTTTGTAGAGTCTATGGGACTTAACTACGGGGTCATCAGTCCCTAAACTTACAAACTATTTATGAACTAACTAAGACTAAGGACGGTACAAATATCCATGCCCGAGGGGGGATTTGAACCCCCGACCGTAGTGGCCGTGCAGACCGTGACTGAAAGCGCCTCAGTCCCCTCGGCCACCGCGGCCGGCGCCAAGTTATAGCTGAAACAGACTTCCACAAGGTCTACTACACAGTGTCACCCTGTGCTCTGTAGCTAAGGTCCGTAATAATAACTATGATTTTGCATGCAGACAGGAAACCAAGTAATTTGCCACATCATATATCACACGTTTCGAGACAATTTCTGGGTCTTTATAAGTGCGACAAAAATTCACTTTAAAAGAGTCATTGCATAGGAGAAAGTAACGAGTTTCTAGGGGGGCCCTGGGCCTGTGCCCCTTGTGCCCCTATGGTAGAGACGATAGTGGTAAGCTAGGTACACGCAAGTCGCCAAAGTGGCGTCCAGTTGAAACACTTGCACCAGGCCACTGAGCCACACAAAATTATTATGATCGGCAGTACAAGTCATTGCTGCAACTATAAAGGCTTACGTACTCTCGGCAGCTCAGAGCCACAAACGTCCGGCTCGACGACATTGCTGATCGACAGTACAAATGAACGGTCAAAATGGACGGAAACGGTTCGAAAAGAAAGGACACAGTACGTTGTAACTGATGGAAAGTAATCTAGTAGAACAAAAGTGATATCTGGCCTTCCCCAGGGAAGTGTTATAGGGCCCCTACAGTTCCTTATTTTTTATAAACGATTTAGGAGGCGGTCTGAGTAGCTCTCGTAGACTGTTCGCGGATGATGCTGTCGTTTATCGGTTAGCAAAGTCACTAGAGAATCAGAAGCAACTGAAAAATGATTTACATAAGATATCTGCATGGTGCAAAAATTGGCAATTGATCCTTAATAATAATAATGTGAAGTTATCCATATGATCACTAAAAGAAATCCGTTGCAAGAAAAATCAGTCAAATCTACAGGCCGGCAATGTAACTAAATACCCAGGAGTAACAATTACGAGCAACTTAAATAGGAAAGAACACATAGAAAATATTGTAGGGAAGGCGGCCGAAAGACTACGTTTCATTGTCAGAACACTTAGAAGATGCAACAGTTGTACACTCGTGCTTATTGTGGGATCAAAATCCGGTGGGACTGACGGACGATTTAGAGAAAGTTCTGAGAAGGGCAGCTCATTTTGAATTATCGCGATATAGGGGAGAGAGTGTCACAGAAATGATGCACGAGTTGGGGAGGAAATTATTAGAAGAAGGGCGTAGTTTGATGCAGCGAAATCTATTTGTGAAATTTCTTTCTCCAGCTTCCTCTTCCGATTGCGAACATACATTGTTAGCACCCACCTACATAGTGAGGCAAGATCATCATAATAAAGTAAATCAGACAGAAAACAAAAAGATTTTGGTGTTCCTTTATCCCGCGAGCTATTAGAGAATGGAACGATAGAGAAATATCATAAAAGTGATTCGATGAACCCTCTGCCATGCACTTCAATGTGACTTGCAGAGTACCTATGTAGATGTAGACATATTTGTAAATCTATAGAACGTAACTACTGAGGTTATTAGTTCCTAGGCTTACAAACTACTTAAACTAACCTAAGGACAACACACACGCTCATACCCGAGAGGAGGACTCGAACCTCCGACATGGAGCAACCGCGCGCTCCACAGCAAGGCGCCTTTGAGCGCTTGGCCATTCCAACGCGGCGGAACGGTTCGCACGTTTCAAGATGTTCCATGTTGGACACCCGAATATAAATTAAATTCTTAATTTGGTGTAAGACGTAAGGGACCAAACTGGTCGGCCGCGGTGGCCGAGGGGACTGCGGCGCGTCAGTCACGGTCTGCACGGCCACTACGGTCGGGGGTTCGAATTCCCCCTCGGGCATGGATATTTGTGCCGTCCTTAGGGTTAGCTAGTTCATAAGTAGTTTGTAAGTTTAGGGACTGATGACCCCGCAGTTAAGTCCCTTAAGCTTTACAAACATTTGAACATTTGGACCAAACTACTCAGGTAAGCAGTTCCTAAACTACTGAAAGTACAGTCAAATTTTCCATTTCCTACTTTCGTTTCAAATGGTCATTCGAAGTACTGAAAGTTGGTGTATTATTATCTCTAGGCCTTCTATTTTGTATGTAAAATATCTTTGACCTGATCTAGAAGATATTTGGATTGTTATTATTTTCTGACTGCATTCGTGGTGTGGAGAGTTTCTGAATTCAGTGATTTCAATTTCTGATTAGAAGTATAAACAATGACTTGTGCCCTTATAATTTACTTTTAAATAATTCTTTAACTTTACATTGATGCAATTTGATTTTGTAATATTCCATGCAGTACTGACATAATCATCTGTAATACTGATGGGTCCAGTTTCACGCTAATTTTGGGGGTAACATTGTAACGGCACAAAGTTACCAGAATCGTGGCAGCCGCGCCGGAGTGGCCAAGTTCAATGGCTTGGTATGGCATGATGGAGACAGATGAAGAAGGAGATAGAGGAAGAAATTGAACAAAGGGGGTGAGGTCACGTTTGTGCAACCCGGCGGGCCTGCATCACAACACAGGACAAGGAAAGGAAAGGGAGTTGTGTGAAGACTCAGGATGTAATAGACAGCAGCTCAGACAATAGTATGCCTACAGAGCCTACTCATAGTTGTATGATCCTACCTGAATTAAATGTGAACAGAGTAAGCCAGGTGTGGTTGAACTTGTCAACAACAGTCCTAGGTGTAATCACCAAAGGGGACCCCGTTCTAAACGAAGGTTTATTACTGGATATTTTGAGTAACGATACAGGCGAAAATTACTTTCAGGTAAATGATTCTATTATTGCAGTGTATGAAGTCAAATGTTACCCGGAAAAGTCAATGCAATAGAGGTGCGAGGCAATGTCACATCATTTAGAGGCGTTGCATGATAAAGAAAGGGAAACATGGGTGTACCTGAGAAGGAGGATGAAATATGGTACTTCAAGGACAGTATATTAAAAAAGAATTGATTAATTCTGCATAAGACCTGTAAGCAAATGAAGCAGGTTTCACATTAGCGATGAGTTCTTGTGCTCATCAGATGAAGATGTCTAAACAGAGTATAGATATGTAAACGAAGGCTTCCGCGGCCGTTGTCATTGTATATAAAACTCTTCTGGGTTTTGGACCGCATCGTCAAAATATCAAACACTTCACCGACGTTTCGGCCACTATTGCAAGTGGCCATCTTCTGGGTGTAACACCCAGAAGATGGCCACTTGCAATAGTGGCCGAAACGTCGGTGAAGTGTTTGATATTTTGACGATGCGGTCCAAAACCCAGAAGAGTTTTATATACAGAGTATAGATAATTTGTGACATTACTCAAATGTTCAAATGTTTGTTAAGCTTATGGGACTTAACTACGGGGTCATCAGTCCCTAAACTTACAAACTACTTATGAACTACTTACGAACTAGGACGGCACAAATATCCATGCCCGAGGGGGGATTCGAACCCCCGACCGTAGTGGCCGTGCTGACCGTGACTGGAGCGCCTCAGTCACCTCGGCCACCGCGGCCGGCTGTGACATTACTACACGCGGAGGAAAAAAAAATGTGTACATCATTATTTGTATTATTAACATTTAAAAGTTATAAATGTGTTATTCCTAAATACATATTGCCTTAATGTGAAATCTCTCAATACTGGGCTTTCACAAATATTTTGGTGTGTTGAAGTAAACGTCTATTAACTAGCTGAGACTGGTTTGACATCACATTATCCTCAGATATAATACTGGCATGGTCTAAAGTTACCTAGCCTATTATACAAATGTAAAATATTATGTTTTTAAGAACGGTCCAGTGTTAGCTAGAGTAACGGTGTAACTTTGTACCAGTACTGGCATTAGAAGGCATAACTGTAGACTGGGATACCACCCGTCTGCTTTGAGCCATGACGTCATCAACACGTCGGAAAACCAGTATACGGGATATCGTAATACTTCTGTATTGTAGATACAAATAATCTGTAGTTATTATAGATAACAGAATGTACCATCGATCACAGGTCTCAGTCCAAAAATTCGCGCCTTTGGCGCTCACATAGAAAAATAAATAAATAAAAAGCGACGGTGTTCAATCTCTAGACTTACAGACTACTTAAACTAACACTAAGGACAAGACACACACACCCATGCCCGAGGGAACATTCAAACTTCTGGCGAGAGCGGCCGCGCAGTCTGTAGCATGATGCCTCAGACCACGCGGCTACTCCTGCGCTGCGTGCCCATACCAGCGCAGTGCAGGGACTGCCAGAAACAAACAAAACTGCAACACGCTGTTTTCAGTGCTACCAGGACATTACTGAAGTAGCCCTCGCTAGGAGTCATTAACCATCGAGTAGGTCAGCTAGCATACAAGGATCCCTAAGCGAAAGACACCAGGCCCAAAAGATGTTAGAACTTGGAAATGAATTTTCTGTTCCTCTTTTTTATTTGCCAATCTGCACGGCTTGGTAATGATCAATAGTATTATTTTCTTATAAAACAACTCAAGCTCTTAAGGTACACAGTTATTTAACCAATTTACCAAATACTTCTTATAAGACAACTGAAACTCTTCTGGTACAAAGTTATTTAACTAATTTACCAATTACCTTGATTTAGTAAGTACTCAAGATCGGTCTACAACAACAACGTTCTAGTTTAGAAAAGGTTTAATGCAACATTCAATAGTTTACAATAAAGTCTCGATGTACAACAGCTGAATAAATTCACTAAGGGTACCCTTTTAACTTTACAAGCTTTCAACCGACAGTATCTCAGAAATTTTACAATAAAGTTTCGAAGTACAACACGTGAACAAATTCACCAATGACAACCTTTTAAGTTTACAAGCCTTCAACCCACAGTATCTCAGTTTAGAAAAGGGTTTAACAATGAAAGCACGTCTTCTTTTTATAAAACGTATATATAAGATGACTGCAATTGGTTTACAGATAAAAGTGATATGCAAATAGCCAGTGAGATGAGTGAAAACTTACAATTTTACTTAAATGTCATTTGTGAAATTACTTTCGTAAATTGATGCAATCATTTTGCTTCTAACCTACTTCTGATATCAAATTTAAGGGTCGCCTCTAGCTTTTTATTTATTAAATATAAAATAACTATATATGCAGTGTCGACATGTAAGATTTTCATTTGTCAATAACGATAACTGGCAATATTGCACACTCGGTGCAATTGAAATATTTTCCCCTGACCTACCTATCTTTACGAGAATTTTACAAGAATTTTCCCTCCAGAATATTTCAGTCAAAGGTGGTTGAAATGAGGTAGGCACAAATTTGAATAAGAACTATATTCACGGTTTCTATTTTACAGCCTGACCAATACAACACAAATATGTCCATATGCCATATTACAAAATGATCAGTTTAAAAGACAATAAAATACAATTAATATCAAAATGAGAGCCTTTACATAAAATAGAAATTAAGTAAGGTTGCTACACGAATATAAAGGCTTTGACTGGCTAAGTCACAGGAGGGAAGTGGCAAAACCACGATGTATAAGAAACAAGTGAAATTTAACCCCAAATCCGATCCAGTCTATTTTGATCTACAAAAGCGTCCCCTCTGGCACACGATAAACTCCCACCTAACTACTACCATTCAACTCCCCTTCCTCAGCAGATGCGTTGGCGCAACCTTACCGTCTTTCTGTAGAACATTGTTGGAGTTGGCGAAGACCACCTGATGGCAGGCAGTGTTGACAGCAGCGATCGCGAATGTGAAATGACACGAGTAGAACAGGTTTTTTCGGTTAAGCCGACGACAATACTATAGTGAAAATAAAGCTGTTCTCTCAAGAAATGGTAAAAATTCTGATTACGAGTGGTGTAGTTGACAGCGAACACACACTTTAGAACATTACAAGTTTCAATTTATACTACAGTAGCCATGCAGGACTCATACACCTGACTGTGCAGAAAGCACACTGAAATAATTCAAAGTCCACGATCTGGATAGAACAGCTCCAGCCAGAGACTTCAAGATAGCACGATAGGCCAGGTGCGCGACCCAGACCAGAGTCACTTCTCCCTACACCAAAATTTCACAACTCAAAATCTTCCTCTCAAGCCCTTCCCGTCGGTGACTTCAAGCCAATCACAAATTTTGCTTATTGGTCAAACAAGTGGAACACAAGAGCTATTGTGATTCTTGAAGTTTTCCCGGCGGATATAATATTCCATCATCTTTCGGGAGTGCACCCGGGACAGCGACAATTCTTCGTCCGATATCTGGCCAGATGGCTGTAAGGTTTGCAGCCGAAATATCGGACGAAGAATTGTCGCTGTGCCGAGTGCACTCCCAAAAGATGATGAAATACGAGAGCTATTGTTCAACACGCCAGGCTCCTTCCCCACGAAACTGTCCCACGCTGCACTCTGCACGTAAACCAGCATTTCTCAGAAATCCGTAGAATTTGCGAACCATTGGAACGAATCTGCAGACGCTGAAATGACTTTACTGCCGTCCAGACGCCAGCGTCCGGTCGCGAGAGCGTCGCTCTAACTTCCCCAGAAATCACGTCTGGCAATTTACACAAAAATTCGCAGACACCCGCCCCCGCTGTTCCATAAACTCGGGAGCACGTGCAGACCAGAACGACGCCAACTTTTACTGCCTGTGCTCATTGTACTCTAGTGCCCTTCTGGTGCGTCGTGACCGCAGAGCCTCCCTACACAATACAGCACCGCAGCGGCAAACAAACTACCTGGCCTCAGGTCGGCCACAGACGTGACCAGCCCAAATATAAATGTCCATCTGCAGACGGAGTGGTTTCACCACGGGTGGTGGCGGCCAGCGCTCGCCCTCCAGGCGGTGTCGGCAGAATTCTTTGGAAGCTACTTCAGAGAACTTGCTGCCAGCAAACCCCGCCCCCTCGCGGATCCACAAAAGTGCCAGTCTGCTGGTGTCGCCAGCGCCTTCTGCCTCGGAAGACAATTATCCCATCGGCGATACTCACAATAATCAAAAAACATAGTCATACTCCCAGTGAACTCCTATCCTCTGATAATTACAAGACAAATGAAAGATATTGAATATAAACAAGATAATAGTATTGATATCCTTCCGGAATAAATCCAGACAAGAGTGTCCAAATAAAATGGAGCAAATAATTCTGAAATAGGACCACCACCTTTCAACACAACTCTCAAAATGTTAAGATAAAGTCTCGATAGCCAACATCTGGACACACGTACAAACGCCGCCATTTAACCTTATCATCATCCATATTTAAAACCAAAAACCACGGCTAGGCTCAAAACACAAGACAGTTTCTGTCCTTAACGCGCTTAAGCTCAGAAGGTATACATCCAGTCAGTAACATGGATCCCCATGCGGCTGAAGCGGCGAAAGGTACCGTCATGAACCGCTGCTGCAAACTGGGTCGCACAGGTCATCAACAGTCCACTCTTCCGGATGCGCCTCCCGCACCGAAAGACGCCGCGCGTCAATGGCTGTATAATCCTCCAAATTGTGGTGAGCAGTCAGTCCCGCAAGCGGTGCATTTCAGTGGCGCGCTCTTCGGCCATTCTGCCACTGCTCTCTTTCCATCCAAATGCGAGCGCCCCCTTGAGGTGCCATCCACAAGGCGCCGCCACAGAATAAGGAGTATACAGAAAGGAAACTCCCGCTGCAGTCTGTCGTCCAAAATTTAGTGCGCATGCGCGGAACAGCCATCTTGAAAAGCAGTAAACGCGTGGTCACTCCCTACTCTGTAGCGTGGTAATGCGCCGTCTTTACTTGTTAATTGAGTATTTTAGCTGCCTGAATCGCATAGAAGTAATCAAGTATTTGGTGTAGTGAAAAGAAAGAACTGTGTGCCAGTAGTTGGAGCTGTCCGTTTTTATTACGAGCAGCAATAAAAGAAAACGCGGCCGATGGTGTTCAGCACCTAATTGCCGCAATAATTCGAATACAAATAAGGATGTAAGTTTCTTCACCTTCCCAAAACGTCGCTATATGTGCAGTGAAAGTTAAATGTTATCAGTTTCGAATGAGAGCAATGTGTTCATAATTATTAAAAGTAGCCTTGCTTCTTCTCTTGACGATAACGCTCGCTGTTGCTGCAACAGTTCAACAGCGTCGAAATGTTGAAGTACATTTACATTTTATACGTTTAACGTTGTAGGGAATAATATAAAATGAATTACAAAGAATAGTGCGTAAGTAGGCAGGTAAAATTTTACTTACGGCATTGGACGCGTAGCGTGCTAGCGAATGCTCTTCGGATACTCAAACAAATTGATTAAGGGGAATAATTATTTTATGCTGTTCCTGCTCTGTGGTTGACAGATTCCTCTATATGCCCTTCTCCGATCAGTAAATTAATGCTACTCCTAAAACAAACACAACTTTTATACATGCCCAGACGTCATTACTTCTGTGTAATCACGTTGAACTGCTAAGTATCACTCAATATTTTGTGCGAATTTATTCGTGTCAAATAAAACCTGGCAGTTGTAAAGTCACTTTCTTATTTATAACTAATTTCCCACACATAACTTCGCGTTATTTGGAGTTTTTATAGAGATAAGCACTAAATAAAACAATCATCGACTCCACTGTACATTTTCGTAGTTGTATTAAAATTTAGGGCTATTTTTTTTCGTTGGATTACAATTAGGTGCAAAAAGATGGCGCAAAATATATGAAAGTCGGTGAGATTAGTTGCAGTTCGTAAAAAGTCCACTTCCAGCGAAAGTACTAAGTGGCTTTAGTTCCGCGTTTACTGCTTTTCAATATGGCGTCGAGCGCAACGCTTGGTAACATACAGATCAAAGGCGCCGCCTCCAGCTTTCCCTTCTGTATACTCCCTATTCTGTGGCGCCGCTACACTTACCACCTCACTCGCCGCACGGACAGAAAGCCCCCACAACCCGCGCGAGATGAAACAGATACGAACGTATCAATAATATAGAGCTTGCAGTGCTAGTCATTTATTTGTCACAGTCGTCGGCGATCGGATGGCGCTTATGACGTACGTCTGTGCACCTGTGTAGCCCCAAACAACCTTACAACAAAGGCAAATGAGGACATTTTCACTGATTCCGACTTCTCAGTCTGAAGATAGCGTTGTAAGCCGAAAACTGGTTAAGTAAACAAAAATAACCTGTAACATACACAAAATTAAATTTTTAAGTCGACGTGATGCTCTTCCGCCAAGAAACGGCGGTAAAATCAGGGGGCAACGGCGGAGTGGCCGAGCACTCTAAGGCGCCTTGCTGCGGAGCGCGCGGTTTCTCGCCGTCGGAGGTTCGAGCCCTCCTTCGAGCATGGATGCGTGCGTTGTCTTTCGGTTCGTTTAAGTAATTTTAAGCCTAGGGCTGATAACCACAGTAGTTAAGTCCCTTAGATTTACAAACATTTGAAGAATCAGTGAAAATGTCCTTGTTCGCCTTTGCTTTAAGTTTTTTTGGGGTACACACCAACAGTTGTATCTCTGCACTCAATAAAAATTGGGCACATGTTATACAGCATTTTTGTTCAAATGTTTGTAAAACTATCGGACCAAACTGCGCGGTCATCAGTCCGTAGCTTACAAACTACTTAAACTAAGGCAAACTAACCTAAGGACAACACACACACACACACACACACACACACACACACACACACATGCCCCCTCAGGGGCTCAGCATTAATTTGCTGAGTACGGGCTTGGCGAACCCAGGGTCTTGAGCCATGGACTGTGTCGCGCCAACAGTTCGCTACATCGTACGCTCTGTGCGTGCTTCAACGACCATCGTTCGGCGCGACGGTGGAACGTTGTACGTTTCAGGGCCCGGGAATCTTGGCTTAATCGCCCGTGTCGGGAGGACGGTACAAACCTCTATATATATATATATATATATATATATAAAACCTCTATCTCAAGGTGTGCTACGTGCCGAGGAGATGCATGGCTGTTGAGGTTGAACAGTCGCTAGCGAGCAACCTCTGAGGAACCTGCCGCACCTCAGTTGTATAAGGCTTACCCAGGCAAGCGGGGCTCTGCCTGGGTGGACCTTTAGTTCCCCAGCTGCTCGTGGGACAAGAATGAAACGAGCAAATAATAGCGTCGCCACACGCAAACCTGGCGTCTCTAAGAGAGGTAGAAGGGACTACAATGCTGCAGAGTATGATCCCCAAATGTTGCCTTCCCTGGCTACACCATGGGAGGAACGTCGGGCAAGAAACCAGGGTGAGGCTTACGCCCCTAAACATCTAGTCTGTAGCCGCACTGATGGGGACTCCTTTAAGACGACTAAGCCCTTGTTCTTCGTGGAAAACTTGGAGGACAAGTATGCTGAGGTGGAAAGCATGTCAAAAATGCGCTCTGGGTCGGTATTAATAACGACGTCATCCCCAGCCCAGTCACGGGCATTGCTTGCCTGTGACAAGCTAGGTGATGTTTCCGTTAGCATAACACCACACACGACCTTAAATATGGTGCAGGGAATAATATTCCACCTTTTGTTGCAGTCAGACGACGAACTGCGTGCTAACTTAGAACGGCGGGGTTTTTATTTTATTCGACGAGTCCATAGGGGTCCGAAGGACAACAGGGTTGCCACCAGTGCCTTCATCTTGGCTTTCGAGGGTGATTCATTGCCCGAGAGGGTCAAGGTGATGATCCACCGGTGCGACGTAAAGCCCTACGTTCCTCCCCCTATGCGTTGTTTTAAGTGCTGGAGGTTTGGGCATATGTCCTCCCGGTGTAATGCCAACCCTAAATGTCGGGAGTGCGGACATGCTGTCCACCCAAACGTCCCTTGCACCCCTCCTCCAGTATGTGTCAGCTGTGGCTTAAATTACTCCCCTTGTTCGTCTGTCTGCACTGTTCTGCACCAGGAAAGAAAAATAATGGAATACAAGACCCACGACCGACTAACCTACTCAGAGGCAAAGCGAAAATATCAAAAGCTCCACCCTGTGCGCCTGGTTAACACCTATGCCACGGCAGCCTCATCGTTGTCGTCTAGAGTGCCTGGTCTACCATCTTTACCACCTATGCCAGTGTGCCTGCCCCCTTGCCAGCTGGGAGCACTTCCTTTTCGGTGGCTCCCACTCTTTTCACCGTGGGAGCATCAACCCTCAAACATCGGGGACACCGGTCCCCCACCTCTCAGCCGGAGATGGTGAAGCCTCCTCCGGCTCCTCTCGCTTGGAAGGTGTCCCTCGGGACACCCCCTTCCGAGGCTTCTCAGGGTGTCTTAGAAGATCCTGGCCGAAGGCCCAAGGATCCTAAACCTGCTGGTCGAAGGGCTTCTCGCTCTTCTTCCACACCTGGTGCCACTTCCGAGAAGCCCTCCCAGCCCCTTAAACCAAAGGGGCAGCTAGAGGGAAGAGAAAAAAGTCGAAGAAAAAGGACCCTTTATTGGCTCAAAAGCCACAGCTACCCTCATCTTCTGCTTCAGAAGATGAGTTAGAGATCCTCACCTCACCTGAGGATCTCAACCTCATTGACTCCCCGGAGTCAATGATCTTGGACTCGGTTGGTTCAAAATCGGCGGTAACTGATGAACCTTCGCAGTAACCTTTTTCTTTTATCTTTTCAATCATGGCATTTAAAGGCAATAACACCATCCTCCAGTAGAATTGCGATGGATTTTCCCCCCGCTTAGCTGAGCTCTGCCAACTCCTCAGCACTTCACCTGCGTTTTGCATTGCCATGCAAGAAACTTGGTTCCCCGTGATGCGCACCCCTGCCTTACGTGGCTATCGGGGTTATTATAGGAGCCGCACAGACGGTGACAGGGCGTCAGGTGGCGTATGCATCTACGTCCTTACCTCTGTCTACAGCGCAGCTGTTCCACTACGAACGCCTTTGGAAGCTGTAGCTGTCAGGGTAAGCATTACCCTCTGCAATGTATACCTCCCTTCTGATGGTGAAGTACCACATGTCCTGGCTGCACTGTTAGCACAACTACCCCCGCCTTACCTGTTATTGGGTGATTTCAACGCCCATAACCCATTGTGGAGTGGTACTATGATTACTGGCCGTGGTAGAGATGTCGAGTCGTTGATATCTGAACTCGACCTCTGCCTTTTAAACAACGGTGCCCCCACGCATTTTAGCGTGGCGTATTGTACTTACTCGGCCATCGATCTTTCAGTGTGTAGCCCTAGCCTCTTCCCCTTAATCCACTGGAGTGTCCACGATGATTTGTGTTGTAGTGACCACTTCCCGATTTTCTTGTCACTACCCCCGCATCGGGCCCCAGAACGCTCGCCCCGATGGGCTCTGAATAAGGCTGATTGGGACGTTTTTACTTCTGCTGACATCATTGGTTCTCCTACACACTCCAACATAGGTGCGGTAATCGACAGCGCTACCTCAGCCATTATTTCTGTGGCTGATGGTGCAATCCCTCGCTCTTTGGGATCTGTCCGGCGGCGGACAGTGTCCTGGTGGTCACCGGAGATTGCTGAGGCGATTAGAGAGCGCAGGCGAGCTCTGCAGCGCCACAAGCGGCACCCATCTATGGAGAACCTCATTGCTTTTAAACGGCTTCGTGCCCGCGCCCGACAGTTTATTAGACGAGGCAAACAGGATTGTTGGGAAAGGTACGTATCTACCATTGGATCGCGTACCTCTCCATGCCAGGTGTGGGCGAAGATCAGACGTGTTTGTGGCTACCAGTGTCCTCTTAGTGTGCCTGGGTTTTCTGTGAATGGAGCAGTTTACACAGATCCGGATGCAATTGCTGAACTGTTTGCTGAGCATTGCACTCAGTGCATTGCACTGCATCTGCGGCCTACTCCAGGGTCTTAAGCGCCCTGAAAGAGCGGGAGGATCGACAGCGCTTATCCTTCTCGACTCGCCGTACTGAACTGTACAATGCTCCATTCAGCGAATGGGAATTTTTCAGTTCCCTGGCACACTGTCCTGACACAGCGCCTGGGCCAGATCGTGTCCATAATCAGATGCTGAAACACCTGTCACCTGAGTCTCAGCGTAACGTTCTGGCTCTCTTCAACCACATCTGGAGTTCTGTTACGTTCCCGTCATAGTGGCGAGAGAGTCTGATAGTCCTGGTGATCAAACCTGATCAACATCCGCATGCATTGAACAGCTACCGACCAATCAGCCTCACCAACGTTCTTTGCAAATTGCTGGAGCGTATGGTGAGTCGACGATTGTACTGGCTCCTTGAGTCCAGGGGTCTCCTCACTCCATGCCAGGGTGGTTTCCGAAAGGGGCGCTTAGCTGTGGATAATCTGGTCCACGTTGAGTCCGCCATATGGACAGCCTTCTCTCACCACCAACAACTAGTGGTAGTTTGCTTCGACTTATCTAAGGCTTATGACAAGACCTGGAGACATCAAATCCTTACCACATTACATGGGTGAGGTCTCCGGGGCTCGCTTCCTAGTTTTATCCGGAATTTTTTATCTTTGCGTACGTTTCGTGTACAAGTCGGTGGCTCTTGTAGCTCTCTGCATGTACAGGAAAATGGGGTACCGCAGGGCTCTGTCCTGAGTGTTCCTCTGTTTTTAGTGGCGATAAATGGTCTAGCGGCAGCGGTAGGTTCCTCAGTCTCCACCTCGTTCTATGCAGACGACTTCTGTTTATATTTTAGCTCTTGCAGTATACGTGTTGCTGAACGACAGCTGCAGGGAGCCATACGGAAGGCGTAGACGTGGGCCCTCGCCCATGGGTTTCAGTTCTCTGCTGCCAAGACCTGCGTTATGCATTTCTGCTGGCGTCGGACAGCCCATCTACATCCTGAGCTTTACATCGATGGCCATTTGATCAATGTGGTGGAAACGCACCGTTTCTTGGGGCTAGTGTTTGACAACCGGCTGACATGGCTTCCTCATATCGGTGAGCTCAAGCAGAAGTGCTGGCAGCACCTTAATGCCATTCGCTGCCTCAGTAACACCACTTGGGGGCGCAGATCGCAGTAGGCTGCTGCAGTGCTATAAGGCGCTTGTTTTGTCCAGACTGGACTACGGCAGCGTTGCCTATGACTCGGCATCGGCTTCAGCTCTGCAGATGTTGGACCCAATCCAACACTGTGGGGTTAGGCTTGCAACAGGAGCCTTTCGAACAAGCCCTGTGACTAGTCTCCTTGTGGAGGCGGGTGTGTCTCCTCTGCATATCAGGTGACAACAAGTGCTTGCAAATTATGCTGCTACCATCCGTGGTTTACCTAACCACCCAAACCACCGTCTACTTTTTCCTCTAACTGATCTCCACTTTCCGCAGCGGTGGCCGAGATCAGGGTTGACACTTGGTGTCCGTGTTAGGTCACTGCTGAGTCAATTGGAGTCTGTTCCTGTCCCCTCTTTATTCAGATACCAGTCGCGTACACCACCATGGTGTATACGACGGCCTCACCTTCTGCTGTACCTGTCACGGTACTCTAAAATCTCAGTCCACCCTGAGACCCTACGTCGCCAATTCCCATCAATTATTGATGGCTTCCGGGGCTCTATGTTTGTTTACACCGACGGCTCGATGGTAGATGGTCATGTCGGTTTTGCTCATACGCTTGCAGGACACAATGCGTTGCGCTCCCTGCCAGATGGCTGCAGTGTCTTCACTGCAGAGCTGCTAGCCATCCACCGCGCACTTCAACATATCCGTTCCTGCCCTGGGGAGTCATTCGTCATTTGTAGTGACTCCCTGAGCGGTATACAGGCATTCGACCAGTGTTTTCCGCGCAATCTTTTGGTTGTTGGCGTACACGAGTCCTTGTACACCATTGAACAACGTGGGCAGTCAGTGGCATTCCTTTGGACTCCGGGACACGTCGGGATAGACGGCAATGAGCTGGCTGACAGGCTGGACAAAGAGGCCACCCACAAGCCTGTTCTCAATATAGGCATCCCATCTGCTGATCTCCGTTCTACACTACGCCGTAAAGTCCTCGGTTTGTGGAGTAGTGAATGGCGCACCCTCCAGGTGCCCAACAAATTGAGGTGTATCAAGGATACTACAGACGTGTGGAGGACCTCTCTGCGGGCCCCTCGCAGGGACTCTGTTGTTGTCTGCCGGCTGCGTATCGGCCATACTTGGCTTACGCACGGCCACCTTCTCCGTCGCGAGGATCCTCCCGAGTGTCGATGCGGTGCGCGTCTGACAGTCGCCCGCATCTTGTTGCGATGCCCGGCTTTAGCCACTCAGAGGAGGAATTTTAATTTCCCTGACGATTTAAATCTTGTTTTAGCTGACAATGCCTCTATGGCTGACGCTGTTTTAAATTTTATTCGTGTGAGTGGGTTGTACCGATCTATTTGATTTTTAATACTGTGTTCATTATATATTTGTTCTCCGCTCGCCTACCGCTTTTAGGCAGGTGGTTTTAATGTACAAAAGCGGCCAGATGCCCTACTGCCCTGTCTGTGGTCACTTGGCCAGGACACTCTGGTATCCTCTTTCCACCTTTCTCTTCTTTTACCAGTTTTTACTTTGATTCTTTTATTTCTTGACGTGTTACACACTTTGCTTGGTGAGTTTTAACACATCGTTTTATACTACACTGTAGTGCTTTTTATTCTAATCTCTGCGGTTGAAACAAGGGACTGATGACCGTAGTCATTTAGTCCCTTTAAAAATCAAACCATCCATCCATCCATCCACACACATGCCCCAGGGAGGATTCGAACCTCCAACGGCGAGCAACCGCGCGCTCCGCTGCGAGGCGCCTTAGACCGCTCGGCTACTCCACCGCGGCTACCGCATTTTTATTCAAATTTCTCTCTACGACCACTCCGTAACATACATACAAGGAAAGTACTTGGGCTAGAACAAACACAAATACACCAAAATCGTGTGAGAGAGAATGTAAAGGTCCCTTATTGTAATAGTAATACTCCAGCATCAGCAGAACTCTGCAATCGTTCGTTAGAGGCCTCTGCTTGTGCCTTGCACATTAAACTGCCGGTACGCCAGTCGCAAACCAGTAGGGACGGTGCAGTGTGCGTCTCAAGTTGCGTTTCGTGGCGTTATTTGTATAGTGAAGAGTCAGATGGATAATCAATCCTGCTAATGTATAGCAGTTGGTTGAGAAGTTACGAAGAACCCTTCTCCATGAAGATGGTATTGGTGTAGAAGATGAATCATTCCCATGTTTTCTGGTATCGATTATAGTGCAGAAATATGAGCGTAAGTTAGAAATAGATACTGTTATAACACTAACATATAATGATGATAGGGATGATAATGACGAACAACTCATTGCAAATTGTCATTGATGTGGGGTTCAACACTGATATTATGGAATGTGCAAATATGCCATGCAATCAGCTTGCGTTTCTTCAGATGTTCAAATGTTTGTAAATCTATCGGACTCAACTGCTTGGTCATTAGTCCGTAGTTTACAGTCTACATATACTAAGGTAAACTAATTTAAGGACAACACCAACACCCACCCCCGAGGGGGGGACTCGAACCCCCGACGGCAAACTGCCGCGCGCGCTGCAGCATGGCGCCACAGTGCGCACGGCTAATCCGCCGCGACCATTTCATTGAGATTCCCCATTACATGTATAGTTAAGATTTCTGCATTGCGTATGGCGTCTACAATTACATCTACAGTGCTGTCTAGAGCAGGACTGCAGAGCTTTGCAGAAAAACGATACCCATCAGTACATTGAGGGATACATAATGGTCATGTAATCAACGTTCATATAGATATGTTTGTTGGAGCCCAAGTACTTTCCCTGTTAGTATTCCTACTGAAATCCTACTGAGGCGCTCCAGTCACGGTCTGCACGGCCACTACGGTCGGGGGTTCGAATCCCCCCTCGGGCATGGATATTTGTGCCGTCCTTAGTCTTAGCTAGTTCATAAGTAGTTTGTAAGCTTAGGGACTGATGACCCCGTAGTTAAGTCTCATAAGTTCTACAAACATTTGAACATTTGAACCTACTGAAACCCCCTGTATACCTCAAACCACAAACGATGGCTGGTCGCGTATGTCCAACACCGTCTAGAAGACAAGGCCTCACAACAGGCGTGCCACGTCACACCGAGAGGCCGTGACAGATAGCTGACTGGCTGGCCTCTGGAGCACAGCCCACCGCCTCGTAGCTGCCGGCCAGTCAGCTATCTGTCGCGGCCTCTCGGTGTGACGTGGCACGCCTGTTGTGAGGCCTTGTCTTCTAGACGGTGGTGGCATGTCTGGGTACTGAGAGGGACTGCGCTGTTGCGACAACACTTGAAGGTAAGTATCTTGCAAAATACGTCTTTCGCTTCCTTATTGCAGAATTTGTTGCATACTAGCACCAACAATGGCAATTGGCAACAAATGAAATAGTATTCAGTATACAAAAAAGTATCAAATACTTCGTGAGGTGGTAGTAACATAGAAACAAGAAACAAAACAAAAAATATTAAAAAATAAGTGCGTTAAACATGGGTCTCGAAATACTATTTTTGAGATGGACAAGTGTTTAGAGGAAGAGCTGCGCGACGATTGTTTGCGGATATTAGCACACAGTCGTTGCATTGGTGCTTCGTCAAATGTGTTCAAATCTATGGGACCAAACCAGTGTGGTCATCGGTCCCTGGACTTGCAAATTACTTAAAGTAACTTAAACCTGTTTATTATTAGCTGTCTGTTCGAAAGTAACAGACGTTGGCACTGATCCGCATCAATGGTTAATATTTACATATATACATCGTAAATCGCGAAATTTTCCGACATCTGCTGCTCTTCTAAAGATGGACAATCAATTTGCAACACATGTTTGTTAAGCTTATGGGACTTAACTACGGGGACATCAGTTCCTAAACTTACAAACTACTTATCAACTTGCTAATCCTAAGGACGGCACAAATATCCATGCCCTAGGGGGGATTCGAACCCCGACCGTAGTGACCGTGCAGACCGTGACTACAGCGCCTCACTCCCCTCGGCCACCGCGGCCGGCCTGCAACACATGAAAATTTAATTTGTGCGGACCGAAACTCGAACCCGGGTCTCCCTCTTTTCGCGACCGGTCGCCTTAGCCACTCGGCCATCCGGCCGGGGACCGTCACGGGTTTCCGAGTGGTCAAGGCGACCGCTAGCGAAAGCAGGACACCGGGATTCGAGTCCCGGTCCGGCACAAATTTTCATGTTTGTAGATTGATTGTCCATCTTTAGAAGAGCAGTAGATGTCGGAAAAATTTCGCGATTTGCGATGTATATATGTAACTTAAACCTATACTAAGGACATGACACACACTCATGCCCGACGAATTACTGGAACCTCCGGCAGGAGCGGCCGCGCAGTCCTTGACATGGAGCCTAGAATCGCACGGAAATTTCCCGCGTGGCCGTCATATGTGTGAGCAGGCTATCGTGATATCTTATTTACAGTGCTCTACCTACCATTAGACAGTCTGCAGTCAGTTGTGTGGTTCGAGTCGTGGTGCAGCTACATTAGTTTCCCTCATGTTTGTGGCGTAACTGTACAGAACTACCAACCATGTGTATCTATCATTGTGTTTTACCTTCTTCCAAAAATGGAAGAAAGTATGCGTTTTTCTGGACCCATGTTTGTTGGACTTATTTCTCTTGTTTCGAAGAGTATTACCATCTCTCTAAGTATTCGACACTTTTTTGAACAACCTGTATTTGTCCTCAAAGTGCAGAAGCCGGATTTCACCGTTATTCACTGACCACCGTTATTCCATCAGCAGACTTTACTCTGTGATTTACAATCAATATTCTGAACCCACGTATACGCCCATATCACCATATGCTTGGTGAACGGCAGACTACGACACTGACATACCCATGACATTATCTGAAAATATAATTAGTGAGACTTTTGATTTCGAACTGCTTGGATGCGAAAGTGATTTTGAATGTAAAAACGTGGCTTTAATGAAATGTGGACATTGTTCTCTTCCACTTTATTTCAACTACTTCATCGAAATCGTGCATCTGTACTTTACTGACTAATACCAACCCTATCAGATGAGTAGTTTGAGCAAAAGGGTTTTGGCAATGTTGATTAAAAATGTAATGATACACTGATGTCATTGAATCGCATATTATTTTCCTTCTCTGGGACTGGTACATTGTTAGTTTACTGTTGTATTATAAAATGCAATTTGTGATTGAATGCAACGTTCCGTATGGATATGACAGACCACAGTTTTCTTTTCATGTTGGAGTGTTATTCTAAGCAGGATTTCGTGCAGTTCCAATCATTGAAGGTCAACTGTGTGTCTTGTTATTATCAGGCGGTTGTAATACAAACTATGAGGAAACTACCGGGATTTCACACTCCTGCCCCCAGCTGCGGCCGTATCATGCGCTACAGGTAAAGATGGCCACTATCTAGGAAAAATCTGTAATAGTTCTGGGAAAAAACATCAAAGCGATCTTGAACTGTTTTATTAATTAAAAATACACCCCTCAAAAAAGTTTACAAACTTCTAGGGCTTGTAAATGGGCGCGAGTACATAATATTTTGTACACGAACCCATGTCCGGAAATGTCATCCAACTACGCTATTAGCTCTTACTCATCTTCGATACTGTGAAACAAATGAATTACAATTGCAATTTTGTGTATGTTCGAGAAGTTTATTTTAATACGTTTTAACCGGTTTTCAATTTACAGGGCCCTCTTCAGACTACTGTTTTGTCAAAGTTTAAGTTTATTCCTGGTTTGCTCTCCAAATTTCCAAAATATTCCTTAGCAGTTTGATCAAGTCATTTATTTATTGAAGCCGTTAATGTGTTTAAAATGTTGTATATGTAAATTTTTTCAGTGTACAGTTTATTCCTTGATTTCCGTTATTTACTGCACTGTAAGATCCGATCTAAACTCTATTTAAAATATTCTTCAGGAGTATGTCAATGGTTAATTGTTTAAAATGTTATACATATAGATTTTCCAGCTTAAAGTTAAGATCATACCTGGTCCCCCCCTCCTGTATATATATTTATTTATTGTTTAATTTTAACATGTTAATTTTACTACCACGGTAGAGCCATAAATGAAATTTTCTTATGTGCTTAAATCTCAGTGTAAAAGAGTAACATATCTTCCAAGTCTGTATTAAGCATTGTAACTGCTATGACAAAACAGAAAAGTCTAAAGATAGCCATGTAAATCGAAATCCGGTTAAGAAATTAAAATAAACTGGTGGAACAAACACAAAATAGTGATTTTAATTCAGTATGATTATGCCCCACCATGAACCGATGGAGGTTCTATTAGTCAAGAACTCATAGCTCTTAACATATTCATTTTAGATTCCATATTTACTTGACTTTTTTTCTTGTTTTGATCCACACTACCTTCTCCCAAAATATGTAAAGCAATGAACTTGCAGTAGAAGAGATTTATTCCGCGGTCTCTAAGATAAAGAAGTGTTCGTACCGTCAATGGATGACATTTCCGAACATAGGATCCTATTCAAAATATTATGATCCCCTCGACAAGTCCTCAAAGGATATGTGTCGGCCGCGGTGGCCGAGGGGACTGAGGCGCTCCAGTCACGGTCTGCACGGCCACTACGGTCGGGGGTTCGAATCCCCCCTCGGGCATGGATATTTGTGCAGTCCTTAGGATTAGCTAGGTCATAAGTAGTCTGTAAGTTTAGGGACTGATGACCCCGCAGTTAAGTCCCATAAAAAAAATAAAAGATATGTAAACATTTAATTGAACCACCTCCCATAATGTTCGTCCTGGCTATCTGATAATTTATCAGGAACTTTACAGTCACGTATTTTGATTCAGTGGGAGGACTGAGGAGAACACTAACAGGTTAAAACGGACGTGTCGCACCCTGGTGGTTTTTTAGGCTCAAACTCGCCAGTGACGTCAATAAACGTTACCGGAAGTGACTGGATACTGTTGTCAGTCATCAAACATTTTATAATAATCCTAAGCATGAAACGTATCCAAATTAATTTTCTTATACAAGGTGTCACAGTACATGGCCTTCTTTGTACGAAAGGAATCATCCAACATGTTCCAATGTTTGGCGTTAGACTATGACGTTACCATTTACAAAACATTGTTGGAATAACTACAAGGACTGTCATTTACTCCACATATACTGCATATGTGAAGAGAGAATTTCATAAATCCCGCGTCCTTAAAATATTTTACAATTAGTGGCCATGTCTGAGGCTCCTCTGCCATTCGTTGTGTACCTTGCTCAAATTTCTTCTTTTCCTGGTGCGGAACGCCCTTTACCGTCGATCAGTATGTGTGACGTTAAGATTTTCGATCATATTTTGCCAAATATACAGTTCCTTAACCCTTTTCAGACCAGTGGCTCCATTTGGGGCCATTACAATTTTTTTATATATCTGCATTATAAATGAAAGATCAAAAGTTACGCATGGCACAACTGTATTTTACTGGGCAACTGCACCATTAGATGTCAGCAGATAACCTAGTAAGTGCACGGAGTTGTTACATGAGGAGTTCTGCTAATGACATTGCATTATTTTCAGGGTAGTTTTCTTTAGGTTTTATTTCATAAAACATGCAATTACAGTGTACGAAATGCTTTTGAAAAACAATATTTTTACGTAGAAGTGCGAGTATTGAATCACTATTACAAGGTTATAAAGAAATGTGTCCACATGCACCCAGTGGGGACATTAGGCCGAGTGGTAGGTTTGCAGGTGAAACTACGTAAGAAAACATAATTCTGTGAACAAACCAATTTTGTTTTCCTCTGCAGATGTCTGAATTGTTTGCAGATTAGAGTCTGGAAATCCTGATGGGTGGTGATGTCTCTGATATAGAGGAATAAAGGGAAGAATCGGATGATGAAATGGAAATAACAGTAATTATATGCAATGACACAGTGCCTAGTAATGGGTTGTCTGTATTATCTAGAGTCCATATGGACATAAAAGAAGGTAAAGCAATCAACAATCCGAAGATTGGTTTGAACACCACAGTGCTTTACTAGGCATGGTGCTGTTTACGGGTGGCATGCCGTTGCCTTCCTCCGACCTTCCAATTAACTTACACAGCCAGTTATAGGGAGACCTACAGTTTAACCCTTTCAGACCTGATTTTTTTCTCTGTCAGTGAAATTATTTTTAATGCTTTAATACTCTTAAGTTAAATTTTCAATGATTTTAGAAGCAAGATTTGTGCAATTATATGCAACTATTTTCATTCTACAACACTGCGTATACTGAAAAATAAGGAATTTTAAGGACTAAATTAATTAATTTTGTAATACCAACTATTGTACTAAATAAACTGATCGTTCAATAACTACATCACAAAATAACAACTACTACTTTCAGTTATACAGTGGAATACAAGTAACCCACAATTTCCGTGTTCTTTAAAGTTCATAAACTGCTGCGCAGTGCAACACCCGCTTCTTAATATTTTTTATAGTGATCTTCCGCAGGTGGCAGTAATTGTGCATGATGAAATGATTCAACACTCAGGTGTCGTATACATCTTCTATCCATTGAGAAAAATCGCTTCAGAACCATCTTAGACACCGCAGAAGTTATGTATACAGTTGTAGCCAGAGGGTGCGAAAGGCTTAACGTGGGCTCCGAACCACGGTGCTACTCGATATTTTTCACATTAACAACACTGCCATAGGTGAAATAAGTGGAAAGTGACAGATAAAAATCCTTGGACCCTGGGATCGAACCCACGACCTTTGGATTTATAGTCTGGCACTCTACCTCTGTGCTATCGAGCCGACAATATGGATGTATTAGAAAGAAATAGTCTAGCTTAAAAAAAATTGAAATCCTATTTAGTGTGTTTCTGTAAGTATTTGCAGGTACTGTAAAAATAATGTGTAAATTGTTTTTCTAAGGCAAACTAAATTTGGGCTGGAAAGCATTACATCACGTCTCGGTGTTAACGAGATTGTTGGAACAACACCGAAGAACTGTGCTATCGAGCCGACAATATGGATGTATTAGAAAGAAATAGTCTAGCTTAAAAAAATTGAAATCCTATTTAGTGTGTTTCTGTAAGTATTTGTAGGTTCTGTAAAAATAATGTGTAAATTGTTTTTCTAATGCAAACTAAATTTGGGCTGGAAAGCATTACATCACGTCTCGGTGTTAACGAGTTTGTTGGAACAACACCGAAGAAACATTCGTCCCGATTGAGGAAATCCTGTCGATCCCACTCCATCACTGAGCAGCTTTCTCGAAGTCTAATTCCGTAGCAGGAACGTAGCTCATGAATGACCTTCCACATAACATCAGAGAAATGAATAACATATCAAGCTTCGGAAGACAGTTAATGGCATATAGCCCTTGCCCAGTAAGCACGTGTTACTCCTTTACAACTAACAAGAGGAAGTGTCCAGAGTACCTTGCCAGCGGCGTTTCATGCAACGCAAAGTTGCAATCTTATGCAAACACTTGTGCTCGTAACGTTCTAAGGCATCCGCCAAGTGGAGGGAAGTGGGGGCAAAGGAAATGTTCAAATGTTTGTAAATCTACGGGACTTAACTAGTGTGGTTATCAGTCGATAGCCTTAAAAAACTACCTACACTAACCGAAGAACAACAAAAATGTTTGTGTAGCTTATGGCACTTAACTACGGGGTCATCAGTCCCTAAACTTACAAACTACTTATGAACTAGCTAACACTAAGGACGGCACAAATATCCATGCCTGAGGGGGGATTCGAACCCCCGACCGTAGTGGCCGTGCAGACCGTGACTGACGCGCCTCAGTCCCCTCGGCCACCGCGGCCGGCATAGAACAACACACACACACACACACACACACACACACACACACACACACACACACCCGTGCCCGAGGGAGGACTCCAACCTCCGATGAGGAACAACGGCGTGCTCCGCAGCAAGGCACCTTAGAGCGATCGGGTATTCCACCGTGACAGGTGGGGGCAATTACCCTTTCCTGGAATTGGGAAGCACAGACTCTTGATTCATTAAAGAATTGTAATGCGTTTCTGTGTGACCGTGTTACATTCTAGGGCTAACACTGCCCAGTGCTAGGGGAAGTATTGTTTGGTGGTTATACAAGTCAAGAAGTTGTATGCCTATTCCTTTGCGCGTTGGTGGTTATTACGCCGTCCTGCAGTTACGGCAAGGCCGACCGCGGTGGCCGCGGGGACTGAGGCGCTCCAGTCACGGTCTGCACGGCCACTACGGTCGGGGGTTCGAATCCGCCCTCGGGCATGGATATTCGTGCCGTCCTTAGTATAAGGTAGTTCGTAAGTTTAGGGATGATGACCCCGTAGTTAAGTCCCATTTGAACATTATGGCAAATGTGAACATTTTGTGGAAAATTTCCATAGAACATTAGTCCCCGGCGTACTTCTACCATTTCCGTGTGCAACGCTTACGGAGTTGCAAAAAAGGAGTTCCAACACGCTGAGAATTGGTTTTGGCATTTGATTTCAGAACAAAAGTAACGTAAGTCACTACATTCAATAACATAATATGGCGTAAAGTTCTATAAGGAAACGAATTTTTGTGGATGACATAAAAATTGCTTAGCCTTTTCTATAGTTTGTATTCTGTTTTTACAATTTCTAACTGTATAAATCGCTGATATTTCTGTTGGTAAGTTTTGTTTATAACAAAAAGAATTTTACAAAAGCTTTCAGACTCCCTTTGTGTTACAGATAGTTAATTTTCAAGGTGAAATATTTCTAGCACAACGCAAAAGATGTTTTGATGAATATATCTAGTGTTATTTTCCACTTTGTTGGATTTGGGGGCTGCAACTTCTTGCTATCAATCAAATCGGTGGCATCTACAGGGTGTAGCAAAAAGGAAGGCGCAAACTTACGCGGTTGAAAGTACACGATAATAGAAGCAAAAATGTCCCAGTAAACAAGGAAATGAAAACGATCCGTTTGCGAGGTAATTACGAACGTATGGTTCCACGCAGCCATTGATGTCACTGTAAACATCGTCCTAGTTAGTACACATTAATTTGAAATTTAGACTTCACTATTAAGATTTACATCGCATTTGTTCACATTTCACTGACTTTGTCGTAAACATCGTCCTAGTTAGTTAGATAGAGCTGCGGCACATTTTGCTGCGGCTGTGAGACGGCATCTAACGCGCAGATACGGTCACAGATGATAGCAAGAGGCGGACCTTTACCATGGCCCCCAAGATCACCTGATCTAAATCCTTTGGAGTTTTGGTCTGAGGTCACCACAGAAGCGAAGTATATAGCACACCCGTAAAAACGGTTGAAGAACTGGGTCGGAGAGTTGTACACGCTTGTCAAGAATTACGAAATGATCCAGCAGTTTACGAGAGAATTCGAAATTCATTACAGGGACGAGCACATTATTCAAATGTTTGTAGAGCTTATGGGACTTAACTACGGGGTCATCAGTCCCTAAACTTACAATTTACTTATGAACTAGCTAATACTAAGGACGGCACAAACATCAAACATCCATGCCCGAGGGGGATTCGAACCCCCGACCGTAGTGGCCGTGCAGATCGTGACTGAAGCGTCTCAGTTCCCTCGGCTACCGCGGCCGGCAGCACATTATTTTATCCAGATGCAAGGAAGACACTTCTAACACCTCCTTTAAAAGGTAACCAAGTGAATTGTGAAGTAAATTTGATGTAAAGCCTAATAGTAAAGTAAAGTCTAAATTTCAAATTAATTTGTACTGTCTAGGACTATGTTTACAAGGACGTCAGTGCAACCATACATTCCTTATTATCTCGCAAACGGCTTGTTTGCGGGCCCGTGTTTACTGGGACATTTTTGCTTCTATTATCGTGTACTTTGAACCGTGTGAGTTTGCAACAGCCTTCTCGATACACCCTGCATATTGACCACTGTAATTTATTCACCATCCAAGAAGTTTTTCTAAGTATTTTTGAATCGCGTAACTGAGGCGGAAATTGGATGCCAGTATTAAACTAGTGGGATGTGGAAAACCGCCTAAAACCACAGCCATGCTGGCCATTACACATAGCCCACCCCGTGTATATTCGAACCCCGGCGGACATACCTACACGTTCCGGAAAGCGGGGGATTAAACCGTAAGAATAACACGTTGTCACCTGACGTATCATCATTTATGGTAATTAGTACAACAATGAAATAGTTACTCAAAATTTCATCACCAACACTGGAATTAATGTTATATGCCGGCATTTTCTAAGAAGTTACCTCATTTGTCTGTCTGTAAATCTATCGGACCAAACTACGTGGTCATCAGTCCGTAGCTTACAAACTACTTAAACCTAGGTAAACTAACCTAAGGACAAACACACACACACCCATGCCCGAGGGAGGACTCGAACCTCCACGGCGAGCAGCCGCGCGCTCCGCAGCGAGACGCTTTAGACCGCTCGGCTACTCCACCGCGGCCCGTTGCCCTCATCTGACCTATGAACTGACTTACCCAGCCAGATGTAAGGGGGACCTAGAGCTTAATGTGGATTTCAAACCACGGTGAAACTCGGCACTTTTGACGTCAGCAACATGCCACAGGTGAAAGAAGTGTGCCGGCCGCAGTGGCCGAGCGGTCTGCGGCGTGTCCGTCACGGTCTGCACGGCGGGGTGAGGTCGGGGGTTCGAATCCTCTCTCGGGCATGGATGTTTGTGCTGTCTTTAGTATAAGCTAGTTGATAAGTAGTTTGTAAGTTTAGGGACTGATGACCCCGTAGTTAAGCTCTACAAACATTTGAACATTTTTGAAAGAAGTGAAAAGTGGCACAGCAGAACTGTAGGACTGAGCGGTCATCGAATCCTAGGCTTCTGGATTCACAGTCCGCCGCTCTGCCACCCAGTCATATTTATGGTCACGAATTTATACAATGTAAGTGATTCAGTATGTACAACCCACTAGCTAGTGTCGAGATTTAGGAACTAGAGCCTGTGAATGAATATTCATAATTACAATTTGGGAGTTAACGCTGAAAAAATTGCTCATTATATATATTACTCTTTTTAATGCCTATATATAATGTAAGCAGCCGCTTGTAGCACCAAGCATAGCATCTCTGGGAAATGATTTCCACGTGCAGTTTTGACTTTATAAACTTCTGCCAAAAAATTTTGGGCTTCTCTGTCAGTAACAATGGAACATAATAGTTAACACACAGAATACGTTTGAACTGCTGACGTATATCTAGTGCTACTAAAAGGAAAGTTGTTGGCTCTGTACTTAGTCGATTGACTTTTTTTTTTTTTTAATCGTGAGTCTCAGTATTGAAAAATTTCGTGTGTGATCATTGTGTGTGTGTGTGTGTGTGTGTGTGTGTGTGTGTGTGTGTGTGTGTGTGTGCGTGTGTATTTGTGTGTGTATGTTTTTGCGTACGTCCGCATATACAGGGTAGCACAATATTATGAAAGCCCCTGAATAAGTCGTCACGAATGGACTTTTTTGAAAAATGTTACATACAAAGTTGTAGACTTTTTCCTTGGCTGTACAACGACGCCCTTGAATTGTCCGTGAGCATGACCTTACAGATCATATCTCGTGCAAATTCATTTTTTAAAGTGGAAATTCGTTTTTTTATTACACAGGTGGAAAGAGCATGAAATTTTATGTTTAAGGATGACCGTGACCTTGTCCTTGATTACAACGTTCAAGGTCATTCTAAGGTCAAATATGCTTTCTCACATGGAAATCCTCATTTGTTCAAAATGTTCAAATGTTTGTTAAGCTTATGGGACTCAACAACGGGGTCATCAGTCCCTAAACTCACAAACTACTTATCAACTACCTTATACTAAGGACGGCACAAATATCCATGCCCGAGGGGGGATTCGAACCCCCGACCGTAGCGGCCGTGCAAACCGTGACTGGAGCGCCTCAGTCCCCTCGGCCACCGCGGCCGGCCCTCATTTGTTATTGTAGATTTGGAAAGAGCTGCAATTTCATCTTCATGTGTTACCTTATCCATACTTATGCTCTTGGCCTTGAACCAGTCTTTGAAGGTCATTTTAAAAAGATTTATTGCATAATTTATAAAACTTCCAGCTATTGTAAGGAACCCAGCGATCATGGTCAGATTTCGGACGAGTCTTATTAGTACCTGTTTTATGCCACATGTGATGTAAATTGTCGTAGTTGAACGTAGTATTTCCTGCTCTTTCCGAACCCGAAAAAAATGTGATCCCCATTTTCAAAAATTAATTTGCCCTTGATATGACCTTCACTGTCACGGTCAAGGTCAAATCATGGTGGCCATTGAATAGCCAGGCAGGAACCTACAACTTTAGATTTGACATTTTAAAATAAAAATCCTTTTGCATACATTTGTGCCACTCTGTATATGAACGCACATCTGACTGTGTGCATATGTACATAATAAGTTAGATGGGTGCGAATACATATACACGTCACGTGAAACACCTGCAGTAACAACACAACGTCACACAGCAAAGATATAAAATTAAAGAAAATAACAGAAAATAGCAATACAAATTATCAAGGAAAAGTTAATTAATAAAAGATGCAGATAAAATACTAGCACAGAATAGAAAAAAAGGCAGTTCAGTTAAACCAGTACACATAGAAATAAATCAAAACAAAACCGATCTCCATACGCCACTTGCCACTAGTTGTAACTGTGTAAACATGTAATATTGTTAATGCACTGTCACTCAAGCTGTCAAATGCGCAGATACAAAAAGCTACGGGGTCCTCAGTCCCTGAACTTACGAACTACTTATGATCTAGGTAATACTAAGGACGGCAAAAATATCCATGCCCGAGGTGGGATTCGAACCCCCGACCGTAGTGGCCGTGCAGAACGTGACTGGCGCGCTGCAGACCGCTCGGCCACTGTGGCCGGCAAAAGGCATAGACTTATGAAGACTGACAAACTGGGATATATAAAGCAGTAAAGGACAACATTTAACAAGAATAACAAGAATACACTGAAAACAACGACTCTGCATGTAAGTTAAAAGTAGATACAAAACCAATGTGACATAATTGATGGCCGGGGAGGTCAATTGAAGCCTGCGAGACGATCCGTCGCCTTTTACCAATGACGACATAGCTGAGTTAAAGACAATAGTTTGTTTATAAGCAAAACATAGATTACGATTTTGTGTTTAAAAAGTGATCTGTAGCTTCTCTTTGATAGATATAGGCACTGAGTAGTCTGTGATATAGGTTAACAAAGAGGATAATCCATGGAGGTAGGAATAAAGGGAGATGGCGCTACGTATCCTAGCCGTATCCCAGCTTTGAAGCCATGGGCGTTATGACACTCAGACCAAAACAATGGCAGTGTGTTATAGCTGTGTCTGCATTTACAGTCGCTAATTGCATCATATACGCATGTCTTGTCCTCAAACTGGTTGTTTCAAGTTTTTGTTTAAAATAAAATTTCGAAAATCTAAAATATTTCGCTTTTATTCGGTTTAAAAATAGTTATTACTACAATATTACGAATCACAAACGTGGGTTTTTTCTTTAGCTAATTTGAGCATCGTCAGATAAAATAATTCGATTGAGTAAACCAATGCCAGATTTACGAGCACAGTGACGAATCTTTTCTTTGTATAGTAAGTTTCATTAATATTGAAACTAGGTTTTGCTTTCGAAATCATTGACTTAATAAAAATCAAATTTATATTTTATTCCTTATTCACTCGTAAATAGCAAGTTAAGTGGGGGAAATAACTTTCATCTTCAGGAAATCGAAAAAAGGAATAAAATCACACGTAAGCGAAGCAATTTACACATGACATGGTATTTCCTTCGATTTCGCGTCACAATCAGAATGATTCGTACACATAAACTTCACACAAGTCACCATGACAGTGCAAAGTCCTTCCAAATACGAGCGACAAGCATACACAAACAAGGTAAATACGGCATCAAGATGGCTACCCTCGGCTTCACAGCTGTGACATCAGAGCGCCTCCGTTTATTCTTACCTCAATGGGATAATCAGAGATTATTTATTATCTACAATGCAAAAGTATTACGATATTATCCCGTATGTTTATATTCGATGATAATGTTTGTTTTGCTATGCCGGAAGACAACAAGAATATAACCACTGTAATGCTGAAAACACACCGATTTGATTTTCACCTAAGTTCGAAATACCAAGTTACCAAATAAGCCTACAATTAGTAATATGGAAATTAAAATGTATACAGATTAAAATGTTCAAATGTTTTTTAAGCTTATAGGACTTAACTGCGTGGTCATCAGTCCCTAAACTTACAAACTACCGACGGCCGCGGTGGCCGAGGGGACTGAGGCGCTCCAGTCACGGTTCTGCACAGCTACTACGGTCGGGGGTTCGAATCCCCCCTCGGGCATGGATATTTGTGCCGTCCTTAGGATAAACTAGTTGATAAGTAGTTTGTAAGTTTAGGGACTGATGACCCCGTAGTTAAGTCCCATAAGCTCTACAAACATTTGAACATTACAAATTACTTATAAACTAACTTATACTAAAGACTGCACAAACATCCACGCCCGAGAGGGTTTCGAACTCCGGGCGGGGAACGGCCTCGCGCATCGGAGCATAGCGCCTCAATGCGCTCGGCCACTTCGTGGCTACGCAGATTAAAATATTTTCCTTTTTTTAAATTACGCTCAATGTCTAGAATGGATATGATAAAGAATGAACAGATTATCCATACCAAAGAGAAAGGTCTAATAATAAGTGAGAGTTTCCCTTAAAGTATCTCGTCATTAGTTCACACGTTCTTCAGTGCCTCCTTCGTGCCTCTGAGATGCGCCTTGGTCGGCCGTCATCTTCATTTCGTCCTCTTCGGAACTTGGAGTGGTGGCTCGGCTCGTTATCCCTGGACGGCGTTTGACACGGTTGTCAACCGCACAGGCACAGAACTGAGAAAAACAAGAACCCGGCGCCGAGGGTGCATTCTAAGCGGCGATAAATCATGTTGGTTACGGATTGCATCGACGCGCTGCGCTGCAGCGAAACGGTGACACACATTCTCACGTGTTACTTAACCGACTCAAATTGGCCAATCATGGTTTATTGACTTCCGAATTAAGATACATCAACCAGTCGCCTTTTATGTAGAATGTTTTTATTATTATTATTCGCATTGGCGGTTTACATGTGTCTAGCATATCATCATCAGATGCTGAAACGGTTTTTATACTATATTTGGTTCATAGTGGGACTTACGTATCTGTGACAATAAGGCCGCGGCGGAATGGCCGAGCAGATTGAGGCACAATGCTCCGATGCGCGAGGCCAAAAAAAAAAAAAAAAAAAAAAAAAAAAAAAAAAAAAAAAAAAAAAAAAAAAAAAAAAGTTCTAATGTTTGTATAGCTTATGGGACTTTACTACGGGGTCATCAGTCCCTAAACTTACAAACTACTTATGAACTAGCTAATACTAAGGACGACACAAATATCCATGCCCGAGGGGGGATTCGAACCCCCAACCGTAGTGGCCGTGCAGACCGTGAGATTAGATTAATACTTGTTCCATAGATCATATATACGACATTTCGTAATGATGTGGAACGTGTCAGTTTACTAAATATTGTCTATACTTGACAATCAATATTTTAAGGATTTTTTTTATTTTTATTATTATTATTATTTTTTTTTTTTTTAAGTTTTATCTAAAAATTCAGCTACATTGTAGAAGGAGTTGCCGTTCAGAAATTCCTTTAATTTCTTTTTAAATACTTGTTGGCTATCTGTCAGACTTTTGATGCTACTTGGTAAGTGACCAAAGACTTTTGTGGCAGCATAATTCACCCCTTTCTGAGCCAAAGTTAGATTTAACCTAGAATAGTGAATATCATCCTTTCTCCTGGAGCGCCTCAGTCTCCTCGGCCACCGCGGCCGGCATAAATGTTCAAATGTTTGTAAATCTATCGGACCAAACTGCGTGGTCGCGCGAGGCCATTCCCCGTCGGGGATTGGAATCCGCCCTCGGGTATATATGATATATGTTTGTGCTGCCTTTAGTATAAGTTAGTTTGTAAGTTTAGGGACTGATGACCCCGCAGTTAAGTCCCATAAGCTTAACAAACATTTGGACTTGTTTTTTGACAATTAGAGATTGTGGTGTTTTATTTATTCCACACGTTTATGTTTTGCTATTATAAACTGTGCACACTTTATAACAGTTCTCGCACGCTACACAGGAAGTAAACAAACCATAGATCTTCTGTACAAAGATTTTGTATTTGGACATTAATCTTTGATTGACGCACGCATTATTGAAAATTTGTCATAAGATTAAGTTACATTATTCCTGACAAGTTTGTTCTGTTTTGCAAACTACTTATTCGTAATCAAACGGGTAAGGTGGCGCAGTGGTAACACACTGGATCCGCGTTCGGGAGGACGGCGTTGCAAACCCGCCTCCGGCCATCCTGATTTAGGTTTCCAGTGATTTCCCTGAGGCAAATGCCGGGATGGTTCCTTTAAAATGGCACTGCTGATTTCCATCCTCAACCCGGATAAAATCTATCCGAGCGTGTGCTCCGCCTCTAATGACCACGATGTCGACGGGATGTGAAACCTGATCTTTCTTCCTTCTTTTTATTCTCTTTCCCCCCAGCTACCGCCACTGTCCACAGCAATTCAGGCAATTCAGCAATAGTGATGAGACTTTTGAACACCATCCAAAAGGAATACTTCGTGGTTAGTATCCAGAACGTGATCGCAGAGCTCAGCGATGCATAGTTACGGGAGGTGACTATTTCGAAGGACAGCAAGTTAGCTGCATTTCATAGGTCAACTACGTTAATGTTACAAGACTGTTCACCGAACTTTATTGTCAAAAGTTTAAATAACCTCACTTAAAATCTCGTGACCCTGTGAATCTCGGAATATTTTAAACTCTAATTATTGCCTAAAAAGGAATGTCCCATGCTTTTAGCTCACCTACCATTCTGCTTTCAAAGTCTGTTAATTCCCGTCGTGTAGCCATAATGACGTCAGTAAGTTTTCACGTAAATCGCCAGAGTCCAAATGACAGATCTGCTCGACACTACCGCCATGTGGTTCTGTACATGCACCAACCCCACGCGTTTTGTCGCCCCAGTGTACGCGTTTGCCAGCAGTAAGTCGCAATGTAGTTAGCGCGGAGTCTTTTGCAGGCGCCACGGCCTTACACTCGTGAAGTGCGACCCTTCGTGTTTTATTTCCGGCGCAAGCGCGTTTTAAAGGCCGCGCCGACACGGCGTGGGTTCGCTTCGGATTCTCGGCAGAAAAACAACGCGTAAAAAAGCAGCGCTCAGCCAGGCTCGCCGCTCCCCCGATTTTGCACAGCGATAAATACCGCCGCTGCCATTTGCCCCACTCCCGGCCACACGGCCGCTCACTTCCACCCCTGCAACAGAAGCTGTCGTTTAGTTACGTTTCGGCATTACCGGAGCAGGACCGATACCAGCTTTCAACTGTGCTCTCGTGAATGCAGGCATATACCAATCTTCATTTTGCTGCAACGTATCTGAGGTGTACGAGAAATGTATTCGCAATTGCGAATATGAATCAGCAGCAGCTCTATCATTTAAGAGTGATAGGAAATTTGTGCCAGAGCGGTCGCCATAACCCTGTGGCGCATTGCGTCCATTGTATTGGATGGCTGTTATTGGAAGCACTTCTCAGTATCGTAGATCGTTTTTCATGTCGAATGTGCATGGAGTCCACTACCCTTCATACAGATGCTACACAGTAAGTGTCGCAAGCTAAACAGACTAGCGTCAGTTTTTCACCCGAAGGCAGTGGCGGGTCAAGATGGCGAGCGTGACGCGCTGCGAGCGATCTTAAACAGACCTCTTGCCGGCCGCGGTGGCCGAGGAGACTGAGGCGACCCAGACACGGTCTGCACGGCCACTACGGTCTGGGGATCGAATCCCCCCTCGGGCATGGATATTTGTGTCGTCCTTAGGATAAGCTAGTTGATAAGTAGTTTGTAAGTTTAGGGACTGGTGATCCCGTAGTTAAGTCCCATAAGCTATACAAACATTTGAACATTTTGAACAGACCTCTTTCTTTCTCTTGGCCATGTTTCCGCACATGCATGGCCGCCTTTGTTAAATCCGGATTGGGCGTGTTAATATCTACGAGGTGGCCGGATGCCCTTCGTATCGCCACCCCATGGCCCTGGGAGGAAATGTGTACCCCAAATGTCTGCGTATAGTGTTATAATTGTGAAAGTGTAATGTGTTACGAAATGTTCGTGAATCGTGTAACCGAAGCAGGACTTGAGGAACAGCCCGGTATTCACCTAGTTGATGTGGAAAACCGCCTAAAAACCAGATCCAGGCTGGCCGGCACTCCGACCCCCTTCGTTAATCCGCCAGGCAGATTCGAACCGGGGCAGTTCGCTTCTCCGTCTCGGAAAGCGGAGCGTTAGACCACAGTGCTATAGCGGGTCCGAGCGATTTTGAACATCATTCCGCCAATTTCGTACAAAAAAGGCAAAGTACATTTTCGCTTAATGTAACGAGCTTGTGTGTCCAAATTGCTGCCGCGGTAGATTAGCCGACGTTAGAAGGCACTTTGATGCGTAGCGCGTGGTTGCTCGCCGACGGAGGTTCGAGTCCTCCCTCGCACATGAGTGTGCGTATCATCCTTAGTGTAAGTTAGTTTAAATAGTTTGTAAGTCTAGTGACTGATGACTAATAATAGTTTGGTCCAGTGGGTTTACAAACATTTGAGCATTTGTGACAAAATAGCAACTTTGTCAACAAGTAACAAAATCTTTCAACACAAATGCCGCGATGGAATGGCCGAGCGTTCCAAGGTACCTAGCTGCGGAGCACGCCGCTGCTCCTGTCGGAGGTTAGAGTCCTCCCTCGGGCATAGGTGTATTTATTGTCCTCAGCTTAAATTAGTTCAAGAAGTTTGTAAGCCGAGGGACTGATGACCGAAGTAGTTAAGACCTATAGATTAACAAACAACTTGAACATCAACACAAAAGCATATTAGCAGAATTCAATCTGGTAAAATATGAGCTGATTTGTAGCAGTAAATCCATGTAAGTATAGGAAGTGGAAGACTATTTAAGGTAAAAAAGCGGTCAACAATCCGAAGATGGGTTTGAACACCACAGTGCTTTACTAGGCACGTTCCTGTTTGGAGGTGGTATGCCGTTGCCTTCCTCCGACCTTCGAACTGACTTACCCATCCAGCTATAGGGGGACCTACAGTTTAACGTGGAATTTCGAACGACGGTCCATCTCGGTATTTTTCACATCAGCAACACTGCCAGAGGTGAAAGAGGTGGAAAGTGACAGATAAAAATCTCTAGGAGCAGGCGGAGATCGAACCCGTGACCTTTGGGTCCATAGTCTGGTACTCTATCACTGTGCTACCGAACCGAAGAAACAGATTTTGTCACGAAAATTAAAGAAGAAAAGAGAATATCTCACAAGTGGAATCAAATGTTAAGTTGATACTCTGATACTCATGCCACTGGGACACAGCGATCTTAGCGGGCGCGATACGCATGCACGCGTTCCGTCAGACACAATTTCTCAACTTGTCCACACACGACTAACGTATTCTCCCTGCCCGTCGTCGCTCATTAGTCGCGGCATTTCGTCGATATCCGATCCGGTATACATCCGAAATGAAGAAAGAGGATCATTGTACGTCTTTGACTTTATACTAGGGTGTGTCAAGAAGGATGGCGCAAACTTACACGGTTGAAAGTACACGATAATAGAAGCAAAAATGTCCCAGTAAACATGTGTCCGCACTCGAGACATTTTCGAGATAATTACGAACGTATGGTTCCAAGCCGCCACTAGCGTCCTTGTAAACATCACCCTCTTAAGTACACATTAATTTGAATTTAGTTTTTACTATCAAGATTCATATCGCATTTGGTTCAAATTTCACTGACTTTATTGTAAACATCGTCCTAGTTAATTTTAGATGGAGCTGCGGCACATTTTGCAGGTGCTGTGAGTCGACATCTAACGCGCAGATACGGCCAAAGATGGATAGCGAGAGGCGGACCTGTACCTTGGCCTCCAAGATCACCTGATCTGAATTCTTTGTACTCCCGTGTCTGAGGTCACCTCAAAAGCAGAGTGTTAACACGGTTGAAGAACTGAAGCGGAGAGTTGTACACGCGTGTCAAGAATTCCGAAATGATCCAGGGGTTTCCGAAAGAATTTGAAATTCATTGCTGAGACGAGAACAGTACTGCATCCACTTTCAAGGAAGACACTTTGAACATCTCATTTAACAGGTGACTTATACGCGGAACGTGAACTAAATGAGAGGTAAAACCTAATAGTAAAGTCTAATTTTCAAATTAATTTTTACTAACTAGGACGAAGGTTGCCGCGCGGGAGTGGCCGAGCGGTCTGAAGCGCCACTTTGCGGATCGCGCGGCCTCCCACGTCGGAGGTTCGAATCCTTCCCCGAGGTTGATGTTTGTGTTGTCTTTAGAATAAGTTAGTTCATAAGTAGTTTGTAAGTTTAGGGACTGATGACCCCGCAGTTAAGTCCCACTAGCTTAACAAACATTTGAACATTTTGGACGATGTTTACAATAAAGTCAGTGAAATGTGAACTAAATGTGGTGTAAATCTTAGTAGTAAAGTCTAAATTTGAATTTAATGTGAACTAACTAGGACGATTTAAATAGAAATATATAATCCCTGAGACGGATTTTCGTCTCGAATATGCCAAAGACATTAGAAATAAATCTGAAGCATTGAATTAAAACTTATGATGTGACCGGGAATCGAACCCAGACCGCCATGCTTACCAGGAAGACGTCTTACCGCTTTTTTTGTTGTTTTTTTGTAAAATTAAATTGCTTCTTCTGCGGTAGCTGCCCGCTTCAATGTGATGTGATCACTTTTGTTTCCTCGCCAATTATGTCATCAGCGTTTAGCTTCCATAATTTTTGTTTGAAAGGAAAAAAATAAAAGAAACCCCATTCTTGAAAACGAAAATAAATGTACCTCCTCTGTTTTTTCCTTGGGTGTTCAGCTGCACGGCTCGGTGTACTAGCTGCTTCAAAGTTCGTCTTCTCGAAAAGATGTACTGTCACAGAGTTACCGTGATTTATCGTTTTTATATCTTCTTTGTTGTTAGCGTGATGCTGAGTCGTCTTCTCATTTAACTTCGAAGTGCTTTTCACCGTTTCCTCCGTTCTTACCGACCCCAGGAATTTGTGTAAAACATTGTTATAATTTAGTTTTTGAAACAATAAAAGAGGCAAACAAAATATTCTGCAAAAGTTGTTTTTTCGTTTAAATCAATGTTCTAAGTAAAAAAACATGCATATTTTTCTCGGTATTTTTCAAATCGTTGTAACTTCTGATGTTCGGTCTGTAGTGTTAACCAATAGTCGTTTTTACTTTTTTCGCTTTCTTAGAAAACATAGTGTACTGTCTGTCCCTTTATCCAGTTGACTGCTTTCCTCTTGGCGTTAGGATAGGGAACTTCTTCTGGGTTGAGTAGTCATGTTGGTGTGATTGTTCTGGGTGACGTGCGTAATAACACGCGAGTTTGTCCGTGCAGAGTTGCCATATGTCCTTGACGGGATCACATGTAAATCAGTGTTCCTCCGTATCAACTTGATTGCAATTGCTGCATTTTTGTGTGTCTGCCAGACGAATCGTCTGTAACTTTGCATTGGTCGGTATTTTTCTATTTACCGCCAAATACCATGTGGACCGCACATTGGATGGTAAGTGTGGGTCATGTATATTCTGCCATATGTTACGCCAGTTATATCCTTTATATTTGTGTTCTACGACGTTACCCTGTTTGCATTCCATCATATTGTTATAGATTGCTTTTACCCTGTATCGATCTTTCTCAGGAGTATTCATCATAATATAACTGAGTTCTAAAAAGAAATGTCTCAGATGCCAGAGAGCGTTCGGTATGTGATGGACGTCAACAGGTGGTTCCATAGTGGCCGGTGTTATTTCATTCAAGAGGTGAGCCGTGAGAGTATCCGGTGATCGTCGCCATTGTTTGTACATATTTCTGACGAAAAGGGCTTTCGCTTTGAGGTAGATGTCTGTGAGATGAAGGCCTCCTTTTCCTGTTGGTAACGTCAGTGTGTCATATTTTACTTTGAATATTTGGCCTCTAGTGACAAAGTGGCCGAGGGCGGCTAATATTTTTTGTGCTATGACCTTGGGCAGTGGGAGGACCTGAGCTACGTAGTTTACTTTCGCTGTGATATAGATTTTTGCTAGCTCCACTTTCTGAATGATGTTTAAGTTCCTCAAACTATGTTGCCGTATTGCAGCCCGTATTTTTGCCAATAGTTTCCTATAATTAGTGGCTGCCGTGCGGCGGATGTTACACGTGAATTCTATGCCAAGACAGTTAAGGGTTGCTATGCTTTTGATTGGTGCGTCAGTTGTAAGGTGACCGTGTATTTGCAATCCTGGTAGGGTTTGAGTCAGGGAGATCAAGAGAGGTTCGAGGGCTATTGCGAAGAAAATCATCGACAGAGGGCAACCCTGCCGAACTGAGCTCATGATGGTGATCGGTCTACTTAATTGCCCATTCACACTGATTCTTGATGCACCATTCGTCAGAAGTGTATGCACTGTGTCAATTATTTTCTTCGGGAAGTGTATTGTCTCCATGGTCCGCAAGAGATAGGAGTGGCTCACTCTATCAAATGCCTTTTCGAAATCAAGCGACACTATGGCACTTTGGATGTCGCATGCTTCAGCTGTCGCTATGATGTCTCGGTATGCATTTAACGTCTGGGTTATTGTCCTGTCCTTGCCGACACTCGTCTGATAGGCACCTGTAACTTTGTCAATCACCGAATTAAATCGTCGCATGATGATGCGAGCGAAGATTTTATAATCAGTATTTAGTAAGGTTATTGGCCTGAGATTGTCTACAGTCTTTCCTCCTGGTGTTTTTAGGACTAACACCACGATTCCTTCACAGAATTCCTTGAAGGTGTCATTCTTGTGATTCATGATGTCATTGCATACGAGAGTCAACTTACTAACCAGCTGTTGTCTGAAGGTGTCATAGAACTCAGCTGGCAGTCCGTCGGGGTCGGGCGATTTGTTTTTTGGGCTGTTTCGTATGGCGTCTGTTACTTCTTCCTCGGTGATCTCTGTCGCCAGCTCTTCATCTTCTGCAGTAGTTAATCTCGTCGACGAACGAGCCAGAAGAGCGAGTTGTGCCGTTTCGTCCACGGGTTTGTCTGCTAGCAGTAGAGTAAAATGGTTGTAAATTTCCTCTCGTACTTCAGTTTGGGTGGTCACACACCTTCCGTCTGTAGTTTTTAGTGCGGTCAATATTTTCCTCTTTCGTTTCTTTTTTTCTTGTATCACGTGATACATTGACGTCGTCTCTTCGCGTGTCGCATTTTGTAGGCGAGTTCTAACTTGGCAACCTGCCAGTTGTTTCCATTTAATTGTTAAAATCGTGGCCTTGATTCTTTTGATCTGTGCGAAGTTGTCCGTAACTGCTGCATCCTCTTTATATAAATCTCTCAAGCACTGGAAGTAAAATTCCACGGTTCTTTTCTGCGATAAGTATTCTAGCGGGAGTACTGTTTCATAGCTTTTATTAATGAAGGTTTTGCACATTTTTCCACCATTTAAATGCCGAAACGTATCTCGGAAACTTTCTTTCACATTCCGCCCATGTATTGTGAAATATGGCATGACACCCTGCATCTGACAGGTGTGATGTGTTCAGTTTCCACAATCCTCTTGCTCTGTTCCTTGTTTTTCTAAATTGATGGCGCAGATGTACGCAGAGTGGTCTGAAAACACCGTCGGCCACCTCTCTGCTTGCAGAATGTGTTGTTGCAGGTTCGATGTTGTATAGATCCTATCGAGGCGACTGGCTGAATGATTGGTCACATTGGTGAAACCTGGCGCATCTCCATGTTGCAACTCCCATGTGTCTACCAGATTGAGTTCCCTGATTATATTCTGAAGTTCCGTGGACGTATTGAAATTGGGAGCCTGGTCTTTTCGGCTAAGGACGCAGTTAAAATCGCCTCCAAAAATTACGTGTTCAGTCTGCGATGCGAAGAGAGGCACTGTGTCGCCTTTAAAGAACTCTGCTCTCTGCCGCTTTTTTCCGTTTCCGGAAGGTGCATAAATATTAATAATCCTCCTGTTATTGAGTGTAGCGGCAATACCTCTGCTATTTGCTTGCTTCTCCACGTTACTGACCATAATTCCTTCCCTGGTCATGATGGCAGTCCCGTGTTCACTGCCATTACCGGGATTAATTAGCGCATTGTAGCCTGTTATATGTTCTAGGCTAAGTTTTGCAATTTCTTGCAACAATACGATGTCTATATCAGCTGCGTATAGAAAATCTTGAAGATTTCTCAATTTAAATGTGCTGCTGATCTTGTTGAGATTTATCGTGGTAATGTGGTACGCCTGCAGAGGTGTCATGTTTCCAGATCTGTGTTAGATGCTATGCACCTTCCGGGTGAGTATAGTAGTGCACCATTTAGAAAAAGTCCGAATCGTCCTCTGCTTCAGGAGCAAGGGCCATGGACTCCCGTTGCCGGGTGCCGTCTGCCTTCCGTACTCCTGGTGAGGTCCCTCTTATATGGTCCTGTTGATCAGACATTACTTCATCTGGAGGACTGTCTTCCATTTCGTCTGCCCAATTGCCTGTAGGGTTGCGGTTACCTGATGCTGGTTCTCTTTCTGTTAGGTGTTTACTTTTGTCATCTTGGACCACAGTGTCCATCTTCGTTTGTTCTGTGGAGATCTGTTTCCCCTGGACAGACTCCGGGTCCTCAGTACGAGACTTTTTTAGGGCCTGAGAATTGTCGGAATAATTCCGAGTTGTTGTATCTGTCAGTTTTTGGCGTATTTGTTTCGCGTTTTCGCGCAGTATTTGCGCGTTTTTGTCTGCTCTTTCGTGTGCTTTCCGTCTTTTGTTATGTTTCTTCGAAGAGGTAGTCTCGGCCTGCCGTTCGTTGTCCTCTTCAAACCCAGATTGTTCGTTCGTGGGCGTGCAGTCAACAACGTGCACTGCCTCGGAAACCCGCCCCCTTGTTCTCGGCGCACTTGTCTACTCTCCTCCACTTCCTGCGGGGCAGTTTGCGGAGTGACCGGTTAAGTTTCCGCCTCCATGGGTGTGTGATGCTCTTTTTGCTCCATGTAAGCCTCTAGTGTGACCTCTAAATTGGGCTCCGGTGCTGTGTTTACTCGGGCGGCAGCTGCGAAGGTTATCGGCAGCGTAGACATTGGGCCCTGCCTCTCTCGCTCGCCTGTCGGTATTTGCGCCACGCGCCGCTGTACACACTGGGCGCGGACGTGCGTTGTGGAACCGCACGCCGAGCACGTTCGTGGTTGGCCATCATAAATCACAATAGCTCTATAACCGCATACCGTAATGTAAGACGGAATGTGTTTTACCATTTCAATTCTCACCTGGCGTACGCCATTTAGTACCGGGAGTATGTGCTGTCCAGACCATTTTTCGGCGACGTTACTTATGACGTTCCCATAATCCTTCAGTTTCGCATTAATTTGCTCGGCAGTTACTTCAAAGGGAAGTTCGAATATTCTGACTGTTCGTACTCCAAAACCAGCATATGACACTCGTACTTCACCAACATGACCATCCGAATGTTTAAACTTTAATGTACCACTACAGGATTCCATTATCTGCTCGCATTTCGTCGGGCTTACTAAGTTAAGGTACATTGACAATTGACAAATGGATGCCAGTGATGTCATCTATGGTAATTTTCATAACATCTCGCAGAAATAATTCAACTTCGAAAGATTTCGGTCTCGGCAAATTCGGGTCGAAACTCAGTTTCAAAGTATGTATTCGTTCAGGTTGATTATCCATTTCTTTCGGTTAGCATTCTTCTATAATAACAACGCACTCACCTCACAGCGCTCGGCCGCCCGCAGCGACGATGTAAACACACGGTCGCTCCACACGTCCGCACAGCACGGCCGCCGCCGGCGGAATGCCGCTAGACCACCGCATCACTAGCAAATAAGGCACCTCGGAATAGTCTTCTATGGAACCCAGAAGCTGAATTAAAGTTTGTGACGTGAGGGAAATCGTGCTTAGACTATTCCGAGGTGCCTTATTCTCTAGTGATGCGGTGGCCTCGCCGTAAGACGTCTGCTTGGTAACCATTTGGCCGGCCGCGGTGGCCGAGGGGACTGAGGCGCTCCAGTCACGGTCTGCGCGGCCACTACGGTCGGGGGTTCGAATCCCCCCTCGGGCATGGATATTTGTGCCATCCTAGTTCGTAAGTAGGTGATAAGTAGTTTGTAAGTTTAAGGACTGATAACCCCGTAGTTAAGTCCCATAAGCTATACAAACATTTGAACATTTGTAACCATTTGTAATTGTCGCGCAAACGGCGCGTTTACGGACCCATGTTTACTGGGACATTTATGCTTCTATTATCGTGTACTTTCAAAAGTATAAGTGTGCGCCATCCTTTTTAACGCCCTGTATATTTTTACTGAACACAGAAAAAGGCTGCAACAACGATAAAGTATTTTACTTTACGTTTTAGGTGTCAAAGTAATCTACCTTCAAAAATATTCAGTTGTAATCGTTTGACATACAAAACGTTTAATTTACCCATAATCAAATTTAGTTCTTTCGGGGACCATGCGATTCCTAACTCAAGGAATTTGCGTTATAAAATTAGCATGTTTTAATTATGCCCCAAATTGGAAAAATTTCTGCAAACGCCCATGGAAACGTTAATTATGTGGTATGCAAACGAGTGTAGGTTTACAGCTGACACGCTGACAGTTCAGGTTCAAGCCCTGTCTGAACATTTTTAGTTCATCGTACATAAAATCATGCAAAAATCGTAGTTTTATTAATAAATCTATCTTTACAGCAATCATTCTTCTGAGGTGTAATTTGTTTGTTACAGAATCGTAGCCGCGGTGGAGTAGCCGAGCAGTCTAAGGCGCCTCGCTTTTCTTCAGATTTGCATACAGTTCGTTCAGTGTTCTTTTTAAAGCAGCGACTGCTCTTCGTTTGGTTGACCACCTAGTGCCACAATGACCTTTCAAAGTAACGTCAAAGTTACTTAACACAGCCTGCCACGTTGCTGTAGAGCCACTGAAGAATGTAAATATCTTTTTAACTGTTCCAAAGAGAAACCATTAGAGGCGAAACAGCAGCAGCATGCGATCTGATAAGGATTAAAATATATGCAGTGGATGGCATAAACTGAGCATTATCATTTTCTTTGAGGATTTGAGCTTGCACACCGATATATTTTCCAGCCATATTGCTGCGATTATCATAAACCTGACGTCAGCAATTATCAATACTTAGACCATCTTCTTTAAGATATTAAGAATGTCCACTAAAATGCCTTCTCCTGTTTTTTATTAGTGTTGATAAAGTCAATAAAACTTTCTTTAACATGACAACAAGTCAACAAATCTAAGAAGTTACCTCATTTGTCTGTCTGTAAATCTATCGGACCAAACTACGTGGTCATCAGTCCGTAGCTTACAAACTACTTAACCCCTAGGTAAACTAACCTACGGACAAACAGACACACCCATGCCCCAGGGAGGACTCGAACCTCCACGGCGAGCAACCGCGCGCTCCGCAGCGAGACGCTTTAGACCGCTCGGCTACTCCACCGCGGCTACCTCATTTGCCGCCGCGGTGGAGTAGCCGAGCGGTCTAAGACGCCTCACTACGGAGCGCGCGGTTGCTCGACGTCGGAGGTTCGAGTCCTCCCTGGGGCATGGGTGTGTGTGTTGTCCTTAGGTTAGTTTACCTAGGTTTAAGTAGTTTGTAAGCTACGGACTGATGACCACGCAGTTTGGTCCGATAGATTTACAAACATTTAAACATTTTTGAACAGAATCTTACAAATTCAAATGTTTGTAAACCTATTGGACGAAACAGCTATAGTCATCAGTCCCTCCGGCGGGAAGGGCCGTCCAGTACGTAGCATGACGCCCTAGACCACGCGGCCATTCCGCGCGGCTTTCAGAATCGTCTTACTCTCTATCGCTTGGTGCGCTAGAATTCCGGATGGTATTTCTTGTAGACGTAGCCCTCATACACTACAAATTCGTACAGCAACACGCACATTTAATGAAAGCTACTCTCTTGTTGGCCCACGTGTTTCAGATGCGATACTTGAATACCCAATTTGTTTAAATTGAAAAAGACTGTTCTTCTTCGATCAAATTCGACGTGATCCATACTTGTTTGTTTATTGCTGTACAATCAAATGCACAAAATTTGATAGAATTTCCCCCCTAATCGATTTCTCTGTTAGGCTTTCGTAAGTCTTTAACATTTTGAATATACGATGTGAAAATTTTAACCTGCATTCAGGTCGATGAAACTGGATGAAACCGGCAAGATTTGAGTCTGTATTGTCAGTGTGGCAGACGTGAGCATTAGCCTCTGCGCTACGCTACCCTGGAACAAAAATGATTAACGTTACAGGTGCGTATAAAAATTGAACATCAATTTGCTCGGAAACTAGAAGCCTTTGCACGAAAAGCCGCTGGTCAGATACTCGACAGGGGTGGTCAAATTAAAATCAACACCATGCAATGACATTGGCCAAACAATACGTACTTTCATTAATGTCGTTTGTTGTTAACAATATTAGCTTATTCCCACGAGTTAGCAGCTTTCACTCGGTGAATTCTAGACAGAAATCAAATCTACATTTGGATAACTCCTCCTTGATTCTTGTGCAGAAAGGCGTATTCTGCAGCATCCCTTTTCAATAAGCTGCCACAAGAAATCAATAATTTTAGTACTGTCCCACGCGCATTCAAGTCTTACTCCTTTTAATCTGTCGAGGAACTCCTGGACAAATTAAAAAATTACGACAGTTCCTTATTCGTTATTTATTCTTCTTACAAGGACAGTACTTGGGCTCGAACAAACATATATACACCAAAATCGTATGTGAAATAATGTAAAGATACCTTATTGCACTAGTGATACTCCCGCATCTGCAAAACTCTGCAGTCGTCCGTTAGAGGCCTCTGCGTGTGCCATGCCGCATAGCACTTTGACCTGTCGGTTCGCCAGTAGGAACGGTGCAGTGTGCCTCCGAAGTTGCGTTTTGTGATGTTATTTGTGTAGTGAAGCGTCAGATGGGGCGGTGATTGCTAATCAATCCTGCTAATGTATTGTGATTAGTTGAGATGAAGTGACGAAAAACCTTTCTTCGTGAAGATGGCATTAGTGTAGAAGATGAATCATTTGCATGCTTTCTCGTATCTGTTATGGTACAGTAAAGAAGTATAAGTTAGATACTGTTGTTACAAACTCATAATAATTATAATAGGGATGATAACGACGGACAACTCATTGCAAGCGGTAGTGCTACGGTAAGTGCGGGAAGAGGCGATTGAAGCAGTGGCAGTGAATACCAACAGTCTTTCGGGGCCGGCCGCGGTGGCCGAGGTGACTGAGGCGCTCCAGTCACGGTCAGCACGGCCACTACGGTCGGGGGTTCGAATCCCCCCACGGGCATGGATATTTGTGCCGTCCTAGTTCGTAAGTAGGTCATAAGGAGTTTGTAAGTTTAGGGACTGATGACCCCGTAGTTAAGTCCCATAAGCTTAACAAACATTTGAACATTTAGTCTTTCGGGAAGAAGGTTAAAGTTGCAACTATCATCATGGCTTTTCATGACAATTCGCTAAAGAACATGTACGATGATTATTACATAAGTTTTAGTTAAGATATCTGCATTACGTTTGGCGTCTGCAATTACATCTACAGTGCTATCTAGAGCATGGTTGCAGAGCTCTGCAGAAAAACGACACCTACCAGCACATTGAGGTGTACGTAGAGATCCTGTAACCAAACGTTCATATATATATATATGTTTGTTCGATCTTTCCGTTTGCTTTCTTCTATTACAGCCCCGGAATGATCAACGAGTGACTGGATAGTGGGCTTTGACCCGCTTATCGATTTAAGGTATCATAACATTTTTGTCTTTTCTTTAGGAAATATGATACAAAAGACATTCTGTGTTTAAATCACTGGTCTGATGAAAGACAGAGTCAAATGCCACTAATCTGATTGTAATCCTGTTGAATAAATATGGATGACTCTTTGAGAAAGTAGGTAAACACATGGTTAACAGAGTCTGCCACGTTCCTGTCCAACGAGGACATCTACTTTGCGACTTGTTTCATTTGACGATTCTACTTCACGCCAACTCGAGCCTTAGCCGTCCGATTCGAGGGATACTCCCGTATTTCTGCAGGAAGAAAACGGCTGTCGCGTGTGGCTGGGACATCTTGGAGGCGAGCAGGTCCGCCGCGCCAGGAGGCGTTGGCCTTTCAGCGCGACCGTTACACACTTTCGCGGACTTGTAATGCCTTAAACCTCCGCCAGTCTCCCTGCTTCTGTTAATTCCAGAATTTACCTCGACTGCAAAAACTCGTTCTCGTCAAGACTCCGAAAAATCCGGCGGGTTACTCTTTCTACTGCAATATTAGTGATATTTTTGAGCAACCTGTTTGCGGATAGTGGAGGGTATCTAACGGCAGAGAGAAAGCTCGGCTCTTGTGAAGGTTGCGGTCCCCAGCGGCATCTGGAGGAGATGTTTGACACGCCGGCGGAGCCTGGCCTCACCAATCTCCTGACGCAACCACGGGGCCTTACCGATAATCCTGCAGACGGGCTGAACAAGCTACTTTTTATATTTAACTAGCTTAAACCCGCGGCTCCGCTCGCGTGTTGGTTGATTATCATAGATAAGCTATCTTTCAGTAGTGTGCAATTTATTTATTTTTATATTTCCTTGTTCGTATACTCATCCTTACAGAGAAAGAGCTGAAGACATTGTAGCACGCATAGACCAGAGATATGGTCTGTGGCATCACGCTGTTTGTAACCTCCTTGCTATAGAGTCGCAAACATAATCGCTGTCCTTCAGTCCGAATTTTTTTATAATTTAACGACTTTCATCCACCATATCTTCCACCCCCTTATAGCTATCGGCATGGAACTGCTATGGTGTACAACGGGAGACTTCGGACAACAATTACACACAGACCATTCGTTTGCGCTCTGTAGTTTACGCTGCAGAGCGAAATATTAACACACACATACACACACACACACACACACACACACACACACACACACACACACGTATAATTTTATATGCACAGATAACTTTCCACCCTTTTATCATTATCAACCCTCAAGCAACAATGCAACCAATAAAACCATTTTCAAAGAGTAGACTAAATGTAATTTTCAAAGAGTAATTATTGTTCCGCATTTCGCTTTATATTCTTCAATTACGAAATATGTATCAGATCGCTATAAAACCGTGCATAAAACATTCCTCAGGTATAAATTAGTAACTGTACAAATATTTAAGACTGCGTCTTGTCGTTCGGACGTGATAAGGGTACACCGAACAGACATTCACATTAATATATATAGATCAATAGCTATCCGATCGCCATAAAACCGTGCCTAAAACCTTCCCCGGGTAGACATTAGTAACTGTACAAGTTTTTAGCTCTTTATGTCTTGTGGATCAGACGTGATAAACGTACACCGGACAGACATTCACATTTATAGATATAGATTTGACCCTCTGTATCAGTGCACCATTCACTCACCACCAGCCACTCACCATCAGTAATTAAACTACTTAAACATCAACTATTACACTATTTGATCCACTACAATTGAGGAGTTTAATGGACTAGAGCTGTAAGTCCGAAAAATGAGATTTAAGATTTGCGTGTTTATATAGTATTGAAAAAAAAAATATATTCAATTATGTAATAATTTAATGTATAGAATCATTCCTTACAACTGAAGATATTTCCTCTGATATCTACACAAAATATCATGAAATCTGATTTGAAATATTGCTTTCATAATTATATTATCTAGTTCAAATGTACATTAACAAAAAATATATGTTCATGATCATTATACTTTATTTTCCTGTTCAAGTTCAGTATCTTCTTCTATGTGTACTCTCTCTAGAAGTTCTTCATACCAGCCTTTTACAGTATCAGGAAGGAAGCACAGCAGGTTTTGAATGCCCCTCAACTTTTCTACTGCTACAGTTGGTTTCTCTGTTAACGACAAAAATTATATATCTTCAGGGAGTTTTGTTGCTTTCTTAATGAACGTAAACTGTATAAAGATCTTCAAAAATGATTTTGAAGCACTGATTGTACCATCACTGCCAAAGTGCATCTTCAAAAATGACTGCAACAGGAAATGACATGTCCCCTGTGACTTTGATAAGAAATTCACTAATCTTTAATCAGTTCACTTCCGTCAATGACTTGAAATGGCTCTAGTTTCTCCCTGCATTGTTTATGGACCAGTCCTTTCTTTTTCCTATAACTTTCCGCACTGTTTCTTCTCTTCTTTTTGTCTGTAAAGTCATTTTCCAATTCACTTCACACAGTATATCACACAACGTAACTCACAGTTGACACCTATAAGCGATGAACAAGGGTGAATTGCCTCCCATTAACTGCCTTCTTAAAATGACTACTTAGCCTATAGGAAAGATACCGAGCTGAAATTCTCACGGAGTGTAATTTAAATGTAGAGGTATTGATGTAGCACTTTGACGAAAAGGGCGTCAAGACATTTACGCCCATAGTCCATCACACTCCTTAATTATACTATTTAGGCATAAAAATTGCATTATTTATCCTTCGATAGTTACACTATTTAGTATCTACAATTACAAAAGTTTAACCATCCTTAACATACAAATGAACTTATTACTTCAAAATAATTCAACAATACTTTTTTCCTGTTAGCAAAATCGGAAAAGCTTCATAATTTCCAAACACAGAAGTAATAATTAAATTTTACTCTGCAGAAAATATTTACAAAAATATTGTTAAAATAATTACACATTGAAACACAAACAGGTTTGTTACATGTTCCATTGATCATTTCAACAACTCTTTTATCGTATTATATTGAATGAATCAGATTACAGGATATATATACATATTCCTATCCTTACATCAATATACGTACTGCGCAAGTTCGCAACCCACAATACGGTTGGTGCCGGAAGGTGCATTTACCACTACTAGTCCTATCCTCAGCTGTTTCATTTCCATACAGAGTGAGGGAAAAATGACCACCTAATGTCTCAATACAAGCCGTAATTCATTTTATCCCATCATTTGAGGGCCTTAGACGCGAAATGTAAATTGCTGCACTAGGAACTGTTCTACAGTCAGCTTGAAATACCAACCTTGTAAATGTCCTCTCCCTTGGAAAGAAAATCGTCTTCTCCAGCCGGCCGCGGTGGCCGAGGCGAATGCGGCGCTCCAGTCACAGTCTGCACGGCCGCTACGGTCGGGGGTTCGAATCCCCCCTCGGGCATGGATATTTGTGCCGTCCTAGTTCGTAAGTAGTTCATAAGTAGTTTGTAAGTTTAGGGACTGATGACCCCGTAGTTAAGTCCCATAAGCTTAACGAACATTTGAACCCCCCTCGGGCATGGATGTTTGTGTCGTCTTTCAAAAATAATGTTCAAATGTCTGTAAATCTATCGGACCAAACTGCGTGGTCATCAGTCCGTAGCTTACAAACTACTTAAACCTAGGTAAACTAACCTAAGGACAACACACACACCCATGCCCCAGGGAGGACTCGAACCTCCACGGCGAGCAACCGCGCGCTCCGCAGCGAGACGCTTTAGATCGCTCGGCTACTCCACCGCGGCTTGTGTCGTCTTTAGTATAAGGTAGTTCATAAGTAGTTTGTAAGTTAAGGGACTGATGCCCCCGGAGTTAAGTCCTTTAAGCTTAACAAACATTTGAACATTTCGTCTTCTGCAGGGATTCCCATTTGAGTTTCTGAACCATGACCTTAGTAGTGCGACCAATCTATTTTTACTCCAATTGTAATTGACAGGTCACAAAAGCCTTTCTCTTTATCACGCACTCCCGTGGTATTTTTCACCGATAGGGCATAAAACTCATCCCCCTCCTCCATGCCACAGGGATAAAGCACAGTTTTCCAATAACAAAGCAGTCTAGATCACCTAGATCTTCGGTTTATTGGGAGAATTTTGGGAAGATGTACTTCATCTGTAAAGGAGACCGCGTATAAAACGCTTGTACGACCACGTCTTGAGTATTGCTCAAGTATTTGGGACCCGCAGCAGATCGGTTTGAAGGAAGACATAGAGGCGGTTCAGAGGCGAGCAGCTAGATTTGTTACCGGTAGGTTCGACCAATGCGCGAGTGTCACGGAAATGCTCCGGCAACTCAATTGGGGATCGCTGGAAGAAAGACGACGTTCTTTTCGTGAATTTCTGTTAAGTAAATTTAGAGGGCAGGAATTTGAAGCTGAGTGTAGTACGATCTTGCTGCCGCCTACTTACATTTCGCGTAAAGATCACAAAGACAAGATAAGAGAAATTAGGGCTCGTACGGAGGCATATAGGCATTCTTTCTTTCCTCGTTCAATTTGGGAGTGGAATAGGAAAGGAAATGCCTAGTAGTGGTACAGTGTACCCTCCGCCACGCACCTTACGGTGAATTGCGGAGTATGTATGTAGATATGTAGATGTAGATGTAGACCTTCCCCCGCCAGTCGATTGTGAAAGGAACACTGGTGTGAAAAGATTTAGAACATGAAGCACCCTCCACTGCGCACAACCTATGGAGTATGTAATATATATTTCTTTACACAATTCCCCTCCCCTATCCCGTCCCAGCTGGAAGGAATACCGGTGTAAAAGGTTTGGAAGTCCAATCTCCCTTGTTCAGTCGCCACAGGCGTAGTTTGTGATTTCTATTTATCTACGCACTTTAGTTTTCAATTATGTGATATGTCTGTGTATCAACTATGATCTGTTCCACTCATGAGCCATCTGGTAAGTGGTGTATTGGTGTCAGAATCAGGCAGGACGCTTTGGCACACACGACAGCCATTAGGTGCAGTAGGAGCTAGCACGTGCGGTGTGATCGACTCCAAACCCCTTCCTTGAATAATCTAAATTTTCTCTACATTTTTATTAATGATAACTTGTTCCACCTACAGATCGAGAAAACCGGTCCTTACATGGATGTAATGCAGTGTTTCTTAACCTGTGGGCTGTTCCACCCAGATAGTCGCAAAGTCTTGCTGTGACGGGGGGGTGGGGGCACTTCAGAATATTTTTATTTACAAGGGGGAGCGCCGGAATATTTTTACTTCGAAAGGAGTCGCGTATAGAAAGAGGCTGAGAAACAGTTCTCTAAAGAAAGACTTGCAGTTGGAGAGGCCCTGCAGACAAGCCCAAATGTACCGTATCTTCAGCCATACTAAAACCTCATGTGACAAAAAAAGACTAGGAAGGCAAGGTAGCCTCCGTCACGCACCACTATAATATTTATGTAAACAATTCAGTTTTCAATTACGTGCGCTTCCGACCATAGTATAAATCGGTGGCGCCCATAATGTTTACCGCTGGCGGTCCCCAGCAGGGTCCCAGTTGGAGGCTGTAACAGACATGCAGTGGAGGTTGGTCCGGCCGGCTCCAGCCACCACAACCTGCAAAACCATTGTTTGCCCTGACTCGCCGATACTACTTCAAAGCACTTCTTGCATGTTCGATAGTTTCAAGCAATGAACTTAATGCTCTACTCATTCTTAGAAAAACTGCCAAAGGAGATACTTGAAACCTCTTTCTGTAAGTGGAAGACCACTGACCATATTTCCTGGAACCAGAGGCGACAAGTGCTTCAAAATCAAAGGTTCAAATGTTTCTAAATCTAAAGGACTTAACTGCTGCGGTTATCAGTCCCTAGGCTTACAAAGTACTTAAGCTATCTTAGGACAACACACACACCCATGCCCGAGGGAGGACTCGAACATCCGACGACTAGCAACCGGGCGCTACGCAGCAAGGCGCCTTACAGCACTTGGCCACTCCACCGCAACGGCGACATAGGTGGTTCTGATGTTGAACTCCCAGCAACCCCCCCCCCCCCCCGTGTTCACTGTTTTGTGTAAGGCAGAGAAATGGACAGTTCTCCTACACGCAGTAACTAAAAAGTTGGAACCTGCTGGCCAACGGTTTTCACAGATACCTCTGAAACCACCCCTCTCCCAATGTTAACTGTTGTCTTCGTAGTAAGCAAATAAGTATTTATCTATTGTATCCATACGACGCTCAGGTCAACAGTCTCCCCCTCTCCACCTATCTAAACGACCAAGGTGTTTCCTAGAATATTGCATCCCTATTGGAGCTCTCCCACCGACTGAACAGAGAGACCAGAATTCTGTGTTCATGTAGATAGAGGTCACTTGTATGCAAGGCGTACTCGCCATCCACTTAGCCTCGCTGCTCTCTGCTGCTCGAATTGTTGCTGGCACTGCGCTCGTTCGTCGTCACTCTTCTGAAGGTGGAAAGATACGGGAAGAGAGGCTAAGTCTCGAAGTCAGCAAAGTCAGAATACGTCGCCGCCTTCATGGAGCAACTGCACCTGTTGACCGGCGGCGTCACCGCCGAGGGGAGAACTACAGCCAGACAGCGCTACAGATGCCAAAAGCAGGGGCAGTTGCGTGAAACATATGATACATGCGTCGCAAGGAGAACGACTGCACGCCAGAGTATTGTACAATTGGCTGGAGTCTCGAAGAGCCGCGTGGTCTAAAACATCATGCTACGGACTTGTCGGCCATTCCCGCTGGAAGCTTGAGTCCTCCCTCGAGCATGGGTGTGTTTGTTGTCCGTATTGTAGGTTAATTAAAATAGTATGTAAGTCTAGGGACTGATGACCATAGTAGTTTGGTCCAGTAGGTTCAAATTCAAATGTTTGTAGAACTTATGGGACTTAACTACGGGGTCAACAGTCCCTAAGCTTACAAACTACTTATGAACTAGCTAAGACTAAGGGCGACACAAATATCCATGCCCGAGGGGGGATTCGAACCCCGGACCGTAGTGGTCGTGCAGACCGTGACTGGAGCGCCTCAGTCCTCTCGGCCACCGCGGCCGGCGGTCCAGTAGGTTTATAAACATTTGAACTTTTAATTTTTGGGTCGCAAAGACGGCGCACTCGCAGGACCGCTACTGGCGGCACACAACCGACGCCCGACAGAAGTGACGTCGACCACCCCGCTCTCCCATACTAGAGGGGAAGTTGTGCTACCAGAAAAGCGCACGTGGTGAGTGTGGTGTCGCACAAGTACAAAGTGCGCGCCACCTACTTTCGCCGCGCGCCGCCATGCACGCACGGCGCGGCGTTCTCACGACGACAGCCACGAGAGCCCTCTGCGACAACTCCGCTCGTGGCCACCACTGAAGGACATTGGCACTTCGGACTGAGATAGCAACGAGTAAAGACTTCGGAATCAGATAGGCACCAGTGAAGACTTTGCTATTGTACAGGCACTAGGCAGGCCTCTAACAACTATGTATCAACATTCTGCAGTACTATGTAAAAGTTAAGTATTGTTACATTCTGTGCAATATATATCTCTTTCTAATTTACTCGAGTGTTTATAGTTCTGGCTGCTCCCCTCCGTACCTGCACCAGCGTGCTGTCTTTGTTCCTGTGTCGGTCTCGTTCCACTCGGCCACCGACACCTACGACGAGGCTGGGACACAAAAGCGGCGACGAAGTAGGGACACAAAAGTGGCGACGAGGATGGGATACAAAAGTGAGTGCGGCCACTGACAACGCTTCTGCCACCCTGGCGGCGCAACTGACACTCAGAGACCCTGTATCGAGGACTCGCTCTTCTAAGAGAGGAGCTAGGAGAGCAGACGGACTCCGCGGTGGCCAGCACGCACGCGATGCTCCATAGAACCTTCAAAAACGCATGAGTCCATGGGGAGTGACTGAAGACACGGCGGTCCCCATGGATACTGTGGAAACTCAAGAAGCCTGGGACGCGACCACTCACGAAGAGGAAGAACACGACGAGCCTGCGAGACTGCGGAGGGGTCCAGTGGCCGTGGAGCGAGCTCCTCAATACTCGATTTGCCCTCAGGTGTGGGCGGCTAAGCCGCCAGCACCCAAGGAGTGGATCAAGATTTACTTGACGAGCCCAAGTTTTCCTCTCCCAAGGATGGAGACTGGTGTGATGGTGTGACACCACTGAACATGATCGCGTCATCCATCGATAACCACACCTATCTCCATGTCTTTACCTATTTAATTCTTCCGATATTCCAAGACAACAACTACCTCATAAACTCTACCCCTTCACTCCCGAGTAGTTTGAAATGCCACTTAACTTCGTCTTCCTCGATGAGGTGGCCACCAAAAAAAGAAGAGGGCAGTTTTCATTATGTGCGAGTGGGAACTGTTCATACGGGACGCTGAGGAAATACTCCGCGACTTTGTATGAACGACGAGGAACAAGTCGTTGCCACGCCGAAGAAGTTTCTGAGTAGCCGCTCGAGGAAAATCAAGAACAAGTAGAAGTGTACCCCTTATTTTAATAACTGCTATCTTGCTAGAAACAAACATTAGTTTTGCGTCAGATGCACCAGAGGTCAAAGCTTATGGGACTTAACTGTGAGATCATCAGTCCCTACACTTACAAACTACTTATGAACCAGCTTATACTAAAGACGGCACAAACATCCATGCTCGAGGGGGGATTCGAATCCCCGACGGGGAACGGCTTCTACAGTTTGCAGTACACACAAATCGAGCTGAGGATAGCTCGAAAGGAAGACGAGACGAGACGAGGCAAGGCACTGAGCCGCACTGTGCGGAAGATGTAAATGTAATAAATAAGCAGCTAGTGAGGAGCGCGCATCTGCCATTTTGTGGCCGCCTTGGAGCGCGGCTCCTGTAGTCATTGCCTCGGGTCAATAGAAGCTACCAGTGTGCGAGGCATCATCAGACGAGACGCAATGTCTTTCCTTCCTTCTTCTGACGTCCTCCATCTGCGTCAGTCGCGTAATATTGAGTTGCTTCACACTGCCACTAGGTGAGAGTTACACAGTACCGAACACTTTGGGCCATTTTTTTACATAATAACACATCTAAAGGGTGACAATTATTGCACCATATGAAATAAAAATGTTCAAATGTTTGTAAATCTTATGGGACTTAACTACGGGGTCAGCAGTCCCTAAACTTACAAACTACTTACGAACTAGGACGGCACAAATATCCATGCCCGAGGGGGGATTCGAACCCCCGACCGTAGTGGCCGTGCAGACCGTGACTGAAGCGCCTCAGTCCCCTGTCGTAACTTCTGAACGGTTTGCGTTGGTTGGTTTGCGTCAGGACATTGCAACTGTACGGCTGGCCGCGGGACATGCTGGGAATTAGTATGCGCATGCGCATACGTATGTTTTTTTATTCTTTATTATATATAATCCATCACCTGATACATTAATGGGCCTTATTCTTCTACGTTTTCTAAGTGAGAAACTATGCCCAATCAGTTACTACAAGCTACAGTCTTTTAGACTGCCATGGATCTCCGAATTACTAAATATCTACGGAGGTAAAAACTAGATACTACTTTACTGTTTGCGGCGTTACAGGCGTGCAGTGGTGTATGTGGCGCCCCTGGCAAGAATTCAATACAGAGAGATTGATTTTTTCCCTTGCCATAAGAAAATGTGTAGCCGCTTCTTGGCCAAAAAAATAAATTATATATATATATATATATATATATATATATATATATATATATATATATATATATAATCAGGGTGTCCCACTCAACTGTTTCACCCCAGATATTTCTGAAACTACCAGATATATTGATGTTCAAATGTTTGTAAAGTCTATGGGACTTAACTACGGGGTCATCAGTCCCTAAACTTACAAACTACTTATGAACTACTTACGAACTAGGACGGCACAAATATCCATGCCCGAGGGGGCATTCGAACCCCCGACCGTAGTGGCCGTGCAGACCGTGACTGGAGCGCCTTAGTCTCCTCGGCCACCGCGGCCGGCCAGATATATTGAAAAACGACTTTCACGGCCATGAACGTACGGTAGGGGCTTATGTAAATAGGTGCTATAAGACAGTGTAGAACGTAAAGAAGTATTATTTTCAGCGCAAACTTATGTTTTTTTAAATGGATACCCCATATTATTTCTGTAGTAATCAATAGCATGGAAAATCACAAACAGAATGGCGTTGGTTGCATCGCGCTGTGTCAATTACATCCGGAGAAATTGCGAAGCGAAATTGACGTTTGAAATACAAGAGGCACACAGCTAGCGCGTCCCAAGGCTCAAGCGAGACTCACGGTTGATATATATATATATATATATATATATATATATATATATATATATATATATATATATATATATAGTTATATTTTACAAAGGCTATTTCAAAGTACATTGAGTAGCTAGGAACACCAATATGCAATTTAACTTAACGCTGTTATTACATTTAGTTAATCTACTTAAATGCTACTTTCCTAGCTTTGATTCTCGCAAAATTATCAGTCAATTCCTCTAAGTTAAGTTTCCCTACCTTTTCGTGTTCAGTCGATAAAATGGCTAAATTTGATAAACGATCCTGTCTCATGGACGATCTTACATAATTCTTCAAGAGCTTTATTTTACTGAAGCTTCGCTTACAAAAGGTCACCGCAACAGGAAGTGTTAAGTAAATTCTAAGAGCTATTTGCATATATATCTTACAGGAAAGCTCTTGAATCTTTTTAAGAATGTCAGGTGGTGTTGCTTTTTCAACATCGTTAATGAATTCTTTAACTTGCATTCGAAAAATTCCAATTCGTTTGACAGCTCAACTACATCTACATCATGAGAATATTTAATCCCAAACTCTGCAGCAATTTTAAGGAAACCACCTATTGGTTCTTTTGTTAGAGCTTCTCCCGTTAGAAAATAGAATTCTGAAGGTATTGAAGCCATTGCCTCATACCTCTTCGTGAGTTCTGTCAGATTTTGATCATAAACCAAATTCATTTCACTCTGAAACTCCTGTTTTGAGACGAGATAGCCATCATGCGTTTGTTTGTTTGAATTTAAAAGACGTTGGATTTTTTCAGCAAAATTCCCATCGACACCGATTTCTTGCGTGTGCTTTGTTGAATAATCGATTGCTGGACCAGTGTCTTCATCTCGGATTTTCTAAATCGTATTTGACAATCCCTTTATCATTTTGCTTGCCTTGTCGACTGTAACAGTCTCTTTTTGAAGTGACATGTTGATTTCATCAATCGAGACTAGAATCGTTTCCCACAGACGCAAAAGACATAGAAATTTGAAGTCGATTTGCTTGATGGGACTTTGAGCCCCCAATGACATTTCCAGGTTCCATTTGTCTTGGTTAATATCAACCATTTTCTTCAGATTTGTATACAGTTCGTTCAGTGTTCTTTTTAAAGTGGCGACTGCTCTTCGTTTGGTTGACCACCTAGTGCCACAATGACCTTTCAAAGTAACATCAAAGTTACTTAACACAGCCTGCCACGTTGTGTAGAGCCACTGAAGAATGTAAATATCTTTTGAACTGTTCCAAAAATGTAATCAGCAGCAGCATGCGATCCGATAAGGTTTAAACTATGTGTGGTACATGGCACAAACTGAGCATTATCATTTTGTTTGAGGATTTGAGCTTGCACACCGATATATTTTCCACCCATATTGCTGCGATTATCATAACCCTGACGTCAGCAATTATCAATACTTAGACTATCTTTCTTAAGATTTTAAGAATGTCCACTGAAATGCCTTCTCCTGTTTTTTATTAGTGTTGATAAAGTCAATAAAACTTTCTCTAACATGACACTTCGCATCTGACAAGTCAACAAATCTAAGAAGTTACCTCATTTGCCGCCGCGGTGGAGTAGCCAAGCGGTCTAAGGCGCCTCACTGTGGAGCGCGCTGTTGCTCGACGTCGGAGGTTCGAGTCCTCCCTGGGGCATGGATGTGTGTGTTGTTCTTAGGTTTGTTTAACTTAGTTTAAGTAGTTTGTAAGCTACGGACTGATGACCACGCAGTTTGGTCCGATAGATTTACAAACATTTGAACATTTTTTTAGTTCATTTGCTGAATGTGAGCACTGTCTTGTGTGCAGTCGAAGATAATGGAAAAGTATTTTCCATTTTTATTTGATTCAAGATTTTCTACCTCACATTACTTCCAATTACAGTTATGAGCTCATTTTGGACTCTAGTAGAAAAGTAACTGAATACCATTTTATTTTATTTGACGTAAACCATATGTTCTTCTAGTTTAGGATGACAGTGACTTATTAGTTCCAATGTGCTTAAAAAACTCCACTACTTGACTCGCAATGATTTCTTTCCTTCCTGTTCCTCGAAGTGGTAAATTATTCTTAGCACAAAATATAATCTATGACTACTTTCAGTATGTTCCTCCACTTCTCTACCTCCTTCTGAATACTTTCTTGAATTTCAGCATTTACAGTTTTCCTTTGTTGTAGTCGGTTTTTCAATCTTCCGATTAGCTACAAAGTAACCCTTGTCTTCGCACACGTTCGCCATTTGTGAGCGAACCTGGACTATCCGGAAAATACTCATGATCTACACTCAGATCTACCTTTATTTCCTAAGAAAATGGTGTCACCTCCACACTCTGACAAAGCAGGCATAAATAAAAAAAGTGATATGCACATTAAAAGAATTATGACATCATTATCGAAATTTAAAACAAAGTTTAAACAACAATCTCATTCTAAGAAACATTCATAGAGTATTGTCATTCCGTCAGGCTCCATGGATGAAGCCTTATATAGACATTAATACCGAGAAACGTATGGCTGCCACTAATGACTTTGAGAAGAATTTTTTCAAACTAATGAATAACAACGTTTTTGGAAAAACTATTCAAAATGTTCGCAAAATGGTTGATCCGCGGTGGAGTAGCCGAGCGGTCTAAAGCACCTCGCTGCGGAGCGCCCGGTTGCTCGCCGTGGAGGTTCGAGTCCTCCCTGGGGCATGCGTGTGTGTGTTTGTCCGTAGGTTAGTTTACCTAGGTTTAAGTAGTTTGTAAGCTACGGATTGATGACCACGCAGTTTCGTCCGATAGATTTACAGACCTACATGCGAATATCTGTAGTTACGTTAACATGTCGAATAAAGTGTGTCCACGCCGTAGTTTGTAACTAATTTACATTTTGTTTGACATTGATTCATTTATAAGTCAATCCAAATAAGCAGAGCATCAAAGAGATACATGGCAGTTGTCGCATTTATAGTAATGGAGATTTTTCTTTGTCTGTGCGAGCCACATCCCCTGTATCATGTCCACTGAACCTAGTATTCGTTTTTTAAAGACTTACAAATAATGTTCTCCGTAGTGCTATCTTCCTCATTAGTGTTATTTTTGGAACTCCTCTCTCGCGAAATATTGGTCCCGAAGCGAAGTTTTTCGAGTTATTTTAACTATTTTTCTGATGTTTGTTCTCATCCTGTTATTGCAGCTCCTACTCTTTTCTCAGTGTACATTTATAGAGGCTGTTAGCTTCATATTTCACTCTTTTCACTTCTCATCCTACTGACTATTTTCTTTCTCGGTTTCTCTGACAATGGAGAAATTTTGTCAACGACTACATCTACATCTACATGGGATACTTAGCAAATCACATTTAGTGCCTGGCAGAGGATTCATCGAACCACCTTAATACTATTGATCTCCCATTCCATTCTCGAACAGCGCGCGGGAAGAAAGAACACCTGAATCTCTCCGTTCGGACTCTGCCTTCTCGTATTTTTATCTGATGATCATTTCTACCTATGTAGGTGGCAGTCAACAATATATTCTTGCATTCAGAGTCGTATGTTGGCGACTGGAGTTTCGTAAGTAGACCACGCCGCAGCGATAAACGCCGTTGTTGTAATGATTTCCATCCCAGATCCTGTATCATTTCCGTGACGCTGTCTCCCCTGTATTGTGACAATACAAAACGGGCGGCCCTTCTTTGGATTCTTTCGATGGCTTCCGTCAAATCCACCTGATAAGGATCCCACACTGTGCAGCAATACTCCAAATAAGGACGGACAAGCGTAGTGTATGCAGTCTCTTTAGTATTTCTGTTGCATCTTTTAAATGTTCTGCCAATAAAACGCAATCCCTAGTTTGCCTTTCCTACGACATTATCTACGTGTTCTTTCCAGTTTAAGTCTGATGTAATAGTAATTTCAGTTATTTAGTGGAGTTTACGGCCTTCACGTTCGATTGATTTATCTTGTAAACAAAGTTTAACGGATTTCTTTTCGTACTCATGTGGACGACTTCACACTTCTCATTATTTAGAGTCAACTACCAATTTTTACACCAAACTGACATCTTATTTAGATCGTTCTGCAGTTTGTTTTTGATCTTCAGTTGATTTTGCTACCCGGTAAATATCGGCGTCATCTGCAACCAACCTAAGAGAGCTTCTCAGAACAGCAGAGGACCAATGACACTACCTTGTGGAACGCCCGATATCACCTCTGTTTTAGTCGATGCCTTACCATCGATAACTACAAAAATGTTCAAATGTTTGTAGAACTTATGGGACTTAACTACGGCGTCATCAGTCCCTAAGCTTACAAACTACTTACGACTAAGGACGGCACAAATATCCATTCCCGAGGGGGGATTCGAACCCCCGACCGTAGTGGCCGTGCAGACCGTGACTGGAGCGCCTCAGTCACCTCGGCCACCGCGGCCGGCTCCATAACTACAAAATGTGTCCTTTCTGACAGGAAATTCTCTATCCAGTCACCAATCTTGGGCCATAATCCATAACCACGCAATTTGATCAAAATCCGTTTGTAGGTACGGTGTGAAAAGCCTTCTGGAAATCTAGAAATACGGAATCAATTTGCGAACCTTTGTCGAGAGCACTCATGACTTTTTGTGAGTAAAGAGCTAGTTGTGTTTCACACGAACAATATTTTCTAAATCCGTGTTGACCTTGGGTCAAATAGATCATTCTGTTCGAGATAATTCATCATATTTTAATACAGTATATGTTCCAAAACCCTGTTGCAAACGGACGTCAATGAAATAGGCCTGTAGTTTACTGGATTACTCCTACTGCTTTTCTTGAATATATGTGAGACCTGTGCAACTTTCCAATCTTTTGGTATAGATCCTTCGCTGAGTGAGCGGTTGTATATGGCTATTAAATAAGGAGCTATCGCATCTGCATAATCAAATAGAAATATAATGGGCATACAACCCGGACCAGAAGACTTGTTCTTGTTAAGGGATTTCAGTTGCTTCACTACTCCGATGATATATGATTCTACGTTATTCATTATGGCCTCTGTTCGAAATCTGGAATATTGGTTTCGTCTTCTTTGGGAAATTAGTTTCGAATAGCTGTGTTTAGTAACTATGGTTTAGTTGTGCTATCATCGGCGGGATCGCTATTTCTATCACTTAGTGTGGGTATTATTTGTATTTTGCCTCTAGTATATTTGACCTATGACCAAAATCTCTTTGGGTTCTCAGTCAAATTTCGAGAAAGGGTTTCAATGTGGAAAGTATTGTAAGCATCTCGCATTGAAGTCATCACTAAATTTCGAGCTTCTGTGTAGGATCGCCAATCCTGGAGATTTTGTGTTCGTTTAAATTTCGCTTGCCTTTTTCGCTATTTTTGCAACTGTTTCCTGACCTGTTTTGTGTACCAAGGGTGATCACTACCTTCTTTTATTAATTTATTTGGTATAAAACTGTCAATTGCTCTCGATACTACTTCTTTGAATTGGAGCCACATCTGGTCTACACTCACGTTTAGGGTTTGGAATGAGTCGAAACTGTCTTTCAAGAAGCAATTTAATATATTTCTATCTGCTTTTTTTGAACAAATATACTTTTCGTCTATTTTTGGTAACTTTGTGACTTTCGATATTTAATCTCGCTACGACAGACCTGTGTTCACTAATACCTGTATCCGTTTTGATGCTCGTTGTGAGCTCAGGATTATTTGTTGCTAAGAGATCAAGTGTGTTTTGACAATCATTTACAATTCTAGTTGGCTCATGGGGACTAATTGTTCGAAGTAATTCTCAGAGAATGCGTTGAGTACAATTTCGCACGGTGCACACAGATTGAAGGTAAATTGAAATCACCGCCTACTATTATTGTATGAGTCGGGTATGTGTTTACCGTTTGACACAGGTTTTCTTTGAACCTTTCTGCTATTGTATCGTCAGAGTCGGGAAGCCGGTTAAAGGAACCAATTATTAACTTATTACTATTTTCAGGTACAACTTCTACCCATAATAGCTCACAGGAACTATAAACTTCAACTTCGCTACACGAAAGACTACTTTTGACGGCGACAAACACACCTTCCACCTATTTTAATATATCCTTTCTGAACACAGTGAGATCTTTTGCAAAAACTTCAGCTGAACTTATTTCCGGCTTGAGCCACCTTTCACTGCATATAACGATGTGTGTTTCGGTTCTTTCTATTAACGATTGGAGTTCTGGTACTTTCCCGACACAGCTACGACAATTTACAACTGTTATACTGATAGTTCCTAGATCTACATTTCTCCTATCATCCATGTGCACCCTTTGAGACTGCCCATTTTGTTTTTTCTTGAAGCTCTCTACCCTAGAAAACCGCCCAGTCCACGCCACACAGCCCCCGCTTCCTGCGTGTAGTTTGGAATAAGGAAGTAATGCAGCTTCCATGTCCACCCAGAAGTTCTTGGACGTGAAGCAGGAGCAGAATCTACCGTGGATAGACTTGTTGATGTAATGGAAGCAGTGGCGTAGCTATCATAGGGCTAGGCGGGGCAGTGCCCCGGGGCCTCCAGCTCAAGGGGCCCTCTGCCTCCGTGAGCGACGTTCGAAAAATGTAGCAGTAGAGCGTCGATTATTTTGGGCCTTCTTCACACGACGCCACTCGGTGGCTCTGGTGACTGTATACAATATTTCAGTCGGCGTAGCAGCAGAAGAAGAGGCAACATGAAAGCCGCTCATAGCAACAGCTGAGCCTTCCAAGCGTTGCGGTGTGTCGCTCGGCGCATCATGAAGGATCGTGCGCCTCCAAATACTGTATAAAATTCTTACTGGCAAATAGAAGTGTACAGCATGATTATCCGAATAAACCGTTTTCCGAACATCCATTTACCTCAATTACTTCGGATAACCGATGATCTACTGTTTATAATATTTTAGTTGAATGAAGGATTTTCGACTTTTAACTTTTTGAATCCTGACCAACACACTTCAAACGCACGAAGTGAAATTCAAAAATTATTCCCACCTTAGATGATAAACATTACAAAGTATATTCTTGTCCTCTAAGACGTGGATCCTGCCACTGTTAGCGTGTTGTTGGTTGAAGTCTGAGTTTCTACGGCTGGCAATCTTTGCGAAATAACTGCCAATGGTGCTGAAATACTAGCAGTGTAACAATACACGGTGTGACGACGTTGGAATACGAAGTCTCTACAATGTATTATTGCAGAACGGTATTGTTATAATACCTCAACTGTTTGTGTAGTGAATTCCTCCAAGGGAGTGCTCCTTACACATAGATCCCAGTGAGGTGCTGCACCCAATTGCACTCTGAAATTCGTGCAAGAAGAAGAGAAAATATGGATAGTGTATCGTTTTGAGGGTTCTATTACTGATCGGCGCTTCATCACTGAAGCTTCTGCCTGCAGATTCATTCGCCTAATATGGACCAATTTCGAAAACTATCCCATGTGGTCGTTTTATCTATATGTCCTACCCAGGTCCAACTCTATACCTCTGCAAAATTTCAACCAAATCCACCCAGTAATTTTTGCGTGAAAGCATAACAAACAAACAAACTTTCACAGTTATTATGATATTACAGAGTATGATTAAATATTAGCTGCTGTGTGACACACAATAATTTACTTAGTAGTATTTAGGTTTGCTATATCTTCCAGTGGGCAGTAAGGAGCTGATGTATAGTTTTAGTTTATAGAGGGCCCCAAATGTCATTTTTGCCTAGGGGCCCTTGGTGACATAGTTACGCCACTGAATGGAAGATTCAAACTTGTATTTTATTTACATTGTCTCCTAATTGTCATGAAACAAGTCAGTTTTGTTGAAAGTGATGGCCCTTTGGATACTCGTTAATTGATTTCCTAAAGAAAGTTCATTGTGGCGGCCCATAAATTTACAGAAAAACTTTCTTTCTTTACTGACTAAGTGCAGAACTTCAGGATGCTCAACCATAATAGATACATATTTTAAGAGTTCTTTTTTTCCTCGGCATCACTCTATCATCTATGTTTACGAAATGCTCAATTATGCTTGGCTGAAATTCTTCTGAAAAGGCCTGCTTGAAATGAGGTGTCTGGTGATTCTTTCAACATCTCCACAATGTTTTAAAATCTTTATCTGAGAAAGTGATTTTTGGGACACAAAAATGAATCTAAGCTTCTCTTAGTTACATTTTGTTACATAGGACTTACTCAATAACAATAATCATGTTATCTGCGGACTAAAGTTTCAGTTTTTTCTCTTTATCCATTTATGGGATGTCCCTGGAGAGGGAAAACTGGTACTGATACGTTTTACAGTTCTACTAATTCTGTAGTTTAAGTATCCGGTACTGAGCAAGTTCCGGATAGTTGCCTGTTCGGTGCCGGTGACGGGCAAATAATGCGAGGGGACAATATATATATTCGTGAACTAACGTTTTATTCCGAATATGAAGACACTCTACTCACTTAGTCTCGTTTAACAGGGCGGAAAACCTTACAACGGGCAGGCGCCCCTCGAGCACAAACATGTCTTTCACTCATTGTTCAGAAAACACTGGGGAGAAACATATTGTGGCCTTCAGTGACAAAGAGCTTCATGTACAAAAGTATAACTGGCTGCTAGCCATCGGAGATTTTGAGGAACAGGCACTGTCCGACACCAAGCAGTGTCCGGGACGGTGAAAGTCTCCCGTTTACACCGGCATCTTATATCTTTTACTGTTATTAGTGTACTCATTACCCATATGCAAGTCTTTGCCCACTACTCTGTGATACATTTTCTCCTTTCTAGTTAAGGGCCGGCCGCGGTGGCCGAGGTGACTGAGGCGCTGCAGTCACGGTCAGCACGGCCACTACGTTCGGGGGTTCGAATCCCCCCTCGGGCATGGATATTTGTGCCGTCCTAGTTCGTAAGTAGTTCATAAGTAGTTTGTAAGTTTAGGGACTGATGACCCCGTAGTTAAGTCCCATAAGCTTAACAAACATTTTTTTCTAGTTAAGGTGTTTTGCTTTTGTTTCATTTTATACTTACTTATATTTTTCACGTTCTGTAGGGCCAAAGTGAGAAGCAAGTCTTTATTGGCCATGGAACGAGTCAGTGCATCAAACTGTAACAAAAGAGTAGTAATAGATAAATGAAATGAATTGCAATCCTATGCGCACAACAGGCGTAAGCATAAGTAAAAACAACAAAGTAATACACAAATTAGCTTAACTTTTTAATTTTTTCAGGAACTGCTTGAGAGAACAGAAAGAGTGATCCATGATGAAACTCTTCAATTTACTACGAAGCTAAAAAAAATAAAATAAAAATAAAAATAAAAAAGTTCAAATGTTTGTAAATCTATCGGACTCAGCTGCATGGTTATTAGTCCGTAACGTACAAACTACTTAAACTAAGGTAAACTAACCTAAAGACAACACAAACACCCATGCCCGAGGGGGGGACTCGAACTCCCGACGTCGGACGGCCGCGCGCACCGCAGCTCGGCGCCCCAGTGCGCATGGCTAATCCCCCGCGGCACTACGAAGCTATTTGAATGATTGTGGCAACTTATTAAAATTCGATGCGGCAGAATACTTCACGCCTCTTTGCACAAGAGACAAGGAAATGTGATCCAAATGCAGATTCGATTTCTGTCTAGTATAAACTGAGAGAAAGTTACTCACTCTTGGGAAAGAACATATATTATTGATCGTTTGTTTGGATGCCATCTCAGAACTGTATGAACTATCGCACTAAAGTTTCCGCATCCAGTTGTCACAATGTAAAAATGTCCGAACGACATGTTTCGGGCCTGCATTAGCCCATTCTCAAGTTCTAAAAAGAAGAAAGCCAAGGAAAACGTAAATTAAAACGAAAACACCAAAACCTTAAAGACGATCCATGTCAATACAGTATAACAAAGTATGTTCATCCTAGATTGGCTTACCTTGAATTCTAAAACGTATCTGCTCTAAGGCAACGTCAAGCGTAAAATATTTGCGGCGTATGCGCAATATGGGCTAATGTAGGCCCGAAACATGTCGTTCGGACATTTTTACATTGTGACAACTAGAGCGGAAACTTTAGTGCGATATATTATTGACAACAAATGTATTGAGAGGCCAGTGTCAGAGTTCTCAGGCTACTGAACAGAGATGGACAAAAGGTTCGAGAACTTACGCTATATATTGCTCGAAGCCCCTGTTTCTGCGCAACAAGTGCCCTTTTTGAATCAGAGGAGTAACCCCAAAAAATAATAACATATGTCATAAGCGAATGGAAATAAGGAAAGCAGACTACTTTTCGTGTTGAACTATTGGTTATTTCAGATACTGTTTTAATGGTAAATAACGCAACATTTTATTTTTGAACAAGATCCTGAACATGGGCTTTCCACGAGAGCTTACTATCTGAATGACTAGAAATTTTAACTGTTCCGTCTCACTTATCATATGACCATTCAGTGTAGTCAAAATGTCAATTTTTGTTGAATTTTGTGTTAGAAACTGTAAACCATGGGTCTTACTGTGATTCAGCATAAATTTATATTTTACAAGCAAAAAACTTATGTGTTTAACAGTATTATTTGATACTGCATCAATATTGCTAACAACATCCTTCCTACCATGCCAGTGTCATCAGCAGACAGAAATACAGGGTGTAAATAAAGTCCGGAAATACTTTCAATTATTTATTGCACAGGAACCAAACATTGTACAGATATGATACATATGTCATTTTGAAGAGAAACACTGAAAGGTTTTTATTCTTTTTTTCTTTTTTTTTCGTATAAACCACCACAGCGTATTTTGGTTATTTGCCCATAGTCAGCGCTATTCGCAAACATGCCGAGTTCAGATGCGGAGCAAGCTTTCTGTGTGTTGGACATTCCTGCTTGGACATATTGCAGCAATTGCTGATGCCTCCAACGCATTCGGACTCTCCGTTCATCTTTCGGCAGGATGGGGCTCCACCCCATTTTCATCGCGAAGTTCGTGGGCACCTGAACACGGAATTGCCGCATCGATGTATCGGCCGTGCTACAGAAGGGGGCAATCGTTTCATGAAGTGGCATCCCCACCAGATCTCACTCCGTGTGACTTTTTTTCCGTGGGGACACATTAAAGATCTGGTGTATGCATCGCCCTTACCGCGTGATCTATCAGAGCGCCGGGAGAGAATACGGGAAGCGAATGCCAACAGTCGACGATGCCATGCTGACATGGGCATGGCAAGAATTCGATTACCGTATTGATGTCTGCCGGGTTACCTGTGCAATGTTAAGTTCTTGTGCAAGAATAACTGAAAGTGTTCTAGTACACCCTGTACTTTAGGATCACCTATTACACTAGAAGGTGGACAGGAGCTTCCTGAGCTTACACAATATGCTGCTTCAACCCCCTATTTCTGCGCAATAAGTACGCTTTTGAATCAGAGGAGTAACCCCAAAATATAACACCATACGTCATAAGCGAATGAAAATACGGAAAGTAGACTACTTTTCGTATGAGGCACTGGATGGATTAAATAAACGGCTGCGAACGCTAGGCACATTCTTTGATTTAGCAAAGGCATTTGATTGTGTTGATAAAAAAATATCGTAAAATTTTAAACATTGGGGAATAAGAGGAGAAGCTCACAATTGGTTCACCTCTTACTTTAGTGACAGACAGCAAAAGGTAATTCTCTGTACTGTAGCCGGCCGCAGTGGCTGAGCGGTCTGCGGCGCGCCAGTCACAGTCTACACGGCCGCTGTTGTCTGGGATTCGAATCCCCCCTCGGGCATGGATGTTTGTGTCGTCTTTAGTATAAGGTAGTTCATATGTAGTTTGTAAGTTTAGGGACTGATGACCCCGCAGTTAAGTCCTTTAAGTTTAACAAACTTTTTTTTTCTCTGTACTGTTAAATATAGCTATGATATGCACTTACAATAGCGCCCTAGAACACGCCCCTCCAGTAAACTGTGCCCACTTGTGAGTGCATATCATAGCCATATTTGACACTGCAGAGAATTATCTTTTACTGTCTGTCATTAAAATAAGACGTGAACCAATTGTGAGCTACTCCTCTTATTCCCTAATGTTCAAAATTCTCCAGCGATATACACAGCCTTGAATTTAATCCAGCCAGTGCCCCACAGAGAAAAGAGAATATCCCATGTTTGGCTGATAATCACTTCTGAAACCAAGCTGTACATATGACAGCAAATTATGGGAACTGAAATGATTAATTAACCTTGAATATGTAGCCCTTTCAATAACTTACTTATGGCACAGAAGTAGGTCTAAAGTGATTTCACTACTGAGTACTTCAATCCATCAAGAAACTGACTATTCCAAAATGAAAAATTACATATTAAAATTGCTACACCACGAAGATGACGTGCTACAGACGCGAAATTTAACCGACAGGAATAATATAAATGATTAGCTTTTCCGAGCATTCACACAAGGTTGGCGCCGTTGGCGACACCTACAATGTGCTGACATGAGGGAAGTTTCCAACCGTTTTCTCATACACAAACAGCAGTTGCCCGGCGTTGCCTGGTGAAACGTTGTTATGGTGCCTCGTGTAAGGAGGAGAAATGCGTACCATCACGTTTCCGACTTTGATAAAGGTCGGATTGTAGCCTATCGCGATTGCGGTGCCGGCCGCGGTGGCCGAGGTGACTGAGGCGCTCCAGTCACGGTCAGCACGGCCACTACGGTCGGGGGTTCGAATCCCCCCTCGGGCATGGATATTTGTGCCGTCCTAGTTCGTAAGTAGTTCATAAGTAGTTTGTAAGTTTAGGGACTGATGACCCCGTAGTTAAGTCCCATAAGCTTAACAAACATTTGAACATTTGCGATTGCGGTTTATCGTATCGCGACATTGCTGCTCGCGTTGGTCGAGATCCAATGACTGTTAGCACAATATGGAATCGGTGGGTTCAGGACGGCAACACGGAACGCCGTGCTGGATCCCAACGGCCTCGTATCACTAGCAGTCGATATGACAGGCATCTTATCCGCGTGGCTGTAAACGAATCGTGCAGCCACGTCTCGATCCCTGAGCCAACAGATTGGGACGTTTGCAAGACAACAACCATCTGCACGAACAACTAGACGACGTTTGCAGCAGCATGAACTATCAGCTAGGAGACGATGGCTGCAGTTACCCTTGACGCTGCATCACAGGCAGGAACGCCTGCGATGGTGTACGCAACGACGAACCTGGGTGCACGAATGGCAAAACGTCATTTTTTTTTCGATTCTGTTTACAGCATCATCAATGTCGCATCCGTGTTTGGCGACATCGCGGTGAACGCACATTGGAAGCGTGTATTTGTCATCGCCATACTGGCGTATCACCCGGCGTGATGGTATGGGGTGCCATTGGTAACACGTCTCGGTCATCTTTTGTTCGCATCGACGGCACTTTGAACAGTGGTCGTTACATTTCAGATATGTTACGACCCGTGGCTCTACCCTTCATTCGATCCCTGCGATACCCTACATTTCAGTAGGATAACGCACGACTGCATGTTGCAGATCATGAACGGGCCTTTCTGGATACGGAAAATGTTCGACTGCTGGCCTGGCCAGCACATTCTCCAAATCTCTTACCAATTGAAATAGTCTGGTCAATAGTGGGCGAGCAACTGGCTCGTCACATTACGCCAGTCACTACTCTTAATGAACTGTGGTGTCGTGTTGAAATTGCATGAGCAATATGTACCTGTACACGCCATCCAAGCTCTGTTTGACTCAATGCCCAGACGTGACAAGGCCGTTATTACGGCCAGAGGTGGTTGTTCTGCGTATTGATTTCTCAGGATTTATGCACCCAAACTGCGTGAAAATGTAATCACATGTCAGTTCTAGTATAATATATTTGCCCAATGAATCATCTGCATTTCTTCTTGGTGTAGCAATTTTAATGGCCAGTAGTGTATGTCTAAGTACGTGGCTAACAAAGGCGAAACAATACTTTGGAATACTGCTAGGTACTCCCTCGTATCCATATAAGTCCTTTGTCTTCAGTAATCTATTAATTCATGTAACGAGGAAGTCTAGATCGCAATTTCTTTTATTTCTCTGGTAACCGGATTCGGTCACTTTCATGACCATCATCAGAACACAACCATAATCTTGGCCACCGATTGTCTTCAGCTGGAGTTGTGTTGACTGCAATAGAAGAAGGTGCAGTCATCCTGGAGCTTCCAGTATTTATATGATGACTGCACCTCCTTCTACATCAGTCAACATTAAACCTTTGGGCAGCTCCAGCTAAAAACAACCGGTGGCCAACATTATGGTTGTGGTCTGATGATGGTGATGTAAGTGATCGAAACCGGTTACCAGAGAAATAAAAGAACTTGCGATCTAGAGTGTCTTGTTACATGAATCAATAATTATTTGTAAGATCGCTGTTATCTACAATGTTCTCAGAAATAATTCAGTAATCTAATTACTGACAAGGAAAGTACATGGGCTCGAACAAACATATCCGTATGAACGTTTGCTTACAGGATCTCTACGTGGGTGTCGTTTTTCTGCAAAACTCGGCTATCATACTCTAGATAGCACTGTAGATGTAATTGTAGACGCCATACGTAATGCAGATATCTTAGCTATAGCTTATGCAATAATCATCGTACATGTTCTCTAGCGTATTGTCATCAAAAGCCGTGATGATAGTTGCAACTTTAATCTTCTTCTCGGAAGATTGTTGGTATTCACTGCGCCGGCCGCGGTGGCCGAGGGGACTGAGGCGCTACAGTCACGGTCTGCACGGCCACTACGGTCGGGGGTTCGAATCCCCCCTCGGGCATGGATATTTGTGGCGTCATAGTTCGTAAGTAGTTCATTAGTAGTTTGTACGTTTAGGGACTGATGACCCTGTAGTTAAGTCCCATAAGCTTAACAAACATTTGAACATTTGGTATTCACTGTCACTGCTTCCATCGCCTCTTCCCGCACTTACCGTAGCACTTGCAATGAGTTGTTCGTCATTATCATCCCTATTATCATCATTACGTGTTAGTGTTACAACAGTATCTAACTTATGCTCATATTTCTGTACCATAACAGATACGAGAAAGCATGCGAATGATTAATCTTCTACACTAATACCATCTTCACGAAGAAGGGTTCTTCTAACTTCATGTCAACCAATCGCAATACATTAGCAGGACTGATTACCAATCGCCACCCCATCTGACGCTTCACTACACAAATAACACCACAAAACGCAAATTCGGAGGCACACTGCACCGCCGGCCGCGGTGGCCGAGGGGATTGAGGCGCTCCAGTCACCGTCCGCACGGCCACTACGGTCGGGGGTTCGAATCCCCCCTCGGGCATGGATATTTGTGCCGTCCTTAGTTGTAAGTAGTTTAGGGACTGATGACCCCGTAGTTAAGTCCCATAGACTCTACAAACATTTGAACATTTTTGAGCACACTGCACCGTCCCTACTGGCGAACCGGCAGGTCAATGTGCAATGCGACATGGCACATGCAGAGGCCTCTAACGGACGACTGCAGAGTTTTGCAAATGCGGGAGTATCACTAGTGCAATAAGGGATCTTTACATTATCTCTCGTATGATTTTGGTGTATATGTGTTTGTTCGAGCCCAAGTACTTTCCATGTGAGTCCCCATTATCTAGATGACTATTTCAGGCAAAAGTCCCGGAATGCTATTTTCTAAGAGACTCGCATGATAATCTGTAGGAGCTAAGGTTGTTTCTTATTCACCTGCCGCGTTCTGGAAGTGATGGGACGTTAAACCGTAATCATCCTTCTGCTTAATCGCCTGAGTGGAACCATCTGAGAATAATGCCTCGTCCCTGTGGAGATGATAACCGTTATTTTGGCAACCGCGCGCGTGTGTGGTGCAGACGTAATGGGACGGACGGTCCATAAGTTGCGTGTGGTGGGGGGAGTGAGGTGTGCGCTGCGTCATGTAGTGAGGTAGGGGCCGCGCTGTTAAGTAAGAGAGGCAGCGGCCGCGGCGCACACAGGCTCCAGTCATGCTGTTCGCCGCGCTCATCTGCCTCGCCTTCTGCGCCCAAGGTACGCTACACTACTCGCTTTCTCGTCATCTGCACCTAGCACACTCGCCGCAACACTCCTACCGGTGTGGTATCTTGCCTAGCAGTTCACATGATATAGATGAAACAATTAATTCCTATAACTGGGGAGTTATCAAAACTGGGGTCCCACGAGGTTCGCTCTTGGGTCTTTTGCTGTTCTTAATATATATTAACTAGCTGAAGCCTCGCTGCTTCGCATGCGTAGGCTGGTTGGTCTGCACCAGTTGTTTCTTTTTAATCCTGATGAAGAATCCCTATCTCAAATTTCGTAGTTATAGCTTGAAATTTGAGTTAACAGCACCATATTTTTGAAAATCAATTTTTGGATCTCGTATTTCACCCCCTTATTGGTCGAATTTCCAAAAATACAGAAACACGTGTCATTTAAATTTGAACCCCGAATCCAAATCCGAAAATTTGTAGTTCTAACTTCAAAATTGCCTAAATAGCAACAGATTTTCGAAAAACAACCGCTCTCCAATTTAAGCCCCTTGATGGTTGAATTTCAAAAAATACCGAAACACGTAACTTTAAAATCATAACGAACAATACAAATACCAATTTTTGCAGCTATAGTTTCAAAATTGTCTTGACAACAAAGTGTTTTCGAAAAGAATTTTTGATCCCCTCTTTTACCCCCGTAGTTTTTGAATTTCCAAAAATACCGAAACTCGTGCATTTTTAATACTGAACAAGAGTCCATATCCTAAGTTTCGTAGTTATGGCTTGAAATTATAGTTAACAGCAACATATTTTTGAAAATCAATTTTTTGCGGCCTCTATTTTACCCCCTTATTGGTTGAATTTCAAAAAAATTCCCAAACACGTGTCTTTTAAATTCAAACCCCGAATCCAAATCCGAAAATTTGTAGTTCTAACTTCAAAATTGCCTAAATAGCAACATTTTTCGAAAAACACCCCCTCTCCAATTTAACCCCGTTGATGGTTGAATTTCCAAAAATACCGTTTTTTAACGTCTAACCAACTATACAAATATCAATTTTTGCAGCTCTAGCTTCAAAATTGTATCGATAGCATCGTGTTTTCAAAAAGAATTTTTGATCCTCTATTTAACCCTCTTACTTGTTGAATTTCCAAAAATTCTAAAAATAAGGGATTTTTAATGCTGACCAAGATTCCATATCCGAAGTTTCATAGTTGTAGCTTAAAATTTGAGTTAACAGCAACATATTTTTGAAAATCAATTTTTTGCATCACCTATTTACCCCCTTAGTTGTCGAATTTCAAAAATTGCCGAAACACGTGTCTTTTAAATTCGAACCCTGAATTGAAATCCGAAATTTTATAGTTCTAGCTTCAAAATTGCCCAGTTAGCTACGTATTTTTGAAAAAACGTTTCAGCCCCTATTTCACCTCCTTACGGATGGAATATCGAAAAATCGCTTCTTAAATGACGTCCACAGAGTAAGCTCAACACCCTCCACAAATTTCAAGTTTCTATCTTCAATGGTTTGGGCTGGGCGATGATAGTCAGTCAGTCAGTCAGTCAATCGGGACACTTCCCTTTATATATAGAGATGACTTGATATTCTACATTCACGAAGATGCTAAGCTAGTACTTTTTGCTGATGATAGAAATATAGCTATCACACCTGACAAACAGGAATTAACTGATGAAATTGTAAATGATATCTTACAGAAAGTTATTAAGTGGTTCTCTACAAATGGACTCTCATTAACTTTGATAAAACCCAGTATATACAATTTCATACAGTAAATGGCATGACACCATTAATAAATTTAGACTTTGAACATAAATCTGTAGTTAAGGTAGATTATAAAAATTTTTAGGTGTTTGCATTGACTAGGGACTGAATTGGAAGAAACATATTGAAGATCTCCTGAAACGTTTGAGTTCAGCTACTTATGCTATCAGAGTCATTGCAAAATTTGGTGATATACATCTCAGTAAATTAGCTTACTACGCCTATTTTCATTCACTGCTTTCATATGGGATCATATTCTGGGGCAATTCAACATTGAGTAAAAAAGTATTCATAGCACAAAAGCGTGTACTCAGAATAATTGCTAGAGCCCACCCAAGAGCATCCTGCAGACATTTATTTAGGGATCTTCACTGTAGCTTCTCTACCACTGACACTTCCTCTGGTTCGTCTTCCAGTCGCGAATGGTGCGCAACGAGAGTGATTGTTGGCAAGCCTCTGAGTATCCTCGGGTTCACATCTCATCTACAATTTACTTTGCAAATTTCGTTTAGCTGTAGGGCAGAGGCTTCATCCAACCACTTTTATAATATTTCTCTATCTTTCCATCCTCTAATAGCGCGCGGGGAAAAAAGAATGTCAAAATCTTTCTGTTTTTCATCTGATTTCTCTTACAAGGGGACCTCATGGGTATCGGATTTTAGAATTACTTTACATTAATGGTACGTTAAGTTTAGAACTTAAATAGCAATCAGCTAAAGTCATTCGACGCAATTCTCAAAAATTCTCGAGGAAATCGACTTTGAAGTGTTGCAAAGTACTCGCAAGTACTAATAATTATAACAGGTGTAGCTTAGGTGGTGGCGTTGTAGCTTCACATCATAGGGTCGGTGCTTCGAATCCCACTGTGACAAATACTTTTTTTTCCGTTTTATATAAAACATCTTAGGATCTGTCATTCCACGTGTTGTATCAGTTTTTGTTTACGTCCATGTAGACGAACGCCTTGTCTTCACGTAAAACGATGGTTGAAACGTTAGCTGCTTGGAAAGCCATTATTAGTAGCTATGAAGATGACTTTCCAAAAACAGTTCGTAGCTCTTCACAAACCTAACAGTCGAAGACTACCGTCATCAACCAATAGTGCAGCCAATGCTGTAAAAAATGTAACACGTTTTTTTCTTATTGATACCATCATTATTAACAACCTTCTATAAAATATAGCAAATTGCGAATAAAAAAATCGTACACTTTTTGTAAAAATTATCAGTAGATATAAAAATTACACAAGTATGAATACCTCTAAGTCTATTTTGTCGAGAATTTTTTAGAGTTGCGTGGAATGGCTTTGGCTGATTGTTATTTAAGTTCTGAACTTCACGTATCATAAATATGACAAAATTCGAAAATCCGACACCCATGTAGTCTCCTTGTTAATTTATTATGATAATCATGTCTACCTATGTTGGTGGGTACTAGCAAAGTATGTTCGCATCCAGAGGAGATAACTGGTGAAATAAATTTCGAAAATAGGTCTCGCCTCCTTTCTTTTAATGATTTCCACCTCTACTCGTGCATAATTTCCGTAACATCCTCTCGCCTGTATCGCGATATTACAAAACGAGGTGCCCTTCTCTGGAATTTTTCTATCTACTCCGTCGGTGCCACCTGATGAGAATCGCACAGTGCGCAGCAGTACTTCAAAATAGGATGTACTGGTATAGTTAGGTAGTTCCTTTCGTAGAACTGTCTCATCTTCTAATTGTAATGCCAATGAAACATAGCCTTTGGTTCTCCTTCTCCACAATATTTTAAATGTGTTCTTTCCAATTTAAGTCGTTCGCAATTGTAATTCCAAGGTATTTAGTTGAATTTGCGGCCTTTATATATTTGTGTGATTTATCGTGTAAATGAAGTTTAACGTATTTCTTTTCGTGCCCACATGCATGAGTTCAAACTTCTGATTATTTACGGTCAGTTGCCCATTTTCTCACCATGCATATATCTAAATCGTTTTGTAGTTGCTTTTGATCTCCTTGTGACTTTACTAACAGGCAAATGATAGTATCATCGACCGACAGTCTAAGAGAGCTGCTCAAATTGTCTCCTAAATCGTTAATGAAGATAAGGAACAGTAGGGTCGCTACAACTATTCCCTGAGGAACGCCAGACATCACTTCTGTTTTACTCGATGACTGTCTGTTAGTTACTACGTACTGTATCCTTTCTGACAGGAAATCACGAACCCAATCGAACAACTATGGCGATATTCCATAAACAAGCAGTTTGATTAGAAGCCGCTTGTGAGGTACTGTGTCAAAATCTTCCGGACATGTAAAAATATGGAATACGTTTGAGATTCCATGTCGATATTACTCATCACTTCGTGTGTTTCACAAGGACGATACTTTCTGAATCCGTTTTGACTATGGGCCAATAGGTCGTTCTCTTCGAAGTATCTCATAATGTTGAGACATGCCCCACTGTTTATGTTCCACAATCCATCTGCACCCCGACGCGGGCATAAAACATGTTTCAAAATTCTACAATAGATCTATTTTAGAGATACAGGCTATAGTTTCGTGATTCCTTTCCACGACCCTTTTGAAGATGAGAACGATCCGTGCTTTGTTTCATCTCGATACAAACGCTTAGCTCGTTTAGAGACCTACGGCACACTGGCACTAGCTGAGAAGCGAGTTCTTTCGCATACTCTGTGTAGAACCGAAATGATGTCCCGTTAGATTCTATGCCAATTTTGGCTGATCTCTATCCGTTGTTGGCTAACTTCTATACATAACTTTCTTTCATACAACGATTTAAAAGAGTGTGATCTTCTTCCGTGAAATATTACGTTTGTGCAAATGTTCATAACGTTTTCATGTAGTTTAACAAACACAAGAAATACATGATGGTGGAATGATCACTGTTCATCACAGTTGACAGTTGTTGAGTACAGTAGCATGACTCATTGTACTTTAATACTTTTAAACAATCTTCATCAAATCGTGAAGGTTTTTCTAAACGTGCAGAATCACAAACCAAACATCAAAACAATCCTCCTCAAAACTAGAAAATCATTTTTTCTGTGTTGTACGTAGTGTCATTATTGCCATACGTGGCCCAATTTTTCTGGCTAGTTTCGCTGCTGACACCCCCGCTTCTCAACTACGTAACGTATTTAAAAGGAAAAGCGAGACAGACGTACGACATTTACGTTGCGAGACCGATGTATTAGGTAACATGAATATTCTAAAGAATGTTAGGTCTAAAACACAATAGAATATCATCAGCCTCCAATGGCAGAACTCTCTATCCTCAAACATTAACAAACCGTGACGCATAACGCCCCATTTGTGGCGTCAGCAACTAAGGGTGGATTAAAATGTTGGTGGTGATTTCGCGCTTAGTAAGCGAACCTGTGTAGAAAAGAGGAGCTTCTCTTGAGATCTCTTCTGTTTCTCAGTTATATGATAAGGATCCCTGACGTATGAGCAAAATGCAAGGATCGATGTAACGAATGTTTTGTACGCTACCTTTCTTCCAGTGATTCTCAGACTGGAATTTGCTTTTCCTGAGCTTAGTTTTATGTAGTCGTTCGCCCTAGACTTATTTCGGTGTAAGTATGCTAGACAGTTTTATTCGCACCGGACAATCAGTTTTCGCACACGTGCTACTGTTCACAGGTGCGCGCCCTCTAGCAAGACTCTATAAACTTGTGTGTAGTAGTTTTTGCTTTCTTCACAATACGGCATACTACATTTCCCGATTTGGGGTATTGAATGATCGCCCCTTATTACTAATTTTGTTTTATTCAAAGAGTAGGTTATCCAGTCGTTTCCCTTGGGATTTAGACGTCGTTTTCGGGGTGGGAGAGTTGTACCGGCACCGATTTGAATTTGACGTGGAAGGAAGGAAGGAAGATTAGGGTTGAGGGGACCGTCGACAGCATAGTCATTACAGACGGAGCTTACGCACGGATTTTTGGGTACGGATGGGAAGGAAATTGACCTTCGAAGGAGCCGCCCAGACATTTGTCTGGAGTCATTTAGTGAAATCACGGGATACATAAATCAGGATGGCTGGAGGTGTATTTGAACCACAGTCCAGTATGTTACCACAGCGTCACCTCTCTCGGCAAGTCGACATGGGTCGGTGTAGCGGTCAGGGTAAATGTGGTTTTTAACACAATAAGGTCGCGTAGAGTCTCATAGATACATATTCGCGTAATAGACAACCCTCGCGTCAGTGGACCTAAGTGTTCTATTGTTAATTTTCATGAAATGCATGTTCAGTTGCTATTATTGTATACTTAAACTTTTTCCCTCGTTTTGTTAACTTACTCACTGCAACATCTGACATTAATTAAAGCTACCGGTTCATTGTTGACCCTATATATCACAGTTACAACGCGACCACCAGTGTTCCTCAAAGTAACGCGACCGTTGCAGTGTTAAGACAGTTTTCCACCACTCCTCGACGGATGATAACTGGTTTCCCTGTTCCACCTCAGTTACACTCCATCGGCAGTTGCTGTGCAAACAATTTCTATATGTTCACCCACTCATCGACTTAAACTGCGTGCTGACATTTAAGCTGTCAGCACAGGGAGCATGTATCTGAAAGTGTACGCACGGCATGCTGATTTTCTGACGTCACAACGCGCAAACCGCACGTTGTCGAGGCTTTCCGAACGTGCAGAGCAATATCAAGCCTGTCAGAAATTTTCAACGTGCGTCAGAATGTTACATGCAGGCTATCCGCGCCCCGGGCTATATTCTGTACAAAAATGCAGACGCCTGGTTGGCTGTCAGTAGTAGCTCGTATTTGTGGCTTTTGTATTTATAACTTAGGTCTTATCAATATATGCCATTTCAGAGCAACTGTAGTAAAATGATTGAATTATCTTATTGGTGGTTAAAGAACTTTCTTATTATCAAAATTTGCCGTTTGAAGGTTACGGCTTATTGATGGTATATCAAAATGCAGTGCTCTTAATGCGATTTGTTGTAATTACATGTCGTTTCACAACACGTCTTCTTCTTCTTCGGCTTGTCCCAGTTCAGGGGTTGTTGTTCCTGATTTTTGCCTTCCATTTCTCTCGGTCCCACGTATCCCCCCGGCTCAGTCCCTTCTTTTAAGTTATGGGACCTAACTACAGTGGTCATCGGTCTCTAAATTTACAAACTACTTAAACTAACGTATCCGAAGAACAACACAAACACCCAAGCCCGAGGTAGAACTCGAACCTCCGAAGTGGAACGGCCGTGCACACCGTAGCAGGGCGCCTCAGTGCGCACGGCCATTCCGCCGCGGCTGTCCCTTCTTTTTTCCGGTCTTCAGTGATGCAGTCCACCCATCTTCTCTTTGGCCTGCCTCTTCTCCTCCTGTCCTCTATAATTAGCAAGTTCAGCACACACTAACATGTGAGAAGGAGTCCTCTTTAACATCTTTAACAGCTGACTGATGGATCGTAGGAAGGCCGCCGTACCTAAAAAAAAAAAAAAAAAAAAAAAAAAAAAAAAAAAAAAAAAAAAAAAGGTCACGGTTTCATACATCAAGAAGGAACAAACACGCTCCAACGTCCGCAAGGAACCGTCCTACCCGAAGAGAGTGGGAGGTGGGAAGAGAGAGAGAGAGTCACTCAATTGCTATTTCGCGCCTTAGTCTGTATCGTTTGGGTTTTTTTCTGTCTCATCTTCTCGTTTTCTGATAGGTTCCAAGACTTTACTGTATAATTTTCGATGTTACGTAAATCTAAGTGCGCGTCCTCTGAGTAGTGAGTTTATCCGATTGGATTTATGTACAGGGCAGCTTGTACCTTACTTGCAGCAAAATATTAACAACTTTAGTGTTTCAAGTCTTGTATTTTACAGGTTCTTAAAAAATTTACTACTGAATAGTAATAGAGATCGAGGAAGAATACCTACGAGTTTTACTAAATAGGGGGACTGGTGCAGTAATGTTTTTGCTATGAGAAGGCCTATTAAAATTTTGTGTCTCACTGTTTGTCAAGAAACTTTTATAAACTGCTGCCCTTATTGACTGCACGTGCAAATTAAGTTGTTGACAGAACAATATGACTACCATATGCATAAAAGCGGAAATGTGCGTTTTAAGTAATTTGTGTAACCAATCTATTACAACTGGAACATTTCCTGATTGGTTAAAAGATGCGGATATTAAACCTCCATTCAAGAAAGAGGATAAACAACCATCAAACAACAGACCGATTTCACTTTTACCGGCATTCTCAAAATTCCTAGTAAAGGTAATGTACAAGCAGCTTCTCAACCACCTAACCTCAAATGACATATTGTCTAGAACACAGATTGTATTTCTGAAAGGTTCCGATATCAAGTCTATTTACACCTACAGTGATAATGTACTTAATTCATTCGATGATAAATTACAAGCGGCAGATATTTTCTGTGATTTATCAAAGGCATTTGATTGAATGATCCATAAAATCCTTTTAAGTAAATTAGAATTCTATGGTATAATGGGAATTGCTGCAAAATGGTTAAGTCGTACCTCGCTAACAGGAAACAAAGGGCGTCAGTGCAAGGGACTAGTGAATTAACCCAAAAGTCATCATCAGATTGGGAAGAAATTACATCTGGCGTCCCACAAGGACCCATCTTAGGGCCATTGCTTTTTCTTGTGTACATTAATGACCTCTCATCAGTTACACTGCCAGAGGCAGAGTTCGTTTTGTTTGCAGATGATACAAGTATTGCAATAAATAGCATGTCGAGCTCAGATTTAGAAATGTCTGCTCATTATATTTTCATTAACATTAATAAATAGTTTAAAGCCAACTCATTGACATCAAATTTTGAAAAGACTCACTACATGCAGTTCAGAACATGTTAGAGATTCCCATCCAGTCTATGCATAAAGAGGAGATAGAAGAGGTTGACAGTATAAAATTCCTAGGTTTACAGCTTGGTAATAAATTCAGTTTGGAGGAGCACACTACAGAACTTTAGAAACGACTTAACAAATCTGTATTTGCAATACGAGTGGTATCTGAAATAGGAAAAATAAAAAGCATGCATACTTTGCTTACTTTTATTCCATAATGTCACATGGTATAATATTTTGGGGTAACTCTTCAAGTCAAGCAAAAGTTTTTAGAGTCCAAAAGCGTTCAAAAATGTTCAAATGTTTGTAAAGCTTATGGGACTTAACTACGGGGTCATCAGTCCCTAAACTTACAAACTACTTAGGAACTACTTACGAACTAGGACGGCACAAATATCCATGCCCGAGGGGGGATTCGAACCCCCGACCGTAGTGGCCGTGCAGACCGTGACTAAAGCGCCTCAGTCTCCTCGGCCACCGCGGCCGGCAGTCCAAAAGCGTGTAATACGTACTATTTGTGATATAAATTCACGGACATCCTGCAGAAGCCTCTTCAAAGAGCTGGGCATATTAACTACTGCCTCTCAGTATATTTATTCCTTAATGAAATTTATCATAAATAATATATCCCTTTTCCCAACAAACAGCTCAGTTCATACCTACAATACTAACAACAAAAATGATCTACACAAGGACTTAAAAGCACGTACTTTAGTTCAGAAAGGGGTCCACTATTCAGGAACACATAATTTCAATAATTTACCAACAACCACAAAAAATTTAGCTTCAAATAAAGATCAGTTTAAGAGGAGCCTAAAAGACTTTCTAGTGGCCAACTCCTTCTACTCCACTGACGAATTCTTAAATAGAACAAATGATGCATGTATCTGTATTCATACTGTTAGTATTATTATATTATCAGCTATTATTATATTATCAACTTGTAATAAAAAAGACATGTTCCGCATCCACGGGGATCACCTCAACACGGATCTATGGAACGAGCCAAGTAATCTAATATAATCTAAATAGAGCTAAAAAAGGTATTTAACTTCGTCCATTTCATAAAAAATGTGATTCCGGAAAGTGATGCTTCGCACAAGTGTCGCTTGAGCCTGTTTGCAAGGTGAGGCACACGTCTCGTATGCACGAGTTGCTCCGCTTCTGAGCGTTCAGTCGCCAGATGGACTCGTCATTCTAAGCGTTCGTGTTCACATGGAGATGGACACGCCAGTTCATTTTTTGGATCTAGTTCGCCGGCCGCGGTGGCCGAGGGGATTGAGGCGCTCCAGTCACGGTCCGCACGGCCACTACGGTCGGGGGTTCGAATCCCCCCTCGGGCACGGATATTTGTGCCGTCCTTAGTTGTAAGTAGTTCATAAGTAGTTTGTAAGTTTAGGGACTGCTGACCCCGTAGTTAAGTCCCATAGACTCTACAAACATTTTTGGATCTAGTCCACTGACAATCGTTCGTTTTTGGGAACCGTCCCTTTCTACTCGTTCACCGTTCCTTTTTATCCAGTTATTATCCAATAACAGATAATCAAAATAGTTAGAAACTCTATAGTTGGTTTATAAAAGCTGAACAAGGATTTCGGAGATAAAAAGTAAATAGGCCTACAATATTATTGTAGTCTACATCTTTACAAATCGAAATAACTTTTTCTACTCGGCCAATATCACACACAAATATTAATTTTTATTTTTTTAACGCAGAAACCTAAAAAGTAGGTAGCACAAACAAATTTAAAAATTGAAGCCACGTAAGTGTACGTATCGGCTATGGAAGAAAGGAAAAAAATCTATTTATTTGAACCACGCTTACACTAGATTTTAGGGAAATGATTAAGATTTATGAGAAAATTAAATATTAAATAAAGAGGATGAAATTTAAAAATGTACGAATAATAATAGAAAAAAGGTCGCGAGAATTGTCTACTGCCTTTGATAAAAATTACGAAGAAATAAGCATATTTGCCTTTATGGTGGCTATAAAACGTATGTATTATACAGAATGCAATTTTAGGTAGAAAATTATAAAATACGTGTAAAATGTAAATTACTGGTGATGGATCCTGAACAGATTACGCGAAGAAGTAGTAGTTCAAAGTTTAAAAAGAATCTGAAACACAGTCAGAATGGGCGAGCGCAGAGATCGAAACGGACGACAGTGAGCTGCAACTGAATCACCGTGACCGGAACGAGACCGGCCGCGCGGCACGGCTGGAACTGGTACTGGAACGGGCATTCGGCAGTTCCGGACCGAAAGAACAGACACCACACCAAAATAATAAGTATTTAGACGCGACCAAGATGTCAGCTTCAGTTATTTCACCTTCACCACAGATGCGGTCATACGTTCGACTTCGCACGGAAATCCGTAATGGCGAGTGTAAGAGGGCATGAACGATAGGGGCGTTACAGCATAGCGTGCGACTTGTGGGAATTTGAGCGCACAGGTGACGCAGTGGTTATGGCGATCGCTGGCCCAAAGCAGGAGACCCTGGTTCGATTCCAGGTCCGGCTCACATTTTCACTTGTCGCCATTGTTTCATTTCAATGCCCTAAAGCAGCGTCTGCTAATTCTTTCCTTCCTAATCCTTCTTCCTTCCTCTCCTTTATCATTCATTTGCAAACGCAATATGGCTGCGAAGCAGGTGTGGTGTCTGTTCATTCTTTCCGAAAGAATAGACATCACACCAAAATAACACTGTATTGTAATACAGTCAATGACTTTTTCAACCCATAAATGAACGTTACACAAGGAACGATGTAATTTTAATATTAAATCAATTTCACTTAGCCATACGGTTTTGTATGACTGAACCGCTAGTTCTTTTATGGTGCAAGTATTTCCTCCTGTGACGGTGACGTCCGGCCCGGCAACATCTGAAGTATCGTTTCTCAATGAGGGCCGGATAAAATTAGTTTGGAATTACCGAAAATTGCAACAGGGCCTAGCAGCCGTATAATTTGACCTGTAACGTCATCAAGATGTGGGACACCCCTATTTCTATTGTATGATATGTGACCACCACGATGTCTCTCATTCCGGCATCACAAAGAAGATACGAATCGCTTAACTTCACAAACTACTTCAACATATCTACAAACACTATCTACGGAATCCTAAATTTTATATGATTAAACATTTTCTCATAGGAAGAAAACAGCGATATGTAATGGATCTTTTATCACAGACACAATGTTGAGTGAAAATGTCAAGTTATCTTTATTACTCTTCAGTAAATTTAGTGTGAAGTATGGAATTTGCTTTTTGAAAACACGCTTCACATATTAATGTTTCGAATTTATGTTCACGTAATGAATTCATAAAACTGTGCAAAATATAATTTTCTTAATGATGACGTTTGTTATATTCCTCGAGCATAGCAATAGCTTCTTTACATAGCCCACACGTTACTTTGTTGCCTTTCTCTATAACGAGGTACCTCAAGCTCCATGTTTGACTGAATATACGACTCTCAGTATCGGCTGTTCTCTTTTTAGGTTCATCGTTCATATTACTCTGAACAACGAATGTACAATGTTTCAAAGAAAAAAATGATGAAATAACAAAATACTTACTATAACAAAGCAAACAAGATTAACGCATTAAAGCACAGTTTGAAATCACGGTCACCCGGAGAAAGAGCGCTCCTTATTTAGGAACAAGTGGTGGTGATTCTTAACTTCTATTGAGTCCTGCAGTGCTGCTAGCAAATTCTCTGACTTAATCGAGCGGAAATCGCGCACTTCGTTTCAAAAAGTTCTTCAAACGCGGGCCGGGTCGAGGGGATTGAAGTCTGGGAACGAGCAGGCCAAGGTTTGGGGCCTTCCCAGTGAGTCCAGCGGTGCTGAACTGTCTGTGTCACATGCTGAACATTGTGACAAGCACGTGCTGGAGCGCCATCATCCAGGAACCACATCTGTAATCGTTGCTAACATGGCACATCCACCAACAAGGTAGGCAACACATTAATAAGAATGTTAGATAATACGCAGGTTTATCGTCACTCATTTTTCCCACGCGCCATTTAGTAACTAATGTAACAGTGAATATGGGGAGGGGGTGAAGGAAGGAAAATTAGGGTTTAATGTAACGTCGACGTCGCGGTCATTAGCGACTGAACATATGTTCGTATAGTTTCTTTCAGAGATGGGAAATGTTATCAAATGTTTCAAATGTTTGAAATGAGTAAAGCACACACGCGAATTCAACTACTGTTCAACTATTTGTAGAGCTTATGGGACTTAACTACAATAACTTACAAACTACTTATGAACTAACTAATTCTAAGGACGGCACAAATATCCATGCCCGAGGGAGGATTCGAACCCCCGACCGTAGTGGCCGTACAGACCGTGACTGGAGCGCATCAGTCCCCTCGGCCACCGCGGCCGGCGGAAATGTTATAGAACATGCCCTTTGAAAGGAACCAACCAGGCATTTACCTGGAGCGATTTAGGGAAATCACGGAAAACCTAAATCAGGAACCCCCGTCCTATGGAATGCGAGTTGAGTGTGTGCCACTGCTCCGAATTATAGATGTAAATCTTGTGTTTCACTTTCTTCGCATTTCTAAACGTCCTCTTGAAGAGTCCAATTATTGCTTGAACAAATGCTTCTTTACACCGACTTCTACGTGAAAACCTATGGATTAAAATAAAAAGAAGGAAAACCGCAAAAATAATCAAATTACTTGTGCGATCTGTGGTCTGTGATACAGCTCCTAAGAACAAATTGTGACCTCGGATAAAACTGACTGGCACGGCACGGTCATATGCTGTAAGTGGAATTGTGTTTACACGCTGGACGTTGAAAGCGTCGTCGTTATGAAGGCCATGCATTACACTTGTCGTTAGGGGCCCAGTAGAAGACGTGCACTGAACAAATATCATCGTAACAGTGTTTAGAATAATAAATATAACGACTTGCTAAAGTACGGACCAGACTTATCTTGTATGAACTCGTGCTGAGAAACATCATTTTATATCCTATTACATTAGGACAAACGTTCATAACTAATCGAAATATACCTCTGTTACTGTAAGACAAAAGATAGGCTACTACATGAAGCCCGATGGCGCCGGCCGCGGTGGCCGAGGTGACTGAGGCGCTCCAGTCACGGTCTGCACGGCCACTACGGTCGGGGGTTCGAATCCCCCCTCGGGCATGGATATTTGTGCCGTCCTAGTTCGTAAGTAGTTCCACAGTCTAGTATATACAGTCGCGACACTACCGCTGATTTTTGTTATACTAGGCGACTGCAGCGCTCCTTGCGGACGTAAAGCCACGTTGCTCTGTATCGTATACGAGACGTGTGTTTGTTGTGTGTTTTAGTGTACGAAATGGTTTTTACGAAGGGAAGCGCGTGTAGTGCAATAAATTGCAGCAACAAAAACTAGAATACGTCATATTTGTCATTCTTTAGGTTTTCTACAGAGCCTAAGAGGTATGTGACATAAAGTTTCGGTAATTCTTATTTACAGTTATGTTGTGAGCAACACACACACATTGAAGATTATTTCTTTTTAGGAGCAAGAAATGACTTATAAATAGCAGGCGACAAGATCTTTTGAATAAAGTTGCCGCGTATTTACATGACAATGTGAAGTTCTGCTTGCTACACTTCGATGCAAACCAGTTCATGAATGATGAACGGTAGAAGCTGGTGTGGAATGCTGTGCCTAGATTGTTTGATGTTCCAAACAAACCACCGATAATGGGAATGAAGAGGAAACTACTGCAAAGACGTGATAATGTAAAGGCGGAAGAAATTAAACTGTGTCCTGAAACAAGTATTACGACTGCGGTTGCTGCTACATCACAGCTAGAAACATTTTTGTCTGGGCCTTCGAAAGTAATTCACTATAGAGGCAAATGTATAAGAAATATATGGAAAAGAAGTGTTCATTGTTACCGTTATTAATGTTTGAAAGGTTAAATGTTTTCCGCTTTATCTAATGGAAACCACAGTCTAATATATAAACCTGTTTATCGGAAACCACAGAGGCGTCTTATTTTACAGACGGTTGTCGCCCCGCCCCCTCCCACTCCTCCCTCATCAACGAACCATATGATAACAGACTGTGATAATGACTCAGGATCATTCATATAATATGACATTTACACTGTCGTGTAATCGACGTAATATTATCTTAAAATAACATATCATTGAAATAATCTCATAGCAAAATTATATTAGATAAAAGTTTCATAGCCAGTGGGTGTTCTCATAACTAAAAAGCAGGGGGGAAAATTTCGCACCTTTACATGCTTCTCATGTGCGAAATACTATGTTTACCAGCAAAGTAAGGTACAATGTCTGAAGAATTTCGTCATAAATATGTTGCAGTTAGCGTCAGTTTATTCACGAGTTTTTACTAAATTTACATTTGTTAATATTTAACTGTCCCTTAGAAGTTCTATTATAGGCTTGTCTGCACAAAATACTATGTTTGTCTATCACTACCAGAAAGGTAAGCTGCAAGCAATTTCTAAAGAATTATTTCGTAACATAATGCAGTCTGTGTCCGATCACAACGAGTTTTTGCTCGGTTTACGTTTCTTTTGCACTCAGTCATGTGTCAAGATACTTAAATAAAGCTTGGAATGCAAGAATATATACAATATTTAGCAAATCAGACAGAAATGTAATTACAAGCGGGCATTATTAATGTGTCGTGTACGGCGTTAAGGGACAGCCGGCTTTACGACCGCTTGGAGCGCTAGTGTCGCTCCAAGTGTCAGGCGGTAACAGCTTTCACAGCAGTGAGTGTCGCGACTGTATTTATTAGACTGTGGTAGTTCATAAGTAGTTTGTAAGTTTAGGGACACATGTGCACTATATTCTACACTCGAGTACACCAAACTCAGAGCCAAAATTCGAAAAGTAAGGGGCCGAATGTCCCGAAGTTGTGCTACAAAGAAGATTGTTCGAACTTTTGCTCATTCTTCCTCTACATCTACATTCGTATTCCGCAATCCACCGTTTGATGGGTGGCATCCCAAATAGGATGAGGGAAAAGCGAATGCCTGGGTGCCTACGTACGAGTCCTAATTTCTCTTATCTTTGTGGTCTTTATGAGAAATTTAAGTTGGCGGTAGTAGAACCGTTCTGCAGTCAGTTTCAAATTTCGGCTCTCTTAATTTCCTTAACATTGATTCTCGAAAAGAACGTTGCCTTCCCTCCAACGAGTCCCATCTCTGTAACATTCGAGCATTGCTCGAACCTACCAGTAACAATCCTAGCAGCCCGCCTCTGAATATTTTATATGTCTGACTTTAAACTGATATAAAGAGGATCTCAACCACGTAAGTAATACTTAAGAAGGGGTTGCACAAGCGTATTACACGCGGTATCCCTCACATATGAACCAGAACTATCCAGAATTCACTCTATACACTGAAGTCAACCAGCAATATACCCGATGACTTTTTCTTATATGGTCCTTCCATTTGACATCGCACTGCAACGTTACGCCTAGGTACTTAATCGAAGCGAGCGTGTGGCGGACCACACTAGTATTGCTGTATTCGAACATTATGGGATTGTTCATCCTACTCATCTGCATAAGGTTAAATTTTTCTACATTTGGAGGTAGATGCCATTCCTCACACCAACTAGAAATGTTATGTAAGTCATCTTGCATCCTACTACAGTCTTCCGTACCCGTACACGTTGTAGGGGAAAGTCTTGTAAGATGGCGACATTAAGGTGTATTACATTTTTTTCTGGTTCTAACAATGAAATAAAATAATTTATGGCCGCGCAGAAGTAGCCCCGTGGTCTAAAGCAATATGTTGCGGACTAGGCGACCGCTCCCGCCAGAGGTTCGGGTCCTCCGTCGGGCATGGGTGTGTATGTTATCCTTAGTGTATGTTAAAGTAGTTTGTAAGTTCAAAATGTTCAAATATGTGTCGAGCTTATGGGACTCAACTGCGGGGTCATCAGTCCCTAAACTTACAAACTACTTATGAACTACCTTATACTAAAGACGACACAAACATTCATACCCGAGGGGGGATTCGAATCCCCGTCAGGGAGCGGCCTCGCGCATCGCAGCATAGCGCCTCAATGCGCTTGGCCTCTCCGCCGCGGCAGTTTGTAAATCTACGAACTGATGACCATAGTAGTTTGGTCTAGTAGATTTACAAAAATTTGAACTTAATTTATGAAAAAACGTTTCTTTAATGTATCTCCTTTATATTCAAGCTCTTACACATTTCCTAAAACTGAAAATTCGTCAACTTACCGTACATGGAGAATAAGATGACTTTGGAGAATGGATAAGATGACGAAATGAAAATTTTACTTAGAAAACAAAGAAATTTTATTGATGCTTATCTATTTATCACAAAAGTCGCAAACATAGCGTTTCTCCTTTGCTTCCCTGTAATTGAAGCTCGTAGACTGAGCAGAACTTACTTCACCTGCATGATTTTTTTACGTAGTGACCTGAAGTAGCTTCAGGGAGGTTCAACTTGCTAGTGGCAACATTAACACGATTTCCATTTCTTACAAGCTACATTGCGTCTTTCATTGATTCCTTTCTCCATTTCTGTCGATCTGTCTTTCTAATGCCTCTGTATCATTCATCATCTTTACCGCAGTCGACATTTTGGGTACAGACTTTAACATGCACAAAGTCCTACTCATAAATTCATTAAACACTTATTAAAGCACCAGTAAATCCATAAGGCTTAAGAGGAATCAACTAATATTCATAAACGTAAATTGATTACTTACATGAAAGTTATTTAAACCATAGGAAAAATTGTTACAGAAACAGCTTCCACTTCCAAGCCTCTGTTGACAACAAAACAAAATGACCAAGCAATTCTATTTGAACAGCCATGCCTGCAGAGCACGCTAAGGAAGCAATGCTATTGAGTTATCAGAGAATCTCAGACTCCACGTCAACTTAACCGTGCCTTCCACTACGTATAAGCTACAGCTTTAACTTCTGGCCAGGGCCAAATCGAGATATGTTGGAGATTCATCGCTGGAAAGAACATTGTTTCAGAATGTACTGTAAATTTGTCGTTGGTCAGTTTATTCTTCAAGATAAAAAATATGACTTATGATTTGATTGGAGTGACTTGAAGCTTCCATTCACAAAAGTAGCGTGGCACGGTGCTTTAACCCCTTAAAAATATTTCTTGTGGTGTTTCCATGCCGACAGTTACTGCGTCAGTGTGGGACACTCATTGTAAAGGAAGACGCTGCAGAGAAGGGCTACCTGCAGGAGTAACAGACAACTGTCACCTAAAGGTCGTCTACTCTTGGAAGTCGGCCTTGCGAAATAGCGCTGTTTTCACCGGAGAAATTCCTCGGCTCGAGCTTAACGTCTGGATTGCGAAACCGCATCTGTAGAGACTGATGAGCTACACGCGACGAGACAACATCGGCCCGAAAAACAAGACTGTTCCCGAGACCGGGGAATGTGGTGTCCTCCTCCTGGATCACTGCCATAACCTTTTAAGGTCGCCACAGCTACGTGACTCAAACCTGAAAAAGACTGTCTCCGCGAGACAGAGGCCAAGAATAGCAGACGGCCTGCACAGGTAACTGTCACGCGACAAGCGGAGATTTAAACTGGGGTAGCAGAGGCGCTGACACCTGCGTTCTGGACACGGTGCTGCTCAATAATTTCGCCAGTGGGCTCGCAGACGTACTTTCCCCGCGTGTGTGTGAGTGTCCTTGGCATTTGGCCTTACGTAAGCCTCCACTTGTCCGCCGGAGGCTACAACGCATCTCGAGGAGCTTCTTTTGCAGTTAACACCTGTGTGGCGCGAGGAGAAACCGCCATATCCTTTCGCAGGGTTCCACGTCCGCCCTACTTCCTTCCATTACGTTACCGAAATTTTGCACGTAGTTCTCATATGCCAATGGAGAACCAACCTCTCATTAATCAAATTTTGAGGAGTTGCGAAACATGAGCTTCTCCCAGCGTATTAAGTATTCGAAAAACTTACGGGTATGCATCCGGATCGACTGGAGAACACCCAGCCATTTTCAAGGCAATTGCAGAGGGAAAGAAATTTCCATGAACATATAATACATCTACAGTCATACTCCGCAAGCCACCCGATGGTGTGTGGCGGAGCGTACCCTGAGGACCACTATCGGTTCTCCCTCCTATTCCAGTCACGTATTGTTCGCGGAAAGAAAGATTGTCGCTATGCCTCTGTATCGGCTCTAATCTCTCTGATTTTATCTTCATGATCTCTTCGCGAGATATACGTAGGAGGGAGCTCAAAAATGTTCAAATGTTTGTATAGTTTATGGGACTTAACTACGGGGTCATCAGTCCCTAAACTTACAAACTACTTATGAACTACTTACGAACTAGGACGGCACAAATATCCATGCCCGAGGGGGGATTCGAACCCCCGACCGTAGTGGCCGTGCAGACCGTGACTGAAGCGCCTCAGTCACCTCGGCCACCGCGGCCGGCTAGGAGGGAGCAATATACTGCTAGACTCCTCGGTAAAGGTAAAAAAAAAAAAGGTAAAGCAGTTAACAATCCGAAGATTGGTTTGAACACCACAGTGCTTTACTAGGCATGGTCCTGTTTGGAGGTGGTATGCCATTGCCTTCCTCCGACCTTCGAACTGACTTACCCAGCCAGTTATAGGGGGACCTACAGTTTAACGTGGGTTCCGAACCACGGTGCTACTCGGTATTTTTCACATGAGCAATACTGCCAGAGGTGAAAGAAGTGGAAAGTGACAGATAAAAATCCTAGGACCTGGAGGGGATCGAACCCGCGACCTTTGGATTTGTAGTCCTTTTTTTTTGTTCATCTTGTAGATCTATGGTTCGCGGTCGTTCGTTTAGTTCGTTCGTGATTGTTCGTTGAATGGTTGGCTCAGCTTTTTTTATTATAGAGAGCATTTAGCCCCCTGACCGGGCGCGCTGAGCCACGGCGCCCGGCATAGTCTGGCACTCTACCACTGTGCAACCGATGCGCACTCGGTAAAAGTATGTTCTCGAAACTTCGACAAAAGCCCGTACCGAGCGACAGAGCGTCTCTCCTGCAGAGTCTTCCACTAGAGTTTATCGATCATCTCCGTAACGCTTTCTCAATTAGCAAATGATCCTGTAACGAAGCGCGCTGCTCTTCGTTGGATCTTTTCTACTTCCTCTATCAAACCCACCTGGTACGGATCCCACACCGGTGAGCAGTATTCTAGCTGTGGGCGAACAAGTGTACTGTAACCTACTTCCTTTGTTTTCGGACTGCATTTCGTTAGGATTCTTCCAATGAATCTAAGTCTGGCATCTGCTTAACCGACGATTGATTTTATATGGTCTTTTCATTTCAAATCACTCCTAATGCCTACTCCCAGATAATTTATGAAATTGACTGCTTCCAGTTGCTGAGCTGCTATAGTGTAGCTAAATGATACAGGATCTTTCTTTCTATGTATTCGCAGCACATTACACTTGTCTAGATTGAGATTCAATTGCCATTCCCTGCACCATGCGTCAATTCGATGCAGATCCTCCTGCATTTCAATACAATTTTCCATTGTTACAACCTCTCTATACACCACAGCATCATACGCAAAAAGCCTCAGTGAACTTCCGATGTTATCCGCAAGGTCATTTATATATATCGTGAACAGCAACGGACCCACGACACTCCCCTGTGGCACACCTGACATCACTCTTACTTCGGAAGACTTCTCTCCATTGAGAATGACATGCTGCATTCTGTTATCTAGGGACTCCTCAATCCAATCACACAATTGGCCTGATAGACCATATGCTCTTACTTTGTTTATTAAACGTCTATGGGTAACTGTATCAAACGCCTTGCGGAAGTTGAGAAACACAGCATCTACCTGAGAACCCGTGTCTATGGCCCTCTGAATCTCGTGGACGAATAGCGCGAGCTGGGTTTCACACGATCACCTTTTTCAAAACCCATGCTGATTACTATAGAGCAGATTTCTAGTCTCCATAAATGTCATTATACTCGAGCATAATACATGTTCCAAAATTCTACGACTGACCGACGTTAGAGATATAGGCCTATAGCTCTGCACATCTGTTCGACGTTCAAATGTTCAAATGTTTGTATAGCTTATGGGACTTAACTACGGGGTCATCAGTCCCTAAACTTACAAACTACTTATGAACTAGCTAATCCTAAGGACGGCACAAATATCCATGCCCGAGGGGGGATTCGCACCCCCGACCGTAGTGGCCGTGCAGACCGTGACTGGAGCGCCTCATTCCCCTCGGCCACCGCGGCCGGCTGTTCCACGTCCCTTCTTAAAAACGGTGAGGACCTGCGCCATTTTCCATTCTTTCGAAACGCTACGCTCTTCTAGACACCTACGGTTTTCAATGAAATTAGGAAAGATACCACACAACGAACCTCTAAAGAATACCTTAAGAACGTTGGTCAGATTCTATAAACACGAAATAAAATTATCAGAAAATTGGTGGGTAGTCCTTGGGGCTAAAATGCATTCATACTGCGAACACTAGCAACATCAGTAGTCTACAGAAATGCAAAAACTGTGCTCCGGTCTTGAAGAGGAGTCACCACACTAACAAGATAGACGCGCGTATCATCACCGGCATACTAAGATCTTCTCCAACACCGTTACCCTCCGTCATCGCTCCACCAAAAATAAGACGACAAAAAATCTGTTAAAGAATAGGGAAAATAGTATAAGCATATGGAGGGAATTGTTTACTTATGCAAGGTTACATAGAAATTTTTTGACAAATAATAGATTGAAATCACGTAAGCCGATATGAGAGGAAAGGACACCTTCAACCTAAAAGACAACTGTAAAAAGTAGTGGAAGAATCAGTTGGTAATCATCACCGCAACAGAACTAAAAGGGTTCAACTTCGCAAGAAAAGACTGGAGTAGGTTCATTCGCATCCGAAGTGACCACATACAATGCAAGGCCATGCTTTATTAATGGGGACTCGTGAACACCGCAAGTTGTGACTGTTGACCACCTGAGCAGACTCTGGACTACATCATAATAGTGTGCCCTACAATATATAGTGGTTCAGCTGAGGACTTTGGAAGTGCATTCAAGACGTGGAAATTGATGGGTAGCCAACATGATACATGTCCTAATTCTGTTATATCATACATATTACATTGCTCGGTCATGCGTGGTACAGCCAATAAGTTCTGAGACTTGACGCCTGGAGGATAGGCACCCGTACGAGTCTGTATGTTGCACACGCTGCCGCATTTCAGGTGCTAACTGTCGTTTCTGTTGCAGATCGTAAAGGAAACGCCATATTTCGTCTTCAGTTATTATCTGGTTGCGAAAGGTTGTATCATCAACCGAAAAACTGATGAGGTCACCAAAAATCGACATGCGATCATTACGTTAGTCTTGTGAAAGGATTCGTGGCACACTGCTGGGTAACACGAGACATGTTGAGGTCGTCCGTCAGAGTTTTGTGGCAAGTACCTTGGCCGACCATTACTGCTGCTGTGAGAGCGTCTACCGATTGGACGTGATTAGCAGCCGGCCACGGTGGCCGAGGGATCTGCGGCGCGCCAGTCACAGTCTGCACGGCCACTACGGTCGGGGGTTCGAATCCTCCCTCGGGCATGGGTGTTTGTGCCGTCCTTACTGTCAGCTACTTCATAAGTAGTTTGTAAGTTTAGGGACTCATGACCCCGTAGTTAAGTCCCATAAGCTACACATACATTTGAACATTTTTTGTAGTGATTAGCACGCACCAACGTCGCAACTTCCTGGATGTTGCGTTCCGTTCGAACTGTTCGTGGCCGACCAGTAAGCACATCATCTTCCAAATTGTTCCTTCCTTACACAAAACGTCGGTACCACATAAACACCCCACTGCGACTCAATGCGTCCTCACTTGTTGCATTATTTCAAATGTTTCGGCAGCGGTTTTGCCTAATTTCTGCCAGAATGTGATGTTGGCCCGTTGTTCAAAACAAAAATAGAGTACTACAGACCGTTGAACATGGATCGCCAAGCCGCGTGGGAAAGGCCACGCGGTCTTCGGCGCCATGCTAAGAATTCCGCGGCAGCTGTCGCTGGAGGTTCGAGTCCTCATCGCGCTTAGGTATATGTGTTGTCCTTAGCGTAATTTAGTTTGAGTATTTTGTAGGTCTAGGGACCGATGCCCCTAGCAGTTTGGTCCCTTATGTTCACAAACATTTGAACGCATCGCCGAGATCTCAGTTCATCACCACACGACATAGCTCTTGCTTCCTGTATGTTGCACATCTTGCACTTGAGCAGTTAACTGTTTCTATCTTGCTTCTTTTTCCACAGTTCTGTTCAGCTTCTTCCAGTTTCCACGCTTTAACTGCGTTTAGTTTCTGACTCCACTGCGCCAACTTGCCACTAAATGTCAGTGCGATGGGGAGTTTCTCCCGTCAGCTGAATCGGATAGTAATAATCATCACCATCACCATTTAAGACACTATGTCTTTTGTCTTTCCGTCTGGAGCACAGTCCCCCTTATAAACTCCTCCACGATCCCCTATTCAGTGCTAACATTGATGCCTCCTGTGATGTTAAGCGTGTTACTCCTAAATCATTCTTGACAGAATTCAAGTGTACTATTTCTTCCAAATATATATCTTGTTCTAATCTAGCTTAGTGTTTCTAGTTTCGGCTGTCCCACTGGCTGGTCACCTCAGGTTCCGTACCTGCACAAGCGTGCATCCTATTTCCCTGTGTCGGTCTCTCTCTACTCGGCCACCAACACCTAGGACAACCGGCGACAACGAGACACAAAAGTGGCGACGAGGATGGGATACAAAAGTGGCGACCGAGGATGGGATACAAAACCAAGAACTTGATCTGCCTCGACTCCTCCAACCCTCTACTGCCAAACCGATGAGTCTGTTAGGTAAACTAGCTTGTTCCATGCATGTAACATGACCCCACCATCTAAAAGCTCTTTGGCCTAATTGCTTCGTCTATGGTGTTGTCTTCCAGTTTTTCTTTTATTTCCTCGTCATGGACACCCTCCTGCCATTGTTCCCATCGGTTAGCATCTGCAATCATCGTTGCTAGTTTCATAATTGTAACCTTAAACTCATTAATAAGGTAACCTGTACCCGCCCAGCTTTCATTCCCATTGCGCTGGGACGACGATTTTTGTGACTATATGAGGAAATGTTAGTTCCGATTGCACCGTGTCGGGCTCCGGTACCCGATCGTCATCCGTGCACCAACGAAATAAAAATTCTGATTTAACTTTTCATGAATACACTGTCAAAACTCAAGGCTTGGTTCATACCACGGAAAAAGAGGAAGTAACTTTTGACTATATCGTTCCATGAAAATGATCACTTTAAATAATTATTACTTAAATTTCTCATGCAGAATACCTGTCAAAACGTCTTTAGTCAAGCTAGTTGTAGTTTTCGAATATTTTATTCGTTGCTCTTCCTCAATATCGATTCATATAAAACATCGACTTGTGCACTATAAATCTCCAAGTATTCTTTTCCCATAAATTATCAGTAACTTCCAATCATAACTCTTCTAAAAAGAAACTTGTAAAGTAATATATATCTTCACTCGAAATATCTTCTATTTAAATGATGAAGTAATTATCTTCAACACACGAATAACTGCCATGGCATTATTTATTGATTACAAGATATACAAGTTGGTGCCCTATTGATAGCTTGACAAGAACTGAATTTTATACCATTTACTAAGTCAGTTCTGTTAACAATATTAATAAGAACAAATATTCGGCGTCAACTGTGAAGAACAGCATCTTCTTACGCCTCGTGGCCGTCGCCCCGCTACTTGAAGTGGCCTCATGTCTATTCTTTGAGCTCTGCGGTGAAGATGTTGCCATCGTAAGTTGAGTTGCCGTCACAGCACATGAAACATAAGAAATACCTTTTTGAGAATCATAGAACATAATGTATTAACATTTGAAATCATTGATAATTAATATAAACACATATATAATAACCTGCAAAACTGAATCGACATAGAGTAGTGGCGGAAATAAAAGTCCGTTCGACTACACCATTCAAAACGATGTCGAAAAATTTAACGTTGCACTAATAACAAGTAATTTATTTAACTGACAGAAATAAGCAGTATTGTAAAATGACGGTGCAGGCCAGCAGAGAGTGGTCTTTGAAGAGTGGCCGTTAGAGCTCATCCTTGAGACGCGGCCGGCAGATGTTCCGTCCTTGGTCGGCCTCCGATGTGACCTCGCAACAGCTACTGGACCGCAGACAATGCCGCTCGCGTCTGCGCTGGTTCACGCTCCATCCTCTATACTAAATGAAACTCTACCTCCTATATAACATACTGGTGACGGACGACAGTATGTATCCACAAGGGTCCTGTAGCATAAAGCACAAACAGGGTGTTACAAAAAGGTGCGGCCAATCTTTCAGGAAACATTCCTCACACACAAAGAAAGAAAATATGTTCTACATCTATCTATATCTACATCTACATCTACATCGATACTCTGCAAATCACATTTAAGTGCCTGGCAGAGGGTTCATTAACCACCTTCATAACTTTTCTCTACCGTTCCATTCTCTAATAGCGCGCGGGAAGAAAGAACACCTAAATCGTTCCGTTTTCGATCTGATTTCTCTTATTTTATTGGGATGGTCATGTCTCCCTAAGTAGGTGGGTGCTAGCAAAATATTTTCACATTCAGAACTAAAAGTCGGTGATTGAAACTTCGCAAACAGATCACGCCGCAATGTATAACGTCTTTCTTTTAATAATTTCCAACCCAATTCGTGCAACATTTCCGTGACGCTTTCCCCCCCGTAACGTGATAAAACAAAACGAGCTGCCCTTCTCTGAACCTTCTCAATATCTTCCGTCAGTCCCACCTGGTGAGGGTCCCACAAGGGGCAACAGTACTCCAAGAGAGGACGCACAAGTGTGATGTAGGCAGTCTCTTTGGTGGAGCTGGTGTTATGTGGACATGTGTCCGGAAACGCTTAATTTCCATGTTAGAGCTCATTTTATTACTTCTCTTCAAATCAAATTAATCATGGAATGGAAACACACAGCAACAGAACGTACCAGCATGACTTCAAACACTTTGTTACAGGAAATGTTCAAAATGTACTCCGTTAGCGAGGATACATGCATCCACCCTCCGTCGCATGGAATCCCTGATGCGCTGATGCAGCCCTGGAGAATGGCGTATTGTATCACAGCCGTCCACAATACGAGCACGAAGAGTCTCTACATTTGGAACCGGGGTTGCGTAGACAAGAGCTTTCAAATGCCCCCATAAATGAAAGTCAAGAGGGTTGAGGTCAGGAGAGCGTGGAGGCCATGGAATTGGTCCGCCTCTACCAATCCATCGGTCACCGAATCTGTTGTTGAGAAGCGTACGAACACGTCGACTGAAATGTGCAGGACCTCCATCGTGCATGAACCACATGTTGTGTCGTACTAGTAAAGGCACATGTTCTAGCAGCATAGGTAGAGTATCCCGTATGAAATCATGATAACGTGTTCCAGTGAGCGTAGGTGGAAGAACATGAGGCCCAATGAAGACATCACCAACAATTCCAATTCCAATTCAATTGGGCCAACTGGCGGTGAATCGACAGTACATACTAACGAAACAATTGCGTACTTTGACAATTGTCTGCACGAATTATTTCAATTTACATTTAAAGAGAAATACTAAAATGAGCTCTAACATGGAAATTAAGCGTTTCCGGACACATGTCCATTTCTTTCTTTGTGTGTGAGGAATGTTTCCTGAAAGTTCGGCCGTACCTTTTTGTAGCGCCCTGTATAGCAATGCGGAAAGAATTACAACATCTGACAATAAAGTTCGGTAAATAGTCCAGTACTCTTACTGTCCTTCAAAATAGTCACCTCCCATAACTATGCACCTCGAGCTCTGCGGTACACGTCCTGGAAGATTTGCACGAATTATTCCTTTGGGATGGTGTTCAAAAGCCTCGTCACGTTTCGTTGGCTGTCGGGAATACCGTCAAATCTCTTTCCCCTCAAAGCGAGTCTGAGTCGAGGGAATAGGTAGACGTCTGGAGAATTGAGATCCGGCGAGTATGGTGGATGTTCAAGTTCCACCGCCCCCTTTTACCAGGACTGTTGGACGATATTGGCTGTGTGTGGGCGAACTTTGTTCAAAAATGTTCAAATGTTTGTAAGTCTATGGAACTCAACTTCTCAGGTAATCAGTTCCTAGGCTTACAATCTACTTAAACTAACCTAAGGACAACACAGGCACTCATGCCCGAGGGAGAACTCGAACCTCCGACGGAGAGCAACCGTGCCCTTGGCAGCAAGGCGCCATAGAGCGTTCGGGCATTCCACCGAGGCCGGCGAGCGTTGTCGAGGGAAAAAAACACACAAAAAAAAATAATAATAATAATAATAATAGGAACCTCTCTATGCGTACTGGGCTCGTATCCTGCGTAGACGTTGCTTGAAATGGGTCAAAATTTCAGCGTACCTTGTAGCGTTCAACGTCGTTCCCTCAGGAAGAAATTCCTTGTGAATATGGCTTTGACTACCGAAAAAGGTGATTAGCATCGTTCTGACGTGTAATTTTTCGGCTCTGACCTTTTTCCGACGTTGTGATGTCGAAGAACGCCATTCCATGCTTTGCCGTTTCGTTTCAGGGTCGTACCGGAGACACTAGGTTGCGTCTGCAGTCACAATACAGTTCAAGAAATAGGGTGTCGCATCCGTCGTTTTGACAAAATCCTGTGTGCTCTAAACGTGCCGGCTTCTGACTGTCAGTCAAGTGGCGTGACTGAAGACGACAATACGTTTTCCTCTTCCCTTCAAAAATGTTCAAATGTTTGTAATTCTATCGGACCAAACTGCGTGGTCATCAGTCCGTAGCTTACAAACTACTTAAACCTAGGTAAACTAACCTACGGACACACACAGCGAGACGCTTTAGACCGCTCAGCTACTCCATCGCGGCTTTCCTGTTCCCTAATTTTTGAGGAAGGCTTTGTCGCATGGATTCACGGTTCATCTGTAGTTCACCCGCTATCAAGCGCACAGTTAATCGACGATGTCCTCACTTTCTCACAGTTTTCGTCACTGACGGCCGTCGCCGGTCGTCGTCTACGGCGATTGTCACAATCATTTTCCCGGCTTCCTCGAAAACGGGCGAACCGCTCGTACCCACACTTCATGGACAGTGCTTGATCCCCATAAGACGAACCAGCATCGCCTGCCTTTCTTTAGGAGTCTTGTCAAGCTAAAGACAAAATTTAAATTGATCCGTTGCTCGTTCATTGTTCTGTTCTCAGTTCAGAAGCAACGCACTAAACAAACACTTCGTCCGACAGGTGTAACACGGAACACACACGATGGTCAACTGAACTACGATGGGTGCACGTTGTCAACACCGACCGCTACACTGGTGCAGCGTTGTGATTCACCTGTGTTGCCCGATCAACTGTTCTGACTTCACTCACCACACTTTGTTGTCAGAGGTTGTTGATTAGGTAAAGAGGCAATAAAGGTACTGGATGAGTTTTATTATTTGGACAGTGAAATAAGGTCTGATGGCCGAATTAGAGAAGGTGTAAAATGCAGATTGCCAATGGAAGTAAAGCATTTGGGAAGAAAAATTTGGTGACCAACCAAACTGTTATCGTCATCAGTTCCTAGACTTACAAACTACTTAAACTAACCTAAGAACAACACACACACCCAAGCACGAAAGAGGACTCGAACCACCGGCAGGAACGGACGCCCTTAGCTCACGCGGCTTAATTTAAGAGTTAGAAAGGTTTTCTATAGAGCATTTCTCTGGAGTGTAGACTTGTACGGTAGTGAAACATGGACGATAAGAAGTTCAGATACAAAATTATGATAGAAGCTTTTGAAATTTGGTGCTACAGGTGAGTACTGAAGAGTAGAAAGGGTAGTCGCATAAACAATGATTAGGTACTGAACAGACCTGTGGATGAATGAAGTTTATGGAATATCTTGACTAAAGGAAGGGATCGATTGATAGGACACATTATGAGACATCAGGACATCCTCAGTTTAGCACAGAAGTGAAGTATGGGGGGATAAAAATCGCAGAGGGAGACCAAGAGACGAATACAGAAAGCAGGTCGAAAGGTATGTAAGTTGCCGTTCTTATTGAGCGATGAAGAGGCTTGCGTAGTATGGAGAGCTGCATCAAACCAAACCTCGGATTGCAGGCCACAACAACATGATTACATAATATCGGAGAAAGTGCGGCGGAGAGCGAAAACATTATATTTAAGATTTTATTCAAGTTGTTGTGATCCTCAATCCTGAGACTGATTTGATGCAGCTCTCCACAATATCCTATTCTGAGCAAGCCTCTTCAACTCCACATAAGAATGGCAACCTACATCTGTCTGAATCTGCTTACTGTGTCCATCTCTTGGTCTTCCTCTACAGTTTTTACCCCACACACTTCCCTCCAACGCTAAATTCACAATTCCTTGCTCTCTAAGAATGTGTCCAACCAATCGATCCCTTCTTTTAGTCAAGGTATGCCAGAAATTCCTTTTCTCCCCAATTCTGTTCAGTACCTCCTCATTAGTTACGCGATCCACCCACCTAATCTTCAGCATTCTTCTGTAGCACCACATTTCAAAAGCCTCTATCCTCTTCCTGTCCGCACTGTTTATCGTCCATGTTTCACTCCCATACAAGGCAACACTGCAAGCAAATGCCTTCAGAAGAGACTTCCTTAGGCTCAAATCAATATTCGATGTTAACAAATTTCTCTTTTTCAAGAACGCTTTTCTACCCACTGCCATTCTGCATTTTATATCCTCTGTACTGCGACCATCATTTATTATTTTACTGCCCAAGTAACAAAACTCATCTACCTCCTTTATTGTTTCGTTACCTAATCTAATTCCATCAGCATCACCTGATTTTCTTAGACTGCACTCCATTACCCTTGTTTTGCTCTTGTTAATGTTCATCTTATATGCACCTTTCAGCACACTGTTCATTCCGTTCAACTGCCCTTCCAGGTCGTTTGCTGTCTCTGACAGAATTACTATGTCGTCGACAAAACGCAATGTTTTTAATTCTTAACCCAGAACTTTAATTCCTTCTCCAATTTTCTCCTTGCTTTGCTTTATAGCTTGCTCAATGTACAAATTGAATAACAAATTTTATTCACATACCTTGAAAATTAAAACATTGATACTACTATGTTCCTGGGCAATTCAATGAGTAACACCTACCTAGCAGCGCCTGTTGTTGTTGTGGTCTTCAGTCCGGAGACTGGTTTGATGCAGCTTTCCACAATACCCTATCCTGAGCAAGCCTCTTCATTTCCACATAAGAACGGCAACCTACATCTGTCTGAATCTGCTTACTGTATCCATCTCTTGGTCTTCCTCTGAGGTTTTTACCCCACACACTTCCCTCCAAAGCTAAATTCACAATTCCTTGATGTCTAAGAATGTGTCCTACCAATCTATCCCTTCTTTTAGTCAAGGTATGCCAGAAATTTCTTTTCTCCCCAATTCTGTTCAGTACCTCCTCATTAGTTACGCGATCCACACACCTAATCTTCAGCATTCTTCTGTAGCACCATATTTCAAAAGCCTCAATCCTCTTCCTGTCCGCACTGTTTACCGTCCATGTCTCACTCCCATACAAGGCAACACTCCATACAAATGCCTTCAGAAAGGACTTCCTTAGGCTTAAATCAATATTTAAATTCTCTTTTTCAAGAACGCTTTTCTACCCATTGCCATTCTGCATTTTATATCCTCTGTACTGCGACCATCATTTGTTATTTTACTGCCCAAGTAACAAAACTCATCTACCTCCTTTATTGCTTCGTTTCCCAATCTAACTCCTTCAGCATCACCTGATTTTCTTACACTGCACTCCATTACCCTAGTTTTGCTCTTGTTAATGTTGATCTTATATGCACCTTTCATCACACTGTCCATTCCGTTTAACTGCTCTTCCAGGTCCTTTGCTGTCTCTGACAGAATTACTATGTTGTCGGCAAAACACAAAGTTTTTACTTCTTCACCCTGAACTTTAATTCCTTCTCCAAATTTCTCCTTGCTTTCCTTTATAGCTTGCTCAATGTACAAATTGGAGAAAGGCTACAACCCTGTCTTACTCCCTTACCAACCACTGTATCCCTTTCATGCCCTTCAACTCTGACAACCGCTGTCTGGTTTTTGTACAAGTTGTAAATAGCCTTACGCTCCCTATATTTTACTCTTGCTTGCTTTAGAACTTGAAAGAGTTTATTCCAATCAACATTGTCAAAAGCCTTCTCCAAATCTACAAAAGCTAGAAATGTAGGTTTGCCTTTTCTTAATCTATCTTCTAGGATAAGCCGTAAAGTGAGTATTGCTTCCCGTGTTCCTACATTTCTCCTGAACCCAAACTGATCTTCTTCGAGGTCGGCTTCTACCAGCTTTTCCATCCTTCCATCCTTCTGCAGCGCCTATACAGCGAGATTTTTTTTAAAAGTTTACAAACTGACATGGAACGTCGGCCTTACAACAAATCAGTAATCACATAGGAAGCGGCGATCGGAAACGCGTTACAGGCATTGGCATTGTCGGAGTCTGTATAATTGGAGAGCTCCATCAACAGGAAACAAGCCTGGGCATTCCTTCGACAATGGCTGTCGCGTGAAAGACCTCATGGGCAGTATTTGTTTGAGCTGACCTCAGCTACATACTGCAAATACAAAGTACAAGTATCTGCCGAAACACTGGAGAAAATTCATCTGACGATTCTTAAGAGGCATGGACATATTGTGAAATCTTACATTTTCTTTCTTCTAAATAATAAGTCTAAAAATCACTGTATATGATTATAATTGATGACTCATTTTAGCTGCACAACTTCTCGGCCTAATTTTTCGGTATAGTCTTCTCCAGTGAAAATTTCCGGGCTGATGCCGTGATCCAGCAATAAAACTTCTTACTCCCAACGTTTCGTTACCTACTACGGGAAACATCTTCAGAGGTGAGTCGTCGACTCACATCTGATGATGTTGCCCGCATTACGTAACGAAACGTCGGGAGTAAGAAGTTATATTGATGGACCACGGCATCTTAGCCCGGAAATTTTAATTAATGAAGACGCTGGCCATGAAAGCCTACATTCCATAATATATTCTGTTCTAAGAAACTTTGCATTTTGTAAAAACAATGTTATTTTTGGCCTTGATTAACATGTGTAGATCAACCGTGCCTTGCATCCTAGTTGACACTTTCCAAGGTTACACGCGAGAAAATTTCCAGAGGGCGAAAATCGAACTTTGGAAACCGATTTTCGTTGGCGAGTTAACATGCTAAAACCTGAATCGTTTCGGTAGCCGTGTTAAATGTCAGTTCCCCAGGTGCCTGTTGATTTACATGAATGGCCATTGTAAATAATATGTTTCGATTTCAGATTTAGTCAACAGGACAACTCTGTCTTTCCTTTCAGCTTAGTCTTTGTTAGTCAGCTGGTTTCGTTCCCGATTTAGTTAGTAACTAATTATTCAGTTAAATATAGGAGGTGGACAACTCATAGCCCAATATAATATTTCTTACTCTCTTTCGTTGTAAAAAAAATTACAGACTAGTCGATATTTTTAATAACAACACGGAACCTCTTCACTGAAGTACGTTTCGAATACGGAAGAACGTATACATGAAAGCATACATGGGATTTCTCTAAATTACACAAGACAATTTTATTTCAATGGCAGGATGAAAATCCAATATCGTTGCAAGTGAATGCCGAGTGACAAGTCGATGTGACACATCCACAATGAGATACAAAAAACTTAAATAGATCTATTAAGCAGACAAGAGTAACCACATTTAAAAGAGATAAATAATAATAAATTACAAATTATCTTTAAACACTTGTTCAGATAAAACTAATAATTACCAGTAAGTTATAAGCTGAATCTTCTTTGTCATAATATTTTTCATTCTAAATATAATTAAAAATATACTCCACAGATAAATTCAAAGAGCAGTTACTCGGAGGACAAATTTCATTCTCAGAGGAATGAAAGACAATTACTAATAGCCGCTCAGACATAAACATGTTGGACTGAGTTGGTTATCCCATTTCCTCCAAAAGAGTCACAACAATAGTTCTATACACGTAGTAGGAAAACTACATGTTACAATGTGACACAAAAAAGATACTGGGAACAAGTTCTGTGTCAAAAGGGAACTATGTACTCATGTGAACAGAGTCCTTTTGCAATTTGATATTTCCATCATTTCACTCCAGGACTCTTTGATTCCAACAATGGAACTGTATGGGCATCTGCTGTTCACCAAATTCTTATGTTCTTCAAGTATTCAGATAATTCTAGATGGAAAATAAACTTTTCTATTCATTTATTTGTATTTATTTATGCTTTAACTTTATCTGACAAGGTCGGAGCCTTCATTCCATCTCTGCAAATAACCATTCATCTTTAAAGATTTACCACAAAGTTAACATTACAATGTGCATAAAACTGTATGCAAATAACAATAATAATAATGAAAACTGATGTGCTGTTAAAAATAATTGTCCCAATGTCACCAATTAATTTAACACTGTGATCACTGTAAGCTCTTATTGAAACGTCTCTCTCACATGAGAATAATAATATATTAGGAGAAAGGCATTGCAGTTTTATCTACTTACAGAGGATGGACAAAAGTATGGAAAAATTACTAACCGTTGGCATTCAAAACAATAATCTCTGTCGCCTCAGAATAAATGCATTCAAATCCTTTTCAGGTAACGATGACTCTTCTGTCCAAAGTCGACTATAAACGTTCACTATCAGTGAGATCTGGTGAATGTAGTCTCCACTGGAGATGTGGTAATTCATCCTCATGCTCACAAAACCAGCAATGTAAAATGGAACAGAGTGGAAGGGAGCCCCGTTGTCTTGTAGCACAACATCACCACTGGGGACCAAACAGGGCAACATGGGATGGATCTGAATAACCAAACTGATCACATAATTCGTGGCAATAGTGCGCCATTGCGACAACGGCCGTGCTGCAGTGGATACATCGGTTCGCACTAGGTTACTGAAGTTAAGAACTTGGCTAGCACTTGAATGGGTCACCCTCTGTGTCTGGACAGTTCTGTTGGCATGTGGGGTGCACTCGGCCTGGTGAGGCCAGTTGAGGAGCTAATTGATTAAGAAGTAAAAATAAATAAATAAAATAAGACACAACTTCCGGGAGAGTGGGCATCACCAGCTGAAGAGAAGGTCTGAGCGATGTCGTGTCACGTCTGCCAGAGTAGGCTGCAACACCGCAGCTGACTGGCTGGCTGCTATGAGACAGTCGGCTGTGCCTCAGCGGCCAGCCTGTCAGCTACACGAACGCCTCCTTTCTTAGTAACAAGAAACAACAGCGCTCAGGCCTTCTCTTCAGGCAGTGTTGGTGTGCGGCGCTGACCAGGTCCCATTCAAAACCGCATCCGCTGACGCATTCGGGCGGAGGATGACACAGCGACCGGTCGGTACCTTTTGAACCTTTTGAGGCCTGTAGATGGAGTTTTAGTTTAGTTTTAGTGCGAGCTTGCCGAACACCCAAGCAGCCTATAGAATACCACGCTATGGCTGCCCAAACCATTATCCAACCCCTGCCACGTTTCACTTTTGGGACGTAACCTCGGCCAGAAGTTGTGAATAGCGGACAACAAGACTATCTGACCAAATGACTTTCTTCTGTCGATCCAATAGTCCAGGTTTTAAGGCTTCTGAACTACGTTTTCCTGTTCTGGACATCTGTATCGTTGATGAGTGGTTTTAGAACTTTAGCTCGCCCTTAGTTCCTTGTGAATGATCCCAAAATTACAGACCCAGTAGGATTTTGGAACATATACTTTGTTCGAACATTATGAACTACCTCGAAGAGAACGACCCATTAACCAATAGTCAACACAGATTCAGAAAGTATTGCTCTTACGAAACACAGCTTGCCCTTTATTCAAATGAAGGAATAAGTGCCATCGACAAGGGATCTCAAGACGGTTCCATATTTCTGGATTTCCTGAAGGTTTTTGACACTGAGCCTCATAAGCGGCTTCTAATGAAATTGCGTGCTTATGGAATATCGCCCCAATTGTGCGACTGGATTCGCGATTTCCTATCAGAAAGGGCACAGTTCTTAATAACAGACGGTAAGTCATCGAGTAAACCAGATGTGATATCTGGCGTTCCCCAGGGAAGCGTTATAGGTCTCCTACTCTTCCTTGTGTTTATAGACGATTTAGGAGACAATCTGAATAGCTCTCTTAGATTTTTGACGGATGATGCTGCCGTTTATCGGTTAGTGAAGTCAACAGAGGCTCTAAAGCAACTGCAAAGCGATTTAGACGAAATTTCGATATGCTGCGAAAATTGGCAGTTAACACTAAATAATGCAAAGTGTGAAGTAATACACATGACCACTAAAAGAAATCCGCTGAACTTTAATTACACGATAAATCACTCAAACGTTGAGGTCGTAAATTCTATCAAATACCTAGGAACAGCCGCGGTGGAGTGGCCGAGCGGTCTAAAGCGTCATGCTGCGGAGCGCGCGGTTGCTCGCCGTCGGGAATTCGAGTCCTCCCTCGGGCATGGGTGTCTGTGTTGTAAGCTTAGGGACTGATAACCATAGACGTTAAGTCCCATATGACTTACAAACATTTGAACCTAGGAGTTACAATTACGAACAACTTAGACTAGAGAGAACACGTAGAAAATATTGTGGAGAAGGCGAACCAAAGGTTAGGTTTTATTGGCAGACTGCCTACATCACACTTGTGCGTCCTCTCCTGGAGTACTGATGCCCAGTATGGGACCCTCACCAGTTGGGACTGACGGAAGACATTGAGAACGTTCAGAGACGGGCAGTTCGTTTTGTTTTATAGGGAAGAAATCGTCACGGAAATGTTGCACAATTTGATGTGGACATTATTAAAAGAACAACGTTATTCGTTGCGGCGAGATCTATTTACGAAATTTCAATCACCGACTTTTACTTCTAGCACCCACGTACATAGAGAGACATGACCATCCCAATAAAATCAGGGAAATCAGGCCGGAAACGGAACGATTTAGGTGTTCTTTCTTCCCGCGCGCTATTAGAATATGAAACGGTAGAGAAAGGTTATTAAAGTGGTTAATGAACCCTCTGCCAAGCACTTAGATGTGATTTGCAGATTATCTATGTAGATGTAGATGATTGGGTTCCATAAGCGATGTTTCGCTGAGAGGGCTCACGAGTGTGACATTCAGTTCTGCAGTGATATTTGCAGCTGCCGCTCACGAATATTTCGTAACAATCTTCTTCATTTACCACCCACAAGATAAATCGTAGAAATAACTTTCGTTCGCGTTGTCACCTAGCGGATGATGTTTCTTCGCTGTTCTTCATGGAGGTATAACTTTTTTAAGCCTTTGCGGACGTCAACTGTAGCGGTAAGGCGAGGGCCAATTGTCCCGCCTGTGTACGACAGCACGGGTACGTTTTCCTCTTCTGCCATCTGTCACCGATGTCATATTGGAACAATTGCTTCCCTCTATTAAAGAATAGTATTGCCGTTTTTTCTAACATTAGGAGCATGTTAAATTTTCAGGAGACCTTGCACATATTTGAAACTCTCGGCCTTTCAAGGGTTATTGTTGAATGAAACGTTCACTCTGCAGCGGAGTGTGCGCTGATATGAAACTTCCGACACGACTCACGGTGCCGCCCCACAACTTCAATTCTGCCAGTACCTTGGCCTCTCGTTCTGGGGACTCCGAGTTTTTTTTTTTTTTTCTTAGACTGTCCAGTGCCTCTGGTCCTGGGGGCCTCCAAATAAAATTTAAAAAATTACTGTTTTATAGTAATATACGTATTTCCAAGTGAACGGGGGGCCTCATTTTCTTTTGCCGCCGCCCCGGGTCTCCGACAGCCTTAGTCCGCCACTGCTGGGACAAATGTAAATGTTTGTAAATCTTATGGGACTTAACTACGGGGTCATCAGTCCCTAAAATTACAAACTACTTATGAACTACTTACGAACTAGGACGGCACAAATATCCATGCCCGAGGGGGGATTGAAATTCAAATGTTTGTTAAGCTTATGGGACTTAACTACGGGTTCATCAGTCCCTAAACTTACAAACTACTTATGAACTACTTACGAACTAGGACGGCACAAATATCCATGCCCGAGGGGGGATTCAAATTCAAATGTTTGTTAAGCTTATGGGACTTAACTACAGGGTCATCAGTCCCTAAACTTACAAACTACATATGAACTACTTACGAACTAGGACGGCACAAATATCCATGCCCGAGGGTGGATTCGAACCCCCGACCGTAGTGGCCGTGCTGACCGTGACTGGAGCGCCTCAGTCACCTCGGCCACCGCGGCCGGCGAGGGGGGATTCGAACCCCCTCCTGTAGAGGCCGTGCAGACCGTGACTACTGCTGGGACAAAAAGGAATTTATGAGACCACCTGACTAAAGGAAGATATCGTTTTATAGCAAACATCTAGGTAACCTCAGTTTGGAGGAAGGAAGGAAGCTTAGGGTTTAACGCCCCGTCGACAGCTAACGCTCGGAGTTTTGGGTCAGGATGGGGAAGGTAAGCGGCCGTGCCCTTAGAAAGGAACCATCCCGGCATTTGCCTTGGGTGATTCAGGAAAATCACGGAAAACCTAAATCTGGATGGCCGGAGGTGGATTTGAGCCACCATCCTCCCGAATGCGAGTCCAGTGCGTTACCACTGCGCCACCCCGCTCGGTCGTCAGTTTGGTAATGGAAGACATGTGGGTGGTAAAACCGCAAGGGAGACCAAGACTCAATGCAGTAAATGTGTGTATGGTGGTCCATTTATACAGAGATGAAGACACTTGCTCAGTGTAGACTAGCGTGGAAAGCTGCATCAAAGCAGTCTTCGTACTGAAATCTTCATCAGAGGAAAAGAAGAGCCCTTGAACTTGTTATTTTGCGGCAGAACACAAGCGCTGATGATGGCGACTTTGGGCCATTTGTGCGGGGGGACGTCTCTACCTGTGAGCGACACACCAGCGTGACATTTACAGCTGCTTACTTAGGGACGGTGAACTGTTTATGGCCCAGTTTGGTGCGTGGAATAAAGTGTGTAAGCGAGCCGCGTTTACTGCCGTTAGTGGCCCTGAATAGCCTGCAGGAATGTATCTCCTAGGCTGGCTTTACTGCTCGCGGCATTGCGGAAAAGAAAGCGGCTTGCGTAAATTTTGGTGTCAACCTCCAGGCAGTCCAGTAAAACACACGAAGAAGAGACCGCGGCTTGCCGGTGTCAATTTATTGCTATTTCACTTGCAGGGCCCCACGACCGTGACATTTTCCTGAATTCTTGCTCAAGAAATTTCGAGGTCGTAAAATATCCAACCACTGAATCATATTTCCAGAAAATCGCTATCTCGCTTTTACGGCGTTCCGCTAAACTGAAGCATGACGTTGTTCTTGCTTCTGCAGCATGTGAACTTTACACAGGGAAAAAAGTGTTTGTGGTGGTCTTTTTTCATCGCAGTACGATCCTCGATGGATTTGATTGATTACATAACCTTGCTGTATCAAATGATTTCATGATTATAGATTTACAGTTTGCTTCCAGTAGTAAAGAATTTTTATTTGATATCATTATTAATATAATGACAATACTCAAATGTTCAAATGTTTGTATAGCTTATGGGACTTAACTACGGGGTCATCAGTCCCTAAACTTACAAACTACTTATGAACTAGCTAATCCTAAGGACAGCACAAATATCCATGCCCGAGGGGGGATTCGAACCCCCGACCGTAGTGGCCGTGCAGACCGTGATTGGAGCGCCTCAGTCCCCTCGGCCACCGCGGCCGGCCAATACTCAAAGAGAGTATGTCAGAAGACATTTCCTATCTCTCGGCGTTTGTGCACAACCTTAACGTCACGTCCGCATCGCTATCATACCATACAACACAAAAAGATTATTTTTGCCTTTAATTATCGCCGTAATTCCAAACTTTTCTAAATTTTAATGGTTTTATTTGTAACTGGCACGTATCGCCTGAACAATTTTATATCTAATTTTAATGTTTTGTCTCCTAAGTAGTTCGAGGGTCATTCGTTTGAAAGGTACCAGTCGCACTTCGCGAGCTGATGACATGGCGTCGAAAAAACTTTTTCTGTTTTACAGGCACGTCAAATTCGGTCATCTAGCCCGTGGCCGTATTCTTCATGACAGCAGATAGTACAAGACACTCTTAAAACTATTTCGATGTATGCCGCGAACGCTTTCTTAACGTAAGGTGTGGCATTGCCTTTAACAACAGGAAGATACTATTTTATCAGAGATGTTCCTTCTAAATGGAACACGCCGCGTGGCCTAAGGCGTCTTGCCACGTCTTGCCACGTCCGCTCACGTCGGAGGTTCGAGTCCTCCACTCTGGCATGTGTGTTCAAATGTTTGTTAAGCTTAAGGCACTTAAGTGCGGGGTCATCAGCCCCTAAACTTAAAAACTACTTATGAACTACCTTATACTAAAGACGACACAAACATCCATGCCCGAGGGGGGATTCGAATCCCCGACCGTAGCGGCCGTGCAGACTGGCGCGCCGCAGTCCCCTCGGCTGACATGTGTGTGTGTGTGTGTGTGTGTGTGTGTGTGTGTCTGTTGTGCTCAGCGTAGTTAAAGTAGTTTGTAAGTCTAGGAACCGATGACCAAAGCAGTTTGGTCCCTTTAGGTTTACAAACATTTGAACATTTCGAAACGAAACGCGAGTTGTTCGAAATATTGCAACTATTGCTTTTCTTTAACACAACTATTCTTACAAATACATACCGGGTTATAAAAAAAATCAGTATAAATTTGAAAACTTAAGAAATCACGGTATAGTGTAGATAAAGAGGTAAAAATTGACACATTTACTTGAATTGACATGGGGTTTTATTAGAACAAAAAAAAATTAAAAAAATAAAGAAAGAAAGAAAAGAAAAAAGGTTCAAAAATGTCGCTTCATCTGATCAGAAAAACCATAATTAGCATAACAAATTAAGACAAACCAAAGATGATGTTCTTTACAGGAAATGCTAAATATGTTCACCATAATTCCTCAACAATAGCTATAGTCGAGGAATAATGTTGTGAACAGCACTGTAAAGCATGTCCGGAGTTATGGTGAGGCATTGGCGTCGGATGTTGTCTTTCAGCATCCCTAGAGATGTCGGTCGATCACGATACACTTGCGACTTGAGGTAACTGCAAAGCCAATAATCACATGGACTGAGGTCTTGGAACCTGGGAGGCCAAGCATGACGAAAGTGGAGGCTGAGCACACAATCATTACCAAACGACGCGCGCAAGAGATTTTTCACGCGTCTAGCAATATGGGGTGGAGCGCCATCCTGCATAAAACGCCATGTCGCTCCGCCGGCCGCGGTGGCCGAGGAGACTGAGGCGCTCCAGTCACGGTCTGCACGGCCACTACGGTCGGGGGTTCGAATCCCGCCCTCGGGCATGGATATTTGTGCCGTCATAGTTCGTAAGTAGTTCATAAGTAGTTTGTAAGTTTAGGGACTGATGACCCCGTAGTCAAGTCCCATAGACTATACAAACATTTGAACATTTGAACATTTACAAGCCATGTCGTTCCAAGCATGTGTGTCAGTTTTACCTTCCGTATTTACATTATTCCGTGATTTATCAAGTTTTCAAAATTATAGTGACTTTTTGATCTCCCGGTATATAAGTTTTATTGATAACAATAACTGTATATATGTCCACAATAGGTAATTGACAATTTCAACGCGGACGCATTACAGCGCTCGATCACCAGTGGGAATGCAGTATAGGCTGCGAGCAAGAGGAAGTACAAATGTTCAAATGTTAGTATAGTCTATGGGACTTAACTACGGGGTCATCAGTCCCTAAACTTACTAACTACTTATGAACTACTTACGAACTAGGACGGCACAAATATCCATGCCCGAGGGGGGATTCGAACCCCCGACCGTAGTGGCCGTGCAGACCGTGACTGGAGCGCCTCAGTCTCCTCGGCCACCGCGGCCGGCGGAAGAGGAAGTTACAGGCAGGGGGCACTACCATCGTAGTTGAGAATTTGGGCAGGAAGGGAAGCGCGCCTGGTACCTACTTGTTTAAGCCGACACCGACAGCTGGCCCGAAGCAGGAAATCGTGTTCGAATCCCGGTCCAGCATAAATCTTTAACTTCGCCGTTGAATTTCTTTTAATGCCCTGAAACGGTTCAGATGTTTCATTATTTCGATTTCGTAAAATTCCTACGCTTCGTCAGGGGTTAATTTAGTAAGCGCGAAAGCGTCTCACAAGGAGACCGCATGGGTATCGTATTTTAGAATTTCCTTATATTTATGGAACAGGACAAAGAGAACTTAAATAACAATCAGCCAAAGCCATTCGACGCAACTCTTAAAAATTTTCGAGAAAATCGACTGTGAAGTTTTGCAATGTATCCGAAAGTACCAATAATTAAATCAGTTACACCGTCTGTCGGTGTAGCTCAGGTTGTAGCATTCTGGTCTCACAACCATAGATTGTTCAAATGTTTGTAGAGCTTATGGGACTGCGGGGTCATCAGTCCCTAAACTTACAAACTACTTGTAAACTAACTTATACTAAAGATAACACAGACATCCATGCCCGAGAAAGGATTCGAACTCCCGACGGGGAAAGGCCTCGCACATTACAGCACAGCGTCTCAATGCGCTTGGCCACTCCGCCGCGGTTCTTTTACCGTAGAGTCCGTTGTTCGAATCCCACTGTGACAGATATTTTTTTCGTTTTCTTATTAAGTTACATAAAAAATTTTGGGATCTCTAATTCCACGTGTTGTGTGAGTTTTTGTTTATGTGTATGCAGACGAGCTGAAAGCCTTGTCGTTACGTAAAACGATAGTTCATTAGGTAAGCTGCTAGGAAAGCCATCGGTATCTGTGGAGCTGACTTCCCCAAAAACAGTTCAAATGTTTGTAAATCTGTGGGACTTAAGTGCTTGGTTATTAGTCCGTTGCTTACAAACTACTTAAACTAAGTCTTTTTTCATCGCAGTACGATCCTCGATGGATTTGATTGATTACATAACCTTGCTGTATCAAATGATTTCATGATTATAGATTTACAGTTTGCTTCCAGTAGTAAAGAATTTTTATTTGATATCATTATTAATATAATGACAATACTCAAATGTTCAAATGTTTGTATAGCTTATGGGACTTAACTACGGGGTCATCAGTCCCTAAACTTACAAACTACTTATGAACTAGCTAATCCTAAGGACAGCACAAATATCCATGCCCGAGGGGGGATTCGAACCCCCGACCGTAGTGGCCGTGCAGACCGTGATTGGAGCGCCTCAGTCCCCTCGGCCACCGCGGCCGGCCAATACTCAAAGAGAGTATGTCAGAAGACATTTCCTATCTCTCGGCGTTTGTGCACAACCTTAACGTCACGTCCGCATCGCTATCATACCATACAACACAAAAAGATTATTTTTGCCTTTAATTATCGCCGTAATTCCAAACTTTTCTAAATTTTAATGGTTTTATTTGTAACTGGCACGTATCGCCTGAACAATTTTATATCTAATTTTAATGTTTTGTCTCCTAAGTAGTTCGAGGGTCATTCGTTTGAAAGGTACCAGTCGCACTTCGCGAGCTGATGACATGGCGTCGAAAAAACTTTTTCTGTTTTACAGGCACGTCAAATTCGGTCATCTAGCCCGTGGCCGTATTCTTCATGACAGCAGATAGTACAAGACACTCTTAAAACTATTTCGATGTATGCCGCGAACGCTTTCTTAACGTAAGGTGTGGCATTGCCTTTAACAACAGGAAGATACTATTTTATCAGAGATGTTCCTTCTAAATGGAACACGCCGCGTGGCCTAAGGCGTCTTGCCACGTCTTGCCACGTCCGCTCACGTCGGAGGTTCGAGTCCTCCACTCTGGCATGTGTGTTCAAATGTTTGTTAAGCTTAAGGCACTTAAGTGCGGGGTCATCAGCCCCTAAACTTAAAAACTACTTATGAACTACCTTATACTAAAGACGACACAAACATCCATGCCCGAGGGGGGATTCGAATCCCCGACCGTAGCGGCCGTGCAGACTGGCACGCCGCAGTCCCCTCGGCTGACATGTGTGTGTGTGTGTGTGTGTGTGTGTGTGTGTGTGTGTGTGTGTGTGTGTGTGTGTGTGTGTGTGTCTGTTGTGCTCAGCGTAGTTAAAGTAGTTTGTAAGTCTAGGAACCGATGACCAAAGCAGTTTGGTCCCTTTAGGTTTACAAACATTTGAACATTTCGAAACGAAACGCGAGTTGTTCGAAATATTGCAACTATTGCTTTTCTTTAACACAACTATTCTTACAAATACATACCGGGTTATAAAAAAAATCAGTATAAATTTGAAAACTTAAGAAATCACGGTATAGTGTAGATAAAGAGGTAAAAATTGACACATTTACTTGAATTGACATGGGGTTTTATTAGAACAAAAAAAAATAAAATTAAAAAAATAAAGAAAGAAAGAAAAGAAAAAAGGTTCAAAAATGTCGCTTCATCTGATCAGAAAAACCATAATTAGCATAACAAATTAAGACAAACCAAAGATGATGTTCTTTACAGGAAATGCTAAATATGTTCACCATAATTCCTCAACAATAGCTATAGTCGAGGAATAATGTTGTGAACAGCACTGTAAAGCATGTCCGGAGTTATGGTGAGGCATTGGCGTCGGATGTTGTCTTTCAGCATCCCTAGAGATGTCGGTCGATCACGATACACTTGCGACTTGAGGTAACTGCAAAGCCAATAATCACATGGACTGAGGTCTTGGAACCTGGGAGGCCAAGCATGACGAAAGTGGAGGCTGAGCACACAATCATTACCAAACGACGCGCGCAAGAGATTTTTCACGCGTCTAGCAATATGGGGTGGAGCGCCATCCTGCATAAAACGCCATGTCGCTCCGCCGGCCGCGGTGGCCGAGGAGACTGAGGCGCTCCAGTCACGGTCTGCACGGCCACTACGGTCGGGGGTTCGAATCCCGCCCTCGGGCATGGATATTTGTGCCGTCATAGTTCGTAAGTAGTTCATAAGTAGTTTGTAAGTTTAGGGACTGATGACCCCGTAGTCAAGTCCCATAGACTATACAAACATTTGAACATTTGAACATTTACAAGCCATGTCGTTCCAAGCATGTGTGTCAGTTTTACCTTCCGTATTTACATTATTCCGTGATTTATCAAGTTTTCAAAATTATAGTGACTTTTTGATCTCCCGGTATATAAGTTTTATTGATAACAATAACTGTATATATGTCCACAATAGGTAATTGACAATTTCAACGCGGACGCATTACAGCGCTCGATCACCAGTGGGAATGCAGTATAGGCTGCGAGCAAGAGGAAGTACAAATGTTCAAATGTTAGTATAGTCTATGGGACTTAACTACGGGGTCATCAGTCCCTAAACTTACTAACTACTTATGAACTACTTACGAACTAGGACGGCACAAATATCCATGCCCGAGGGGGGATTCGAACCCCCGACCGTAGTGGCCGTGCAGACCGTGACTGGAGCGCCTCAGTCTCCTCGGCCACCGCGGCCGGCGGAAGAGGAAGTTACAGGCAGGGGGCACTACCATCGTAGTTGAGAATTTGGGCAGGAAGGGAAGCGCGCCTGGTACCTACTTGTTTAAGCCGACACCGACAGCTGGCCCGAAGCAGGAAATCGTGTTCGAATCCCGGTCCAGCATAAATCTTTAACTTCGCCGTTGAATTTCTTTTAATGCCCTGAAACGGTTCAGATGTTTCATTATTTCGATTTCGTAAAATTCCTACGCTTCGTCAGGGGTTAATTTAGTAAGCGCGAAAGCGTCTCACAAGGAGACCGCATGGGTATCGTATTTTAGAATTTCCTTATATTTATGGAACAGGACAAAGAGAACTTAAATAACAATCAGCCAAAGCCATTCGACGCAACTCTTAAAAATTTTCGAGAAAATCGACTGTGAAGTTTTGCAATGTATCCGAAAGTACCAATAATTAAATCAGTTACACCGTCTGTCGGTGTAGCTCAGGTTGTAGCATTCTGGTCTCACAACCATAGATTGTTCAAATGTTTGTAGAGCTTATGGGACTGCGGGGTCATCAGTCCCTAAACTTACAAACTACTTGTAAACTAACTTATACTAAAGATAACACAGACATCCATGCCCGAGAAAGGATTCGAACTCCCGATGGGGAAAGGCCTCGCGCATCACAGCACAGCGTCTCAATGCGCTTGGCCACTCCGCCGCGGTTCTTTTACCGTAGAGTCCGTTGTTCGAATCCCACTGTGACAGATATTTTTTTCGTTTTCTTATTAAGTTACATAAAAAATTTTGGGATCTCTAATTCCACGTGTTGTGTGAGTTTTTGTTTATGTGTATGCAGACGAGCTGAAAGCCTTGTCGTTACGTAAAACGATAGTTCATTAGGTAAGCTGCTAGGAAAGCCATCGGTATCTGTGGAGCTGACTTCCCCAAAAACAGTTCAAATGTTTGTAAATCTGTGGGACTTAAGTGCTTGGTTATTAGTCCGTTGCTTACAAACTACTTAAACTAAGTCTTTTTTCATCGCAGTACGATCCTCGATGGATTTGATTGATTACATAACCTTGCTGTATCAAATGATTTCATGATTATAGATTTACAGTTTGCTTCCAGTAGTAAAGAATTTTTATTTGATATCATTATTAATATAATGACAATACTCAAATGTTCAAATGTTTGTATAGCTTATGGGACTTAACTACGGGGTCATCAGTCCCTAAACTTACAAACTACTTATGAACTAGCTAATCCTAAGGACAGCACAAATATCCATGCCCGAGGGGGGATTCGAACCCCCGACCGTAGTGGCCGTGCAGACCGTGATTGGAGCGCCTCAGTCCCCTCGGCCACCGCGGCCGGCCAATACTCAAAGAGAGTATGTCAGAAGACATTTCCTATCTCTCGGCGTTTGTGCACAACCTTAACGTCACGTCCGCATCGCTATCATACCATACAACACAAAAAGATTATTTTTGCCTTTAATTATCGCCGTAATTCCAAACTTTTCTAAATTTTAATGGTTTTATTTGTAACTGGCACGTATCGCCTGAACAATTTTATATCTAATTTTAATGTTTTGTCTCCTAAGTAGTTCGAGGGTCATTCGTTTGAAAGGTACCAGTCGCACTTCGCGAGCTGATGACATGGCGTCGAAAAAACTTTTTCTGTTTTACAGGCACGTCAAATTCGGTCATCTAGCCCGTGGCCGTATTCTTCATGACAGCAGATAGTACAAGACACTCTTAAAACTATTTCGATGTATGCCGCGAACGCTTTCTTAACGTAAGGTGTGGCATTGCCTTTAACAACAGGAAGATACTATTTTATCAGAGATGTTCCTTCTAAATGGAACACGCCGCGTGGCCTAAGGCGTCTTGCCACGTCTTGCCACGTCCGCTCACGTCGGAGGTTCGAGTCCTCCACTCTGGCATGTGTGTTCAAATGTTTGTTAAGCTTAAGGCACTTAAGTGCGGGGTCATCAGCCCCTAAACTTAAAAACTACTTATGAACTACCTTATACTATAGACGACACAAACATCCATGCCCGAGGGGGGATTCGAATCCCCGACCGTAGCGGCCGTGCAGACTGGCGCGCCGCAGTCCCCTCGGCTGACATGTGTGTGTGTGTGTGTGTGTGTGTGTGTGTGTGTGTGTGTGTGTGTGTCTGTTGTGCTCAGCGTAGTTAAAGTAGTTTGTAAGTCTAGGAACCGATGACCAAAGCAGTTTGGTCCCTTTAGGTTTACAAACATTTGAACATTTCGAAACGAAACGCGAGTTGTTCGAAATATTGCAACTATTGCTTTTCTTTAACACAACTATTCTTACAAATACATACCGGGTTATAAAAAAAATCAGTATAAATTTGAAAACTTAAGAAATCACGGTATAGTGTAGATAAAGAGGTAAAAATTGACACATTTACTTGAATTGACATGGGGTTTTATTAGAACAAAAAAAAATAAAATTAAAAAAATAAAGAAAGAAAGAAAAGAAAAAAGGTTCAAAAATGTCGCTTCATCTGATCAGAAAAACCATAATTAGCATAACAAATTAAGACAAACCAAAGATGATGTTCTTTACAGGAAATGCTAAATATGTTCACCATAATTCCTCAACAATAGCTATAGTCGAGGAATAATGTTGTGAACAGCACTGTAAAGCATGTCCGGAGTTATGGTGAGGCATTGGCGTCGGATGTTGTCTTTCAGCATCCCTAGAGATGTCGGTCGATCACGATACACTTGCGACTTGAGGTAACTGCAAAGCCAATAATCACATGGACTGAGGTCTTGGAACCTGGGAGGCCAAGCATGACGAAAGTGGAGGCTGAGCACACAATCATTACCAAACGACGCGCGCAAGAGATTTTTCACGCGTCTAGCAATATGGGGTGGAGCGCCATCCTGCATAAAACGCCATGTCGCTCCGCCGGCCGCGGTGGCCGAGGAGACTGAGGCGCTCCAGTCACGGTCTGCACGGCCACTACGGTCGGGGGTTCGAATCCCGCCCTCGGGCATGGATATTTGTGCCGTCATAGTTCGTAAGTAGTTCATAAGTAGTTTGTAAGTTTAGGGACTGATGACCCCGTAGTCAAGTCCCATAGACTATACAAACATTTGAACATTTGAACATTTACAAGCCATGTCGTTCCAAGCATGTGTGTCAGTTTTACCTTCCGTATTTACATTATTCCGTGATTTATCAAGTTTTCAAAATTATAGTGACTTTTTGATCTCCCGGTATATAAGTTTTATTGATAACAATAACTGTATATATGTCCACAATAGGTAATTGACAATTTCAACGCGGACGCATTACAGCGCTCGATCACCAGTGGGAATGCAGTATAGGCTGCGAGCAAGAGGAAGTACAAATGTTCAAATGTTAGTATAGTCTATGGGACTTAACTACGGGGTCATCAGTCCCTAAACTTACTAACTACTTATGAACTACTTACGAACTAGGACGGCACAAATATCCATGCCCGAGGGGGGATTCGAACCCCCGACCGTAGTGGCCGTGCAGACCGTGACTGGAGCGCCTCAGTCTCCTCGGCCACCGCGGCCGGCGGAAGAGGAAGTTACAGGCAGGGGGCACTACCATCGTAGTTGAGAATTTGGGCAGGAAGGGAAGCGCGCCTGGTACCTACTTGTTTAAGCCGACACCGACAGCTGGCCCGAAGCAGGAAATCGTGTTCGAATCCCGGTCCAGCATAAATCTTTAACTTCGCCGTTGAATTTCTTTTAATGCCCTGAAACGGTTCAGATGTTTCATTATTTCGATTTCGTAAAATTCCTACGCTTCGTCAGGGGTTAATTTAGTAAGCGCGAAAGCGTCTCACAAGGAGACCGCATGGGTATCGTATTTTAGAATTTCCTTATATTTATGGAACAGGACAAAGAGAACTTAAATAACAATCAGCCAAAGCCATTCGACGCAACTCTTAAAAATTTTCGAGAAAATCGACTGTGAAGTTTTGCAATGTATCCGAAAGTACCAATAATTAAATCAGTTACACCGTCTGTCGGTGTAGCTCAGGTTGTAGCATTCTGGTCTCACAACCATAGATTGTTCAAATGTTTGTAGAGCTTATGGGACTGCGGGGTCATCAGTCCCTAAACTTACAAACTACTTGTAAACTAACTTATACTAAAGATAACACAGACATCCATGCCCGAGAAAGGATTCGAACTCCCGACGGGGAAAGGCCTCGCGCATCACAGCACAGCGTCTCAATGCGCTTGGCCACTCCGCCGCGGTTCTTTTACCGTAGAGTCCGTTGTTCGAATCCCACTGTGACAGATATTTTTTTCGTTTTCTTATTAACTTACATAAAAATTTTTGGGATCTCTAATTCCACGTGTTGTGTGAGTTTTTGTTTATGTGTATGCAGACGAGCTGAAAGCCTTGTCGTTACGTAAAACGATAATTCATTAGGTAAGCTGCTAGGAAAGCCATCGGTATCTGTGGAGCTGACTTCCCCAAAAACAGTTCAAATGTTTGTAAATCTGTGGGACTTAAGTGCTTGGTTATTAGTCCGTTGCTTACAAACTACTTAAACTAAGTTAAAGTAACCTAAGGACAAATCACACACACCCATGCCCGACGGAGGACTCGAATCTCCGACGTGGGAGGCCGCCCGATCCGTAACGTGGCGCTCCAGACCACGCGGCTACTCCCGCGCGGCCCAAAAAGTGTCGTAGCTCTTCACAAAGTGAACAATCATAGACAACCGTCGTCAACTTATACTGAAGCCAATGCTGTAAAAAATGTTACTTACTTTTTATGATTGAAACCATCATTATTAACAAACTGCTATAAAAATATTAAAAAGGAAGAATAAAAGCCGCGGTGGAGTAGCCAAGCGGTCTAAAGCACCTCGCTGCGGAGCGCGCGGTTGCTCGCCGTGGAGGTTCGAGTCCTCCCTGGGGCATGGGTGTGTGTGTTTGTCCGTAGGTTAGTTTACCTAGGTATAAGTAGTTTGTAAGCTACGGACTGATGACCACGCAGTTTGGTCCGATAGATTTACAGACATTATTTAAGAATAAAAAAAAATACGTTCACTTTTCGTAAAAATTACCATTAGTTGTAAAAATTGTGTAAGTATTCGAATACAACGAAAAAAATATATAAAAAACTCTTACGACAGGATTCGAACCAGTGTTTCTATGGTTGTGACGCCAGAACGCTACCACCTGAGCTACACCGAAAAATGCTGCAGTATATTTAATGGTTAGGACTTACGTTCACTTGCACAACTTCAAAGTCGATTTTCTCGAGAAGTTTTGAGAGTTGCGCCGATTGGCTTTGGTTGATTGTTATTTTAGTACTGAATTACACGTACCGTACCATAAATATAAAAAAATTCTAAAATCCGATACCTATGTGGTCTCCTTGTCAAAGATGATTAGGAAACTACAGTGGCAGACGATGTAAGAGAGATGTTCTGCATCGCGGTACAGGCTTAAGTCAAAGTTACGAGGGGGTGGAGATTTGAACAGCCATTTGCACGGCATCCCGGTTATGCTCAATAAGGTTCATGCCTGTGGAATTTTGCTAGTTGAGGTGTTTAAAATCAGAAGAGTATTCCTGGAGACACTCTGCAGCAATTCTGGACGCGTGGGGTGTAGCACTGTCCTGTTGGAATTGCTTAAGTCCGTCGCAATTCACAATAGATGCAGGTGATCAGCCAGGCTGCGTGTCTCCTGTCAGAGTCGTATCTAGACGTAACTGCACACGCCTCACGCCATTACAGGCCATCCACCAGCTTAAACAGTCCGCTGCTGACAGGCAGGGTCCATGGCTGCATGAGGCTGTCTCCATACCTGTACACGTCCATCCGCGCGATACAACTGGAAGTGAGACTCGTCAGAGCAGGTAACATTTTTCCAGCCATAAACAGCCCAATGTTAGTGTTAACGGGCCCAGGCGAGGTGTAAAACGTCGTGTCATGCAGTCACCAAGGTTACATAAGTGGGCCTTCGGCTCCGGAAGCCCATTTCTACGACTTTTCTTTGAACGGTTCGCACGCTGACATTGCTGGCCCAACATTGAAATCCGCAGCAACTTGCTGAATGCCTGCACTTCTGCCAAGTTGGACAATTCACTTCAGTCGTCGTTAGCCCCGTTCTTGCACGATCTTTTTCCTTTTGATGTATTTGCCGGATTCTCGATATGTTGAACGGGAATATCGCCACCTCATCACTACCTCAAACTCGGACATGCTGTGTCCTATCTCTTGTGCGCCAAGTATAACAGCACGTTCAAAAACTAGCTTAAATCGCTATAACCAGCCTTTGCGTGCGCTATATATCTTTTGTCTTGCCATTGTAACAGATCCAACGTCTGCACCAGACACCTGTTGACTTATATAGACGTTGCCAATCGCAGCGCAGTTCTTTGAGTTTTTACATATCTCTGGGTTTGCATACGAATGCCTGCATCATTGTCTTTGGCTCTTCAGTGTATCAGGGACGAGGAGGAGGAGGAGGAGGTAATACGAACTATAAGCTACCCGCCCCTTCCCCACGACTACAGCAACACCACCTAGAAGACAAGGCCTTACAACAGGCCGTGCCTATGTCACACTTAGAGGCCGCGGCCGCCATCTGACTGACCGGCGGCTGCGCGGCGGTGGGCGTTCCCCAGCCAACAGCCAGTGAAATGTTCAAATGTTTGTTAAGCTTATGGGACTTAACTACGGGGTCATCAGTCCCTAAACTTACAAACTAGCTAAGACTAAGGACGACACAAATATCCATGCCCGAGGGGGAATTCGAACCCCCGACCGTAGTGGCCGTGCAGACCGTGACTGGAGCGCCTCAGTCCCCTCGGCCACCGCGGCCGGCCAACAGCCAGTGAGGTGGCGGCCGCGGCCTCTAAGTGTGACGTAGGCACGGCCTCTTGTAAGGCCTTGTCTTCTAGCTGGTGTTGACTATAGTCAGCGTCACGTAGGAAAGCGGCCCAGTTTTCAACCGTTCTGTGCATCCCTCTCCATTACCTCAGTGGCAGCCAGTAACATTCATCGTCTGGGCGCGCGGATGGTCGCAACTTACTCAATGTTTTTGCCGCAGAATTCACTGTTTGCGCTCGGTCGTAGCTCCTCCCCTCCATGCCTCCACCATCGCTCCGCGTCTATGCGCGGAAGTGCCATCCTACATGGATTAAGTGTGAGGACCCGGACTGGGACCAAGGAGGTTAAAATAAAGGGAGATGGCGTTATCTACGCCAAGCACATACGTCAGTTGAAGCCTGTCCGCCATCTAGGTGTGTTGTGGAATGCTATTTCTCCGTTAAAACTCTTACTGTTAATGTATTGAATGGACAATCAGTCCAATGTATGTACTTACAAACAATATACTTTCTTGAATTGTTGTTGTTATGGTCTTCAGTCCGGAGACTGTTTTGATGCAGCTCTCCACCCTACTCTATCCAGAGCAAGCCTTTTCATCTCCTCATAAGAACGGCAACCCACATCCACTTGAATCTGCTTACTATACGCATCTCTTGGTCTCCCTCTGCGATTTTTACCCCACACACTTCCCTCCAATGCTAAATTTACGATTCCCCGATGTCTAAGAATGTGTCCTACCAAGCGATCCCTTCTTTTGGTCAGGGTATGCCAAAAATTCCTTTTCTCACCAATTCTGTTCAGTACCTCTTCATTAGTTACACTATCTACCCACCTAATCTTCAGCATTCTTCTGTAGCACCACATTTCAAAGGCCTCTATTCTCTTCCTGTCCTCACTGCTTATCGTCCATGTTTCACTCCCGTACAAGGCAACACTCCACACAAATGCCTTCAGAAAAGACTTCCTTACCCTTAAATTAATATTCGATGTTAGCAAATTTCTCTTTTTCAAAAATGCTTTTCTTCCCATTGCCATTCTGCATTTTATATCCTCTATACTGTGACCATCACAAGTTATTTTACTACCCAAGTAACAAAACTCATCTACCACCTTCATTGTTTCGTTACCTAATCTAATTCCTTCAGCATCGCCTGATTTTCTAAGACCGCATTCCATTATTTTTGTTTTGCTCTTGTTAATGTTCATTTTATACGCTCTCTTCAACACGCTGTCCATTCCATTCAACTGCTCTTCCAGGCCCTTTGCTGTCTCTGACAGAATTACAATGTCATCAGCAAAACGCAATGTTTTTATTTCTTCCCCCTGAACTTTAATCCCTATTCCAAATTTTTCCTTGCTTTCCTTCACCGCCTGCTCGATGTACAAATTGAATAACATCGGAGAAATAGTAATAAATACCCATCATAATATACTTGAAAACTTAATTTCTAATTGCTAATTTGCACTCTTTTAACGTGTTTTACATCACGGCAAAACCGGCGGACGTTTTATTCCTGTTTTAAGAGACCTGAACCATCAGCTCTACAGTAGGAACACGTCTCCAAGACACAGACTTCACTTTTTGCCTGTATTCTTAGCACCTTGACTGGGACTGTGTGTGCTCGCAGCGTCCGTGGGGCAGTTCCGGACGTCGAGCAGCGCGCAGGGCGGGCTGTCGTGCCCGGAGCGGAACGGCCGCTACCCCAAGAGCGGGCAGTGCGACGCGTACATCCAGTGCGAGGACGGCGTGCCCTCGGAGCAGCTGTGCCCCGACGGGCTGCTCTTCAACGCCAAGGCGTCCATCTTCAGCTACCCCTGCCAGTACCCGCCCGAGGTGGACTGCGAGGGCCGCTCCCAGACGCGTGAGTACAACACTCTCCATTCCTGCATAATTCCTGGCTCTCGCACAGTCTAACATAAGTGTCAACAAACTGCCACGTAAAGGACCCTACACACGATACGATTTATTGGACCAATTCGTTGGTCACCCGATAAAATGGCCGGTTTTAGGCGCTACCCGACCAACTTTCCTTGTCGGCCGGTTGGTTGTGTCTGTCCACCCGATCTCCGATTCCCCCACCACTTCACCCGACAAATTGTACCGTGTGTCGCGCTTCCCGACCAACTTCCATGGCTGAGGTCGTCGGCACAGCGAACACGCGAAAACAAAAACAGTTCGACAAACATACCAGAACTGGGTGGCGCTGCATGCAGTTGGTCGGAACGTGTGTAGGCTGCTGCCAATTGGTTGGTTCGTTGGACATCTTGTTGATCGTGCAATAAATTGGAGCGTGTGTAGGGGCCTTAATTTCTGAAACTCTGCAACTGCAGCTATGCCAAGTGCCTGGGCCGTATGAGCACTTTGCAAAACGATCAGCGTGGTTTTAGCTTCTTTTCTTAAAGAAAATTCGTAGGAAAGATTTTGAATAGGTATTTCCAAGAATGCTTGCAATTGAAGTATCCCGACCTGAAACAATATATATGTCGAACACGCGACTCTAAATCGATTATGCGGCTATTCGAGCGCTGCTTATGAAAAAGTAAAACTGTCACACCCATTTAGTGACTCAGATAATACGAGGTATGTCCACAAAGTAAAAGTTCCGTTTGGTTATATAAACCAAACAGATACAGAAAAAATATTTACTGTATAAAAATCTGCAACCGTTCAACTACTTTTCTACATAGCTTCCGAAATTTTGTAGGCACTTGTCATAGCGTGGGACAAGTTTTTGTGTGCCTTCTTCATAGAAGGTTGCCGCCTGTGTATTCAACCATGTGTCAAACATGTTCTTTCAGCTCATCATCGTTCATGTGTTGACCACCAAGGACAGATTTTAGGTGTAAGAAGAGAGGAAAGGAGTCTTCATCTTCCCCTCACGTTGCCGCCCGACCTCACAAGGCGAATGTGATCCACAACTCTTACTGGGACGTGTTTGATCATCCTCCGTACAGTCTCGCTCCTAGCGACTTCCTTCTTACACCTAAAACCTGTCTATGGTGGTCAACACTTCAGCTATGATGACGAGCTGAAAGAACATGTTACCACATGGTTGAATACACAGGCTGCAACCTTCTACGAAGAAGGCATACAAAGATTTCCGCCACGATATGACAAATGCCTACAAAATTTCGGAAGCTATGTAGAAAAGTAGTTTAATAGTTGTATATTTTTGTAGAATAAATATTTTTTCTGTATCTGTACACGTTTGTTTTATATAAACAAACGAACTGACTTTGTGGACATACCTCGTAAATAATCTGTGATTATCCTCGTAAGTTACACGTTGCAACAACAGAATGTACCATCGATCACTTGTCTTCGGAGCTCAATTGCGAAATAAAAAAAATAAAATAAAAATAAAAAAACTCTATTAACCTATACCCCCCGTGATCTACAGATCACTTTCTAGACACAAAATCTTAATCTATAATCTATGTTCTGCTTGGAAACAAACTATCGCAGCCACCACATAATTGAAAAACTTCTTAAAGAAGATCAGCCTAGATCACGTTCAAAACAAGTTTGTTTTATTTCACAACTAGTCAAGAGAACAAAGCTTTTGAGTTAACTTTTTTGTTCACTTGAAAATGGCAACAAGCTTTGCTGAAACTAGTTGTGAAATAAAACCAACTTGTTTTTAACGTGATCTAGGCTGATCTTCTTTGAGAAGTATTTCAATTGAAACAATTCTAAGATCACTCTCCCACCGGCAAAATATCGTCTTTTATTAATCACCACAGAATTACTCAGGCCACCTACAAACACGCACGCACACGACAACACGTGATGCCGTCGTATCTACAATTGTCATTTATGTAGACAATACATTTGTTGATCTTTTGTCCTCGCTCATCTCAGAAACATATACTATATACTGTTAGGTAACGTGTATGCCACATTACATTACAATGTGTTATCATCAGAAATATTCAACAAATTACTACGAAAATTCCTATGAATATGTCACGATTCCGTTGTAAAAGTATTTACATTACCGCTCCTCAATATAATTAGTATGTCAACAATCATATTTTGTCATCTCGTGCATCAATGCCCACGTAATCGATTTAGAGTTGCACGTTCGATATATATCGTTTCAGGCTGAGATACGTCCATTGCAAGCATTCTTGGAAATTACCATGGAATGTGTCACCAAACGAGAGTAAGGAGTAAAATAAGGATTAAGAAGCCAAAAAAAAAAAAAAAAAAAAAAAAAAAAAAAAAAAAAAAAAAAATAGCGATACTACCCGTCTACTTCGACCCATGACATCACGGGCGGGGACAAACCAAATTAAAAAAGAAAAAAAAAAACGCGGAGGACAACATTCTGAAACACAAAACAAAACTCGTAAAATAAATATTCGCAAATTTATACCCAAAAAATGTCCTTCACCAAAGTGCCCTGCCATTCTGAATGATCCTAGTTTCAATTAATTAGTACTTTTTAATTTATTAGTGGTGCTCGGTAGTTAGATGGGTGAACGAAAATTGATCAGTTTGTACTGTAAAATGTAATGACACATTCGTAACAAAAGAAAAATGATCAAGGTTTCGAGTCATACAACACACTGACAACAGGGATCAAAACTGGGAAGCTGTATCCCGTGCTTCAGTTGACCTAAAATAGCGATTGTTGCGGATATTGATAATAAATAATCAATTATTCATTCGACATTTGCGAATCCTGCCAACATTACCTGCATTTCTAAAGGTGGTCTACCCTTTGGTGTCAAATGAAAATTTGGCCGGCGAGCATGTGGCAGAGTGGTTAAGGCGACCACTTGCGAAAAGAGAGAGATTCAGGTTCGAGTCCCAGTATGGCACAAATTTTCATTTGCCACCAGATGATAGACCACATTTAGAAATGCACCTACTGTCTGCAGAATTCGCAGATGACGAATGAATAATTGATTATTTAATATAATATATACAGCTTCGGTACCATCACAAATGTCTATTCCTTAGGAACAGATGTTTCATAAGAATATTGGTAACTTCCAATAACAGTAATGTCACTATCAGTGCCCAAATTTACTTTTCGAGAATCCTTGACATCAGCACCCCATTCCATTTGGTTCCATGGAGGACCTGTGTGAATGCTGCCATGAAGACAAGGACATCCATGTCTATGGGAAAGAGACGAGAGAGGCTTCTCCCTCTCTCCGCCACAACAGTTATAGAAAAGAAACCTTAGTGTAGTTTTGTACTTATTACAAGAATATGATTTAAAAGTCGGAATTTAGTAACAGTGAACAATCCAAAGATTGGTTTGAACACCACAGTGCTTTATTAGACATGGTCCTGTTTGGAGGTAGTATGTGGGTGTTATAAGAAGGTGTGTTATCAGATGGTGTAGTACTTTAGCTAATATATTATGATGTAATTGGTTTGCAGTGCATACTTATACATATCTAATTAAGTGTTTTACCATGTATTCTGTATTATTTGTGTGTGTATTTGATTCGTTGTCAGTACTTCTTAATGATTCTAATGAGGTATTAGGTTTCACTGGCATATTTTTATAAGTGATTTTCATAATATCATTATATGTGACCATACTTTGCATAATGTAACTTCAGGCTTTTAATCAAACTAGGTATGTGTGGTGTACATATAGCATTTATATGAAATGGAAAACCAGTACTAAGCAAATAATAGGTGAAAGGTGGAAGGAATATGTAGATGGCGTATACGAAAGAAATAAACGTGCAGGCAGTATTCTAGAAATGGAAGGCAAAGTAGAGGAAGATGGGATAGGATATACGATACTGCGAGAATAATTTGGCAGGGCACTGAAAGATCTGAGTCAAAACAAGGCTCCTGGAGTGGTTGATATTCCGTCTGATCTGCTGATATCAATAGGAGGGCCAGTCATGAACAAATTGTTCCACCTGGTATGCATGATGTATGAGACAGGGAAAATATCCTCAGACTTCAGGAAGAATATAGTAATTCCAATTCCTAAGAAAGCAAGAGTAGACAAATGTGAAAATGACAGAACTATCAGTTTAATAAGTCATGGTTGCAAAATATTAAATTGAATAATTTAAAGACGAATTGGAAAACTGACGGAATCCGACCTTGGGGAATATAAGTTTGGATTTAGGACAAATATAGGAACACGGAAGACACTACATTACAACTTATCTTAGAAGATAGATTAAGGAAAGGCAAACCTACATTTTTAGCATTTGTGGATCTGGAGAAAGCATTTCACAATGTTGACTGGAATACAGTTTTTAAAATTCTGAAGCTAAAATATAGGGAGTGAAAAGTTATATTCAACTTGTACAAAAACTATAGAGCAGTTATTAGAGTCGAAGGGCATGAAAAGGACACAGTGGCTGGGAAGGGAGTAAGACGAGGTTGTAGCCTTTTCCCAATATTGTTCAATCTGTACATTGAGCAAGCTGCGAAAGAATGCAAGGAGAAATTTGAAGAGGGAATTAAAGTTCAGGGTAACTTTTCTGGCCATATGAAAGCTTTCACTGCGGAATGCCATGAGTTTCTCCTACCAACTGTTTGCAGTAAAGTAGAGGGCATGCAAAACAGTACTGCAGCACAGAATGGATGGCCATGCACTTATGTCTGAAACACATAAACCAGATATTTCCCAGTGATTAATATTATAACAGTTTTTATACTGAGTAAATTACGGTTTATCAGAGATACACTGAGGAATTACAAGCACCCATTGCTGACAGTAATGGCACAAATGAACTTTTCACTTGTGTCATATACGTCTTACAAATTTTTTTCAAACGTCAGTAACAATGTAAATTCTTGAATGTAACAAACATATTAATTGTCCTCATGAGCCAGTCAAGGTTTTTTACAACTAGTGCAAATATAAAAGTGACACATCCCCCTGTTTGTTGTATTGGTATATTGTTAAATATATTCACTACTTATAAAAAAGGCTGGAAGTTGCAAAGTGTTTGAAGGCAGTTGTTATGTACATAAAATAGAAATGAAGCACAGATCACAGTATGTACTTCTGTATCACACACACACTGTCTATTTGATTACAGACTGTTTCTTATTTACTAAACTATATTAGTGGTATGTATACTGATTTACATGGTATAAAACATCCCAATACAAATTAACTTGTAGAGGGTAGTTACTACATAATATTTTTAAAAGCATCTCATGTCCCAAAATGTCATCCAGTGAGGCTACAAGCACTTCTTTATCTCTTCTACTGCAAACTATTTGCTTTCCACATTTTGGAAGGAGGTAGTATGGACCAAAACAACAACACAATTTCTAATCAACATGGACTCTAGAACGCATACCTTGAGATGTATGAGCACTTGACCGGTAGAAGAGACATGTTCACAGTATCAAAGATAAGGATGTACTCATAGCTCATAAAATATGTATTTTAGAGACCATGTTGATTAAAAATTGTGTTGATGTTGTTTTGATCTTTACTGCCTCCCTCCAAAATAGGCTAAGCAAATAACTTGCAGTAGATGAGATTTTTTTTAGTGTCATAGATAGTGTCACTGGACGACATTACAGGAGCTGGGTTCATTATCAATATATTATGTACTCACTGGCCTCTACAAGTTCTCAAGTTCATAATGGGAATTTTAAAATACTCTGCATGTGAAACTTTATACTTCAACTGGAAAAATACATTAAAAACACAGAACTTGACAACCCTATAATGAAGTATTTAAAAAGATTTCAAAGTAAATTCTTTTGTTTTGGGATGGTGAAGTTGTTAAAGCTTATCATAAAATAATGTGCTGATAGTTGAAGTTTTAAAGGAAGTGACAGATAATATTTCTTTGGGCATATATTTTAACTCCATAGCATATTAATTCAGCAAGTGAATAGTACTTTTGATACATAGGTATAGCATTGAATGAGATACTAATTTCTAAAGCAAATGAATGTACATGTTACTTTATGTTATTGCACTAATTAAGACACTAGTGTTTAATACACTGCATCAGCTGAATATAACAGAAGATATATTCTTAGAGCTTTGTTTATTAGAGTATATTGAAATTCCAAGGATGAATGATGTACATGTTTCCTCCTTTTGTACATTTTATTTTCTGTGTTTGCAGAGCCTGCTCAAGCAAATGAACGGTGTCCTCGACAGTTTGGATACTACAAGATGGGTGATTCTTCACACTGTGGACAATTTATGAACTGTGTTGGTGGACGTGGTTTTGTTTTTGACTGTCCTGAAGGTCTAGCATTCAATCCTGAATTACTACGGTGTGAATGGCCAGATCAGGTCAAAGACTGTGATGCTGAGGGTATGCAAATACTAACTATTTACCGTATGATACCAATGGAACTGAAATTATGTTTATGTGTCGTAAAGTTGTTAAAGGTGTATTGTATTTGAAAGCAGGAATCAGGTGTTTCAGAATAAATTTGACCACTGAAGGTGTCTTCTTGTCAACACAAATTCTTTCAGATATTTCATGGAATTAAGTACAGTCTTGGACAATAGGCATAGTCAATACTGGAGTCATATAAAAACAATCTGGCTTAAAATCACTCCTTCTACTTGATTGATTGTACCATCTGTTGTTTAATTCAAAAGCAGAGTTCTCCCTCTACACTTTCATCTTAAGAAGCTAAATGGAAGAATTTATAAATAAAAGATTATTACACAGGTTTATGGAAAATCAGGAAAATATATTCACAAAGAATATATATATTTTACTACTGCATAATGTTTTCCTTTGATTAGAACACTAATATAGTGAATCCTTACTAATATAGTCGATTCTTTGGACTAAGAAATAAATTTTAACATCAAAGAACAAGTAGCAATACAAGCTAAAGATCAAATAATATACAGGGTGTCCCACTCAACTGTTTCACCCCAGATATCTCTGAAACTACAAGAGATATTGAAAAACCACTTTCACAGTAATGAACGTACTGCAGGGGCTTATGAAAGTAGGTACTATGAGACACTCTAAAACTTGAAGAAATATTATTTCCAACACAATTTTTTTTAAATGGATACCCCATATTATTTCTTATCCAATCGATAGGATGAAAAATCACAAAAAGAATGGCGATGCGCCAATTATATCCGGAGAAACTGCGAAGCGAAGTTGACGTTTGAAATACATGAGGCGCGCTGCTAGCGGGTGTCCGAGACTCAACCGTGAGTCTCGCTTGAGCCTTGGACATGCGCTAGCATCGCGCCTCATGTATTTCAAACGTCAACAATTAGTCCTGATTAAGGCACATAAGATGGAAAATCTCTCATTACAGCTCCTTTTTTCCGTTAAATGAATCTTCAACACAGCTATAATTTTTACATAGATGTAATAAAAAAAACTGGGCGCGGTGGTCGAGGGGACTGCGGCGCGTCAGTCACGGTCTGCACGGCCACTACGGTCGGGAGTTCGAATCCCCCCTCGGGCATGGATATTTGTGCCGTCCTTAGTATTAGCTAGTCCATAAGTAGTTTGTAAGTTTAGGGACTGATGACCGCGTAGTTAAGTCCCATAAGCTCTACAACCATTTGAATATTTGTAATAAAAAAAGTAATTGTATGACAAACTTATATATTAAAGATTTTATTGAAACTTCTTAGCCTGTACAGTCCACAATTAATGCCTAACAAACACTTTTTCTTTCTTTCTCCAGCTTTTCTGGGATTCCGGTGTCCAGACGAAGCAATTGGCAGTGACGATATACGTTTCTATCGCAGCCCAGAAGACTGCCAGAGATTCTTTGTGTGTGTGAATGGAAAGCCTCGCCTACAGAGATGTGCTGATGGCTACGCATTTAGCGATGAGTTTGGAGAATGTGTAGGAGTTGAAAATGTCACAGAATGGTGAGAGCTTTTCACATATTCTGCAATTACACACTAATTTTTTGTCGGATCCTCTCATTTATTGCTGCTAATCCCAATTTTTAAAATACTGAAGAAGTGCGTGTAAGTTTCATATACAAGATCTTCTAGACCTGTTCTATTGTCAGTTTTTCTCCAAATAAGTCATGTGCTACAATGTGTTTGATGGTCTGGTGTTCGTTTTCAGAGTTGTCATGGTAATTACATTCCAGCTGCTATTGTGTTAGGTCTTTGGAGGGTCTGATATTTCTCACAGGCAATATTATTCCAAATTTCTGTCCACTTTCTTCTAACTGCCTGTAGGCATTCTGCCTAGACTGTAAATGCCTTATTCAGAAAGTAGACACATCAGAGTGGGTTGGAAAGCTTGGGAATTTTCAGTAATTTTTTTGTATTCCTTGTGAAGGGCACTTTGACTTTGAAGATGTGGTGGCTAAATGTGACTTAAGAGGTGGTAACCATTGAACAGGAGTATATTTGAAGCAACCTGTTATTGTCCTCACTGCTGCTTTTAGCTCTACCTCAATTTTTCTCACATGTGAGCTATTAAGCCACATGGGAGCATATTACTCACAGCAGAATAGACCAGGCTTAGTGAAGGGCATCACAGTTTTGTATCTCTTGCTCCCTATGATGTAACACTGAGCTTCTGTAGTCAATGATCTTATGCAAGAAAGGAAAAAGAAAACTTTTTTGACAAAATAAGCTGCTGGCCATCCAGAATGCAACACCAAAGAGGATTGAAGATATCACAACCTAATTAATTTGGGGAATGAGATCACATGAAAATACAACCCATGTGAAGTGAGGATGATGGAATGATGAAATCACCTCTAAGTGTTGCCACCATAACTGGCTACAACTGCTGTATGCATTGTTGGGGTATAGCAGTCCATTCTGCTTCCACATATTGCCAAAGTTTATCTGGTGTAGCAGAAGTCGAGTATCCAGGCCCAGTTATTACGCAACCATCGACCAGACGTTTTTTATTAGCAAGAGCTCAGGAAAACATGGCTCCTAAGCCAGAAGTGCAATCTGTGTGCCGTGTGTGATTAAGCATTGCACTGTTGCAATGTGGTTGTCAGCATGATCTGAAGGTTTGGGAGGACAACAGGTTCCATCACTTCAGGGGTTGTGCAAGAAGAATCAAGCTTCATTGGTAAAAACACTGTCATTCCATTCAGTTGTCTATGTCCATCCTTCATTGCACCATGGGTGGCACAAACACTGGTGGTGTTGATTCTGTGCTAAAAGCGGCAATGGACGCATTGGTTACCGTCCACTCTGTTGCAAATGACATCAAATGGCACACATGGACACTGCTTGTTGTCCAATAAACCGAATTTGTTGTGATATGGTTTGTGATGTGGCAGAGAGATCCATCACAATATGCCTGTCATCACGTGTAGTGGTGAAATGAGCTGAGTGCAATCAGTCCCGTCAGTCCATCATTCCCTTCTGCAATTACAGATCTGCATCACAATTGTTTGGTTACATCCAACATGATCACTGATTTCTCTGAAGGATAATCCATAATCCCTATAAGCAACTGTTCTTCTTCTGTTGAATTCCGAAACGTGCTCAAAAGACATTTATTGTCTTTTCTGAGGCATACTGAACCGGCTTACACAAAATAATCACATGAAATAACAATTACAAATCATCCACATGGCTTATGTACCCCACGTATAGAACTCTTACAAGAGGCACTGGTTTTGTAGCTGCACTGAAATGTTAGTAATGTGCATTTCCCATTCCTGCAAATTTCACCTAATTTGGATGCTTCTTTCAGGGTGATGCAAGTTGGGTGCCCAGTAGTGGAAATTAAGTTGTCAATGCTCTATTGACTTTAATAATGTTGTTATGTGCTTTATTTTCATTTCTGAAGTTGATTTCATTTCAACCATTTTCCATACAATGCTAAATAAGCCATTCATCTTGGGTTTCCTAAAACACATTCTACCCAGAAACAATGGATATGCTATGTTTATAAGAAGATCCAATATAGTACGGTGAGTCTAAAGTACCCTGTATTTGCCAGAGCCATAAGAAACTGATAGGTTATCCCTGTGCAATCAAGATTCATGTGCCGCAGGGAAATGTTCTATAGAGGAATGACAACGTTACTTTGGTCTGTCTCAGTGACTGGAAGAAGGAATGCCAAAACAATACAGTTGATTTTACCTAGTGTATCGTGTTTCTCTGTGTTTATGTTCCTTCTTCCAGACACTGATATATGGCACACAGGCCAGACATTGGCTCACTGCTCACATCTGTAACAACCACAGGTTTCACACGTGGTCGTATGTGTGCCGGTTAGAATGGAACTTGCCCTGATATCAAATAACAGGTGACTGATGACCTAACAGTTTAGTCCCCTCAAAATCCCAACAACAACCAAATAACACCTCCGTTACAGCCAAAGAAGACGATATTGTAGTACTTTACGTTCCGAACAATTTTATCTGCTGGGTACCCCTTGAAATATTTCCTCATCATCACACAACCTTTTCTACAAAGTTATTTTGGACAGCAATATAGACTGTGAATTCCTAAAGGCTGGACAAAACTAAAATAGACAGACTTTGTTGGCTTCTTCCCATAACCTATGATTACTGCATTTTACGATGACCCTCGAATAAGCTAAAAGAAGACTGACTGGTTTTGAAACAATATAAATTTCAATCAGTTTTTGAAATGTATAATGTCATTAATCATACTAAGAACAGGTAAATTAAAAAAATACAGAAGACTAAAAACTGTTGTCACAAGTATTAAAAAAGTAAAGAGTTTGAATACGTACATGAAATAACAGAAAGGTTAAGTAAGTTTGTGTATAAGACACTTTAGCAGGCAGCTGGATATGATATCAGCACAATTGTGTAGCTTATATTTTGCTTTTTCTTTGTAACTCTGATTTTATATCAATATGTCTTATGCATTTATTTTTTATTAGCTCAATACAGAAAAAACCACATATTAAAAACAATTTTTTTTTCAGTAAAACACAATCTAATCTCCGACTGAAGCCTGCTAGACCTTCAAAACTGGGAGTTCAGAAGCCACCACTGCAGAAACCAGTATCACAAAATCCAAATCAATATCGGTTTGGCTAAATTTTATATTCTGTCACAGCACCTAAAAATTAATGAAATTTCTGCATACATGATCTGCCAATGTACTAAACAGAAGTACAGATGCTCATGAAAGATCTCATTCAGGAACAATACTCCAAAGCTGGACTTTGTTATCAAACAGTATCATTGTGAACCTTAAAAATCTGCCAAATAAAACTGTATATTATATTCCCAAAAATTAATGGTTTCATTATAACACCATTTTGCTTGTTTAACCTTCCTACTTAGATAATTAATTTTCCACTGGGGCAGGGCTTATGGCCATGCTCCAGAAATGTGTGATGTTAAACCAAATTTGCAATAAATTTTCTGGCGCTCTCAAGAAGTTGTTAACAGTGATGCAATCTATGGAGGCTCACGAAACTATTGTAAAACTAAACAAAGCCAAAATAATCATAATAGTTATCTTCTGTATGTGCAAAGAAGAAACTGAACTTGTACTTTCTGCATTGGTATAAAGTACACTGCACATAATTATTTCTACTGAAATAGCAGTAGCATGTTTCACAGTAGACAAAAGTGTCAGCACTATTACTTTAAAAAAAAAAAATTACGGTATGCAGTCCACATTATGCATACTTCATAAGAGAGAGATGATACAACATATTATACCAGAAACTGCTCACATACATTTATGTATTGTAGGTAACATAAATTATTATTTAATACTGCATGCCATTGACCTTTGTTAAGAAATATGATTTTATTAAATAGTTGGCCTTTTAATCTGATTCTTTGTTTGTTTATAAGCAGTCTCGTTTTGTAAGACACTTTCTCACTGGAAAGAACAGTTGCAGGTATTGCAAGGTTGTTTTTTTTTTTCCTTCTTTTGTCAAATACATTTAGACCTGAGTATCTATTCTCATTTTTCTTCCCAAACTGTACAAGATTATCAGTGCATCATATGCAAGATTCTTACAAACATTGTTCGATCTGCTGGTTGACACTTACTTGGCCACTCATTGTTAGATTTTTATTTGAAACTTCATCGAAAGATACCCATAAGGAACTACTAGCATTCTGTATTAAACAGTACTCGCGGCTAGTGTTGTTAGTGGGCTACTCACTGTCAATTTTGAATGCATTATCACCTCCATGGATTCTACAATTAGGTTCAAATGTTCAAATAGTTTGTAGAGTCTATGGGACTTAACTACGGGGTCATCAGTCCCTAAACATATAAACTACTTATGAACTACTTACAACTAAGGACGGCACAAATATCCATGTCCGAGGGGGGGATTCGAACCCCCGACCGTAGTGGCCGTGCAGACCTTGACTGGAGCGCCTCAGTCCCCTCGGCCACCGCGGCCGGCACAATTAGGTTGGCAATGGCATTTTTAGAATGAATGTAATCAGAGGCGCAGACTTTTGAAAATCAGTGTGGGTGCACTATATCACGGATCACAAATGTTGGAAACCAACCCTCCTGAAAGTCATGTTCATGCATTTTTGAATGAGCAATACTTGATGAAAGTAAATAGGCAGTTGTCTGGCCTTTTAAAGATAGAATGAAGAAGGAGGAGGAAGAAAAGGAAAACATGGCTGCATAGGACACTACAATAAAGCGATCTAATTGGCCGAAGTTGATATTTCAATATAAGTAACCCTCCAAAACATCTACACGACCAATGAAATAATTTTTCACTGTACACTAATCTAACACTTTTTGTGCGAAGCTATTCTTTCTGAAAAAAGCGTTTGGTAGAACACCGTCACCAAGATTTAAAGAAATCTGAAATATTTTGAGATTTTGAAGTACGACATCAAATCTTTTTGGTCAGTTCCAAGTAAGAGCTGTATACTTCATCGAAACTTCCGTCACTTCGAGATAACTTCATGACATTTGTTACAGTATTAATATAGTCCAAGATTTTTTTAAGCCTGAGAGAAAAGCATTACAAATTTCAAGTGAATCTATAATTTTAATAACAAGGGAAGTGACAAAGATAAATGAAAAACGATTAACTTTAGCATCAGCATCAGATTCTTCAGGCTAAATTCCTGAAAGAACACAATTGAATGTTCATAAATACGTACACCTGATAGGTCAAAAGAACCGACGTGCTTCAGGATGAAGAAAGCTAGCATAGTTGGTAAAACACGGTCACTCGTTACTACTCGCTTGGGGACCCTCGTACAAAGCTGCTCATTTCTTTCACGTATGAAATATCGTCTCTCGCTGTGCTCACGTTTTGCATTGCTTCTTGAGTCATAAGGAAAGTTTTGATTTTTCCTGATTTTTTTTATTCATACAATTTTATTTTCCACCTCAATTTTATGTGGGTGCTCAGCACCCCAAAAAAATTCTTGGGGGGTGTACGAGCCCCGGAGCACCCACGGAGTCGGCGCCCCTGAATGTAATTCATAAATACTAATGTTTTGTCAAGCAACACTCTAATGGGTCGAGCAATTAATGGTAACTGCATATAGTCTGCTTTTTGTACCTATAAGGATTTCAGCTTCAATAGTTTTGATTAGAACCTGAAGATATGGCACGTACTTTTCGAACACGGCTACTCCAATTTACAACTACAGCATTAACTAATGCTTGGTCTATTATCATATTGTTCAAAATCTTGTATGTTATTGGGGACAAATTTAAGAATTAAACTTTTCCAATCTTGCTTCGGATATTATCCAACCTTTTACACCAAATTCCCTTCTTATGTGATTTGAATGAATAGCATACATATCTGCGTAATTTGTCTCACTTGTGTTATAAGAAGAATGTACCTCTATATCCATGGATGTCTCTGTTTGATTTCTAGGTAAATTATGTAGTTTTAGATCTCTTATCATGACCATCGTATTTACTGATACATTGCAGAATTTTTAAAACAAATGTTGCCATAAATGGTATCTTTCAGTTTTGTGTATCCATATTTGAATCACAACTTCATTCAAATGAGATTTGCGACATTTGAGTAACAATCACAATGAATCATGAATACATTTCATTTGTCTGGCATCAGCGCTCAGTTCAAATAACAACCCTGGCATGTGTTATGGCAGTGAACTAGCATGCAGCGACAGGCACTACCACATGGTTTCTCATGAGGTTCTCAAGAACTGCTTGAGAACAAGCAGCTCTTCGCACCTCATCATTCCATCACTATTCTCAATTCTTCGTAACAACAACCATTTCAGTAAGTCTTATTAATTTTGAAATTAGCTGTTTTCAAAAGTATGTTCACAATTTTATAATTACAGACAATTTAAAGTAAACAGAGAAGGCACAATGAAATTTCTCAAAATATGACAGATTAAAGTAAATAAAATTTCATCAAGGCTCCTTTAGCAGCAGTTTTGTTATGAAGCAGTTTCTTTTACTAAACTAAAAACTAAACTCCGTCCGACAAGCCTTGAGAGGCCCACTGGGTACTGACCGGCCGCCGTGTCATCCTCAACCCGAAGACGTCAACGGATGCGACATGGAGGGGACGTGGTCAGCACCCCGCACTCCCGGCCGTTAAGTCAGTTTTAGTGACCGGAGCCGCTACTTCTCCATCAAGTAGCTCCTCAGTTCGCGTCACAATGGTAGAGTGCACCCCACTTGCCAACAGCATTCCACAGACTCGGACGGTAACCCATCCAATTATTAGCCAAGCCCAACAGTGCTTAACTTCCGTGATCTAATGGGAACCGGTGCACCCAGTGCGGCACGACCATTCACCCAGTTTCTATTACACTGTTCTTTTATTAAAGTAAACGATAGTATAAAACTGCAGTTTCAATGTAATATAAAACTGAAATAATTACTGATTCCTCTGGAGATACTTAATACAGCAGGGGAAATTACAGTTATTATTTTTTCATAGGACATGCAGCTCTACTGTATGAATGCCTGATGATACTGTCCTCTTGTGTAAAACATTCTGGAGGTAAAATATTTTCCCAATTGGGTCTCCTGATGGGGACTACTCAGGAGGATGTAATCACCAGGAGAAACGGATTTAGATTAATACTTGTTCCATAGCTCATATTTACGACATTTCGTAATGATGTGGATCGTGTTTGTTGAAGAAATGTTTTCTATACATGACAATCAATATTCAAAGGCTTTTTTATTTACATTTTTTATTTTATTTTTATTATTTTTTAATTTTTTTTAAGTTTTATCTAAAAATTCATCTATAGTGTAGAAGGAGTTGCCATTCATAAATTCCTTTAATTTCTTTTTAAATACTAGTTGGCTTTCTGTCAGATTTTTGATGCTACTTGGTAAGTGACCGAAGACTTTTGTGGCAGCATAATTCACCCCTTTCTGTGCCAAAGTTAGATTTAACCTTGAATAGTGAATATCACCCTTTCTCCTAGTGTTGTAGCTATGGACACTGCTATTACTTTTGAATTGGGTCGGATTGTTATTAACAATATATATATATATATATATATATATATATAGTGAAGATACAGTGAAGATCTCTAGATCCCTAAATAAATGTCTACAGGATGATCCTGGGTGGGCTCCAGTGATTGTTCTGATAACACGCTTTTGTGCAATGAATACTTTTATACTCAATCTTGAATTGCCCCAGAATATGATCCCATATGAAAGCAGTGAGTGAAAATAGGCATAGTAAGCTAATGTACTGAGATGTATGTCACCAAATTTTGCAATGACCCTGATAGCATAAGTAGCTGAACTGAAACGTTTGAGTTGATCTTCAATGCGTTTCTTCCAATTCAATCCCTTGTCAATGTAAACAAATAAAAGTTTTGAATATTCTACCTTAGCTACAGATTTGTGTTCGAAGTCTAAATTTATTAATGGTGTCATGCCATTTACTGTAAGAAACTGTATAAACTGGGTTTTATCAAAGTTTAATGAGAGTAAATTTGTAGAGATCCACTTAATAATTTTCTGAAAGATATCATTTGCAATTTCATCAGTTAAGTCCTGTTTGTCATGCGTGATAGCTATACTTGTATCATCAGCAAAAAAGAACTAGCTTAGCATCTTTGTGAATGTAGAATGGCAAGTCATTAATATATATTAAGAACAGCGAAGGACCGAAGACCAAACCTTGTGGGACGCCATTTTTGATAACTAACCAGCTAGAGGAATTAATTGTTTTTTTCTATATCAAGTGAACTGCTTATTTCAACTTTCTGCATTCTTCCAGTTAAGTATGATTTGAACCATTTGTGCCCTGTCCCATTCATACCACAATACTTAAGCTTATCTAGAAGAATCCAATAATTTACACAATCAAAAGACTTTGAGAGATCACAAAAAAATCCCAACTGGTGATGTCCAGTTATTCAAAATATTTAATATTTCATCAGTGAAGGTATATGTAGCATTTTCTGTTGAAAAGCTTCTTTGAAAACCAAACTGACATTTTGTTAGAACTTGATTTTTACTAATATGTGAACCAACTCGAGAATACATAACTTTTTCAATAAGTTTGGATAAAGCTGTCAGAAGTGAGATATGGCGGTAGTTGTTGACATCAGACGTATCCCCTTTTTTGCGCAAAGGTATAACGATATCATATTTCAGTCTATCCGGGAAAATTCCTGCTTTAAAGAGCTATTACATACTGGGTGATCAAAAAGTTAGTATAAATTTGAAAAGTTAATAAATCACGGAATAATTTAGATAGAGAGGTAAAAATTGACACACATGCTTGGAATGGCATGTGGTTTTATTAGAACCACATCTACCGTTATCGGGCCTTTTTTCTTCGAGGAACTGCGTTATTCTGGTTTTGTAACTGCTACCGTGACGGGTGAGAGGTATGCCGATATATTTGTGAATCACATCATCCCAAGCCCGGCTGTTAAACACCTGCTGGAATGTACGATTTTTATGCAGAATGGCGTTCCACCCCATATTGCTAGACGCGTGAAAGATCTCTTACGCGTGTCGTTTGGTGATGATCGTGTGCTCAGCTGCCACTTTCGTAATGCTTGGCCTCGCAGGTCCCCAGACCTCAGTCCGTCCGATTATTGGCTTTGGGGTTACCTGAAGTCACAAGTGTATTGTGATCGACCGACATCTCTAGAGATGATGAGATACAACATCCTCTTTCTCTGCCCTTGGTTGCCCCGTCTCCCTTTTAATAATATTCCAAATTGTTTTAATTTTATTGTCAAAGGAACTAATCTCAGACACGATGCACATGCTTCTTGGTTTTTAATAACTTTTCTTAACAAAAGTAGCTTTCCCCTCACGGGGCTAAGCATTGAATTGTATGGACTTGTTAAACCCGGTACCCGGATCTGGGAACTGGCAAGTACTGCGGATCCTCTGTCACCATAACTTCTGGGCATGCTAGAGCAAGCACTGTGCATTGCAGTAGTAGAATGCTACATGTCTCAGAGAATGGGAATCTTGGCTTGACCACCTGGGAAAGGAAAATACCCCTATTAAAAGAAAACTCAATACAAATGTGTACATTGTGCTGACAGGCTATTGCGCCGGGCAGTCCCTAGAGGCCAACCTCTGAGGATACTGCCACACTTGAGTGGCGTAAGGCTTACCCAGATATGCCGAGCTCTGAATGGATAGACATTTAGTTTCCTAGATGTTTCTGGAACCTGAATTGATTCTTCAAAATTTCCTCTTTTAACTCCCAACAAGAAGAGTGTACCACTGGAGGTACTAACTCCAAACATGCCAGGCAGCTAGTACAGTCCTCCTGATTTAGTAAATCATAAAGAAGTCTGGTTTATATTGACAGAATACATACTGTTCCACCTATGTGATTAAGAGGAAAGAGAGTACTTTTAAAAAGTTGCCATCTTTTTACATTCAAAGGGGAATTGCTGGCAGCTTAAAATTAGTGTAGTTCTTGCATAATGGAAGACTGTTGGTAGAAACTCCGACTATCCAACAAGCAGTAAACTTCCAGTAGGCCAAATGCCTAGGAAGTATCCCATCGAGTCGGAACTGCATACCACCCTCAGTTACAGTAAAGGCATTGATAAATGTAGTGATTTGGCAGACATTCCAACAGAAGAACATAAATGTGACTGGGATCAAGAGGCCAACATCAATGTTCAAAACATCATGAAAAGGATTGATGGAGAGTTAGTAAAATCAGAGTTCTTCATCCTCACCTTCAGTAGCACAAAACACCTGTAAATATCTCAAAATAGCGTTCCTTCGATTGAACACACAACCACACGTCCAAAACACAATGGACCACCCTCAGCTTCAAGGGAGAAGCCACTTGTGGTAAATGTGCTAAGGCCACTCATGGAGGAGTTGACTGCACGCCACCTGCAAAGTGTGTGAACTGTTCTGTGGACCACACAGAACCATCACAGAACTAAAGCTGGAAACAGTAAGAAAAAGTGATACTAAAACAGTTTTCTACGTCAAATCCTGCTGTCTCAATAAAAAATAAAAAAAATAAGAAAAAATAAGAAAAAAAAAAAAAAACCATGCCACCTCAGCCATTGAAAACTGATGTTTACTACCACTATTTATTACAGTTTTCAGCTTTAGTTGTGTGATGGTGCTCTTTATGTGCTTGTTCAGTGTGTTGTCTTCCCTCTTGTCATTGAAAACCGATGTTTTAAGCACCGTTGCACATTGCTTCCTCGATGCAGTGTTCCCTTGAGAATGGTAGGGTGTTCTCCTACCAAAATATCAGCGAATGTTGATTTTTTTAGCTGGCTACATTCCTTTGTTATTTCCACTTATTCATTCTCTCTTATGACTAAAACTAAAATAAAAATTTAAAGAAGTTGATAAAAAATAGCAGAGGAAGATTTACATAAAAATCTGGTGCGACATGGCTGCATCTGGGCTATTTTACAACAGAAAATAATAAACTCAAAGTTAGTATCATCGTACAAAAACATGCGAAAGTAAATAGATTCCTTTCATGACAAAAATATACATAATATGGTTTTAACCAACCAGGTCTGTGAGAGAATTTCCAGTCTCAAATTAATTCTGCAGCCTTGAAAAAATATTGGTCCATTAAGAACAACATGTTATGAAGTGTCAGTGAATAGTCCAGATACACCTTTCTTCATTTCAACATTTATTATCTACCTGTAAACAGGCATGTGGTGATGACAATACACACATCAACGAGGCATATTGCTGGCTTCAATACTGTTTCAACGCTGATACTCAGTGGCAGAATGAGCTTACACTGCTAAGACACAACCCAAGTGATGCCAGTGACATCAACATCTGATAGCACGGGTGTTAGATAATGAATGAGTGAAAATTTTCCAAGTCCAACGAATTTAGAGATGCTGCACCAAGAGGAAGACTAGTTGGCATGGCTGGCTGGGTGTCCTGCTCAAGGTCAGCCACAAATTCAGGCATCACACAACCTCCTGCAGCCAGTAGTGGGTTTTCTGGTCAATCTTTTTCCTTTATTCAAACTGTTACATACTGAATGGAGGGACAGTTCCCAACGTAAATATGGCAGTCAATTTAGTTACAGATCAGTAATTATAATACACAGTAATAGCACCAGTTATAGCTACACAGTTATGAAATAGACTAAGTCCTTTAATCCATACATATTTTTTTCATCATTACTAACTTTACAATGACTAGAGTATACAACAAGAAAAGCACATTACTGTAAGTATAATTACCTTTACTAGATATGTACATCAACACCACAATGACATGTCTTATATGCTACAATATCTTAATCAGCAGAAGTTTCCATTTGTCCAACTGCAGCATTCTCACCTCTCACAATAGCTAGTGTAAAACAACATATATATCCACCAGCCAGATGAAATGAAGCCTGTAAAACAACCACCATGATCTTTGCTCAGTAGTGCGAACTGTACACTCTATTGTACACTCGTGGAGTTTGAATATCATGTTAGTGTCCAGGAATGGGTTGATCATTTTCCCCAAATGATACATCACACTGCTGATACATCCACTTGACAGTCTTCAGGACGCCCGAAAAGGCAGCCTGTGTCATGGGGGAATGAAGAATCTCGTTCCACTATCACGACTAGGTGGGTAGCTTTGTGTCAGCTCAAGTGCCGACCAACTGCAGAGAACCTTGCAGCCTTTTGGATCGAAATTGAAAAATTTCACTATGTTATTTGTAAGAGCAAGAAGAAATTGTGACAACTGTTCCTGAATTCCATTAACCATTCCACCAAGACTATAGTTGTATGGGAGAACATCAGAAGCTTATCTGACCAGCCTATTTTTCTACAGTTACTGACACTGACAGTCAGAATACTGAGAGGGGCAATTTTGTACTTATGGTCCATTATTGATGAGAATTATAATCTCCATGTGGGAGTTGAAGTCTACATTCATTCAGGCTCGTGACACATCCCCTGGTAACAACAGAACCCACTACTGTATGTTATGGCACCTTACAAGACAAAACAAGGTAATCCACTTCAACCAGTCCATTTTAATATAATCTGGGTGTCAGACCAGTTGCCAGACTCATGGAGGGAGGCAATTTGAATTCTCTTTTAAAGCAGGCAAAGAGCGCACATGCCCCAGTAGTTATCATAGTGTTGTCTATACTGTGTAGGAAAGACATTAGAGAAAATGGTCAACAGCCACCTTGCCTGCATATCAGAATCCAGGGAACTCCTTACTCGACATTTGATCACTTGGACTTCCTGAAGGCAGCTACAGAACAGCCTTTCCTGCACTGACATTACCTTCAGTTTTTATTTTTATTTTTTTTTTTAATTTTTTTTTTAATACCTTATCCTCAGGCATCTCCACAAATGGGGGTTTCGTGTTGTCTTCCCATTTTTATTTGGTCCTTCATTTCTCCATATAATTTTATATACTGAGTGGGTGAAGCTTTGCACAGAAGAATGGTATCCCTCAATGTAGTGTTTTAAATGTGACTGTATTTGCTATAGTAATTAAAAGCACTGTGTTACTTACTAAAAGTCGTGTTCAGTGTTCTTTATTTCTCTTCCTTCTGCTCTTCTTCTAGCCTTGCCATGATAGTAGATCAGTTGCTAAAAACTCTTCGATGGTTGGATGAATTGACAGAAAATATTGGTTTTAAGTTTTCCACCAAGAAGTCTGTGTGTATTCTTTGGAACTGTTCGTGTTCTGTTTTCCACTTAGCTGAACTGAAGACAAGGGATACTCCACTGAATTCTAAAGGTGCTATGAGATTTATGGGCCTCACATTTGACTCCAAACTTCACGGCTGTCACACCTTAAATACTTGAAAAGAGGGTACCTCAAAGCACTTCTCTGTTCTGGTTTTATAGAGTCTTCATGAAACCTTGGTTTGATTATGGGATCACAGTGTTTGGGTATGCTAGACCTTCTTAGTTTAAGATATTATACATGGTGCACCATGAAGTGATTTGGGTGGCCACATGGGCATTTAAAACAAGTCCCATAGAGAAATATGTGCTGAGCCACGACTTTACATTAGGCAGCAGCTATTCATGGTGGACCAGATGTATAAAATGCTATCCCCACGGCAGAAGGTAGCGGGTCAGGTAGTGCTGGTATGTTGGATGTTTGGTGTATGCATTTAAAATTCCGGTAACACAGTGCTTTTTCTGAATGCCTTTATTAATTATTTGTAGTTTTATTCCAGGGTCCAGTGCCCTACAATGCCTAACCCAGCGTTGTATCAGTGGTTGGGTCAGGTGACACAACAATCGATGGCCTTGCTGTGCAGCAAATGCTGCCTACGCACTGTCCAGGTTGCAGCGCTGACGTCCACAAAACACTCCTAGCCTCACGGTCGTAGCAGTCGGATGCTTCCTCAGTGACCCAGTCTCACATTGCCCAGCGTTGCTCCAATGTTGAACTCTTGACTCTATGTAGCACGGTCTGCCAACAGATGAAACGACACCGACATGGCGTGGAATCACTGCAAAAGCTGAAGACCACTCTTAGTTGCAAATCTACTACTATTTACACTGATTTCCATGGTGCCTCTTCACCACTGCTTTGGATTCCAACCACACACTTCCTAATGCAACTGACATATGCAGAAGCTGTGTACTTGTGTAAGCTATTTCAACATTTGACAGACAGAAACCATAGCCGGCCGCGGTGGCCGAGGGGACTGAGGCGCTCCAGTCACTGTCTGCACGGCCACTACGGTCGGGGGTTCGAATCCCTCCTCGGGCATGGATATTTGTGCCGTCCTTAGGATAAGCTAGTTGATAAGTAGTTTGTAAGTTTAGGGACTGATGACCCCGTAGTTAAGTCCCATAAGTTATACAAACATTTGAAAAACAGAAACCATATTGCCATTTTCGCTATGTAACTACCAAGCATTAACTGCTGCTCTGCCTCTGTTAATTACTTCCAGTTTCACTACATGTCCATGGTCTACTATAATGCCATACACACCTGCATACAATACTGTTCCTCAGCCCCCTATGGAAAGGACTGTCTTTTGGAAATATGTGTAATGTTTTACGTCGAGTTCGAGCAGATTTCTACCTTGACTCTCCTAGAGGCCCAGACTTATTATAGACTTGATGGCCTTTAAGAAAAATTTTACCTCTAATTTTACATTTCAGTCTGTGTTTTTTAGCATTTTAGATATGCATCATGATTTTACATTGGTTTGCATGAATGGATCAAAACAGGTGAACACCTTAGACCAGGGCTGGGCACGGCGGGCCATATGGCACGGGGGCCAGCTGGTCGGGCCACAGGCGGGCCAGGTGAGGTTCGTACTACCTCGGCTTTGCTCGGCGCTTCCCGAAGTCCTCGCTATGGCGCGACATTATGTTGTTGCAGTGCGACGCGCCTCTGTTGCTTGCGGCTTAAAAAGGTAAAGCAGTCAACAATCCGAAGATTGGTTTGAACACCACAGTGCCTTACAAGGCATGGTCCTGTTTGGAGGTGGTATGCCGTTGCCTTCCTACGACCTTCGAACTGACTTACCCACCCAGTTATAGGGGGACCTACAGCAGTGGCGTAGCTATCACAGGGCTAGGCGGGGCAGTGCCCCGGGGCCCCCGAGCTCCAGGGGCCCCTTGGCCTACGTGGGCGACGTTCGAAAAAAGTTACCGTAGATCCTTGAACACTTTCATGTCCCCCAATTACTTCGGATAATCGAAGTTCAACTGTGTATAATAATTTAGTTGAATGAAGGTTTTCCGACTTTGAACTTTTTGAACCCTGACCAACATGCCTCAAACGCACGAGGTGAAATCCAAAAATTATTCGCACCCCAGAATATAAACATAACAAGGTCCTTTGCTTGTCTGCTAAGACGTGGACCCTGCCATCGTCAGCGTGTTATCGGTTGAAGTCGGAGTTGCCGTGTCTGCCAATCTTTGCGAAATAACAGTGAATGGTGCTGAATTACTACCACAGCGTTTGACAGTAGACAGTGTGACCACATCTGAATATGAAGTCTCTACAATATATTATTACAGAATGGTATTATTATGGTAACTCAACTGTCTGTGTAGTGAATTCCCCTACGGTGTGCTCCACAATCATAGATCCCAATGAAGTGCTGTAATCAATTGCACTCTTAAATTCGTGCAAGAAGTAGAGAAAATATGGTTACTTTGACACAATAGTAAGTTGTGCATTCAAGACACTACCCTGTACCCTACTGCCACTATAATAAGCGAATATGTCAACTTAGTTATTTTACTTATTACTTTTTCCTGGCCAGACATTAATATATACTTCATGAAGCCTGGTAAGGGCACAGCTCAAACCAAAGTATTCCATCAAACAAATTCCGACAACTTTCTATTCTGAAACCGTCCTACACGAATATTTGCCATATTTTCCTTGGGCTATCAACGAAATTAGGCTGCTCGGTACGGAGCAGTGACTTCACAGAGAGGAGTTTAGCGACAGTGAGATGTCGGCACTGACAACAGGCCGCCTGCTGTCGCCGCGTATTGGACTGTTCCCGGGGGCCATGTTTTGATGGTTAAGTAATACTTCTTCATTCTTTATTTTTTACTAGCTTATGCCTGCGACTTCATTCACCTAGTATGGAGCAAACTATCCCAAGAGGCCGTTTATGTCCTACCCAGGTCCAAATCTACCCTCTGCAAAATGTCATTCAAATCTGCCCAGTAACTTTTGCATGAAAGCATAACAAACCAACTTTCACAATTATAATTATATTTGAGAGTACAATTAAATACTATCTGCTGCGTGACACATAATAATTTACTTAATAGTATTTAAGTTTGTCTTATTATGTCTTCCAGTGGGCGGTAAGGAGCTGATGAAGTAGTTTTGCATAGGTATCTTTTAAAGAGGGCCCCAATGTCATTTTTGACCCGGGGCCCTAGGTGACATAGCTACGCCACTGACCTACAGTTTAACGTGGGTTCCGAACCACGGTGCTACTCGGTATTTTTCACATGAGCAATACTGCCAGAGGTGAAAGAAGTGGAAAGTGACAGATAAAAATCCTAGGACCTGGTGGGGCACTCTACCACTGTGCAACCGAGGCGCACCTGGGTGCAATATTTTTCCAGCTAGCATCCCTGCTTGCTTTGGAGTAAGAGGGAGTGAGTGACAGAACTGTGGTTGCAACAATAGCACATTCAGTAAAAAAGAGGCAGTCTAGCTTAGTCTAGACCTAGCGACATATTGTCACGAGCATTTAAATTCGAATGGGGGTTACAATTCTTTGTCGAAGAGAAAGGTTAAAATTCTCATTGTCTAGTATGCAGTCGCACAATCGCTGGACATCGTAAATATAATATAGAACGCCATTACACCACAATAAATAAAGAATGAAGTGCTTTGGTTGGCGTTGACAGAGAAAACAAGTTTGCAGAACTAAAAAGGTGCAGTGCGGCGCAACAAGCCGATCTCAACGCAAGTAATCCATTACAATATTGTGTTTGTGTTGTTTGTACGCATTTGCCTGTAGAAATGCAACATCTCTACAGTCCATTCCGTTGTTTCTCATTTCTAGCTGGCAACCAGCTGTAGCGGACCATCATTAAAAATAAGCTACTAAATAGCGCTCGAAATTGCCAGATCCATCAAACCTTTCAACGATTCCGAGTTTATTAAAGAATGCATTATTGAGGTAGCCGAACTCGTGACACCATTGGAGGTTCAGAAGTTTTCTGAAATTAGTCTTTCGTGGCGGATGTCTACAGACAGTTAATTCGCAGTATCAGAAAGGTCAGTGCTTACTCAATTGCTCTGGATGAATCGACCGATATTACAGACACGCCATAACTTGCAGTTTATGTTCGTGGAGTCGACAGTTTCAACTATTATCGTGACAGAACTACCGTTGGATTTGGTGCCAATGAAAGACACAAAGAGAGGGATAGATTTGCTGAAAGCTGTTGAAGAAGCAGATGAAGCTGTCGGACTAAATTGGAGTATATAGGCTTCAGTTACCACCTATGGAGCGCCAGTGATGCGAGGGTCAGAAAATGGGCTCGTGGCATTGTTGCGCAAAAAACAGCGATCACAAGACGATGTGTACGGAATTCATTGCTTCGTCCATCAAGAGGCACTTTGTGCTAAATCTTCAGGGATTGAGCACGTCATGAAACTGGTAGACCGAACTGTAAATTATATAGAATCACATGGACTATTGCATCGCCAATTTCAACAGTTTTTGACAGAAGTCCATGAACAGTATGGAGATGCCATTTATTACTCCAAAGTACACTGGTTAGGTTGGTGGGCATGCCTGAAACGATTTTTAGGCCTGATATTGTTCAGTTTTTGAAGGAAAAGCATGAACCAATATTATAAGATCCGGAATGGATTGCAGACCTTGCATTTTTAGCTGATTTGACCGTACACTTGAACGTTCTAAATAAGACGTTGACCGAGCGAGGTGGCGCAGTGGTAACACACTGGACTCGCATTCGGAAGGATGGTGGTTCAAATCCACCTCCGGCCATTCAGATTAAGGTTTTCCGTGATTTCTCTAAATCACTCCAGGCAAATGCCGAGATGGTTCCTTTGAAAGGGCACGGCCGATTTCCTTCCACATCCTTAACCAAACCTTCCGAGCGTTAGCTACGTCACTAATGACCTTGCTGTCGACGGGACGTTAAACTCCAAGCTTCCTTCCTTCCTTCCTAATGCTCCCTCTGAAACTCTCTCTCTCAATAAGACGTTGCAAGGGGAAAAGCAGTTAATTCCTCATATAATGGAAAAAGTAGAGGAGTTTAAAATGATTGTCTTCGATATCTGCAACACAGTTGAAAGATATAAGGAAAAACATAAAGAAAGCGCTATGTATTTTCTTTTACCGTGCATAGTACGTCTAATAACTGCAAATGATTATGCTTACTGGTGACGACTTTAAAGAGCTCTAATTCTTTGATATTTAATCGTTACAGATTGGTTATCATTCCATACCGCTCCTGGATATGTTGCACGACAGCCTGTGGGTTAATTTACATCGGGAAAACAAACCTCTTACTAGAGTCTGCTCACAGTACTACACGTTCGGGCATTAAGCGGCCGCAGTAAAGCGTGCCGAGTGAGGAACAACCCGAGCGCGCGAATGTTTAAAGGCTGTACTTTTTTTTTTTTTTTTTTTTTTTTTTTTTAAATCTATGGGACTTAACTACGGGGTTATCAGTCCCTAAACTTACAAACTACTTATGAAGTAACTACGACTAAGGATGACACAAATATCCATGCTCGAGGGGGGGATTCGAACCCCCGACGGCAGTGGGCTGTACTTTGAGGAGGCCTTAACAGAGTAGTATCTGTCTGAATAATGGCCCAAATTTTCATGTGATATCGAGTTCTGGGGTTGATATCTAGCTCATGTATTTTTTTCTCAAGAAAATATGAGATCGAGTTGATGATGTTCCCTTGTTAGTAGCATGCAAACCGGTCTTGTGTTCCGTGCGCGACGGTCCTGGCATCTAAGCGGCGACTCTGCAGTTTATTCCTTCGAAGTTGCCGCTCGGACGGCAGAGCAGCGTGGTGGGGCCAGCGGGCCATCAGATGGGAAAGAACGGCCCGCGGGCCAGTGGCTCACTCGCGGGCCGAGTTTGTGCCCTCCCCTGCCCTAGACTGTTCCGCACTGCCTCCCCACTATTCCGTTTTCTCAGAGAGTTTCACATTATCTAGAAGACACTGGAGCAAATGCGGTTTGTTCTGGGCACACAGTCTCTCATCTGCTGCGATTCTCTATGTGTAGTCCAATCTTTGCAGAACTTGTACTCAGCTGAGGAGTTCACTGAGGTAATACATGACCAACTGTACACCCTTCAGTGGTGGAGAAAGAGTAGGTATCAGTATGCTGGGTTCTAGGGCATGTGGGAATTCAGGGAAATGAAAACGCTGACTGGGCTCTCAAGGAGGGCTGCAGAGACCATGATGTAACTCAGTGCACTATTCCCCTGCAGAACGTCTTCTCTGTAGCAGAGGTCTGTGCAGGGGTAGGAGGAGAATTGTTGGAGAATAAGCTGTGGTTGCTGAAACCAACTATCCAACCATTGTGGTATTCTGGAAAGTCAATCAGGTAGGATGAAATAACCCTGACATGCCTCTGAATCGGCCGCTGCCCCTTTACACATGACTTTCTACTTTGTCAGGAGGGTCCTCCGGTTTGTGATGCTTGTAGTGTATAGATAACTGTACATCATAGTACTGAGACGGCTGAAGAGAATCTTGGTGTTGATCTGCCCTCAATCAAATGTTTGTAAATCTATCGTGCCAAACTGCGTGGTCATCAGTCCGTAGCTTACAAACTACTTAAACCTAGGTAAACTAACCTAAGGACAACACACACACAGAGCCATGCCCCAGGAAGGACTCGAACCTCCACGGCGAGCAACCGCGCGCTCCGCAGTGAGACGCTTTAGACCGCTCGGCTACTCCACCGCAGCTGATCTGCCCTATAATAGGGATGGCGGTTATCCCTGAAACAACCGGTTTTCCGTAATACCGGTTCTTTTCATCTCCAGTTTAACCGCACCGTAAAAATTGCTCAAGATAACCGGTTTTTTAAATAACCGGCTTTCGGTTTTTTATTCCTATTATTTCCAGTAGAGTTCTACCGAAACATATTTTGCGGCCGAAAGAGAAACCGTAATCATCGGTTCTTCTAGTTTCGGCCGAAACCGAACCTTACGAAATTTACATGAAATTTAGGTAAATTTACGTTATACGACAAATCACTAGTCTTTCCATTTTTTGCGAGATTCCCTCCCAATACCACGCCTTCTTGAGTATGTGTAAGCCTAGCCAGGAGTCCGCAGAAGACGATATACGAAGCATGCAGATTTAATGGCCTAGTATTTCCATCCGGCAGTTGCGAATATTGAGCCAACGACTCTGTAAGTTGGACTTGTGAGCCAGCGCATACGAATATCTCGTTATATACACTATATATATATTGTGAGCCAGCGCATACGAATATCTCGTTATATTGTGAGCCAGCGCATACGAATATCTCGTTATATTGTGAGCCAGCGCATACGAATATCTCGTTACAGTCTGTAAATAAACTTAAATCAGTGCTGCAGAAGTATTTCGAAAAATAAAATCACAGTTCCAACAAACAGTATGATTGTTGTCAGTGTAAATTTACGCAAATTGAACTAGGAAAGCTCTGTACCACATAACCAAAGAATGTTCAAATGGGTGTGAGTTCTTATGAGACCTAAATGCTTAGGTCATCGGTCCCTAGACTTACAAACTACTTAATCTAACTTAAACTAACTTACGCTAAGGGCAACATATACACCTACGACCGAGTGAGGAGGGAGGACTCGAACCTCCGACTGGAGCAGCTACGCAGTCCGTAACATGGAGCCTCAGACCGCACGGCTACCTCGCGAGGCACCACATGATCAATGTTACCTAAACCCATATTGGTTATTAAAAAAGCCCCTCGCTTTCAAGGAATCACATTAAAAAACTTTAGCATAACAATATGATAATATATTATTATTCCAAGCTTACATAATAGGTATATGAATCGAATTTACCTTCCCTTCCAAGAAACATTTTGGATGCTTTCTCCTTAAATGACACAGCATGTTTGTAGTACCTCCACCCGTTTCCAGCCTTTTAAAGCAAATGGAGCATTGTTCCTCACTACTACCGTACTTCGTGAAGTACTTCCACACTCGGGACGGTGCCATTTAAGACACAACCGATGTCTGGCGACGACAACAAGGTAGGGATGGCGGTTATTGCTGAAACAACCTGTTTTCGGTTATACCGGTTCTTTTCATCTCCAGTTTAACCGCACTGTAAATAACCGGTTTTCGGTTTATTATTGCTATTATTTTCAGTCGAGTTCGACCGAAACATATTTTGCGACCGAAACAGAAACCGTAATCGAATTTTCGGTTCTTCTAGTTTCGGCCGAAACCGAAACATACGAAATTTAGTTAAAATTTCGTTATACGACAAATCACTAGTCTTATTTTGCAAGATCCCCTCCCAATACTACGCCTTCTTGAGTGTGTGTAAGCCTAACCAGGAGTCCGTAGAAGACGATATACGAAGCATACAGATTTACTTGCCTATTTCCATCTGGCAGTTGCGAATATTGAGTCAACCACTCCGTAAGTTGGACTTGTGAGCCAGCGCATACGAATATCTCGTTATATACACTATATAAGTTACTGTCAGTAAATGAACTTCAGTCAGTGCTGCAGAAGTATTTCGAAAAGTAAAGTCACAGTTCCGATTAATAGTATGATTGTTGTCAGTGTAAATTTACGCATATTTAATTAGAAAAGAATGTTCAAATGTTCTTATGAGACCTAACTGCTTAGGTCATCGGTCCCTAGACTTAAAAACTACTTAATCTAACTTAAAGTAACTTACCTAAGGAGAACATACACACCCATGACCGAGGGAGGACTCGAATCTCCGACTGGAGCAGCCGTGCAGCCCGTGACATGGAGCCTCAGACCGCACGGCTACCTCGCGAGGCATCACATGATCAATGTTATCCAAACCCATATTGGTTATTAAAAAAGCCCCTCGCTTTCAAGGAATCACATTAATAAGACTTGTTAGCATAACAATATGATAATACATTAAAAGTTATTATACCAAGCTTATAGTACATGACTTACATAATAGGTATATGAATCGAATTTACCTTCCCTTTCAACAAACATTTTGGATGCTTTCTCCTTAAATGATACAGCATCTTTATAGTACCTCCACCCGCTTTCAGCTTTTTAAAGCAAATAGAGCATCATACGTCACTGCTCCCGTACTTCGTGCAGTACTTCCACACTCGGGATGGTGCCATTTAAGACACAACCGATGTCTGGCGACGACAGCAAGGAACTGCCGCATGACCAGACGGAGGCAAGTCTCGCACGCTGCCGGTGCACGCGCGTCGTCTAATAGGCCACGCCACACGGCAACAGCTGCATCGATGCCGCAATAGCTGCACCAGTTCTCAAGTTCTTATGCCACGCATTTGTTGCGCGTTTCTGACTGCCGGGATTGTTTTTAAATTAACACTTATCGCTTTCCTTAGGTTTCGAGATGACCTAATATTTCACAGCAGAGGAAATTTTAGGAATAGCCCTAAATCAGGGCCGGCGCAAGCCCAAGTGCCGCCCCGTGCGAGTTGCTAAATTGCCGCCCCCCCCCCCTCCGTTTTTTTTTCTTTTTAACAAAACGTTTGTGGAATTTTATTTTAAAAAATCAATCGCATTTTTTCTTCTTTACAGATCTTCCTAGGCCAGTCTCAAAGCTTTTAAAATGTGCTTACATCTAAACCGTCATGTTGACAGCTACGTTCAGCATGACGTATAGATGTAAATATAACTCAAAGCATTGAGAATAGCCACACTGGGCCCGAAATCTATATAGACCTGGAAAATAAAAACAAAAATTGCGAGTGATTGGTGACATTCTCTACAGATTTGTACAAGGCAGTCGCTGGGCACCAGCTCCAAAATAGAATCAAACCTGGCTGAAGAAATCTAGCTAATATTAATAAGCCTTGTGAATTAACAAAAATGTTCAAATGTGTGTGAAATCTTATGGGACTTAACTGCTAAGGTCATCAGTCCCTAGGCTTACACATTACTCAATCTAAATTATCATAAGGACAAAAACACACACCCATGCCCAAGGGAGGACTCGAACCTCCGCCGGGACCAGCCGCTCAGTCCATGACTGCAGCGCCTTAGACCGATCAGCTAATCCCGCGCGGCATGAACTTACTGTTAACGTAAATAGACATTCTTCAATGGTCGTGAACAGATAATGTATTTAATGGAAAACAAAATATATTTACAATTTAACGATAATTTGGTTTGAACAATAATATTTACAATAACTATTTAATATTGAACAAAATAAAAAGCAACACAGTAAATAACCAAGATGGTGAACACAATATAAAAATTTAAAAACATACTAGACAAATCGAACCTTCCTGGCTTTTGCTTGTGCAAAATCTTTCACACGATCTGTGTAATTAAACGCCTCTGCAAGCTCGTGCTCAATCGAAATTGTTGCAAGATCATTCAAACGAGTTGGCTCATCGTTGATCGGAGGTACGTCTTTATCAATTTCAGTTTTGAGAAACTCCTCTCTCCACTCGCAACTGTCACTGGGAGTGTTAGGAGGATTCTCGGAGCAACGTTGACATTAGGACAAAAATTATGTCTTCCTATAAACTTCAGAGTCTCTTTTGGACCTATTCCAGGTTTCAACAATGTTGAAAGCACTTTTAGTTCTTCCCACAACTCCAGTGCATCAAAGTCGCTTGACTCATGATCTTGAAAAATCACTGCGAGGTTTCTACACTTTGTGTCCAGGCTGTCAAAAGGTGCATTCTTCAGCTCGCCGATGTCGTAGAGAAAATCAAAATAATCACAGTGAGATTTCAGTTGATTAAAGCTCTCATCCAAAGATGTGGTTACTATATCTAAAAGATAATAGTAGAATTCAATCTTGTAACGTTTTGTTGGGTCATCTATTGTCTCATCCCTTCCTTCATAAGTAAAGTGTATTGGCTCTTACTTCGTCGCCGGGAAACACTAATCCGTGGTAACGTTGGATCTTCTAACTCTAATTCTGTAGCCAATTCTTTGGAATCCGTCAAGAAAGATACAAACTTTTCTTCTGTTCTGCAGGTCTCAAAATATGCTTTCGTTTTTTCCACGGCCTCAGAAACATTTATGTCAATCGTCTGGAGGGTCTTACTGACTACACCGATGTGAAGCAGAACGTCGTAACAGATTACCAGAGAAGTGAGAAAGGCAGTGGCGTAGCTATGTCACCAAGGGCCCCGGGGCAAAAATGACATTGGGGCCTCATTAAACTAAAACTATACAGAAAAAATGTTCAAATGTTTGTTAAGCTTATGGGACTTAACTACGGGGTCATCAGTCCCTAAACTTAAAAACTACTTATGAACTACTTACGAACTAGGACGGCACAAATATCCATGCCCGAGGGGGTATTCGAACCCCCGACCGTAGTGGCCGTGCTGACCGTGACTGGAGCGCCTCAGTCACCTCGGCCACCGCGGCCGGCAAACTATACAGATACAAAACTACTTCATAATCAGCTCCTTACAGCACACTGCAAGACATAAAAAGGCAAACCTAATTCTACTGAGTAAATTGTTATGTGTTATGCAGCAGATAATATTTAATCGTATTCTGTAATATAACTGAGAAGGTTTCTTATACTTTCACGCAAAAATTACTGGGTGGATTCGAATGAAATTGTGTAGGGGGATAGAGTTGGACGTGGGTAGGACATACAGATAAAACAACCCCATGGGATAGTTTCCAAAGTTGCTCCATAGTGGGTGAATGAAGACGCAGGCAGAAGCTAGTAAAAAATAAACAATGAATAAGTATTACTTAATTAGGAAAACACCACCCCCTGCCGCGAAGCAAATTGGGAACAGTGAAATCACGACTCCCGCGTCCACGGTGATAGCAGGCGGTCTGTTGTCAGTGCCGACAACTCACCCTCGCTAAACTACTGCGCTGTTAGCTCATTGCTCCGTACCGATCACCCTTATTTCGTTGATAGCGCAGTCAAAGAAGGAAAATAGGGGAAATATTCGTGTAGGATAGTTTCATCAAAGCGCGTTGCCTGATTTTGTTTGATAAAATATTTTGGATTGAGACGTGCTTGTTAGTGTCTGTCCAGGAAAAAGGAATAAGGAAAATAACTAAGGCGACATCTTCGCTTATTATCGTGACAGTGAGGTAGAGGGCAGCGTCTTAAATGTACAATTCACTATTGAGACAAAGTAAGCATATTTTGTCTTCTTCTGGTACGAATTTCAAAGTGCAATTGGTTACAGTACTTGATTGGGATCTGTGATTAAGGAGCACTCTCTTGGGCGAATTCACTACACAAACATTTAAGTTACCACAGCCTTAGTCCGCCACTGCTGTACAGTGAATGTATTTATACAGTATTTGGAGGCGCGCAATTCATCACAATGTGCTTATCGGCACGCCGCAACACTTGGAAGACGCAGCTGTTACTGTTGGCAGCTTTGACGCCGACTGAACAGTTGCACACAGCGACTGGCGGCTTTAGCCGGTTAGCGGCGCCACCGAGTCGCGTCGTGTGAAGTGAAGGCCACATTATTAAAAAAGCAATGTTCCGCCACCCGGCGGCCCAGTGCGGCTACTGTGGGAAACTTGGTTTGAGGGTGAGGAAAATGATGGACAGTAGTGAGGGGAGTAAAATCAATAAATAAAAATATTCCACGATCTACTGTAACTTTTTTCGAACTTCGCTCACGGAGGCCGAGGGGCCCTTAGTGCTCGAGGACCCCGGGGCACTGCCCCGCCTAGCCCTATGATAGCTACGCCACTGGAGAAAGGTGTAATCTTTTGTTTGATTCGCAAGTGCCGTTGCTTCGTGAGCGGTCATGCCATCGAATTCGTCTGATATTTGAACCAGTGCATCATAAACGCCTCCAATTTGAAACCTCAGGGGAGTAAGTGCATCGATGCAACTTTCCCACCTAGTATCTCTCAGTGACTTCAGCGTCAGGTTAGGCAGGTACTTCTTCAAGACATCCCAACGTAGAACGGAGGACGAGAAGAAATCATACAATCTCTTCACTGTCGAAAACATGTAAACAGCATATTTAGAAGACATAGTGGCATCGTTGACAATAAGATTCAATGAGTGACTGCTACATGCTACATAAAATGCTCTCTTGTTAATATATGAAGTTCTTTTCTGGAGACCAGACTTCTTTTCTTTCATGTTTGCTCCATTGTCGTATCCTTAGCCTCTCATATTATACAATAGGATGTTTTTTTCTTCCAAGAACTTGAGTACGACCTGCGTCAAAGTCGAGCTTGAAGAATCGGGCACTGGAAGAAATCCAAGGAAATGCTCTCGAAGTCGGACATCGTATACCCCGTCGAGTCTTGCCTCCTGGACGAAACGTACCACAACTGTCATCTGCTCAACTTTTGAAATATCTGGTGTGCAGTCCAGAATGATACTGTAATACTTTGCAGATTTCATCATTAATAGAATGTTGTTGGTTATAGATGATCCAATAAGATGAATTATTTCATTCTGACAATGATGACTCTTGTTCTCACCTTGCTTTGTTCTGTGCAGGTGCTCCATCATCACAGTGTCGAACTTTCCAAATAATTTAAGGAGTTTCAAGAAGTTTCCGATGTCAGGCTGAAAGAATGTATCTGTACTTCCTCTCAAAGACTGACATTGCCAACCCAGGAAATGAATTATTTCTATTAAGCGCCCAAGAACATTTTTCCAATGTTCGCTTTCAGTATTCAGAAGCCTTTGATGATGGGCGTCGACAGTTCGTGACTATTTCATACCCTCAGAAAACACGATCCACTTTTTATGTGAATTGAAATGATCGGTAGACTTCCCGTGACTTTCGAGATACGATGCAAGGTGCCGTCAGTTCTTTGCAATTTTTACTGTAGATGACGAAAAAAGATTGCAATAAAAGCATCCTTGCTCTTTGAGTACACCAACCAATGTCTATCTGCTTTTTCTAAATTCTTCAAAGAATAGCTGTAGTGCACATGGCTGAAACGCCGGTTGCCGCGTTTTTAGGACATTCTTCAGCTCGGGAGCACCTCGCATGACCAACGTCGTTCGATTGCAGTCGGTAATTATTTCCGGCCATCTTCCGGGATCTGAGTCAACTGTCTCTTCCAGTTTAGGCTCGCCTTCAGTCCCTTCTCCAGTGGTGAGTACCTCGGCTGATGTTCCTCCGGTATTTTCCGAATCAGGTCGCCTAATTTCAGTTCTGTCTGATGTTTCAATCTCGAAGCTATCGTCGCAAAGCAGGTCTTGAGTCTAGGTATGCGGTGGTCGCAGTACTGTGTTCGTCAAATTTCTGGTCATGTCCTGCAGATAAGGATGTAGCTGCAGTAGCTCCACCAGTTTCTGTACTTTCAGGATCTATTGTTCCACCCTCGCCGCTGCTAGGTCGTTCTCTCTTTGGCTTGAAATATCGTTGTAGTGCATCCTTTTGCTTCTTATTCTCATCTTCCTTCAGCGCCTGTCTTTTCCTATATTCAATGCCAAACAGTCTTTTTCGATCTAGCCTGTAAAGAATGATTGCGTGAAACTAACTATTGATGTCAGTGTTGCATATGGCTTTCATCGTCCCTGATTTGCAAATTTCTTAAAGAAAAAACTAAAGGATGGTGGCTAGGAGGCTTTTTAATACCGTACAAAAACTTTAATTTAAAATTCTATTCCAACTACTAGTTAGTTCCGTTTGACTTAACCTGTTTTTTGTTGCAGAAAAATACACGCACAGACGAATGCTGAAAAAATATATTAACGTTATAACAAGTTACAGTCTTACGATTTACACTTTCGTGGCTGTGCGAACAGCGGAAAAGTAGTAAGCTATAAACCTTTTTCCTTTCATAATTTTGTTGGGATTGTCAATGAGGTAAAATTTGGCCAAGTGTTTTCATTCGCCGTAGTGGATGAGTAAATTATCACACGCAGCAGGATGGGCATTTTTTTGTGACGCTTACTGTTTATTAATTCACGTCTCCTGACATGTGTATTGTAGTATTTATTTATTTAACATGCCCCATTACTATGTAATGGGGCATGTTAAATAAATAAATAAAATATGTATTGTAGGTGATTTTTACCCTCATAGAAATTGTGTCCTGAAGGCAAAAATGTGTACAAAATTCTGTTAAAATCGGTCCATCAGTTTACGAGCAGTTATGGAACATTATCGCATGATGTGGGTGGCAGTTTTTAGCGAATTTCATTCCTTATGTCGTCTTAACTGGTGAACTATGTTTTCTGATAGTGAGGAACATGTGTACCAAGTTTTACTGATATCGTCAGTTCTGTCGTGTCTGATTATGGAATAATGGGTAACAAATTAGTCATCGCCGTATCACTTCACTTTTCTTCACTTTATTTTCATTCTAGCTATTGGGACGACGGGTGGTTATTTGCCGACTTGCCTATTTTTGAAGTAACACATCATAAGAAAAATAGTTCTAACTGATGAGTAACGTGCATGCGCAATACTAATTGTACGTCATATGAAAAGCACTTACCTATTACTTCGCAATTGCAAGATATTCGTACGCACCAATTCTTCTGTTCTTACGAAACGCAATGAAAGTTCTTCTGACCAATCTTGACTCCCTCGGCCAACTACCGAACGACTTCTGCAGTTTTCGTTGTAGAGAACGCAACAATACTTATTGTCTGAAAAGGCGAAGTGGTGACGCGGCAGTGCCAGGAACTAGGTCACGTGATGAGGTACAGCGAGGCTACGGTTAAACTAGCGCCCAAGAAGAAGACGCAAGAAGCTCACAATAAGTATGTGACCATTGATATGGATAAATGTATTATCAGGCAGCAATTTCTATGGCATCACGAACAATAGAAAGGAATACGAAATTTGCGAAAACTGCACAACTTTTGTCAAACAGAAATGAGATTCAATGCTAGCAAGGATACCCTTAGAAGCGATGTTATGTCTATGGATTTTAGTTTTAGAAAGTGTCAGAATTAACGTTTTGTTTTGTGCGGATGAGAGGGCATTCCGCATTGTTGCTAAAAGACAATACTTTCTCAGGTGTTCATCAGAATCAAAGCGACCAGTAGTTTACTTAGATGAAACATGTATTCACCTGCATTATACAGTATATAAATGTTGGCAAAGTGATAGTGGGCGAGTAGTACTGTCAAACAAAAGTGCCGGTCAGAGTTCGATTGTTGTTCATGCAGGTGTAGAAAGGTGTTTCACGGCTCAAAAACCCAAAACGTCAGACTATCACTCAGAAACGGATAGCAAACATTTTCAAAATTACGTCGAAACGCAACTTATGTCAGGCTTACTAGCAATATCGTTATCCATTGTAATTGCTCGCAGCGTATTTAGACATACGGAATACTTCTAGCCATTGGAGGTGTTTGACATGTTTGACTGTAGTAATGTTCAATCATTTTTCCCCATAATACGGGAAGAATAAAACACTCGGAAACTGTCATTGAAGGGCTTGAGCAAAATTGCTTCAGGCTTAACATGTAAACGCAGTATCGAAAATTCCATTTGAATTTCCAAATTAGATTTCGAGTTCTGCAAAATTTGTTGTGCGTAAACGCACGGCGCGTAACAGGCTGGCAGAGCTCCACTCATAGGAATACTGGCGTGCAAGGTAGCGAGACAATTTGACTGGCGCGTACGCCAGACGGCTTCCCCCACTCTGTGCCTCTAGCGTAAACTCGACGGTGCTGCCACAGTGGCGAGGAAGAAATTAGTCCTCCTCCCTCCCCTGGTACAACAGGGGAGGCCGGCAGGTAGTCGAGGCGCCATGCCACAGTTCCCGAAGCGCTCACTCCGAGGTTTTGTATCGAATCCCCTCTTGAGCATGAATGTTGAGTTTGACTTTAAAAAAAAAAAAAAAAATAAAATAAAAATTAAAAAAGTTGGGGCCGGCAGATTTGCCGCCCCTCGGAAAATGCCGCCCCGTGCGGCCGCACGTTTCGCACGTGCCTTGCGCCGGCCCTGCCCTAAATATTAGGGTCTACTAGTTTTAATTTTTTTTAATTATTTACAAAAAACACATTATGAACCACTACTACAGGAAGTAGTCGTACCGGTTTTTTTACCCGGTTCTTGGCAATAACTAAAAAAACCGGTTACAACCGACACCAAATAAATACCGAAAAAAATCGGTTATTCAAAACTAAAATACCGGTATCTGTTTTAACCGGTCGGTTTTTCCCATACCTACCCTATAATGTAGCTGATGATGAGGTGAACGTAACCAAGGTTTTAAAGTTTTGTGATTTGTCTGGACTCTGGCCACAACATTTAGGCTGGATCTTTTAGTGTATTGCAGACTGCGTGACTTATCTTTGTCAGCCATGTATCAGCCAGCCACATCCATCTGCAAAATTTTTTAACTTCTTATGCCAGTTTTCCGTTTTCAGACAAACTTTTAATTGTGACTTGCAAAAGCCTTTATTGTATTTTTTTAACTGTAAACAAAGTTTGGTTAGCTTTGCTGCCATTTAATTCTTTTGCTGGCTTTTATTTTTATTTTTATTTTTATTTATTTATTTATTTATTTATTTATTTTTTTTCGACTTAACTACGTTGTCATCAGTCCCTAAACGTACAAACTACTTATGAACTAACTAACACTAAGGACGGCACAAATATCCATGCCCGAGTGGGGATTCGACCCCCCGACCGTAGTGGCCGTGCAGACCGTGACTGGAGCGCCTCAGTCCCCTCGGCCACTGCGGCCGGCTAGTCATTTTTATTTAGTTTGTTCACAGTCTTCTCTTACTAACTTGTTTTGGCGATAAAAACTTTGGTGTCGTGCACCCAAAATGCCATATCAACCTACCCACATAACTAGCATTCTATGGATTGAAGCATGGGCTGTTAGATCCCTTATTTGGGTGGCTAAGTTATAAAATAAGAAATGGGTAATGGACAGGCTGAAGTTAGATCCAGTGAGGATAAGTGAGTTCATTGGCGGAATGAACAGGACTTCTGGTCAGGTGAGTACAGGACTACAAGTACAAAATCAGTCAGGGTAAATTCAGGAGTAGGACTAAAACTGAATAAGAAAGTGGGAATGCGTTAAAGCTTTCACGAACAGCACTGTGAATGTATCGCTGCAGTCTAGGTAGACCGACTTGAAGCCACACCCACCACAATAGTACTAGATTGAATGGCAGATGATGAGGAGATTGTAAAAATATATGATGAGACAAAAGAAATTATTCAGGCAGTTAAGGGGGAGAAAAACTGAATTGTGACAGGTATTGAAATAAGTGGTAGAAAAATGAAGAAAAAGAAGTGTAGTAAGTGAATAAGGGCTGGGAAGAAAGAATGAAAATGGAGTTTGTGTAATTTTGCATAGAGCATAATTTAATCATCACTAACACTTGTGCCGGCCGCGGTGGCCGAGGGGACTAAGGCGCTCCAGTCACGGTCTGCACGGCCACTACGGTCGGGGGTTCGAATCCCCCCTCAGGCATGGATATTTGTGCCGTCCTAGTTCGTAAGTAGTTGATAAGTAGTTTGTAAGTTTAGGGACTGAAGACCCCGTAGTTAAGTCCCATAGACTATACAAACATTTGAACATTTTTGAACTAACACTTGTTTTGATAATCATGAAAGAAGTATATATATTTGGAAGAGACCAGGAGACAGTGGAAAGTTTCAGATTGATTTTATAATGATACGACATAATTTAAGAGCCAGGTTTTAAACTGTAAGACATTTCCAATGGCACATATAGTCTTTGACCATATTTGATTGTTTATGAGTTGTAGATAAGAAGTAAAGAAACTGAAGATATAGGAAAATAAGGAGATGAGACCTAGGTACATTGAAGGAACTCTGTTCCTTATGAGTGTCACAGGGAGTACTAGTTGTTTTGTCGTCCTGGTCAGCCTCTGTTTGTCGTTCCCGTCCTGTCTTTCAGGAAACATTCTATCAGGATGCGTGGACAGCTAAAGCAGCTATATAGATTAGTAATACAAGTTTTTATACCGAACTGTACAAAGATACTCAACTTAAAATCTCTCTGTGTCTCTTCTCGTGTCGTTGTCTTCTGTACAATGCTTGCTGCGTTGAGTCCTAGTGACTGCCTAATTCGGAGCCGAGTTCAGACTGGCTCGTCCAGACGCAAGTCGGCCTAGATATAGCAGGTTGTAAATGGCGCGCTTCTACGGTTCTTCCCTCCAAGAGGCGCGGTGCCAGCTTGCATCTGGCGTGTGGCTCTGACTTTACGCCACAACATCCCTCCCCCCCCCCCCCCCCAAGTGCCGAACCGTTGTCGTGTAGGGAGCTCGACAACAGGAGAGGAGGCAGGCTCGTGGACGTACTGATGGACCGGAATCTGTAGGTGCAGAGAACGCCAGACTACAGGCTGGGCCCCGCCATTTGGCCTGAGCTCGCGACGGAGCGTCCTCCAGAAAAACCTCCGAAAAGTCCACATCCACGACCTGGGGCCAGGTGATGACGTAGACGGTGATGTCGGTGTCGACGTCGGCGTCGGATGCTGCGTAGTGTGCTGGTCCAGTTCCATTAGTATCTCGGGCGGAGGCGGAGGCGGCGAGGGCACCGTCTCCATGAAGTCAGTCCTTGGTGCCGTGGATTTCTGCTGCGGGAGCGGCTGCCGAGGTCGCACGGGCAGCGGAGGCCGCGCGGTCTGCTTGTTGCGTGAATCTGCCGAGAGAAACAACAAGGGCGAATTTGATTGCGGTGCATTCGTACCACGCCATCAGCTCCTGAAATTTCAAACATGGAAGCTCCAAAACATTTGACGACCTCGACCCACTCTCATCGTCTGCCACCGCTGAAAACGCTGTAAAAGACTGGGTTATGCGGAGCGAATCAATACTTGCGTGTCGTCGGCTGCTGCTCCGGGTGGCACGGTGGGTGGAGCAACCTGAGCAAGGTGCGGTGTCGTCGGCCGTGCAGAACCTCGGCCGGCGATGATCCTTATCATGGATGCGAGCGGTAGGAGGCGAGGAACAGTTGCAAAGCTGCCTCCCGCGAGTGCTCGGAACGAAGTTTGAACGAAGTTCAGGGAGACTTTCCAGACAAGAAATTGAAGACAATGCCCTAATCGTGCTACTAGAAGTCGTAGAACATATTGGCACTGCAAATGAGTAATCACTAAAAGCATCAACCACAATAAGCCACTTAGTGTTCCAGACGGGACCAGCATAGTTAATATGCACTCGTTGCCATGGTGAATCTGCTTTGGGCCACGCAAAAAATTTCTGAGGTGGGGCGGACTGGTTGGTAGCGCAGACTGAACACTGTGACGTCATCTGTTCTATTTGGGCGTCCATACCCTGCCAAGTACAATGTCGTCATGCCAATTGCATAGTGCGAACCATTCCCCAATGTTCATGGTGAAGTAAGTTCAATACTTCTTTCTGCAAACTTCGCGGGATCAACACACACGATTGTCCACTGTCAGTTGAAAATTGTATGACACCTCTATGGACTGAAAGTTCATTTCTTCTAGCAAGCCGGCCACGGTGGCCGAGGGGACTGAGGCGCTCCAGTCACGGTCTGCACGGCCACTACGGTCGGGGGTTCGAATCCCCCCTCGGGCATGGATATGTGTTCCGTCCTTAGTCTTAGCTAGTTCATAAGTAGTTTGTAAGCCTAGGGACTGATGACCCCGTAGATAAGTCCCATAAGTTCTACAAATATTTGAACATTATTCTTCTAGCAAAATAGCTATTCACCAGCGAATTTTTAATGTCACGCTGTGAGCGAGGCAATTCTGTGCGAATGTAGCGCAACAAAATTCGTAAATCGGGAGTTTCCGTGGCCTGAGCAATTTTCCTATAGTCCAACGGGAATGAGAGCAACGAACTATCTTCCTGTGCATCTATCTGACAACAAGTAGTCTTTATCAGGGCCAATCGGAAGACGGGAAGTTGCGTCGGCATTTCCATGGCGAGTTGTGTGTCTGTACACAATCTCGTACTGATACTGTGATAAGAACGATGCCCAACGTTGTAATTTGCTTGTCGTAAGAGTAGGAATTGGCTTGGCCGGATGAAACAATGACTACAAAGGCTTGTGGTCAGTTACTAAATAAAACTTTCTCCCATACAAATAGTGATGGAATTTCGTGACACCATACACTATGGCTAAAGCTTCCTTCTCAATTTGAGAATAACGGCACTGTGTGTCTGTCAAAAGTTTGGACGCAAACGCTATCTGACGGTCCGTATCCCCATGTCTATGTGACAGCACTGCACCTAGACCATACGATGGTGAGTCATCTTGCAAAAGAACTGGTTTTTGTGGATCGAAGTGCAACAAACATCGATCAATGAGCAATGCATCATTTAACTGTTGAAATGCGCATTGGCATTTGTCTGTCCAAACAAGACGAACACTTTTACGGCATAGCCAACGCAAAGGGGCTGCAATTTGTGCTGTGTTGGGAATAAACCTAATATAGTAAGTTAACTTTTCCAAGACGGATTGTAATTCTTTCACATCTTTCGGTGCTGGCATGTCAAAAATGGCAGGCAATTGGGATTGCATGGTGTGCATACCTTGACTGTTTATCACGCGTCCTAAATACTGCAGTTCCGGTTTGAAAAAGTCACACTTCTCTAAGCGACACATGAGACCTGCATCTGACAAAACTTGAAATAATTTTTTCTAATTTGCAATGTGTTCTTCTGGGGTCGGCCTGACACAACCATGTCGTCCAAGTACTTTGAACAACAAGGCAACCTAGTGTGAGATTACCGCCAAATAGAAATACTGGTAATTAATAGCATTTGATAATTAAACAGTATGAAGTTCACTGCAAACATTGACCATGCCAATGCACTAAATGTTACACAATTTTAATCTTATTAATTATGGTAGCAATGTATGTACGCAGTTGGGTGACAACATTTATAGTTAGGCCAAAGGTAGAAATTCTCCACGTTGAGATTTGCTGTGTGCTTGTAGCTGACGGGAGGCCAGCGAGCAGGCCGACGTTGGTGGCTTGTTCCAGCTTAGGGTTTTCCAGTTCGTTTCCGGTGAGGGGAGAGAGGGATAATGGCGAGTGCCAGGCACAGTGCAGTCCACAGCGTGAAATAAAATATTCTAATACTACTGGCATTTGAAGTAATACGATGCAGTTAGGAACCTTTAAGGCCCTCATTAAAAAATAGCCTGTTGATAAATAAACAATACATTAGCTGATATAGTCACATCTGGCGTAATATGCTTAATTGACAATGAAAAGTAATAAATTACCAACGAAGACAAGACAGTTACATAACTAGCATGGCAATGTTTGTTCATAAAAATAATATATTAACTATTTCTCATTTTATTTTCAATTAATCTTGTGTATTTTTATCTTGAAGTATTCAGTTAAATCACTTATCTGTGACATAAGAAATTGCACGATTATGATAAATAGTACAAAGTATGTTTATACCAATATAAAAACCTAAGAAGACAATTTATTTAATGTGTAGTGTAATTATTTTGATTTTAAGTAAAGTTTTAGAAATGTATTGGCTGAGCGCTGTACGTTGGCAAATCGGTTAGAACAGCTCACATGGGGAAGTTGATGACGGAGGGGAAAAAACCCCGGCAGTTGAACTTTTGGCGCGCGCGCGCGCGCGAGGGCAGGAAGTGGGGACTCGGGAGCACGTGGAGTAGCTGGCCGGGCGGCGTCGCTCGGCAATCAGTCGGCATGTCGATATCGAGGTGGTGACCTTAGATTTGTGTGTGGCAATCGCCACGTGTGGTTGCTCGTCGTAGACTGTACCAAGTTAAATCGAGTGCTACTGTGTGTTTGTGAATATTTAGCCGGTGGAACAAGGTGTGCATCGCATTGAATTAAAGTGACTGTGATTTGTTAATGTAACACGTGTCGTCGCATAGGCATGAACATAAACGGTGTTTGAGACAGCCACGTGGTGTGAAAACAATTCGCGACAAATATTCATTTTGTCTGGGGGCTCACGAGCTATATCTTTATTTGGTAAATGTGTCGACGTACAGACGTATCAGCCACAGGGTTCAAATATTGTGAAATAAACAACATAAAGTGAACTTTCACGTGTTTTCAAAAATAGTAGTTAGTACACCCTTTTCTCTCATGAACTTGATTTTATTATGAATTTGTTTTGTTAATCATATGCAGGGAAGGAAAGCTGCGAACGTGTGATATCATCCCCTAGAAAACGAGTCAAACAGTCGCAATCACAGTTCCAGTGTTTTTGCATGTTTAGGAATTTGGTTCGCAGTTGGTGATTGTGAGTTTTAAAAATAAATCTTTCCCTATTTTAAACTCTCACCCCGACCTTCACGCTCGCACTAGCTCTAAGCTGTTCTAAATATCTTTGAAAAATTGCGGGCGCAGATGCACTGCCAAACGGTAGACGCAAATATTTAAACAAGCCCAGATGAGTATTGACCACACCAATTTTTCTGTGATTCTTCGTCGAGTGGTAGCTGAAGGTAAGGATTGTGCAAATCTATTTTTGAGAAATATTTTCCTACACCCAATCTGTCCATTAAATCTTCTGGTCTAAGCAAAGGATAACTGTCTACAACTGTTTGTGGATTTACTGTGGCCTTGAAATCAACACAAACGCGGATGCTACCTGACGACTTCGGCAAAATTACAAGCGGACTCTTCCACTGACTAGCTTGTATTGGTTCAATTGCACCATTTTCTTGCGATCTGCGAAGTTCTTGTGCTACTTTGTCACGTAAAGCGAGCGGTACTTGCGTATTTTGTGACACAGGTGCGGCCAGAAGTTGTTGCACGGTTGACAGTAGAGAGGCAATTTGTTGACACTGGAACTGAAACATCTGCATTAATTGCTGTGCATCGAGCTCAGAAAGCTGCGGCGCAGTGACAATGGCAGTGTTAGTGGGGACTGACATTTTGCTAAAACAGCAATAAGAACAATTCAAAAATATATAGAACTGACTCGTATCCCTGCAATAGAAATTCATAAAGGATTATATGCAGCAGTTTCGGAGACCTGGAATAAATGGACAAGCGTAGTGTCAGCAATTTAATATTTTGTCGCATTGTGGGTCTTTGTTCTCCTCGTCGCCATTTGTTTTGTCGTCCTGGTCAGCCTCTGCTTATCGTTCCCGGCCTGTCTTTCAGGAAAGGTTCTATCAGGATGCGTGGACAACTAAAACAGCTATATAGATTAGTAATACAAGTTTTATTTACCGAACTGTACAAAGATACTCAAGTTAAAATATCTCTCTATCTCTTCTCGCGTCGTCGTCTTCTGTACGATGCTTGCTGCGCTGAGCCCTAGTATAATGTGACTGCTTAATTCGGAGCCGAGTTCAGACGGGCTTGTCCAGACGCATGTCGGCCTAGATATAGCCGCTTGTAGAGGGCGCGCGTCTACGGTTTCTCCCTCCAAGAGGTGCGGTGCCAGCGTGTGATTGGCTGCGGATCGTCCGTTGCCTTCTCCACGATCGTTCTCGTGCATCTGGCGTGTGGCGCTGACTTTACGCCGCAACACTAGTCAACAATTCACTGAAATGTGAGCAAAAATAAAAGAAGATGAATAGCTAGCTTTAAAGATGAAATTGTGAAAGGTGCACAGGACCAAGCAGGTAAAAATAAAAGACCTAGAAGAAATTAAATTCTTGGGTATCACAGGACTGCGTGTGACGATTTAATAATGAAAAAAAAAAATCTCTACGTATTTCTAAGGGTTGCATGCCATAGTTTTTATTCTCACTTTTCTGTCTTTGTAATTAATTCATTTTTCTATTTTTTTTTTTTTTTTTTTTTTTTTTTTTTTTTTTTTTTTTTTTTTTTTTAGACAGGACTTCATCCGTCTATGTAATCGCTCCCTATCGCATGTAGCTGCATTTCATTCGCTTCCTTATGTAATTCTAAACATTTCTAGGGGTTGCATGCCGTAGTTTTTATTTTTCCGACTTTGTAATTATTTCACTTTTCCGGGTTTTGAGATGACTTCTTCCTTCTCTGTGAACGCTCCCAATCGCATGTTGCTGCATTTCAGTAGCTTCCTTATGAAATTCTACGCAGTCATAGGGGTTGCATGTCGTAGTTAATTGTCTTTATTTTTCTGAAATTGCATTTATACATTTTTATCGGCTATCGGAACCACGTGGGTTCGAACTCCGACCTCAGGGGTTTGTAGCTAGTCACCTGAATTCACGCCACGCCAGATAGTTTACTCTCAGATTGCAACTTAAGAGTACGCCGTGATTTTGTGTAAGAATCCGATTTTTAACATATTCACCTTCCGTGGGGTGCGATCATGTAACGTAGTCGTGTGTCGCCGTTAGCGTGTTTGCTCGCGGTCTAATCTAAATGCAACTTAACTTGCTATACTCACGCACCATATCAAATCAGGCACGACAAACCAGAGCCATCTTCGCAAAAAATCAAATCAAATCAAATGTTTGTTAAGCTTATGGGACTTAACTACGGGGTCATCAGTCCCTAAACTTACAAACTACTTATGAACTACTTACTAACTAGGACGGCACAAATATTCATGCCCGAGGGGGGATTCGAACCCCCGACCGTAGTGGCTGTGCTGACCGTGACTGGAGCGCCTCAGTCACCTCGGCCACCGCGGCCGGCCCATCTTCGCAGTTTTATTGTATGTTGTGTTGTGTGGTAGCTCCGTGTTTGCTGAATTTCGCCTACGATAGCGGCGCCTGCTTCTGCCTTGTTTCAGCACGCTGATTTTGGTGAGTTTCGCTGTTTCTTTGCGTGTGTGTGAGCGAATGAGTGTTATTTGTAAATCCCCCCCCCCCCCCCAGTAGCGTTAAGTTCTGTGTAATTTATGTTAAATTCAATGCATTTTTATTGTATTAACAAAATTGGTTCCCCATTTTGCTTGCGTTCGACCTGAATAAACAAGTTAAGTTCAGTATAATTTTGACTTGCCTGTAAATTGTAGCTTTCGAGCACCTTCCCCCTTTTATTTAATATTGTTTTTCACCAGTGCTGAGAACAACCTCAGATAAAAATTTTTATGTTTAAGTTCCGTTGCGCCATAAATGTTTTTCTTAGCCACATTTATCAAATAACTTTAATTGTGGTGGCTTGTTTATTAATTCCTGTGTGTAATTTCGTGTGAGCTGCTATGTATATTGGTCACTGTATCGTTAACTTCCTGTTATTAGAGTAATTTGAACCAAGTCACTTCTCAATTTGGGCCAGGGAACAAGGTTTTGCAGCAGGGAGTAGCCAGTAGCTTTTGCTAATTTTACTGCTAAAACTGCGATTGCGGTTTATCGTATCGCGACATTGCTGCTCGCGTTGGTTGCGTTCCAATGACTGTTAGCAGAATGTGGAATCGGTGGGTTCAGGAGGGCAATATAGAACGCCGTGCTGGATATCCCTAGCAGTCAAAATGACAGGCATCTTATCCGCATGGCTGTAACGGATCGTGCAGCCACGTCTCGATCCCTGAGTCAACAGATGGAGACGTTTGCAAAACAACAACCATTTGCACGAACAGTTCGACGACGTTTGCAGCAGCATGGACTATCAGCTCGGAGACCATGGCTGTGGTTACCCTTGGCGCTGCATCACAGACAGGAGCGCCTGCGCAGTGACGAACCTGGGTGCACGAATGGCAAAACGTCATTTTTAGCATGAATCCAGGGTCTGTTTACAGCATCATGATGGTCGCATCTGTGTTTGGCGATATCGCGCTGAACGCACATTGGAAGCGTGTATTCGTCATCGCCATACTGGTATAGGGTGCCATTGGTTACACGTCTCGGTCACCTCTTATTCGCATCGACGGCACTTTGAACAGTGGCCGTTACATTTCAGATGCGTTAAGACCCGTGGCTCTACCCTGAACTGCTATTATCATTAAGAGAACCAGTCATGAAGAAATTGTTCTACCTGGTATGCAAGATGTATGGGACAGGAGAAATACCTTCAGACTTCAATAAGAATATAGTCATTCCAATTCCTAAAACAGCAAGTGCAGACAAATATGAAAATTACCGATCTCTCAGTTTAATAAGTCATGGTTGCAAAATACTAACATGAATTATTTACAGATGAATGGAAAAACTGGTGGAATCCAAGTTTGGGGAAGATCAGTTTGGATTTAGGAAAAATGTAGGAACATGTGAGGCAATACTCACATTATGACTTATCTTAGAAGAGAGGTTAAAGAAAGGGAAATCAATGTTTTTAGCATTTGTGGGTCTGGAGAGAGCTTTTGACAATGTTGACTGGAATACAGTCTTTCAAATTCTGAAGGTAGCAGGGGTAAAATATAGGAAGCGAAGAGTTATATTCAACTTTTACAAAAACCAGGCAGCAATTATTAGAGTCGAAGGGCATGAAAGGGCTATAGTGATTGGGAAGGGAGTAAAACAGAGTTGTAGCCTTTCCCCAATGTTGTTCAACATGTATATTGAGCAAGCTGTGAAGGAATGCAAGGAGAAATATGGAGAGGTAATTAAAGTCCAGGGAGAGGAAATAAAAGCTAAAATGTTCAAATGTTTGTATAGCTTATGGGACTTAACTACGGGGTCATCAATCCCTAAACTTACAAACTACTTATAAACTAACTAATACTAATGACGGCACAAATATCCATGCCCGAAGGGGGATTCGAACCCCCGACCGTAGTGGCCGTGCAGACCGTGACTGAAGCGCCTCAGTCCCCTCGGCCACCGCGGCCGGCGAAATAAAAGCCTTATGGTTTATTGACGACATAGAAATACTGTCAGAGACAGCAAAGGACCTGGAAGAGCAATTAAATGGAATGGGCAGTGTCTTGAAAGGAAGGTATAAGATGAACATTAGCAAGAGTAAAACCAGGGTAATGGAATGTAGTGTCAGAAAATCAGGCAATGCTGAAGGAATTAGATTAAGTAATGAGACAATGGAAGTAGTACAGTAGTTGAGTTGTGTTATTTGGGTAGCAAGATAGCTTCTGATGGCTGAAGTAAAGGAGATATAAAATACAGAATGGCTATGGAATGGAAAGCATTTCTGAAGAGGCAAAATTTATTGAAATTCAATATTAGTTTAAATGTTAGGAAATGCTTTCTGAAAATATTTGTCTGGAGTGTAGCTTTGTATGGGAGTGAGACATGGATGATAAAAAGCACAGACCAAAATATGATACAAGCTTTTGAAATCTGGTGCTATGGACAAATGATGAAGATTAGATGGACAGATCTTGTAACTAATGAGGAGGTACTCAACATAATGAGGAGAAAAGCAGTTTCTGGCATATCCTGACTAAGAGAACACATTCTGAAACATCAAGGAATCAACTTAGCTTTAGAAGGAAGTTTATGGGGTAAAAATCATAGAGGGAGACTGAGAAACGAATACAGTACAAGCAGATACAAAAGGATGTAGGTTGCCGTTCGTATTGTCAGATGAAGAGGGTCGCACAGGACAGGGTAGCATGGAGAGCTACAATTAATCAAGAAGGGATTAATTCAAAAGAACCTTTGCTAGCATTCATTCAAACTGAAATGTTTCAAATGTTTGTTAAGCGTAAGGGACTTAACTGCGGGGTCAGCAGTCCCTTCCTTAACTTACAAACTACTTACGAACTTCCTTATACTAAAGACGACACAAACATCCATACCCGAGGGGGGATTCGAACCCCGACCGTAGCGGCCGTGCAGACTGTGACTGGCGCGCCGCAGACCGCTCGGCCACTGCGGCCGGCCTTCAAACTGAAACACAATAATTGAAATGTGATCATAAATGCAATGAAATAAGATGTATTTCAAATTAGTGAGCAGTCTCCACCATTTCTGCATCAGCCACAATGGAATGGAATGAGATGAAATAGTAATTCATTGTTTTGACAGTCATTTGTTGGTGATTTTAATGTGTTGCCGAACAAAAATTTGTGATTTTTTTTTCCCTGTGATTTTCCTTCATTGACTGGACTACTGTGGGGAAGCTGTTGAGTAGTTGGCTACTTTCCAGAAAATGTCAGCACCATATCTGTGAATGTGCAGTCACCACATCCTCAATTGTCGGACTTAGTGAAAAGTCTGAAAACTTTATGTATCTTGGATATAGACATCAGGATCAGTTTTAATATGGTGTGCCAGTTAACTAGGGTACCACTACAAACACTCAATCCGATTGTGCAGTGGTTCGATGAAGCTTTAGCATTTAATCACTTCCCACGTGCAAGCCAATTCGGTGAGTAGACCTTATAAGCCGAAAGAGGAAAAAGAGGAGACCAGAATGTAAGCTTTTTTTTAATGAAGCCTATTGAATTTATTAATATATGACTTATTTTACACTTTTTATAATTTAACCGATATACTAGGAAAATAATTGCACAAGTAATAAAATGAGTGGGCTCGCATTAATTTGAAAGTGGAAGAGGAGCAAAGCGGTGGAAATGGAGTGTATATGACAGCGGTCGGCAACTGGCGGAGGGCCAAAAACTGGACCCCCAAAAATATTTTGAAAGTATAAGTTACATACTCAAATTATTATAATAAATAAATAAAAACTTTTTTCTGTAGTTAACAATTCGTATAAGAACCACCCTTATATATTTTTCTAGAATTATACAATTAACTGCTGAATAATTAGAACCCTTAATGATTATTATAGGTAGATTAAATAAATAGTTGTCATGATGTGTAACACCGGAGAATAGACTGACGAGCGGCGGGAGAACGGAGCAACCTGGCAGGTGATCCGCATAAAAGCGCTGTACACACAAATGCAGCAACGGAACTTGATTCAGTGAACAACTAAATTCTATAAGTCAACTTCTTACTCTATCTCGGAAATCTCTACTTCAGCGGTCAGGGCATATCCATGCAAACATCAATTTTGTGGTCCTGCCGAACGAAAGCCAGAAGAAACTTCGCAAAATAATATAAGTTTTTGTCGATTTTTTTATACATTTCTGTTTTACATCTATTGTATTTCATATTAGTTTGAGAGTGAAAATTAAAAAAAAAAAAAAACGCACTGACGTGTTTTACGGCCCACTTTAGATTTGTAGTTTTATAAGTTTATGCAAACATTTTGGACCAAAATAATAAAAAATTAATTAATAATAGCGTCTGAAACCCTTTTTGGAAAAAAATTAGGTTCTGACGAGTTCCGAACCACTGACCTTCACCGTCACAGTCCAACACATTGCCCACTACGCTACAGCTAACAGTTAGGAATTGCGTTCTTTAATCTGAAACTACTGATGGCCGTTGTTAACTGATGCTAAATTGGCATTTGCAGACACTAGATTATCATTTATCGTACGAAGAACGACGTTTTTTTGTTAATTCTTCAGTGCGCCATTGCTTTGAAATGACAACGTGTAAGTTACAATAAGAAAATCATCAAATACGCAACGCAAGATGCCGTATGCCAGAGACAGTTCTGGGCGAGGAATGTCACGTGACATCTGCGAACGGCTGGTTTTCGATAATTTAATGGGTGTCAAAACTCCGTTATTTTTCGTTTATTCAATTTTCGCATCAGATGAACGGTTTATTTGCAATTAAAATTGCATTACAAACGGCTTTCTTTTTTTTTTTTTTTTTTTTTTTTTTTTTTTGTATTACAAACGTATTTTTTGTCCGAAATATTTCAAAAAGCGAGGTTCTGGTCTCTGGTAGCCAACAATTATGTCTGTAAAATTTGGTGCCGATCGGTTAACCGGTTAGACCTAAAAGGTGGGAACACGTTACAGCCAGACATCGTCAAATCTCCGGTATTTTTGCAAATATCTCTGCAACGATGCAAGATATGAAAAAAAAAATAGAGTGAAGTTGTAAAGTATTTTACCCTCTACCAATTAGGTTCTCTACCAATTAGGTTATTCAATTTTCGTGTCAGATGAACGGTTCGTTTGCAATTACAATTATATTAAAAGCGGCTTTTTTTGTATTACTACCTTATTTTTTGTCCGAAAAATTTGAAAAAGGGAGGTTCTGGTCTCTGGTGGCCTACAATTATCTGTGCAAAATTTGGTGCTGATCGGTTGAACAGTACGTCTTAACAACAGGGAACACGTTACCGACAGACAGACAGACATTCATCCCAAAATCGCCGTTATTTTTGCAAATATCTCTGAAACGATACGAGATATGAAAAAAACATAAGAGATCAAAATTGTAGAGAATTTTCTCCTCTACAAATTCGGTTATTCAATTTTCGTGTCAGATGCATGGTGAAGCCGTTATTTTCATTTAAATTTCGAGCTGTCAAAAGACGATCGCAAAGGCCCACTTTTAGTGTTACTACCGTAACCTAAAGTGGGCCAATAGTGAAGAATATTACTTTTCCTAGATTTTTGAATACAAATATGCTTGTTTGTTGTATTTCATATTACTTTGTGAATAAAAATTAGTAAGGAATATGATATTTTACTTTCGGACCTCGATAAAAATTTTCAAAAGTATCCGGACCCCATCTAAGATTGCTTGCCGACCTCTGTTATATGATCAGGACGTAAAATAACTAAGCGGCTTCTATGTTGCTAGCCGAAGAGAGAGGTCTTTACAGTTTAATTAATATGAGACTCTATGTGTAAAATTGAGCTAAAATAACCATATTGTTGTTCCACTCGGTGGCGCCGCTGACCTGCTAAGCAGGGTGTCGCCGAATATGGACAATCGGCTCGTAACTTTCAGCATAGCAGTAACAATAGCGGCAGCATCAAAGCTGGTCGCGGCGGTATTAAAACTGCTCACAGAAACAGCAGCACACGTTTTCAGTGGTGGCATCACCTTGGCGACTTGGTGGCACCTTTTCTTGTGCGTGGCAAATTATAGTTACGTTGTGACTTATCACATGGGTACTATTTCAAATTTCCGGTGCAGATCGGTTTAAAAAAATAATAATATTAGCTTTGATCAGCTTATTGAGAAAGTGAACCATCTTCAAAACATTTGTGAAGAGAAAATTTATGAATTGAGTACTGTGTAGTGACATGATAAAACTGGCCTCTCATTTTCAACTTATTTGCATTTGAACGTATGTGTAGCAAATGATGACGTGGAAACAGTTCTCCATCATAAATATTTTATGGACTGCTGAAACGACATTTTTGTTGTGCACACTGTGAAGGAAGTAATTATAATAACGCATTTTCACAATACTTCATGTGGTGATCATTACGTGAAAATACCTACCTCCGGAATGACACATTCTTGTGCAAAATATAATTCACAGAGAAATACGTAAAGTGCGTAAGATATTATGACTGTCTTTCTTGCTTGTTTGCATGTGGGAAGTGTAAAAGAATAAAGTATTTATTTAATTATTAATGTAATTTATTTGGCTTTTAGTTGTGCGAGTAGTTATGTTCAAATGTTTGTAAGCCTACTGGACCAAACTGGCATGGTCAGCAGTCTTAGCCGGCCGCGGTGGCCGAGGGGACTGAGGCGCTCCAGTCACGGTCTGCACGGCCACTACGGTCGGGGGTTCGAATCCCCCCTCGGGCATGGATATTTGTGCCATCCTTAGTTGTAAGTAGTTCATAAGTAGTTTGTAAGTTTAGGGACTGATAACCCCATAGTTAAGTCCCATAGACTCTACTAACATTTGAACATTTGATTTTCGTGAGTCTTAGACTTGCAAACAACAACATAAACTAACCTAAGGACAACACGTACAATCATGCCCCACGGAGGACTCGAACCTCCGCCGGCGAGCAACCGCGCGCTCCGCAGCAAGGCGTCTTAGAACGCTCGGCCACTCCACCACGGTGAGTATTTTTGTATTAGATCTATTCTATACGAGCGCTGAAATCGCGGCGGTATTAACGCTGAAAACGAGGCGTTAAATTTGCATACTATATAGGGCGCTAGAAACGCGACGTTAGCGTTGGGCGTATACTACACACCACGTATTTGGGGCGTTGGCGTTGGTTTTACGACATTGCCGTTTCAAAACGGACACTATCCAAATAAAAAGAGAAAAGCGAGACATTGGGGTACACACCCTGTGCTTGCAAGTAGACTATCAACAGGACAGTTTCAGTTAATGTTTCAGCAGTACCGAATGTACGGAGAGAAATTTTTTCATTATTATAGAATTTCACAATCTTTTACGTGTGGAATAAAGAAAGACAGTTGGTCAAAGTATATGTATTTTTTCTTCTTCGTTGCAGGGACACCGGTCTCGTTTTTTTTTTTTTTTTTTTTTTTTTTTTTTTTTTTTTTTTTTTTTAATAAACGGAATTCCGTTACTAAAGTGTCCCTTAGAGACTTCCACCTCTTCATTAGTTCTTTACTTGAAATAAAACTGTTTGTAAGTGCATAATTAGATAAAAGCAAGTCAATTGTTCTTGTTACTTCGCTTTGTATGATTAGTTTTTATGTTAATTACACTGTTTACTTTCTGAACATATATTTCGTAAGGTAGATATTGTGATCTTAATTTTAAAAAATAACAAAAAATAAAAATAATAAATGACCATGAGATTGCGGTACATACGTCTTGATGTTGTGAAATACAGTCCCCTGCCATAAGTACTAGTAAGATTATCAGCAACATAGACCAACAAAGTTGTAATCAAAGCATGCGATTTGGAAAAAAAATTACTGTTTACATAATATTTGTATAGATATGTGCTATCATCAAAATTCACTTGGTGTCCACAAAATGGAGAGTTAGTTTTCGTATAGTTGTTACACACCTGCTTTATCCTGATCAGCAACAATCATCACATGCCAATTTGGGTGCATGGCTTCGCAGACTTCGTTCCAGCACTTCGCCTTCAATTGTTTGTCGCTGTAGTACTTTGATCGGACTTAATAAATGGCAGTCTGCTTCTCAATTTCATATATAAATTTCTCCGTATCAAACATATTGACCGGCGACAAATAACAACTTTAGCGACACAAGGTCAGTCTCTGCGCGTTACTGCCGAGGGGACTGAGGCGCTCCAGTCACGGTCTGCACGGCCACTACGGTCGGGGGTTCGACTCCCCCCTCGGGCATGGATATTTGTGCCGTCCTTAGTTGTAAGTAGTTCATAAGTAGTTTGTAAGTTTAGGGACTGATGACCCCGTAGTTAAGTCCCATAGACTCTACAAACATTTGAACATTTCTGCGCTTACGCCTCGTATAGCAGGGTACCAACGTTACTGACACCGCGTTTTTACGCCTCCGGCCGCGTTGCTAGCGCCCAACGTCGGGCTAACGCGGAAACACCGACGTCGAAAACGCTCGTATAGTTTGTCTCAATGTTGTGACATTGCTCCAGTCACCCGACGTTAACGCGGCGTAGTCAACGCCGCGATTTTAGCGCTTGTATAGAATAGCCCTTATAGTCGGCGTCAGCTACGAAGGCGGCCCAGTTTTCCGTTCTGCACATCCCCCTCCATTACTGAAATGGCAGCCAATAATGTTCACTCTGTATGCGTGTGGCTGGCCGCGAGTTACGCAATGTTTCTCCCGCAGGCGCAACTGTAGGCGCTCGGCCGTAGCTCCTCCCCTCCTCGCTTCCCCTATCGCCCCTCCTCTTTGCGCGGAAGCGCCTTCTTATATGACGCCATTTGACTTGGTATGCCTTAGTTATTGAGACTGCCTTATATGTAGTTTGTCCCGTCCTGTTCTTTTAACCCAGATAGCGCTGGCGTCCTTCCAGAAGGACGAGAACGGCAGCTTACTTCTTTATTTTTGAATGTAACAATTCGTGTACAGTGTCATTTTATTTCTTTGAATTGCAGCTCCCATTGCAGATCAATTTTAGCTTGTATTATCGATTGCAAAGTGGTTGGATACAGCTGCAAAGTTGAGGTTCATACAGAAGCTACTGAAGACTAACTCGTTACTGGGCTTATATTTCTGGAACTTTCTTCAATTTTTGAGACATTTATATGTATATATTTCATCTTAAATATTGTTTTAATAATAATGATTCGTCAGATTAAAATTATAAAACATTCACTTTGATGTCATTCCAGAAAGAAGGGCAGTATTGCAAAACTAATGGCGTGATTGTGAAAGAAAAAAAAAAAAACCTTATAAAGATCTTGTGCAGTCATATGAAGGTACTTAATAGCTTCTGAGAAAAAACTTTAACCAAAAATAATTCCGCGCTATCTGGGTTAAGTAACTAAATACTACTCCTGTTGTGGTAATAGTTTTCTAAAGTAAGTGATTTCGAGAAAAGCAAACGTAAATACGAGAACCGCCGAATATGATACGTCAGCATGGTGAGTGGGGACGAGGGGAGGGGGGCGAGAAACACTAGCTTTGTTCATTATACCGTGTGTGCATCAATTCATGTGTTTATGAATGCTTTAATGCTGCAGGTAAAGGCAACATACAAGTATAGGGTGACATGCATCGGTGCCCACATGTGTCCCATATTTTTATTTTGGAAATATGGTCTCCCTAGGACTCTAGTTCTGACAAAGTTTTATAATGTCCTGCGAAAAGTCTGGATATTTAGCTTTGATAGAGGCACAGACTCTTTTTACATTTTTTCCCTTGGAAATAGTGTCCAAACCGGTAAATTCATTGAAAATCAGTTCAAACTGAGACTGTGGAGCTACTCATCTGTCGGTACTGTGAGCCCATGCGACACAGAGCTGCAATCGAACTAAGATGTCCAGGATGTGTTGGAGGACTTAAAATATCATGAGAAGGTGTTCCCAGAGTGTTGTCCATATTGTTTGCTCGATATGCGATGTAGCCAGCCAGATACCGAAATCATACTGCAGAGCAGTCTTTGACAGCAGATTCTTGTGCTACAGTTTGAACAGGAAACTTCATACTTTGCAGCTTTCTTTCACCATCGATCATTTCTAGTGCCTCATTCACATCAGGCAAAATTCCTTTGAACAGATGTGACGTCAAAAATCCGTCACTGTTACCTGCTTCCAATGAAGTTTCATTTGACAGAGGAATATTGTTTGCATTATGACCCAAGAGTAGTAGCTACAATCGGTGTTTCTCCTCCACTGAAGAGGGATTCAAATGAAAATGACCGATGTCTCTTATTTGTGAGAAAAAATTCTCCAATGCGTCGACTGCGGCGCGTCAGTAACGTTCTGCACGGCCACTGTAGTCGGGGGTTCGAATCCCCCCTCGGGCATGGATATTTGTGCCGTCCTTCGTATTAGCTAGTTCGTAAGTAGGTGTCACCTACACAACATACAGTGAAAGCAGTGACATCCCTCCTCCTGAACAGGTGAAACCCAACAGCGTATTCATATTTGATGATGTTGCAGTTGAGAACAAAGACCAGATTCGGAGATATTTCTGTTTTGGGAGGCGCATGGGCATCGATTTATTTTATCTAAGCCAAACATATTCCAGAATCCCAAAACAGTTGCTTCGAGATAATGCAAACCTCATTATCGCTTTCAAACAAGACAGTCTGAATTTAAAAAATATTTACAACTCCCATGTCAGAACTGATATGTCGTTCACTGAGTTTGTGAAGATCTGTGCAGACTGTTGGAATCATTCACAGTAAGGGTTTCTAGTTATAGATAAAACACGGAAACTGAACGATGGTAGGTACAGACGGAACTTTCAAGATTTTCTGCATATATAACGATACATATAGCTCAATGTGTGTTAGTGTGCTCAGAGATACGGACAAATTCGCACGTATGTCTAGCGATCCAGGCGCACACAGTCAGAACATACGCATGTACATGGATTCAAAATTCCAAACTCTCGAGCGTCGAATTGAGAAAGTACATACAGATCTAAAGCAGTATGCTACGCAGCTCCTAGTACTTAACAACCAGGTAAATGCACATGCTAATGTACTTGAAAAAAATGTGAGCACCTTAAGTACAAACATCGATGATATTGAGAGAGAAAAAATCGCAGTGTTGAGATGTCGACCAAACAGAAAGTCATTCAGGCGCGAAGGGCTGTTCGTGAGAAATTGTGGCTGCTAAAGTTGGGACAGCTGAACCGTGAGCAAACATTAAGAGAGAAACGTTTAAACCGGTTACTGATTCCCTCAAGCATCTCAAAACGAGTTCACGTCCAGAAGAAGAAGAAGAAGAAGAAGAAGACTCAATCGCAAATTCTAGAATAGAAATTCTAGAATAGCAATTCTAGAATAGACAAAATATACAGTGTTAGCAAAGTAAAACCATACACGCTTGGCTCAAAGCCTATAAAATTAACTGAGAGCACAATTCAGATTGATTTACAGAGAGTTTGAAAGAACCCCAGGTCTATTAGATCTTATTTTTGAATCGAGCTCTCTACAGGCATGTTAGCATCAGAACCCTTTTGTCAAAATGTTTCTTCTCATGATGCTGACTACGTCAAGTACATTAAACTTATATTAATGATCAGGTTGATGAGGTGTTAGCCGATTTTTACAGAATGATAATAATATGATGAACAAAAAATTTATTCTAAAAACAATTTATTATTACATTACAGTTTAATTTACACAACATTATTCTTCTGCAAGGCACTCAGCCACTGCAGGACCTCATCTTCCACGTCGCTGTTCCAGACCCCTGTGAAAGAAAGAAGCAGAAAATATGTAAAACATTTTAATCATAACGGGGCAGACTAACATGATACATCTCTCCATTCTAGTCAGTCTATTCGTCTGTGAATAAGAACATCACCCTACATGCTTTTGAGTTGGATTAATGTATTCACCCCTCATTCTCCCTCTAAAATTCACAACTCACACACGTTCTACTAAAGTCAAGTGGATTAATTTACGATGTTTCAGAATATATCTCACCAATAGAGTCAGAAACTCTTTTTTCCCCTCCTAATTCTATCAATCTACCTATTTAATCATCATCACCCATCTGTAACGCTGCATTTCAATGCCTTTATCATCTTGTTGTCAGAACTCTGTATCGCCTACATCGTTCTCCTATACAATACTACACACCAGACAAACGCTTTCATAATGGACATCCTAACATTTACATTAAGATCGAACCTCATCAACAGAAACACTTTTCTTACCATAAACGTTCTACGCATAATACATTCTCTCAAATCCAGACATCAGAAGTTATTTTACCTTCCAAATAACAAAACGCACATCATATTGAAAATAGCCTATTGTACATGAAGCATTCTGATACCAACTGTCTATTTTACGTATTAATATTGAGCTCATGATCCCACGATTTGTAACATCTGTCAAATGCGTGAGATACTTCCTACGTTTTGAGGTAAATTGAACCTCTCTCTCGCTCATATTTCACAAACAGCCTAAATTCAAATGTTCAAATGTTTGTAGAACTTATGGGACTTAACTACGGGGTCATCAGTCCCTAAGCTTACAAACTACTTACGAACTAGCTAAGACTAAGGACGGCACAAATATCCATGCCCGAGGGGGGATTCGAATCCCCGACCGTAGTGGCCGTGCAGACCGTGACTGGAGCGCCTCAGTCTCCTCGGCCACCACGGCCTGCTCAGCCTAAATGATCAGTACAGTAAGTCCTCATCGTAAAAGGCACAAAGTTAAACTACGGACCAAAATGCATTCAAAACTAATGGGTTCTCTATCATACGAATGAAAGTTCCATCAGTTCAAGCAATGCTCGATACAAACCTCCTGTTTTAGAAAACGTACACAAGCTCTCCTACATGTTAGATGTAGTGTCCCTAACTGTCAGCAGTTTGCGTAAATTCAGTTTGTAAAAATCGTTCTACTGAATTCATTCGTTGTATGAAACCATAGGGGTGATTCTATCATGACCGTTGAACCGTGAAATAGCAGATCTCATACTACAGGAAACTCGGGTAACCATTGAACTAAAAAATGTTCAAATGTTTGTATAGCTTATGGGAGTTAACTACGGGGCCATCAGCCCCTACACTTACAAACTACTTATGAACTAGCTAACACAAAGGACGGCACAAATATCCATGCCCGAGGGGGGATTCGAACCCCCGACCGTAGTGGCCGTGCAGACCGTGGCCGGACCGCCGCAGTCCCCTGGGCCACCGCGGCCGGCAAGCATTGAACTCTACTCATTATTTATAGAAAAACGTTTACCTCTTATACCCCAATTACGTTAATGCTCTTGAATAATTCCTAAAACTTATGATATTTTAGATACACACGTTTTTGTTAGTAGTAGTGACGTTAGTCAACTAGAGGTAAGACAACGAACTGATTATTTTATTTAGAAAACACCTACATTATTGATAAGATTTCAGAGAAGGCAACTAAAATTTATCAATATAAAAGTATTACTTACATGAAACGTATTTAGCCCATAGAAATAATTACTACAAAAACATAACCCACTTCCAAGCCTCCGCTGTCATCAAATCAAAAACTTGATCAAGCGGTTCGGGTTTAACAGAGATGTCTGCTGAGTTATCAGATATATTCAAACACAGACAGTGCGGCGGGACATCTACATTTCGTACTGATTCTACAGTTGATATAGACAGTTTGCCAAGTAGGAACTGTGTGCTGGATCAAATCATCTCGCATTGACATGGTTGTATCCACTGAAAATGCCTTTCTGAATATGCGGTGAGCCTATGAGGATTTCATATAGGTACGAAAACTGGTTGCAGTGCCTTTTGGCTACCTAGTTTCAGCTACTTTCAACATTACCCAACACACTACATTCTACATGATTAAATTAGGGGTGGAAGGTAGTGCGATGGGTAATGTTGAAAGTAGCTGAAACTAGGTAGCCAAAAGGCACTGCAACCACTTTTCGTACTTATGAAGTGTATGCAAATCTGGTTGGTTGGTGTTGGGTGTTTAAAGGGGAGTAACTGCCGGGTCATCAGTCCCCTGTTCCCAGCTAAGAGATCACAGGATTTCATGTATGGTTAAAAATAAACACCCTGCAACCAGTACAGAAGATGTACAGGAAGACAGTGTTGGCCATAATTACAACATAAAAAAGAAAAAGGGAACCACAGTAGAGGTGGAACTAATAATCAACTATACTTAAAATCACAGCAGATGTTGTTGGCTGGCTTATCACTAGGATAATAATGGATGAACCAGCCATTCTACACATACTACAACAACCAGTCGGAAATAGGACTGACAAGACAAAAGTGACAACAGATTAAAACTATAAGCGGTGTAAGCCTGAAGATCAGGCATACGAACCCACCGTTAAAGCTTGTGATAAAAACTAGCTGCGCGAATAAAACCTAAAACACAGTCAGCCATAGAGGCGTCATCAGCTAAAATCGAAGGAAGCGCAATAGGTAAGTTAAAAGACTGCCGCAATGCAGCTAAAAGTGGACAGTCCAACAAGATGTGAACTGCAGTCAACACAGCGCCACAATGGCAGTCTGGCGGTTCCTCTCTACGTAAGAGGTGGCCTTGTTAGCCACGTATGGCCTATACGCAGGCGACAGAGGACGACTGAGTCCCTTCGAGAAGGCCTTAGGGAAGTCTTCCAAGCTGCTGTCGTAAGCTTGATTCCACGGAGCTTATTGGGCATACTCATTGTTGCCCATTCCGAATTCCAGGCCTGCTTGGCCAGCTGATCAGCGCGTTCGTTCCCTGGAATTCCAATGTGGCCCGGGGTCCAGATGAAAGCCATAGAACGGCCTGACTTGCCAAGACTAAACACCGTGACTTGGATGGATTGCACCAAATGGTGTTTGGGGAAACAGTGGTCGAGAGCGTGCAAGGCACTCAGAGAGTCACTGCAGGTAAGATATGACTTCCTGGGGCATGCTCTGAGATGGTCGAGTGCACGGGTTATTGCGATCAGCTCCGCTGTAAAGACAGGTAAGCCAGGGGGCAGGGAGCGCTGTTCAGTGTGGTCGCCATGAACATAGGCGTAAGCCACTCTGCCGTCTACCTGGGAGCCATCAGTGTATATGACGTCTGCATCACGGAATGTGCCAAGTATGTCCAGAAACTGGTTTCTAAGTAATTGTGGTGAAATCGATGCCTTTGGATCGCAGGACAGTTGCAGGTGAAGCTGGAGGCGAGGGATGGTCCAAGGAGGGATATTAGATAGGCAAGAGAATGCAGGACGGAGAGGAAAGGACTCGAGTGAAGAAAGACGAGAATGTACCCGGACCGTGACTGGAAGACCCAATCTGGGTCGACATTGTGGAGAGGGAAGGTTGGTATTTGCAAACAATAACCTGAGATTTGGATGGTGAGGCGTAGCGTGGACATGGACAATGTAGGAGGCCAGCAACTGTTGCTGGCGGTACCTCAAGGGAGGAATGCCAGCTTCGGCAAGGAGGCTAGGCACAGGGCTGGTGCGGAATGCCCCTGTTGCTAAACGGACACCACCATGAAGAATGGGATCCAAGATCCACAGTGCTGAAGGTGGTGCAGAGTCATACAGCTGGCTCCCATAATCCAGGCGTGATTGGATGAGCGCCTTAAAGAGGTGCATGAGAGTTCGACGGTCAGCTCCTCAGGCAGTGTGGCTGAGGCATCGCAATATATTTAGGTGCCGCCAGCACTTCTGCTTCAGCTGACGAAGGTGTGGCATCCAAGTCAGTCGGTTGTCAAACAGCAAGCCGTGAAACCGATGGCTTTCTGCGACATGAAGCTGGTCAGCAGCTAGGTACAGTTCTGGGTCAGGGTGAACTGCCCGACAACGACAAAAGTGCATCACCTGGGTTTTAGAGAACGTAAAGCCATGTGTTGTGGCCCATGACTGTGCCCTTCGGATGGTTCCCTGAAGACGCCTTTCAGCAACACCAATGCTAGGAGAGCTATAGTATAAGCAAAAGTCATCAGCGAATAAAGAACAACAAACCGATGACCCCACTGCCGCAGCAAGACCGTTTATCGCAATTAAAAAGAGTGGTACACTGAGAACGGAGCCCTGCGGGATGCCGTTCTCCAGCACTCTGCGTGAGCTGAGGGAGGTACCAACTCTAACCCTAAAAGTGCGTAGCGAGAGGAAATTCTTAATAAAAATTGGGAGTGGACCCCGTAAGCCCCAGTCATACACTGTAGCAAGAATATGGTGGCGCCATATCGTGTCATACACTCGCAGGAGGTCAAAAAAGACCGCAACTAAGTGCTCACACCTAGAGAAGGCTGTACGGATGGCCGACTCCAATGACACTAAATTGTCGATAGTGGAGCGTCCCTGGCGGAAACCCCCCTGTTGTGGGGCCAGCAGACTCCGATCTTCAAGGATCCACATACGATGGCGACTCACCATATGCACAAGCAACTTATACAGGACATTAGTTAAGCTGATGGGGTGGTAACTGCCAACTGACAGCGGATCTGCTCCCAGTTTAATAATAGGGATAATAATACCATCCCTCCACTGGGATGGGAAAACACCCCCTGTCCAGACCCTATTAAATAAGGCGAGCAATTTCTGATGAAAGTCGCTGACAGGTGACAGACGAACTGGCCATGTATACGGTCTGGTCCCGGAGAGGTATCGGGGCATGCAGGAAGAGCAGTGGTAAACTCCCAATCCGTGAATGGAGCATTGTACAGTTCCCGGCAGCGAGTGTGGAAAGATAGAGGATTTCGCTCCACCCGTTGTTTAAGGGAGCGGAAGGAGGTACTATAATTTGCCATTGCGGAGCAGCTCGCATAATGCTCTGCCATGCACTCAGCAATAACGGCCGTGTCAGTACAGAGAGTTCCATCGACGGTCAGAGATGGGATTCCCGCTGGTGGGCGGTATCCAAAGAGGCGCCGTACCTGAGACCAGACGCGAGAAGGGGAGGCACGAGAGCCTATAGAGGCAACGTACCGCTCCCAACAGTATTGTTTACTTTACCGGATAAGTCGTCGGGCTTGGGCCCTGAGCCTTTTAAAGGCTATCAGATTTTCAAGTGTAGGGCGGCGCCGGTGGCGTTGTAGTGCACGCCGACGGTCCCGGATGGCCTCAGCAATCTCGGGTGTCGACCAGGGCACGACATTGCGCTGAGGGGAGCCAGTGGTGATCGGAACAGTTTCCTCTGCAGCTGAGACTATAGCAGCAGTGACCTGTTGGACTGCCGTATCAATATCAGGTGGTAATAGAACAGAAGCCACAGCAGCCGAGGTGTAACGCCGCCAGTCTGCTCGATGTAGACACCATCTGGATGGGTAGCCTGCAGGTTCAAAGCGCTGGAGTGACAGAAGAATGGGGAAATGGTCACTCCCACAAAGGTCGTCGTGGACCTTCCAACTGAAATGTGGGAGCAGGCTTGGGCTACATACAGATAGATCAATAGCAGAATATGTGCCAAGTACTATACTAAAATGTGTGGGTGCACAGGTGTTTAAGAGGCATATGTCCTGCTGTGTCAGTAACGTTTCAAGGTCTCTACCATGTCCCGAGGGCTGTATACCGCCCCAGAGAGGGTGGTGGGCGTTGAAGTCCCCCAAAAGGATAAATGGTGGTGGTAATTGCGCGACCAAGGCAGTGAGGTCAGCAAGGGACACGACCTCATCTGGTGGGAGGTACAGAGAGCAGGCAGTTATGTCCTGCATTGTTCCGATTCTTACAGCCACTGCCTCGAGAGCTGTGTTAAGAGGCACAGCAGGACTAGGAACAGTGACGAGGACATAAATGCAGACACCTCCAGATACCCTGTTGTAGTCAGTGCAGTTATTATAGTAGCCCCAATAGCTGTGGAGGGCTGGGGTCCGCTGGACAGGAAACCGTGTTTCCTGTAGGGCTACACAGAGAGCAGGATAGCGGCACAGTAATTGCTGCAGCTCGGGTAAGGGGCGGAAAAAGCCGCCACAGTTCCACTGCAAGATCATGCTACTTCTTGATTGCTGAGGCATGACAGTATTGAGGGTTCTGTTGGTGCCACGGAATCACTGGTCATCGCCAATTGTGGAGGCAGGGCCTCTACATCCATCGCCTCCAAAGTCTTGGTGATGGCCAAGTCCTCTGGTGAGGCGAAGCGTTCCACCACATCCTCAGACTGTGAGGTGGTGGTGGTGGTGGTGGTGGTGGTGGTGGTGGCACGGTTTCCACCATGGAATCCGTTTGCTTAGCAGCCTTAGATTTTGTCTCTTCTCGCTCCTTTTTTTGGTTTCTCTTGCTGGGAGGGCTTTGGGGCCCCGACCTCAGCCTCAGGGACTGAGGAGGACCTTGAACCCCTACGAGCATGACTCGAAGTCTGTGGCTGTGTCAGCCACTCACTGGTACCCACATTATCAGTAGGAGAAACCATAGGAGGAAGGGAGCCCAGGGACCCCTTCCTGGCGAGAGGTGCCGGAGAAGGCTGCTTCTTCTCCGGCTGGGTGTTGGGGACTGGAGTCCCCAACGGTTGTGGGGCAGTTGCCCCCACAGGAGGTAGTGGGGGGGGGGCAACAGAAGAAGGGTCCCCAACCGTCAAGGGGGAGTTTGATGTTGTTGGCCACAGGGGTCACAGAAGGTGGCGAGACATGGGAGGGTGACATGCCCATAGTGATCGGAGGCGACGCAATGGCAGCAAAGGACGATGACATCCGAACGGGATGAAGACGCTCATTCTTTCGTCTGGCCTCTAAGTACGTTAATCTGTCCAGGGTTTTGAATTCCATGATCTTTCGTTCTTTATGGAGCACACTACAGGTCAGCGAGCAAGGTGGATGTTGCAGCCCACAATTCACACACACAGGAGGTGGTGTACAAGGAGCGTCTGGGTGTGATGGACGCCCACAGTCTCTACATGTGGGGCTGGAAGTGCATTGGGAGGACATATGCCCGAACTTCCAGCACCGAAAGCATCGCATAGGGCGAGGAATGTACGGTTTTACTTCACACCGGTATATCATTATCTTGACCTTCTCAGGCAGTACATCGCCTTCGAAGGCCAAGATAAATGCACTGGTAGCAACCCTGTGATCTTTCGGTCCCCTGTAGATGCGCCGGACGGAGTGAACTCCTCGCCGCTCTAAGTCAGCACGCAATTCTTCGTCACTCTGTGACAGGAGATCACGGTGGAATATTAAACCCTGGATCATGTTGAGCGTCTTATGCGGTGTGAAACTTACAGCAACGTCTCCCAGCTTGTCGCAGGCAAGTAAAGCCTTTGACTGTGCTGGGGATGCCGCTTGTATTAAGACAGAACCGCTTCTCATTTTTGAAAATGATGCCACTTCAACAAATCGATTTTCAATAGTCTCAACAAAAAATTGCGGTTTGGTGTTAGTAAAAGATTCCCCATTAGCCCGAGTACAGACTAAGTACTGGGGCGAGTAAGGCTCAGAGACGTTCTTCCCAAGGTGTGGTCTGGGAAGGGAACGATCGGGAGTCATACTGTGCACCATTAAATTCGTTTCTTCCTCTCTTAGAGACGGCGTATTTGCGACTGCCCACGCTATTTATGGCTCATTTCATTTCCGTCCCACGAGCAGCTGGGAAAATGAGGTCCACCCAGGCAGAGCCCCGCTTGCCTGGGTAAGCCTTATACAACTGAGGTGCGGCAGGTTCCTCAGAGGTTGCTCGCTAGCGACTGTTCATCCTCAACAGCCATGCATCTCCTCGGCACGTAGCACACCTTGAGATTGAGGGTTTTTTTTAATAGAGGTTTGTACTGTCCTCGCGACCCGGGCGATTAAGCCAAGGTCTAAAATTGTTGCAGAATGTCACAGGGTTCTGGTGGAGCTAGGGGAAAGCAATAGAGTAAACCTATTGTGGGTCCCTGGCCACTCGGGGATCAGTGGCAACGAACATGGCGACAGATTAGCAAGGGTGGGGGCAGAGACTCCATTTATTGGACCGGAACCTGTCCTGACAATCACCAAGGCAATGATCAAATTGGAGCTACGTAACTGGCTCATAAGACAGCAAGTAGAATATTGGACCAAAGTCCATCAACAAAAACATAGCAAGGTAATGATGCCAAAGCCATGTTTTAAAAGAAGCTCTGCAATCCTGGGTCTGAACAGGAGAGAGATTAGACTCATGGTTGGATTGCTGACAGGCCATGGGAATTTCAAAAAACACCTACGTACAATGGGATAACAGAAGGGGACCCTAAATGTAGGATCTGTGATGACGGTGATGAAACTGCACCACATGTAATCTTCGAATGCATTGTAATAAAAGGCACAGAATATTTGGGACAACCAGACCCGAAGAAATTGTGTCTAATAAAGAACTGGTAAAGGGACTCCTTGCACTGTTCAAGGGCATTGGTTGGCTTTACTAGATCCACAGGGAGCGATACCGCACAATAAACTTAGTTTTGGTGCGGGCAGTGGCGGGTTGGTCCAAGACTGTTTTGGCTTCCCTGGAAAAATCAAATAAAAAAAAAATCAAATCAAGCCAAGATCCCCGGGCTCTGAAACGTACAACGTTCCACTGTCGCGCCAAACGATGGTCGTTGAAGCACGCATAGAGCTTACAGTGTAGCGGACTGTTGGCACGACACAGACCACGGTTCAGGACCCCGGGTTCGTCAAGCCCGTACTCAGCAAATTAATGCTGAGCCCCTGAGGGGTATGCAAATCTCCAACAGATCATTAAGTGTGTCTCATTAGCATCTGTATTAAAACAAATCTTCTTCTTCTTTTCTCCATTGACGCACATCTTCGAATGAGCACGGGGTAATGGTAGGAGTAACTATGATCCACTTAAGGTAGCGTTTACGACTTGCAGGGTAACACCAGTTATTTTCAAAGTAGTAGTAGTGATACTTTGCTTACGTCCACTGCAACTAGTAGGTGTTTCCTTTCCACACCAGTCACATAGATTAGCGGGGGCTGATTTCTCATACTTTGTGTCTGGTTGCTCCTTTCCTATCCAGCTGTTTCGTGAATTTTTCATAATTATTTAATTATGAATTTGAGACGGATAGAGGCGAGCAACGGTGGCCACATGGTTAAGGCGACCGCTGGCCCGAAGCGGAAGACCCAGGTTCGATTCCCGGTCCGGCTCACAGTTTCACTTGTCGCCATTGCTTAATATCAGTACCCAAATGCGGCCACTGTCAATCCTTTCTTTCCTATCCTTCTTCCTTCCCTTCCTTTAACAATTTGCAAATGCTATTTGGCTGCGAAGCAGGGGTGGTGTCTGTTCTTTCGGACGTCCGAAAGAACAGACACCACACCAATACAATAAATATAAAGAATTCAAGATCTATTATGCCTCTTGTAATTGCATTCCCCAACTTAGTAAAATCTGAACAGCTTCAACAGATTAACACAGAGTGGCGTTTGTTACACAACAATGACATTCCATTTGATGGCAGCACACAAGATTTCTGGTATAGGGTTAGGAATATGAAATATGCTGACTCGAAGCCTATATTTTCCCTTTTAAAACAGTTTGTCTGGAACATCTTAACTCTTCCTCATTCTAGTACTGCAGTGGAACATGTTTTTCAGCAATTAATTTACAGAAGACCAAATCAAGAAAGAAACTGCCAACAACTATGTGGACTCTTACATACCAAAAGACTTTTATCGAACAGCAGTTGTCAGTCATTTCCAGTAACTAGTACCATGATAAAGCGAGTGACAGTGAGGAAGAGAATTCATTCTATCAGTCTCATTTATCACACGAGTAAGGACAATAGGCTTATAGGTAAGTCTGATTTATTTGTTTTCAACCCATATTTGTTTACTAGTCTGTTGTACATTGTTTTACACCTTTTGCTTTCCATTAGTTAACTTTACAACATAACTTTTGTGCAAATTATAATTATTAGTATTGTTCAAAATTATCTTCTTTGTGAACTTGATATTATGTTTGAATAACAGGTTTATTTTGTTAGGGTCACCAATAATAATTTCATTAGGAGGGGAAAAAAGTAAAGGACATCATGTGGGCTCGGTAAAAAATAAGTATTATGACCGGACTTCGAACGTGAAAACCTTGAAACAGTAAAATAGTGCTCTGTCAACAAAATCAAGCGCTTTTCCTTTTGTGTTTTATTACTTTTAAACAAATCTACTTATTTCTCATGGTTTTCTTGTATTCTTTCTCCTGATATTTTGGCTGTCTAGGTTGGCAACGTTGCCTATAGCCCACAATTCTCATTTTGCCATTCTGTACACTACGGCAAGGCAAATTCTTGAGAAATTCTTGTGTACTTTAGAGAAGTTGTCGACAGTGGTGCACTCTCTGGAGGCTGGGTGAAAATACTCTACAAGGAAGCATTAAGTCGCAGCAGTCGAAATTGTTGTCATCCGTATGTGCAAGAAAGAATTTGTACTTCACAAATCACTTCAAGTAGGTGGCTTTCTTTTATCTGTACTGAATTATCACTAGTTGTAGAATTTTCACATACATAACAAATCATTGGACTATTATCCATTAAAAAACCTATTGCACACAATAACTTCATTCTTACCAAAAACAAATATGCATTAAAACTTATTTATACTTAATGAGATAGAAATGCTACAATGTATTACACTCAAAAACTCATTACACACATTTTCTTATTGTAGAAAGAAAGACAGGAAAATTGGAGGAGCTTACAGTACATTCGTGTTAAGTACGTATAAAGATTTCATCTTCCGTTCCTATGATTTCCATCTAAAGCTCCCGTAGTCTCTGAACACAGCTATCACAATTTATAACTACAATACAGACTGTTTGTTGTCTTCACTCTTCAAAAGTTTTGATAGTGTTAATTTTGAGGCATGTTTACATTATCTGAGCCAAATTAAAAATTGAACTTTTTTCAATGCTGTCAGCCTGTTTCACGTACTATCCAACCTTTTTACAAAATTTCCTTTTAATGTAGTTTAAATGGATAATATACATACATAGTTGGGTATTTTGTCTGAATTGCGTTAATAAAAGAATGCACTCCTCTATCTGTGGAAGTATGTGTTTTATTGCTAGATACTTATAATTTTACATGACTTATGCCTGCTGTATTTTTTGCTACATTATAGAACTTTGTTAGACATATGTTGCATCCTCCATAAAGTACTGCCAGGTCTGTGAATATGCTTTTTAGGTACCCATATTTGGTTCACAATCACAGCAAACTGCAAATGTTGGCTGTCAGTGTCAGTAGTCAGTTCAAATAATCAAGCGTGTGGTGCCCCAATGAACTGGCGTACAGTGACATGCACTTTGTCACACCAGCAGCTCGAGAAATTCCGTGCGCTTGAATTATTGCACCTCACAGTCCCATTGCTACCTCCAAGATGCCAGCATAAAGAATGCCTACAGTCAGTACTAAATTTCACATTTATTAGGCCTTTGCCACTGCATTACAGCACACCTTATATTCAGATATGTACTGACGGTTATTTCATGGTACGATTACTTCCTCCTGTGACATCAATCTCCTGGGCAAGCCTTTGCGACACCACGGGTTGAAAAAACACTGCTTTGGTGGAATGGACCCCTGTCAGCTGTGCACACGTGGTAAGTAAGATGGATCTTACTACTTTTCTTTCACTCAACTGTACAGACTGTTGCATGCAGCCATCAGTTTTACATGGCATTAAGGTTTGGGGGCAATTTTGATTACCTGTACATGAAGCACCTGGTTAAAACTTAACAGAATGTACATTATGAACAAATAAAAGTAAACAACACCTTTCAGGGCAAGTGAAGTATGATATTATAAACATACTCATTAGAAATGGAGCACATCAACAGAATGCACAACTGGGAAATAAAATTGCATTCCTTTTAAAGACATTCAGTGCAATCCATTAATGGCAATCACAAAAATCATCAAGATGTGAGACCGAAAACAATCAAGTATCCACGTCTGTTACTATACACAAAATGTAGTAAGCACTAAGAGAAGAAAGACTGTGGTTAAATGTTCTACCAATAACAAGTTTATTAGACTGTCCAGATGTTCATATTAGAGAAAGAAACCAGCCATGTTCTTTCAAAGAAGTGAGCATGGAAAAACTAAATCTAGGTAAGTAGAATAAGGACTGAAACACTGTTTACCCTATGAAGTTTAGAGTGGCTCACCACTGTGTCACCTAACTCAGTTCCAAACTACTGTGTCGCCTTGTTTCATGTTGGCACTTTGAACTATTTTAGAACAAACCTGGCATAACAGTTTAGTGTTGATAGGTTCTAATCTTTCTAAACAGTTCTTCAGAATCACTCAAATAGACTGGGAAGCTTCTTTGTGCCCACATGTAATCATAATCCGAATTCATAAGATTTAATTGTTCAGATAAGAAACGATACTATGAACATGACAGATTATTAGAAAATTATCTCTATCTTAGTTACAATATTATTCATTTACTGGAAAAATTAATATAAGTTAAAGCTTAAAAGACTTATGTAACAGGAATCAATAAAATAAAAATATAAAATACAAGTAATATAAATGCAGAAATTCTTTTCAGTGGGGGGGGGGAAAAAAAAAGAAAGAAAGAAAGAAAAGAAAAAACCCTCTACTGAGACACAAACACACTATTAGCGTAGTTGTTGCTCACAGTTTATATATGAACTATATTACATTCGGCATTAATGTTGAGGAAATAACTGAAGAGTGGTAGTCTAGATGTTTACCGCGATACGCGCTCGGTTATTTCAACTGACTGCTGACACTGGCAGCGAACACTCACAGCGATTGTGATTCAAATATGGCTACTCAAAAACCAAAGTCACAGACCATGCAGTACTTCACAGAGGATGAAGATAGTCTGCTGCAAAATTTGTCTTAAGAAGTTCTGTAACAAAGCAAAATAAATAAATAAAAGAAAAATTCAAGAAGACATGTAAAATTACAAATATCTACTAGCAATCAAACACATATGTCAATAGATACTGAACTGCAATCTTTTATTAATGTAAGTTAGACAAGATAACCAACTGTGTATGTACATTGTCTATTCAACCTCCATTAAAAGGAAATTTGGTAAAAAGGTTAGACAGTGTTAGAACCAATCCGCTAGCATCAGAAAAATTTAATTTGGCTCTGATGACATACAACATGCATCAAAATTAACACCATCAAAACTTTTGAAGAGTGAGGATAAAACAAATAGTGAGTATTGTAGTTGTAAATTGTGGTATCTGTAATCACAATTTATAGCTGAAATCATAAGAATGGAAGCTTAACCTTTGTAGGTACTTAACACTGGCTAAAACCTAAGATACTGTAAGCTCTGCCAAATTTGGTTTTTACAATAAGTAAATAAGTGTAAGGAGTTTTTGGATGGAACACATATCTCTATCATTAAAGTATAAATACGTGCAGGATGCATATTTGTTTTTGCTAAGAATAAAACTTTTGTTTCGTGAGAGATGATATTTTCTTCTGCAAAACATTCTACAACTACTACTAATTCTATATAGATAAAAGAAAGTCATGTATTTAACAGTAATGTGTGAAGTACAAATTCTTCCCTGTAGAGCAGTTTCGTCTAGCTTCCACAGGGCAGCAATGTCAACAACTTCTTGAGTGTGCGCGAGAATTATCAGGAATTTGCTGTAGCATCTCACGCTCCTAGCCCATACCTATATTAAATACAGACATGATTATTACTTCTTTACACTTACTTCCATAAAATGGAGAAGTCTCACTGAAGATCTGCACAGCTCCCTATATCTGGCTTAGAAGACGATCCCCAAGTTAACGCATTTACCCAAATGCATGCCACACTTTTTTTTCCAGTTTTCGGGATCTAAAAATACGCCTGCAACTAAGATTCGGAGGCAAAGCTTCAGGAAGTTCTGAAAAATGCTGTTAGAAGCAGTTTTCGTGATTGGTACACCTGGATTTCACCCTTTGTTGCAGTGTTTGCAGTCTGCTTTTGAACTTTTGTGCATGTAGTGCTACATTGTATCCGATTGTGAAGAAGCATTTTTTTTCACCGTGAAGTTAAAATAATAATAATAATAATAAATAATAATAATAATAATTAAAAAATTTAAAAAAGTAATTTCTTTCGCCGAGACAACATTTAATCGCGCCGATGCACTTAATATGCAGAAACGCACGAATTTCCGAAGAACAGAAGATAAGGGATTTTGAAGGAAACCGCAATTGTTGCAAATAGCTCCAAAATATTTTAACCCTTTCTCTGCTCCAAACATAAATATAATCGTTTTAGTGTGACTCTGGATATACCGAGAAATTATTTTTGACAAGTGACATTGTAAAATCTAGCTGCATTCTAAATATTTAATTCTCTTCCTGCTTTATGGCAAACAGGTTATCGTATGTACCCTTGTCCACTCAGTATATAAACAAGGCTCGAAAAGTGACTTTTTTTTTTTTTTTTTTTAACTGTGCAAAACTTTGTTTCCATATATCTTTCCTCCACAATGTAAATTTATTCAGGGTAATATCGCAGTAATATAGCACGGCTGTAGTGAGGCTTCGACCTCCAAACAATATATATCGAATCAATACATTTCGAAACGATATGTATGGAATAAGCGAATGTTTCTGAACCGGAGATTCGCGCACTACGCGCCCTCACGCACTAAAGAAAACACTTGTTTGTTCTATACCTAACCTAACTTTCACTTTTAAAAACCTTATCTATACCGTACCCTTAAGAAGGTTAGGTATAGATTAATAAATAAGTCTTTTTATTGTGTTGGGGCACGTAGTGTCCGAATCTATGATTCAGAAACACTAAATCGATTTACAGTTGTACGTTCGATATATACCATTTCAGGCTGAGCTACTTAAAGTGTAAGCTTTCTTGTAAATTACACAGAAAGCTGTACTCTTAGTTTCCTGCCTAACCACATCCTTTAAAATCACGACATATTCATAAAAATCGTAACATTTGCCTGTTGGATACGTATCGTTTCCATACTTAATCGCTTCAATATATATCGTTTGGAAGTCGAAGCCGCACTATGCAGCACATCTGCGAAATTACCAATTTCAGATTAAATTTCAATCTAACATTTTTTGTACCATCATATAAGACGACCTTGGATTTTGGGGCCTTTGTTATGATTTAGCCATCGTCTTATCTGCGGTAGTGCGGTAATGTGAAATAATTGGAATAACAAATAATTTCCCTTTTCTTTTGAAGGACACTTGAGCTCACCTGATTATTTGACAGATGATGACATTGTGGCTTGATTGATAGTCCAACAAAATTGTCATTCCTTGTTGCCCAGATCATGTTTTTGTTTCTGTCGTGTTGCTACTTGTGACTGCCAAGAACTTAATCATTGTCATTTTGATAGTGTTTGATAGAGTAGAAAAATATCTAAAAATAACTAGTACACTAATTTATCCCTTTCAGGCCCTGCATGCACAATTGTGCGGTTCTCGTTTTGCTCACTTTATTTCTTTGTGATTCACACTAGGAAGTTTGGGCCTCCATCACACAATTGTGGATGGACTGTGGTAATGTGCACAACATGATTTAGTTCCATGTTTCTACACTGAGTGACACCAGCAGTAGGCAAATTCAGCAATCTTCCATTACATTTACAATAGCAGCAATAAAGACTAGTTGACAAGGTGTTGATATCCTTGTTTCGACATGTGAATATCATATCTCATAGCCCGTTGTTTTATATGATGCTGTGCCATTTCTATCAAATGCATGTTACTGTAAGATGGTGTAGATCATAAAAATTTGTAATGAAGGCCCAAAACAGACAATTGTGTGCGTACATTTTTTAAAAAATAAGTTTATTTTCTTTTTGTAATGAATAACTTTATTTTATATCTAATAGAGGATAGGTAACAAATCATCATCAAGAGGTTCGCTGAGCTGCTGACAGACATGAAAATAGATAATCACATTTACACAACTAAATATTTGGCCACGGCCTTCGTCAGAAAAAGAAACACATACATTCACACAATCACTCAGACAGCTGTACATACACAACTATCTTGTCCGGCCACTCCAGCAACACAAGCTAGACTATGAGTGAGGTGGGGAGTGGAGGGAGAAGGATGCTGGGTAAAGGTGGGGATGGAAAGTTCCATATTGTATGATGGAATTTAAAGGTTCTGATACACGGGAATTTGAATTGTGGCAATGATTACAGTGAGGGGAATAATAAGGAAAAATGAAAATAGGAAAAAAAAAGAGGAAAAAAGAAAAATAGGAAAAAGAAGGAAAAAATAAAAATAGAAAAAAAGGAAAAAATAAAGTCCGGGGAAAAAAGGAAAAAAATAAAGTTGGGGGGGGGAGGGAATAAAGTCGGGGATAAAAAAAGGAAAAATTTAAGGTAGGAAAATTAAAAAATAGGTAACAATAAAAGTAATAAATTAAGGGGATATTCTAAGTGGTGATATACAGTTGTAAGGAACACATGAATACAGGATAATTTTATTTTTTCCATTTTATTTTTCCTCATTTTCCTATTTTTATTTTTCCTTATTATTCTTATCATTTGAAATCCCCCACACTCCTTTCCCACCCCTTCCCCTCACTGTATTCATTGCCACAATTCAAATTCCCGTGTATCAGAGCCTTTAAATTCCATCATGAAATGCGGTACTTTCCATCCTCACCTTTACCCAGCATCCTTCCCCCTCCGCTCCCCACCTCACTCACAGTCTAGCTTGTGTTGCTGGAGTGCCCAGACATGATAGTTTTGTGTGTGTGTGTGTGTGTGTGTGTAATTGTCGAAGTGATTGCGTGAATGTATGTTTTTCTGAGGAAGGCCATGGCCAAAAATTTAGATCTATGACTGTGATTACTAATTTTTGTGTGTGTCAGCAGCTCAGCGAGCCTCTTAACCGTGAGTTGTTACCTATCCTCCATTACTGATATTTCTACTGGATTTTTCATTGTTAATATTTTGTTTCTAAAACGTCCCTCTCTATATTAATGTCACATCACTTACAACCTTATGTCTGAATGGGATATAACAAAATATACCTAAAATTCTTGGATTTAACTGAAAATAAATGACTTCTTCTTTTGAAACTGGATGAAAGTAAATTAAACAACCAGCCCAGTACATGTATGTATTCTACGTGTTTCGTAATTCACCAAAGTCATCAATATCCATGGGAAAAGAGGAACTGCCTCCATGGGGGATGGGGACATCTAGCCCCCCCCCCCCCCCCCCCCCCCCATTTTCCTCTAGATCTCAAGGCAAGCAAACAACATGACTTCAAATTCAACTAATTTTTAACAGGATCAGACTAGAAACTCAATTATAGCTTCTTACAAATCAACATTTGTCTTCCAAAATTAGATAAATACCCTTACCACTATCTACCCCTACCTCCCACACAAGCTATCTTTATGGCCTATCTTGCATTACATTTTAGTATGAAAATGTTTTCATCGCACTTTCACCTTATTTTTTAGTGCCATGTGATAGTTGTCTAGCCGATCAAATTGAAGATGTCAGCACTGCACGAGAGGCTGCCACCGTAAAGCCAGATGTTTATGTGGTCCATTCTTCCCCTCTTCCTGAAAACGTAAGATAGATGAACTTGTGGAGACAATCTATACACAACCTCTCCACTCTTGCTACGTCCCACATATGTCAATATTGTGTCACTTTTCACCACTGCAAGGCTTTGGGTGTTTGAATTGTTCAACAGGTGTTATTAAGTTCACTTTGATTACTAAAAGTAACACACCAGTATGCGAGTGCCTTTACAATCATGCTTTCACGAAACCTTGTCATGTAAAAGCCTCTTGGCAGGGTTATCAGGCATGCTGTAATGTTTCCTCCAGCGACTAAGACTCACTGAACAAGACTGTGGCCCTCCAGGGGGTCATAACCCAAAGGTTGAAAACCATTGCATTAAGCAATCTATGCTCGTCGTCATTTGCTGGCCGTTGTCTGTCGGAAGCAAGCACTGACTTTATGAAATTTCATCGTCATGAACGATAGTGTACACTACACCATGGAAAATGATGAACTGCTGTGGTAAGAGCTCAATGTGTAAACAACTTCAAACTCTGTTGGTGTGAAATTTAAACATTCCAGTTGCAACACTGAGAAAGAAAAAAATTGTGTGTTACTTTACAATATCTGCTCATAAAAGCATGAGCCAATTTGTCAGAATCATACCTATTATAATCAATTTACTGAATGATAGTGTGTTATAGTTATCCTTTTCTTGACTTTTGTAACGATATTAAAAAAATAAAAAAAATAAAGCTGTCAACAAGATTTGTTTGAACACCATGGTCCTGTCTGGAGGTGGTATGCCATTGCCTTCCTCCAACCTTCCAACTGGCTTACCAGCCAGTTATATGGGGACCTACAGTTTAACGTCGATTCCAAACCACGGAATGACATATTATTGTGTTATTTTTACCAGATTTAAAAAAAGGAGGAAGTTCTCAATTCGACCGTATTTTTTATGTTTGTGACCTCAAAACCATTGTGTGAACTGATTTTGATGATTCTTTTTTTATTTGAAAGCTGGTGCTTCCCCCGTGGTCCCATTTCAATTTGGTCTAGTTCTGACAATTCCATCCATAAGAAAACTATGTAATTCTTAAATTTGCATTAAGTATGTGCACAACAAATGGACAAATAACTCAATATCATGCCAACCGATTTCAATGATTCTTTCTTTTAATTGGAAAGGCTGTACTTTAAGGGTAGTTTGATGAGAGTTTGGTTAGGTTCTGATTATGGAATCAATGAAAAATAATGGAACTCTTCAGTTCTTAGGAGCAAATTAATGATACTCGGCCAAATCTTTTATAGACTATCCTGATATTTCAGTCACTTACTGTAATGTCATGATCACATAATTCTCTGTTCAAAACTTTTTTCATGTAAAACTGCATTTTTAAAGACTTTTTTGCAAACTTCGCAAGTCTCTTTTGAAATTGTTCTTGAGGTAGGTTTCCCCTGTTGAGAAAGGCATTTCTCCATGACTTTGTTTCATTTAAACAGTGCTGTCTCATATGGCAACCCATAATCAGAAAAATAAGTTAGTGTACTTCAGATTCTCTAAAAATCAAGTATAAACAAAAATTTTAACAGAAAATTATTAAAAAACAAATTAATATGCACTAAAAAGTAAATAAATAATTGTGTGTTCTTCTAAAACTTAATAATCAACTTACTTTTTCTGCTCACCAATATGTAGGTATAATCTATGTGTTTACCACACAAGAAGATAGGTAGGTACCTACCCACTTTAAATCTAACTCAACACATACCTATGAATAACAATGATTAATAAAAAAAATAGAGTTCACCCAAGTACAATAAAATGAAAAATATTAGACTACTTAAAAGTCAATCATGTTATTATGATAATATAATGTAGTTACAATTATTGTTATTTTTGGAGTCTGTGTCAGCCATGGATACACTACAATATACCTACCAAAAATAATACAAGAATATTGAGACCATAGTCGGATCGGATGTTTCCTTGGCTGACACCGACTCCAAAAATAACAAAAATTGAAACAACATTATATTATCATAATAACTTGATTGACTTTCAAGTAGTCTAATATTTTTCATTTCATTGTACTTAGGATTACTCTAAAAATATTTTGATCACTGTTTGTTATTCATAGGTAGTGCTGAGTTACATTTAAAGTGGGTAGGTACCTACCTATCTTCTTGTGTAGTAAACACATAGATCATACCTACATATTGATGAGTAGAAAAAGTAATTTGATTATTAAGTTGTCAAAAAATACGCAATTATTTTTTTTACTTTTTAGAAGAATGCAGATCTATAGCAGATAAAAAAGGGACCACCTGTATATATCCCAAGTAAGTTACAGTCAACAACATTCTTTCTTTGAGTGTGAAGCAACTAACATTAACACAAAATCACAACAAAGTTTGGGATATTAAAAAAGACAACCCAATAGGTGCTGTACAATTTTAAATTAGAAATGAGTAACCTCATTTGCAATGTCATAAAAGACAAGATAACTCAGTACAAGAGAACAGTCACAATCCATGTTTTCACATATGCCTCATCTCACAAAATTCACAGTGATCATTTAACCAAAAATGTGCCTACATCTACATACATACTCCACAATCCACTGTAAGGTGTGTGGCAGAGGCTACACTGTACCACTACTAGGCATTTCATTTCCTATTCCACTCCCAAATAGAGCGAGGAAAAAAACAATGCCTATATGCCTGCGAACGAGCCCTAATTTCTATTATCTTGTCTTTATGATCACTATGCGAAATGTGAGTAGGAGGCAGCAAGATCGTACTACACTCGGCTTCAAATTCCAGCCCTCTAAATTTCCTCAACAGAAATTCACGAAAAGAACGTCGTCTTTCCTCCAGCGATCCCCAACTGAGTTGCCGGAGCATTTCCGTGACACTCACACATTGGTCGAACCTACCAGTAACAAACCTAGCTGCTCGCCTCTGAACTGCTTCCATGTCTTCCTTTAAACTGATCTGCTGCGGGTTCAAAACACTTGAGCAATACTCAAGACGTGGTCGTCCGAGCGTTTTATATGCGGTCTCCTTTACAGATGAAGTACATCTTCCCAAAATTCTCCTAATAAACCAATGTCAGCTGTCCGCCTTACATGTTTGTACCATTTCATATCGCACTGCAATGTTACACCTAGATATTTGAACAACACGACAACATCAAAAAGATCACTACTAATGCTGTATTCGAACATTATGGGATTGTTTTTCCTACTCATGTGCATCACCTTACATTTTTCTTCGCACCAACTAGAAATTTTGTCTAAGTCATCCTGTATGCTATTACAGTCCTTTGAAGACGTCACCCTCCCATACACCACAGTATCATCAGCAAACAGCTGCAAATTACAAGTTACTCTGTCCATCAGATCATTTATATAACAGAAAATAATAGCGGTCCTATCACACTCCCCTGGTGCACACCTGACGATACACTCGTCTCTGATTATCACTCGCCGCCGAGAACAACATACTGTGTTCTATTACTTAGGAAGTCTTCCAGCCAGTCACAAATCTGTGAAACTATTCCATAAGCTCGTATCTTCGTTAGCAGTCTGCAGTGTGGCACTGTGTCAAACGCCTTTTTGAAGTCGACAAAAACACAATCTGCCTGTTGCCCTTTATCCATGGCTCGCAAGATGTCATGTGACAAAAGGGCAAGCTGAGTTTTACATGAACGATGTTTCCTGAACCCGTGCCAATTCATAGAAAGAAGCTTTTCCGTTTCAAGGAAATTTACTATATTCGAACTAAGAATATGCTCCAAACTTCTACATGAAACTGATGTCAACGATATTGGCCTGTAATTGTGTGTGTCCGTTCTCTTTCGTTTCTTATAAACAGGAGTCACCTGCACTTTTTTCCAATCACTAGCAACTTTGCACTGAATTAAAGATTCGTGATATGTGCAAGCTAAGTAGGGGGCAAATGCCGCAGAATACTCTTTGTAAAACCAAACTGGTATTCCATCCGGACCAGCAGACTTTTTCGTATTTAGCTGTCTCAGCTGCTTCCCTACACTGGAAATACCTATTACTATGTCCTCCTTTTCGGAATTAGTACGTTGATCAAATGATGGTACATTTGTGCGGTCCTCCTGCGTGAAAGATTTCTTAAAGGTTAAATTTAGAACTTCAGCTTTCCGTTTGCTTTCTTCTATTACTGACCCGAAATCATCAACGAGTGACTGGGTAGTGGGCTTTGACCCACTTATCGATTTTACATAGGACCAGAATTTTTTCGGGTTCTCTGAAAGATCTTTTGGTAAGGTATGGCCGTGGTAATTATTGTATGCTTCGCGCATCGATCTTTTCACAGATGCACGAATCTCTACTAACTTTTGCCTGTCATCATTTGTGTTTCCTTTTTTTAATCAAGAGTGCAACAGTCTTTGCTTTCTCAGCAGCTTTCTAACATCATTATTATACCACGATGGATCTTTGCCATCCTTAATCGTCTTTACTAGCACATATTTCTGGAACCCTTTATTTACAATGCACTTAAATTTCGTCACAATTCCTCTACATCCACAGTCCCTGAAAGAAACGAGGCCCATTTATTTTCTAAGTGCAATCCTAACATTTGCTTATCGGCTCTTCCCAACAAAAACACGCTCCTAGCCTTCTTGATTGGTTTATGAACTTTGGTCACCATTGCCACTATGACGGTATCATAATCACTAATTCCTGTCTCTACAAAGACATCGTTAATAAGGTCAGGCCTGTTCGTGGATATAAGGTCTAAAATATTTCCATTTCACGTGGGTTGTCGGTTTAACTGCTTAAGATAGTTTTCGGAGAATGTGTCCAAAAGTAGCTCGCAAGATTGCTTGTCTGTACTGCCTGAAATGTAACTAGACAAGTCCCAATCTATACTCTTAAGGTTGAAGTCTCTCCCGACTAATATTACATGGCCCGGATACCTATGCACTATCTGGTGTAGACTTTCTTTGAATGATTCTAAAACTGCTACAGCAGCACTGGGGGGGGGGGGGGGGGGGGGGGAGGGCGGTAAAAACACCCAACTATTAACTTTACTTCTTTTAGACCTGTTATACGTGCCCAAATAACTTCATAGTTACTTTCAATCTCAATCTCAGTAGAAACAATATATTTGTCCACTGCAATGAACACTCCTCCTCCAGTTGTATCTGGTCTATCTTTCTGATATACATTCCATGCCTCACTAAATAATTCTGAACTTGCCACATCATGATTTAGCCAGCTTTCAGTGCCTAAAACTACCTGAGCACAATAATTTCCATGCAGTGCGGCAAATCCGGGAGCTTTGCTTCTAATACTTTGTAAGTTTGCGGCTAATATTTTTATATTTGAATTTTTGAGCCGAATGTGGCCTGAATTCGCTGTTTGAATGTTAACAGGCGAGTGCTCATCAGAGTTAGTGCCTAGCCTATCAAGTATATGTCCACATTGAAAATCAGGCAGGAGTGTACTCTGATTACATGTGACTAACTTCAGTGGTTGTTTAGTTTCATCTTGTACACCATTCTTTAAGTTGACTGCAGTTGTTTCCTTTGAAGCCGGCACAGATAAATGGATCTGGTGTGCTTTGTTCAGTTACAAATAACACTTATTAGTAAGGTAGGAGTTTTTTTTAAGTAATTGACCTTATATTTCTTTCAATCACTTCACCTCTTAATTAAAACATCTGAAACCATTGGGTGCAATATATGGCAAACACCAAACTAAAAAGTGACTTCAATATGTTACTCCATTATGATATTTGTGACTAATAATGTAGGTGCAAAGTAACAGTCATATTCACTCAGATGTACAATAATTATGCAAACAGTCAAATTTTGTTATCACTATTAGCCAACACCCAGGATTGCAAATGCAACTTTGTTTTCAGCACTACAACAACACTGGAAGCTATATGCAGACATAAAAAATTATGAATGGGTAATTTCAGAAGGAAACTAGTTCTATATCTGAAACTTGCAGTCTGCTGCTGACTGGTGTATGCGGTATTGTGGGAATTTTAATTTCATAATCCATCACAAGTGTTTTCATAATCAAATGTAATTAAAATAATTTAACAGATTTTGTTTTAATAAAATGGAGGAAAATAGTTAAAATCAGCTTGTGTGTGATCTCTCTTCATTGCAAACACATAAGTTGTGCTGCTGTATACACCTAGATATAATGCCAGTTATAAACTACTGATTCAGAAGTGAAACTAATACTCTTCCACACAACACACAGAAATGGCTAATATTATTTTCCTAGTATCATTTTTGAGATTTATCAAACTAGATCCTTATTTGAATTAAGTAATTCAATGTCAGTCTTTAGATCATTTACGTCTTAAATAACCTGTTTCGGGAAAGATGTCCGTCTTCAGATCTATTAACAACAATTAAAAAAACAACCGACTGTAAAAAAAGTGTTTATAATTTTAACATATAAAAATATTTAAAAACTTCCCACTAAATTAGATACAGTAAAACCCTGCTTTTACGTTTTCCTGCCATTCACACAATTTTTTGTCCGTTCCCACATTTTACACTTTTGAAATCACGTTCATGAAGAAATAATGACATAAATTGACAACAGCATGGCTGTTGCCTTCATGTATAGTGTTTATAAACATTATGCAATCAAGTTTCTTGACACTTTGCGTTTATTCAAATATATATTTTGCTTTTCTTTGTTTGCAGTATGCGCCTAGTTGACTAATGACGCGGAGTATCCCATCAGCAACCACGTCGATTGTCTGCTTATCTTTCTTTATGCAACTTAGTTTTACATACTTTGCATGATGTGTTTCGAGAATTTATTCTTATAGTGAAGTGCAAATATTTATCTAACTATTTTTTGTGAAGTTTTATTAACGGTGAGACTGATGGTTTGCTTGTGTATGTTTTTCTGCCCACTGAAGAGGGCACAGCAAGGAGGTTAGAATACAAGGAGACAACCTCTTACACTGAAAAAGTTAAGTCTGTCTCCACCGTATTACTAAGTCTTGGAGAAGTGTTCATATTGTAGAGCTGCTGTTTTATGTCATTTAAAACATGAATAATACATCCAGCAGTTTTGCCATGATGTACAATGTGTTAAAAGAGTGAAAACTAGCATTAAAAATTAATGTTTCAAATATCTTATGATGAATATTTTTATTACTATTTATTCGAGGAATTATATTGTTTGAAAGTACATCTTTGTACCAACTGTCATTTCAATGCATTAACAGTAAGAGGGTTGCCTTAACGCATAGTTTTAACAGAGAAATAACATTCCACAACTTACCAAGATGGCGAACAGGCCTCAATTAATGTATGTGCTTGGCATAAATAACGTAATCTGCCTTTGGAGATGGTATATTATCACCTCAAAACCGCGATTATAGTGTGAGATGCCAACACTGTGCAACTGTCACAAAAATACTTATGCATATATTTGCACTCAAGAACGTGAATAAATTCTCGAATATACAAAACGTACGGAACTTGTGCAGTTTCGCTACATAAATAATGAATGCCAGTTAAAGGCTTGCTACAAAGTCAATTATGATTAATGAAATTACATAAAAAAATTCTACTTCCTACAAAGCTACTAGTTCCGCCTGGCGTTTAAAATAGTATAAAATTTGGATAACATTTATTATATAATAAATTAACTTCCTTGCGAGTATTTTGATGTCTAAGACATTAAAGATAAAGTTGAAGCAATCAATTAAAATCTGTGATGCGGACGGGAATCGAACCCGGACCTCTATGCTTACTAGGCAGATGTCTTACCACTAGACCACCGCACCACTAGGGATTAAGGCTTCTCGGAATAGTCTAAGTATGACTTACCTCCACAATTCTGAGGTGCCTTAATCCGTAGTGATGTGGTAGTCTAGTGGTAAGACGTCTGCCTAGTAAGCATGGAGGTCCGGGTTCGATTCCCAGCCACATTACAGGTGTTAATTCACTGGTTCACCTTTATATTTAATGTCTTTCATATGTTCAAAACAAAAAACAGTCTCAGGCTTGGTAAATTTCTATTTGCAATGATATTTATTTTGATGTCTATTATGTAAATACATCACAAATAAATCATGAAAATGCAAAAGTGACCCAGTAAGCATATTTCACCATTTAAAACATTATTTCCTACATTTTGCACAATTTTCATTAAGTGTAAAGTGTAAAAGTGGGGCTCTACCGTACTTTCAGTTTGTAGGTTTGTCACAGATGATCTGTGTGTCACCATATGATTATATCACTGCTGCAACCACTGTAAGATAAGGAAGAGGACCTTACATAACATGATTTAAGAAATCTTTCTCCGACAGGAAGATATCTTTCTCATTAAGCAATAGCCACTTTTTGCGACATTCATACTTACCATGTGAACTCAAGTCTCATCTTCAAAATTAACAAAATACAAGCACATTAAAAATGAAGAAGGGAGAATAAACACACACTGAATGAAAATATACATAGTCTTTATCATGTAAGTTATAGGTATAATTAATACACATAAGTACACCAACCTAAACAGAAGATACTTCAACACACACACACACACACACACACACACACACACAAGAAAAAATCAATCAATCAGCTGCCTTGTTTAAATTGAGCTACTGCAACATGATACCATATTACCTAATTAATAATCATATACAATTAAATCAACACATCTAATACAAATCCATCACAATGATTCTCTCAGTTTTACTTACTAATACATTGCAACCCCACATAACACACAGATGTCAGGAAAACAGGACTTTATGTAGCTACTATTTACATGATACATACACATTGCACATAAATATACATTGTTTTTAATCAATATTGAATCAGCAGCCCCTGATTCATCTTTCTTAAGTTGATCTCTACTATACAACATTTATATTTTCATATTCATAATTTCACTGTTTTTAGTTCCATATAGGTAAATGAATCTAGCAATGTGTTACAGTATTTATGTGGTTTCTGTTAATTTCGATATGGCATACTTCACAATGATTAACAAGACATTATGACTTATTTCTGCACTGAAAAAGGCACATAGCTTTTATATTTAACCTGTAAATACAAGTCAATCATATACAAAACACACACTTATTTGTCCCACCTTGAATATGCTAGCAGCATATAGAAAATGGGAACAGGAAAGACAGGGTGGTGAATAGTAGATTTAATCATAAATATGGAACAAAACTGTCACTTATCCCTCTTGGATCTACTAGTAATGAATTAGTGGCGAGGTATCCTGCCACTCAAAGAGCAAATCATCTCTTTAGGCCTGTTTTTGTTAGGGGCACACTGTACCAGAAACAGTAGAAGTTCCAATCCTCCAGTCCCAACCAAGGTTTTTTTTAGGTTTCTTTGGGTTGTAAGGCAAATATCACAAATGGTAATCTCCAAAATATTCCCAATTGGGTACGCCTATGCATCTGATTACTAGGATTACGCCGAAATGTAATCAATCTTACAACAGTCTACCTACACTTCATAATAGAAAACGGTCTAGAAAAATTGATCTTACAAAGACAGGAACATGAGTAACTTCCCATCAACATTGAGGTCATTAGAGAGAGAGCACAAGCTCAGATTGTTTTTGCTAATAAGGTAGGAAATCAGCTGTGTGTGCCCTTTCAAAGGAACCATTCCAGAATTTGCCTGGAGAGATTTACAGAAATAATGGAAAACATAAATATGGATTGCAAGAGGTGGATTTGAACCACTGTCCTCCAGAATGCAAACTAAGCTATATGTCTTTCCAATTGGACAAAGTTTACAAGAGATAAAACAACACTTACATATGCAATCAACACAATTACAGTGATAAAAATTTCATTCCAAGACAATGGTACTCAATGACTGAGTTTTGGGATATTACTGAAATGGTAAGTATATTATAGTTCATCATTTTCAGAAGTAGCAAGGTTTCCAGAAGTTTTAAATTTGTTTTAGTTAAAATGAAACAAAAATCATTCACATATCACAGTATGTGCTTATTAATATAAGTTTGAGAATGTACACAGATTCAATATGAATCTAATAACTTCAAAATACACATATTCCATTAAATAGAACAAACGGAAATCCCTTACATTAATTTAAAATAAAAACTGAAGAAATTGTCAAGTGTCATAATTCATTTTTATATACATGATCCCATTAATTTATCCAATAATTACATCGTACGTTGTTACACAACTGTAAAACTTCTGAGATTTTCCAATGTTTATTATTTCGCAAATACACTTTTCTGCTATATGAACACACTAACAAATGAATGATCATTTTCAAATTAACATACACAGAAACACCAGTTCTTGTGAAGAGGATCACCAAAGTAAGTCATTTCCTAAAACAATCTGGTTGTTTTTTATTGTATTTAGTCGTCGTCCCCATTTGCACACCTGGACTCCAACTATGAATAACATCTGAATAAACATGAGATTGTAGAGCTCTAATTAGGCAACAAGCAAAGAAACATCTCTACTAAAATGCATCATATGTATCCAGTTTTCTGTGAAATAGCTAGTGTTTTGTTGATAGCCATCTCAAGTCTCACTCAAACAGAAGTAATTTTTGATCTATTATCAAAATACAGAAATATAAAGTTACTGGACTCAGTGCTGCAGACAATGTTGATTACTGAGGAGTAAATACCACAATATGCCCAAAAATACAGTTTCCAAAGCCAAATTGTTTGTAGGATTAATGACAAATTAAAACAAATTAAAAATTGTATCTTATGTCAAGGGCTACCTCTGTATCGTGTGGTTAGTAAGCAGCCTGTAACACTGATTGAGATTGAAACAATGGGGAAAAAAGCAAATGACAATCCGATGATTTGTTTGAACACCGTAGTGCTTTATTGGACATGGTCCTATTTGGAGGTGCTATGCCGTTGCACAGGTGTCACCTTGTTTCAAAGTTATTCTTGTGGAAAAATTTTGAAGCAGGACCTTTTCCTCTTAACTGTAGTTTTCATCGTTATTAACTTGAGATTTAAAGTGAGTAGACATATGTCTTCCCAGTTTGTCTCTTCGCGTGAAGCTAAGCTCACAATATTCACACTGATATGGTCTGTCACCACTATGTGTTGTTTTATGTCTAGTCAGTTTATCTCTCCTGTTAAATGCTGCTGAACAAATTTCACAAACATATGGTTTGTCTGTAGAATGAATTTTTAAGTGTCGATTGAGTCGATCTTTTGAAACAAATGACTTATCACACAAGTCACAAGGCCAAGGTTTAACATTTGGACAAGACAATTTGTGCGCTGATAATTCCTGACTTGATGCAAACAGAACACCACAATCTTTACAAAATGAATGGGTCTGCTTGTGCAAATTTAGGTCCTCTTCACGCGTAAATACTCTAGAACACTCATCACAAACATGTATAAACTGACGTCCAGCATGAATAGCTTTATGTCTTCCGAGCATATCCTTTCTTGAAAATGATGTTGGACACTCATCACAGATATATGGTTTTTCTGTATGGACTTGTAAATGACTATGAAGTTTGTCTTTACTGCTAAATGTCATTCCACATGTTTTGCAACTCCAAGGCTCTGGTGCACATAACATTTTACAATGTTCCGTAAGCTCATCAACCTCTGTGAAAGTCTGACCACAATCTATACAACTATAATGAGTCTTTAGATGATTAATCATTTCTCCTTCAGTTGAAAATTGCTCCTTACACTCTCGGCATACATGAACTTCTGAATTTCTTTCCTCTGAGGCTGGCTGCATGTCATTTTCACTGTTTGGAAGATCTCTGTCTAGTCTGCGACGAAGGGCTTCAGGGTGAAACATACTTACTGGTTCAAATTCTGTTACCAATTGTCCATCAGAATCAACGCCTTCATTGACAAATAATATTGGAGCTCCCTCGCCAAGATCTGGTGATGAGCTGCCTGGGGTTCCCTGATCATGTAAAAGAAGAAAACGCTTTTAACATGATATAACAGCAAGCAGAGTAGTAAAGCAAGAGTTTCACTGAACCAGCTCTCTGAAAATATTGTTACCTCTTCCACATTTAACAGTGTGCTTAAAAAACCATTGAGAGTAGTAACAAGGAGGTAAATAAGGCACTGTCTGCTAGTTTTTGGTTAAGTCAGCATTCTGGCTTCACATGAATCCATCACAGCTCATTCTTTTAGTAACAATTCTAACTGGAGACAGCAAAATCAAGAATTTAACATTTTCTTCACAAAAATATACATCTACATAGATACACTGCAAATCACATTGAAGTGCCTGGCAGAGGGTTCATTAACCACTTTCATAACTTTTCTCTACCGTACCATTCTCTAATAGCGCGTGGGAAGAAAGAACACCTAAATCGTTCCGTTTTTTATCTGATTTCTCTTATTTTATTGGGATGGTCATGTCTCCCTAAGTAGGTGGGTGCTAGCAAAATATTTTCACAATCAGAACTGAAAGTCTGTGATTGAAACTTCGCAAACAGATCACACCGCAATGAATAACGTCTTTCTTTTAATGATTTCCACCCCAATTCGTGCAACATTTCCGTGACTCATTTCATATGCAGCTATGTATGTGCTAAAATTAACCCTATGGTACATAGGTGCCACTGTAGTGGACGGCTGTTACTAGGTGTATTTCTTTGCATCTGTAGTCTATTTTGAACTCTTAATGCTTCGAGTACACTCTAGGTGACCCTTCACCTAGGTGCTGCAGATGAACTGACAGCCACTAGTTTTTCACCCAAAAGCAGCAAGGTGTCAAGATGCCAAGGATCAGGTGGCAGCGATAGGTTTCAAAATGTATGTCACAAGTTTTGTGAAGAGGAGGCAAAGGAAATTTGCACTAAATGGAAGGATCCTTTATGCCCATGTACCTTATCACACAAACGACTCTAGATATCTCATGTGTACATTGTCCATTTTAGTGGATATCATTATTTTTCCATCTAGATAGTAAATTGCAATAATATTTTATGATTCTAGACATCGTGTGTCCCTTTGTAAACTCCATTTCAAAATTTTGTCCTCATTTGTTCATAATTCATGCATCACACAGTTAACTATAAGCAAAGTGAACACCAGGTCAAAATATGCTTTATTTAAATACATTTAAGTTTTTTCAGATATATTAAATTTAGTTTAAAACTATATTAAATAATTCATTTACTTATTTTGAAATAAAATTGTTTAATTTTGTTAAAAATTTGAGTAACAGTATGTCAGATCTCACCTACATTACTTGTCCCCTACACCAACTTTGATTACATTACATTAAAGTGTAAAAGGTATGATAAAGTGTTTTGATTTTTAACCAGCTTAACTGTTAGAGAACTTATTAACAATCACACATTAAAAATTATTTTAGCTAAAAATTTCAGCAAAGTAATTTAAACATTGTTGAATCCCCATTCCATGCTACAGCCTCACCTCCATGAATAAAAGTTACTAGATCAATAAATGCCTCACACTGTTCTCTGGTAGCTTTCTTCTTCATGCAAGGTGAACTGCAAGTGGCCATCTTTATTCCCAGTCAGTTTTTGTGTGGCTTGTATGATTGTAGTGGCCAAGTTTAATTACTACAGTGTCAAGGGGAAACATTGACATTAATGACCATCACCTCCATTGTTTTGAGTAAGTTGTAATCATTTATAGTTGTTATTTATATCAATTGATTACATGTTAATTTACAATAAACACTAAGGAGATAGGAAACTCTAACCTCAAAATAATTAGCTCAAGATCATCTTTTGTTAAGGTTTCTCACCTCTGTGAAAACCAATCTTCACGGTGATTAATGATAATGACTAAATGTTGAAGTAAGGTCTTATTTATCAAATTAGAAAAGTTGTGTCCATATATACATATACAAGATATTTACCTGAGAGATATTTATCTTTTAGCTAGGCAGTCCACTTTTTTAAAAAATGAATTAGACTGTAACTTAAAATTTATTTTCGTTTTGAAGAATAGCAATGTAATTAAGTAGTTTTCATAACGTTAAAAAACTATCAGATTAAAGAATATCAAAGTGGTATTGTGTATTCTTTCAGATGTATTAGCTGTGAACTCATTTTCATGATTACATCATGGCACCAGTAAAAAAGCAAATTACGGAAGCCAAAAATGAAAAGAAAAAGCAATTAATGTGTCAGCTGGGAGAGAGAAAAAAATGATCCATTATTGTATGAAGAAGCATACAATTAAAAGAAAAATATCATGCTCGTAAGCAAGCAGGAGAAATCAAAACTATTAATTAGTCGATGAATAGAGAAAAAAGGAAGGTGAGAAAAGACTGGCATCAACGTAGCAAACAATGCTACAATTTGAAGTAAAGATCGGATGAATTAGGGAACATGACTGAAGTAAACACTCCTCCAGGTAATCCTGGAAACTTACTCAGTGAAAATTCAGAGAACATGCCTGCTACAAAGGAAACCACAGGTGAAAAGAAAAGGCACAGAAACAGAATAACATTGAATCAAAAAATAAAAGAACTTGAAGAAAGGCTTAAACAATCTGAAAAAAGGCTACTAAATATAAAAAAAGAGCTCAACAATTAAACACCTTAAAAAAGATACTCCCATAAAAATGTAAGAAGCCTGTCAAAATCGACAGTCTTACCACAAGTTAGGAAACATTTTTTTTTTTATTTTTTTTATTTTTTTTTTTTTTTTTGGGGGGGGGGGGCATGTACTAATAAAACAATAGAAAGAAACCCTTCAAGACAAACAAAAGTATAGAAAAGTAACAACAGGAGTTGCCAGAAGAAAATCATAAAAAAAAACCACACAGAATGATTTCTACTCTGAAGTTTACAGTGACTCCGAAGATGAAGTGCCACAGAAGTGTGGGAAAGTCGTCACAATGATCATATGGGAAATAAAACAATTCACTATTATGTGGGAATGGTTAGAACAAATTCAATGGGGAATATCTTATAAGCTTCCTGAAAAAAGTCCACAAGCAATTTGTTTGTATTTTCAGAAAAGATGATGCATCTCATGTAGAATAATGTGAGATTGTGACAGTTTTAAATTCGCCAAATATCATCAACCGCGGTCAATACAACTTCGATGATTTGAAAAATTATAATATATCAATCTGATATACTATATTTGTATCACGATGTATTCATATTTTAGCAGTACAATCAATAAATAATTATTCATTTTATGTTTCAATAACAATTATTTAACTCCAGTTTACCCAATATTCAAATATTTGAGTTGGTTCTCACCTCCGTTACTATGCTGAATAATCTTTTTGGTTTAGATTTTTTCTTTTTTGCAAAAAATACAATTTGTTTTCAGGAACCACTATTGGAGTAATGATTTACTAGATTGTATAAAATTTAGTTATTTTCTCAATTTAAAAATAAATAAAAAAATTTACTGAATATGCAAGATTTCTGAGAATGACCCATATACTTTCCCAGGTATTTAAATTTGTCTATCTTTTTCACAATCCTTAGTCCTACTCTTCTTGTGTGTGTGTGTGTGTGTGTGTGTGTGTGTGTGTGTGTGTGTGTTTTCAGTACAGCCTCATTCCTTCCTAAATCCCATTTGATAGTCTGAAACTGTACTCTCTAATCTGTTGTTCTAGTTTTTTGAGGAGTTTTGACAGCACCTTATAGCTGACCTCTAATATTGATACACCACTGTAGTAAGACTCTCGGCTAAGAGGTCGGATTCTGTTGCTAAGCTCTCACAATATTTCATCAGCACAACTGCCCAATATGTTAAGGTGCGGCAACACACTGCTGGACCAAAATGCAAGCATCCTATTTAAATCAGTCTATGATGGATGTGTTAATGATGATTAACAATGCTCAGCAACAGCTGATTTTTCTGGCTGGTCCAAACGAATGTATCACCAATGTTCCGCACATCTGTCCTCCACAGTGGGACAAGTTTGTCGGATGTATTACAACCTACAACTGTAGGGTATCTGATACACACCAGGCCTCCTTACACCAAGGTCATCCTCCACTGAGCCTAAAAGAGTTCTCAGTTTCATTGGCAGTCAGAAGATGCATTTAACTTTATGCTTTTACAATAATCTTACTATCTTTGATTTAACACTACTGACATATGGCAAGATGACCATTCCACTTAGTTCTTCACTGTCTTCCAGCTCCTCACTTTTTCTAGTTTGTGGCAGCTGTAAGGCCTGGTTAATCTCCCATTCTGTGAGAAAATAGCGTGAAGGTGACATAGCTCATCAGTTAAACTGTCAGAGTCTGATATGACACATGCCCTGTGCACTAATGTCTTAAGTACGTCACTTTGTTGTGCAGCATGGTGACAACTGGTGGCTTGTAAGTCCGTCCGTCCGAGTGAGTGAGTGAGTGTGACTCAAGATGCCATCCTCTTTTCTCCAAACCAATATGCCCGGGAGCAGTAGTTCGCCTTTACTTTTGATGTTCTAAAAATGAATCCAGCAATGCAGTTCCATGGGGCCAGACTACAAAAGTGTCATCAACATATCACCAAAAATGACATCATACATCGGACAACCTTGTCCCACTATGGAGGACAGATGTACAGAACATCAGCGATACACACGTGTGGACCACCTACAAAAATCAGCAGTGGCATTGTCTCAGAACGAGGTATGGATTATCAAAACACCACGATTCTCTGATCAACATATTTATAATGTGACAGAATTATTAAAGAATTGGTGGAAATTCACAGCTCAACAAATCTCCTGAATAAAGACAGAGGGTACCAACTTAGCACCACCTGGGATCCAGTGCTGGCCATTCTAAAATCACAGCGGCTGCAGACATGTACTCCTGGTTGTACAAGCGAGGACGTTGTGGTGACAATTTAGCTTTTGGTTGCTAATCGGTGAGGATGGTCCCACGCCCGCACGGACACATATAACCTGTGGGGCTCCCAACAGTGGGTGTTGGCACAGCCGTCAAAAGTGGCCTGTATGACTGACATGCAATCTTCCAACAGGTGGTGTACCTCTCTCTCCTTCCAAATACAATATCTGCATCTTTGGTATCGATTTGGTGTGTTCACGCCCGTGCAAATCCACCTTTGATTTAAATAGCATGCTTCCATCGCAGCCCAGCAGTGTTTTTGCCACACTTTAAGACGTTGGGTAGTTTCACTGATGAAATATTGTGAGAGTTTAGCAACAGAATCTGACGTTTTACCCGAGAGCCGTATTTGCAATTGATTAGTTAGGAAAGCCTATAGTTGTTTGCATCCCACTTGCCCCCTTATTATGTATTGGCATTACATCTTCAATCCATCTAACTACTTTGTTCTCCAAATATGGGAGTTTATGTTTGTCATTACATACACAACACATCTTATTCCCTTCATTAATGAAAAATAATTTCCTCCTGGGCAAAGTAAAACCCTATATTAATTAAATCAGCGCATTTAACAAATATTTCTATTATTTCATACTAATCTACAATAAGAACCATGTTACTGAAAACCATAATAAATATCTAACAGTTTGTTCACTGAAATTCATTTTTGATGAAATTTGCAAGTTGTATGGTGGTTTGCTACTGGGTCTTTTACTTTCTAATAACAGTAAGCAGCAAATATTCCCTCTGACAGGTAGATTGCAGTTTTACTCCCAATCTCACGAGGTCCGTGATCTCGTGGGCCACAAAACTTCAAAAAACAATTGACTCCTCATTGTTGTCATCATCCACCAGTAAGTCGGATATGTATGTTTCTAGTTAACATGTCGACTACAGTTTGGGATTAAAAGATATAATTTCTCTCAAGAAATTATGTCAAACATTTTTGTTTCAGTGTCTTACTTCTAAAATGGGAATATGTGAGCCAAGATGTTAATACAATAAGTTTTCAGTGATTTCAGTTTCCACACAAATTTCCATGAGCATGGGTTATGCTTTTCAGGTGTTTAGAGATCTAAGAGAAGACTCATTCTCCTTAACCAGTACAAAGTAGTTATTGAAAGTTCGAAATGCAAAAAAAGAGTTTTCCTTTTTCACATCAAAAGATTAGCTGCTGCCAGTCTTTACTTTTTATTAGATTTATTCTGAAAGTAGGTGTTAATCTGCATTTTTGAGTGCTTGCCCCCCTCCCCCTTTTTTCCCCAGTACATGCTTGGTGTGGATAAGCAACTACTATTCAGGAAAGCTTACAGGTAATACAAACAAATGGAAATTTAGTGTTAATGACTTGGTCTACAGATACAGCAAAATAAATTTTGTTACATTTTTGCAGTCATGTCAAAAAATGTCACTAACAGTAAATTTTTATATAACTATGCAATTTACTCAAATAATGCAGCAGCTTACAGGCGGCAAACATTTTATTTAACCTGTGGTAATGGAATAGTGTCATTAGTCTAAAATGGTAATTATTTCCAGGAATGATAACTGTGCAAGATATATTCAATAAAATAGAGCAAAACTTCGCATTCCTTTAGCTTCTATTAACATCTGTATTCTATTAAGCAAACTTTCTACTAATTTTAGGCAACTGTTTAGAATATCTGGGCCATGTAGCCCTGTTTCCGCTATTCAATTAAACCATCCTTTCTTGTGACCTGTATTATTTTCTTCTTCAATATAGCTGAAAGATTTTCACTTGGTTTATATGTCTGGGCTGTTAAAAGGCCACAGTAGCACAGTAACACCATTTTCATCCAAAAACTTTCCCAACACTTTTTGCCTTATGGCATGGTGTTGCAACATGCATAAAAACATAACCACCATTAACCTGTCCCCTAGTATCAAGCAGACATCTCTTTTCCACACTGAGATATTGTCTTTGATTCATACAACCTTCAACAATGTACAGATTTCCTGTACCCTTCAATGGAAGTACAATCCAAACCGTAACTGATGTTGGATGCTTCAAAGTTTAGTGCACACATCTCGATGAAATTCATTAGATTGCCTCCTCCTCACATACTGGCTTGTTTCCTCTGCCAATCTGAACACTGATAGTCGCTGAAATGTATCTAGAAGAAAATATTAAGTTGTTTATTAATACCACACTTCACATATTAAAAAAAATATGTGGTATTCAAAGGCAAGTTTTGCTAGTCATGTAGACCACATCCACAAATGTAAAAGACTATAATTTAGAAATGACAATATTTAATCAAATGTATACCGAAACCACACATTTTCTGAAACATAAACACCAAAACATGGTATAACTGTGCATGAGCTTTATGACAGCAAAATTATAAAGTTGTGCAATTGGGTCACAGGCATCGTGACTCAGATGGAGTGTTCTAGTAGCCTTTTAAATTACTTGAATTACATTTCAGTAAAAAAAAAACTACTGAAATTCAAGATGTTGAATAAGTATGTACGTGTCTAAGTGGACATAATTAACCATTTCACAGATTTCCCAAAAAATAGTCAAATACCATATTTAAATTTTTCATTTTTGCAAATTAAAACATCGTTTTCCTACTTCAATTCTTTTTATTTCATCCACAAGTGTTTCACACTCTTCTATTTCAGAGCATCATCAGTGGCTTGGTTTATCTAGAAATTACATTTCTGTTCACATATAGTAGAACCCCTACTTAATGTTTCTCTAAGGAATGGATTTTTTTAACTTGAAAGGGACTTGAATTACTGACTTAGTTCATGTCATTCCCTCTGGAAGATAGGGCTGAAACGAAATTAGGATTTCTAGCAAGTCTCTTCAAATCACTCCAGGTTTTCCCATCCGCTGCAACTTCTCTCTCAATATTCTTTTCCAGCTGTGTTTGGGACGACCGCGTTTCCTAATTCCTTGAGGGTTTCAGTCCAACGCCACGTTTTCAAAAGCTCCATCAGGCTTTCTCAATGTATGCCCAATCCATTTCCATTATCTTTCCTTGATTTTTATACTGACTGATTACCCTCCAAAAATCTTCATTCATTATTATATTTGGCCATCTAATGTTTAAAATACGCCAGAGACAACAGTTAATAAAAACTTTGAGCTGGTTTTTGATGTGGTTAGTCACTTTCCAAGTTTCACAACCATACATCAGAACTGTCTTCATGTTGCTGTTGAAAAGCCGGAGTTTGGGTTTTTTTTTTTTTTAAGATAGTCCTATTTCTCCAAAACGGGGTACAGCTGTACAAACACACCATTTGCTTTGTGGATGTGACTATGGATGATGTCCTCAGCACCTCCTGTAGTCGTGACCATACTTCCGAGGTAGAGGAAAGATTGGACCTGTACTACAACCTCTCCATTAATGGCCAGCCTAGTCTTGATGGACGAGTTTATCTGCATTTCTTTGGTTTTGACAACATTTATCCTGAGGCCTGCAGCTTCTCCCTCTCTCTGTAACCTGGCCAGTTTTTCTTTGTTGTCTCGATATTGCTGTGCCATTAAGCAAATCTTCGAGTGTATCCCACATCCCCCATTGCACACTTCTCTGCTGTCCCCTCATTACTATCTTCATCACATGATCCAACACCAAAAGAAATAAGTTGGTGAAAGAATACATCCTTGTTAAACTCCCAAATTAACTTGGAAAGTCTGTCAGTTCTTCATTATGTAGTACTTGGCATTCATAGTCCTGATACATTTCCTTGATGATGTTAATGATCTTCGTTGGGATGTCATACTTTGCAAGTGTATCCCACATGACTCTCCGATTGACAGTCGAAAACCTTTTAAAGTCAATGCACGTAAGGTAGACGGTGTGTTGCCATTCCTCACTTTGTTCCAGAATAATTCAGAGAGTATTGATAAGGTCCACACAGCTTCGGTGTTTCCTGAAACCTGCCTGCTCTCTCCTCAGTTGCGCTTCCACAGAATCCTTAATGCAGTTTAAAAAATCCTCAAACGTTCCTTACTCTGTACTGACAATAGGGTAATGCCCAGTTAGTTGTTACAGTTAGTAACATTTCCTCTTTTGGGTATTTTCACGATAATACCTTGTTTCCAGTCTGTTGGCACGTTCTCCTCTTAACATATCTTCCCTAAGAGGATGTACAATAACTCAACAGTGGTGTCCAAGTCTGTTTTCAACATCTCAGATGTTATATTATCTGGTCCTCGTGCCTTCCCATTCTTGATCTACTTCAGTGCTCTCCGAATTTCTGCTTTCGTGGGTGCATTTACACCAATGCTAGGACTAGGATCATGGTATTCAGTTCATTCTTGTTCTTCTGCCTCACCACCAAGGCATCTATTTAGAACTTTGTTAAAGTGTTCCTTCCACCTACGTAATTGTTCTTCGTGTGTAGTTATCTTCCCTTTTTTGTTCCTCACGGGTTGGTTTCTCTCTTTGAGAGCATCTTAGTGATATCATAAAGTTCTTTCATATCCCCCATCCGCATTGCCTGTTATGCTTTCTCCAGTTCTACAAATGCTAAAAATGTAGGTTTGCCTTTCCTTAACCTATCATCTAAGATAAGTTGTAATATATTGCTTCACAAGTTCCTACATTTGTCCTAAATCCAAACTAATCTTCCCCAAGGTTGGATTCCACTAGTTTCTCCATTCATCTGTAAATAATTTGTGTACTATTTTGTAACCATGACTTATTAAACTGATAGTTCAGTGATTTGCACATTTGTCAGAACTTACTTTCTTAGGAATTGGAATAACTATACTCTTCTTGAAGTCACAACTATACAAACATGTATTTACACAACTTTCGCTGTTTTTTAATACCTGTAATCAAAAATTATAGTCCACTTTTTAGCACTGTTGGATCTCCATTTCCAATTATTTTACTCTGTGTGCAACAGGGCTGTCCATTTTAAATGGTGTGACAAACCTCCAGACAATCTTTATGCTGGTAACAGCTTCACTGAATGATGATGGTTGGTTGCATTTCGTACTCCCTAACTTCATCTTCAATGTCTTCTCATTGTGCTTTTCTTCAGCTTCACAGATTTCCTCAACATCCCAGATGTATGAAATGATGGCATCACCACAAGCCACAAATTCATCAAAAGTGATGGGTGCACCCAATCATACATGCCCACTCCTCATTTATCACTGTGTTTGTTGTGAGTACTTCTACATCTACAACCATACTCCGCAAGCCATACGATGGTATGTGGCGGAGGGTAACTTGAGTACCGCTTATTTTATTGAATCCAGCCTTATGAAAGCAATTTGAGATGGGTTTTTTATTTATCATTTTCCAAGCTCCTGTGGCCATATGTAATTTAAACACTTCATTTGTATCAATAAAGCAAGTACCGTAAGGACAAGAGCTTTCTGAAACTTGTTTTTCAAGCTATGAATAATCCCTAGATCCATGGGCTCAAACTGCTAGTGCAATTTGCAAGAAAGAAATGCACTTATACATTCCACAAAAATAAGTCTGTTGGATGAGCAGGACACTTGTCCATAATAACGACCTTCCTGTTTCTAGCACCCATTTGTGCATCGAAAGTTAGCAAGAATTTCTTGAACAAGTCTACAGTCGTCCAAGCACTTTTGTTGCTGTAATACTTACATGGCAGTGTAGCACTGATCTTAAAGCAAAATGGTTTCATGAACCTTCCAATTACTATAGGATCCAGCTTGTCAGTGCCATCTGCATTGCTGCATAAGAGAACAGTAATACTCTGCTTTCTCATTCTTCCTCCCTGCATATTTCTTCTTTAACACTCCAGAGTTTTAGAGGGCATGAGTTAGTAAAACAGGCCAGTTTCATCTACATTGTACAAATCCCGAAATTCGAAACCTTCCAAGAGGGGTGGCAGCACTTCTTCTTTCCAGTATCAACACTTTCATCACTAACTGTAGCACACTCTCCATATACTGCCCTGCAAGTTATTCCATAGCATTTTTCGAACCTATCCAGCTAACCATCCAAAGTTTCGAATACTGTAAGCCCAAGTTTTCCTGATATCATAAATGCTTTCATCTCTACCAATGCCCCATTGATACGTAAGTTTTCAGCACATGCTCTATTGAACCATTCCATAAGTTTTGATTCCATTACTTCGTATGACAACTTTTTTACATTTTTTCTCTGCTTTGCTTTTGAACCACACCGTATTTCTTGATCCAGAATCTTCTCCTTATTCTTCAATATTCCTTACAATGTAGACTGTGAAAGACACAGGCATTTGGCCTGTTTGTTTTTCTCTCCACCTCTTTCCCCATGACCTTTTTCTTTTTGCTGCCACAGTAAACTTCACTAAAACAATGAATGTGAGTGAGCAAAGTGATTTACAGCTGGATTACACACAATACACACAAACTGATACAAAATTTCATAAACTTATGCTGTACTGTAATGCTGCTATGAACGTAGACTTTGATAGAGCTCGGCTGTGTGCAAGCATGCAAAGCAATGTGTTACCAAGCTGCACATTGTTTCTTCAGCTGTGGTCAACTATGTTCAAGCTAACTCGTGGACGTAGTGAGAAACTGATAGAGAAGATGATCTATCATATCCAACATACTGTAAATATTAGGAGGAGGAAGGAAGCTTAGGGTTTAACATCCTATCGACAGCGTGGTCATTAGAGATGGTGTAAATGCTAGAGTACGGTGTATGACTACTCATAAGTGAAAAACTAATGTACCTAAATTTCCCTGTACTTACAAATTAATCAGTGAAAAGGTTCTCATTCTAACCAAAGGATTAACAGATTAATATAGGAATTTTCAAAGCACATAATGTGATTTCCCCTCCCCCCTTCATTAGAATTGGATTTTCTTCTACTGCTACAGAGCATTCGGCAAGATGTGTATCACAGTCTGACATCTCACTTTGAGTGCTAAGCGTCTGCGCTCCAATTTCCTTTTCTAAAAAAATGTTCAAATGTTTGTTAAGCTTATGGGACTTAACTACGGGGTCATCAGTCCCTAAACTTACAAACTACTTATGAACTACTTACGAACTAGGACAGCACAAATATCCATGCCCGAGGGGGGATTCGAACCCCCGACCCTAGTGGCCGTGCTGACCGTGACTGGAGCGCCTTAGTCACCTCGGCCACCGCGGCCGGCAATTTCCTTTTCTGCCTTGAATCTTAATGAGCTTATGACGTCTCTTTCATAGGTTATTAATGTTGCATAACAATAACAAATAGAAATAAATTCTTGAGTATTTTAACATTTCCTATTGCTAAATACAGATTTTACCGTAATGTGAGTGTGGTAATATTGTGGAGCCACAGGATATGCGTTCACGATACCTCTGGTTATGCTTCATCAGACATTGATGCTATACATCACAGACATTTTGATTCTGCATGTTCTACCCCTGAATGCACAAGCACCTTGGGCAGTGTTCTAACAATGTAATGCATGTCCACATGTGTGTCTGTGGACTGCCTACAGCATACTAGGGTGCACATGGGGCTAGCAAGATCTTCCAATCTTTCCATCATCGAGAACATGTGGGAAGGGATTGCAAGGGACGTCCGTCACAATACCACCCCAGTGATCTTGAGGGACAGCCGCAACAACTGGGGCATACTTGAGTCAGGGGAGCATCCAAAGGCTATCAACACCATTCTGTACCATGCTGCAGGCAGAGGAGTGTAACACCCTACGGTCTTGACACTAATGTTCACCTATCACTGCCAACAGCTTTGTCTCTAACAATCACACATTGTAAGCAGGTCAATTAGAGTCACATCGTCTTTCACCTTTCTATGAATCAGCATGGCTTTGGGAAACATCGTTCATGTGAAACTCCGCATGCCCATTTCTCACATGACACCTTGCGAGCCATGGATAAAGGGCAACAGGCAGATTGTATTTTTATCAATTTCAAAAAGAAATTTGACGTGGTACCACACTGCAGACTGCTAACGAAGATACGAGCAGATGGAATAGATGCACAGATTTGTGACTGGCTGGAAGACTTCCTAAGTAATAGAACGCAGTACGTTGTTCTCGATGTGAGTGTTCATTACAGACGAGTATATCATCAAGCATGCCCCAGGGGAGTAGGATAGGACCGCTATTATTTTCTATCTATATAAATGATCTGATGGATAGAGTAACTTGTAATTTGCAGCTGTTTGCATTTGTGGTGTATGAGAGGGTGATGTCATTAATTGACTAACAGCATACAGGATGACTTAGACAAAATTTCTAGTTGGTGTGAAGAATGGCAGCTATCTCTAAATGATGAAAACTGTAAAGTGATATACATGAGTAGGATAAACAATTCCATAATGTTCAAATTCAGCATTAGTAGTGAGCTTCTTGATGCGGTCACATCACTCAAATATCCAGTAATAACATTGCAGAGTGCTATGAAATGGAATGAACATGTAAAAACACTTGTGTGTAAGGCGGACAGCCTACTTCGGTTTACTGCGAAAACTTTGGGAAGATGTACTTCATTTCTAAAGGAGAATCTATATAAAACGGATGTACGACCACATTTTGAGTATTGCTCAAGTGTTTGGGACCTGCAGCAGATCAGTTTAAACGAAGACATGGCAGCAGTTCAGAGGTGAACAGCTAGGTTTGTTACTGGTAGGTTCAACCAATGCACGAGTTCATGACTTCTTTTCAAGAAATTCTGTTGAGACAATTTAGAGGGCCAGACTTTAATGCTGATTGTGAACAATCTTGCTGCTGCCTACATATATTTTCCACAAAGATAAAGACAAGATAAGAGAAATTAGAGCTCATACAGAGGCATATACACATTCTTTTTCCCCTCATTCTATTTGGGAGAGGAATAGGAAATGCCTAGTAGTGGTACAGAGTACCCTGCACCACACACCTTATGGTGGATTGTGGAGTATATATGTAGATGTAGAGGGCATATAGTTTGATCGTGAAATCAAACACTGAATTTGTTCCCTTAAGTAACAAGTTTCATAAAGCAGCTTGGGAAGTAAAAAAGAAAAAGAAAACTGTTAAAAATTACAGTCACTATACAATATGCAGTAAATATATAAAAAATAATAACTTTTCACACACATTTAAAATTACAGCCGACAGCCAAAAACATCAATTTCAAAATGAAACACTCCTCTCTCATACAAACACTACTTTAAGACAGATTATTTATACATAGTAATCATAAATAAGATTATCAGAATGTATTCTTACTCACCCCATAAAGAGATCTGCCATCCAGTGATGAACGCGCCTCATGCTGTAACAATGGAAGTAAAACATTAGACTTGAAACAACAGCAAATACAGGTAGAAAGGATTTGTTCATAGAACTTCCAGTCAAGTAGAATGAAGTCTTAACATATTTTTAAAACTTAATTTCAGCTGACGATACACTTAACTTTATTATCTACCTATGATAGAAAAAACTTGCAGAAATAATTCTACAAAAGAGTTTAGGGTTGTGTCTTGACCTGACCTGTTTACACTTTGGAGGTTCCTCATCTTGCACCTGTCACTAGCTACAGGAAACAACGCCTCATGTCAGATGCTTTCCAACAACATGACAGCAGTATGGCTTTATGAGACTTTTACTCAACTGTCATTTCCTAACTTGAAGTGCTAGTATTTATCATGCAGTTTCATATTAGATTTTGTTACTTAAAACATGTGACCATTGTTTAAGAATCATAAAATAGTCACAACAGAAAAAAGTATAATATTTACAACATACTGTTCACTCACACTATAATAGAGGCATGAAAGCATTGGAGGAAGCTCTAAATCTTGATATTGTCTGTTGGCCAACAGCTATTGGACAAAGAAAGATGATTCTCGTGTCAGTGATTTTATTCATGCAGGAAGTCCTGGACCAGACACAGGTGATTAACTAAAACCTCTTAATTGTCATACAAAATTTCCAATTGATAGGAAAAAATAATATTTTGTGTTTAAGTGACCTGCATGCGTCATCGTCAAAAATGTTTACAGGCGTAGGGACATTATGTCGGGTAATGGCCTTAGTGTCACTGTTTCCGTGTGATTACTTTGCGAGGAGAAAAAATCTGGAGCTATTATAAATTAAATGCACCTCTGAGTGTCACACTGTGTGAGCAGCAGGAGTCAAACAAACATCATAATTAAAGCAAAAAAATTTTAAAGTGTTACTATTATTACATTTTATTTCAACATCTTCCATTTGATTACTGAGTATTCCGATGCAATGTTCTTGTTTTTAGTAGGCTGAGAGAATAATGAATAGTTAACAATAACAATAATATAAATAATAATAATACTTGGATAACCCGACCAATACATGACATGATACAGCAATAATGTCACAATTATTTGCATTCTTCGGTCTTGAGCGTTCTGGAAACTAAAAGTCTCATTAACCACATGTGATTCATAGTTTTTCAAACATGTCCAGTGGTTATACAGTAAACATTATAAGCAAGCAATAGTTTTTTTATTTATAATTATTGACCAGGCTAATTTTGCTCTTGAGACCACTATCCCCAAAAGGAAGGCATACAGGTGAAGATACTTGCAAAATATCAGCAGTTTGCCAAGTCGAGTGTGGTACTGAGATTTACGCTGTGTCTGTCTAGAGTGTTAAGTTTTAGCTCCTGATGCATTCATAAAAACACGATGCTGGTCCTCCACAATATTCAAACAACATATTAGTTTGTAATACTGTTTCCTTTATTGAGGCAGAAACTGGTGTATGTTTAAATATGAAAATATCAGTCTAGTTCACAAAACGTTTTTGTACACTTTATTTATAATAAGGTGACCTGTTTCAATCTTATAGTACGGTCTTAATCAAACCGATTTGCCTCACACTGATGACAAGATTATGAGCGTGTGACTGCTCCTCGTCTCAGCATCAACGTGAGACAAATTGATACAAGGATGATTTTAGTATAACGTGACAACTTAACTTTTCCTGGAGTAATGAATGTTCAAACAACTTACAGGTATGCTGCCAGGTGACGTCATCAACAACTCCTGATATTTTGACATGAGCACAACCTGCGTTGAGAATGGCATAGTATGCTCTGGTCAAAATATCGGCAGTGGTTGATATCACCCAGCAGCATATCCCTAACTTATTTGAATCTTATTATATGATCGAAACAGGTCACCTTAATACAAATAAAGTGTATAAAAACTTTTTGCAAACTAGACTGATATTTTCACATTAAAACATTATATTAGTTCACTACCTTCCAAAAGGAAACAATGTTTTCGAAACTAATATGTTGTATGAATATTGTGGAGGGCAGCAGAGTGTTCATATGAACAGATTAGGAGCTAAAACTTAACGCTGATCAGACACAGCATAAATCTCAACACCACACTCAACGTGGCAAACTGTTGATATTTTGCAAATCCCTTCATCTGTATGCCTCCCTTTTGGGGATAGTGGTCTCAAGAGCAAAATTAGCCTGGTCAATAATTATAAATAAAAAAAACTATTGCTTGCTTATAATGTTTACTGTATAACCACTGGACATGTTTGAAAAACTATGAATCACATCTGATTAATAGACTTTTAGTTTCCAGAACTCTCAAGACAAAAGAATGCAAATAATTGTGACATTATTGCTGTATCATGTCAGCTAATTATCAGGCTGTCCAAGTATTATTATCATTATTATTATTATTATTATTATTATTAACAATTAAGTATCAGATAGGAACATCAATAATGGAGGATAATTAACAACTCACCGTAAAGAGGCTTGCTGAGCTGCTGACAGAGACAAAAGTAGATAATCACATTCACACAACTTAAATTTTCGCCCATGGCCTTTGTCAGAAAAAGAAACACATTCATTCATGCAACCACTCTGACAACTACACAGCTGTCTGAGTGATTGCGTGAATCTGTGTGTGTCTTTTTCTGATGAAGGCCATGGCCAAAAATTGAAGTTGTGTGAATATGATTATCTATTTTCATGTCTGTCAGTAGCTCAGTGAGCCTCTTTACGGTGAGTTGTTACCTATCCTCCATTATTGATATTATTATTAACTATTCCCTATTCCCTCAGCCGACTCAACGTAATACAAGACCCATTTACACATATTTTGGACTTTCCAGCCCACGGCAGCTGCATCTGTCAGCAATAAGCTGCAGTTGCTTCCCTGGCAAACATTTGATGACAGGGTCAGAAGTATACGTGAGAGAGGAATTACTTTCGAAACCGTTCTTGGATGGTTTCGTTGGAAAGCTGTAGAAAGCATTGTTGTGTGGCAGAAATTGTGATATTTTTTTTAGGTAGTTTTTCTTACACAGGGACCAAACAGAGTAGAAGTGGTCATCAACAAATATCAGTTATTATTGGCATCTCCTTGGCGAGAAGTATGTTTTGCACAACACACTTTTTGAGCTGCCAAATGCAAAATCTTAATTTCACCTAACCTTTGCTCAAGTATCTATCTTTCGCTCGAGTCACCTTAATATAAATAAAGTGTACAAAAACTTCTTGCGAACTAGACTGATATTTTCATATTAATTCATACAATAATTATCGGGTTGTAATGTGACAACACACGTGAACAGATGGTTCTAGAATTTTCATTTATTTTACAATGCTTAAACAATGGTCATATTGTTTTAAGTGAGGAAAAATTAAATACAAAACAACAAGATAAATACTACATCTTCAAGTAAGGACATGAAAGAATAATAAACAGTCTTGTAGCACCACACCATGGTCACCTGGTCGGAAGGCATCTGACGTGAGGTGGCAGGTTACATGTTGCCGTAGCTGTAGATGGTAATATAACTCGGGGTGTCATGAGAGTGAAATGATCTGGTCTTGATGCATCCATGAACTGGTTTGTACGCTTATTTCTGGAGGTTTCCGCTATTACTGGGGGATTACAGGAAGTAAAACATATTATATCTGAGGTTACATCAAACTGATAAACTCAGCAGAAAGCCAAAATGAGGTATAAAAACTAAAGGAGTGAGTGAACTAGAGTTTGCGATTTTGTGCTCATACGGCATGACATTTACCAGAAGACCGTAAGCTCATACACTGCTCTAGTTGCTGGAGAAGATGAAAACACCACCTTCAGAAAATTCACATCTCCCAGTATTGCCAGATTGTGCAAATGGCCAGACTTAGAATCTCAAGCAGAGCCAGTTTTATTGGTCATGTTATCCAAACAAGTCTCACAATCATTGTGTATGCACAAATGGGTAACCACTGGCAATAGAAACTTTCATGCTTAGTTTATCATGTTCTTACTACGTCACATAATTCAGGCCACTGATACTGTAATGCTTTACTCCATGGAAGAAATTCTTTAAAAATTTATTTTCCAAAATCTAACATCAGAAAGCAGATTTAGTTTTCAGCATAAGTTTCTTCATTTTGATGACTATAGTTCTTTACTTGAAATACTGTAATATTCCTGCTAAACAGTGCAAGCTGAAAGTTGTGACTTGCCATCTGCAGAAAAAATTGGAAGGGGAGTGATAGACACCTAGGGATTTTTTCCCCCTTCCCAAACTTGGTAAACCTTTAGAAAGCATGGTCCGAACTCTTACTTTGAAGTGTTGGTAACAGCTACCACAAGTGTTGATGAGAAGGCAAGTTGGTGGATCAGCTGATATTTGTGGGTAATGTCCTCACACAACTTTGAACAAACAAGACGTCATGTCACACTATCGAAGACCGCACAAACACCTATCGACTTGTGGTCTCATAACTTGGTACGAATGTGATGATAGTCTGTTGGTTAATATGAATAGCTATCAAATAAAATTAATGTTGTTATTGGCACAATTACAGTCTTGTGCAAAAGTGATATGCTTGTGTATTGCCTTATTTAATGGTAGAATAAAAATCAGTCATAGGCCTCTGTGTTAAATAATGTATCGTAATAAGCACAACTTGTGTGCAATAAATTTTATTACAATAACACCATGTTCGTGATACAATATGTTTTAAACAAACATCTCGTATCATCCGAAGTTTCGCAACTTTATCCTGATATAGTGATTGTGAGCCATTTCCATTTTATTTTTCTTTCTTCGCCTTAGTATTTCTAAAACACTCCAGAACTTCCTAATGAAATTAAACTAAACAAGAAATATTGAAATGCATGTAGTAAAAGGAAAGTTCAAAGAAATCAAAACAAAGAAAGTACACTTAGTTAATCATCTATACGCCATATTGATTTCTTTGGTTCTGAAGCTAACAATTCTGCATGCAGTTTACATATTTAATCTTGTATATTAAGGCAGTTCAAATGACACACTGCATTAAATATTTTAATTAAAAACATTATTAGGACAGGAAAATATCGGTTATTTTATGGCCAAAATCGGTGTTATTTTTTTCACTTGGTGGTGGTATTTATCGGTGTTATTTTCTGGTAATCTTTTTCCAATTTGAGTGCTAAATTTTTGTCATATTTAACAATTTTTCAATGGTATGATGAAAATTACACTATTCATAAGATGCAATGGATCAAATTTTATATAGATGTTGAAAAACTAATTTTAACAAAAAATATTGATGCAAATGTGTGTCTAAAAATTCTTTTTTTTATATACACCAAGTATTTTAAATACTGGGAAAAAAATGCCAATGACTGTATCCAGCGAGTTATCCCTTTTTCAGGTCAACAAACTGTTTTTGACAAAAGGACATTTTTGCCAACTTAAATATTTGTGTTACAGTGTCGCAATTTCTTAGAGAATACTAATATTGAAAAATAGAATACCGTGTATATTCGAGTAATCTGCACACCCCTAAATTATGACGAAGAGAGAAAAAAAAAAAAAAAAGGATACTACCTGTCGGCATTGAAAAGCACCCAAGGTCAGCTATCTTGGCATGTCACATCTGTTAAATTTCAAAAAGAGAGAGAGAGAGAGAGAGAGAGAGAGGCGCGCAAGATTGTCATATCCAGAGTGTGCGAATCTCGTACCAATCCCATAAAATTCTCGTATTTTACCTACTACATGTTCTCAGTCAATATTTATGAATAGTAGTGTTTGTCCGTCTTTGCAACTAGAATAAAATTGTGATTTTTCTCACCACATGCGTTTCGTTTTAATGACAGTAAAACATCTTCAGTGGTCTGTAATAATAGAAATCTAGTTTGTTTTGTTTTTAGATCTAAAGTAGTGAAAAAACAATGGCACAGCATTAAGAATTGGCGGTACTGCGTGAAACAGACCAGCATTCCATGATGTGAGGGGAAAACAAGACAAAATTTCTGTAAGTAACAAAACATTATGCCTCCTTTTCATGTTTCATTAACGAACTGTTTTCGTTAAAAAAACAAAATGAACTGTAGATTTATACTGTCACGTTGCAATGAAAGTAGACTTGACTTCGAAGGCAACTAAACACAGCACTTATACTGAAAGCACGTTTATTACGAACTCAACATACACGCAGCACTGACTGCCTCTCAGGCAGAGTGCTCTGCTATTTATACACAGACAGAATTTACCAGAAATTAGAAGAACAGTTAACATAAGAAACAAGTAGAATTTACAAGTGAACATAAGAAAGATGTAGAACCTTCTGAAATTGTCAATTACAAAGAAATAAATTTTTGCCGGTGGGCGGATTCGAACCGGCGACCTTCTGCTCCGCAGTCCGTGACGCTATCCCCTGCGCCACGACGGCAGTTGGTGTTCGTGATCTCTCGCGGCAATATTATTACAGACCACTGAAGATGTTTTATACTGTTATTAAAACGAAACCCGTCTGGTGAGAAAAATCAGATTTTTATTGTAGTAGCAAAGACAGACAAACACTGCTATTCATAATTATGAAAGCAACTACGAAAATAATGGCCACACAAACTAAGAAGTTCTCATTCAAATTGAAAAATATTTCATTTGTAACTACGTTTTTTTTATTTTTATTTTATTGAAAGTGCATAAAAAATTGTGTTATTGGAATATCTATGTAATAGAAGTTGTTAATAACACCCATCCCTACAGTGCCGCTGCATGTCATTTGTAAGCAGCTCGCTTATTCCATCTGAACCTCTGGCACTGCAATTTTATGTTTGCCGAAACTTATTTTGGCACAGTTGCAGTTACATTCAGTGCACACACAATGGTTGGTATTTATTCTGTCTGTATATTATATTTGAAATTGTATTCAAGTTCATTTTGTATTTCTTTTTAATTCTGTACTGATTTTATGATCTTGTTCTATAGTTTGAAGGATACACTGAAGATGATCACTATGTGATCAAAATCGATTTGTTTTTTATAAATAAAACATTAACGGTCAATGCTGCTCATTATATCTGGTGTGTTTAAAATTATAGGGTTAAAGTCAAGAAAAGGACCAGCAACAGTGATCGTAAGTTGACAATGAACCATATTTCACTTAGTCAATCGCATGTCACTTGTACGCATAACATGAGGTGAGAAAAGATGGAATGATTTATGACATTTGTAATTGTGTGTAATACTTTCAACCGTGAATATAACTTAAATATTCAATATTTATTTTGTTACAAATGTGTCCTTCACTTTTACAACACAAACCTTAACTTCAGAAATCTAGCCACCAAGCCTCAAGATTTTAATTAAAACACTCATAATTTGAAACATCAATCATTTGGTTTTCTGTGCATAGTGGAAATATTTTTGTCAAATGCAGCATCCTGGTGCCTCACTTTGTGCACATAAACAAACAACTGACTCTCACTCTTTCATTTACGTCATGCCTCAAGATGAGTGCTGACAACACATTATGTTCCACAGGACCTATTCTAGTGTTTTAGCAAAATTAAAGTATCTTCTTACATTGGTCAATAATACCTGTAGTTTAAACTATCAAACCATTACAAACTATACCTACTACTTCATGTACTAACTAGTAAACAACATCACATAATTTTTATTTCATTTAGATACATACATTATGCACTGCTCATACTGAGCTGTTCTTAGAATTACCTACACAACTGTTTTTTCATAAACACTTTTTCCAGTTAGAAAACAGTGTATAAAGTAACTGATATTTTCTAAGATATTAAATTGAAGAAAAGGCATTGAATTATTATTTGTGTCACAGTGGCTTAGTGGTTATGCACCTGCCTAGTAAGCAGGAAATCCCGGGTTTGAATTCCGGACATTGCACAAATTTTTATTTAATGCCTCTCCTTCAGTTTAATATCTTTGATTTATATCAAGACAAAATGTCTCTAGACATTGATTTATTATTTGATATTTTATAGTTGAATAAGATCAGTCCAACCACAAGATATACTCACTTTTACACAATCTCCAGGTGCATTAGGATCAACAACTGTGATAGCAATTACTTCAGGCCCCTTTTGCAACAAGAAAGTTTCTGGGCCTTCGGAAGGTGCAGCATTATGGTAGCCAATCAGATTCTTGGCAAGCCTTTCATCAAGGTTTATATCAGGGTTTGATTCATTCATCAGTTTGTATACAGGGCCCACAAATTGCTGAAATGGTAAAATTTATTAAATTTACACATTTTAGACTTAAGAGAAATAAAATTAATGCTTTTCACACCTATAGCATTGATTTTTCAAAATTACAGTAATCTGGCAAAATAAAATAAGCTACATTCTATATCTATGACATATTACTTTGTTATTTGAAAGCCAATCCATGCTGCTACAATCTCTCAGTAAGGGAGACAATAAAGACAATGTTAAGTAATGTCTTTTGGCTAAGTTCTCTCTCGTTTGTGGTGAAAATATTAGCCCTTTCCCTGCTACTACAGCAGTCAATTAAAATCTGGTTGTGGAGACAGGTTGATCTGTAGTGTAACCAGAGATTGAGGTTAGGTTGGGAGGCATCAGTTGGGATGCAAATTAGCACAGCCAACAAATGTGAAAGACGAAAATTGTTTGTGGTAAAGCATTGTGTTAAAATAAAATATTTGAAACCACAACATTGCTATTAGCCACACAAATCAGCTGTTCCGCCATTGTAGGCATTACCAATATATATATATATATATATATATATATATATATATATATATATATATATATATATATATATATATATATATATAATCACAGTAAAAAGAAAAAAGCAACCCTTTCTAGAACTTTCTAATCTGCACTCGTATTCTGCAAGCCACCTCACTGTGTGGGGCAGAGGGTGGTTCGTGTTCCGTTATCACTATTTCCTCCTATTCCAGTTGAGTCTGGTACACAGATGGGCTTTAATCTCTCTAATGTAATCCTTTAGGAGAAAGCAGTAGAATGGTCGACTCCTCGATAAATGTATGCTCTCATAACTCTGACGAAAGCCTGTACCATGATATAAAACATGTCTCTTGCAGTGTCTGCCACTGGATTTTGCTGATCATTGATTAATTGTATATTGTAGCTATATTTAAAAATGCCCTTTATGTCTACTCCCAGATATTTTATGGAAGAAAATGCTTCCAGTGTTTGTCCTCCTATTTCATAGTTATATATTGAAGGATCTTCGTTTCTATGTAAATGCAGTACTTCGTTGAGGCACACTGCCATTCCCTGCACAATGTGTCGAAACACTGCAGATCTTCTTGCAAACGCTACCCATCCCACTGTTACAACTTGTTGATATATTATAGCATCATCTGCAAAAAGCCCCACTGAACTTCCAATGTTACCTTTCTACAAATGTCTGCCTAGGTGTGTTTGTGTGTTTATATGTATGGGTGTGTGTGTGTGTGTATTTGTTTACCTTCCTTTTTTTTTCCCCTAAGGTAACTCCTTCCACTCCCGGGATTGGAATGACCCCTCATCCACTCCCTTAAAACCCGCATACTTTCCTTTTTCCCCTCCTTCCTTCCTCTTTTCCTGATGAAGCAACCAAAGGTTGTGAAAGCTTGAATGTTTGTGGGTGTGTTTCATTTGTTGTTGTTGGTTTTTTTTTTTTTTTTCCTCCTTCCTATCGGCGAGCCTGTGCTTTGGGTAAGTTAAACAATCTTTATTTTTATACCTTGGTATGTCTGCCTAGGTGTGCTTGCGTTTGTGTATATGTGTGGGTGTGTGTGTGTATTTGTTTACCCTCCTTTTTTTTCCCCCCATATATTTGCGTGCGCCTGTGTGTGTGTGTGTGTGTGTGTGTGTGTGTGTCTTAAAACCCTATCCTTCCCTTTCTCCAATCCTTCCTTACTCTTTTCCTGAAGAAACTACCAGCAGTGGCGGAAGCTTGTATATGTGCTTGTGTGTGTTTTTATTTGTATCTGTCGACAAACCTGTGCTTTGGGTAAGTTATCCGATTTCTATTTTTCATATAAATTTATCCCACCATCAAAGTTTCTTTCTATATATATATATATATATATATATATATATAAAGAAACTTTGATGGTGGGATAAATTTATATGAAAAATAGAAATCGGATAACTTACCCAAAGCACAGGTTTGTCGACAGATACAAATAAAAACACACACAAGCACATATACAAGCTTCCGCCACTGCTGGTAGTTTCTTCAGGAAAAGAGGAAGGAAGGATTGGAGAAAGGGAAGGATAGGGTTTTAAGACACACACACACACACACACACACACACACACACACACAGGCGCACGCAAACACAACAAAGTAGACATTAATCCACACAATCCTGAACTACAACATCCCAATTCAGTAGTCAACCTCTATTCTAAACATCTCTCCCTATCTGAAACCTCCATCCTATCCAAAGGCCTCACCTTCAGCCCCACTCCCAAATTCAACCAAACAACCCTTGTCAAAGATTTACTATCCCATACTCCTAGGTTTTGCTTTTATGTTGAAAATGTCTACCTTGTGTTTGCGTGTGCATGTGTGTGGGTGTGTGTGCACGCTTGTTTGCCTTTCATTTTATCCCCTTAAGGTAAGTCCTTCCACTCCTGAGATTGGAATCACTCCTTTTCCACTTCCTTAAAACCCTATCCTTCCCTTTCTCCCCTCCTTCCTTCCTCTTTTCCTGAAGAAGCTACCAGCAGTGGCAAAAGCTTGTATATGTGTTTGTACATATAGAAACTCTTCAATGCCATCACACTGCTTGTCCAATATCCCATATATTTGCACTTTGATCATAAGGTATCAAGAAACATGGCATCTACCTGGGAACCCATATTTAGTGCCCTTTGGGTCTCATGGATGAACAGCAGGAGCTGGGTTTTACATCATCATTGCTTTCGGAACCCATGTTCTCCAACAGGAGACTTCTGGTCACCAGAAATGTCAAAATACTGTAAAATTCTGCAACTGACCAATGTGAGAGATATAGGACTATAGTTTTGTGCATCTGATCAATGACCTTCTTGAGAAACCTACGGCACACTGCTGAAAGAAGGGGTACAAGTGCCTACACATATTCCGTGTAAAATGAAACTGGTATCACATTAGGTCAAGCAGCTTTTCCTGTGTTCGATGATTTCAATTTATTTTCTATCCCTGTGTCATTTATTTCAATATCTGCCATTCTGTCTTCTGTGTGACAGATTAGAGCAGGAACTACAGTGCTCTTCAAGAAAACAATTAGTACCATCAAAAGGGGTGATTTCAGACGATATGGTTTATCTTCTCTTTTTCACTAATTTCCATCTCCATGCACTGCTTATTTTCTGCACAAGAATGTAATTCCCACCCCCTGCGTTTGGATCAATTGTTTACTGATGCAATAATCAGTTGAACAGTCTCATTGTCTAAGGTTCTCGCTGTGTTATGGAGTGAGAAACTTTCTATTGGTGTGACTGGTGGAAAAGTATTGTAGCTTCAGTTGCCACCAAGATCAATAGGTTGCCGCACTGTGAGAAGTTTTGTACCAGTTTGTCATGAGTTTTGTTTAAAGTTTCAAAATAGCGGAGGTTTTTTCAAAATTGTGTACTCCGTGGGGTGATTTAATCTATGCTGAGAACGTATAAAAGTAAGAAAAGTGTTCAAGTTCGGTCGAAAGCCGACCCAGAAATTTTAAATAAAGCAGTTCTAGATATTCAGTATGACAAATTAACGTATAGAAAATCCTTTAATAAATAAAATTCCTTATCTCACTCCTTATCCCTTATTTTAATGATGGACATTAAAATATGTTACAAATCACTAGAATCAAACAGAAGGAAAGTAGGAAAAAAAGTCAATTTATGTCTGAAATTACCCCACTTCGAAACACCGGACAGAGATTGAAAATACATGTGTCCGAAATCACCCCACCCCATGTAGTGATAACGAACACTATCTGTCTCAGGCAAAAGTAGATGCCATTGGCGTTCTGTTTCTAGGATATTTCATTGATTATACACATACCCCACCACTTTCATAAAAAACAATGAAATCTGATAAAACCTACGAAAGTTATAGTGAAAATAATCTCAAAACTGTCCAAAATCACCTTGTTTGACTGTATTTTGGCATTTTGTGTGTCAATGTCATTGTGATTATAGAGTGTCTGGATACCTCGTTTTGATTTGCTTACCGATTTGCCGTAGAACCAAACTTTCTTAGGATTTTCTGCCCAGTCAGTATACAGATCTTTGATTGCAATATCGTTGAACAACTCGCATTGCACACCTTAAGATACTTTTGGCATCATTTGATTTCTTTTTGTGTCTGCACAACTTTGGCTATGTTTATATTTGCAGTGAGGTTCTCTTTGCTTTCCTAACAATCTTCTGACTCTGTTGTTGAACCACAGTGGATCTTTCCCATACCTCATAATTTTACTCAGCTCATACATATCTAACACGTATTTTATGATGATCTTGAACTTTGTCCAGATGCTCAACACCGTCAGTCTAAAGATGAAACTTTCTTGTTGAGCAGTCAAGAACTCTAAAATCTGCCCCTCTTCAGTTTTGTTAAATAGGAAGATTTACCTACTCTCCTTCATAATTTTACTTACAGCTGTAGTCACTGATGCTGTGAAAGGTTTGATGATTGCTAATTCCCTGCTGTAAATACAGCACAACATCAATACATAACCATCTATTTCACTGATACAGCTTCTTCTTCTTCTTCTTCTTCTTCTTCTTCTGCTGTATCGTGTGGATTAATTTTTGGTCAGAAATGGTATGATACAGCCATTGGGGGGCTGGTTTGACTCCTTTAAATGGCCTGGGTCCATTTACCAAATCAACTGTATTTTTTCAACATTTATTTACATGACAATGTCAATCAATTCTTGCTATTTTGTAACTTTTATTTTTTCTTATTCATACATTTGATAATGGTGCCACAGTGCATCGAAACTAGTTACATTAATGTGAATAAAGAATATTTTTTACATTCTTGGTGACTATATACGTGGTATACAGTAAAAGATTATGGTAAAGGTTCCCAGTGATCAAATTTTGTATCACGAAATTAAAAGCCTCCACATTCCACAGTTTCCCAATCATCACAAGGTGGGATACTTTGATAAGATGTGATGTTCATTCTGCAAACATTTTGATAAAATAAAGACTTTGTATGCGCATTAGATTCAATTGATGCAGCTGCCATCAAGCACGCATAGCAATTGTTGTGGTCTTCAGTGTGGAGACTGGTTTGATACAGCTCTCCAACCCTACTCTATCCTAACCCAGCATCTTCATCTCCTCATTATAATGGTAACCCACATCCATTTGAACCTGCTTACTGTAGCCATCTCTTGATCTCCCTCTGTGACTTTTACCCCATATACTTCCATCCAATGCTAAATTCACAATTCCTCAATGTCTAAGAATGTGTCACACCAATCAATCTCTTCTTTTAAGGCAAGGTATGACAAAAAATTTTCTCCCCAACTACGTTCAGCCTCCCCTCATAAGTTATACACTCCACTCACCTAATCTTGAGCATTCATCTCTAGCAGCAGATTTCAAAACGTTCGATGTTCTTCTTATCTGAACTATTTATCATCTATGTTTTACTTCCATAAAAGAAACACTTCACACAAATGCCTACAGATAAGACTTCCTAATAATGAAATTAATATTTGATGTTAACAAATTTTTCTTTTTCAGAAACACTTTTTTCCCCGTTGCCATTTTGCATTTTATATCATCTGTACTGTAAGCATTGTACATTATTTTACTGCCCAAGTAACAAAATTCACCTACCACCTTTATTGTCTCATTTCCTAAACTAATTCCTTCAGCATCACCCGATTTCCTTAGACTACATTCTACTACCCTAGCTTTGCTCTTGTTCCTGTTAGTCTGATATCAATAGAGAGCAAGAGTCTGAACATTTTGAAGTTTATAGCTCTGATGTGATTCAGAGTTTGAAATAAGGGGGTATGGAGGAGGAAAAGTGAAAGAACTTGACGAGTATTAGGGAGATCCTTGATAGATTTGCTAAAAGCAAATTCGAATTGATTTTGAAGAGCAAGCTTGATGAGAAAAATGAGCAATTTCATCTGAACTTCCTTTATGGGTGCTGATGAGATAAGCTCCACTGGTAAACTCTGATAGATGTCAAACTAATTTCTCCTTAAGTAAGGACCTATTGATCTTAAAGTGCCCGTGACTTGTGTGCAATAAACACTCAATTGATGTGTGTAATTCATATTGTAAAAGAACCCGCTAAATGGGACAAAGAAAGGTAATATAATTGTTTTACCACATAAAATAGTTCCATCAGCCCTTTTTTCATTTCACCTTTTTATATTATGTTCAGAACCTCCCCCCACCTTTTCTCACCATAATTTGCACCTTAAAAACCCTTCACTAGGCAGTGACACATGTGACTGTATCAACAGTTTAAGCCGATATGGCGATTGTGGTGAAGCTAAAAGAAACACCTGTGTCTCCTCATTTTTTGCATGTCTCAATTTATGTATTTATTTATCATTTTCAGCATGCACAAACTGAGAAGCACAAATCAGGATATCACATTGTAACAAACGAGGAGTAATAGATAATATGACATATATAGCAATACTGTGCACACGACAGACCAAAGCATAAGAGAAACCAACAACTTAACACAGAAATTAGAATAATTTTTTTTTTTTTAATTTTTAAGAATTTCCGAGATTAGAAAGAGTGAGCCATGATAAAACTCTTCAGTTTAGACTTGGGGAGTGTGTGGATTACTACTGTTGTTGTTGTTGTGGTCTTCAGTCCAGAGACTGGTTTGATGCAGCTCTCCACCCTACTCTATCCTGAGCAAGCCTTTTCATCTCCTCATAAGAACGACAACCCACATCCACTTGAATCTGCTTACTATACGCGTCTCTTGGTCTCCCTCTGCGATTTTTACCCCACACACTTCCCTCCAACGCTAAATTCACAATTCCTTGGTGTCTAAGAATGTGTCCTACCAATCTATCCCTTCTTTTAGTCAAGGTATGCCAGAAATTCCTTTTCTCCCCAATTCGGTTCAGTACCTCCTCATTAGTTACGCGATCCACCCACCTAATCTTCAGCATTCTTCTGTAGCACCACATTTCAAAAGCCTCTATCCTCTTTCTGTCCACACTGCTTATGGTCCATGTTTCACTCCCATACAAGGCAACACTCCATACAAATGCCTTCAGAAAGGCCTTCCTTAGGCTTAAATCAATATTCGATGTTAACAAATTTCTCTTTTTCAAAAACGCCTTTTTACCCATTGCCATTCTGTATTTTATATCATCTGTACTGCGACCATCATTTGTTATTTTACTGCCCAAGTAACAAAACTCCTCTACCTCCTTTATTGTTTCGTTACCTAATCTAAATCCTTCAGCATCACCTGATTTTCTTACACTGCACTCCATTACCCTAGTTTTGCTCTTGTTAATATTCATCTTATATGCACCTTTCAGCACACTGTCCATTCCGTTCAATTGCTCTTCCAGGTCCTTTGCTGTATCTGACAGAATTACTATGTCGTCGGCAAAACGCAATGTTTTTAATTCTTCGCCCTGAACTTTAATTCCTTCTCCAAATTTCTCCTTGCTTTCCTTTATAGCTTGTTCAATGTACAAATTGAACAACAGTGGGGAAAGGCTACAATCCTGTCTTACTCCCTTTCCAACCACTGCATCCCTTTCATGCCCTTCAACTCTGACAACCGCTGTCTGGTTTTTGTACAAGTTGTAAATAACCTTACGCTCCCTATATTTTACTCCTGCTTGCTTCAGAACTTGAAAGAGTTTATTCCAATCAACATTGTCAAAAGCCTTCTCCAAATCTACAAAAGCTAGATATGTTGGTTTGCCTTTTCTTAATCTATCTTCTAGGATAAGCCGTAAAGTGAGTATTGCCTCCCGTGTTCCTACATTTCTCCTGAACCCAAACTGATCTTCCCCGAGGTCGGCTTCTACCAGCTTTTCCATCCTTCTGTATATAATCCGTGTTAATATTTTGCAACAATGACTTATTAAACTGATGGTTCTGTAGTTTTCACACCTGTCTGCACCTGCTTTCTTTGGAATGGGGATTATAACATTTTTCTTAAAGTCTGAGGGTACTTCACCTGTCTCATACATCTTACACACAATGTGAAACAATTTTGTCATGGCTGGTTCTCCCAGAGACTTCAGTAGCTCTGACGGGATATCATCTACTCCAGGGGCCTTGTTTCGACTTAGATCTTTCAGTGCTCTGTCAAATTCATCTCTCAGTATAGTATCTCCTATTTCATCATCATCTACATCCTCTTCCCTTCCTACAATAGTGTCTCGAAGTTCATTTCCTTTGTAGAGCGCCTCTATATACTCTTTCCACCTTTCAGCTTTCCCTTCTTTGCTGAGAACTGGTTTTCCATCAGTGTCCTTGATATTCATAGAGCTGTTTTTCTTATCGCCAAATGTTTCTTTTATTTTCCGGTAGGCTGTATCTATTTTTCCCCTATTTATACATTCTTCTACATCCTTGCATTTGCCTTCTAGCCACTCCTGCTTAGCCATTTTGCACTTCCTGACAATCTCATTTCTTAGTCGTCTGTACTCCATTTTGCCTGTTTCATTTACTGCATTTTTATACTTTCTCCTTTTATCGATTAAATTTAGTATCTCCTGTGATATCCAAGGATTCTTTGTAGGTCTTGCCTTCCTACCTATTTTGTCCTCTGCTGCCTTCACTATTTCATCTCTCAATTTTACCCATTCCTCCTCAACTGTTTTATTTTCCTCCGTTTCTATCAATTGTTGCCTGAAGCTCCCTCTGAAATTCTTAAGAACTTCGGGTTCCTTCAATTTACCTAGGTCCCATCTCCTTATTTTCCTACCTTTCTGTAGTTTCTTCAGTTTCAGCCTACAGTTCATAATCAACAAGTTATGGTCAGAGTCTATGTCTGCCCCTGGGTATGTTCTACACTTCAAAACCTGGTTCCGAAATCTATGTCTTACCATTATAAAATCTATCTGGTATCTCCCGGTGTCTCCTGGTCTCTTCCACGTATACAACCTTCTTTTGTGATTCTTAAACCAGGTGTTTGTTATAACTAAATTATGTTCCGTGCAAAATTCTACCAGGCGGCTTCCTCTTTCATTCCTTTTGCCCAGACCATATTCACCCACTATCTTCCCTTCCCTTCCTTGTCCTACTACCGAATTCCAGTCTCCCATAACAATTAAGTTTTCCTCTCCCTTAATTGTCTGAATAATTTCCTTTAGCTCCTCATATATTTCTTCGATCTCCTGATCATCGGCAGAGCTAGTTGGCATATAAACCTGTACTACTGTTGTCGGTGTTGGCTTCGTAGTACAGGTTTATATGCCAACTAGCTCTGCCGATGATGAGGAGATCGAAGAAATATATGAGGAGCTAAAGGAAATTACTACTAACCTTTTAAATTCTTGGGTCAGCTTACTGAAAATGGATAAGGCAAAATACTGCACACTTTTCTGCACGAGATCAAAGATATGTAATGCAAATACAGATTTTTTTTTTTTTCTAGTATTAACTGAGTGCATGCTGCTAACTCTCACTAATAACTATTAACAAACTACATTAATGAAAAAGTGTGTTCAGAGGCCAATGTCAGAATTCCCAGTTTAGCTTCCAAACAGTGGTCGATGACAAGATTTTCGTGAGCTTCCACCATATACTGCTCGAATCACCATTTCTGTGCAATAAATACTGTTTTGAACCATAGGAGTTACCCCATAAAATAACACCTATGTCATAAGTGAATGAAAATAAGCAGACTACTTTTCGTGTTGAACGATCACTTATTTCAGATCCTGTTTGGGAGGGTAAATGATGCAGCATTTAATTTTTGAACAAGATCCTGAACATGGGCTTTTCACATCAGTTTGCTGTCTATCTGAATGCGTAGAAAATTTTAACTTTTCAGTCTCACTTAACATATGACCATTCTGTGTAATCAAAATGTCTGTAAAAAAAAAGAGTCTTATTGTGATTTACATCAATTTATTCTCTACTGCCTACTGTATGTACTTATTTCTTTAACTGCATTATTTGATACTGCATAAATATTGCCAACAACATCCTTCACTACCAAGCTCGTGTCATCGGCAAACAGAATTATCTTAAAATTACCTGAGAAACAGCACAGGCACAGGCCCACATAACTGTGCCCCATTGTGAGTGCATATCATAGCCATTTTCAACAGTGCAGAGATTTACATTCTGCTGTCTGTTATTAAATGTAAGAGGTGAACCAACTGTGAGCTACTGCCCTTTGTTCCTGCTTCTGCTACATCATTCTGTGATAAACACTTTTGTCAAATAAAAGAAGGTGCCTTTTGTTTGCAGTATTTTTATTTAATCTATCAGTGCCACGCAGGAAAAACAGAATATAACATTTACGGTTGTTAAACCACTTCTGAAACTGAACCATACATTTGACAGCAAATTATGGGAACTGAAATGATCAATTAACCTTGATTATACTACAGACATTTCGATAACTTGCAAGAACTGATAGCACAGAAAAAGGTCTAAAGTTGTGTACTTTATCCCTTTCTATTTTTTGAAGTGGTTTCACATACAGAGAACTTCAATCTGTTAGGAAGCTGACTATTCAAAAGGAAAAATTACAAATATGGCAAATTGCTGGACTAACAGAGATAGAACAAGACAAAAAGTATTCTGTCAGATAGTCCATCATGTTTACAAGACTCCTTAGTCTTCATTGACTTATTATTGGGTCACTCTCTCTCATCAGATCAGAGAGGGATATTTCAGGTAATGGCCCCGGAATGCAATTTTCTAATCGTTGTATGATTTTACCTGTAGGAGATAATGTTCTGTTAATGCACCAGCTATATTCAGAAAGTGATTATTAAATACTGTCCATGTATTTCCTTCACATCTGACCATATGGTTTTAATTTTATCCTGAGAATTAGCTATTCCTTTTGTATACCAAATACTTTCTGCCTTCTTAATTACATTATTTAGAACCTTACAATACTGCTTGTAATCGGCTACTGAAGCTTGATTCTGACTGCTTCTAACACTTTTATGTAATTCCCACTTTGTTCTATACAATATTCGTATCCCTCTTGTCAGCCATCCTAGATGCGTGCTAGTAGTAGCTTGTTTTGAGCATTCTAATAGAAAGCAGCTTCCAAAGAGCATCACAAATGTTTTAAGGAAAACATTATGTATATATCTATATTATCAGCACTGCAAACACCCTGCTAACCTTGTTCCACAATTAGGTCTGAAAAGGCCTCTATTACAAATGGATGAGTTTTCTATATAGTTTATAATTATATTTAATAATGGAAAGTCCAGGTTGGAATTAATAATATAGTAATAAGGACAGTTTAGAACTCACCACAAAGACATGGCGACAAGCTGTGACAGGCACAAACAAAAGTCATGCACATGCACTTCAAAGTGCAGCAGCCGGAGGTGATGGTTGTATGACTATGTTGTGTGCCTGTGTGAATGCGTGAATGTTCTATTTTCTGAAGAAGCTCATGGCCAATTGCTGAAAGTGTTGTACGTGTGTGTGTTTTGTCTGTGCCTGTCGCAGCTCATCACCACGTCTTTGTGGTGAGTTGTAAACTGTCCTTATCACTATAATATAATTATATTTAGTAGATGTTTAAGCACAAGAACTAGAGTCCGGCCAAAACATGATTTGCGACTGAAACTGTAACCAAAACTTACGTAATTAAGTTAAAATTTAAGGTAAATTTACATTACACCACAAATCACTAGTTTTTACAAATTTCACACGATGCCCTCCCTGCATTAAGCCTACTTGAGTGTTTGTCAGCCTAACCGGGAGTCCATAGAAGATGACTTGGGAGGCGAACAGGTTTAGACAAATCGACGGTACTTTTATTACAATACTTCCAAATGTCTTCTATTCTCCTCATTGACATATTTTCTATCTAATAAATTAAAGTAAATTAGAGACAAAATAAACTGAACTCAATACAGTGGAGTCTCGATATTTCGAGTCTTGGAATTACGAGTTTCCCATAAATACAAGCGTCGTGAAACAAAACAAAGCTGTGGGTACATTCATTCTTCACGGAAAAAGGCACTCCACCACTATATTGCAAAGTAAATAGTTAAAAAGCCTTTAGGCTGCCCATGCAAATTCCCATTTAAACACTTTTTAAAAATAAAAAAAGTTCACATTTTTTGACACTGTTCAAGGTCGATTTACTCCATTTTCGCACATAAATTTTGACAGTTCAAAGTGGTACTGGTCCCATTCACTTCGAATTAATGAGACGCTACTGTATAGCCACCACAAAAAATTCCACAATCCTGCATATCTTCTTATAGGAAGATACTCTTTAGGTACAAAACAGACATGCCAAGTAGATTCTATGAAATGCTAGAGCCTGAACATGACTACCACAATACAAAATATGCAGAAAGTAATAATTTGTTTGCTTCCATACACAGCCTCTTTTAAAAAGATTTCTTGGGAGTACTACCTATTTTTCTATTGCCATCTTCAATTCCGTTTTTGCAACCAACAAACAACTTTACATTCCTCCTTTCTGGCATTCCTAAACACAGTATATCAGATTCAATGAGTGCTGCAGAAAGTATTTCAAAAAATAAGGTCATAGTTCCGACTAACAGTATTATTGTCATCATAAGCTATTTACCACTTGATTAATGTTTCCTAAACCCATTTAGTTATTAAAAAACTCCTTGCTTTAAGGAAAAACATTACTAAAACTCTTCAACATAACAATGTGATAACCCATTCCATTACGTACAATACTGAATGAGTTAAACTGTAACTAACTTAGTCTACGAATATCACTATAAGATACGATTGTGTTATATTGTGCTTAACAACAAAATACCCAAAAAAATTTTTTACACGTGAGGAGAAACTCCTAGCACTTAAACAACACGCTGTCAACTGCGGTAAAGCATTATTGTTGACTGAATCCATCCTGAATGCAACCCGACTTTACCCGTAAATTCAAGAAAACCTAGTTTAGGTAAAGCCAAAGATTCGGCAGATTTTTGGCCGAAACCAAAACTGCGAGCAAAACCAATATTTTGACCAAAACTGGTTGAAAGCAAATATTCGGTCGGTCCTTAACAAGAACTTTTTAAAAGGTAAAATTTTTGTGTTGTGGTCTAAAAGGCCATTCACAATTTTGCTATCAGAATGCTCATCTACTAGCTAAGAATGAACAAAATTGTTTTCTGTGGTTGTACTACTGTTCCCTTGTTCTCTCATTGAAAATAATACTGTTTGCAACAGGTTATAAGAATTGAAGACAGCCCAAAGCATCCTTTTTCTTGCACAATCACTTAATGTTGAAATCACCACATATCTAATGTTTGTATTTCAGTGAACATAGAACTTTCTCTGGCTTGAGCAGAAATGTTTTAATAACAGATTCAGGAAACATATAAACAACATCATTTAGAAGTTTAGTTTCAATACATTCAGTCGCACCTGCACAACATTTAAATGTTTTCCATACAGTGTTTTGTAACATCGACGGATTCAACTGTAATTTACTGTTTTCATATACATGGCCACTCCCCCATACTGCAAAGAACTCTTGGAAAAACAGGCAGCTAACTTGTACCCTTGTAAAGGAAGCCACTGGCTTGAGATGTTTTTTTACAAAGGGCTCTGAAATAGCAATAAAATCAGAACCATACATAGTTAACTAACTTCATCTCTAAAACCTCGTATATTTTTGAACAGGATAATTCCACTACTACTTCGATAGGTGACATTTGTTGAAAGTGGTTCCTTTGTTAGAGGGAATTACTGCCTGACACCAAAATAATGACACAACACAGGTCTTGGAAGCAGAAAACAAAAATTGTCTGTGCCATCCTTGCACAAGGCCATGCTAATCATATCCACATAGTTCCAATTTCAGTGTATGTACAGCCGAAGCGAGTACCATTGTGGTGCAAATGTTGGTAATGCCTCTACTTGCGTAGCAGCCAACTGGTACCCAGAAAATACAAATTATTTGTATTGAAGTAGATATTAATGAATACACCTAAACTGTGGAATATTTCTATTAATGGTGGTCCGATACTGTAATCCATAAAATGCAAGTTGTTTTACTTGACACACACACACACACACACACACACACACACACACACACACACACAAATTTGTAAGTAGAAAAACTGGTTGTGGTAAAGCATGTTATGCTAAACTGCAATATTTCTCATGTGACTGAAGCCAAATCATATTTTTTACACGTTCAGCTATGCCACAATTTTAGCTTTCAGTCATCACTCGCAGGTAGTATTGCCAACATACACATCAAGTTAAGAGCACAAAATGACGTTTACTATCAAAAACGGACCATATTTCATCACCTTTCAACTAAAGTATCCAGGTTTTTGATTTCTGTTTTAGGTTTGGCAACGATTTATGGGAAGCAACAAAAGTAATGGAAATGATGATTACAAGAAAGTCAGTTGTAGGACAAGTAACTGAGCAGCTGTCTTGCCTTCTGGCCATAAACTATATTATACACACATCACTTTTTGTACCAGGTTTTAAACTGTAATACATATCCAGGAGACACATATAGACTCCAACCCTATCTTGTTGGCTATGAACTGTAGACTGAAAACAAAGAAAGGTAGGAAACTAAAGAGATGGGACCTGGATAAAGTGAAGGACCCAGAGATTCTTGAGGGCTCCTGAGGAGGCTTTAATCGAAAATTGACAAATTGGGGGGGGGGGGGGGGGGTGAGTAACACAGTAGAGAGTCAAAAGAGAAAATAGTGAATGCAGCATAGAATCACGTAAGTAGAATGACAAGACCTGGCAAGAAACCTTGAATATCATACGAAATACCTATTTTAATCAATGAAAGGAGAAGATATAAAACTGCCCTAAAGGAAACCGGTAAAATGGAGCAGTACATACGACCAAAACATGAGACAGAGAAAGTGCAAACTGGCTAAGCAGGAGAGACTTGAAGGCAAATTCAAGTCTGTAGAAGAATGTATAATTAAGGTAAATATAGATATAGGCTATAGGAAAATAAGAGAGACATATGGAGAGAAGAAAATCAGTTGTATGAGCAGAGATGGGAAAGCTGAAAAGAGGAAAGAATATAGTGAAGCTCTACAAAGGAAATGAATATAGTGAAGCTCTACAAAGGAAATGAAATTTGAGACAATATTGTAGAAGGGGAAGAGAAAGTAGATAAAGATGAAATAGAAGATAATGTACTATACTGAGAGAAGAATATGACAGAGCACTGAAAGATTTAAGTTGAACTGGAGTAGACGACATTTTCTCAGAGCTATTAAGTCCTGAGAGAACCAACCATAACAAAACTGTTCCACCTGGTGTGCAAGATGTATGAGACAGGCAAAATATTCTGACTTCAAGAAAAATGTAATAATCACAATTTCAAAGAAGACAGGTGATGATAGGTGTGAAAATTACAAAACCATCAGTGGTTGCAAAATTTTCACACAAATTATTTAGATATGAATGGAAAGGCTGGGAGATGTCGACCTCAGGGAGGATTGGTTTGGGTTTAGGAGAAATGTTCAATCATGACGTATCTTTGAAGGTAGATTTTAGTTTTTGTAGATTTGGAGAAAACTTGACAATGTTGACTGTAATGAATTCTTTCAAATTCTGAAGTCAGCAGGGGTAAAATATAAGGAACAGATGGTTATTTACAACTTGTACAGAATACAAACAGCCGTAAAAGGGATGTAGTGGAGGTGAAGGGAGTGAGACAGGGTTGTAGCCTTTCCACAATGTTGTTCAATCTATCCATTTAGCAAGTTGTGAAGGAATGCAACAAGAAATTTGGAAAAGAAATTAAAGCTCAGGAGGAAGAAATATAAGCTTTGCAGTTTGCTGATGACATTTTAATTCTGTCAGACATAGCAGATGACCTGGAAGAGCAATTGAACAGAACGGAAAGAGTCTTGAAAGAAGGGTCTAAGATGGACATTAACAAGAGTAAAACAAGGGCAATGGAATGTAGTGTCAGAAAATCAGGCAATGCTGAAGTAATTAGTTTAGGTAATGAAACAATAAAAGTAGCAAATTAGTCTTGTTGTTTGGGTAGCAAGATAACTTATGATGGCCGAAGTAAAGATGATATAAAATGCAGAATGACTATGGGAAGAAAAGTGTTTCTGAAGAAGCAAAATTTGTTGACATCCAATATTAAGTTTCAGGATATCTTTTCTGAAGGCATTTGTGTGGAGTGTTGCACTGTACGGCAGTGAAACATGGACAATAAATAGTTCAGACAATAAGAGGATAGAGACTTTTGAAATGAGATGCTACAAAAGAATACTGAAAATTAGGTGCATACACCGCATAACTAATGAGGGGAGACTGAACGTAGTTGGGGAGAAAATTTTTTGGTATACCTTGACTTAAAAGGAGAGATTGATTGGTGTGACACATTCTTAGACATCAACAAATTGTGAATTTAGCATGGGACAGAAGTGTATGGGGTAAAAATCACAGAGGGAGATCAAGAGATGGATACAGTAAAAAGGTTCAAATGGAGTAGAGTGGAGAGCTGCCTCAAACCAGTCTCCAGACTGAAGAACACAAGTTACACAACACATATGAGGAAGAAATACTACTACTATAATTTATTCAGTTTGCATATGAGAAACAATGTTAGTAGTTTTAATTAAATTCTGAAATGAGGCAAATGAATTACTTTAGCTTAACCCAGGCCTTTTACTGATGCCAATGTGTACGAAAACAAATAGTATGTTTCTACAAGTACTACTAATCTGTGTGAAAGTGCATGGCAGCCGTGTCATCCCAATATTTGATGCCACCATACACTTCTAGTGGCCTGGAGCCAGTTACCACTAATTAGAAAAGCATTAAAATCTAAGCAGTTCTCAGTCTCTTGTACACCTTTGCTGTTACATAAAATAAGGATTACAAAAAGGAAACAACATTCCACCATGCTGCAAAGCAACAGAAGACAACTAACATGGAATAAACACATTCAGATATTGACAAACACACCTCAGAGTCATATATGTAACAATTAGTGACTTATGACATAGTTTGCATGTACACTTAAGTATGGGATTATATTTGCAAAACCTGGATACAATTTTCTAAGTGTAGAAAACAACTTTAAGAGAGAAAATAGTAATAGGACTCTGTGTCATGAACTATTTTAAAATTTTGATATCCCAGCCAAACTTTATCAATGGCTGTCCATGGCACTGTTCTTGCTCACTGTATGGCAGTCAATTGGCAACCGGAAAATACAAAATTTGAAAAAATGGCTGTGGTGACAGGCTGATCTGTAGAATAGCTCAAAATCCATATCTGTATAAGAATGGCAACACAGATGCAATAGAACATTTATAGAGCTGAAGCATTGAATTATAATTTGTGGTGCGGCCGGGAATCGAACCCGGACCTCCATGCTTACTAGGCAGACGTCTTAACCGTTAGACTACCACACCACTAACGATTAAGGCGCCTCGGAATAGTCTATGTACGATTTCCCTCCACAACACAAACTTTAATTCAGCTTCTTTGTTCCAAAGATAATTGCCACTACTGCCAAGGCTCTCCATGCAGCGGAATAGCACCTCAGCAATGGACATGGTGGAACAATCCTGTTATGGTGATATAAATATTAATTAAATACAATGATAGAATCCCTGAGACGGATTTTCGTCTCAAATATGTCAAAAATCCGTCTCATGGATTCTATCATTGTATTTAATTGATATTTATATCACCATAACAGGATTGTTCCACCATGTCCATTGCTGAGGTGCTATTCCGCTGCATGGAGAGCCTTGGCAGTAGTGGCAATTATCTTTGGAACAAAGAAGCTGAATTAAAGTTTGTGTTGTGGAGGGAAAGCGTACATAGACTATTCCGAGGCGCCTTAATCGTTAGTGGTGTGGTAGTCTAACGGTTAAGACGTCTGCCTAGTAAGCATGGAGGTCCGGGTTCGATTCCCGGCCGCACCACAAATTATAATTCAATGCTTCAGCTCTATAAATAATGTCTTTGACATATTTGAGACGAAAATCCGTCTCAGGGATTCTATCATTGTATTTAAGCAATAGAACATGGTTACTACATTTGTCTCTTGGTCTCACTCTGTGACTTAGAACCCCACACACTTCCCCCCAAAGTTAAATTGATGATTCCTTGGTGTCTCAGAATGTGCATCACCAATTGATCCCTTCTTTAACTCAAGATATTACAGAGATTTATTTTCTTTCCAGTTCTGTTCCATACCACCTGATTAGCAATCACCATACGCAATCAACTCATTTAATCTTCAGCATCCTAATGTAGCACCATTTTCCCAAATCTTCTATCCTTTTCTTGTCTGAAGTGTTTATTGAAAATGTTTTACTCCCATACAGTGCTACACTCTAATGTCTCCAGAAAATACTTCGTAACACTTTAATATTCAATATGAAAAAGTCATCATCTTAAAAATTTCTTTTTTTGTCCCATTCCAATTCAGCATATCATATTTACCCTGGCCATCATCAGTTATTTTACTGCTCTATTAACAAAACTCTTATATCTTTATCATCTAGTTTCCTAATCTAATGTCCCCCGCATTGCCTGAATCAATTTGACTACATTCCATTACCCTTGTTTTGCTCTTGTTAATGATGCTCTTATATCCTTTCATGACACTTTTTCATTCCATTAAATTGCACTTCCAGGTCCTTTGCTGTTTTTGACAAAATTACAATACCATCGGCAAACCGAAGTTCTTATTTCATCTCCCTGAATTTTAACTCTCTTTCCAAATTGAAAGTGAAATTTCCATCACAGCTTGCTCAATGTACAGACTGAAGGCTACAACCATGCCTTACTCCATTCCCAACGACCGCATCCCTTTTATGCCCTTCAACCGTTGTTAGTTATAACTGTCAAACGTACAAATGTTTGTAAATCTATGGGACTTCACTTGTTTGTTTGTTCATCAGTCCTAGGCTTACAAACTACTTAACTCACTTAACAACAACACACATAAACCCATGTACGCATGTACGAGGGAGGACTCAAACCTTTGATGGCAAGCAACTGTGCACTTCGCAGCAAGGCAGCTTAGAATGCTCAGCCACTCCACCATGGCTTTATTACTATTGTCTGGTTTTTGAACAAATTGTATACAACATTTATTTCATATATTTTATTACAGCTACCTTCAGAATTTTAAGAATGTATTCCAATCAACATCGTTAAAAGCTTTCTACAAATTTACAAAGGGTATATGTATGTTCCCCTCTAAGATAGTCATAATTGCCTCACGTGTTCCTACATTTCTCCTAAATCCAAACTGATCTTTCCCCAGATAAGATTCTACCAGATTTTCCATTCTTTTATAATAAATTCATGTTACTACTTTTCAACCATGTGAAACTGATAGTTTCATAATTTAACATCTGCCTGAATTTACATTCTATGGATTGGAATTCTTGCAACAGTTTTGGTCAATTATCCAGACTGTTGACCCCCCCCCCCCCCCCAACCAGTAAAAGGCTTTTGCCCCTTTTCAGACTGGTCACTCCACATGTACCCCATCTGCTGTGGTTGAACCCACAGTACCATTATCAATATTCCTGAGGCATGCAAACCACCCCACATTGGTGATATCTGTGGTTCATGGGGCTGGATGATCTATACTTTCTTAAACTGCTTCGGGCAAATGCTTGGCGTTTTTCTTCAATGAGACATTTTTCACCATCTACTCTGTCCTCTCCTGATGGCACACAAACATACTCATATCTCTGCATATGAAACTCATCTTTTCAACACATCTTGCACACCACACCAGGAGGAATAGTTTCATCATGGATGGGTCTCCTAAGGATATCAGTGGTTGACAGGGAACAACAACTACACCTGGGCCTTGTTTTGACTTATGCCTCTCAATGCTAAGTCAAATTCTTCTTCCCTTTCTACAATACTATCTTCAAGTTATTTTCCCTGGTACTGTCTTCTTTGCATAGTACTGGTTATTGATCTGAATGCCCATATTCATAAAGTTTTTTTTATCATTTAAGCACTATCTACATTTCCCTTAGTTATACATTCTTCAGAAAGGATAGAATAAATAAAAAAGGGGGTGGCGTGTTTATTGCTGTTACAAACGGTTTATCGTGCAGCGATTGAGGCAGATGCTTCCTGTGAGTTGGTCTGGGTAGAGGTTATACCTGACAACCGGAATAAATTAATAATTGGGTCCTTTTATCGGCCCCCTGACTCAGACGATGTGGTTGCCGAAATGTTCAAAGAAAGTTTGAATCACATTTCAAATAGGTATCCGAAGCATACTGTTATAAACGGTGGCGACTTTAATTTTCCTTCGATATGTTGGCATAATTACACATTCAAAACCGGCAGCAAATATAAAACATCGTTCAAACTAGTTTTGAATGCTTTTTCTGAAAACTACTTCGAACAGTTAGTTCATGAACCCACTAGAATAGTAAATGGTTGCAAAAATACCCTTGATCTCCTAGCAACAAATAATCCTGAGCTAGTAAAGAGCATCAAAAGAGATACAGGGATTAGCGAACATCGAGTTGTAGTAGCGAGACTGAGTGTCGAAATTCCCAAATGCACTAAAACTAAATGAAAAATATATCTATTCAATAAAGCAGATAAAAATTCTGCTTCACGCTTTCCTGGGTGATAGTCTCCAGTCTTTCAAAACTAAACATGCGAGTTTAGATCAGTTGTGGCTTACTTTCAAAGACATGATATCAGTAGCAATCTAGAGATTTATACCAAATAAATTAATAAGAGAAGGGGCTGACCCCCCGTGGTACACAAAACAGGTCAGATCACTGTTGCAGAAGCAAAGAAAAACGCATGCTAAATTAAAAAAGACACAGAATCCACAAGACTGGCAATCTTTTACTGAAACTCGCCACCTAGCGTGGACTTCAATGCGAGAAGTCTATAGTAGTTACCACAACGAAATCCTGTCTCGTAATCTTGCAGAAAATCCAAAGAAATCCTGGTCAAATGTGAAGTACACTAGTGGCAAAACACAAACAGTACCTTCACAATGTGATAGCAATGGTAATACTACCAATGACAGTACTGCTAAGGCAGAATTACTAAACGCAGCTTTCCGAAATTCGTTCACCAAAGAAGACAAAGGGAACACTCCAGTATTCAATCCCAGAACAGCTGCCAGCATGCGAAACTTAGAAGTAGATGTTCCTGGGGTAGTAAAACAACTTAAGTCACTAAACAAAAACAAATCTTCCGGGCCAGATTGCATATCAACTAGATTCCTCTCAGTGTTTGCTGATGCAATAGCTCTGTACTTAGCTATAATTTACATCCGATCACTCAGCAAAAGATCCATGACCAAAGAGTGGAAAGTTGCCCAAGTTACTACAATATTCAAGAAAGGCAATAGGAGTGATCCCCAAAATTACAGGCCAATCTCATTGACGTCAATTTGCAGAAGGATTTTGGAACATATACTTTGTTCGAACATTATGAACTACCTCGAAGAGAATGACCTATTAACCAATAGTCAACATGGATTCAGGAAGTATCGCTCTTGCGAAACACAGCTTGCCCTTTATTCACATTAAGTGTTAAGTGCCACCGAATCGATTCCATATTTCTGGATTTCCAGAAGGCTTTTGACACTGTACCCCACAAGCGGCTTCTAATGAAATTGCGTGCTTATAGAATATCTCCACAATTGTGAAATTGGATTCATGATTTCCTATCAGAAACGACACAGTTAGTTGTAATTGACGGTAAGTCTTCGAGTAAAACAGAAGTGACATCTGGCATTCCCCAGAGAAGCATTATAGGTCCACTACTCATCCTTGTGTTCATAAACAATTTAGGAGACAATCTGAATAGCTCCCTTAGACTGTCCGTGGATGATGCAGTCTTTTATTGGTTAGTGAAGTCAACAGAGGATCAAAACTGCAAAGCGATTAGACAAAATTTTTACATGGTGGAAAAATTGGCAATTGACACTAAATAAAGAAAAGTATGAAGTAATACACATGACCACTAAAAGAAATCTGCTGAACTTCTATTACGTGATAAATCAGTCAAACCTTAAGGTCGTAAATTCTACCAAATACCTAGGAGTTACAATTACGAACAAATTATGATTGGAGAGAACACACAGAAAATATTGTGGGGAAGGCGAACCAAAGATTAAGTTTCATTAGCAGAACGCATTGAAGATGCGCCAGCTCCACCAAAGAGACTGCCTACAGCGCACTTGTGTGTCGTCTCCTGGAGTACGGTTGCCCATTGTGGAACCCTCACCAGGTGGGACTGACAGATGATATTGAGAAGGTTCAGAGAAGGGCAGCTCGTTTTGTTTTATCACGTTATTTGGAAAGCGTCACGGAAATGTTGCATGGATTAGGGTGGAAAGCATTAAAAGAAAGACATTATTTATTGCGGCGTGATCTGTTTGCAAAGTTTCAATCACCGACTTTTACTTCTGAATGTGCAAATATTTTGCTAGCACCCACCGACTTAGGGAGACATGACCATCCCAATAAAATAAGAGATATCAGATCCAAAACGGAACGATTTAGATGTTCTTTCTTCCCGTGTTCTATTAGAGAATGGAACGGTATAGAAAAGTTATGAAAGTGGTTAATGAACCCTCTGCCAGGCACTTAAATGTGATTTGCAGAGTATCTATATAGATGTAAATTCTTCTGAGAACTCATTTATCCTCTAGCCATCCTGCTTAGCCACTTTGAACATCCTGCAAACTTCATTCTTTTGCCACCTACACTTTCTTTTACCCATTTTATATATTTCTCCTTTCATTAGTTCAGTTTAATATATCCCGTATTATCCAAGGATTTCTACTAGGCCTTGTCCTTCTACCTATTTGATTCACAATGACCTTCATTATTCCCATCTCTCAAAGTTATCCATTCTTCTTCTAATGTATCACATTCCAGTTTCAGTCGTTCATTGCCTAATGCTGTGTCTGAAGCTCTCAATCACCTCAGCTTCATTCCAATTATCCATCACCATACTTTTTGCAACTTCTTCAATTCATAACAAATGGCCGGAGTCTGTATGTGCCTTAAAATTTAAAATCTGGACCCAAAATCTACGACTTACCACTGTAAAATCAATTTCAAACCTTCCTACGTCTCTTCCACTAATTCATCCAGAAACTAAGTTTTGTGGCAATTAAATTGTGCTTTCTGCAAAATTCTACAAGATGATTTACTCTGTCTTCCCTTTTTCACAGTCTATAGTCGCCTACTTTTATTCCTTCTCTTGATTTTCCTATGACATAATTCTAATCCCCCTACCATTCATCACAATCAAGTTTCTCTCTCCCTTAATTGTCTGAATAATTTCTTTTATAAGATCATACTATTTTTTTCAAGCTCCTCATCAACAACAGAGGTAGTTGAAAATAAACATGTACTAAATTGGTAGGTATTGACTTCATCTACATCTTGACAACAAAGTGCATTCACTATGTTGTTTACCTTAGTGTTCTTGCAGCCTTATGGTTGGAGGTCTGTGCAGATAAAACTCTTATCCACATCCACAAGGCCGATATCCACAACCGCAGCAATTTATCCGCAAGTTCATTATCTACATCACAGATATTAAATTTTTGAATGGGTATTAGTAATAGATAGCGGTATTTAAAACCATGGTATGTAATGATATAATTATTGGTAGAGGGTCATTTCTGTGACAGATTAACTACTTTTAACTTCTCAAATCACAGTAACTGTTCTATACCTACTACAAAACAGGCTACTCCAAACACGAAAACATTGGCACTCTGGACACACACAGTAGCGCTTCAGAGCCCGTCTGATCAGAACACTACGTCGGCTGTTTAATACAGGCATCATCTTAAATTTCAGTAAAACCGATCACCATAGAGGAGATTTTACTGTACTTACATTCAATAAAAGAATTGGTTCTTTTGAATTTTAGAAAAGGGACACACTTTTCTCCATATTAAAGCACGAGAGGTTATGTGACACAAAGCAAAGCATGAAATTTCAAGCGTTAAAACTGGCGTCTACTTATAATTGGTAATGTCTGCTGAAAGGGACAATGTTGGCTGCAGCTACGGCCAGCTTATACAATCTAACATTGTGTACCTCCATAAATATGTTACGTTACTTTCACTGTACACCATACCTGATTATGAAAGTTGATATAAAATGCTATTGTCAATCTTTATTACTTCCATCACCATTTATCTAGTACATAAACATGAATGTTTATTCTTATTTTATACACGGCTGTACTGTTCATTCAGTTGCGATGAAACTTTGCCAACATATTGCTTGCACTTTCCTGACAGTTATTGACATAACTCAATGACTGTAAGACATATTTCAAGAGATGTGACATAATTAACAATGAAATGCGCATCTGTGCCATCTCGAGAAACCCAGATCCACACGCAACTTCGAACGGTGAAATGTCTTTGCTGACAAGGTTAATACGTTTTTCGGACACGGATGTCTTCAAATTTAGTGCAACTTCAGAAACTTTTACATCTGTCTTAGTATTTAAATAAGTAAATATGGTACTTTGTCCTGTCTGTCACAAATTTTTCAGCAAATTTGAAGTTCCACTTTTGTGTCCAGTGTCAAAATATACTTTTTTACACACAAAACAGCCACTATATCATTCTTCTTTTGCTTGCCATTAAATACACATCCATTTTCTTTTTTTTTTCAAATTGACCATTTCAATTTCTCTTCCTTCACTAATGTCAAATCACCTCTTTTCACTTTACACAATATAGTATCCATTGATGTCATGTTCGTTTTAAGAAAAAACAGTCACTGTATTCACTACAACATATATTGTCACTACAAAGCGCTAACTGAAGGCAGTGGAAATTTAGCATTGCACCTCTGGCGGGCAGTGGGTCGTTTTGCCACCCAGAAAGCATTTGACAGACCGCAGATTAAACACAGTCACGTAAATGGATTAGGTGCAGGTCCCTCGGGTACAGCTACGTCCGCTGTGGACAGGGGATGAGGACAACACACTTCCGCTCTACCTGAGCCCTAAAATGATTCCAAGAATGTCCACAGGCTTGAAGTTTCCAGGTAACATTTCAACAGACATACTGGGCAGATACCTAGCTCTTTATCCGCATATAACACGCGGATATCCGCATTGCTCAAATTTTAAATGCACAATTTTATCTGCTGATATCTGCATCCGTGCAGACCTATACTTACGGTCTTATTCATTATTAGACCCACTCTTGCATTACCCCCAACTAACCCTCTAGTCATCTGACCAAACATCCTGTTCATCCTGCCACAGAACTTCACTAATCCCTACCATAAAATCTACCTACCCATTTCTCCTTTCCAATTTTCTAACATACCTACACCTTTATACGTACTCCACAATCCACCCAAAGTAGAGGGCAGAGTGTACTTAGTGCCACTACTAGTTACTTGCTTTCCTGTTCCACTCCCACATAAAAGGAGGGGAAAACAAATGCTCGTACACATCGGTACGAACCCTGATCTCTATGATCTTATCTTTGTGGTCTTTAGCTGAAGTATAAGGTGGAAGCAGTCTGCTTCAAATTCCAGGATTCCAAATTTCTTCAATATTGTGATTCTTCAGTTTCTCCCGGCGTATTTGATAATCAAAATATTCACGGGTGTACTGACGGGCTATAGTGTCCAACGGGCACAATATTTCGGCGATCATACATGTCGCCACCATCAGGTGAACCGATGGACTGAGTTCCTGGAAACACGCCGGCAAGGAAATCAGCATGCTACGGCTTCGAGCAGCCGTGCCCGTTTGACACTATAGATCGGCAGTACACCCGTGGATATTTTGATTATTCTTCAATATTGTTTCTAAAAAAAAAAAAAATAACAATAATAAAAAAATCGTCTTCTCCCATTGGACTTTCCGAAATATCAATAACACACACTGATCAAAGCTACCAGTAACAAATGTAGCCACCTGCCTCCGAATTGCTTCTGTCTTTCTTTAAACTGATCTGGTGGGGATTACAAACACATGCTCCTACTCAACTGAATCATCTTACATTTTTCTACATTCCTCCACCACCTGTTGCCCTTCAACCATAGCTCACAAAGTGTCATGAGAGAAAAAAATCAAACTGATTTTCATATGATGAATGCCTCCTAAAGCTGTGCTGATGCATGGGCATAAGCTTTTCTCCCTCAAAGAAATTTACTATATTAGACAATATGTTCAAAAATTCTACAAAAAACTGATTTTAATGAAGTTATCAACAGTTTTAGCTCCCTAGGGAGCTTTCCTTTTACAACAAAATAATGCTTAAGACACTGGTCTTGAGCCGTTGGCTCACCTTCATTCATATTGCCCGCCATAACTGTGGTTACTAGCGCCTTAACTGGACTCGGTGGCGCTAGCAGCGGACTTCGTCACCCGTGCCTGCCCTTGCGGGCCCGTTGCGGTTTGACAGTCCTGAACAACTCATCCTCCTCCAACCTTAGCCAGCACCTAGAGACGTTGGATCAGTTGGGCCATGGGCTGGCTCATTGACAGTTTGGCGCGAGGAATGCCGGCAAATCCGTCTTGGAATTTGTGAGTTAAGTTCGAGTCCACCTGTTTGTTTTGTGCACTGCTAGTGTACCAGTGATTGCTGTTTTGCATTGTGTTTGCAATTTAATTGGTACTGACACGTTTTTAACAAGTGGTTTCTTTATGGTGGCGCCATGCCCTTTCACGGTCTGGCTGCTGTTCCCGAGGCGTGGTCGTATATTTTTATGGTTCAGCATTCTTCGCTCTATCCGAGATACCTGTACTCTAACGGTTGTAGTTAACAGGTTTTCTTTTTCCATATCATTTGTATTTCCTTTTGGTGCATTTCGAAATTTAGCATTTCTTTCGAATGGGCTCGTTAATTTTGCAAAATTTCTGTATAGTTAACTGTTCAATCCTTTATCACCCATGTCAGCCATCTTGCCGACTACCCGTTAAAATTCTGAGACACTGAAACTTGTTCGGCCCTTGGCAGTGTGATGCCTTCTTTATGCCTTGCAGGACATGTACCAAGACTGTAATTGTGAAGTTAGTTGGAGCTATGGACAAGCCAGCCCTGAGGTAATGGTACGTTTTGAAGAGATTGTAACCCATCTGTTTAAATTTGAATGCTGTTTCACCTTTTGAACGCTGGTTTACCATAACTGCCCAAGAGTCAAGCTGTTACCTGTCATCTTTTAGCGGATGTAGCTCTGCACATGCATCAGAGTGTTATGTGAATTCTATTTTATTTAATAAATTGTAAGGTTGTGGTTACAGAGCCAGATCGCGCTACTTTTGAAAGTATGGCAAGCCAACAACATTTTTTCTCACCTGTTAAAACACATTATCTCATCCCTTGTTCTATACCTTATTATATCAGGTTCAGGTTTATGAGCTAAATTGTGATTCTGTTTGAAGTTTTAGTTTTTCCTTCCTGTTTGAAACACTATATCTTATGTATTTGTTAAAATATAATTCTAGTTTTAAATTTGGATCTAGCTGGATTGATAGTGATTGTGTTAAGCTGGGTCCATTCTGTCTTTAATATTACTTGGCTTCTCACTTGATTAATTATGTTATCTTAATGCAGGCCATAAAATATTCTCCAGATTTTATGACAATTTGTATTCCATTTAGTGTGAAGTCCATTTTGGGCATTGTTGTTGTTTTAGTTGCAATCTTTGGAGTCTAATTATATATGTTATGTTTATTTATTTATTATCTTAAATGATTAGTCACCTAGAATACTTGCTGTAGCTGTCAAAAATTGCCCCCCCCCCTTTGTGTTATAAAAGGTGGCTACTTCCAGTAGCTTAATCTGTACCTTTTAAAATTGTTGTAAACTTTCAAATGTTCATTCTCTAACATTGACAACCTGAATTACTGTAAAGTGATTCTTTGGAATGTGCCACTAAGCCCTTGAGGTTTTCGGCTTTGCTTTACCTTAATTTGACCATCATGTTCTTACTATTGTTCTAGTAAAGGAACCAGCCTTAGTACATGTGTGCTGTTACCTAAATAAAGTTTCTCATTTGATAATCTTTATATTGCTGTCTGGAAAAATCTATTCTTCCATTCCATTTCCTCTTCCCTTTTTACAAATTTCTCAGGCCAACCTAATCAAAACTAAAGATTGAGGTCACAGGTCAGAATTCAGACAGTTTTAATTGTTACATAAAAAGGTAATTATAAGATACCAAATTATATATAATAATGTTTCATGTGGCTTCTCGTTCACATGTTATGATGAATTGTAACACTTGAATTTCATGTAGTGCGGTGGCAGTGTAGTGAGATGACAACAAAATGTTCCCTTTTGTGATGATAAGTACATAGGAGGACCTGTCAACCATAGAGCAGGAACAGGATTAATAGTAAAGCTTATGGGATTTAACTGCAGGGTTATCAGTCCCTAAACTTAAAAACTACTTCTGGAGTACTTTATACTACATATGGACAGAATGTATTACTTCAACAACGAATGGACAAAGCTGAAAATGTGCACCCAGCCGGGATTCAACCCTGTGTCCCCAGTGGTGTAGGGGTTAGGGCAACTGCCTAGAAAGTGGGAGACCCGGGTTCGAATCCCGGCTGGGTACACATTTTCAGGTTTGTCCATTCATAGTTGAAGTCATATATTCTTTGAATATGAAATAACAACAACTGCAGGATCAGAAGTGACGTCTGTTCTCTCGGAACAGACACCACATGTAGCCTATATATACTTTATACTAAAGACAGCACAAACATCCATGCCCGAGGGGGGATTCGGAACGACCTCATGCATCATAGCATAGCACCTCAATGCACTCCGCCGCGGCCAACAGGATTAATTATTTATTTCATAGTCAACAGAAAGGATTATGCCCCTCATTCTGTGACTTCAGTAAAATTATACGTAAGAGGGAATTAATCCTTTGTGTTGACACTGAAGAAAAAAATACTTAATGCTGTCCCTACTCTTCGGATGAACTGTAGTCTCCAAAACCACTTACAACATGGTATCGGTAGTTAGATTTCACCTAAATAGGTCAAAGCTACTTAATGATACCACCTCTTCAAAACACAATTAATAATTACGCAATTCTAAAGAAAGCTTGCACTCGAAGTTGCACAGACTGAAATGATACATTTATGTCGAACATTTACTGTAAATCGATTGAGTGTTTCTAAAACGCAGAGTCGGGCACTACACTCCCTCAAGTACTAAAAAAAAAAAAACTTCTTGTTTAAAATATACCTAACCTTCTTAGGTCTACGCTACGGATAAGGGTTTTTTTTTTTAAGTTAGGTTAGGTATAGGTCTAACAAGACCTAAACCTTGCAAACATAGAATAACACCAAAAGGATAATACAAAGCCACCTAGGTGTCTTCAAAAATATCAGACACGTAAAAAGTTAGTATTGGTACCATGTGCGGGATGGAATGACGTAAAACATGACATCATTGGTCAAAGTTAATGGAGACTAGATTTGACCCACAGGTTCTTGGCTGTACCATTTTCTGGTCACTAAATTAATTATCACAATAGGCAACATTTCCTTGTCAACAGTATCTTTTGTACCATACTGCAAGTAAACAAAAAATTAAATGTCAAACAACAATGTGCGTTTGTTTACTCCATCTAAGAAACCAGCAAATCTCATTAGGTACAGCGCACTATCAGGTGATATGCTAATCTTGTCAAAAAAAAAAAAAAAAAAGAAAAAAAAAAAAAAAAAAAAAAAAAGCTGCCACCATTTTTATCTATTGAAAACATCAACACGCTAGGCAGCCAATATCGTAGGTTTAAATAAAATGTAATTGTACCATTATCAGTACCACTAAGGCATGCAAGCCATCCCGCATTGGCTAAGTCTGTCATTCACGGGGATGGCCAATTTACATTGCCTTAAACTACCTCTGGCAAATGGTATGTGGTTTTCTTCAACAAGACATTAGACAACCATCTATTTTGTCCTATCCTGATGAAACATAGGCCTACATATATATATATACACTGACATCTCTGCATATAGGATTCTTATTTTCTATCCTGCTGACAGATCATTTTGCAATTATCTTTGAACAAAAATGTACTGATGCTGATGTGCATATTGAAATTAATTTGTGTAAGACTTAAATATCTTATCATAGGCCATGAAAGAGAAAATTCTGAAATATAATATGACCGATAACCATATATGATCACCTAGTAAACAGATCTCTTCAGCTTCTTCTTTTGAAAAATAAAGGCTAGTTAACTTATTCAAAGAGTCCTAAATATTTCTAATTTTAAAACTAAATTGCTCATCAAAAGTAACAAAGCTACAAAAAAACAAAGTGCATCAAAATTACTACACAGAAACTTAACAATAAGGATGAACCTGTGAATTACGTTATCTGAATAAAACTTAACTGTCATGAAGCATAAAAAATTAGCTAAGATTATACTTTCAAAATAATGTCTATGAGTACAATTTATCTAAATTGCACATATTTGTGAATGGAGATATTCAACATTTGAAATACCCATAAGCAATGCCTTGTAATTACGATAGGCCCTAGTCACGTAGAATTATTTAAATTTACCACAAAGAAGAAAATGCAAAGAATACATATCTGTAAAATTAAAAACATTCGATAACTGACAGTCTTTGTAAATGCTATACTAAGTGGTAAATGTACATTTAATATGCTTAATGCTGAAACACAGGTGCTACAAAATTTATACAAGTCTTAAAACAAAAATTTGTAGCCTATTTACATACATGGTGATTTGTCACTCTGGCTTTCAGTTTTCGAAGTGTCCAATCTGATGCTCGGCATTTTTCCTTGAAGTTATACATAATATCCAAGAGAGTAGCACATTCCTTGCAGATTTCAGATGGCAATCCATCACCTTCCACAGCCTACAAGTTGGAAGGTTATTTAATGAATAGATGCTACAAATTATTACATTAAATGAGGGGAAAACTATTACAAATGTCTTAAGTTACTCAGCTCTATGTATATTTACACATCCTGAACACTGGTTATTACAACAGCACAGTAAAACAAACTATTACTTTACACAGCATTAATATCACTCTGCCAGCACATCATCGAAGACCTTTCTTGCTCAGAGAATTCTCACATTAAACAACACAGGTTTGTAATTTGACAACAATCAGCTCTATTGTAACCCTTGCCCAAATATTTACTATAAACATTACTGATAAGAAATGTAAACAAACAAATGCTCCAGTACTGACCTCTATGGCAACACATGCTGATATTTTATTGGCAAAAGAACGGTCAAATTCGTCAATGGTTTCGAAGATGGAAATCAAGTCTTCCGCACTGGTCATACACAAACGACAAATTTTCTCCATTGTGTTCACAGCGTTGCCACACAGTGTTATAAAATTTCACTTTGGGTTCCTCAGTAGTGAAAACAATAAGTGGAAGTGATAATTACGTTTTCCCCCATGCGAGAAACCTACATTATCACTTGAAATACACTCACATTTCCAATATGACTTATATATGTTAATGAAATAACCACTTGTTTCATAATTGCACAAACTGTGTACCTGAAGCCTAACCGGTGATGCTCAATTCAAATGAAACACAAGGTTTTAGAAATCGACAACACACCACTGACTTAAATTTTAATTAAGGCAAAAATCACAATGATTAGACCACTTATCATTCACGATTATTTTACTGATAAACACTTCGTAGTGGATGTAATACATACATCCTATCCGAACCAACCACTCAAACACCACCACTACTGGTGCTCTCCACATAGCATTGCGGCACCGCCGAGAAACACGACTCGTCTCAAACTAACAAATGAATCCCAAAGCTTGCGAAGCAGTAGAGCCAACATCATAAATATTATTTACCTTTGACGCAATATATTTCCCTGTCTAACAGTATCGATTATCTACTCCGCAATGTGGATATATGGTTAAAATATCTACGAAAGTCTGTATCATACCCTAAAAAGGAATAAGTGAATTTGGTAAGAGACGCTGAACAGAAGCTGTGTTTCAAAACAATATGGAAACTGGTATGTCGTAGCTGGTTGGTTGTTGGTTGTTTGTTTGAACTTTGAGGGGAAGAAAACTGCGGTCATCAGTCCGTATGTCGTAGCAAATAACATTAATTACTATCAGCATTTCAGAATAAAAGCAACAATTAGTAAGTCCGTGAATCAGAGAACTTTCAGCAGATGAATATTCAAGAAAGTTATAAAGGGGACAACATCCGAATCCCTGCCACTTATTTTGTCCCAACTGTTGATGACCCGCTCGGTTAGCCGTGTGGTCGGATTAACGAAAGGGGTCGGAGTGCCGGCCAGCCTGGATGTGGTTTTTAGGCGGTTTTCCACATCCCTTTAGGTGAATACCATGCTGGTCCCCAAGTCCAACCTCAGTTACACGTTTCGCAAACATTTCGTAACACTTTCCACACATATAACATTGTACGCAGACATTTGGGGTACACATTTCCTCCTGGGGGGAGGGGGGGGGGAATATTAAAACATACCATATCCGCGTTTAACACAGTGCCGACCCTGCATTTGCGGGAAAAGTGCCAAAGAGAAAGAAGGGAACCAACTGTTGATAGGGATGCATTTATGCACAGCCTCTCTAGACTGTAGCGCAGCAAGCAGCATAACAAAAACGTAAAGCAAAATTTGTTATATTTCTGTGCTGCCGAGCCTGTTAAATAATAGAAGACATTGGCGTAATTATTTTGTACGCGCTGATACCGCTGAGTTTTTCGGTAGATAAGTACTATATCCTGGATTCGCCACAGAATGCATCCCATCCAAATCACAATGTCATCTGATCAAACGCAGGGCACTGCTTGTGGCAAAATTGCTAGGAATTTTGAAAGAGTTGTTTACGAACTCCTAACACTTTTAAGTTATAAAAAGCATCATCTCCATTAACTATAGTTGCAAACGAAACTGAATTTGAAATTGTCATTTTAACGCAAATTGTTTGGGAATGTCGTTCACTTAAACATAAGCAAAATTTGTTACGTTCTTATATTCCTTTTGTCATCTTTCATATGCCTAACAAATATGTTTGCTTTTAATTACATTGCTATGAACATTGATATAATGCGTGGAATTTATTCTTTTTAAAAAAGATGTTTATGTGTTGATTAAATTTAATATTTTTCTTTCGTTTAGTATGCAGTAACTGCGAGTTTCTAAGTACGATAGAAGAACATGACGAATAGAACTTCTATACGTTATGATACGTACTTAAACGTACCAACCAAAGCGTAACCAGATCATCAGATGTCCTGCTTTTTGCAGGATACGTTACTGCTAAAACGAAATTCAATTACGTTGCAGAACGTAGCCAATAGTAAATAGAAATAACTTATTGGGTCTAATTTACGTTACTGGACTGCGGGTTACAGACAAGGGCGTACGCAATTGGGAGTGGGGGGGGGGGCAGCCCCCCCCCCCCCCCCACCCACGGATTGTTTGGGCTTACACTGGAGAAAATGGAAATTTTCTAATACCAACATCTTTCTTTATTATTTAATATTGCTTCTGAGAGTAAGATGAGTAGCGCAGATCGAATTCTGCTTGGAACTCAATGTATACGTTATGATACGTACTTAAACGTATCAACCAAAGCGTAACCAGATCATCAGATGTCCTGCTTTTTGCAGGATACGTTACTGCTAAAACGAAATTCAATTACGTTGCAGAATTATATAGAATTAATTCTATAATTCTGAATTATAACTAATTTTTCATAATCACAACATCGGACGGTAAACGTATCCACCCAGACAGTGTTGTTGTTCTTGTTGTGGTGTTCAGTCCGTAGACTGCTATGATACGGCTCTCTACGCTACTCTGTAATGCACAATCCTCTTCACCCCTGAGAATGGCAACCTACACCCTTTTAAATCTGCTTACTGCATTCGTCTCGTGATCTACCTATGCCCTTTTTACTCCAGCGCTTCGCTAAGATACTAAGTTCACGATTCAACGATATCTGGTTGCTGGAATTACTCACAGCCCATAATTAGTTTTCTTTTGAAAATAAGATATACAAGCAAAAAGATGGTTTGGCAATGAGGAGTTGTTTATTGGGCTTTTTAGCAGACGTTTTCGTCAACCACGATGAGTGCGAATGCTTCGCAAAAAAATCTATGTTGTGCAACAAGATTCTGCTTTATAGGAGAGATGTTGACGAAATTTAATTCTTTTTAAAGGCAGTGAAGCTCATATAAACTCCCTGGTTAGTGAATTTATCGGCCTTCATCCAAAGCTATCCTACACTTATGAATGAATGGATGCGCAGGGCATTTTGAATTATCTTGAGATGTCTCTACAGCTAGGGAAAAATAAAATACAGTTCGACATATTTAGGAAGTCAACAACGAGTGCTTCAATAATTCACTCGACATCTTGTCATCCTAGAAGCTGTAAGATAAGATTTTTCAGATCTGCTATAGTACGTATTTTTGAGCTCACCCTTTCAGATGAATCAATAAATGGGTTTAATACTCTGCCAGATAGCCCAGAAAAATGGTTACAGCCCATCTGCGGTCCACCAGCTATATACGGAACGTATCAGGCTTGTAGAAGAGCAGAGGCATACGACCGTGAATTTAGTTGACAAAAAAATACGAATTGCGCTCCCCTTCCTAGGATCCTTCACATATAATATAGCCAAATTACTTCGTAATAACGATGTACAAATTGTCTTTTTTTCGTGGAACAAATATTCAACAAATTCTACCACACAACGAGCACCCTATCAAACAGCCACACGCAGTTTCCGGTGTTTGTAAGGTTAAATGTGTAGACTGTCCAGCTGAGTATGTGGCACAGATGGGGAGGGCATTCAGAACACGTTTCAGTGAACATCTTTTAACTGAAAAGGGGCGAGTAAAGAAATACTCTCCTTTTGTCGAGCATTTGAAGTTCATCAAGCTCCCACACTACATGATTTAGAAATGTTGCATTATTCCCAAAAAGGACCGAAGTTAAACATCCTGGAAGAGTTAGAGATATCTACTAGGGTTTATTTTAAACACCCGAGACTCTTAAACGATCAGTTGACCTCAAAAGACCAAACATTTTTCGATACTTTTATGGAAATTTTTAACTAACATTTCTGTTATATACCTTGGCATCCTTCCAAATTTGTTTCATGTGATATTTGGTATTTTATGTAAATAGTGTCTATATTTGAAATTAACGAATGTTATCCGACCGACCCAACACCTAAAGTGTTTTGGAGCACTGCGCGGTGGCCGAGGGGACTGAGGCGCTCCAGGCACGGTCTGCACGGCCACTACAGTCGGGGTTCGAATCCCCCCTCGGGCATGGATATTTGTGCCGTCCTTAGTATTAGCTAGTTCATAAGTAGTTTGTAAGTTTAGGGACTGATGACCCCGTAGTTAAATCCCATAAGCTTAAAAAACATTTGAACATTTTTTGAGCACTGCGCTTCATTGGTGGTTACTCGCAGTACACATACGAAACTACGGTCGGGGGTTCGAATCCCCCCTCGGGCATTGATATTTGTGCCTTCCTTAGTCTTAGTTAGTTCATAAGTAGTTTGTAAGTTTAGGGACTAATAACCCCGTAGTTAAGTCTCATAGACTATACAAACATTTGAACATTTTGAACACATACGAACGCTGCCCCAGGCAGTACCAGTACCATAGCGACTCATGCCGTATAAATGAGTTGAAGACCTGCTCTATGGTACGGGGACAGCAGATAAGGTAAATCTCGTAATATAAATTATTTCAATAGCCATTCAGTGAAACATCGTATCAATTTGTTTTTAACGGTCAGTTACCGTAGCTCTATCGATTACATTATTATTGTCTCTGTAAGATATCCTTTGGCTGCATTTTAATCTAAACACCCTCTATCACAGAGTAGGTAAAACATTAGTCATCATCATCATATCCCACGTCGTTCCATCTTATTCGTTGCGTCGGCGAATGAGCCTTTGCCACCAGTCCTGGTGCTTGAATTTCTCTTCTTCTTCTTCGATATACGCGAGAGTGTATCCCCTCTGTTCTGTATCCGACTTCAGCATGTCTTTGTACCTCAGTCGTGGCCGTCCTCTAGGTCTTTTGTCTCTGACGCTTAGCTCGTACATTTGTCTTGGTAGTCTGTTTCTGTCCATACGACCATATGCTCATACCATCTCTACCGCTGTGTGGTTATTCGGTCTTTTATGACTTGAGCCTGGTTACGGATTTCCACGTTCCGAACTTTATCTCTGCGTGTCTTTCCGACCAGACTACGGACGAATCTCATTTCCGCTGCATGGATTATGCTGACATCCTTCTTTCTCACGGTCCATGATTCGCAACCATATGTCAAAATAGGTAGGTAATATGTTTCATAGATGACTCTCTTGCATTTTCTTGAAAACGCCCGTGGGAATGACCGAAACCTTCGCCATAAAATCTGGGCTAATGAAGGGTGGGGTTCTGTCTCCTCTTCTCTTCATCACTGTAATGAACGAGATTCAAAGAAACGTACACCAAAGCATCGGAGCTGAATCATTGAAAGCCATCGTGTTCGCTGACGACATATGTGTGGGGCAATTCTAGAGAAGAGCTCCAAACACACCTAAGAAACTGCTAAAGAATACGGGCTCATCTTCAGCCAAGAGAAAAGTGAGGTTATTGTCATGAAAAGATCTGGACAACCTTTGGGACACATAGAACTGGAAGGGAAACATCTACGGATGACTCATCAGTTTAAGTACCTGGGTAGTGTTATCTTCAAAAATGTTCAAATGTTTGTAGAGTCTCTGGGACTTAACTACGGGGTCATCAGTCCCTAAACTTACAAACTACTTATGAACTACTTACAACTAAGGACGGCACAAATATCCATGCCCGAGGGGGGATTCGAACCCCCGACCGTAGTGGCTGTGCAGACCGTGACTGGAGCGCCTCAGTCCCCTCGGCCACTGCGGCCGGCAGTGTTATCTTCAATAATGGTTCTATATATGAAGAAATCACACACAGCCGGCCGCGGTGGCCTAGGGGACTAAGGCGCGCCAGTCTCGCTCTTCACGACCCCTACGGTCGGGGGTTCGAATCCCCCTCGGGCATGGATATTTGTGCTGTCCTTAGTGTTAGCTAGTTCATAAGTAGTTTGTAAGTTTAGGGACTGATGACCCCGTAGTTAAGTCCCATAAGCTATACAAACAGTTGAACATTTTTGAAATCACACACAGAATTCAAACAGCTAGCAAGTTCCTTTTTTTTTTTTTTTTTTTTTTTTTTTTTTTTTTTTTTTTTTTTTTTTTTTTGTTAAGCTTATGGGACTTAACTACGGGGTCATCAGTCCCTAAACTTACAAACTACTTATCAACTACCTTATACTAAGGACGGCACAAATATACATGCCCGAGGGGGGATTCGAACCCCCGACCGTAGTAGCCGTGCAGACCGTGACTGAAGCGCCTCAGTCCCCTCGGCCACCGCGGCCGGCTAGCAAGTTCTACATAATAGTCAAATATATAATATGGAACAAAAAATACCAAGGTAAAATATTAGTACCGTACATTATTACAATTCCTTATTACCGATTTCAGCATCGTTTTGTAGCTAAATTATTTTTTAATTTTAAAAAAATGTTCAAATGTTTGTAGAGCTTATGGGACTTAACTACGGGGTCATCAGTCCTTAAACTTACAAACTACTTACGAACTAGCTTATACTAAAGACGGCACAAACATCCATGCCCGAAGGGGGATTCGAACCGCCGACCGCAGCGGCCGTGCAGACCGTGACTGGCATGCCGCAGACCGCTCGGCCACTGCGGCCGGCCTTAATTTTCAATATATTGTCTTGTAAATATTGTAAGTTCTGCTTCATTTTTCTTTTTTGTCAGATATCTGAAGGTGCCCTAACCGGGCGAAACGCGTCATTTAAATAATTTTTTTTTTGTTTGCAACCAAGACATTCTTTTATTCAAGAATTCGACTTAACACGGTTGCTGTACCACACTATGCAAAAATGAAATGGGAAGACTTTCAAGTTCAAAAAAATGTTCAAATGTTTGTATAGTCTATGGGACTTAACTACGGGGTCATCAGTCCCTAAACTTACAAACTACTTATGAACTACTTACGAACTAGGACGGCACAAATATCCATGCCCGAGGGGGGAGTCGAACCCCCGACCGTAGTGGCCGTGCAGACCGTGACTGGAGCGCCTCAGTCCCCTCGGCCACCGCGGCCGGCTTTTAAGTTCAGAAAGTGTTGTAAGAGGTAAATTGGAGAGGTGGAAGAAGAAATGGGAAAAATGTTGACCAGAGGGACAAGCCGAAGAATGCAGCCGAAACAGTAGAGACATGCTCGGAATCTTTCTTTGCAAACATCCGAACACTGTCCTTCCTGTGTCAACATGCAGCTGTGAGTGAAGTATTATCTGTCTGTGTCGTCTGAAAACTTACTTGCGCTCGACAATGAAGGAAGAGAGGCTAAATGGATTGTCACACTTGTCTATTAACCGACGTATTGATGTGAAACCAGACGACACGATATATATTTTCGTTTGATCCCCTCGACGACTTGACTTTTATTTGTAACCTATGTAACATTAGTAACAGCATAAAAAAAGAATAATACTAAGGATCTCGAGTTATTTCAATATACAGGTTTTATTTTATTATATTATTTTACGTCAGTGATTCCACTGACGAAAGACTGCAATACCGGTACTAAAACTGTGGTTAATTTTACACTGATAGGAAATCACTTAAAATGGAAAAAATTGAGTCTTGTGGAAACTTCAGGCGACTTTGTGCCTCATAAAATACTAATTATATTTCTGAGCTCAATTAAATATAGATAATTCCTTATCCACCTATGTGAATAAGTGCTTATTAACTTCACAAGACATGTCGGAATCAGCAGTAACGCTTTAAAAATTAATGTGAAAGTAATACTAATTACCGAGAGAGAGTACTGTAAGGATAGTTCATTATGAGATTACAATCTGAAATTAAGCACACATCTAAACAATTAACACAGGACGATTTCAACTTCCATGAAATGAAAACTAGGATGAACCTTTAAACATAAATTCCGATGATGAAGATTATACAAGCGAACTATTGAGAAACAAAAAACAACAACTGATGCCTACTCGTTAATAGTTCAACCAAAGTACAGGAAAAGGGCAAAGTGCAGTAAATTCATAGAGTAGAATAGTCGGAACAATATTACGTATGTATGTCTTAATTTGTTATGCTAATTACTGCTTTTCTTATCAGATGAAGCGCCATCTGTCGGACATTTTTGAACCTTTTTTTCCTTTGTTCTAATAAAACCCCATGTCATTCCACGCATGTGTGTCAATTTCTACCTCTCTACCTACATTATTCCGTGATTTATTAAGCTTTCAAATTCATACTGACTTTTTGATCACCCGGTATTTTAGGTTTATAATGTAACTGATATAAGTATAAGTAATTATATAGAGTCACACTAGGTAAAACAGATTTCCGATTAGTCCCCTCCCCCTCGCCTCGAAAAAACCAGCGTGCGCCCCTGGCTACAGAAGCAACATAATCATTGGTAACGCTACGCCATATACCGTTCTTCCTGTAACTTAATGGAATTACGTTCTGTAACCAAAAAGATATAACGTTCTTTGGCCTAAATAACGTTAGTGGACTATGAAACAGAAGTAGTGTCGTCGTTGGTAACGTTACGCTATGTAGGCTACCGTTCTCGTTGCAACTAAATGGAACTACGTTCCGTAAACACAAAAAGACAACAAAGCAAATGTGCAGGGGCATTGCACATAGTTTCTCGTGGAAAAACTCACAGTGATGAAATGAACAGAATAGGTGTCTGTCTGTCTTGCACTAGAACTTCATGCTGATGACTGTCGACAGCTTTTAAGTATTTCGAATAACTCATATTAGACCTTACGCTATGTATTATGCCACTTTCAATCGGTTTTACTTGTTTCAAGCACCACCAGAAGATAAAAGTATATATTAAACCAAACATTACGGCGTGTCAAAAATACAAAAAGTTATGTAGAGTCTTATCATACACTCCACTCTGTGGTAGATGAAGTGGATTACATGGTAAGCCTCTACATAACCTTTTGTATAGTTACGCGTCGTGAAGTCTGGTTTAGTACCTACTATTTTAGTCTTTCTGATATATGAAGTTATTCAAGTTAATAAGACTTAAATTGCTAATTAAAATATGGCAAGTTGATTAGCAATTTTAATTTTATAGTGTATTAAGGAAATTCTGTCTTAGTAATGTTTTTTTTTTTTTTTTTTTTTTTTTTTTTTTTTTTTTTTTTTTTTTTCAAAAATTTGGTTTTTATTTGTTCAGCATTCATTCAACATAACGTATTAAATGTATCTGGAGTCAATTTTTGGATCTATAATTCCACTTGTTGTGTCAGCTTTTGTTTTGTGTGTGTGTGTGTGTGTGTGTGTGTGTGTAGACGAGCTGGAAACCTTGTTGTCACATAAAACGATGGTTGAGTAGGTTAGCTGCTTGGAAAGCCACTGGCAGCTATGGAGGTGACTTTCCAAAATCAGTGTCGTAGCTCTTCACAAACTGAACAATCGAAGTCAAATAATAGTGAAGTCAATACCGTAAAAAATGTAACTTCTGTTTTTTGATTTACATCTTTATTAACAACCTTCTACAAAACATAGAACATTACGAATAAACAAAAGTACGTGCACTTTTCGTAAAAATTACCATTGGATATTAAAATTGTGTTAGTATTCGAACACAACAAAGACAAATAAAAAAAAAAAAAAAAAAAAGGCCACGACAGGATCGAACCACCGCCCCCTAGGGTTGGAAAGCCATTGTATTTATTCTTTTAAAATCTTTTTTCAGGTAGATCTGTGCTTTGCAGTCGTCGTTTTAGTTCGTTCAATATTTGGCAAAGCTTTCTTATTAGAGAGGGCGATTAGCCCCCCGACCGCCACGCTGAGCCACGGCGCCCGGCATTTGGGCTACACCTTCAGATGCTGCGACTGTTTTAATTGTTGGTACTTACGCTTACTTGCAAAACTTCAAAGTGGATTTCCCCGAGAATTTTTGAGAGTTGCGTCAAATTGATTTGGCTGATTGTTGTTTGAGTTCTTAACTTCACGTACCACACACACACACACACACACACACACATATATATATATATATATATATACCGGCCGCGGTGGCCGAGGGGATTGAGACGCTCCAGTCATGATCCGCACGGCCACTACGGTCGGGGTTTCGATTCCCCCCTCGGGCATGGATATTTGTGCCGTCCTTAGTTGTAATTAGTTCATAAGTAGTTTGTAAGTTTAGGGACTGATGACCCCGTAGTTAAGTCCCATAGACTCTACAAACATTTGATATATATATATATATATAAAATCATGCACCCATGAGGTCTCCTTGTTTGTACAAAATAGCAATATATATGGGTAACTTAGCTGCTGGTATTACTGGTTGTTGTCTCCATCATCGACGACTCAGATTACAAGTCGGAGAACAGAGGAAGGCACTGGTTTTCAAAAAAAATGTTCCAATGTTTGTTAAACTTATGGGACTTAACTACGGGGTCATCAGTCCCTAAACTTACAAACTACTTACGAACTACCTTATACTAAGGACGGCACAAATATCCATGCCCGAGGGGGGATTCGAACCCCCGACCGTAGTGGCCGTGCAGACAGTGACTGAAGCGCCTCAGTCCCCGCGGCCACCGCGGCCGGCGCATTGGTTTTCCCCAAAAGACATAGGTGGTATGGTTAGTGGGAGTGGAGGGTCAAGGAATATTTCCTTCACAATTAGAAGTGTCCACATGGGGAGGAGGGCAGGGCCATGACGCAAACTGCGTCACTGAAATTTCTGGAGGAGGGGGGGGGGGTGAAAAATTTGTACTTTTGGCCAGCCTAGGGCGGGAGGCTTTATAAAACAATTTACAAAACTTAAAATAAAAGGTATTTAATTTCAATGTTAAATGGCAAAACAGGACCTAATACAGGGTGTCCAGAAAAGGGCTCCCTGATTTCAAAATTAAATATCTCGAGAACAAAGATCGGCAGAGGAATGCAGTAAACGGTATATTTATTGTGAAAGCTGTAAGAAGTTTATACAGCAGATTGAAATAATTGTTACAAAAGCTGCTAACAGATGGCGCAGTACGCTGTACAGCTCATATCAGCATACATAAGTGAAATAATCGTATGAAAACACTCTTTGCAAACAATCACATCACACCGTTTCAAAATGTTCACCATTGGCGCTACAGAGGTGGCGCAAACGAAGAATGAAATTCGCCATCACATTTCGTAGTGTCTCAATCGAAATGGATACACATGTCACAGAGATCGCCGATTCAAGCTCGTCCAGCGTGTCGGGATGCTTCGGGTAGACCATGTCTTTCACTGTGCCCCACAAAAAAAAAGTCACAGGGAGTCAAATCCGGCGAATATGGAGGCCAATCCATGCCTGCACCAGTAAATTTGGGATATTCCAAAGCAATGACTCGATTCCCGAAGTATTCCTCAAGAAAGCGAAACACTTGTTCGGTCCGATGTGATCGGGCTCCATCTTGCATAAACCATTCAGTACCTGGTCGATCCTCTAACGCTTGCTGTGTGGCGATAAATTGTTCCAAAATTGCAACGTAACGTGCACCAGTGACCTTTTGTCAAATGAAAAAAAAAAAAAAAGGCGAATAATACCTCTGCTGCATACTGCAGCCCACACAGTAACTTTAGGAGAATACAGGGGTTTCGCTTCACATCAATATGGCTTTTCGGAACCCCAAAATCGCCAGTTCTGCTTATTCAGGTATCCATTCAGGTGGAAATGTGTTTCATCCGTAAACCAGATGCAACCAATATCAAATCCTTCACTATCAATCATTGTGAGCATCTGATTAGCAAAGACAACCATTTGTTGCTCAGCTCGTACGGGTATGGCCTGGTGCGTTTGAATTTTGAATGGAAACATGTGTAGGCTCTTTCTCAGTATTTTCTGCGTGCTGGAACGCTTCAAACCAGTCTCAGATGCAATTCTACGGACGGATGACATTGGATTTCGCTGAATAATTCCAGAAACTGTGGCGATATTTTCAGGCGTAACTGCAGTTTGCTTGCGGCCAACTTGCCCTACTAGATCATCAGTTACGCTGCCTGTTCGTTGACATTTTGCGATGAGCGTACGAATGGTTTTCGCATCGGGTCCTTTTGAAACATTAAATCGTGCTTGAAAACTTCGTCTTCTAGCCGTAGGACTCTCTTCTAACCTGTGGTACTCTAGCACCAGAAAAACGTGTTCTTCAATGGAGTACATGGTTTTAATCGCTTCCTTCGGTACGCTAACCTCCTTTCAAGTTTCAATAGTGGAACTGATCGCTCTGGGCTTCGGATCACTATTTATACTAAGCATTACGTATGGCGATTACAGCGCTATCTGTTAGCAGCTTTTGTAACTATTATTTCAAACTGGTGTATAAATTTCTTACAATAAACATGCCAACGTAAGCTTCCGCGGCAGTTGTCACTATCAATAAAATTCTTCTGGGTATTATACCGCGTCGTCATTTTGTAAACTTTGCCGACGTTTCGGCCACTATTGCAGCTGGCCTTCATCAGGGTCTGTGTCAGACACAGACCCTGATGAAGGCCACCTGCAATAGTGGCCGAAACGTCGGCAAAGTTTACAAAATGACGACGCGGTATAATACCCAGAAGAATTTTATTGATAATGAACATGCCGTTTATTGCATTCCTCTATCGATCTTTGTTTTCGACATATTTAATTTTGAAATCAGGGAGTCCTTTTCTTCTTGGCCACCCTGTATCTCGGCTGTGTTTGGGGGGGGGGGGAGGGAGGGGTGAGTCATTGGCCAAGGGGACGGGCACCTTTGCTCACAATATACTTGTTTCTGTGGAGGAACAAAGCTTTGTTCACGTGTCCTGTCTGGAGATGGTATGCCGTTCCCTACCATCCAACCTTTGAACTGACATACCCAGCCGGTTACAGAGGACCTGAAGTTTATCGGGGACTCTGAAGCATGGTACAACTCAGTATTTTTCACATTAACAACGTTGCCAGAAGGGAAAGAAGTAAAAGTGACAGATAAAAATCGTAAGACAAAACGGGAATGAACCGGCGATCTTTTGAATCGCAGACTGGCACTCTGACATCGATCCAAACACTACACGTTATTGGGCTCTCATACTAATACATACGATTATTTAAAATGAATGCGCACAGAATCGAACTTCGCTAAACGTTAAGCTTATTTATTAAATCTCATCAGCTGAGAAGCTATTGGTGTGCGAGCGACAACTCGAGTACTGACTTTTGCACATTTTTGTTATATTTCGTCACTTGGCATCTTCAGAGGTTAATCAGATCTTTTAGTGTGAATTAAAATGTTTGTCATTGGTGGGTATCGAACACGAGACGTTGCAGGATGTACAAGTCTTATCAATCGTGTTAGACTGAAGTCGTATATGTTTTCCATAAGCAGTCATTAATTTGAAATTGCGAACAGCGAAACCTAGAAAGGTGAGTGACTAGTACAATCTCGAACACTGATTTGTCTTTTGGTGTTTTTTCCTCATAGGGGAAGTCGTGCAGCGTAAAAATAAGGTGACAAATGAAGAAATTACCGCCAGTAGTTCCTGTCCTCCCTGGGGCATGTGTGTGTGTGGGTGGGTGGGTGTTGTCCTTAGCGTAAGTTAGTTTCAGTAATTTGTAAGTTTAGGGACTGATGACCATAGCAGTTTGCTCGAATAGGTTTACAAAGATTTGAACAAATGAAGAAAAATTAGAGGGTTAAGAAAATCAAACGCGGATTTCTTGGATTTAGAAGCCGACACAAATGTTGCTACGAACGCTGTTGTAGGACAGCATTACATCCCGGTGGGTGTCAATTAGTACGTAGAGTTCAAAACCAAGTTTTGTCGTCAGCGGGGGAGAGGGTACATGACTTCGCGATGGAGTGCGCTACTTCTGCAGAAATAGCATGTTACTGTAAATGATCTAAAATCGGTTATGCTCAGGCATTTGCTTTTCTTCTTGCAGGATTAGGCCCGGCGCACACTTGACGCAGCAGAGGCAGAGCAGAGGCAGAGGCGAGGCGCAGGGCCTCTGCTGGTCAGCGCACACTTGACGCAGCGCAGGCACAGGAGGGCAGCGCAGCACGTGCTGCATGTCCACTGCAAACCTCTCACTCCAATCAGATTTAATTCCTGGATCTCCTTCAAAACTCTGTTAATTTACTTTGTGTGTGTGTGTGTGTGTGTGTGTGTGTGTGTGTGTGTGTGTGTGTGTGTTCTGATAGAGTATAAGAGCAGTTAAAAGTCTGTTGAGTAAAGGCAAAAGTGACGAATACATACTGAACTTCTCTGGTCCATGGAAGCTCATTTTAAGCTCTTGAGCTATTCCGACTAAACAGACGACAGTTCAAAGAGAGTCACACGCTGAGTAAGAAGGACTTAACAGAGAAGAAAAATAGTGTGACACATCATACCCGCTAAAGACAAATTAGGGATATGTTTTAGGAATTTAATTAAAGTCAGATTTATTTTTCTTTCATTTCTTTTATAATTCAGTGAAACAAGTGTCACAGCAAATGCAATAATTGAAAGAACCTTTATACAACTGACATATTTAATCATGATTGTGGCGCAGTATATCCGATCAGAAACACTTTTCTTCTCGCTGACACCTGGTATGATTTTCATATGTCTTAAATTGAAAGATATGTCGATATGAAAAATTTTGCAAATCTTAGTTTCCTTGTTTAACTGCATTTGCACGCAAAGTGATTCCTTACTTAGGTCTTTATTCATAGCTCTTCCATGCTCCTGAGTACTAAGGTACTGACGTTTGCTTTTTTCTTTTTCTATGACGGCAGCAGTGCATGTACATGCAGCATTTTATTACATTGCATTCCTATTTTGTCTCTGTCAACATTTCTTATGATAATTACCTTCAGCAGCCATTATATTTGTTAGTAATTAGTGAAGCTAATGCTAATACTTTTGCAAATGCTGATTTTCTGAAAGTAGTATAGAATCCAGGTTGAGAAATACTGACGAGAGACGTTCCTAGCATCATCTATGGTTTAGCAGTGAGCTGAAGCTCCACGAAGGGGTGGACATTGTGTTTCAAGAAATTGAAGAACGTCCCTGATAGTAAAAAAAAAAAAAAATATATATATCGTTGCACGTCCCTTCTGGTTTCGCCGAACTTATTATTCAGTAGTGACGGGAATTTTAGCTTATATAGTGCTTTCATGCTTGCCACAAAGTTTACTGAAACCAGGGACTATAGACCGTAAAAATACACAATCAGCATCTTCGGTTTATGAATCTCGGTGTCTTTCTATTTCAGTAAGTTATTCGTTTCCAGCTTGGGTCTGTATCGACAGCGTACGAAGAAGGGAGACACGAGGCAGCTCCGCACTCGGCACAGCAGGCGGCAACAGCCGTGCGTGTGCCGCGTAGTTGCCGACCGCGTCGCGTCAAACGTGTATCTCACGTATTTTCTCGAGAATCGAAAGAGATATAGCTCTCATTCCACCGTTAAAAACAATTTCGATATGTTAGCTACATTTCGTTCGCAGTAATGTATGGTGTAAAACGCAGCGAACGCAAACTAGCCAGCGACTACTTTTTTCACTACAAATTCTTCAAAATATGCGCGGCGTTGTAATTTATTTTTTATTATAACAATAACTATGTACAATAACGAAAAGAAAACCTCCCCAACGTCATGCGGTGGCTTTTGCCTATATGATACAGAAAAATAATTTTTTTCTAGTGAGTAGTTTCTGCAAAATCGATTGTGGAAGCTGCATTAGCGCAAAACACGCACAAATCGGAAAATAGTATTTTTCATTTTTTTGCGCAGAAAGTAAAAGTGTTACAAAGAAACTAAATACAGAGAAGGATGAAGCTTATATTCGTCTACATAAAACAATTTTTTTCGAAGCATATCCGATGACCTGAAATTTTACTTTGCGACAGAGGTGGAACAGAGGCGCAGGAAAACTTGTGCGCCTCGGACAACCGGACAGAGGCGTGACCGAGGAAACGCCTGCCCTCCGCCTCGGCTGCTTTAAGTGTGCGCTGCCCCATTAGAAAGCATGCGTTACAGACGGACGGAGGCCTATCCTCTGCCTCTCCTCTGCCACTTCTGCGTCAAGTGTGCACCGGGCCTTAGAAACGGAAGTTCCCTCACCCACTCGACCATAAGCCCAGTTCATGATCTACACTTAAAATAGAAGCACAAAATGTTATACTGGACTAATCTCGGGAAAATCACAGTCAAAAATTATCGACGTTGTTCGTAATACATAATACGTTCACATTATATTTGGGAATTGCTGCCGGCCGCGGTGGCCGAGGGGAATGAGGCGCTCCAGTCACGGTCTGCACTGCCACTACGGTCGGGGGTTCGAATCCCCCCTCGGCCATGGATATTTGTGCCGTCCTAGTTCGTAAGTAGTTCATAAGTAGTTTGTAAGTTTAGGGACTGATGACCCCGTAGTTAGGTCACATAAGCTTAACAAAGATTTGAATTTTTTGGGAATTGCTGGAGCAGGCGTAAACAAGCAGATGCTTAAAACGAGGTCCTATTTATTTTTCTTAAAATGTCCTCATCTGCACGAGAAGAAAAGTTGCAATGCGAATGTTTGACATTGAAAAATATGTAAGTTCTCTGTCCAGTTAACACTTATTAAGCGAATGTAGAATCGAATAATTTTAACTTTTCACTCGGCACGTTCACATGCTGACTCGTATAATCACAGAAATAACTGATGGACGAGTGATCTAAACAGACAATCTGGATGCGTGCAGATGTTCTGGTCAGATCTTCACTGCCACCGAGAAGATAGTAGACACAGAAAAACTGTGTGCTACAACACGAATATAAATATAATTTATAAATATCAAACGTAATAGTAGACACAACTTATTAGCTTAAATGAGTGCATTCGAAACACGCTGCCTATCTGTATGCTCAAAACTCGGACTCCGCAGGTACAAGTGTAGTGCAGCAAGTAGAACGCTTACCGTTCTGCCTCTGTTGCTCAGTAGTGACAGGCACGTACCAAACAACTACACCGCCAATCTTTGAATGCGGTTGTCTCAAACTCCAAGATCCTCTTACATAAGCAGTTGTAATAACTGAGAGAATTTAGTGAATGAAATCATTCATGTCTTTATTCTCTTTAAATTATAAAGATAAAACATTTTGCTGGATCTACGAATGGCAAATCGACGATACAGCTACGAATCTAAATTTTCATACGAACGTGTTTCTCGCGGAACTATTTCTCGCGAATTATCTATAGTGTAAAGGCAAATCCGTTAAAGAAGAGTAATTTCGCGGAAAAGATATGACAAAAATAGTAGTATACACCTACGGTTATGTTTTGAAACACCCGCAAGCAATCTTTTGATATTTTGAGGTGTTCATTTTACTGTCAATTGCTGATGTATTTCCCCTTACTATATTGAAAACAGAAGAGTTTATTTATAGATGAAGCGTAGGTCAGATATTATGAAACCCTCATATTATGTAACAGTTGCACGTTGCTGGTACACCTAACGGTAGTAGCATTACAAAATAGTCTGAGGCAAACTGAATATCATTCCTTGAATTTTAGCTTCAATAGGTTGTTATGTAAGAAGTAAATTTGTTTATCAGAAATCGCCTCGTTATCAATCGTCTTTGTTTACTGCGGTGCAGAAGTCGCGCAGCCGCGGCGGAATAGCCGTGCGTCCTGAGGTGTCTTGCTGCGGAGCGCGTGTCTGTTCGCCGTGGACAGTGGCGGCGATTGGACGTTAGAAGTGGGGGGGGGGGGGGGGCAAAATAAAATCTAAAACTAAAAACGCCATTGTAAGAAATTCTTTCATGTTATAGTTTGATTTTTGCACCTACAGGCCTATAGTACCAAATGCGAGGAAAAACAAAAGACAATATACAATTGTAATTTCCATAAGTTGTTTAATTAAGTTGTTAGTAAAATACAACTGTTACAAACAAAGGAACATTAGTTTAATTATAAACAAATATAACAGAACAATAGCATAATTTAACATGATATGTCTTGTCAAAGCATAATTGCTTTAAAACAAAACTATGTGACTTGGTTTCCGCCTGGCATAAATTTCTACACATTCTTCTAATTTGATGTTTTTAGCCGCATCTTTTTCAATGGCTAGTATAGCTAAATGTATTAAACGTTCTTGAAGCATAGAATTCCTCAAGTAGTTTTTGATCCGTTTGAGGACATTGAAATATCGTTCTGCAGTTGCAGTGGACACCAGGATAGTCAAAAACAGTTGCAGTAGCTTGAACAAATTAGGAAATAAATGTTCAAATGTTTGTTAAGCTTATGGGGCTTAACTATGGGGTCATCAGTCCCTAAACTTACAAACTACTTATGAACGACTTACGAACTAGGACGGCACAAATATCCATGCCTGAGGGGGGATTCGAACCCTCGACCGTAGTGGCCGTGCAGACCGTGACTGAAGCGTCTCAGTCCCCTTTGCCACCGCGGCCGGCATTAGGAAATACATACTGGTTGTGAACATTTTGAGACTTAAATTGTGAAACCAAATTTGGCACAAGATGACGATCTATTTGGTCTGAATCATGATACTTTCTTGAAAATACATCGATTTCTGAGACTAAATTATCATTTTCCAAACCAAATGCGGAACTCACAGCAAGACATGCTTCTTTGAAACGGTCGTTACAAATTGAGTTGTTCTTCATCGAAGCCGTCAGCAGTAGTTCCACGTTGCAGAGTAGAGCCAGCTGGTTTTTTTTTTTTTCTTTTTTCTTTTCTTTTTTTTTTTTTTCAAGTCGCGACCTAATGTTCTCACTGAGTGTATCTAACAGAGGGTAGTAAAATGTTTTTAAAAAGTAGACTTCAGGTGAATCATATTCAGGATTAACATCTCCTCCTCCTCCTATCTTTTGTGGAAGTTTTCTTTTGCGTTGAACTGTTGGCCCCTCAAAGCCATGTGTTTCGCAAAAATAAATTGCTTCAGTCAAAAATATTGGATATTGACTCCAATTAGTCGTCTCAAGTGATTTAAAGTCACTTATTTTGGAAATTAGAAACGTGTACACCATATTACCAGGAACACAGACAATAAAACTATTCATGGAAGCTACTACAAAAGAGTTTAAAATCCAAAGATATAAATCAACTTAGAATAAAGAACTGTCACACAGTGTTTCTGTCAGCACAAAATAAAAATAACACATTTGTTCCCAACACCCCCACAAGTTCGCAAGATTTCAATTTGTGAACTCAGAAAGTCCCACAGCTTGGCTACACCACTGATGTTTGACTTAAGGGAGTGCTTTTGTCAAAAAATCAGCTTCTTGCTTGTCAGTACTAATTGACTTTACAGTGAGCTTACCTGCATTAATCAACTCACGAATGTAGTGGTGTCTTACATCAATATGTTTAGTGCGAGCATGATACACACCATTGTGACTGAGTGCAACAGCGCCTCTATTATCACAGAATACACTCACTGGCTTCTCACTGTGCTTAACACATAATTCACTGAGTAATCCTTGAATGTACATTGCTTCTTGTGCTGCAGTTGATAGAGCCATGTACTCAGCCTCTGTTGTTGACAGAGCCACTGTTTGTTGCAACTTTGTGTTCCACGACACTGCTGCTCCCGCTAGCTTAAAAACGTAGCCCGTCGTCGATCGCCTTTGATCGAGCTCTGAAGCATAATCTGCATCACATAACCCTTCAACTTTTGTTGGTCCAGTTCTTTTGAAGATCAGTCCTGTATTGATTGTACCTTTAATATATCTCAGAATTCGTTTTACAGCTTCCCAGTGGATTTTTCTATAACTGGAGTTAAATCTGCTTACAACCCCCACAGCATAAGCAATGTCTGGTCTTGTGCCTTGAGACAAATACAGAAGAGAACCAACAGCTTGCTGATATGGAATGTGTTTTAATGCCAATTCTTCTTCTTCTGTCAGTTTTTCTTCACATTTTTGTAGTTTCAAACCAGGTTCAATTGGATATGCAACTGGATTACAATCTTCCATTCCAAATTTCTTGAGTATATTTGCTGCATATTTACTTTGATCAATGGTAATTGTGCCCTGTTTTCTGTCTCGTTTTAGTCTCATGCCAAGACACCAACTTAGCTCGCCAAGATCTCTCATCTTAAAGCGATTCATCAGTTCTGTCTTCAGTTCTTGTTTGTATTTATTACTTCTGTTTGAAAAAATGATGAGATCATCTACATAAATAGCTACAATGAGTACATTTTCTTTCTCAGTTCTGTAGTAGATGCACTGCTCATATTCAGACTTTTTTAAGTTCATTGTACGTAGCGTTGTATCTAACTTCTGATACCAAACGCGTGCAGCCTATTTGAGACCATAGATTGCTTTTTTTAGTTTGCAAACCTTCGTCTCCTCCCCCTTCTTCACGTAGCCTTCAGGTTGACGAATGTAAATTTCTTCATTTAGATCTCCATACAAGAATGCAGTTCGAACATCCATATGTTCAATGTCGAGATCAAGTTTAGCTGCTAAAGTCAACAGTGTGCGAAGTGAAGAATGACGAACAACAGGTGAAAATGTCTCATCAAAATCTACTCCTGGTATTTGAGAATAGCCTTTTGCTACAAAACGAGCTTTATAACGCTCAGTGTCACCGTTTGCTGTTTCTTTGACTTTGAAAACCCATTTAGAATTGATTGTCTTTCTGCCTGGAGGTAAATCAGTTAAAGTCCATGTCTCGTTTTCAAGTAAAGACTTATATTTTTCATCTAATGCTTCTTTCCACTTTTCCCAATCGTCACGTGTCATTGCTTCCGTAAACGATTTTGGCTCAGGAATTCTAGCAACACAAACAAAATCATCATTGAAGTATTTGGGGTTTAAACATTTTTGGCGTGTTGATTTTCTAGTTTCTGGTTGCATGGGAATTGTTTCTTGTTGATCAGTATCTTGCTAGAAGTTACAGTTAACTGCTTGCTCTTTGCGTCATTTCAAATTGAACTAAATGTTTATCACCAGTCGGTTGTGTTGGTTCAACTGTCATATCAACGATTTTAGGGACAGCTGCCGGCTGTATGATATCTGTACAATTATCAGTAATTAAGTCCAAAGGGCCATTATTTATATGCTTGTCACCTGTAGACTTAATGTTCTTCATACAGTCATTGCCACATTGACATTTTGAGTTTTCAATAAACTGCACATCACGAGCTTTCACAATTTTTGTTGGTGAATTTGGGTCAATTAGGCGGTATGCTTTACTGTCTTCGCAATATCCAACAAAAATAAGTTCCTTCGACTTATCTTCTAATTTTGTTCGCTTTTCTTTTGGAACATGAACAAATGCTTGACACCGAAAGATTCGCAAGTGACTGAGATTTATTCGACGACCACTCCACAATTCTTCAGGAGTAACATTCTTGACAGCTTTCGTAGGAGATCGATTTTTTTCAGATAAATCACAGTATTAACAGCTTCAGCCCAATATTGTTTGCTTAGTCCTGCATCTGTCAACACTGATCTTGCCTTCTCAATGATTGTCCGATTCAGACGCTCAGCAACACCATTTTGTTGCGGTGTATAAGGAACTGTTGTTTCATGTCGAATACCATTTGCTTTTAAGAATGTCTTCATACGCTCATTTATATATTCCTTTCCATTGTCCGTGCGAAGTATTCGAATCTTTCGACCAGTTTCATTTTCAACTCGTGCTTTGAATTCAATAAAAATATCATAAACTTCTTTTGTTGATTTTAACATCTAACCAAATGACTTTCGTGACATATCATCTGTAAACATGAGAAGATAACGTGCTCCTCCCCACGAAACCATACTCATAGGTCCATAAACATCAGAATATACAATATCAAGCAGACCTTCAGCTCTCCTACTTGATGTTTTTGGAAAAGATTGGCGAGATTGTTTGCCTTTAATGCAAGAGATACATGGATCTAAATTTATGTTAGTCCAATTAAGTCCATCAGCCATTTTTTCCTTTAGTAAGCGCATGCTTACACGATTCAAATGTCCCAATCTTCGGTGCCACAAATCATAATTATCAGTGTTTATAGCATTTGCACAATGTCGAATTTCATTCAATCGATACATGCCACCTACCTGATTTGCAGTCACTACAGGTGTTCCACAGATGAGTACATCTTTCTTGTTATATATCCCGCACTGTACGTCATTAAATAACACACACCAACCATGTCTTGTCGTTTGACTCACTGACAGTAAATTGTATGCAAGGCCTGGAACATATGCAACATTTTTAATCGTTACTGGTTTATTTTCTTCATTACTAGTGAGCTCAAGACGAACACTGCCTTCTGCAATCGCCTGAAGATTGCTGTTATCTGCTACTGTAACATTTGTAGCAGCGGTCGATTCGAAATTATTAAGCCAGTCTTCTTTATTCGTCATGTGCCTTGTACATCCTGAATCAACATACCAACCGTCACTATACGACGAACATGTAGTAAGGGCCATCAAAACATTTTCGTCTTCAGATTTCACAGAGTTTGCAGAACTTTTTGAAATATTTGATTTCTTCCAATTTTACACTCATTCGCCTTATGTCCAATTCTCTGACATTTATAGCACTTTATAGCTTTCATATTTTTAGTACCACGATTGCTATTTGATTTTTGTTGTGTATATCTCTGTTTTCCAGCTGCTAGCGCCGAATCTTGATTTCCATTCGTCGAAGCAAGCTGACGTTTTGTTGATTCTTGAATAAGCCGCTGACTTACAAAATCGCTAGTAATACTAACACCTGAATTTTCAATCGGCATAATTAAAGGCTGGAAATCTGAAGGTAGTCCACTGAGCATAATTGCTGCTACAAAATCATCATCTCTTTTCTTGCCAATACTTCGAATTTGTTGAGCAAGCGACATAATTTTTGACAAATATGTTTCCATATCTTTTTCAGAATTGAGTCGCACATTCATCAGACACTGTAGCAGTCCGATATAACTAGATAAACTTTTATCTTCGAATGCCGACTGTAAATTCTCCCATGCTTGTTTAGCAGTCGTAGCTCCACGAACTTTTGGATAAACAGATGAACTTACAGATAAACATATTTTGGACAATGCTTTCTGTACATTATTGGAATCAGTATCAGTACCGGTAATTGTATTCCACAGTCCTTCATGTTTCAGATACATTTCGATTGTAAATTTCCAATCATTATAATTCGACTTTCCAGTCAACTTTTCAAAATTAAAAAGTGATTGTCCAGCCAAAGCCATTTTATATACGTTCAGGGAATATTTACTTCAGTTTTCTTGAACAGAAAAAAATACGCCACACTGAACACACGCAAAAAATTTACGATAGTAGCAACGCAAAACTTTATCGACGCACTACTGCCGATCGTGATTTTTTGCAACACTTTACTGGTATAAAAACTTCACAAATCTCTTGTAAATTGTTCCTGGGCCCATAACCTATTGGATATTGACTCCAATTAGTCGTCTCAAGAGATTTAAAGTCACTTATTTTGGAAATTAGAAACGTGTACACCATATTACCAGGAACACAGACAATAAAACTATTTATTCATGGAAGCTACTACAAAAGAGTTTAAAATCCAAAGATATAAATCAACTTAGAATAAAGAACTGTCACACAGTGTTTCTGTCAGCACAAAATAAAAATAACACATTTGTTCCCAACAAAAAACTTTTGGAACTCTTCTTCATTTCTCAAACAATTTATGGACATAACCACGCTGTCAGTAACCTGGACTAGTTCATGAATGGATACATCATGATTCTGTATGTACTTTGAAAGAATGTTAGTTTTTTCAAAAAAGTACTTCATAGTATTCAATACAAAAATAAACTTCAAACTTGGTAATACTTGTGATCAATCCGTGAGCATCTCCACCAGTTATGGAGTCAGTAGCTTCAATATTTTCCAGAGTGTGCAGTGTATCTATTAAGTGTTGTTGAACTGCTCGCAAGCTTTCATATCTGCTGCTAAATCTTGTGTCACTTAGTGCTTTCAAGGACAAATCCTTATTTATTCCTTCTTTGACTGCACATGCTGCACTTTTTACTGTGGCAAATACTGCATATCTTTTAGACGAAGCCCCAATAAAACAGTATGGTTGTTGGACTGTGCTAAAAACGTTGCGAAGAGAAGGAATGTTTTTAGATGCATCGGCAAGTGCAAGATTTAGAGAATGCATATAGCAATGTACAAAGATAACATACGGATTTCGTTCTTTCATCCTCACAGCGACACTCTTGTAAGAACCACTCATGTTTCCCCGCTCCGTCATAGCACTGAGCAATTATATTTTTGAGGTCAATACCAAGTTCACCGAAAATTGAAACAAGCAGCTTGTATAACGTTTCACCGTCAGTCAAATCAGTTTTGTAAAATCCAAGAAAGCTTTCTTTGATTTCGAGCTTTTCTGTTACATATCTTATAACAAGAGTCAATTGTTCTTGATGTGACACATCTGGAGTTTCATCAACAATCACGGAGAATTGTTTCGATATGTACTGCCTTGCCAAATTTGCCATGATTTCAATCATTTCATTTTGAACATCGTGATGATCATAATTGAAAAACGTATCTCTGTCTAAAAATTTTTGTTTTAATAAAGAGTTTTCCGTTGATCTCAGCTTCAATAACTCGACATAATTACCCCTGTTATCAGAGTCCTCATTTTCTCTATGACCCCGAAGTTCTATTCCCTGCTTGGTCATTAAAAGTAGGGACTGGAAAAAAATCTTCAGATAATCACGATTTTTTTAACTTCTTCTTGATGATGTGTTGATATTTTGCGTACCACACTTTCTTTACTTTTAAAACGTTCCTGCCAACGTTGAAGAGCACTGAGGTGAGAAGTTTTTTCGTGCTCTTTAAAGCGTTGGACTGCTTTTTTCCAGTTTTTAAACCCATTAGATAGGAATGTGTCATCATAACAACCTGTGGAACCGAAAAAACGACATGGGAAGGAAAAAGCTTTATCAGCAGCAACACTGTATTCTAACCAATTGTAATTTGTGTACCACATATGTCTAAACTTTCTACCTGTTGTTTCTGGGTACTTATCAGTAATAGGTTGAAAAGGACCATTTAAAAAAACTGTGATGCTGCTTGTTTACCATGAATTGGATCTCTTGGTTCAAATTGAAGCTGAGAAGGACTATTAGACTGAGTAGTCTTACTTACAGGCAATATACTCTCAGCATGTGTACCACCATAATTCCCACTTACAGCTATGTTACAATTGTGCAAATCAGTTTTAAAAGTATACAAGTGTTACTACGCTAAAAAAGTGAATAATTTAATCATATTTTTCCCAGAAAGTGGGGGGCAACTGCCCCCCCTGCCCCCCCCCCCCCCCTAATCGCCGCCACTGGCCGTGGAGGTTCGAGTGCTCCCTAGGGCATGGATGTGTGTGTTGTCTTTGTGTTTGTTGAACTTAGTTTAAGTAGTTTGTAAGCCTTGGGACTAATAACCAAGCAGTTAAGTCCCATAGATTTACAAACATTTCAATTTGAAGTCGCGCCGGCCCCAAGCACCGACTTGTCGACGAGTCATTCGCTCCGACTGAGTAGACGACTGAATCGCGTTACCTCAAGTGCTCACTGATACGTAAGCAACTTACATGGACCGTTTTCTTTATGAGATATAGAGTTTTGCTGACACAGAACTTCTAATGAAATAAATCGCAATTTGCGATCAGTCCTGGCTTCACTGTACTATGTTTAAATGGAATACCAAAGCACGGCGAATGAAAATTTGTGCCTGGCCGGGATTCGAACCCGGGATCTCCTGCTTACGAGGCAGACGCGTTGACTACTCCGCCACCGAGTACACAGAGACCAGCTCGACTGCAGAGGACTCTTCCCTGCTTGTCTCCCGCCACACACAAATCTCCATTCGCCGCGCTGTCTCTTTCCTATTATCACAGCTTATTTGTTCTGTAATGCTCCCAGCCACCCACCCCAAAAGATTTTCTCTCCTTTTTCATAAGCAAACACTAGAATTCTCTTGCCTGGAACAGACCTATCATCGACCTTCAAAAACTACCTTATGTGAATTTCAAAAGGTCTGTACTGAGTTGAATTTCCGATCTACAGCCAGGATTCTGGGTTGTGCCAATAGCTCCCCTTCTCGCCTTACACAAGTGCATATTGGAGCTGTGATAATTCGGAACATTTGCAACGAATTCTAAACCTTTATTTTTGAGAGCTTGAATTTCCAGCAAAAAATTTGGGAAACGGTCACTGTCGTTTCTTGGCGAACTCTTTTTCTGTAATTATCCATTCTTTTCTTTTTCACATCTGTTTTGCCAGATGGACAAGAATGTTGCTGCTGCTGCGACTTCACAGTTTGCAATTTTTTAAACTGCCATTGCACATACTACATTTGGAGTTGATGTACACGCAGTTTGTATATTCCTCATTTTTTCTGTGGATATGGCAGCGTTGACCATCTTGACAAGACACGTCTTCGTTTTCGTTGTTATCACTCCCATGATGAACAGTGCAGAGAACACAAGTAGCATACGAAAATGCACGAAGCCGCGGCGGAAAAGCCATGCGCACTGAGGCGCCGTGCTACGGTGAGCATGACCGTTCGTCGTCGGAGGTTCGAGTCCCCCCTAGGGCATGGGTGTATGTGTTATCCTTAGGTTACTTGAACTTATTTTAAGTAGTTTGTAAGCTATGGATTAATAACTAAGCAGTTAAGTGACATATATTCACAAACATTAGAACATTTTTGAAAATGCACGGTACGAAAGCTATCGGTGAAGACATTTAGAGAAACGGTGACGACTTATACATTGATGGTGACCGTCTGAGGTAAAGAAGCAGACTGTGTTGGGAAATTCCACGTTACGGGTGCGGTTGTTCCAAACAGCTGAACTACCTGCGGCAACTGGCTGGAAAGCGGACTGTTCCGCTCGCTTTGTTCCGCCGAAGCCTACCGTGAATGGTTCCTCAAAACTGCGCCCAGTGATATTTACGCCCACAAAGGGTCGAGTAAGGGTCGACTAATCCCCTTTCCCAGCAGAAGAGGAGCCGAGGGATGCTACCAGGAGGTTTCCGAGCTCGCGTTTTCAAATCAGTGGGGAGAAAGAGAGAGCTGTATTTTATCACTTATTTCGTTGATATCGATGAGGAATTGTTTTCATTGACAAATATTTTAAAAAAACCTAAATTTATGTAATTTGGAATACATACTCAAGAATAAGCGACACTGCCCAAGTGAATCACACAACCAAAAACAATAAATAAATAAAAACTGAGGCCAAGGTTTTTAAGGGCAAGTTGCTGACCAGCTCAGTTGTGAAAATTTTTAAGCCTTCCACGTCAGGATAAAAAAATCGAGAAGCAGTTGACCAAACGAACATAGAAGAATATGTTGTAAAATTATCACAGTCCAAGAGTGTATTTTTAGATAACCAAAAAACTGACATAGGTAATAAAAATGAAGAACTTATTAGGGAGGTGATTCTCGATGAAACTGAGTACCTTAAAAATATAGAAATTCTTGTAGATAATCGTAATGTAATCGAAAATGCATTGGAAGGCAGTGTAATTGAAGAGAGGAGCAAAAAATTAAGGATACACTGAAAGTAGCCGGCCGCGGTGGCCGAGGGGACTGAGGCGCTTCAGTCACGGTCTGCACGGCCACTACGCTCGGGGTTCGAATCCCCCTTCGGGCATGGATATTTGTGCCGTACTTAGCGTTAGCTAATTGATGAGTAGTTTGTAAGTTTAGGGACTGATGACCCCGTAGTTAAGTCCCATAAGCTATACAAACATTTGAACATTTTGAACACTGAAAGTAATGGTAATATACATCTAAGATACGAATTATTAAATTAGTGAGAAAAAATTTCAAAAGAAGGATGGTTGATTTATTTCTGTTAACAGACAAGGAGATAATGATAAGAAATGCTAACCATCATTTGACGCCTAACTGCTTCTATATCTGTCAGACAAAGGGAGAATATGTTTTTAGAACTTAGATGGTTATCTCAACAAATATCATTATATTATGTGTTAAATGATTTAACCATCATTTTACTGTACTATTTTATTATGTATAGTCACAATCCGTATTTCGGTTGTATAGCCATTTTCAAGTGTACAATAATGTCAGTTTATTCCTACATGTAGGAAACCAAATCCCCATTCTTGAGAGCAACAGTTTGCATATACACAACCATGTGGGTTGTCCTATGCATCTTGAGCGTATTAACGTCAAGTGCAATTTGTAGAACATTCAAGTATAACTCCATCATATACTGAGCACGAACTGAGTCTCATTTTTCGGCTAAAATTTATAGAACGAGACATAAAGATTCAGAAAGAGACACAGATAATGTACAATATTATTCGCCGACAAAATGTTTTGTCAATAATTGCTTTCTACCTTATCCGGTTTGTGAGCTCTCTAACAAAGACATATTAAGTCATTTTTCACATCTTATTATTATTTAAGTTGCCTAAATACGCGGCGGTGCCCAAGTACGTATTTAATTCATTCTTATTTATTCTTTCTTACCCCTCTGTCCATCATCCTCTACCGCGCTCTGTCCATCTCATCCCGCTGGGAGTCCTCCTTCGGGAATGGGCGTAGGTTAGTCTAAGTAGTTTGTAAGTTTAGGGACCGGTCACCACAGTAGTTTGTTCCAACAGATTTACAAACATTTCAACATTTATGACAGTCTCATCTGTATCTGTAGCGGATTTCTGCCTTAGTTCCGTTTTGACGAAACTTAATCGTTGTGACGCCATTTCACCTGAACAATGTGTCGTACTAAGACGTAATTTCGAAGCTAGGTTCAGTGTTATATGCAGTGGCTTAGCTATCATAGGGCTAGGCGGGGCAGTGCCCCGGGGCCCCCGAGATCAAGGGGCCCCTCGGCCTCCGTGAGCAAAGTTCGGAAAAAGTTACAGTAGAGCGTCGTTTTTTAATTTTTTATTTATTTATTTTTTACCTTCCCACCCTACCGTCCATCAATTCCCCCTCCCGTCAAACTAAGGTTCCCACAGTAGCCGCACCGGGCCACAGGGGGACGGAACATTGCTTCTAGTGAGGCCTGCTGACAGGCCAAGCCGACAGTCGCTGAGTACAACAATCGGCACACTCCAGTCGGCAGCAGAAGTATACAGTAGCTGCAGCATCACAGCTGTTCACAGCAACAGCTGTGCCTTCCGTGTTGCGGCGTGCCGCTCGGCGCAATGTGAAGGATCGCGCGCCTCCAAATACTGTATAAATACATTTCCTGTACATTACTTCTTATTGCCAAGTAGAAGTGTACAGTTCAATTATACGAATAATCGGCTTTCCGAACATCCATATCCCCCAATTACTCTTCGGATAATCGACGTTCTACTGTATATAATATTTTAGCTGAATGAAGGATTTTCGACTTTTAACGTTTTGAACACTGCCAACAAACTTCAAACGCACAAAGTGAAATCCAAAAATTAATCCCATCTCAGAATATAAACATAAAAAGCTATTGCTTGTCCGTTAAGACGTGCACCCTGCCACCTGCTGAATTACTAGCAGTGTGTGACAATACTGTTCATGGTTTGATTCGCGGCAAGGGGCCATATTTTCGTGGTTGAGTAAAATTTCATTGTTCATTTTTACTAGCTTCTGCCTGCGACTTCATTCACCTAGTATGGAGCAACATCGAAAACTATTCCATGGTAGTTTTATCTGTATGTCCTACCCAGATCCAACTCTATCCCTCTCCAAAATTTCACTCAAATCCACCCAGTAGTTTCTGCTTGAAAGCATAATTAACTTTCACAGTTATAATTACGAGGCGCGTTCAGCAAGTAAGTTCCGTTTGGTTATATGAAACGAACTGGTACAGATACAGAAAATATATTGATTGTACAAAAATCTACAACTGTTAAACTACTTTTCTACATAGCTTCCAAAATTTTGTAGGCAATTGTCATAGCATGGCACAAGGTTTTGTGTGTCTTTTTCATAGAATGTTACCGCCTGTGTATTCAACCATGTGATAAGATGTTCTTTCAGCTCGTCATCATCGTTGAAGTGTTGTCCACCAAGGACAAATTTTAGGTGTAATAAGAGGATTACTGTCAAAAGATTTTTTTTCACGATAATGCCTGACCTCACACACCGAATGTGACCAGACAATTTTTACGGAAATTTCAATGGGACCTGTTTGATCATCCTCCATACAGCTCGGACCTCTCTCCTAGCGACTTTCATCTCTTCTTACACCTAAAATCTGTCCTTGGTGGTCAACACTTCAACGATGATAAAGAGCTGTTACCACAAGGTTGAATATACACAGGCGGCAACCTTCTGTGAAGGATGCATGCAAAAACTTGTGGCACGCTATGACAAGTGCCTAAAAAATTTCGGCAGTTATGTGGAAAAGTAGTTTAAGAGTTGTAGAATTTTGTGCAATAAAAATTTTTTCTGTATCTGTGTACAATTTCATTTTATTACCAAACGGAACTTACTTTCTGGACGCGCCTCGTATATTAGAGAATACGATTATAAAACTGTTTGTAAATCTATCGGACCAAACTGCGTGGTCATCAGTCCGTAGCTTACAAACTACTTAAACCTAGGTAAACTAACCTAAGGACAACACACACACCCATGCCCCAGGGAGGACTCGAACCTCCACGGCGAGCTACCACGCGCTCCGCAGCGAGACGCTTTAGACCGCTCGTCTACTCCACCGCGGCGAGTACGATTAAATATTATCTGCTGCGTGACAGTAATGTACTTAAGATTATTTAGGTTTGCCTTATTATGTCTTCCAGCTAGCGTTAAGGACCTGACGAAGTAGTATTGCATCTGTATAGTTCATAGGCGCCGATTACGGGTATGTTCGGTCTCTCAAGCATACCCCAAAATTTGAGTGGTTATGCTCGGCAAACCCCACTGAAAATTTTGGTATTATTTTTTTCTTTACATTATATTTCTTAATTGTAATTAAATTCACTCTCTCATTTCATTCATGAGTGGCTGGCTTTTGTAATACACCGCTGTAAAAAGATTATCTAAAACAAACAGGTAATTGAATTCTTAGGCATTAAAATTCATGTTGACATGTGAGTGAAGTGATCATTTTCTAAATAGTCGGAATGTTAATGGAATGCTGCTTGTTAGTTCAATATCGTAAACTGAAGGCGGTAACCTTTAATTGTTATATTAAATAACTAGAAATGAAGTGGGTTTGAAAATGTGTATACTACTAATTTAACGTTTATGTATTCTCTTAGAAGTCAGTTGCCTTCAAGGAATCGTGTTAGTGTAAGTCTTGTCATGTTTCATACTGCTTACTGAATTGTTGTGTGAAGTAACAATGGGTTGTGAACCTATTAGTAACGACAGACATGGTATGACAGCAGAAGTGTTTATGGACTATTTTGATAATGCTGAATAGAAAATAAATTTACAGAAGAATGAAGCCAAGAAGACGATCTGATATAAGTGTTTGCGTTAGTGAACACAGTATTCATAATACAGGCACATCATTATCTGATACGCAGGTCTCACACCCAAACCTTCAGATGTCAGACACTCTGATCGGTACCAAACGTTGTATATCGATAGAGTATCAGCCGAAACTTATATATATTTCGTGCTATGTGCTGTCGTCCAGGAGAACGTGCGTAAATTATAATAATAAGTAACACCTAACCTATGAAGCAGATGGAAAGCATAACTGTGAGCTTATCATGTTGCACTACCGTGGGCTAGTTGGTAGTGCGTTAGTTCATCCAACAGAGGGTAGTGAGTTCAAGCCCCGCCTCATTTCGCAGAACAGCACTGTCAGCTGCAGCAGTAGCAGTATCCGTGCGGACTGGACAGCAACGTCAGCCCCATTTGTTATTATTATTACTTTAATACATCCGCACGTATGGTGCAATTGTTTCTTTCTTCTACGAATATACTCTACAGGTTTGCTACTTTCAAGTAAAACGAAACAGAAGCAAACTGCCGATAACACAGCGCTATAAAATCCGAACAATCCTTTTACTTTCACATTTCAGGAACGTGTTGCCCCACGTAATATTCTATGTACGTTTAACGACGTAGAACAATTAGCAACGTTATACAGAAAAAAATTGCGCCACCAGGGTTTGAACCGAGGACCCTCATAACGACAAACGTTCGCTCAATCAACTACCCCACGTGAGTTTTGCGCGGCAGATCCCCCCACTGATACGCTTTTCCTGTGCTCCGTAGGACATGTGTTACAAATTATTTCCTGTTTAATCACGTTCTCCTGGACGGCAGCACATAGTACGAATTATATAAAGATTTCGGTTGATACTCTATCGATATACAACGTTTGGTACCGATCTGAGTGTCTGCCATCTGAAGGTTTGGGTGTCAGAAGACGAAAACTCTGAAAATTATTTTAGTAGTTGCTACTACGGGAAAACAGGTTCAAATGGTCACAAAACCCGCCCAGAGGTTCTGAAACGTGAAATTGAAATCAATGGCTGTTAATTTCTTTCCTGTGTATTAAAAAATTACTTTTCTCCTTTCAGAGATTAAAATGGTCCTAAATTAACACCAGATAAAGCAAAAAAGAAGAAATACTACTAAAATAAAACAAAATTATTACTTTACCATTTTACATGGAATTGGGAAAATATAATTAAGATATTTTTTTTTTTTTTTTTTTTTTTTAGAAATACCTGTCGGGGGAGGGGGGGTGGCTGCAGACCGGCAACCACCTCCCCCTATTGGAAACGCCACTGAGCATACCCCAAGATTTTCAGAAGTCGGCGCCTATGGTATAGTTTTAGTTTAGAGAGGGCCCCAACGTCATTTTTGCCCCGGGGCCCTTGGTGTAGTAGCTACGCCACTGGTTATATGTAGATACTGTCTGCAAACCGTCATACAAATACAGTTAGTAATCTAGATGCAATAAATTTTTATGTCAAGCCAAATGTAGTAGTTTTATTGCATCAACAGTGGAAACGCAGTAAACGAGAAAATTTTTTTCAATTCATCATTTTGCAGGGCTTATCAGCGAGAGAATGTTCGGTAAATACACGCAGTTTTGTTGTACGTCACTGAATGCTGTCATTCTGTAAGAGTGGATGAATTAATTTTGGCTTCTCACGCGTCGCAAGATACAGTTGTTTTTCAAGCATCTCATAGTTCAGGAGATGTTACGTCACAGACAATGAGTCGTAATGTGATATAATTTCGAAGGTAAAATTTTATTGCCGGCCGCAGTGACCGAGCGCTCTGCGGCGCGTCAGTCACGGTCTGCACGGCCACTACGGTCGGAGGTTCGAACAACAAACAAATGTTTGTATAGCTTATGGGACTTAACTACGGGGCCATCAGTCCCTAAACTTACAAACTACTTATCAACTAGCTTATCCTAAGGACGTCACAAATATCCATGCCCGAGGGGGGATTCGAACCCCCGACCGTAGTGGCCGTGCAGACCGTGACTGGAGCGCCTCAATCGGAGGTTCGAATTCCCCCTCGGGCATGGATATTTCTGCCGTCCTTAGCGTTAGCTAATTGATAAGTAGTTTGTAAGTTTAGGGACTGATGACCCCGTAGTTAAGTCCCATAAGCTATACAAACATTTAAACATTAAAATTTTATTATCTATTGCGCAGCATAAGAGGCAAGTAGACAGTGCTACCGACATGTTGTCAACGTATACACTGAATAGCCAAAGACTCTGGTATAGACATGCTTAAACACACACACACACACACACACACACACACACACACACACACACACACACAGAGAGAGAGATATGTAAACCCTCAAAACACGGCGCTGCGGTTGGCGACGCAACATAAGACAACAGGCGCCTGGCGCAGGCGTTTGATCGGTTTCTGCTGATACAATGGCAGGTTATCATGATTTAAGTGAGTCTAAACGTGGTGTTACAGTCGGCGCACGAGAGATGGGACACAGCGATGAGGTGGGGATTTCCTGTACGACCATTTCATCGAGTGCTCCGTGGATATCGGGAATCCGTTAAAACACCCGGAAAAAGATCCTCCAAGAACGGCACCAACGACCACTGAAGAGAATCGTTCGAAGTGACGGAAGTGCAGCCCTTCAACAAATTGCTGCGGATTTCAATGCCTGGCCATCAACAAGTGACAGTGTGCGAAATATTCATCGAAACGTCGTCGATATGGGCTTTCGAAGCCGAAGGCCCACTCGTGTACCCTTGCTGACTGCACGACATAAATCCGGCAAATCATCAAATCTCCGACATTGCTACGACAGAAAAAAGATCCTGCAACAAGGGGGGGGGGGGGCAACGACCACCGAATTGAATCGTTCAACATGACAGAAGTGCAACCGTTTTTGGTTTGGATTCCAGACGATTGGTTTGAACACCACATTTAAACTGACTTTCCCAGCCAGTTATAGGGGGACCTACAGTTTAACGTGGGCTCCGAAGCAAGTTGGTACTCGATATTTTTCACATCGGTAATATTGCCAGAGGTGAAAGAAGTGGAAAGTGACAGATAAAAATCCTTGGACTTGGCAGGGATCGAACCCACGACCTTTGGATTTAAAGTCTGGGGAAATCTAGTCTCCGATACCGCTTTGACCAATGACGTCATGTTTTACGTCATTCCATCCCGCGCGTGGTTTCAGTAGCGGTACTCACTGTTTACGTGTCTGATATTTTTGAAGACACCCTAACGTTCACTTTAAAAAAGTTGTCTGTAGCGTAGCCCTAAGAAGGTTAGGTATAGGTTAAACAAGAATTATTTTTAGTACGTGAGGGCGCGTAGCGCCCGAATCTCCGGTTCAGAAACACTCAATCGATTTACAGTTGTATGTTCGACATAAATATATCATTTCAGGCCGTACAACTTCGAGTGCAAGCTTTCTTTATTAAACGTATTTTGAAGACGTGGTTTCATTAAGTAGATTTGACCTATTTAGGTGAAATCTTAACTATAGATACCGTGTTGTTGTATCATTAAGTAGATTTGACCTATTTAGGTGAAATCTTAACTATAGATACCGTGTTGTTGTATCATTAAGTAGATTTGACCTATTTAGGTGAAATCTTAACTATAGATACCGTGTTGTTGTATCATTAAGTAGATTTGACCTATTTAGGTGAAATCTTAACTATAGATACCGTGTTGTTGTATCATTAAGTAGATTTGACCTATTTAGGTGAAATCTTAACTATAGATACCGTGTTGTTGTATCATTAAGTAGATTTGACCTATTTAGGTGAAATCTTAACTATAGATACCGTGTTGTTGTATCATTAAGTAGATTTGACCTATTTAGGTGAAATCTTAACTATAGATACCGTGTTGTTGTATCATTAAGTAGATTTGACCTATTTAGGTGAAATCTTAACTATAGATACCGTGTTGTTGTATCATTAAGTAGATTTGACCTATTTAGGTGAAATCTTAACTATAGATACCGTGTTGTTGTATCATTAAGTAGATTTGACCTATTTAGGTGAAATCTTAACTATAGATACCGTGTTGTTGTATCATTAAGTAGATTTGACCTATTTAGGTGAAATCTTAACTATAGATACCGTGTTGTTGTATCATTAAGTAGATTTGACCTATTTAGGTGAAATCTTAACTATAGATACCGTGTTGTTGTATCATTAAGTAGATTTGACCTATTTAGGTGAAATCTTAACTATAGATACCGTGTTGTTGTATCATTAAGTAGATTTGACCTATTTAGGTGAAATCTTAACTATAGATACCGTGTTGTTGTATCATTAAGTAGATTTGACCTATTTAGGTGAAATCTTAACTATAGATACCGTGTTGTTGTATCATTAAGTAGATTTGACCTATTTAGGTGAAATCTTAACTATAGATACCGTGTTGTTGTATCATTAAGTAGATTTGACCTATTTAGGTGAAATCTTAACTATAGATACCGTGTTGTTGTATCATTAAGTAGATTTGACCTATTTAGGTGAAATCTAACTACAGATACCGTGTTGTGGTAAACGTGTGTTCGTAGTATCTCTCGATTATGTATGACGTCATTGGTCAAGGCGGTATCGGAGACTAGAGTTTATCCAAAGTCTGGCACTCCACCAGTGTGCTACCGAGCCACACAAAATAGTACGTGGTTTTTAGCTCAAATGGGTGAAGTCCCTCGCAAACCTAAATAGTGGACCAGACAATGATTGTACCACATGTAAGTGCAGTAGAATCGTATTAAATAATACATTGTATTCTTGACGTGACGGGTTGGAACGGGGTGGAAGTGCAGGGTTTTCGTTCGTTTGCAAGCTGAAGAGTGGACAGGCGATACTACAGGCGTTTCTCAAAGTTATACCGACTTTCTACAATTAGCCCTTAGGATGAATGGTAATGCAGTGTACAACGCCTAGAGGGGGGTGGGGGTGTTTATTTCCCACACATTACGTTAAAACTAAACGGAAGACAAATGTGTTATATTCTTGAAATGGATATTTTCTACGTAAATCTCTGCGCGTTGTTCTACACTACTAGCGGGAAAAGTTATACTATGCCTTTCTGTACGGCAGTTTTAGCGTTCTTCCACGAAATGTGATATCCTGCAGGCCCGTCAATCATGTTACTGCAGCATGTATTAGTTATAGTTAACGGATGGCTGCACAGGGTTTGAACCATCTTTCTCTCGAATATGAGTCCAGTGTCGGAGCAATGGTTTTCATTCCTCGTTGCGAAATGTGGCAACAGCACTACAGCTGGAGCCATTAAATGATGGTAGGTCGCGCAGCCTAGTTAGGACGGTGATTACAGCGTTGCCAATTCCAAGACAGGGGGGTGGCGAGTTGCGCTCGAAGAGAGTGGGCATACCTCCAATTATGTCTTTCGCTTGCTTATGTAGAACGTTTACCAGCACTATCTACAATGACAACTAGTATCAAACTTAATAATATACTTTGTTTCTGTACATCTTGGTCTAACATGGCTGGGGCACGGTTGTATAATTCCTTATAAATAGACCATCATAGACTTTCAGCCGTTAATGATGATGATTCCGTGTGGCAATTTGGCGTTTAGACGCCAGGTGTAAGTCTTTAGGTGACGCCACTAGAGCGAATTGTGTGTCGGTGATGATGAGGAAAACACAACACCCAGTCCCCGAGTGGAGAAAATCCCCGACCCGACCGGCAATCGAACCCGAGCCCCCTGCGTCACAACCCACCACGCTGTCCACTTTTCTTTCTTTCTTTTTTTTTTCCTTTTTCTTTTGCTCTATGGGTAGTTTTTTTTTTTTTTTTTTTTTTTTTTTTTTTTTTTTTTTTTTGCGGTCGCGGTGGAGCGGCCGTATGCATTGAGGCGCTATGCTCCGATACGCGAGGCCGCTCCCCGTCGGGGGTTCGAATCCCCCCTCGGGCATAGATGTTTGTGCTTTCTTTAGTATAAGTTAGTTCATAAGTAGTTTGTTAGTTTAGGGACTGATGACCCCGCAGTAATGTCCCATAATCTTCACAATCATTTGAACATCTTTTGTTCAAATGTTCAAGTGTCTGTAAATCTATCGGACCAAACTGCGTGGTGATCAGTCCGTAGCTTACAAACTACTTAAACCTAGGTAAACTAACCTAAGGACAACACACATACCCATGCCCCAGGGAGGACTCAAACCTCCACGGCGAGCAACCGCGCGCTCCGCAGCGAGGCGCTTTAGACCACTCGGCTACTCCACCGCGGCCATCTTTTGTTCTTTACGGCTGATGATCGTGTTCGTTTGTTGTTGTTCGATGTGTTCTTGGCTCAGATTTTTATTACAGAGGGCGTTCAGCCCTCTGACCGGGCGCGCTGAACTTAGGCGCCCGCCATTGGACTACGGAAGCAGACAGCCGTTAATGTTATAAATCCTTTATTAATAGTTTCTGTGCCGGCCGCGGTGGCCGAGGTGACTGAGGCGCTTCAGTCACGGTCAGCGCGGCTACAGCGGTCGGGGGTTCGAATCCCCCATCGGGCATGGATATTTGTGCCGTCCTAGTTCGTAAGTAGTTCATAAGTAGTTTTTAAGTGTTCGTAAGTAGTTCATAAGTAGTTTTTAAGTTTAGGGACTGATGACCCCGTAGTTAAGTCCCATAAGATTTACAAACATTTGAACATTTGAGTCCGTAGCTTACAAACTACTTAAACTAAGGTAAACTAACCCAACGACAAACACATACACCCATGCTCTAGGGAGGATTCGAACCTCCGACGGCGAGCAACCACGCGCTCCGCAGCGAGGCGCCTCAGACCGCTCGGCTACTCCACCGTGGCGACTACCTTCACATATCCAGGGTTAATAGAGATGATCTCGTTCCTATATCCATCATTTATACCTGCCTAACAAAGTTGCATCAGGTATAGCATATGTCTGCTCAGCCCGAAAGCAATACGGGGGGACGCGGTCAGCGTCCCACACAGCCGCCCAGCTACCTGATCGTATTAAAGCCCCTGCTTTCGGGACAGGAAGGAGTGCCGAATCCGTTTCGGATGCGCGCGGCGGATTAAAGACGAGGTCAGGTGCGCCGGGCAGCCTGGAACTGTTTTTAGGCGGTTCCCACATTTCACTGGGCGAATACCGGGCTGGTTCCCAAGTCTTGCCTCAGTTACACATTTTTTTTTTTTTCCAAACAGAATACGTCCACACTCTATAACGTGTAGAGTACTAGATGCTAACAGCTTGCTACACACATGCTCTTGGGGTGTCGAGAACAGATTTTTTTCTGTAATAACGTTGTGGAACGCTATGAGTGTTCTATTAGAACGCCTTAAAGCTTGTCCAATGTTTTCCCAGCCATACGAAGTTGACAACGATCAAGAACAATAGCCAAATGCATATGATGTTGTATAATAGTGGCCCGTGGAACAAACACATTTTCAAAGCCCCACAGATTTATACGTTTGGTTTTACCTGGACTAAGGCGAGACCCTGAGGCTGTTCAATATTTGTGTATTTTCGTTTTCGAAGCCTGTACGTCAGTAACAGAGCGAAGCAAAATAACCAAATCATCAGCGTAAGCTGTTGCAGTTTGGGGGACTCCAGAATTGCGAGACCACTAAGTCTATAATTTAGGCGTGTAAGTAACAGTTGACGGATCAAAGGAAAGAAAATCATGGACTGAGAACTACCTTGTGGTACACCTTCTTTGATAACTGAACGTTAATATTGATCTTGGCACTAAGACTGGTAATCATGTTATTTAGAACCAATAATGAATTTTCATTAAAACCAAGTCTGCACAGCAGTTGTTTTAAAAGGAAGAGAGACACACGATGAAATATCTTATTAAAATCAACAAATAATAAATCACAGTGAATGTTGGTGACAGCAGCAATCGACACAACATTACGATACTTTGCCAACTGCGACAAAGTTTAGGAAAGCACCTAGACAAGGAGTGATCACATTCTCGAGTAGCAGGGTTAATTGGACATTAACAGCCCCTGCAACTATCTTGTAATCAAAATTCAAAGGCGTTAATGGACGGAAATCGGCAGCTGTCTTCAAGTCAACAGTTTTCAGAATCAGTACAATGTTACCGGATTTAAACTCAGGGGGACTCGTGCAGCCATTTAAAACGTCATTTACAACTTCAGAGAGCGCTGTCCCTATAATGTTCCAGAATCGCATATAAAATTCTTTTGTTAGGCCATCAGGAGCAGGTAATTTATGTGATGGCGAACATGCAATAAAGTCACGAATTTCGTCTTCAGTAAAGGAATCTAAAAATTATCTCTTATTGTTTCCTGTTAAAACCGGTGGTGAAGCGGCTAAAATCTCATCAACAACAGGATCAATGGCAACTGCATTATATAGGTTCTCATAGCATGAAATAAGTTGGCGGCGTGTTTTTTCCTGCGCTGTTAACTAGTATTGTGTAGTTCGCGAACGAACTAGTTCGGAAGAGCGCTCCCACAGGCGAACTACGCGAACTAGTTCGCAGATCCCTCGCCTCTTAGTTCGTCCGTTCCTTTTCCGAAGACTGACGGGGAACAGCGAGAGGACGCGACAGCGCGCAGAATCGCATGATTCCCTTCTGCCAGTTACCGTCATTTCAAGCTGAGATGCAGCTCAGCTGTAGTTTGCATTGCGAAGTAGTTGAATACCATTGTATCATCCATCCGTGTAAATAACTGGTTTATTTGCTTAAGTATTTGATGTCTAATTGCTCAAAAACACGGGTAATAACACACGCTTGGGCAACACTGATCATTAAATAGGAAAGCTTTCATAACAAAAGAAAGAGCTCTTTTAGTAGCGGTAACAAAAGCCAAAAAGAGCGTACGAACTAAGAAGAGCGACCTACTTCGCGGCCGAGCTGCGAACTAAAAGGAGAGATACTGGTCGCGCGAACTAAAACATGAGTTACCGGTCGCGAACTATTATGCCAAACGTATCTCGCCCCTTAGTTCGTTGGATTCTTTTCCGAAGTCCGACGGGCAATAGCGAGAGGGCGCGCAGCAGAATTAAAATTCACGTGTTTGCCTTCTGTTGATGAGCCATTTCGAGGTGAGCGTCTGCCTGCTAGATTACATAGTTCAGTGCTACAAAATTTCTATTTTGAAGTATTCTGCACTCTGCAATATCTGGCTAACAAATTCCATAATGCCAAGATATAGAGAACTCTAAGCTTAAAGGCGAGAAATTATCCACAAACCGTTTCTTTTGGTTTGCAGAGCCGCGAAATAAAGTCAGCGCTTCCGATCGCGAACTATTATGCGCAAGTCTAATGTTAACTGTTGGCCGTCAGCTGCACGAAGGCCATCAATAGGCACACGCCTACGGTTTTTATGATGGCGAAACAAATGATACATGGAAGTTGTTTCATCGGCTACGATAAACATCGCCTTGAATTTCATCTTTAGTCCTTCCATTAGACGCCTTTTAATACTTAGACGTTTTGTTGTAATCTGTCTTATCTCGGGAAGACGGTCAGAAGGAAATCTGGAAGTGTCATGAATTTCACGGAGAAATGAGTAATCATATTCGAAAGTCAGTTTCAAGTCTCTATCTCTGTTATATCCATATGATATCAACAGACAACGTAATTTCGGCTTCACGCATTCAGTCCAGTAATTTGGACGGATAGCGGTTCTGTCAATGTAAATAGGTGCTCCAAGCTGTCTGAATAACTGCTTCCAGATCAGCGTCTTCCAACAAAGAAACGTTTAATTTCCACTGTGGTCTACAGAACCTGAATGGTTGTCGCTGCAAATTAATTGCAAGTGCGAGAACACGATGATCCGTAAAACTAATCGGAATAATATCAACATTTAAAACAGCAGCACTTAGGTTATCAGTAACATACAAGCGGTCGCGTCTACGACACGAAAATGCAGTAAAAATGTGAATTTAAGCCGAGTGGGGTAGTAAATTTCCCACACATCTTGTAATTTTAGCAAGCGTACTATGGTTTGTAGTCCCAAACAAAAATTAAAATTATGGGGCTGGTCTTTTGCATGTAATATGCAGTTAAAATCTCCACGTAATGACAATGATGTCGGTTTTATGCGTAAGAGGTAGAGCAATTCCTTTTTATAAAAACTAGCACGTTTTTGTCGTTTGCTTGTTCCATATGGAGCATAAATATTTATTAACATGGAATCATATAATTTGCATCCAGTGCCAAGTTCAGAATCTAAAAGTTAAATGTCAGTAATTGGTAAGCTTTCTCGAAAGAGAACCGTAGTACTACCAGAAAACTCAGGGGCGAAATTTAAAATCATTGTAATACCAGGTATAACCAGTTGTGAGACTCATTCTTCCTGCAACAATACAATATCTGCAGCAAAATCATAAACAAATTGCTGCAACGATGCTAACTTCAAGGCAGATTGTATGCCTGTTATATTCAGCGTAATTACAGTATTCGCTTGTACCATAAGTTGAAAATTATCTCAGACACGTTTAATCAGGATTTGACATCCTATATTCTATGAGTACATTAGACGTCACATAAGACGAATTTCCAACATCAAGAGAATCATAGTAGTTTTCGTGTGTTTCGCTTTTTTCCTCACTGCATTGACACTTGGTGGAACTTATTCTGCGACGAGTTAGATGTGCACCAGATTCAAATACAGGCAAATGAGAGGATCGAGATCAGAAATTTCGACACTTGTATCTGAGGTTGTATGCCGATGGGAGGAATTTGTTAATTCATCTGGTATGTGGCAGAATTATCTAAGCAAACGTCATTACTAACTTCGTGAGGGGAAGAAGCCTTGAATTCGTCATTAACAGCAGAGGGCGAAATGTCTGCTGAAGCACTATTCTCAGCTGTGAACTCAGAATCTTGGTTACATCGGAACGTCAGCTCGTTTTAATTCCTGTCATACAGGAACATGTGACAGTAACTTTCAAATCATTTCATGTATTTTTCTGTGCAGGTCAAAAAAAGGGAAGTCAAGAATATATTCTCCTTTTACCGAATTTTGAACGAAATACTTCTTGTTTATCTTAGTGTAGGAAACCGATAACAATTGTAAAATAAGGCCCCAACTGGAAAACAAGAAAATCTATAAGCGCTGTCATAAAATAGATTTGTAATTTATCCATCAAACTTCACAGTTTGCATGTGCAAGCATTTTTCCTAAGCATGCGCAAATCTTCACTACATTCCTTGCTGACTGCATTAGACTTTGGTGAGAAGTGTCACTTCAAGCATTCTTGCACAATTTGTATAACACAGGGCTGCGAAATCAAATCTTTTTTCAAGGATTTTAATCCTGAAGAGTGATTTTTATTAATTATTGGCCTCTGTTGAAGAATGTAAGTCATACTTTCTCTATCACGTAAAAGAAAAATGTAATTACGCATACATTACTGTTAAGACATTTAAATATATTATTAATATTGATCAAGGCACTTACAGCCGGCCGCGGTGGCCGAGGAGACTGAGGCGCTCCAGTCACGGTCTGCACGGCCACTACGGTCGGGGGTTCGAATCCCCCCACGGGCATGGATATTTGTGCCGTCCTTAGTCTTAGCTAGTTCATAAGTAGTTTGTAAGCTTAGGGACTGATGACCCCGTAGTTAAGTCCCATAAGTTCTACAAACATTTGAACATTTTTTTTGGCACTTACAGCACTGCTAGTAACTTTTTTATAAATAACTGTTGATAAATACAAAATCAAACAGACCTAATAATAATTTCAGTTTAACGTATTCCAAGTGTTACGGAGACACTACACTTTTTCAGTACCTCTTTCTCTTCATATTATCTCCACATTATCTCTTTTTAGAGACAAACAGTTATCGGTCATCGTCCTTTCTTTCCAGCTATCTTGATAACGTGATTACTGATATCACATATTAATGAGCTCTTCCGCTATGTGTGCTCCAATTTCACTTAAAATTTATTCTCAGATGACTGTGATGCTTGTATGTCACTTTAAACAAACCGAGAATTATAGATCTTTTTTTTTTACAAAAGATCATGTTTACCACTGTACTCTCTGCTACAGTATATATTATGTGGGAAATGTAAAAGCAGGAACCTTTAGGAATTACGTAAGAAATACTGATGTTAGAAGAAAACAGGTTACATCTTCGTAAAGAGTGTTAAAAAGACATTGTAACTGACCCACTTTAAAGCGCCGAAGCTTCGCTTGTGTGTTTCAATATTATGTTCTGCAGCAAAAACAACACAAAGCAGATCAAAAATGTTCAAATGTTTGTACAGCTTATGGGACTTAACTAAGGGATCATCAGTCCCTAAACTTACAAACTACTTATGAACTACTTACGAACTAAGACGGCACAAATATCCATGCCTGAGGGGGGATTCGAACCCCCGACCGTAGTGGCCGTGCAGACGGTGACTGGAGCGCCTCAGTCTCCTCGGCCACCGCGGCCGGCTCACAAAGCAGACGAACGGTCTTTCTGTGTTGTTGTAATCCACAGTCTCCCATTGTACATGCTAGGAATTCCATCTCGATAGCTATAAAGGGGTGGAAGATATGGTCATTGAAACTTGTCAGCTTTTATAAACTGAAGACAAATTGTTCAAATGTGTGTAAAGTAACGGGACCTAACTGCAGTGGCTATCGGTCCCTAAACTTACAAACTACTTAAACTAACTTAACCTAAGAACAAGACACACACCCATGCCCGAGGGAGGACTCGATCATCCGACGTGAATCGGCTGCGCGCACCATAGCAAGGCGTCTTTGTGCGCGCGGCTACTCCGCCGCGGCGGACGGATACAAGCGATAACTTTTGAGACTGTATAGGAAAGAGGTTACATACAGCGAAACGTTATGCACTTTCTTCAGTTGTTTTACTGTAAAAAGAAGCGTACGAATGAGAAAAAAATAAGAAGAAGTGCGTGTGCAGTAAAAAAAAAAAAAAAAATCGAGAAGCAACGTAGTCAGTTCTGCCACCACCACAACCAGGGTGAACTGGTCCACGAGCCAATCGCGACTGCCATATCTCTCTCTCTCTCTCTCTCTCTCTCTCTCTCTCTCTCTCTCTCTCTTTCTCTCTCTCTCTCTTTCGATAGCTGCATGAGACACTGGAATTGATGCTCAGCCGTGGTGGAGTAGCCGAGCGGTCTAAAGCGTCTCGCTGCGGAGCGCGCGGTTGCTCGCCGTGGAGGTTCGAGTCCTCCAAATCAAATGTTTGTATAGCTTATGGGACCAGTCCCTAAACTTACAAACTGCTTATGAACTAACTTATACTAAAGACAGCACACACATCCATGCCCGAGTGGGGATTTGAACCCCCGTCGGGGAACGGCCCTGCGCATCGGAGCATAGCGCCTCAATATGCTCGGCCGCTCCGCCGCAGCGAAGCCGTGAGCAGAAAATGTGTTTACGCTCCCGTGAAAGGAACGGAACAACTGAGGACGAGCCACGTTCAGATCGGCCATCGGCAAGCAGAACCCCAGAATCGACCGAGAAAGTCCCGACAAATGCTGGCACGAGACTCTCAGATTGATCGTGCATTAGCAAGGCCACGGTGCACAGCATCGTCCGCGATCATTTGGGTCCGCGGTGGACCTGCTCCAGATTTGTGTCGCACAAGCAATTTGAGAGGCCGTCTACGATCTGGTGCCAGCATTTTTAAGAACGTCTCATCTGTAAACACTTATCCACATTAAAAGCGCGATTGTGATTATCGTGTTACGAGTTATTCCAGTTATAAATCTTGGTTCGAGCTGCCATATATGTACAAATTGTCAAAACCCCTATTTTTTTCTCTTTTTGTATATACCCGCATGTGTGTTTTACCAACTATAATTCAAAAGACTGTTTTGAGTAGGTATTGTTTTGGAGAGACCTTACAAGAATGTTTTTAAATTGACTGTTTGGCAAATGTCAATAAAGTAATTTTTTTGGTAATTGTTTATCGAACTGACAATAAAAGGAATACATAAAATTAAAAAGGAACTTCACTTTTTATATAGAACAATGTTTACAAAACGAAGTCAAGGTTTCTTGGTACACCTGCAAACTTATCAAGAACTCCATCATCATTAACTTTAATGTCTCTGTGGATAGAAAGTATAGCAAGCTCGTTAAGCATACTTTCAGATACACTTTTCCTTACGTAAGTCTTCTGTCTTCTCAGGCTGGACAAAGTTCGCTCTACGGTTACGTCAGAAACTGGAAGAACTGCGAGTAATTTCAGGAAGGTATAAATGTTGAGGAAGAAAGTCTTGTCACATTTTTCAGGAGAACTCATAGCTGTTTCTGGAAGATTTGAAGGATTTTCCTGACTCCAAATTTCTTTCCACAAAATAAACTCACTTTGCACAATATTCTTATGTGAGAAATCTTTTTCGTAGAACTGCATCGTCATCGTGTAAAACCAACCGACTTTTTGTCAGTACTGCAAGTCGTCTTCTTCAGGATATTCGTCAGGCTATTCGTCAGAGGGGACCTTGAAGAAGGCGACTTGCAATAGTGGCCGAAACGTCGGTTGATTTTACAAGACGACAACGCGGCCTAATATCCTAAAGGACTTTATTGCGAGTGACAATGGCCGCGGAATCCTACGCCTACGTTTCTTCATAGAAATTAAAAGCAGCGTCCAATGACCTGAAATCTGTTGTGATACACAACTGTGGAAGGATGTTTTGTAAGAGTGTAATGGTTTTCTTGCGAGATACAAAGCGTTCTTTAAGTGAGACGGATAGCGTGAAATGGCCTTTATTCCGAACGTGGTGTAATTGTCCGCAGATCCTCAAGTGGCCGGGCACGAAATCACACCACTAACACCCCACTTCACTCGGCAATGCAAGAAAGTATGTCTGTCTACCACGGCGATGTTTTCACGCGTCATTCGTTAAAATAATTCAGATACTGCGCTCTTTTTTTCTTTATATCGATTATTTCGGGGCTTGGGGAGATGGGGTTCTCTAGCGACTCACTTTGTTTCCTCGATGCTGTTATGATCACACAATGCTGACTAACGCGACAATGATCGGTACATTAACGAATTCGATATTGTCGCTCTAGTCGGCATTTTGTGATTATAAAAGCGGAGAAGAAACAACACGACCTACAACCATAAAAAACTGAGATGTTTTTATAATAATTTTAAAACAGCTAGCCGGCCGCGGTGGCCGAGGAGACTGAGGCGCTCCAGTCACGGTCTGCACGGCCACCATGGTCGGGGGTTCGAATCCCCCCTCGGGCATGGATATTTGTGCCGTCCTTAGGATTAGCTAGTTCATAAGTAGTTTCTAAGTTTGGGGACTGATGACCCCGTAGTTAAGTCCCATAGACTCTACAAACATTTGAACATTTTGAACATTTAAAACAACTATATTTTTTATGATTTAAAGTCAACAGTAAAAATGCATGATCTAGGTAAGTAAAAGGGATTTCAGCGCAAATTCTCCTCTGAATATGAGCAGCAAATCAGATACAAAATATTATTCGGCGTCTACTTAAAATTACTTGACTAATCATTACGTTAATCTTGCTTCCCCCCACAAAAAATATATACTACAGTCGCCATTGTGTTGCAGTATTGTTCTTTCCATACTCACAAACGTAACCGAGCCTCCCTGGTCTCACGATATTCAGAAGAACGCGTTCACGACGAAGTTAGTGCGAAACTCTTCACTCGTCAAGCTCATCTCAACTTTCCTCATCTTCGTTGAGAGCTTCGAAACACCCTGTCAGTCGTAAAAGAGGAACTTATTTATTACTCGGCAAACCGAACTGAAGATCTCGCCAGGGCGTGTTTACGCCCGAGAAGCAGGGCGGGGAGGTGTGACAGCCGCACGGAGATGGCCGTGCGGTCTGGGTCGACCCGAAATGTTCAAATGTTTGTATAGTCTATGGGACTTAACTACGGGGTCATCAGTCCCTAAACTTACAAACTACTTATGAACTACTTACGAACTAGGACGGAACAAATATCCATGCCCGTGGGAGGATTCGAACCCCCGACCGTAGTGGCCGTGCAGACCGTGACTGGAGCGCTTCAAATGTTCAAATGTTTGTAGAAGTTATGGGACTTAACTACGGGGTCATCAGTCCCTAAGCTTACAAACTACTTACGAAATAGCTAAGACTAAGGACGGCACAAATATCCATGCCCGAGGGGGGATTCGAACCCCCGACCGCAGCCGTGCAGACCGTGACTGGAGCGCCTCAGTCCCCTCGGCCACCGCGGCCGGCGACTGGAGCGCCTTAGTTTCCTCGGCCACCGCGGCCGGCTGGATCGACCCGTAGCAGATTGCGCGGCCGCTACCGCCGGAGGTTCGAGTCATCCCTCGGGCATTGGTATTTGCGTGTCGTCCTTACCGTAAGTTATTTTAAGTGGTTTGTAAGTGTTGCGGCGTCGCTGTTCTCCACAACGCCGGCGGTCGACGCAAGTCGCCGCGCTACTTCAAGAAGAGTGATAACTACATTTCGGATTTTAGGTAAAAACCTATTTTGTTCCTCATTAAATAAAGGCAATAAAAGTTGTACATGCACGAATTATGCAAATTTATGACCGAAAACGCTAGTTTGACAGCACCTAAAAATACCTAATTTTAGGTTAGTATCTGATTGTACCTAAATTTTAAAAACCAAATTAAATTAAAAAAAAAATGTATGCCATAAATTCTCTCGTGGTCTTCCCAGCTAAGAATTATGCAAATATTTTATCGAAAATTCTAATTTTATGGTACCTAAAGTACCTAATTTCACGTTAGAACCTGTCAAATAAAATTTGTATTACAAAAAGTACTCTTCTGGTCCTCCCGGCTTATTTGTTTGCATGCGTGAACAATGAACCATCAAAAAGGTTTTTATTAAAGCACCTACAAGAATCCATTTACTTAAAGAGGAACTTCCCGACGTGTCACTTCCACCAGAACCCATACTTACTCGCTGGGGAACGTGGCTAGCCGGCTGCGGTGGCCGAGGGGACTGAGGCGCTTCAGTCACGGTCTGCACGGCCACTACGGTCGGGGGTTCGAATCCCCCTCGGGCATGGATATTTGTGCTGTCCTTAGTTGTAGGTAGTTCATAAGTAGTTTGTAAGTTTAGGGACTGATGACCACGTAGTTAAGTCCCTTAAGCTTAACAAACATTTGAACATTTTGAACGTGGCTAGAGACCGTGGAATATTACAGCGAACATTTGGAAAACATTAAAGAAATAGTTCTTAAATTGCCGGAGGAGGCAGTGAGTATTACTTCAGCTAAAAATGTTCTAAAAGACCCAACAGTTTCCAAAGACACTGCATACATAAAATCTCATTATGCATTTTTGGTCACTATTATTAAATCTCTAGAGTGTTCAGGGAAACAAGTCTACATGCAACTGCGATTGATAGAAGAGGTGACAGAAAAAAATCAGCTTGGTCCCAGGTTTTGTTAGTATAAAAGTTAGTGAGAAACTAAAGACAGTGCTACAAAAGAAGAGTCAGGACTGACCACCGTCTGCACAGTGGGTAACATCTTATCTGGTAAATCTACAGAACATGAGTGTGCGTACCTATTGCGCCTAATACAGACATTTAAATATGCTCCGGCGACATCCGCAGACGTGGAACACTTTTTCTAAACTATTAACAGAGAAGAGATGTAGATTCTCAACGGAAAATCTACAGAGTGTATGAGTCATTTACGGTGACTGCAATTATGGACATGGACAATAAAATCTGTTTATCTTTCTAGACAATAAAATTTCAGATTTTGGTCGCCTATTTTCTGATTTTTACAACCTATTTTTGTAAGTGATACAACCTATTTCAGGTAGCTAATTTAAAATTTTTAGAACCTAAAAGTCCGAGTCTAGTGATAACTCGCTCTATAGTACTTGGGCCGCCGGGGGCGCCCGTAGTCTCTGTACCTCTTTGCTTGCTTCATGCCGCGGCGGAGCGGCCGAGCGCACTGAGGCGCTATGCTGCGATACGCGAGGCCGTTCCCCTTCGGGGTTTCGAATCCCCCCTCAGACGTGGATGTTAGTGCTGTCTTTAGTATAAGATAGTTCATAAGTAGTTTGTAAGTTTAGGGACTGATGACCCGCAGTTCAGTCCCATAAGCTTCACAAACATTTGAACATTTCTTTTTAGCTTGCTTCATGCGCCGGCCAATAGGAAGAATGGGGCTCGCCTAGTTAAGCAGACGCACCACTCCGAGTATGGGACAGTTTCTGTCAGTACGAAGCAGATCCCCGAGTTCGACAGTTCCTGTACCATCAGTAGCTCATCAAAAGTTAAATATTCCTTTCTAAATCTACATGGGATACTCTGCAGATCACATTTAAGTCCTGGCAGAGGGTTCATTGAACCACCGTTATGCTATTTTATCTCCCATTCCATTCTCGAATAGCGCGCACAAAGAAAGAACACCGGAATCTCTCCGTTCGAGCTCTGATTTCTCATATTTTATTCTGATGATCATTTCTACCTATGTAAGTGGGAGTCAACAATTATTTTCGCATTCGGAGGAGAATGTTGGCGATTGTAGTTTCGTAAGTAGCCCACGCCGCAGCGATAAGCGCCGTTGTTGTAATGATTCCCATTCCAGATCCTGTACCATTTACGTAACGCTGTCTGCCCTATATCGTGACAATACGAAACGAACTGCCCTTCTTTGGACTCTTTCGATGTCCTCCGTCAAACCCACCTGATAAGGATCCCACACTGGGCAGCAATACTCCAAAACAGGACGGACAAGCGTAGTGTATGCAGTTTCTTTAGTAGTTCTGTTGCATCTTTTAAGGGGTCTGCCAATAGAACGCAGTCTCTGGTTCGCCTTTCCCACGACATTATCTACGTGTTCTTTCCAACTTAAGTCTGAAGTAATAGTAATTCCCAGGTATTTTGTGGGGTTTACGGCCTTCACGTTTGATTGATTTATCTTGTAAACAAAGTTTAACGGATTTCTTTTCGTACTCATGTGATCAACTTCACGCTTCTCATTACTTAGAGTAAATTTCCAATTTTTACACCATTCTGATATCTTATTCAGATCGTTCTGCACTTGGTTTTTATCTTCAGTTGATTTTACTAGACGGTAAATGACGGCGTCATCTGCAAACAACCTAAGAGAGCTACTTCGATTTTCCCCTAAATCGTTTATGTAAATGAGGAACAGCAGAGGACCAATAATACTACCCTGTGGAACGCCCGATATCACCTCTGTTTTAGCTGCCGCCTTACCATCGATTACTACGAACTGCGTCCTCTCTGACAGGAAATCCCCTATCCAATCGCAAATATGGAGCGATATACCATAACCACGCAATTTGATTAAAAGTCGTTTGTGAGGTACGGTGTCAAAAGCCTTCTGGAAATCAAGAAATACGGAATCAACTTGCGAACCTTTGTCGATAGCATCCATCACTTCATTGTGTTAATAAAGTTCTTGTTGTCTAAGCAATTCTTTTAATTGCAGACCTATGTCCATATCATTGCTAGCCACTGTCCACTTCCTCCCACGCAGCATAGCAGACACAACAGTAAGTTTAGAGACCGACGACCGTAGCAGTTAGGATTACAAACATTTGAACACTTGGTAGTGACAGTGTAAACTCTAGCAGTCTTACAGACCTGTCGGACACTACACGCTTGTCCACGCCACTGAATGAAGTGTCCATTTAGAACAAAACCAGAACAACATGTGCAGTGAATATCATTTTTGCTGCGTACGGCAGTTCACTGGCAGTATCCGTAAAACTACTTCACCCTTTTACAGCATTATCTTTCCAAGATGTATCTTTTCCTTGATCACCTACCGTTTTAGTCGCTGATGAGCCTTCCATCGTATCCGCGTTATCTGATATGTTTCCAGTTTCCTCATCGGTAAATTATCTGTCCTACAAAATTTGTTATATCCTTCTGAAGTGACATAGCTCTTCCATGCTCTTTCATTGCAATGAAAACAGCCACTGTGGAGGGCATCGACAGCATCGACGTTCCGACACTTCTTACATCTACATCTACATAACCACTCTGCAAGTCACATTGAAGTGCATGGCAGAGGGTTCATCGAACCGCTGTTGTGATATTTCTCTACAGTTCCACTAATAGCTCGCGGGAAAAGGAACACCTAAATCTTTCCCTTATTTTATTTTGATGATGATGTCTTCCTATGTAGGTGGGTGCTAACAAAATATATTCGCATTCGAAAGAGAAAGTTGCTGAAAGAAATTTCGCAAATAGATCTCGTCGCAACGAACAACGCCGGCCGCAGTGGCCGAACGGTCTGCGGCGCGTCAGTCACAGTCAGCACGGCCGCTACGGTCGGGGGTTCGAATCCCCCCTCGGGCATGGATGTTTGTGTCGTCTTTAGTATAAGGTAGTTCATAAGTAGGTTGTTAGCTTAGGGACTGATGACCCCGCAGTTAAGTCCCTTACGCTTAACAAACATTTGAACGAATAACGTCTTTCTTTTAATGGTTTTCACTCCAACTCGTGAATCATTTCCGTCATGCAGAACTCGCTATTCGTCGTTGCCATGGAAGGTAGGCATATAGAACATGTCAGAACCTAAATCCTAAAATCTTCAGTGACATTTACATGTTGAATGAAGTTTTTAACTACGTTTTGTTTCATTGTTGTTGTTTGGTCTTCAGTCCGGAGACTGGTTTGATGCAGCTCTCCACCCTACTCTATCCTGAGCAAGCCTTTTCATCTCCTCATAAGAACGGCAACCCACATCCACTTGAATCTGCTTACTAAACGCGTCTCTTGGTCTCCCTCTGCGATTTTTACCCCACACACTTCCCTCCAATGCTAAATTTACGATTCCCCGATGTCTAAGAATGTGTCCTACCAAGCGATCCCTTCTTTTAGTCAAAGTATGCAAAAAATTCCTTTTCTCACCTATTCTGTTCAGTACCTCTTCATTAGTTATGCGATCTACCCACCTAATATAGTTCAATAATTGTCACTACACGCGCCACCTTGACGATTTTTCACATACGAATAGTGAATACCAGACTGGTTCTCGCGTTCCACCTTAATTACACGAATCGCAAACATTTAGATAACGTTCTGGCACTATGACACGGGACAAAATTAGACGCAGACAGTTGAGATGTACAAACTGAATGTATGAATTCTCGGCCCTGCGAACTTTCCGCCCCACTAGAAATGTGTGAACTCTCCGGCTCGTACCTGCGCCCATTGTGTCCCGTCCTGTGCTGCAGCCGTTCCGTCCTAATCACCTTGCTCTCCATTCCCTGGTCTCCGCCCAACCCCGCCCGCACACTCCCAGTCCTGTGATGCTTTTTTTGGAAAAAGTGCATTTTTTCAGAGTTCTAGGCAGATATGCAATAGATCTGGAATTCTCTATATAAAATTTAAATAGTTCTACAAAGTTACGGGGAAAAATGACAAAAAAATTATTTTTTTCAAAATAATTATTTGCCTATTAGCGTAAACATAGTACTGATCACTGTTCTAAATAGCTCCCAAAGAGTTCTACAGGAAATCCTAATAACATTTTTCTGTGAAGATTATACTTTATGAGATAATTGCAATAATGAGGAATCTAGTTTCACGCTACTGTGAAGTTGGCACCCCTTTTGTGGAAAATGTACATTTTTTTCAGAGTTCTAGGCAGATATGCAATAGTTATGGAGTTCTCTGCACAAAATTTAATTAGTTCTGTACAAATTCGCGAAATAATTACAAACAATTACAACAAATTTTAGTTTTTTCAAATTAATTATTTGCCTATTAGCGCAAACATAGTTCTGATCACAGCTCTAAATAGCTCTCACAGAGTTCTACAGAATATCCTAATGATATTTTCTTTCCCAGATAATAGTTCATTAGGTAATTGCATAAATAAGGGACATACACTATACAAAATTGCACTAGAGTGATGTGAAGTTGGCACCCCTTTTACGAGGAATATACATTTTTTCAAAGTTCTAGGTAGTTCTTCTATAGTTCTAGACTTCTTTGTACAAAATTTAAAAAGTTCTACAGAATTTCGTGCAATATCGAAATTCTAAATAGTGTGAGAGCTGTGAAGTTGGCACCCCATTTTTCTAAAAATTTCCTTTTTTTTCAGACAGATACGCAATAGTCTGGAGTTCTCTGTACAAAATTTAAATAGTACTGCAAACTTTCGCGAACAAAATAGGAAAAATTACAACAAATTTCAGATTTCTTAAAATAATTATTTGGCTATAAGCGCAGACTTCTGATCACAGTTCTAAATATCTCCCGAAAATTTCTACAGGAAGTCCTAATGACATTTTTCTATGAATATTATACTTTATGAGATAATTGTAATAATGGGGAATCTATTTCACACTACTGTGAAGCTGGAACCCCCTTTTTTTGGATAATGTACATTTTTTTCATAGTTCTAGGCAGATATGCTATAGTTCAAGAGTTCTTTGTATAAAATTTAAATAGTACTGCACAAATACATGAACAAAATTAGAAAATATTACATCAACTTTTAGTCTTTTAAAATAAATGTTTGCCTATTGGCGGAAACATAGTTCTGCTGACAGTTATAAATAGCTCCCAATGAGTTCTACAGGAAATCCTAATGACATTTTTGTGTTCATGTTTTACTTTGTGAGATAATTGCAAACATGGGGAATCCATTTTCACGCTACTGTGAAGTTGGCACCCCTTTTTGCAAAAATGTACATTTCTTTTAGAGTTCTAGATAGATATGTAATAGTTCTGCAGTTCTCTGAACAAAATTTAATTACTTCTGCACAAATTCGCGAAATAATTACAATAAACTAAAATAAATTTCGATTTTCAAAATAATTATTTGCCTATTATCGCAAACATAGTTCTGATCAGTGCACTAAATAGATCCGATAGAGTTCTGCAGGAAATATTAGTGATATCTTTGTGTGCAGTTTATGCGATAATTGCAGTAATGTGCAATTTATTTTCACCCTACTGTAAAACTGGACCACATTTTTGAGAAATATACATTGTTTTCGGGGTTCTGTGTAGATATTCTATTGTTCTAGAGTTCTTTGTACAAAATGTAAAAAGTTCTGCATAACTGCCTAAAATAAAAATTATGATCACAATTCTGAATAGCAGAAAATCTGTGAATTTGGGCCCCTTATTCGAGTAATATAATTTTTTTTTCTAGATCTTGATAGATATTGTATCCGCTGCACATTATCTTTGTTGTTTTTATGTCTGATTACTTCCTGCTTATCGTAAACAAGCAAATATGCAAGTATGTATATAGTTTTTTTTAATTAAATTTTTCCTGAGTTTCAATTTCGACGACTCATGTACCAGCATGTGAAGCATCCAATTCATTTGTCAACGTAGTAATTTGTCTGTACAAATTATTATTATTATTTACCACCATTCTTTCTTATCCGGGCTTTGTACTGGCAATGGCGAAGATAAACATTATTTATATATTTCTGTAGTTATTTTTTTTTTCATTTTTAAACTATTTTTCAGATTCCGGTGTAGCAACTTGGCTAAGAGTTCTTCTTAGTAAGGTAAGTTTCGAAACAGGGTGCAATACACAATAATGATACGATGCATGTTTTGCATTCATATTTCGTTTCTAGGCGCACATTCCTTTTTGAGCAGACTGAACAACCTACGCCATACTCCGCGTTTTTTTTATTGATCACTTGGAACGACATTTGAAAAGTGCCTTCCAGTAAATCATAGAAGATTCTCATCAGAGCGTCTTCCTTTAGTGTCTCCACTCCGTATTGTTACAACATTTTCACAATTTCTCGTATTAGACTTAAATGACAATGTGTCAATAAAAGGTCAACAACATAAGAAAAAGGTTTTGAATCATTTATCAGATTTACACATAGATCCAACTGAGGTTTGTAGCATGTCAAAGAGATTCACTACGTCCATACATGAATTGTAATCAACAATACACTGCGTCTTCATTACTTTTATCGGCAGTCTTCCTGTTTATCTTCCCCATTGCATGGATTTCTGTAGTGTTGCACACAAACAACATTAAGACTTCTCTCTCGTCGCACCACTTGATGGCTAGCACTTTGTCATTTCACACAGACTCGACTTCTCGTTTCAATTTCTTCTGCAACTAAGGCAAGTTGCGCCTTTTGCTACATAAGTACCGTACTGCATGGTGCTGTCCTGTAGTTGTGAAGCCAGAGGAAGAAGTGTGGCCTTCGAGGTATACCACCTGCGGACTAAAGGCGGAATGCATATGAACTCTGTCTACTATTTTATTTTCCCATTTTCAAATAAACTGTCTTCCCCACGATTGGCAGTGTTGTATTTAAAATGCAACATCCTTAAAAGTAATATTAAAATGTCGCAGCACATAACTTTGATGAAAATTGGAGTTCATCTCTGGACGAATACTCATTTATAGAAATGAAATAGCAACGAAGAAATACAGTTACTCGAATCCAATATCTTTCCACGTAAACAGTCGAGTCTGACGTTTGTTCGTTTCATCAGATTTTTTGATAGAAAAGGCATGAAAAACGATAGAATACTTGACTCAGGCGCTAATTGGCAATTATGTCCTGAAGATGAGTTACCAAATGCCTGTACTACAGACTGAAGGCACATCTTTGCCTATCAAACTTGTAACTAGACGTGACTTTTCCAGATCGTTTCGCCTTTACTTTCAGAATATGAAGAAGAACTATCCTGGTAACTAGGTGGAGGCGTATTGCTACAAAACTCAGCTGAATAATCATCGTCACCACTGCAGTCATTAGAGATCGATATCAGTGTTACTCCTCGTGAGTTTCTCCTGTATCTTTTAGTGACTATAGCCACAGTGATGGTCCATTTTTTCTGAGGAACATGTAAAAGCACATTTGCACGAGGAGCATATTTCCGCAAATATTTAAAATCTTCTATGTATTCGTATGAGTAAAGTAAAAACGTTAATCGTAGATTATAATATAGGATAATGTAACGACATGAGGTGCATTCGCTGGAAAACAGCGGAACACAACGACACTCTTACGTTCTAGCCTTTTTGAGAAAGACAGGCTGATTAATTATTTACTTATTTCGAGAAGCAGTACATGCAATGACTAGATATGGAATGGACGTTTCGGAATAAAATGCTTTGAGTGATGATGGGCCGGTACGTGCTGTACATCTTTGGAATAATTTACGAAATCCGAAAAATTAAAAATACACGAATCGAACTGGAACGGAACGTTATCATACTGTCATGGTCAAGCACGTACTGTATATTAAGACCTTAGTATAACTGAAAAATCAATTTCTTCATAATATTTTATTTGTGTAAATTGAATATTTCTATCAGGCTCCAGTCTCGAACCACAGAGTAAAAAAAAATATTCAAAGCACAAAACACTGTAAAATCCTGGCGAACAGACAGAAAGTAAACGAGACCACAGAAGCTGAATGCACACGAACATAGTTAGAGCTAACACGAATATCTGTCGGGGAAATTCGGCGGAAAAACCGTTGAGTGGATTAAAACGTTCCCAGCACCGCAGGTAGCGGAGCCGACAGACGGGAAAAGCCGGCACTTAAGTAGGTGTCCGGACACTTGCCACGCCGGACATTTGCCACACTTTTATCTGCTCCGAACGGTCGGGTGCCCCTGTCTCCTCCTCCTCCTCCGAAACCCCCCCTCTCGTTCGGACATCTGCACACTGGTGTCTTCCGCATTTCATAGTGTGACCGTTAGTATGAAAGCTATTACAATGGCCAAGGGCAGGCCTTTTGCCCATTACAATAGTTACGCGATAATAAGGTGTGGTTGTGCTTACGCCGAAAATAGAATCATTGCAAGGGAAAGCTGCTTTCGAAGAATGGTGACGTATTGAACGTAGAGAACACCTGTGAGGACCACCTAACGATGCGACCTTTATTAGTGGTAAAAAAAAAAAGAGTATATCAGACCTCAGTATCCTTAAATAACTTAATGATGAAATTAGTTGGTCCCAGTTTGGTTCATTAGCGTGGCAGTGAAATTTGACTCAACGAAGCAAATACATTAAACATCACTCAAATGAGCCTCCTGCAACCAGAATTCGTAGTTACATCTACCACTTTTCAATTTGCAATTTCTTACTTAAGTAAAAGCTCCCATAGTTTACATGTTAAGAGAATTTTTTTCTACCTTCTAATATTATGGTCATACCGTCATAGATTGTGGGTTTTAAAATTATTTCCTGTAACTTCTGAGCCGCAACTAGCTTTTAAAAATCCCATTTTTCTGATAAGGTAAACTTTAGGTTTTAAAAAGAATCTGAACATCTGAATTGCACCTAAAAGAGACACCCTAAAACAGATCTGCTCCTAAGGTTGACAAATTCGGCAGCTCCAAATTTAGACAAGGATAGAAATTAATTTACAGTAGATGCAGATCTCATGAAGTACATTTAGCTGTAATCCTTAAAAATTAAATTTTCTCACCATGTTATTGATTATCTTTAATCAGGCTAGTAAAAGCTATTGAAACAAGGCAAGACGCTTACTGTTCAAAAATAATTGTTACAAAAGAATATCATAAACAAATGTTGTTGTGGTCTTCAGTCGCAGGCTGGTTTGATGCAGCTCTCCATGCGGATGCCGGACACTTGCCACGCCGGACTTTTGCCACGCCGGACTTTTGCCACACCTGACCCTTCGCCAGGTAGTCGGATTAGCGGCCCCTCAGGCAAGGGATGCCCTTCCCCGTACTCCTGCTGTTTGCTTCCAAACGCCCGTCTCTGAACTTACACGATACAACCAGTATGAAAGAAATGTTTTTGTTCGAGATCTCGCTGAAATTTACAATTTCTTTTCAATATCCCGAAATCGAAATATTTATAACTTTTGGGAAACGAAAGCAATACCGTCGGCTATGTCAGTGTGTGATTAGTTCTTCCAACCACAAATATGGATCCATTCTCCCTCCGTTTGTATGGTAGCTTTCTTCCACGCTTACTGATTGCGATAGAAACACTCCATCGTTGTAGAAAGAACATGAAAGGAACGACGAAGATAATTCGAATGGTCGCTTATCATTCAAGTTTGATCACTGCATTTTACAATTATTAATTGCTACAACTGCGTGAAAAAAGGAGGAAAGAAGAACGATACACTTCATAAATTTACTCTTTTGCGGCGAAATATTAGTTAATAAAGTGAATTGGGACAAAGTTCAAATCAATGACAGAAAATACGTTTACAAAATATAGATAAGAGCGTTTATGTTTGACAGATCAGCTAAAGTCGACAAACAAATTTTAAATAAAGAAATGAAGGAATATAGAATGCTATGCTTGTAAAGTACACTGTTGTTCTACATTGTTTAGCTGAGTCGCAGAGGAAACACCTTAGTTTTTTAATGGAAATGTCACAATTCCTATGATCTGCACTACAAAAGAAACAAAAACCACAACGTAATATGTGCACTAGCTCACAAGCGAAACTGAAGTCGACACTTCCTGTCAGTGTGAGCAGATGTTATAGTCGACTACCGGAATAAATTAATAACTGTCGCGACAGAGCGGACAAGCGCATTGAGGCGCTATGCTGCGGTGCGCGAGGTCGTTCCCCGTCGGGGGTTTGAATCCCCCATCGGGCATGGATGTTTGTGTCGTCTTCAGTATAAGATAGTTCATAAGTTGTTTGTATGTTTGACTGATGACCTCGCAGTTAAGTCCCTTAAGCTTAACAAATATTTGAACATTTTAATTTACCGACCACGGCACTCTCATGATACAGCCGCTGAACAGTTGATAGAAAATTGAGTCTCAGCACAAAAAGGTACATTACTCATACAATTACAGTTGGCGGTGACTTAAACCTACCATCCGTATGTTGACAAAAATACACCTTCTGACATGGTGGCAGATACATCTTCCGATATCGTTCTAAATGCTTTTTTTTTAATTATTTTGAACAAACGAGCCCATTAAAATTGTAAATGATTTCGGAAACACACTTGAGTTCTTAGTCACAAATACTCCTGAGCATCACGACGGATACGGGGATAAGTGAACCAAAAGTTGTAGCGAGCTCAAATCTGTAACAAAGATATTCACCAAAACTAAACGCTAAATACGTCTATTAAAAAAGGAAACAAAGATAAAAATTCGGTTGACATCTTCCTAGGAGTGAGACTCCATTTTTTTTCTAAATTAACTACGTAAGTGAAGACCTTATGTGGATTACATTCAAAGGAATAGTATCAACAGAAACTGGAGGGTTTCCTGCCAAATAAATTAATAAGAGACTGAACTGGTCCCCCATGGTACATAAAAGATGGCAGAAAGCTTTTGCAAAAAATTTAGACGAATTCAAAATCCCCAAGATAGCCGATGTTTTACTGAATCTAGAAATTTAACGCGGCCTTCAATGGGACATTCGTTTAATAGCTTCCACAATGAAACTTTTCGTAGAAATATGGCGGAAAATCTAAAGAGATTCTGATCCTATGCTATCTACACCAGCGGAAAGACTAAGTGAATGCCTTTATTACGCGATAGCGACGGTAATTTTACTGAACACAGTGCCACTAAAGCGGAGTTATTAATTGCAGTTTTCAGAAATTCTTTCATCAAATAAGACGAAGTAAATATTCCACAATTCGAAATGAGAACTGCTGCAAACATAAAATAAAAGTAAATACCTTGGTGATGCAAAGCAAATCAGCGTATCAAATAAGTGATGTTGCAGACGAAATGATAAATTATGTTTTCAAAAGTTTCTAATGCATAAGAAAAATACGTCTAATACATATGAGATTCTTTTGTAACAATCATTCTTGAATAGTAAGCCCCTTGCCTTGTTTCACTAGCTTTTACTGGCCTGGTTAGAGGTAATCAACAACATGGTAAGAAACTTTAATTTTTAAGGACTACAGCTAAATGTAATTCATGAGATCTACGTCTACTGTAAAGTTATTTCAATCCTTGTCTAATTTTGGAGATATAGGAATTATTTCAACGCTATAGCTGCCGAACTTGTCAATTTTAAGAGCAGATATTTTTTAGGGTGTGTATTTTAGGTGCAATTCTAAAGTTGATTCTTTTTAAAACCTAAAGAGTACCTTATCAGTTTAACAAACATGATATTTTTGGAGATAAATGCGGCTCTGAAGTTACAGGAATAATTTTAGAACTCACAATCTTTGACAGTATGGCCATAATATTAGAAGGTAGAAAAAAGTTATCTTAACGTGTCAACTGTAGGTGCTTTTACCTAAATAGGAAATTGCAAATTGAAAAGCGGTGGATTTAACTATAAGTTCTAGTTGCAGGAGGCTCATTTGAGTGATGTTTAATGTAGTTGCTTCGTTGAGTCAAATGTCACCTCGTATTGATTAAACTCTAGTGAACCGAACTGTGACCAGCTAGCTTCATCACTAAGTTATTTAAGGAGACTGAGGTCTGTAGGGACTGATGACCCCGTAGTTAAGTCCCATAAGGTTTACAAACAAACTGAGGTCTGATACACTCTTTTTATTTTTACAACTAATAAAGGTCGCATCGTTAGGTGGTCCTCACAGGTGTTCTCTACGTTCAATACGTCTCCGTCCTTCGAAAGCAGCTTTCCCTTGCAATGATCATGTTTTCGGAGTAAGCACATCCAGTCCCTTATTATCGCGTAACCATTGTAGTGGGCAAAATGCCTGCCCTTGACCGTTGTAATAACTTCCATACTAACGGCCGTACTAAGAAATGCGGAAGCGACCAGTGTACATATGTCGGGACACCGCCCACGGAGTTGTCGGGCCGGGTGAAAGAAGGGGGGGGGGGGGGGAGAGGATTAGGAGGAGACAGGCACCCGACCCTTCGGAGCAGGTAAAAGTGTCCGGACACCCTCCATGCTACCCTGTCCCGTGCAAGGCTCTTTATCTGAGAAAACGTTCGGCAACCTACATCCTTTTGAATCTGCTTACTGTATTCGTCCATCTGTCTCCCTCTACGATTTTCATCCCACGCACTTCCTTCTAATGCTAAGTATTAGGCGTATTTTTCTTATCCATTAGAAACTTTTTGAAAATATATTTGATCATTTCGTCTGCAACATCACTTATTTTATAGAATTATTTGCTTTACATCACAAAGGGTGAAATATTTACGTCGTCTTCTTTGGTGACAGAATTTCGGAAAACTACATTTAATAACTCCGCTTTAGTGGCACTGTCATCAGTAATATTACCGTCGATATCGTGCAATAAAGGCATTCACTTAGTCTTTCCGCAGGTATAGATAACTTAGGACAGGATCTCTTTGGATTTTCCGTCACATTTCTACAAAGAGTTTCGTTGTGAAAACTATTAAATCAATGTTACATTGAAGACCGCGCTAAATTTCGAGCTTCATTAAAACTTCGGCAAATTTGGGGATTTTGCATTCGTCTAAATTTTCTGCAAAAGCTTTGTGTTCTATTTTGTGTACCACGTGGGACCAGTTTAGTCTGTTATTAATTTATTTGGTAGGATTTCCTTCAGTGCTGTTGATACTATTTCTTTGAATGTAAGTCACATATGGTCTTCACTTACACAGTTAATTTAGAAAAACTGGAGACTGTCTCCTAGTAAGATGTCAACCGAATATTTATCTTTTTTTTTTTAATAGTTGTAGACATTGCCGAGGTGGGGTGGCTTGCGTGCCTCAACGATACAGATAGCCGTACCGTAGGTGCAACCACAGCGGAGGGGTATCTGTGGAGAGGCCAGACAAACGTGTGGTTCCTGAAGAGGGGCAGCAGCCTTTTCAGTAGTTACAGGGGCAACAGTCTGGATGATTGACTGAGCTGGCCTTGTAACATCAGCTAATGTGGCTTTGCCACACAGCTACTGCGACCGGCTGAAAGCAAGGGGAAACTACAGCCGTTATTTTTCCCGAGGACATGCAGCTCTACTGTATGGAAATATGATGATGGCATCCTCTCGGGTAAAATATTCCGGAGGTAAAATAGTCCCCCATTCGGATCTCCGGGCGGGGACTACTCAGGAGGATGTGATCATCAGGAAAGACAATACTGGCATTCTACGGGTCGGAGCGTGGAATGTTAGATCCCTTAATCGAGTAGGAAAATTAGAAAATTTAAAAAGGGAAATGGATAGGTTGAAGTTAGATATAGTGGGGATTAGTGAAGTTCGGTGGCAGGATGAACAGGATTTCTGGTCAGGTGAGTACAGGATTATAAATACAAAATCAGTTGGGGGTATCACAGGAGTAGGATTGATAATGAATAAGAAAATAGGAATGCGGGTAAACTACTATGACCAGCGCAGCGATCGTATTATCATTGTCAAGATAGATACGAAGCCAACACCGACAACAGTAGTACAGGTTTATATGCCAACTAGCTCTGCCGATGATGAGGAGATCGAAGAAATATATGAGGAGCTAAAGGAAATTATTCAGACAATTAAGGGAGAGGAAAACGTAATTGTTATGGGAGACTGGAATTCGGTAGTAGGACAAGGAAGGGAAGGGAAGATAGTGGGTGAATATGGTCTGGGCAAAAGGAATGAAAGAGGAAGCCGCCTGGTAGAATTTTGCACGGAACATAATTTAGTTATAACAAACACCTGGTTTAAGAATCACAAAAGAAGGTTGTATACGTGGAAGAGACCAGGAGACACCGGGAGATACCAGATAGATTTTATAATGGTAAGACATAGATTTCGGAACCAGGTTCTGCAGTGTAAGGCATAACCCGGGGCAGATATAGACTCTGACCATAACTTGTTGGTTATGAACTGTAGGCTGAAACTAAAGAAACTACAAAAAGGTAGGAAAATAAGGAGATGGGACCTGGATAAATTGAAGGAACCTGAGGTTCTTAAGAATTTCAGAGGGAGCTTTAGGCAACAATTGACAGAAACAGGAGAAAATAAAACAGTAGAGGAGGAATGGGTAAAATTGAGAGATGAAATAGTGAAGGTAGCAGAGGACAAAATAGGTAGGAAGGAAAGACCTACAAAAAATCCTTGGATATCACAGGAGATACTAAATTTAATCGATGAAAGGAGAAAATATAAAAATGCAGTAAATGAAACAGGCAAGATGGAGTACAGACGACTAAGAAATGAGATTGACAGGAAGTGCAAAATGGCTAAGCAGGAGTGGCTAGAAGGAAAATGCAAGGATGTAGAAGAATGTATAAATAGGGGAAAAATAGATACAGCCTACCGGAAAATAAAAGAAACATTTGGCGATAAGAAAAACAGCTCTATGAATATCAAGGACACTGATGGAAAACCAGTTCTCAGCAAAGAAGGGAAAGCTGAAAGGTGGAAAGAGTATATAGAGGGGCTCTACAAAGGAAACGAACTTCGAGACACTATTGTAGGAAGGGAAGAGGATGTAGATGATGATGAAATAGGAGATACTATACTGAGAGATGAATTTGACAGAGCACTGAAAGATCTAAGTCGAAACAAGGCCCCTGGAATAGATGATATCCCGTCAGAGCTACTGAAGTCTCTGGGAGAACCAGCCATGACAAAATTGTTTCACATTGTGTGTAAGATGTATGAGACAGGTGAAGTACCCTCAGACTTTAAGAAAAATGTTATAATCCCCATTCCAAAGAAAGCGGGTGCAGACAGGTGTGAAAACTACAGAACTATCAGTTTAATAAGTCATGGTTGCAAAATATTAACACGAATTATATACAGAAGGATGGAAAAGCTGGTAGAAGCCGACCTCGGGGAAGATCAGTTTGGGTTCAGGAGAAATGTAGGAACACGGGAGGCAATACTCACTTTACGCCTTATCCTAGAAGATAGATTAAGAAAAGGCAAACCAACATTTCTAGCTTTTGTAGATTTGGAGAAGGCTTTTGACAATGTTGATTGGAATAAACTCTTTCAAGTTCTGAAGCAAGCAGGAGTAAAATATAGGGAGCGTAAGGTTATTTACAACTTGTACAAAAACCAGACAGCGGTTGTCAGAGTTGAAGGGCATGAAAGGGATGCAGTGGTTGGGAAGGGAGTAAGACAGGGTTGTAGCCTTTCCCCAATGTTGTTCAATTTGTACATTGAGCAAGCTATAAAGGAAAGCAAGGAGAAATTTGGAGAAGGAATTAAAGTTCAGGGTGAAGAATTAAAAACATTGCGTTTTGCCGACGACATAGTAATTCTGTCAGATACAGCAAAGGACCTGGAAGAGCAATTGAACGGAATGGATAGTGTGCTTAAAGGTGCATATAAGATGAACATTAACAAGAGTAAAACTAGGGTAATGGAGTGCAGTGTAAGAAAATCAGGTGATGCTGAAGGAATTAGATTAGGTAACGAAACAATAAAGGAGGTAGATGAGTTTTGTTACTTGGGCAGTAAAATAACAAATGATGGTCGCAGTACAGATGATATAAAATGCAGAATGGCAATGGGTAGAAAGGCGTTTTTGAAAAAGAGAAATTTGTTAACATCGAATATTGATTTAAGCCTAAGGAAGTCCTTTCTGAAGGCATTTGTATGGAGTGTTGCCTTGTATGGGAGTGAAACATGGACGATAAGCAGTGTGGACAGAAAGAGGATAGAGGCTTTTGAAATGTGGTGCTACAGAAGAATGCTGAAGATTAGGTGGGTGGATCGCGTAACTAATGAGGAGGTACTGAACCAAATTGAGGAGAAAAGAAATTTCTGGCATACCTTGACTAAAAGAAGGGATAGATTGGTAGGACACATTCTTAGACATCAAGGAATTGTGAATTTAGCGTTGGAGGGAAGTGTGTGGGGTAAAAATCGCAGAGGGAGACCAAGAGACGCGTATAGTAAGCAGATTCAAGTGGATGTGGGTTGTCGTTCTTATGAGGAGATGAAAAGGCTTGCTCAGGATAGAGTAGGGTGGAGAGCTGCATCAAACCAGTCTCTGGACTGAAGACCACAACAACAACAACAACAACAACAACACAACAGTTGTATTTAGTTCTGGTAAATATCTTTGTTACGGATTTGAGCTTGCTACAACTTTGTGTTCACTTATGCCTGTATCTGTCGTGATCTCAGAGTATTTGTGACTAAGAGCTCAAGTGTGTTTTCGAAACCATATACAATTCGAATGGGCTCGTGAACTAATTGTTCAAAATAATAAAAAAAAGCATTTAGAACAATTTAGGAAGATGTATCTGGCACCCTATCTGAAGGTGTAGTTCTGTCAACATACGGATGGTAGATTTAATTCACTGCCAATAATAATTATATGAGTAACGAACCTATTTGTAATGAGATTCAAGTTTTATATGAACTGTTCGGCGGCTGCATCATGAGAGTGCGGGGTCGGTAAACGGAGTCAGTCATTAATTTATTCCGGTTGTTGAGTACAACATCTGCTCATACTAACTCACAGAAACTATCGACTTCAGTTTCGCTTGTGAGCTAGTACACAAATCACATTACGATTTCCTTTTGTGCTTTTTGTATCTTTTATAGTGCAGATCATAGGAATTATGACTTTTCCCTTAAAAAACTAGGGTGCTTCCTCTGCGACCCAGTAAATATCAAAGCTAAACAATGTGGAACAACAGTCTACATTGCAAACATTCTATATTCCTTCATTTCCTTATTTCAAATATTTTAAAATTCTATGTCGACTGTAGGTGACCTATCAAACATAGACGCTCTTATCTCTATTTTGTAAATGTATTTTCTGCCATTGTTTTCAACATTCTCACAATACACTTTATTAACTAATGTTTCGCCACAAGAGAGTAAAGTTATGCAGTGTATCGTTCTTCTTTCCTCTCTATTTTTAATGCAGTTGTAGCAACTGATATATGTACAAATACAGTGATCAACTTGAATGACCAGCGAAAATTCGAATTATCTTTATGTCGTTCCTTCCGTGTCTCTTCCATAGCGATGGAATGTTTCTATCGCAATCAGTAAGTGTGGAAGAAAGCTACCGTACAGAGGGAGGGAGCATGGAGCCATATTTGTGGTTGGAAGAACTAATTATACACTGAAATATACGATAGTATTGCTTTAGTTTCCCATTAGTTATAAATATTTAGATTTCGGGATATTGGAAAGAAGTGTACATTTCGGTGAGATATCGAAGAAAAAGATCTCTTCCGTAAGGACAGTATCAAGTAAGATCGGAGACGGAGGTTTGGAAGCAAACAGCAGCAGTACGGGGAAGGGCGTCCCTTACCTGAGGGGCCGCTAATCCTACTACCTGGCGAAGGGTCAGGTGTGGCAAATGTCCGGCGTGGCAAGTGTCCGGCATCCATTAAGTAGTGGCGAGGTCCTTTAGGGAATACGGGGGTTCGTCTACCGACGTCCAAGGGTTCTGGAGGCAATCTCAATGTCAGTTCACGTCTACACTAATCAAAGTGTGGTGACGCAAATTTCTATTTACAGTGCTAAGCGTTCTAGAATCTTGAGAAGTATAGAGGTTTACAGCACTGTTTTAATTTATTTACTGGAGGCAGCGAAAACATACTAGTTCTCAGTCTTGTGTAACTGATATTTGGTGAATCATATGATACATATAGATGTACAACCTACCGCAATTGAAACGTCTCCTCAGCATGGAAGAGTTTAGAGTGGTAGATGATAGAGGCATTCTCTTCGCTCCGTCTCAGCCTATTTTCCAACAACTGTCGGATGCCATGGCCGATATCGGATCGAAAAGGTCATCAAAACACTTCTACACAATAGTTAACGAAAATCGCCATCCTTCTCACTTTCGTTAGAGACACCTTCAGAGTGGAATGTTTCACTGAAGAAAAAGACGACGACAGCAAAGATGAGTCTTGGAACTTTTTGGTTCGTCGTCCGCCAATGACATAACAAAACAATTTGACCTTCTACTATCAGCAGAAAAATGGGCTACCATAAGACCATCAAAGAAAAAACTTTTAAAGCCTTCTAGATTGGAAATAGCGGAATGGACTGATGTACTGGCTGATCAAATTTATGAACAGCTCAAAGTTCCATGTGCGTTTTCTTTCAAATACGCAAAAGTACATGAAAGCTCAATTTCGAAGTACTTCTTGAAGATCAAAGGGGGATGTTACGAATGTGGAGCCACTTTAGAAGGAACTGCTCTGAAAAAAAAGAACCACGATATTTTACTGAACTGTAGACTTTTAAATTTTTCGGACAAGATTGATCACATGAAAAGAAGACAGCTACGAGGCAGTAGAAGACAACAGGTTGCTGCTAAATTCGTCGACAACAGGATGCCTGCTGCTCTGTGGCGAAATGACGAAGCAAAAAATACGACTTTTCGCGACATGATTCCCTCACAATTACCTAATTCTAATGTCTTGAGAAAGGCCAAACAAGAGGAAAGGGACCATCGGTTTTGCATAACTAGTACTAATCCACTTAAAACTTGCAAATCGCCAAACAAACTACCCATCATGGCGAAATTCATGCAGTCGGCTTGGACACATTTTTCTGTATATATTGGCTGAAAGATCAAAGTAAGTTGCACAAATATTGCCATCAATTCAACAGCAATGCATACGATTCAGTAGATGCCACGGGCGGCGTTGCATTTACAGTTATTTCGCGATTTGGTGGTGTGTCAGGAAAGGCCTATTGTGTGGAAATTAAATCACGACACTCACTGACTGTTCCGTCGGTTCTTGATAGAATATTTGATGCATTATGAATGAAATACGCAAGATAACTGTGAGATGTTCTGCAAATATATTGGTTTACGAATCGGTTTTTGGCTGTTACGCCATCATCGGGTAAACATTACAAGTAACAGCCCAAAACGGTTCGTAAACCCATAAATTTGCTGAATATCTCACAGTTATATTGTGTATTTCATTCATAATAAATCACAATAGATTTATCTGTATCAGTATGTGTGCATCCATGAGATAAATATTACTACCAAGAATCCTAATATCATCAATCGATCATCAGTCAGGTGCCCAGTCTATCAAATGCTATCCTCCAGGCACGATGCAGTATTATTGTCATTTTTCTTTATGGAAATCATCAGATCTGGTGCTCCCAGACCAAAAATCGTGGTAACTGATTTGGGTAAGGCTTTGTTGGTTGCCATTGATAGAGCAATAACAAACTGTTCGGATTTAACAGATTATTTTAATAGATGCTACAGTCATATTGTTTTAGGCCAAAGGGTAAGTCTGCCCTTATGTTGCTTAAGACTCGATGTAAATCATTTTATGGCTATGATATCGAGGTGGAAATGTTTCTCAAAAGCTAAATCTCAAGTCAAACAACTGTATCTTCACGTTTTGGGCCATATGTACATGATGACAGATTTTAGTGAAATCGAAAATGCTTTGCGCTAACTTTTGGTTATTGCGACGAGTCAACATCTTGGTGTTGATGCGCATGGTCATGAATATTCATCGATGGAACATCGTCGCCGCTTGATAACATTATCAAAGGTGTTCCAAACCATCCTGAAATCGACGAAAAGAAGGGTGATGACAAGAAAAGTAATTCAGGTGAAAAGGATGATGACCCTATTTCGTAATCAGTATTTAACTCTAAAGATTCAACTACAAGCGTGTGGATTTATTGGGCAAAACGTATGTACAACGAAGCTGAAGTAATTGCGAATAAGACTAAGGATGAAAATCTCTTTGATGTGAATCCGTACAACATTCCCAATGCTGCACATATGTACCTTTTGACTGTGGATACCCATTATGTATTCTACCTTCCAGCTTCCTTCATCTATTCGTTAGTCAGCGGAAACCGAAGGACATTTTCAAAATTGAAAACAATGGGCTTAGACAAGTTACCTTTACGAGTAGACAAATGCATTTTCGGACATTTGAACTGGCTGCGTGAGGAGACGAAACTATTAGCGCCACTTACTATGGAAAAACAAAAGTCAAAGAAACCCACAATGCGCAAAGCAACTGAAGGATCAATGCCTTATGACGAAGAAGAAAACTGGAGAGGAAAAAATAAGAAGCAGAAGACGGAAGACCTCAAAGACTGTTTTCTGGTGGATAATTCAGAGAGCGCATCAAATAGCAGCTTGGAAAGTGAAAACACCTTGATATCATTGAGACAAGCGGTAATAAAACCTTTAATGTTTTTGAATACAGATTTACTCCTGCTTACAATTCACTTGCTGCGAATGTAGAGATCATCGCGCACTGAGTCAAGAGGGATCATTAGATGAAAATTTGCTGCCGAAATTAATATTTCATTAATTAAAAGTCGATAACAAACCGTTCTTCAATAAGGATATCGAAATTGTGATTCGAAAAAAGACAAAAACAAAGAAACCTGTAACTACAAAATGAAGGAGAGTAGAGTGCTGAACGAACTGAAGGATGTTCAAAAATGTTCAAATGTTTGTACAGTCTATAGGACTTAACTACGGGGTCATCAGTCCCTAAACTTACAAATTACTTATGAACTACTTACGAACTAGGACGGCACAAATATCCATGCCCGAGGTGGGATTCGAACCCCCGACTGTAGTGGCCGTGCAGACCGTGACTGGAGCGCTTTAGTCCCCTCGGCCACCGCGGCCGGTAGCTGAAGGATGGAATCATCGTCATTCCAGGAACACAAAAGAAGAGTAAGAAAAATTACTTGGATGACTGCCCGAATTGGGACTCGACAATGAAATTCATAGATACTAATCTGCCACTTATTCCAATTGGATCCTCAAACACTTTCAAATCTGTTACTTACAACTTGACGAAATCATATGGCTCCGATTCTCTGATGACTTTATTTTTGCAAGTAATATCTATTAGCGATGAACTAAACAGTGCCATTCGAAGAGACAGCCATAAATTTTAGGATCTGGCTTTGGATGTTTCATAATCATAAATTCCCAGCATTTTAAGCTGAGATTTGATATTTTATTTGCGATGCCGTTCCTACAAAAAGGAGTAACCTCTGAAAATTTACTCTCTCTGAACGCAGAGTGCAAAGTTGGAGAACTATACGAGACAATATTCAAATATATCCCGATTTGCAAGAAAAAGATACTCATGTCCCACGTGCAGAATCTCCTGCTCAGTGAAGCTACATTACATTTTCTTGGATATGTATGTGCTTTGCACACATGGTTACGACTTCATGCAAGAAGACTCAGCACATTTTCACAATCTTTCACACTATCATAAAAAAGGAAGAAGCTAAACTATGTTATATGATTACAATTTCAATTTTGCACATGTTGAGCTATATTAAAGTTGCTTCTTACAAAGCGCCGAATTGTGGTTCTGTGTATGTGATGGAACTTCTAGCTAAACTTTTGTTCGTCAATAATTCCAGCAACTGTATTCAAGAATAAATAGTGAGCAGTTGCTTTTATAACTTATCTTACGTTTTAACCATTGTTCAAGCTGTTAACACCTCTTCATCAGAAAACTCTAAAAAACGAAAGGAAATACATATGAAGTCAATTCAGTAACAAATAATCGTATTACTGTGTTTAAGAGTGTAAATCAAGAGTGAACATCAGATACAAGAAATACATTCGATACTTTACATCTTAAATTTAACTAAATACATGAGGAGTGTGTTCCGAAAGAGCAGACGTCATTGGCTTTCTTTCGGAACAGCTGCCATATATATATATATATATATATATATATATATATATATATATATGCCGGTGACGGGCAATGATCCTTTCCTTAGTGGGGAGGGGTGGGCAAGTTTTGAACCCTTACTCTTACGGGGAATTAGTTTCAAAACTATGAGTATGAGTACTGTGTGCAGGGTAAAGCTGGGAATTTGTGTCTGACGGGAGGCGTGCTTAGGTAGTCCTTCCATGTGCGGTGATCACTGTGTCCCCAGTAATGTAGTGGTCAGCGAAACTGCCTACAAAGCAGGAGACCCGGGTCCGAATCCCGGCTGGGTACACATTTTCAGCTTTGCCCATTCGCAGTTGATGTCATATATTCTGTGAATATTACGTTTAACTCTTAACTCACGAGATGTTTTCTTAGAGACCACAGGAGAATTTTTGAACTCACTCTCCAAGGACAGTTAGTAGTGTTAGTTGGTGGATGGTGGAAGACATTAGTGTAGCAAAAGGCGCAACTTGCCTTAGTTGCAGAAGAAACTGAAACGAGGAGATGTCGAGTCTGTGTAAAATGACACAGTGCTAGCCATCAAGTGGTGCGGCGAGAGATAAGTCTTAATATTGTTTGTCTGCAACACTACAGAAATCCATGCAAAGGCGAAGATAAACAGGAAGACTGGGGATAAAAGTATTGAAGCCTCAATGTATTGTTGATTACAATTCATGTATGGGTCTAGTAGACGTCTTTGACGTGCTACAAACCTCATTTGGATCTACGTGTAAGTCTGTCAAATGATACCAAACCTTTTTCTTATGTTGTTGGCCTTTTATTGGCACAATGTCATTTAAGTCTAATACGAGAAAGTGTGAAAAATATTGTAACCATACGGAGAGGAGATACGAAAGGATTACGCTCTGATGAGAATTTTCTATGATTTACTGGAAGGCAATTTCCAAATGTCGTTCAAAGTGATCAATCCAAAAAAAACGCGGAGTATGGCGTAGGTTGTTCAGTCTGCTCAAAAAAGAATGTGCGCCTAGAAACAATATGAATGCAAAACATGCATCGTATCATCATTGTGTATTGCACCCTGTTTCGAAACTTACCTTACTAAGAAGAACTCCTAGCCAAGTTGCTATACCGGAATTCCCGCTATTCAGAATTGTGATCATAATTTTTATTTCAGGCAATTATGCAGAACTATTAACATTTTGTACAAAGAACTCCAGAACAGTTAATATCTACACAGAACCCCGAAAACAATGTATATTTCTCGAAAAAGTGGTCCACTTTCACAGTAGCGTGAAAATAAATTGTACATTACTGCAATTATCTCATAAACTGCACACAAATATATCACTAGGATTTCCTGTAGAACTCTATCGGATCTATTTAGTGCAGTGATCAGAACTATGTTTGCGCTAATAGGCAAATAATTATTTTGAAAGTCGAAAATTTGTTGCAGTTTATTGTAATTATTTCGCGAATTTGTGCAGAACTATTTAAATTTTGTGCAGAGAACTCCAGAACTATTACATATCTGTCTAAAAGTCTGAATGAAATGTACATTTTTGCAAAAACACATAAATGTCATTAGGATTTCCTGTACAACTCTTTGGGAGCTATTTATAACTGTCAGCAGAACTATGTTTCCGCCAATAGGCAAAAATTTATTTTGCCTATTTTTTTGAAATTTGATGTAAATTTTTTCTAATTTTGTTCGTGTATTTGTGCAGTACTATTTAAATTTTGTACAGAGAACTCCTGAACTATAGCATATCTGCCTAGAACTCTGAAAAAAAGTACACTACCTAAAAAAGGGGTGCCAACTTCACAGTAGCGTGAAAATAGAATCCCCATTATTGCGATTATCTCATAAAGTGTAATCTTCACAGGACACTGTCATTAGGATTTCCTGTAGAACTTTTTGGGAGCTATTTAGAACTGTGATCAGAACTATGTTTCAGTCACGGTCTGCACGGCCACTACGGTCGGGGGTTCGAATCCCCCCTCGGGCATGGATATTTGTGCCGTCCTTAGTTGTAGGTACTTCATAAGTAGTTTGTAAGTTTAGGGACTGATGACCCCATAGTTAAGTCCCTTGGGCTTAACAAACATTTGAACATTTAAAGAAAGACCTATGTTTGCGCTAATATGCAAATAATTATTTTAAAGAAATCTGAAATTTGTTGTAATTTTTCCTATTTTGTTCGCGAAAGTTTGCAGTGCTATTTAAATTTTATACAGAGAACTCCAGAACTATTGGATATCTGCCTAGAACTCTGAAAAAACTGTATATTTTCCAAAAAAGGTGCCAACTTCACAGGACTCACAGGCCCGTCTGCCTGTTAGTATCGCTCGAGTTTTCGTAACTTCACATCGTGCCATTTGGATATTACCACTTCAATAATTGTGATATGGAAGTTACAACGACAATTCGTGGTAAGCCTAGTTGCCACTATGAAGGTTACTCCTACAGAGTGAAGATTCAAATTCAAATGTTTGTATAGCTTATGGGACTTAACTACGGGGTCATCAGTCCCTAAACTTACAAACTACTTATGAACTAGCTAATCCTAAGGCCGGCACAAATATCCATGCCCGAGGGAGGATTCGAACCCCCGACCGTAGTGGCCGTGCAGACAGTGACTGGAGCGCCTCAGTCCCCTCGGCCACCGCGGCCGGCCAGAGTGAAGAAAACGAAGGAAGATGGTATTGAGATTTGGCGCTGTTCTAAACACAAAGAGAACCATTGCCGAGGAAAGCTGAAAACCAACGATTCTACAGTGGTCTTTTCGCACGAGCATCAATGTGGAACTCCGGATGACGCAAGGTTGCAAGTACAGAGAACTCTCAACCAGGCAGAGAAGAGGGCACGAGAGGAAACTACGTATATTTCCAAAATTTATTCAGAGGAACTAGGTACCTTGCATAATCGAGGTAGGACTTTGTGACAGCCCATAACGAAGAGGACTTTATACGAGCAAAGGGCATGGTCGCAGGGAAGTGAGATGGATTCATAGACATGAGAAGAGATTGAATTTGAAGCAGAGCTATTAACTGTGAATGATGGCAGCAGTTCCCTGTTAAGCGACGATAAATCAGGAGAGCGGATAATAGTTTTTTGTGGAAAAGCAGGGAGAGAGGCACTAAAAAGTATACTAGACTTTTTTATGGGTGCTACGTTCAAGTCCTGTAGCAGTTTTCACAGATGTATAACATTAATATAGATTTTGGAAGTAATAAAAATGAGAGTAATATCTCCCCAGTTGCATTTCCGTTATTACCAAATAAAAAGAATGAGACATACATCCGACTTTTCAGAAATGTGCTGGAAATTATTCCAGAATGGAACCCTTCAAGTGTGACTGTAGGTTTTGAGTCAGCTGCGATTTCTGCAATTATACATATGTTTCCAACTCCCTCAGTGCATGGATGCCATTTCCACATGAGAAAGTCTCTCTGGAGGAAAGTACAGGATCTTGGACTCACTCGCAAATATAAAGAAGCTGCAAAATTGAGACAACATATTAGCGTGTGTGCTGCGTAGCGTTTCTACGGCCTGAAGATGTGTGTGTGATGTCTGGCTAGAGATACATTCACAGGCACCGGATGTTCCTAGGCTTTCTGACTTTTTGTACTTATTTTGTAGAGGGATGGTTGGAAAATGAAGAAAACCCTATCAGGCTTTGGAGGTGCTACATACGGCTCCATCGAACAACTAACTCCGCAGAGGGCTGGCATAACAAATTCAATAATATTTTTTTCAAACCAAATCCGAAAATTACTTGCATGAAAACAGAAGCAGAAAATTCAGCGTGCGCGTTAATGAGAACAGAGGTGAGTATGGAAGGTAAAAGAAAGAAAACAGTGTACATGAAACAGGATGAAAGCCTGGAGAAAATATTGAAAAATCACGTGGAGGGCGGTAAGATAAGGCTATCTTCTACCTTCAAAAACTAGACTAAATAATTTATCAGAATATGTACAGAAATTAAAAAAAATATATAGCAATCTTAAAAACAATACAAAGAAAAACAAAACAAAAACAAAATATTTAAAAATTTGACGAAGCTTATAAGCTAATTTTAAACACACATAAATTACAATAACATTACTTTTGCCATTTAGCCTGAATAAAGTGCGATGGGGCTCAGATTATTTTTAAAATTGTAGGTATGTGTTTTCTAACGCATATAAACCCAAAGCGCACCTAGTCCCATTTCTCAGTAGTGTTTACAAATTAATAGTTAAAATTAAGCTACACTACACATGGTGAACATAATTCCACTTAATACATCCGAGCATTTAACAAGTTCGCTTTTATGAAAATATATCTATTGACAATGACTGCTATTTTGTGCTGTAAAAGAACCGAATCTTCTTTATGTGCCGAAATATTCTGAAGTCTCTGTGAAGTTTTGTTTTGTTCTATCTATTGTCTATTTGTTGTTTATCGTATCAAGCGAGGTTAGCGCAGTGGCTAACCAGGGCTCAAACATCTGGCCGTCCATAGTCTATTGCATTTCGTTTTCCTTGTTTAAGCAAATGCTATGAAGCTTCCTTAAAGATGTCATGGTAGCTTCTTCCCCCCCCCCCCCTCTATCCCCACCTCTCCCATAACCAACAATCCGAGCGGAATCTAAATCTCTAATGACCACAACTGTGGCCGTGACATGAAACACTAAACGCAAAATTGGTTTTCTCTGGGTTGTAATGATGAATGATCATATACTGAACTAAAATTAAGAATATCTTTGGAATGTAAACTTGCTGTTTGAGAGTTTCTACTCACTTTAGAAAGACGCGCACTATACTGATGCAAAGATGAGACTCCTGAGATATTTAAATATTAAGTTATTGAATGACTTGGCGATATTTACCGTGATCAATTTCGAGATCACACAGAACTGTATTAATTTCCTACTTTGTTACCTACACGTCGAATATTTTGTTCTGCTTACGCAGTGGTTTAGTTATGTATTTTGGTACCCAACGCGGACTTCTGCCATCCTCACCAGTTACCATCCTCACAAAATCATTTATTTATTTACTAATTCCGATAGGACCATTCTTCCGTTTGAGGTGCTGTCTAGATAAGATATTTGTGTATGCATTAAGACTTGTTCCACAGGTTTTAAGGTTTAAAAATTCAACCACACTTGAAAACTTTCAACAAATTTATATGCGTTGTTCAAACGCGTGTCTATGGCAAAGAGACTACAACAAGAATTGAACAAACTGTGACTCTTAGTTGAATGTGTCATCCAAGTTCTAAAAACATACCACATTTTATTCATTGTTCCTAAAGGTATTTCTTCCAATAATATACCTAATGTTTCTTCTAGGAATGTGGTGTACTTCCCACCATTAAGACATCCTTCGATAAAATAGGGACCTATAATTCTGCCCTCCAGAATCCCACACCATGCATTCACCGACCACGGTTTTTGATGTGCAACTTGCCGTAGCAAACATACATTTTCCTTAAATATTTTCCACTGCTTGTGAAAATCGAAAATGCCTAATTTTCATTCTGCGTGAGATTTTAGTTTCATAACGCTTCTCGCTCTGGTTTGAAAAAAGCATACGGTTTAAAGATCTCATTTTTGGCCACGTGGTAGTACAGCATCTTAACTTCCTCATAAAACATTAACCTTTTCTTAATACGTAACATTCGTTTTTAAAATGATGCTCTTTGTCAGGTATGTGTACGTAATTGATTCAAAACGTTCGATAGCGGGTAGCTTACGGTTCGATGCATTTTAGACCATACATACAGCGATTGAAATGGAACTAAAGAGAGAGAGAGAGAGAGAGAGAGAGAGAGATAGCGCATGTTGAAACAATAGAGATCGTGTAAGGGCGTAAATTAGAAAAAAAAAAAGTTCAAATGTTTGTTAAGCGTAAGAGACTTAACTGCAGGGTCATCAGTCCCTAAACTTACAAACTACTTATGAACTAGCTAATACTAGAGACGACACAAACATCCATGCCCGAGCTGGGATTCGAACCCCCGACCGTAGCGGCCGTGCAGACTGTGACTGGCGCGCCGCAGACCGCTCGGCCACTGCGGCCGGCGTAAATTAGAGGAGATGAGCTAGATGTCCAGTTGTTTATCAGAGACGCGAGTGGAATGAAAAAGGGGGAGAAAGTCGTGGGTGTCGGTTTGTGGGTAACATGAAAGAAAAGCACTCAGGCTCTGTGGAAAGTATCGCTGTGCCAAGTTTTATTGCAAGACCGCTTCCCTGAATACGTCTCTTTGTAGCCCGTGGCGTAGGTTTTAACGAGCTGTCGCTATAGGAAGAGAGATAATGAGCTTGCTACCAAAACGACCACTAGGGGGAGGGAGGATCGAGTTTCAGATAAGCAGAGACCGACGCTACCGGCGATGGCTTTCATCCCGCCAACAACGTAGTCTGAAAGGCTTTGCAAAATACTAAACCATTAACAGAGCGCAAATTACTTACGTAAAAGTTGATTTGCAAAACATTAGCAGAATCACTAAAGTGTCCCAAAACATAAGAGAAACTTTTTGCAAGATATCAAAACGCGTTGGCCTACCCTTTTCTATATTTTAATTCAATAACTTAACATACTAAATATTATTGCAGTTAAATTATGATAAATGTGCCGATTCGATGTCAAACATGAGACATAGAAATTTTTACTGGCTGACAATAGAAGTATATTTGGAATGTAACGAATATTTCCTAAATAAAACACCTATATGCCCAATTCGTCTTTATAAGTTGTTTTACCATGTAAAAACATTATTACTTGAATTTTCTTTAAATTTTGTTTTCCGCAGTCAGGATAAATCTTCCGCTGCTGTTTTAAGTAACGTAACATAAGTTGCTTTTGTTCCTCCTCAACCGTGATTAAACCATGAACGTCCTGCAGCAACTAGACCGCTCTTTTATGCTGTATCATTCACTGATCTCAGCGAGGAAACCTTCTAACTGGCTTCTTGGAACGAAGCATTATTTGACCACATCGTTAGACATTCGTGGAGAAAACCATACTGTTTGAAGACGATCGAACATGACTTGCTTCTAACTGACATGAAGTCGTAGATGTTTTTTCTGTAATTAAAAGACCGCCAGTTAACGAAAATGTCATGCAAACAGTAAACTGAAGAATCAACTTCTATATTCACTTATTAAACTAACCATACAATATACCGCTAAGTTGTGCCTTCGATTGACTATAACGATTGCCATTAGGTGATATATTAATTAAATGTTTGTAAACCTATTGTACCAAGCTGCTGTTGTCATTAGTACCTAGACTTACAAACTACTTACCTTAACCTGCACAAAGGACAACACACACATCCTAGACTGTGGGAGGACTCCAATCTCCAGCGTAAACGGCCGCCCAGTCCGTAAAATGACGCCTTAGACTACGCAGCCTTTCCGTGCGGCAACTGGTATATTACCTTTCGTTAAATTTTCAACCATTTTTACCTTACTTTCACCGTCAAACAGTGACAAGACAGAGATTTCATTAGTCAAGTACTATAAACGCTGGCTTATCTTTCATAAAGCTTCTTTTGAGATGCCTTTATCAGTTTTTTGGCAAGCTTTCAGCGTCTTCAAAAAGCACAAATCTTCGTACGATGGTTTTACTGCAGAAATGCGTCAGAGCCGTGGCTTGATGTAGGATGTCGCGATGAAGAGGTGAACGTCCAACAACGGTGGATCGTCCTTACTCGTAATTATGAAATGAGCACAAATTAGTTGTTTATGTAGGCCACCCATTCAAGTGTATCTAAAGCGCGCAAGTCGTTCGCCCTGGTTACACTCCTGAAATTGAGTGCAGTCATGCTCGTACTTCATTAGTGAACACGACTCCCACATCTTTTACCTTGTCAAGTATCTGGAAGGGAGCGACGTTGTTGGCAGGTATTCCAGTAGCAATGATCAAGGTGCCTGATTTGTCCACATCTACATCTATATAGATAATCTACAAGTCACACAAAAGTGCAAGTCAGTTCCATTCTCTAAAAGCTTGTGGGAAAAAGAAACACCTAATTCTTTGTTTTCGATCGATTTTTCTCTCTTTTTTCTTTTTTTAGTGGTGATCATGTGTCCCTATGCAGGTGGGTGTTAACAATATATGTTCGTATTCTGAAGAGAAAGTTGGTGAAAGAATTTTCGCACATACATCTCGCCGCAACAAATAACCCCAACTCGTACATCATTTTCGTGACACTCTCTCACCTATATCATGATAATCCAAAGCGAGCTGCCCTTCTCTGAATTTTCTCTGAATCGTCCGTCAGTCCCACCTGGTGTCGGTACCACAATGCGCAGCAATACTCTAAAATAGGACGCACAAGTGTAGTGTAGACAGTTTCCTTAGTAGAACTGTTGCATTTTCTAAGCGTTCTGTCAATGAAATGTAGTCTTTGGTTCGCCTTCCCAACAATATTTTCTGTGTGTTCTTTCCAATTTAGGTTGTTCGTAATTATTGAAATTCCTAGGTATTTAGTTGAATTTATGGGCTTTAGATTTCACTGATTTAAAATGTTCAAATGTTTATTAAGCTTAAGGGACTTAACTGCTGGGTCATCAGTCCCTAAATTTACAAACTACTTATGAACTAGCTTATACTAAAGACGGCACAAACATCCATGCCCGAGGAGGGATTCGATTCGAAACCCCAACCGTAGCGGCTGTGCAGACTGTGACTGGCGCGCCGCAGACCGCTCGGCCACTGCGGCCGGCTGACTGATTTATCGTGTAAATGAAGTTTAAAGGATTTCTTTCAGTGGACATATGGATGACTTCACACTTATCATTATTAAGGGTCAACTGCCAATTTTTGCACCATGCAGATATCTAATCTATCATTTTGCAGTTGCTTTTGATCTTCTGCTGACTTTACTAACCGATAAGGGACATCATCATCCGCGAACAGTGTAAGAGGGCTACTCAGATCGCCTCCTAAATCGTTTATAAAAATAAGGAACAGTAGGGGCCATGTAACACTGCCCTGGGAAACGCCAGGTAACACTTCTGTTTTACTCGATGACTTTCAGTCAGTTACAAGTACTGTTTCCTTTCGTACAGGAAATCACAAATCCAATCGCACAACTGTGGCGATATTCCATAAGCACGCAATTTTATTAGAAGACGTTTGTGAAGTACACTGTCAGAAGCCTTCCGGAAATCTAGAAATGCAGAATTTATTCGACTTACCTTGTCGATAGCACTCAATCACATCATGTGAGTAAAGGCTAGCTGTGTTTCACATGAACGGTACTTTTGAATCCGTGTCAAGGGGTCAAAAAAAAAAAAAAAAAAAAAAAAAAAAAAAAAAAAAAAAAAAAAAAAAAAAAGAGTTCAGTACAGGAATGGGACGTGGTACTACTAATCAAAATGTTCAAATGTTTGTAAAGCTTATGCCCGAGGGGGGATTCGAACCCCCGACCGTAATGGCCGTGCAGACCGTGACTGAAGCGCCTCTGTCTCCTCGGCCACCGCGGCCGGCTACTACTAATCTCTGGTAAAGATATCACGGGAGTAAAGAGATCACGCGGGTGCACTGTGGCACAGAGTCTGTGACTGTGGCCACACCAAGGGGTTACCCACTGGATTTTCCAGCCGCTTCCCTGCCGCCGGAATGCAGGAAGCGTGGAGCGGCTCACTATGGACGTACCCTCAGATGGGTGTGTGTTCCATACGAAGCGTCTTTCGGGATTATAAATTATATCAACAAATTTCTAGGGGATAAAGAAGGCGTCTTGAGGAACAAATTTAACATAATTTTCTTTCTGTGGGGCCCGCAGCGTGAAATACGTCTTTGAGAGACATATCTAATAAATAATATAATAAATTATTTCTTACACTGTTATATGATGTTTATTACATTCTCACAATATCGTTGTTTATACTGCTCCCAGACTGTGCTGTTTATTTTGGAAGATGTTCCAGTTGTTTCTTCATTATTAGCTGATGGATGATACGTTTTATAATTTTTGATAGTCTGCAGCAGCACTTCAAATGTTCAAATGTTTGTTAAGCTTAAGGGACTTAACTGCGGGGTCAACAGTCCCTAAACTTACAAACTACTTATGAACTAGCTTATACTAAAGACGACACAAACATCCATGCCCGAGGGGGGATTCGAACCCCCGACCGTAGCGGCCGTGTAGACTGTGACTGGCACGCCGCAGACCCCTCAGCCACTGTGGCCGACAGCAGCACTTCAAAGATATCACAAGTTTACATAGTAACCATTTCATATAAGTGGTAATGTCTGTGGGTTATTTACTGTCTTTGTATTTGGAAACTTTTCATTCGATTTGGTATTATTTTATCTTTGGTGTGTTTAAGAGTTTACCTAGTAACCAGATAATTTATACCTTAACAGTTTTTTGGCACACCCAGAAATCACGCGAAGAAAAAATATTAAGTTAGTTAAATGAGAAGTTTAGCACGATGTGACCAATTTTATATCTTTTTTCTTTTTTTTAATATAGTTTCCTGCCTGTATGTAACATTGCCCAAACACACGCGTGGGTGATACAATATAAATACTATACTGTTGTTCTTATGGCTGTAGAAATGATTGTATTATGGACTATTTCATGTGAAAAGTCTCATAACATGTACGTTTTTAGTACAAAAGTCCAGAACAATGTCACAATTTCTACGTTTCATACTTAAGTGTTGAGAAAACATGCGTATTCATTTTGTCCCATAATCTGGCAGTTGACAATAATTTTTATATATGTAACATCGTACATCACACACTCGTACAGGAGATGCTGTTTTCTTCTTCTTCTCGACTTGTTGTGAATTTAGAAGAGGTCTACCAAGCTTCCTATTCCCTACAAAATATCAGTCCATTTGCAGTGTCCCAGATAAAAATTGACTAACACTTTTTTATATTAAAGTCACCATCAAAGCTTCATCTTTCCCTTTATGAGTAGTTTTCCATGTAACAGAAAAAAATATCGTCACAAAATAGTAAGAGAGTAGTACTCCGGTAACTAATGCTTTCAGATTCGTCTAAAAATTCAGATTATATCGGAACTTTTCCGCAAAGACAATGAAGCATCGCCGTATTGGAGAGCTTAAATGTTGGTTTTAGACACTATTGTACATCCAAGGACAAACATTGAAATGATGTTGCAATAAACGACGCTCAATTTTGATGTTGCTTGAGAACAACGTTGCCAAATAAAGGGCTAAATGTTTGGGGACTATTTATTGTCTTTGCATACAGAAGATTTACTTTGGATTATTATTTTATCTTTCGTGTGTTTATCCGTTTTCATGCCTTTTAAATAAAATTTTCGATCTAGTTTTTATATTTAAGGTCTGTTTGTTCGTTTCATATGTCGTTGCAGTTCTTGTGTACATGTGAATATATTTCAATTTCTTCGAGAATAGTCATTGTTGGATCGTTCTGTACAATATGTAAGATTTTAAGTGCTTCGTCTATCGGTTTCACTTCGTGTTTTTCAGTGACAAGGTGATGATGAAACGTAGATGGATTATTTTCGGGGGCTCTGATGTGTTCCTTGCATTTCATGCTAACATTTCTATCAGTTTGGCCTATATATGATTTGTTGCATGTGCCAGACATAATTTTGTAGATTCCAGGGTTGTTGTTGTATATTAATGGGTGTGTCTTTCCTTTGTGGGTTTCATGGTTTATAGTGTGCCTGGTTTGGTAGACAACTCTAACATTTGTGTGCCTGAATAGTTCAGTAATTTTGTTTCATATATTACCTAGGCATGTAGCTCGTATTTTTCTTTGTTGTTGTGTCACTAGATAATGTTATTTCAGGATTTACTTTGGATGTTTTTGGTTGTGTTTTGTGTTGGTATATTTTCGATATAATTTTGTGGCCATAGTTGTTTCGTTGTGTTACATATTCTAGGGTTTGTATTTATTTCGAATGGCAACGTATTCTAGTGGTAAATTTATTAACCTGTTAATCGTAGTGTTAAAGAAAACAATTTTGTGTGTCCTTGGTTGACAGGAATGTGCATTTATGATAGTATCAGTAGTGTTTGGTTTTCTATAAATTTCGACTTTATGTTGGTTGTCGATATTCTTAATGGTCAGATCCAGATTGTTAATTGTTTTGTTAGTTTCGTGTTCTACAGTAAATTTTATTTTACGATGTAGTTGGTTTAGAGCTGTGTATCCATTTCCTGTATGTCCTCTTCGTTACCATCTATAAGCATTATTGTGTCATCTACTTATCTATAATAGTATATGATTTTTTGTATTACAGTATTAGTGTTCTTGAAGACTTTTTCTTCAAGGTTATTTGAGAATATGTCTCCTATGGTTCCTGCTATACTATTACCCATTACAACTCCATCTTTATGTGTATAACTTTTGATATTGAATTACAAAAGCAACGCCTCTATTTCAGTTTAATATCTTTAATAGATATCTAGATAAAATATGTCTCTTGACATTCTTTATTTGATATTTATATATCACCTGTGCCCGTTAACGTTCTTTGCTGGGTTGCTATTCCGCTGTCGGAGAGCCTTGACATGTGATACGTATTTATAAGAGAACATGAGACAGAGTTGGAATACATGTAGTGGAGGAGGACGTGCCTTAAGACAGACCGTGCGGTCGCTGTATCCATTTGGTCTGGATGGCTACAGCCGGGAGCCGTGGCTCAGCGCGCCCGGTCAGAGGACTCAACATCTTGTGTAATAAGAAAGCTGAGCCAAGAACCCTTCCAACAACAATGAACAAACAGTTCTGCGACCGTAAGCAGCAGAATTACCCATATAAAAAGAAAAAGAAGAAAAAAATGGTTATGGCGTCTGCCTAGCGAGCAGGAGGTCCTAGGTTCAAATACCGACCGCGACATCAATTTTAATTCAGTGCCTCTACTTCAGTTTAACATCTTGAATTGGAAATAGTTTTGGTGTAGGACTAGTTTTAATAGCTCTATGATTTCGTGAGTGCTCTGCATCGAAATTTTCTTATGTGATAGAAGGTTGTGTTCAAAGAAATCTATTGTTTCCTGTATTGGTATATTTGTATACAGGTTCGTTATATCTAAAGAGACGAATTTTGCATTTGTTGGAATAGTTACGTTTTTTATGCTGTGTGCTAGTATTCTGGATTTTGTTACTGTATATTTATTTTGTAGATGTAATGTTTATATATTAGTCTATTCTATTTTTTACTTAGATGATATGATGGACTGTTAACATCATCTACTACAGGGCGTATAGGGATATTTTGTTTATGAACTTTAGGATGTCCTCTTTAGTTTTGGAGTTATTGGGCACATAGGTATAATTGTTCTGTCATAATATGTAAGAATTGTCTGACATGTTTTTAGAGTTTTCTTTATTTGTGCTATAAATTAGTTAGTGACGTTTCTGTTGATTTCTATGACACCATTTTACTGAAAAAATCGTACACCTAATTTTTATAGTCCTCTTTGTTTATAATGAGTCTACTATTGCCAATGTCTGATTTGATTGCCATGGCATTGTTATTTATATATTTTTCAGTAATTTGTTTTAGTGTTTTTTGTTCGCGATTTTTATGTTTCTTTGTTTTGCTTTCTCTTTCTGTTTCGTATGCTATTTTGACAGTAATTTAGTTTTGGTCTTTAATAGATAAGTATGTTAGATCTAATGCTACATTTGCTATGGAGATGAGTTGTTTTTCTTCATTACTGTAGAATTTGGTTTCTACAATATATTTTTACCTTTGAATGGTAAATTTTGTTATAATGGTTGAAATTGATATTGATGGTTCTTTTGTGAAAACTGAATGAAGAAACAATCTGATGTTTAGTAATGGGATGTTGTTTGTTCATAACGCCTTTGATTTTATGTCTATGAGTGGATCCAGTAGATATGAGGATGTTCTGCACAAATAGATTTATGAAATTAGAAATCATATCAAATAATAAAGCTGTGGTGCTATTACTTAGTTTAAGATGTGGACATACATATTTTGTTTCAAAAATTCCTTATGAATTAGTATTGTGGTGATTTCTCGTTGCATCCACAATTTTTCACCATACTGGTGCATATCTTATATTATTCTGGGCTACGCTGAAATTTTGATATTGACATACATTGGGATAAGTTTCTTCTTTAGGCAGATCTGACCATTAAGAATTTCAATAAAAAACATAAATTCCAAATTTATAGACAACCAACCACTATCGAACCTATCATAAATGCTCATTCATGTTATCCAAGAACACACAACCAAAAGCATCCAATGTACATCCTGAAATAACATTATCTAGTGACACAACAACAGAGAAAAAAAAGAACCTACATACCTACAACATACCTAGGTAATATATCAAACAAAATTAGTGAACTATTCGAGCACACAAATGTTAGAGTTGCCTACCAAACCAGGCACAGTATAATCCATACAATCCACAAGGGAAACACACCCATCCACTAATATACAACAACCCTGGAATCTACAACATTACGTCTGGCACATGCAACAAATCATATATAGGGCAAACTGGTAGAAATTTTAGCACAAGATACAAGGAACTCACCAGAGATCCCGAAAATAATCAATCTACGTTCCATCAACACCTTGTCCCTCGTCACTGAAAAACACGAAGTCAAACCAACAGACGAAGCACTTAAAATCTTACATATTATGCAGAAAGCTCCAACAATGACTATTCTAGGAGAAATCGAAATATATTCACATATACACAACTGCAACGACATATGAAACGAACAAACAGACCTTAAACATAAAAATACATCGAAAATTGTATTAAACAGTATGAAAAGGGATAAACACACCAAAGATAAAAATAATAATCCAAAGTAAATCTTCTGTATACAAAGATCATAAATAGTCCACAGATATTTAAGGTATAGATTATCATTTGACAAATTATTCGCAATTGCGATTTTCTTACAGCTCCACTGTATTAGGAATAGATGTTTTTCCAAGTGGTGACATTTGAAAATTTTTGCCGGGCCGGGAGTCGAACCCGGGCTTCGTAATTGCAAATAATTTGTCAAAATTATTAGACCACCATAATTTGTCAGCAAGGAAGGAATACATATTATCTGGTTACTAGATAAACTCTTAAATACACCAAAGATAAAATAGTACCAAATCCAATGTCAAGTTTCCACATAAAAAGACAATATATAATCCACAGACATTATCGTTTATATTACATGGTTACTATGTAAACTTATGATATCTTTGAAGTGCTGCTGCAGGCTATCAAAAATTACAAAAAATTATAAAACATAGTATACGTACAGCTAATAATAAAGAAACAACTGGAACATCTTCCAAAATAAACAGCACAGTCTGGGAGCAGTATAAGCAATGATATTACAAGTAAGTCGAATATTAAATAAATGTAAATTACAAATATGAATATGTATAAGAGATCACCTGTAAGATCTTATTGTATTCACAGGATCACCTGAAGATGGTTAAGGACTGAAATGAATTTATTGTGAGAACGTAATAAACATCATATAGCAGTGTAAGAAATAATATAATATTACTTACAGTTAACTTAGAAACCCGTACCCGAAAATGTGTTCCAACGACGCTACAGAGCGTCGAAGTTGCTAGAGAATAGTCTAGCCGCAGGCGCCGGTGCCTGGAACTGGGATTCTCCGTAGCGTCGTTGAATGGGGTCATACGATCAGTTTGTTCCTCAATACAACTTCTACATCCCCTGGAAATTTGTTAATGTAATGTGTAATTCTGAAACACTCTGTCGTATGGAACACACACCAATGTCAGTCTTCTACGTCCATTTACTGCCGGAAATATGCACAGGTTGAAATTTTGTGAGAGACTTTTTTTTTATTGCTTGAATGTGAGGAATCGCGCTGCGAAGCCCGAGTGCGCGAATTTCGCTTCAACCTTTATGTGTATATGCCATTAAGTATTGTTGGTAGGCAGTATTCAATGAGTTTTGTGCCACCTGAAGTTTAAGATACTGGGATGATCAAATCTTCTACAAAACTAGGCGAAAGTGGCACGTCGAGAGACATTAACTCGTACAAATTTCCGTTCAACAGGAAGCAACAAGTGTAGAGAGCTCCGATAAAACACCTTTAGTATTCCGTTGTGCCCGCCGAACTATTGAGCGCCCCCTGCCTATGGCTTCTAGCACCTAGTGCTCGTTAATTTCCTCCAGTACTAAGGCTACCTCCTTTTGGTCGAGCGCCCCAGACAGCGAGGCTTAGAATCGTCTTGTAGGGGCGTCCTTTCGTGTTCTTTCCCGGTGCATACTCAGGTATTTGCTATGTTGTCTTGCGTCGTCAGATGGATGCCATGCCGGCCGCAGTGGCCAAGCGGTCTGCGGCGCGCTAGTCACAGTCTGCACGGCCGCTATGGTCGGGGGTTCGAATCCCCCCTCGGGCATGGATGTTTGTGCCGTCTTTAGTATAAGGTAGTTCATAACTAGTTTGTAAGTTTAGAGACTGATGACCCCGCAGTTAAGTCCCTTAAGCTTAACAAACATTTGAACATTTGGAGAACTGCATGAAAACAATATGGCGTAGTGGCATCCACTGCATCAGACTGGAAGAAGAACCAAAAAGTCTTTGAAGACGTCTGTTTTAACATGATGACTAAAAATAGTTTGCAGAATCAGGTACAATAATAAAAGCAAGAAATGAAACAGTGGATGAAACACTGTTCATTTCATTCAGTGAGAAATCAGAACGTGGAGTCCCAATTATATGTTGTTTTTCTATTTATTGTACAGTTTTTTTAATTCTTTATTATACTCTTTATAAATCCAACCCATCACCTACCAAATTAATGGGTCATTCTATGCTACATACATTTTCGGTGAATTTCTAACATCATTAACATTCATTATGAAACTTACTGCAAAAGATAACCAATGATATATACCGTATCAACAAACTACAATGAGAACTATTTTGCAGTGACTACAGGCGTGTCAGAGAAGATATAAACCTAATTTGTGAGTTAAGCCCGGTGGACATGCCCCACGCACTGGGCAGGCCGTGGGTTTCACTGCAGTTACAAAAGGTGTTATCATGGAAAGGTTCAAACTGATAGCTAAACTAATTAACTATCCTTGTGAACTTAACCTACGATCATGCCCGGTTGCGCACTTGGTCCTCCTGAGGATGGCGGATTCTGCCAGATGCTGGCGGCCAGTCCACACCCACAGCCAGGTGTGAGTCTTCAGTCCACTGCGAACCGTTTACTGGTGTTATCTGTCGAAATCCTCTCTTATCTTCTGAGAGATTGCTTCAGTGAGGTTATTCATTATCTGAAATGTATCTGGTTGTTTTAGAAGGATGTAGGTGTCATGACTGGGAAGTTGACCGGTTGCGACCATATCGTATGTGGGGCACATGTTTACGACATGATCTGGTGTTCCCTCTAGATCTCCATAGTCACACTCTGGTGTCTCCCGCTTCCTAAACCGACATTGGTGTGTCGGATAAGGCCTATGGCCGGTGAGAAGGTGCAGCCAGCCTCAACTTCGTTGGAAGTGTTTCATGGCCTGTCTTTCTTGCACACTCAGTAGTAGATAGTAGGTCGGCCTTGCTGTCTCATCTTGGTCCCACAATTACTTCCACAGTTCTTACCCTCTTTTCCTGGTGGATTTCTTGTTTTCAAGCATGGTACCCATGATCTCAGTGACCTTATCTTGATTTCCCCTTTAGAGCCAGTACCAGACGGCTTGCTCCCTTACTTGATGTTGGGTGGAATGAGTCCCATTAAGACAAGGAGCGCCCCATCAGAAATCGTCCTATGAGCCCCTGAGTGTAGCAAGATGTTCCACTGTACTCTTCTCACCGCCATGGCGGGTACCGCTCGGGTGAGCCTGTGTGCGCAGCTACCAGAACCATTGCCGACATAGATGAAAAAAGTATATAGTTATGATACAACTGGAAGAGTTTGGGCGGAAGATGAAACCAGCGATGCCCACACCCAGTCAGCCTGTTTAGTGCCACCAGTGATCTTCCAGTCACCTCATCTATGTGGACCGTGAACTTACAGCATTAATCAATCACCACTCCCAGGTATCTAGCGTGTCCCCGCCGAATGACTGGTACCCAATCAATACAAACAGTTGAGTTTCGTATCAGGCTCCCATTCAGAAATAGGTACTGTGCTTTGTGAGTCGCTATGGTGAGTTTAGTGTTTCTGCATCATGACATCAAGATGCGTATAGATCTTTCAATTCTTGTTTCCAAGAGTTCATGGCTACGACCGCTGACCAACAGGAGGAGGTCGTCGGCGTAGGCTATCACCTCTAGTACATCCTCACTTGCTTTCATGTCTCTCAAAGAAGGTTCCATATTCAGATCCCAAAAGAGTATCCCCAGGACAGATTCTTGTGGACACCCCTTCATGATGATTTTACTTACTCCCACCAGGGGACAATAGCCAGACCTCCCTGTCTACACAATGGATCCTGAGACACTCATATAGAGACCCAGTGCACTCAATCTCCAGCAGAAAGGACCAGAGTGAAAGCCACCACAGGTGTCAAAGGCGCCACTGATATCAACCATGATGCCAACCACATACATGTGAGGTGTTGAGCCACAGACCTCAGCTGCCCAGAGCAAAAGCCGAATTGCCTGTCACTAATACCACACAGGCAGACAGCCTGCTGGACAGAAGTCTCTCAAACAGTTGCCCAATGACTCCTTATCTGACGCTTTTTTATGATCACCACACTTGCCCTTTTCCTCATAACCGGAAATTGGCCATTTCATGGACATTCATTGAAGAGCCTCGTTAGTTGAGGGACTATTTGGGAAGCAAGGAACTGTATCACCTCAGCTGTGATCTGGTTCGGATCTGGTGCATTTTCCTCTATTTAGTGTCTTTTTTATCTTACCAGCTACATCGTCCTCTGAGAAGGATTAGTGCTGGTGCATTGTTGAGGTAGCTGTCTGCGTCATTTCTCCATATCTACCTTTGCTTTTCTGCATCCGTTTGTTCATCATCATCGGGGAGGAGGACGCAAAGAAGAACCTCAGCAATCCTCTGCCGAGGCTCCACCATTCGGTCCCCATCCCTAATGGTGGACAAGACTCTTGGCGAGCGTATCATCTCCCTTACCAGCTTGTATGGCAGATCCCACAGGTCGGCAGCCAATTGGCCTTTGACATACCTGCAGCTGTTGAGCCAGGTTGCTCAAAGTTCTCTAGAGTACAGGTCCTTGAGATCCCTATATTGCTGGAACCAGTACTGCTTCTGTTGCCAGAATACACACCTGTGGTAATACCTCCGCGATCGTCTGACTGCCTTAGCCTCTGTAGTTCTGTGGACCATGGCGAAGGAGAGGCCGCCACAGCCGTCCCCCTGATTGGTAAGGCTGCCTGCACCGCGCGTGAGATCGCATCCCTTTTTATGTCCATCTCCTCCAACAATGCAGGCATCACACACTCCTGAGCCAGGCGTTCCTAGTTAGTAGTCTTGTTATAGTTTAGTGCCATTCCCACCCTGCGTCCCACCCGGATTCGGTGTTTGTGATGTTAAAAGTGATACATTTGTAGTCACTGGTAGTTACCCTGTTGCGAACGTTCCATTGGTCCTCTTTGTTCACCAGGTTTGGATTCGCGAGAGTGGTATCAATGTTCGTGCCGTCATCACCACCACCTACGTAGGTTGGCGGGTTCCCCGGCCTGTTGACTACTACCAGTTGGAGGCACATGCTAAGTTCCTCTGCAGCATTTCCATTCCCATCCCAGATGCGGCTGTTCTACAGGGGATTTGGCATTCAAGACCACTGTGATTATAATTTTACATTCATGCAGCACCATTACGACCTTATTCAGGTGCTGAAGGTACGTGTCGATATTATCCCCATGCTGAAAGTACATGTTGACTAGAAAGGTCAGTCCTTCCAGGAACTGCATTTAAACGACGTTGCAACGGTCGTTTGACAACTGCGAGAAGTAGGTTATCCTTAATGATCTATTGATCACGACAGTTACTGCCTTTGGATCGTCTCCAGTCTTGACAATTTGCCAGTCTGCTGCTGCAAACGCTAACTGCCCAGCTTAGGTAAGGTTTCCGAATTATTCGGATTTTCTATAATCCGGATTACATCCGGTCCGACCTAGTCCGGATCTACATCTACATGCATACTCCGCAAGCCATCCGATAGGTGTGTGGTGGAGGGTACTTTGAGTACCACTATCGGTTCTCCCTCCTATTCCAATCACTTATTGTTCCCGGAAAGAAAGATTGTCGGTATACCTCTGTGTGGGCTCTAATCTCTCTGAGTTTATCTTCATGATCTCATCGCGAGATATACGTAGGAGGGAGCAATATATAGCTAGACTCCTCGGTAAAGGTATGTTCTCGAAACTTCGACAAAAGCCCGTACCGAGAGACAGAGCGTCTCTCCTGCAGAGTCTTCCACTGGAGTTTATCGATCATCTCTGTAACGCTTTTACGATTACCAATGATCCTGTAACGAAGCGCGCTACTCTCCGTTGGATCTTTTCTACTTCCTCTATCAATAAACGAAGTTCTGTGTATTACGGCTCTGCAGCACCGCTTACGTTCGTTAATAATATGATGCATCGATGAGCGTTCGCCAGCGACTCGTTTTAGTGTCCTCGTGCTAACCCCTGCCCCTTCGAGATGAGAACGCGTAACAGAAATAATTTTTGACTTGCTACGTTGTACCACTATCTGTCGTTCGCGTGAATTCTCGTAATATCGCGAAATAGAAGTTGAAAGTCTGTCGTCTGCACTGTGAATGTCCGCGACTCAACACAATTGGGACACGCCGTATTGCCAGTTTTGGTTCATATCACCCACCACGTAATGTCAGAGGTTATGTCAGTCGACGCCCTTCACACGTTTACCGCACTATAGAGCTGTAAGGTGGACCACACTCGTTTTCCGTAAGCCACGGCACCGCCACCCTTGCTGCCTTTGGAGATAGATGGTGCAGACGCATACCGGGTGGTGGGTGAAGGCCGATGGTGGCAGTCCATGCGTCACAGATGTCGGGTTGGAGGCGTTGTGTGACGTAAATGCGATCGATCCGGCTGTCTGAGTGGCTAGTTACGTACGTCTGCCCGCTTGGTCTCCACATACGTGTTTCCAAGAACCTGCCAACTGCAGATCTTGTTTCACTGTTCACAGTTCTTGGAATGAGTTATAATGCGGCAACTGGTCCTTTGACGTCAGCACGCAGTTGAAATTGCCACCAAGAATGCAATGAGCGTGCAATGCTAAGAAGATGAGGGCAATGAAGCGGGATCGTTATCTTCATTTTTCCGTGTTTTACAGAGCGTATATAGTAGCGGGACATGTATTCAACCATCCACTATATTCCTCATAAAGCTCAATTTCGCAGTTATTCGTTGATCAATTAAAGACTGTATTGTTTTGAATGTTGTCAGTGTTTGAGAACATATACCTGTGTGAATTTCATTCACCTTTGTTTGTTTCATGTGTAACGACAGTGCTGCAGCAGTATGTCGTGACGGGTTCTCCACCGATGGCCGTGGCGGAGCGGCCGAGTGAATTGAGGCGTTATGCTACGATGCGCGAGGTCGTTCCCCGTCGGGGGTTCGAATCCCCCTCGGGTATGGATGTTTGTGCCGTCTTTAGTATAAGCTGGTTCATAAGTAGTCTGTAAGTTCAGGGACTAATGACCCCATAGTTAAGTCCCATAAGCTCTACAAATATTTGAATCTCCGCCGATGTCAGCGAGAAATGCTTGTCGCTATCGTTGATTAGCCGTAGGTCGGTGCGCTGAAACTGAAGACACTGCCTGCTGTTGCAGACTGCGATTGGTTTTTTAAATCATTAACAATGAATATATTGAAATGTAAATGAGAAATTTTTTAAATGATTTAGTCGGTTTTTGGAATCAATAGTGAAATGTAGTCTCGATGCAATTTTGATTTGTAGTACTGAATTACGTGATATTACTAACGACACATATATTTAAATAAAAAGTTTAAAAATGATGTTACTGATTTCTAAATATTGAATCAAGATGTGCAAATCATTTTTCTTAAGTGATGGTCATTTTGAAGTGAATTTTCAATGTGGTCTGAACGACTTACGAGGGAGTTGTGTGTCACTAAAGTTGCACGATTATTGATACTGAGATATCGATAGCAGTTACAGATGAGCTGTCTAATAAACAAAACTCTCATAATTAAAATTTTGCTCACGGTTTACCAACTTATTGAATCTGCCTCTGAAATGTAATTTTGAATTAATTCAATTATCAGTTTGGGGAACTTCAGCATGAAGGACATGAGGGTTAGTATTATCGATAATTATAATTTTTGTTGCTGGGGTGCTAGTTAACTTCGGGTACGAAGTCACGGCCATTAAAGAAGTTGGTTGTTTATTATATCGGAAGTTACTTAAAACTAGTACTAGCACAGTGTGGCGACCGTGACAGGACACAACTGGAACGATAAGTTCTCCAGTTGCCTATGGGCTTGAATAGAAAAATAATCGACGAAACAAGAAGATTAAGGTTTGAGACTACGAGAGCTATCGACGTTCTCAAATTCTGTCAACAACGTGGGTATCTGGTGGAGTGCAGCCAAGGCGGACGGACTCGCAGTTTTCAACGAGACTACATCCTGTCGAGTGGAGCAGCAGATTACTGTTCCCGAGAAATTTCTTTCCTTTATAAAAACACGCCCTGTACGTCTGCGGCGTGGCTACCGGGCGTACGAGACGTCAACATTGCAGCCGTGGTTGGGGGAGCCGACACAACCCATCGATCATCGAGCAGCACGAGCCATCTGACGCAGTACCACCACAACGCCGCCTCGCTGTCATCCTCAAATTTGCCGGCAGCAGTAACAGCTAATAATTACTGTTGAACTACAGACAACGAGACTACTAATTAAATAAATTTACACATCCGTGGAGTTATTTTCAAAAAGGTGAGAAGTGACAATTGTGTGAACTCATAAAGTGTCTGTTGTTATTTGTGGTTAATTTGGGTGTTAATTATTATTTGATCATGTCTAATGACGAAGTGTCAGAAGAGGATATACCTCTCCAGACTAGATTATTGCAGGATGTATTACTGCAGCTTAAAGAAATAAGAGAATTTCACAATGAATTGAAAGGACATATATCTGATGCTAAGGATAAAATGGATTGTGATATGTCTGAATTAAAAGCAAAATTGTTAGGGCAGGTAACACCGGTTCTAAGAATAAAAGTGTTTCTGATACAAAAGATCAATTAGAAGCTAGCAGCCGACCGCGGAGGCCGAGGGGACTGAGGCGCTCCAGTCACGGACTGCACGGCCACTACGGTCGGGGGTTCGAATTCCCCTTCGGGCATGGATATTTGTGTCGTCCTAGTTCGTAAGTAGTTCATAAGTAGTTTGTAAGTTTAGGGACTGATGACCCCTTAGTTAAGTCCCATTGAAAAAAAAAAAAAAAAAAAAAAAAAAAAAAAGAAGCTAGTAGAACAGTGCGGATTAATAAATCTGATTTAACTAACGATAGCATAAAATCTTTTCAAAGGGAAATCCTAGAGAGGCTAGAGGAGCATATACAAAATTCAAAAGAGGAGAAACAGCTAATGAAACAGGACGTTGCTGAAATTACTAAAAGGATCGACAATGTTAATGTCTTTGTTAATGAAGAGACACAGAAAAATAACGCTATAATCCAAGAGGAAAGTGATACATGGGTGGAGGTAGTTTGCAACCAAATGCTAGAACACCTCCAAGAAACGTCTGTTAATTTATCCGGCTCCCCTCACATTAATCAAGACGACAGAAAATATTACAAAGTAGAGAGAGAGATATTAAAAGATGCTATCAACGACATGTATAATGTGTTAGAAAATATAAAGCAGAAATCAGCTGATCGAGCAGAGGACTTACATTGTGACACCAATAAAGAAACTTCTCTGACTAATAAAATATCAAACACTGAATTGCGTTTGCAGCAGATTACAAATCTATTATTTCCCTCCGCTAAAAATAATAAATAAGGTTTTTCTCATGACATTCCCTGTGATTATACTATAAAAACTAATAAAAATGATAGTAGAACCGTTTTTGTTTGTGGAAATAATAACAATAATGAAATTAATATTGCGACAAAGGTGATTCGACTTGATCTATGCAAGATTCGATAATACGTAAACCCTCATCAGCCGACGGCTGTGAAGAATTTGATGTGATGACTAATTCTAATATGGCAAATATATTTCCGGTATTCATACAGAGTGGGGAATTTCACCCGATAATTTTCATAAGATCATTTATTAATGCACTTCCTCTCAAATGGAATAGCAATAAATGAATACAATTTGTAATAAGGCAACTCGAAAGCGAAGTTATTGAGTGGGCTATTTTAAGTAGGAGTAAATTTAAAGATTGAAAAGACTTCATACAGCAGTTTAAAGATAAATGTTGGTCGAAAGGAGAACAGAAACGAATGGCTTTAGAAATATTGAATCCTCGTCCGTATTCTAAGTGTTGGAAGGTTATCACAAATATTTCGAGTGGTATTTAAACAGAGTAAACCTTATAGATGAACCTATTAATGAAAATCATTTAATGAGAGTCCTTATCAGTAGACTACCATATTATACCAGAAAAATATGATAGAAAGGAAATGGTCGCGGACGCGTCATTTGTTGAATTATTAAAAAGACGTGAAGAGAGAGGGAGAGGGGAAGAGAAATCAGAATGGTACTGATACTAATAATAATAGTAAGTTTTGTCAGATAAAGAAGTAAAACAAAGATAGATGTTTATGAACAGGTACGAACGTAGCAACGATTCTAAAATGCGTAAGGTTGGTAATAATGAAAGTCGTGTTAATCACGCTACTGTGACCGATTCAGGACAGCTAGTTGAAGACATTATTATAGAAAATTCGGGAAACTTAATGATTCCCGTAGTGAGAGTCAACTTAAGGAAAGTTTAGATTCAAAAGTAATAATACACACTTCCAACACGTGTCAGTTTTGCTACTATAATAAAAGTAGTTGGAAAAATGATTTGCTTAAGGAAGCTAATCCTATAGTAAAACCTGTAAAACCTAGACCAATAATAAGAGGCTATATTAAAGATACACCAGTAGACATTATCTTAGATTCAGTTAGCGAAGTAAGTATCCTATGTAAGGAATTATTTATTTTGAAGAGGAAGTATTGGAACTGTCCGACGTTACCTGTAACCGGCGTAAGAATAGTGGGCGTCATTGGCAAAAAAGAGCCAAACATTCCAGAAGAGGTGTTTATTACCTTTTTTGTACCAAACGTAAATGTATCTTTCATTTTAGAAACTGATTGGCTATATAATGTGATACTCTATTTTGCGGATTTTCTAGTAATGATCAGTTATGTATCTCAGACTTTAGAAGTAAGATTTATTGAGAATCAGGACTAAGACATCGTGTATGATTCTCCTTTGTGAAAATTAGTAATTTATTAGATTCTTTTACTGAGCAAGAGGATTTAGAGTACTTCCTATATGATTCTGAGTCTTACGAAAACTTTCTTTCAGAAAAAGGTGATCAATGCTTCAACAATAATTCCTTATCACAACAGGATCGCAATGAATTAAAATTATTATTAATATAATTTAAATCAGTATTCTCTGATAAACCTTGAATTATTAAGGATTATTAATGTAAGTTTAAGATGAAAGAGCATAAACCATTCTTTAAGAAACCTTATCCTATCCCTCTAGTGTTAAAGGAATAAGCTTCTAAGGAGATTAATAGGATGGTTGAACAACATATTACTGAAAGATCATTTAGTACATATAATAATCCGCTTTTGGTAATTAAAAAAGTAACAGAAAAAGGGTCGTTAAGTTCTTGATGCTAGAGTAGTCAATAAAATCATAGAGATAGAAAGAGACAGACCTATTCCTACAGAAGAGATTTTTGTAAAGTTAGCAGGAACAAGGTACACTACTGGCCATTAAAATTGCTACACCAAGAAGAAATGCAGATGATAAACGGGTATTCATTGGACAAATATATTATACTAGAACTGACATATGATTACATTTTCACGCAATTTAGGTGCATAGATCCTGATAAATCAGTACCCAGAATAACCACCTCTGGCCGTAATAACGGCCTTGATACGCCTGGGCATTGACTCAAACAGAGCTCCAATGGTGTGTACAGATACAGATGCCCATGCAGCTTGAACACGATACCACATTTCATCAAGAGTAGTGACTGGCGTATTGTGACGAGCCAGTTCCTCGGCCACAATTGTCCAGACGTTTTCAGTTGGTGAGAGATCTGGAGAACGTGCTGGCCATGGCAGCAGTCGAACATTTTCAGTGTCCCGTACAGGACCTGCAACATGCGGTCGTGCCTTATCCTGCTGAAATGTAGGGTTTCGCAGGGATCGAATGAAGGATAGAGCCAAGGGTCGTAACACATCTAAAATGCAACGGCCACTGTTCAGCCATTGATGCGAACAAGAGGTGACTGAGACGTGTAACCAATGGCATCCCATCACGCCGGGTAATACGCCAGTATGGCGATGACTAATACACGCTTCCAATGCGCGTTCACCGCGATGTCGATAAATACGGATGCGACCATCATGATGCTGTAAACAGAACCTGGATTCACCAGAAAAAAAATGACGTTTTGCCATTCGTGCACCCAGGTTCGTCGTTGCGTACACCATTGCAGGCGTTCCTGTCTGTGATGCAGCGTCAAGGGTAACCGCAGCCATGGTCTCCAAGCTGATAGTCCATTCTGCTGCAAACGTCGTCGAACTGTTCGTGCTCATGGGTGTTGTCTTGCAAACGTCCCCATCTGTTGACTGAGGGATCGAGACGTGGCTGCACGATCCGTTACAGCCATGCAGAACGGTATCTGTCATCTCGACTGTTAGTGATACGACGCCGTTGGGATCCAGCACGGCGTTCCGTATTGCCCTCCTAAACCCACAGATTCCATTTTCTGCTAACAGTCATTGGATCGCGACCAACGCGGGCTGCAATGTCGCGATACGATAAACCGCAATCGCGATAGGCTACAATCCGACCTCTATCAAAGTCGGAAACGTGTTGGTACGCATTTCTCCTCCTTACACGAGGCATCACAACTACGTTTCACCAGGCAACGTCGGTCAACTGCTGTTTGTGTATGAGAAATCGGTTGGAAACTTTCCTCATGTCAGCACGTTGTAGGTGCGCCACCTGCGCAAACCTTCTGTGAATGCTCTGAAAACATAATCATTTGCATATCACAGCATCTTCTTCCTGTCGGTTAAATTTCGCGTCTTTAACACGTCATCTTCGTGGTGTAGCAATTTTAATGTGGAGTGTAGATTTGTATCAGTATAAACAATTTAGATATCACAATTACTTCGTAGTATACTTTGTTTTAGTGCTGAAATTTAATTTGCCAATGCATACTGCTTATGAATGTCAACTCTGTATAATTATTTATGTATGAACCGATTGCCAACAAATTTGCACGAGTAGCTGCTTGTAAACTTATTGATCTGATGGAAATTGTGATTGTTTATTTTGTTCCTACTTGCGCTACATGTACTGTTAAACAATGACAAAGTTAGTGAAAAATTACGTATGGACTGATGGTTAAAGTGACAAATGTACTGTCGTATCTTCCCGCTATCACGTATGGACTCATTATGACTGCTTGGCCACGCACCGTGGCAGTAGCGCGACAATCAAGGAGCAATTCAGATAGATATTTACACCTACCTAACCAACGAGTACATATTTTTCAACATATTTTTCTGACAACTTGTGTCGGCGGTGTCATGGGATCGTCCGTCATTTGGTACAGGGCATCGTGGGAGTAGGAATCCTTCCGCAAGCCGGCCGCGTTGGCCGTGGGGACTGAGGCGCTCCAGTCACGGTCTGCACGGCCACTACGGTCGGGGGTTCGAATCCCTCCTCGGGCATGGATATTTGTGCCGTCTTTAGTCTTAGGTAGTTCATAAGAAGTTTGTAAGCTTAGGGACTGATGACCCCGTAGTTAAGTCTCATAAGTTCTACAAACATTTGAACATTTTCCTTCTGCAAGGCGGCAGCGTGTGAACAGGCGGCGGACGAAATAATACTAACACCATGCAGTACACTACATCTTGTAGCAGGATGGCACCATTGCTTTTTGTTCTGCGATGGTCAACACAAAGAATCGGTGAAGTAAGTGAATTCCCTGAATCCAAGAATGACGCCAAACCGATGCGGTACGTCGGAGCATGTGTGACACAAACGGCTGCGTAGTTTAACATTTCATTAGCGACAATATTCTCGCTAACAACCGTGTACACAAAGTAAGGAGGCTGTCCTCGGCGCTTGGCTGCCCTGCTGCCGGATTGCTGCCGCCGCCTGCCCAGAACGCTACCTCGAGGACATCGGCAGGTGCCTTCGCCATTGGATCAATCCCGACGCTACGGTGGCGGCTGCTGGTGGCCGGGACTCCCGCTGTGGACCGGTGCCGCGCCGCTGCCAGAGCCACCGCTCTTGTCAACCGAGGATCGCTGTTCCCCACACTGGATAAGGGAAGCTCAGATCGGAAGACGCAGCCCGTGCCGCCTTCACATGGTAACTTCGCCGCCACAGCACCAGCCGCCGCCGGTAGTTCCTGCCCTGCCTCCCCTGTACTCCAGGACTCCCCTCCAACCTCCCGTCGAAGTCCTCTTCGCCGCCGACGCAGCCGTCACCACCTTGGACTACGCCGCTCTTCACTCTCTTACTGGTAATCTTTGTCTCACTTCCAGTTTTACCAACACTCATCACCAGATATCAACCACCAGCACCTTCATCCTATACACTACCACCCCCATTCAAGCCCCACCACCACCACACAGAACAAATCCTACCAGCACACTTCCCCCCCCCCATCCGATTAGTACCATTCTCTTTGATTCCACCGCCACCCAAGGTCTTCCTCCCCCTTCTACCGTTCCTTTGTTCCCCCTCACTGACCCCCGAGAATACACCACCATCTCCTCTCCTGCTCACACCGATGCTCGCCATGCCACAGTGGTAGACACACTGCAATCACCTTCACCTCAGACACACTGACAGCAAAGCCCCACTCCCTGCCACATTCCTTTCCAGCCCATCCAGCAACTCCCAACCTCCCATGCCACCAAAAGATCAACCAAATGCACCAACGCAGAACCTGCCGCCTCCATCTCCAAAAAAGCCCCCCTCCCCCTCCTATCTCCTTTGCCCCCCCCCCCGACCTCATGAACACTATACCCATCCCCACCATCAAGCTCCCGACCTTCACACCTTTCTCCTCTCCTGCCCTAATCATCGATTCTTGGATAATCACACCCTCTCCATAGAAATCCGCAAATACTTTCCTGCCGCCTCCTATCTCAAATCAACCCATGTAAGGACACAGTCCTCATCAAATCCTCTAGTCCCACCTTCCACAAAGACCTACTCCAAAGGCTTCCCCATATCCACTTTGGTCCCCACACCACCCTCACCCCACTCTACATTGCGTCCTGACCCTGTGCTCCCCCCTCTCACCGCCCACCCACTCTCACCGCCATGATCACTAAGCTTAGCCCGGTGATCATGGAGGAGGAGGTTTTGGGCCAATTAAACTCCCACCCAGAACTGTCCATCTGCTCCACCAAGTGGATCCATAACTTCACCAGCACCACCTACCTGATGCAGATTTTTACTGAATCCACATCACCCATCGACTGCGTCCTCCTTGAGGGCGTGTTGATCTATGACTGCCGTCACAAGGTGGAACCTTCCCACTCCCAACCCCAATCTTACCGCTGCACCCAATGCCTTACCTATAATGACCATTTAACCGAAAACTGCTGCAACCCACCCACCTATCCCCATTTCCTGAAACAATGTCCCAATCTTGCTTCCCCACCCCTCTGTAACACCTATGGTGGCCCCCATCCTACCCATTCATACAAATGCAAATCCATCCCTCCCCCTAGTCCCACTGCCTCTGAACTCACTGTCCCCATCTGCCCTATCAACCCACTTATGTATCCCAACAACTTCCCCCCCCCACCCATAGTTGAGGACGTCATCCGATTTGTAACCACCATCCTCCAAAACATCCACCCATTCCAGTGTCCCCACATCCTACAACAGATCGCCCTAGCTGCCCACTCTGTCTTCAGCCTCAAAACCTACACAACCTTCTCACACAACCATTCCCACTTCACTTTCTTCCAGCAAGTGACCTCATTTAAACACACTTTAACCCATTTCCCGTTTACCCTCTCCCACTTCCTCTTTTCCCCCTCAGTTCCCCACATGGCACACCCATCCTATACCCTCCTATACCACAACATTCACTCCCTTCCTGCAAACAAAGGGCTCTTTATGCACACCCTAATCCCACCACCAGATGGATGCCTTTGCTACTGAATGAGTCCTTCCTGTAACCCCATCGTCCCATTAGCAATGCTTCTTATATCATACTGATGGACTCCCACCCCTGGCTTAAGGTTGAGTGGCGATTGGCTACCTTCATCATCACTCTGAATGGCTACAACCTCTCCTAAATGATCCCACTGAGCACCTCATCCACACCCTCTTCCTCCCTTCCCTCACCATTACCCTCACAACCATATATGTCCGTAGCACTGCTCCTCTCCTTCCTTTCCCACATCGATCGATCCTTCCCGACCAATGTGACTACCGCCGATCTAAACCTATCTTCCTGTCCTTCTGCCGAACTCCGGCGGTGGCGTCAATTTGACGGGGCGACATTCTCCCCGTGCCCCACCCCACCTGTCCCAAAAGCAACACCACACCCAACGCCGTCTTGGCATTTCCCAACCTCCTTGGGCGCCTAACGGAGGAAGTCCTTGACCTCATAAGCAGTGACCAAGCCCCAGTCCTACTCCCCATAGACCACCACCCTCCCACTGCCTGTGCTCTCCGTTCTGCCCCTCCATCCAAACTTACCCTCTGACAACTCCCATGCTGACTGGGATGCCTACCGGTGAGCCACTGACACCTGGGTCACTAGCCACCTGCTCCCCCTCTTCACTCCTGTCGATATCGATCATGCCACCTCCTTCCTCCACCAAGACTGTAGCTGAGGCGGTACAAGCCCACATCCCCATCAAAGCTATCCACCCCCACCCTTCCTCCATAGGCCATCCTCCTTCTTCATGAATCCTGCTGTCTCTACTGTTCCTTCCTGTGGACTCGTGATGGAGGCACACTCACTCGCCACCGGTACGTCTAACATCACATCAGAAACCTCCTGTCTGCGAAAAACGCCGGGACTGGCGACAGTCATGCACCTGTTTTAATAAAACCCTCCCTGTCAACTCCTCCAAGTACTGGCAGGCCTTCCACTGACTTACTGGCAGTCATTCCACACCGCATTACGCACTCCTTCACGAAGACCATCTTTTTCCTTGCCGAAAAACGTAATTGTCTTTATTTTTAGATACTCCACTGACAATATTAGTTACAGATTAGCACGTAGTAGTAAATGAAATAGGAGAACAACACGATTCAGATGATGTGTTGACATCGTTTACATTAATTTCATATCAAAAGTTATTCAGGAAACTAATATTTATTGACTTGAAAAAATCCAGAGGCTAAACTAATTGAACAACAGTAACGATCGAGGGCTCAAATGAAAGGTCTCCTCAAGTCGAAAAGTTTGGTATAACCATATTATCTATAACACTTATATTGTGCATTATAAGAACTTTTAAGGAGGAACAATAGTGATTTGTTAATTACAATTAATACAAGACAGATACACAAACAGCGAGGCAGTGATAAGTTGCAGGTGTTGTAAACACACAATATGACCTTTTTAGAATATATTATTTTTGTTTATTTGAATATTTTGTCTTTGTGTAAACTACATCAATTTGTTTATCGACCGCAATTTGTTTAAATTAATGAGCACAGTAATTCGGAACAGTGCATAGGAAAGAGGCCTGGAAAATATACCTGAAAAACTCTTTAAGTAAATGATTACTTAAATATTCATTGTGCGACGACCAAAAGACTTATTTATCTTTCATGCTGAAAGAAAAAATTGTTTAAACTTAAGATTTTGGGGGTCTTATTAGAGTTGAAAATTAAAGTAAAATATGTATTTGCATTAGAATCTTAGCGCTCATCTAACGATGCCGTCATATCAACATTTCAGTCATTATTTAAAACGTTTTGTACACTACTGGGAGAGCCACTGAACCTCGTTAGGGGAACGTATTACTGGAATGACCCCGCAGATCATATATAAGTGGGTGCCGCGAGCGGCCCAGGATCAGTCGACGGCAGTTCAGTCTCGATGGCAGACGTGTGTTGCGAGTGTAGGGGAATCGAGTGACACAATAGGTGATGAATATAACCGCAGAATCCGCCGCGCTGGACTCTAAATATTTCGAACGCATGTGGACTTTGAAACAGTTGTCGGAATTCAGTAATTTTTTGTCGCATTCTGACTTGGGTTTTTGGATAGAACAACTAACTTCAATAGCAATCATTTTAGAAACATGCATATAGCTATTTTGTTAGCAATGTTGGGGGATCGAGCTTATCATACCAGATGGAGTCTAACGTAGTTAGTGGTCCTCGCCAGACATAATCATGCAATGGGCAATAAACAATTTTAGAAAAACGCAAACCTTATGTGGTATTCAGTTACTTTAGTAGATGCCGCCCTAGTTAAACATTTCCTGACTTTGAAATTGAAAATTTATTATACGTGTTTGGACAGCAACGAGTCAAAAGTAGCAGAAAGAAGTCATCCACGAAGACGAAGTTAGTTACTTTAACGGTCCGTACCGTTACATTTGGGGGCTCGTCCGGGATTTCTAGATTGCTACACAGCTAGGCCCGAAGGTCAGAGAAACTAGGAGTGAGCTACAACAAGTGAGGAATGTTACCGTGAACGCAAGGAGCCAACACACAACATAGATCGCACCGCCGGCGCCGCTGCCGCTGCAGAATTCGCAGCTACAGCGCCAAGCAGTGTTTGTCAAGAGTAGCATCCAGCCAACGAGTACACCACTTTACACCAAAGGCAGCAAGCAGGACGCAGTACTGTTATTGGGGCAGCATTGGCAAATTTTTTGCGTTGTTTTCTGCAGTGTGTTAGCCCTGTCTGACCAAACCGCCCAGTTAATGTGGGTCAGAGTGCACAGGTAGCGATGCAGGTAGTCCTACAGGGTCAGAGGGGGCTGAACGTAAATGCATTGGGGAATTTGAGGTCAGTTTATCAACGCTGAATCAGTTAGAAAAATGATGTTAATGATACATGATATGAATAGTCAAAATAGATAAATGAATAATAGTTTGAATAGTAGAATTGGAGACATGAATAGTAAAATTGGAGAAATGAGTAGTCAAATCAGTTGTGAAATGAGTGGTCAAATTGGAGAATTGAGTAATCGAATGGACACTCACATTAGTGAAAGTAAGATTCAGAACACTAATTTGAATAGTAAAATAGGTGAATTGAATGATGAAATAAAAAATCAAAGAAGTGTTTTTATGGGTGAAATAAATGAGAGTAAAGAAAAAAATAGTATCTCAAAACGAGAAATTTTGTGATAGGTTAAATGGGTTCTAAATCCAAGTTAAAGAAACTGATCAGAAATTAACTTGATAGGGTAGCTGAAGTTGAGGGTGATTTGGGCGAGAGGATAGATGCTGTGCAATAGAGGTGAAAGAGGGAGATGAAAGAGACGGTATCGAAGCTAGAAACAGTAAAAAGGAGTATAGGAATATATACAACGTAGCCCTGTGCCAGGCTGAAGAATTAAAAACAGTAAGATGTGAAAAGTTTTAGCAAAGAAGTGGAAGGCATTAAGAATTCTTTTGATAGTATCATTATGACTCCGTTAGGGACTTCACGGGTAATTCCAAGCCCTAACATCAAAAGTTTTAATGGGAGTAAAAAATATCACGTAGTAGATTTCTTGGCCACATGTAAAAAATATTTCGTTACAGGCATGTCTGATGAGGCAAAAGTTAAATATGTGAAGTGGCGCTTGATGGAAGTGCACAGACGGGGGCAAATAAGCACGCTGCTGATGTTACAGATTTTGCCAAGTTTGAGGCACTTGTATGAAACAAATACCGCAGTCAAAAGAAACAGACACGTCTGAAAAACGAATTCTTAAACGGAGATTATTACCGTAATGACTGGGGAAATCTGCGGGAGTTTTGCGAGTGGGAATTGAAAAAAAGAAAATAAATAAATAAATAAATAAATTAGTGCACCTGGACAAGCCGTTAAGTGCGATTGTGATCTCTACGTTAATAAGACGTATGCCAGACTGGTTACAATGAGATCTGAAACACAGTCCTACAGACTGCGTCGAGAGTTTTCTCGATTACGTGGAACGCATGGATTTTGCAATGCACCATCGTTATAGAGGAGGAAATAACGAGAAAGGACAGAAACAATGGTGTAACGCAAGGAATAACGGCGAGCAAAATAATGATAAGACTAACGACCAGCGGCAGGGAAACTAAAGACGTTCCTAACTGTGGTCCGTGAAGGGGGCGAACGAAGGAAACGAAAAGGGGCCTGGAATAAGGTAAAGAATATGAACCACAATTTTACTGGTAATGAAAGTAAGGGAGATATACATGTGTTCAATGCTGGGACAATTTTAGGGAGTGAAGAACAATGGAATGGATGGCGGGAGCATGATTTATTAAAGGAAAAAAACATGGTAGGAGATTACTCGAAACTTCAGGAAAGGACCCAGTTATAAGAAGTAGTAAGAATTCTTGTGTGGGCGAAATCATAGGCTTGGCGGTACTCGATCTGGGCAGTCAGGAAGATGTAAAGGTCATGGCAAAATTTGATTCCGAATGCGTCAATGTCAGGGAGGCTGGCGTTCAGGTAGTGGAACCTGCCGCAGCTGATGTGCGTTAACACGACGATGTTTGCACGGAGAGTTTGTATACCTTGCCGGAGGAGGCTGGAGGTAACATTACGGCGGTCGCGACGGCTGGCACTCTGGTGTCAGGCGCAAACAGCTGCAGCCAATCAGAAGATGTTATTGATAACTGTAGCGAGGTCAGGCAATCCATCATTACTGATGACGAACAGCAAATTGCCGTTGACGATATAAATACTGACTGGCCCAGCAAGGGGGAAGTGATTTTATGCCTAATGATTACATCTCAAAATCCAAATTTATGATTCACTTGTCTCCATAGAAATGGGCAAGTGAAAAGTTCGACTTTGCTAGAAAACTAAAGGTGTTAAGTGAGAGTCAGTCTGAGTTTTGCAAGGTATTTAATGAAATTTTTAATAATGATTTAAAGCTGGAACCATCAAATGAAACAGTTCAAATGTTCAAATGTTTGTAGAACTTATGGGACTTAACTACGGGGTCATCAGTCCCTAAGCTTACAAACTACTTATGAATTAGCTATGTCTAAGGACGGCACAAATATCCATGCCCGAGGGGGGATTCGAACCCTCGACCGTAGTGGCCGTGCAGACCGTGACTGCAGCGTCTCAGTCCCCTCGGCCACCGCGGCCGGCCAATGAAACAGTAATTGGTACATTATACATAGATAGATTTAAAGGAATAGAAAGAGGTTTATTGGCAGAGACTGAGCGTAGGAAGGATCCAGTCGAGAAAGTACTACCGTTAATTAAAGTGGTAATTAATGGTACAGCTGCTATTGTCTTGTTGATTCTGGGAGCAATGTCCGTAGCGTTTCTCTATCCTTTTTTTTGTTTTTTGTTTTTGTTTTTTTTTTTTTTTTAATATGTTGTAAATGATGATACCATCGTATTTCCAGGTAGTACTGTTAAGATGAAAACAACAACTGGAAGTCGTAGTTAACCTATAAAAAAACTAAGTAATTTTTTGAATTAGGCATTGATGGCGTAATGTATGCACGCAGGTTTTTTTTTTTTTTTTTTTTTCTTTTTTTTTTTTACTGTTGATAAATTGTGCACTAACATTCTAGTGGATTCAGACTTACTAAAGAAGAACGTAGGAAATCTTAATTACAGTGACATGGACCGCGAGCCAAACAATGGTATATACACAAAACACGTCATATCTAAATGTATCTGTGATTTCTTGTATGTGTGCAAGAGATTTAATATTTTGAGGGTCTGTATTTGTGGTTTATTGTAATTTGATAATTGTGAGGAGTGTTTTATGGTAATAATTAATCTGATCGATTAATTCTTGGTGCGCAGAGGAGGCGGAAACTTCTAAGCAGCTCAGAGAATAATTACTCTGGATAATTAATTCTTGGTGCGCGAGGGAGCGCACGAATTATCGTATGTTTTGAAGAATTAATTTTTGGTGCGCGGAGGTGGGGCTCCGTATAAAAAGGGAAGTTTTTGTTTTTGTGGGTAAATGATTAATTTTTGTGATATTCAGGGATTTAAAACTGACAATGTGTCAGTCATTTTGGAAGGATTAAATTTCGATGAGCGTAGATACCGTTCTCTAACGTGTCTAGTGTAGTACATTGGGGTTATTAATTATTGCTAGCACCAATGACGCAGGAGAAGTAAAAGCGGCAATCGCGTGTATCACTCTCAGCGCAGTGACTGTACAGATCGTCCTTTCCGATAAATAGCTTCCAGCTGTTGGTATTTTATCTGTCAGGAGGGGGTGTGAATTCTGTAGGTTCTACGGTGGGCGTCATATCAACATTTCAATCATTATAGGTGATGAACATAGTCGCAGAATCCGCCGAGATGGACTCTGAAATATTTCGAACGTATGTGGACTTTGATTTTGAAACAGTTGTCGGAACTCAGAAATTTTTTATCCAATTCTGTCTTGGGTTTTTGGATAGAACAATGAACTTTAGTAGCAATCATTTTAGGAACATTATCCAAATGATTAAAGATTCATATAGCTATTTTGTTAGCAATATTGGGAGCTGGAGCTAATCATACCAGACGGAGTCTGCCGCGGTGGAGTAGCCAAGCGGTCTAAAGCACCTCGCTGCGGGGCGCGCGGTTGCTCGCCGTAGAGGTTCGAGTCATCCCTGGGACATGGGTCTGTGTGTTTGTCCTTAGGTTAATTTACCTAGGTTTAAGTAAGCTACGGACTGATGACCACGCAGTGTGGTCCGATAGATTTACAGACATTTGAACAGACGGAGTCTAACGAATTTAGTGGTTCTCGCCAGACATAATCATGCAATGGGAAATAAACAATTTTTGTAAAAACGCAAACGACATGTTGTAGCCATTTATTTAGTAGATGCCGCCCTAGTTAAACATTCCCTGACTTTGAAATTGAAAGTTTAGTTTTACAAATAAATCTATACCTGTATGGACTGCGACGAGCCGAAAGTAGCAGGAATAAGTCATCCCCTAAGACAAAGTATGTTTGAGGGTCCGTACCACTACAATGCAAAGCAGCTGTCAGACAAATTTCCCTTCAGTTGCGAAAATGTGTTCAAATGTTTGTAAAGGTTATGGGACTTAACTACGGGGTCATCAGTCCCTAAACTTACAAACTACTTACGAACTAGGACGGCACAAATATCCATGCCCGAGGGGAGATTCGAACCCCCGACCGTAGTGGCCGTGCAGACCGTGACTGGCGCGCCTCAGTCCCCTCGGCCACCGCGGCCGGCCTTCAGTTACGACCATCAACCGTTGACGACAATATAGCCATCACAGTAAGTTCGTTTTCTGTCGCAGGCGTTGTGGAAGTAACGGCCGCACCACAGCGTCTGATCTTGGAGCCAGAACAAGATTCAAGTAACTCCCCGATAGGCGTGCCTGCAAATTTACCATCAACCGGAAGCAGCTGACTGGCCCCAAGCGTAGCATATTCCTGGCTTGTAACGGCCATCTGTTGGCGGGAACAGGCCATTTCTGTCTTCAAGTCCCGATATAGTTTCAGATGTTTGTATAGCTTATGGGACTTAACTACGGGGTCATCAGTCCCTAAACTTAGAAACGACTTACGAACTAGCTAAGACTAAGGACGGCACAAATATCCATGCCCGAGGGGGGATTCGAACCCCCGACCGTAGTGGCCGTACAGACCGTGACTGGCGCGCCTCAGTCCCCACGGCTACCACGGCCGGTCCCGACATAGTGCGTGGCGGAGGCTACCTCATACTTGAGAGCCTGCATAACAAGAGAGCGGCCAACTGGCCGGTGGTCGCCATGTTTTTACCAGACTGCGAGTGGGACGTGCATTTAGATAGCGACCCAGGCAGAAATGCAGCCACATAACGACTGAAATTAGGCATCAGTTCCACCCATGAGACCAAAGCAGATGTTCTTGCTTATTAATCAGTATGTGGATAAAACAAATGTCATCCATCTATGCGTATCTATCTAGGCCTAATAAATTTGGAATGAAATAAGTCTCGTGAAGATGTGTGCAAGTCTGCCGAATGTTAATACCATATTTTATGATGTCCTGGTAACTTCGACAGTTGTTAGATGATTAATAAGAAAGTGAGTTATTTCATGTTATGCATCTCAAAGTGTCAGATTTTTCTGTCTGCATATCCATCGCTCAAATTACTACACTATTATCACTTTACGCCGTCTTATAATGCATTTTAAGGGCCCTCCTGTCGATCTTATAACATTTTCCTACAGTGGGAAGTACCAAAACCTCATTGTGTACACACTTTTAGGAATGCAGTACTAAAGAAAATCGGACAAGTACCAATATTAACTCTACTGGGTTAGGGTTGGGTTGTTTGGTTGGGATAGGGGGACTAAACTATTGAGGTTATCAGTCCCCTGGTGGGGAGGGGAAGGAGTGAGGATAAGGAAGAAAGGGAGGGGGGAAAGGAAATGCAGTCTGGGAAGTAAAGAAGGAAGGAAGACTGCATTATCTCCGTGCTCGCCACGCACGTACTCACGAAAGAACCGTGAGCCCCCTGGGGGTAACTGAAACAGCAGAAACAGACTTAAAATAAGTAACTGAATATCTACGAGTTAATATTCCCCCGCCCCTTTTCATGTTACATCCCGTAATCAATTATAGGGTTGTAAATAGCCAATAATACATGTTACAACATACCTTTTCAGCACGACGTGTCAAAAACCGAAACGATGAACTAACAAAAGGTACAAAATACTGATAAAAAAACCTTTACCACTGACGATCCAAACGCATGATCTTCACATTACGAATTCATTACGCAACCCCTCTACCACGCGAGTATTATACAGACTGCACTTCCATGAATGACTTTCATCAATGCCTTTATTTCATGAGGAGGGGGAAGCAGAAAACACTTACTTCACAGACAGGAATAATTAGTTGGTTTCTATAAATCGCCTTTACGGTTCCCACTATCTCCATTAACCCTTTCAGACCTGGTATTCATTGTAATCCACACAGACTTTGTATTAAGTTTAGAACACTATACGAATGCGCTTTACTTTGAGACCCACTAGCCTGTTTACTGGACTCTGTTGCTTTTAGTTTCGTGCTTTTTGCTGCCATCTGTCCCCAGAATGGGGTCCTACAATGAAAAATAGTGAACATGGCCGACCCGTTGTGGAATACGTCAGACATGATATCATTTAATGAAATTAATTTATGAATTTGCACAAATTCCACTTTGCGATATAAGTTCCGTAATGATTATAGAGTGACATATATAACTGTTGACTTCTTATTTCACATCCTTAACTCCCTTCCAGACCTAGAGTGCAATTTATTTGGCATTTTTTTATTTTTGGAACCAAGTATTAAAATTTTTAATTTTCCACAAATATACAATAGACAGGGACTTATGGACGTGAAAAAGTGCAAAAATATGTTTTATTCTATTTTTAAAATAATTCAGGACTGAAAGGGTTAAATTTCATCGCCCACTGTTTACGTTTTTCCTCATTCCTTGCGAACACAATCATCATATAACAATATTAAGACTAATGACAACCGCAGTTTTGTTCCGCTAAAACAAAATAAACATATCATCTTCACTTCTGTTTTTACAGCCAACAACAGAACAACGAGGCATTTCTGTTGACTGCCCTTAATGATTTAGTAATAATTACACTCAGTAAATCACTTAAAATCAACATCTAATCTTAAATATTGCCGCGTAGCTCTAAAGTTATCGTCAACGATCGACGCACGATTTACGTAAACAGAACCGACAGAAGATGCGCAAAAGTGGGGCAGTGCTATAGTAATACAATCTGTACGTAACTGTACAGTGAGATAGCTGTCAGAAGCATTCAAGACCCTCTACAGCACCGAAACGCACACAGTAGCTATTCACACACATACAAAGCCAGCCAAGTTCGGTGAAAACATGTCGTCCAGCCAATCAGCAGCGGTATCATTGTTGTCCACTCTCTCCCTATACACGCTCTCTACCTCGTACCACTACTAGTCAGTTTTTCCTGTTCCACTCCACAACAGAATCAGTGAAAAATGATTGTCTGTTCTGTCTGCCTTTGTAAAAGCCCTGACTCAAAACTTATCTTTGTTATCCATAAGCGAAGTGTGATTTGTCGGCAAAAGTATCGTTCTGCTGTCAGCTTCAAATACCGGTCCTCTAAATTTCATATATATATATATATATCAACAATCCGAAGATTGGTTTGAACACCACAGTGCTTTACTAGGCATGGTCCTGTTTGGAGGTGGTATGCCGTTGCCTTCCTCCGACCTTCGAACTGACTTACCCAGCCAGTTATAGGGGGACCTACAGTTTAACGTGGGTTCCGAACCACACTCACACACACACACACACACACACACACACACACACACACACACACACATATATATATATATATATATATATATATATATATATATATATATATATTTCGACAGTTGCGATAATTTTCGAATTCAGCTACTCTTGTAAAGATGGCCAATCGATATGTAACAAATGGAAACTTGTGCCGTACCGGGACTCGAACCCGTGTCTCCTGCATTTCTTGAGCGGTCGCCTTAACCTCTCGGCCACCCGTGCACACTCCACGGACAAACCGAAACTTCCAGGTGTCACTCGAGTCTCTCTCTCTCAAATGCTGCTGAAATGATCCGGGTTCGAGTCTCGGTCCAGCACAAATTTTCATGTGTTACCGATCGGGTATGGTTTTGTGTGTTGTCCTTAGGTTAGTGTAAGTAGTTTGTAAGTCTAGGGACCGATGACCATAGCAGTTTGGTCCCTTAGGTTTACAAATATCTGAATATTTAATCCATGGAGGCAATTTCGGTATTGCAGTTATCTGGCATCGCAGTCAGTAGAGGAGACGATCTACTGTTCGTAGTCTCTTCGGGTTTTCTGCCGGATACTAAAGTCAAACTGATTTTATTTTAGTAGTAGATTTTATGCTATCGTTTGTTAAATCAGATTTATTAATCAGCACTGTTCTACTAGCTTCTTCTTTTTTTTTCAATGGGACTTAACTACGGGGTCATCAGTCCCTAAACTTACAAACTACTTATGAACTACTTACGAACTAGGACGGCACAAATATCCATGCCCGAGGGGGGATTCGAACCCCCGACCGTAGTGGCCGTGCAGACCATGACTGAAACGCCTCAGTCCCCTCGGCCACCGCGGCCGACTACGAAAAACTATTACGCCGGCAAAGCCTACGAAGACACAGGCGATCTATTGATATAAATTTTTGTAAACCGTTTTATCAAAACTTTATTATTTTGCCAATATCTCTGTTGCATACAAATTGATTACTAGATTCTGCAATAAAAATCGCAGTCTTCAGATCCAAAAACTCGTATAGTAGTCATGACATTCTTGTAATGACATATGCCGCATTTGTTCAAATGTTTGTAAATCTATGAGACTAAACTACTCTGGTCCTAGGCTTCACAAACTAGTTAAACTAACTTATGCTAAGGACAACAAATACACCCATGCCCGAGAAAGGACTCGAACCTCCGACGGCGAGCAGCGGCGCGCTCCGCAGATAGACGCCGTGGAACACTCGGCCAACCCACCGCGGCACGCATATGTAACAAGAAATGGGAGTACATGTAAAGATAAGGCAGTTAAGCAGTGTATACTCTCCAAATATATGCCCACGTTGTGCGTATACGCCACGCGGGAATATTCGCGCGCTCTGGAGCGCCATTTTGCGGGTTGCGCGGCCACTCCCGCTAGAGTTTCGAGTCCTCCATGTGCATGGGTGCTGGTGTCGTCCTTAGCGTACGTTAATATAAAATGTTCGAATGTTCTTAATCGTATTGAACGACACTAATGTGGTCCCCAAGTGATATTACAGATACAGGGGGAAGCAGTTTGTTTCCACGTGAAAGGCGGGTTTTGCCAGGCTGTTGGGTTCCCCAGCCGGTCGGCTACCAGTTTGAACCAAGTGAATGGGCAGGGTTTCAGGATTTCCCTAATGTGCTCGGAAACCGGAAACACTTGGCTGAGCGAGGGTGCTATTCCAGATTGCAACTGAAATACAGTATAGCCACAAACATTATTCTAAAAATCCATATAAAATCAGGGCATGATTATACGACATATGATTATATGAATGGATTCAGGAGACTTGGGAGAATCAAACGCCGTAATTACAATTTCAATATCCCTTACAGATAAAAAGCCGACAAATTTCAGTACTATAATGATAATATTATAAGACTTATATTTACAATTATTGATACATAGTATTATCAGTAACAGTTTAAGAAGCAAATAGACTGCATTGCACCACGCTACCTATCTTAACAGACGTGCCACGTTATTTCCGTAGTCTTTCAATAAGCTTTATTTTACTCTCTTGTTCTGCTTTTCGTCGAGGTAGTACTAGTAATATTCTTGTGTTAGAACATAGATTCCACCACAGAAACACAAAAAATGAACCTAGCAAAGCGCATTACATTTATATATGTATTGTATTATATTTAACATTATTCTTAGTAACGTTCGTTTTATGTTGAAGACTGTCACTTAAATATTTCATGGCCGACTAAAAATAGTAGATATGCAGCAAATAATTTACATATAAACAATTATAAGTATTTGTGGACGATAACTGAATATATTTGTATAAAAAGCCATGATAAATTGAATATTAATTGTGTAACTATATTTCGACGGCGGCAGTATATTTGAACAGTGTGACGCCACGCTTAATGGCTATCTGAGCAAAGAGCTTCAGTCTCAACCGTTTAAAAAAAAAAAAAAAAAAAAAAAAAATGTTCAAATGTTTGTATAGTCTATGGGACTTTACTACGGGGTCATCAGTCCCTAAACTTACAAACTACTTATGAACTACTTACAACGAAGGACGGCACAAATATCCATGCCCGAGGGGGGATTCGAACCCCTGACCGTAGTGGTCGTGACTGGAGCGCCTCACTCCCCTCGGCCACCGCGGCTGGCTGTCCTTCATCCATGGCTGGCAAGACGTCATGTGAGAAAAGGGCAAGCTGAGTTTCACATGACCGATGTTTCCCAAACCCGTGCTGATTCATAGAAAGAAGCTTTTCCGTTTCAAGGAAATTTACTCTTCGGTACTGTAAGGTTCCATTGTACATACAACACAGCACAGGTGGCTCTCCTCAAACGCGATTGATACCCTTTGAGATTGTGTAGGCCTACTGTATTCGGCCTATACGTTCTGAGTGTATGGTGTGATTCCAACTCCACCTCTTGGCAATGTTCCGTTGTGTAAACAACGAACATAGGACGGCCTGAACCGCGCAAGGGGTAAACCGTACGATGTTACAAACTATGAGTCATTGGCGGCTTGGAACCATACATTCGTAATTATCTCGCAAACGACTCGTTTGCGGGCCCATGTTTACTGGGGTACTTTTGCTTTTGTTATCGTGTACTTTCAAGCGTGTAAGTTTGCGCCATCCTTTATAATACACCCTATATAAATAAGACAAAACAATCAAAATATCCACGGGTGTACTGCTGGTCTACAGTGTCCAACGGGCACTGGACACTGTAAACCGGCAGTACTACCATCGATATTTTGATTATCAAATACGCCGGGAGAAACTCCGGAATCGCAAGACAATACAAGTTTGTTCATTTCAATACGGATTTGGAAGAAAGGAAGGAAGCTTAGAGTTTAACATCCCGTCGACAGCTTCGTCATTAGAGACGGAGCTAATCCTCACAGTTATGGGTAAGGATGGAAAAGGAAATCGGCCGTGCCTTTTGAAAGGAACCACCCTGGCGTGGAGTGATTTAGAGAAATCATGGATAACCTAAATCTCGATGGTCGGAGGTGGATTTGAACCACCGTCCTCCCGAATGCGAGTCCAGTGCGTTACCAAATACGGATTTGCTTCACCCATTGGGCACTAAGTGTGTGGTACACAGAGCGCAGTTACAAACCGTGTAGTTAAACGGGCGAAATAGAGGAATCGCCGTGTTTGAAGGTACTTCAGCTGGAGTTCAAAACAAAAATGTAACGTCCGCATTGCAATCTCCGCATGTTCTATATACACGTCACTGATGTTTCCATGCGTGTGACGAAACTTCAAATCAATTGTATTCGCTTTTAGAATTGCCACAAACTGCGTCGTTGATAAGCTTCACGTACACAAACATCCATACCCTAGGGAAGATTGGAACCTACGATGCGGGAGGCCGCGCGATCCGCAACGTGGCGCTCCAGACCGCTCGGCGGCAGTTATTCAGTGCTACACTTGCTGTTTGTACTTTTATCAGTTCTGTGCATGCGAAAACATGGACATATATCTGGAGAATACATGTAAATGCCTTACCTGTACATATACTGGAATTTATTGACACAAATGTGGCATATTTTACTACAGCGTGTAAATTTCGCCATCCCAGTGTGAGGATATGAAGGTGGCGATTTGAATTGCTGAAACTTGTATCAATTTGTGAGACACAGCAGTCATGATAAGAAAATAAAATTTTCATAAGAATTCTTCAGCAACAACAAAAAGTTTAATATACAGCGAGATAAATGTACCAAAGATTATGAGTATTACTTTTCAGATAATGAAGAATTTACTTACTTTTTTCCATCTGTCTCATATCCATTTGAGCCGGCCGCGGTGGCCGAGGGGACTGAGGCGCTCCAGTCACGGTCTGCACGGCCACTACGGTCGGGGGTTCGAATCCCCCCTCGGGCGTGGATATTTGTGCCATCCTTAGGATTAGCTAGTTCATAAGTAGTTTGTAAGTTTAGGGACTGATGACCCCGTAGTTAAGTCCCAGAAAAAAAAAAATCCATTTGATTGACCCTTAAAATATTTTAGACTAGACTTCTTCGAACTTTCCACCTCAAAATTTAAAAATAAACCTTTTGGTAACGCAAAACGCATCTCTTTATAGCATCTGCCACTTAGTTTTCTGAGCATGTCCTAAACTCTCTCGGGCCGAGTAAACGCTCACGAGACCTAACTAAATGCTCAAATGTATGTAAATCTAACGGATTTAACTACGTTGGTCATTAGTCACTAGGCTTACAGACTACTTAAACTAACTTGAAGTAACCTATGCTAACGACAATACAAACCCCCAGGCCCGAGGGAGGACTCAAAGAATTGGCCCGAATGCAAGACAATGTAGCTAGTTCCCGTACCTCACCTTGTGTATGTGCAAAGCCTCCTGAAGGAGGCAAATAAATAAATAAACAAACAACCTGACATTTTGATTGCACAGAATGGGCATATGATAAGTAAGACTGAACAGTTCAGATTTCTAAGTGTCCAGATAGATCGTAAGCTGTCGTGGAAAGTCCATGTTCAGGATCATGTTCAAAACCGAAATGCTGCTTTATTCATCATTAGAACAGTATCAGAAATAAGTGATAGCCCAACATGAGCAGTAGTCTACTTTGCGTATTTTCATTCGCTTATGACGTTTGTTGTTACTTTTTGGGGTAACTTCTCTGATTGAAAAAAAAAAGTATTTATTGCCCAGAAACTGGCGGTTCGAGCAATATGTGGGTAAGATAGCTAACCTCTTGTTGACATCTGTTCAGTAAAAAAAATATGTTCAAATGTTTGTAAATCTATCGGACCAAACTTCGTGGTCATCAGTCCGTAGCTTACAAACTACTTAAACCTAGGTAAACTAACCTAAGGACAACACACACACCCATGCCCCAGGGAGGACTCGAACCTCCACGGCGAGCAACCGCGCGCTCCGCAGCGAGACGCTTTAGACCGCTTTTTTTTTCTTCTTTTTTTTTAGTATTTTCTCAGTCGTAGAGCATTCGACTGCAGATCGAGAGGTCCCCGGTTCAATCCCGGGTGCCCCCTTCATTTTTCAGTGTCATGAAAATGTTACGATTGTCGTTTCGTATGCCAAATAATGTTTCCGATGCATTGTGGGCCACGCAGCAGCGGCAGCGTACTATCATTTCAGACAGGGGATGGCGGCTCAGGGACGTGTGTCTGGTGCTGTCTTCTTACTTTGACTTGGTTGACTTTGCTCGACTGCCGCTCGCTGCCGCTCGGTCGGATGGTGGAGATATATACAACTCAAATGAACGAGACTGCGAGAAGATCGTAGCAAACTTTAAAAAAAAGGGGTCCAAATTGGCTGCTCAGTGCTAGATTCGAGTGTATTGAAATATATTCATAGTTTGTCGATACGCGAGCGTTATCAAAAAGTAGTAGAGGGAGAAACAAAAATTGGAGGAGCTGGGATTTGAACCCAGGACTTTCTGCACACTCTACCACTTTTTTTTTTTTTTTTTTTTTTGCCTCCTTCCTCCCCTTCAGCCCTGCCTTTCGCTCGCCAGTATCGCCTTCCTCGGCGTAGGCTTCTTCCGCCATGTAAATGAATTCGTTTCCTACCCTTTACTTGGGTATCTGCAGTGGGCAATTATGCAAGTAAAACTAAAATTTTATGTGCCTCTTAGTAGCATTAAAATAAACTTCTTTCATCTTCTATCATATAATGTAGAACTGAACGTTTTTCCTACGAACTTAGTACTCCTTGCTCGGAATTAATTTCTCCCTTTCTCTTCTGCAAGGAGCCACAAACAAAAATCTATTTTCCCGTATTCTACGGTTTGATAAAACAGAAAAAAGGTAAGCAAAACTAAACATATACTTCCCTTAAAATGAAAACAACTTTAAATACCTGTCAACGGTATATGGGTTCTATATTTTTCAAGTTACATTTAATCGTCGGACAAAGCGTTTTCAGGGTTCTACTGAGGCCTTCACAGCTACCGTAGCGGCCCCGGGGCTCACGGAGTCCCCACCGTACTTCACCCTCAGCAGCAATCCCCTACTTAGCTTTTATCCAACACATTGCCACTATGCCATTATGAAATCCTTATCCTATGCCTTGTCTTTCGAAAAGAATTTTTAACATATTTCCGTAATTCTTCTTGTGATTTTTTTCCTAAATATTTTATAATATGCCTCCTGCATATATTGTCTATATTCCACTATACAGTCCTTCCCTTTCTTGTTAATTACATAATTAATGTAATTTCCATATATCCTTAATAACACGTTATTCTTCTGCGGGGGGAAAACTATTTCCTCTGGAAAGAATAAGTTGTTCAAGGTGATTTCCTGTCCATCACTCCGTTTGATATAGGCGGCCTGCTCCGTGCTATCTTTCCATATATCTGCGTATCCTTCACATAAGAAGCGATGTCTCAACAAATCAACATTTCCGCACTTTGAGCATACGTTAGTTGTTCTTCGTCCTATGGAATATAATTTTTCGTTGGTACTAACGATATTATTGATGACTTTGTACCACGCCGACTGAACTTCCGTTGTTAGGTTGTATTGTTAATATTTTTCCATATTTTTTTTCCAGTTTTTCTCAGGATATTTTAATTCCATCCTGTTGCAGATTGTAGTTGTTGTAGTCCATTCATTATATGTTGGCCTTTCCATTTGTTCTTATCCCCGATGATACCTCTCATATAGCTTATTTCAAGGTAGAACATTTGTATGTACTTCAAATTGTCGTGTATTCTTCCGATATTTACTGGAGGCGACATGCAAACGGGCTTAAGCAGGTCAAATAAAGCAGCAGTGATGCTATCCGGATGATTATCGATTAGTTGCAAGGTCCGTTTGATGAAGAGGGCCTTACTGTTTTTCTCAACATCTGTTAGTCCTAGTCCACCCTTCTCACTTTTCAAAGTTATTACATCCCGTGCTACTCTGAAAATATGACCTTGCCATACATAATTGCAAATTGTACGCATAATAGTTTTTGCTATATCTCTGGGAACCGGTAATATCTGACCGACATATGTGGCTTTCGCGAGGATTGCACAATTTATGAGTTTTATCCGTTGTTTTAGATTCAAATCCCTTGTCAGATTTAATTTTAAGACACCTCGAATTTTGTCCAGTAGCTGTTTCCAATTTGAAGCTGCCGTTCTTAGTGGGCAACTGTAGAAGGTTACGCCTAATGCAGTATTATGCTCCACTCGCTTTGCCCATGTCAGCTGCACATCGTCGAGACTCTGCAAATTTAAGAAAGAACTTTTGGTCTCGTTTAGTTTCGCGCCCGTTGCGTCACAGTAAATCCGCAAGTGTTCTGTCAGCTGGACATTGTCTGCATCGCTTCTTATGATGACGCCGACATCGTCCGCGTATGCGTTACTCACTCGTTTTGTTCCACGAATAGTTATGCCCTCTAAAGTGGAATGCAGAATTCGTAAGAGGGGTTCTACGGAAACGACGAATAAAACCATTGATAATGGACTGCCTTGTGGTATTCCATTTAAAATTTTGATGTCTTTGGTATATTGGCCATTAATAGAGATCCTAGTGGTTATTGCCGTTATAAAGTTCCGTATTACAGTCAAGCTTTTCTCATGAAAACCAATATATTTCAAGGTATGATACAGATATTCGTGGTTTACCCTGTCGAATGCTTTTGCGAAGTCTATGAAGGCTAGGCCGCCTTTCGCCGACGAAGTCGAAACTATTGCAATTATGTCTCTATATTCACATACCGTCTTAAATATGCTCCTTCGAGGAAGGCAAGTCTGGTGGCTCCCAATTACATGTTCTAGAATAGGTCGCATCCTATCTTTGAGCACCCTCGCGATGATCTTATAATCGGCGTTCATTAAGCAGATGGGTCTCATTTTATCAAGTTCTTTCGTGTCTGTGGTTCTTCCTTTTGGTAGTAGTATAGTAACACTTTCTTTGAAAGTATCAGGAATAACAACACCATTGAGGACCTCGTTAACCACTGAGGTAAATGCATCGCCTATTAAATGCCAAAATTTTGAATAAAATTCTACTGGCAGGCCGTCCGGGCCAGGAGACTTATTGCGTGGCGAAGATTTAAGAATTTCCGAAACGTCTTCGTTTGTTATATCTACAGTAAAATTTGAATTTTCTTCTTCAGTCACAAGGTTCCCTATTCCGGAGTTCTGCAGCAAAACTTGCGTTAAGTTCTCATTATTACCATTATTTTCGACATAAAGTTGATGGTAGTACCTATGAGCCTCGTTTAAAATATGCTTTTGTTCCGTCAGGATTTCGTTATCGTCCGTTCTGAGGCTGTTAATAAAAGTTCTCCTCCTGTTTTTTGCCATTTGTATTAAGTGGTAGATGGAGGCATTTTCGTCTTCCACTGTTGTCCTAGTGTGGGACTTTATCTTCAAACCATCCAGCTGCGCCCTCTTAATACTGATCATCTTGGATTTAGTTCTCTTTATATCAAGAAGAACCTCTTGTGACATAGGTTGTTCATATAGTTCTCGAAGACAGGTGTAATAAAACTCCATTGTTGTCCTTGACCATCTTGCTCGCTCTTTCCCATTTGCGATTAATGTTGAACGTAATCTTTTCTTCGCGACCGAAGTCCACCATTCAATGTGGGTTCGGTATTTAGCTCGGTTTCTTAAGACAGCCTGCTAAGTCTGTTGTATTTCTAAAGTTAAGGCTTGTTCTGCGAGCATGCTTATATTTAATTTCCAAAGCGGGCGGCCCCAGTATGTCTTTTGTCTTGTAAGGTTGATACTACATTTTACACCTAGGTGGTCAGAAAAGGCAGCGGGTATTACTTCAATTCCGCGTATTTTGGCCTCTAAGTTAGGGGTGACATACATCCTATCAATTCTACTTTGTGAGTCACGAGTAAAATATGTAAATTTGACAACTGTTGGATACTTTACTTCCCAAGCGTCTTTCCATTTCATCTGTTTGACCAATGCGTCCAATTCGCGAGAGAAATTAAAATTTGGCCGTTGATCCTTTTTATTTAAGACGCAATTCCAGTCTCCTCCTATTAAAATTTCTGCAGGGTTGTCCTTGAGGAGAAATAAAATGTCACTCTTAAAAAATTTTGCCCTCTCTTCCCTGGCATTATTTCCTGAGGGTGCATAAATATTTATAAAGGTAGTATTAAAAATTTTGCAGCTAATTCCCCTCCCTGATTCCAAAAGACATACGTTTGTAAGTTCCAATCCATCTTTGGCAAGTATCGCGGTTCCACAAGCCTTCTCAGTTGCGGTGCTTAAAATCTCTTTGTAGCCGGAAAGATAAAAATTCTTGATGTTAACTTCCTGTAAGAAAGCTACATCAGTATCGGACTGATATAAAAAATCTTTGAGGGCGGCTACCTTCGAAGAATTTTGAATTTTGTTTATGTTCAAAGTGGTAACGTTGTATGTGTATTCCACTTTGAAATTTACTTTACAAAAGAAGATAACTTCAGGGCAAACTTTCGTCTATTAATTTATTTCGTCTATTTTTTATCTTTCGTGAAAACTTTAAAATATCTTTCCTCAATCAGTGTAACACAAATAAAAATCATTCTCGTTCATGCGGTCCTTTCCGTGGATCTGACAAGTTAAAAATCGTTAATAGAAAACGTCTTCCTCACTTTCCTGGTCCGTGTCCATTCCGTCCGTCCGGTTCTCGACATCTTCCGCCAAATCACCCGTCTTTTCTGCTCTTTCACGACTAAGCCGGGATACGTCATCCATGTCAGGATTGTTTGTGTCAGGCGCAGTGTTCAATTTCTCTTGCGGTTCTGCAGCATGTGACGAACCCGTTGTTCTATCACTGCACTCGCAGACTTCTTCCTTGTGGGATACTCGTTCCTGTCTTCCTCTTTCTTGAATGTTTCTAAGCCGTTCCCTTAAAGAAGGGGCCAAGTTTTGTGCCGCTTCATGTGCAATTCGCCTTTTCTTGTTCTTTTTACGCAACGATTTCGCCGATCTATTTGGAGAAGACCCTGGTGAGGTGTCAGGGGATCCCGTAGGCGATCTCTGACATGGGGTCTGTTCCTTCTTGTTCGAGGGAGCGTCCTGAACGCCTCCGGTTTTGTCATCGGCATTTTGTACCACTAACTCTTGAAGCTGCGGTGTTGTCAGACTGTCGTGATCTTCTTCTCGTTCATAATTGTTTTTCTTTCCTGTGGTATCTGTCTTGTCACCTTGTTGTTTTGGCGACGTATTGTGATTATTCCCTTGACTAAGTTTCCCTTGCATTTGAGACAATGACGCTATTTGGTCTTCAGCATGTGCAACCTCGGAAGAGTGCTCCGGGCGTTCAGCCTCGAGTAACGTATCTGGTACGTGTGAAGTGCTCGCAGTCACCTCAGGTACGAGCGTTTCGTCCTCAGTCGAGTGTCGATTTCCAGAGACGGGACTTCCTCGTCCGTTGTCCAGTTGCGCGTTCTCGCCGCCGGCCGCTTCCTCCCGCCGCGGCGGCATATGTCAACTTCATGCTCACCACCGGCCCCGGGACAGCCGCCTCGTTACCCGGGATCTGCGGGACACGACGTCTAGGACACTCGCTTCGCACGTGATCAGGTGAATTACAGAGAGCACACGTCTTCGGCTGTCCATCGTAAATCACGAGGGCACGATATCCACCGATGTTTATAAAAGATGGTATGTCCCTCTCAAGTTCAATCTTAATTTGTCTCACTCCGTTCAACACGGGAAACATGTATTGCTCAGACCATTTCTCGGCAACATTCGAAATAACCCGGCCATACGGTTGGAGGGCGATACTAATTTGTTCAGCTGGCATTTCGAACGGTAACTCGAATATTCTTACTGTTCTAAGACCAGCATGCGACACAAGAACGTCGCTAACTCGTCCGTCTGAATGATTAAATTTCATTTTACCCCCACTTCTTTCGATAATTCGACAAAATAAGTCAGCAGATCGTAATTTTACGTAAACAAAGTTCGTAACAAATGAGAGATGTACTCCAATTACATCTACATCCGTAATTCCGACTGTTTCTACAAACCATCTCTTTAACTCGAAAGCCTTCGGTCTAATAAAGTCCCAATCGAAAGTAAACTTAATTGTATCTTTTCTTTGACAACTATTCAGATTCATTTTGTCTTCTGGTGAAACATTTCAAGTTACGAGGACGCAACTAGAAGGTTACAACTGACCTGCTGTACTGCCGCACGTCCGTTGTTTACGTCGGGCCGCCGCGCTGCCTCCAGACATCCGTCCCGCACTGCGGCGTCCACTCGAATGTGCTTCACGTACACAAACATCCATACCCTAGGGAAGATTGGAACCTACGATGCGGGAGGCCGCGCGATCCGCAACGTGGCGCTCCAGACCGCTCGGCGGCAGTTATTCAGTGCTACACTTGCTGTTTGTGCTTTTACCAGTTCTGTGCATGTGAAAAAATGGAAATATATCTGGAGAATACATGTAAATGCCTTACCTGTACATATACTGGAATTTATTGACACAAATGTGGCATATTTTACTACAGCGTGTAAATTTCGCCATCCCAGTGTGAGGATATGAAGGTGGCGATTTGAATTGCTGAAACTTGTATCAATTTGTGAGACACAGCAGTCATGATAAGAAAATAAAATTTTCATAAGAATTCTTCAGCAACAACAAAAAGTTTAATATACAGCGAGATAAATGTACCAAAGATTATGAGTATTACTTTTCAGATAATGAAGAATTTACTTACTTTTTTCCATCTGTCTCATATCCATTTGAGCCGGCCGCGGTGGCCGAGGGGACTGAGGCGCTCCAGTCACGGTCTGCACGGCCACTACGGTCGGGGGTTCGAATCCCCCCTCGGGCGTGGATATTTGTGCCGTCCTTAGGATTAGCTAGTTCATAAGTAGTTTGTAAGTTTAGGGACTGATGACCCCGTAGTTAAGTCCCAGAAAAAAAAATCCATTTGATTGACCCTTAAAATATTTTAGACTAGACTTCTTCGAACTTTCCACCTCAAAATTTAAAAATAAACCTTTTGGTAACGCAAAACGCATCTCTTTATAGCATCTGCCACTTAGTTTTCTGAGCATGTCCTAAACTCTCTCGGGCCGAGTAAACGCTCACGAGACCTAACTAAATGCTCAAATGTATGTAAATCTAACGGATTTAACTACGTTGGTCATTAGTCACTAGGCTTACAGACTACTTAAACTAACTTGAAGTAACTTATGCTAACGACAATACAAACCCCCAGGCCCGAGGGAGGACTCAAAGAATTGGCCCGAATGCAAGACAATGTAGCTAGTTCCCGTACCTCACCTTGTGTATGTGCAAAGCCTCCTGAAGGAGGCAAATAAATAAATAAACAAACAACCTGACATTTTGATTGCACAGAATGGGCATATGATAAGTAAGACGAACAGTTCAGATTTCTAAGTGTCCAGATAGATCGTAAGCTGTCGTGGAAAGTCCATGTTCAGGATCATGTTCAAAACCGAAATGCTGCTTTATTCATCATTAGAACAGTATCAGAAATAAGTGATAGCCTAACATGAGCAGTAGTCTACTTTGCGTATTTTCATTCGCTTATGACGTTTGTTGTTACTTTTTGGGGTAACTTCTCTGATTGAAAAAAAAAAAAAAAAGTATTTATTGCCCAGGCGGTTCGAGCAATATGTGGGTAAGATAGCTAACCTCTTGTTGACATCTGTTCAGTAAAAAAAATATGTTCAAATGTTTGTAAATCTATCGGACCAAACTTCGTGGTCATCAGTCCGTAGCTTACAAACTACTTAAACCTAGGTAAACTAACCTAAGGACAACACACACACCCATGCCCCAGGGAGGACTCGAACCTCCACGGCGAGCAACCGCGCGCTCCGCAGCGAGACGCTTTAGACAGCTCGCTTACTCCACCGCGGCTCTGATCATTAGCCTGGAAATTCTGACATTGGTCTCTCAATACATATTTTCTTTAATGTTTTGTTTGTTAATAATATCTGCTTATTCCAAAGAGTTAGCAGGTTTTCTATCAGTTTATACTAGACAGTAATACAATCTGCATTTGAATCACAACTCCTGGACCCTTGAGCAGAGAGGCGTCTGCTGCTTACATTTTTAATAAGCTGCACAAGAATTCAAAAAGCTTAGTAGTAATCCACGCACTTTCAAGACTAAACTAAAGAATTTCCTTTGGACTCACTCTTTCTTCTCTGTAGGGGAATTCCTGGGGAAAAAAAAAATAGAGCTAATTTCCTTTTTACGCTGTTAATTCTTCTTACTTATGCTTAGGCCTGTCGTGTGCATAAGACTGCTATACGTTTCACTTTATCTATTACTACTTTTGCTAAAATTTCATATGCTCACTCACTGCATGAGAATTGACACTTGTTCCTCAATTCGATTGTGCGTTACGTGATAAATATAAATAAATACATTAACTCCACGTCCGCGCCTCACACCTGTTTTTAGGCATTGAAGATAATTAAAAAATACATCTTATATGGTGTAGTTTCTTATAAATAAATGTTAACTAACGATGCAGCAGCTGTAAAAGCCGTCAGAAGGTCTGAACATGAATAACAGTAAAGTTATCAGTCATCATCTGTGAGAGTGGCTGTGTGGTTTAAAGAAAACTCGTTGTATAGTTTATAGGACTGGGGTTTGAGTCCTGCCACAAACTGCATTTCGCCTCCATCTTCGTGTTTAATATTGATCCTGGAACCAGCAATGACTTTTGTATTGTTACTTGCCATAAATATTTGGTCTTCTTCCGAATATCTCGCGATTTCATCACATTCAGGTAATCAATGTTCAAGCCGGCCGCGGTGGCCGAGGAGACTGAGGCGCTCCAGTCACGGTCTGCACGGCCACTACGGTCGGGGATTCGAATCCCCCCTCGGGCATGGATATTTGTGCCGTCCTAGTTCGTAAGTAGTTCATAAGTACTTTGTAAGTTTAGGGACTGATGACCCCGTAGTTAAGTCCCATAGACTATACAAACATTTGAACATTTGATCAATGTTCAAATGTTCACATTTTTGTAAATCGTATGGGACTTAACGTCTGTGGTTATCAGTCCATAAGCTTACAAACTACTTAAACTAACGTAAACCTAAAGACAACACAAACACCTATGCCCGAGAGAGGACTCGAACCTCCGACGGCTTCAGGTAATCTAAGAAGAAAAGAGCAAATGTCAATTAACTTTTGGTAACTATTCCTTCATGTTACGAAGAGAAGACAGCCCTATTCAATTTGAAATCATGGATGGAAAATTCACTTAGACATAATTTCATATAATGAAAAATATTCATGGACAGGAATGTATGGGAGGGGAAGATTTTGCATGCAATCAGTATATAACAGCAGTTATATCTTTATAAGTGCACAGTTTCTTTCCTTCATCCACTCCAAGGTGAAATTTTTTGGTATGTCTTCTGTACACCTGAAGTTCAGCTTAAAGATTACGTGCCGGCCGCGGTGGCCGAGGGGACTGACGCGCTCCAGTCACGATCTGCACGGCCACTACGGTCGGGGGTTCGAATCCCCCCTCGGGCATGGATATATGTGCCGCCCTTAGTATTAGCTAGTTCATAAGTAGTTTGTAAGTTTAGGGACTGATGACCCCGTAGTTAAGTCCCTTAGACTCTACAAACATTTGAACATTTTGAAAGATTACGTTTAGCATTATCAGACATTTGGTAAAGAAGTAGAGACAACGGGTTTTCGAGCTAACTGATTCAATTTTCGGCATTTTACAGCAGTTACTGTTGCAGTGACCTCGCTTCAACAGTGGCATCGAAAAGCAGTGAACTGATGGGTACCGTGTTACACGTAGTTATACTCAGTTGTAAACAAACTGAGGCGCGTGACCAGGGGTGGACAAAACAAGGACGCTCGCTCAATTTCGGTGCATCTGTTTCAGGTGTGAGGCCGTTGTGTGTTTTGTAATACATAGGTGCTATTAGAACCCAAACATTTAAAATTCATTTCTTTTAATGCTTTGTAAAAAGTGATTTTCTTCGAAAATTCCTGAAATGGCATCTTCCTTTACCACAGAAAGCACTTTGTCAAGTGTAGGAAATGTCTTACGAAAAACTTTTCTTCGTATCGCTCTGCACGGCCACTACGGTCGGGGGTTCGAATCCCCCCTCGGGCATGGATATTTGTGCCGTCCTTAGTTGTAAGTAGTTCATAAGTAGTTTGTAAGTTTAGGGACTGATGACCCCTAGTTAAGTTCCATAGACTCTACAAACATTTGAACATTTTTTTCTTCGTATCGCATTTCAGTGAGTTTGTAAATTGCCTTATTTTTTTCTCTCTCCTTGTAAGCTTCAAAGAATGTGTGGCTTTGTATTGACTGTTTTCATAACAATATCAGTCATTGACTGTTCTGGACGCAACAGCTGCGTTTTACACATACCAGGAAACATGTTTTTCTCTAAATAACTTCATTACTTCTTTTAACGGTTCTTGGGTGGACTCTAATTGAAGGATGACATAATGAGAGAGAAAGAGAGACACATAGACTATGAATGCTGAATGTTATTGTAAACGCTGATACTTACGTTACTATTCAGCAACTCGTCCTTTAAGATGAAGTTGACACCATCAACACCTATTATCACTGCTATAGAAAAAATCGCACTGATGTGTTTTACGGTCCACTTTAGATTTGTAGTTTTATAAGTTTTTGCAAACATTTTAGACCAAAATAATAATATAAATAATAAAAAATTAATTAATTAATAAGAGTGTCTGAAACCCTTTTAGAAAAAAAAATTAGGTAGTGGCGGGTTTCTAACCACCGACCTTTCGCGCCACTGTCCAGCACCTTGCCCACTACGCTACGGCTATAAACCAAAACAGTAGCTCTTTAATCTCATACTATTGATTGGCGTTGTTAACTGATGTTAATATGGCATTTGTAGACATTAGATTGTCATTTATCGTTCGAAGAACGATGTGTGTGTGTTAATTCCTCAGTGTGCCGTTGCTTTGAAATGACAACGCCTAAGTTACAATAAGAAAATCATCAAATACGCGAGGAATGTCACGCGACATCTCCGAACGGCTGGTTTTCGTTAATTCAATGGAGGGTGTCAAATCTCCGTTATTTTTGCAAATATGTCTCGAAGATACGAGATATGAAAAAAACATAAGGGAGCTAAGTTGTAGAGAAATTGCTCCTCTACCAATTAGCTTATTCAATTTTCGTGTCAGATGAACGGTTCGTTTGCAATTACAATTATGTTACAAACAGCTTTTTTGGTTTTACTACCGTATTTTTTATCCAAAAATTTGAAAAAGGGAGGTTCTGGTCTCTGGTGGCGTACAATCATGTCTGTAAAATTTGGTGCTGATCGGTTGAGCGGTTCGTCTTAAAAACAGGGAACAAGTTACGGACAGACAGACAGACAGACATACATACATCCCAAAATCGCCGTTATTTTTGCAAATATCTTTGAAACGCTACGAGATATGAAAAATACATAACAGAGCAAAGTTGTAGAGAATTTTCTCCTCTACAAATTCTGTTATTCAATTTCCGTGTCAGATGAATAGTTAAGCCGTTATTTTCATTTAAATTTCGAGCTGTCAAAAGACGATCGCAAAGGCCCACTTTTAGTGTTACTACCGTAACCTAAAGTGGGCCAAAACACATACAAGACGACCTTACACCTGAAATGGATGCAGCGAAATTAAGCGTTTTGTCCACTCCTGGTCATGCGCCTTAGTGTGTTTACATTACGTCTCTGGTTTGAGTGAACGGAGTATAGGTTGAATGTCTGCCGCAGGCGTGTGTAAGGAGTGTTAAGAGGTGCGTGGCGAGATAGGGGCGGAAGCGGCGATTTGCGCCGTGAGTGGCAGCTTATCTGCTGGGCCGCTGCCCGCTCTCTCCGCTGCCAAGCGCTCTTATTCTCGGCACGATATTTCTGAGCCTCCATTCTGGCGCGCTCAAATACCCACCTCACTTTGTACGCAGCGAAATGTTCTCGTACCCCGGAGGACCAAGGGTCGACTCCCTCTACATCTACATCTTCATGGGATACTCTGCAAATCACATTTAAGTGCCTGGCAGAGGGTTCATCGAACCACCATTATACTATTTATCTCCCATTCCATTCTCGAATAGCGCGCGGGAAGAAAGAACATCTGAATCTCTCCGTTCGAGCTCTGATTTCCCGTATTTTATTCAAATGTTCAAATGTTTGTCTAGCTTATGGGACTTAACTACGGGGTCATCAGTCCCTAATCTTACAAACTACTTACGAACTAGCTAAGACTAAGGACGGCACAAATATCCATGCCCGAGGGGGGATTCGAACCCCCGACTGTAGTGGCCGTGCAGACCGTGACTGGAGCGCCTCAGTCCCCTCGGCCACCGCGGCCGGCCGTATTTTATTCTGATGATCATTTCTACCTATATAAGTGGGAGTCAACAATATATTTTCGCATTCGGAGGAAAATGTTGGCCATTGGAGTTTCGTAAGTAGCCCACGCCGCAGTGATAAGCGCCTTTCTTGTAATGATTCCCGTCCCAGATCCTGTATCATTTCCGTAACGCTGTCTCCCCTGTATCGTCACAATACGAAACGAGCTGACCTTCTTTGAACTCTTTCGATGTCCTCCGTCAAACCCACCTGATAAGGATACCACACTGGGCAGCAATACTCCAAAAATGCACGGACAAGCTTAGTGTATGCAGTTTCTTTTGTAGTTCTGTTGCATCTTTTAAGGGTTCTGCCAATAAAACGCAGTCTCTGGTTCGCCTTTCCCACGACATTGTCTAAGTGTTCTTTCCAATTTGAGTCTGAAGTAATAGTAATTCCTAGGTATTTTGTGGAGTTTAGGGCCTTCAATTTTGATTGATTTATCTAGTAACCAAAGTTTAACGGATTTCTTTTCGTACTCATGTGGACGACTTCACACTTCTCATTATTTAGAGTCAATTGCCAATTTTTACACCATACTGGTATCTTATTCAGATCGTTCTGCAGTTGGTTTTGATCTTCAGATGATTTTACTAGACGGTAAATGACGGCGTCATCTGCAAACAACCTAAGAGAGCTAATGTGCAGTGTCATTCTGCTAATTTGTTCACAGATTTCTTGAATAGTTTAAGACACCCTAATTGTGTTTTCACCTAAAATAATTGCGAAGAAGTCGTTACTACATAACGTACAGCAGAGCGGTCTGCGGCGCACCAGTCACAATCTGCACGGCCGCTACGGTCGGGGTTTCGAATCCCCCCTCGGTATGGATGTTTCTGTCGTCTTTAGTATAGGGTAGTTCATAAGTAGTTTGTACGTTTAGGGACTGATGACCCCGCAGTTAAGTCCCTTAAGCTTAACAAACATTTGAATATAACGTACAGTCTATTTTCATAGCTCTATTAGTTAGGCAAGACTTCCTATGAAAGGAACAAAGTCACTCGAGTCGGCATTCTGCTGCCATACCCCATTAACCACAGCTGGGCACCGTTAATCAAAAATTTAGCTTCGTTAATCATTAATCCGTTACTAATTAAAAGGTAACGTCGTTAAATGTTAAAGCGTGACTTTGCGGACAATTTAACGGAAGCTAACGTTAATCGTTAACTCCAAAAAGTACAGTGCATTCGCGAAAACTCGCCTTCAGTCTCCGAATTTACATATTTGCGGTTGTTATATTATTGACGTGAGCAATTAAACAAAACGTATTATACTATCTGATAAAAAATGTAGTGGTTGGGTAACTTTAAGTAGGTCTTGGAGTATAAATAAAAACTAGTGTTACTCAGGCAGTCTCTCCTGGTGCTCGGTTGCGAGCGTAAGAAGATGAGGACTAATCACTCCGTGCGCCGTGGCTCGGCGCGCCCGGTCAGGGAGCTAAACGCCCTCTGTAGTAAGAAAGCTGAGCCAAATAATCAACGAACAACCAAGAACGAACTGAACTTAACACCGCAAACCGTGGGTCAATGAGGTACAAGGGAAAAAATGCGCATTGAGGCGCCGTGCTACGTTGCGCGAGTTCTTTCCCCATCGTGGGTTCCATTCCCCCCTCGGGCATGGATATTTGAGCTGTCTTTAGTATAAGTTAGTTCATAAGTTTAGGGATTGATGGAAATGGAAATGAGCGTATGGCTTTCTTGGCTGGGAGAACCCTTGCGGGTTTGTTCCGCCGCCTTAGTGTAAGTCTTTTTATTTGACGCCGCGTGGGCGACTTACGTGCCAATGATGATGAGATGATGATGATGATGATTAGGACAACACACAACACCCAATCCCCTGCCGGGAATCGAACTCGGGCCTCCTGCGTGGTAGTCAGCGACGCTACCGCTGAGCTACGGAGGCGGACTGGGGATTGATGACCCCGCAGTTAAGTCGCATAAGCTTTACAAACATTTGAACATTTTGTTAGGCACGTTTGGAAGTCAAAATAGGAAAAGGACGTTCTACTGCAGCACTTGAAGGTGTAGCGGTAATATAATTTATAAAAACATCTATTAAAATATTTTCCCCAAGAAATAGGACGTCGTTATATGAATATTTTGATTTCATGTCGAGCCACAGTTTCATTAGACTCTGTGCTTTACTTGTTAAACATATTTAGCCTGTGGTCTCCTTAGACTGAATGACAAAGTTTGAAAAAATAAAAAACGAAACGTATCTGGTGTAAAATATCTATTTAATTATAGTCAGCATAAGATGGGGAAACTAATATTATTAAAATTATATGCTGATTTCCTGATTAGGTGTGACAGCCATATATCGATTCTCGCAGCCTCCATTATAGATTGTTTCACGGTATGCAATTTAAATTTGTTCCTGTCAGCTATAACAAATTTCAATGACAAAATTGTAATGAAAATAACTTTTCCTGCCTTCTTGTCACCATTCACCACTAAAACCTACTGCGAGCAGATGCTCCACAAGTTAGAACATTAACGCCGTCGCTGAACGCACTATTAATCAACAGGGACATAAGACATTTATTTTCGTTGGAACGTTCTCGTTCACCACTGTTATCGCTGATGGAAACAAGAAGTGGGTACAAAAATAACTGATTAACGGACTTAGGACAAGTTAAGGGAAGTTAAAGAGTCCGTTAATTTTTTTAATCAACTAAAAAGTTAATCCGTTACTCAAAAAGCTCTGCCATTAACCACAGATCGCGCCACACTGTCCTAACGGATACGGCGCTGAGCGCCCTATATCTCCAATCAATCAACTAACGGATACGTTGGTCACACGCCCACATCGATTTCCGCGGCGGTTTCCGGCAGTGCCGCTTGCCTGTTAGTACTGATAACTCGACGCAAACGCCACTGCTCTCAGTCGTTACGTGCTGCCGCCGGGCACTGCGTTGTCTGTGGTGAGAGGCAATGCCTGCAATTTGCTTCTCTGGCACACCCTTGCCGCTCTGGAACTCCGAATATTGAATTCCCTAACAATTTCCGAAATGGAATGTCACTGCGTCTAGTTCCAACTATCATTCCGCGTTGAAAGTCTGTTAGTACTCGTCGTGCTACCATAATCAAGTCGCATAAACTTTTCAGATGAATTAACGGAGTACCAAAGACAAAGTCAATCGAAAATAACTCTACGGTTCTAGGCGCCATGCCGGGAACTGCACGGCCGCCCAACCGGAGTTTTGAGTCCTCCCTCGGCATGGGTATGTGTCTGTTGTCCTTAAGATACGTTAGATCTCCATCTAAATCTACGTGAGATACTCTGCAAATCACATTTAAGTGTCTGGCAGAGGGTTCATCGAACCATCTTTATACTATTCATCTCCCTTTCCACTCTCGAATAGCGCGCGGGAAGAAAGAACATCTGAATCTCTCCGTTCGAGCTCTGATTTCTCGTATTTTATTCTGATGATCATTTCTACCTATGTAAGTGGCAGTCAACAATATATTTTCGCATTCGGAGGAGAATGTTGGTGATTGGAGTTTCGTAAGTACACCACGCCGCAGCGATAAGCGCCGTTGTTGTAATGATTCCCATCCCATGTCCTGTATCATTTCCGTGACGCTATCTCCTCTGTATCATGACAATACAAAACGAGCTGCCCTTCTCTGAACTCTTTCGATGTCCTCCGTCAAACCCATCTGATAAGTATCTCTCAATGGGCATCAATACTCCAAAAAGGACGTACAAGCGTAGTGTATGCAGTCTCTTTAGTAGTTCTGTCGCATCTTTTAAGGGTTCTGCCAATAAAACGCAGTCTCTGGTTCGCCTTTCAAAAAATATTTGTTCAAATGTTTGTAAATCTATCGGACCAAACTGCGTGGTCATCAGTCCGTAGCTTACAAACTACTTAAACCTAGGTAAACTAACCTAAGGACAAACACACACATCCATGCCCCAGGGAGGACTCGAAACTCCACGGCGAGCAACCGCGCGCTCCGCAGCGGGACGCTTTAGACCGCTCGGGGTTCGCCTTTCCCACGGCATTATCTACGTGTTTGTAAGTCAAGAACCGATGACCACAGTAGTTTCGTCCCATAAGTTAACAAACATTTTAACATATTTGAACTACTGACAGCCCTGTCATTGAATCGCACTTCTATTCTTTGTGTATGTGATACTATCGTTATCTGTCTCTGAACGTATCGCTAATACCATGACGTTTGTCACGTGAGTGAAGATGATATACACGTGCCATGTGCCCCTCTAATGCTGTCGTAAGTTGTAGCACTGAAGTGGTGTGTATGTGCTAGTCCGTTATATGGAATTTACACAATAGGATGGGTCGACTTCGAGATTTCGGGGAATTGCAGAAAGGAAGTATCATGTTTGAACGTGTCTATGAACACGCCATAATTGAAATGAGCAGACCTGATCATACAATGAAGCGTTCACGCCAGTTATAATTACTTAAAACTTCTGCGTTGAGGTGCCGTGTCCCAAATATAGAACTTTTCCCTGACGTTTCGCCCTCGATTGCCGAAGACATCCACGGAGGTGGAGCGCTTCTCCTTGTAGGTTGCATTCCGCAGTCGAGGCGAAACGTCAGGGTAAAGTTTAATCCATGCTTCACGGCAACTCAGCACGGAAGTTCTGAGTAATGGCCAGAGTTGTTGATCAGCGCAGACTATCAAACGCGTCTATAAGAAATTGTGTGTTTCTTCAAATGTTCAAATGTTTGTAGAGCTTATGGGACTCAACTACGGTGTCATCAGTCCCTAAACTTACAAACTACTTATGAACTAGCTAACACTACGGACGGCACAAATATCCATGCCATAAGGGGGATTCGAACCCCGACCGTAGTGGCCGTGCAGACCGTGACTGGCGCGCCTCAGTCCACTCGGCCACTGCGGCCGGCTGTGTGCTTCTCGCATACGTGTAACATGGCGTAAGGGCAGGTTCCGTCGAAGGATCCTGACCCACAGGCATTGCAGACACTCTTTAAATAACTATATCGACTTCCAAACTAACAAGAATTCCTGCAATCAGTAAATACCCCCTCATTTTCGTTACATTATTAATATGATGTACCAAAATCAGTAAGAATGATAACCATTCTCCAGACTTCTCATATCCTGCGATTGCGTTGTGTATCAAGAGATCAATTACGTATCTTCAATAATTAAGGTGGAACTTTTGCCAACTTATATGGGACAGCTAGGATCTCGCACGATCGGACCGCACGAAATCATGCTTAGAATAAGCTTGCTTGCTGAAATAGTGCAATTTATTAGAGATGACGTTAAGATTGACTATAACGAACTATGTAATATCCACTTATCTACACTGAGCAGTGCGGTGTACGTGAAGCTTATCAACGACGCAGTTTGTGGCAAATCTAAAAGCGAATACAATTGATTTGAAGTTTCGTCACACGCATGGAAACATCATTGACGTGTATATAGAACATGCGGAGATTGCAATGCGGACGTTACATTTTTTTTTAACTCCAGCTGAAGTACCTTCAAACACGGCGATTCCTCTATTTCGCCCGTTTAACTGCACGGTTTGTAACTGCGCTCTGCGTACCACACACCTAGTGCTCAATGGGTGCAGCAAATCCGTATTTGGTAACGCACTGGACTCGCATTCGGGAGGACGGTGGTTCAAATCCACCTCCGGCCATCGAGATTTAGGTTTTCCGTGATTTCTGTAAATCACTCCACGCCAGGGTGGATCCTTTCAAAAGGCAAGGCCGATTTCCTTTTCCATCCTTACCCATAACTGTGAGGATTAGCTCCGTCTCTAATGACCAAGCTGTCGACGGGATGTTAAACTCTAAGCTTCCTTCCTTTCTTCCAAATCCGTATTGAAATGAACAAACTTGTATTGTCTTGCGATTCCGGAGTTTCTCCCGGCGTATTTGATAATCAAAATATCGATGGTAGTACTGCCGGTTTACAGTGTCCAGTGCCCGTTGGACACTGTAGACCAGCAGTACACCCGTGGATATTTTGATTGTTTTGTCTTATTTATATAGGGTGTATTAAAAAGGATGGCGCAAACTTACACGCTTGAAAGTACATGATAACAAAAGCACAAGTATCCCAGTAAACATAGGTCCGCAAACCAGTCGTTTGCGAGATAATTACGAATGAATGGTTTCAAGCCGCCACTGACTCATTGTTTGTAACATCGTACGGTTTCCCCCTTGCGCGGTTCAGGCCGTCCTATGTTCGTTGTTTACACAACGTAACATTGCCAAGAGGTGGAGTTGGAATCACACCATACACGCAGAACGTATAGGGCGAATACAGTAGGCCTACACAGTCTTAAAGGGTATCAATCGCGTTTGAGGAGAGCCACCTGTGCTGTGTTGTATTTACAATGGAACCTTACAGTACCGAAGAGTAAATTTCCTTGAAACGGTAAAGCTTCTTTCTACGAATCAGCACGGGTTTGGGAAACATCGGTCATGTGAAACTCAGCTTGCCCTTTTCTCACATGACGTCTTGCGAGCCATGGATGATGGACAACAGACGGACTGTGTTTTTCTCGACTTCAAAAAGGCGTTCGACGCGGTGCCACACTGCAGACTGCTAACGAAGATACGAGCTTATGGAATAGGTTCACAGATTTGTGACTGGCTGGAAGACTTCCTAAGTAATAGAACGCAGTACGTTGTTCTAAACGGCGAGTGTTCATCAGAGACGAGTGTATCCTCAGGCGTGCCCCACAGGAGTGTGATAGGACCGCTATTATTTTCTATCTATATAAATGATCTGATGGACAGAGTAAGTTGTAATTTGCAGCTGTTTGGTAATGATGCTGTGGTGTATGTGAGGGTGTCGTCTTTAACTGACTGTAACAGCATACAGGATGACTTAGACAAAATTTCTAGTTGGTGCGAAGAATGGCAGCTAGCTCTCAATGTAGAAAAAGGTAAGGTGATGCGCACGAGTAGGAAAAACAATCCCATAAAGTTCGAATACAGCATTAGTAGTGAGCTTCTTGATGCTGTCGCGTCGTTCAAATGTCTAGGCGTAACATTGCAGAGCGATATGAAATGGAACGAGCATGTAAGGACAGTTGTAAGGCGGACAGCCGACTTTGGTTTATTGGGAGAATTGTGGGAAGATGTACTTCATCTGTAAAGCAGACCGCGTATGAAACGCTTGTACGACCACGTCTTGAGTATTGCTCAAGTGTTTGGGATCCGCAGCAGATCAGTTTAAAGGAAGACATAAAAGCAGTTCAGAGGCGAGCAGCTAGGTTTGTTACTGGTAGGTTCGATCAATGCGCGAGTGTCACGGAAATGCTCCGGGAACTCAAATGGGGATCGCTGGAGGAAAGACGACGTTCTTTTTGTGAATTTCTGTTGTGGAAATTTAGAGGGCCGGAATTTGAAGCTCAGTACGATCTTGCTGCCACCTACTTACGTTTCGCGTAGTGATCACAAAGACAAGATGAGAGAAATTAGGGCTCGTACGGAGGCATATAGGCATTCTTTTTTTCCTCGTTCTATTTGGGAGTGGAATCGGAAAGGAAATGCCTAGTAGTGGTACGGTGTACCCTCCGCCACGCACCTTACGGTGGATTGCGGAGTATGTATGTAGATGCAGATGCGGATATGCATTTTATGTACAGTAGAGCTAATGGCAATGAACGGGAGGCTGGACGCTTGTACCAAGGAACATATCCTGATAGAGGATACCCCAGAAAGTTGTGTATTTACAAGGGTCCATCAGCGCCTGGGAGAACATGGCAGAGCAGGAGGTAGGTCTGCTTGCATTATGCCTGAGGTTGAGAATATGGTGTTGGAAGCAGTACAGCTCTCTTCAGGAATCTCGACGAGAAGAATTGTCACACATGTGCCTGTACTAAGCCACAATAGTGTATGGAGAATTTTACATCGTAGTTCACTGAACCCTTACCACTCCAACGAGTTCAATGTCTCCATGATGCGAACTTTATAACTACAGTGATGTTTTGTCAGTGGATGCAACAGCTCGCCTCTAGTCTACATTCGTCTCTATTTACAGACGAAGCAGGATTCACATGCGATTTTGTTTTTAATTATAATAATACACGTTTGTGGTGTGAAATAAACCAACATGTTGTTTATGAGTCAACACATCAGCAGAGTTTCTCACTGAATGTGTGGTTAGGGGTACTAGGTGAACAACTCATTGGACCACACATTCTTCCAGCAAAACTTAATTAATGGACGCTCTCTTCAACACACTGTCCATTCCATTCAACTGCTCTTCCACGTCCTTTGCTGTCTCTGACAGAATTACAATGTCATCAGCAAAACGCAATGTTTTTAATTCTTCCCCCTGAACTTTAATCCCTATTCCAAATTTTTCCTTGCTTTCCTTCACCGCCTGCTCGATGTACAAATTGAATAACATCGGAGAAAGGCTACAACCCTGCCTTACTCCCTTCCCAACTGATGCTTCCCTTTCATGCCCTTCGAGTCTAATAACTGCGGTCTGGCTTTTTTGTTTGTTTGTATAGTCTATGGGACTTAACTACGGGGTCATCAGTCCCTAAACTTACAAACTACTTATGAACTACTTACGAACTAGGACGGCACAAATATCAATGCCCGAGGGGGGATTCGAACCCCCGCCCGCAGTGGCCGTGAAGACCGTGACTGAAGCGCCTTAGTCCCCTCGGCCACCGCGGCCGGCGGTCTGGCTTTTGTACAAGTTGTAAATAACTCTCCTTTCCCTGTATTTTACCCCTGCTGACTTCAGAATTTGAAAGAGTGTATTCCAGTTAACATTGTCAAATGCTTTCTCCAAATCTACAAATGTTAAAAATGTAGATTTGCCTTTCCTTAATCTATCTTCTAAGATAAGACGTAAAGTGAGTATTGCCTCCCGGGTTCCTATGTTCCTCCTGAATCCAAACTGATCTTCCCCGAGGTCAGCTTCTACCAGCTTTTCCATTCTGTTCTCCTGTAGATAATTCGTGTTAAAGGGGTTCTCCAAAGAATTCGAAATTCATTGCAGAGACGAGAACAGTATTGCATCCAGATGCAAGGAAACACTTCGAACAACTCCTTTAACAGGTAACCCCTATGTGAAATGTGAACTAAATGCGGTAGTAAAGTCTACATTTCAAATCATTGTGTACTAGCTAGGACGATATTTACAATGACGTCAATGGCTGCTTGGAACCATACAAACGGCTCGTTTGCGGACCCGTGTTTACTGGGACATTTTTCTTCTCTTATCGTGTACCTTCAACCGTGTAAGTTTGCGCCATCCTTTTTGATACACCCTGTATGTTGGTAGGTGCATGTCATTCTAACTTGTGCTGGCCGCAGTGGCCGAGCGGTCTGCGACGCGAAGTCACTGTCTGCACGGCCGCTATGGTGGGGGGCTCGAATCCCCCCTCCGGACATGGATGTTTGTGTCGTCTTTGGTAAAAGCTAGTTCATAAGTAGTTTGTAAGTTTAGGGACTGATGATCCCGCAGTTAAGTCCCTTAAGCTCTCTCTTCTCTCTCTTTGGCCCTTTCTCCCGCACGTGCAGGGTCGGCACTGAGTTAAACGCGGATTTGGCAGGTGTTAATAATTACAGGGTGGCCGGATGCCATTCCTGCCACCACCCCATGCCCCCCACCCACCAGGAGGAAATGTGTACCCCAAATGTCTGCGTATAGTGTTATATGTGTGTAAAATTGTAAAGTGTTACGAAATGTTTACGAATCGTGTGACTGAGGCGGGACTTGGGGACCAGTCCGGTATTCACCTAGGGGGATGTGGAAACCCGCCTAACAACCACATCCAGGCTGGCCGGCATTCCGAAAAAAAAATGTTCAAATGTTTTTAAAGCTTATGGGACTTAAATACGGGGTCATCAGTCCCTAAACTTACAAACTACTTATGAACTACTTACGAACTAGGACGGCACAAATATCCATGCCCGAGGAGGGATTCGACCCCCCGACCGTAGTGGCCGTGCAGACCGTGACTGGAGCGCCTCAGTCTCCTCGGCCACCGTGGCCGGCGGCATTCCGACCCCTTTCATTAATTCGCCGGGCGGATTCGAACCGGGGCCGGTACGCCTCCTCGTCTCGGAAAGCGGTGCGTTAGACCACACAGCTAACCGAGTGGTTAGTTAAGTCCCTTAAGCTGAACAAACATTTTTCATTCAATTTTATGATTGCCAGCCGCAGACTAGCTCGATGTGTTGTCAAGAAGAACACGTTCGCTCCAGCTGCATGCAGACAACTATTGCCTGGTGATAAGCAGGCGCCGACTACTCCGACAATATTCCGTTGACGTATGTTGACGTTCTCCAGAATGATTTCAGACCGGAGCCGCGCCGACTCCAGTTGAAGCTTTGCTGACTCCGATAGGGCATCAGAGAGAAAATAATGGAATGAAGTCTTCAACGGGGGTATATCCGTGAGGCCGTGCGAGAATTGCCGTGCGGTTCTCATGTTAGGGACTGCGTGGCAGATCTCGCCGGATGCGGGCGCGTGCGCGTGCGCGCGCTTGTGTGTGTGTGTGTGTGTGTGTGTGTGTGTGTGTGTGTGTGTGTTGTTCATAGCCTACTTTTAAGTTGTTTGGAGTCTAGATACCGATGACCACAGCAGTTTCGTCCCTTAGATTAACAAACATTTGAACATTTGTATCCGGATGAGGGAATGGACGTTGACTACTTGGTGGTACCTTCATAGCTGACATCCAGAATATTCAAACGCCTTCGGATACATAAGTACAGAAGCGTGAGCAATGGTCGCCAAAGAGATGTAAAGAAAGTTGGCTTACTCCGTCTGACACCTGCCAGACAAAATCCAAATACGATGACCACTCCCCTCGCGTAGGCTTTCCACCCTTGGTGGGTCTGTAATATAACCCAATTTACATCACTCAACAGAGACGGAAAAATTATCACACATACCAGCGCCGCACTTGTGGATGAACTGCAGTCTACGCCAAACTTCATCCCAGATACATCGATGCATTCAGAGAGGAGCTTTGATGGACAAACTGGGTCTTCCCAATTCTGCGTGGTCTGATGATGTTGAAAAAGACAATTGAAACTTGTATAACGCACTGGACAGGCCTTTTTATTGCATACTAGCTGAAAACCCGGCGTTGCCTAGGATGTTAAATATCTGCCAGGCTGCATGTCAAACTGCAGTAGGCGTAGATGGAAAGCACGTATTATAAAAATCAGGTTCCAGGCTTCCGATTCAGTCTTCTTCATTAGAGTAATATGTAAAAGCTTAAAGTAAATCAGCCAAGAACTTTTTCTCTATTTATATATTTCTTGTGAAATTTTGAAGCCGCGGCGGAGTGGCCGAGCGCATTTAGGCGCTATGTTCCGATGCGCGAGGCTGTTCCCCGTCGAGGTTCGAGTGCCCCCCCCTCCCCCCCCCCCCCAGCATGAATGCTTGTGCCGTCTTTGGTACAAGGTAGTTCATAAGTTGTGTATAAGTTTAGGGACTGATGACCACAAAGTTAAGTCCCATAACCTTAACAAACATTGAAAATTTTGAAGGTAAAAAAAAACTTTTAAGATTTCTTGAATAAATTGTTTGTTTTGTGTCCCAGCCTCGTCGCCGCTTTTGTGTCTCGGTTCCGTCGTAGGTGTCGGTGGCCGAGTGGAATGAGGCCGACACAGGAATAAAGATAGCACGCTGGTGCAGGTATGGAGGGGAGCAGCCAGAAACTAGAAACACTAGAGTAAATTAGAACGAGATATATATTGCACAGAATTTATACAATACTTAACTTTTACATAGTTGTGTACTGCAAAATGCTGATACATAGTTGAGGTAGAGTCCTGCCTAGTGCCTGTCCGATAGCCAAGTCTTCACTGGTGCCTATCTGATTCCGAAGTGTTGACTGGTTCCTCTCTCAGTACCAAGTGAACGATGTCGTTCAGAGGTGGCCACGAGCGGAGTTCTAGCAGAGGGCGCTCGTGGCTGACGTCGTAAGAACGCCGCGCCGTGCGTGCATGGCGGCGCGCGGCGAAAGTAGGTGGCGCGCACTTTGGACTTGTGCGACACCACACCCCTCCCCCCCAAACCGCCGCGCTGTCGTGGCGTAGGGCTGAGGGCCACGGCGACGGTACTGGGAGGAGGGCCTGGGCGGGGGCGTTACTGGTGGGACGGGCGTCGTAGCTGAGGCTGGGATCGAGACGCCGTCCGCGCCCCGGCATCCGCCTTGCGATCCTCCAGGAAACCCACCGAAATCTGGGAAAGGGCGCACACCCCCCGCCCAGAGGGAGTAGGTCATCTTCTTCTGATGTGCGTGGCCCAAGCTGGGGGGGCCCGCACGGTCCCGGAGTCCCTCTCGGTGACGCTGTCATTTGCGGCGGCGACAGCGGCGGCAACGACTGCGTCGGAGGTGCGTCGACATCCATCGGGATCTCGTACCCCGGTGAAGCTGGGCCCGGCGGCGAGCGATGTGGCTGTGCTCCCTGGCGGTGAACTGGGTCTGGAATCAAGAAACCGGAGACAGGATCGCGCGGCCTGTGCAAGCGCAATTGGTTTGCGTGGCGCCGCAGCTCCGACCCTGTGGAAGAACGTACAACATACATATTGCGACCGAGCACGCGCTGAATGGTGCCCGGCATCCATAGTTTCTTCTTGTTTCCAGCAAACACCCTGTACAGCACCGGCGTGGAAACCTGAAAACGCGTAGCGCCATACGAACCAACTCGATGCGTGGGAGGCTGCAGCAGGTGAAGGAGATTGCGGAGACGGCGGTCGTGTAGCAGCTCGGCAGGAGACGGGCCGTCACGTGGCATGCACCGATACGTAGACAGGATAATTTGAAGAGCTTGCTGCCTGGAGTGCTGACCTTTCATCTTTTCCATGTGAGATTTGAATGTTCGAACGAAACGTTCTGCTTCACCATTGGACTGATGGTGAAAAGGTGCGGTGGTGATATGCTGAATGCCATTCACACGACAAAACTGTTGAAATTCCGCACTAACAAACTGAGGTCCAGTGTCACTGACGATAGTTTCAGGCAAACCTTCGATGCAAAACACTGACGTTAAGGCACTGATTGTACTAGACGCCGTCGTTGAGTTCATGGCAATCACAAAAGGAAACTTGCTGAAAGCGTCTACAACGATTAACCAGCGCGTATTCCAGAAAGGTCCGGCAAAGTCAATATGTAAACGTTGCCATGGTCCCTTGGGGCGTGGCCAGTCTGAGAAACGTTGCGGAGGAGCCGCCTGATGCTCCGCACAAACAGTACACTGTGACCACATGCTCTCTATCTGAGCGTCCATACCAACCCAGGTACAATGACTTCTGGCCAGTTGCTTTGTGCTAACAATACCCCAATGTCCTTGATGCAGGAGGCGTAACACTTCTCGTTGCAGGGAACGAGGAACAATCACTCTTGTTTGGTCGTTGTCGGTATGTAACAACAGAACACCCTGACTTCAAGATAATGCATGACGTTGTGAAAAATAACGTCGAACCATAGGCCGATCAATGTCTTTGGCTCTGGCAGGCCACCCTGAGCGAACAAAACGTGCTACCACACTTAGGTCTGCATCCGCAGCTGTTTCCTGTGCAACCCGACGAGAGTTCAAAGGCAAATCTACGACAGCGGAAGCATCTCTGGAGTCTATCTGACAACATGCAATTTCAGAAGAATCAAACGACATATCCTGGCCAACCGGAAGTCGGGAAAGTGTGTCCGCATTGGCGTGTTTAGTGGTAGGTCGGTACAAAATCTCATACTGATAATTACACAGTATCAAGGACCATCTCTGAAGATTTTGTGCCGTTCGTGGCGGAATTGGCTTTGTGGGTGAGAACAACGACGTGAGAGGCTTGTGGTCTGTCAACAAATAGAATTTTCTGCCATAGAGATAATGATGAAACTTTGCGACGCCGTAAATGATTGCTAAGGCCTCCTTTTCTATCTGACTGTAATTCTGTTGCGTCGGCGTCAGTAGCTTGGAGGCAAAGGCAATAGGACGATCGTGACATCCAATACGATGCGACAAAACTGCACCCAGACCGTACGACGAGGCATCAACTGCTAGCACTACAGGCTTCTGTGGGTCGAAGGGAATCAAACATGCATCACTGAGTAGTGCAGACTTTAATTTGTCAAAGACAACCTGGCAATCCTTAGACCACACAAAAGGAACATTTTTCCTACGTAAGCGATGCAGTGGAGTTGCAATCTGAGAGGCATTGGGAATAAACCTGAAATAATAGTTAAGCTTTCCCATTACTGCTTGCAATTCATGCACATTCTTAGGGGGAGGCAAGTCTTTGATTGCTCGAAGATGTGACTATAAGGGATGGATTCCTTGGGCATTAATCACATGGCCTAGGTACTCTATTTCAGTTTGAAAAAACGAACACTTTGCTTTATTACAACGTAGACCTGCTGCAGTCAACACTTTGAAAAGGCACTCCAGGTTTGATAAATGTTCTTCAACTGTACGTCCGGATACCACAATATCATCTAAATAGTTCGAGCAACACGGCACAGAAACTGTCAGCTGTTCCAAAAAACGATGAAAAATAGCAGGGGCGGAAGAACTGCCAAAGGGTATGCGTTGAAATTGAAAAAGGCCTATGTGAGTATTAATGACGAAAAATTTTTTTGACTCGTCATCAAGCGGAATCTGTAAGTATGCCTCTGCTAAATCAATCTTGGAAAAGAAGTGAGACTGTCCTAATTTGTCCATTAGTTCCTCAGGTCGGGGCAGGGGGTAAGTGTCTACAATTGTTTGACTGTTCACTGTTGATTTGAAGTCCGCACAGAGACGTAGTTTTCCCGACGTCTTGGGTATAATTACTAAAGGCGAGGCCCACTGACTCGCAGAAACAGGAGAAATCACCCCACTATCTTGCCAACGTTTAAGTTCTTCGGCAACTGTATCACGAAATGCGATAGGCACTGGTCTAGCTTTACGAAATGTTGGAACTGCAGATTCTTTTAAAGTTACATGTGCCACGAAGTCTTTTGCACAACCTAGTTCCGGCGAAAACAAGTCACTGTATTTTTCGCACAATGCATTGATTTTGTCCTGAGGCACTACTGACGAAATTTGCAGTACATCTCTTTGAATTGATAAACCAAACAAGTCAAAAGCATCTAGTCCAAAAATGTTCTGTGTAGATTTGGCCTGAAGAACAACAAAAGCAACTGTTTTCGTTACCCCTTGAAAAGAAGCGGGCAGGCTACACGTTCCTATCACGGGAATATTTTGACCTGTATATGCCATTAGCACATGTTGAGACGGCGACAATTTTGGCGAACCCAGCAGTTCATAAGTGTCTTTATTCATTAAAGTAACAGTGGATCCAGTATCAAGCTGAAATTGCACAGTCTTATTTTCTATGCAAAGATTCACAAAAAGCTTTTGCTTGTGGCGCGCGACAGGTGCGCGAATGTGGGCAACGTCTGATTGAACTTGTTTACTGCGCTTGCGCATGCGCGGGCTTCGTAGTGAAGGAAGCGGCGCAGGCTCGTCACATAGATTAATATCACTGTCACTAGATGGCACTACCGCCGGATCGGCGTCCGCACATTGCGAGGCTACTGCAGATTCAAAAACTACTGCACTAAACATTTGAGTAGCTACAACAAGACTACTGTCACTATCTACATAGTACTGGGCACTTTCACACGGAGAAGTTGCAGAAGGCTCTAGGTTCACTACAGGATTGCACTGTACATAGTCATTTTGCTTGTCCCGAACCCTTTTCCGTTGCACAGTTTTACGCGCTCGTCGGCGCCTGCTACGTGGCGCACTACATAGTTTTGCAATAGGTGCAGAAGAATGTTCTTGCATTTTAGAATCAAGCAAAGCACTGTTCAATTCCACAGCGTCTATAACATTTACTGTATGAACTGTTTTTGCATTTTGCGAAGCACTGTACTTAACGGCACCCTTCTTAGAATTTTTATTTTGCATACACACCGTCCGTACGTGTGCTGATTTGCCACATTGATAACAGGTTGCGTTGCGACTAGGGCAATGAGCACGCTTGTGGCGAGACACACACTGGGGGCAAGATTTACGTACATTTTTCTGAAATGAGCGTTAGCGCCCGTTATTCAAATCACTGTTTCTAACACGACGGGGCGACCTTTGTGTCGCACTTTTACACTGGCTACTGTTCACTGTCCGTTCAGCACGGCCGGTAGAAGTATAAAAATCACTAGTGCTATACTGAGAACTACGGCTAGGAAAGCGTCCGTTGCGGCGCACTGAATTTACACTGTGGCTTTGCATTTCTACATCTGCTAAGTCAAAAGTATCATGCGCTTCTATAAGCTGCAGTACAGTGTCCAGTGAAGGGTCTGACTGTTTTAGAATTGCTGCCCTAATTCTGGGGTCCTGAATGTTCTGCGTAATCGCATCCCTCAACATCAAGTCACTATACGAAAGTCCACAAGAGCAAGTAAATTTACATTTGCGGGTTAAGCCCTTCAATTCCGTAATCCACTCTTGATGTGACTGCTGCGGTAATTTTTTAAATCTAAAAAATCGGTACCATGCCGCAGCTACGAGAACTTTTCTCTCATAATGAGCATTTAGTGCCTCTACTATTTGTTCAAAGTCTACATCACGAGGAGATGCGTCGGGGAAAAGTTTTTTCAGTAACACGAAGGTGTTGGTGCCCACCACAGATAATAACAGATGCTTCACTTTCTGACCTGTAATTTGATGAGCCGCGACGAGTTCTTGAAACTGTGCGAAGTAGTCGCTCTATTCTTCCTCACGTTCGTTGTACTGGCGAAATGTAGGAAGCGGTGCAGTGGCAGGTGTGGGCTGCTGATGTTATGGCTGTTGTTGTTGGTGAGCAGCCTGTGCCGTTAACTGCGACACCGCCTGCAGGAGTTGAGTGATTTGCGCCGTCTGTAACTGAATAATTTCCATTAAGTTTGGGTTCGGGGTAGTATGCTGACCGATTAGGCGCCGCGCATACAAGTAAATTATAACAAAACACAAATGCAAGGTAAATGAGGACGCACTGCAACAAAAAAAGTCCACAAAACACGGAACAAAATATCTTCCCCCAAAATTCTTGTATTAAGGGTGGGTGGGCGGGAGCAATTTCTGTGTGCTCCGACTGCTGCTGTCTGGCTGCTGCAAGCGGGTGGTCCACGGTTCGTCTATCGCTCCTTGTCGCCACTTTTGTATCCCATCCTCGTCGCCACTTTTGTGTCCCAGCCTCGTCGCCGCTTTTGTGTCTCGTTTCCGTCGTAGGTGTCGGTGGCCGAGTGGAATGAGACCGACACAGGAATAAAGATAGCACGCTGGTGCAGGTACGGAGGGGAGCAGCCAGAAACTAGAAACACTAGAGTAAATTAGAACGAGATATATATTGCACAGAATTTATACAATACTTAACTTTTACATAGTTGTGTACTGCAGAATGCTGATACATAGTTGAGGTAGAGTCCTGCCTAGTGCCTGTCCGATAGCCAAGTATTCACTGGTGCCTATCTGATTCCGAAGTGTTAACTGGTTCCTCTCTCAGTCCCAAGTGAACGATGTCGTTCAGAGGTGGCCACGAGCGGAGTTCTAGCAGAGGGCGCTCGTGGCTGACGTCGTAAGAACGCCGTGCCGTGCGTGCATGGCGGCGGGCGGCGAAAGTAGGTGGCGCGCACTTTGGACTTGTGCGACACCACAGTTTGGTGTGCCCGCCCCTGACATGAAGATGCCAAATCCATTCCGAAGTATTTAATAGATTGCCCTGTAATTTATTAATCGTAATAGAAAATGCAAGTTTCAATGGAAACTGCAGTCTCTTGAAGGTAGATTTGTGGGATATAATGGGTATTCGTTGGGTGTACTCTGTTTCATTGTTTCTTTGCTTGTAGCTCTATGGAAGTAAACTGCTTTCGCTTCCAGCCGGATGGAGCAATTTTCCATGAAAATTACTATTTACGTGCTCATATCTCATGAACTACGTGTCGTAATGTGATAAAATTTAGAAGCTACATTCAACTATACATGTGTATACTGTTTGTAAAATTTCCTGTCGCTACAATTTGTAGTGTTCAAGTTATAAATTGTAACGTCATACCGAGAGCCGTAGTTTTACTCCATAAACAGCGGAAAAGTAGTAAGCGAGAAACTTTTTTCCTTTCATCATTTTACTATGGTTGCCAGCGAGAAAAAGTTTAATAAAGGTTTGAAATTATGTTTAAAGTTTGTTGCAAGTCGCTAAGCACTGTCATTCTCAGACAGTGTATTTCGATAGTATCGTCGCATTATATGGCATTCTTTGCGATTTCTATTGGTTATGACGTAATATCTTTTGAACCATGTGATTCTTAACCATGCAGCAATTGTTACATCACGGTAAGGAATGTGTGTACCAAATTTGGTTGAAATCGGTCCAATGGTCTAGGAGAAAATGAGCAGCATTGTCGCAAAATGCAGCAGTATTTCGCGCATCTCATTGTTTATGACGTCATATCTCGTGAACTATATATCGTATGTGATTATAACCCCTACGGCGACCGTCCTCATGGATTGAAGCTTACGTGTACAAAATTTCATAAAGTTTGGAACAAAACTGTAGATTTGTATGCAACACGTAAAAACATACGGACACTCTGCTTTATATATTAGAAGAGATATGTAAGACTTTAAGTATTTCGCCTTTTGGCTTCACTTTGTATTTTCAGTGACAAGGGGTCGTATGAATAAAAAAGAGCACATGCTCCAGAGAATATTCTCAGAGCAAAAGAACGTTCTCTGAGTAAGTTCTCAAATTCGTATGAATAAAAACTTCGAAGCATATGCTCTGAGCAGGTAGTTCATTCTCGCTACCTCCCCTCCTACTTGAGTAAGTTCTCCGCGTGTCATGTCCGCCACAGATCAGCTGTCCAATCGTGTATTTCTTTAAACTAGCCCAATCACGCAAATTATTAAGTGTACAAATATGGAGTAGGCATCGACATGTTCAGAAAGAACTGGACTGTGTTTAGATATTAGTTTGTCGTGAAGGAGCATATTATTAAGACTAAATATGCACTTTTTACGAAAATGTATTCTCCTGGCGATACAAAATTTTCGTCACGCGAGAAACTCGTTTGTTAATGAAGTAGGGTTAGCACAATTTGCGAACGATATAGTAAGAATGCCTCACATATTCATCTGTTACAATGTGGAATGCTGTCGGAGTGTTCTAACATGACATAGGACTACTTGTTGTTAGATATGACACCCAATGGTTTGCTCATAAGCGTTAGGCCATGCGATTTTGAACAAGAAACACGCTGCTGGGTATGTAATTAATCAGTTATTAATTTTCCTGTCGTGTTTACTTACTTCTAACCTGACAGAAGTTACGATTACGAAGTCAGAAAACGCATCATAAATAGGCCAACCGGTTTGGATAGAAACAGTACTTCAGTAGGCCTACCTGGTATTGCAGCAATATTTATTTTGTGATAGAAACTGTGAAGTCATGGGATACACTTTATTTGGAACTAACAGCATAAGGTCTTACTAATAGACCCTATTTTAAAACAATATTATTTTGCTATGTGACTGTTTACAACTGTAAATATACACGCCAAACAAATGAGTAAACACGCAGCTGAATCCATTTGTGTTTCATTTTTATGTCGGTAATGAAAACACCTCTTACATCACTCTCGTCGCTGTATAAAATGCTAGAAGTGTCACACGATTTTTCCGAAGGAAGATACTCGTCAACAAAATGTTTTTATTTGTATTAACCTTATAGATCGCCTCGTATTTCTTAAAGGCTACATATAAAGGAACTTGCTTTTGCCTTCTAAGTAACAAAATTGTTGTAATTTTTATTATAAACGTAACCTTAATAGAAGTTACTCAGCACGGAGTATGTCATAGAGCTCACTCCAGAAATCTGAGAATGTTCTCCCATCGTGAGAAACTTCTGCAGTTTTATTCATATGAAATTGGAGAATGTTCTCTGTTGTGAGCAACTTCTCCCACCCCTTTACTCACGCCGAGAACATACTCGGTTGAAGTATATTTCTCCGACTCACTTTATTCATGCGAATCTGAGTATGTTCTCTGGAATCCAGAGTATAAAGTAGATACTCCATTTTATTCATACGGCCCAAGGTGATGATGAAACGTAGATATATGAATCCTCAGGACTCGAAACTGCACATACGATGTTCAAACATTGAACGAAATCGATATGCGATATTTTTAAATAATTATTTTTTATCAAACCACCAAGTTGAAAATTTGCCATTACTACGAAATAATCGCCAGCACAAAACAGTTTAAATCTTAGTGCTATAAATAACATATCAACACTCGTAAAATCTCTTACAGAATCATATACATCGTTCAGTTACAGTTCCTAACGGAAGCTAAAATTCCTAATCCGGCACTCATTAGCCCCCTACCGTAGTTGAAGTCCCAACAAAGCGGCTGTTGGCGCGCAGAATCTAATACAGTCGCAAACGAAGCACTTCAGTTATCCTGGCAGGTCTTTCTTGTTCCAAAAAGTGAGATAAAGTGTTGTTATAACCCCAAGGAGCTTTCCTCACGAACTGCCCAAGTATTCTACTTGACCACAGCAGTTTTCTGCCTTAGCCACTTCCTCATTCGCAAATCGCCATCCCTTCAAAAACTAGCAGGGTTCTTAAAATAAATTTTTGTTTTGACTCAATTTTGATCACTTCCACACTAACTTAATATTTTGACAATATTAAATAGAAAATCTATAAACATTCAGTCTCCTTGTGACTATTTATCAGTGGTACAAATAATGTATGAAATAAATAAACAAACAAGCCAGCTTTCATGATCTTGACCGCTGACACAGTATTTACGTAAAGTTGCTGGCCTTGTTGAGTTGCTGTGGAAGATACAATAATCCAACTATATTTCCATCGTAAATTGATACATTGAGTGTAGTAAATGCTTATATGAATGGATAAAACTAGCCGGCCTCGGTGGCCGAGCGGTCTGCGGCTTGCCAGGCACGGACTGCACGGCCGCTGCGGTCGGGGATTTGAATACCCCTCGGGCATGGATGTTTGTGCCGTCTTTAGTATAAGGTAGTTCATACGTAGTTCGTAAGTTTAGGGACTGATGACCCCGTAGTTAAGTCCCATAAGCTCTATAAACACTTGAACATTTGAAGATAAAACTACGTTGTTTTCTAGATAGTAGCTTGATGTAATAAGCTAACTTCTAAGACATAGTTTGTTGAAATCGCATAGTTTGTTGTTAAGTTTAATTTGTCTATATTCAGATATTGTGAATGTTAACTGTTGTAGATTTCTATATATTAAAAATATTGTTGGTTCATGAGATGCGCCTAATTTTTCCGACAGCGCAGATACCTTCAGAATTGATGGTAACATAACACTGTGATTTATGAGTTACGAGAATGTCCCTTTGCCGCGGTGGAGTAGCCGAGCGGTCTAACGAGCCTCACTGCGGAGCGCGCAATTGCTCGCCGTCGGAGGTTCGAGTCCTCCCTGGAGCATGGTTGAGTGTGTTGTCGTTAGGTTAGTTTACTTTAGTTTAAGTAGATTGTAAACGGACTGATGACCACGCAGTTTGGCCCGATAGATTTACAAACATTTGAACATTTTGAATGTCCCTTTGTTAAGAATCTGCCAGAGCGTCCATTAGGACAGCCTTTGGCGTCAGTTCCGCCGACACGTGTTTACATGTTCGGCGGTTCGCTATTGTCCACCAGGATTTCACCCGCTCTTAAGAGTGTGGGGCCCTAATGATAAGCCTGGCCCTCCGTAACGGCCGCTGCACGCCGTGACCCGCCTGGAAGAGTGCCGCCCTGCCTATCATACAATTCCACAATCACAATAACGCTGTGACGTACCAGTATGTATCCGTAACGTCATACTCTTCCTCCTCGAGATTGTAGTCTTGGACTTATCAACGCGTGTATCAGAGTGGCTATTGCTTATGTCAGTACGATGCTTCACTTGTGCCGGCCGCGGTGGCCGATGGGACTGAGGCGCTCCAGTCACGGTCTGCACGGCCACTACGGTCGGGGGTTCGAATCCCCCCTCGGGCATGGATATTTGTGACGTCCTTAGTATTAGCTATGATGACCTCGTAGTTAAGTTCCATAAGCTCTACAAACATTTGAACATTTTTTTTTTTTGAGCTTAAATTGTGAACCGGCCATCAAACGGATTATCCGAAATAAACCCAAAAGAAATCTGCTTGTATGATAGTCCGTAATGAATTGTGTGCCCAACCACCACAATATTATAATAATAAAAACAAATTTTTCAATAAAAAAACAAATTTCCACTTTGGTGGTATGATATATTGAAAAAAATCGTATATCGATTTCATTCATTGCATGAACGTCATCAGTGCAGTTTCGAGTTATGAGGACTCATATGCACCCCATAATAACTTTTCGACAGTCAAAATATATAAAAAGGCTTGTCAGGTGTGCGTTCCAATTTCAAGTAATTGTGTAAACATAAATGTAGATGTAGATGGCCACAGTGCGCCTGGACAAATGATTTTCGTATGATTACAGATTTATCATCGGCACAAAACTTCTGAGGACCTTCTGTCGGATCTGCAGACGAAATTTTGCTACCGAATTTGACGAGCGATTATATCAGCACTGTCAATCGAATAAATAGGCTTTGCCTTCGGACAGTTCCTGTGCTGTACTCAGTACACAACAGTGTAAAAGACGTCCACAGGCTTTCGTTTTCTTAAGCGAAACGAGGTGGCCACACTTGAAGACGGAAGACCGTGCGTGGCGGTGCAACGGTAACATACTCGACACGTATTCGGGAGGACAACGGTTAAACCCGCCTCCGACCATTCGGATTTATCTGAGATTTCCCAAAATCGCTCCAGGCAAATTCAGGGATGCTTCCTTTCAAAGGGCACTGCCGATTTCCTTCCTTATCCCTGACAATCGCTATCCGAAACTATATCCGTCCCTAATGACCACGATGTCGACGGAACGTTCACCACTGATCTCCCTTCTGAAATGAAATGAGCGTATGGCTTACGTGACGGGGAGATCCCTTGCGGGACTGTTTGGCCGACTTTGTGTAAGTCTTTTTATTTGACGGCGCGTGGGCGACTTACGTGCCAATGATGATGAGATGTTGATGATTAGGACAACACACAACACCCAGTCCCCTGCCGGGAATCGAACCCGGGCCTCCTGCGTGGTAGTCGGCGACGCTACCGCTGAGCTACGGAGGCGGACATCTCTCTTCTAAAACATTAGTTTGTAAATATATCGGACCAACCTGCGTGGTCAATAGTCCGTAGCTTACAAGCTACTTAAAACTAGGTAAACTAACCTAAGGACAAAACACACACCCATGCCCTAGGGAGGACTCGAACCTCAGACGGCGAGCAACGCGCGCTCCGCAGCGAGGCGCCTTAGACCGCTCGGCAACTCCTGCGCGGCTTTTCAAAGGGCAGTGCCGATTTCCTTCCTTATCCCTGACAATAGCTGTCCGAAAGTATATCCGTCCCTAATTACCATGATGTCGACGGAACGTTCACCTCTAATCTCCCTTATAAAACATTAGTTTGTATATCTATGGGACTTAACTGCTGCGGTTATCAGTCCCTAGCTTACAAACTACTTCAACTAACTTATGCTAAGGACAACACACACACACACACACACACACACACACACACACACACACACAAGTTGGAAGGGGGACTCGAACCTCCGACGGCGAGCAACCGCACGCTATGCAGCAAGGCGCCTTAGAGCGCTCGGCCACTGCAACCCTGCTAATCTCCCTTCCTTTAACACGAGTCACATACCCCCTCTTTAATTCACTGTAGTCACTACGAAGATAACATTCTCTGGGCAGCCGCAAAACCCGATCCAAAGTTGGCAATACTGTCGAGGTGATGGACGCCTAAAAAAATAAAAAAAAAAGTAATGTGGCGATGAGTCGCGGAGTCCAGTCGGATGTGGTTTGATGTCGTAGCTGCGCACTCGTTATTCCCCCTGTCTGGTGTATCGGTTATTTGCGGACGTGATCATGTTTGATGTGTGGCGACTTTTTTATTACAGCCGTGTGATCTAACGCTGAGCGGCAGCGCGGCGCACAGCGAGCTACCGCCGCTGGCACGGCTCGTCTGCGTGACACACGTTCCTCTGCACTTGCCACTTCATATATGTCTGCTCAAAATTTACATCAACTCAGTTTGCTGCATAAACATTAATCATGAATCCACATGAGGAACCGCATGCTGACATACAGATGCAGCATATTTCTTCACTCTATGCAAGGCGATTCAACTAACCTGTTCAGCTCAGATATTTACGGAACTGCTTTCTCTCAGATGAATTGTGACAAAGGCCTTAGTAAACGACGACGCAATTTCTTGTCCTGGCTATATTAATTACATAGATATCGGTATCAACTTTATTTTTTTAATGAAACTATAGTTATTTATGCTGCTAGTATCGTAGATCACAGACACAAATTCAATGCCGTGTCACTGATAGAAATCCGATAAGTAATTTCGGAGAAATTACAATATTTACAACCCAGCATAAATCGCCGCGTGGGAGTAGTCGTGCGAGCTCTCTAAAGGCGCCTTGTCGCGGAGTGCGCGTCTGCTCCCCGTCGGAAGTACGAGTCCTCCTTCGGGAATGGGTGAGAGTGTTGTCCTTGGCATCAGCTAGTTTCAGTAATTTGAAAGTCTAGGGACAGTTGACCACTGCAATTTGCTCACACAGCTTTACAAACATTTGATTATGAACAGGATATATCTGTTTTGCAGACTGTGACCGGAGCGCCTCAGTCCCCTCGGCCACCGCGGCCGGCTGTTTTGAACATCAAAATAATTGCTGTCTTATGTGGAAGTCCGTGTTATCATGCGGATCTGTTGCTTTTGGCTGATGGGATCGTCCAGCTTGACACAGCTATGAGTCTAAAATAATAATTTCTTAATAGTTGAGATTAGTTTAATTTGAAACATACTAATCACACTTTGCTACATATGGTTTGACAGCATATTAATTGGAAGGAAATGGGCGTGGCGTCTATCGATCATTCACCAGTTAACTACGGTAACAGTTCTGCTTTTATTTCTGCCAGAGCTTTGAAAGAAAGGTTAATGTCACAAATTGAATGGATCTGTGAAATTGAGGTAGAAAGATTTAAGTAACAACTTCGGATGAAGAAAAGAAAATTGCAAGAGTTTAATTTTGAGATACACGTTTTCATTGTAAAATTATAAAATCAGCAACAAAACTACATAGCTAATGAAATTGGACGTAACCACGACCCTGAAACTGCATTCATGTCATCAAGTGTTCGAAACGTCCATCTGGTGCAATATCCCCACGGGGGGCTGACGGTTATTTCGTGAGTACGTGCGTGGTGAGCATGGGGTCCCGAGCTAATGCAGTCTTTCTTCCATTTTTCTCCCTGGACTGCATTTCCTTTCCCTTCCCTCCTTTCCTATCCTCACTCCGTACCGTCCTCACTGGGGGACTGTTGACCTAGGCAGTTTGTCCCCTCTGTCCCAAACAAACAAGTAACACAACCATCTGCTGCAATAAACATTTGCAGTCGCTGGTACAAAGACATCTGGACAGACCGAAGGGATTCTTACAATATTGCTGCACATGCTGCAGCAATGCATGTTCTAAATCCACTTGGGTGGTCAGAACTCGTGTGCAGACTTCGTCTTCGAGCACACCCTAGACAAATGTCCAGTGGCGTCAAATCAGGCGAACGTGCAGGCCATCTGATAACGCCCTCCACGTCTTATCCAGCGACCAGAAAAGATGTGGGTAAGCGCCTTCCTAGCCACAAGCGAGTAGTGCGCCGGAACCCTCAAACATTTACGTATTTCAAATAGTACTTCCTCTAGGATAGGCAGCAGCACTTCAGTAAGACATTGGTATCTGTTACCTGCTCCGCTTTCTGTAATGCTGTAAGGATCAAGTACATAGTGTACAATAATCCCATACCAAAACGTTCACACTGCACTGCCTCTGGTGTTCAAACTCAGCCAGTGCGGATTCTCAGCGGTCCAATAACGCATATTTTTATAGTCAGTTTTGCCATGATTTGTTCATGTTGCTCCACTGGTAAAAAAGAATTCTTCCAAGAAATAACCTGTCTTCCTGATCCCGCATCAGAATCTAGCGACAGAATTGCACACGTCTTCTGCTTTCCCGCTGGGTAATCTGCTGGCGAAGTGACATGATACGGATGGACTGTTTGAGAGCAAAATGCGAACAACGCTGGACTGGCTTATTCCAGGGGCACTCGCAACTTCTTGGTGACTAACATGCGGATGCGAGCGACTGTTTGGTTCGCACCGCCCGTTGCAGGCTCGCTCATTTACCTCTGCGTAGTATTCCAGTGCCCTTCCATAAAGAAATCTTTGCACATACGCTGAATTGCCTTTTTTTTTGGACATGATCTATCACGATAGCTTTGTGCGTACAACTCAACTATTCTCGTTGCGTTCCTTCTACATTCTCCGTAAAGAAGTAGAATATCTCATTTCTGTTGTTGATATGGCGTCTGTTATTTTCGGACATGTGCGAGAAGAACAGACACCATATCATTAATTGTAAATTTGCCCCCAACAGGGAAATGACAGTTTCAATGCGGACGCATTAATACGCTCGATCCCCTGCGGAAATCCATTATAGGTTACGAGCAAGATGAAGTAATGGGCAGGGGGCACTATCATCGTAGTGTGCTGTACGAGGGGAATTTAGGACCGGCCGCGGTGGCCGCGGGGACTGAGGCGCTCCAGTCACGGTCTGCACGGCCACTACGGTCGGGGGTTCGAATCCCCCCTCGGGCATGGATATTTGTGCCGTCCTTAGTAGAAGGTAGTTTGTAAGTTTAGGGACTGATGACCCCGTAGTTAAGTCCCATAAGCTTAACAAACATTTGAACATTTTGGGAATTTAGGTTGGAATGGAAGCGTGCCTGGATAGCCTAATTGTTGCCGGGCGTCGTGGCTTAGCGTGCCAGGTCAGAGACTCAACACCTCTGTAATAAAAAAACTGAACCAAATACTCAACCAACAACCAAGAACTAACATGCAAATCCGGGTTCGAATCCCGGTCCAGCACTAACTTTGGTATTGAATATATTTCAATGCCCTAAAACAGTAGAAATGTTTAAATATTTGGAATTCCTAATTGCTATTGGTTTGTGAAAGACATTTTTTTCTAAACAACTCAACACTTGTCACACGTGAACTAGACAGAATACAAGGTCCATATCCACTCTGATGCTTTTGTATCGGCATCGCGGTGGAACAACAGTTTCCTCCTTATCCGTCGTGACGCATTTCCTTATTTGGGCATGAAATCACGGACTTCCGCATAAGACAGCAATCGGCTTTATGTTCAAAACAGGTAAATCCTGGGTTCTAAATATTGTAAATTATACGAAACTACTTACCGGATTTCGATGGGTGAAACGCCGTTTAATTCGTCTCTTTGAGATCTACTATATTAGCAGCAAAAATTATTATTGCTCCATTTGGAAAAACGAAGTTGATACCGATATCTGCGTAATTAATACAGCTGTGACAAGAGACTATAAGTCGGACTTTCTTACAATTCATCAGGGGGAAAACAGAATTACGATATCTTAAATGGTTCCGGAAAAATTTGAGGTGTGCAGCATAGTTGAAATCACCCTGCGTATGCAAGTTGCCGGCTGAGCGGTCTGCGGCGCGCCAGTCACAGTCTGCACGGCCGCTACGGTCGGGCGTTCGAATCCCCCCTCGGGCATGGATGTTTGTGTCGTCTTTAGTATAAGGTAGCTTTGGGAACTGATGACCCCGCAGTTAAGTCCCTTAAGCTTAACAAACATTTGATATGCAAGTTCTTGCCGCGGCGGAATAGCCGTGCGCACTAAGGCGGCTTGCAGCGGTGCGCGTCGCTGTTCGCTGTCGGAGGTTCGCGTCCTCCCTCAGGCATGTGTGTGTGTGTGTGTATGTGTGTGTGTGTGTGTGTGTGTGTGTGTGTATTTGTGAGGGACCGATGACCACTGCAGTTAGGTTCCACAACTTTACAAACATCTGAACATTTATACAAGTTCTGTTGAACTTGGTCCAAAATCTCTTTTTTCTTCTTTTGAGCTTACCTTCACCTTATTGGGTATGGTATCCTTCGAAATAGTCTCCTCCACAACTGATATACTGTTTCTATCCGCTACCATTTCCGGAAGCAGTCTTGGTACGCCTCTTGTTGCATCACTCATTTCTTTTGTCTCGTCTATCGTTGCGAATCTTTCTGCTTTGACTGGTGTTTCAACCGCGGAGAAAAAAAAATCAGGCCAATGTCTTGAGAGCAGGAGGAATAAGGCAACACATTGATTCTGTTTTTCTGTGTTATAGCCAGGGATGAATGGGCGGTTGCGTTATCGCGACGCGAGAGCCATAAATTGTCTCGCCACATTCCACGCCGTTTCCTTCTCACATTTACTCGCAGACGTCGTAACACGCCCCGACAGTACCAGCGATTAACAGTTTGACCCTGTGGCTCGAATTCAAAGAAAGCTATAGAAGGCATCTAGACCTAGGGTCATCTTTAACTTCCGAGCGAAATTACGAATGTTATATGCTTCTGAGAGAAAGACTTATTAAACAGCCCAGTATGACAACTGGAATTGAAGTGGTTCGTATCGAGCGCACATTTTGCGATATCAAAATACTTCTACCTTATCTTTTCTGTGTACAGGAAAAATGAATCGCTATGTCCCTTGGTCACGCCATAACTTGAGAACGGCACGACCGATTTGGCTGATATGATCAAAAAAACTGAAAGTGCGTTTTTCAATGTGCCCGTAAGTTTATATTGCATACAAATCTATAGTTTTGTTTCGATATCCCTGAAATTTTTCCCACTTGGCTTTCAAAACGAAAGGAAAGTCAATGTCTACAGGAAATTTGATATGGTATTTGGCGGAGGGTACTTAACTTTCCGACTTTGTCAAAATTCATAGTTTGGCTCCGATCTTTATGAATTGTGTGACGTTTGACCTTTAAACTAAGAGGAAGGTCAATGTATCCATAAATTTTTGTTTGTTGGATGGCAAAGGGTACTTTGCAAAAAAAGGTGACTATGTTTCACTGATCTCCACGGATGTTGAGCCGCGGCGGAGTGGCCGAGCGCACTGAGGCGCTATGCTCTGATGCACGCGGCCGTTCCCCGTCGGGGCTTCGAATCCTCCCACGGGCATGGATGTTTGTGCTGTCTTTAGTATAAGTTAGTTTATAAGTAGTTTGTAATTTTAGGGACTGATGCCTCCGCAGTTAAGTACCATAAGCTTCACAAAAATTTGAACGAATGTTGACAGATATATATCAGTTTTCCTAGGTGGTGAGATGAGACAAACCACGGAGGTGGGATGGGGGAGGGAGATTATAAGAAATGGGCCTAGAGAGGGCAAGGTGGAGATGGAGAGAGAGGAGAGCAGTGAAGATGGAGTACGAGAGTACAAAATAAACTCCCTGGTAACGCCGGGTTTCCAACTAGTTTTCGATAAATTTGTTGGACTACCACTTCACTATATAGGCTTGGATTGGCTATTAATAATGCTATACGTCATTCTACAAGCCAAATGTCGTATTGGAAAGGAAAATAAAAGAAAAGTCACAAAGGGAGGCTAACTCGAAACGAATTACTTTTTTGGCAATTCGGATACATGGTTTAGGCGAACCGCACATTGAAAATCATAAAACGTTTTCTTTAATTATTAAATCTTCATTCATTGAGAAATATCAAACTCAATATTTTTCATACGTGTTTTCCACCTACTTGACGGCCGTATGAGCACACAGGAATAAATATATGTCTTTTGTATTCTGCAGTGAAACATATTCACAGCCTTTTATAATCTTCTGGGCCCGCTGCGTCATATATGTCGTTTAGAGACATTGTAAATTATTGATACCAAAGACGCTTATTTTTATCAAATTGTTTAATACGACAGGCCTATTTTGGCGTGAATGCCATCGTCAGGTGTACCTTGTAAGATCGCTGCTTCTCTTATATGTATACGTTCTTATTTACATGTGTAAAAGAACTGTTGTTGTAGCTCTCATATAGCTGTATATATACTTTTTAAAAATATTTTTTTTTTTTAAATATCGTTGGCATAACTGTCAAACATCGACAACAAAAGAATTATTTTTTTAAAAAAGTATATATACAGCTATATAAGAGCTATAACAGCAACAGTTCTTTTACATATGAAAATAAGAACGTATACATATAAGAGAATCAGCGATCTTACAAGGTACACCTGACGATGGCATTTAGGTCGAAATAGACCTGTCGTATTAAATAATTTAATAAAAAGCAGCGTCTTCGGTATCAATAATTTACAATGTCTCTATATTCAAAGCCGATCAAAGTGGAACTGTATCGTTCCAGTAGATTCAATTGATAAGAAGGGGATATTACAAGGATGGGGCCCCTCCACGCCCACACCAACGTGGTGACCATCACAAAAGTTCTACTGTCACCTCCGTATTTGTTAGTTTGTTAAGGTGGATCACGGGATTGGTGAGCCGCGATGTTATCCGTACGTGTGGGCGCGATCACCCATTAATACGGTGCATCTGGAGATAGAATTGGTCGAAAGGTATACGAAGGGTAAAGGTATGTAAGGGCAGAGGGAAAAAAGTGCCAAGGCAAGAGTCAAGGGGAAAAAAACCTCTGCGACAGTAGGGTTGGTTTTAAGAGCAGTAGCGATATGCTATCTGCGACAGATCATGCAAAGGTTGGTAATGTTAGTAAAGGGTATATCTCGGTACCATTAACTTTGCTAGGTTTGTCATAAAGAATCAGTCCGGTTGATGCGAGGTTCAAAAAAAATGTTCAAATGTTTGTTAAGCTTATGGGACTTAACTACGGGGTCATCAGTCCCTAAACTTACAAACTACTTATCAACTACCTTATACTAAGGACGGCACAAGTATCCATGCCCGAGGGGGGATTCGAACCCCCGACCGTAGTGGCCGTGCAGACCGTGACTGAAGCGCCTCTGTCTCCTCGGCCACCGCGGCCGGCGATGCGAGGTTCTGTTGCAGCTAAGCTCCCGTGAAGTCTCCTGAGTCGGCTGCGGCAGAATACCTGTGAACATAGCCAAGTTTGTCATGATAGACAGACAGTTCGGTCATAGAACTGGCTAAATATGTGGTACTGTATAGGTTTGTTTCTGTTCAGTGCGTTGAATATGGTTTCCCTGCCTTGCCTGTTGGTCGGCTGTGGGCTCAGCTGCCATTGCCAGTCAGTTTGCTGTTCTGCAGGGGTTCTCCATATTCATCGTGTTTGCCAGTTGATGGTGCCTATGAACTTAGGTGGTTAGTCTCTGCGGAGAAGTGTTTTGGGTCGTTTATGTTTCCACGTATGGTTGTGATCGTAGTTCCCAAAGCGTAGTATGAAGGGATTGTTCGAGTGTCTCGAGTTTTTGTACAGTCGTGTGGCGAGTCTCTTGAATACCACCGAGAGTCGCTCTAGGCGGTATTCATTGTGAAGGTCCACGGTGCGTGTGTATCGTGGAGCGTTGCTGATGATGCGTAGTACCTTGTTCTGTATGAGCTACAGGCGGCGTAGCCGTGTTGGCGCCGCGTATCCCCAGCACGGAGCACCGGCCTAAGACTCTTCTCGCCGCGTGTAACAACGGAGACTAGACTGATCGCAACACACGGCGGATTTTACACTGCAATAGCTGATTCCGACCATACTGCCCTTCAGGTTTTGCACCTTAATCGAGTATTTTTTACAAAAAGCTTCAACATCAACATTTACAGGCGTCAGCCTATATCAGTGTTTTTCACGCTTTTCAAATTACAAGTAAAAATATTATGGCGACCCCCTCCCAAATAAAAAATATTCTCGCGACGCCCCCCCCCCCTCTTACGAACCGTAACAAGGAACCGAAAGAAACAAATGTAATCTTTTACTACAGCTTTCTTTTAAATTATTGGAGGAAGTTCTTTTTTCTGTTTTTCGGAATTAAGCACATTATCCTTTTTTTACAAGATTTCCGCCAGAAAAATAGTTTTTGTTTAACCAGTGTTCCGCATTTGAGGCAAGACTCAGAAGCGATTTATGCTCATTAAGAAAGATCCCACTGTATGGACAACTTGTAAAGAAGTAGATATTCTTTTTTTTTAATTTTTCAGAATTACTTATTGCATCAAGTTTTTTTACCTACAGATTGGTTCTCGAAAACTGTGTTCAGGTTTTGCGCTTATTTTCATTAACTTAATCTCCTATATATAAAAATGTTGTGTTGGTTTGTGTGTGTTTGACAATTTCAAAACGTTATTCACCGATTACGCTCCAAATTTGTCACAACGTTGCACTGTAACACAGAAAGGTTTTTAGATGTCTATTTGTTTAATATATTATACATAACCTATATATATGACACGTTTGCGATTTTTGGCAAGAAAATTTTCCACATTGTAAAATTTATATGAATTCGTATATGATATATAAAAAATAGGTATGTAAAAACATGCCCGTAATCCAGTAGTACGTTATATCAATATTTCAAAGCATTCGGTCAAGAACCTCCGGAGATAAGATTTTGAAAATATGACTAAACATGGTTCTACGTTAGATTTCTAAGACGAGATACAGGAAGGATAGGCAATGATGATGAGGAGGGAAGGTATACACGATTTTTTTTTTAAATTGTAACCAAGACTCCAAATACAAACTTTTGTAGTTCAGGCTTGAAAACTGGCTTGATAGCAGCATTTTTCAAAAATCTTTTCAAGGCTGATTTTCAGAAAACGCTGAAAGACGCCTTTTTAAAAATTCTAACCAAGAATCCATATACCAATTTATGTAAGTCTAGCATCGAAATTGACTGGATAACAGCGTATTTTCAAAAAACTTTTTGTGGTGTCGCACAAGTCCAAAGTGCGCGCCACCTACTTTCGCCGCGCGCCGCCATGCACGCACGGCGCGGCGTTCTGACGACGTCAGCCACGAGCGCCCTCTGTTACAACTCCGCTCGTGGCCACCACTGAGGACATCGTTCACTTGGGACTGAGATAGGAACCAGCGAACACTTCGGAATCAGATAGGCACCAGTGAAGACTTTGCTATCGGACAGGCACTAGGCAGTATCTGCAGTATCTGCAGTACTGAGCAATGTAAAAGTTAAGTGTTGTATACATTCTGTGCAATATATATCTCGTTCTAATTTACTCTAGTGTTTCTAGTTTCTGGCTGCTCCCTTCCGTACCTGCACCAGCGTGCTATCTTTATGCCTGTGTCGGTCTCATTCCACTCGGCCACCGACACCTACGACGGAAACGAGACACAAAAGCGACGACGAGGCTGGGACACAAAACTTTTCATCCCCTATTTCACCACCTTAGGGAAGGAATATCGAAAAATCACTTCTTAAACGACGCCAACGGTGTAAGTGAACACCCTCTGCAAATTTCAAGTGTTTATCATCAGTGGTTTTGGCTGGGCGATGATGAGTCATTCATTTAATCAGTCTGTCAGTCAGTCACTCGGAAAATAGCCTTTTATTTATAGGTATTATGCGTTGCAAGCTGTTGTGATCTCTCTCGAAGGTGGTCTATGCAGTGCCCCTTGTTATATACTATTACCAAGCGGAGTTGGACGACTGGGTGGACGACCGTGCTACTCAACAAATTGATGCACGATGGTCATAGGAGATAGAAAAGCGGATGGGAAAGAATGTAGAAATCAACAGGTCTTTACTAAAGTGAATTATACATCATACGGTCCAGAGTAGGTAAACTGATCTGTATGTTTGCGGAGAAAATGTAATTTATCTTATGGGTTTAAAATAATGAGTATCTGCGAAACTGTATATTTTATAACTTTCGTTTGACATAGGCACAGTAACCCTATGAACGGTATTGATATGACTGAAGCATTCTCTCGGGTATTCTATGTTCACATGAGTTATAGTATTTCCTTTTCTATTTATTGCATATGAGAATGAGTCACAGCGAAGCGTGGCCGGGTTTGGCTAATTCAAATGTTCAAATGTTTGTAGAGCTTATGGGACTTAACTACAGGGTCATCAGTCCCTAAACTTATAAACTACTTACGAACTAGCTAATACTAAGGACCGAAGAAAGATCCATGCCCGAGGGGGGATTCGAACGCTCGACCGTAGTGGCCGTGCAGAATGTGACTGGTGCGCCGCAGAGCGCTTGGCCACCGCGGCCGGGATTTAGCTAGTGTATTATAAAACAAATTATGGCTCTATGTAATTAATCACCAGTGTTACACAAGGAGCTCCGTATTTTTAACATTAAATAAATTTCACAACGGCATGTGATTTTGTGTTACTGGACCGCTAGTTATTTTACGGTGCTAGTGCTTCCTCCAGTGATGACTACCCCCCCCCCCCCCCCCCCGAGCAAGACTTTGCGGCCTCCGTGGGGTCGCCACACGCAGGTTGAAAAACACCGGCCTATATCATCGCAGTCCTTTTTTCAAGGGCTATCAAGTGCAATTAGAAAGTAATTGGTTCCAATGAAACAATGTATACTTCTTACTATAAATCGCTTTTCATGAGAGTTAAGAAATAATACAAAATGTACAAATGTTTGTAAACCTATTGGACCAAACTGCTATGCTCATCAGTCCCTAGATTACGAACTACTTAAGCTATCTTATACCAAGGACAACACACTCACTCATGCGCGAGGGAGGACTCGAACATCCGGCGGGTGCGACGGCCCAGTCCGTAGCATGATGCTTTAGACCACATTTAGATTACGTTCCTCTCTGCGCTCTACTTGTAGCCGAAAAACTCATTTATTTATGGTGAAATAGAAGAGGTGTTATGTCTTACGCAACTCATCTACCTGATTTTAAACTTTTATTCCTTAGTTATATTAATAATGAACAAACTTTGATGTTGTTGTTATGGTCTTCAGTCCGGAGAGTGGTTAGATGCAGCTCTCCAAGCAAGCCTTTTCATCTCCTCATAAGAACGGCAACCCACATCCATTTCAATCTGCTTACTATATGCGTCTCTTGGTCTTCCTCTGCGATTTTTACCCCACCCACTTCCCTCCAATGCTAAATTCACGATTCCTCGATGTCTAAGACTGTGTCCTACCAAGCGATCCCTTCTCTTAGTCAAGGTATGCCAAAAAGTCCTTTTCTCACCAGTTCTGTTCAGTGCCTCATCATTACTAACGCGATCTATCCACCTAATCTTCAGCAATCTTCTGTAGCACCACATTTCAAAAGCCTCTATTCTCTTCCTGTCCGCACTGATTATCGTCCATGTTTCACTCCCGTACAAGGCAACTTTCCACACAAATGCCTTCAGAAAAGAATTCCTTACACTTAAATTAATATTCGATGTTAGCAAATTTCCCTTTTTCAAAAATACTTTTTTTCTCATTGCCTTTCTGCATTTTATATCTTCTGTTCTGCAACCGTCATATGTTATTTTACTACCCAAGTAACAAAACTCGTCTACCACCTTCATTGTTTCGTTACCTAATCCAATTCCTTCAGCATCGCCTGATTTTTTAAGACTGCATTCCATCATCTTTGTTTTTCTCTTGTTAATGTTCATTTTATACGCTCTTTTCATCACACTGTCCCTTCCATTCAACCGTTCTTCCAGGTCCTTTTCTGCCTCTGATAGAATTACAATGTCTTCAGCAAAACGCAAACTTGGATAACCCGTGACAAAATCTGAACTACAGCTACATCTACATCCATACTCCGCAAGCCACCTCACGGTGAGTGATGGAGGGTACTTTGCGTACTATTGCCAAGTCCTCCTATTCCAGTCGCTTATTCTTCGCGGGGAAAGGGATTGCAGTAAGCCTCCTTATGGGCCATGATCTATCTAATTCTATCTTTGTGGTCGTTTCGCGAGATATACGTAGGAGGAAGCAGTATATTGGTTGACACTTGATGGAACGTAGGTTCTCAGAACCTTGACAGAACCATACCGCGGTACAGAATGTCTCTTGCCACTGGAGTTTCCTAATCATCTCCGTGACGCTTTCGAGTTTACTAAAGCAGCCGTTAACGAAGCGCGCTGCTCTCCGTCGGACCTTCTCAATGTTTCTATTAACCGTGTCTGGCGACGGATCCCACACTGAAGAGCACTACTCCAGCGGCGGCTGAATCAGAGTTTTGTAAGTCACTTCCTTGTTGACGGACTACACTTCCTCAGGATTCTTCCCGTGGTATCTGCCTTACCCACGATTGATTTTATACAGGGTGTCCCACTCAACTGTTTCACCCCAGATATATCCGAAACTACAAAAAAATGTTCAAATGTTTGTTAAGCTTATGGGACTTAACTACGGGGTCATCAGTCCCTAAACTTACAAACTACTTATGAACTACCTTATACTAAAGACGGCACAAATATCCATGCCCGAGGGGGGATTCGAACCCCCGACCGTAGTGGCCGTGCAGACCGTGACTGAAGCGCCTCAGTCTCCTCGGCCACCGCGGCCGGCTCCGAAACTACAAGAGATATTGAAAAACGACCTTCACGGTCATGAACGTACGGCAGGGGCTTATGAAAGTATGTAGTATGAGACACTCTAAAACGTGAAGAACACGAACTTATGTTTTTTTTTTTTTATTTATTTTTTTTTATTTTTTTTTTTTTTTTAACAGATACCCTATATTATTTCCTAAGCAATCAATAGAATGAAAAACCAGAAAAAGAATGGCGTTGGTTGCATCGCAATCCTTCAATTACATCCGGAGAAACTGCGAAGCGAAGTTAACGTTTTAACACATGTAGCGCACAGCTAACGCGTCCCGAGATTCAAGCGAGACTCACGGTTGAGTCTCGGACACCCGCTAGCAGCGCGTCTCATGTGTTTCAAACGTGAACTTCGCTTCGCAGTTTCCCCGGATGTAATTGACGCATCGCGATGCAATCGACGCCATTCTTTTTATCTTTTTATGATTTTTCATCCTATCGATTGCTTAAAAAAAATCATAAGTTTGTGTTGAAAATAATGTTTCTTTCCGTTTTAGAGTGTCTCATAGTACCTACTTTCATAAGTCCCTGCCATACGTTCATGACCGTAAAAGTCGTTTTTCAATATCTCTTGTAGTTTCAGAGATATCTGGGGTGAAACAGATGAGTGGGACACACTGTATAGTCGTTCCAAATGAAATCGCCCCTTATGCCTACTCTCAGATATTTTATGCAAGTAACTGCTTCTAGTGTTTGTTCTGGTATTGCGTAGCTACATAATAAAGGATCTATCTTTCTGTGTAAACGGAGCACTTTATACTCGTTTATGTTAAGTCTCAATTACCATTCCGTATACCATGCGCCAAAGACTGCAGATCATCCCGCACTTCGCTACCTTTTTCGAGTGATGCGACCTTTCGATAAACCACAGCATCATCCGCAAAAAGTACGATTGAACTTACGGTATTATCTACGAGATCATTTATACTAAACAACTGTTGTACATGCGATACTATTTACACGAAAACTTGAGGAATAATTCACTATGGTAAAAATTATAGCCATAATGGCATTTTTTCGAACGTGAGTGCACGTGAATAAAGAACAGGTTACTTATATTGCCGCTACCAGTCAAAAATTGTTTTACAGCTATAAATATTATTTATTTAACTAAACGTTTCGAGGCTGCGCCTCATCTTTATGCTGTTCTGGCGTTACAGAAATTAATGGAATACTTTAGAATCGTTTTATATTAACAAAATCTTGCTGCTTGTAGAAATACACTTACTGATTTAGAATTGTAAATATTGTTTATTTAACTACATGTTTCGAGTCTGCGCCACATCTTGAAAGACGACCGTCTGTCGCCTTCCATATATTTTTTTGTATATTTCTGTAAAGTTATAATTTATTTAATGTCGCTAGATTATCATTTTGTTAAAACGTGAACCCCACTCATTTCAAGGCTTCAGGAATAGCATTTTTATTTCATGTGTTAAAATATTAGTTAATATTGCAAGGTTTTTCTTATTTTGTTATGTTAATAATGTATTATTACATTAATTAATGTAGCATAAGTACGGCTTCTCCGCTACGCCACTGTCCCTGTGAGAATGTGCAGTTGTTTTACTTTTAAGTGGGTGCCAGAATCTATGGCTGTCTGAATGTGGGTAGGAGTAGCTCGCTTTGCATCGTTGTCTCTGGCTCAGAGTCGATAGCTGCTCATGCTACCACAGAGGTTTCCACACCCTTTGGTTGCGAACTAGTCGGTGAGCCTTCCCTCAACGTGAGTCTACTCGCTCTCCGTCCCCACCACCGCTGTTTCTTGGGCTTTCCAGCTTCCGGTAGCTTTTCGCGCCTCCGTGATCGCTCGGCTGTTCATTCTGTGCTGGTCTTCTGGTGAAGTAAGGTTGGTTCTGCTCTTGTGTTTGGAGATGGTAGCGTTTCATTGTATAGCACGTTTAACTTAGACTCGTGAACTTAGAATCATTTTTTTGGGATATTTTCTCCGATCTTGTGCAGAAATGACTTCTCGTTTTTCAATTCAGTGATTTCCAATAGATAAGTGCGGTGTGTGTGATTCTAGTTGAAGTTTGATAACGGCCTGGTATGTTAAAGCCTTTTGTGATCATGTGGCGGTGTATGAACTCTGTGTAAATACTTTCTAGCTTTGTGGGACCCGATTTCTAATAGGGGATATGTTCATTTTTGTACAGTGCATGTAAAAATCTTCTCATCGTTTCCTTCCGTGAGTGATATGTGTTCCACGTAGTTGGTTCATAGAACAAAGCCTTCAGCTTCCACTCTTGTTTGTTCCATGCCCATCAGGCAAGTAACTATGTGGGTATCCTTCTGATTTCCACAAATATTTCGCGATCTTCTCTACCCGCCTATATTAATTTTGCCGTTTCTTCTCCGACTTGTAGTACGCACACTGTCACTCTGTCTCCGAGCCTTGCACAACCTCCTTCAATAGCTTTTTTATGTAATTGTAGACATTTCTATGAGTTGCATTCTGTAATTCTTAATTTTATTTTTCCAAACTTTGTAATTATTTCACTTTTACGAGTTTTTTGAGACTGGACTTCATCCGTCTCTGTAAGCGCTCCCTATCGCATGTAGCTGCATTTCATTCGATTCCTTATATAATTCTAAGCATTTCTATAGGTTGCATGCTGGAGTTAATTTTCCTTATTTTTCAGAAACTGAATTTAATCAATTTTATCGGTTTTCGGAAGCACGTGGGTCAGAGTTCCGACTTCCGGGGTTTGCAGCAAGTCGCCTGAATTCACACCACTTCTCATACAAAACCATTACCTAGATAGATTTCTAACAGACTGCAACTTGAGAATCCACCGTGATTTTGTATAATGAATTCGAGTTTCAACCACTTCACCTTCAGTGGAGTGCGTTCATGTAACGTAGCCGTGTGTCGCCGTTAGCGTGTTTGCTCACGGTCCAATTCATATGTAATTTAACTTGGCTATACACACGCACCATCTCAAAACAGGCGCGACAGACCAGAGCCAGTTTCAAAGTGTTTTTGTATATTGTGTTTCGTGCTACCTCCGAATTTCGCCTACGATATCGGCGCCTGCTTCTGCTTCGTCTCAACACGCTGATTTTGGTGAGTTTCACTGTGGCATTGCGTGTGTGTGAGCGAATGAGTGTTGTTTGTGAATCATTTCCCCCAGTAGCGTTAAATCATGTATAATTTAGGCTGGGCACCGTCCACATTAATCCATGTAAGATATGCATTTTTATTGTGTTAACGAATTTGGTTCCCCTTTTTGCTTGTTTTCTATTTGAATAAACAAGTTTGAGTTCGGCATAATCCGTAAGTTCCCTATAAATTGTAGTTTTAGTACACCTTTCCTCTTTTGTTTAATTTTGTTCTTCACAAGTGCTGAGAACTAGATCAGATGCAATTTTTACTCATATCTAAATTGCGTTGCGCCATAAATGTTTTCTTAGCCACCTTTCTAAAATAACTTCAATTGTGGTGGCTTGCTTATTGATGTCTGTCTAATCGCGTGTGAGCTGCTATGTATATTGACCACTGTAGTATTAACTTCTTGTTATTGAAGTAATTTGAAACGTGTCAGTTCTCAGTTTGGGCCAGGGAACAAGGCTTTGTTGCAGGGAGTAACCGGTAGTTCACACGGACCTTATTTGCTAATTTTAGTGATAAAACAAGGCTCTTGTTTCGTACAGTGGTCGACTTTTAAGTTTCAGAGATAATTGGGATGAAACAGGTGAGTGGGACACCCTGTATCGTCGTTGCAAATAAAATCGCTCCTTATGCCTGCTCCCAGATAATTTATGGAAGTAACTGCTTCTAGTGTTTGTTCTGGTATTGCATAGCTACATAATAAAGGATCTTTCTTTCTGTGGAAACGGAGCACTTTATACTCCTTTATGTTATGACTCAATTGCCAGTCCCTATACCATGCGTCAAAGACTGCAAATTATTCTGCACTTCGCTACCTTTTTCGAGTGATGCGACCTCTCGATAAACTACACCATCATCCGCATAAACTATGATTGAACTTACGGTGTTACCTACAAGGTCATTTATACTAAACAAGTGTTGTACACGCGATACTATTTACACGAAAACTTGAGGAATAATTCACATTGGTAAAATTTATAGTCATAATGTCATTTCTTCGACCGTGACTGTATGTGAATAAAGACAGGTTACTTGTATTGTCGCTACCAGTCAAAAATTGTTTTACAACTATAAATATTGTTTACTTAACTACGCGTTTCGAGGCTGCGCCTCATGAATATGCTGTTCTGGCGTTACAAAAATTGCAGGAATACTTTATTATCGTTAGATATAAACAAAAAAATTCAAATGTTTGTATAGTCTATGGGACTTAACTACGGGGTCATCAGTCCCTAAACTTACAAACTACTTTATGAACTAACTAAGACTAAGGACAGCACAAATATCCATGCCCGAGGGGGGATTCGAACCCCCGACCGTAGCGGCCGTGCAGACAGTGACTGAAGCGCCTCAGTCTCCTCGGCCACCGCGGCCGGCTTATATAAACAAAATCTTGCTGCTTGTAGCAATATACTTACTGTTTTACAGCTGTAAATATTATTTATTTAACTACATGTTTCGAGGCTGCGCCTCATCTTCAGGCTGTTATGACATAACAAGACTTACAAAATATTTTAATATGGTTTTAAATTAACATAATTTTGCTGCCTGTAGCAATACACTATGTTCATGTCGAGTAGCTCACGTTTCCTGGTATTTGAAGGTGACATAATTGCTCTTCTGGTCTTGTTAACCAGAAAATGCATCACTGCAAAACACGATTTCTTTATCAACATAGCTGCTGCTTGAAACGAGATGGCGATTTCACTATATCATTTTGTTTAAAGTAGTAGCTATGTGGTTAGTGAAATCGTGTTTTTCAGTGTTGTGTTTTGTGATTAACAATCACAGAAGAGCAATGATGTCACTTTCAAATACAAGGAATCGTGAGATACTCGACGTGAACAAAGTTTATTGCTACAGGAAGCACGTTTTTCATATTTGTAAAACCGCCGCGCCGGCCGCGGTGGCCGAGGGGACTGAGGCGCTTCAGTCACGGTCTGCACGGCCACTACGGTCGGGGGTTCGAATCCCCCCTCGGGCAAGGATATTTGTAGCGTCCTAGTTCGTAAGTAGTTCATAAGAAGTTTGTAAGTTTAGGGACTGATGAACCCGTGGTTAAGTCCCATAAGATTTACAAACATTTGAAAACCGCCGCGGTGGAGCAGCCGAGCGGTCTGAGGCGCATCGCTGCGGAGCGCGCGGTTGCTCACCGTCAGAGGTTCGAGTCTTCCCTGGTGCATGGTGTGTGTGTGTGTGTGTGTGTGTGTGTGTGTGTGTGTGTGTGTGTTCAAATTCAAATGTTTGTTAAGCTTATGGGACTTAACTACGGGGTCATTAGTCTCTAAACTTACAAACTACTTATGAACTACTTACGAATTAGGACGGCACAAATATCCATGCCCGAGGGGGGATTCGAACCCCCGACCGTAGTGGCCGTGCAGACCGTGACTGGAGCGCCTCAGTCTTCTCGGCCACCGCGGCCGGCTGTGTGTGTGTGTGTTGTCCTTAGATTAGAGTACCTTAGTTTAAGTAGTTTGTAAGCTACGGACTGATGACCACGCAGTTTGGTCCGATAGATTTACAAACATTTGAATATTTGATTTGTAAAACGATTCTAAAATATTTTGTAAGTTTTGTAATACCAGAATAGCCTGAAGATGAGGCGCAGCCTTGAAACATGTAGTTAAATAAACAATATTTACAGTTGTATAACAGTTTGTTTCTGGTAGAGGCAATACAAATAAGCCGTTATTAAATAGCAGTAGTGGCCCATATTGCTGGTTTGGTAGAGATTTTAGCAGGGCAGCGCGTGTAAATGAGAGGCGCTGGAGAGGCTGATGGGGGCGGTGAAGTGTGCGCGGCTGTGACAGGCCGCTAGCGCAGCCCGGACGTTTGCTGTGCCCGGGCAACAGGTGGCGCGCCAATCAATACAGCCCGCTTACCTTTTATGAGGCCGCCAACACACACAACGTTCTCCTACACCAGCCGCCTGCGAGGGCAGCGCTATCACAGTGTGCGGGGAGCAGATTCCACATCTGTTTATTTATCGTACGGCTACAACAGCTAAACACCACATACAGTTTAGCCGTGTACGCGCTACGGTCAATGAACCTGACAAGGGAATGGTCAGACTTGTCTTGCCGAAACATATATTGATTTAAAAAATTCAAATGTTTGTAATTCTATCGGACCAAACTGCGTGGTCATCAGTCCGTTGCTTCCAAACTACTTAAACCTAGGTAAACTAACCTACGGACAACACACACAACCATGCCCCAGGGAGGACTCGAACCTCCACGGCGAGCAACCACGCGCTCCGCAGCGAGACGCTTTAGACCGCTCGGCTACTCCACCGCGGCTATATTGATTTATTTAGCACTGTTAGTTAACATTGAAGGAAGTATGTATGCAGAATGTTAGCTGCTGGCATGCTTATCGCGGCGTTCACTAAAGAGGAATATCGTTGCACAGTTTTGGTGGAAAGGGGAAACGAATATTCGTTTCTGTGACATGCACTTCCTTTTCTTTTCTGGTACTTATTTCGAAACATACCGTCTTGAAACTGGTTAGAGATGTGAAAGATATTCTGTACATCTACATCTATACACCGCAAGCCACTTTACGGTGAACATTCAATCTCCATTCACAGGTGATGGCTAACAGTATAAATGTTTTGCTGCTTGCCATGGAGATATACCACAGACACCAAATGAAGCAAACACCAGAAAAACACGCGGAAGACTATGTGATGCGCGACATGGTAGTTAAATTTGTAGACGTGCATGTAAATAGCGCAGATATGTGGCTAGAAACGATTGAAATACTCGATATTGCAGACTGTGAATGTACAGACGGCGAAGAAACGGAAGAAAGTTGCACACATGAAGACTCTTTGAGTGATAGTGCCACGTACCATCATCAATTATCTCCGAAAGCAACACCAGCAACTACAATTACATTATCAGACAAAGAAAAAGCGGTGAAGTAGTGGTTGAACGAAAGTGATAAGAAACGCCTACGTGTCAGTACTGTTCAAAATAGGAATTACTTTTTCTGAACGTGAATTGAATAGATGGAAAAAGGAAGTCGCTGGACGACGTAAGAGTCGACTGGAAATTGCGACGGAGATAAATGCGCGACTTTTTGAGCAATTTACCGATGCCAGACGACAGTCATTGAGTGTCAGCGACACAACCTTGCGTGATTGGGCGTTAGAGATTGCCAACGCGATAGGCGCTAAAAAATTTAGAGCTTCTCATAGTTGGATTAGTCGCTTGAAAAGATCACATAAAATTGTGGCACGAAAAATAACAAAATTTGTATTGAGAAACAGGTAAGAAAATGAAGTGACTCAAATGGAAATGATGGAAGCCTTTCTTACGACTGCAAAAAATAAGATCGCCAGATTTGGTGAATCTTACGTTTACAATGCAGATCAGTCAGGTTTTCAAAAAGAAATGCGTGTGAAAAGAACACTGTCATTCAAAGGGGAAAAACATGTTGAGGCAATTGCGCAGTCCACGACTGCACTCACCCATTCACACACTATAATGCCCATAATTAGTCTGGATGGTTCATTGTTGCCTAAACTATATGTTTGTCTTCAAGAACCAACTAGACGTTTTGGACTACGTGTCAAACAAACAATGTTCTACGCAGACAATCTTGTAGCATACGCATCGAAGTCTGGAGAAATGGGAAATGATAACGTTACACTTTTCATGCGTCATGCTTTTCTTCCGTTCTGCGGGAACAAATCTCCTTCTAGATTCGTGGTCAGGTCATAAAAGTTCTGATTCATTAAAAGCTGTATTTCGAGCTCACCCTGACAAAGAAGTAGAAATACCTCAGATTCCACCCGGCACGACGAACGTAATGCAACCGTTAGACAGAGAAGGAAGGAAGGAGGTAAGGAAGCTTAGGGTTTTACGTCCCGTCGACAGCTTGGTCATTAGAGATGGAGCCAACCCTCGGAGTTTTGGGTAAGGATGAGGAAGGAAATCGGCCGTGCCCTTTGAAAGGAACCATCATGGCATTTGCCTGGAGTAATTTAGGGAAATCACGGAAAACCTAAATTTGGATGGCCTCAGGTGGATTTGAACCACCATGCTCCCGAACGCGAGTCCAGTGCGTTACCACTGTGCCACCTTGCTCGGTTAGACAGAGAATTTTTCCGCCAGTGGAAGGCATTTTACAGAAAACTAACAGAGAAAAGTATTGTGTGAAAATCACTGCAGTTTTCTGTCTATCACAGTGACAGTATTCTCAAGTTGCAATCAGTCGTACATGATCAGTTTTCCTCCCACGGTTTCAAAAGGTGATTAAATGTGCATGGCTCGCCTCGAAATTACTGATATTAGGCCTGATTCCTTCCTAACACTGGCCGAGTTTTGTCTACGGACGTCTAACAACGTCTTTGCTTGTATGTTCTTGGTGCACAGAAAACCTATGTTTTGAACATTGAATCAATATTTCGCATTTTTGCGTTAATTACAAGAAATAAAAGTTTGACGTGTTCTAAACCGTATATTATTTCTGTCTATTTCATAGGTATTTGGAAAGAATGTTGTAAATAACATATCAGTTACATTTATCAACGAATTTATTATTGTCGTATTTATTAATTATCGTACGATCGCTTTCTCTGGGCGAAACAGCTCTCTTACTGCTGTGGCAGGTTAGCGGCGCGTAGCTAACGCCACCTTGTCCCTAGATGGCGTTGGTATAACGTAGCGAGAGAGGCCAGTGTTGTTAAACAGGCAGTTACAAGCGCGGAAACCATGCGGCAATAATGTCATACTTCATAAACGTTTCTACAGACTTCCAGGTCATGTCAGCAGCTAACAGCCTGCATACAGACTTCCTTCAATGTTAACTTACAGTGGTAAAAATAGCAACACAGGTTTCGACATGACGAGTCTGACCATTCCCATGTTAGACTGACCGCATAACGACGCTTTGGTGCTCTATAGCGCTTAGGTGGTGCCCTAGGATGGTATCGTGTAGAGACAACACCGTCTAGATATAAGGCCTCACAAGAAGTCCGTGTCACGTCACACCGATAGGCCGCCATCGCAAGCTCACTGGATGGTGCTACGAGGCAGTGGGCTGTGCCCCAGCGGCCAGCCAGTGAGCTTGCGATGGCAGCCTATCGGTGTGACGTGACACGGACTTCTTGTGAGGCCTTATATCTAGACGGTGTTGGTAGAGAGCCTGTATACTGAGATAGTGGCCAACCGATGGGTGTCCGCCATGTTTTTACCAGACTGCGCGCGGGACGTGCACTTACATAGTGACCCAGGGAGAAATGCAGCCACATAACGATTTAAATAAGCCATCAGTGAGACCAAAGCACACCTTCTTCCTTACTAATAACTACGTGGTTAAAGAAACGCCATCCATCTATGTTTATACAGGCCTAATAAATTTGTAAGCACATACGTCTCGTGAAACAGTTTCTATGACTGTCGAGCGTTAATACCATATTTTACAATGTTCTGGTAACTTCTACACTTGTCAGTTGATTAATAAGAAAGAGAGGTATTTCATGTTATGCATGTCAAAGGAAATGAGACTATTTCAAAATGTTCTGTCTTCATATCCATCGCTGTAATTAGTACTTTTTCGTGTCCGGAAATTTGTTTCAAAGTCTTTCAGCCCAGTGTCGGGCCAAGTCCAATGCTTCTTTTTTCTCAAGCCATAGTTCATCGAGGGTACTCCTCGTGGGGCAGACTGAACACTGTAGAAGGTGTTTCATATCTTTAACTTCACCGCAGTCGCTTTTGTTGTCTCCTTCTTTGAAACCCCATTTCCATTTGACTAGATTTGCTTTGACTGGTGCTACGCCTGTTCTGATACGATTCAGTGTTCTCCAGATCTTCCAGCTTGTTGTACGCCCTGGGCATTTCTCGCGAAGCAGGGTAGTCTTTCGGGGGGTTCATTCAGCTCACTGGCGCGGAATCTCCTTCGGGATTTAAGTCTGCCACGTCCGCATGAGGAACCATGCAGCGGGTGGCGCTCGTCGAAGGTCTGTTTGAATTTTTCTGTGTGTTCATGAGCAGTTCTTCGGCATTCAGGAGATGACAATCCGGCTTTATATATTTTCACAAGTGGAGCGGATTTCATGCATCCCGTTGTTAGCTTGCGTGCTTCATTTAGGGCTGTGGCGACTTTTTTGGCATGTGTGGATCGGGGCCATACAGGGCATGCATATTGTGCCGTGGAAAAGCAGAGTGCTTGAGCAGTTGTTTGTAATACAGTCAGACTGGCTCCCCATTTACTGCTCGCAAGTTTCCTTAAGATATTGTTCCTGGCAGCAACCTTTTGGCAGGTCTTTTCGCAGTGATATTTGTACGTCAGTGAGTACATTATTATCGCTTTCCACCCCAATATAATGCATTTTAAGTGTGCTCTTGTGGATCTTATATTCCTACACTGGGAAATACCAGAAACGTCATTCTGTACATACTTTTAGAAACACTATCTCTACTGAGACAGTAGAAACAGACTAAAAATAGGTAAATGAATATTATACAATAACTCCCGCCCCCAGTCCCTTTTTTTAAGTTACATTGCGTAACAGATTATATGATTGTGAATAACCAATCATACGTAGCCAAAGGGGAGGTGCCGTAGCCATGTTGAAACATACCTTGTGGCATGACATGTCAAAAACCAACACCATGAACTAACAAAAAGCTGGAAAATACAGTTTAAAATATTTTACCGCTTAACGGATTCGAACTCGGGACCTTCGAATAAAGAATTCAGTACACAACCAGTACACCAAGCTGGAACTACACAGACAGCAGTTCCATTATTGATATTCATGGATCCCTTTCTTGTATCGGGCGCGAGGAGGGGGTGAGCAGAAAATATTTACTTCAGACAGACAGGGCCGCGCGGGAGTAGCCGAGCGGTCTGGAGCGCCACGTTAAGGATCGCACGGCCTCCCGCGTTGGAGGTTCGAATCCTCCTTCGGGCATGGATATGTGTGTGTTGCCCTTAGGTTAGTTTAACTTAGTTTAAGTAGTTTGTAAGTCTAGGGACTGATGACCAACGTAGTTTGGTCCCATAGAATTACAAACGTTTGAACAGACAGGAGTGATTCGTTCATTTCCTTAAGTCGCCTTTACGATTCCCGCTTTCTCACTTAACTTTCACTGCCCACTGTTCCCGTATTTCCTCATTCCTTGCGAACACAAGTGTCATATAACAATCTTCACTTCGGTTTTTACAGCCAACGGAAGAACAACAAGGCATTTTCCTTGACTGTCCTTAATGATTATGTAATACACATTGTTAATTACACAAGAATCGCCATAGCCTTCACCATACTGTAGCTCTGACGCACTTTCGACTTTCGTGGCGACCTATAATGACCCCATTCGTTGGATCAGCGTTTCAGTTTTGGCTCGTATGATATGGCCCATGTCTTCTTCGTTGAAGGCTTTTACTCAACGCGGGACAGTTCTATACGGCAATGCCTATTTCCTGCACACCTCTTGACGACCTTGAAGACCCGGTCGTGTTGTACGACCTCTTGATCCAGCTCCGATGTTCCTGTTTCGAAAACATAGAGAGGCCATTACGGCAGACTGCTGGCTCACAAGTGACTGTTTCCCTCGATTGTGCGCACGCCGGTGACGTGTGTTGGGCGAGTCCATTTGCTCGGAGGTAAGGTAGGTATGTCAACAAAGTTTGCTACCATCGACAATAGTAGATTCCATTGCATGGTGTCTCCACAGCAGTGTTGCCAGTATTTACGTTTCAGCCCTCGAATAAGTAAAAGATAGCAATTGCAATTTAAAATTCTAGTGCTACAATCCAGGGACGTCTGTTGGTACTATCTACACAGCAGATTGTTTCCTCTTCATTCTTGTGGGCGCTATTGATATGACTTATTCCCTTTATTGGATATTAAATGTATAATCCTTTCTTATTACATCACGTTAAATCCTGGTCTCAAGACGATTAAAACGTGGTAACGTTGTTGTCTGTTACTGTACCATATGAGGAAGGAACGAACTGCTCATTTGCAACCTGCCTCTTCTGATCACATTGAACGTAATTTCGACTGATGAAGAGTTCAGAATAATGTAACAAATGTTAAGAAACAATATTTTTATCTTTGAGTTTCAGCTCTGTAGTAATTTGATACAGTAAATCTGTTATAGTAGTAGCTAATATTTTGTTTATCACTGGATCATATCTTGTAACAATATCACATATGCACAATTCTAAACAAAATTTACAGTTTTTTCATGGTGAGGGCCTTGTGTTCTTAAATGCACTTTCACTTGTTATGAAATTAGTTCCGAGCAAAGTGAGAGACCGGTTACTTCAAAATTTCCCGCGTATCGCTTGCAATGCGTCGTGCGAGCCATTTGTCCCTTGAGTGTTGGAACAATTGCATACTGTATCGAGTTCTGCTCTGTATCGGCATATCTAGAGCATGTTCCAACGCGAGAATCGTTTGCTCAGCCCTACTCTCGTCCCTGCAAGAGACGCACAGGTATCAGACGTACTGTCGTTGTTGTGGCGGTGAGTTGATTGTACCAGTAGGATCTTGAGGTGTCTCAATTTCAGCAATGGGAAAACATGAACTTTTCACAAATGACCTCGTAGTTCGAGTGGGCTTTTTGCGGATAATGCTGCAGCATATCGAGAAGTCGCAACACTGGATAAGTGAAGCAATTTGAGGAGGATTTGTGGCGTATGGTGCAGGGAATCGCACTTTACCCTCATCATAAACAAAGTGTTGCTTTGGCATAGAAAGAGCGAGCCTTTATTATATATTTACTCAGTAGCAGGCCAAACACTGGAAGCAGATACTTACATCGTTCTCCGTCAGGGTTTGAACCATCCCTCGGGCATGGATGTTTATATTGTCTTTAGTATAAGTTAGTTTATAAGTAATTTGTAAGTTTATTGACTGATGACCCCTCAGTTAAGTCCCACAAGGTTAGCAAACATTTGAACTTTTTTTTATACTTACATAAGACATCTGTGAGCAGACAAAAGGAGTGATTTGAAATGGAACAACCATGTAAAATTAATCGCGAGTAAGGCAGATCCCAGACTGAGATTCATTGGAAGAATCCTCGGGAAGTGTAGTCCGTTAGCAAAGGAAGTAGGTTTTAAAATACTCCTTCGGCCCATGCTTCAGTATTGCTGAGCTGTGTGGAATCCGTACCAGGTAGGGTAGATATAAGACACAGAGTAGATCCAAAGGAGAGCAGCACGCTTCGTTACTAGCTCATTTAGTAAACGCAAAGCGTCACAGAGATGATCGGGAAACTCCAGTGTCAGACGCTGTACGAGAAGCGTTCTGTACCGCGGTATGGCCGCCTGTCAAAGTTCCCAAAGCATACATTTCTCTATTATATTGCTCCCCCCTAAGGGTATCTCGCGAAAAGGGATCACAGCCTATACGGAACCATACGCGACTGAAACAGAAGGTGACTTGCGGAATATGGATGTTTCACAAATAGACTGTCACCTTCCAACCTAACCCTTGTGCTAATGTGACGACGCTAGACGTCATCGTACAATAATCTCCCAAAATCGACAGGTATCAGTTGTAAAAGCGGAGGCTATAATCAACTGCATCGGAGGGTGAAGGGGGGAATGGAGGGGTGGGAAATGTACAGACATTATCGTAAGGCGGAAAAGGAACTAAATTATCTGACGTCAGACAGAGCGCGATCATTATTTTTGTGCCAAGGGTGGAAGCAGTTTCAAAATAGTTTCATAGGGGGGCCTTATAGTGTGGTCATGTTTTTAAGAAGATGGAGGTTAAATCAAATGTTTGTAGAGCTTATGGGACTCAACTACGGGGACATCAGTCCCTAAACTTACAAACTACTTATGAACTAGCTAATACTAAGGACGGCACAAATATCCATGCCCGAAGGGGGATTGGAACCCCCGACCGTAGTGACCGTGCAGACCGTAACTGGCGCGCCACCACGGCCGGCGATGGAGGTTAGTCAAGAAATAAAACCCACATGTTTTTATACAGACTGCTTGTAAGAAACTCACTCGTCAATTAATAAATCAGACTGCGATCTTGGCTTTTTTTTTTTTTTTTTTTTTTTTTTTTTTGGCCGCATGGTAGTAGCGGAGCGGTCTGAAGCGCCTCGTTACGGATCGTGCTTCTTCCCGCGTCGGAGGTTCGAATCCTCCCTCGGGCATGGATGTGTTGTCCTTAGATTAGTTTAACTTAAGTAGTTTGTAAGTCTAGGGACTTATGACCGAAGTAGTTTGGTCCTATAGAACTACAAACATTTGAACAATTCTTTTCCTCTTGGAGCTAATTAATCATTTAATCATAGATCGCCTCCTGCCTGCGATGTAAAAAAAAAAAATAAAATAAAAAAAAAATATGTTTTAAATCCTATGGGACCAAACTTCATTGGTCATCAGTCCCTAGTCTTAAAAAGTACTTAAAATAAGTAAAACTAACCTAAGGACAACATACACATCCATGCCCGAGGGAGGATTCGAACCACCGACGAGAGAAGCCTCGCGATCCGTAACGTGGTGCTCCAATCCATTTTTTTTTCAACTAGTAGATCTATGGTTCGCGGTCGTTGAATTTGTTCATGGTTGTTCGTTGAATGGTTGGCTCGGCGTTTTTATTACAGAGGGCGTTCGGCCCCCTGACCGGGCGCGCTGAGCCCGGCGCCCGGCCATCGCTCGGCTACCCCCGCACGGCCCTGCGATGTCAGTTAATTGTATACCTGAAGGGTATGCACCTCCTAAAGTTGCAACGTATTGAAAGCTTTATGCGCGACTGACATACTGGTCAAGTTGTACGCCCTGGCAAGGCATCTAAATGGTTGCCTCAGTTCGCGCACAGCCTATCCGGGTTCGATTCTACCTTCAGGTAACTTAATATTTTTTATCTTTTATATCAAGTAAATTACCTAAATATTATCAATTAATCATTAATGATTTTTAAACTTATGAAATAGGTAATTCAGGTGTGAATAATGAATACTTTTAAAGTTGAATAATTATACGCGTATTTTGATAAAATAAAGCTTCAATTACCACTGCAACAAGAATTTGGGTATAGTATTATTTACATTTTTTTTTCAATATCGTCTTTATGTTTTAATCTAGAATTTTATATACAAGTACCAGAATGATAATTCTCATAAAAATCGATAAAAATGTGTATTACCGTATGTTGCACAGATTACTAAGGACGTAAAGAAATCAGAAAATAACAGCAACCAGTCACCTTTCTTACGTATTTATTACCACAACCGGTTTCGAACTGCCTGGCAGTTCATCATCAGGCGGTATACATGTTTTATATGTTGTTTACAACATTGTGGAACTCGTTTGGCTGTGGTGAGATTGAAAAAATATGTGTGAGCTTTGTCTTTGGCATTAAATTTCACAATTTACAAGTTTAAATTGTATTTCAAACAGCTACTTAAAGTTGTTTCACATGCGTCTCGCATTGAAGTCCGCGCTAGGTTGCGAGTTTCAGTAAAAGATTGCCAGTCTTGTGGATTCTGTGTCTTTTTAAATTTTGCATGGGTTTTTCTTTGTTTCTGCAACAGTGATCTGACCTGTTTTGTGTACCACGGGGGGTCGGCCCCCTCTTTTATTAATTTATTTGGTATAAATCTCTCGATTGCTACTGATATTATGTCTTTGAAAGTAAGCCACAACTGATCTACACTCGCATTTTTAGTTTTGAAGGACTGGAGACTATCACTCAGGAAAGCGTGAAGCGAAATTTTATCTGCTTTATTGAATAGATATATTTTTCGTTTATTTTTGGTGCATTTGGGCATTTCGACATTCAGTGTCGCTACTACAACTCGATGTTCGCTAATCCCTGTATCTGTTTTGATGCTCTTTACTAGCTCACGATTATTTGTTGCTAGGAGATCAAGGGTATTTTCGCAACCACTTACTATTCTAGTGGGTTCATGAACTAACTGTTCGAAGTAGTTTTCAGAAAAAGCATTCAGAATTAGTTCGGACGATGTTTTATATTTGCCGCCGGTTTTGAATACGTAATTATGCCAACATATCGAGGGTAAATTAAAGTCGCCACCGATTATAACAGTATGCTTCGGATACCTATTTGAAATGTGGTTCAAGCTTTCTTTGAACATTTCGGCAACCGCATAATCTGAGTCAGGGGGCCGATAAAAAGATCCAATTATTAATTTATTCCGGTTGTCAGAAATAACCTCTACCCACACCAACTCACAGGAAGTATCTGTTTCAATTTCGCTGCAGGATAGACCGCAGCTATTTGGGGGCACGACACCAGCTACCTCACTGCAGTTCGAATTTTTGTTTATGAAATCAATATTAGCAATTTGTAATACAGAATTTAAAGGTAATCTATTTTACATATAGATATAACAACTGAATTGGTTTGCAGAACTGTGTATAGTTCCATATGTCAATGACGCATAACCACAGAGGATACACATTGAGAAGTTGAACCCGATGTCGATAGTTGCTAACTTTTGAGCAGTTCACACAACTTTAAGGTATTTGGCTAACAGCATTAAAATGCTACTATTCGTGCTAGGTACCATAATGCTATCGTTCCATGCACTTACACTTAGCTAAAAAGCAAAAAACAGTTATGGCATACTTCGTGGTCGTAAAAGAAATTGATTTTGCCTGACTGCTGTATTCACAAGGTAAGAAGCTATTTTACAGTTATAAATCTGATGGGATATTTCATTTTCACAGTCTATTTTCCACATTAGCTGTTTTAGGCAGTCCTGGTTGACACGTAACTCAAAATGTTTCATTTTGTGATGCTATAAAACATCTACATGTTGAAGAATACAGCAGGCACTCAAGCAAAGACGTCAAGTGTTGCCTAACTCTTCCAAAATAAGTGTGAAAATCGTGTCTGACGGTAAATTCCGTTCATTTCCTGCACTGAGAAGACTAAAAAACTAGCCGGCCACGGTGGCCGAGGGGACTAAGGCGCTCCAGACACGGTCTGCACGGCCGTTACGGTCGGGGGTTCGAATCCCCCCTCGGGTATAGATATTTGTGCCGTCCTTAGTATAAGGTAGTTGATAAGTAGTTTGTAAGTTTAGGGACTGATGACCCCGTAGTTAAGTCCCATAGACTATACAAACATTTGAACTAAAAAACTAAATGTTATAATTCGGTTTAATTAGGAATAAGAAACGCTGTTGGGCGATGTCTGCACTGTATGTGAAATAAATTTGCACACAACTGATAGTTGCTGTATATTCAGATAGTCTGAAGATGTTTTGTAGTTATATGTTTAAGTGAGACATAGTTTTTATGAGGTAACTCGAATGAATACACACTGTAATCAAAAGAGTCTTACGCACATTTAAAGTTGGTGCGGAAGTTTTCCACAAGACTGGTCGCATAGGCACTCTTCAATTTGCTCGCTATTCGCAGTCAGCAGCTTACGGGATTGTGGGGCTTGGATACTGCATACGGTCCTCCGAAGAAGACTGGTTCATGAACTCACGCTACTCGGCAGCGACGGCGGGAATTTGCACGCCATACGGAAACTGGACGTCCATTGAGCGATGACGGTTGGTCTTTCCAGATGAATCACCTTTTACGGCCGCTCCACACACGACAGTAACGGGACAGTACAGTAACCGGCCCGTTATACCGGGGCCGTGAATGAAGGTATTGTTCTCGGGATGCAAACGACAGTCTTCTCACCACTCGTCCTTTAAGTGACCGTGCACCCGCCGCGGTCCAACGTCGACCGCCGTATTTCTTGCGGCCATATCATCTCACTTCACGGCCGTGCGACGGTCAGATTTCTGTGTTGTGCAAACGTTTATCATCATAAGCATGAGTGACGAAGAACTTATTGATTCATTGCGCAACTGTCCTCTGTTGTATCATCTCTCCAATCCCAATAGCCGGCCGCGATGGCCGAGGGAACTGAGGCGCTCCAGTCACGGTCTTCACGGCCACTATGGTCGGGGGTTCGAATCCCCCCCTCGGGCACGGATATTTGTGTCGTCCTTAATATTAGCTAGTTCGTAAGTAGTTTGTAAGTTTAGGGATTGATGACCCCGTAGTTGAGTCCCATAAGCTATACAAACATTTGAACATTTTCCAATCCCAATACATGGACAAGAAGCGCACGCAGGAGCGTCTGTGGAAAGATCCTAGAACGGCTTTCACTTTCCGATAGTCACAAAGCCCACATAGTACTAGGGACGGAAAGCTGTATCAAACCAGGTATCAGTAGTAATTGAAATCCTAAACTCACACTGGAACGTATACCGCAGAAATAGGCTGAACACTAAAAGGGGAGGCGTGTTTATAGCGATAAAGAAAGTGAATGTATCGAGAGAAATTAGTACAGATTCGGAATATGAAATTATTTGGACGAAAGTCCGAGGGAAACTTGGAAAATATTTCCGGTACATTTGCTAGTCATGCTATAATTTTAGGTAGAGATTTTAAATTACCGGATATAGACTGGGAAACAAACATGTTTAAGACGGTGGCAGGGACAGAGAATCAAAAATGTTCAAATGTTTGTAAATCTATCGGACCAAACTGCGTGGTTATCAGTCCGTAGCTTACAAACTAAGGTAAACTAACCTAAGGACAACACACCCATGCCCCAGGGAGGACTCGAACCTCCACGGCGAGCAACCGCGCGCTCCGCAGCGAGACGCTTTAGACCGCTCGGCTACTCCACCGCGGCGACAGAGAATCGAGCAACATTGTATAAAATGTAGAAATGTTTGTTAAGCTTATGGGACTTAACTGCGGGGTCATCAGTCCCTAAACTTACAAACTGCTTATGCTAAAGACAACACAAACATCCATGCCCGAGGGAGGATTCGAACGTCCGACGCGGGAGGCCACGCAATCCGCAACGTAGTTCTCCAGACCGCTTTTTTTTCCTTTTTTTCCGTTAGGTAGATCTATTCATTGCGGCCGTTGCTTCAGTTCGTCCTTGGTTGTTCGTTGAATATTGGCTCAGCTTTTTTTATTACAGAGGGCGTTCAGCCCTCTGACCGGGCGCGCTGAGCCACGGCGCCCGGCACCGCTTGGCTGTTCCCGCGCGGCGAGTAACATTGTTCTCATTGCTGTCTCCGAAAATTGCCTCGAGCACTTAAATAAATAACCTGACGACAAATAGACCCGAACTTTTCGATTCAGTTACCGTAAATAAGGAAATGAGCCATCAAAAGGCTAATACAAAGTCAATGAAAACTGTAAATGGAAATATCAAGAAAGATTGGAAGATTTTCCTGTTTAGCAAAAGCGAAAAGGGTCAGATTTCAGAGTACTTGACTGCTCAACACGATAGTTTCGTCTCCAACACTGAGAGTGTTGAGCATCTGTTGACGATATTCAGGAATACCGTACAATATCCGTTAGATAAGTATGTGCGAGCAAAATTATGAAAGATGGGAAAGATCCAACGAGGTTCTACAGCAGAGTTAGGAAACTGTTACGAAAGCAAAGAGAACTTCATCGCAAATATAAATGTAGCCAAAGTCTTGCAGACAAGCAAGAGGTAAATGATGCCAAAATTAGCGCAACGGCTGCCATGCGTGAGGCATTCGTTTTATAGAGCAATATTTAGTGTACCGACCTTGCAGTATATCCTTAGAAATTTTGGTCAAATCGGTAAACGGTTCGAAACCAGATACAAAGACACTATGTGACCATAACGGCATTAAAACAGAGGCTGACAATAATAATAATAATAATAATAATAATAATAATAATAAAAGTGGAAGCACTAAATGTCTTTTTCCAAAGCTGTTTCACGAAGGAAGACTGCAATTTAGTTCATCCATTAAACCAGTGTTTCTCAACCTGTGTGTGGCGACCCCAGGGGGGTCTCCAAATCTTGCACGGGGTCGCCATCACAGGAGGAACCATATGCACCATAAAATAACTAGCGGTTCAGTAATACGGAAACGAAGTGAAATTTAATGAAATTTATTTACTGTTTAAATCACGGAGTAATTATTAATTAAATAATTCATAAAAATTCGAAAGATAAGGTAAAGCAGTCAACAATCCGAAGATTGGTTTGAACACCACAGTGCTTTACTAGGCATGGTTCTATTTGGAGGTGGTATGCCGTTGCCTTCCTCCGACCTTCGAGCTCACTTACCCAGCCAGCTATAGGGGGACCTACAGTTTAAAAATCCCAGGTCCCGGCGGGGATCGAACCCGCGACCTTTGGATTTGTAGTCTGGCACTCTACCAATGTGCAACCGACGCGCACAAAATTAGAAAATAAAGATCTAATTCTATACCAATTGTCTGTATAGTGGGACCTTTCTTAATGAGCGTAATTCGCTTCTGAGTCTTACCTAAGAAGCGAAATAGTCGTTAAGCAAACTATATTTTTCTGTCGTAAATCATGTAAAAATAGAATAATGGATTGAAAAATACACACAAAACAACTTCGTAAAACAATTTCAAAAATCTGTAGCAAAATAAAGAAGATTGAATTTGTTTCCTTTGAAATAACGTAGTTTTGTTACGGTTCGTGAGAATGGAGGGTATAAGTCGCCAGAATATTTTTATTTGGAAGGGGGTCGCCAGAATATTTTTTCTTGGATGGGGGTCGCATGCTGGAAAAGGTTGAAAAACAATGCCATAAGGCACAGAGTGTGGCTGTGTGTCTTTGATGAATGCGCTCTACTTGAAAGCGCTCGACAGGTCTACCTCATAAGAGATTGACTACATCACACTTGTGCGTCATCTCCTGGAGTACTGTTGCCCAGTGTGGGACCCTCACTAGGTGGGACTGACGGAAGACATTTAGAAGGTTCAGAGAAGGGCAGCTCGTTTTATCACGTTACAGGGGGGAAGCGTCACGGAAATGTTGCACAATTTGAGGTGCAAATCATTAAAGGAACCACGTTACTCGTTGCAGCGAGATCTATTTGAGAAATTTCAATCACCGACTTTCACTTCTGAATATGAAAATATTTCACTAGTACCCAACTACATAGGGACACATGACCATCCCAATAAAATAAGATAAATGAGACCTAAAGCCGGCCGCGGTGGCCGAGGGGACTGAGGCGCTCCAGTCACCGTCTGCACGGTCACTACGGTCGGGGGTTCGAATCCCCCCTCGGGCGTGGATATTTGTGCCGTCCTTAGTCTTATTTAGTTCATAGGTAGTTTTGTAAGTTTAGGGACCGATGACCCCGTAGTTAAGTCCCATAGACTATACAAACATTTGAACATTTTTTTTGAGACCTAAAACGGAACGATTTAGGTGTTTTTTTCTTCCCGCGCGCTATTAGAGAATGGAAAGGTAGAGGAAGGTTGTGAAAGTGGTTAATGAACCCTCTTCCAGGCACTTAAATGTGATTTTCTGAGTATCTATGTAGATGTAGATATGCGCTAACGACTATCACTTATAGGCAGACAATATTCGGTTTCATCACTGTGGACCACAACACAACATTTTATCTTACAAGTGATTTTCTAATGGCACCGGTGAATAGTTTAAAGGTGGTTCGATGAACCCTCTGCCATGCACTTAAATGTGATTTGCAGAGTATCCCATGTAGATGGGACTGTGCAGTGAATGAGGTGTGAGTGTCCGTAGTCCCACTACTAGTAATTGGTTGGGAAGGGTACATGTTGACACTCCTGATTTCACAAAGCTTCTTCTCTGTTCTGTGGTAGGTGTACGGTCAGCCACTGTTGCACTTAGAATACGACAACCTTGAAAGTCGTCTGCGCTGTCTTGACGTCCAGAACCTCGTCTACAGGTGTGAGATGTTCACATGACAATTGCAACCTGCATCGTTGCACAACTTAAGTGGTTATTCTCAGTTTCGCGCACAGAGTCTGGCAGAGCATTATCCTGTTAGAACAACACATAACCTTCCTGCTGCTATAATGGCAAAGCCGGCCGCGGTGGCCGAGGGGACTAAGGCGCTCCAGTCACGGTCTGCACGGCCACTACGGTCGGGGGTTCGAATCCCCCCTCGGGCATGGATTTTGTGCCGTCCTAGTTCGTAAGTAGTTCATAAGTAGTTTGTAAGTTTAGGGACTGATGACCCCGTAGTTAAGTCCCATAGACTATACAAACATTTGAACATTTATAATGGCAAAAGAACAGGTCTTACAATATTCTGCACCTACCGAGGCTGGTCAGCGTTCCATGCACAAACACCAAAGGTGAACGAGAGTTGTAGCTTATTGCACCCCAGGCCAAACAGACCTGGAATGGGGCCAGCGTGTGTGTTCGACGAATGCACTCTACGAGACAGCGCCAGGTGCAGGTCGTACATGCAAATGAACATCACATGCGTGCAGGCAGAATCTGCTTGTATCGCTAAAAACCACGACCCGCCATTGCATCTTCCAAGTGATCCTCTGAAGACATGAGTCGAGCCGTGCTGGAATATTGTGTAGATGTGCTCCAAGGTTCCGCCAGCGGTATGGGCAGTTGCTTAATTCGTTTGGAAGTAGTTGTACGCCTTTTCGCCATCCATTAAAGGTGCCACAAATGTTTTCAAAATCGTATCGACTCGTCGGGACCAAGTTCACTTGCTCCATCTCTAGAAATATATGATAGTGCACTGGACAGCACTCGGGTGATACTTCTACATCTACATACCTACTCCGCAATCAAAAATGTTCAAATGTTTGTACTGTCTATGGGACTTAACTACAGGGTCATCAGTCCCTAAACTTACAAACTACTTATGAACTACTTACGAACTAGGACGGCACAAATATCCATGCCCGAGGGGGGATTCGAACCCCCGACCGTAGCGGCCGTGCAGACCGTGACTGGAGCGCCTCAGTCCCCTCGGCCACCGCGGCCGGCACTCCGCAATCCACCCAACGGTGTTTGGCGGAAAGTACTCAGTACCAATACTAGTTACTTGCTTTCCTGTTCAACTCCCATATAGAACGAGTGAAAAATGAATCCCTGAATGCGTCCGTAAGAAGCCTAATTTCTCTGATCTTATCTTTGAGGTCTTTACGCGAAATGTAGGTTGGCGGCAGTAGAAGCGTCCTGCAGCCCGCCTCAAACTCCGGCCCTCTAAATTTCTCCAACAATGTTTCTCGACAAGAACGTCCTCTTCCTCCAGCGACTCCCATTTTAATTACCGAAGCAGTTCAGTAACACTCGCGCACTGATCGAATCTACCAGTTACAAACCTAGCCGCCCGCCTCTGAAATGCCTCTATGTCCTCCTTTAAACTGATTTGGTGGTGATCCCAAACACTTGAACAGTACTCAAGATGGTGTTGTACAAGCATTTTATATGCTATCTCTTTTACAGACGAATCACACCTTATCTAATTTACCCCAATAAAACGAAGTCGACTATTCGTCTTCCCCAATACTGTCCTTAAATGCTCCTTGTATTTCATATCGCTGTGCAGCGTTACGCCTACATATTTAATTGACGCGACTCTGTCAAGTAGCACACTACTAATGCTGTATTCCAACATTACGGGATTGTTTCTCCTACTGATCTGCATCATCTTACATTTATCTACATTTAGCGTTAGTTGCCATTCTTCACACACCTGGAAATGTGGTCCAAGTCATCCTGCATCCCACTACAGTCATTCAATGACGACACCTTCCTGTCCACCACAGCATCATCAGCAAACAGCCGCAGATTGCAACTCACTCTGTCCCTCAGTTCATTTATATTGATATAAATTAATAGCGGTCATATTGTACTTCCATGGTGCACCCCTGACGATACCCTAGTCTCTGATGAACAGTAGTCATCGAGGACAACGTACTGGGTTCTATTAATTAAGTAATATTAGTGCCACTCACATATTTATGTACCTATTCCATATGCTTGTACCTTTGTTAGCAGTCTGTAGTGCGGTAACGAGTCAAACGTCTATCAAAAATCTAGAAATATTGCCCTTCATCCATAGCTCGCAAGGTGCCATGAGAGAAAAGGGTAAACTGGGTTTCGCATGATCGATGCTTCCTAAAGCAGCGCTGAAGCATGGACAGAATCTTTTCCGTTTGAAGGAAATTTTCTATATTAGAACTGAGACAGAGGCGTGGATAAGGGGGGGGGGGACGGGGGGGTTCAGTCCCCCCCCCCCCCCCAGAACTTTTCTTTTTTTTTCACTTGTACTAAAATAAAAATTGACAATAATTTATGTAATGAATATGAGAGTTAGACTGAAAACTTTGCCAGTATAGAGAGGTACCAGGGTGTCTGTAAGTTGTAATCGATGCTTAGTTGAGCTTTGGCTTCTTACTTGTTGTCGCGACACTTTGTCTCGGTCTGTTCTTTCGGAACAGACGCCACATGTATGTATATAATCTGCCAGTGTCGGGCATTGATCCTTTTGTTAGTGGGGAGGGGTGGGCAAGTTTGAAGCCCTTACTATTACGGGAATTAGTACATAGTGACTACGAGTTTGAGTACTGTGGGCAGGGTAGAGCTGGAAATTTGTGCCTGACGGGAGGCGTGCTTAGGTAGTCCTTGCAGGTGCGCTGATCTCTGTGTCCCCAGCGGTGTAGCAGTCAGCGCAACTGCCTAGAAAGCGGGAGACCATGGATTCGAATCCCGGCTGGGTACACATTTTCTGCTTTGCCCATGCGTAGTTAATGGCATATATTCTGTGAATAAGAAACAACAACAACTGCAGGATCAAAAGTGACGTCTATTCTTTCAGAATAGACGCCACATGTATATATGAGTTTAACTTCGGTGATCTAACGGGAACCGGTGTAGCCACTTAGGCAAGGCCGTTGGCTGATTCATGTTCCTGATTACCGTAATTCCGTACTAACTTCATTTTGGCGCTCATTTCACTTGTTGAGGAACCTAGCGGGCGCATGTTTTGATATTTTCGATCATTTCCTCTTCAGAGCGTGTTCCAGATTCACCCCCTCATGACCGATAACAAGTTAGAGTTGCGTAGCTCTTGGAGAAAATAGCAAGAAACCGAAATCCCGGCGTAGCCGCTGGGCAGCCGGTTGTTGTCGATTATGACCAGTAGGGGCAGCTAAATTACCACCCATTCCCCATATACCTCGGAATGCACTGTGGGACTGGTCTTCACCGAGATTCCTCTCGGTGATGTTTGTTATAGCTAGGTGTACATAACTTAAAAATGGAATTCACACGCTATAACACAAGGAAGAGCGGCCTCGAAGCATGACTTAACACTTTGGAGAAAGCGAGGCCACTCAACTGTGAAAAGTAATGTTTATGCAAAGTGATGCCTCAGTGGAAAGACGTTTCTGCGAAGCCTCTGGCTCTTGCTGGGCATAAGCCTCTTTTCGCAGAATTTATTTCTCCTTCAGAATGGTAATACAGCATTACTACGAATGTTTTTAATGTATACTGTCCAGTCACAGTTATGGGGAGCACCTGTCAGAAGCCTGATTAACCATCTTTGTAACGGTGACCGCTGCAAGACGTGCAGGAAGAGTGTCAATGAATTCCTGCAAGATGTCGTCAGAGAGAAAGAAAATAGGGTGGATACGGGCCCCAAGGATAGGAACATACCTATGTTAGTCCTTTACGTCTTTCAGAATGCAGTCTCTAATGACCACGATGTCGACGGTAAATCCTAATTTTCTTTCATACTTCTTTCTTCCGGAATGACTAGATCGCCCAGAAGATGCCACGAAAACATCCTCCTGACCACAACACTCCGTCCAGCGACCTGGAGCCTTCCGACCATTGTAGGAGGGTGTTTCATTTCAGACGCTTTCCGCTCTGCTCGCGAAGGTTGTCCGTCCGATGGAGCACGAAAGCCGCTTCACACACATCAGTGACGCAGCAGTGCTGGGGCCGGTCCGTCATTTCACCGACCGAATGGTGGAGTTCTCATGTTGATTGCTGCGATTTTTTAGGAAGAACAGGAAAAACGGGAAGTGCGTTTATAAGGCCACTCTGTACATTGAAGTGATGGACCATTGATGAAAGTTTTATGAATATTTCAGAGTATCCACATCTACACTCCTGGCCATTAAAATTGCTACACCACGAAGATGACGAGCTACAGACGCGAAATTTAACCGACAGAAGAAGATGCTGTGTTATGCAGATGATTAGATTTCCAGAGCATTCACACAAGGTTGACGCCGGTGGCGACACCTACAACGTGCTGACTTGAGGAAAGTCTCCGACCGATTTCTAATACACAAACAGCAGTTGACCGGCGTTGCCTGGTGAAACGTTTTTGTGATGCCTCGTGTAAGGAGGAGAAATGCGTACTATCATGTTTCCGACTTTGATAAAGGTCGGATTGTAGCCTATCGCGATTGTAGTTTATCGTATCGCGACACTGCTGCACGCGTTGGTTGCGATCCAATGACTGTTAGCAGAATATGGAATCGGTGGGTTCAGCAGTCGAGATGACAGGCATCTTATCCGCATGGCTGTAACGAATCGTGCAGCCACGTCTCGATCCCTGAGTCAACAGATGGGGCCGTTTGCAAGACAACAACCATTTGCACGAACAGTACGACGACGTTTGCAGCAGCATGGACTATCAGCTCGAGGACCGTGGCTGCGGTTACTCTTGACGCTGCATCACGAATATGGGTACACGAATGGCAAAACGTCATTTTTTCGGATGAATCCAGGTTCTGTTTACAGCATCATAATGGTCGCATCCGCGTTTGGCGGCATCGCGGTGAATGTACATTGGAAGCGTGTATTCGTCATCTCCATTCTGGCGTATCACCCGGCGTGGTGGTATGGGGTGCCATTGGTTAAACGTCTCGGTCACCTCTTGTTCGCATTGACGGGACTTTGAACAGTGGCCGTTACATTTCAGATGTGTTACGACCTGTGGCTCTACCCTTAATTCGATCCCTGCGAAACCCTACATTTCAGCAGGATAATGCACGACCGCATGTTGCAGGTCCTGTACGGGCTTTTTTGGATACGGAAAATGTTCGACTGCTGCTCTGGCCAGCACATTCTCCAGATCTCTCACCAACTGAAAACGTCTGCTTAATGGTGGCCGAGCAACTGGCTCGTCACAATACGCCAGTCACTACTCTTGATGAATTGTGGTATCGTGTTGAAGCTGCATGGGCATCTGTACCTGTACACGCCATCCAAGTTCTGTTTGACTCAATGCCCAGGCGTATCAAGGCCGTTATTACGGCTAGATGTGGTTGTTTTGGATACTGATTTCTCAGGATCTATGCACCCAAATTGCGTCAAAATGTAATCACATTTCAGTTGTAGTATAATATATTTGTCCAATGAATACCCGTTTATCATCTGCATTTCTTCTTGGTATAGCAATTTTAATGTCCAGTAGTGTACATCTGCATGTGTACTCCACAGTCCACCTCAAGGTGTGTGGCGGACGTGTGTTTAAAGTACCAGTGTCATGTCCTCCTGTTCTTGTTCCGCTCGCGTATAAGTCACGGAAAAGAAACAAATGCTTGCAGCCTGGGTGCGGTCCCTAACACGTCTAATCTTTTCCTCGGGGTCTCTTCGAGAGAAGTTGGAGGAAGCAATATACGAGATGACTCTTGGAGAAACGTACGCCCTCGGAACATTGACAGTAGCCCATATCGTGATACAGATGGCCTCTCTTGCAGCGTCTGCCACTAGAGCTGGCAGATGATCTCCGTGACGCTTTCGCACTTGCTAAATGAACATGTAACGGAGCGTTTTGCTCTACGCTGCATGTTGTATAACTCGTTTATCATCCCCACTCGGTACGGATCCCACACTGACGATCAATAATGTGTGCGACCATCTCCCGCCGCAAGCGCAGCTGCCAGCTAGCTGTCCACCCTTGGTAACCTGATGTGTCAGTGTGCTATTACTTTGTGTGGGGAGCCCTCAGCTATAAGGCGTGTAGCAACAATCCTCATAGTCTTCAGAACTGCAGCAGAATATTCCAGATGGGTCGGCAACAATTCCAGCACTGCAGCTTCGATCCGTCTTCAGCAACTTCTTGATCATGGCCCGAAAGTGCCGAGAGGTTAATGGTGGTCACTTTCACCATTTGATAGAGTTAGGTTAGCACTGTATTTCCTTTCCTCTGCAATGTTTCTTTGTACTGTGGAACTCTCAACCACTTTTATTTGCCTCATCCTGTTCAAATTCAATGTTTGTAAATCCAACGAACCAAACTGCTATGGTCATCAGTCCATAGCTTTACAAACTACTTAAACTAACTTAAACTAATCAAAGGACAACAGACGCACCTATGCCCGTGGGAGAAGTCGAACCTCCGGCGGGAACCGCCTCTGAGTGCCTGACATTGCGCCTAGAACCACTCAGCCAATCCCGTGTGTCGCCTTATCCTGTGCCTTCCTCACACATAAGGTCTTTTTTCATCAAATAGAGTTATCTCCATAAATATTTACCTCGCAGTATTTCTACTGCGGCACTTCATGCTTGTCACCTAAAGATGAAGTGTCACACCCGGAATATGGTGTAGAATCGGAATAGCCCGTGATCTGACGTTCTGGGCACCGTGTTCTCGACACCTACGCTCGCACGAACTGGTATCTGGTTTTCTGTGAAAAGTACATGACGTGACTTTGGCTGCATGTCACTGGTATGACTGATTTTCCGATTTTGCTCTCACAAGGAGACCACATGGGTATCGGGTTTTAGAATTTCTTTATATTTATGGTACTTGAAATTCAGAACTTAAATAAAATTAACCAAAGCCATTCGACGCAACTTTAAAAAATTCTCTAAAAAATCGGGTTTTAAGTTTTGCAAGTACACGTAAGAACCAATAACTAAAAGAGTAACAGCATCTGTCGTTGTAGCTCAGGTGGCATCGTTCTTGCCTCACAACCATAGAGTCGATGATTCGAATCCTCCTGTGATATATATATATATATATATATATATATATATATATATATATATATATATATATATATATATATATATATATTCGTTTTAATTCAGTTACAGAGAACATTTTGAGGTTAATTATGTTAGCTGCTTGGAAAGCTATTAGTAGCTATGGCGATGACTTTCCAAAATTAGTCTCGTAGCTCTGCACACACTGAACAAGCAGAGACTACAGTCGTCAACTAATAGTGAAATCAATACTGTAAAAAATTTAACTTATGTTTTTCTGATAGAAACCATCATTATTAACAACATTTTATGAAATATATAGTAAATTACGAATATATAAAAACATGTACACTTTTAGTAAAAATTACCGTTAGATATTAAAACTTTGTAAGTTTTCGAACACAACGAAAATAAATAAAAAATCTTTTACGGCACGTTTCGAACCACCGACCTATGGTTGTAAGGCCACAACTGGAGCTTCATTGCCACATGCTGCAGCTGATTTAATTATTAGTACTTACATGTACTTGCAAAAGTTCAAAGTCGATTTTTTCGAGAATTTTTGAGAGCTGCCTCCAATGCCTTTGACAGATTCTTATTTGAGTTCTGAACTTCACGTACCATGTTGTTGTTGTGGTCTTCTGTCCGGGGACTGGTTTGATGCAGCTCTCCACAATACCCTACTCTGAGCAAGCCTCTTTAACTCCACATAAGAACGGCAACCTACATATGTCTGAATCTGCTTACTGTATCCATCTCTTGGTCTTCCTCTGTGGTTTTTACCCCACACATTTTCCTCGAACGCTAAATTCACAATTGCTTTATGTCTAAGAATGTGTCCTACCAATCGATCCCTTCTTTTAGTTAAGGTATGCCAGAAATTCCTTTTCTCCCCAATTCTGTTCAGTACCTCCTCATTAGTTACGCGACCTACCTACCTAATCTTCAACATTTTTCTATAGCACCACATTTCAAAAGCCTCTACCCTCTTCCTGCACTCCCATACAAGGAAATACTCCACACAAATGCCTTCAGAAAGGAGCTCCTTAGCTTAGATCAATATTCGATGTTAACAAATTTCTCTTTAAATACAATGAAAGAATCCCTGAGACGGATTTACGTCTCAAATATGTCAAAGACATTATTGATAGAGCTGAAGCATTGAATTAAAATTTGTGGTGCGGCTGGGAATCGAACCCGGACCTCCATGCTTACTAGGCAGACGTCTTAACCGTTTTTTTTTTTTTTTTTTTTTTTTTTTTTTTTTTTTTTTTTTTTTTTTTTTTCTTCATTTTTGTTAACTGAAATATTTCTTCCATGGTATATACCAGAACTCAGTGTTGCACTTGATTTTGCATTTGATAAAAGAGGAACTGAAAGCTGTACTTTTTTCCAATGAGCTTCTATGTTGAATAGTTCAAGTTATAAATTATTTCGGCTTTTCTGCACAGAAATTTCAAAGAAAACTAAAATCTGTTTATAAACACAAAACTTTTCCTCGTAATTATATATAAGCAACTTAAGAGGCAGTCACTTTAGTAAAAAAAAAAAAATTAAATAAAATTGTGTAGATATTTAGGTAGACGTCAATGTTTTCTTTAGAAAATTCGCATATAGTGTTCTATAATCTTTTATCTGTTCTAACTGGTGGTGTTGTATTGTCAAATACATCAAAAAGTCTTCTTTGCTTTTTTCTTCATTTCTAAGAATGTATAATACCGCATGTCCCATGATCCAGTTGACAGCATTCCTTTTGGCATTTGGGTATGGCACTTCTTCAGGGTGTAATAGTTTCGTTGGTGTTATAGAATTAACTGATGTTCGTAGCATAAGGGAGAGTACACGCCGAACATAACCCCAAATATCCCTGATTTTGTCACATGTAAATTTGTGCTCGTCTGTGTCTATTAAGTTACACGTGCTGCAATTTGGTGATTCCGCCATGTGTATGGTATGTAGCCGTAGAGCCGTCGGGATCTTCCTGTTTACTGCTAAATACCAAGTAGATCTTACGTTTGTGGGTAAATTTCGATCGTGAATATTTTCCCATATCTTCTTCCAGTTAAAATGATTATGCTTCTGTTCTATCACGTTTCTTGGTTTTCTGTCTATGAAGCTTTTGTAGACTTCTCGTACTCGTTGCATGTGTTTCTGGGGAACTGCCCTGCGAATATAGCTGTACTCGACGAGAAAATGTTTGAGGTGATACAGCTCGTTCGGGATGTGGTGCACATCTACTGGCGGGTCCATGCTGATTGGGGCTATCTCATCCAGAAGATGAGCCACCAAATTGTTGGCCGAAACTTTCCACTGTTGGTAGGTCTTGCAGATGTAAAGCGCCTGTGCCTTACTGTAAACATCTGTGAGATTAAGGCCGCCATCTTTGTGCATTAGTGTAAGGGTTTCATATTTGACTTTAAAAATCTGACCTTTACTAACGAAGTGGCCGAGCGCTGCGAGCATTCTCTTTCCCATCTCTTTGGGTAATGGCAGAATTTGAGCTACATAGTTCACTTTGGCCGTTATGTATGTATTAACTAGCCGAACCTTTTGTATTTCATCGAGGTTTCGCAGGCTGTGAAGTTGGATTCTGGCTCTCATACTCGTCAATATTCTTTTGTAATTGATGGCAGCCGTTTGTCGTATGTTCCGTGTGTAAACTATACCTAGACATTTTAATCTGTCCGTTTCCGTCAGTTGTCCTTCCGCTCTGATGTTATTGCTACTTCCAATGGTCATAATTCTTGACTTTACATTGCTGAGTTTGGCAGCAGATGCGAGTTCGTACTTTTTAATAATGTCAAGAGCGGTTTGGAGCTCCCGTTCACTTCTTACTACAAGTCCTACGTCGTCAGCATATGATTTGCAGACAATATTTTGTCCATGTATCTGCAATCCCCGCAACTCTTGCGTTAGTGTACATAGGAGAGGCTCGATGGCTATAGCAAATAATAACACGGACAAGGGGCATCCTTGCCTAACAGAGCTATTAATCTGTATTGCACTGGTTAATTGTCCATTTACATTAACTTTTGATGTGCCATTCTTTAATAAATGCCCGATCATCTCGATGAATTGTGGAGGAAAATTCATCGCTCTCATGGTGTTGTAAAGATAATCGTGATTTACTCTGTCGAATGCTTGTTCGAAATCAAGTGACACTATTGCACATCTAATTTTACATGTCTCAGCTATCGCAATTATGTCCCTGTAATCACTTAGCGCGTGAAAAATTCTTCTGTCTTTGCCTACACTTGTTTGATACGGTCCTGTGACAGTGTTTATTATTGCACGGAGACGTTGCATCAGAATTCGCATGAAGATCTTGTAGTCGCTGTTCAGAAGCGTTATAGGCCTGAGATTGCTGATGGACTTGCCTGCTGTGGTTTTGGGAACGAGAACCACGGTTCCCTCGCAGAATTCTTTGGGGATGTGTGTACTGTGGTTCATAAGTTCATTACATATGCTCGTTAGTTTACTGAGCAGTTTTTGTCGGAACATTTGATACAATTCTGCCGGGATACCGTCAGGTCCAGGTGATCTATTTTTTGGACTTCTAAGTATCGCGTCTTCTACTTCCTCTTCTGTGATTTCGGCAGTGAGGCTGTGTGCTTCTTCCGGACTAAGTCTTCCAGGTACCCGTGTCGTGAAGTCCTTTTGTGCCGTTTCGTCTGTAGGTTTCGTGGATAGGAGCTGTGAAAAATGCTCCTGTATCTCTTCCTTTATGTCACGTTGATTGGTCAATAATCGTCCATCACTGGCCCTCAGCTCGGTAAGAATTTTTCTGCTTTTCCTTTTATGTTCGTGTATGAAGTGATATACGGAAGTTGTTTCGTCTTGGACTGTATTGTGCTGCCGTGACCGTATTTTGCAGCCTTCTATTTGTTTCCTCCTTAAATTGATTATTTTAGCTTGAATTCTCTTAATCTGTACATAATTATTAATTATTGCTGCATCCCGTTTATACAATTCTCGCAGACACTGAAAATAAAATTCTACTGTTTTCTTCTGCCACTCATTCTTCTCCCGTGAGTAATTTTTCATGGTTCTCGTTATTGCAGGTTTAGCGCATTTAATCCACCAAGTGATCGGTGAGCTGTACTGAGGGAACCGTTTTTCGCATATTTCCCAAGTAGTGTCAAAAGCTGCACGACATCCTGGATCTGACAAGTGGCTAACGTTAAGTTTCCACTGACCTCGTGCCTTATAGGTCCCTTGTTTCTCCAAATTAATGGTACACATAAAAGCTGCGTGATCGGAGAAGACGGTGGGCCATATTTCCGAATGTAGGATACATTCCTTAAGATCAGCTGATGCGTACATCCGATCTAAACGACTTGCCGAGTGATTAGTGACGTGCGTGAAGCCAGGCATGTTACCATGCGTATACTCCCAGGTGTCAACAAGTCCTAACTGATTTACAATGCTTTCAAGCTCAACTGATTTATTATAATTTGGCGTCTGATCCTTCGGGTGTATGACACAATTAAAGTCCCCGGCAAATATTACATGATCATATCCGGTCCCAAAGAGTGGTACTATTCCGTCTTTGAAAAATTCTTCTCGTTGTCGTCTTTTTCCAGTTCCTGAGGGCGCGTAGACATTGACTATTCTGGTGTTGTTTATTGTACATGCTATTCCTCTGCTGTTAGGTAGTTTCTCTATTTGTCTGACTATAATACCTTCTTTTGTTAAAATGGCTGTTCCGAGTTCAGTAGTATAGCCAGGGTTGGCTATAACGTTATATCCTGTTATCCGATCCAGATCAATTGCATCTGTCACTTCTTGTAACATAACGATGTCTATATCTGCGGCATATATCACGTCCTGGAGAAGTCGCAGTTTGAGTGCGCTCCTTATCTTGTTGATGTTTATTGTGGCTAACCGATATGCTTGTAGTTCAGTCATATTATATTGGTAATGATCTATTTTTGTTTGAAATTCTAAACTTTGCGATCATTCTTTCTATCTTTCCGTCTGTCTTACTACTAACAAATTTCAGTTTAATAGAAGTCTGGGTCATCAGTTACTGCTGTGTTCTTCGCCGGTGAAGGTCTATTGTCGTTGGTTCTATGTTCGTCAGTCTTCTGTGTCATTTCATCATTCGTCTCCATCAATTCTTGGTCTAGGTTGGCATCTTCATGGTCGTCAGCCCAGTTTTGAGGAAGGTTACCTTTACGTTTTTCCTTTTTCCACTCTGTGAGGTCATGAGGTTGTTCTTCACAGTCCGCTTTAGTTTTTGTCGTCATTTTCATCTTCACGGAGTTTCCAGACGTTTCCGTGACGCCGCCGTAAGAGTCTTCCGTTCGTGACTTTTTGATGGTTTTCTGGTTGCTGTCACGCGTTTTCCCTGTTGTGTCGTTCGACTTCTGTCGCAACTGTTTTGCTTTCTCTCGCAGTGCCGGTGCAGTTTTTTCAGCTCCCTGGTGGGCAATCCGACGTTTTTTATTGTCCGTAGATTGTTTATCCGTCGACGTTTCACCGGACGTAACTGCTTGGGAGTCGTGCTCCGTCTCCTGCTCATTGGTTAAGGCCTCATTCGGGAGTTCTGTATTCGAAGTGTCGTGCTCAAGAGCCGCAGATGGACGGTCTTCGTTTTCTGCTGGCAGTTCTACAGCCATTTGCCCGTCATTATATTTTGGGACGTCGGTATCCATTCCGATTTCCTCAATTTTTTCTTCGATATTAGGTACCTCCAGCTCTGCGGTCGTAGCTTCAGGTGCGGACGCACGAGCTGCCGCTACGTAAGTCAGCGGTAGCTGTGTCATCGTGTTCTGAAACACTGCTTCGCCTGTTGGCAGCTGCGCCACTCTCCTTTGCATACAATCAGCACGAACGTGTCCTGTACCACCACATCCTGCACACGTTCTAGGTTGTCCTTCATATATCACAATAGCTCTATGGCCACGGACACTAATATAAGAAGGTATGTGTTTGATCATATCGATTTTGACCTGCCTGACACCATTAAGAACCTTAAATTTGTGAGCACCTGTCCATCTCTCTGCGACATTACTGAGAACGGTTACATAGGATTTCAGAACATCATTTATATCGTCAGCGGTAATTTCGAACGGCAGTTCGAAAATGCGTAGTGTTCTAATGCCAAACCCAGCATGACTCACTCTAACTTCGCCGATATTACCGTCTGAGTGTTTAAATTTCAATTTACCTCCGCATCTAACAACAATATCATCACACATCTTGGCATTTTTCAACTTAATGAAGACTGTGCTACTACAGATCGATGGGCAAATTCCAATCATGTCATCCTCTGCTATCTTTACAACCTCCTCCATGAAATTCTCTACTTCAAACGAACTAGGTCTAGCAAAGCTTTTGTCGAACATAAACTTCAACGTGTCAACTCTTACGGGTTCTGCCATGGTTGGTCTAAGTTGAATACATGAAGAAACGCTCTACGGCGTTAAACTCACCAACACAGCGCTCGGCCAGCCGCAGCTGCGACGTAAACACAACACGTCCTTACCGCTCGCCCGCCGACAGCGGAATGAACCGTTAGACTACCACACCACCAACGATTAAGCCGCCTCGGAATAGTCTATGTACGATTTCCCTCCACAACACAAACTTTAATTCAGCTTCTTTGTTCCAATCAATAATGTCTTTGACATATTTGAGACGTAAATCCGTCTCAGGGATTCTTTCATTGTATTTAATTGATATTTATATCACCATAACAGGATTGTTCCACCATGTCCATTGCTGAGGTGCTATTCCGCTGCATGGAGAGCCTTGGCAGTAGTGGCAATTATCTTTGGAACAAAGAAGCTGAATTAAAGTTTGTGTTGTGGAGGGAAATCGTACATAGACTATTCCGAGAAGCCTTAATCGTTGGTGGTGTGGTAGTCTAACGGTTGCCGGGCGCCGTGGCTCAGCGCGCCCGGTCAGGGGGCTAAACGCCCGCTGTAATAAAAAAGCTGAGCCAACAACACATTGAACAAAAAAAAAAAACGAACAAACTTGATCAACATCCGCAACGAACAGAACTACACATAGAGCAAAAAAAAAAAAAAAAAAAAAACGGTTAAGACGTCTGCCTAGTAAGCATGGAGGTCCGGGTTCGATTCCCAGCCACACCACGAATTTTAATTCAATGCTTCAGCTCCATCAATAAATTTCTCTTTTTCAAGAACGCTTTTCTACCCATTGCCATTCTGCATTTTATATCCTCTGTACTGCGACCAACATTTGTTATTTTACTGGCCAAGTAACGAAACTCATCTACCTCCATTATTGTTTCGTTACCTAATCTAATTCCTTCAGCATCACCTGATTTTCTTAGACTGCACTCTATTACCCTAGTTTGGCTCTTGTTAATGTTCATCTTATATTGCACCTTTCAGTATACTGTCCATTCCGTTCAACTGATCTTCCAGGTACTTCGTTACTGTGTCGTCGGCAAAACGCAATGTTTTTAATTCTTCACCCTGAACTGAAATCCCTGCTCCAAATTTCCAATAAGTATCAACAAAATTCTCAAATCCGATACCCATGTGGTCTCCTTGTTAGTATCTCACGTTTGACACAGATGAACATTTACTGGTTTGTGGACCTTTTGCAGAAGTATGGCTACTGATAAGGAAAATAATTACTTTTTATCTTCATACGGTTCTCCACTTTAGTGTACCCAATCACTTCTGTTCCCGGATAAACCTCTTGGCCCACTTTATGTTACGGTAGTAACGCTAAGAGTGGGCGTTTTCGATCGCCTTTTGACAGCTCGAAATTTAAATGAAAATAACGGCTTAAGTGTTTATCTGACACAAAACCTGAATAAAAGAATATGTAGAGGAGCAAATGTTTACAACTATGCTCTCTTATGTACTTTTTGTTTCATTTATCATCGTTTCAGAGATATTTGAAAAAATAACTGCGATTTCAAAAATGTTCAAATGTTTATAAAGCTTAAGGAACTTAACTGCGGGGTCATCAGTCCCTAAACTTAGAAACTACTTATGAACTACTACGACAGAAACATCCATGCCCGAGGGGGCATATTTTAACAGAAGAAGATAATGAAAATATGGGAAACATATTACAATAATACTTTAAAGAGGTAAAAGTTAAAAAAAAGGAGTATGTTTCTCAAAGGTAAAATCAAATATCAAATAATTTTAGCTGTTTGTTAATATAGGGTCAGCGATAATATTAAGTTTTGAGTGCATAGATATTATTTATATCTTTATTATTTTTTCCGAAATGTTTGCAAAAACCTAAAGTGGGCCGTAAAACTCGCCAATGGATTTTGCCCCAAGCATGAAGACAAAAGTTGTAAACTGGATGAAAGGACTATCGATGTCTTATTTGTTCCACGAAGGAGACATGTTTTAGTTGTTATTAATGATGTTTCCGTACTTGTGTTAACCCACTGATTAGGTAGTTTGATCTAACGATAACCTTCACTAGAGGAGCAGCTGCATTTATTTATTAAGGAAGAGTTACAAAGGAGAATTTTAAGAAATGTTCAAATGTTTGTAGAGCCTATGGGACTTAACTACGGGGTCATCAGTCCCTAAACTTACAAACTACTTATGAACTACTTACAACTAAGGACGGCACAAATATCCATGCCCGAGGGGGGATTCGAACCCCCGACCGTAGTGGCCGTGCAGACCGTGACTGAAGCGCCTCAGTCCCTTCGGCCAGAATTTTAAGATTTTGCAGCATCCAACGAAACGACGTCTCATAAGGACAAGTTTCTAGAGGATAACTCCGAGTAAAAGCTATAAATTTGCGTCAACGAGGAAGTGTGATGGTGAGAGAAAGGCAGGCTACAAGGAAGAACCGAAGTTAGATAAAAAATAAAATTAAAAAATGAAGACATGAAAAATAAGAAGAGAAGGAATCGTTAAGGTGACCGCTCCCGATAAGTGGGAAATACATGTTCGAGTCTTGGACTCGTACAAATTTTCATACGCCAATAACCAATTATACAGGTGAAGTAGAATCATAATCCCAATAGCCAATACATTTCTTCTATTCCCGACCACAGTAGATCGTGGTAGTGTCTGTTCCTTGCAGACATCACGTCAGGAAGAAAAAGTCTGCTTTCAGCAGACTCGCGACGCGAACATCTTGTTTACATTCTGTCGTGCTGCTAGTGCTCTAAGTTGTTTCTGCGAGGCCGTGGGCACACGGGCCGTTTGTCACTCGTCGTGGGCGCGACTGGCGTCTCGTCCGTGGCCGCGCGCGTCTGGTGCCAACGTCGCGATGCCAGCGACGGTCGTCCGCACACGGATCGATTGGCACTCGTCGCGGGCGCTTTTTACTTCAGCCAGCTTGCGAGTTCCAACAGGTAGCTACAAAATGGAGTTGGTTGTTTCCTCCAACAGTTCTAGTGATGAGGATGACGCTGTGATGTTTTACTGGTACCGGCGCTAGAAAAGAAGACACAAACAATGTTATGGGTGCATTCGTACATAGAGCGTAATTTTCATCATCGGTTGTTCGTTGGTGCTAGAGAATTGCAAGAGACTGACACAACATTTTTAGCATTCTACAGAACTTTACGTGGCTTATGCCCGAAACTAGTCGTCAATAAAAAAGTAAATAACTTCATCAGCTTTGGTTGAGATATAAAAAAGGACTTTTCTTGAATATTTACAAGCTGCATGACAGAACATACTGAAAATATTCACATATTACGAACTTATTTATTAAACATAATGAGAGGCGCTGTAGAGCACTTTTTTTTTTTTTTTTTTTTTTTTTTTTTTTTTTTTTTTTTTTTTGCTCTGTGGGTAGTTTTGTTCCTTGCGGTCGCTTATCGTGTTTGTTCGTTTTCTTTCGATTGGTTCTAGGCTCAGTTTCTTTTATTACAGAGAGCTTTCAGCCATCTGACCAACCACTTTGCTAACACAGCGTTGCAGCCAAAGCGCCTACACGGACTGTCTTAAAGCACATATCCCTCCACACCAAATACTTTAATTCTGCGTCATGTTCCCTGTGAAATGCGTATCAAATTGCCAGGGCTCTCCTATATTGGAGACGTGCTTTAAGACAGTCCGTGTAGTCACTTTGGCTCCAACGCTGTATTGGCTGAGTGGTCTAAAGCACCTACTTAGCCGGGCGCCGTGGCTCAGCGCGCCCGGTCAGAGGGCTGAACGCTCTCTGTAATAAAAAAGCTGAGCCAAAGAACACATAGAACCAAAACGAACAAACACGATCAGCGTCCGCAAGGACAAGAACTACCCAAAAAAAAAAAAAAAAAAAAAAAAAAAAAAAAAAAAAAAAAAAAAACCTGAGTAACTAGGAGGCCCCGGGTTCGAATGCTGGCCACAGCACCAATTTTAATTCAATACCTCTCCTTATCTCCTTATGTTTAATACGTTTAGTAAAAAGAGACAATATTGTGTCAAGGAAATGTATTATTGTTGATGTACTTTTTTAATTATTAGAAGTTCATTACATTGATTGCATGTAGATCTCATGAGCTCTAAAGTGTTTTATGCACTGGAAATACAGAAAAATACACGGTATATTACGTCCATGATGTACTATCCGCTCGTCACGCTCGAACTTTCCCGTGCACTGCAGGTCGCAAAAGATGAGCGTCGCTCGCAACGACTTCGAGACGACTACGAGAAGCGTGCAAATCGCCCCGTTGGCGGCCTCCCATTTACTTAGGTGGGCAGTCGCATAGGGTCGGAGTCGCGCCGAGGACGAGCCGCAGCCGTGACGAGTGCGAACACCACTTTCAGAAGAGAAGGCCTCAGCGCTGCCGTGCCACGTCACACAGAGTAGGTCGCGAGCGCGTGCCGTCCTTAGTGTAAGGTAGTTCATAAGTAGTTTGTAAGTTTAGGGACTGATGACCGCGTAGTTAAGTCCCATAAGCTCTACAAACATTTGAACCATATAGAAAATTACAAGATGCATCTGAAAAGTTCGGCCATGGTCCCATATTTTACAAACCGTGCTGTCGAGGATGAGGTGCCCGCGCATACTAGGGATGGGATTGTGAGGCGCAGCTACTCGAGCGCACCGAGAATTTCTCGAGCTGCCAGAGCTCGAGCAGTTTTCGAGAAGCTCACGAGAAGCGGCGCTGCGGCGCGGCGGTTGACTGGGGCAGCTCGCAACGCCACGCCGCGCGTTGCAGTTATTTGCAGCTCGCTCTGATTATCATTCAGTGGCGGCGCTAGACGAAAACTGGGCGTCGGCGAACACGTCTTTGCGAGGCCCCTTTTATTTTTTCAGTAAGGAGGAAAATTATACATCAATAATATAAAAAGAGCAAAACTAGGGTAATGGAGTGCAGTGTAAGAAAATCAGGTGATGCTGAAGGAGTTAGATTGGGAAACGAAGCAATAAAGGAGGTAGATGAGTTTTGTTACTTGGGCAGTAAAATAACAAATAATGGTCGAAGTACAGAGGATATAAAATGCAGAATGGCAATGGGTAGAAAAGCGTTCTTGAAAAAGAGAAATTTGTTAACCTCGAATATTGATTTAAGCCTAAGGAAGTCCTTTCTGAAGGCATTTGTGTGGAAAGTTGCCTTGTACGGGAGTGAAACATGGACGATAATCAGTGCGGACAGGAAGAGAATAGAGGCTTTTGAAATATGGTGCTACAGAAGAATGCTGAAGATTAGGTGGGTGGATCGCGTAACTAATGAGGAGGTACTGAACAGAATTGGGGAGAAAAGAAATTTCTGGCATACCTTGACTAAAAGAAGGGATAGATTGGTAGGACACATTCTTAGACATCAAGGAATTGTGAATTTAGCGTTGGAGGGAAGTGTGTGGGGAAAAAATCGTAGAGGAAGACCAAGAGATGGATACAGTAAGCAGATTCAGACAGACGTAGGTTGCCGTTCTTATGTGGAGATGAAGAGGCTTGCTCAGGATAGGGTATTGTGGAGAGCTGCATCAAACCAGTCTCAGGACTGAAGACCACAACAACAACAATCATTATACTAAAATTTTATTAGTATAATATACAAGTATTACTGCAATGACAAAAATTACAACAAACAAACACTAATTAAAACAGAGAAACGTTTCTGCTTTTCGCCTCACAGATTTTTTTTTTTTTTTAAGATCACATCTTAATTAATACTAGCCGCTATTTCGGCTTCAATTGATAGTATGACAACGGCTCATTGTGCTTCTCAAATAAGTCTTAATCAATCTTAACTTTGTGAAGATTCTCTCGGCCGAAGCTGTATTGACTGTGACTGTTAGCATGATTCTGATTGTTATATAAACATTTGGATATACTTCTTGTAAATTGTTTTCTAAAATGTACTAAAGAAGTCGTTTTGCAAGTATTTAACTAAAAATTGTATCACTGCTGCACTCATACGGAAATAAATATGGCCGAGCGCACTAAGGCGTCATACCACGGTGAACGAGATCGCTCTCGTTGGGGGTCTAATCCCACCCTTGGGTACGGATGTTGTGTTCCTCCTTTGGTTAAGCTAGTGTAAGTTAGATGTAGGTCCTCACTACATAACCTAGCAGTTGAAAAGCGCCGTTAAACATCAAATATAGAAAAAAAAAATCCCTTAAATTTTGACAATGTTTTGCGAGGCCCCCACAGGCGCGAGGCCGTCGGCGGTTGCCGACGTCGCCGACGCCTAGCGGCGCCACTGTTATCATTTAAATATGAGCATTGGATTCACGAAAACCAAAGTAGCGCAGCTGGTTGTACTTTACGGAGGATGGATATGTCTGTTGCAAAGCTCCGTAGTATAGCAAAAAATACAACAAACATACTAATACATTTAAAATTACATAATATATCTAGCTCTCAAACAGATGCATTCTTATATTAATGCAAGCCAGAAAAAATACCCAGATATTGTGTATGTTGTCCATTCAAAAACATTAAAAGGACATTCGGTAAAAAGGTTGGATAGTGCCTGAAACAATTTGCCAGTGTCGAAAAACTGTAATTTTTAATTTGGCTCCAATATCATGCAACATGGATCAAAATTAACACTATTAAACTTTTGAACAGAATGAGGACATAACCACCAACTGTCAGTATCGTATTTGTAAATAGCGGCGTATGTGGTGAGAAAGTACAAGCTGAAATTAGGACGGAAACTTAGGTACGTTATGCTGGCCAATGCTGTAGGCTCTGCCGAACTGTTTTCTGCAATTAGTAAATGTGTGTAAGGATTTTATGGGTGTAACATGTTGTAGCATTTTTCTCTCATATAAGTATAAATACATGCGAAATGGATATTTGGTTTTGGTAATGAAGTTCTAGTGTCAAATGATTTTTGCCTTCTGCGAGACATTCTACTACTGTTGTTAACCCGCGAGAACTCGCATCTTTAAAAGTTACGCGATCGATCGCGTGTATAGCATTTTTCTGACAGTCAAATAACAGTTTGTAATGTACTTAATATTTCTAAATAAGTATTTCTAGTTGCGTTTATAAGAAAACACACATATTTGACTATTTAAAATTGGTAAAATGCCGATTGTTTTAAAATCCTTTCTTACACATAAGGAAGACGATTACGACTGCTCTAGTTCAGTGCTTTCTTGTAGAGTAGTTTCACTCAGCCTCCAGAGAGCGCAGCACTATCAACAACTTCTCGAGAGAACTCGAGACTTTGCCTTAGCGTCGCGCGATTCTCGAGAGCGCTCATAGCCCATCCCTAGCTCATACACATTGAGGCAGATGTCAACAAGCGCCCCCTATCGTGCAAAGCACTGCAGTGAAGCGGTGGTACACGCTGCGACCCAGCTAACATGGCCAGTACGAGAAATCGTGTCGTTGCAACATGGAGCGCAAAATGAAGCAACGCGTTGTTTCAAATTAGGAAAAACGGCGACGGAGACCCATGAGATGTTAGTGCAGTATGGTGTTGAAGCAGTGAGTAAAACCTGTGTTTTTGAATGGTATAAACGGTTTAGAGACGTAAAGGGAGGTGTCGAGGATGAGCCACGTTCGGGTCGACCGTCCACAATGACAGTCCCAGACAACACCGAACCAGTGAGACTGATGCTTGCGGATGATCGGCAGACGAGTTGTATATGAGCACAGACAGTGTAAGCACTATTATCCACGAACATTTGGCAAAACGGAAGATTTGTAGCCGGTTTGTACCGCACATGCTGACAGACGAGCAGAAACGAACTCGGATGAAAGCATCTGGAGATTTCATCGAAATGTCTGACCGGAATGAGCAATTTTTGGAAACCATCATTACAGAAGATGAGAGTTGGTGCTGCCCAGTGGCGTAGCTATCATAGGGCTAGGCGGGGCAGTGCCCCGGGGCCCCCAAGCTCTAGGGGCCCCTCGCCTCCGTGAGCGACATTCGAACAAGTTACAGTAGAGCGTCGAATTTATTTTATCTACTTTTTTTACTCTTCCATCCTACCGTCCATCACCTCCTCCTCCCTTCAAACCAAGTCTCCCACAGTAGCCACAATGGGCCACCGGGTGGCGAAACACTGCTTCTAATGCGTTCTAATGCGGCCTTCAGACGACACCACTCGTGAAGGATGGCGCGCCTCCGAATACTGTATACATAATATATTTAGAAGTGTACAGTTCAGTTATCCGAATAATCGGTTTTCCGAACATCCGTGTCCTCCAGTTACTTCGGATAATCGACGTTCTATTGTATATAATATTTTTGTTCAATGAAGGATTTTCCACTTTTAACTTTTCTGAACCCTGACCAACAAACCTCAAACGCACGAAGAGAAATCCAAAAATTATTCCCACCTCAGAATATGAACATAACAAGGTCGATTGCTTGTCCGCTAAGACGTTGATCCTGCCACCGTTAGCGTGCTGTCGGTTGAAGTCAGAGTTGCCATGGCTGACAATCTTTGCGAATAATTGTCAATGTCGCTGAATTATTAGCAGTGTGTTTGACATCACACGACGCGACCGCATTTAAATATGAAGTATCTACAATTTATTACTACAGAATGGTATCGAAAGCCACCCAGTAATTTTTGCGTGAAAACATAATAAAGTTTCACAGTTACAATTATATTAGAGACTACGATTAAGTATTATCTTCTGCATGACACACAATAATTTCCCTAATAGTATTTAGGTTTGCCTTATTATGTCGAACAATGGGTGGTAAGGACCTACTGATGAAGTAGTTTTGCACCTGTCTAGTTTTAAAGAGGGCCCTAATGTCATTTCTGCCCCGGGGCCCTTAGTGACATAGTTACGCCACTGGTGCTACCAATACGATCCGGAGACCAAGCGACAGTCAGTGGCATGGTGTTCATCGTCTTCCCCACTAGCAAAAAAAGTCGGCTGACAAAATCCAAGATAAAGACGATGTTGAATGCCTTTCTCGACAGCAAGGACTTGATACATCATGAATTTGAACAGGGTCACACTGTCAACGCGGAAGTTTACGAGGGAGTTTTGAAACGGCTGCTGCAACGCATCCGACGGGTTCGGCCAGAACAGAACCGGGCTGAACAGTGGAATTTCCCACACAACAATGCCCGTTCGAATGTTTGTAGAGCTTATAGGACTTAACTACGGGGTCATCAGTCCCTAAACTTACAAACTACTTATGAACTAGCTTATACTAAAGACGGCACAAACATCCATGCCCAAGGGGGGATTCCAACCCCCGACCGCAGCGCAGTGTAGGCGTCGTTCGCGTAGCTAACTGGGTGGCCGCTGGGGCACGGCCCACTATGCCGTAGCGTGCGCCAGTTAGCTACGCGAACGATGCCTAGACCGCGAGAAATCACACGAGAGCGCCGCGGTCTTCTCTCTAGGTGGTGTTGGACTTGCACGCCGCAGACCGCTCGGCCACTGCGGCCGGCTTGCCCGTTCGCACATTGCGATCTGCGTGCTCAACTTTCTCGCTGGACGCAAGGCACTGTGCTTCCACACCTCCCTATTCTCCAAATTTGGCACCGGCAGACGTCTTTCTGCTTCCCCGCCTTAAGTTAGTTCTGAAAGGCTTACGCTTAGCAACGGTTACGGAGATCCAACAACGCGTCACCTCAGTGCTTTGAGCGATTCCACAAGAAGCGTTTTCTGACAGTTTCCAACAGCTGTACAACCGATGTCAAAAGTGGATTGTAGCCGTTGGCGATTACTTTGAAGGCCAGTAAAGGCCTTTTGTTTGTAACTTTTGTTTGCTGTATTTCCTGAGACCACTCACCGAATTTTTCAGACGCACCTTGTATTATTTATGTGGGGTTGGTAACCATTACATTCACTTATGTAATGGTTATCAATCCTACATAAATAGTAATTTTCTGTATGGACACGCTGTAACATGTATACATAATCTGCTAGTAAAATATTTTATTAGAAGCACATCAGATGGCGTGTAGTATGTTTTCTCTCACACTAATATAATATAAAAATTGTTGTCGTAAATAAATTCCTAGGGCTACAACTGTTTTAACACCGGTTAAACTAAAAACTTTAAAAACTTTGAAAAACTTCAACAGTTAAATGTAATTAACATTTGACGGTTAGACATGTAGTTTTATATATACTTGCCCGAGGGCGCTGAGAAATGTTAATATATTTTTAAAATGTTGGATCCAGATATTTTTTAATTTCTAGTTTATTTTGCATCGTTGTCTCCTACTTCATATACATTTTATGTTTATTTTTTTAATATAACAGTGTTATAAAATCTCTCAAATAAAGAGGACGCCAGGCACCAGTTGCCTGCAAACTTAGGCGACTGTAAGCACTTGAAACATGAAATGCACATCTCACACATATTTTTATGTATTTTAACTGTTAAAATGTTATGCGGTGTACATGAGTCCCGTGGACTTGAAACTGGTATGAATTTTTGTATACAGTTGTAATAATATTGTTATGCATTTCCGCAGCACTGAGGATGTTCACTCAATGAAGAAAATCGATGTTTTTAAATAAATATTGTATATCATATCCTCTGTACTGAGGATATGATATATAATATTTATTTAAAAACATCGATTTTCTTCATTGAATGAACATCCTCAGTGCTGCGGAAAACAAGTTCTATGAGCCAGACAGAAGAAATGCATAACAATAATCAGTACAGAGGATATAAAATGCAGAATGGCAATGGGTAGAAAAGCGTTCTTGGAAAAGAGAAATTTGTTAACATCGAATATTGATTTAAGCATAAGGAAGTCCTTTCTGAAGGCATTTGTGTGGAGTGTTGCCTTGTATGGGAGTGAAACATGGACGATAAACAGTGCTGACAGGAAGAGGCAAGAGGCTTTTGAAATGTGGTGCTACAGAAGAATGCTGAAGATCAGGTGAGTGGATCGCGTAACTAATGAGGAGGTACTGATCAGAGTTGGGGAGAAAAGGAATTTATGGCATAGCTTGACCAAAAGAAGGGACATATTCTTAGATATCAAGGAATTCCGAATTTGGCGTTGGAGGGAAGTGTGTGGGGTAAAAACCGCAGACGTAGACCAAGAGATGAATATAATAAGCAGATTCAAATGGATATAGGTTGTCGTTCTTATGAGGAGATGAAGAGGCTTGCTCAGGATAGAGTAGGGTGGAGAGCTGCATCAAACCAGTCTCCGGACTGAAGACCACGACAACAATATCATAACCACCAATCGAAAAACTTGTTATTTTTATTATTATTTATGATGGCCAACCTAAGTCGTGCTCGGGATGTAGTTAAGGAGGACATGTTCGTTCCAGTTGCGCGCAGTGCAGATTGACGTAACAGTCGCGTGGCGCTGAGCGGCTCCCGCCCACATCGACGGCGCTTCCATTGACGTACGACTAGGTTCTCCAGAATGACGTCAGACCACAGTGTTCGCTGACACACATTACTGATACACTGAAGTCCCCAATAGTACAGCAGGGAGAAGAGGATGCAACGAAGTCTACACCTGTGCCAACCCTGAAGCATCTGTGGTGTGTGGTGAGGAATAGTCTCCAGATGAGGGAATGGACGTCCACCCTGTGGTCGTGCCTAGAGCTGCTTTCGTGCGTAACAGTGACAACTCTAGGCGTCTTTGGATACTTGCATAAGCAACGGTCACCGAAGAGAAGTAAGAACATTTGCTTCCTCTTTGTGACAGCACCAGCCACAATCCAAAGAAGATGACGAATGCCGTCACCAATATCTTCTACCGTTGGTAGATTCAGAGGCGGAACCGCATGTCAGTCTCCCATTGGAGCCACAACCATGGTCACACATACCCAATGCTGTTCCTATGTACGATGAAGAGCAGGGGAATTACCACAAACTTCAACCACAGTTAGACTGAAGCATACAGACGTAACAGGGCTGCGTTGGTGAAATTAGGTCCACTCTACTCTGTGTAGTCTGATGATGATGACCATCCATCGTTGAGATAGAAGCGAATTAACTTAATCGCTTAATCGACTGAGGATATTGATGATGAGAGAAGAGAGGAAGATTAGGGTTTAACGTGTTATCGACACCGTGGTCCTTAGAGAAGGAGCATGCGCTCATATAGTCCCTATAAAAAAAAACCATTCGGCATTTGTCTGGAATGATTTAGGGAAACCATGAAAAACATAAATCTGGATGAACGGATGCAGGTTCGAATAGCCGTCCTCCCGAAGTCCAGGAAGATGATCTTACCACGGCAACAGAAATCAGCTAAACATCATATGCCGGCCGCGGTGGCCGAGGGGACTGAGGCGCTCCAGTCACGGTCTGCACGGCCACTACGGTCGGGGGTTCGAATCCCACCCCCGGGCATGGATATTTGTGCCGTCCTAGTTAGTTCGTAAGTAGTTCATAAGTAGTTTGCAAGTTTAGGGACTGATGACCCCGTAGTTAAGTCCCATAAGCTGTACAAACATTTGAAACATCATATAATTTATAATATTATGGACTGTTCTAATAAATTATACAGTGCACTGTTCAACAACTTTGATATTGCAAAGAACATATTTTTTTAATGCCGTCAATAATCAGGCGAAATATTGCCTTCGTAATCCACTAAATAAGTCGTTCGCAGCCAATAAATGTGCACGAAAGACACGTTCATGACGGACACCGTAGATTTTCTCGCGGAATTACGAGTTCAGAAGTTAGTGAGCCTAACTTCGGTTTTGTCCGTCCTAGACGACTTAGGCTCTGGCTACTGCTATGGTAACCGTATTAATGCTTTCTGAACTTCCCTTCTTTCGTGGACATTTGTTGGCTGCGAGCGACAGTGTAGTTACAGTGTTAAGCCAACACCGACTGAAGACAAGGCCTGCGCGCTGCCGTGCCATGTCACACAGAGTCGGTCGCGATCGCGTGGCTCACTGGCTGGTCGATGGGGCACAGCAAGAGAGATAGAAAATACATAGAGGCACGGTGACACAATCCTTAGCGCTCCCTGCGGTTCCACTCCGTACTACTAGTCGCCATATTATCAGAAGTCAGGCAGTGGATTTCTGAAATCGAGATAGTACGTGTGCGAACAAGTGAGATAAGCAATTCTTTTAGAAATCATGGCTATTGTTTGTGTAACGTATTACTGTATCAGCAGAAGCAAAAATACTGCAAATATTTCTTTTTTTCAAAAGAGTACTGTTTAAAATATCACATGTTATATGTTAATTGTTTTTTTCGCACTTGAGTTAATTGTTGACAAAGTTAAACACATATTATTTTATCCAAGGTTTCCGTTGAAAACAAGCTGCTGACGAAGAAATGGGTTGCTGCAGTGAGAACACAGAACTGGTTTCCGACACGAAGCACTCTTATTCGTCCTTCAAATCTTGAAACAAAATTTGTGTATGAAGTGAAGTAAGTAATGCTATACACATTTAACGCACTTTTCATCATAAAATCCGAAACGGCAAGGTAAATTCCGAATAAGGGCATTCGCTAATGGCAGTTTCCTTGTATTTTGATTCAGAGTACCGCAATCTGATTGATGAGAAAAACAAGCATAATATTTACTACTACTTCATTAAACCTACGACAAGCTGCAAACTTCATTGCAAATTCTATTGACTGGGTGGTTACTGCATTAAGCTCCAGTGTGGGATTGTATTTCCTTGAACCATGCAATAGTTCTTCCTTCTAACATTAAATGAATTGAAATTAACGTAATCATACTGTGAAAAGTTAGTCTCTGAAACGTCTACCATTCTTCAAAAATTTTCTGTTGGAAACGGCGTATAAAAATAAACGTAGATTGGTCTTAAACACCCAGGCCATATCGTTTAGTTGCAAATGCAGCTAATCGTCGGGGGTACAGTACTTAAAATAAAGCTTCTGACACTTTCGAGAAACGATTTATACAAAGCGTTTACGCACTATACACGACGGTAAAATTGTTCTGGCTAAAGCTAAAAGCACAAACAGTTAAGGCGGCCACACACGTAACAGCGTGCTTGTCAAGCACGCTTGCACAAGCGTGCATATATTGCCCACGCACCTACACGGCTCAAGCATGCTTGACAAGCAACGGTTTTTTACATCTGAAAATGTCAAGCTGGTTGTGGTAGCTTTCATGCTCGTGCTGAAAACAAAAGAAAAGAAAAAACGTAAAACTTGGTGTAAATGGTGGTTAAAATTAATTCTGTTATTAGTTCTTAAAGATTTTTTTTTCTTCACAAGTCTCTTTTGTTGCTGCTGGATCTAGCTGCTTATATCTCGCGGGTAGTATGTCATATGCAGCGTCTCTTTATTTTTATCATAATAGTCCTTACATTCAATATTCCACAAGCAGGGGTGCGTTTCATACAGTCTAATAAATTCCTTTAAGAGGTCGTGGTTTACGTTTCTTAATTTAGACATTGCTATTACAGCACTAACTGAAACTTATTGAAAACCAAGGACGCTCACGGTATGCAGCCTCACTCAGACTGTCAAATGATTCCACGAGCATCTTTATTGTCCACACACGCTCAAGCACGCATACGTTTGAACGCTTGCACAAGCACGCATAATCGAAATTCGATCCAGCATCAAGCAGCTTGTACAAGCATGCTGATTGATGAAATTTAACCTACACATGCTCAAACAAGCTTGTGCAAGCACGCTTGCGGAAGCGTTCTTGTCTAGCATACTGTTACGTGTGTGGCCGCATGGTAACCTACTGCCATGTAACACGCCCCTCTAGACTTCCGATAACATGGCGGACGATTGAATTTGCTTCACTCTGGTCGCGGTGTTACCTTTCTAATGTAGTCCATCTCTCTGGGCACAGCCCACCGTCTCACATCGGCCAGCCAGTGAGCTGCGCGATCGCTACCTAATCTGCGTGACGTGCCACGGGAGCGCACAGGCCTTCTCTTCGGTGTCGTGGGGTTTCCTTTTTGTGTCCCAGCCTCGTCGCCGCTTTTGTGTCTCGTCCGCCGGTTGTCGTAGGTGTCGGTGGCCGAGTAGAAAGAGACCGACACAGGAATAAAGGATGCACGTGTGTGCAGGTGCGGAGGTGACCAGCCAGTGGGACAGCAGAAACTAGAAACACTAGAGTAAATTAGAACGAGATATATATTTCATAGAGACTTAGTAATACTTAACTTTTACATAGTTCTTGACTGCAGAATGCTGATACGTAGATTAGATAGAGGCCTGCCTACTGATGTTTGCTAGCGCCTATCCGATAGCCAAGTCTTCGCTGGTGCCTATCTGATTCCCAAGTGTTAACTGGTTCCTATCTCAGTCCCAAGTGAACGATGCAGTCCAGTGGTGGCCACGAGCGGAGTTGCAGCAGAGGGCGCTCGTGGCTGACGTAAGAACGCCGCACCGTGCGTGCATGGCGGCGCCCGGCGCAAGTACGTGGCGCGCACTTCACACTTGTGCCACACCACATTCCTACTGGCCCAGGCCGTCATAACAAATTGAGGCTCCCCTTGCCGCCCCTCCCCTCCCCTTCCTCCCCTCACACATAGGAGTTCTCCGAGAGTTTCGAACAAGTTACTAGATATAACGCAGTTTTACGGCGGTAACACTGAAATTGACTGTTCCCTTATATGACAGCAATCATTACTTAATTTCTGTTGTTCGATTCTCTTATACATGTTTCGCAACTAAGTCGTCAAAGAGCGAGCGGGGTGCATCCCCTTAAGGTGCTAACCAAAATGAAATAAAGATTTACGCAGTAAGGGGCGTGTTCGTCTGAAAGAAATTACACAATAGTTTGCTAGTGTTAGGTATGGCGTATGAAGTCTGGAGAACTAGTGTTGATGTCTACAGATGATAAAATTCGTTGTTTAATATAGATGAGTCCACCCAAGTTCATCTAGTTGGAATTTCATATTTATGAAATGAACTATGTAATAATTACTATGACCTTTGAAGAAGTAATTTTTGGAATATAATACTTAAGCTGAAAAACTAAATCACTGGCAACCACTTCAGTGCACATACGTGTTTTTTTGTTCAAATGTTTGTTAAGCTTAAGGGACTTAACTACGGGTCATCAGTCCCTAAACTTACAAACTACTTATGAACTACCTTATACTAAGGACGGCACAAATATCCATGCCCGAGGGGGGATTCGAACCCCCAACCATAGCGTTGTTTTTTTTTGTTTTTTTTTTGTTTTTTGTTTTTTTTTTTTTTTTTTTTGTTCTGTACTTACAGCACACCTGTGTAGGTAATACAGGTATCAAAAACGTTTCACGTAGAATACTTGAGTCTAACAGAAAACTGGTAATTATTCTAGGCTATTTAATTTTCACTCAAAGTTTTACAAACGTTCTAAAAATTCTGAATACATCCACAGACGCCATGACGTGATAATAGGGACGTAGGTAGGTATGTTTATATTTTTCACAGGTACGGGGCCACGAACTTCAGACTGCGTCCTGTTAGTAACTTTCGTTGAGCTGTGCTACACGTTAAATCCTTTGGAAATACTAACACCAGATTTTCAGCTGTTAGCTAAAATACTACAGAAATACGGTATAGGGCACTCAATCTTGTTGTTATGTAAATTACATTACACTTGGATTATTGAAACGGTAGTCAATAGCTGTTTATTTGCCATTATGACGGGAGAATCTCCGTCAGCAACCTGGATAACGAATTCGTCACCAGCTGAGCAACAGCAGGTCAATCGTGAAACCATTATTGTTTAATTCTGCGTAAGACTGTATGATAAACTTTTAAATTAGGCTTCAATAGTTGTTTTTGTATGTTTATACTGCGAATTAACGGTGGTTTGGATGTCTTCGCTATTAACTTCTCTTTTTATAACTGCCTATCATTAAAGATATTTGTCTGATGCCTTCATAAAATCTTTATTTTAAATGTCGTGACTTTAAATAATCCGCAGGAAGACCTGAGAAATAACTAAGTCCTTTCTAGAGAAACACCAAGTGAAAGAACTCTAGTTGGCGACAGGCACACCTGTAGTGTTCAAGAGTTTCGATTCCCGCTTGATACTCTGTATCTTGTGAAACAGTTCAGACATACAAAAGTTTCATGCATTTTCCAGCCATCTGGAACTTTCAGTTTACGTCCGCTTCTACTTGTTCCTCTGGCATTATCAGCAACTTAGGTTGAAAGCTGCACAGGACGAGTAACCATATTATGTAAGAAATTTACCACGTAAAATTTCAGTTTTGTTGAGTTAAGCAGTCAGTAAAGAGCAGGTTTCGTTTAAGAACTTTAGAAACACTGCTAAAAGCGAAATTTTGTGAAAGATATATGCCAAATACAAATAATTAGATTAGTATGACACACATGGCGAAACTCCAGAATCGGTTAGTTTACTTTGCGAAATTATGGATTCTGGTAAAATGTGTACTGTATCTACACAAACGGTTTTAAAACAACAATATTTTTATGGATCACAGAAAATTTTTCACACACAACATCACGATAAATTTTTTACCATCCACCTTCTATAATCTCTAGACTCCCTCCGTGATGACGCTCGTGTTTCCGACTACAAAAAATAAATATCGTAACTGTGAACTTTCCCACTGACATGGAATTTAGAACATCCCTTCAAATTTTATCCAGGCTTAGGATGGCTATGCGCGTAGTACATAGGCATGTTTAGAGTTTTCCTTTGGTTTCTTCATCCTATTTATTTTTATTTATTTTTGTTGTTGTTGTTCAAATTTACTGTAGCAAATTGGTAACCTTTTTTCTTATTTTATGAATCGCTATTTCTTATTATTTTTTCTGTAAAAAGGCTAGAGATTTTAAACACCTTTTTATATCTCCAGAGTCTTTATATGTTTGTATAATGTCTTTTAATCTTTTCTCAAGAACTGTTTACCATTTCTTTCTTTTTTGAAGAGGTAGGTCAACGGAATCTTTTTTAATTTCAAAATAGCACTTACTGCCTTCTCCTTCAGCTTTTGCATCAGAAAGTACACGTTTGGGTGTTCCTCATTAAATGAGGAAATAAGAACACCCCTAACAATTTTATTCAGGCTTAAGACTGCATTTTTATATGCCAGCCTTCGACACCGTTCGTCGTTCTGTGTCGTTGGTTAAAAATATTCCAAATTTCCATGGGTATTAAGATTTACTACCCACTGATCCACCATATAGTCTGCAAATGTTGTGATCTCTTCACTGGGCATTTGTTCCATTATTAAAATCACGCTTCGTCGAGAGTGTTATGTGAAAGATTCACCATTGCATCAAACAATCGGACTTCCTCTCTCTCCCTGTTGTCTTCCGTTAATCCCAGTTCTTGTATCTTCTTCCCCAGACACTGGCTGAAGTGAAATTTACAACCGGAAGGCTGTGTTCCAGGGAACACTGTGTTCTTTGCTTTAATTGTAGTCATTTCAAAATCTAACATTGCAGTTTTTGGCGATCACTCAGGCATCTTACTTTTCAATCCCGAAAAAAGTCTTTCGTATGAATTTTGACTTTTGTCTGGGAGCAAAGGAAATGTACTTCCGATGTCAACAAGGATTATGTACAATTGTTTGAATTGTTTCGCACAGCAGTCAAATGTTCCATCCATAAGCACAGTTTCATTTTCGCAAAGTATCTTCTCTGCTTCTTCACAAGAAAATACCAGAATTGTCTTTCCTGGAACAGACACATAACCTATCTTCAAAAAACTATTACCTTCAGTTAATTTTGAAAGGTCTTCATTAAGTCGAATTTCCGAACTAGAGCCACGGTTGTTAGTTGTCCCATTAACTTCTCTTCCCGCCTTACACAATTGAGTTTCGGAGTTGTCGTAATTCGGAATATTTGCAATGAATTCCATACCTTTATATTTCAGACCTTGAAATTCCTGATTAAAAATTTGGGATACAGACACTGTCGTTTCTTCACGAAATCTTTTTCTGCAATTATGTATTCTTTTCTTTATCCTTATATCTGTTGTGTCCGGTGGACTAGAATGTTGCTGTTGGGCAACGATTTCACCATTTGCGATTTTTAGACGGCCTCTGCACATACTCCGGTCGTAATTGACGCACATCCAGTTCTTCATTTTTCGTATAAATACGGTAGCTACGACCATCCTTAACAAAACACGGCCTCCATTTCGTTGTTGTTATCACTTCCATCGTCTACAATAAACAGAAATCGCGTACGAAAATGCACGGAGCGAAATCTGTCGGCGACGACACTGTCACCCCCGTTTACATGGGCTCCCAAAACCGGAATTCATAAACCGATTTGGCAAATCTGCTTTTGGTTGGTGATGTAAGCACTCCAAAATCGATTTTAGAAATCCATTTCTGTAAAGCGGTTTTCCGGTTCCACAATCGATTTTCGTGTCCATGTAAACGCATCCGTTTTTGAAACGTTCTTGGCTTGTCAGAATGTATTTTCTTGTTGCGAATAACCGGCAGATATTTACAAAGTGACATTTTATGCAGTGAAAGAAAAGTATAAATATTAGAGTAAGCAATGAATCTATGTATCCAAGTAAAGAAAAATACCGATTCTGCTGACTTAAATCAGAAACTGAATCAACTGTTGTTCAGCCGCCATATTGAGTGGGCTGAGAAATCGGCTTCAGAATATAGCATGTAAACACGACAGCAAATTTTTTTTTAGGAAAGATGTGTTGCATGTAAACGTAGTGAGTCTGAAAAACGATGACAAAACCTGGACTGATAGTGAGCGACTGGGGAAGACAGGCAGTGGGGAGGCTCTGTTCGCAATCAGGTTGTTCAGGAACCGGTTGCTAGGGACAGGTAAACTACTTGCGGCACCCCACAGTAGGAAACCCCACGTAGCCTTCTCTTCAGACTGTGTTAGTTAAGCGCTGAATCTTGTGATCGCCGGCCTTCACTGCAAATCCATCTTCTGTACTTGCTCCTATACGCTCAGTTATTGAAGACTGACCCGCATTTCCCCCTTTCCCTCCTTCCTATACCAAGACACGACTAGTCGATAACAAACCGTAAAAGAACCGAGAGTAAGGCTGCGTTCGCAGTGGCAGCGACAAACCGTCACCAGAGGCTGACTGACACGTCTGCTCGCGGGCGTGCTAGTGGAAGGTTGTGCCGTGCGGTGCGCCGCGCCTGCTCCCTCCGCGTGGTAAGTCTTCACGCTCGCTGCAGCTTTTCGCTGTCATTATCTAAATTGTGACAAGTTATGAACCGAAAGTAACGATGGAACAACCAACGAGGAAAGACACTTTGAGATTGACTTTTGATACCCGATATGCACGACCGAAGTCCTTTGAAATAGAGAATTGGCTTGAACGTGACTTGAAACTGTCTCTAAACGACATTGTGGGGATTCATTTGTCTATTGTGGCCTGCGTAGTGTTTGTAAAGCTTAGTAGTGCCGATCTGTGTGCGAAAATTGTCGAGTCTTGCGGAGGTGTCATGAAATTTAATCATTCTGACGGGAATGTTGGGGAGGTTACACTTACCCATGCTGGCTTTGGCATCCGGACGGTTCGTGTATTCGAGCTTCCATTTGAAATAACAGCTGAGCAAATAAATGAGGTTATATCACCTTTTGGTACAGTACTTAGCAACTTTGCTGAGAGGTGGTCAAGTGCTCATAAGTTTCCCGTACTAAACGGTGTACGTCAGCTTCGAGTAGAGCTACGAAAGCACATACCATCTTATATTAATGTTTGTGGCTACAGAGGTATTGTAATTTACGACGACCAACCACGAACTTGCTCGGCCTGTAACAAACCTGGACACGTCAGAGCGAACTGTATACAGAGGCGCGTGGCGCAGCTGCCGGCAGGCGAGCCCGCTAGGCCGTCGATGACGTCACTGCCCGTCACTTACGCTGCCGCGACTCGCGCGCAGCTGCCTACCCCGTCGGTCCCCGAGCTTACTGAACCCAGCAATCTTACTGACGCTGAAATACCGATGGATGTCAGCACTCTTATAACTGAAGAATTACACGCATCCCGACCTCCTACAACGACTGTTGAAGCTCCGTCGACGCAGGTGCCTCTAACCGTGTCGGAAGCAGACCCTCCGGTAACCGAGGAGGAGACCTCTGTGCAGGAAACGGACAATAATCTGGATGCCGAAGATCGGCCATCGGGGAGCAGTTCATTGAAGAAAAATAAAAAGCGTCGTCTGGCGCACCAAGGTGCGAACGAGACAGCCCCTATGTTACGACAAAAAGCCAAGGACATAGCGAGCAACCTCAGTCAAGACAGAGCTCACAAAACAAAAGAGTCACCAGCCTCTAAAAAACAACCCACTCCTGTTCCCGCAAATCATGACATTGTAGAAAAGAAGTCGAAGAACACTGCGAACCCACGACAAGAAGGAAGTCACCCCCGGGTAACTCCCCACGACTTAGACGATGCGCCCACAAAAACTAACTGGGCAGATGATATTGAACCCGACACCGTGGACGACAAAATGAAGGACATTTCAGCAGTCGATGGACCGTCACTTCCAGAAAAAGATGATACGGGCAATGCGGATGTCTCAATGAAAGATGTTTCCAAACGACAAGGACGCGTCTCTGACCCATTTGATACGGACGAATACTATTAAAATGTGTATAAAAATTGATATTTTTGTGCTGAAACTCAAGATTATTTTTTAACGAACGATCAGCTAGACAGAACCATGCCTGACCTACAATCTTACAAGATTTCCACTGTAAACCTTAATAAAATACAGAGTTCCTTCAAATTACAGAACTTAAAGGATTTTATATATGCCTCTGACAGTGATATTATTTTCTTACAAGAAGTCACGGACATTGAACTTGATCGCGTACCTGGATTCAACTCCATCATAAACCCAGGCAATGGCACAGAAATGGGGACTGCTCTACTAATGAGAGAGGGCAGCATAATACGAGACGTTGTGAAGCTACCTAATAGTAGAGGTATAGCGGGCACCATCAACGACACCCGTTTGATTAATATATATGCACCATCAGGTTCCAGCAATAGGCAACGCAGAGCAGACTTCTTCAAAGAGGAAATCGTCCCCTTATTTGGAAGCCAGTATGACCATTTTATCCTCGGGGGAGATTTTAATTGCGTACTGCACGCCAAAGACCAGATTCCCAATTTTAATAAGAGCACTGAACTGGAACGTATTGTTACAGAACTACATCTAATAGACTCCTGGGAGCAAACACACGGAGCAGCCCCTGGTTTTACTTATGTCACTAACCACTCGGCAAGTCGTCTCGATAGAATATATGTCTCGCACAATCTAAAAGAGCACATCTTGCAGTCCGAAGTTTGGCCTACTGTATTCTCCGACCATGCAGCGTACGTGTGTACAATTAATATGGCGCAACAGGGAACATTCAGAGGCAGAGGCACGTGGAAGATGAACGTAACACATCTGGAAGACCTTGCGTGTCAGGAGGCATTCCACGCACTATGGAGGGAATGTGAAAGCAAATACCCCAAGTACAAATCAGGGATTGACTGGTGGCTGACACACACAAAACCTAAAATAAGAAGATTTTTTATGAATTACTCTAAGGAGAAAAGTTTTTGGTTCAGAACAACTATTGAGTTTTACTTCCAGTGCCTACGGGACTTGTATAAGTCAGACGCAACAGTTGTGGACAACTACGAAAGAATCAAAAAAGTTAAGGCAAAGATTCTGTCTTTGCGGCGCAAACAAATGGAGGGCTACAAAATAAGGTCGCGAGCCCAGAATATAGCACAGCACGAGGTCACCTCCATGTACCACGTCATCCGCGAAAATAAAAGAGCGTCCCACAAAATACTAACGGAACTAACAGCCGATGATGGAAGGAAGCTGATAAAGCAAGCGGAGATTCGAGAGGCGATTATACAGCACTTTGCCTCCTTCATGTCTTGTCAGCCTGTCAATGAACAGCTTCAAGTCGAATTACTGGACAACCTCGACGGCAGGATTACCCATTCGGAAGCTCACGCTCTTGTCTCACAAGTGACTGAAGAAGATGTTACGGACGCAATAGAAGAAAGCAAGAACAACAAGTCCCCGGGGATAGACGGCATACCAGCGGAATTTTATAAAAAGTTCAGTGACGTCATAAAAGCGAAGTTTACACTTATTTGTAACGAACTATTGAACCCTGCAAATGACATACCAACAGAATTTCGACAGGGAATCGTGGTGTTAGTGCCCAAACAGCCGGGTGCTAAAACTATCGGCAATCTCAGGCCGATTACGTTGCTGAATAGCGACTATAAAATATTTGGCCGCATCCTTGCACGAAGACTAAAAACGACAATGGATACCGTCACAGGTCCCTATCAAACAAGTGTTGGAAGACATAGGAAAATACTGCACACCCTCTGCGAATACAGAGACCTAATTTCAACCGCAGACGTCTGTGAAATACATTGCGCACTTGTCTCATTGGACTTCGATAAAGCTTTTGATAGGGTTAACCACCGTTTTTTACTTCGAACCATGGATGCTATGGGCTTCCCACCTCGGTTCACTGCCGTTGTACGGAATACGTTGCTGAACAACACAGCCAGGATAGTTATTAATGGACAGCTTAGCCGCCCACTTGCAGTTACCAGCTCTATTCGGCAAGGGTGTCCGATGTCCATGGCACTCTACGCCATTGCCATCGAACCCCTGCTCGCCTCCCTTACAAAACACCTACGAGGACTGCAAATACGGGGAGAAAAGATCGCGTGCAAAGCGTATGCTGACGATGTTGGTTTTCTGGTGACAAATGGCAACGAAGTAGAGTCCGCACTCCAGATAGTGACTAAATACGAACAGGCATCTGGAGCAAAACTCAACAGAACTAAGTCCGGGATCTTTAACATTGGCCGTGGAATTGGTTCGCAAATGCAAGGCGAGTTACGTACTCTTCCAACACTGAAATGTCTCGGCATTGAGTTTCATAAGAGTATACAACGTACTGCTGCTGTGAATTACCGGAAAATTCTTAACAAGAAACGTGCTTGTGTGCAAGAACACAGCATTAGGAAACTTGACGAAATACAGAAAGCAACCGTGGCCAATGTGTATATTACTTCGAAATTGAACTACGTAGCACAAGTTCTGCCACTACCTGCATCAATGGCCAACCGCATAACATCCGCACTAGGACATTTTGTGAGCCGTGGCCGAATATTCAAAGTGAAGTACGACACTCTAATGCTCCCTACGAAATCTGGCGGACTAAACCTTACAGATGTCAGCAAAAAAGCGCAGGCTTTATACGTTTCAAACACGTACAAGCTTTGGAAAAGAAACAACGGTAGCCTTGCAGCACATCTTTTAAATGAAATAGCTCCTGTCGACCTCAACGCACCCATCAGTGTTCAACACATTACCAACGGGCTGTACCATCTGAAATACTTTCTACTCGAATACAGTTATATACAAGCAAGGATTCCGGAAAAGGAAATCATCAGAGTAAAAGATCTATACCATCATCTGATAACAGACAAAACCAGAAACAGGATAGAACACAAATACCCTTCACAAAATTGGAAAGCAACGTGGGAGAACATACACAGCCGGAATCTACCGTCATATGTGAAAGCAACATGGTACTTTGCCGTAAACCGTAAGATAGCGACCAATTCAAAACTTCATTCTATCCGTCTAGCGGAGTCACCAATATGTGTGTTCTGTAATGAAATAGACGACGAAGAACATCGGGTGTCGTGCGACAGGGTAAAAGATTTATGGCTTTACATCCGACGAAAGATAGCGAGCATCAGCAGAACCACGCCAAATGCCATAACGCCTGCTGACTTTTTAAACCCGGACGGTATCCCTTACCCAAGAACGAAACGGAACGCAGTCAATTGGCTGAAGGGCCAATATGTACACTACATCTTCACCAAGCAATCAGGACACCTAGAGGATTTTTGCCTGTACCTGACAACGGAGCACTACGCATTGATGAACACTAAACAATACAAGGAAAATTTCGCAAAATTCCTAAGCAGAACTATACCGTAAAATACCAATACGGACGAAGCGAAGTTTACGTGCTCATTCTCACATGTAACATAGAAGGCAATTGGACAACGAAACATTCACGCAACATGACTATATTTCGATATGACAAGTGTAACGAAAAATTCAAAGATTATAGTGAATAGCAGATACGAGAACACTATATGGCTTTTGTTGATTTCATGTAACCCAGTGGTGAAACTGGGAATTTGCACTCTTTTTTTTTTTTCTCAAAGAAAGATCACGTTTTCCGTTCGTTCAGAATCCATTACTAAAGTCTCAACGCCGCTCTCACCAATAAGCGTTAATTTTACGGATCTTCGCACTAATTAAGGAAGAAGAAACATTATTTTCTTTTATAATTGCTAAAATTTTTTCCTGCCCAAAAAAAAGTATGTAAAAAAAAAAAAAAAAAAAAAAAAGTACCAAGAAGAGTACTCCAAATAAGAAGTGAGAAGAAAAGGATATTTTCGTTTAAAAGGCGAAGGAAGCCGACGCCGAAGAAGGCGATTTTGGAGAGCGTAAGGTGGGGCTGAAGGGGAGGAAGGAGGCCCTAAAAAAAAAAAAAAAAAAAAAAGTGTACAACAGCGCCATTAGACTAGTGCGGTAGAAAAAAAAAAAAAAAAAAAAAAAAAAAAAACTGACAACATCGGCCGACAGCATGGTCTCACTTCGTCCCATGTTGGTAGTTTGTCACTTGGTTGGGTCAAAGAGAGCGTTACTTTAGGTTACCATCTATTATCAGTTTTAAGTATATTAGATTGCAATTTCCTGGGGTGCAGTGGATACCCCGACACTTTTATGCTTGCAAGTGAGTGCTACAATGCGCCTTTCGCTATTAACAAAAAACAAATGAGCTACATTTGCCTCGGAAACAGACAATCGCGAGGATTGTGTTCACTGTCCTCAGTTATTACTACTACCAGACAAACTTTAAGAATATATGAGGTACCGAACAAAAAGAAATTTCTATTTCTCGTGGTATTTCGTAGTGACATTGAAAAATAATATTACAAACATAGTTCTGCTGAATTTGTTTGAAGTTGTACAGACACACCGGGTGATGAAAAACTCATTATAAATTTGAAAACTTAATAAATCACGGAATAATGTAGATAGAGAGGTAAAAATTGAAAAACATGCTTGGAATGACATGGGTTTTTATTAGAACATAAAAAAAGTTTTGCTAGACGCGTGAAAGATCTATTGCGCGCGTCGTTTGGTGATGATCGTATGCTCAGCCGCCACTTTCGTCATGCTTGGTCTCCCAGGTCCCCAGCCATGCGATTATTGGCTTTGGTGTTACCTGAAATCGCAAGAGTATCGTGATCGAACGACATCTCTAAGGATGCTGAAAGACAACATCCGACGCCAATGCCTCACCACAACTCCGGACATGCTTTACAGTGCTGTTCACAACATTATTCCTCGACTACAGCTATTGTTAAGGAATGATGGTGAACATATCGAGCATTTCCTGTAAAGAACATCATCTTTGATTTGTCTTAATTTGTTATGCTAATTATTGCTTTTCTGATCAGATGAAGCGCCATCTGTCGGAAATTGTTTGAACTTTTTTTCCTAATAAAGCCCCATGTCATTCCAAGAATGTGTGTCAATTTTTACCTCTCTACCTACATTATTCCGTGATTTATTGAATTTTCAAATTTATACTGACTTTTTGATCACTCGGTACATCAGTAACCTGAAAGCTTTAAATAACGAAAAACTACACTAGTTACGTTTATTGCTCATCACAACGCGTTTTCTAGTGAATTTGTTTGCATAAGTGCGGTATTTTTTGGTCGTTTCAATATGTGATTTTCTGCCACTCTAGCACTGCTCAAATGTTCAAATGTTTGTTAAGCTTATGGAACTTAACTGCTGGTCATCATTCCCTAAACTTACAAACTATTTATAATCTAACTTATACTAAAGACAGCACAAACAACCATGCCCGAGAGGAGATTGAAACTCCCGACGGTGAACGGCTTCGCGCATCGGTGCATAGCGCTTCAATGCGCTCGGCCACTCCGCCGCGGCTCTAGCATTGCAGTTGTCTTTTTTAGGTTACTGCATTTTGGAAAAGCGGACCGAATAAATCTTGTCTGAAATAGTGTTTTTCTCTGTCTGTTTAAGGTATTGTGCATCCTCCTTTACACAGAATATTAGGCACAATAATCGTCACTTACGCCTACCTTTGCACAAATCAACAAGTGTAAGTGACTGTTTTTGTGTAGTGATACACAGTGTAATGAAGCAGACACAGTACTTGTAAGTACAGACGGTATTTAGTATATAAAAGTATCCAAGGAGTTATTACGTACGAGCCGGCCGCGGTGGTCGAGGGGACTGAGGCGGTCCAGTCACGGTCTGCACGGCAACTGCGGTCGGGGGTTCGAATCCCCCTTCGGGCATGGATATTTGTGCCGTCCATACTTTTAGCTAGTTCATAAGTAGTTTGTAAGTTTAGGGACTGATGACCCCGTAGTTAAGTCCCATAAGCTTAACAAACATTTGAACATTTTTTGTTCATAAGTAGTTTGTAAGTTTAGGGACTGATGACCCCGTAGTTAAGTCCCATAAACTGTACAAACATTTGAACAATTACGTACGATTTCCCTCGTTGAAATATCCTCAAAAGACTGCAGCTGCGCAAGAGGTGCATAAAATCACACATGGAAACGTTACAAAGTATTTATGTAAACAAATGCACTAAAAACCAGAAAAAATATCGAAATGCGTTGTGCTAAACATAAAAAATACAAACGCGTGCAGTTTTTCATTATTTAAGTCCATGAATAATACAACTACCGGCTAACGAAAAACATCCGATTATGATGAACGACATGAAGTTACATCAATTTCAATTACTGTCATTCAACATCTGTGTGAAAGACAAGTGTGAAGTTTAGAATGAGATAATTTTGAACACCGAAACCACTGAAAAGCGGATGTTCACATACACCTAAAATGTTCAAATGTTTGTAGAGCTTATGGGACTTAACTATGGGGTCATCAGTCCCTAAGCTTACAAACTACTTATGAACTACTTACGAACTAACTAGGACGGCACAAATATCCATGCCCGGGGGTGGGATTCGAACCCCCGACCGTAGTGGCCGTGCAGACCGTGACTGGCGCGTCGCAGTCCCCTCGGCCACCGCGGCCGACCATACACCTAATTTGCAAGTTACTTCATAGAACAGAATTACCACCCTATTGAATGACGCCAGAAGCAATAAGAATAATTTGTGGACAGCCTATCACGAAGCAAAACGACGTGAGAGAGCCACTAAAATAACTTCACGCCTAAGATACGCCACCATTCTTAAATGGACACATTTTTGAGGTTATAATTTAGGCCTAGATTTTCTGATGAATTTTTAACCAACTTGTCGTTTCCAATAAATCTGCAATTTCATCCCATAGATTCCGAAGTACATCCCGATTGTGATAGTTATCGTCTCCTGGGTTCCACAATCTTTGTCTTTCTTTCAGTAAACCAGTGTTTTTCAACTTGTGGGTCGCGATCCCCAAGGGGTCGCAAAGTCTTGTTCGCGGGGTCGCCTTCACAGTAGGAAGTACTTGCACCATAAAACAACCGGCCAGGAGCATGCCTGAATACTAGGTGTTCCGAAATGCAAAGACATATGACTAAGAAAATTGAAATGCAGTTTATGTTAAAATCACGCAAATTCTTGTTGATCATCAATTCTCAGTTGAATAGAACAAAAATTGTTTTCAAAATTACTAAAAATTTCCGGGCTATTATGCCGTGGTCTTATGGATTTATTATGGAAACCCAACGTTTCGTCCTCGACTGCGGACGACATTATCAAGGGGAATCGTGGCACTTTTGAATGTCCGATGCACACCCTGGCTCGCTACTGACTGAAGCCAAACCTCGTTTACGAGGGCTCAAAAAAAAGTTCAAATGTTTGTAGAACTTATGGGACTTAACTACGGGGTCATCAGTCCCTAAGCTTACAAACTACTTATGAACTAGCTAACACTAAGGACGGCACAAATATCCATGCCCGAGGGGGGATTCGAACCCCCGACCGTAGTGGCCGCGCAGACCGTGACTGGAGCGCTTCAGTCCCCTCGACCACCGCGGCCGGCTACGAGGGCTCGCGCTCAGACGTGTGACGTCAGATGTTTTTGATATGCGCGCGCAATTCGTCGTTGCCGATTGCCGTTGTCCGTTAATATCGTCCCATGGTGGAAAACTGTTACATTTCTTCTTCAAAACCGGAATCCAGATTTCATTTTGTTTCACGCCCTCCTCCATCCTATTGAATATTTACAAACCTATTCGGAAGATACAGGATCACCTGAAATCGGCGAAGAATTCTCGCAAACCGCTGGAAAAAGCAGGAATTTATAGGATTCCGTGTAGCTGTACCACAAAAAGAATAGTCAAAAAACGAATAGATGAGCACAAGGGAAACTGAAGAAGGGGAGAGACTGACAGATAAGCTGTTGCTGAACATGTTTTTCAACCAGAGGATCACCTTATTCAATTTGATAAAACTCAGGATTTAGTACCCACAAATGGATACCACGAAAAGTTGTACAGAGAGGTTATAGAAATTGTAAAACACCCCAATAATTTCAATAGGGTGGAGGAGTGCGTGAAACTAAATGAAATCCGGATTCTGGTTTTGAAGAAGAAATGTAACAGTCTTCCACCATGGGACGATAGTAACGGACGACGGCAATCAGCAACGACGAATTGCGCGCGCATATCAAAAACATTTGCCGCGGTGGAGTAGCCGAGCGGTCTAAGGCACCTCGCTGCGGAGCGCGCAGTTGCTCGCCGTCGGAGGTTCGAGTCCTCCCTAGGGCATGGGTGTGTGTGTGTGTGTGTGTGTGTGTGTGTGTGTGTGTGTGTGTGTGTGTGTGTGTGTTGTCCATAGGTTAGTTTGGTTTAAATAGTTTGTAAGCTGCGGACTGATGACCACGTAGTTTGGTCCGACAGATTTACAAACATTTGAAAATTTGAACAAAAACATCTTATGTCACACCTCTGCGCGTGAGCCCTCGTAAACGGAGTTTGGCTTCAGTCAGTAGCGAGCCAGGGTGTGCATCGGACATTCAAAAGTGCCACGATCCCCCTTGAAAATGTCCTCCGCAGTCGGGGACAAAACGTTGGGTTTCCATAATAAATCCAAAAGACCATGGCATAATAGCCCGGAAATTTTGAGTAATTTTGACCTTTCCGGCTGTGAAACTTTAAATTTTACAAAAAGATTGTTTTATAATAAATACAGCGTTTTAACAATTAGTATAGGAAGACCTGAAAACTGTTTTCAGGTAGCAGGCGATAGCTAAATTTACAAGATACAATACGTAATTTTGAGAAATTAGAAACCTTGCTCAATGAGCATAATTCGCTTCTAAGCTTTACCTACAATGCGAAACCTCATTATTCTGCCGGAATTCATGTTATAATAGGATGTGTTCGTTAAGAAAAATGGACTAAAACTTATTCTATAATGTATCGATTTTCTTTTTCTTTTTTAAAATAACGTTGTTTTAAAAGGAGAAAATTAAATTCCTCGCCTTTGGAAATACAAACAGTTGTGTTATGGATCGGGGAGGGGGTGCAGGGTAGGCAACATATTTTTAGTTTGAAGGGGGTCACGAATTCCAAAAGGTTGGGAAACAGTGCACTAACCTATTCAGTTTCTCAGTCCATATTTAGTGTGTGACACGTCGGTCGATTTGACCGAAGAAAACAAACTGAATTTAATTTCACCGACTGTGGTCAGAAGTCTATACGTCAGGGCGATGAGATCGGCTACAATGTGATAATGCCCGTGTAGTACTGATTGGAAACGATCGGCCGTCTTCTACCGATGGCGGTCGTCGGTAAAACCCACCGATATCGGAGCCACTGCGAACGCAGATGTTTGCAGATGACGCCGTCATTTACCGTCTAGTAACATCATCCGAAGATCAAAACCAACTGCAGAACGATCTGAATAAGATTCACTATGGTGTAAAAATAGGCAATTGACTCTAAATAATGAGAAGCGTGAAGTCGTCCACATGCGTACGAAAAGAAATCCGTTGAACTTTGTTTACAAGATACGTCAATCAAATGTGAAGGCCATAAACTCCACAAAAACCTAGGGATTACTATTACGTTAGACTTAAACTGGAAAGAACACGTCGATAATGTCCTGGGAAAGGCGAACCAGAGACTGCGTTTTATTGACAGAACCCTTAAAAGATGCAACAGAACTACAAAATAAACTGCATACACTACGCTTGTCCATCCATTTTTGGAATATTGCTGCCCAGTGTGGGATCCTTATCAGGTGGGTTTGACGGAGGACATCGAAAGAGTCTAAAGAAGGGCAGCTCGTTTCGTATTGTCACGATACAGGGGAGACAGAGTTACGGAAATGATACAGGATCTGGGATGGGAACCGTTACAACTACGACGCTTATCGCTGCGGCGTGGGCCACTTATGACACTCCAATCAACAACATTCTCCTCCGAATGTGAAAATATATTGTTGACTCCCACTTACATAGGTAGAAATGATCATCAGAATAAAATACGAGAAATCAGAGCTGGAACGGAGAGATTCAGGTGTTCTTTCTACCGCGCGCTGTTCGAGAATGGAATGGGAGATAAATAGTATAACGGTGGTTCGATCAACCCTCTGCCAGGCACTTAAATGTGATTTGCAGAGTATCCCTTGTAGATGTAGATGTAGAACACTGGTAGGTAAGAAGTGGTGAGCCACAACGTGACAAAACCAATGCGGCAGAAAAGGAGACGTGTGGGGATGAAGGCAGTGGTCTGGAGGATTGGAAAGGCACGTGTCGAGCGAGCACGCCGCCTCGCAGCCGATAAAAAATTGCCTGCGGGCGTTACGGGAGAGCCCGCCGATATCGGCAACGTGACGTGTCGCCTATTGATCCTCCTGCCTTCAAAGACGCCGCTCAGGTGGTCGTGTTTGCTGCCAGCTACCTCTCCGATACGGGGAGCCGAGGGAGCACCTATGAATGATTACCCCGTCAACCTGTTTCTCAAGGGGTGGCAGCTCAGTAGGCTGCTGATATGCTCGTATCCTGCGAGTCTACTGTCTGCACTGCAGACTGTCCAATAAGCAACTCAGTGACGTAGAAAAACGGCTTGCTATCAAATTCAAACTTTCACGGTCGGAAATTGCCAAGTTACTCGAGAATAGGACCACTATTATTTTCTATCTATATAAATTATCTGGTGGACAGAGTAAATTGTAATTTGCGGCTCTTTGCTGATTATGCTGTGGTGTATGGGAGTGTGTTGTCTTTAATTAACTGTAATAGCACACACAATGGCTTAGACAAAATTTCTGTTGGGTGCGAAGAATGGCAGCTAGCTCTCAATGTATAAAAGTGTAAGGTGATGCACATGAGTAGCAAAAACAATCCCATAGTGTTCGAATACAGTATTGGTAGTGAGCATCTTGATGCAGTCGCGCCGGCCGCGGTGGCCGAGGGGACTGAGGCGCTCCAGTCATGGTCTGCACGGCCACTACGGTCGGGGGTTCGAATCCCCACTCGGGCATGGATATTTGTGCCGTCCTTAGTCTTAGGTAGTTCATAAGTGGTTAGTAAGCTTAGGGACTGATGACCCCGTAGTTAAGTCCCATAAGTTCTACAAACATTTGAACATTTTTTTTTCTTTTTTTGATGCAGTCGCGTCATTCAAATATCTAGGCGTAACATTGCAGAGCAATATGAAATGGAACGAACATGTAAGGACAGTTGCGAGTAAATTGTTCAAATGTTTGTTAAGCTTATGGGACTTAACTACGGGGTCATCAGTCCCTAAACTTACAAACTACTTATCAACTACCTTATTCTAAGGACGGCACAAATATCCATGCCCGAGGGGGGATTCGAACCCCCGACCGTAGTGGCCGTGCTGACCGTGACTGGAGAGCCTCAGTCACCTCGGCCACCGCGGCCGGCAGTTGCGAGTAAGACGAACAGCCGACTTCGGTCTATTGGGATAATTCTGGAAAGATGTACGTCATCTGTAAAGGAGACCGCGTATAAAACGCTTTTACGGCCACGTCTTGAGTATTGCTCAAGTGTTTGAGACCCGCAGCAGATCAGTTTAAAGGAAGACATGGAAGCAGTTCAGAGGCGAGCAGATTCGTTACTGGTAGGTTCGACCAATGCGCGAGTGTCACAGAAATGCTCCGGCAACTCAAATGGGAATCGCTGGGGAAAAGACGACGTGCCTTTCGAGAAATTCTGTTGAGGAAATTTAGAGGACCGGAGTTTGAAGCTGAGGGTAGAACGATCTTCTTGCCGCCTACTTACATTTCGAGCAATGATCACAAAGACAAGATAAGAGAAATTAGGGCTCGTACGGAGACATATAGGCATTCTTTTTTTCCTCGTTTTATTTGGGAGTGCAATAGGAAAGGAAATACCTAGTAGTGGTACAGTGTCCCCTCTGCCATGGTTGATTGCGAAGAATGTATGTAGATGTAGAATTTATGCCGTGGTCTTTATACAGGGTGTGTCAGGATGAAAGGTAAATGCTTTGAGGGTTAATGCAAGTGTGAGACCTGGAAGAGCAATTGAAGAGAACGCACAGTGCCTTGAAAAGAGGTTATAAGATGAACATTACCAAGAGCTGGATTAGGTAACGAGACAATAAAAGTAGTAGATGAGTTCTGTTATTTGGGTACAAAATAAATTCTGATAGCCGAAGTAAAGGAGATATAAAATGCAGAATGGCTATGGGAAGCAAAGCATTTCTAAAGAACTGAAATCTGATGACAACCAAAATTAATTTAAATGTAAGGAAGTCCTTTCTGAAGGTATTTGTCTTGAGTGTAGCATTGTAGGGGGGTGAAATGTGGACTATAAGAATTCCAGACAAAAAGTCGATACAAGGTTTTGAAATGTGGTGCTACAGACGAATGTTACAGATTAGAGGAGTAGATCACGTAGTTAATGCGGTGCTCAACAGAACTGGGGAAAAAAGAAGTTTCTGACGTATCTTGACTAAGAGAAGTAACAGGTTGGTGGGACACATTCTGAGACATAATGGAATCGTCAATTTAGCATTGGAGGAAGGTGTGTCGGGTAAAAAGAAAGATTGAGAGACGGATACAGTAAGCAGATTCAAATGGATGTGGGTTGCCGTTCTTACGAGGAGATGAAAATTCTTGCTCAGTGTAGAGTTGGTTGGAAAGGCGCATGAAACCAGTCTCCAGACTGAAGACAACAAAAACAACAATTACTACCGATTCTGAAAAAAACTTCTAACAAACTATGCCTTTTTCTTAACGTTTTTGCGTAAACCAATAGAAATAACTAGAAACGGCACAATTGTAGCGTCGTCTTTACTAACGGTGTCAGTACGCAGTTCACTTACGCATGGTGCAGCTGTTTATCTCAGTCAGACAGTGCACCTCAGTCAACGTGTGATACGCTGTTACTGATGACCAACTCATCCATCCAGTTGTTTTAGATAAGCTTCTTAATGAGAAACAGTATCTTGATTTTCCTCTAAATATGTTGCCAGAATTCGTGGAGGATATCCCTTTGTGAATACGAGCTTCTATTTACTTCCAGCATGACGAAACTTCTAGACATTCCGTACGGCCAGTGGCACAATATCTCAGCACAACGTATCCTGGTCGTTGGATCGGTAGCCGTGGAGTCTTTGCTTAGCCGGCGAGGTCACCAGATATTACCCCATTGGATTATTATTCGTGCATCTCAGCACAACGTATCCTGGTCGTTGGGATCGGCAGCCGTGGAGTCATCGCTTAGCCGGCGAGGTCACCAGATCTTACCCCATTGGATTATTATTCGTGCATCTCAGCACAACGTATCCTGGTCGTTGGGATCGGCAGCCGTGGAGTCATCGCTTAGCCGGCGAGGTCACCAGATCTTACCCCATTGGATTATTATTCGTGCATCTCAGCACAACGTATTCTGGTCGTTGGGATCGGCAGCCGTGGAGTCATCGCTTAGCCGGCGATGTCACCAGATCTTACCCTGTTGGATTACTATTCGTGCAAGTGGTTGGAGAGGCAAGTGTACAAGTGCAGATTGGACACTAGAGAGGAACTTTTCGCCCCTAAGTAACATGCTTGTGCTCAAGAAGAGGAATGCGGAAATGAGCTCCGATCGGTAACACAACATCAGAGTGAAATTTTCACTCTGCAGCAGATTGTGCACTGATATGAAACTTCATGGCAGATTAAAATTGTTTGCGGAAACCGAGATTTGAGCCTGGGACTTTTGCGTTTAGCGGGTATGTACTCTACCATCTAAGCTTTCCCGGCACACTTCAGGGTCCGCCATCACAACTTGGAAAGTAGGAGGCGACGTACTGGCAGAAGTAAAGTTGTGAGGACCGCGAAGCGTGCCGGGATAGCTCAGATGGTAGAGCGCTTGCTCGCAAAAGGTAACGGTCCAAGGCTCGAATCTCGGTTCCGGCACACAATTTTAATCTGCCAGGAAGTTTCTACACAACACCTGTCTATAAGAGCAGCAAAATGCACTGAAGTTTACGCTGGGCTGTTTGAACGTTTTCTGTGAGTAAACTTACACAATTAAATCAAATGTTTGTATAGTCTATGGGACTTAACTACGGGGTCATCAGTCCCTAAACTTACAAACTACTTACGAACTAGGACGGCACAAATATCCATGCCCGAGGGGGGATTCGAACCCCCGACCGTAGTGGCCGTGCAGACCGTGACTGGAGCGCCTCAGTCTCCTCGGCCACCGCGGCCGGCCTTACACAATTAAACAAACCATAAAATAACAACATCTTAATTTATTGTTACCTGCCTTTTCCCCGTTCCTAGTTGTTTTCTTTGGTTTATCTAGGAACGGTTAGGAAAAGTGCATACGTATACGCTCAGATTTCGTATTTAGATAGTGTTTAGCCTGTAATGGAACGAAAAATTCAAAAATCCGTAAATATCAATCCCGTTTTCGAACTCATTTTCGCTTGGCGAAAGAGTATCTGCTAAATAGGTCGTTAAATCAATATGGGCTAGTGGTAAAGATTGGGAACATCATCGAAAAGATGACAGATTCGATTCTCGTTGGTGTAAGTATTTCTTCACTTGCCATTTTAACCTAGCCGTAACCATTGTACGATGTGAGGAATCGTCAGAAATGACACGTGATTCGAATTGCGTAGATGCAGTGAGTGTATATGGTCAACTGATCACATCGCTTTCGAGAGTGAAAAGTTGTGTAGGTTCCATCTAACGAATGTCGACTTCATTAGCATCAAAGTTCGATAGTCTGCAATCGCTTAATATAATCCACCTAAGTCGCATTTGCCATCCTAAATGGTCAAAAATTGTTACATCAAAGTCTTTGAGAAGTACATTGCTTACTTAAAGCCTACAAAATCTGAGGCATATTACACTGAATAATGAATATCTAACGTCAGTTATCTAACTAAGCATTATCAGACAAGAATAAAATGCAGTACTGGTTTGTTAGTTCGAGGCGACCGGGACATTGAAATATTGAATACTCGGACTGTGGAAACTTATATGGAAGAAAGGAATTAATCGATGTTGAAAATTATATAGATCTTTAGTATTTATTTTATTATCTCCCGCCAAGTCGAGTACCAGACTAACATCCAACGTTCATGTTCATATGTTTATAAAGCTATTGGACTCAACTGCTGGGTTATTCGTCCGTAGCTTAAAAATTACCTAAACTAAGGTAAACTAACCTAATGACAACACAAACACCCATGCCCGATGGGGACTCGAACCCCCGATATCGAACGGCCGCGCGCACTGCAGCACAACGCCCCAATGCGCACGGCAAAACAGCCGCGGCCTTCACATGCTATTCTCGAAGCTTATCACGACAGTTTCTACCCCGCTGTATCTACGTTATGGATGCAACTAAGAACCTGATATTTTGGTAACCAAGAGTATCTACTATACCTAGCTATAGTCACAAACTATGCTATTCTATTCCTTGTAGTATACGAAATATTGGCGGTCTAAAATCGTTAATGTCACTCACCGATCATCAAAATTCTAAGGTACTTCTATCATAAACACAAAAACTTAAAATTTTGCATTTAATTTGTGTTTAGCCTGTAATGGAAGGAAAAATTAAAACATCCCTGAATATCTATCCCGTTTTTGAACGTTCAGAATACTTAGCGCAATAGTATCTATCAACTTTATTGTAATTGCAACATAGCGGTAATGGTTCAAAAATGTTCAAATGTTTGTATAGTCTATGGGACTTAACTACGGGATCATCAGTCCCTAAGCTTACAAACTACTTATGAACTACTTACGAACCAGGACGGCACAAATATCCATGCCCGAGGGGGAATTCGAACCCCCGACCGTAGTGGCCGTGCAGACCGTGACTGGAGCGCCTCAGTCTCCTCGGCCACCGCGGCCGGCTCGGTAATGGTCTTACGGTAAAACGCTGTTGATAGATAATTAATTGGATAAAAACTTATGACAAGGTGTTGAATAGGTGGTTTCATGAACACTAACTAAAGTAACCGACTTGGTTTCCCATGAGATCTCACAAATTTTTACTTGCATTTTTGTACATTTTCTGTTTTTGATTGGATGTGATTTTTCGGCCGCCTAGTGCAATCCCTATTACTTGACGCCTCGTGGGTGACGTTCGTGTCGATGATGATTAAATAACGATGATGAGGCAAACACACAGCACCCCGTCTGCCAGGATTCGAACCTTTGTTCCATGAGTTGTAGTCAGCGACGCTATCGTCGGAGCTACGGAGGGGTCTTCGCCTGTGATGCTGTACCTTGTTTTGTGTGGATTGTTATTACCAGGGTATTGTCGCTAATGAAACGTTAAACAGTGCAGCGTTTTCCTCGAAGATCCTCTCAGTGATTGCTCAATATTTTCAAATGTTGGTAAATCTATCGGACTCAGTTGCTGCGTTATTAGTCCGTAGCTTAGAAACTACTTAAACTAAGGTAAACTAACCTAAGTACAACACAAACACACATGCCCGAGGGGGGACTCGAATCCCCGACGGCGGTCGGCCGCGCGCACCGCAGCACGGCGCCCCAGTGCGCACGGCTGATCCGCCGCGGCGCGCCATGGAGCTGGTCCCTTTGGAAAGCTGACAAGTCACTCATTTCACCAATAATTTTTGTTGACCGTTGCACAACAAAGCGTAAAGTATACTGCAACGCCACGTCCAAGACTCTGTGCGTCAGTTGTGCACTGCGGTCGCGTCGTAGTGTTAACATGTAAGCAGTTGTATCAACCTGCAGGAAGATGTTGTTTGTGTTAGTTTGTCCAAACCCTGTACTATTAGATTTGCAGTGTTCTGTAGCTTGGGATTCTGAAAAACAACAGTAACAATTAGAGAGGTTTGGTGCATGAAATCTGGAGTCGAACCCGCAACGTTGGCTTTTACAGATAATGCTCTAACCCATTTAGCAATCCAGACAAGACTCACGAGCTCACAACTTCAGTTCCCTCATCCCGGAATTTCACAGACGACACTTCTCTGCGACACTCTTTCTTCCTGAATTGCTAATGCTGTGGAGCTGAACTTGGAGATTCATATAATTACGTTCTTTCGCGTTTGGCTACAATTGTTCCACAGCAGCCGGCCGCAGGGGCCGAGCGGTCTGCGGCGCGCCAGTCACAGTCTGCACGGCCGCTACGGTCAGGGGTACGAATCCCCCCTTGGGCATGCATGTTTGTGTCGTCTTTAGTATAAGGTAGTACATAAGTTGTTTGTAAGTTTAGGGACTGACGACCCCGCAGTTAAGTCCCTTAAGCTTCACAAACATTTGAACATTTGTTTCACAGCACTTCATGGTCTAATGAGACAAAATTTTCACATACTATGCAGAATATTTACAGACTAAAATAATCAACATTAATTTCACTCATCTCATCCCAATTAAGGTTTAAATTTGGTCAAGTAAATTGGCCGGCCGCGGTGGCCGAGGGGACTGAGGCGCTCCAGTCACGGTCTGCACGGCCACTACGGTCGGGGGTTCGAATCCCCCCTCGGGCATGGATATTTGTGCCGTCCTAGTTCGTAAGTAGTTCATAAGTAGTTTGTAAGTTTAGGGACTGATGACCCCGTAGTTAAGTCCCATAAGCTTAACAAACATTTGAACATTTTGATTTAGTCCGCCAATACTGACTCCTGACCCCACCATTAGTTCACCACCATGATATGGTGATGTTTCCTGCACATAAGCAGGATTATTCCGCGTTCCACTTTTTTTCTAGATGAGGGAACGACGACTGTCCGGCTGAACACCAAATCTTGACTCATCAGAGAACACAACCAACACCGTCTGTAGAGAAGGTCTCCGCGCTGGGGTGTCACGTCACGCAGCGTAGGCCGCGGTCGCGTACCTCACTGGCTGGCCGATGGGGCGCAGCCCACCGCCTCACACTGGCCAGCCAGTGAGGTACGCGACCGCGGCCTACTCTGCCTGACGTGGCACGCCAGCGCGGAGACCTTCTCTACAGACGGTGTTGACAGAACGCGTGCCATTCGTTACGAATCCAATCCTGATGTTCCTCAGTCCAGTTTTTGCAGAGGCACCGCAATGCAGCTGAGTCCCTGTGGCTTTAACCACAACGTTTTCCGAAGCGACATCTACCTCCTTCACTTGTTTTTAGACGCACAGAGACACGTTTAAGAACCGAAGGAGCTTTACAGGTCCAATGTGTCGTGTGAAGACCAATCCGCGATGCACCTGATGTTGCCCAGAAAGTTATTCAGTACTTTGGGGCCCATTCCAAGCTCGGTATGTATACCTTAAATGAAAATAATGCTCACATGCAATATAGTATAAAGAAATGTGTTAGCATGTTAGGTAATTTAGGTTTCAAATTATTTGTACCTGTAATCATAATAATAAACCAGGAAAGCCACATGTGTTAAAAGAACTAATACGTTCAGTATGTGGACAATTGCAAAGAGGTGTCAGTGTTAACACCGCAAGGCGTTTACATCAATGCATCCAACAAAGCGAACATACATTTCAACATTTGAAACTTTCTGGCAGATCAAAATTGTGTGTTGGAACCGGTATTCGAACCTGGAACCTTTGCCTTTCGCGGGCAAGCGCTTGACCGTCTGAGCTATCCCGGCACGCTTCACGGAACGTCCTCACAACTTTACTTCTCCTAGTACCTACCCTCCTACTCACAGTTCACCTGCGAACTTTGCATTGCAGAACTAGCACTTCTGGAAGAAAGGATGTGGTAGACATATGGCTTAGCCACAACAAATGTTCAAATGTTTGTATAGCTTATGGAACTTAACTACGGGGTCATCAGTCCCTAAACTTACAAACTACTTATAAACTAGCTAACACTAAGGACGGCACAAATATCCATGCCCGAGGGGGGATTCGAACCCCCGACCGTAGTGGCCGTGCAGACCGTGACTGGCGAGCCGCAGTCCCCTCGGCCACCGCGGCCGGCTTAGCCACAGCCTAAGGGATGTTTCTAGAATGAAACTTTCACTCTGGAGCGGAGTGTGCGCTGATGTGAAACTTCCTGGCAGATCAAAATTGTGTGCCGCAACGGGGATTCGAAACAGAAACCTTTGCCTTCCGCGGGCAAGCGCTCTTCCGTCTCAGTTGTGAGGACGGACCATGAATCGTACCGGAATAGCTAAGACGGTTGAGCGCTTCATCGCGCGGCCTTCCGTGTCGGAGGTTCGAATCCTACCCTCGGGTCGGCCGCGGTGGCCGAGGGGACTGAGGCGCTCCAGTCACGGTCTGCACGGCCACTACGGTCGGGGGTTCGAATCCCCCCTTGGGCATGGATATTTATACCGTCCTAGTTCGTAAGTAGTTCATAAGTAGTTTTTAAGTTTAGGGACTGATGGCCCCGTAGTTAAGTCCCATAAGCTTAACAAACATTTGAACATTTGAGCCTATCCTCGGGCATGGATGTATGTTGTCCTTAGGTTAGTTTAACTTAGTTTAAGTAGTCTGTAAGGCTGCGGACTGATGACCAACGTTGTTTGGTCCCATAGAATTACAAACATTTGAAGAGCGCTTGCCGGCGAAAGGCAAGTTCCGAGTTTCGAATCCCGGTTCCGGCATACAATTTTCATCTGCCAGAATGTTTCATATCAGCGCACACTACGATCAAGAGTGAAAATTTCATTCTGCTTTCATTATTTTTATTATGAATAATGTAATAATAAAGGTATGTCAGTCTATAGCATAGGTTTAAACGAATATCTTTTATTATAGTCTTTATTGCAATTAAACATATAGTACTAGCTGTTTAATATTGCCAATTATGAAGTATAAATTGTTGAATTGTGTGTTGTTCATAAATTAGCAGTCATATCTTGATATGGCGTGAAACTGATAATTCATATGCCTTGGTGCTTGTGCGTTCTGTTTTGGTCATGGTCAATCATTCTATTCAGAAACTTTTGTCGAGCACTGGAATCGAACCGTGCAGCCATCGTACAACAAGCAAGTTCCCTAGCGTCAGGCCATAGAAGCAGTTAGAGCTGTAAACTTTTCTTACGTTTAGCAAGGTCTCCGCCCTGTTGGAGAGGACTCTGCTGTACTGTTCTGCATAGGCAAACCCCTCGCCGCCTGTTGTATCCGGTGTCATCAAACGTCATCTGACGACGGCGTGCGTGGGGCACATGGTAAATGCGATTTTCTTTTTACACAGGAATGCGTAAGTAACAGATGACAGAACCATTCGTGGGCAACTTCCAAAGCTTGACGGAAGATTTGTGTCTAAACAGAAAAATTATTTTCATGAGAAGATTATAGTGAGAGAAAAGAGCTGTTTTAGACTTCATGTCATCGTCATTAAGCGCGGGAAACAGTTCGGGCTGCATGAATTTGATTGCCGAACTATTATAACCCTACTTGTTTCAGACGTAACGAACAGAGTGACATGTATAAGTGGTCCAGAATTACATTCTGTTCATCTTGTAATGTTTCGAATAACTGTCTGGAGGATTGGATGGATTCTGTATGAAAGAAAAATCTGACTCCTTCTCAATTATGTTTTTAAATCTATCGGACCAAATTGCGTGGTCATCAGTCCGTAGCTTACAAACTACTTAAGCCTAGGTAAACTAACCTAAGGACAGCACACACACCCATGACCCAGGGAGGACTCGAACCTCCACGGCGCGCAACCGCGCGCTCCGCAGCGAGACGCTTTAGACCGCTCGGCTACTCCATCGCGGCCTTCTCAATTATTCTTGGGTTTCAGCCTGTACGTTTCTGCAGAATCAAAGTTTTTACCTCCCCATATTGTAAAGAGAACCCTTCACAACGTACACGGCTAAATCACGCAGATATACAAAACAGTACTGTCCGAAAAACCATATACACCAAATCAGAATTACCAAGTTATGTTTGAACAGTGGCAAACCGAATGTGTAAGTGCCATATGTTTATATGAGTTATATGTTTTGCCTGCCAGTGTTTAAACTTGAATTCGTCATAATTACATCTTTAATTTTGATTTAGTATGGAAAGTGCTGCTTAGTATGTCTGGATGATTTTAAAATGGGTTTAGGGAACCCGAAACTGGTCAGTACCTAAATAAAAATTCAATTTTTCAACTCCGTCTTTTTTTTTCAACATACTTTTTAATTAGCACAAGTTGCTCTTCTGCAGTAATGCGGTATCCTAGAAGAATCTATAAGAATATGTAATTAAGAATGTCTGAGATGTATCGAGAATTATTAAAAATTAAACAAATGAAGATATAATTGCAAACATATTAAATAATAATCCAAATGGCTTTATAACGGGGCAGTTGGAGGCCAAATACGTACAATAAATAAATTAAAATATTCTCTTTTGCGAGAGAGAGCTTCAGCCCGTAATTACATCCACTCCACTAGGGTATTAAATTTTAGCTTTCTGTTCTTCTTTTTCGGTTTTGTGCCCTGTGGACAGAGAGCTCACTAACTTGTATTTATTTTATTGTCAAACAGGATCATGTTTTATATTCTGAAATGAATATTGTGTGTGATCAGTTGTGTACGTAAAACAAAGGGATGGCGTTCTCGTTATTAAGCAGTGATTGTATGTACTCAGTTTAAAATGAATTGCGTTGAAATTCCCCCAAGAGGTAGTAGGCAAAACAATATTCGTGACGTAATATGATTTTATATCGAATTACAAAAAATAAAACGAAGAAAATCAAACGAAGTATAACTCATTGAAATACCTCAGTATAACAACGTAGTTCGTAAATGAGAAGCAATGCCTGTCTGATACTGAGGACTGTTCAAATGTTCAAATGTATGTTACGCTTAAGGGACTTAACTGCGGAGTCATCAGTCCCTAAACTTACAAACTACTTATGAACTACCTTACACTAAAGACGACACAAGCATCCATGCCCGAGGGTGGATCAGGCCACTGCAGCCGGCAATACTCAGGACTATTACAACTTCTGTAGATGTGAAAATAGCCTTGCTTGCTTTAGCGATAATTATAGAGGAACACAGTAAGGAAATGAAATGCATGTTTGTTGCAGTAGCTGTTCGGAGAAGAAAATTCTTGACCGCGCGGCATGTGGTTTGGGACATCACTTTGCGGATCGCGGGGACACTCGCGTTGGAGTCCTCCCTAGGGCATTGTCTATGTGTATGTAGCCCTTACTATAAATTAAAGTAGTCTTGAGATCTAGCGACTGTTGGCGAGAGTAGTTTGGCCCCTTAGAACTACAAACATTTGAATAGTCGTGCACAGTACAAACTGACGTGGAGAATTCCAGCCGCGGCGAGAGGCCGATCGCATTGAGGCACTATGCTCCGATGCGCGAGGCCGTTCCCCGTCGGAGGTTCGAATCCCCACTCGGGCATGGATGTTTGTGTCGTCTTTAGTATAAGGTAGTTCATAAGTAGTTTGTAAGTTTAGGGACTGATGACCCCCAGTTAAGTCCCTTAAGCTTAACAAACATTTGAAGATTTGCACATTTTGGAGAATTCCATCAAATGTTTGTAAACCTAAGGGACCAAACTGGCCGGCCGCGGTGGCCGAGGGGACTGAGGCGCGTCAGTCACGGTCTGCACGGCCACTACGGTCAGGGGTTCGAATCCCCCCTCGGGCATGGATATTTGTGCCGTCCTTAGTATTAGCTATTTCATAAGTAGTTTATAAGTTTAGGGACTGATGACCCCGTAGTTAAGTCCCATAAGCTATACATACATTTGTAACAATTGAATTTTTTGGACCAAACTGCTGAGGTCATCGACCCCTAGCCTTTGAAAGTACGTAAACTAACTCACACTAAGGACAACACACACACCCATACCCGAGGGAGGACTCGAACCTACGCCCAGTTCGTAGCATGGCCTCGTAGACTACGCGGCTCGTATGTATCACGGAGAGAAGAAATATGACCAATTAATTTTTAATTCCCTAATAACGAAGAAAGATTGAAAAGATTGTAACAGAATGAGGAAACGAAAGAATTTCATCCCTGTTCGTCATAGCCCAAAATTCGCATTACTTTCACATTGGTGCACTGTACTAGAACGCCATTTCGCAATGCTATCGCTGTATAATCTATTAAAATGGGAATCGGCAGTACGATAACGTACAGTACGAAATTTAAAATACATTTGTCGATATCCCTTCTTTTCCTATAACAAAAAAGTAATTAAATATGAGCGATGGCCGCGGTGGAGTAGCCGAGTGGCCTAAGGCGCCTCGCTGCGGAGCGCGCGGTTTCTCCGTCGGAGGTTCGAGTCCTCCCTGGGACATGGGTGTGTGTGTGTGTGTGTTGAAAATGTTCAAATATTTGTAGAGCTTATGGGATTTAACTATGGGGTCATCAGTCCCTAAACATAGAAACTACTTATGAACTACTTACGAACTAGGACGGCACAAATATCCATGCCCGAGGGGGGATTCGAACCCCCGACCGTAGTGGCCGTGCAGAACGTGACTGAAGCGCCTCAGTCCCCTCGACCACCGCGGCCGGCTGACGCTAGTCGCAAATAAATGAAATGACCACTGGATTCTATCTTAAAAGGCTTAACTAAATTTAATTCCACATATAGAACGGAAATTTTAAAAATGCTTATGACATACGTGTAAAATCATGTGACACTTTTAACTGGATCTATCTGGATAAGAGCTAAAATGCCATTCATATTTTATGGGGCGCCTATGTGCAAATCTTACGATGTGCCACTGTTACTTTTTTCTGTAAAAATTCTGTTCTGCTTACCTGTAAGTTCATTCCGTAGTGGATTCTTCTGATATTGCTGATAAAACCATAATTTGAAAATAAAGTATTTGCTATATACATCGAAGAGCCAAAGAATCTGATGCACATGCTAATATCGTGTAGGACCTCTGTGAGCACGTAGAAGTGGCACAGTACGATGTTTGATAGGCTCTACTAATGTCTGACGTCGTGCTGGAGGGAACTGACATCATGCATCATGCAGGGCTGTCCTTAAATCCGTAAGGGTACAGTATGTTGCAAGGCGTCCAAGAAACTCTCAATAACATTTGTGTCTGGGGAGTTTTATAAACGCAGAAGAGTATTCCTGGGGACGCAATTCTGGACCTGTGGACTGCTCAAGTCCGTCTGAATGCACAATGGACATGGATGGATATAGGTGATCAGCCAGGATGCGTACTCACGTGTTACCTGTCAGAGACGTATCTAGATGTATCACTCCAACTGCACATGCCTCACAACGTTACAGAGCCTCCGCCCAGCTTGGACAGATACCTGCTGACTTCCAGGATCCATGGAATCATGAGGTTGTCTCCATACTGTACACGTCCTTCTGCTCGATGCAACTGGAAAAGAGACTCATCAGACAGGCAACATGATTCCAGTCATAAACCGTCCAATGTCGGTGTTGACAGTCCCATGCGAGGTGTAAAGCTTTGTATCACGGATACTTGAGTAGACGGTAGGGAACCGCTGGATGCGCAGTCGTATGCCGCGCGCGGCCAACGGGAAATACAGGCCTCAGCGCGCACCTCATGGCACGGAAGCAAGGTAGTTCCGAGCCGGCAGGATCGCTAGCCGATTGGCTGGCCGCTGGGGCACTGCCCACTGCCTCATAGCGGGCAGCCACTGAGCTAGCGATCGCTCCGGCTCGCAACTACCTTGCTTACGTGCCATGAGGTGCGCGCTGAGGCCTGTATTTCCCGTTGGCCATGAGACCAGCACAGTTTTCCCGCACGACCATAGCGTTGCTATTATGAGTGTATATCCACAGAAATGTTTACCCACAGGATCTTTATAGTTTGTGTATGTATTAAATAGTTGTAAGTGATAAGTGATGGCTTATTAGTGGCGATGATGTGTTGTGCCGTTGCGTACTGTACGAACCACGGCAGACAGAAGAATGCGATATTTCACAGATTTCAAAAAAAATTCAAATGTTTGTAAATCTATCGGACCAACCTGCGTGGTCATCAGTCTGTAGCTTACAAACTACTTAAACTAAGGTAAACTAACCTAAGGACAAACACGCACACCCATGCCCCAGGGAGGACTCGAACCTTCACGGTGAGCAACCGCGCGCTCCGCAGCGAGGCGCTTTAGACCGCTCGGCTACTCCACCGCGGCTTCACAGATTTCCGAGAGATAAAGAGGTAAGGTTAAAGTGGATAAACGCGTGTAAGCGATTAGATGCTCTCAACCCTGATACTGGTCGTGTATATTCAGAACATCTTAAAGAGTCTGATCATGTTTGAGACTTGAAAAATGAACTTTTAAACCTTCCATTGAAACGTATTTTAAAGGCAGATGCGGTCCCTACTTAGAAGCTGCCGAAGTGCATCGACGTAGATCTTCTGAATGCCATGAAGTCAGAGTAGAGTAGAAAGACGGAACAACCAGAAAGAAGTACAAATGTTATTGTTAACAACAAATGACAAGGATGACAGCGTAAATTGTATAAACAATTCCGTTGAGGAAATCAGTAGGTGTACTAATTCCGAAACCCCCTCAGCGAGCACTGCCGTTGACAATGATGGAATAATTGTAGCTGAATTAACTAAAGAAGTTGACCAATTAGGAAATGAGAACAATAAAGTAATAAATGAAATAATTATTTACTTCGACATGTTCACAACATTCATACGCAGCAACACATGATCTAAAATGAATAATACGCAAAGTGTACGCAATGCGTTTTTAACCCCACAAAATCATAAAATTTACTGCAATCATTTAAATCATTTATACAGCACAAAAAAGTATGCCGAATAATAAAAAGAAATTCAGTCCTTCATCGAGCGGAGATGTCAAGCTGTAAGATGTAAAAAAAATTAGATTTTTTTCACCAAATAGTTCTCCTGCGATCGTTTGATAAGTTTTTTGTGGCGGCCATTCGTGTCGGCTGTGGTCACCGGGTGACGTCACAGCGCAAGGCCTGGCCCCAGCACCTTCGCGTGACCCCTACCGTCTATTCTAGTATCCGTGCTTTGTATCATGCAGTCAGCAAGGGTACACGAGTGGGCCTACGGCTTCGAAGCCCGTATCGATGATTTTTCGTATAAAGATTTGCATTCACCCTCATATACCCATCGATTCCCACATCGTCCCACTGTAACATCTGATTGGTCCAATGCCTGGAGATTGCATGATACCACCATCCCTCTTCACCTAGTCCAACGATGCGATCTCTGTCAGATGTATTCAGTCGTTGGATAGGCTGTCTAATGCGCCTGCGAGGCTTGACGGATGCTTCGTGCTACACGTAAACGTCTGGCTTCACTGTCTGGCTCACGGCAGTTAACTGGAAGCAACTCCGCAACAACAGGGCGCTGACATCACGAGTGCAGTCTGGCTGGGTTTCTGTTCACAGCCGTGTAATTATTTGCTCACACATCAGTGGTATGCGTGTTTATCGAAATGGGATTACATACGAACATACCTGTGGGCAGCAGCACTTTTTTTTTTTTTTCCTTTTTCTTTTTTCTTTTTTTTTTTTTTTTTTGTTAGGTAGTGTAATTTAGGACAGCATGCAAAATATGGGGATTGTTCTTAAGATAAACAACAAGTGATATGAAGGGTTATGTTTAGAAAATCTGAATAATGTTCTGAGATGACGTGTACTTGCTTTCTGCGCCCCCTGCCCTCAACCAATAATTTGAATGTCAATAAACGCCTATGTCCTCTTTGTCCAAGGGAATGTTATGACTGACTTGTAATTGTTACAAAAGGAGCGAGAGAGCTTGGTTAGTTGCAAATTTTGGAACAGTTTTACATGCAACCATTTCTTTCTGAAAGGAGTTCCAAATCTGAGTTCAGAAAACAAACACAGCATTCAGGTTTTCATAAGCCGAGTTACGTTTTTAACACTCGCTATAGAAATGCGTCATTCAGAACATTTTAATGACACGGATCATACCCTTGTGAACTGAAAGTCCACATCCACATATTTACTCTGCGAATCTCATTTAAATAGGGGAAGGAAGTTTAGAGTTTTACGTACCGTCGGCAGCATTGTCATTAGAGACGGAGCTCACGCTTGGAGTTTGTGGGTAAGGATGGGAAAGGTAATAGACCGTGCCCTTTGAAAGGAACCATCCCGGCATTCGCCTGTATTGATTTCAGGGAAATCACGGAAAACCTAAATCTGGAAGGCCTGAGGTGGATCTGAACCACCATCCTTCCGAATGCGAGTCGCATTTAAATGCGAGCTTTCATAACATTTCCCTATCTAATAGCGTGCGAGCAAAAAGAACACCTATATCTTTCAGATTTAGATCTGATTTCTCTCGTCTTATTATGACGATCATGTCTCCCTATTTTAGTAGGTGAAAAGAAAGTCGCGCGGGAGCAGCCTAGCGGTCTGGAGCGCCACGTTACGGATCGCGCAGCCTCCCGCGTCGGAGGTTCGAATCCCCCCTCGGGCATGGATGTTTGTGCCTTCGTTAGTATAAGATAGTTCATAAGTAGTTTGTAAGTTTAGGGACTGATGACCCCATAGTTAAGTCCCATAAGCTCTACAAAAATTTGAACATTTGACTGATGACCAACGTAGTTTGGTCCCATAAGAATTACAAACATTTGAAACATTTTTGTGAAAATAAAATATGTTCGTAATCGGAAAAGAAAGTTTTTTGAAAGAAATATCGCAAATACATTTCGCGGCAATGAATAGTGCGTTTCTTTTAATGATTTTCATACCAGCTCGTGCATCATTTCCGTGACACTTTCTCCCCTGTATCTCGATAATACAAAACGAGCTGCCATTCTCTGTACTTTCTCTATATGCTACGTTAGTTCCAACTGGTGAGGATTCCACAATGCGCAGCAATGCTCCAAAATAGGACGGAAAAGTATAGTGTAGGCAGTTCCTTCAGCAGAAATCTTGCATCTTCTAAGTGTTCTGCCAGTGAAATGCAATTTTTTTCGTTCGCCTTCCCTACGATATTTACACGGTGATCATTGTGAACTGTGTGAAATGGTACACAGTAATTAATGTCCAGAACATTAAGCACCCTCAGGCAATCTTCAGCTGCTCCTAATTCTATACTACTTTGGTATCGCAGTTGCGACAGGCGTTCACGTATCGTTTACGCATGCTAATTGACCACTTCAGTTGCCGTTGCCCGCACGAGTAGGCTCCGAGCTGCATCTGACGACCTGAATTCAAACTATATGATTGTTGTAGGTTGCTGTGACAGAGCTAATATAAGGTGGCCAACTTCTTCGTTCCCAATGCGGGACGTTTCGAGGATGTGGTTGAGGACTCAGTGATACTAGTGGACTAACGTTGTCGGAGGCCCGGGGCGCAAAACAAAATGAAGACCGCCCGTGCACTTGAAAAACAAAAAACATTGGGGGTTTTGCACCGCACTTCTGGAGGTGTTGTATAATTCTGTAAAAAAAGGGAACTCCTTTTACAAGTCCTTTTGGCAGTACCAATTTTGAAATCAATGTCCCGTGTCCCGCCTATATTATGTTTCGTAGGACTCACATTTGTACCGCTTCGGATGTTTTAATTTTCTATTAAATTCTTATTTTGCTGTATGCCTTCATTAGGTGAGTGAGAAATGTGTGTGTCTGTTTGTGACACTGGCACTAGAAACGTAGGACACAATAATAGACAACTCGACGGTAATTTTCATTGTCTTCCTGTTTATTTTCAGACGAAAATGTGAACATAATTTTTTCAGTCAGACAGCCGTAGCTCATGCAAGACATTGCGGAAATTTTACTCCGTTAACAGTCACCTGTAAGCCCATTAAATTGGTCCAACAGTAGTATACTACAAGTACTTGAGTGGTATTGAAGGAAGAGACGTCAATAGCTGACGTGTAAATTAGTCCACCGAGCCGAAAACGGGGAAGCACGCGAACACAAATCAACAATGTCGAGTCTCCACGTGAACTAACTTACAACCTAAACAATCGCCGGTTGAACTTCTGCAATACCCGTAATTTTTCGTCTGGAACCTATTAAGATCTCTGCCAACTACCGAGAACTAAGAGTGGTGCCCCGGGCTAACAGCAAGTGATTTTTCACTCAGTTGTGTATTTATTTCTGTTTTATGTACACTACACAACGACAGTTACTGCATATAATCGCACTCATAAAGCCGATTCATGATATGAACTTATGCTTAAGATACGTGGGAATAATCTGCAGTTGGTGGAATATGAAAATTACCAAAATTCGGGACAAATGAAACATTTTGCAGGACACTTTTATTGAGTCTCCCAACGCGGGACGGTGCGGCAGAATCCGGGTCGGTCCCGCAGTGTGGTGTCGCACAAGTACAAAGTGCGCGCCACCGACTTTCGCCGCGCGCCGCCAGGCACGCACGGCGCGGCGTTCTCACGGCGACAGCCACGAGCGCCCTCTGCGACAACTCCGCTCGTGGCTACCACTGAAGGATCGTGCACTTCGCACGGGCACTTCGGACTGAGATAGCAACGAGTTAGGACCTTCGTAATCCGATAGGCACGAGTGAAGACTTTGCTATTGTACAGGCACTAGGCAGGCCTCTAACAACTATGTATCAACGTTCTGCAGTACTATGTAAAAGTTAAGTATTGTTACATTCTGTGCAATATATCTCTTTCTAATTTACTCGAGTGTTTATAGTTTCTGGCTGCTCCCCTCCGTACCTGCACCAGCGTGTCGGTCTCATTCCACTCGGCCACCGACACCTACGACGAGGCTGGGACACAAAAGCGGCAACGAAGTTGGGACACAAAAGTGGCGACGAGGAGTGATAGAACCTTGGATCAGCCCGCTTGCAGCAGCCAGACAGCAGCAGTCGGAGCACGCAAAAATTGCTCCCGCCCACCCACCCTTATTTTAAGAATTTTGGGGGAAGATATTTTGTTACGTGTTTTGTGGACTTTTTTGTTGCAGAGCGTCCTCATTTATCTTGCATTTGTGTTTTCTACTAATTTACTTGTATGCGCGGCGCCTAATCGGTCATCATGGCCACTACCCCGAACCCAAACTTAATGGAAATTATTCAGTTACAGACGGCGCAAATTTCCCAGCTTCTCCAGGCCGTGTCGCAGTTGACGACACAGGCTGCTCACCAACAACAACAGTCGTCACGTCAGCAGCCCACACCTGCCGCCGCACCGCTTCCGACGTTCCGGCAGTACAACGAACGTGAGGAAGAATGGAGTGACTATTTCGCGCAGTTTCAAGAACTCGTCGCGGCTCATCAAATTACAGGTCAGAGAGTGAAGAACCTTTTCTTATCGATTGTGGGCCCCCGGACTTTCGTACTATTGCAAAAACTTTTCCCTCTCGCATCTCCTCGTGATGTAGACTTTGAACAAATTGTAGATGCACTGAATGCTCATTATGAGAGAAGAGTTCTTGTAGCCACTGCACGATACCGATTTTTCAGACTTAAAAAATTACCGCAGCAGTCACACCAAGAGTGGATTACGGAATTGAAGGGCTTAACCCGCCAATGTAAATTTACTTGCTCTTGTGGACTTTCTTATAGTGACGTTATGTTGCGAGATGCGATTACGCAGAACATTCAGGACCCCAGAATTAGAGCAGCAATTCTGAAACAGTCTGACCCCTCATTAGACAGTGTACTGCAGCTTATAGAAGCGCATGATACTTTTGACTTAGCTGATGTAGAAATGCAAAGCCATAGTGTAAATTCAGTGCGCCGCAACGGACGCTTTCCTAGCCGTAGTTCTCAGTATAGCACTAGTGATTCCTATTTTTCTACAGGCCGTGCTGAACAGACAGTGAACAGTAGCCAGTGTAAAAGTGCGACGCAAAGGTCGCCCCGTCGTGTTAGAAACAGTAATTTGAATAACGGGCGCCAACGCCCATTTCAGAAAAATGTTCGTAAGTCTTGCCCCCAGTGTGTATCTCGCCACAAACGTGCACAGTGCCCAAGTCGCAACGCAACCTGTTATCAATGTGGCAAATCGGGACATGTGCAGTCTGTGTGTATGCAAATTAAAAACTCAAAGAACGGTACCGTTAGAAACAGTCTTTCTCAGAGTGCGAGAACAGTTCATTCTGTCAATGTAATACGGGCTGTGGAATTGAACAGTGCTTTAGTTGGTTCTCAATTTCAAGAAAGTTCTTCTGCACCTATTGCAAAACTATATAGTGCACCACGTAGCAAGCGCCGACGAGCGCGTAAAACAGTGCAACGGAAAAGGGTTCGGGACAAGCAAAATGACTATGAACAGTGCATTCCTGTAGTGAAAATAGTGCCTTCTGCAACTGCTCCTTGTAATAGTGCCCAGTACTGTGTAGCTAGTGACAGTAGACATCAAGTAGCTACTCAAAAGTGTAGTGAAGTAGTTAGTGACTCTGTAGTAGCCTCGCATTGCGCGGACGCCGATCCGGCGGTAGTGTCATCTAGCGACAGTGTGGTTAATCCGCTGTGTGCCGAGTATGCGCCGCTTCCTACCGCACGCAACCCGCGCAAGCGCAGAAAACAATATGTATTAGACGTTGCCCTCATTCGCGCACCGGTCGTGCGACAGAAGCACAAGCTGTTTGTTACTCTCTCTATAGAAAATAAGACTGTGCAATTTCAGCTTGATACTGGTTCCGCTGTTACATTAATAAATAAAGACACATATGAACTTCTGGGTTCGCCAAAATTGTCGCCGTCACAGCAAGTGTTAACAGCATATACAGGACAAACTATTCCCGTGCTAGGAACGTGTAGCCTGCCTGCCTCTTTTCAAGGTGTAACGAAAACTGTTGCTTTTGTAGTTCTACAGGCCAAATCTACGCAGAACATTTTTGGACTCGATGCATTCGACTTGTTTGGTTTATCAATTCAAAGAGATGTGCTTCAAATTTCGTCAATAGTGCCTCAGGATAAAATCAATGCATTGTGTGACAAATATAGTGACTTGTTTTCGCCGGAACTAGGTTGTGCAAAAGACTTCATGGCACATGTAACTTTAAAAGAATCTGCAGTTCCAAAATTTCGTAAAGCTAGACCAGTGCCTATCGCCTTGCGGGATACAGTTGCCGAAGAACTTAAACGTTGGCAAGATAGTGGGGTGATTTCTCCTGTTTCTGCGAGTCAGTGGGCCTCGCCTATAGTAATTATACCCAAGCCGTCAGGAAAACTTCGTCTCTGTGCGGACTTCAAATCAACAGTGAACAGTCAAACAATTGTAGACACTTACCCTCTGCCCAGACCTGAGGAACTGATGGACAAATTAGGACAGTCTCGCTTCTTTTCCAAGATTGATTTAGCAGAGGCATACTTACAGATTCCACTGGATGACGAGTCAAAAAAGTTTTTCGTCATTAATACTCACATGGGCCTTTTTCAATTTCAACGCCTACCCTTTGGCAGTTCTTCCGCTCCCGCTATTTTTCAGCGTTTTTTGGAACAGCTGACAGTTTCTGTACCGTGTTGTTCGAACTATTTAGATGATATTGTGGTATCCGGACGTACAGTTGAAGAACATTTAGCAAACCTGGAGTGCCTTTTCAAAGTTTTGACTGCAGCAGGTCTACGTTGCAATAAAGCAAAGTGTTCGTTTTTTCAAACTGAAATAGAGTACCTAGGTCATGTGATTAATGCCCAAGGAATCCATCCCTTACAGTCACATCTTCGAGCAATCAAAGACTTGCCTCCTCCTAAGAATGTGCACGAATTGCAAGCAGTGATGGGAAAGCTGAACTATTATTTCAGGTTTATTCCCAATGCCTCTCAGATTGCAGCTCCACTGCATCGCTTACGTAGGAAGAATGTTCCTTTTGTATGGTCTAAAGATTGTCAGGTTGCCTTTGACAAACTAAAGTCTTCACTACTCAGTGATGCATGTTTGATTCCCTTTGACCCACAGAAGCCTGTAGTGTTAGCAGTTGACGCCTCGTCGTACGGTGTGGGCGCGGTTCTGTCACATCGTATTGGATGTCACGATCGTCCTATTGCCTTTGCATCCAAGCTACTGACGCCGACGCAACAGAATTACAGTCAGATAGAAAAGGAGGCCTTAGCAATCATTTACGGCGTCACAAAGTTTCATCATTATCTCTATGGCAGAAAATTCTATTTGTTGACAGACCACAAGCCTCTCACGTCGTTGTTCTCACCCACAAAGCCAATTCCGCCACGTACGGCACAAAAGCTTCAGAGATGGTCCTTGATATTGTCTAATTATCAGTATGAGATTTTGTACCGACCTACCACTAAACATGCTAACGCGGACACACTTTCCCGACTTCCGGTTGGCCAGGATGTATCATTTGATTCTTCAGAAATGGCATGTTGTCAGATAGACTCCAGAGATGCTTCCGCTGTTGCAGACTTTCCTTTAAACTCTCGTCGGGTTGCACAGGAAACAGCTGCGGATGCAGACCTAAGTGTGGTAGCACGTTTTGTTCGCTCAGGTTGGCCTGCCAGAGCCAAAGACATTGATCGGCCTCTGGTTCGACGTTATTTTGCACAACGTCATGCATTGTCTTTAAGTCAGGGTGTATTGTTGTTGCATACCGACAACGACCAAGCAAGAGTGATTGTTCCTCGTTCCCTGCAACGAGAAGTATTACGCCTCCTGCATCAAGGACATTGGGGTATTGTTAGGACAAAGCAATTGGCCAGACGTCATTGTACCTGGGTTGGTATGGACGCTCAGATAGAGAGCATGACGTCACAGTGCACTGTTTGTGCGGAGCATCAGGCAGCTCCTCCGCAACGTTTCTCAGACTGGCCACGCCCCAAGGGACCATGGCAACGTTTACATATTGACTTTGCCGGACCATTCTGGAATACGCGCTGGTTAATTGTTGTAGACGCTTTCAGCAAGTTTCCTTTTGTGATTGCCATGAACTCAACGACGGCGTCTAGTACAATCAGTGCCTTAACATCAGTGTTTTGCATCGAAGGCTTGCCTGAAACTATCGTCAGTGACAATGGACCTCAGTTTGTTAGTGCGGAATTTCAACAGTTTTGTCGTGTGAATGGCATTTAGCATATCACCACCGCACCTTTTCACCCTCAGTCCAATGGTGAAGCAGAACGTTTCGTTCGAACATTCAAGTCTCACATGGAAAAGATGAAAGGTCAGCACTCCAGGCAGCAAGCTCTTCAAATTTTCCTGTCTACGTATCGGTGCATGCCACGTGACGGCCCGTCTCCTGCCGAGCTGCTACACGGCCGCCGTCACCGCACTCTCCTTCACCTGCTGCAGCCTCCCACGCACCGAGTCGGTTCGTATGGCGCTACGCGTTTTCAGGTTTCCACGCCGGTGCTGTACAGGGTGTTTGCTGGAAACAAGAAGACATGGTTGCCGGGCACCATTCAACGCGTGCTTGGTCGCCATATGTTTGTTGTCCGTTCTTCCACAGGGTCGGAGCTGCGGCGCCACGCAAACCAATTGCGCCTGCACAGACCGCGCGATCCTGTCTCCGGTTTCTTGATTCCAGACCCAGTTCACCGCCAGGGAGCACAGCCACATCGTTCGTCCCCGGACTACGAGATCCCTATGGACGTCGACGTACATCCGACGCAGTCGTCGCCGCCGCTGTCGCCTCCGCAGATGACAGCGTCACCGAGAGGAACTCCGGGACCGTGCGGGCCCCCCCAGCTTGGGCCACGCACCTCAGAAGAAGATGACCTGCTCCCTCTGGGCGGGGGCGGGCGCCCTTCCCCAGGTTTCGGCGGGTTCCCTGGAGGATCGCAAGGCGGATGCCGGGGCGCGGACGGCGTCTCGATCCCGGCCTCAGCTACGACGCCCGTCCCACCAGTAACGCCCCCGTCCAGGCCCTCCTCCCAGTGCCGTCGCCGTGGCCCTCAGCCCTACGCCACGACGGCGCGGCGGTTTGGGGGGGAGGGGTGTGGTGTCGCACAAGTACAAAGTGCGCGCCACCGACTTTCGCCGCGCGCCGCCAGGCACGCACGGCGCGGCGTTCTCACGGCGACAGCCACGAGCGCCCTCTGCGACAACTCCGCTCGTGGCTACCACTGAAGGATCGTGCACTTCGCACGGGCACTTCGGACTGAGATAGCAACGAGTTAGGACCTTCGTAATCCGATAGGCACGAGTGAAGACTTTGCTATTGTACAGGCACTAGGCAGGCCTCTAACAACTATGTATCAACGTTCTGCAGTACTATGTAAAAGTTAAGTATTGTTACATTCTGTGCAATATATCTCTTTCTAATTTACTCGAGTGTTTATAGTTTCTGGCTGCTCCCCTCCGTACCTGCACCAGCGTGTCGGTCTCATTCCACTCGGCCACCGACACCTACGACGAGGCTGGGACACAAAAGCGGCAACGAAGTTGGGACACAAAACGCAGAATCCCGGACGGTTGGCCGCCGTAAGCTAATGTGAACAGTTGTAGCAAGGCACGGGAGAAATGCGTTACGGTCGGTCCAGGACGCGTGAGAGCAAGAAACATGGATTCGGCGTCACAGAGGCTGACAGCGAACTCCAGCCCCCACTCCGCGGCTCGTGTGTATGCCGCACTGTGACGTGAGAGGAAATAAAAAAGCCGACAGCAGCGGCGTTAAAGTCGGCCTGCGCGAGCATCAGCGCAGCCAGCTGTGAGTCACACGTGGCCTTCATCACTGCACGGCTCAGCTTTTGCCACGCCGCTGGCGCATCTGACTAACACTTGCAGTTTAATGCTCCCATAGGACAGGCATAAGAGAATCCGAGTACCTAATCAAAGTTTTGCTTACATAAACTGCTGTCTTTTTCTACTTGTCACTTACAAATCTATATATAAGGAATCTTTCTATATAGTGTTCGTGTCCGCACGCGAACGCCTGTGTGTTTTTGTGTGTGTGTGTTCGTATTGCATACAAATCTACAGCTTTGTTCCAATCTCGATAAAATTTTGCACAAATGACCGTCAAACTGAGAGGAAGGCCGCCGTGGTGGTAGGATCTCGTATAACACATCGTTCAGGACGTGACCGGCGAGAAAGACAGGCCTCAGTGCACATATCATGCCACTTAAGCAATGTAGTTCCAAGCCGGCGCGATCGCTAGCCGATTGGCCGGCCGCTGGGGTACTGCCCACTGCGTCATAGCGGGCAGCCACTGAGCTAGCGGTCGCGCCGGCTCGGAACTGCCTTGCTTACGTCGCATGATGTGCGCGCTCAGGCCTGTATTTCCCGTTTGCCGCGGTTCAGGAGATATGACGTCATAAACAACGAGATGCACGAAAACTTCTGCGAGACAATATCGCACGTCTCCTCCTAAACCACTGGATCGAGATAAAAAAAAAAAGAAAAAAGGTGCACATATTCCTTACCATGAGGTGACAATTTCTGTAGTGATACGAACCAGCTACAACACATTGTTCAGGCGATATGACGCGTATAGGGCGTGGCGAGGGTACTTTACTTACGGATTTCGACAAAATCAACAGTTTTGTTTCGATCTCGATGAAATTTTTCACAGTTAACCTGATAAGTTGGCTGTCTATGTAAAATTTCAAGTAGTGCTTGGCGGAGGGTACTTTACCCACGACCTTCGACAGAATGTATATTCCAATCTAGATGAAAGTGCACTTAACCTTCAAAACAAGAGGAACATCACCCAAACAGTGCATGGCAGAGAGTACGTAGACACCACTTCACTGAATACCATGATAGTTAACAGTGTTATATACTTTTTCACAGATGGAGGAGTCAATGGACTAAGATGGTGGAGGGCGAGTTGGACTGAGAAACGAGTAAGTGATTGGCAGAGCAAGGGGAAGGTGGAAATGGGTAGAGAGAGGGGAGACGAGGAATGAACAGGGAGAATGTGGAGATGAACAGAGAGAGAGAAGGAGAGAGAAAGTGGACAGAGAGAGAAAAGGGAAGAATAGTTGGACTTATTTAAGACTGGAATAAATAAGCACTCTGGTGACGCCTGGTTTGCAGGTAGTAGTAAATATTTTAGGAGATCGTAGTATAGACGAATTACAATGAAACGTCATATAACAAATCTTTAGTTTCGATCCGATCTCCGTGAAATTTTGGGCACTTGACTTTCAAAACAAGAGGAAGGTCACTGTCTACATAAAATTTCGTATGGTGTATGGTGGAGGGTACTTAACCTACGGATGAAGTTTTATTCCCATCTCGATCTTAAGAGTGGAATAAATAAGAAATCTGGTGACGCCTGGTTCTTAGCTAGTAGTAAATATTTTAGGAGATGCTAGAATAGATTAACTGCTATAAAAATGACGTATTGCATGTGTCTAATTTTTATTGAGTACAGAGATACAGCTGTCAATAGTATGTAACCCAAAAAACGTAAAGGTAAATGAGGACATGATCACTTATTCTTCCATCAGTTCTTGGTAGAACATCATCATATTGAAATAAAACACTTTTGTGTATTTCTTAGAAGTTTATTTTTATTTAATTTACCGGTTTTCACATTACAAGGCCCAAGTTTCATCCCCCGTGACTATCCGAGAAAGAAAATCATCGCCTTCTTCATTGTAGCGTGTCAAAAACTGAAGAATTTTGGACACCCAAGATGAGCAAAGTTTTCGTCATTTTAGTTTTTAACAATTTCATGAATTAATGATCGTAAGATATGCGGGACTTCCATAGCAAGGGCACTAAGTGTAAACTTACGATTGTGCTTGATCTCTTCAATTGTGTGAACCAGTTCATCATAACCACAGACGGGCGTCCACATCGTTCTTCATCGTGCACTTGATCACGTCCTTCATTGAACAGCCTGACCCATTTTCTAACCATTGCATCAGTAAAACTCGCAGATTTGCCGACGAATTTCCTTTGGTTTAACTTCCTTTGCATTTAGAAAACGAATCACAGATCTGGTTTCACACGCGGCGGCATTTTCAGTTATGGCTGACATTATAAAGAAGCACTACAAAGCACACGTCGGCAGTAGTGATCTGAAAATGGCGTACATGTCTTCTCCTTGAGTCAGAGTAACTGACGCGCATGCTCGGAACTGAGATCGTAGCGCTGCCGAAGATATAACTAGAAACGGAAATTACTTTGTAGACGACTCTCGTATAAACTTGTAAAACAATACACAAAATTGTGCTTTTAATTTAGTATGATGATGTTCTACCAAGAACCGACGGAAAAATCAGTGAAACTGCCATCAATTGCCTTTGCTTTAAGTTTCAAATGTTCAAATGTTTGTTAAGCTTATGGGACTTAACTACGGGGTCATCAGTCCCTAAACTTACAAACTACTTATGAACTAGCTGACACTAAGGACGGCACAAATATCCATGCCCGAGGGGGGATTCGAACCCCCGACCGTAGTGGCCGTGCAGACCGTGACTGGAGCGCCTCAGTCCCCTCGGCCACCGCGGCCGGCGCTTTAAGTTTGTTTGGGTGACATACTAACAGTTGTATCTCTGCACTCAATAAAAATTGGACACATGTTCTTGGAATTTTTTTATTTCGCTATTTTGTGAAAGACTGACATTGTGAGAACCGTGGCTGTGGTATTATAATGTTTATAATTAAAACAGCGACCAGACACAACTATGGTATAAAATGTTTGTTTTCTTAGACCATGACCGGTTTCGGATTTCTTTTGATAAATCCATCTTCAGAAGATTTTTAATGCTTGTCAGCGATAGCCTCGTTTTGCATCAGTTATAGTATCGCAGCTACATTGTGCCTTTTTCTGTGATTACGCGACGATTTCGCCACAGAAAAGGATACAACATGGCTGCCATACTGTAACTGATGCAAAACGCGGCTCCAGCTCAGAAGCATGAATAACCATCTGAAGTTGGATTTGTAAAACGAAATCCGAAACCAGTCATGGTCTAAGAAAACAAACATTTTATATCATACTTGTGGCTGGCCGCTGTTTTAATTATAAACATTTTTATCTCAGTTCGTCTATACTACCACCTCCTAAATTATTTGCTATTTCTCTTTAAACACCCTGTATTTAAATCGTAAAGCAGCTAGAAAGAAAACTCTGTATGAGTACGACGGTGCCAGTTTAGCATGGTTACAGAGGGAGAAAGAATAAGAAACATTAGGGCTTAACGTCCCGTCTACCGAGTGGTCGTTAGAGACGGCTTACAGGAAGGAGGGAGATTTGAGTTTAACGTCACGTCGACAGCGCGGTCATTAGAGACGGAGCTTGCGCTCGGAGTGATTATGTAAGGATAGAGACGGAAACCGGCCGTGCCCTTTGAAAGGAACCATCCCGGCATGTGCCTGTCGTGATTTAGGTAAGTCACGGAAAACCTAAATCTGGATGGCCGGAGGTCTTCCTGAATGCGAATTCAGTGTGATAACCAGTGCGCCAGCTGGCTAGGTGTGAAGAAAGCGTTGAAGAAGAAGTGTGGGACGACCCAACATAGGTTCCTTTTATTTTATTTTATTTTATTTTTTGGTGCCCGCCATTAAAGCAACATACCGCTATTTTCCTATTCTGTGTCGAATTCACAATATAATCATACAAACTATCAACAGACGTTGGTACAGACATCTTCTGCACGGAATATGGGGTTCCGGTCAGCATGCGTCCAAGCTAGCGACGATGTCAGCACACGTATCAAAGTGGTAGTGATTGCCGGCTACTCCCACATTCGAAACCGGTGTGTATACATTCGCAGACAGTGAAGTTTGGCGCAGAGAAGACGCCCAGCAGACGTTGTGGTTGAGGGCCGCAGGAAGAATGGAAGCAGGACAACCGCAAACCAACGAGCATAAACTTCATAGAGTGGCACATAATCACAAACCCACAATCCCCCAGCCCCACAAATACACGCACAACACACACACACACACACACACACACGGAAAGAGAGAGAGAGAGAGAGAGAGATGTGTTTTACGGCCCACTTTAGATTTGTAGTTTTATAAGTTTTTGCAAACATTTTGGACCAAAATAATAATCTAAATAATAATAAATTATTTAATAATTTATTAATTATCTGAAACCCTTTTAGGAAAAAAATTAGGTAGTGGCGAGTTTCGATCCAGCGGCCTTTCGCGTCATAGTCCAGGCACCTTGCCCAATACGCTACGACTATAAATCAAAACAGAGGTTCTTTAATTTCATACTATTGATGGCCGTTGTTAACTGATGTTAATATGGCATTTGGAGACATTAGATTATCATTTATCGTACGAAGAACGATGTGTTTTTATTAATTCCTCAGTGTGCCGCTGCTTTGAAATGACAACGTGTAAGTTACAATAAGAAAATCATCAAATACGCGAGGAATGTCACGTGACATCTCCGAACGGCTGGTTCTCGTTAATTCAATGGAGGGTGTCAAATCTCCGTTATTTTTGCAATATGTCTCAAACGATACGAGATATGGAAAAAAAAAAAAAAAAAAAAAAAAAAAAAAAAAAAAAAACATAAGGGAGCTAAGTTGTAGAGAATTTTCTCCTCTACCAATTAGGTTATTCAATTTTCGTGTCAGATGAACGGTTCGTTTGCAATTACAATTATATTACAAACGGCTATTTTTGGTTTTTCTACCGTATTTTTTGCCCGAAAAATTTGAAAAAGGGAGGTTCTGGTCTACATCTACATAGGATACTCTGCAAATCACATTTAAGTGCCTGGCAGAGGGTTCATCGAACCACAATTATACTATTTATCTCCCATTCCATTCTCGAATAGCGCGCGGGAAGAAAGAACACCTGAATCTCTCTGTTCGAGCTCTGATTTCTTATATTTTATTCTGATGATTTTTCTACCTATGTAAGTCGCAGTCAACAATATATTTTCGAATTCGGAGGAGAATGTTGGCGATTGGCGTTTCGCAAGTAGCCTACGCCGAAGCGATAAGCGTCGTTGTTGTAATGATTCCTATCCCAGATCCCGTATCATTTCCGTAACGATGTCTCCCCTGTATCGTGACAATAAGAAACGAGCTGCCCTTCTTTGGACTCTTTCGATGTCCTCCGTCAAACCCACCTGATAAGGATCCCACACTGGGCTGCAATACTCCAAAAATGGACGGACAAGCGCAGTGTATGCAGTTTCTTTAGTAGTTCTGTTGCATCTTCTAAGGTTCTGCCAATAAAACGCAGTCTCTGGTTCGCCTTTCCCACGATATTATCTACGTGTTCTTTCCAATTTAAGTCTGAAGTAATAGTAATTCCCAGGTATTTTGTGGAGTTTACGGCCTTCACTTTTGAGTGATTTATCTTGTAAACAACGTATAACGGATTTCTTTTCGTCCTCATGGGCACGACTTCACACTTCTCATTATTTAGAGCCAATTGCCAATTTTTACACCATATTGATATCTTATTCAGATCTTTCTGCAGTTGGTTTTGATCTTCAGATGATTTTACTAGACAGTAAATGACGGCGTCATCTGCAAACATTCTAAGAGAGCTACTTAGATTTTCCCCTAAATCGTTTATGTAAATAAGGAACAGTAAAGGACCAATAACACTACCCTGTGGAACGCCCGATATCACCTCTGTTTTAGTCGATGCCTTACCATCGATTACTACGAACTGTGTCTTATCTGACAAGAAATCCCCTATCCAATCTCTAGCGGCCTACAATTGTGTCTGTAAAATTTGGTGCTGAACGGTTCGTCTTAAAAACAGGGAACACGTTACGGACAGACAGACAGACGGACGGACAGACAGACATACATCCCAAAATCGCCGTTATTTTTGCAAATATCTTTGAAACGCTACGAGATATGAAAAAAAAGAGAGCAAAGTTGTAGAGATTTTTCTCCTCTACAAATTCGGTTATTCTATTTTCGTGTCAGATGAATAGTTAAGCCGTTATTTTCATTTAAATTTCGAGCTGTCAAAAGACGATCGCAAAGGCCCACGTTTAGTGTTACTACCGTAACCTAAAGTGGGCCAAAAATAAAAAAAAATAAAACACACACACACACTCACGCATGCACGCGCACGCACTCACACACACACATACACACACACACACACACACACACAAAGATACCTTCAACACACTTTCAATGAAATAGTTGAATTAAAATAAGCTGCGAAGTTGGTAACACTACAAAACAAACTACAGTGGTCATAGTTATGGCAGCTGATGACAGTGGAACTAGAAAATTGCGAAGTTTTTAGAAATTAGTGGAACTTTTTAAATGTTCAAATGTCTGTAAATCTAATCGGACCAAACTGCGTGGTCATCAGTCCGTAGCTTACAAACTACTTAAACCTAGGTAAACTAACCTACGGACAAACACACACACCCATGCCCCAGGGAGGACTCGAACCTCCACGGCGAGCAACCGCGCGCTCCGCAACGAGGTGCTTTAGACCGCTCGGCTACTCCACCGCGGCGTGGAACTTTTCGACCTGGTTGCCGGAAAGAGGCTGATATGGTGTAGCAAGTGCTGTAAGTACACCATTTCATAGCAAAAAACAAACCGTTTTGAATCAGAAACGTAATGGTTTGTACATATGTAAAAATCTTAACCTTTATGTGTAAACAGAAACATGTAAATATTTCAGCATTGTGACAAAGGCGAAACGCGTATGGGTGAATTATAAAAATAATAACCCTTCATTTGCAGTAGCAAAAAGCGTTTTCTTTAAAAACACTACAGTGAAAATACATTTTATTCAGCTATTGCTCAAATGGCCACTACAAGCAACGTATGAATGTTTGATATTTTCACGCGGTCGCCGCCTTCGCAACAGTTCATAGTTCTGCATTGTGCAGGTACGGTTGGGAACGCAGAAACTTACAAGGAGAGGATCTGACATGTAGGTCGCTGATTTGCGTGAACGTTATATAATGAATATCAAGAGACATGTATTTCTGTTTTTTGATACACAGTAGTTTTTGAAAAAATCAAGGTCAAATTTGATGATGGAAAATCGCGTTTTTAATGTTATACAACGAACGATCTTCTAAAGAAGAGCATCTTTTACAAATATATATGGGTCAAAAGTTAATGACGCTGGAGTAATTAACGTTTTTGTGTTTTCACGCTGTAGCTTGGGTGCTCGTAAACACATAAACTTTCTGAGCGCCGTCGCCGAGCGAGCGGTCCAGGAATTGGACTATTAAACTGTGGATCCAGGTTTGAACATCCATCATGGCAATTTTTGTAAGATTTTGTCGATGTATTTGATAGTATTCTCATATTTTCAATAGCTTTTCTTGCGTTGTTTTGCAGGACAGTACCGGGAAGTGTGATTAATATTCGATAAAGTTGATCATCTGTTGACAGCTGTTTTATTTGTGATAAACAGTACAAAAACATTAAAAATAAGAGATAAATAAAATAAAATAACTGGTAATGTATATTATTACTTAATTCCAATTGCTTCTCGTCTATTCGTTAGCATTATCACAGCCAACATGGTGAAACGTATCATAAAAAGAACCAAAACACAAATATTTCGCCGCGTTGGAGTAGCCGAGCGATCTAAAGCGTCTCGCTGCGGAGCGCGCGGTTGCTCGCCGTGGAGGTTCGCGTCCTCCCTGGGGCATGGGTGTGTGTGTTTGACGTAGGTTAGTTTACCTAGGTTTAAGTAGTTTGTAAGCTACGGGCTGATGACCACGCAGTTTGGTCCGATAGATCTACAAACATTTCAACATTTGAACAAATATTTCTGACATCATGCGCAACACACAAACGACATATTTCCAAAAAAAAATGTTCAAATGTTTGTAAATCTTAAGGGACTTAACTGCAGGGTCATCAGTCCCTAAACTTACAAACTACTTATGAACTAACTTATAGTAAAGACAGCACAAACATACGGGCTCGCGTATCGCAGCATAGCGCCTCAATGCGCTCGGTCACTCCGCCGCGGTGACATATTTCCATATTCACATGCTGTCCGATATATATCGTTCGTTGAAAACATACTTGATTTCTATTGCTGAAGACAGGTGTATCAGATACTAATTTCAGTGCGTACCAAGAGTTCAAAATGTTCAAATGTTTGTAGAGCTTAGGGGACTTAACTACGGGGTCATCAGTCCCTAAACTTACAAACTACTTATGAACTAGCTTATACTAAGGACGGCACAAATATCCATGCTCGAGGGGGGATTCGAACCCCCGACCGTAGTGGCCGCGCAGACCGTGACTGGCGCGCCGCAGACGGCTTGGCCACCGCGGCCGGCCGTACCAAGAGTATAAACCCATATCTTGAAAGACAGCCGTGCACTACTGATCTACATCTACATCTACATCTACATGGGATACTCTGCAAATCACATTTAAGTGCCTGGCAGATGGTTCATCGAACCACCATTATACTATTTATCTCCCATTCCATTCTCGAATAGCGCGCGGGAAGAAAGAACACCTGAATCTCTCTGTTCGAGCTCTGATTTCTCTTATTTTATTCTGATGATCATTTCTACCTATGTAAGTGGGAGTCAACAATATATTTTCGCATTCGGAGGAGAATGTTGGCGATTGGAGTTTCGCAAGTAACCCACGCCTCAGCGATAAGCGCCGTTGTTGTAATGATTCCCATCCCAGATCCTGTATCATTTCCGTAACGCTGTCTCCACTGTATCGCGACAATACGAAACGAGCTGCCCTTCTTTGGACTCTTTCGATGTCCTCCGTCAAACCCACCTGATAAGGATCCCACACTGGGCTGCAATACTCCAAAAATGGACGGACAAGCGCAGTGTATGCAGTTTCTTTAGTAGTTCTGTTGCATCTTCTAAGGATTCTGCCAATAAAACGCAGTCTCTGGTTCGCCTTTCCCACGATATTATCTACGTGTTCTTTCCAGTTTAAGTCTGAAGTAATAGTGATTCCTAGGTATTTTGTGGAATTTACGGCGTTCACATTTGATTGATTTATGTTGTAAACAAAGTTTAACGGATTTCTTTTCGTACTCATGTGGACGACTTCACACTTCTCATTATTTAGAGTCAATTGCCAATTTTTACACCATACTGATATCTTATTCAGATCGTTCTGCAGTTGGTTTTGATCTTCAGATGATTTTACTAGACGGTAAATGACGGCGTCATCTGCAAACAACCTAAGAGAGCTACTTAGATTTTCCCCTAAATCGTTTATGTAAATAAGGAATAGCAGAGGACCAATAACACTACCTTGTGGAACGCCCGATATCACCTCTGTTTTAGTCGATGCCTTACCATCGATTACTACGAACTGTGTCCTCTCTGACAAGAAATCCCCTATCCAGTTGCAAATTTGGGGCGATATACCATAACCACGCAATTTGATTAAAAGCCGTTTGTGAGGTACGGTGTCAAAAGCTTTCTGGAAATCAAGAAATACGGAATCGATTTGCGAACCTTTGTCGATAGCACCCATCACTTCGTGTGAATATAGAGCTAGTTGTGTTTCGCATGAACGATATTTTCTAAATCCGTGTTGACCTTGGGTCAATAGATCGTTCTGTTCGAGATAATTCATAATATTTGAATACAGGATATGTTCCAAAACCCTGCTGCAAATTGACGTCAATGAAATAGGCCTGTAGTTTAGTGGGTTACTCCTGCTGCCTTTCTTGAATATAGGTGTGACCTGTGCAACTTTCCAATCTTTTGGTACAGATCCTTCTATGAGAGAGCGGTTGTATATGACTGTTAAGTAAGGAGCTATCGCTTCAGCATAATCAGATAGAAATCTAATGGGTATACAATCCGGACCAGAAGACTTGTTCTTATTAAGTGATTTTAGTTGCTGCACTACTCCGATGATATCTACTTCTATGTTACTCATTACGGCATCTGTTCGTAATTCGAAACCTGGAATATTGGTTTCGTCTTCTTTAGTGAATGAGTTTCTAAAAGCTAAGTTTAGTAACTCTGCTTTAGTAGCGCTGTCATCGGCAGGATCGCCATTACTATCACGTAGTGAAGGTATTGTTTGTGACTTTCCCCGAGTATATTTAACATATGACCAAAATCTCTTTGGGTTTTCAGTCAAATTACGAGAAAGAGTTTCGTTGTGATAAATGTTGTAGGCATCTCGCATTGAAATCCTCGCTAAATTTCGAGCTTCTGAGTACAATCGCAAATCCTGGGGATTTCGTGTTCGTTTAAATTTAGTATGCCTTTTCCTTTGCTTTTGCAACAGTGTCCTAACCTGTTTTGTGTACCAAGGGGGATCGCCTCCTTCTTTTATTAATTTATTAGGTATAAAACTTTCAATTGCTGTCGATACCACTTCTTTGAATTTGAGCCACATCTGGTCTACACCTACGTTTAGTGTTAGAAACGAGTGGAAGCTGTCTTTCAAGAAGCAATGTATTTTGTTTCTATCTGCTTTCCTGAACAAATATACTTTGCGTTTATTTTTGGTAACTTTGGGACTTTCGATATTCAATTTCGCTACTACAGCTCTGTGTTCACTAATACCTGTATCCGTTTTGATGCTCATTATGAGCTCAGGATTATTTGTTGCTAAGAGATCAAGTGTGTTTTCACATCCATTTACAATTCTAGTTGGCTCATGAACTAATTGTTCGAAGTAATTCTCAGAGAATGCGTTGAGTACAATTTCGGACGATGTTTTATGCCTACCTCCTGATTTGAAAATATAATTTCGCCAACAGATCGAGGGTAAATTAAAATCACCACCTACTATTATCGTGTGAGTCGGGTACGTTTTTGTAATTAGACTCAGGTTTTCTTTGAACCTTTCTGCTATTGTATCGTCAGAGTCGGGAGGCCGGTAAAAGGAACCGATTATTAACTTCTTACGATTTTCGGGTACAACCTCTACCCATAATAGCTCGCACGAACTATCAACTTCAACTTCGCTACATGAAATACTACTTTTGACGGCGACAAACACGCCCCCACCTATTTTGTTTAATCTATCCTTTCTGAATACCGTTAGATCTTTTGAAAATACTTCTTCTGAACTTATTTCCGGCTTGAGCCAACTTTCGCTGCCTATAATGATGTGTGTTTCGGTGCTTTCTATTAACGCTTGCAGTTCTGGAACTTTCCCGACACAGCTACGACAATTTACAACTGTTATACCGATAGTTTCCGGATCTACATTTCTCCTGTGATCCACCTGAACCCTTTGAGATTGCCCATTTTCTATTTCCCCGAAGCTCTTTATCCTAAAAAACCGCCCAGTCCACGCCACACAGCCCCCGCTACCCGTGTAGCCGCTTCCTGCGTGTAGTGGACTCCTGGAAACCCACCACCCGATGGCGCAAGTCAAGGAATCTGCAGCCTACACCGTCGCAGAACCGTCTGAGCCTCTGATTCAGACCCTCCACTCGGCTCTGTATCAGAGGTCCACAGTCGGTCCTGTCAACTATGCTGCAGATGGTGAGCTCTGCTTTCATCTTGCAAGCAAGACTGACAGTCTTTACCACTTCAGTTAGCCGCTCGAAACCTGAGAGGATCTCTTCAGATCCGAAACGACACACATCATTGGTACCGACGTGAGCCACCACCTGCATTTGGCTGCACCCCGTACCCTTCATGGCATCCGGGAGGACCCGTTCCACATCTGGAATGACTCCACCCGGTATGCACACGGAGTGCACGTTGGTCTTCTTCCCCTCCTTGGCAGCCATCTCTCTAAGGGGCTCCATCACCCGCCTAACGTTGGAGCTCCCAACTACAAGTAAACCCACCCTCTGTGAAAGCCCGGATCTTGCAGGCTGGGAGGTGACAGGGTGAGAGACACCATCCGACTCAGGAACGTCGTCCTGAGCAGACAGCGCCTCAAACCTGTTCGCAAGACGAACCGGGGAGGCCTCACGATCGGTCCCCCGGAATGTCTTGCGCCTCCTGCCACGCACTGGAGCAACCTCCCACGCAACCACGGGTGGGATGTCTGCCTCACTGCTAGCAGTTTCAGGGCATGTGGGTGCCGCAGGCCGATCGGTGGAGACGACGGGAGTCCGTTCGGTCCCCACCGCCGGCCAACAACAACGACGCCCATCGATCGCAGCTTCCAACTGTGCAACCGAGGTTAACACAGCTTGAAGCTGGGAGCGAAGTGTCACCAGCTCAGACTGCATCCGCACACAGCAGTCACAGTCCCTATTCATGATTACAGTGCCAACAAAAACAAAAACTACAGTCGCGATGCGTTCAAAGGAAAACTAAACTGTTCGTTAGAACGCGGATGTGAATCCAATACGCACGACAGCTCAGTATAACTTTACAAATTGAGACGAGAAAGTGTAGACGAAAATCAAAATACTATATGTCGCTTCTAATCAGAAAACAAAGACAGACGACTGTCGCGACGCGATTCACACGGCGGAATAATACACTAACCAGAGATTTAAATTACTGTAACAACAAATACACACAGACTGTAGTTTTCGCTGCAGAGCAAAATATTAACACACACACACGTAGAATTTTATGAACACTGATAACTTTCCATCCCAATATACTCCACCCTTTTATCATTATGAACCCTCAAGCAACAATGCAACCAATAAAACCATTTTCAAAGAGTAAAAATAATTTTCAAAGAGTAATTATTGTTCACATTTCGCGCTATATTCTTCAAATTACTAAATATTTATCAGATCGCTAAAAAACAGTGCCTAAAACCTTCCTCAGGTATAAATTAGTAACTGTACAAATATTTAAGTCCCTGTGTCTTGTCGTTTTGACGTGATAAGCGTACACCGAACAGACTTTCCCATATATATATATATATATATATATATATATATATATATATATATATATATATAGCTATCCGACCGCCATAAAACCGTGCCTAAAGCCTTCCCCAGGTAGACATTAGTAATTGTACAAATTTTTAGCTCTTTATGTCTTGTGGTTCAGACGTGATAAACGTACACCGAACAGACATTCACATTTATAGATATAGATTGAAAACCCTATTTTCCATCATCAACTTTGACGTTGATTTTTTTTCAAAAACTACTGAGTGGCTAGCAAAAACCGAAACACGTGTCTCTTTATATTTAATATAGAACGTCGATGCAAAATTTGATGGAAATCAGTGACCGACATGTTGGACCATCTCCACGTCAGACAACGCGCCGCGTCGTCCTGCTAGCGGCCGCCGAGTTGGGTCTCTCGGGTACATGCACCACCACCACCTAGAGAGAAGGCCAAGGCGCTCTCATGTGACGTCATGCAGAGTGGGCTGCGCGCGCATAGCTGACAGGGTAGCCGCTGGGGCACGGCCCACTATGCCGAAGCAGCGAGCCAGTCAGCTATGCGCGCGCAGCCTGCGCTGCATGACGTCACACGAGAGTGCCGCGGCCTTCTCTCGAGGTGGTGTTGGTACATAGCGGGTAAGGCGGTTTGTGGTCGGGTAGGATCGGGTACGGTCGGGACCGAGTGTGCTTGGTGCGTGTCACGTCCGCGGCGCGGCGTGCTGTGTGGGACAAGCGGTCCGCAGCTCCGCCACTCTGCTATCTCGGATATTTCTGTGTCTGCAACCGATTAAGTCTCTAAAACTGTACACTACCACACTAAAGTAAATTTTTGACGTGTTTCGCGGAAGATTTGACAATTGACAGTTCTTAAAAGTAATTCTACTGAAGTTCTGTCTTGCCTATGGCGTGTACTATCACCAAGAGGTGAAGAAATACATTTTCTGATTACATAAGTGCCACTTCGTCACATCTCAACAAAGGGAAATCATAAGTGGAAAGAATGCAAATAAAATGCACACCTTGGTATATTATCAGTTGTAGGTTGTTGCTTGTTAAGTTCGCGTTGAGTGTACCTTTTGGAGTGGAAGCGACCTGAGTGTCTAAGAAGATTTGTGTTTGAAACCGTTATCATGGGCTCAATACTTGATGATAATCCGTGGCCACATCTAAGTGATTTTGTTGATTTTATATCTAGATCGTGATCCCTCAGCTATGGTTCTCGTAGGCGGTCAGCAGAGAACTGCCGTTGTGTTGCACTGCACCCCCCAAAATAGTCAGCGCGCAATATGTGGCAGTATCGAGCTGGTCTCACGTGACTGTGCGGAGGAAAATAGTTCCGGTTTAGTGCACTCTCTGGCGGTGCTGGTCGCGTCCTCTGGTGACTCCGGAACCGCCGCTGTGGAACGCCTCACTGGTATGCATCCATGGGCTTGGACCCCGCATTGCGGGTTGTCCGCTCGTCAGGCGAACCACCGGCACATGAAATCCTTCCCCCACAGAGAGATCAGCCAGACGGAGGTCTGTGTCAGAGTCTGGATCGAAGTCCATGGCATCAGATGAGCCTGCCAGTGTGTGGTTCACCAGAGGTGTGTGGTTGCCGTCCATTGGTATTGTTGGACAGGGTGCTGGAGTTGGCTGCCCACCATCGTCCATTGACATTGGAGGGGCCTTAGAAAAGGATCGGTCTTGCAGGGCCTGCCAGCTTCCTGGTCGACAGGCGTACAACAACAAGAGGTGATGAATCGACTGCAGTCGTCACTGATGGCTCCTGAGGTGCACCTGCTTCAGATGTTTGATTCGAAGGAAGCCATCTGAAAGTTTAATCTCCACCATTGCTCGTCCCAGTAGTTTTGTGACCACATCCAGATCCCAACGGCGGCCGCGGCGGGAGAACATCAGCTACCAGACATCATTGTGGACAGCAAACCGGTGTTGCTGACCTCGCCCAATGTGCTCTACAGGTCCTTGTGGAGCGAGGAAGGAGAGGACTGAACGCTGTGAGCGCCCATGGAGCCACTCCACCGGACTGGTTCCCTCCTGTGGAGTGTCCTGTAAGAGCCCAAAAAGATGGACATAGCATCGCCCAGTGAGGGGTGTGTGGAGAGCTTTGACATTTGATTCTTGACCATACAAACCACTCTCCCAGTCCATAGGATGAAGTGTACCACGGCAATGCAATTGGATGCACTGAAGGTCATGAATTCTGCGGACATAAATTGAGGGCCATCGTCGGTCACAATTGTCTCTGGTTGGCCTTCAATGGCGAAGATGCGAGTGAGCGCCTGGATGACGTGAGTCTATGGTATGTAGGAAATCTGGGAGACGTAAGGAAACCAGAGCTGGCGTCAACTGCAATAAACCATGAGGAGCCCAGAAAGAGTCCTGCGAAGTCCAAATGGAGACTGGACCAGGGTGGTGATTTCTCTGGCCATGGGAAATACCGATGTGCAGGAGAAGCTTGTTTGGTTTGGGAGGAGAAGCAGGCTGCTACCATAGAGGCGATATCTGCGTCGTTCCCCTTCCAATAGACATGTTGATGTGCGAGGCGTTTTGTTAGCACGACTCCCCAATGACCACGATGAAGCAGGCTGAGGACCTTGTGTGTAGGGAGGGAGGAATGACAACCCGTAGTCAGGCGTTTTTGCCCTGGATGAGAAGAAAACCATCACGGACAGAGAATTCGTGCTGTTGATACCAATAATTTTGAACGCCTGGGGTACACACCTGCCATCGATCTGACGGCCAACCCTGCTGAACCAGCTGGATGATTTCACATAGGACTTGGTCCTCTGCAGACTGCGTGGCTATTAGTTTTGCGTCAACGGGAAGGGACGTGAGAATGTGTTTTTATTCTGCGTCTAAGTTGCAGCACACTGCTGGATCATTGTCAAATGAAGGATCCTGACCTAATGGTAGCCAGGAGAGGAGATCGGCATTGTTATGGTTAGTCATCGAGCAATACTGAATATCATAAGAGTAATTATCCAGAAATAAGGCCCACCGTTGGAGGTGTCTAGAGATGTTTCTATCATACCAAAAGAGAGGCAGCAGGGGTTTGTGGTCAGTCAAGATGGTAAAATGACGACCATAAACATAGTCATCGAACTCCTTTTCAATTTGCCGTAGTTGCACTGTGCTGGTGTCATTTGTTTGGAGATAAAGGCAACTGGTCGTTCCACCCCATCGACACTGTGCGAAAGGACTGCACCCACATCATAATCAGATGCATCTGCCACAACAATCACAGCGAGTGATGGATCAAAGGCCATAACACATGTGGGCTGAAGCAAGGCCTCACTGAGATTGCAGAAGGCACTTTCACATGCCGTGTCCCAATTCCATGTCACATTCTTACGTAAGAGGCGTAATAATTCAGGTAGCCCAATACGGATTGCAGCTGATTGACTTCCGAAGGGGACGGTAAATCCTGCATGGCTTGGACATGATGAGGCAGCGGCCAAATACCCGTGGCACTGAGGACGTCTTGCGAGGGTGAAGATTGGGGTGAGAGTTTAATTTAGGGAAAGTTTAATTTTTAAAACTCACAACCACCAATTGCGAACCAAATTCCTAAACATGCAAAAACACTGGAACTGTGATTGCTACTGTTTGACGCGTTTTCTAGGGGATGATATCACACCTTCGCAGCTTTCCTTCCCTGCATATGATTAACAAAAAAATTCATAATAAAGTAAGTTCATGTGAGAAAAAGGGTGTACTAACTACTATCTTTGAAAACACGTGGAAGTTCACTTTATGTTGTTTATTACACCATATTAAAACCCTGTGGCTGATACATCTGTACGTCGACACATTTATCAAATAAAGTTATAGCTCGTGAGCCCCCAGACAAAATGAATATTTGTCGCAAATAGTTTTCACACCATGTGCCTGCATCAAACACCGTTTATGTTCATGCCTATGTGACGACACGTGTTACATTAACAAAACACAGTCACTTTAATTCAGTACGATGCACACCTTGTTCCACTGGCCAAATATTCACAACACACAGTAGCACTCGATACAACTTGGTGCAATCTACGACGAGCAACCACACTTGGCAATTGCCACACCAAAATCTATAGTCTACACCTGGAGATCCACATGCCGACTGTGTAGAGCGACGCCGCCCGGCCAGCTACCCCACTCGCTCCCGACTCCTCACTTCCTGCCCACGCGCGCGCGCGCCAAAAGCCCAACTGCCAGGTTTTTTCCCTACGTCATCAACTTCCCCATGTGAGCTGTTCTAACCGATTTGCTAACGTACAGCGCTCAGCCAATACATTTCTAAAACTTTACTTAAAAATAAAATAATTATACTACACATTAAACAAATTTCTTCTTAGTTTTTTTATATTGGTATAAACATCCTTTGTACTATTTATTATAATCGTGCAATTTCTTATATCACAGATAAGTGATTTAACTGAATATTTCAAGATAAAATACACAAGATTAATTAAAAATAAAATGAGAAATAGTTAATATATTATTTTTATAAACAAACATTGCCATGCTAGTTGTGTAACTGCCTTGTCTTCGTTGGTAATTTATTACTTTTCATTGTCAATTAAACATATTACCCCAGATGTGACTTCATCAGCTAATGTATTGTTTATTTATCAACAGGCTATTTTGTAATGAGGGCCTTAAAGGTTCCTAACTGCATCGTATTACTTCAAATGCAAGTAGTATTAGAATATTTTATTTCACGCTGTGCACTGCACTGCACCTGGCACTCGCCATTGTCCCTCTCTCCCCTCACCGGAAACGAACCTGGAAAATCCTAAGTTGGAACAAGCCACCAACGTCGGCCTGCTCGCTGGCCTCCCGTCAGCTACAAGCACACAGCAAATCTCAACGTGGAGAATTTCTACCTATGGCCTAACTATAAATGTTGTCACCCAACTGCGTACATACATTGCTACCATAATTATTAAGATTAAAATTGTGTAACATTTGGTGCATTGGCATGGTCACTGTCTGCAGTGAACTTCATATTGTTTAATTACAAATGCTGTTAATTACCAATATTTCTAATTGGCGGTAATCTCACAGTCTCGTAAGTGTTAAGACGCCAGCTCCGTGCAAACGTTGAAGCTCTGCCTGCAATTTGTCACGAAGAGCGAATGGTACAGGCCGGGCTTTGAAGAACCGGGGTACGGCCGTTAGAAGGAGCGTGACGTGTGCCTTAAATCCTTGGACACCAGCAGTAGAAGGCTCGAACATCGTATGATACTTTGTGTGAAGAGTCTAGAGATAGGAACTGGCGGATCCTGACTGGATGCTCCTAGTGGTATCGTAGAATTCCAGCCCCAAGGCATCGAAAAGGTCAACTCCCAGCAAGTTCGTCGCTCCCGGTACATTCATGAAAAGGAGACGCTTCCTGCAAGTTGTGGCGCCATGTTTGATGAGTGCTGTAAACTGTTCTTTAACCATCACTAAGTCATTGCTGTAACTTCGAAGGTTGTGGGTGAATGGTTGAAGAGGGGGAGAGCCCAAGCGTTTGTAAGTTTCCACACAATGATAGAAGAGGTAGACCCAGTGTCCACCTGGAAGTCAACAGGGTTGCCATTGACCAACACCAACAGGGTTACCTGTTTATCGTGAACAGGAAGCACTGCATGAACATGGAGATCCTCCTAATAAGCCGTGCGTAGGTAGTCGTCTGAAGCAGGATCGACCTGAGTACAGTCAACTTGCATCCTGGAGACAGACTTAGGCCCTGCGCCCCGTTTTGACACATGAGTTACATTTGGTACAGCGAAACTGACACTGATGCCTAGGGTGTGGGGCACAACAGTCTTTGCAAGAGGGTAACTGCGTAAGGCCGCAAGTGAAGGAGGTTTGTTTACCAAAAGGAAAATGGGGAGGGGGTTGCTGAGGTGTCTGTCGGTGGGTGGGGCGGGCCTCATGCACCTGAAATGGCTCATGGAAGGAAGCGGACGCTTGGGAGACTGTTCAGACGCTCGAATAACTGGAAGTCATGCATCTAAGGAGGGGTCCCAAAGTTTTAGTAAGTCCTTCCAGATGACCTTGTCGGCGGCATTAACCAAGATCATATCCCTTAGGACGAGCGATGCCGCATACGATTGTTGGCAGCTTTCATTGACACATCAAAATCAGTAGTCCCTTGATAAGCCCTGGAGGGTAGCGATTCATTCCAGATAAGACTGACCTTGCTTCTTGTGACAGCTAAAGAATTTGTGTTGAGCTGTCGTAACATGCACTTGTGAGACGAAGTACTCCTGCAAGCAAAACTTCAGTTCGTCAAAGGGCATGTGGTTCATGCTCCAGTTTTAATTGCTGAAGAAGACGGTAAACCTCAGGACCAACGTAGGCGAGGAAGAACGCCCTACGGTGGACATCACCAGAGACACTGTATGCCAAGAACAGTTGTTCAAGGCGGGCCGTGTAGTTTGCCCAAGATTCCACCTGCCTATCAAACGCCAGGAAGGGTGGAGGCCCCCCCCCCGGAGTCCTAATAACAGGAAGAGAACAAGGCGTGCGGTGGGCTGCGTGCGTAGCTGAAGCGCTAACGGCCGCCATTGCCTGCACAAGTTTCGTCTGGTCCAACTGCATGTCCCGTTTCAAATGTTTGTATAGCTTATGGGACTTAACTATGGGGTCATCAGACCCTAAACTTACAAACTACTTACAAACTAGCTAATACTAAGGACGGCACAAATATCCATGCCCGAGGGGGGATTCGAACCCCCGACCGTAGTGGCCGTACAGACCGTGACTGGAGCGCCTCAGTCCCCTCGGCCACCGCGGCCAGCTACGAGCAGGACAACAAAGAAGACTACCTTCTTGACCACCAGAGTCCGAAAAAAATTCCTTTTCGCTACTGCTATACCTCGCCTCAGGAGATAATAGTGAAAGACAGTGTCTGATACGGAAATTGTATTTATTGACAAGACAAAGTAATCGTCTTCTGGAAACAAAACAAACTAACAAACTTACGAAACTAAGGCAAAAACAACAAACATCAACTAAAAGTTTTCTTCTTCAGCAATTAGGTACACGCCAGGGAGATAATGACAGCCTTGAGAGAACGGCCAGGGAGACGGAGGTGGACGACATATTCCGTTGTGGGAAGTCCTGGAGGTGCGACGTCGCTGGCAGGGACTCTTCCCCGGAGGCGTCGGTCGCGATCCCTCAGCTATGGTTCTCGTAGGCGGTCGGCGGAGAACTGCCGTCGTGTTGCACCGCGCCCACCTAAATAGTCGGCGCGCAGTGATACGTGGCAGTCTCGAGCGGGCTCACGTGACTGTGCGGAGGAAAATAGTTCCTGTTTAGTGCGCTCTCAGGCGGTGCCCGTCGCGTCCTCTGGTGACTGCGGAACCGCCGCTGTGGGCCGCCTCACTGGTATGCATCCTTGCGCTTGTACCTTGCATTGCGGGTTGTCCGGTCGTCAGTCGAACCACCGGTACATGACACGAAGCCTACTGAGTTCTGTTAACACGATCAGTTTGCTACGGTGTTATCCCTTCACCTGCACGGATGTTGAAGTATTCTGTAAATGAATGTAGCACAGAAAATCCATCAACATGTGCATAACCGCCACTCCTTGCTAATGGTCCAAGATTTTCAGTAGGTAGTGGTTCACCCACTCCCATGAACCACAGACATTGCCGAGGTGGGGTGGCTTGCGTGCCTCAACGATACAGATAGCCGTACCGTAGGTGCAACCACAGCGGAGGGGTATCTGTGGAGAGGCCAGACAAACGTGTGGTTCCTGAAGAGGGGCAGCAGCCTTTCCAGTAGCTACAGGGGCAACAGTCTGGATGATTGACTGAGCTGGCCTTGTAACATCAGCTAATGTGGCTTTGCCACACAGCTACTGCGAACGGCTGAAAGCAAGGGGAAACTACAGCCGTTACCTTTCCCGAGGACATGCAGCTCTACTGTATGAACATATGATGATGGCATCCTCTCGGGTAAAATATTCCGGAGGTAAAATAGTCCCCCATTCGGATCTCCGGGCGGGGACTACTCAGGAGGATGTGATCATCAGGAAAGACAGTACTGGCATTCTACGGGTCGGAGCGTGGAATGTTAGATCCCTTAATAGAGTAGGAAAATTTAAAAATTTAAAAAGGGAAATGAATAGGTTGAAGTTAGATATAGTGGGGATTAGTGAAGTTCGGTGCAGGACGAGCAGGATTTCTGGTCAGGAGGATTATAAATACAAAATCAATTGGGGGTATCACAGGAGTAGGATTGATAATGAATAAGAAAATAGGAATGCGGGTAAACTACTATGAGCAGCACAGTGATCGCATTATCATTGTGAAGATAGATACGAAGCCAACACCGACAACAGTAGTACAGTTTTATATGCCAACTAGCTCTGCCGATGATGAGGAAATCGAAGAAATATATGAGGAGCTAAAGGAAATTATTCAGACAATAAAGGGAGAGGAAAACTTAGTTGTTATGGGAGACTGGAATTCGGTAGTAGGACAAGGAAGAGAAGGGAAGATAGTAGGTGAATATGGTCTGGGCAAAAGGAATGAAAGAGGAAGCCGCCTGGTAGAATTTTGCACGGAATATAATTTAGTTATAACAAATACCTGGTTCAAGAATCACAAAAGAAGGTTGTATACGTGGAAGAGACCAGGCGACACCGGGAGATAAGAGATAGGTTTTATAATGGCAAGACATAGATTTCGGAACCAGGTTTTAAACTGTAAAACATACCCAGGGGCAGATATAGACTCTGACCATAACTTGTTGGTTATGACCTGTAGGCTGAAACTGAAGAAACTACAAAAAGGTAGGAAAATAAGGAGATGGGACCTGGATAAATTGAAGGAACCTGAGGTCCTTAAGAAATTCAGAGGGAGCTTTAGGCAACAATTGACAGAAACAAGGGAAAATAAAACAGTAGAGGAGGAATGGGTAAAATTGAGAAATAAGATAGTGAAAGTAGCAGAGGACAAAATAGGTAGGAAGGCAAGTCCTACAAAAAATCCTTGGATATCACAGGAGATACTAAATTTAATCGATGAAAGGAGAAAATATAAAAATGCAGTAAATGAAACAGGCAAAATGGAGTACAGACGACTAAGAAATGAGATTGACAGGAAGTGCAAAATGGCTAAGCAGGAGTGGCTAGAAGGCAAATGCAAGGATGTAGAAGAATGTATAAATAGGGGAAAAATAGATACAGCCTACAGGAAAATAAAAGAAACATTTGGAGATAAGAAAAACAGCTCTATGAATATCAAGGACACTGATGGAAAACCAGTTCTCAGCAAAGAAGGGAAAGCTGAAAGGTGGAAAGAGTATATAGAGGGGCTCTACAAAGGAAATGAACTTCGAGACAATATTGTAGGAAGGGAAGAGGATGTAGATGAAGATGAAATAGGCGATACTGTACTGAGAGAAGAATTTGACAGAGCCCTGAAAGACCTAAGTCGAAACAAGGCCCCTGGAGTAGATAATATTCCCTCAGAGCTACTGAAGTCTCTGGGAGAACCAGCCATGACAAACCTGTTTCACCTGGTGTGTAAGATGTATGAAACAGGCGAAGTACCCTCAGGCTTTAAGAAAAATGTTATAATCCCCATTCCAAAGAAAGCAGGTGCAGACAGGTGTGAAAACTACAGAACCATCAGTTTAATAAGTCATGCTTGCAAAATATTAACACGAATTATATACAGAAGGATGGAAAAGCTGGTAGAAGCCGACCTCGGGGAAGATCAGTTTGGGTTCAGGAGAAATGTAGGAACTCGGGAGGCAATACTCACTTTACGGCTTATCCTAGAAGATAGATTAAGAAAAGGCAAACCTACATTTCTAGCTTTTGTAGATTTGGAGAAGGCTTTTGACAATGTTGATTGGAATAAACTCTTTAAAGTTCTGAAGCAAGCAGGAGTAAAATATAGGGAGCGTAAGGTTATTTACAACTTGTACAAAAACCAGACAGCGGTTGTCAGAGTTGAAAGGCATGAAAGGGATGCAGTGGTTGGGAAGGGAGTGAGACAGGGTTGTAGCCTTTCTCCAATGTTATTCAATTTGTACATTGAACAAGCTATAAAGGAAAGCAAGGAGAAATTTGGTGAAGGAATTAAAGTTCAGGGGGAAGAATTAAAAACATTGCGTTTTGCCGACGACATAGTAATTCTGTCAGATACAGCAAAGGACCTGGAAGAGCAATTGAACGGAATGGACAGTGTGCTGAAAGGTGCATATAAGATGAACATTAACAAGAGCAAAACTAGGGTAATGGAGTGCAGTGTAAGAAAATCAGGTGATGCTGAAGGAATTAGATTGGGAAACGAAGCAATAAAGGAGGTAGATGACTTTTGTTACTTGGGCAGTAAAATAAAAAAATGTTGTTGGAATACAGAGGATATAAAATGCAGAATGGCAATGGGTAGAAAAGCGTTCTTGAAAAAGAGAAATTTGTTAACATCGAATATTGATTTAAGCCTAAGGAAGTCCTTTCTGAAGGCATTTGTATGGAGTGTTGCCTTGTATGGGAGTGAGACATGGACGATAAACAGTGCGGACAGGAAGAGGATAGAGGCTTTTGAAATATGGTGCTACAGAAGAATGCTGAAGATTAGGTGGGTGGATCGCGTAACTAATGAGGAGGTATTGAACAGAATTGGGGAGAAAAGAAATTTCTGGCATACCTTGACTAAAAGAAGGGATAGATTGGTAGGACACATTCTTAGACATCAGGGAATTGTGAATTTAGCATTGGAGGGAAGTGTGTGGGGTAAAAGTCGCAGAGGAAGACCAAGAGATGGATACAGTAAGCAGATTCAGACAGATGTAGGTTGCCGTTCTTATGTGGAGATGAAGAGGCTTGCTCAGGATAGGGTATTGTGGAGAGCTGCATCAAACCAGTCTCCGGACTGAAGACCACAACAACAACAACAACACAACACAGTGGTTCACTTCTCTTTAATTCAAAATGAGGCTCGTTATTTTTTTCTATGCATCTCTAAGTAAATTGTGTAAACAACAAGCAACAATAATCAAATTATCAGTCGTTTCTAGCTTCATACTGATCGGCAAATAAAATGTGCGAAATACTTAACAAAGCGAAGGCATTTTCAGAAACTCTACGAGCTTGTGAAAGGCGGTAGTTAAAAATAGCTTTTTTGTGGATAGTACTAGGAACTCAACGAGAGAAAGGTTTCATCGTGTTCGGATGTAATCGAAATGCCTCATCGCTAACAAAAAATATGTGGTACTACTATGTTCGAATCCGGCAGCTTAGTAGGCGGAGGAAACATCTTACCACATGAAAACAGTTTCCCGATATTACTTTTATCAAAAATTCCACTGTCACCTTCTTACCCATATGACCCAACATCAATGAAAATAAATTTGTAGTTCGCGTTAACCACAGCAAGAAGGACGGTAGAGAAAAAAAAATTGCAGTTGTAATACAATGAACCTGACAGTTCAGGGGAAAAAATTCGCAGAAATCTTCCGTCGATGGCACCAATACAGTTAGGAGATTGACATTTTCTTCAAATTCCTTACATTTTGATTTCAACTGGGCAGATGACATCGGTGGCAAAAGGATTGACAGTAACTTCTTACGTAGAACTGACAGCACAACTTGCATAATTTTTACCGATCTAAGGAGATATTCTGAATGCAAATGCCAGTGATCTGAATGTTTCTCCTGATGCCATAAATCTAAAAACAAAATAAAAATAAGATAGGTGTATCTTTAAATATTACTGTTAATAATAACGTACATAATTATTTGACTGTATCGTGTTTTATAGTTGAAGACTGCAAAGGAAAGGAAATAAATAGCCACTTGCTGATATGTTAACATTTTAAAACAAAACAGATCACAAGCGAGTGTAAATTGCCATACAGTTTGCTTGTTTAAGTTACTTTTTATTCTGTTTCATTTTATTATTGACAGAGCATTACTTGTGTTTTTGTAATATATTTTACAGAAGTACATCCAACGTTGAGGCAAATGCAGTGCAAAGCCCACAAGATGATGGTGAACCGAGTAACAGAGAGGTGTGCCAGACATCGCCAACTTTGTCAAATAAAGAATTTTTTCCAAAGACGTGGAAGACATTGCGTCATTCAGACCACCTAGGAAGGGTCGAGACTGTGGTGTCGCACAAGTACAAAGTGCGCGCCACCTACTTTCGCCGCGCGCCGCCATGCACGCACGGCGCGGCGTTCTTACGACGTCAGCCACGAGCGCCCTCTGCGACAACGCCGCTCGTGGCCACCACTGAAGGACATCGGCACTTCGGACTGAGATAGCAACGAGTTAGGACCTTCGTAATCAGATAGGCACCAGTGAAGACTTTGCTATTGTACAGGCACTAGGCAGGCCTCTAACAACTATGTATCAACATTTTGCAGTACTATGTAAAAGTTAAGTATTGTTACATTCTGTGCAATATATATCTCTTTCTAATTTACTCGAGTGTTTATAGTTTCTGGCTGCTCCCCTCCGTACCTGCACCAGCGTGTCGGTCTCATTCCACTCGGCCACCGACACCTACGACGAGGCTGGGACACAAAAGTGGCGACGAGGATGGGATACAAAAGGGCGACGAGGAGTGATAGAACCTTGGACCAGCCCGCTTACAGCAGCCAGACAGCAGTAGTCGGAGCACGCAAAAATTGCTCCCGCCCACCCACCCTTATTATAAGATTTTTGGGGGAACATTTTCAGTTACGTGTTTATGGACTTTTTTGTTGCAGAGCGTCCTCTTCCATATTGCATTTGTGTTTTGTTATAATTTACTTGTATGCGCGGCGCCTAATCGGTCAGCATGGCCACTACCCCGAACCCAAACTTAATGGAAATTATTCAGTTACAGACGGCGCAAATAACACAACTTCTCCAGGCGGTGGCACAGTTGACGACAACTCAACAACAGCCGTCGCATCAGCAGCCCACACCTGCCGCCGCAACACTTCCGACGTTTCGCCAGTACAACGAACGTGAGGAAGAATGGAGCGACTATTTCGCACAGTTTCAAGAACTCGTCGCGGCTCATCAAATTACAGGTCAGAAAGTGAAGCATCTTTTATTGTCCGTGGTGGGCCCCAAAACTTTCGTGTTACTGCAAAAACTATTCCCTCACGCATCTCCTCGTGATGTAGACTTTGAACAAATTGTAGATGCACTGAATGCTCATTATGAAAGAAAAGTTCTCGTAGCCGCTGCGCGGTACCGATTTTTCAGACTTAAAAAATTACCGCAGCAGTCACACCAAGAGTGGATTACGGAATTGAAGGGCTTAACCCGCCAATGTAAATTTACTTGCTCTTGTGGACTTTCGTATAGTGACGTGATGTTGAGGGATGCGATTACGCAGAATATTCAGGACCCCAGAATTAGAGCAGCAATTCTGAAACAGTCTGACCCCTCCTTAGACAGTGTACTGCAGCTTATAGAAGCGCATGATACTTTTGACTTAGCTGATGTAGAAATGCAAAGCCATAGTGTAAATTCAGTGCGCCGCAACGGACGCTTTCCTAGCCGTAGTTCTCAGTATAGCACTAGTGATTCTTATTTTTCTACCGGCCGTGCTGAACAGACAGTGAACAGTAGCCAGTGTAAAAGTGCGACGCAAAGGTCGCCCCGTCGTGTTAGACACAGTAATTTGCATAACGGGCGCCACCGCTCATTTCAGAAAAATGTACGTAAATCTTGCCCCCAGTGTGTGTCTCGCCACAAGCGTGCTCATTGCCCTAGTCGCAACGCAACCTGTTATCAATGTGGCAAATTGGGACATGTGCAGTCTGTGTGTATGCAAATTAAAAACTCAAAGAACAGTAACGTTAGAATCAGTGCTTCGCGGAGTGCGAGAACAGTTAATTCTGTAAATGTCATACACGCTGTAAACTTGAACAGTGCTTTCCTTGGATCTCCATTGCAAGAAAGTAGTTCTGCGCCTATAGCAAATCTATATAGTGCACCACGTAGCAAGCGCCGACGAGCGCGTAAAACAGTGCAACGGAAAAGGGTTCGGGACAAGCAAAATGACTATGAACAGTGCATTCCTGTAGTGAAAATAGTGCCTTCTGCAACTGCTCCTTGTAATAGTGCCCAGTACTGTGTAGCTAGTGACAGTAGACATCAAGTAGCTACTCAAAAGTGTAGTGCAGTAGTTAATAAATCTGGAGTAGCTTCGCAGGCTTGCGCGGACGCCGATCCGGCGGTAGTGTCATTTAGTGACAGTGTTGTTAATCCGCTGCGTGCCGAGTCTGCGCCGCTTCCTTCACTACGCGGCCCGCGCAAGCGCAGTAAACAAACCGTAGCAGACGTTGCCCACATTCGCGCACCTGTCGAGCGCCGAAAGCAAAAACTTTTTGTGAATCTTTCCATTGACAATAAGACTGTGCAATTTCAGCTCGACACTGGTTCCGCTGTTACCTTAATTAATAAAGATACTTATGAACTTCTGGGTTCTCCAAAATTATCGCTGTGTCAACAAGTGCTAACAGCTTATACCGGTCAAAATATTCCCGTGCTAGGAACGTGTAGCCTGCCCGCCTCTTTTCAAGGTGTAACAAAAACAGTTGCTTTTGTAGTTCTTCAGGCCAAATCGACACAGAACATTTTTGGACTAGATGCTTTTGACTTGTTTGGTTTATCAATTCAAAGAGATGTGCTTCAAATTTCGTCAATAGTGCCTCAGGATAAAATCAATGCATTGTGTGACAAATATAGTGACTTGTTTTCGCCGGAACTAGGTTGTGCAAAAGACTTCGTGGCACATGTAACTTTAAAAGAATCTGCAGTTCCAAAATTTCGTAAAGCTAGACCAGTGCCTATCGCCTTGCGTGATACAGTTGCCGAAGAACTTAAACGTTGGCAAGATAGTGGCGTGATTTCTCCTGTTTCTGCGAGTCAGTGGGCCTCGCCTATAGTAATTATACCCAAGCCGTCAGGAAAACTTCGTCTCTGTGCGGACTTCAAATCAACAGTGAACAGTCAAACAATTGTAGACACTTATCCCCTGCCCAGACCGGACGAACTAATGGACAAATTAGGACAGTCTCGTTTCTTTTCTAAGATTGATTTAGCAGAGGCATACTTACAGATTCCACTTGATGACGAGTCAAAAAAGTTTTTCGTCATTAATACTCATATGGGCCTTTTTCAATTTCAACGCCTACCCTTTGGCAGTTCTTCCGCCCCCGCTATTTTTCAGCGCTTTTTGGAACAGCTGACAGTTTCTGTACCGTGTTGCTCGAATTATTCAGATGATATTGTGGTATCCGGACGTACAGTTGAAGAACATTTAGCAAACCTGGAGTGCCTTTTCAAAGTTTTGACTGCCGCAGGTCTACGTTGCAATAAAGCCAAGTGTTCGTTTTTTTCAAACTGAAATAGCGTACCCAGGCCATGTGATTAATGCTCAAGGAATTCATCCCTTACAGTCACATCGTATTGGATGTCACGATCGTCCTATTGCCTTTGCATCCAAGCTACTGACGCCGACGCAACAGAATTACAGTCAGATAGAAAAGGAGGCCTTAGCAATCATTTACGGCGTCACAAAGTTTCATCATTATCTGTATGGCAGAAAATTCTATTTGTTGACAGACCACAAGCCTCTCACGTCGTTGTTCTCACCCACAAAGCCAATTCCGCCACGTACGGCACAAAAGCTTCAGAGATGGTCCTTGATATTGTCTAATTATCAGTATGAGATTTTGTACCGACCTACCACTAAACACGCCAACGCGGACACACTTTCCCGACTTCCGGTTGGCCAGGATGTATCATTTGATTCTTCAGAAATGGCATGTTGTCAGATAGACTCCAGAGATGCTTCCGCTGTCGCAGACTTTCCTTTGAACTCTCGTCGGGTTGCACAGGAAACAGCTGCGGATGCAGACCTAAGTGTGGTAGCACGTTTTGTTCGCTCAGGGTGGCCTGCCAGAGCCAAAGACATTGATCGGTCTCTGGTTCGACGTTATTTTGCACAACGTCATGCATTATCTTTAAGTCAGGGTGTACTGTTGTTGCATACCGACAACGACCAAGCAAGAGTGATTGTTCCTCGTTCCCTGCAACGAGAAGTGTTACGCCTCCTGCATCAAGTACATTGGGGTATTGTTAGGACAAAGCAACTGGCCAGACGTCATTGTACCTGGGTTGGTATGGACGCTCAGATAGAGAACATGACGTCACAGTGTACTGTTTGTGCGGAGCATCAGGCGGCTCCTCCGCAACGTTTTTCAGACTGGCCACGCCCCAAGGGACCATGGCAACGTTTACACATTGACTTTGCCGGACCTTTCTGGAATACGCGATGGTTAATTGTTGTAGACGCTTTCAGCAAGTTTCCTTTTGTGATTGCCATGAACTCAACGACGGCGTCTAGTACAATCAGTGCCTTAACATCAGTGTTTTGCATCGAAGGCTTGCCTGAAACTATCGTCAGTGACAATGGACCTCAGTTTGTTAGTGCGGAATTTCAACAGTTTTGTCGTGTGAATGGCATTCAGCATATTACCACTGCACCTTTTCACCCTCAGTCCAATGGTGAAGCAGAACGTTTCGTTCGAACATTCAAGTCACACATGGAAAAGATGAAAGGTCAGCACTCCAGGCAGCAAGCTCTTCAAATTTTCCTGTCTACGTATCGGTGCATGCCACGTGACGGCCCGTCTCCTGCCGAGCTGCTACACGGCCGCCGTCACCGCACTCTCCTTCACCTGCTGCAGCCTCCCACGCACCGAGTCGGTTCGTATGGCGCTACGCGTTTTCAGGTTTCCACGCCGGTGCTGTACAGGGTGTTTGCTGGAAACAAGAAGAAACTATGACGCCGGGCACCATTCAGCGCGTGCTCGGTCGCAATATGTATGTTATACGTTCTTCCACAGGGTCGGAGCTGCGGCGCCACGCAAACCAATTGCGCCTGCACAGGCCGCGCGATCCTGTCTCCGGTTTCTTGATTCCAGACCCAGTTCACCGCCAGGGAGCACAAACACATCGTTCGTCAACGGGTCCAGCGTCCCCGGACTACGAGATCGTCCCGATGGAGATCGACGAGACGCCGCCGCTGTCGCCGCCGCAGATGACAGTGTCACCGAGAGGGACTCCGGGACCGTGCGTGCCGCCGCCGCCTGGGCCACGCACCTCAGAAGAAGATGACCTGCTCCCTCTGGGCGGGGGGGTGCGCCCTTCCCCAGGTTTCGGTGGGTTCCCTGGAGGATCGCAAGGCGGATGCCGGGGCGCGGACGGCGTCTCGATCCCAGCCTCAGCTACGACGCCCGTCCCACCAGTAACGCCCCCGCCCAGGCCCTCCTCCCAGTGCCGTCGCCGTGGCCCTCAGCCCTACGACACGACGGCGCGGCGGTTTGGGGGGGAGGGGTGTGGTGTCGCACAAGTACAAAGTGCGCGCCACTTACTTTCGCCGCGCGCCGCCATGCACGCACGGCGCGGCGTTCTCACGACGACAGCCACGAGCGCCCTCTGCGACAACGCCGCTCGTGGCCACCACTGAAGGACATCGGCACTTCGGACTGAGATAGCAACGAGTTAGGACCTTCGTAATCAGATAGGCACCAGTGAAGACTTTGCTATTGTACAGGCACTAGGCAGGCCTCTAACAACTATGTATCAACATTTTGCAGTACTATGTAAAAGTTAAGTATTGTTACATTCTGTGCAATATATATCTCTTTCTAATTTACTCGAGTGTTTATAGTTTCTGGCTGCTCCCCTCCGTACCTGCACCAGCGTGTCGGTCTCATTCCACTCGGCCACCGACACCTACGACGAGGCTGGGACACAAAAGTGGCGACGAGGATGGGATACAAAAGAGACAAAATGAAAAAATCATGGAGTTGATGAATTTTCGGCAGGACGAGAGAGAAACCTTAATGAAAAGACTGGCTGAAGAAAACTGTGTTGATACCATCGATTTATTTTTTAAAGTATAGCCCGCAGCGTAAAATAAAAAAAAAATAAAAAAAAAATTATATCGCAGTTTGATCAATGAAGCCAAAATGAGAACCTTGTAGATGCTTGTTGATTCGCAGTTCATTTGTTTTTTACTCTTCCGTGCGTCTTTCATATCCGAGTACTTTCTCATACTCAACAAGTCCAATGATATCAAGTGTGGATAACACTGCCTTTACATCATCTGTCAACATGGAGTCCGAAACGCCAGCTTATGAACCCACTTAATATTGTGATAAGTGTTAATTTCATGTTTTTGTATTGTGTTAATTTTCATTTTTTACACTGTGTGCTTTGTTAATAAAGCAATAACACATTAAAAATTGCATTGTACATGCCTCATTGTTAAAGCTAGTTATTCATCTGGTATTATAGGGTATGGACATCTGGGAGAGGAATCCTTCCTGATACCTTCTTTGACGAGATCGGGAACATAGTTAAACTGTGCTATGTTGAAACTGAAATACTCTCGAAATTTCCGGTCATTTTTTAACATGTGCCGATTGTTGAGTTGTTCAGAACAGCCTTCCTCAGTTCTTGTGAGGCAAATCGGATGTGTTTCAGTGTTACTCTCACGTAGCTGAAGCTGAATTTCTTCATCTTCAACGTCTTGTAAGATTAGATAAAACAACAAATCGTGCTCCCTCATCCTTTCGGCACAGACGCAGCAGACCAACTGAACACTGTGCGACTGCCGCCACCACCACCTAGAGCGGAGGCCGCGGCGCTCTCGTGTGACGTCAGGCAGAGTAGGTTGCGCACGCATAGCTGACTGGCTCGCTGCTTCGGCATTGTGGGCCGTGCCCCAGCGGCTACCCAGTAAGCTATGCGCGAGCAACCTACTCTGCCTGATGCCACATGAGAGTGCCGCGGCCTTCTCCCTAGGTGGTGTTGCTGCCGCTCTATAGGAATCGCGAACTATGCGTCAGCCGCACTGCGTTTAGACGCACAACGGCAGCCGCATGTGTCAAACGCGGCATAGGAGTCTCACCTTTTAACCGGCCTTAGTCGCACATGCCTCTCGGACCGACCCAAACATATGCCACAAACTGCCTACTGCTCATGAGTGCTTGTGCAATCTATGACGTAATTCCCGCACACGACGTGGCCGATGAGAAAGACAGGCCCCAGCGCACACATCATGCCACGTAAGCAAGATAGTTCCGAGCCGGCCGATCGCTAGGCGACTGGCCGGCCGCTAGGGCACACCCCACTGTCTCATAGCGGGCAGCCACTGAGCTAGCTATCGCTACGGCTCGGAACTACCTTGCTTACGTGGCATGACGTCTGCGCTGGGGCCTGTATTACCCGTTGGCCGCGCGCACACGGAGCTACGTTTACTATATTTGTCGCAAACGTTGCTGTAGCTGATTTAAATATGATGTGCAGTGTCCGTTTTTATGGATAGACCGAAGTAAGCCGTAGCGGAATAGCCGTGCGCACTGCGACGCCCCAGCTACTGTGTCCGCGGCTGTTCTACGTCGAAGGGTCGAGTCCTTCCTCGGGCATGGGTGTTTGTGTTGTTCTTAGGTTACGTTAGTTCAAATAGTTTGTAAGTTTATGGACCGACGACCACTGCAGTTAGCTCACATAACTTTACAAACATTTGAATATTTTTAAAATGTTCTAATGTTTGAGAATCTTAAGGGACTTAACTGAGGGGTCAAAAGCCTTCTGGAAATCTAGAAGTACGGAATCAATTTGAAAACCTTTGTCGATAGCACTCATCACTTCGTGTGAGAAAAGAGCTAGTTGTGTTTCACGTGAACGATATTTTTTAAATCCGTGTTGGCCTTGAGTCAATAGATCATTCTGTTCGAGATAATGCATAATATTTGAATACAGAATATGTTCCAAAACCCTGCTGTAAATTGACGTTAATGAAATAGGCCTGTAGTTTAGTGGGTTACTCGTACGACCTTTCTTGAATATGTTTGTGACCTGTGCAACTTTCCAATCTTTTGGTACAGATCCTTCTTTGAGCGAGCGGTTGTATACGGCTGTAAGTAATTAGCTAGCGCATGAGCATAATCACATAGAAATCTAGTGGGTATACAGTCCGGACCAGAAGACTTCCTCTTGTTGAGTGATTTCAGTTGCTTCACTACTCCGATTATATCTACTTCTACGTTACTCATTCTAGCCTCTGTTCGTAATTCAAAATCTGGAATATCGGTTTCGTCTTCTTTGGTGAATGAATTACGAAAATCTGTGTTTAGTAACTCTGCTTAGTACGCTACCACCACCTACAACATTTCTTATTCCCTTTGAAACAACCTGTAGAGTCGATGCCGACAACAGTTTCAAAAATGAATGCAGTGTAGAAGGACAGCGACGTCTTTTATGCATCATAAGTGCTAATCCCTCTCAAAATAGACCAGATCTAATTGTTGTTACAGGCGTAGAATATATCTTTCATGTGTGGGATTGTTGGGCTTATTATGTTATCTTACAAGCTTACGCGCGACTAATTGCATCTAGGATTACCAGACGTTTTCTTTTACCCGGACATGTCCCCGTTTTTGGACCCTGAAAATGGCCCGGCCGGGTTTTTAACAAAATAGGGTAATGTCCTTTTTTTTTTTTGGCGTTGTGCAACTGCTTCAACTTGAAAGTGCGTAAATACAACTCTCTCAACTGTCACAATCACTAAGTCTAGAGAATTTAATCTTTCTGGAAACAATGTGATATTTTTAATTTTCACATTTCTGTGCCGCCGCTGCTCTGAAGTCATGCTGCTTCGGAACAATTGAAATAATTGGCGTGGCAATTGTCGCGGAATACGAGGTTCGAGGCGGCCAATTAAAAAACATTCGTCTGCAACAATGCAAGACAGTGCAATACAGATGGATTGATATGAAACTCTCCCCTCCTTTCTCTGGTCGGAGTGTTGTGTGACACCCAAAAATAAGACGTTCAGTCTGTCGTGTTGGGAGTCGGCAGTTTTGTGTGTTGTCTGTCAACCACACTTATGACTCAGATCAAAAGCTAGTGCAATGTTCGTTATATATAAGTTAAAACCTTGTTCAAAACTTCATACAAATAAGGTCAGATGCCACAGTCACCATTGCCATTTCACCATTAGCCTGTTTAGGACCAAAGAGACGTAACTACATAAACAGTGCATTGAAAAAATTGATTTAAAGAAATGTTCAAATGTTTGTAGAGCTTAAGGGACTTAGCTACAGGGTCGTCAGTCCCTAAACTTACAAACTACTTATGAACTAGCTACAACTAAGGACGGCTCAAATATCCATGCCCGAGGGAGGTTCGAACCCCCGACCCTAGTGGCCGTGCAGACCGTGACTGAAGCGCCTCAGTCCCCTCGGCCACCGCGGCCGGCATCGATTTAAAGCTTTTGTCCTAAAAACTGAGTAATTTTTAATAATTAATGGCGACACTTTGTATGGTAAATAAAAATTTTATTTTATTTATTGCTTTTTTCACGTAAGCCTTACTTATTCCATTCACTCACTCACTAGATGCTGATCATGTATATAGTCACGTTGGTTTGATCCGAAATGGGAGGAACTCTTACATAAGGAACTCTTATATATGGAACTCTTACATAATTTTTACAGTTTCTTTAATCCTGACGATTTTAAAGTCAAAAGCACTATGGTTTCCGTAAATGATGCATCGTAAAAAAATTCAGGTGAAAATAGGGGGCTGCGGTGGAGAAGCCGAGCGGTCTAAAGCGTCTCGCTGCGGAGCGCGCGGTTGCTCGTCGTGGAGGTTCGAGTCGTCTCTGGGGCATGGGTGTGTGTGTTGTCCTTAAGTTAGTTTAGTTTAAGTAGTTTGTAAGCTACGGACTGATGACCACACAGTTTGGACCGATAGAATTACAAACATTTGTTAGTTTAGTTTAAGTAGTTTGTAAGCTACGGACTGATGACCACGCAGTTTGGTCCGATAGAATTACAAACATTTGATTTTTGATGTTCAAAAACGTTCAAATGTTTGTATAGTCTATGGGACTTAACTGCGGGGTCATCAGTCCCTAAACTTACAAACTACTAATGAACTACTTACGAACTAGGACGGCACAAATATCCATGCCCGAGGGGGGATTCGAACCCCCGACCGTAGTGGCCGTGCAGACCGTGACTGGAGCGCCTTAGTCCCCTCGGCCACCGCGGCCGGCAATTTGATTTTTGAAAACAGGGGTGATTAACAAGGTATCTTATAAGTTGGGAAAAATGTTCAACACTTAAGACGGTAATTACAATTGGTGAAGTGATGAAATATTAGGGCTTCACTGCTATGTAGTCATGTAATTCGTTCTACGGGTCTCAACACTTCATGCTTCTTAATTTGTAAGGAGATGAAGAAATTCTGTAAGATGCGTCAGATGTATTACAAACAAGACTCTGATAATACAGTAGACACTTCACTAGTACTTGAGTTGGCGATATCAGAGAGAGAGAGAGAGTTCTTTTATGAATCTAGAAATGTCCTCTTTCCTGAAGACGGACATCTGGTAACCATTGGCAGCTGATGATAATGTGATAATGTGCTGCAGCACACTGTAAATATATTTCTAAAATTATGCCATTTCTCTTCGAATGCAAGCGACAAATCGCTATAAAATTACATCCTCTCTCTTGGAATACGAGCCAGATATCACAATAAAATTATGCCAATTCCTTTCCAATGCGTATTAGAATGATAGTAATAAGGATGAAAACGCATTTTGGAGCGCTCTCGCCGCGATAGCTGGAAACCAGCTACGTGCGCTGAAGTGGGATTCAGCCGCGCTGGTACGTGCGCAGAGAGGCGGCGCAGTCGTCTGTTCGCTAGTGCGCATGCGCAGACGTGACGTCAGGCCTGGCGGCTCATGTGTGCTGAGACCGACTGCAGCACTAGATCAATATTTCTCTTCGCGCTGCGTGTAACGATTGCGGAAGAATAGTATATGACGAATTTTGCGGCATACAGAGTCAAATAGCGTGCTGGCTCAGGCGTCTTGCGCGTTGTCTCTCAAACCTACCTGTGAGAGGCTCGTATTCAAATACCTCTGAGTCTAAATTTTTAATTTCTGTAAATAAAATTAATATGTTTTAAACGTTATATTTACTATCTGCAATGAATACATGCAGTTGGCAGCGCTGTTATAGATTCCCCTGAAGGTCTTACTGTCAATACAGTATTAATTGATATTTAATTAAAGGCAATCATACAAAGGATGACTTTTTATTTTAGTATATTTTGTTTCCTGTTTATTTTTGTAATATTGTAGCACACTGGTCAAATTTTTTACGAGCCGCCACTGCTGGTAACCCTAATTGCATGTGTAGAGTTTGAGACTTGGGATAAGGCTAGGAGTGTAAGCAGGCAGTGAGGCGGCTGCAGCGGAGATGTGCGGTAAGTAGGTCGCGCGGGGCAGGTGTCGGTGGCACGAGGCAGTTGGCGTTGCCGTGGCAACGGGCCGGCTGCGTCCCGCCACTGCCGCCTGTTCGATATTTACGACGCCGGTCGTAACTCCTCTCTTACACACCGACGCCCTGCCTCTCTCGCTTTACGGTTAGCTGCTCGTCAGCGTGCCGAGTACTCCAGCAAAGCATTTCATTTGTTGCCTGTCAGTACTACCCGTTCACTGTGCGCTTGCCGCTTAAGCTACGGCGGCCAGCTTTTTCAGAACTCAATCAGCTCGTAGCGCATTGGCTATTAGAACAAGACCCGCCTCTTTCTCCCAGTGCCGTCAGCTTACGGCGTAAAAGAAAAAACATGTAAGGGATTAAAGCTTCAGAGATGGAACACGAAATTAAGTATCACTTTAATGTTTGAGCAATAGAAAACCGGAACGTATATCTACGAAATAATATTTTTAAGTGACTTATTAAGCGGGTGTAGCAACGTTTTCTGCCTCTTTTCATGACAATCAAAATTAACATTCTTCATACCACTTTCAAGGACAGCCTTCTTTTTTCTAAAAGAAGTCCTCGGGGTTTGTAGACTTATTTTAGCAAATAACAAAGTGGAAGACAGTAATCAATACCAAGCACAAATCAATAATACAGTGACGAGAACTACGGTATACCATGCTGTTACGAGGTAAGGTTGGTAGAGAGCATAAGTATTCCGTAGACACACGAACTCAGCAGACTTTCGGCGATCAGAGAGGGGCCACGAAGAAGTGCGTGTTCTCTAACATGAGTTAAATTAAATTCTTAAAATTCAATCTTTATTTTAATTTTAGAGTCTGATAATTTATACATATTCTTTCTGCGTTACGTTTCTACAATCACCTTCGTTGTCTGTATTACTTTTATTTGTTTCAGCTCTTAGAGCATCGTGCTCCACACATTTTGATAAGTAGCTTATTGCGCCCAAAGAATTATGTTTTGTAATAACCGCGAATTACATTTCATAAAAACTTCTTTTTAAAATAATTTGAACTACTTTATTATAGAAGTTCTGTCGATGAAGTGCGGAGTTTAATTGCGTCTTACTACATGCAATTGCTCACACACATTCGTTGTTGCATTTTCAGAATTCCACCACCTTTTTATTCATGAAGGAAGTAAGATGGATACTGATACAGTATTTGCAAGTCAGATTTTAAATACGTTTATACACACTGTGATAATATTACATCATATTTGCCACCACGAGGACTGTAAAATATTGCATTACACTTATTCAATCGTACATAAGAAGGCACAGAAAATATGCCAAAACAATTTTTAATAGGTCATCCTATCACCAAATGCAGTACCAGCTTAAAACGCCGGCCGCGGTGGTCGAGGGGACTGAGGCGCTCCAGTCACGGTCTGCACGGCCACTACGTTCGGGGGTTCGAATCCCCCCTCGGGCATGGATATTTGTGCCGTCCTTAGTATAAGGTAGATGATAAGTAGTTTGTAAGTTTAGGGACTGATGACCCCGTAGTTAAGTCCCATAAGCTTTACGAACATTTTGAACAGCTTAAAACAAAAACATCTTCCACTGCTAACGAATCTGTCATTTTGAAATAGTCAGATGATGTTTATCTTTTATTTTCGTTTTTTTTTTTTCTTTTGTGAGAAAACTGGCATTTATTCCTAGATGATTCATTGTTGACATGCAGGCATTATGACATAGCGTGCTGAACACGTATAGTTTCGGCTTGAGCCGGCCACGGTGGCCGAGGGGACTGAGACGCTCCAGTCACGGTCTGCACGGCCACTACGGTCGGGGGTTCGAATCCCCCCTCGGACATGGATATTTGTGCCGTCCTTAGTATAAGGTAGTTGATAAGCAGTTTGTAAGTTTAGGGACTGATGACCCCGTAGTTAAGTCCCATAAGCTTAACAAACATTTGAACATTTTCAGAACCAATCAATGCAAGTGTTTAAAAGCGCAGCGCAAATGAAATTGTTTGAGCGTTCTTAGGCAAGAAAAAAAACCGCGTACCTTAATTAGAACCGTACTTAACGTAAAACAAACCGATTAAATTATTCACAGCAAGGCAGAATGATATATTGTTTGAGTATAAATGATGAAAGGCGAGCCGGCCGCGGTGGCCGAGGGGACTGCGGCGGGCCAGTCACGGTCAGCACGGCCACTACGGTCGGGGGTTCGAATCCCCTCTCGGGCATGGATATTTGTGCCGTCCTTAGTCTTAGCTAGTTCATAAGTAGTTTGTAAGCTATTTGAACATTTGATTTTGATGAAAGGCGAGAGTGAAAATAAGTACGATATTTTATGACGAATTTGTGGACGAATACCTTTCGTTTAAAATAAAAATTATGGAAATAGACAGGACAGAACGCCATGACCGACTGTCTTAGGTTTTTTAACATACAAGTTTCTGTAGAAAAATACATGAAGTCAAGAAAAAAGCTTAAGTGTTACTATCGCATAACCGGCCGCGGTGGCCGAGGGGACTGCGGCGCTACGGCCGCTACGGTCGGGGGTTCGAATCCCCTCTCGGGCATGGATGTTTGTGTCGTCTTTAGTACAAGGTAATTCATAAATGGTTTGTAAGTTTAGGGACTGATGACCCCGCACTTAAGTCCCTTAAGCTTAACAAACATTTGAACATTTGCTATCGCATAAGTGAAGCGAACGCGTATAGATTTGCTATTAGTACATCCTTCTACAGAAAATTGTATGAAATTAAAATAAAACTGTTGTTCTGCGATCTAATAGCTAGAGTTGCTATTAATGCATTATTATACAGAAAACCGAAATAAAATAAAATAGAAATTTTGGTGTACGATCTAATAAGTACGAGGGAAATGTTCCCACTGGCAGGATCGACGTTTCGATACAATAATTATAGTATTCGCTGGTGTAGCTTGGTCATTCACCATGGTGAGCCCTCATTTATCAGTAAACGACGAACAAACATTCGTAAAGTTGCTAAACTTCTAGAGCCTTAATACGGAGAACACATTCATTTAGCTGGTAAAGTGCTTCTTTACGAGTAATCGCCGAAAAACAATTTCCGAATGTAATTTGAGTCTCTAGAGCTTTGCGGTGGAGTGGCCGAGCGGTCCAAAGCACCTCGCAGCGGATCGCGCGGTTGCTCGCCGTGGAGGTTCGAGTCCTCCCTGGGGCATGGGTGTGTGTGTTTGTCCGTAGGTTAGTTTACCTAGGTTTAAGTAGTTTGTAAGCTACGGACTGATGACCACGCAGTTTGGTCCGATAGATTTACAGACATTTGAACATTTTTTGAACTCTAGAGCTTTGATAAACAAACATTCACATGTCACTTGCTAGATCGTTGTGGAAAGCAAGTATGCTTTTTATTCATGTGGCAGGGTGAATAGTTTCAAATCTCAAGATTTATTGTAATATTTTTCATTTCAAAATCTGTATCATAATGACTTTGATCACTTTTTATACAGTTAATTGGTTTAAAAGTCTTTTTTAGTTATAATAATAATAAAACTGAAGAAATAAAATCGAAGTTAATACATAAAAGTAAGTTCATAGAATATATGACTTCAACTGCGATTGGGCAAAGCTGAAAATGTGTACCCAGCCGGGATTTTTTTTTTTTTTTTTTTTGCTATATGGGTAGTTCTGTTCAATGCGGACGCTGATCATATTTGTTCGTTCATGTTCGAAGTGTTCTTGGCTCAGCTTTTTTTATTACAGAGGGCGTTGAGCCCCCTGACCGGGCGCGCTGAGCCACGGCGCCCGGCCAATATTTTTCATTTCAAAATCTGTATCATAATGACTTTGATCACTTTTTATACAGTTAATTGGTTTAAAAGTCTTTTTTAGTTATAATAATAATAAAACTGAAGAAATAAAATCGAAGTTAATACATAAAAGTAAGTTCATAGAATATATGACTTCAACTGCGATTGGGCAAAGCTGAAAATGTGTACCCAGCCGGGATTCGAACCCGGGTCTCCTGCTTTCTAGGCAGTTGCGCTGACCCCTACACCACTGGGGACACAGTGATCACCGCACCTGCAAGGACTACCCATGCTCGCCTCCCGTCAGATACAAATTCCCAGCTTCGCCCTGCCCATAGTACTCAAAATCGTAGTTTAACTAATTCCCGTAAGAGTAAGGGCTTCAAACTTGCCCACCCCTCCCCACTTGCCCACCCCTCCCGGCTGGGTACACATTTTCAGCTTTGCCCAATCGCAGTTGAAGTCATATATTCTATGAATATTAATAATAACAACTGCAGGATCACAAGTGACGTCTGTCCTTTCGGAACAGACGCCACATGTATATATATAATATGCCGGTGACGGGCAATGATCCTATCGTTAGTGGGGAGGGGTGGGCAAGTTTGAAGCCCTTACTCTTACGGGAATTAGTTAAACTACGAGTTTGAGTACTATGGGCAGGGCGAAGCTGGGAATTTGTATCTGACGGGAGGCGAGCATGGGTAGTCCTTGCAGGTGCGGTGATCACTGTGTCCCCAGTGGTGTAGGGGTCAGCGCAACTGCCTAGAAAGCAGGAGACCCGGGTTCGAATCCCGGCTGGGTACACATTTTCAGCTTTGCCCAATCGCAGTTGAAGTCATATATTCTATGAATATTAATAATAACAGCTGCAGGATCACAAGTGACGTCTGTCCTTTCGGAACAGACGCCACATGTATATATATAAAAGTAAGTAATGTTACACGCAGAAGGATTTCAAATAAAGAATGGCAGAAACAAAAAATGTGTCCTAATGACAAAGGGTTTATACAATGTTTACAGTAATGTGAAGGATTATGACTAAAAATCACATAGAAACTAATTAACTTTCTTAACATCGCCAATCACATCATGCGCTGTCCTTACACTCTTTCATGCTGTTGCTCTCAATAACTCTTTATAAGGGTTTCGCAACTATTTCAATTTTCTTTCTCGACAGAACTGAACAGCATTATTTATCAGAACTTTTCCATCTGAACGTTCTCTTTGATTACGCATATTCGTGCGATGCCTACACATTTCAGCAGACGCTAAGAATACGCAGCCGCACTATAGCAATAACGTGACTGTAGAATGCTGAGTCACGTGCGTGGATAGTGTAGTGTCCAGCATTGTCGGACGCTTTCGACCCCATCTGGCCGTAAACAAAGTTCAGTTCCACAACTGTAAAATAAACGGGTGAACAGTCAGTGACTAACAGCAAAGCTTAACACGTGTCGAGTGCACAGAATCGTGTTGTTACATACAAAACAGCTTCTTCCCATCATGCAAACAGTCTCGCGCAAACATAAAAAAAAATGAAAAGCGATATATTCTTCTTCTTCTTAACGTTTATCACGGTCTATAGCTTGATTCGCCGCGGTGGAAAGGCCGAGCGTTGTAAGGCGTCTTGCTGCGGAGCGCGCGGTTGCTCGGCTTCGGAGGTTCGAGTCCTCCCTCGGGCCTGGCTGTGTATGTGTGTTTGTCCTTAGGTTAGTTTACGTGAAAGTAGTTTTTAAGCCTAGGGACTGATAACCATAGCTGTACAAACATTTGAATATTTTATAGCTGGATCGGCTTCTTGACACATCTGTTTCCATTTGGGTCTCTCAAGGGCATCTTCATAGACAGCAGTGATGAATACCATGGTCCCTGGTCACTATTGTACCTTTTGAAAGGCTTATGATTCAACAGACTATTCCATATTTTAGAGGAATTCAAGATGGACTGAAAACAAGGACGATTATCCAAGCCGCGGTGGAGTAGCCGAGCGGTCTAAGGCGCGGTTGCTCGCCGTCGGAGGTTCGAGTCCTCCCTGGAGCATGGGTGTGTGTGTTGTCCTTAGGTTAGTTTACCTTAGTTCCTATAGATTTACAAACTTTTTTTGATTATCTAACAGAAATTAAGATACAAGGGCCAAAGTTAAATTCATGGGAGAAACGTCAGAAGCATTTCATATGCCTACCGATGTTCACCAAGGATATGGACCTTTTATTTAACATGGCTCTGGACAAAATTGTGAAGACATGGGAAAAGGAAATGAAGGGAATTCAACTCGGGATTGAAAAAGAGAAGATAATGATCGTGAAGCGTGTGGCTTCCGCAGACGATCTGCTTTGCTAACCAACAACAGATGGGAAGCCAAACTTGCACTGGAGAAGCTTCAATAAATATCACAGAAAACTTGTCTAAAAATTTCGGATGCCAAAACTCAGTACATGGAAAGCAAGCCAGCAAATAATCTATCCATCACAACCCGGTATTTCAGATATCTAGAAGAGATCATCCAACCATCAGGACTGTACACAACAGCCAAATAGTAAAGGATCTTCACATTCCAAACAACATATTTGCTCACTTGGAATCACCACAATAAAAATCTATTTCTGTTAACGAAAAACTAAGATATTACGAAACTGTACTTCTACCTGAAGCACTCGCTCTACGCTGTAGAAATTACAGTGACTCATGGTCATACGAAAGTAAAAGAAATTGAAAGCAGGATAGGAAACATGCAAGGAAAATACTCTGATCAGTTTTTCGTGAAGGAATTTGGATAAAGAGACAGAGAGATATTTACAAACATATAGAGAGAATAACTATCATTAGAAAGGGAAGATCGAAATTTTATGGACATATCAGCAGATGAGCAAAAAACAGGCTTAAAGGCAAATATTTCAAACAGTTAACACAAGCAAAAACAAGACAAATGGATTAGTGAAACAGAAGATGACACTAAAGAACTGAAAATCACAGAGGACAACATAAACAATCGAGAGCAGGTCAGAAACATCTTTAATAAAAATACACTTAAACAAAAACACAACGAAAAAAGATCAGAAAATAAATGGTGAGAAAAGTGCAAGAAAGAACTCAGTCATCGCATGAAGAGACTTTGGGAAGAAAGGAGGAAGAAGAAAAAGTCATGACTACTCAAGTTCAATCGCTCTCTTAATAGAGAAAAAACGATGGTAATAATAATAATTCCCTTCTTGATACGATCAATCCATCGTATCTTGAGTCTGCCACGGGTCGTTGGACAAATATAATCAGGGAAGCAGTTTCATTAACACGTTTGTGAAAACTGCGCTTCTGTTTTTTTCGACATTCGAACTTGAAATGTTCGTTGTAATCGAAAATCCCGCCAGTTGTGCGGTGCGGTCTGTGATACGGTTTTTGTTTGCAAAAACCTATAGCAATTTATCGTGACTGTGCGAAGTATACGGAAACAACGTAATGAGTGAATGTTCCGTCCGGAAATGGTGCATTCGGTTTAAAAGTGGCCGAACCAACGTTCATGATTGACAGAAGAGTGGATGCTCGAGTATTGTGACTAACGGTCTTGTCGCTAAAGTTGATGAAACGATTCGTGGAAACTGCACAAAGTGACTTTCACTTGTTCCCCAAGATGAAGAACTGGCTTGCAACGCAGCGCTTTGTTGACGACGCGATCTCCAGGTGGGCGTGACTCACTGCCTGAAGTCTCAGGCGACAGAACATTACGACCAAGGAATTTCAAAGCTTGTCCGCCGCTGTAATAAGTGCCTCAATTTTTTGTTTGGTGACTATGCGGAAAAGTAGTACTGTAGTCGCTCTTTCACTTTTATATAATAATTTTTTTTCTTGTACTTAGTTTTTTTAACGCCAAAACGTTCCTTATTTTCTGAATAGCCCTCGTATTTACCTTCTTAATTTCCAACGAAACATCTGAATGAACACACACACACATTTTGACACAAATATGAACAAAAGGCGCAACAGATATTCTCCACACACTCTGACGCACCATATTGCGGATCGCGCGTCCTCCCACGTCGGAGTTTCGAATCCTCCCTCGGGCAAGGATGTTTGTTTTGTCTTTAGTATAACTTAGTTCATAAGTAGTTTGTAAGTTTAGGGACTGATGACCCGCAGTGAAGTCACATAATCTTTACAAACATTTGAACGTTATTTGAACACTCTGACCTTAAGGAAACCACGAATGTACCGGGTGATGAAAAAGTCAGTATAAATTTGAAAACTTAATAAATCACGAAATAATGTAGATAGAGAAGTAAAAATTGACACACGTGCTTGGAATGACATGGGGTTTTTTAGAATAAAAAAAGTTGAAAAAATGTCTGACAGATGGCGCTTCATCTGATCAGAAAAGCAATAATTAACATAAGAAATTAAGACAATGCAAAGACGATGTTCTTTACAGGATATGCTCAATGTGTTCACCATCACTCCTCAACAATAGCTATAGTCGAATAATAATTTTGTGAACAGCACTGTAAAGCATGTCCGGAATTATGGTGAGGCATTGCCGTCGGATGTTGTCTTTCAGCATCCTTAGAGATGTCGGTCGATCACGATACACTTGCGACTTCAGGTAACCCCAAAGCCAATAATCGCACGGACTGAGGTCTGGGGACCTGGGAGGCCAAGCATGACGAAACTGGCGGCTGAGCACACGATTCTCACCAAACGACGTGCGCAAGAGATCTTTCACGCGTGTATCAGTATGGGATGGAGCGCCATCCTGCATAAAACCCCGTTTCATTCCAAGCATGTGTGTCAATTTTTACCTCCCTATCTACATTATTCCGTGATTTATTAAGTTTTCAAATTTATACTGACTTTTTGATCAGCCTGTAGAAGTGATTTACCGATAAATATGTGCACAAATCCGTATATTTCTAGCAAAAAAGTAAAAAAGACAATAAATAGCTTTACTAGCTTATCTATTGTAGGCAAGACAAAATATTATATAAAACTGCCAAAGCACGGGGCATACTGTGCACAACTGAAGCAAATAAACGACAACATGCGCAGTAGACACCAAAAAACAGGCCTGCAGGCTCCAAACTGTTGATACGTTGAACAATACATGGCAGAACCACACAGATGTGGAATTTTTATATGCGTTTGACTCAGGGGAACAGCCGGCCGCGGTGACCAAGCGGTCTGCGGCACGCCAGTCACGATCTGTACGGCCACTACGGTCGGCGGTTCGAATCCACCCTGGGGCATGGATATTTGTGCCGTCCTTAGTATTAGCTAGTTCATAAGTAGTTTGTAAATTAAGGGACTGATGACATCGTAGTTAAGTCCCATAAGCTCTACAAACATTAGAACATTTTCAGGGGAACAAATTCGAGGCCGTGGCACGTCACACCGAGAGGCCGCGAGCGGTAGCTGACTGGCCGGCCGCTGGGGCACGCCCACCGCCTCGTAGCGGCCGGCCAATCAGTTGGCGTTCGCGACCTCTCGGTGTGATCTTCCACGGCCTGTTGTGAGGCCTTGTCTTCTAGGAGGTGTTGGTTAACCCGCGTTCCCATAGTTTTTATGAACTGGGTGCAATTCCGCGTCGCGGTCAAACGTGGACGTTTAAGGGCCGTTTTCCTAGGCTGCGGGGCATGGCACGCCGATGCGTCTGCCCGCACGCCGCAGAGACTTGCTTGGCTGGAGGAGCTCTTCTCTGCTCGTCCACGGACCCGCAGCAAAGGAAACAAAACTCGTGAGTAACACTTTACTACAGGAACCTGATAAAGAAAGACGAAAGGACCGACAGACCTTATCGAAATTGTTCGACAAGCTAGTGGAACCTGAAATTTAGGACGAAACTGACTTATTCTTCAAATCCATAGCAGCAACAGTAAAAAAGTTAAGACCCGACTTTGCAGAGCCAAAAAGCAAATTTGCAATATCGTGATGGATTTGGAAACCATGAAACAAAGAGATCAAGGGTATGGCAACAGCTCGACACATCAGTACGAAAACTGCTGCGCAACATCGTCATCTTGCCTTCCTTCTTCTGTCTCGTGTTGTCATTGAGCAACACCCTACAATCTGTGACAATGTCACCAATGCAGACATCGGTAACTACAATAAGTGAAACTTGCCCTGTGTTTTATGTTTTGTAGAATTATTATTTGCCGGCTGCGGTGGCCGAGGGGACTGAGGCGCTCCAGTCACGGTCTGCACGGCCACTACGGTCGGTGGTTCGAATCCCCCCTCGGGCATGGATATTTGTGCCGTCCTTAGTGTTAGCTGGTTCAAAAGTAGTTTGTAAGTTTAGGGACTGATGACCCCGTAGTTAAGTCCCATAAGCTTTACAAACATTTGAACATTTTTTTTATTTAGTGCGGAAAGAAAACAATCCAGTACGATCCAATTAGGTCAATGCTTTCATCATTTGTAACACACGTTCGTCAAATCAGCATTTATTACATTGGAACAATGGCACAGCAGTAGACATAACACTCGTTTCAATAAGGTCAACACTTTCAGTATGCATGAAAGAAATTCATTAAATAGTCTATTAGAATACTGGTAAAGTAGTACATGTGACGGTAGATAGCATGTCACGTTGTCTACCAATTAACATTAACGCTAATTATCAATGAGAACATGTTTACAGAGCTTAAGATTAATTTAAAAATTGCGAGTTTTTCTGCTGGTGTGATTGGTCTCGCCACTCGCTTGCAGGAATCGCTTTTCAGTTTGTCTTCAACTAATGAGAAAATATATTGAAACTGATTAGGAGCGAATCTAAAATATTCTTTAAACTTGCCCACATCGTCGAGCAAATGTTTTTATTAAGATGTTGTACGCTCCTTCTTCTTCACGATGTAAAAACATTTGTCTCACTGTATTGCGCTTCCAGAGAACTCTCTCGAATAATAAGCAGTCTTCCTCCTCTTCCGTAGCTTCCATATACTTTTGTAGTGCCGAAACGAAAAGCTTCTTACACCGAGCACTGAGCTGTATGTTGTTACTTCGCTGTCCTCGATACTACTGCCACGCCACATTGACCCACGCCAAACAGACTGTGCCTCGCAGCGAGCTAACTCGTTTTTTTTTTCTTTTATTTATTTATTTATTTGTATAGCTTATGGGACTCAACTACGGGGTCATCAGTCCCTAAACTTACAAACTACTTATGAACTAGCTAATCCTAAGGACGCAACAAATATCCATGCCCGAGGGGGAATTCGAACCCCGGACCGCAGTGACCGTGCAGACCGTGACTGGAGCGCCTCAGTCCCCTCTGCCACCACGGCCGGCGAGTTAACTCGCACCAGTAAACCGCACATTGTGTCTCTCGTCAAGGACGAACGGTAGCACCCAACGCCTTCCAACAAATTGCAAAATTAAATTCAAACCTGTCGAAAAATTTTTCTCGCTTACACGCTCACAAAAGAAAAAAAAATGTAAAGGGAAAAAGTTTGTCGCTTACTTCATTTTGGATGATGATTTGTTACAAGCTCTGCGTGAAACGTGAGATTTTAATTTATTACTTCACTATTATTCACTCTATCGGCCAGAAAATTTGCAGGCGTCTTAAAAATATAGTACTGAAGACAATTGTAAAATTACTTTGGTGTGCGAAACATAGTTTAGGAGATATGCTGTGATAAGTATAGAGTAACGGGGGAAAAAAGTTTCCTCAAAATCTTAATTTTTTTCAATGGAAAAAGTTTAATTTAATTAAAAAAGAGGGGTCAGAAGGTAGTTCTCGGATCAGTCTATCATATTCAATTGCCAAATCATAAAAAACGCGACTTTCACTTTTTACGTTGTGACGCGCCCCGTCCTGCAGCTAGGAAAACGTTTCTCGCAGCGACACGCGGCCCGCAGCAGACAGCGGGAAACGCAGGGCCGGCGATCGGTTTACCCCACGGTTGTTTCTACCAACCGTGGTTTGCCCGAGTGTCATACTGAACTGGAACAGGAGGTGTGAGCGACAACGTAACACAAAGTACAATCCCCACACACCGTGAGGTGGCTTGTAGAGCATGGGTGTACATGTAGAGCTGAAACAAAACAATTTAAACGAAACAAATGCCAATTCATTCTTTTGACAATAATTTGTTGGTGTATTTAACTCATTTATCGCAATACTTGGTGATAAAATTAATTTTTTGACTTTCAATCTTCAGTTAGTTCTTCTCCTGCGACCTTCTGTGTCTGTTCACCTACTCCTCCTGATATAAACTACGGTACCTGTAATCTACAGCCGGCCGCGGTGGCCGAGGGGACTGCGGCGCGCCAGTCACGGTCTGCACGGCCACTACGGTCGGGGGTTAGAATTCCCCCTCGGGCATGGATATTTGTGCCGTCTTTAGTCTTAGCTAGTTCATAAGTAGTTTGTAAGTTTAGGGACTGATGACTCCGTAGTTAAGTCCCATAAGCTTAACAAACATTTTAAAAACGCAGACGTGTGCCGCACCACGCTGCGATCAGTTCCCGCACCGAGGAAAACGTAGGTTTAGTGCATGATCAAAACGGGTAGGATCAAGAAACCATCGGAGCATTCAAATTTTCATCGCGTGGAGAGCTTTCTCATGCTTCGCTTTCGTTGGCCAACACTCTGATCCCTAAAGTGCGACTGTTCCTACTGCAGTCGTACAAAGCTTTGACTTAAGGCGTGAAGGCATACTACTAACCCTCCTGCGTCGGAGGTTCGAATCCTCCCTCGAGCATGGATGTGTGTGTTGTTCTTAGGTTAGTTTAACTTAGTTTAAGTAGTTTGTAAGACTAGAGACTGATGACCAACGTAGTTTGGCCCCATAGGCTTACAAACATTTGTATTTTTGAGCATTCTACTATCACACATGACGCTGGTCTCTTGACGCCATTTCATCCAAGCTGTGTTAAGACGCGCGTGGACACCGTGTAGGCTTGCGCCATCACTGCTTTTAAGGATCCAAGACACTTGAATTGCTCCACTTTCTCCGGTATAACACCGGAGATGACATCCATATTATAGGGCGCTCAAAACGGGACATCAAAAGAAATAGACAAGCAGATGGTATACGACAAATTTAGCAAAAGGTCACAAACAACGGGGGTGAACGTATAATTACCTGTCAGTAATGTCAGCTCAAAGTTAATAGTTTACATTATTTTTATCAGCACTTGTGTATACGGGAGGAAGAAAATATGTCTATCTAGTTTTTGCGACATTCGTTCTAAGAATTTTAACAGCATGCCCTGCCTAAATGTATAACGTTTTCCTTATAGCATCTGCTAATAAAAATGATTGAGATTTACATTGATGCTTTCGCACAGGTAAGACGGATAGATCTTGAAAACTCTTCATCAACTTTTCATATCTTTACAGGGAGCTGCTCGGTCTTGCATTCACTGATTTGAATAATACTGACAGGGTTGGAAAAAAATGTCAAGGACTTTAACGTACGTAAATAGGAAGACGAAACTAGTTTTAAAATTTTGGGTGTGGTTATATAAATTTGCATGCATACTAATTACTAATCCACGGAGTCAGTATCCGAGCGAGAAAGCGTTCAAAACCACGACGTCTCTGGATCGAAACTCGCTCCAAGTACTTTCCTAACAACAGTTCTAGTATATAGAATCCGGCTTTAGGTAACGTGACTCTTTTGTTGCCGGTGGCCTATCAGACTGATTAAAGGCCGGCCGCGGTGGCCGAGGGGACTGAGGCGCTCCAGTCACGGTCAGCACGGCCACTACGGTCGGGGGTTCGAATCCCCCCTCGGGCATGGATATTTGTGCCGTCTTTAGTCTTAGCTAGTTCATAAGTAGTTTGTAAGCTTAGGGACTGATGACCCCGTAGTTAAGTCCCATAAGTTGCACAAACATTTTTTGCACTGATTAAAGAGGCAACAAAAATTTCATTCTTAATATATCGCACGCTTTCTGACCGAATTGTTTAATACGATATCACAAGTATTACAATAAAAAACGTCTTGTCAGGGATTGTACCGCTGCTCTCGTCGGAGGTTCGAGTCCTCCTTCGAACATGAGTGTGCGTTTTGTCCTTAAATTAAGCTGAGTTAGTTTAAGTAGTTTTTAAGTCTATGGGCCAATGTCGTCAGCAGTTTGGCCCATTACGTATACATCCATTTGAACATTTTTACAATTAAATCTGACGACATTCCAATTCTTCAACTTTACACACCCATTACTCAAAATGTATAACACTTAGCGAAGCGACTTCCAAAACAGTCACTTTTAATTTCAAACTTTACGAAACTACAAGGTAAGTCTGAAAATATAGGAAACAATAGTTACAAACAAAATATCTTCAATGGCCTTCAAAGTAATCGCCGTTGTACGTTGTACAGCTGTTGGAAACTGTCAGCATATGTTTGTTTTGAAGGTCACGCGTCGTTGGTTCTCCGCAACCGCCTTTCAGGGCTAATTTAAGGCGGGGAAACAGAAATAGATCTGCCTCCGCTAAATGTGGAGAATTAGGAGCGTGTGGAAACACGGTGTCCATGTGTATAGTGGAGCCGGCTGCGGTGGCCGAGCAGACTGCGGCGCGCCAGTCACGTTCTGTACGGCCACTACGATCGGGGGTTCGAATCCCCCCTCGAGCATGGATATTTGTGCCGTTCTAAGTATTAGCTAGTTCGTAAGTAGTTTGTAAGTTAAGGACTGATGACCACGTAGTTAAGCCCCATAAGCTCTACAAACATTTGAAATTTTTTTTGTATCCCATCCTCGTCGCCACTTTTGTGTCCCAGCCTCGTCGCCGCTTTTGTGTCTCGTTTTCGTCGTAGGCGTCGGTGGCCGAGTGGAATGAGACCGACACAGGAATAAAGATAGTACGCTGGTGCAGGTACGGAGGGGAGCAGCCAGAAACTAGAAACACTAGAGATATATATTGTACAGAATTTATACAATACTTAACTTTTACATTGTTCTGTACTGCAGATACATAGTTGAGCTAGAGGCCTGCCTAGTGCCTGTCCGATAGCAAAGTCTTCACTGGTGCCTATCTGATTCGGAAGTGTAGACTGGTTCCTATCTCATTCCCAAGTGAACGATGTCGTTCAGTGGTGGCCACGAGCGGAGTTGCAGCAGAGGGCGCTCGTGGCTGTCGTCGTAAGAACGCCGCGCCGTGCGTGCATGGCGGCGCGCGGCGAAAGTAGGTGGCGCGCACTTTGTACTTGTGCGACACACACCCCTCCCCCCCAAACCGCCGCGCCGTCGTGGCGTAGGGCTGAGGGCCACGGCGACGGCACTGGGAGGAGGGCCTGGGCGGGGGCGTTACTGGTGAGACGGGCGTCGTAGCCGAGGCTGGGATCGAGACGCCGTCCGCGCCCCGGCATCCGCCTGGTGATACTCCAGGAAACCCGCCTAAACCTGGGGAAGGGCGCACACCCCCGCCCAGAGGGAGCAAGTCATCTTCTTCTGAGGTGCGTGGCCCAAGCTGGGGGGGCCCGCACGGTCCCAGAGTCCCTCTCGGTGACGCTGTCATCTGCGGCGGCGACAGCGGCGGCGACGACTGCGTCGGAGGTGCGTCGACGTCCATAGGGATCTCGTAGTCCGGGGACGTACGATGTGGCTGTGCTCCCTGGCGGTGAACTGGGTCTGGAATCAAGAAACCCGAGACAGGATCGCGCGGCCTGTGCAGGCGCAATTGGTTTGCGTGGCGCCGCAGCTCCGACCCTGTGGTAGAACGTACAACATACATATTGCGACCGAGCACGCGCTGAATGATGCCTGCCAACCATGTCTTCTTGTTGCCAGCAAACACCCTGTACAGCACCGGCGTAGAAACCTGAAAACGCGTAGCGCCATACGAACCGACTCGGTGCGTGGGAGGCTGCAGCAGGTGAAGGAGAGTGCGGAGACGGCGGCCGTGTAGCAGCTCGGCAGGAGACGGGCCGTCACGTGGCATGCACCGATACGTAGACAGGAAAATTTGAAGAGCTTGCTGCCTGGAGTGCTGAGGGTGAAAAGGTGCGGTGGTGATATGCTGAATGTCATTCACACGACAAAACTGTTGAAATTCCGCACTAACAAACTGAGGTCCATTGTCACTGACGATAGTTTCAGGCAAACCTTCGATGCAAAACACCGATGTTAAGGCACTGATTGTACTAGACGCTGTCGTTGAGTTCATGGCAATCACGAAAGGAAACTTGCTGAAAGCGTCTACAACAATTAACCAGCGCGTATTCCAGAAAGGTCCGGCAAAGTCAATATGTAAACGTTTCCATGGTCCCTTGGGGTGTGGCCAGTCTGAGAAACGTTGCGGAGGAGCCGCCTGATGCTCCGCACAAACTGTACACTGTGACGTCATGTTCTCTATCTAGGCGTCCATACCAACCCAGGTACAATGACGTCTGGCCAATAGCTTTGTCCTAACAATACCCCAATGTCCTTGATGCAGGAGGTGTAACACTTCACGTTGCAGGGAACGAGGAACAATCACTCTTGTTTGGTCGTTGTCCGTATGTAACAACAGAACACCCTGACTTAAAGATAATGCATGACGTTGTGCAAAATAACGTCGAACCAGAGGCCGTTGAATGTCTTTGGCTCTGGCAGGCCACCCAGAGCGAACAAAACGTGCTACCACACTTATGTCTGCATCCGCAGCTGTTTCCTGTGCAAACCGACGAGAGTTTAAAGGAAAGTCTGCGACAGCGGAAGCATCTCTGGAGTCTATCTGACAACATGCCATTTCTGAAGAATCAAATGACACATCCTGGGCAACCGGAAGTCGGGAAAGTGTGTCCGCGTTGGCGTGTTTAGTGGTAGGTCGGTACAAAATCTCATACTGATAATTAGACAATATCAGGGACCATCTCTGAAGCTTTTGTGCCGTACGTGGCGGAATTGGCTTCGTGGGTGAGAACAACGACGTGAGAGGCTTGTGGTCTGTCAACAAATAGAATTTTCCGCCATAGAGATAATAATGAAACTTTGTGACGCCGTAAATGATTGCTAAGGCCTCCTTTTCTATCTGACTGTAATTCTGTTGCGTCGGCGTCAGTAGCTTGGAGGCAAAGGCAATAGAACGATCGTGACATCCAATACGATGTGACAAAACTGCACCCAGACCAATAGATGAGGCATCAACTGCTAACACTACAGGCTTCTGTGGGTCAAAGGGAATCAAACATGCTTCACTGAGTAGTGCAGACTTTAATTTGTCAAAGGCAACCTGACAATCTTTAGACCATACAAAAGGAAAATTCTTCCTACGTAAGTGATGCAGTGGAGCTGCAATCTGAGAAGCATTGGGAATAAACCTGGAGTAATAGTTAAGCTTTCCCATTACTGCTTGCAGTTCGTGCACATTCTTAGGAGGAGGCAAGTCTTTGATTGCTCTAAGATGTGACTGTAAGGGATGGATTCCTTGGGCATTAATCACATGGCCTATGTACTCTATTTCAGTTTGAAAAAACGAACACTTTACTTTATTGCACCGTAGACCCGCTGCAGTCAACACTTTGAAAAGGCACTCCAGGTTTGCTAAATGTTCTTCAACTGTACGTCCGGATACCACAATATCATCTAAATAGTTCGAGCAACACGGTACAGAAACTGTCAGCTGTTCCAAAAAGCGCTGAAAAATAGCGGGGGCGGAAGAACTGCCAAAGGGTAGGCGTTGAAATTGAAAAAAGCCCATGTGAGTATTAATGACGAAAAATTTCTTTGACTCGTCATCTAGCGGAATTTGTAAGTATGCCTCTGCTAAATCAATCTTAGAAAAGAAGCGAGACTGTCCTAATTTGTCCATTATTTCGAAAGGTCTGGGCAGGGGATAAGTGTCTACAATTGTTTGACTGTTCACTGTTGATTTGGAGGCCGCACAGAGACGAAGTTTTCCTGGCGGCTTGGGTATAATTACTATAGGCGAGGCCCACTGACTCGCAGAAACAGGAGAAATCACCCCACTATGCGTGCATGGCGGCGCGCGGCGAAAGTAGGTGGCGCGCACTTTGTACTTGTGCGACACCACACATTTAGTCTAGCGAGAGAGTTTATCAGGCGCATCGAAGTGTACAGGAACCCCCCGAACGCGTTGCAGCAACCGTTTCAAAACTCCCTCGTAAACTTCCGCGTTGTTAGTACGACAAAGTTTGCGCTCCATGTTGGAACGACAGGAATTCTCACAGTGACCCTGTCCGCTGGGTCGCAGCGTTTACCACCGCATGACTGCAGTGCTTTGCACGATAGGAAGCATGCCCCTCAATGTGTGTGCGTGGGCACCTCATTCTCGCCAGCGTGGTTTGTAAAATGAGAGACCATTCAACGAACTTTTTAGACGCACCTTGTATTTTTTGCTGTCACCCTAACAACTGAAAAGAGGAAAATAACAGAAAGAGTTTGCTGCTTACTGCTTTTCCGACGTTCATGCGGTCAAGCTTTCAGACCTTCCGTGAGGTTTTAATTTACTGCCTTTTAACGACTAACTCTATGCGCTACACACTTTTCAGACAGTATCTACTAGAAACGTTATACCACTGTAGAATCATAGCTCAGGAGATATGAAGTGATAGATAAACGCGTCAAAAACTATACTCTTGTTTTAGTGTCCTGCAGTATAACTCTACATGAGGTGTGACTTTTTACTTTATTATATTCAAAATATTGTTGAAATGTTTGTTCAGCTAAAGGGACTTAATTGTGGGGTCATCAGTCAGTAAACTTACAAACTACTTATGAACTACCTTATAGTAAAGACGACACAAACGTCCCTGCCCGACGGGGGATTCGAACTCCCGACCGTAGCGACCACGCAGACTGTGACTGGTGCGCCGCAGTCCGCTCGGCCACCGCGGCCGTCTTTACTACCAATGCTAGTTCCAACAAATATTGCAAGTTGTATATTGGCATACACTTTGTGATCAAAAGTATTCTGACAACCTCAGAAACATACGTTTTCATATTAGGCCGTGCAGCGCGCCACATTTTACCCGCCCGAGCTCACCTGCGCTCCAGTCACGGTCTGCACGGCCACTACGGTCGGGGGTTCGAATCCCCCCTACTCTGCCTGACGTCACACGAGAGCGCCGCGGCCTTCTCTCTTGGTGGTGGTGGTACCCGGCGGGCCCGTGTAACAGACGGCGCTGCGAGCAGTGGAATGTAGTGCTGTGCAGACAGTTCTGCGCAACACGTTATATTCATCAGAGCGTAGGCATAGCGCACGTTTTTGATTACCTACGTAGCAATTTATACGTTATTGTTATGTCTGAAATAAACAGGACATATCATACCAATGCGCAAGGAGTAGACGCTACTTAAAACAAGAAAAATGTTCCTTCATTAGTTCATCTTTTAATTGTAACAACCATATTTTCAGCCAAAAGACAATTAGACTCTGTCTTTAAGCTGTGATGTTATGTAGAGTTTATTTTTTATTTTTTAAATTCCTAGGCAAAGTGCTTCTTTAACGTTTTTGTCCTATTACCATATCGCAGATATATAGTAGTGTTAAACTCCACCTTATTAAAATGAAATAAAATTAAATATAAAAATAATCGACGAAAAAGTTTCTTACGGGTATGTGCAAGTAATTGTTTTTATAGTTTACGCTTCAATGGTTTCATATCAGTTGGGCAGATGCAGGCTTTTGCATGATGGAGAGGTGCAGTATACAGTATTAAAGTATTTTACACTTGTCTGTTAACCTACAAGTTTTCGTTGTGGAATTAAGCAGCTAAACTTTCTAGTAGAGGATCGACAGACGTTGAAGCGGGTCTCTGGTTATTTTCAACGAGAAGTGTGTTTCTGTATTTATTTGTATCTAAATGTTAGAAGTGAAAGTCTTTTCACACAACGAGTGAACGAGACATGTAATAAATGTGTTACCTCTTAGCAATGCCAAAGATTTATGTGACTTAAAGTTACTGGACGTTTCCAGAAGCTACTAGTATTAATTTGCTGTTATGTGGATTCTAAAATTATTGCTCCTTCCAAGAGATCGCGAACCCCATTGCTATATTAGTAGATGAGGAAGGGAAATAAAGTTTGAAAGCTTTTCAAGTCCATCGAAATATTCTTCAATTATGTTCTTGACTTTTTTTTTGTAAAGAAAGACGATTTCCACCAGCAAGTCATCGAGGTTATTGAAGCACTCATTTTGACTGAAATTGCAACTCATTTCGCAAACTACTGTCTTTTAAAAGATTTCCTGTTTACCTTGACAGAATTTTAGCTAGATAATTACTGGGACAACCTTGAATAAAATTAAATATTATCACATCATCGTAGGGCATATAATTTTACGTCGCACACATGACAATACATAGATTTACCAGGAACAGGGAACTGAAGAGGTTTAAGAACGCATCTTGTTGTTCATGGTACAGCCATCACTTAGTTTAATATAAAGTGAAAGTGAAACACTGTGTAAGTAAATGCTGAGAAAAGTATAAAACTTCCTAGAAACGTATCGCAACCGTCTAATGCGAAGCCAACGAGTTGCAACATGTTTGATATTTCTGGAGCGAGCTTATTCGGCTACCGTTTTGCTTCTGCAGCACAAAATTGGGCGTCTTCTGTCTGCTTTTACCAGATCCGTTACTGCACACATCTTCCTTTTCTTTTTTACTCGCAACTGATAGTGCACTGACAATTCAGAAAATGAGGCAAAATTACAGTGTTTTGAAGATACATGCAATCTGTCCAGCGATACAAAACATGACTGCGACCTAGAATGTCCTCTCTCCGATAGTGGAGACTCCCTCGGGGCCGGCCGCGGTGGCCGAGGGGACTAAGGCGCTCCAGTCACGGTCTCCACGGCCACTACGGTCGGGGGTTCGAATCCCCCCTCGGGCATGGATATTTGTGCCGTCCTAGTTCGTAAGTAGTTCATAAGTAGTTTGTAAGTTTAGGGACTGATGACCCCGTAGTTAAGTCCCACAAAAAAAAAAAAAAAATAAAAAATAAAAAAATAAAAAAAATAAAAAAACTCCCTCGGGGTTTCAGCTCCAGCCCCAGCCACTTCCCTTGGAGTGCTTGAGCGTAAGCTGAACCTTCCGACATTCTACAAGCTAATCGTTCCTAATGACCTCGATTGCAACTGAACGTAACAACCCGATCTTCCTTTTTTCTTTCAGCAAGGATACATCAAGCAATTTAGCGAAATGTCCACAGAAACGCCGCGGTGGAGTAGCCGAGCGGTCTAAAGCACCTCGATGCGGAGCGCGCGGTTGCTCGCCGTGGATGTTAGAGTCCTCCCTGGGGCATGGGTGTGTGTGTATGTCCGTAGGTTAGTTTACCTAGGTTTAAGTAGTTTGTAAGCTACGGACTGATTACCACGCAGTTTGGTCCGATAGATTTACAAATATTTGAACATTTGTCCACGCTGTAATAACATGCACTGAATACATACACTTATTATCGGGGCACTGATGCTGCTCATTAACTCACAATTACTCGTGAAATGAGACAACTTTATTTCACTCTCGGTAATGTATGGTCTAAAATGCATAGGACAGTAAGCTGCCTGCTGTCTAACTTTCTCAATACACGATTTATAAATGAAGTGCACATACTTCACTAATAGCGTCATTGTAAAACAACAGTTATGAATGATGGAAAGTTGAATGCTTTGTTAGAAAGCTAAGATTCTGTACTATCAAATGTTTAAAAATAAGATTTTTTAACCCCATAGTTTCTTCAGAATCGAATGATAAGCATTATGAATCTAAAAACTCACGCGGAATGGAAAGTAGACATTTTATTTTTTTCACATGCAAAGTAAAACTTGTACGGAAAAACTAAGTTCATAAACCGATGTGGGATGGTCGTATGTACAGTTTTTGCAGCATGAAAATCGAAGTAGTGTATTTCCCGCTAAGAGTGTAGCGGCTGGCGGGCGCGTGCCCCGGCTAGAATAGCAGCAGAGCGCCATGGGCGGCCGGGCGGACCGGGGCTCGGCGGGTAGTCGGGTAGTCGGGTATTCGGGTACCCGCGCTACCCGTCGCCGTCCGGTGGGGCTCGTGCCGGCAGGCCGGGCAGCGCGTGGCCAGGACCGCCCGGGAGGCGCGGCTACGGGCAACACCACCTAGAGACAAGGCCTTACAACAGGCCGTGCCTACGTCACACTCAGAGGCCGCGGCCGCCATCTGACTGGCCGGCCGCTGCGCGGCGGTGGGCGTGCCCCAGCCAACAGCCAGTGGGGTGGCGGCCGCGGCCTCTAAGTGTGACGTAGGCACGGCCTGTTGTAAGGCCTTGTCTTCTAGCTGGTGTTGCTACGGGCCCGGGCGGGTAGCGCAGGCCCGCTGCACGTCTCTTGCTGGGAGACCCCGAAGGGCAGGTCCAGTCACCCAAGTCGAAAGGTTTCCATATCCTCCGTGACCGCACGCACCGTTCCTGCGTGAAGTGTGAGAACTGTGTGCTCTAGTATCTATGTTAAGTGTAGGTGACTGTAACGGGTGCGTGTGTAGTGTAGTGTCCGTGTTGGTCATGATATGAGAAGGAATAGGTTGAAATCCGGTACCGGCACATAGCCTACTCCCCTCGAAAAGCAACAAGGGCGCCGCCGAGATTAACGTCCTCATCCGGCAGATGGATCAACATCAAGAGTGTCCCATGCCCTCACTCCATGAGACACTGTGGAGAGGATTGGAATTTAATCCAGGACATTGGTGCAAACACTGGTGAACAGGGACTTTGCAGCACCACCCCTCCTGTCCCATCTACCGTAAGGCGAAGGGGAAAATGTCAGCAGCGCGTGGCGTAACCGAACGTTTACCCATCCAAGTACTGGGCACGCCCGACAGTGTTGTAACTTCGGTGAGCTGACGGAACCGCTGTATCTTTTTTTTTTTTTTTTTTTTTTTTTTTTTTTTTTGTCTCCTTCCTCCCCTTCAACCCGTCCTTCCGCTCGCCAATTGGTGCCTTCTCGGCCAGGCTTCTATGCCTTTAAACAAAATATTTCTTTGAAGATAAAACGATGTTGTCACTTCTACGTAGCTACACACCACTGTTAATGTCCATTTCTGCATTATTATTGTCTCTTCTAACGCCAAGAAAAATCAGTTCGAATTGAACGAATAAAAACTTGAAAGAGAAAAAAAATCATCATAAAATAAAAATTTGCAGGCATAGAAATTAGCTATAAGGAACTGAATATGCTTTCTTAGCTTGTGACGCAAAAAAAAAAAAAAAATAAAATAAAATAAAATAAAATAAAAAATAAAAAAAAATTAAAAAAAAAATAAACTTAGAGATCTTCAAACACACATGTAATCTATACCATTCTGGGACGTATTAGCTGCATAAAAAAAAAACATAAATGCCTTCTTCGGCGATCAAATAATTCCGGAAAACTTCACCTGGAATGGCAAAATGCATAATGATAACTGAAATTCTTCTGTGTAAATTACTGTTGAGTAAATTTCTCTTCTTTAGTGTTCTGTTTGTAATTACATTATCGTTTTAATCAAGAAATTAGCGTAATATTCCTTGTACTTTTTCTTTTTTCGGATCATGTCATGGTGCATTGTCAGGTAATGTATGAAATCTTCCTTTCTCTTTGATTCGGTACTGAAGATAAAGTACATTGTATGTCCCATTATCCAGTTGACCGCGTTCCTCTTTGTCCGTGGGAATGGGATTTTATCAGGATGGAGGGCATCCGCTGGTGATATTGCGTGTGGCGAGGTTCTCGTGAGGAGTGCCAGTTTTTGCCTCGCATACTCCCATATTCCTGCGTTTATACTGCACACGAATCTGTATTCATCACTGTCGACTAATTGACATGTCGGACACAAGGGAGAGTCTTGTAGGTGTATCTTATGGAGGCGGGACATCGTCGGGGTTTTTCTGTTGACCGTCATATACCACGTGGACCGCACTTGGGAAGGTAAGTCAGGGCTGTGGATGTTTTCCCACGTTGTTTTCCAATCGTGGTTCGGGAGTTTCCTTTCTATCATATTTCGAAGTTTATTTTTCATCAACGCCTGGTATACTTCCTTCACTTTTATCATATTTCGTTCTGGGACTTTTATTCGTATGTAACTGTATTCGAGTAGGAAATACTGTAAGTGCTGCAAAGCGTGCGACAGATGACTTACATCGATGGGCGGTCGTAGGTCTGTTGGCACAATTTCTTCCAACAGGTGGGAAGTCAGACCGTTGGTGGACAGTTTCCATTGCTTGTATGTTTGACATACATATAGTGCTTGCGCCTTCTTGTACACATCGACGAGGTTCAGGCCACCTAGTAGCGTCGCAAGAGTCAATGTGTCGTATTTAATTTTGAAAATATGTGCGCGACATACAAAATGCCCAAGCGCTGCAAGCATTCTATGCGCTATGTCGCGTGGTACTGGCAGGATTTGAGCCACGTAGTTGACCTTGGAAGTGATATATGTATTCGCCAGTGCAACTTTTTGCAACTCATCCAACTTCCTGACACTGTGCTGTTGTACAGACGCTCGAATCTTAGCCAATAACTGTTTATAATTTGCGGCAATGGTTTCTCGAATTGTCTTCCTAAAATCGACACCGAGACATTGCATCTTGGACACCTCTTGCAAACGGGGATGATTAGTCAAACCTATGCCTTTTCCTATGTTCATTACACCCGATTTTTTCCAGTTAACTAATGCACCAGATGCCTTTTCATATGTCATGATGATCTGCAGGGCGGTGTGGACTTCATTTGCGTTGGTGATCAGGAAGCCAACGTCATCAGCATAAGCCCGACACGCTAACTTCTGTCCATGTATCTGTAATCCGTTTAACTGCGCCGTCAATGTTGTTAGTAGAGGTTCTATGGCGATTGAAAAGAGAGATGCTGACATCGGGCAACCTTGTCTTACGGAGCTTCTTACGGGAATCATGCCACCTGGCCGTCCATTGACAATCACTCGTGATGTGCTATTCTGTAACAGGTTTTGTATTACAGCGAGGAAATGTACGGGAAAACCCAGCGACCGCATAACTTTAAACAAATACCGGTGGTTGACTCTGTCGAATGATTTATCAAAGTCCAAGCTCACCATTGCACATTCAATCCTGGATGCTTCCGCCACTGATATTAGGTCGCGGTAGTCCACTAGCGTTTGATAAATGGACCTATCTCTGCCGACACTGGTTTGATATGGACCGGTGACCTTATTCATTACGTTCCTCATCCTTTTTGCAAGAATACGTGCAAAAAGTTTGTAATCACTATTTAATAGAGTAATCGGTCTCAGATTGGCGATAGTTTTACTATTTGCACGTTTTGGAACTAATACCACCAGCCCCTCACTGAACTCTTGCGGGATATTAAGATCAGGTGTCATCAATTCATTGCATATCTCTGTCAGTTTCGTCTTCATGTGTGTCCAAAAGGTTTGATAAAACTCTACAGTGAGTCCGTCACATCCGGGCGATTTGTTCTTTGGACTGTGAAACAGCGCATCTTCCAGCTCGTCTTCAGTCACTTGTGTTATTAGTTCGTCTGAGTCCTGAGGGGTAAGTCTGCCAGTTAAATTATTTGCTAATTCTTGAAATGCGTTGTCATCGATCATTTTCTCAGACATCAACTCCGCGTAAGCAGTTTGAATCGCATGTCTAATGTCTTTTTGGTGAGTTAAACGCGTACCGTCCCCAGTTTGCAGTTCCGTCAGTATCTTGGTTTTACCTCGTTTACTCTCACGTGTCAGGTGATATATTGATGTCGCTTCATGTCGTACTGAGTCCTGGATTCGGGATCTGACTTTTAATCCTTCCAACTGTTTCTTTTTAAGGAGTAGTAGTTTGGCTTTCACTTTCTTAATTAGGGCGTAGTTTTCAATGACTGTGTCATCCAGTTTGTACAGTTCTCGTAAACTGGAATAATGAAATTCAGTGGTTCGTTTAAGCCACCAGTTCTTGTCTCGTGAGTACTGTAACATGGCTTTCCGTAATTTTGGTTTGGCACAATGTAACCACCATTTAATAGCCGAATCATATGTTCGAAACTTGGTGAGACTTTCATTCCACGCATGTGTGAAGGCCTCATGACAACCTTGATCATCTAAGTGTGACACATTAAGTTTCCAGGGTCCCTTACTGCGGTACGTACCCTGTTTCTGTAAGTTTATGGTACAGATATACGCGGCATGGTCTGTGAAGATAGTTGGCCAGACCTCACATTGCAGAATTCGTTGTTTTAGATTATCTGATACATATATTCTGTCTAGCCTACTTGCGGAATGATTTGTGACGTACGTGAATCCAGGCGTTGCTCCATACCTATGCTCCCAAGTGTCGATTAAAAATAAGTCCTTGACTATCCGTTCTAACTCCACAGATTTGTTAAAATTTGGTGTCTGATCTTTCGGGTGCAAAACACAGTTAAAATCTCCCGCCAAGATAAGCTGGTCATACATTGTTGTAAATAAAGGAAGAATCTCTTCCGTATAAAATTCCGCTCTGCGACGCCTGTTACTGGATCCTGAGGGAGCATATACATTAATTATTCTAACATTGTTAACTGTTGCTGCAATCCCTCTGTGATTGACTAGCATTTCGATGTTATATGCCACAATTCCTTCTCTTAAGAGGATGGCGGTACCCAAATCCGCACCAGTACCTGGGTTGGCAAGGACATTGTACCCAAATATTCGTTCTAAATTAATGTCTGCAACCTCCTGAAGTAATAGAATATCTATATCTGCGGAATACAAAAAATCTTGAATGTGTTGTAACCGGATGGAGCTACGACACTTATTGATATTTAATGTGGCAATTTTGTAGGCTTGACGATCACACATGTATGAATATGAGATGTGAAAGATCTACAGATTAATAAAAATAAGAGTCAGCGTCTTTCTCCGCGTCCGTGGTTTCCATGGCCGAGGTATCTGTAACAGCAGGATCCGTGATCACTGCGTGTCTTACGTTACCAGCACCCCCCGAAGCATCTTCCAGAGCGGTGTCCTTGTCTACATCCTCTATCTCGTCTGACCAGTCCACGCCGGTGGCAAACTGAGTCGACACTGTCTTGCGTGGGTCCTGCTCATGTGACTTCTGTGCCGATTCATCAATTTGTTTGGGAGATGCCTTGTCAACTACTACCTTGTCAGTGTCGTCCTTTAACGGCACGTCAAGTTCTACCTGTTTATGTGATGGAGGCTGATTCTGTGTAACTGCAACAGCGGGTGGCTTTCCGGTAATTTTGTCCTTAACTTGTGTCGCTTTTTCACGCAGTGGAGCTGACTTCTCCGCAGCCCCTTCTTGCGCCAATCTGCGTTTCTTACGTCTCCGAGGTGACTTAGCAGATTCATTGTCCTGCCTAGTCTCCGAAATCGCGGGCTGACTTTCTGGTGTTTGTCTGTCAGCTGTTTCCTCCACCCCCATATTCCCTGTACGTACTGCGGTGTCCTCCGTTGTCTGTGTGGGCGACTGCTGCACTACTTCAGATTCTGGTGCCTTTTCTGTCGTACTTTCCGAAATTTCCATTGGAATTCCTAAGTCGTTCGCGACGACATCGCTGGGCAAGTCATCTAAACAAACGTCACTAGCCGGTGGCGCAGTCAGTTGACCACGCGCCACTGCTACATACGTTTTTGGCAAAATCGTCATTTCTGAAGTCTTAACAGTTTCACCGGTTGGTAGCTGTGCCATGCGTCGTTGAATGCACTCAGCACGCACGTGACCTGGCTTGTTACAAAGTGCGCAGGTCTTTGGTTGGCCGTAATACATAACGATGCCTCTAAACCCGCAGACGTTTATATAAGTCGGTATGTGTCGACAGAGCCCTACTTTTAACTGCCTTACACCATTCAGCACGGGAAGTTTATGTGCGGGGGACCACCTCTCGGCAACATTGCTGAGAACTCTACCATAGGGAGCAATGACGGCGTCTATTTCACCGGCAGGTACCTCAAATGGCAACTCAAAAATTCTAATGGTTCTAACTCCAAAACCGACATGGTCGACAGTAACGTTGCCTATATTGCCATCTCTGTGGTTAAATTTCAAGGAACCACCTGTGTCTAGAACGACCTTCTCGCATAGTTCGGAAGATGTCAGCTTAACGAAAATCATACTATTTACAATCGACATGTGGTATCCAATGATGTCCTCTAATCGTATGTTTGCAACAGCAATCAACCAATCTTCAAACTCAAAAGACGTTGGTCGGGAAAATTTTTGTTCGAAAGTGAACTTCAGAGTGTCTCTTCTACTAATTTGATCCATTATAACCTTTCCATGTCACCGCAACTTCACAAGAAAGCAAGCGCTGGCGTAAGCGAGCAGACTTACCCCTGCAGGAAGTATGTTCAAATGTTTGTTAAGCTCATGGGACTTAACTGCGGGTCATCAGTCCCTAAACTTACAAACTACTTATGAACTACTTACAAACTAGGACGGCACAAATATCCATGCCCGAGGGGGGATTCGAACCCCCGACCGTGGTGGCCGTGCTGACCGTGACTGGAGCGCCTCAGTCACCTCGGCCACCGCGGCCGGCTAGTACTCCCCTCGAAAAGCAACAAGGGCGCCGCCGAGATTAACGTCCTCATCCGACAGATGGATCAACATCAAGAGTGTCCCATGCCCTCACTCCATGAGACACTGCGGAGAGGATTGGAATTAATCCAGGACATTGGTGCAAACACTGGTGAACAGGGACTTTGCAGCACCACCCCTCCTGTCCCGTCTACCGTAAGGCGAAGGGGAAAATGTCAGCAGCGCGTGGCGTAACCGAACGTTTACCCATCCAAGTACTGGGCACGCCCGACAGTGCTTCAACTTCGGTGAGCTGACGGAACCGCTGTATCGAGCGCGGTACGGTCGTTGAGAGGCACTACACCTAACCAACGCACTGGCCAACGGCCTGCAAATAATAATCTAGAGGAGCGGCGTTTGCGTGTTCAGTGCTAATAGCAGCACAAATCAATGTGGGGCGTACAACTAACGTTTCCCTTCTGGCACTGTAGCGTAATTTGGCACCAATGCAATGTGATTACGAACGACTGATTCGAGTGCATTTGTTAACAGCACCGCTTCGCCTGGAGTGCCTCGTGGTTCGTGACTATATCAGTCAAAAACGCCGCCGACTCGGTTGTGCTTTGATGTCGGCTGTGTGTTTGAACGGCGTTTTCTCGTAGTAAAAGTAATTACTGAGAAGTGATGTTTATTGCACCGAGCTCTAGAAGGGGCATTTAACTCGGTGCGCGACATTTAAAAAGATGTAAGACGTGAATAAGGCAATGGGAGAGATGATAGTTTTTACTCACCTGACAAAAGCGCACACTCAGCGGCCGACGCCCACAACGCTACGACAGGCCCTAGCCGAGGTAACAGGTACTTTCAACAGTTTATTGTTCGCGCTTCTTTGTACTACAGCAACATTCACACTCCGCAAGCCAACGCGCTGTGTTTGGCTGATGGTACCATTGTCACTTCCTCCTATCCCAGTGGCGTATTGTTCGCGGGAAAAAGGATTGCCTGTATGCCTCTGCGAGGGCCCTGAACTCGCTGATCCTATCCTTGCAGTAGCTTCGCGAGATATACGTAGGAGAAAGCAATATATTGGTCGACTTTTCATGTAACGTGTGGTCTAGGAACTTTGACAAAAGCGTGTACCGCGATGCAGGATCCTCTCTCTTCCAGCGTCTGTCACTGAAGTGCCATAATTATCTCTATGACGCTTTCATGCTTACTGAACGAGCCCATAACGAAGCGTGCTGATCTTCGTTGGACCATCTCTGCTTCTTGTATTGACCCTACCTGCTACGGATCCCACACTGATGAGCAGGGGCGTAAATACATTTTTCCTCTTGGGGGCGGGGGGGGGGGTTCAGAGCCAGAGCTATATTGAGGTGCCCTCGCACAGTTGACAGGTGCCAAACCTGTACGCCACCCTCCCCCCTCCCATAAAACAAACTTGCTTTTTTTCTATTAATTTGCAAAATTTTACGAATAGTTGATAAAAGAATGAAGCGTTATTGGAAAATATTGTAGACATGAAGAGCAATCTTTTCTGTTATTGTGGTATACCTTGAAAATGACGGGCGTTCACCTGCCGAAATACTGGCTGTTGTCGAAGACGTTGCCCAACTATATTCCCATAAATTATTTTAACATTACATACAGAATAAGCCCAATTTTCACAGCAGAAGTAATCGCTGTAGGGATTAGTAAATTAGAAATATCTTCCGCGCTACTACATCTGGCTCAAGTCTTCAGTTACCAGGACTCGTAAAAAAATCGAAAGTCTTCAGACAAATGACATATAGCAGAGACCAGGGGAATGGCGCCACCTTAAGGGAAGCCAGTTTCGTTTTTACCTTATTAAAGATGTGTATTTTTCGTAAAGAATAATACTACAACTTCGCCAGCTAATACTACTCTATTATAATTTTTTAGACATGTATTTTGTTAAGTTTTATTGTTAAAAAGATATTGTGAAAGTATACGCAGTGGCGCCATTACCTTGGGTTCCGGGGTAATGACGTCATACATTTGAAAATTAAGAATAAACCTACACGATGAGTGAGTAGTAGTAAATAAGTGTTACAACCGTTGTAATTTATACTTATCACTCTTCTCTATTAGACATTTAGAAGGCTACAAATACTTGTCGATGTAAAGTTGGAATAAAAATACATTTTATAATTTAGGCTTGATTAAGACACCGCTAAAGTCAGAAATACCGGTATAGTTTTTGGCACTTCAAACCTACTACATTCTCTACGTTCTGAAAGTGCCCATTTCACAAAATGTATGCATCTGTATTACACTTCATTTTGCCTACATGCTTCACTATGGCGTCATTGTCTCAGTTGAAAAATATGGCTAAGAACGTCAAGCTAAAGCCAAAGGTTTTGCTAAACAATTAGGTTAGAGACACGAAATCGAAGCTAAATATCTACATATTACGTTAATACGAGTATTAAAAAAACACTGACAGCCTATACAGGTACTTATTTCAATAAAATACAGGCTGGAAAATTGGATCCAAAACGTCGAAACTAACAATTTCTTTCACACGATTAATACCTGTCAACAATCACGGACGGCGACCACAGGAATTAGTTCCGTGGTAGGTAACGGAGATAGAACACTGACAAGCGTACTCGTACTGCCAGCCGTTCGTCATAAAACTGGGGTGGCGCGATTACCCAGGGAGGCGCCGTTACCCTGGTCTCCCCTACGTTTCAGCACCTGCACATTGGCCTTTGGAAACCCAAATTACCGTAGTGAAGTTGCAGTGCTGACCAATATGAGCAAGCTGACAGGCGACAGGTATTAACAAAGTCCACTGTCGCCTCCTATGATAGACATCCGTCGCTTCTTTGTAATAGTACTTTGACGAAATGACACTTTAGAGATTATTAGTGTGCATTTACAGTAGTGGGACGAAGATAAGGTTGCTTCTTGTAAGCAGAAAATGGGAACAGGACTCGTTAAAAAATATATTTGTCTATGTTACGTAAAAGTTTGCCACCCTACTGTAGTAATAAAATTAGTAGATCACTGAAGTTGGTAGCAGTAGTAAACATAAGACATGGTGGCCTTCGTTACACGCTAGGCAAGCCTCGCGTGGAGCGTGTTTCTGTCTGGAATTCAACAATACTTTTTTATTGTTACTGATGGTTAGGTGGTGGTTACCTGAGCAATTATTATTTTTTTAATTGGCCTGATTTACCGTGGTAAAAGCTGTGCGCGACGCTTGGCTAGGCCTCACGAAGGCCACCTATAAGACAATCAAGACAAAGTGTCCCGACAACAAGTAAGAAGCCAAAGTTCAACTAATCATCGATTACAACTTACAGACACCTGGTACCTCTCTTTGTTGGCAAAGTTTTCAGTCTAACCCTCATATTCATTACACAAATTATTTTCAAGTTTTATCTTTAGCAATAGTGAAAAAAGAGGTTCTGGGGGGGGGGGGGGGAGGTGTGTCCTGATATTGGATAGTTATATAATAAAGGTATAAAATGCAGAATGGCTATGGGAAGGAAAGCGTTTCTAAAGAAGCGAAACTTGTTAACATCTAATATTAATTTCAATGTTAGAAAGTCCTTTCTGAAAGCATTTGTCTGGAGTGTTGCATTGTATGGGAGTGAAACGTGGACGATAAGGAATTCAGATAAAAAGATGATAGAAGCTTTTGAAATGTGATGCTACAAACGAATGATGAAAATTAGATGGGTAGATCACGTAACCAATGAGGAGGTGCTTAACTGAATCGGGGAGAAAAGGAGTTTGTGGCATATCCTGACTAAGAGAAGGGATAGATTGGTTGGACTCATTCTGAGACATCAAGGAATTGTCAACTTAGCATTAGAAGGAAGCGTGTGGGGTAAAAATCGTACAGGGAGACCGAGGGACGAATATAGTAAGCAGATTCAAAAGGGTGTAGGTTGCCGAACGTAGTCTCAGATGAAGAGACTTGCACATGACAGGGTAGCGTGGAGAACTGCATCAAACCAGTCTGCGGACTGAAGACCACAACAACAACATATAATAAAGGATCTGAAATCTTAAATTTTCCCGGTATTGGTCGTATTTAGCGGAAATATGATGTGAAATATGTTTTTCGACCACCTTGTAAGATAAAGGCCCTTTTGAGATCCGTAAAGGATGATGTTGGTTTGCGTAAGTCTGGTGTCTACCGTATTGCTTGCAATTATGGCATGTCATATATTTGTCAGAAAACCAGGACTGTGGAAGACCGGTGTATTCACCACAAGCGTGAAACACACAACAGTTGAGCAAAGACACTGTTGCACAACATTGTCCTGGCACTGGTCACCCTATGGAATACAACAACACAGAGATTCCGGCATGCACTTCCACCTATTGGGATAGTGTCATTAAGGGAGCTGTTGAAATTAAACTAGCAATCCACTTTATAAATAGAGATTGTGAATTTTGTTTAAATTTGGTGTGGAATCCGGCTCTGTCTCTCGTCAAAAAACAGAGGAACAGAATGAATCCTACTTCACCTTTTGATTAATAGTCACTATCGAGTTTCTTGATGTTGCTCATCTTTGGATGCTGTGACTCTGCGATTTCTTGTACTGTGTGTTACTTTCCTTGTTTATCCTTGCAAACCGAATTATTAAATTCCCTTGCACATTGCTTCCTGTGTGCAGCCGGCAGCAGTGGCCGAGCGGTCTGCAGCGCGGCAGTCACAGCCTGCACGGCCGCTACGGTAGGGGGTTCGAATTCCCCCCTCGAGCATGGATGTTTGTGTCGTCTTTAGTGTAAGGTAGTTTATAAGTAGTTTGTAAGTGTAGGGACTGATTACACCGCAGTTAAGTCCCTTAAGATTAACAAACATTTGAACATTTCGTTTTTGAACCTGTGTGCAGTTGTGCCGTGAGAATGGCAGGGTGTGCTCCTGTCGAAATATCGACGGTGGTCGACGACGTCACCCCGCAGCATACCCGTAAGTTGTTTAAATGAAGGATCTTTCTTTATATGTAAACGCAGTACTTTACACTTTTTTGTCTCTGCGGAATTTCCGTCCGCACTGAGCCGCCCTGCTACGGTGCGCGCGGCCGTTTCACGTCGGAGGTTCGTGTCCTCCCTCGAGCATGGTTGTTTGTGTTGTTCTTAGGATAAGTTAGTTTAAGTTGTTTGTAAGTTTAGGGTCCGATAACAACTGCAGTTAGGTCCCAAAACTTTACAAACATTTGAACATTTCTACACTTGTTTAGGCTGAAGCTCAATTGCCATTTCCTACACCGTGCGTCAATACGCTGCAGATCATCCTTTATTTCGCTATCCTTTTCCAGTGTTGCTACATCTCCAAAAACTACAGCATCATCTGGGAAATGCCTCGTTGTACTTCCGAACACTCTCCTGGGGTACACCTGAGATCATTTTAACGTCTGAAGACTTTTCTCCGTTGACAATGACATGCCCGTTCTGTTAGCTGGAAACGCCTCAGTCCAGTCACACAGTTGATCTGATATTAGATATACGCGCACTTTGTTGATCAGACGCCGGTACGTAACAGTATCGAACGCCTTGTGGAAGTCAAGAAACGCAACTTCTACCTGGGATCTTGTATCGACTGCCCTCTGCATCTCGTGGATGAACAGCGCGAGTTTTGTTTTCACACAATCGTTAGAAAAAGGATTACCGGTCTGTCGCGGCGGATTAGCAGTGCGCATTGGGGCGCCGTGCTGCAGAGTACGCGGCCTTTCACCGTCGGGGGTTTGAGTCCCCCCATCGGGCATAGGTGTTTGTGTTGTCCTTATGTTAGTTTACCTTAGTTTAAGTAGTTTGCAAGCTACGGACTAATAACCCAGAAGGTGAGTCCGATAGATTTACAAACATTTTAATTACCGGTCTCCAGATTTGACATAATATTCGATCATAAAATGAGTTCCAAAATTCTGCAGCTGACCGATGTCAGGGATAAAGGCGACCCTCCCTGTTAACGGAAATGACGTACACCCTCTTCTAAACCTTGAGGACACTTAGATCCTCTAGAGACCCTCGACAACACCATTACGCTCAGTCTCTGGATATCTGGTTTCAATCCGTTTAACGATTTGACGTAGGACCAAAATTTCTTACGATTTTCTGCCAAGTCGATATACAAAACGTTGCTCTCAAAGTCGTGGAACGCCTCTCGCGTTTTTCCATCATTTAAGTTTCGCTTATCCGCAAGACTTTGGCTACATTTATATTTGCGGTGCAGTTCTCTTTGCTTTCGTAACAGTTTCCTAACTCGGCTGTTGAACCAGGGTGGATCTTTCCCATCTCTCATAATTTAAAAAAAAAATGTTTGTATAGTCTATGGGATTTAACTACGGGGTCATCAGTCCCTAAACTTACAAACTACTTATGAACTACTTACGAACTAGGACGGCACAAATATCCATGCCCGAGGGGGGATTCGAACCCCCGACCGTAGTGGCCGTGCAGACCGTGACTGGAGCGCCTCAGTCTCCTCGGCCACAGCGGCCCATAATTTTATTTGGCGTATAATTAACTAACACGTACTGTGCAGTACCGTAGAACTTCGTCCACAGTTGCTCAGCACTGCGAGTGTCGAGACGAATCTATCGTGTTCAGCAGTCCAAGTACTTTGACATCTGATCCTTTTCGCTTTTGCTAAATAAGACCATCTTTCTTGATATTACCGTTTAAAGCAGTATTTATTGATGCTGTAATGGTCTTATGGTCGCAGATTCCCTAATGTGTAGACACCGGAGCAAACCAGTTAGTCCGAACTGGCGGCAGCCGCCCCACCAAATCTGCCAGTGATTGCAATCTCGGGTGGTAAAAATGCCACACGTAGTTCTGGTGCAGTGAGGTGACGCCACTCTGCCGATATGGCATTACCAGCCACACACGTAGATACTTCAAACACAGACAAAATTGCTGCAGTTGATGACATCTTTGCTGAAATCGTTAAAGAATTAAGACAGAAGACGGCATCTACTGCATTCTTAGCCGCTGTAGGGAACAAAAAATGGGTGCTTGCTGCTATCCAGTGTAACTTGAAGGTCAACATGAAGAACTCCGTAAAGAAAATCACAATCTGCTGAAAAAATTAGCTAACTGTTCGAACGCCCTAGATGCGCAGGACAGGATCCGGCGCTTGGAGGCAGAAATAACAAACCCCAAAGAAGAGAACCAAAGACTAAAAACAGAAAACCAATCAGTTCCACCGTCTTATGCGACAGTTACTGCAGAAGGTGCAACATTTAAACCTGAAAGTAAGGTTGAAGAACGCACTGAATAAGCTAAATCCAAACAAGTGTTCTTTTCTTCAAATTAGCAGATAATCGGGATACACAGGCTTTAAGAGAAATCCTAACAAGACCAGATAAAAATTAAGGCCATCAGGTAGACAGCAAATACCGTGATTCTGGAAGTTAAAACAGAGTAGGACAAAAGTAAAAATATAGAGAAAACATCCCAGCTAAACAATATCAAATGAGAGGAACCTAAAAATCTCACAAGGAGACCAGATGGGTATCGGATTTTAGAATTATTTGATATTTATTGTACGTGAAGTTCAGTACTCAAACAACAATCGGCCAAAGCCATTCGACGCAACTCTCAAAAATTCTCGAGAAAATCGACTCTGAAGTTTTGCTAAAACGAAGAAACACGAGGAACGTCCGCAACGAACAAAACTACCTAGAGGAAGGCGGAAAAAAATGGTGGTAGCGTTCTTGGGTTACAACCGTAGGTTCGAATCCTGTTGGGGCAGATTTTTTTATTTTTTTCATTGTGTGCGAATACTTACATAATTTCAATATCTAATGATAATTTTTACGAAAAGTGCACGTATTTTCGTTTATTCGTAATTTTCTATATTTTACAGAAGGTTGTTAATAATGATGGTTTCAATTAAAAACACATAGATTACATTTTTTACAGTATTGGCCTAACAATTAGTTGACGACGATAGTCTTTGATTGTTCAGTTTGCGCCGCGGATCCATTTAGTGTGTGGGAGTTTGAAAGTGCCATAGCTGGATATTTCACCAGGAACAGACCGCGTCCATAACCACTTCCTTCAATACCTGTCAACGGATTCTAGACATTAGCTGCTCGCCCTGTTTAATAGTGTCTGGGCTGAAGGTGTTTCCGGTGCAATGGCGGGTCGGTATTGTCACCCCAGTGTTAAAACATGGCGCCGAACTACAGGTGGCAAATAGGTATCCCTCGATTAGCCTCACCAACGTTCTCTGCAAGCACCTCGAACGCATGGTGAGTCAGCGGCTGATATGGATACTAGAAGATCGCGGACTCTTGGCTCAGCACCAAGAGGCCTTCCGTCAGGGTTGCCCCGCTATTAACAAAATTAAAATGTTTGTAAAGCTTAACTACGGGTTCATCAGTCCCTAAACTTACAAACTACTTATGAACTACTTACGAACTAGGACGGCACAAATATCCATGCCCGAGGGGGGATTCGAACCCCCGACCGTAGTGGCCGTGCAGACCGTGACTGAAGCGCCTCAGTCTCTTCGGCCACCGCGGCCGGCCGCTATTAACAACCTTGTGTCTCTTGAGTCTGCCACCCGCCAAGCTTTCGATTGGTGTGAGCACCTCGTCGTTGTCTTCTTTGACCTTCAGAAGGCATATGACACCACCTGGCGTCACCACATACTGGTAACGCTACACGAATGGGGTCTATGGGGTGCTTTTCCGATCTTTATCCAGAACTTTCTTTCCCTTCGCACCTTTCGTGTTAGGGTCGGCGCTTGTTTGAGTTCCACTCACACTCAGCTGAACTGTGTCCCACAGGGCTCAGTTCTAAGTGTCCCCCTCTTTTTGGTGGCAATTAACGGTGTCGTAGCTGCAGTAGGCTCATCAGTCTCTTGTTCCCTATTTGCCAATGGCTTTTACCTGTATTACAGCTCCACGCGCATCAGTGTTGCTGAAAGGCGTCTGCAGGGAACAATTACAAAGGCACATTCATGGGCCTCAGCACATGGATTCCAGTTAGCTGCATCTAAAACCCGAGTCATGCACTTTTGTCGTCGTCGGACTGTTCACTCGGACCAAGAGCTCTTTTTGGCTGATGAAATGCTTAGTGTCGAGAAGACGCATCACTTTCTAGGCATGCTCTTCGATGATCGGCTTACCTGGGTGCCCACACATCCGACAGCTGAAACAAAAGTGCTGGTAATACCTGAACATCTTACGCTGTCTTAGCCACAATGTTTGGGGAGCCGCACGTCGAACAGTCCTACAGCTCTACAAGGTTCTCATACAATCGCGCCTGGACTATGGGAGCCTTTTGTAAGATTCAGAACCTATCTTCATACTGGTCTCCTTCTAGCAACGGGGGCTTTTCGCACTAGCCCAGTGACAAGCCTCCTTGCTGAGTCCAGAATTCCCTCCTTGCGATACCGTCGGCAACAGTTACTGGCTTCCTACATCGTCCGCGTTCACGCTTTGTCCCGCCATCCAAATCACAGGCTTATATTTCCAACTGCTGCACTCCCATCTCCACGACGACGGCCCAGGTCGCGTCTCCCGATCGCGGTCCGTGTCCATTCCCTTCTCTCGTCCCTAGAATCCCTTCCTTCATTCCTACTTTCCACTACTCTTCCTATATCTCTCTCTGGTGCATTCCTCACCTGAAGATTCGGTTGGACCTGTTCCGGGACTCTAAAGCCTCTTGGTTCGCTGGTCGATGGCTGTGCTGGGTACGCCTTTGTGGTGACAATAGTGAACAGCGATCCTTGCTTCGTGGTACCAGTGTCTTCATCGCAGAGCTGGTCGCTATCTTACGAACCCTCGCGCTTCTCTGAGCCTGCCCCAGGTTTTTTTTTTTTGTTTTTTTTTTTTTTTTTTTTTTGTCATCTGTAGCGACCCTCTGAGTGGCTCACAGGCACTAGACCAGTGTTTTACTAAACATCCTGTACTGCGGTCAATTCAGGATTTCAGGATGCAGTCTTCACCCTTGGCAAGTCAGGCCGATCTGTCACTTTTCTTTGGACACCGGGTCACATTGGTATAGCGGGCAATGAACACGTCGATCAGTTGGCGAAGCAAGCCACCTTTTCACGCCCCTTGTGAATTGATCTCCAGGAAGAAGATCTCTGAAGGGAGTTGAACCACAAGATCCTAGGGGTTTGGAATTCCGAATGGGCCGACTCGAGCGTCCCGAATAAGCTCCGCACCATTAAACTCTCCACTGGTGCGTGGAAGTCCTCCCTGAGGGCCTCTCGTCAGGATTCTGTTGATCTTTGCCGAATGCGAATTGGCCATGCATGGCTAACGCATGGTTACCTCCTTCGGCGAGAGGACCCGTCAACGTGCCACTGTGGTGCGGTCCAAATTCTCTTGGACTGTCCAGTTTTAGCTGCTTTGCGACACTCTTTTCATCTGCCAACTGCGCTGCCGTCTATTTTAGCTGACGATGCCTCGGTGGCAGACCATGTTTTAGGGTTTATTCACGCAGATGGATTTTACCATTCTATTTAGTGGTGGGTGCCACTGCCTGGTCTTTCAGGATCCCACCCCTCTAGAATTTTTAATCTGTTTCCACTTTTACATTTTACATCATGTTTTATCACTGGGGATTTTTATTGTGAACATAGCGGCTGACTCATCCTTTATTATCCTCGTGATCAGTCAGCCGCAAACTTCCTCTGTGATGTTTTAGCGACGTGTACTATTAGTCTACTCATTTATGTTATCCTTTCATATTAACGTTTTAGCATCCACTGTCTTCCTACACCTTGCGTACTGGGTGTGCAGTACTTTATCTAAGTTGTTAAGGTCATGGTGCGACCTCTTAGCTGGTAACAGGTGACTGATGACCCAGTAGTTTAGTTCCCTCTAAAAATTCCAATAACAACAACAGGCGTAAACACGAATCACCATGTATCAGCGCAAGAGCTCGGTGGCTGACAGAAGCCTGGAGGAAGCAAATGTGGCTGTTGCAAACCACTGACCTAGATATCGAGACAGTGAAGTCGGTGACGTTATATGAAATACCTACAAGTTACACTATATTGATGACACATGTATGCAAGGTGGCATATCATGTAGCTAGGCAGCTCAAACATGAGATGTTTCACTCGGCTTCCTCCCATGCATGCGGGAATGGATGAACTATGGCCCAACGCAATGTCAAGAAGAAAGTGACTAAGGAAGCAGAAGCGAGGAATAAAAACAATTTTTCAAATGTCTGTACATCTGTGGAACTTAACTACTGTGCTAATCAGTCCCTAGACCTACAAACTGCTTAAACTAACTTAAGGACAACACACACACACCCATGCCCGAGGGAAGACTCGAACCTCCAACGGGGAGCAAACGCGCGATCTGCAGCAAGGCGTCTTAGAGCGCATGGCCATTTCATCCCGGCACCGAGGAATCATCAGAGAAGTACTCAGCGCTCAAGAGTCATCATTATTATCGATTTGATGTGCAACAGCAGACAGTATATGCCTAGAGTATGACAACAAGGAAATAGAAGAAGTTGAAAGTGTCAAATTTTTAGGATTACAGATGGACAATAAATTTAACTGGGAAGGGCATACCACAGAACTGCTGAAGCATCTAACCACGTCCCTGTTTGCTAAGCGAATGTTGTCAGATATAGGAGATATAAAAATAAAAAAGCCAGCGTATTATTCATACTTTCACTCCATAAAGTCATACGATATTATTTTCTGGGGCAACTCATCAGGCCAAGCAAAAGTTTTCAGAGCACAAGAACGTGCGTTACGGATCATTTGTGGTGTCAGCTCAAGAACATCATGTAGAGGGCTATTTAAGGAACTGGGGATACTTACTATTGCTTCCCAATACATTTATTCTCTAATGAAATTTGTCGTTAAAATATATATATATATTTTTTTTCAAACCAATAGCTCAGGTCATGGGATCAATACTAGAAACAAGAATAACTTGCATAAAGATTTAAAGTGACATACTTTGGCTAAGAAAGGTGTCCAATATTCAGCAGTACACATTTTCAATAACATGCCAGCAGCCATAAAAAATTTAACTCACAATAAAGTACAGTTTGAAAAGAGTCTAAAGGATTTTTTGGTGGCCAACTCCTACTCCACTGATGAATTTCTTATAAGAAGTGATTGATGTAAGTTACTGTATATAAAATTCACAAATATGAATACTGTTTTCAGTTTGACTTCAGTAAAAGTTTTATGCAGTAATGTGATCATTGTAAAAAATGGTAAGAATTGTAATATGCACCTACTATATTAGTATGCACTAATACGTTTTATGTCCTATAAAATGTAAATATTCTTAAGATAATTGTTTTTCCTGACCAATTCCACATCCACAAGGGCAATTACATTTGGGATCTGTGGAAGGTACATTAATACACATGCTCTCTTTTTGTAAGTATATATTGTGTATTTTGTTCTGACATGTTCTACATCCAAGAGGATTTACTCAATTAGGATCTACTGGAACGAAAAGTACATCAGAGCAGAGGGCGATTCTCTGCATGGTTGAAAATGGCTGTGGTATACACTCACAATGGGACACAGTTACGGGGGGGGGGGGGGGGTTCGTAGAAGCCGCGTCGAGGGCAGCCACTCCTTCCCGTGGAAAGCATAATTTCTGGCTGTGGGCCGTTTCCCCGCGCGAGGACGATGGGAAGGCGTATGATTCGCCAAACGCATGTATCCATGCGCGAGCTCGACTCAGGACAATGTCTTATTGGCTGCCGCACAAATCTGAGCCGTTGCAGTTGGCAAAGTGAGATGAGGGAGCGGAATTTTGGAGGGAGTAAATTCTCTTCGCGGTGGAAGAGGAGATCGGCACGACCTGTGGCAGCGTTCGTGTGTGTCTAGGAAGGCTCCACAGTGCGTGGCAGCCTTAGGATATTTCATTAATTGTGCAAGAGCACCGCCAGGTGGGTGCTAGCTAGTCTAAAGTTCGGATATTTAGGTGAACCTATCTCGAGTCCTGGACCGCCCCGGCGACCAGCAACTCTTTTTGATTTGACGAATCCTTTTCCGTCACGTCAAGCTACGTTTTCTGTGTCTGAAAACCCGTTCTGAGAAATTCGTTGCATCCTTGGAATCTAAGTGTGCAGGTGTACGAACTGGTCTAGTGGTGAAGTGCGAGGCCTTAACTTGATAACGTTCTACACCGGGACTCGCGGCCCTATTTAACGTCAGTACAGAAAAAATGTTCACGTGCGTTACGGATCATTTGTGGTGTCAAATCAAGGACATCATGTAGAGGGCTATTTAAGAAACTGGGGATACTTACTACTGCTTCCAAATACATTTATTCGCTAATGAAATTTGTCGTTAAAAATAAATATTTTTTTTTTTTTTTTTTTTTTTCAAACCAATAGCTCAGTTCATGGGATCAACACGAGAAACAAGATTAACTTGCATAAAGATTTAAAGTCACTTACTTTGGCTCAGAAAGGTGCCCAATATTCAGCAGTACACATTTTCAATAACATGCCAGCAGCCATAATAAATTTAACTCTCAATAAAGTACAGTTTGAAAAAATTCTAAAGGATCTTTTGGTAGCCAACTCCTTCTACTTCACTGATTAATTTCCTATCAGAAGTGATTGATGTAAGTTCCTGCATATATACTATTCACAAATATGAATAATGTGTTCAGTTTGACTTCAGTACAGGTTTTGTGCAGTAATGTGATCATTGTAAATTAGTGTTGTAAAAATGGTAAGAATTGTAATATGCACCTAGTATATTAGTATGTAGTAATAAGTTTTATGTCCTATAAAATGTAAATGTTCTTAAGATAATTGTTTTTCCTGACCAATTCAACTCAAACAATGTTCAAATGTTTGTAAAGCTTATGGGACTTAACTACGGGGCCATCAGTCCCTAAACTTACAAAGTACTTTGAACTACTTACGATCTAGGACGGCACAAATATCCATGCCCGAGGGGAGATTCGAACCTCCGACCGTAGTGGCCGTGCAGACCGTGACTGAAGCGCCTCAGTCCCCTCGGCCACCGCGGCCGGCCAATTCAACATCCTCAAGGGCAATTACATTTGGGATCTCTGGAAGGTACATTAACACATATGCTGCCGCAGCCAAGAGGATTTCCTCAATTCAAATCTACAGCACATCAGAGCAGAGGGTGAGTCTCTGCATGGTTGAAAGTGGATGTGATACACACTCACAATGGGACACAGTTAAGTGGGGGGGGGGGGGGGGTTCGTAGAAACCGCGTCGAAGGCAGCCACTTCTTCCCGTGAAAAGCATAATTTCTGGCTGTGGGCCGTTTCCCCGCGCGAGGACGATGGGAAGGCGTATGATTCGCCAAACGCATGTATCCATGCGCGAGCTCGACTCAGGACAATGTCTCATTGGCTGCCGCACAAATCTGAGCCGTTGCAGTTGGCAAAGTGAGATGAGGGAGCGGAATTTTGGAGGGAGTAAATTCTCTTCGCGGTGGAAGAGGAGATCGGCACGAGCTGTGGCAGCGTTCGTGTTTGTCTAGGAAGGCTCCACAGTGTGTGGCAGCCTTAGGATATTTCATTAATTGTGCAAGAGCACCACCAGGTGGGTGCTAGGTAATCTAAAGTTCGGATATTATAGGTGAACCTGTCTCGAGTCCTGGACCGCACCGGCGACCAGCAGCTCTTTTTGATTCGACGAATCCTTTTCCGTCACGTCAAGCTACGTTTTCTGTGTCTGAAAACCTGCTCTGAGAAAGTCGTTGCATCCTTGTAATATAAGTGTTCAGGTGTACGAACTGGTCTAGTGGTGTACGGGCAGAACGGCGAGGCCTTAACTTGATAACGAGCTCCACCGCGACTCGTGGCTCTATTTAACTTCAGTACAGCTGCGTCCCTTCTGGATCTGCACCGGGACAGGGCCGGCCCGTCCATATAGGCAACCTAGGCAATTGCCTAGGGCGCTCGGATTTCGGGAGCGACAAATTTGTCGTGCGCGACGAACCCTCGTGTGGTCCCGGTGCGGTTTACTTTGCTGTTGGCTGCGGTTCCAGGAGCGATGAATTCCCGGTTACTACGCATAGACAGAGCAACAGGAAAGAGACGAAACGCAAGTCAATGTTACATGCATGTTTCACTTTTCAGAATTTTGCTAATAAGCGTTTAGTGAATAGACGAGTAGCAGTTTGCAACTAATCACATCAGCTGGGGCGCCCCCACGACCCCGCACAGTCCACCGCTCTGCAGTCTCTGTAGTGTACAAAGGGCGCTAATGACCTCGCCGCAGGGCGCCATAGAACCACATTCATCAGTGGTAAAAAGAGTAGAACGTTTAGCACGCCAAATTTGTACATAAACAAAGGGGGAAAATGCATTTATTTATTTCCTGCCATCCTGGTAAGAAAGATTCCCTTCTATTTGTTCATAATGAAGCTCTAAATAATTATTCTTAGGTGCAAGTATGGTTTTGTGAAGCTGATCTCACCGCTTGCTACAGACACACGAAGAGTAACCAACACTCTTGGTGCAGTAACTAAATAAGTGTTTTCCTAGAAAAAAGGGCCACAACAGGCTGAAACTCACTGTTGCAATCTGTTGCTGTAGAAACTATACGTCCACAGACTGCAGGAAAGGAACAGGACGAAGCATTTCAGTTTAGCTGTAGTAACGTGTGAGATGTCGGCTACCACCACCGCCGTCATTTGAGCACACCTTGCCCGCCAGCACTTGCAACAGTGAGTTTCAGCCTGTTGTGGCCCTTTTTTCTAGGAAAACACTTATTTAGTTACTGCACCAAGAGTGTTGGTTACTCTTCGTGTGTCTGTAGCAAGTGGTGAGATCAGCTTCTCGAAATTAAAACCCATAAAACATATCTGCGATGCACAATGACTCAAGAAAGACTTGAGGGTTTGCCAAACGTTGTCAAATGAACGAGAAACAGCAGACACAATTGATTTAAAGGAGATCGTCTCAGATTTTGCAAAATCCAAGGCAAGAAAAATTAAATTTGCGTGAAATTTTAGCCGGCCGCGGTGGCCGAGGGGACTGCGGCGCGCCAGTCACGGTCTACACGGCTAATACGGTCGGGGGTTCGAATCCCCCCTCGGGCATGGATATTTGTACCGTCCTTAGGATTAGCTAGTGCATAAGTAGTTTGTACGTTTAGGGACTGATGACCCCGTAATTAAGTCCCATAAGCTGTAAAAACATTTGAACATTTTTTTTTGTGAAATTTTCTATAAGGACCCTTATAACTGTATCAATTATGTAAATTATCAACCGTAACCTTTTTTAAAGACTAAATGAAAAAACTATAAAAAAGTAATATTGTTGTATAAAAGTCTACGATGTGTCCCATTTTACTGTGGCATTATTTTTATGAAATGTATAGATTGTGCTTATGTATTTGAATAAAAAAAGATGCACTGTGTATTCTACATTGATGTTTTATTGCGATTTTTTTAAATGGGGCGCCGTTAAAGTAATTTGCGTAGGGCGCCGAATTTGTTCAAAATCAAATGTCTGTAAATCTATCGGACCAAACTGCGTGGTCATCAGTCCGTAGCTTACAAACTACTTAAACCTAGGTAAACTAACCTACGGACAAACACAAACACCCATGCCCCAGGGAGGACTCGAACCTCCACGGCGAGCAACGCGCGCTCCGCAGCGAGGTGCTTTAGACCGCACGGCTACTCCACCGCGGCGCCGAATTTGTTCGGGCCAGCCCTGCACCGGGATATATATATATATATATATATATATATATATATATATATATAATCAGCGACGGCTTCTTTCAGTTTTGGACGCAACCGTCTTCCTCGTTTCCATCACCAAAACGACGCAGCTTCTCACCTACTGACCACGCACTGGTAATGTACTGCAACAATTCAGCTACAAAAATCATTGTCTGTCGTTCACAGAGCCTACGACTCCAGCAATCTGTTGTGGTAGCAACTGTCACATATTAGCAGAACTTACTAACTTCGTATGGTGATTGCCTTGTGTCAACATTAAAAGGAATAGAATTATTCCGTATGCCCCCGACGACGAGATTACACTTTTGCTGATCTTCAAACATCCTCAATTTTGTAAGCATATATGTAACCTTTTCTCAGTATGTTACGCTAATAAATATCTACATTGTCTAAACTATTTCATTTTAGTCACCCTCTCATCATCCTCATTTAATGCAAGTTGCTGTTCAGTTTATGTAATGATTACTCTGTACGTTTATTTAATTCTCTCCCCATATTTTGAATTTGAAATCTATGTAATAATAAAATTGCCATTACTCTGCAAGTAAGTATTTCGAAGGAATCATTATTTCAAAATGTTCAAATGTTTGTTAGGCTCATGGGACTTAACTGCGGGGTCATCAGTCCCTAAACTTACAAATTACTTATGAACTAACTTATACTAAAGACAGCACAAACATCCATGACCGAGGGGGGATTCGAACCCTCGACCGTAGTCCCCTCGGCCACCGCGGCCGGCCACTATCTCTACCCACTGTAACGTACCTGCTACAAACTGGTAACTTCCATAAGCTGATGCTAAATAAATGTCACTTCCACGTAGCAAGGTTACAATTACAAAATTATTAAGTTCAACACATTACCAGATTGTCGTAGGTTGGGTGTATCTCTTCGTATCTGATTGACTGCTTCACTTGTAAAGTTCTTCACGTGCCTGAAATTCGGGTTAAGGTTGCGTACTGGGTGATATCTTACAGACCTACATCACTTAATGTGAACTCAAAACACAAGTCGCACTTTTCATAAAACTATATTCAATAATACATTACATTGTTGCAATCTATCTGCATACTGATACACATAGTGACTGCCCAGAAACAGCCTTAATAATGACGCCTCGAGTCTCTCTGCTCGGATCCTTATATACTATTTTGACATGTGACAACAATACATATTATTGTTAGAACCAGGAAGTTATACATTTATCATTAACAACGGATTTGTTACAAGATATACTTAAGATTGGTAAGTAGAGCATTAAATGTTTATTCTATTAAATACGATCACTTTGATAAGAATTGCCACAATTAAGCAGTATATGATATATGTATTCGAACAATGGAATTAATGAAGACGTTAATAACGTGAGAATTATGTTATGAATATAATTCCTAACATGTACCGATTTACGTTTTTCTGAGACCTAACAGCACAGCTGTAACTGCTGCAGCTAGCGGCAATCACATTCTCATTCTGGATTCTGAAAAACAATTTGCTGTTCTCTAGGAATATAACACGATTTTCCGGTGTATGGTTTAGATTGTCCTGTCGCTCACACAGTTATTAACATCAGGGCGACGCTACACCGATCGACAAATCGATAGTCTCGTTTCAGGTCGCCTCCACAGCGCTAAGACTCCTATAAACCCGAACAAAACTGTCTGCCATTTTTCCCCAAGCTGTAGGAGTTGTCACGTTCCGGACGAAGCTCACGAATTATCTCGCGTTTATTCCAACTCGCTCACACTGCAAACTACTCACTGTATGAACGTGGAACTTTTATCAGTGTGATCGTTAAGAAATATAATTAATTTTCGTTTTAATTTATTAAGAGGGTGTACTGACAATTTCCGAACATGCACTTACTGACGACATTACGGAATTTGCGATATGTGAGGAACTTATTTTCTGTTGAAGTTAGATGAACACATTATGAGAATTAAATGTTCAAAATACATAAAATTTTCATCCACTCCAAACAGGAACTCTGTGAGAAATGTGTAACTTGAGATAATGTCAGAGATGAGATAATCCGCTCTCCTGTCTAGTAATAAGTCGTCTTCATTATTAGAATTCCTAATAATTAGGCGCAGCTTACTGCATAACACCCATACTTACAGATACTGGTACCGACTTCTTAACCTATTAAATTTAATTGTTGCAGACTACAAAAGTGCTGTGTCTACATTTCTACGAATTTTTGAGTTATATGAAAACGATATCCTAAATATCTCAGTACATAGTGGTTTATGTGAGGAAAGTTCATTAGTTAGTGAAGAGATCCTTGGTATCTGTCATTTTCCAGTATTCTCGTAGAAAATCCTCGTTAAATCTAATAACTTTCATTCTGTTAGTGCTAGGCAATAAACTGAAGGAAATGTAACGTCTGTTAGTTTTTGGAAAGGGAGTTGTAGCTCCGAAATGTGTTGGACAACAAATAAAGAAATAAACATTTGTGACTAATAAAGGAATATCTGTGCCTCAATTAATAAATCTCTAAATTTAGTTATTTTCAGTCAGAAATCTACACTTAACTTCAATATAGCGATAGTTAATGAAATTTTGCATGTTATCATTGGCCAAAATATCATTTTGATACCTCTAACCGTGTATGAGATACGCGATATTTCATTCTGGCCATGTCGCCATCCGAAATGATTTCGCAACATAACATAAATTTTAGAGATATGGGTGAAAGGTAGAGAACTCCGCGTAAATGGAAAATAAACTTCAATACGTTAGGACAATATCATCCGCAGCAACATATAGTGTAATATGGAACAAACGGAATATCATAGCAGCCCCTACTTATCATCGTAAACTTTTCCTAAGTTAGCGTAGTCTCTTACTTCAAATCCAATATCTTACTGACTGTGACTATTAACGAAATGATGCGCACTTGGTCACAATGCTTACATATAAATATTTAAGTAAAGAAAAAATTAAATTTTTCTACCAATTAGTTTTTGTGAAATCGTTTGTGAGAGATGGCGAGGTATACACCTATATTCTGTTAGCGCAGCCAAATTCCAACCATGTTAGGGCAAGAAGTGGCGGACGATCAGCCTTGGTATTTATGAGCTCTACACAGCGCCATACGTCACGATTACGTCACTTCCTGCAAAAAATTGTGTGAAAACTGTTCTACCCGTAAAATCCCGTTGGCAAGACAGTCTCAGTTGCATCATACAGTTGTTGGTCGAGTTGGGCAGCACGATTCTTTTTAATGAATAGATTTCTACGAATCAATCCCATTTTGTGAATCGATTTGTACGATTCCTTCACGAGTCTTTCTAGTCTGTGATGGCACGCTTCTTACAGAATGGGCCGGCCGCGGTGGCCGAGGGGACTGAGGCGCTCCAGTCACGGTCTGCACGGCCACTACGGTCGGCGGTTCGAATCCCCCCTCGGGCATGGATATTTGTGCCGTGCTTAGTCTTAGCTAGTTAGTAAGTAGTTTGTAAGCTTGGGGACTGATGACTCTGTAGTTAAGTCCCATACGTTCTACAAACATTTGAACATTTGCAGTTAAGAAAAGATTAAGAAAATAAAAAGATAAACTATTCTGTTTCCCTTTAGAAAATTCATAGTAACGGTGCTTTGGTTTCTCTTAGAATTTTTTATACAATAACGTTGGAATTTTTCTACATTTGTCACTCTGCTACCTCTTTTTTTTCTTAAAAAAAAAAAAAAAAAAAAAAAAAAAAAAAAAAAAAAAAAAAAAAAAAAAAGCGTGCGTACTTTTTCCGATGCGCGGTGAATGGATAGTGAGCGATATTTAACAGGACAGACGGAAACCTTTATCTTATTTTTATTTTTTTTTTTTTTTTTATTTGTTGGAGAGACGTCTCCTTGTGGATGTGTTTAACAATGCATTGCTTGATGATTACTGGTTCTGCTATTAAGATCTCTGTTAAGTGTTCCTTGTACATTTTTTCGCCATCGTTGTTTGTGTCTGGTCTCTTTTCTATACGGCCTACACTTTAAACAACATTGCAAAGAAAAGGTGGTGAGCTTGAAAAGAACTCGTTTTGAGACATATTCTTTGGCATTTAGATCAAGTGCCTTTACGAACACAGTTCATTTTTTTTTTAATTCAACTATTAGTGTGACTCAGATCACACTTTGTAATTAGACGTGAAATGTAATTTTTTCTCACTTTTCCTTGCTTATGCTACACAAAATAATTTTACCAATTTTATCAGCTACACATTTCTCGTGCATGGCTCACTGCAATCATCTCTCCAGACAAATGTAAGCCGCGCGGTCTGGAGCGAAACTTACGGATCGCGCGGCCTCCCGCGTCGGTGGTTCGAGCCCTCCCTCGGGCATGGGTGTGTGTAATTTGTCTTTAGGTTAGTTTAACTTAGTTTAAGTAGTTTGTAAGTCTAGGGCATTGATGACCCAGTCGTTTGGTCCCATAGAATTACAAACATTTTAATTTTTGACAAATGCAAGTAAAATTAATTTGGTTGATGTCTGCCGCGGTGGAGTAGCCGAGCGGTCTAAAGCGTCTCGCTGGGAAGCGCGCGGTTGCTCGCCGTGGAGGTTCGAGTCCTCCCTGGGGCATGGATGTGTGTGTTTGTCCTTAGGTTAGTTTACCTAGGTTTAAGTAGTTTGTAAGGTACGGACTGATGACCACGCAGTTTGGTCCGATAGATCTACAATCATTTAAAAAATTTTGGTTGATGTCTGAAAAAAAAAAAGGTCAAATGTTTGTATAGTCTATGGGACTCAACTACGGGGTTATCAGTCCCTAAACTTACAAACTACGTATGAACTACTTACGAACTAGGACGGCACAAATATCCATGCCCGAGGGGGGATTCGAACCCCCGACCGTAGAGGCCGTGCAGACGGTGACTGAAGCGCCTCAGTCTCCTCGGCCACCGCGGCCGGCTTGATGTCTGACATTTAGAGTATGGAGATAGATTGTTAGCGTGTCTATTTATTCTATTACACATAACAAGTTCTATAATTTAACATATGGCTACAGTTTACCAAGAAAACGTAACTAATTGCTTTGCTAGATAGCTAACAGTCTTTTTACGAATTGTGAAACTCTTTTTAGTATCATAATTAATTTATATCACTTGATTACAACTTAGTAATTGGTTTGCAAGAGCAATTAAGATTTCGATATCACGGCGTTTTCCGATGTACACCAATTGTCAGTCACGCAAGTACGTACACACATTCACACTCATGATTATTTACTTGGAATATTTCTATTTATTAATACACACGTTTCGACGATGGCTCAGTTATGTTGCCCATCGCGGTAAGCCGCCCTGGGCTTACATTTCAGCAAGATCATTCCCGTCTGCAGGCGGCGGCAGTGTCGACAACTTATCTTCATGGCTACCTAGCAAAGTCGCCAGAACTCTCCCCTAACAATGTTCTGAGAATTATGGGCGGGATCCTCCAACCAGCTCGGGATTAGGATAGTGAAAAGATGGGATTTAACAGCTTTTAAATATTTGTAAAATGACATGTTGGAGCCGGCCGCGGTGGCCGAGGTGACTGAGGCGCTCCAGTCACGGTCAGCACGGCCACTACGGTCGGGGGTTCGAATCCCCCCTGGGGCATGGATATTTGTGCCGTCCTAGTTCGTAAGTAGTTCATAAGTAGTTTGTAAGTTTAGGGACTGATGACCCCGTAGTTAAGTCCCATAAGCTTAACAAACATTTGAACATTTTTTTTTTGACATGTTGACCACAGCTGTTTACGTTATTAACTCAAACCTAGCCGGCCGCGGTTGCCTAGCGTTCTGCGGCGCGTCAGTAACAGTCTGCTCGGTCACTACGGTCGGGGGTTCGAATTCCCCCCTCGGGCATGGATATTTGTGCGGTCTTTAGTACTAGCTAGTTCATAAGTAGTTTGTAAGTTTAGGGACTGATGGTGCCGTAGTTAAGTCCCATAAGCTATACAAACATTTGAACCATTTTTAACTCAAAGCTACCGGTTTCGATTAATGTCCCATTCTCAGTCGCCAAACAACTGGGTAAGCTCTGCTGGTGCTTGAGAATGGTACGTTAACCGAAACCAGTAGCTTTGAGTTAATAAAGTAAACAGCTGTGGCCAACTTGTCATTTTACGGCTCGGGATACTGACGATCTGAAGTGACAGAATTTGGCACGACATACTCAGGACACCCAACAACTCTGTCCATCAATGGACAGTCAGTTTAACTGCTTTCATAAGGGTCAACGCATTATCGATTCCTCAGTTCGTGAAGTTATAGAATAATTTTTTTCTAAAATGATGATGATTTGTTTATTGTTTCATGTACGTCACATCTACTGATTTCCTCCTATTCGTCGTTTTTGTCTTAATTGTAATAATTTATGTTTATATGTATTGTTTACAACATGTTTTTGCTTCTTTCTAGATGATATCGATAACATGGCTATGGGGGAACAGTTTCATACTGCAGCTGATATGATCCAAGTGATTGACTCTATCTTCATGCCATACCAAGAACTGGAGCATTTCTACAGTGTACCCATGGGGAATGATGCCAATTGTCGGAGGAAAACTATATAAGAAGCAACAGCATTTCAAATTTTGTTACCATCTACAGTAATAATAGTTTTAATTAACATGCACTGCCGAAAATATTTGTCTGTTTCTACGTGAAAACAATAACTACTTTACTATAGGTAAAAAGCATCCCTTAGGCTGTGGCTAAGCCATGTCTCCACCATATCCTTTATCCAGGAGTGCTAGTCTTGCATGGTTCGCAGGAGAGCTTCTGTGAAGTTTGGAAAGTAGGAGGCGAGGTACTGGCGGAAGTAGAGTTGTGAGGCGGTATCGTGAGTCGTGTCGGGGTAGCTCAGTCGGAAGCCGGGCGCCGTGGCTCAGCGCGCCCGGTCAGATGGCTCATAAAAAAGCTGAGCCAATGACACTTCGAACATCAACAAACAAAAACGATCAAAGTCCACAATGAACAGAACCACCCATTAAGCAAAAAAAAAAAAGAAAAAAAAAAAAGTCGGTAGAGCGCTTGCCCGCGACAGGCAAAGTTCCCAGGTTCGAGTCCCGGTTCCGGCACACAATTTCAATCTGCCAGGAAGTTTCATCATTAGTACAGATTGTTAAGACTGTGCATCATTAGATGAATTACATGTACTTCAGCAATGAGGACGCTAACGTTTTGCTACGTAAGTCCTATTGACAATACATATGTATAAATATTTTTTCAGAATAATTACACACACATCCATGTTCCTTATCACTGTTGTTTCATTTTCTTCGTTGCAGTATTGGAACAATCAGGAAGTGGCCTTTCCGCAACACTGCACTCAGACCCTTCATGATGCATTTTTTACTTGCGTCAGTGCTGGGGCCATTGACGATCCATTCATCATCCCTGTCCAGCACCCTATATGGACCCAATGGCCCCATGTTCACATCAGTCACGACTGTTAATGCATTTCTGATGCCCTGAACCTTTCTCATATCAGCATGACATCCTAAACTAACTTTCTCACCTGGAGATTTGTTATTACCTCGTCTTGGACCTGGCAGTAATTTCGTAGCCCATCCTGTTCATGAGAACCAGATTAGTCACATAACTTGTTTGACTTAATCTTTTGGAAACCAGATTTCAGATGCCCACATACAAAGACAGCTCTATTGCAGGATACTCAGACCCTGCCCATCTTCTTAATGTGTACCTACCTGTTTTGAAATTGAGATTCCTAGAATTACTGGTAATCTGCAGTACTGTATGTGCTTGACATATTTCAAGCCGGGGGGGGGGGGGATGATCCAATATCTTCCCATCAGAAGATCTGCGCATATCACCATTAAGGGTAGAACACCTCTTTGCTGCAAGTTCACTGCTACAGCATATTTGTGCTGCAACATTGTGGAATTAATTTAAGAGCTATGCAGCGTGTAACTAGAAGGAAAATCCCTGTCATTCGATTCTCCCAGGAAAAATACTAAACTACATAGTACTTTTACCAAACTAAACGACTTTGTCAGGAGAACAACCGATGAATTTTACGACGAAGGCGAGTGTCTAATAAAAGAAGAATTAAAGAAATAAATTTTACTGGATCTGCTAGACCTGTGAGACAAGTATTAAACAATATGGGATTTAAATAAAAGCGTCAGAATGATTGTAGACAATTTTCACTGTAAGAAATAACATAGTGGCCTCAATAATTAAATTTTTACAGACGATGAATTCGCTGTTTACATCATTTGAGATGCAACCTATGCACATTACAGTACTTACATAACGGTGTAGTAAACGTAGTCTATACCAAAATATCAAAGCAGAGACCTAATTACATTACTGTTTACTAATACAGAGACTTAAAAAGCGAATACGGCGCATTTGACCGTTACAGTGCGGCAGAAGCCACAGGCCAAAAACGGCTGGCCACAGGTTATGGTAGGGACGCATCACAAACGTAGCCGCGGAGGAGTGCATTGAGGCTCCATGCTGCGATACGCGAGGCCGGTTCCCGTCGTGGGTTCGAATCCCCCCTCGGTCATGGATGTTTGTGCTGTCTTTAGTGTAAGATAGTTCATTATTAGTTTGTAAGTTTAGGGACTGATGACCTCGCAGTTAAGTGCCATAAGCTTTACAAACATTTGAATATTCACAAAAACGTAGTTTCTTGACTTCCGCAAGGCGTTCGATACAGCTCCGCGCCGTCGCACGATGAACAAATTGTGAGCATATGGAATATCAGATATCTGTCTGACTTGACTGAGGCGTGCCGGTCGCGGTGGCCGAGGGGACTGAGGCACTCCAGTCACGGTCTGCACGGCCACTACGGTCGGGGGTTCGAATCCCCCCTCGGGCATGGATATTTGTGCCGTCCTTAGTTGTAGCTAGTTCATAAGTAGTTTGTAAGTTTAGGGACTGATGACCCCGTAGTTAAGTCCCATAAGCTATACAAACATTTGAACATTTTGACTGAGGCGTTCCTAGCTAACAGAAAACATCATGTCGGCGTGGGCTACTTACGAAACTCCAATCGTCAACATTCTACTCCTACTGCGAAAATACATTGTTGACTGCCACTTACAAAGGTAAGAAAGATCATTTGAAAAAAATACGAGAAGTCAGATCTCTAATGGAGAGATTCAGGTGTTCTTTCTTCACGCAAGCTGTTCGAGAATAGAATGCGAGATAAGTAGTATAAAGGTGGTTCGTTGAACCCTCTGCCAGGCACTTAAATGTGATTTGCAGAGTATCCGATGTAGATTATCAATGGAGAGATATCTTTAGCCGTTAATGTAATCTCAAGCATGTCGCAGGAGAGTGTTATTGAACCGTTGCTTTTCACTATACATATAAATGACCTCGTAGATAACATCGGAAGTTCAGTGAGGCTTTTTGCAGATGATGCTGTAGTTTATAGATAAGTTGCAACACTGGAAAAGAGTATCGAAATACAGAATGATCTGTAGTGTATTGACGCAAGGTGCAGGGAATAGCAATTGAGCTCAAAATAAACAATTGTAAAGTTCTGCGTTTACGTAGAAAGAAAGATCTTTTATCATATAACTCCGCAATAGCAGGACAAATATTGGAAGAAGTTACTTCATTAAAATATCTGCGAGTAGACATAAGCAGCGATTTCAAATGGCCGGCAGCGGTGGCCGAGGGGACTGAGGCGCTCCAGTCACGGCATGCACGGCCACTACGGTCGGGGGTTCGAATCCCCCCTCGGGCATGGATATTTGTGCCGTCCTTAGTGCTAGCTAGTTCATAAGTAGTTTGTAAGCTTTGGGACTGATGACCCCGTAGTTAAGTCCCATAAGTTCTACAAACATTTGAACATTTTTGAATTAACCAAAACATTGTTTTCTGCTATGCATACCTCGCGAAGCGACCGCAAGGTTAAGAAAAGAGAGATTAGGGCCCACACGGAGGCATGCAGGCAATCAATTGTTCCGCAAAAATACGCGACTGGAATAGGAGGAAGTGAGAACGGTACGCAGAGTGTTCTCCGCCACACCCCGTGCGGTGGCTTATTGAGTATGGGAGCCAGGCCTACGAGAGAGACAGGTCGAGGCGCGCACGTCGTATCACGTGATCAAGTGAGGCCTATGCCGGCGCGATCGGTAGCAGATGGGCCGACCGCTGGGGCACAGCCCACTGTCTCACTACCTAAGATAATAGGCCGATTTCAACAAATCTTACTGAAATACTCTTTAACAGCAGGAAAACCACATCTGACACATAGTAACGAGATATGACGTCATAAACAATAAAAAAAAAACTCATCCATTATTTCAGAATGAGAGCACTTAGCGAGATTCCAGCAAACGTTACACATAATTTCAAACCTTACCAATCATTTCCCCGCTGACAACCCCAAAAAAAAATGATGAAAGGAAAGCAGTTTATCGTTTACTACGTTTTCGCTGTTTATGCAGTAAAACTACTGCATTCGGCATGATGCTACAATTTATTACTTCTACACTACTAATTGTATTCGAAAGACATTTTACAGACAGTATACACACATATCACTGACTGTACTTCCGAAATTATATCTTAGTACGACACTTAGTTCATGAGATATGAGGTCATAAAGAATCTGTTTCATGGCAAACTACCCCAACACTCATGAGTGTTCGTTCATTTCGCCTTTACTACAAAGTCTATTTGCTACATATTTTGAAGACAGCGTGAAAATATACCAGGGAAAGAATTTTCGAAATTATATCCCAGTACGACACATATTTCAGGAGATATGACGTCAGAAACTATGAATTGCATAAAAATCTTACCCAATGCGCATAATGTAATTTATTACGTCTTACTACCACATCAATTCGCAACACATTTCTAAGGCAGTTTCCTAAAATTCTACTTTACGAACCTGGTAAATTATATTATTGTAGGACACATAGTTCAGGAGATACGGGCGTAATACAGCCTCACTGTTGAGCGCCCCTCTAAACACCCCCACCCACCCACACACACACACACAGGAGATACGATGTCCATTAGAATTGAGGTGCATGAAATCAAAACTGACGTAAGAAAGGAATAAATGCACAACCTGGAAACGCGAGGAACTACCTCTAGTTGTAGATATTAACCAGAAACCTTACCGTCGAAGAAAACAGTTGGGTTGAATGGCTTACCTGCCTATGTACAGGAGAAGAAATGAAATCTGCAAAACTCTGTAATACCTTCTTCTATAGTCAAACCTTAATGGCGAAAAGATAAGTAACAAATGGAGCGCACGACTTTTTGACTTCGCAACACTAAAGCTTAAATTATTGTTTACACTTGGTTCCGCTAGACTTGGTGTGTTTCAACCAGCGGGTCGCCACCCCCAGGGGGGTCGCATGGACTTCGTCGTCACAGAAGGAAGTACTTGCGCCTTAAAACAATCAAAAATGTTCAAATTCAAACGTCTGTAAAGCTTATGGGACTTAACTGCGGGGTCATCAGTCCCCAAACTTACAATCTACTTATGAACTAGCTTGTAATAAAGACGGAACAAACATCCATGTCCGAGGAGGGATTCGAACCCCTGACGGGGAACGGCCTCGCACATCGCAGCATAGCGCCTCAATGCGCTCGACCACCCCGCCGCGGCTTAAAACAATCAAACCAGTGCATGTCTGAATACTACGGGTTCCGTAATACAGAAACATAGGCCTAAGCGAAATTTATTTTATGTTAAAAATATTTTATTCGTTGTTTAACATTAATTCTGAATTGAATAAAACGGAAATTGCTTTATAGTAAATACAGCGTATAAGCTCAATGCCTGAAAACTTCTCACGAACCAATCGATAGGTAAATGAACAAGATGTAATAATTAAATCTAAGAGATTCCGAAAATAATCTTCTTCCTCACGAAGTGTCTATAGAGTGGGACGTTTGTTAATGAGCATAATTCGCTTCTGACTCATGTCTGAAATGAGAAACACTCTTTATGCAAAATTTATATTTATGTCTGTAATCAAGTAAAAATAAGTATAATGTCTTCTATCCCGAAAAATACAGAAATACAACGTCTAACAATTTACAAGAATATTGTATCAACAGAAAGAAAATTAAATTCGTTGCCTTTGAGACTGCAAAATAGTTTTGTTAGGGTACGTCATAATGCCGGGGGGTAGGGTTATCCAGAATATTAATTCTTCGAAGGGGGTCGCAGGAATATTTTTACTTGCAAGGGGGTCACACATTCGAAAAGGTTGAAAAACACTGAACTAGAGTTGAAGAAAATGCAGAACCAAGAGACGAAGGAGCCCGCAGTAGGCGGGAAAACCTGTACATGACACTATATTATTACAGTTAGAAACTGTGCAGGAGTCTTAAGAAAGCCATCGCTTCGAATATATTTATCCAGTGTTTCATAATGAGAGCACTCGGTAAATTTAAACCTTAAACACTAAGCAAACGTAATCTAAGCTTTTCCTTGTTAACCTGCTTTGCGTGTTGTTTGTAACACATTGATTTATTTGAAATTTAATCTGACGTTTGAAGCTGTTTCATACATTGGATCTAGATTGTTTAAAGAATCGGGAGGTTTATTGGTATTTTTGTAACTATCACAGTGTGCTGGTAAAGAATTTGAGCAGAAGCCGCGTTGGTTAATGAATAGCGCTGAAGTTTCCCCGGACCGGTGTAAGCCGTCGCGTGCTAAAGGAAGTCGATAAGCGGCGCGAATTCAGTTTACACGATAGAATGACGTTAATCTGTGCGCGGGAGATAAGCGGGAGTGCGCTGCGGGAGCGGGTGGGAGAGAGGTTGCCAAGGCAACGGGCGCTTCGAGGTCATCGCAGCTGCGCACTCGTTACCAGGCACCTGCAGCCCAATTCAACGCGTGCGCAGTTCGCAGCTCGTTACAGCCGCAGTTATAGCACGCCATAAATTCACTGTTGTTTTAAGCAATTAAGATGTGTATATGGCCTCCACAAATGCTTGTTAATTCCATCCGTATCACTACTACGCACACAACTGTTATCAAGAGCATGCCACAGTGCTGCCCACATTGTTTTTATTTCCCTTTTGTATTTCAGTTATGGAGCGAGAGGAAGAAAAATTAAAGTGGTACTTACGTAAATGCTTATGTGTGAGTTGTATTGAGTCTAACGTTGTCTTTGTAGTCTCTAGAGGACTGTACCTAGAGGTTTGTAGTATATTGTAGGCTCTTAACAAAATGCTGGTTCTTAAAACTTTGTAAGTAATATCTCGACAGATAGCTGACTTTATCTTCAAGTGGCTGAATGCTGATTCGCGATATTCTCCAGTAAATTAAACACTCCTGTGGTCGTTGGTAATAGCATTTCTTTTCCGTGTGTCCAATATATACTGTTACTCATATGTTTACATACTTGTTCAATTTTCTAGAATTGTTCGCACAGGTGTTTTGTAAGGAATATCGGTTTTATCTTTCTGCCACACCACTGAGTCAATGTCATAATTCCATTTTAGTTACTCATGAATTATCCCCGACGATGTATATTGAATTGCATGGTGCCTTTTGTGACTAATTAGTATTGTAGTGCTGGGGAACTATGTTTTTGTGATTTATGAAGTGTGTAGCTTTAAATTTCCGAATATTTTAAGTGGGCCTAAGTTGCCAAGTTTTGAATTACTTTGAAATCTCATCAGGATACTCGTACACATTTTATCAGGCAGTTCTTTTTTATACAAAAGGGTACAGGGGGGAAGGGGGAAGGTAAATATTTGGGATGTAGTAATATAGACGAATTGCAATAAAATGTCATATAAAATGTGTCCTTTTTAAATTTAGTATAGAGATACAGCTGTTGGTATGAACCGAAACAAACTTAAAGCAGAGGCAAATTATGACGTTCAAAGGTGATTTTAAAAAATCCCGCCACCAACATCAACGTACTTTTCATTTCTCTTATAACACCATGTGTAACTGTTTTCAGGTCGTCTTTGCGTTCGTTTATGAGGGCGGCACTATTCATGATCTGAACGATGAAATCGGCTCTTGTGCTTACTTTTTCTTTGTAAACTTCGCCTTTCCACCATCCCCACAGACAAAAATCCAAAGTGGTAAGGTCCGTAAATCTTGGTGACCAAGAAACGTATCCATATTTATCGTGCCATCTTCAGGGGAATTTTAGGTTTATATGACGTATCACCAGATAACTACAAGTGCAATAGCTCCGTCATGCTGGAAGAACATCGGCATTTTTCTAGCCAAAGGAATGTCTTCCAATAATGCTGGAAGGTCATTTTCAAGAAAATACAGACAACGAGGTCGTTTAACTCCATGTGGTAACTCAACAGGCCCAATAAACTAAATTGTCTACCAAACTACACCACACATTTACAGAGAAGCGTTATTGAAAATGTGTCTCCACAACAGTGTTGCCAGGCGTAGGGAATTTTCCCTACACGTAGGTACTTTTACGCATTAAAATCATGTAGGGAATTTTCATCCAAAAGTCCCCAACGCGTAGGTACTTTGATAACATTTTACAATCGCCGACACAGGCCTAGCGGGTAATGTTGGCAACAGAACAGTTGTCAGCACGCGGGAATGAAGCCGACACAATTGTGGCAAAGTTTGAAGCAGCCAATGATATTTTAGACGGCATAGTTGTCTTCTGTTCATAGTAAACAATATTAATTTGAAATCTTTGTTTCAGACACATTAAAACTGATGCGAAATATGATGATTCCAATGTGTATCAGTGGAATGGAGAGTCGGTTTGGAAAGAGTGTTAGAAAATGTCAGCACAAGAAAAAATCATTGTTTCCATGAACGAAAGACGTTTTATTACCATGACTAGACTTATTTATTTACGTGAGGACGATATACTAGTTAGTACTTGTAAATGAGAAGATGCTGACAAGAAAACGCTAAAACATTTGCGACAGACAACGTTATAATGAACAATTCGTTGTCAACATAGCATTACTGCCGGCCGCGGTGGCCGAGGAGACTGAGACGCTCCAGTCACGGTCTGCACGGCCACTACGGTCGGGGGTTCGAATCCCCCCTCGGGCATGGATATTTGTGCCGTCCTAGTTCATAAGTAGTTTGTAAGTTTAGGGACTGATGACCCCGTAGTTAAGTCCCATAGACTATACAAACATTTGAACATAGCATTACTCCTTGAAAATCGACTTCCTTTTCTGTGCTGACTGTGAACTAAGTAATTACTGCTGTTCCTACTCTAAGGTTGATAGTGTCTTGATTTATCCTCGCGCGGTGAATAAATCAGTTATCCTCGTGTAACAGAGCACTTGGAATTAGCGGCATAATCTACACTTGACTCCATCAATCAGTAACGATCAGTCACTGGAAAAACATATCTAGCAAGTGAAGCACGATGCCAAATATTTATTTCAAAGTTTTTCAAAATTGTAACGTCACATTAATCAACTGGTTAACCTCTGCTGGCCGGACTACTGGATTCAGCCCCTCCCAGACCCAAATCCTGGTTAAGACCCTGATGTAGGGACATTAATGAGGTGGAAGGGAAAAAAGTAGGGAAAACGTAGGTACATTTTTGTGAGACTGTAGGTATTTTCTCTCTGCCATCTGGCAACACTGCTCCACAATGCACGTCGGCTTACCTCGGACTACTGTTCTGAATTACGCGTAAAAGTGGCTTTATCAGTGAAGAGTAACAATGGGATTACTTGGCGATTTTCAGGTATCCAACGTCAAAATGCCAGTTTATTCCTCATCTCCTACTCAAAAGTGTTAATTGAGCTGTGAAATGATAAGGAATTGTACTAAACTCTACCATATTCTTGTATGTGTAACCCCGATAGGTGCAGAAATTCTACGAGTGCTTGTTCAAGGACTGCGTATACTGACCGAATATTGTCTTCCACTTAATTCGCAGCATTTTTATTTACACGTTCAGTTGTAAAATGACTGCCGCGTGGTCTGTGGCGCCATCTCAGGAATTGCACGGCTGCTCCTGTCGAAGATTGTAACATTAATGTATATACCAAATAATTTGTTTCAACTATTTAATACCTTTTTTCTGTAATCTATATATTAAATTTTAGCTATTAATCTTGAATTATTCTCGTGAAATGTGGTGGTGTTATCTCGTAACTTATTTGGAGTATTTGTTGAGTTAAAAATAATTCTTGTGTATCTTGATAGTACAGTATTTTGTTGGTAATGTTGATTGTTATAAATGTAAACAAATATGTAGTCTGATCCAAAAGCAGGGCATGTAATAAGATATATGTAATGTAAAACCATTGGTACTTCTCAGTTGCTGACGTGGAAGGCGTCAAGTTTTGGCGCGTAAGAAAAGAGGTAGAAATACGAACAGTGTGGCTTAAGGGCCCCTTTACACGCTACAACATGTCTGTGCAGACTAGTTTTGCAACGACCGTCTGCGCTCTCAAACGTTGCATTTACACGTTCCGACCGTTGGTACATCTTTGCTCAGTCTTGAGTTGTTCTGTCCATGGTATAAAGGCTATGGGGAAACTAAGTAAATTTGCTTATAAAACAATACTGATCTCCACAGCAATTATATTGGGAGAAAAGAAAAGAAAGAGGGCACAACGTAAAAAGTGGGTCAAGGACTGGCTATTAAAACGTTTATCACTTTCACACAACAATCTGTTAAAAGAACTAAAATTCGAAAAAAGATGACTGGTTCAATTATTTACGAATGGATGCGGAAACATTTTTTGTGCTTTTAGAACACGTCACACCACACATAAAGAGACATGACAGTTCGATGAGAAAGTTAATAAGTGCTTATGAGAGACTTTTAGTGACATTGCGGTTTCTAGCTACAGGCAGAAGTTATGCTGACCTTTAATTTTCTGATTGGTGTCAGGAGACTGAGGCGCTTCAGTCACGGTCTGCACGGCCACTACGGTCGGGGGTTCGAATCCCCCCTCGGGCATGGATATTTGTGCCGTCCTAGTTCGTAAGTAGTTCATAAGTAGTTTGTAAGTTTAGGGACTGATGACCCCGTAGTTAAGTCCTATAAGCTTTACAAACATTTACATTTTTGGTGTCATCATCATCATTATCTCACATCAATCCAGAATCATGTCGTGCTGTATATGCAACATTAAGGCAGCAATATTTGAAGGTGAGAACAGAAGTTAGTCACAATCCTTATGCATTTTTTTTATTTACAACCATTTTTCTATTTTCATTTGGCTCCTTTCAGTTTTGCTATTAATGCTTCATATGCTACACGTTTTTTATTTCTGTCAGTAGTCCCTGCTTTTACTCTTCCATATGGCTGAAAACGACATGTAAAGTTCAATGAATTCCGTTAAAAACTCTCTCGAGTACGTTCGAGAACCGTGACTCTCTCCTGAAACATCAGTCATATTGTTACGTTAGCCTCCTCACTATCACAACAACAACAATACTACACTGTACGTTGGCTACAGCAACAATTGACTGTGCAATTCGTCTGAGATATCGTTTACACGCTCCGACTTGTCTTAGTGCCATCTGTGTGATTTCAAACCGTGCCAGACTTTGCACAGACCGGACACCGACAAGTAGCGCACACCAAATCATCCGTCGATGAGTAATTTACATGCTCCGACATGTCTGCGCAAACAAAGTCTGCGTACATGTCGGAGTGTGTAACGGGGCCGCCGGCCGCGGTGGCCGAGGAGACTAAGGCGCTCCAGTCACGGTCTGCACGGCCACTACGGTCGGGGGTTCGAATCCCCCCTCGGGCATGGATATTTGTGCCGTCCTAGTTCGTAAGTAGTTCATAAGTAGTTTGTAAGTTTAGGGACTGATGACCCCGTAGATAAGTCCCATAGACTATACAAACATTGATTGATTGATTGTAACGGGGCCCGAACGGGAGAGTCGAGTGTAGATAGCCACTGAGTTATCACGTAAAGGTATGTGGCGAGACGTAAGCGAGGCAACCAAAGCGGAGGCATGGCTTAGAATTGTATTAAGTGTTTCCAAAAATTAGCCTCGGATGATGATGGACTGTCTATTATTTCGTGGCACTGAATAATGGGCACAATGTAAATTTATTCATCGACAAGAAGAGAATACAGTGCCACACAGAAAGAGCCACGACTGACGACGATTCGCCTCTACTTGTGCAATCACGCAACTGTTCGTCCGCAACACGGGATACTTGGCATGGTTATGTACTTTTAGAATTGTAGAGCGAATGGAGCAGACAAAAAGTAGTGACTTGTTTCTATAATCAGTGAATTGAAATAAAAATTTCTGATAACCCTTCTTTATCCCTGTCACTTACTTGTCAGGGTCCTATCCTAGTGTGTAAATATCCGAGTGTCCTAGATGACAATAGATGAAAAGTTAAATAAAACTTTTATCCATTATGTGTTGGATCCTGCGACTTTGTCTTGAAATAGGTTTCAGAAATTACTGCAACCAGTCGCTTACCGAGCTGTTTAATAATTTGAAGTGCTTAGTTTCATTTTTTCAGCAGATTATTGAAAAGAAGTCAGAGACTGTTGCACTTTGTTTCCTTATTAGTCAAAGACTGCACTTCATATTTCTAATATAATGAGAAACAATTAAAATAATTGAAATAACAGTAAATAATTTAAAGTGTCAATATTGATCAGTTGGTAATCGTAAACTATGATAGATTGCTGCAAATCAGTATATTTTTTTTCTCCAATTTTTCAAATCAAATGTCTGTAAATCTATCGGACCAAACTGTGTGGTCATCAGTCAGTAGCTTACAAACTACTTAAACCTAGGTAAACTAACCTAAGGACAAACACACACACCCATGCCCCAGGGAGGACTCGAACCTCCACGGCGAGAAACCGCGCGCTCCGCAGCGAGACGCTTTAGACCGCTCGGCGACTCCACCGCGACTCTCCAATTTTTGTTAAAGCCAAATTAATAGCAATAGTATTTACTAAAAAGGATAAAAATAGCTTGAAGTAACCGCAAATTAATGTAATTGATGTAGGTCAAAATTAACGAAAACCGAGGAAAAGTGTCCTATACCAGTGTCAGGGCTACCACTATATCTTTAGAAAATCTATCTGTAAAATTATTTATACAGTGTTTAATAATTCAATAAGTAGTTCAATATGGGTTTGTGGTTCGTAATTTTATGTAGTTTACATGTGCAATCTAGAAGTGACTGAACTAGGGGCACTCCAAAACTTCTTTGTTGTTTGATACAGTGCAAACACTTCTTTCATATTCAGGGCTATATTTAACAAGTGATTTGGTCTGCCTTGTCCTACATATTGCTTACCATAGCGATCACTGTGTTTTTTATTTGACCAAAGCTTTCTGCTTGTTTGTACGTAGTTGTTTTAACGTAATATTTACAACAGATTTGAATCAGGTTATGAATAATAGTTTGTACATCTTATTGCCTGATCAGGCTGGCGACAGTATAAATAACATTCATCTAAACTGATTTATTCTTGTACATAGTAATTTGTCCCAGTTTAGTAAAGTCCAAAGTCCGATACATGTCAAGAGTGTCTTATTCTTAGGTACACACACGGTCAAATAGTATTTAAAAAATAAAACAATGGGTTGTATCCTTACATTCGCTTTAGACGCGTTTTTATCGTGTTTCGAGTTATTGGTTGTTATACCCAGAGGCAACAGGTTACAAGATACGAGTCTTTCCTCGGACATCTGTATCTCTTGTCCTTAGCATAAGTTACACTCCTGGCCATTAAAATTGCTACACCACGAAGATGACGTACTACAGACACGAAATTTAACCGGCAGGAAGACGATGCTGTGATATGCACATTATTAGCTTTACAGAGCATTCACACAAGGTTGGCGTCAGTGGCGACACCTACAACGTGCTAGTATGAGGAAAGTTTCCAACCGATTTCACTTGCGTTGCCTGGTGAAACGTTGTTATGTCGTCGACGTGAGATTTGTAGTGCTTCTTTATAATGTCAGCCGTAATTGAAATTGACGCCGCGTGTGAAATCAGATCTGCGATTCGTTTTGTATATGCAAAGACCGTTAAACCAAAGGAAATTCATCGGCAAATCTGCGAGGTTCACGGACAAAATGCTATGAGTGATTCAGTGGTTAGAAGATGGGCGAGATTGTTCAAAATCAAATCAAATGTTTGTATAGCTTAAGGGACTTAACTACGGGGTCATCAGTCCCTAAACTTACAAACTACTTATGAACTAGCTAACACTAAGGACGGCACAAATATCCATGCCCGAGGGGGATTCGAACCCCCGACCGTAGTGGCCGTGCAGACCGTGACTGGAGCGCCTCAGTCCCCTCGGCCACCGCGGCCGGCCCAGATTGTTCAATGAAGGACGTGATCAAGTGCGAAAGTGACCAAACAACACTTAAGGGAAATTCACTGGGACGTGTTTGATGATTATCCTTCGTACAGCCCGGACCTTGCTCCTAGCGACTTTCATCTCTTCTTGGTTGTCGACATTTCAACGATGATGATTAGCTGAAAGAACATGCTACCACATGGTTGAATACACAATATTCTATTAAGAAGGCATACAGAAACTTGTGCCACGCTAGGACAAGTGCCTACAAAATTTCGGGAGCTATATAGAAAAGTAGATTAACAGTTTTAGATTTTCGTGCCATAAATTTTTTCTGTGTCTGTACACGTTTGTTTCATATAACCAAACGAAACTTTCTGGATATACCTCATAATTATCGTTCCTCCAGTAACACCCTATACATAACTGAGTCATCTGTAAAACGGTTGAGGTTGCTATTAATACTTCTACCAAGTCATTAATATACAGCAGGAACTGCTTGGGTCTCAGTAGACGACCGTGGAGTACAGCGAAATTTTCCACATTTAGCACCCCAAAAAGAGTTGTATATTTACGACATATTACCGGTTATGATTACTTACTTTCTGCCCTGATTATTGTTATTTCGATTTTCGCGTTTGTAGATGGATGCAAAATGCAAGTCAAACAGTGGTTGTGCTACACGTATAAACGCGAATTTCGAAATAAGCCCAAAACATGTATTCCCATGAATAGAAATACGTAAAAAGGGGCTAGTTGTCGTATTTCGTAAAATAATCCCCAGTCACAGAACTCAGCAACCGATAAAACTGATAAATTATTCCCATGTTTGTTACTTGAGAAAGATTTTAATTTACTTTCAGATCGGTTACCCCCTTTCTTTTCTTAGATATTTTGTTTCCAAAAAGAAACGCAAAAAAGTAAGTTTTTAATCTCCCTTACAACTTCCAAATCTGGCGTTCTCATTTTTTTTTCTCCCAAATACTTTCCCAATACTCATTTTTAGCAGAGAGACATCTACAGATAGGAATAAATCTGGGCGCAATCTAAGGGAGTGTTATAGAGCCATTTCTTCTTACGGTATATACATAGAAACCAGCTGAAAAATTCTCCTGTCGGAGCACAGAAAAGGCAAATATGTTCCTGTTTGAAAGATTCTAAGAGAAAAGTAGGCAGCAATCTGCCTGAGGGCTTGACAACTCGTGGATTTTGAGCGTGAGTAACCGCGGCTGCTCGCGCCGAGGTTGAAGGTCACGGTAGGGGGGGAAGGGGGAAATATGCGCGCGCACTAGACTACGCCGCCAAGCAACAGTCGATTCGCGCCCAACGTTTTAGCTTTTAACATGAACAGCTCGCAATGCAAATTACAAACGTGGATTTAGAACCACGGTGCAACTCTGCATTTTTCGTATCAATAACATTGACAGAGGTCAAATAAGTAAAAAACAAAGTCAGATAAAAAAACTAGGGGAACGATGTCGTGGACAGTTGGATCGTAGTTTGACACTACCACGCACGTTTTTAAATTTAATTTAATGTATTTACTGACAGATATAACATGGAGTTAGATAAGAGTTTTCCCATTTCATCGAGTCTTTTTAATATTTACATATAATCAAAACTTGATTCCAGACAATAGAGCATTTTAAAATTAACGATTTGAATCTTGGTAAGCTACTTTTTTCTGACGACAAAATAATTGTCACTCAGAATAAAAACGACTCATAAGAAGCTGTCTTTAAGTTAAGTAAAATAGCCAAAGAATATTATCTGACTGTCTATATTACAAAGACGAAAGTAATGGCATTCACGACACCAGCCCATGCGTGTTGATATTGTGACAAGTAGATCATTGAAGAAGTGAATACTTTCAAATATTTATGGTGCAGTATTACATCTGGGGCAAACAATGAAATACAGAACAAGTTTAGACCTGTTTAACCATTTCTGTGGGACTATACAGTAGAACATCGAGGAAAAAAGTCCACAAAGATACTCCACTGAAGTTTTATGAAGTAAGGCTAAACCAGAACTACTCTATGGGTCGAAAATTAGACCATTAAGAACAGAGACGAGAAGAGAATAGAAGCTTGTGAAATATATTTCCTTAGATATGTGGCTGGATATACATTGATGAATGAAAAGAGAAATGATGGTATCCGAGATGAACTGAATATGCAGAACATAATTATCACAATTAAACAATATCAGTTGAGATAGAAAGATTAAATAGGGTGCTAAAGCTGTAAAACAGTATAAACCAAGAGGCAAAAGATCGTTAGGAAAACGCATGAAGAGATGGTTTGACCCAGTTTGAAGGAGACGTAACGGACCATAAGGTCCAATCCTTGATGTAGATAATGATGACGATCGTGATTTAGTTATTTATGTTTGTTCTTCGCGTAGATGGGTTCTTTGCGGACGTTGGATCGTATTTGATCGTTCATGGTATGTGAAATATCGGCTCAGTTTCTATTTTACTACAGAGGGCGTCCGCTGAGCTGTCATGCCGGCAATCCAACCAGCAATGCACTTAAGTTGATCCCGAAGTCAGCTTTGAACTTGAAGCTCTGTACTTGGCATTCTTTTTCCTCTACCATATCAGCAGCTTTAAAACAAATAAGCAAGTCTTTATCAATAATTACTTGGTAGAAAATTTAGAAGTATAGAAACGCTGTAAGAGGAGAGTGTGATTTTCACTGTTTCCCTATATTTCAAATTTATCATGTGTTATAAATAGCTCTAGTATTAAAACTGCAAAACAGCAGAAATACAGTTCACTGACACAATTTACAATAGGGTAGAGACAGATCAAATAGGAATTTGTCTTATGTTATGTTATGCTTATGTACAGCTAGAACATGGAAGAAAAATGTGAAATCTTCCATAAGTAAAGAAAAAAGTACCGTACCAATAATATGAGTTATTTAATGTGAAACAATTCTGGATAATGAAAAAGTGTTGTGGATGTACCAAACATACTGTAAATACTATATATACCTGCCTAATTCGTGTAGGGCCTCTGCGAGTAAGCAGAAGTGCCGCAGCGCGACGTGGAATGGACTAGACTAATGTAATAAGTAGAGATGAGGGAACTGTCACCATGCAGAGATATAAATAAGAAGTTACAGAACCACGAAGCCATAATCACCAAAGCAGATAAAGGCAGCACCCTATGTATAATGAAAGAGGAAAAATAAATTAATAAAACATTAGAGTTCTTCACTGAAAATGCCATTAGTGAATTTCAAAAGGGCCCCACAAAAGCATTCCAGACAAAACGTAAACTACAATTAACAAACACACATTTCCTCCTAACTGAATGGGAAAAGAAGTACTGTACAGTCATGAATCCTCAAGCACCAAAACTAAGATCACAACCAAAGATACAAAAAATAAACTTCCCAATACGCCCTAGTGTTGATTCACGAAACAGCCCAGGATACAAAATTACTAGTAAAATAAACCACATTTTAACGTAGATGTACACATACCCTGCAACTTACTTAATAATACAGTAAGCAGCTAATATAAGAAATTAAAAACATCAACATTCCTCATTCTGCCCAATTAGTATCATTAGATATCATAAACCTATACACAAATATACCTATCCCAGAAACACTAAAAGTCATCAGGTCAAACCTCATAAAATATAAAAAAACTATCAATGGCTGAAATAATTGAATTTATAGATCTTCTGGGACTAGTGCTTAACCACAATTACTTCACTTTCAACAATATAATTTACAAGCAACATAGAGGTCTTGCAATAGGCTCAAGTATAGCAGGTACCATTACCAACATATATATTAACCACCTAGAGCAAAACGCTCTTGCCATGGAATCTAATTCCGTGGATAAAACATTTATTAAAAACGGCATGTGGACGATACTTTGCTCTTGATAGATGGTGACAATAATGATATCAACAATATCCTCAATACAATAAACAACCAGGACCAAAATATAAAGTTCACAGTGGAACATGAAAACAATGGAAATATCAACTTTCTGGACCTAACTGTTAGTAAAGTAAACAATGCACACACCTTCAAAGTCTACAGAAAACCAACAACATCAGATTTCACCATACACAACTCATCCTGCCATCCAACAACAAACAAACATGCTGCATACAGAGTATTTGTTATCAGAGCCAACAACACACCAATGGGGAACAATGCAAAACTTGAAGAATTCAATATCACCAAAAAAATAGCTGCAGCAAATGGGTATGATGACGCACTGGTTGACACCCTTGCACAAAAAAGCAAAACCAAAAATAAACCATTACCCACACAACAGGATGCATCCTCTTATTGGCAAACTATCATACAAAATGGCAAACATTTTCAGACCACTCAACATCAACATGGACTTCAAAACACACAATAAATTGCAACATTCACTTAAACACAATGTAAACATACTAAGAGATAAACACATACACTCAGTCATTTACAAAATAGTATGCAACACCTGCAATGCTCTGTATGTAGGTCAAACAGAAAGAGAATTCAAGACAATATACAATGAACACATAAATGACTACCACACCAATAACTGTAATAAATCAGCAGTTGCTACCCATATAAAGGACACAGATCATCCATTCCAGAATATTAAGAATGATCTTCATATACTGCATAAAATGGAGATGGGGCATCAAATGGACCTCTATGAAGAATTAGAAATCTTCATCCATGAAAAAATACATGGTGATCTTCTGCTAAATGACAAACTTGAAAGCAATAATACGTATTTCTTTAAATATTTCTACAATGTTGAATTTGTACTTCATTAAAATGTAAAATTAATAATATAACTTTGATTGAATATTTCTTTAAAATAATAATGTAGGGGAATAAGTACGTCCCTAGCAACAATTGTTTCAACACATACTATCTACATATGCTCATTTTATGGCATATCCACTGTAAATATTGATGTAAGTAGGTTATCTTAGCTTCGAAGAACATTTAGTACAGTGTAAACATTTAATACAAAATGTCTACATGTGGTGTGTACATAACTGTGTTCTTGTGTTGTGTGTGCCAGATAACAAGACTATCGACAAAACTGTAAGTAAATACAACAATATAATAATCCAGAAGCTATAATCATGAAACATAATACTAAAATAGCTGTATCTTCCTGAACAGATTAAAACGTCCAATCATAACCTCACTGGCACCCACAACACAAAGCATAACAAAACAGTAATGAACCTGTAACTGTATAATGCACCCGATGATGGCAGCTTGCTGCCGAAACGAGTCGTACTAATAAAAATATTAGTAAAAAGTGACTGCTGCAGTATACATTATTTCAAAAAGTTTATAATCCATTCGCAGACCTCATACCAATCCACATACCTAACATGGATAAATTTATGTTTAAGTTACAGTGTTCTCATTCTCTTAAGATGTATGCAGATGACTACTAGGCCAAGGGCTATCTAAAACACTAACCCCTTATCTCTGTGATGAACAGAACCCGCTATATGAGTTCTACAATTTCCCACGCATCGTTTTCGATCATATTAGTACCATGCACTGTCATGCACGGTATTATTAACGAGTGGGTAATGTCGGAAACTCGACGAGGCTGTTCGCGTATGATGCTATTATACTACACGGAAAACATTACAGAGAATCTACGCCAAGGTATACAGATTGGTAGTTAATCCCATAAATATCTGAGAGTATGAGCACAGGGCTATGTAAATGTAAATGAAACTAACCGCAATTAACGCAGGTTTCACGATGAAATTTATTGGAAGCATCAGGAAGCATCGTCAGGAAGATTATTCTCTGTACGAAGGAGGTAACTTACAAAACACTCGCACCATCCATACACTGAGATGACGCAAGCCATAAGGCAGTAAAATAATGATAATAACTAGATGACCCGTGCGTTAGTGGAATACCGAGCGAGGTGGCGCAGTGGTAACGCACTGCCTCGCATTCGGAAGGATGGTGGATCAAATCCACCTCCGGCCATCCAGATTTAGGGTTTCCCTAAATCACTCCAGGCAAATGCCGGGATGGTTCCTTTCAATGGGCACGGCCGATTTCCTGCCCCATCCTTACCCAAAAACTCCGACCGTTAGCTCCGTCTCTAATGACCAAGCTGTTGACGGGACGTTAAACCCTAAGCTTCCTTCCTTCCGTTAGTGGAATGAAAAAATGTTGGGAAGAAATGTAAGTAAAACTGAATGTGCACTCACAGCTTTCTTCAAAATCAATCGATGCAGGTATTTAAAAGAGCAAATGAAAGAGCTTGATCATTTGAGCTTTCTTAGGCCAAACAGAACTGTGTATCTTCATTAGATCCGAAGATATCGTAAAAGAACCACATTAAAATATTCACAGCGAGGTCAAGGACAGAACGAAGTCGCCGCGGCGGAGTGGCCGAGCGCATTGAGGCGCTGTGCTGCTACGTGCGAGGACGTTCCCCGTCGGGGGCTCGAATCCCTTTTAGGGCAGGGATGTTTGTGCTGCCTTTAGTATAAGGTAGTTCATAAGTAGTCTGTACGTTTAGGGACTGATAACCCCGCACCTAAGTCCCATAAGCTTCGCAAACATATGGACATTTGAATTTTAGAAGGAAGTCGCGTTTAAGTATAAATAAAGGAAGGCGAACTTTACGCGAATTCGGATACTTCATGACAAATCTTTGGGTGAATACCTTACGTTAAAAACAAAAATGAAAGAAATCGGTGGGATAGAACGGCCTAATCACTTCAGTTCATAGCAAGGACATTGCCATTAGAAATTTATAGAACGAAATCACCTTTGAGTGAAAATAAAGGAAGACGACAGCTAAGTCAATTCTATTACTTGATGACAAATCTGTGGATGAAAGCCTTTTGTTTAAAACAAAAATGAGGGAAACTTCCCGGAGAGAACAGACTAGCGACTGACTTTGGTTTTCCTATTTTTTAAATATATAAGAAAATTTGTAAAAACCTATGGGACCAAACTACCGTGGCCATCAGTCCTTACGTTTACAAACTACTTAAACTAATCACGGAGACCTCGAACATCCGGCGGGAAGGGCATTGCAGTCCCTGACATGGAGCCTACAATCACTCGGAAATTTCCTCGCAGCAATAGGATAGCGATATACACAATTGAGACGCCGTTGGAATGCGCCCACAACGTATAAATGGGAGGTGCATTAACACATCTGTTACTTGTTCTCATGAAAAACGATTTACTGCTTTGTCATGGCAGCACGAAGGGAATTACTATACTTTGACCGTGTAACGGTCGTAGGAGCTGCACGCATGGGGTATTCCACTTTTGGCAGTCGTTAGGGAATTCCGTATTCAGAGTTCCTCAGGGTCAAAAGCGTGTCGATAATACAAACTTTCAGGCGATGACTCTCAGCATGGACAACTCAGTGACATCCATTTAATGACCGATAGGAGTGGCGTCTACATAGAGTTGTCAGCTTTAACAGACAAACAACACTGCGTGAATATCAGCAGAAGTCTATGTGGAACGTACGACAAACGTATCCGTCAGGTCAGTGAGGGGCAATTTATTGTTAATGGAATATGACAGCAGACGACCGACTGGAGTGCCTATTCTAGCAGCACGACATCGCCTACAGCGCCTCTCCCGGGCTCGTTGCATTACAGGTTGGACCCTACACGATTCAAAATGTTCAATGTTCAAATGTTTGTAAAGCTTATGGGACTTAACTACGGGGCCATCAGTCCCTAAACTTACAAGCTACTTATAAACTAACTAATACTAAGGACGGCACAAATTTCCATGCCCGAGGGGGGCCGTAGTGGCCGTGCAGACCGTGACTGGAGTCAAAATGTTCAAATGTTTGTGAAGCATATGGAACTTAACTGCGGGACATCAGTCCCTAAACTTACAAACTACTTATAAACTCACTTATACTAAACGCAGCATAAGCATCCATGCCCAAGGGGGGATTCGATCCCCCGACGGGGATCGTCATCGGACCATTACACGATTCGAAAACCGTGGCTTGTTCGGATGACTCCCAACACTAGTTTGTAAAAGCTAATTGTACGATTATAGTTTGATGGTGAACCCACGAAGCCATATACCTAATTTTGCAGCAAGACACTGTTCTAGCTGGTGGTTGCCCCGTATTGGCCTGGACGTTTCTACGTGGTATGAACTGGGTCCTCTCGTTCAACTGAACCAGTCATTGACTTCAAATGTTTATGTTCGGTAGTTGAGGACCCTATGCGCCATTCGTGGATTTCATGGTCCTATAAAATGGTGGATGGTAATGCACCATGAAAACGGGTTACATCTGTTCGCGGTTGGGCTGAACAACATTCTCGACAATTCCAGCGAAGCTCACTCGACATAAGTCCCATCGAACATTTATGTGAAATAATAGGTCAGTTCGTGCACTAAATCCTGCACTGCAAACACTTTCGCAAATATGGACGGCTGTTAATGATGCATGAAGGGGACGTCCAACGACTTGTTGAGATTATACCACGGTGGAGTTGGAGCGTTTGGCCGTGCAGAAGGTCTGACACGACATTAGGAGGTATTCAGTGACTTTCGTCACCTCTGTAGACTGTGGTGTTGTTTATTATTCTTAGTTTTTTGTAGGTAGGGTTGATAAAATAAATAGAGATGATCAGAAGAAGGGCAGCAAGTTTCATGGCATGTTCGTTTAGTAACCGAGGAAGAAAATGAAGGAAGGTAAGGGTCTAAGTTCTCTTCGACAACAAGACGCTATAGACGAGTTGAGGAAGACTGATACGGAAGTCAGCAGTGTTTCACAACGGAACCACTCTGGCACTGATACGATTCCTTAAGTTTTATTTGATTAGTTGATTCGATCAGTTATGATCATCTTCATATCAGTCCGTGTGAAGATAATGGTATAAATTGATAAATATTAACCTTTTTCGTGACTGAGGAGAACCTTGGGTGATGAATTTAATTTCTTGATGTCTTGCAAAAACGAATAAAAAAGTGTAATAGAAAATAACTACGCATCTTCTACGGTTGGAACTGAAGACGTAAAGGCAAAATAGTTTCCCCATACATCTGATTTTCAAATTCTGAGGATATTGTTATATGCCTTACACTGACAAAAACGTTATGGACCCAGGAGTGGTTGGAAGTGAATGAAGTTACATATGATGAAAAAGCATGTGACTTTATTGCACGGTTTACAACATAGGATGAGAGACCAGGCCGTTCGCTGTGGAAATATTTTACTAGCACCCACCTACCTATGGAGGCATGACCATCCCAATAAAATAAGAGAAATCAGATCTAAAACGGAACGATTTAGGTGTTCTTTCTTCCCACGCGCTATTAAAGAATGAAACGGGAGAAAAAGGTTTTGTAAGTGGTTAATGAATCCTCTGCCAGGCAGTTAAATGTGATTTGCAGAGTATCTATGTAGATGTTACTGGGGTAACGTTCATGCCACCTTAGTAGGGTGTCACGCCCATTCTGGCCGCAATGCATGCCCTGATGCAGTTCGGAATGGTGTCAGACGGACTTTGTAACCTCCCCTGAGGCAAGTTTGTCCGCAGTTGTTGCAGCTATCCTCCAGACCTCTTCCAAAATCATCCTACACGTGCTCACTGATGGAAAGTTGGGGAATCTTGCTGGCGATGGGAGGACCTCAAAATGCTGTAGTCCATAGACAAACGTGCTGTGTGCAGGAGAACTGTCCAACTCTGCTGTGCTATCAGGGGCAGGACGTGGGGACACAGAATTTCTGTGACGTATCGCTGTGTCATCAGCGTGACGCAACGCGACTAGAGGTGACCGGAAAGCATTCCTATGGCTCCGCACACCATGATGCCAAGAGCTACGCCTGTGTGTCTCTTCGTAATGTTGGTAGGATGTGCCGTCTGACCTTGAAGTCGCCAGACCCGAAGACGATGGTCATTGGAGGTTATGGAGAAGTGGAGTTCATCGCTGAAAATGATGCGACGCCATTCTTCCTCTGTACATGCTTCCCGGACACGGCAACACTTCATTGGTGATTTTGGTGTCAATGGCAACCGACGCATAGGGCGGTAGCATCCCAATCGATATATGCAAGACGTCGAGACACTGTTTGAGAATTCACAGGATGTTTTTGGGTCTTTAGTAAAGGTTAGCTGATGGCAGGTACCGAAGTCATGGGATCCTTCATTGCTTGGCGCACCATACAACGGTTGTGCCTAGGGGTGGTGTTTCTTACTCGACTCAAACGATCGGTACATGACTGGGTGCCTTCATGTACCCATTGATTCCAACGTCGGGCAGCTGAGATAACTGAATGGCCCACATGCCTGACAGTTGCACGAAACGACCATCCCCACTTCACACAGTCCAAAAATGCGGCATCTGTCAAATACATTCAGTTGGTGGGTAGACTGTTAACTCGTTTGTGAGGCATCGCAGAAATTTCGTACTATGAGTAAGCGTCTTGCTTCACTGTTTGATTCACGGCATTTGACTGCTACCAACTTCGCAACAACACTCTGGAAACATCGTAATATACTCTGGTGAGCGTTCTATACATCACAGAGTTGTGTAAATCACACAATTTACTGATCAATGGTATAATGCTTAATGAAATTGGTTTATATTGCACCACTCCTTATGGTTGCATACATGTTTTTCTCAGGCAGTGTATAAAATTTTTACGTCATTTATGGTTATTTTGCACTTTTTTCATTGTTGGTTTTTCAGGTATCTTAGATGATGATGATGCCGTGTGGCATTCATTGCCGTTAGACCCTAGATGGGGTCGTGTTCGACCTGCCTGGTGCAAGTCTTTAGATGACGCCACATGGGTGACTTGCGCGTCGATGATGATGAAATGACGATGAGGACAACATAATACGCATAATACGAATGGAGAAAATCTCCGACCCAACCAGGAATCTAGCGCCCCCTCCCCCTTTCTTGATAATCTACCACGCTGTCCACTGAGGTAATATTCATAGACGAATTGTTGCTAGGGATAGCTGCCCCACTGGCACCCCTCACCCTTTCCTGGAGCACGCACCTGCTTCAAAGTTTATTACCTTTCTTCATTGGGTTGTAAAGGAAATTGACGTTTAAATCAAGTGTTTGTAAACCTAAGGGACTAAAATGCTGTGGTTACTGATCCCTAGACTTACAAACTACTTGAACTAACTTATGTTAAGGGCAGCAAACACATCCTTTCCCGAGGGAGGACTCGAACATCCGAGTGACCGCTCAATCCGTAACATGGCGGCGAAAATGGATAAGTAAATAGTCGCACTACAGAGAGTGTTACCGGAATGTTATCATCAGGTATACGAATGACACAGTCAGTTTCAAATACTGGATGTACATGGAAGACTACACGAAACATCTCGCTCTCCAGTGTATTCGGAGTATACGCTCTGACGTATACATCTTCAGTAACGATATTTTACAGTTCGCAGAGCAACAGCACGGGACCCACTTCCAACAGTTTCCACGGTGTCTATATTGCCTAATGTGTGAAACCGTTATTCGCAGATTAGTTGGGACGTTTAAACTACAGTCATTTGGAAATGCATAAAGCATCAACGCACCAATATGCTACACTAGCAACCACAAGACAGAAAGCTGTTTCTCTTAGACATTCAAGCATTTCCGTTTTTCTGTCAATGTTTGGGCCGGCATGATTGGTGCATATTTCGTAGGGCCTCACGATCTTCCACCCAGGCTGAACTAACACAGTTACCATAATTTCTTAGATAATGGTCGCCTGTTCTGTTAGAAGATGATCGTTTAGATGTGCGACAAGACATGTACCTCAAGAACAATGGAGCATGTCCTCATTTTAGTGTTAATATCTGTCGGCTTCTCAATAATGGAGTCGTTGACAGCGGATACGTATAGGGGAGCCAACTGCCTGCCCTCCACGCTCTCCGGATCTAAACCGACTGCACTTTTATTTATTTGGCCTTTTGAAAGCTCTTGCGTTCAAAAATATTCAAATGTTTGTAAATTTAAGGTACTTAACATGTGTGGTTATCAGTCCCTAGGCTTACAAACTACTTGAACTAATTTATGCTAAGGACAAGGACAACACACACCACCCTTGCAAGAGGGACTCCAGCCTTCGACGGCGAGCAACCGCGCGCTCCGAAGCATGCCGCCTTAGAGCTCTCGGCCACTCCAGTAGTCTTGCTCACAATAGTTCGCGACCGGGAGCGCTCACTTTATTTCGTAGCTCTGTCGCGAACTAGTTCGCTCTTTTAGTTCGTCCGCTCCCACTGACGGCTGAGCGGTGTGGTCTGCGCGTGCAGGTAGAGGGAGAAGTTCCCCCACCTCGCTGCTTCATGCTCTTGCTGTATGAGCCGCTAAAGATATCACGCAGACCCCCCCCCCAAATTAAAAAAAAACTTAAAATAATAATAATTTTAAAAATCAGATGCTCACCCCGAAATAGTTCTCATCGGCAATAGGCAAGCACGCGATTTTTAAGGCTGGTGGGCACCTTCTCGTTATTACCCGTCGGTTTTCGGGAAAGGATGCAACGAACTAAGGAGCGAGTAGCGTTTGTCATAATAGTTCGCGACCGGTAGCGCATATTTTAATCCGCGATCGGTAGCGCATTTTTTAGTTCGCAACCGGTAGCGCACTGTTTAGTTCGCGCTCCGTCGCGAAGTAGGTCGCTGTTTCTAGTTCGTCAGCTCCTATTACCGAGACAGATCGTTACTCGTTAGCTGTTTTTAGCTTTTGCTACCGCTGCTGTAACCACTCTTTCTTTTGTTATGGTAGCTTCTTTTTATATAATGATCAGTCTTGCCCAAGCATGTACTGTAACTCGTATTTTTGGGAAATTAGACATCAAATAGGCAAATAAACCAATTATTTACACAAATGGGTGATACAATGGTATTCAACTACTTTTTATACAGAGTACTCGTAAGTATTTTATTTTTAAAATGGATTTATTTATTAGGTCATTGAAGTATCATTACCTGCAAAATATGCTAAATGCGTTTATTTTGGTGACTAAAAATACATAAAAAAATAAATAACTGACTCAGTTCGAAATGACGGTAACTGTCAGAAGGGAATCATGTGATTCTGTGCTCTCTCGCATCCCCTCGCTGTTCCCTGACAGTTTTCGGAGAAGGAGCGAACGAACTAAGAGGCGAGGGACGTGGGAACTAGTTCGCGTAGTTTGCCGGTGGGAGTGCTCTTCCGAACTAGTTCATTCACGAACTACACAACACTACACTCCACTGTGGCAGCTCTTGCGTATCGAACACCAGTACCAGATGTTCAGTCTCCCTGCGAGTATCATCAAAGGCTGCGAAACCGTACGCAATACTCCTGGGATTCTGACAAGTCTGATTTTATATCTTTATTAGTTTAATACTCGTATTCGTACTCGTACTCGTATTCAGAGTTTTCATATCTTAGTTTGGACTTGTAAATAGCTGGCTGGCAGTAGGCAAAGTAGCATGTTGCAATCGATGGAAGGGGTGGGGAAAGCATAACAGACGGCACAGATCATGTATGGGCCGTGAGAAAACAAGGCAGACAGCACAGACGTGCTCCGATTGGCTGCCGCCTCCCCTCTCGGTGCTACCATTACTACATTTCATTTATTAATATCTAAGAAAGTAAACATTAGATAATAGCGTAATTTCAATGTAAGACTTTTATGTTAATAAGCTTTCATTTGAACGCATTGCATACTTTGTTCATTGTAATTTATATAAACACAATACGAGCGACGAATGTAGAAGGTTCGTTTGGAGGCAAAAAGACAGAGGCAGCAACTAGCAGCCACACCTGTCCGAGCACAGTCGAGTGCCGCCCTTCGAACTGTTAACATGTAGAACCTTGTCTCATTATGGAACTTGTACATTTATCATCATGGCACTAGTATTTATTGTAAAGCGAATATCGTTCAATATACCGCTTAGATTTGTGTATTTCGCTGAGCGTGTGTAAACGTTGGAAGAATAAATTTAAAATCCACTGGCATCCCGTGTTTTATGAAGAAAATCGTAGTTAAAGCCCTTAAATCATTTTCACAGGATTTTAGCTTCAGACATCAAGAATCTGCGACCTGTGTGCTGAAACTGCGTGGGACATTATGTACTTCGAGATCTAAGGTCAGTAATAAACAAAAGAACTTTGTTTCAACAATGTGAAGAATTGGTGAAACTGTTGTGGCGTAATGTTTGCGCCAGACGCAAGAGAACGATCGTGGAGAAGGCAGCGGATTGACGTCCGGCAGTCAATCGCACGCCTGCATAGCTTGTCTACAGAACACTGTGTGTGTTTCAGATCGCAATGAAGATCGAGCTGTAGTCAAGTTACTGTTAACATGTCTAGACATCGAAAGAGTGTTAAGATGGACACACACAAGTATGTGTCTAGCATTACTGTTACATTCCGTTTATTATCTAACATACGCATTTTTTTTAAAACACGTTCCGCGACTGTTGCAAGCATCGTCTATGTGATGAGGTACATTTATTTTGCCCAAGCACCTTAGGGGGCGAACGATTTCCAAAAGATGGAACACTTTTTGGCTAGTTCTAAATGTTTGGTTAGAATTATTTTTAAATAATTGTTGATGATAAATGTACAACTCTTTGAGTACACCAGCCTGTAGCATTACACTCAGTTTCTTTATGCTGTGTCTATATTTACCTGCTAAATCGCGAGCTGTACTTAAGATTCGATGTATTACGTTGTACCAATTGTGAGAAAATGGAATGTTCCAATTGTTAATGCAAAAACATAGGACGTCGCAATTAATATGCAAATTTGGAATAAAGAAATAATCTGGGAGCGGTGGTGGATGGTCTTACGGCTGGTGAGGTCGGTAGTGATTAGTTGTGGAGCCGCTAAATTTGTTTACGAAACTCTCATGTTAAGTGCAGGTACATTTTGATGTTATCAGTTATTATTCCAGGTAATTGTATTGTCCAAAGTACGGTTATAAATAGGACAGTTGGCTCTTTTTTTTTCCAGTGTTGGTGTAGGAGATAGAAATACAACCTATATCTCAAATAAGTAATTACTTTTGTTACAGTTTTTGGGGGGGGGGGGGGCGCGTTCGACTCCTGGACCTGGTCCGACGGGCGCTGTCAGTGGGGCAGAGGTGGGTTTGCAGTGGGGGTGAGGGCGGAGGCTGTGCTGACGCAAATGTCCCCTTGTGGAGGTGGCTGCCCTTAAGTTGCTGTTAAAAACTTAACTTGTCACAATTAAATTAATATGCAAATTTAATAAAATTAATTGGGGGCGGTGGTAGTGAGGCAGTGGGGGAGGAGGTGAGTGGGCAACTCTCAGGGGTGGACAGGTCTAGACCTGCTGGGGGCTGGCATAAGGGTGCCGGGAGCCTGCCCTCAGAGGCGGTGCAGCTGGTGGGGGCAGGATTTCCCTCCCCGCCATCTTTGTTATGGGCCTGCGGCAGAGGTACCGGGATCAGGTTTTCCCTGACCGCCATCTTTGGTGTGGGCCTGCCCTCAGAGGCGGGAGTAGCATGTTTTCCATGGTCGTCATCTTGAATTTTGGTGTAGACCTGGCCCCAGAGGCGGCAGTGTCGGTGGAGGCGGCGGGGGTGGGTTTTTCCGCTCGCCATCTTGAATTTTGGCGCTGGCCTGCCCCCAGAGGCGGCGGGTGTGGGTTTTCCCCACTTAGGCTCTTTGGGCAGCTTCCGGCGGGAGGACCATGGAGCGTACGCAGCGACAGGTTAGGGGCATTCTACTCCAGACTGGGCTGGTGAATACATCGTTGAATGTTGCTGAGGACTAGGCATACTATTAAGTCATGCTAAATTTTCTTATCAGGCAATGTTAGGATGCTCCTTAGACTTTGTACCAGTATCCTTTCGCCATGAGTGGCGAAGTATTTTCGTTACCAAAATCCGTGTGATTTGCTGTTAATTCACTTTGTTTTCTTTATTTCAACTTGGAACGGATTTGCTTTCTTTCTTTCTCATGTTGGGATCCGCATGTGTGGCCTTCATAATAGTAGAGTCGTAATCGTACCATCCATCAAATTTTATTATATACTAGCTGGCACCCGGACGTGGTGGAGTAGCCGAGCGATCTAAAGAGTCTCGCTGCGGAGCGCGCGGTTGCTCACCGTGGAGGTTCGAGTCCTCCATGGGGCATGGGTGTACGTGTGGTCCTTAGGTTAGTTTACCTAGGTTTAAGTAGTTTGTAAGATACGGACTGATGACCACGCAGTTTGGTCCGATAGATTTACAAACATTTGAACATTTCGTCTCAGTCTCCTCTATCCCTTTTCCGTCTGTCTGCTTCTCCACCTACTCCCTTCCCTCCTATATATAAAAACATACATATAAGAGCCAAATGTGATGGTTACGGGTCAAACGGTGTCAAAGTCGCAAGGTACCCTCCGCCATGCTAAATTTACTGGCTTGCGTCTCCTTCATGAAAACATACATTTATGTGCCGAATTTCATGGTGACCAGTCAAACGATTTGGTCATTGATGTATCGAACCCTCCGCCATGCACCTAGGAGACTTACGAAAGGTGGCCCGTGTATTAATTCTTGGTATAAGCCGTCTTCATGCCACAATTCATTCGATTGCGTCCAGCTGTTTCAGCGTGAAGAGTAACAAACGTATTAACGCATTGTAAGGTACCCTCCGCCACGCACCATACGTTGGTTTACGAAAGGTAGCCCATGTATTAATAAGGGCATTAGCTACCTCTGTTCCAAATTTCATTCATATCCATTCAGTCACTTCAGCGTGAAGGTGTGAGAAACGAATTAAATAATTGTAAAGCATCCTCCGACACGCACCATACGAAGTTAATGTAAGTATGCCTATAACCTTCGCGCGAGTGCAAGCAATTAGTTGACAGTTTTATCGCAATCGGATGTTCAGTACGCCTGATGCGATAGTTTTACGGCATCTACAACGAAACTGTTGTGATCGCTAGACTTCTTTTCGTTTCATCATTTTGTGTGTGTGTGTGGGGGGGGGGGGGGGAAGGGGCGGGGTCAGTTACAAAACGCTTCATAAACGTCCGAAATTACATCCAAACTTTGTTGCAGATCCCTAGCTATTCCCATTTTCTAGTAATTGACGCATAAATCTGGGCATTCTCACGCGGTGGCCTCTCATGATTTATGGCGTCGTATCTCCTGAGCTATGTGTCGTGCGCTTATGTTTTTGGGTCAGAAACCTTCGTGGGCGTACGGTGAACAGTTCACCAAAGTTTCATTGCAATCGAATGAATAGTTTATGAACACACAGAGGACATACAGACATTCATATATATTATTTGTGTCTGCAATGTTTGCAAAAAATCATGAGAGTACAGGAAAATCTAAATTGGGCCGTAAAACATGCCAGTGCGATTTTTTTTTTAATTCAGTTTTCTTCCACGTATTTCCGTCATGGTTAACAGTGTAGCATGTGTAACTTCTTTCTATCGTATCTGCTTCCTAATGTCTTTCCCCACAGCTGCTTTTGCCCAATGCGTGAGATTTTGTTAGCTAATTTCGGTGCCGACTTTTACCTTCATCATGCAACCACGTGTTTCATAAATTGCAAGCAGCTGCCTCTCCAGTACCATGATCCGGTGGAGGGAAGTTAACCTCTGTCAGTTGACATGCCGGCCGCTATTTTCACCCGAAGATCGCCTCGTGGTTTCTCTACATTTCGCCTTGGTGTGTCGTTCCCCTTCTCGAGTAAGTTTCGCGAGCGCTATGCGTACGTGTGTGTCTGAATGAACATGTGGTTTGTTCACCGATGTGATTTCTACTTTATCTCAAGTTTCCCCACACCCGAAAAGTGCTACAATTCATTTATTGGCAGTAGATTTGATTTTACCTCCTTTGTACGAAATGTGTGCTTTTATTGTACTTAAAACGGTCTTCCCACTTTACCAGAATGTCTTTTAGAGTAGATTACTATATAATTTGAATTTTCCTGTGTCTCATTTCAGCACCCTTTCCCATCTTTTGTTTAAAGTGTTCTTTTCTTAATTTATCGTCAGATGTAAAACCTTGGCTACTCCTTTCTGGAGATAGCAATCATTCCGTTGCGCTAGATTTAGGTCACATCTCTGCAGGCAATGTTGCTGTGGCTCTCACACTGCGAGAAGTTACTATTTAATGTCTCTTAATCACTCTCTGTGAGCCTGCAGAGAGCTTTGAAGTTTTTTTCAGCAACTATCAGTGTGTTGCAAGTTAAGGTTTTGCATCAGCAAGCCACAAGCAACGGGCTTTCAATGTTATTGTCGTGTAACCACTCCGACACAGCCTGTGCATTATGAACAAGTGCTGGATCGTGCGGAAGGATGCAGTCGCCATCCCCGAATTGCTCTTCAACAGTGAGAAGCAAGAAGGTGCCTGAAACATCAATGTAGGCCTGTACTGTGATAGTCCCATGCAAAACAATAACGCTGCAAGCCCCGTCCATGAAAAACACGACCATACCATAACACCACCGCCTACGAATTTTCCTGTTGGCACTACTCACACTGGCAGATGAGGTTCACCAGGCATTCCCCATAACCGTATCCTGCCATCAGACCGTGATTGGCACTCCACACAACGTTTTCCTCTGTTCAATCGTCCAATGTTTACGCTCAGTCATTTGCCATTGACCTACGTGATGTGTGGCTTGTGGGCAGCCGCTCTACTATGAAATCCAAGTCCTCTCCCCTCCCGCCTAACTGTCACAGTACTTGGAGTGGCTCCTGATGCAGTTTCATGTTCCTGTGTGATGGTCTGGATAGATGCCTGTCCATTACACTGTACGACCCTCTTCAACAATCGGAGGTCTCTGTCAGTCAACAGACGAGGTCGGCCTGTACGCTTTGTGCTGTAGGTGTCCCTTCACGTTTCCACTTTACTATCACATCAGAAACAGTGGACGTGGGGATGTTTAGAAGTGTGGAAATCTCGCGTACAGACTTGTGACACAAGTGACACCCAATCACGTGACCAAGTTTGAAGACCGTGAGTGCCGTGGAGCACCCCATTCTGCTTTCTCACTATATCTAATGACTACTGAGGTCACTGATATGGAGTACCTGGCACTAGGTGGCATCACAATGCACCTAATATTAAAAACCTATGTTTTTGGGAGTGTCTTGATACTTTTCAAAAATGTTCAAATGTTTGTCAAGCTTATGGGACGTAACTCCGGGGTCATTAGTCCCTAAACTACTTAGAAACTAACTTATACTGAAGACAGCACAAACATCCATGCCCGAGGGAGGATTTGAACCCCCGACGGGGAACGGCCTCGGGCATCGAAGCATAATGCCTCAATGCGCTCGCCCACTCCGCCACGGCCCGGATATTTTTGACACATAGTGTATCATATGACAGTTTAATGGAAAATATTTATTATATTAATGTTAATTACGCAGTCCAATAAACTGCATCTGGGATAGCTATAATGAAATACTTTGCGGTGTCTGAATATGGAATTGACGAGCGTTCCAGCGTTGTATGATGAATGATCTGTGGCGTCTCTTTGGAACTGTGTGGTGGGTTGGGGATTGTACTCCATTTAAAAAGAAAGTCCTAGCGTATTCCATAGTTTGTACTGATTCTAGTATCTTTGTTCCACCTATGACGGGCGGATATTTAGTTTACAATCAATATTATTAATTATTGAGTTTAGAGTTGTATAAACTCAATAATTGATAATATTGACTGTGAACTAAATAGCCGTCCGTCATAGGACAATCGGATTAGGAAGGAATGGGGAAGGAAATCGGAGGTCGCTCTTTTCTACGGAACCATACGTTATCTAGGCGAACCACGTTAAACCTATATCTTAATGGCTGGATGGAGATTTGAATCGTCTTCCTCCAGTGTGTTAGCTAATTTGGCACGTATTTAAAAATAATTTGAATCTTTTTGGAATGACTTCCTCCGAAGTAAAATAAATCTTAATTTATATCAACTGTAACGTCTGTCTTATTTGTGGCTCAAAGAGTTTTCTTCTTCCCAAAGTCAGTGTCTTGGTCGTGTAGTCCTAGAACTTAAGCGACATAGGTAATCAAGCGACAGCAGCCGCTGGGTTTTTAACGTCATTTCGCCCTTGCGGCTTAGCGAACGTCTCTAAACGTATTACTACATTGGCGAGACGATTCTAGGGTCGTTGTGGGATAATGGGCTATAAATTCTGAGTCCCTGGTAGCCAGCTGCTAGGAATCGCGCAGCAATACGACGCGGCCTGGCTGTAAACTGTCGCATTCATTTGTCTGCGTTGTTTTTCTTCTCGCGCAGCACAAAGGCTGTTTATACCCCCTTCTGAGTTTTCTCATTACGGTGAGTCCATAACAGCTCTGTGTCTTCCCAGAAGCATCTCTGACGAACTTTATGTCTCGATATTCTCACTTGGAAATCGTGCCAGTAAAACTTTTATCAGTGTTGTGTATGTCAGTCCTGGATTGCATAACTGTAACGGGTACATCATTTGACCATTTACAAATTTTCAAACGTTTCTAAAGCTATGGAACCAAATGTATTGGTCAGCACTCCCTAGACTTACAATCTTCTAAAATTAACTTACGCTAAGGGCAGCACACACACACACACTAAATGTACAGGGTGAATCACCTAACGGAAACGGAAAATGCGACTGATGTGCGGTTTTCACAGAATGGATTGGCAGTCAGAGGCTCGTATTTTTAGCCAACAAACAGATTTTAATAATACTGAGAAAGTCTATTTTTATGCAAACATACAGGTTTTTTAAATGCAACAATGGTTGTTTCTATCATGCACTGCAACTTTTGACACCAGCTGTGTACAAAGAAGTTTGAATGACATTCTATCACGTTTAGTTTGGCAGCTACAACCGTTCAAATATCGTGGCGGAGGCTACGATATCGTAGCTGACAAGTCGAGAGGCTAGCCCCTGAGGCACGCCCACTGTCTGACCACCAGCCAGTCAGCTACGATGTCGTAGCCTCCGCCTCCAAAATTTTGAATGGTTGTAGCTGCCAAACTAAATGTGATAAAAAGTCAATCAAAATTCTTTGTACACAGCTGGTGTCAAAAATTCCAGTGCATGATAGAAACAGCCTTTGTTCCATTTGAAAAATTGTACGTTTGCATACAAAATACAGTTTCTGGGTATTTTTACAAACTGTTTATTGGCTAACAATACGAGTCCTTGACTACCAATCCATTCTTTGAAAACCACACATCAATCGCACTTTCCGTTTCCGCAATGTTCAAATGTTAGTATAGCTTCTGTGACTTAACTACGGGGTCATCAGTCCCTAAACTTACAAACTACTTATGAACTATCTAACACTAAGGACGGCACAAATATCCATGCCCGACGGGGGATTCAAACCCCCGACCGTAGTGGCCGTGCAGACCGTGACTGGAGCGCCTCAGTCTCCTCGGCCACCGCGGCCGGCGGACATGGATTCCGTGGCCTCTCCCGTACGACGTTCGAGTGCTCTCTCGGGTATGGAAGTGTGTGATATCCTTAGCATAAGTTAGTTTAAGTAGTTTGTAAGTCTAGAGAGCGATGACCTCAGCAGTTTGTGTCCCTTAGATTTAGAAACATTTCATCAGTGCTTCCTACTGTATTAGGATTATCTCATGACCTAATGGCATGCTGAATGATGTAAGACTAGTTGTTTAAGATTCTATGTGCGATATAATTACTATAGTCTTCTCTTCGTGGTCCCTATGGAAACAAAACATAGTGGGGGAGGAAGGGGGTTGCAATATATTCATATTTCGGTTGCTAGCTTGTAACTATCTTAAAGCGTTGTGTCAGTTCATATATCATTGCATCCGCCTCCGTTGTCTAGTGGACAGTGTGGTAGATTGCCACGAAGGGAGCTCGGGTTCGATTCCTGGTTGAGTTGGAGAATTTCTCCGCGCGGGGACTGGGTGTTGTGCTGTTCTCATCATCATCATCAATACACAAGTCGCCCCTGAGGCGCCACCTAAAGACTTGCACCAGGCAGGCCGAACACGACCCCAGTTGGGATCTAACGGCCAAAAATGACATACGAATTCATCATCACCGTATGCCATTGTAACCTGTGATCGTTGCTGCTGACCTTTTTACATGCTTAACATCACTGTTAATTCCATTTATTATGTTTTCCAAGAATTTCAGGAAAATGGTAGGGGGCATCTCATGACTATTTTGTAAAGAAGTTTCTTTGTTATAACGACTGCATCTTCCATGCATATGACCATCCTTCCTTGTAATTGATACTAATCGATCATCCATTTAATATCTACATCTACATGGGATACTCTGCAAATCACATTTAAGTGCCTGGCAGATCGTTCATCGAACCACCGTTATACTATTTATCTCCCATTCCAGCGCGCGAATAGTGCGTGGGAAAAAAATAACACCTGAATCTTTCCGTTCGAGCTCTGATTTCTCGTATTTTATTCTGATGATCATTTCCACCTATGTAAGTGGGAGTCAACAATATATTTTCGAATTCGGAGGAGAATGTTGGCGATTGGAGTTTCGTAAGTAGTCCACGCCGCAGCGATAAGCGCCGTTGTTGTAATGATTCCCATCCCAGATCCTGTATTATTTCCGTAATGCTGTCTCCCCTGTATCGTGACAGTACGAAACGAGCTGCTCTTCTTTGGACTCTTTCGATGTCCTCCGTCAAACCCACCTCATAATGATCCCACATTGGGCAGCAATACTCCAAGAATGGACGGACAAGCGTAGTGTATGCAGTTTCGTTTGTAGATCCGTTGCATGTTTTTAGGGTTCTGCCAATAAAACGCAGTCTCTGGTTCGCCTTTCCCACGTCATTATCTACGTGTTCTTTCCAATTTAAGTCTGAAGTAATAGTAATTCCTAGGTATTTTGTGGAGTTTACGGCCTTCACTTTTGATTGATTTATCTTGTAAACAAAGTTTAACGGATTTCTTTTCGTACACATGTGGACGACTTCACACTACTCATTATTTAGAGTCAATTGCCAATTTTTACACCACCCTGATATCTCTTTCAGATCGTTCTGCAGTTGGTTTTGATCTTCAGATGATTTTACTAGACGGTAAATGACGGCGTCATCTGCAAACAACCCAAGAGAGCTACTTAGATTTTCCCCTAAATCGTTTATGTAAATAAGGGACATCAGAGGACCAATAACACTACCTTGTGGAACGCCCGATATCACCTCTGTTTTAGTCGATGCCTTACCATCGATTACTACGAACTGTGTCCTCTCTGACAGGAAATCCCCTATCCAGTCGCAAATTTGGGGCGATATACCATAACCACGCAATTTAATTATAAGCCGTTTGTGAGGTAGGTTGTCAAAAGCTTTCTGGAAATCAAGAAATACGGAATCGATTTGCGAACCCTTGTCGATAGCACCCATCACTTCGTGTGAATAAAGAGCTAGTTGTGTTTCGCATGAACTATATTTTCTAAATCCGTGTTGACCTTGGGTCTATAGATCGTTCTGTTCGAGACAATTCATCATATTTGAATACAGGATATGTTCCAAAACCCTGCTGCAAATTGACGTCAGTGAAATAGGCCTGTAGTTTAGTGGGTTACTCCTACTGCCTTTCTTGAATATAGGTGTGACCTGTGCAACTTTCCAATCTTTTGGTACAGATCCTTCTATTAGAGAGCGGTTGTATATGGCTATCGCTTCAGCATAATCAGAAAGAAATCTAATGAGTATACAATCCGGACCAGAAGACTTGTTCTTGTTGAGTGATTTTAGTTGCTGCACTACTCCGATGATATCTATTTCTACGTTACTCATTACGCTCTCTGTTCGTAATTCGAAATCTGGAATATTGGTTTCGTCTTCTTTGGTGAATGATTTTCTAAAAGCTATGTTTAGTAAGTCTGCTTTAGTAGCGCTGTCATCGGCAGGATCGCCATTACTATCACGTAGTGAGGGTATTGTTTGTGTTTTGTCCCTAGTATATTCAACATATGACCAAAATCTCTTTGTGTTTTCTGTCACATTCCGAGAAAAAGTTTCGTTGTAATAAGTATTGTAGGCATCTCGCATTGAAGTCCTCGCTAAATTTAGAGCTTCTGTGTAGGATCGCCGCCGGCCGCGGTGGCCGAGGGGACTGAGGCGCTTCAGTCACGGTCTGCACGGCCGCTGCGGTCGGGGGTTCGAATCCCCCGTCGGGCATGGATATTTGTGCCGTCCTAGTTCGTAAGTAGTTCGTAAGTAGTTTGTAAGTTTAGGGACTGATGACCCCGTAGTTAAGTCCCATAAGCTGTTCAAACATTTGAACATTTTTGTAGGATCGCCAATCCTGAGGATTTTGTGTTCGTTTAAATTTAGCATGCCTTTTCCTTTGCTTTTGCATCAGTGTCCTGACCTGTTTTGTGTACCAAGGGGGATCACTACCTTCTTTTATTAATTTATTTTGTATAAAACTGTCAGTTGCTGTCGATACCACTTCTTTGAATTTGAGCCACATCTGGTCTACAGTGTTTTCTGACATTGTGTTTTGACATCCATGTGGGAATGGGCGTTTCGTCGAAGGCGCCAAGCTACGGTGGAGTAGCCGAGCGGTCTAAAGCGTCTCGCTGTGGAGCGCGCGGTTGCTCGCCGTGGAGGTTCGAGTCCTCTCTGTGGCACGGGTGTGTGTTGTCCTTAGGTTAGTTTACCTAGGTTTAAGTAGTTTGTACGCTACGGACTCATGACCACGCAGTTTGGTCCGATAGATTTACAGACATTTGAACATTTTTGAAGGCGCCAAGCCACGGCTTGCGCGGCCGCACCCCGTCGGAGGTCGGTCTCCTCCATCGGGTATAGGTATATGTGTTGCCCTTGGCATAAATACGTTAAAGTAGTTTGTAAGGGTAGAGACCGATGATCTCGTAGATTTCTCCCATAGGTTTACCAACAATGTTAGCCCCACAAAGTTTACACCCAGGTAGTTCTACGAGTTTATTGATTTCAGCTGAGACCCACTAATAGTGTAGTTACAGGATATTACACTCGCTTTCAGCAAAGAACAGGATACCCTGAAAGACCAGAGATAGGAAGTTCATATTTACAGGACGTGTTGATTAGCGTTTCAGTCACCTCCGTTGAGCATGCGCCCTGTTGCCTGCTAGGCACAGGTCCGATAACTTGTTCCATGCGTGATGGTATGACGCGCATAAGGCGCGAATGGTGTCCTGTGGTACAGCCACCCATGTTGCATTCACCAGGTTCCAGAGTTCATCTATAGTGGTACCGGAAAAGAAAAGGAAGACACAAAGAGTGTTATGGGTGATCCGTACATAGAATTATTGCATGTACATCTCATGGGCTCTAAAGTGTTCTATGCGCAGTAAATACAGAAAAATACCTGATAAATTACCTCCATGACATACGATCCGCTCGTCACGCTCGAACTTTCACGTGCTCTGCAGGTCGCAAGAGACGAGCGTCGCTCGCAACGACTTCGCGACGATTACGAGACGCGTGCAAATCGCCCCGTTGGCGGCCTCCCGTTTACTTAGGTGGGCAGTCGCATGGGGACGGAATCGCGTCGATGACGAGTCGCAGCCTCTACGAGTGCGAATCGACCCGTGTGCGGACGTTGAGTTGGCGTTGTATTTGCAGTCACTCTGTTGCCGCTCCCCTGGCGAACCACATTACGACCATCATTTTGAAGTAAACAGAATCTGGATTCGTCCGAAAACACTATCAGATGTCATTTCCATCCGCAGTGACGTCGTTCCACGCACCATTGCCTACTAGCATGTTTCTGAGCATTAATTAATGGTAGCCGGACGAGTGGATGATCCACACGTAACCCACGTCATAATAAACCGCGACAGAATGACGCCCCAGGTAGTGTATGATGTGTTACACCGACTCACTTGTCCAGAGACGGAGAGGCCGCAGATTTTTACTATAGTGCTGTTCAGATGTGTCCATTTTCTCTGGGTGGTGTGACCTGAACCACCTCGTCGTCTTTCACCGCCTTCCGTCAACTATTCTGCACACACCCGTTGCATTGTCGAAACAATTTGTCTCACACGAGCAGCAATTTGACGAATGGTTGCTTCTCATTCTATCATGTCAATAATGCGCCCTTTTCCAAACTCACTGATTTGACGTTAGGGTTCTCACATACGTCTGCACAACTGACAGTGATCCATTGTTGTTGTTGTTGTCTTCAATCTGGAGACTGGTTTGATGCAGCTCTCCACCCTACTCTATCCTGAGCAATCCTTTTCATCTCCTCCTTAGAACAGCACCCTAACTCCATTTCAATCTGCTTCCTGTATTCATCTCTTGGTCTCCTCTGCGATTTTTGCCCCACCTACTTACCTCCAATGCTAAATTCACGATTACTTTATGTCTAAGAATGTGTCCTGCCAATCGATCCCTTCTTTTAGTCAAGGTATGCCAGAAATACCTTTTCTCCCCAGTTATGTTCAATACCTCCTCATTAGTTACCGTAACTTCCCACAACTATATATCACTTTTAACATATTTTAATGCGTAACCTTATTGTTGTTGGTGGTGTGGTCTTCAGTCCGCAGACTGGTTTGATGCAGCTCTCCACGCTACCCTGTCCTGTGCAAGTCTCTTCATCTGAGAATACGTTCGGCAACCTACATCCTTTTGAATCTGCTTACTGTATTCGTCCCTCGGTCTCCCTCTACGATTTTACCCCACACATTTCCTTCTAATTCTAAGTTAACGATTACTTGATGTCTCAGAATGTGTCGCACCAATCTATACCTTCTCTTAGTCAGGTAATGCCAGAAACTTCTTTTCTCCCCAATTCGGTTAAGCACCTCCTCATTTGTTACGTGATCTATCCATCTAATTTTCATCATTCGTCTGTATCACCACATTTCGAAAGCTTCTATCATCTTTTTGTCTGAACTCCTTATCGTTCACGTTTCACTCCCATACAATGCTACACTCCAAACATATGTTGCCACAAAGGATTTCCTAACATTTAAATTAATATTCGATGTTAACAATTTTCACTTCTTCAGAAACGCTTTTCTCCCCATAGACATTCTGCATTTTATATCTCCTTTACTTCGGCCACCAGAAGTTATCTTGCTACCCAAATAACAAAACTCATCTACTACTTTTATTGTCTCATTACCTAATCGAATTCCTTCAGCATCGCCTGTTTTTTTCTGACATTCCATTCCATTACCTTCGTTTTACTCTTGTTAATGTTCATCTTATATCTTCCTCTCAGGACACGGTCCATTCCATTCCATTGCTCTTCCAGATCCTTTGCAGTCTGTTACAAAATTACTGTCATCGGCAAACAGCAAACTTTTTATTCCTTCTTCCTGATCTTTAATTCCCTCTCCAAATTTCTCCTTCCATTCTTTCACTGCTTGCTCAATGTACAGATTGAACAACATTGGGGAAAGGCTACAACGCTGTCTTACTCCCTTCCCAACCTCTGCGTCCCTTACATGCCCTTCGACTCTAATAACCGCTGTCTGGTTTTTGTATAGGTTGAATGTGACTCTTCGCTCCCTATATTTTACCCCTGCTACCTTCAGAATTTATGAGTGTGTTCCAGTCGACATTGTCAAAAGCTTTCTCCAAATCTACAGACGCTAAAAACGTAGGTTTGCCTTTCCTTACCCTATTTTCTAAGATAAGTCGGAATGTGAGTATTGCCTCCCGAGTTCCTACATTTCTCCTAAATCCGAACTGATCTTCCCCAAGGTTGGATTCCACAAGTTTTTCCATTCGTCTGTAAATAATTCGTGTTAGTATTTTGCAACCATAACTTATTAAACTGATAGTTCTGTAATTTTGACACTTTTCTGCACTTGCTTTCTTTGTAATTGGAATTACGATATTCTTTTTGAAGTCGGAGGGTATTTTCCCTGTCTCATACATCTTGCATACTAGGTGGAACATTTTTTTTATGACCGGCTCTCCTAACGATAGCAGCAGTTCAGACGGAATATCATCTACTCGAGGGGCCTTGTTTCGACTCAAGTCCTTCAGCGCACTGTCAAATCCTTCTCGCAGTATCAAATCACCTATCTCATCTTCCTCCACTTCGTCTTCCATTTCTAGAATACTGCCTTCAATTTTATTTCTTTTGTATAGGCCCTCTATATATTCCTTCCCCAGGTCGGCTTTCCCCTCTTTGCTTAGTACTGGTTTTCCGTCTGAGTTCTTGATATTCATACACTGCTTTTCTTGTTTCCAAATATCTCTTTTATTATCCTGTAGGCAGTATCTATCTTTCCCCTAGTTATGCATTCTTCTACGGTTCTGCATTTGTCCTGTTAATCTCATTTTTCAGAAGTTTGTACTCCCTTTTTCCTGTTTCACTTGCTGAATTTTTATATTTTCTCCTCTCATCAATTAAGTTCAGTATATCCTGTGTTATCCAGGGGTTCTATTCGGCCATGTCCCTCTGCCTATATGATTCTCTGCTGCCTTCACTACACTATCTCTCAGAGCTATTCATTCTTCTTCTACTGTATTACTTTCCCCCGTTTCAGCCAATCCTTGCCTAATGCTCCCTCTGAAATTCACAATCACCTCTGATTCCTTCAATTTGTCCAGATTCCATCTCCTAACGTTTCTACCTTTCTGCAGTCTCTTAAGTTTTAATCTGCAGTTCATAACCAATAACTTATGGTCAGAGTCTGCATCTACCCCTGTGTATGTCTTACAGTTTAAAACCTGGTTTCTAAATCTATTCCTCACCATTATAAAGTCTATCTGGTATCTTCCAGTGTCCTCTGGTATCTTCCACGTAAACAGCCTTCTTTCATGATGTTTGAACCAAGTGTTGGTGATAATTAAATTGTGCTCTGCGCAAAATTCCGCCAAGCGATCTCCTCTTTCGTTCCTTTTTCGCAGTCCTTATTCACTTACTACATTTCCTAGTTTATGTAAGAAATTAAATTATTGAGAGAATTGGACTCAACACTGTCAATTTGTTGGTGAAACTTCATGCCAAAAAATTGGTAAATTGATGTATGGCAAGTGACCGACTCTAGTCCACTATGATTTTTATATGTTGGATCAATGATGCCGTTACTTTAACTATTTATTTCACTACTTTTTACACACATGTCGATGTAGAAAGTATTTTAAAGAAAAATGAAGTCACAATATAAAGGACACACCTTCTCAAAAGTCTCCAACGACAGCTGGCACAATACTATAAGAAAAACGACCTACCCCTTTACACCTCACTTGTCTTTTAGCTCCTTTCGAAGAGACCTTCTCTGTCACACTAATTTTACGTACAATATCTGACATTTCGAACGTTAAAATATACTTTACAGTTCGCCATTTGCAAAAATTCCCCTTCTCTACATACAGCTAACTGTGGTGTATGGTTTATGCACATTCAGAACACCATCAGGCCAGTATTCCCATCCCCGGCCCCCATCATTCTGAATTATCACATCATAACCCACTGGAAGCACGAACACTACTGTTGCATCAACAAACTTCATTACACCGACGCCAATTTATTATGTGTTCAAATAAGTTATCATCGTCATCTGATACAAACGATGCTGCATCAGTAGTGGGGCAACGCCGATTGACGCACAGTGAGATTCGCCCGTCGCCGATAGTGTCATCGACGCCAGACGCTCGGCCAATTGCTGGACCGCAGATCATATAGGTAAGAAAGCTACCTTGCTACGCTTTCCACCACCTAGTTCCAACTACTTTTCAAGTTCATCCCACGGGCCAGTTCCAACTGTCGATACGCTTGCATGCAGACCGTTGTACATAGTAGAGTTTCTTCTCGAAATAGTAGCATCTCTTTTCTCTCCTACAAATCCTCCAACCAAAGGCATTCGGGATTTTAACTTTTATGCCCAAAGTATTACAACTATTAAGGCTATTCTATTCCACACTAATGCGGAATTTCTTTATAGAATTTCAACTTTAAATTAAAAAAAAATCCAAGTGGTCATTCCACGGGCACATAGAGCACAGTAAATGTAGGGTTCTTAGGATTTCTTGTAAGGTAGTAAATAAACACACAAATATTAGAGTACAAAACTTTTATTACTTTTGTATAGATGTTTACATACAGAATACAAGTTTATATATATACATTTAGACATAGAATACAACTCGTTTTTTATTCTTGTTTGGTGTAACTTTAATTTTGTCTAATTTAATTTTATCTTGTAGCTTAGATCCACATCTACGTCTTCTATTTCCCTTTCTAGCCAGAAGTTCGACAGGTATAATGAAGGTATGTTCTAGAAATCCATTACGTACCTATGCTTATTCCTGCAATCCACTTCTTTTATAGCTTTAATAACAAGTTCTGCACCCTCTGGCAATGCTTCTAGACGAGAACAACCGGGTATTTTAACTTTACCCATTATTTCCTGCATGGCATACTGGTTATAGCACTCCACATCCCCCTGTGTGTACACTACCATTTCTTCTGATACACAATCCTGTGGTAATTCTGTATAGAAGTCTAGGCTTACGACTTTTGCGAACGAATGGCCGTTAAATATATTTATTCCATCGGTTTTTAATTCTGCAAATGGCTTCTCTGTAGCTAGATGGACAACATCCAGGCCTCCGCATTTGGATACAATGTATCCGTTCTTTTTGAGCAAATCCAAACGGGAGTGCATCTTTATAAACACTTTTTTCGTGTATCCTTTAATGTAGAATACATCCTGAATCCCATTAATTTCGGCTAGCACACCAACTCTTGACCAATCTCCCTGGCTGTTTACCGTAAATGCAAATATTTTATAAGTCCCAGTCGTAGCCAGATTTCTCCACACCCTCTGTATAAAACCATATGTAAAACTGGCTTGGACATCCGCTATAGCTTCTTCTTTCTCTCCCGAATGCTGTTGGTTGGAGGATTTGCAGGAGAGAAAAGAGATGCTACTATTTGGAGAAGAAACTCTACTATGTACAACGGTCTGCATGCAAGTGTATCGATAGTTGGAACTGGCCCGTGGGATGACCTTGAAAAGTAGTTGAAACTAGGTAGTGGAAAGCGTAGCAAGGTAGCTTTCTTACCTATATGAGTCAAATGTAATAACCGTAATTGCATCGTTTCCATGTTGCTGCTGTCCCTCCGACACTCTGTGTCTGAATGACTGCAGAATATCGGTTTGGGATGGTCATGTGGTAGGGTGGGGGTGGTGGAGGGGTGGTCACATGCTGGGCTCTCATTGGTCGGTGCTGGTCACGTGGTATGTCACATAGATAGTCACGTGATGCCTTGGGTTGAGCTCAGTTCCATGCCAGACGTGGAGGAGTGAACACGTGCAATTGCAAAACAATAAACAATTACAATAAATAAATAAATAAACAATTACCCTAATTACCCTATTTACATGTAATTGCAAGTACTCTCGGTACATGTAATTACTCTAAGTACACTTAATTCTAATTATGCAATTACTCTAAGTACATGTAATTGCAATTATGCAATTACTCTAATTAATTTGATATCAATTTTATTTGCCAGAATCCTCTTTGGTTTCCTACTTGTATCATCATCACCACTACTGGTCACCGTCTTCTTGGGAATCTGAAAATAAAATTCCATCCTGGAAAGTGGACCATAGATTTACTCAAGTTCACACGTTTTAATTTCATTCCACATTTGTCAAGTATTACTTCAGCAAATGAGTAGCAAACTAAAGATAATATACTCTAAATATATTAAAAGACAGATAAAGAAAATTCAAAAGAGCAGCCTCCTGCCTTGTTCTCAGTACGAAAGAAAGTTGGACGACTAAACTGAAAATGAGCTTCTTCACGTTATCGCTATGGCTACTGTGATGCTTTACCTCGTAGTTAATCATCTTACCAGTGGGCCTCAGACTCCCTCAGTGTTTCGAGAGCGATGGAAGCGCTCGGCCGTCACTAAACGGTACTGTGTAGAGTCTTCAAAACCAATTTGGACTATAGTTGAGCTTAAGGACCTTAGTTATGGGAATTTACGTTCCGCGGTGGCCGATGGGACTGAGGCGCTCCAGTCACGGTCTGCACGGGCACTACGGTCGGGGCTTCGAAACCCCCCTAGGGCATGGATATTTGTGCCGTCCTAGTTCATAAGTAGTTTGTAAGTTTAGGGACTGATGACCCCATAGTTAAGTCCCATAAGCTATACAAACATTTGAACATTTTTGGAATTTACGTTACGCGATCCATCTACCTAATCTTCAGAATTCTTCTGTAATAATGACAACGAGAGGCGCAGGCACGTTTTACCCTTAGGTGATGTTACACCGCTATAATACCACGATTGGAACTTAAATAGTGGCAACACTGCTGTGGAGATACTATGCAATGGAATCTACTGATAGCACACGATGTTCACATACTTACCTTACCGCCGAGCAAATGGACTCGCCCGTCCCACGTCATCGGCGTGCGCACAATCGAGGGAAACACAGTCACTTGTGATCGAGCGGTCTAAAGTAACGATGCCACTATGTTTTCGAAACAGGAACATCGTGGTTGGATCAAGATTGAATGTCCTCGGCATGCGAAAAATTGCATCAAGATGGGTTCCACATGAATTGACGGAAATGCATAAGTGGATGCTTTACGACGCTGCTCACAGGCACTTAGAGCGCAAAGGAGAGGCTTTCTTACGCCGTATCGTAACACTGGATGAAACATGAGTCACATCGTACGAGTCAAAACTGGAACGCCAATACAACTAATGGCGTCATTATGCCGCGGTGGAGTAGCCGAGCGGTCTAAAGCGTCTCGCTGCGGAGCGCGCGGTTGCTCGCCGTGGAGCTTCGAGTTCTCCCTGGGGCATGGGTGTGTGTGTTTGTCCGTAGGTTAGTTTACCTAGGTTTAAGTAGTTTGTAAGCTACGGACTGATGACCACGCAGTTTGGTCCGATAGATTTACAAACATTTGAACTTTTTTTGGGCATCATTATGGGTTACCGCGAAAGTCGGAAGTGCGTTAGAAAAAATGCTCAAATGTTTGTAAAGCTTATGGGACTTAACTGCGGGATCATCAGTCCCTAAACTTACAAACTACTTATGAACTACCTTATACTGAAGACATCACAAACGTCCACGCCCGAGGGAGAATTCGAACCCCGACGGGGAACGGCCTCGCGAATCGCAGCATAGCGCCTCAATGCGCTCGGCCGCTCCGCCGCGGCACTGCGTTGAAGCCCCAGTATGGTGAAATTTATGGTGATTCTCGTGTACGCCCGTGATGGTGTTATCCTAACGCATTATATTCTTTCACGTCAGATCGTCAATGCGCAGTATTACTGTTCGTTTTTGGAGCATCACCTGCGACCAGCTCTGCGAAAGAAGCGGCAACCCTTTCTTCGCAACCCACCTATCATTTTGCACGACAATGCGCGGGCGCATACAGTGCTAGCTGTGTGGCTGCTCTGTTCGGTCGATGGGACTGGGAAGTACTATACCATCCGCCATACTCCCCGGACTCAAGTCCTTGAGACTCTGATTTGATTCCGAAGATGAAGGAACCACTTCGTGGCATTCGCTTCGGAACTGTTCTAGAGATTCGATAGGCAGTAGACCGTTCCATTCCCACCATCAACAGAACAGTCTCTGCTAACGGTATACTACGCCTTCCACATCGCCGGCAATGAGTTCTACACAACGCTGGTGACTACTTTGAGGGACAGTACCAGGTGCAAACATGTAACGCTTTTGTATCGGTTGTGAAAAAAAAAGTTGCCACTATTTAAGTTCCAACCCTCGTAGAAGCTGACCATGAACCCGCGGGCCGACATGTTTTTATCGTTTTTCATTTTTGCAGAACATACTAATTTACATGGCCTGTGAATATGAACTTCTATTTCTAGTCCCTTAGTGCACTTTTTTTTCCTTTCTTTTATGGAAATGGGTGTATTATTCGCGTTTTGTGAAATCATCAGGTCAGTTATAAATTTCGTTTGATGTGTTATATGATCATATCCAACATTAAATTTTCATTTTCAACTACCAGTACGACGTTTCAAACGTGTCAATCAACCGAGATTGGTTTCACGTGCACCAGAAACCGGGGGTGCAGCACCTGAGCCGCGTGTGATTGGCCGTGCACTCTAAGGCACCTTGCTGCAGAGCGCGCAGTTGCTCCCCGTCGGAGGTTCAAGTCTTCCCTCGGATATAGGTGTGTGTGTTGTCCTTATCAAGAGCTAAAGTAGTTTGTAAGTCTAGGGACTAATGACCACTGCAGTTTGATCCAACAGCTTTACCAAAACTTTGAACATTTTATGTTGGTTTCTAGTATTCGTCCCATTAACTGAGCTGTTGGTTTGAAAAGAAAATATTTTTATGAAAAATTTCATTAGATAATAAATGTATTGGGAAGTAGTAATTATTATCCCCAGTTCCTTAAATAGTTCTCTGCAGGATGTTCTTGAGTTGACATGTCAAATGATTCGTGTCCCATGTGTTTGGGCTGGGAAAACTTTAGCTTCGCCTGATGAGTTACCTTAGAAAATAATCCCGTATGACGTCATGGAATGAAAGTACGCAAAATACGCTACCTTTTTTATTTTTATATCTCCTATGTCTGACAACATTCGCATAGCAAATAGGGACTTCTTAGAAAACTTTTTACAAGTCCATGTCCATGTCCCGGCATGTTGGCTGTCTCACATAGCATTAGTTTCATTCATTTTATAATCCCGTTAGGTCGTCTTCACTCTTCAAAAGATTATAATAATATTTCGTGTTGCTGACGTCCGTTAGCCCGGTGCAAGTCTTTCAAATGGATGCCACTTCGGCGACATACGTGTCGTTAACCTATCCCAGCTACTCAACCGGGGGAAAGGGACCTACAGTTTAACGTGGAATCCGAACCACGTGTCGTTTCTGGCGACTCCTCACATCGTTGAGAGGTGAAGGCTGCGTTACAACGCAGACTGAAAAATCCGCGATTCGGGTGGGCTTCGAACCCATGACCCCTCGGACTCTCCAAATAAATGTGGTGGAGTTCATTTAGTTTATTACTTATTGTCAAAAACGTCTATGGATGTGGAAATGAATAAAATCCTTATCTAGAATATACTGCATCGACATGATGACTTTGAACCATTTAGTTTAGTTTCTCTGTTCGAGAAACCTCATTACGGTTGAACTGTAGATGATGTCTAGGACTCTACAAGAGGTAGATAACAATTACAATGATCTCGTATTAGATGAAACGTTGAGCACGAATCTTCTTCTTTCTCTTTATTCTCGTTCGGTCATACACATTTATATAGGTAGGTAGGTAACTTAGTGTTTAGCGTCCCGTCGACAGCGTGGTCATTAGAGACGGAGCTCACGTTCGCATTTTTAGGTAAGGATGTGGAAGGAAATCGGCCGTGCCCTTTGAAAGGATGATGATGGTTGGTGTTTAAGGGCGCTCCTTTGAAAGGAACCACCCCGGCATTTGCCTGGAGTGATTTAGGGAAATCACGGATAACCTAACTTTGGATGACCGGAGGTGGATTTGAACCGCCGTCCTCTCGAATGCGAGTCCAGTGTGTTACCACTGCGCCACCTCGCTCAGAATACACATTTAGATACAAGAAATGTATTCTACGTTTACATAGATACTCTCAAATCACGTTTAAGTGCCTGACAGAGGGTTCTTTAACCACTTTTATAGCCTTTCTCTACCGCTCCATTCTCTAATAGCGCGCGGGAAGAAAGAACACCTAAATCGTTCCGTTTTCGATCTGATTTCTCTTATTTTATTGGGATGGTCATTTGTCCCTATGTAGGTGGGTGCTAGCAAAATATTTTCACATTCGCCGCGGCGGAGCGCATTGAGGCGCTATGCTACGATGCGCGAGGCCGTTCCCCGTCGGGGGTTCGAATCCCCCCTCGGGCATGGATGTGTGTGCTGTCTTTAATATAAGTTAGTTCATAAGTTCTTTTTAAGTTTAGGGAGTGATGATCCTGCAGTTAAGTCCCTTAAGCATAACAAATATTTAAAAAAAATTATTTTCAAATTCAGAAGGAGTAGTCGGTGATTGAAATTTCGCAAATAGATCTCGCCGCAACGAATAACTCGTTCTTTTAATGATTTCCACCTCAAATCGTGCACTGTTTCCGTGACGCTCCCCCCCCCCCCCCCCCCCCGTAACGTGATAAAACAAAACGAGCTGCGCTTCTCTGAACCTTCTCAATGTCTTCCGTCAGTTCCACCTGATGAGGGTCCCACACTGGACAACAGTACTCCAGGAGAGGACGCACAAGTGTGATGTAGCCAGTCTCTTTGGTGGAGCTGGTGCATCTTCGAAGCGTTCTGCCCATGAAACGTAACCATTGGTTCGCCTTCCCCACAATATTTTCTGTGTGTTCTCCCCAGTGTAAGTGGTTCGTAATTGTAACTCCTAGGTATTTGGTAGAATTTACGACCTTAAGGATTGACTGATTTATCGTGTAATTGAAGTTCAGCGGATTTGTTTTAGTGGTCGTGTGTATTACTTCACACTTTTCAGTATTTAGTGTTAATTGCCAGTTGCACCATGTAGAAATTTTGTCTAAATCACTTTATAATTGCTTTTGATCCTCTGTTGACTTCACTAACCGATAAACTACAACATCATCCGCGAACAGTCTAAGAGAGCTATTGTGAGATTACCGCCCAATAGAAGTACTGGTAATTAATAGCATTTGATAATTAAACAGTATGAAGTTCACTGCAAACATTGACCATGCCAATGCACTAAATGTTACACAATTTTAATCTTATTAATTATGGTAGCAATGTATGTACACAGTTGGGTGACAACATTTATAGTTAGGCCATAGGTAGAAATTCTCCACGTTGAGATTTGCTGTGTGCTTGTAGCTGACGGGAGGCCAGCGAGCAGGCCGATGTTGGTGGCTTGTTCCAACTTAGGATTTTACAGTTCGTTTCCGGTGAGGGGAGAGAGGGACAATGGCGAGTGCCAGGCACAGTGCAGTGCACAAATATTGTAATACTACTGGCATTTGAAGTAATACGATGCAGTTAGGAACCTTTAAGGCCCTCATTACAAAATAGCCTGTTGATAAATAAACAATACATTAGCTGATATAGGCACATCTAACGTAATATGTTTAATTGACAATGAAAAGTAATAAATTACCAACGAAAACAAGACAGTTACACAACTAGCATGGCAATGTTTGTTTATAAAAATAATATATTAACTATTTCTCATTTTATTTTCAATTAATCTTTTGTATTTTACCTTGAAATATTCAGTTAAATCAGTTATCTGTGATATAAGAAATTGCACGATTATGATAAACAGTACAAAGGATGTTTATACTAATATAAAAACGTGAGGAAGTGAGGACTCCGAGACCACGTGGTGTGGCTGGCCGGGCGGCGTCGCTCTGCCTCAGTCGGCATGTGGATCTCGAGGTGGTGACTTGAGTTTTGTGTGTGGCAATCGCCACGTGTGGTTGCTCGTCATAGACTGCACCAAGTTAAATCGAGTGCTACTGTGTGTTCGTGAATATTTAGCCGATGCAACAAGGTGTGCATCGCATTGAATTAAAGTGACTGTGATTTGTTAATGTAACACGTGTCGTCGCATAGGCATGAACATAAACGGTGTTTGAGACAGCCACGTGGTGTGAAAACATTTCGCGACAAATATTCATTTTGTCTGGGGGCTCACGAGCTATATTCGATAAATGTGCCGACGTACAGACGTATCAGCCACAGGGTTCTGAGATTGTGTAATAAACAACATAAAGTGAACTTTCACGTGTTTTCGAAATTAGTAGTTAGTACACCCTTTTCTCTCATGAACTTGATTTTATTATGAATTTGTCTTGTTAATCATATGCAGGGAAGGAAAGCTGCGAACGTGTGATATCATCCCCTAGAAATCGAGTCAAACATTCGCAATCGCAGTTCCAGTGTTTTTGCATGTTTAGAAATTTGGTTCGCAGCTGGTGGTTGTGAGTTATAAAAGTTAATCTTTCTCTATTTTAAACTCTCACCCCGACCTTCACGCCTCGTCCGGGATAAGTTCACGTTGGACTTGCTCGGACGGAGAGATTAGGGTGTGTATAGGACAGTGAACAGTTACGAACAGTTGCAATCAAGTGCGCGGACGCGACGGACAATTTCAAGTGTGTGTGGCGGCTGGCAGCAGAGAGCGGGATAAATTCACACTGGTCTTGCTCGGACAGAGAGGTAGGGTGTGCTTACGACAGTGATAGTGGACAAAACAGCATAATCGGAAGATACGCAGTCGCGTCGCGCGGTTAAAGACGGTTGGTGACGCAGAGTTCGGGCGCGGGCATCCGTAACCGGCGATCGACGGCGCATCGGACCGACAGCAGTGAGCGGCGGCGCGCGGGATCCACGCACTCAAATTTCATCTTCTGCAACGGACGGCAGTGATCGTGGGGACTTCGCAAGTCGCCAACGGAGCGTCGGGGCCCAGCAGCTTCGATTCTACAAAGGATAAGGAATGCAGTGAGGACATATTCCAGCCACAGCTTCTACAACAGACGGCAGCGAGCGTTGGGGACCTCGCAGCTCGTTGCAGCAACTTCTGGATTAAAAGATAAGTAAAGCAGCTGGCGCTATAAATTCTTGTGTGTTAATCAAGCTTTCTTGTGGTACTAAATCATGGAGCAGGTGTTCAAAAAGTCGCCAAGCGACGTAGATTCAGAAAGTAGCATACCAGAAAGTCCAGAGAGGGTAAATACTGGGGGAATGTTGTTGACACCGGAGATGTTAGCAGCCATGTTAGCGAGTTTTAGCTCAAATTTAGAATCAAAAATAGAAACTTCAAACTCAAATTTAAAATCAGAAATACAAAATTCAAACTCAAATTTAAAATCAGAAATAGTAACTGTAAAATCAGAAATAGAAACATTAAAATCAGAATTGAAAGCAGACTTTAAGGCAGACATTGGGGCACTACAAAATTCAATGCTTGGATTAAAGACAGAAATAATCACAGAATTGACAAAAAGATAGGAAGTCTAACAGAACGGTTTGAAAATAGGGAAAAGGAGATACTTGCCAGAATTGGTGCTATTGAGACTGAGGTAGGAGGCAAGTTAGATGCTGTGAAACAAATATGTGATCACAGGAATGAGGGCACTATGCAAGCATTGGCTGAGGTTGACAAGAGGATGGTGGCAGGTATTGAGGAAACAAAAACATTGTTGTCAGGAAAATTAGAGAATACAGAATGTAACTTTAGGAAAAAGATAGAACAAGTAGGGACAGTAAACAATACTGAGATTAAGAAGGTTAACACTAGAATAAATAATCTAGAATTGGGTACTGCATCAGGAAACACTAATTGGTCCATGGTGCAGACACCTAATGGCAAAAAGTTTTCAGGAGTGGGTAATTATCATCCAGTAGATTTTTTGGCTGCATGCAAGGACCAATTTGTGCCTGATATGTCAGACCAGTGTAAAGTAAAGTTAGCAAAGAGACTGCTTGACTGTTCTGCTCAATCTTGGGCAAATCAGTGTGCTGATAAATTTGTTAGTTTTGAGGCGTTTGAAAAATTGTTTTTAAATAAGTATTGGGGGAAGGCCAAGCAAGCTAAGATACAAAATGAATTCTTGAATGGGCCAAACTATGTGAAAGGGAAACAGAACATGAAGGAATTTTGTCAGGAGGAACTTGAGAAACTAGTGCATTTAGATACACCTTTGAGTCTTTTAGCAGTAATTTCCACTTTGTGTAGGAGGTTACCTGCAGATTTGCATTGGCAGTTAATTCATCATCCCACAGATTCAGCTGAGAATTTCATTGAATTTGTAGGAAAGATAGACCAGGGTTTAGTTATGGAACGACAGCTCAGGGGGACACAGCATGTGAACCACAATGAAAACAGAGGCAATAGAAATGGGGGTCACAATCAGGGAAACCACAATAGGGAGAGGAATTTAAATGAAAATTGGAGAGGTAACAATAACAGAGGAGATAACTGGGAGAATAGAAGCCAGAGGGAAACATGGGAAAATGATAGGAGAAATCAAAGGCAGGAAGATGGAAATAGGAATTGGGATAACAGGGGATCTAATGACCATAATTACAGTAGGAATAGAGATGGGGAGAGAAGGGAGGAAAAACTATATCACATGGACAGAGATGATGACAGGAAAGAGGAAGTAGGAGTTCACAAGGGCAAGGATAAAGAAAAGAGGGAAGAAAACATAAATAGAGTAAACAAGGAAAGGGAGAAAAGAGAGGAAAGTATGTGTCAGATGGATGCTGTTATAGGTAGTGAGGAACTTTTTGGGGATTGGTTTATGCAACATGACAAAAGAGAGGCAAACAGGAGGAGAATGGATAGGAATGAGGACAGTAAAGGGGAATATGATGTACAAAATTTATTTGATAATAACATTAAAAAAGATAAAAACAGTGTTGGGTTAGCCTTAGTTTTGGATAGGTCAGAGGCACAAGTGTTGACTGAATGTGAAAGTACGAATGTAAATATTGATGGTACTGGAGCCAGCATAGATGGTGTTGAGTGTGTGAATGAGAATGAATGGGGTTCTGAATTTCAAAAAATTAAATGTGATCCAGTAAAAACATTAAATGGCACTGGGTCTAGTATGAATAATGAGAGAAATGTGAATGTTTCTGAAGTAGGTGAAATTGTCAATACTGATGTACACCCACCTGTAACTGATAATGTGTTGGGACAGGACAGAGGTATTATTGAGAAGATAAAGTGGATTAGGAAGTGGGCACCAGATGATTGGCTATTACACAAATATGAGTATTTGGACCAACTTGGGAAGCAATGTAATAGGGATCAAACTTACTATAGCCTGGTAAAAGACTTAGTGAGTGGGGACAATGAATTAAGGGGATTAGGCATGTGTGCTGTAGACCAAAATGAAGTAGATGAGGGATTTTGTGTATTACAGGAGGGAATAGATAATGATAAGGAGAGTGTACAAACTTTTTTAGTATACAACAATGAAAATTGTAAGGAAATTGATTGTGATGGGGTAGGAGCAGGGTGGATTGATAAAGAAGTAAGTGAATATGGTCCAGATGATTGGGTCCAACTCCTTAGACATTTAAAATCAGTGGAGCCAGTAACATGGATAGAAGAGAAATATGGGTATGCAAGGAAACTTGGGGAGTTGAGTGCAATAAACTCAGAATTTGAGAAAGCATTCAGTGAAATATTTGGAAATGATGAGGACATACAACCATATTGTTATGTAGGGGAAGTAAATACTATGGTTAGGAACTGTATGCAAGAAATTGAGGAGGATTTGTTGGCAGAAAATGAACTTAAGGAAGATGTCATTGAAAATGTACAGCCCATTATAAATGTTAAGGTAGAAGGGGTCTGTGAAACTGCATTGATTGATACTGGAAGTACAATTAGTGGTATCTCAGAGGATTTCTACAATCAAATCAAGAGTACAGGGACAGTAGAGTTTCCAGTCACTGGGGTACGGATAAAGAATGCTACTGGCAGTTATAGCAAACCAGTGAATAAGGAAGTAGTGTTAGACTTGATGATTGAGGATGAATTGTTTAGTCAAGGTTTACTTGTCATAAAGGGACTTTGCGTAAATTTAGTGTTGGGAAATGATTTTTTGTGCAAATATGGGGCACAACTAGACTATAAGGATAAAGTGCTAGAATTAAGTCTGGAGGGATGCATGAAGAGGGTGAAATTCAAAAATTTTATAAGTGATAAAAATTTAATGGCATGTTTACACAAGTAACTGTCATGAAGTATAGATTCAATGCATTGTAGATAGTAGGTTAATAATTTGTGTATATTTATTCTGTGGTCTGTGTTAGTATCTACTTGTGTGTTTAGATTTAAGCATTGGGGTCAAGTTTACAAGTAATCTTTGTAAATGTTTTTCTTTTGTTGTTTGTGTTAAAACATGTGCTTGTATCAGATTTGCAGTTCAACAGTGGTACATGAGGTAAATAAGTATGTATGTATGCCAACACCAAAGGATAGAGGAAGTGGGAGTGTACTGTTTATGTGTGTGTATATGTGAGCAGGGCTGGATATGTGATGTGAGTTGTGGGGTGACTCGGAGAATGAGAAAGTGGTGGACATTGATGCAGGCAGTGGGGTCTGTGGCTTCGATAAATTGTGATGAAAATGCCAGCTGACAGTGTTGCATATGTGGGTGTGACTGACCATATGGGTCAGAAGTGAGGAATGTATGTTTGTTGTGGCTGTTTTGGCTAAAGGTGGGTTGGATTGAGAAATGTTTCAATGAAAGAAAGTGTTTGCTCTTTAATGTCTGTCTCTTTGAGTGTTTGGTAGGTAATGTGTCTAATAGGGAATGCTCTCTGTATTGTTATATTGAACTGATTCTGATAACACATTTTGGTTTCTTTAATGGTGCTCAACTGTTGCTCAACTGTTGAACAATTTCTGCAACAACAGTTGATGAGAACTATTTTTCTGTCTAGCCTGAGTATCAATAGTGTTTAGTGATACTTTATTTAAAAAATGTAGATTTTTGTGATAAACTAATTTTGAAATTAGACTTAACCTTAGATATTTTATTGTGGGGTGTACTTGTGGAAAGGACATGAGGCTGATGACAGGGATCCAAATTTAATCTCACACCAGCAAAAATTTTTTTTATATATATATATATATATATATATATATATATATATATTTATTTTTTTTTATTTTATTTTTTTTTTTTTGGTGCGTGGGGGTAGGATTTGTATTTATGCTTGTAGGTGTCATTTTGATAGAAAAGAAAATTCTCTATGATAACATTCTTTTGGTAGCATTATTTGAACTTTAAGATATATTTTAACACAGGCAGGTTGTTGGTATTGTATTTGATGGAGTGATACTCCAAGTATGCCACATATTCTCTTGTCTGTTTCATCTGAAGCTATGGCTGATGAGAGTGCAGGCAGGATGGTTTGGGTTAATCTAATAATGACTAACAACAGCCACTTTCAGTTCTTAATTCTGTTGATTTACATGTTACTGTACATGTCTCAATGCTTAGTTTCAATTGCACCAAGTCTGGATGGCAGAGGGGTGGGATACAAATCCAACCGAAACCCGGTGTCCAGACAAACTTTTGTCTATGTTGACTCATGAGTGCCTTCTGCTTTTCCTGTTCCATGTAGGGTGCATATGACGTGTGTAAACAAGAACGCTTGATCCAGTGCCATGAATCTAAGCTGCAACAGCATGTTGTTTGAAATGACGGAAACATAGGACCGTACACCATGGACCAGAGTTGCTGCAACGATGACTCTGGGGTTCTCACTGTCAAAGTGGTGAGAGATTTCCTTTAAACAAGTGCAGTGTACACCGTCAAAAGTTTTTTTTATAGTGATGATTCTAGTTTTTCCATGTAGAACAAGGTTCTCTTAAGACTAAAGTTTAATAATATTATAAATTTGGTGCCAATTCTGTATATAAACAACAGGTACACTTAAATTTCATGGATGTAATTAGTTATAAGGATTCTTTTCTTAAAAATATGCACACACTATAAGTGGTCTTAATGGTACAAATATTGGGAAATTATCTCACTGCCCTGTTTATTTTTTATTTATCTATTTATTTATTTTTTGCATTAGTTGAGGTCATAATTGGCATAGTGTTTGAGCCAATCCGATTCAATAATTTTGTAATTTAAAAATTTTGCTCATTTGAATGTATTAATTTTGGTGCTACTTGCGCCATCCTGCACAAGGTTTGGATGCCACAAGTGGGGGTATTGTGAGATTACCGCCCAATAGAAGTACTGGTAATTAATAGCATTTGATAATTAAACAGTATGAAGTTCACTGCAAACATTGACCATGCCAATGCACTAAATGTTACACAATTTTAATCTTATTAATTATGGTAGCAATGTATGTACACAGTTGGGTGACAACATTTATAGTTAGGCCATAGGTAGAAATTCTCCACGTTGAGATTTGCTGTGTGCTTGTAGCTGACGGGAGGCCAGCGAGCAGGCCGATGTTGGTGGCTTGTTCCAACTTAGGATTTTACAGTTCGTTTCCGGTGAGGGGAGAGAGGGACAATGGCGAGTGCCAGGCACAGTGCAGTGCACAAATATTGTAATACTACTGGCATTTGAAGTAATACGATGCAGTTAGGAACCTTTAAGGCCCTCATTACAAAATAGCCTGTTGATAAATAAACAATACATTAGCTGATATAGGCACATCTAACGTAATATGTTTAATTGACAATGAAAAGTAATAAATTACCAACGAAAACAAGACAGTTACACAACTAGCATGGCAATGTTTGTTTATAAAAATAATATATTAACTATTTCTCATTTTATTTTCAATTAATCTTTTGTATTTTACCTTGAAATATTCAGTTAAATCAGTTATCTGTGATATAAGAAATTGCACGATTATGATAAACAGTACAAAGGATGTTTATACTAATATAAAAACGTAAGAAAATATTTGTTTAATGTGTAGTGTAATTATTTTGATATTAAGTAAAGTTTTAGAACTGTATTGGCTGAGCGCTGTACGTTGGCAAATCGGTTAGAACAGTTCACATGGGGAAGTTGATGACGTAGGGGAAAAAACCCCGGCAGTTGAGCTATTGGCACGCGCGCCTGGGCAGGAAGTGAGGACTCCGAGACCACGTGGTGTGGCTGGCCGGGCGGCGTCGCTCTGCCTCAGTCGGCATGTGGATCTCGAGGTGGTGACTTGAGTTTTGTGTGTGGCAATCGCCACGTGTGGTTGCTCGTCATAGACTGCACCAAGTTAAATCGAGTGCTACTGTGTGTTCGTGAATATTTAGCCGATGCAACAAGGTGTGCATCGCATTGAATTAAAGTGACTGTGATTTGTTAATGTAACACGTGTCGTCGCATAGGCATGAACATAAACGGTGTTTGAGACAGCCACGTGGTGTGAAAACATTTCGCGACAAATATTCATTTTGTCTGGGGGCTCACGAGCTATATTCGATAAATGTGCCGACGTACAGACGTATCAGCCACAGGGTTCTGAGATTGTGTAATAAACAACATAAAGTGAACTTTCACGTGTTTTCGAAATTAGTAGTTAGTACACCCTTTTCTCTCATGAACTTGATTTTATTATGAATTTGTCTTGTTAATCATATGCAGGGAAGGAAAGCTGCGAACGTGTGATATCATCCCCTAGAAATCGAGTCAAACATTCGCAATCGCAGTTCCAGTGTTTTTGCATGTTTAGGAATTTGGTTCGCAGCTGGTGGTTGTGAGTTATAAAAGTTAATCTTTCTCTATTTTAAACTCTCACCCCTACCTTCACGCCTCGCACTATTCAGATTGTCTCCTAAATCTTTATAAACACAAGGAAGAGTAGGGGCCCTATAACGCTTCCCTGGAGAACGCCAGCTATCACTTCTGTTTTACTCGATGACTTACCGTCAATTACTACTAACTGTGTCCTATCTGATAGGAAATCGCGAATCCAATCGCACAATTGTGGCGATATTCCATAAGCATGCAATGTCATTAGAAGTCGTTTGTGAAGTACATTGTCAAAAGCCTTCCGGAAATCCAGAAATATGGAATCGATTTGAGATTCCTTGTCGATGGCACTCATCACTGCATGTGAATAAAGGGCAAACTGTGTTTCGCAAGAGCGATACTTTCTGAATCCGTGTTGACTGTTAGTTAATAGGTCGTTCTCTTCGAGGTAGTTCATAATATTCGAACAAAGTATATGTTCCAAAATACTACAGCAAATCAACGTCAATGAGATGGGCCTGTAATTTTGGGGATCACTCCTATTGGCTCTCTTGAATATTGGAGTCACTTGGGCAACTTTCCAGTCTTTGTATACGGATCTTTCCCCGAGTGATCGATTGTATATGATAACTAAGTATGGAGCTATTGCATCAGCATACTCTGAAAGGAATCTAGTTGGTACGCAATCTGGCCCGGAAGATTTGTTTTTGTTTAGTGACGTAAGTTGTTTTACTACTCCAGGAACATCTACTTATAAATTTTTCTGTTGCAAATATGTATCAACATCAGCTGTACAATTTTATGGTAACGTTAAGATTTTTTCCGAACCCGCATTTCCAGCTTGGCGCGAGCGGCCACACTAACCATTATGCTATCCTGTGCCTACCCGAACTTCCATATGCCTCATGAGTGCTCGTACATTTCTCTGGGTATGTCTCACACTGTTGCCGTGTTTATTCCATGCAAATGCCCTTCAGAGAAGCAAGAATGTATGGAGGAACGGACACTGCGGCGACTACAGCAGTCAAATTAATTACAAGAAATGTATTCCCAACTGCCAATTGGAATCACCACCACCTGTACAAGTTTATGGCCGCAAATGAAAATTTGAGTCGGAACTGGACAGGAACACGGATTACCCGCTATCCGCGCATGTGCGGCACTTACATAATGGATTATACAAGCAGTCATGGGCAATAGTCAGTGTGTGACATATGGCAGGGTTCGGAAACCGTCCACGGTTAGCGTAATATTAAACGCGAACGCTCGCGAATCCGAGATGGGATCCCGGCTCGGGACAAATTTTCGTATGTCACCACAAAATAGCACAGGCGATGCCGTTTCGATATTTCCAGCTGCGAATACATTTCTTTTATTTGATTTGACAGCTGTAGTGTCCGTTGCTTCAGACAAGTCTGCCGGCTGCGGTGGCCGAGGGGACTGAGGCGCTCCAGTCACGGTCTTCACGGCAACTACGGTCGGGGGTTCGAATCCCCCCTCGGGCATGGATATTTGTGCCGTCCTAGTTCGTAAGTAGTTCATAAGTAGTTTGTAAGTTTAGGGACTGATGATCCCGTAGTTAAGTCCCATAGACTATACAAACATTTGAACATTTTCAGACAAGTCTGTACGTCCATTTACATTGCTTCCATCAATTAACACATGGTATTTATACACATTTAGGTTTTCTGCCAGTACGTAAATCGTTTCATAAAAATTATAGTTGTTGTTGTTGTGGTCTTGAGTCCGCAGACTGGTTTGATGCAGCTCTCCATGCTACCCTGTCCTGTGCAAGTCTCTTCATCTGAGAATACGTTCGGCAACCTACACCCTTTTGAATCTGCTTACTATATTCATCCCTCGGTCTCCCTCTCCTATTTTTACCCCACACGCTTCCTTCTAATTCTAAGTTGACAATTCCTTAATGTCTCAGAATGTGTCCAATCAATCTATCCCTTCTCTTAGTCAGTATATGCCAGAAACTCCTTTTCTCCCTGATTCGGTTAAGAACCTCCTCATTAGTTACGTGATCTACCCATCTAATTTTCATCATTCGTCTGTAGCACCACATTTCAGAAGCCTCTATCATCTTTTTATCTAAACTCCTTATCGTCCACGTTTTACTCCCATACAATGCTACACTCCAGACAAATGCTTTCAGAAAGGACTTCCTAACATTTAAATTAATATTGTATGTTAACAAGTTTCGCTTCTTTAGAAACGCTCTTCTTCCCATAGCCATTCTTCATTTTATATCTTCTTTACTTCGGCCATCAGAAGTTATCTTGCTACCCAAATAACAAAATTCATCTACTACTTTTATTGTCTAATTACATAAACTAATTCCTTCAGCATCGCCTGATTTTCTGATATTACATTCCATTACTTTCGTTTTACTCTTGTTAATGTTCATCTTATATCTTCCTATGAAGAAACTGTCCATCCCATTCAGTTGCTCTTCCAGATCTTTTGCGGTCTCTGACAGAATTACTATGTCATCGGCAAACCGCAATGTTTTTATTTCTTCTCCCTGCACTTTAATGCCCTCTCCAAGTTTCCTTCCATTCCTTCACTGCCTGCTCAGTTTACAGATTGAACAACATCGGGGAAAGACTACAACCCTGTCTTAGTCCCTTCCCAACCTCTGTGTCCCTTTCTTCCCCTCGACTCTAATAACCGCTGTCTGGTTTTTGTATAGGTTGAATATACCTTTTCGCTCCCTATATTTTACCCCTGATACCTTCAGAATTTGGAAGAGTGTACTCCAGTCGACATTGTCAAAAGCTTTTTCCAAATCGACAAACGCTAAAAACGTAGGTTTCCCTTTCCTTAGCCTATCTTCTAAGATAAGTCGTAATGTGAGTATTACCTCTCGTGTTCCTACATTTCTCTTAAATCCAAACTGATCTTCCCCAAGGTTGGATTCCACAAGTTTTTCTATTCGTCTTTAAAAAATTCGTGTTAGTATTTTGCACCCATGACTTATTAAACTGATATTTCTGTAATTTTCACACTTGTCTGCACTTACTTTCTTTGTAATTGTAATTACAGTATTATTCTTGAAGTCTGAGGGTATTTCCCCTGTCTCATACATTTTGCATCCCAGGGGATACAATTTTTTCATGACTGGCTCTCCTAACGACATCAGCAGATCAGACGGAATGTCATCTACTCCCGGGGCCTTGTTTCGACTCAAGTCCTTCAGCGCTCTGTCAAATTCTTCTCGCGGTATCATATCTTCTATTTTATCTTCCTCCACTTCGTCTTCCAGTTCTAGAATACTACTTTCAAGTTTATTTCCTTTGTATAGGCCCTCTATATATTCCTTCCACAGTTCAGCCTTTCCCTCTTTGCTTAGCACTGGTTTTCCGTCTGAGTTCTTGATATTCATACAGCTGCTTTTCGTGTCTCCAAATGTCTCTTTTATTTTCCTGTAGGCAGTATCTATTCTTCCCCTAGTTATGCATTCTTCTACGGTTCTGCATTTGTCCTCTAGCCACTCCTGCTTAGCCAGTCTGCACTTCCTGTCAATCTCATTTTTCAGACGTTTGTACTCCCTTTTTCCTTTTTCACTTGCTGAATTTTTATATTTTCTCCTCTCATCAATTAAGTTCAGTATATCCTGTGTTTCCAGGTATTTTTATTAGGCCTTGAGTAATAATAATTTCCTGTTACTGAACGACATACTGCGAGTCTTTTAACTGAACGCGGCTTGCGTGCCCCTAACTTAGCGCAGTCACCCTGGTGGGAATAAAGAATCTGTAGTGTAACGTGGGATCCGGACCACGGCTGGCGAATGTTCTCATCGTTGAGAGGTGAAGGCCAGGTTACAGCCAGCTTAAAATAACCCGCCGCCCGCTTGAGATTCGATGCCGCTTGCTTTCGGTTTCCAATGCCAGAAAGATTCAACTGAAAAGGTCACGTATATTTCATTCCCGATTTTTCCTTTATAAAGTATATTTCCCTCTCTAATGACCTCGTTATCGGTATGCTGTTAATTCCAGTTTCCCCACTCTTTTCGAAGAGTAAACAGGCACTTTAAGCTATTCATTTCAGTTGTTTTGCTCATGTTGCGTGACTACTGCACTTACAAGCGAATAGCCAGACATGTCATATCTAAACCTTTCGTGATTATTTTCCCGCTAGTAATTAAATTTAAAATGCACCGCAGGTAGCGATATAAAACGGAAGTACCTTCAGAAATGCTAAAATGCTATTCCCTTACTTGGCGCTTGCGATTAAGTGATGGATAAGCTAGGATCTCACTAGATGTTGTTATGGAGAGCGCGCTAAGCATGGCTAATGAAGCACCACCGCCTTGTTATCGCCACAGCGTTCATTAAACAGGAATATTGCTTCAAGGGTTTGTTATAAAGGGGATCTAATATTACTTTTCGAGCTTTTTCTTTTAATTTCTCTCTAGTGTCTGGTAGCTAATTTCACTAACTTCAGCACGAGTTTCAAACAAAATCTGTGCCATTTCACGTCGAAAGTGATGGAGAACCATGTTTTGCAACTGACGCCAACGACAGAAAACACTCGTGACAACTACGTAACGTGGAAAATGCTGTTTATACTTACAGGTTAATATTTAAATAATGCACGCTAATGGTTTCCAATGACCGTCACGAGGTAGATATACCGGTTACTGTCAGTTTACTGAAATTAAATCGCCAGCCAATGAGCTGGAGAGTGTGGGGAAGGGGGGGGGGGGGTGAGCGAGATAAGGCAGAGTACGAGGAAACGAGAAATACTGCTACAATTGATAATTGTTTAGTCGCAAGAAAAGTTGAAACAATTGAAAGAAATTTTACAAGTTAGTAAAATTTAAAGAAATTTAATAAATTCTTCCAACAGTTTATTGTAGTTGTGGTCTTCAGTTCGGAGACTGGTTTGATGCAGCTGTCCACCCTAGTCTAGCCTGATCAAGCCTTCTCATAAGAACGGCACCCTACGTCTATTTCAATCTGCTTACTGTATTCATCTCTTGGTCTCCCTCTGCGATTTTTACCCCACACACTTCCCTCCAACGCTAAAGTCACGATTCCTTGATGTCTAAGAATGTGTCCTATCAGTCGATCCCTTCTTTTGTTCAAGGTATGCCAAAAATTCCTTTTCTCTCAATTCCGTTCAGTACCTCTTCATTAGTTCCATCCACCTAATCTTCAGCAATTTCTGTAGCACCAAATTTCAAAATCCGCTATTCTCTTCCTGTCCACACTGTTTATCGTCCACGTTTCGCTCCCGTACAAGACAACTCTCCACATACAACCCTTCAGAAAGGACTTCCTTACACTTAAATTAATATTCGATGTTAACGAATTTTTCTTTTTCAAAAACTCTTTTCTTCCCATTGCCATTCCGCATTTTGTATCCTCTGTACTGCGACCATCATATGTTATTTTACTGCCCAAGTAACAAAACTCATCAACCACCTTCATTGTTTCGTTACCCAATTTATTTCTTTCAGCATCGCCTCATTGTCTTAGCCTGCACTCCATAACCCTTGTTTTGCTCTTGTTAATGTTCATCTTATACGCACTTTTCAACACACAGTCCATTCCGTTCAACTACTCCTCCAGGTCTTTTCTGTCTCTGACAGAATTACAATGTCATCGGTAAAACACAATGTTTTTATTTCTTCACCCTGAAGTTTAATTGCTTCTCCAACAGTTTATTAATATCTTTAAATTGTTAGGGGGAATATCTGGCGAAGTCCCTCGTAGGTGTGTGTGTGTGTGTGTGTGTGTGTGTGTGTGTGTGTGTGTGTTTGTGTTTTTAACGATCGAAGATTGTCATGGGTAAAGCCCTGTAAATTAGTTGCTCTGATTTATGTTTGTGGAGTAATGACTTGTAAGCATGTTTAACATATGTCGAGATGAAGTACCAGTTCCATAGACGTATTTTAAGGTGTTATAACTGTTCATTTGTTCACTCTGTTACGCGGAAATCAATATGTAATACAGACTTTTTTTCATAGTATGGGCCCACCTATTGCCCTATTTGCATTGGATTTTACATTTATTGCTATTAACTACACTGGCGTGCCAAAGAAACTGATGCAGGCTGGCCTAAGGAAACATAGGAAAGAAGCTGGTGCAGGCAGGCCTAAGGAAACACAGGATATGTAAAAATTCAGAGTGTGGCTCTGCGGTCGGCAACGCCTATATAAGACAACAGGCGTCTGGCGTTAGGTCGGTTGTCAAATATTGACTACTAGCTTAAACCCGCGGCTCCGCTCGCGTGTTGGTTGATTATCTATTTATCAGGAGCGTAAGTAGTGTAGATCCAATCATAGGTAAAAATGCACTCGTTTCGAAGAATCCAATCACGAAATTCAACAATAATGATTGTAATAATATCACAGATCGATCACTTGATGTAATGCGCGAAACTTTAAATCCATTTTTTTTAAAGAGGCGTATTAAAAGAAATTTCTTTTTTACTGCTTTATTTACTTAATCTTATATTTCCTTATTCGTATGCTTATCCTTACAGAGAAAGAGCTGAAGACATTGTAGCACACATAGACCAAATATATGGTCTGTGGCATCACGTTTCGCTGTATGTAACCTTCTTGCTGTAGAGTCGCAAACGTCATCGCTGGCATTCAGTCCGATTTTTTAAAATAATTTGACGACTTTCAACCACCATATCTTCCACCCCCTTATAGCTATCGGCATGGAACTGCTATGGTATACAACGGGAGACTTCGGACAACAATTACACACAGACCATTCGTTTGCGTTGTGTAGTTTTCGCTGCAGAGCGAAATATTAACAACAACCACGTAGAATTTTATATACACCGACAACATTCCATCCCAATATACTCCACCCCTTTATCATTATCAACCCTCAAGCAACAATGCAACCAATAAAACCATTTTCAAAGAGTAAATATAATTTTCAAAGAGTAAATATTGTTCCTCACTTCAAGTTATATTCTTCAAATTGCTAAATATCTATCAGATGGCTATGAAACCGTGCCTAAAACCTTCATAAGGTATAAATTAGTAACGGTACAAATATTTAAGTCTCTGCGTCTTGTCGTTCGGACGTGATAAGCGTGCACCGAACAGACCATGGAGGTAAAAGGACCTCCATGGAACAGACATTCACATTAATATATATCTTTGCAGTTGGCCGGCGCACACAACGTTTCATATGTTAACTGCAGCGTACCGCCTGCCATCTGTTGAGTGCATTTACTACTACTTTCGTTGCAGTTCACGTACGCTATTTATATGTGTCAGTTCTCGCTTTGTACACAAAATAGGGCTTGGTATCTAGATCCCATTCTACACAAAAGTCAATGTTTTTTCTTGCCATGGTACTTAGAGCATATATTTTTCAATTTATATACATACTTCTTTCATTTGTTACAACAAATGAAAATGAATGCGGCATAAACGCCAACATTCAGATTTCTTGTGTATGTAATTATATATCAGTTAAGCCGTTTTGGCAGTATCCCAGAATCTTTTTGTATATTGGAAAGTAAAAAATCGAAAATAACAAAGAAAAAAAAATTCACTGTAGCAGGACACGAACCATTGCCCAAAATACAGATATTTATAACATGATGCGTTAACCCTCGCGGCTAAATATGACACACCCTACAGCGCACTTCTGCTGCTGTATTAGAAGCTTCTTACAACCGTTACGTATTTCTATGGATATATTTCAAAAAAATTACTTGTAATAAACATTTTGAAAAGTAGCCTATATCATAATCCAAGACATAAGAAATCTCTATATGAAATTTCATCTAAATCAGTGCTGTAGTTTTAGCGTGATGCGGTAACAAACATACAAACTTTCGCATTTATAATATGTCTATAGGATTACTGTCGCCAATGCTAAGAGGCTGTGCGAAGCCAAAGGGACGCACTCCGTGCTGAGAAATAGAGGACGTCGCTGATAATAGGCTAAAATGGACCCATATAGCTTACGGGCTGCAGGCGGTAAAGAAATCTTCTTGTGAACTGCAAATGTCCTCAGCCACCGTCTTAGGACAGAGGGTTTCCTTTCGGAGAATAGCAAGATAACTTCATACAGCGGCTAGACGCTGTTGTAAGACGTTACAGTAGTAGTTGGTTGCCAACAGGCACGACTTAATGTACGTAGCGAAGTTGATGCCAGTCCCTGGGAATAGCAACGTCAGTGGGTTCACGAGGCTAGAGTGAGAGGGTAAGGAGGAAAAGTGCCAGTTAGCAGCTCCCCACTCTGTAGAGGGCGTAAGGCGTGGCCAACTGACGTAAAACATTGTTATTGCTGACCATACTGGGTAGCACTGTGACGTTTGCCTTTCATCTGAACAATGTTACTACCAAGTAGGGAGTTTGTTAGTATAGAAACAAGTCACATCCCACCCAGGGAATGGCAGAGGGGACAGGGCTGAAACGCGGTTCGCTAGAGAACTCGGGGAGGTGGCAAGCCATAAATTAGATTGGTTGAACATAGCAGTGGCCAATACGACATTGTTAGGTACCAGAAATTGGGGAAAGACAGTGCGCCCACACTGGCCATTAAAACCCCTGGTTTTCGATCGAGCAAGAAGTTCTCAGTAAGACGAGTTAGGTGCCGGATCCGTGTCTTTCGCCACGAGCCTCGGGTAAGCTCCACGGCAGTCTGTTACTCGCAGTGAGTGCATCTGTCATGAAATGCTGCTAGGAAGGGTAGCTGTATCAGGCTCTTCCCTAGGGAACGTAAACACTGACTTTCGTTGTGGCAACAGAAGTATCATTTCGGTTTTCTAAATGATTAGCCTCAGTGTAGTATTAATAGTTGGAATGCAATAAATATGGTTCCATTTACCTGTGAGTTCCTAAATATCTACATCTACATGGGATACTCTGCAAATGACATTTAAGTGCCTGCCAGAGGGTTCATCGAACCACGGTTATACTATTTATCTCCCATCCCATTCTCGAATAGCGCGCGGGAAGAAAGAACACCTGAATATCTCCGTTCGAGCTCTGATTTCCCGTATTTTATTCTGATGATTATTTCTACCTATGTAAATGGGAGTCAACAATATATTTTCGCATTCGGAGAAGAATGTTGACGATTGTAGTTTCGTAAGTACCCCACGCCGCAGCAATAAGCGCCGTTGTTGTAATGATTGCCATCCCAGATCCTGTATCATTTCCGTAACGCTGTCTCCCCTGTATCGTGACAATACGAAACGAGCTGCTCTTCTTTGGACTCTTTCGAAGTCCTCAGTCAAACCCACCTAATAAGGATCCCACACTGGACAGCAATATTCCAAAAAAGGACGGACAAGCGTAGTGTATGCAGCCTTTTTAGTAGTTAAAAAATTAAAAAATGCTCAGTAGTAGTTCTGTTGCCTCTTTTAAAAGTTCTGCCAATAAAACGCAGCCTTTGGTTCTCCTTTCCCACGACATTATCTATCCGGAACAAGTATCGAGTCCCAAAATTCGCATCTCTCGTAATGGCTATTACTTGTCTTTTTCTGTAGTCACTCCTTTCTGCTCGGCACTAGTAGACTGACCGTCAACCCCTTTTCCTCTTTCCTGTGTTAGGATACGACACGGTTACTGCTGTTGCAATGGCAGATTATCACGATTGAAGTGAGTTTGAACGTGCTGTTATATCCAGTGCACGAGACATGGGACAAAGCATTTTCGAGGTAGTGATGAGGTGGGGATTATCCCATGCTGGCCTTCAGCAAATGTCAACGTGTGAGTGCGTACCATTATACAAAAAATTTGATATGGGCTTTTGGAGCTGTAGGCCCACTTGTTATAGCTATCGGAGGCTCTGTATTGGTGTGGAGCATGTGCAGATGAAGTGATATGGGACCCCTGTTACGTTGAGGTACTACTCTCACAGGTGACACATACGTACGAGTCCTGGCTGATCACCTCCATCCATTCATGTCCATTGTGCATTCCGACGGACTAGGCCCATTCCAGCAGGACAATGCGACACCCTACACGTTCAGAATTGCTATAGAGTGCCTCCAGGAACACACTTCAGAGTTCAAACGCTGGCCACCAAACTCCCCAGACATGATCATTACTGATCATATCTGCGATGATTTACAATGTGCTGTTCAGAAGAGAAATGCAACACCTCGGCCTCTTGCGGATTTATGATCAGTGCTACAGGATGGTGTCAGCTCCCTGCAGCACTATAGTCGGTGTAAACTATGAAGGCGGCCCAGTTTTCAGCCGTTCTGTGCATCCCCCTCCATTACCGCAATGATAGGCAATAATGTACAATTTTTAGGCATGTGGATGGCCGCGAGTTACGCAATGTTTCTCCCGCAGCCGCAACTGTTGGCACTCGGCCGTAGCTCCTCCCTTCCACGCTTCCCCTATGCGCGGAAGCGCCTTCTTATATGACGCCAGCTATAGTTCAGACGTTGCCACTTCTGTGTGCTCGCGGGGGCCCTACACGATATTGCTAGTAGTGATGGGAACAATCGAATGAAAACAATCGATTCATTCGGTTGTTGGGAAAAAATCGATCATTCGGTTGTAGTTTCTCGTATCGGTTGCATTATTCATTCATTCTTCTGAGTGAAACCAGTCGGTGGGACCAACCGAATGAAACAACCGATTCAGTCGGTTGGACTATTCATTCGTTCTTTTGAGTGAAACCAGTCGGTGGGATCAACCGAATGAAAAAAATCGACGCAGTCGGTTGGACTAATCATTCCTTCTTTTGAGTGAAACCAGTCGGTCGGAGCAACCGAATAAAATCGACACAGTCGGTTGAACCACTCATTCCTTTTCTTTTGAGTTAAATCAATCGGTGGGACCAACCGAATGAAAAAAATTGACACAGTACGTTGGCCTCTTCATTAGTTCTTTTGAGTGAAACCAGTCAGTGGGAGCAACCGAATGAAACAGTCAGTCGGTCGTAGTTTTACTATGTTGGATTAATATTCGTTTATTTTTTTCGAATGAAAGTAGTCTGTGGGAACAACTGAATGAAAACGTGCGACACTTTTGCAGTTTTGTACATTGACTGAATTACCCATTCTTTCTTTTCAAGAAATTATATACTGAATGAAGTAACTTTTCGTTTTATAATATACAGTAACAGTGATTCATATTTTGTTGTATATTAAATTGTTTGAGGTGCCATCTACGAGTAACTAATTAGATGTCATATCGCTGGAGCAGGTCTGCGATCACTAATTTCCCACCCAGACTTCAAAAACGCCGATCATCTGGGCCCGATCAGATTACTTTCGCAGACACCGACCACGTGGTACCGCGGGGAGCGGGGGCACGAGAGGGGGTGCTCCTCGCTTGCGTTTTCACTGCTGACAGCGCCAGCAGACGAGCGCCAAACCCCACACAACAGTGTCTGGCCAGGGGGCGGGGCGTGCCATCGCCCATTGTTGTCGCGTTCTTACTGTCTCAATAAAGAAGCGTGGAAACTACAGGGTGTTCCAAAATGATCACTACAAGTTTAATCTCGCATACCGTATCTCCGAAGTGGGAACAGATAGAAACGTGCGGTTTGCGGCTTCTTGTTCATACATATCTAAGGTTCTAGCACGACAGAGTTAAGTATGTTAACTTTGAGCATACTTGCTAGATCCAAATTCTAGGTATTGTAAAAAAAGCCTTCATTAAAGTATTTTGTATAAAAATATTTTTGTTAATTCCATCTAATTTGAAGGAGTACGAGAAGACATACAATATTTATCAGTGCTGTAAATTTTCTGCAGCGTGTCTGTATTTGTCAACAGTATATGAAAACATTCATCTTAAGTTTCATAATTATTCACTCTTGTCACGCCGCACTACCGTAGCCGAGCGGTCTAAGGCACTTCGCTGCGGAGGGCGCGGTTGCTCGCCGTCGGAGGTTCGAGTCCTCCCTGTAGCATGGGTGTATGTGTTGTCCTTAGGTTAGTTTACCTTAGTTTAAGTAGTTTGTAAGCTACGGACTGATGACCACGCAGTTTGGTCCGATAGATTTACAAACATTTGAACTCTTGTCACAGATATTTCTGTGGTTATCGGTGAAATGGTGTGGAGGTTTATTCCATCCCTCCGCCATGTACCATACAAAATCTTAGATGAACAGTGAACTGCCAATTGTTTTGAAAGTCAAGTGTTCAACATTTCATCAAGATCAGAATAAAACTCTATATTGGCGTCAAAGTCTGGAATACCTTCTGTCATGCATCGAACTAAAGTAGATGTAGACGGTGACCATTCTCTTTCTTTGAAAGTTAAGAGTGAAATATATCATTAAAATTCGAATACAAACATAATTTATCGATGTTACTAGGTAAAGTACCCTCAGCCATGCACCTATGAAATTTATTGTACACAATTACCTTCGTCTTGTTTTAAAGGCCAAATGTGCAAAATTTCATCAAGATCGCAGCCAAATTGTGGTTTTTGTCGAAGTCAGTATGTAAAGTACCCTCCGCCATGCACTGAATGAAATTTGATGTATACAGATCTTGCTTTGAAGGTCAAGTGTGCAAAATTTCATGAAGATTGGAACAAAACTGTAGATTTGCATGCGATAAAAACACACACACGGACACACTGCTATATCTATAAGATTTGTCTCTAAGAAAGTTTCATGCTGAATCACGGTTCATTTATACCCGAAAAGACTGAAGGAGTAAGCAAATAAAGTCACACAAAGTCGTTGAATTAATAAAAACATCTATATAACTGCAGAAACCGACAGAGACTTTTTCCAGCCGGTTGTATCGCATCAAGTGAAACCACTCAATGCTGAAAACATTCATATAAAGGGCAGAGACTTGTTTCATTTGGTGGTCGCGCATCGACTGAAACCACTCAAACCCACTGAATGAGTGAAAACATTCATATAGCGGCTGCAACCGATAGTGACTGGTTTCATTCGATTGTTTCGCATCGACTGAAACCACTCAAACCCCGCCAGCGAGTGAAAACATTCATACGGCCACAGAGACTATTTTCATTCGGTTGTTTCATTCGACTGAAAAAACCGACTGAACGAAAAAACAACCGATTGACCAATCGGTTGTTAAAAACAGTCGGTTGTCCCATCACTAATTGCTAGTGAGATGCGTCCGCCTCTATAGCTGAGTTGTCAGCGCGGCTGAGTAGCACGCAGGCGACTAGAATTTCATTACTTGTGTTAGAATGGATTTTTCGTTTTTAGACGGCTCTAACTCTTGTGAGACCAACTGAGGAGATACGCGACTGATTAATAGCGACTCTAAGGTCAAGAAACCAGGGAGAGCGCTATGCTGAACACATGCCTCTTCACCTTCTCTGGAGGTGTTGAACAGATTTGGGAAGAAATAAATTTGCTGCATATTTTGAGTGAAATAAGGTTTCGATTGGTATGACATTTTGATACATCAAGGAAACTTACTGTGGGGAAGTGTATGCAGTAAAAATAGCAGAGGGAGACCAAAAGACGCGTACAGGAAGCAGGTTCTGTTGTGGGGAGTGTTAGTAAGGCATCTTAGGTATACTTTAATATAAACAATCCTTCCACATTACTTCACGTGATATTTCTTAAAACAAATGAATTGTCATTAATATGCAAATATTTGTTTCTGTGAACCGTCTATGCAACTGAAATATATATATATATATATATATATATATATATATATATATATATATATATATATATATATATTTTTTTTTTTTTTTTTTTTTTTTTCCATAAGCGTTTTGCCTTTGATTACAAGGTATCTTCAGCGACCTGGAATACACACATGATCTTGTTTTAGGCACATGCCGTTGTGTTTGCGTGATTTTTTTTCCTTGGGCGGGGCATGGTGTTGCTAAGTTTGAATGTTTTTTTGTTTTTTTTTTTTTGCTATTTTTGCTTCATATCAGTGTACACACATTCAACAATTGGTAACTAAAACGTTCAACAGCAAAAAGGCGGAACGCGTATGGTAAAAGAATTAGTTTTGAGTTGGATAGACGGTTCACATAAATACATATCTGCATATTAATACAAGAAGCAACTGAGGAAAAGCACAACAAACAACTTACAATGTTAGTAAATAGTCATCTTTAGGCGTTGGAGAAATTTCAGACCGATAAAGTTTGTCTCAGGCACTGAGTGATATTTCAAAGCTATCTTCCACAAGGCGATATTTCTTAAACAAGAGACATCAACTGTGAGTGTGTAACTAGAAGTCTTGAGACACTGCAGAAGACGATACTCGGTGAACACACTCTTCGGCGAGGCGATACACTATCTACTGAATCGATGCAGCCTGTTGAAACGACACACACTGTCTCATAGGCAGTAAGTGCTGACTATTTACATTTGCTTCAGCCAATGAGATTTTAGCCGCGGTGGAGTAGCCGAGCGGTCTAAAGCGTCTCGCTGCGGAGCGCGCGGTTGCTCGCCGTGGAGGTTCGAGTCCTCCCTGGGGCATGGGTGTGTGTGTTTGTCCTTAGGTTAGTTTACCTAGGTTTAAGTAGTTTGTAAGGTACGGACTGATGACCACGCAGTTTGGTCCGATAGATCTACAAACATTAAATGAGATTTTAAACGCGTGATTGTCATCTTGTGTGGCCTCTGACGGGAATCCAGGAACTGTTACTGACAACTGTATGGGTTCTCGCAGCTGTGACTACGGCGGCAATAGACAGTAGAGTTGTGATGTGTGGTGCCACTAACGCCGACACTACAGGTTCAAATGGATGCGGGATGCCATTGGTATCCAAAGAAGAAGAGGCTTGTACAGGATAGAGTAAACGTGGAGAGCTGCATCAATCCGGTCTTCAGACAGGAGATCACACCAACAACAATAACTGGATAGATCGGGCACTGCAGTGTGGTGGTACGTGCTAGATCTCGGTCAGGATGCCGGGGTAGCACCATTCAGGAGAGAGGTGCATTGCTGTGCTGAGACGATGTCTGTTAGACCGCCAAAGAGACATCAGGGAAACAGCATTGGAAACCATTCAAGTATTATTCAAATTACACCGCCCACTCAGGAGCTGGCAGCTGCCAGCAGCATAGTGCACAAGCAGAAAGAAAGGAATTCGCCTACCCAGGGAAGTGCGAACCAGTGGCTGCACAATCTCATACAGGAACTGGGAACCCGCAATGTGAACGGCGGCAGCAGATGAAAGAGGCTCTCGCATGAACCCTTTAGTGACCAAATTATTTCCAGAAGCTGTACACTTTTTATGAATATTATATTGGGCTAAGAAGCCATCCATAAAATCATAGTTTAAATCTTGAAAGTGAGAGTTTAGCCTACGAGTATAAAAAAATTAGCGGGAACTATTGTTCTCACCGAACTTGGCAGTAACTGGACTTGATAACTTAAAAAAATGTATACCTTTATTTTTTAGTACAAAGAGCATATTCAGCAATTGATTTACTTTTATATTAGTTCATATTGTCCATTGAGCTCACTAAGGTGACGTACTATAGAACTTAGAGAAGCATGGTGCTACACATAGAGGTACACGACAGTTGCTACACTTTATTTTTGTCCTCTTTTCTTTGTTATTGGAGCTACATTTGTGGCACCTTCTGTTTGTAGTACTTTTTGTTGGCAAATGAGTTCCAACTTTCGCCTAACGAACTTCATCTAGAACTCCAGACGCGCCTCGTTTTGGTGTCTGAAAATGAACGGGCCTTCCTCTCCCCTTACGACTTGAGAAGCCGAAGATGAGCTACTTGCCAAATGCAATCTAAATGTTAGCTGGTCTGCTTCTGTCTTCTCTAACTTCCACATAATTTACACATTGACAACTGCCAAATATACAAGAAAGAAAAACAGTCTCTGCCACTACTTCCATGAACGACGACCAACAGCATACCATTTTCGCAGCTGATCAAATCGATGCACTCCTCCCATAATTTTATTGTACTCTGCCACAGCCAATGGACAGAATACTTCACTTCTGCTTCCATCTATTGTTCAAAATTTGCGAAGTATTTGGTGACTCAAAATCTTCATCAGAGTCAGCATCGACAACTGAATCTTCTACATATTCTGGTAAAGTGTACAAAATTCTCAAAACCTCATCTGGCATGAATCCAGGCATTCTAAAAAATAATTACAATGCCGATTGCACAGCCATAAACACTGCACTTCATACACGTTCAGTGGGAAACATAGTTCCCACTTACTTACCTTGTAATATTCAGGTGATTTTCATTGATATCCAGCAAATTTACAGAAATCCTATCTCCCCCGTAAATATGAAAGTAGACAAATACAACGCAAGTCACTTCACACGCGAAAGGAAAGCACACTATACAAAAAACGCTGTTATGGTCTAAACAGTGGCTTGTTTTCCTGCGAAAACTGCGCTTCTGCATTGACTATCAATGTAGAAATACAACCATTTTCGCGCGCATGTTGACAAGCTATATGTAGTTAGCACACTCTAAAAGAGGTGGTAGCACAAGTTTAAGTGAGAACAATGAAGTTATAACGAAAACAAATAAGTGGGAACTATAGTTCCCACTGGTCACTAAAGGGTTAAGACACTGATTGCTGAGCGTATGTCCAGAGGAATGGACCTGGCACCAGCAGCGGAAGAACCGAAAAGGGTGACTGCTTGAGCCAAATAGTCTCACTGACCGGCAGACTTGTGGAACGACGTCGTCCAACGTCGAGGCTGGTAGCCATGAATACATTGCCTTCTTCAACTCTTCTAATTCAGAGTAAGAATTTTTAATAGCTTTTTGAGACTGATCTGCTCTAGATGACAAGAGCATTAACGGAAGAGGCAATGAGAACAGTGCAGAAATTGAATATGAACAAGACGAAATACCTCATAGTGACCAAAGAATGTGGATGACAAATATTTGCAAGCGTACAAGACTTCAAATATCTTGTGATAATTCTCAATGAAAGGAATATGATAGACCAGGAAATTATCGCACTAATTCAAACAGTTCAAGGTTTGCCCTGGGAAAGCTGCTAAAGTCTCGGCTTATATCGAGATACATAAAGATCAGGACCTGCAGGAGTATAATACAACTTCTAGTCCTATGTGGAGCAAAGAACTAGACTATTACCACAGAGATGGAAAAAAAACTGAAATTGTTCAAATGTTTGTAAACCAAAGGGACCAAGCTGCTGAGATTATCGGTCTCTAGACTTGCCAGGAGTCAGTGTGAGTGGTGAAAAAACTCCGCTCCTCACAGGTGCTTTGTTGGTAATTTAAAACAAGATAAACATGCTCACACCAGCACAAACAAGGTGATGAATAACCCAATGAAGCCAACAGGGTAACTGAAGTAAACAACTGACCCACAATTACGATAACGTAAGAAATTTTAGTACCAAAAATAATAATCAGGAGAGCCTCACCTAGTGCTTATGGTTAAGGCGTCTGGGCATACAATTGTAAAAAGAAAATCTCCAATATAAAAAAAACTTATTATTGTATTATTAACATTTAAATGCATTCATTTGTACATGGTAATGTACATTAATCGAATGGAACAAAGGCTATTAACTGCAGTTGAATTACTACCTTCAAATATTGAATGGTACAAATTACTCAACCATATTCCAAGAGGAAATCATCTACATTAAAATGGTGTACCCTGAATTAGGAAGCAAGGTTTGCACCACAGATTTGGGAATGATCTAAGGAATCCTATCGAGCATTATGCGAAGTCTTATCGCCATAAGTAGCATCAGTCGTAAACGATTCTCGAGTGATCAAGAATAAAACAAACGTGGTAAAATTTCTAAGTGGTCAGGCAGGCGAATACGAATTTTATTGCTGCTTTCGGAGCAATTTAAGCTGCCCTCATAATTCCCTGCCTGTCCAGATTTATTTTCGAGGTCTATGAAATCATGATGGGAGTGTATGGCTGGGATGTTGCATGTGTCATGTTATTGCAATGATAATCATATGGTGGTGGTTATTGCCCCCCATAACATCGGTCTGCCAGCAGCGGCGTGTTGTCATTAACACAAGTTAGTTTAAGTAGTTTGTAAGCCTAGAGACTGCTAACCGCAGCAGTTAACTACCTTAGATTAACAAACATTTCATGCCCGAGGGAGGACTGGAACCTCCGACGGCGAGCAACCGCGTGCTTCGCAGCGGGACGCCTTAGAGTGCTCGAACACTCCATCGCAGCCACAATGGTTGGCCATGACTGTGCGTGAAGCACTTGTACCAAATACATAGACTGTATCATTGGAAAATTGCCATGACCCATTTCCGTTGGCTCGCGCTGCTCTGATTTGCTGCAAGCATGGCAACAGCGTTATTGCAACACCACGTAGAGAGAAGACCGCGGCGCTCTCGTGTGACGTCAGACAGAGTAGGTTGCGCGCGCATAGCTGACTGGGCAGCCGCTGGGGCACGGCCCACTATGCCGAAGCAGCGAGCCAGTCAGCTATGCGCGCGCAACCTTCTCTGCCTGACGTCACACGAGAGCGCCGCGGCCTTTTCTCTAGGTGGTGGTGGTTATTGCCCCCCATAACATCGGTCTGCCAGCAGCGGCGTGGCGGACGACGACTGCTTGCTGCGAGTATCGGCATGATATTGCTCCCAATCTCTGCATACGGGATGCTGGTTCACTTATGTAGAAACTGCTAAGTTTCGCGTGACATTGAGAAAAAATACACCCATCCATCAAACAGCCGATTAGTGTGCGTCCGCTTCTCCTCAAGTCCAAACCAAGAGTAAAAATGTCTCGTCTCGCTCCTCATCTTCACTTTTCAGATCGTCTGACAGCCGCTTTCCAGCCAGCCAGCGAGACAGGGCCTAATTGTTTCCTCCAATGATGTATCGTGTAACAATTTTCCTTGCTTCATCAGCATTTTAGGTCCCTCTGCCAATGGCAGACTGGCTACCATGGAAATACAGAATTTTGATCGTTCTCACGCTTTGGTGTGGCCGTTCTGTGATTCCAGGGAAAATCTGTGCGGTCTCCAGGCCGCGTTCTTACGAGGAGAGGAAATTTTGGAAAGTTTTGCGAAAACTGGGACTTCCGCGGGTTCTGTCTGGTCCATCGAAAGCTGTCGTTCCACGGCCGACGCCACCAAAGGGGATCCCCTCTGCCCAACCCCGCAAGAGTCCGACCACTGGCCTCTCGAAACGGTGCCACGCCACTTAACCCGTTCACTCGACCTGTCTGCTGGTGTCTCACGTGTTCCGTGCTACTATTGTCCGCGGCTTAACAATTCCGCTAGCCCGTAGTTCGTGGGATCGGCTGCATCAATTGCCCACAGCCACAGAAACTGAGCCAACAGCAACATCTACAAATGCAATTGTGGGTTATAATAAAAAGTATGAAAAAGTTTGTATGCAACACTACTATTATCTTCCTCGTCAGTCATGACATTTCGATGTAAATGTTATTCATCGAAGTGCAAAATAAAAAGGTTAATTAGAAGTTCATAAACGAAATAAGGTTGACACGAAAATTCAAGGTGCATTGTCGTTGTTCTAAAAATGTGAGAAGCAAAGCCTCGAAACGTTTCACTTTCTTTGAGAAAAAAGGAAATGGTTACTTTTCATTTCGAATTTTCGTGTGTGTGTGGTTTTATTTCTTTTTTTTACATTTTTTTAACAAAGTTATTTAGTCTATTTTCTAGAAAGTAAGCAATGAAAGATTCCGGGTTTTTTAGTCGTTGTCAAGTCCTGAACTCAAAACCGTGTGAGAGCGTGTAAATTGCTGAGAGCTACGATTTCCGTTATACATTACTCAAATGAAATGTAGTTAAAACTAGAGAAGACTTTGGAAATTGTGCTGAGAACATTTCTGTTGTTTTCACAAGTAAATATGTGTTATTTAATGGTGTTATTGTTGCATTTGCAAGACAACAAAAGTAGCCCAAGTTTTGGTTGTACTGTCAAACAGTGAAGGAGACGAAAGCGAATTACAAAGGTATCAGTCCTAGAAATGATATCGGAAGTCATGTGATTTTTACGTTCAGAAAACTCTATAAACACATACAGATTCCCTCAGCGACGACCTATTGCGATGAAGAAGTATCTTCTTACGTTAGCATTTCCCAATATCATGGAAATAATTAATTCTTAGTTATTTCTTATGACGTTGCGTAATGAGATCCACCTAATCTGTAACAATTTTCTGACTTTTTTCTGGTAGTCAAATTTCAGGCTTCCTAAATACCTATAACATCGATCATGATAAGTTAAATATTTTAGTGTACTTAAGTGATTATATAGTTTTATTTCTGACTAATCGAATCGCTCCATATCATGTTTGTTCCATTTCATTTCTTCTTTTCTTCCTGCAGATTATATCGCATGGATGCGTGTCTCTTCAAGTTTGGAGATGTTTGATATTGCTGTTGCCTAAAATCACAGGCAACAGAGAACTGGCGTCAAGGTTTTACTTAACAACTGCCGTCATCTGTGAAACTTTCAAATTGTTGCATTTTTTATGTTTTACTTTTTTTTATATCCGTAGAGCATAGGACACTACATTGCCTATTCGTGTTTGACACGACTAAACAGATGTGAGTACAGTTCCACCGGCTGGTGTAACTGACACAGCGCCATCCTGCAGTCACAGGCATCTGCTGTGGCTAGGCGAGGCCGCATGTGCCCCATTCGACCAACGCGACAGAGCGTAGATCGAGAAGCAGCCCGCTACCAACATTCATACTCGAAATAGCCGCATCCTAACGGGGCACGCTCGAGTGAGTACGAGCGAGCAAAATCCCCAATATGCAAACCTCTGTTTTCACTTGCCTTCTAAACAAGGTTTCAAATGTTTGTAAATCTTAGGGACTTAACAGCTGCTGTTATCAGTCCCTAGGTTTACAAACTACTTAAACTAACTTATGTTAAGGACAACACAAACACGCAGGCCAGAGGGAGGACTCGAACCTCCGGCGGCAAGCAATCGCGTGCTTCGCAGCAAGGCGCCTTAGAGTGCTCGGCCACACCACCGCGGCTCCAAAGAGGGTTTCTTCCGCATATTTAATAAAAGTAAAATCTGTAATATCGGTAAAATCAATTGCATGTATTCGAATTACATGGGTGTAAATCCCGTGGAACAAACACTTAGATTCTAGGCACTTTGAAACCTGGGGATAAGCACAACTTATTACAAAAGCCATGCACCTTTTAGTAACAAGAGTCAGATTTGACACTCGATAAAAGTCTAGGGACATGTAATTGTCTACGGATAACGTGATGTAACTGAAAATACGTTAAGAAATAAATATAAAGTGGCACAACTCAATTTGCAGTCTTCAACATTTTTACACTATGGCAATTCGCAACTTGCAAAAGCACTCCAAGAAAATGCCGGGATGGTTGCTTTGAAAAGGAACGTCCGACCTCCTTCCCCATCATTAGCCAAAACTCCGGAGCTATGTTTCTAATGACCAACCTGTCAATGGGATGTTAAACCCTAATATTCCTTCTTCTTCCTTAAAAACTTGCATAAAATGCTACACTTTTAGGTTAGATATCACTCAGTTTTTGCTGGTAGGGCACGTTGCACAAGTTCAGGCAAGATGCAAAATACGGCCCTGCTCTTGACATTCAGGGAAACATTAATAAAGGCAGGAACCTGCCGCCAGTATCGGGGAGAAATAACGCCTGCTGGGATGCTACTTGTGAAGTAGAGTCTCGATTATCCGACCTAAACAGGCTGCGGCAAGGTCGGATAAGCGGGAACGTCGGGTAACACGGAAAAAAAAAATGAAACGTTTGAAAAACTTCTTAAAACATAAAAAACTTAATAAATACGTGTACGAGAACTGAACATAACGTTCAAATACATTAGACGGCACTCAAAGAAAAGTGATAAGATACTGAGTCACACAAAAATTAAACTAAAGGAGACAAAATGAGTTAAAAATTTAATACAATACAAATCAAATTAGACAAAATAGATATTTCCTTACGTTCAGCAGCCCACTGTTGTGTTTGTGAAAGACATATTTAAATCTGTGTTAGGAAGTTTGTTTGCCCGCTGTTTACCTTTCTTTTTTTTCCGATAAATCACGTAGTCTCAAGAAGTAAAATGTCAGTAGACGATGTTTCCTATAGCTGCCGTATATATTTTGAAGCAGTTTCTAAGGCTTTGTGTCCTTCTTTGTGAGAAATCTTGGGCGCGCTTTTCTCCACTATATCCGCTTCATCGTCTTCTTCTTTTTCGTTTATCATGTTGACCATATCTTCATCTGTCACTTCAAATTTTTCATCTTGGACAACCATTCATTTACCTCATCTTCTGTGGCGTCAGCATATCCCACAAATTTTACTTTTCGTAACAATGAAAGCAGGGTAGGTAGCATTTTCGGGTTCGGTGTGCTGTTGTAGATTTTCATCATCTGGAGAATTCTTTTGTTTTATTTTCCTGTAGAAAAATTTCGCAGGATTTTGCAGTTATATTTACTCCAACAATCTCCCAAGATTGTGCCACTTCATGAGCTACGTCTTTCAAATAATACGGCACAACTTGTCTTCCATGTCTTCTCCCTAGTCCATAGCATTAATTAAAGAGGAAAGCAAGTTTCTGTGGTGGTTTCTCTTCAGTGTCTCTAAGGTTCCTCGGTCCATGGGCTGACATAAGGATTTGACTTTGGGGGCAAAGACATGGCCTTTATATCTTTAAGATCATCATCAGGATGACAAAGGGCAGTCAGCACATCCCGGAACTTTTCGTAACAATGAAAGCAGGGTAACATTTTCGGGTTCGGTCTGCTGCTGTAGATTTTCATCATCTGGAGATTTTTTTTTTATTTTTATTTATTTTTTATTTATTTATTTTCCTGTAGATAAATTTCCCAGGATTTTGCAGTTATATTTACTCCAACACTCTCCCAAGATTGGGCCACTTCACGAGCTACGTCTTTCAAATTAATACTGCACAATTTCTCTACCGTGTCTTCTCCCTAGTCCATAGCATTAATTAAAGAGGAAAGAAGGTTTCTGTGGTCGTTTCTCTTCAGTGTCTCTAAGGTTCCAGGGTCCATAGGCTGACATAAGGATTTGACATTTGGGGGCAAAGACATGGCCTTTATATCTTTAAGTTCATCCTCATTTGGATGATAAGGGGCATTTCGGGGCAAGTTTGCCGGCCGCGGTGGCCGAGGGGACTGAGGCGCTGCAGTCACGGTCTGCACGGCCACTACGGTCGGGGGTTCGAATCCCCCCTCGGGCATGGATATTTGTGCCGTCCTTAGTATAAGGTAGTTCATAAGTAGTTTGTAAGTTTAGGGACTGATGGCCCTGTAGTTAAGTCCCTTAAGCTATACAAACATTTGAACATTTTTTTGGGGGCAAGTTGTTTGCTTTCAAAAACCTTTCAGTTTGTGGCACAAACTCGTTACAAAGCCATTAAAAAAAAAAAAAAAAAAAAAAAAAAAAAAAAAAAAAAAAAAAAAAAAAAGTCTGAGCTCATCCAAGCATTTTTTGCGTACAATCATGGCGCGGTGAAAGGGTCGGATAACACGGAAGGTCGAATAAGTGAAGATCGGATAATGGAGACTCTGCTGTAGTGACACAGCCACGGTGGAAGGCTTGGCTGAGAAATGGTGGTGTCGCCAGAACGTGGCAGGCGAAGCGAGCGGCCAGCCCGACAGACCTTCAAGGACAATTGACGCGCCGGTCACGGTCGGCCCCAATGCCTGGCCGGCCATCCTACTGTCGTACTGCATTCAAACTCAAACGCTGACCCGCACACTTTCTCAACGTCCGATAAAACACCCTCTACCACTGCAGCCAATCAGATTACTACAGCGACTGCGGACCTCTAGCATTTTTACGTGCCCGAAGTAATTGGATAGGAGCTCAGTTTATTTCTACTACTACATTAAAGGTCATTGTTTTGCTCACGTGATAGTAAACAGCACTTAACTCTATACATCTTATAAAATTGGCTGTATGTGTGTATGTATGTTCCACATCTCCTAAACTACCCGACCGATTTCAAGCAAACTTGGTACGCATGTTCTTTACTATCGGGCAATAATCCCTGTCGGGGTAAGAACAACCTACGACACATACCTCAGGAGATAGGACATCATAAACAATGACATTCATGGAAAACAGCCGCATCAGACGATAACATTCTACATTTTCTCCTAAACTAATGTATCTATGCCAACCAAATTTGGTACATATATTATTTAAGGTCAAGAATCATTTGCTATGGTGGCAAAAACCACCTACGATATATAGTTCATACGCAATCACGTCATAAATAATTAAAACTGCCGCACCTTGCGGCACGTATCAACGTGATTTTATTCGTCAACTATTTCAGAATGAGACCACTTACCGATTTGCAATAAACTTTAAACATAATTTCAAATCTTTACGGAACTTTTTCTCGCCGACAACCCCAACAATATGATGAAAGGGGAAAGTTTATCGCTTACTACGTTTCGGTTTGCATGACATTAAAAGTTATTACTACTGCACTGTAAATTGTATTCGCGAGACATTTCACAGACAGTACACATACATACCAATGAATGTTCCTTCGATATCGTATCACAGTTCGACATATAGTTCATGAGATATGAAGTCATAAACAATTTGGTTCATAAAAAACTGCGTCATCACGCATGAGGTTTCGATTTATTACGTCTTTACTACTAAAACCATTCACGACGTATTTTGCAGACATTAGACACATATATCACTGAATGTAGCTTCAAATTTACACCACAGTGCGAACATATTTCAGGAGATATGACGTCATAAACAAAGAAATTTCAGAATAACTACTACATCATGTGCTCCTTTCCACAACACCTCTTAAAATAATGGGTCGATTTAACCTAAACTTGGTACACATATTGATTACTATGACACAACAGTCGTTGTGCGGTTAAAAACTACCTACGACAAAGGGTTCAGGAGATGCTTTAAAATGAGTTTTATGAAATTTTTACATTAAAAGTGTCACACGTAACTCTCTTCACATTTCATAAACGGTTTAAAATATCAAATCAAAATGTTTGCAAATGTGGAATACAAGAAGAAGCTACACTAATAAGCCTCAACTTCAGGACAACTACAATGGGTGTCCACATCTTCTGGGGTATTACAGAACGTGTGCCCTAAAATGATCTGACCGGGAGTACTTAAAAAGTTTTGTATTTCAAACATTTGGCAGTTATCCACAGCGAAAAATTCTTACATACAGAAGTGGTTCTATTGGATATTAGCAAATATAAACAGTAAAAAATCCTATTCGATGTTAATCTAAGTGGAGAAATTTTTAAAAAATAATAATGTTCACCTTTGATGCCGTTTTTCTTGCTTAAAAAAGTTCAGATCTGAGAAGAGAGACGTAGTACGCTGAGAGCCGCAGGGAACAACATTTATAAACACTCGAGCACAAAACAACAGTGGTTCTCAGTCACTTCCATGCAAATCGTTTTATTCTACCACAAGGGACATAGTAGCAAGATATCAGTACCATAGGAAGTAAGTTATACTTAATAGAATGACGTCAGTTAATGGTTACATCTTCTATCATTCTTGTTGTGGTCTTCAGTCTTGACAATGGTTTGATTCAGCTCTGCACGTCACCCTGTCCTTTGCGAGCCTCTTGAACTCTGAATAAAAACGGCGCCCCAGACCGCGCGGCTGTAAATGCACACACTGTGTATACAGAGGAACATTACTCAGTCAGTAGAACGTAGTCCGTCAACAAGCACACCTACATTCAATTTCTGGACGGGACATATCGGTAATGAAATGACCAAATGGCATTTATTGCCGGAAGATCCCGTGTGGATTGTTCGGCCGCCTAGTGCAAGTCTTTTTAATTGACGCCATGGCGGACATTACGTATGCACCGACTGCAACCGGATCATTTACAGCTCATTGGACAGCATTAGCTGAATATAGAGCATTAGAATTTTGTCGTTGGATACTTGGAAAACGCCATGTAATCCCATGTTTACTCTTCATTGAGGAATAGAAGCGGGCCGCGGTGGCCGAGGAGACTGAGGCGCTCCAGTTACTGTCTGCACGGCCACTACGGTCGGGGGTTCGAATCCCCCCTCGGGCATGGATATTTGTGCCGTCCTAGTTCGTAAGTAGTTTGTAAGTTTAGGGACTGATGACCCCGTAGTTAAGTCCCATAAATTACACAAACATTTGAAACACTTTTTTTTTTTTTTTCTCTTTGATGAATAGAAATATTCAAAAAGTTTAGGTGAATGCATTAATGAGGAGTTGAACTGGAAGAAACACATTGAAGATCTGTTGAAACATTAGAGTTCAGCTACTAATGTTATTAGAGTCATTGCAAAATTTGGTGATATACATCTCAGTAAATTAGCTTACTATGCCTATTTTTATTCCCTGTTTTCGTATGGCATTCTTGGGTAATTCATCGTTGAGTAAAAATGTATTTATTGCACAAAAGCGTGTAATCAGAATAATTGTTGGAGCCCATCCAAGATCATCCTGCAAGCACTTATTTAAAGAGCTAGTGATCTTCAGAGCAGGTTAACAGTATATATATTCACTTGTGACAGTTGTTATTACCAATCCGACAGCATTCAAATGAAATAGCAGTGTGCAATGCTACAACACTAGGAGAAAGAATGATCTTCAGTTTTCAAAATTAAATCTAGCTTTGTCACAGAAAATGGTGTATTATGCTGCCACAGAAGTCTTTGGTAACTTACCAGATACCATAAAAAGTCTGACAGATAGTCGAATAGCATTTAAAAATAAATTAAAAGAATTTCTGAATGGCAACTCCTACTCATTAGATGAACTTTTAGACATAAATTACTAAATCTGAAGAAGAAAGTCTCATGTAATAAATGTTTTGTATAATGTAACGTCTTGTAAAGACACCTTTTATTAATCTGACACGTTCCACATCATTACGAAGTGTCGTATTCATGATCTATGGAACAAGTACCAATCTAATCTAATCTAAAGCCATTGTCACTGGTGACGGCATCAATAACACACTTAATTCACACCAGTGGTCCGAAGAAAACCCACATGTCATTGAGCAGACACGTTTCCGAAAACGCTTCTCTGTAAATGAGTGTGTGGTTTGGCAGAAAATTAGCCGATGGGGCCTGTTGTGTTACCGCATAGTCTTAATTGGTCCTCTTATCTACACTTTTTAAATCTAAGCTTCCAGTATTACTGGAAGAGATACCCTTGGCTGCAAGAATGCGTATGTTCCTCTCGCATGACTGTGCTCCTGAAAATTAAGTCGTGAGTTGACAGCATCTAAACCGAACATTCCCCGGAACATGCATCGGTAGATATGGGCATGTTTCTTGGCCACCATGGTCCCAGGTCTTAACCCATTTTGATTTATGGTTGCGGATTTATTTGAAAGGCGAAGTCTACAAATAAAAACTAAACACTAGAGTTAGTTTCAGCGTTCAGATTATGAATAGTGCAGCTCTCATAAAAGAACGCAAAGACGACCTCATACAAGCTACAAGTCGTGTTATCAATAGAAAATGAAGTTGGTGATCGACTGTTTGGAAATCAGCTTTGTACGACCTCATTTGCTTTTGTTTCAAGTTCGTTTAAAAAATGTTTGTAATTCTGTGGGACCACACTACTGCGGTCGTCGGTCCATAGACTCACAAAATACTTAAAGTAACTTAAACCTATCCTAAGAAAAACACACCCATGTCGAAGGGAAAACTCGAATCCCCAGCGGCCGCGGAGTCTACATCCGGCCGGCCATTCCCGAGCGGCTAAGATTCTTTGTTCAAATGTTTGTATAGCTTATGGGACTTAACTACGGGGTCATCAGTCCCTAAACTTACAAACTACTTATCAACTAACTAATACTAAGGACGATACAAATATCCATGCCCGAGGGGGGATTCGAACCCCCGACCATAGTGGCCGTGCAGACCGTGACTGGAGCGCCTCAGTCGCCTTGGCCACCGCGGCCGGGAAGTTTCTATGCTTACATAATAACAGCTGTGTATCTGAATCGCTAAAAATTAGACACACGTCATATGATATTTTTATTGCAATTTGTCTGCACTACCACTTTCTAAAATATTTACTATTTCTCCTGGAAACACACTATATTTCGGCAATGGTTCCTTCAAAATGTTCAAATGTTTGTACAGCTTGTGGGACTTAACTACGGGGTCATCAGTCCCTAAACTTACAAACTACTTATGAACTAGGACGGCACAAATATCCAAGCCCGAGGGGGGATTCGAACCCCCGACCGTAGTGGCCGTGCAGACCGTGACTGACGCGCCTCAGTCTTCTCCGCCACCGCGGCCGGCATGGTTCCTTCAGGCTCACTTCCATTATTACTGAGGAAAAACACTTAAACCATTGCAGCGTCCAGGAAACGCTATATAATTAATCTTGAAATGCATGCCAACCGAATACACCCAAGTTACGTAGTGCTTGAAAAAGGCACAGAAAATGCCGTTACAGTATGTGACGTTACCTCACATTTCGCGCCTTTCATTTCATTACTTAGATTTATTTTCCAAATTTTATCCTTCCGTACTGCTAGCCGTGGCAGGCCATAGCAGATACGATGCACTTAGCGCGGGCCGGTCCGGGCTAGCAAGCGACAGATGGTCGCTCGCACCGTGGGAGCCCTGAGCTTCGGGGTACGGCGTTTAGCGCGAGGCTATACCGTCACTGCCAATGGCGGGAATCGGCTTCGTGAAATACATTTTATTAACTTTGTAGGATTCTTGTTTTGAGCTCCAACATTTCTCAAGGATACAGCTATGGCTGATTCATATTTTGTTTATTTAATAGTGTCTTAAAGTTTAGTATTACTAGAGTAAGTTGAATGTAGAACGGGTGATATTATTGGACAGAAAGTGTCAGCCAATGGCGTGTTAGTATGATGGATTCTCGCCCCAAGACTTTGAGGTGGACACTGGGCAGTAGAGTTGGGCAACACGATTCTTTTTAGGAATCTGGTCTTTCGATTCGCCGGCCGCGGTGGCCGAGGGGACTGAGGCGCTTCAGTCACGGTCTGCACGGCCACTACGGTCGAGGGTTCGAATCCCCCCTCGGGCATGGATATTTGTGCCGTCCTAGTTCGTAAGTAGTTCATAAGTAGATTGTAAAAAAAAAAAAAAAAAAAAAAATCCACGAATATTACATGATTATTTCACGATTCTTTCGCGATTCTTTAGTCTGCATTGGCACGATTCTTACTTCTACATCTTGCTCATAGATGGCAATACATGTCTGTGTGCACGGCCACTACGGTCGCGGGTTCGAATCCCCCCTCGGGCATGGATATTTGTGCCGTCCTTAGTATTAGCTAGTTTGTAAGTTTAGGGACTGATGACCCCGTAGTTAAGTCCCATAAGCTATACAAACATTTGAAACATTTGATTTGAAACATGTCTGTGTCATGGATGTTGGAATCTTAGCCTTTTGCATCTTTTCCTGCGATTCGTTCACGATTCTTTCTGGTCTGCGACGGCACGAATCTTACAGAATGCCAAAAAGGTGACAATACGGGTATCTGATTTTTTAATATTTATGGTGTGTAAAGTTCAGCTCTCAAAAATTCTCGAGAAAATAGTCTTTGAAGTTCTGCGAGCGGTTATAAATACTTATTACACTACCAACTATATCTGCTGTCATCATAGCTCATTTAGTGGCGTTGTAGGTTTAGTGAACGTAGGTCAATTATTTCGAATCCTGCTGTTACCTTATAAATTGTTTTCTTTCTGTTTGAATACTGTACTTCGGCCATTTAAATATAAATTTAATTAAATATATTGTAATTAACATATCTAATCATTATAAAATACTTGTTACGTGAAATCAATTAGTTTAAGGAAAAAGTCTATAAATAACAGTAAAAATAAAAATCCGTCTCTAAATATTAAATTTCTTTCGACATACAAGAAATTGGCGTTTATTAAAATGTTTATTTTTTGTAAAATCGGTTTCTTTCAGGAAGGCTGGTAAAGTAAAAACCAAAATGGTAAAAAGGATTTTTGAGATGGCTTTAAAAACATTTAAAATCGCGTTTTTATATAAAAAGAATAGTTTTGTAAAATTGAATTTTTACAAAAACTACAACTATGTAGATAAACTCGAAAAGCTTGAACCTCTCTAAACACAAAATATAATCCAAATCGTTACAGCCATTTCTGGGATACGCGAAATATAAATGTGCAAGGATTGCTCGTTTAAATACATAATATGTAAACTGTATAAAAGATGTATTTTCGTATGTATTGGCAACTGTGTATTTCGCTGCGTTTTGTTTCTGTCTCTGTAATTCGTGAATAGCCTAATAATTAACGGCTCACGATCTTCGTCTGTGCTTCCTTTGTTCGCACGCTTTCTGGCTTTCGTAATTATTCGGCACGATTCGCCACTTGCTTTCGAATCATGAATCGTTGGTTCTTGGAATCGCTGAGACAGACGATTCTTTTGAACGACGGTTAGTCCGGGTCACGATTCGATTATTTATTTGTATTCGTTCAAATGAACGACTCAATCACGAATCGCCACAACTCTACTGGGCAGTCGGCGTGTGGTGTCCGGTGTGGCCGGCCGCGGTGGCCGAGGAGACTGAGGCGCTTCAGTCACGGTCTGCACGGCCATTACGGTCGGGGGTTCGAATCCCCCCTCGGGCATGGATATTTGTGCCGTCTTTAGTATAAGGTAGTTGATAAGTAGTTTGTAAGTTTAGGGACTGATGACCCCGTAGTTAAGTCCCATAAGCTTGAACATTTTTGTCCGGTGTCGAACCGCGTATTGTGTGTGCGCCGATAGTGCGCTTGCGTAGCTAAGTGTGTAGACAGTCGGTGGATATCAGAGTGTTTATCGTTGGTGTGTGACGTTCCCGTGTGGAGTCACTTATTGTTTCGATCGTGCTACGGGCGTGCAGATAGTAAAGTTATGTGTGTGGTGTCCGATATGGAACCAAGCATTTGAGTTGTTTGGCAGCATATGCTAATGTGCTCAGTAGTTGCATTTGGCTGCGTTCATTACTATAATTTTGAGCCGGCCGCGGTGGCCGAGGAGACTGAGGCGCTTCAGTCACGGTCTGTACGGCCACTACGGTCGGGGGTTCGAATCCCCCCTCGGGCATGGATATTTGTGCCGTCCTAGTTCGTAAGTAGTTTGTAAGTTTAGGGACTGATGACCCCGTAGTTAAGTCCCATAGACTTTACAAACATTTGCACATTTTTATAATTTTGAGAGTGCTGAAGGTAGAAGTTAGTGGAGAGTTTATCAATTTTTTTTGAGGTGCTCAGTTCACAGAATTTCTTTGCCGCGATTAAAGACAATTTATTGTACTGTATAGAACTTCTTTACGTCAAAGCTCACCAACAATAACGTGCAGTGACATTTAACGAGGGGAAGCGATTACAAAGTGAGTCTTTTCTAAGGAATTTTTAAGTAAACGACATATTAAGCTGTTTAGAATCATTTAGTGTTATTCTAATGTAATGTATACACTTTGTCACTCGAATGAGAGGTAGAGCTTAAATAGCGCACCAGTGAAAAATATATAAGTAATTTAACAACCAAAAACAGTATATTTTGTATTGTCTCAGGCGCTTGATGGATTGAATAAAAAACTGCGAACGATAGGCTTATTATTTGATTTAACAAAAGCGTTTGATTGTGTTGTTCACAAGATGTTGTAGCAGGAGTTTGAACATCATGGAGTAAGTGGAGTAGCTCAACGGGTTCACTTCTTACTTTATAACAGAAGGGGATCCTCTGTAGTGTTGAAAATACCTGTGATATGTACTCAAAATGGGTCACAGAGAAATGGGGAGGGCCTTAGGATTCTGTTCTGGGACCACTATTATTTCTCATTTATATAAATGATGGGCCTTCTAGCATAACTGACAATTGTAGCATATTTCTGTTTTTTGATGACACTAGCTTGGTAATGAATGATGTTGTTGCAATATCGATGCGATATCAAATAATGGATTTAAAGAAAGTTCATGACATATAGAAATTAAGTTGCTGCTTAATCACAGTAAGACTGATTTTACAGTTTCTAACACACAATTGAACAAAAAACCAACATTTCATTTAGACAGAATGAGCACATGATAAGTAAGACTGTACAGTTCAAATTTCTAGGCACTCAGATAGTAGGCTGTCGTGGAAATCCCACATTCAGTATCTTATTATAAAACTGATTGATGCGTTGTTTACCATTAATAAGTTCAAATGTTTGTAAATCTATCGGACCAAACTGCGTGGTCATTAGTCCGTAGCTTACAGACTACTTAAACCTAGGTAAACTAACCTAAGGACCAACACACACACCCATGCCCCAGGGAGGACTCCAAACTCCATGGCGAGCAACCGCGCGCTCCGCAGCGAGGTGCTTTAGACCGCTCGGCTACTCCACCGCGGCCATTAATAAGTGATAGTTCAACAATAAAAGTAGTCAATTTTGATTATTTTCACTGGCTTATGCTGTATGGTGTTATTGATGGGTGTAACTCCTCTGATTCAACAAGTTTCTTTATTTGCGCAAAAACGGGCGATTTGAGCAATGTGTGTGGTAATCTCGCGTACCTCTGTTTAGTAGCCTGGGAATTATGAGCTTCGCCTCTCAATACGTATTTTATATTATGCCGTTTCTCGTTAATAGTATATGGTTATTCCCAAGAGTTAGCAACTTTCATTCAGTTAAATACTAGACAGAAATCGAATTTGCATTTGAATCACACCTTCTTGACCCTTCTGCAGAAAGGTGTGTAGTATTCTGCCGTATCCATTTTAATAAGCTTCCACAAGAATCCAAAGTGTTTAGTAGCAATCCACGCACTTTCAAGGCTAAACTGAGTAATTCCAGAAAAATTAAGCTAAGTTCTGTGTTACATTGTTGGTTCTTTTTACCTATGCATAAACTTGTCGTGTGCATGGAATTGCTATACGTTTCACTACATCAGTTAGTACTCCTGTGTTAGAATTTGATGCACTGAATCGTTCCATGGCCAACGAGACTTGATCCACAATTTGGTCCTGGGGAAAAATCATAAATATAAATAAAGAAATAACAAACTATTTCATATTAAGTTTCTAAAACATTAGGTACATGCCTAGCCACACCCACGGTGACATATTCGGGAATTTTTGTGAGGAATTGGAGCCGCGGTGGAGTAGCTGAGCGGTCTAAAGCGTCTCGCTGCGGAGCGCGCGGTTGCTCGCCGTGGAGGTTCGAGTCCTCCCTGGGGCATGGGTGTGTGTGTTTGTCCTTAGGTTAGTTTACCTAGGTTTAAGTAGTTTGTAAGCTACGGACTGATGACCACGCAGTTTGGTCCGATAGATTTACAGACATTTGAACATTTTGAGGAATTGGAATAGAAATGTCATTTATGATCCGTGAATTTATTACCGGCGCGAAGATGAAATTATAGAATAAATTAGCACACAACAGGATGCTAACCCGCTTCCTTGTGCTTTCCAGTCCGTCGCTTAGGTCCACACGGCTAAATATTCATCATAACGAATTTGAGAATATAGAATTCAATCATCATACCAAAATCAGCAAAACATGGGCAGTGACACAGAAGATGGTGAGAAGGTTGATCGCATTTGAAAAGAAGGTGGCGAGGGAAACACCGTAGTCGGTCGGTTATAGTGGCTGCATGTTTTCCAGTTTTCTTACTTCTGAAATTGGGATGGTTACTGTGGGCGCAAACTTTGTAAATTCATTAGTGCAATTGGTTGGTTCAGGCTGGCTGGATGGCCTACACTTGTTGATCTTTTAATCACACAAGCCGGCCGCGGTGGCCGAGGGGACTAAGGCGCTCCAGTCACGGTCCGCACGGCCACTACGGTCGGGGGTTCGAATCCCCCCTCGGGCATGGATATTTGTGCCGTCCTAGTTCGTAAGTAGTTCATAAGTAGTTTGTAAGTTTAGGGACTGATAGCCCCGTAGTTAAGTCCCATAGACTTTACAAACATTTGAACATTTTTTTAATCACACATCCTGTGAATCACCCATTTTATTAAAACTTTGGTACCTAAATATATACGCACAACTAATATGTCATTGATTGTGTCACAGATTCCATCACTAAAGTCCGAGCTGCCGCACGGACAGTATTATTCGTTGCGAACTCTACAGCTTTAAACGATGCGTAAAGCTAGTTCTCCAATCGCCAGTACTCATTCTGGTATGTTGTTCACAGTATAAATCTGAATTCAACACTACCTGCAGGAAAATGGAAGCCTAGCGGTACTGGATGGAGAAAGGGATTTTTGGGGGGGGGGGAGGGGGGGCTAGTCAGCTGTTGTTACCGTTACGTAGTAAAAATATCGCTGTTACAGAAGCCAGTAGTAGGCAATGCCGGTCGCGGTGGCCGAGGGGACTAAGGCGCTCCAGTCACGGTCTTCACGGCCACTACGGTCGGGGGTTCGAATCCCCCCTCGGGCATGGATATTTGTGCCGTCCTAGTTCGTAAGTAGTTCATAAGTAGTTTGTAAGTTTAGGGACTGATGACCCCGTAGTTAAGTCCCATAGACTATACAAACAAACAAGTAGGCAATGTTACCGAATTTCGCGCTGCTGAACTGCATGTAAGTAAAAAATTCACGAATTTTCGAGGCGTTTTAAATTTTGTATTTTGACCTCAAACTTTGAAGGGGGGGTCACTGTATGGGACTGCGAGGCGCGGCGACTCGAGCGCACCGAGAATTTCTCGAGCTGCCAGCGCTCGAGCAGTTCTCGAGAAGCTCACGAGAAGCGGTGCGGCAGTTGTCTGGGGCAGCGCGCCACGCCACGCGCTGCCGTTGTTTGCAACGCTCGCAGCTCGCTGTGATTACCATTAAAATATGAGCATTGCCTTCACGAAAACCAAAGTCACGAAGCTATCATACTTTACGGAGGATGGAAATGTCTGTTGTAGAGCTCCGCAGTGTAACAAAAAAATACAACAAGCATGGTAAGACATTTAAAATTACGTAATATATCTAGCAATCAGATACGTTCCCTGATTCAGCAGTGCATTCTTATAGTAATACAAGTCAGACAAAAAACCCAGCAACTGTGTGTAAAGAGGCGGGATAGTGCCTGAAACAGTCCGCTAGTATCGTAAAACTGTAAGTCATTAACTTGGCTGCAATAAAGTACAAAATGAATCAAAATTAACACTATCCAAACTTTTTAACAGAATGAGGTCATAACAATCAACAGACAGTATTGTAGTTGTAAATTGGTGCGACTATGTTGAGAAAGTACCAAAGCTTTAAGCTGAAGGACTAAGCTTAGGTATGTAACGCTGACTAATACTGTAAGCTCTGCCGAATTTTTTGCTACAATTAGTAAATGTATGAGTTTTTGGGTGTAACAGTTGTAGCATTTTTCTCTCATGTAAGTACAAATACATGCTGAATGAATATTTGTTTCTGGTAAGAAAAAAAGTGCAGAATGCATATTTGCTTTTTGGAACAATTAAGTTCTTGTTTCGTGTAAGGTTCATGTTTTAATAATAGTCCTGTGACTTTTGTCTTCTGCGAAACATTCTACTACTACTAGCTATGGTGGCTATTCTCGTTAACCTAAGTGGAAGGATACGTTTTAGCAGGAGTAACTAACAAGTGAATAAAACAGAATCGTACAACACGCGCTCCAATAATAATAATAATAATAATTCAGTTTCTTGATTGCACGTACGGAAGACAACGATTACGACTGCGTTTACGCAATGCTTTCTTGTTAAGTAGTTTTGCTTAGCCGCCTCAGAACGCAGCACTGTCGGCTATTTCTCCAGAGTACTCGAGAATTTCTCGAGAATTTGCCTTGGCGTCGCGCGTTTCTCGAGAGCGCTCATAGCCCATCCCTAGTGTACTGTAGGCGAGTAAATGAGGTATATAACCTAGTAATGGAAAATAATGGTTAAAGGATAAGACGAAACAGAGAGATCCGAGACATGTACAAAGAACCGGACGAAGCAGCCATAATCTAGTCAGAGAATGAGATGGTATGGTCATCAGATCAGGCTGTTCCAGCTCGCGTGCTCCCTGCGAGCTACGGAGCGCTCACCTGCGCCGTTTCTCCCGCTGTGAGCTGCTGTTCGAATGCGGCACGCGGCTGAGGCTGCGCCGAGCGTGTGTGCAGGCGACGCAGCCGGCTGGCCTGTGACGTCACGAGCAACTGCAGCCGCTCTGCAAGTCCCGGCACGCCAACTGTTTCTGAAATAGCTACAACTAGAGTTGGCTACGGTTTCATGGTTTCGATACACACAACAGTTTCAGTGTTTCAAAACCGGCATCTTTGACGGTTTCGAAACCATGCGGTTTCATTCCGTTCTGTTTCCGATCACATACGCGGTCGATTGTCGATACACTGAAACCGTTTCTTCCTGTCGGTTTCACGGTTTCGTGTCGGTTTCATGGTTTCGTGTCGGTTTCACAACACCGGTGTTTCACACCACAAACGCAGAAAGGCGTTTCATTTTACTGAAGTGAGTGTCAAATAGTAGTTGACACTCGTGAGTCTGCAGCTTATAATTACTGAAATCAAGATTCGTTTGCAAGAGACTGCTGTATTCCTAAATGACATAATGTCTGCTTTATAAATGTAAAAGAACAATAAATCAACGTTCTCTATTTGCATTGAAATAACCACTTAAATTCTAGGTTTATCTACCATATTAAAAACACTAGACAAACTACATTAAAAAAAAAAAAAAAAAAAAAAAAAAAAAAAAAAAAAAAAAAAAAAAAAGATACAACATGAAGCCTGAAATGATATTTTTATACGAACAAGGGTACATCGCATATTTAATCTCGTGTTAAAGAGTTAGTTTCTCACGAGTGAAAACGATTTTCGACTGTCATGTTAAAGGAATTGTGGCGGTGGTGTAACGGTCAAGACGTAGAAGTGGTGAACTTGTCTCTTATTTTATTATTTTTGTAATTCCATAGCATTATTTGTGATTATTTAGTGTGCCCTTTATTCCCTATAATTTATTTAGTATGTATAGAAAGTAGCATTTATGATCCATCACTGTAATATGCGTACTGTATTGCAGTTTGTGAGTTCCTATCGGGGTAAACTTTTACCTACCATACCGGCGGCCTCGTGTGACTGTGTTGGCAACATCAACAACACGGGAGAAAATCTTTATCAACATGTTTCGTACAGACCAAGAAGTAAATATATACTCTATGGTTGACAGGTCTTGTCACATAGTGAAAAATATTACCCTCCTAGAACGAAGATTTCACGATAAAACATACATTGCTTCACGGTTTCATGGTTTCGAAACAGTGTTTCGAAACCACAGATGGTACGGTTTCATTGCTTTCGAAACCGTCAGATGTTTCAATTATCCCATCTCTAGCTACAACCGAGACTGCCATTTTTCTCCATGAAAATGCGGGGCAGGAGACACGTGACACCTGAGGCTCGTTCCAGCAGCTGGCAGATTGCTTGACGCGCATGCGCAACGCTGAAATTTTGTTCCAGCAGCGCCTTCTCCCGCTTCTGGCTACTTGGAGTTTGGCTGTTTGGTGTTCCAGCAGTTGCCGCAAGCAGCCAGACGCTACCCGAAAAAATGTTTCTGGCGCGGTCAAGCTGCCAATTTGTGCATGCGCAGAAAGGTCTGAGTTAGAGTGGGGTTAGCCGTCACGTGATACGTAGCGTGTTTTTCGATTATTTAGAAGTCACTGCAATCCCACTTGAGATCAGATATTTCTCGTTTACACTTCTTCGTTATTAGGATGGAAAGTATTTTAATTATTCCTTTAAACTCACCTTCGCCTGCAACCAGAAACAGTGCAAAAACCGTTCCAGCAGTGCAAGTATCAAACAAGGGTTTTTACGTCATAGTAGCTGCGCATGCGCAGTAACACCTGTTTCTTAGCGCTTGAAAGTAGCCGTCTGGCAGCTGTTGGAACGAACCTCTGGTCAGTCGTCAGCGATAAAATTTATGTCTTTCATTTTTACAATTAATGCAAAAGCTCCGTGATCCTGAATATCAACGGTTTGATTTCATGACTGGAATTTAATAAAGCTTGTTTATGGTTGCATTATTTAAATTTTTAAATGCCTGTTTCATGAAACCAACGAAATGAGTATTTTTTATAAATTGTATAAGGAATTTTCACATTATTTGTTAATGAACATATCACTGATTTTAGAACTTGTTGCTAGTTTATCAAAAGAAGCCAGATTATGATTGACTGATTTATCACACTGAACTCCATCGCAATTTCCACCACGTTAATCGTAAATATGGCAATAAAAATTTTACAATGAACATCATAACTAATGCATGTCTTCGAGAAAAGTATGTTTTCCATTCAAGTTCAAAGTAATGGTACTTTTGCGTTTAGGCATAATAGCTTACTTCAGGGAAATTAGTGACACACCATCTTAAATGCCAATAACTAGACTTGCCAAATGACGTCTGTCTTAAATGTTCACATACAGTGACTCGCTAAACAGTGGCAACAATAACCATTTATCACAAGAAATGGCACAAATAGTAAGGTTTTCAATTTAGGGAGACAGTGCCAGAAAATTTGAAACCAATCTGCTTCCTCTTAAAATGTTCAGACACACAAGCAAAACAAGGGGCTGTGTTTGTTTTTCTTTTTCTTTAATATGCGTGCAACAAGTCACAATTACTAATTTAAGGTGATAAGAATGTAATTCCATCTGCTGCCTAAACGCAAGAGGCAATCAAAATAGTAACGTTTGCACAACTACCAAAAGATTTAGGATCCTTTTTTGCCTTTTACAATTTTTTTGGGGCATAAGTGAAGAGATATCAGGTGTTTTCTTGTTTGCTGCAGCGTTGCGCAGCATACTGTTCATTGTGGGGTTCTGAGTAAATGATCTTTTTATGTTCTTTTTGCGGTGTCGCATAAGTCTGAAGTGCGCGCCACGTACTTTCGACGCGCGGCGCTATGCAAGCACGGCGCGGCGTTCTTACGACGTCAGCCACGAGCGCCCTCTGCTGCAACTCCGCTCGTGGCCACCACTGAACTGTATAGGTCACTTAGGATTTGGACAGGCACCGGAATAGACTCTCCTCAGTAGGCAGGCCTCTACCTAGTTAAACTATGTATCTGCATTCCACTAGTCTTCAGTTAACAAAGTTAAGTATTGTAAAATTTCTACAAAATATCTAATCTAGCTTAGTGTATCTAGCTTGTGCTGTCCCACTGGCTGGTCACCTCAGACTCTGTACCCGCACATGCATGCAAACTACTTTCCTGTGTCGGTCTCTTTCTACTCGGCCACCGACACCTAGGACAACCGGCGGCAACGAGACACAAAAGTGGCGACGAGGATGGGATACAAAACTTTTCTTTCTTCGTTACAGAGAACAGCTGCTCGCAACAGTACATTGTACTGCGTGGGCCGACACTGAAGTAGCAGCCACTGGACTTTCTCAACTAGACATTTTTGTTGTCACAACTACACATTAACGTACGTTTATATCGGAATACATGTATTGCGACATGTTGAACGACATGTCAATTTGACATATCGCGATACATCACCTCATATAAAAATCCACAGAACTTGTATGCGGACCCTCCAGCTCATACATGTCGCGTATACATCTTGTATTTCGCTTTTTGGGCTTATACGCGACATGGTCGGCCGCGGTGGCCGACGGGACTGAGGCGCTCCAGTCACGGTCTGCACGGCCACTTCGGGGGTTCGAATCCCCCCTCGGCCATGGATATTTGTGCCGTCTTTAGTATAAGGTAGTTTATAAGTAGTTTGTAAGTTTAGGGAGTGATGACTCCGTAGTTAAGTCCCATAAGCTATACAAATATTTGAATACGCGACATGTATGAGCGACATTTCGCAGAACTCGCGCATGCGCACTACTATTATTTATTGTCGCCTAGTCGTCTGCCGCTTATTTTGACAAATAGCAGAAGTAGCGCATGCGTAGTACCAAGCTCTTTGGCGGCTGTTGGAGTTTTTGAGGTGCCGACTGTCGCTTGTGTAGGTGTATTGTGTCGTGTGTTGTGTTCGCGTAGTATTATATATTCTTAAAATATTTGCCGTGACTTCCTGGTCGAAGCAAAATACGTTGACTGGAGAACGGGATATACAAATGTTTGCAAGAGGCAAACGAAGAACTTATTAATGCAGTCGCAGATAGACCATAACATATGCTTTGTTTAAAAAAATGTATAAATGTTGAAACATTTGATATTTATGTACTATGAAGTCACTCTTATTAAAACTAAATACAAATTAATGTCGTTGAATGTCTTTATTGTGCACAAAGTGTCCTCAGAGATTGTAATATTTTATTACTGAGTGCAGCATGTGTGATATTCCTGGCCTGTGGCCACTTCATATTTCTGGCCGCTGGCCGTTTCTTTGCTAACATCGTACGCGTCTTAAAACGCGGAAGAACGACAGAAGTGCAGCATATGTTGAAATGTGGGGTGGGGAGCAGTAGCATATGGCGCAGTAGGTGCTGGTTCCCGTGGGAAAGCCCGCCTATGTTGCTGGTGCTCTCCTCGCATTGGCTGCTGCATTTCACGTTACGTGATTTCTTTTGAAATTAGTTTTGTTTATTATAAACTAAATATTAATTAATCAGAGCTGAGAATTTGTAATAAATATCCCTCAAGGACAGGCTAGATTTTGACAGTTTAAAAAGTTTAAGGTGCCTTCTCTTATTGTAACAAGAGAAGAGCGATTTTGAAGAAGGCGCGCGACGGCCCTGTTTTGGTGCGAAATAGAGCGTCAGGTGCCCTCTAGCACAGAGTAACATATATATGTCTGTACCTCTAGTCTCGCAACGCGCCGCAGTTTCAGTCTCGAGCTGACCACTATACGCGCCGGACCGCGCCGGTCATGAGTAAAGATTTTTGTAATAGTGATAACAGTCGAGGTCTCAACATGAACTATGGGCAGCATAGACCGTATCATATTAACAATAGTTGCTCATATTTTATTATTTATTTAATAAATGGCATCCCTGACAATTAAAAATCTCGCGAGTCGCTTATTATGCTTCCATCATACAGAACTTATTTTAGCCTCACTTGTATGCTATAGAAGAACCTACGACCTGCGTGCTGTCTTCTGCGTTGGAGACACAACTATACAACTATAGAAGACAACAGGTTAGTCAGAACTCTATGCTTTCCATAACGTTTTGGACAGCAACTACGGCACCTCGTGCGTACTGTAGGGCGGTACAAACGCACACTGCTACGCAACAGCATCCGCAAGTATGTGGAGGTTTTAGGGGACTTGTGGGAGGAAGCAATACTAACTTCTGCCTCCGCAAATAAAACCCTAGGAAGCTTGCACATGTCAGTCGTTTCAAAGAACTTAAAACTAAGCCTTTTTAGCAATATTTGAGGAAAAAATGGTGCATAATGTATGTGTCGGTAAAATTTTAGTTCCTATTCCGGTGGCCTCTCGTGGCTATGTTGGCAACAACAACGACGCGGTAGAAAATTTGTGCCGCTGTTCCTGGTTGACAGGTACTTGTATGTACCCTTGTCCGCTCTGTAAAAGTAACTGTCCTCGTAAAACGAAGATTTCATGACAAAACATTTGCGCGATTGCTAATGCCAACGTCTCACACAGATGATTCTCGGCATTTAGCATCCATTGCCAACATTACCACGCGAGGCCGCCGGGATAAGAACTAAAAATTAATTTATGTGCCAGCTGCATCAAATTTTTTAATCGTATATTCTGGTGTATATGAAACTTTTACCTTCACTTCTTGGGATAAAACTTGCGCAATCGCCTCGAAAACACGAAGAATAATGATGCGTATCACAGTTTTTGATATTCTATGTAGAGACATTAACGTCGGAAAGGAATCCTCGGTGGCCAAGAAACGGAGTGTTACTGCCAACTGATCCTCTGGTGGAATCGCTTCCCAAAAATTTGTGTTGGTTTTGGATACAAGTGGAGCCACAAAAGATAATAAAACTCAAAACTACGAAAATCCTCCTTACTCATCCTAACATAATTTATAAAATAGGCGCCATTCTCTAATGTTAATTCCTCAACGAGCATTGTGAAAGCTCCGTGAGTAGTGCGCTTGCGAATAAACTCTCTTTGCCTCCATCTACGCTTCCTCCGCCGTTTTTTCCTATCATCTTCCAAAAGAGCAAGCGCACCAGCACATAAAAAAATGAAATCCTCCAAATCGTTGTCAGTAATAAAAGTGTAAACGCACGCTCATACATGTATGGGGTTGATACTTGTAAGCTCATACAAGTCGCGTATGCATGTATCTCATACATGTGCCGATACAAATCGCAGTGTAAACGTTAGGGCTGGACAAATAATACTCGCGTTGGAACATGCTCGGGATTTCCCGATACAGCGGAGAAGTCGATACAGTATCGAACTGTTCGAACAATCAGATAATAAATGACTGGCGCTGCGTAACTGCCAACGATACGCGGGAAATTTTGAAGTTAGCGGGCTATAGCTTAGCTCAGAATTAATTTCATAGGAAGTACAAGTACATGTAAAATAAAAGAAAGGCCACATTATGAAAAAATACTGTATATTTTGTTTAAAACAAAGCATACGTATGTGTCTGGTGTCACTGCAAGATATGATCAATTGATGAACAAAATATCTGCTACTAGAACAGAACTACTGCACCTCATTAGTGACGGCTAACGTTCAAAGGAGAAAAATGTGAATCCTTCATAAGTAGAAATTACATTTAATGTGATTATAAGGAATAGTTTGCAAATGACGATTCCATTCCCCGTTAATATGGTACAGTAACATGAAAGTGTTACAACCTTCTAATCGACTGGAAAACAAGATTAAAATAGATGAAATAGGGAAAACATTAGAAATTTAATTCCCAATAAGGGAAATGAAATAAACTGACTGCGACCTTGTGAATAAACGGTGCACGAGCTGCTGTGTACGTAGTATCAACAGGCGTGGCTAGATCGCAGCACTAGAATTTTAAATCGCGATTGCTATCGTTTCCTTATAGCCTATATTCGCTACTGTTTTTATTTATGACCTGCATCCTAGAAGCTACTATAGTCAAAATTTCACACTTATCAATCACTATAGTACATTAATGCCACACTATCTTCGCTATAAATCGTATACTGCACAGCACAGAAAAGATTTATGAATATCATCGTTGTAAATCGTAGAGATAGTACCTCCAGACATTGATAGATAGCGTCGTGATCGAATGTTCGAACATTTCTCGAGATTTTACGAACTGTGACGTAAATTGTTCGAACAGTTCGAGTCATGTTCAAACCCAGCTCTAGTAAACGTACCTTTAGGGAGAATTAAACGAAAGCGTCTGTTTATTGGTGGCCGCCGAGTACAGGCGTGCGTGACGTCAGCTCCCCCCCCCCCCTCCGGCCGCAGTTCCGAACTGTGGTAGTGAGGTCTCGTGTGCGCTGCTGCTCGCGGAACGGCCTGTTGCAACAGCCTAGTTTAGATCGACGGGCGTGATGGAGAAAAGACCGGAGGGGAAAAGACCGTAGGGAAGGCGAAGAATAGGGTGGTTGGATGACGTTAGGATCTGCAGAAGATGGGGAGGAATGAAGAAGAAGCAGAAGATAAGAGAGGAGTGGCGCGCTGTTGTACGTGAGACGGCCGTGACCCGACTGCAGCGTGGCGTAAAGCGTACGGCGTGCAACACAAACCCATTTGACGATATGGATGTGTCCTGGCGACGGGCGTTTGGGGCGGCACTTGCAGCGGGCAGCAGCAGCGGAGAGCGGAGCGTGCGCGGACACCGCAAACAATGTTTGTGTTTCTCGTAGAGCTGAGTTTGAAAATGACTCGAACTGTTCGAACAATTTACGTCACGGTTCGGGAAATCTGGGGAAATGTTCGAACTTTCGATCACAACGATATCTAGCAATGCTAGGAGGTACTAGTTCTACGATTTACAACGATGATATTCATAAATCTTTTCTGTGCTATGCAGTAAACGATTTATAACGAAGATACGGTGTTATTAATGTACGATGGAGATTAATAAGTATGAGTAGCTTCTAGGGTGGAGGTCATAAGTACAAACAGTAGCGAATATAGGCTATAAGTAAACGATAGCGATCGCGATTAAAAATTATAGTGCTGCAATCTAGCGACTACTGTTGATACTACGTACAGAGCAGTTAGTGCACCGTTTATTCCGAGGTTGCAATTAGAAAGACCCAAGAAGATTTTTAAAAACACTAAAATGGTTGAAAAATAGTTTGCACCGTAGACCCAGAGGATGCGAAGCCAAAACTAATACCATATCCGGTTCCACACAATACAGTAGCCATTACACCATCGAAACTCCTGAGTAATATCGGCAACATAAGTAACGTTATTAGCCGAGTGGTCCAAAGCGCCTCACTGCGGAGCGCGCGGTTGCTCGCCGTGGAGGTTCGAGTCCTCCCTGGGGCATGGGTGTGTGTGTTTGTCCTTAGGTTAGTTTACCTAGGTTTAAGTAGTTTGCAAGCTAAGGACTGATGACCACGCAGTTTGGTCCGTTAGATTTACAAACATTTGAACTTATTTCCGTTATTGAGTATTAAATTTCTAATGTTTTCCCTATTTCATCTCTTTTAATCTTGTTTCCAAGGCGATTAAAAGGTAGTAACATTTTTATCTGTTACTGTACTGTATTAAAATGGAATGGAATGGTCATTTGCAATCTTATAACCACATTAAATATAATTTCTACTTATGAAGGATTCACATTTTTTCCCTTTCAATGTTAGCCGTCAGTAATGAGGTGCAGTAGTTCTATTCTAGTAGCAGATATTTTGTTTATCAAATGGATCATATTTTGCAGTGAGACCAGACACGTCACGTATGCACTGTTTTAAACAAATATACAGTTTTTTTTATACTTTTGCCCTTCTTTTACTTTACATGTACTTGTACTTCCTTGAAATTAGTTCTGAGCAAAGTGATAGCCCGCTAGCTTCAAAATTTCCCGCATATCGTTGGCAGACAAGCAGCGCCAGTCATTTATAATCTGAGTGTTCGAACAGTTCGATACTGTATCAAGTTCTCTGCTGTATCGGGATATCCCGAACATGTTCGAACGCGTGTATCAGCCTAGTTTCTCGAGTGTGCGGCGAGCGTGCAGCGGGCGGTGAGACATGTCTGCAGTACAACAAAGGCCAGAAATTTGCAATCCAGTCACAGTCAGTATAAAAATAGGTCACTAGGAAAGAAGACATGGAGTGAAATAGCAACGAAGCTCAATACTGATGGTAAGTAAATATTTTTATTGTATTACTCTGTTTCTACACAATTAATTCACAAATATCGGCAAGTAAACATTTTCATTGTGCTTCTCTATTTTGCCAAAAGTACTTCACAATCATGTCTCGTACATTTCTTGCCACTAGTGATGAACTGTTGTTTCGTCTACTGACAAGGACAGTACTTGGGCTCGAACAAACACATATACACCAAAATCGTATGAGAGATAATGTAAAGATCCCTTATTGCACTAGCGATACTCCCGCATCTGCAAAACTCCGCAGTCGTCCGTCAGAGGCCTCTGCGTCTGCCGTGCCGCATTGCACTTTGACCTGTCGGTTCGCCAGTAGGGACGGTGCAGTGTGCCTCCGAAGTTGCATTTTGTGACGTTATTTGTGTGGTGAAGCGTCAAATGGGGCGGCGATTGCTAATCAATCCTGCTAATGTATTGCGATTAGTTGAAGTTACGAAGAACCCTTCTTCGTGAAGATAGTATTAGTGTAGAAGATGAATCATTTGCATGCTTTCTCGTATCTGTTATGGTACAGAAATGTGAGCATAAGTTAGACACTGTTGTTACAAACTCATAATAATGATAATAGGGATGATAATGACGGACAACTCATTGCAAGCGGTAGTGCTACGGCAAGTGTGGGAAGAGGCGATGGAAGCAGTGGCAGTCAATACCAACAATCTTTCGGGAAGAAGGTTAAACTTGCAACTATCATCACGGCTTTTGATGACAATTCGCTAGAGAACATTTACGATGATTTTACATAAGTTATAGTTAAGATATCTGCATTACGTATGGCGTCTACAATTACATCTACAGTGCTATCTAGAGCATGGTTGCTGAGCTTTGCAGAAAAACGACACCCACCAGCACATTGAGGTGTACGTAGAGATCCTGTAACCAAACGTTCATACATATATGTTTGTTCGAGCCCATGTACTTTCCTTGTGAGATCAGTATGTACAGTTTCTGTTCTCTATCGTATTGTAATGTGGGTCACTGTTTCCATCACAATCCCTAATGATGTTATGTAAAAGACATGCTGTTTTGATTATGAGACACGCATGTTGTACATTTGTCTCCAACGATTTTAATAATGTGCGCCATTTTGCACACAAGATTCCAAATGCGCATTCAATGCATTTTCGAGCATGGGAAAGGAGTTCATTGTAAAATCTTCTTTTATAATCCAGAGTTCTTTCCAGAAATGGACGCATTAAGTTTGGCTTCAGTGGGTATGCTTCATCAGCAATAAAAACGTAAGGCAAAGAACTTTTTGTTTGAGGGATTAAGTCTGGTGGCGGTATATTCAGATTACCACTTTCCATCAACTTACTCAGCACAGAATGGTGGAAAGTTCCGCCATCACTTTGTCTCCCCCTCGCACCAACTTCTATCGCTATAAATTTTTTGTTTGAATCGGCAACAGCTTGTAAAACCACAGAGGAATAATTCTTATAATTATAATATGCCCATCCGGACTGGTCTGGATAAATGACTTTACAATGTTTACCATCAAGTGCCCCAATGCAGTGCGGAAATTTCCATAATCTATTATAGTCATCTGCAATTTTCTTCGTTTCATCTTGAGACGGAGGTGCTATGTGTGTCACCAAATTCTGACCATATTACTGCACATGTGTCATACACTATTGTTGCTATTGTTGTTTTTCCCATGCAGAAGCTAAAGGCCAGAGCTCTAAATGCTATTTCTGTAGCAAGATATCTGTAACAAGAGAAGAGATCGAAATGAGTATTTCAGTTTCTATTTTTTTCAGATTATAGTCTGGAAAAACGATGGAAGTATCTAAAACATCAATTCAGAAAAGAACTGAAGAAACAATCAAGCTGAAGGTCGGGATCAGAAGCCCCTTGAAGCATTACATCGTCTTGTCAATACTTTCCATGAATGATTTTGCGCTATGAACTAACTCCAACAAAGACAACAGGCAATTTAAATACTGAAATCGACACAGAAGATGCCGAAAGTTCAAGCTCAAACATCACAGCAACTTCAGAACAAGAAGACAATGATGGACAGACGCAAGCCACGACTCACTCATTACCTACTAGGGGGAAAAAATGTTCAAATGTTTGTAGAGCTTATGGGACTTAACTACGGGGTCATCACTCCCTAAACTTAGAAACTACTTATGAACTAGCTGATACTAAGGACGGCATAAATATCCATGTCCAAGGGGGGATTCGAACCCCAGACCGTAGTGGCCGTGCAGACTGTGACTGGCGCGCCGCAGAACGTTCGGCCACCGCGGCCGGCAGGAAATGAAAGCAAAACGCAAATGCTTTGCGAGAAGACATGCTCGCATTAGAAAAGCAGAAACTACTGCTGATGCAGAAGAGACTAAATTAACCTGAAGCAAATGAGAAATTAAGACTGGATGAAGATTATTTGTTTCTGATGAATATTCTGCCTGCGATGAAGAAGTTGTCTGACCTACAGAAATTCCGTTTTTGGGGAAAGATCAATGATTGATTGCTTGAAGCTATGACTGAAAATGAGACTGGTTTACCGTATCACCCAGGACAATATTAAAATCAACTAACTACTTCTTGCTAATTATTACTTCACACGTAACTCACATCAGGCTACCTCTTTCGGTCGCCTTTAGAGTACGAGGGGTCAAATGCAGTAATTCAAGTAATGTAATGCTAACTTCGTTCACCTTCAAATAATGTAATACTAACTTTGTTTACAATAAAATCTGAAACAACACAAAATATTGTTGAATTCATTTTTACTTACCTCAAGGTAACTATACATACGTTTTTCCTCTGGCGATATAGTAGAATGGAAATTGGTGCACGGTACTCTCAAGCGTGCATCGATCTTTCTCAAAATATAATCAAATGTAGTCACAGACATTCTTGTGTATTCGTAGAATTTATCAGTATCTGATCGTAAACTTTAATACAGTGTATTGAACTGTCCAAACAATTCTCTCTGTTTCACCAGAAAACTTGGATCTTTCTTCACACTGAATAAATCGACTTTAAAAAAAGTATTTCCTTCCAATAAGAAATCAGTTAACAATGCATCCGACTCCATCGTTTGACCTCTGCCGAACGTAATAGAGTTGGCTACTGAGTTGATGTTTCGTGTCAGTGAATCGAGTCAGCGAAATGTTCGACGGAGTCGAAACTTGATTCGGCACTGTTTCGAAATAACGAATCTTGTGATTCATGTATCGGACGCTAGATACCGTTAACATGCGTTTTGCTGTCCATCTGCCCAGGCGTGCAAGGAATTTGAAGTTATTCCCCTAACACGCCACGCGAGATTTTGAATTATGCTACCGGTACCCTTCAATTGAGGTGTGAAAACTGGGATACCACCGAGAAAAGTTGTGAACCCTTCGGTGTTTTGAGGTAATTTCGCGCGAACTAAGCGTTGTTATGCATTGTTGCAACATCTATGCCAGGTGAACCCATCTTTTCGAAGCAAGGTGAAATAATTTCAGTGTGGCGAAACCGTATTCTCAGGAAGATGTCAAGATAACGTTATTTTATTTTCAGTTTAAAGAAACTGTAACTGATTCTATTTCATTTGACTGACTAAAGATGAATCTGATTATTAGAATACTTATCTGGACATTGAAAAATTTTAGTTCAATTTTGTGGTTTCGTCACGTAAATTGTGAGATGTGTTTCCTTGTGTTAATACTTGTAGTCATATCTGTTGATTCCATTAAATATGTCTTACGAACAAATATTAAATATTTTGTCTATATTGATTGATTAGAAAAGTTATTCATTTCTGGATGCACGTAGACATTTGAACCATGATCTTTCTTGTTTTATGTAAACTTAATTATGGAATTTTGAAGGTTGAAAAAAGTTTGATGACTTTGGAATTTGAATATTACTATTTTTTGCTTCCTTTGTTACAATATTCGTTAGTATGAAAATACGAGTAACTTAGCAAACGTTTACGCTTTAAAACGATTGTAAAATCGTAGTAGCAAACAAATCCTGTGCCGTTCAATTAAGTCTAGTGAATAACGTATTAAAACCATGTTGATAATCGGGTAGATGTTTCGTATTTGCTGTATCGCCCTGCTGCAGCTTTCTCGGCTCACGTGAATCAGCGGAGGTAGCAGGATGCAAGGCTGCGGCACGTCAAGTGTTTCGAGTGCCGAAGCAGTGAGTCGACTCACTGCGGCGCCCTGCAGCTGCCGCGGTTCACATGAATCAGGGAAGGTAGCGCGGCGCACGACTCTGCAGCAAGCCAGATGTTTCGTGTGCCGAAACTGTGAGTCGACTCACTAGACTCAGATGATCCGTATGTTTCGAAACAGTGAAATGATCCGAACTGCCCATCGCTAGAACGTAATCCTCTTTGTTGTCAGCTGGCTGTGGCCTGCAGCGTCAGCTGGCTTTCTGACGTCATCGAGCGATCTGCCCGCACTCAGGCCGTGTGTCGCATGCTAAGGCTGCACCTACATTGCACCCGGAAGTCGTCCGTTCCGATCCGATCCGGCGCCGGCTGACACCGGAGCAAAAAATAAACGCCAGGTGGCTAATGCGACCAAACGTGTTTTCCAGTCCAGCAGCGCCGTCCGGCAGAGCGCCGTGAGCGGGCCAATCGACGAGGAATTTCTCATTCATCTCGGGAGGAATAAGCCTCGCTTGTGGGACCAGCGGATTAAAGGCTACCATGTTGTTGTTGTTGTTGTGGCCTTCAGTCCGGAGACTGGTTTGATGCAGCTCTCCACCCTACTCTATCCTGAGCAAGCCTCTTCAACTCCACATAAGAACGGCAAACTACATCTGTCTGAATCTGCTTACTGTTTCCATCTCTTGGTCTTCCTCTGCGGTTTTTACCCCACACACTTCCCTCCAACGCTAAATTCACAATTCCTTGATGTCTAAGAATGTGTCCTAACAATCTATCCCTTCTTTTAGTCAAGGTATGCCAGAAATTTCTTTTCTCCCCAATTCTGTTCAGTACCTCCTCATTAGTTACGCGATCCACCCACCTAATCTTCAGCATTCTTCTGTAGCACTATATTTCAAAAGCCTCAATCCTCTTCCTGTCCACACTGTTTATCGTCCATGTCTCACTCCCATACAAGGCAACACTCCATACAAATGCCTTCAGAAAGGACTTCCTTAGGCTTAAATCAATATTCGATATTAACAGATTTCTCTTTTTCAAGAACGCTTTTCTACCCATTGCCATTATGCATTTTATATCCTCTGTACTGCGACCATCATTAGTTATTTTACTGCCCAAGCAACAAAACTCATCTACCTCCTTTATTGCTTCGTTACCCAATCTAATTCCTTCAGCATCACCTGATTTTCTTACACTGCACTCCATTACCCTAGTTTTGTTCTTGTTAATGTTCATCTTATATGCACCTTTCAGCACACTGTCCATTCCGTTCAATTGCTCTTCCAGGTCCTTTGCTGTATCTGACAGAATTACTATGTCGTCGGCAAAACGCAATGTTTTTAATTCTTCACCCTGAACCTTAATTCCTTCTCCAAATTTCTCCTTGCTTTCTTTTGTGTCCCAACTTCGTCGCCGCTTTTGTGTCCCAGCCTCGTCGTAGGTGTCTGTGGCCGAGTGGAATGTGACCGACACAGGAAGAAAGATAGCACGCTGGTGCAGGTACGGAGGTGAGCAGCCAGAAACTATAAACACTAGAGTAAATTAGAAAGAGATATATATTGCACAGAATGTAACAATACTTAACTTTTACATAGTACTGCAGAATGTTGAAACATAGTTGTTAGAGGCCTGCCTAGTGCCTGTACGATAGCAAAGTCTTCACTGGTGCCTATCTGATTACGAAGGTCCTAACTGGTTGCTATCTCAGTCCCAAGTGAACGATGTCGTTCACTGGTGGTCACGAGCGGAGTTGCCGCAGAGGGCGCTCGTGGCTGTCGTCGTAAGAACGCCGCGCCGTGCGTGCATGGCGGCGCGCGGCGAAAGTAGGTGGCGCGCACTTTCGACTTGTGCGACACCACACCCCTCCCCCCCCAAACCGCCGCGCCGCCGTGGCGTAGGGCTGAGGGCCACGGCGACGGCACTGGGAGGAGGGCCTGGACGGGGGCGTTACTGGTGGGACGGGCGTCGTAGCTGAGGCTGGGATCGAGACGCCGTCCGCGCCCCGGCATCCGCCTTGCGATCCTGCAGGAAACCCGGCGAAACCTGAGGAAGGGCGCACACCCCCGCCCAGAGGGAGCAGGTCATCGTCTGAGGTGCGTGGCCCAAGCTGGGGGGCCCGCACGGTCCCGGAGTCCCTCTCGGTGACGCTGTCATCTGCGGCGGCGACGGAGGCGGAGGGGCCGACTGCGTAGGAGGCGCGTCGACATCCATCGGGAGCTCGTAGCCCGGGGAAGCTGGGCCCGGCGGCGAGCGATGTGGCTGTGCTCCCTGGCGGTGAACTGGGTCTGGAATCAAGAAACCGGAGACAGGATCGCGCGGCCTGTGCAAGCGCAATTGGTTTGCGTGGCGCCGCAGCTCCGACCCTGTGGAAGAACGTACAACATACATATTGCGACCGAGCACGCGCTGAATGGTGCCTGGCAACCATGTCTTCTTCATACCAGCAAACACCCTGTACAGCACCGGCGTAGAAACCTGAAAACGCGTAGCGCCATACGAACCGACCCGGTGCGTGAGAGGCTGCAGCAGGTGAAGGAGAGTGCGGTGACGGCGGCCGTGTAGCAGCTCGGCAGGAGACGGGCCGTCACGTGGCATGCATCGATACGTAGACAGGAAAATTTGAAGAGCTTGCTGCCTGGAGTGCTGACCTTTAATCTTCTCCATGTGAGACTTGAATGTTCGAACGAAACGTTCTGCTTCACCATTGGACTGCGGGTGAAAAGGTGCGGTGGTGATATGCTGAATGCCATTCACACGACAAAACTGTTGAAATTCCGCACTAACAAACTGAGGTCCATTGTCACTGACGATAGTTTCAGGCAAGCCTTCGATGCAAAACACTGATGTTAAGGCACTGATTGTACTAGAAGCTGTCGTTGAGTTCATGGCAATCACAAAAGGAAACTTGCTGAAAGCGTCTACCACAATTAACCAGCACGTATTCCAGAAAGGTCCGGCAAAGTCAATATGTAAACGTTGCCATGGTCCCTTGGGGCGTGGCCAGTCTGAGAAACGCTGTGGAGGAGCCGCCTGATGCTCCGCACAAACTGTACACTGTGATGTCATGCTCTCTATCTGAGCGTCCATACCAACCCAGGTACAATGACGTCTGGCCAGTTGCTTTGTCCTAACAATGCCCCAATGTCCTTGATGCAGGAGGCGTAACACTTCTCGTTGCAGGGAACGAGGAACAATCACTCTTGCTTGGTCGTTGTCGGTATGCAACAACAGTACACCCTGACTTAAAGATAATGCATGACGTTGTGCAAAATAACGTCGAACCAGAGGCCGATCAATGTCTTTGGCTCTGGCAGGCCACCCTGAGCGAACAAAACGTGCTACCACACTTAGGTCTGCATCCGCAGCTGTTTCCTGTGCAACCCGACGAGAGTTCAAAGGAAAGTCTGCGACAGCGGAAGCATCTCTGGAGTCTATCTGACAACATGCCATTTCTGAAGAATCAAATGATACATCCTGGCCAACCGGAAGTCGGGAAAGTGTGTCCGCGTTGGCATGTTTAGTGGTAGGTCGGTACAAAATCTCATACTGATAATTTGACAATATCAAGGACCATCTCTGAAGCTTTTGTGCCGTTCGTGGCGGAATTGGCTTTGTGGGTGAGAACAACGACGTGAGAGGCTTGTGGTCTGTCAACAAATAGAATTTTCTGCCATAGAGATAATGATGAAACTTTGTGACGCCGTAAATGATTGCTAAGGCCTCCTTTTCTATCTGACTGTAATTCTGTTGCTTCGGCGTCAGTAGCTTGGATGCAAAGGCAATAGGACGATCGTGACATCCAATACGATGTGACAAAACTGCACCCACACCGTACGATGAGGCATCAACTGCTAGCACTACAGGCTTCTGTGGGTCAAAGGGAATCAAACATGCATCACTGATTAGTGCAGACTTTAAGTTGTCAAAGGCAACCTGGCAATCTTTGGACCATACAAAAGGAACATTCTTCCTACGTAAGTGATGCAGTGGAGCTGCAATCTGAGAGGCATTGGGAATAAATCTGAACTAATAGTTAATCTTTCCCATCACTGCTTGCAATTCATGCACATTCTTAGGAGGAGGCAAGTCTTTGATTGCTCGAAGATGTGACTGTAAGGGATAAATTCCTTGGGCATTAATCACATGGCCTAGGTACTCGATTTCAGTTTGAAAAAACGAACACTTTGCTTTATTACAACGTAGACCTGCTGCAGTCAAAACTTTGAAAAGGCACTCCAGGTTTGCTAAATGTTCTTCAACTGTACGTCCGGATACCACAATATCATCTAAATAGTTCGAACAACACGGTACAGAAACTGTCAGCTGTTCCAAAAAACGCTGAAAAATAGCGGGGGCGGAAGAACTGCCAAAGGGTAGGCGTTGAAATTGAAAAAGGCCCATGTGAGTATTAATGACGAAAAACTTTTTTGACTCGTCATCAAGCGGAATCTGTAAGTATGCCTCTGCTACATCAATTTTAGAAAAGAAGCGAGACTGTCCTAATTTGTCCATCAGTTCCTCAGGTCTGGGCAGGGGATAAGTGTCAACAATTGTTTGACCGTTCACTGTTGATTTGAAGTCCGCACAGAGACGAAGTTTTCCTGACGGCTTGGGTATAATTACTAAAGGCGAGGCCCACTGACTCGCAGAAACAGGAGAAATCACCCCACTGTCGTGCCAACGTTTAAGTTCTTCGGCAACTGTATCACGCAAGGCGATAGGCACTGGTCTAGCTTTACGAAATTTTGGAACTGCAGATTCATTTAAAGTTACATGTGCCACGAAGTCTTTTGCACAACCTAGTTCGGGCGAAAACAAGTCACTATATTTGTCACAGAATGCATTGATTTTATCCTGAGGCACTATTGACGAAATTTGAAGCACATCTCTTTGAATTGATAAACCAAACAAGTCAAAAGCATCTAGTCCAAAAATGTTCTGTGTCGATTTGGCCTGAAGAACTACAAAAGCAACTGTTTTTGTTACACCTTGAAAAGAGGCGGGCAGGCTACACGTTCCTAGCACGGGAATATTTTGACCTGTATAAGCTGTTAACACTTGCTGTGACGGCGACAATTTTGGCGAACCCAGAAGTTCATAAGTATCTTTATTTATTAATGTGACAGTGGAACCAGTATCAAGCTGAAATTGCACCGTCTTATTTTCTATGAAGAGAGTCACAAACAGTTTTTGCTTGCGGCGCTCGACAGGTGCGCGAATGTGGGCAACGTCTGCTACGGTTTGTTTACTGCGCTTGCGCGGGCCGCGTAGTGAAGTAAGCGGCGCAGACTCGGCATGCAGCGGATTAACAACACTGTCACTAGATGGCACTACCGCCGGATCGGCGTCCGCGCAAGCATGCGAAGCTACTCCAGATGTACTAACCACTGCACTACACTTTTGAGTAGCTACTTGATGTCTACTGTCACTAGCTACACAGTACTTGGCACTATTACAAGGAGCAGTTGCAGAAGGCACTATTTTCACTACAGGAATGCACTGTTCATAGTCATTTTGCTTGTCCCGAACCCTTTTCCGTTGCACTGTTTTACGCGCTCGTCAGCGCTTGCTACGTGGTGCACTATATAGTTTTGCCATAGGCGCAGAACTACTTTCTTGCAATTGAGATCCAAGGAAAGCACTGTTCAATTCCACAGCCCGTATAACATTTACAGAATTAACTGTTCTCGCACTCTGCGAAGCACTGTTTCTAACGGTACCGTTCTTTGAGTTTTTAATTTGCATACACACAGACTGTACATGTCCTGATTTGCCACATTGATAAAAGGTTGCGTTGCGACTAGGGCAATGAGCACGCTTGTGGCGAGACACACACTGGGGACAAGATTTACGTACATCTTTCTGAAATGAGCGTTGGCGCCCGTTATTCAAATCACTGTTTCTAACACGACGGGGCGACCTTTGTGTCGCACTTTTACACTGGCTACTGTTCACTGTCCGTTCAGAACGGCCGGTAGAAATATAAAAATCACTAGTGCTATACTGAGAACTACGGCTAGGAAAGCGTCCGTTGCGGTGCATGGAATTTACACTGTGGCTTTGCATTTCTACATCTGCTAAGTCAAAAGTATCATGCGCTTCTATAAGCTGCAGTACAGTGTCTAATGAAGGGTCTGACTGTTTTAGAATTGCTGCCCTAATTCTGGGGTCCTGAATGTTCTGCGTAATCGCATCCCTCAACATCACGTCACTGTACAAAAGTCCACAAGAGCAAGTAAAATTACATTTGCGGGTTAAGCCCTTCAATTCCGTAATCCACTCTTGGTGTGACTACTGCGGTAATTTTTTAAATCTGAAAAATCGGTACCGTGCCGCAGCTACGAGAACTTTTCTCTCATAATGAGCATTTAGTGCCTCTACTATTTGTTCAAAGTCTACATCACGAGGAGATGCGTCGGGGAAAAGTTTTTTCAGTAACACGAAGGTGTTGGTGCCCACCACAGATAATAACAGATGCTTCACTTTCTGACCTGTAATTTGATGAGCCGCGACGAGTTCTTGAAACTGTGCGAAGTAGTCGCTCCATTCTTCCTCAAGTTCGTTGTACTGGCGAAATGTAGGAAGCGGTGCAGCGGCAGGTGTGGGCTGCTGATGTTATGGCTGTTGTTGTTGGTGAGCAGCCTGTGCCGTTAACTGCGACACCGCCTGCAGGAGTTGTGTTATTTGCGCCATCTGTAACTGAATAATTTCCATTAAGTTTGGGTTCGGGGTAGTGGCCATGCTGACCGATTAGGCGCCGCGCATACAAGTAAATTATAACAAAACACAAATGCAATATGAAAGAGGACGCGCTGCAACAAAAAAGTCCACAAAACACTTAACAAAATATCTTCCCCCAAAATTCTTATAATAAGGGTGGGTGGGCGGGAGCAATTTCTGTGTGCTCCGACTACTACTGCTGTCTGGCTGCTGCAAGCGGGCTGGTCCATGGATCGTCTATCACTCCTCGTCGCCACTTTTGTGTCCCAGCCTCGTCGTAGGTGTCGGTGGCCGAGTGGAATGTGACCGACACAGGAAGAAAGATAGCACGCTGGTGCAGGTACGGAGGGGAGCAGCCAGAAACTATAAACACTACAGTAAATTAGAACGAGATATATATTGCACAGAATGTAACAATACTTAACTTTTACATAGTACTGCAGAATGTTGATACATAGTTGTTAGAGGCCTGCCTAGTGCCTGTACGATAGCAAAGTCTTCACTGGTGCCTATCTGATTACGAAGGTCCTAACTGGTTGCTATCTCAGTCCCAAGTGAACGATGTCGTTCACTGGTGGCCACAAGCGGAGTTGCCGCAGAGGGCGCTCGTGGCTGTCGTCGTAAGAACGCCGCGCCGTGCGTGCATGGCGGCGCGCGGCGAAAGTAGGTGGCGCGCACTTTGGACTTGTGCGACACCACACTTTCCTTTATAGCTTGCTCAGTGTACAAATTGAATAACAATGAAGAAAGACTACAACCCTGTCTTAGTCCCTTTCCAACCACTGCATCCCTTTCATGCCCTTAAAACTCTGACAACAGCTGTCTGGTTTTTGTGCAAGTTGTAAATAACCTTACGCTCCCTATATTTTTACTCCTGCTTGCTTCAGAACTTGAAAGAGTTTACCGGGATATTAAGCGAGAACTGTGGGAATCTATTGGGGAGCAATTATCAGTCAAAGGTAAATACCGAAATTATGTTGCAATAGCTTTAATAGTTTCCTTCATATCACTACATGTTACTACAAATGACTTCTAATTTCATATTACTTTTAACATATAATTTTTGAATCAAACTGTCAAAAAGAAGTGTTTTTAATTGCTCAAAACACTACACGATGTTTGTTTTGCCACAGAACGGCGCCAAACCCATTGAAGTATGACTTGAATTTGTCTCTGATAATTTGAGTTGTGCAGTAAGCAGATCCATTTCACTAACCTCTCCGCTTTGCCAGGTTCCGTTTCAGTACATTTTCCCAGTAAACGCCACTTGGCAGTCATGATTGCGAAGGCACACTCCACACATCTTCTAGCCCTCGATAGCCTGTAATTGAAAACTTATTTCTCGTGTGAGAGATTTCGTTTGGAATAAGGTTTCATGAGATAAGTCTTCAAAGGATATGTATCACCAGGTGCATCTAATTATTGCAACGATTCGTCTTCAAAATGTTCAAATATTTCTATAGTCTATGGGACTTAACTACGGGGTCATCAGTCCCTAAACTTACAAACTACTTACGAACTAGGACGGCACAAATATCCATGCCCGAGGGGGGATTCGAACCCCCGACCGTAGTGGCTGTGCAGACTGTTACTGGAGCGCCTTAGTCCCCTCGGCCACCGCGGCCGGCGATTCGTCTTCCTTTGTTAGCATTTTGATGGGATTTCATTTTAATGGTCTATTCCTAATGTATTCCTAATATATCTTTATGTATAACCTAACGTTTATTTTACACAGATTTGCTCATCACATTCAGTGCTTATATTTGTCAGTCTTGAACCAAACAATTGTTTCATTGTAATTTTCAGATCATATGTAGGGCCTAGGCACCTCTTAACAGTTGCATATTTGATATTACATTAAGGTGAAGGTATGTTAGCAAATATATGTCTATGTTAATAAATATATTGCCGGCCGCGGTGGCCGAGGTGACTGAGGCGCTCCAGTCACGGTCAGCACGGCCACTACGGTCGGGGGTTCGAATCCCCCCTCGGGCATGGATATTTGTGCCGTCCTAGTTCGTAAGTAGTTCATAAGTAGTTTGTAAGTTTAGGGACTGATGACCCCGTAGTTAAGTCCCATAAAAAAAAAAAAAAAAAAAAAAAAAAAAAAAAATATTGTAATGTAATTGATGCCATCATTTATTTATAATATTCTAATATTCTTTGGCCAGTTATATCGTCTCTTATGCCTTCAAGTATATAGTCGAACGTTTCTATAGACATGCGGCAGTAGTCTTTGAACTTGCTGGAAAATTTCGCAGTGACTGGCAAGTTGTAAAAAATTCCCCTAAAAATCTGTCTTCATTAAAACTATGTATCCCACTCCTTTTCCTACATTTTTAAGGCAAACGTTCTTGTTTAGCAGCAGCCAACACAAAATATCATCGTCCGAATCACTCATGATAGCTTCTCAACACTTGCAACTGCTGACCTATAGCGTGTAACTGACTGCAGTGCGGACACTGATGACTGTCGGCAATGCACTGACCTGACGCTCACTGTCAGTGTAATCTCTTCCATAGTTTATGTGAGGGCAGTCGGCAGCCAGCGTGCCGCATGGGCTGCACCTACATTGCATCCGAACCTGTCCGGTAATAGGTGATCCAGCGATCCGGCGCCGTCAGGTGTTGAGTGCCTACACTGGGCCCGAGCCGATTCGGCAGCTGACGCACGCGCCACGCTGGCTGCCGACTGCCCTCACATAAACTATGGAAGAGATTACACTGACAGTGAGCGTCAGCCCAGTGTACTGTCGACAGTCATCGGTTTCCGCACTGCACTCAATTACACGCTATAGGTCAGTAGTTGCAGTTGTTGAGAAGCTATTATGAGTGATTCGGACGATGATATTTTGTGTTGGCTGCTGCTAGACAAGAACGTTTGCCTCAAAAAACGTGGGGAATGGTATTCGGTGCTACGTTTTAATGAAGACGGATCTTCAGAAACTTTTTTACAACTTGTGAGACACTGGCGAAATTTTCCAGACAAGTTCAAAGACTACTACCGCATCTCTATAGAAACGTTTGAACATATACTCGAAGGCATAAGAGACAATATAACTGGCCAAATAATATTAGAATATTATAAATAAATTGTGGCATCAGTTACAGCACAATATATTTATTAACGTAGTCACATATTTGTTAACGTTCCTTCACCTTAATGTAATAACAAATAAGTAACTGTTATGAGGTACCTATATATTAAGTAGTTTGTAAGTTTAGGGATTGATGACCCAGTAGTTAAGTCACATAAGCTTAACAAACATTTGAACATTTTTTAGCTATGTTGCCAGCATTATCAGTGACAAAACTTCTTACTTTGCACCCGTTTTTTGACAGTTTTTTAATTCCAAAATGAAACTTCACTCTGCAGCGGAGTGTGCGCTGATATGAAACTTCCTGGCAGATTAAAATTTTAATCTGCCAGGAAGTTTCATATCAGCGCACACTCCGCTGCAGAGTGAAGTTTCATTCTGGAAACATCCCTTAGGCTGTGGCTAAGCCATGTATCCACCATATCCTTTCTTCCAGGAGTGCTAGTCTTGCGTGTTTGCAGGAGAGCTTCTGTGAAGTTTGGGAAGTAGGAGGCGAGGTACTATCGGAAGTGAAGTTGTGAAGCGGCATCGTGAGTCGTGTTGGGATAGCACAGTCGGTAGTGCGCTTGCCCGCGAAAGGCAAAGGTCCCAGGTTCGATTCCCGGTTCCGGCACACAATTTTAATCTGCCAGGAAGTTTCAGTTTTTTAACTGATCTTTCTGCAACCTCTAAAAGGTAATCAGAAGTGTGACATTCATCTTCAGTGTCAATAGTTTCTGTAAAATGTCTACAGCCATCCACAGTGTCACTAACAGGGACACAAAGAATTGGGTTATTGTGCACATTACTCCAAACATACAAAGCCATATATACTGATTTGCCAGTTAGAGATTGTTTTACCTCATACCATTTCTCGTTATAAAGAAGTTAATGTGCGACTTGTTTTCTGTTTGGTGGCTTATAGCCAAGATGAACATTACAATGAAACAATTGTTTGGTTCAAGACTGACAAATATGAGCACTGAATATGATGAGGAAAATTGTGGAAAATAAACGTTAGGTTATGCATAATCATATATTAGCAATGCATTAGGAATAGTCCAATAAAATGCGTTCCCATCAGGTTGTTGGGCAGTAGGATACATTTGAACTACGCTCACGACAGAAGACGAATCGTTGGAATAATTAGATGCACCTGGTGATGCATATCCTTTGAAAACTTATCTCATGAAACCTTATTTGAAACGAAATCGCCGCGGTGGAGCGGCCGAGCGCATTGAGGCATTATGCTACGGTGCGCAAGGCCGTTCCCCGTCGGGGGTTCGGATCCCCCTCGGGCATGGTTCTTTGTGCCGTCTTTAGTATAAGCTAGTTCATAAGTAGTTTGTAAGTTTAGGGACTGATGACCCCGTAGTTCAGTCCCTTAAGCTCTACGTACATTTTTTTAAAACGAAATCTCTCACACGACTGAAAAGTTTTCAATTACTGGCTATGGGGGGCTAGAAGAAGTGTGAAGTGTGCATTCCAATCAAGACTGTCAAGTGGCGTTTACTGGGAAAACGTATTGAAACGGAATCTGGCAATGTGGAGAGCATAGTGCTTACTGCACAACATAGTTACTGACCGCGAAGGTGGTGACTTCTTAAGCTCTACAAACGTAGAACAAGGCTTGAATGTTACCGCCATGACAAGAAAGTGGTTCATCAAGAACGTTCAACAGGCTCAAATAATCAGAGAGAAATTCAAATCATACTTCAAGGGTTTGGCACCGTTCCGTGGCAAAACGAACGCATCGTGGGGTGTTATTTTCTTTTTGACAGTTTGATTAAAAATAATTACTTGTTAAACATAATATGACTGAAATTAGTAGTCATTTGTAGTAACATGTAGTGATGAAAGGAAGTATTATGGCTATTGCAACATAATTTCGATATTTACTGTTGACTTAATAATCAAAAAAATGTTCAAATGTTTGTAAAGCTTATGGAAGTTAACTACGGGGTCATCAGTCCCTAAACTTACAAACTACTTATGAACTACTTACGAACTAGGATGGCACAAATATCCATGCCCGAGGGAGGATTCGAACCCCTGACCGTACTGGCCGTGCAGACCGTGACTGAAGCGCCTCAGTCCCCTCGGCCACCGCGGCCGGCAGTTAATAATCGCTCCCCAATATATTTCCACAGTTTTCGCTTAATATCCCAGTTATGGTAGCCTCTAATTCGCTGGTCTCTCAAGCGAGGCTCATTGCTCACGAGATGATTGAGAAAGTCCTTGTCGACCGACCCGCTCACGGTGCTCCGCTGCCGGACTGGAAACACACGCGTTTGGTCGGCCAATCCGGCAGTCCGGTGCCGGACGGCGTCGTACGGCGCTTCTGCCTCCAATGTAGGCGCGCTCATTAGACAACTAGCGTTTGTTTTTTGCTCCGTTGTAAGCTGGCGCCGAATCGAATCGGAATGGACGACTTCCGGATGCAATGTAGGTGCAGCCTACGCTCCTCATTACGCTCCACTGCACTCAGGCCACGGCCTTAGGACCGGCTACAGTTCAAATCTCCCTGGCAGTAAGTAGTTCGGTTCTTTGCGGACATGAAATCGATTTTGTTGTGCTTCCTTGTCCATCAACAATTTCTCGAAAGCTGAAATAAGACTGTCTATATGAATATAGGGCAACAGTGTGACTGTAGTCCCTTAAGTAATGGAGAATATGGAGGATGGTGTGTGTGAATATGGACTGTTTAGTATACTAAAACACATTATTATTATTACAATCTTTAGTGTATCTCGTGAAAAGACCGCGAAATTAAAAATCAGAGATATTCGAGGTCATCCAGAGCGTTCATTCATACTGGAAACATTCGTGAACGAAACAGGAAAGTGGTAAATAGCATTTTTACCCTCCTCCACATACCAGATAACAAAGAAAGGTAATATGGCATTGTCGTCAAGCTCTGAGTTAGTCTGAAAATTTGAAGTCTTTAAGTAATCGGGAAAACAGAAAAACCAAGTACTCACTACTATACACCAGACAAAAGAGCGACTTAATACTGCATTGCCGCGCGTAATGGCTGCGTGCTCTAAGGCGTCATGCTACGGACTTGGTGGCCGTCCCTGCAGGAGTCAGGCATGGGTGTATTTGTGTTGTTAGCATTAGTGTAAGGTACTTTAAGTAGTTTGTAAGTCTAGCGACTGTGACCATAGCAGTTTGGAGGGACGGGTTTACAAACTGATGGGGGTCGAGCGGTTGCTGGCGCACCCCTTGGTGGGCGCGCACTCAAGTGGCTGGTTATTTGTCAGGAGGCCAGACTCGTAACAGCCACGTTATGCCCTGAAGGAAGAGATAAGGGAGGTTCTGGTGCCGCCGTTGGCGTAATAACAAAATATTGTTCAGTAAAACATTTATTCTGAAATGGTGCACTTAGCTGCATACTGTAAGATTACCGCCCAATAGAAATAGTGGTAATTAATAGCATTTGATAATTAAACAGTATGAAGTTCACTGCAAACATTGACCATGCCAATGCACTAAATGTTACACAATTTTAATCTTATTAATTATGGTAGCAATGTATGTACACAGTTGGGTGACAACATTTATAGTTAGGCCAAAGGTAGAAATTCTCCACGTTGAGATTTGCTGTGTGCTTGTAGCTGACGGGAGGCCAGCGAGCAGGCCGACGTTGGTGGCTTGTTCCAACCTTGGCTTTTCCAGTTCGTTTCCGGTGAGGGGAGAGAGGGACAATGGCGAGTGCCAGGCACAGTGCAATGCACAAATATTGTAATACTACTGGCATTTGAAGTAATACGATGCAGTTAGGAACCTTTAAGGCCCTCATTACAAAATAGCCTGTTGATAAATAAACAATACATTAGCTGATATAGTCACATCTGGCGTAATATGTTTAATTGACAATGAAAAGTAATAAATTACCAACGAAGACAAGACAGTTACACAACTAGCATGGCAATGTTTGTTTATAAAAATAATATATTAACTATTTCTCATTTTATTTTCAATTAATCTTGTGTATTTTATCTTGAAGTATTCAGTTAAATCACTTATCTGTGACATACGAAATTGCAAGATTATGATAAATAGTACAAAGTATGTTTATACCAATATAAATACCTAAGAAGACAATTTATTTAATGTGTAGTGTAATTATTTTGATTTTAAGTAAAGTTTTAGAAATGTATTGGCTGAGCGCTGTACGTTGGCAAATCGGTTAGAACAGCTCACATGGGGAAATTGATGACGTAGGGGAAAAAACCCCGGTAGTTGAGCTTTTGGCGCGCGCGCGCGCGAGGGCAGGAAGTGACGAGACGAGCACGTGGGGTAGCTGGCCGGGCGGCGTCGCTCGGCATCAGTCGGCATGTGGATCTCGAGGTGGTGACTTTAGATTTGTCTGTGGCAATCGCCACGTGTGGTTGCTCGTTGTAGACTGTACCAAGTTAAATCGAGTGCTACTGTGTGTTTGTGAATATTTAGCCGGTGGAACAAGGTGTGCATCGCATTGAATTAAAGTGACTGTGATTTGTTAATGTAACACTGTCGTCGCATAGGCATGAACATAAACGGTGTTTGAGACAGCCACATGGTGTGAAAACAATTCGCGACAAATATTCATTTTGTCTGGGGGCTCACGAGCTATAACTTTATTTGGTAAATGTGTCGACGTATCAGCCACAGGGTTCAAATATTGTGAAATAAACAACATAAAGTGAACTTTCACGTGTTTTCAAAAATAGTAGTTAGTACACCCTTTTCTCTCATTAACTTGATTTTATTATGAATTTGTTTTGTTAATCATATGCAGGGAAGGAAAGCTGCGAACTTGTGATATCATCCCCTAGAAAACGAGTCTAACAGTCGCAATCACAGTTCCAGTGTTTTTGCATGTTTAGGAATTTGGTTCGCAGCTGGTGGTTGTGAGTTTTAAAAATTAAACTTTCTCTATTTTAAACTCTCACCCCGACCTTCACGCTCGCAGTACTCCTGGCGACCGGGTCGCTGACGTCGGCGACCTTCTGCCGTACTGTGCGCTGACAGTGCGACTGCGTCCACACTAGCTCAGCGGGCGGAGGCAGGCGCCCTGCTGCCTCGTCGTTTGTTGTGCAACCGTACGGAAGTACGGTGGAACGTGTGAACGAGAGATTCACACGTCTGGACGAGCGGTTCTCGTTCCCCACTCTAATTGCTGTCTCTCATCATCTTCATACCGGACCGCGTTGACGGTTGTCGTGCGGTCGTGATGTGCGCTGACTCCTGGCCTACCGGCAAGTAGGCGTCTTCCCTAGGAACGCGGGAGTTCCGGTGTGCAGTTCATGGAAGTCCTCCTAGATACTTCCTCTGTGTCCATGGTTGTAGCGCAGGAGTCGAACTCGGAGCTACGCAGGAGTCGACATCTCGCCGGTTGTCAGCTGATGTAGAAGAGTGCTGGAATTCTATAACAGACTTGTACCGACATTAGAACATGTCAGGGATTCGAGTGCTACAAGTGTAAGCCATCTATTCATCTGACCGACTGCTTATGAACTCAAGTGTCGGAGTATATATGGCGTGCGTGGAGCGGCTGATATATCCCCTACGCACTAGTCATGATCACATTGGCCCTGTCATACGAACGTGTCGGCGTTTTTTATTTTGCCGTGTTCACTTAACCCTTTCGGACCCTCTGGCTACAAATGTGTACATAACTTCTATGGTGTCTAAGATGGTTCAGAAGCGTTTTTTCCTCAATGGAAAGAACATGTATACGACACCTGAGTGTTCAATCATTTCATTATGTACAATTACTGCCACCTACGGAAGATCACTATATAAATATTAAGAAGCGGGTGTTGCACTGCGCAGCAGTTTGTGAACGTCAAAGAACACGGAAATTGTGGGTTACCTGTATTCCACTGTATAACGGAAAGTAGTAGTTGTTATTTTGCGATGTGGTTATTTAACGATCAGTTTATTTAGTACAACAGTTGGTATTACAAAATTAATTAATATAGTCCTCAAAAAGCCTTGTTTTTCAGTATACGCAGTGTTGTAGAATGAAAATGGGTGCATATAATTGCATAAATCTTGCTTGTAAAATCATTGAAAATTTAACTTAAGAGTATTACAGCATTAAAAATAATTTCCTTGACAGAGAAAAAAATCAGGTCTGAAAGGGTTAACAGGTTAGCTTGTAGTTCCAGAAGGCTCCGGATATGCGTTGTTGAGTTAGACATAAGCATTGTTTCCTCACATAATGAAGTGACTTGATACTGCTAGTTCGTACTGTTCCATTTAACTTCCGCTGATGCGTGCTATTCAGTTCGGCGCTTATGTGTCCATTCCTGTCAGCTTGACCTAGTAAGTATGACGCAAAGTAGCTGCTGTTCCCCTTCCCCGTTCTGTCGACACAGCGCAATGTTTCTACAGCAACCGAGACTTGGGAAAAACTTACCGCTACAGAGCTGGTGTGCACCAGAACATTAGAACACTCTGAATATTACATTGTGCTGGCCACACCATCTCAGACAGTATCACGACGGCCGTTGGGGCCGCTCGCTTGCCGCCCTGCACTATAGTTGGTGTCATGCGGGAAGGCGCTTTCGTGGAACGACAGGAGAAGCTTTGAGGCGAGGAGCTGCGGTCGAGCGCCAACAGTTGCGCCTGCGGGAGAAACATTGCGTAATTCGCGGCTAGCCACGCGCCTACAGAATGAACATTATTGGCTGTCGGTGTGGTAATGGAAAGGGATACGCAGAGCGGCTGAAAACTGGGCCACCTTCCTACGTGACGCCGACTATAGCCGCCCCTCACTAGGCGAGTGTGCGGAGAATTTGAAGCGTGAAGCTTCTTCCATGTGCGTGTGGGAAGTGCATGGTAGTCAACGAGTGGTACTCAATGCGCTTTGTGCACCAGTATGCATTTCTCTAGGCTCGACCGGCTGACCGGGAAGCGGGAGGTGATGCTCACCCTGGCCTACGACTCGGGCTGTTGCAGCTCGGCTGCGAGCACTGGCGTGCATTCGTGTGTGAGCAACAGCTTCCGTAATGACACAGGTGGGTATGGCTGACTGGGCGAGCAGTTTAAATCAGGAGTAGGCAACCACAAAGCCCCGGCGATCTACTATTTCACACCACCGTATCAAAATGATCTTCTCGTTTACAAAATTCGGTAATTCCTACATTTTAATGCTGTAAAACAACTATATTTAACAAGAAAACTTTTATATCATCACTATTTGATCAAAACATAATTTTTCATAATATTTTGCAAATATTTTCTTACATTTAATGTGACACGTGAGTACATTCTCTTAATCGTGTCCTTGACATTTGGTGTATACACTTATTGGAATACAGGAGTCCGGGTTTTGGAGAGTCACCTTGTTCAGTGGATACTTTTTATAAAGTTGACATTTGAAAGCAGTGATTTGCACAGGTAAGTAGGAGAAATAATGCCTTTATTCTAAGCGCAACATTATTACTTCAGCGTATCTCTCTTCAGTTATGCAACATTTTCGAGAGTCAAATGGTTTTTAATGGTATTATTTCAATTTCTAGGTAGAAAATAAATTTTGAATATCTTACAAAATATCACGTTTACTAACTATAAAAATGCATAAGGTCTTAGTTCACCGTAAAAGTTCCAAAGAAAATATTCTAACCTTTCTGAACGGCACGAAACACACCGCTTTCTCCAGACAGGTACAGCACTACAGATTGAACAAAGATGAATGAAATAGTGTAGCAAAGAGTGGCGCACAGGTAGCTAATTCAACTATTTGGAAAAACACAATCTTAGAGGTTCAAAGTAGATGTTGCTACCACTTCTACACGATTGTTAATAAATTAAACAAATCTGTACCGAATGAGCTTACATTTTCACTGCCAACAAAAACAGTTGTTGATTTTAGTCTACTAATTTTCAAAAAATGTTCAAATCTTTGTAAATCTATTGGATCAAACTTCATGGTCATCTGTCCGTAGCTTACAAACTACTTAAACTAAGTTAAACTAACCTAAGAACAAACACACACACCCATGCCCCAGGGAGGACTCGAACCTCCGACGGCGAGCAATCGCGCGCTCCGCAGCGAGGCGCCTTAGATTGCTTTTTTTTTTTTTTTTTTTCTTTTTTTTTTTTTTTTTTTACCTCGTTTGGTAGATCTATGGGTCGCGGTCGTTTGTTCAGTTTGTTCGTGGTCGTTCTTTGATCATTTGGCTCAGCTTTTTTATTACAGAGGGCGTTGACCCCCTGACCGTGCGCGCTGGGCCACGGCGCCCGGCGAACGCTCGGCTACTCCACCGCGGCAACTAATTTTCTTCTGCCCTCTCTGTACTCACGTGATCTACCAAATGAGCACTCGCGATCTGCCGGTACATCGCGATCGAAGGCTTGCCAACGCCTGGTTTAAATGCAGCACTGTGCACAAAACACGCCTAGCCGGAAACCGCATACAAAAAAATACAGGCTGGCTGATTGCAATTAACAAGACAACTTACCATATAAACCAAACGAGCCAACATTTTATTTAGTTTCAGGAATACATTTAGCCGGCCGCGGTGGCCGAGGGGACTGAGGCGCTTCAGTCACGGTCTGCACGGTCACTACGGTCGGGGTTTCGAATCCCCCCTCGGGCATGGATATTTGTGCCGTCCTTAGTTGTAGGTAGTTCATAAGTAGTTTGTAAGTTTATGGACTGATGACCCCGCAGTTAAGTCCCTTAAGCTTAACAAACATTTGAACATTTTGAACATTTGAGTACATTTATGTTTACTCACGATCGAGGAAATATTGCGTGTCAGTGTGCAAGCTGCTGCAATGCACAGAATACTCTGAAGTGTTGGACCGTGAAGCTGCGACGTTTCTGTATTTTTACTCTTTTTGTTATAGAAAACAGTTGTTTACAACAATATGTTGAGCCAGACATAAATATATCAGCTGCACTCCTGTGTAATTTAGGACAGTCATCTGCACGAATATATTTCTCCTGTTTTGAAGGTGAAGAGTGCAAAAGTTCATCAACATCGGAATAAAAGTGTAGCTTGGTGATGAAGTCTACCGTGAAGTACCTTCGACCAGGCGAAGTGCGCGTTATTATTCAATCACTACCGTCCCTTTTGATTTTAAGTACAAATTCCATTTCTTTTCGCTATGGGATATACGGTATGACAGCGTACAAAATTCGAATCTGATGTAAGTGGCAACGCCAACACAGAATTACCAATTTGGAATTTTCAGCTGTTCGTTTGGGGGTTTCCATTTTTTTTTATTTATATTCTAAACCGCTCTTGTATTACAGTGAAGAAAAATTCAGATCGGTCAAGATATTTCTGAGTTTTAGCGAGATTGACGGAGAGCAATGTAAATGTAGCGCCAGACTTTTCTGTTGCTGAACTTCACCCTTCATGTGTCGAGCTGCTTATCCTATTGTGTAGCATGTAGAGACACATAGTGATGCTGTATTATACTACTTAATTGTATTCAGAACTTAATTACAACAGCATACTGAGGCAACGCATCTTTCTCAATGAACAAAAACCGTTCTTTTCAACTTGGCGAAAATGGCAACATGCTGCTTCTAGAACGCATTATAATGATGTCCACTACAAGCCTGTGACGTAACCTAAGCAATATCATGAAACTAAGCGATAGGCGTGAAACATAGCAGTGCACATATCACTGACGTCTGCAGCGGTATTTTCTAACATACACTTTTTTCGAACATAATTACTACCTCGAAGAGAACAACCTATTGACCCATAATCAACACGAATTCGGGAATTATAGTTGTTGTTGTGAAACACAGCTAGCTGTTTAGTCACATGAAGAAATGGAAGTGACCGTATGAAATTTTTGGACTGGAGATGCCATACAGGACTGCAAGTCTTTCTACTTGACGCCTCTTCGGCGACTTGCGTACCGACGATGATAAAATGATGATGACGGCACACAACACCCAGTCCCATGCCGTTAATCGAACCCGTGCCCCCTGGCGTGTTAGTCAGCGTCGCTATCGTCTGAGCTACTGAGGCGGATACCACGAAGTGATGAGTGCTATCGACAGGAGATTTCAAATCATTCCCTTATTTTTAGATTTCCGGAAGGCTTTTGACTAGCCTTGCGCATAATAGTTCGCGATCGGGAGCGCTCACTTTAGTTCGCGGCTCTGCCGCGAAATAGTTCGTTGTTTTAGTTCGTCCGCTCCCAGTGACGGCTGAGCGGCGTGGTCTGCGCATGCAGGTGGAGGGAGAAGTTCCCCCACCTGCTTCATGCGCTTGCTGCGTGAGCCGCCAACACTATAACGCAAACCAAACGAAACAGTTTGTGGATAATTTCTCGCGTTTAAGTTTACAGTTTTCTCCATATCTTGGCATTATGGAATTTATTAGTCAGATATTGAGGAATGCAGAATACTTCAAAAAACAGATTTTGTAGCACTGAACTATGTAATCTGACGCTCACCTCGAAATGGCTCTCATCAGCAGAAGGCAAACACGTGATTTTTAATTCTGCTGCGTGCCCTCTCGCTATTGCCCGTCGGCCTTCGGAAAAGAATCCAACGAACTAAGAAATGAAATACGATTGGCATAATAGTTCGCGACCGGTAACTCATGTGCGACCGATTGCACATATTTTAGTTCGCGACCGATCGCGCATATTTTAGTTCGCGAGCGATCGCGCATATTTTAGGTCGCGATCGATCGCCGATCGCGCATATTTTAGTTCGCGACCGGTAGCTCTCCTTTTAGTTCGCAGCTCGGCCGCGAAGTAGGTCGCTCTTTTTAGTTCGTCCGCTCTTTTTGGCTTTTGCTACCGCTACTACAAGAAATGTTCAAATGTTTGTAGCACTTAGGGGACTTAACTACGGGGTCATCAGTCCCTAAGCTTACAAACTACTTATGAACTAGCTAAGACTAAGGACGGCACAAATATCCATGTCCGAGGGGGGATTTGAACCCCCGACCATAGTGGCCGTGCAGACCGTGACTGAAGCGCCTCAGTCCCCTCGGCCACCTCGGCCGACCTACTACAAGAGCTCTTTCTTTTGTTATGACAGTTTTTTTTATATAATGATCAGTGTTGCCCAAACGTGTGCTATCACCCGTATTTTTGGGCAATTAGACATCAAATTCTTAAGCAAATAAACCAGTTAATTACACGAACTACTGTGCATACAGAGTACTCGTAGTATTTTATTTTTAAAATGGATTTCTTTATTTATTTAATAGGTCATTACCCACAAATCACGCGATGCTGCGCGCTCTTGCGTCCTCTCACTGTTCACCGTCAATCTTCGGAAAAGGAGCGGACGAACTAAGAGGCGAGGGATCTGCGAACTAGTTCACTTAGTTCGTCTGTGGGAGCGCTCTTCCGAACTAGTTCGTTCGCGAACTACAAAGACTACTTTTGACACTGTATCTCACAAGCGGCTTCTAACCAAATGGTGTGCTCATGGAATAACGCCACATTTGTGCGATTGGATTCTTGAATTTCTCACAGAAAGGACATGGTACGTTGTAAATGACGAAAGTCATTGAGTAAAATAGAAGTGATATCTGGCGTTCCCCAGAGAGGGGCTCTACCGTTCCTTATATTTGTACAATTTAGGAGGCAATCTGAGAAGCTCTTTTAGACTGTTTGCGGGTGATGTTGTCGTTTATTGGTTAGTAAAGTCATCAGAAGATCAAAAGCAGTTGCAAAATGATTTAGATAAAATGTCCACATGTTGCTAAACTTGGCAATTGACCTTAAATAATGGTAAGTGTGAAGTCATCCATATGACTACTAAAAGAAATCCGTTAAACTTCATTTAAGCGATAAATCAGTGAAGTATAAAGGCTGTAAATTCAACTAAATACCTAGGAATTACAAATGCGAACAATCTTAGCTGGAAAGAATACAAAGGAAATATTGTAGGAAAGGCGAACGAACGCTACCTTTCATTGGCAGAACATTCAGAAGATGCAACAGTTCTACTAAAGAAATAGCCTACACAACACTTGTGCGTCCTGTTTTGGAGTGTTGCTGCCCATTGTTTAGTCCCCACCAAATGGGACTGACGGACGATTTGGAAGAAGTTCAGAGAAGGGCGGCTCGTTTTGTATTATCGAGATATAGCGGACCGAGTGTCACAGAAATGGCGTGCGAGTTGGGTGGGAAATCATTAAAAGAAAGGCGGTATTCGTTGCGGGGAGATCAATTTGAGACTTTTTTTTAACGAAATATCTGCTCCTCATGCGAAAATATTTTCTTAGGACCCAACTACATAAGGAGACATGATTATGATAATAAAATAATAGAAATTAGATAGAAAACTGAGAATTAAGGTGTTCCTTTTTCCCGCGTGGTATTAGGGAAGTAAAATAAAAGCGAGTCGATGAACCCACTGGCATGCACTTCAGTGTGATTTCTAGGGTATTTATGTAGATGTAGACGTAGATGTAGAAGTATTAGAAGTCTTTTCTGTAAGCATTGTCTTGAGTGTGGCTTGACGGGTTTGAAACAAGGACGATAAGTAGTTGAGACAGAAAGATGGTTGAATGAAAATACAGTACAGTAAGTCACTACACAACCACATGTACGTAACCCGATGTTCCGACTGACGTTTACAGTAGAGTACTTCGATGCAAAGAGACATGTAGGCGACAGTGTCGAACCCTGTTGACGGATCACAGAGTAAACTACATGTCCTTACCGTACGTCACGACATTTCATTCCTAAATTTTTACCTCAACAAGTGTGAATCACTCTGCAAGTATTCGTTTCAGGAAAAAGTTTTTTTGGACTTTTTTCTTTTTTTGTTAGCTACTGCCACCTTTCAAAGTATTTTTTTTTTAACACCCTGTATATTTGGCATCTAAATCTACATCTACATGGATATTCTGCAAGTCACATTGAGGTGCATGACAGAGGGTTCATCGAACCACTTTTACGATATTTCTCTATAGTTCGATTCTCTAATAGCTCGTGGGAAAAGGAACACCTAAATCTCTCTGTTTTCAATCTGATTTCTCTGACGTTATTATGATGATCATGTCTCTCTATGTAGGTGGTCGCTAACAATATACGTTCGCATTCTGAAGAAAAAGTTTGTAAAAGAAATTTCGCAAATGGATCACGCCGCAACAAATAACGCTTTTATTTTAATGATTTCCACCCAACACGTACATGATTTTCGTGACACACTCTCCCCTATAAAGCGATAATACAAATGTACTCCGGCCGCAGTGGCCGAGGGGACTGAGGCGCTCCAGTCACGGTCTGCACGGCCACTACGGTCGGGGGTTCGAATCCCCCCTCGGGCATGGATATTTGTGCCATCCTTAGTATAAGGTAGTTGATAAGTAGTTTGTAAGTTTAGGGACTGATGACCCCGTAGTTAAGTCCCATAAGCTTAACAAACATTTGAACATTTTTACAAATGTAGCTGCCCTTCTCTGAACTTCTTTCAAATCGTCCGTCAGTCCCATTTGGTGGGGACTCCACAATGGGCTGCCCTTTTCTGAATTTTCTCTAAATCGTCCGTCAGTCCCACCAGGTGTGGATCTAACAATGCGCGGCAATACCAAAAAATAAGACGCACAAGTGTATAGTCAATAAGTTGTGAGACTTGACTCCTAGCCGCGGCGGATTAGCCGCGTGTGCTGGAGTGCCGTGTTGCGGTGCGCGTGGTAGTCCGCCGTCGGGGATTCGATCCCCCCCCCCCCCCCTCGGACATGGATGTTTGTGTCGTGTTTAGTATAAGGTAGTTTGTAAGTTTAGGGACTGATGACCCCCACAGTTTAGTCCCTTAAGCTTAACAAACATTTGATTTGAACTTGACTTCTGGGGGATAGGCAGCCACACGACTCTGTACGTTGCAGACGCTGCCGCATTACAGGTGGCTGACTGTCGATTCAGTTGAAGACTAAAAGGAACCCCATGCTCCCTCTCCAGTTATTATCCAGTTGAGAAACGTCGGATCATCGTCCGCACATCTGATGAGGTAACCACAGTCCTCATGCGATCATCACGTTCTCGCGACAGTATTCGTAGCACACTGTGTTGGGTAACATGAGACATGTTGTCATCCGTCACATCTTTGTGTTAAGCGCCATGGCTGACCCCTACTGGTACTTAGAGAGCGTCTAGCGACTGGGAGGGGTTAGCACGCACCAACATTGTAACTTCTTGGATTTGCGCCTCGTTCGAACTGTTCGTGGCCGACCAGTACCCACATCTTACAAACTGTCGCATCCTTGCACAAAACGTCTTTACCACCTGATTACAACACTACGGCTTAATGCGTCTTCCCATACGCAAATGTTTGAACATGTTTAAATGTTTGTATAGTCTTAGGGACTTAACTACGGGGTCATCAGTCCCTAAACTTACAAACTACTTATGAATTACTTACGAACTAGGACGGCACAAATATCCATGCCCGAGGGGGGATTCGAACCCCCGACCGTAGTGGCCGTGCAGACCGTGACTGGAGCGCCTCAGTCCCCTCGGCCAACGCGGCCGGCTTCCCATACGCCTGCAGCATCATTTCAAACGTTGTTGCAGCGGTTTTGCCTAATTTCTGGCAGAACTCCAGGTTTGCCCGTTGCTCAAACTGTGACTTGTCAAGGTGCGACTGGCGCAATCAACTTACAATAACGACCGCATGTCTTTTGCAGGGACGAGAGACTAACTTACATTACACATAATCACGGAGCCAGCTATGCGCTATAGTGCATCTCACGGCCGTCATGCAGTCAGTCTCAGCACTAATTGACTATGCCACGTATATATTTTTTCCTTTTTTTGTCATAGTATATGTATAGGAATGTTCACGTTGAGTTCGCTGGGGGATGGCCGCGCTATCTGAGGCTCTATGTCCAGATTGCGCGGCCGCTCCCGCCAGAGGTTCAGGTCTTTCCTCGGACACACACGCGCGCGCGCATCTGTGTGTCTGTGTGTGTGTTGTCCTTAGCATATTTTAGTTTAAGTAATGTGTAAGTCTCGGAACCGATGATCCTTGCAGTTATATCCTTTCGGTATACAAATGTTTGAAAATTTTTTCCTTGTTACATCGTGGACGCAGGATCAAAACGACATAACAGGAATCTTTATATTCGCTGCAAGTGTATGACTACAGTTGAGACGGTACCCCTTCCTAAAAATGTTTATTCATCATTTTTCTAACTATACCTATTTAATAAGTATAATATCGTTTACTGCTTCTAATTAGCTTTATTTATTTGTAGACTACAGCTGTTTCGCCGTATTTGGCATTTGTGAAGTGGTATTCCATTTGTTGGTAACACACACACAGCATCTGTACCTCTATGTGATATTTACAGGTACCTTTCTTAGAAAGTCGTTTTTCAATAATTTTTAATGTAATTACTTTCTTATTTCCAGAATGAAACTTTCACTCTGCAGCGGAGTGTGCGCTGATATGAAACTTCCTGGCAGATTAAAATTGTGTGCCGGAACCGGGACTCGAACCTGGGACCTTTGCCTTTCGCGGGCAAGCGCACTACCGACTGTGCTATCCCGACACGACTCACGATGCCGCCTCACAACTTTACTTCCGCCAGTACCTCGCCTCCTACTTTCCAAATTTCACAGAAGCTCTCCTGCGAACCGTGCAAGACTAGCACTCCTGGAAGAAAGGATATGGTGGAGACATGGCTTAGGCCCAGCCTAAGGGATGTTTCCAGAATGAAACTTTCACTCTGCAGCGGAGTGTGCGCTGATATGAAACTTCCTGGCAGATTAAAATTGTGTGCCGGAACCGGGACTCGAACCTGGGACCTTTGCCTTTCGAGGGCAAGCGCACTACCGACTGTTCTATCCCGACACGACTCACGATGCCGCCTCACAACTTTACTTCCGCCATCGGAAGGCATCGTGAATCGTGAGTCGTGTCGGGATAGCACAGTCGGTAGGGCGCTTGCCCGCGAAAGGCAAAGGTCCCAGGTTCGAGTCCCGGTTCCGGCACACAATTTTAATCTGCCAGGAAGTTTCACTTTCTTATTTGACAGCCGTTTTGATGCTATGTGTTTATATAAATAACCTTTGATACTAAAGCAAGAAGATTTATAGTCTGTACATTAAGCTTCAACGTGATTGTTTTCTGCTTCAGTTGTTCCTGGTGGTTGTTTACAGCTTCATTCGTTCTTCATGGACGTTACTTAACGTGTATACTGGAATACAAGCAGTAACATTGTCTAATAGTTTGTTCCAGTGGTATGCACACTTTAATGCGGTCATCGTATATACAGTGGCCCCCGCATGTCTCCACACATATAGTGTGTGACTGTGTGTTTGTGCGGGGGAGGGGGGGGGGGGGGTTGGAGGTTCGGGAAGCTCAATGGCGACGTTATCAGCGCCATACAGATATAATGGATTTCGTTGCAGACCTTACGGTCTTGGAATGAGATTTCACAGACTGGTAGTATACCAACACACACAAAGAGTTGTAAAGCGCTATAACCAGAAGCTTGCGAGTAAAAGGGCTGTAAAGTTTTACGCGGAGCGCATATACCGGACAATTACTCTGCTTTTAGCTGCCGCTGCGGTCAGACGTGCCTGCCGTTTATCCCGCCTACGATAGCGCTATCGCCGCTGCGCGCTGGCTAAGTAATGCGACCTGTGAATATTCTGTGTTAACGTATTGCGTAAGTGCAAACAGTGTTTTAAGTGAGTTCTTTTCCCCGATGCTTCGTGTTTCGGCGGAATTTCGTCTTTCACCGGAATTACTTGTCACTGAAGGGCGTGGCAGAGATCATAAGGAAAGATATCGTAGTTTTCTTGTTCGGCGACAAACCCTACCGGTCCAACCGACAGCTCTTGAAATCGACGACTGGGTTACAGAGATAACTGGAATCAATCCTGACCGTGTACACGCCATGCAACTACATGCTGAAAAATACCGTATTTTTATCAAATTTCTCAATCCAGTAATGGTTGAAAAATTCGGGTAACTCAGTTGAATCTGTTCAAAGAGGTAGATCCAAAATCATTATTTCTACCATTTTGAATGCCTTCATATAAATTGGCAAAAAGTTAATCAAGGATGCCGTTTCCATATACGGTGAGCCTAAATATGTTTTTGATTAAAGGTGCTAAAAACTGTGTAAATTTCAGTAGTTTAATGGCATCAGGTGTGCAGAAAGGAGATCAACGCCAACATTCCATTTCATATATTCATGGCTGGTCAGTAAAGTACATACAGTATATTCTGGTCCGGTGCCTGCGTGTAACATTTGTAACGAGGTATGCCACTTCTGACTAGACTGCTCGCACCGTGCTTTTGTTCTAAGAAATAATTTTACTCACCGGCAAAAACTCACTCTACGTGATGTGTTGCCGAACAATAATCAGTCCCTTCCACTTAATGATAGCAGTCAAATTACTTCTGCTGTGCGCATCACAGACAATAGTGAGTTCCCTCTGTTGAAAACAGTGTCTAATCACGTTCCTTCTGTTCAAAATGTTCAAGTGTTTGTAAATCTATCGGACCAAACTGCATGGTCATCAGTCCGTAGCTTACACACTACTTAAACTAAGGTAAACTAACCCAAGGACAACACTCACACCCATGCCCTAGGGAGGACTCGAACCTCCGACGGCGAGCAACCACGCGCTCCGCAGCGAGGCGCCTTAGACCGCTCAGCTACTCCACCGCGGCTTTCTTCTGTTCTCCGTTGCGACACACAGACTTAAAAAAGAAAAAAAAGTCGTTAGGAACGAAGGAATACTGATTGGACGACGAGTCTCACTACATTATATTTAAGCCTACAAAAAGAAACCGCGTAGTGCGGAACTGGTAACAGAAACAAGTAGTACACCATTGGAAGTATGGACAGCACGCAGAGGTATCCCCACCACTGGAAAATAATGCGTGAAGCGACAATGAAGAAGCGGCTGATCGAAAAAATCAAATGTTTATATAGCTTATGGGACTTAACTACGGGGTCATCAGTCCCTAAACTTACAAACTACTTATGAACTAGCTAATACTAAGGACGGCACAAATATCCATGCCCGAGGGGAGATACGAGCCCCCGACCGTAGTGGCCGTGCAGACCGTGACTGGCGCGCCTCAGTCCCCTCGGCCACCGCGGCAGGCGCGACTGATCGATGAACAGGAAGTGATAGAGCAGAACCGTAATCATGAACCAAGATCAACAACTTATCACATAAGCCATTCCTATGGAGACAGTGGAAGAAAGTGTAAAAGTAAGCCTAACTTTCGAGCAGGACTTTTACACTACTTCCGAAAGATAATCGCAACACACAGATGACTTGAAGGAACTTAAGTTTCTCGTAATCAAGTAAAACAAACACCTGAGAAGGATGACGCGAAGCCAAAAAATAGACCGTTCGAAGTAATCGCAGAAAATTCTAAGTAGAAACACTGAAGTAATACAGTACCCAGAAGTAATTAATGCAACTGGTTGGCCGTTATTAATTTGTTATAATACAAGAGACGAAAAGTCCCATATTTATATACAACCTTTGAAAATAAAGTTTGATGAATAGTCCTGTAACATTCAGGTAAATGAACTACGAACTACAGTTTCCTTACTGTCCTTCGAAATAGTCACCTCCCATATCTATGCACTGCCGAGCTCTGCGATACATGTCCTGGAAACTGCGCGAAGTCCTCCTTGGGCTTAGTATTAAAAAGGATCGTGACGTTTAAAATTCGACCACTGTACGTAACAAGAGCCTTGTATTATCACTAAAATTAGCAAATGAGGTCCGTGTGAACTACTGGTTACTCTCTGCTACAAAGCCTTGTTCCCTGGCCCAAACTGAGAACTGACTAGCTTCAAATTACTTCAATAACAGGAAGTTAATACTACATAGCAGTTCACACGTTATTACACACAGACATAAAAATAAGCAAGCCACAACAATTAAAGTAATCTTATAGAGGTGGCTAAGAAAACATTTATGGCGCAACGGAATTTAGACATTAATAAAAATTGCATCTGAACTTGTTCTCAGCACTTGTGAACAACAATATTAAATAAAAGAGGGAAGGTGCTCTAAAACTACAATTTATAGGCAACTTACGATTATGCTGAACTTAAACTTGTTTATTCAGATAGAAAACAAGCAAAATGGGGAACCAATTTCGTTAATACAATAAAAATGTATTGATTCGGACGGTGCCCAGCCTAAGTTATACATGATTTAACGTTACTGGGGGGAAGGATTCACAAACAACACTCATTCGCTCACACACACGCAATGCCACAGCGAAACTCACCAAAATCAGCGTGCTGAGACGAGGCGGAAGCAGACGCCGGTATCGTAGGCGAAATTCAGCAAGTCGGAGGTAGCACAAAACACAATATAAATAAACACTTTGAAGCTGGCTCTGGTCTGTCGTGCCTGTTTCGAGATGGTGCGCGTGTATAGCCAAGTTAAATTACATCTGAATTGGACTGCGAGAAAATACGCTAACGGTGACGCACGGCTACGTTACATGAACGCACTCCAGTGAAGGTGAAGTGGTTGAAAATCGGATTCATTATACAAAATCACGGTGGATTCTTAAGTTGCAGTCTGTTAGAAATCGACCTAAGTACTGGTTTTATGTGAGAAGTGGCATGAATTCAGGCGACTAGCTGCAAACCCCGGAAGTCGGAACTCGGACCCACGTGGTTCCGAAAACCGATAAAATTGAATAAATTCAGTTTCCGAAAAATAAAGAAAATTAACTTCAGCATGCAAGCCATAGAAATGCTTAGAATTATATAAGGAAGCGAATGAAATACAGTTACACGCGATAGGGGGCGATTACAAGAGACGGATGAGGTCCTTTCTCAGAAACACTACAAAAATGAAATAATTAAAAAGTCGGAAAAATAAAAATAGGAATTACGGCATGCAAACCATAGAAATGTTTAGAATTACATAAGGAAGCTATTGAAGGAGGTTGTACAAGGCTCAGAGAGAATTACTGACAATGACAGAGTGTGTACTACCAGTCGGAGAAGAGACAGCAAAATTAAAATAGGCGGGGAGAGAAGATCGCGAAATATTAGTGGAAATCAGAATGATGTCCCGCATAGTTACTTGGCTGATGAGCATGGAACAAACAAGAGTGGAAGCTGAAGGCTTTGTTGTATGAACCAACCACGTGGAACACATATCACTCACGGAAGGAAACGATGAGAAGATTTTTACAGGCACTGTATAAAATGAACATATCACCAATTATTAATCGGGCCCCACAAAGCTAGAAAGTATTTACACAGAGTTCATACACCGCCACATGATCACAAAAGGTTTTAACATACAAAGCCGTTATCAAACTGCAACTAGAATCACACACACCGCATTTATCTATTGGAAATCACTGAAATGAAAAAACGAGAACACATTTCCGCACAAGATTGGAGAAAATATTCCAAAAAATGATTTTAAGTTCACGAATCCAAGTTAAATGTGCTAGTCAATGAAACGCTACCATCTCCAAAAACAAGAGCAGAACCAACCTTACCTCACCAGACGATCAACCCAGAATGATCAGACCGAGCGGCCACCAGACGCGGGAAGCCACCGGAAGCCGGAAAATCCAAGAAACAGCGGTGGTAGGGACGGAGAGCGAGTACATTCGAGCTGGAGAAGGCTCGCCGACTAGACTGTAACCAAAGGGTATAGAAACCTATTTGGTAACCTCAGCAGCTATCACCTCTGAGCCAGAGAGAACGATGCAAAGCGAGCTATCACTCCTCACATTCAAACAGGCATAGATTCTCGCACATCCACTTAAAAGTAAGACAAGTATGTATTCTCACAGGGACAGTGGCGTAGCGGATAAGTCACATTCATGCCACATTAATTAATATAATAATAAATTATTAACATAACAAAAACCTAGCAATATTAACTAATATTTTAACACACGAAATAAAAATACTATTCCCCAAGCCTTGAAAAGAGTGGAGTTCAAGTTTTAACAAAATGATAATCTAGCGACATTAGATAAATTATAACTTTACAGAAATATACAAAAAATATGGAAGACGACAGGCGGTCGTCTTTCACTTTTCGTTGGATATTAGGAAGGTTGTCAAATCCCTTTCCTTTCAAAGCGAGTTTGAGTCGATGGAATAGGAAGAAGTCTGGAGGATTGAGATCCAGCGAGTATGGTGTTTGTTCAAGTTGCACGACAACTCTCCAGCCAACACCGTCAAACAGTTCCTGACAAGAAAAAGGGGTGGCAAAACTTGAACATCCATGATACTCGCCGGATCTCAATCCTCCAAACTTTTTCCTATTTCCTCTATTCAATCTCGCTTTGAAAGGAAAGAGATTGGACGATTTTCCTGACACCCAACGAAACATGACGAGGCTTTTGAACACCATCCCAAAGGAAGACTCTGCACAGAGTTTGTGGGTCATGTAACGCAGAGCACAGCGGTGCATAGTTACGGGACGTGGCATTCCGAACAGTAAGGTAACTGTAGTTCATAGTTCATCTACGTTCATGTTACAGGACTGTTCACCGAACTGCGTCAGAGGTTGTATTAAAATGAATAGCTTTGCAGCATTGTCGTTAAAACTCTGAAATAGTTTCGCTGATTTAAATATTTTTGTTTTATATTATTCGCTTTAATACAAGGGTAGTTTAGGAAAAAACTCGAGAAAAGCCGAAGGAACAGCTAACAAATAAAAAATAAATAAATACAAATCGAAAATCCGACGCCTGTTGTCTCCCCGAAAGGCTACCAGCCATACAGAACTGTTTGGAAGTTGCCGGAAGAAACAGGGGCATACTGCTACTCCTTCGATGCATCGTAATAATAATACGTGAACACGAAAAGAAGAGTACCGATTTTTAATCTTATCTTTCTTATATGTAAACGAGAGTGTCCCTTTGTGCGTTTGTTTAGACAGTTCATACATCTCGACAGTTTTATTCCGATCTTGATGAAATTTTGCACATTTGACCTTCAAAAGAAGAGGAATGTGACTGTCTTCATAAAATTTCTGGTTTCGGATGTTGGGGAGTATTTTATTTACAGACTTTCGACATATACCTACAGTATCTTGCAATCTTCAGAATCAAATCAAGAGGGCCCCTTACAAAAGATTTCCGCATCGTTTTGCAAATTATTAGAACGTTAACTCATGTATGTATGAATGTTTTAATGGAGAGGGTTTTTATAAACTCTAAGTCAGTATGTGGTGCATGACAAAGGGTACTTTGCAATAACCATTGTCAGTGTTTCAGTGATCACAACCAAAGTTGATATATTGAGAGATGACAGCCCATCTCTCATCTTTATTAACTGTGTTTATCGTTCATGTAATGATGTAAAGTGACCAGTACATGCATTTTTCTATTGCTGTCCGGAATGCAGTGCAGGGAAGATTTTTGCTGAAGTGAGAAACACAGCTGACTTTGTCTTGACGGGGGAGAGTGGAATTCCGGTGGAGGCGGCCGTTACAGCACCAGCACCTGCGTGCCGTGGGGGCCGCGCTGTAGGGGTCCCGATAGCAAGGTGCCTCAGTGCTCTGGCCGAGCACCAGGTTGTAAATGTGTTAGCCTAGTGTCCCAAACGGAGGAGGAGCATTGTCTGCGCTTTTAGAACCGCTCCTTCCGATTTTAGAAAAAGGTAGCCGGCTCCTCCGCTGAGACAAGCGCCCAGAATCTTGTCTGCTAAAAAAGGAAGACAACACTGAAAGTGGCTGTTTTTTCTAGAAGCTTGGTTTGTGCGTCTACAGTGACGGTTTTGACCGTTCGTGAAGTATCGCGCCAAAAGTGTGTGCGGAAGGGGTAGCCGACTCTGATTGGCTGATGTTCAAAGCGCCAGCTTTTCGAAATCGGCGGGTGCACTGTATTCCCGACAGCAATAGAAAAATGCATGTACTGGTCACTTTAACTCATTACACGAACGATAAACACAGTTAAAAAAGATGAGAGATGGGCTGCCATCTCTCAATATGTGTGAGTTTTCATAGATAACGGGAGGAGGAGATCAAGTGATGAGGCAGACTGAACAAAGAGAGGACAACGAGATGAAACGGGAGCACGAGGAGATGGCCGAGAGAGAGGAGAGGAAGAGACGGACAGCAAGAGAGAGAAAGGGATGTGAGGGAAGATAGACTGCGAAAGTATGTAATAAATACATACCCAGCCAACAGGGATTTTCAGATAGTATGAAACTAACTCTAAAGACGTTCAAAACGAGTATCAAAATGAGGCATTTGGAAACCTGAACAAAACTATTAAAGTATGTAGTATTTAAAAAAGGTAAAGCAGTCAACAACCCGAATATTACTTTGAACACGATAGTTCTTTACTAGGCATGGTCCAGTTTGGAGGTGGCATGCCGTTGCCTTCCTCCGACCTTTGAACTGACTTACCCAGTCAGTTATAGAGGGACCTACAGTTTGACGTGGGTTCCGAACCATGGTGCTACTGCCACTGCCAGAGGTATAACAAGTGGAAAGTAACAGATAAAAATCGTATGACGTGAAGGGGATCGAACCCGCGACTTTTGAATTTATAGTCTGGCACTCTACCACGGTGCTACCGGACCGCACTTTTAATATCAAAATTACTGAAAGTTTCAGTGGCACTAGATTTAGTGATTTACTCTCTTTATAGCTATTTGTTCAACTGTTTCCTCTCTAATTAGAGTAACCAGTGGTGGCTGGCGCTTGAGATGACTGGGGGTTCACTTCTTTGAGTGCCGGAACTTCATATTGCTACACCCCCCCCCTCCCCAACTCTCGGCGCGTCAATGTTTCGGCGACCCCCAGAGACTATTTGGCGCATAAAAAAAATGGTTCAAATGGCTGTATAGCTTATGGGACTTAACTACGGGGTCATCAGTCCCTAATCTTACAAACTACTTATGAACTAACTAATACTAAGGACGACACAAATATCCATGCCCGAGGGGGGATTCGAACCCCCGACCGTAGTGGCCGTGCAGACCGTGACTGGAGCGCCTCGGTCCCCTCGGCCACCGCGGCCGGCCAATTTGGCGCATATATTTTCGGTAAAAGATCTGCAGAATATCTTACCTCTGCTTGTTGGCACTTGCTTCAAAATGTTCAAATGTTTGTATCTCTACAGGACTTAACTGCTGGGTTTTCAGTCCCTAGCTTACAAACTACTTAAACTTACCTAAGGACAGCACACACATCGATGCCCAAGGGAAGATTGGAACCTCCGACGCGGAAGGCCGTGCGATCCGTAACGTGGCGCTCCAGACCGCTCGGCTACTCCCGCGCGGCGCACTTGCTTCCCCTAGAGCTGAGGCGTCGGCCTACCAAGCTTCTTTGTTTCACACTTTTGTTCCAAGCTTATGGATAAGTAATTTGTTTCAAAAAGATTCTGAACGTTTTTCATTTTTCTTTGATAATAAACGCCAAGAACATATGAATACTCAAATGAACACTAAAACACAGCAAGTAACTGATTACACTGTTAAGTGACTAACGAAATGAATCTGTTACGATGAAGAGATAAGCTACCTTCGGGTCACGTGATACTATAACCAGCACCCCCTCCTAACCTTACGCATATGCAAACGCTGCTCTCCCCCACATCTTTTCATACAGTTAAATATTTGTTACATAGAAGAGTATAAATATCATTTACCCTCAAAATCGCGACACTTCTGCTGAAACGTTCAAAGATATATGGCAAGTAATAATATAAACGTCATTGTTCTTCCGGTATCTGTTAACAAGAAGATTGGATTAAAAAAAATATTGCTTGCAGTCGGTCTCGAAGCCACTACCTTCGACAGCGCAACGTGTTGCTGCTAACCACACGGCTATTCTTGCTAGGTGGAGAGGAATGACTCAATTATTATTCATGATCGGATCTTCTGAAGGCTTTTAAAGTTGGTGCGTCTTTAATTTATAGTTATAAAATATTTTTCCAAATATGACGTGTTCTTGATGAATCTTCAATGCGCCCAAAACATATATGAAGGGCGGATGTTGCCTTTTTGGAGGATTTGCCCATGCGAAAGGCGAGGTGCGCAGTAGCTCTATTGCCTTTGCTTCAAGATCATTTGTGAGTAACCGCCAGAGCTCGAGTAGCCGGGAGCTGGCGTCTCTACCAGCTCCAACGCCAATGTTAAAAGCGGCGTTTCCCCTCGCCCCTCCCTGCCGCGGGAGCGCCCATATACTGCTTCCAGGGGGTTCAGAAGACAATCTGAACATCAGCCGCGCATGAGCAATGCAACGCTATGGCCACTGCCGCCTATTTTAAGCGGTCGCGCCAAAACTCGTATACGTGCTGTCTCCGCGACGTAAAACGTTTTTTCATGTGATAAAAATACTTCGAATGTGCATGCAAAATGACCTGATATAAGAACGAAACGAAGATTGATAGTTTAAAAACACTTTTTATTTAATTTATTTTTTTAACTTACTTCACGACGAACTTTTTTTCTGGGGGTTCACTGAATCAGTGAACCGATAGTTCGTGCCGTCACTGAGAACAACTTATTTATTTTTCTACACTGCTCAAAACTATTAGGGGTTAAGGTGAGATATCATACACAATATACATATGGTAACGTATTTTATTCAGATATTGGTTATAATTGTAATTTGTGTGTGATACAGTACGAGTTTTTGCTGTCTCAACTCTGTAATTGACGTTTACATGGCGTTTACTTAGAGCGAGGTACCATGGGGCTACCAGAATAGTGAAAAAGTCATTCCAGTTGCCCTCTAATATGGTGTGTGATCACCTCAGACGGCCAGTACAGTTGTGAACCAGCATGGAATGGACAGTATGAGGTTATCAATCGACTGTTGAGGGATATTTGGCCAGTCTTCCTTGAGTGCAAAATCCAGCTCTGCAACCGTTGTGGAAAGTGCTGGTCTGTCTGCAATGTGTCTGACAAGTGCATCCCATACATACTCAATCTAGATTATATCCGGTGAACGAGCTGGCCATTCCATTCGTTCTATTCCCCCGGTTTAAAGCACGTGGTCCACTATTGCAGATCTGTGGGGACGAGCGTTATCGTCCACCAGAAGGAACCCGTCTCCCATAGCACCAACGTAAGGCACAACAAAAGTTCGAAGGATCCCTATACATCTGAGCAGTCAAAGCACCATTGTGGACGACATAGATATCCGTACATCCACCAATATTGACTCCTGCCTCACCATTCTTCCATCACCATGATACGGTGTTAAACTAACTTGAACTAATCTAAGGACAACTCACACACACCCATGCCCGAGGGAGGACTCTAATCTCCAATGGCGAGCAACTGTGCGCTCTGCAACACAAGGCACCTTAGACCGCCCAGATGAGGGAATGACGATTCTCCGACTGAACACAAAATCATCTGTAAACAGAAACGCCATTTGCTACGACTCCAATCCTGATGTTCCTCCGCCCAGTTTCTGCGGACTAAACGGTGTAGTGGTTTTAATGGGACACACACCATATGCCTCCGTGCGTAAAGGTCACATTCCCAAAGGCGATTTCGGACTGTTTGTGTTGATATTGCGCGTCCTGTTGCTGCCTGGAGAATGCGTTGCAGCTGAGTTGCATTCAGCCTCATGTCTCGGCGGGCTTCTAACCGGAGGTAACGGCTATATTTTGCTGATGGGACTTAACTACGGTCTCATCACTCCCTAAACTTACAAACTCTTATGAACTAGCTAACACTAAGGACGGCACAAATATCCATGCCCAAGGGGGGATTCAAACCCCCGACCGTGCAGACTGTGGCCGTGCAGACTGTGACTGGCGCGCCGCAGAACGTTCGGCCACCGAGGCCGGCAGGAAATGAAAGCAACGCAAATGCTTTGCGAGAAGACATGCTCGCATTAGAAAAGCAGAAACTACTGCTGATGCAGAAGAGACTAAATTAACCCGAAGCAAATGAGAAATTAAGACTGGATGAAGATTATTTGTTTCTGATGAATATTCTGCCTGCGATGAAGAAGTTGTCTGACCTACAGAAATTCCGTTTTTGGGGAAAGATCAATGATTGATTGCTTGAAGCTATGACTGAAAATGACCGTGACTGGCGCGCCGCAGTCCCCTCGGCCACCGCGGCCGGCAAACACTTAAGTTCATTCTGCCGATGACAATACTTCAGAACCTAGATATCTCAATTTTTTTATTTTTTTTTTTATTTTTTTTTTAAACTGCGTGGTCATCAGTCCGTAGCTTACAAACTACTTAAACCTAGGTAAACTAACCTACGGACAAACACACACACCCATGCCCCAGGGAGGACTCGAACCTCCACGGCGAGCAACCGCGCGCTCCGCAGCGAGGTGCTTTAGACCGCTCGGCTACTCCACCGCGGATATCTCAATTATTTTGACCAGTGTATATAACCTTCATAACTAACCGATGACAGGCAATAATTTTTTCTTCAATGCGAAGGCAGTCTCAGGTCTTTACTCTTACGGGAAACAGTTCACAAAACTAGATGTTTGAGTAACATTGGGCAGGGAAAATTGATAATTTTTATCTTACGGGAGGCTGCTCGAGTAGTTCGTGTAGTTGCGATGATTTGTGCAGGGGTTAACGCAACCGCCTAGCAAGCAAGAGACACTTTCAACTCTACCCTTTCGCAGTTAATGTAGTACATTCGGTGAATACTGATTTTTTTTATAAGTTCAGTATTTCAAATTAAGCACAAATTTTTCTTTGGTTTATTAATTTGACAGGAAAATCGAGAAAATGATTTTCATTTCGCTTGTAAGTAATTTACAATACATAATCTTCCATTCCTAAAATGTTGTATTTCAACTCCGCATTAAATACAGTTCAAACGGATTCTAGTATAAAATAACACATTAAAGAACAAAGATCTAATCTTATGATTGTGACTGGAATCCATACGAATTGTGCGATATCGTCGGTAACGAAAGTAACGAGTAACGATACGTTTATAACCAGTAGTGTAGCTTTCAGTTAGGAGTAAACTTTCAACGTTCTATCTGGCGTGTAACAGCTGACGGTGCAGGGCGGGTCGGCAGGACGTGGTTAACTGCGGCACATTAGCCCCTGTTGGCCTGCCTGATCTATTTCACGCCTAATCTAATCACTCAATCTAACACTGCAGCCGGTGCAATGTTGCCCCAGTTCCTAGCTGGTCCGCCCAAGGAGTACGGACTCGTTTGTGCCTCGGTTGCACAGTGCTAGAGTGCCAGACTACAAATCCAAAGGTCGTGGTTCGATCCCCACCAGGTTATACGATTTTTATCTGTTACTTTCCACTTGTTACACCTCTGGCAGTATTGCTCATGTGAAAATAATCGAGTAGCACCGTGGTTAGGAACCCACGTCAAACTGTAGGTCCCCCTATAGCTGGCTGGGTAAGTCAGTTCGAATGTCGGAGGAAGGCAACGGATTACTATCTCCAAACAACACCATGCCTAGTAAAGCGCTGTGGTGTTCAAACCAATCTTCGGATTGTTTACTGCTTTACCTTATACAACACTTTACAGGGTCTGACTAAAACATCTACCACAGTGTATAGAGGTAGAAAGCGTGATCTTTCGTCTCCAGTAACATCGGCTGCATAGAATTTGTACGGAAATCTCCACAGCGTAGCGCTGCGATCATTTTGCGCGCTGTGTTCATCTTTATAAACGCTATGTCGTGTGCTTCGTTGCAAACTTGTGGATGTTTAGGGTTTTATATGAAGATTTGTCAGTGGTACAGAATGCTAGTGGTATTCGATATTAACTTAAACCAAGCAAATATTTCGACTGAAATTAATAGCTGGGTGTGCAGTCTCCTACGCTGAAGTTACGATGCCTTCCTGTTTTGTGTCTGGTTGTACGTCAGGATATAGAAATTGCAAGGAGGTAAGACGCTTTTTCAAGCCACCAAAAAATCTAGAAAATTTTAACAGATGGAAAAAAGTTATCCCGAGAAAAGACAACTACCCAACAAGAGATTGGTACCTACATTTGTGATGCTCACTTTGCTGAAAGTTTAATATTAAAAACTAACAAATTCATTATTAATAGCAAGGAAGTAGAAATTCTCCTAATCAGTTTGCACTAAATTCACTTCCTCGCATTGTCCCGAAATTAGCCAAGTATTTGTTTAACCCGTTAAAGCCAATAAAATTCCATACAAACAGGAAAGCAGGTAGCAAAATTGTGAGTAAAACACCCACCAAATGTCTAAAAACTTTTGACAGTGATCTAAGTGATTGGTAGGTCTAATATTGTTTTTATTTTAGCATGTGGTAATTTTTATTCATGGCCCACTTTTGCTCTATGGCCTGGTAGACCTATGAGAATTTTCTTCTTTCCAGCTGTAGACACACTCCACTATCAAAGGATAAAAATGCAGCCCTCGGTCGCAAAATTAAAATTATTTAACCTAGTTTCGGCAGTAACTATGATTGCCTTCATCAGAAATTATAAATAAAAACAAATCATATAGGTAGCCGGCCGCGGTGGCCGAGGGGACTGAGGCTCTTCAGTCACGGTCTGCACGGCCACTACGGTCGGGGATTCGAATCCCCCCTCGGGCATGGATATTTGTGCCGTGCTTAGGATAAGCTAGTTGATAAGTAGTTTGTAAGTTTAGGGACTGATAACCCCGTAGTTAAGTCCCATAAGCTTAACAAACATTTGAACATTTGAAATCATATAGTAAAAGTTACAACTCAGCTGTAAAGCTTCGTGACGTAAGCGCCCACCCGCTGCTTGGCCGGTCAACAGCAGCCCCGTGTGGCGTCGTGTGAAGTAGGGATGGGAAAAACCGACCGGTTAAAACCGATTTTAGTTTTTAATAACCGGTTTTTTCGGTATTTATTTGGTGTCGGTTGTAGGCGGTTTATTTTAGTTATTACTAAGAACCGGGCAAAAAAACCGATACGACTACTTCCTGTAGTAGTGGTTCAAAATCAAAATGTGTTTTTTGTAGATAATTTAAAAAATTAAAAATAGTAGACCCTAATATGTATGGCTATTCCTAAAACTTCCACTGCTGTGAAATATTAGGTCATCGCAGTAACTAAGAAAAGCGAACAGTGATAATTTAAGTACAATACCGGCAGTCAGAAACGCGCAACAAATGCGTGGCATAAGAACTTAAGAACTGGTGCAAGTATTAAGGCATCGATGCACCTGTTGCCGTGTGGCGTGGCCTATTAGACGTCGCGCGTGCACCGGCAGCGTACAAGACTCGCCGCCGTCTGGTCATGCGGCAGTTCCTTGCTGTCCTCGCCAGACATCGGTTGTGTCTTAAATGGCACCATCCCGAGTGTGGAAGTACGGTAGCAGTGAGGTACACTGCTCCATTAACTTAAAAAAGCTGAAAACATGTGGAGGTACAACGAAGATGCTGTGTCATTTAAGGAGAAAGCATCCAAAACGTTTCTTGGAATAGAAGGTAAATTCGATTCATATACCTATGATGTACTATAAGCTTGGAAGAATAACTTTTAATGAATTATCATAGTGTTATGCTAACAAGTTTTATTAATGTGATTCCTTGAAAGCGTGGGGCATTTTTAATGACCAATATGGGTTTAGGTAACACTGATCATGTGGTGCGTCGCGAGGTAGCCGTGCGGTTTGATGCTCCTTGTTACGGACTGCGCGGTTGCTCCAGTCGGAGGTTCGAGTCCTCCCTCCTCCCTCGGTCATGGGTGTGTATGTTGTCCTTAGTGTAAGTTAGTTTAAGTTAGATTCAGTCTAGGGACCGATGACCTAAGCAGTTAGGTCTCATAGTAACTCACACCCATTTGAACATTCTTTGATGATGTGGTACACAGCTTTCCTAGTTCAATTTACGTAAATTTATACTGACAACAATCATACTGTTAGTCGGAACTGTGATTTTTTTTTTTCGAAATACTTCTGCAGCACTGATTTAAGTTCATTTACTGACTGTAACTTATATGTATATTGTGTATATAACGATATATTCGTATTCGCTGGCTCACAAGTCCAACTCACGGAGTGGTTGGCTCAATATTCCCAACTGCCGGATGGAAATACTAGGCCAGTAAATCTGTATGCTTCGTATATCGTCGTCTACGGACTCCTGGCTAGGCTTACACACACTCAAGAAGGCGTAGTATTGGGAGGGGATCTTGCAAAATATGGAAAGACTAGTGATTTGTCGTATAACGTAAATTTACCTATATTTTAACAAAATTTCGTAAATTTCGGTTTCGGCCGAAACTAGAAGAACCGAAAATTCGATTAAGGTTTCTGTTTCGGCCGCAAAATATGTTTCGGCCGAACTCTACTGGGAATAATAGCAATAAAAAACCGAAAACCGGTTATTTAAAAAACCGGTTATCTTGAGCAATTTTTACAGTGCGGTTAAACTCGAGATGAAAAGAACCGGTGTAACCGAAAACCGGTTGTTTCAGCAATAACCGCCATCCCTAGTGTGAAGGCCGCTAGTGGATATAATGTTCCGCCAAGTTATACCTGAAACAGACTGCCACAAGGTCTACTACAACAGTGTCGCCGTGTGTTCTGTAGCTCAGGCCCGCAATAATAACTACGATATTGCATGCAGACAGCAAACCAAGTCACTTGCCACAACATATGACACGTTTCGAGAAAATTTTTGGGTCTTTATAATGAATAAGTGCGACAAAATTTCACTTGTAAAAAGTCATTGCCTAGGAGAAAGGAACGAGTTTCTCAGGAGCCCATCAGGCTGGGGGCCCTGGGCCTGTGCCCCTTGTGCCCCTATGGTAGAGACGGTGGTGACTAGGACAGTGTTCACTACCTGTAGAATACCGCTCGAAAATGCGCACAGTGACATTTCAAGTGCTTCAATGTTACGAAGGAGAGAATATTTTTGGTTTAGGTTCTTTTGATCTTTTTCATTTTACTGTGCAAGACAATGCTTTAGTTGTGAACACTTTTGGTGCTAAAGACATTTTAGAATGGTTGCTGAAAGACTTTCCGGATTTATTTTCTGCAGGACTAGGAAGAGCTAAGGATTTTGCTGCGCACATTACTCTAAAGGAAAATGCCACACCAAAAGATTGCAAAGCTCGTGATGTACCGCTCACTTCACGCGACAAAGTTGCAATAGTACTTCACACAGTGCAAGAAAATGGTGCAATTGAACCAATACAAGCTAATCAGTGGGCTAGTCCGCTTGTTATTTTGCCGAAGCTGTCAGGTAGCATACGCATTTGTGTTGCTTTCAAGGCCACAGTAAATCCACAAACAGTTGTAGACAGTTATCCTTTGCCGAGACCAGAAGATTTAATGGACCGATTAGGTGCAGGCAAATATTTCTCAAAAATAGATTTGCGCAATGCCTACCTTCAGCTGGCACTCGACGAAGAATCGCAGAAAATTTATGTTGTCAATACTCATCTGGGCTTGTTTAAATATTTGCGTCTACCTTTTGGCGGAGCATCCGCGCCCGCAATTTTTCAAATGCATTTGGAACAGCTTACAGCTCGGATGCCTTGTTCTTCAAACTACTTGGACAGCATAGTTATGTCAGGCCGTACCCCAAAAGAACTAAATTAAAGAAAAAATATTACAAGTTTCGTCAGATGCAGGTCTAAATTGTCGCTTAGATACGTGTGACTTTTCAAAGCAGAACTGCAGTATGTAGGACACGTGATAAACAGTCAAGGTGTGCACCCCATGAACTCACATTTGCTTGCCATTCGTGACCTGCCAGCACCAAAAGATGTGAAAGAATTACAGTCCGTCTTGGGAACGTTAACTTACTATATTCGGTTTATTCCCAACGCAGCACAAATTGCAGCCCCTTTGCATCGGCTACGCTGTAAAAATGTTCGTTTTGTTTCAACAGACGAATGACAACGCGCATTTCAACAGTTAAAAGATGCATTGCTCATTGATCGATGTTTGGTGCACTTCGATACGGAAAAACCAGTTCTTTTGCAAGTTGACGTGTCATCGTATGGCCTACGTGCGGTGCTGTCACATAGACTCAGGGATACGGACCGACCGATAGCGTTTGCGTCAAAACTTTTGACAAACACACAGTGCCGTTATTTTCAAATTGATAAGGAAGTGTATGGTGTCACGACATTCCATCACTATTTGTATGGGAGAACATTTTATTTAGTAGCTGAGCACAAACCTTTACAGTCATTGTTTCATCCAGGCAAGGCGATTCCTACTCGCACGGCACACAAATTGCGACGCTGGGCATTGCTCTTATCATAGTATCAGTACGAGATTGTATACAGACCCACAACTCGCCAAGGAAATGCCGACGCACTTTCCCGTCTTGCGATTGGCCCTGATAAAGACTTTGACGGTTCTGCGACGTCTTGTTGTCAGGTAGATGCACAGGAAGATAGTTTGTTGTTATCCTTCCCGTTGGACTATAGAACTTTCAGTCCATAGAGGTGTCAATCTAGTTTAAATGACGGTGGACAATCGCGTGTGTTGACCACGCGACGTTTGCAGAGAGAAGTATTGAACTTACATCACCAAGAACATTGGAGAATGGTTCGCACTAAGCAGTTAGCACGGCGACACTGTACTTGGTATGTTATGGACGCCCATAAAGAACAGATGACGTCATAGTGTTCAGTCTGCGCTACCAACCAGTCCGCACCACCACAGAATTTTTTTTTGCGTGGCCCGAAGTAGATTCACCATGGCAACGAGTGCATATTGACTATGCTGGTCCCTTCTGGAACACCAAAAAATGTTCAAATGTTTGTATAGTGTATGGGACTTAACTACGGGGTCATCAGTCCCTAAACTTACAAACTACTTATGAACTACTTACGAACTAGGACGGCACAAATATCCATGCCCGAGGGGGGATTCGAACCCCCGACCGTAGTGGCCGCGCAGACCGTGACTGGAGCGTCTTAGTCCCCTCGGCCACCGCGGCCGGCAATCTGGAACACCAAGTGGCTTATTGTGGTTGATGCTTTTATAGTGGTTACCTATTTTCAGTGCCAATGTCTTATCAATTTCTAGTAGCACGATTAGGGCGTTATTTTCAATTTTTTGTCTGGAATGTCTCCCTGAACTGATAGACTCTGACAACGGCCCTCAGTTCACATCGCACGAATTTCGCTCCTTTTCTGCACGCAATGGATTTAAGCATCTCATCAGTGCACCATTTCACAAAAAGTCAAACGGCGCTGCGGAACGCTTCGTCCGCACATTTAAGCAACAGATGTTGAGACTCCGTTCGGCGCACTCACTTGAGGCAGCTTTGCAACTGTTCCTCGCCTCCTACCGTTCGCATCTACGAAAAGGGTCATCGCCAGCTGAGCTTCTGCACGACTGCCGCCACCGCACCTGCTCCATTTGCTCCACCTACTGCGCCGCCCGGAGCAGCAGTCGACGTCAAGCAAGTATCGCTTCGCTAGGCGTAACCGTCTTTTACAGAGTTTTTAGCGGTCGCAGACGATGGGAGCGGGGTGAGATCATCACATATTTTGATGCTTCCATGTATGAAATTTCAGGACCTGACGGAGTTGTACGCAGGCACCGCAACCAAATTCGCCCTTGTTGTGTACCCCGTGATCCTTCTGCGTTTTTCTCAGCAGATTCGCGCGACCTCGGCAGCCGCCCCCGCAGCAGATCTCCACGGCACCGCGGCCTGACTTCACGGAGCCCTCGCCGCCTCCGCCTCCGCTCGACATCCCGGGACTGGACCAGCGCGCTACGCAGCATCCGACGCCGACGTCGACACCGACGTCACCGTCTACGTCATCATCTGGGCCCCAGGGCATGAACGTGGACTCTTCGGAGGTTTCCCCTGAGGACGTTCCCACGCGAGCTCAGGCCGGATGGTGGGGATCGGCCGGTAGTCTGCCGTCCTCCGCAGCTACAGACTCCGGTCCATCACTACGTCCACGAGCCTGCCTCCTCCCCCGTTGTCGAGGTCCTTATACGACAACAGTCCATTGCTTGGGCGGGCGGGGGGGGGTGGAGGGATGTTGTGGCGTAGTGTGAGCGCTACACGCCAGGCACACGAAAACGATTGTGACATAGGCAGCGGATGACCGGCAGCCAATCACACGCCGGCACCGCGCCTCCTGGAGGGAGCAAACGAGAAGCGCGCCCTCTACAAGCAGCTATATCTAGGCCGACATACTCTGGAAGGACACTCCGAATTCGACTCCGAACTAGGCAGTTCCAATGATTCAGCGCAGCTAGCACCGTGCAAGAAGTCGCCACCGAGAACAGACATATCTCTCCTAAACCAAAGTTGAGTATTTCGTGTAAACATTAGAAAATAAAACTTGTATTACTAATCTGTATAGATCTGTCCACGCATACCGCGCGTCCTGAGCAGATCCTGTCCCGAAAGATAGGCCGAAGAGGACAAAACAGTCGTGTTTTTCCATCACTCATAAACAGGCAAAGAAAATAAACTTAGAACAAATTACTACAGTAAGACAGGTGATAATATTTTAACGGAAAATGATAGTGTAAATGTGGAAGAGATATTAAAATAATAGTTTAAAGAGGTCAGAAATGTTTGGATAAAATTATAAAAATACAGGTAGATCTAAAGTGGGCAGTAAAACACGACAGTGCGATTCTTTCCAAGCACATCATTTACCACCTACATCAGATTTTTTGTTTCTTTATTAATCTTTGTCAAAGAGAAATTCTCGGATATCGGCAGTCTAAAATCGGTGTATGGAAATACAGTCAGCAAGCTCCATCCAATGCATGGCGTAGGGTATTTCGTACAAATATTAGCCATTTCCTTTTCAGCACCATTCCCATATCGAGCAATGGAAAAAGACTTCCTTTATGTCTCCGTATTAACCCTGAATCTCTTACTTCATTCTCACATTCTCTGCACTCTGGCCAATTAGCTACCTTCTCGAGTCTCACAAAAAGTCTTAATATTGTTCAAATGTTTGTAAACCTGTGCGAAAAAACTACTATGGTTCAAATTCAAATGTTTGTAAATCTATCGGACCAAACTGCGTGGTCATCAGTCCGTAGCTTACAAACTACTTAAACCTAGGTAAACTAACCTAAGGACAACACACACACACACCCATGCTCCAGGGAGGACTCAAACGTCCACGGCGAGCAACCGCGCGCTCCGCAGCGAGACGCTTTAGACCGCTCGGCTACTCCACCGCGGCACTACTATGGTGATCGGTCCCTAGCATGTTAGCAGATAATACCTGCCATCGATGGTACGAGAATTACGGATTACTCTCGCAGCTGTTCGGCGTAGCGTAATGGACGGCGAATTCAAAAATGTTCAAATGTTTGTAGAGCTTATGGGACTTAACTACGGGGTTATTAGTCCCTAAACTTACAAACTACTTATGAACTAGCTAACACTAAAGACGGCACAAATATCCATGCCCGAGGGGGGATTCGAACCCCCGACCGTAGTGGCCGTGCAGACCGTGACTGGAGAGCCGCAGTCTCCTCGGCCACCGCGAATTAGTTTGTGATGCACGAACTTGGTAGGCGCGGTGGCTCAGAGCGCTCGGTCAGAGGGCTCAACGACCTCCGTAACGAAAAAACTGAGTCAACGACGAAACGATCAAAATAAAACAACGACCACAAAGGACAGATCACACCGAAGAACCAATTAAAAGAGACAAAAAGAAAGAAGGCTCAACGCCATCTGTAATAAACTGAGCAAAATTCTCAACGAACAACCCAGAACGAACTTGAACAAACGACCGAAAAGCATCAATCTACCTGAACAACAAAAAATATATAAATAAATTTAAAAAACTGTCACTGGCGTGTTCCCCTTTTCCTAAAAGGTCTTCGCACACTCTTGTTAATTGAACACAACTACAAGCGAGGAATGTCACGTGACATCTCAGAACGTCTGGTTTGCGTAAAATCATGTGGCGGTGTCACATCGCCGTTATTTTTGTAAATATCTCTGGAACCATACGAGATATGAAAAAAAATACCATAAGAGAACAAAGTTGTGGGTAATTTTCTCCTCTACAAATTCTATTATTCAGTATTCATGTCAGATTCTCGGTTAAGCCGTTATTTAAATTTAAATTTAAATTTAAATTTAAATTTCGAGCTGTCAAAAGGCGATCGCAAAGGCCCACTTTTTGTGTTACTACCGTAACCTAAGGTGGGCCAAAATAATGGAGCGAAGGTTGGAACGGTATGTCGTTCTCAGGTTCAAATTTTTGTAAAGTCTAAGGGACTAAACTGCGGGGTCATCAGTCCCTGAACTTACAAACTACTTATGAACTAGCTTATACTAAAGACGGCACAGACAACCATGCCCGAGGGGGGATTCGAATCCCCGACGGCGAACGGCCTCGCGCACGTTAGCATAGCGCCTCAATGCGCTAGGCCGCTCCGTCGCGGCCGTTCTCAGGTACTACCGTTGACAAAGAGTAGAGAAATTGTATCCAAAGGAGACAAAGGAAGATCAAGCGAGTTGAACTATAAGCATAATGTCGAAGGGACGTTAAATATTAGGTCTTTACAAGACAGATTTGATTTCAGAAGTAGATCTAAGAAACTTCCTACAGGGCTGTAGCAAATATGGATAATGCCTGCTGAGAAGAACTGCCAGTAATGTTACTAGGCTACTTTATGGACTAACTTTGCGGGAGAGTGCTGTACGACGGGAGAGATTCTAAAGTACCTCGCCAGTGATAAAAGTTTCGGCAGTGGCTTAGTAAAAAGTAGATAAAAGATGGTGGTTTTAATGGTTCAGGCTAGGAAGACTAGCCGTGCGTGAGTACAAAACATAAAACGTTCACCTAACAGTGCGACATTGTGAGAAATGCCCTCGCTTGAGAAGTTTTTCAGCTCGCTCGTAACATTCGCCCTTTCTTCGGCCTTGTAGAAGCATCAGAGTGTCGTTATACACTCAGTCGTTTTTGTGGCAGACGCGTATTGATAGCGCCAAGTCTCATTACCCGTGACGACGTAAACCAGAAATAAACTGCCCGCACTTTTCTTTTCTATGACGTCGCGATAGCTGTTCACACGTCGAGCTGTGAGGAACAGACTTTGAACACACATTTATCCCGTTACGCTGTGGAGAATTCCTTGAACATTTGATTGAAAGATGTTCCGTTTGTAACGTCATATAGATTTGTGAGGACAATGACAATACGGCCACACGTTAGCTCATGAACAATGCTTGCCCACAAGTGACACGTCAAATACACGTAACACACACCGCCAAAAAAGTGAAAAGTCAAATAACTACAGTTTCTTCTCACTGAAAAATATGTCCCCAACGTACACAAAGAATGTCACAACTCTACATAGCAGTTTGTTTGCTTCAGGAGAGCGGTGTTATTTTCGTTATAAGCTACAGGAGGAGGACAAAATAATACAAACACCATTCAGTTGTTGTAACCTGGAATCACTGCGTACATGTTAACACTGAGACGCGACCACAGTGAACAATTGTACGACTTTTTCACGTTACCTGGCAGTATATTACACGATTTCTTCTGCAACGGCCAACACATGTGATCGAGGAAGCACGTGATCTCTCAGACGTCCAAAGAGGCCAAGTAGATGGTATGCGGTTAGTGGGAGAACCTGACGAAAACGTCTGCACTGTGTAATGTGTCCTCGGTAAAGACGGCGTACACAAAAAGAGGTAAAACGACATTGGCGAACAGGAATAGTGGGCCAAACCCGAAGCTTGTATCCATTCAGATTAAACTACAGGGTGTCTCACGAAAGACGCCTGCCAGGCGTCCGCGGATCGCGCTGTACGGCTCCCGGCCGCCGCCACCGCATCCGCCAGCCACGGCAGCGCCCGATTCTCGGACTCGATTGTACCGCGAAATAGTAGTAATGAAGTGAGTGTTGAGTATTGTGAACACTTTTGCCATAGTACAGGGTTTCTCACGAAAGACGCCTGCCAGGCGTCCGCGCATCGCGCGGTACGGTTCCCGACCGCATCCGCCGGCCACGGCAGCGCCCGATTCACGGACTCTATTGTGACGCTGGCTCATACACTGAGTTAAAGTCTAAAAAACATTGCCATCTGAGTAACCTAAACATAACTTTATTTACAGTAGATGTTCAAAATGATGTCCCTCTATCGAAAGAGCGGCCGACATCTCTTGAACACATTTGCGAACACTCAACGAATTTCGGCTGCTGAAATCTGGGAAATGACTAGTTGAATCCTGTCTTCCAACTCTTCGAGTGTATGGGGATTGCTTGCATACACATTGTCTTTTAACATTTCATAAAGATAAAAGTCACAGGGATTTAGATCTGGAGAACGAGGAGGCCAGTCAACTATCCCATCATCAAAAACACTTCGTATTGCTGCCATAGAAGTATTGGCAATATGTGGTCTTGCATTGTCCTGCATGAAATAACCGTACAGCTTTTCGTTGGGTGAAAGTTCTTGAAAAACTGGGTGCAGGATATTGTTCATATACCTGTCAGAATTTATTGTTTCGTGGAAAAGATTCGACTAGTCAATTCCCAGATTTCGGGAGCCGAAATTCGTCGAGTATTCGCAAATGTGTTGAAGAGATGTCAGGCCGCTCTTTCTAGAGAGGGACATCATTTTGAACATCTACTGTAAATAAAAGTAAGCTTAGGTTACTCAGATGGCAATGTTTTTTAGACTATAACTCAGTGTATGAGCCAGCGTCACAATAGAGTCCGTGAATCGGGCGCTGCCGTGGCCGGCGGATGCGGTCGGGAACCGTACCGCGCGATGCGCGGACGCCTGGCAGGCGTCTTTCGTGAGAAACCCTGTACTATGGCAAAAGTGTTCACAATACTCAACACTCACTTCATTACTACTATTTCGATAAAAACTGTACGGATGGAGTTGCTAAGCCCTTAATAATGGAATCAAATGTTGAAGTGTTTGGAAATCTGTGGGACTTAACTTCATTGGTCATCAGTCCCTAGGCTTACAGATCACTTAAACTGACCTAAGGACAACACACACGCACCCACACACAAACACAAACACACACACACACACACACACACACAAGCGCGCGAGCACGCTCCCGACAGAGGACTCGAACCTCCGACGGCGAGAACCTTACGCTTTGCAGCAAGGCGCCTTAAAGCGCTTGACCTCTCTACCGCGGTAATAACGGAATCCAACGCAAAGCTGCGAAGAAAGTGGTTGTGCGATCATAAAACCTGGACAGTTGAGGACTGGGAGTATACGGCATAGTCTGATGAATCATCGCTTACGTTGCTTCCTAAAGAACCGGGTTTATGTGTCGCGTAAGATGACTGGCTCATGGCCATAGGTATTGCGTTGCATCGAAATTTCATAGCTTCTAGATCACTTCATAGGTGGAATGGGTGGGAAAAGATGACATACGGTGTAACATATCGCATTCCCGTGAGAAATTGCGCCAGTACTGTCTACACGTATTCTGAGTGGCTGTCCCCACCTCTGTATGAGACCCCTCTATGATTTTTTCAATTATAAATATTAGATAAACTAATGTATAGAACTGGACGTGATTTTGTGTAATTATGTGTTTATATGAGGCTTTATTGGGATATGTTTCGTTTATGTAATTATGCTCTAGTTAGCAAGAACATTCTATGTAGAAGTTCTAGAAAATGCGCTTCGCGCCAAAATTGGTGGTACGTAGGAGCAGCACTGCCCAGTGGCAGGCAGTCCAGCACAAACGGCTCTCGCGTTAACAACTGTGACAATCGCGCTCTTAAAATAGTCTGTCAGACAGTTCAAACTTCTTTTTTTACAGCTACTGTGATTAGAATTCAAGTGTACTAGGATCATGGACAGTATACGTCGCTTGCTGTTCCACGACATATAAATAAATGTTATGGAACCACTGGCATTCCTTCTTGTTTGAAAAATAGCCACAGTTTTAAAAGTTCCACAGCACTTCACTTCAAGATACAAGGGTCAACGACCCGTGCGCTTCTACTGCGTGGTGACAACAACGGAAAAGAAGAAGCCAGGTTAGTGAACAGAAACTTTAAAAGCAAGCACTGACGATGCACGTATCTCTACGGCCCTGACGTGCAGTGCTACGTAATTAAATCTTGTGACATTGGCACGAGTGTGGTGGGAACACCTCCGAGAGAAAGTGTCACAGAAAGTGTTAGAGAGACAAAAAACTTTCCAATTACTTTTATCAGACTCTCTATCCGCCTTTAATCTCTCACCGCACCATAATCGAATATGCTTCCTGCAGTTAAGCATGGTGGAGGTTCCGGCATGATTCGAGCATCTGTATCGTGGTATTCCACAATTTCTATCTTTACCCTCAATGATTGGATAACTGTGAATTAATGTTTACCATACTCGACAGGTAACCGTGCACTGTGACCGACATATTTCTAACAAACACTGGCATATTCCATGAAGATAATGCGCCCCCACAAACAGCCAAAAAGGTTCAGGCGTGGTATGTAAAGCATCAGAAAATCATCAAACATGTAACCTGGACAGCCAAATCGCCATGTCTCAACAAAATTGATCCGTTATGGTGAGGTATAGAGCAGAGAGTGAGGATTACATTTACAGCACCAACATCGTTGAAGTAAGTGGCGGATGGTTTGGTACAAAAATTGATGGCAGTAGGTTGCAAATAAAAAGAAAAAAAAAGAATGAATAGAATGTAGGAATATGTATCTCTTACAGTTGCAGCTGTTTTCAAAGTCAGTGCTAGGTCGACCCCTTACTAATAAATAAATATTGTGTATGTGTTAGGTGTTCAAATTATTTGGCTCGCCCCGCATATTCATGATTCGTCACGGCGAGAAGACTGTTGCTTTTCTCAAGTATTTCATTTTTGAATTGCATCTCAGTTCTTGGTGTCATTCAATATGTCTCTTGCTTTTAGTTGTTGGTTCAAGCTGCCGCCGCACTCGCTGCAGCAGAAGTGAAGTCAGTGTAGGAACTTTGTGAATGTACGGTGCATACAATCAAAGAGGATATGTATCTGAGGACGTTAAATATTTTTATGGATAAGTACACAGAAACAGCTGGTAAGTTTTCTTTGCCTTGTCCTCCTGCTCCTTCCTCTTCGACCGCTGCCTGAAACGAACCTGTAGGGGTCACAGATTGGCTGCACAGATTTAAGTTCCGTGCCAGGCTTTTGTTGCCTCTGAAAGCCTGCCAAGAATAAGTAAGTCGGAAATCACTTCGATCGCCAGAACGAGCAAGGCCGGGGCGCTACGGCTGAATAGTCCCGGAGAAGCTATTTGGTATTCTGCGCGCGCCGCTGCAGCCAGACGAAAATTGTCTTCCCGTCTCTTGGCTCGTAACATCATCCGACTTTTGTCCGCCAGAGGCGAAGCAGCAGAAACGTAGCAAATTGTCAATGTATCGGTAACTTTCTGTTTCCTTACACCCAGCCCTGTTCCCGAGAATGGAAACAATGTGAAGGATACATTACAACGTTTCATATTCCTAGCGACAGCCTCAGTTTTCGAGAAAATTCTCTGAAAACTATCTTCAGAAATTCCTTTGTGAGCACACTAAAAATGTAAACGGTTGTTAAAACGCACTTGACCTCTTAGCAATAAATAATCAAATGAATGTTCAAATGTTTGTTAAGCTTATGGGACTTAACTACGGGGTCATCAGTCCCTAAACTTACAAACTACATATCAACTACCTTATACCAAAGACGGCACAAATATCCATGCCCGAGGGGGGATTCGAACCCCCGACCGTAGTAGCCGTGCAGACCGTGACTGGAGCGCCCCAGTCTCCTCGGCCACCGCGTCCGGCAATAAATAATCCTGAGCTTACAAGGAGCATCAAAACGGTTACAGGAATTATTCGTAGCGAGAATGAATATCGAAAATACCAAATTCACCAAAATAAACGAAAAATACATCTATTCAGAAAATCAGAGAAAGCTTCGCTTAATGCCCTCTTGAAGGACTATCTCCACTCCTTGCAAATCAGAAACGTAGGTGTAGACCAGATGTAGCTTGAGTTCAAAGAAATAGTATTAACAGAAAATAATAGATTTATATCTAACTAGCTGTAAACCCGGCGTTACCCGGGTGTTTATTTATCCTACACTCTCGTAATCCACAGCGCCTCCCCCGCCCCCCCCCCCCCCCCCCCCCCCCCCCACTCTCAGCATCCACCTCTTTCTCTCCAATCTCTCTGTTCGTTTCCACCTTTCCCTCTCTCGACAAAGTTTTCTACTAGGTACTCTGTCATGTACCATACAAGTATTTAAGAACCCAGTGATCTTCCTCTTGGTTTAAAGGTAAAGGGTGCAAAAATTCATAACGATTGGAGCAAAATATGCATTTTGTAAAATTCCGTAAGCTAAGTACCCTCCACCACACACCGAACGAAATTTTATACAGACAGTGACATTCCTCTTGTTTTCAGGTAAAGTGTGCAAAATTTCATCAATATCGGAACAATGAAATAAAAACCCACGGTCACATTGAAAAACGCACTTTCTTGCTCTCAAATATTCCAGTTCAAGCATGCGAAATTTCGTGAAAATCGGAATGAAACTGTAGATTTCATGAGTCTGTAGGAGGAGTATGCTCCTCCCTGCACCTATCACAAAATACTCTCTTAGCTGACGTTTTCTAGCTATAAATTACATTCCTGCCAAATTTCGGTTTCATTGGTGAAGTAGTTTTCGAGATTTCGTGTTTAGTCAGTGAGTGAGTGTCCTTTCGCTTTTATATAGATAAAGATTAAGAAAACAGATTGCTTAATTTTGGATGCAAGAGAATTAAGGTAGACTTTCAGACAAAAATAAATAGTAAGATGCAAATCTGTAATGCTAACTTTATTTGATACACGTTCATGCCTGATGTGACAGTTTTACGGCATCTACAGCGAAACTGTTGTGAGTGGTAGACTTGTTTTCGTTTCATCATTTTGTGGAGGGGGAGGGTTCGGTTACAAAACGCTTCATAAAAGTCCGAAATTATATCAAACTTTATTGCAGGTCCCTAACTACTCCCATTTTCCAATAATTGACGCATAAATCTGGGTATTCTCAAGAGGTGGCCTCTCATTATTTATGACGTCATATCTCCTGAGCTATGTGTCGTTCTCTTTTGTTTTTGGATCAGGATCCTTCGTGGGCGTACGTACGGTGGACAGTTCACCAAAGTTTCATTGCAATCGAATGAATGGTTTATGAACACATAGAGGACATACAGACACACATTCATTTTTATATATATAGATAAAGAAAACATGGAGCTGATCCCCCTTGGTACACTAAATCAGAACACTGTTGCAGAAACAGCGAAAACAGCATGCCAAGTTTACACGATTACAAAATCTCTACGACGGGCTATCCTACACAGAAGCTCCAAATTTTTACTCCAATGCGAAATGCTTACATTAGCTTACACGACATTTGGAAGAAAACCGAAAGAGATTCTGCTTGTATGTAAAATATACTAGGGACAAGACCAAATAATAATTTACTATCCGATAGTAACAGTGATGCTACCGATGGAAGGTCTTAAAGCAGAGTTACTAAACACAGCTTCCTGTAACTTCTTCAGCAAAGAAGTTATTGTTGTTGTAGTGGTCTTCAGCCTAAGACTGGTCTGATACAGTTCTCCAAGCTACCCGATACTGCGAAAGCCTCTGTATAAAAAGGGCAACCTACGAGTGTATCATTTGGACCTTCTTACTGTATTCGTCTCTCGGTCTCCCTCTGCGATGTTTAATCCACACATTCACTCATCTCTAAAATACTAAACTAAAGATTCCATGATGTCTCAGAATGTGTCCCACCAATCGATCCCTTCTTTTAGTCAAGATATGCCAGAAATTTCTCTTCTCTCCAATTCTGTTCAGCACCTCCTCATTAGTTACACCAATCTAATCTTCAGTAGTCTTCTGTAGAACCAAATTTTAGAAGCTTCTATCATACTTTTGTCTCAATTACTTATTGTCCACGTTTCACACACATACAATTCTGTATTCTAGACAAATGCGTACAGGAGAACTTCCTAACATTTAAATTAATACTGAATGTAAAAAAAAAAAAAAAAAAAAAAAAAATATATATATATATATATATATATATATATATATATATATATATATATATATATATATATATATATTCTTCTTCAGAAATGCTTCGGACATCAGAAGTAATTTTGCTTCTCAAATAAATAAAACTCATCTACTACTTTCATCTTCTCGTTACCTAACCCTGATTTTGTTAAACTACATTCCGTTATCCTTGTTTTGCTCTTATTCATCTCACACTCTCCTTTCAAAACATTGTCCATCCCGTGCAATTGCTCTTCCTGGTCTTTTTCCGTCTCTAAAATGTCATCGGCATAGCATTAGATTATTATTTCTTCACCCTGAACTTTAATTTCTTCTCCAAATTCTTCCTTGTTTCCTTCACAGCTTGCTCACAGAACAGATTGAACAATGTTGTGAAAATGCTACAACTCTGTCTTACTTCCTTCCCAACTACTACGTCCCTTTCATGCTCTTCGAATCTTATAATTATTGCTGTCTGATTTTATACAAATTGAATATTAATTTTTGTTCCCTGTATTTTAGCCCTGCTACCATCAGAATTTGAAAGAGTGGCAAAAGCTAGAAATGTAGGTTTGCCTTTCTTTTATTCTCTAAGATAAGTCGTAATGTGAGTATTGTCTCACGTGGTTTCACATTTCTCCTAAATCGAAACTAATCAGTTCCTCTATCAATAATTCGTGTTAAAGTTTTGCAAGCATGACATATTAAACTGGTGGTTCTATAATTTGCACAGTTGTCTGCACTTGCTTTCTTTAGGATTGGGATTATTGCATTCTACCTGAAATCTGAACGTATTAAGCCTGTTTTGTGAATCACACACACCAGGTGGAATAGTTTCGTCATAGCTGACTCTCCCAGAGGCTTAGCTAGCTCTGAGTAAATGTCGTCTACTCTAGGGGTCTTATTTCGGCTTACGTTTTACATAGCTCTGTCAAATTCTTCTCTTAGTATAGTATATCCTATCTCATCGTTCTCTACTTCCTCTTCCATTTCTAGAATACTGCCTTCAAGTTCATTTCCCTTATATAAGCTCTCCATATATTCCTTCCGCTTTCCAGTTTTCCCTTCTTTGCTTAGTACAGGTTTTCCATCTGAGCTCATGATATTCATGTAGCTGCTTTTCTTCTCTTCGAACGCATCTTTCATTTTCCTATAAGCGATATCTACCTTTCCCCTAGTTCTACATTCTTCTACGGACTGGTATTTGTTCTATAGCCACTCATGATAATCAATCTGCACTTCCTGTCAACCTCATTTTTTAGCCGTCTGTACTCCTTTTGCCTGCTTCACTTGCTCTATTTTTATATTTTCTCTTTTCACCAATTAAGTTCAGTATCTCCTGTGTTATCAGAGGATTTCTATTAGCCTTGTCCTCCTACCTGTATGATTCTCTGTGACCTTCACTACTTCATCTCTCGAAGCGATACATTCTATTTCCCCTGTTCCGGTCAATCCTTGCCTAATGCTTCCTCTGAAACTTTCGTCAACCTCTGGTTCTTTCAATTAACGCAGGTTCCATCTCATCACTCTTCTCAGACCAAATAAATATTCCAGATTTGGAATTAAGAACAGCTGCCAACATGAGTAACGTTGAAGTAGACCTCCTCAATGTAGTAAAATTACTTAAATCACTTAACAAAAGCCGCGGCAGAATAGCCGTGCGCACTAAGGCGCCCAGCTGCGGTGCGCGAGACCGTTTGCCGTCGGGGGTTCGAGTCCTCCCTCGGGCTTGGGTGTTTGTGTTGCCCTTAGCATAAGTTACTTTGAGTTAGTGTAAGTAGTTTGTAAACCAATGGACATTTTGAACTTAACAAAAATAAGTATTCCGATCCAGAGAGTACACCAGTTACGTTCCTCTCAGAGTATGCTGATGCAATAGCTCCATACTTGTCATATACAACCGCTCTCTCAACGAAGGATCCGTACCCAAAGACTGGAAAGTTGAACAGGTCACATCAATATTCAAGAATGGAACAAGAATAATTCAATAAATTACAATTCTGTATCGTTGACATTTATTTGCAGCAGACTACAGAAACATATACTGAGTTCAAATGCAACGAATTGACGCGAAAAGAACTGTCTATTGACACATTGTCATCACTGAGTCAGAAAGTATTGTTCTTGCAAAACATAACTACCCAGCTCTATACTCACACAAAGTAATGAGTTCTATCGACAAGTAATCTCAAATCGATTCCATAATTGCGTGCTTACGGAATATCTTATTAGTTGTGTAACTAGATTAATGATTTCCTGTCAGAAAAGATACAATACGTAGTAATTGAAGGAAAGGCATCGAATAAAACAGAAGGGATAACTGGCGTTCCCCATGGGCCCCTACTGTTCCTAGCCTTTATAAACGATTTTGGAGCCAATCTGAGCAGCTTTTTTTATACTGTTCGCGGATAATGCTGTAGTTCAGAGTTTAGTTAGCAGCTGCAAACTGGTTTGGGAAAGATATCTGCATGGTGCGACGGCTTTCAAATGACGCTGAATAATGAAATGTATGAATTCATCCATATGAGCATTACAAGACATCCATGATTTACTTTATAAATCGGTCAGGTATAAACGTTGTAAATTTAACAAAATATCTAGGAATTACACTTACGAACAAATTAAATTGCAAAGAACATACAGAAAATGTAGTGGGAAAGCGAACCAAAGGCTACGTTTCATTGGCAGAACACGAAACAGTTATACTAAAGAAACTGTCTACAATACACTTGTCCATTCTGTTTTGGAATATTGTTGTGCAGTGTGGTTACCTCATCAGGTGGTACTGACGGAAGACATAGAAAACTCCAAAGAAGAGGAGCTTGTTTCGTATTATCGTGACACAGAGAAGAAAGTGTCACGTAAATGATGCATGGGATGGGGTGGAAATGATTAATAGAAGACGTTATTCGTTGCGGCGAGATGTATGTGCGAAATTTCTTTCACCGACGATCATCACAATAACAAAAATGAAATCAAAAACGGAAAAAATTAGGTGTTACTTTTTTCCGTGTGCTATTAGAGAACGAAACGGTAGAGAAATATTATGAAAGCTGTTCGATGGACACTCTGCAGGCACTTAAATGTGATTTACAGAGTAGATATGTATAAAGGTATAATCCCGTGACGCCGGGAGCCTTGCTGCAGAGCGCGCGGTTGCTCACCGTCGGAGGTTCCAATCCTCCCTGGGGCATATATAATGTGTATGTGTGTCCGTAGGTTGGTTTATTAAAGTAGGGACTGATAACCATATTAGTTAAGTCCCATAGATTTACAAACATTTGAACATTTTTGTCCCGTGACGCCATGGAAACTAGGGGCACAGTGCAAAAGTGTCCATATGACATTATGTGTGGGTTGGAGAGGACAAGACCTGGAGATATGGAGTATTTTTTGTATTTTGCAGGGCGAATATCGACTTTTAATTAAGCGTAAAAATAGTCACAGTTCCTACCCCGCTAAAAAGATCGTCCTGCTTTCAAAATAACTACTTGTCAACTTCATTTTTTCCTTTCCATGAGATTTAGGTGAGGGAGGTGTGACTCCATCGCCAACACACTTGAGTGATCATGGCTCAGTGATGCACCTACCACATTGGAAGTGCCCTGCAAATCTCCCAGCCACATCACGTCAACGTGCGGCAAGACTCCGGTACAACTTATGAACGGTACGTCAGTGCGAGGTGACAAAATTGTTCTTAGAAAACGCACTGTTAAAAGTTCCTGCATTAAACCTGAGTTTGTCGTGTAAAGGACAAGTTTCAAGGGAAGTGATGTCGAAAATGTTCTGGTACACATTACTCTCAGAAATTCAGCTTTGATTTGTTTAAAAACTTTAACAAAGTTTTTTATAAAAACATTTTTTTCACCAGCAAGGGACCCAACGAAACTTGCCAGTCAAGATGGAAAAAGCAAATACAGTGGTGAGGAATGATCAGAATTTCATTGAGGATGAAGGCTTGCATGGTAAACCAGTACAGTTTTCGGAAGCCACTGTGCAAAATGGTGTAGAGATTAGTGGAGCTGTCTACTGAGCGAGAGTCCATCCCTGGCCGTAATAACGGCCTTCACACGCCTGGGCATAGAGTCAGCGCTTGGATGGCGTGTACAGGTACAGATATCCATGCAGCTTCAACAGACTACCACAGTTCATTACGAGTAGTAACTGGTGTATTGTGACGAACCAGTTGCTCGTCCAGCATTGACCAGACGTTTTCAATTGTTGAGAGATCTGGAGAATGTGCTGGTCAGGGTAGCAGTCGACCATTTTCTGTATCCAGAAAAGCCCGTACAGGACCTGCAACATGCGGTCCTGCATTATCCTGCTGAAATGTAGGGTTTCGAAGGGATCGAATGAAGGGTAGAGCCACGGGTCGTAACACATCTGAAATGTAACGGCCGCTGTTCAAAGTGCCGTCGATACGAACAAGAGGTGACCGAGACGTGTAACCAATGGCACCCCATGCCATCACGCCGGGTGATACGCCAGTATGGCGATGACGAATACACGCTTCCAATGTGCGTTCACCGCGATATCGCCAAACACGGATGTGACAATGTAAACAGAACTTGGATTCATCCAAAAAAAATGACGTTTTGCCATTCGAGCACCCAGGTTCGTCGTTACGTACACCGTCGCAGGCGCTCCTGTCTATGATGCAGCGCCAAGGGTAACCGCAGCCATGGTCTCCGAGCTGATAGCCAAAGCTGCTGCAAACGTCGTCTAGTTGTTCGTGCAGATGGTTGTTGTCTTGCTAACGTCCACATCTGTTGACTCAGTGATCGAGACGTGGCTGCACGATCCGTTACAGCCATGCGGATAAGATGCCTGTCATCTCGACTGCTAGTCATACGAGGCCGTTGGGATCCAGCACGGCGTTCCTTGTTGCCCTCATGAACCCACCGATTCCATATTCTATAAACAGTCATTGGATCGCGACCAAAGCGAGCAGCAATGTCGCGATACGATAAACCGCAATCGCGATAGGCTACAATCCGACTTTTATCAGTCTGAAACGTGACGGTAGGCATTTCTCCTCCTTACACGAGGCATTACAACAACGATTCACCAGGCAACGCCGGTCAACTGCTGTTTGTGTATGAGAAATCAGGTTACAAACTTTCCTCATGTCAGCACATTGTAGGTTTCGCCACCGGTGCCAACCTTGTGTGAATGCCCTCGAAAGCTAATCATTTGGATATCACAGCATCTTCTTCCTGGCGGTTAAATTTCGCGTTTGTAGCACGTCATCTTCGTTGTGTAGCAATATTAATGACCAGGAGTGTGTCATACAATTAGTCGATTAATGATTAGAATGCTGGAACATTTTTCTCTCCAATGTATTTATCTCAAAAAGAAATAAAAACAAACGAAAAGAGCAGTTCAAATATGATTTTTGCACGTGTGTTTTAGAAACAGTCGCTTTTATAATTTCTAAATTATCATGAAATGACGTTACTAATGAACATATATACAGGACAGTAAAATACAGTTCTTACTTCAAGCATTGCCATTCTCAGGGATTCAGTAATGAGTATTGCATTTATTTCAATTTGTCTCGGCCTCTGAATGGTAAACGTTGCCAGGAGAATATATGATCAAAACGTATCATAAAGACAGTTGGCAGCAGAGCTACTCTCACACACGGCAGCGCCTTGAATGTAGAACGCTCTGCACAGCACGCTCGCTGTATGGGTCACATATACAACGTAGGATCAGGCGTCTACCGAATGCGGATTACATCTCCTGTCAAAGACACGAAGAGATTAATTGATATATCACATTCCCCTGACAATGAAATAGATCGTTTAAATTATTGTTGTTCCTTTTAATTTACTCCATCTCCACTCAGAAGAAAAAGCTTTCAACAAAAACCAAGTTGTAACAAATGTGAAGCAGAGAAACACGAGCAATTCAGTCAGGCGTTATGGAATAGACTACAGACAACAGTATTTCTCAAACATGAAAGTTTAACTGACACACCCTTCCCCTTAACAGCATGAAACTTCTGAAATTTGCCGAATGTGGGTTTAAGGAGCACACTCTTACTCGTTTTCCTCCGAGAAAAGCTTAATGAAACTGTGGTGAAGGGGACTGCATCCTTGCGTGATATCATCTAGGAAAACAAGTCCTTGTGCAATTTGAGTAGGCGGTTCTGCCACCACACTAACGTCTCCACTCAAGTAATATTCTTTCCTGTGCAAGCCTCTTCGTCTCAGCGTAGCTACTGCAGCCTAGATCCACGTTTACGTATTCGGGTCTTGTTCTCCTCTACTATGTTCGTCCCCTCCATTCCCTCCCATCTATCACCGTTCCCTTCATTGCTAAATGGACGATTTCTTGATGTCTACGAATTTACCACAGCAACTGATCCCTACTTTTAGTTAAATCGTGACATAATTTTTTTCTCTCCAATTCGATTCACTAACCCCTTATCGACCTACCACCTTGTCTTCAGTATTCTTCTGTAATAGAAAATGGAGATTTCCTCCATATACAACGTATCTCAATCGTATTGGGTCAAATTGAAACGGATGATACTGGGTCCACAGCCTATTATACTGAGATGTGGGACCGATGGTTAGAAATTCATGTTTATTTTGTTACGGATATGCACAGCGCAGCAGCATCGCAACATAGACCATAGTAAATGTTCAGACTACCGATGTCGACTGGAATACACTGTTTCAAATTCTGAAGGTAGCAGTTATACTCAACTTATACAAAAACCAAACAGCGGTTATAAGAGTCGAAGGGCATGAAAGAGACGCAGTGGTTGGGAAAAGAGTAAGACAGGGTTGTAGCCTTTCGCCATTGTTGTTCAATCTGTACATTGAGCAAGCAGTGAAGGAATGGAAGGAGAAATTTTGGAGAGGGAATTAAAGTTCAGGGAGAAGAAATAAAAACTTTGCAGTTTGCCGATGACATAGTAATCCTGTCAGAGACCGCAAAGGATCTGGAAGAGCAATTGAATGGAATGGACAATGTCTTGAAAAGAGGTTATAAGATGAACATCAACAATAGTAAACAAGGATAATGGAATGTAGCGTCAGAAAATCAGGCGATGCTCAAGGAGGAAATGAGGAAATAAAAGTAGTAGACGAGTTTTGTTACTTGGGTAGCAACTTCTGATGGCTGAAGTAAAGAAGATATAAAATGCAGAATGGCTATGGGAAGAAAAGCGTTTCAGAAGAAGCGAAACTTGTTGACATACAATATTAGTTTAAATGATAGGAAGTCCTTTTTTGAAGACATTTGTCTGGAGTGTAGCATTGTATGGGAGTGAAGCGTGGACAATAAGGAGTTGAGACACAAAGATGATAGAAGCTTTAGAAATGTGGTGCTACAGACGAATGATGAAAATTAGATTGGTAGATCACGTTACTAATGAGGAGGTGCTCAACAGAATTGGGGAGAAAAGGAATTTCTGGCGTATTCTGACTAAGAGAAGGGATAGGTTGGTGGGACACATCCTGGGACATCAAGGAATCGTGAACGTAGCATTAGAAGGAAGTGTGTGGGGTAAAAATCGTAGAGGGAGACTGAGGGACGAATACAGTAAGCAGATTCAAAGGGATGTAGGTTGCCGAAAGTATTCTCAGATGAAGAGACTTGCACAGGACAGGTTAGCGTCGAGAGCTGCATCAAACCAGTTTGCGGACTGAAGACCACAACAACAACAACCGCCAGTGTCAATCCATATAATAAAATGGCGCATAAAGTTCTGACGAATTCTCTTAAGATCCCTGTTGTGTGTTGTACGAGCATTCGTGCACCGTAAAAACTAGCATACACCTAAGAGTTGGCGTAAAGCCACAGGAAAAAATTCGAGAGGTGTGAGATCCAACGATAGCGTTGGTAGGACTTCGCATTGGAATCCAACGACGAGTGTACGTATTATTCTGGTGCTTACAGTAATTCATATCGAAGTGAGCTGATGCAACGTCGCGAACGATCAGGGACACAGTCTGTAAGAATTGTGTCAGCACATCCCGCAGGGAAACCAGGTAACGTCGAACAGGTAAACGTGGGAGGGGGAGGCAGAAAATAACGTCGTGTCAGGTGGCCTTGCACACTATCTATTTCAACTTGACCTAAAAGGTTTGAGAAACGTAAAACAGTACCGTAATAGCACCGAAATTTTACCTATTAAAAATATTAAAACATTTCCACCGTTTAAAGGCAGTGAAATAAATTCAAATGTTAATTGGCGTGCAAGAGGAAGTAATGGCAGTGTGCTGAGCGCGCTCGGTCAGAGAGCTCGACACCCTCTTTATTTACAAAAATAAAAAGAAATTGAGCTAATACCTCGACGAGCAGGGAGGTGGTCACAATATTCTGGCTGCCACTGTACATGTGGAGACTGACAGTGTAGCTACCGCGGTGGAGTAGCCGAGCGGCCTAAAGCGTCTCGCTGCGAAGCGCGCGGTTGCTCGCCGTGGAGGTTCGAGTCCTCCCTGGGGCATGGGTGTGTGTTTTTGTCCTTAGGATAGTTTACCTAGGTTTAAATAGTTTGTAAGCTACGGACTGATGACCACGCAGTTTGGACCGATAGATTTACAAACATTTGAACATTTGATTTTTGCTTATGAAAATTGGTGAAGCACGAAACTACTCAGCCCAGTAATGAATAAGCAACTGCCATCAGACACACAGCACATATCTTGTCTGTGCTCTCAGACATGTCCGTCAGACACCGTACAAACCATTGTTCTGATACCTATACAGCAGCATATATTTAATTTCAGAACGACCTTGTGAATGTAGTATATTGCCATAGCCATTCTCTTTTTCGAAATTTTATATCGGAATTTTCATAGTTATTGAGAATTGATACAGGTTAATTTTGTATTTTGAGTTAAACTAAAGACGTGAAAGAACAATTTTTTGTAATAAACTAATATCAATACATCTTCCATGCAAAGTCACTACTATTGTACGTCTTACGTGAAACAGTGAGTCTACAGTCGATTATGTTGAAATACGGAAACATTGGTCAGAAATGTATAGCCGGCCGCGGTGGCCGAGGGGAGTGAGGCGCTTCAGTCACGGTCTGCACGGCCACTACGTTCGGGGGTTCGAATTCCCCCTCGGGCATGGATATTTGTGCCGTCCTAGTTCGTAAGTAGTTCATAAGTAGTTTGTAAGTTTAGGGACTGATGACCCCGCAGTTAAGTCCCATAAGATTTACAAACATTTGAACATTTTTTTTTTTTTTAGAAATGTATATTTTTCATTATGGACCCTATCTAAGATCACCTTACTTTTTCTTTTCTACCTTTGCTGTTCCTAAGGGATATGGTACCAATGTTCGCCGGCCGCGGTGGCCGAGCGGTCTGCAGCGCGCCAGTCACGTTCTGCACGGCCACTACGGTCGGGGGTTCGAATCCCCACTCGGGCATGGATATTTGTGCCGTCCTTAGTATTAGCTAGTTCATAAGTAGTTTGTAAGTTTAGGGACTGATGACTCCGTAGTTAAGTCCCATAAGCTCTACAAACATTTGAACATTTTGTACCACTGTTCTTGGAAGCTGAAGTCTTGGTTGTCCTGGAAAGAAAGTGGTTTCAGCACTACGGCGCACCAGCCCGCTTCGACGTTAATGAGCTCGGCCACTTGAACAACACGCCCTCCCCACAATGGCTGCCACGTGGCCAGCGCTATCGCCGCATCACATCTATGCAATTTTCCCTCTGGGGTTATTTAAGGACCACACGCACACACACACACGCACACACACACGCACGCACGCCCGAGGAGGAATCGCCCCTCCGACGTGTGCGGCTGCGCAATCCGTGAGATGCTGCCTGAGACCGCGCGGTCATTCCCGCACTGAGGCTTTTTCAAGTTATTGGTATATGAAACATACGAAGAACCGGATGAAGACCTGCTTTCTAGAGTTTAAACTCCACCGTGATACAATAAACATGCATTTCCATCTGGCTTCGCCGTCACAAGTATGGTTCCCGACTGAACTGCTCGTGGGAACAATTCTCCGCTGCTTACTTGTTGTTATAACTCGGTTTTTGCTGATAACTCAATGTTTTTTCTGAGCGTAGATAACAGTAGAATAAATGGTGGAACAATAATTTTAACGACCCATAAATGTGTGTGTGTGTGTGTGTGGAAAGACCCCCAGGGGAACGGGGTCGTTATCCTTGCTATGTTAGCTATTAATTCTTATTTTGTGCCTGTTACAGTTGACGCCTTACGGAGGTAGTGTATGAGACCCGCGAAGCGGCTGTGCTTTGCAGAGCATTCTACATTCACGGCGCTGCCAGTGGATGAGCTGCTCTGCCTCCAGCTGCCTTTACACTTTGATCACTATAGTATAGCGTCTGACCAGGGTGAAGATAAATTAAAACTGATGTGTATTTTATTATTAGTTGGGGGACAATTATTCAAAGTCTTTTATAGTATTCTGACCGTGTCGCCTAAATTACTGTTTTAAAATTAATTTCTCATGTTTGTGTTCATCTACATCTACATAGATACTCTGCAAATCACATTCAAGTGCCTGGCAGAGGGTTCATTAACCACTTTCATAACTTTTCTCTGCCGTTCCATTCTCTAATAGCGCGCGGGAAGAAAGAACACCTAAATCGTTCCGTTTTCGATCTGATTTCTCTTATTTTATTGGGATGGTCATGTCTCCCTAAGTAGGTGGGTGCTAGCAAAATATTTTCACATTCAGAAGTAAAAGTCGGTGATTGAAACTTCGCAAACAGATCACGCCGCAATGAATAACGTTTTTCTTTTAATGATTTCCACCCCAATTCGTGCAACATTTCCGTGACGCTCCCCCCCCCCCCCCCCCGTAACGTGATAAAACAAAACGAGCTGCCCTTCTCTGAATCTTCTCAATACCTTCCGTCAGTCCCACCTGGTGAGGGTCCCACAAGGGGCAACAGTACTCCAGGAGAGGACGCACAAGTGTGATGTAGGCAGTCTCTTTGGCGGAGCTGGTGCATTTTCGAAGCGTTCTGCCAATGAAACGTAACCTTTGGTTCGCTTTCCCCACAATATTTTCTATGTGTTCTCTCCATTCAAAGTTGTTCGTAAGTTGTGTTCAACCTAATTCTGGTAATACTTTACACTTGAAACTGTTCGTAATGTACCCAGTAAAGAAAGTCGTCTCCAGTTAGTCAATGTCTTTCAACAAAGAATAATGTCAATGTGGAAAAATAATGAAGACCTGAAAAGTAGAAATTCTTTAACAATCATGCAGCTCAGCGTCGTCTCATTGAGAAATGAAGACTCGACCATGACGTGCAGGATTCCTGAAACATTATCTGTAGTTCAAAAAGCTCTAAAACTTAGTCCATCGGTTGATTGAGTGTGCAAAGCCTGCATGTGCATAATTCTTGTGCTTCGGCGAAAGGATCGATTACTGTTTATCTTTGAATAAATTATTAATAGCTGCAGGCTTGTCGCACTCACGCACAAGAAAAAAGCACAGTCCAATGCACTAAGCTTCCGAATTCGCAAAATGTTCATAAATATGATGAAACTGAATAAAAAAAAAACGTTTCAGAAAAGACGTATTACCTTTTAGATAAGAACTATTCACAATTCCGTTAACGATACATTACAATTCCAACCACTCATAATACATTATTTTCAAGGAATAATATAATTTCAAAGAGTAACCTACGAGTATCTCTGTCTCACCGTCAGTATATCTAAGAACACACGTAAATAAAAATTACATTAAAATTGAATATGTAAATTTGTGACAGCTCATCACATATTCCTTGGACAACTCTTACCTTCAAGAGGCCAAAACACGCCCAACGGAATATAATACAGTGTTTTTGAATCCCTGAGAAAGATACAGCGTGGAGTAGCAAGGGGAGCGACTTGTAAATTCTAGATATATTGCAGGAGGAAGAGGGTTACGGCTTTGTGTGCTTGCAACATCACTACCATAACGGAAGTAAATGTATCAGTGCTTAGTTGGAGAATCATACGAGGAATTAACGGTCGAAGTTTTATGAAGCAAATATCCCGATATTTGTAGCAAATTTTTTAAGTAAGATTTGGAGAAACGAAATGGGATTCGTTTAGCAGGGATCTGAACTGCTCTACACAGTTGAGTCCAGTGTTGAGTTTCTTATAATCCCTCAATAAATCTGCGCTCTATATTTACGGCGCAAATGCGTTTGTGTTAGCGCTGCAGGGTCAGTCTGTGGCTGCAAATACTGGTTGGTATAGATGCTGTGCATAGTGATTTTATCTTCTGTACTAGCTGAAAACCCGGCGTTGCCCGTGTATTTATTTATTTATTCCAGTCATTTTTCAGGTATATATTCATTTGTTTAAGGGCTGTATGTCCGTCAAATCTCTTTGGAATACAGTAAGCAGTAAAGAAGTAATATATTAAATCTTGGTGCGGGAAGGGGCGGTTTTCCGTGAACGTTACTGCATATGTGCTCATATCTCATGAACTACGTGTCGTACTGTGATACAATTTAGAAGGTACACTCAACTATATGCGTGTATACCTTCTGTAAAATTTACTGCGGCTACAATTTGTAGTGTAGAAATTTTAAATTGTAACGTCATACCGAATACCGTAGTTTTACTCCATAAACAGCGGAAAAGTAGTAAGCGAGAAACTTTTTTCCTTTCATCATTTTACTATGGTTGCCAACGAGAAAAAGTTTAATACAGGTTTGAAATTATGTTTAAAGTTTGTTGCAAGTCGCTAAGTACTGTCATTCTCATACAGTGTATTTCGAAAGTCTCGCCGCATTATATGGTATTTTTTGCGATATCTATTGGTTATGACGTAATATCTTTTGAACCATGTGCCGTATGTGATTCTTAACCATGCAGCAATTATTACCTCGCGGTAAGGAATGTGTGTACCAAATTTGGTTGAAATCGGTCCAATGGTTTAGGAGAAAATGAGCAGCATTGTCGCAAAATGCAGCAGTTTTTCGCGCATCTCATTGTTTATGGCGTCATATCTCGTGAACTATATATCGTATGTGATTCTTACCCTTACAGCAACCATCCTCATGGATTGAAGCTTACGTGTACAAACTTTCATAAAGATTGGAATAGAACTGTAGATTTGTATGCTACACGTATAAACATACGAACACACTGCTTTATATATTAGACTAGGTGAAAACCCGGCGTTGCCCGGGTATTTATTTATTTATTTATTCCTGACATTTTTCATGTATATATTCATTTTTATAAGGGCTGTACGTCTGTAAGATCTCTTGGGAATACAGTTAGTAGTAGAGAAGTAATAGATTAAAACTTGGTGCGTGATAGGGAGGTTTTCCATGACCGTTACTGTTTATGTGCTCATATCTCACGAACTAGGTGTCGGAATGTGATACAATTTAGAAGGTACATTCACCTATATGTGTGTATACTGTCCTGCAGCTACAACTTGTAGTGTTCAAATTACAAATTATAACGTCATACCGAATGCCGCAGTTTTACACCAGAAAAAGCGGAAATGTAGTAAGCGAGAAACTTTTTTCCTTTCTGCCTCTGTGATTGCTCATCCAAGTAGTGAACTGATATCAGATGGAAAAGTGATACAATTTTTTTAGGATTGTCCAATAAATCTAAGAAATGTACTACAAATCTCTGGAATGTACCTACGTTGTAAATAGTTTGGTGTGGTCATTCCACCTTCAATCAATCGTGGCAAATACTTGTACAGATGCTGTTCCGTGCGATTGTGACTGATCCTATTAAATGATAGCTAGCCGCTTAGTTAAGCTTTATTTCATATTTCGCGTATTTCCTGATGATTGTGTTCCATGCTTGCCACATACTGCAAAAATTTCCTAACGAAATGACTTTCCCGCGTCATCTGCGAGCAATCTGAGTTGCACGTAGTAGGTACACGGCAAGTTGCTCGCCTTCTTAAAAACTCCCTGCTAATAGAACACGTTGCTGATTTCTATTTGCTAGGAGGTCGCAAAGGTTTCCACTTTCTGCTGTAAACCTCAAATTTCTCATTACCTTAGCGTGATCTTTCACACTTCATGGTCTTCCAGGTCATATTCCTACAATAAAGAATGGCAAAACAATATGATGTGGTGAAGTGTGGAAAGGAAACTGTCGGAAAAAAAGTTCAAATGTTTGTAATCCTGTGGGACCAAACTACGTTGCTCATCAGTCCCTAGTCTTACAAACTACCTAAACTAAGTTAAAATAACCTAAGGAAGCACAATTGACTAGTTTTGTATTCTTTCAGGGCACCAAATGTGATATACAGGGTGAGTAAAACTCGTTGTACACACTTTTGTTCCAAAAACTCTGAAGGAATTGGGAAGGCTGTATATTCCAGTAAGGTATGGGTGATGTGGTCCATCTTTTACGGTATCTACCGAACTATGACGTTGAAATCTTGAAATCATTCATCTTGAAAGTGTCATTTTTAATTATTTTTATTTTATTTATTTATTATTATTTTTTTAATGGAATGGTATGGTGTTTTTGTGAAATCATATTTATTTCCGACATTTCATTTCTGTCAACAGATTCGACGTAGCAGTATGGTTCAAAAGTTAAAATATCCTTCTTTTATAGAAGATAGCCACGGCAGAACGGCCGAGCGCATTGAGGTGCTATGCTACGATGCGCGAGGCCGTGCCCCGTCGAGGGTTCTAATCAAATTCAAATGTTCAAATGTTTGTTAAGCTTAAGGGACTTAACTTCAGGGTCATCAGTCCCTAAACTTACAAACTACCTATGAACTACCTTATACTAAAGACGACACAAACATCCATGCCTGAGGGGGGATGCGAACCCCCGACCGTAGTGGCCGAGCGGTCTACAGCGCGCCAGTCACAGTCTGCACGGCCGCTAACGGTTGGGGGCTCGAATCCCGCCTCGGGCATGGATGTTTGTGTCGTCTTTAGTATAAGGTAGTTCATAAGTAGAGTGTAAGTTTAGGGACTGATGACCCCATAGTTAAGTCCCATAAGCTCTACAAACATTTGAACTTTTTTTTTCTTTTGTTTTTATAGAAGGTATCTTGTTCAGTGAGGAGTCAAACTTTGTCAGTGAGGCAGTCAACCGTCACAAACGGTTTCTGGAGTGACCACAATACGCAGTGGATGAAGCCCTCAAAGGTAGATGGTGACAAAGGTTATGATGTGATGTGTGGAATATGGGGTATCCTTGTAACTGAAACCGTTTACGTTGACCAGAACCTAAATGCCTAAAGGTATCTGGAAATGATGCAAGAAGTGGTGTTTCCCTTAGTTCTGACTGAAGATTTCAGCTTTTGCTCTTACTTTTTACAGAATGGGGCTAGATCGGACTACCGAGTAGTTGTTCGTCATTGATTAGTCAGTCAGTTTCTTAGTAATTGGATTGGCCGACGTGGTTCTGTGGAATGGCCATCCAGATCACCCGAACTCTCAACACTTGATTTTTATCCATGGGGGCATTTAAAAAAGAACATATCAAAAATATTTGTTAACCTACCGCTAAGTTGCTAAGTTCATCGGTCGCAAGACTTATAGACTGCTGAAACTTACGCTAATGACAACACGCACACCCATGCCAGAGAGAGGACACGAACCTGCAGCGGGAGTGGCTGCACAATCCATGACATAGCTCCTTAGACCGCGCGGCTATTCCTGCGCGAACAGCAATACACTGAAGAAGCGAGTGCCAGTATTTCTTCGGAAATCCTTCTGCGAGTACACGACTATTGGATTCAGCACCTTCAAATGTACGTTGACCACGATGGACAGCGTGTTGAACACATAAAGTGACTGTTCTTTATGGAGAACAGTCCAATCTGAACCTCCAAACAAAATGTGTTGGAACTTCTGAACCAGAACTACTACATCGAATCTTTACGGGAATGAACTTGTCAGAAGATGCTGATATTTATGATACATCACACGACCCCTTTCCATAAAAAATATGACTTACAAGGGAATAGTCCACTCATACATATCGAAGCGTACCCTAAAACTTTTTGCAAAAGAAGAAGACACAGACAGAAATGCACTGCTAGGATTTTAGCTGCTATTAAGCATCTCAAGAGTTTCTTTAAATATAAAAGTTCGTCATTTGTGCGTGATTAAGAACCGCTTACAAGAGCAGTTTGTACAGCCCTGACATAGCACTGATCTGTGGAGGCGGTTAATTGGCGGGTAAATCGAAGGCGCGACTAGTGCGCCACATCCGGAGGTCACCGGAATTACTGCCAAGCTAATCGAAGGCTGGCCGGAGGAAACGGAGGCGCCACGGAATACCGCTGGCCGGAAGGTGCTTCCGGCAGAACACGGTACCGTCGCAGAGGCAGCACAAATGAGGCGGTTGTTCTGAACTTGCGGGAACGTGTAGTTTTCGTATTTTTGTATTCCACATAGAAGCGGGTATTTGAAAGTCAATTAACGTTCGCAAAATTTTCTTGTAAGTGTAACTAGTCTCTATCTGAATAACAAATTATTTTTCAATGTTAAAATAATTCGTTTTTAGATATGTCAAAACGTAGATCGGATTTGTGGCACTTCTTTTAAGACAGGGGATGACCGATGACGAAAGGTTACATGTCAACCGTTCAAATGTTCAAATGTTTGCTATGCTTATGAGACTTAACTACAGGGTCATCAGTCCCTACACTTACAAACTGCTTATCAACTACCTTATACTAAAGACGGCACAAATATCCATGTCCGAGGGGGGATTCGAACCCCCGACCGTAGTGGCCGTGCAGACCGTGACTGGAGCGCCTCAGTCTCCTCGGCCACCGCGGCCGGCCATGTCAACTGTGTGGCAGACTTTATGCCACAGGTGGGGAAACATATAATCTGCACGACCATCTAAAAAGATTTCATCAAGAGTCTTACAATAATTAATGGCAAAACAATATGGATGTGCTAAAGTTAAAAGTCGACCACTGGACGAAAAAAGAGCTTAGTTTTATCACTAAAATTAGCAAATAACGTCCGTGTGAACTACCGGTTACTCCCTGCTATAAAACCCTTGTTCCTTGGCCCAAACTGAGAACGGACTCGTTTCAAATTACTTCAATAACAGGAAATACTACAGTGGTCAATATACATAGCAGCTCACACGTTATTGCACACAGACATTAATAAGCAAGCCATCACAATTAAAGTTATCTTAGAAAGGTAGCTAAGAAAACATTTATGGCGCAACGGAATTTCGACATAAGAAAAATTGCATCTGAGCTTGTTCTCAGCACTCGTGAAGAGCAATATTAAATAAAAGAGGGACGGTGCTCTGAAACTACAATTTATAGGCAACTTACGGATTATGCTGAACTTAAACTTGTTTATTCAGATAGAAAACAAGCAAAAGGGGGAACATTTTGTTAATGTAATAAAAATGCATCTCTTACATGGACAGTGCCCAGCCTAAATTATACATGATTTAACGCTACTGGGGGGGGGGGATTCACAAACAACACTCATTCGCTCACACACACGCAATGCCACAGCGAAACTCACCAAAATGAGCGTGCTGAGACGAGGCGGAAGCAGGCGCCGCTATCGTAGGCGAAATTAGCAAGACGGAGGTAGCACTAAACACTTTGAAGCTGGCTCTGGACAGTCGTGCCTGTTTTGAGATGGTGCGTGTGTATAGCCAAGTTAAATTACATCTGAAATGGACCGCGAACGAACACGCTAACGGCGACACACGGCTACGTTACATGAACACACTCCGCTGAAGGTGAAGTGGTTGAAAATTGGATTCATTATACAAAATCAAAGTCTGTTAGAAATCGATCTAGGTACTGGTTTTATATGAGAAGTGGCGTGAATTCAGGCGACTAGCTGCAAACCCCGGAAGTCGGAACTCGGACGCACGTGGTTCCGAAAACCGATAAAATTGAATAAATTCAGTTTCCGAAAAATAAGGGAGCGCTTACAGAGACGAATGAAGTTCAGTATCAAAAAACTCGTAAAAGTGAAATAACTACAAAGTCGGAAAAATAAAATTAAGAATTACAGCATGCAATCCATAAAAATGTTTAGAATTACATAAAGAAGCTATTGAAGGAGGTTGTACAAGGCTCAGAGAGAATTTTGACAAAGACAGAGTGCGTACTACAAGTCGGAGAAGAAACAGCAACATTAAAATAGGCGGGGAGGGAAGATTGCTAAATATTAGTGGAAATCAGAAGGGTACCCGCATAGTTACTTGCCTGATGGGCATGGAACAAACAAGAGTGGAAGCTGAAGGCTTTGTTCTATGAACCAACCACGTGGAACACATATCACTCACAGAAGGTAACGATGAGAAGATTTTTACATGCACTGTACAAAAATGAACATATCGTATCGTTAGATGCGATCCTAGCACACAGCTCAAGAACTGATACATTTCAGCTAATCTAAAGTTACTACCAAGGGAATATTGAGTGGTTATGGTATATCGCCCCAAATTTGCTACTGTATACGGGATTCCGTGTCAGAGAGGACACAGTTCGTAGTAATCGATGGTAAGGCATCGACTAAAACAGAGGTGATATCGGGCGCTCCGCAGGGTAGTGTTATTGGTCCTCTGATGTTCCTTATCTACATTAACGATTTAAGGGAATATCTACGTAGCTCTCTTAGGTTGTTTGCCGATGACGCCGTCATTTACCGTCTAGAAAAATCATCTGAAGATGAAAACCAACTGCAGAACGATCTAAATAAGATATCACTATGGTGTAAAAATTGGCAATTGACTCTAAATAATGCGAATTGTGAAGTCGTCCACATGAGTACGAAAAGAAATCCGTTAAACTTTGTTTACAAGATAAATCAATCAAAAGTGAAGGCCGTAATCTCCACAAAATATCTAAGAATTATTATTACTTCAGACTTAAACTGGGAAGAACACGTAGATAATGTCGTAGGAAAGGCGAACCAGAGACTGCGTTTTATCGACAGGACCCTTAAAAGATGCAACAGAACTACTAAAGAAACTGCATACACTACGCTTGTCCGTCCTTTTTTAGAGTATTTCTGTCCAGTGTGGGATCCTTATCAGGTGGGTTTGACGGAGGACATCGAAAGAGTCCAAAGAAGGGAAGCTCGTTTCGTATTGTCACGATACAGGGGAGACAGCGGCACGGAAATGATACAGGATCTGGGATGGGAATCATTATAACAACGGCGCTTACCACTGCGTCGTGGGCTACTTACGAAACTATAATCGCCAACATTCCCCTGCGAATGCGAAAATATATTGTTGACTCCCACTTACATAGGTAGAAATGATCATCAGAATAAAATACGGGAAATCAGAGCTCGAACGGAGAGATTCAGGTGTTCTTTCTTCCCGCGCGCTATCCGAGAATGGAATGGGAGATAAATAGTATAACGGTGGTTCGATGAACCCTCTGCCAGGCACTTAAATGTGATCTGCAGAGTATACCATGTAGATGTAGATGTACAATACAATTTGAATGGAAGTAATACGAAATTTTTTGTTGCCACAAGCGGAGGGAATAGGAAAGTTAAACTTCATACATAGACAAAAGTCTGGTTTTTAATGCAAAACACTTTGCAGAAGTTATAAGCAAAATATCATGCACAACGAGGGCAAAAAGATTACCTGGCCCGAATAAATTAAAGTCCAAAAAAAGAGCACTGAGCATGCCCAAGCTCATAAGCGCGAGTATTGCCAACTAAAGCGGTCTGTGAAGCTTCAATTTGCTGTTCACATCGTCAAACAGATGCAATACAATACACATACAATGTATGTGACGAGATTCAGAACAGCTTAAGTCACGTACCATTTATTTTGGAAAATATTATTTGAACACGTAGAAACGGTTGAGGTATAAGAATTTCACGTGGGTACATTTACTACAGCGAACAGCCTGTCTCACATGTTTCATTTGGTGAGTGGATAGGCTGTCGGTTTATGAAAGCAACGGGTGCGCGTTCGAATCCCACTGGAGTATTTTTATTTTTTAGTCCTCTTCGAGGTAATATTTTAAATATTAATTCGCTAAAAATTGAGCAGTTATAAGGCTTTGTTTTAGGTTTTTAGAAGACTATTTTATAGTAATCTAATCAGACAGACAGGCGTTCATAGTAATAATATTGAAAACGGATGTATTTTGTTTGCAATTACTTAGACCGCCACGTGGTGTCTCTGTGGTTTTCAGCTAAGCGAAACGTATCAGCTGATTACTGTACGTCATACGTCTACTTCAAAATGGCTGAAGTGAACGTTCGGGAGCGCATAATTGCTCTCTTTGAAATCGGTGTTACAGAATCTGAGGCAGGACGTCGTTATGGTGTTGATGCTCCACAGCAAGGAGATGGATCAGACGATTCAGAGATAATGGTGAGGTAAGTAGACGTACAGTACCTGGAAGACCGCTAGTTTGTACTTGAAGAGAAGTTTGTGAATTGGTCAGAGCGGCCAAGACCGCCCCTTTCTAAAACATCAGGGAACGAGGCAGTGATTCACATTCGCCGGGTTCGTCGAAAACTGCTTTCAGACAAATAAAAGACTATGGAGTCAGGTCGTGCTCTCATTAAAGAACCAATATCTAACGATCAAGCCGTAGGCAGACTGGCAATTGTATGTTCCTGGGAAAATGTCGATTGGAGGAAAGTCATTATCACCGACGAATGCACATTTTAGTCCACAAGCAGAGGTCCTGTTCTTGTTAATCGCACAGATAGGCTACGATATGACGTTCGCTTCATGGCTACATGCGCTAGAAGCGGGCGCATAAGTGTGGAATGTTGCGGTTGGATGTCTTATATGGGTGCAGGAAACTTAGAACAAATCCAATACTAATTCAATTCAGCATGCTATGAACATTTCCTTGAAAATGTAATAATTCCTACAGCTCGACTTTAGTCAGACGTATAACACCCTCCAAGGATGTTTTTTTATGGGAGGTCAAATATTATTTCCAAGAAAGATTATTTTTAGATATGTTCAAATGTTTGTACAACTTATGGGACTTAACTACTGGGTCATCAGTCCCAAAGCTTACGAACTACTTATGAACTAGCTAAGACTAAAGACGGCACAAATATCCATGCCCGAGGGGGGATTCGAACCCCCGACCGTAGTGGCCGTGCTGACCGTGACTGGAGCGCCTCAGTCACCTCGGCCATCGCGGCCGGCTGTCCCACCTGTGACAAACGTTTAATGATGATTATCAACTTAGTTTGAACACTTCTCACATTCAGATTTAAAGGGAATCTAAAACAACTGTTCATATCACAATCAACCAATCTTCACTTAACTCCTATTTTTACTTTTTGTAATATTATCTTTTGATTATTGAAATACATAGTGCTACTGTCCCACCCTTGACCATGCTGTTCTAAAAAATGAACTTAAACATGTATAGATGGCTTAAGCAGTTTTGAAATGTACAAAAATATATTTGTAAAATTAGTTCTTGTTGTAACTATACCAGTTCTCAATACAGAGAATATTTTTTATTCAAACATGTTACTGCAGATTACAGTGTACAGCAAAAAGTTACTTGGTTGTACTAACACAGCCTTAGAAACTGTTGGGTTTCTGGAACTATCTTAGCCGTGCGCACTGAGGCGCCGTGCTGCGGTGCGCGCGGCCGTTCGCAGTCGGAGGTTCAAGCCCTCCCGCGGGCATGGGTGTGTGTTAGTTTAAGTAGTTTGTAAACTAGGGACTAATAACCAAGCAGTTGAGTCCCATAGATTTTCAAAGATTTGAAAATTTTTGGAATATCTTTTTGAAAATGTCATGTTCGGCATCAAATGGACAGGACCAATTTCTCGAAATCAGTTCGGTATTAGTAATGGCAGCTACTGCTTCACCGGGAACAGGTCAAAAGTATCCTTCTTGAGTTGTTTCCTGGAACTGAACTGTATAACATTTCTAGCAAGCAAGGTTTGGTGGACGAAATAGTGACACACGGTGTGCAAGTTGTATCAAATGGATTGAATCTGTGTGAAATACCAAGTATAGGAATACACATTTACAAACACAAAGTGGCAGCATACTCCAGTCATTCTCCGAATAATCAGTACTCCATTTTTTTGGAATAATATGAGCTAAATGACTATTTTTTTCGAACTGAAAAACTACCATTGGTGGTGCTAATAAGATAGCTGCATTAGCATTCACTATAACTGTTATCTTTTTTATTACTGTCTCATCTTCTCACTTTTCTCATCATCTTCCCACTTTTCTCAGAACTGCCTCTTTCGGGCTAGAGAAAAGAGTTTGTATCAGAATTAAACATATGATTGAATCATTTGTGATATAAAAACATTATTTTCAGTCAAATACCGTTTTAACTCACAAAGCAAGATACTGAGCTGAGCTTTCGTGACATCTCCACTCAAAACAGTGAGTTACTTTTCAAAGTTCACGCTGTTGTATCAAGAAAATAATACTATTTTCTGCCAGACCAGCTATTAGTAAATTTATTAGGACCCTGCATTTCTTTCATAAGCCGTTGAACACCATCCAGAAGTTGTTCTTCTGGTGATTGGATACTGTAATTTTGCCACTGACAGCAACCATGAGTCGTAATTGTTGTTGGTTCCAGTGTGCTTACATCTATGTGGGCTCTTAGCAGATGTTTTATAAAGACCTGTGGTTTGAGACACACTGAATTGTTTGGTGGCTGCTACTGGCATGCGAGCGTTAATTCATCCCACGGCTTTTTCTACTACCCTGGCTCAATAAACACGTTAATCTACAAAATAGACTTGCGCATAATAGTTCGCGATCGGGAGCGCTCACTTTAGGTCGCGGCTGTGCCGCGAGCTAGTTCGTTCTTTTAGTTCGTCCGCTCCCAGTGACGGCTGAGCGGCGTGGTCTGTGCGTGCAGGTGGAGGGAGAAGTTCCCCCACCTAGCTGCTTCATGCGCTTGCTGCTTGAGCCGCTAACGATATCACTCAAACCAAAAGAAATAGTTTGTGGATAATTTCTCGCGTTAAAGTTTAGAGTTATCTCTATATCTTGGCATTATGGAATTTATTAGTCAGATATTGCAGAGTGCAGAATACTTCAAAGCAGACATGTTGTAGCACTGAACTATGTAATCTAGCAGGCAAACGCTAACCTCGAAATGGCTCTCATCAGCAGAAGGCAAACACGTGATTTTTAATTCTGTTCGCGACCTATCACGCATATTTTAGTTCGCGCCCGGTAGCTCTTCTTTTAGTTCGCAGCTCGGCCGCGAAGTAGGTCGCTCTTTTTAGTTTGTCCGCTCGTTTTGGCTTTTGCTACCGCTACTAAAATTATAGCTGAGCTGCATCTCAGCTCGAAATGACGGCAACTGGCAGAAGGGAATCACGCGATTCTACGCGCTCTCGCGCCCTTCCGCTGTTAACAGTCAGTCTTCGGAAAAGGAGCTGACGAACTAAGAGGCGAGGGATCAGCGAACTAGTTCGCGTAGTTCGTCTGTGGGAGCGCTCTTCCGAACTAGTTCGTTCGCGAACTACACAAGACTACTACAAATAATCGACAACCATGTCCTGTCATTGATATGGTGTCACACACTGGCCATAAATAACACAAAGTTGTTTTCAAGATGCAGATAAATTTGCTTAAAAGAGAATTTATGTTAATATATACTACATTAAAAATGTTTTACAAATGATGGACAGTATATATAAAAACCGTAATAAACACGTGTTTGTTCCATTCATAAACATCCCTATCAACATAACTTCACTGACTTGCCATTCAACTATTTAATAGAAGCTACCTTAACAATGACGTTCATAAATAACAGAACACCTACTGTGGTAACACTTTTATATGTTTGACAATTTTCCATTCATAACATTAAAGCAGTCAAGTTATTTTTGTCACTACAGTTAACTTCAGAAACATTGAGTTGCATTTCTCTGCCGGCCGCGGTGGCCGAGGGGACTGGGACGCTCCAGTCACGGTCTGCACGGCCACTACGGTCGAGGGTTCGAATCCCCCCTCGGGCATGGATATTTGTGCCGTCCTAGTTCGTAAGTAGTTCATAAGTAGTTTGTAAGTTTAGGGACTGATGACCCCGTAGTTAAATCCCATAAGCTTAACAAACATTTGATTTGATTTTGCATTTCTCTTTGAGTTGTGCGGACAAAGACAGAGGGTTGCTTAATACATCCAAAAGTACAACAACAAATTGACAATTACTGGTAGTGTCAAACACTGGTGTATTTACTTCACTGATTGATCAATTGTGTACTTACTGTAGTATGTGCCTACTACTTTCACCACATCCTTGAAACATTTTTTGATACAGTTCAACAACAAGAGTAACATGATTTAGTTTTAAAATTGCTTTAATAATTGTGTAGTTATTTACTGTATTACCAGGCAAATACTTCATCGTTTTTGGTAAAATTGAAGAGACTGGAGAAAGAAGCACACTAATTTTCATCTTGTACCTTGACAAATGAGCATTATTTATTATTTTAAATAGATTATACCTTAAGAAGTATAAAATAACGTAAATGCAAAAACAAAAATATGGGGTATAAGTGTACACTGCTAGTTAAAAATTCCCACACTACAGGTGACGCTTCAAATTAATTTTCGTTCTTCTGTTTACGCCTCGTGCGCGTATGTTCGTAGATTCCTTTTCTCCCCTTACTGGAAGTTCGTTTTCCTCATCATTAGGGACCTCAAAATCTTCGTCCCCTACTTTGCCTTGCCACGTTGTGCAAAACAAAGGCCGCGGCGGATTAGCCGTGCGCACTGGGGTGCAGTGCCACGGTGCACGCGGCCGTTCGCCGTCGGGGTTTCGAGTCCTCCCTCAGGCATGGGTGTGTGTGTTGTCCTTAGGTTAGTTTACTTTAGTTCAAGTAGTTTGCAAGCTACGGATTAATGACCAAGCAGATGAGTCCGATATATTTACAAACATTTGAACATTTTGCAAAACAAAACAGGCTACAATCAAACAGGGGATTCTTCTCTGGGCAAGCTTTATATTCTTGTGTAACACTGGAAAAGTCTCTCTACTTGTCCAAAGCAGCGTTCGATGATCACCCTTTCCTTTGAGTGTAGTCTGTTATAGGCCCTTTCATCATGTGTTTGATTTTGGAACGGTGTCATTGGCCATGGTGCAATTCCATATCGTTTATTTCCTAAATTACAGCATTACACTGGTTCTCTCTCAAAATTATGTGAAAATTGGAGTTCCTCTATAGCCCGACATCATGAACAGACCCAGGCCATATTCGTGAACATTTCACTCGCATCGCATGTCGCCTGAACGTTTATGCTTGCATATCCCTTTCTGTTTATGTATTCGTCTCAAAGTGCAGACGGTTTCATGATTGGTATATGCGTGCAAGCGAGAGCTCCCACAATACACGGAAACTGATATTTTTCTTGTCACTTCATTTTTGTCGTTTGTAGTTCATCAGCGTTTGTTTGGAAATCGGATCCACAACGGAGCGTTTTCGTTATGTGCTGCAGAACTTACGAAATGGTGTTTGAAACTGTTGTCTGGTGTATTCCAATGTCTTCTGCTACACCACTCTGGAAACCAGGATCTGCTAAATAACGGAGAAATGTTGGCTTTATAAATTCGTTCGAAAGGGCGCCACCTCTCCTCTTGTGATTTTCTGGAGCAAAGTGATTTGCCAGCCAAATAATATTTTCATAAGTAAATCTGTATAAACTTTTACAGTTTCTATGCTTCTCCGCGCTATATATGATTTTTATTGTATTTTGACCACCATTAATTCTGCCATTTTTACTGACACGCTAACACTAGAAATTACTCATCACGAAGTATCCTACAGAGCTTACTTCAAACCATTGAAAAGGTTCTCCACCTGTGAGAAACTTCCTTGTTTTTATTCATACGAAATCGGGAATGTACTTCGTTTTGAGCAACTTCCACCACCCTTTTACTCATGCTGAGTACTTACTCCTTTGAAGTATATACTGTCACCATCATCATCAGAGACTGATTATGCCTTTCAGCGTTCAGTCTGAGCATAGTACCTCTAATAAAATTCCTCCATGATCCCCTATTCAATGCTAACATTGATGCCTCGTCTGATGTTATGCCTTTTACTTCAAAATCATTCTGCACCGAATCTAAGTACTTTATTCTTGGTCTACCTGGACACCTCTTACCCTCCGCTGCCGAGCTCATGAGTCTCTTAGGTAACCTTGCTTTTCCCATGCTGTAACATGACCCAACCATCTCAGTCTATTGTCTCTAACTGCTTCATCTATGGTGTCCATTCCAGTTTTTCTTTTATTTCCTCATTATGGACACCCTCCTACCATTGTTCCCATCTATTAGTACCTGCAATCATTCTTGCTGCTTTCATATCTCTAACCTCTACCTTATGAATAAGGTAACCTGTATCCACCCAACTTTCACTCCCATACAACAAAGTTGGTCGAAAGATAGAGCGGTGCACTGCTAACTTAGTCGTGGTACTTACTTCCTTCTTGTAGAAGACAGTAGATCTTAGCTGAGCACTCACTGCATTAGCTTTGCTGCACCTCGATTCCAGTTCTTTCACTATGTTGCCATCCTGTGAGAAAACACATCCCAGGTACTTGAAACTATCTACCTGTTCTAACTTTGTTCCTCCTATTTGGCAGTCAGTCTGTTTAAATCTCTTTCCCACAGACATTACTTTCGTTTTGGAGATGCTGATCTTCATATCATAATCCTTGCACCTCTGATCGAGCTCTGAAATATTAGTTTGCAACCTTTCAATCGAATCGGCCATTACAACTAAGTCATCCGCATATGCGAGACTGATTATTTTGTTTTGACCTATTTTAATCCCGCCTTGCCATTCAACTGTCTTTAACATATGATCCATGAATAGTATGAACAACAGTGGTGATAGGTTACAGCCTTGTCTTACCCCTGAAACTACCCTGAACCATGAGCTTAATTTGCCATCTACTCTATTCTGTGACTAGCTTTATTCGTACGAACCTGAGCATATTCTCTGGAGTTCCGAGTTTTTGGTGATGCGGCCCCAGGTGTTGGAGCGACAGCTGTCGTGTGCTTCCGCCCCGCGTCGGGCGGGCTCGGCTGCTGTGAACACCTGCCTCTCGCTGCATCCGCCCACCTGCTCTCCGCTGCAACGGTCGCTCAACACGGAAACTGGCTTTTACAAAGCGGCATACTGCTTGATAAATCAGGTGTCGTACTTAGTAGTGAAACATGTAACATAAGTAACTCGATCAACAGGATTCATTTCAAGGATACGTCATTAATGGTAATGTTAACATGTCTGTCGCACGCTAGTGACGGTGTTTCTGTTTCATTCCAAAGCTAGGGTGGACTTCACGACGTCAGGCGTGCGGTCACGCTGTGGTCAGAGGCAGCTAATTTGTATATTAGTTGTTTGGGCTCCGTAGGTCCGGAATAGAATTACTCACGCGTAAAGGAATAAAACACGTTACAGGGTTTCGCACCGCATTCGTTAAAAACGGAACTTTTAAAGGGTCGCTGTTGCCCGTGTCTGTTTGAATCCTTAGATGATTCTTCTTTGTCGCCGAAAGAGTAAAGAAATCAAGTACAAATTCATGCCATATGCTGAACTCTACTGTCCCATTTCGTTTATTTTATTTGGGAAGTATCATAAATGGCCAGTAATTCAACTTTGTTTTCATGTTTTATACTTACAGGATGAACTTAGAGATGATGTTGTAGGAAGGGAAGAGGAAGTAGATCAAGATGAAAGAGGAGATACTATACTGAGAGATGAATTTGACAGAGCCCTGAATGACCTAGGTCAGAACAAGGCCCCAGGAGTAGATGACATACCCTCAGAGCTTCTAAAGTCTCTGGGAGAGCCAGCCATGACAAAACTATTGGAACTGGTATGTAGGATGTATGAGACAGGTGAAATACCCTCAGACTTTAAGAAAAATGTAATAATCCCCATTCCAAAGAAATCAGGTGCAGACAGGTGTGAAAATTACAGAACCATCAGTTTGATAAGTCATGGTTGCAAAATTTTAACACGAATTATCTACAGGAGAATGGAAAAGCTGGTAGAAGCTGACCTCGGGGAAGATTAGTTTGGGTTCAGGAGGAACGTAGGAACCCGGGAGGCAATACTCACTTTACGTCTTATCTTAGAAGATAGATTAAGGAAAGGCAAACCTACATTTTTAGCTTTTGTAGATTTGGAGAAAGCTTTTGACAATGTTGACTGGAATACACTCTTTCAAATTCTGAAGTCAGCAGGGGTAAAATACAGGGAAAGGAGAGTTATTTACAACTTGTACAAAAGCCAGACCGCAGTTATTAGACTCGAAGGGCATGAAAGGGAAGCATCAGTTGGGAAGGGAGTAAGACAGGGTTGTAGCCTTTCTCCGATGTTATTCAATTTGTACATCGAGCAGGCGGTGAAGGAAAGCAAGGAAAAATTTGGAATAGGGATTAAAGTTCAGGGGGAAGAAATAAAAACATTGCGTTTTGCTGATGACATTGTAATTCTGTCAGAGACAGCAAAGGACCTGGAAGAGCAATTGAATGGAATGGACAGTGTGTTGAAGAGAGCGTATAAAATGAACATTAACAAGAGCAAAACAAAAATAATGGAATGCGGTCTTAGAAAATCAGGCGATGCTAAAGGAATTAGATTAGGTAACGAAACAATGAAGGTGGTAGATGAGTTTTGTTACTTGGGTAGTAAAATAACATGCGATGGTCGCAGTACAGAGGATATAAAATGCAGAATGGCAATGGAAAGAAAAGCATTTTTGAAAAAGAGAAATTTGCTAACATCGAATATTAATGTAAGTGTAAGGAAGTCTTTTCTGAAGGCATTTGTGTGGAGTGTTGCCTTGTACGGGAGTGAAACATGGACGATAAGCAGTGCGGACAGGAAGAGAATAGAGGCTTTTGAAATGTGGTGCTACAGAAGAATGCTGAAGATTAGGTGGGTAGACTGCATAACAAATGAAGAGGTACTGAACAGAATTGGTGAGAAAAGGAATTTTTGGCATACCCTGAACAAAAGAAGGGATCGCTTGGTAGGACACATTCTTAGACATCGAGGAATCGTAAATTTAGGAAGGAGGGAAGTGTGTGGGGTAAAAAGCGCAGAGGGAGACCAAGAGACACGTATAGTAAGCAGATTCAAGTGAATGTGGGTTGCCGTTCTTATGAGGAGATGAAAAGGCTTGCTCAGGATAGAGTAGGGTGGAGAGCTGCATCAAACCAGTCTCCGGACTGAAGACCATAACAACAACATACTTACAGGAAAATATTTGTAACTATTATACGATGTATTTCAGTTTTTCTTATTTTTCTCATCTTAGGCCTACTGGGTGAGAAAGTTTTTCAAAGATTGATTTATAAAATTTGGTATTTTGTAAGATCTTCTTGTTGTGTTATTCCATAAGCGTCATCTTCAAGTTATATATACACACTCCAGATGGTTGATTTTATGTCTCTATTGACGAACACAATAATTTGGACATTTCATTTGTACTTGGCACTAATTTTTGAAAGTGTTTGTGTTTTCATTGTGCAGTGTCGCAAACTGTCACTGTGTCTTTATCGACTGTGAGTTATTTGTATGTTATTGTTTCTGTATGGCGAATTGTTTTGTGATTGTGGTAGAGAGGGAGGGGGGGGGGGAGGGGCAAACGGAGGAATGTATAGAAAAAGAAACAGAAGAGGACGAAGAGCACATCATTATGTTTTTGTACTGTTTAAATGGCAACATTGATCAGTGAGTTATTGCTTATGTTGATCTACTCATTAATCACTTTCTTGTTCATTGCCAGGGCTCTTTTTACGTATATGAAAGTTTTTCTGCAGTGTCAGCAGTTTTTAGAGACTATTCACTCCAATAATTTGCATGTCTTGATCCATGTTAGTTCAGGCCCATGTTTCATCAGGTGTTCGTCAGAGATAGAATGGTTATTTTAAAACTTTCAGCATCTTATATAAATCCTGCCTGTCATTCCGAAATGCAGCCTACAGATTTACATTCTTTGCATTCCAGGCATTATAAACCTGCCCATTCCTACGTATTTGCCTAGTTTCTCTGAAGTTTGTAAATTACTGGAGTCTGCTTTTTATTCTGTAAGCAATGTGTAATCTTTGTTTCTACACCTTGAGGTGTACCATTTCGTTTTGTTAATTGTGGCATAAGTGTTATTCTGTGTTGCAGGGTCTGTATTGCTTGTGCGATTTTTGAGTTTGTCTTTTGTGCTTATTTTTCTTCAGTTGTATTTTGATTTTTTGTTTAGTCCTTCTACTTTGCTGCTATTATAATCGTTGTTTATAGTTATGAATTGTATTGTTTGCAATTATTTAGCGTAGTTTTCTTCGCATAGTGGGATATTGCTCAGTTTACTTGTCATAGAGGCGCTGATTTTTATTATTGGCGTGGTTGGACATGGCATGTTAATCTTGTTACTGTTGGTTTTCTAATAATGTCAACTGCATGCTTACTGTTGTCTCTTTATATTCACGAAATGTATCTGTTTTTGTGTCTTTTTCCATGGAGGGGCGAATTTTGTTGTATGCACTATTTGTCTGTATGGATTTGTTCTTATTTCTCTGTTGATTCATCTACCATTACAGATACCATCCCCAAATCTGTAACACTAAACAATTACAGTATTTTTCTTTGTGATGAATGTGTTAAATATCTTCTTTGTAGTTCACAAAATTATTACCAGTGTTCTTGGTGTTGGGAATCCCATTGGGAGTCCGTTATTTTGCAAGTAAAATTATATTTCAAATTAGTCAGAAATTTTAGGAGACGATTACTTCACAAATTTTTGATGTCTCTAATATTGTTTGGGGGTAGTTTGTTGCACACCAGCAGGTTTTCTTCAATTATTTTAATTTTATCTATGGTGGGTCTCGAGATAGACATGTTTCACATGTCAGAACAAATGAGCGATGGTGTTTGAGGCATGTGTATGTCATTTTATAAGTTCATTTGTGTTACTCACTCATCTGTATTTAATATCATTATGATTTTTTTCACTTTTTGCCCCATAATATGATGGTACATTAATCTACTCGATCAGATGTCTCATTGTCGGTTTTTAGGGGACTAAAAAGCTAGGTCATCAGTTCCTAGAAGGTTTTGTTTATAGAATTTAGGTTGGCTTTTGAGTGTAGATGCCTACACGTTCTTCTGTGTCATGTATTGTTTTTTTTTTTTTTTTTTTTTTTTTTTTTTTTTTTTTTTTTTTTTTTTTTTTTTTTGGGAATATGAGTTCTATTTCTTTAATGTTTTTCTTGTGCGTTATCAAACGTGCTTTTACAGATTTTTTTCTTCTTCGTCTACATGCTCTTTCCGATGGGAAGAGTGACTTGCCCCTCTTGCGACTACCGTTACGAGGACAGTTATCCCTGTGTTGGCCCCACTCTGTTTCTGAGATCCACTCTGATTGCCCTTCTTCTGAGAATTGGCATGTCTTGCACAGTAACCCTTTTGTGAGGGCAGGCCTCTGGTCCTGAGATGTCACAGAGTGCTATGGGAGTGATGCCACATCACTCTACGCCAGCGACTGTAGAGGTTATTTATATCTCACAGCCAGTATAAACGACAAAGTATTAAACTATGCAGTTGGGGTTGGTTTCGGCCAGAGATAACATGGACGGAGGGGGGGGGGGGGGAGGGGAAAGAGTGGTCAGGGTTTTCAAGGTTTCCAACACCTCCACAGAGCGAAATAGCTTTCAGTTTTTATTTTTTTAGACACTCACAGTGCGCTTGTGCTCCAATTTTAAACTCTGGAAAGACTAGCCACTTCGGCTGCAGGTATTTTGGATACTGAACAGAATGTTCAAATGTTTGTATAGTCTATGGGACTTTACTACGGGGTCATCAGTCCCTAAACTTACAAACTACTTATGAACTACTTACGAACTAGGACGGCACAAATATCCATGCCCTAGGGGGGATTCGAACCCCCGACCGTAGTGGCCGCGCAGACCGTGACTGGAGCGCCTTAGTCCCCTCGGCCACCGCGGCCGGCTGAACTGAATGAAATTGATAACTGACTCCCTCTCCAGAAGAACAAATCATTTATGCTCCTGGGGCTGGTACTAGATCTACACACTTGAATTCGACATTAGACTTCGAGATGGACTGTGGCACTCGTCTGATGCACTAGTCAAGCTACTGCTGCAATTTTAGTGTTACGTTTTCATTGGTGGCTCAAGGCTCAATCACCTACCAAACAATTTTACGTTAAATGTTAACAGAGTAAAATCAGAGCTGCGCTTCACTCCGCTGCGTCACTTTAGCTCCTCAGCAGATACAGTTCTTCAAGAAGTTATGTCCAACAATATCTGCATAGGTAAAAGATACTCAAATATGTGAGTGGCCCGAGACTACTTAACTAATAGAACCCAGTACGTTGTCCTCGATGGCGCGTGTTCGAGACTAGGGTATCGTCAGGAGTGCCCCAGGGAAGTGTGATAGGACCGCTATTATTTTATAACTATATAAATGATCTGATAGACCAGAATAGCGAGGAACTAGTAGTAGTACTGCGTACCCACTGCCACGCACCTTGGGTTGGATTGCGGAGTATGTATGTAGATGTAGAATTCCTTCTCCCTACATTTCGAATTCTTTTTAATGTAGCTCCAGAATTTTCATTTTCATTGACGAACTAGCAGGTTATATTCGTGAGCCAGACGGAGAGTAATAAACGTGACCTTTGCCTTTCGCAGGCAAGTGCTCTATCGACTGAGATGCCTAACACGACTCCTCCGTCCTTGCAGCTTTACTTCCACCAGTAAATTGCCTTCTAGCTTCTGAACTTCACAAAAGTTCTCCAGCGAAACTTGCAGGGCTAGCAATGCTGGAAAAAGGATAAGAAGTTTCATAACAAGTGCACACTCCCCTGTAGAGTGTCGAATTTCATTCAGGGACTTACTCATATGTTACGTAGAAGTCGTAGTGGTCTATTGTAGGGTGGCGATTTAACTAGACGAATTAAGCTAGCACCTCCACCATAAAAAATCAAAATCCCATTTATACTAGGATTTTGTGCTAATTTGTTGCTCTATTCAAAAATTTTGTGCTCGAGCCGTTTAGCCGGAAATCGAAATTTAAGAGTGCGGTGCTAGCTTAATATTAAGCTAGCACCCCCACCTCTGAAAATCTCATTTCTAAACAAAATTTTGGGATTACAAACACGTGGGAATTTTGTGCTAATTTTATGCTCTTAAATGACTCAAACCCCAACCCTCCAGATGCATTATTTATCTAAATAATAGCAACTTTAAGTATTTTCACTCCGCGGCATCAAGAGTAAAGTACCTCAGTGGAATTTGTTGCTCCTAGTTTAACAATGCCAACCTATAGTTTGAACTATGTGCTTTTAAGGTATCCAGGTCCCGAGTTTTGTGGTCGACGGGAAATGTCTAATTTCGGACTTCATTTATTTACGCAACGCTCGAGACAAGAGTAAAGTTGCTGCAAATGTAACAGTGTCGTTGGGGGTATCATTCGCGGAAATAAGAAACTTATTAATCTTTCATATTCTCTTCAGGTCAAATTTGTGTTCGGCTGCATTTGTGTGAGTCCACTTAGTTTATTGCAGTGCGCTTTGTAATAGCGGTAAGAAACACTTGCGCTTCGCAGAAGTGTACGCATCAGAGTAGCGTTAAGTCCCCTTTTAAGGTTCATTATGTGCTTTTAAATCCGTATCCGATTGATGACTTTTCGAATTAATGAGAAGCGCACAAGTTTTTTTACTTAAATAGGTTTCCTCCATGTGCTTTAGTTATAAGGCGGACTGCAAAACAAACATTTGTTTATCTTTAAAATAATTGTATTATTTATCTTGTGTGCATACGGGTTGTTTGTTTGCAGTAAAATTGAATTTGGTACGGTTCATGTTTAATTGTCTTGTAATAATAACGCGAACAACGTTAGGATAGTACGAATGCAATATGTATTAATGATGTAATCTTAGGTAAGTTACTACGAGGCTTTCCCGTTGTCAGTTTTTGGATGGTTTAAGGGGTTTTTGCCGGCTGCGCCTAGTTAGTACAGCAGTGCAATTTTACGCCCTTCAATGGCCTTGTTGTTTCGGATTGGTATTGAAGTAGGTAACTCTACCAGGGCCGTACTATAAAGTAATGCAGAGACGGATAATGCTCCACAGGGCAATATCGTACAAGGGACGGCATAAGCTGCAAAATCAGAATACACTTTGAAGCATTAAAGAATGAGAAATATTTAGTGTTCATATAACTTGTATAAACATTTTTCTTTAAATCACAGTTTGAGGTTATTGGAAACATATATTTATATTCCTAATAAAATATATGAATACCCCGTATCATTAAACGATATAGGAATTTATATTGCATTTACAATTAATAATAAGAATAAATTCTGCTTCATTATGCCATTTGAAGAAAAATTCTAATGATGCTTCACTCCAAGCAACGAAGTTTCTTGCGCTACGGGCAACGCATTAAAAGTGATACTTCTAAAGTACATACTCTTCTGGCGCACGAGTTTATTATAGAATACTTATCTGCAGAACACCGCATAAACATCCTGGACTAATATAGTTCGGAAAACGATTTCGACTATGACAGTTTCGGACCCACAGAATAGTTCACTATTTCATTTTACAATCCAGGCAATGTTGGGTTAAAAGCAATAAATTCCGTTAATGTATTTTACTCTTGTCTCGAGCTTTGCGTAAATGATGTAGAGTCCGAAATTTGCATTTCCTGTCGAGCACAAAATTCGGGACCTGGATATCTTAAAAGCACATAATTCAAACTATAGTTTGGCATTGTTAATCTAGAAGCAACAAATTCCGTTAATGTACTTTACTCTTGTCTCGAGCGTTGAGTAAATGAAGTAAAGTCCGAAATTTTGCATTTCCTGTCGAGCACAAAATTAGGGACCTGGATATCTTAAAAGCACATAATTCAACCTATAATTTAGTATTGTTAAACTAGGAGCAACAAATTCCATTGAGGTACTCTTGATCCCGCGGTGCGTAAATACTTAAAATTGCTATTATTTACATAAATAATGCAGCTGGAATGTTGGGGTTTGCGTCATTTAAGAGCACAAAATTAGCACAAAATTCCCACGTGGTTGTAATTCCGAAATTTTGTTTGGAAATGTAATATTCAGAGGTGGGGGTGCTAGCTTAATATTAAGCTAGCGCCGCTCTCTTAAATTTCGATTTCTGGCTAAACGGGTCGAGCACAAAATTATTGAATAGAGCAACAAATTAGCACAAAATTAGGACAAAATTCTGGTATAAATGGTTTTTTTTATTTTTTATGGTGGGGGTGCTAGCTTAATTTTGCTGATTTAACTGCTTTCTGCGTCCTCTTGATCAGTCTCGAAATTTTAGTTACATAACTACCATAAAATATAAAATTGCACAACTATGAAACGGTATTTCATCATTATAAGGTTTATCTAAAGGTTTAAATCCATTTTGTGATAGATAAAAAAGAAAAAGGAAGTAAATATACGATTTTAATGCATCATCTGGGTCACTTTCATATGATAAAAATTCTGTTGCCTGGTAACGTTAAATTTCAGCCTCCCTCAACCGAAGATAGTTCGTCAGTCGAATTCACATTTGTAAGAGACACGCAGAGGTGCTGCCTCCATCGGTGGCAGTGTCTTCTAAACAGGAAGAAGTGTATCTTGGGAAATGGGAAAGAAGGTAAACGTTGTACAGGAGAATCAAGACAGTTCTACTTAACTCGATTTCTGACTATGCACTTAAAGTGTGGGAAAGAGACAGAGGGGATGGGGGCATTAATGTCAGTCCATCAGTGAAACTCTAAGGTTAGATCGCAAAGTTTGTGCACTAGAGTACGAAATTTGGAGCTTGGAGGGCATGTTCGACACATTGTAGTTCATAATTGATAATCTCACAAGGTGCTGTGATGCACCGAACTATGTAGCTGTAGTCGATTTTTGCTACTACTAGAAAACACTGTGAGTGCAACTAAAAGTGGTTGACAAAACGTAGGTGTTCAGATCTTGCTAAAGTGGTGCAAAAGAAGCTCGTTTATGCAAACTAGGTGCGAGCGGATGTAATCTCGATGATCGAAAATCAAGATAATTCGGAAACTCTAAATACACCCGAAAAACAATGCCCACAATACATAGTTTGTTGCACCCGAAAAACAATTAGAGGATCAGTTGAGATATCCAGGTTCTGAAATATTGTCATTGGAAGAATGAACTAAAATGGTTCGTCGGCTTTCTGTCCGTTTTACGGAATTGAGACAACAATATTACGGCAACCGACATAGTGGTCATAACAGAAAGTTGCTGCACAGGGGTTGGCGTCGACTTGTTTACTCTACCAAGCGAATTACACGAGCAGTTGGGTTCAGACAGTGTAGTAAGCAGAGAGTGCAATGCAACGACTACGTGACTTACCCGACGCCATGCCATGGAGAGCCATAGGAAGGTTGGGAGCGGACAGACACAGAGAAAGGTGGCTGCAGCTGTTGGAGTGTCACAGAGTGTAATTTACAGAACCTGTAAAAGATTTCAGGCAACAGGAGCAGTTAGAAGAAGGTAAGGCCAAGGTCGTCCACGGGTAACATCAGTAAAAGATGACCGTTATCATCGGTTACCACCCGTCAAGACGGGAGCTTGAATGCAACTCAGCTGCAACGAACAATATCAACACACCAGCCTCCCGCCAGCGACAAGACGTGAAATATCAACACGAACTGCCGAGGCGGAGTGGCCGAGCGCATTGAGAATCTATGCTCCGATGCTCGAAACCGCTCCCCGTCGAGGGTTCGAATACCCCCTCGGGCATGGATGTTTGTGCTGTCCTTAGTATAAGTTAGTTTATAAGTAGTTTGTAAGTTTGGGGACTAATGACCTTGCAGTTAAGTTCAAATGTTCAAATGTTTGTTAAGCTTATGAGACTTAACTACGGGGTCATCAGTCCCTAAACTTACAAACTACTTATCTACTACCTTATACTAAGGATGGCACAAATATCCATGCCTGAGGGGGGATTCGAACCCCCGACCGTAGTGGCCGTGCAGACCGTGACTGGAGCGCCTCAGTCCCCTCGGCCACCGCGGCCGGCTGCATTTAAGTCCCATATGCTTAACGAATATTTGAACATCAACACAAACTGTCCGAAATCGTCTTTGGGAATGTGCCCTCGGCGCAGATGCCTGTGGTGAGTGTATAATTAAAAACACGACACCGTTTAGCCCAGAGAAACTGGACGGAGTAATATCAGGCTTCAAGTCGTAAAGAATTGGGGTCTGTTCAAAGGTGATTCAAGATTTTGTGTTCAGGTGGATAGTCGTTCCCACATCTGGAGAGAACGTGAACCTCGGAACAGTCCTTATGTGCGGGAAACATCACATCATAGAGGTGGACGAATGGTGTGGGCAGGAAGTATGGACCTCTATGTAGTTTAAAATGGTGCTTTGACTGCTCAGATATATAGTGACGAGATTCTTTGACCTTTCATTGTGCTGGTGCTGGTGGACGATAACGCTCGTCTGCTGAGATTTCCACTGGTACACAACACGCATGAAGCCGAGGGAATTGAACGAATGGCGTGGCCAGCTTGTTCACTGGACATAGAGCCCGATTGAGAATGTCTGGGATCCACTTGGAAGACACATTGCAACCAGACAAGCATCTCCGAAAATGGTGGCAGAGTTGGATACTACACTCATGGAAAAATGTCCATTTGTTGCATTTAATACGCCATTTACGAGTAGTTCCACGTCATAGTCCTCCAATGGAGTTTGAAGGAATCTACTGACAAGGAAAGTACATGGGCTCAACAAACATATCTCTATGAACGTTTGGTTACAGGATCTCTATATACACCTCAATGTGCTGGTGGGTGTCGTTTTTCTGCAAATCTCTGCAACCATGCTCTAGATAGCACTGTAGATGTAATTGTAGACGCCATACGTAATGCAAATATCTTAAGTATAACTTATGTAATAATCATCGTACATGTTCTCTAGCGAATTGTCATCAAAAGTCGTGATCATAGTTGCAACTTTAACCTTCTTTCCGAAATACTGTTGGTATTCACTGCCACTGCTTCCATCGCCTCTTCCCGCACTTACCGTAGCACTACCGCTAGCAATGAGTTGTTCGTCATTATCATCCCTATTATCATTATTATGAGTTTGTAACAAGAGTATCTAACTTATGCTCATATTTCTGTACCATAACAGATACGAGAAAGCATGCAAATGATTCATCTTCTACACTAATACCATCTTCACGAAGAAGTGTTCTTTCGTAACTTCATCTCAACTAATCGCAATACATTAGCAGGATTTATTAGCAATCGCCGCCCCATCTGACGATTCACCACACAAATAACATCACAAAACGCAACTTCGGAGGCACACTGCACCGTCCCTACTGGCGAACCGACAGGTCAAAGTGCAATGCGGCACGGCAGACGCAGAGGCCTCTAACGGACGACTGCAGAGTCTTGCAGATGTGGGAGTATCACAAGTGCAATAAGGGATCTTTACATTATCTCTCACTCGATTTTGGTGTATATGTGTTTGTTCGAGCCCAAGTACTTTCCTTGTCAGTGGCGTACCCAGGATCGCGCTCTGGGGCTGAGGTCAAGGGAATCGCTGATAAATTTTGATAGCGGGTACGTACTTGGTAAGTTTTCGGACCGCGCTTTTAGATTGATCAGGAAGACGCATTAGATTCCAGACGACGAACTGACTTGACAGGTCGGTGGACGAACAACAGAAGTGCCGCCAGCCCGCGCAACTGGTCGCGAATTCCGGCAGAAAACTCGGTCGGCACGAGGAGCGGAGCCAGCGATGTGGGCGCGGACTGTGATGGAGTGGGAGGAGATAAAAGCGCGCCGCACATCAGTCAGGCTGCCGCCCTGGCGGTGGAAGGGGCCGCCACTAACCGGGAGTTAGAGGCTCTGCGTCGAGAGCGTCTGCTCGTGGGGGAGGAGCCAGGGAAGTTGCACAAGAAGAAGCACGCAGAAATACACCAGCCTCGAGATACGGCAGCGGTGGATGGATGGATGGATATGATGTTATGGGCGCACGACAACTAGGTCTTTAGCGCCCGTACAAGATAATTAGGCGATACGTGTGACCTGATTAAAATGAAATGAACACAAATAGGGAACAGAAGAGAAAGTAGCCAAACGATAAGGGGAACGAAGCAAAGACCCAACCAAACATGGCAAGGTAGTAACAGATGGTGAGCGTCTAAGGTTTACAGACGTACTCAAAATGCCATGCCAGAGGAGTGGTGGGCTATCCATTAGTTAACGGCCTAAAACCTCCAGCCTAAAAGCTTAGGCCAGAGACCGGAAAGTTCACAGAAATTGAAAACTTTCGTCACACTCGCCTCGTCATCAGCTAAAACAGAATGATACGGCAGAGTCCGCGTTACTGCGGAATGGCACTGTAAGGGTAATTAGTGATTATAAGTGTTTTAGTAATGAAAACGGAATAACCTATTATAGTGGAAATGCAAAGTCTAACGCAAAGTGTAAAGCAGGGAAGCGGCCAGCAGCAGGCACGTGGAGTCTCGAATCGCTGGAACAGCAGATCACCGCGCAGCACATTCCGACGGCGTCGCGCGGCCACGGCTCACGTGTTCGAGAAATCGCGAAGTTGACGAATCAGCTCAAGCGGTCATCGGCCAGCCATCTCACGAGCAGTAAGAATAGCGAAACGTGACCAAGAAGAATGCACAACGTCAACAGCTTGAAAACGTCACAAGGCCAGTACAGTTTCCTCTCCAGGGAAACGTGACTAACATTTCAGCAATCCATCGCCGCACGAGTTTAAGGTTCCCACACGTGACAAGGTTACACGTTTCGGCAGTTTTGGAAGAACGTGACTAGAAGCCAGTGACCGGCTAGCGACTGTCCGCGTGACCGAACATTCTGGAAATTTCTCCATGTGACAGAGACCTACTTGAACCAATAAATACCTGGACAATTGGAGCAGAGAGGTCATTCATTCGTTGCTTCAGTACGAGTGAAGCTCAGCACCATTCCGGCCGATCACGCAACCGACATCGGAAGAATGGACTAGGCGAGCAGTCGCGAGAACGGAAGAAGAATTAAAGAAGACTTACCGGGCACCCAGACAGCTGAGAGGACGATGGGACTGCGGCCTCTCGATAGCTGACCTGTGAGATTTAGTCAATAATCGATAGCTGCGGGAGAGGAGCCCAGGGGTCGTCGGTTCGACGCCGCCAGCGCCCCACACTGCCCCTTCGATGGACGACGCACTCACCCACACGGGCCACGAAGCCTGAAGAGTTACGGACGCCTGCATGAGGTACTGGCAGTAATCACAACGTGGAACGCGAACAATTGAATAAAGCCACGCGCCGCGTCGCTACGGACTGTAGCGAAGACTCCGCGCCCGGCCTCGCCGTTGCTGCTGCCTACGCATAACCGGGCCGCCGGCATCCGCTATCAGCGCACCGACCTGCCGCCTGCTGCATTCGAGTAAGAGAATAACTAAATGTAAGGAAATTTATGTATAAATAAAAAAACTATCTGCTTCAATGCTGTCTCATTTCAACATCCTTCCACCTCTGAGCCAAGAGAATTCACGTCCCACAAATGTGATTAGTAACAAATAAATAATAATATGAATATTTCTTGTGTTAAACTAAGATTAACTGCCCATCCTGACAAATATCACTGACACAAGGTCTTTGATGCTTTAGGAAAAGAGTAATAACTGTAAAGTGAACCATTAATCATACAGATAGCCCACATGTAGTAACCAGAATGATCAGAAATAACCGAGATCACGTTACAGCACGAACCAGTGGAGTCACCGTCCAAGAACAGGAACAAGGAGATGTCTTCCCTGGCCGCACTATTCCTAGGGACGTGCAGCAGGCTTCTCAAGACGTGATTCACCCTCAGCTGTCTGGCAAAACCGACCAGCCACCGAGCCCACGTCAATCTACGCCAAGGACGCAGACCGTTGAGCCTGCACTGGAAATGATCGCGTCATCAGTCTAGAACGGCACCCGTCCCCGAGTTTGTGACACTTGCAACGGAGTGCCACTTGCCTGGAGAGAGAATGTGTTGACATTTGCCGGGAGCCCAGGACACTGCAGGTAGTGGACAGGGTGTTCGAGAAGTAGATTACACAAGCCAGCCCGCCGCATGTACAGTCTTAGGCCGGATCCACACATTGCACCCAACGTTGGCGCCAACAGTATTCATCCAATGTGTGGATCAGTGAAATAGCGTTGGAACCAACGTTGGCGCCAACGTTGGTATGGCTCCGTTGCTTGTCGGTATTTTGACCAAACATCAAAGGACGTTAGGCCGATATGGGTACGTCGTCCACACATTGGCGCCAACGATTCATTCTGTCTTTTTGTCGTCTGCTCATCTCGAAACTGTTTCTTTCATCGTTCGTTCTTCGTCGCCGTTTTAAAGTTTCGAAATCTCTTTGTAAATGTTATAACTTTTGTGTCCCAGCCTCGTCGCCGCTTTTGTGTCTCGTTTCCGTGGTAGGTGTCGGTGGCCGAGTAGAAAGTGACCGACACAGGAATAAAGGATGTACGCTTGTGCAGATAAGAAGGTGAGCAGCCAGTGGGACAGCAGAAACTGGAAACCCTAGTGTAAATTAGAACGTCATATATATTTCATAGAGACTTAGTAATACTTAATTTTGTGGCCCAGCCTCGTCGCCGCTTTTGTGTCTCGTTTCCGTCGTAGGTGTCGGTGGCCGAGCAGAAAGAGACCGACGCAGGAATAAAGGATGCACGCTGGTGCAGGTACGAAGGTGAGCAGCCAGTGGGACAGCAGAAACTAGAAACACTAGAGTAAATAAGAACGAGATATATATTGCACAGAATTTATACAATACTTAACTTTTACATAGCTCAGTACTGCAGAATGCTGATACATATTTGAGTTAGAGGCCTGCCTAAGTGCCTATCCGATAGCCAAGTCTTCACTGGTGCCTATCTGATTCCGAAGTGTTAACTGGTTCCTATCTCAGTCCCAAGTGAACGATGTCGTTCAGTGGTGGCCACGAGCGGAGTCGTAGCAGAGGGCGCTTGTGGCTGACGTCGTAAGAACGCCGCGCGGTGCGTGCATGGCGGCGCGCGGCGCAAGTAGGTGGCGCGCACTTTAGACTTGTGCGACACCACAAGAACTGTATCAGAAAGTGATTCATTTGTGAAAGAAACCTCAAAAAACGAAATGCCACAACAAAACTTAGGCGCGAACTGTGAAATTAAAAACTTTCAATACTTTAGACATACTCCATTACTGAATTTAATTTTTAAAATTAACAGTACAGTACTTAATATTTCCTGTCAAGTTTTAAATATCGTTTTGCAAACTTCAAGCACTACTAATGATATCAATTACAAGGTTATTTAAAAAGGGAAGTGTAGGTTTCTAATATTGTCTCCTTTAGTAAGAAATCGAAGCGTAATACCAAAAGAATAGCATCCCTCCAAAACATCTTTCTTTTTTATATTATTTTCAATCATTTAAAGTAGCAGGTCTAAGTTTTTATAATGTGTATCGTTTACTTGTAGCACATTTTAAAAAAATTAATGATTTCGTACAGTAATTAATGTTCGGTTGGAAGTGATACAACAGGCCATCATCTTTTACATATGTTTCCCACTTTGATTTACAATGACAAAATGTAATTATTCACACTCAAAAGTGTTAATGCATTGGCCGCGATTTGTGCGTCAGATGTTTTCGTTGGCTCGACTGAATATTGGCTCCAATGTGTGGACGCTGTCTCAAAAATATTGGCCAATGTTGGCGCCAGCGTTGGTACCAATGTGTGGACGCGGGGTTAGACAAAAAAATTGATCGCCGGCCGGCCGACGCAGAGGCTAACCCCGAGTCGGTCACGCAGTGTGGACAATAGATTCGATCGCCCCTCTGAATTCTAAGTCCGGCGATATGCATGATCTGGCAACACTGTAGAATGCGGTACTATCAGGAGGAAGTGTTATTTCCTTCTAATGGTTTTTGTGAGGTATAAGTCTGTTTTTAATACCCCGGCAGCAACACGCACTCTTATTATCTTCTGGAACGCCACTTCTGATTAGTTACGATAAGATTTCGTTGCCCAAAGCCGATGGGTGGTATCCTCATCTACAGTAAAAGATCCCGGTATTTGCCCGGAGTGATTTAGGGAAAACAGGGAAAACCAAAATCTGGATGCATGGAGAAAGGTTTGAACCACCGTCCTCCCGAATGCGAGTCCAGTGTGCTAACCACTGCGCCACCTCGCTCCTTAATCAATAAACAGAGGCCATATACTCAAACTGGAAAGGAGCAGTGGGATTAGCTTTAGAGTTTCAAATGTTTGTTAAGCTTAACTGGGGGTCATCAGTCCCTAAACTTACAAACTACTTATGAACTAGCTTATACTAAAGACAGCACAAACTTCTATACCCGAGGGAGGATGCAAAGCTCCCCACAGGGAACGGCCTCGCGCATCATAGCATAGCGCCTCAATGCGCTCGGCCGCTCCGCCGCGGCTAGCTTTCGAGTTTGAACCACTTATAACTCGAGCTTAGGGTTGCTCGAGAGCAAAGGCGACACTCCCCAAACAGACAGTTCATCAGCGAACCCGATGATGGCAACGTGGTTGATACCGAAATCTTGTCTGTTGGATACTGACAGCCAGCAGTTTATCTGTGAATTACTGGAACTGGTTTTTTTATTGGAACTGCAATAATCTTCGGACGTAAAAGGAAATAATTATATCCATAATGGATGTGAGGTCGTGGTTGTATTACTTAATTATTTTGTCAAGTAGGCTCAACCACAGATCTTGTGTAAAAATATGACGCGTTTCAAGGGTCAAGCCCTCATCATCAAATAATCTGTACAAGAATCTTAAAACAAAAAACTATAAAAATATAAAACGTAATAAAAGAAAACGTGGTTACTTCCCTTGTAAGGTCCTCAGCATACTGTGCTACGTCAGAATTCAAACCAGACCCCAGCACTGGAGCGCATAACACAACCGAAATGCACCGAGTCAACAACACGACTGGGGCGCACGTATGCACATGAAAACAAAGACCTCAAAATTCCAGAGATCATCCACAAGCTAGTGGGTACATTCAGGTGTCATGAAATCATTTGCACAGTATCACAGAGGTTGAAATTTAAAACAAACGACTTTTGTTATAATAGGTCTACAAAGTTTAAAAAAAAAACTGTATGCATTACCTTGAACTTGTTCATTTAATGAAGCATCGCTTTTAGCGTTATGTATTATTATCTCCAGATGTTCTAGCAGATCTATCTTTCTTCCCTTATCCTACCTATGCAAAATCTTAAGGTCTTCTTCAATCCGCTTTAAAGGGTGGCCAGTTTCGCGGATATGCGTAGCTGCAGCGGACTTGTCAAACTTATTAAATCAGAAGGCGTCTATATGTTCCTTGTACCTAACTAAACGATCTACCGGTCTGCTCAATGTAGTTGGCATTGCAACTATTATACTGTATCTTATAAACCCCTGCTTTGTTATATTTATCAGTCTCTTGGTTTAAGTTATTCCGTAATTTACGACGTAACGTATTATTAGTTTTAAAATCAGCGTCCACTTTAAAAGGCTTTAGTATGTTGGCCGCTTTCTGAGATAGATTACCGAAATACGGAACCATTACTCTCTTGATATTTTCCGTGTCATTTTAATTTGATTACGCACGCTGTTTCTTTCGTATTAAGTTATTCACTACGTTTTCCTGGTAACCATTCACCCTAGCAAGCTGTCTTATGATGTTAAATTCAGTAGTTCTGTCTTTTTCGTTCATTGGCACTTTGAAAGCTCTATCGACTAAACAGCGTAGGGCAGAAAGTTTTTGGCCATTAGGGTGACAAGGGCTGTTATGTATTAGAATGTCGGTGGTTGTAGGCTTCCTGTATTCTTTAAATAAGTCTATACCATCCTCCTTCGTAATGTTAAGGTCAAGGAACTGAAATGTGCCATTCTTCTCTTATTCAACGGTAAAGTCGATTTTCTCATGTAGGCTGTTAAATTTATTAACTATTTCAGTATTTTCAGTTTGTCCTCTTCCATCAATAGCACCGTATCGTCAACATAGCGTTTATAGTATAAGATTTTATCAATTGTGTGCTGCATATTTGTGAAAGGAAATAAATGTTCTGTATTCATTCTGTTGCCAAACGAACGGGCACCATTGATAGTTAAGAAAGAAATAGAAATTTCCGTCTTTTTCTTTCACAGGACTTTGAAATACATTGACGATGACATTCAGAAGAACTTGTCAGTCGTGCTGTACGTAAGGGGTAGCTTTCAGTTTCGGCCATTCGGACAATCTTGTCGTCCCACACAAGTCCCCAACCGTCACATATTATTGATGTAGTGTCCTCCATTATTCTACTTGCTCGCATCTTAAACCTGTATTCTCGCAATAATTGTTGCTGTCAACGCATATATAAAACGCCTGTGTGAAGATAAATAGCGTAACAGGATAAAAGTCAAGCTTCTATGATAAAAGTTTCCGGGAATACCAAAGGATTTGACAGTAATTTAGCTTGTGAGAGAAGAATTACAGCAAAGAACAAATAAAAAACTTGCGGTTTTCCGATGACATTCTAATTCTGTCGGAACAGCAAAGAACCTGGAAGAGCAGTTGAACTGAAAGGACACTGTCTTGAAAGAGGGTATAAGATGAACAAGAGTAAAACAAGTATAATGGAATGTAGTCGAACTAAATCAGGCCATGACGATGGAAGTAAATTAGTAAAAGAGACAAAGTAGTACCCACGGTTGGTAGAAACACGGCAGGGATCACGAGGTGGATGCGCAGTAGCCAGCCGCGCCGCTGACGTCACTGCGCACCCTCGCAGCGCTCAGTAGCGGCTAACTTCCATTGTGCGTGTTGTATCGCTTGCGTTTACGAGTGAGAACACGGTTTTTAGGTCAGTGTGAATTGTTTTTAGTGACTGTAGATTGAGAGTATTCTCGTAATTATCACTGTACTGAGGGTATTTTTTAACAGTAAACCTTTAAGTGGAAAAAAATGATTTGCTGTGCCATCGCCAGTTGTACTAGCCACAGTAGACAAGCAAGGAAATTAGGAATTTGCTTGTTGCTGGTACGGAAAGGCAAAACGTGAGGAAAGCAGCCGAGTTGTTTCCTTTCACTGTAGGACAAGCTATTTGTCACAACCTTCCTGAGTTCAGTCATGTTGGTGAATCTGTAAAAGTTATAAACAATGGATTTGATGTACTGAACTCGAGAACTCCTCTTGATGGATACAAATTAAAAAGTGCATACGGAAATTACTTACCAGATCAAGATAAAGCGTTAGAAGAACTGTGCGATCTCATTTTCACAATGATAGTAATAAGAAAAGAGGGAGAGAAAAAAGAAAAAGGAAAAATTGACCAGGGATGTGAGAAAACAGCAAGGAGCAAACCCAAAAACATGAAGGAAAAAAACCCTACTGATTATTTGCTTCCTTTCCAGAAAGGGTTTTTGATGTCGATAAACAGTCTACACTCTTTATTTAAGGAACTAACACTGGAAGGCTACAAGAACGTCATGTCTTCAAGATGCAATCAAGATATCCTTGAGAGCTACTTTTCCAAAGTAAGAGGATTGGGAAGATTCTACGACCACCCTTTGCCTACCACCGTCTCCCAAAGAATAAAGTCTTTGATTTTGAGCCATAATGCGAACGAAATACTATCAGATGGTAAATGTAAGACTGAGAAGGAATGTAATACTTTAAGTGCTAAAATACTGTCGGAAATCGAAGATACGGCCGTAGATCTGTCATCATGTAGAATTTTGGAGCATATTCTCAGTTCGAATATAGTAAATTTCCTTGAAACGGAAAAGCTTCTTTCCATGAATCAGCACGGGTTTAGGAAACATCGTTCATGCGAAACTCAGCTTGCCCTTTTCTCACATGACATCTTGCGAGCCATGGACGAAGGGCAACAGGCGGATTGTGTTTTTCTCGACTTCAAAAAGGCGTTCGACACGGTGCCACACTGCAGACTGCTAACGAAGATACGAGCTTATGGAATAGGTTCACAGATTTGTGACTGGCTGGAAGACTTCCTAAGTAATAGAACGCAGTACGTTGTTCTCGACGGCGAGTGCTCATCAGAGACGAGTGTATCGTCAGGCGTGCCCCAGGGGAGTGTGATAGGACCGCTATTATTTTCTATCTATATAAATGATCTGATGGACAGAGTAAGTTGTAATTTGCGGCTGTTTGCTGATGATGCTGTGGTGTATGGGAGGGTGTCGTCTGTAACTGACTGTAATAGCATACAGGTTGACTTAGACAAAATTTCTAGTTGGTGCGAAGAATGGCAGCTAGCTCTCAATGTAGAAAAATGTAAGGTGATGCGCATGAGTAGAAAAAACAATCCTATAATGTTCGAATACAGCATCAGTAGTGAGCTTCTTGATGCGGTCGCGTCGTTCAAATATCTAGGCGTAACATTGCAGAGCGATATGAAATGGAACGAGCATGTAAGGACAGTTGTGAGTAAGGCAGACAGCCGACTTCGGTTTATTGGGAGAATTTTGGGAAGATGTACTTCACCTGTAAAGGAGACCGCGTATAAAACGCTTGTACGACCACGTCTTGAGTATTGCTCAAGTATTTGGGACCCGCAGCAGATCGGTTTGAAGGAAGACATAGAGGCGGTTCAGAGGCGAGCAGCTAGATTTGTTACCGGTAGGTTCGACCAATGCGCGAGTGTCTCGGAAATGCTCCGGCAACTCAATTGGGGATCGCTGGAAGAAAGACGACGTTCTTTTCGTGAATTTCTGTTAAGTAAATTCAGAGGGCCGGAATTTGAAGCTGAGTGTAGTACGATCTTGCTGCCGCCTACTTACATTTCGCGTAAAGATCACAAAGACAAGATAAGAGAAATTAGGGCTCGTACGGAGGCATATAGGCATTCTTTTTTTCCTCGTTCAATTTGGGAGTGGAATAGGAAAGGAAATGCCTAGTAGTGGTACGGTGTACCCTCCGCCACGCACCTTACGGTGAATTGCGGAGTATGTATGTAGATGTAGATGTAGATCATCTGAGAAGCAACACACTTACTGTCTACATGAAAGTGAAAGCGACAAGAAAGTGGAAGAGATTGTTTCAGAGATGACAGAAATTTTTGAGAATTGCGTCAAATACGAAGCGGAAAATGTACAAAATTTAAAGGAAAATGTTGAGCTGTTAGAGATGATTGCAGGATATGTTGCTTACAGAGTTAAATGAAAACACACTCAATTAGCACATTTGTTTGGTAAAATGACTGATCATGTAAATTTTTCAGGAAAGAACTGGCTTCAAACAATTTCAAGGGGATCCTTAATAAAGCCAACCGAAAGTTTTATGGAATTCGTTTTGAAAATGGAAAGAGAATTTCAACAATTCCGCGGCAATTACATTGACCGTAGGCCAAACGTTCTTGGAAGGCTAAAGGATATTATAAATGTGAAGTATACAGGAATAGAGGACCTTGCCGTAATGTGTTTCGTAAGGACACGCGCCTTCATCAGAATGAAATCTCTCAACAAGAAAAAAAAATTGCAAAAGTAATAAGCGAACTGAGAGCGAACAAAGACAAAAACTGAAAAAAGTGAAAAAAGTTGTAACTTTCCCGAGTACAAAGCGGAAACACATTAATAGAGTTTAATATTACATTATCGGGGTTTTCTCCGTACCTCAGGTCTATGTGGCCTCAGCCTGTGGGAGCCTCTTTCACCAGCGCCCTCCGATATGGTGAAAGAGGTTGACGTCCTTCGGAGGCTTTAAACTAGCGTTTCACCGAGCATAAAAAGTAGTCTAGCTAATATAGAGCTTAATAATTGTAACAATGATGATAATACACGAAAACATAGATAATCTCGAACGCATTGCAACTTGTGCATGAGTTAAACTTGTGCGCGGTGCGCCTATACGGCTAAACGCAGCGCGGCGCGGCGAGAGGGTGCGCTCTGACGTCATCGCTCACAGCCTGCCTGCGCGTGACCCCTACCGTGTTTCTGCCAACCGTGGTAGTACCTGAATTTCATTATTTGGACAGTAAAATAACTTCTGATGTCTGAGTAGTGAAGGTATAAAATGTAGTAGGATGAAAAGCACTTAAAAGGGCAGAAATTTAACATCGAATATTGGGAAGTCTTTCCGGGAACCATTTTTCTTGAGTGTAGCCTTATAAGGGAGTGAAACTTGGACGATAAACAGTTCAGAAAAGTCAAGGATATAGTGTTTCGAAGTGTGGCGCTACAGAAGTATGCTGCAGATTAGATGGAATTCAAATTCTGGAGTTAGCAGGGGTAAAATATAAGAAACGGAAGGTTATTTACAACTTATACAAAAATCAGACAGCTGTTAGATACGAAGGGCATGAAAGAGAACCCCCCAGGGGACTCACGGTTCTTTGGTGAGTACATGCGTGGCGAGCACGGGGCCTCGAGTCTTCCTTCCTTCTTTACTTCCCGGACTGCATTTCCTTTCCCTCTGCCCCCCTTTCCTATGTTCAAAATGTTAAAATGTTTGTATAGTTTATGGGACTTAACTACGGGGTCATCAGTCCCTAAACTTACAAACTACTTATGAACTAACTAAGACTAAGGACGGCACAAATATCCATGCCCGAGGGGGGATTCGAACCCCCGACCGTAGTGGCCGTGCAGACCGTGACTGAAGCGCCTCAGTCCCCTCGGCCACCGCGGCCGGCAGTGGCAGTGAAGGGAGTTTTGTTTGTAAATCTATCGGACCAAACTGCGTGGTCATCAGTCCGTAGCTTACAAACTACTTAAACCTAGGTAAACTAACCTAAGGACAACACACACACACATGCCCCAGGGAGGACTCGAACCTCCACGGCGAGCAACCGCGCGCTCCGCAGCGAGGCGCTTTGGACCGCTCTGCTACTCCACAGCTGCAGTGAAGGGAGTAAGACAGGGCCGGCCGCGGTGGCCGAGGTGACTGAGGCGCTCCAGTCACGGTCAGCACTGCCACTACGGTCGGGGGTTCGAATCCCCCCTCGGGCATGGATATTTGTGCCGTCCTAGTTCGTAAATAGTTCATAAGTAGTTTGTAAGTTTAGGGACTGATGACCCCGTAGTTAAGTCCCATAAGATTTACAACCATTTGAACATTTGAGTAAGACAGGGTTGTAGCCTTTCTCCAATGTTATTCAATTTGCACATTGAACAAGCTGTGGAGGAAAGCAAGGAGAAAATTGGAGAAGGAATTAAAGTTCAGGATGAACAAATAAAAACATTGCGTTTTGCTTATGACATTGTAATTCTGTCAGAGACAGCAAAAGACGTATAAGAGCAACTGAATGGAATGGACAGCATCTTGAAAGCAGCGTATAAGATGAACATTAACAAACGCAAAACAAGGGTAATGGATAGCAATGTCAGAAAATCATGCGATGCTGAAGGCATTAGATTAGGTAACGGAACACTAAATGAGGTAAATTAGTTTTGTTACTTGGGCAGTAAAATACCATATGATTGCAAATTGTTAAAGGAAGGGAAGGAAGAAGGATAGGAAAGAAAGCATTGACGGTGGCCGCATTTGGGCATTGATATTAAACAATGGCGACAAGTGAAAATGTGAGCCGGACCAGGAATCGAACACGGGTCTCCCGCTTCGGGCCAGCGGTCGCCTTAACCACTTTGCCACCCGTGCTCGCCTCCCGTCCGTCTCAAATTCTCACAACTCGCACTCTATGTTTGTAGCGCCCCCATCGTCCATGCCCTCTTACACTCGCCATTACGGATTCCCGTGCGAGGTCGGACGTATGACCGCATCTGCGGTGAAATAACTGAAGCTAACGCCGTCGTCGCGTTTAATACTTATTGTATTGGTGTGGTGTCTGTTCTTTCGGACGTCCGAAAGAACAAACACCACACCAATACAATAACCATATGATTGGTCGGAGTACAGAGGATGTAAAATACAGAATGTCAACGGGAAGAAAAGCGTTTATGAAAAAGGGAAATTTTCTAACATCGAATAATAATTTCAGTGTAAGGAAGTCATTTCATAAGGCATTTGTGTGGAGTGTTGACTTATACGGGAATGAAACTAGGACGATAAATAGTTACATACGAATGCTGAAAATTAGGTGGGTAGATCGCGGAACTAATTAGGAGGTACTGAACAGAATTAGGAGAAAAGGAATTTCTGGCGTACCATCGACTACAGGAAATGGCTTTTAGTGGCCGGGATATTCCCAGATGGGGGCGACCGCCGACTTCAAGTCTTTCTATTGACGCCTTTCGGCGTCTTGCGTGTCGATGATGATGAAAGTGACGATGACAAACACAAAAAACCCAGTTTCCTGACGGGACTCGAACTCGGGCTCCTTACATCGATGGTCTGTGACGCTGCTACTAAGCTACGGAGTCGGACTTAATATTGCTGGGGTCGAGCGGACTGTTCCCAGCTTTAGGTCAGGATGAGGCGTGGAACCTGGTGGAGCGCCAAGGGACGCTAGTGAAACAGAATTATAGTTGACACATTTTATTCCGTAACATACATAAGTTTGATGAAGGCGCTAGCTCGACAGGAGCTAGAGCAGTAGGTGGCGTCGCCTTCGAGCTGCAACCTTGGTGTTTCGTATGATGGTAGTGCCCGCGCCGCGCCGCGATGCCGGGAAGCGATGCAAAGACTGTTATTGTGAAGTGCTCTATCCCTTCACCAGGCTATGCAGCGGCCAGTGGATCCACGCTGGGCCCCTCTGAAGTCGGATGTCGTGCTGGTTCCCGACTCGGGACACCGGCTGGCCGGATTAGCACCAGAGTGCTAATTCGACGACAGGAACATTGGCCTTTAGTAACCAACCACTGAAGACTGCGCTGGCCTCAGGCAGCCACCATAGAGGTGTGAAGTCGTCAGCACAGCGGATCACCATCTTCCCAGATGATGTTTAGTGTGAAGTATGGCCTCGACCAGACTCCATCTCTTAGCTGCCTCTAGCAGCTACCTGTATGTACTGCTATCTGTGACAAAGACTGGGCACAACGATTAGGCCAGTGAATTGACTATGCCGCGGTGGAGTAGCCGAGCGGTCTAAAGCACCTCGCTGCGGAGCGCGCGGTTGCTCGCCGTGGAGGTTCGAGTCCTCCCTGGGGCATGGGTGTGTGTGTTGTCCTCAGGTTAGTTTACCTAGGTTTAAGTAGTTTGTAAGCTACGGACTGATGACCAAGCAGTTTGGTCCGATAGATTTACAGACATTTGAACATTTTTGAATTGACGTCTACCTCCTGGGTATCGTCGATTCAGAAGACCGAGTGACTGCTATTTCTAAATGTGGGAGTATGCTGACGCATCCGTCACTCTTGTGACAGAGTTACGTGTAGTTATGAAATGTTTACTAGCTGCGTCTCTGACAGCCATTTCACTCACATACAGTTCGCTGACGGTAGGCTTTCCAACTGCCGACGCAGCGGCTGCCGTCATCATGCAAGGCGGGCGAGCATTTCCTGCTATGAAATGTTTACTAGCTGCGTCTCTGACAGCCATTTCACTCACATACAGTTCGCTGACGGTAGGCTTTCCAACTGCCGACGCAGCGGCTGCCGTCATCATGCAAGGCGGGCGAGCATTTCCTGCTACCGGCTGCTGACCTTATTCCGTCTTTCTAAAGTGAGCAAACCAAGATCTTAACACATTTCCCTGTCACAATGTTTGCGGCGTAACAATATGATGCGAAACGGGTAGAATAACGTGTACAGCTGCATCAAACTATTGTTCGGTCTGAAGTCCACTACAGTCATAATGTGATCTCCGAAGGCTAGGTTTGCCAATGAACGTCGACAGCTACTGCGGGGCTGACGCAAAACTGGAGCGTGGGCGCGCTTAAAAGCCTACGCGAGGTGTTTGTCGCGATATTGAGGCAGCCCAGCGCGACATTGATCGCCTCTCTGCTCTGAAGCGGCAGTCCGCTAACTGCTGGCCGCGCGCCTCTGCACAACGCGCCTGCTCCATCTGCTAACGGCTTAACTCCTCACTGACACCTTCCAGATTCATTACCAACTGCTAGACTCGGCTGCTACGGCTATTTCTCCTAGCAGAAGGATTAAGTTTGTTAAGAAAGCAGTAGTAATCGTTACACTTGTTGATTCAGTATTACCTGTCTCCGTACGGCTTTCGATGTAGTTCCACACTGTGGCTGCTCCAATATTGCTCACAATTGGACGTAATGGCACACTTTCCTTGTGGCACACTTTCCTGAAACCAAGCAGTTCAGTTCCACCTAGACTATATGGACTGCCTAAGATCCACAAGGAAAGTGTTCCATTACGTCCAATTGTGAGCAATATTGGAGCAGCCACTTACGACCTGGATAAATACTTGGCGTCTTTGCTCAAACCTGTGGTAGGCAAGTGTCGACATCATGCAAAGAATTCAAATGATTTTATCAGCAGACTACAGTCACTTCAGCTGCAAAGTACCGACTTGTTGGTCAGTCCTGATGTGGTTTCACTGTTTACAAAGGTGCCTCTTGTGGACTCTCTACACCTCATCGGCAACATGTTTGGAGACGACATTACAGCGCTATTTGAGCACATTCTCTCCTGTACATATTTTTTATTTAACAACGAGTTTTATGAACAATCTGACGGAGTCGCCATGGGGAGTCCTTTGTCTCCCCTGGTGGCCATCCTTTTTGAGGCGAGAGCACTTGAGTCAGCTACTTTTAAACCAACAGTGTTTTGGCGATACGTTGATGACACTTTTATAGTGTGGCCTCATGGGGTGGACCGTCTCCAAGACTTTTTACATCATATAAACTCCATACACGAAAACATAAAGTTTACTATGGAGATCGAGAAAAATGGTTGTTTGCCATTTTTAGATGTTTTCGTGCGACGCAGAAGTGATGGCTCACTTGGTCATTCGGTATAGAGGAAGCCCACTCATACAGATTTGTACTTACAAGCTACTAGATGCCACCATCCGGCACAAACAATGGGTGTCCTAAAGACTTTAATCCATCGAGCCCATACCATCTCTGACGCCGACAGCCTTCACACGGAACTGGAACACCTGCAAACAGTATTCCTAAAGAATGGATATACAAGGAAGCAAGTAAATCGAGCGATGCACACCTCCAAACGACAGAACATGGAAAAAGAAGTGGCTTTCAAATCGACTGCTTATCTCCCATATATTGGGAATATTTCATCGCAGATAGGCAGAATACTAAAAAAGTATAAAGTAAGAGTCATCTTTTGCCCTCCTCCTAAAATTTCATCGCTGTTGGGTTCTGTCAAAGACGATCTGGAGCTGCGTAAAGCAGGTGTTTACAGGATTCCGTGCGAGTGCAGCAAGTCATATATAGTGCAGACGACGCGCACTGTGCAGGAGCGCATTGTGGAACACCAGCGTCATACTCGGCTACTTCAACCCACCAAATCCGCAATCGCCGAACATTGTATTTCCACAGGTCATTCGATGAACTACAACGAAACTAAAATTGTGGCCCACACAACAAACTTTTGGAGCTCAATTATTAATGAAGCTGTGGAAATAAGACTGTCTGACAGTGAGACTCTTATCAATCGAGACAGCGGTTTCCAAATAAATGCTGCATGGAATCCTGTAATTGAAAAACTTCGTAGTCGGCGTAGTTTCCTGCAACTGAATGACAATGATAATCGAACTGCTATCGAAGCGGCAAGTCTCCACCACGGAGGGCGCTCTGAGCAGCGTACGTAGCTGTAGTGAACGCGCACGCTAAGTACGCGCATGCGCAATGTTGACTGGGCATAAATAGCACAGCTTAGTGCGTCTTCGCCAGTACTTCGGCGGTACTCACCTGAAGATGGCCAGGAGACACTGCGCCGAAATATCGTGGCAGGAAGTTACTGACATCCGGCAGTTCGCCCGAGATTTTATGGAAATATCTATACGCCTGGAAAGCTTTAAACATCACATCAAAACACGGAATAGCTGAGTGACTGGCTGAAGAGAGATAACAAACACAACACTTCTCGCCGCGGTGGAGCAACCGAGCGGGCTAAAGCGCTTCGCTGTGGAGCGCGCGGGTGCTCGCCGTCGGAGGTTCCAGTTCTCCTGGGGCATGTCTACATCTACATGGGATACTCTGCAAATCACATTTAAGTGCCTGGCAGAGGGTTCATCGAACCACCATTATACTATTTATCTCCCATTCCATTCTCGAATAGCGCGCGGGAAAAAAGAACACCTGAATCTCCCCGTTCGAGCTCTGATTTCTCGTATTTTATTCTGATGATCATTTGTGTGTGTTGTCCTTAGGGTAGTTTACCTTAGTTTAAGTAGTTTGTAAGCTACGGACTGATGACCACGCAGTTTGGTCCGATAGTTTTATAAACATTGGAATATTTTTTTGAACACTTGTCGAACTTCACGGAGAGAAAGTTACAGCCGAAAAGGTAACGGAGGGTGTACCCTTGGGAAGTGTTATCAGGCAATTACCTTTTACTATACACGGTGTTACAAAAAGGTACGGACAAACTTTCAGGAAACATTCCTCACAAAAAAAAAAAAAAAAAAAAAAAAAATGTTCAAATGTTTGTAGAACTTATGGGACTCAACGTTTGGGCAGGAATTGTTGGTGATGTCTTGATTGGGCCTCATGTTCTTCCACCTACGCTCACTGGAGCACGTTATCATGATTTCATACGGGATACTCTACCTGTGCTGCTAGAACATGTGCCTTTACAAGTACGACACAACATGTGGTTCATGCACGATGGAGCTCCTGCACATTTCAGTCGACGTGTTCGTACGCTTCTCAACAACAGATTCGATGACCGATGGATTGGTAGACGCGGACCAATTCCATGGCCTCCACGCTCTCCTGACGTCAACACTCTTGACTTTTATTTATGGGGGCATTTGAAAGCTCTTGTCTACGCAACCCCGGTACCAAATGTAGAGACTCTTCGTGCTCGTATTGTGGACGACTGTAATACAATACGCCATTCTCCAGGGCTGCATCAGCGCATCAGGGATTCCATGCGACGGAGGTTGAATGCATGTATCCTCGCTAACGGAGGACATTTTGAACATTTCCTATAACAAAGTGTTTGAAGTCACGCTGGTTCAAATGTTTGTATAGTCTATGGGACTTAACTGCGGGGTCATCAGTCCCTAAACTTACAAACTACTTATGAACTAGCTACAACTAAGGACGGCACAAATATCCATGCCCGAGGGGGGATTCGAACCACCGACCGTAGTGGCCGTGCAGACCGTGACTGAAGCGCCACAGTTCCCTCGGCCACCGCGGCCGGCCATTCCTCACACAGAAAGAAAGAAAATATGTTATGTGGGCATGTGCGGAAACGCTTAGTTTCCATGTTAGAGTTCATTTTATTACTTCTCTTCAAATCACATTAATCATGGAATGGAAACACACAGCAACAGAACTTACCAGCGTGACGCCGGCCGCGGTGGCCGAGGAGACTGAGGCGCTCCAGTCACGATCTGCACTGCCACTACGGTCGGGGGTTCGAATCCCCCCTCGGGCATGGATATTTGTGCCGTCCTTAGTTGTAGCTAGTTCATAAGTAGTTTGTAAGTTTAGGGACTGATGACCCCGCAGTTAAGTCCCATAGACTATACAAACATTTGAACCAGCGTGACTTCAAACACTTTGTTATAGGAAATGTTCAAAATGTCCTCCGTTAACGAGGATACATGCATTCAACCTCCGTCGCATGGAATCCCTGACGCGCTGATGCAGCCCTGGAGAATGGCGTATTGCATTACAGCCGTCCACAATGCGAGCACGAAGAGTCTCTACATTTGGTACCGGGGTTGCGTAGACAAGAGCTTTCAAATGCCCCCATAAATAAAAGTCAAGAGTGTTGACGTCAGGAGAGCGTGGAGGCCATGGAATTGGTCCGCGTCTACCAATCCATCGGTCATCGAATCTGTTGTTGAGAAGCGTACGAACTCGTTGACTAAAATGTGCAGGAGCTTTATCGTGCATGAACCACATGTTGTGTCGTACTTGTAAAGGCACATGTTCTAGCAGCACAGGTAGAGTATCCCGTATGAAATCATGATAACGTGCTCCAGCGAGCGTAGGTGGAAGAACATGAGGCCCAATCAAGACATCACCAACAATTCCTGCCCAAACGTTCACAGAAAATCTGTGTTGACGACGTGATTGCACAATTGCGTGGGGATTCTCGTCAGCCCACACATGTTGATTGTGAAAATTTACATTTGATCACGTTGTAATGAAGCCTCATCCGTAAATAGAACATTTGCACTTAAATGAGGAGTGACACATTGTTGGATGAACCATTCGAAGTGTACCCGTGGAGGCCAATCAGCTGCTGATAGTGCCTGCACACGCTGTACATGGTACGGAAACAACTGGTTGTGCCGTAGCACTCTCCATACTGAAATGAGCTCTAACATGGAAATTAAGCGTTTCAGGACACATGTCCACATAACATATTTTCTTTCTTTGTGTGTGAGTAATGTTTCCTGAAAGTTTGGCTGTACCTTTTTGTAACACCCTGTGTAGGTAAATGATAGGAAGTTAATAAATTGTGCTTTCCTGTGAAGCTGTATCCAGAGAACCGCATCACTAGAAAACTGTAGCGAACTGTAGGAAAATGTAGGTAGGATTGACGCTGGCTAGAGGGATCAGCAGTTAAGCTTCAACACTGATATAAAGTACTTTGCATAAATAGGCGAACAGACAAAATGCTGTTTGATTATACGACGCCACAACAGTTACTGGAAGTAATCACATTTAATATTTGATAGTGTGCGTAAGTAGAGGTTTAAGAAAGAACTATCTCATGAGGTGGAACAAACACTAGATTGAGATTAATTAAAAGGTTCATCTGAACGTGCAGCTTACTTAATAAGAAAATAACTTGTAAAACTATTCTGCGACGAGTACTCGAATATTGCTTGTCTGTCATCGATGTCTGGTAGGATAGAGAAAACACAGAACATGCGAAGAAGAGCGGCGTCTTGTTTTACAACTTCATAATGCAAACACGAAAGTGCGACGGAAATGCTTACCCAGCTCCAGTGCCAAGCGGCACACGTTACGAGACAGTCGTTACGCAATGGGCGTCGTTTACACAAGATTTACTGGATGAGGTGGCGCAGTGCCAATACACTCAACTCACATTCGGAAACCTGGAGGTTCAATGCCGTCGCCGGCCATCCTGGTTTAAGTATTCCGTGATTTCTCTAAATGCATGTTTGTAAATCTATGGGACTTACTACTGAGGCTATGTGTCCCTAAACTTACAAACTAGTCTTGTTTAGTTCGCGAACGAACTAGTTCAGAAAAGCGCTCCCACAGGCGAAGTACGCGAACTAGTTCGCGGATCCCTCCCCTCTTAGTTCGTCCGCTCCTTTTCCGAAGACTGACGGGGAACAGCGAGAGGACGCGAGAGCGCACAGAATCGCATGATTCCCTTGTGCCAATTACGTTCATTTCGAGCTGAGATGCAGCTCAACTGTAGTTTCATAGTTCCCTTCCACAAGAAATCCATTTTAAAAATAAAGTACTTCGAGTAATCTGTATGCAAAGTAGTTGAATACCATTGTATCACCCATTCGTGTAAATAACTGGTTTATTTGCCTAAGTATTTGATGTCAAATTGCCCAAAAATACGGGTAATAGCACACGCTTTGTCAACGCTGATTCATATAAAAAAGCTGTCATAAAAAATGAAAGACCTCTTTTACTAGCGGTAGCAAAAGCCAAAAAGAGCGGACGCACTAAAAAGAGCGGATGAACTAAAAACAGCGGAAGAACTAAAAAGAGAGCTACCGGTCGCGAACTAAAATATGAGCGATCGGTCGCGAACTATTATGCCAAACGTATCTCGCTTCTAGGTTCGTTGGATTCTTTTTCCGAAGACCGACGGGCAATAGCGAGAGGGCGCGTAGCAGAATTAAAAATCACGCGTTTGCCTTCTGCTGAAGAGTCATTTCGAGGTGAGCGTCTACCTGCTAGATTACATACTTCAGTGCTACAAAATTTTTCTTTTGAAGTGTTCTGCACTCTACAATATCTGACAAATACATTCCATAATGCCAAGATATAGATATGACTCAAACTTAAAGGCGAGAAATTATCCACAAACTGTTTCTTTTGGTTTGCGTGATATCGTTAGCGGCTCAAGCAGCAAGCGCATGAAGCGGCTAGGTGGGGGAACTTCCCCCTCCACCTGCACGCGCAGACCACGTCGCTCAGCCGTCACTGGGAGCGGACGAACTAAAAGAGCGAACTAAAGTGAGCGCTCCCGATAGCGAACTATTATGCGCAAGTCTATTACAAACTACTTAAACTAACCTAAGGACAAAACACACACACGCAAAACACACACACACACACACGCGCGCGCGCGCGCGCGCGCGCGCGCGCGCCCGAGGGAGGACTCGAACCTCTGACGGAGCAACCACGCATCCACAGCAAGGCGCGAAGTGCGGCTGCTCCCCGTCGGAGGTTCGACTCCTCCCTTGGCCCTGTGTATATATATATATATATATATATATATATATATATATATATATATATATGTGTGTGTGTGTGTGTGTGTGTGTGTGTGTGTGTGTGTGTTATACTGAACATAAGTCGAAGTAGTTTGTAAGTCTAGGGAGTGATGACCATTGCAGTTTGCTCCCATTGCTTCACAAACATTTTGAACATCCCTGACAAAAACTGCTGGAGTGTGTGCTCCGTCTCTAGTGATAAGCCGGCCGCCGTGGCCGACGTGACTGAGGCGCTCCAGTCACGGTCAGCACGGCCACTACGGTCGGGGGTTCGAATCCCCCCTCGGGCATGGATATTTGTGCCGTCCTAGGTCGTAGGTAGTTCATAAGTAGTTTGTAAGTTTAGGGACTGATAACCCCGTAGTTAAGTCCCATAAGCTTAACGAACATCTAGTGATAAATATGTGGACGGGACGTTAATCCCTTAGCTTTCTTCCTTCCTACAGAATATTCAACAGTAATTTTGCTCGTCCTATGTATATATCGAGAAATAAAAAAAAAAGGTTCAAATGTTTGTATAGTCTATAGGACTTAACTACGGGGTCATCAGTCCCTAAACTTACAAACTACTTATGAACTACTTACGAACTAGGACGGCACAAATATCAATACCCGAGGGGGGATTCGAACCCCCGACCGTAGTGGCCCTGCAGACCGTGACTGGAGCGCCATAGTCCCCTCGGCCACCGCGGCCGGCTATCGAGAAATATTTCAGAGCTTCGAGCTCAGAGAGAGGCTTAGATGTTGCGGCGGCCCATTCATTACCGTAAGAGGATAGACAGGAGTTAAGTCATACACAAAACCCTCCACCATAGACCATAAGATGTCTGTGATGTATACAATGGGAGATAATGTTTCAGTTTGAGGGCGTTGCTGCAGCCAACTACTACATACAGCATAGCTCTACTCCGATATGGATACACAGTAGCGCAAAAGTCACTGATGTAAAAAAAATAAAAAAATTATTGAATTTGTGTCATTACAAATTAAAAATGCTGGGATACTACAGTCAATAGAACGCTTCCCCGCGAAAGGCAAAGGTCCCAGGTTTTAATACCAGTCCGACACGCAGTTTTAACCTGTCATGAAGTTTCAGTACAATTACTTTTTGATGTTCGAACTCTTTTACGTCTTCATAAACACGTCATTTTCCTCAGTTGTTACTGTTCTTGGGCGGCCAGCTCTTGGTGCATACATAACAGATCCCTCCTCTCCAAATCTACCTCTTACGGAAATGTTCAAATGTTTGTAGAGCTTATGGGACTTAACTACGGGGTCATCAGTCCCTAAACTTACAAACTACTTATGAACTAGCTTATACTAACGACGGTACAAACGATGCCCGACGGGGGGATTCGAACCCCCGACAGAGAACGGCCTCGCGCATCATAGCATAGCGCCTCAATGCGCTCAGCCGCTCCGCCGCGGCCCTCGTATGACGTCCACTGTTTGTCTAGACGGTGGTTTTGATCTAAAGAATCTTCCCCATCCAGCAATAGCTGCAATAGCGCCGCTTTAACGCGAAAATCCTTTCTTTTTCGCGACAATTCGGAAAACACTTCTCACACATTAAGTTTTAAACAATTCACTTGCTGATTGTTACATTTCTTTTGTTTGCCTTCGCACTGTATACCAGATTGAGAAGTCTTAATTATCCCCATTTGGTAATAATTTTTACTGTTCTACGTTTTGATGTTACAATTTTTTCTAGCCAGTGAATTTTCGTATCATCCTATACAGGGTGAATCACCTAAAACTTGCACCGCAAATATTACGGAAACGGAAGGTGCGATTGATGTGCGGTTTTCACAGAACGGATTGGTAGTCAAGGACTCGTATTGTTAGCAAATAAAAAGATTTAAAAATACCTATATATTGTATTTTTATGCAAACATACAGTTTTCTAAATGGAAAAATGGACGTTTCTATCATGCACTGGAATTTTTGACACCGGCTGTGCACAAAGAATTTTGAATGACATTTTTATCACGTTTAGTTTGGCTGCTATAACCGTTCAAAGTATTGGGGGCGGAGGCTACGACTGCGTAGCTAACTTGCTGGTGGTCATGAGACAGTGGGCCGTGTCCCAGGGGCTAGCCAGTGAGCTACGCTATCGCAGCGTCCGCCCCCGAAACTTTGATCGGTTGTAGCTGCCAAACTAAGCGTGATAAAAATGTCATTCAAAATTCTTTGTGCACAGCTGGTGTCAAAAATTCCAGTGCATGATAGAAACAACCATTGTTCCATTTAGAAAACTGTACGTTTGCATAAAAAATACACTTTCTAAGTAATGTTACAATCTGTTTGTTGGCTAAAAATACGAGACCCTGACTACCAATCCATTCTGTGAAAACCGCACATCAATCGCACTTTCCGTTTCCGCAATATTTGCGGTGCAAGTGTTAGGTGATTCACCCTGTACAAGGAGTTAGGTGTAGGCAATTGATTTGTGTGGTATTCGTGTCTTTCAGACGTGTTGCGAATGCGGAAACGTGAACTATAACGACATTATTACCAACTGAATCCAAATAGGGCTAACTTGCTTTTATGTTCTTCTTTTGGCCCACTTTACGTTACAGTAGTAACACTAAAAGTGGGCCTCTGCGATCGTCTTTTGACAGCACGAACTTTAAATGAAAATAACGGGTTAACCATTCATCTGACACAAAAATTGAATAACCGAATTTGTAGAGGAGAAAATTCTCTATAATTTTGCTCTCTTATGTTTTTTTCATATCTCGTAGCGTTTCAGAGATATTGCAAAAATAACGGCGATTTTGGGATGTATGTTTGTCTATCTGTCTGTCTGTCCGTAACATGTTACCTGTTTTTAAGACGAACCGTTCAACCGATTAGCACCAAATTTCACAGACATGGTTGTAGATCGCCAGAGACCAGAACATCCCTTTTTCAAATTTTTCGGACAAAAAAGTACGGTAGTAATAAAAAAAGCAGTTTGTAATATAATTGTAATTGCAAAATAACCGTTCATCTGACACGAAAATTGAATAACCTATTTGTTAGAGGGGAAATTCTCTACAACTTTGCCCTATTATGTTTTTTTTAATATCTTGCATCGTTGCAGACAAATTTGCAAAAATAACGGCGATTTGACGATGTCTGTCTGGCTGTAACGTGTTTCCCCTTTTTAGGTCGAACCGTTCAACTGATCGGCACCAAATTTAGAGACATAATTATTGGCTACCAGAGACCAGAACCTCGCTTTTTGAAATATTTCGGACAATAAATACGTTCGTAATACCAAAAAAAAGCCGTTTGTAATGTAATTTTCATTGCAAATAAACCGTTCATTTGACGCGAAAATTGAATAAACGAATTTGTAGAGGAGATAATTCTCTTTTTGTTTTTCATATCTCGTATCGTTTGAGAGATTTTTGCAAATATAACGGAGTTTTGACACCCTCCACTGAATTAACGAATACCAGCCGTTCGCACTTCGCAGATGTCACGTGACATTCCTCGCGCCGAACTCTCTCTGGCATACACAATCTTGCGTTGCGTATTTGATGATTTTCTTATTGTAACTTATACGTTGTCATGGCGCACTGCAGAATTAACAATAACACTTCTTTCTTCGTACGATAAATGATAATCTAGTGTCTACAATTGCCACATTAGCATCAGTTAACAACGGCCACCAATAGTATGAAATTAAAGCACACAACTTCTAACTGTTAGGTGTAGCGTAGTACGCAATGCGCTGGACTGTGATGGTGAAGATCAGCGATTTGAAACCCACCACTACCTAAAATCTGTTTTTCCTAAAAGGGTTTCAGGTACTCTTATTAATTAATTTTTTATTATTTAGATTATTATTTTGGTCCAAAATGTTTGCAAAAACTTATAAAACTACAAATCTAAAGCGGGCCGTAAAACACGTCAGTGCAATTTTTTTTCTTGGCTGCCGAAAAACAAACGCCGACTGACATCCATGAGTGTGACAAATGTGTTTGTTGCAGCATATCTCTCTACAGAAACATCATTGTTGGACGATACACCAAGGACCGTGATGCCACACATGACGCCGATCCTTCTGGAATAAACGCATGTAATTATCAAGCCTTAAAACAGGACGTCGAGTATGTGCAGAACGCAAGTACGGACCTCTTCAGGCAAAAGGTCACGTTGCTTTACGTTGGAGGGAGAATTGCTTCAACGTCACAGTGATTTAGCCTGACTGGAACAAAGATTCTGGACTGTACGGCTCTGGAACGGAAACTTTTTCATCTCCCTTTACACTTAAAAATGTAAGCAGCTGCGCAGGGCTGTTTTGGCACAAGGTGCCTATCGTTTCTTAATGTAAACAATCAGAAACATGAGTTCAAGTAGAACTGTCACGAGATCGTAGCATCTATATCTATTCAGACAGCCAGGCAGCCCTGAAATCACTGGCAGCTCCTGCAACAAGGTCTAAAATTGTTGCAGAATGTCACAGCGTTCTGGTGGAGCTAGGGAAAAACAATAGAGTAAACCTATTGTGGGTCCCTGGCCACTCGGGGATCAGTGGCAATGAACATGCCGACAGATTAGCCAGGATGGGGGCAGACACTCCATTTATTGGACCGGAACCTGACCTGACAATCACCAAGGCAATGATCAAAATGGAGCTACGTAACTGGTTCAGAAGACAGCACGAAGAATATTGGACCAAAGTCCATCAACAAAAACATGGCAAGGTAATGATGCCAAAGCCATGTTTTAAAAGAAGCTCTGCAATCCTGGGCCTGAACAGGAGAGAGATTAGACTCATGGTTGGATTGCTGACAGGCCATGGGAATTTCAAAAAACACCTACATACAATGGGAATAACAGAAGAGGACCCTAAATGTAGGATCTGTGATGACGGTGATGAAACTTCATCACATCTAATCTTCGAATGCATTGCATTGGAGAGTAAAAGGCACAGAACATTTGGGACAACCAGACCCGAAGAAATTGTGTCTAATAAAGAACTGGTAAAGGGACTCCTTGCACTGTTCAAGGGCATTGGTTGGCTTTACTAGATATACAGGGAGCGATACCGCACAATAAACTTAGTTTCGGTGCGGGCAGTGGCGGGGTGGACCAAGACTGTTTTGGGTTCTCTGAAAAAATCAAATCAAATCAAAGAACTGTCACAGGAAACTAAGATAGAGACTAAACAACAAACCATAGGGCGAAGAACGTAAACTATCAGAATGACATATAGATCTGTAATCATTTATATCAGAAGAAAGTAAGACGTCGAAAACGGAATTCTTGCTAGAGCAAGTAAAAGAATTCTGATATAAATTATCTCGCTGGGGTGAGTAATAAAACAGTGCGTCATTTAGCAATATTGCTCTCCGGAAAGATTATAAATAACAGAGAGTATTTAAAAATTGCCCTGAAGTCATATTCTTCCTTATTTTGTTGGTGATATTCACAAGAAACAAGTTACGGATTTAAGTCAAGATTTGAAGCAGAAGTTATCTAAGCTACGAGGCATTGCTATGCATTTGGTGAGATGTCAGTAATTTAGCCAACAAACGCTGTGGGGAAAGCTAATCAATACTTGTTAGCGCACTTGTGTGTTAACCCTTTCACTCCGGCGCCGTGATTGTTGCGCCGTGCGCTGTAGACGAGCGCCAGTCGCGCCCGGCCGTGCCCGCTGTACGGCGCATTTTCCCCACTCCCCACGGCGCTACTCTGTCCTTTCACACTCTCAGTGTTATCGCAATTATTGGACTTTATACTATATATTTATTAGGGAAACTTCATTTGGAATAGAAACAGTTTTCTTCCTTCTTTCAGATAATTCGCGTAATTTTTTCGTAAATTCTAAGAGATCCAAGTTTTAGATTCAGCTCTGGTGGGGTGTGGACTTTATTATTATAAACGCATTTTCGCTTGTTAAATAATATTTATTTACAATTCAAATGTTCAAATGTTTGTATAGTCTATGGGACTTAACTACGGGGTCATCAGTCCCTAACCTTACAAACTACTTATGAACTACTTACGAACTAGGACGGCACAAATATCCATGCCCGAGGGGGGATTCGAACCCCCGACCGTAGTGGCCGTGCTGACCGTGACTGGAGCGCCTCAGCCACCTCGGCCACCGCGGCCGGCTATTTACAATTGTTTTACGTTACATTTCAGTAGCATTACATTACGAGAATAAAATTTCAGTGTTACATTTCAAAAATTATTTTGTGTGTGGTAAATCTTGAAGCAGGGAAAGGCGCAAAGTGTCGTATTGCATTCAACACGTTTTAGTCTGCTTCCGCTTCTTCTGCGCTCTACAGACAACGCAAGTCCTGTAGCTGCTCCACTCATCAGGTAGGTGAGGCGCTGCTATCAGTCTCGACGGACATTCTGATCTTTTTCCTCCGCTTGAACTTGTTTTTACCACTTTATATTTTTCCAGGATTTTCTGTATGACTCCCATTTGTCAATGGAACAGCAGGAGTAGCACATGTACGTGATGTAGAAGCAGCTACAATAGGCGTTTTATGTTCATCGTCAGATTAGGACGATGATTCACTTTCATCCTCAAAGTCACTACCCAGTATTAGGGAAAGAGCTTCCTCCACAGTATATCTCTTCTCCGCCATATCACTTCTAGTAGAAACTAAGGTTAGCAATACGTCAGATATAAACGAGGAGGGAAGCAAGCAGTACAACTCAAGCGAAACCAACGCTTTGAACTGAATGCAACTGCCATCTAGTTGATTATAGACTATCAACAAAGCCGCTAGATGGTGCATAAGTCAAACTGCCACACAAGTCGAGCGTAGTGAAGCGGAGAAATATGACGCGAGGCGGAACTGCTACAGCAGTCCACCGGCTGGGCGGCACAGGCAGCACTCGACTGCTGCAGCAGTCCACCGCCTGTGGAGCACATTCGCTCCCGACTTCTGCACAAGTTCACAATAGCGAAAGGGTTAATGTTTCTTAGCAGTTGCGCTCAAGCAGATAGCTTCCTTTGCCTAACCCTTTGCCCCACAGTGTTTTCACTGCGAAACCTCTTCTTGCTGTGCAATATTCCCTTGTGGCAAAGTAACCAAAGGAGGATTCAGGGGAGGGGGTGGGGGGGAGGCACAGTGGCACGTGACCTCCCCACCCCCCAGACGGACCGACAAAAAATGAGAGAGAGAGAGAGAGATGGTGAGGAAGGGAGGGAGGGAAGGAATCTCAGCATTAGAAGAATTAACTTTTACTTACGGGCAGCATGTAATTGTCAGTTTAAAAATGCAAAATCTCTGTTATTAAAATAACGTAATTTTACTTTTTGTGTTATGCTTCAATTTAATTGCTTCTTACTCTTTTTTGTCAGTAATTTACGATAAAAATAAATAAAAGTTGTTTATTGTTTCGTGCTTGTTTGGGAGATAAACGAGCTATTGTGTATGTTTTACTCATACATAAATAAAGGATTTAACTATGTGAAAAAACTGAATTTCAAGGGTTTATCTGATTCTTTTCCTAGACACAAAGAAATAGTACTCCCACCCATTATAAACAGTTTTATGTGATGCTGTACGTTTCGATTTTCCAGTTATTGGAGCAAATTAGAAACTTCAACGGCATTTTTCCACGTATCAGATACAAATGATTTTCATGGTAGTAGAAATTCTTCCTGAAACATAGTCAAATTGTAATTTTCAGAATGAAATTTTCACTCTGCAGCGGAGAGTACGCTGCGGCTGATTAAAATTGTGTCCTGTAACTGGGATGGTTCGAATTCTGGAGTATGTGCTTCTTCCTTGCCGAAGGAATTTCGGAAAGCTTGACAGTTCTACATTAGCATCACCATTGCTATCGCGTAATGGAAGTATTTTTTCTGCCGCTAGTATACTTTATATACGGTCAGAATCTTTGGGTTTTCTACCAAGTTACATGACAGGGTTTCGTTGTGGAAACTTTTATAAGCTTCTTGCATTGAAGTTCGAGCTAAATTTCTAATTTCAGTAAAAGATTGCCAGTCTTGGCAGTGATAAGGCAAGCATTTTGTACTGAGTAAGTGTCTATATGGAAGTTATAAATTCGACTGTACGAGCCCTGTTCTATGTGTTCATAATGATTATATAGGACTTGTTTATGCAGATGGAGTAGACTTGTGTTGCAGCATCGCCTCTCTGTAGTTATGAGTCGAACGTCCACAACAGACACAGAGATACGCGAGATTAAATCCGTGTGTCAGACAGGTTGCACACTGACCACTGTAAATGAAGTGGTGGTATTTGAGGAGGGCGGTTGTAACCTGCGGCTGTGAGCGAGGCACTGCTGTGCAGTGTGTACCGAGAGCTGTGTGTGCAGTGGGTAGGTGGTCTGGGGCCTCGCAAAGTGATTGGCTGGCACCACATTTATTGACTGCGCAGTAAATCCTTTGATACTGCTGTAGTGGGGCAGATTCTGCGTACCGTCTAAGCGATGAATACAGGTTATTACATTTTAGTAAGTGTACTGGAAATTATCATATTATATAAGCTTGAACCTTAGCACATATCCAGTCAATGTTAAGTGTTAATTTTGTACACCATAGTGGGTTTGTAAAAGATACCAAGTAATTTGTTTAAATAATCGCTGTGATAATTCTTAACCCTGCGGCGGGCGCGTGGCGGCATACAGTGCCACCAATTTTGTTTTCTTTCAATAATTACGTCAGCATGCCGAGCACGCAACAATGGTGCTAGATATGCTTCGATTGTTTAGTCACGAGCCAAACTACATTACTGCGCCACCAATATACTCACCATAACACCTGGACTGACCTGTGGAGTGGACGACTGCACCGAGACGGCACTGCGTACCGCACGCGCCCGGTAATGTAAGTACATGTAGCCATACAACTGTCAGATGTTTTGATGATTAGAAGGTTTGCTTTACAACATTTGAAAGAAAGGGCTCAGCTCTCTGCTCTACCAAGAGATATTCAAGAATTCCTGTCACCTCATCGATCAATTCCCGCCAATCACGATGAGACTGTAAGAAGGAGTGGGAGGTGCCATCTTTGTGGTGATAAAAACAATAATAAAACTACTGTCACTTGCAATAGCTGCAAAATATTCGTTTGCAAGCAACATTGCCAAACTGTTGTCACATGTAATGATTGCAGAGCTTCTCCGGAGGAAGAAAGTGTGTGATTGTTGATATCTATTTACGGACTGCCTTATTCTTTATTATTACTACAAAGATTTTATAAATATTACACTTTTTTGTAAAACTTGCTTTAAGAATGGTAAATAATCGAATCATATCTGTGGTTATAATTTATTTAGAATTTGTTATTAAAGTAGCGCTTACGAAATATCCTGAAAACTTATGTCAGATATACTGTAACAATTTTAATTTTCCCATGCACCATCTATATATGTATACAGATCATATTAAAAGTTGCTGTTAAGAATGATGTTAAACACAATAAATAATTAATTCCACCCAAAAATTAAAAAAAAATAGCTTTTCTATGTATTTAAATGTAGGCGGCACTGAGTGCCGCACGCGCCCGCTGACGTAACAATGCCGGCCGAGGAGACGCAGGCGCTTCAGTCACGGTCTGCACGGCCACTACGGTCGGGGGTTCGAATCAAAAATCAAATGTTTGTTAAGCTTATGGGACTAACCACGGGGTCATCAGTCCCTAAACTTACAAACTACTTATGAACTACTTACGAACTAGGACGGCACAAATATCCATATCCGAGGGGGGATTCGAACCCCCGACCGTAGTGGCCGTGCTGACCGTGACTGGAGCGCCTCAGTCACCTCGGCCACCGCGGCCGGCGTTCGAATCCCCCCTCGGGCATGGATATTTGTGCCGTCCTAGTTCGTAAGTAGTTCATAAGTAGTTTGTAAGTTTAGGGACTGATGACCCCGTAGTTAAGTCCCATAAGCTTAACAAACATTTGAATTTTTTTTTGACGTAACAATCTTAAGCGCGCCTGCCGCAGGGCTAAAGAGGAAAGTTTATTTTTCTTTGTTTTTCCTCGTATGAGTATCTTTGAAAGTGAGTATTCTGAATACTGATAGAAAATTGTCACAATTACCGCACAACAAAATAGTAACTTACTGTCTCAAAACTGTAAATATAAATGGAAGGATGCGTTGAACAAATACCATTATATAATCCAGGTGACCTTCAGTTATAGTAACTATGTGTTCTGAAATAATTCACTACAGTTTTTCATACATCCACAGGACTAGCAAAGTGTTTCACGTCATGCCTGGATTATAAATCGCAGTACAGGAGTGTTGGTAACTTGAAAGGTGTCAGACTGGTAAACATTTAAGTGTTAAATGAAGGGGCATTAGTGCATAGTCTGTTTAAACAGGATCATATTACACGCTTGCGTAAACATAATTTAGGAGCATATTTGCATGGTCTGTTATTGTTTACATTAGGAGAACAATAGACTCTCTGCGCAGAGAATGTACGTTGTTCCATTACTGATGTAAATGTATTCCGTTGTGTGTTCTAGAAACAGTTGCAGCTGTGATAATGTCCCACGTAATCCCAACCTGTGCCTCTTGTGTTTCATACATTAGGTTGGCTCTTTTTGAATTTTTATACACTAAAATAACAAAGGTAACGGGATGGCAATAAGCAGACATGCAGATGGCGTGGTATTGCATACGCAAGGTATCAGAGAGAGGCGAATTCGCACATTTCCTGTTATACTTAGGAGATTCACGAGAAAAGGTTTCCGATGTGATTACAGCACGACGGGCATTACGAGAATGAAATTTTCACTCTGCAACAGAGTGTGCGCTAATATGACACTTCCTGGCAGATTAAAAAGTTGGGGATTCGAACACACGACCTTTGTCTTTCGCGGGGAAATACTCTACCGACAGAGCTACCTGTGCATGTCGCACTGCCCTTTCTCACAGTTTTACTTCCGCCATTACCTCGCCTACTACGAGGAAGTTCTGCGTAACTTGCAGGAGTAACACTCCTGTAAGATAGGATATTGTGTAGAAATGGATTAGCCGCAGCCTAGGCGATGTTTCCACTATCAAATTTTCACTGTGCAAGGGAATAAGCGTGCGGTTCTAGACGCCATGCCAGGATCTGCGTGCCCGCTCCCTCCGGATGTTAGAGTCCTCCCTCGTGTGTGTGTGTGTGTGTGTGTGTGTGTGTGTGTGTGTGTGCACGCGCTTTGTCCTTAGGATAGGTTTAAGTAGTTTGTAAGTGCAGGGACCGATGACCATTGTAGTTTGGTCTCACAGGTTTACAAACATTTAATTTTTCGAAAGTTTCACTCTGCAGCGAAGTGAGCGTGGATTTGAAACGTCCGGGCAGATTAAAACGATGTGCCAGACTGGGATTCGAATCCATGACCTTTTCCTTTCGTGGGTAAGCTCTCTAATGACCCTCCCCCCCTCGAAATTCTTGGGTAGATCGGTGCAAAAAAAAAGTTCAAATGTTTGAAAAGCTATTAGTCTAGTCCCTAGACTTACAAATACTTTAACTTGCACTAAGAGCCGAACGCGCTGAGCCACCGCGCCGGCAATGAGCTACCCGTGCACGCCTCGATGCTTTATTTCCGCCAGTACCTCGTTCCCTACGTTCCAATGTTCACAAAAGTTCTTCTGCTAACCTCGCGGGACAGCGCTCTTGGAAGAAGGATATAGTGGAGCTATGTCTTAGCCACAACATAAGTGATGTTTTCGGAATGAAATTTTATAGGGACAATTTGTCGCGCCGAGTCGGGAAATCAGGCAGTGTTTGGTTAACAAGCATATATTCAGAACGTAATCTTCTGACAGCGCGCTACCTGCTGTTGTGTTGGTCAGCGGAGAATCAGCTGCACAAGTGTCCTCTGGTCCGGCACACGGAACGAGGCAGTTAACGTTAACGTGTGCGGGAATGGGAAATACGAGACACAGCTTCGTCGGCACACGGGACAAGCTGCTTAACGTGATTTGTGCTTTCAGAAGTCTCTAGCGACAGTCTCGAGCGCGCAATCGTCGTATACTGCAGCTCATTTGGAGCGCGAAGCACACACATCGAAGAGTACTTTCAAATGTTTGTAGAGCTTATGGGACTTATCTATGGTGTCATCAGTCCCTAAACTTACAAACTACTTATGAACTACTTATGAACTAGGACGACACAAATATCCATGCCCGAGGGGGGATTCGAACCCCCGACCGCAGTGGCCGTGCTGACCGTGACTGGAGCGCCTCAGTCCCCTCGGCCACCGCGGCCGGCTGAAGAGTGCGTGTTTAAAATGGAACCTAATAAATTAGCTGTTTTTGGCGTTATTAGCTACTGTCGAAGATGAGTGGAGAAAATTCGCAGAGGATTATTGCTACGGGAGTGGACTGAGCAGCGAAATAATGTCAGGGGAACAATTCATAGGCAATACTTGATCTTCCGATACAACCCGTCTGCTTTGACCCATGACGTCAGGCAGATCGCCATGACGATAACCGACATTCATATTTCAATGCTAATGTAATGTGGCGTCGATAACAACATGAAATAAATAACTTCACAAATAAAAATTTAAGCAAAAAGGAAAAAATAAGAATTTAAGGGGTCTACCCCGGGAATTAAGAGGTTTTGGGTTGGGAAATTCTAAACAGAAAAACAATAGAAATATCAATATTGACATAAACTGAAACATGATTTTCGCGCACTTTTTGACATTATTATTTTTTTAACTCTACACAGACTCCATTCCCTCGGTTTTATTGGTTAACAAAAGAACATCGCAAAACGTAACTTCATTTTTACACTTCGCTAGTCTCTCGCGCCGTATTTCACCGTTTCGTAATTGTACTTCATTATTACGAAAAAAAAAAAAAAAAAAAGCTCTCCTGACGCTACATCGTATTCAAGAACTTCAATAAACGAGCCGTTTTCAGGGCGATTTTTTTTCCTACATTGTCTGGAAGTGCTATTTACATATAGTGAAACGTTATCAAAAAAATGTTTGTATAGTCTATGGGACTTAACTACGGGGTCATCAGTCCCTAAACTTACAAACTACTTATGAACTACTTACGAACTAGGACGGCACAAATATCCATGCCCGTGGGGGATTCGAACCGCCAACCGTAGTGGCCGTGCAGACCGTGACTGGAGCGCCTCAGTCTCCTCGGCCACCGCGGCCGGCGAAACGTTATCATTGCTTTTTTTAGTTGTTTCATCTATTTCTATTGTTTTTCTATTTATTATATAAGTCTGTTCTTCCTTCGTGGCTTCAATTAAAACACACATTTGTTAGTCCACGCAGTAGTCATGTTGCTAGAAGTAAACAATAAACCGAACTGAAGCAGGAAAGGTCGGAACATGACGTAGTGTTCTTGCTTCCTACTGGTCCGACTTAACGTGGCGCGTTACCGAAATATCGAAGAACTTATTTTGATTTCAAGGGAGATAATGGCTCCTCAACGGGAAAAGCAGGATATAACGTCAGAAATCTCGGAGAGCGGCATGTCAACGTTCAAAATGTTCAAATGTTTGTAGAGCTTATGGGACTTAACTACGAGGTCATCACTCCCTAAACTTACAAACTACTTACGAACGGCCGTGCAGACCGTGACTGGCGCGCCGCAGTCCCCTCGGCCACCGCGGCCGGCCAACGTCAGCTATCCCGTTCCGTGTGCCGACCGCTTTACTGGTGTCTGCTAGGCAGCCGCGCTACACCCTCTGTTACAGCGTTTACATGCGACTCATCTTCCGGAACACGAAAACTTTCGTAAACCTTTTATTGCTGTCGTGTTTACATGTTAACCCCTCAAGCGTGTGGGACGGCATGTGCCATCTGTTGTGAAAAAAAAAAAAAAAAAAAAAAAAAAAATAATAATAATAAAAATAAATGTTCAAATGTTTGTAAATCTATCGGACCAAACTGCGTGGCCATCAGTCCGTAGCTTACAAACTACTTAAACCTAGGTAAACTATCCTAAGGACAACACACACCCCCATGCCCCAGGAGGACTCGAACCTCCACAGCGAGCAACCGCGCGCTCCACAGCGAGACGCTTAGACCGGTCGGCAACTCCACTGCGGCCATCTGTTGTCGACTACTCGCTCAACGTGGCGACGGCATATGCCGTCCGCACTTTTTTTATTGCATTTTACATTTCTGCCGATGCAGTTTGAAGGACGGCCGTTAGATTCAGGCATTGGCGAGACAGGCATTTGCCAAGGGTGTAGCCACAGAGGGGGGCGCAAAAATTGACAGAGAGGAAGGAATAAAAAAAAAAAAAAAAAATAAAATAAAAATTAAAAAAAAACACACACAGAAGGAATACTGGAGTTCAAAGGAGCAATATCCTCGCCCAGCGACCGTCCGCAAGTTGCAGTCATAGTATCAGAGAACCTCAGCACCATCTTAAAAGTTGCCGAACGGACGCTAATGTGGTTTATGTAGCAGCAGAACACTCGCTTGACACACCTGTCACCGGCCGCGGTGGCCGAGGTGACTGAGGCGCTCCAGTCACGGTCAGCACGGCCACTACGGTCGGGGGTTCGATTCCCCCCTCGGGCATGGATATTTGTGCCGTCCTAGTTCGTAAGTAGTTCATAAGTAGTTTGTAAGTTTAGGGACTGATGACCGCGTAGTTAAGTCCCATAAGCTTAACAAACATTTGAACATTTTTGAACACACCTGTCGCCTGCACAGCTCACTCATTATTCAACCGTCCCGTTGTTTTTCAGATCGTAGTGACTTTTCCCTTGATTCGTTTAATTACAGCAGGCCGATATAAACGTAACCAGGAATCAACCATGGAAGTACTGGGCGGTAGGGAATTGAATATAATTCGTTATCTAAGCTTATTTTTAACAACCTTTATTACCTAACCCAAGTAATAGTTTAGAAGTCACAACAAAAAAAGACGTGAAACTTTATCAGAATGTTTTTTGAAATAGACTCGAAACCCAAAAAGGAAGATGTTACAATTAAGGAATACAATGATTAGCAAGGTCTAGCACAAGAACTGGCTATAATAAATTTAACTCCCTTGCGTATAAAGGACTGTCTAACTATTTAAGGACAAAGCACTTCAAAATTATATGCCCAAGATTAAGCAAGTAACATCGGAGTACAAAACCACATCCAACAACTTACACGCTTTAAGTAAGATAAGCTTTAGAACAAGTAAACCAAAACTGTATGAAAATCTAAACATTGCGCGCTCGTCTTCCGTTGGGTCCGTCAACGCGCTTAGCACGTAGCGTTCCTCGTGACGGCACCAAGTGTCTCACGTCAGCGGGTGCCGCCCAGTTCAACAAGCGTCCGTACATATACAGATAATTGACTCTAAAACACACAGAGATATACTTCAGCTTTAAGATACAAGACCCTGAATCATTTCCCGTACCTCCCAAAGTAAGAGATTGAGCTGAAGCGAAACTCAGAACTTTAACAACCAAAAGATTTAAAAAAAATAACTTAAGCCCTTTTTCTACCTTTTGGGATTAGCCAACCACTAATCATCAATAAATCACAAATTATAAATTACAAAACACCAATATTGTCTCAATTACGAAAAGACACAAAAAACATTCCCTTGGGAAACTGAGCCATAAGACTGCGAATCATTATACCGAGCGCCTGCTCCTGAAAATACCCATGAAAAACATTTCCAACAGTTGGCGCCGTAATGACCAGGTCTTATCCTACTTAACCAGGAATGTAAACCTGCAATTACACTGATAACTGCGCACCGGGGAACTTGCCATCATACACACTTTTAGGCGAAAGTTTCAAAAGTTTCTCACCCAGGGCAATCTGAGAGTACCCGCACTTTGGTGATAAGAGAATCTCAATACAGGTTACTGCCCAGCGTGGCACCAAGCAAACACCGAAGGCGGCCTTGTCTCTGTAGCGACGACTTGCTTCTAATTGCTCTCGTCCCGTCTTCCGGTCAGATCGTGCCGTCTCGTCCCTTTAATTAGCTGCTTCCAACGTACTGTCAGAACACGCCCCGCGTGCCCGACAGACAAACACGACAATCACACAGTTTACAACGGAACGAGCCCCACGACCCAGCTGAACAGCCAAGCCGCAACTTTAGTCCGCCACGTCACTGCACTTTCCTTCGTTAGAGACCAGCGACCGCACCCTATCCGTACCACCTCCGCACTCCTCCGTTGTCACCACTCAAGTCCGTCGACCCCGCCAGAGGTCATCTCTCCCGGTCAAGCGCTCAGCCCAAAGATAACACGTTCAAGAGCCAGACGCGAGATATCGATTGCGGAATGGCTCATCCCTGTTGGTGGGGCTGCGCAGGTTTGCAGGACTGCACCGCTATTGCGCCGTGCGCTTCCCCTCCACATCATTTACTCTTCCGTCGTCGTTCGTCGCCTTTGTTTATCAGAGCAGGCTGTTCCAACTCGCGCGCTCCCTCCCTGCTCACGGGGCGCCGCTTCTGCGGCCTTCAGCTGCTGTCGAATGCGGCACGTGAGCTGCCGTCGAATGCGGCACGCGGCTGAGGCTGCGGCGATCGCGTGTGCAGGCGAGGCAGCCGGCTGGGCTGTGACGTCACGAGCAACTGCAGCCGCTCTGCAATTCCCGCCACGCGCACAACTGTTCCTGAAATACTGCAGCTACAACTGAGACTGCCATTTGTCTCCATGAAAATGCGGGACACGTGACACCTGGTCAATCCCCAGCGATGATTTTTCTTTATTGTAATTAATGTAAAAGCTCTGTGATCCTGAATATCAACGATTTGATTTCATGACTGGAATGTAATAAAGCATGTTTATGGTGGCATTATTTTACATTTTTAAATGCCTATTACATGTAATCATCGTATGTACTATTTCTTATGAATTGTGTAATGAATTTTCCCATTATTTAATGAAGATGTCTCTGGTTTTAGAAGTTGCTGCTAGAGTATGAAAATAAACCAGATTGCGATTGATTTATCACCCTGAACTTTATCCCAGTTTCCACCACGTTAATCGTAAATATGGCTATATGAATTTTACCGCGAACTTCATTACTAATGCCTGTCGAAGTTCGAAGAAATGGTACTTTTGCGTTTAGGCATAATAGCTTACTTCAGGCAAATTAGTAAAGCACCATATAAAGGCTCCGTCAAACAAGGAGCGGGCAGCTCTCGCGGGCAGAACGCGCTGTTGTTCGCAGCGTTCCGCAAGTCATACAGAGAGCGGGCAGCGGTAGGCGTTCCAGCTGTTGACTGGCACTTGTAGTGAGTGAGTCAACCGCGGAGCGTATAAACATGGGCAGTAGTTCAGATGACGAATTTCTACTTCTCCTCACGGTTGCGTCAAAGAAGCGAAGAAAATGGGTACATGAAATTAATACGAAACGAGAAGAATATGATAAATTTAATCGTCTTTGTAAAGAACTGTGGTCGTGTGAAGACCGTTTTTATTTTTCGAATGTCTCGCGAACAATTTGAAACGATACACAACCTGATTGAGTCACGTATTATAAAAATACAATCAAACTGGAGAAAGCCTATTGGATCTCTGGAAAGATTGTCAATTTGCTTGAGGTAAGCATGTTATTTATTACACGTTTCATTCATTTTAATTTTTCATTTATTGTTTATTGTAAATACATAAGTTGACTTTTATGAGGCATATTACAACTAATATCACGATTGTAGTTTGAGCTGTAAATAAATTCCCGCCAAAATACGAACCGCCGGCCGCGGTGGCCGAGGGGACTGAGGCGCTCCAGTGACGGCCACTACGGTCGGGGGTTCGAATCCCCCCTCGGGCATGGATATTTGTGTCGTCCTTAGTGTTAGCTAGTTCATAAGTAGTTTGTAAGTTTAGGGACTGATGACCCCGTAGTTAAGTCCCATAAGCTATACAAACATTTGAACATTTGAAAAATCCGAACCTACCCTAATATCATTACATTTCTAAAGAGACAAACAAATGCAATTCTGCACTGATAGTATTACACTTTATTACACTTCTAAAAGAAAAAAAGAGAAAAAGTCCGTATACAGACTGAAAATGTCTCTTTCAGGGCATTCTATAATTGAAAATGACTGTGTGCCCACTCATATAATTGTTTCATTGATGAAAATTCTCCTTCCTTGTTTCTGCATTCTTAGATGCAGTTCTGTGTTTCTGTGTTCTGGGTCACGTGTGTCATACAGGAATGGTTTTGGACCCTCCGAATCGATCACTTTCTATTTCTTCCGCTCACGCTTGCCCGCCGCGTTGTCTGTAGAAAACCACAGCCGCACCCTGTTTGACCTAAGCGGTAAGCTCAAATGCAACACAGTGCCCGCTTTCTGTTTGACAGAGCCTTTAATTGCCAATGACTACACTTACCAAAAATCTGCATGCAGTAAGTCAGAATTACTAATTTAAGGCGATAAGACTGTAACATCATGAGCCGGCTATCCGAAAGTGACAATTTGAACAAACTGACGAGTGACGTTTGTACAACATACATTGACTTTTTTTTACCGTTACAGTTATTTTGCGACATACGTGAACAGATATCAGGTGGTATCTTGTTTGCTGCAGCTATGCTCAGCATACTTTTCATTGTAGGGTTCTGAAGCAATGGCCTCTCCTTGTTTATTCTCTTGATTGCAGAAAAACATCAGCTCGCAACAGTACATTGTACTGCGTGGGCTGGCTCTAAACTAGCAGGCACTGGACTTTCGGGAGTAGACATTTTTGTTGCTTTCACAGCCACTCATTTGCCAGAATTGAACGAAGGCGTCTGTTTGCATTTGGCCACCGAGTACTAACGTGCGTGACGTCAGCTTCCCCCACCACTGGAAAGTGGTTGGACGTGTTGTTTTCTCTATTACGTTGAAAATTTGGCAGCGCAGTTTGGAAGTTCTGATTAACCTTATTTTTAATTTATGAAGTGGAAGGAAGTCATCGGTGCTTCTTTTTCATTTTACAGGTACGCTTTCCAGTTACAAGTACCAAATATGGCCCGGTTCCTAATTAGGCCCACCCTCATTTTCTGCCATAGTGATAACGTGTGTCATGTAGGGGTCGAAATCACAACTATATCCACCCACAGCCGTTCTTGTGTCGAACATTTTACCTTCAGTTGTGTTACTGGGGTCGACGAGGGAGGAGCTTCTTCTTACATTCGAGCTACGATATATCTAATGCAGACGCTATTGTCATTTTCCCGAATTTTAAACTCGGCGTGTTTGCGGTACTGTCAGGATATCTTCGAGTAAACCGGAAGCGTTCGGCGCGGTGTATCGTCAGTAAAAATTTGTCTGCCTCACTGAATGAGTGTATTCTCACCAATATAAGTCAGAACATTGTTAGCGTTATGTTACTATCAGCAATTATTCGTTCAAAAGACCCCCGTATACAGTACCACTGTTGGTGGTAGATGTCGGTACGATAATTGTATTTCACACTCTCCACAACGTCAAATACGTGTGTAATACCAAAAGACGACTAAACTGCACAATATTATTTGTAACAATTTACGTTAATTAGCTTTTTCCTGATCTTTTCAAATCAGTAGTGCTTATTTTATTTCGTAACAGCCATAGAAAATAATATTTATGTATTTTCAACTTCTCTAAAGATTCGCGTCATAAACTTAATACGACAATTCAGTTTTTTATATAAAAAAAATAATTTTAATTTTTACACTATAATCTCTCCCTTTGAAGTTAACAAATAACATATACTTGTATTTGTACGTCAAACCTGTATATTTGGTTCATATACCTTGTTTATATTAGGTTTTTAAACATGAAGTTGATAATTCGGCATAATTGATAATCTTGCATCGCCCGATCCCCGAGCATGCCGGATTATCAAGGTCCTACTGTTTTTAACGAGAAACGTAGTGGCATTACCTTCCTAATATGAAGTTTCACTCAAAACAATAAATGCACACGCGTATTACACTAGATGTTCCCATTAACTCCCATCCATGTGTTTATTGAAATTTTAATGTTTAGAATGACTATTCCTCTAACGATAAAGAAACTTCCTGGTGTCAGAACACTTTTGGCGCTGATTAAATTTAATAACCCGAAGAGTTAAAAATCAGTAAGTCACCAATCTGTGTCAACTGCTATGTAATATGCTAGAGTCTAAAAATAGAATAATAAAAGTCTACGTACCTCCTCATTCCACTTATTATGAAAATAAAAATACATCTCTTGCAGTGTGATGAGTTTTCTTGCCATTTACATACTACAAGGGAGTTGATATGAACTGGCTTTGGTTAGAAGCCATATTATGAACAGGGGCTCCTAATAAGGCCCAGACGCAAATGTTTTACATTTTTATTAAGATGATGTTCTTAATTAAATAATCGTGTAATTTTTATTTAGTTTTTAACTCATTATATACGTAAGATGTTCTATATAAATTATCAGTCTCTTACCTCTTACATGGACAGAATAAAAATTCTTAAACATTAGGTGGTCGTTATTTGGTACATGTACCTTATTGAAGTAATCGTCTCCTTCTGATCTGAAGTTTATTTAATAATGTTCTTTACTGCGCATGTTATTATTACCCAAACGTAATAAGTTCCCATGCTAGTTCTGTGTTTCGGTCGAGGCTTTCTGGCTCACCTGTCACAGAGAGGAAAGCAGTGTAAGAGACGATTCCTAGTATCGCAGTTATATTCAATGTCGTCAGTTTAAACGACCATAAATGTTTCGTACACAGTTAAATCAAGTTCTTTGCATGCTAATTCTGCACTCAACCGAAAATTGATAATGATAAAGAATGTTTCAAATTACATTTACCATAACGATGACTCTAGACTTTTCTAATCCAGGTCAGTTATACCAAAAATGGCAGGAAAAAGTGTAACATTATTCTTAGCATCCTTTCTGGTGTACGACTCAACCTTATGAGTAGAATTTTTTTTCAAAGACTTGCAAACAAAACGGAATTTAAAAAACTGCGTAGGTAGCGTGGGTATATGTGTGAATGTTTTCTCATTCCTATTAAAAATTCGTTTCTTTCTGAAATGGGCCCAAAAAGAACTTCTGGAAGTCAATTAAAAAAAAAAAAACTAGAAGTTATCACATGCATTTGGAAGCTGGTTGCTGGTGGACAAGAAGGAACCATCCCGTTAGAAGGAGATCTAAATGATGGTACTGATCTACAAGAAAACGATAGTAAGGCTGCATCAGAAGAAAGTACCCACAGCCAGGTCTCTAACTCTGAACAAGGAAGTGAACCAGAGATAAGTCATTTTTCAATGGTTAGGACTTCTGTGGATACTGATGAACCCTCCACATCTAGGGTAAATGATACATTCGATTCAACTGATGTGGGAAAACAATCTATGATGATCCCAAAAAATGGCCGGCATATTTTCGATCTGATAAAGTTCGTTGTAAACTTGATGAATGAGGCCCTCAAACAATTGCCTTATATATATCCCTGCACAGATGGTGGAATGTACTTCTCTCCTAACAATGGTTTTATAAAATTCTACCAAATGGTGAAAAAGTAAAAAGGCAATGGATGTTGTACAGTAAGTCAAATGACACGTTATTTTGTTTCCCTTGCCTCCTTTTTTCAGGAGAAGACAAATCCCCACTTTCTGATTTGGAGAAAGGATTCAGTGACTGAAAACATTTGAACCCCTTCATTCATGTTCAAGAAACATCGTCAATTCACTTAAATGCATGACAAGTGGAAAGTTTTAGAAATTGGAATGGAAGCCGGTAATTGTATCTACGCTGAATTCCAAAAGGGCATACTAGCTGAAACAGAAAAGTGGCGTTGTGTTCTCAGATGTATTGTCGATGTAACTCTCCATTGTGCCAGGAACAATTTACTTTAAAGAAGAGGTTCAGATTCTATTAATGACAACTGTGGAGTCTTTTTGAGTACTTTGGAACTTATACGTCGCTACTATCCTCAACTGTCTGAGCACATAGAAATTTTACAGAAGCTGAGATGTGATGGCATGGACATTGAAAACTTACCAGGCAAAGTATTCGATAATGGTTCGAACATGGGAAGAAAATATGAAGGCGTTCAAGCACACGTACACCAAAAAACGACCTTGCTAAATTTGTGCCTTGTGCAGCACACAGTGTGAATCTTGTTAGTGTGCATGCTGCGGAAGTGTCAGTTTTAATAACTTTATTTGGAAAAGAGTTGCAGTTTTTCAACTACTTCAGCAGTTCTCCATTGAGGTTGTAACTTTGCTAGGTTGCCTTAAAACGACTTTCAAGGAACACTGCGACACAAGATGGTCTTCTAGGCTTCAAGCTGTGTCAGCTTTCCAGAAGAATTTAGCAACTGTGTACCAGCTGTTACAGGATATGACCAACAGAGACAAGTGGACCACTGAAACAGTAACAGGTGCTAGGACTCTTCTTACAGAAATTGATCATGAATTTGTGTGTCTTTTAGAGGTGTGGTCTCATGTATTAATAAAATTGGACCGAAGTTAACAAATTGCTGCAAGCAGTGGCGGACTAAGGCTGTCGGAGGCCCGGGGCGGCGGCAAAACAAAATGAGGTCCCCTGTTAACTTGCAAATACATGTATTACTATAAAAAGTAATATTTGAGATTTGGAGCCCCCCACGACGAAAGGAACGGGCAATCTAAGGAAAATAGCTTCCTAGATTTGGAGGCCGCAGAACAAGCAGAGGGCGCTCAAAATAAAATAATAAAAAAATAAATAAAAAAATAAAATAAAAAAATAAAATAAAAAATAAATAAATAAAATAAAAAATAAAAGAATAATAGTGCTTTCGAGGTATTTGGAGCCCCCCCCCCCCCCGCCCCTCTTTGTCCACCACTGACTGCAAGGGAAGTGTGTTACCCTCGATGTAGCATCCAGTTTGCTATCCGGCTTGGTGAAAAATATTAAACATTTGCTTGAAGAGGGTGTGCAGAAATACACAGCCAAAGCCAAAGATACCTGTAATTCTACAGGGTGTTACAAAAAGGTACGGTCAAACTTTCAGGGAACATTCCTCACACACGATGAAAGAAAATATGTTATGTGGACATGTGTCCGGAAACGCTTAATTTCCAAGTTGGAACTCATTTTAGTATTTCTATTTAAATGTAAATTGAAATAATTCGTTCAGACAATTGTCAAAATACCCAACTGTTCCGTTAGTATGTACTGTACTTCCTCGATTCACCGCCAGTTGGCCCAATTCAAGGAAGGTAATGTTGACTTCAGTGCTTGTGTTGACATGCGACTCATTGCTCTACAGTACTAGCATCAAGCACATCAGTACGTAGCAATAACTGGTTAGTGTTCATCACGAACGTGGTTTTGCAGTCAGTGCAATGTTTACAAATGCGGAGTTGGCAGATGCCCATTTAGTGTATGGATTAGCATGGGGCAATAGCCGTAGCGCGGTACAGATTTCCAGAACGAAGGTATCCCGACAGGAAGACGTTCGAAGCAATTGATCGGCGTCTTAGGGAGCACGGAACATTCCAGCCTATGACTCGCGACTGGGGAAGACCTAGAACGACGAGGACACCTGCAATGGACTAGGCAATTATTCGTGCAGTTGACGATAACCCTAATGTCAGCGTCAGAAAAGTTACTGCTGTACAAGGTAACGTTGACCACGTCACTGTATGGAGAGTGCTACGAGAGAACCAGTTGTTTCCGTACCATGTACAGCGTGTGCAGGCACTATCAGCAGCTGATTGGCCTCCACGGGTACATTTCTGCGAATGGTTCATCCAACAATCCAAATACTAAAATGAGCTCTAACATGGAAATTATGCGTTTCGGGACACATGTCCACACAACATATTTTCTTTCTTTGTGTGTGAGGAATGTTTCCTGAAAGTTTGGATGTACCTTTTTGTAACACTCTGTATATTCATCGAAAGCAGATTTGCTGATTAAAGAGTCCGAAAGGCGAAGAGGATGCCTGGAGAGATAGCTGAGTGCGACGCATACTAGATCAGTGCTGAGAAACAGTTTGAGGCAGAATGCTTCGAAGTATATGGTAGATTAATAAGTGAAGTAGAAATCAGAACTGACAAATATCACACCATTTCATCTGATTTTAATTTCCTGACAGGAAAGGCAGTAAATGAAAGCTCTGTGTCTCATCTTGAAAAATGTGTAGCAGATTTAGCCTGCAAATACAACGGATATTGATATAGCAGAACTGATTAGCGAAATATCAGCTTTCAAATACCAAGCCAAAGAGCTAATTAAAGATATTGACACAGCATATCATTTAGATATTTTGAAGTTTTTTCAAAATTTCATTTACGAAATGCTTATCCAAACATGGAAACTTTTTGACAATGCCAGTAACTACAGCATCTTGTGAACGCAGTTTCAGCAAATTAAAAATAATAAAACACTACTTATGATCGAGTATGGCTGAAAGCAGGCTGTCAAATTTGGCAGTGTTATCGATAGAATATGAGTTAGTATCTGACTTCAATGAGGTAGTACAGGAATTTGATTCTCTCAAAGCAAGAAAATGCAGAGTAAAGTTGTGACAAGAAATTCTTGAAAAGAATATTTTTGAACTCTTAATGATTTTTATTTCTAATCAATAATTTATCGCCTATCACTAATTTCTGAGGAGCAAATAAGATATGTTCTGTATTGTAAATCCATTGTGATATTTAATTTGTTGTATGCAATATTATTCATCAATATTCTGTATTATAAAACGACTGTGTTGCAATCATATATTTAACTCGTTATATGCGATATTTTCATTAATATTTTGTAATACAAAACCACTGTGTTGCAATTATACATTTAATTTGTTATATGCAATATTTTCTTCGATGTAGTTTATTTATTTAATACTAGCGTAAAACCCAGCGTTGGCCCGGGTGTTTATTTATTGCTGCCATTTTCCCTAGGTATATATTCATTTGTATAAGGGCTGTATGTCTGTAAAAACTCTTGGGAATACAATTTGTAGTAAAGAAGTAATAAATTAAAACTTGGTACGTGATGGGACGGTTTTCCATGAACGTTACTGTATATGTGGACATATCTCATGAACTACATGTCACACTATGATACAATTTAGAAGGTACATTCAGTTATACCTTTGTATACTGTCTGTAAAATTTCCTGCAGCTATAATTAAAACTGTAAAAATTACAAATTGTAACGTCATAACAAATGCCGTAGTTTTACTAAATAAATCCCAATTTGCTGCGAAGTTTATATGTTTTTATTAAGTCACAACAGACTGTTTCGGCGTATTAATGCCATTTTCAAGTCACGTCTAGATGGAATGACGTGCATATATCATCGAATCTGACTGTCTTCTGGTGTTATAAAATTTTTTACAATATTTTAAATTACGTTTGACAGTTCGATGTAAACATATATCATCGAACTGTCAAACGTAATTTAAAATATTGTAAAAAATTTTATAACACCAGAAGACAGTCAGATTCGATGATATATGCACGTCATTCCATCTAGACGTCACTTGAAAATGGCATTAATACGCCGAAACAGTCTGTTGTGACTTAATAAAAACATATAAACTTCGCAGCAAATTGGAATTTATTTAGTAAAATGTCATTATATGACCTTTATTATGCTGCAGGCCCCAAAGAGCAAAAAAGCCGTAGTTTTAGTCCATGAACAGCGGAACGTTACTGTTTACGTGCTCATATCTCATGAACTACGGGTCGGAATGTGATACAATTTAGAAGCTACATTCAACTATATATGTGTATACTGTCTGTAAAATTTCCTGTCGCTACAATTTGTAGTGTTCAAATTATAAATTGTAACGTCATACCGAGAGCCGTGGTTTTACTCCATAAACAGCGGAAAAGTAGTAAGCGAGAAACATTTTTCCTTTCATCATTTTACTATGGTTGCCAGCGAGAAAAAGTTTAATAAAAGTTTGAAATTTATGTTTAAAGTTTGTTACAAGTCGCTAAGTACTGTCATTCTCGTACAGTGTATTTCGAAAGTCTCGCCGCATTATATGGCATTTTTGCGCTTTCTATTTGTTACGACATAATATCTTTTGAACCATGTGCCGTATGTGATTCTTAACCATGCAGCAATTGTTACCTTACGCTAAGGAATATGTGTACCAAATTTGGTTGAAATCGGTCCAATGGTTTAAGAGAAAATGAGCAGCATTGTCGCAAAATGCAGCAGTTTTTCGCGCATCTCATTGTTTATGACGTCATATCTCGTGAACTGTATATCGTATGTGAACTTACACTTACGGCGACCGTCCTAATGGATTGAAGCTTACGTGTACAAAATTTCATAAATATTGGAACAAAACTGTAGATTTGTATGCAACACGTACAAATATACGGACACTCTGATTTATATATTAGATTTGTGTGTAATGTCTTACATCCATTGAACCTATTCAATAAATTATAAACTTTTCTAAATATGTTTAAAAAATCGTCAGAAATTTTAGGCATGTGGGGGGAAGCAGTTTGGAAGTTCCGCCAAGAACGCAAGACAACCTTCGCACAGCTCTGGCTAGATTTCAGTGTCCTACATTCTTTAGCTTCATGTCGACAGAGATTACATTAAGTTATTTGCATGAGCTACAATTTTACGAACGTTTGTCTTCGTGTGTGTGCCGCTTTTAGACAGTTGTGCGCCATAACTGGGCTGATTGAAGATGAAGTTCTGTGAATTTTGATGGGTGGTTAAAATGAGGAAGAAGAGTTCTTATTGTCTTCTGATGCATTGGGTATTATGACAAGCTTTGAGCTTTCTCAATCTCAAAAAATATTGTAAACAATGTACTTCTACAGCTTGATTAAAACTCTATGTGGCTAAAGCGACTGAGCCTATTAAATCCTTATATCTTTTCGTGTTCGTGCTATTTTTTTCAGAATGTTATTTCCAGTACTTTATATCCCGCAGCACTGGTGGGACATGCACAGTAGGTGTCAAGCTCAGCGGTGGACTAAGGGGGGGGGGGGGAGGGAGGAGCGGTCCACCTCGGGCCTCTCGTCTTGGGGGGCCTCCAAATACCCCGAAAGAACAACTTTTTTTCTGGGAGGGCTTCCAAACGCAAAAGTTACTGTTTTATAGTAGTGCATGTATTTACAAGTGGTAGGGGGACCTCATTTCGTTTTGACGCCACCCTGGGCCTCCGACAGCCTAAGAGTACATCCATAGTGAGCCGCTCCACGCTTCCTGCTTTGCGGCAGGGAGGCGGTTGGAAAACTCAGTGGGTGATCCCATTGGGGTGTCATAGTGCACCCGCGCGGCCGCCTCAGCTCGCTCACCCTGCTTTCTAGACGTACGCATAATAGTTTGCGATCGGGAGCGCTCACTTTAGTTCGCGGCTCTGCCGCGAACTAGTTCGCTCTTTTAGTTCGTCTGCTCCCAGTGACGGCGGAGCGGCGTGGTCTGCGCCTGCGCTTGCTGCTTGAGCCGCTAACGATAAGACGCAAACTAAAAGAAACAGTTTGCGGATAATTTCTCACGTTTAAGTTTAGGGTTATCTCTATATCTTGGCATTGTGGAATTTATTAGTCAGATATTGCAGAGTGCAAAACACATCAAAACAGAAATTTTGTAGCACTGAACTATGTAATCTAGCAGGCAGACGTTCACCTCAAAATGATTCATCAGCAGAAGGCAAACACGTGATTTTTAATTCTGCTACGCGCCCTCTCGCTTTTGCCCGTCGGTCTTCGGAAAAGAATCCAACGAACTATGAAGCGAGATACGTTTGGTATAATCGTCCGCTGCTCCTATTCCTCCACTCTTTTTGGCTTTTGCTACCGCTACTAAAAGAGCTCTTTTTTATGACAGCTTTCTTATATAATGAATCAGTGTTGCCAAAGCGTGTGCTATTACCCGTATTTTTGGGCAACTTGACATCAAATACTTAGGCAAATAAACCAGTTATTTACACGAATGGGTGATACAATGGTATTCAAGTACTTTGCATACAGAGTACTCGCAGTAGTTTATTTTTAAAATAGATTTCTTGTGGCAGTGGCAGTGAACTATGAAACTACAGCTGAGCTGCATCTCGGCTCGAAATGAAGGTAATCGGCAGAAGGGAATCACGCGATACTGCGCGCTCTCGCGTCCTCTCGCTGTTCCCCGTCAGTCTTCGGAAAAGGAGTGGACGAACTAAGAGGCGAGGGATCTGCGAACTAGTTCGCGTAGTTCGTCTGTGGGAGCGCTCTTCTGAACTAGTTCGTTCGTGAACTACACAAGACTACTGCTTTCACTCGCGCGTGCCAGAAAGAATTAATGTTTCTTGTGCCGCTCTCAGCTCTCGGGTTCCGAGGTTCCAACGCTGTGCGCTGCGCGTCGTGTTTAATGGGAACTGACAAAGACGTGCTAATCCCAACGTGTTGAATGAAAGGCCGTTAATTCAATTTAGGTGAATTTTATTGAACGTTTGTGGAATAGCACAACCGGTTTTGCAATGTCTTTAACTGCATCTTATTGTTCATGTTGGTGCAAGTATACCAGTAGTTAAAAATATAGCAAACAACTACACATTCAAGGTAAATACGTTATTTAGCTCAGAATATGGGTTACTTCTTTGCTAAAGGTTGCACGTGGAATTGACTTTCTTTGTGAGCCAAAAACATTGGGCTACTTTATTCATAATTACTTCGTTGTCAATCCATGTCAACTTATCTTTCCAAAAAAATGTTTTGTTCGCGAATGGTATAAAATGTCGGTATTTGATTAGGAACCTTGACAGTGAAATAGTTGTAACTGCTGTACAATTATAATCTCAAGATACATTCACTGTGATAGATGGTACACTGTCAGTTACAGGGTAATTTCAAGTAAAACCAGTCTTGGTTGCAAAGTGGTGTTATTAATTACCAATGACACGTTCCGCCCTCACAGCAGGCCATCATCTTACCTGCATGACAAACGTTACACAAGAATTACTACAACATTGAAAGTAGTGAAACGGGGGGCTGTTGTAGTAATTTGCGTAACATTTGTCATGCAGATAATGTGATGATGCCCTGTTGTGAGGGCGAAATGCGTCATTGGTGCCACTGATTTACTTGGATTAAACTCAACTACAAAGAAGATGCACTTAAGCTGCACATACGGACTGCATATTTGAACTTAACAGTGCTATTGTAAACATCTTTAGTGTCCCCTACTGTTGTTCTTTGTGGAGAAAGTCTAATTCAATTTTGATTCAGAGGAAAAATGCTGCAGCGCCTAGGATAACATATGGACGCTTGTTATTGGATCCTGTCAAAAATTCTTATGGTAATTTCAGTCTCCCCATTCCTATTGCCAGTCGCAAGGGGCATTCAGCGAAGCCACTAGCATTCTCTTTTCCATAGAACCCTGCAGTCACCATTATGAACTTGCAATTCCGTCAGTGACAGCTAGCAGTCCAATATTTGTGACTGTAATACATAGAACTAGATTTACTGTCCTTTTTTTATTCGAACTTGTTTGCCATCAATATTTTAAAACGAGTTAGAGAATTGCCATCTGTCCCAGATAATCTTCGCTATTTATTGAAGTCATTTTCTGTCGGCTCGGACATGTGCTTTATTACCAAGGTTGACTGACTGAGCTGCAGGCTAGAGGCTCAGTAGTTGTGCACATGGCGCGCCGAAGGAGAGCGCGCGGCGCTAGCGCCCTCAAATTTCAACACCCTGTTCGCTACACTGGAGCGGGTGAATCGCTTTCTTTTCAGCTTTAAAAACAATTTCACAATGTTGGCTACATTTCGTACGCAGTAATGTGTAACCTAAAGTTAACCAAACATAGTCAGCGACTGTATTTTTCACTGCAAAAGCTTCAAATGTTATGGGATAGGTTAATTGGAAATTAAGTTTCGTAATAACTATGGCTAATATCGAAGAAACACACTCCATTATGAAAGTGTTATGTTAGCCTGTAAGATGTGCAAAACTCAGTTATGTACGACAGTTAGTTTCCAAGAATCGAATGAGAAGTATCATACGTCAAGGAAAATTCACAAAACCGGAAGAGGTGGTTTTTGTGTTTTTATTTGAGAAGGAGAATTTTTATTGAAATACTGATACCAGAGTGCGATGTACATTTGACTCATACACATTCAGTATTTTTTTACAGCAAGAAAATAGGAAAGTAATTTTGGTCATGTATTGGCATCAGCCGGCGCGCGGTTGGCTGCGCACTGTGGCCGCCACCAGCTGCCATCGCGCCGTTGCAGCGCGCGCGGTCCGACCGCTATGGGTTAACCGGTCGAGCAGCATGCGGGGAGCCGTTCACTATGGCCGTACCCTTAACCCGCCACTGGTCACGCTGCAGCTGCTGTCAGGTAGAAGGCAGCGTCACGCTTGAGGGGTAAGGCCATTCAAATTAGGCCCAGTCAGATAAGACCTCTGGAAAACAGTTGTTTCTGTTCCGATTCAGTCAGCACAATCGCTGTTTCCCTTTACTTAAATAAACAGATTCATGCTCACAAGGAGACTTCAGGTCTCGGAAATTCAGTTCGACATGGGACTCCGCAGGATCCTAGTATACCTCAAGGGTGTCCACTTACAGAAGTCATAAAGCGTACTACACAGAAAATTCCAAGATAAAGTTTTAAGCGCTGGAAATGTAAAACTGATAAACTTGTCAGTGAAGACTATGTTGCAGCACGGTCGTACAGCTCCTAGCGGGTTCGCCTGTTATGTGGACGATCCAGATTCGAACATAGATTCAAGGACCTTTTTCATAATTATTTTTGTAGCTGGTAAGGCCCACTGAACGATTAGTTCCGTGCGGGCCTTGACTCATCATGACAGTCTGCCAAAAAAAAAAAAAAAAAAAAAAAAAAAAAGTTTATATAAATGTTCGTAATTCTATCGGACCAAACTGCGTGGTCATCAGTTCGTAGCTTACAAAACTACTTAAACCTAGGTAAACTAACCTACGGACAAACACACACACACTCATGCCCCTGGGAGGACTCGAACCTCTACGGCGAGCAACCGCGCGCTCTGCAGCGAGACGCTTTAGACCGCTCGGCTACTCCACCGTCTGCCAGTTTGTATACAATGAATAGGGCAACAGCTATACTCCGCTTCTCCATGAAGAAACAAGTTGCTATAACTTGCAACGAATATTTGTTTCTACAGCTTACAACATTGTTTAATTTTGTAATAAGACTCTAATGACGATAGTATTTAACTCTTTAATACACCTACATTAATCGTAAAATACATTTGGTATTTTTCTATTTCTTAAAAAGAAAATATTGCAATTAAAATTTTAATCAGCTACAACTGTTATTTCATAAGTAAGATAAATTTCTGTAAGACGTAATTACAGCAATTTGACAGCGCACCTAAGATGATATGTTTACAGTTGACATATACGTTCTATGGAAGATTTACAGATGTTAGTACCTTAGCTATAATTTTTATCGCTGGAATTTTAATGTTTATAATTTTAACCGGCGTCACATTAAATACCGTAGTAAAATACGAAATCTTAATCTTCAATTAAACAGTGAACGAATTTAAAAACGTTCAAATCATGGTGGAAGCGTCTAAATAAATGAGATTTTTCGACGTTTCTCTTACGACAGCGACCGCACCATATGAATTATGTGCATTCAAATCAAATGTTCAAATGTCTGTAAATCTATCGGACCAAACTGCGTGGTCATTAGTCCGTAGCTTACAAACTACTTAAACCTAGGTAAACTAAACTACGGACAACACACACACCCATGCCCCAGGGAGGACTCGAACCTCCACGGCGAGCAACCGCGCGCTCCGCAGCGAGACGCTTTAGACCGCTTTTTTTTTTTTTTTTTTTTTTTAAATGCTGGAACCGGGACTCGAACCTGGGACCTTTGCCTTTCACGGGCAAGCACTCTACCGACTTTTTTTTTTTTTTTTTTTTTTTTTTTTTTTTTTTTTTTTTTTTTTCTATCGGCCTTTTTGTTCCATTTCTTGGACTTGAAAATAATAATAACAAAAATGTAGCTGATTTGACGAATTTCCGTCTCGCTGTTCCACAGCTTTATAAATATATATTTTTATATTTCCGTATTGTGTCGGAAGTATTCGGTAAAGAAAGTAAATGTTTGATCTTCTTCGTCGTACAAGTACATGAATTAGTAGGGTTTTCTTAACTTTGCGTGTGGCGTGATGTCAAAATAGAATAAGATAAATAGGAAAATAATTGTAAAGAATTAAAAACTGTAATGAAAAGAAAATCTCGTTTCCGGTGTGTCTTGTAGGAAATCAAGAATCATTTGTATGAATACATAAGTTCGTTTCCTCGTAGATGTAATGTGGTAACATACTTAAGTATTTTCTTCTGACTTACCAATGATTTAAAACTGTGTTGATGTTAGTCTTGATTAAATTAGATTTCTTCTTCTTGTTATACTAATTAAACTAAATTTGTAATTGCAACAGAACGTCCAGTTTCGTCACTGGGTTATATAGAGTCGTCAACGCAGTAACGTATCTGAATTTAAATGATCCATGGCGGTCTTCTCTTTGTTTCCCTAAAAACCTTCTCTTGTTGCGTGTAACAGAAAAGTCAAAACAATGACATTCTTCTAAATGTAAACTTCTTGTAATACTTTACATTATTGTTCTAGTCAAAAAATTTGCAAAAGTTTCCTTGTATTTTTTATTACGCATCAGCATGTGGTGTTCAGTTGTAAGATACACCCAGAAATCCTCCACGTTGCTTGATTCTTTGGTTAGGATGTAATGAAGAGTTTGCCCTTTCAACCAGTTGACAGCATTTCTTTTAGTTCTTGGATATGGAATGCTATCCGGTGTTAGGAAGTCAGCAGCTGTGAAGGCGGTGGGTGTCGTTCTGCTGATGCTAGCTAACTTTTGTCTAACATAAAGCCATATGTCTTCAACCTTTTTACACAAGAGTCTATGTTCTTCATCGTCTACTACGTTGCAGAGTGGACACAGCGGTGAAGGTGCCAGCCGAATTGCATGTAGTCTAGAGTTCGTTGCAGTTTTCCTGTTGACCGCGAAATACCAGGTCGCTTTCACGGACGTTGGTAAGTTCCTGCTGTGAATGTTTTTCCAGATTATGTTCCAGTTAATCGACGGATATTTCTGTTCTATATTATTTCCGAGTTTGTTTTTCATCAGCTGTTTGTAAAGATCTTTAACCTTTACGATTTCTTTTTCTGGTATCCTGCCGTGTATGTAACTGTATTCCACGAAAAAATATTTTAAGTGGTGCAATCCGTTAGGGATGTGTCGGACACTGACAGGTGCATTGAGGTCGACAGGAGCTGTTTCGTTTACCAAGTGTGCAGTAAGGCTACCACCTTGCTTTTTCCATTCCTTGTACGTGTTGGAGAGGTACAGAGCTTTCGCTTTTTGACTGACATCTGTGAGGTTTAAACCCCCAAGTATCGTGGGAAGCGTCAGCGTGTCGTATTTCACTTTGAAGATTCGTCCGCGGGTCACGAAATGTCCTAGAGCAGATATCATGCTTTTGGCCAAGGTTGCCGGAAGGGGCAAGACTTGTGCTACATAGTTTACTTTAGATGTAATGTAAACATTTGCAACTGCGACCTTTTGGAGTTCGTCGAGTTTCCTTATACTATGTTCTTGTACACAGGCTCGCATGCTGTTCAGTAGTTTCCGATAATTAACTGCAATAGTTTTCTGGATGGACCGTTTAAAATCAATGCCAAGGCATTTCATTGTTGCGAGTTCTGGTAGCAAGCTTTGGGTTTGTAACCTGATGCCACGTCCAATATGAAATATCCCGGACTTAGCTTCATTAAGTTTTGCGCCTGAAGCTTGTTCGTATTTCCTGACTATCTCCAGCGCAGTCACGACTTCATTGCCACTCGTGGCGAGAAATCCGACATCATCAGCGTACGCATTGCATACGATCTTTTCTCTCCTAATTTGTAATCCCTGGAGCTGTTGTGTGAGGGAAGCGAGGAGTGGTTCGATAGCAATGGCAAAGAGTGCCATGGACATGGGGCACCCTTGCCGGATGGAGCTGGTAACTTCTATCGGTTGGCTAATCTGTCCATTAATTACAAATCTCGCTGCGTTGTTCGTTAGCGTATTGCGGATGACGGCAATAAAGCGGGGTGGGTATCCCATTGCGCTCATAGTCCGGAGTAGGAACTGGTGATTGACCCTGTCAAAAGCTTTGTCAAGGTCAAGGGACACCAGGGCACATTTTATTTTGCAAACGTCGGCCGTGGCAATTATATCCCTGTAATCACAGAGGGTCTTCAAGATCTTTCTATCTTTACCGACACTCGTTTGGTAAGGGCCGGTGACAGTGGTCATTGTGCTGTTTAATCTTCGCGCTAGTACTCGACCAAAAATCTTATAATCGCTGTTCAGCAATGTTATTGGCCTAAGACCGCTTATAGTCTTAGTACCTGATGTTTTGGGCACTAGCACTACGATGCCTTCCCGAAGCTCTTTTGGGATATCGTTTTCAGGGTTTAACAGTTCATTGCAAATGAGAGTGAACTTGTCTTTTATGAGGGAACTGAATGTTTTATAAAATTCGGCTGGAATACCGTCCGATCCCGGAGATTTGTTCGTCTTGCTTTCTGCTATTGCTTCTTCGACGTCTTCTGCAGTCACTTCTGAGATGAGGGATTGTGCTTCCGCGTGGTTTATTCTCCTTTGTAGGGTGGACAGAAACTCGTCTTGAAGGCGTTCGTTAACTGGTTGAGAGGACATGAAGGAAGCGAAATGTTGTACGATCGCCTCCTTAATCTCAGAGTTTTTCGTTAGCTTCCTTCCGTCATTCAGTTGTATTGCAGTGAATATTTTGCACGACGCTCTTTTGTGCTCACGGATAACGTGATATACGGAAGTTATCTCATTCGGCGCCTTATCCTGCACTCGTGACCGTATTTTGTAACCTTCCAGTTGTTTACGTCGAAGGGCCAAGATTTTCGCCTTGATCTTTTTAATTCTTGCATAGTTTTCAACAATCGTGGCATCTGATTTGAATAAATCTCTTAGGCATTGAAAGTAAAATTCCATAGTACTTTTGTACCAGAAGCTTTTTTCTCTGGAGTAGTTTAGGAAAAATCTCCGTATTTTCGGCTTGACATGTTTCAGCCACCAGTCGGTAGCAGTGTTGTACGAGGCGAACCTGCTCTCACACTCCCTCCATAGTGCGTGGAACGCCTCCTGGCACGCCTGGTCTTCTAGGTGAGACACGTTCAGCTTCCAGGTCCCTCTACCTCTGTAAGTCCCCTGTTTGGCCATATTGATTGCGCAGATGTACGCTGCATGATCCGAGAAAACGACAGGCCATATTTCCGATTGCAGGATGTTGCGCTTTAAATTATGTGAGACATACACTCTGTCTAAACGACTCGCCGAGTGGCTGGTCACATGAGTGAATCCGGGGGCTGCGCCGTGCAAGTGTTCCCATGAGTCTACTAGACGTAGTTGCGTGACTATCCGTTCAAGTTCGATAGACTTATTGAGATTGGGAGTTTGGTCTTTGGCATGCAATACGCAATTAAAATCACCCCCGAGGATAATGTGCTCCTGTCGGGATCCGAACAGAGGGACAACTTCTTCTTTAAAAAACTCCGCCCTGCGTTGTCTATTGCTAGATCCCGATGGGGGATAGACATTAATGATTCGTACGTTATTGATTGTACCTGCTATGCCTTTACTGGTGGTTAATTTTACAACATCTTGGACTATTATGCCCTCTTTTGTGAGGATAGCTGTACCCATTTCCGTTCCAATCCCTGGATTTGTGAAAGCATTAAATCCCGGTATATGTTCAAGGTCAATATCTGTGACTTCTTGCAAAAGGAGAATGTCTACGTCAGCGGCATATATAAAATCTTTGAGGTTTTGTAATTTGAATGAGCTATGAGCCTTATTGAGATTTACTGTGGCTATCTTGTACGTTTGTACTTCTGTCATCGGTCGTTCTGGCTGTTCAATCATTAATTCGTTCTTCAGTTCTTCGTTCCTTCTCTAAAAGTCGTATAGTAAAAAACAGCTTAATAATACTCATCAGTATCAAAAGGATCCGGAACATAATCTTGTCGCTTTGAGAGATCTGTCATGGAAGTGTCTTCTTTCCGAGTGTCGTCATCTTTTTGGAGCTGTGCATTATCTATCTCAGATTCGTGAATTTCGCTCATTTCTTCATCCGCTGGGTCATCTGCCACTTCGTCCGCCCAGTTGGTGTGCGTAGGCGTCTGGGGTGGGTCATGGGGAGCCTCCGGAGAAGGAATTCTTTCTGGTTTCTGTGTGGGTGGTTCCTTTGGTAACCGTCCTTCAGCGCCTTTTTTCCCCAGTGCAGAGACAGGGGGTTTTTCGGGTGCTGGTGTCGCTTTCTTGTCGGAAGAGGACTTTTGACTTAAGCTGGCTGCTATTTCTTTTGCCTTTTGTCGCAGAGGTGCAGCGGCCTCCTCTGCGCCTTCGGATGCAATCCTGCGCTTCTTGTTTCTCCTTCCGGACTTCCTTTTTGGTGAACTCTCTGTGGATTCAGCCCCACTTTCTGGTTCCTGCGGAGTGGTAAGCTCTTCATTTGCCGAAGGATCTGCACCATTTACAGGTTCGGTTTCCTGTATCGGCCGAACTTCGTCTGTTGCTGTTGGCGGTCGGGAATCGAGTATATCGTCGGCTATAAGTGTGCTGACATCCATTGGGATTTCCGGCTCTGCAACGATTGCTCCTGCAGTTGGATCAGGGACCAAAACTGTAGCCGGTTGCGCTCGAGCTGCAGCGGCGTAAGTTCCAGGCAGTGACGTCATGGCTAGTGGCCTGGCGGGCTCGCCGGCGGGTAGCTGCGCCACGCGCCTCTGTATACAATTGGCGCGCACGTGGCCAGGCTTGTTACAGACCGAACAAGTTCTGGGTTGATCGTCATAAATAACAATCCCTCTATATCCGCAGACGTTTACATACGAAGGAATATGTTTCCGTAGTTCTACTCGGAGTTGTCGTACACCGTTTAGAACGGGAAATTTATGCGCGCTCGACCACTTTTCAGCAAAATTGCTAAGCACTGTGCCGAACGGAGAAATTACAGCATTTATCTGTTCCGCAGTAATTTCAAAAGGCAACTCAAAAATTCGGATAGTGCGTATTCCAAACCCAGCATGAGTGATAGCAACCTCCCCAACACGTCCGTCTGAATACCTAAATTTCATAGTACCTCCACAGGATTCAACTACCTTCGAGCATAGCTCCGCACTACTCAACTTGACAAATACCACACTCGCTATAATCGACAGATGAATACCAATAATGTCGTTGCATGATAGTTTTACATCCTGCTCTAACCAATTTTCTATCTCATAAGATTTCGGTCTAGTAGATCGATTCTCAAATGTCAATTTCAATGTATCCTTCCTAGTCGGTCGTTCCATTTCTTGTTCCATCATTACAATCGATTCATACCTTTCCCACAGTTCAATAACGAAAGCTATTTGCAGCAAGCGCCGACACTTACCACGCGAAGACAAGCTGTCGCAGCGCACGGCACGGAGCGTCCTGCCCCTAGCACGACCGCGAGCAGACTGACCGCTCGGCTATTCCACCGCGGCAATTATGTGCATTAAATTAGAACATAATGTAAGTAAAAATTTTTGTAAACATTGTAAAACCATGACAGTAGGCTATAATATGACTGTAATTAATTAAATAACAATACTGTACACTATAATTCGCAGGAGCTTGAAAACGGCGCAATGCCGAAATAGATCTATTGCACAATAAAATATAGCATCAGTTAAGCAGCTTCCTGGACCTAATTAATATATATGTCTGTAAAAGACGTGAAACGTGTTGCGGGCCCCCAATACAATCAATCAGTGTTTCAAGTTTTTTTTTTTTTTTTAAGACCACTTACGTTAATAAACCTCAGCCCTTCCTTGGTAGCTCGGAGAATGTCGAAGCGGTATTCCAGTTCTCGCCAGGTGTTTTGTAACATGTGTTCCGTCAGAGTACCCACATCAGGTTGTATCCCAGCCTTCAGTTCGTCCAGGTCAGCAACTGGTGTGACAAAGACTCTGTCCTTGATATAGCCCCAGAAAAAAATCAAGGAGCGTAAAGTCTGGAAAGCAGGGTGCCCAGTGTGCTGTAGCATCCCTCCCAATCCATCGATCCGGAAACGGTTCATCCAGGAAATCACGCACTATCAAAGTTGTAGGGGGGTGCTCCATCTTGCTGGCAAATTATCCATGGCTGATATTCTTCTAGCTGTGAGGCAATGAATTGTTGTAAAACGTCTAAGTAAATGTTTGTGGTAACAGATTTTTCCGCGAAGAAAAAATGGTCCAAAAACCTTGTTATGCATGAGTCCGCACCAAACATTCACTTTTTCGCTGTCTCGCTGTAACTGTAGAGTAGCCTGTGGAGGCTCTGACCTCCACATACGGACATTATGCCCATTTACCATTCCACTGACATTAAAGGTGGATTCTTAGGTAAAACATATTCGATTTAAGGAATCGTTAGCGCCATCAATACTGTTGAGAATCTCAGTTGCGAATTCTGCACGTGTCAGCAAATCATTCGGTTGCAAGGCCTGCATGATTTGCACTTCCTAAGCCTTTCATGAAGAATCTTCACCACACTTGCTTGCGGTATTTGGAGTTCACGTGATGCTTGTCGAGTTGATTTAGACGGACTCGACTGAAACGATTGCCGAACACGATCAACAGTTGCATCATCCACACGAGGCCTGCCATTCGTGGACGATCTTTAACGCTGCCTGTTTCAAATGTTTGTTAAGCTTAAGGTACTTAACTGCAGGGTCATCTGTCCCTAAACTTAGAAACTACTTATGATCTGCCTTATACTAAAGACAACACAAATATCCATGCCCGAGGAGGGATTCGAGCCGCGGTGGAGTAGCCGAGCGGTCTAAAGCACCTCGCTGCGGAGCGCGCGGTTGCTCGCCGTGGAGGTGGAGGGCATGGATATGTGTGTTTGTACGTAGGTTAGTTTACCTAGGTTTAAGTAGTTTGTAAGCTACGGGCTGATGACCACACAGTTTGGTCCGATAGATTTACAGACATTTGAACATTTGAGGGATTCGAACCCCCGACCGTAGCGGCCGTGCAGACTGTGACTGGCGTGACGCAGACAACTCGGTCACTGCGGCCGGCCGGCCTGTGTCGTTAAACTTTGCATATAATCGGTTTATTGATTTAACGTCAGCAGGGCTGCGGCCACAAGAAGCTCAAAATTTACGATGAACACTGATGGGCGATTTCGTTTGGTGAAATGAAAGCACACATTGCGCTTTCTCCTGCTTCGACGCCATTTCGCCAGCAACTAACGTCACCTAACATACCGCGTCGGTGTTGTGAAGCACTAACGCCATCGGTTGGTCACGACAACTAGTAACACTAACCTATGTAACGGCATCAAATGTAAATTATTATGTCAAACGGTTATTCTGTTATAATTTTTTATAATCAGGCAAGGCTTTGTGCTCACCCTGTACGTATTTGTCTACTTTAGTATCCCTCTTTGCTACATAAAATCAGTCATTCACATTCAACAGTTGCATTACGAGTGACTTTCTAAAAAGAGGAACAGAACAATAATGACATTTACTGCATGTGGTAAGTCTGAAAAAATATCCACATGCTCAGCTCTGAACTGTTGCTAATAGTGCATACTAATTTTAAGGAAAAATGTTTCCACTGTGCCGTCCGCGGTGGCCGAGCGGTCTTCAGCGCGCCAGTCACAGTCTCCACTGCCACTACGGTCGGGGGTTCGAATCCCCCCTCGGGCATGGATGTTTGTATCATCTTTAGTATAAGCTAGTTCATAAATAGTTTGTGAGTTTAAGGACTGTTGACCCCGCAATTAAGTCGCTTAAGCTTACCGAACATTTGAACATTTGTTTTCACTGTTTTCCTGAGTGTATACGCACTATAAATTAATTGTGGTAATTTTGTAGCTTCCAATAAAAAGTCATAGATTCAAGTGTTAACTTCATCATAGGCCAGCCATTTAACACAAAATATTTGTAAATAATTCAATGTACCCTGCTGATCACACTACATGTCACTGAGAACTCAAAATGTTCAAACTTTCGTAGAATTTATGGGACTTAACTACGGGGTCATCAGTCCCTAAGCTTACAAACTACTTATCAACTACCTTGCCGGCCGCGGTGGTCGAGCGCTTTGCGGCGCGCCAGTCACGGTCCGCACGGCCACTGCGGTCGGGGGTTCGAATCCTCCCTCGGGCATGGATATTTGTGCCGTCCTTAGTCTTAGCTAGTTCGTAAGTAGTTTGTAAGTTTAGGGACTGATGACCCACTAGTTAAGTCCCATAAGCTATACAAACATTTGAACATATGAACTACCTTGTACTAAGGACGGTACTAATATCCATTCCCGAGGGGGGATTCGAACCCCCGACCGTAGTGGCTGTGCAGACCGTGACTGCTTGGCCACCGCAGCCGGCCACTGAGAACACAATCGTAGTTGCTACAGTAGTTCCTGCGATTTTTCACAGATTAAGAACTCAATACACGTTTGTAACGGTATAATAATGTGATACATTTACAGATTAATAGTTTTCTGATTTCTTTCCCTTTGCTCTACTGCGAAACCTTGCTTCGAGACAAATTTCATTATTCTACGTGAATAGTAGCTCAGGAGTGAGTTTGCAAAGGTAAAAAAAAAAAGTCTCTTCCGTTGACTTAAGCAACTAAAGTGTTCAATATCTACAAGGCACCATAGACCTTTGCTGTGTGATAGAAACTTGATACTCCTACCTGTTGACTGAGAAAATAGGGTCGTACACTTGGACAGGCAAAGATGTTAAACGAAGTGATGCTGTATAGTCAGGACTAGCAAAGCGTGGCTCGTGATCCATTGCCCTCCAACTACTGCTTCCCATCTCGGCTCGCACGTTGCCGTGACGTCATCACTACAGCCTATGAGTTGGTTGCTTATCAGTACTACATGTAGATTCATTCGCTTCAGTGCCAAGGCTCGGAAAAACATTGAGGAGATATTGCCCGCACGGGAAGGGTAAAGGCCATGGATTGTAATCCTGGTCTGGCACAAACTTTAATCTGCCAGGAAGTTTTATATCAAGACACACTGCGCTGCAGAGTGTAAATTTCACTCTGGTTATCTAACGTAACGATGTCACTATGTTTTTCAAACAGGAACAACGGAGTTGGATCAAGATTGAATGTGCCAGAGGTCGTACAGCACGACAGTGTAATCAAGATCTTAAAGAGGCGTGCGGAGAATCTTCATTGCCGTGCAGATTCTCGTGTGCGACTGTGATGGTGTTATCCTAACGCAATACTTTCCTCCACGGCACATCGTCAGTGCACAGTATTACTGTTCGTTTTTGGAGCATCACCTACGACCAGCTTTGTGAAAGAAGCGGAAACACTTTCTGCGCAACTCATCCATTATTTTGTACGACAATGCGCTGGCGCATACAGCGCAAGCAGTGGCTGGTCTGTTAGGTCGATGGGACTGGGAAGTACTGTAACATTAACCATACTCCCCGGACTTACATCCTTGTGCATTTGATTTGATTCCGAAGATGAAGCGACCACTTTGTGGCATTCGCTTCAGAACTGTTGCAATGATTTGACAGGCAGTAGACCGCTCCATTCGCACCATCAGCAGAACAAGCTCTGCTAACGGTATACTACGCCTTCCACATCGCTGGCAACGGGTTCTACACAACGCTGATGACTACTTTGAAGAACAGTAACGGGTGTAGATATGTAACGCTTTTGTATCGGTTGTGAAGAAATAGTTGCCACTATTTAAGTTCCAACCCTGGTAAATTTCCAGAATGAAACTTTCACTCTGCAGCGGAGTGTGCGCTGATATGAAACTTCCTGGCAGATTAAAATTGTGTGCCAGGAAGTTTCATATCAGCGCACACTCCGCTGCAGAGTGAAAGTTTCATTCTGAAACTATCCCTTAGGCTGTGGCTAAGCCATGACTCCACCATATCCTTTCTTCCGGTAGTGCTAGTCTTGTATGTTTAACAGGAGAGCTTCTGTGAAGTTTGGAAAGTAGGAGGCGAGGTACTGGTGGAAGTAAAGTTGTGAGGCGGCATCGTGAGTCGTGTCGGGATAGCTCAGTCGGTAGAGTGCTTGCCCGCGAAAGGCAAAGGTTCCAGGTTCGAGTCCCGGTTCCGGCACACAATTTTAATCTGCCAGGAAGTCCTCGTAAATTTGGTTGTGATATATCCGGTCCTCCTTGCTGTTGCATTTTTGCTGGCCAGCAGTTTAATTTATCCGTTTAGCATTCAGCTAATAGATGTTACCGATTCTTTTGAAGAATTCAGTATTTTAACAACAAATACGTTGGCCGGCCGCAGTGGCCGAGCGGTCTGCGGCGCGCCAGTCACAGTCCGCACGGCCGCTACGGTCGGGGGTTTGAATCCCCCCTCGGGCATGGATGTTTGTGTCGTCTTTAGTATAAGGTAGTTCATAAATAGTTTGTAAGTTTAGGGACTGATGGCCCCGCAATTAAGTCCCTTAAGATTAACAAACATTTGAACAAGAATTTCTGAGGATTCATGTCCTTGCCCTAAAATGTGTTACAATGCTCTGTGCAACGTTCCTTTGTGAACAAATGTTTCCAATCATGAGTATTAAGGAAATAAAAACAAGGTCAAGTTTAATGAATTGTTGCAAGCTGTATATCGAATTGTAACTGCCCAAAAATATTGTACATAATATGAGAAAATCAGTTTCTTCAATGCGATGTCAAAGATCAACAAAGAATATTGAAAATTTGTATAAAATAAGGAGTGCAATAAAACTTTCTGTCTATAAACAAAAATTGACATGACTATTATTGGTTTGAATAATTGACAAACAAGACGACTGTGGCCTCGCTGCGCGCGACGTCAGCACGTTCCCTGCTACCTCTGCGCTGTGCCTGCCTCACGAGCCCCACTACACCGGCGCTGCAGCAGACCACCGCTGCTTTTCCAACACTACCTATTCTCCATTCACCGAAACTAGAGACGTACTGTAAACACAACAAGGCACGTGACCACAGCGCTGCCGGCGAGGGGTGTACAAGGCAGGGGCTCACAGTCAGCGTGGCCGTCTCCGTTGCAGGTGTGAGCTCGTTAGTGCGCGTTGTACAGCAGCGATTTCAGGATCTCTTAAGTTCGTCTGTAAAGACGCTTGAAGGACTAGTTGAACCTTCGGGAAGTGGTTTTAAGATGTTCTTCCTCGGCTTGCAGTTACTGTTGTTGATAATTCGCCGTACCATTATCGTAGAAAAAAAAAGTTCCCAGTGCGAATTCCAATAAGCACGAAATATCAGAGTGGTTGAAACCTAAGAACGTCGATTTTGAAGATGGTATGTTAAGAAATAACTTTTAGATATATTTCAAAATTAAAGAACGGCGTACAACGAATACACGATAGATGAAATAGCGAAGAATGCAGGGAAAACTGTTCTTAGAATTCCTCCGTACCGTTGTGAATTAAACGCCGTCGAGTAAGTGTGGGCCACAATCAAAGGCTATGTTGCACCGAAAGACAAAACATACAAAATGCCGGAAGTTAAAGAACTGCAAGCAGAAGCAGTACAACCAGTAACTGCAGAACTTTGGAACAAGTGCGTCCTCCGTGTCGTATTTTTTGTGTCCCAGCCTCGTCGCCGCTTTTGTGTCTCGTTTCCGTCCAGGTGTCGGTGGCCGAGTGGAATGAGACCGACACAGGAATAAAGATAGCACGCTGGTGCAGGTACGGAGGGGAGCAGCCAGAAACTAGAAACACTAGAGTAAATTAGAACGAGATATATATTGCACAGAATTTATACAATACTTAACTTTTACACAATTCAGTACTGCAAAGTGCTGATACATAGTTGAGTTAGAGGCCTGCCTAGTGCCTGTCCAATAGCCAAGTCTTCACTGGTGCCTATCTGATTCCGAAGGTCCTAACTGGTTCCTATCTCAGTCCCAAGTGAACGATGTCGTTCAGTGGTGGCCACGAGCAGAGATTTCACAGAGGGCGCTCGTGGCTGACGTCGTAAGAACGCCGCGCCGTGCGTGCATGGCGGCGCGCGGCGACAGTAGGTGGCGCGCACTTTGGACTTGTGCGACACCACAGTATTTTTAGTTGAAAGCCAAGTGTGGAAATTGTATAGGAGAGAGAGAGGAGCGGTTTGGTATTAACCTCAATGCCGCGGTGAAGTAGCCGAGCGGTCTAAAGCGTCTCGCTGCGGAGCGCGCGGTTACTCGCCGTGGAAGTTCGAGTCCTCCCTGGGGCATGGGTGTGTGTGTTTGCCCGTAGGTTAGTTTACCTAGGTTTTAGTAGTTTGTAACCTACGGACTGATGACCACGCAGTTTGGTCCGATAGAATTACAAACATTTAAACATTTTTATAAACCTCAATGAAAACAGTTCAAGTTTGACAGAATGAACATTGTTTCGCTGTCCTTTACCATTATTATTACTGGTAATGTTATTAAAAATTGTGCATGAATGGAGCGTTTTGTTAGCAACCTGTATGAAAACAAATCTGTTTTGACAGAATGAACTCAGTTTCATCGTACTTTTAACATTTGAATCTTCCAAGTCGTGCTTTATTTCGTTACATTGTTGTCCAGGTTTCTCAGGGACCGCTATGACGTCAGCTCGGCAGCCAGCCGACGCCACCAGCTGGAAAGCGTGCTCCAAGGATTTTGTACACCCGTTCGTATCACGTGAACACCGAATGCTTTCTCTGGAAACCATCGTAGTCGCTCACGTGACACTGTTTACGTTTCGTCTCAGCTCTCGGTGAACGGACTACAGAGAGAAGGCCGCGGCGCTCTCGTGTGACGTCAGGCAGAGTAGGTTGCGCGCGCATAGCTGACTGGCTCGCTGCTTCGGCATTAGTGGGCCGTGCCCCAGTCAGCTATGCGCGCGCAACCTACTCTGCCTGACATCACACGAGAGCGCTGCGGCCTTCTCTCTAGGTTGTGGTGGCTTTTCCCGGTGCCCGCCGGTGCTCGCCGGTGCTCGCGAAGCACCTGAGTTGGAGAGGCATGCCTTAAACTAACGTAAGGACAACACACACAGCTATGCCCGAGGGAGGACTCTAACCTCAGTGGAGTATGGCCGCGCAGTTACTGACATGGCACCTAGAACCGCTCGGCCATTCCCGCGCGGCGGAGAGTGTATAGACTGGCCCCAAAATATGATACCGTACTTACTTTTGTTCTGTATAGTTAACATTTCTGGGTACCCAGGCCCCCTGTCCTCCCTCTCCCCTTTATACAGGGTGTTACAAAAAGGTACGGCCAAACTTTCAGGATGCCTCCATGGTTGACTCTGTTTTAAATTTTATCCGTGAGTGTGGATTTTACAAATCCATTTAAAGTCTGTGTGTGTCTGTCACTGCTCTGTCCTCCACCCGCCTAAGTATTTTAGGTAGGTGGTTTTAAAGTTTCCCAGAGTGGCTGAAGCCAGCAAAAACACTCTTGTAATGTTTCAGCCCTTTTATCCCTTCTTCGTTTTTACTTGTATCGTTTCTTCATATTTACCTGTGATTTTTAAAATTTGCCTTGTTAACGCGTTTACTTAAAAACGCTTAACACAATGTTTTATCTCTAATACTGGAACAAGGGACTGATAACCGTCGCTGTTCAGTCCCTTCCAAAAACCAACCAACCAACCAAACTTTCAGGAAACATTCCTCACAAAGAAAGAAAGAAAATATGTTATGTGGACATGTGTCCGGAAACGTTTTATTTCCATGTTAGAGCTCATTTTAGTATTTATCTTTAAATGTAAATTGAAATAATTCATGCAGACAATTGTCAAAATACCCAATTGTTTCGTTAGTATGTACTGTACTTCCTCGATTCATCGTATTTGTAAACATTGCACTGACGCAAAACCACGATCGTGATGAACACTAACCAGTTGATGCTACGTACTGATGTGCTTGATGCTAGTACTGTAGAGCAATGTGTCGCATGTCAACACAAGCACTGAAGTCAGCATTACCTTCCTTCAATTGGGCCTAGTGGCGGTGAATCGAGGAAGTACAGTACATACTAACGAAACAAATGGGTATTTTGACAATTGTCTGCACGAATTATTTCAATTTAAATTTAAAGAGAAATACTAAAATGAGCTCTAACATGGAAATTAAGCGTTTCCGGACACATGTCCACGTACATATTTTCTTTCTTTGTGTGTGAGGAATGTTTCCTGAAGGTTTGGCCGTACCTTTTTGTAACATCCTGTAAAGGCCACTGTTACAGGCGATAAGGAACATTCAGAGATAGTATTCATTACTCTATTACAACACTAGTTTCAGGACTAGCTGTTGACGTGTTTCAAACAAAATAATGTTGTACAATTTGTGCGCCGAATGCTCGATAACTGGCCCCTCACGCGACAAAGCCTGAGTACGGCTTTTTCTCGCCCGTTTATAGAAGAACGCCGTTTTAATTTCCGGCACAGGAAAAGTGTCGAGCTGAATAAGAAAAAGGAAGCATCCACCGAGATAGCGCGTTATTCAGTTTCTCTCTCCTCTTAATATCCGTACCGACACTCCAAAAAAATTGCAATATTAAGGTATGAAAATCGTGTTTTGTTTTTCATGCTTTTAATTTTTTTGAATAATATTTAAGCTTCTATTTTTCTTGTCCACAATATGTAATACAATGTTGTCCTCAATTTCATATGCCAAAAACCACGCCGATACTTGAAAGATGATAGGATAAGATATTATTATATTTTCTTACAATTCAGCAGCCTGTGCTATGTAGCCATACTAAAGTCCCTTTTCCACACGGATTGTTTAACTCTGAAGCATGATTTGTACGTTTGACCGAGCGAGGTGGCGCAGTGCTAACACACTGGACTCACATTCGGAACAATGGTGGTTCAAATCCACCTACGGCCATCCAGATTTAGATTTTCCGTGATTTCCCTAAATCACTTTAGGCAAATGCCGGGATGGTTCCTTTGAAAGGGCACGGCCGATTTCCTTCCTCACCCTTCCCCAAATATCCAAGTGTAAGCTCCGTCTCTAATGAAAACGCTGTCGACGGGACGTTAAAATTTAAGCTTCTTTTTTTTTTCTCTTTTTGAACGCCTTGAAGAGGCCAAACACGCCCCTTTACTAATTCTTTCAAGTAGCAGAGGTTACTCTGCCCCAATATGGCGAATCACGAGGCACCCTGCATCCGGCCGAAGTGCCAGAACAGCGCATAAGTCAAATGTTCAAAAGTTTGTAAGACTATGGGACGTAAGTGCAGTGATCATCGGTCCCTTGGCTTACAAATACTTAAAGTAACTGATGCTAAGAAAAAAACACACACACACACACACATTCACACACACACACACAAACACACACATGTCCGAGGGAGGACTCGAACCTCAGACTGAGAAGAGCCGCGCACTTCGCAGAGCGTAATTTTCGCAGTATTTGTGCACTGCCCAATAGGCCAGAAGTATCACTCCCACAAAGTAACGTCCTCGTTCGGGACAAGGGGGGAGGGCGAGGGTATGAATGGAAGAAACAGTTGTTAGGTAAGATTGTTCACTAGGAACACAAAGATTTAGACGAATTCGAGATGCGTAGGTAGGTAGGTTGGTTGGTAGTGTTTTAGGGGGACAAAACTGCGGAGTTCATCAGTCCCCCGAGATGCGTTTAGTAAGTCAGGAATACTGAAAATCCTTACCGTATTAGGTAGAGTCGGTCATTCCAGGCTCGCTCGTAGCTCGTCCCTGCTTGCGCCAGACTCAGCCACGGAGGGCAATGGGGCACTGTGAGTCAGCCTGCTACGAGCTGCGTTCGTGAGACTCGTAGACCCGTGACGCTCATAGGCACTCGAAGCGCCGTTTCTTACAATGGCGACGAAAAAGGACGTTCTGCGAGTGTTAGCAAACTGAAAGTACGTTCTGCTGAACAGGCCTAGAACAAGCCGCGGTAGTTCCTGCTGGAGTAATTTTAACGTACTAATTTAATAGTAAATTTGTGTCATTTCGTGTTAGATGAAAGCGGTGCCTACGTTCATATATCGGATTATTGTGAAGTTTACTTTTATAGCTATTTTAAACAAGAGTGCTGAAGATTTATTTTCATATTACTTACCTTATGAAGAATTACACATTAAACTTGTGGTAATTATGATATTTAAGCGTTTAGTTTGTTTAAAATTATTGTTACAGATGCGCACGGTGCGCGTTCGTAACGAATATTCTTTACGATTAACAGATCCTAAACGGAAATATTGAGTTAAACATTTTGCAGTCTTTGCAATAAATTTCTTCCATGCGCTCATTCATTTCTACATCCACGTATGTACATATTCCGCAATCCGCATTAAGGCGCGTGGCGGGGGGTACCTCGTCCCACTACTAGCCATTTCCTTATACCGGGTGATCAAAAAGTCGGTATAAATTTGAAAACTCAATAAAACACGAAATAATGTAGATAGAGAGGTAAAAATTGACACACACGTTTGGAATGACATGGGGTTTTATTACAACCAAATAAATAAATAAAAATAAAATAAAAGTTCAAAAAATGACCGACAGATAGCGCAGAAAAGCAATAATTAGCATAACAAATTAAGACAAAGCAAAGATGATGTTCTTTACAGGAAATGCTCAATATGTTCACCATCATTCCTCAACAATAGCTGTAGTCGAGAACTAATGTTATGAACAGCACTGTACAGTATGTCCGGAGTTATGGTGAGGCATTGGCGTCGGATGTTGTCTTTCAGCATCCCTAGAGATGTCGGTCGGTCGATCACGATACACTTGCGACTTCAGGTAACCCCAAAGCCAATAATCGCACGGACTGAGGTCTGGGGACCTGGTAGGCCAAGCATGACGAAAGTGGCGGCTGAGTACACGATCATCACCAAACGACGCGCGCAAGAGATCTTTCACGCGTCTAGCAATACATTTTTTCAGATTTAATAAAACCTCATGTACTTCCAAGCACTTGTGTCAATTTTTACCTCTCTATCTACATTATTCCGTGATTTATTAAGTTTTCAAATTTATATTGACTTTTTGATCACCCGGTATATCCCATTCCCAAATAGAACGAGGGGAAAACGAATGGCCATATACCTTTCTGTGAGCCCTAATTTCTCTTATTTACCTTTGTGGTCTTTACGCGAAATGTAAGTTGGCGGCAGCAGAATCGGCCTCAAATTCTGGCCTTCTAAATTTCCCCAACAGTGTTAACTTCTAGCGGTCACTTCGTTTGTTTAGGACTTCTTAGAAAATGTGTGAGTTTTATTTAATAGTGGATATAATTCATGTTCATCAGATTTTTGCGTAAATGATTTAAACCACCTCATTATCACAAGTTGAATTAGACCTAATTAGTGACGCACTTCGCTGATTGTGCAGTTTTCTATGAGACATCAGCTCCACTGAATGAAAGTTTTTGAAAGAGCCTGCTATTAAAGACTACATTTTCTGTAGAGGGTTCTGCTCTAATGGATTAATAATAGTGTGGCGAACAGTGCAACATTTTGTTATCCGGCTAGTCTTTTTCTACTACATCATGACAATTTAAAACCTGCACTCCATTTTAGTGAGTTCTTCAACGTGACCATATTAATTTTAAGGTTTATAACACGATTAACGCTAGATTTCCACAACATTGGAAGTACAAATTACACCCTCCGTTACGCAAATCTTTGCCCTCATAAAACACGAATGAGACTTCTCGTACATAACTGACTAATGAAAGGCGTACATTGAGCTACATATTACGCAGGGCGGCCGGCCGCAGTGGCCGAGGGGACTGAGGCGAGCCACTCACGGTCTGCACGGCCACTACGGTCGGGGGGTCCAATGCCCCCTCGGGCATGGATATTTGTGCCGTCTTTAGTGTTAGCTAGTTCATAAGTAGTTTGTAAGTTTAGGGACTGATGACCCTGTAGTTAAGTCCCATAAGCTATACAAACATTTGAACATTTGAATTACGCAGGGCAAGAAGGTCTATATATAAGTTCTTTGGGTATGTGACTGTCGCCGACACGATTATTAGATACTTCGTGTCATAAATAAAGTCAAAGTGATAGTTCAAACTATCATTACAGGCACATTCTGTAGTTTCTTTCTTAGCCCAAGTGGAGCACTGTCTTTTCAGAACAAAGGCTTTGATATTACATTACGGACAATCAATCATTAACGATCTCCAAAAATGTTTTACAGAAAACTATCTAATGTAGTTCAAAGTTAAGTAAAACAGTTATCAACCACAAGATTGTTTGAATATCGTAGTGCTTTTCCAAACATTGCCATGTTAGGGGTGGTATTCCGTTTCCTTTTCCAACCATCGAACTGACTGAACCAGCCATTTACAGGAGGACCTACAGTGATATTCGGATTCCTCAGCATGTTGTGCCTTGGTATTTTTTAGGTTTACAAACATTACCAGAAATACAGAATGAAACTTTCACTCTGCAGCGGAGTGTGCGCTAATATGAAACTTCCTGGGAGATTCAAATTGTGTGCCGGAATCGGGACCTTTGCATTTTCATATCAACGCACACTCCGCTGCAGAGTGAAAATTTCATTGTTCAGTCTGTGGTCAAGAAATGTCTCCACCATATCCTTTCTTTCAGGAGTGCTAGTCCTGCTGTAAAATTTGGAAAGTAGGAGGCGAGATACTGGCAGAAGTTGTGAGAGCGGCCCGTGAAGCGTCTCGGGATAGCTCAGACGGTAGAACGCTTGCCTGCCACAGAGAAAGGTCCCAGGTTCGAATCCCGGTTCTGTCACACAATTTAAATCTGTCAGGAAGTTTCATTACCAGAAAGTAAAGACGCCATAAGTGAGTGATAAAAATCCTAGGAATGACCAGGGTTTGAACTTATGATCTTTACATTTGTAATTCGGCAATTTAGCAGCGAACCGCGGAAGCGCTGCCTAACATTGTTTTATTCTATGTATGTATTCTCTTCGAGAAAAACTTTATCTTTCTGATGCTTTACAGACTTTCCTGTTGTGATTGGTAATACATGGACATTTTTTCACTAGATTACTTCAAAATTAGTATAAAGTTGTAGATTTACATGCAAACACACACACACACACACACACACACACACACACACACACACACACACCGGACATCATAGGCAATATGTTGCTATTACAGTTATAAATGATTTTGCAGTCGTTCTTGCGACGTTTAGATTTTATAAATGGCGAACAACGAACTATTGTCCTTTAGCTGTTAGCGTTTCTTGTGGTCCTATTTAAGTGAAAATATATTGGTGGCATTCAACGACAGTGGACTGAAAAAATATACTAATGCCGCTAATCTCCCCCAGCAAGTAATGTAATAGGGATAATAATCGGTAAAGGGTACTATTATATATTAATAAAAATATGTAAACATAGCTAAATATGAAACTTCCAGGCAGATTAAAACTGTGTGCTGGAACCGGGACTCGAACCTGGGACCTTTGCCTTTCGCGAGCAAGCGCTCTACCGACTCTCTCACTCTTTCTTTTTCTTTTCTCTGCGGTTGTTTGTTCGTTCTTGATTGTTCTTTTGGATATTTGGCTCAGCTTTTATTTTTTTATTTTATTTTATTTTATTTTACAGAGGGCGTTTTGTCCCCTGACCGAGCGCGCTGAGCCACGGCGCACGGCTTCTAAGCTATCCCGATACGACTGACGATGCCGTCTCACAAGTGTACTTCCGCCAGTACCTCACCTCCTACTTTCCAAACTTCACAGAGGTACTGGCGGAAGTAAAGCTGTGAGGCGTCATCGTGAGTCGTGTCGGGATACCTCAGTCGATAGAGCGCTTGCCTGCGAAAGGCAAAGGTCCTAGGTTCGAGTGCCGGATCCGGCACACAATTTTAATCTGCCAGGAAGTTTCATATCAGCGCACACTCCGCTGCAGTGTGAAAGTTTCATTGTGGATAGTTAAATACATTTCCTTGTAAAACTAAATACATTACTCGTTAGAGCCCTGAGCAGATCGACATCAATACTAGCAGAGAAGCAAACACACGATTGCCATTTTCTATTATCCAGTGTACCGGTATACTTTTATTTCTGCTGTCGTTCACGACCATTCAGTCGTTGTCTTTTGTAACATTTATTACCGCTATATTTTTACACAGAAAGAATATTTCCTCGAGAGTTTTCTTTTATAACACACAGTACAGCTACTAACAGCTTATAATATTTATTATTATTATTATTGAGTCTTTTCGGGTACCACATTCCAAGAGGCGGTACACCACACTTGGCCGATATCCCTCCCGCTACGAGTCTGACCGAGTCGCCTCGCTCGCTCCCGCCTGTGCTCGAGCTACGAGCTGCTCGCTGCGCCACTCCCGAGCAGCGGCCGCGCTTACGAGTAACGAGCCAGTTTCTGGCGCCTCCTGACCGGGTCTAGTTCAAATGTGGGACTTAACTACGGGGTCATCAGTCCCTAAACTTACAAACCACTTATGAACTACTTACGAACTAGGACGGCACAAATATCCATGCAGAGGGGGGATTCGAACCCCCGACCGTAGTGGCCGTGCAGACCGAGACTGGAGCGCCTCAGTCTCCTCGGCCCGGCTCTAGTATTAGGATTCCATTACGTGCGCATTACATTAAATTTTGAGTTGTTTCGGATTTAGCAGTCGAACCTGTGTCCCTTAGTTTGGCCTTGTGCACATGGGACTGAGTACCACGATGAGTAATGTCATCCCCATAATGCATTTATTACACCTTCCGGTAGTTTTAATCCGTGATTGAAGTGAATATTTTTCTGAGACACAATCGTCTTGCTTTATTACTGGTTTCCAGCCCATGTGGCGACTAAGTTTGTACTAACATTACTCAACAGAACACTATCTGCGGAATACCATCATATACTGTAACATGCTACAGATTGTGATGGATTGGCTCGTGGCCGGCCGCGGTGGCCGAGGAGACTGAGGCGCTTCAGTCACGGTCTGCACGGCCACTACGGTCGCGGGTTCGAAACCCCCCGCGGGCATGGATATTTGTGCCGTCCTAGTTCGTAAGTAGTTCATAAGTAGTTTGTAAGTTTAGGGACTGATGACCCCGTAGTTAAGTCCCATAATCTTTACAAACATTTGAACATTTTGAATTTGATTGGCTCGTGATTTGCTTAATATGTAGCACGGATCCCCGCTTTGATATATTTCCTCGCCTATAGCTAATTATTTTTCCGTTTTAACAGCCACAGTCGATGACTACACAGCACCCCTTTCTCTGTAACAACTAACGTAATTTTTACGTCTTATCGGACGGTCTCCGCTGTTCTCTGCTTTGTACCATTTTATTCCGTACTGCGAGGCAAGACTGCAGAAATAAGTAATAATTTAGGTAAAATGTTAAGCTAATTAGTTTTAGGTTCAAAGTCTACCACTGTACGTAACAAGAGCATTGCTTTGTCACTAAAATTAGTAAATAAGGTCCGTGTGAACTACTGGTTACTCCCTGCTACTAAGCCTTGTTCCCTGGCCCAAAATGAGAACTGACTCGGTTCGAATTACTTCAATAACAGGAAGTTAATACTACAGTGGTCAATATACATAGCAGCTCACACGTTATTACACACAGACATTAATAAGCAAGCCACCACAATTAAAGTTATCTTAGAAAGGTGGCTAAGAAAACATTTATGGCGCAACGGAATTTAGACATTATTTAAAATTATTGCATCTAAACTTGTTCTCAGAACTGGTGAAACAATATTAAATAAAAGAGGGAAGGTGCTCTAAAACTACAATTTATAGGCAACGAACGGATTATGCTGAACTTAAACTTGTTTATTCAGATAGAAAAAAAACAAAATGGGGAACCAATTTTGTTAATACAATAAAATACATCTCTTACATGGATCAATGCGGACGGTGCCCAGCCTAAATTATACATGATTTAACGCTACTGGGGGGAGGGGATTCACAAACAACACTCATTCTCTCTCACACACGCAACTGCCACAGCGAAACTCACCAAAAACAGCGTGCTGACACGAGGCGGAAGCAGGCGCCGCTATCGTAGGCGAAATACAGCAACTCGGAGGTAGCACTAAACACAATATTCAAAAACACTTTCAAGCTGGCTCTGGTCTGTTGTGCCTGTTTTGAGATGGTGCGCGTGTATAGCCAAGTTAAATTACATCTGTATTGGACCACGAGTAAAAACGCTAACGGCGACACACGGCTACATTACATGAACGCACCCCACTGAAGGAGAAGTGGTTGAAAATCGGATTCATAATACAAAATCACAATGGATTCTTAAATTGCAGTCTGTCAGCAATCGATCTAGGTACTGGTTTTATATGAGAAGTGGCGTGAACTCAGGCGACTAGCTGCGAACCCCGGAAGTCGGAACTCTGACCCACGTGGTTCTGAAAACCGATAAAATTGAATAAATTCAGTTTCCGAAAAATAAAGAAAATTAACTACAGCATGTAACCCATAGAAATGCTTAGAATTATACAAGGAAGCGAATGAAATACAGCTACACGCGATAGGGGGCGATTACAGAGACGGATGAAGTCCAGTCTCAGAAAAACCACAAAAATGAAATAATTACAGAGTCGGAAAAATAAAATAAGAATTACAGCATGCAACCCATAGAATTGTTTAGAATTAAATAAGGAAGCTATTGAAGGAGGTTGTATAAGGCTCAGAGAGAATTACAGACAAGACAGAGTGTGCCACATATTTACTTGCCTGTTGGGCATGGAACAAACAAGAGTGGAAGCTGAAGGCTTTCTTCTGTGAACCAACCACGTGGCTCACATATCACTCATGGAAGGAAACGAGAAGATTTTTACATGTACTTTACAAAAAATGAACATATCACCTATTAGAAATCGGGACCCACAAAGCTAGATAGCATTTACACAGAGTTCATACACCGCCACATGATCACAAAAGGTTTTAACGCACCGTGCCGTCATCAAGCTGCAACTAGAATCACACACACCGCATTTATCTATTGGAAATCACTGAATTGAAAAACGAGAACACATTTCAGCACAGGATCGGAGAAAATATTAAAAAAAAACAAAAAAAAAAAAAAACGATTCTAAGTTAAACATGCTAGTCAGTGAAATGCTACCATCTCCAGAAACAAGAGCAGAACCAACCTTACCTCACTAGGTGCCCAGAACAAAATGAATCGACCGAGTGGCCACCGGGGCGTGTGAAGCGACCGGAAACCGAAAAATCACTGAAAAAGCGGTGGTGGGGATGGAGAGCGATTACACTCGCGCTGGTGTAGGTCCGCTAACTAGCCCGCAACCAAAGGGTGTGGAAACCTCTTTGGTTACTTCAGCAGCAATCGACTCTGAGCCAGAGAGAACGATGCAAGGCGAGCTATCACTCCCCACATTCAAACAGCCATAGATCCTCGCACACACTTAAAAGTACAACAACTGCACATTCTCACAGGGACGGTGGCATAGCAGAGAAGCCGTACTTATGCCACATTAATTAATATAACAATAAATTATTAACATAACAAAATAAGGAAAACCTAGCAATATTAACTAATATTTTAACACATGAAATAAAAATGCCATTCCTCCAGCCCTTAAAAGAGTGGCGTTCAAGTTTTAACAAAATGATAATCTAGCGACATTAAATAAATTATAACTTTACAGAAATATACAAAAAATATGTTGGACGACAGACGGTCGTCTTTCAAGGTTAATTATGTCCTGTATCGTACGCAATCTATGTAAATACAGATGTAAATATTTATTACTTCAAAAAAAATTATCTCCGAAAGTTCTTGACCTATTGCATAGAAATTTTGACGTCACATTCGGTTGCAGGAAGTTTTTGTATATCTATAGTGTTCGCACATAGGTAACCGGGTAACGCTCGGCTACAGACGACACGCAAACACGACGGGTAACTTCACTAATGCGGTTAATATACTTTATACAGCGGAGAGACCGCCAAGAGTTAATGTGAGCAATGCGAAAATCTCTACCGACAGCTAATTAAAAGTAATCAGTGACTGAATTGCAGCAGTAGACACGTTTTTTAGTCTAATCTCACGCTGTAACCTAACCACACGTGACGTACTATGTATCCGGAGAAACGGCGGTCACTCATCTCCAGCAGCACGCAAATCGTGATCGTTTCGTTCACGGCAACCAAAGCTTACTTCTATGAGCAAACTGACAGAAAAATTGTAGATTCAGCGCTAAGAACAAACTGTAATTTCTCGCTGTCATTTCTTACCTGAAAATATCCTCAAATAGGCTAATCTTTACGAAGTAATCAGCATTCCAGTTTGGCACTTAATTACTGGTTAGTAACGACAAATGCAGATTCCAATCCCATAAAAGAGCCCTAGGATGAAAAATTAAGGCGAATAAAAAAGTAAATACCATTTTGAAAAAGACGTAACAAGGTATCAGAACTTCAAAAATCCAATAAAACAATTCAGATGAATAGAAAAAAAATCAATTGTTTGTAAATCTATCGGCCAAACTGCGTGGTCATCAGACCGTAGCTTACAAACTACTTAAACTTAAGGACAAACACACACACACACACACACACACACACACACACACACACACACATGCCCCAGGGAGGACTCGAACTTCCAACGGCGAGCAACCTCACGCTCCGCAGCGAGGCGCCTTAGAGCGCTCGGCTACTCCACCGCGGCATAAAAAAATAATAAATAAATAAATCTGATTTATAAATTAAAATTAAGAGCGCACAGTGAGAATCGAACCTACGACCTTTCACACGGGAAGCTTATAGGTTACCACTGTTTTTTCCACCGTGCCACACAACCCTTTTGTTAAAAGATACAGAGTGGCGATACAGAGCTGTAACAATACTTAACTGTAGCCTTCCGACATCTCTCGTTTTTACGTAAATCATGAGAAGCTCATCTAATGTAAGTTGATATGTGTATTATAATACTTGTACATGTCAAATTAAATCACCGCTTGTACGAAAGGATTTCGTAGCGTGTGCTTAGTGTATGAGTATGTATTTAGTTAGTACCCTCTTCCATGTTTTTCTTTTATGGTTTCATTAAGTGACGAAATGCAAAATAAAAAAAGGGCAGACCTACGTGTCGCCGTCAGGAGTTCGAGTCCTCCCTCGGGCATGGGTGTATATGTCGTCCTTAGGTTAGTTTACCTTGATTTAAGTAGTTTGTAAAATTGGGTCTAATAACCAAGCAGTAAAGTTCCATAGATTTAAACACATTTGAAACTTTGAGACCCTTGTGTCGGGAGCAAAACAAATCGAGCAAGAGAGCCAGGCGAGAAAATGGAAGTGAAGTGACCAGCTGTTGTGGCAGTTTGGCGACGGGGAACTGTTCGGGCGTGACGTTCGATCTGTCAGCTAACAACTAACTCTAATGGAATTATAGTGGCGTACCCGACCGTAGCTAACTTCCTTCGTTTTTTTTGTGATATCGTTTCGCCATTACAGAATTCATGTTAATGTACATAAGACATATATTAATTGTTACGTTTATAAGAACACGCGCGTATTATTTCTTCAAAATCTCAAATCTCTCGAAGTTATTCACATATTGCGTTCAAATTTTAACACATGTTGCATTAGATTTCACACACCTTTTTAAGTACCTACTGGGTACTATGTAATAAATGCGGAAGCCTTACAAAAGTGTATATGTTTGCTTCTTCAAAATCGATTATCTCCGATAATTCTTGAGCGATTACTTTGGTATTTTACACAACTTTTTGTATATATGTAACTGAGATTTTTAATAGTAACGTATTCCCATTATAAAATGTATATACTACAAAATACATAGAAGTATGCACGTAATCTAGTGCAACATTGTATCAAAATGCCTAACCACTCAGTCGAAAACTGGTGGGCGTAGTCAGTGCGGGCACTTTTGCTGCCGTGAGAGCACAAAGTGAGATCCAGATCTCTTACCGCGATCAGCGCCGAAGACTGCCGATATTACACGATCGATAGCTGCCGCGCCAGTACTTATTCACGTTACAAGTATTCTTTGCACTGTCATAATTGCTACAGTGTGACAATGCAATGAATACTTACGATGAAATATAACATTAACATAATATTTAAGGAAGCATAGCCTTAAAGACCAATCTTGTGCTGTACAAACGTGCCATGGAGTGAATAAGTAACTCCAGCATCTAACAGTTCAATCAGATAGACGCAGCCGGCCGCGGTGGCCGAGGAGACTGAGGCGCTCCAGTCACGGTCTGCACGGCCACTACGGTCGGGGGTTCGAATCCCTCCTCGGGCATGGATATTTGTGCCGTCCTAGTTCGTAAGTAGTTCATAAGTAGTTTGTAAGTTTAGGGACTGATGACCCCGTAGTTAAGTCCCATAGACTATACAAACATTTGAACATTTAGATAGACGCAGAACACATCGTCAAAGGAAAACAAAATGCCGGCCGCGGTGGCCGAGGAGACTAAGGCGCTCCAGTCACGGTCTGCACGGCCACTACGGTCGGGGGTTCGAATGCCCCCTCGGGCATAGATATTTGTGCCGTCCTAGTCCGTAAGTAGTTCATAAGTAGTTTGTAAGTTTAGGGACTGATAACCCCGTAGTTAAGTCCCATAGACTATACAAACATTTGAACATTTTGAAAACATAATGCGTGTTGCTGTTATGAGTCCAGCAGCGTCGGAACACAATACGTTGCATAGGTAGACAGCAGTTACGTTCAGAATTCTGTCGTTCGGGTCACTGTTGAGCGGGGGGAGGGAGGGGGAGTAATACTGATGTATAAAGTTGAATGTCCACCTCCGTAGCCCGGGTTAGATTCCCGGTCCGGTCGGGGACCTTCTTCCTTCGCGGAATGGGTGTTGTGTTGCCCTCATCGTCATTTTATCATCATCGACACTCAAGTCGCACCAGTGGCGTCACCTAAAAACTTGCACCATGCATGTCGAACACGGTCCCAACTGGAGTCTAACGACCAAAATTGCCTCACGGAATCATCATCAATCAAGGAGAATAAACTATTATTTACGTAGACTTAATTTTCTTGTCACACACGACACATACGTCAAATAAGAAACAAAGAATAAATCCATTTTCATTAAACAATTATTCACTTAATACATATATTACTGAGAATTATTAAGTTCAGAAACGTGTGTTTTTTTTTCACTCTTTAATTCTTTTTAAATATTCTCGATGTTTGGAGTGAGATTATTGGTCATCACCCTCACTGATACATTCATTTGAAAATCAACCAGATTACTCCTGACCTTCACATTCGTTAATTTCGTTTTAGAAAAGAAAAATTCGCAGAAATGTTTAGTTTCGACATACTGCAGACTCAAGCAGCTAGTCTAAAGAGCTGCGGGAAATCTTCTCGAGGCAGTTCTTATAAAATATTTCAATATTTTTTCCTCTCACTAAGACAACATTATTATAACGACGCAAAGTGAACAGGAGCATGTTGTCGCGCTCACGCCAGCAACCGAGCAATGTTAGCAGGCAGGTGGAGGTGGAGGGGGGACTCTATGCTGGCATTGCCCAAGGGCCAGCAGCGTGAGCGCTCGTGGACTTCCGCGCTCACATTAGCCCATGCCTGGTCTATAACATTCGTATATATAAGACACTGAACGTAACACTAGACAAGGCACTGAGGACATAGAGGAGGGGAGGAAATTGACCTAAAGGGGGGAGGTCAGATAGACGGGACAGAGAGGACGGTAGAAATGCACACAAAAGGGGGAGGAGGAACAGATGGACGAAGAGAGAGGGAGGGGAGGAGGAGGGAATCGTTAAAGAGAGGGGAAGGAGAACATGGACAGAGGAGGAGATAAGATTAAGGGATCAGGGAATGTAGGATGAATATCCAAGTCCACCAAGAAAGCGGTGTGAAGTTACACTTATGCACTTTCTCTCTCTCTCTCTCTTTTTTTTTTTTTTTTTTTTTTTTTTTTTTTTTTTTTTTTTTTTTTTTTTTCATTTACTTTGGTGCAAGTCGCAGCGATGCGTGACCCGGTACAACTAGTGTTAAATGTAATAAAAAAATTTATGTATGTTGTTTCTGTTCTATCGGATATGTCCGAAATAACTGACGCCACACATATATATAGCTTGTAGAATATGCCGATGACGGGCAACTATCCTTTCTTCAGTGCGGACTCTTACGAAAAAAATGTTCAAATGTTTGTATATCTATCGGACCAAACTGCGTGGTCATCAGTCCGTAGCTTACAAACTACTTAAACCTAGGTAAACTAACCTAAGGAGAACACACACACCCATGCCCCAGGGAGGACTCGAACCTCCACGGCGAGCAACCGCGCGCTCCGCAGCGAGACGCTTTGGATCGCTCGGCTACTCCACCGCGGCGGACTCTTACGGGAATCAGTTTAGTGGGCAGGGTAAAGGTGAAACGTGCTTGAGTAATCCGTGCAGGAGTAGTGATCTTTGTCCCCACCAGTGGTGTAGGGGTCAGCGCAACTGCCTATAAAGCAGGAAACCAGGGTTCGAACCCCGGCTGGGTACACATACTCAACTTCACCCATTCGCAGTTAATGTCTTACATTCCGTGAATCGTAACAACATTTTTCTAGGTACTCCTGCTTTTAATTATGTACAACCTCGAATCAGTGGACAGGAAGCACATTACAAAGCTCTCATGTTGTGAGCTTCTTACGGAGAATAAATTAATTCGTAAAGAAGCACGGCGTCCAGTTTTCTAATGATCGCTATTACTTAGTCTACTGTCTTGATAAATCAAATCTAGAGGTTAGAGCTATAAATTTCTGAGATCGGTTTCGACACGAAAGACAAACTGAATATTACTGTTTTGAGGAAATGAAGTATCGTGTTTTAAGTTAGGCGTGAAAGAAAATCCCATTTGATGTGGTCGTAGACGATGCATATAGAAGGGAGTAGTTTTCATTTGCCCTTTGAGATCATCATTTTAACACGAAGCAATCATAACGTTACCCACTTGCGCAGTTTAATGTAAAAGAATTCATTAATTCCTAATTTTCCACACTTAATCTCCTATTTAAGCTATAATAAGGATAATGTATTTAGCCCAAAATAAGACAGCATAGGAAAATATGGGATACAATAAGATAAATTAGGATTCATATGGTGGCATATAGACAGTCGTTTTTCCCTCGTTCTATTTCGGAGTGGAATAGAAAAGGAAATGATTAGTTGTACGAGGTACCCTAAGCCACACACCGTACGGTGGCTTCCGGAGAATGCACGTAGATGTAGATAAAGGTAAACGAGGTTGCAAGAAAAGAGTCAAAGAAAATAGAACTGTAAAGAGTTACGCTCGATCATTACTGATCCCCACCGCTCAAACGGAGACAGGGCGTTCATTTGTGTAGCGGAAATTGTTGGTGGGCGGTGTCGGTGCGCAGTCGGCTTGGCAGGAACCTACCTCTGCGCATCTCGGCGTACGTAGTTGTATTTATAGCTGTTTGCGGCCCCTGGGACTTGGTCTGGTATTGATTGTTTTACGGGGAGCCGGGCATAGCTGTTTCCTAGAATCCAGCTCGCGGGTGGGCGGGTGGCCCGGACAGGGGCGTGGTCGAGACACCCAGGCCTCACATTTCCTCTTTCTCTCTACTAATACTCAAGTCTACACAACTGCTTCACAGAAATACTTTACTCAGAGATGATCTAATACATTCTACTAGCAATATATCAACGGTTTCCAGGCCTTTCGAGGCCTTCAATTTTAACATTTTACTCCCTCATTAAAAGACAAAATTCTAGCAAAATTCAAATGCTGAAATGTTTCCCCAACCTCAGGGACCAAACTGCTGGTGACATCGGTCCCTAGACTTAGCAGCTAGTTAAACTAACTTATGCTCATGACAACACACATACCCATGCCCTACGAAGGAAAAACTTCCGTCAGGCAGCGCCCGCGAGATCCGTAGTATGGCGCGACCATACTAGCGCCGCGAATTTTAGCAAGCAAATTAAAAATTTATAAAATAAACAGTCAGAGATAGTGGATATTTGTCTAGTATGGAAGAACCAAGCATCCGGTTTCTGTAAAAGATCTTGAAATTGATAGTAAAAAAATAATAGGCTAAAAAAAACACTTTTCAGTGTACCTCACACCCAAGAATTTAAAATGTTCGCATTTACAGGCTAACCATATTAAAAAGTATCAAAATACATCCTTACAAGAAATCTGTGTCAGAAAAGGTATTAATTCCACTATTATTGTTTTTTATCTACATTTTTACTGTGCAAACCAGATTTAAGCCCCTGCTTTCATAATATTTCTCTGCCGTTCCTTTCTCTGACAGCGCACGGGAAGAACGAACACCTAAATCTTTCCGTTTTCGATCTCATTTCTCTTATCTTAGACTTATGATCATGTCTCCCTGTGTAGATGGGTGCTAACAACACATGATCGCATTCTGAAGAGAAAGTTGCCGAAAGAAATTTCGCAAAGGCATACAACTCTCTTTTAATGTTATCCATCTAACTCTTGCATCATTTCTGTGACATTATCTGCCCAGTACAGCGAAAATTCAAAACAAGCTGGCCTTCTCTGAACTTTCTCTATGTTCTCCGTCTCTATGTGACGATCACACAATGCGCAGCAATACTCCAAAATAGATCGTGCAAGTGAAGTGTTGGCGGTTTATTTAGTAGAACTGTTGCATCATCTAAGCGTTCTGCCAATGGAACTTAGTCTTTGGTTGGTGTAGCCTAAGATATTTTCTGTGTGTTCTTCCCAATGGGTAATTGTAATTTCTAGGCCTTTAGTTGAATTTATACCTTATATATCAAAAGAATCTACGAAACCTAAAGTCAGTCGGCCAGACTAAACTACCTGGCCGATTTCCTTTATTTTTCTGGTAATGAAAAGGTATTCATCCACTGATTTATCATCAAATGTTAGAATTCACATAACTCATATTTATCGTCATTCTATCCAGCATATCTTCGGTTCTAATTAAGGTAAACACATTGTATCAGCCTAACATCATTCTGTGGATCAATCCCTAAGAATTTGAGCCATTAAAGACATTCCTTGGTTGATTTTGGAGAAAGTTATGAGTGAACAAACAAAGTCATAAAGTCAGTCGGGCACTCCGCTCTACCCTTTACTTTTTTGTAAATTACAACTTCTAAATCTATGATATTCTTGTGCATTTTTCTAACTATTAGTCTGGCCACTAATGGTGCAAAGTATTTGCACGGGTCACTTAGTTTAAATTTGATTTATCATGTAAATGAAAACACTAGGGGTCCTATAAAACTTCCCTGGGGAACGCCAGTTATCACTTTCGTTTTATTCGATGAATTTCCGTCAATTACGACGTACTATGTCTTTTTTGAAATGAAATCGTGACTCCAATCACGTAATTTGATTAGAAGCCGCATGTGAGATAAAGTGTCAAAAGTCTTCCGGAAATCTAGGCATATGGAATTGATTTACGATTCCTCGCCCATAGCATTCATCATTTCACAAGACGATACTTTCTGAATCCGTGTTCACTATAGGTCAATTGGTCGTTGTCTACGAGATAGTTCATAATCTTCAAATGTTCAAATGTTTGTAAATCTATCGGAACAAACTGCGTGGTCATCAGTCCGTAGCTTACAAACTACTTTGCCGGCCGCGATGGCCGAGGGGACTGAGGCGCTCCAGTCACGGTCTGCACGGCCACTACGGTCGGGGGTTCTAATCCCCCCTCGGGCATGGATATTTGTGCCGTCCGTAGTCTTAACTAGTTCATAAGTAGTTTGTAAGTTTAGGGACTGATGACCCCGTAGTTAAGTTCAAATGTTCAAATGTTTGTTAAGCTTATGGGACTTAACTACGGGGTCATCAGTCCCTAAACTTACAAACTACTTATCAACTACCTTATACTAATGACGGCACAAATATCCATTCCCGAGGGGGGATTCGAACCCCCGACCGTAGTGGCCGTGCAGACCGTGACTGGAGCGCCTCAGTCCCCTCGGCCACCGCGGCCGGCCCGTAGTTAAGTCCCATAAGTTCTACAAACATTTGAACAAACTACTTAAACTAAGGTAAACTAACCTCAGGACAACACACACACACACACACACACACACACACACACACACACACACACACATGCCCCAGGGAGGACTCGTACCTCCGACTGCGAGCAACCGCGTGCTCCGCAGCGAGGCGCCTTAGACCGCTCGGCTACTCCACCGATGCTTATGTTGTTCCTGGTCAGATGTAAGAGAGGGCCCTATGGCCCTAATCTAGTCAGGTTAAATAAATAAATAAATTTCGAAAAACTACACGTTCCAAATTCCTGCGGCAAACCGACGTCAGTGATACAGGCCTGCAATTTTGCGGATCACTTCCATTGACTTTCTTGAACATTGGAGTGAGCTGTGCTGTTTCCAGTAACGTGTTCTCCTAAGACCATGTGATGATATCACAAACTACCCTATTACCTACATTATTTACAACATATTCCGTGTCTTAACAGTAACACTTGCCATATCTGCCAGGACGAACCTGTCTGACTCACCCGTTAATTTTGGGACAATTCGTTGATTTAATATGTACAAATGCAATGAAACAGAACACAACTGTTTGACAAATCCACCCCCCCCCCGCCTCTCCTGCGCACCTCTCGTTTCACGTGTTTTACTACTAATCCTTGTTAGTTGACATGGCAGGGGAAATGTTCTGATTCCTACGTTCAATATGTGAAGCGAATGTTTGTTGAACTTTTTCCCTCATGCAATATTGTAACAACACTTGATACACTGCATGGTCCACACAATCTAATGCGTTTGTTAAATTATGTACCTATGACTCCACTGACACACATACAAAAGAATAAATGACATGTAAATGCTCCTTTTACAACGCTAAACTGCGACTGACAAGAAACTGTGTTCATTGAAAAGTGGCACAACTCTTTTGTACATCGGTTTCTCAAAAGCGTTTGAAAACCCTGGTAGCAAAGGGATTGGTTAGTGGTTTTATGCATATTCAAAAACAGGGTTTCCGATAAAGGACATTCCTCTGATGTACAATGAAGAGCCGAAAAAATTGGTATAGGCATGCGCCGGCAAACACAGAGACATGTAAACTCTCAGAGGACGGCGCTGAGATCTACAGCACCTATATAACACAACAGGTGTCAGCTCCCTTACACTGTTCGCGGATGATGCTGTCGTTTATCGGTTAGTGAAGTCAACACAGGATCAAAAGCAACTGCAAAGCGATTTTGACAAAATTTCTACATGGTGCGAAAATTGGCAATTGACACTAAATAAAGAAAAGTGTGAAGTAATACACATGACCACTAAAAGAAATCCGCTGAACTTCAATTACGCGATAAATCAGTCAAACCTTAAGGTCGTAAATTCTACCAAATACCTAGGAGTTACAATTACGAACAACTTAGACTGGAGAGAACACATAGAAAATATTGTGGGGAAGGCGAACCAAAGATTACGTTTCATTGGCAGAACGCTTCGAAGATGCACCAGCTCCACCAAAGAGACTGCCTACATCACACTTGTGCGTTCTGTCCTGGAGTACTGTTGCCCATTGCGGGACCCTCACCGTGAGGGAATGACGGAAGATATTGAGAAGATTCAGAGAAGGGCAGCTCTGTGTAGATGTAGATGTAGATGCAGGTGTTAGATCGGTTACTGCTGACACTATGACAGGTTATCACGATTTAAATGAGTCTGAACGTGGCGTTATAGTCGGCGCACGAGAGATGGGACACAGCAACTCCGAGGAAGCGATGAGGCGCGGATTTTCTCGTACAATTATTTCACGAGTGGACCGTGAAAATCGAGAATCCGATAAAACATCAAATCTTCGACATCACTGCGCCCGGGAAAAGATCGTGCAAAAACTCGACCAGTGAGGAGAATCGTCAATGTAATAGAAATGCAATCCTACCAATGTTTGTTGCTGATTTCAATGCTGGACCATCAACAAATGTCAGCGTGCGAAGCATTAAACGATTCATCTTCGATGTGCGCTTTCGGAGCCGGAAGCCCATTCGTGTACCATTGCTAACAGCACAATACAAAGCTTTACACTTCGCCTGGGCGGGTCAATACCGAAATTGGACTGTTGATAACTGGAAACATGTTGCATGGTCTGACGAGTCACGCTTCCAGTTTTATTGAGCCGATGGACGTGTCCAGGTATGGAGACAATCTTATGAATCCATGGGTCCTGTATGTCAGCAGCAGACTGTTCAATTGGTGGAGGCTCTGTAGTGGTGTGGGGCGCGTGCAGTTGTAGTGATATGGGACACCTGATACGTCTAGAGACGACTCTGACAGGTGACACGTCTGTACGCATCCTGGATGATCACCTGCATCCATTCATGTCCGTTGTGCGTTCCGACGGACTTACGCAATTCCAACAGGACAATGTGACACCTCATGCATCTAGAATACTACAGAGTGGCTACAAGAACACTCCTATGAGTTTAAACACCTCCGCTGGCCACCAAACTCCCCGAAATAAACTATATTGAGCATATCTTGGATGCCTTGCAACGTGCTGTTCAGAAGAGATCTTCAGCCTCTCGTAATCATGGATGTATGGACAGCCCTGCAGGATGCATGGTATCAATTCTCTCCAGCACTTCTCGTTACATTAGTCCAGTCCATACCATGTTGTGCTGCGGCGCTTCTGCGTGCTCGCGGGGTGCTGCAATAAATTAGGCAGATGTACCAGTTTCTTTGGCTTTTCTGTATAAATATTTAACGTTTGTCATTATTGTATTGCGAGATTGATATATAATAACACAATGCTGGCAAGATGGCGTCGATTTTGGTCCTATGGCGGCAGACACCACCTGTAGGATAGTAGGTACAATGATAATGGTTTCAACACCATCAATCAACAGGGAGCGTAGTGACATAATATCAAGAGCGCCAACTATATGTACCGTTAAGTAGGGACTGTTTACAGACATGACGCTGACGTGTGAAGCAAACAGGTGGCATAATACAGGGTGTCTCACGAAAGACGCCTGTCAGGCGTCCGCGGATCGCGCGGTACGGCTCCCGCCCGCCGCCACCGCATCAGCCGGCCACGGTGGCGCCCGATTCTCGGAATCTATTGTGCCGCGGGTGCATACACTGAGTTAAAGTCTAAAATACATTACTATCTGAGTAACATAAGCTTACCTTTATTTACAGTAGATGTTCAAAATGATGTCCCTCTATGAAAAGAGCGGCCTGACATCTCTTGAACACAAGGGCCAAAGAAACTGGTACTCCTACCTAATAACGTGAACACGCAGAAGTGTAACAATACGACGTGCCATGGAGTCAACTAAAGCCTGAAGTAGTGCTGGAGGAAACTGACACCATGCATCCTGCAGGGCTGTCCATAAATCCGTGTGACTACAAGGCACTGGAGATCTCTTCTGAACAGCACGTTGCAAGGCATCCCGGATATGCTCAATAATATTCACGTCAGAGATGTTTGGTTGCCAGAGGAGGTATTTAAACTCAAGTTTGTTCGGAATGAACAATGCACAGTAATGGATGCAGGTGATCAGCCAGGATGCGTACGTACGTGTCACGTGTCAGTCGTTTCTAGAGGTATCAGGGGACCCATATCAATAAAACTCAACATGACCGACACCATTACAGAGCCTCCACCATCTTGAACAGTCCGCTGCTGACATGCAGGGTCCATGGATTCATGAGGTTGTCTCCATGCCCGTACACGTCCATCAGCTCTATACAACTGGAAACGCAATTCGTTAGACCAGGCAACATGTTTCCAATCATCAAGAATCCAGTGTCTGTGTTGATGGGCCCAGGCGAGGGGTAAAGCTTTGTGTCGTGCTGTCAGCAACTGTAGACGTACACGAGAAGGCCTTCAGCTTCTAAAGCCCATATCTATTACGTTTCATTCAATTGTTCGCACGCTGGCACTTGTTGATTGCCAAGCACTGAAATCCGCAGCAAATTGCGGAATGGTTACACTTCTGACACGTTGAACGGTTCTCGTCAGTCATCGTTGGTTTCCTTCTTGCAGTATCGTTCTCCGGCTGCTGCGATGTCGAAGATTTGATGTTTTACCAGATTTCCGATATGCACAGTGTACTCGTGAAATGGTCGTGTGCCAGGCTGCCGGCCGTAGTGGCCGAGGGGACTGCGGCGCGCCAGTCACGGTCTGCACGTCCACTACGGTCGGTGGTTCGAATCCCCTCTCGGGTATGTATATTTGTGCCGTCCTTAGTGTTAGCTAGTTCATAAGTAGTTTGTAAGTTTAGGGACTGATGACCCCATAGTTACGTCCCTTAAAAAAAATCGCACTGACGTTTTTTACGGCCCACTTTGGATTTGTAGTTTTATAAGTTTTTGCAAACAATTTGGACTAAAATAATAATCTAAATAATAATTAATTAATTAATGAGATTGTCTGAAACCCTTTTAGGAAAAAAAATAGGTAGTGGCGAGTTTCGAACCACCGACCTTTTGCGTTACAGTCCAGCACCTTGCCCACTAAGCTACGGCTATAAATCAAAACAGGGGCTCTTTAATCTCGAACTATTGATAGCCATTGTTAACTGATGTTAATATGGCATTTGTAGACATTAGATTATCATTTATCGTACGAAGAACGATGTGTTTTTGTTAATTCCTCAGTGTGCCGTTGCTTTGACAACGTGTAAGTTACAATAAGACAATCATCAAATACCCGAGGAATGTCACGTGACATTTCCGAACGGCTGGTTTTCGTTAATTCAATGGAGGTTGTCAATCTCCGTTACTTTTGCAAATATGTCTCAAACGATACGAGATATAAAAAAAAAAAAAAAAAAAAAAAAACACAGGGGAGCGAAGATGTAGAGAATTTTCTCCTCTACCAACTAGGTTATTCAATTTTCGTGTCAGATGAACGGTTCGTTTGCAATTACAGTTATATTATAAACGGCTTTTTTTGGTTTTACTACCGTATTTTCTGTCCGAAAAAATTGAAAAATGGAGGTTCTGATCTCTGGCGGCCTACAATTATGTTTGTAAAATTTGGTGCTGATCGGTTGAACGGTTCGTCTTAAAAACAGAGAACACGTTACGGACAGACAGACAGACAGACATCCCAAAATCGCCGTTATTTTTGCAAATATCCTTGAAACGCTACGAGATATAAAAAAACATAACAAAGCAAAGTTGTAGAGAATTTTCTCCTCCACAAATTCGGTTATTCAATTTTCGTGTGAGATGAATAGTTAAGCCGTTATTTTCATTTAAATTTCGAGCTGTCAAAAGACGATCGCAAAGGTCCACTTTTAGTGTTACTACCGTAACCTAAAGCGGCCCAAAAAAAAAAAAAAAAAAAATCGTCGTGCAGAAAAATCTCCGCGTCATCGCTACCCCGGAGTTTCTGTGTCCCATGTCTCGTGCACTGACTATAACACCACGTTCAATCTTACTTAAATCGTAATAATATGCCATTGTGGCAGCAGTACCGCCCACGCCACACACCGGTTGTCATATCGGCGTAGCCGACCACAGACAACACCGTGTAGATACAAGGCCTCACGAGTGAGGCGTACTGGATGGCGCTACGAGGCAGTGGGCTGTGCCAGCCACTCACCTAGCGACGGCAGCCTATCTGTGTGACGTAACACGAACTTGTGAGGCCTTGTAACTAGACGGTGTTGCCACAGTGTTGTGTTTGCATATGAATGCCATGTTGCTTTGGCTCTTCAGAGTAGGTATTGATAATTAGATCAAATATTCTTCGATTTTGCCGTTTTCGTGAAATGTAGTAAGAGGTAAAATGGACAGGACGAGGGAAAAAAAAGTCGAGTGAACATGTGCTCTATAATGTATAAGGTATGAGGGTTTATTCCCTCTGATAATGTGAGTCTCATATCTTCTACTGGACAAATGCTCATAGCTCGTAAGATACGCATTTTAGAGTACATGTTCAAGTGACATTTTTCGTCTTGTTTTGGTCCACACTACCTCCCCCTACACCATGGAAACAAAGAGCTTGCAGCAGAAGGGATTTGTTTCTCAGTGCCGGCCGCGGTGGCCGAGGAGACAGGTGCTTCAGTCACGGTCTGCACGGCCACTACGGTCGGGGGTTCGAATCCCTCCTCGGGCATGGATATTTGTGCCGCCCTTAGTATTAGCTAGTTCATAAGTAGTTTGTAAGTTTAGGGACTGATGACCCCGTAGTTAAGTCCCATAAGCTTCACAAACATTTGAACATTTTTTTTGTTTCTCAGTATCGAAGACGAAGTAGTGCTCATGACTTAGTTGGATGTTGTTTGCAGACACGAGTTTCCATCCACATTTTGTTACTCGGGACACCCTCTACATCTCCTCCAAGTTTGTCGCGCGCTCCGCAGCAAGGCGCCTTAGAGCACTCGGTCACTTCTTCGTGGCGGAAAACTGTCAAGCAGGCATCTGTGACCAAGTTACATAATTGTGTACCGTAATGTAGGCCTGCGCTATTGTAATAAAGCTTCAGTTTTCCTTGAACCAACGTAAGACGTAGATGAAGATTCGCTTCGAATGTTGTATATGGAAACACACTGGCTAGAAACTGACGAATCACAGCGGGCTTAGGAAAGCTAATTCACATATGTATATCTTCCCAGATTTTCATGAGTTGTAAGAAAAAATCAGCTAATCATTCTTCAGAAATAAAGAAGTCTTATATACCGTGTCTAAAGCAACTACTGTATCAAATATATACATTTTGGAAGGAATATTTCCCCTGCGTGTCTGTGAGCTGGTTAGAGATAAAATACATGTTGTTAGCCAACTGTCTTCATCTGCACTGCTCAACATTATTTTATATTCGATACATTTGTTGAACTAAAATTTTATTAAAAATATCTTCCTGTATACTTTACAGATTGTTATCTGTAAACAATGAAACTATTTTTCTGTTTACTGTTATTTTCGACTGTAGATTGCTACATAAGCCAATCAAGCTATTTAGCGCCGTACATTTCCCCGGACGTGGTGTTCTTTTCTTTTGTTTTTGTCGTTTTGACACGTATATTGTTCTTTTGTTATCATTATTTTAGAGTTTTGGACTATTTTTATGCCACAATTTTACGTTTTATTATGGCTATGTAGTATTCATTTGTCTGGTTGGTGTTAGGGATGTTTGAGGGGACTCAACAGCAAGATCATCAGTCCCTTATTCATTTCTTTCTTAGCGTGTTGTTAATGTGGCGCGCGAATTTAAAGTGATGTTTCGTGTGCTACTCCACTTTCATTTCTTGAACGGTGACACATACTTAAACAAGGTTTTGCACAAATGTTGCAGCTTCGACGGCCACGTATTTGTTTGTTTGGTTAATTTTTTTTTAGCGCCGCTATCAACTATGGAGGCAATTACTTATTTTTATTAGAACGGTATACATTTTCTAATTGCGTTCAATAGATCTTTAGAAGACAATTAGTTACATATAGTTTGCTATAGAATTTGGGAGCACGATATTTGCTGTGCAAGCCGCGGCGGAGCGGCCGCACGCTTTGAGGCGCTATGCTACGATGCGCGAGGTCGCTCCCCGTCAGGGGATCGAATCCCTTATCGGTCATGAATGTTTGTGCTGTCTCATAAGAAGTTTGTAAGTTTAGGGACTGATGACTCCGCAGTTAAGTCCCTTAAGCTTTACAAACATTTGAATTTTTTTTTCTGTGTAGACACAGTCAGAAAATTTCAGATGTTTGTAAATCTTGATAGGTGTTGGTTATTTTTCCGACTTCCTATGTCTGTTCTCTCTCGACTATCAAGTTTTATGCCTAATTGCATATTATTATATCTACATCTACATCGGATACTCTGCAAATCACATTTAAGTGCCTGGCAGAGGGTTCATCGAACCACCATTATACTATTTATCTCCCATTCCATTCTCGAATAGCGCGCGGGAAGAAAGAACACCTGAATCTCTCCGTTCGAGCTCTGATTTCTCGTATTTTATTCTGATAGTCATTTTACCTATGTAAGTGGGAGTCAACAATATATTTTTGCATTCGGAGGAGAATATTGGCGATTGGAGTTTCGTAAGTAGCCCACGCTGCAGCGATAAGCGCCGTTGTTGTAATGATTCCCATCCCAGATCCTGTATCATTTCCGTAACGCTGTCTCCCCTGTATCGTGTCAATACGAAACGAGCTGCCCTTCTCTGGACTCTTTCGATGTCCTCCGTCCAACACACGTGATAAGGATCCCACACTGGGCACCAATACTCCAAAAATGTGACGGATAAGCGTAGTGTATGCAGTTTCTTTTGTAGTTCTGTTGCATCTTTTAAGTGTTCTACCAATAAAACGCAGTCTCTGGTTCGCCTTTCCCACGACATTATCTACGTGTTATTTCCAGTTTAAGTCTGAAGTAATAGTAATTCCTAGGTATTTTGTGGAGTTTACGGCCTTCACGTTTGATTGATTTATCTTGTAAACAAAGTTTAATGGATTTCTTTTCGTATTCATGTGGGCGACTTCACACTTCTCACTATTTAGAGTCAATTGCCAATTTTTATACCATAGTGATATCTTATTCAGATTGTTCTGCAGTTGGTTTTGATCTTCAGATGATTTTACTAAACGGTAAATGACGGTGTCATCTGCAAACAACCTAAGAGAGCTACTTAGATTTTCCCCTAAATCGTTTATGTAAATAAGGAACAGCAGAGGACCAATAACACTACCCTGTGGAACGCCCGATATCACCTCTGTTTTAGACGATGCCTTACCATCGATTACTACGAACTGTGTCCTCTCTGACAGGAAATCCCCTATCCAATCGCAAATTTGAGGCGATATACCATAACCACGGAATTTGATTAAAAGCCGTTTGTGAGGTACGGCGTGAAAAGCCTTCTAGAAATCAAGAAATACGGTATCGATTTGCGTACCCTTGTCGATAGCACCCATCACTTCGTGTGAATAAAGAGCTAGTTGTGTTTCGCATGAACGATATTTTCTAAATCCATGTTGACATTGGATCAATAGATCATTCTGTTCGAGGTAATTCATAATATTTGAATACGGGATGTAAATATGTTAAATTTAACATTGTCAGGATATGACATTGATGGCATTGATACCTCTTTGTGGCGAATCCAGATGGAGGGGTGGCTGAGGTGTGACTAGGGAGGTTTTACCTCTTGAGGCTCTAGTAAAAATACCACAGTGGACGATGTCTACCCTACCTAATAAGAATTAGCGCACCTAACTGCGTTCGGCATTAGGACATAATTTCGGTAGGAATCTCTAAACTCTCTTTTTTTAGAAATCAGTTTGGGTCCTAGGGACTTTCATGGTGAACGTAGGGATTTTTCACGCGTAATGTCCCTACATTGTTGGAAACTAGATGCCAACACTGACTGGTATGACAATTTATTTCGAGTGTATTATGTGGTAGCGTCTGGAAATATGAAAGAAGTAAGTTTTAGGGGGTGTAAAGAAAAAAAAGTAGTACTGGACGCCCCAGGAAGTCATTCATATATTGTACTTAATAAAGGAGAAATGTATTTTAACGCTGTTAAATGGTAAAAGGTAACGAAACAGCGATATTTTCGCTGAATTAGCAAAGGTCATGTCACAAGGCGGCTACACAAGAACGCCGGATCAGTTGAGGTTGGTCAGCTTTTTTGATGAAAGTAATTTGTGTAATGTAAGTCTATATTATTTCGTTCTTACATGGGATGAAACTCAAAATATTTTGTTCTAGGCGAAAGTGGAAATCACTTACGAGGGAGTTCCATGAGGCGAAGAGAGAGAATTCGACAAGCGGTTGTGACCGTTCCGACTTCGCATTTTACGATGATATGGCTGATCGTGTGGACAGTAGGCCATCTTCGATGTCTACAAGCGGAGTAGATTCCACACCGTGCGAAGAAGGTAGGTAATTCGCTCTTGCATAATTTGTACTTAGTTTGATATTTATGAACATAATGTAAATGCTACACTGTGCATTTCATTACTATGCAGAAACTGTAGAAATTTGCCCTAAGGATGAAACGGAACCACCAGCTTCTGAAGAAGAAGAAACGTCTTTCACGGTGGCAATTATTCAGCAATCAGTCGTCATAAATGTGGTGTCGCACAAGTACAAAGTGCGCGCCACCTACTTTCGCCGCGCGCCGCCATGCACGCACGGCGCGGCGTGCTTACGACGACAGCCACGAGCGCCCTCTGCTGCAACTCCGCTCGTGGCCACCAGTGAACGACATCGTTCACTTGGGACTGAGATAGCAACCAGTTAGGACCTTCGTAATCAGATAGGCACCAGTGAAGACTTGGCTATCGTACAGGCACTAGGCAGGCCTCTAGCTCAACTATGTATCTGCAGTACTCTGTAAGAGTTAAGTATTGTATAAATTCTGTTCAATATATATCTCGATCTAATTTACCCTAGTGTTTCTAGTTTCTGGCTGCTCCCCTCCGTACCTGCACCAGCGTGCTATCTATATTCCTGTGTCGGTCTCATTCCACTCGGCCACCGACACCTACGACGGAACGGGACACAAAAGCGGCGACGAGGCTGGGACACAAAAATAAATATAAATTTTTTATTTGTTAGCAAATCCGGATTTCGACCACTGTGTGGTCATTATCAATGCTTAAAATCAATTAAAATACTTAAACATCTCGACCTCCATGTAGGAGGTTGCGTTTGTGAGTACAAACGCAACCTCCTACATGGAGGTCAAGATATTTTAATTGATTTTAAGCATTGATAATGACCACACAGTGGTCGAAATCCGGATTTGCTAACAAATAAAAAATTTATATTTATGACGACTGATTGCTGAATAATTACCACAAATCAAATACAGTCGTGGAGCACCCATTCCAATATGGAATCAAGCCTGTCTTTCACGGTTTCTACAGAACAGTCAACTTTTACCGTTTCAGTGACCATCAGACCTGCGAAAAGTGAGAACTGCATGTAGGCTATTTGAAATTTAGGTAGCGGTGCTTACATTTAAATTTACGTAGTATTGCCTACTGAAATCGAATATTAGGATTACTTCACAGCAACTGTTTTCTTTATGGCTTCATTATATCTCCACTGTTATAGTTACAATGGTGTAGTGTAACAGGCCTCCAACCCATTTGTCACAGTTAAAAGTAGCATTTTTCTAGTTTATGTGCGTGCTGTATGTACCATCACGTTTCCAACTTTGATAAAGGTCGGATTGTAGCCTATCGCTATTGCGGTTTATCGTATCGCGACATTGCTTCTCGCGTTGAGCACTTTTCTTGACAAAAATTACCTTAAAATGCAAAAATATTTATTAGACTGTGCTAGGCAGGCTCTGATCTATTTTCAAAGTAGGAGTTCAGTTACCCCCGTAGAAGCACAGGATTGCCACTTTATGGTACATATGAGTGGATGTACAGTAAAAGTTGTGAGAATTATTGTAAAGGGTGTCACAAAATTTATTGTACAAGGTGTAAATAGAATTTAACATCTCCCAATTAAAGGGAGTATCTTGTTTTGTTGCTGGCTGGATATACAAACTAAGTAGCATGAAGCCCTTATTTCATGGGTATACTGGAGAACCCAAGTATCACATCACCATTTCTTTATAAATGCTGTACTATTACAAGTTGTACATACATCATCAGTACATAGCCACGTTATCAGAAGAATTTTAACGGGACAGGCAGAAGGAGAAGCAGCTACTTGAAAATATTCAGGCAACACATTCTGCTGACACCGAGCAGCTAGTAAATACATTTTTAAGTTCAAATGTTAAAATGTTTGTAGAGCTTATGGGACTTCACTACGGGGTCATCAGTCCCTAAACTTACAAACTACTTATGAATTAGCTTATACTAAAGAAGGCACAAACATCCATGCCCGAGGGGGCATTCGAACCCCCGACAGGGAACGACCTCGCGCATCGTAGCATAGCGCCTCAATGCGCTCGTCCGCTCCGCCGCGGCCATTTTTAAGTGGGTTGTAGTCTATTTAAGTCAGAAATGCTCAAGCATAATTCATGACCTATCCACATTTCATTCCTCAACCTAACATTTTTACACCACAAGTACCTTCTCCAGATACATCCCCATCTCTCCCTCCAATTTCTTCATCCATTTACAGTGTCCTATCCCTGTGCAATACCCCGATTCCAAGAAGTCTCCCATCCCCTTCCAGTTCCTCATCAACCTCTAATTTACCAACAAAAATATTAGACTGAATGTGATTTTTGTTCTAAATATATGAATTATTCGTATTGAATTTTTTTCCTTTTAACCCTATCTATACCCTCGATCCAATTTTTTCCCTTGCAGTGCCTTTGAGATATGTTCTGTATATCGTAATTAAAAAAAAGTGGTTTTGGACCTAATGAACACAAGGAGTGCCCAGTAAGTTCTTACTTCAGGTTTCACAGATTGCACATCTAATCTTCTTTCATACATGTGGAAATTCCAGGAAGGATTCAACAATATTTTTGAAGAGGATAGGTTGCTACTCACCACAGAGACGTCTGATGAAGTGGAGAAAGGCACAAATAACAAGTTTAAAGTGGACGTGATTGTGGTGTGTAGCAACCTATCATTTTCAGAAATATTGTTCATACAAGTAGAAATATTTATGGCACATTGAAGTACTATATATATTCCACAGCAGTTTCCTCATAAAGTGTTAAATAATGTCTATGAAAAATGTGGCAAGAGCTCTTTAAGAATAATTTATTCATTATCAGATATGAAAATGTTGGCACCTCACTGCAAAACCTTTGAGTATTGAAATGAAATTTATTGCAAAGGTATACACCTTTCAATTTTACTGAAAATTAGATTTTACAACTACCTTGTTCCTGTTTGTCAGATATTTCACTAGTGTCAGTTATTTCATATCTTTCTGGTTTCTTGATTAAAATGGTATGTTACACCTTAATACAGGGAGTAGATGTGTTTCCTGTTTTCAGATGTACATGGTAATGACAATACAACTTCAATAGTTGACATCCCACTTTGTAAGAAATCCTGACTCCTGTTAAGTAGATTGTAACCCTCAGAAAATCATGTAAATGGTTAGTCATTAAAGTTTCAGTGGTTACCAATACTATTGATACTTCTGCAGTCTATAGTTTTGGGGTGAACTTTGTCTTCTTTGTATATGGGCAAGACAACTGTCAAAAAGAAATTAAAAAATTAAATTACTTATTCCTGGCACCGGTACACCAATCACTGCTCAATAATCTGTGACATAACTGTCTCACTGCACCGGTTTCTGTTGAAAAATAAAATATGGAAATAGCTGAAAAGACTGTATTTGGTAAATGTTCCAAATTTTATTTATAGGCACTGAATGTTATTTACAGAGTATACATTGTATTTATTAAATTCTTAATCTTGACCGTCTTAATGGATAACTAGAAGCACAATATGTTTTCAGGGCATGTCTGATCCTTTCTGCATCTTGATCAGCTTCTGTGCTAGTGTATTCATTGGTTGTGGGAATATTACATTTGATCTTCCTACACCATTTTGCCAGTTTTCAATTAAATTACCTTTGGTTTTTTTAATGATGTCGTGTAGCACACGACATGTAGCAACAACCTGAGGTACAAACTGCTAGTTTATGTCAACACGTTTGGCGAGACACCTCAATCGAGCTTTGAGTCTGCCGATAGCATTCTTAACGACAATTGTCATAGAGCTCAAGTAAACACCAGAACTTTTTGTTCGGGTAAAAGTGTCCCTGTGTGGGGTTTCATCAGCCTCGGCAGGAGTGGGTATGCCGCATCCTCAAGCAGCAACAGTCCCACAGATAGTGCATGGTGCCGATAAAAATAAAGTTACACTAGTAAACATTCATGCAATACTTTGTTTTGTTTTTTGAATACTTCAACTGAGTAACAAGTTATAGTGTAACTGAAATTATGTGTTTGCACTGAACTACTTGGCATTTACTAACTTACTGAAGTAGCAATTTGTAAAATGTACCTGTTGGTTTAACAGACAATACTTTAAAAAATAACTGCCCTACACAGAAATGTTTATATTTTGGCAATTGTTTGCACTAGATTAGACACAGTAACATCAGTGAAAGTTCTTTTTCTTTAACGATGTCATTTATACCAATCATTTGTATTAAAGGTCTGTATCATAAACCACATAAATTTTCGTAAATGGAGTCCCACGAATAAGAAAATAGTTTGGGTAGTGTATTTTTAAAAATCACTCTTGGTTTGTGTTTTAGGCAGGTGATTCTGCAGTATTTGTTTTGCCAGAATAATATGTAACAACACAGTTCTTACTTTTGAAATGAAATACTTAATAAGAAATTAATATTTATGCACTCCTTTGACAATGGATTACAAATAGCCCTGTATAAAGTGTGTTACTGAAAATGCATGTTAATGCCAATAAGGAAATAATATTTACAGTTTACATTAACTATTGGTAACGTACAAAACTAATCTTACTCTTGCCATTAGTGTGCTGGCCGTTTTATAGAGTTCTGAACAGTGCAGCCACGGGGGAGGGGGCCAATGGAGCTGAAGCCTCCGCCCCCGCCCAGCACCTCCCAAAGCTTTTTTCATTTTGTTATTATATATATATTGTTGTTGTGGTCTTCAGTCCGCAGACTGGTTTGATGCAGCTCTCCACGCTACCCTGTCCTGTGCAAGTCTCTTCATCTGAAAATACATTCGGCAACCTACATCCTTTTGAATCTGCTTACTATATTCGTCTCTCGGTCTCCCTCTACGATTTTTACCCCATACGCTTCCTTCTAATGCTAAGTTGACAATTACTTGATGTCTCAGAATGTGTCCAACCAATCTATCCCTTCTCTTAGTCAGGATATGCCAGAAACTCCTTTTCTCCCCAATTCGGTTAAGCACCTCCTCATTAGTTACGTGATATACCCATCTAATTTTCACCATTCGTCTGTAGCACCACATTTCAAAAGCTTCTATTATCTTTTTATCTGAACTCCTTATCGTCCACGTTTCACTCCCATACAATGCTACACTCCAGACAAATGCTTTCAGAAAGGACTTCCTAACATGTAAATTCATATTGGATGTTAACAAGTTTCGGTTTCTTAAGAAACGCTTTTCTCCCCATAGCCATTCTGCATTTTATATCTTCTTTACTTCGGCCATCAGAAGTTATCTTGCTACCCAAATAACAAAATTCATCTACTATTTTTATTGTCTCATTACCTAATCTAATTCCTTCAGCGTCGCGTGATTTTCTGACATTGCATTCCATTCCATTACTTTCGTTTTACTATCGTTAATGTTCATCTTACATCTTCCTTTCAAGACACTGTCCATCCCATTCAATTGCTCTTCCAGATCATGTGCGGTCTCTGACAGAATTACTATGTCATCGGCAAACCGCAATGTTTTTATTTCTTCTCGCTGCACTTTAATGCCCTCTCCAAATTTCTCCTTCCATTCCTTCACTGCCTGCTCAATGTACAGATTGAACAACACTGGGGAAAGGCTACAACCCTGTCTTACTCCCTTCCCAACCGCTGCGTCCCTTTGCATAAACAGGTCGGCATAGAAAATTTTAAATAGTACACATGTAATAAATCACAACGTAACTATAATTTGCCAAGCACAAGTGAACGTGACAATGGTTCACCAACGTGATGCCGCCGCTGAGAAGGTGTACTGCTGTCACTGTGAGCGGTTTTAATGCTGCCGCTATTGTTACTGCTATGCTGAAGTTACGTGCCGCTTGTTCATATGCGGCGACCCGCTGCTTAGCAGGTCAGAGGCGCCACCGAGTGGAATCTTATGAACAACAATAGTGTTAATTTAGTTCAATTTTTACACATGTTAATTGAACTGTAAAGACCTTTCCCTTTGACTAGTAACATAGAAGCTGCTTAATTATTTTACGAGCTGATTATGTACAATCCATTTCCCTCACGTTGCTTATCTTCCACTTTCAAATTAATGCAAATCTACTCACTTTATTTCTTGTGCAATTGTTTTCGTAGTATCATTGCTTAAATTATAAAAAGTGTAAAAATAAGTCATAGATTAATAAATGCAACAGACTTTATTTTTAAAAAATTACCCCCCCCCCAGCACCAAATCGTGGATGCGCCACTGGTCCTGAATCCTTCAGTACTGAAGCATCATGAACACGTCCAGTATGGCTGATGTTAATATTCCTGAAAATGAAGTGCATAATATTGATATCATTTTTCGTACTATACTGGACTATCATTTAAATGTACTAGAAAGCCGCGGTGGAGTAGCCGAGAGGTCTAAGGTACCTCGCTGCGGACCGCGGGGTTGCTCCCCGACGGAGGTTCGAGTCCTCCCTGGGGCATGGGTGTGTGTGTTGCCCTTAGGTTAGTTTACCTAGATTTAAGTAGTTTGTAAGCTACGGGCTGATGACCACGCAGTTTGGTCCGATAGATTTACAAACATTTGAACATTTGAAATGTACTAGAAAAAAATCATATACCAATAATGACAGTCAACAACTACCTGAAGAACAATTGATATCCAACCCTTTCTGTTTACAAAATATGAATATCCCTCCTGAGGAGCTAACATAGCAATGTGAGTTCCGTCTGTTGTTCCTGTGATCTGAGGTAAACCTGTCATACTGGAGAACTCATAGCTCATTATCTCAGCTTCCTCAGTGTTTGGCATTTTAATAAATTTCGTCAGCAATAGACTATTCACAGCTTCAACAAACAAATAAAAACATTTATGGACAGAGCTTTTACAGACACCAAACTGATTAGCAATCCCTCTGTACTCTTCATAGCTGGCTGATTTATAGAGATCTATTGCCCCCTCTTCCCAAACGACAGCCGCGGTGGCCGAGGGGACTGAGGCGTTCCAGTCACGGTCTGCACGGCCACTACGGACGGGGGTTCGAATCCCCCCTCGGGCATGGATATTTGTGCCGTCCTTAGTATTAGTTAGTTCATAAGTAGTTTGTAAGTTTAGGGACTGATGACCCCGTAGTTAAGTCCCTTAAGCTATACAAACATTTGAACATTTCTTCCAAAATGACAGCGGCTCACGAACGAAGCAGGTGGATGGAGACTATTCACTTGATAATTCAGTACAAAGGTACATAAACGTCTCTTTTCTCACGCGTAAATTGTCCAACCATTCAGATTCACCAAAATGTTGAAGTACAGTTAGGTTCCACAATTGTTCACTTCTCATTTTCTTCCACAAAGCTAGCGATCTTGGCGGGTGCAATACATAGGTATCAGCTGGAATTAACTGTGCCTACATGATACGGGCGCATCGCCTTTTAAATAGCGTCCTCCTCCGCACAGGCTCGCTAACAGTTATTCGATATTAGCATTCCCTCTTCATTAGGAACATGTCAAATGCGCTGATTATATCATCCATTGCATTTACTATATACGTATACAAACAAGTGACAGGAACATATGATTGCGGCCATTCGTGGAAATATATGACGATCTGATATTTCGACAGGGCCAGCAGAGCCGATTAAGGCAGTTCGATGTAAACGTGACACGCAAAAACGGTTTACGAAATCTAGTTTTCGTCTTTGGGAAGATGTGACGTGGTGACACTGCAACTACAAGCAGCGACTTTCGGCGACATGGCCGTGTGTCCTTCGTGAGTGCGACAGCTTCTCGCTACAAGACGGCCGCTACAACCGATCAGCTGATTCTAAAATTTGGCACCCGTAAACCATAGAATAATGATAGCTCCAGAGAAAGGCAATAAAGTTTTATTTAATTTAGGAAATAAGACGTAAAAAGAGTGCTGTCATTAAATTTACAAAGCGAGTATTATTAGTGGACTATTTCATTCATAACTTCAAATACGAAAGAAGAGTAGGAAGATCACCAGCCAAATTCTTCGAAAATACGACGAGTACAGATACTTTAGAGTTTTTCTTTTGTGATTACAAACAATCAACAACTGAATAATAACTAAATGAGTCTTATTGGTAGATGGCAGTAAGTCATTTAATACAGGATAGGTATGTTATCAGTCGGCGTAAGATAGAGGCTACATTGGCTACCAAGTTATTGTCTTTGCGGTCGCTGATTCTCTTCCTGTTGCATCTTATATTTTAATTCCTGTAACTTCAAACGTTTCACCTGTAATTTGTCAAAAGTTTTATGTGTTCTATTTACAAAACACCACTTTTTTGTTTGTTTGCCAATATAGTTCATCTTTACTGCAAACACATGTAGCCCACTGTAGGCCTACCATACATATAAAATTACTACTGCAAGATTATATCAAGATTTTTACTCCGAAAGGTAATTTTACACGCATTTATTTTGAATGTTCAAAATGTTCGTTAAGCTTATGGGAATTAAGTGTGGAGTCATCAGTCCCTAAATTTACGAACTACTCATAAACTAACTTATACTAAAGACAACACAAACTTCCATGCCCGAGGGAAGATTCGAACTTCCGACGGCGAACGGCCTCGCGCATCGGAGCCTAGCGCCTCAATGCGCTCAGCCACTCCGCCGCGGTCATTTCTTTTGAGATTCTAGTGTTCTCTCTCTCTCTCTCGGGAGTAAGTTTGTTACTGAAACGCATAAAGCGCACAACTGCGAGTAATTGTTCAAAACTCTTTCATCATGGTGTAAAGCAAACTCAGAATAAAAATACAAAAGACTGACAGAAAAATTTAACTTCAGTCGTCTATGAAGGCTAAAAGAAATTTACGATCTAGTTATTTTAGGACACTTCTTATCGCAAACAAAGTTCCTTGTTATATATACAAGTTCAATTTTATATTCTGTTATTTCAGAAACAGTTGCAGTTATTAGCTCACACAAATCTTGCGACATCCTTTACCACCTCTACAAGCAGACGATTCTCAGCGAACATCGACACTTTGTAGTGCGTGCGATAGCGACAAGATTCAAGCACGGTTTGAATTTCAAACGTCTCCCGTTCTCGCGTCTGACTCACAGCGCTGCAGATGTCGCTGACGTAGGACACACCCGTAACTATACAAGCGGTTGAAATATGTCGCTTGAAGCTTTCGCGCGTTGTCGCTCGCTTTTGTCGTCCACGTAGGACACGGCTTAATCATTAATGCCGATTCCGGCCACCGTGCGGTCAAATCCTGTACCTAGGGGCACCTGTTTTACGCGAAATCGCGAAATTTTAAACATTTCACTGAAAATGCGCAATTATTTACCTTTAGGCAAAATCGCGACATTAATCGACGAAATTATGCTAGTCGCATAATTTGAATTTAATAACGGAAATTCGATTCGAGTTACGCAATGAAATTTGAATATCGATGACAATCGATTCTACACCATCTGCATAAATATTGTATCGAGTTTTGCCAATTTTATTTTGTATGTAGACATTCGACATAGACCCGCGCATTCTTTGAAATTGCGGTGTATGGATTGTTGGGAATTGTTTCCGATCGCGCTGTGCATGCAGTCCTATGTTTTTGCTTTTTTACTGCAGTTTATCAGTATGATAGTGTCTTGGGATCATTATATGAACATCTCGAGCTTTCATCGACGCTAACATACCACTGGAAACAGTTTATCATAGTTGAGGGGGTCACAGCAGAAGCGTTCCCGTTCGCGACCCCTGTCGAGTCTGATACCAGTCTGGTATCAGTCCGTGAATTCTGCTACGAGACGAGCTACATCGGATCAATATGCCGAGACAAAAAGCTAGCCAAAAGAGTGGACTCTTTTTAGAGCCCACTCTGACAATTATTTCGCTAAACATCGAAGGAATTTCAGTATCCAAACAAGATTTAATTACAGAAATCTGCAGAACCAACAGCTGCGACGTCCTGTGCCTACAGGAGACCCACAGGGGTCCCTCTCAAAATAAGCCAAACATTGTAGGTATGCGACTGGTAAATGAGATAGCACATGAAAACCATGGAAGTGCCATTTTTGTGAGACAAGGGTTGCAAGTATCAGGAAGTCGTAGCATCCAACATAATAATATTGAACTTATAGGTGTAGAATTGGATAATACCGAAATAATCTCTATATACAAACCCCCAGCCCAAACGTTCAACCTTAATATTCCTCTGCTGTCACACACAAGAAACAATATGCACACAGTTGTTTTAGGGGATTTTAACTGTCACAGCACACAGTGGCGCTACAGTGAAACTAATGAAGATGGTCACCTACTTGAGCAATGGGCAGAGAACAAACAGATGTGTTTGATACATGATCCCAAGCAACCACCATCATTTAACAGTGGGCGATGGAGAAAGGGTTACAATCCTGATCTGATTTTTGTAAGCAAAGATCTCTCCGCTTTAAGTTACAAACAAGTTCTGAATGCTGTTCCGAGATCACAACACAGACCAATTAAACTGGAAATAAGACCTGTTGTCCAGCCTATGGAAATACCATTCAGAAGAAGATTCAACGTCAAAAGAGTAAAATGGGAGGATTTCGGGAATAAACTTGACGAATACCTGAAACTGATTGAACCCAAGCCAGAGCACTATGACAAATTCGTGCAAGCTCTTAAGGACGCCTCTTTTAAGACAATACCGAGGGGATGCAGGACAGAGTATATACCTGGTTTTACAGACAAAAATAAGGATGCTTACGAAAGGTATTGTGATCTCTACGATAAAAGTCCCCTAGCTGAAGAAACAATCGAGTGTGGTGAGGAATTACTAGAAGCTCTAAGTGACCAAACACGCCAGACCTGGATGAAGACAGTCGTGGGCATGGACATGACACATAGTAGTAAGAAAGCATGGCGGCTTATTAAAAAACTGTCAAACGATCCCACTATAAGAACTCCGCATGTAAATATAACACCTAACCAAATAGCCAGCCAGCTTTTATTAAATGGCAGAGTCAATGGAAAAAATAATGCAGCTAGGTCCAACCTGAAAGTAAAGAAGTCAAAGAAAAGTAATGTATCAGATGTAGATTTCTCTGTGGAAGAACTAGAAGAGGCCATAAGCAGTCTGAAAGTACGAAAAGCTGCGGGACTTGATGACAACAGGAATGAAATAATTAAAAATCTTTCCGAAAATTTCAAAAATTGGTTACTCAAATTTTTCAATTGCATCTGGAGGACTGCAAAAATTCCCAGAATATGGAGACACACAAAGGTCATCGCAGTTCTTAAGCCTGGGAATGACCCAAATGACCCCAAGAGCTACCGACCAATATCGTTCCTGTGTTCGCTCCTGAAACTTTTTGAAAGGTTGATTATGAACAGAATAGGTGATTACATTGACAGCTGCCTAACTGATGAACAGGCAGGTTTTCGCCCAGAGAAATCTTGCACAGCCCAGGCTTTAAACCTGATTCAATTTATTGAAGACAGACTTGAGAGAGGTCTTAAGACAGGAGTAATGTTTATTGACCTAACTGCAGCTTACGACACTGTAAACCTGAGAATCCTCATCTCCAAAGTACATCGAATGACCAACAGTGACAGGTTGGCGGAAGTTCTTAGGGCATTTCTCTTTAATATAAGATTCTTCGTTGATTTCCAACAGAAGAGAAGTAGATGGAGAAATCAGAAGAATGGTTTGCCACAAGGCAGTGTGCTATCGCCACTGCTGTTTAATTTATATACCAATGACCAACCTATTCGAAAAAAGACCAAATCTTTTATTTAAGCAGATGACAGGGCAATTGCATGCCAAGCAAAAACTTCTAATGGAATTGAAGCAATCCTCACTGAAGACCTCACAACGCTCACAGAGTACTATAGACGTAATCACCTGAAACCAAACCCAAGTAAGACCCAAGTCTGTCTCTTCCACCTCAACAACCGGGAAGCAGGAAAGGTGCTCGATATCATCTGGAATGATGTACGTTTGAATAATTGTTCTCATCCTACCTATTTCGGCATCACTCTTGACAGAACCCTGACATATAAGAAACATATTGAAAAAACAAAAGCTAAGGTACAAACACGTAATGGCATACTGAACAAACTGACATCTGCAAAGTGGGGTGCCAACGCAAAAGTACTTCGTTCAACAGCCCTAGCCATATGCTTTTCGGTCGCTGAATATGGATGCCCAGTTTGGGAAAGATCTCACCACACTAAAAAACTAGATGTTGTCCTAAACAACACCTGCAAGAAGATAACTGGCTGCCTGAAACCTACTAGAGTGGACTACTTATATTCCTTATCGGGTATCGCTCCACCAATATTAGAAGACCTTTCCTGAGCTCGATAGAAAGGAATAAACAAACGAACGACCATCGTCACCTGTTGTACAAAAACCAACCTGTGCCCAAAATGGTTACAATCTAGACGAAGCTTCATGTACTCATTGGAACCAACCGTAGCTTCCATAAAATCACTGTGGCAAGCCCTTATCACAGGGGAAGCCTTACCCCAGGGCTCCCATCTAGAGTGGCAACACTGGAAAACGCTGAACAGACTTCGTGTGGGCGTGGGGCGGTCAAAACAACATACGAAAATGTGGGGCTACGCAGACAGTGACGAGAGTGAGTGTGGTGCAATACAGACGATGGAACACCTTCTAAAATGCCCTTTAGTGGACGCATCTAGAGAGTGCACTCAAGAGGACCTCCTGAAATACACTAGGACAGCCGCAGCTTATACTGATTTCTGGACGAGCAAAATATGATTCAATTGTACTATATATTGAATTTGTCTATCACTGTTTTTATAGTTTTAAATCTGTACTTTATATTTTATCTCTGTATTTGACTACTGCTTTCTGTAAAAGCACTGATTTTATAGTTTAAATTACGTGCTGGCTTCTTTCAGTTGCATTTGCGATGTAGTTCGTACACGAATAAATAAATCATAGTTGAGAATGTATATGAAGAAATACCTACCGAACTTGTGAAATGGGAATTACCGCAGCAATTTTCGTAGTGTCATTAAAAATACGGATGCGTTCTATGTAAGCAAATACTGTTAGGAGGGAAGATACTTCTTTCACGCGCCTGAACCCACTCAAAATTAATCTCACTTTAATAGCAAGAATAAATCTGAGACGTAGTGATTGAGGAGAATTCGGACTTTTTGTGGTGCCAACTCACGCATAAAGAATTTGAAAGTGTATGAATATCGTGATGTTCTCAACTTAACCAAAGTGTCACGCGTCAGTATTCCTTTAATGTTTAAGGCGTGATGAATGGAAGTTGTCAACTCCATTTGCATGAGCGCGAGTTGGCCGCTACGACACACCGTAGCTATGTTGGCAGTGAGAAGCCCAAAATCGAAGCCCAAATGTTGAAATATTTGTAAATTTATCGGACTTAACTGCCTGTGCCGCAGTGGATTAGCCGAGCGTACTGGGGCGCCGTGCTGCGGTGAGCGCGGCCGATCGCCGTCGGGGGTTCGAGGCCCCCCCCCCCCTCGAGCATGTGTGTTTGTCTTTTCCTTAGGTTAGTTTACCTTAGTTTAAGTAGTTTGTAAGCTACGGACTAATGACCACTCAGTTGAGTCCAATAGATATACAAACAAACAAACTTAACTGATTGGTCATTAGTCCGTAGCTTACAAACTACTTAAACCAAGTTAAACTACCCTAAGGACAACACATACACCCATGCCTGAAGGGGGAATCGAACCCCTGACGGCGAACGGCGGCGCACACCGCAACACGGCGCTCAGTGCGCACGGCCATTCCGCCGCGGCAGTGAGAAGCCCCGCAATATTTTTACTCAATGTAATTTCACGGGAATTCGTATCGTACTGAATATGCTTTCTAGTCTCAGTGCTTCAATTATTATTCTAACATTAGGCTTGGCAAAATACAGAGCGTAATGATCTGAGACCAATGAAAATTGCTGAAATGTTGAAATGTTTGTTAAGCTTAAGGGAGTTAACGGTGGGGTCATCAGTCCTAAATTTACAAACTACTTATGAACTACCTTATACTAAAGACGACACAAACATCCATGCCCGAGGGGGCATTCGAACCCCCGACCGTAGCGGCCGTGCAGACTGTGACTGGCGCGCCGCAGACTGTTCGGCCACTGCGGCCGGCTGAATATTGCTGGAACATGTAAATAAAAATTAACAAAATTACTGTCGAAATAAAAAAAATCATGAAAAATATACCTAAATAGCTTTTTAATAGTGATGAAATGAGTAACAAATGTTCACCAGAACAGGTGCCTCTAACACTTCTCGATTTTTTTCTTACGATAGGTTTCAACGTCAACATTAACAAACGCAGTATCATTGTAATTGTACTCTCAAAGGGTATTGAATTCTTTCTCTTTGGCCATGTTCCCGCACATGCAGGGCCGGCTTTGTTAAATCCTGATTCGGCGTTTTTATAATTACTAGGTGGCCGGATGCCCTTCCTATCAGTCCCCCATCCCCCACCCCCCTCGGGAGGAAATGTGTACCCCAAATTTCTGCGTGTAGTATTATATGTGTGAAAGTGTAAAGTGTTACGAAATGTTTGTGAATCGTGTGACTTGGGGACCAGCCCAGTATTCACCTAGGGGGGTGTGGAAAACCGCCTAAAAACCAAATCCAGGCTGGCCTGCACTGCGACCCTCCTCGTTAATCCGCCGGTTCGCCTCCCCTCTCGGAAAGCGTGCGTTACACCGTACGGCTAACCGAGCGGGTCGGATATGCAATGCATTTACAAAGAAGTATACAGATTCTTTTTTGGCCCACTTTAGGTTACGGTAGTAACACTAAAAGTGGGCCTTTGCGATCGTTTTTTGACAGCTCGAAATTTAAATGAAAATAACGGCTTAACTATTCATCTGACACGAAAATTGAATAACCGAATTTGTAGAGGAGAAAATTCTCTACAACTTTTCTCTCTTGTGTTTTTTCATATCTCGTAGCGTTTCAAAGATATTTGAAAAAATAACGGCGATTTTGGGATGTACGTCTGTCAGTAACGTGTTCCCTGTTTTAAAGACGAACCGTTCAACCGATAAGCACCAAATTTGCACACATAATTGTAGGCCGCCAGAGTCCAGAACCTCCCTTTTTCAAATTTTTCGGACAAAAAATACGGCAGTAATACAAAAAAAAGCCGTTTATAATATAATTGTAATTGCAAACGAACCGTTCATCTGACTCGAAAATTGAATAACCTAATTGATAGAAGAGAAAATTCTCTACAACTTAGCTCCCTTATGTTTTTTTCATATCTCGTATCGTTTGAGACATATTTGCAGAAATAACGGAGATTTGACACCCTCCATTGAATTAACGAAAACCAGCCGTCCGGAAATGTCACGTGACATTCCTCGCCCAGAACTCTCTCTGGCACACGCTATCTTGCGTTGCGTATTTCATTATTTTCTTGTTGTAACTTACACGTTGCCATTTCAAAGCAATGGCGCACTGAAGAATTAACAAAAACACACCGTTCTTCGTACGATAAATGATAATCTAGTGTCTACAAATGTCATATTAGCATCAGTTAACAACGGCCAACAATAGTATGAGATTAAAGGACTCATCTGTTGATTGATAGCCGTAGCTTAGTGGGCGCCGGGCGCAGTGGCTCAGCGCGTCCGGTCAGGGGGCTGAACGCCCACTGTAATAAAAAAGCTGAGCCAAAGAACATGCAGAACCAAAACGAGCAAACACGATCAGCGTCCGCAAGGGCAACAACTACCCATAGAGGAAAAAAAACTGGGCAAGGCGTTGGAATATGACGCTAAAGGTCGGTGTTTCGGAACCTGCCACTGCCTAATTTTTTTTTCCTAAAAGGGTTTCAGACACTTTTATTAATTAATTTTTTATTATTTAGATTATTATTTTGGTCCAAAATATGTGCAAAAACTTAAAAAAAACTACAAATTTAAAGTGGACCGTAGAAAACGTCAGTGCGATTGTTTTTTATGAACTTGCACTAATATCTCATAAGAAACGTGTTTAAAAAAAAAAAAAAAATAAAAAAAAAAAATAAAAAAAAAAAAAAGCTACGTCTTAAGTGACTGTATACAGCGTATGTGTGTACCCCAGGTATTTGCGTGCAGTGTAAATCGTGGAGTTTGTGAATTTGGAGAAATATTTTGCGCCGTGGTTGCGGAATAGAGCAATCAGCCCGCATTCGCCGAGGACGATGGAAAACCACCTCGGACTGGTCGTAAATCTATAGGGCGAATTCGAAGTGGGGTCTGCCCATCTCCCCGAGCCGAAGACGGCGTTTTGAAGCGCTCGGATAACCTGTCGAGTGGTCCATTGCCTGCTGACAATGGAGGGCGATAGCGGGGTCAGCGTGCCATTGACTGCGTGGAGCAGACGTATCAACACACGCCTCCCACCAAGGCGCCGCAGCCAGCAACAGGTCCGCGCCGCGTCTAGTGTCTGCCGCGGTGTCCAGGGCGCGTCGCTAGCTCCGCACTGCGCTGCAAGGGGAGGCCCGCCCGTTTCAGCGTACAGAAGCGCGTAAGTCTATTAACACACCAAGTCACCCTCTTCAATCAGTCTGTTTTCATTCACATAACATATTTCTCTTGCACGTTATTTCGATTGCTGTCATCATCACATCTATAATTGAGATTGAAGGAACGTAACAACAAAAGGTGTTACTTATAAATTACTAGGCCGCAAAAGGTTCTTTATTTTTAATAAACAAATAATTATTTGTTTTTAAGTTGGCTCGCTGAAACTTACAAGGAAACCTTCCGGTCTCGGAAATTCAGTTTGAGTTGTGACTTGGCATGTTAGTTGTATACGTCAAAGTGTCCACTGATAGATGTTTTAAAGCGTACTTTCCAGAAAATACCGGGAAAAAGGACTCTGCAGTTAAAGTGCAACTATTATGTATGGTATATATTAGTCAATGGAGTCTGTACAGCACAAAAAAAAAGAAAAAATTGGTAGAATGGTTCAGGCAGTGGCGTGCCTGTCATGCGTATGAGAAGTGTTCTATCTTACCTGCTGGAAACATTTTATTTGTATCAAAATGTTCAAATGTTTGTATAGCTTATGGGACTTATCTACGGGGTCATCAGTCCCTAAACTTACAAACTACTTATGAAGTAACTAATCCTAAGGGCGGCACAAATATCCATGCCCGAGGGGGGATTCGAACCCCCGACCGTAGTGGTCGTGCAGACCGTGACTGGAGCGCCTCAGTCCCCTCGGCCACCGCGGCCGGCTTTACTAAGGTAAACTAACCTAAGGACAACACACACACACACACCCATGCCCCAGGGAGGACTCGAACCTCCGACGGCGAGCAATCGCGCGCTCCGCAGCGAGGCGCCTTAGACCGCTCGGCTACTCCACCGCGGCTTTATGTGTATCATTTGTTTCAAAAGTCATAACAGTTTTTTTTTAAACAGATTATGATATAAAATAGCCGGCTGCGGTGGCCGAGGAGACTGAGGCGCTTCAGTCACGGTCTGCACGGCCACTACGGTCGGGGGTTCGAATCCCCCCTCGGGCATGGATATTTGTGCCGTCCTAGTTCGTAAGTAGTTTATAAGTAGTTTGTAAGTTTAGGGACTGATGACCCCATAGTTAAGTCCCATAAGCTTTACAAACATTTGAACATTTTTTGATATAAAATAATACTAATCACATCATAAGGAATTTTATTTTATTTATGAAATTACGGTTGCAGCTAATTTAAAGTTTAATTACAACTCTTCCTTTTTAATTGAGATTGAAGGAGCGTAAGAATAAAAGGTGCCGCGGTGGAGTAGCCGAGCGGTCTAAAGCCTCTCGCTGCGGAGCGCGCGGTTGCTCGCCGTGGAGGTTCGAGTCCTCCCTGGGGCATGGGTGTGAGTGTTTGTCCTTAGGTTAGTTTACCTAGGTTTAAATAGTTTGTAAGCTACGGACTGATGACCACGCAGTTTGGTCCGATAGAATTACAAACATTTGAACATTTTTTTTTTTTTTTTGAATAAAAGGTGTTAGTTATAAATTACTACGCCGAATAAGGTTCTTTATTTTTAATTAAATAATTATTTGTTTTTAAGTTGGCTCGCTGAAACTTACAAGGAAACCTTCCGATCTCGGAAATTCAGTTTGATATGTGACTTGGCATGTTAGTTGTATACGTCAAGGAGTCCACTGATAGATTTTTTAAAGCGTACTTTCCAGAAAATTCCGGGAAAAAGGACTCTGCAGTTAAAGTACAACTCGTATGTATGGTATATATTAGTCAATGAAGTCTGTGCAGCACTAAAAATAAAGAAAAAAATTGGTGGAATAGTTCAGGCAGTGGCGTGCCTGTCATGCGTATGAGAAGTGTTCGACCTTACCTGCTGGAAACATTTTTATTTGTATCATTTGCTTCAAAAATCACAACAGTTTTTAAACAAATTATGATATAAAATAATACCAATTACATCATAAAAATTTGATTTTATTTATGAAATAATGGATGCAGCAAATTTAAAGTTTAATTACAACACATCCTTTTTAAAAAGTCGAATACTTCCAAATACATTTTACAATTAAAGCTTTAAATACTATTTGCATTATAAATTTATTACGAAATTAGGCAACATTGCAAGCTGTAAAAAGATTATAAATATTAGTTTCTTGAAGGTATGTTCGAACCTGGATCGTCCACATGACAGACGAACACGATACCACCGATTCTCTCTCTCTCTCTCTCTCTCTCTCTCTCTCTCTCTCTCTCTTCATTGTTTCGTGTTTTTTCTAGGTTGCTTATTGCGTTCTAGGTTTAGTATTTTTCACTTTTTTTTTTTTTTTTTTTTTTTTTTTTTTTTTTTTTTTTTTTTTTTTTTTTTTATTATTACAGAGGGTGCCGAGCCCTCTGCCCGAGCGCATTGAGCTACCACGCCAGTACAACTGAACGATTCGACTGTTGCGCAGATCAGCCATATATATGTGCTGAGCTTAAAAATGTTCAGCCCCCTTTCTTGGAATGTCCTGGATAGTGAACACCCCTGAGGTGTACTTTACCATACGAAGTCCCATCCCGAACTGAATTTCCGACACCAGAAAGTCTCTTTGACAAAACTAAACAAGACAAGTATGTGTACTTACGCTATGACGGTGCTGGGCAGAGTTCATAGATAGTTGAACTGCTTGTTTTGATGAGCATGTATCAAAATACGATATTATTGGCCGTATAGGTTTATTGCATTGACTTAGAAGCCTTTTTCTCTATTTTTTTTTCTTTGGACTGCAAAGGGATCGTACGTCTTAGTATTTGAAATTAATTCCAGCTAATACCGCTACTCGCTCTTGAGAAAACAGACAGACAGACAAATAAGTGATGCTATAAGTCTGATGGCCCTAAGCCTACCTTTTTCACAGCGACAGGAGATTTCATTGTAGCTCAGCCAACTAGCAGTAAATACGTTTTAATTATATACATAAACCCTCCTGGTGAATAACTCTATATACTACTGAATACCGCATGAAAATTACCCCATAGTCCCTGGAATTTTTGAAGAATTATGAATAAACTGCAATTTTAATAGCAATAAAATAAATTGATATAATTACAAATTAATAATTTTCTATTTTTCCCTTTAATTGCCAGATGTAATGATTTTAGATCAGAGGGAAATACTCTGTATGAGAGAGTTTGCGAGTATATAAAGAACGCCGTATCTTTGGATTGCTCTGAATTCGAAGCATGAATTTTGACACCGCCAAGGGACCGCACGCCGTAGTATGTTACAAATTTCAACGTGTTACATATACCAGCTCTTGAGAAAAATTAGTGTCAATAATCGGACAGATAGACAAGAGGAAGTGGACATCATTAATCATATAAAGCATGGGTTCCCAAATTTTTCTTTGTCGACCCTCCCCCATACTGCCAAATATGAAGACTAGCAATACTGTATTACCTACAACAAGCACTTGCAACGCGACTGGTTAGCTCATTGTCTAGGGAGGATGAGTAGATGGGGGGCAGGAGTTAAAAGGGCACGTAGTATGGTGTAGATGATGAGAGGAGATGGTGAAGGGAGAAATTCCCATATATTAATTTCCCTCTCGTCGCTACAACAGAAAAGTGGTGCGCATAAATACCGCTGCGAAGTAACATGGATTCTTCAAGACTCGTTAAGAGAACACTAAATTCCATACCTTTAACATGCTTGTATTCCTGAAATGGTATAGCACCAAAATTGCATAATAAAGCCGAAATGCGACGATCGACCACGTTTCCGCACGTCTACTGTAGTCGTAAACTGCGAAATACAACTGACGGATTGGCTACGGTCAATTACTGGGCTTACATTTCGGCTGATGATTCAAATGTTTGTAAATCTATGAGACCCAACTACTGTCGTCATTAGCTCCTAGGCTTACAAACCGCATAATCTAAATTAAACTAACGTAACAACAACACATACACCCATGTTCGAGGGAGGCCTCGAACCTCTGGCGTGTGAAGCTCCACAGTCCCGGACTCCCACACTGCTAGGGTGATGATCTAGCAAGGAGACCGCATAGTTATCAGAGTTTTGTATTTTTTATATTTATGCTACATCAAGTTCAGACCTCAAATACTAATCATTCCGTCATTCGATGCAACTCTCAAAAATTAGCTGGAAAATCAACTTTGAAGTTTTGAAAGCACATTTAAATATTTGTTATGTTACCAATTATTCCGATCGTCGGCGTAGTTCATTTGATAGTGCTCAAGTTCAAAGTTTAACAGAGATTCGGTGGTTCGAATTCCACTGTAATGATTGTGTGTGCGCGTGCGTGCAACCTACCTGATTGAATGATGACGTGAAATTAATGCTAGAGAGGATTCCATAAGACAACATTCTATTATTCGTCACCAGCTGTTCTCTCCAATCTTTGGTAGAATGATCACGTATGCTTGGTTCGTTCCTAAACTTTCTGAAGAAAGATAAATCTTCATGGACGTAAATGAAGTTTACTTTCTAGTTGATATATCGAAGAAAAATTTCGACTGAAAAATGCAGCATATGTATGATGTGTTCGATGCCGTGAAAAGTATTGTTTTCCATGTTTTACGATGCTTATCACACTGGTATAATGAAACGTGTATGATGTAAACCAACGAACATGTCCAAATAAAGGGTATTGCCCCAAAAATATAATTTGGGATATTTCTATAATTGAAACCATCATTATTGACAACCTTTTATAAAATTAAGAAATAATAAAAATTGCGTATATTAAATATATGGCTCCCCGAAGAAAAGAAAGATCGTCGTCGGATTTTATCCACAATCTACATCACTATCATTTTTTTCTTTGGGGTATTTTGGTTCTTTGTAGTTGTGGATCTAGATTGTCAATTGTTGATCAGTGAGTGGTTGGCTCGGTTTTATTTATTACAGAGGACGGGTAGCCCTATGACCGAATGTGCTGAGCTACTGCTACGACGTTCCAAACTTGCTACACCAACAACCGGAATAATTGCCACCATAGCAATTATTTAAACGTACTAGCAAATCTTCAAAGACGATTTTGTTAAGAATTTTAGAGTATTGCATCGTATTTCTTTGGCTGATTACTATCTGAGATCTGAACTTCGCGTAGCTTAAATACAAAAAAAAAAAAAAAAAAAAAAAAAATTACGAATATCCCATAAACATGTGGTCGTCTTGTAAGACGAAAGTGAATCTCAGAGTATACAGGAAATACTGAGTACCCGGTGGAAAGTTCGTCGTAAGCGCTAATACATTTCTTTTGATTAAACATTTACTGTTTTATGAATGAATTCTGCAAATTTATTGGTTTACGAACCTGTTTTCGGCTGTTTGTCCATCGTCAGGTAAACATTACAAGTTTAAGTTTCAAAGATCTTATCTTGCTAGATAGGCTACATAACTTTCAAAGAAGCCTAGTGTTTTGGTTTATAACTAACCTGCGGGAAATATTACAATTCAAGTTGTGGTGTAAATTCCTGACATTGATAAAATACGTGACAATATAATAGATTATGACATTATCCTAAGAAATATAAAGTGAAACAATAGAAATTGGCTGAAAAATTGTGATCAAAACGTATCTTATCTTAAACAGGTCTAATGTCTAGAAACATGAAAGCGTTGTGAATATGTGTTATAATTTTAACTGGTTAAATTAAACTGACCAAAAATTATCTTAATCAGGTCCAATGTCTGGAACATGGAAGCATGTGACAAAGTTGACTGAAACATCTGTAAATATATGTTAAAAAATTATAACTGCTTAAATTACATTATGGTTACTATTACAATAAGATATTAAAGTTTACATCACATAAGCAGCCAAAACAGTTGTGATTACAGAAGAATTTTTTTGTTTTTAATAACGTAATACGTTTCTATCGTTCGCCCCAGCCGCGCCCGCTTCAAGGCACTGGCGTAGCCAGAGGAGGGTGGAGGGTTCTGGGGTTCAAACCCCTCCCTAAATGTTGACAAAGCAAATACAAAATGACATTGAATCTGGGTAAAGCCCACCTACATTTTGGCAAGGCTGAGAAGCCATTTACACATGCTCCATACAGTCCCGATTTCTCCCCATGCAATTTCCATATGTTTTGGAGCCCTGAAGAAAGATAGTCATGGCCATCGGTTTGTTTCGGACGAAGAGGCGCACACCTGGGTGAAAATTATGGTCTTGTAGCTAACTGTCAACATTTGTGTAATAATCAGCAGTTTACTTAATTTTTTTCAGGTGTCTTCGTTTAATTATTTGATCCTTATAGATGACTGTGACTTCCATGTTTTATAATCACTAGGAACAATTCCCTGCTCAAGGTACCCATGGTACATTATAGTAAAGAGGGGGGACAAAATCCGGCTGAGATTCTGTGTAGAAACTGTCACTGGCCCTGGAAATTCATTGTACTTTAGAGATTCGAGCTGTACTTCAACAGCACTATTAACAATTACAATGTCAGCCATATGTTACAATGTCACCCAGCAATATTTCTTGATGTTCCTATGCAAACAAATCAAGGTTCCTGTTTAGTCAAAGGGTATTTTTGCCATTGACAGCTTTCACGTACCGCTATATTTTGAGTTTGGTTCTCTGATAATGCTTCAGAAGTTATTGAAAACTTCACGCACTGCCTTTCTGATTGCCATCTGTATTTCGATCTGCATATGCCTATTCATGTGATATTATTTATCTTGTTCTATTTTTGAAGAATACGTAGATTCTTAGTAAGTTTACTAATTTTGTTTCTACACTGTGGTGAAGTAAGTAGGCCTATACAGCCCTTTGGAATCAAATAAGACCCAATATACACAGTATTAGTGCCGTCTGCAGTTCTATTAAGAGTACACGTTATTGCAATGTCAATTAACTGAAAACCCCTCCAGAAATAGTATCCTGGCTACATCTATGCTTCAACGGGTCACAGTTTGAAATCATCGCTATGAGGGGTTCGTTTTTACAAGAAGTCCTAAGTTTAAGTTTTACCTAATTATTTCATTCGCTCTCGGTAATGTAGAAGTGATTAGCTTTCGCGTTATTTAGCCATAGACTTTATTGTAATGTAAAAAATATTTCACATGATATTGCTGGTATGCGTTGTTCCGTGCCAAAAAAAAGGAATGACGTTGTGATGACTCTCTGTAACCGGGCAATAGGAATACTATGATGTAATGTGGGCAGTTTTATATAGGCCAAAAGCATGCGTAAGTGAGTTATAGAAACGACCAGTGCAGTACAAGAGAGGAATAAAAGAATGGCCTTAGCGTCATCCATGTCATTACGAAAACTGACGTTTCAGAATCTGACACAGCTACGAATTTGATGAAGTTCAAAATTATTTAGCGACATTTGATGCTACATCCACTACCTCCAGGAAAGCGACTTGAAATGTTGAATGTGATAACGCAATTTTACAGACTACGTAGGAAACGTAGGAAATGTATCCTATACGCGGATCGAATAACAAAGTTATTGACGACAGTCGATGACATTTTAGTTTAGAAAGGGACGTCGGTTCGCCGTTACACACATCTACGTAAAGATTGTAGCAACAGGTGCACGGAACTGCATCCAAGTGATCCACTTTTACGTGATAGGCCTATACTGAGAGCACTTTGCAAGCTCGTAATAGCTTAATTACATTTCTGTGCACTTTAGCTACTCGCTTCAGAAGCTGTGTTGCGTGAAATACACATAACCTACTGAGTAGCAAAGTACTCAAATGAATCAAGTCACCAACAACTACGTCACTGGAGAGAGGAACGAAGGATATAGTTTAACTTCCCGCTTTTAGGGACCCGCTGATCACATTTAAAAGGGAGCTAGAAATGTCATTATGCTACACTTCAAGGAGAAACAAAACATGTATAATTCAAGCATACAGGTCTGTCTCACTATGATAGAAATATACTAGGCACCATCAGGGCAGTCTCCTGCAGAAATTTAGAAACTTCGTCAGACAACGAAGAGTCTTCATACTACCGAATATTAGGCCAGTCTCACCAAAACAGCGCCAAATTTATTCTAGTATCCAAAACTTTTTCACAAATATGTTAGTGATGTAAGCAGCTAGTAACACTCTGTGCCTACATTTCTGAATACCAGTCACTGCACTCACTGCCCACACTTCACAAACATTATTTAATAAAGTAACACAACACATACAAAAAAAATTGCAATCAACACCATAGGAACAGTGTGACATTTTTACGTCGTGTATCGCAACTTTCCAATACCGTGCCCGACAAATTGAATCAGCATGAACTGACCTCAGAAATATGACAACACATTACTATTATTAATGCCACAATTTTAGAAGGAAATGTTTCCACACAATAAAAAAATAAAATAAAAATGTGGTGAGAAAATGTTGTTTAAATGACAGAGTTCAAATCAAATGTCGCGCGCGCAAAACCGAGGGAGGACTCGAACCTCCCGCGGTGCCGTAGACCGCACGGCCATTCAACTGAAACAGTAGTTTTATTATTATCAGCCAAGTGTCGCACTCTTTTTCTGTATTATCTAATTACTCCTTCTCACCATAAACGTATCAAAAGATACTTTTTAACTTTATTTTAAATAAATTTAATTTACTAATCTCTTAACTCCTTGGAAAAATTATTGCTCAGTTTTATTTCTTTGCAGTAAACGTTGCGTATAGTTTAATGTTCGTTCTGTCTTGATATTTGTAAGTTTAATCTTTTTCCTTCCTGTGGTCATCTATAGAGCTGTTTATGCAATAATTGTCATGGGTATTTCTCATGTACAACGTCTGGCAAAAGAGTTCGTTGAATAGTCCTGTAACATTATCGTAGATGAACTGTGAACTATAGTTCCCTTACTGTACTTCGAAATCGTCACCTCCCATAACTATGTACTGCTGAGGTCTGTGATATATGTCCTGGGTATTCTGCACGAAGTCTTCCTTTGGCCTCGTCTCGTTTCGTTGGATGTCAGGAATATCGTCAAATCTTTTTCCTGTCAAAGAGAGTTTGAGTCGAGGTTAGAGGATGAAATCTGGAAGATTGAGATACGGCGAGTATGGAGGATGTTAAAGGTGCACGACAAGGCTTGCCCACACACAGCCAAAATCGTCCAACAGATCCTGGCAAAAAAGGGGATGGTGCAATTAGAATCTCCACCATACTCGTCGGATCTCAATCAACCGGATTTGTTGCTATCCTCTCGACTCAAACTGGCTTTGAAAGGAAAGAGAAGTGAAGATATTCCTGACACCTAACGAAATGTGACGAGAGTTTTGAACACCATCCCAAAGGAAGACTTCGTGCAAAGTTTCCGGGACAAAGCTATTCTATGTCGAATGACATAAAGGTAACTGTAGTTCATAATTCATCTATATTAATGTTACAGGACTATCGACAGAACTTCATTGTCAGAGGTTGTTTGTGAGGAATTGGTAAATGTACTGACAAGGTGTAGTTCAAATCCACAGTGTCTTTGATAACTCCTTACGGCAATCCTAGTCGCTATTTTTTTTTCAGGCTCTGTAATCTCAACACCGTATTCGTTCTTTGTCCCTTTGTTCCCCGAAGACTATCTCCACAGCAAAGCGAACTTATCACCACGACACCTATATTGTGCAACTGAGTGTGTTTATCGTCACCTAAGGTAGAAGAGGATAATAAAAGCGGTGAACAAAAGAAGGCGTCACTAATTCTGTGACTGCACATTTAATGAGAGGAAGGAAGAAGTAAGAGGAAGCAAAGGAAAGTCTCTGGTTGCTATAGGGCGTTGAAGTATATCAATGGCGACAAGTGAACAATCGTGCCGGACCGGGATTCGAATCTGGGTCCCTGTCTCCGTTCTGTGGTCGCCTTAGCCACCGTTTTTATCATCTCTGTACAGCTGGATTCCATACGGTCGTTGATTGTGGTTGTTCGTTACTGATGGATTAATTATTTGCTTAATTTTCTTTATTACAGGAAAAACCCTGATCGAACGCGCTGAGCAACCGCGCACTCTCCCCGTCCGACCCGAATTCCCACAAGTCGCACACGACGACAACAGCTCGCTTATCGCCCACGTCTTCTTATGCTTGCCATTCGCATTCCCTCACGAGGTTGAACGATATTAACGCATCTGCGGTGTCGTCGCGTAGATATACTTATAAACATGGTTTGGTGTCTGTTTCTCCGGACTTCGAATATATACAGGCGCGGTGGAGTGGCCGAGCTCTCTAAGACGTCTTGCTGCAGAGCGCGTGGTCGCTCGCCGTCGGAAGTTCGAATCCTCCCTCGGGCGTGGATGTGCGTGTTGTCCTTAGGTAGGTTTAAGCAGTTTTTATGCATAGAGACTGATGACCAAAGAAGTTAAGTCCCATAGATTTGCAAAAATTTTAACATTTTTTTTACTATGTACTCGGAACAGTCAATAAGTTGTGATACTTGACGCCCGGAGGACAGGCACCCACACGACTCTGTATGTTGCACACGCTGCTGCCTTCCAGGTGGCTGCTTGTCGTTTCAGTTACGGATCGTAAAGGAAACGACGTGTTTCGTGTCCAGTTATTATCCTTGTGAGGTCACCACAAATCGTCATGCGATCATCACGTCGGTCTTGGTACAGGATTCGTGGCACACCGCTGGGCAACTCGAGACATGTTGAGGGCGTCCGTCAGAATTTTGTGGCAAGTATCATGGCCGACGATTACTACAGCTACGAGAGCGTCTACTGATTGAGAGCGGTTAATACGCACCAACGCTGCTACTTCCTGGGTATTACCTTGCGATCCGTTCGAACTGTTCGTGGCCGACCAGTACGCACATCATCTTCCAAACTGTCCCGTCTTTGGAAAAAACATCGCTGCCACCTAAAGACCACACTGCGATCAATGCGTCCTCATCGTACACCAGTTGCATCAAACATTTTGGCAGCGGTTTTGCTTAATTTCTGGCAGAACGCAACGTTTTCTTGTTGCTCAAATTGTGACATGTCAACTTCCGACGCTCGCAATCAACTCACCTTCATAACAACGACCGTACGTCTGTTCCAACTGCATGCACTCAACTGTCTCTTGCAGGGACAAGAGAGACTCCCATGGTAACATACCAGGGCGCCACCTATGCACTATAGTAGAGAGCCTATATAGGGAGAGAGGGGCCATGCGTGTAACCTCTCCTGTTTGGCTAACAGCCCAGAACGCCATGTATTTGCCAGATTTGGCGGGCTTTGTATATGTGTGCGTTTCTGTACTGTGGAGTGTCTTAAAAGCTTCTGACAGCGATTTCACTGTAAAGTTACTTACAGTGCATTACGGTAGGCACTGCTCCACTTTTGCACGTCTTCTGTTAAATAAATTAACGTGTTGTTCGTCGGTCGTTGACGATAACCTTAGAAATTTGGAGCAGTTTTTAAGATTAAACGTTGATTTCAAGTGATTTACTGAGAATGCGTTTAACATAATCATTGAGGACAGTCGAGGAATGCCCCGTTGTTCCTCTGTTGGCTGTAAAAACCGAAGTGAAGATTATATTGTGCTTGTGTTCGCAAGGAATGAGGAAATACAGAAAGTGTGGGCGGTGAAAGTTAACCGAGACAGTGGGAACCGTAAAAGCGACTTACGGAAACCAACGAATTATTCCGGTGTGTCTGAAGTAAATATTTTCTGCTGCCGTCCGTCCAATGCAAGAAAGGCATTGACGAAAATCACTAATACAACAACTGCCCAATCCCCGCGTGGTTTATTGATCGCGTACTGAATTCCTAATATGAAGATCGCGAGTTCGAATCTGGTAAGTGGTAATATTTTTAAAACAATATTTTCTAGCTCTTTGTTAGTTCATGGTTTTGGTTTTTGACATGTAGTGCTACAAGACATGTTTTAACATGGCTGCAGCAGCACCCCCTTGGCTGTGTATTATCGCCTATTCTGAATCCTATATTTGGTTACGAGATTTAACATGAAGAAGGGAGGGGGCGGGGCTGTTGACTCGTTATAGATCTTCAGTTATCTATTTTGAGTTTGTTTCTTCTGCTTCAGTAGACGTAGTATTGGTAGGTAATTCTCCGACTTTCTGTAGTACTTTGTTCCTAAAAATTTGTACAGAATGGCGTTTTTGGTATTTCCTATTGAAGCAAAATGTTATAAAACCGACAGAACATACTAAAAATGCATTATATCAGGGCGCAAAGCGATAATAATGTACTAATTTCAGAGATAGATACGCAAACAGAAAATTCTGAAATAGCATCACTTTCTTTGAGATATATAAAATAAAATAAAACCCCTTCTGATTAATCAACTGCCAACTGTCGAAGTTATCAGAATATCGTAAAATATCGTATTAACATTCGATAGTCGCAGAAACTGTTTCAAGAGATTTGCTTACAAATTTATTAGGCCTCTATAAACATAGATGAATGACATTGCCGCGGCGGAGCGGCTGAACGCATTGAGGCGCTATGCTCCGATGCGTGAGGCCGTTCCCCCTTGGTGGTTCTAATCACCCCTCGGGCGTGGATGTTTGTGCTGTCTTTAGGATAAGGTAGTTCATAAGTAGTTTGTAAGTTTAGGAACTGATGACCCCGCAGTTAAGTCCCATAAGCTTTACAAACATATGAACACTTTTGATGAATGGCATTTCTTTAACTACCTACTGGTTAGTAATTAGAAAATGTGCTTTGGCCTCATGGAAATGATGCCTTATTACAATCATTAAGAGGCTGAATTTCTGCCTGGGTCGCTGTCTAAACCCCAAATACCGCGCACAGTCTGGTAAAAAGATGGCGGACACTGGCCGGTTGGCCACTCTCTCCCTATATCATGACGTCAGTGTGACAACTGACTGCCTGTTATTTGCTGAGACACCCATGCTGTGCCCCGCGGAAGTGGCCGAGCGTTCTAAGCAGCCTTGCTGTGGAGTGCGCGTCTGCTCCCTGTCGAAGGTTTGAGTCCTCCATCGGGCATTGGTGTGTTTGTTTCCCTTAGCATTAAGTTAGTCTAAATAGTTTATAAGTCTTGGGACTGTTGACCACTTCAATTTGATCCCATAACTTTACAAACATTTGATTGGACTTATTCTGTAAGTAACTGTGTAAATTGCTACATTACCGTGATCTAGACATAAACGCGATATCTATTATGTCTAGAAGGTGTGAACTTGTAATAGTGTATCAGCTTCGACATCTGCATCTGTTCACCAACTGTCATACGTCCATCTCTATCATAAATATTTGCTATGAATTTCAGTTTATTGCTTTATAACTAATTATGTCAATTGAAACACACTTTTCAGAGAGTATCTACATATATCACCTAATGCACGTGGAAAATTATAACACTGTACAAGTAATAGTTCAGGAGAGGTAATGTCTTAAGGTTTGACGTCATAAACAATAATATACCAGTACGTAATCAACGACGACATGCGTCAAAGGCGTGCTTTTCCTTAAAATGGGAGCAAATTTTCCGTTGTCATTGCCTCTGCATGACCGTCCACGGTCAGGGTTTTAACCTGGTATCAAATAAAACTTAATACATGTTAACCATACATATACAGGTACCATATGTTGAGAAATACATCTAGAGATTAGACGGTGTCGTCAAACAGAAATTATTTCGCGATAGAATTGTATACCTTTCACACTGTTTTTACATCATTTTTTACTCGCGATGAACACATTTCGGCGCTATAAACAACATTAGGCAGCATAACAGGCAACTTACAAGTTGTATCTTGAAATAGAGGAGTTGTTATACACTCCTTTCGTACCAATTTATTAACTTACAAGTAATGTCGTTGTTCTCACTGATATCCTTGTTAGATTTTGCACTTCGTCTGCTTAAAATGTTTCCACGTCGCCAGGTTATATTTGGCCAGTGTCTGTAACTTTTATTTCACAAGGATCGGCCAGAGGGGGAACAAACGATTGATGATGGCCGATGTAGGTCTGATATGCACTGGATACTGGCAACAGCAGTAAAACCATTATTAAAAAAGACTTATTCGTTAAAATAGGGAATGAAACAGGAAACAAGAGACTAGAAGCGTTTGAAATCTAATGTTAGAAAATTTTCAAATGTTTGTTAAGTTTAAGGGACTTAACTGCGGGGTCATCAGTCCATAAACTTACAAACTACTTATGAACTACCTTATACTAAAGGCGACACAAATATCCATGCCCGAGGGGGGGGGGGGGATTCGAACCCCGACCGTAGGGGCCGTGCAGACTGTGACTGGCGCGCCGCAGACCGCTCGTCCACTGCGGCCAGCTGATGTTAGAGAAATACTGAAGATTAGATCACATCATTAATGAATATGTACGAAATCGAATTAAGGGAAAAGTCGTGTATTGCACATAGTGACCTAAGGAATTGCTGCGTTGGTACCACATACTCTGTACCAGCAAGAAATTGTGATTGTCGAGTGGTCAATTTGGTAGTGATGGTCAGGTAAGGTGGTAAAAAATGTAGGCCGCGGTGGAGTAGCCGAGCGGTCTAAAGCGCTTCGCTGAGGAGCGCGCGGTTGCTCGCCGTCGGAGGTTCGAGTCCTCCCTGGGGTATGGTGTGTGTGTATGTGTGTGTGTGTGTGTGTGTGTGTGTGTGTTGTCCTTTAGGCTAGTTTACCTTAGTTTAAGTAGTTTGTAAGCTTCGGACTGATGACCACGCAGTTTGGTCCGATAGATTTACAACCATTTGAACATTTGATTTGAAAAATTGTAGAGCGACGCCAGGGGTTGACTAGTGTAAGCAGGTTCGTACAGGTGTTCGTATGTGTGTCCGTAATAATTATGCAGGGATGAAAAGGCTTGGACAGTGTATACTAGCACGAAAATCTGCATTAAACGAGTGTTCGAGCTGCAAACCTCAGCAACAGCATTTCACTTACTGTTTCTTCTATTGTTGCATCTATTTTGCATTTGATCGTGATGCTTACATCATCGGCAAAGAGCGCTATCTTTGCTTTTTCATTTTACGATGGACATTTTATAAATAGCAACAGGAGTGGCCCCAAGACTGAAACCTCCGCACCCACAGCTGATTCATCATGAAAACTGAGTGAGCTATTCAACGTCATTCTTCACTTTCTATGAGATAAATCCAATGAGTAACAGACTATATTTACAATTAGTATTAACGAAAATACATCGAGTACTTTAACTCTGCAATACCTGTCTTCATCTAAGATGAAATGAAGCACGCATATTTCGGATGTGAGGCCCACATCTGGTCCGGTGGTAATTCGGGTAATCAGAGCCGAATCTGAGTGTGATAATCGCAGCTACGACAGCCAGATATAGATAGCGATGAAGTGAAACAAACAGGCCGAAATCGTTTGTCAAGTCAGAGCTTAGCTCAGCACTACGATAACACTATCGGGGTTTCTCTCACTTGTTGCGATTTTACGAATTTGAATGTAAATCGCTTCCTGTGTTGTAGCCGCGCGGGAGTATCCGAGCGGTCTGGAGTGCCAAATTGCGGATCGCGCGGCCTCCCGCGTCGGAGGTTCAAATGTTTCTAAATATATCGGACCAAACTGCGTGGTCATCAGTCCGTAGCTTACAAACTACTTAAACTAAGGTAAACTAACCTAAGGACAAACACGCACACCCATGCCCCAGGGAGGACTCGAATCTCCACGGTGAGCAACCGCGCGCTCCTCAGCGAGGCGCTTTAGACCGCTCGGCTACTCCACCGCGGCGTCGGAGGTTCGAATCCTCCCTCGGGCATGGATGTTTGTGTGGTCTTTAATATAAGTTAGTTCATAAATAGTTTGTAAGTTTAGGAACTGATGACCCCGCAGTTAAGTCCCATAAGCTTTACAAGCATTTGAACCTGTGTTGTAAATAGTTTCCGCGACACAGTATAGAGTTAATTCTTTTTCGTTTCATGTGCAACCAATGACCACGTTGTGTACTTAGTACGTTGTAATTCCATCAGCTAAAGTCTTCTGCAGACATTAAAGTAGTATACCCCTTTTTTCCTCCGTAGATATTAAATAACTCGTAGATCCATGGTAGTCCAAAAAACTATAACTCCTAGTAACTGATTGGGCAAAGCTCTCACTTAGAAAACGTAGAATAATAAATCCCATTAATGTATCAGGTGATGGGTTATGTGGAAGCTATATCTATAAATGTGAATGTCTGATCGGTGTATGTTTATCGCGTCGGAACCACAAGACATAAAGAACTAAAAATTTGTACAGTTACTAATGTCTACCCGGGGAAGGCTTTAGGCATGGTTTTATGGCGATCGGATAGCTATTTATCTATATATATTAATGTGAATGTCTGTTCGGTGTGCGCTTATCACGTCCGAACGACAAGACGCAGAGACTTAAATATTTGTACAGTTACTAATTTATACCTGAGGAAGGTTTTAGGCACGGTTTTATAGCGATCTGATAGATATTTAGCAATATGAAGAATATAACGCGAAATGCGTAACAATAAATGCTCTTTTAAAAGTATATTTACTCTTTGAAAATGGTTTTATTGGTTTCATTGTTGCTTGAGGGTTGATAATGATAAAAGGGTGGAGTAGATTGGGATGGAAAGTTATCGGTGTATATAAAATTCTACGTGTGTGCGTTAATATTTCGCTCTGCAGCGAAACCTACAGAATGCAAACGAATGGTTTATGTGTAATTGTGGTCCGAAGTCTCCCGTTGTACACCATAGCAGTTCCATGCCGATAGCTATAAGGGGGTGAAAGATATGGTGGTTGAAAGTCGTCAAATTACAAAAAAATTCGGACTGAAGGCGACTCTGTAGCAAGGAGGTTACATACAGCGAAACGTGATGCCACAGACCATATCTTTAGTCTATGCGTGTTACAATGTCTTCAGCTCTTTCTCTATAAGGAAAAGAATACGAATAATTTTATTTTTTTATTTGAATGTTGATTAAAATGTTTGTTTCTAAAGAAGGTATTGTATTTCATTTCATCCTTCAAAACCAGTCTCATAGCACACTACTGAAAGATAGCTTATCTACCATAATCAACCAACACGCGAGCGGAGCCGCGGGTTTAAGCTAGTAATATATAATAAAGAATTTAGAAATGTCTTCTACATAAAATATCTACATAAAATGTGGTACGCAACACTATTTCGACACCTCTACGGATGTCTTGTTTAATCCATCTTTGCTGGTGGAACCGGGACTGCGGATAGTGAGCAGTATATAGGAAGTAGGATACCAACAGCCGTATGTTTAACAGAAAACATTTATTCTTTCCCTACCAGTTTCGGCATTCCATTATGCATCTTCAGGTCCCTACATCGGAGTATAATATCCATTAAGTAGGGATATCGAAACTGGTTTCGTGGATTTCTATCTCTCAGTGGGAACCAACAACAACAACTGTCATTCTCTGCGGATGTTGTCCGTTTCTTTGGGACTTGTACGAAAGAACAGATACGTTTAGCCGACTAAGCAGCTTATAAATACGTAGTCTTTCGACCTACCCGCTTTGGCAGTTGAAATAATTCTACTGCTGCACATGAAAATATGTGCCGGACTGGAATTCGAACCAGGATCTTCCACTTTTCGAACGATTCCCCGCTAATCACAAGCGATTGTTTTAACTACTTTTGTCTATCCTTACAAGTTCTGCAGACCGATTCAACTTTCATACGCCACAATGTCTACATCGCCTAAAGTTCGCAATATTACTTGGATTTATTTTTAACACATTGGTTTCATTCTTCCTGACATATCCGAAAGAAAAAACATCACATCTGGGCTAGCGGCCTGCTAGAAATGTATCCTAATGAGACAAGCAGTGGGGAAATGACGGCAATGATTATTCTGGGTTGCTATACGACAGTGAAGTAAATCTTTGGCGACGAATGAAAATTTGTGCCAGACCGGAATTCGAACCCAGGATCCTGCATTGCGCCAGCTGTCGCCTTAACCTCTTGGCTATCCAGAGACGCCTCCCGTCCGCCCAAATTCCCACAAGTCGCACGCTATAGGAGTGACGTCCTGATCATCCATTGTCCTCTTTGTTCGCCATCCGGATTCCCACGTGAGGTCGAACGATTTTTGCGCATCTGTGGAGAAGAAATTAGCCCTGAAGCAATCTTCGCGTAAAAATACATTCATACAGGGCGAGACAATGAAAATTGTTTTTCGGAATATTCGGAAAAATACAAACTGGATTTGGAACATTTAAAAGAAAAAAAAAGTTGTTCACCTCGAAGACGGCCATATATTAACTTAACATTTTCATTCCAAGTGTTGTTCCTGGACAATAACGTATAAAATGTGATTTATACCGAATTTTGTGCATCAATCCAAAAAAGTTGACGAACAACATGCTTCTAGTACGACATTTTCCCGCTTGGTACGGCCTGCAGTTACTTCTGAGGGCCGGCCGCGGTGACTGCGGGGACTGAGGCGCTTCAGTCACGGTCTGCACGGCCACTACGGTCGGGGGTTCGAATCCCCCCTCGGGCATGGATATTTGTGCCGTCCTAGTTCGTAAGTAGTTGATAAGTAGTTTGTAAGTTTAGGGACTGATGACCCCGTAGTTAAGTCCCATAAGCTGTACAAACATTTGAACATTTGAATTTACTTCTGAGGCATTAATCAGTCCATCTTGGAGGTTGTGTTGCGTTGCCGTCTGTACGTGGCTGAGAGTGTGAGCGTGAGTGTGGTTCCTTTTATTTTATTCCAACAGTGAACTGTCTTGTCTTTGGCGCTGCGGCGAAGATTATGCTAACATTATTGACCTGGCAGTGTTAACATAATCTTCGCCGCAGCACCAAAGACAAGACAGTTCACTGTTGGAATAAAATAAAATAGCCGGCCGCGGTGGCCGAGGTGACTGAGGCGCTCCAGTCACGGTCAGCACGGCCACTACGGTCGGGGGTTCGAATCCCCCCTCGGGCATGGATATTTGTGCCGTCCTAGTTCGTAAGTAGTTCATAAGTAGTTTGTAAGTTTAGGGACTGATAACCCCGTAGTTAAGTCCCATAGACTTTACAAACATTTGAACATTTTAAAATAAAATAACGTCCAAGTAATAAAATACCTCGATACAAACGTCTGTGTTGTGCATTAAATACATGACATAAAAAAATCAATAGTTCGACCAAAAATTTTAAAATGCATATTTTTGATGTTTACTGCAGTGTATTAATACAGAAAACACATAATTTTAATTTTTCCAAAGCTGAGTTCATAATGTGGGACTGAAAAGGTTAAGGCTCGACACCCCTGCACCACCCCAGGGGAGCGGTTAACTTTAAAATCTTAAATAGGAACCCTTATTTTTATTGCAAAATTGTATTATCCACAAAAATGTGTAAATTTTGTATGAAACAAATTTTTCGTTTCGTGTTAGATGGCACTGCAATCGACAAAATAAAAACGACTTAAAATTGTTGATAAACCGTATAACCTCGAAAAAAATAGATATCGCAATCTTTCTCTAGGTGTAATACTTCCAGTTTCAGTAAACAGAGGGAAAATAGTGTGAAATGTTGTCGCAGAAGGAACATTGCTATCAGGGAACAGTTCAGCTTTCTGTGAGCCTCAAAGTACGAGGAAATGTTATCTACTCTCTCTGAAACCGCCAATATCGTGGATCAATTGCGTAGAGTTGTGTACAATCAGACTAACTGAAGTCCAAAGAACAGTCTGGCCATAGACCGGGATCATAACCACAGTCCGTGCTTCGTTCGATTGTGGGATGAGCCACATGATAGCATTATCGAAATTATCAAAAAGTGAACTCTGAATTTCCTAATCTGATGTGTATTTGTTTGAGATATTACCGTTTTTCAACAGTGTTATACTCATTTTCTTTTTTGCCGATTACAACTCCATCTATCATGAAAAGAAAAAAAATTGTCATCCTAAAGTAACATTTTTTTCACTTAGAATCAAAATCTGCAATAAAAATTAGGGGTTCCTATTTAAGATTTCAAAGTTATCCTCCTCCCACCTCCGAGGGTGATGTAAGAGGGCGGGGGGGGGGGGGGGGGAGCGAGCGTTATGTTAATGTCTGTCCCTCTTCCAGATGAACAACTTTTATTGCAACTTTTTTTAATCCGATGTGTATTTTTCCGAATATTAAAAAACAGTTTTAAGTACCTTGCCATGTATGTTGTGTGGTGTATTTGCTTCCGGGTAGTTCGATCCTCTGAGAACGAAGAATCGTGTATGTTGTATCTTGATAGCTTAGTTTTTTCATTACAGAGGACGGCTAGCCCTCTAGGCGAAAGGTCAACACGGATTTAGAAAATATCGTTCATGTGAAAAACAACTAGCTCTTTTCTCACACGAAGTGATAGGTTCTATCGACAAGGGATCTCAAATTGATTCCGTATTTCTAGATTTCCAGAAGGCTTTTCACGCCGTACGTCACAAATGGCTTTTAATCAAATTTCGTGGTTACGGAATATCGCACCAGATTTGTGACTCGATAGCGGATTTCCTGTCAGAGAGGACTCAGTTTGTAGTAATCGATGGTAAGGCATCGACTGAAACAGAACTGATATCCGGCGTTACACAGGGTAGTGTTATTGGTCCTCTGCTGTTCCTTTCCTACATAAACGATTTGGGAGAAAATCTGAGCAGCTCACGTAGGTTGTTTGCAGATGACGCCGTCATTTATCGTCTAATAAAGTCGTCAGAAGATCAAAACAATTTGCAGAACGATTTAAATAAGATATAAGTATGGTGTAAAAATATATATAAGGAGAAGTGTGAAGCGTCCACATGAGTACGAAAAGAAATCTGTTAAACTTTGTTTACAAGATAAATCAATCAAATGTGAAGGCCGTAAACTCCACAAAATACCTAGGAATTACTATTACATCAGACTTAAACCGGAAAGAACACGTAGATAATGTCGTCGGAAAGGCGAATCAGAGATTGCATTTTATTGGCAGAACACTTCTAAGATGCAACAGAACTACTAAAGAGACTGCATACACCACGCTTGTCAGTCGTCATTTGCAGTATTGCTGCCCAGTGTGGGATACTTATCAAGTGGGTTTGACAGAAGCCATCGAAGAGTCCAAATAAGGTATTGTCACGATACAGGGGAGACAGCGTTACGGAAATGATACAGGATCTGGGATGGGAATCATTCCAACAACGGTGTTAGTCGCGGCGGCGTAGTCTATTTAAGAAACTCCAATCGCCAACATTCTCCTCCGAATGTGAGGACTGCCACCTACATAGGTAGAAATGATCATCAGAATAAAATACGAGAAATGAGAACTCGAACGGAGAGGTTCAGATGTTCTTGTTTCCCGCGCGCTATTCGAGAACGGAATGGTAGATGAATAGTATAAAGGTGGTTCGATGAACCTTGTATCAGGCACTTAAATGTGATTTGCAGAGTATCCCATGTAGACGAAAAACGCTGAGCGACCGCAGTGTCACCCATTAGCCACGGCGTCCGTGGCAAACTGTGCTCATGTTATGTGGAATAAAAGGGTCTAAAGAAACTTCACTGTCGGTTTTCTCGAGAATTCTTGAGAAATGCATCGAATGGCTTTGGATGACGACTATTACAGTCCTGTGGCTCACGTACCACAAGTATAAAAAATTACAAAAATCGAGTATTCTTGTGGACTCCTTGTAAGAATGAGTACACAAGCGAGACTCTGAGGTATGGCGCGAAAGCGTTTTGTCAGCTCTACAGAATTACGGGCGGGAAGCACGGAGTCGCGGTGGAGTGGCCGAGCGTTCCATGGCGCCATAGCTGCGGAGTGCGCCGCCTGCCGCCGTCGGAGGTTCCAGTCCTCTCTAGGGCATAGGTGTATTTGTTGTCCCTAGCACAAGTTAAAAATTCAAATGTTTGTTAAGCTTATGGGACTTAACTACGGGATTATCAGTCCCTAAACTTACATACTACTTATCAAATACCTTATACAAAGGACGGCACAAATATCCATGCCCGAGGGGAGATTCGAACCCCCGACCGTAGTGGCCGTGCAGACCGTGACTGGAGCGTCTCAGTCCCTGCGTCCACCGTGGCCGGCAGGACAAGTTAGTTTAACCCTTCATTGCATGACTTTTTATATGAAGCTATAAAACTACCACGATTAATGTATTGTGCATATGTATTGAGAAAAAATATTGAAAACAAAAATTCCTTAAATATGTCCTACTAGCAAAAAAAATTCCATAGCTGGTCAGCTGTATAGTGCTTCTATGATGTACCCGATACAGTAAATGTCACTATTACGCCTCTAATCTTTCCATCAAGTAACCCATAATGCAACACTAGTACGTGATTTACTACTTTTACATGGCAAAGGAGGAATACTAAAGTAAACAAACGCACATGTTAGGAGTAACTCAATGCAGCTAAGTGTCGAACTGATACAGTAACAAAGATATTAAACATAAGGAGAGGCACTGAATTAAAATTTGTACTGTGGTCGGGATTCAAACCTGGGACCTCCTACTTACTAGGTAGGCGCTATTCCAATATAGGAGTGCCCTGGAAATTTGATACGCATTTCACAGGGAACATGAGGCACAATTAAAGTATGTGGTGTGGAAGGAGACGTGCTTTAAGACAGTCCGTGTAGTCGCTTTGGCTGCGACGCTGTATTAGCTGAGTGGTCTAAAGCGCCTAGGCCGGCCGCGGTGGCCGAGGGGACTGAGGCGCTCCAGTCACGGTCTGCGCGGCCACTACGGTCGGGGGTTCGAATCCCCCCTCGGGCATGGATATTTGTGCCGTCCTTAGTGTAAGGTAGTAGATAAGTAGTTTGTAAGTTTAGGGACTGATGACCCCGTAGTTAAGTCCCATAAGCTTAACAAACATTTTAACACTTATTTTTGACACACAGTACGATTGTGTAACCACATGAAAATGATTTAATGAATTAAGGTAAATAACAGTTTGAAATTTTATATCTTTGTCGGCTCATATTATAGGCTTTCGGGCCACAGAAACTGTATCCCGAAGACTTCGGTACGGCCGACCAAAGAGAGGGAGGGCACTTATTTGGCTGTAAGGGCAAGTTGTAGTACTGCACATCAAATGGTATCCAACGTCGCAGCGTCCACTGGAAGAGGCGAACAGTGCACTGACGGCTTCTTCGCTGTAGCCCTGTCGGAGACCATTTTATGCGTACTCATTATGCCTCAAAATCAAATAAAATGTTTGTAAATCCATGGGACTTAATTACTATGGTCATCAGTCCCTAGGCTTATAAACTACGTAAATTAACTTATGCTAAGAACAACAAATGCACCCATGCCCGATATGTTCAAATGTTTATAAATCTTATGGGACTTAACTACGGGGTCATCAATCCCTAAACTTACAAACTACTTATGAACTAACTTATACTAACGACAACACAAACATACATGCCCGAGGGAGGATTCGAACCCCCGGTACGGCAGGCCGCGCGATCCACAACGTGGCGCTCCAGACCGCTCGGCTACTCCCGCGCGGCCCCATGCCCGACTGAGGACTCGAACCTCCAACGACGAGCGCCTCCACAGCTGAGCGCCTAGCAACTCTCTGCCACTACACTGCAGCCTTGATGACTCTTCACAAAAGAGAACGTCTCGAGAAGTCGTAAACAAGGTACCTCGTCGGTCGACCGTTGTTATTTGCACAAATGAGTCCCGATTTGGTCCGATGAATGATTCTCGACGGATTCGCATTGGAGGGAACGTCGAACACGATTTCGGAACCAAATCATTGTGGAAAGTCACTGATATCTAGGAGTGTTTCTGTGCGGCTCGGTAGCACAGTGGTAGAGTGCGAGACTACAAATCCGAAGGTCGCACGTTCGATCACCGTCAGGTCCTAAGATTTTTATCTGCCACTTTCCAATTCTTTCACCTCTGGCAGTGTAGCTGATGTGAAAAATATCGAGTAGTACCGTGGTTCGGAACCCACGTTAAACTGTAGGTCCCCTTATGACAGACTGTGTAAGTCAGTTCGAAGGTCGGAGGAAGTAAACGGCATACCACCTCCAATCAGGGCCATGCCTGTGGTGTTCACACCAATCTTAGGATTGTTGACTGCTTTACCTTTTAGGAGGGTCTCTAATGTTTAATGTTGTAGCCAAGGATTATGTTGCCCACTCTAATACCTCTTCATGGAATTGTCCGGGTGAATCGGCAAAGTTTAACCGCTGTCAGGTATCGTTGCGAAATCTTGGGACCTCATGTGTGTTCCAGGTGTTGAGGGGACAGACTTCGTAGTGATGGACGATAATGGTCGACCTCATGCAGGACGGATGGTTGACATTTTCTTGGAAACGAAAGACATTGCACATCTCGAGAGAGACAGGCCGCGGTGCGCCTGTCAAGTTACGTAAGCAAGGTAGGCCTGAGTCGGCGCGATCGCTAGCTGAGTGGCCCGCTGCTACGAGACAGTGGGCTGTGCCCTAGCGGCCGGCCAATCCGCTAGCGATCGTGCCGGCTCAGGCCTACCTTGACAGGCGCGCCGCAGCCTGTCTCTCTCGTTGGCCGCGTGCACATATGGTGTGACGTAATCGCTCCCCCGATTCGAATCCCATAGGGCATGTATGGGATGCACTAGAGAGACGGGTTGCGTCTCACGAGCATCCACCAACCACTCTCCAAGACTTGCGGATAAGCACTAAAAGAAATCCGTTAAACTTGATTTACACGATAAATCAATCAAATATAAACGCCGTAAATCCAACTGAATACTCAGTAATAACAATTAAGAAATAACTAAATTGGAAAGAACACACACAAAATACGAGGATCGTCCACAAAGTAAGTTCTGTTTATATTTCTATCCGCGGCAGCGCTACGATCGCAGTTCCAAGCATGCGCGGCAGTTACTCCGACTCAAGGAGAAGACATTTACGCCATTTTCAGATCGCTGCAACCGAGGTGTGCTTTGTAGTGCTTCTTTATACTGTCAGCCGTATTTGAAAATGCCGCCGCGTGTGACATCAGATCTGTGATTCGTTTTCTAAATGCAAAGAAAGTTACACCAAAGGAAATTCATCAGCAAATATGCAAGGTCTAAGGACAAAATGTTATGAGTTGTTCAATGGTTAGAAGATGGGTCAGACTGTTCAATGAAGGACGTGATCAAGCGCACGATGAAGAACGAAGTAAACGCCCTTGTGTGGTTACTGATGAAGTGGTTCACACAATTGAAGAGAAGATTAAGTGCAACCGTAAGTTTACACTTAGTGCCTTTGCAATGGAAGTTCAGCAAATCTCACGATGACGAGCTGAAAGAACATGTTATCTCATGGTTGAATACACAGGCGGCAACCTTCTATGAACAAGGTATACAATAACTAGTGCCACGCTATGGCAAGTGCCTACAAAATTTCGAAGCTATGTAGAAAAGTAGTTTAACAGTTATATATTATTATATAATACATTTTTTCTGTATCTGTACACGTTTGGTTTATGTAACCAAACGGCAAATGTTCAAATGGTTGTAAATCTACCGGACCTAACTGCGTCGTCATCAGTCCGTAGCTTACAAATTACTTAAACTAAAGTAAACTAACCTAAGGACAACACACACACCCATGCCCCGGCAAGGACTCGAACCTCCAACGGTCAGCACCCGTGCGCTTCGCAGCGCGGCGCCTTAGACCGCTAGGTTACTCCACCGCAGCTAACCAAACGGAACTTACTTTGTGGACATAGCTCGTATTATATGGAAGGGGAACGAAAGGCTACGTTTCATTGACAGAACACTTAGATGATACAACATTTCTACTAATGAAACTGCCTACACCACACTTTTGGGTCCTATTTTGGATTATTGCAGCTCAGTGTGAGATCCCCACCAAGTGGGACTGACGGAGGATATAGATAAAGTTCAGAGAAGGACAGATCGTATTGTATTATCACGATATATGAGAGAGAGTGTCACAGAAATGATGCACGAGGTGGAATGGAAATCACTGAAATAACGGCGTTATTCGCTGCGGCGAGATTGATTTGCGAAATTTGTGTCACCAACTGTCTCCTTCGAATGCGAAAATATTTAGTTAGCGCCCACCTAGGGAGACATGATCATCTTAATAAAAAAAAAAAGAGAAATCACGTCTAAAACAGAAATACTCAGGTGTTGCATTTTAGCGCGCGCTGTTAGAGAATAGAAAGGTAGAAAAATATGGTGAAAAGTGGTTCGATGAACTCTCTGCCATGTACTTAATTGTGATTAGAGGATTATTTATCTAGATGCTGGGAGAATGGCCGTTATTGCCTCGACATGAGTGATAAACTAATTTGTATTATGCCCAGTCACTGTCAGGCCTATATTGCGGCCAGACGTAGAACGTGTGTGCAAATCTTTTATGTTTGAAAAACAAAGAAACCATTGTTATCTACCGTTATGCAGGTTGCAGTTGTATCCGTGCTATATTCTTTACATTATTTCTACCTGACCATGAATTGTTTATACTGTGTTGTGGCAAAATAAACACAACCTTGCAAAATTTCTGTTCGTAGCTTTGAGTTCGGGCACTAGTGTATGTTGCAGACACGTCATACAAGAGTACACACGGAAAAACAAATCCAGAACTGTGTGGTGCGCTTTAATTCGAACATTGACCTTATACAGTAGCGTCGCTTCTTGGGGTGATCTTGAGCAATATTCATCTTCTTTGCCGTTTGAACACGTTGTGTCTGCTCACATGTTACTGCACATGATCTCTCTCTTGTTGTCATTACTCGTCAGTATCGAGCTGCGAGATACAGAGCACGCGCCATTTCCACTGACACAAACTGCTTTTGTGGGTCGCGACATTGAAGTCACGTTGATTCCAGACTACATACGTACGTATCAAACACGTGGCAAATCGCATTGCCAGATATTCTTATCACACATCATACGTTACGAAAATGAGTAAAATGGCCGAGTAGACCGATTGCGTTGTGTTATTACTGTCGAGAAATCCTGACGGTACATAAACTGTTACCCAATGACAGTGGCGGACTAAGGCTGTTGGAGTCCCCCCCCCCCTCCCGTCTACTTGGAAATACATGTATAACTATAAAAGAGAATTGGAGGCGCCTTCTAGGACGAGAGGCACGGGACAGTCTGAAAAAGTAGCTTTCGAGATTTGGAGGCCCCAGCAGAACGAGATGTCAAGCTCGCTCCTTTCCAGGTATTTGGAAGCCCCACAACAGGACGCCCGGGGCGGTCCGCCCCCTTCCTCCCGCCATAGTCCGCCACTGCCCAATGAAAAATATAACGTAGTTTTTGAAAGCATTTTCTTGGAACAGAGATCTTAAAAATTTTAATACTTAAAATAAGAAAGTCTACATCTACACCTACATGGGATACTCTGCAAATCACATTTAAGTGCCTGGCAGAGGGTTCATCGAACCACCATTATACTATTTATCTTCCATTCCATTCTCGAATAGCGCTCGGGAAGAAAGAACACCTGAATCTCTCTGTTCGAGCTCTGATTTCTCGTATTTTATTCTGATGTTCATTTCTACCTATGTAAGTGGGAGTCAACAATATATTTTCGCATTCGGACGAGAATGTTGGCGATTGGAGTTTCGTAAGTAGCCCACGCCGCAGCGATAAGCGCCGTTGTTGTAATGATTCCCATCCCAGATGCTGTATCATTTCCGTAACGCTGTCTCCCCTGTACCGTGACAATACGAAACGAGCTGACCTTCTTTGGACACTTTCGATGTCCTCCGTCAAACCCACCTGATAAGGATCCCACACTGGGCAGCAATACTCCAAAAATGGACGGACAAGCGTAGTGTATGCAGTTTCTTTTGTAGTTTTGCATGTTTTAAGGGTTCTGCCAATAAAACGCAGTCTCTGGTTAGCCTTTCCCACGACGTTATCTACGTGTTCCTTCCAATTTAAGTCTGAAGTAATAGTAATTCCTAGGTATTTTGTGGAGTTTACGGCCTTCACTTTTGATTGATATATCTTGTAAACAAAGTTTAACGGATTTCTTTCCGTACTCATGTGGACGACTTCACACTTCTCATTATTTAGAGTCAATTGCCAATTTTTACACCATACTGTTACCTTATTGAGATCGTTCTGCAGTTGGTTTTGATCTTCAGATGATTATACTAGACGGTAAATGACGGCGTCATCTGCAAACAACCTAAGACAGCTACTTACGTTTTCCCCTAAATCGTTTATGTAAATAAGGAACAGTAGAGGACCAATAACACTACCCTGTGGAACGCCCGATGTCACCTCTGTTTTAGTCGATGCCTTACCATCGATTATACTGTGTCCTCTCTGACAGGAAATCCCCTATCCAGCCGCAAATTTGGGGCGATATACCATAACCACGCAATTTGATTAAAAGCCGTTTGTGAGGTACGGTGTCAAAAGCCTGCTGGAAATCAAGAAATACGGAATAGGTTTGAGAACCCTTGTCGATAGCACCCATCACTTCGTGTGAATAATGAGCTAGTTTGTTTCGCATGAACGATGTTTTCTAGATCGCAATTGGTTGCGTTTATTGCTGGCAACCGGTTTCGGTTCTATAGAACCATCTTGAGGCCTTTTGGCACCTTGTTGGTGATCGGTGGCGGTGGCTGGAAGGCGTGAAGATGGTTCTATAGAACCGAAAGCGGTTCCCAGCAATAAACGCAACAAATTGCGATCTAGAATGTCTTATTTTAAGTATTAAAAAATTAACGAGAATTATCAATAAAGAGCATCCCAAAATTTTGGCAAAATGTCTCTACGGCTATTTGTGGAGGAACATCGAAAACATCAAGCGATAAATATTGAAGCTTTAGCTAACTCAGCACGACCATTGCCAGCTATGTAGTGAGCTGCATGGGTGTTTGCGTTTTTCGTAGCATAAGTCAGTTTAATTAGTTTGTAAGTCTACGGACCAATGATCATAGAAGTTAGACCCCTTAAGATTACATACATTTGAACGTTTCATAGTGAGCTGCATGCAGAAGTAAATTTCATCCAGGAATTGGTCTGTGCTGTCAGTCGTGACGTGTACACAAACTGAACTTACAAGGGGAGTGCCGAGGCTGGGAAATGAAGTTTGTGGTGGGGCGGCGCGAGTTTGCAGCACTACTCCATAGGGTAGCAATGCCCCAGCCGTACGTCCAGATGGCCAGCCATTCACGAGAAAAACGCTCCGAAACTTTCGGTGCTATATATATATATATATATATATATATATATATATATATATATATATATATATATATATATATAATATATATTTTTTTTTTTTTTTTTTTTTTTTTTTTTTTGTAGTGTATGGGACTTAACTACGGGGTTATCAGTCCCTAAACTTACAAACTACTTAGAACTACTTACGAACTAGGACGGCACAAATATCCATGCCCGAGGGGGGATTCGAACCCCCGACCGTAGTGGCCGTGCAGACCGTGACTGGAGCGCCTCAGTCCCCTCGGCCACCGCGGCCGGCTTTCGGTGCTATATTTATACCCTTACACCCACTGTGAAAAGCGAATGGCGCGGTGGCAGAGATTATAGCTGAAATGTGTAGCAATTGAAGGTTCCGTGTTCGAATCCACAGCCCGGTTTTTTCTTTCATTATTCCTTTTTTCAGACTCTTGTTCATTGAACTGATCAATACCTTAATTGACTTTTATATTAAATATTGTTAACAATTCGCGCTTCGTATTTTCAAAGTATCTATTTGCTTTTTTTATTGAAAATAAGTATATAACCACGTTCAAATTGAATTAAAACTTTTCCGTTCAAATTATTTCCTTCAAATATTCGTTCGTATTGTTTACTGCATATATAATATCCGTGATAGAAACGAAATATTGTCAGTAAACCATACAACGAACGAATGTATCAAATGTTCAAATGAGCATGGTTGTATAGCAATTTTTTAATAAATAAAAGCAAATAGATACTTTGAAAATACGAAGCACCAATTATTAACAATATTTCATATGTAAGTATTATTGTAATCAATTAACGTTTCGGTCAGTTAAATAAACAAGAAACTGAAAAAATGGAATAATGAAAAAAATCCCGGAGTAAGTATTGCCGCGGCGGATTAGCCGTGCGTACTGGAGCGCCGTGTTGCGGTGCGCGCGACCGCCCGCCGTCGGGGGTTCGATTCCCCCCTCGGGCATGGGTGTTTGTGTTGTCCTTAGTTTAGTTTACCTTAGGTTAAGTAGTTTGTAAGCAGCCGATCTCTCACCAATGAAAACCTATGTCCATGGTTTGCTGAGAGTCGAGTAAGCATTAATTTCCATTCACTGCGACGACTGCACGCAACATAGATTGAAACAGCTTGAAATCACGTATCCATATGACCCATTCAAGCTCAGTTCAACCAAATGCCCGATTTGACTAGAGCCAATATACCTACCGGAAGTGGCAGCTCTGTGTTTTAAATGCCACAAACCGTATATGTCCAGATCACCTTAAAACATCATATGTCTCTGTTTATAAACAGTATATGCACAATGCGGAAAATTTCGTAATTTACTATCCTTCCTAGTGCAGCAGTTTGATAAACTTATTTTACGACGTTTTTCTTTGGGGGTTATAGTTTTATTTGTGGCTAAGTTTTTACTTGGCCTTGCTTTGTGCGAGTATATTCTTTGACGGGCACGCTAACAAATCGCTAGAACGAGACGCAACCTGTTGGAATCCAAGTAGGCAACGAAAGATGTGTTCGACAGACAGTTACGTAAATTGCTGAAGTGTCGTGTAAAAGAAAATAGTTCTCGAGAGGAAATCCAAGAACTTATACATCAGAAATGCATAAATGCTGACTAGATGGAGTGTGCAACTAGTGCGCAGAAATCTACGTCCCGCAGACTTATTTCTTCTATTTCGTAATGTCGATAAGCGAGGGTTAGCAACCGCGGCCGAGTATCAGCAACCGTGACGTCAGCAGAGGCGTGGCGAGGACCACGTGCTCGACTAAGGCACTGCAGCAGGCAGGAAATATGTCGTGGGAGGTTGGAATGCAAGCAAACTGTTTATTGTTTCAAAAGTAATCGCCACAACAGTTGATGCTTTTAGCCCTCTTCGAAAGAAGATAATAAATGCCGGTATGTAAAAAGTTTTGCAGTAAGCTACGGAACCATGATTGTACTAAAACATATAGGGGAGAGTAGCACACAGTGAAACTCGGTACACAGTGAAACATTTCATCTCAATTGTTTTTAATATTTTTTTCTTCTTGTTGGTATCCCAGTATGTTTATTATGATAAAATACATCTATGACTGTAATTGTGGACAGCTTGGTTGATTATTCTTGTTTCTATACGTTACTATTGGTTTTCGGTGGTCAGAAGTTACATTTAACGTCTCTTTGTAAGTTTAATATTTTTGATATAACATAAAGCTAAAAGAAATATTATGCTTTGTGATAAGATACACATCTTTAGCTGTATATTGGCCAGTTGTAGATTTGGTAGATCCGTAGGTTAAGTGTTGTGACTAACGTTTCAGTTTATGGCGACTTTGGTACACAGTGAAACACTTGTATGTGGTGCACAGTGAAACAGGACCATTGGCCTCAGATGATGTATGACTCCTCCTAACAATATGGAGGGTACTATGGAAGATGTTGAGGAAGCTATTGCAGTAACAACAGCAAAACATACATCTCGCCAAGAGAGTTTCGTGGTTTGCCCAAAGCATCTTCCAGATAAACAAGTGAACGTTCCAAAGATAGAAGCATAATATTAACATGAACACCAGAGCAAATAGCTTTGAGAAAAAGGACAGAGCTGGAAGAAAAGGAGAAATTCCAAAACAATGTATATTTTGTAGCTAACGTCTTGAGGTCAGTAGTGTGTGGTACTGAGTATGAAGTCTCATACCTTCGGGAAAAAAAATTACTTGTTTTTTATTCCCAGTTGCAGAAGACATAGTCTGTGTTTCGCATAAGGCCATTGCAATGATTTTGTCTCCTGTGTTGCCTATGACTACGAAGAGACTCTTCAACCACCAGTATATTCGTTTTCCAATAAATTTTGGTGCACTTAATATTCACTGAAAAAAATTTAGTATCTGTTAATGTTTGTACTTGTATTTAACATATTTATATTTCATAAGTCACTCAGAATTAATAAATACAAAAAATGGCAGCTGTTTCACTGTGTACTATACACGGTACACAGTGAAACATTTGCGGAGGTTGTTTAAAATTGTTATTTCACTTATTATTAGTATCAGAATTATTAACTTTTGTATCAAAATATTGACAAACTATTGTTCTTTCAAGTAAATAAAGAAAATTTGTTTTGTGAGTAGTATTTTATACGAAACAATCAAAAGGGTAATTTTTGTTTCACTGTGTACTACTCTCCCCTACCTCTTCCTTCGAAACAAATAGTCGGCCACGAATGTTTCAATCAGGGCTCCAAAATAATAATAATAATAATAATGATAATATTAATAATGATAACATGTAAATCCCACAGGGAAAAATCGGTACTGAATGGGGGATATGTAAGGGCTTTCGTGGGAAACTTTTGCTGTGTTGTCGAATCAACCTTGGCAGCATGTGACCGGGCGTTATTCTGCAGTAGAACGAAGCCGTTTCGAATACGATGTAGAAGTATCACTGGGAAACCCTCCATACGATACTAATACTTTCATTTGATGTTTTAAATAGTTTTGGAGCTCTGAAGAAAGACATTTGTCGCCGTCGATTTGCTTCGGACTTAGAGGTCTTGTCTCATAGTCGGATAAATGTATTAACTGTTGTGGCAATTAGGTTTAAAATAAAAATAAAAATATTCAAATGTTTGTTAAGCGTAAGGGACTTAATTGCGGAGTCATCAGTCCCTCAAATTACAAACTGCTTTTGAACTACCTTGTACTAAAGACGACACAAATATACATGCCCGAGGGGGGATTCGAACCCCCGACGGGGAACGGCCTCGCGCATCGGAGCATAGCGCTTCAATGCGCTCGGCCGCGGCATAAAAATAAAGAAAAAAGGTGCCTGTATTTTTCCGAGGTGAAACAACATGCATTAGTAGAATAAAAAAATCGCTAACTTCAACTTGAGGGTGAGCTCAAGAATTCAACAAATTTCAATTACCTATGCCTGCGTTTCTCTCAGCTTGGCAATAATATCACCTGCAACGCTGTTAGTACCGTCGTCCATAAGTTCAATGGTTGCACTGTGTTAAATTTTGTGTAGAAAAAATTCTGTAAGATTGTTAACGGTGTGTAACTGATTCTTATCTGACTGATTAAATTTAAACTGGTAAATAAAAACTCTTACCAAGGTGCTATCGGCTCACTCACAGTAAATAACATTTGAAATATGTAGATTTGTGTGGTATTGGTTCAAAGCGTTCTAACCGTTCTTGAGCAGCTAAGCGGTCACCCAGCTTTTTCTGTTTGCTGAACTGGATGTGACAGCACTTTCGACTGACTCGATATTGCTTGATTTTTTTTCCCTGGATGCAACACAAAACGAAGTTGAAGTACGAGGTACGACATTCCAAGTGGATTGGAGCATCGTGTTGCTACAGCGTGTGCGATGTAAAGTTTTCAATATTTATAGAAATCCTTGTACCTAGTACTACAAACGTAAATTGCATTTAATGGTGGGTATTTTGAAAACGTATGAACGTGGCTTAGATTTTATGGAGGTGTTTACGAAGACTTACTTGGTGATTTTTAATTTTTTGGCTATTGCTTATCAAGTTTGTAACTCAAGTGAAAGTCAAGTTTTGTTTGTTCTTTCAAAGCAATTATTCAAAAAATGTTTATACGTCATTTTCATGTTTCAATAACAATTCGAACTATAGAACATATTCTTTAAGACTCTAGTAAAAAGAGAAAGGGTCTCTTACTGCAACTCTTGAATCATCCATGTATTTCACGTCCTTGACTTCTACTTAATGTGTCTATCGAAACATAGGTAGCCAAGTGTATATAGTATTTGTTTCAAATCAGTTACTTCTTAAATATTCGAAATTTATTATTACATTATCCCCGTTACGTTAGGTCAGTCAGGTAGGGGTATAACCACTAGACTGGCTGAATACGAGGGGAGTTGGCGACTAAAAAAGAGAGATTCCACATTTGCAGAATATGCCTTAAATGAATGCCATGCCTTTGACATTAAATGTGATGTTCTCCTCAGAGCAAATAAAGGCAGAAAGCTGACAGTGCTTGAAGTTCTCTCTATCAACAAACACCAAGCTCAGAAACCAAATCTAATTCTCAATGATCAGACCCAATTTCAATATTCACCGTTATTAAAATAACAGCTATTATGTATAATTCTGCCACCATGCTTGTTGAAATTGTGTAATGTCTCTCACTCACATTCCAATGTTTTTCCTTTCTTGTGTTACTCACACCATTCTCGTGGAAACCAGCGAATTTTAATATAGGCTATATACTTCAATATGCTCCTTTATTCCATATTCACATACTCCAAACTTATGTAACTGTCCCCCTCCAAAATTTAATTTTTAGGTTTCCCTCACTCACCTGTTCCTTCCTACTTTTGTTCGTACATATAAGTTGATTTAATATACAATTGTACGTACTGGTACACTCACTGGGCCATATGTTTGTTTCACCTTATTTGTTGAAAATTAATGTATAGTTATTTCTTAGTTACAGTTTTGTTTTAATTGCTTGGCCGTCTCTGTTTGTTATAAAATACTTAAACGCTACATAGTCTATGACTGACACATATCTTTGTAAAATGTTTGTACTCGAAACACTCCCCTAAGAAGCCGAAAGCTAGTACACCACAAAATAAATATTATTGTGGAACAAATATATAGTGTACACAGTCATTTAATATGCCCATGTTCCACAAGAAGCCTAAAGCTAGTTCACAACAAAATAAATATTATTGCGGAAGAAATATATAGTGTACACAGTTAATTAATATGTCCATGTTTCATCAAGAATCGACGGGAGAGTCCATAAATATTAGTCTAGATCACCTACCAGAAGAACGCGACGATTCCTTGTCATTACGCGAATTTCAGGATGGCAAATCGATCGGTTTGGCGTCTAAAGCTGGAAAATCCTAATTATCGTTGTATTCGAAACCACTGCTAGCACACTGAAATAGCTGCGGCGAATTAGCCGTGCGTACTGGGGCGCCGTGTTGCGGTGCGCGCGACCGTTTGCCGTCGGGGCTTCGAGTCCCCCCTCGGACATGGGTGTTGTCCTTAGGTTAGTTTACCTTAGTTTAAGTAGTTTGTAAGCTACGGACTAATGACCACGCAGTTGAGTCTGATATATTTACAAACATTTGAATTTGAACACTGAAATACAGTTAAATTCCCGAATTTCAGATCTCCGATAGTAGTTATTATCATAGTTAAATTTGCGAAATAATTGTCCTTAATGATATTTTTTCATCAACAAATGTGTGGCAAGACAATATACGTTGCTTAGAGACGACTTCCTTGCAATTCAACGCAACGGAATTGCAATTTGTTAAACAGTATAGGAACAGTTGAAGACAAACAGCACATTCGACTGACTTGATACTTCTTGATTTTTCCTTGTATTCGTATCTCCTATCCAACCGAGTTCAAACCCTGATCAAACTTGAAAAAACTCACACTATAAACATTGTTTGTAGCGTCGCTTTCTACAAAACGCCATTGTTTCCACTTTATTTCTGTTATCAAGAAATGTTTCAGCTCTTTGGAGTCATTTTCACTTTATACCTTAGAAAATATGGTACATGATTGACTTTCCTGTTTATTCTATGTTACTATTAATTTTAGGTCTGAAGACTGGAATACTAATGTCTAGTTCCGATGTAATTGCTCAATATAAAATTAAAGGAAAGATATTCCGGTTTCAAATCATGAATATAGACGACGTACTATATACAAGAAAGGAATCTTAATCCAGCATTTCCTGTGACACACCCGGTGTCCCAGGGAAAGGGTAGAAACAATAATTCCAAGTAAAAAAATTGTCTAGTAAACATGGAATCTGATGAAAACCCGTTGCAGGAAGTTTTAGATTTATGTACATTCCGAAAACTGACAAATGAAGGTAAATAAAGAAAAGTGTGAAGTCGTCCACTTGAGTTACAAAATGAACTCGTTAAACTACGTCTACATGTTCAATCAACGAAGTCTGAAGGCCTTAAATTCAAATATATACATAGGAATTACTATTATGACAATCTTAAATAGGAAATAACACATAGACAATGTTTAGAGAAGGCGAACCAAAGGCTGCGTTTTATTGGCAGAACACTTTGAAGATGCAACGGAACTACGAAAGAGACGGCTTGTCCGTCTTTTGCAGTAATGCTACGCGGAGAGGGAGCCATATAAGGTTGGACTGACGGAGAAGATCAAAAGAGTACAAAGAAGAATGGCACGTTTGAACTATCCCGATACAGAAGAGAGACTGCCACGGAAATGATATCACACATCTTTTATTGCGATGAGATTTATTTATGAAATTCTGGCTGACCATTATCTCACTTCTTTTGCTTCTGAATGCGAAAATAAATTGTTGACTCCCACCTGCGTAGGGAGAAATGATCGCCAAAATAAAATACAAGAAATCAGAGCTCTAGCTGAGAGATTTAGATGTTCTTTGTTCCCGCGCACGACTCGAGAATGGAATGGTAGATGACTAGTGTGAAGGTAGGTCAATGAACCCACTGCCAGCCACTTAGATGAGATCTGCAAGGTACACATGTCCATGTAGATGTATGCTCTAAGCTGAATACTGAAAGAGCCATCAGCACTTGTTTAGCTTCACAACTATGCTGCTCAAAACAATTAGGGGATCAGGTGAGATACTGTACACGATATACATATGGTAACGTATTTTATTCAGGTATTGGTTACAATTGAAATTTGTGATACTGTACGATATTTTCCTGTCTCAACTTTTTACTCGAGGTTTACAAATCGTTTACTTAAAGCGAGGCACCAAGGGGCTACCGTAATAGTGAAAAAGTCATTCTCGTTGCCCTCCAATGTGGCGTGTGATCATCTCGGATGGCCAGTACAGTTACACACCTGCGTGGCGTGGACAGTTTGAGGTTATCAATCAGCTCTTGAGGGACATTTGGTCACCCGTCCGTGAGTGCAATATCCAGTTTTGCAACCGTTGTGGGAGATGCTGGTCTGGTTGCATTGCGTCTGCCAAGTGCATCCCAGACATTCCGGTGAATAAGCTGGCCACTCCATTCGTTCAATTCCCTCAGCTTCAAGCATGTTGACTACCAGTGCAGCTCTGTGGGGCCAAGCGTTACCGTCCACGAAAAGGAACCCATCTCCTATGACACCAGCGTTAGGGCACAACAAAAGGTCGAAGGACCTCGTCTCTAGGCCTCAGAGCAGTCAAAGTGCCATTCTGATCTTCATATAGATCCGAGCGTCTCCCAATACTGACTCCTGCCCACATCATTCGTCCACCACCATGATTTGGTGATGCTTCCTGTACATAGGCAACATTGTTCCGAGGCCCACGGAATCAAATCATGGTGGTGGACGAATGGTGTGGGCAGGATTCAGTATTAGAAGATGCTCGGACCTCTATGAAGTTCAGAATGGCGCTTTGACTGCTCTGTGGTGTAGAGACGGGATCCTTCGACCTTCTGTTGTGCCCTAACGCTGGTGCCATAGGAGATGGGTTCATTTCCGTGGACGATAACGCTTGTTCCTTTAGATGAGGGAACGACGATTGTCCTGCTGAACACCAAACTTTTTACTCATCTGTGAACAGAACCTGGCGTCATTCGTTACGACTCCAATCTTAATGCTCCTCCGCCCATTTTCAACGTGCTAAACGAAGTCCAACAGAAAGACGTCGAACCATATTAGCTCATTCTGGCAATGACGATACTTCAGAACCTAGATATCTCAACTGATCCAATTGTTTTTTACTGAACAAGTGTTCACAGCTCTTCAGGTATACTTTTTGAAGCCCATGTTTACGAGATAATGTTTTCTGGTTTGGCCTATAGTATCACGACTCGAAATGTTTACAGCAAAGAGCTTACAGTAGATGAGATTTGTTTCTCAGTATCGTAAATGAAGCAGTGCTCTTTGCTATCTAGGTAAGCTTTTTAAAGACTATGTGAAATACAGTTTTTTGCAGTCATATATATATAATTTCTCATCGGTGTTTTTTGTGGGTACGCCATATCTTCCGTATTACTTATCCCAAATTAATGATTGGGGTATCATTTTCAAGGTTTCATTCTCCACTAATGACGAAAAATACACAGATAGTTTGAAGTTATTGTTTTCACACAAAAAAACTTTATTTTCTAAAACACACAGTTAAACGCTCACCCTTATGCTCCCACGTTAAAATTCGTATTTTGACTCAGAACATGAGGGCAAATGGTGATTCCGTTTTCACTGAATAGTTGCTTAAACTGGGTAACTGTGATTTAGAAATTCAAACAGAATTATTCAATGAAGCGATTTTCACTGCCACAGAAATCAATGAACAGAATGTTTCGCAATTCTGTTCAACGGCGATTCTATGTCCAAAAAATGACGGCTGTACTCTAATTAATGAATTTGTGGTTTACAATTTGTTACCTGGAGAGGAAAAGTTTTACCTCAGTTCTGATTCTGTCCAACTTGAAGTAACAAACAACATTCAGTTGCACCCCGCAGAATTCTTGAACTCTTAAAATCCGTCCGGTTTACCACCTCATCAATCGCTTTTAAAGAAAATGCTATAATTATTTTAATTATAAATCTTAACGCTAATCGAGGATTAATTAATGTACAAGATTAGTGGTAACTCACTTGGGCGAGTACATCACCACTGCTAAATTCATTGATTCATTGACTCCGATAAAACTGTGCTAATACCCCGCATTAACTTCACACCTTCTGATCAAACCATGCCGTTCCAAATGTTAAGAAGACAATTCCCAATAAAAGTAGCCTTCGCTATGACCATGAATGAAGCCCAAGGTCAAACGCTTCAAATAGCAGGATTATATTTACCAAAATCTGTTTTTTCGCGTCGCTTATCGTGGATTTTTATACGAGTTCGCTCATTCAGTGATATTTATGTTGTACCAAAGACACATAAAGCCAAAAAGTCAACGATGATCACATTATAACTACTAACATTGTTTTCATAGAAGTTTTGTCAAACAAACAAGTTTTCAAAACATAAAATAAACATGAAAAAGTCAGTATCTGATTTTTTATGTTTCACAATTAATGATATTGTATTTAATTATATAAATGTTCTTACAATGAGACTAATATTTGTTACCACTATTCAAAGTTTATTATTTTTTATACATGTCTACTTGCCTTTTTTCCATTACTATCTTGCCGGCCGCAGTGGCCGAGCGGTCTGCGGCGCGCCAGTCACAGTCTGCACGGCCGCTACGGTTGGGGGTTCGAATCCCCCCTCGCACATGGATGTTTGTGTCGTCTTTAGTATAAGGTAGTTCATAAGTAGTTTGTAAGTTTAGGGACTGATGATCCAGCAGTTAAGTTCAAAATGTTCAAATGTTTGTATAGTCTATGGGACTTAACTACGGGGTCATCAGTCCCTAAACTTACAAACTACTTATGAACTAACTAAGACTAAGGACGGCACAAATATCCATGCCCGAAGGGGGATTCGAACCCCCGACCGTAGTGGCCGTGCAGACCGTGACTGAAGCGCCTCAGTCCCCTCGGCCACCGCGGCCGGCAGCAGTTAAGTCCCTTAAGCTTAACAAACATTTGAACATTCGAACCATTACTATGTTACCGATCTGTGGCTCATCAGGATAGAGTGCAAATTATTTGCACGGTTCAACTAGTCTCTTAATATTTACCATGTTTCCTGGTCCACGTCTTACGGTTCAAATGTTTGTTAAGCTTAAGGGACTTAACTGCGGGGTCACCAGTCCCTAAACTTACAAACTTCTTATGAACTACCTTACACTAAAGACGACACAAACATCCAATTCTCGAGGGGGGATTCGAACCCCCGACCGTAGCGGCCGTGCAGACTGTGACTGGCGCGGCGCAGTCCACAGTCCCCTCGGCCACCTCGGCCGGCCCTCTTATGTTTAAATGTGTCTTTATGATTTGAACATTGTACCGTGGAACTTTTACGTGGAGGTGTTTCTGAGTCATGGTTGCTTAAGAATGAAGTAATATTGGGGTAAAACATCCCGTCGACAGCGTGGCCAGTTGAGACGGAACTCACCTTTGAGTTTTTCGGCAAAGATGTGAAAAGAGTTCGGCAGTGCCTTTGAAAAGACCCATCCCGACATTTGCCTGGGGAGATTTAGAGAAATGAGGGAAAACGTAAATCTGGATGGCTGGAGGTGGATTTGAACCACCAACCTCCCGAATGCGAGCCCAGTGTGTTATCACTGCGCCACCTCGCTCGTTGGTAGCTAAGGATACCAGCAGGGATCTGACGTGAACTATAACGTTACGACAGTGACAAACTCAGGAAGCGATTGCTGGAATGCTGCGTGCACTGTGATGCTTGATCGTGTGCGTTAGTCTTTTCTCATTTTTTATTTTCCAGTACGACTCTACAGCACCAGAAAGTACCGGCAATCGCTATGATCATTATGTCAGTTCTGCTTTGGCGATTTTACAGAAAAGAATCGTACGTACACTGAAGAGCCAAAGAAACTGGTACACCTGCCTAACATCGTGTAAACCCCGCAAGCACGCACAACTGTCGCAACACGACGCCGTATGGGGTCGACTAATGTCTGAAATAGTACTGGAGGGAACTGATACCACGCATCCTGCAGGGCTTCCCATAAATCCGTAAGAGTGCGAGGGGGTGGAGATCTCTTCTGAACAGCACGTCGCAAGACATCCCAGATATGCTCATTAATGTTCATGTCTGAAGAATTCGGTGGTGTTTAAACTCAGAAGAGTGTTCCTGGGGCCACTCTGTAGTAATTCTGGACGGGTGCGGTGTCGCATCGTCCAGCTGGAATTGTCCAAATCCCCCAGAATACACAATGGACGTGACTGGATGCCGGTGATTAGCCAGGATGTGTACGTACGTGTCACCTGCCAGGGTCTTATCTAGACCTATCAGGAGTCGCATATCACTTCAACTACACATGCCCCACGCCATTAAAGAACGTCCACCAACTTGGACATTCACTTGCTGACATGCACGGCCCATGGTTTCTTGTAGTTGTCTCCGTACTCGTAAACGCCCATCTTTTCGATACAATTGGAAACGAGACTCGTTAGAAGGAAGGAATCTTAGGGTTTACGGTCCCATCGACAGCTTGGTCATTAGGGACGGAGCTAACGCTCGGAGGTTTTGGGTAAGGATGGGAAAGGAAATCGGTCATGCCCTTCGAAAAGAACCATCCCGGCATTTGCCTAGAGTGATTTAGGAAAATCACGGAAAACCAAATCTGGATGGCCGGAGGTGGATTTGAACCACCGTCCTCGCGAATGCGAGTCCAGTGTCTTACCACTGCGCCACCTCGCTCGGTGAGCCGGCCGCGGTGGCCGAGGAGACATGCGCTCCAGTCACGGTCTGCACGGCCACTACTGTCGGGGGTTCGAATCCCCCCTCGGGCATGGATATTTATGCCGTCCTAGTTCATAAGTAGTTTGTAAGTTTAGGGACTGATTACCCCGTAGTTAAGTCCCATAGACTATACAAACATTTGAACATTTTTTTTCGCTCGGTGAGACTCGTTAGATCAGACGACATATTACCGCGTTGACGGGCTCAGGCGAATCGTAAAGGTTTGTGCCGTGCCGTCAGCTGCGAAAGCCCATATCTATGATATTTCGTTGAATGGTTTACACGCTGATACTTGTTGATGGCCCGGCATTAAAAAACATAGAATTTTTCGAAAGTGTTGCACTACTGTAACATTGAACGATTCTCTTCAGTCGTCGTTGGTTCCGTTCGCGCAGGATCTTTTGACAGACGGAGATTTGATGTTTTAACGGATTCCCGGCATTCGCGCTGCACTCGTGAAATGGCCATACGGGACATCCGCACATCATCATTTCCTCGGACATACTGTGTCCCGTCTGTCGTGCGCCGACTGTAACATAACGACTAAACTCATTTACATCGTGATAGCCTGCCATTGTAGCAGCAGTAACTGATTAACACCTGCGCCAGACATATGTTGTCTTATACAGGGTGTTACAAAGGTACGGCCAAACTTTCAGGAAACATTCCTCACACTCAAAGAAAGAAAATATTTTATGTGGACATGTGTGCGGAAACGCTTATTTTCCATGTTAGAGCTCATTTTATTACTTCTCTTCAAATCACATTAATCACGGAATGGAAACACACAGTAACAGAACGTACCAGCGGGACTTCAAACACTTTGTTACAGGAAATGTTCAAAATGTCCTCCGTTAGCGAGGATACATGCATCCACCCTCCGTCGCATGGAATCCCTGATGCGCTGATGCAGCCCTGGAGAATGGCGTATTGTATCACAGCCGTCCACAATACTAGCATGAAGAGTCTCTACATTTGGTACCGGGGTTGCGTAGACAAGAACTTTCAAATGCCCCCATAAATGAAAGTCAAGAGGGTTGAGGTCAGGAGAGCGTGGAGGCCATGGAAGTGGTCCTCCTCTACCAACCCATCGGTCACCGAATCTGTTGTTGAGAAGCGTACGAACACGTCGACTGAAATGTGCAGGAGCTCCATCGTGCATGAACCACATGTTGTGTCGTACTTGGAAAGCCACATGTTCTAGCAGAACAGGTAGAGTATCTCGTATGAAATAAGTGAGCGTAAGGTGGAAGAACGTGAGGCCTAATCAAGACATCACAATTCCTGCCCAAACGTTCACAGAAAATCGGTGTTGATGACGTGATTGCACAATTGCGTGCGGATTCTCGTCAGCCCACACATGTTGATTGTGAAAATTTACAATTTGATCACGTTGGAATGAAGCCTCATCCGTAATACTAAAATGAGCTCTAACATGGAAATTAAGCGTTTCCGGATACATGTCCACATAACATATTTTCTTTCTTTGTATGTGAGGAATGTTTCCCGAAAGTTTGGCCGTACCTTTTTGTCACACCCTATATAAGGTTCGTTCGAGTGGCGGTCGCAAAGATCCGAAACGGTTTGAGGCGTTCGAATGGCTCTTTCGACTCTTCCTGACGAGATCTGACTGACCAATCAGGTGTTCGAGTGGCGGACCTGATACTTTGAAATCGTTTATTGAAGTAAGCAGATTTTCGTCAAACCGTTTTCTGTCTGACTTTAAAGCGTTTAACAAACTTTCTCCAAAAAGACAAGCCTGCACATTTGTGAAGATTTTATAGTTTTTTTCTGTTCACACAGAGTAAAATATCTGTAATAAACCGAGTTTTGTATATTAGACAGGCATTCTTTGAACTTATGTGGTCTTCTAATAAAGTACATCCACTTCTTATTACATCCATACAAAATATAAATGACAGTGAGTTGCGGACATTTTCATAACATGCGAATTTAAAGGTAAATGCAGACGTTTTTACAGTTTGGATTGTGATATATTGGCCTGAAAATGAACTGAAAATATTCCCACTGAGATTTTCTGTGGCATCTGTTAATGAAGTGGTTAACACATGGGGATAATGTGTTGGCCAGTAATTCCTTCACAACAGACATTGGCACTGATGGATTTTTATAACCAACATGTAGCTTTATATGGGCCACTATAGCGTCTCACAATCACTGGTTCCGTCTGTTTCTCCTTGTGGTTATTATAGTGCCAATATGGGTGTTCCTACACAAAAAGGTTACCGTGTAACTTCTGGGAAAATCATGTAAGGTGATAATTCCTGCACAACACCTGCAATTCTTTTTTTTTTATTTTTTTGTATATAAATTTGTATATATTTCATTTTTTGAATTTTATTCTAACACATAATAATGGGACAAAATGCATATGAAGTTGTATGTTACTGAAAATTCCTTTCGCATACCACTAGCCTAATTTACCTTATTTTTGAGTGTGGTTTTGTCAGGTTGAATTTGCTACCGTACATTATTTATAAATGAGGGAAATATTAGTGATAAATACTGTGGCTTGCTATTTCACATTCAAATGATTTATAATGTAAGGTGTTGTATGAATAATTTAACAAATTATCTGCATGGTTTAAAGTTGGTTAATGGGTACGTTGGGCGACTGCCGAAGATAGGAAGGTGCCAACTAGCGCTATGGATGGTCAAACCACGAAACAGGTGAAATAAACGTTACAGTTGGCTTCGGAGTTGCGAACTGTCGAAAAACGCGCATGCGCAGTGGAGGCCTTTCAAACTGTCAGTAACTATCAGAAACTAGCTGAAAACCCGACGTTGCCCGGGATGTTACATATCTGCCAGGCTGCATGTGAAACTGCAGTAGGTGTAGATGGAAAGCTCATGTTATAAAAATCAGGTTCCAGGCTTCCGATTCTGACTTTCCGGATATACACCAATTTCAAACCAAAAGTTTATTGATACCACTTACTCTTCGATTTCTTTTTAAATTATAAAGTAAATAATTTTATCATTTCAGTATACTTGAATTTCGTCAAGAAATAAGTTGACTCTGAAAAACGGAACATAGATGTTTGCGTTAAACTTCGATAGGTAATAAATAATTGTCTATTAGTATCTAATTCATTTCGCCGGAGTGGCCGAGTGGCCGAGCGCATTTAGGCGCTGTGTTACGATGCGCGAGGCTGTTTCCCGGTTCTAATTCCCCCCCCCCCCCTCGGGCATGGATGCTTGTGCCGTCTTTGGTATAAGGTAGTTCATAAGTTGTGTATAAGTTTAGGGACTGATGACCCCGCCGTTAAGTCCCATAACCTTAACAAACATTGAAAATTTTGAAGTAAAAGAACTTTTAAGATTTCTTTTTTCCTAATGCAAAAAACTTTCCCCCTCTATATAACACACAAATAGAAACACACACGACATATCTATATCTTCCGGCTCTAATATGTATAAATTCTTTGGTGAGCCCGCCCCTGACATGAAGATGCCAAATCCATTCCAAAGTATTTAATAGATTGCCCTGTAATTTATTAATCGTAATAGAAAATGCATATTCCAATGGAAACTGCAGTCTCTTGAAGGTAGATTTGTGGGATATTATGGGTATTCGTTGGGTGTGCTCTGTTTCATTCTGTTTCTTTCCTTGTAGCTCTATGGAAGTAAACTGCTTTCGCTTCCAGCCGGATGGAGCAATTTTCCATGAACGTTACTGTTTACGTGCTCATATGTCATGAACTACGTGTCGGAATGTGATAAAATTTAGAGGCTACATTCAACTATATATGTGTATACTGTCTGTAAATCTTCCTGTCGCTACAATTTGTAGTGTTCAAATTATAAATTGTAACGTCATACCGAGAGCCGTAGTTTTACTCCATAAACAGCGGAAAAGTAGTAAGCGAGAAAGGTTTTTCCTTTCATCATTTTACTATGGTTGCCAGCGAGGAAAAGTTTAATAAAGGTTTGAAATTATGTTTAAAGTTTGTTGTAAGTCGCTAAGTACTGTCAATCTCATACAGTGTATTTCGAAAGTCTCGCCGCATTATATGGCATTTTTTCGATTTCTATTGGTTATGACGTAATATCTTTTGAACCATGTGCCGCATGTGATTCTTAACCATGCAGCAATTGTTACCTCGCGGTAAGGACTGTGTGTACCAAATTTGGTTGAAATCGGTCCAATGGTTTAAGAGAAAATGAGCAGCATTGTCGCAAAATGCAGCAGTTTTTCGCGCATCTCATTGTTTATGACGTCATATCTCGAGAACTACATATCGTATGTGATTGTTACACCTACGGCGATCGTCTTCATGGATTGAAGCTTACGTGTACAAAATTTCATAAAGATTGGAACAAAAATGTAGATTTGTATGCAACACGTACAGACATACGGACACTCTGCTTTATATAATAGCGTTTGGGGCACTCGAACGAATCTATAGGCGTTGCTGACCGCAACGCTGTCCGCTGAGTGTTTGCGTACGACTGCCTATTCTAGTTTGTTTGGCTTTCAGTGTATGTGTAGCCAGTTCTGTACGTTGTTTCACTGCCCCGCTCCTCGTCCCTCGTGCTGTCACAATGGCTGTACAGACGGAAGCCGGTTACTGCCACCGTGCAACCGCCTTTGTGCGGTAACGACCAATTCGGCGATGCGCTGAAGGTCACATTCCGTTCAGCGAGGCCGCGGTCTGCCTACAGGCCTTAAGCTCTCGTTTGTTTACGCTTGCGGCCGAGTGCTGGGTTATCGTGGCCGTACTCTTGAGCTGTGGCGGGGCCGCCGAGATATGCGCTCCATATGGCGTGTGTAACAACGTGACACTGTACGCCGTAGGAATTCCAGCGACCGTCCTGAGCGGGGACCAAGTGACGTTTCTCAACCAGTTCGTTAAAGAATGTTTCAGTGTTTGCACACCTATAAGACTAAACTCTAGAGGTTATCGATCTCTAGACTTACAACCTACTGAGACTGACTAAAGTAACTTGTGCTAAGAACAACACACACACACACACACACACACACACACATATGCCCGAGGGAGGACTCGAACCTTCGACGGGGGACGGCCGCGCTGTACGTAGCAAGGCTCCTTACACCGCACGGCTATTCCCGCGCGGCACCAGTTTAATAGCAATAGCTCCTAACGTGAAACTTCCTGGCAGATTAAAATTGTGTGTCGGAACCGGGACTCGAACCTGGGACCTTTGCCATTCGCGGGCAAGCGCTCTACCGACTGAGCTATCCCGACACGACTCACGATGCCGCCTCACGACTTTACTTCCGCCAGTACCTCGCCTCCTACTTTCCAAACTTCACAGAAGCTCTCCTGCGAAACATGCAAGACTAGCACTCCTGGAAGAAAGGATATGGTTGAGACATGGCTTAGCCACAGCCTAAGGGATGTTTCCAGAATGAAACTTTCACTCTGCAACGGAGTGTGCGCTGATATGAAACTTCCTGGCAGATTAAAATTGTGTGCCAGAACCGGGACTCGAACCTGGGAACTTTGCCATTCGCGGGCAAGCGCTCTACAGACTGAGCTATCCCGACACTGTTGTCATATATCCTATGTGTCGTGCTCTTTTGTTTTTGGGTCAGGAACCTTCCCGGGCGTACGGTGAACAATTCACCAAAGTTTCATTGCAATGACATGAATGGTTTATGAACACATAGAATATATGTTTCGATCACTTAAAAGTTTAGACAATGATATGTTACTTTACTCCTAACGGGGTAGAAAAAATTATAGAATCAGCAAAACAATTTCATTCTAGATCGTATATTTCTGAGAAGAAAGGAAGGAAGGAGGAATATCAGGGTTTCACGTCCCGTCGACATCGTGGTGATTAGAGACGTAGCTCACAATCGGACATTTTTTGTCAGGGACGAGGAAGGAAATCGATCGTTCCCTATGATGGGGGCCATCCCGGAATTTGCAAACATAAAGCAGGATGGCCGGAAGTGGGATTGAACCACGTCCTCCCGAATGCGAGTCTAGTCTGTTACCACTGCGCTATATCCGAGAAGCCGTATGAAAAATATTTTCAACTTTCATCCACGTGTAATCACTCCAATTCAGTATTTTCGGTACCTAGCCAACACTGGACCTCGAGTAAGTACAAATGTTAGCAGAGCTTCGTCAACACACCGTACCATTCATCTTGCAGGCATTATCGTATGCTGTTCAAACTCCAAAAGTTCACGTCTCCTCGTGATAACTGTCCTATTCTGACATCTCTGCACGTAAATAAACAACTGAAGATTGTTTGTCGAAACTGTCCAAATTTAGTGTCTGAAGGTCGGCAAAAGGCGATATTTTGCAACTATTTGAGATGGGATAAAGACCTCATTCTTCCTTATTTTACGGTATTTTATGGCTACAGAGGAAACACATGCCGGTGCTGACAGAAAATATGTTGACTTGACAATCAACGGAAGGCCTGACTTAACGAGACAAAATATAGGACGTACCCAAATGAATAGCTTTCTAGTATTTGTTACTGACCTTACCGTTACACATTATACATAAAATGAACTAGAAACTCAACGAGTTTGTCCTACAAGTGATCATACCGTATACTGATGCTACTCTTCTGGATAGGATCGTCTTCAGTGATGAATCGACATTTCATCTAAGTGGACTTGAAACACTTATGTGCGTATCTGGAGGTCAGCAAATCCCCACGAAACGGTACAACTGCAGCGAGACGACCTAAATCAATTATTTTTCATATTCCGGCGGAAAGTGTATGGGCCTTTCTTTTAGGCTGATTGGTTAAACAACGTTGTTCCAGACCGCTGAATTGCCCGCAAGGTATCTGATTACAGAGGTTGTTTCGCATGGCCTCCACGTTCACCAGATGTGACGCCTTGCGAATTTTTTTAAGGATGGGGTGTATGTGCCTCCGCTACCAGCTGACCTAAGCGACAAACTACATAGCATTTAAGCTGCAGTTGAATCAATTACTCCAGACACATCGATGAAGGTTTTGGACGAACTGGGCTGTCGACTCGATGTGTGTCGTGCGACGAAGAGGTCTCATATTGAATACAGACTACTTGAGTTCCCTTTCACTTGATGTATAATTAGTACTGGTAAGGTCACTGTAACGAATTCTACAAACGTTTAAACCCCCTGTATTAATTCTGGTACTCCCCGTCATTATTGATAAGGAATAATCAAATAAAAATGAGACGGAAGGAGAAAATAGCTAAACGGTTTATTACTTCAAAATTAATCACAATAACTGTTAAGCCCCGAGTAAGGCACGACAGCAATGGCTTCTTGGAGAAGTATTTGTGGTCACTTACGTAAACACTGATTCACCCAGATGTGAACTTAATTGTCCGAAGCAAATCGACGGCCACGAATGTCTCTCTTCAGTACTTCTAAACTATGGAAATCACACTGGGAGATATCCAGACCGTGTGGAGGATATGTAACGCCTTCCCACTGAAACTTCTGCAAATTGTTAGAAACGGAATAATTCCGTTCAAGGCTAATATTCAGCCATATGTGCCCATTGTTGTTTCTATTATGATTCTGAAGTTTTGTTGGGAAGCTCATCCATATCCGCCATAGTTTTGATCTCTCTCCGTAATTTCCCGTATTTATTTGGAGAACTGAAGAAAAACCTTCATGGCCGTCGATCTGATTCTGTACCTTTGTACAGTCATGGTTCTTTATCAAAACACAAACATTTTTCCATAAAGACGTTCACGATGTTGTCTGACGATGGAATACATGTAGTAAGCCGGCCGCGGTGGCCGAGGGGACTGAGGCGCTTCAGTAACGGTCTGTACGGCCACTACGGTCGAGGGTTCGAATCCCCCCTCGGGCATGGATATTTGTGTCGTCTTTAGTATAAGATAGTTCATAAGTAGTTTGTAAGTTTAGGGACTGATGACCCCGTAGTTAAGTCCCATAGACTCTACAAACATTTGAACATTTTGAACATGTAGTAACACTTTTGGCGATTATTATGAAATAATCAAGAGCTTACTTACTTTTTAGGATTTCGTGCTTCAGTTGTTAAACGTGGACCCTTATACTATATCTTCGTTAACCGTCAGTCTAACAGTTCGTTTATTTAGATCCCTTGTATCTCGGGAAGAAGTAGATTTATGAACTTGAAATTTTCTCACGTACTAAGGTTTGAGGTCTTTTGGCTGAGTTAATGCACTATAACATACGGTATTTGTTTTTACATTCGCAAAAACTCTATCATCAAAACCTATAGGGTACGTTCCACTGACGTAGAATCATGCAATTTAGCAACAAACAAGATTTCACAGTGTCGCGCTGGATTGGCCGTTCGGTTCTAATCATCATGTCAGCGACTGGTCGGCCGCTCCCGCCTGAGATTCGAGACCCCCTCGGGCATGGGTGTGTGTGTTATCCATAGATTAGTTTAAGTCAGTTAAAGTAATGTGTAAGGCTGGGGACTGATGACCACGCTAGTCTGGTCCCGTAGCTTAACAAACATTTGAACAGCCGGCCGCGGTGGCCGAGGTGACTGAGGCGCTCCAGTCACGGTCTGCACGGCCACTACGGTCGGGGGTTCGAATCCCCCCTCGGGCATGGATATTTGTGCCGTCCTAGTTCGTAAGTAGTTCATAAGTAGTTTGTAAGTTTAGGGACTGATGACCCCGTAGTTAAGTCCCATAAGCTTAACAAACATTTGAACATTTTTGAGGGTTTCAAAAGTAAAAAATTAATTAATCAATCAAAAATCATAAAATGGTGAGTTCATTGCAATGTTCAATCATGTGTAGGTCCTCCACGAAGCCTCGGGCATTACTAAATATGACGGGGCATGCTACGTACCAACGTAATGCAGCGCTCTTGAGACATATTTTCCCACTCCTCAATGGTACCGTCCCCGAGAGCTTTTTCAGTCGTTAATGCAGAATGTTGGCGTCTAGAAATTGCTCTTTTGAGCAAGCTCCATGCATGCTGCATATCAGGTGAGTAAGCTGGCCAGTCCATTCTTCGGATCCTACGTCCTCTCAGATACCGACAGACAACTGCGAGCACAATGAGGTCGTGGGTTATCACCAACTGTTCAAACGTTTGTAAAGCTAAGGGACCACACTGTTGACGTCATGCAAACAAAGTTACATCATTTGTTGAAAATGGTTTATGTGCTCAACGCGTGCGTGTAGGCGTCGTAGTATATTATGTCTCACATCGGCCAGGCTCTATCCGAACAGTGTCACAGGCAGCATGAATACGCTCTTACAGTGTTTGCACATCTGGAATGGTCTCTGCATACACGATGCTTCAGACATGGCCCTATAACCAGACATCGCACGGGTTGAGATCCGGTGAACTAGCAGGCCATGCAACTGGACCTCCTCGTCCATTGACCAATGAACACCGGATTGAGGTGTGTCAGAACGTTAATGGCGAAGTGTCCACTAGGAGGCCAATGTCACCCACAAGAAACGCCGATAGCTGCGGCCTGTTAGGCGACATGGAAGAAAGGCTAGTGCCAAAATACGGTGGCCAATAATCACGCAAAACACAATGCGCCTGCACCGATGCTGATGAATCGCTGTCACCATACCATGGGGGTTCTGCATACTATCTCACAGATAATAGTTATGGAACTTGAAGGTACCACTCCGCATAAAGGTGGACGCATCTGTGAATCGGGCGGATGACAAATCCCGGAATCGTAGTTGCTGGTAAGTGGAAAGTCTGTCACTAGTAAGCCCTACACACGCTGTAAGTGATAAGAGTAACAACAATTGTCATGGGAATGTTTCAGATGATCGTTTGCCTTACCCTGTGCTCGCGGGCCAACTGCCTGCTACTGTCGCTTCCTACAGTGTTCATCACATTCTCCTCCAAGTCTGCTGTCCGAACATTTCGAGTACATCTTTCGTGTTTTCTTGCTTCTGTAAACGATTCTGTATCAAACGGCGAAACATTGTTGCAAACGAATGCTGTGATTATTGTTGGGGAGGATATATGTTCATATACAACCTTGCGGCCGGCCGTCCTGTTGCCATTTGCCTTTCCGGAAGTAAAATAATAAATAATACCCGTGCCGGCCACTGAGGCGCTCCAGTCACGGTCTGCATGGCCACTACGGTCGGGGGTTCGAATCCCCCCTCGGGCATGGATATTTGTGCCGTCCTTAGTCTTAGCTAGTTCATAAGTAGTTTGTAAGCTTAGGGTCTGATGGCCCCGTAGTTAAGTCCCATAAGTTCTACAAACATTTGAACATTTTTTTTTTTAAATAATACCCGTAATACATGCAGGACTGAACTAAAATTGTTTGGTATGTGGTTCCAGTATCCCATACAATATCCATTGAAGCGTTCTATAGAACTGTTTGATATCTGCGTAACATCAACAGCCCTATGGTCGGCTCTGCGGTTTTATTCTCCAAAGACTGCCATCAAATCTTACCACCAATTCCAACAGAGTCGAGAGCGGACGAAGTCAACGCATCTACAATTAAGTACGATGTGCAGTGTCCGTGTTTATTGATAGAACTAAGCAAATGTCATTCAGACATGCATGCATGTCTGAAGGAACGGACACTGTGGCGACTACAGCTGCTAATGTAAATACAAGAAATGTATTCGCAATTGCGAATATTAATTAGCATCATCTGTATGGAATAATGGTGACATATGAAAAATTTTGCCGGGCCGGGGCTCGAACCCGGATTTCCCGCTTATCGCGAGCATGTCTGAAGGACATTTGCTTATTCCATCAATAATCACGGACACTGCACATCGTATTTAAAATCAGGCATAGCAAGGCTTGCGACAAATGTACTAAAAAGTCTCACCCTGTGCGGGAATTACATCATATAATGTACGAGCACTCTTGGGCAGTAGACAGTGTGTGGCATATGAAGGTTTGGGTCGTTCCGGGAAGCGTGCGCGGGTAGCGTAATGGTAACGCGACCGCTCGCGATAAGAGGGAATTCCGGGTTCGAGTCCCGGCCCGGCACAAATTTGCATATGTCACCATTACACCATACTGCTGATGCTGATTAATATTCGCAATTGCGAATCCATTAAACGAACATTTCCAGTTCAGTTTCAAGTCCAGGGTCTCAAGTCACCGCATAAAATGTTTTCTCAGTTAAAATATATAGAAACATATGTCAGATTTGCATTACATGGTTCAGTTGAAACTTGTAACACACATCTGACAGATCTTTTTATGTATTTTAACTATAAAATTTTTTATGCCGTGTACGTGAGACCCCTGGGCTTGAAACTGCACTGAGGATGTTCATTCAATGAAAGAAATCCATTTGCGATATTTATAAATAAATACTTTATACCATAACCAAAAAGCGGAAATATTTTATAATTAATGGCATCATTATTAGCTTGTTTTATTATTATTGTTATTAAATCGGATCAGTATTACAGCTTCCTTCTGTAGATGCTTATACGGAGAAAGACTTATAGGCATCTGTGCGCTGTTTATATTTAAATAAAGTATATTTTGTTTTCATTGGCTCATATGTTTAGCAAAGTACATGTGTAGTGAAAATTGAAGTCGTCAGGGTGAAAGCGTGTAGTAAATTTAGATTACTAGTTATCTTCCTTCTGGCCTAGTTTCATACATTTCTAGAAATGTACTTGGTCTATTGTCTATTGCTCTTATTAGTTTGATATCAGAAGATATGTAATATTTTCCACAGTAAACTTCTCTTTACTATGAAAGCCCTTTAGATAAAAAAGTAACATATGGGTGTTTCTTCAGTAAATTTACACTGTCATCTAATTGTTGTTGGGTACTGAAAGAGTTTCAATATCTTAAATGTGCTTTATCATAAATATATTTCATAACACCCCAATACCAATGTGTGAAGATCCACAACAAAATAAATGAGTAAATATAGAGTCATGCAAATAAGTAATTTAATGATGAAAATACGACGTTAGTTCTGTTGTTCCACACATCTAGTATGCTACAGGGTGGTTGACATATACTTCTGGAGTTGAGGTGGGGATTATTTGCCTCTAACAAGGGTCTAGGCCAATACAGATAAGCGACAAGCTATGAAAACATTAGCTCCACTCTAGGTCATCCGTCTTAGAGTTTCTGTTGTGTCTTGCATGCTTCCTGGAAACCAGACGAACAAAGAGCGTGACTCAGGACAAACAACGATGTTTGTAGTCCCTGCTCAGTACCACACATATCAACACAGGATGACCACGAACAGTCTGAAAAGCTGGTAAGGGTGTCGCAGGGTAAATTGTGCTGACATATGACTGTTAGCGAAAAGAAGTCGATATTCTGCGCCGTTTTCGATTTAATTAGCAATGAAGTTAGGAAGTCAGATCATTTCCCACGAAAATTCAAGAAGCCTGCTGTTGACGGCGTTGTTTTCCTCAGAGCGCAAAAACGATCGATAGAGAAATTAGACGTTTGATGATAGCAAGGTTAGAACCCGAGCCGACGGCTCAGCAGTATCTTGCACCACAATTTTATTGTTTGCAAAAACTGTCACACACATGTAGTGTTCAAATGTTCAAATATTTTAAACCTAAAGATAGCAAATAACAAAACAACATACACACTACTCAAAGGGTCATTTCAACGAAGCCCATCAGTAAAATTAGTCAACACAAATATAAAACGAACAGTAGTTACACACTATCTTGGTGTTCACATTGATGAAAGACAAAATTTCCATGAACATATTAAGATAACCACAGACAAAGGAGAAAATATTACACAAGTCGGCGAACATGCGACATTTGGTCAGTTTGCTGTCTACTAATAGTCCAGTAACTTTATGCAACAAAAGACTGACTAGGAAAAAATAAGGGAGAGGGGAAACATTTTTCAATAGTCGGTTTTTTATGTCCTACTTAACATACTAAAAGTCCCCGAAGCTCCGGGCTGTCGAATCGGGGCTATGACGACATCAACATGGCCATCGTAAAAATTTGTTGAGAAATTTTTGATAGGCTATAAACTTCCACAAAAATAACATAAAAAGATCGTTTTTGCACCAAATTAAAAAGGAAGAGTTGAAAAATGTTTATAAAGCAGTATCTTATGAATATCTAAGATTTAATTCGAGTTAGTATGAAGCAAAGGAGAAAATATTATTTTTGAACTTTGTTTTGAAGTTTCTGTATGAATAACTAGGTACTTACATGACACAATTAACAATTGTTCGTTAGTGCCTTAAAATGATACCAATAAGTCTTCCCTATCATTAATAATTAGGGAGTCATCTGAATTTATTTACCGTAGTGTGTGATTATACACTAGCCAGTCTGCATGTTATAATTTTAAGGAGATTTTTTTTAAGTACATGTGAATATTCTCAAAGGATAGTTAAAGGTCTGTCCTTCTAAATATTTCACACATCTCAAAGTTTAATTTTACAAAAATAAATTAAGTAGGCCCATAACTAGATAATTCAAAGCGCTGAATTCTACTAAAAACTTGTGTGAATGCTAGAGATGCTTTCTTTCGTGTATTCTTGTTTTTGTTTTTATCAGCTTTCTGCCTGGTCGAAGGTGGGACGTAAATTATTTCGACAAAAAAGTTTTACTTTTTGAAAATATTGTTTTGTCACTAAATCACCTAATAATTGTGCACTTTAACCAACAATAACTAATGCATCGTGAAAAAGAAAAAAATGAAAAAAAAGAACAGGCTGAACGCCGGTATGGAGTGCCGAAACAATAATGGTTGTTACAGTGTGAATGGCTGACTGTCCTCACAACTTTGATATTAAAAATATGAATGGCAACTTTCTCACTGATAACTAAAGGAGACCTTGCACAGAAAATTCTTCATCATCCTAATCAAAACCGGGAATATTGGAGTTCCTTCACTCACTGTCATTGCAATATTCACACAGAACACCGTAAACTAACACGATGACAACGACAATTTCGTTCAGACCCTTCACAGATTGGGCTATGTTTGGAGAAATAAATGCATTTTTCTCTCCTTGAGCAGAGAAAGATGTCTTATCACATCCGGATACAGCATTCAGAAATAGCATCCGTGATCCAAATCTGCAAATAAGTCTTGGGGAGAGGTAACATGTTAAGTCCGTGAAGGGCATTTTCCCCCACATGACTTTTGAACTTAGGTTTCTCGTCCAAACTCCATGGGCGGCTATTTTTAATCAAAGTTGATTCGACCATTTTTCCCCATACCTACTTTCGTCGAATTTTAAAAAATGTAACACCAATCAAGAGTGTGCCGGCCAACCTGGATGTGGTTTTTATGTGGTTTTCCATACCCAGCTAAGTTAATACTAGGCTGGTGCCAAAGTTCCGCCTCAGTTCAAGATTCACAACGTTTAGAAAGACGTTAGCACTCTTTTACTGTTAGACCGAGGGAGATGGTGCATTGGTAACACACTGGACTGGCATTCGGAAGGATGGTGGTTCAAATCCACCTCGGGCCATCCAGATTTAGTTTTTCCTTGATTTTCCTAAATCACTTCAGGCAAATGCCGGGATGGTTCCTTTCAAAGGGCACTGCCGATTTCCTTCCCGATCCTTACCCAAACAACCCGAGCGTAAACTCCACCTCTAATGACCAAGCTGTCGACGGGGCGTTAAACAGTAATCTTCCTTCCTCCCTCCTACAACTAGAACACTATACGCAGACAGTAGGGTTTGAGGTACACGATCTCCGCCGGGATGGGGGGAAGGGAGTGGTGGTATGAAGGGCATCCACGCACCCGTTAATTAACCATGCCAAGCCGGTCGCGGTGGCCGAGGGGACTGAGGCGCTCCAGTCACGGTCTGCACGGCCACTACGGTCGGGGGTTCGAATCCCCCCTCGGGCATGGATATTTGTGCCGTCCTTAGTCTTAGCTAGTTCATAAGTAGTTTGTAAGCTTAGGGACTGATGACCCCGTAGTTAAGTCCCGTAAGTTTAAAAAAAAAAAAAACATGCCAAATACAATGGTTAACCACGCGACCGCGCGATATGGGGGCAGTCTAAGAAAAAGAAGAGGGAAATTATACGTAATTAACTGACGTCAACGTATCATTTGTTTCAATCAACAGTTTCAAAATCCCTGTGCTTAAAGTAATTACAATAGTGCACGGCCGATAGTGCTTATACTTACCCTTAAACTGCATATGCGGGATTTCGATTAAACGGTCCCTTGTCACAATAAGGACCGTTTCAAACTCCGTCAGGTGCTGATATCTCTGTTCGCGGCATATCCGAGTCCTTCAGTGTTCACTCAACATATGACGCTGTCCAGAGTCCTTACATACTCTACAATAGTAAACAAAAACAACACAGATGCACTTTGATGGCTACTCTGCCTGTAATAGAGAATTACAGCTCTAATCACGAACGTACCCACGGATGTCTGTACGTGCACCTAGTTATACTGAAGTCCGCAGTCAATTTCTGGGCGATTTACTTCTTTTTGTTATACAATGTATAAGGGGTGGTCAAATAAAAATACGACATATAGGAAAAAATGTATGCAGGATGCTTCCGAAAGAGAGTGCAAAAATTTAACACTACACATAGGATGGCCCACTGAACTATTTGGGGTAGTGACCCTGGAGTCGAAGAATGCGGCTTAAGGAGATGTGGAAGTAAATTTGCGAAATCCAAATGTTTGTAAACCTGTGGGACCTAAATATTGTGGTCATCGGTGCCTAAACGTTGAAACTACTGAAAATAACTTAAACCTATCGTAAGGACAACTAAAAAACCCATGTCCGAGGGAGGGCTCGAACCTCCGGCGGGATCTACCGCGCAGCCCCTGACATGACGCCTAGAACCGCATGGTCATTCCCGCGTGTCAGTAAATTTCTCCATCGCTTTTTCTCTCATTACTGTTTCTCGCTTATTTACAACTAGCATGCGTGCTCGTTTACATGTACTGTGCTGTTTATTTACATGTACATTTTTATTTCCTTCAAGGAAACAAGGGAGACAATCAAATGTTCAAATGTTTGTTAAGCTTATGGGACTTAACTGCGGGGTCATCAGTCCCTAAACTTGCAAATTACTTATGAACTAACTTATACTAAAGACAACACAAACATCCATGCCAGAGGGAGGATTCGAACCCCCCGACTGCGCTCGGCTACTCCGCCGCGACCCCAGGTTGCCTACCCGAAATTGTAAGAGGACCGTCCTCTATGCCCTGTTAAATTTTTACACGCTCCTATGGAAATACCCTGTATATACCGCTTATAACTTCAAAATTAATCGGTTCTGCTGTTAATAGATGTATCCCAGTGTAAATCAAGACCGTCGGTGGCTTCTATATAAAATATTCGCGGTTGCCTACGTAACCAGGCTTCCGCCGCTTCGCTCAAACTTAATCGTCGGCCATGGATGTCTTTTCGCATGGAGAGAGATCGGGACTGTGTGGATAGTGTGTAAGGACTTGAATGCGAAACTCCTGCAGCGTAAATGAAACAGCGTCAGTCTAATGCAGGATAATACACGCCCGCATATTGCCAAGTTTCTTCTGACTGAGCTGCAGAAATCTTGCTGGGAAGACCATCGACACTTCACAGTATGCCGATCACTCCCCATGTGATTCTGATTTTCGTATCCTTTCGATCTCTCTCAATATTTTTCTTTTCTTCGGGGATATGAAGGAAGACATTGTTGACTGTTTCTTTCCTTGCGTAATTACAGCGCAGATATCAGCGCTCCGCGGATTTGTTTGTCCTACTGCGTAATGCCGATAAGCGGGGGTTAGCAACCGCGGCCGAGTATCGGCAGCTGTGACGTCAGAGCGGGGGCGTGGCGGGGAGGGCACGTGCTCGCCTCAGGCTCGGCGTTTTGGCTGGCAGACGGAAAACGTATCAGGTGCAGTCACTACCAAAAGCGTCAGGTGTAACACTGCCGATTATTCCAAAAGAAATATAAAATGCATTCAACTTAATTTCGTTCATCGTGAAAGATGATTTCGAAAGTTTGTAACTGAGCTACTCAAACTATAAATAAAGAAAAATACATTACTTATTTTTATTATTATTATTTATATATTGCCGCGCGGAAGTAGCCGAGCGGTCTGGAGCGCCGCGTTACGCATCGCGCGGCCTCCCGCATCGGAGGTTCGAATCCTCCCTCGGGCATGGATGTTTGTGTTGTCTTTTGTATAAGTTAGTTTATAAGTAAGTTGTAAGCTTAGGGGCTGATGACCCCGCAGTTAAGTCGCATAAGCTTAACAAACATTTGAACATTTGATTTTGAACATTTATTTATATATTTTTCTCAGGGTAACGCGTTTCGAGAATTTATTCTAATCATCATATGCGTTTGGTTAAATAATTATTACCGTATTTACGCGGCTAGAGTACCCACCTTCTTGCGAATTTTTTTTTACTTCTAAAACTGGGGAGAGTACTATAGACGCAAACTTCGTAAATTCAGTATTGCATTAGGTTGGTTCAGCATGGACTAAACGCATGAAATGCACCGCCCAACCTGGGCTTCCTTTAAATTCATTTGCTGAGATTCCTTCTTGTTTTGCAAACTCCGGCTCTTTCAACTGTAGCAGTTCATGTGCCACAGCGTAACCTTTGCATCGCGTTTCGACACTCCACTTTTTTGTCCACATCTTCGTATTTTCCTTTTCGAGCCCCACGAAGAGATTTGCTATCTCTTTTCGCTGACGTTAGCTAGTCTTTGCCGTAGCGAATTATTTTCGGTTGAACCTAAAATTCACGAGCGACATTCCGAATACCATTATTCTTTGCAAACTCAACAGCTTTTAATTTAAACGATGCCGTAAAACTAATCTTCGATTGCCGTCACCCATTTGCGTATGTTTTCACAGTATAAATTTGAACTGAAAAATTTAAGATTAGCTATACTGAATGGAGAGGGAGGTGGGGATAGTTAGCTATTGTTACCGTCGTGTCTTAAAAATAAGGAGCCAGCGGCAGGCGATGTTGGCGGATTTCAAATGGTCAGATGTTTGTAAAGCTTATGGGACTTAAGTGCGGGGTCAGCAGTCCCTATACTTACAAACTACCTATGCGCTAACTTATACTAAAGACAACACAAACATCCATGGCCGAGGGGGATTGCGAACCCCCGACGAGGGGGTTTTACAGAACCCCACACGCATAGAGCAGGTCCCTTACACTATACTTGTAAAAAAAAATTACTGTTAACGGAATATCTCCCCCTACCCAGAGCATGCCTGCCGCGATTAGTAAGCGGTTGTCGTTCGCAGTGTGTAGCGGGAATTGAAAGTGTCAAGTTGGAAGCCGAAGAAGAAATATTGTGTTTACTCTGGTTGCTCAAAAGAAAATCCAAATGTTTGTTAAGCTTATGGGACTTAACTACGGGGTCATCAGTCCCTAAACTTACAAACTACTTATTTACTACCTTATCCTAAGGACGGCACAAATATCCATGCCCGAGGGGGGATTCGAACCCCCGACCGTAGTGGCCGTGCAGACCGTGACTGAAGCGCCTCAGTCCCCTCGGCCACCGCGGCCGGCTCTCAAAAGAAAGAAAACGATAGTAAGAAAAAGGCAGTACTGGGTGCATCCTATACTAAATGGTCGGCTCGAACATGTCCAATTCGTAACGTTGTATCCTAAATTATGTATGGAGAAAAATTTCAAGTTCTGAAATACACGAGACAAAAATATGTTTATATGTAAATTCATTTTTGTTCAATAAACACCTACGCGCTCTTACAAAAAATGTTCTTCTTTTCCAACGTATCTTCATCGTTTCCAAATATGTCCACGAGCTCTTGCTTTTGGCAGTTTTATTAGAATATTCCATCGCTCTGAAGAGTCCATGATTCATGTCGTTTCTCCACTTGATCAATAAATAATTCAGTGTCGGAGTGATCCATTGCAAGCTTATGGCACTAAGACGTCCGAACCGCGCGTATTCCACAGAAGTAGAACCGCGCGGGCGCCGTGCGATTGTATTTTACGGCGGTTGAAATGCGGCTACCGCGCGATTGAACTAGCCGCACGGTTACACGAGAACAGTTACGCCGACCACGGTGGCCGAGTGGTCTGCGGCACGTCAGTCACGGTCTGCACGGCCACTGCGGTCGGGGGTTCGAATCCCCCCTCGGGCATGGATATTTGTGCCATCTTTAGTATAAGTTAGTTCATAAGTAGTTTGTAAGTTTAGGGACTGATAACCCCGCAGTTAAGTCCCATAAGCTTAACAAACATTTGAACATTTTGTAAACAATTACGACGATACTCAAGTAAATACAACCCGCTCGGGCACCGCGCTATTCTGTAACCGCGCGATTATCGCCGTGTCTGAACACGGCCTAGTTGCCGAGCGGTCTGCAGCGTGTCAGTCACGGTGTGCACGGCCCCTGCGGTCGGAGTTTCGAATCCCCCCTCGGGCATGTTTGTGTCGTCTTTAGTATAAGCTAGGTCATAAGCAGTTTGTAAGTTTAGGGACTGATGACCCCGTAGTTAAGTCCAATAAGCTCTACAAACATTTGAACATTTGAACACGGCCTAACAGTCTGCACTATTGGCTCACCAATCAGTGAGCTCCACGTAACCACGTGGTTGCCGGGCCCGACGCCTTGCCGCCCCGTCAGTTTTACCACGTACCTTTTTCGTTCTCGCGCCTCCGCCAGATAGGATGTCCTGACTATTAGCTCCGGCTAATTTCGCTTCACCTGTGGTCATGCTCCACAGGGGCAGCTATTCCGCTTTCCTTGTTCAGGCTGCCTTCTCGAACATGTACATTTTAAGTCAGTAAATGCAAAGTTAAGCCACATCCTCCTGTTTGTATTCCACATATTGCCACATGTCCACACAATATCAGCCTTCCAGTTACAGTACATTTATCTCACTGCGAGACGTCCGTGTTCATAGCTCAGGGGCAGCTTTGCTGACAGTCATGCAAACGACCAGGGTTCGATTTCCAGTAGGCGACTGTGTGTGTGTGTGTGAGAGAGAGAGAGAGAGAGAGAGAGAGAGAGAGAGAGAGAGAGAGAGAGAGAGAGACAAAAAAGACTCGCAGTCGACGAACGAACCTCGGTGAGCTTATTCCTGCCACTAAAAGCCACACAGACATTACTTTTCACTGTGAGCCGAAGTAGTCAGTGCCTTCACGGAAAAATCTACATCTACATGGGATACTCTGCAAATCACATTTAAGTGCCTGGCAGAGGGTTCATCGAACCACCATTATACTATTTATCTCCCATTCCATTCTCGAATAGCGCGCGGGAAGAAAGAACATCTGAATCTCTCTGTTCGAGCTCTGATTTCTCGTATTTTATTCTGATGATCACTTCTACCTATGTAAGTGGGAGTCAACAATATATTTTCGCATTCGGAGGAGAATGTTGGCGATTTGAGTTTCGTAAGTAGCCCACGCCGCAGCGATAAGCGCCGTTGTTGTAATGATTCCCATCCCAGATCCTGTATAATTTCCGTAACGCTGTCTCCCCTGTATCGTGACAATACGAAGCGAGCTACCCTCGTATCCCGTTTCTACGGGACTGTGATGGTACCAAGAGGTGGATCTATTCATCCGAACGTCTTTTTTCAGGGCTCCAATAAATTTGTAAATCTCATGGGTAGGGACGAGAAATGTATTAAGGGCGTGCAAGGGATTCCCAGTGAAACTTCTGCACCGTTATCGAAAGAAATTAGTTTTGTTGCACGATACACGATAATGTCCAATATTGTTAAGTTTTTGAAAATACGCTGCAAAATTTTCCTTGGGAAACCCTGACATGTCCTCCAGACAGTACCCTTCTCATGTAATTTCCATATTTTGGAGCCATGGAGAAAGACGTTCACAACCATCGATTTGTTTTGAACGAATAAAATCTACTGGTTCGGCAGGACATCTGAAACCTTTTTCCACGAAGGCATCGTCTGTCTTCTTCTTCAGCCTAGCTCAATACACTGCTGGTTGTAGAATGATCAGTGAGACCATTATGACCATCTTCCCACTATCGATATAAAACCCACCCAGGCGATATCAGCGTCACCTGACGAGGAATGACTGCCACATGCACGCTGCGTGTAGTATCAGTGACAGCGCTGCCCGTGTGCAGAATGGGGAAAACCCAAAATCTGAGGTTGACAGACGGCAGACTGTGATGGCCTTGAGGCTCGGCACGATACTTTCAAAGACTGCACAACTTGTCGGGTATTAAGAGGAATGCAGGGTGAGTGTCTTCAACAAGTGCCGAAAATACGGAAAAATCCCCTCCAAACCTGAGTGGTTGGGTGGTCAATCTTCAGTACAGATGTAGGACGTTGCAGACCGGGCAGACTTGTGAAACAGGAGATGTGAAAATTAAAGTCGTATGGCATGATTCTCTGGGGGACGCTGAAGGGCAGGTTCAGCCGCCTAATTGGAAAAGTTTCCCTATCCTTCGCGCCCACATGCACCTTTCCGTCGCCAAGTGTGAGAATTCTGTGCTGAGGTATCTGTGTTAAGTGTAGGTGACCGTAATGGGTGCGTGTCTAGTGTAGTGTTGTGTTGATGATGGGAGAAAGAAGAGGGTGAAACCCGATACCGGCACACAGCCTACTCTTCTCGAAAAGCACCAAGAGGGCCCCCGAGCTTAACGTCCCCATCCGAAGAACGGATCACCATCAACAGTGTCCCATTCCCTCACTCCATGAGACACTGCGGAGAGGTTTGTAATTTAATCCAGGACATTAGTGCAAACACTGGTGATCAGGGATTTTGCACCACCACCCTTCCTGTTGTCGACAGCGCGTGGCGTACCCGGACGGTTACCCATCCAAGTACCTGCCACGCCCGACGGTGCTTAACTTCAGTGAACTGACGAGAACTGGCGGGAGCCGTTGACTCAGAAGAGATGGCGAATTGTGGCATAGGTTAATATAAGACTTTAATGCTGGGCAGATTACAAGTATGTCTGGACATACAATGCACCGGGCACTCCTAACGGTTGGTCTCGACTGTCGACGATCCATTCATGTACCAGTGTTAACACCACTACATCGGCAACTACGACTGAAATGGTCACGCGGCCATCGTTCCTGGACGAAACGTCAGAACGTTGCAAGTCTGGTGAATCCTAATATATTCTTCATCACACCGATTAGAGGATGCGGATCCGTCGTCTTCCAGGGGAACAGCTGCTTCACATCTGTAATGCGGAAAGGAGACAAGCTGGCCGTGGCTCAGTTACGATCTGTGGGACATCACGTGGCCTCCCATGGGCCAGTGGAGCTCTTGCAAGTCACCATGACGGCCAACACGTATCGTACAAAGACCACTTACACTGCTGTGGAGGTGTTACACGGTAGACGTGCGTAGGTAGAATTCAACAGAAAGATCACACGACATTATCACAATTAAATGAATATTCAGCTTAGAGTTGTAGAAGTACAAGTAAACTGATAAAGTCCAGGCTTCCTGCATTAAACTTGAGAGTTATCTTCCTGTCCATAATATTTCTAAGTGTCAATACAGAGATAAAACTCGATGCACTATTCCTCGTAGCGTGACACTTTGTCCGGAATTGTAAATTCTCTATCTGCTGGATCGTAGCACTACTAACTAGAGGCACACACTTGATGAACCCGTTGCTGTCCTTAAGATTACGAGGCGCCTAGTGTCAACAGGCCGTATGCAGCTTCTATTCCACTATCCTTCAGCTAATCAGACTTCACACGCGTGATTGAGTTAGTACCGCGCGGTCTCTTGCGGAATAGTAGCAATTAGCGTTGTCAACTGTTTGCGTTTCCGTGGCCGTATCGATTTTGTGCAGTACGCGATACTGCAAACACCCCTTTCAGAATGATAGTGTTTCCCCAACGTCAATCGATTTTCTCAACAAGATAATGCTCCATCTCTCAAGACCAGGACTATGATTGAATGGTTCGAGGAACACAGAGGCAAGTTTTAACTGATATGTTGGCCCCCCAACTCGGCACATCTAAACCCATTCTAACATATTGAACGTATTGAACGTGATGTAAGAGCTCGTCGACCCCTCCCCGGAATTCACAAGAATTGCGTGACGTGCGCTTGCAGCTGTGGTGCCAACGCCCTCCATCGACCTATCATGGCCTTAGTGCTTTAGTGACAAGATGTGTCGCTTCCGTTTCCGTACCGATAGTGGTCATACGGGCTATTATGATGGTCATTGTAATGTTCTGGTTCATCGGTGTAGGCCTGTTTTATTTGTTTCCATTGTCTTCCACTTTGAGCCACCTGGTACCCTCGTGTTCCAGCGACCAAATCAAGCCATTTTTGTGGAGCTTGCAATGCTCTTTTTGTGGTCTCATCGTCAGCAATAAGCAATTCTAAGTGTTCAAGAGCTGTGTTTTTATCGAGCTACATGTCCGAACCATGGGGACTTCAGTCTTGCATTTCTCTAATTTCCTCTGATCGGATCTTGTCCATGAGTTTGATATCCAGAATCATCTGTCCCTCAATGGCTCGCCGTATGCATCGTAGTATAAGATCGCTATCCTTCAGGAATAAATAAAAATAAAAGTTCAAAAGTTTGTAAAGCTATGGGACCAAACTGCAGTCGTCTTCAGTCAAATATTCAAATGTTTGTTAAGCTTAAGGGACTTAACTGCGGGTCATCAGTCCCTAAACGTACAAACTACTTTTGAACTACCTTATACTAAAGACGACACAAACATCCATGCCCGAGGGGGGATTCGAACCTCCGACTGTAGCGGCCGTGCAGACTGTGACTGGCGCGCCGCAGACCGCTCGGCCACTGCGACCGGCTCGTCTTCAGTCCCTATACTTACAAACTACTTAAAGTACCTTATCCTTAGGACAACCACACACACACACACACACACACACACATACACATACACACGCACGAGGGAGGACTCGAACCTCCGGCAATCGCGCACTCCGCAGCAAGGCGCCTTATAGCGCACAGCCACTACCGCGCGGCTTGTTGTAGTCGCTCATTCAAAAAATATTCAAATGTTTGTTAATCTATCGGACCAAACTGCGTGGTCATCAGTTCGTAGCTTACAAACTACTTAAACCTAGGTAAACTAACATAAGGACAAATACACACACCCATGCCCCAGGGAAGACTCGAACCGCCACGGCGAGCAACCGCGCGCTCCGCAGCGAGACGCTTTAGACCGCTCGGCTACTCCACCGCGGCGTTGCTCATTCTTTCCGAACCGCGGGCTATAACTGTTAACAGGCACGTGTTATAGACCTTAGCCCCCAGGTTACCTTGCCTCAAAGTGGAATAAACGTATTGAGAGTTATGGCGATCGGTTATGAAATAATGAACAGTTTACTGTTGTTCTCTATTCGCCTCTTTTCCTTTCATTAGATTCCAAACTAATGACAGAGTAGGCAGGCTTTCTGCCAGATAAATATTGCACCAGCCAGGTCCTCAATCTAACTGAATTTATTGAACAAGGCTTTGAAAAGGAAAAAGGTAACGGGGCTAGCTGTAGTTGACCTGACAGCAGCATATGATACTATTAATCAAAGCAAACTATTCTGCAAAATGTAATATGTTGGGCTATTTCAACCTAGTAAGAGTGGTAGAATCCATGCTCCAGAACAGAAGATCTTATGTGCCACCTCATGGGTAATGAAGCAGATGGACAGATCTAAAGAATGGTCTTGGGAAGCGTGCTGGCACCAATTCAATGTAATATATACACTAACCAGCAACCAATAACTGAAGGTGCCAGACACTTCCTATACGCCGATGACCTGGCCATTGTTGTGCAGTCACGAAGCTTCCAGGATATTGAGGAAAAACTGGAGAAAGCACTTGACGACATGTCTAAGTATTATAGAGAGAACTGCCTAAAGCCAAACCCCGCCAAGACGAGAAGTATGTGCTTTCAAACTAAATACAAAAATGCACACAGAACCCTGCAAATCAGGTGGAAAGGAAGCACCTTGAAGCATACAAGCACCCCAACAAAAGCTTGGTGTAACACTGGACAGGTCATTAACGTACAAACATCACTGCTTCAACACCAGGCAGAAAGTAGACTCAAGGAACACTCTGCTTAGAAAGCTAGTGGGGAGCGAACCCCGACATACTGCGCACCACAGCACATAATAATCAGTGGGTGTATGAAACCGACCCCCTTGACCTCCTATATAAGGCATCGGGCTTTGCCTCACCCAAAGACCGCAGAACAGCTGCAGAGTAACAGAAATATTCAAGCAAACTTTCGACGAGCGCCACATTCTCTATAACGCCCAAGTTCCACCAGGAAGATTCGAATCAAGGAAAAGCTTTTTGATTAATGTACCAATTGAACCACCTAAAGACTACCCACTACAACAAGGACGCCCTACCGGAAGCGAACTGGACTGGAAGACCTGGCGAACCCTGAATATGATGAGAACGGGAGTTGCACCTGTGAAAACCATTAAAGCTAAGTGGGGACTAGCGGACGCTGAGGACCACAGGACATGACACATTTGCTTCAGTGTTCTAGTTGACCACTGCCCTGGACCCTCGATGACCTATGGTTGGTCAGCGTTGCGGCAGTTGACGTGGACCGACATTGGCCAATAACGTAGGTTGACGGAGAGTCCGGACACGAAGAAAAGTGGAGTAGTAAGTTTCATTTCTGACTGCCAAAGCAGTTCCATGCAACTCTAAAAATTTCTCGATAAAATTGACGTCATAATTTTCAGGGTATCTTTAATGTCTTTCAGTCTCGTTTACATTTCGCAAGATTTCAAACGAATTCCTCATTAACTTATACAAGGCGTTTCACTAAGTGTGTTTGCCTCTGTAACTTATAAAATAATAGGTGACGGGAAATTTTAATGCGGTAGGTCAACACAAGAAATGTTACACTTTCTGCGGAGCTATGAACGTAGTTTATTGTATCATTTTCCACAGAGTTACAGCACAAAGATATAATTTTTTAAATGGAACAATAGTTATTTCTATCGTGCATTGGAATCGTTGAAACCAGCTGCGTCCAAATCAAGTTAAACTACATTCCTATCACTGTTAGTTTGGGAGCTACAGCCCTTCAAAAATTCAGGGGCAGATACCACACGCTGTACATAATACACATGGCTGTGTGGTGGGTGATGGATGTTATGGCGGTGGGAAGTTGATTTACATGAGATGTTCAAATATGTGTCCATATTCCTCAATGCATAATGCAATGCGCCGTCGAAAGGATCTGCGGACGAGATGTAACATCGCCGGTGTGACATTCGTCCTCGATGCGCCGTTTTAGATCATCTGGGGATGTGGGCTCAGTGACATAAACACGATCCTTTAGATATCCCCACAAAAAGAAATCTACTGGTGTTAAATTGTGCGACCTTGCGGGCCATGAATGAGGGCCATGGCGCCCCAACCATCTTCCTGCAAACCTGTTGTTTAGTTCTTCCACAACAGCACGCGTAGAATGGGCTGGGTGACCATCGTGCTGCATCCACATATGGACTCTCATGTATAGACACACATGTTCAAGGAGACCACCCAAACTGTCGGCTATAAACGCGCGATATAACTCACCTGTCAGTGTACCTGGGAAGTAGTGCGGACCGATGATTTCATCCCCAAGGATTCCACACCACACGTTAATAGACCACCTACGTTGACGGTCGACAGGTCGTACCCACCGAGGATTGTCTGCAGCCCAGTAGTGCATGTTATGGTGATTCACTGCACCATAATTTGTGAACGTGGACTCATCAGAGAACATAACACTTTGTAAAGACTCCAGCGTGAAATTACGCATGGCCCACTCACAGAATGTCACTCTTGCACGGAAATCGTTCCCATGCAGCTCCTGGGTCAGTGACAGGCGGTACGGGTGAAACCTGTGACCGTGTACTATACGCCACACAGATGTGAGACTGACACCAGCGACTGCAGAAACGGCTCGTAAGCTGACACGAGGATCGTGGTGTAGTGCAACTAAAACAAACACCTCCATCTCCTCACTTCTTGCAGGTCTTCGTCTGTTACTGCGGCGTATTACCAAGCTGCCTGTTTCCCGAAGTCGTTGTTCGGCACGTAAGAACGTAATGGCTGCCGGGGTTCTTCGCCTAGGATACCTCTCGGCATACTCCGTGGCTGCTTCAGTGGCATCGTGTCGGCACTCGCCGAGCATCAGCAACATGTCAACGTACTCGTTGTTCGTGTATGCCATCGTCATCCGATGTCAGTAACTGTGGTATATTGAGCCCCGGTTGTTTGTGTGGCTCCTACTGTCGGGTATACGGCCGTGTGCGGCGACAGTCGGCAGTCTAACAGCGCATCGGTGAAGCTTCTCGCTCCGTGACACCGGCGACGTTACAACTCGGCCGCACCACATTTAGAAGGCACATTGGATTATGCGCAGCGTTTGTGGTATCTGCAAAAAAAATGTTCAAATGTTTGTAAATCTATCGGACCAAACTGCGTGGTCATCAGTCCGTAGCTTACAAACTACTTAAACCTAAGTAAACTAACCTTAGGACAACACACACACCCATGCCCCAGGGAGGACTCGAACCTCCACGGCGAGCATCCGCGCGCTCCGCAGCGAGACGCCTTAGACCGCTCGGCTACTCCACCGCGGCTGTGGTATCTGCCCCTGAATCGTTGAAGGGTTGTAGCTCCCAAACTAATAGTGATAGGAATGTAGTTTAAATTGATTTGGACGCAGCTGGTTTCAACGATTCCAATGCACGATAGAAATAACTATTGTTCCATTTAAAAAATTATATCTTTGTGCTGTAACTCTGTGGAAAATGATACAATAAACTACGTTCATAGACCCGCAGAAAGTGTAACATTTCTTGTATTGACCTACCGCATTAAAATTTCCCGTCACCTATTATTTTATAAGTTACAGAGGCTAACACACTTAGTGAAACACCTTGTATGTGCAAAACTAGCTTGAGAACGTTGAATCTTTACTCACAGGTGTAGCTACGCTTATTTCCAACACTGTCGCGGATATTCAAGGACTGACGCATGCCAGCTTAACAGCTGTTGGATAACGCAATTTTAAGTGAGGGTCTAGTATTGCTTCTCTGCCCTTTATGTCCCCCAATGTGAAAGCAGAACGAATGAGAGTCGTACAGTTTCTGCACCCTTCCAGACGAAAACGACTTTTGCAACTGTTGGTCGATAACCTCGAGACCGTCACTGGGTCAGAGCTGACGTCTGAGCAGTCCCAACACGTGTTGTGATGGGCAGAGGCGCGCATCTGCCAGGCAGCGCTCGTTTATCAGCTTCGTGACACACGCGCCCTGGCCGACGGAGCGTTGTCCTTTTGACAGATTCTACTATCGACGTTGCCTCGCGAGCAGACGCTGACTTTACATCATGTTACGCTGTGCTGTCACAGTCTGGCAAAGTCGGAGTCGACCTGAAAGTTTATCAAACTATCCCTTCTTCATTTTGACTGATTCTTTCGTCGGTTCTTGGTGGAAAACCATCGTAATGAATTAAAAACCACAATTTTCTGTATGTTCCTAAATTTTATTTTAATTCCTTAATCGATTTTAGGCTTAAATGCCATCTTCAGACCGTACTGTAGTGTAAAAGAAGTTAGTGTTTATATACTGACTTGAAAGATACGTTTTTCATTTACACTCAGATTCAATTACGTAGAATGTGTCATCTTTAGCTCTACTGTGATGGTACAGTTAAAATGTAAAAAATTAAACAATAATTTATAAATATGTAGGAGGGGGCAGGAATAAACTTAATTTTAAGCTGAAAAATCTGCGTGTATAACATTTTAAACAATTAACCATTCCGATAACCAAATTACTTGACAGACTGCTGAAGAATATTTTAAATAACTTTTACATAGGATCTTACATTGTAGGATGTAATGGAAAACAAGGAATTAACTTTAAGTAGGAACTGAAAAACTTTACATATACCACATGTTAATAGCATTTACAAATTCAGTTAATAAACTACTTGGCCGAATTGCTAAGGAGCATTTTAGAAATTTGGAGAACTAAACATGAATAAAATTTTAAAAAAAAACTTTAAACTGGGAAATCTCTCAGCAAATCACTTTCGTCAATTAAATATTTCAACAAATAAATTACTCCACAGACTTCTGAAGAGATATTGTAATACTTTCCATGCCGTTAATTGTAACTATGAACTGAAAAGCTTTACCTATAATCATTTCTCTCTAAGTATTTGGGAATCAACGATATACTTCGGCATGCGGAAGAAAAACATTGGTTAGCGAAATTTCGTGAGTAGATCTCGCCGCAACGAAAACGCCGTTGTTGTAATGATTCCCATCCCAACTAGTGTATCATTTCCATGACTCTCTCTGTATCACAATAACACACAACGATATGCCATTCCTTGCAATCCATCAATGGTACTGCATAAGGATCTCACATCGCGCAGGAATACTACAAAAAGGGCAGACAAGTGCAATGTAAGTCATAGATTTCCGAACTGCGCATCTCGGTACTTCTGTGTCTCGAGTCGCTGTCGAGAGACTTAAACAAACGAAAAATGTCTGATAAAATAATACTTAGCATCCCTCTCTTGCTTCAGTTTACAGTACTTAGAAATGAAAGTTAAAAATTAATATTTCTTTAAAAATTAACATTTTTTACTAGAGAATCTCTTTTATTTCTATTAGTAAAAGAATATCTCACGAAATGGTATGTACGAAGGTTCGTCAAAAGTAAGGTGACTTTCCTAACCGCGCGGGCTACTTACTGTAAATTCGATTGACGAGCTTTATTTTGTTATTCTGGTACACACGTCACGGTCATATTTTCAGTTTCAAGTGTACACCATTGATTTGATTTGATTTGATTATCTCAGGGAAGCCAAAGCAGTCTTGGTCCAACCCGCCACTGCCCGCACCGAAACTAAGTTTATTGTGCGGTATCGCTCCCTGTATATCTAGTAAAGCCAACCAATGCCCTCGAACAGTGCAAGGAGTCCCTTTACCAGTTCTTTATTAGACACAATTTCTTCGGATCCCAAATGTTCTGTGCCTTTTACTCTCCAATGCAATGCATTCGAAGATCAGATGTGATGCAGTTTCATCACCGTCATCACAGACCCTACATTTAGGGTTCTCTTCTGTTATTCCCATTGTATGTGGGTGTTTTTTGATATTCCCATGGCCTGTCAGCAATCCAACCATGAGTCTAATCTCTCTCCTGTTCAGGCCCAGGATTGCAGAGCTTCTTTTAAAACATGGCTTTGGCATCATTACCTTGCCATGTTTTTGTTGATATACTTTGGTCCAATATTCTACATGCTGTCTTCTGAACCAGTTACGGAGCTCCAATTTGATCATTGCTTTGGTGATTGTCAGGACAGGTTCCGGTCCAATAAATGGAGTCTCTGCCCTCATCCTGGCTAATCTGCCGGCATTTTCGTTGCCACTGATCCCCGAGTGGCCAGGGACTCACAATAGGTTTACCCTATTGCTTTCCCCTAGCTCCACCAGAACCCTGTGACATTCTGCAACAATTTTAGACCTTGTTGCAGGAGCTGCCAGTGATCTCAGGGCGGCCTAACCGCGCGGGTTACTTACTGTAAATTCGATTGTCGAGCTTTATTTTGTTATTTTGGTACACACGTCACGGTCATATGTTCAGTGTCAAGTGTACACCATACTTCCTTTGCTTTTGACAAAACGTTAGGCGTGTTTTAGTTTGCTCGGAGATTTCTTATTATTACAAAAAGTGGAGCAAAGAAATTGCATCGAATTTTGTGTGAAAAATTGGATCAAATAGCTCTAAAACACTTGAAATGTTTACAGTGGCATACGGTGAATCTGTTCTAAGTAAAAAAAAATTACAAGTGGTAGCTCTTCGAAGATGTCGGAGAAGATGCCAATGACGAATCTTTCTCTGGACACCGCAGCACATCATCAACGTAAGATAACGTCGAAGCTTTGAACACGCAGATTTGTGACTGGATAGGGGATTTTCTGTCAGAGAGGATACAGTTTGTAGTAATCGATGGTAAGGCATCGACTAAAACAGAGGTGATATCCGGCGTTCCACACGGTAGTGTTATTGGTTCTCTAAAAATGTTCAAATGTTTGTAGAACTTATGGGACTTAACTACGGGGTCATCAGTCCCTAAGCTTACAAACTACTTATAAACTAACTAAGACTAAGGACGGCACAAATATCCATGCCCGGGGGGAATTCGAACCCCGACCGTAGTGGCCGTGCAGACCGTGACTGGAGCGCCTCGTCCCCTCGGCCACCGCGGCCGGCTATTGGTTCTCTGCCGTTCCTTATCTACATAAACGATTTGGGAGAAAATGTGAGCAGCTCTCTTAGGTTGTTTTCAGATGACGCCGTCATTTATCGTGTAGCAAAGTCATCTGAAGATCAAAACCAACTGCAGAACAATCTAAATAAGATATCAGTATGGTGTAAAAACTGGGAATTGGCTCTAAATAATCAGAAGTGTGAAGTCGTCTACATGAGTACGAAAAGAAATCCGTTAAACTTTGTTTACAAGATAAATCAAGCAAATGTGACCGCCGTAAACTCTACTAAATACCGAGGAATTACTATTACATCAGACTTAAAATTGAAAGACCACGTAGATAATGTCGTCAGAAAGGCGAACCAGAGACTGCGTTTTATTGGGATCCTTATCAAGTGGGTTTGACGGAAGACAGAGTCCAAAGAAGGGCAGACTGTTTTGTATTGTCACGATACAGGGGAGCTACGGTCGGGGATTCGAATCCTCCCCGCCCCCCTCGGGCATGGATGTTTGTGTTGTCTTTAGTTCGTAAGTAGTTTGTAAGTTTAGGGACTGATGACCCCGCAGTTAAGTCCCCTAAGCTTAACAAACATTTGAACACTTTGATACAGGGGAGACAGTGTCGCGGAAACGATACAGGATCTGGGATGGCGCTTACCGCTGCGGCGTGGTCTACTAACGAAACTCCAATCACCAACATTCTCCTCCGAATGCGAAAATATATTGTTAACTCCCGCCTACATAGGTAGAAATGATCATCAGAATAGAATAGGAGCAATCAGAGCTCGAACGGAAAGATTCAGATGTTCTTTTTTTCCCGCGCGTTATTCGAGAGTGGAATGGGAGATGAATAGTATAAAGATGGTTCGAAGAACCCTCTGCCAGGCAAATAAATGTGATTTGCAAAGTATCCCATGTAGAATAAAATTTGTTTAGGAAAATCGTCGAATTACTAAAAGAGTAGTTGCTGAGGATGTTGGCATATCGGTCGGCACTTGTCATGCAATTTTTTCGGATGTTCTTGGCATGAGACGTGTGTCAGCGAAGTTTGTTCCAAAACTTCTTAATTTTTATCACAAGAACCTTACCATGAGCAACGCTAAGGAGCTATTGAATGACGTCAATGATGATTTGCTGTTGTTGTTGTTGTTGATTTGCTCAAAAGGGTCATAGCTGGTGACGAAACATGAGTTTAACACGAAACCAAAGCCCAATCGGCGCAATGGAAGCATCCCGGTGAGCCTAGCCCGAAAAACGCACGCCCACTTCGATCAAATGTCAAAGCTTTGCTCACTGCTTTTGTTTTCAATTATCGTGACGTAGTGCATTATCAATGTTTGCCTCAAGGATTTACGGCCAGTGAGGAGTATTATGTTGGTTTGTAAATCTATTGGACCAAACTGCTATGTTCATCAGTCCCTAGACTTACAGACTACTTAAACCAACCTAACACACACACACACGCCCCAGGGAGAACTCGAACCTACGACGGCGAGCAACCGCGCGCTTAGCAGCAAGGCACCTTAGAACTCTCGGCTACTCCACGCGGCCAATAAGACGTATTACCTTGACGTTATGAGCTGTATGCGAGAAGAAATACGCAAAACGATTCCTGGCTTCTGCATCACGACATTGCACCTGCTCGTTCATCGTTGCTTGTGAGAGGTTTTTTTTTTTTTTTGCCAAAAGCAAGTCGACAATTACGCCTCAGTCACCATATTTACAGTATTTGGTCCACTGCGACTTTACCTGTTCCGAAAACTGAACAGATTTATGAAAGGACGAAGATTTGCAACGATTGGGGAAATAAAAACTGCAGCGCTGAAAGTACTCAAGGCTGTACCAAAAAGTTCTTATAAGATGGGCTTCGAGTATTAGAAGAAGCGTTGGCACAAATATATTGCATCGGATGGGGATTACTTTGAAGGCGACAACTTGAATATTGATGAATAAATAAATATTTTTTTCATCTCGTATTAGACGGGTGTCGTCATGATGAGTTTGGAAGGGTCTGGTGCAGGCAGTCACTTTATTAGTTCTGTTGCATCTAGTTAGTTCTTAGAACAAAAACGAAAAGCAAGGAAAAAAGCAGCAGCCACTTGCACAGGTGAATTATTTTATTTCTACCAGTTTGGAGCGCTTCTTCGGGAGTGTATTAGTTACGACATATGTACCGTCCAAACACGGTCGAAGTAAATTCCATTGTCTTACTATAAGCTCGCCAATATACAAGGAAGGAAGGAAGGAAGGAAGGAAGCTTGGGGTTTAACGTCCCGTCGACAATGTGGTTATTAGAGACGGAGCTTACGCTCGGATTTTCGGGGAAGGATGTGGGAGGAAATCGGCCGTGCCCTTTGAAAGGAACCATCCCGGCATTTGTCTGGAGTGATTTAGGGAAATCACGGAAAACCAAAATCTGGATGCCCGGAGGTGGATTTGAACCGCCATTCTCCCGAATGCAAGAATATACAAAGGACATGCAGAAAGTTAGTTTCCCTATTTTTTTAAAAACAGACAACGTGCTTTCGAGGTGAGTTTATAATGTCTTCTTTGAAGGAAACTAGAATTAGTTACTATTAGTGTAGGACATGGTATCAGAACCTCGAATGATTTTAACACTTAGGTTCAAAATACATACGAATTGTACCATAAGCGACGATCGATTGCAGTGTTGAATCATATGTTTACTGCAGCACTGCCTTGTCGAATAGAAACAATTAAATCCTTATTTTTTTATGACGTTGCAAAAAGAGCTCCATCTAACCGCTTACAATTTTCTGTGACTTTTTTCTGGCTCCCTAAATGCATGTAACAACAATGATGGTATGTAAAATATTTTAGTGTACTTCATTGAGCATATAGTTTTATTTCTTACTGGTCAAATCGCCCTTTCTCGCCCCCAGCGAGCACAATGTCTAATATACAGCCGGCCGCGGTGGCCGAGGGGACTGAGGCGCTCCAGTCACGGTCTGCACGGCCACTACGGTCGGCGGTTCGAATCACCCCTCGGGCAAGGATATTCGTGCCGTCCTTAGTCGTAGCTAGTTCATAAGTAGTTTGTAAGGTTAGGGACTGATGACCCCGTAGTTAAGTCCCATAAGTGCTACAAACATTTGAACATTTTTTTATCTAATATACAGGCCTCAACTGTGAAAGGAACTAGCGTGCGGAAGTCTTCATCCGCTCTTCGTCGTTGTCGAAACGCTGGCAGGAAGACAGGAATTTCTCTATGTGCAAGAAAAAATGTAAATCGCTGGGAGCAAGACCAGGGCTGTATGCTGGATGATCAGACGGCTCCCAGGCGAACTTCTGCAAAACATTTGCTGTGCGCCGAGACGAGCATTGACATGGAGGATCACTGCACCTGCAGGAAGCATTCCACGCCTCTTGTTCTGGGCGCCACGTAGCATTGTTTCATAATAAAAGCTGAAGGCGACTGTCATGTTGCTTCCATTCTCAGGCACAAACTTCTACGACCCAGGAATGCAAAAGGGATCCGAAGATATGACAACTGTCTCAATTCTTTCGGTGATTATGTCGAAAAATAGCTCAAACAGTCTGTACCTGTAGCCAATAAAGTATTTCGTGTAACTACGTTATCTTGCATTAAAAAAAAAAAAAAGGGAAATTTACTTTCTGGATGCACCTCGTACTTCTAGAGGACACAAAGTACCCGAAACATATAGAAATAAAAATATTTTATCTCTACAACTGGTTGCTGCATTTTCTTTAAAGAATCTTCATATACAGGGTATTCGAAAATTCCCGTTACAAACTTCTAGGACTTATGGAGGGTAGTTTTCCGTTCCACGAAGGTTTCAATTCCGATGATTATCTCATGCACTACTACTTGAGGAATGTAATTAGGCGTGACCCAGTACAATTGTTGCAATCAATTTGAAAAGAATACTGAACCGTTCTGTTATTACTGACGCATTTTCATTGCAATTTACAGCTTATGGTTTACATCAGTCGACAACAAGAACCCAGCATCTACGGCACCAGCCGCAACGTACTGAAGCATTACAACAGCGGCTCGATGTGGCGACCACCAACGTCGTTACACACATTGTACCTCCGAAGCATGTTCTGGTACACTCTCTTCCTCCCACCTGGTGTCTCTTAAATGACGTTTCTCTGTCCGTAAGCAGACGTTGACGAGTTACACATCTGAATTGAAACTGTCGTAGAACGGAAATGATACGTTTCCGGACATGGGTTCCCATTCAAATTGTTACGTATTCACAACCCTCTACAAGTCCTACAAATTTGTAACGGGAATTTCCGACCACCCTGTATAAAGCAGCGTGTCCGTGTGTTTGTTTGTGCGTATTGTATACAAATATACAGTTCTGTTCCAATCTTTATGAAATTTTGCACATGTAAGCTTCAACTCATGAGGACGGTCGCCGTAAGTGTAAAGATCACGTACAACACATTGTTTACGAGATATGACGTCATAAACAACGAGATGCCAGAAAACCTGCTGCATTACGCGACAATGTTGCACATTTTCTCCTAAACGACTGGACCGATTACAAACAAACCAGTACACATATTCCATATCGTGAGGTACCAATTCTGTAAGGGTAAGAACGACATACGACACATACTTCACGAGATATAACGTCATAAACAATAGGAGTTGCAAAAAGCCGCGGTAGAGTAGCCGAGCGGTCTAAAGCGTCTCGCTGCGGAGCGCGCGGTTGCTCGCCGTGGAGGATCGAGTCCTCCCTGGGGCATGGGTGTGTGTGTTTGTCCGTAGGTTAGTTTACCTAGGTTTAAGTAGTTTGTAAGCTACGGACTGATGACCACGCAGTTTGGTCCGATAGATTTACAAACATTTGAACATTTGAGTTGCAAGAAACTGACACATAATGGTACGAGACTTTATGAATACAGTATTTGAGAACGGGATTACTTAGCGACTTACAATAAACTTTAAACATAATTTCAAACCTTTATTGAACTTTTTCTCGCTGACAACCATAGCAAAATTATTAACGGAGAAAAGTTTCTCGCTTACTACTTTTTCGCTGTTCATGGTCTAAAACTATGACATTCGGTATGACGTTACAGTATATAGTTTCTACACTACAAACCGTAGCCGCCGGAAATTTTACAGACAGTATACACACATATATCTGAACGTACTTTCGAAATTGTATCACAGTACGACACTTCGTTCATGAAATATCAGCACATAAACAGTAATGTTCATGGTAAACCATCCCATCATGCATCAAGTGTATCTATTACTTCTTTACTACTAATTGTATTCGAAACAGATTTTACAGACATACAGCACGTATACAAATGAATAAATACCTGAAAAATTATACAATTGTACAACATATAACTCAATAAATATGAGATCGTACGAATTTTTATATATCACACATGTATTTTGATTACTATCTTTCTTTATTTGAATACTGAACTCATAATTTCGTACTTTATGCAAGACAGCGTTATTTCTTACATATTCTGTGATAAATATAACATGGTTTTAGAAACAAGGAGATGGAGAGAAAGAGAAGGAATAGGAGAAGTACTAACTCAAGGCAGGAATAAATAAATACCCAGGCAACGCCGGGTTTTCAGCTAGTAGATCATATACTAGCTTAGGATGGACAACATACTACATCTTCAGAGTCTTCTGCAAATAAAACATAGTCTCTGGTTCACCATCCCCACAACATTTCCTGTATGTTCTCTCCAATTTACGTCCGTCGCAATATGAATGTCTTAATGTAATGAATACGAATATAGGTTACAATACGTGTGAAGTATCTTACGTTGTGCCCTGAAATGTATTGTTCGCAGACACACCTCACACGCATCGTCAAACAACTGCCTTTAACGGTTGAAGTAAACCTTACACCAGCACGTTTCGCTCCGTGAACGAGACAGGCTCCTCCACCTCTGTATCTCCAACACGTGCTACATTTGCGCGCCAACCGCCATCGATCGGCCACCAAAGAAACACGACGCTCACGACAGACTATGGGTAGCTGCACGCAACGATATGAGGCTTGCAATCTAAAGACGACGACCTTAAGGACAGAGAAAAACGTAATCTGTTTATATCGTCATGTAAAAAATGTTCAAATGTTTGTAAAGCTTATAGGACTTAACTGCGGGTCATCAGTCCCTAAACTTACGAACTACTTATGAACTACCTTATACTAAAGACAGCATAAACATCCATGCCCGAGGGGGATTCGAGCCCCAGACGGGGAACGACCTCGCACATCGTAGCATAGCGCCTCAATGCGCTCGGCGGCTCCGCCGCGACATCGTCATTTATACAGAGTGAATCACCTAACACGGAAAGTGCGATTAATGTGCGGTTTCCACAGAATGGATTGCTATTCAGGGGCTCGTATTTTTAGCCAACAAATCGATTGTAATATTACTTAGAAAGTGTATTTTTTTATGCAAACATACAGTTTTCTAAATGGAACAATGATTGTTTCTATCATGCACTGGAATTTTTGACACCAGCTGTATACAAAGAATAAGGAATGACATTTTTATCACATTTAGTTTGGCAGCTACAACCGTTCAAAGTGTCGGGGACGGAGGCTGCGATAGCGTAGCTGACTGGACGAGTGGCTAGCCCCTGGGGCACGGGCCACTGTCTCATGACCACCAGCCAGTCAGCTACGCTGTCGTAGCCTCCGCCCCAAAAACTTTGAATGGTTTTAGCTGCCAAACTAAACGTGATAAAAATGTCATTCAAAATTCTTTGCATTCAGCTGGTGTCAAAAATTCCAGTCCACGATAGAAGCAACCATTGTTCCATTTGAAAAATTGTATGTTTGCATAAAAAATATACTTTCCAGGTAGTTTTACAATCTTTTTATTGGCTAACAATACGAGTCCTTGACTACCAATCCATTCTGTGAAAACCGCACATCAATCACATTTTCCGTTCCCGCAATATTTGCGGTGCAAGTGTTAGGTGATTCAGCCTGTATATATAAAATTCCCGTGTCAAGATGTTTGTCCGCGATGAAGTACAAAAGTAGCTAGCCTAGAATCCTAGGAGAAAAAAAAAATAAAAAACAGGCATAAAGACGGCGGAAGTGATGGGCAGAGAAAGGTTCAAATGTTTGTAGAACTTATGGGACTTAACTACGGGGTCATCAGTCCCTAAGCTTACAAACTACTTAGCCGGCCGCGGTGGCCGAGGGGACTGAGGCGTTTCAGTCACGGTCTGCACGGTCACCAAGGGCGGGGGTTCGAATCCCCCCTCGGGCATGGATATTTGTGCCGTCCTAGTTCGTAAGTAGTTTGTAAGTTTAGGGACTGATGACCCCGTAGTTAAGTCCCATAAGCTGTACAAACATTTGAACATTTTTTTACAAACTACTTATGAACTAGCTAAGACTAAGGACGGCACAAATATCCATGCCCGAGGGGGGATTCGAACCCCCGACCGTAGTGGCCGTGCAGATCGTGACTGGAGCGCCTCAGTACCCTCGGCCTCCGCGGCCGGCGATGGGCAGAGAGTTTGAGGAAAGGAGTGTAGGGCTTATATCGAGTTCTCATCCGTAACAATTAGCAATTGCGAAGCCTTGCCGGATTCGCTAGTACTGTATATACAAATGCTGTGCGTTAGTCCCGCCAAATGACTTGATAGATTTCTCCGTGCTGGAATGGCCGTGCGGTTCTAGGCGCCACGTCAGGGACTGCGCGGCCGGTCCCGCCGGAAGTTCGAGTCCTCGGAAATGAGTGTGCGTGTTGTTCATACGATATGCTTAAGTTAAAGTACAGTGTGTATAGGTTAGGTGACCGTCTTTTGCATCTGTAAATTAGTCTACTTTAGACCTGACACGTTTCGCTTTATTTTAAAGTATTTTTATGTTGTCCTCTTTATGTGTGTTTTCTAGCACATTGTCACTTTCTGTCACTGTTTATACTTACACTATTTGTAATTACACTTTTTAATAAAAGTTTGTGAAAACTTGCCGTTTCTGTGGCCTGGCGGGCTGAAGCGGACAACATAAAAATACTTGCCACTGAAGACGCTTTAAAATAAAGCGAAACGCGTCTGGTCTCAATTAGAATAAATTACAGTTGCCAGAAACAGCATAAAAAGCATCAATCTGGTTTTTTATTGTCCTGAGGTCAAAAACCGCATAAAAAGAATGAATCAAAATCAAATCGAATTTTTAATTTTCGTGTGTCTGGCGTAAAACATATTCAATACGCTGTCCATCAATTTACGCAAGAAGCTGAAATCGAGAAACGGCAAGTTACACGACTGATCTATCTGTTTCCGGGATCACGTTCGTAATGTGTTGCGCAATGCGTGCCTGCATTGCAGCTAAGTTCGCAATCGGAACACTGAACATAACATCCTTCTAATAGCCCCACAACAAAGAGTCACAAATATTAAGACCAGGTGATCGGGACGGCCATGCTGTAGGGAAATGGCGGCTGATAATCCTAGCATTTCCGAAATGGCACTTTAGCAGCTGCTTAACAGGATTTGCAATGTGCGGAGGTGCGCCATCTTGCATAAAAATAATCTCATCCGCATATCCTTAGTGTTGGAGAGCTGGAATGACGTGGTTATGAAACAGACCTCTTAGCGCTTACCAGTGACTAAACAAGTAAACATTGTCCTATGATAAATGGTGCCGTAAACCCGCACCACACAGTGATCTTTTCAGGATGAAGCGATACAGGTTGATTTGCGTGTTGAATTTCTGTTGCCCATATTCGACACTTCTGTGTATTGACATATCCTGTAACTTGGAAATGAGCTTCGTCTGTCCACAAAAGCTTCCACGACCACTCTTCGACCACCTCCATGCGAGCAAGAAATTCTAAAGCAAACGTCTGTCTTGATAGCAGATCAACAGGAAGCAACTAGTGCAAATGGGTAATTTTGAATGGCTAGCAAAAAGGTGTGTTTCGTAGGGTTTTACGCACCGTGCTCCCAGGTTTGTCTAGTGTTCAGGCAATTCTCTGTACACTACAGGTTTGCACACCACCACTCGACTCCTCTTGCATTGCTCTGGCCACTTCTTCCACTGACGTCGAATCAATCCCCCCCCCCCTCGCCATCTACCACGTTCAAAGGAGCCCGTCTTTTCGAATTTTTTGCTCCAGACCAACGGCATTCATCGGATCAACGCCTTTTTTTTTTCTTTCTTTTTTTTTTTTTTTTCAAACTCTTTTGTGTCCGGAACTTCTGCAGAGCGACTTGTGCAACAGTCATCATTCTGGTAAAACAGCTTTACAAGCAGAACGCGATTCTGGATTGAGACAGTCATGGCGAACCTCTGAGACGCAATATGAGGAAAAGCCGTGTACCCGGCGTGTGTCATACCAACTTCATTGGGTCGTGCGCATGACAGGTGTTTTCATTTACATATTCTCATACATACTGCGCCATTTATCGATGAAGTTTCACACTATTTATTTTTCTTCTGCTCAACGATTTCCCCCTTCTCCGATAATTTCCGTTGCAACTTGACGTCATTTGGCCAGTGATGTTTTGTTTACAGAGTTTTGAAAGTTTAATTAGAATCACCCTGTATATTAATGAACGCAGAAAAGTTAGCAGCATTTCATGAACCAACAATATTTTTAATATCTTGAAAACTACAAAAGTTAATTTTCACAGTATCTGAATATACCACAATTAAACTTAAAATTACCAACTTTTGAATGTGCCACACGATTTCAACAGACTATGTCTTAGAATCTCAGATGATAGCATATTGCCTCAATCCATCACATCATCTTGAAAGCCACACAATTGTATCTACTCATTAAAAGATTTATTACACCTGTTATTAGAATTCGTTGCGAGATACAGTCAGATCATCGTATCCTTCACAGTAAAACACAATTGCAGGAAGCATGATATGCACCTCTTAGCCTCATGTTCACATATCTATATGATGAATAATTGTCTATTTTGCCAGTGAATTTACGTAAATATTGTGTAGCGTGAACTGTCAAGCTCTTGAAAGCTGCCTTGTTTAATTATTACATTATTTGTACTGCTGATAAATAATTAGAAGATAACTGAATGTTTATAACTTCTGTATTTAAAATTGTATAACGTTTCAGTGTGCAAGTGGTCAACGTTATGGACCGTGTGCAGTGGGACGACCTTGTCTGTACTAGTTCGTAGCCAACAATTATCGACATAACATTTTTCTTAGTTTTTCTTTAAAATTTCCTAGACACGGGAACCGAACCAAGGCACAATCTATGCTGTCTTCTCCCCTCGGTGGCCAGTATACAGGGTGAATCACCTAACACTTGCACCGTAAATATTGCGGAAACGGAAAGTGCGACTGATGTGCGGTTTTCACAGAATGGATTGGTAGTAAGAGGCTCGTATTTTTAGCCGACAAACAGATTGTAATATAACTTAGAACGTGTATTTTTTATGCAAACATACAGTTATTTTTAATGGAACAATGGTTGTTTCTATCATGCACTGGGGTTTTTGACACCAGCTGTGTACAAAGAATTTTGAATGGCATTTTTATCTCGTTTAGTTTCGCAGCTACAACCGTTCAAAGTTTCGGGGGCGGAGGCTGCGATAGCATAGCAGACTGTCTCATGACCACTAGCCAGTTAGCTACGCTGTCGTATCCCCCGCCCCCGAAACGTTGAACAGTTGTAGCTGCCAAACTAAGCGTGATAAAAATGTCATTCAAAATTCTTTGTACACAGCTAGTGTCAAAATTTCCATTGCATGATAGAAACAACCATTGTACCATTTGAAAAATTCTATGCTCGCATAAAAATTACACTTTCCAGATATTTTTACAATATGTTTAGGGGTAACAATAAGAGTTCTTGACTACCAATCCATTAGGTGTAAACCGCACATCACTTTCCGTTTCCGCAATATTTGCGGTGCAAGTGTTAGGTGATTCACCCTGTATATATTAGTGTAGTTCGGAATACATTCAAAGTTGTTTACAACACGTTGTCCGAAGATTTTTACTTAGGACAGGTTCTTGCCGCGTTTATTGCGGGCGGAAAATTCATGTAGCCACACATTAATGATTTAATGAAGTGCCGGCCGCGGTGGCCGAGGGGACTAAGGCGCTCCAGTCACGGTCTGCACGGCCACTACGGTCGGGGGTTCGAATCCCCCCTCGGGCATGGATATTTGTGCCGTCCTAGTTCGTAAGTAGTTCATAAGTAGTTTGTAAGTTTAGGGACTGATGACCCCGTAGTTAAGTCCCATAGACTTTACAAACATTTGAACATTTGAACATTTAATGAAGTCCAGTTAACAGTCATTTACTTTGCCGTCGTCTTGTTTATTGAGGTTGCTATACCGACCACAGATAACCTGTGTTCTTGCCTCATCTACGATGCGTATAAGTTTGTGTGTACACAATTTCTAAATCGGTACAATGATCTAGTTTGGCTTGTAATCGTAAATGAACACAATAGTTTATACTTCAGGAATAATTTAAATATTTAACCCTTATTTTGTAGGCACTTTAGATAACCTTGAACAGCAGCGAAGATGCTTGTTTATCACCGCAAAGATATTCGCTAACTACACGTTTTAACATTTGCCGTGAAACCACTCGATTCTGAATTTAAAAAACCACTTCTTTATCCACAAAACGAAAAAGCAGATAATTGTACAATTAAACTTGTATCCATTCTGGAAGTGTGGAACCTGCGACTGAGTTGATTAAAGAAATCAGAAAATAACAGCAACCAGTCACCTTTCGTATGTATTTATTACCACAACCGGTTTAGAACTGCCTGGCAGTTCATCATCAGGCGGTGTACATGCTTTAGATGTTGCTTATAACATTTTGGAACACGTTTGGCTGTGGTGAGATAGAAAATTATTATATGTGAGCTTTGTCATTGGCACTAAATTTCAATATTTGCAAGTTTAAATTGTATTCCAAACAGCTACTTACAGGTGGTTCACATTTCTGATTGATGGTATGTAATTTTTTAAGCATTTTAGTGCTCAATAGATGCACACATAACACAACACTCTCTTTCCACATGTTTTACAAAAATAAACAATTCAGAGATAGGTACAGCTAATTGTCAAAGATCACAGTTGATGCATAGATATTATTTTAAACTAATTTACCAGTTACAGTTTCAATGGTCTAAGTGTTCACATATTTCTATTTACATTATTTTCTTACAGTGGTGGCTTCTTTATTTGTTATTACTGTAATGGTAACACTATTGTTACATGTGAAGAAAAATCCATAGATTGTTTTTATAAGATTAAACATAAATTTTTGTAGAAAAAGTTGTTTGCCAGTTCGGTTTGTTCATTTAAGATGGTGTGTGGTGCTTTATTGTTATGGATGAAAATTTCTAACTGTTCTAAAAGGTCCATCTTTATTCCTTTGTCTGCAGTGTGTAGTATTTGGAGATTGGTTTTTATGTTTGTAATGGAATGGCTGTTTTCAGCCAGATGGGCTGCAAAGCTTGACTTGTTTAAATTTTTTAAACGGAGTGCATCAATATGTTCTTTGTATCGTATTTCAAAATTCCTTCCTGTTTGTCCTATGTAATTATAAATAACTCCTCTTGCCATCCACAACAACAGAAACTTGCATTTTTTAAATCAGCATTGAACTGTATAAATAAAATTCATGCTGAACCTGCTACAAAAACAAAAGAAATTAACATTCTAAAAACTATAGCCAACAACAATGATTATGACCCAACCATAATTGACAAATTAGATAAAAAATTACAAACCAACCATACAGTGCCTATAAACCAACCATCAGAAGCAGAACAATCCAAATATATCTCAATGCCCTTTGTCGGAAACATATCATATCAACTTGCAAAACTCTTTAAACCACACAATGTCAAAATATGTTTTCACACAAACAATAAAATACAAAACAAAATAGTTCACAACACTAAATCAGCCAACACACCTTTTCAAAAATCTGGCATATACAAATTAAAGTGTGATAGCTGCTCATGCTACTATATAGGACAAACAGGAAGGAATTTTGAAATACGATACAAAGAACATATTGATGCACTCCGTTTAAAAAATTTAAACAAGTCAAGCTTTGCAGCCCATCTGGCTGAAAACAGCCATTCCATTACAAACATAAAAACCAATCTCCAAATACTACACACTGCAGACAAAGGAATAAAGATGAACCTTTTAGAACAGTTAGAAATTTTCATCCATAACAATAAAGCACCACACAGCATCTTAAATGAACAAACCGAACTGGCAAACAACTCTTTCTACAAAAATTTTAAAGACTCTTTAAGACTCAGGAAACCAAACACACAAAAGTAAGTAACATAGTTATAAAGGCTTGGTTTTAGTGCGTCAAGTTTTCCTCCTACTAAGTCGAACGGTAAACAAGTTTATCGTGCCTCTGTTATCAATGTTTGTGTAGTGGCTATTAAACTTCATCCTTTGTCGTTCATTGTCAAATGTACACCTGCAGCTATAGTAGCAGGTGTTCGACTCCTTTAACAACAGAGGAATTTGGGAACTTGGTGCAACCATACAAAATGTCCCGGGCATGGGTTCGAATTTGCATACCTTAAGAGTTGTTAGTACCGCAACACTGATTCTGTGAAACAAGTGATTTCTACTGCAAACTCTTTGTCTTCCGTATTTCGGGGGGAGGTAATATGAACCAAAAATAGAAAATATTCTGCAGTAATCATTGGCTGTCAAGTCTGTGCCTTAAAAGCGATGAACACTTGTTTAATAAAAGACGGGTTAAAAGCTGTGTGCGTGTAGTTTGATGTTGAACCTATCGTTTAATCAGACAACAAACTGTTCATTAGCACAGCAATTTGGTTTAATTATGGCCCTGATATTGATGTACATACTGTTAAATAAGAAACAGTGCATTAAACTGATTATGTGCGCAACGTTACTGTGACAAGTAACCTGCATGAAACACACACTGACTATACTCAAAAAATTTGACTGCGAGTAAGATATTAAAAACACAAACCGCTTTCTTAATGTTTGACTGCGAGAATTTTATACAGATCAGTACCTGATTATCAAAATTCAGTATCATAATCAATTAACTGCAGTGTTGCATAACAATCATTTACTACGGCACCAATAACGAAATCTGTTCAACAAGATTACCAAAGTCAATACTGCACTTTAAATCCACAAATAACTAATTATCAAATAAAGGAAGTAGGTTAATCTTCTAACTACGTAAATGAAACAGAAAAGAAAGGTCAACTTTGTTACTTATTATTAATAATCACCATTATATTGCATACATTATACAACCTTTTCATAATGACATGAAATGCAATTACCTTCATTTCAGCGGTGGTACACCGTTTTCATAGTAATAAAAAATACAATATATATTCCAAATACAATCAAATCATCTTGCTGGCACAGCAGCCTCTGCTCTACATCGGAGCCATACACACAACTCAACCGCTCTCTAAGCGAGCTGAACCACAAGTCCCACTCTCTCTGCGCGAGCTACAGTGCTATGCGATACATAATCTTTGCCAAAGATGACACTTCACAGACTTCAGTATACATATCGATACACACAGTAGAAGCAATATTATACATTTTCTTGCAAGCAAGTTACTCGATACAAAAATGTTCAAATGTTTGTTAAGCTTATGGGACTTAACTACGGGGTCATCAGTCCCTAAACTTACAAACTACTTATGAACTACTTACAACTAAGGACGTCACAAATATCCATGCCCGAGGGGGGATTCGAACCCCCGACCGTAGTGACCGTGCAGACCGTGACTGGAGCGCCTCAGTCTCCTCGGCCACCGCGGCCGGCTACTCGACACAAAACAGGAGGCACAATATTAGACATTTTCTTACAAATTCAGAAATAAACATTTCGATAGACACGTTTCAGGGTGTTTCACTGAAGCAAATATGAAAAAGTGCTTACAAGGTATTCAATTTAGAGTCTATTTGCTTCGAATGATCATTCCTACGTCACGTGATCAAAAGTATCCGGACACCCCCAAAAACATACGTTTTTCATATTAGGTGCATTTTGCTGCTACCTACTTCCAGGTACTCCAATCGGTGAGCTCAGTAATAAATAGAAACCCTGAAAGAGCAGAAAAGAGCGCTCAGAGGAACTCAAGGACTTCGAAAGTAGTCAGGTGTTTGGGTATCACTTCTGTCAGAAGTCTGTAGGCGAGTTTTCCACACTCCTAAAACAACCCTAGGTACACTGTTCCTGTAGTGAAGTGAAGTGAAGTGAAGTGAAGTGAAGTGGAAACGTGACGGGACACGTACAGCATAAAAGCGTACATGCCAACCTCGTCTGTTGACTGACAGAGACCGTCGACGATTGAAAAGGGTCGTACAGTATAATAGACAGGCTATCCAGACCATCACACAGGAATTCCAAACTGCATCAGGATCAACACCAAATACTTTGACAGTTAGGTGGGAGGTGAGATAACTTGGATTTCATGGTTGAGCGGCTGTCCACAAGCCACACATCACGCAGGTCAATGCCAAACGACGCCTCTCTTGGTATAAGTAACGTAAACATTGGACGACCCAACAGTGGACACACGTGTGGAGTGACGAATCACGGTACACAATGTGGCGATCCGATGGCAGAGTGTGAGTATGGCAAATGCCCAGTAAACGTCATGTGCCAGCGTGTATAAAATTCTAAGGCGTTTGTGTTACGGTGTGGTCGTGTTTTTTATGGAGGCGGCTTGTACCCTTTGTAGTTTCGGGTGGCACTATCGCAGCACGGGCCTAAATTGATGTTTTAAGCACATTGTTGCTTCCTACTGTTGAAGAGATATTCGGGGATGGCGACTGCATCTTTCATCACGATGTAGCACCTGTTCATAATGCACGCCCTGTGGCGGAGTGCTTACACGACAATAACCTTCCTGTAATGGACTGGCCTGCACAGACTCCTGACTTGAGTCCTATAGAACATCTTTTGGATGTTTTGGAACGACGACTTCGTGCCAGGCCTCATCGACCTACATCGCTACCTCTCCTCGGTGCAGCACTCCGTGAAGAATGGACTGCGATTCCCCAAGAAACCTTCTAGGACATGATTGAACATATGCCTGCGAGAGTGGAAAGCTGTCATCAAGGCTGGGGATGGGCCAACACCACACTGAATTTCAGCATTGCCGATAGAGGGCGCCACGAACTTGTAAGCCATTTTCAGTCAGATGTACAGTTACTTTTGATCACATAATTTATCATAACCCTCAGTATTGACCATTACTCCAGAAACATCGTGTATTATATGTCACCCCTTATGCCACTTTTGATCTAATATAAAGCAATATAATTTCATCGTTATCCAATACTAATTTAGTTTACAGTTGATTCCATTTGCAGTTAGTAACTTCTTGACGAATTATCATGATGTGTGGCTGTTACCCAAAGACGATGTCGTACAGTTTATACACCAAGAAAGATTGAGAGGTTCATCACGTGTTATGTGATTGCATTTCGATAATGCTAAGAACTACGATATTTATCCTCTTTAGCGAAAGCAATCAGTTTCTTTATATGAAAACATTTTGGTATAAGTTTTACGGTGACTGTTGTTTGAAATTGATTGAAACATAAGATATTACTGTTACCAGTCACTTTGTTTTATTGTACCACAACGCGTTTCGAGGGTTTAAACTCCCATCATCAGGTGGAATAACATTAAGCTGTATATATAGGTCAACAGTTCAACAGGTCAACCTAACCTATAGGTCTACAGCTTAATGTCATTCCACCTGATGTTGGGGGTTTAAACCCTCGAAACGCGTTGTGGTACAATAAAACAAAGTGACTTGTAACAGTAATACTTTATGTTTCAATCAATCAGTTTCTTCCAATAACATATGTCAAAGTAAGATCGAATATCCCATTGTGCTACTCTGGTTGGTAATACGATACGTACATTTCACTTCCAGGGGATAACCTACAAGCAGGACTCGAGTAAGAAACCAAACGAGGTATCGCAGTGGTAACACACTGGACTCGCATTCAGGAGGACGGTGGCTCAAATACGCCTCTGGATATCCTGATTTAAATTTCCCGCCATTTCTCTAAATGACCCAGCGTCGAGATGGTTCCTTCCAGAGGGCACGACGTTATCAAAAATCAATCCTAGTGTGTGCTCCGTCTTTAATGACCCCGCTGTCGACGGGGCATTAAACGTTACTTTTCCTTTTTTTTCCCAGTGAGAAATGAAGATGAGTTAATATGTTAAATAGACTACTTCCGTGTCTAATCTGTGTAGCTAATTCTTTATCAGGCCATGATTTAAAAAATTAAATAGTATTGTTGTCAAGAAGAAGGCTGAGTTCCTTAGTGTAATGCTTTCCAAGGCACGGTATTGTTTTACCTTGTATAATCTCAATTTCCTCCAACATCTAAACTCACCCATCTAGTTACAATGCGACCATAGATATAGTGTGACTCCGACTCAAGGTGTATCTTGGCGTTTTACACTTTATTCAATAATGAAAGAATAAATGAGATAAAAATCCTGGGAGCTATTTCTGATCGAACCTCTAAACATTCAAAGCGTCATCTGTCATTCACTCTCGGAGCCTCTATATTTTTCACTTCTTTTATCTTTACTGCTTATGACTTGAAAGAATTGATACAGTGAAATTTTCTCTTCAAGTTGGCGTTCCTGTTTATATAAGGTAAAAAAAGGTAAAGCAGTCAACAATCCGAAGATTGGTTTGAACACCACAGTGCTTTACTAGGCATGGTCCTGTTTGGAGGTGGTAAAATTTTGTTTTAATGGTTCTCATTAAGTAAAGGTAAAGCAGTCAACAATCCAAAGATTGGTTTGAACACCACAGTGCTTTACTAGGCATGGTCCTGTTTGGAGGTGGTATGCCATTGCCTTCCTCCGACCTTCGAACTGACTTACCCAGTCAGTTATAGGGGGACCTACAGTTTAACGTGGGTTCCAAACCACGGTGCTACTCGGTATTTTTCACACGAGCAATACTGCCAGAGGTGAAAGAAGTGGAAAGTGACAGATAAAAATCCTAGGACCTGGCGGGGATCGAACCCGCAACCTTTGGATTAGTAGTCTGGCACTCTACCACTGTGCAACCGAAGCGCACCCTGTTTATATACTCCTGTAAAATGATAAGGAACACCATGAATTCGGCAACCCAGCAGAGCAAAATTTTATTGACACATTCTTAAGGATGTATAGAACACGCACACGGACAGAGCCATACACACGTGAGTATAGTCACCAGAGGGTGCATAATGTCGATGCTAGTACCGTGTATACCGTCCTTTTGCAGCAATGCAAGCTGCATTCTCCCATGAAGATGATTGTAGAGGCAGCGACTTCAGTCTTGCGGAATGGCTTGCCTTGCAATTTCCACATAGTGCCTCATTTGGGCCAGATTTCGAGCCGGTCATGGAGACCACGCAAGATGACATTTTCAGTCCCAAATACAGTCAATTCGGGACAGATGTGAGGATCGTGCCGGCCAGGGTAGCAGTCGTACACCTTGAATAGCACGTTGGGTGGTATGGGTTACATTTGGACGTACATTCTCCTATTGTAAAAGCAATACGCCTTGTTGGTGCATGAACGGTAGCAATGCGGACTGAACGATGGTTTCAGTGTTCCGTGCACTGTCCAGTGTTCCTTCGACGATCAGCAGAGAACGGACAGTGTAGGACATGGCCCCCACGCCATGGTGCGTGCCGTTAGGGCGTCTTCCGCTCACAATCCAAAATAGTTCAGCCCACTTTCAGTGGTGTCGCGATAGGCGCTTATGAAGTGGAGACGTGTCGTCTTCTGTGATGAGAGTCGCTTCTGTCTCGGTGCCAATGATGGTCGTACGCGTGTGCTGCGGCGTGCAGGGGGTCGTGACAAATATGGAGTGTATACGAAAGAGGCACACGGGGGTGACTGCCGGTGTCAACATGTGATCGTTCACGAAACATTGAACAGTTCACTGTACATTAATACCATCAATCAACCCATATTGCTGCCGTTCATGCAGCAACAAGGCGATGTGCTTTTCCAACAGGATAAAGCACGTTCACATGTTCCTCTTCAACGTGTACTTCAACTACCCTGGCCAGCACGATCACCAGCTCTTTTCCCAGTGAGTATGTTAGGGACCAAACGAAACGTCATCTAGCGCGGTCTGCACAACCAGCACGAAATCTGGCTTAACTGAGCCACCAAGTTGAAATTGGAGTACAGGCCAAGACTTAAGTCGACACCTCTGCGATCGTCTCCATGGGAAATTTCAGCTTGCAATGCTGCTAAAGGAGGATATACACGGTGCGTATAGCTCTGTCTGTGTGATCGTGTGTTGTATACCTCCTCGAGAATCTGTATTGTAAAATGTAAACTTTGACGGCCGGAAAGAACAAAATTACTAAAAATTTCCTGGCTATCATGCCGTGGTCTTATAAATTTATTATTATGGAAACCCAACGTTTCGTCCCCGACTGCGGAGGACATTTTCAAGGGGGATCGTGGCATTGATACACACCCTGGCTTGCTATTTACTGAAGCCAAACTTCTTTTACGAGTGCTCGGCATTACTCGACGCGGAATTGAAACACCCGAGAAATGTTTTAGTTAAGAATGGCTATTCGTCCACAGAGATAAGGACAGCGTTGAGACCGACACGTAAAATTGAAAACGATAAAAAGGTTCCTGTGAAATCCAAAGTCTTCCTGCCTTTTATTAAGGACGACCGCATCGGTAAACATTTTGACGAAACGGAATGTTTCTGTCATTTACAAACCTACTCGGAAGATACAAGATAACCTGAAATCGGCGAAGGATGCTCGCAAACCGCTGGAAAAAGTAGGAATTTATAGGATTCCGTGTAGCTGTGGAGACCACAAAAAGAACAATCAAAAAACGACTAGAAGAGCACAAGTAGAACTGTAGAAGAAGAGAGATTGACAGATCAGCTGTTGCTGATCATGTTTATCATCCAGGGGACCACCTTATTCAATTTGATAAGACTCAGGATTTTAGCAGCCACAAATGGATACCACGAAAGACTGTACAGAGAGGCTATATAAAATGTAAAACATCCCAATAATTTCAGTAGGATGGAGGAGGGCGTGAAACTAAATAAAATCTGGATTCCGGTTTTGAAGAAGAAATGTAATAGTCTCCCACAATGGGACGATATTAACGGACGACGGCAATCGGCAACGACGAATTGCGCACGCATATCAAAAACATCTGACGTCACACCTCTGCGCGCGAGCCCTCGTAAACGAAGTTTGGTTTCAGTCAGTAGCGAGCCAGGGTGTGCATCGGACACTCAAAAGTGCCACGATTCCCCTTGAAAATGTCCTCCGCAGTCGGGGACAAAACGTTGGGTTTCCATAATAAATCTATAAGATCACGGCATAATAGCCCGGAAATTTTTAGTAATTTTGTCCCCAAGAATCTATCAATAAAATTTCTCTCTGCTGCCGGCCGCGGTGGCCGAGGAGACTGAGGCGCTCCAGTCACGGTCTGCACGGCTACTACGGTCGGGGGTTCGAATCCCCCCCTCGGGCATGGATATTTGTGCCGTCTTTAGTATAAGGTAGTTGATAAGTAGTTTGTAAGTTTAGGGACTGATGACCCCGTAGTTAAGTCCCATAAGCTTAACAAACATTTGAACATTTTTTTTCCCTCTGCTGGGTCGACGAATTCATTTTTTTTTTCTTTTTTTTTTTTTTTTCGTTTTCCAGGAGTGCAGAACACCAAACTACGGTGGTCGAATTTATGAAACAAAGCATACTTTTGTTACACACAAGAATGAGTAAAACAACTTAAAACATATACGCATAAACAGTGGGGAGGAAATGTCCTTTTAACTGCGCTAACTTAAACGTATTTGAAATCAGCTTCAAATAGTGAAATATTTTGTATTTTAATGAACACTTGATGATGAGATATATATCTCATACAATATGGTGTGGTATAAGATTACTAAACACGATAGGCTGCGTGTATTTAAGAACTTTATTAGCTGAAACAACCGTCTCGATCGTGGAACGATCAATGTAGAAACATTATCTGAAAAATCATATTACCTCTTGGATTACGTGCGTTTGGGCAGCTATTGAGTTTCAGGATTCCCTGATGATCAAGATAATGCACAGGAATTTCAAGTGTCTACTGCAGACGTTGTCTGTCAAGACCTTCCCGCCAGTGATACGTCAAGGACGGACGAGATCTGCTTCAACATGACTGGGTCAAAGAACACCCGTTTCCTACCACCTAAAAATATCTTATCAACACTGTTTCATTGTATTGCGACATTGTTTTCATGTCAGCTATGTAGGTTGGGGACTGATATCTTTGCTGTGGTGCTTTGTGTTTCCCCGCACACGAGAGGAAATCTATAGACGGTACAAACTGTACAACAACAATTCTCCCCTCCAACCGCCCCATATCTGAGTAATCTCCTTGTGAACAATAAGTTGTAAACCTCTACACGTATTAACTGCAGCCAAAAGAGTACTGAAAATGAATTAACTGTTTTCTGGATTTAGTGAAATTTATCAGTTATTTTCAAATCTGTTTGAGATTACTGCAGTGGTTGAAGGTAAATTTCAGGTTATTACAGTTCAGTTCCAATATATTTCTTCATCTTACGTATACATCTCGGAGGGAAACCGTGAAGGTAAAAATTGAGGGAGATTCGACCTGACACTTGGCTTACTACTAATACACCCCTGTCCATTAAAATTGCTACGCCATGAAGATGACGTGATACAGACGCGAAATTTAACCGACAGGAAAAAGATGCTGTAATATGCCAATGATTAGCTTTACAGAGCATTCACACAAGGTTGGCGCCAGTGGCGACACCTACAACGTGCTGACACGAGGAAAGTTTCCAACCGATTTCTCATACACAAACAGCAGTTGACCGGCGTTGCCGGGCGAAACGTTGTTGTGATGCCTCAAGTAAGGAGGAGAAATGAGTACCATCAGGTTTCCGACTTTGATAAAAGTCGGATTGTAGCCTATCGCGATTGCGGTTTATCTTATCGCGACATTGCTGCTTGCGTTGGCCGCGATTCAATGGCTATTAGCAGAATATGGGATCGTTGTGTTCAGGAGGGCAATACGGAACGCCGTGCTGGATCCCAACGGCATCGTATCACTAGCGGTCGAGATGACAGGCATCTTATCCGCATGGCTGTAACGGATCGTGCAGCCACGTCTCGATCCCTGAGTCAACAGATGGGGAAGTTTGCAAGAAAACAACCATCTGTACAAACAGTTCGACAAAGTTTGCAACAGCATGTACTATCAGCTCGGAGGCCATGGCTGCGGTTACGCTTGAGGCTGCATCACAGACAGGAGCACCTGCGATGGTGTACGCAACGTCGAACCTGGGTGCACGAATGGCAAAACGTCAGTTTTTCGGAAGAATCCAGGTTGTGTTCACAGCGATCATGATTCTCGCATCCGTGTTTGGCGACATCGTGGTGAACGCACATTCGAAGCGTGTATTCATTATCGCCATACTGGAGTATCACACGGCGTGATGGTATGGGGTGTCATTGGTTACGTCTCGGTCACCTCTTGTTCGCATTGACGGCACTTTGAACCGTGGCCGTTATATTTCAGATGTATTACGACCCGTGGCTTTACCCTTCATTCTATCCCTAAGAAACCCTACATTTCAGCAGGATAATGCACGACCGCATGTTGTAGATCCTGTACGGGCCTTTCTGGATACGGAAAATATTCGACTGCTGCCCTGGCCAGCACATTCTCCAGATCTCTCACCAACTGAAAACGTCTGGTCAATGGTGGCCGAGCAACTGGCTCGTCACAATACGCCAGTCGCTACTCTTGATGAACTGTGGTATCGTGTTGAAGCTGCATGGGCATCTGTACCTGTACACGCCACCCAAACTCTGTTTGACTCAATGCCCAGGCGTATCAAGGCCGTTATTACGGCCAGGGGTGGTTGATTTCTCAGGATCTATGCACCCAAATTGCATGTAAATGTAATCACATGTCAGTTGTAGTATAATATATTTGTCCGATGAATACTCGTTTGTCGTCTGCATTTCTTCTTGGTGTAGCAATTTTAATGGCCAGTAGTGTAGTACTTACCGCCAATAATTCGTGACGTGAACAGGAAAAGAAGTAAATAGCTGTGCTGCACAAAGTACCACCGCCGCACACTAGACAAGAAAGCGAGTTGATACTGCATTGCCTTTTAGTTCAGAGTTATATCGAAAGTTTGACTTTTTCACTCGTTGGAGAAGATGTCTTTCAATCAGTTGCAAAATTTGTGCTGGACAAAAGGACAGATACGAAAGCGAACCAATAAAACGCATTAAAAACTTCATATGGACTTATGTCCTATTCCCAATAATTCATATAGTCGCGAATCGTCATCAATGTGTGTCAAAACAGGCAAACGGCGTTGTAAAATGTCTCTCTCCCCGTTACTAAGTGTGTGCGACCATTAAAGAGATGCAGGCAAGTGTAACATGTGCGAGTTTGGGCTCCATCTGTGGATCGTGCACGGGTGGCCGGGTGGTTTGTGGCGTTCCAACAGAGGGCTTGTTGTCTTCTCTAACAGTTCAACGATCAGCACAGGACCAACGCGATCCCACGTCCGCAAAGGACCAAACTACCCGGATAAAGAGGTTAAGGCGACCGCTAAAAGCGGGAGAGCCGGGTTAGAAACCTGATAAGGCACAAATTTTCATGTGTGTCAAAATGATAGACCAGCTAGTGAAGGCAGCTGAAAGTCGAAACATTTCGCAAATTGAGAACAATGTTCAAATGTTTGTAAGGCTAAAGGGACTTAACTGCAGGGCCATCAGTCCCTAAATTAACTGTTCAATTTTAATGGAGTACGTTTCGGAAAGATTCAGATTACATATTTCTTCACCGACTGTCGGTTTGCTAATGAAATCATAATGGTTCGAGAAGTACTCTCCGCCACACAACATGACGTGAAGAACATAAATATTATTGTAAAAGTAGTATCACGAGACCTTCCGGTCTCGAGAATTCAATTCGGGATGGGACTTTCTACGATAGCAGTATACCTGAAGGGTTTCCGCTCGGAGAAGTCCTAAAGCGCACTAGCGAGAAAATTCTGAGAAAAAGGGCTCTACAGTTATAAGCGAAGCACATATACAACTGATACAATTGTCAGTGCAGACGGCACAGCAGTGCGGTAAAATAGCTCAGTTAGCCAGGCGCCGTGGCTCAGCGAGCCCGCACACAGGGTTCAACGTCCTCTGTAATAAAAACTGAGTGAAATGCTCAACCAACGACCAAGAATTAACATGAACAAACGACCGCAAATCATCGATCTATCTGAAAAAAAAGTTGGTAGCGTGTTAGCCTGTAATGTGGACTATCCAGGTTCCAAACTACATTTAAGAGACATTTTATTTTTATTATTTATTTCACTCTTCCTGACTGTCTGTCTGTTTGTATAAATACAATAGGACAACAGCTATACTCCGCTTTTCCGTGAATTCACCGGTTCCTCGAAATTACAACGAATATTTATTATCTTAAATACAATAAATGTATTCGCATTTGCGAATATTAATCAGCATCAGCTGTGTGATGTAATGGTGACATATGAAACTTTGTACCGGGCCGGGACTTGAACCCGGAATTCCCGCTTATCGCGAGCGGTCGCGTTACCATTACGCTACCCGCGCACGCTTTCCGGAACGGCCCAAACCCTCATATTCCACACATTGTCTACTGCCCATGAGTGCTCGTACGTTCTATGATGTAATTCCCGCACAGGGTGAGACATTTTAGTACATTTGTCGCAAGCCTTGCTATGACTGATTTTAAATACGATGTGCAGTGTTCGTGTTTATTGATAGAACTAAACAAATGTCCTTCAGAAATCCTCGCGTTATGCGGGAAATCCGGGTTCAAGTCCCGGCCCGGCACAAATTTTCATATGTCACCCTTACACCATACAGCTGATGCTGATTAATGTTCGCAATTACATTTCTTGTATTTACATTAGCAGCTGTAGTCGCCGCAGTGTCCGTTCTTTCAGACACGCATGCATGTCTGAGGGATATTTGCTTAGTTCTATCAATAAGCACGGACACTGCACATCGTACTTATTATCTTTCCACAGCCTACAATGTCGCCAAATTTTGTAATAGATTTGAAATGACAGTAGTATTCAACGCTTTAATGTAACTACATTAATTGTAAAATGCGTTTGGAATTATTAGATTTTTTAAAAAGAAAATATTGTAATTAAAATTTTAATTAGCTGCAACCGTCGTTTCGCTATTAAAATAAAGTTATGTATGATTTAATTGATAATATTTTAGCCGGCCGCGGTGGCCGATAGGACTGCGGTGCGCCAGTCATGATCTGCACGGCCACTACGGTCGGGGCTTCGACTCCCCCCTCGGGCATGGATATTTGTGCCGTCCTTAGTGTTAGGTAGTTCATAAGTAGTTTGTTAGTTTAGGGACTGATGACCCCGTAGTTAAGTCCCATAAGCTATACAAACATTTGAACATTTTTGATAATATTTTATATCAATGATTTCATTTAAAAATTGTTATAATTTTTAAAACAAATAATAAAAAAGTTTTTGCAGGTAGGATCGAACCACAATTCCCTACATGACAGTCACGCAAGCTAGTGTCTTAGATACTCCACCAAACAGCGATACAGAACTCATTGGCTTATATATGTTAGTTGCTTTTATTCCTTGGAGCCCTTTTTCACGGAATTTTCTGTATAGTGCGCTTTAAAACTTGTATGAGTGAACACTCCTGACGTATACAAATAGCATGCGAAGTCTCGACCCAAACTTAATTTCCGAAACCGGAAGGTCAGTTTGTCAGTTTCATGTAACTGACTGCGAGTTATAACGGGATAAACAGTACAATAATATAACGCAAACAAAATTTTGTTCTTCCTCACATGTCCTTCAACGCTCGTACTCCGTACCGACTTTCTTCTTCCACACGCATCCTCTGTCTTGTCTTATGCTTCGTGGCATGCAGTTTCAATGGCTAGCATTGCATCTCCAATCGTTTCCGGATCTCCGTTGAAAGTCAGAATCATCTCAATACCATGTTCTGTAGTGGAAACCACCTTTATAACCCACTACTTCCATCGCCCCAAATAGCAACACCAGAACTAGGTCAAACGTTTACTTGTGCTTTATGGTTTCTATTTATTCTGTGGCCAAATGCCCAAAAGCACTTTACTGACATTGACATTGTCCTCAAAACCTTGCGCACTAACGCAGTTCCGTGTCAGGAATCTGCGACTTTTCAGATGCTGCTGTGGTCTATAAGGGACTCTGTAGCCCATGTTGCATGCTTCTTCAAGTTCTCCTATCGATTGTAGCGCTTAAATATTCCAGAGAGTCACGCAACGAACAGTTTCTGCGATCAATGGAGATTGCAGTCCCTGGGACAAGAATATTGTGTTCGGTTGTGGTTACAGCAGGTTATGGATCATTTTCTTTCTACAGGTATTTACCCCTTCTGCTGTTGGCGGCAAAATGAGTGATAAGTTTCATCAACTTCTCAATGTAGGCAGGAAGTGGGCAGCCAATGAGTTACACTCACAATAAAACGCCTATAGAGTAATAAGATTCGTCATAATGTCATATAAAGGGACAATACATCTTCTTCCTACCATGGCCGAGCACCAGACATATGCAAGCTTAACGTCCTGCCGACAGCGTGGTCATTAAATACGGAGCTAACGCTCGGATTTTGGGTAAGAGAGGGGAAGGAAATCGGCCGTGCTCTTTCAAAGGAACCATCCCGTCATTTTCCTGGAAATCACGGGAAACCTAAATCTGGATGGCCGGAAGTGGATTTGAACCACCGTCCTCCCGAATGCGAGTCCGCCTCGCTCGGTACAGACATAAGTAATCTGTTTCTTCTTATACATCTTAATCTGAAATTAATGTAAAAATGAGAGGTCTGGTAGAGTGGGTCATAACAAGCACATTTCACATAGCAACCACGTCCGAAACTCTTAGCATAAGGCGCCAGGCGTCGTTAAATAGCTTCGCGCGCAGCCAAGAGGGTAGACACACAACATGCCATCTGAGTCGTCACAGTAGCGGGTTTGTAGGGCAACGTCTTCAATGTTTTTCTAGCAGCAGGAAAAATTAGTCGGGTTGCAGTGTTATAACCTTTATTTGACAACAATTACAGAAAGTGCTCGAAAGTACGCCCTCCTGCTTGAATGCTCGCCGTGCAACGACGCTGCAGTGATTGTCGTAGCCGCGGCGGAATAGCCGTGCGCACTAAGGCGCCTTGCTACGGTGAGCGAACCCGTTCCACATTGAAGGTTCGAGTCCTTCCTCGGACATGGGTGCTTTTGTTGTTCTTAGCAATAAGTTAGTTTAAATAGTTTTGTAAGTTTAGGGACCCATGACCGCCCGCCGCGGTGGCCGAGCGGTCTGCGGCGCGCCAGTCACGGTCTGCACGAACACTACGGTCGGGGGTTCGAATCCCCCCTCGGGCATGGATGTTTGTGCCGTCTAAGTTAGTTCATATGTAGTTTGTAAGTTTAGGGACTGATGACCCCGCAGTTCAGTCCCTTAAGCTTAACAAACATTTTAACATTTTTTTTAATTTTGACTGATGACCACAGCAGTTAAGTCCCATAACTTTACAAACATCTGAAATTTGATTGTCGCATTCTTTCAGACAATCTTGCATCGAACGCTGCCATATTCGCGCTATCAACTCGTCATTAGTCTCAACGGGCGTTTCGTAAGACAACAGATTTCAGATGGGCCCAGAAGAAGAAATCAATGGGCGTCAAGTTGGTGGTATGTGCAGACAATGCCACCGTCCCACTACACCCTATCCAGTTCTCACCGAAGGCTTCATCCAAATGCATTCGCACTACATGTACAATGTGCGCAGATGCACCATCGTGTTCGTACCACATTTGCCGTCACACATGAAGTGTAACATGTTCCAATAACTCTGCTAGAGTGTCTAGTAAAAGGGTTAGGCAGATGTTTCCGTTCAGTTCCCAGGCGAACATGTATGGACCGAACAGATTATCGCCTACCAGTCCAGCCCAACGTTGACAGCGATGCGATCTTGTTGACCACGAACAAAGGGGGCGTGCGGATTTCCCCTTTCCCACACGTGTTGATTTTGGTTGTTGAACATATCCTCTCGTGTAAATGATGCTTCATCCGCAAAAAGTACACAATTCATAAATTCCGATTGAATGACACACTTTTTGTAAAAACAAGTGGCAGAAGTCAATTCGACGTAGAAATGGTGAAATGTTTGTTAAGCTTAAAGGCTAGTTTACACGACGACACTACGTTTCATGAAGCTGCGCTACTGGCTAGTGCGCATGCGCGGCAGGCGTTCGCGCACCTCGTTGGCAAAACTAAACAGTTTCGGCACATCCCAACTTTGGCGAAACTGATTGCGTATGTTTTAGGTTAGGTTATAACCAATACAGAACAAAATACAACATATATGCAATGCATAGGTGTTTGTACGATTTTATCGATGAAAATTTCAGGAATACGCAGGGGCGTGTTAGTGCTCTTGAAGCAATTATTCGTGACTTAAATATTGATGGGTTGACGATTACTGAATTGCAGGCAAAAATACATTCAATTCGAAATACCTAACCAAACGAACTATGACAATTGTGTATTTCAGAACACGGTACAGGTACTGTAGAGACGAATGTCTACTTGACAAGAACGTAACGCAATTTGTAATTTCAGTTCTTGTAACAGTGCTTCACGCATAACAGTATCTTGTTTCTTTTTTACATTACTAACTCTGTTTAAAAGGAACGTGAACTGCTCTGGTGACATTCTAAGTTGATTAAATAACTTCTAGTGTCTTCTTTTTTAAATCCAGTCACGAACCCAAACACGTTTATTATTCTTTTTTTATGTTTAGTATTATGCAGCGACTTCACACAGAGAAGCAATAGCTCCGCCACATCTCTTACAGCTACCAAAACTTTCATTCTACGGCGACTACGGCACTCACAAATCAACGAAACTGAAGTGTATAGTACTGGCGCCGTGTCTAAAGAGATACACGAAACTAGTTGCACGCAGTTCATTTCATGCAACGAGTGTCGCAACCTAGTGTCGTTGTGTAGTCTAGCCTCAAGGGACTTTACTGCGGGGTCATCAGTCCCTAAACTTACAAACTGCTTATGAACTACCTTACACAAAAGACGACACTAACATCCATGCCCGACGGGGGATTCGAACCCCCGATCGTAGCGGCCGTGCAGACTGGCGCCGCAGACCGCTCGGCCACTGCGGCCGGCAATTCGACGTAGAGAATCGTCCGGGGTAATGGCTTGAATCTTCTGAAGGCGGGAGGGGCACAAATCACCTTTTTGCCACACACGCCAAATTGTGGAATGGTTTACACCAGGCATGGCCAAACACCGCCCACGGGCACTGTGCGCAGCGGCGTGTGGGGCAGAGTGGCGCGCAGGAAGAGGAAGAACGCCGCTACAGGCTAAAATTCAGTTTTATGCGGCAGCGGGTCGCGCTCGCTAGGTTAGGAACGGCTGAGCAGCCAATCAGGAGTCGAGTCATCCCGACCAATAAGATTTATTTGACGATGAACAGAAAAGGTGCATGCTCTTTCAAAATCCATTGATGGTAATTTGGATGAAAAAATGTTCAAATGTTTGTAGAGCTTAATGGGACTTAACTACGGGGTCATCAGTCCCTAAACTTACAAACTACTTATGAACTAGCTAACACTAAGGACGGCACAAATATACATGCCCGAGGGGGGATTCGAACCCCCGACCGTAGTGGGCGTGCAGACCGTGACTGGCACGCCGCAGACCGCTCGGCCACTGCGGCCAGCTGATTAAAAGCCATTTGTGAGGTACGGCGTGAAAAGCCTTCTGAAAACTAGAAATAAGGAATTAAAAATGTTCAAATGTTTGTATAGTCTGTGGGACTAAACTACGGGGTCATCAGTCCCTAAACTTACAAACTACTAATGAACTAGCTAACACTAAGGACGGCACAAATATACATGCCCGAGGGGGGATTCGAACCCCCGACCGTAGTGGCCGTGCAGACCGTGACTGGAGCGCCTCAGTTCCCTCGGCCACCGCGGCCGGCAATTTGGATGAACGCTCTCAAGAATGAGACTCTATAGCACTTACATAAAATTATTTTTATAATACCATATTTATGAAACTAGTACATTTAACAAACATATCTTTCAGAAGAAACCTACTGTATATATGACGAATGTACATGCTCAATACTAATAGAATCAAATTTGGGTCTCAAAATTACTACGTTTTTCTTCGATTCGTGTTTTGGATTTTTCTAAAGCTTCGCGTAGCTATTCCACCATACAAACACTAATCGTTACCTAAACAGTAAATGGTTTGCTTTTTTACCGTTCTTCGACCACATTACAGAGCTGCGCTTCCTCTGTTACTTGGTTTACGTCGGTCTGACGGCGGGACAGCCCAGCGCAGAGCAGTGCTGTGCGGTCGTCCTCTTTCCGCAGCTATCTCTCTCGCTCCGTCGCCGACCAGCGACACACGGTCGCGGCCGGGCGGAAATGTTGGCCACGCCTGGTTTACACCCATTTCCAATGCAACATACCGCGAGCTTGTTGAAGGTGTGCTTTCCAACAGTGATAACGCTTCCTCTTCAAACCCTGGTGTACATACGGTGGGTTGGCGACTGCATCTGTCAAGCCTTCGCACGTTTAAAACAAAATGAATACATTGGGTTTCGAAGTAGGCCTTAGTCTCACGTGTCACTACGAGAACGTTCCAATGGAAAAGTACCTTAAGCGAACCTGTCTCTGACGGCCGCGGTGGCCGAGGAGACTGAGGCGCTTCAGTCACGGTCTGCAAGGCCACTACGGTCGGGGGTTCGAATCCCCCCTCGGGCATGGATATTTGTGCCGTCTTTAGTATAAGGTAGTTCATAAGTAGTTTGTAAGTTTAGGGACTGATGACCCCGAAGTCAAGTCCCATAAGCTTAACGAACATTTTGAACCTGTCTCTCTTGGAGACTTATGGATGACAATAAATAGGCGTGGATCTGGAACCTGACGACTCGGAAACCGCTGAACGTACAAACGTTGAGCACCGGGAGCAGTTCCATCCGCCGCCCCATAAGCTCACTGCACGTCCGCCCTTTCCGTCCAAGACTAGCGCTCCATTCCCTGTCTGTTACGCACAGCGTCCCCGTTTCATGACAGACTGACGCTAGGCGAACCAGACTCTGCAGTGTGCACAAGTGCTGCCGACTGTGCAAAACCTATCAAATAGGCATGTTCAAATGTTTCTAAATCTATGGCTCTTCACTGCCGGCCGCGGTGGCCGAGGGGACTGAGGCGCTCCAGTCACGGTCTGCACGGCCACTACGGTCGGGTGTTCGAATCCCCCCTCGGGCATAGATATTTGTGCCGTCCTTAGTGTTAGCTAGTTCGTAAGTAGTTTGTATGTTTAGGGACTGATAACCGCCGGCCGCGGTGGCCGAGGGGACTGAGGCGCTTCAGTCACGGTCTGCACGGCCACTACGGTCGGGGGTTCGAATCCCCCTCGGGCATGGATATTTGTGCCGTCCTTAGTTGTAGCTAGTTCATAAGTAGTTTGTAAGTTTAGGGACTGATGACCCCGTAGTCGAGTCCCATAAGCTCTACAAACATTTGAACTGATAACCCCGTAGTTAAGTCCCATAAACTATACAAACATTTGAACATTTTCTTTGGCTCTTCACTACTGTGGTCATCAGTGACTAGTTTTAAAAACTACTTTAAATTAAACTAACCCAAGAACAAGACACACCCCCATACCTGAGGGAAGACTCGAACATCTGATGGGGAGCAACCGCGCGCTCCGCAGCAAGGCGCCTTAGAGCACTCCACTCGCATCCGGGAGGACGGTGATTCAAATCCACCTCCGGCCACCCAGATTTACGTTTTCGTGATTTCCCTAAATCCTTCCAGGCAAATTCCGGGATGGCGCCTTTCAAAGGGCATGGCCGATTTCCTTCCCCATCATTACCCAAAATCCCGAGCGTTACCTCCGTCTCTAATGACTAAGCTTTCAACGGGACGATAACCCTAAGCTTCCTTCCTTCCTTCCTCCTACAGCGCTCGACCATTCCACCGCGTCAAACTGGAATGTGAACGGCCAAAAGCAACGCGTTCACGTCCCCGTAAATGTCCCCCGTAAATGATCTTCGTGTTGTCCCGTCTGCAATATCTGCAACTATGCCGATGACAGTGTTTGCAAATAAAGGTGACGTCTCATGACGTCTCTTTTACCTACGTGTCACAAAAACATCGAAAACTTTGCCCTGTAGTCCCGCTATTGTGACGACTCGTATGCATGTTATGTACCTACCCTCTTGGCGGCTCGCTACGCTATTCAACGTCTAGCGCAGTACGCTAGGGTTGCTACGTGAAATATGGTTTTTATCTCGCCGTCGGAGTTTCGAGTCCTCCCTGGGGTGTGTGTGTGTGTGTGTGTGTGTGTGTGTGTGTGTGTGTGTGTGTGTGTTGTTCTTAGGTTAGTTTACCTCAGTTTAAGTAGTTTGTAGACTACCGACTGACGACCACGCAGTTTGGTTCGATAGATTTACAAACATTTGATTATGGTTTTTATGACCCGCTCTGCCAGCCTTCTCATTTCCTACATTCATTTCACATACACCTGCATATGAAGAAGAAAGTTTTTGTTTGTAATTCATACAAGTTTGCAGTTTTATTCCAATATCGAATGAAATTTAGCACACTTGGCCTACAAAACAAGAAAAATATCACTGTCCACCTAAAATTTCGTTCGATGCGTGGCGAACTTCGACTGACTTTGACACCGACTGAACGACGAAAGTTTTCACAAGTTCGTATATTCTTATAGAGAAGGTCTTTATTCTCGGCAAGCCACTATTTGGTGCATACTGAAGGGTATCTTCTAATGAACTTGGACAGCGTTTCACCGATCATCATCAAAGTTGGCAGATTCGCGTAAGTTTGTATGGACAGGAGGAAGAGGCGATGATCTGAGGAAGTAAGAGGAAATGGACGAGCTAGTTACCCTATGAGAAAGCCTTGCTTTCTACTGCCTAAACAAGAATATAGTCTCTATTAAACTGAAGCCGCATGCCGTAAATTTAGCAGTCTAACGCGCACACGTTGCCACCCATCTGCGCAACGTTCACATTTACACACAGCTGTATTCAATATTGTGTAACAATACTGTACATTTTAGGCTACCGTGAACTTGTGAATTTTCTAGTGAACTCATGATCAGTATGAAGAGATTTATTCGTGTTACCAGATGTTTTGTCCATTGTCACGCTTGGTTAAACATTCCTAAATCGTCAATTTAAAACAATCGTTGCCAAGTGTCATCTCGGCCAGTTCTTCGAAGATACGAAAGGTGACTTATCAAGAACAGCCAACGCGTCAGTTGTTCATAATATGTGCGCTGACGTAACAAACAGATGATTCTGCAAACTAGTAACTCAAATGTAAATTTGACAAGTAGGCCTACACTGAAATCCTGTAATGTTTGAGTATCTTGTTAGCAGGAGACCTCATATCGAGACTGTGTAATGCAAAACCTAACATATACAGGGGATTCAAAAACAAGTGTTGAATACTGTCACAAGTTTTTATTCAATTATTAATATGGTGTCTGTTCTTCCGGACATGTCCGAAAGAAAAGACATCATTGATTGACATTAACCACCGCAATTTTACGAATTCGAAATTTTCAAACATATCGACCGTTTCTAGGCGTTGACATAAATTCAACGGCAAATTTGAAATGTTGTGTTGAACCGGGATTCGAACCTGGATTTCTCGCTTCCCAATTAGGCTATCCAGGCACACTTCCCTTCCAACCCAAATTCTCACTTACAGCACGCCACGATCGTTGCGCCTCCAGCCCATTAATTCCTATTGCTCGCAGCCTATACTGGATTCCCGCAAGGGATCGAGCATATTAATGCGTCCGCGTTGAAACTGTCAATTGCGTGTTGGGGGCATATTTTACAATTATTGATATGGTGTCTGTTCTTTAGGACATTTTTGAAAATTTCTGATATATTTATTAACCGTCGTGGCAGGACTTTCAAGACATAGTGGCACGAATTTCCATAACCAGCACGAATGGGCAGATATAAACACCCAAGTATTTCAAAACAGAGGGCATCGACACCGATTTTGAGGGTTGGGTTGGGTTGTTTGGTTGGGATAGGGGGACTAAACTGCTAAGGTTATCAGTTCCCCGGCGGGGAGGGGAAAGAGTAACGATAGGACAAAGGGGAGGGGGAAAGGAAATGCAGTCCGGGAAGTACAGAAGGAAGGAAGACTGCATTAGCTCGGGGCTCCGTGCTCGCCACGCACGTACTTACGAAAAAACCGTGAACCCCCTGGAGGGACACCGATTTTCAATCAACGTATGGGCAGGCGTACTTGGCTACAGATTAATAGGGCCATACGTGCTACCAGAAAGGTAGCAGTGGGGGTCGGAAGGGGGGGGGGGAATGGGCGGAGCTTGGTGAGGGATTGTTTCCTGTCGCCAACGTTTCTACCACACCTTGGTCTGCTCGTTCTCTGGAGACACATGAAGGAAAGTGATTACGTAACTCCAGTGAACAAAATGCAGACTCTGCAGGATCGCGTCATCAATGCGTACCTGCAAGTAGTGCAACAATTACCAGGTATACTTGAAAGGGTGCGGCATTCTTTACGCGGAATGATGAATTGCCGTGAGTGGACACCACGTTTAACATTTCCTACAAACGCGGGTTTATCTCTTGTCAGAACGTATGCATCTGCGGACACATGTTTATTGGCCTTATTTTTTTAGTACCGCCACCTCTCAACGTATTTGACACTTTTCGTTTACATCCTGTATCAGGAAACAGTAAATTTAATGTCAGGTGCTGCGGTTGCGCTCAAATATGAGGGGAGGGCAGATTCAGGGGTGACGCGATGGCAAGCTAGGCTGGCGGAGGGGAGGGGACCGTGGAAGGGGGAACGGCGGAGGGGAGAGAGGGGAGGGAAGCGTAACAGTTGAGTGCCGTGGGGAGCGAGTTAACAGCCGGCAGGCTAAAATGACACGGCCACTCCACCAAATCACATCGCAGCATTTGATTCCTGTGCGTCTTATTTAACGCGTCGCCCGGTCACTGAATATTCCAGTCTTAAATTAGTCCCTCTCCTTCCGCCCACTTTCTCTTTACTTCTCTGTCTGTTCACCTCTCCCTACATCTGTCTCTTCCCGTCTCCACCTCCCCATTCTCTGCCAATCACCTCGTGTCCTTGTCGACCTCCCCCTCCACCTGCTCAGACTATTGCCTCCTCCATCTGAAACAAGTAAATATAACTCTGTTAACCTTGATCAGTAAAGCGGTGTCTGACTTTAATGCAAGGTACCCTCCACCATGCACCGTATGAAATCTTAGACGATGGTGCTCCCCTTGTTTTAAGTTTGCAAAACTTGATCAAGATCGGACCATACAAAATTTTACGTAGACAGTGAGTTTCCTCTGGTTTTGAATATCAAGTGTGGAAAGTTTCATCGCAATCGGATGAACGGTACGGCATCGCATACAATACGAAAAAACATGATCCGGCAATTTCCCACGTGACTAGTGTTAATGACGTCATATTTCCTAAACTACAAGTCGTACAATGAAATAATTGTATAGGTATATACATTAACATAAATGGATACCGTTTGCTTAATATGTTGCGAATAAATTTAGCAACAAAGAAGTAATAAACTTAAACGTCATTCACAATGAGGCAGTTTTTCCCGCATCTCAGTTTTAGTGACGTAATATGTCCCTAACTATGTGTCGTGCAGTGATATATTGTGCCTGTAGCCTTTGTGAAAGTGCAAGCGATATGTTGACAAAGTTTCATCATAGTCGGATCAACGGTACGGCGCCGCATAAAATACGAACAAACTATCATTCAATTTTGTATATTAAATAAATGGGCAGAGTCAGTCTCCCAGCAAGTCGCCTAGAAGGATTAATTACATTTTCAAAGATGTCGTTCCTATAGGAATACATAAAAATATAAAGCAATGTGGATGCAGTTACTGGGTTCTTCGTAGGTGACACAAACTCTTATTGGGAGAGTACTCTGGAGACTATTGGTACAATATTAGTTCCATGTTGTGCATCACTTTTAAGGAACAGGCAAACAGTTTTTCATTTGAATATGTGGTTGCAACGAATTGCAATTACAATGTGGGTGTATCAGCACCGATATGTAAGCAAGAGAACAGAGTGGCTTCGTGTCTTTCCGACGTGCGTGCAGTAATTGTGAAAACGTGACCTGTGGCACATAATGTATCCGATATCTACGTAACTTCCAGCCGCGGCCGAGCGCATTGAGGCGCTATGCTACAATGCGCGAGACCGTTCCCCGTCGGGGGTTCGAATCCCCCCTCGGGCGTGGATGTTTGTGTCGTCTTTAGTATAAGATAGTTCATAAGTAGTTTGTAAGTTTAGGGAGTGATGACCCCGCAGTTAAGTCCCTTAAGCTTAACAAACATTTGAACATTTCGTAACTTCCAAGAGAAAAGCATGACCTAGGTAAATCAATGGGCATAATCGTAGGTGATTGTGTATAAAGTTACAGAAGTGTCACAGCGCACTGTGCAACCGATTCCAAGGGAGGGAAACTAAAATTCTGAATAGCACTCGCCGTCGGGGACAACGTCTCGAGTTCTGTTACGTAATAAGTCTTCCAGCCCCTCTGCCAGGCACTTAAATGTGATTTGCAGAGTATCCCTTGTAGATGTAGATGTAGCCACTCAAATATTTGGGTACCTATTCCATATGTTCGTACCTTCGTTAGCAGTATCCGGTGTGGTACCGTGTCAAACGCCTTTCAAAAGTCGAGAAAAATGCAGTCTGCCTGTTGCCCTTTATCCATAGCTTGCAAGATGTCATAAGTTTCGCACGGGCGATGATTTCTAAAGCTCTGCTGGTGCAAGGGCAAACGCTTTTCCGTCTCAACGAAAGTTACTGTATTCGAACTGAGAGTACGTTCAAGAATTCTACAGCAAACTGATGATTATGATATTGATCTGTAATTATGCAGGTCCATTCTTTTACCCTTCTTTATATACAGGAGTGATTCTTTTTTTTTTTTTTTTAGTCGCTTGTGACTTTGCGCTGCATCAAAGATACACGATGACTGCAAACTAAGCAAGGAGCCAAATCCGTAGAGTACTGTTTGTAAAACGGAATTAGCACTCCATCTGGACCTGGTGACTTGCATGTTTTCAGCTCTCTCAGCTGATTCTCAAATCAAATGTTCTAATGGGTGTAAAGCTTGAGGACCCAAACTGCTGGGGTCGTGGGTCCCTAGACTTACAAACTACTTACAGTAACATAAGACACAGACACACACACACACAAATGGAAGGATTAGAATGTCCGACGGAGAGCGGCCGCACAATCCGTGGCAAGGCGTATTAGACCGCGCGGCCATTCCTACGCGGCTCAGCTGCTCCTCTATGCTCCTTACTACTGGGACTTTGTGCGATGATCGACTAAAATAAAATCTTCAAATGACATCGGATGCTTCAAGCGCTACCATCACCCCAACAACGTCAACTACCACCCATAAAGAATACAAAAATTAACTTCCCGATGATACCTAACTGCAGAGGAACAAAGGACCCGATTTTTGTGCTCCGGTTACCTCCCAAAGTGTAATGTAAATAAATAAATAAAGTGATGTAACCCTAAACATACTTCACACACAACGAGAATAAACCCTCAAAGAGGGTAAGTCGTAAGTCGCCAACACACACACACACACACACACACATACCAAAAAAATTATAACAAAAACAAAACTCGCACTGATTCTCTTGAAGCATAATCAGTAAAATAAACAGCTGATCTTCAGTGGGGCGAATAAGATAGCCTATCGAACTGCATTGGAATCTTTGGCGGGAAACAATACAGGTTTAATGTTCCGCCGGTCGCTTTGGCCGAGGGGACTGAGGCGCTCCAGTCACGGTCTGCACGGCCACTACGGTCGGGGGTTCGAATCCCCCCTCGGGCATGGATATTTGTGCCGTCCTTAGTGTTAGCTACTTCATAAGTAGTTTGTAAGCTTAGGGACTGATGACCCCGTAGTTAAGTCCCATAAGCTATACAAACATTTGAATTTGAACCGCGTAGTTAAGTCCCATAACCTCTACAAACATTTGAACATTTGATTTGTTAATGTTCCTGCTAATCCTGGATTACTATTTTATAACTGCAATGCACAATCATGTTTCCGGTATCTAGGTGGCCGGCCGCAGTGGCCGAGCGGTCTGCGGCGAGCCAGTCACAGTCTGCACGGCCGCTACGGTCGGGGGTTCGAGTCCCCCCTCGGGCATGGATGTTCGTGTCGTCTTTAGTATAAGGTAGTTCATAAGCAGTTTGTAAGTTTAGGGACTGATGACCCCGCAGTAAAGTCCCTTAAGCTTGACAAACACAAACTACTTATGAACTACCTTATACTAAAGACGGCACAAATATCCATGCCCGAGGGGGGATTCGATCCCCCGACCGTAGTGGCCGCGCAGACCGTGACTGAAGCGCCTCAGTCCCCTCGGCCAACGCGGCCGGCAATGCCTTGAAGGGTTAACTATTGCTGTCATACGAAAGTTCGCACCAGGCACTTGCAGATTTCTGTACGCAGCATCTCACGGTTTGTTGCTGGGATGATTGCCTCAGTGCTCACAGCGATTTACCTGATCAGCATAACCATTCTTGACTGTAGGGTCTTCGAAAGGAAACTTTCTGATCGCACCTTATACGCGTACATTGTTACATTAGTGTTTGCGTTCTACAGCCAGGAGCGCTTCGTGTCCTAGTTATAAGGTACATACTACATACATACCCCGCAAGTCACCTTAGGTGTGTGGAACACATTGTTTCCAGGTAGAGCTAGTTGGAACAACTGAATAATAGTGACTGGGGTTCCAAATCGCAACAGCAGTCAGAATTCGTATTCATCCATACAGTTTAACAAACATGATAAGCCCCATAATTTTGCTTCAGAGTCATGTTTCCGGTATCTAGGTAACTTCAAAGGGAAAACCCGACTTTGGTTATTCAATGGGTATAAGCCTAGGTGAAAGTGTGTACAGTCACAGAAGTGCTACAGCACACTATTCAGCCTATTCCAAGGAAGAAAACCGTAAAATTCTGAATAGCACTCGCCGTCGAGGAAAACGTACTGGGTTCTGTTACTTCCATCCAGTCACATATCTGCGAACCTGTTCCATATTCTTGTATCTTGGATAGCAGTCTGCAGTGCGACACCGTGCTTATTACTCATTGTGTACATGTTTCACTGTAAACATCCTAATGGTATACAAAGGTTATCAAAGCAGTCAACAATCAGCTGAGAGAGCTGAAAACAAATAAGTCACCATGTCTTGGAATGGTAATACGGTTTTACAACAGTACTGTACGGGATTGGCCCCTTGCTCAGATGGCATTTATCGTGATTCTTTGATGCAGCGCAAAGTCACAGCCGACAGGGTACGTTGATGCTGCATCCTCGCTGCTCGCATTTGGCAGCGCGCAGCTCGCCGTGTACACTGTTGCCTCGCTGCTGGCGCATCGATATTCGCTTGCAGCCCGACGGAAGTTAATTGCAAATTATCCGGCCAGCCCTCTCGCTGCCCCAAACGTCGCACTCTTCATAAGTGGCGCCCCTGCAGTGCATGTCATCCTGCGTCCACCTTATTGGTTTCCCGCACGACGTCTAACGATTTTGCCGTTTGTATGTTTCAATGCAACGACGGCGTATAGTTCAGTTTCTTCGCCGTAGATGTGGTAATATCATCCGATCTCTTGCCTGAATCCGAATGGCGAGCACAAGAATACATGGAGGTTACCTACTTGTGAGAATTTGGGGCGGAAGGGAGGCGTGCTCGGATAGCCTAACGGTGAGTGCCTGCGCATTGGCCCAGCGAGTTCGGTCAGAGGATACCCGCCCTATGTAATGAAAACGGCTGTCATCGGCAAAGGAACAATCAAATCGAAGAACAAATAAATAAAATGTTAAGGCGACCGCTTGCGAGAAGTGGAAAATTCGGGTTCGAATCCCGCTGCGACAGAAATCAGAAATGTTCGCTAGTCGACATTGGACTATTTCTTTGCCCTGTTGCGGCGGTTCCCAGCCTTTTTTTTTTTTTTTTTAAATCGTCTAAACTGCGTGGTCTTCAATACGTATCTTACAAACTACTTATACTAAGGTAACCTAACCTAAGAACAACACACACACACACACATGCCCCAGGAAGGACTCGAACCTCCGACGGCGAGCAACTGCGCGCTCCGCAGCGAGGCGCCTCAGACCGCTCGACTACACCGCGGCTCAACTTTTTTTGCTCTGTGGCCCACCCATTGCCTAAAAATATCTGCGAGGCCCAGCAAAGTAAATAAAAAGTGAAAATTACCAACACACAAAAATAGTTTCTTTGCTTTGGGGCCCGTAGTGTGGAATATGTCGTTTAGTGACATAACTGTAATTGACGTTAATACCTTTTACATTGCTAGTGTAATACTTTATTTATTTATTTACAATAAGTTCATTTCGGCTTTTATTGCCATCGTCAGGTTTTCTGTAACACAAATGAGGTAATTAATAATTAGTAACTACATTTAGATAAGCTGTCATATATAAACTTTTAGGGTTATTAGGAACTTACATTTAATGTCGTTGTTATTGCCGTCCTTTCTGCTTAAGATGTTACTGATTTTATGCAGTTATTATTGACTTTTATGCCTGTAACAGATTCTTTATTTTCTGCTTCAGTAAAAATGACAGCTATAGTCAAACATATTTACGTATTTACCCTGAGATCATTGTAGTTGTCAGCTTATTTATTTTCCTTAATATTATAACATTGGTGGGTGATGTTTATGTTGTTACTATGGAGTGAATATCTATGCCATATTTGTGGCTACCCATTTTCGTCGCTGAAAATATGAATAATATTTTCAATGTATTGTTTTGTGTTTTAGCTCTGTTTGCCCACTACACACACACACACACACACACCACCTACGAGTCGTCAGTCGCATTTTCGCTTATGTTTGAGCAGATATTTGCAATTTCGTTTTTGCCGTCTGTCCCTGGACTGTGGCGAAACAAATCCTGCTCCTCACGCTATTCCTGTACGCCCGGTGTAGATGTAAAGCGTCGGTTTGTTTCCCGTCAGGAACGAAACGATTCATACATTTTTTGTCCTCAATCAATAGAGCAGTCCCAAATTAGTCTAGTGTGATATTCCGTTCATCGAAACGTATTAACAGAGACAGTAAAACACGAAAATGAAGCAGTACTTGTTCTATCGGTAAACAAGTGTTCGCACCGTCTTCCTTGCCCGAGTTGCCACGTCGCGTGTGCAGCCACGCTTCGCGCCGTCTGCTACTGCTCAAATACCAGAGAAAATGCGCCTGACGACTCTTAGGTGAGACACTATATATTCTGCCAGTATGGAAAGACTGGCAGAAACTTCGAAATTAAATATAAAAAACACACCAAAAACACCGAAAACAATCTATCTACTTTTTATCAACACCTACAAACCGAGGAACACGAAGGACCATAACTGAAGAAACATTGGAAATTCTTCATATCACGGAAAAGGGACCAATCGTGAATATCCTTGAAGAAATTGAATTATATTCACATGCCTACATATGTCCCCTAAATTTACTCAATGCGGTCATGTACACTACTTTAAAACTTAATGCCTGCCTCCGACTACCGCAATACACGTTTGCTGTCGCCACTACAAGTGCTTATGAACGGACAGAGGAAATTCGTTTGATATCACTGCACATGGTGCAACAATGCTGTTGGTTTGTCAAATGTTCAAAAGCGGTACTACTGCTTAATTGTACCGTTTTCTCGATTCCTTTCTCAAATCAAATGTTCAAATGTTTGTACAGCTTATGGGATTTAACTATGGGGTCATCAGTCCCTAAACTTACAAACTACTTATGAACTACTTACGAACTAGGACGACACAAATATCCATGCCCGAGGGGGGATTCGAACCCCCGACCGTAGTGGCCGTGCAGACCGTAACTGAAGCGCCGCAGTCCCCTCGGCCACCGCGGCCGGCTGTTGGTTTGTCGACCGTGTGCAACTTGCTCACGCGTGCCTAGCATTTACACCAATTCTTGTTCGCTGTTTACATGTTCGCTTACGTTCACTTCAGTATAAAGGATGAAAAGACATCAGCGACCAAAAATGCACAATTTCTTACACTCAACAGTTAACATTTATTTTTATCCTTCAGAAGGAGATGGGTTCACCCCGTAACTGAGTGTTACCGTCCGCAATGGATCGAATAACCCGAAGAACAAAACAGTGTTCAGCGCTACTGGCTACCATGCAGGGGGTCCGGGTTCGCTAGCCGGTTGTGCCAGATATTTTAGCCGCTAGGAGACTGTGTGTCGTTGCCCTCATCGTCATTTCATCAGCGACGCAAGTCGTCGAAATAGCGTCAAATAAAAACAGTGGTACTAGGCACACGTCGGTGTCTCCTGTCCAGTAATGCAACACGACCGAGAAAATACAGACCTGATGTCACATTAGGAAGGAGCGACAGAATGCCTTGCTGCTTCCGCAATCTCGCAGGTTAATTTGCTGATCTACAACTACATTATTACTGTGCACATAACAACGAAGAGCATGGCAGAGGGTTCATCGAACCGCTTCTATTATATTTCTCTACAGTTCCATTGTCTAACAGTATTAGATTGAAAAAATTATAGCAGCTGTGTTTTTATTTTTTCTTTAAATTAATAAAGCGGCTCTTTTCGGTACTTAATTAGCCCCATTCTCAGGCCCCCATTATATAAACGTTACAAGTTACAGTAGTTGCCTTTGATCTTCGGATGACGTTAGTAACAGATAAATGGCAGCATCAGCCGCGAACAGAGAAAGAGGGCTGCTCTCATTGTCTCCAATATATATAATGTCCTCATTCATCCGATGCAGTGAAACTTTGGTGAACTCTTCACCGTACGCCCACGAAGGTTCCTGATCCTAAAACAAAAGAGCACGACACATAGCTCAGGATTTATGACGTCATAAATAATGAGATGCCACCGCGTGAGAATACGCAGATTTTTGCGCTAATTATTGGAAAACTGGAGTAGTTAGAGGCCTGTAACAAAGTTTGCATGTAATTTCGGACGTTTATGAAGCGTTTAATAACTGACCCCCACTTCCTCTCCCCCCCCCCTCCTACATACACAGACAAAATGATGAAACGAAAGAAGTCTACCGCTCACGACAGTTTTGCTGTAGATGCCGTAAAACTGTCGCATCAGGCATGACCTTGTACCAAATAAAGTTAGCATTACAGATTTACAAGTTACTATTTATTTTTGTCTGCAAGTCTCCCTTAATTCTCTTGCATCGAAAATTAAGCAATCTGTTTTCTTAATCTCTATCTATATGAAAGCGAAGGGACACTCACTCATTCACTGACTAAACACGAAATCTCGAAAACTACTTCACCTATGAAGCTGAAATTTGGCAGGAATGTACTTTATATCTAGAAAACGTCAGCCAAGAAAGTATTTTGTGATAGGTGCATGGCGGAGCATACTTATCCTACAGACTCACGAAATCTACAGTTTCATTTCGATCTTCACGAAATTTCGTACGCTTTACCTTCAAAGCAAAAGGAAGGTCGCCGTCTACCTCAAGTTTCATACGGTGCATGGGGGAGAGTACTTTGCAACAAAAAATGGATCTCTAAATACCTTGGTCGCACCATAACTTGAGAACTGCTCGACCGATTTAACAGATCTTTTTTTTTGTTTTGTTTTATTTATTTATTTATTTATTTTCGTTAGACTCAGAACAAGGGTTGTATGAAATAAAACTGGAATATTCAACAACAAAAAGTGCGTTTCTCAGTTTGACCCTACGTTTCTATTGCATACAAATCTATAGTTTTGTTCCGATATTGATGAAATTTTGCACACTCTATCTTAAAAACAAGAGGAATGTTACTGTCTGTATAAAATTTAGTTCGGTGCATGGTGGAGGGTACTAAACTTACGGAATTTTATAAAATGCATAGTTTTGCTCCAATCCATATGAATTTTTGCACACATGACCTTTAAACCAAGAGGAAGATCACTGGGTACACAAATGTTTGTATGGTACGTGACAGAGGGTCCTTGCAGAAAACTTTGCCGAGGGAAAGGTGGAAACGGACAGAAAGATGGGAGAGAAAGAGGTGGATGAAGAGAGAGAGGAGAAGGGGATGTGAACTACGAGAGTGTAGGAGAAATAAACACCCTGGCAACGCCGGGTTTACAGCTAGTCGTTTATAAAGATAAGGAGCAGTAGGGGCTCCATAACACTTACCTGGGAAACGCCAGCTATCACTTCTGTTTTACTCGCTGACTTTCCGTCAATTACTACGTACTGCGACCTTTGTGACAGGAAATCACGAACCCAATCACACAACTGTGACGGTATTTCATAAACACGCAATTCGATTAGAAGCCGCTTGTGAGGTACAGTGTCAAAAGCCTTCCGTAAACCTAGAAATATGAAATCTATTTGAGATTCTTTGTCGATAGCACTCTTCACTTCATATGAGTAAAGAGCTAACTGTGTTTCACAGGAACGGTACTTTCTCAATCCGTGTTGACAGTGGCTCAATAGGTCGTTCTTTTAGAAGTAGTTCATAATCACTGAAAAAGTATATGTTCTGAAATTATGATCGAAAGCGACGTTAACCCTAGCTTAGTAACATCCGTTCAAATTGTCAGTGAGCTGCGACTTTTTGACGAACAAGTGATGAACAAGTGTACACGGGTAGAGTGTTGCATTAGAATCACACTCGCCGAATTACGGGTGTTGCTAACAAAAGTTCAAAACCCCCTGAAAGACGGGTGTTAGTAGCGAGCGTTAAAATCAGATGTTAGTAACGCAGGATTAATGATATACACCTGTAATTCTGCTGATCACTCCTATGCCCTTCTTGAATACTGGGGTGATCTGTGCGACTTTCCAATTTTTGGGTACGGAAATTTCGCTGAGCGAGCGGTTGTAAGTGATAGCTAGGTATGGAGTTATTGCATCAGTATATTCTGAAAGGAACCTAATTGGTAAACAATATGGACCGGGAGACTTGCTTTTGTTAAGTGATTTAAGTTGCCTCCAGGGAGATCTACTTTTAAATTATGCATGCTGGCAGCTGTTCTTGATCGAATTCGGGAATAATTGCTTCGTCTTCTTTGGTTAAGGAATTTCGGAAAGCCGTGTTTACCAATTCTGCTTTAGTAGTACTGCCATCACCATTGCTATCGCGTAGTGAGTATTGATTCTGTTTTGCCGCTAGTATACTTTGGAGATGACCAGAATTTCCTTGGATTTTTCCTTGGATTTTTTTTTTTTTTTTTTTTTTTTTTTTTTTTTTTTTTTTTTTTTTTTTTTTTTTTACCAATTTACGCGCCAGGGTGTTTAGTTGTAGATACAGTACTATTACAAGCTTCGTGCAATGAAGTTCGGGCTAAATTTCGCCGGCCGCGGTGGCCGAGGGGACTGCGGCGCGTCAGTCATGGTCTGCACGGCCACTACGGTCGGGGGTTCGAATCCCCACTCGGGCATGGATATTTCTGCCGCCCTTAGTGTAAGCGAGTTCAAAAGTAGTTTGTAAGTTTAGGGACTGATGACCACGTAGTTAAGTCCCATAAGCTATACAAACATTTGAAGCTAAATTTCGAGTTTCTATAAAATATTTCCAGACTTTGAGATTTTCAGTCTCCTTAAATTTGGCATGCTTTTTTCTTCGCTTTTGCAAGAGTTATCTAAAGTGTTTCATGTACCTGGGGTATCAGGCCATTCTTTTGTTAATTTATTTGGTATAAATCTTTAAATGTTTGTATAGTATATGGGATTTAACTACGGGGTCATCAGTCCCTAAACTTACAAACTACTTACGAACTAGGACGGCACAAATATCCATGCCCGAGGGGGGATTCGAACCCCCGACCGTAGTGGCCCTGCAGACCGTGACTGGAGCGCCTCAGTCCCCTCGGCCACCGCGGCCGGCGGTATAAATCTCTCAATACCTGTCGATATTATTTCCTTGAATGCAAGCCACATCTGATCTACAGTAACTTTGTTAGTTTCGCAAGACTGGAGACTCTCTCTCTCTCATTTTTCATGTGATTATTTTTAACAGATATCTTTTTCGTTTAATTTTGGCGGATTTGAGAATTTTGATATTCAGACTCTGTGTTCACTAATCCCCGTGTCTGCTATGACGAAGTGGCGCGTGATGTAGATGGGAGTTATCTGCTCGTTAAATGCGACCAACTCTGGGTCGACTCATTCCAGAAGCGTCCGCAGTTTCGCTAGAGCTAGCTTCTAGATCATCAACATCTAACAGCCAGTATTCGCTTCGCGCCTGTCATTTTCTCTTTGTCTTCGGCGTAGAATTCCAGTAGTCTCCCAACGAACAGTTATAGTTTCAGCACATTCGCTGAAATGGTACTTTTTCTGGCCGAGTTGTATTTGCGCGTCCCACTCAACTGTATTCCAGATGTGTCTTCTGCATTCTCTGTGAAGCAGAAGCATACCTCCTGTTTCCTTTGCGGACCTCCACAGCCTCCGTAAATATTTGAAAAATCGCATCATTCCACTAGACCAGTGGTTCCCAGTCTTTTAGTAAACGTGACCCCCTTACAACTAAAAATACTTTGGCGACCCCCATCCCCTCCCCGAACCAAATGCTTGTCAATCTATCGGACTCAACTGCTAGATTAATAGTCCGTAGCTTACAAACTACTTAAACTGAGGTAAATTAACCTAAGGACAACACAAAAACCCTTGCCCGAGGGGAGACTTGAACCCCCGACGGCGAACGTCGGCGCGCGCCGCAGCACGGCACCCCAGTACGCACGGCTAATCCGCCGCGGCCTCTCCCCGAACCATGATATAACTACGTATGCCATTTCAAAGGCAACGAATTTAATTTTCATCTTTTGATACAATTTACTTAAAAAATTACAGTATTGAATATTATAGGATATATTTTTAGTTTATTTTTCGGAATGGAAAACGTCCTATTTTACATGAATTCCGACAGAAAAATATATGTTGTATAACGAGGTTTCACATTGCAGGAAAAAACTCAGAAGCGAATTATGCTCGTTGAGCAAGGTCCCACTGTATAGTTAATTTGTAAACAATCGAATTTCTTGAAATGTTCAAATGTTTGTTAAGCTTAAGGGACTTAACTGCGAGGTCATCAGTCCCTAAACTTACAAACTACTTATACACTAACTTATACTAAAGACAGCACAAACATCCATGCCCGAGGGAGGATTCGTACCCCCGACGGGGAACGGCCTCGTGCATAGGAGCATAGCGCCTCAATGCGCTCGGCCACTCCGCCGCGGGAATTTCTCAAAATTACTTACTGCATCTTGTAAATTTACCTGAAAACAGTAAACAGGCTTTTCGTTTATTCCTTGTTAACATGGTGTATTTATTATAAAACAATATTTGTTCTATTCAACCGAAAATTTATGATCAACAAGGAATTGCATGACCCAAATATAAAATACATTTCGCTTTTCTTATGCATATGTTTTTGCATTACGGAACACTTAGATTCAGGCATGGTCCCGGCTGTTTGTTTTATGGTGTAACTACTTCCTCCTTCCGGCGTCCCCCTGAACAAGACTTGGCGGCTTCCCTGGGGTTACGAGTCACGACCCACAGCTTGAAAAACACTGCACTAGACTCTTTACTGAATTCCTTTGTTTCGCATTATAAGTATTGTGCACAGTCCGTTCACAAGAGAAACAGATGTGGATACATCTTCCCCATCACGTCAAATAAATAAATAAAAAAAAATTGAAAGATAAAAAATAAATTAAGAGGCTATTCACGCAAGGCACTGAAGCAAAAAAAAAAAAAATAAATAAAATAAAATAAAATAAAATAAAAAATAAAAATGCACAGTGCTATAGTGCCAGACTACAAATCTAAAGGTCGCGTGTTCGATCCCCGCCACGTCCTAGGATTTTTATCTGTCATTTTCCACTTCTTTCACCTCTGGCAGTGTTGCTGATGTGAAAAATACCGAGTAGCACCGTGGTTCGGAACCCACGTTAAACTGTAGGTCCCCCTATAACTGGCTGGGTAAGTCAGTTCGAAGGTCGGAGGAAGGCAACGGCATACCACCTCCAAACAGGACCATGCCTAGTATAGCACTGTGGTGTTCAAACCAATCTTCGGATTGTTGGACTGCTTTACCTTATGCAAGGCACTGTCATCGTGCGTCATCTAGAAATACATAGGTATAAGCCGCACCCGTACACACTTGTTTCATACTACTTACAGTCAGACGCGTGAGTCAGTTGTGTCAACGAGTGTGCCCAAGTGCGATTTATAACGAAGTATTTCAAGACTGTTCGGCTCGGCTGTAGCTCAGCGCGTTCGGTCAGAGTCTGGCCGCTCTTTGCTATTAAAAACTAACCCAAGAACTCTTCAGCTAACATAGAACAAAACACGATCCCAAATCCGCAAAGAACCGATCTGCTGGAAGGAAAGGAAGAAGAAGTTGTAAAGTGACGAGTTACAAATCCACGGGTTGCCGGGTCGATTCCCAGTTCATCCTAGGATTTTTATTACTTACTTTTCACTTCATTCCCCTACCAATGTTGTTGATGTAAATAAAATTAAAAAAAAAAAAAAAAAAAAAAAACCCTAATGATTTTCAATCCATCGAGTGGAAGAGCAACTAGTGAAATTATATTTCGAAATGAAAACCGTCTTGGTTACATCCAGCGAGCTTTTATAACGAAATATAAATAAACAAAAAGCCGAATTGCACTGTTGTTTGAAATCCACTTTAAACTGTTTATTGTTCAAATAACTGTGAATCTAAGGGACCAAACTGCTAGAGTCATCGGTCCCTAGACTTACGAATTGCCTAAACTAACTTACGCTAAGGACAACACACACCCATGCCCGAGCAAGAACTCGAACGTCCGAAGGGAGCGGCCGTGCAATCCGTAGCATGGCGCCTCAGACCACGCGGCTCTTTCCGCGCGGCCACGTAAACCTGTAGACACCCTATAACGGCTAGGTAAGTCGGTTCACAGGTCGGAGGACGGCAACGGCATAACACCTCCAACGTAATTATGCATAGTAACGTACTGAGGAGTTCCAAGCAATCTTTGAATTGACGACTGCTTTACTATTTCTTACCTAATATCAAGATGACGAACGTGCTCTGCACAGATAAGCATACAAAGCGATTCTTTTGACGTGATGAGGAAGGTGAACACACAGCTGTTGCTATAGATGCACTTGAATATGGTCTGTGCCAGAAGACTGTACTGCAAAATACAGGAATTCAATATACAGCCTGATGGAAGCACGTCAATCTTGAGTGGCACATGTAATTTCTCATGCTTTGTGCACCTGAACGCCACAGACAGCCGCGGTGGAGTAGCCGAACGTTCCAAGGCACCTTGCTGAGGAGAGCACGGTTGCTCACCGTCGGAGGTGAGGGTTGTCCCTCGGGCGTGGGTATTTAGTTTGTCGTTAGCATAAGTTAGTTTAAGTAGTGTTCAAGTCTAGGGACTGATGACCAAGGTAGTTAAGTCCGTTACATTTACAAACAGGCAGGATGAAGACTGTATTTCCCCGTATACCTTCTATACCGGTATCGCGACGTATGCGACGAGACCTGTATCGTTATTTGGATATGAAATCCGAACTTTGACAATAATTGGTTTCATGATCAAACCAGATGAATCCTTAAATTCCAAGTATTGTAATTTATCAGAGAGTACCAACCGAATTCTGAAGTGTGTAGTGGCAGTAGTCGCTCAATTCATCTATTTTAGAACTATGAAGCCGACAACAGAAATTAATAATTACTATTGTTTAATTTGAAAAATCGGAGTCGATACTAACATATCCGTAATTAAAAGAGACACACATCGTTGAATGAGGTCATTCTTACAATCAATCTAGCTGGAAACCGAATGAAATTATCTTGTAAGGAGACCGTACAAGAGGATATTTTTATATTTAGAGTTTGTTAAGTTCAGAATTACAATATCCATCAGCCAGAGGTGATCGAAGCAGAAATTCTCGACAAAATCGTATTTCAATTTTTCCGAGCACCTGTTATTCTTCAAAATAGTCATTCTCGGTTAGTACTGCGGTTCTGTCGTTTGTTCTTCAGGGAAGACTTTTCACTCTTAAAAAAATATTCAAATGTCTGTAAATCTAAGAGACTTAACTACGTTGGTCATCAGTCCCTACGCTTACAGACTACTTAAACTAACTTAAAGTAACTTATGATAAGGACAACACACTCACTCATGCCCGAGGGAGGACTCGAACCCCCGACTGCAAGAAACCATGCACTCAGCAGGAAGGCGCCTTTGAACGCTCGGCCACTCCAAATATGTTCAAATGTTTGTAAATCTATGGGGCTCACAAAATAAACTAAGTTAAACTAACCTAAGGACAAAACATACACCCATGCCCGAGGAATGACTCGAACCTCCGATGGCGAGCAACCGCGCGCTCCGCAGCGAGACGACTTGGAACATTCAGCCACTCCACCGCGGCTTTACTTTTCATCGTAATGGAGATGATTATAGTTTTTATTTTGTCTTTGGTATTTTAAGCATATCGACGCAGGAGTCACTGCATAGAGAAATTACGCCCAGAGGAAACAATTTTTTGTTGTGTGACACAATAGATATCCCTTTGACCCAAAGAGTGATAAATCAAGAAGAGGAAAAATACTACAAAACGAAGCGAGATATTGGGATTTTATTTTTTGTAAGGTACTATCTAATTTTATTTCTTATTCCAGTTTTATCATTATTAATCTTTTGTAAAATATACTAATTGTACTAGGCACTGAATATTTTGTTCCTTATTCATGGAGATTCCACAAAGGGGAAGATGTTGTTGTTATGGTCTTCAGTCCGCAGACTGGTTTGATGCAGCTCTCCGCGCTACCCTGTCCTGTGCAAGTCTCTTCATCTGAGAACCTACATCCTTTTGAATCTGCTTACTATATTCGTCCCTCGGTCTCCCTCTACGTTTTGTACCCCACACGCTTCCATCTAATGCTAAGTTGACAATTCCTTGATGTCTCAGAATGTGTCCAACCAGTCTATCCCTTCTCTTGGTCAGTATATGCGAGAAAATCCTTTTCTCCCCATTTCGGTAAAGCACCTCCTCATTAGTTGCACGATCTATCCATCTAATTTTCATCATTCGTCTGTAGCACCACATTTCAAAAGCGTCTATCATCTTTTTATCTGAACTCCTTATCGTCCACGTTTCATTCCCATACAATGCTACACTCCATACAAATGCTTTCAGAAAGGACTTCCTAACATTTAAATTAATGTTGGATGTTAACAAGTTTCGCTGAAGATATCAACCTCTAAAGAAGGCGAGCAGAAGTAAGAGCAACATTTACATTACGTAAGGAACAAAAATTAAAACTTTAAAAAACAAGAAAAATAAAAACGTGGTACTCTGTAAATACGACTGTAGTGATCAATAATGGTTTTGGTGGTGGTGGCTACCTTCTATTGAATGTTCTGGGAGCATTCCCAAGATGCGTAAAGGCATAAAGATGGAATAGAAATCAGTAACGCTCGAGACAAGTAATCGATGCCCGAGTCTCGTTTTGGTCACTATTCTTCTTTTTCGACTTTCTCCGATGAGTTGAAATACCTACCCCGTTTAAATGTAAAACTTATCAAATAGTCCATCATTAATACATATTTAAATTTCATTTTTATGAAAAATACTTAAGTTCTTATAACGTATTACAACATTCTTTGCAATATAAATTCTTAATTAACGATGTTTTATGGAAGATTGTTAACAGAGATTAGTTAACATGACACTGCAAATTATTCTTTTCTGTAGTTTATGTTTGTTACTCCTCACCGAATTGCTTGCTGAATGTGCACCTTGTTAGAAAATGTCAGCCTGCAATCAAGCACAGGTCGTCCAATAGCAGTTACCCCAAAGCTACGCTTCCCGGCGATAAAAAGACCTTTTTCTGTATTAACGACTCTGAAAGCTTTCGTGTAACTTTTCTCAAGAATTTTAAGAAAAAGTAGAAACTATTCGGTGGTTCTGGAAAGATCTGGGGTAACAATTTAGCTGAACCACTCAGCATCATTATTCTGGAGGAAATAATCAAGAAGATTTAGTTACTGCTTTGTAAGTACAACGACCGGTTTACAGAATACATGACTATATCAAACTTTCTCTCTTCCAGGAAGCATCCAGTGCCATCTGCTTCCCGTAAGTACAATACTGCGAGACATTATAACCAAATCTCTAACCAAGGTGTGTACCGTAATCTGCATGGCAAAATATATTTTGCCAACAGCGAAACAAATGTCGTAGCACTGTTGTGAGCTGGGGTATTTCGTGGGAAGCAGAAGCGGGGAGTCCCTGTTTGTTGTTAAGCCGTGTGTATAGGGGAGAAGCATGACATCATCTTTAAATTATCGAACTCCCCTGTACATATTAAGTAATGAATACTGATTCATAAAATATAGTAAATGAGGAAATGAAAATACCGTAGCTATCCACAATAACTCTAGAAGAGTGCTGAAATATAATAATACGTTAATTGCTGAATACAGTTTGAATTCTAAGTGCCGGTAGTTAGACTGTTTATCATCGCTGTAACACCATCATTAACAAGTTACAACAGCAAATAAAACAAGAACATGTATACAGTGATATAGAGACATTTGTAGTAATTTTAATGATTTTTAAATTAATACGTTCCTTTCTCTACGTATGTGGTGTCACGTATTCGCTAAATGATGAATTTCAAACCATAGTCTTTAAGTATACGATTTGGGTCTAGTTACTGTGAGCACAGTTGTATCGCTTTTCCCAGGTGACACGTTGAGAGTACAGAGTAAACATGTATCACTTGTTGCCGTCGGGGTTGAGGAAGAAAGGGGCGAAAAGGGCCTGTAATTGAGAAACGCTCCGTTAACGACATAAGTACCCTTGCTGCTGCTGCTGGTACTGGCTGCCATCTGGCGGGCGGAAAACAAGTTTCCTGCAGTCGCTGGCAGATGGCAGGAGATGTGGCTCGGTGTAGCGCGAGCGGTTTTATCTGGACACAGGGTGGCCAATGTTGAGGCAGCTGCGTCGTTTTCCCCAAGCTGGACGCGGGCCATACAAAGGGGTAATGTCGCAACGTGATAGGCACCTAAAGACGGTAACAACATACTAATCGTGTGAGGTCACCGCTACCTCATTTCGACTAATACGCAGGGATGGGAAAACCGACCGCTTTAAAACGATTCCGGTATTTTAGTTCTGAATAATCGGTTTTCCGGTATTCATTTGATGTCGGTTGTAACCGGGTTATATTAGTTATTCCAATAACTGGATAAAACCACTGGTATAACTGCTTTATTTACTAGTGGTTCTATTTATATTTAAATACTTTAAAAAAATTAAAAACTAGTTGTATTTATTCCTAAAATTTCCACTGCTGTGAAATGTTAGGTTATCGTATAAAGTAGGAAATGCGATCAGTGATAATTTAAGAACAATCCAGAGTCAGAAACGAGCAATAAACGTATGCCATAAGAATTGGTATAGCTGTTGTTGAGGCATAGTGCACCTGTTGCCTTGTGGCTTGGCCTATTAGACGACGCATATGCACGTTCATTGTGCGAGACTTGCCTCCGTCTGGTTCTATGGCAGTTTCTCGAGGTAGTCGCCAGACATAGGTTGTGTTTTAAATGGCACCATCCCGAGTCTGGAAGTACTTTGCAAAGCGCAGTATCAGTGAGGTACAATGCTGCATGTGCAGGCTTAAAACGGGTGGAGGTATACAAACTTGCGGTATCATTTAATGAGAAAGCATCAACAATGTTCGTTGGAAGAGAAGGTAAATTTGATTCGTATTCCTATGATATATAAGCTTTGAATAATAACCGAGCCCTGAATTTTGAGGTTGCTTCAGGGTGCAAAATTGATAAGAACTGAAAGTGACTATATAAGGTCTTGTGACCTTCCGTTCTCGCCATTACGTGCCTGTCTCCTAAACTTTCGAAATCTTTATCTAACATTATAGAAAAAAATAGATATAGGATGGGAAGTTTGTTACATTGTCTGCCCACAAATTGTTTACTTTGCATTGAATTGTCTTTCAGAAGCAATACTGGACGTCTTCCAAGTTGCTCAGATGGTTAGCAATAAGTACACGGTAGCCATCAAAATCGTTTAGATAGACACTGATTAATCTGATGAACTATTCGCTAACTGCGGTCTGTTGTACTCTGACCAATTACTTTTCAATGAAAAGCAACGAATGGTAAACGCACTAAGTTCTGTTTCAGTTCCACATTTTACCAGGAATTTTGTTTCTATATATATTAAAGAAAAATGTAATGCAACAGTCTGAGGAAGTCTAAAAAAATTTCAACTTTTGATTTCTTTTATATTTCTCACTGGAATAAAAAACCAAAACCGGTTATTTTTAATAACGGTTATGTTGAGAAGTTTATACAGTAAGTTGAAACTGGAGATAAAAACCAGTATAACCGAAAATTGGATGTTTCAGCGATAACCGCCTTCGCTACTGATTTGGGAACAAATGCAGACTGTGAGGTGCGATAACAAACCCCTCTTTCTTGTTAGTGGTAGGGTAGCAACTTTACGCCACACTGACAATCCCTTCAGCCTCAACCCTTACTCAGTAATTCCACCGAACATCTAACGCATGTCCGGGGCTCAACCGTGAGTCTCGCTTGTGCCTCGGACATGCGCTAGCACCGCGCCTCATGTATTTCAGGCGTCAACTTCGCTTCGCAGTTTCTCCGGATATAACTGACGCATCGCGATGCAACCAATGCCATTCTTTTTATGATTTTGGATTCTATCAATTGCTTAAGAAATAATATGGGGTATTCATTTAAAAAACGTAAGTTTGTGTTGAAAATAATATTTCTTCACGTTTTAGAGTGTCTCATAGTACCTACTTTCATAAGCTCCTGCCGTACGTTCATGACCGTAAAAGTCGTTTTTCAATATCTCTTGTAGTTTCAGAGATATCTGGGGTGAAACAGTTGAGTGGGACAACCTGTATATTTACATAGTATTAGTTAATTTAAGAATTCATTTGGGAAGGTTGTAACTTTGTGTGAAATTGTTAAAAATATACTACGAATATAGAATAAGATAACTTATTTTTACTTAAGAGTAAAGTACGTTTGTATATATATTTAAAATTAGTTTTAGTGATTTAGGCTGTAACATAGGTGCAACCACAGCGGAGGAGTATCCGTGGAGAGACCTGACCAACGCATGGTTCCTGAAGAGGATCACCACACTTTTCAGTAGTTGCAGGGGCAACAGCCTGGATGACTGAGTGAGCTGGCCATGTAACACCAGCTAATGCGGCTTTGCCATACAGATACTGCGAACGGCTGAAAGCAAGGGGAAAATACAGCCGTTAACTTTCCCGAGGAGGTACAGGTCAATTGCATGAAAGGTAAATGGCTTAGCTAATGAGGTGCTGAAAAGAATTGGGGAGAAAAGAAATTCGTGACTAAGAGAAGGGATCGAGGAAGGAGGAGGAAGCTTAGGGTTTAACGTCCCGTCGACAACTTGATCATTAGATGACTGAGCTTACGCTCGGAGTTTTCGCTAAGGATGGGGGAGGAAATCGGCCGTGCCCTTTGAAAGAAACCATCCCGGAATTTGCCTGAAGTGATTTAGGGAAATCACGGAAAACCTAAATCTGGATGGCCGGAGGTGGATTTGAACCACCATACTCCCGAATGCGAGTCAAGTGCGTTACCACTGCGCTACCTCGCTCGGTTGAAGGGGTCGATTGGTGAGGCACATTATTGCGAGACATCAAGGAATTGTCAGTTTAGCATTGGAGATATATAAAAGGACGATACCTCGATGTCTCACAATGTTCCAAGAATCGAACCCTTCTTTTAGTTACGATACGCCAGAAATTCCCTTTTCCGCAGTTCTTTTCAGCACCTCCTCATTAGTTACGCCATACAGTAGAACTGCATGTCCTCGGCAAAGGTAAGGCCGTTATTACACGAGGACGCCAGGCGGCCTGTTGCCTAACTGATGGCTTGCTCCTCACAGTTTATTGAACGAGGGCAGCTGGTGGCGCCGCCACATTCTGGCTGCCGCGACCAGGCCGCCAGCCACTCGCCTATATACGTATACAGGGCGTCCAATTTATGTTGCTCACCCAAAATACAACAGCTATTGTAAAACGGCTTTCACCGATATCAATGTAAGGCAGGGCTTCATGAACGTAAATATTATGAAACATTCCAAAACGAACATCTGTTTACGGCTTATCCTAGAAGATAGATTAAGGAAAGGAAAACCTACATTTCTAGCTTTTTTAGATTTGGAGAAGGCTTTTGACAATGTTGATTGGAATAAACTCTTTCAAGTTCTGAAGCAAGCAGGAGTAAAATATAGGAAGCGTAGGTTTATTTACAACTTGTACAAAAACCAGACTGCAGTTGTCAGAGTTGAAGGGCATGAAAGGGATGCAGTGGTTGGGAAGGGAGTAAGATAAGGTTGTAGTCTTTCTCCAATGTTATTCAATTTGTACACTGAGCAAGCTATAAAGGAAAGCAAGGAGAAATTTGGAGAAGGAATTTTAAAGTTCAGGGTGAACAATTAAAAACATTGCGTTTTGCCGACGACATAGTAATTCTGTCAGAGACAACAAAGGACCTGGAAGAGAGGTTGAACGGAATGGACAGTATGCTGAAAGGTGCGTATAAGATGAACATTAACAAGAGCAAAACTAGGGTAATGGAGTGCAGTGTAAGAAAATCAGGTGAAGCTGAAGGAATTAGATTAGGTAACGAAACAATAAAGGAGGTAGATGGGTTTTGTTACTTAGGCAGTAAAATAACAAATGATGGTCGCAGTACAGAGGATATAAAATACAGAATGGCAATGGGTAGAAAAGCGTTCTTCAAAAAGAGAAGTTTAACATCGAATATTGATTTAAGCCTAAGGACGTCCTTTCTGAAGGCATTTGTGTGGAGTGTTGCCTTGTATGGGAGTGAAACATGAGCGATAAACAGTGCGGACAGGAAGAGGATAGAGGCTTTTGAAATGTGGTGCTACAGAAGAATGCTGAAGATTAGGTGGGTGGATCGTGTAACTAATGAGGAGGTAATGAACAGAATTGGGGAGAAAATGAATTTCTGGCATACCTTGACTAAAAGAAGCAATCGATTGGTAGGAAACATTCTTAGACATCAAGGAATAGTGAATTTAGCGTTGGAGGGAAGTGTGTGGGGTAAAACCCGCAGAGGAAGACCAAGAGATGGATACAGTAAGCAGATTCAGACAGATGTAGGTTGCCGTTCTTATGTGGAGATGAAGAGGTTTGCTGAGGATAGGGTATTGTGGAGAGCTGCATCAAACCAGTCTCCGGGCTGAAGAGCACAACAACAACAACACATCTGTTTTTAACACAAACTTTTATGTTTTTAAATGGACAGTCTGTATCATTTCATCAACAATTTATAGCTTGACAAATTACATAAACAGTGGCGTTGACGGCATCACAATACGCCAATTACATCCAGAGATATTGTTTGAAACAAGCGAAACGCGCGGCTAGCGCACGTCCTGAGACTCAGCCGTGAGTCTCGCTGTAGTCTTGCTTCATCTATTTCAAACGTCAAATTCGCTGTGCAATATCTCGGGGTGTAATTGGCGTATAGCGCTGCAATCAATGCCATTCTTTATGCCATTTGTCATGCTATAGATTGCTGATGAAATAATATAGGGTGTCAATTTAAAAAACACATATGCTTTCAAGATATTTACATTCATGAGCCCCTGTCGTTTTACAATAGCTGTTTTTGTTACAGAGATATTTTGGGTGAGCAAGATAACTGGAACACCTTGAGAGAGACAGAGAGAGGGAGCTGGGCACCGTTAGTCAAAAATTTAGCTTCATTAATCCGTTACTAAAAAAGTTAACTTCGTTAAACTTTAAAGCGTTACTTTATGGACAATTTAACGGAAGTTAACATTAATAGTTAATTCGTAAAAGTACTGTGCATCCGCGAAAACTTGCCTTCAGTCTCCAAATTTATACATTTGCTGTTGTTGTATTACTGAAGTGAGCAATTAAATAAAACGTATTGTGGTACTGCCGGGCGCGGTGGCCGAGGAGACTGAGGCGCTCCAGTCACGGTCTCCACGGCCACTACGGTCGGGGGTTCGAATCCCCCCTCGGGCATGGATATTTGTGCCGTCCTAGTTCGTAAGTAGTTCATAAGTAGTTTGTAAGTTTAGGGACTGATGACCTTGTAGTTAAGTCCCATAAACTATACAAACATTTCTACAAACATTTGAACATTTATTGTGGTATTACCCTATCTGATATTAAAAAAAATTGTTTTGGTTGGGCAGCTTTAAGTAGGACATGGAGTATAAATAAAAACTAGTGTTACTCGGACACTATACTGGCACTCGGCTGCGAGGGTTAAAAAAAAAAAAAAATTAGAACTAATCACATACCACGTTGTAAAGTTGCAAAACCGCCGTCGTTCGCTTTGGCGGAAAAGTGTTGTGTTCTGTGAGATGATTAGTCTTCTTGTACATATTGCACTTTTTGTCATTTACTTACACTCGCGGCCGGCCGCCAGGACATAAGGTCCTAGTAATACATAAAGCTTAGTTTCTAATAATAATGATTGAGCAATAAAATAGAATTTAGGGGAGACTCAAAATATGTAACTTCACTGAATATCATATTAGTACATATTGCCTTTAAGAAACAGTAAAATCAAAATGCTCGTCTGACAGTTAGGCATGTTTGGGAGTCAAACTATCTTTTCCCCGTAGGAAAAAGACGTTCCACTGCAGTACTTGAAGGTGTAGCAATATACTTTAGAAAACCATCTATTAAAATATTTTCCCCAAGATACCACTTTGTTTCACGTTCAACCACATTTTCATTAGACTCTGTGCTTTACTTGTTAAACATATTTGGCCTATGGTCTCCTTAAATTGAATGATAAAATTAAAAAAAAAAAAATCTTCTACAGAAGGTACGTTACAAATAAAGAACGAAACGCATCTGGTGAAAAATTGCAGACAGCATAAGACGGGAAAACTAATATAATAAAAATTATACGCTAATTTCCTGATTAGGTGTGTCAGCCATATCTCGATTCTCGCAGCCTCCATTATCGATTGTTTCGCGGTGTACAATTTAAAATTTGTTCCTGTCGGCTACAACAAAGTTCAGTGAGAAAATTGTAATGAAAATTAACTTTTCCTGCCTTCCTGTCCCCATTCACCACTAATACCTACGGCGAGCACAAACTCCACAAATTAGAACATTAAAAATACTTATTTGTGTAGTGCGTCGTAGCTGAACGTACTATTAATCAACATGGACATAAGACAAACATTTATTTTCGTTGAGACGCTTTCCTTCGCCATTGTTATCCCTAATGGAAACAAGAAATCGGTACAAAAATAACGAATTAACGGACTTAGGACAAGTTTGCCTCGGTTGCACAGTGGCAGAGTGCCAGACTAATCCGAAGGGCGCGGGTTCGATCCCCACCAGGTCCTAGGATTTTTATCTGTCACTTTCCACTTCTTTCACATCTGGCAGTATTGCTCATGTGAAAAATACCGAGTAGCACCGTGGTTCGGAACCCACGTTAAACTGTAGGTCCCCCTATAACTGGCTGGGTAAGTCAGTTCGAAGGTCGGAGGAAGGCAACGGCATACCACCTCCAAACAGGACCATGCCTAGTAAAGCACTGTGGTGTTCAAACCAATCTTCGGATTGTTGACTGCTTTACCTTAGGACAAGTTAACAGAAGTTAAAAAGAGTCCGTTAGTTTTTTAAATTAACTTAAAAGTTAATCCGTTACTCAAAAAGTTAACTTCGTTAATTAAAGATTAACTGACTTGTGCCTATATATATATATATATATATATATATATATATATATATATATATGGTGGCGGGCGACTGCGCCATATGGAAACAATGACAGCAGGCCACCAGGCCCTTTAGCACCCCTCGGTTTGGCCGACATATGGTCAGTCTACCGGGTAGTGGAGGAGGTGGGTAAGCCGCGGTGGAGTAGCCGAGCAGTCTAAAGCGTCTCGCTGCGGAGCGCGCGGTTTCTCGCCGTGGAGGTTTGAGTCCTCCCTGGGCATGGGTGTGTGTGTGTGTGTGTGTTTGTGTGCTTGTCCTTAGGTAAGCTACGGACTGATGACCGCGCAGTTTGGTCCGATAGATTTACAAACATTTGAACATTTCAATTTGGAGGTGAGTAAACATGTCGGTCAACAAGCATGCATATATCCTCCTCCTTGTACTTTTAATCAAAAATCGAAGGGGAAGGGAGAGAAAGATGCATGTGCACCCTATGTTATCGTTAAGAGAATCACAAGGATGGTACTATACTCTTTCTGGTGAACTGTGTTCAGGTGACAAGTTCTTTAATTATTCAACAATGTCTAAATCGTATTTCTTTGAATTATCGTCGATACAAAAGATTGATATAACAGGGGAAAATTTAACAGTGAGAAAGTGCATCTCACTAGGAGAAAAACTCGTAGTCACTTTGAGGTTCAAAATGTTCAAATGTTTGTAGAGTCTATGGGACTTAACTATGGGGTCATCAGTCCCTAAACTTACAAACTACTTATGAACTAACTAAGACTAAGGACGGCACAAATATCCATGCCCGAGGTGGGATTCGAACCCCGACCGTAGTGGCCGTGCAAACCGTGACTGGAGCGCCTCAGTCCCCCCCTTTTTTTTGGGGGGGGGGCGGGGGTTGATTCAAAATCAACCCACTTTCGAGAAATTTAAACGAAGCGCAAGTTGTTGTCGTCGGCCACCGCGGCCGGCCACTTTGAGGTAAGTAAACCGATAACTTGTACTGTTACTAACTTTTTTAACTGAAAAAAAACTTTTTAAAACAGTTAAAATTTAAAAATAAAATGATCGTTATGGTTCAATAATTTTATTATATCAAAAGGAAATTGATTTAAATTATGACAGTAAAAGGAACATTAATAAACATTTATTACCAAAAATTAATAAAAAAGACAAGTGAATCAACAACTACAAATACATTCTTACAATGTATGTATTGGGTATTGGTATATCTATACACTACACATTGAGCAGCACAGGTTTAGACATTTCTCTATCAGAATCTTCGTCTGATTCATTTGACGTGACAAAAGTATCTGCACATGCAGGAGATTCTACAGCTTGGCGTCGTTGAAAATTATTTGCAGAACATTTAACTTGTGATTGTTGATCCACTAGTCCTGACTGAGACATTGTTCGCTGTCGCATACGTTGTCGCGTGCGGTGTATTTCTACTGGCTGTTGTGGATACTGTAGCAGTGATGGTGGTGGCACGGAATTGTAGGTTGCAATATAACGCATTTGCTGCCACTGCTGCGGTGCTGTGTTTTGTGCAGCAGCGACAATAGAAATAATTTCTCCCCGCAGTTTTAATTTGTTTTCAGCAGGCACTTTTTCAAACTCTGAAACCATAGAGAGAAGAAACAACTCATCCTCATTTCTTTTATCAGAAGTGCGAGATTTCTCTTCCGGTGCAAACTTTTTCTTTAGAACTTCAATTTGCTCATGGTCGTTGCTCGTTCTTTTTTCAGATTTTTTCTGAGATATCCTACATGTAGGTCTACTATTAAATGAAACAGAAGTTTCATTTTCCTCTTCATTCACGATTACTTCATCGTCCACGTTTGTAGTAGATCTTTTCCCAGTAGTTTCTAGAAATCGTAGTTGTTCGAAATAAGCGTACTGCTTTTTCCTGTTTGCAGCTGAACCAGTTTTGACACCCTTCATCCGATTAAGCTCTCTCGTGTAGCATGACCGGATGGATTTCCACTTCTTCTGAATGAGTGTCACTGAAAAAAAAAGTATAGTTGAACGATAAAAAGAGAATAACCATTGTTATCACATTGTATAAATAAATCACTGTATATTAAACTAATGTATTAGGTATGTTAAGGAAATGAAAGTTTTTTTTATTCATTTTTATTTTATTTTAGATATCCGACAATAGGTACATGGATGGAAGAACTTCATTACCAGTACAGAATAAGTCGACCTACAATATCAGTGATTGTAAGACAGTTTTTGGATGCCATCTAGAAAACCGGTAGAAAAGAATGCTGTACAGACCTCACTACAGATTTTTAGCTTAAGACGGCTGTTGGGTTTTACGAAAAAACGAATTTCCTACACTGTATTGAAGCGATTGAGGGAAAACATATACGAGTAATCAAGGCAACAGGACGTGGTTCTTTATAATTACAAAACTTTTTCTCAATAGTGCTACTTGCTATGTGTGATGACAACTACAAATTATTTTTTGTGGATGTGGGTGCTTATAGAAGATCTGCTGATTCCACAGTATTGAAGGGCAGAGTAAGAAAAAACTTGATGAAAGCTCCTAAAATATTCCTGAAGCTCAATCTTTCTTCCAGCGTTTCGATGAACCTATGCCCTGTGTGATAGTTGGAGATAAAGAATTTGGTTTGACAACTAATCCACTTAGACCTTACGCTGGTAAATGTTTAGCGTAAAAAAAATGCTACACAGCTCAGAAGTTTTGTAACTATTTTGTCAGTGAAGCAGGGGCTGTACTCTGTCAAATGGACAGAATCTAAAAATATATGTAGTCAACAGCATGAATGCTGAGACAAGAACGTGTACCTACTGTTTACCATAAATATAGTTTAACTGATGACTGCTTGGTGTTTTTAATTATGTTTCCCTACGATATCCACGTGATTTTAGTAAAAAAAGGAAACAGCAGATACTTTTAAATTAACAATAAAAATTTTTCTGTTATTATTTAGAAAAACGAAAGACATCCTCCCAACCATAATGTAAAAGAATAAGGTATGGTTAAAAGGTAGAAGTAAATGTATTCCACTTTTTCCATTTCCATAATGAAAACATACTTGCGAAGACTTAAGATTAAATATGACATTGAAATACTTACTGATGTTATTCCTCTCTGCCAATGGCCGCTGTTCGAAATCCGATATGAATGTACGACTAATTTCATTCCAAGCATTTAGTTTTAATTGTTTATCAGTGTAAGCTTCAGACCTGACGTCCCAAATTGCGGATTGTTGTTCGATCGCACGAATGAAATCTTCCGTATTCACCCTGGTGTCCAATAACTTCTGGTAGTCTACCAGGGCTCTTTCCAGTTTCGTGGTTTTTGCCATTGATTTATCTACACTTTCACACATTTCCAGTGTGACAAACGAAGCACACACTTCACGTACGGTAAATAAAACGGTGCGCAGGAACGAGTGCCACAAAATAAGAAAACAGACCGCTGGACTGGCGATTTATGAGCTGCTGTAGCCTGAACAGCGAGTGTTGGCTGCGCCACCGATCGCGTTACTGGCTGCCCAGCCTGCGTCACCGGTTGCGCAACTGGCTGCGCCGCCTGGCGACCTCGTGTTATAACGCCGTAACGGCTGCAGTTTAGAGGCGTGCATTCTGAGCAGGCCATACGAATTTTGAAAATGAAAAGTGAACACGATGTTAAAATTTACTATTAATCATTCCCCTCTTTTATAGAATCGCAGAAGTTCCTGTCGAAATTCGCGTTTCTGCAGTGGAAAAGCTGCAGCTATTCCGAGAGCTGCTGCTTGTACGACACGCGCGGTGGATCGCCAGCGAACGCGCATGCGCAGTAGGCCAGCTGTTTAGCGATCGGAGCAGCTGTGAGCCGTCCGCTGCGTGCTTCTTATAGCTGCGTGTGCGTATGCGTTGCAGGCGTGATACTCAGCGACGCGGGAAAACTTATCGCGAGGGAGACATCGGCGCGAAACAAGATCAACCAATAGCAACTGCACAATAGCACATCGAATATTTTACAATATAATCGTATTACGTTCATGCGAAAGCGCCGGAATCAGTTCAAAACTCTGCATCGAGGTAAAGATATTACCAGTAAGCAGTCGTATTGGCTCTCGCTTTACTGTAATACAATTGTTTACGTTATACATCACTCTCTATGATCAGCATGACGGAGTCGGAGCTTGTAATACTAGGAGATCAGAATGGGGGGAGATCAGAATGGGGGGAGATGCCCTTATCACAGAAGTCACCATATTACGGTGCCAATAACATTTGTGGAGACAAGCGTGTATATATTGCATTCTGAGTTGAAAGTGGTTTTTCATGTATAAAGAACAGAAAAAAAAGTTACCTCCATTACTTATGGATGTGCAAGCAGAACATGAAAGTCATCTAATATTTTAAACAGGTAAACTTTGTTACTAAATAAATACTTACTATTTGTTTCGGTGATTTCCCCTTATTGACGACTAATTTTCACTTTTAAAAGTCATAGGTTCCCTTGAACTTTCTAAGACCTAATGGTACAGAATTTCAGTATAAATATTTAATGATTTGGAACCTATAGAAAGAATTTTTGCACTTATTTGACTAAAAATCGTCTCTTCAGTAATGAACTTACGAAAATGATACAGTTTGGTTCCATTAGTTCTGCAAAAATCTTGTTCCGCATTTCCTGTGAAGTACTACAACTGACAACTTCAGTTGTTGTAAAGCATTTGGTCACTATCCCGATATGTAAGTCAAACAAACGTATCGAATGATATTTTGCGTTAATAAATCATAGTTCAGCTATCTGGAAGGTCTGTATTTGTCCACAAAAGTATACTATATCGAATATGTAATCAGGAATGATAGTCATTTAAATGTATAAAAGTTAACTGGCAAGAACCACAAGAGTGCTTTAATCTGAAGTCATATTTACTTGGCTCCGCATGATGGCGGACTGTCTTTAATCGATTGCCAAGCTTTGCATAGTAGCGCTGTCTCCCTTTATTTTAACCTCCTTGGTGTAATAGCGCAACTGTTGCAACGATCGTTTCATCTAAGGAGCCTAGGCGATAAAGTGGAAGTTGTGCAGTCTGGTAGGCCCTGTCCAGAATTGCTTCATCTCAAGGCAGCTCCTAAAGACAAACGTCAGGAGTACGTTCGACATTTCCATGCATATCAGCAGTGGTGCCCACAGGGGGTGGTGGTCACCACGTCATTGAAATTTCTGGGAGAGGCGAAAAATTTGTACTTTTGGCCAGTCTTGGGGGGGGGGTCTTTATAGAATAATTTACAAAACGTGAAATAAAAGAGATTTAACTTCAATATTAAATGGCAAAATAGCACTTAGTATCTCGGGTGTGTGTGATTAGGGGGGGGGGGGGGGGGGTCACCTCTGCATCTCAGTAGAGCAGGACAGAATGGATCGCAGATAGTACTAAACTTAAAACTTTTTGCTGGCCATGTTCATTCTTCGCAAAAGAACAAAGTGTATAGTTACATACTGGATATAATAATCTGAATAATTTACACAATGCCATACAGAAACACGAAAAATCTCAGTTGCACATTATTTTCTTGCTGCAGCTGAAAACGTTCGGAACTACACGTATAGTCATTCACCTTGATACACAATTACATATTGATATTACACGACATAATGAATATGTCAGAAAAAAAAACAGAGAAGTTCTAAAGAGATTAATTGATATTGTAGGTGTCATAGCTGTTTCCGATCTTCCGATTCGCGGAGAGAATGAGTGAGAAGATTCTCTGAACAAGGGCGTTTACATGGGTCTTATTGAGCTACCATCCAAGTATGATGCACCATTAAGTAATCATCGTCAGACGTCTAGAATATTTCTTGGAAATTCAAACAGAATTCAAAATGCATAATGCTTGATGTCACTGAGCTGCTTCTAAAAAAGATTAAACAAAAAAATACACAATTATGTTTTTCTTTGTTATTAGACGAAACTTATATATATTGAATTCTTCTCAATTATAAACTACTCTAAGGTATGTCAATTCTAAAACTGGAAATTTTCAGGAATGGTTCATCACATTTAATGATGTAAGTGCAGATAAAACAACCAATGGGTTGCTTCAGAATGTGGTCAAGATTGTTGAAGAATTTGATTTAATCATAAGTTGGTTACACAGATATTTGACGGTGCAGCTATGATGGCAGGCCATTCCCGTGAACTAAGAACCAAAGTTCAGGAACTATATCCAAAGCCTACATTTGTTCATTGTTTTAGCCACAGCTTGAATATCATTCTCTCTCTATCCGCTCCTTACGTAAAAGAATCCAGAGTATTTTTCCAATGTTAACCGATTTGGGGTCGTTTTTTCACAAATCTTAAAAAACCACACACGGGCACTAAATGAATTTACAATGAAAAGAATACCAAGATATGCCCCAACACAGTGGAATTTTTCATCTCGTTTGGTTCATGCTGTAAAAGATCAGAGTTTCATTTTTTAAATTCTTTCAACATTTACTGAATGGAAGCTCCAATTGGGATGATGAAACAGTAATCGCAGCTCAAGGACTTTTTAAATTTCTGACTAGCACTGATACTATGTTTTTGTTACTGACAGTCAGCAAAATGTTTTGCTTCACAGATGTACTTTTCAATATCCTTCAGTCCAAACATCTACAGATTCTTATTGCTCACAAAAGATCCAGGATACCAAAAGGCAAACCAGACCGATTTGATCTGGAGGTAGACTCAGGTAGAACATAGTGATACTGAAGCTGAACCTCCTGCTAAACGGCAGCGTTCTAATGTACATCCTTCCATTTTAAAAACTTCTCACTACTCTTAAATTATTGACAATATAGATACAAAAATTGAAGAAAGGTTTGAATCATTGCACCAACTTTAATCCATATCTTTGCTGGATCCAAAAATGTATGAAACGTACAGAACAAATTTTCCTACATCTGGATTTCAAAAATTAAAACAAACCGATAAGGATGTGTTCATTAAATTCGATTGAAAAATGAACTAGCCCTGCTGTACGCATATAAAGACTTTGTTAAAATGAACACCCATATCAACTTGTGACTTCACTGAAAAACAGACAACTATATTCTGTCCTGCCTGGAGTATATAGGGTGAATTTACTTATTGTCACTCGCCAAGCACAACTGCATCAGTAGAAAGATCTTTCTCTTCATTAAGGAGAATTAAATCGTACCAAAGGTGTACACAGTCAACAGTCTTTCGGGTTTGGCAGTTTTGTCCATAGAAGCTGAAATTCTTCATACTCTGAGAAGCAGCCATAGCTTCTACGATGAGGTAATCACTGAGTTCAACGGAGAAGAAAGAAGAATGGAGTTTTTATACAAATGATAATAGTTTGGCACCTGTGATCGTTAGACCCCAACTGCCTGGAGTAATTCTTTTTAGCTGACGTCATTTCGGCGACTTGCGTGTCAATGGTGAGAAAATCTCCAATCCGTCAGAGAATCGAACCCGGCCCCGCTGCGTGGCAACCCAACACGCCGTCCACTCGACTACAGAGCCAGACTACACACAAATGATACTCAATATTAATTCTTTAACTTGTATCACTTGTATAATTTGGTGTAATTCTTCAAGTTCATTAAGTACGTATTTCAATAAATGTGTTGTTAACTGTAAGTAGTAGAAACATTGTAAAATATCTCCAAGTATTTTTTTAAGGAAGCAGGTGCGGTGGCTCTCTCCCAAATTGAGTAACATATTACACTAGATAAAATGGTTTCAGAACTCAAAATATATATTACAGAGTCAATAATTTTCATAATTATGTAACACTGTAGATTGCAATGTATTTGGAACACGTTTTAAGAGAGGAGTAAACAACTACTTTATGCTACACCAAATTTTACCAGTTTGTTGGCTGAGATACATTGCCCCTGTAACCCCCCAACCCCTTGATCGACTTCTCGAACCGCTCCTGTCAGCATTATATATGACTGCACGACCCTGGTTATCAAGAATTTGCGGTTGATTACCTAATAAATACGTGGCTACGCTTGATTTCTAGAGAAAGCGTCACCTCTAATACAGTGTGAAATTCATCAATGGTTTGTAATGAACTATTTATCAGCCGGCCGTAGTGGCCGAGCGGTCTGCGGCGCGCCAGTCACAGTTTGCACGGTCGCTACGGTCGGGGGTTCGAATCCCCCTCGGGCATGGATGTTTGTGTCGTCGTTAGTATAAGGTAGTTCATAAGTAGTTTGTAAGTTTAGGGACTGATGACCCCGCAGTTAAGTCCCTTAAGCTTAACAAACATTCGAACAACATTTTGAACAATTTACCGATGCGGATTATGAATCTGATTTCTAGAGACAGATCCTCAAAACAGCAGTCCCAAAAGATTTCCAAATTATGGTCTCCATAAAATACCATTACCAGCAGTATTAAAAAGTAGACTCCATATAATGAGGTGCGTTGTAAAAGAAGTGCTAACTATAAGGAAGAAAACCAGATAAATATGCCATTAAATGCAGTTACGGAAGCTGGAATTGAGATAGAACACGAGATGTTTTGCAAACTAAAAGCGTGGAAAAAACCTGCTTCGGAGAACTAAAACGTGGATACCGAACAACAAACTTAAGAGCGAAGAACATAAAATTCGCGAGCAGCCATAGTGACATAAAAGGCTGTAGTCATTAATACCAGAAGAAAATAAGACGCCTAAAATAGAATTATTACTGAAGGAAATAAAGAATTCTAATTAAAAATCACCTCGCGGGGATAAGAAGGAATAAAACAGTGCGTCATTTAACAATACCGCTTACCTGAAGGCTGAAGGTTACAAATATACCAGAAATTATATTTTAAAACTGCCCAATAGCCGTCCTCGTCCTCGTTTTGTTGGTGATATTCACAAGAAATACGAGTTATGGCTTTGTTAAAGTCAAGATTGGAAGCAGAAGCTACTTGTCTAAACAAGGCGGAATTACTATGTAGCTTACAAGGGGAGGCCGCCAATTGTGAAATTCAGATTCGATTCATACTGCGCATAATGAAAGCTCATGGCCAGAGGTGTAATTTGGCAAAGCAACAAGATGCATTTCTCAGCCGTTGTCTAGAAAATCGACAATTCAAAAAATCCGTTGCAGTGAAATACTCTCTACGATCTCTACAAGTAAGAATATTGTACAGAGGCGTGGCGTAGCGGTAAGCGCTCGGGTGCGTAATCCGAAGGTCGCCGGATTGAATCTCGCGGCATACAACCTATTATTATTATTATTATTATTATTATTATTATTATTATTATTATTATTATTATTATTATTATTATTTTGTAATTCAAATGTACACACACACACACACACACACACACACACACACACACACACGTGTGTGTATATATATATATATATATATATATATATATATATATACACATGACAATTAATAACATTTGATCAATAACATTTCATGTTCGAAGTCGCCAGTTTTTTCCACGACAAACGACTTTCAAACAGCTTATTATATGGCAACTGTTTTCCGCAAACAAAGTTGTATTTCACACATGTTATTAATTGTCTTCATAGTGTTTACCACGTATAGTTAACGGAAGAAGTATAAACGATATTCCGAAACGAATACGTATAGTGGAAGTCAAACCTGACGAACGATAGAACAATTTTTCAGAATGTCAATCAGGTGTGTTTCCCAACAGATAATTTAAAAAACAATTGTTCTTGTAAAAAACACATCGTTTATCAGATGTGCTCGATGTCGTGCTGTTTTCTGCTTTCCATATTTCTATGATAACTATCAGTCTGGTTCGAAAACGTTCAAATGTTTGTTAAGCTTATGGGACTTAACTACGGGGTCATCAGTCCCTAAACTTACAAACTACTTATGAACTACTTACGAACTAGGACGGCACAAATATCCATGCCCGAGGGGGGATTCGAACCCCCGACCGAAGTGGCCGTGCAGACCGTGACTGGAGCGCCTCAGTCCCCTCGGCCACCGCGGCCGGCACTCTGGTTCGAACCCGAGCGCTTACCGCTACTCCACGCCTCTGTACGATATTACAAATCGTAGAGTATTTCACCGCAACGGCTTGTTTTTAACTGTCGATTTTCTCGACAACGGCTGAGAAGTGCATCTTGGTGCTTTGCCAAATTACACCTCTGGCCATGAGCTTTCATTATGCGCAGTATGAATCGAATCTGAATTTCACAATTAGCGGCCTCCCCTTGTTCGTAATTGATGAGATGCAGTATAAACGTCAATAAACGCTGTGGGTAAAAGCAACATATACTTCTTAGAGCTACTGTGTGACAATATTTCTTAGCGGATAGCTTCATTTGCTTAATAAGTATTGAAAGAACCAAAGTCGTTGTACTCAGATCAGCTGAAATGAAAGAAGTAGCGTGTTTAAAACAACATAAAGCGCTGCTCTCACACTCAGAGTAGCAGCTGGCAGCAGTCGGCAGACAGCGCTGTGCGGCGACCGCGTGAACTACATGGAGTAACAAGCGTAGGCAATGAGTGCAGGCTGTTAAACTGTTAAAGCGTATAATACTAACGGGCTGTGATTTAACACTATGAAGACTCAATTACAGGCTCGGCGGTTGAAGTGGGCGCCGCGGTAGCTGTACCAACTCAAAAAATTGAGAGTGCGTAAAATACACTCTCTTGATTCGAAGGAATATTTATTTACAATGAGCCGGTCGGGCCTGGATGGGGAAAAGGGGAAAATACTTTTCCGATTTTTACGCTGTAAAAACTGTTGCTGGTATATAGAACGACCCCCAATCGTTTTATTAACTTATTTTTTTCCTTACATGTTTTCCATAGCTTGTGAAAATCGAAAATGCCTAATTTTCATTCTGCGTGAGTTTTTAGTTTCATAATGCTTCTCACTCTTATTTTGGAGAAAACATACTGTTTAAAGATCTGATTTTTGGCGTGCATTAGTACAGCATCTTACCTTTCTAATAAGACATTAACCTTTTCTTAATTCGTAACAGTAGTTTTAAAATGAAACTCTTTGTTAAGTATGTGTACGTAATTTATTCAAAAAGTTTGATAGCGGGTAGCTTACTGTTCGATGCATTTTAGACCATGATTACAGCGAGTGAAACAGAAATAAAAGTACAGAGAAGTTTTTGAAACGGTTGTCGCAATGAACATTTCTCCTTTAACGAGTAACTGCGTGTTAATATCCATCTCATCATCACTCTCTACCTGTTAGTCCCTCTCACATCAATCTCCTCCGCCTCCTCCTAGAACTATAACCTAGAGCCGTATTTTAGTGTTATTTTCAAAATCTCCTATCTCCGAAAATTCTTGACCGAATGTTTTGAAATTTTAACACAACGTTTTACTGGAATATGCGAATGTTTTATATACATAATTTTTCAGTATATGTCATATATGAATTTATATAAATTTTACAATGGGCAAACGTTGATACGAAAAATCACAAAAATACTATACATATAGCTTTTATACAATATATTGAAGAAATATGTACCTAGAAACCACCCTGTATTACAATGCAACGTTGTGTCAAAATTTGAAAGCAATCGGTCATTCTGATAGAAACTATTTGTATATAGATACTACATATCGATTTCGGTCAGTGGCTGACCATATTCACTTCAGAGGACTCGTGTACACCACACACAATATTAGCGTTAGCCGGCCGCGGTGGCCGAGGGGACTGAGGCGCTCCAGTCACGATCTGCACGGCCACTACGGTCGGGGGTTCGAATCCCCCCTTGGGCATGGATATTTGTGCCGTCCTTAGTATTAGCTAGTTCGTAAGTAGTTTGTAAGTTTAGGGACTGATGCCCCCGTAGTTAAGTCCCATAAGCTATACAAACGTTTGAACATTTTATTAGCGTTAACGTGCGTAAATCACGGGCCAGACTCAAATTACACAGAGCGGGAAATGCGGCTTCAAATCCCTGTCCGTCACAAATTTTCATATGGCACCAATTAATTATGTAGATGATGGGGATTCATATTCGCAGTCGCGAAAACATTAATTCGTGTTGAATTTTTTATAATATGTTGTATGCACTGTAATGAGGAAGGGTGATATATTCATTATCAGCATTTGCGAATAATACCTGTTTCATATATGTAGATGTACAATGAAAAACAAATTGGGAGAAATTTTTATCGGAGCACAGTTCAGGTTCTAGAAATGCTCCAGATTGAGATTTCCCTAAAGTGTACCCTTACAGTCCCTTCGAATGATTGCCGCGTTATGGCAGAAAGCATACTCTTTGAGAGTTCATGTTGAAACGGCTCTTTTCTTACATTGAAAGCACTTTTAGACATTGACCCAAGAACAGCATTTGTATTGTAGAAATTTTCAGCAATCAGTCGTAAATATTATTTATTTATTGGCAGATCTAGACTTCGATCACTGTGTGGTCATTATCAATGCTGAAATAAATACAAAAGAACCAGTTAGAATAAAATACATGTCAAGTTATAAGCCAGTTGTACAAGTTTCAATTATAGTCAATGATAAAATAAATACCTTAAAAAAACGATCAAAATACTTAAAACATCTCGACCTCCATGTTGGAGGTTGCGTTCGTACTGATGCATCTGTTGCAATTCTTACACAGCTGATGTCAGCATTCGTCATTTGCGACTAAGGCGTCCTCTTTAAAGCTTCATACAAAACAAAAAACAAATCTATTTGTGGTATGTTTAATAGTTACGTATTATTATAATTTTAATGAGTATCGTTTGCCTTTTATATATGATTGGTGGTAAAAATGTATACTAGTTGGTGTCTTAAAATGAGTATACAGTAACTGTAACAAAATACTTTTCTCTTATTTTTTTAAAAATTCATGACTATGGAATCAAGCCTGACCACGAACAGCAATTTTTCAGCACTTAATTGGAAGAAACCATAATTCATTTAAATGACTCACCTAAAACACTCGCTTCCTTTTATTTCTAACAACTAAACCTTTCATATTGATAATATACGTCATGGAGGGGAGACAAATTTTACTTCCCATTAGGTTTGTTTTCTGTTCAGAACTGCTGTCACTAAGTGCTTGATTGGTACTAGAAGATATTGAAAGATACATTTTTGTATGTACCTTCGGATTTATACTCGGCATAGAATTAGTTCTGCTGCTACTATTACAGTTGTTTACTAATTACTGATTTTATGCTAGTGTGAAATGAAGGAAAAAATGAAAACAGAGTATTAATTCCAAACTCATTAGAGAAGCCGTATAACACGCTGCAATTTATACTGACAAGTAACAAAGGCATGATGGTGGGTTCAGTCTATGTGTGTGCGCGTTCGATACAACTGACTATACCGCTCCGCTCTCTGAATAAACATTTGTATCCGGTCGGAGCTGAAACTGATTAAACCCGCGCGTTCTCCGTATCCAATAACCCGTTACTTCTGTGTTTACTCGGAAGTAATAAAGGATCGTTCCAGACGTATTACAGTCTCAAAACCGAATTCTGTCTGCTGGTCTCTTATTCAATAGCAGAAACTGTTGAACTAATGCGCTGAAGGTTACACAACGACTGTGTACTTTTGTATGTTCTCCACAAACGCTTATCTTATAGATTTATTAAATTTTCTCAACAAACACGTTCTGACAACACTATGATAAGCGTTCATAACCGGTAACTGGTAGTTTTCAGTCTTAAACTCGTCGAATGACAGTAACCCTTCGTTACCCTATTAATTCTACAATCCTCAGTAAGTGCGTCGAAGGCTTCTATCCAGTCACTCCTCAACCCGTGGAGTGTGGGAATAGAAGCCAACAAAACGAAATGTCAAAGGGGAGATTCGAACTCCCGACAGTAGTGGCCGTGCAGACCGTGAGTGGCGCGCCTCAGTCCCCTCGGCCACCGCGGCCGGCAAACAACAAAGTGAATTTATTATTATTTAAAAGTAACACCATAACTGTCTGTAAATCTGTCGGACCAAACTGCGTGGTCATCAGTCCGTAGCTTACAAACGACTTAAACCTAGGTAAACTAACCTAAGGACAAACACACACACCCATGCCCCAGGGAGGACTCGAACCTCCACGGCGAGCTACCGCGCGCTCCGCAGCGAGGTGCTTTAGACCGCTCGGCTACTCCACCGCGGCAACACCATAACTGTTAGTAGGTCTATCCCACTATGAGACAAGACGGTTTATGCGTCCATAGAAAAGTTTGCGCTCACCTACGGTATTATAATTGTACATAGCCACAAACTTCTTACTCCGAACCAAATTGATTCCTACGAATACTTCTTCAGAAATAGAATCTAGTAAGTTGTAAGTGATGGGGAGTGTTCATCAGAGACTAGGGTATCATCAGGAGTGCCCCAGGGACGTGGGCCATTAAAATTGCTACACCAAGAATAAATGCAGCTGATAAACGGGTATTCACTGGGCAAATATATTATACTACAACTGACATGTGATTACATTTTCACGCAATTTGGGTGCATAGATCCTGAGAAATCAGTACCCATAACAACCACCTCTGGCCGTAATAGCGGCCTTGATAAGCCTGGGCGTTGACTCAAACAGAGCTTGGATGGCGTGTACAGGTACAGATGTCCATGCAGATTCAACACGATATCACAGTTCATCAAGAGTAGTGACTGCAGTATTGTGACGAGCCAGTTGCTCGGCCACCATTGACCAGACGTTTTCAATTGGTGGGAGATCTGGATAATGTGCTGGCCAGGGCAGCGGTCGAACATTTTCCGTATCCAGAAAGGCCCGTACTGGACCTACAACATGCGGTAGTGCATTATCCTGCTGAAATGTAGGGTTTCGCAGGGACAAGAGGCCGTTGGGATCCAGCACGGCGTTCTGTATAGCCCTCCTGAACCCACCGATTCCATATTCTGCTAACAATCATTGGATCGCGACCAACGCGAGCAGCAATGTCGCGATACGATTAACCGCAATCGCGATAGGCTACAATCCGACCTTTATCAAAGTCGGAAACGTGATGATAGGCATTTCTCCTCCTTACACAAGGCATCACAACAACGTTTCACCAGGCAACGCTGGTCAACTGCTGTCTGTGTATGAGAATTTGGTTGGAAACCTTCCTCATGTCAGCACGTTGTAGGTGTCGCCACCAGCGCCAACCTTGTGTGAATGCTCTGAAAAGCTAATCATTTGCATATCACAGCATCTTCTTCCTGTCGGTTAAATTTCGCGTCTGTAGCACGTCATCTTCGTAGTGTAGCAATTTTCATGGTCAGGAGTGTATTTAAATGATCTCACAGACTAACTAGGAATCTTTGAATGTTTGCTAATGATGGTATTGTGTCCGGCAATGTGTGGTAATTGCGAGATTGTATGGGCTCTAACATGTATTTTTTTTTTATTTTGTTTGATGAATAGCAGCTAGCTTTAAAGATAAAAAAGCAAGTAATAAAGACTAGTAGAAAAAACAATCCCGTAATGTGTGGATACAGTATTAGTAGTGTGCTGCTCGCACAGTTGCGTCTATAAAAACTTGGGTTTATTGGGAGAATTTTGGGAAGATGTGGTTCACCTGTACAGGACACCGCATTTAGAACACTAGTAAACCCATATATTGTGTGTGAGTGAAAAGGGTGTCCCACTGAATCTTTTGACATGTGTGAAAGTATATTAACTGAAATATGATTTTCACAGGCATGAATTAAAGGCAGGGCCTTATGTAAGTGAATACTATAAGCCTTCTTAAAACATAAACAAATAGTACTGTCAATACAAACCAATGTTTTAATGGATACCCCACACTATTTCCTGTGCAATCGATAGCATGAAAAATCTGAATGCCGGCCGCGGTGGCCGAGGTGACTGAGGCGCTCCAGTCACGGTCAGCACGGCCACTACGGTCGGGGGTTCGAATCCCCCCTCGGGCATGGATATTTGTGCCGTCTTAGTTCGTAAGTAGTTCATCAGTAGTTTGTAAGTTTAGGGACTGATGACCCCGTAGTTAAGTCCCATAAGCTTAACAAACTTTTTAAAAAATAAAAAAAAATAAAAAAATCTGAATAAGAACTGCGTTGATTACATCGTAATACGTCAATTACATCCTGAGATATTGTGAAGCGGATTTGACGCTTGAAATAAATAGCGCTTCACAGCGCGCAACTAGCGTACGATTGCGAGAAGTTTTACATATACTGAAAGACAAACTCGTATTAGGCACGGGTGTGCAAACTCATAGATATGTAAACACACAGAGGACGGCGCTACCGTCGGTAACGCCTTAATAGCCGCGCGGGAATGGGGTGCGGTCACAGGCATCTATATACAGATTGCGCGGCCGCTACCCGTGGGAAGTTCGAGTCCTCGCATCGTGTGAAAGAGTGTCGCAGAAATAGTAATTTCGGTAGGCAAACTGGCATATATGTATTCCTCTCACTTCTACTTTTTTTTCTAATAATTGCTTGTTAAGGTGTTGATATTTGCAATGGTGGAACCAATTTTATAACTACTAACTACACAGAATGCAATAATGCACTGCGATTGTTATACATTATTGAAGCTTACAATGAAATGAGTAACAAGCACCAAATCATAACATCTAATATATAAAGCAGAGTGTCCGTATGTTTGTACGTGTTGCATACAAATCTACAGTTTTGTTCCTATCTTTATGAAATTTTGTACCCGTAAGCTTCAATTCATGAGGACGGTCGCCGCAAGTGTAAGAATCACGTACGATATATAGTTCACGAGATATGACGTCATAAACAATGAGATGTGCGAAAAACCGCTGTATTTAGCGACAATGCTGCTCATTTTCTCATAAATAACTGGACCGATTTCAACCAAATTTGGTACATACATTCCTTACCGTGATTTAACAATTGCCGCAGGGTTAAGAATTACATACGACTCATGGTGCAGGAGATACAGCGTCATAAACAATAGGAATCTCAAGAACTGCCACATAATGCGGCGAGAATTTAAAAATACACTGCATGGGAATGAGAATACTTAGCGACTTGTAACAAACTTTAAACATAATTTCAAACCTTCATTAAACTTTTTCTCGCTGACAACCATAGCAAAATAATGAAAGGAAAAAAGTTTCTCGCTTTCTGCTTTTCCGCTGTTTATTGAGTAAAACTACGGCATTCGGTATGACGTTAGAATTTATAATTTGTACACTACAAATTGTAACATCAGGAAATTTTACAGACAGTATACAAACATATAGTTGAATGTACCTTCTAAATTATATCACAGTATGACATGAGATATGATCGCATACACAGTAAAGTTAATGGAAAACCGCCCCATCACGCACCAAGTTTTAATCTATTACTTTTTTGCTACTAATATTATTCCCAAGAGATATAACAGACAAATAGCTCTTATATAAATGAATATATACCTGAAAATGGCAGGAATAAATAAAAAATACCCGGGCAACGCCGGGTTTTCAGCTAGTAGCAATTATAACATAAAACATACATATTTTCACATCTACTGTGTAAGATACATTCAAGTGTCAACAATTAATAAAAATCTTGCTTAGGTAACTTCATACAGCTTTTGACACTCACCTGCTCATATTTCAAAAGTAAATAAATGACAGTGTTTGAGAGTCTTTTCGCCTATGTTTGATTTAACTTTTAAATCTTCTACTATGGATGTTGACAGCTAGCTTTTATTTAGAACTCTACAACCTGGTACTCCCTAACTTGTAAATGTTATTCATTAAGTAGCATATATCAGGGGAGAACGCGGGCGGTAAATATTCTTACTTATCTTGGCTGCTGAAATTTAAATGGCTGAACAGATATTTCATGGAACGTAGTTTAAAGAAAAAAATAATAATAATAATAATATCGAGTGGCTCATTGGCTCGTGCAAGTCTTTCAATTCGACGTCACTTCGGCGAGTTAAGCTATGCTTTCAAATCGCATCTTCAATACCACTGACTTACAACGCCCGTCCGTTTGCTTTGTGGGTTAATAAGGAAAACAGTGTGTTAATAGTCCTAGAGTTCTGGCAACTGTGCACCACATCCAATAGGGGCAGCCCACGTCAGTTTACAGTGATGTAACAATTATTACAACAGAAAAAAAATCGCACTGACGTTTTTTACGGCCCACTTTAGATTTGTAGTTTTATAAGTTTTTGCAAACATTTTGGACCAAAATAATAATCTAAATAATAAAAAAAATAATTAATAAGAGTGTCTGAAACCCTTTTAGGAAAAAAATTCTTAGATAGTGGCGGGTTCCGAACCACCGACCTGTTAGCGTCATAGTCCAACGCCTTGCACACTACGCTACGGCTATCAATCAAAAGATTGGTCCTTTAATCTCATACTATTACTGGCCGTTGCTAACTGATGCTAATATGGCATTTGTAGACACTAGATTATCATTTTATCATACGCAGAACGGTGTGTTTTCGTTCATTGTTCAGTGCGCCATTGCTTTGAAATGACAACGTGTAAGTTACAATAAGAAAATCATCAAATACGCAACAACGCAAGATGGCGTATGCCACAGAGCGTTCTGGGCAAGGAATGTTACGTGACATCTCCGAACGGCTGGTTTCCGTTAATTGAATGGAGGGTGTCAAATCTCCGTTATTTTTGCAAATATCTCTGAAACGATACGAGATATGAAAAAAAAAAAACCACAAGGGAACAAAGTTGTAGAGAATTTCCTCCTCTACAAATTTAGTTATTCAATTTTCGCGCCAGATGAACGGTTTATTTGCAGTTAAAATTACATTACAAACGACTTTTTTTGGTATTACTAACGTATTTTTTGTCCGAAAAAATTGAAAAAGGGAGGTTCTGGTCTCTGGCGGCCTACGATCATGTCTGTAAAATTTGGTGCTGATCGGTTGAACGGTTCGTCTTAAAAAACAGGGAACACGTTACGGACAGACAGACAGACGGTCAGACAGACATACATACATCCCAAAATCGCCGTTATTTTTGCAAATAACTTTGAAACGCTACGAGATATGAAAAAAACATAAGAGAGCAAAGTTGTAGAGAATTTTCTCCTCTACAAATTAGGTTATTCAATTTTCGACTCAGATGAATAGTTAAGTCGTTATTTTCATTTAAATTTCGAGCTATCAAAAGACGATCGCAAAGGCCCTCTTTTAGTGTTACTACCGTAACCTAAAGTGGGCCAAAATTATAACTCTCTGAGAGGTGGTCCATTGTTAATTTATAAAGGAGGAGTTTAATATAAACAGTTTTTGACACTGAATTATGTATTTTTCTTCTGATGTTCTGAATTGAAAACACAGTGCCGTTTGGGAATATGGAAGTTGGTTACAGTATATGAACGAAGTGAGTAAATACTCGGTGATTTGTGTGCTACAATATTCACGCTGTCAAAACAGTCGTGAAAAGGAGGGCTATGGCTAGGCAAATCCAACTCAGCAACACCAACTTCAGCGGAAATATTATTACACATCTCGATAATTATTGCGCCATCATGCAGGTCGTATAAACGCATTCTGAATTCGGTACGGTATGTTAGGTTTATGAAATAGACTACAGTGTGTGTGCGTGTGTGTGCGTACATTTGAATTACAAAAAACAAATAATAAAAAAAACGTTGCATGCTGCGAGATTCGATCCGGCGACCTTCGGAATACGAAACCAAGCGCTTACTGCTACGCCACGCCTCTGTACAATATTCCCAATCGTAGAGATCGTAGAGAATATTTCACCGCAACGGCTTTTTTTAATTGTCGATTTTCTCGACAACGGCTGAGAAGTGCATCGTAGTGCTTTGCTAAATTACACCTCTGACCATGACCTTTCATTATGCGCAGTATGAATCGAATCTGACTTTCACAATTGGTGGCCTCCCCTTGTTAGTTAAATTTCATGATGTACACGGCGCATAAATTGATATGAGTGCGGAGAACAGGTAGTGGCAGAGAATGAACGTGAGAGGCATAATGTTTACCTATCATTCTTACAGTGGTGCTCGCAGCTGATCACCTGCACTGCGTCACAGTATATTATATAAAACTGTTTATCTTCTTCTCCTTGATGTACACAATACAAGATTATTTCCACGCTATTAGAATTACTGAGGTTGACAGCAGTCGTGACAAATGACATTCGACCTGAAGAATATTCCGACATGTACCGGTCACACCTATAGACGATAAGACCAATTAAGCTACGACAAGTAATATAATTGGAATGAAAAAGATACGTAAATTACTTAATTCTATATTTATTACACACAGATTAATGAGATCGTTGAAATTGTGTACACTTTCTAACAATCTTTTCTATATCAGGTTTACGATTGCTGCATGCTACTCGTAAGAAGTCATCCACATAATAATCAGTGAGCCGGTTTCCATATATATTTTTTGCATACTTCATTTTAGAATATGACGATTCAGAAAGATAAGTTGTTGGTAAAAATGTGAGAAAAAGCTGAGCACATGTTTGTACAGTTCTATATTGTGCAGGCGCAATTTACCAAAATTCGCCATAATCCAACTCCGCCCTCTTTTCTTTAAATATAGCTTCCAAATGTGCGTTGTTCTTGAACTCTAAATCCGTCAAACAGCTGTACGTAGCTACATCCCAACAGCCTGCCAGATCTGATATGAATCTTGCTTTTAAGTGCCAAGGATTTTCGATAGCCGCGGTGGAGCGGCCGAGCGCATTGAGGCGCTATGCTACGATGCGCGAGGACGTTCCCCGTTGGGAGTTCGAATCCCCCCTCGGGCATGGATGTTTGTGCCGTCTTTAGTATAAGCCAGTTCATAAGTAGTTTGTAGATTTAGGGACTGATGACCCCGTAGTTAAGTCCCCCCAGTTCTACAAACATTTGAAAATTTGATTTTGGATAAGCAACAACATGTTTTTAATTTTCCTTGAATCGCTAAATCTACTTTTAAATTCTTGAGATAATTCCATTAAGAAATCTTCATACAGTTATCTGACGAAATATTAATGCCTTCATTTTTATCTTTAATCAGTGTTGCTAAATTTTGCGGTATTTGGTTCTGTACCTCGTCTTTATTCATCAAAAGTTTCTCTTCGAATGCAAATAGTCTATTTGCCAACTGTGAAATTATTTTATTTGCACCTTGTAAATACAAACTAAGCCTGTTAAGTTTCCGATGTCACACAAAAATGCTAAAATACACCACCATCCATCATCTTGCAATTCACCGCGCATTTTATTGTTTTGCTGTAAATATAACATAGTTTTTTGGCGCAAAGAAAGAAACTTTTCCAACACCTTGCCTCTGCTAAGCCAACGAACCGATGTATGTGAAGTAACATCACTGTAGTGATTGCCCACTTCCTTCAAATTTTCTCTGGTTTATTTCTCCTGCTCAGATGTAATTCACGGTACTTTTCTTCACAAGGTCTACTTCAGGACACTTAATACGTGCAGCCAAATTTTCATGCTGAATGATAAAATGAAATATTATATTTGTTAAACCATATTTCTTTTTTAACATAAAAATAAATCCATTTTCCGAGCCTGTCATTGAAGGACAACCATCTGTGTACAGAGAAACTAGTTTTCTTGTATCTATATTGTTCTGTTTAACGAAATCGCAAATAATATCAAGATAGCCTCTGGCTCTGGTTTGGTCCTCTAGTGGTAGAAATTTAAAAAAAAATCCTCTTGAACTGAGTTATCTTCAGTACAGTATCTATTTAACATAAAGTGAACACTGTGATGTTGTGAAATGTCACTTCTGGAATCAACAGCTAATCTAAAGTACTTTAAATCTTGAGCTATGCAATCACGAATATGATGTGCTATATCTTCAATACGTCTAATAGAGGTTGAATCTAAGAGTTGGAGCTTTTCAATTTCTGCAATTACTTTATTGTTGTTGGTAAATTTATCAAATAGACAGTTAGAAAACACTCCTTTACAATTTCTCCATCAGCACAAAAATGTTTCATATGCTTACCACGTATAAAACAAATTTCATACGATTGCCTTGGTTACCAAATGTCAGCGACGCTGCCACTGCGCTACGGAGGAGAACAGTGTTTTGATTACCGAAACACAATATTCCCTTAAATGAACAGTCATCCACAGCACATGCACTACAGGAGAAACAGTAATTAGCCCTAAAGTCGCTTCTGTCAAAATAAATGGATACTACAGGTATACGAAATTATTAACCCGCTCGTTTAGCCTTGTGGTCTAACGCACCGCTTTCCGAGACGGGAAGGCGTATCGTTCCCGTTTCGAATCCGCCCGGCGGATGAACGAAGAGGGTCGGAGTGCCGGCCAGCCTGGATGTAATTTTTAGGCGGTTTTCCACATCAGCCTAGGCGAACACCGGGATGGTCCCCAAGTCCCGCCTCAGTTACACGATTCGCAAACATTTCATAACACTTTACATTTTCACACATATAAAACTATACACAGACATTTGGGGTACACATTTCCTCCCGGGGGGCAGGGGGTGGCGGCAGGCAGGCATCCGGCCACCCCGTCAATATTAACACGCCAAATCCCAATAACAAGCCGACCCTGCATGTGCGGGAAAGGGCTGCAGAGAAAGACTGGTATACGAAATTATTTATATCACCTCATGGAGGTGTATTTAATTCAATGACAGGACATCCAGCCGTCTTCCACAGCTTCTGTGAATGCCGTTTACCACCGGCAAATATTTATTCGTAGCAGAACTCTAGATGTTATTGTTTTCGGCCAAGGCCCCTCTAAATCTTTATCTCTGCCCAGTGACGCACGAACTTGGAATATTGACCGATCTCACGAGTCAGACGGCTGGTAACAACGGTACGTTGTGTAATCAGTCAAAATGACTCTGGTATCTGTGTGTGTGGCAGACACACATTTCAGTCACTGGAGAACCTTTCGCTATCTGCCCATTTCAGAATATTACGTTGAAACCATAGCTTTCCACATTAAACTAAAAAATAACTACACAACGAAAACTCGCGAGTGTGATGATATCGTTGCATTAGTGCTTACATAGTTAAAGAAATCTTAATCATTAAAGCAATAGAATGACCAGCTCGAAGGTTAGCTGGCTGTGGAGATAACTGAATATCCATATTGACTGACCGACCGCGCGGCACGATAAGATCAGGGATTGCGCTGTGGATACCTCAGGTTGCTTCTCTCCAGCGTTCGTTAATTCTCCTCCTAAAACATTTTATATGTATCAAAAGCATTCACACAGCTGGAGAAAGGAATCGAGAAAACGGTACAATTAAGCAGTAGTACCGCTTGCTGACCAGACAAATACGTGCTGGCCTCTCCAGCTGGGCCACGCGGTCTGAGTTGCTACGTCACGGGTCGCTTGGGGGCTCGAATCGGAGGTTCGAGTCCTCCGTCGGGCATGACTGTGCATGTTGTTCTTGGCATAAGTTAGTTTAACCCTTTCAGTTCTGAATTATTTTGAAAACCGAGTAAAACATATTCTTCCACTTTTTAATGTCTATAAGACCCTTTCTATTGTATATTTGAGCGAAATAAAAAAATTTCATACTTGGTTCCAAAAATAAAAAAAAGCCAAATAAATTGGACACTATGTCTGGAAGCAGTGGTGGCGCTAGGCGTCGGCGACGTCGGCCACCGCCGACGGCCTCGCACCTCTGGGGGCCTCGGAAAACAACGTTAAAATTTTACTTTTATGTTTATTTTTTTATATATGTTGTTTAACGGCGCTTTTCAACTGCTAGGTTATGTAGCGCCGATCTACATCTAATTTACACTGTCTTAACCAGTGAACGAACACAACATTCGTACCCAAGGGTACCTCCGGCGAGAGCGATCTCGCTCACCGTGGTATGACGCCTTACTGCGCCCGGCCATTCCCGGCCGGCAGCTATTTAGTTATCCGTATTTCTTCCGTGAGAGTGCAGCAGTGATGCAAGTTTTAGTTAAATAGTTGCAAAACAATTTCTTCAGTACATTTTAGAAAAGGATTTGGAAGATGTATATCCAAATGTTTATATAATAATCAGAATCATGCTCAGTTCGTCAGTACAGCTTCGACCGAGAGAAGCTTCACAAAGTTAAAAATGATTAAGACTAACTTGAAAAGCACAGTGAGCAAAAAAAGACTATCTGCGTTGTCAGTACTATCAACTGAAGCCGAAATAGAGGCTAGATGTGATCTTAAAAAATTCAGTCAGACGAAAAGCTGAAAAGTTTCTCTAATTTGTGTTTGTTTATTATATTTTTGTCATTGTAATAATACTCGTATATTAGACTAACAGAATTTTAGTATAATGATTATTGATGTATAATTCAACTCATTTAACATTGTCTTCATTAATGAAAAAATGAAAGGGGCCTCGCAAAGTTCGCCGACGCTCAGTTTTCTTCTAGCGCCGCCACTGTCTGGAAGGCAGTTATGGATATGAAATAGGAAGTCAACAGTTATGTATGTCACTCCATATTTATTATGGAACTTGTATCGAAAAGTGGAATTTGTGCCAAATTCATAAATTAATACATAAAATAATTTCAACGAATGATATCCCGACTGGCGCACTCCGCAACGAGCCCGCCATGTTCACTGTCTTTCTTTGTAGCACGCCATTCTGGTGACAGATGGCAGCAAAAGCAAAAGCGATAGATGTCCAGTAAATAGGCTAATGGTTTCCAAAGTAAAGCGCATTTGTATAGTCTTCTAAAATTAATACAAAGTCGATGTCCGTTACAATGGCTACCAAGTCTGAAGGGTTAAGTAGTTTGTAAGTCTAGGGACTGATGACATTCCCAGATTGATCCCTTAGGTTTACAAACATTTTAATATCCCCAGCTTGTATCTCCTATGTACAAATAACGTATTTCTTCAAACGTAATGGCAGCTTAAAACTGTGTCGGAGCAGGGATTCAAACCCGGGACCTTTGCCTAGAAAAAAATGTTCAAATATTTGTTAAGCTTATGGGACTTAACTACGGGGTCATCAGTCCGTAAACTTACAAACTACTTATGAACTAACTAAGACTAAGGACGGCACAAATATCCATGCCCGAGGGGGGATTCGAACCCCCAACCGTAGTGGCCGTGCAGACCGTGACTTTAGCGCCTCAGTCTCCTAGGCCACCGCGGCCGGCTTTTGCCTAGAGCGGGCAAGCTCTATACTGACTGAGCTATCCGGGGACGCTTCACAGTCCGTCCTCACACAGCTTTACTTCCGCCAGTACCTCGCCTCCTACTTTCTAAACTTCTTGCCCACGAAAGGGAAAGGTCCCAGGTTCGAATGCTGCCAGGAGTTTCATATCCAGCGAGCTATTAGAGAATGGAACCATAGAGAAACATCGTAAAAGCGGTTCGATGCACCCTCTGCCATCCACTTCAATGTGGCTTGCAGAGTATATATGTATATGTAGATTAGTTGTTATAATAAGTATTCCCTGGTACCCAATCCGTTAGCCAGCAATGTGTGGTGCTAATGGATCGTATTACTGCCGCGGCGGAATGGCCAAGCGCTATGCTCCGATGCGCGAGGCCGTTCCCCGTCGACGGTTCGAATCCCCCCACGGGCATGGATGTTTGTGTCGTCTTTAGTATAAGGTAGTTCATAAGTTGTTTGTCAGTGTAGGTACTGATGACCCCGCAGTTAAGTCCCTTAAGCTCAACGAAAATTTGATCTTATTATTGTTTTAGCCTGCGCTAATAACACTGGTAGCCACTGATTACATATTTTCGCACATTCAACATCTGACATAAACGAAAATGGAGAGTTCATAAAAGCTATGTTTCGTCCATCAATTATAACCTCTTTACTGTAGTAGTTCATTGATCGAAGTGGCACTGAGATTTTCAGACGGTATTACAGAACAGAATTCTCAATAATTTAGTTATTGTTAGAAAGAGAAGAGGAAGAAGAAGAAGGTTAAGAGACCATAAAAAAATTTAGATAGAATGTAACTTTCACTCTGCAGCGGAGTGTGTTCTGATATGAAACTTCCTGGCAGATTAAAATTGTGTGCCGGAACCGGGACTCGAACCTGGGACCTTTGCCTTTCGCAGGCAAGCGCTCTACCACTGAGCTATCCCGGCACGCTCACAGATTTACTTCCGCCAGTACCTCGCCTCCTACTTTCCATACTTCACCGGAGTTCTCCTGCGAAAATTGCACAACTAGCACGCCTGAAAGAAAGGAGTGAGGACGGGCCTTGAAGCGTGCCGGGATAGCTCAGTGGTAGAGCGCTTGCCTGCGAAAGGCAAGGGTGCTATGTTCGAGTCTGGTTCCGGCATACAATTTTAATCTGCCACGAAGTTTAATATTAACCTACTTTGTCAGTAACTGGCATTGTGATGGTTTCGTGGTTAGTCATAAAATATTGATTTGAAAAAATTCGTCCTACTTGACCAGAAAATTAGAATTTCGATATGGCGAAAGATCAAAATTGTTAAATTGAAAATGACGAGCGGAACTGTGAACTCATCACTGACACCCCTACCACCTCTACATCTAGTAGTTCTAAAGTGAAGATAATAATATACCTGCTGCTTCTGAAGCACCGGTCGGGGGTTCGAATCCCCCCTCGGGCATGGATATTTGTGCCGTCCTTAGTATTAGCTAGTACATAAGTAGTTTGTAAGCTTAGGGACTGATAACCCCGTAGTTAAGTACCATAAGTTTTGTGTCCCAACTTCGTCGCCGCTTTTGTGTCCCAGCCTCGTCGTAGGTGTCGGTGGCCGAGTGGAATGAGCCCGACACAGGAACAAAAATAGCACGCTGGTGCAGGTACGGAGGGGAGCAGCCAGAAACTATAAACACTAGAGTAAATTAGAAAGAGATATATATTGCACAGAATGTAACAATACTTAACTTTTACATAGTACTGCAGAATGTTGATACATAGTTGTTAGAGGCCTGCCTAGAGCCTGTACGATAGCAAAGTCTTCACTGGTACCTATCTGATTACGAAGGTCCTAACTGGTCGCTATCTCAGTCCGAAGTGACCGGTGTCTTTCCGTGGTGGCCACGAGCGGGGTTGCCGCAGAGGGCGCTCGTGGCTGTCGTCGTGAGAACGCCGCGCCGTGCGTGCATGGCGGCGCGCGGCGAAAGTAGGTGGCGCGCACTTTGTACTTGTGCGACACCACAATAAGTTCTTCGAACATTTGAACATTCTGAAGCACCCGCTTGTTTAGATTGTTTAGATGTTGCCTTGCGATGGTTTCAACCAAATGAAGAAAGTGACGAGCATCAGATATATCTCCAACAATAAACGAATTAATCGTGATTAGGCTTGCTTAGACAGAAACAAAACTGACCAGTTTTAGTGTTAAAACGTAGTATACACGTAAAATGCAGATGTATTACATATTTTTTTTTTTTTTTAGAATTACGTACAAAGTACATTCTCCTAGGATTTTGTCGTGTTATAGTAAGAGGGATTCATGTCACAATGTTCTGTAAAACAGACCCCTTACACATCACCTGCCTGCGCCTTCCTGCAGTGTGCGCGTCTGCTCCACGTCGGAGGGTCGAGTCCTCCCTCGGGAATGGGTATTTGTCTTAGCAAGCGTTACTTTAAGTGGTTTGTAAGAATAGGAATTCTGACCACTGCAGTTTGGTCCCATAGCTTTACATACATTTGAACATTTTGAACGCCACTTAGATAAAAGAATCGTTCAAGTGATTTATAGAAAATGAACTAAGAGCTTCTTCTCTTTTAAATCAAATATGATACTGATCCTCTTCACGGACATACAGTCGGATTTGATCGTTCTCACGACACGATAGAGAACTTATATTACTCCGGGAAATCTAATCAGTTACGCGTGAAACTATATTTTTCAACCTGAATTACAGTCCTCCATACGCGTGAGGTAGCTCTCAAGGATAGCTCCGCTAGACATGAGACTTTTTTTTCCCTTTTCTTATCGGGCTTTTAAGGCCCAATTAGCTACAAAAACAGAGGCATTTACCTGTGTAACGACGTGGACGTCAACTCCTGCGTAAATACATATTCGTGCCAGAAATTGCACAACATGCTGTAAACATTTTGCTATGTTCAAAAAATGTTCAAATGTTTGTATAGCTTATGGGACTTAACTAGGGGTTCATCAGTCCCTAAACTTACAAACTACTTGTGAACTAACTAATACTAAGGACGGCACAAATATCCATGTCCGAGGGGGGATTCGAACCCCCGACCGTAGCGGCCGTGCAGACCGTGACTGGAGCGCCTCAGTCCCCTCGGCCACCCCGGCCAGCCATTTTGCTTTGGTTTACGCTTGTGGACACACACACACACACACACACACACACACACACACACACACACACAAATAGCGCGTGCGGTCGTCAGATTTTATCAGAGTTTATGATGTTAGGAAGAAATCTGAGTGGTTGTCCGGTAATATAGTAGAGGGGGGTTGATATTAACCGTCGCAAACTATATAAGGCATGTCTTCGTTCATTATAAAAATAATGCTAGTCTTTTCCAGATAGTTATAGAAGTGGGTTTTCATTTATGTTCGTGTATCTAAGTGGGTTACGGGAACTTACGAAACTGACCGAAAGGGTACTTTCTATGTTAATAATGGCAGATGTATGAGACAGACGAAATGCCCTCCGACTTCAAGATTATAATAATTCCAATTCCAAAGAAAGCAAATGCTGATACGGTAAAAATTACAGAACTATCAGTTTCATAAGTCATAATAACACGAATTATTTACAGAAGAATGGAAAAAACGGTAGAATCTGACTTCATGGAATATCAAGGTGTATTTATGAGAAATGTTGGAACACGTGAGGCAACACTCACATTAAGATATATCTTACAAGATAGTTCAAGGAAATGCAAACCTGAGTTTTTAGCATTTGTTGATTTGAAGAAAACTTTTGACAACATTTACTGCAATACACCCTTTCGAATTCTGAAGCTGTCAGCGGTAAAATTTAGGGAACGAAGTGTTACATACAACTTGTACAAAGACCAAACAGCAAATTTAAGTTTCGAAGGGCAGGAAAGGCACACAGTGGTTCGGAAGGGAATAAGACAGGGTAGTAGCCTTTCCCCAATTATATTCAGTCTGTATATTAAGCAATATGTGAATGAATGCAAGGAGAAAATAGGAGAAAGAATTTTAATGGAGAAGGAGTAAAAAATTTGTGGTTTGGCGATGAGACAGTCATTCTGTCAGAGACAGAGAGGACCTAGAAGAGCAATTGAACAGCATGAACAGTATCTTGAAATGAGTTTATAAGATGAAAATTAAAGAGAGCAAAACAAGGGTAATGGAATGCAATGTAAGAAACTCAGGCAGTGCTGAAGAATTAGATTGGGTAATGAGACAATAAAAGTACTAGATCAGTTTTAATATGGGTAGCAAACTAACATCTGATGGCCGAAAAAAGAAGATATAAAATGAAGAATGACAGTGGGAAGAAAATCATTTCTGAAGAAGCCAAATTTTTTGCCATCCAATATTAATTTAAATGTAAGGAAGTAGTTTCTGAAAGCAATTGAATGGATTGTAGCACTGTACGGGAGGGAAATGTGGATGATAAAGAGTCAGAGCCGGTCGCGGTGGCCGAGGGGACTAAGGCGCTCCAGTCACGGTCTGCACGGCCACTACGGTCGGGGATTCGAAGCCCCCCTCGGGCATGGATATTTGTGCCGTCCTTAGTCTTAGTTAGTTCGTAAGTAGTTTGTAAGTTTAGGGACTGACGACCCCGTAGTTAAGCCCCATAACCTATACAAACATTTGAACATTTTTTTTGAGAGTTCAGACAGGACAATGATACAAGCATTTCAAATGTGGTGCTACAGACAAATGCTGAAGATTAGATGGAGCCGCGCAGGAGTAGCTGAGCGGTCTGGAGCGCCACGTTGCGGATCGCGCGGTCTCCCGCGTCTGAGCTTCGAATCCTCCCTCCGGCATGGATGTTTGTGTTGTCAAAAAAAAAAAAAAAAAAAAAAAAAAGTTTGAAAATCTATCGGACCAAACTGCGTGGTCATCAGCCCGTAGCTTACAAACTACTTAAACTAAGGTAAAATAACCTAAGGACAAACACACACACACACACACACACACACACACACACACACACATGCCCCAGGGAGGACTCGAACCTCCGACGGCGAGCAACCGCGAACTCCGCAGCGAGGCGCCTTAGGCCGCTCGGCTACTCCACCGCGGCTTTGTGTTGTCTTTAGTATAAGTTAGTTCATAAGTAGTTTGTAAGTTTAGGCACTGATGACCCCACAGTTACCTTCCATAAGCTTTACAAACATTTGAACATTTGAATTTGAATAGATGGATAGATCACGTAACTAAAGAGGAAGTGCTGAACTGAATTGAGAAGAAAAGAAATTTCTGGCATATTTTGACTAAAAGGAGGGATCGATTGATGAGACATATGCTGAGAGATAAGGGAATCGTGAATTTAGCATTGGAGGGAAGTTGAATCAGATTCAAATGGTTGTAGGTTGCCGTTTTTCTGAGGAGATGAAGAGGATTGCACAGGACAGGGTAACGTGGAGGGCTGCATCAAATCAGTCTTTAGACTAAAGACCACAACAACAACAACGGGAAATAAATCCGGTTTACTGAAAATTGATGAAATAGTGCGGCCAACTGGTAAAGCAGCGAATAGAAGTATTGAGCCTACAAAATCTGATCATGCGGTGCTTTGTGAGCTTCTGAAAAAGGAATTTTATATAATTATTTTCCTAAGGAGCAAAAGTAGTCCTAAAGAATCGGATAGAACATCAAATTGTAGAGACAGAAGAGCAAGATGAGTTTCGATCTGAAAACACCTATTGACGGAATATTACTTTGTGAAATTTAATAGAGTAGAAAAGCCTATGAATCATAAACATGTTTAATATTCGTGAATGTATATCAAGCGTAAGCGACAGTTCCGCTAAGCAGCTTGTGGATGAGCATGTTGAAGAATAGTGTCTGTGAAGAAATACTTATTACGTGTGAAAACGTTGTGTAAGGTGGGTGGTAAACAAATATCTGGAACCACAAAAGAACCCAAAAAACGACATACTTCTACTCTTTTTAAAATGTATCTAGAGGAATCTGTACAATAATGAATACATAAATGATGAGATATAGGAATTTCATTTGGAATACAAGCAATGAACTATTTTTTGCGAACGGCCAAATGATCACAGCACCAGATTCAGAATATGTGGAATGTGTGCCGGAAACTCAGAGAACAATATGAGCAATGGGGTCTTTCAATTAACGTTGTCAAAACTGATTATCACGCAGTAGGACAAAATGAGGAAATGAAATTAGAAACTGATGTTAACAGGCAGGATATAGGGAAGTAAAGATGACACACAGTTTTGGAAAGTATTCCAACACCACAAATATATTCCACGTCGTTCCATCTCATTCGATGGGTCGGCAGCATTCCCGGTTCTTTAATCACTCTTCTTCAATGCTTGCTAAGGTATATCCCCGCTTTTCAATGATGTCATATTTTCGCACGTACTTGTACCTGAGTCTTGGTATTTTTCCTCTGGGTTTTAGATCGTAAATTTGTTTGGTAACCTAGTGTCGTCCTTGAAACTTGAGTTGCTCAGTGACCGCCGGCCAGTGCACACGTGACAGCAGCAGCTCTACATTGTACGGTAACCGGCTTCTTAATAGAAGCGACTTATTTTCATTTCATGTGTGCTTTCTTTTGCAGTTCTTTATAATTTAGTGTGCTCGCGTGTTTATTTATTAAGAATCGCGTTTAGTTGTCAGTTCAGTTGTTGATATTTTGATTTATTAGCTCGCGTATATATTTTTCGGATTCGCCGGTAATAAACAGTTTAGTGTTAGGTTCATATTTTTCGAAGCTCACTGTTTATCAAACTTCTGTGTCCTCAGACGTACTTACTTGGAACATACATAGGTTTTTAGAATGGCTAGGAACTGTGACTGCTGCGAACGGATGCAGGCAGAGTTGGTGAGTCTTCGCTCGCAGCTACAGGCGGCGTTGGCTTCGCTGGCAACGCATGAGACTGCGGTGGGTGGGCGCCGCTGTTGTGGGCCGCTCGCGGGGGTGCAGCAGACGCCCTGTGCGTCTGTTGTGCCCTCCGATCGGCCTGCGGCTGTGGCCAGCCCGCTCATTGCCCGCGAGGAGGTCGCCTCCCAATCCGTGGTGGATTGGGAGGTCTCCTCAGCGCGTGTCAGGCGGCGTAAGACTTCCCGGGGGACCGAAGTGGAGGCCTCCCCGGTTAGCCTTGCCAACAGATTCGAGGCGCTATCTGTGGCAGAGGATGTTCCTGACGCAGATGGTGTCGCTTGTCCTGTACTCGCCCCTCTGCCTGCAAGATCCGGGCACTCACACAGGGTGGGTTTGTTAGTAGTTGGGAAATCCAACGTTAGGCAGGTGATAGAGCCTTTTAGGAAAATGGCTGCCAGGGAGGGGAAGAAGTCCAATGTGCACTCCGTATGCATACCGGGGGGAGTCATTCCAGATGTGGAACGGCTCCTTCCGGATGCCACGAAGAGCACAGGGTGCAGCCAGCTGCAGGTGGTGGCTCATGTCGGGACCAATGATGTGTGTCGCTTTGGATCGGAAGAGATCCTCTCTGGTTCTGAGCGGCTATCAGAAGTGGTAAAGACTGCCAGTTTTGCTTGCAAGATGAAAGGGGAGCACACCATCTGCAGCATTGTCGACAGGACTGACTGCGGACCTTTGGTTCAGAGCCGAGTGGACGGTCCGAATCAGAGGCTCAGATCGTTCTGCGACCGTGTGGACTGTAGTTTCCTCGACTTGCGCGAAAGGGTGGTGGGTTTTCGGGTTCCGCTAAATAGGTCAGGAGTCCACTATACTCAGGAAGCGGCTACATTGGTAGCGGGAGCTGTGTGGCGTGGACTGGGCGGTTTTTTAGGTTAGAGGGCCTTGGGAATACACAAAATGGGTTTCAGTCTCAAAGGGGGCAGGTCAGACCAGACATAGGAAGAAAGCAGATCTAGAAACCATTGGTATAACAGTTGTAAATTGTCATAGCTGTATTGGGAAAGTTCCAGAGCTCCAAGCTCTGATAGAAAGTACTGAGGCACAAATCGTTATAAGTTCTGAAAGCTGGCTGACGCCTGAGATAAGTTCGGCCGAAATTTTTTCAAAGGCCCAAATGGTCTTCAGAAAGGATAGAATAAATAAAAAAGGGAGTGGTGTGTTTATTGCTGTTACAAACGGTTTACCCTGCAGCAAAATTGCGGCAGATACTTCCTGTGAGTTGGTATGGGTAGAGGTTAAACCTGACAACCGGAATAAATTAATAATTGGATCTTTTTATCGGCCTCCTGACTCAGACGATGCAGTTGCCGAAATGTTCAAAGAAAGCTTGAATCACATTTCAAATAGGTATCCGAAGCATACTGTTATAATCGGTGGCGACTTTAATTTACCCTCAATATGTTGGCATAATTACGTATTCAAAACCGGCGGCAAATATAAAACATCGTCCGAACTAGGTCTGAATGCTTTTTCTGAAAACTACTTCGAACAGTCAGTTCATGAACCCAATAGAATAGTAAGTGGTTGCAAAAATATCCTTGAACTCCTAGCAAAAAATAATCCGGGGCTAGTAAACAGCATGAAAACAGATGCAGGGATTAGCGAACATCGAGTTGTAGTAGCGAGACTGAATGTCAAAATTCCCAAATGCACCAAAAATAAACGAAAAATATATCTGTTCAATAAAGCAGATAAAAATTTGCTTCACGCTTTCCTGAGTGATACTCTCCAGTCTTTCAAAACTAAAAATGCGAGTGTAGATCAGTTGTGGCTTACTTTCACAGACATAATATCAGTAGCAATCGAGAGATTTAGACCAAATAAATTAATAAAAGAGGAGGCTGACGCCCCGTGGTACACAAAACAGGTCAGATCACTGTTGCAGAAACAAAGAAAAACGCATGCAAAATTTAATAAGACACAGAATCCACAAGACTGGCAATCTTTCACTGAAACTCGTAACCTAGCGCGGACTTCAATGCGAAAAGCCTACAGTAGTTACCACAACGAAATCCTGTCTCGTAATCTTGCAGAAAATCCCAAGAAATTCTGGTCATATGTGAAGCACACTAGCGGCAAAACACAAACAATACCTTCACTACGCCATAGCAATGGTAATACTACCGATGACAGTACTGCTAAGGCAGAATTACTAAACACAGCTTTCCGGAATTCGTTCACCACAGACGACGAAGTGAACACTCCAGTATTCAATCCAAGAACAGCTGCCAGCATGATAAACTTAGATGTTCCTGGAGTAGTAAAACAACTTAAGTCACTAAAAAACAAATCTTCCGGGCCAGATTGTATACCAACTAGATTCCTCTCAGAGTATGCTGATGCAATAGCTCCGTACTTAGCTATAATTTACAACCGGTCACTCAGCGAAAGATCCGTACCCAAAGACTGGAAAGTTGCCCAAGTTACTCCAGTATTCAAGTAAGGCAATAGGAGTGATCCCCAAAATTGCAGGCCAATCTCATTGACGTCGATTTGCAGCAGGACTTTGGAATATATACTTTGTTCGAACATTATGAACTACCTCGAAGAGAATGACCTATTAACCAATAGTCAACACGGATTCAGAAAGTATCGCTCTTGCGAAACACAGCTTGCCCTTTATTCACATGAAGTTTTAAGTGCCATCGACAAGGGATCTCAAATCGATTCCATATTTCTGGATTTCCGGAAGGCTTTTTACACTGGGCCCCACAAGCGGCTTCTAATGAAATTGCGTGATTATGGAATATCTCCCCAATTGTGCGATTGGATTCACGATTTCCTATCAGAAAGGACACAGTTCGTTGTAATTGACGGTAAGTCATCGAGTAAAACAGAAGTGATATCTGGCGTTTCATATGGAAGCGTTATGGGTCCCCTACTCTTCCTTGTGTTTATAAACGATTTAGGAGACAATCTGAATAGCACCCTTAGACTGTTCGCGGATGATGCTGTCGTTTATCGGTTAGTGAAGTCAACAGAGGATCAAAAGCAACTGCAAAGCGATTTAGACAAAATTTCTACATGGTGCGAAAATTGGCAATTAACACTAAATAAAGAAAAATGTGAAGTAATACACATGACCACTAAAAGAAATCCGCTGAACTTCGATTACGCGATAAATCAGTCAAACCTTAAGGTCGTAAATTCTACCAAATACCTAGGAGTTACAATTACGAACAACTTTGACTTGAGAGAACACATAGAAAATATTGTGGGGAAGGCGAACCAAAGGTTACGTTTCATTGGCAGAACGCTTCGAAGATGCACCAGCTCCACCAAAGAGACTGGCTACATCACACTTGTGTGTCCTCTCCTGGAGTACTGTTGCCCCTTGTGGGACCCTCACCAGGTGGGACTGACGGAAGATATTGAGAAGGTTCAGAGAAGGGCAGCTCGTTTTGTTTTATCACGTTACGGGGGGGAAAGCGTCACGGAAATGTTGCACGAATTGGGGTGGAAATCATTAAAAGAAAGACGTTATTCATTGCGGCGTGATCTGTTTGCGAAGTTTCACTCACCGACTTTTACTTCTGAATGTGAAAATATTTTGCTAGCAACCACCTACTTAGGGAGACATGACCATCCCAATAAAACAAATCAGATCGATAACGGAATTATTTAGGTGTTCTTTCTTCCCGCGCGCTATTAGAGAATGGAACGATAGAGAAAAGTTATGAAAGTGGTTAATGAACCCTCTGCCAGGCACTTAAATGTGATTTGCAGAGTATCTATGTAGATGTAGATGTAGATGAAACGCATATGCTCACTCCTTCTGAGCCGCTGTGAGGTTATTCTCTCTTGTAATTTTGGGACTCGATCGTGGTTACAGATTTATCCATCCTAAGCTTTATCTGTCCGCGTATTTCAAGCCACTCTCTAAACACATCTCGGATACCTGAATTCTACTGATGTCCTTACTTCCCATGGTCTACATCACCATAGTTCACAATCGGCAAGTAGTCTCTTATATTTTTGGTGTATTTTGTTATCCTGGGTTACGTATTTGACAATTCCGTAGAAATTGCTGTCTGCTTGAATTCTATGCGTGATAAGTCTATATAATCAGTATCTGAGATAACATTAACAAAATAATTGGATGATAAGTCATTCGTAGTTTCACATCCACTTTAATGTTTCCCATATATGTTCATGATAATCTCGTCACTTTCCGCTGGCCGAATATGAGACCATATTCTTTAACAGCTTGTACCCAGATGTTTCTTTGAGCTTGAAGTTCTTTTTTAGAGTCTACCACACACATACTGCACGCCATCAGCGAACAAGATGGCTTTCATTAATTCACCTTCGATGTTTTACAGTAATTTTCTCTCAGTGTCGTTCATTCACTATTGGCTCAAATAAGTGGGTAGTTAATAAAAGACTATACAAAATAATGTTCAACATTGGTCGTAACATTCTTTGTATTTGTATTTGCAAATCCATATCCATATCCATATTTAGTAACCATATCAGTGCAATTAAAAACCAAGCGCTAATGATGGTTACTAATATAGTTGAAATCGATTTGCAAATATAAATACAACTAAAATTACGAGTGCTGTAGTTTCTTCTGTTTAGTAAATTGATGTTGTGAGCCACACCGCACCCAGTAGTCTTCATTCAAGTAATTAAACTGTAATAAAATGGAAAAGGACTGCTGGGAGAGAATTTCTGGAATATCAATCGTCTATCGGGTAAGAAATAAGAAAATATAAAGAAAAATGGAAGTTTAAAAGGCTATTATGGACAGCAGTGAGACAAAAGCCACTTTCGTATGAGCATTTTCCAATGATGGATGATGCAACATGGCCGAAAAAACTGTGCTCAAGACGACTTGACAACCTGGATGAAAATCGGTATTGGAACGGATAGTTTTTAATTATGATAATTTATTTTTTATATTTTTTTAATATCCTAGGGGTTAGACAGGAAAGGAGCTGGAGGACCAATTGAACGAAATGGACAGTGTGTTGAAAGGAGCGTATAAGATGAACATTAACAAGAGCAAAACAAGTGTAATGGAAAGCAGTCTTAGAATATCAAGCGATGCTGAAGTAATTGGACAAGGTAAGGAGACAATAAAGGTGGTAGATAAGTATTGTTACTCGGGCAGTACAATAAAATACGGTTGTCGCAGTGCAGCGGATATAAAAGCCAGGAGAAGAAAGGTGTTTTTGAAAAAGATGACTTTGTTAACATCGAATATCAATTTCAGTGCAAGGAAGTCTTTTCTGAAGGCATTTGTGTGGATTGTTGCCTTGCACAGGTACTGTTGATGTTGAAAGCACCAACAGAGTAAACAGTGTCTATATCTATCAAATTAAATAAATTAACGAGATAAAACGTGACTATACCATCTTGTCACAAAAAGACACTGACTCTAATATGCTTTATGGACGTCAATCCAACTCAAACGTCCACTTGAAAATGGCATAAGCCGAAAAAAGCTTGTAGTATAGTAAATTTGGACAAGCTTAATAAATATTGTTTGCAGCAAACATGGATTTCTATATTACGATAATATCATATTTTGAACTTGTATATGCTGCGGGCAGATACGATGGGGGGGGAGGGGGAAGTGCTGTTGTCAACAAGACGACCGAGATTTACTGCTACATCCATGACAAAGCAGGGGATACTTTACGCAATTTCCCACACCTTTTGTGTACAAGATGCACAGTTTTGAACTCTGAAGTTGACACAAAGTCGAAAAAACTGCATACATTACGCTTGACCGTCCTTTTGTGGAGTATTGCTGCTCAGTGTGGGATCCTTATCAGGTGGGTTTGACGGAGGACATCGAAAGATTCCAAAGATGGAAAGCTCGTTTCCTATTGTCACGATGGGGATCCAGCGTTACGGAAATGATACAGGATCTGGGATGGGAATCATTACAACAACGGTGCTTAGCGCTGCCGCGTGGGCTACTTACGAAACTCCAATCGCCAACATCCTCCTCCGAATGTGAAAATATATTGTTGACTCCCACTGACATAGGTAGAAAAGATTATCAGAGTAAAATACGAGAAATCAGAGCTCGAACGGAGAGATTCAGGTGTTCTTTCTTCCCGCGCGCTATTCGAGAATGGAATGGAAGATAAATAGTTTAACGGTGGTTCGATGAACCCTCTGCCAGACACTTAAATGTGATTTGCAGAGTATCCCATGTAGATGTAGAAGGGGTATCTTCATGGTGTCCAACCGTTCACACCAAGAAGTCTGTTCCGAGCAACATCATACTTCTGGCGAAACCGAGTGTTTAGAGGGAACGAAAGTGAGTTTTCCCTGCTGAGAAGATCGTGCCGTGACATCTGGAATGTCGTGTTCAGTTATTGTCTGGGGACTAGTCTTGTGTAGTTCGCGAACGAACTAGTTCGGGAGAGCGCTCCCACAGGCGAACTACGCGAACTAGTTCGCAGATCCCTCGCCTCTTAGTTCGTCCGCTCCTTTTCCGAAGACTGGCGGGGAACAGCGAGGGGACGCGAGAGCGCGCGTGATTCCCTTCTGCGTCACCGTCTTTTCGAGCTGAGATACAGCTCAGCTGCAGTTTTATAGGCATTGCCCAAAAATACGGGTAATAGCACACGCTTGGGCAACCCTGATCATTATATAAAAAAGCTGTCATAACAAAAGAAAGTGCTGTTTTAGTAGCGGTAGCAAAAGCCAACGGACGAACTAAAAAGAGCTAAAAAGAGCGACCGACTTTGCGGCCGAGCTGCGAACTAAAAGGAGAGCTACCGGTCGCGAACTATAATATGCGCGATCGGTCGCGAACTAAAATATGCGCGATCGGTCGCGAACTAAAATATGTGCAAACGATCACGAACTAAAACATGCCTTATCGGTCGCGAACTATTATGCCAAACGTATCTCCTTCTTAGTTCGTTGGATTCTTTTCTGAAGACCGACGGGCAATAGCGAGAGGGCGCGCAGCAGAATTAAAAATCACGTGTTTGCCTTCTTCTGATGAGAGCCATTTCGAGGTGAGCGTCTGCCTGCTAGATTACGTAGTTCAGTGCTACAACATTTCTGTTTTGAAGTATTCCGCACTCTGCAATATCTGACTAATAAATTCCATAATGCCAAGATATAACGATAACTCTAAACTTAAAGGCGAGAAATTATCCACAAACTGTTTCTTTTGGTTTGCGTGACATCGTTAGCGGCTCACGCAGCAAGCGCATGAAGCAGCTAGGTGGGGGAAATTCTCCCTCCACCTGCATGCGCAGACCACGGCGCTCAGCCGTCACTGGGAGGGGACGAACTAAAAGAACGAACTAGTTCGCGGCTCTAGTTCGCGAACAAGTATGCGCAAGTTTACTGGGGGCTATGAGGCAGTCGTGGCATGCACATGCGCAGGGTGTATTGGCGTCAGCCCGTCTTCCAGCATCCGAGGAACAGGTGTCTGCCCGAGTAACATCAAACTGCAAGTTTCCCCAAAGCAGGCCCGCTCGCCGAAATGAGTCATTGTGGCTGCCGAAAGAACGGGGCGTGTAAATGTTTCCAGCAATACACCACACAATGCTGCTGCAGACACAATGCTCTACGAGGGGGGGGGGGGATAATGTTAAGACAGTGTGGTATACTACGTCTTGTTGCAAGTTGTCACCACTGTTTACGTATTGACACTTAAACGTGACCACACTGACAAGTTACGCACGAGGTCTTGGTCGCTACCTTGCAGCGTATTGTACGTTTTGTTCTGCTACGGCCAACACAAACAATCGATGAAACGGGTCATCTGTCAGACTTCCAAAAGAGGCCAGGTCGATGGTGGGCACTTAATGGGAGCATCTGTAGTGGAAACGACTGCACTGTTTGATGTTTCGCTGCCGACTGTATCCTTGGTAACGAGAGCGTACACAAAACAAGGTAAAACTCATTGGCGAAGAGGAATCTTGGGCGAAAGCAGAAGCTACCTGACAACGACCGACGAATATTAAGAATGATTGTGTGGCCAGACAGCATAAAACTACCACGGTGAAAGTAACTGTAAAGCTCAACACTACCATGAGTACTACTGTTTCAATAAAAACATTACGGCTGGAGCTTAACATTCATGGAAGGGAAGCAGTTAGTAAACCCTAAATAACGAAAGTTAGCGAAAAGCTGCGAAGCAAGTGGTGAACGATCATAAAACCTGGACACTTGACGATATGAAGTTTGTGGTATGGTGCAATGAATAATCGTTTACACTGCTTGTTACAAACAACCGAGTTTATGTATCAAAAGAAGTTTACAATACTGTTTCCTGCAGTCAAGCAAGGTGGACGTTCCATCATGATTTGGGTGACTATACCGTGGTGTTCAACTGTTTCTATCATTACCCTAACTGGTTGAATAACTGAATGAACATTTCACCATCTTCGACAACAAATTACTTATTGTGAAACATATTGATAAGAAACACTGCCATATTCCAAAATGATAATGCGTCCACACGCACAGCCAAAAAGTTCCAGAAGAGCTTTGTACAGCATCAGAAATTTATCAAATGTTCAAATGTCTGTCAAGCTTAAGGGACTTAACTTCGGGGTCATCAGTCCCTACACTTAGAAACTACTTGTGAACTACTTTATACTAAAGACGACTCAAACATCCATGGCCGAGAGGGATTCGAAGCCCCGACGGGGAACGGCCTCGGGCATCGGAGCATAGCGCCTCTATGCGCTTGGCCACTCTGCCGCGGCAGAAATTTATCAAATGTTCAAATGTTTGTAGAGCTTTTGGGACTTGACTTAACTTACAAACTACTTATGAACTAGCTAATACTAAGGACGGCACAAATATCCATGCCCCAGGGGGGATTCGAATCCCCGACTGTAGTGGCCGTGCAGACCGTGACTGACGCGCCGCAGACGGCTCGATCACCGCGGCCGGCCAGAAATTTATCAAGCATCTCTGCTGTACAGCAAAATCACAATGTCTCAAGATACATGAACCGTTATGAGGAGTCTTATAGCAGAGAGAGAGGACCTAACTTACAGCTCCGACGTCGTTGAAGTAGCCAGGGGATGTTTTGGTGCAAAAATGGATCACATTCTGTTGGAGACTATAAAGACACTTTAAAAATCCGTTCCTCGAAGAGTCGCAGCTGTTCTCAAGCCAATGGTCGGTCAGTTCCTTACAAATAAATAAGTATTGTGTGTATGGTAGGTGTACATATTTTTCTGCACACACCCTGTGCATCTACATCTACATGGATAATCTGCAAATCACACATATGTGCCCTTCAGAGGGTTCATTGAACTATCTTCAGACTATAGCATTCGGGAATAAAGAACACCTACATCTTTCCGTTGAAGCTCTGAATTTTCTTATCTTATTCTAATGACAATTTCTCCCTATGTAGTGCCGCGCGGGAGTAGCCGAGCGGTCTGGAGCGCAACGTTGCGGATCACGCGGCCTCCCGCGTCGGAGGTTCGAATCCTCCCTCTGGCATGGATGTTTGTGTTGTCTTTAGTATAACTTAGTTCATAAGTAGTTTTTAAGTTTAGGGGCTGATGACCCCGCAGTTAAGTCCCATAAGCTTTACAAACATTTGAACCCTATGTAAACATTTTCGCATTCGAAGAAGAAAGCTCGTGACTGAAATTTGGAAAACAGATCTGGACGCAGTTAAAAATCTTCTCTTTTTCATGATTGCCACCAAAAGTCATGTACCATATCAGTGACATCTCCCGCCTACTGCTCGATAACACAAGAGAGGCTGCCTCTCTGCACGTTTTTCCCATGTCCTCCATCAAGCCTGTATGGTAGCTATCCCATGACTTGACTTAACTTGATTTAGTTCCTGTCGTTCCCTCTGGAACATAGAGCCGAAACGAAATTTCTTCACGTGATACAATTTCTAGCAAGTCTCTTCACTTCACTCCAGCTTTTTCCATCCTCTGCATCCTCTCTCTCGATCGTTCTTTTACAGGTATGTTTGTGACGACCGCGTTTCCTAACTCCTTGAGAGTTCGTGTCCAACGCCACCTTTTCAACAGCTCCATCAGGCTTCCTCAATGTCTGCCCAATCCATCTCCATTTTCTTTCCTTGATTTGTATATTGACTGGTTGCTGATTTGTCTCCCTCCAAAGATCTTCATTCGTCATTATATTTGGGTTTAAAATACGCCGGAGACAACGGTTAATAAAAGCTTGGAGCTGATTTTTTATATTGTTAGTCACTTTCCAAGTTTCGCAACTATACATCAGAACTGCCTTGACGTTGCTATTGAAAAGCCGGAATTTGGTTTTCTTTGAGGTGTTCCTATTTCTCCAAACGGAGTAGAGCTGTACAAACGCTCCATTTGCTTTGGAATGCGACTACGGACGTCCTCCTCAGTGCCTCCTGTAGTCGTGACCAGACTTCCGAGGTAGAGGAAAGATTGGACCTGTTATACATCTTCTCCATTAATGGCCAGCCTAGTAGTGATGGTCGAGATTATCCGAAACTTTTTTTAGGCCTGCAGCTTCTTCCTCTCTTTGTAACCTGGTCAGTTTCTCTTCGATGTCTCGATATCGCTGTGCATCAACAGATGTCATCTGCGAAGCCGCGGTGGAGTAGCCGAGGCCGGCCGCGGTGGCCGAGGTGACTGAGGCGCTCCAGTCACGGTCAGCACGGCCACTACGGTCGGGGGTTCGAATCCCCCCCTCGGGCATGGATATTTGTGCTGTCCTAGTTCGTAAGTAGTTCATAAGTAGTTTGTAAGTTTAGGGACTGATGACCCCGTAGTTAAGTCCCATAAGCTGTACAAACATTAGAACATTAGTAGCCGAGCAGTCTATGCGTCTCGCTGCGGAGCGCGCGGTTGCTCGCCGTGGAGGTTCGAGTCCTCCCTGGGGCATGGGTGTGTGTGTTGTCCTTAGGTTAGTTTACCTAGGTTTAAGTAGTTTGTAAACTACGGACTGATGACCACGCAGTTTGGTCCGATAGATTTATAAACATTTGAACATTTTTTTTCGTCTGCGAAATCTAGAATCGAGCGTATCCCGCATCCCCCATTGCATACCTCTCTGCCGTCCCCTTATTACATGATCCAACACCAAAAAATAATGTTGGCGAAAGAATACACCCTTGTCGTACTCTCGAATAAACTTGGAAAGGCTCTGTCAGTTAACCATTATGGTACTTGCAATTCATAGTTCTGATACATTTCTTGATGATGTTAATGATCTTCGTTGGGATGCAATACTTTGCAAGTGTATCCCACAGAACTCTTCGAGTGACAGAGTCCAAAGCCTTTTCAGAGTCAATGAAGGTAAGGTAGAGAGTGTGTTACCACTCAGGACTTTGTTCCAGAATAATTCGGAGAGTATTGATAAGGTCCACACAGCTTCGGTGTTTTCTATAACCCGCCTGCTCTCTCCTCAGTTGCGCTTCCACAGAATCCTTAAGGCGGTTTAAAATAATCCTCGATAGTATCTTACTCATTACTAGCATTAGAGTAATGCCCCGCCAGTTGTTACCGTTAGTAACACCTCCTTTTTTGGGTATTTTCACGATAATACCTTGTTTCCAATCTTTCTCCCGCTTCCATATCTTCCCTAAGAGGATATACAATTACTCGACAGTGGTGTCCCAAGTCTACCGCGGCGAGGTGGCCAAGCGCATTGAGGCGCTACGTTTCGGTGCGCGAGGCCGCTCCCCGTCTGAGGTTCGAGTGCCCCCTCGGGCATGGATGTTTGTGTCGTCTTTACTATAAGGTAGTTCATAAGTAGTTTGTAAGTTTAGGGACTGATGACTCCGCAGTTAAGTCCCTTAAGCTTCACAAACATTCGAACATTTGTCCAAGTCTGTCTTCAACATCTCAGATGTTATATTACCTGGTCCTGGTGCCTTCCCATTCTTGATCTGCTTCAGTGCTATCCGAAATTTTGTTTTCGTGGATGCACTTACACTAATGCTGGGACTAGGATTATTGTATTCAGTTCGTCCCTTGTTCTTCTGCTTCATCACCAAGGTCTCTATTTAGAACTTCGTTAAATTTTTCCTTCCACCTACGTAATTGTTCTTCATGTGTAGTTAGTATCTCCCCTAATTTGTTCCTTACTGGTCGGTTTCTCTGGAAACCCATACATGGCGTAATAATCCGGCAGACAGACAAGCGTAGCGTTCAAATCAAATGTCTGTAGACCTACGGGACCAAACTACTGGGATCGTCAGCCCCTAGACTTAAAATCTACTTAAACTAACTTAAACCTGTTCTAAGTGTGCTGCCTTATCGTATCGTCTGCACATCAACCAGCGCAGCAACGATTGAACGAAGTTTAGAAAGCGTAGTAACATGCGCTAATTACGACAAGACGCGGGGCCATGCCTACCACCGTCACGGAGATCAGCGACCTGTATGATAACGGATTTAACCACTTGCTTTTCGGGCCCAGGCTGTTGACCACCAGACCCACGAGCAGAAGGCAAAAGAATCTACCCCAGCTCAGTTTATGTTTGTTACTTAACAGTCTTCCTGTTACGTTGCTTCAACCTGGAGCAATTTCAGTTCAAAACAAAAGTTTGTAAATCTATGGGACTTAACTACTCTGGTTATCAGTCCCTATACTTACAAACTACTTAAATTAACTCAGGACAACAAACACACACATGCCCGAGGGAGGACTGGAAGCTCCGACCATGAGCAACCGTGCAGCCCGCAGCAAGGCGCCTTACAGCGCTCGGCCATTCCACCGCGGCGTAAGTAAAGTATTTGTTTTGCTTCTGTGAATAAATTGTTCTGCTGTTCAGAATAACTGTTCTAGTAATGCGCCCACATCAGGATTCTTATGTGTGTGCCAGCTTCTGTTACATCGCGCGCCGCGGTGGAGTGGCCGAGCGGTCTAAGGCGCCTCGCTGCAGAGCGCGCCGAGGTTCGAGTCCTCCCTAGGGCAAGGGTGTGTGTGTGTTGTCCTCAGGTTAGTTTACCTTAGTTTAAGTAGTTTGTAAGCTACGGACTGATGACCACGCAGTTTGGTCCGATAGATTTACAAACATTTGAGTTTTTGAACAAAAACACTCCTTTGATAGGATGGCGTTGTACGGTAGTATAAGAACGTTATTGCTTGCCGGTCGCAGTGGCCGAGCGGTCTGTGGCGCGACAGTCACAGTCTGCACGGCCGCTACGGTCGGAGGTTCGAATCCCCCCTCGGGCATGGATGTTTGTGTCGTCTTTAGTATAAGGTAGTCCATAAGTAGTTAGTAAGTTTAGGGACTGATGACCCCTCATTTAAGACCCTTAAGCTTAACCAACAATGAACATTTTCGATATTCCTTCACAGTAGACAAATTATAACATTAACAGACGTAAAATTCGAAGACCCTTTATGCTATCAATATGTAGTTTACGGTAATTTTATTGTAACAAATCGTATCTAAAATGATGCATTTCGAAATTTCCTCAATTTTCTGACGCTTTAAAAAGCTTATATTCTTTATATGGCGATTAAAAAGTTCTGCTCGTCACTTCAAAACGAAGTCGCATCTCATTATCCATGTTCAACTCATCGAAGCAAAAATCTAACATGCCAGATCCTTCGTTTCACGCTTTCGCAGGGTAGTGGAACGCAGAATTCCATGCTCTGACGTCACTAGTTCCTCGTCCACGTGCTTTTCCACATCCCACGAAAGGAGGACTGAAAGCCCTGATCTCCCTTCCTCTGCGAGTAGAAAGTGGGAATACGATTTAACATTCCGTCAACGTCGAGGTTATTGGCATCGCGAGTTACAATGTCGGAAAGGTAGGGACGCAAATAAACCGTGTTCTTCACGAAAGAATATGTTTGTAAATCTATGGGACTTAACTACACTGATCACCAGTCCCTAGGTTTACAAACTGCTTAAACTAACCTATGCTAAAGACAACAAAACACCCATCACGAACCTCCGACGGCGAGCAACTTCGCGCTGTGCAGCTAGGCGCCTTAGAACGCTCGGCCACTCCATCGCGGCTTCACGAAAGATTCATTCCGATATTTGACTAGACGATTTAGCGAAACAACGAGAAAGCGAATCATAACGGCCTTCCTACAGCGTGCAAGTCGGCCGGTGTTTGTTGCGTGTGCCTGTGGTCGCTACCCAAAGCGTTGTTCAACAGCTGTGCCCTTGACATCTCAGGCCGACCGCGGCGGGCTGGCGTTTATATACACGTGTTTGTGATCTCGATTCAACCTGAAACGCGTTGCAGAAGTCTCACCAATTCTGATACTTATAACGTTACTCCTGGGTATTCCGGTGCTCAAGCACCTCCCACAAATTCTAATATATGTAAATGAATGTGTGTTCGTATTTTATGTGCAGTCGTGCCGTTCAACATATTGACATTTTGTCAACATATTGCTTGCACTTTCGCTATGATCATAGGCACCATCAAATGACTTTACGACAAATAGTTGAGGAAATATGACGTAATAAACAATTACATGCGCGGAAAAGTTCTGCATCATGCGACGTCTGCTTCTAAACCACTGTACCGATTTCATCCAAATTGGATACACATATTCCCTCCATGAGGTAACAATTGACGTAGGGATAAGAACTGCTTACGACATACATTTCAAGAGTTATGACGTCATAAACAATTATATGGTTGAAAACCTGTAGTATCATGCGACATGCGAATAAGGACACTTTATTCATCCTAAAATCTTCATGACATTTTGGCCACTCGACCTTCAAAACAAGACGAAGGTCACTGTCACATAAAATTTTGGGCCGTGCATGACTGAGGATACTTTACACATGGACTTCGTCAGATTCTGCAGTTGTATTCCGATCCTGATGAAATTTTTAAATATCGTTGAACAAGTCAGTTTATCAGTGCAGTATTGATTATTCAGATTATGTACAATCATTTCAATTAATTAACGTGACTAAACAGTTAATTTTCAGATTTCAGCGAAGTTTCGAATGAAATAAAATTTCTGAAAATTCTAGCATCTCTCTCTCGAAGTTACGTTACATTTTTCAGGGTGATAATCATCAAAGAAACATTTAAAACATAAATATTGTTTACACCATGTGAATTTTATGTAAGAAAGTTAAAGTAAGAAATGTTTAAAAAAAAATATGCTTCAGTGGAAAGCATATTTCATTCAGATTTTTAAATGACGGTGTTTTGGCTGACAGCTTTGATTCATACCAAGCGTACCGAACCATTGGGGTGAAGATCACCAGCATAAGGAATTTGTTGTTACCAAAGTATGGTTGTAATGCGAATTTGAAAATAAATCTAATATATTAAAAATTAATGTTTGTTTGTCTTTTTGTTCGTATTTAATGCACGGTCATACCATACATACGACTGCGATAAAACTTTGTCAACTCATTGCGTGCATTCTCGCGAAGGTTACAGGCATACTAAAATTAGCTTTTTATGGTGCATGGCGGAGGGTATTACCATTTAGTTTATTCGTTACTTATGCATTCACACTGAAATGACTGGACGGATGTGAATGAAATTTGGAACAGGAGTAGCGTATACTCTGCATTAATATATGGGCTACCTTTCGTAAGCCTTCCTACGGTGCGTGGCAGAGGGTACCTTACAATGGGTTAATACGTTTGTTACTCTTCACGCTGAAACAGCTGGTCGGAATTGAATGAAATGTTGAATGAAGATAGCTTATACCCCGAATTAATATATGGGCTACCTTTTGTAAGCCTCCGTAGGAGCCTGGTGGAGGGTACGTTACAACAAACATCCAAATTGTTTGACGGGTCACCATGAAAGCAGCACATCAAAGTATGTTTTCATGAAGGAGATTTTTGTAATCTGTCAGCAAGTGAATTTATCATGGCGAAGGATACCTTGCGACTTTGACACGGTTTAACCAGTTACTATGAAACTTGGAGCATATATGTATGTTTTCATATATTGGAGGAACAGTAGTAGGTGTAGGAGGAGCCGGAGAGAAAGGCGACGGAGGAGAGGGACGCCGTCGGAGGTTCGAGTCCTCCCTATGGCATGGGTGTGTGTGTGTGTGTGTGTGTGTGTGTGTGTGTTGTCCTTTAGGTTAGTTTACCTTAGTTTAAGTAGTTTGTAAACTACGGACTGATGACCACGCAGTTTGGTCCGATAGATTTACAAACATTTGAACATTTTTGAGGAGACGGACAGAAAGAGGCTACAGGGGGGGGGGGGGGGGGGAAGGAGGAGAATAAGAGAGGGGAGATGGTGACAGACAGGTGAAATGAGATGAATAGAGGGAGGGGAGGAGGAAAAGGATAGAGAAAGGGACGGGAGGAGACGAGAGGGGGGAGGGAGCAGGTGAACAGAGAGAAGGGGAAGGAGGGGATGGGCTAATGGAAGGCTGGAAAACCTCATATACATATATATGTTCGTTTGTATTTTATGCGCTGCCATAACGTTTATCGGATTGCGATAAAACATCATCGAATTACTTCTTGCTCTTTTGCGAAGATTATGGACAGAGTAAAGTTAACTTCAAGTAGATGGCGCGCGTGTGATACGGGGAAATGTATTTGAAGGGCCATTGAATGTTTATTTCTATCATTCGTAAATAAACATGTTAAAAACTTTCAAGTTTTAAACGTTATTTGCACAATTATTTCTTCTGCACCCGCAACGCGCCGGGTACTAGCTAGTGAGGAATAAAAATAATGCAGAGTAAATAGTTGGTCGTTTGGGCCAGGAGGACCAAACTGCTAATGACATCAGTTCCCAGGCGGGGAGGGGAAGGAGCAAGGATAGGAATGGAGGGGAAGGGAAAGGAAATGCAGTCCAGGAAGGAAAGAAGGAAGAAAGACTGCATTCTGGAAACATCCCTTAGGCTGTGGCTAAACCATGCCCCACCATGTCCTTTTTCCAGGAGTGCTATTCCTGCAAGGTTCTGTGAAGTTTGGAAAGTAGGAGGCGAGGCACTGGCAGAAGTACATTTGTGAGGACGGACCATGAAGCGTACCGTGAGATCTCAGTCGGTAGTGCGCTTTCCCGCGAAAGGCAAAAGTCCCAGGTTCGAGTCCCGGTTCCGGCACACAATTTTAATCTGCCAGGAAGTTTCATATCAGCGCACACTCCGCTGCAGAGTGAATGTTTCATTCTGAAGACTGCATTAGCTCGGGGCCCCATGCTCGCTATGCACGTACTTACCGAAAGTATCGTGTGCCCTCTGGGGAGCAGACAAAAGAAAAGAAAATGGGGGAAATTCATATGTGTCAATTATGCATATTTTGACGTTGCGGTTTCGCAAGAACAACCTAGCCGACAGGCTTTTACAACAGTTGCCCTCTGGTTCACGTTTGGCGGCGGTTTGTGGGAAGGGGGAGGGGATCACTGTCCACCAGCCGCATCAAATGTCCAAATGTTTCTCAAGCTTAAGGGGCTTAAGAAAATGTTTGTTAAGCTTATGGGACTTAACTACGGGGTCATCAGTCCCTAAACTTACAAACTACTTATTTACTACCTTATACTAAGGGCGGCACAAATATCCATGCCCGAGGGGGAATTCGAACCCCCGACCGTAGTGGCCGTGCAGACCGTGACTGGAGCGCCTCAAGGGACTTAAGTTAAAGGTTTAAAATATCAGATGTCGCAAAGAGAAACAAAGTAACATATTGTGACAATTATGTGTGGCTGGTTGACTGGATTATGTGAAGCGTAGGAATGAGGAAGTACTCAGGTGTTACAGATAATTTGGTACCAGGTGACATTTTTCATGTAAATGCTTATTTTAATAAATTATTTTTCATAGGTTTGAATTTTTCCCCTTCATTAACTGTCTGTGGCACTTATGTGTTAATTTTGTATCTACAACCACCTTCCAGCATAGATTCAGTAATACCAAAAGAACAAAATGTTTGTTAAGCTTAAAGGACTTAACTGCGGGGTCATCAGTCCCTAAACTTACTAACTACTTATGGACCATCTTATACTAAAGACGGCAAAAACATCCGTGCCCGAGGGTGGATTCGAACGGCCGACCGTTGCTGCCGTGCAGACTGTGATTGGCGCGCCGCAGACCGCTCGGCCACTGCGCCCAGCCCGGCCGCATCAAGCCGTGTCTGCTGCAACAGTCCGAGTCCACTGACAGCCGTGGTTATTTGTGGAAGTTCCATCTCTTCTAGTCATTGAGATGGATCGACATCCTCAATGTCTTGCATGTCAAGGTATTTAATTCTGCTAACAAGTACAACATACAGCGTCATTACACACGTCTTTCCGCAAAATATTACGAGTCGATAGAAGGCGAAGCACGCAGAGAGCTAGTAGCTGGGCTTAGTAATGACACAGATACGGAAATGAACTCAAAAGTTAAATCGGTAAAGACGTTTCGACTATTTATAGCTTCTTGTCAACGCAAGCAGTGCAGTTAGGAGCTTTACTGGAAGATGCTGTCAAATGTTTAGTTTTGTGGTCTCCTAAAAGATATGCAAACGGAGCACAGCACAGAGCTTAGTCGCGAAAAACTTTTTGACATTTTCTTTGCCATGCATAAGGAAATCTCTCTCTTTTTCGAAATCAAATGAGTCGAAAACATTAAAGCTGGATGTCAAATATGGCAGTCCTAGCTGACACAACTATGCACTTTAACACCTTAAATTTATCATTGCAGGGCAAAGATCATCTAATAGACGAGCACGACCAAATCAAAGCGTCAGTGGAAGAGGTTCGACTGTAGGAGAGGCAGGTGAGTAACGGAATTTTAACATTCTTCTGTCGTCTAATTTCTTTAAATCTTCGTTAAAATTTCCTGAACATAATAATGCTGATAATTTTCAAACAAATGAATTATTATCTGGTTTATATAATATTGAATATACTACCGCTGTACTGTTGACAATTGTAATGGATGTTCCTTCTAATTTTTCTTTAGATATCAAGTCATGCGAAGTTACTATTACTGACGGAATGACAAATATGACTGGTGCATTATCTAGGTAGAATGCAAAAACCAGAGAAATTGAGCCACGTGTTGTGTACGTTCACTACTTGCCTCATTCTTTGAACCTTGTGACCCAAGAAGTAATGCAAAATGAAGCAACGATCATCCAAACTGATTTTCCAAATTCGGCGCCCCTGTGCTCAGCCGCAACGCTGAAGAGGAAGTGACCAGTTTGGAAGCGTAGAGGATCGGATGTTCAGACCTTGTGGCCAACATCATATGATGCAGGAATCTGCTCATGCATTACGACGTTCCTGAAGGGAACTGAGCCGCGGTGGAGTAGCCGAGTGGTCTAAAGCGCCTCGCAGCGGAGCGCGCGGTTGCTCACCGTGGAGGTTCGAGTCCTCCCTGGGGCATGGGTGTGTGTGTTGTCCTTAGGTTAGTTTATCTTAGTTTAAGTAGTTTGTAAGCTACGGACTGATGACCACGCAGTTTGGTCCGATAGATTTGAACATTTGAAGGGAACTGAGATTCTCTGAAAGGAGCGGTACTATTTCAAGAAAAACCAGCCGTGAACGTAGCTTGCTTTAATCATACACGAGAAGCACGTAAACAGGTGCACTCTGTCTTCGTAGGTTTCTGAAAAGCCATTCGGTACTGTACCGCACAGTCATATGCTAACCAAGAAGGGGATCGATCGTACGTAGCATTTTCGTAGATATGTGCCTGTCTCGAGGAATAAACAAAAGCGTCCTTCGCTACAGTCAGCTACTTTTTTATGAAGGGTATTATTCCGTACGCAACTAAACTAAGATGCGATCTTTTTCCACCAGACGCATTTTGTTTTAATGCGTATAGAACTAAAACATTGGTGCAGGAAGAAAAATATACCATGTACTGTGAAACACGTTGGCGCTTCATGGTGTGAGGCGAAAATCTTATATAAAATTTCCGTTAATCAACATTACACAAGAACTCTTTTAACTAACCATTTTTCGATCTATGAAAACAAATCAAAACGTTAATATCTGTCATTTCAGAACACTGAAGATGTTTTACATTTAACAAAACGAAACACGTCTCGTGAAACAAGTCGCGTCCTATTGTAGTTGCAGAAACCGACAAATAATATCTTTCATTACTGTAAAGAAAATACGAACATCATGGTCACACATATGAAGACTTACTTTTAATTATAATAGGTTTCCCGTGTTGTACTGACTGCAATTAGGATAATTTTTTCACACCAGACGCGCTTCCATTTTCATTCAAAAATGTTCAAATGTTTGTTAAGCTTATGGGACTTAACTACGGGGTCATCAGTCCCTAAACTTACAAACTACTTACTAACTACCTTATACTAAGGACGGCACAAATATCCATGCCCGAGGGGGGATTCGAACCCCCGACCGTAGTGGCCGTGCAGACCGTGACTGGAGCACCTCAGTCCCCGCGGCCACCGCGGCCGGCCCATTTTTATTTATAAGGTATCTTGTGTGATTCTGTAAAAGTGGCTACAAAGGTCTGTACATTTTTGTTTTGCGTATACAGATTAGAAACAGTTTTAACTTTTCCTTCGCGTTACGTGTTTCTTAAGTTGGTATACATGGTGTATCAAAATGGATGGCTCAAACTTACACGGTTTAAAGTACACGATTACAGAAAGAAAAATGTCCCCGTAATAATATGTCCGCAGATGAGCCTTTTGCGAGATAATTACGATTGTATGGTTCCAAACCGCCAATGAAATCATTGTAAACATCGTCCTATTAAGTTGGGTTGGGTTGTTTGTTTGGGTTAGGGGGACTAAACTACTGATGTTATCAGTCCCCCGGTGGGGAGGGGAAGGAGTGAGGATAGGAAAGGAGGGGAGCTGGAAAGGAAATGCAGTCTGGGAAGTAAAGAAGGAAGAAAGACTGCATTAGCTCGGGGCCCCGTGCTCGCCACGCACGTACTCACTAAAGAACCGTGAGCATCCTGGGGGGGGGGGGGGATTAAGTACACATTCATTTGAAATTTAGACTTGACTATTAAGATTTACATCCCATTTAGTTCACATTTCACTGACTTAATTGTAAAAATCGTTCTACTTAGTACAAATTAATTTGAAATTTTACGTCGCATTTAGTTCACGTTTGACGTATGAGTTACCTGTTAAAGGAGGTGTTCGCAGTGCCTTCCTTTCGTCTGCACGCAATGTTGGGCTCGTCTCAGCAATGAAATTCAAAATTCTTTCGAAAACCCCTGGATCATTTCGGAATTCTCGACACGCGTGTACAACTCTCCGCTCCAGTTCTTCAACCGTGTTAACGGGTGTGCTGTACACTTCGCTTACGAGGTGACACAAGAATCCAAAGGATTTAGATCAGGTGATCTTGGAGGCCAAGGTACAGGTCCGCCTCGACCTATCCATCTTTGGCTGTGACTGCGCGTTAGATGCCTTCTCAAAACAGCAGCAAAATATGCCGGAGCTCCATCATGGATGTACCACATTCTTTGACGTTGCTGAAGGGGAACATCCTCAAGAAATTCTGGAAGATAACGCCACAGAGACCTAAGATACGTCCGTCCATTAAGTTTTGGTGGAAGACTGTGTGTTCCAATGAGTTGTTCGCCTAGTACCCCTAACCACACATTCAGTGAGAAACTCTGCTGATGCGGTGACTCATAAACAGCATGTGGGTTTATTTCACACCACAAACGTGTATTATTATAATTAAAAACAAAATCGCGTGTGAAGTATGCTTCATCTGTAAATAAAATGTTACATGAGAAACGAGGGTTGACTACGGCCTGCTGTTGAATCCACTGACAAAACATCACTCTAGGAACAAAGTCCGCATCATGGAAACAGTGAACTCGTTGGAGGTTTTAAGGATAAAAGGAAATTGCGATGGCAAATTCTCCATACACTACTGGGGCTTAGTACAGGCACTTGTGAGGCAATTATTCTCGTCGAGGTTTCTGAAGAGAGCTGTACTGCTTCCTACACTATATCCTCAACCTCAGGCGTAATGCGAGCAGACCTATCTCCAGCTCCGCCATGTGCAAAACCCCCATGTTCTCTCAGGCGCTGATGGACCCTTGTAAATGACTTCCGGGGTGCCTTCAGTCAGGATATGTTTCTTGGTACAAGCGTGCAGTCTCCTGTAGATTGTCATTAGCCCTACTGTACATGAAATGCATATCTGCATACCCTTCGTTACTGTATGTACAAACTGTGGATTTTGGCGAAATCCATCAGTACCCTCCACCATGCACTGAACGAAATTTTATGTAGACAGTGCCCTTCCTCTTGTTTTAAAGGTCAATGGTGCAAAATTTCATCAAGAACAGTGCGAAGATATAGATTTACACGGACACATTGAAAACTTTCACTTTTTCTCAAATTTTCCGGTTGGTTTTCCAAAAAATGGAACGAAACCTGTTTAAAAATCTTCCCCATGTAATTTTGTGTACGTATACCAAATATGTTATTTGGTTGTCTGGATCTCGAGTTATAAGAGGACAGACAGACAGACAACAAATGCGTCTTACAAGTATAGAGATTATACATTATGTTAACTTTCTCTATATTTCACTTTTAATTAAATATTATAACTTACATTTTTATATGTTTAATTTTATATTCTTTATACCTTTGTGCCCGAGATATTTCTAAAAATTATGAAACTACAGTAAAATCTAAGGTGGGCCGTAAAAACGGCAGTGCGATTTTTATAATATGTATACATGTCTCCTGAATAGCATTTATAGGGAACTGTGCAAGTAACCCTTCGTGTCCTGTCACCTTTCCTCCTTTGAACGATTTTGGATTATATCCTCAGTTCCGGCCACTGATTCCAATATGTCATTTCGACAGTCGTACGATGGTAGCAAAGAAGGGCTGCCGTATGATATTCGTGGAAACAGGGGATATTTATTGTACAGGGTGTCCAGAAAAGGGCTCCCTGATTTCAAAATTAAATATCTCGAAAACAAAGATCAATAGAGGAATGCACTAAACGGTATGTTATGTTTATTGTGAAACCTGTAAAACGTTTATACAGTAGTTTGAAATAATAGTTACAAAAGCTGCTAACAGATGGCGCTGTACGCTGTACAGCTCATGTCACCATACATAAGTGAAATAATCGTATGAAAACACTCTTTGCAGACAATCACATCACATCTCCGACCTTAGAACTGACTTAGCCAGCCAGTTAGGGGGACCTACAGTTTAACGTGGGTTCCGAACCACGGTGCTACTCGGTATTTTTCACATGAGCAATACTGCCAGAGGTGAAAGAAGTGGAAAGTTACAGGTAAAAATCCTGGGACCTGGCGGGGATCGAACCCGGGACCTTTGGATTTTTTTTTAAATAACGTTTATTAAAATTTGATGTACAAATAACAATATTTACACTGATTTTACATGCGTGAGTTTGTTTTATGTATTACATTTTAAACTTTTTTAGTGTCCCTGAAAGAGAAGAAAAAAATTTTTATGAACTATTTTTTTTAATGTCCGAAATGCATTAATGAGTTCTTTTATTACTTTGTCTAAGTTTCACTGATTTAGTTCCGCTTTGTTCTGTCTTATGCGGTAATTTTGCTTGATTCTTTTTTTGGCATCCTTTTCGATATTTATGGCAGAACAAAAACACGAGTAAGTAAATAATTGTATGGATAAAATTGTAATAAAGGAAAAACTTGGGCAACACACTAAGAAAATGCATGGAAAATGACATCAATAGCAAAGCTAAAGTTTGAGGCTACAAGCAAAATTATTGGGCAAATATGGAGCATACTATTACCTTGACAAATTATCATAAACTATAAAAGTTTGGCGTTCGTCTAAACAGGGTATGTATAGGACAAACAAGGGCTATCGTAGACAACATAAAAAAACACATAAGATAAATTCGTAAGGCTAACAAAGAAAGGCTGATAATACGTAACATATGAGCAATAAAGTACAGTGTAAGGCTAAAGTTGCTACAAATGAAATGGATTAGGCAGAACTCGCATGAGGACTACCATGTAAGCTAAAGTAAAGAAAACGGAAAGAGTGCGCTAGTGGGAGAAAGAGAGAGAGAGCGAGAGAGAACAATTTAATAACTACTGATCAGTTTAGAGCGTAACATTAATAAATAATAAGAAATACATTTAAAATTTGTTACTTTGCTCGTAGTGCAGAGCTCTTAGTTTTACATATTTTGTCACACGTATTAATCACTCGTTTTGTGGGCACACGCACTGCACTCTTTGCTTGGCACTTCGACACTGTATGCGAACACACAGGACACACTTTGGTCGGGCGGGCGTCCCCTGTTGGGCTGTGGTGGGGACTGAGAGGGCGTCGGCGGCGGTCGCGGGTTTCGCAGCGCCTCCTCAAAGGCTGCCTTCAGCGAGATGTCCAAGTAATATTGGAACGTTTCTCGGTATTTCACACGCTGTTACGAATTGTAGTTGGTCCTTCTGCTTTTCTGTTATGACTTGATGGGCTGTCATTGCTATTAGCCACATAGTGGCTATTCGTTTTGGCCGCGGAAAGGTCCATGCATCAGGGACGGTAAGTGCCGTGATCGAGATGGCTCGTGGGTCTGTCCTGTTTATCAGTGCCAACATTTTTCTACACGTTTCCCTGATTACGCCGCTCTGTCCGCACGAGAATCGATGCTCCAATGTGTCTTTTTTGTCACAGGCACCGCATTTGTCCGAGTTTCTTTGCTTGATCAGCGCCAGTCTCTCGTTTGCGGGCACAGTCCGGTGCACTACTTTGTAGTCTGGCACTCTACCACTGTGCAACCGAGGCGCACCTTTCACAATAAACATACCGTTTACTGCATTCCTCTATCGATCTTTCGTTTCGAGATATTTAATTTTGAAATCAGGGAGTCCTATTCTGGAGACCCTGTATGAAAGGTAGAGTAACGAGGGATTGCGACTGCCCAGCAGTGTTTAGTTGGCTACACAGAAATGTGCAGATACGACGTCACTGCACACAGCAGGAGCAGCTTACTTCTCTGGAGGATAAAGCTCTGTATAGGGAAAGTATGGCCATCCTTTTCCGCGCCGCTTGCCGCCGTCTGCGGCTCGGGATTGGCTGAAATTGAGTCACGTGGTTCTTTCCGCCATCTTGGTCCTATACGTTGCTTGGCTGCCAGGAGAAGTCTTGTGAATTTCGTATGTTTGGGTTTGAATGATGCCACAGTGTTGTTTGTTCAAATGTTTGTAAATCTATCGGACCAAACTGCGTGGTTATCAGTCCGTACCTTACAAACTACTTACACCTAGGTAAACTAACCTAAGGACAACACACACACCCATGCCCCAGGGAGGACTCGAACCTCCACGGCGAGCAACCGCGCGCTCCGCAGCGAGGTGCATTAACCGCTCGGCTACTCCACCGCGGCGCCACAGTGTTGTACTTTTGGGTGTTCTTAAGAAGCAAAGCGAAGAAGGGAGGTAAACATTATAGTACTTCCATCAGATATCAGAAATCCAGGAAGATGAATAGTCTGATGAATGTCGTCAGAGAAAACTAGGAGCCCAGAAGCGACCTCCGGTTCTTCTACTAATTCATAGTATAAATTAATAGATTAAAGATTCACTGACGAATGGATCACGCAGCAGTTATCTATATAATTTTAACTTGAATAAATTCGTGAAGAAAATTCCTGCATAATGTCATCAGGTTAAATTATTCACGCGTCGTTGGATTTATCTGCTGGTAGTTGCCGAAAACATACAAATTTTGAACGAATTAGTGAGTGAAATAGATTCTCGTTTAGATATGAAATTAATACATACTTTCTGAGGCAAGCTTTTCTCGTTCTTTTTCATGTGTATTATTACTGGAAACATGGAATTGAAACAAGACAAATATTAGACATTCAAATGTAATCAGCGTTGTAAAGGTACCTTTAATTTCTCTTTTTGGTAAAAGTCATGTAATTATCCCCTTGCATTTTTCGTAGTTCATTAAGATATAAGTACATAATACGCAAGAAAATACTCATCAAAGACTTATCCATAATCTAAATGGTTTTCTTCATTTACGCTATGCTCCGATGATATGTTCGCGGGCTATTCGAGTAGTTGGCTACTGTACAGGTCAATCTGAATTTATTGGTGAACTCTTTAGATATGGAGCCACAAACCAAGCAATTTTCTTAAAATCGGACGGTAAGTATTTCGTAGAGCCGCCAGGTCCGCATGGACAGAACTATGCGAAGTTCCCGCATCTGTCCGTCGGGTATAACACCCCGTATCTCGAGAATGAAAAGAGTTATTGTTCTCCTCTCAGCGTTAAATAAAATTTCGGTATCTTACCTACATTTCGTCCGCAGCATTGTATGTGCTAAAATCAACCACACGCAAAGTCTACGCAATGCGACTTTTGCTCTGCAAACTGTTCAAAATTTTGCGCAGTAGTTTACTTAATTTGATGTAGCACGGTAACTATACGTAATAATGAATAGAAAATCAGATAATTATCGAGCTAATATATCACACTATAACACGCGAAAAAGTTAAATTTTTTCACTGAATAGTTTTCTCTTAAGCGATTGATAAGTATTGTTAAGCGCTGGGGACGTTGTAGCGGTCGGTGTGTAAGCAGCAGCGGAATAGGCCCAGCATGGCTGTCGCTGGCAGGCTGGCCATACTTTCCCTATACACAGCTTTACTGGAGGAGTCAGAGCGGATCTCGCGGCCACAAACGACACGTGCTAAAGCCACTCTGACGAGGAGCATGGTTCGCGAGAAGTTTCCTAGATGGCGCGGACGTCAGTCGGCTGCCGAGTAGGAATGCGGCTGAAACACACTGCGTCTCTCTCACACGCTGCAACATTGGGTGCGGAAGCGTGCAGGCCTGGCTTCGCTGAGTGGACGCCAAGACGCACAACACGGCCGAGCTGCTTTATTTATCAAACGATTGTGAAGAAACTATTCGGTAAAAAAATTGATTCTCACACATCTTATAGCTGCATTCTTCTGCTTCATGAAGATCTAGCTACTATTTTCTTTTTTGTGGTTATAGTTCTTGTGATATTAACGGATTCAGTATAGTACTGGAAGAAATCCGAAAATTTTGGATTGAAAAATAGAGGTCGCTATGAATTTGCGTTTGGTGCAAGTTAGGTCATATGTTGCTGCGGATGAAATGTAGCTAAAATATTGAATTATTCTTTGAAGTTGGAAGGATGTCGCTATCTAGCACCAATCTCGAGATACTGGGTTGTATGTAAGGTACTTGTTCCGTATCACGCGCGTCAGAGAAGAAAACGGAAAGAATTTTTCATAAAATCCCTTTCATATTTTAAATGATTGGAGGTATCGAAGCAAGATTTAACAAACGATAGCACGCAAAGGGGAGATTATTTTTTCATATGATCAATTTACGAAACTTTCACATGAATCCCAATATTTAACAAAGTACAGATTTTAATTAATGAAGTAGTAGGATTTTTAAGGGCCATCAATAGCTGGTGAAACGAAAATTGCTGTTTTCCTATGTAAATGAAGAAGCTACTCATTTAATTTTAGAATGGACAGTTTTATGAAGTACAAACTATATTGTCCTCAGTACTATTAGTTTAAATATTCTGGACGACTGATTACCCTGCCGTTTAGTCCCCTTACAAATCGGAACACTCAATGTTCTGTTGCTATTTTATCTGCTTAAAAATGTTAGTGAAAATAATATTTGTTAGTTCTGCTATGTTTTGGCAAAAGAAGCGGATTTTAACATCGGAACAAGGGAAGTTACGTTTTCAGGGACAGGATGTGAAAATACGTTTGTCAGAAGAAGAAGAAAAGTCTGGTAGGGCACATAAAGGCGTAGTTACATTGAAACTTAGTGGGGAATCAGTGAAAGTGTTTTGTGTTCGTGCGGAAACATACAGACCGTGGACCACCTGCTGCAATGTCTGCAAGTAAACCACCCAAGAGCGTGCACAGCACATGACCTGATCACCTGCAGCAGTACAGCAGCAATGGCATATGTAGACTTCTGGAAGAATGAGATATGAAGTTGATCATACTATCTTGTACATAATGTTTCATGTATTATATGTTATTGTAAAAATGTGTAGACATTATTTTACAATTTGTGAATTTATTATATACTGTTTGTAGCTCGCATACGAAATATATATATATATATATATATATATATATATATATATATATATATATATATATAGAAACTCTCGTCGAATCCGCTACCCTAGTATATTTTAATGGTGAAAATTGTGTTTGAAAACAGGCGAAAAAATCTATTTTTTGTATCTCAATCTTAGAAATACGAAAACGTTTAACTTACTGGAATCCTGTAAACCAGCCACGATGGTCTAAATTAAATTCTTTTGACAAGTTGAAAGATATTTGTAATTAAAAAAAAAAAATAAAAAAATAAAAAAAAACATCGCTCTGTGTTGGGACACTAACTACAATGTATGTACTCTAAAAGATTTTGCTTATTTCTCAGAAATTTGAAAATATACATATTAAATCATCTCATCAGTTTGTTCTATATCATTTAAAAACATACTGCGATATCGAATTCCTCTGTAATTTCAAATCAAGAAGCTATTTATTTCACAGCACCACTTTTTTTCCTTTTTTCCAGAGTAATATTTCAGTGATGAGATTTCGTTAATATGCAGACACTTTCGTTGTAATGCTAAAATCCGCTTCTTTTGTCAAAACAATAGTTTACAAATATTCCTCCCACTAACTTTTTTATGCATTTGCAGTTACCATATAATATTAAACTGTATTTAGCAATACTGAGGGCAAGACAAGTTAGTAGTATATGAAAATAACCATAAGCGGTATAAAATTAAACAAATTGCTCACTGACGTTGTAAAAATAAAGACAAAGCAAATTTAGTTTTACCAGGTATCCATGACTCCTTAAAAGTCCATTACTTCATGGAATAAAATGTGTAGTTGCTCGAATAACGCGCTTCATAGGCAAGTTTCGTCAATTAATAACGTGACAAAATAAACTTCACTTTGCGTATTATCATTTCATAAAATCTTGCTTCGATACCTCCAATCATTTATGAGGGATTATATGAAAATTTCGTCCCGTTTTCTTCGCTGACGCACGGGATCGGGAACAAGTGCTTTACATACAACCCATTATCTCGAGATTGGTGATAGATAACGACATCCTTACAACTTCAAAGAATAATTCAATATTTCAGCTACATTTCATCCGCAGCAACATATGACCTAACGTGTACCAAACGTAAATTCATAGCGACCTCTATTTTTCAATGTAATATTTTCGGATTCCTTGTAGTACTGTACTAAATCCGTAAATATCACAAGAACTATGACCACTAACAAAATAATATTCATTTTATCATGAAGCAGAAGAATGCATCTATAAGTTGTGCGAGAATCATATTTTTTTTACCGAATAGTTTCTTTATAATCGATTGAGAAAGACCGCACTTCGCTGGCGGGCGCGTGGCACTACGTTCCGCCTGGAGTGCTCTCTTCGAGTTTCCTCCTTGCTGGCCGCAAGGTCACACGCCATAGGCGACTCCTGATTGGCCAGCGCTGGTAGCATTACGGAAACACGCGAGAATAATAGGACACGCGCTATATCCAGAATCCTGCAGCAAACAGCACTCCAGCAGGCCGCAGGGCCGGCCGCTCACCCGCCCTGTGTGCTTCGCGCCATGCTTCCCGCAAATCTTGCTCCGTGTGAAGCAAGAGGCTTAATGCTGGGATTACTGCCTTCTGCGACCCATTAAATTGCTTTCAGTTGGGCAGATCTGTGGGAAACTTTCCTCGCGATCCCACAGACTGGCGATTATTTCCTCACATTTCAGTTCGTGGCTTACGGCAATAGATGTTTCCATTACCGAGATTGTGCAGAGGATTGGCGAGAGGGCCCGTCTGAGAGCACAGATACAGAGACCAACAACTATCTGAAATAGAAGCCAACGGCCAAGTGATTTACGATTAACGTTCTTAGGGTTTCTTAACAACTTAATTACGTATACCAACAGTAATTATAATCTCGTATGGCACAAAGGCATGGTGTTAGTCTTTCAGTCGGACGCCACATATGCAAGTTGAGTGTCCTTAATGAAGTCTGAAAAATCCGTGCCCCAGCCGAGTTTCGACCCACTACTTCTCGGTTTCCAAATACACACTTAACCGGTGTACCACCAGACACGTCATGTGTGTAAGCAGCTAGTCTGTACGTTTTAGCCGGCCGCGGTGGCCGAGGGGACTGAGGCGCTCCAGTCACGGTCTGCACGGCCACTACGGTCGGGGGTTCGAATCCCCCCTCGGGCATGGATATTTGTGCCGTCCTTAGGATAAGCTAGTTGATAAGTAGTTTGTAAGTTTAGGGACTGATGACCCCGTAGTTAAGTCCCATAAGTTATACAAACATTTGAACTTTTTTTTTTTATTTTTTTTTTATTTTTTTTTTTTTTTTTTACGTTTTACTGAACAAGTTGCGAGTACGAAAGTCTGACATATATGGCTGTATCTTATGTTTGCTTCGATTTAGAGGTTTGAATTCCTTTACACCGTTAGTACCCAGAGTCCTTTTTCGGAAATTTTTCGCGACCTGATATCTCTACAGCGACTGTACTCAATTAATATTTATATACAAACTAGCTGTAAACCCGGCGTTGCCCGGGAGATTATTTATCCTACACTCTCGTTGTCCACATCCCCGTCTCGCCTCTCTCTTCACCCATCTCTTTCTCTCCCATCTCTTTGTTCGTTTCCATCTTTCCCTCTCTCGGCAAAGGTTTCTGCAAGGTACTCTCTGTCACGTACCATACAAACATTTATGTACCCAGGTCATGTGTGCAAAAATTCATAAAGATTGGAGCAAAACTATGCATTTTGTAAAATTCCGTAAGTTAAGTACCTTCCACCATACACCGAATTTTATACAAACAGTGACATTCCTCTTGCTTTTAAGGTATAGTGTGCAAAATTTCATCAATATCGGAACGAAACTATAGATTACTATGCAATAGAAACGCAGGGTAACATTGAAAAACGCAAAAAGGATCTATGAAATCGGTCGAGCCCTTCTCAGGTTATGGCGCGACCAAGGTATTTAGGGATCTATTTTTATGTTACGAAGTACCCTCCCCCATGCACCGTATGAAACTTAAGATAGACGGTGACCTTCCTCTTGTTTTGAAGGTCAAGCGTGCGAAATTTGTGAAGATCGGAATCAAACTGTCGATTTCGTGAATCTGTAGGAGAAGTATGCTCCGCCATGCACCTATCACAAAATACTTTCTTAGCTGACATTTTCTACCTATAAACTACATTTCTGCCAAATTTCAGCTTTATAAGTGAAGTAGTTTAGAGATTTCGTGTTTAGTCAGTGAGTGAGTGAGTGAGTGTCCTTTCGCTTTTATATAGATAGAGATTAGAAAACAGATTGCTTAATTTTGGATGCAAGAGAATTAAGGGAGACTTGCAGACAAAAATAAATAATAACATGCAAAACTGTAATGATCACTTTATTTGATACAAGGTCATGCCTGATACGACAGTCTTACGGGATCTACAGCGTTTCATCTTTTTGTGGGGGAGGGGGGGTCAGTTACAAAACGCTTCATAAACGTCCGAAATTACATGCAAAGTTTATTGCAGGTCCCTCACTACTCCCATTTTCCAATAATTGACTCATAAATCTGGGTATTCTCACGCGGTGGCCTCTCATTATTTATGATGTCATATCTCATGAGCTATGTGTCGTGCTCTTTTGGGTCAAGAACCTTCGTGGGCGTACGGTGAACAGTTCACCAAAGTTTCATTGCAATCGAATGAATGATTTATGAACATATAGAGGACATACAAACATATATATGATACTGTAGTTGTTATTAAATGCACCAATGCTTTGTCACGTAATTATAACGAAGGGATCATTATGAAAGAAAAGTAACAATATTTAGTACTGTATCTGAAGTAAAGCTTGTTAGTTTTAGTAGCAAATCGTTTTCCACGCGATTTGTTTTTTGTCTATATAACTTTTTAAAGTAGAAATCATACTCCAGATAAGTAAGTTCTTAATTCCTTTATTGTCATATTTTTAAGCACTTGATACACTTCCTTTATTGTAATTCAACATGGGATAAGACTTGAGTCTTCAAGGAAAGTTTTGAAATAAGAATCAGATGGTAGTTTCATCAGGGAGTGGGAATGACGACCTGCCAGTTTAGTCCTCTTGAAAATTCCAACAACAACATCAATCATCTGGGAGTCTTTCTCAGATGGTGAAAGTTTTAGCTTTATAAGGCTGTCCTCTCAAACTGATTTCTTATCCAAAACAATTCATTAAGAGTTCTCGTAATGTAACTCATAAAACGAGGATCATTTTTAAATAATACTAGCTGCTCCCCGCGGTGTTACCCGCGGTTCAATAGTCAAGACATTAAAGTGGCAAGAAAGGGCATAAATAACTACATGACTGTTTGCGACATTGTTAGCACGGAATATATAATTGTCTTGGAACGGATGGAGAGCCAAAAATCTATTGCAATACGTCCCTGTAAACGACGTTTCGAGAATTCTTGTTCTCAGAGTATATGTAGAGATTTCTAGCTCTAGATACACGGGAGCAGCCTAAGTAGAGCAGTCCGTGCGAGAAACATGGGGTGGCCAGATGAATACCTGCCACTGTTAACGTTTGTCCTTGACTCTTGTTTATAGTAATCGAGAAGGCCACTTTCAATGGGAACTGTAACCAGTTAACCTGGAATGGCAAGTTTATTGGGATGATGGGAATTCGTGGTATTAACACAGTCTCTCTCTTGGCTCCACCGGTGATGATGGTGACCTGCACGATATGCCTTCTTAGGTCCATGATGCGTAACCTGGTGCCATTGCATAATCGTGATGCATCCAAGTTACGCATCAATAAAACAGGCACACCCACCTTCAGATCCAACTTGTGGGATGGCACCCCTGACGGTAAGTAACTACAATAACAACAATACAGTAATCGAAAACAAATGCCAAGTAAAGGAACAAAATATACGGCAAACCTAACGGAGAAATGTAACGAAATAAACAACAAACCTAACGAAGAAAAGTAAAGAGATAAAAAAGACATCTAACGGAGAAACTAACTGTTGAGATCCTACAAATGCAAAGCGAAGCAACAAAAGAACTAAATGCAAACGTTCGAATGCTATAAATAATCGAAATCACCAAAGAAACTATTATTCATTGAAATCCAAAGAGAATACATTTTTAAAGAATTACGATAACATCACAATGTTCGAACATCTATAACGTTTCATGCCATCTGTTGAGTGCATTTGCTACTATTTTCGTCGCAGTTTACGTACGCTATTTATACGTTTACTGTTCGCGCTTTGTACACAAAATAGGGCTTGGTATCGATCCCATTCTACACAAAACGTCAATGTTATTTCTTGCCATGGTAGTTAGGGCATATTTTAGTTAAAGTCTTCAATTTATATACATACTTCCTTCATTTGTTACAACAAATGAAAATGAATGCGGCATAAACGCCAGCATTCAGATTTCTTGTTTATGTAATTATATATCAGTTAAGCCGCTTTGGCAGTATCCAAGAATCTTTTTGTATATTCAAAAGTAAAAAAGAAAACAATAACAAAGAAAAAAATTTCACTATAGCAGGACCCGAACCATTGCCCAAAATAACTAGATACCATTACATGACGCGTTAACCCACGCGGCTAAACATGACATACCCTCCAATGCTCTTCTGCTGTTATATTAGAAGCTTCTTACAACCGTTACGTATTTTTATGGATATATTTCAAATAAATAACTTGTAATAAACATTTTGAAAAGTAGCCTATGTCCTAATCCAAGACATAAGAAATCTCTATATGAAATTTCATCTAAATCAGTGCTGTAGTTTTAGCGTGATGCGGTAACAAACATACACACTTTCGCATTTATAATATGTATATAGGATTCTTGCATAAACAAACAACTTTCTGTGGGCTTAACGTAAAAATACGTATCAGATCGTAAAAGCCTTAAAACATTAACTCGTATTATTTAACATTTTAAATAAAAACGGTAGACCTAAACTGTTCTTTCCGGCAAATACAGCAGAGACACAGATTTAATGGAGATAGTTAAACAAGTAGGCCTAGTTACTTATTTCCAGGTAGCAACTTGATTATTTGACCAATTTTTATAATTAACAGTCGAAGTTGCACAGCTGTAATTTTTTATGTTTGATTGCCAGTTCGGGATATTTTAGTCCCTTTTAAAATCAATTAAGTCGAGTCCTAAAATACCAGCGTTGGCCACATGGTTCTGTTTTGTGCGTTGGCAGACCTTTATGTGTCACTCCGATATAAAATATGTTTTATTAAAAATTACTTTTATTTAAATAATTACTTTCTGCTCTTTAGTCTTGAAAGAAGGAAGTCTTTCAATAGATTGCAACTATTCCAATCAGATGTTTGTATAGCTTATGGGAGTTAACTACGGGGTCATCAGTCCCTAAACTTACAAACTACTTACAAACTAGCTAATACTAAGGACGCCACAAATATCCATGCCCGAGGGGGGATTCGAACCCCCGACCGTAGTGGCCGTGCAGACTGTGACTGGAGCGCCTCAGTCCCCTCGGGCACCGCGGCCGGCGGATTGCAACTATCTTGATGAAGTTACAGCAAAGACATGTTCTAAATTTCACGTTTTTTTTTTTCAGTTTCTCTTCTCCTAAATCAACTGTATATTGCTGTATATGGAGAAAAGACTGTGACGCTAAAAATCAGAGATTAGGCGTGACATGCAAGCTTACTAGCAACCGTTCTTCCCGCAAAATATTCGTGACTGCAGCCAGGGCCGGCGCAAGGCACGTGCGAAACGTGCGGCGCCGGCCGCGGTGGCCGCGGGGACTGAGGCGCTTCAGTCACGGTCTGCACGGCCACTACGTTCGGGGGTTCGAATCCCCCCTCGGGCATGGATATTTGTGCCGTCTTAGGTCGTAAGTAGTTCATAAGTAGTTTGTAAGTTTAGGGACTGATGACCCCGTAGTTGAGTCCCATAAGCTGTACAAACATTTGAACATTTTTTTTGAAACGTGCGGCCGCACGGGGCGGCACTTTCCGAGGGCGGCAAATTTGCCTCCCTCCCCCCCCCCCCCCCCGTTATTTTATTTTTTTTATTTCTATTTATTTATTTTTTGTGGCAGCACCGTCGTGTTTTCACCGGAGGAACAGAGAGGGGGAAGCAGTCTGGTGTACACGCCAGTATTCTTATGAGAGGAGCGCTGCCAGCCTGTTATGCGTCGTAGGTTTACTCACAACTAATCTTGCAGAAGCCGAAATCTAATTTGGAAATTCGAATGCTTCGATACTGCGGTTACATGTTAAGCCTGAATCAGTTTTGCTAAGCCCTTCAATAGCAGTTTCCGAGTGTTTTATTCTTCCCGCATTATAGAAAAAAAATGGCTGAACATTACTACAGTCATACATGTCAAACAACTAGAAGTATTGCGAATGGGTAAATACGCTGCGAGTAATTACAAGGGATAAAGACACTGGTAGGAAGCGTGGCATAAGTTGGGTTTCGACGTATTTTTAAAATTTTTTGCTATCCGTTTCTGAGTGATTGTCGGACGTTTTTAAACACCTGCATTAACAACTAAATTATGACCGGCACCTTCTAAATCGAAAATCCATAGACAGAACATTGCTTCTGAGCGTTTCCTTGCTAGCTTTGCAGCTCCTTTCTGTTTGACAAAAATTGTGCAATTTTTTCCATGTTCGTATTTCTTTATATTGTTCGTGATGCCACAGAAATTGCTGACTGACATTTGTCGATATCAACGGTTACATGCTTGTTGTGAGCTTCTTGCTTGTTCTTGGGCGCTAGTTTAACCGTAGCTTCGCTGTACCTCGTCACGTGACCTAGTTCCTGGCACTGCCGCGTCACCACTTCGCCTTCCCAGGCAATTGGTATTGTTGCGTTCTCTACAACGAAAACTACAGAATTCGTTTCGGTAGTTGGGCGAGGGAGTCAAGATTGGTCAGAAGAACTTTCACTGCGTTTCTTAAGAAGTATTGGTGCGTCCGAATTTCTTGCCACTTGGGATGTAACAGGTAAGTGCTTTTCATGTAACGTACTATTATTATGGCGCATGCACGTTACTCAAAAGTCACAATTTTTCTTCTTCAAGATTGCAGAATAGGATTTTTCTTAAGATCTGTCACTTCAAAAATTGGCAAGTCGGCAAATAAGCACGCGTCATCCCAATAGCTAGGAAAGCGAAGTGAAGTGATACGGCGATGACTAATTTGTTGCCCCTTATTCCATAATCAGATACGACACATGGAAATTACGACAGATGTCGAGTGTCAGTTCTTTGAAACGAACAAGCGCAGTGCAGTGAGTTAATATATTTCGACTACCATTAGTACCCGTCGAAGCCAGATTGTGTATTTATTGCCTTATTATGTTACTCCATCTCCTTATTCTTCCTCTCTCCATTGCCTTCCGCCCCACTGTTTGACCGTTTCACGTCTTTTTATTTTCCAGATCTACATAGATTTCAGACACAGTGCGGCAATTCTCGATATTTGAGTTATGTTTACATCTATACCGCCATGCTGAACATGACAGTTTAGATGTAATCACGTATTAAAAGCTTTGAGACTGGTCACTCAGTGGCCGAAACCAAGGTAGTTCTGAAAAGTTCAAAAATTAAAATTCAAAATTCAAATGTTTGTATAGCTTATGGGACTTAACTACGGGGTCATCAGTCCCAAAACTTACAAACTACTTATGAACTAGCTAATCCTAAGGACGGCACAAATATCCATGCCCGAGGGGGGATTTGAACCCCCGAACGTAGTGGCCGTGCAGACCGTGACTGGAGCGCCTCAGTCCCCTCGGCCACCGCGGCCGACTGGAAAGTAAAAAGTAAAAACAAAGATTTGTTTAGATAATATTCCACAAACGTTTTGTAAAAAACAAAGAACAAAAAAGAAAGGGGGGCGGCAATTTAGCAGCTGGCACGGGGCGGCACTTGGGCTTGCGCCGGCCCTGACTGCAGCATTGAAGGGAGGAAATGGCAGTGGTGCGCGATGCACCCTCCAGCACACCTAACAACAAACCGAGTTAATAATTCACTTCCATCCAGATCCGACCTAAGCTGAAAGCTTAAAAACCCTGTTTAACTTGAAAGTCAACCTAAAAGCTGTTGCAAAAATTTCTACAGAACAGAAAGACAAGAGATCTAATCAACAAAAACGTAAGAAAATCAGTCATTGATATCCAGAGTTTATCTGAAATTATTCCAGGCGTCCATGTGTTATGCTCTTGTATCAAAATTTTCACCCCCTCTACCACTCATAGGGAATCTTACTGTCGGATTTATTTATCCCAGTTGCAAATTATACGCATGCTCAATTTGTCAGAAAGTGCCTCAGGCGTTACAGAGCTCCACCTGTAAATGGAATGAATTGTCGCAGCCTTTCTGCAGGAGATAATTTCTGCACATTGCAGCACTATATGTGCTGTGAGCCAGTGTGCTAAGCACAACCATTGAGAAGAACTTCAAGTGGACCGCCGCGGCGGTGCGCTATTACACCCTCACCCGCCCCTCTACGGTAGGTAGGTGGTTTCTAGCTCCAGCACTAATGCGCTGCTCAAATGTTCAAATCTTTGTAAAACTATCGGACCAAACTGCGTGGTCATCAGTCCGTAGCTTACAAACTACTTAAACCTAGGTAAACTAACCTAAGGACAACACACACACCCATGCCCCAGGGAGGACTCGAACCTCCACGGCGAGGAACCGCGCGCTCCGTAGCGAGACGCTTTAGACCACTCGGCTACTTTACCGCGGCAATGCGCTGTCATCAAGTTCTTAGATATGTTTAACATTTCAAGACTCAATCTCATAGAGAAGTTTGTTTAAAATCAATGACAAATTTGTACCGAAAGGAACAAACAAGAAAGTGACCAAATGAAAAGGTGTTTCAAAAATGGATGGGGCAAGTAGTTTACTTGCTCTGACAGCCAGTATTTTTGCTTCTACCAAGCTACGATTTGTGCGCTCTGCTGCTTGAACAAGAATTGGTTTAAGAAAATGGCCTCTGTTGCTTATTAATAGTTTTGTGTCCCTGCCTCGTCGCCGCTTTTGTGTCTCGTATGTGTCGGTGGCCGAGTGGAACGAGACCGACACAGTAACAAAGATAGCAGGCCGGTGCAGGTACGGAGGGGAGCAGCCAGAAACTATAAACACTCGAGTAAATTAGAAAGAGATATATATATTGCACAGAATGTAACAATACTTAACTTTTACATAGTACTGCAGAATGTTGGTACATAGTTGTTAGAGGCCTGCCTAGTGCCTGTACGATAGAAAAGTCTTCACTGGTGCCTATCTGATTACGAAGGTCCTAACTGGTTGCTATCTCCGTCCGAAGTGCCGATGTCGTTCAGTGGTGGCCACGAGCGGCGTTGTCGCAGAGGGCGCTCGTGGCTGTCGTCGTAAGAACGCCGCGCCGTGCGTGCATGGCGGCGCGCGGCGAAAGTAGGTGGCGCGCACTTCGTACTTGTGCGACACCACACCCCTCCCCCCCCCCCCCCCCCCCAAACCGCCGCGCCGTCGTGGCGTAGGGCTGAGGGCCACGGCGACGGCACTGGGAGGGCCTGGGCGGGGGCGTTACTGGTGGGACGGGCGTCGTAGCTGAGGCTGGGATCGAGACGCCGTCCGCGCCCCGGCATCCGCCTTGCGATCCTCCAGGAAACCCGGCGAAACCTGAGGAAGAGCGCACACCCCCGCCCAGAGGGAGCAGGTCATCTTCTGAGGTGCGTGGCCCAAGCTGGGGGGGCCCGCACGGTCCCGGAGTCCCTCTCGGTGACGCTGTCATCTGCGGCGGCGACGGAGGCGGAGGGGCCGACTGCGTAGGAGGCGCGTCGACATCCATCGGGAGCTCGTAGCCCGGGGAAGCTGGGCCCGGCGGCGAGCGATGTGGCTGTGCTCCCTGGCGGTGAACTGGGTCTGGAATCAAGAAACCGGAGACAGGATCGCGCGGCCTGTGCAAGCGCAATTGGTTTGCGTGGCGCCGCAGCTCCGACCCTGTGGAAGAACGTACAACATACATATTGCGACCGAGCACGCGCTGAATGGTGCCTGGCAACCATGTCTTCTTCATACCAGCAAACACCCTGTACAGCACCGGCGTAGAAACCTGAAAACGCGTAGCGCCATACGAACCGACTCGGTGCGTGGGAGGCTGCAGCAGGTGAAGGAGAGTGCGGTGACGGCGGCCGTGTAGCAGCTCGGCAGGAGACGGGCCGTCACGTGGCATGCACCGATACGTAGACAGGAAAATTTGAAGAGCTTGCTGCCTGGAGTGCTGACCTTTCATCTTCTCCATGTGAGACTTGAATGTTCGAACGAAACGTTCTGCTTCACCATTGGACTGAGGGTGAAAAGGTGCGGTAGTGATATGCTGAATGCCATTCACACGACAAAACCGTTGAAATTCCGCACTAACAAACTGAGGTCCATTGTCACTGACAATTGTTTCAGGCAAACCTTCGATGCAAAACACTGATGTTAAGGCACTGATTGTACTAGACGCTGTTGTTGAGTTCATGGCAATCACAAAAGGGAACTTGCTGAAAGCGTCTACAACAATTAACCATCGCGTATTCCAGAAAGGTCCGGCAAAGTCAATATGTAAAAGTTGCCATGGTCCTTTGGGGCGTGGCCAGTCTGAGAAACGTTGCGGAGGAGCCGCCTGATGTTCCGCACAAACGGTACACTGTGACGTCATACTCTCTATCTGTGAGTCCATACCAACACAGGTACAATGACGTCTGGCCAATTGCTTTGTCCTAACAATACCCCAATGTCCTTGATGCAGGAGGCGTAACACTTCACGTTGCAGGGAACGAGGAACAATCACTCTTGTTTGGTCGTTGTCCGTATGTAACAACAGAACACCCTGACTTAAAGGTAATGCATGACGTTGTGCAAAATAACGTCGAACCAGAGGCCGATCAATGTCTTTGGCTCTGGCAGGCCAACCTGAGCGAACAAAACGCGCTACCACACTTAAGTCTGCATCCGCAGCTGTTTCCTGTGCGACCCGACGAGAGTTCAAAGGGAAATCTGCGACAGCGGTAGCATCTCTGGAGTCTATCTGACAACATGCCATTTCCGAAGAATCAAACGACACATCCTGGCCAACCGGAAGTCGGGAAAGTGTGTCCGCGTTGGCGTGTTTAGTGGTAGGTCGGTACAAAATCTCATACTGATAATTAGACAGTATTAAGGACCATCTCTGAAGCTTTTGTGCCGTTCGTGGCGGAATTGGCTTTGTGGGTGAGAACAACGACGTGAGAGGCTTGTGGTCTGTCAACAAATAGAATTTTCTGCCATAGAGATAATGATGAAACTTTGTGACGCCGTAAATGATTGCTAAGGCCTACTTTTCTATCTGACTGTAATTCTGTTGCGTCGGCGTCAGCAGCTTGGATGCAAAGGCAATAGGACGATCGTGAGATCCAATGCGATGTGAGATTACTGCGCCCAGACCGTACGACGAGGCATCCACTGCTAGCACTACAGGCTTCTGGGGGTCAAAGGGAATCAAACATGCATCACTGAGTAGTGCTGACTTTAAGTTGTCAAAGGCAACCTGGCAATCTTTGAACCATACAAAAGGAACATTCTTCCTACGTAAGTGATGCAGTGGAGCTGCAATCTGAGAGGCATTGGGAATAAACCTGAAATAATAGTTCAGCTTTCCCATTACTGCTTGCAATTCATGCACATTCTTAGGAGGAGGCAAGTCTTTGATCGCTCTAAGATGTGACTGTAAGGGATGAATTCCTTGGGCATTAATCACATGGCCTAGGTACTCTATTTCAGTTTGAAAAAACGAACACTTTGCTTTATTACAACGTAGACCTGCTGCAGTCAACACTTTGAAAAGGCACACCAGGTTTGCTAAATGTTCTTCAACTGTACGTCTGGATACCACAATGTCATCTAAATAGTTCGAACAACAAGGTACCGAAACTGTCAGCTGTTCCAAAAAGCGCTGGAAAATAGCGGGGGCGGAAGAACTGCCAAAGGGTAGGCGTTGAAATTGAAAAAGGCCCATGTGAGTATTAATGACGAAAAATTTTTTTGACTCGTCATCAAGCGGAATTTGTAAGTATGCCTCTGCTAAATCAATCTTGGAAAAGAAGCGAGACTGTCCTAATTTGTCCATAAGTTCGTCAGGTCTGGGCAGGGGATAAGTGTCTACAATTGTTTGACCGTTCACTGTTGATTTGAAGTCCGCACAGAGACGAAGTTTTCCTGACGGCTTGGGTATAATTACTATAGGCGAGGCCCACTGACTCGCAGAAACAGGAGAAATCACCCCACTATCTTGCCAACGTTTAAGTTCCTCGGCAACTGTAACACGCAATGCGATAGGCACTGGTCTAGCTTTACGAAATTTTGGAACTGCAGAGTCCTTTAAAGTTACATGTGCCACGAAGTCTTTTGCACAACCTAGTTCCGGCGAAAACAAGTCACCGTATTTTTCACACAATGCATTAATTTTCTCCTGAGGCACTACTGACGAAATTTGAAGCACATCTCTTTGAATTGATAAACCAAACAAGTCAAAAGCATCTAGTCCAAAAATGTTCTGTGTAGATTTGGCCTGAAGAACTACAAAAGCAACTGTTTTTGTAACACCTTGAAAAGAGGCAGGCAGGCTACACGTTCCTAGCACGGGAATATTTTGACCTGTGTACGCTGTTAGCACTTGCTGTGACGGCGACAATTTTGGCGAACCCAGAAGTTCATAAGTGTCTTTATTAATTAATGTAACAGAGGAACCAGTATCAAGCTGAAATTGCACAGTCTTATTTTCTATGGAGAGATTTGCAAAAAGTTTTTGCTTGCGGCGCTCGACAGGTGCGCGAATGTGGGCAACGTCTGCTACGGTTTGTTTACTGTGCTTGCGCGGGCCGCGTAGTGAAGTAAGCGGCGCAGACGCGGCACGCAGCGGATTAACAACACTGTCACTAGATGGCACTACCGCCGGATCGGCGTCCGCGCAATGCGAGGCTACTACAGAGTCACTAACTACTGCACTACACTTTTGAGTAGCTACTTGATGTCTACTGTCACTAGCTACACAGTACTGGGCACTATTACAAGGAGCAGTTGCAGAAGGCACTATTTTCACTACAGGATTGCACTGTACATAATCATTTTGCTTGTCCCGAACCCTTTTCCGTTGCACTGTTTTACGCGCCCGTCGGCGCTTGCTACGTGGTGCACTATATAGTTTTGCCATAGGCGCAGAACTACATTCTTGAAATTGAGATCCAAGGAAAGCACTGTTCAATTCCACAGCCCGTATAACATTTACAGAATGAACTGTTCTCGCACTTTGCGAAGCACTGTTTCTAACGTTACTGTTCTTTGAGTTTTTAATTTGCATACACACAGACTGCACATGTCCCGATTTGCCACATTGATAACAGGTTGCGTTGCGACTAGGGCAATGAGCACGCTTGTGGCGAGACACACACTGAGGGCAAGACTTACGAACATTTTTCTGAAATGAGCGTTGGAGCCCGTTATTCACATTACTGTTTCTAACCCGACGGGGCGATCTTTGTGTCACACTTTTACACCGGCTACTGTTCACTGTCTGTTCAGCACGGCCTGTACTATTGTAAGAATCACTAGTGCTACACTGAGAACTACGGCTAGGAAAGCGTCCGTTACGGCGCACTGAATTTACACTGTGGCTTTGCATTTCTACATCTGCTAAGTCAAAAGTATCATGCGCTTCAATAAGCTGCAGTACACTGTCTAATGAGGGGTCGGACTGTTTTAGAATTGCTGCCCGAATTCTAGGATCCTGAATGTTCTGCGTAATCGCATCCCTCAACATCACGTCACTATACGAAAGTCCACAAGAGCAAGTAAATTTACATTTGCGGGTTAAGCCCTTCAATTCCGTAATCCATTCCTGGTGTGACTGCTCAGGTAATTTTTTAAGTATGAAAAATCGGTACCGCGCAGCAGCGACGAGAACTTTTCTCTCGTAATGAGCATTCAGTGCATCTACAATTTGTTCAAAGTCTACATCACGAGGAGATGCGTGAGGGAAAAGTTTTTGCAATAATACGAAGGTCTGGGGGCCCACAATCGCTAAGAAAAGGTTCTTCACTCTCTGACCTGTAATTTGATGAGCCGCGACGAGTTCTTGAAACTGTGCGAAGTAGTCGCTCCATTCTTCCTCACGTTCGTTGTACTGGCGAAATGTAGGAAGCGGTGCAGCGGCAGGTGTGGGCTGCTGATGTGACGGCTGTTGTTGAGTTGTCGTCAACTGCGCCACTGCCTGGAGAAGTTGTGTTATTTGCGCCGTCTGTAACTGAATAATTTCCATTAAGTTTGGGTTCGGGGTAGTGGCCACGCTGACCGATTAGGCGCCGCGCATACAAGTAAATTATAACAAAACACAAATGCAATATGAAAGAGGACGCTCTCTGTAACAAAAAAGTCCACAAAACACGGAACAAATTATCTTCCCCCAAAATTCTTATAATAAGGGTGGGTGGGCGGGAGCAATTTCTGCGTGCTCCGACTGCTGCTGACTGGCTGCTGCAAGCGGGCTGGTCCAAGGTTCGTCTATCACTCCTCGTCGCCACTTTTGTGTGCCTGCCTCGTCGCCGCTTTTGTGTCTCGTATGTGTCGGTGGCCGAGTGGAACGAGACCGACACAGTAACAAAGATAGCACGCCGGTGCAGGTACGGAGGGGAGCAGCCAGAAACTATAAACACTCGAGTAAATTAGAAAGAGATATATATTGCACAGAATGTAACAATACTTAACTTTTACATAGTACTGCAGAATGTTGATACATAGTTGTTAGAGGCCTGCCTAGTGCCTGTACGATAGCAAAGTCTTCACTGGTGCCTATCTGATTACGAAGGTCCTAACTGGTTGCTATCTCCGTCCGAAGTGCCGATGTCGTTCAGTGGTGGCCACGAGCGGCGTTGTCGCAGAGGGCGCTCGTGGCTGTCGTCGTAAGAACGCCGCGCCGTGCGTGCATGGCGGCGCGCGGCGAAAGTAGGTGGCGCGCACTTTGTACTTGTGCGATACCACAAATAGTATTACAGAAGTTTTTGAACATGATCATGCACCCAGGTAACGTCCGAAATGGGAAGACTCCTTTAAAAAATAGGCATTATTTAAATAATTTTGTTGAAGTTGTAGGAATGCTGCGACAGGTGTAGGTCCTTGGTAGTTTCTGATACAACATATTATGTAGGTTTTCAAGAAATTAGGCTTTGGTATTGTGATACTGTATCTGATATATTTTCACATTAACTTATGAATCAGCCGGCCGCAGTGGCCGAGCGGTCTACGGCGCGCCAGTCACATTCTGCACAGCCGCTGCGGTCGGGGGTTTGAATCCCCCCTCGGGCATGGATGTTTCTATTGTCTTTAGTATAAGGTAGTTCATAAGTAGTTTGTAAGTTTATTGACTGATGACCCCGCAGTTAAGTCCCTTAAGCTTAACAAACATTTGAACATTTGAACTTATGAATCTAACACAGATGGAGCTAAATAATCTTAAGTTCATCTACCTTAATTGCATAGTAATTAAAACACTGTTTTACGAAAGTAGGAATCAAATTATTCTGTGAATTAGCTACGATACAGGATAAACAGACATGACCTTTTCAAGACAATGGTTTATCTTTAAATATAAATGATTTTCCTGCATGTCTAAGATACTTACAGTTAAGAAATCTTTAGATTATTTGTATTCTCAGTCTTCAAAAAGGTAACTTATTTTATAAATTTTACAATTACTTTTATATTTTTCAACTGCCAGTTAACTACGTTCTTTACCTTGTCAACTTTTCAAGGCAATATTTTAACTTAAAATATCATCAAGGTCTATTTTGAGAGGGGGAAAAAGGTTTTCTCTGTGATACTGATCACAGAAAGTCGTGAAATAAAGTTAGAATCAGACTCCGAGCCAAGGAAACGTTCAAATGTCGCCGAGTGTTGAGCAGTTACAGATTGAATGCCGGTGTATTCAACGCAAGCGTCACACACGCTTATAACAGCCGAGCAAATCCGCTGTTGCAGATCATTATCTTGGCACTGGTCATCCTATGGAATACAACAACGCAGAGATTCTGGCATGCACTTCCATATATTGGGATAGTGTTATTAGTCCTCGGGCGGCAGCGTCAATTGTTATAACTTCAGCAGCAGCGCGGTGCAGATTTGCTGCCACTGTGTATTCCAAGTTACAGACCTAGTATGTAGCTACTAAGTGATCGTAATGACAAACATAGTTTCATGTACAGGTAGAAATCTAACATTTGTTAATAACTGAATAAGTATATCAATTACCTTCGGTGTATAACAAATGTAATATTATTCCGAAAGTGGACAATAATTATGTATAATGGACCAAGCAGTATTTCGTTACTTCCCTGTGGTTCCTGTCAAAAAAAAAAAATGTTCAAATGTTTGTTAAGCTTATGTGACTTAACTACGGGGTCATCAGCCCCTATGTGGTTCCTGTCACTTGAGTAATTAGTGTCAGCTTTTTACTGTGTTATGTACACATATTTACCTCAATCATCTTATCGTCTACCATGAATGAGAGAGCTTGCGTCTCTGACCTCACGCCCCTTGCGTTCCTTGTGGAACCGGGAAGATTTTTGATATTCTTTTTCAGTATTTGGAGTGCTGCTTGTATGGCGTTTTACTCCACAGAGAGGTACCGTCTTCAATATCAGATTCATTGCGTCTGAAATCTTGTTGGGGATCGGAACTAGGATTTACATTTGAGTAGTAGTATTCTGTTCATGTCCTGATGAGGAAGCTACACAAAAATCACTAAGATCTTCATTACTTGTCATTTTCTCATCTGTTAGACCCATACCACGTCTACGAGACCTGAAGATTAAATTATGTAGTAGAATAACACTCATTTTCGCATTATGTAAGACTTAAAAAGGGTTAAAAATTAGATTGATGGAAACTGCAGCATGGCTAATCAGGAGAAACTAGAGGACAATTTATCGAGAGCTTAACTTCTGCCGGCCGCGGTGGCCGAGGGGACTGAGGCGCTCCAGTCACGGTCTGCACGGCCACTACGGTCGGGGGTTCGAATACCCCCTCGGGCATGGATATTTGTGTCCTCCTAGTTCGTAAGTAGTTCATAAGTAGTTTGTAAGTTTAGGGACTGATGACCCCGTAGTTAAGTCCCATAGACTATACAAACATTTGAACATTTGCTTAACTTCTATTTACGAAATAAATTTAAATTTTTGAGCATTCTAATATTTAGGGTAAAATTTATACTAGAAGTATTTACTAGAAACTACCACAAATCTATTTGCAATAAAAACTTAACGTAAGACAAAACAATTCAAATCTACTTACATGACAGGCAGCGCGGTGCAAATCTGCTACCAGTGATGCACTCCCTAAAAAAACTTTTTTTGGGTGGACACAGCCGTCCACTAGAAACTCAGAACCTTCACTGACATCAACGTTAAGGCTTAAATGAGGAATAGCTAAAGCGGAAATACAGCATTTCCATTATTGCGACAACAGCGAGCATTTCAAGAAAAGTGGTAGCATATTTACACCAGCGCTGCCAAAATGTTCAAATGTTTGTAAATCTATCGGACCAAACTGCGTGGTCATCAGTCCGTAGCTTACAAACTACTTAAACCTAGGTAAACTAACCTAAGGACAAACACACACACCCATGCCCAAGGGAGGACTCGAACCTCCACGGCGAGCAACCGCGCGCTCCGCAGCGAGACGCTTTAGACCGCTCGGCTACTCCACTGCGGCCCAGCGCTGCCGCTCGAGGGTTAAGGAAGCTGTTTAAATTAAGCTTAGCAAGCGACCTTATAAATAGAGAGGTAGTTTTTGTTTAAATTCTGCTTAGAATCTGTCCCTGTATTACGTTAAAAAACAGAGTGACAAAATTAAAGCTGCCTCACTATCACTATCGACATTTCTGATGTTGGTCATCTTTGGTTGTATTGACTTTGCGGTTACTTGTACTGTATCGTTCCTGTTACCCTTTACAAATGTTCATTTGTAGTACTTATGGGACTTAACTACGGGGTCATCAGTCCCTAAACTTACAAACTACTTATCAACTAGCTACAACTAAGGCCTGCACAAATATCCATGCCCGAGGGGGGATTCGAACCCCCGACCGTAGTGGCCGTGCAGAACGTGACAGTCGTGCCGCAGACCGCTCTGCCACCGCGGTCGGCACCCTTTTTAATCCGAGGTATTAAATTCGCTTGCACATTGCTCCCTTGAGAGCAGTTGTGCCTTGAGAACGGCAGGGTGTTCCTGTTGAAATAACGGCTGTGGTAGACGACGTCACCCGGCACCATACCCGTAAGTTGTTTGAAGTACCAATTCATTGGAAATCAGGTGTTGCTTCACACTTGGTGGGAGTGAAACATTCATTGTGAGCGGCTCCTTCACTCCCTGTGAAGCCTCTCACTAACTGAGAGAGAAGCGGCCGCCCAAGCGCAGGGTCGTGGTCGCATCCTGTCTGGCGGCAGATCACCTCGGTCACGTCAGCTGTCACAGCTAATGCATACGTCCTTATGTGCAATTTCAAGGCAAGTGGATAAGTGGCTCAAAAAAGAAATACTGCACTTGACCTAAACAAATATACCATGCACTAGGGCTGCTTCACAATTGGGATTATCTTGAACCCAGAAAGGAAAAAAAGATTCTGTTGTGTTTTCAGAGGCAACAGAGAGTTAGTACTATGGTTTTCGGATAGCTAGCAGAAGCGTCTTATGGAATATCGCCACAATTGTGCGATTGCATTCGTGATTTCCTATCAGAAGAAAGAACACAGTTCGTAGTAATTGACGGTAAGTCATCGAGGAAAACAGAAGTGATACCTTGCGTTCCCCAGAGAAGCGTTATAGGCCCCTACTCTTCCTTGTGTTTATAAACGACTAACTGTAAACCCGGCTTTTATCCTAAACTCTCCTAGTCCACCTGCCCTCCCCCCTCTCTCTGCATCCACCTCTTTCTCTTCTATCTCTCTGTTCGTTTCCACTTTTCCCTCTTTCGGCAAAGTTTTCTGCGAGGTACCCAAACATTTACGTACACAGTGATCTTCCTCTTGGTTTAAAGGTCATGTGTGCAAAAATTCATAAAGATTGAAGTTAAACAATGCATTTTATAAAGTTCCGTAAGTTAAGTACCCTCTACCATTTATCGAACGAAATTTTATACAGACAGTGACATTCCTCTTGTTTTTAAGGTGGAATATGCAAAATTTCATCAATATGGGAACAAAACTATCGATTTCTATGCAATAGAAGCGCAGAACGCAGGGTCACATTGAAAAATGCACTTTGTTGTTCTCAAATATTCCAGTTTTATTTCATACAATCCTTGTTCTGAGAATAACGAAAACAATACAGAAAGGACCTGTGAAATCGCTCGAGCCGTTTTTATGATGCAAAGTACCCACCCCCATGCGCCGTATGAAACGTAACGTAGATGGTGACCTTCCTCTTCTTTTGAAGGTAAAGCGTGCGAAATTTCGTGAAGATCGGAATCAAACTGAAGATTTCGTGAGTCTGTAGGAGAAGTATGCTCCGCCATGCACCTATCACAAAATACTTTCTTAGCTGACCTTTTCTACTTATAAACTACATTCCTGCCAAATTTCAGCTTCATAAGTGAAGTAGTTTTCGATATTACGTGTTTAGTCAGCGAGTGAGTGAGTGTCCTTTCGCTTTTATATAGATAGAGATTTAGAAAACAGATTGCTTAATTTTGCATGCAAGACAATTAAGGTAGACTTGCAGACAAAAATAAATAATAACACGCAAATCTGTAATGCTAACTTTATTTGTTACGAGGTCATGCCTGATGCGACAGTTTTACGGCATCTACAGCAAAACTGTTGTGTGGGGTAGGCTTCTTTTCATCATTTTGTGTGGGGGTTACAAAACGCTTCATAAACGTCCGAAATTGCATGCAAACTTTGTTGCAGGTCCATAACTACTCCCATTTTCCAAAAATTGACGCATTAACCTGGGTATTCTCACGCGGTGACTTCTCATTATTTATGATGTAATATCTTTTTGTCGCCGGCCGCGGTGGCTGAGCGTACTGCGGCGTGTCGGTCACAGTCTGCACGGCCACTACGGTCGGGGGTTCGAATCCCCCCTACTGATGACCCCCTACTTAAGTCCCATAAGCTATACAAACATTTGAACATTTTTGAAAGGTTACGAATGTGGTTAATGAACCCTTTGCCAGGCACTTGCTGAGTATCTATTAGACGTAGATGTAGATGTGTGCACAGATTTATTAGTTCATATGCTGGCCCCATGAGGCTCTGTTTTGGCTCGTTTGTTACATTCAAGAACTATTGTTTCGTTTATTACTCAAACTTTCTTCTATACACGCTCCATCAAAGGCTAAGATTATTGGTAAGTCACTTTTTTATAATTTTGTACTTCCATAACTTTATCCATAATCAGGTCAATGTTTTTATAAAGTAAACGTTATGAAAGTATAAATTACTGATTTTTCAAGCTTAATATGAAAAAGTATGCTACTTGGGTCCAGTGTTTTTCTTATGTGATTTGAGCTCCAGTAACCTTGAATTACATTTCTAAACTTCGAATACCAAATCAATGTGGGGTCAAGTAGCCTGTAAAATACATTTCCTTGTATAAGTAAGTTACTACAAAACGAAGAAAGCTTAGGGTTTCATGTCATTTTCAACAAGGTCATTAGAGACGGAGCTCACGTTCGGATTTTTGGGTAAGGATGGGGAAGGTTAATGGCGCTGTCCTTTCGAAGGAACCATCCCAGCATTTGTCTGCATGTAGGGAAATAACGGAAGACCTAAATCTGGATGGCCGGAGGTGGATTTCAACCACCCTTGTTACCACTACCCTATCTTACCTCCCTCTGCCAGTACTTTACTGTTTCTAAAAACGTATGAAAGGTTCAAAAAACAGTGTTGGGAAAATAAAATCTCCAGAACTTCTGGAGAAAAGTCTTTTTACACTTTACTTGAAGCACAATATATAAATAGTTACAATTATCCCGAATTCTTCAAATTTGTTCTCAGTTCCTCTTAAATGTTCAAATGTTTGTAAAGTTTATGGAACTTAACTACGGGGTCATCAGACCCTACACTTACAAACTACTTATGAACTACTTACGAACCAGGACGGCACAAATATCCATGCCCGAGGGGGGATTCGAATCCCCGACCGTAGTGGCCGTGCAAACTGTGACTGAAGCGCCTCAGTCTCCTCGGCCACCGCGGCCGGCCTCAGTTCCTCTATGTGTTCATAAACCATTCATTCGATTCCAATGAAACTTCGGTGAACTGTTCACCGTACGCCCACGAAGGTTCCTGACCCGAAAACAAAAGAGCACGACACATAGCTCAGGAGATATGACGTCATAAATAATGAGAGGCCACCGTGTGAGAATGCTCAGATTTATGCATCAATTATTAGAAAATGGGAGTAGTATAGGGACCTACAATAAACTTTGCATGTAATTTCGGACGTTTATGAAGCATTTTGTAACTAACCCCCCCCCCCCCCACACACACACACACAAAAGGATGAAACGAAGTCTACCGCCCAACAGTTTCGCTGTAGATCCCGTAAAACTGTCGCATCAGGCATGACCTTGTATCAAATAAATTTAGCATTACAGATTTGCATGTTACTATTTAATTTTATCTTTAAGTCTCCCTTAATTTGCTTTCATCCAAAATTAAGCAATCTGTTGTCTTAATCTCTATTTACATAAAAACAAAAGGACACTCACTCACTGACTAAACACGAAATCTCGGAAACTACTTCACCTACGAAGCTGAAATTTGGCAGGAATGTAGTTTATAGGCAGGAAACGTCAGCTAAGAAAGTATTTTGTGATAGGTGCATGGCGGAGCATGCTTCTCCTACAGACTCACGAAATCTGTAGTTGCATTCCGATCTTCACGAAATTTCGCACGCTTGACCTTCAAAATTAGAGGAAGGATACCGTCTACATCAAGTATCACACGTTGCATGGCGGAGGGTACTTTGCAACATAAAAATGAATCCCTAAATACCTTGGTCGCACCATAACTTGACAACGGCTCGACCGATTTCAACAGATCCTTTTTTTGTTGTTTTTGTTATTCTCAGAACAAGGGTGTATGAAATAAAACTTGAATATCTGAGAACAAAGTGCGTTTTTCAATGTGACCCTGCGTTTCTATTGCATAGAATCTATAATTTTGTTCCGATATCCATGACATTTTGCACACTCTACCTTAAAAACAAAAGGAATGTCACTGACTGTATAAAATTTCGTTCGATGGGTGGTGGAGGGTACTTATGAAATTTTACTAAATGCATAGTTTTGCTTCAATCTTTATGAATTTTTGCACCCATGACCTTTAACCAAGAGGAAGATCACTGGATACATGTTTGTATGGTACACGACAGAGGGTACCTTGTAGAAAACGTTGCCGATAGAGGAAAAGATGAAAACGAACAGAGAGATGGGAGAGAGAGAGAGAGGTGGATGCAGGGAGAGGGAGGAAGGGGATATGGACTACGATAATGTAGGATAAATAAACAACCGGGCAACGCCGGGTTTACAGCTAGTTTTGTATAAAACGTTCTAGTAATGATTTGTAAAATATTACATACAATGGTGACAGAATCACTGGGAAAAAGGATTGGGCTTAACTTAGTAACTGTGAATCTCCCTTTACAACGAAGGGAACACAAATAAAGGCTGGGCACGCGTGCGCAAATGGCATTCAGTCACTCGCTGTCCGTATTTGTAGTCGTTTGTTCGATTTCCGCTAATTGGAGGTTGTTCAAATGTTTGTAAATCTATCGGACCAAACTGCGTGGTCATCAGTCCGTAGCTTACAAACTACTTAAACCTAGGTAAACTAACCTAACGACAACACACACACCCATGCCCCAGGGAGGACTCGAACCTCCACGGCGAGCAACCGCGCGCTCCGCAGCGAGACGCTTTAGACCGCTCGGCTACTCCACCGCGGCTTCCGCTAGTTGTCAGGTGATTGTTCTGCGAATCATTAAAGGATGTTCGTGCTCTCTCTACTTCGGCGCTAGTAGTACAGAAAGGTTTTGTCTGCTATTATACCGTCGCATGCCAGAAATGTATAAAGTGAAATACTGCAACTTTGCCGCTGTATCTATTTTTACGCATCTTTCAGTTGTGATCGCACTCGTAGAAGTACTGGAATTTCTTTAACTGTTGAAAAATAAATGTTCCAATTAACATGTAATAAATTTCGCTTATTAAACTATTGAAATACTGAATGCAAACACCACTTTAATAAACAAGGCATGCAGCATTATACTTGAAGGAATAAATTAAGTTTCATTTACTGCAGAATTAAAGGAGGTAGATTTATCGTATTACGACTTCTGCATAGTAAAGTGAGTATCTTCGCCGAATTAGAAAGGTAGATGTCATAATTTTTGGGAGAATGGATTGCACTCTATCGCTCTGCAGTAATTAATGTTAACATGACAGAATCGATTTTGAAGCGACATAAAAGAAGATACAGGTACCGGTACTAGGAAAATGAGTAGTAAATTAGTTGCATGTAGTAATAGTAGTAGTGTTCTTTTCAGGTCTTTACGCCAATAAAGTAGGTCTTTTTAATAAGGGCATCTACACATCATAAACGGCAAAAGGAGGAATGTTAACTAGCATAATGAATGAGCTGATAGGAGCTCAATATGAAATAAAAGCCAAAAACAGAAGTTGATTGAATAGCAAAAGCATGTTTAATTAGTAACGGTACATAATTTAATGACACAGAGACGTTCGAAATAATATGGCGACTGCTTATTAAATCGCTCGTATGGGATAGAGTGAAGGTGTGCGAACAATTACAATATTGCTGGCGCGTGCGAGCGGCTGTTTCACGTATCTACGAAGTAAACAGGTGTTACATATAATAAAACATTCTCATTAAGTACTTATACACAAAATTTAGTTAAAAGCTACATTAACAGCAATACAGTATTATTTTTCATTGTGCTCTGTTTGACATAATACCTAGGATATTACAGGGGAACAAATCCAAATCGTAGTGAATTTGTGACATTCCTTCCCCTTTTTTTGCTACATCAGTGAAACGTCCGTTGTGTGAAATAAGACGCACTCTTATTTCGTTATGCAAAGTAATCATAAGTGGATCATTATCGCTGAAGGAGTCGTTAATTGTATTTTATCGACAGTTCTATAATTATTTAAATGTTCGCATTAATTTGCTAGAAAAAACTGTTTCGTAACAACTGTTATGCCATTTTGCACCAGCTACAGACAATACAAGTCCATTCTCTGAATAAAAAGCCTGCTTCAACTATTTGCTGTGCAACGTAATACGTGGATGCCTACGAAAGATAATGACATGCATAAGTTAATACATAAACACAAAATCAGAGGTTTCAGGTATTCGACCACCATTTCCCTTACCCTGAGGGACGCCTAAATGACGCAGCATGGGTTGCTTGACACATCCTTGATATTCCTTATCTGAAGATTGTTAATTTTATATTAAATGTCTGACCCCACAAGGGCTTCGTTAACAGACTACTGACTGATTTTCGCCTTAGTATAAGTCCCATTGTTTTCTTGCTCTCTTTTGCTAGTACTACTTTCCTCCTTGTTGTAGTTTTCTCTCATGACCATTCGTTACTATAATTTTCATCCTACTGTACAAACTGTATTTATGTCAAGGTAAACTCTTGTAAGTGGCGAAGTTCTCCTGAACACATCAAAGCCTGGTTTAACTGCATCAACCCCGTAACTGTACAGCATGGAACGTGTTTGCCCATACGCACCTCTTGGGCCGGCCGAGGTGGCCGAGAGGACTGAGGCGCTTCAGTCACGGTCTGCACGGCCACTACGGTCGGGGGTTCGAATCCCCCCTCGGGCATGGATATTTGTGCAGGCCTTAGTTGTAGCTAGTTGATAAGTAGTTTGTAAGTTTAGGGACTGATGACCCCGTTGTTAAGTCCCATAGACTCTACAAACATTTGAACATTTTGCGCCTCTTGTAAGGGGCACTGAAGTCCCGCTGACAAAGGACTATTATTTTTTGTGTCCTAACTTCGTCGCCGCTTTTGTGTCCCAGCCTCGTCGTAGGTGTCGGTGGCCGAGTGGAATGAGACCGACACGCTGGTGCAGGTACGGAGGGGAGCAGCCAGAAACTATAAACACTCGAGTAAACTAGAAAGAGATATATTGCACAGAATGTAACAATACTTAACTTTTACATAGTACTGCAGAATGTTGATACATAGTTGTTAGAGGCCTGCCTAGTGCCTGTACGATAGAAAAGTCTTCACTGGTGCCTATCTGATTACGAAGGTCCTAACTCGTTGCTATCTCAGTCCGAAGTGACCGGTGTCTTTCCGTGGTGGCCACGAGCGGGGTTGCAGCAGAGGGCGCTCGTGGCTGTCGTCGTGAGAACGCCGCGCCGTGCGTGCATGGCGGCGCGCGGCGAAAGTAGGTGGCGCGCACTTTGTACTTGTGCGACACCACATTATTCACTTAACACACGTAAAAGTACTCCCCCGATTTAAATCAGAATAGCATAATTTGTGGTTATGAAACGCCTGCAGGCTCATAAATGTTATATTACATATCATTTAATTCTCAGTTCATAATTTTTCGTTTGTTGAAACTGTCTTAAATTTATGAATATTTTCTTTGCTGTTACGGACAACTCAAATACGTTTACTACATAAACTTCGAAAAAGATTTGTTTAGCGTAACGGAAAGTATAGAAGAGATGCAAAAAATATATGCAGGGAAAATAAATTACAACTTCCCTATCTTCTTTTGATAAGTACTAACCTAATATTGGTACGCATTGTGAAAGGTATGTTTTATTTGTTTATTTATTTTTCTTAGGGTAATTCCGAAAATATGACTGCCGCAAATTTAGGGTTTGCACCGGGTGGCATAAATTCACGCTACATCACTGCAACTGATAACACGATGAACGAAAGGGAAAAGAAATTTATTTGCAATTACGAATCTGGCTATTCGCACGCAGTCGCTTTAATCTTCATGCTAACCATGCAAAACGCGGGGAAATCCAGGTCTAGGGCAAAATTTTTATGTATCACAAATAAAGTATACAGCTGACGTATAGACAGATTCGAAACTACGAATACATCTCCTGTATTGGCCCACTTTAGGTTACGGTAGTAACACTAAAAGTGGGCCTTTGCGATCGTCGTTTGACAGCTCGAAATTTAAATGAAAATAACGGCTTAACCATGAATCTGTCACGAAAATTGAATAACATAATTTCTAGAGGAGACAATTCTCTAAAACATTACTCTCTTATGTTTTTTTTCATATCTCGTATCGTTACAGAGATATTTGCAAAAATAACAGCGATTTTGGGATGTATCTCTGTCTGTCCGCCCGTCTGTCTGTCTGTAACGTGTTCCCTGTTTTTAAGACGAACTGTTCAACCGATCAGCACCAAATTGTGCACACATAATTGTAGACCGCCAGAGACCAGAACCTCTCGTTTTCAATTTTTCGTACAAAAAATAAATAAATAAATAAATAAATTACCGGCCGGTCGCGGTGGCCGAGGGGACTGAGGCGCTTCAGTCACGGTCTGCACGGCCACTACGGTCGGAGGTTCGAATCCCCCCTCGGGCATGGATATTTGTGCCGTCCTTAGGATAAGCTAGTTCTTAAGTAGTTTGTACGTTTAGGGACTGATAACCCCGTAGTTAAGTCCCATAAGCTTAACAAACATTTGAACATTTTTTGAAAAAATACGGTAGTAATACCAAAAAAAGCCATTTGTAAAATAATTATAATAGCAAACGAACTGTTCATCTGACACGAAAATTGAATAACCTAACTGGTAGAGGGGAAAATTCTCTACAACTTCGCTCTATTATGTTTTTTCATATCTTGCATCGTTGCAGAGATATTTGCAAAAATAACGGCGATTTGACGATGTCTGTCTGGCTGTAACGTGTTCCCACTTTTTAGATCGAACCGTTCAACCGATCGGCACCAAACTTTACAGACATAATCGTTGGCTACCAGAGACCAGAACTTCGCTTTTTGAAATATTTCGGACAAGAAATACATTAGTAATACAAAAAAAGCCGTTTGTAATGTAATTTTAATTCCAAATAAACCGTTCATCTGACGCGAAAATTGAATAAACTAATTTGTAGAGGAGAAAATTCTCTACAACTTTTTTCCATATGTTTTTTCCATATCTCGTATCGTTTGAGAGATACTTGCAAAAATAACGGCGTTTTTACACCTTTCATTGAATTACCGAACACCAGCCGTTCGCAGATGCCACGTGACATTCCTCGGCCAGAACTCTGTGGCATACGCCATCTTGCGGTGCGTATTTGATGATTTTCTTATTGTAACTTACACGTTGTCATTTCAGTAGTAATAAATTAAAAAACGCAGCTCCTAACTGATATCTGTAGCGTAGTAGGCAATGCGTTGGACTGTGACGCGGAAGGTCAGTGGTTCGAAACCCACCGCTACCTGAATTTTTTTTCCTAAAAGGGTTTCAGACACTCTTATTAATTAATTTTTTATTATTTAAATTATTATTTAGGTCCAAAAAGTTTCCAAAAACTTATAAAACTACAAATCTAAAGTGTGACGTAAAACACGTCAGTACGATTTTTTCCCTTGAGAAGTGAGCAAAAAGGTTTAAAGAGTTTCTGACGTTGTAAAAAAAAAAAAAAAAAAAAAAAAAAAAAACAGGCATGGTGTGATGAGGCTGCGAATTACGTAAGTTGCAACGGCGGGCAGTGAAGACTGTACAGAGCAGCAGGCTGTTCGCGCCGCGGCGACACAGGAAAAGCCGTCATGGGATATCCCGTGCTCTGCCGGCCGGATGAGGGGGGCCCCACCCGGCTAGCGCTGCGCATATGCTTCATTAACTCAGACGCACCGCCCACCACCAGCTATCACTGCCAATTCATTCGTCACATTTACAAGTACATGTCCTTGCAACTTAGATCACTTAACCCTTTCATGCATGACTTTTTATATTTTTCATTATTTTTGAGATTTTCCTCATTACAGAGGTTTACCTCCAACATAATAATTCGCCCAGAAATGAGTACACCTAGTACATAAGGTTTTACACTAATTATTCAGTATATTTCTCCAGGTGTATCAATCTTGCGTGTCTTCTTCTGCGCCCAGTCTATTCATTGTGAGCTGCGCATTTTGGATCCAGGTGGTCACAGGTCGTCCTTTTCTTCTTCTCCCCTCAGGTTGCCACTCCAGTTCCATTTTCGGTATTCTGGTGTCCTCCATTCTTCATACATGTCCGTACCATCGTAATTTCTTTCTATCCATCACCTCGTCTTCTTTTATTTCCATTGCCGCGGTGGAGTAGCCGAGCGGTAAGCCGCAGGGAACCGAGATCTTCTGAACTATACAACGAACATTAAGATCTATTAAATAAAAATAATGAAATAAAATCATAGTAATGTGAATAAAGAGAATTTATTTGTTTTGTCTCTACACATTCCCCTTCCTTTTCTTTCTTTCTGTTCCCTTAAAAAAAATCGGTCTAAAGCACCTCGCTGCGAAGCGCGCGGTTGCTCGTCGTGGAGTTTGGAGTCCTCTCTGGGGCATGGGTGTGTGTGTCCGTAGGTTAATTTACCTAGGTTTAAGTAGTTTGTATGCTACGGACTGATGACCACGCAGTTTGGTCCGATAGATTTACAGACATTTGAACATTTTTTATTTCCATCCTCTTTATTACTTTGGCGTTTCTTCTTTTTTCTTTCCTGGAAATTCTGGCCGATGTTCTCCAGAAATCCATCTCTAAAGCTTGTAGTTTCTTCTGGTTAATGGTCCAGGTTTCCGCTCCGTACAGAACTACACTCTCAAATTATATATATATATTGATCTTTTCATTACATTTCTACTCCATAGGACTGAGTTGAGCATCCCAATGACCTTTCGTCCACTGCTAATTCTTTTATTAATTTCTGAGTCGGATTTTTCCTCAGTTTCTAAAATGGACCCCAAATAACAGAAAGTGTTAATTTTTTTATTTTCTTTCCCTCTATGTATAGTTCATGTGAATCATTAGTCAAGTATTCTGTTTTTTCATAATTAATCTTCAGACCCCAATTTTTGTATACTATTCATAGTTGATTACACATGTAGTTTGCATCTTCCCCGTCTTGTGCTGTAACAACTTGATCATCAGCAAATAATAAATGATGTAGATAAACTCCATCTCTTATTTCTAATCCCATACTATTACATTTCTGTGACCACGTTCTAAGACTAATATCTATATAGATTTTGAATGCCGGCCGCGGTGGCCGAGGGGACTCCAGTCACGGTCTGCACGGCCACTACGGTCGGGGGTTCGAATACCCCCCTCGGGCATGGATATTTGTGCCGTCCTTAGTCTTAGCTAGTTCACAAGTAGTTTGTAAGCTTAGGGACTGATGACCCCGTAGTTAAGTCCCATAAGTGCTACAAACATTTGAACAGTTGAACATTTTGAATAATGTTGGTGACATGGGACAGCCTTGCAACAGACCTCTGCTTGTTCTAAATTTTTGTGAAAGTGTATTACCAATTTTCACTTGGCAAATGTTATCTTTACACATCTGTTGTATTATTTTAATTAAAGAAGTATTTATGTTTCGCATGACTTTTTATTTGAAACTATAAAAACTACCACGATTAATAAATTATCATGCTCTACTAGCAACAAAAACTTCATAGCTGGTCAGCTATATAGTGCTTCAATGACATACCCGATGCAGTAAATGTCACTATTATGTCTCTCATCTTTCCAGAAAGTAAATCATAATGCAACAGTAGTATGTGATTGACTACTTTTACACGGGAAAGGGGGAATACCAATGTAAAAAAAACGCACATGTTAGGAGTAATTCGATGCAGCCAACTGTCGAAATGATACAGTAACACTCTGCAATTTATAATTTCTTGGACGAGCTACTAGCATATGTAACACCATATATACAAGCAGTTAGAACTGAAATGACGGTAAAATGTCGAACAGTTTGAGAGATAATGGAAAAAATAAGGCACGTAGCTGATCAGCTACACTATGCATTAAAGGGCTAAGAAAAGCATATCTTCCTTGTCCAGACTGAATACCAAATAGTTTCCTTTCAGAGTATATAGATACAGTAGCTCCGTACCTAGTTACCGTATACAATCGCTCATTCAGATCCGTACCCGAACAATGGGAAGTTGCACTGGTCACTCCAGTATTCAAGGAAGGCAATAGGAGTGATCCGCAAAATTACAGGTCCCTGTCATTGACGTCCGTTTTCAGCAAGACTTTAAAATGTATAATTTTCTTTCGAACATTATGAACTACCTCGAAGAAAACGATCTATTGACTCATAACCAATATGAATTCAGAAAAGTGTCGTTCTTGCTAAATATTGCCCGCTCTTTACTGACGTGAAGTAATGAGTACTATCGAGAAGGGATCTCAAATCGATTCCGTACTGCTAGATTTCCGGAAGGCTATTGACAATATGAGAATCAATATGAGAACGAAGTCTTTCGCGACGACACTCTTGTATAAAAAATTCTCGGACTTCTTGGCGCGTCAAATCTTGATAAAACTTCAAGCTTTCGGCAATTACCTCCATTGCCTTCGTCAGTAGCAACTACATTACGTAGCCGCCAACCAATCGGAAGCTGACCAATCACAAGCCATCTACCTAATATTTACACAGTAAATAAGTCAAATTTGAAGGTCATTAGTTCAACTAAATACCAATGAACTACAATTAAGAACAACTTTAACTGGAAACAAGACACAAAAAATATCGTGTGGAAGGCAAACCAAAGGCTGCGTTTCAATGTCAGAACACTTGGAAGATGCAACAGTTCTGCTAAAGAAACTGCCTACACTCCATTTTCCCGCCCCATATTGGAGTATTGCTGCGCATTGTGGGATCTTCACCAGTTGGGACAGAAGGAGGACACAGAAAATTTTCAGACTAAGGCACCTCGTTTTGCATTATCGCGACACATGCGTCGAACTATCAATGTAATGATGCACGAGTTGGGGTGGAATCATTAACAGAAAGGCGTCATTCGTCGCGGCGTGATCGATTTGTGTAAATTCTTCACCAACTCTCTCATCCGTATGCGAACATATTTTGTTAGCACCTACCTACATAGGGAGACATGATTATCACAATAAAGTAACAGAAATTATATCAAAAACAGAAAGATTTAGGTGTTCCTTTATTTCCCTCGCGCTATTAGAGATTGGAACGATACAGAAGTATCATAAAAGCAGTTCACTAAGTTTTCTGTCAATCACTTAAATGTGATTTGCGGAGTATTTTTGTAGATGTAGATATAGCATTTGTAATTTTAATACGAAGGAAAACATGTCTTTCATGTATACTTACATATGAATGTACACACATGTTTCATGAAGTGAGTATAGGTGATTGATCGTGGTCTTGTTCTAGAACAATACAACACTTGCGTAAACTAATTTGACAACAATCAAGGGTGTCAGAGACGTTTCAGCTGCTTATAGGCCGTTGAATTCGTTTCCAGGCCAGCGATCGAATCGAACCCGGGTCTTTTGCTTACGAAGCAGATGCTGTAGCCACCTTTTTCTTTCCTTCCCTGATAAACAATAAAAGGAAAGGACCTGAAAAAACAAGGATCCTTTCCACCGTCACTTTTGCCTTGAAATATAATATAAAAATAAATCACACACTACACCACTTCAGACATTGGCCAGTATCCTGTCCTAGTCTCAGTGCAGCTAACGTAATTTTAATAGGGAGCAAGAGAGGTTAAGACGGAAGGAGAAATTGAGGCGAGCTGTGAAAAATTAAGTGTGTTAGCCTTTTATAATTATATTTGTATTTAATTATTATTTTTAATAGGAGCGCCTTATTTGCACGGCCGACGTCAGGTGAACGTGCAGACTTGTCTTTTCGTTTAGTTGAGTGTCAACTCCGTCCTCAATTTTGTTCAGTTCGTCTTCTCCTGGTTTGACGTTAAGGCGGGTCGTGGAAGGCACTCCGTAAGAGGGGAATTTACGGATATAAGAAACATAATTATACATGAGTCAAGGACAGCTAGTAACATATTACTACGGTATACGAAAACCTATTTTCTCATTAAAATCCAGACTAGTAAGGTACTAAAGATTAAAGGTTTAAAAGGAAATTTCAGAATCAGCTACTCATTGCAGGAACATCCCAACTCCGGGACCCGTTAAGAAAAATACTACTGTATAAAAAAAAAAAAGAGCAAAAATGACAGTATTTTGGATTGCGGACAACTGTGCAATGTCGTTCATTTATAAAATTTCAAACATCATGTTCGTTTTTCTCGCCATCAACAAACAAGTAGTGAATTGTGTGGCCGCCGCGGTGGAGAAGCCGAGCGGTATAAGGCACCTCGCTGCGGAGCGCGCGGTTGCTGGCCGTCGGAGGTTCGAGTCCTCCCTGGAGCATGGATATGTGTGTTTGTTGTTAGGTTAGTTTACCTTAGTTTAAGTAGTTTGTAAGCTACGGACTGATGACCACGCAGTTTGGTCCGATACATTTACAAACATTTTGGAATTGTGTGGCCACATGTCTACTTCACAGCGTCCGTCTTCGTTTGTGGGTAATGTCCCGTGTTCTGAAAGAGGGGCTGATGAGGAAGTATCTAATGAGGGGTCGTACGGACTATCAAGGCCAGAATCTGTCGCACCAAGGCCGAGACGCCATAAGCCGATCCGCATACCAGGCTATGCTAGTCCGTGCCCATTATATGTGTTTACAAAGAAGAGTCGTCGATCAGATGCACAAAACTATAGGTCTATTTCTCTTACATCAATGACTTGCTGAATTTTGGAGCACATATTATGTTCCAGTATTATGACATTTATGGAGATAGGGAATCTTCATGGTAGGTATCAACATGGGTTTCGAAACCAGCGATCATATAGAGAAAAAAGAAAAGAAGAGAGAGAGAGAGAGAGAGAAAACCTTGTATTATTTATTCACGAGATCCAGAGAGCAATAGATACAGGATCCGAAGTAGATGTTGTGTGTCTTGACTACCGCAGGGCGTTCAATATCGCACCGCTCTGTCGATTGATGGACAAAGTGCGAGCATATGGAATATCAGACCAATTGTGTGACTGGACTGAGGCATTTCTAGCTGACAGAACGCAGCATGTCATCCTCAATGGAAAAACGTCTTCAAACGTTAAAGTGATTTCAGACGTTCCCCACGAGATTATTACAAGTCCGTTGCTTATCATTATATATGTAAATGACCTCGTAGATAACATCGGAAGTACAATGAGCCTCTTCGCGGATGATGCTGTAGTGTATCGAGAAGGGTAGTGAAATGCAGGAGGATTTGCAGCGTAATGACTAATGGTGCTGGGAACGGCAATTGAGCCTCAACATAAACAACTATCAACTGCTGCTTTTACAAATAAAGGAAGAGTCTTTTTCATATAATTAAGCAATACCAGGAAAACACATCCATAAAATTTTGTGTACCAACTTCGTCGCCGCTTTTGTGTCCCAGCCTCGTCGTAGGTGTCGGTGGCCGAGTGGAATGAGACCGACACAGGAACAAAAATAGCACGCTGGTGCAGGTACGGAGGGGAGCAGCCAGAAACTATAAACACTCGAGTAAATTAGAAGGGGATATATATTGCACAGAATGTAACAATACTTAACTTTTACATAGTACTGCAGAATGTTGATACATAGTTGTTAGAGGCCTGCCTAGTGCCTGTACGATAGCAAAGTCTTCACTGGTGCCTATCTGATTACGAAGTCTTTACTCATTGCTATCTCAGTCCCAAGTGACCGGTGTCTTTCCGTGGTGGCCACGAGCGGGGTTGCAGCAGAGGGCGCTCGTGGCTGTCGTGAGAACGCCACGCCGTGTGTGCATGGCGGCGCGCGGCGAAAGTAGGTGGCGCGCACTTTGTACTTGTGCGACACCACATAAAATACCTGGGAGTAGACATAAGAGGCGACCATATAAAATCAGTCGTGGCTAAGGCAGATGCTACACAGATGTATTGCAAGAATTCTCAGGAAGTGTAGTCCGTCAGCAAAGTAAGTAGATTACAAAACTCTCCTTCGGCCAGCAATTGAGTATTGCTCATCAGTGTTGGATCCATACCAAGTAGGGTTGATAGAACACATAGAAGAGGATCCAACGAAGAGCAGTGCTCTTTGTTACAGGTTAAGGTCCCTATACACGCTCCGATTTGTCGTACAACCAACAAGATGTCCAACGAACCAACCAAATGGTAGCAGCCTACACACGTTCCGACCAACTGCACGCAGCGCCACCCTATTGTGGTGTCTGTCTGTCGAACTGTTTTTGTTTTCGCGTGTTCGCTGTGAAGACGACTTCAGGCATGGAAGTTGGTCGGGAAGGGCTACACACGGTACAATTTGTCGGGTGAAGTGGTGGGGGAATCAGAGATGGGGTGGTCAGGCAAAACCAACAGACCGACAAGGAAAGGTGGTCGGGTGGCCCCTAAAACCGGCCAATTTATCGGGTGACCAACGAATTGGCCCAATACATCGCATCGTGTGTAGGGCTCTTTATTTAGTAAGCGAGAAAGTGTCACGGAGATGAGTAGGAAACTGCAGTGGCAGACGCTACAATAGAGATGTTCTGTATCGCGGTACGGGCTTCTGTCAAACTTCCTAGAGCGTACTTTTCATTAAGAGACAACCAATTTATTGCTTCCTCCAACGTATATCTCGCGAAGCGACCACAAGGATAAGATCAGAGAAATTAGGGCCGACACGGAGGCATACAGGCAATCATTTTTCCCGCGAACGATTCGCGACTGAAATAAGAGGCAGTGACAATGGTATCCTTGGCCACACATCGTAAGGTGTCTTGCGGAGTATGGATGTAGCTGTAGTTGAAGACAATACATCACAGGCGACATTCGAAGGTGTGTCTGCAAGGCGATTTCTGTCAAGTCGAGAGCGATACACTTGTTTCCCCATTGACCGAAAGGTACCATGTAGACTGGACATTAGCGATAACATACGGAGCTCCCACCGATCGCCAGACGACACTCCAGTTGACGCTGGGGTACTTCCCCTCAACCACATTTGGTTGTCTGTTCTTCTGAAGAAAGCCGTAGATCGCCTTCGTGGGGTCAAGCTTGTAGGTAGTATCGCATTGTGGACGCAGCTCAGTTCGAGGAAAAAGCGACGCAAGTAAGGCAATGGCTGCGGATCATTTGCAAGCAGGCTAGGGGCCGAAAGCACCTCGTTCGTCTTTCTGGAATTAGTTTCTGTAGAGAAAAAAAAATCGCATTGGCGTGTTTTACAGCCCACTTTAGATTTGTAGTTTTATAAGTTTTTACAAACATTTTGGACCAAAATAATAATCTAAATAATAAAAAATCAATTAATAAGAGTGTATGAAACCCTTTTAGGAAAAAAAAAATAGGAAGGGGCGGGTTCCGAACCACTTACCTTCATCATCACAGTCTAAAGCATTGCCCAGTACGCTACAGCTAACATTTACAAGTTACTTTCTTTAATCTCATACCATTGATGGCTGTTGTTAACTGATGCTAATATGACATTTGTAGACACTAGATTATCATTTATCATAAAAAGAACGACGTGTTTTTGTTAATTCTTCAGTGCGCCATTGCTTTGCAATGACAACGTGTAGGTTACAATAAGAAAATAATCAAATACGCAACTCAAGATGGCGTATGCCAGAGAGAGTTCTGGGCGAGGAATGTCACGTGACATCTGCGAACGGCTGATTTCCTTAATTCAATGGAGGGTGTCAAAACTCCGTTATTTTTGTAAATATCTCTCAAACGATACGAGATATGAAAAAAAAACATAAGGGAACAAATCTTTTTGATATGTCGCGTTTTGCAGCTCTTAAATATTGTAGAAAAGACATTTTTATGTATGCACCAAAGCTGCTTTTATTTGAAATGTTGACTAGTTTCGGGCTTTGCCCATTTTCTTAAGCCACATTCGTGTATATTTTTATTTGGATACTGCTTAGGTCACGCTGGTAATTACTTTGGTGTAATTTTAGTAAATTACACCAAAGTAATTACAACAAACAGCGTGACCTAAGCAGTATCCAAATAAAAATATATATGAATGTGGCTTATGAAAATGGACAAAGCCCGAAACTAGACAGCATTTCAAATAAAAGCAGCTTTGGTGCATACATAAAAATGTCTTTTATACGTTTATTACAAACGGCTTTTTTTGGTATTACTAACGTATTTCTTGTCCGAAATATTTGAAAATGCGAGGTACTGGTCTCTGGTAGCCAACAAATGTCTGTAAAATTTGGAGCCGATCGGTTGAACGGTTCGACCTAAAAAGTGGGAACACGTTACAGCCAGACAGACATCGTCAAATGGCCGTTATGTTTGCAAATATCTCTGCAACGATGCAAGATATGAAAAAATCATAATGGAGCGAAGTTGTAGAGAATTTTGCCCTCTACCAATTAGGTTATTCAATTTTCGTGTCAGATGAACGGTTCGTTTGCAATTACAATTATAGTACAAATGGCTTTTTTTTATTACTACCGTATTTTTTGTCCGAAAATTTGAAAAAGGGAGGTTCTGGTCTCTGGCGGCCTACAATCATCTCTGTAAAATTTGGCACTGATCGGTTGAACGGTTCGTCTTAAAAACAGGGAACACGTTACGGACAGTCTGACATCCCAAAATCGCTGTTATTTTTGCAAAGATCTCTGAAACGATACGAGATACGAAAAAAAAACATAAGAGAGCAAAGGTGTAGAGAATTTTCTCCTCTACAAATTCGGTTAAGCCAAGATGAATGGTTAAGCCAATATTTTCATTTAAATTTCGAGCTGTCAAAAGACGATTGCAAAGGCTCACTTTTAGTGTTACTACTGTAACCTAAAGTGGGCCAATAGGATGTTGACTTGAGAAATAATATTAATGAATAATTTTTACTATTCGTTTTTCTTTGATTTTCACCGAAATTGTTATGATTATTCTGCTGTTCGGTTCAAAGACGAATTGAACAAATCTGAGCTCATTAAAATCGGTGCAGCGGTTCTTGAGTTATAAATGGTGTAACTAACCGGCCTGGGTTTATTTATTTAGAAGATAGGGAGTGAGGTGCGCGGCGTCAGTGGAGGTGTGTGCTGAGCAGTGGACGTGCGCTGTTCTGGTCTTTTAGCAAACGTGAGCCAAGACGTGTCAACACGCTAGCCGCCAGTGCAGGCACGGCTGCCTCTACGACCGCAGCTCTGCTCCGATGCGTTCTTAGCCCACTCTGCCGAGCAACTTGTAAGTCCCAAACTTCTGCTTGTCTTTTACGTAGTTGCTCTACTTCTTCAAAAAACTAATTTGCCGATATAATGACGATTATTCGTAACTCACTGCTTAGACATACGGCGTTTCGCGACAGCCACATAAAATACCGCACTGGAATACTTTATGGCACACTCTAGGAAAACCTATAGTTTCATGATGTTTTCAAATATTTCGGATAAAAAATAGAAATAAAATGGCCGGCCGCGGTGGCCGAGGTGACTGAGGCGCTCCAGTCACGGTCAGCACGGCCACTACGGTCGGGGGTTCGAATCCCCCCTCGGGCATGGATATTTGTGCCGTCCTAGTTTGTAAGTAGTTCATAAGTAGTTTGTAAGTTTAGGGACTGATGACCCCGTAGTTAAGTCCCATAAGCTTAACAAACATTTGAACATTTATAAATAAAATAAAATTAAATACATAAAAATGTGATACATAATGTTCAATAAAATAATATAAAATTAAGTATACAGGGTGTTACAAAAAAGTACGGCCAAACGTTCAGGAAACATTCCTCACACACAAAGAAAGAAAATATGTTACGTGGACATGTGTCCGGAAACGCTTAATTTCCATGTTAGAGCTCATTTTAGTATTTCTCTTTAAATGTAAGTTGAAATAATTCGTGCAGACAATTGTCAAAATACTCAAGTGTACTGTACTTCCTCGATTCACCGCCAGTTGGCCCAATTGAAGGAAGGTAATGATGACTTCAGTGTTTGTGTTGATTGCGACTCTTTGCTGTACAGTACTATCATCAAGCACATCAGTGCGTAGCATCAGCTGGTTAGTGTTCATCACGAACGTGGTTTTGCAGTCAGTGCAATGTTTACAAATGCGGAATTGGCAGATGCCCATTTGATTTATGGACGTGTTCGTACGCTTCTCAACAACAGATTCGGTGACCGATGGATTGGTAGAGGCCGACCAATTCCATGGCCTCCACGTTCTCCTGACCTCAACCCTCTTGACTTTCATTTATGGGGGCATTTGAAAGCTCTTGTCTACGCAATCCCGATACCAAATGTAGAGACTCTTCGTGCTCGTATTGTGGACGGCTGTGATAATATACGCCATTCTCCAGGGCTGCATCACCGCATCACTAATTTCATGGGACGGAGGTTGGATGCATGTATCCTCGCTAACGGAGGACATTTTGAACATTTCCTGTAACAAAGTGTTTTTTAAGTCACGCTGGTACGTTCTGTTACTGTGTGTTTCCATTCCATGATTAATGTGATTTGAAGTGAAGTAATAAAATGAGCTCTAACATGGAAATTAAGTGTTTCCGGACACATGTCCACATAACATATTTTCTTTCTTTGTGTGTGAGGAATGTTTCCTGAACGTTTGGCCGTACCTTTTTGTAACACCCTGTATAATAATAATATACTATTAATATTTATATATTTTTGTCCGAAATATTTGCAAAAGTGGTTCGTAAAACAGGCCACTGAGGTATTTATTTCTGTAATTACTTCAATCAAATTTTTCTTTTATTTTTCGCAACATTTTTATTTGTAGTTTGTTTATGTAAGTCTATTATGCGAAACATTTTATATTGGCATCTTTATTTTATACCTAATATTTAAATTTTTATATGTAATTTTAGAGGGCCCTCCTCCACCCTGCTGTGTTATTGTTACAATATTATTATCATTTACAAGGAGACCTTGCGGTCTTGGAAATACAGTTCAGCCTAGGACTTCGCAGAATAGTAGTATACCTGAACGGTGTCTACTCATACAAGTTCAAATGTTCAAATGTTTGTATAGTCTATGGGACTTAACTACGGGGTCATCAGTCCCTAAACTTACAAACTACTTATGAACTACTTACGAACTAGGACGGCACAAATATCCGTGCCCGAGGGGGGATTCGAACCCCCGACCGTAGTGGCCGTGGAGACCGTGACTGGAGCGCCTTAGTCCCATCGGCCACCGCGGCCGGCCTCATATAAGTCCTAAACCGCAGTATCCAGAAAATTCCAAGAAAAAGAGCTCTACAGTTTTAAGCGCAGCACATATAAAACTGATATACTAGTCACTAAAAGAGCTGTTGCAGCACAAACGAATAAGTCGGGTGGTAGCGTGTTTGCTTGTCGTGTGGACAATCCAGATTCGAACCTACGTTTAAGAAACGTTTTATTTTTATTGTTTATTTGAGTCTTCCTGACCGTCTGCCTGTTTGTATACATAGTGTGGGGCAATAGCAATATTCTGCTTTTGCATCATGAAACCGGTTCCTCGCATTTACAACGAATATTTGTAATATTTCCAATCGCCTAATTTTGTGATAAAATTGTAATGACGGTAGTATTTAACACCTTAATCTACCTACATTAATTGTAAAATGCCTTTGGAATTACGTTAGTCGACTTTTAAAAAATAAAATATTGCAGTTACACTTTTGATTATCTGCTACTGTCATTTCATGCATAAAATAGTTCATTATTGTGCAACTGATGATATTTCATAATATGAATTTTATTTAAAAATTGTTTTAATTTTTAAAACAAATAATAAAAATAAGACGTTTATCGCATGTAGGATCGAACCCTGATCATCCACATGACAATCACGCGCACTACTGTGAGAATTATTTCGTCAGACTGTTGCTAAGAACTAAGAACTGTATAGGCGATACACATGAGTTGCGCTTAAATTTTGCAATCCTTTCTCTCGGAAGTTTCTGCATAGCGTGCTCCAAAACTTCTACAGTGGACACCCTTGACGTATACCATTAACATGGCAAGTCTCATCCCAAATTGAATTTACGAGACCGGAAAGTCTCCTTGATACTGCAGCGACTTCCTCTTATATTTTATTTTTATTTTCTTTATTCTTGTATTTAATTATACATTTTTCTTAGTTACCCATAATTTATTTTACATCTCATACTTTCTTCATTCTGTATTCGCGATATTTTTCATAATTTATGTACCATCTTTCAGTTGTTTTTGTTCTTATATTTCTATTCAAATTTTTCATTGACCCTTCCCAACAGTTTCATATATATTAATTTCTTCATGAAGTTATTTTCCTGTTATATATTACCCTGTAGATAAAATATCAACCTCAAACCATTTTTAGAACCTCTATTAAATGACTTACACCAAAATGACGGTAGAGCAATATGAAGGATTATATCTTTATATGTGTGTACCGATTTTTCACAGTCAAAATACCGAAAAAAAAAATTCAAACAAAATTTACTGAATGTTCAATTCTTAACAACTTTTACTTTCTACATCTACATTAATACTCTGCAAGTCACATTGAAGTGCATGGCAGAGGGTTCATCGAACCGCTTTTATGATGTTTCTCTACAGTTCCATTCTCTAATAGTTCACGGAAAAAAGGAACACCTACAACTTTCTGTTTTCAGTCTGATTTCTCTTATTTTATTTTGATGATCATGTCTTCCTATGTAGGTGGGTGCTAACAAAATCTGTTCGCATTCGGAAGAGAAAGTTGGTGAAATAAATTTCGCAAATAGATCACATTACAACGAGTAATGCCTTTCTTTTAATTATTTCCACATTCCACACCAACTCGTGCACTGCATATAAAGGGTTAGAGAAATATGTGCATACAAAGTCTATTAAGCATGGAAAAGATCCACCGTGGTATAATAATAATGTTAGAAAGCTACTGAGGAAGCATAGGCTGTTGCACTCTCGGTTAAAAAAAAAAAAAAAAAAAAAAAAAAAAAAAAAAAAAAAAAAAAAAAAAGAAAGAAAGAACACGCAAATGATGACAGGCAAAAGTTAGTAGAGATTCGTGTGTCTATAAAAAGATCGATGCGCGAAGCATACAATAATTACCACAGCCATACCTTAGCAAAAGATCTCTCCGAGAACCCGAAAAAATTCTGGTCTTATGTAAAATCGAAAAGCGGGTCAAAGCCCACTATCCACTCACTCGTTGATCATTCTGGGACAGTAATAGAAGAAAGTAAATGGAACGCTGAAGTTCTAAATGTAATCCTTAATAAATCTTTCACCCAGGATGACAGTACAAACGTATCATCATTTGATCAACGTACTAACTGTCTAACTCCCAAATGGAGGACATAGTAATAGGTGTTTCCGGTCTAGAGAAGCGGCTGAGAGCGCTGTATACAAAAAATTCTGCTGGTCCGGATGGAATACCAGTTCGGTTTTACAAAGAGTATTCTGCGGCATTTGCCCCTTACTTAGCTTACATTTATAGCGAATCTTTAATTCAGTGCAAAGTTCCTAGTGATTGGAAAAAAGCATAGGTGACTCCAGTTTATAACAAAGGTAAAAAAAAACTGATCCAAGTAATTACAGGCCAATACCAATGACATTAGTTTCCTGTAGAATTTTAGAGTACATTTTCAGCTCGAATATAGTAAATTTCCTTGAGACGGAGAAGCTTCTTTCTATGGACCAGCACGGGTTTAGGAAACATCGTTCGTGTGAAACTCAGCTTGCTCTTTTCTCACATGACATCTTGCGAGCCATGGATGAAAGGCAACAGGCCGGTTGTGTTTTTCTCGATTTCAAAACGGCATTTGACGCGGTGCCACACTCCAGTCTACTAACGAAGATACGAGCCTATGGAATAGGTTCACAGATTTTTGACTGAGTGGAAGACTTCCTAAGCAGTAGAACGCAATACGTTATTCTCGACGGCGAGTGTATCGTCAGGAGTGCCCCAGGGGAGTGTGATAGGACTATATAAATGATCTGATGGACAGAGTAACTTGTAATTTGCAGCTGTTTGCTGATGATGCTGTGGTGTAAGAGAGGGTGTAATCTTTAATTGACTGTAACAGAATACAGGATGACTAAGATAAAATTTCTAGTTGGTGTGAAGAATAGAATGTAGAAAAATGTAAACTGATGCACATGAGTAGGAAAAACAATCCCATAATGTTTGAATACCTCATTAGTAGTGAGCGTCTTATGCAGTCGCGTCGTTCAAATATCTAGGCGTAACATTGCAGAGCGATGTGAAATGGAACGAACATGTAAGGGCAGTTGTGAGTCAGGAGGACAACCGACTTCGGTTTATTGGGAGAATTTTGGGTAGATGTACTTCATCTGTAAAGGAGACCGCATATAAAACGCTTGTACCCCGTCTCGAGAATTGCTCAAGGGTTCGGAACCCGCAGTAGATCAGTTTAAAGGAAGACATAGAAGCAGTTCAGAGGTGAGCAGCTAGGTTTGTTATTGGTAGGTTCGACCAATGTGGGAGTGTCACGGAAATGCTCCGGAAACTCAATTGGGGATTTCTGGAGGAAAGACGACGTTCCATTCGTGAATTTCTGTTGAGGAAATTTAGAGGGCCGGAATTTGAAGCTTAGTGTAGTACGATCTTGCTGCCGCCTACTTACATTTCGCGTAAAGATCACAGAGACAAGATAAGAGAAATTAGGGCTTGTACAGTGGCGTATGGACATTCATTTTTCCCCTCGTTCTGTTTAGGAGTGGAATAGGAAAGGAAAAAATGTTCAAATGTTTGTTAAGCTTATGGGACTTAACTACGGGGTCATCAGTCCCTAAACTTACAAACTACTTATCAACTACCTTATACTAAAGACGGCACAAATATCCATGCCCGAGGGGGGATTCGAACCCCCGACCGTAGTGGCCGTGCAGACCGTGACTGGAGCGCCTCAGTCTCCTCGGCCACCGCTGCCGGCATAGGAAAGGAATTCCCTAGTAGTGGTACAGTGTAACCTCCGCCACGCACTTTACGGTGGATTGCGGAGTATATATGTAGATATAGACATTAAAGTGTTTCTGGCGTGCTCAATGGCAGCATTATAGAACATTGGTTTTCACAATATATACCCCGAAGAATCAAAGAAACTGGTACACTTGGCTAATATAGTGTAAGGTCCCCGCAAGCACGCAAAAGTGCTGCAACACTGGGTGGCATGGACTCGACTGTTGTCTGAAGGAGTGCTGGAGGGAACTGAAACCATGGATCCTGCAGGGCTGTCCATGAATCTGTAACAATATGATAGGATGGAGATCTCTTCTGAACAGCACGTTGCACAGATATGCTCAATAATGTCTATGTCTAGGGAGTTTGGTGGCCAGCGGAGGTATTGCTGGAGCCACTCTGTAGCAATTCTTGACGTATAAGGTCTCGCATTGGAATTTCCAAGTCCGTGGGAATGCACAATGATCAGCCAGGATGTGTATGTACCTTACAGTTGTTAGAGTCGTATCTAGACGTATCAGGGATCCTATATCACTCCAACTACACACACCCGGCACCGTTACAGACCGTCCACTAGTTTGTTCGTCTTCTGCTGACACGTAGGGACCACGGGTTTATGAGGATGTCTGCAGACCTGTAAACGACCACCCACTCAGTACTATTAGACTCGAGTCTCGTCAGGCCAGGCAACATGTTTCCAGTTACCAACAGTCCAGTTCGGTGTTGACGGGCCCAGCCGAAGCCTACGGCTTTATGTCGTGCAGTCAGCAAAGGTACACGAACCGGGCGGAAATGTTGGCCATGCCGGCTCTAGACCGTACCGATTACATCTAGTGCTGTTTCAGTTACTTACTAACATTTGTCTCATTATTATCACAAGTTAAAATCGGGTCATTCTTTATGGGACACCCCATATAAAGTTACTGCAAATGTGCTCCATAATGACGCCTAAGTCGAAATTGGTCCACGACATAATAAATACAAAGGATGTTTACTTTTATAAATACATCGTGGTTTTGCAGCAGCGGACAAGCAAAGTGATCATATAGGTAAGATGGTCATCAAAATCCGAATCGGAGAGCACTAGAAGGAGGTGCAGAGTACATCATTTTTAAAATGTTCAAATATTTGTATATACCCACAACGAGAGAGGACTCGAACCTCCGACGGGAGCAGTCGCGCAATCGTACAGTGATGTCCCAGACCGCGCGCCACTTCATTTTTATATGGTCTTTCAATTCAGAGTTATTTTGTTTATTACTTTCTATAAACTACAGCAAAAAATGCAACTTCGCAGATGTTACCTGCTTGCCATGCTGTAAAATGTTTATGAATTTCATTAAACAATATTATTGTTAAAAAATGAAGAGGGCAGAGAGGTGAGTTGGGTCTACAATTTTAGAGCACAGTGAATTTAGTCTTATATCTATTGTGTTGTGTCTAACAAACTTTCGGATGAATTCTTCAGTAGATGGAAAAAATAATTTTATGACTGAATTGTCATGGAAACAGAAAAGACGTACCATCGACGATGAGACTTTTAAGACAACAGAGTAGCTTAGGCTAAACTCAACCATGTCCTTTTGCAAGGAACATCTCTGCATTTTCCTTTAACGAATGAGAGGCAAAAGGTTTGCTAAAATTTGGGTTGCCCAACAGGAATTTGAACCGTCATCTGGATAAAAGTCCAACCTCTAACACTCTATGCACATTCCTTCGGTGAACCAGTGAATTTAAAAACCTCATTTTCATATGAGGGCGGCAACGACAAGATGGCTATACCGTCTTTGAAGTGTGTATCTGAGCAAGGGGTCGCAAACGTTTCTTCTGCACTTGTATACAAGAGAGAACGTCTAGACGGCGACGTGAAGGACCTCGGCCCATTTTACACTGACTGTTCGACTTGTAGATGAATGTTAGCAGATAAGTCTCTGTCATGTAGCAGAAGAGTCGGTACTTTATCGGCGACAGTACTGTGCGGCTAAAAGTCGTCACCAAAAGATAAGAATTAGCAAGGATAGCGGTAACCTAGACGTGCGTTTGCAGGCAACGGCATGAAAAACATCTGCTTGTTATTTCAAGCGTTTTCAGTGGCGAGGCTTGCATAGTTCGTTCAAGTGCCGCAAAACATTCAATTTCTCAGATGATTGGATCTCATGTAGTGGCAACTGTATATTAACAACCGATACAAAAGCGTTACATGTTTGCACCTGTTACTGTCCTTCAAAGTAGTCAAGTAGTCATCAGCGTTGTGTAGAAGCCGTTGCCAGCTATGTGGAAGTACTATACCGTTAGCAGTGCCTGTTCTGTTCATAGTGCGAATGGAGCGGTCTACTGCCTGTCGACTCTCTGGAACAGTCTTGAAGCGAATGCCACGAAGTGGTTCCTTCATCTTCGGAATCAAATCAGTTACAATGACTTAAGTCCGGGGAATATGGTGGATGGTACATACTTCTCAGTCCCATTGACCAAACAGAGCAGCCACAGCTTGCGCTGCATGCTCCCGCACATTGTTGTGCAAAGTGATGTGTGGATTGCACAGAAAGTGTCGCCGCTTCTTTCGCAAAGCTGGTCGCAGGTGATGCTCTAAAACCGAACAGTAATACTGTGCATTGACGGTCTGCCGTGGAGCAACGTAATGCGTTAGGATCACACCATCACAGTTGTAGGTTTCGTGGGTGAGCTCACGAATCGTCTGGCGTCGATCACTGTCCACTAACGCGGTAACAGTATGCACTTCTTCTTCAGAGACTAGGACAACCTGCGCCATGCGTGTCTGCCACAGTTTGCCGACCTTCGTTGTAGACTTTTACCCAACGTCCCACTGTTCTGTACGGCAATGCGGATTCCCCGCACACCTCTTGAAACCTTGATGACGCTGTCGTGCTGTACGACATCTGGCACATTCAGTCTTGATCCAACTGTGTTGTTGCTGTTTCGAAAACATAGTAGCACCGTTACGTTAGACCACTCGCTTAGAGATGACTGTTTTCCTCGATTGTGCGCTCGCTGGTGACGTGGGACGAGTGAGTCCATTTGCTCGGAGGTAAGGTAGGTATGCCAACAACGTGTGCTATCAGCGACAATAGTAGATTACATTGCATAGTGTCTCCACAGCAGTGTTGCCACTATTTAAGTTCCAACCCTCGTAGATAACATTAGATAGAGGGCAAGAGTTGAATCAGGCAATGAAATTAGGCTACTCTACACGTGTGTCTTGTAATTACATCTGCGAGCCAACCCTTTAACCCCCTTCCCCAACTATAGTTGGCAACCTGTCTGACGGCACAATCCAAGGTGGCTCCATGCTCAAAAATATCGGAACGGTATGAACTGCGTAAATTGGCAATACATTCAAACGTGCCGCGGCAGAATAGCCGAGCACACTAAGGCGCAGTGCTGCGGTCCGCGAGGCCGTTTGCCGTCGGGGGTTCGAGTCCTACCTCGAGCATGGGTGTTTGTGTTGTACTTGCCATAAGTTACTATAAGTTAGTTTAAGTAGTTTGTAAGCCTAGAGACTGATGACCAATGAAGTTAAGTCCCTTAGATTTACAAACATTTGAAGAATTGTTGAACGTTCAAACGTATCCAAACAGGCTGCATGCGTAAACTAGTGTAGTTAAGTTTTGATACATATGCAATTCATCAAAAATACGTAAGCTTTGACACAAACACACACACACACACACACACACACCTGTTTATCTGAAGAGTCATGATATTTTCACAGTTCCATGTCAAAAATTTAAAGACGGAAGTAACATTAAAATGTTCTAATGTTTGAATATCTATGGGAGTTAATTACTCTGGTCATCAGTCCCTAGGCTTACAAACTACTTTAACTAACATATGATAAGGAAAACAACTAGGGTGGGATGATTGGCAAATAAAAGATAGGCTTTAAGTTAATGTTGAGTATATGTTGTTGTTGTTGTTTGTTAAGCTTATGGGACTTAACTACGGGGTCATCAGTCCCTAAACTTACAAACTACTTATCAACTACCTTATACTAAGGACGGCACAAATATCCATGCCCGAGGGGGGATTCGAACCCCCTACCGTAGTGGCCGTGCAGACCGTGACTGGAGCGCCTCAGTCCCCTCGGCCACCGCGGCCGGCAATGTTGAGTATATTCTAAAGTACGGAATACATGGCGGGACTCGACCTGGGGTCGGATGCAATGAATGAGTGCCAGTCTAAGTTGCAGATTAGTAAATGGAAAAAGTAATGGTTACTGTTCACACAGTTGGTGGCTGATACCGAACAGCCGCTAGGCGGGAGCGGACGGCATGCGGCCGTTCGCCCCGCACAGACGCTGAGCCTCTCGGGTGCGTCTGTTCTGTATGAGAACTCAAACTGAAGAGAGCGAAGGAACTGATTCTCGCACCTCTGAGTCCTCCAGCAGTAGCACACGTGATCAAACGTGGGTGTCTGCTATTGGCTCCACGGTAGCACGGAAACGTCAGTATTTACAGCACGGACGCCAGAAAGGTGTCGTGATTTTAGAATCAGAATTCAATACTGGTTCTGGCCGGCTCTGTCCTGCAAGGTGGACAGCCTTGGTCACGTTGTCACGGCGTATATCGCAGTGGAAGAACACTTGTAAAACTTCGGCGAAGTTCTGAAATAATTTTTTTAAATTATTTCCCTAACCTATTTTAGACTGGCTGGTCATCCTGTACTATATACAACCGCTCACTCAGCGAACGTTTCGTACCTGAAGACTGGAAACTTGCACAGGTCCCTATAATATTCAAGAAAGGCAGTAGGAGTGACCCGCAAAATTACAGGCCTGTATCATTGACGTCGGTTAGCAGCAGGATTTTAGAACATATACTTTCCACAAATATTATGAACTATCTCGAAGAGAACCACCTGTTGACACATAGTCAACACGGAGTCGAAAAGTATCTTTCTTGTGAAACGCAGTTAGCTCTGTACTCACATGATGTGATGAATACTATTGACAAGAGATGTCAAATAGATTCCGCATTACTAGATTTCCAGAAGGCTTTTGATATTGTACCTCACAAGCGTCTTCTAATCAAATTTCGTGCTTGTGGAATATCGCCACAGTTGTGCGATTGGATTCGTGATTTTCTATCAGAAAGGACACAGTACGTTATAATTGACGGTAAGTCATCGAGTAGTTCTCTTTGGCCATGGTCCCGCACACGCAGGGTCGGCTTTGTTAATTCAGATTTGGCGTGTTAATATTTACGAGGTGGGCGAATGCTATAGGGTCCCTACTGTTCCTTGTTTTTATAAACAATTGAGATGGCAATCTGAGTAGCTTTCTTAGACTGTTCGCGGATGATGCTGTCATTTAACGGTCACCAGAAGATCAAAGTCAACTGGAAAATGATTTAGGTAAGATTTCTGCATGGTGCAAAAATTGGTAGTTGACCGTTGATAATGAAAGTGTGAGGTCATCTACATGACCACTGAAAGAAATCCGTTAAACTTCAGTTACACTACAAATCAAACTTACAGGCCGTCAATTCTACTAAATACCTAAGAGTAACAATTACGAATATCTTAAATTGGAAAGGACGCACAAAAAATATTGTAGGGAAGGTGAAGCAAAGGCTACGTTTCAGTGGCGGAACACTTAGAATGTGCAACAGTTTTAAATAAACTGCTTACTCTACACTTGTGCGTCATATTTTGGAGTATTTCTGCGCATTGTGGGATCCACTCCAGGTGGGACTGACGGACGATGTAGAGAAAGTTCAGAGAAGTGCAGCACGTTTTGTATTATCGCAATATGGGGGAGAGTGTCACGGAAATGATGCACGAGTTGGAGTGAAAATCATTAAAATAAAGGCGTTATTTGTTGCGGCGAGATCTATTTGCGATATATCTTTCACCAACTTTCTCTTCATAGTGCGAACATATATTGTTAACACCCACCTACATAGGGAGACATGATCATCACAATAAAATAAATCATATAAAAAACAGAAAGATTTAAGAGTTATTTTCTCCTGCGAGCTATTAGAGAATGGAATTGTAGAGAAATATCTTAAAAGTGATTCGATGAACCCTCTGCCATGCACATCATTGTGACTTGCAGAGTATCCATGTAGGTGTAGATATGTGCGACTCACCAACGCACAACGTGCAGAACAACGTGAAAAGGCCAAACAAGCGTGGAATAATGTATTCCAAGACAATATTCTATCTCTGTACGATCGAATGGCTGCCAGAAATAGTGCCTCCTTTGTCGCCAATGGAGGCTATACCCCGTACTAGCATGGGTATTTCATCATGCAACTACACTTGGTACCTGAGTACCGCTTGAGCTATTGATCTGTAAATGAAATCATTTCATGTACTCGATATGCACTATTTCGATAATCAATCCTGGTGAATTGGAAAACTCTAAGAGGGTGTACTAATTTTTATTTCGCGCTGTGTTGTATCAGGCCGTTCCTTTCTCGTTGCGTGTCGGTTGTTGCGCATAGGGGGCGTCCTAGATATGCGCATATGCACTCAGCCAACAGACTTTTTTACAAGCGTATCGACGTTTCTTGAAATTCCCGGTCTGGCTCATTCGGAAGCAGAATACGTTACTGCGAGTGGTTTCTAGACGGGTCGAGAGTAGCTTTTAGCTATATCTCACTTGTTTGCATTCCTCTGAACTTATGGCTCTCGACAGAAAAAGATAGCACGACATGCTTTTCTCAACTGCTGGCTTTCTGGCCTGCCAAAATAAACAAAGAGCAAACCTGGTAAGTACTGTTTACTTCCTAACTGCTACACAACTCTGCACTACACCCACGTCATTAACTTGTGCATGAGCTGATAAGTGTGGTGAAGTAACTCGGTGTCACATATATTTTGTGCAGACTTGAGCAGAGTTTGTTGGATTCGAGTTCGTGTTTTCCAAATCACATTCGTTACAATTACATCAAACATAAGCAGCAGTATAGAAAAAGAGTCTTTCGGAAAAATTAGAGTTTAACGTCCTGGCTACATCATTGTCATTAGAACTTGTATCCATTCTGGGAGTGTGGAATCTGCGACTGTGATGATTAAAGGAGTTAGAAAATACGGCAACCAGTCGCCTGGGAAAAGGAACAAACCACCGATCATCAAACAGCGGAGTTAACCAACTGTAAGTAGCGTTTCAGAATACGATTTAAACATGTAAAGATCGCAATTTAGTGCCAAACACAAAACTCACACATCATTTTCTATCTCTCACATCATTTTCTATCTCTCTATCTCTCACAGCCAAACGATTTCTACAATGTAATGAACAACCAACAAAAATGTATACCACCTGATGATGAACTGCCAGGCAGTTAGAAACCAGTCGTTGTGAATAAATACGTAAAAAAAAAGGGCCTTTGGTTTCTGTATTTCGTGATTCCTTTATTGTCATTAGAGACGGAGGACACGCCCAAATAGACTTTTCTAAGGCTGGAGAAGTAAATCAGGCATGCCCTCTAAAAGTAACCATCCTGGCATTTGCCTGGAGTGATTTAGGGATATCACGGGAAATCTAAATCAGAATTTGGCAAATGAAAAACCTTCCGCCGTTATTTTTTAAATTAATTTTTTAAAATTCTTTGATCAATTACATGTTTCCAATAAACTCATCTTCATACCCTTATAAGATCCATGTAGTAAAACGAGAACTAGCCATCCATTTATAATCCTGCATATACCGTCTCATTGTCATACCAACAAAAATTTTAAATAATAACGGCGGAAGGTTCTTCATTTGCCAAATTAATACATCGCCGTCGTCTCGTCATCCATATGAGATGGATATACAGAGACTAAATCAGAATGGTCGGAGGCGGATTTGAACCACTGTCCTCCTGATTGCGAGTCCAGTGTGTTAGCAACTGCGCCACGTTGCTCAGTCTTTTGGAAACCGATTCCCGCTATCGTGTACTCTTTGTAGGCTTTATCCCACTTCCTGGTTGATCAAAAGCGTCCAGTTCTTTGAGTTCAAATGTTCATTTTTTTTTAATCTATGGAACCAAACTACTGTGGTCACCAGTTCCAGCCGCGGTGGAGTAGCCGAGCGGTCTAAAGCGTCTCGCTACGGAGCGCGCGGTTGCTCGCCGTGGAGGTTCGAGTCCTCCCTGGGGCATGGGTGTATGTGTTGTCCGTAGGTTAGTTTACCTTAGTTTAAGTAGTTTGTAAGCTACGGACTGATGACCACGCAGTTTGGTCCGATAGATTTACAAACATTTGAACATTTGAACATCTGATCATCAGTTCCTGGGCTTACAAACTAATTAAACTAACCCAAGAACAAGTCTCTCTCTCTCGCTTTCTCTCTCTCTCTGTCTCTCTCTCTCTCTCTCTCTCTCTCTCTCTCTCTCTCTCTCTCTCTCACACACACACACACACACACATATCCGAAGTAGAACTCGAACCTCCGGCGGAAGCAGCCTCACAGTCCCTGACAAGGCACCTAGAACCACTAGGTATTCCCGCGTGGCAGTTCTTTCAGTCAAATGTTGTATGTATATAACCTGGTCTAGTTTCCTCGGCAAGGTGTTGCGAGGCTGTTAGTATTTTCACAATGCTTTTAGTAGAGAAACAGTGAGGGAGTACGATTTATTTATGTATAACACTTGAAGAGCAACGCTACTGATAATACCTTTAAAAATCTACGTCCATCGTTTAATGCTTGCAAAACCTTTATTGCATCCAGGTATATCCAAATTTGTAGTGGTAAATGTACGAAGTGACCACATGCGCAGCGTCCTTGCTCTTTTGGAGGTGTAGTATGGCAGGGAAAGTTCCATATGAGATAAGACAAATATTCGTTTCTATACAAAAGAAATGTAAAGGATTAAAAATTTAAAGTGAAACCAAGGCTTGCATACAATACGGAGGTTCCAGTTGATATGGAGTAGTATGACAAGGCTGGTACTAGATTGACAAGCGTGGAGAGTTGCATCGAAGTCTTCGGACCGATAGCTATAACAGAAACTGTGGCCTCGCTATGCTCCTACTAGGAAACATTGCTAAGCAGAAAGAAAACTTGTTTCCATTATACCTTAGGTCCTGTTGAACTGTTAATTCGGTTTAACAATGAATACTCTACAAAACTAGAACCTTAGTTAGCTCCAATTTATCGCTAATCTCCTGACAAGCGAAAAGACCCAAGAGACTGGAAAAGTGTGAAGATGACTCCAGTATATCACACGGTTAATAAACGGACCAAACTTACAAGCAGTATCATTAACGTTGGTCTGCAGTAGAATTGTTTAACATGATCTCATTTAGAATATACATGGTGTCCCAAAATTAATCAGCCATACTTTTTGAGCATATTTGGGGCTCAAAAAGAAGCAAAACTTCACTACCAAATTTTCTCCAATATTATTACTTACTGAGATAATCGGGAAAATAAAGTTTGAAACGGTAAATTCAAGTACAGTTCATTTGAATGAATGTTTCTTTTTATTGACAGTAAATTTAAGTAATAATATACAAAATAACTTTGTAACATAAACTAACGGAGTAACATTAAAAACAGTGTAAGTAATGAACTAATCATATTAATAATATAACCTGATTAGGTAGGAAGAATCAGAATTAAAACAGAGTATTCCATTAATGTAGATATTGCGCAAAGTGTTTCCTCCCATGGCAGCCCACGCGTTGCAGTGTAATTTGACAGCTTGTGTTGCTACCAAACATTGCTTTTGGGTAATTCGCTGAAAATGTTCAAATGTTTGTTAAGCTTATGGGACTTAACTACGGGGTCATCATTCCCTGCCGGCCGCGGTGGCCGAGGAGACTGAGGCGCTCCAGTCACGGTCTGCACGGCCACTACGGTCGGGAGTTCGAATGCCCCCTCGGGCATGGATATTTGTGCCGTCTTTAGTATAAGGTAGTTGATAAGTAGTTTGTAAGTTTAGGGACTGACGACCCCGTAGTTAATTTTAACAAACATTTGATTTTTGAACATCAGTCCCTAAACTTACAAACTACTTATCAACTACCTTATACTAAAGACGGCATAAATATCCATGCCCGAGGGGGGATTCGAACCCCCGACCATGACTGGAGCGCCTCAGTCCCCTCCGCCACCGCGGCCGGCTTAAATATTTCATGGCCGACAAAAAATAGTAGATATGCAGCAGTATTTGTGGACAAGAACTGACTATATTTGTATAAAAAGCCATGATAAATTAAATATTAATTGTGTAACTATTCTTCGACGGCGGCAGTATATTTGAACAGTGAGACGTCACGCTTAATGGCTGTCTGAGCCAAGAGCTTCAGTCTCAACCGTTTTTTAATATTGTTAAATATATATTTGTTTGTTAAAAGTAAACAACATTTGTAGGGAGGTGGTCAAGGCATTTAATTCTGTGATATTCAAATGTATAAAATTCTAGAAGGGAAATTGTATTTTAAAGATGAGACGTTAGGATGCGCAAAAGGATATAATTTTGGGAGTAAGGAGAGCACGCTTATCGAACGCTTGAAAAGCGACTCGTAACTTGGATGTGGTGGTGAAAGGTTGTGACGCTGAGCGGTCTGAGCCGCGTTACGAACTTGTGATTTGAAGAGATACGCATGTGTGGACTTAGAAAATTTACGGGACTGTGACTGCAGAACTTAGTCTCTGCTTGAAAAGTGATAAACTATGCACGGTAGTAGGGCTGTGGAACTGTGATAATTCAGTAATGGTGTACTCGTGTGATGACAAACTGTGTTTTATAACAAATATTTTATCGCGGATTAACTTGGAACTGCAAAGTTAGATGGACTACTCTAATTTACGAGTGATAATTTGGAACTTTTACTCTCGAATGCGTGTGATACTTCTTGTGCCTCTCATGAATAATAGTTGTGGAAATATTTAGTTATTTACCTATGTATAAAGTAGGATCACCTCCGCGTTTCATGTCTAATAAGAGTAATAAACTCCATTTATAAAGAATTACTTGATGAGTGAATCACTTCATTATCTTAGAATCCATTTTGTTGCTCATTCAGAGGTTTAATTTATGTTTGTTAAATATATTTTCACGTCGTCATATGCAGATTGATAGACTGGCTAAACTACATATTAATTATTGATCTTGTTTAAACAAATTGGGTAGCTGTTTAGGGCATAGAATCTGACACACATAACTCACCCCTATGAACAGAGACAACGAGCCATAAACTTTTACTACCCTGAGTTATGTATTGCCCAATTCTTATTGGTGAGTACTGATAGGAAGGTAGCACGTGGATGAAGGGCAAAAGGCAGACTCCATATTCCTAGATTTAAGAAAAGCGTTTGACACGCTACCCCACTAAAGGCTGCTAACGATGGTACAGTCATACGTTATGTTATAGGTTCCCAGATTTGAAGGCTGAGAGGCTTTTTCAATAACAGAACCGAATACGTTGTCGTCAACAGTGATTGCTCATCACAGACGAGATAATCGGCTGGAGTGGCCCGGAGCGTGTGATAGGAGTGGTATTATTCTCTATGTCGCTGACAGAACAAGTAGAAATTAAAGGCTGTTAGCTGATGATACCGCCATGTACTGGAAGGAGTCGACGTCGAGAGGGCATAGAAGGATACAAGATGAATTGGAGAAAATTTCTAGTTGGTGTGATAAATGTGGCTAGCTGTAAACGAAGAAAAATATAAGGCGAGTCAGATAAGTTGGGGAAAACAATATCATGACGTTCGAACAGAACATTCTAGTGTCCTGCTTGACATTGTCGCGTGGATTAAATGTCTCGGCGTAACGTTACAGAGCCATATGTAGTCTGAGATCCTCCAGCCGCGGCAGAATAGCCGTGCGCACTAAGGCGCCCAGCTGCGGTGCACGCGGCCGTTCGCCGTCGCGGATTCACGTCCTCCCTCGGTCATGGGTGTTTGTGTTATCCCTAGCATAAGTTAGTTAGTGTAAGTAATTTGTAAGCGTAGGAACTAATGACCAACGTAGTTAAGTCCCTTAGATTTACAAACATTTTTTGAGGTCCCTCAACAGGTTGGATTAAAGGAAGACGCAAAAACAATCCTGCTGCATTGGTTACCGGTCGTTAATATTGATCTATGTAATATTCATTACATAGATGGTTCGGAAATTTAAATGGGAATCCCTGGAGAGAAGGGATTTATTTATTTACTTATTGAGGAACACTGCTGAGAATATTCGCAGAACCGGCGTTTCAAGCTGACGGCGGAGCGATTTTATTGTGCCAACTTACCTTTTGCGTAAGGAGCACAAGGGTAAGATAATAGAAATTAGGGCTAACACGGAGATATACAAGAGAGTTTTTTCCTCGTTTTGTTTTAGAGTGGAATATGAAAGGAAATGAGTGTACTGGTATGAGGTACCGTCCACCATTTCTCTGCTTTGGTTTACAGAGCAGGTGTACATTTAGATGCCGTTTTTTTCTTCTAAGGTATCTCTAATAGTCGTAAACGAAACGTCAGGAAACGACTGAAAAGACACTGTCTTATGCGTGAAGCCATCTGATATTAGACAATGTTTTTATTGAATCTGTCTCTGACAAAAATTAAAAATTTGTTTATTTATTTCTGCGACGAAGACAATATCAATTACAACATTTTCGTCAAGAAATAGTTTGATATATCGACCACAGTCTTTCAGTCTATGTTCTGACATTTTCAAATGGGAAGGAAAGCTCTTCCATCACAAGTTATAATGACGAAATTAGTTCAGTTTGTGTCATAAAACAGAGTTCATGCAATTAGGAAGAAGACAAGAGCAAGAAGAATTTCTGGAGACAAATGGCATGAGATTCAAGAGAGTACACCAATTCAAATACTTGGGATCTTTGTTTACCAAGGACAAAAAAATAGAAATGGATATCAAAGAAAGAATAGCAGTGGAGAAGAAAAGCATACATTCCCTTTAAAAAATAAATAAATAAAATAAAATAAAAAGCATGGCTCTAAATCAGTTTCAATGAACACTAAGATGGAAATCTATAACACGGCTAAAATATTACAGTCCATCAGGAGATGAACTACTGTCACTGCACCACCACAGCAACACATGGGCGGTGGCTCACGGCGCAGTAAATAGCCGTGAATCAACCAAGTGCGCCCGATACGGAGGCGGCATAGCACAACAGAGTCTCGACGATTGGGCCTCAGTGAAGTTTTCCACGTGGCTGTGGATGGTCTGATGGTGCGAAGCTTGTTTTGCGCACTCAGTGCAGACCATTGCGAACTCCAGGCGTCTCGCACCTTCCGGTGTAGCGTGAGGGCGTGAGGAGGTGGCCTGTTTGGCCAACTGATCGACACGTTCATTGCCAGGAATGCCGATGTGCCTTGGGGTCCTGGCTCGTCTATTATTATCTCAGTGACCAGCCAGCCAAGGATTCCCGTTGCCAAATTTTAGTGTGATTGACCGCGTTGTTTTAGTTTCTCTAACTGTACTGTTGGTGAAAGTTCATCGTTGGCATGTACTCCTCTTGAATATTCATACTATGTCTCCAGGTCCATACGGCTATTGTGTCCCATCCACTGCACGTTCTTTGTTAGGAACAGGAGACTAATGACCAAGGAGTTTAGTCACCTCTAAAAAGAACAACAAGAACTATAACACGGTGATATGCCCAGCGGTGGAAATATGGAGGTGACTAAACGAGACAAGGAAAAACTATTAATATTTGAAAGAAAAGTAATGAGGAGGATGTGGGGACCAATTGTAGATAACGTAGAATGGAGGAGGAGGACGAATGAGGAAGTATACCTTTTGATGCAACTGCCAAATATATTACAGAAGATAAGGAACAAGAGAATACAGTGGGTGAGCCAAGTAGTCCGTATGCCAGAAGGTAGACAGGAGAATATGGCACTAGAAGGGAAACCAAACACCAAACGCTCCATTGACGACCAAGGCAGCGCTGGATGGACGACTTGGCGAAGGACCTGGGAGGAACCGGGCACAAAACAGGAGGAATGCAGGCAGGCAGTTTGTGGAAGCAGCGCGTGCTCTGCAGGGCCTGTGATCGCTGGATTGTTGTTGTTGTCATCTACATTTTGCCTTAATGGCCGCGCGGGAATGGCCGTGCAGTCTGGAGCGTCACGTGACGGATTGCGCGGCCGCTCGTGTCGGAGGTTCGAGTCCTCTCTCGGGAATGGTTGCGTGTGTGTTTGTCCTTTGTATAAGTTAAAGTAGTTTGAAAGTTTAGGGACCGATGACCACAGTAATTTGGTCCCTTAGAATGACAAACATTTGAACACGTGTGACGTGGGCAGTACATGGTGTGCTTGTAATATGTTTCAGTGTGGGGCAGTTAGAGCGCATTGGCTTGGGCTGGGACATAAGTCTGACGAGCGTAATAACTGGGGAACGCCCACGGCGCTCCAGTTTTAAAACAGAACCCTGACCCCGTGGCCTGTCACGCCTTGCTTGTGCCCCACAACTGCTAGGAGCCAACGTAGACTGCCAGCGTAAGGCAACCAAATTCCCCAGTCTTTCCACTGCCGCCATATGTGTAACGCTGAAAGGTGTCTACTCTTTGGCTGAATTTGTTATATCAGTGTTAGTAACATGTTTTGAGTGTTATCGACAGATCATTTCTATTTTCAAAGAGTGAATAGTAGAAGTCAAAGAATTTCTATCTCCTTCACTATAACGAGTAATAGTTCAGTATGATTTCCACTTCCTGAACCAAAAGTCAATACGCTGCCTGCTGCCGCGGCAGAATAACCGTGCGCACTGAGGCGCCCTGCTGCGGTGCACACTGCCGTTCGCTGTCGGGGATTAGAGTCTTCCCTCGGGCAAGGATGTTTGTGTTGTACTTGCCGCGGTGGAGCCGAGCGGTGTAAGGCGCCTCGGTGCGGAGCGCGAGGTTGCTCACCGCCGGAGGTACGATTCCTCCCTGGGACATGGGTGTGTGTGTGTTGTCCTTAGGTTAGTTTACCTTGGTTTAAGTAGTTTGTAAGCTACGGACTGATGACCACGCAGTTTGGTCAGATAGATTTACAAACATTTGAACATTTGTGTTGTCCTTTGCGTAAGTTACATCAAGTTAGTGTAAGTAGTTTGTAAGCCTAGGGATTGATGACCAACGAAGTTAAGTCCCTTAGATTTACAAACATTTGAAAATTCAATACGCTGCAAATCCTCTCCCAATTCTCTACACTATTCCATGGTTGCAAATTCTTTGTATACTAGATCGTTCGCGTACAGCCTCATTAACCTTCTGATGTTATATACGAGGTCATTTACATGTTCTTGTTTTCTGGTCTTCAATCCGGAGGGGGGGGGGGTTCGAATCCCCCCTCGGGCATGGATATTTGTGCCGTCTTTAGTATAAGCTAGTTGATAAGTAGTTTGTAAGTTTAGGGACTGATGACCCTGTAGTTAAGTCCCATAAGCTTAACAAACATTTGAACATTTTTTCAATCCGGAGACCCCCGCTTACAACTTTCGATTCGGTTACTTCCAACCCAGGGTCCCCTTACCTCGGATTGATACATTTCTTTCTTCTCCATTATCCCTGAAAGTCTGTAACATCAATCAAGCAATCATCTAAATCTGCAAGGTTACTCTGCAAATCATTCATATGTGCCTGGCATGTGGCTCATCGAACCACTTTCATACTAATTATCTGCCACTCTTTGCTAGTTTGTCGAATAGTACGCGGGAAGATAGAACACATAAATCTCTCCGTTCGAGCTGTGATCTCTCTCATTTTGCTTTGACGATCCTTTCTCCCTGTTTAGGTGACACTCAACAATATATTTTTACATTAGTAGTAGAATGTCGGCGGTCGATATTTTGGAAGTAGATCTCGCATCAATGAGTAACGCCGTTGGTTTAATTATTCAAAGTCCTGTATCATTGTTGTTGTTGTTGGTTTTTTTTGAGGGGACTAAACAGCTAGGTCATCAGTCCCCTGTTACTAGCTCAGAGTCCACTGTCAATAACGACAAAAAATTAAAGAAAGAATTCCCGTTACACACTCTTACGTATCGTGATATTACAAAACCGGCTGCCTTACTTGTTCGATATTGCCCGTCAATTTTAATCGATAAAGACTCCACACAGCGCGACAACACTCCAAAACCGTCGGACAATTGTGATGTAGGCAGTTTCTTTTGTAGTTCCTTCGCATTTTCCATCGGTAAAACGCACTCCTTGGTTCGCCTTGCCCACAACATTATGTGTCCTTTCCAATTTAAGTCTGTCATAACAGTAATTCCTAGTACCTGAATTTACGGCCTCCATATTTTATTGATTTACCTTGTCAACTAAGTTCAAAGGATTCCTTTCTGTACTCGTGTAATCGACTTGGCGCTTATCATTGTTTAGGGTCCATTGCTAATTTTCGCACCATGCAGATATCTGATCTGAATCCTTCTGCAGTCTGTTTTGATCTTCTGATGATTTACTGTACGATAAATGACAGCATTGTCTGCAAACATCCTAAGAGACCTGCTCAGAATTCTTCCCAGATCGTTTAAATAGCAAAGGACATACAACACAAAAAAAGGAAAAAAAAAGAAAGAAAAAAAAGGTTCAAATGCTTGTTAAGCTTAAGGGACTTAACTGCGGGGTCATTAGTCCCTAAATTTACAAACTACTTATGAATTACCTTATACTAAAGACGACACAAACATCCATGCCCGAGGGGGGATTCGAAGCCCCGACCGTAGCGGCCGTGCAGACTGTGACTGGCGCGCCGCAGACCGCTCGACCACTGCGGCCGGCCCTACAACACTACCCCGCCTTTCCCTTAGATACAAGGAATTGTGTCCTCTCTGACAGGAAATCTCCAATGAAATCACATATCTGAGACGATATCACATAATCTTGCCATTTGATTAAAAGTCGTTTGTGACGTGCAGTGTAAAGAGCCTTCTGTAAATTTAGAAATATGCATCAATTTGAGAAACCTTGTCGATAGCACTCATCATTTCGTTTGAATAAAGACTTAGTTGTGTTTCCCAGAAACAATATTTTCTAAATCCTTGTTGACCTTGGGTCAGTAGCACTGGAAGGATGGTGGTTCAAATCCACCTCCGGCCATCCAGATTTAGGTTTTCCGTGATTTCTCTAAATCACTCTAGGCAAATGCCAGGATGGTTCCTTTGAAAGGGCACGGCCGATTTCCTTCCGCATCCTTACCCAAACACTCCGAGCGTAAGCTCCGTCTCTAATGACCGCACTGTCGACGGGACGTTAAACTCCAAGATTCTTCCTTCCTTCAGTAGCTCTGTCTGTTTGAGGTAATAAATAATATATGTACTCAGTATATGTTCCAAAATCCTTCATTGACTACCTTAAAAAAGGAAAAAATATCAACGGTAAGTATTATGCGAAGTTGCAAAGTTTGGGCGAATAACTCAAGCAAAAACGGCCTCATTTTATAAATTCCTGGTGTTCTGAGACCTATATCATCTTTTACAGGTTTCATTAGCTGTCGGATCTTTGCTGGAGGCCTGAAAGATCTGATAACTAATGAAGCCTGTGAAAGAGGAACACCGGACGTTTATAAAATTCCGTGTGAGTGTGGGCAGTTTTATATCGGCCAGTCTGTACGCACTATTGAACAGCGACACATAGAACACGAGCGGTGTTTTAGATTACGCTATCCCGAAAAGTCAGCTGTGGTGGAACATGCTTTGGGAAATGGACTCCGAATTGCTTTAGACGAGACATCTATTATTAAGCGGACCAACAGCTTCTGTTGCAGCATAATAAACGAGGCGGTAGAGATCAAAGCTCTGAAAACACCCACAATAAAGACGGCGGCTTGCAACTCAGGACGGCTTGGGATCCCGTAATTGGGGAGTTGAAGCGGACGCTGCGTACGCGCGGCCAAAACATTACCATATATGATCAAGGAACTGGGCACTAGTGACGTCACTGGAGGCGGTGCGGCTATATAAGCACGGCAGCGGCCGCGAAATGACTCCCCGAGATTTCTATCTCACCCTCCATAACCGTCCCATCCGCCTCACCCCTACCCTGAAGTACCTGGGCCTTACTTTTGATCGCACCCTCTCCTGGACTCCCCACCTACGCACTACCCAAGAAAAAGCCCGCTCCCGCCTCCACCTCCTCAAACTCCTTGTTGGCCGAACATGGGGCCTCAACCCTTCTACCGTCCTCTATACCTACAAATCCCTCATCCGTCCTATCCTATGTGTCGCCCATCCAGCCTGGATCTCCGCTCCCCCATCCTTCTACAAATCTCTGGATATACTTGAGCGCCATGCCCTCCTCCTCGCCTTCCGCATCCCCCTTTATACCCCCTCCCCCACGCGGATCCTCTAAGATCTCATTCCATTCCCCCGACTCATTCTCTTTATTGAACTTCTCTGCCTCCGTTACATCTCCCGCAAATCAGACCCGCCTAATCCTCTAGTCCCTCCCCTCCTCTCTGCACCTGGTCCGTTGCCGCGCCTCCACCACTGTATTCCCCCTGCTCTCCACTTGTCCACACTCCAGATCCTTTCCCGTGGCAACTTCCGTACCCTCCACCTCCCGGATGATGCCCTCCGAACTGATATCTACCCTTCATACCAGCTGTGATCCTTCCCCTTGCTCCCGCTCCCCCAACTATCCCTCCCTTCCTGCCACTTCTCCCCTCCTCATTCTACCCAGCTGTCCCTCCGGATCCTCCTCTTACCGCCCTCCCCTTTCCTTCTATCCTGTGGCTTCCTGGCATGGAACATCATCCCCCCGTCCCTTCCCCACTGGCCTTGTGGCTCCTCCCCACCCTCTTCGTCACCAGTCACCCCCTTTTCTCCCCCACGTCACATCTTTAACACTGCGTTTGCTCCGCCGGAAGTGAACATTCCGATGTGCTTCTGTGGGAGTGCTTCGCAAGTGTGGTGTCTTTCTTACGTCGTTTTATTTTAACAATAGATAACGGCCAACCCGCAGCCGACTCCATCAGTTTTAAATTGTTTCTCCGTGTGTGTGATTTGTTTCGTTTTAATTTCAAAATAGCGGACGGTCAAACCATAGCCGCCGCCCTGTGCTCATTTTAATTGCGTGTGTACCACTGACCCTCGAGCAGCTGTTTTTATTCTCCACCATCGCCTTATTAAATCTTCTATGACGCCACTGTTTCGCTCCATTTTAATTACTTTGTATTATGTCCAATTAACATCTCCGTTTTATGTGTATTTTATGTCCAAAATTTTATCTCCTTTATGTTCATATGTCTACTGTGTCAAATTTTGTTTTATTTCTGTAGGCTGAAGAGCGCCTCTGCGCGCTGCCAGCCCGCCCCTCTTAGGGGAATTCAAATCACAATAAAGAAAAAAAAAAGCGAAATGACATGTCATCTACTTGACAATGGAAGAGGAGTTCTCTGTCGAAAGCTCGTGGGCAGTAAACCACATGACGCGGCTTGTAACCCGAGAAGATTCCATTAATCATCGACACTAATAGTCACAAGACAGACAATGTGAATGACATGTAACGTGACACATCGAAAGCAAACAAAGAACTGAGTGCGTTAGACCCTATCCGGCGGTTACTCTACTCAAAAGCGCTTCATACGGCACAAATGGGTACGACCCTCGTATATTTTGACATTTCGCAAAAGGGACATAGTCGAATTCAAGATATGTTGAAAACAAACCTGCACGGTTAATAACTTCCGAAGAGTTAAACTTCGACCTCTATGGTGCGAACCTCTGAAATGACTGTGACGCACCATTTTTCAGTCGGTGTTCATCGAGCAAATTCGTGATTTGCTACACGCGTTTCTTGGGCGAAGTTCCGGAACGTTGTCCACAAAATTACCACGCTTACCTTTTCCTTATTGTGCATGGTTTCCTTCGAAATAGTCTCGTCCACAATAGATACACCGTTCCCAAATCAGTTTCCACTTACGGAAGCAGTCCTGGTACGACTTTTACTGGATCACGCGAAGCGCAGTCTGCTCTATCGTTGCAAATCTTTGTCCTTGCAACGAGGTTTTGAACTTTCGAAATAAATAAAATTCCGCTGCAGAGTACGGAGGATGTAGCAGCAAAGTGATTTCGTTTTTCGTGCAGTTATCACGCACCAACAGGGGAGAATGTACGGTACGTCATCGTGATGCCAGAGCCGTCAATTGTCTCGCCACTTAGCAGGCCGTTTCCTTCTCACATTTTCTCGCAGAACGTCTCAACTGTACCATCGATTAACAGTTTGTCCCTGTGGTACGAATACATGATGAACTAATTCTTTGAAGCATGGTTTTGACGTTTGACCTAACTAGATGAGATTTTGTTGTTCTTGAACAACCTTTTCCGAGCCATTGTGAAGATTGGGCCTTGACCTCAACATCATAACTTTAGACCCACGTTACGATTCTCTTAAGCAACATCTCGTTTTTATTTGCGCGATTCAGAAGTCTTTATAGTCTTGACTCATGATCCGTTGGACTAACTTGGCAGCAACACGATGCGTTCCAAGATTCAGTGTCAGCATTTCATGACATTAAGGTAAAGCAGTCAACAAAGTGAAGATTGGTTTGAACACCGGAGTGCTTTACTAGGCATGATCCTGTTCCAACCTTGGAAATTACTTCCCAGCCCATTATACGGGGACCTGCAATTTAACGTCGATTAGGAATCATGATGCTACTCGATATTTTTCACATCGGCATCATTACGAAAGGTGAAAGAAGTGGAAAGAGACACATAAAAATTCTACCACTTAGCGGGGATCGAAACGCGACCTTTAGATTCAACCTCCCCTACCCCCCCCCCCCCATCTCTCTCTCTCTTGATAGTTCTGTCCCTTGCGGTCGCTGATCCTCTTTGTTGGTTGTTCCGTGATGTGCTCTTGGCTCAGGCTTTTTTTAATTACAGAGGGCGTCAGCCCTCTGATCGGGCGAGCTAAGCCACGGAGCACAATGGGTCAGAATCCCAAGAAGATAAGGAGGCGTTGGATTCGTACAAAACTTAGTACGCAAGGGTTAACGAAGTTTCTGATTAAGAATAAGGTGGCAAAAACTGAAAAAACAAGATGGAGGATCCAAGATGGCGGACTCTATGTACACTACTGACATTTTATTCATATAAAAGTAACACTTAGGTAATTATCTAGGTTGCTTATGAAGACTGAGTTGAAAATGTAAAAAAAAAAAAAAAAAAAAAAAAAAAAAAAAAAAAAAAAAAAAAAAAAAAAAACATATATAATAATAAATGGCGTATCCAAGATGCTGGGCTCTGTGTACAATACCGTCATTTTATTCATATAAAAGTAATTGTAGGGAATTATCGAGGTTTCTGACGAAACGTGGACCCAAGATAGCGGTCATAAATTCATATGTCTTCTTATTTATTTATATAAAAGTCAGTATTTAGGGTTTGTTGTAGTTAATGGTTAAAATATTAAGCAAAAACAGTGGAAAGCTCAAAGAAAGGACCAAATAGAGAATAGAAGTTGGTGTAAAATATTACAACAATTATTTGAATTACAGTTGTTTATTTTATAATTTTTTACAACTTTTTAGTAGCAGAACACGTTGAACGGTGTGGTCTAACAAAGCTTGCAAACGTACCTCAGCTTTTGATTATGTAAAAGTGGGGGTTTCGTCTGGAGGGCAGCAAGCCTTTTTTGTTGCCAAAACAACTGAGTACGGTGTATAAAGTGTGTTTAGAACTTTTCTTTTAGCCCCATTTCTCAAATGCTGGTAAGATTCTTCTGACAATTTCAAATCGAAAAGAAGTGCTTGGCCTCCATTAGCATCACACGAGGATGGCGATGGTACTGACAATCGCAAGCCTGCCTTGTATTTTTTCGCCTTGGACGGGCTTGAGAGAGTGACGTCTTTTACAATATTCGCTGCGTCTGGGTGCCACGAAGCTCGAAGACTCATTTGTGCAGAGAACGATAATTCTACAGGACTGAACATTGTATGAGTCTCCTAAGTTCTCCTTCTTTTAGACCTTGCGGATAATAATTCAAATGTTGTAGTAGGTCGGCCTGTTGATTTAGTGAAACAGGTTTCTCATCAATTGGAATATATAGTATTTTATCTAATCAGGTTTCGGTCTTTTTGAAAAATAATCTTGTCGCCGAGTTGCTTCTTTATATTTCCTTCTTAGCTTTGTCAACAGAAATGAAATGGTACGCCTCATATTATTGGGAATGGTAACTGTATGTCCACTTTTTTCTGTCAATAACTTTTCAAATGTCCTATGACTACCTCCAAATCGTTTGACAAATATTCTTTTGTTATTACAAAAATTTCTTTCCTGGAAAACCCAATTCTGGAATAACCTCCATCAGATGAAACAGAATTTTTTTTAATTTCTATGCAGGGCCGGATCTAGGACATTTGTCAATGTGGCAAGCTTAAATTTGCCGCCCCTTCTTTCACTCCCCCCCCCTGTAAAAATCAACTTTTGACGCTAATTGGGTTACATATTTCTAAATAAACGTCACAATCTCACAACATGAACTTATTTTATTGACTGAATTAACATCAAAGGAAAACAGAACAATTTTAATACATACAAAAATATTACAAGATTACTCATCCTACAAAAATCAATTGAAAATTTCGCTTTTCGAACTTTTCTTGCTGCAAATCTGTTTTTGATGTCATCATAGTTTAGAGAAGCAGCTCGTTTGTGCTCTATGGATATTATACTCGTATTTGTTAAGCAGTCGTGCTCCTCAAGTGTATTTAATTAGCTTCAGCTTGCTGAAACTTCTTTCTCCAGACGAAACAGAAACTAGAATGGTAAGACATATTTTAACGCTGTAGTAAAGTTGGGATACCCCTCTACCAATTTATTTTTATAAATTAAACTTAATGTTGATGATGCAGTGGAATCTTGCAAGGCTCTGTCTACTGCCAGTGCATGTTGTCTGAAACTTTCAACTTCAAGTTCTTCCTCGCTAAGATCTTCTGCCAGTTCCGCTGCTTTGGCCTTCAAGTCCCCCACTTCCATTTCTAGAATTTGCACACCACGCAGAAAACTAATTTTTGCGCCAATTTTCTCAAGTGCGGTAAACCTGGTACTAAGCTCTGTCAATTATTCCTTATTTTTTCTGTGAATGTTGGTTACTTCATCCTCACAAAGCTCATCGGCCATTTTTTTTTCTTCGAATCCTTTTTTCGGAGAATACCGTTGATACCTCATTATCTTCTGCTAGCACTTTGGCCTCAGAAGTAGCTTCAGAAGTACAAGAATCCCGGGAAGTTTTGAGAAAGCCCAAAAGTCCTTGAATGTTTCGAACAGGTTTATCAATTGTAATGTATTAACTTCGCAGAAACTGATTAACATGAGCAATTTATTTTAATATTACATACCAGAAACAAGTTAAAGTAATGAATTTGAGTTTTCTCATATTTTTTAAAATAGATCTTGTCTCTGATTTTGTTTCTGGTGTTAACAATTTATAAGTTTCAGTTTCTTCCAGGGCCTTCAAAACTTTATGAAAATGCTTGTAAGCAGCTTCAACCGCATCTACTCTTGCAGATCACCTAGTCTTACCGAATGTCTGCTGAATTTGCTCCCACTAAATTTAAAGAGTGAGCAGCACATGGTACGAAATAGGCCAGTTCCTCCTTCTGGTTTATTCTTGACTGGACCCCTTTGTACTTTCCAGCCCTGTTTGCCCCATTGTCATGAGACTGCCCCCTGCAGTACTTAATGTTCAACCCATCTTGTTCCAATTTTTGCAGTATCTCTTGACTAAGGCCTTTTCCTGTTTTCTCTGTAGCTGTAAAAAGTCAGTAAAACTTTCCACAACCTCTGAGTCATTCGACTTGACATATCGAATTACTTGTGTCATCTGCGCATTGTGGCTGATATCTGGAGTGCAGTCAAACATCAGTGAAAAGTATTTAGTAGCTAAAATATCTTGAATTATATCTTGTTTTATCAGCAATCAAGTCACAGAACTCATCTTGTATATTTTTGTAAAAATAGCTAATCTGGCCTTTCTTGTGGCGTTAAATACGCAGACGAAGGGGGACAGTATAGTATGATATGAGATCAATTGTATTTAGAAATTTGCCGCTATATGGATCACCAAAATCAGCATCTTCTTTTGTTCCTCTAAAAGGACTTCCTTGCTTAGCTAGAAAAAGGACAGCATCAATAATACTGTGAGATTCCTCCTGTTTTATCTGGTCTTGCTGCCCAGTGTGCGATACTTACCAGGTGGGTTTGTCGGAGGATTTGTCGGAGGACATCGAAAGAGTCGAAAGAAGGGCAGCTTGTTTTGTACAGGGGAGTCAGCGTCACGGAAATGATACAGGATCTGGGATGGGAATTATTAGAACCAAGGCGTTTATCACTGCGACGTGGGCTACTTACGAAACTACAATCGTGAACATTCTCCTACGAATGTGAAAATATATTGTTGCCTCCCACTTACATAAGTAGAAAAGATCATCTGAATAAATACGTGAAATCAGAGCTCGAACAGAGAGATTCAGATGTTCTTTCTTCCCGCGCGCTATTCGAGAATGGAATGGGAGACAAATAGTATAAAAGTGGTTCGATGAACCCTCTGTCAGGCAGTTAAATGTGATTTACAGAGTATCCTATGTAGATGTCTATCAATTCCACCGCTACCGAGAGAGGACTCTAGATCCTTAATGCTTTTGACTTTCAATAAGAAGTGTGCGCACCTGAAATACTTTAAGGACTGGAGCGTTATTCAAATTCACCTGTTCTACAAATATTATCTTTATATGAAATATGAATATTCATTTATCTGAAAAAGAAAATCTATGCAAATTGATAAACATTGTGCACTTACTTATGCAATAACGCAACATCTCCCTCATTCTGGCTAATATCTAGTAGATTTTTAAAGTTTGATTAGCTGAAGTACCTGTGACAGGGCAACACTGAGTCAGCAACCAGGAATTTTGGTTTTATAAAAATGATTTCGGTATTTCTTGCAGTCATTTTACTTTTAATAATTCAGTGTCAGTTAATTTTATTAAAGTATACCAGAAAGATACAATGTGAAAAAAAAAAAATAATAAAGTCGCTCAAAATTTGCCGCCCTCCAATTTCTGTCGCCCGGGGCAACTGCCCCCTTTGTCCCCCCCCCCCCCCCCTAGATCCGGCCCTGATGTTACACTTTTCGTCATTTTTCTAATTATTTTAGCCTTTGCACTGCTTCTACGCACCAATTAAATTGTACAACTGCAGCTCATAATTACTTAATTCTATTGTCATTTCTCAAGATGTCTCAAAAATGACATTTTGCAAGTGTCGCTTAAAACGTGGCTCAAAGCCAGAGTAGCAACTAGTAGCAGGATTTGAAGCTTAATTTACAAACGTAATAATGTATAATTGCGGACACAGTGCAAAAGAAAGCGGAATATGGTGGAACTCGTTTATCTTTATTTTTTGAGCGCATTTTACAATTTTCTCTCCCGTTTTCCTGAAGTCCGTTAATTGATCAATAAACACGCATGACTGATGATTTAATAGTGATATAAGTGTTTTTTCATAAGTACATACCTCCTGACGTCAACAACAAGACTGTTTTTGTACCCTGGCCAGCACGCTGGCTAACAGGGAAGTGCCGCATTTGACCTGAGATATAACCGAACAAATTAACATCTAGTCGTCGCCACAGCTGTCATTCAGTTGTCCCGGCAGTGATGCCGCCAACCTGACAGTTCAAAATTCCCATCTATAAACTTTATTTTTTCCCGTTTTGGCCAGGTTTTCGAGATTCTGGCTCACTGTGCGGCGCCCGGCTAATTCTGGCACTCTACCACTGTGCTACCCTGTCACACTTCGTGTCGTCATCCAACTGAAATGTTATAATCTTTCGGACAGTCAATCTTCGACTGGCAAATACAATTTCGTTGACGAGCCTGACACGACAGTCAACGGTACACATCAAAGGGCGTCGTTAACGAGGGTTACATTTAACTTCCGTAGGGCCATTTTTAAACCGCTTGAACCAATCGTACGCTTTAAGCACTCGTTGCCATAAGATTCCAGCATTATTTGAAGTGTCTCTGTAGAGGTTTTCTTGAGTTTCACGTAAATTTTAATGGGCTGCTCATCTAACTCTGCCGTCTCGAAATTCGAAAACTGGGTGACAACAATCTACTCACTACAATACTGAAACTATAACTAACAGACATATAGTGATGAAACTTGCAGTAATTACTCATTCCACATACCCGTGTTTACTAATGTCAGCCACATTCCGCTCCAATTACTGCAAGTTTCATGTATGTCTGTATGTCAGTTAGTTATTGTTTCAGTGCCGTATTGAGTAGACTGTTGTCACCCAGTTTTCGAATGTCGAGACGCCAGAGTTAGATGAGCAACCCATTAAAATTTACGTGAAACTCAAGAAAATCTCTACAGAGACACGTCAAATGATGCTGGAATCTTATGTCTCCAACACTTGTTCAAATCTTTGGGACCTAACTACTCTGATCATCAGTTCCTAGGCTTACAAACTACTTTAACTTAAGCTAAGGACAACAAACACACATATGCCCCGAGGGAGGACACGGACCTCCAACAGAGAGCAGCGGCGCGCTCCGCACCAGGCGCTTTTGAACGCTCGGCCGCTGTAACACTTTATGGCACAAAACTACGAATGACCGTGAACTTTTTTGAACAGACCTCGCATATCCCACAGAAAGTTTATCTCTGTACCTCCTGTATACTCACTTTCTGTCACTCTCCTGATGCTCATGGCGCGTCGCGTGTGTCATACAGGAATGGCTTTGGACGCACCAAATCGATATTTCTCTGTTTCTTCCGCCACACTGCTCACGCTTGCGCGCCGCTTTTTTTTTTTTTTTTTTTTTTTTTTTTTTTTTTTTTTTTTTTTTTGACATTTTATTCCCCTGTGGGGCGGCTGGCAGCGCATGAGGCGCTCTTCAGCTGATTACCCGCCGCGCTCATTGTAGAAAATTATAGCCTGCCTGCACGCGGCGGCCAGCGACTGCAAATGTTTCCTATTTGACCGAGGCGGTAATGCACAATGCAACACACTGCCCGCTCCCTGTTTGACAGAACCTTTCAACTTTCTGACACGCTTATATACCTTCGCTGTAGTCTTAGGCCGGTATTACACTATCAAATTATTGGACAAAGAATTGGACAAAAAAATTGGATGAAATATTGGTCATATTTTTTGACAAAGAAATTGGATGAAACGCTAATGGGGGTATTACACTATCATCCAATATTTTGTCAAATTTGCTTCAAAATGGCGGTGTAATGCTCAGCTATTGTTTATACTACAGTTGCGTTGTGTCTGCATTTAGAAGAGAAGGAGGGAAAAAATAAAAAGGAACGCACTTGGATGAAACCGTGGGTGTCAGAGCGAGATAAATAAAATTTGTTACGGGACCGGGAGGATTTTCCTTTTTTATGCCGTCGGCAGAACAGCCAGGCCGTTCACTGCTAATTATTTTGTCGCTCTTCATCCTTCACAGTTTGCAATAGAGTAACAAAAAGGCTGACTCAAACAGTGTATACGAATAAGATTGTTAAGTTGATAAAGTAAGTTTGATTAAATAACGTTTTAAATGGAAAATGTGAGCACTGACAAAGAGGATAATCTAAATTGTTTATGACGTTATAACAATGTAAGGGGGGAAACATTGCTGATAAAGTAAATAGGCTCTATTTATTTCCTTACATAAATTGTCTGACGTATTTAAATGTACATAGATTCGCTTGCAAACAGATGTCGATGTTTTGAAAGTTGTTTTATTTCCCAGAACTTAGCACACTACGTTACCAAAATCATTCATTCTAAAATCTGCTTCAGCCGTATTAAGGTTTAGGGGTATTACTTCTTCAATTCCGATAGTATATAATGACTTTTTTACATCACGGATTGTAACTCAACCTCACTTTTGCCGCAGGGTATTGGGATACGCGAATTGACGTGACGGACAGTGTGAATTGGCCTTGTCACCTGTTATACAACGCCCCATCTGATTTTTTTTAAATTTTGTTGTTGCTAGAATACACTACACAAACATTCCACTACTAGCCATGATTACGAATACGAACTTTATGTCCAAGTAATGTCAGATATTTAACCTCCAAATAAAACAGCTGTATTGGCAAGGAAGCTGTATACTACTAGCGCTCCAAGCGGTCACATTTCTCACTGCAGGAAACAGAAGACGAGCGATTTCTTTGATCAAATCTAGGCCGAGGCCTTAGATTGGATGAAATATTGGACGATGTTCCCATTACACTACGTCCAATTTTTCTTTGTCCAATTCTTTGACAAATAATTTGATAGTGTAATACCGGCCTTAGGTTTGCATCGCTCGCTCGAACTGGAAAATGCACGGTGTTCCGTGGCAGTTCGGTAATTATTTTGTGCCACAATGCTGGTTTCTTCACACGGGACGAATATCTGAATATTCAATAAACTCAATAGGAGTGATCCGAAAAATTACAGGCCTTTATCATTGACGTCAGTTTGCAGTAGGATTTTAGAAGATATACTTTCCTCAAATATTATGACCTACCTCGAAGAGAACGACCTATTCACCCAGACCAACACGGATTCAGAAAGTATCATTCTTGAGAAACACAGAAATGATGAGTGTTATAGACAAGGGATGTGAAATAAATTCCGTGTATCTAGATTTTCCGAGGTTTTTTTTACACTGTACCTCACAAGCGTTTTCTAATCAAATTGTGTGGTTATGTAATGTCGCCACAGTTGTGCAATTGGATTCGTGATTTCCTGTCAGAATGGACACAGCACGTAGTAATTGACGGAAAGTCATCGAGTAGAACAGAAGTGATATCTGGCGTTCCCCAGGAAAGTGTTATAGAGAACCTACGGTTTCTTATTTTTATAAACGACTAGCTGAAAACCCGGCGTTACCCGGGTATTTATTTATTTGCCGCGGTGGAGTAGCCGAGCGGTCTAAAACACCTCGCTGCGGAGCGCGCGGTTGCTCGTCGTGGAGACTCGAGTCCTCCCTGGGGCATGGGTGTGTGTGTTTGTCCGTAGGTTAGTTTACCTAGGTGTAAGTAATTTGTAAGCTATGGACTGATGACCACGCAGTTTGGTCCGATAGATTTACAGACATTTGAACATTTTGATTTATTTATTTATTTATTCCTGCCTGGAGTTGGTACCTCTCCTACCCTTCTCTCTCTGTCCATCTTCTTTTTTCTAAAAATATGTTATCTTTATCGGAAAACATATAATACATAACGTTGTCTTGGATAATGTACAAAATTATAAGCGCATTATTCAAACAAAGAAAGATAGATGTCAAAACACAAATGACATATAAAATTCACACGATCACATATTTATTCAGTTATATGTGGTACAATCGTATAACTTTTCAGGTATGTATCATTTGTATAAGTGCTGCATGTCTGTAAAATTTCTTGGGAATACAATTGGTGTTAAAGAAGTAATAGATTACTACTTCGTGCGTGATAGGGCGGTTTTCTATGAACGTTACTGTTTGTGTGCTCATATCTCATGAACTACGTGTCGTACTGTGATGCAATTTAGAAGGTACATTCAACTGTATGTGTGTATACTGTCTGTAAAATTTCCTGTGAATACAATTTGTAGTGTACAAATTATAGATTGTAATGTCATACCGAATGCCGTAGTTTTACTCCATAAACAGCGGAAAAGTAGTAAGCGAGAAACTTTTTTCCTTTCATGATTTTGCTATGGTTGTCAGCGAGAGAAAGTTTAATAAAAGTTTGAAATTATGTATAAATTTTGTTGCAAGTCGCTAAGTACTCTGATTCTCGTATAGCGTATTTATAAAGTCTCGCCGCATTATGTGACAGTTTCTTGCAAATCCTATTGTTTATGACGTCATATCTTCTGAATCATGTGTCGTATATGATTCTTAACTCTGCAGCAATTGTTACCTCACGGTAAGGAATGTGTGTACCAAATTTGGTTGAAATCGGTCCAGTGGTTTAGGGGAAATGAGCAGAATTGTCGCTAAATGCAGCAGTTTTCTGCGCATCTCATTCTTTATGACGTCATATCTCGTGAACTGTGTATCGTACGTGATTCTTACACTTGCGGCGACCGTTCTCATGGATTGAAGCTTACGTGTACAAAGATTGGAACAAAACTGTAGATTTGTGTGCAACACGTACAAATATACGGACACTCTGCTTTATAAATTAGAAGATTTAGGAGACAATCTGAGTAGCTCCCTTAGACTGTTCGTGGATGATACTGTCATTTATCGGTTAGTAAAGACACTAGAAAATCAAAAGCATCTGCAAAATCATTTAGATAAAATATCTGCATGGTGCAAAACTGGGCAGTTGACCCTTAATATTGAGAAGTGTGAAGTCATCCATTTGACCACTAAAAGAAATCCGTAAAAACCTATTTACATGATACATTAGCCAAATCTACAGGCCGAAAAGTCGACTGAATATCAAGGAGTAGCATTTACAAACAACTTAAATTGGAAAGAACACATAGCCGCGGTAGGGTGGCCAAGCGTTCTAAGGCGCTTTGCTTCGGAGCGCGCGGTTCCACGCCGTCGGAAGTTCGAGTCCTCCCTCGGGAATGGGTGTTTGTGTTGTCTTTACCGTAAGTTACTTTAAGTGGTTTGTAAGCCTAGGGACTTAGCATTCAGACATTTGCACACATAGAAAATAATATAGGGAAGTCGAACCAAAGGCTACGTTTCATTGGAAGAACACTTAGAATATGCAACAGTTCTACTGAAGAAACTGCCTACACCACACTTGTGCATCCTATTTTGAAATATTGCTGTGCATTGTGGGATCCACACCAGGTGGGACTGACGGATGATTTAGAGAAAGATTAAAGAAGGGCAGATTTTTTTTTGTATTATCACGATATAGGGGAGACAGTGTCACGGAAAAGATGCACGAATTAGGGTGGAAATCATTAAAAGAAAGAAGTTATTCGTTGCAGCGAGATATCTTTGCGAAATTTCTCTCACCAATTTTCTCTTGCGAATGATAACATGTTTTGTTAGCACCCACCTACATAGGGAGACATGAGCATCATAATAAAGAAGAGAAATTAGATCGAAAACGGAAAGATTTATGTGTTCCCTTTTTCCGCAAGCTATTAGAGATTGTAATTTAGAGAAATATCATAAAAGTGTTTCGTTGAATCCTCTGTCATGCACTCCAATGTGGCTTGCAGAGTATTTATGTAGATTTAGATGTAGAGCAGACATAGTAAAGTAAAATAGGAAAATTCTTCAAGGCGTCGACATTAATTTTTTTAGCGAAAATAAAACCATCGTACCAAATATAGAAATAATATATAGAGCATCATTATCTTTTCTCCGAGGTATTTTTAGTATTGTGTTTGTTAAATTCCAAATGAAATGTTCAAATGTTTGTAAATCTGTGGATCAAAGTACAGTGGTTATCAGTCCCTAGGCTTACAAACTACTTGCACTGACCCAAGAACAACACTCAAACGCACCCATGCCCGAGAGAGGACTCGAACCTCTGGCGGGAGCAGCTTTGTAGTTCCTGACATGACGCCGCCTAGATCATCCACTCCCGCGTGGCACTGAGGTACCAAGTCAAGTATTTTTTTTTTTAAGCTATACTTTTCTCCTTAAATATATCTGACTTTGCTCTTGAAGAGGGGTTATTTAATGGATGTTGTAGGCTATTTCCTTACCCAGGTATTCTCTTGTTGTCGCTGAGCCCGTCTACTCCTCCACTGTACCGTTTTGCCAGATTTATTTGTATTTACCTCTCGCCGCAGTTTCTAGTTACTTACTGGAGGCACGTTGTGAATTGCGTGAAGTTTGTGTGTGTTCGCATTTAAGCGTTTATGCAGCATATTACGTGAGGCGGAATGTGGGGAGTAGCGCGGCATTTACGTAAAGAGCGCGGGAAAACACCCGTAAGACAACTAAGGCTGCGCGGTGCAATCGACCTCACTCGGTGATTCGCCGCGAAGATTCCATCCAAGCGTGGCTCTCTATCCTGTCTACCTGACTAAAGCGCTGCTCGTTTGCTTTAATAACAGCACGTTTTCTCTGTCCGCGTATTGCGGAAATTCAAATATATTTCTCGCCTTTACTCAGATACGTGGTCTCTTGTGCAACGATACTCACGGCTAAAATATCGGAATCATCATGCCACGCAAACAAAACAAAAACAAAAATCTTTGTATACGAAAATGAATAGCTGTTCGTTACTCTTGCTAAAACGCAGATATCGTTTGGACCTTTTTTTTTTCAGGGTAAAACCCAAAGGAACGCCTGAAAAAAACAAAACAAAACAAAAAATGCTAAAACCCAACGTCTATTGTACCCGAAAGGCAACCAGGCATACACATCTATTTGCGAGTTGGAGCCGTAGGAAGGAAAACGGCCACACTGCTACTGCTTTGATGCGTCATCTTATTAATACCTCAACACGATAACTCAAGTGTTGATTTTAAAAGAAATGTACAAATGTTTGTAAATCTAAGGGACTTAACTACGTCGGTCATCAGGCCCTAGGCTGAAAAACTACTTAAACTAACTTAAAGTAACTTACGTTAAGGACAACACCAACACCCACACGCCCGAGGGAGGATTCGAACCTCCGCTGGCGAGCAACCGCGCGCTCCGCAGCCAGGCGTCTTAGAACGCTCGGCCCCTTCACCGCGGCTACCGATTTTTCTCTCTCTTTTTTTCTTTGTTTCTTTCACATATAGAGACGACTGTCCCTTATTCTGTTTGTTTGTTTGCAATTAATACAACTCTACAGTTTTATTCCAGTCTTGACGAAATTTTGCTCTCTTGGCCAACAAACAAGAGGAAGGACAATGTCCACATAAAATTTCGTATGGGGCATGGCGGAGGATACTTGAGTTACAGACTTCGACATATATCTACAGTTTTACTCCTGTCTTGAAGAAATTTTGCACAAATTCAAATGTTCAAATGTTTGTAAAGCTTATGGGACTTAACTACGGGGTCATCAGTCCCTAAACTTAAAAACTACTTATGAACTACTTACGAACTAGGGCGGCACAAATATCCATGCCCGAGGCGGGATTCGAACCCCCGACCGTAGGGGCCGTGCTGACCGTGACTGGAGCGCCTCAGTCACCTCGGCCACCGCGGCCGGCAATTTTGCAGTTACCATCAAAGCAAGAGGACACCTTACAAGGGACTTTTTAAAATGAAATGTTTGTATAGCTTATGGGACTCGACTACGGGGCCATCAGTCCCTAATCTTACAAACTACCTATGAACTACTAAATACTAAGGACATCACAAATATCCATGCCCGAGGGGGGTTCGAACCCCCGACCGTAGTGGCCGTGCAGACCGTGACTGGAGCGCCTCAGTCTCCTCGGCCACCGCGGCCGGCAGGGACTTTTTATACCGTTTTACTAATTATTAGAAATTTCGCTCATTTATGAATGTTTTCATGGAAAGAATTTTTATAAACCGCAAAAGATACCAGTTATAATAAACTTGTACAGTGTTTCACTGATCACCAAGGAAATTGACGGATTTTTGTGAGTTTTCACAGATACGAAAAAGATTAGGCGAGCAGATGAGGCGAAATGAAAAGACAGAGAAGAAGGAGAGGTGGAGGGGGCGTGAAGAAATGGGCCGAGAGAGGGGAAGGAGGATATGGGCAGAGAGATGGAAGAGGAAAAGATGGAGAGAGAGAGAGAGAGAGAGAGAGGGGGAAGATTATGGCGAGGCGAAATATTTCAAATTCAAATGTTTGTAAATCTATGGGACCAAACTACAGTAGTCATCAGCCCCTAGGTTTACAAACTCCGTAAACTGACCTAAGGACAACACACTCATCTATGCCCGAGGGAGGACTCGAACCTCCGACGGCGATTACGCGCAAGGCCCCTTAGAGCTCTCGGTCACTCCATCGCGGACAATTGTGTGCTCTACGACTTGATATGAAGAAAAAAGTATGTAACTATCGTCTTTCTCGAACAAGAGTTTTGTACAGTGCACGTACTGGATAATGCCAAATAAGTAGAGGATCTTTCACAGGCCCTGAACGTAGACATTGATTTCACTGTACCATTGTAAAGGCATATTGTTTCCTACATCTACATGGGATACTCTGCAAATCACATTTACGTGCCTGGCAGAGGGTTCATCGAACCACATTTTCACTATTTAACTCCCATTCCATTCTCGAATAACGCGCATGAAGAAAGAACACCTGAATCTCTCCGTTCGAACTCTGATATCTTGTATTTTATTCTGATGATCATTTCTACCTATGTAAGTGGGAGTCAACAATGTATTTTCACATTCGGAGGAGAATGTTGGCTATTTGAGTTTCGTAAGTAGCCCATGCCGCAGCGATAAGAGCCGTTGTTGTAATGATTCCCATCCCAGATCCTGTATCATTTCCGTAACGCTGTGCCCCTGTATCGTGACAATACAAAACGAGCTTCCCTTCTTTGGACTCTTTCGATGTCCTCCGTCAGACCCACCTGATAAGGATTCCACTCTGGGCAGCAATCCTCCAAAACAGGACGGACAAGCGTAGAGTACAAACGAGAGATAGTGTACAATTTTAGATACATTTTATAGATATCCTCCAATTCATGAGTATATTACACAAGGAATATGTAGGCATAGGTCCTATTCACACAACAGAATCGTTTTATTTGATCATTTTGTAAATGAAGGTACTCTGTCATGACAGTTGGATTATATTCACTCGGTTATATGTACATATTGTGTTCATTAAACACAAATAGCGATAAAATAACTTACACAGCGTGTTTTGTTTCTGAGGGGTGCACAGTCACTGCAGCCGAAAGTCACAGTCATTCCCTCCCAGCCACCAGGGGGCTCACGGTTCTTTCGTGAGTACGTGCGTGGGTACGAGCATGGGCCCCGAGCTAATGCAGTCTTTCTTCCTTCTTTCCTCCCTGAACTGCATCTCCGTTCCCTTCCCATCCTCTCAAATCCTCACTCCTTCCACTTCCCACCGGGGGAGCAGTTTTCCCCCCGCCTGCCCCCCCCCCCCGTCCCAAACAACCAACCGACCAATTTTCTCCAACATTTTCTTTTTCAGATTTTTATCAGCATTTTATTCGCATAACAAGTCCCGCAGTTAAGTCCCATAAGCTCTATAAACATTTTTGCCCTCCACACAGAGTGACGCAGAGGTGGCGTTTCGGCCAGTCTGAAATACTTATCACCCCATATTAACAAAACTATTCCATGGAAAAAAAATTGATTTTTACACATGTTACAGTTTGATATTTTCGCTCGATAAAGGCCGAGTAGCCGAGCGGTGGAGTAGCCAAACGGTCTAAGTCGCCTCGCTACGGAGCGCGCGGTTGCTCGCCGTCGGAGGTTCGAGTCCTCCCTGGGGCATGATCGTGTGTGTGTGTGTGTGTGTTTGTGTTGTCCTTAGGTTAGTTTACCTTATGTGAGACTTTAACTTTTCCCGGCGTAATGAATGTTCAAACAACTTACGGGTATGCTGCCGGGTGACGTCGTCGACAACCGCCGATATTTCGGCAGGAGAACACCCTGCCATTCTCAAGGCACAACTGCACTAAGGAAGCAATGTGTAAGCGTATTTAATACCTCGGTTTGCAAAGTGTAAACAAGGAAGATAACACACACAGTACAAGTCACAGCAGAGTTAACACAACCAAAGATGACCAAACATCAAAAATATCGATAGTGACTTAATCAACAGGTGAGGCAGCATTAATTTTATCCCTCTGTTTTTTGACGAGAGACAGTGCCGGATTCCAAGCAGAATTTAAACAAAAACCACCATCTCTTTTCATAAGGTCGCTTGCTAGTTTAATTTCAACAGCTTCCTTAATAACACTATCCCAATAGGTGGAGGTGCATGCCAGGATATCCGTGTTGTTGTATTCCATAGGATGACCGGTGTCAAGACAGTGTTCTGCAACAGCGGATTTGTTTGGCTGTTTTAAGCGCGTGTAACGTTTATGTTCAATACACCGGTCTTCCACAGTCCTGATTGTCTGACCAATATATGACATGCCACAACTGCAAGGAATACGATATACACCTGCCTTACGCAAACCAAGATTATCCTTTACGGACCCCAACAGGGCCTTTATCTTAGAAGGTGGTCGATTTCACATCATATTTCCGTAAAATACGACCAATATTGTTGGAAATACTTCCTGCGTAAGGCAAAAAGGCCATAGATTTAGGTGCCACTTCATTACTATCGTCACTCACCCGTTGCACAGAAGGCTGATAGCGCAATGCACGTTTTATCTGTCTCTCACTATAACCATTCTGACGAAAGGTCTCCTCTAGATGGGACAACTCAGCTGACAAACTTTCAGGGTCTGAAATGACATGTGCCCTGTGAACCAAAGTACGAAGTACTCCTTCACGCTGAGCTGGATGGTGAGAACTATCAGCTCGCAGATACAAATCTGTGTGAATAGGCTTCCTATAAACAGAATGTCCCAATGTACCATCAACCTTCCTTCTGACCAACACATCAAGGAAAGGAAGACAGCTATTCTGTTCCACCTCCATTGTGAACTGAATATTCGGGTGGATTGAATTTAGGTGTTCCAAGATACCATTTAAATTCTCATTACCATGAGGCCAAACAACAAAAGTGTCGTCTACATATCTGAGAAAACACGCAGGTTTCAGAGTCTCTGACGCTAAAGCACGTTCCTCAAAATCCTCCATAAACAAATTGGCCACAATAGGTGACAACGGGCTTCCCATTGCAACTCCATCAGTTTGTTCATAGTACTGACCATTGAATAAAAAGTAAGTGGAAGTCAGCACATGTCGAAAAAGGTTTGTTAACTCGACACCAAACTTAACCTCAGTTAACTGCAACGAATCTAACAGAGCAACGCGAGTGAAGAGAGACACAACATCAAAACTCACTAAAATATCAGAGTCATTCAAACGCAATCCCTGCAATCGACGTAAGAAATCCGCCGAGTTCTTAATGTGGTGTTCACACCTGCCCACCATTGGACACAACAAACTAGCAAGATGTTTAGCTACACGATATGTCGGAGCACCAATGTTAGACACTATAGGCCTCAGAGGAATGTTCTGTTTGTGAACTTTAGGAAGGCCATACAATCTAGGTGGAACAGCACAGTAAGAATTAAAACTTTTGATGGTCTCCGGTGAGAAAGGACTTTTCTTCAGGAGGTTATTAGTCTTTCTCTCAACACTCTTTGATCCTACGATATGTCGAATCAGAAAGTAGACATTGCATCTTTTGAATGTAATCATCCTTATTCATCAAAACTGTGGCGTTTCCCTTGTCCGCAGGCAAGATAACAATATCAGGATCCATTCTAAGAGACCGTAAAGCAGACGCCTCAGCTGCTGTTATATTACACTTGGCCGGCTGCGGTGACCGAGGGGACTGAGGCGCTTCAGTCACGGTCTGCACGGCCATTACGGTCGGGGGTTCGAATCCCCCCTCGGCCATGGATATTTGTGCCGTCCTTAGTTGTAGGTAGTTAATAAGTAGTTTGTAGGTTTAGGGACTGATGACCCCGTAGTTAAGTCCCTTAAGCTTGACAAACATATGAACATTTTATTACACTTGGGTGGACGGGCCCCAGTCAACACACGACAAGCTTCCCTCCTAGCCTCTTCTGCAGAATCGGAAGATAGTTTGGAAACAGCCTGTTTAATAGAACTTATGAAATAAACGACCGGCAAACGCTTAGGCGTCGGTGCGAAATTCAAACCCTTCCCCAACACAGATAAAGCTGCGTCGTCATAGGTTTTCTCCGTGAGATTGATCACAGATCGTTGCGAAACTAAATTGGAATCAGACTCTGAGCCAAGGAAACGTTCAAATTTCGCCGAATGCCGAGCCGTTACAGATTGAAATTCCCAATCACACTGTGTCGAAGAGGCACCGTCCAACCAATCCCAAGAAAATTGAGACACATTAGCAGCAATCATCAAATGAAGCCGAAATAACTCCTTCGAAACAAAATCAAGCCGCAGCTTCCTACAGTTCAAAACAGCTCGCTCGCCAATGCCATGAGTAACAACAGAAATGGAATAACTGAAGTACTCTAATAAACAATTAAATCAACGAACAAGACTCCTGGCACATCTCTCCCAACCCCTAACTGAATGTAGAAGTCAGAAAATAAGAAATTAAAATTTTTACATGTAATAAACGCCTATCATCAGACATTAATTAGAAATGACACATGAGAGACGAGAAAATTGAAAAACAAATTGTCAAAAAGAACGACCACCTTTCAATATAGGGAGTAAAAAACCACGTATACAAAATTTCTGTGTTAAGAGGAGATAAACTATGTGAAAAATGTCACAAGTGCACAGTTTTCCTGCTATGACTCCATGAAGATTCTGACGTTAGCTACGTTCACAGACTATGTTCAGACTGTCTTGTGAGGAGAATAGTTCTATAAAAGTTGCTCATAATTACGTTTACATGAATGCTCAACTGCCATTGCACGCTAATGATTGTCTAACAAGCCCAGACCACCACGTGTTATAGGTTGCAGGTTCAGGCAACCGGCCAATCATTTCTTCTGGAGTTTAAAAAAAAAAAAAAAAAAAAAAAAATGTTTGTAGAACTTGGGGACTTAACTACGGGATCATCAGTCCCTAAGCTTACGAACTACTTATGAACTAGCTACTACTAAAGACGGCACAAACATCCATGCCCGAGGGGGGATTCGAACCCCCGACCGTAGTGGCCGCACAGACCGTGACTGGCACGCCGCAGACCGCTTGGCCACCGCGGCCGGGTCTGGAGTTTCGATCTGTGTCTTTACGCCAAATTCTTTGTCTGCCTCGCCCCTTCCCCACCAAACTGCCCCTTCCCCCAAAAACATAAAATACATAGATGGTCAGCAAAATTTCTTATACAGTAGGCCTACTCATCAGTGGGAGTTTGAACACTGTCTTTGTACTTCGCCAGCATCAAAACTTTCAGGGTTTTTTAGCGACGAAACTGTTCTACAATTTAAAAAAATCGAAATAAAAAAAGGACACCAGACAAGTGCAAGTAAGACTCGCACTCTGGGGATACCGTAAAAAATTAATTATGTGTACAGATAATGATAATAATAATAATAATAATAGTTAAATGAATTTTGTGGGGCTTAGTGCAAGTCTTTCTACTAGACGCCAAGTCCGTAGCCTACACCCGTTATCCAAGTGGATGCATGGACTCTGAAGAACATGAGAACATGTTTCTTTGACTTCTCACATCGTTGAAAGACGAAAATTATATTAAAATGAAGACTGAAAAATTCGGGGAACGATTCAGAGATCTATCCGTTAGCTTGGGAGCTAGAACACCTTTCCTTCAAAAAATTTTCAATTGTTTGGCCGGCCGCGGTGGCCGAACGGTCTGCGGCGCGCCAGTCACGTTCTGCGCGGCCACTACGGTCGGGGGTTCGAATCCCCCCTCGGGCATGGATATTCGTGCCGTCCTTAGTTAGTGCTGTGGTAGTCTAACGGTTAAGACGTCTGCCTAGTAAGCATGTTTTAATTCAATGCTTCAGATCTATCAATAATGTCTTTGACATATTTGAGACGTAAATCCGTCTCTGGGATTCTTTATTTCTATTAGTTCATAAGTAGTTCGTAAGTTTTGGGACTGATGACCCCGTAGTTAAGTCCCATAAATTCTACAAACATTTGAACATTTCAAATGTTTGTTAAACTTATGGGACCTAATTGCGGGGTAATCAGTCCCTAAACTTAAAAACTACTTATAAACTACCTTATATTAAAGACAATATCAACATGCAGCCCGATGGAGGATTCGAACCCCCGATGGGGAACGGCCTCGTGCGTCGGAGCTTAGCGCCTCAATGCGCTCGGCCACTCCGCCGCTGCACCTTTCGGGTACACTTGCAAATGTTTAAATTTTTGTAAATCTATCGCACTTAACTACTGGTATTATCAGTCCGAAAACTTACAAACTACTTAAGCTAAAGTAAACTAACCTAAGAACAACACACACACATACGCCCAGGGAGGACTCGAACCTCCGACGGCGAGCAACCGCGCGCTCGGCTACTCCACCGCGGCGCTCCTCACCTTAGAGCGGGTACACTCGCCTTCCCTGCTCGGCGCCACAGTCGTCTCTGTAGGTGGTTACGTTGAGCGTGCGTCTCATAGAATGACCTCCGTTTTCGATCGTGGACAGATCGCTGCAGGGGAACAGCCTCAGTTCAGTGACGGCTTCAGAACTACATTTCGCGAAGGTTTCGTTAACAAGTTTATTTGCCTGGACATCGTTCGCAACAAGCAGAGATATATTCGTATTGTAAATTAAAAAAAAAAAAAAAACCGCCTTTTTTTTTTGCTGCAATAAATTTTATAGCTTCGAAACGTGTTTCACCTCTTAGTTTAAAGCAGGGTTTATAACTCCCAGACGTGTTCCACCTTTTAGCTAAAGGGAAGGCCGGCCACGCAGTGTCAAACGGCACGCAATCCAGGCCAAGGGAGGCTCCCACTGTCTCGGCTGTGTTCGGCAATTCTCGGAAGTACTCGTTGCGGCGCCACATGTCATAGTGCAGAGCGAGGCGGCTCCATTTCTTACGTTTTATGGTGCGGAATTTTTCCAGCTGTCAACGCCCGTTTCTCTACGTTTTCTGGCGTTGAAGAAAATGCAAATTTTGAAAAATTCATTTCCGTTTTGGAGGAAATATAGGAACAGATATAAAATCGTTTTCAGGATACTGGAAACCTCGCATCTCTTTTTGAGATATTTTCAATTGTCTGTATCACTTGAAAGTTCTTTCTCCCCATATGCAGATGGAACTGGTAGACATGCAGTGTAATTTCTGGTAGAAAGGCAAATTCTACTACGTTAAAACTGGTCATGAGTTGTGCGAAGGATTTCCTCAAGAAGATTAAGGATAACGTGGCAGCCGGGGTCTCCGGCAGTTTGTGCCAGATGTACAGTTTATTACGTTTTCAGCTAACTGTAACTAATTAACCCGTTACTGCCCGAAAAATCATATTTTGTGCTCAGTATTGGTATGTTAGACCATTTGTAATGTAAAATGTAAGAAAAGTTATATGTAGCTGGTATAATTAGATACGTGTCAAATTTGCAACAACAGGCATTTGAGAAATAAAAGGCCTACAACTCTTCATCGAGGAAGATATTTTTGTTGAACTTTCTTATGAAAAATAATTTACGCAGATTTGAATTAATTTGTGTTTATGTCTAAACCTAATGCATGTGATTGAGATTACCTCACTCATGAAACTGTTTGAAACAATTTGAGTAGTTTTAGGCTAAGGTAACGCTTGCATTGCGTACACATAATATCGTTAAAAAAGCTGTAAAGTGACAACAAATCATTAGATCTTCCGTAGCACGCCACTAGTGAAGTGTAATTAAACGACATCGTATTGAAACATACTGGCCATATGAATCCATTGGTCATTGTTACAAATGAAACTGCAAAAACGCCATCACAAACAAAATCTGGCAATGGAGGATATTTAAAGCTAAAGATGAATGGGAATTACCGTACTTTCTGCATTTTACTTCATTTATTTCATGTGCCTAAATGCCTGTTGAAGCATATTATAAACAAACGGTATTTCGTGTTCAATGAAAATTTTACCTTGTTTACATCTTAATATGTATTTCAGCACCCAATAGATACGAACAAAACAAAATATAATTTTCAAAACGAAACCTACCTATGCATTTAGCTGTATTTCACGAAATAATGATCACAACCTTGGGGACCTGTTCACAACACACACCATAAAAGACAGTAGTCGTACAAGTATAGTTAACGCTTAGTAGACGGCAGCATATTTCACACACACTGGACCTTTTCGTGTAGAATCTGCTACAACTGGTACCGATGTTCGAAAACATTCTTTCAAATAGAAGAGCCACAACCATCCAGGAGGCTCACGGTTCTTTCGCAAGTACGTGCGTGGCAAGCACGGGGCCCCGAGCTAATGCAGTCTTCCTTCCTTCTTTACTTCCCGAACTGCATTTCCTTCCCCCCTCCCCTCATTTCCTATCCTCACTCCTCCCCTCCCCACAGGAGGACTGATAACCTCAGTAGTATAGTCCCCCTATCCCAACAATACAACCAAACGTCAGCCCCCCACCCCCCCGTAACGGCCACGATATGGTGCCAATTTGCTATAATCGGCATTAAGAGGTTTAACTGTTTTTGTTTGTGATACATTTTGTTAAGAACTGTAGTCATGACTCTGTCGGTAGAGAAGTAATTGGTAATAATTTTCTTTTTCTTCCACAATTAGTTGTGACAAGTTATTCCATTTCTAAAGTCATTCTACGAAGACTGTAATTTGTTTTCACCTCTCTTCCTTTAGATCAGTAAAAATGAAAGAATTTTACAAAGAACAACGTGGCGCACACAATATTACTTACGTTTTTTTTTATGTTTGTTAAGCTTATGGGACTTAACTACGGAGTCATCAGTCCCTAAACTTACAAACTACTAATGAACTACCTTACACTAAAGACGGCACAAATATCCATGACCGAGGAGGGACTCGAACCCCAGACCGTAGTGGTCGTGCAGACCGTGACTGAAGCGCCTCAGTCTCCTCGGCCACCGCGGCCGGCACACACAATATTACTACAGTAATACAGATGCAAAACAAAGTTATTTCGTTTTTCTTTTGTACCAACAGTAAGTAACGGCATAATACAACTCGATTTATAGCTTCAGTTAATTTCGAATTTCCTAATACGGCCTAATTTGAAACTTATCCGTAGGTGTTCCATATGACACGGTTCTGCAAGTTATTCATGCAACGTTCGTGTTCATACAGCAGAGGGGCGTAGTGCAGCGAGTGTGCAGCCTGACGGGAAGGAATTAAATGGCTCGCAACCCAACGGGCAAATTTTGTGGCCGCCCCCGCCTTAAGGCACCTACAGTGGAGTACTTACTATCTTCTCAGTTTCCTCTAATATGATCGCTCTATCGCTTCTTTTACGGACTTGAGTAACATTTTTTTTAAATTGTTTTCATTATTGAGCAACTAGGATCATGTAACAACTTCAATTCTTCTTCCTTCTTTATTCTTGTTTTCTGTTCTTCCAATACTCTTTCACTTTCTCCGCATGTTGTCTTTCCCTTTTTTCTGTCCATGTCGTTCTCGATTTTATATTTCTTCTGTCTCTAAAGCCTTCTAAGTATTCTATTCTTAAAAAGGGTTCTTTCTGTTAATTCAGATACTTTGATGTTGTTTCTTTCTAATTTTTCCTTATTTCTATAGCCCAAGCTATTGTTGATTTCTTCTTCCAGAAGTAGGGGAATATTTGTTTTGTTAACCAGATTTTATTAATTCGGTAGAGGTGTCCAAAATACGTCAATCTTCTCTTATGTTAGCCATTACATCAGATATTTTCCCTGTATTTTTGTATATCTCTTCATTACTTCTCATTTTCCAATAATCTGTAGTTTGTATTGGACCCAGCATTTTTGCAATAATCCGTGTGTTAAGTACTGGCGGCCGCGGTGGCCGAGGGGATTAAGGCGCTCCAGTCACGGTCTGCACGGCCACTACGGTCGGGGGTTCGAATCCCCCCTCGGGCATGGATATTTGTGCCGTCCTAGTTCGTAAGTAGTTCATAAGTAGTTTGTAAGTTTAGGGACTGATGACCCCGTAGTTAAGTCCCATAAGCTTAACAAACATTTGAATATTTGATTTTTTTAAGTACTGTGCTTCTATTCTGTCTAGGTTATACTTAATAGATAGTCATCCACATCCATACAAACCTTTTGGTCTTACCACTCTACGAGGGTTGTTCAAATGAAAAGGTACAAACGACGTTGTGGGTATAAGTGGAGTCTTTATTCAAAAGTAATCACCAGAGGCCTGAGCACGTCTATCCCACTGTTTAACGAGCCGAAGGATTCCCTGTTCCCAGAATTCCTGTGGCTGTGACAAGAACAGTCCTCTACTGTGTCCTTCAGTTCGTCGTCAAAATTAAAGCGCTTTCCTTCGATATGTTTTTATAGCGGACCAAACAGATTAAAGTGACAGGGCGGTATGTCCGGGCTGTAGGGCGGACTCTCAAGCTGCTCGGACTTGAACTTGGCCAGTAAACTTTGTGTGACCCTGGAGACGTGTGGACGCGCGTTATCATGCAGTAGTATCACTCCCTCGGTGAGCCGCCCAGGCCGTTTGCTCTTGATGGTCTTACGTAGGCTACTGAGTGTCTCACAGTACACGTCACTGTTAATGGTTTGCAGTGCCCCAGGAATTTGATGGAGCATCACCTTGCCTGCTGAGGGCACAGCCTTGAATTTTTTAGGGAGATGTGACGACGCATGTTACGCATTCCTACATGTCCCACTATGTTATCCCAAAGCGTTACGGCGGGGGTGGAAATAGAAAAAATTAAATCTACAAACCATTCAATGTTATGGTTAAAGTCCACTTGTGACAGTTTCCTTGACACTTTCCTATCCTCCCTTTACCTCACTCACGATACCGCGAGCAGCGTGCTAACTCGTCTAGTTGTAATAGACCGAACGTTGCACGTGAGGGCCGTAGGCGGTTGTCACTTAATATTTGACTAACCTGGTGTCTTCTCTCTCGTAGATGTCCCCAGCGCAGAAGCAGCACACAGGTCGTAGACTCGAAGTTTCCTGAGGTGAGGTTGAAATTGAAAGTGGTGGATGCTGTGGCTGTCTAACTACCATTAACGAAGTCGATGAATTCCTTCAGAGATGCCATTGGCTCTTTTATTTTTACCAATCACACGAATACAGAAGCTACAAACTGCATGTTGACGTCAAAATTAAAAAAAAAAAAATAACGTTGTTATAGTCATAACACACTTCGACATACATTGCACGCACTTTACAAACATTCTTAGCCCCATTATCGAACGATTAATAAAAGACTGGTTTTCGCAAGTGCCGCTTGATGTTTACCGTGTCAGAGCTCGCAGTAAACTAACTAGCAGTGGAGCTGGGCTCCACGCTAGCGCCTAGAGTTTTGGCACTAACCGACACATCTAGAACGCCACACTTAATCTAATAAATCAACAAAACAATAGTGTAATCACAAACAATTAATTAACACACATTATAGCAATAGAATTGATAACTGAATTTTTATTTATTAAAAATAATTAATAAAATAGCTGGTAGGTTATGGCGCGTAAAGATATAGCAACAGCCAATCAGATCACTCTCAGAGAAAGGGACCGTACTTACAGTACCATCTGGCTACTATCTGGCACAGCCTCTTCCTACTATCCCATACAAGTAAATGAAATTATGAAATAAAATAAAGAAATGGCTGCTGGCTTACAAGCCAGTACCGCCACAGCGTCATATTCAAATTTCAACCGGTTTGGTTGTCAAGACATTTCGTACCTTTTCATTTGAATACCCCTCGTAGTGTAGTGTTGTAGTTTTGTTTTTCTAGTTATGCATTTCTTGTTGTAAATATTCTTTGCTGAACATATGCTCTTTCCATTTATGTCTATTACAAATTTTTCTATTCCACTCTGTTGTATTGTTTCTCTAAGATATTTAAATTTACTGACTTGCTCTATTTTACCAGTATGTGTGTCTATGAATTTCGGTGCACTTTTTATATTTTTCATAATTTTTTTTCAGGTGAAAATTTGAGACCATATAAAAATGTTGTTTTTCCCAGGAGTACCATTTTATATTACGAACTTCTGGGAATTTTCATGTTATGTGTGCCATTTGCTGTGGATCATTATTACTAATCTGTCATTCATGCAACTTTTTTTTATCAAACAGTGTGATTTGAAATCGTAACTTACTTTGTTTCTCTCAATATTTGGTTTGTTTATATTTATGGACATAAACCCCCGCAGTTTTTTCTGCAAGGTGGCAGGCACAGCCTCAATGATAATGGCAAACAAGACCATACACTATGGTCAGCCCTGCCTCGCTGAACTCGTAAAGCCAGTTGCCTGATTAGTTGGCCTATAATAATAGTTCTCGATATGCTGTTCCTCAAAATTCCACTAACGATGTTGTCAAATATTGGTAAATATCTTTTGTTGTTTTAAGAACGTAGACCTACTTTTAGCTCACCATATAGTCAGCCTTCTCGAAATCAACCGCCGTAACAGCACATCGAAGTCCGAGTACATTTGCTGTCGCTATTCTGTCTTTATATTCGTATACGGTTTGAATAATTAAGATTTGCCTCTGTTTCTTCTTTTTCTTTTGGCACATATCCCTCATTGACGCAGGGTCGTCGTGGTCAACTATGGATATAGGATGTTAACATTTAAGGGGTGACCGGATGCCCTTTCTGTCGATAGCCCGTGACCCCTTGCTAGGAAATTTGTGCACCCTAAATTCCGCAAATAATTTAAACATGTAAAAGTATGCGAATATTTTCTAACTGTTTGCGAGTTATGTAACTGAGGCAGGACTTGGGTATCAGCCCTGTATTCAGCTAGTGGGATGTAGAAAACTGCCTAAAATCCAAAGAAATTCTGGTCGTATGTAAAGTGTACTACCTGCAAAACACAATCAATACCTTCACTACGTGACAGCAAAATGGTGATGATACTTACGACAGTGCTGCTAAAGCATAATTGCTTAACACAGCTTTCCGAAATTCCTTTACCAAAGAAGACAAAACAGATACTCCAGAAATCGAATCAAGAACAGCTGCCACCATACGTATTTTAAAAGTACATTTCCCTAGAGTATTAATGTAACTTATTCCCCCGCTCCAGACTGTATATCAGTTAGGTTCCTTTCAGAGAATGTTGATGCACTAGCTCATACCTAGCTATCATATACAATACGTAAAGTTCAGTGAATAGTCCTGAAACATTAACGTGGATGAACTATGAACTACTGTTACCTTACTATTCTTCGAAAGTCACCTCGTATCAACGAGTATGTACCGCTGAGCTCTGCGATACAAGTCCTGGAAACGAAACCTTCCTTTGGGATGGTGTTCAAAAGCCTCGTCACGTTTCGTTGGATGTCAGAAATATAGTAAATTGTCTTTCCCTTTCAAAGCGAGTCTGAGTCTAGAAAATACGAAAAAGTCTGGAGGATTGAGATCGGGCTAGTATGGTGGATGTTCAAGACTATTCCCTGAACTTTATTGTCAAAGATTGTACAATCGCTCGCTTAGTGAAAGTTTCATACCTAAAGACTGTAAAGTCGCACAGGCCACTCCAGTATTCAAGAAATGCAATAGAAGTGATTCTCAAAATTACAGGCCTACATCACTGACGTCGGTTTGCAGCAGGATATTGGGACATAAACATTTTTCGAACGTTATGAACTATCTCAAAAGCGTACTACCTTTTGACAAATATTCAACACGAATTCAGAAAGTATCTTTCTTGTGAAACTCAGCTAGCTCTTTATTCACATTTCCGAAATCGTGTCCATATTTCTAGATTTCCGGTAGACTTTTCTAATCAAATCGTGTGGTTATGGAGTATCTCCACAGTTGTGCAATTGGATTCGCGATTTCCTGTCGAAAGAATACAACAGTACTTAGTAACTCACGGAAACTTATCGAGTAAAACAGAAGTAATATTTGGTATTCCCCAGGGAAGTGTTATAGGGCCCCTACTATTCCTTGTATTTATAAACGATTTAGGAGACAACATGAGCAGCTAACTTAGACTCTCCACGTCTGATACTGTCATTTATCGTAACACCAGAAGATCAGAAGCAAGTGCAAAATGATTTAGATAGGATATCTGCAAGGTGCGAAAATTGGAAACAGACCTTAAATACAGTGAAGTAAGCTATATGAGCATTAAAATAAATCCGTCAAACTTCATTTACGCGATAAATCAGTGAAAAATGCATACCATAAATTCAAATAAATACTTAGGAATTATCATTACGAATAACTATAGTTGGAAAGAACACACAGAAAATATTGTAGGGAAGCCGAACGAAAGGCTACGTACCTTTGGCAAAACACTTGGAAGATACAACAATGCTACTACAGAAACTGCCTATTCTACACTTGTTCGCCCTGTTTTGGAGTATTGCTGCCCATTGTGTGATCGGATATGGAGATTCACGAACGCAGAGTGCTACATGGCATTTATTACTGGCGTAGCGAGTGTTTTAATCCCGGCTCGCGGATCAAAGCGAGGCCGTCTGCCCTTATTAAGACTGTTTAACAAGTTTAGCCGTGCCGAGAATTGATACGGGCGCGCTGATGAGTACTGTAATCCGTCGCATAATGGCCTCGCGTATATATAGCCACGCGTGCATTCCAGCCGTGAGTGCCCACACGGGAACGAAATGAACGAACTTTTCAGCAGTACGGATTTTGTTATCAAAACGTGTTCGTGAAAAATTCGGCGGACAATGAGATATTTTTGTTTATCATAAATTTATCTATGCTATATGATTTTTTTAGAGTTCTCCGACTGTTTTATAAACTTCAGCAGTACGGATTTTGTTATCAAAACGTGTTCGTGAAAAATTCGGCGGATAATGAGTTATTTTTGTTTATCATAAATGTATCCATGCTATATGATTTTTTAGAGTTCTCCTACTGTTTTATAAACTTTTATGAAAAAAAAATTTACTGAAGCAGTCACTTTTAGTAATACTTTGTTAGCTTGACGCCGCCATCAGGTGCGTTTTGCAGTTGCAAATGCATTGCAGTGCGGTTATGTTCAAATGCCGTGCAGAGAGTTTGTGTGTCGAAATTCAAGGGTGTTCAGGAAGATACATTTGTTTTAGTATGTACACTATATGATGAAATTATCAGGATCATTATATTAGTGCATTTACTTACAGCTTTGTTGCCAATCCTGTTATCTGGCACACAGATTACAAATGTATTTTCTTGTCAGATATTTACATTGTTCCAAACATTCTTTGAACCTTCGATAAGCTACTTACAGCAATGTGTACAGTGAAGATGGAGCTCATTTTTAAATATTCTTATTAAATATCACATGCTGATCAGATCTTGCTAATGAAATAAACAATCAACAACAGCAATATTTTTGAATAAATTAGTATTATTGCTTTCATGTTTGTCATTCAGCAACAGGTAATCATGTACGGTTCCATGAATGAAGATTTATAACTTTTCATATGGGTCCATTCAATGTCCCTTATCTATTTCATGTAGTATATGAAGATCACTCATAATGCCCTGAAATGGATAAAGAGTGTCCTTTATATGAGTGGGATAAATGAATAAAAGTATCTTGTAACCAGAAAAGGAAACTGTACCTAACAGCAAGCGAGAGTAATTACCCAGAAACACTCAAATATTATAAATACTACTGTGCCATATTAAGAAAAGATATTAAAAAGTACAGAAGTATGTGTATTATGTCTGAGATTGGTACCTGTGATAATAAAATTAAAACTATTTGGAATATAATTGAAAGGGAAACGGGATAACCAAGTGCACAGGGAGACTGTATTGCCATTAAAATGAATGAAAAGTTTACTAACGATAAAAGTTAAAAGTTGAAATACTTTTAATAATCATTTTTTTAAATGTCGTGGAGAACATAGGATCTAAATGTTCCATAGAAGAGGCAAAGTTATTAATGGAAGAGGCCATACCCGTGCAGTCTGATACAACTGAAATTCCATCCACCTCTCCCGTTGAAATTAAAAAAAATAAAATAATAATAAACTCTCAAAAGTAAAAGCTCCTACGGAATTAATAGCATTTCCAGTAGAGCACTAATAGCTTGTTCTCAACAGATAAGTAGGATTCTTAGCCTGCTCTCTGGAGCAGGGTATTTTCCCAGAACTTTAACTTATGAAACTGTAAATTATGTCTTTCACAAAATTATTAAGTTGTTCTCTGCAAAAGGACTCATATTAAACATAGATAAATTGCATTAATAAATACAGTCTGTGACAGAAGTCTGTAACTAAGGTCAAATACGCGAAGTTTTTAGGTGTGTGCCTGATGAGAAATTGAATTGTAAGCAAGACATTGAAGATCTACTGAAACGTTTGAGTTCAGCAACTTATGCTATTAGGGTTATTGCAAATTTTGCTGACAAACATCTCAGTAAATTAGCTTACTATGCCTATTTTCATTCACTGCTTCCATTTGGCATCATATTTTGAGGTAATTCATCATTGAGTAAACAAGTATTCATTGCACAAAAGCGCGTAGTTAGAATAATTTCTGGAGGCCACACAGGATCGTCTTACAAATTTAAGAATCCAGGGATTATTCACAGTAGCTTCACAATATAGAGGGTGGTCCATTGATAGTGACCAGGCCAAATATCTCACGAAATAAGCATCATACGAAAAAACTACAAAGAACAAAATTTTTCTAGCTTGAAGGGAGAAAACAGATGGCGCTATGGTTGGCCCGCTAAGATGGCGCTGCCATAGGTCAAACGGATATCAACTGCATTTTTTTTTAATAGGTACCCCCATTTTTATTACGTATTCGTCTAGCACGTAAATAAAGATGAATGTTTTATTTGGAACACTTTTGTCGCTTTGTGTCAGATGGCGCTGTAATATTCACAAACATATTGCTCACAATTTTAGACGAACAGTGGGTGACAGGTTGTTGTTGTTGTTGTTGTTGTTGTTGTTGTTGTTGTTGTTGTGCTCTTCAGTCCGGAGACTGGTTTGATGCAGCTCTCCACAATACCCTATCCTGAGCAAGCCTCTTCATCTCCACATAAGAACGACAACCTACATCTGTCTGAATCTGCCTACTGTATCTATCTCTAGGTCTTCCCCTGCGATTTTTTCCCCACACACTTCCCTCCAACGCTAAATTCACAATTCCTTGATTTCTAAGAATGTGTCCTACCAATCTATCCCTTCTTTTAGTCAAGGTATGCCAAAAATTCCTTTTCTCCGCAATTCTGTTCAGTACCTCCTCATTAGTTACGCGATCCACCCACCCAATCTTCAGCATTCTTCTGTAGCACCGTATTTCAAAAGCCTCAATCCTCTTCCTATCCGCACTGTTCATCGTCCATGTCTCACTCCCATACAAGGCAACACTCCATACAAATGCCTTCAGAAAGGACTTCCTTAGGTTTAAATCAATATTCGATGTTAACAAATTTCTCTTTTTCAAGAACGCTTTTCTACCCATTGCCATTCTGCATTTTATATCCTCTGTACTGCGACCATCATTTGTTATTTTACTGCCCAAGTAACAAAACTCATGTACCTCCTTTATTGCTTCGTTTCCCAATCTAATTCCTTCAGCATCACCTGATTTTCTTACACTGCACTCCATTACCCTAGTTTTGCTCTTGTTAATGTTCATCTTATATGCACCTTTCAGCACACTGTCCATTCCGTTCAATTGCTCTTCCCGGTCCTTTGCTGTATCTGACAGAATTACTATGTCGTCGGCAAAACGCGATGTTTTTAATTCTTCACCCTGAACTTTAATTCCTTCACCAAATTTCTCCTTGCTTTCCTTTATAGCTTGCTCAATGTACAAATTGAACAACAATGGAGAAAGACTACAACCCTGTCTTACTTCCTTTCCAACCACTGCACCCCTTTCATGCCCTTCAACTCTGACAACCGCTGTCTGGTTTTTGTACAAGTTGTAAATAACCTTACGTTCCCTATATATTATTCCTGCTTGCTTCAGAACTTGAAAGAGTTTATTCCAATCAACATTGTCAAAAGCCTTCTCCAAATCTACAAAAGCTAGAAATGTAGGTTTGCCTTTTCTTAATCTATCTTTTAGGATAAGCCGTAAAGTGAGTATTGCCTCCCGTGTTCCTACATTTCTCCTGAACCCAAACTGATCTTCCCCGAGGTCGGCTTCTACCAGCTTTTCCATCCTTCTTTATATAATTCGCGTTAATATTTAGCAGCCATGACTTATTAAACTGATGGTTCTGTAGTTTTCACATCTGTCTGCACCTGCTTTCTTAGGGATGGGGATTATAACATTTTTCTTAAAGTCTGAGGGTACTTCACCTGTCTCATACATCTTACACACCAGGTGAAACAATTTTGTCATGGCTGGTTCTCCCAGAAACTTCAGTAGCTCTGAGGGAATATCATCTACTCCAGGGGCCTTGTTTCGACTTAGGTTTTTCAGGGCTCTGTCAAATTCTTCTCTCAGTACAGTATCTCCTATTTCATCTTCATCTACATCTACATCCTCTTCTCTTCCTACAATATTGTCTCGAAGTTCATTTCCTTTGTAGAGGCCCTCTATATACTCTTTCCACTTTTCAGCTTTCCCTTCTTTGCTGAGAACTGGTTTTCCATCAGTGTCCTTGATAATCATAGAGCTGTTTTTCTTACCTCCAAATGTTTCTTTTATTTTCCTGTAGGCTGTATCTATTTTTCCCCTATTTATACATTCTTCTACATCCTTGCATTTGCCTTCTAGCCACTCCTGCTTAGCCATTTTGCACTTCCTGTCAATCTCATTTCTTAGTCGTCTGTACTCCATTTTGCCTGTTTCATTTACTGCATTTTTATATTCTCTCCTTTCATCGATTAAATTTAGTATCTCCTGTGATATCCAAGGATTTTTTGTAGGTCTTTCCTTCCTACCTATTTTGTCCTCTGCTACCTTCACTATTTCATCTCTCAAGTTTACCCATTCCTCCTCTACTGTTTTATTTTCCCCTGTTTCTGTCAATTGTTGCCTAAATCTCCCTCTGAAATTCTTAAGAACCTCAGGTTCCTTCAGTTTATCCAGGTCCCATCTCATTTTCCTACCTTTTTGTAGTTTCTTTAGTTTCAGCCTACAGTTCATAACCGATAAGTTATGGTCAGAGTCTATATCTGCCCCTGGGTATGTCTTACACTGTAGAACCTGGTTCCGAAACCTATATCTTACCATTATAAAATCTATCTGGTATCTTCCGGTGTCTCCTGGTCTCTTCCACGTATACAACCTTCTTTTGTGATACTTGAACCAGGTGTTTGTTATAACTAAATTATGTTCTGTGCAAAATTCTACCAGGCGGCTTCCTCTTTCATTCCTTTTGCCCAGACCATATTCACCTACTATCTTCCCTTCCCTTCCTTGTCCTACTACCGAATTTCAGTCTCCCATAACAATTAAGTTTTCCTCTCCCTTAATTGTCTGAATAATTTCCTTTAGCTCCTCATATATTTCTTCGATTTCCTCATCATCGGCAGAGCTAGTTGGCATATAAACCTGTACTACTGTTGTCGGTGTTGGCTTCGTATCTATCTTGACAATGATAATGCGATCACTGTGCTGGTCATAGTAGTTTACCCGCATTCCTATTTTCTTATTCATTATCAATCCTACTCCTGTGATACCCCCAATTGATTTTGTATTTATAATCCTGTACTCACCTGACCAGGAATCCTGTTCATCTTGCCACCGAACTTCACTAATCCCCACTATATCTAACTTCAACCTATCCATTTCCCTTTTTAAATTTTCTAATTTTCCTACTCTATTAAGGGATCTAACATTGCACGCTCCGACCCGTAGAATGCCAGTATTGTCTTTCCTGATGATCACATCCTCCTGAGTAGTCCCCGCCCGGAGATCCGAATGGGGGACTATTTTACCTCCGGAATATTTTACCCAAGAGGATGCCATCATCATATGTTCATACAGTAGGAAAGGTAACGGCTGTAGTTTCCCCTTGCTTTCAGCCGTTCGCAGTAGCTGTGTGGCAAAGCCACATTAGCTGATGTTACAAGGCCAACTCAGTCAATCATCCAGACTGTTGCCCCTGTAACTACTGAGAAGGCTGCTGCCCCTCTTCAGGAACCACACGTTTGTCTGGCCTCTCCACAGATACCCCTCCGCTGTGGTTGCACCTACGGTACGGCTATCTGTATCGTTGAGGCACGCAAGCCACCCCACCACGGCAATGTCTGTGGTTCATGGGAGTGGGGGTGACAGGTATGTTTTTTTAAATACACAGAACGTAGGTACGTTTGAACTTTATTGCGGTTGTTCCAATGTGATACACGTACTTTCATGAAATTATCATACATTATGAGAAAGCATGCTGTTACTGCGTGATTACCTGTAATTACCTCACGAGTTCAATAAATGCTCAAAATGATGTCCTTCAACTTCAATGCTTTTGGCAATACGCGTAATGGAATTCCTCTCAACAGCGAGTAGTTCGCCTTCAGTAATGTTCTCACATGCATTGACAATGCGCTGACGCATGTTTTCAGGCGTTGTCAGTGAATCACGATAACAAATATCCTTCAATTTCCCCCACAGAAAGAAATCCTGGGATGTAAGACCCGGTGAACGTGCGGGCCATAGTATGGTGCTTCTACGACCAATCCATCTGTCATTAAATATTCCATTTAAGACAGCTTCAAGCCGGCCGCGGTGGCCGAGGGGACTGAGGCGCTCCAGTCACGGTCTGCACGGCCACTACGGTCGGGGATTCGAATCCCCCCTCGGGCATGGATATTTGTGCCGTCCTTAGTATTAGCTAGTTCATAAGTAGTTTGTAAGTTTAGGGACTGATGACCCCGTAGTTAAGACCCATAAGCTCTAAAAACATTTGAATATTTTTGAACAGCACGCGAGCCATGTGCCGGACATCCATCATGTTGAAAGTACATCGCCATTCTGTCATGCAGTGAAACATTAAGGGCATGTGTGTGTGTGTTGTCCTTAGGTTAGTTTACCTCAGTTTACAGTTTAAGTAGTTTGTAAGCTACGGACTGAGGACCACGCAGTTTGGTCCGATAGATTTACAAAACTTTTTTTGATCTTGTAGTAAAATCGGTAGAACATTACGTAAGAAATCAGCAAATATTGCACCATTTAGATTGCCATCGATAAAACAGGAGCCAACTATCATTCCTCCCTTAATGCCGCACCATACATTAACCCGACAAGGTCGCTGATGTTCCACTTGTCGCAGCCATCGTGGATTTTCCGTTGCACAATAGTGCATATTATGCCGGTTTACGTTACCTCTGTTTCTGAATGACGCTTCGTCACTAAACAGAAAGGGTGAAAAATCTGTTATCGTTCCGTAATTTATTTTGTACTCAGTGGCAAAACTGTGCACGACGTTCAAAGTCTTCGCCATGAATATCCTGGTGCATAGAAATATGGTACGGGTGAAATTTATGTTGATGTAGAATTCTCAACACCGACGTTTCTGAGATTCCCGATTCTCGCTAAATTTGTCTGCTACTGATATGCGAATTAGCAGCAACTGCAGCTAAAACAGTTACTTGGGCATCATCTTTTGTTGCAGGTCGTGGCTGAAGTTTCACTTGTGGCTGAATACTTACTGTCTCTTTAAATAACGCAACTATCCGCCAAAAGGTCCGGACACTTTGATGATGTCTTCCATGATAACGATCAACGTACATAGCACAGGCCCGTTTGACATTTTGATCACTTTAGCCATATATAAATGCCATATCGACCTTTTTTGCAATTGGTAAACGGTCCATTTTAACACGAGTAATGTATCACGAAGCAAATACCGTCCGCACTGGCGAAATGTTTCGCGATGCCACGTACTTATACGTTTGTGACTATTACAGCGCCATCTATCACAAAGCGAAAAAACGTGTTCCAAATAAAACATTCATATTTATTTACGTACTAGACGAATATGTAATAAAGTCGGGGTAGCAATTTTTAAAAAGAATGCAGTTGATATCCGTTTGACCTATGGCAGCGCCATCTAGCGAACCAACCATAGCTCCATTTGTTTTCCCCCTTCAAGCTGGAAAAGTTTTGTTTTTTGTAGTTTTTCGTTTGATGCTTATTTCGTGAGATATTTGGCCCGGTCACTATCAATAGACCACCCTGTATATATTCTCTTATGAAATTTGTTATTAATAACCCAACCCAGTTCAAAAGTTCACGCTATGCAGCGTGCATAGCTACAACACCAGGAGAAAGGATGATCTACGCTATTCAAGGTTAAATCTAATTTTTCCACAAAAGTGGTGCGAATTATGCAGCCACGAAAGTCTTTGGTCAGTTACCTCAAATGAGTGACAGCTAACCAGCATTTGAAACCAAACTGAAAGAATTTCAGAATGAGAACTCCTTCTTCTCATTAGATGAATTTTTACATAAAAATTAGTACTTAAAAATTATATCATCTTTTAGTAAACTGACGCGTTCCACGTTATTACGAAATCTCGTATTCATGATCTATGAAACAAGTATTAATCGAATCTAATCTCACTCCTCGTCCCTAATAGCCACTTCTATCCTGTCCAGCTCCCACCGGAGGTTCGAGTCTTCCGTAGGGCATGGGTGTGTGTGTGTGTGTATTGTGCTTAGGATAGGTTAGTTTAAATAGTTGTAAGTCTACGGACCGGTGACCACAGCAGTTTGGTCCCATAGCTACAAACATTTGAACATTAAAAATATTTCTGTTCTGTCAACACATTGTACCAGCCTTCCACACTCACCACCGCCAAACTTCCCTTCCCTCAACCATTCCAGGGTAGGTCATTCCAGTTTTTCGTAACAGTGAGAGTGTTCCGTTTATGTTCTGTGTTTTCTCCGTCACGTTCTGTTTCAGTGCTTAATCGGTGTTCCGTTGTTCTTAATGCCTGCCAGAGTCCAAGTGTTGCCTTTGGTGCTTGTTTTAACTGCACAGTCCGTTCTTAATGTTTATTTTTATCTCTGATTTTTAAGTATGCATCAATACAGCCCAAGTTTTCCGTATGTACAGGGTGAATCTAAAACTTGCACCGCAAATTTTGCGGGGATGGAGGTGCTATTGATGCGGGGTTTTCACAGGATCGATTGATAGTCAGTAGCTCGTATTGTTAGCCAATAAACAAATTTTAATAATACATAGCAATAGCATATTTTGTTCAAACATACGCTTTTAAAATGGAACAATGCCTATTGAAATTAACATACTAAAAGTAGGGTAAATTAGGATGTCAGTGGCGTTTGTTGCAAGACCCTAGCGTCATTCTTTACGAGATATCGTGCTGTGCAAAGTTTAAATCCGACACTTGTTTTTTAATGCAACCTGCGTAGTTCCTAGGTACGATGTTCTTTTTGTTTACTTACATCGGCCTTGTACGTACCTTGAGAGCTTTGCGACTTGCTAGTCAGTTATTGTGTGACAGCCCCAGCAGTAGGTTGTGAGTAGACGATGGGATTTATCAATGCAGTAAAGGCCCACATATTCAAGGTGTATAGAGAGTGTAGGAACAATACAATTCGTGCTTTTACCTAGACTCTTCAATCGGTTACGTGAGTGTGTTTGTGTAACACCACCTCAATGTAACAGAAGGGAAAAAGTGACGACAGAAGTGGAGGAAATTAATGTTTTAGCTGCTATTCAAGTTTATCCGCAGTTATTTCTTGGACTTCAAGTTATTCAGACTGGATAATTTTTTTGCTTCCTATTGTACGAGCGTTGCTGTTTAAACGTTCAACAATACGATATCTCGTAAACGATTTTCTCTAGAGTCGTGCAACAAACGCCAATGTGATTCTAATTTACCTTACTTTTGTCTTGTTAACAGTGGCGTATCCGAGATCGTGGTCTGGTGGGGGCTGAGGTCAACCCGACGAGTGATACGCCACTGTTTGTTAATGTTCCATTTAAAAAAGTATATGTTTGCAAGTTTTATAGGAAAATGGTAAAAAAATATAATTTTTTATTAGAAGTTGCAAGTAAGACAAGCTAGTGGCACGTTGAGAAACCACACGCGAGTGAGAGAAGTCTAACCCAGCAAAGAGATGACTGCGACGGAAAACAAAAGGAACCAAGACGATATTCGTTACCTTGCTAGACATTTTGTGAACTCACGTAAATCTTACACAAGAACACGTTGTGGAAACTGAAATCAGCAGTAAACAGTCTGTCAAGCAGATCTCGCAGAATAACTAGCAGAGGTTCAGTCATTACAAACCGAGCATCATGTAAGAGCCTCCTTGCTATTTTCTTTAAATAGTCCAGTTCTTGCAGCTGTCGGGCACTCGATCATATGGCTCGATGACAGGTACATGTACTGAACTGGATTCTATAATTACTATACTGTAGTGAATCTGTTCCTAGATGATTCAGCACAGGCTAGTGCAACTGGCAGTGTCTTGGAGATATTGGTCTCTAGTCGAGGAGGAAGATGCTACTGTCTCTTGCTTTTCACTGATGGAGAAGCTGATTGTCTCCAGACAACACGGCGTCTTGCATCAACCCAATATCAAGCTCGGTTTCACGCCCTAACCTAAACGCGGAAATGGCGGGGACCCGTTTCTGTTCAACGCCAAGCATCTGAGGGTGGTGACTCTTACCTTCGGGCAGGAAGGAGAAGATCAATCGATTACGCGAATACATGGCTACCAGTAGCAGTGAACTCAGACGATGAGTCTTACAAACTTCCTAGGGTTTATATATTTGTGGACGGAGAAGTTAGTACTGCTTCCTCCCACAAGTCCCCTAAAACCTCCACATCCTTGCGGATGCTGTTGCGTAGCAGTGTGCGTTTGTACCGCCCTACAGTATGCACGAGGTGCCGTAGTTGCTGCCCAAGTCTTTATCGAAAGCATAGAGTTCTGAATAACCTGTTGTCTTCTATAGTTGTCTCCCCAGCGCAGAAGACAGCACACAGGTCGTTGGTTCTTCTACAGCATACAAGTGAGGCTAAGATAAGTTCTGTATGATAGAATCATAAGAAGCAACTAGCGAGATTTTTAATTGTCAGGGATGCCATTTATTAAATAAATAATAAATTATGAACAACTATTGTTAATACGACACGGCCTATGCTGCCCGTAGTTCATGTTGAGACCTCGACTGTTATCACAATTATACACAACTTTACTCATGACCGGCGCGGTCCGGCGCGTATGTGGTCAGCTCGAGACTGAAACTGCGGCGCGTTGCGAGAGGGCACCTGACGCTCTATTTCGCGCCAAAACAGGGCCGTCGCGCGCCTTCTGAAAAATCGCTCTTCTCTTGTTACAATAAGAGAAGGCACCTTAAACTTTTTGAACTGTCAAAACCTAGCCTGTCCTATTTATCACAAATTCTCAGCTCTGAATAATTAATATTTAGTATATAATAAACAAAACTAATTGCAAAAGAAATCACGTGACGTGAAATGCAGCAGCCAATGCGAGGAGAGTACCAGTAACATAGGCGGGCTTTCCCATGGGAACCAGCACCTACTGTGCCATATGCTACTGCTCCCCACCCCACATTTCAACATATGCTGCACTTCTGTCTTTCTTCCGCGTTTAAGATACGTACGACGTTAGCAAAGAAACGGCCAGCGGCCCGAAATATGAAGTGGCCATAGGCCAGGAATATCACAGTCTGGGTGGTGAAAGTAGCAGCTGGGTGAGACCGAGCACACCCTGTAAGCTGTTGCGGATTCAGACGAGGCGCCAGCTCTTCCAATATCAACGACTACGTCTCCGTCTTCGACATGCGCTGTGACAGCATCAGCCCCGAGCAACTGGTGGCGTTGTGACGTCACGGCTCGCTGACTGGGTTCGTCGTCAGCGGGAATCCTGAAAGCGGCAGTATTGACGACTAGCCAAGGCTGGAGCGTATCTAGCTGCAACTGTATTTCTCGTTAATAAACACATCTTGGTGTACAACAGTGTTTCCTCAGTATCATAGGCGCTCTCACATAGGCCTACCATCGCTATTTCTGACAAGTACCTGGATCTCTGTAATATCGGTGCATCCTGCAGTATTATTAAATTCTGTTTATTGGCTACCTGACTACCAATCTAACCTGTCAAAACCGTACCTCAATAGCACTTCAAATATAGCTGAAAACCCAGCGTAACCTGGGTATTTATTTATTTATTCAAGGTTTGAGTTAGTACTTCTCCCATCCCTTCTCCCTCCGTCCATCTCCCTTTTTTTAATAACATGTCATATTTATGGGAGAGTATTCAAGAAATAAGGTTGTTTTGCATAATGTACAAAATAATAACCGCAGTATCCTAACAAAGAAAGGTAGTCATCAAGATGTAAATGATATCTAACTTTGATACATTGGTTACTTGTCCAAAATCTAATATGGATAAATTATTTTGGGGAGCCCACCCCTTATCAAAAAAAAAAAAAAAAAAAAAAAAAAAAAATGTTCAAATGTTTGTAGAGCTTATGGGACTTAACTACGGGGTCATCAGTCCCTAAACTTACAAACTACTTATGTACTAGCTTATACTAAGGACGGCACAAATATCCATGCCCGTGGGGGATTCGAACCCCCGAGCGTAGTGGCCGTGCAGACCGTGACTGGAGCGCCTCAGTCTCCTCGGCCACCGCGGCCGGCAAATTTGGTTGAAATCGGTCCAGTGGTTTGGTAGCAGGATTGTCGCTTAATGAAGCAGTTTTTCATGCATCTCATTGTTTATGACGTCCTATCTCGTGATCTATGTGTTATACATCATTCTTACACTTACGGCGGCCGTCATCGTGGATTCAAGCTTACGTGTACAAAATTTCATAAAGACTGGAAAAAAACTGTAGATTTGTATGCAATACGTACACGTATACGGACACTCTGCTTTATGTACAAAGATATATACTGCTCAAAACAATTATAGGATCAATTGAGATATGTATTTTCTGAAATGTTGTCATCGGCAGAATGAACTAAAATGGTTTGACGTCCTTCTGTCGGTTTTACGGAGTGGAGACTACATTACGCCAACCGAGAGAGTGGTAATAACAAAAAGTCGCCGCAAAGGGGGTTCGTGTTGACTTGTATTTACTCTACCAAGTGAGCAGGTAATGCAATGCAACAACAGCGTGACTTACCCGAAGCTATGCCATGGAGAGCCATAGGAAGGTTGGAAGCGGGACAGATACAGAGTGAGGTGGCTGCAGCTATTGGAGTGTCCCAAAGTGTAACTTCCAGGACCTAGACGCGATTTCAGACAGCAGGAACCGTTAAAAGAAGGCAAGGCTAATGTCGTCCACGGGCATCATCAGCAAGACATGACAGTTGTCTCCGGTTAACAGTCCGCTGAGACTGGAGGCTGAAAGCAACTCAGCTGCAACGCACTCTCCAGGTAGCAACAGGACGCGAAATATCAACGCATTGTCCGAAATGCCTTCGGATCGCCGACTTATAAAAAATTTTCGGGTGGGCATACTGGGGGTCTTGCCCCGCGAAATTTTCTAAAATATACATGAAAATAGTGAGTTTTATAGTTTTTTTAAAGCATTTTAGGTTATATCGACAACGTTAGAACCCCTAAAACTGGACTCTCGATAATTCGCCACTCCGAGAACCTCGACAAGCCTGACACATTTTTTGGCTTTGAAAAACGCACGATATTTTCGTAAAAAGTTAATTTAATGTACAGTAATAACTTGGCTTATAGACTATTACAGAGCAGTGGATATATGGCTCTGAAAAGACTGAAATTATATTTAAATAAATCCTAAACTATCATTAAAAGAATAAAACATAAAATATTTCGGTCGCACAGTAATAGCACTTTGATTAAAGTGAAATAGCAAATTTAAGCTTACTTTGAATAAGGCTCAGGGTTCATTAAATAAAAACAATATCTCAAAGTTAATGCTTTAATACAGTTAATAAAGTTAATACAGTATGCCTAATACTTTCAGTCAAGTCATACATCACTAGTAGACCACACGATTTCGGGTTCGACGCAGGCGGTATCGTACGATAACACTGAGATGAGAGGGCCAGCAGTATCATTACAGTATGTATTTAATTCTCTATATTATAAATATTTGTAATATTGCTCTAAATTCCATTATTGAAGCTAGAGTGTCTTTAGAAAGGTGCAAAGGTTGACCGTCTGACTGGATTACTGAATATGAAGTCGTTGATGACTGCTCGGATATACAATTCATCCAAAACATCTCGGTGGGCATGAAGAAGTGACGTTGTTCAATCGCTTCTGTCTCATTGTTGATTGGAGATATGAGTTCAGACGTCTAAGGGCGCTAAATGACCATTCTGCTGTTGCTTTCGTGATTGGAACTACTTGGAGAAGCTTAATGCACCTCACTACTTCACATAACATTTCTCCAACTGCAGGCTCTTGTGTAATGTACTTTTTACATCACGCATGTTTTTTAAGACCAGTTTTTTTTATTAGCAATATCGGCTGACATATTCAAGAGTAATGCAGTTACACAATGTATAGGTCATTTTTGAAAAACTCAGTTGATTTTTTCCAAATTTGTGTCACCTATGTTTACTAAAAGTAAGCACTATTATTCAACTGCAATGACCTGTGTAAGCCCAGGTGAAGCAAACCCACTCAGTAATGCAAGATTGCACCGTTTCACAAACTTCAATGTAAAATGTTTTGTAGTATTCCTTTGGGGCTTTGAAAGTGTGCAGTGAGCTGGCTTCGTTGGTATACTTAGATTCCGAGGAAGCGAAGGATCACCAACTTGTGAAGGTTTTTCTTTTAAACATTCAATATACAGATGAAAACCTCATATTTTTTCCAGATCAGCAACACTTAGATGAGGGCATTGAATTTTTTCATTGACACCCTCTACTGAGTTCACTGCATAGCAATAAAGACGTAAAAAAAGTCTGGAATTATAACATTTACTCAAGGTAGCCTGCACATTTGTAACCCGCCTCTGTTTTGTCCTCTGCAGAAAATGTTTCAAAAAACTCTAGTTCTTCAAAGTTTTTCAATATTCTCAAGATACTAGAAGCTCGCATAGTCCATCGAGTCGGGCAAAGGGGTCGTAGACCAGCTTGGTCGTTGGTGCTCTCACAGCGTACGCTTCTGATAAGTCCCATCCTCTTGTTGGATTCCCTTACAGCGTTTATTAAGTCCTTGGCTAAAGCCATAATATCCCTCACAGACGTAAGATGGCGAAGACTGTCTACAACTGCCAACTTTAAACTGTGAACAGTACAGTGCACATAACGTGCTTTTGGTTGTATATCCAAAACTACCTTTTTTAGTCCTTTCAACTTACCTCTCATATTCGAGGCACCATCATAGCACTCTCCTCTTAAGTTATCTATTGACAAATCAATACGAGCAAATACACCTTTTAAAATACTAAACAGAGTTTGTGATTCAGTGTTGGGGGTCTCGTATAAGCCAATAAAGACTCCGTTGATGATTAAAGAATTATCGAGAGTACGAATACAAAATGTCACTTGTTCGTGAATCGAAGAATCACTTGTTTCGTCAACCGTAATAGAAAAATGTTCAGTCTTCTTGAATGAAGCCAATACTTTAAAAGTGGAACACTGTACGTAATAAAAGCTTAAATTCTGGTAGGAGGTTTTGCGTCCCTGCCTCGTCGCCGCTTTTGTGTCTCGTTTCCGTCGTAGGTGTCGGTGGCCGAGTAGAAAGACCGACACAGGAATAAAGGATGCACGCTTGTGCAGGTAGGAGGTGACCGGCCAGTGGGACAGCAGAAATTAGAAACACTAGAGTAAATTAGAATGAGATCTATATTTCTTAGACACTTAGTAATACTTAACTTTTACATAGCTCAGTACTGCAGAATGCTGATACATAGTTGAGCTAGAGGCCTGCCTAGTGCCTATCCGATAGCCAAGTCTTCACTGGTGCCTATCTGATTCCGAAGTGTTAACTGGCTCCTATCTCAGTCCCAAGTGAACGATGTCGTTCAGTGGTGGCCACGAGCGGAGTTGTAGCAGAGGGCGCTCGTGGCTGACGTCGTAAGAACGCCGCGCCGTGCGTGCATGGCGGCGCGCGGCGAAAGTAGGTGGCGCGCACTTTAGACTTGTGCGACACCACAGGAGGTACCCTGATAAGAGTTTTCTGTTATAAAAAAGCTTAATTTTAGCAGTAAAATTAGCAGAGGGTCCGTGTGAGCTACCGGCTACTCTCTGCTGCAAAACCTTGTTCACTGGCCCAAATTGAGAACTGACTTGGCTCAAATTACTCTAATAACAGGAAGTTAACGATACAGTGGCCCAATATACGTAGCGTGATGATGATGATAGGGGTTTTTGGGCGCTCGACATCTAGGTCTTCAGCGCCCTATCAAATTAAAGAATATAAGAACCAACAAGTATACGTAGCAGTCCACACGAAGTTACACACAGGCATTAATAAACAAGCCACCACAATTAACGTTATTTCATAAAGGTGGTTAAGAAAGAAACATTTATGTTGCTACGGAACTTAAACATACAAAAATGCACCTGAGCTCGTTCTCACCACTGGTGAAAAACAATATTAAATAAAAGGGGGAATGTGCTCAAAAACTACAATTTATAGGCCATTCAAAATTATACTAAATTTAACTTGTTTATTCAGGTCGAACGCAAGCAAAATGAGGAACCAATTTTGTTAATACAATAAAAATGCATCTCATTTACATGGTCTAATACTGACGATGCCCAGCATTGAATTTAACACAAATTACACAGAACCTAATGCTACTGGGAGTAGAATTTACAAACAACACTCACTCGCTCACACACACGCAATGCAACAGCGAAACGCACCAAAATCAGCGTGCTGAAACGAGGCAGAAGCAGGCGCCGCTATCGTAGGCGAAATTCAGCAAACCCGGAGGTACCACACAACTCATTATACAATAAAACTGCGAAGATGGTTCTGGTCTGTCGTGCCTGATTTGAGATGGTGCGTGAGTATAGCAGGTTAAGTTGCATTTAGATTAGACCGCGAGTAAACACGCTAACGTCGACACACGGCTTTGTTACATGATCGCACTCCACTAAAGGTGAAGTGGTTAAAAATCGGATTCATTACACAAAATCACGTTGCAATCTGAGAGTAAACTATCTAGGCACTGGTTTTATGAGAAGTGGCGTGAATTCAGGTGACTAGCTGCAAATCCCTGAAGTCGGAGTTCGGACCCACATGGTTCCGAAAACCGATAAAAATGTATAAATTCAATTTCCGAAAAATAAGGAAAATTAACTACCCCTAGAATTGTTTAGAATTATAAAAGGAAGCGAATGAAATGCAGCTACACGCGATAGGGAGTGATTACAGAGACGGATGAAGTCCAGTCTCAAAAACCAGAAAAGTGAAATAATTACAAAGACTGAAAAGTGAGAATAAAAACTATGGCATGCAACCCTTAGAAATACATAGAATTTCAGAAGCAAGCTACTGAAGGAGGTTTTACAAAGCTCGGAGAGAATTATTGATAAAGACTAAGTGCATACTACAAGTTCAGAGAAGAAACAGCAAAATTAAAATAGGCGGGGAGAGAAGATCGCGAAATGTTTGTGGAAATCAGAAGGATACATGTATAGTTACTTGTTTGTTGGGCGTGGAACAAACAATAGTGGAAGCTGAAGGCTTTGTTCTAAGAACCAACTACGTGGAACACACATCACTCGCAGAAGGAAATGACAAGAAAGATTTTTACATGCACTGTACAAAAATGAACATATAGTCTGTTAGAAATTGGCCCCCACAGAGCTAGAAAGAATTTACACTGAGTTCGTACACCGCCACATAATCACAAGAGGTTTGAATATACCAGGCTGTTATCAAACTGCAACTAGTAACACATACACCACGTTTATCTGTTGGAAATTACTGGATTGAAAAACTAGAATACATTTCCGCGCACGATCGGAAAAAATATTCCGAAAATGAATCTAAGTTCAAAACTCTAAATTAAACATGCTAGACAACGAATCGCTACCATCTCCACAGACACAAGAGCAGACCCAACCTTACCTCACCGCGATCCCAGCACAAAGTGGCCACCGAGCGGCCAGGAGCCGGGAAAGCTACCGGAAACTCGCAAAACCCAGCGGTTGTGGGGAGAGAAGATCGTGAGACTCACTCTGGAGAGGGCTCGTCGAAACCTCTTTGGTCGCATCAGCAGCAGGGGTTGGTAACGACTAACTATCGACTCTGAGCTAGAAAGAACCATGCAAAGCGAGCTATTACCGCCCACATGCAGACAGCCATTAGATGCTCGCACATCCACTTAAAAGTAAAACAAGTACACATTCTCACAGGGACAGTGGCGTAGCGGAGAAGCCGTACTTATTACCACATTCATAACCACAATAATAAATTATTAAAATAACAAAATCGTAGCATTGTTAACCAACATTTCAGAAACTAATATTTTAAAACATGAAATAAAAAATGTTATTCCTCATGCCTTGAAAAGAGTGGCGTTCTAATTTAACAAAATGCTAAGCTAGCGACATCATATAAATTACAATTTTATAAAAAAATATATGGAAGACGACAGACGGTCGTCTTTCAACCTTTCAGTTCAAGAAGTTTCTGTTTTGTTACTTGTGATATGGTGTGTGATAGGACTGGTTGAAGGTGCGGCAGGAGACCAAAAAATTAAGAAAAAAAAAAAAAACCAGACTGGACGGCCCTTCTCGCCAGTGGTTTGAATCCTCATTCTGGAATGTGTGTGTGTGTTGTCCTTTGTGTAAGTTAAAGCAGAAAGTAGTTTATAAGTCTAGGGACTGTTGACCATAGAAGTTTGGTCCAATAGGTTTACAAACATTTGAACATTTCAGTTCAAACGTCACTTTGCTGCCGTCGTGCCATGGAAAAAATTAAAAGGTTACAACTGTATACAGTAAATAGTAGTATTTTTTAGTATTTTTAGTATATTTTATAATTTTAGTAATTTCTTTTTAGTATATTTAGTATTTTTTTTCTTTTTTTCTTTTTTTTTTTTTGCATTTATCTTTATTAATGGCCGATCACCCAGTTAACTAAATGTACCGTTTGTTCATTACATTGTTACAGATTGTATAAGCGACATGTGTCTGCAAGTTTATAGTTGGGTTTGGAAAGAAGGACGGAAGGTTAGGGCTAACGCCCTTCGACAGATGGTCATTACAGAGAGAGCTCTTGGTCGGTTTGTTTGGGAAAGTATGGGCAAGGAAACCGGACGTGCCATTTGCCTGGAGTTATTTCGGAAAATCACGACAAGCCTAAATCAGGATGGGCGGAGGCGGATTTGAACCACCATTCTGCCAAATGCGAGTCCATTGTGTTCAAAAATGTTCAAATGTTTGTTAAGCTTATGGGACTTAACTACGGGGTCATCAGTCCCTAAACTTACAAACTACTTATCAACTACTTACGAACTAGGACGGCACAAATATCCATGCCCGAGGGGGGATTCGAACCCCCGACCGTAGTGGCCGTGCAGACCGTGACTGGAGCGCCGCAGTCCCCACGGCCACCGCGGCCGGCTGCAGTGTGTTACCACTGCGACACCTCGCTGGGTGGTTCATTTTGTTTAAACTAAGAATCGCATGTTATGAAGACAAAAAGAAACATAATCGGAAAGAGGTATATTAGAAGACAGTGTGCGAAGTGGTACATATTTTAATTTGCCTGTCAGGTTGAAGGTCTCGCTAATACATCGTACCCTTCACTACTTCAGGCCGGCCGCGGTGGCCGAGGGGACTGAGGCGCTTCAGTCACTGTCTGCACGGCCACTACGGTCGGGGGTTCGAATCCCCCGTCGGGCATGGATATTTGTGCCGTCCTTAGCTGTAGGTAGTTCATAAGTAGTTTGTAAGTTTAGGGACTGATGACCCCGTAGTCAAGTCCCTTAAGCTTAACAAACATTTGAACATTTTTGAACACTACTTCGGCCATGGTCGCCATCGGATGTAAGAGCTACTAGTTAAGCTTATCTTGCCCTATGTATTAAGCACACAAATTTGGTTATGGTAACCCTCACTGTTGATACGTGTTCTCTAATCTAGGTCTAGCGGATCGCTGTAATTCTTCGTTACTGCAGGGTTTCTCGTCGTTGAACGTGCTGTCATGGTCCTTACTACTCCATGAAACGGTGTTTTCACGTGGTGGTGATCCGTGGTGCCTTTCTGAATTTCCGTATTCGATGTTCGTCTCCGTAGCTCAGTGGCAGCGTCTCTGACCGCCGAAGCAAGGGGCCCGGGTTCGATTTCCGGCAGGGGTCTGGGTGTTGTGTGTTGTCCTAATCATCATTTCATCATCATCGGCACGTAAGTCGCCCACGCGGCGTCAACTAGAAAGAGACTACGGCGGCCGAACAAACCCGTAACGGATCTCCCGGCCAACAACACCATACGCTCATTTCGATTTCCGTATTCGATGTTTTTGGTGTTTCACGCGTTCTCGGTAATTGTATTAATTTATTTCGTCCTCATCATCAGTTTCATCCTGTTCATTGACACGCAAGTCACCGAAGTGGCGTCAATAGAAAGACTTGCGGTAGGCGGTCGAACCCCTATGGGAATATACCGGCCACTAAAAGCCATACGATAATTTTTTTTTCACTTCGACAGAACATAAGGATATTCTTCAGAAGGATCGTAAAACTTTGTTTATGTAATTCTTAAAATGTGATACTTTGAACGAAGTTTCTTTAAACGAGCACAGGTCGAGAGTATTATGAATTTTAATGTAGTAGCTGAGATTCCACAATATGTCAGTTCTTTTCCGGTTTGCTATGAAAAAATTGAAAATAAAATGACAATTATGGTAACACAAACACATACCGGCACTTGATAAATTTCTTACTGTTGGCGATTTTCTTGGTAACACTTTCACCAGCAGAGGCTGTGGGAAGTCAAAAATTGTTAAAAATGTTTAAATGTTTGTAGAGCTTATGGGACTTAACTACGGGGTCATCAGTCCCTAAACTTACAAACTACTTATCAACTACTTACGAACTAGGACGGCACAAATATCCATGCCCGAGGGGGGATTCGAACCCCCGACCGTAGTGACCGTGCCGACCGTGATTGGGGCGCCTCAGTCCCCTCGGCCACCGCGGCCGGAGTGGTTCAGAATCTACGTTAAACTATAGGTCAGTTCAAAGGTCGGAATGTCATATCCGAACATACAGAAACGAACGTAAAGCAAGTCAAATACGTGTAATATTAAAGTTTCGCCACTATCGCAATACGGAACCGAGCAGCGTCATCCCAATACGACGTGCCTTCCCGGCCAGATATTGAGAATATGTGTTGTATGCTCTGCTCACTACATACATACAGAGGCGGGAAAAAGTATTCAGACACAAATCTCATGCGTATCTCACGGTCAATTGTGACTAATGCATACACGGAATGTGTATCTCAATATTTGCCACAATACAGAGAATATTTCAGAAAACGTAGACTATGCAAATTCATCATACCCTCTACGTGGAACGATTAGTTTTGTGTTACCATCACAGGCGTGTGTTTCACGCGAGACAAAAATAAACAGACACTGCCCCGCTTGACAAGGTAACCGCAGTATGAAGCTACAACTCGCCGGTAGCAAAAAAAGTGTTTCAAATGTTTGTATAGCTTATGGGACTTAACTACGGGGTCATCAGTCCCTAAACTTACAAACTACTTATGAACTAGCTAACACTAAGGACGGCACAAATATCCATGCCCGAGGGGGGATTCGAACCCCCGACCGTAGTGGCCGTGCAGACCGTGACTGGCGCGCCGCAGTCCCCTCGGCCACCGCGGCCGACTCGGCGGTAGTAAGCAGTGAGTGTACGCAAGACAGCTGTCTCGTACTACAGAAAAGCACACGTCTCATGGAAAAAAACCAACGTAGCGGCATGTAGTGAAACGACAGTAGAAGAGCGACGGCATATTGTGCGGCTACATCGCGAGGGAAGATCACATGCAGAAATAGGCCAGGTCGCAGGTCGTCAACGGAAGCCGCAAGACTATATTTAGTATCGTCCAGAAATGGAAAGAAGAAAAAATTCTCGTCAATCGTCCACGGGAGGGGCGTCCTAAGAAACTCACGAACAGAGACAAGAGGAAGGTAGTTCGAATGGTGAATGTAGACCCGCGGACACCGGCCCCTGCTGTAACTGGCAGAAGTTATTGGTACCGAAGTAAGTGTTAGAACAGTGCACAGATGCCTCAACAGTGCTGGGTACAATGCCAGAGTGCCAAGGCGCAAACCGTTCAACAGTAAGTGCAACGCAAAACAGGGGAATTTTTTTTTTTTTTTTTTTTTTTTTTTAGTCGGAATTAGTCGGAAATGATGTGACCTTTTGGGACAAGATTGTGTGGAGCGAAGAATGCAAATTTACTTTGAGCCACGTGGGTGGCTGCAGTTTAGAGTGGCATCAAACAAACACAGAGGGTGAGCCCAGAAACATGCAGGCAATCATCAAACATGGAGGCGGCAATGTGATGGTGTGGGGATGCATGTCTTCCAGAGGTGTTTGCGAGTTTGTATCTGTTGAACACACCGTGGACAAATTTGTTTATCTCGATATATTCATGCAAAATCTGTAGAAAAGTGTTGAGTAGTTGGATCCTGCACATGATTTTTATTGCCAACAATGATCCAAAGCATAGGGCGGAAATTGTCAAATTATGGATTCTACACAACACGCCTCATTGCATCATTACCCCACCGGAGTCTCCGGACCTCAATCCCATTGAAAACATCTGGAATGAACTGAAAACGAGACTACAGAAACGACATGTGAGCAGTTTGACACATTTGCGTGCATATATAGAAGAAGAATGGGTGAATATCGGTTCCGATATAACGAAAAAGGTTGTTTAATCCATGCCACAAAGAAAATGCTCAAATGTTTGTTAAGCTTAACCCGCGAGGACTCGCGCGTGAGCATTTTGCTCACAGTAATTTTAAAACAATCGGCATTTTACCAATTTTAAATAGTCAAATATTTGTGTTTTCTTATAAACGCTACTAGAAATACTTATTTAGACATATTAAGTACATTACAAACTGTTCTTTGACTGTCAGAAAAATGATAAACACGCGATCGATCGCGTAACTTTTAAAGACTCGCGGGTTACTTATGAACTACCTTATACTAAAGACGACACAAACATCCACGCCCGAGGGGGGATTCGAACCCCCGACTGTAGCCGCCGTGCAGACTGTGGCGCGCCGCAGACCGCTCGGCCACTGCGGCCGGCATGCCACAAAGACGGAGGGCTGGAATATAGATAATGAGACGCATTACCAAATACTGACTGCTGAGTGTCTGATTACTTTCGCCCATTATATATTTTGATTTTCTTTTTTCTTTCTTACATAAGGTGTGATTTGTACTTGTTGTTCTGCATATGTTCAGATTGACATATGTATTACACAACTGTAAACAATAAAATATATATTTCTGAGTTAAAAACATATTTAAGGTTTACTTCTCTGCTTACTCGCAGTGTCCGAATACTTTTGTCCACCTCTGTATATATAACGCAGTCTTTGTCTAAGATCATCTCATTTACATCGTAGTGGTACTACAATAGTGCGTGTATATCTGTTGTGTGCTGTGTGCAGTAGTGCTCCAGCCCTTAAAGGCTGGAAAATTGTAGCCAAGTTGCATATCCATAGTAGGCCAGTCGTAGACAAAAAAATGGCCTTAGGTCCAAAAAAATTGCAGGAAGCTGAATTTTTGGTATGTTGTTAGGACATATTAGAGTAGTATTAAACCAAGTTTGCAGCTTCGAAATCCTTTAGCTTAACTTTTAACAGCCAAAAAAACCTAGAAATTTTCGGACTTTTTTCGGGTTTTGGCATATAACTCGTGAAGGGTGATTTTTTAACGAAAAGTCACTCACACCTCTATTAATGTAGATAAAATATTCTAAAATTTAAACCCAACCGCAGCTCTGTAAGTCCAATAGTTTCCGAGATATTGGACTTCAAAAATTGACTTATTTCTCCAAAAAGTTCAAATTTTCGATTTTAGTCATCTTTCGGCTAGAATATTGACTCAAATGATCATCCCACAGGGAAAGTGGTAGAAAAAAAGTTATAGAGCAGTTATTTAACTTTAATCTAAGTACTGAACGAAGTCCATAGGCCCAATAGATTTCTAGTTATCGTTAAAAAACGAAAACTTGGAAAAGTCGGAGTATTCAGTAAATTGACCCAGACGAATTGCAGTCCTCTTATCCCATGTATGTTAAAGAAAAAGGAAGAATTAGTCATTGACGTTGATAATTAACGCATCGTATATAAATAGGATTTTTTCAACACAGTTTTCAGCAAATATTGAACAGAGAAGTTCCTTGAGTCACTTCCTGCCATTATGGCACCGACGCCCCCCCCCCCCTCGGGCTTTCAAGTACAGTGGTTGATCGTAGGTCACAAAACATGTTTCCTGACCGTAAATGCTTGTTCTTTAACTGTCTTCCAAAAGCTATGTTAAAACAGTGTCGCAGTCGGTTGGAGGAGCATGGATAAAAGGGAGATATGCAATCTTTGAACGTTTGTAAGGAAGATCTTCTGTCACTTGCTCCATGAATCCATTCCATCCTGGGATGCCTGGCATGTCAGTTGCTTTACCAAACAACCACAGCAGTTATGGGGATTTTGGCAAAATGACTTCAGCGATTTTCACTTCGTTAATTGAAATGGCTGACAAGTCAGATTTCTTTCTCATAGAAGAATGTTTAATATGTGTGACAGTGCGTGAACCTGATAGACTCTGCAGAAACAGACTTCAAACGTGGTTTGTTTATGTCTGGGTGAACGGATGAGTGAGGGGTCATTATCATTATACCACCCAGTTCATAGAACGTATTTTCTCCATTAATTGTGTTAACGTTCACATCTGCATTGTCGAACACAAAATGCATAAAAGCTCCTTTGTCAAATAGTTTGGTCACTTCTCCACGGAGGATAGCGGAACTTTAAAATGCATAGCCTGCGTATATGTACAAGAAATTCACATACTGTGGCAAAGTTCAACATGGTACTTTGATCCAAATTTTCTATACAAATAGGTTCCAAAGCTTATTTGAATTGAGGACAGGAAAGATTTGGGCCTCGTTGCAGCCATGATTGCATGAGAAAATCCTATGCACTTCTTATTCCACTTTTCAAGAGAAGGATGCCTCTGCGTCTTTTAAAATAGCATCTGACGGGGTATACTGAGTAGTGTTAAATGTTTGGGAACGAATGTCTTGCAGGATAATCTCTGCTGCAGCTTTGACAACTCTAAGCCGCTCTTCAGCAAGATCGCTAAGTCTTTGATTGTACCACTTTTCATAAAGAATGTTTTGTCCAATGTCTGTGAACATCAAGACTGGCCTGTGATACGGACCAACCTGCGCAAAAAATTTTTTTTTCTCCATATCGCTTTTTTAGATGAGCTTGAACACTTGAAACTGCTGGTTTGTAATCACATTCGAAGGTCTCTGCAAACAAGGCACATGGAAAATTGATTTTTCTCTCTTGGTTCTGCAAGGTATGCATATATACGCTCCATACCTTCGATAAGGAAGGGATGTTCAGAACGCCCTCGTCTACCTCCTGCACCAGTAGATCGCGACAAGGAGTGCAGTTTTACGTAGCATGGTTGTGGTACTTACCCTCAGTAGCAACAAGTTCACTTATACATGAAAGACGCTGAAGAATCTGTTGTCCCCATTCACCTGCTTGTCTAGCTTTTTCCACAATCGATTCTTTCACTTCCAGTGTTTCCCGTTGATCGAGTACATCCTGTAGATATTTGGGCAATTTTATCCGCTTCTCGAAATATTCCTTGGAGAATTTTTCACCACAAAGGAAACAACAATCTCCAATGATGTGACGCCTTGAATCCGACGCACTTTTCAGCCTTTCCCCACACGAAGACGATGGTTGAGCCAATCAAACATCTCCTCCTCGCTTAACAGGTGCTTACACATTACTTTCCACAGTGTACCACTTCCTGCATGCGTCATGTTTAAACTGCACAAAAATCTCATGTTCCTTTCAAGCCCACGTTTCTGACTCATTTTTATCACCGTCTAAATTCCGCGTTTTTTCACTGTCACTGTTCCCTCTCCAAGCACTTCCCGACGACCCCGAAACAAACATGCGACTGTGGTAGCTTCGACATATTGTGAAACAGAAAGTACTTAAAATACCACCACGATCCAGATTTAGACGATTTTTGTTTGAAACGTTCTTCACGGATCCGAATACGACCGTCTCTAAAGGCAGACTGGGTGTAGTGGGGAAGGCCTCGGAGACAAGAAGTTTGGGAGGGAGGACAGGACACCCTCTGGGTCACCACACGGAGTGAGGGGGGCGGGGATGCCTTCGCACAACAAAAGGCCTCGCTACGAACGAAAGTCCCAATCCCTTAATGGCTGACCAATACCCACAAACGGAGAGGCTTTCTTTGTTTTTACAGCAATACCTACTTTCACAAATATATTGGTATACACTAACACATAATTTATTACACCTATTTATAAACAATACGTTCATAATCATCGTTAATGAGTAATTCTTCCTTTTTCTTGAACATACATAGGATTTGAGGACTGCAATTCGTCTGGGTCAATTTACTGAATACTCCGATTTTTCCAAGTTTTCGTTTTTTAACGATAACTAGAAATCTATTGGGCCTATGGACTTCGTTCAGTACTTAGATTAAAGTTAAATAACTGCTCTATAACTTTTTTTGTATCACTTTCCCCGTGGGATGATCATTTGAACCAATATTCTAGCCGAAAGATGACTAAAATCGAAAATTTGAACTTTTTGGAGAAATAAGTCAATTTTTGAAGTCTAATATCTCGGAAACTATTGGACTTACAGAGCTGTGGTTGGGTTTAAATTTTAGAATATTTTATCTACATTAATAGAGGTGCAAGTGACTTTTCGTCAAAAAATCACCCTTCACGAGTTATAAGCCAAAACCCGAAAAAAGTCCGAAAATTTCGAGGTTTTTTGGCTGTTAAAAGTTAAGCTAAAGGATTTCGAAGCTGCAAACTTGGTTTAATACTACTCTAATATGTCCTAACAACATACCAACAATTCAGCTTCCTGCAATTTTTTTGGACCTAAATATACCTGACGACTGGCCTAAAGAGAATTCAGTTGTTAGCCACCGCGTCCTTGCTACTGCGCTGCGTGTTGCGTGTCGTCTACTCCCATTCGACCCAACGCATTGTGTGTGTGTGTGTGTGTGTGTGTGCGTGCGTGCGTGCGCGCGTGTCACGTGTAGCAGCATGTTGCTCCAGTCTCCAAGTGGTTTCACTTGCCCTTGAAGCACGACTTCTTCGGAGGGCACCTTTCGCATTCACGTATTTACTGCTGTCATAACATCGCTGGTTTTTTCTTTTCGTTGTCGGAGGAAGCACATTTCTGTACTTTTCACCTTGTAGTGTTAATAATACTGTTGATGATCCTTTTGCGTAATCTTAGGTTTGCTTACTGGGCGAGATGGAACAGTAGCTATCTTCTAGAGGAGTGAGGTCAAAGCCACGCCCTTTCATTTCAGTCTAGGCGCCTGTGATTTCTGAAGAAGATATAATGAAAATTTTTGAAACTGAAGTAACTGCAATAGGTGTTTTAGATAGCGTTCATCAGAAGAGTAATTGGATTAGTTATTCCCATATTTTTTCTTTTTCCCCCTATACTGTTTTGAAACAAATATTGGACAAATAATGCTCTGTCTCTTGTGCTCCCTATAGGGTCAGAGTGAGCAATTTCTGGGGGCACAATGAGCAATCATATCGGAAGTTAAATTAGTCAAATGGTCAAATGTTTGTAAATCTAAGGGACTTAACTATGTTGGTCATCAGTCCCTAGGCTGACAAACTACTTAAACTAATTTAAAGTAACTTACGCTAAGGACAAGACAAACACCCAAGCCCGAGGGAGCACTCGAACCCCCGACGGGGAACGGCCGCGCGCACCGCAGCAAGGCGCCTTAGTGCGCACGGCTATTCTGCCACGGCTGTTAAATTATTCACATAAAAATCCTATACAACATAACACATTTACTTCATCATTAGACACATATTTTTCAAGTTTTTATTGAACGTTGTAGGACACAAAAAGACTAGAAAGACAAGAATATTATTACAACACTTAAAAAGGACACATTTGACCTCGGAACTGCACTAAACCATGCTTGGAATGACAGGCAATCATACACAGGACAGTGCTGTGCGTCATTTCAAATGTTTGTAGAGCTTATGGGACTTAACTACGGGGTCATCAGTCCCTAAACTTACAAACTACTTACGAACTAGCTACAACTAAGGACGGCACAAATATCCATGCCCGAAGGGGGATTCGAACCCCCGACCGTAGTGGCCGTGCAGACCGTGACTGAAGCGCCTCAGTTCCCTCGGCCACCGCGGCCAGCTGCGTCATTTCCGAGCAAAACGTTACATTGTACTTCAACTAACATTTTAACAAAGAGAAAAAAGTAACAAGATATCAACACCAAAGAAGGAAATCATATGTAATTTGATGGCCTCAGTGTATCATTACATAGTCAATCAGCAACGACAAAAACTCTCTGCTTAAATTACTTATAATAGTGCAAAACAGACATATACAGTAGTGTCACACAAGTGAAAGCAATTATATTAGTCTTTTTTTTTCCAGCACCTAAATATTTTCTATGGTGGGCCTTTGACGAGGGACAAAATTCTTGCCAATTTACAGATAGACATGATACTTGCTAGATATCTTCTTCTGAGGCTCCTGGCGCAGTATTTTGTTCGAAATTCCTACGCTAGTTTACAATTGATAAAGCATATCTTTCATGCTGTTTTCATGTGTTATTCAAAATATTACTTTTCCGTTTCCTATTTTGAAGATATTTGCTGAAATATGAGAGAGTAAAATGGATAGAAACATATTTTAATTTTAATGATAACGGGGCACAGTGAGCAATACGCTTACTCTGTCCCAAGCAATTGTTCACTGTCCGCCGTATGTATAATAGGAAAGCCTTTACGTTATATACTCACAGGTAAACATATGATCCATTTTAGTGTATATACAGTGAAGAGCCAAAGAAACTGGTAAACCGGCCCAATATAGTGTAGGGCTTCCGTGAGCACGCACAAGTGCCGCGGTATGGATTAAAGTCTCGAGTACTGCGCTAGGGAAGTGACACCATGCATCCTGAGGGCTGTACATAAATCCGTAAGAGTACTAGTCCAGTGTAGTTCGCGAACGAACTAGTTCGGAAGAGCGCTCCCACAGGCGAACTAGTTCGCAGATCCCTCGCCTCTTAGTTCGTCCGCTCCTTTTACGAAGACTGACGGGGAACAGCGAGAGGACGCGAGAGCGCGCAGAATCGCGTGATTCCCTTCTGCCAGTTGCCGTCATTTCGAGCTGAGTTGCAGCTCAGCTGTAGTTTTAGTAGCGGTAGCAAAAACCAAAACGAGCGGACGAACTGAAAAGAGCGACCTACTTCGCGTCCGAGCTGCGAACTAAATGGAGACCTTCCGGTCGCGAACTAAAATATGCGCAAAATATGCGCGATAGGTCGCGAACTAAAAGATGAGCGATAGGTCGCGAACTAAAAGATGCGCGATAGGTCGCGAACTAAAATATGCGTGATAGGTAGCGAATTAAAATATGCGCGATAGGGCGCGAACTAAAATATGCGCGATAGGTCGCGAAGAGAATTAAAAATCACGTGTTTCCCTTCTGCTGATGAGAGCCATATCGAGGTTAGCGTCTGCCTGCCTGCAATATCTGACTAATAAATTCCATAATGCCAAGATATAGAGATAACTCTAAACTTAAACGCGACAAATTATCCACAAACTGTTTCTTTTGGTTTGCGTGATATCGTTAGCGGCTCAAGCAGAAAGCGCATGAAGCAGCTAGGTGGGGGAACTTCTCCCTCCACCTGCATGCGCAGACTACACCGCTCAGCCGTCACTGAGAGCGGACGAACTAAAATAACGAACTAGTTCACGGCAGAGGCGCGAACTAAAGTGAGCGCTCCCGATCGCGAACTATTATGCGCAAGTCTAAAGAGTACGAGAGGGGGAGATCTCTTGTGAACAGCGCGTTGCAAGGCATCCCAGATACGCTCAATAATGTTCATGTGTGGGGAGTTTGGTGGTCGTAGGAGGTGTTTAAACTCAGAAGAGTGCTCCTGGAGCCAAACTGTAGCAATTCTGAAAGTTTGGGTTGTCGCATTGTCCTGTTGGAATTGCCTAAGTCCGTCGGAATGCACAATGAACACGAATGGATTTAAGTGAGCAGTCAAGGTCCGTACGTACGTGTCAGCTGTCAGAGTCATATCCAGTCATAGCAGGGGTCCCATATCACTCCAACTGCACACACGCACCACACCATTACAAGGCTTCGATCAGCTTGAACAGCCTGGTGATGGCACGCAGGGTCCATGAATTCACGAGGTTGTCTTCATACCCATACACGTCCATCCATTCGATACGACTGGAAATGAGACTCGTCACACTAGGCAGCAACAGTATCTCTCGGTGTTTCCGGGCCCAGGTGAGGCATTAAGCTTTGTGTCATGCAGTCAGCCATCGGCTCCAAAAGCCATATTGATGATGAATCATTGAATGATTTGCACGCTGACTCTAATGATCCAGCACTGAAATCCGCGGCAATTTTCGAAAGGGTTGCACTTCTGTCACGTTGAACTATTTTCTTCAGTCGTCGTTGGTTTTGTTCTTGCAGCATCTTTTTCCGGCCGCAGCGATCTCAGAGGTTTGATGTTAAAGCGGATTCCCGATATTCGCTGTGCACTAGTGAAATGGCCGTAAGGAAAAATCCCTACCTATCGCTCCTTCGCATATGCTGTGTCCGATCTCTCGTGCGGCGACTATAACATCACTCCGTAACAGTTAACACCGAGAAGTAGATTCACTGCATCTGTTGAATGTAGATCTGCCATGCCTAGAAGGTCAATTCTGAAGTTTGATCGTATCTGCACTGTCCGTAATGGGCTGTATGACATGCTACCTTACTCCCGACTTCCATGGCGACATTTAATTCCAAATAATTAGTGTATTCACCGACAGCCGCAAAGTTTATGTTGTTTTATTGAACGACCGGTTTCGGTATTACAATAATACCATATTCAGGCTATGTCATAACATACAACCAAGTAAACTGTTGACATTGAAAGGTATATTTATGGTATGTGGGTTGGAAATAAAAGGTAAGGTAGGGGGGAGAATGGACGGTATGCAAATGGTCTGTTCACTTGATATTAAAGGATAGGCGTGACTGACCCACAATCGAAAATTTAATTAATTTACCCTCTAGTTTCCAAGTAATAAAACCCATGCAAAATTGTGTAGAGGGGGGTTAACTAATTTGAATGAATTGAATAAAGAAATTTGTTTTGACTCGTTTTATTCTCTAAAGTCAAATGAACGTCAGAGTTGAAAGCAAGATACACATACAATTGAGCACAGAACAAATTACACGAATTTACAAAACAATATAAACACTCCAACAGCAAGTGACTGGTAAGTCGAAGAAGATTGTAATTAATTCTAAACACTTGTGACAACCCACATTTAACTGGAAACCGTGGCGTAATAGAGAGGAATATTCCGATACCAGATTTCTGTGAATTTAACTAACGTTTTCAACAGTCCGAAACTTGAATACGCCTTGAAACACTAGCAGATTCACGCGATACTGTACCAAAAAAATGTTCAAATGTTTGTTAAGCTTATGGGACTTAACTACGGGGTCATCAGTCCCTAAACTTACAAACTACTTATGAACTACTTACGAACTAGGACGGCACAAATATCCATGCCCGAGGGGGGATTCGAACCCTCGACCGTAGTGGCCGTGCAGACCGTGACTGGAGCGCCTCAGTCACCTCGGCCACCGCGGCCAGCGATACTGTACCAAAACTGTGCTGGCTGGTGATGTCGGAAACACGACGGGTGGACAGCGGCTGTGTGCATCGATAGCTGCAAGTCGCGGACCCAGAGATAATTCAACTCCGTGTTCCAGAAGCGATATTTAACTATTATCAGCCAACTTCGACCTCGGCGGATCTCAGTGCCTACGATCTCATTCGTTCGGCTATGTCGTGCTACTACAGACAATTCACATGTGAAATACGAATGTACTGTAGGCAGAGGTGATACCAGAACTGTGACAATCGCAATTTAGGCCAGTCGTCGTAACCAAGGAAATGGCCTTAGGTCGAAAAAAATTGCAGGAAGCTGAATTTTTGGTATGTTGTTAGGACATATTAGAGTAGTATTAAACCAATTTTGCAGCTTCGAAATGCTTTAGCTTAACTTTTAAGAGCCAAAAAACCTCGAAATTTTCGGGCATTTTTCTGGTTTTGGCTTACAACTCGAGAAGGGTGGGTTTTTAAAGAAAAGTCACTCACAACGCTATTAATGTAGATAATATGTTCTAAAATTTAAGCCCAACCGCAGCTCTGTAGGTCCAATAATTCCCGAGATACTGGACTTCAAAAATTGACTTATTTATCCAAAAAGTTCAAATTTGTTATTCCAGTCATCTTTCGGCTAGAATATTGGCTTTAATGATCATCCCACGGGGTACGTCATACTAAAGAAAGTTATAGAGCAGTTATTTAGCTTTAATCTAAGTACAGAACGAAGTCCATAGTCCCAATAGATTTATAGTTATCGTTAAAAAACGAAATGTCGGAAAAATCGGAATATTCAATAATATGACCCAGACGAATTGCAGTCCTCTTATACTATATATGTTAAAGAAAAAGGAGGAATTACTCATTGACAATGAGTATTATCGCATTGTATATAAATTGCAATTTATGTGTTAGTGCATTGGTCAGCCATTAAGGGATTTGGACTTTCGTTCGTAGCGAGGCCTTTTGTTGTGTGAAGGCACCCCCGCCCCCCTCGCTCCGAGTAGTGACCCAGCGGGTGTTCTGTCCTCCCTCCCAAACTTCTTGTCTCCGAGGTTCTTCCCCACTGACCGTATTCGGATCTGTGGTGTTTTAAGTACTTTCTTTTTACAATATGTCGGAGCTACCCCCGTCGGATGTTTGTTTCATGTGTCGGGAAGTGCTTGGAGAGGGAACAGTGACAGTGAAAAAACGCGGGATCTCCAGCAGTGTCCTTGCGCGCTGGACTGGGCGCACGGTGTATATCCTGAATATCTGTGAGGGCTTGGAGTAATTCTAGGATGTCTCCTGCATCAGCACTGAGCAACACGTTGACATGAGATCCTCTCGTATCGACCGAAATTGTACTTCGACAAACTAAAAATGTGGTTTGAATCCCAATACACCATTCCCTTGGAATAAGTAACTACTGTCCATCAGGCAATGTTACCTACAAAAGGAATGACAAGGTACGAACATTGACTACAGCTACAGTGCGGAACAAGGTGGACTCTATTGAGCCTCTCACAAGCTACCAAAGGCTGTGCATTACGAAAAAGTCAGAGCAAGACTTAAGAGAGTACTTTGCCTTCGAGATGGCCCCCGATGCCATGGCACTATTTTCGGAGGAGGTTATATGGAAGGGCACAAAAATCCACCTTCTTCAGTGCTTTCATCCTATCACTGAAAACATCTCCATCACACAAAATACTTTTGTTTTGTTGTTGACTGTTACAGACAGTTATCTGTCAACGTAACAACAGCATCCGTAAATTGTAGCAGCCTACATTTCCTGCACTGTTCATCGCTATGGGAGGAATGTGGCTGTGGTGTTCGATGGCAACTCAGAGGAGGAGGCTGGCAGTAGCACAAAAGCAGTTGAGCATCTACGCCGTTATGCAGTACATGCACGCAGCGTAATAATGTTACAAGATTGTACTGTGATCAATGTGACTCCGAGAAAATTTCTTTCCAACGGAAAGAACAAGCAGCGCCTGATCAACTTTATTCGCGCTGGAATGGAGAGCGAAGGACTAGAGACCAAGCAAACTACCGACGACATTGACTGCCTTATCACCAGGACAGCGCTGGAGAAGAGCCGACAAAATGAACACGCCCTAATAGCTGGAGAGGATGTCTATTTGTTGGTTCTTCTCAATGGGTTGGGCTCCAATACAAGGAACATATTCCTCCAAAAAGGTGGAAGGGGTGGAGCTAGTTGTGAACAGTTCTCGTCAACATCCTTCAATCGATGACAAATGTCGCTCCCTCCTGGATTAGAGCTGTTTCTCCACGCGTTCACTGGTTGCGACACGGTATCTGCCATTTACGGGCAAGGAGAAACAAAAATGACGGGCCGATTGTTGTGGCTGCCACGTTTCTTAAGCAACATGCCACTATAGAAGAGATAGCCTCTGCATTCTGGAAGTACTTGGTCGCCCTCTATGGTGGTGGAGAGGACGACAACCTTCAAACTCTCCGCTAAGAACTTTTCCTCAGGTCTGCTGTGAGTGCAAAGTCCAGCTTGCTCGTCTACCCCCAACCCAAGAAGCAGTGGCCCAGCACTCCTACAGAACATACCACCAGGTTCAGATGTGGTTGGGCGTCAAGAAAGAGCCCTCTGACCGGGATTGGACAAGAAGCCAGCAAGGGCTAACTCTCATCACCACAATCCAAGTCCCTGCGCCCTCAGCACTACTTAAGATGCTGTCGTGCAAATGTAGGAAATGGTGTGGTGAAAGGACCTGCTCATGCCAGAGCAAGGCTCAAGTGCTCCGTTCTTAGCCAAATGAGCCAGAGCAAGATATGCCGCAGCACCCCGAAGGTCTCGGCAGATTCGGATGAGGAAGACGAAGATGTGGACGAACCAACTTCGGTTACAGAGCTCCAACAGACAGAAGAAACAATTGTGCCTGGGCCAGCAAGCAAGAAATCCCGGCATTCTCGTTAAAACGTATGGAAAGAGACATTTTTAGTAGGAATGTACTGCATTATGTTTTAGTTTTTTGCAGCTTCAAAATTGAGAAGTAGCGCATTACATTACTACATATTTATGTTGTGGTGTAAATCTGTTGCCGGAGTCACCAGGCGTTTCCTTCGACGATACATCCCCCCCCCCCTCCCTCCTCGGCCACCTAAACTCTTACCTTGACGTACCACTTAAGTTTTTACATGTACATTGTATGTACATGTACTACTTATAAGTAGTACTACCTGTAAATAAAAATTTGTTTCTGGACCAATTTATTGAATTATCCGATTTTCCGAACTTTTAGTTTTTTAACGATAACTTGAAACCTATTAGGCCTATGGACTTCGTTCTGTACTCTTATTAAAGCTAAATAACTGCTTTATAACTTTTTTATGTGTGACTTTCCCCGTGGGGTGATCATTAGAGCCAATATTCTAGCCGAAAGATGACTAAAATAGAAAATTTGAACTTTTTAGAGAAATAAGTCAATTTTTGAAGTCCAATATCTCGGGAACTATTGGACCTACAAAGCTGCGGTTGGGCTTAAATTTTAGAATATTTTATCTACATTAATAGAGGTGTTAGTGACGTTTCTTATAAAAAACCACCCTTCTCGAGTTATAAGCCAAAATCAGAAAAAAGCCCGAAATTTCGAGGTTTTTTGGCTCTTATAAGTTAAGCTAAAGGATTTCGAAGCTGCAGACGTCGTTTAATACTACTCTAATATGTCCTAACAACATACCAAAAATTCAACTTCCTGCAATTTTTTTGGACCTAAACATACCTGACGACTGGGCTAATTAGCGCGTCGGTGCGTCTAATATCAGGCAGGCTAACCTTGCTCCCAGCTTGCCAATACTCAGCGGTATTAGCACAAGTTTTGGTTCAATGTTCAAATGTTTGTATAGCTTATGGAACCTAACTACGGGATCATCAGTCCCTAAACTTACAAACTACTTATGAACTAGCTAATCCTAAGGACGGCACAAATATCCATGACCGAGGGGGGATTCGAACCCCAGACCGTAGTGGCCGTGCAGACCGTGACTGGAGCGCCTCAGTCCCCTCGGCCACCGCGGCCGGCTGCATTAATTCGCCACAATTATTGTACTGGACGTAATGAATGTAAAAAGCTTCATAAAAATTCGGCCACCGGCCACCGCGGCCGGCACAAGTTTTGGAGCAACTCCAAAAGTTGTACCACAAACTTTACGTCTAGCTGCTCGACGACAAGTATAAACTGAGAGCAGAAGAGAAGCTTCTGCTCTCCTCAGCTGCTCACACACCAGTCTCTTCTCTCCAATTCTAAAATCTCTGTCTCCTCCCTGCGAAGCCTCCAGGCTCTGCCTATCTCTACTGAAACGCCAATCCACAGCTAGGCGCCAAAGTACGGCCAATCATTGCTTGCGTTCGGGAGTCGGACAGCCGAACCCCCTTACTATAAAACAGCAGCCAATGGCCAGCTCTCCCGTGTTTCCACCGGTCGGGCCTCGTCCTTACGTCTAGCGTTCTAACGGTAGCGGCGGATGGCCTTCAGGCACCTTCGAAAACACGGCCAGCAGGTTGTTCCCAGCAAACGGCCAACTAGCTCGCTGTTGTATAATTGCGGCACCCGCCAGCTTGGTGGCAGAGATGTACAATGTCCTAGCGCCTGCCACCCTGGCGTTCGCCAACTCGGCGCCAGACGCCTCAGTTCTCCCTTCGCAAAGCAGGGTACACTGCCCATGGAGATGTATTGTATTGCTCCAGACGCTCCCGCCTAGAAGACGCCAGCGTCGTTGGCGCCAGCCAAATACTTGGAAGGCTCACGCCTCAATCCTACCTGCTATGGCCTTCGGCCGTAAGGCGCCTTCTGGAAACCGCTGACCCTCCGAATAACAGAGCCACCCTCGTACGCCTCACCGGTCGCCGTTAGCTCTGAATGCCTGTTTTTCCCCCCTGCTACAGGCCTCACACAAACAAGTAACAGAATATTTCTCTTTCATCACAAGTTATTAAAATGATAACTTACGAATAATCTAATAAAATTAACAAGGTTGTGTTGCATTTTACTGTTGGAAAGCAACGTGTCAGTAGTGAAATCTCTTATTTCAACCAGACAATCGTCGGAGACGTTTTTGCATGCAACGTGGTTAGCCTGAACGTCTCACACACACTGTCCAGAGATTGCATCAAGGTGGTGGTTCCCTGATATTTTGGGGTGGCTTTATGTGGAGCCAACGTACGCCACTGTTGGTCGTAGAAGGCAATTAAATGGCTATACGGTACTGGGATGGCATCCTCTGACGAATACTGCTACCATATTGACAATATTTCGATGAGGGATTTGTCTTAATGGACAAATCTCACGTTCATCATGCACATGTGAATGTGTTCTTTCATGATAACGACATCGCAAGATTAGAATGGCCAGCATTTTCTCCAGACAATACCTCTATCGAACGGGCCTGGTATACATTGAAAAAGGACTGTTTTTCGACGAGGAGACCCACCAACCAATCTAAGCGGAATTGAGGAGGGTGGCAATCTGCACCAATAGTTTTTTGATGATGTAGTGGACAGTATGCCACGACTAATACAGGCATGCGTCATTGGTAGAGGACGTGTTATCGTATCGGGTAAGGCGCCGTTCATACTAAGGCGATATAAGGTAAGTGATACACTGTGACTATAATATTGCTAGCAAGGTTCACAATAGCAGGTGATAAATTGGCGCGACGTGAGCGGTAGAAAAGTGATGGGAACACAGTTTTCACTGCTACAGAATGATTAATACTTTCTGAATTATAATTGAGATACTTATTTCGTGTGTCAGAGTTGTAAATATTTACATAGTGAGTTAATATTATAACTGATTACTTCCTTGTCTTTTACATGATAAAAAAATAAACAATACACATACCTATGTCTCTTATTTCTTATGCAATTTCCCTCCATGCGGCGCTCATCAGATCTGTCTTACTGTATACGGCAATGGAATAGTTCCAGATGCACTCATGAGCTTTCACTAAGTTAATGAAAGAAAGCACAAAATTCTCTTCTTCTCGCCATTTCACAGGTCCAAATAACGCTCGCGACTAATCGCTCAAGAGACCGGCAAGCGGTACTTAAAGAGATATATCGCTTACGATATGTTGCGCAATCGCCTCCCTCTAGATTTCAAGTACTAGTCCGTCCGTGTCGCATATCGTACATCGCTTACGATATATCGCTTATCTTATATCGCCTTAGTGTGAACGGGGCCTAAAGGATATTGATGTATGCTGTAGTCTGGAACACAAATTCAGAATATCTAAGCTATCAACGGCGAATTCTGGGGGGGGGGGGGCACAGGGGCACGTGACCCCCCCCCCCAGACGGCCCGATGAAAAATGAGAGAGAGAGAGTGAGATGGGAGGAGAGAGAGAGAGAGAGAGACAGATGGTGAGGAAGGGAGGGAGGGAAAGAATCTTAGAGTAATTAAATTTTACTTACAGGCACCATGTAATTGTGAGTTCAAAAGTGCAAAATCCCTGTAATTAACATAACGTAAATTGACTTATTGTGTTATGCTTCCATTTAATTGATTCTTGCTCTTTTTTGTCAGTAATTTACGATAAAAATAAATAAAAGTTGTTCATTGTTTCGTGATTGCTTGGGAGATAAATGAGCTATTGTGTATGTTTTACTCATATGTAAATATAGTTAAAGGATTTAACTATGTAAAAACTGAATTTCAGGGGATGCGTTCAGGCTGGAGCATTCAGATGTTTTCGGTAAACGGTTTATCTGATTCTGTTACTAAGAAATGGTACTCCCACCCATTATAAACAGTTTTATTTGAAGCTACACGTTTCGATTTTTCAGTTATCGAGCAAATTAGAAATTTGGTTGGTGGTTGGAAAGGGAGTAAGACAGGGTTGTAGTCTTTCTCCATTGTTATTCAATTTGTACATTGAGCAAGCTATAAAGGAAAGCAAGGAGAAATTTGGAGAAGGAATTAAAGTTCAGGGTGAAGAATTAAAAACATTGCGTTTTGCCGATGACATAGTAATTCTGTCAGAGACAACAAAGGACCTGGAAGAGAGGTTGAACGGAATGGACAGTATGCTGAAAGGTGCGTATAAGATGAACATTAACAAGAGCAAAACTAGGGTAATGGAGTGCAGTGTAAGAAAATCAGGTGATGCTGAAGGAATTAGATTGGGAAACGAAGCAATAAAGGAGGTACATGAGTTTTGTTACTTGGGCAGTAAAATAACAAATGATGGTCGCAGCACAGAGGATATAAAATGCAGATTGGCAATGGGTAGAAAAGAGAAATTTGTTAACATCGAATATTGATTTAAGCCTAAGGAAGTCCTTTCTGAAGGCATTTGTATGGAGTGTTGCCTTGTATGGGAGTGAGACATGGACGATAAGCAGTGCGGACAGGAAGAGGATTGAGGCTTTTGAAATATGGTGCTACAGAAGAATGCTGAAGATTAGGTGGGTGGATCGCGTAACTAATGAGGAGGTACTGAACAGAATTGGGGAGAAAAGAAATGTCTGGCACACCTTGACTAAAAGAAGGGATAGATTAGTAGGACACATTCTCAGACATCAAGGAATTGTGAATTTAGCGTTGGAGGGAAGCGTGTGGGGTAAAAACCGCAGAGGAAGACCAAGAGATGTATACAGTAAGCAGATTCAGACAGATGTAGGTTGCCGTTCTTATGTGGAGATGAAGAGGCTTGCTCAGGACAGGGTATTGTGGAGAGCTGCATCAAACCAGTCTCCGGACTGAAGACCACAACAACAACAACAAGATACAAAGGAGTTCACGGCAGCAGAAATTCTTATTGAAACACAGATGTAATTTTCAGTATCAAATTTTCACTCTGCAGCGGAGTGTGCGCTGATGTGTAACTTCCTGACAAATTAAAATTGTTTGCCCGACCCTATTCGAACCTGCGACTTTTGACTTTTCGCGCGCATGCGCTCTACAGTCTGAACTATCCCGACACACTTCACAGTCCGTCGTCACAACTTTACTTCTGCCTGTTCCTCACCTCCTACTTTCCAAACTTCACAGAAGTCCTCCTGCGAACCTTGCAGGACTAGCACTCCTGGAAGAAAGGATGTGGTGGAGACATGGCTTAGCCACAGCCTAAGGGATATTTCCAGAATGAGGAGTGCTAGTAATGGAACATGAGGTACTGTCAGAAGTGAAGTTTTGTGGACGGATCGTGAAGCGTTCCAGGATAGCTCAGATGATAGAACGTTTGCCAGAGAAAGGCAAAGATCACAGGTTCGAATCCCGTTTCTGGCCCATAATTTAATCTGCCAGGAAATTTCAAGTGTAATTTTGTTGATCGCGAAAGCTTTCTCGAAAACTCATCTCGTTTTGCATAACAACTCTACAAAGAATGAAGAAGAAATTGATTCAGTGCAACGCAAACACAATAAATCTGATTTTAGGTTTTGAGGGAATATCAAAGTTAACGCGACATATTTACTGGCTGTTTGTTTCTGACCCGTAATTGGGCGACCTTTTAGGATACGCTGTTTTTCCAATTTCTGCATTGTTAGGTAATGACACAGCTACTCCGGTTTGTGTACTGTTCATCCACGGTAAGCTGACGATTCGAGCGCTGGCTGTTGGCAGCGGCAGGAGGCGTGTACCATGGCTGCCGGGGGGGGGGGGGGGGGGGTCGAGCATCAGCGAACAGAAGGCAGCGTCGCAGTGTTGGAAATGCAACAATGCGTGTAGTAATATTTCGCGTCTAGGGACAGCGTAACGTTGGCAGCAATCCGAAATAAATGGATGTCCTTCAAGTAGTGCAGATGTTTTCCGCAGCTGGCATCACCAGGTAAAATAGTCTTCACTTGTCAAATTAATATACTACCATCTAACTACCAATGGACTATTGGTTTCGACGCACTATGGCGTCATTCTAATGTTCTTATGATTAAAAATAATTACAATGATTTAACCACATTAAATAGTGAAAAGTTCAATAATTTATCAGACCATGTGCGCCGCACGGGAATGACCGTGTGATCTGGAGCGCAAAGTCGTAGAGTACGCGGCCACACCCACCAGAGGTTCGAGTCCTCCCTCGCGTATGGTGTGTGTGTGTGTGTGTGTGTGTGTGTGTGTGTGTGTGTGTAGTCCTTAGAATAAATTAAAGTAGATTGTAAGACCAGGGACCGATGACAGCAGTTTGGTCCCTTCGGATTACAAACATTTGAACTTTGTTTTGAAACAATATGTCCTACGTTTTTGTACAGTCATTTGGTTCACTTAATATGTACAAAACATTTTTCGGCCATATTGTACAATTGTTTGAATTTTCAAGTGGTCCGTCTTATTCAGTCTTATAGTCAAATTACTCCAAAATTGTAAATATGTAGAGAAACCTGTGCCAATTTCACATGGCTTCCTCTGCATAGGGATTCGCATATACCCACCTGGCGAAGCTCACAATCAGTTACATATTGAATTAAATTTAGAGTGTGAATGCCCAGTGTTGAGCTGTTGGCAAGTGTTTCATCCTTTATGATGATGGATGAAACAAGTGTGCCCATAGCTGAACACAGGACATTCATGCTCTAATTTTTTATGCTAAATTTAGAAAATTTACACTGTTTAATGTGATTAAATGATTGTAATATTTTTGTGATCATAGGCATTTGAAAATGACGCCATAGTGCGCAGAAACTAATAGCTCATTGGTAGTTAGATGGAAGTAAATTAAAAAGTTTTTTTTCTAAGAAGCGACTGTGGCTTTGGAACATATTTTGTGTGTTTCCTATAGCAGTTTTATGTGACACTAACTGTAATAAAAATGACGCCATAGTGCGGAGAAGCTAATAACGCATTGGTAGTTAGATGGAAGTAAATTAAAAAGTTTTTTCTAAGAAGCGACTGTGGCTTTGGAACATATTTTGTGTGTTTCCTATATCAGTTTTATGTGACAATAACTGTAATAAAAATTATATATAAATTCGCCTCACAAAGCCCGTAAGGGCATATTCACCCTAATCAGGCTTGTGTGTCCCCACCCCATCCAGAAAAAAATTCCGTATCCGCCACTGTAAGCTATTGTCGTACAACTTTTTAATTTCTGTTTTCATGAGGAATAAATAAAACTGAATTTTTTGTCTCTATCCCAATCTTAATTAAAGGGTCATAAGATCCAAGAATCGTGGTGATGCAACATTTTTTGTGCGCGTACATCTCACATGTATGTGGGGTGTCCAAGGAGGAATAGTCAGTATTCACAGATTTGAGAGGAACAATGCTTTGAAGCAAAAATGTATAGCTTACACCTTTTATGTTGGCTGTCGTGGTATCAGTTATTACTTGAATTGCCAAGATAGCTTGGATTGAAATGATTTATTCCATTACTAGTACCAGGATAATAGCCGTTATCCTCAGATGATGAAACTTCCCGTATGCACTTTAGTGACCAATAACTTTCAGCGCTTCTAGCAAGTTAGTTTCTCACTCGTCTCGTGTCTACACTTTCACTGCTTTCCACAGTCACCCCGTTTACATGGGCTCCCAAAACCGGATTTCGTAAACCGATTTCCCAATTCCGCTTTTGGTTGGTCATGTAAACACTCCAAAATCGATTCTGGAAATCCGCTTCTCTAAAGCGGTTTTCCAGTTCCGCAATCGATTTTCGTGCCCATGTAAACGCAACCGTTTTTGACGCGTTCTTGGCTTGTCAGATTGTGTTTCTTTAGTAAGAATTTTCGGCACATATGGACAGAGTGATATTTTGTAATATGAAATAAAGGTATGAATATTAGAGTGAGCATGAATCTGTGTATTTAAGTAAAGAAAAATAGCGATTGTGCTGACTAAATCAGGAACTGAATCAGCTGTTTTTCAGCCGCCATCTTAAGTGGATTAGGAAATCCGATTCAGGCTGTGCCATGTAAACACGACAGCGAAAAACGGTTTACGAAAATCGGTTTTCGTCTTCCGGAAGATGTGTTGCATGTAAACGTAGTGAGTGACAATCTGAAGTTCATGTAGATATACTGAAATACCCACTTCACATCTAAATAACACAGTGCCCAGAAGAGAGTGCACTGAAAACAGAAAACAGACTAACACTGAAGAGCCAAGGAAACTAATACAGGCATGCATATGCAAACTCTGAGATATGTAAACACTCAGAGCATGGCGCTGCGGCAGAAAACGCCTTTATACGACAACAGGTGTCTGGCGCAGAGTACACCGTGATTATCAGGATTCCGGTAAACCACCAAACCTCCGACATCGCTGCGGCCGGAAAAATATCCTCCAAGATTAGGAGCAACGATGACCGAAGAGAACGATTCTCTCCACAATCGATTTGTTGGGACAACAGCTGATATAATTTGATGGTGGAAGCATGTACCAGTAGCTGTAGAACAATTATTTAATTGCGCATCCAGTTTCGGTGTTGCAATTACACTATCTTCAGGTGCCCATTGTGCAACGGGCGCCTGAAGATAGTGTAATTGCAACACCGAAACTGGATGCGCAATTAAATAAATAATTGTTATTCAGCTGCTAGTGCTTTCTTCCACCATTAAACTGAAGAGAATCGTTCAACATGAAAGAAGTGCAGGAATCCGAAAGTTGCTGCGATTTTCAGTGCTGGGCCATCAACAAGTGTCAGCGTGTGAACTATTCAACGAAGAACATCTTCTAAGATGGCTGATTAATAGCAACCAGTAATCCAATTTTTAACAATTTTGTATATCAGCCAACCGGTTGCGTAATTTTTAGGTTCTTGACCTAGGTTTCGTTGCCACTAGGGACAACTTCATTGGAGGAATATAAACAGTTACATGAAACACATGACGTCAAAAATATTATGAGCAGGATAGCTCAGGTCGATTACAATAAAAAAATAGCATTCTGGCCATACAAATAACATCAGTATGGTGTGAAGGGCATGAAGGAACTCATGTAAATGTTTTTATTCTTCTGATGAAGTTGTCCCTAGTGGCAACGAAACCTAGGCCAAAAACCTAAAAAATTTCGCAACCGGTTGGCTGATATACAAAACTGTTAAAAAAATAAACAAAACGAAGTATCATCGACATCATCGAAGACCCACTCATGTACCCTTGCTGACTGCACAACTCAAAGGTTTACGCCTCACCTTGGCCGGTCTATATTGACATTGGTCTGTCGATGACTGGATGCCTGGTCTGACGAGTCTCGCTTCCAATCGGATTGAGTGGATATACGTGTACGGGTGTGGGGAGAGCCTCATGGATCCATGGACCCTGCACGTCAGCAAGGGACTGTTCAAGCTGGTGGAGAGTCTGCAGTGGTGGAGTGATACGTCTAGATACGACTCTGACAGTGACGCGTACGTACGCATTCTGGCTGATCATCTGCATCCATTAATGTTGATTGTGCATTTCGACGGACCAGGGCAATTCCAACAGGACAATGCGACACCCTATACTTCGAAAGCTGCTACAGAGTGACTCTACGAACATTTTTCTGGGTTTGAGCACCTCCGTTGGCTACCAAACTCTCCAGAGTCCAACATTGTTGAGCGTATCTGGGATACCTTGTACTTCGCTGTTCAGAAGGGATCTCCAGCTCTGGTTTTTGAACAACAGCGCTGCAGGATGCATGGTGTCAGTTCCCTCCATCACTGCTCCATACATTACTCGAGTCCATACCACGTCTGGTTCAAAAATGTTCAAATGTCTGTAAATCTATCGGACCAAACTGCGTGGTCATCAGTCCGTAGCTTACAAACTACCTAAACCTAGGTAAACTAACCTACGAAAAAACACACACACCCATGCCCCAGGGAGGACTCGAACCTCCACGACGAGCAACCGCGCGCTCCGCAGCGAGGTGCTTTAGACCGCTCGGCTACTCCACCGCGGCACCACGTCTTGTTGTGGTACTTCTGCGTGCTCGCAGGGACCCTACACGACATTACGCAGGTGTACCAGTTTCTTAGACACATCAGTGAACGATAACTGGAAGGTCAGTATTGGTCTTTGCAACAGAAATATTTTTGCATATCAATTTGAATCACTTTGTGAACATCTTCAGTGCAGTAATTTAGGCCTAAGGACGTAGTTTCATAAGGAAGATTTATCAGAACAACAATGGCAATATGTTCCGTACCGTATGTATATACGATAATTGTGATACTTTGCCAGTGTCCATGACTCGTTTGTGCTGAATTAGTGCACTGTCGATGTTTCCGCAGTGACTGAAATTGATATGCAACAAATACAAATAATTATTTGCTTTCGAACGACTAACGCTAAGATTCCCGTTGTCATTAGTACTGGTTTGGTGATCGTCGTGTACATGAATCCTCATGGGGTCTTCGTACAAGAAAAGAGACTGCTCGACTCTGTAGCCTCAACAACGAGCGAAGCTTATAACCTTCCCACGCTGGCCAGAAGTACTAATTTTTCACCCGCCTCCCAGAAATTTCAATGACGCAGTTTGCGTCAACGCCACCCCCTTTCCCCCTGTGAGCACCACTCACTGGTTGCACACACACTGATTCTGGACGGCCAGTAAAATATCGGATGTTTTTTATCGGTGGAGCGCTGCTGACACACACGCCGGAATCTTACCGGTCAAACGAGTAGTCGCTTGGCTGTCGTGAGCAAGTGAAGCTGATTCCAACCGATCTTGCATAATATGACAAATATTGCTGACTTGATAAAAAATCTAATAAATAACTGTATCACACATTAGTGTACCACTTACGAAATGACTTTTTTCTTTGCTCTCCATTGCCACATAAACCTCATTCAGTTCGCGGGAAACTTTTCTCCAGTTTCTAGTAGTGTTTGTATCTTTAAATCTGTCCATAGTTTTGTTCCATAAAACTGGTTGTGCTTCCACTACCGTAGTATCACTTAATCCATGGCAAACGTATACATTTATAATTTATGTGTGCTTTCAACAGGCAAATTACTGTTTCTGTGCGGATATAGAATCTAGTTCGATCGCCGGACGCGGTGGCCGAGGGGACTGAGGCGCTCCAGTCACGGTCTGCACGGCCACTACGGTCGGGGGTTCGAATCCCCCCTCGGGCATGGATATTTGTGCAGTCCTTAGTTGTAGCTAGTTCATAAGTAGTTTGTAAGTTTAGGGACTGATGACCCCGTAGTTAAGTCCCATAAGCTTAACAAACATTTCAACATTTCTAGTTCGATCCCTTGCGGGATTGCAGGTAAAACTGCGAGAAAGTGGGGCAATGAACACTCATAGTACGAGATACTATAGGTTGATGATTTTGGCAGGATTAGAAATGTATATGGACAACCGATCGTTCAGAGGGCTACTAGCCACCATCCGTAATAAAACTAACAGAATGAAGGTCTCTAGAACAAAGACACGATGTATCCGAGGAACAAACAAAGAGACAAAAATCCCACAAATGATGATGATGATCGTGTGGCATTAATGACCGTTAGACCCCAACTGGGGTCGTGTTCAGCCTGCCTGGTGCAAGTCTTTTTATCTGACGCCACTTCGGCGACTTGCGTGTCAATGATGATGAAATGATGATGAGGACAACACAACACCCAGTCCCCGGGTGGAGAAAATTTCCAACCCGACCGGGAATCGAACCCGGGCCCCCTGCGTGCTAACCCATCACGCTGTCCACTAGACTACGGAGGCGGACATCCCACAAATAACGGGTTCAAGTTCCGATCTGGTACAGCTTTTCAAATTCGCCATTGAATTTAATTCAATGCTGTGGAACAAACGAGAAGCTGTAATATTTGTAATTTATTGTACACAGAGCTCACTGCCGAATCAATATTTAATATTTTAGTCCTATATGATCAAAGTCGCTGTATGGTGAGAAGGCAAAGTGAGAACTGTGGAGGGGGACGGCAGGTAAACTATCGGTGCTCCCATTTGACGACATGCGCCGTTGTACTGCCTGCGCCGGTGGTCTGCAGTGGAAGCGACCTTGAGTGACAGCTGGCGGTTTTTTTTTTTTTTTTTTTTTTTTTTTTTTTTTTTTTTTTTTTTTTTTTTTTTTTTTGTGCCGGCACGGGTGGTCTGCAGTGGCAGTGACCTGCCATGGCACTGATCAACTTTTTTCCGGTGCCGGTCTGTGGCCGACCAGTGTGCAAGTTACAATGCCCTGCAGTGCATCACTGCTGGAATGTGGACGGCCGTCAAAATCGGTGTGTGTGTGTGTGTGTGTGTGTGTGTGTGCAACCAGCCGACCAGCGTCATCGGTGGAGCAGATGGTTACGGCATAGTGTAATAACGACGTAAGTGCCCGTGTAACGGTCATCCCTTTCGGCAACTTTGAAATTCGCATGCTCAGCTTCACTGACGATGCATTCCTCGTGTCAGCAGCCTCGAAATTCATACCAAGCTTCAAAACAGCAATGATGTAACACGAGCGAAACATGTACATCATGCACCCATAATTCGCATATGATATTTAAATGTAAACATATTACTTACATCACGTTGTTTTTCCATCGTTACCTGAAGATGTACTCCAAACGCCAATTCAGTATGGAACACGAAACATTCATGCCCCCAGAAAACGTTCCTAGCATTCGCAATTTATATCGAACAAGTTACATAAAACTGATGGCATTCGCCAACTTACCATCCTCTTAATTTCACTCATGGCCTTGGGTAGTGTTACCTGTGCAAAGCCAGGTCGAGGTGGCAGTTTATATTGTAATCACAATTACGCCTTCACTCTAGCTTGGCCCCACCTTCGATCGATTCTTCTTGGTCTCCCCACCTCCGTACTATCCGCCAAAAAGCCGTGTCCTGCGTTAACCTTTTAAAGTTCCTGTCCGGCTGGATGTGGGGACTCAACCCCTCCACCACCCTACACACCTACCGTTCCATGATGCGCCCCGTCCTATGCAGTTTCCACCCCACCTTGATTTCCGCTCCTCCCGCCTACTAAAAATCCCTTCAAATCCTCGAACGCCACGCCCTCCGCCTCGCTTACCGTATCCGCCTCCCTCCCCCATGTAAATCCTCTAGGACCTAATTCCTTTCCCTCACCTTCTACAATTCCTTGAACATATCCGCATCCTATACATGTCCCGTAAGACAGACTCCCTTAACTCCCTGGTCTACCCAATCCTCAGCAATCCTGGTCCTCTGCCACGCCTCCACCAGTGTATCCCTCCCTCCCTCCACCTCCATGCTCTCCACATCCTCTCCCAGGGTCACTTCCTCCACTTCCCCTTCCCAGATGACGCCCTCTGTCCTGATATCTAACCCTCCTACCAACCCTAAACCTTCCCACTCCCCTCCCACAGATTCAACGCCCCCTCCCACGCCCTCTCCCTATCCCTTCCCCCACTTGGCCTCCCCTTCCTTCCTCACCCACAGAGTCCTTGTGCACCTCTTTCCCCTCCGCTCCCCTCCCCTCCCTTCCCCCACCCCCATTTTCCTTCCCCTTCGCCATGGGGGTCCCAAAGTGCAACGGTTTTTTTAACGCTGGTGAAACAAAAAAAAATGTTCAAATGTTTGTTAAGCTTATGGGACTTTACTACGGGGTCATCAGTCCCTAAACTTACAAACTACTTATCAACTACCTTATACTAAGGACGGCACAAATATCCATGCCCGAGGGGGGATTCGAACCCCCGACCGTAGTGGCCGTGCAGACCGTGACTGGAGCGCCTCAGTCTCCTCGGCCACCGCGGCCGGCGCTGGTGAATCGTCATCGGTGGTGTGAAGTGAGTCTATTAAGTGTATTTTAACTCCGTGCGACAGCCGCATCTAGTACAAGCGTCGCCAGTGTCTTTTATCCAGTGTCTCCGTTTTTTCTTCGTCACCAGTGTTTGTGTCCATCAAGGTGCTTTTAACACCACCGTGGCCATTATTTTACGAACTAAATGCTTTTTATCGCCTATGACTCTGTTGTTATCTTCAAAATTCCACCATGTCTATTTTAAATTTCACCGTTTTAATCTCTATTGTAATTTATTTATTCGTCATGTTCATTGTCAAACGTCTGTAGGCTGAGGAGCAGCGCTGATGCTGCTGCCAGCCTTACCAGTGGTGGTGGCTTAAATAAATGTAAAGGAAAAAAAAAAAAAAAAAAAAAAAAAAAAACACCGCCTTCACTCGAGTCTGCTCTCTTATCCATTTGTCTGTTTCCCAATCTCCCCTACTATATACCAACACCCATATCTTTCTTCAGTTCTCAACTTTGGCGTGTTTTCCACTCTAAAAATTCTATCCTGGCCGTCGTAACTCAAAATTTGTATTTAATACTGATTTCAGCTTTATGTTTCAGGGAAATTGGAAGTTTCGTTTGGAAGCTATTTATAACCACGTCAACCCTTATGTTTATTTCTTTTACTCGGTGTCAATTCATTTTCTTCAGATGTCATAAATGCAGGGTGTTCAAAAAAAGTGCCGAGTACTTTGGCATATGGTATTACTCATCAAGACTTTTGTGTCTCGTTGACGCCGGTTGTTCTAGGTGGCGGTGGCCGAGTAGACAGAGGTCGACACAGGAAAATAGGATGCACGCGTGTGCACGTACAGAGTCTGAGGTAACCAGCTTGTGGGACAGCAGAAACCAGAAACACTGAACTAGATTAGTACAAGATATATGTTTCGTAGAAACATTATAATACTTAGCTTTTACAAGTTTCATGACTGCAGATTAGTGTAATGCTGCTACATAGTTTCACTAGGTAGAGGCCTGCCTACTGATGAGAGTCTGTTCTAGTGCCTGTCCTATTGCCAAGTGCCCGATACAGTTCAGTGGTGGCCACGAGCAGGGTTGGGGCAGAGGGCGCTCGTGGCCGACGTCTTAAGTACGCCGCGCCGTGCTTGCATGTCGGCGCGCGGCTAAAGTACATGGCGCGCACTTCAGACTTGTGCGACATCACAAAGACAAGAAATAAAAGTCCAATAAACATGAGTGGAAACGCATACTTTCCGAGATAAACACGTCTTTACAGGAAGGGCTGCACGGTGTGTAGTTCAAATGTTCAAATGTTTGTATAGCTTATGGGACTTAACTACGGGGTCATCAGTCCCTAAACTTACAAACTACTTATGAACTAGCTAATACTAAGGACGGCACAAATATCCATGCCCGAGGTGGATTAGAACCCCCGACCGTAGTGGTCGTGCAGACCGTGACTGGCGCGCCTCAGTCCTCTCGGGGCCGCGGTGGAGTAGCTGAGCGGTCTAAAGCGTCTCGCTGCGGAGCGCGCGGTTGTTCGCCGTGGAGGTTCGAGTCCTCCCTGGGGCATGGGTGTGTGTGTTTGTCCTTAGGTTAGTTTACCTAGGTTTAAGTAGTTTGTAGGCTATGGACTGATGACCACGCAGTTTGGTCCGATAGATTTACAAACATTACAACGAAATTGAGGCAGATACTTCCTGTGAATTGGTCTGGGTAGAGGTTATACCTGACCACCGAAATAAATTAATAATTGGATCTTTTTATCGGCCCCCTGACTCAGACGATGCGGTTGCAGAAATGTTCAAAGAAAGCTTGAATCATATTTCAAATAGGTATCCGAAGCATACTGTTATAATCGGTGGCGACTTTAATTTACCCTCGATATGTTGGCATAATTACGTATTCAAAACCGGGGGCAAATATAAAACATCGTCCGAACTAGTTCTGAATGCTTTTTCTGAAAACTACTTCGAACAGTTAGTTCATGAACCCACTAGAATAGTACGTGGTTGCGAAAATACTCTTGATCTCCTAGCAACAAATAATCCCGAGATAGTAAAGAGCATCAAAACAGATACAGGGATTAGCGAACATCGAGTTGTAGTAGCGAGACTGAATATCGAAATTCCCAAATGCACCAAAAATAAACGAAAAATATATCTATTCAATAAAGCAGATAAAAATTCGCTTCACGCTTACCTGAGTGATAGTCTCCAGTCCTTCAAAACTAAAAATGCGAGTGTAGATCAGTTGTGGCTTACATTCAAAGAAATAATATCAGTAGCAATCGAGAGATTTATACCAAATAAATTAATAAAAGAGGGGGCTGACCCCCCGTGGTACACAAAACAGGTCAGATCACTGTTGCAGAAACAAAGGAAAACGCATGCAAAATTTAAAAAGACACAGAATCCGCAAGACTGGCAATCTTTTACTGAAACTCGCAACCTAGCGCGGACTTCAATGCGAGAATCTTATAGTTGTTTCCACAACGAAATCCTGTCTCGTAATCTTGCAGAAAATCCAAAGAAATTCTGGTCATATGTGAAGTACACTAGCGGCAAAACACAAACAATACCTTCACTACGCGATAGCAATGGTAATACTACCGACGACAGTACTGCTAAGGCAGAATTACTAAACACAGCTTTCCGAAATTCTTTCACCAAAGAAGACGAAGTGAACACTCCAGTATTCAATCCAAGAACAGCTGCCAGCATGCGAAACTTAGAAGTAGATGTTCCTGGAGTAGTAAAACAACTTAAGTCACTAAACAAAAATAAATCTTCCGGGCCAGATTGTATACCAACTAGATTCCTCTCAGAGTATGCTGATGAAATAGCTCCGTACTTAGCTATAATTTACAACCGATCACTCAGCGAAAGATCCGTACCCAAAGACTGGAAAGTTGCCCAAATTACTCCAATATTCAAGAAAGGCAATAGGAGTGATCCCCAAAATTACAGGCCAATCTCATTGACGTCGATTTGCAGTAGGATTTTGGAACATATACTTTGTTCGAATATTATGTACTACCTCGAAGAGAACGACCTATTAACCAATAGTCAGCACGGATTCAGAAAGTATCGCTCTTGCGAAACACAGCTTGCCCTTTATTCACATGAAGTGATAAGTACCATCGACAAGGGATCTCAAATCGATTCCATATTTCTGGATTTCCGGAGGGCTTTTGACACTGTACCCCACAAACGGCTTCTAACGAAATTGCGTGCTTATGAAATATCTCCCCAATTGCGCCATTGGATTCGCGATTTCCTATCAGAAAGGACACAGTTCGTTGTAATTGACGGTAAGTCTTCGAGTAAAACAGAAGTCATATCTGGCGTTCCCCAGGGAAGCGTTATAGTTCCCCTACTCTTCCTCGTGTTTATAAACGATTTAGGAGACAATTTGAGTAGCTCCCTTAGACTGTTCGCGGATGATGCTATCATCTATAAGTTAGTGAAGTCAACAGAAGATCAAAAGCAACTGCAAAGCGATTTAGACAACATTTCTATATGGTGCGAAAATTGGCAATTGACACTAAATAAAGAAAAGTGTGAAGTAATACACACGACCACTAAAAGAAATCCGCTGAACTTCAATTACGCGATAAATCAGTCAAACCTTAAGGTCGTAAATTCTACCAAATACCTAGGAGTTACAATTACGAACAACTTTGACTGGAGAGAACACATAGAAAATATTGTGGGGAAGGCGAACCAAAGGTTACGTTTCATTGGCAGAACGCTTAGACGATGCACCAGCTCCACCAAAGAGACTGCCTACATCACACTTGTGCGTCCTCTCTTGGAGTACTGTTGCCCCTTGTGGGACCCTCACCAGGTGGGACTGACGGAAGATATTGAGAAGGTTCAGAGAAGGGCAGCTCGTTTTGTTTTATCACGTTACGGGGGGGAAAGCGTCACGGAAATGTTGCACGAATTGGGGTGGAAATCATTAAAAGAAAGACGTTATTCATTGCGGCGTGATCTGTTTGCGAAGTTTCAATCACCGACTTTTAGTTCTGAATGTGAAAATATTTTGCTATCACCCACCTACTTAGGGAGACATGACCATCGCAATAAAATAAGAGAAATCAGATCGAAAACGGAACGATTTAGGTGTTCTTTCTTCCCGCGCGCTATTAGAGAATGGAACGGTAGAGAAAAGTTATGAAGGTGGTTAATGAACCCTCTGCCAGGCACTTAAATGTGATTTGCAGAGTATCGATGTAGATGTACATTAGTACTCTCGGCCACCGCGGCCAACGGCGCGTAGTTAAGGTTATTAGAATACTTGACGATAGACTAACATGGCCATACGAGCTATCACAAAGGTTAAATAGGGCCCATTATCTGGACTTTCTCGTTAATGTATCGCCTACCTTGCTGCAGGTTGTTCCACGACAGTAAGATGTTGTGGTTCATGCATGATGGCGCACCAGATTACCTTCATCACAAAGTGCGTGAAAATGTGACGCAGAAATTTCAGGATAGCTGGATTTGTCCGAGAGGCCCTAAAACTTCGCCAGACCTGAATCCCCTAGACCAATGTTTTTCAAACTTTGCGTCATGATCCCCAGGGGGGTCACAAAGCCCTGCTCGGGGCGTAGCCGTCACAGGGGGAAGTACTTGCACCATAAATTAACGGATGCCTATGTGAAATTAATGTAATGTTAAAATTACAGAGTTCTTTGTGAAACATTAATTGTGAATTGATCATACAGTGTGATGAATAAGAGCAAATCCTGAAACTGTTTTCATGAACCAATCGATAGGCAGAAGAACATTGTAGAATAACTTTCTTTCTCTGCAGCCCTTTTCCCGCACATGCAGGGTCGGCTTTGTTATTGCAAATTTGTCATGTTAGTATTGACGGTGTGGTCGATACCCTTCCTGCCGCCACCCCCTGCCCCCCGGGAGGAAATGTGTACCCCAAATGTCTGTGTACAGTGTTAAAAAAAGGTAAAGCACTCAACAATCCGAAGATTGGTTTGAACACCACAGTGCTTTACTAGGCATGGTCCTGTTTGGAGGTGGTATGCCGTTGCCTTCCTCCAACCTTCGAACTGACCCAGCCATTTATAGGGGGACCTACAGTTTTACGTGGGTTCCGAACGGTATTTTTTACATGAGCAATACTGCCAAAGGTGAAAGACGTGGAAAGTGACAGATAAAAATCCTATGACCTGGCGGGGATCGAACCCGCGTCCTTTGTATTTGTAGTCTGGCACTCTACCACTGTGCAACCGAGGCGCGTGTGAAAATGTAAAGTATTACGAAATGTTTAAAATGTTTGCGAATCGTGTAACTGAGGCGGGACTTGAGACCAGCCCGGTATTCACCTGGGGGGATGTGGAAAACCGCCTAAAAACCACATCCAGGCTGGCCGGCACTCCTACGTCCTTCGTTAATCCGCCGGGCGGATTCGAACCGGGTCCGGTACGCCTCCCTGTGTGGGAAAGCGGTGCGTTAGACCACACGGCTGACTGAGCGGGGTAACATTATAGAATAACTAATTTTGATAAATTCGAAAAAAAAAAGATCTACTTCTTTACAAATTGTCTATGCAGTGGAACATTTCTTAATGAGCGTAATTCGCTTCTGAGTCTTGCCTGAAATGCGAAACACTCGTTAAGCAAAATATATTTTTTCTGTCGAAAATTACGTAAAAATAGGGCAATGTGTTCCATTCCGAAGAATTGAAATTTAAAAAAGTTTCGTCCAACAATTTAAAAGAAAGCTCTAACAAAATGAAGAAGATTAAATTTATTTCCTTTGAGAGAACATAGTTTTGATACCGTTCTTGAGGCTGCGGTGGAGAGGGGATCGCCAGAATCTTTCCATTTGGAAGCGGCTCACAAGAATATTTTTACTTGGAAGGGAATCGCGTATTCAGAAAGGTTGGAAAACACTACCCTATACTTTTGGTTATGCGAACATTTTAAGGAAGTGGCCTACGCAGCTCCAATCAACGATGTCCTGACACTGCAGTGTCACGCCTTGGATGGGTGCTAGGAAGTACTACAACATCAATCGTTTATACTTCAAAGGCTGCGCCATTCCTTGCGCCTAAGGGTAGACGGATGCATTACCATGAATCAAGCAAGCCCCCTGTAAAAACTCCTACATACACGTGTTTATCACAGAGAGTATGTGTTTCCAGACCCATGTTTATCGAATTTCTCATGTTTCTAAGAGAAATGCCACCGCTCAAAGTAATCCTCACTTTTTATCGAACACCCTCTATAAAACATCACTATGGTTTTATTCCTTTATCGGTTATATATACAGCTTTCTTTGATTTGACAGCCATACTTAATATATTTACAACTAATTTTGTTTTCCACTTTCCTCGTTACTATAGAATTTTTTAAATCGTTGTTGCAGATTTGCTATTACAGTAGAGTCTCGATAGTTCGAGGTGAACGGGGCCGGAGCCACCTCGAACGATCGAAAACTTGAACTATCGAAATTTAAATGGGAAAATGAATTATTATGATATTGTAAGTAATACAGGTTAAAATATGAACTTTATTAAAAGAAAAGTATTTACATGTGCATTTTCATTGGCAGAATGACAATAATTGTTTATTTAGATAAGTAATCATGAAGTGTGTTTTGTTTGGCGAAGCTGCCACGGCAATGTCACGTCGACGTCTCAGGAGCATTAGGTCAGTTAGTGTCGCCTCAGGCTGTGTTCCACGTAGCATATGGCGGCCTTGACAGCAGCGCAAATCATCATGCGTGCAGCCTCTGCCTAGTCATCCTCATCACTCTCACTCGGCGATGGAATGTTAACCATGTCAATTATAGAAAAGTCTGACACTTCCAACTGTTCGTCTCAAGTTAACGACTCACCTACTGCGGTGGGACAAAGGGAAAAGATGATGAAGAACTTTAAATTGTCAAAATAATCTCGTACCATACCAAACTCGTCTTAAATTTGGTTCAGCCTTATTAAGAAAACCTGTTTATAGCTCTTATAGTCAGTTGCTAAGTAAATATTAATAAGTTTTCTAACGTCACCTAGCAACTTAACACCTCTCGTGAACCGTGGCGCCGAACTTCCCTCCGAAGTCTATGTCCACCGCCTAAATTTTAAACACAAAGCACAAACAGGTCCTTATACCTGCGAGAGAAAGATAAAAGGCCAATATGTAACTTCACATTCAAAGTTTAATCTTTTTAGCACCAATTCAGTCATGAAACTGGCGTTCGAGCGAAAATCCACAGCCTACTATATTTTAGTTTCTCATTTAAAATACTAATGTTTCATTTGAATGCGTCTTGAAATTCAATAGCCTGTTATAAACTTTTCAAACTGATGGTGTTTTGCCGGCCGCGGTGGCCGAGGAGACTGAGGCGCTCCAGTCACGGTCTACACGACCACTACGGTTGGGGGTTCGAATCCCCCCTCTGGCATGGATATTTGTGCCGTCCTAGTTCGTAAGTAGTTCATAAGTAGTTTGTAAGTTTAGGGACTGATGACCCCGTAGTTCAGTCCCATAGACTATACAAACATTTGAACATTTGATGGTGTTTTCTTCATAGATGTCGAAAATTATAAAAGTCTTGAACATCTCCATATTTCACATTAATAATAAAGCATTCCATATAGATGATGTAATATTTAAAACTCTTCCTCAGTCAAACATCACATGTTTATTGGTCCACTTGCAATACAAGCATATACTATTTGCTTCTGATCCAATGTTACATTCACAAGGACATAATCTAAACTGACGAACATCCACAGCAATAATAATGTTAAATAATCTTCTTAGAGGACGATCGATGTCCCGCAATAAAGAAGACGCAGAGACGTCCGCTGCCCCGTGACCGTCGGCTAACTATAACGGAAGGCCAGCTCTGTGACGCCGCGCCGGTCGGTGCCGCGGCAACGCTGCTCCTGTTTATTGCAGTACCTCGATCGACCATGAAACAAACAGAAACAAACACAAAACATTATTCTTAAGTATTCAAATGTTCAAATGTTTGTTAAGCTTATGGGACTTAACTACGGGGTCATCAGCCCTAAACTTACAAACTACTTATCAACTAGCTAACACTAAGGACGGCACAAATATCCATGCCCGAGAGGGGATTCGAACCCCCGACCGTAGTGGCCGTTCAGACCGTGACTGACGCGCCGTAGTCCCCTCGGCCACCGCTTCTTAAGTATCATATCATAAAAATCATTACTCAACATTCAATGAATCGTTTTCATCAATACGCAGTGTTTAAGTTTCATCTCCTGCAAAACAAAGCTGATATGGGAGAATAGGGGCTCACAAATCTGTCCCAATACACTACTTCCACTTCTTCTGCCTGTTCATAACCTGGCAATATTCTGATGAAATTACACAACGGTACATCGTCTTCAGCAGCTAAATCTTCAGTTTCTGTTTCTGGCATTCTTACCTGTAGAATTTTCCTCCATGACTTAAAAATGTTCAAATGTTTGTAGAGTCTATGGGACTTAACTACGGGGTCATCAGTCAAAATCAAATGTTCAAATGTTTGTAAAGTCTATGGAACTTAACTACGGGGTCATCAGTCCCTAAACTTACAAACTACTTATGAACTACTCACAAGTAGGGACGGCACAAATATCCATGCCCGAGGGGGGATTCGAACCCCCGACCGTAGTGGCCGTTAGCCTCAGTCTCCTCGGCCACCGCGGCCGGCTCCATGACTTACAAATAGTGTCTGACTTTATCTCGCTCCAAGATTCGCCAATCCAGTACACGACGTCCTTCAAGGTCACTTCCTTCAAAGCTCCTACATTGCTTTCGTTGTCTTCGAATTGCAGGATTGACTGTCGCAATCGCCGCAGATACTTTTTTCCGGCATTCCAGAACGCCCCGATCCATGGGCCGCATCAGGCAGGTAACGTTTGGTGAGAGATACAAGGTACGGGTAGCGTCGCACTGATGTCCTCCTGCACTTGGATGTGAGGACGCTTTATCCATGAGAAAAATTGCTTTGCATGGCAGTCTCCTTTCAGTTAAAAAAATATCTTGCAGTCAGGTGCAGTAGGAGGCGAGGTACTGGCAGGAGTAAAGTTGTGAGGTCGGGCTGTGAGTCGTGTCGGGATAGCTCAGTGGTGGCGGGCGCCGTGGCTCAGCGCGCGCGGACAGGGGGCTAAACTAAGGCGGCCAACTTTATCAAACCACAATGCGGGACATTTCGAGGACTAACATCACCTGACTCATTGCGACAGTTATTATGAAACTAGAAAAGAAATTTAAGCGAGCAGAGTAGGCCTAGTCATTCACTTTTAAAGTAACATATCGAACATGAGTGGCTCTTTATTCTTAATTTTCATTCTTTATTTACATTAATAAATATTTTCTCATGCTCCTATTTTGAATTTTAGAGTCTCGCAATTTTAACACATTGTATTTTCGTTATGTTTTTCCAGTCATCTTCGTTGTCTGTGCTACTTTTATTTTTTCCAGTTCTTAGAGCATCGTACTCCACACATTTTGGTAAGTAGCTTACTTCGTCCAAAGAATTATGTTTTGCGATAACCTCGAATGAAATGTGATGAAAATTACTTTTTAAAACCATTCGAACAAGACTATTATAGAAGTTCTTTCGATGAAGTGCAGAGTGTAATTGTGCTTTACTACATGCAATGCTCACTCACTTTCGATGTTGTATTTTTATAATTTCACCGCGTTTTTAATTCTGAAGGAAGTAAGATGAGTGGTGATATTGTATTTGCATGTCAGATTTTAAATACGTTTTACAGACTGTAATAATATTACATCATATTTGCCACCTTGGGCACCGAAAAATATTCCATTACACTTATTGAAACGTACTTAAGAAGAGACAGAAAATATTTCAAAAAGAGAATTTTTAATACGTCATTTTATCACTAAATGCAGCACCAGCTTAAAACAGAAACAACTTCCACTGCTAGCGAATTTGTCGTTTTGAAATAGTCAGATGATGTGTACATTTTTTTTCTTTCTATCGTGTTTAATGAAAGAAGACAATTTTTCGCTGACTTGCAAGCAGTATGAGATAGCGTGCCGTACACAAATAGTTTCGTCTTCTGCTCTTAGACCAACAATTTTAAAATTACTGGAATGTGGGAGTGCGGAAAACTTTTGTCATTTTGCGAGAAATTTTCAGTTACTATTCCAATGCGGGACAAAGAGTCGAAATGCGGGACTGTCCCGAAGAATCCGGAACGGTTGGCCGCCTTAAGATAAACGCCCTCTGTAATAAAAAAGCTGAACCACATATGCAACGAACAACCAAGACATAACTGAACCAACGACCACAAACCATAGAGCTACCAGAAGAAGGGAAAAAAAAGTGGTATAGCGCTTGCCCGCGAAAGGCAAAGGTCGCAGGTTCGAGTCCAGGTTCCGGCACACAACTTTAATCTGCCACCAAGTTTCAGGTACAAATGAGTTAAAAAAACCAGTTCTTCAAGGTTTCCTGATTCATCCAGGCCTTATTCTGATGTGTGTAGACAACCGGAAGAGCTGCGATGGTTACAGTCGGCCAATCACAACCAGTTTTAGATTGTGGTTCCCAGTTGCATTTGAAGCTGCCATAACTCTGAGCCGCTCTTTGCTTTTTCTGTGCCCAGGAGCACTTTTTTCTGCACGAGAAGCAAGTGTTCTCGCTGGTAACATTTTAAAATTTAGGCCAGTTTCGTCAGTTACATTTTTGTTCATTAGACATATTTTCGTCAGTTATGATTTTTTAAACTGGACGATAATTTTTGAAACGGCTGAGCGTCGCCAGAGAGTTTTGCTCCACATACGTTTAGTTAACGCTCTGACTTCTTCCACTTGTGGAGCCAGCCACTCTAGCGGCGATTTTGTCCTCTCCTTACTGCAACTGGTTTCTGAAAAATAAACCTTTTTCTTGCAAGATTAGGCCAGAAATCGGAGCACCCTTCTGTCTCTGTGGGGTAAACCACATCAACAATGCCTCACTTGGTTTTTCGAAATCTGAATTCTTCGACTAGACATTCGTGACAGCATTTCTGTGAGGAAAAGTGTTCCAATTTAAGTCGGTTTCTTCGCTAGTCACCAACAGTAACAGTAACACCACATTCGAGAGCAAGTTTTTTTTTTATTGTTACTCCTTTGTCAAGTAGATGCAAAGGCACAAAATTCCCCTTTTTTGTTACTGCACTCATCTTTGTAAGGTTTACAATGGAACACATAGTCAACAAACAAAACGAAACTCTACACTGTACTGTACGTGTTCTACTGCGTGGCAACGGCAGCAACGTGTGAACTCCGAATTTCTGATCGGAAGCAGCCGACAGCAATCGGGGGATTTCGTACTATACTGGATGGATGGATGATTTAGGGTTTAACGTCCCGTCGGTACTATACTCACAACAGATGTTCGTGCAACAAGGCAGCGAGCTAATCGTCGGTGTTGACTGCATTGTTGTCTGCTTTGTCACTGAGTTGTTCTCTCCCTATCAGTTCTATCTTTTGCAATGATTTCTTAACCAATTATCATTTCAGTAAAAAAATCGCACTGACGTGTTTTACGGCCCACTTTAGATTTATAGTTTTATAAGTTTTTGCAAACATTTTGGACCAAAATAATAATCTAAATAATAAAAAATTAATTAATAAGATTGTCTGAAACCCTTTTAGGAAAAAAAATTAGGTAGTGACAGGTTCCGAAACACCGACCTTCGGCATTAAGCATTACACTCTGACGCCTTGCCCACTACGCTACGGTTATCATTCAGGAAGTACGTCCTATAATGTCATACTATTGATGGCCGTTGTTAACTGATGCTAATATGGCATTTGTAGACACTAGATTATTATTTATCGTACGAAGAACGATGTGTTTTTGTTAATTCTTCATTGCGCCATTGCTTTGAAATGACAACGTGTAAGTTACAATAAGAAAATCATCAAATACGCGAGGAATGTCACGTGACATCTCCGAACGGCTAGTTTTCGTTAATTCAATGGAGGGTGTCAAATCTCCGTTATTTTTGCAAATATGTCTTAAACGATACGAGGTATGAAAAAAATATAGGGGAGCTAAGTTGTAGAGAATTTTCTCATCTACAAATTCGGTTATTCAATTTTCGTGTCAGATGAATAGTTAAGCCGTTATTTTCATTTAAATTTCGAGCTGTCAAAAGACGATCGCAAAGGCCCACTTTTAGTGTTACTACCGTAACCTAAAGTGGGCCAAAAAAACATAAGGGAGCTAAGTTGTAGAGAATTTTCTCCTCTACACATTCGGTTATTCAATTTTCGTGTCAGATGAACGGTTCGTTTGCAATTTCAATTATATTACAAACGGCTTTTTTAGGTATTACTACCGTATTTTTTGTCCGAAAAATTTGAAAAAGGAAGGTTCTGGTCTCTGGCGGCCTACAATCATGTCTGTAAAATTTGGTACTGATCGGTTGACCGGTTCGTCTTAAAAACAGGGAACACGTTACGGACAGACAGACAGACGGACGGACAGACAGACAGACAGACATACATCCCAAAATCGCCGTTATTTTTGCAAATATCTTTGAAACGCTACGAGATACGAAAAAAAACATAAGAGAGCAAAGTTGTAGAGAATTTTCTCCTCTACAAATTAGGTTATTCAATTTTCGTGTCAGGTGAGTAGTTAAGCCGTTATTTTCATTTAAATTTCGAGCTATCAAAAGACGAAGGCAAGGGCCCACTTTTATTGTTACTACCGTAACCTAAAGTGGGCCAAAAGTAGGAGATCGATGCAACTATTTTTTATGAGGCTCGAATTATTGGAAACTCGAACTACCGAGACACTACTGTAGTACTATACTTGTGCTACACATTTCATGACGCAACTCTTGGAGTATATTTTACAGATCATGTTAAGTTAGTTTCTATTATCAGAGTATTGTTGCATTAGACTATCAACGACTAAAAAAAACGTGGAAAAATTGTTACAGTTAATAACGTCTTAGTGTAAGCTATGTCGTTGGATTGCTGGCTAATTCAACAAGAATAATGGAGGTAACGAGCTGGTATGTTGAAAGGACAAGACAAGACAATGTAAACCATAGGGACTTCAGACCCGTTTCTTTGGGCCACGATTTTCAGTAGCTCCTCCCCCCCCCCCCCCCCACCAATGCATGAATGGAAATCAGACACATGTAATGTTAATTACTTTACTAAATTATCTGATATGTCCTGTCCTTAACAAAGTCATCAACTAAAACAGACGCGATATCTGGCGTTCCGCAGGAAATTGTTATAGGCCCTGCTACCGTTCCTTATTTTTATTTAGGTGACACTGTGAGTAGCTCTTTTAGACTGTTCGTGGATGACGCTGTCATTTATCGGTTAGTAAAGTCACCAGAAGATTAAAAGCGACGGCAAAATGATTTAGATATATTCATGGTGCAAAAATTGGCAATTGACCCTTAATAATGATAAATGTGAGGTCATCCGTATGTCCACTAAAAGAAATCTCGAAAACTTCAGTTACATGATAAATCAGTTAAACCTACAGGCCGTCTATTTTACTAGGAGTAACAATTACGAACAACTCAAATTGGAAAGAAGACCCTTAATCCTACTAGGAGTAACAATAACGATTCTACTAGGAGTAACAATTATGAACAACTTAAATTGGAAAGAAAGCATAAAAAATATTGTAGGGAAGGCGAACCAAAGACTACTTTTCATTTTCAGAACACTTAGAAGGCGCGATAGTTCTACTGCCTACTGTACACTTGTGCGTCCTATTTTGGAGTATTATTGCGCACTGCGGGATCCACACCACATGGGACTGACGGACGATTTAGAGAAAATTCAGAGGTCAGCTCGTTTTGTATTATCGCGATACAGGGAAGAGAGCGTCACGGAAATGATGCTCAAGTTGGTTGGAAATTGTTTTAAAAAAGGCCTCATTTGCTGCAGCGAGATATTTTTTTGCGAAATTTCTTCACCCACTTTTGATTCATAATGCGAACATATATTGTTAGCACCCACCTACATAGGGAGACATGAGCATCATAATAAAATAAGAGAAAACAGATCGAAAACGGAAAGATTTAGGTGTTCCTTTTTTCACGCGAGCTATTAGAGAATGTAACTATAGAGAAATATCATAAAAATGGCCGCGCGGGAGCAGCCGAGCGGTCTGGAGCGCCACGTTACGGATCGCGCGGCCTCCCGCGTCGGAGGTTTGAATCCTCCCTCGGGCATGGATGTGTGTGTTGTTCTTAGCTTAGTTTAACTTAGTTTAAGTAGTTTGTAAAACTAGGGACTGATGACCAACGTAGTTTGGTCCCATTGGATGACAAACATTTGAACTTTTTTTTATCATAAAAGTGGTTCATCATGCACTTCAACGCGACTTGCAGAGTATCCATGTAGATGTAAAATCGGATGAAGAATGGCCCCTGTACCTTAGAGTTATTTGGGCGACAGTGTATTCATTTACAGTCTATAAATATTGTCACGTTTTCATTTAAGAGGCGAAAATAGTGTCCTCATAGACGACCTCATACTAAAGAACATAAATCATAATAACTGTTCTACGCAGATTATGATGTCTATATTAACTTGCCACTATATACACTTGTTTCGTTTCGACGTCTGTAATAAAAGTAAACTGGCAGGTCATTATCATAATGATGATGATGATGTAACGGCACCTCATTAGAGTAATAGCGAAACCTAACTCTTACGTCTCGCTAACAACACAAGCAATTCCCACAACTCTCAGTTTTTCTCTTTTGATTAATGAACGGGCACTAATGTTAATAATAATGGGAAAACTCGATATCTCGATACTTCAACGTGAGTTGTTTATTCAATGTGAGCGTAAACTCAGTCTGTAATTTTCTGCCTCATTGTGGATAATGATCGTCTAATAACGCAGGAATCGTAAAGCGTAAACTGATTAAAGAAATTATTAGTTCAGCCTTTTATCTTCAAAGTGTTAGCGACGGACAAAGGGACGGAAAAGTCGCTTGTTAGAGCCCTTTCGCTGCTGAAATACGTTAATCTACTACATCGTTACTCTTGTAAACGTTGCTGCGATTGTGCTGAATGTTATGATATTTGTGATAATTTAAATGTGACCCATGATTACCGACTTCCGAAAGACATTTGATACAGGTGCACACTGTCGTGTAGGGAGAAAGAGGGAGAGAAAAACACGAAATATCTTACCACCTTTACGAGATGTATGAAGACTTACTAGGAGATAGAATTCGCCATGTCATTCTTAACCCAGACAAATTACCGTATGTATTACCAGTTTTGATATTGTCATAGGGGGAATATAGGGCCGGCCGCGGTGGCCGCGGGGACTGAGGCGCTTCAGTCACGGCCTGCACGGCCACTACGGTCGGGGGTTCGAATCCCCCCTCGGGCATGGATATTTGTGCCGTCCTAGTTCGTAAGTAGTTCATAAGTAGTTTGTAAGTTTAGGGACTGATGACCCCGTAGTTAAGTCCCATAAGCTTTACAAACATTTGAACATTTGGGGAATATAGAGACCCAATGATCTGGTGGATCGCGTCTGAAGCCTTGTGAGATTATCTTCTGATGCTGCCGTTGTACATACGGCGATGTTGCAACGTAAGAACATTGTTGTAAAGTGCACGAAGACTTGCATGGCATGCGACATTCGATAAAGAAACTGGTAATTACCTATCAAAGTGGCTGAGATCACTGTGCATAAATACACGGTAGGAGCCACATAGTTACGATCATCATCTTCTTCTTCATTATTGTATCTTAGCGATGCTGTCATAAAAAGTGGTGTTGTGTTGCTAGCAACTATGTGGACAAGGTCTACAATAAAAGAAGTGATTAGTTCACATATACTTTCATTACTGATGATAAGAATAGTCAACTTTGGAGTTGTGCTTGTGGTACAATTTCTTCCTAGCTAGAAAACAGTTCTGCCATGATCTCTTCTACATCAGTCAATACTAGTGTTCTGGCTTGTGCTAACGCAGACTGCTGGCTCGCTGTAGACTGTTCTCCTGGAACTGTAGCACTCCTAGAACTGCTTCGTACTCCTGTACTGACCGCTATACTGAGTGGCGTGCAGCCTATATAGGTGAGCGAAGCAGGCAGAAAGGTAACGAGACTTGGGCGCCTTCGACGGTCGAAGTGTCATAGCGCGAGTTATCGCTCGTCTTCTACTTGCGCGGAACGCCGGCAAATAGCGACGCCACACAATCATCATCTTCTTCAGTCTGTCCCGTTCATCCCCTCTTCTCCGCATTCCTTCCTTCACTCCCAAAATCCACCTACCTCTTAACCTTCCTCTTCGTCTTGTACTCTCCATTTCAGTCTCATCGATATTCCGTGGTATCATGCCGTCCTACATTCTCATGACATACACCCATGTTCAGAAAAAAAGCTACAACAAATTAAAGTAATAGAGGCGTGTTATTGGTATGAGAAAATGCGATGCATCCATCCGCGAAATTGCTTTTTGTGTGGGACGAAGCGATTTCAAATGTTTAAATGTTTGTTAAGCTTAAGGTAACTTGCTCGTGAATCCTCTTAAATTATCGATTTTTTCATCTTAAATTAAGGATTAGACTTTTAGACTTTTCTGAACACAATCGAGGTTCAAACATTTGAATTGGACTACGGGAAGGTGTTTAAATATCAATTCAAAGATCACTGTGTGTGCAGCCATGCCCGTTTTTCTGCTACTCTCACAAGTCGATTGTTGTCATTACACTTCTCTCCCAAAAACATTCGAACAATTGTTTTTCAAGTTGGCAGCGCTGTTGGAAGACACATTTCGATTCTCTTATGTTTTCTCTTGTATATATTTGGTTATCGAGCGTTGTTTTGTTTATTAACATTTCTTTAGTTTGATTTAGTGCTACCTTGACTTTCGCGGAAGTTGCTATGCCTCCTAAAAAGTGTTTTGATTCTGGGAAACATACGTTTTATGGCAATCGGTTTATTTTAATGGTGGGGCAATAAGCAGGTGTGAAGTTTTAGAGTTGCTAGGAATATCTTCTGGTGCAATAGGAAACAATCATTGGTGGCAATTGTTAAGTTGAGAGTGGCCGAAGCTGAAAAGGTGGTTCTTGTGGCAACTAAAGAAGCCAGGACAGCAAGGAAAAGCAAGAAAGGAAAGAGAAAATGTTCAAATGTTTGTAAAGTCTATGGGACTTAACTACTGGGTCATTAGTCCCTAAACTTACAAACTACTTACAAACCAGCTAATACTAAGGACGGCACAAATATCCATGCCCAAGGGGGTATTCGAACCCCCGACCATAGTGGCCGTGCAGACCGTGACTGGAGCGCCTCAGTCCCCTCGGCCACCGCGGCCGGCAAAGGAAAGAGACAAGATGAACGTATATACCAAGAAGACTATGGACCTGGAATGCATTAGGACCAACACACGTTAGCTATGGATAAAATATATACTTTACATAGAATTTCTCGACAAGTACATTTTCTGACATGTTTATATTATGCAAAAGTAAACTATTTGAACTAGAGATCTGAATTTTTTTGGAAGAAAAGTAGACTACAGACACTAACCTACTATCAACAGGTGCAAAAATATCTACTGATGAATCATAAAAATGTAGCATTTGTTTTGAACATCAAATGTAAAATTTCTATTAAATTTGTGAATCAAATTACATAATTGTAGTCTACTTTCTAGATACACATGTTCCTTATATGTCCCTAAAGTTTCATGTGTTTAGTCAGTGCATAGAACTGAAGTATGAATCGGCAAAGAAGAAAAATCATTTACAGGCCTTCACAAAAAGAATTCTAAAAAGTTCAATATGCGAATTAGTAAAACTACCTGTAAATCAAATTGTTCAGAAAGAGAGATGAAACATTGTCCTGCAATTTTATTCCATTAAGAGTTAGTATTTTTAAGTTACAGCCGTGTAAACTTTATGAAAATTTGTCGCATTTTTCCACGCGTCCACATGCAAGCTACCTTAAGGGAATTAACTGCGGGGTCATTAGTCCCTAAACTTACTAACTACTTATGAACTACATTATACTAAAGACGACACAAAATCCATGCCCGAGTGGGGATTCGAACCCCCGACCGTAGCGGCCGTGCAGACTGTGACTGGCGCGCCGCAGACCGCTCGGCCACTGCGGCCGGCGAAGCAATTTAGCAGTGCCCTAGGTTTGTGCAGAATGGTTCATGGAAGGCTGTAGAACACGACGAGATGGGTCAAGTGCCATCACCCTGACCACCCCTCGAGAAGATCGTAAGGAGTGTCTGTCCGTCGCCATTTATTACGGCATGGGTTCTCCGCCTACCTGTGAGTAACGTGCAGGAACATACGGTAATGGTGTATGGACCGATGTCACTGTGGCGTCGCCACAACGCCGGCTGTCTACACACGTCGCCACGCCACTGGAAGAAGATACTATAAGTTGCTCCACAATAGTTCGGCCGCAGTCTCGTTACCTCTCTGCCTGTTTTGCGCGCCGACCAATAGCAAGACAGGGGCCAAGATATCCCTGCATACCACAGCCGTGACAATCAGTACAGGATTATGGCAGAGTACGAACCAGATCTAGGAGTGCTACAGTTGCAGGAGATCCGTATACGTTACCACAAGCCAGAACACTACTATTGACTGATTTAGAAGAGGTCTTTGCAGAACTGTTTTCTAGCTAGGAAGAAACTGTACATCACAAACACAACACCAAAGTTTAGTATTCTTTTCATTTGTAATAAAAGTATATGTGGACTAATCACTTCTTTGAGTTGCAGACCTTTTCCACATCCTTGCTACCCCTGATCATCCCCTTCTACTGCCACATCCCTGAGATATAAGAGGAATGACATCAGGTGTTTTCGGTCGAATCCAAGTTCTGTTTGTTTGCTTTGTTTCAGAAATGTTTGTATAGCTTATGGGACTTAACTACGGGGTCATCAGTCCCTAAACTTACAAACTACTTAAGAACTAACTACTACTAAGGACGGCACAAATAGCCATGCGCGAGGGGGGATTCGAACCCCCGACCGTTGTGGCCGTGCAGACCGTGACTGGCGCGCCGCAGTCCCCTCTGTTACCGCGGCCGGCTACAACGTAACAAAAGGTGGTGTTTGACACCGTGGACCAACTAAGCAATTGTGACTAGTAAATCTTTGTTCAATAGTGGCGTATTTGGCGAATCCTAAAATGTAGAGAACACATAATGAATCGATAAATAAAGTATATAAACCTCTACTTAAACACATTTTGTTGCCTTTTCGTGAGATGTGTAAAATTTACCCTAGAAAAATCAAATAGAAACTCAGGTTTACAATGATTATGCTCAGTATGTGTATTCACAAAGGAAACGCCAGTTTTCAAAGTTTGATATCGTATTATGAAATTTATGCTCTGGGGTATAGGATACCCCGCACGCCTATTCGACACTTGGCAACGCGGCGCGCCCGCTCGAGGGTTAAGTACCTTAAGCTTAACAAACATTCGAACATTTTTTTTTTTCTTTAAGGATAGCAGATCAGTCAAGAAGAGGTTGCCGCGGCGGAATGACCGTGCGCGCTAAGGCACCTTGCTGCGGTGCGCGCGGCATTTCGCCATCGAAGGTTCGAATCCTTTCTTGGGAATTGGTGTGTGTTGTTCTTAGCATAAGTTACTTTAAGTAGTTTGTGAGATTAGTGACCGATGATAACCATTTACGATAGGTACCATAACTTTACAAACAACTACAAGAAGAGGTTGGAAGCCATCTATACGTGGTCCTAATATTGAACATTATATAGGTAGATCGTAAAAATAAATAAATGCTACTGTATTGGACTTGAGAGAGAAGGTAAATGACTACAGAAACTGATTAAAATAGGAGAATGTTTGGTAGGATATACTGCAACACATCTTGAAAAGTCGCATTGGTAATGAGGGGAAGACAGATTAAAGATAGCTGACGAAGGTCAACTACCAACGATAATAAGGGACTGAAGTAGATGTAGACTGCATTAACTTGACAGAGATGAAGACCTACAAATCAAATTTAAGTGCATGGCAGAGTTTATCGAACCGATATCATGATAAATCAAATGTTTTTAAAGTTACGGGACCTAACGACAGTGGTCATCGGTTCCTAAGCTTACAAACTAATTAAGCTAACTTAATGTAAGACAACACACACACACACACACACACACACACACACACACACACACACACACCCATTCCCGAAGGAGGACTCGAAACTCAGACGGCGAACGGCCGCGCTCACCGCAGCAAGGCGCCTTAGTGCGCACGGCAATTGAGCCGCGGCTCTTTCAGCTCCTAATACAGCACGCGAAAATAGAACTCCTAAATCAGTACGTTTTCGATATGATATTTCTTATTTTATCACGATGAGCATGTCTCGCTATGGAGGTGGGTGCTAACGAAAGCCGGCCGCGGTGGCCGAGGTGACTGAGGCGCTCCAGTCACGGTCAGCACGGCCACTACGGTCGGGGGTTCGAATTCCCCCTCGGGCATGGATATTTGTGCCGTCCTAGTTCGTAAGTAGTTCATAAGTAGTTTGTAAGTTTAGGGACTGATGACCCCGTAGTTAAGTCCCATAAGCTTAACAAACATTTGAACATTTTGCTAACGAAATATGTCCGTATTCGGAGCAGAAAGCTACTGAAAGAAACTTCGCAAACAGATCTCGCTGCATTCAATAACGCCTTTCTTTTAATTATTGCCACCCCAACTCGTGCATCATTTCCGTAACACCCTCTCCCCTGTATCGCGGTAATACAAAACGAGCTGCTCTTCGCTGAACTTTCTATATATCCTCCGTCAGTGCTATTGGTGAGGGTGCCACAATGCTCAGCAATACTCTACAATAGTTGTGACAAGTGTAGAGTAGGAAGTTTCTTTAGTAGAACTGTTGCATGCTTGTACTAGATATACTAGCCTGGGCCGCTCCGAATGGCCGCGTGGTCTAAGGCGTCATTCTACGGACTGGGCGGCCGTTCCTGTCAGAGGTTCGATTAATCCCTCGGGTATATGTGTGTGTGTGTGTGTGTGTGTGTGTGTGTGTGTGTGTGTGTTGTCCTTAGTGTCAATTAGTTTAAGAAGTTTGTAATTCTAGGGACTGATGACCATAACAGTTTGCTCGAATAGGTTTACAAACATTTGAATATTTGAATTACTAGCGTGGAGAAATCCATCAAACTACACTTTGTTCGAAATAAACGGTTATATAGCCATAATAAATAGAAGACTTCATCGTAAAGTTAAATAATCGGAAATGTTCCTTCAAAGCAATTACATCTTCTGAAAGAATAGCAAATAGTTTACGATTGCATATCCTTAGCATACACAGAATATCGTAAAACCTTACGTGGGTTATTCCACTATATTCTTATTTTATATATTAAAGGCTATTATAAAAGTGTGTCGTTCCTTAGGAGAAAAACCTATAGCTACTTTTATATAAATGCGTATAAAAACATTTCAATCATCAGTCATATGAGAAAAATACGTGACTGTTTATGTGTGTTATCCTTTGCAAAAATCTCGTTTGGGTATCCTGAACCGTTATTGAAGTTCGACGATTGGTACGACCACAAGACTCACGATGCACAGGCAGAACAGAGCCCTACCCGTGGGATACAAATACCAATATCTCCAAACTATAAAGAGGTATCATTCTGCTCTCAGCTTTACGTACTATTTCGATATGTTGTCTACGTTTCATTTACAATAATGTATGGCCTAAAATAAACCATACGCAAAGTCTGTGCAATGAGTTTTTGTATCTGCAAACTCTAAAATTTTGTGAAGCTTTTTACATTCATTATGTCCGGTACAATAACTGTGGCGAATAAATGCACCCCTTTATCGAGCAAACATATCAAACTGTAATAAATGAAGGAATCAATTTTTTTTTCACCTAATACATTTTTTATTACTTGTAAAGTTTTTCAGCTCAGTAGCCACGTTCGCTACGGCTTCGCTGAGAATGCGCTCAGCGCTAGTCGCTGTGGACACGGCAACGGTTCGCCATATACAAACCAAGGAGCTACCTTCTTGGTACAAATTCGTAATCTCTGAAAGACCTTGTAAAAATAACTAGACTCCCTAACGGCGCTGCTGTCACGAGATAATTTGAACCTTCGCCCGGCCGCCATGGTAGTGGCAAGCGACATATAAATACGAGTGTTGTTAGCAGGTAAATCGTGTACTAAATAGCTACTGCGTGATATATAAACAATTGATAGTCACGTCTGTATTGTTTGACTGTTAAGAGTGTGCATAAAGCACGGCGGTGAAGAGCTGCTCAGCGTTTAAATGCATAAATCAATTTAAGAAAGGAATAAAAAGATCGAATACTGTCTTCCCATTTATATTTATCAGGAATACAAGTAGCCCTACTACTACAGACTGTTAGTCAAGACAATATAGGATTGAATTAAATAAATAAGAGGCTGTTACAATACTGGTAGCTCTTAAAAAGGAACTATTTCAGGCAGTACTGAAGGACAGGAAGATCAAAAAGTTTCATTTTATGATTGTGTAAAATAACTATTGGGGTCATAAAATTAGTTGCGTCACTGCAGTTCGAATTTTTGTTTATGAAATTAATATTGGCAACTTGTAACGCAGAATTCAAAGGTAATCTGCTTTAAATATAGGTATAACAACTGAAAGGGGTTTGCAGAACTGTGTATAGTTCCATGTATGAATATCACATACCCACAATGGATGCACTTTGTGATGTTGAACCCTATGACAATAGTTGTTGACTTTTTAGCAGTTCACGTTACTGTAAGGTATTTGGTTTACAGTATTAAAAATGCTAATATTCTTGCTAGATACTCTAATGCTAATGTTAGACGCATTAGTTAAGAAAAAGTTATGCCATACTTCGTGTTCTTAAAAGAATTTGGTAGTGGCTGCTTGCTGTACTCACAAGGTAAGAAGCTATTTTCAGTTACGTATCTGATGGCATATTTCACTTTCACAATCGATTTTTAACATTAGCTGTTTCAGGCAGCGCTGTTTGATTTTTTGATGCTACGAAATATCTAAATATTGGAGAATACAGCACTAAAGCAAAGACCTAAAGTGTGAAACACTTACGAAATTAATGTTTGTATAAAAGTTTCACAATCGTAGAATACACTAAAAAAAGTGCCAAAAAATCGTGTCTGACGATTAATTACGTTCATACGCCGCACTTAGAACGCTAAAAAACTACATGTTATTTTTGTGTCCCAACTTCGTCGCCGCTTTTGTGTCCCAGCCTCGTCGTAGGTGTCGGTGGCCGAGTGGAATGAGACCGACACAGGAACAAAAATAGCACGCTGGTGCAGGTACGGAGGGGAGCAGCCAGAAACTAAAAACACTAGAGTAAATTAGAAAGAGATATATATTGCACAGAATGTAACAATACTTAACTTTTACATAGTACTGCAGAATGTTGATACATAGTTGTTAGAGGCCTGCCTAGTGCCTGTACAATAGCCAAGTCTTCACTGGTGCCTATCTGATTACGAAGGTCCTAACTGGTTGCTAACTCAGTCCCAAGTGGCAAGTCGTTCAGCGGTGGCCACGAGCGGAGTTGTCGCAGAGGGCGCTCGTGGCTGTCGTCGTGAGAACGCCGCGCCGTGCGTGCATGGCGGCGCGCGGCGAAAGTAGGTGGCGCGCACTTTGTACTTGTGCGACACCACACCCCTCCCCCCCAAACCGCCGCGCCGTCGTGGCGTAGGGCTGAGGGCCACGGCGACGGCACTGGGAGGAGGGCCTGGCCGGGGGCGTTACTGTTGGGACGGGCGTCGTAGCTGAGGCTGGGATCGAGACGCCGTCCGCGCCCCGGCATCCGCCTTGCGATCCTCCAGGGAACCCGCCGAAACCTGGGGAAGGGCGCCCGCCCCCGCCCAGAGGGAGCAGGTCATCTTCTTCTGAGGTGCGTGGCCCAAGCGGGGGGGGGGGGGGGGCGCACGGTCCCGGAGTCCCTCTCGGCGACGCTGTCATCTGCGGCGGCGACAGCGGCGGCGTCGCGTCGATCTCCATCGGGACGATCTCGTAGTCCGGGGACGAACGATGTGGTTGTGCTCCTTGGCAGTGAACTGGGTCAGGAATCAAGAAACCCGAGACAGGATCGCGCAGCCTGTGCAAGCGCAATTGGTTTGCGTGGCGCCGCAGCTCCGACCCTGTGGAAGAACGTACAACATACATATTGCGACCGAGCACGCGCTGAATGGTGCCCGGTAACCATTTCTTCTTGTTGCCAGCAAACACCCTGTACAGCACCGGCGTAGAAACCTGAAAACGCGTAGCGCCATACGAACCGACTCGGTGCGTGGGAGGCTGCAGCAGGTGAAGGAGAGTGCGGTGACGGCGGCCGTGTAGCAGCTCGGCAGGAGACGGGCCGTCACGTGGCATGCATCGATACGTAGACAGGAAAATTTGAAGAGCTTGCTGCCTGGAGTGCTGACCTTTCATCTTCTCCATGTGAGACTTGAATGTTCGAACGAAACGTTCTGCTTCACCATTGGACTGAGGGTGAAAAGGTGCAGTGGTAATATGCTGAATGCCATTCACACGACAAAACTGTTGAAATCCCGCACTAACAAACTGAGGTCCATTGTCACTGACGATAGTTTCAGGCAAGCCTTCGATGCAAAACACTGATGTTAAGGCACTGATTGTACTAGAAGCTGTCGTTGAGTTCATGGCAATCACAAAAGGAAACTTGCTGAAAGCGTCTACAACAATTAACCAGCGCGTATTCCAGAAAGGTCCGGCAAAGTCAATATGTAAACGTTGCCATGGTCCCTTGGGGCGTGGCCAGTCTGAAAAACGTTGCGGAGGAGCCGCCTGATGCTCCGCACAAACTGAACACTGTGACGTCATACTCTCTATCTGAGCGTCCATACCAACCCAGGTACAATGACGTCTGGGCAATTGCTTTGTCCTAACAATACCCCAATGTCCTTGATGCAGGAGGCGTAACACTTCTTGTTGCAGGGAACGAGGAACAATCACTCTTGCTTGGTCGTTGTCGGTATGCAACAACAGTACACCCTGACTTAAAGATAATGCATGACGTTGTACAAAATAACGTCGAACCAGAGGCCGATCAATGTCTTTGGCTCTGGCAGGCCACCCTGAGCGAACAAAACGTACTACCACACTTAAGTCTGCATCCGCAGCTGTTTCCTGTGCAACCCGACGAGAGTTCAAAGGGAAATCTGCGACAGCGGTAGCATCTTTGGAGTCTATCTGACAACATGCCATTTCCGAAGAATCAAATGATACATCCTGGCCAACCGGAAGTCGGGAAAGTGTGTCCGCGTTAGCATGTTTAGTCGTAGGTCGGTACAAAATCTCATACTGATAATTAGACAATATCAAGGACCATCTCTGAAGCTTTTGTGCTGTACGTGGCGGAATCGGCTTTGTGGGTGAGAACAACGACGTGAGAGGCTTGTGGTCTGTCAACAAATAGAATTTTCTGCCATAGAGATAATGATGAAACTTTGTGACGCCGTAAATGATTGCTAAGGCCTCCTTTTCTATCTGACTGTAATTCTGTTGCGTCGGCGTCAGTAGCTTGGATGCAAAGGCAATAGGACGATCGTGACATCCAATACGATGCGACAGAACGGCACCCAGACCGTACGACGAGGCGTCAACTGCTAACACTACAGGCTTCTGTGGGTCAAAGGGAATCAAACATGCATCACTGAGTAGTGCAGACTTTAGTTTGTCAAAGGCAACCTGACAATCTTTAGACCATACAAAAGGAACATTCTTCCTACGTAAGTGATGCAGTGGAGCTGCAATCTGAGAGGCATTGGGAATAAATCTGAAATAATAGTTAAGCTTTCCCATCACTGCTTGCAATTCATGCACATTCTTAGGAGGAGGCAAGTCTTTGATTGCTCGAAGATGTGACTGTAAGGGATGAATTCCTTGGGCATTAATCACATGGCCTAGGTACTCTATTTCAGTTTGAAAAAACGAACACTTTGCTTTATTACAACGTAGACCTGCTGCAGTCAAAACTTTGAAAAGGCACTCCAGGTTTGCTAAATGTTCTTCAACTGTACGTCCGGATACCACAATATCATCTAAATAGTTCGAACAACACGGTACAGAAACTGTCAGCTGTTCCAAAAAGCGCTGAAAAATAGCGGGAGCGGAAGAACTGCCAAAGGGTAGGCGTTGAAATTGAAAAAGGCCCATGTGAGTATTAATGACGAAAAATTTTTTTGACTCGTCATCAAGCGGAATTTGTAAGTATGCCTCTGCTAAATCAATCTTAGAAAAGAAGCGAGACTGTCCTAATTTGTCCATTAGTTCGTCCGGTCTGGGCAGGGGATAAGTGTCTACAATTGTTTGACTGTTCACTGTTGATTTGAAGTCCGCACAGAGACGAAGTTTTCCTGACGGCTTGGGTATAATTACTATAGGCGAGGCCCACTGACTCGCAGAAACGGGAGAAATCACCCCGCTATCTTGCCAACGTTTAAGTTCTTCGGCAACTGTATCACGCAAGGCGATAGGCACTGGTCTAGCTTTACGAAATTTTGGAACTGCAGAGTCTTTTAAAGTTACATGTGCCACGAAGTCTTTTGCACAACCTAGTTCCGGCGAAAACAAGTCACTATATTTGTCACATAAAGCATTGATTTTGTCCTGAGGCACTACTGACGAAATTTGAAGCACATCTCTTTGAAGTGATAAACCAAACAAGCATCTAGTCCAAAAATGTTCTGTGTCGATTTGGCCTGAAGAACTACAAAAGCAACTGTTTTTGTTATACCTTGGAAAGAGGCAGGCAGGCTACACGTTCCTAGCACGGGAATATTTTGACCTGTGTACGCTGTTAACACTTGCTGTGACGGCGACAATTTTGGCGAACCCAGAAGTTCATAAGTATCTTTATTAATTAATGTAACAGCGGAACCAGTATCAAGCTGAAATTGCACAGTCTTATTTTCTAGGGAGAGATTTACAAAAAGTTTGTGCTTCTGGCGCACGACAGGTGCGCGAATGTGGGCAACGTCTGCTACGGTTTGTTTACTGCGCTTGCGCGGGCCGCGTAGTGAAGTAAGCGGCGCAGACCGACACCCCCGGTATATTTTCTCGGAGGTGTCGCGCAGACTCGGCACGCAGCGGATTAACAACACTGTCACTAGATGGCACTACCGCCGGATCGGCGTCCGCGCAATGCGAGGCTACTGCACTAAAATTACTTTCAGTATTTACAACAAGTCTACTGTCACTAGCTACACAGTACTGGGCACTATTACAAGGAGCAGTTGCAGAAGGCACTATTTTCACTACAGGAATGCACTGTTCATAGTCATTTTGCTTGTCCCGAACCCGTTTCCGTTGCAGTGTTTTACGCGCTCGTCGGCGCTTGCGACGGGCTCACTACATAGTTTTGCAATAGGTGCAGAAGAACTTTCTTGTAATTGAGAACCAACTAAAGCACTGTCCAAGTCCACAGCCCGTATAACATTTACAGAATGAACTGCTCTCGCACTTTGCGAAGCACTGTTTCTAACGTTACTGTTCTTTGAGTTTTGAATTTGCATACACACAGACTGCACATGTCCCGATTTGCCACATTGATAACAGGTTGCGTTGCGACTAGGGCAATGAGCACGCTTGTGGCGAGACACACACTGGGGGCAAGATTTACGAACAGTTTTCTGAAATGAGCGTTGGCGCCCTTTATTCAAATCACTGTTTCTAATACGACGGGGCGAACTTTGTGTCGCACTTTTACACTGGCTACTGTTCACTGTCTGTTCAGCACGGCCGGTAGAAAAATAAGAATCACTAGTGCTATACTGAGAACTACGGCTAGGAAAGCGTCCGTTGCGGCGCACTGAATGTACACTGTGGCTTTGCATTTCTACATCTGCTAAGTCAAAAGTATCATGCGCTTCAATAAGCTGCAGTACACTGTCTAATGAGGGGTCAGACTGTTTTAGAATTGCTGCTCTAATTCTGGGGTCCTGAATGTTCTGCGTAATCGCATCTCGCAACATAACGTCACTATAAGAAAGTCCACAAGAGCAAGTAAATTTACATTGGCGGGTTAAGCCCTTCAATTCCGTAATCCACTCTTGGTGTGACTGCTGCGGTAATTTTTTAAGTCTGAAAAATCGGTATCGTGCAGCGGCTACAAGAACTTTTCTCTCATAATGAGCATTTAGTGCATCTACAATTTGTTCAAAGTCTACATCACGAGGCGATGCGAGAGGGAAAAGTTTTTGCAATAGTACGAAGGTCTGGGGGCCCACAATCGATAAGAAAAGGTTCTTCACTCTCTGACCTGTAATTTGATGAGCCGCGACGAGTTCTTGAAACTGTGCGAAATAGTCGCTCCATTCTTCCTCACGTTCGTTGTACTGGCGAAATGTAGGAAGCGTTGCGACGGCAGGTGTGGGCTGCTGAAGCGGCGGCTGTTGTTGTTGGTGAGCAGCCTGTGCCGTCAACTGCGACACGGCCTGCAGTAGTTGAGTGATTTGCGCCGTCTGTAACTGAATAATTTCCATTAAGTTTGGGTTCGGGGTAGTGGCCATGCTGACCGATTAGGCGCCGCGCATACAAGTAAATTATAACAAAACACAAATGCAATACGAAAGAGGACGCTCTGCAACAAAAAAAGTCCACAAACACGTAACTGAAAATGTTCCCCCAAAAATCTTATAATAAGGGTGGGTGGGCGGGAGCAATTTCTGCGTGCTCCGACTGCTGCTGTCTGGCTGCTGTAAGCGGGCTGGTCCAAGGTTCGGATCTCATCCTCGTCGCCACTTTTGTGTCCCAACTTCATCGCCGCTTTTGTGTCCCAGCCTCGTCGTAGGTGTCGGTGGCCGAGTGGAATGAGACCGACACAGGAACAAAAATAGCACGCTGGTGCAGGTACGGAGGGGAGCAGCCAGAAACTATAAACACTAGAGTAAATTAGAAGAGATATATATTGCACAGCATGTATACAATACTTAACTTTTACATAGTACTGCAGAATGTTGATACATAGTTGTTAGAGGCCTGCCTAGTGCCTGTACAATAGCCAAGTCTTCACTGGTGCCTATCTGATTACGAAGGTCCTAACTGGTTGCTAACTCAGTCCCAAGTGGCAAGTCGTTCAGCGGTGGCCACGAGCGGAGTTGTCGCAGAGGGCGCTCGTGGCTGTCGTCGTGAGAACGCCGCGCCGTGCGTGCATGGCGGCGCGCGGCGAAAGTAGGTGGCGCGCACTTTGTACTTGTGCGACACCACAGTTATAGTTCTGTTTCGTTAGGAAGAGGAAACGCTGTTGGCCAATTTCTACACTGTGTGTGTAATAAATTTACACACAACCGATAGTTGCTGTATATTCAAGGAGTCTGTGGGGGCTTGTAATCTCTATACAACCTGCATGTTGAACTTAGTTGTTTGACCGCGGCAGCCATAGATGTTCATCCTTAATTTCCAAAATGTTCAAATGTTTGTAAATCTATCGGACCAAACTGCGTGGTCATCAGTCCGTAGCTTACAAACTACTTAAACCTAGGTAAACTAACCTAAGGACAAACACACACACCCATGCCCCAGGGAGGATTCGAACCTCCACGGCGAGCAACCGCGCGCTCCGCAGCGAGACGCTTTAGACCTTAATTTCTTGCCGCATTCAAACATGGCTGCTACGAAGTGTTACTAGAATAAAAAATTAAAATACGTTTTGATTCCACTCTCATACCAGGCTATTACATCATATATTATTACAAAGTTCAAAACAAAAGGTAAGCAAGCAAATACTGTGACGTAGAAACTATCGGAAATACGTTTGCTGTATTCAAACATGGACAACGCGAAATCGTGTGCAAAAGATATGAATGTGCAGGCACGCTGTAGCTCTACGCTCAGAGAGCAGAGTTAAGCATCCAGGTTGTATGGAGATCACTGTATATACAAACCGCGAGGTTGAGCCTGCAGCGACGTACCGTAGAGGGCGTTGCCATGACAACCGGCCGCTGCCGCGCTGCAGTCACTAGTGTAGAACATGCCCGGGCTCGCCGCTTAACACGTTCGCTGCCGTTAACGCTCTGGCGCGTGTATTACTCGAGTCAGGTGCCGCTCACGCTGTGGCGCGTGCTGCGACCTGGCATCCTGTTATGGGTTGTTGTAAACTGGCATCGTCTAATAAAGCTGTATACTCTGGTAGGCACTCAGGGAAGAGTATAAGTGATATGCAAACGTACGTGGTTCCAGATTTCCGCGTTTGCATTACCGGCTACGAGCCACACACGCTTCTCAAGATGTCATGATAGATTTATTGTATTCTTATGTAAACAAACAATCAAGCTTTTGATTATTTTAATTTTATTTCGATTAGTTACCAGTTTATAAAAAATACTTCTTAGTTTTGATATTATTCATACTTACATTGCTGATGATATAGAAATAAGCATATGTTTTATGAAATACGTTGTATGTGCTGTTTATATTATTCATTTGTTGTTTTCACAAACATACAAATGCAAGTAAAACACCATACCAGAAAAAACTGAAAACTAAAACCAAAACATTCAGTGGCTCAAAACTATGAAAAGATACTGTCAAAATACGATCACGCGCCAGAGAGTGAAGTGGCACCTAGCATCATCGCGCCAGAGCGTGAACGGCAGCGAACGTGTTAAGGCCGTTTTCAACGATGAGCGAAAGTGGACAAGGTAGATAACAGTCTACTGAAGCGCTACTAGCTTACTAGTCCTGAACTATAAACTCATGCAATATCTTGCGGCAGTTTAGAGGATAAACAGAGAGTAAACGCTACTAGCGAATGTGTAGCGAATCTCGTTTGTTATTGTTTTGCAGGGTTGTACACCAGTAGAACATTTTCTGGGAACTAGTTCAATACCGGTAAACTAGCCATAGCGATGAGTGCGTTTGCATTGGCTTTCGTTACAAGACGGCGGATGCAACACCGAACAAAAAATAGGTGCTGGGTGAAGAGAAGAGAAAAAGAAAACCGCAACGCCTACAGCATAGTAATGAGAGAATTAATGCCGGCAAATCCAAATGAATGCCGAAATTATATATAATTTTTCCTTACTGGCATGCTAAAATAACGTAAAGAAACATGATGCTGCTGTAACGTCAAGATTTATTAACGAATATTTACGAGCTTCCGTGTTCAAATGTTTGTAAATCTATCGTAATCAACTGCGCGCTTATCACTCCGTAGCTTACAAACTACTTAAACTAAGGTAAACTAACCTAAGGACAACACGAACACCCATGCCCGAGTGGGTACTCGAACCCCCGATGGCGAAAGGCCGCGCGCACCGCAGCACGGCGCCCCAGTGCGCACGGCTAATCCGCCGCCGCTAGCTTCTGTGATTATGAGCGAAAAACTACGTATTTCATTATGGTACAGGCTATTCACAACATCAAAAAGGGCTGCTCTTCACTATATGTCTCTATTAAACGTGTAATAGCAGGTTTGTTCCATTCCAGAACTACAACAGCAGTCGTCGTGATTTCACATTAGCGAATCATTAAATAATAAGAAATTATAAAAGGTTTTAAAACTTTCATGAAAATATTTACGAAAAATACAGTACAGTCACTTGTCCAGAAAGTTCCTTGTGACGATGAAACGTCCACAAACTTTGACAAAAGTCAAAATAATCGTAACTAGGAAGCAAAATGGTAGACTGATCGCAGCCGTGACTGCAGCAGACAGCTAGTATCTCGCGCTTGCGCAGGGAACACACTAGTAGTGAATTTTTATCGCTACGATTATCTAACGTCGATTCTAGCGCGATCATACCAGTTACCCCGTTCAAACGACTTATTATGAATCTATTACAAGCTTTAGTGCCGCAAAAACAGGTGTGTGCTCAGGTATTAGACCGGTTACTGCTGCTACAGTGGCAGGTTAAAGGCCGCTCGTGTCGAAGGTTAAGTCCCCCCTCGGGCATGGGTGTGTGTAGTCATTAGTATAAGTTACTTACGTAGTTTGTACGTCTACAGACCGATGACCAGAGTAACATCTGAACATTTTTTGACTGGCAGGTTATAACGATGTTCAAATGTTCAAATGTTTGTTAAGCTTATGGGACTTAACTACGGTGTCATCAGTCCCTAAACTTACAAACTACTTAGGAACTACTTACGAACTAGGACGGCACAAATATCCATGCCCGAGGGGGGATTCGAACCCCCGACCGTAGTGGCCGTGCTGACCGTGACTGGAGCGCCTCAGTCACCTCGGCCACCGCGGCCGGCAGGTTATAACGATTTAAGTTAACTGGGAGGTGGTGTTATAGTCGGCGCAAGACGCACCATCTCTGAGGCTGTGACTCGCTGGGAATTTTCCCGTACGACTATTTCACGAGTGCAAAAAAAAAAAAAGTGTTTGTGAATCTATGGGACCAAACTTCGTGGTCATCAGTCCGTAGCTTACAAACTACTTACACTGAGATAAACAAACCTAAGGACAACACACACACCCATGCCCCAAGGAGGACTCGAACCTCCGACGGCGAGCAACCGCGCGCTCCACAGCTAGGCGCCTTAGACGGCTCGGCTACTCCACCGCGGCTGACGAGTGCACCGTGAATATCGGGAATGCATTAAACATCAAATCTCCGACTTCGCTGCGGCCGGAAGAAGACTGGAAAGTGGCACAGCTTACAACAATATTCAATAAAGGCAGTAGGAGTGATCCGCAAAGTTACAGGCCTCTTTCATTGACGTCGGTTTGCAACAGGATTTTAGAACGCATACTTTCCTCAAACATTATGAACTACCCCGAAGAGAACGACCTATTGACCCACAGTCAACTCCGATTAAGAAATCATCGTTCTTCCGCTCTTTACGCACTGGATGTGGTGAGTGCTATCGACAAGGAATGTCAAATAGATTCCGTATTTCTAGATATCCGGAAGGATTTCGACACTGTATCACACAAGCGTCTTCTAATAAAACTGCGTGCTTTTGGAACATCGCCACAATTGTGCGATTGGATTCGTGATTTCCTGTCAGAAAGGACTTAGTACGTTGTAACTGGCGGAAAGCCGGCCGCGGTGGCCGAGGGGACTGAGGCGCTCCAGTCACGGTCTGCACGGCCACTACGGTCGGGGGTTCGAATCCCCCCTCGGGCATAGATATTTGTGCCGTCCTTAGTCTTAGTTAGTTCTTAAGTAGTTCGTAAGTTTAGGGACTGATGAACCCGTAGTTAAGTCCCATAAGCTCTACAAACATTTGATTTGATTTGAACTGACGGAAAGACATCGAGTAAAACAGAAGTGACATCTAGCGTGCCCCATTGAAGTGTTATAGGGCCCCTTCTGTCGCTTATAGTGGTAAACGATTTAGAAGACAATTTGAGCATCTCTCTTAGACTGCTCGCAGAAGATGCTGTCGATTATCAGTTAGTCACCAACAGATCAAAAACAGCTCCAAAATGATATAGATAACATATCTGGATGGAGCAAAAATTAGCAGTCAACGCAAAACAAAACAAAAAATTGTGAAGTTATCCATATGATCACTAAAAGAAATCCGTTTAAACTTCATTTTCAGGATAAATCAGTCAAATCTAAGGTCGTAAATTCAACTAAATACCTACGAATTGCAATTTTGAACAACTTAAATTGGAAAGAACACAGAGGAAATATTACAGGGAAGGCGAACCAAAGCCTACACTTCACTGGCAGAACACTTACAAGATGCAACAGTTCTACTAAAAAAACTGCCTACATTACACTAGTGCGTCATATTCTAGAATATTGCTACGTATTGTGGGATCCCTACAAAGTGGGCCTAACGGAGGATATAGAGAAAGTTGAGAGAAGGGAAGCTAGTTTTGTATTATCGCGATATAGGGGAGAGACTGTCAAAGAAATGTGCACGAGTTGGGGTGGAAATAATGAAAAGAAAGGCGTTATTCGTTGCGGCGAGATTCATTTGCGAAATTACTGTCACCAACTTTCTTTACCGAATGCACCCACCTACATGGTTAGACATGAATATCTTAATAAAATAAATCAGATCGACAAAGGAAATATTTAGGTGTTCTTTTTTCCCGCGCGCTATTAGTCGTTGGAACGGTAGAGAAATATCATAAAAGCGGTTCGAAGTATCTTCCACCATACACTTAAAAAATGTTTGTAAAACTTATCGCACTTAACTGCGGGGTCATCAGTCTCTAACTTACAAACTACTTTTGTAAAACAATGTACTTTGTCCGTCGCAGTTGCACAATTTTGAAGTGAGTGACTAGTTTCGGAGTTTACCGTCCATTATCAAACCGTTAGCCTTTTTCAGACCGTGATAATATTCCCAGTTTCTGATCCTAAACCATCTTTACGATGAAATTTCATAAACTACTTATGAACTACATTATACTAAAGACAGCACAGACATCCATGCTCGAGGGGGGATTCGAACCCCCGACGGGAAGCGGCCTCGCGCAGCGCAGCATAGCGCCCAAATGCGCTCGGCCACTCCGCCGCGGCATACACTTAAACGTGATTAGTGGAGTATTTATGTAGCTGCAGATGGCACCTGGAGAAAAAAATCGTATCCACTTTGCGTCCATCTGCTCGCCTCCCCTCTCCCCATCCCTCTTCTCCAACCCCTCCCTCCCCTCCTCTCCCCCTCCCTCCCCCTCCTCTTCCTGCTCCTCCTACTCTTCCCACCTCTATCCTTCCCGCACGTCTGTTCATATTCTCCTTCCTCCTATCCTTTACCGTCTCTTCGTCCTCCATCTCTCAGAAAAGTAAACTAAATAATGACACCAATGATCCGTATTTACAGACTTCGTTAGTACATCGTTTTGATTACCACTTCATCGGCTTATCAGATGGCATTCAGCCCGGACTTCACGTTTATCGTCATCGTCAGAAAGCGCTGCCTGAAAAAATGTCGCTAACTAGAAACTTTCACCAAAGCCATTCGACGCAACTCTCAAAAATTCTGGAGATAATCGAATTTCAAATTTTGTAAGTGCATTGAAGTACCAGTAATTAAAGCAATTTTAGCATCTGTCCGTGTAGCTTACTTAGGTCCCGTGCGCTGTGGCTCAGCGCGACCTGTCAGGGGGCTCAATGACCTCTGTAATAAAAAAAAATCGCACTGACGTGTTTTACGGCCCAATTTACATTTGTAGTTTTATACGTTTTTGCAAACATTTTTGACCTAAATAATAATCTAAATAATAAAAAATTAATAACAGTGTCTGAAACCCTTTTAGGAAATAAAAAATTTAGATAATGGCGAGTTCCGAACCACTGAGCTTCAGTGTCATAGTCCAACGCCTTGCCCACTACGCTACGGCTATCAAACTAAAGTGGTATGCCCTTTAATGTCATACCGTTAATGGCCGTTGTTAACTAATGCCTATATGGCATTTGTAGATATTAGATTATCATTTTATCGTACGAAGAACAATGTGTTTCCTTTAATTCATAAGTGCGCCATTCCTTTGAAACGACAACGTGTAAGTTACAATAAGAAAATCATCAAATACGCAAGGCAAGATGGCGTATCCCAGAGAGTGTTCTGGGCAAGGAATGTCATGTGACATCTCTGAACGACTGGTTTTCGTGAATTCAATGGAGGGTGTCAAATCTCCGTTATTTTTGCAAATATCTCTCAAACGATACGAGATATGACAGAAACATAAGGGAACAAAGTTGTAGAGAATTTTCTCCTCTACAAATTAGGTTATTCAATTTTCGCGTCAGATGAACGGTTTATTTGCAATTAAAATTACATTACAAACGGCTTTTTTGCTATTACTAACGTATTTCTTGTCCGAAAAATTTGAAAAATGGAAGTTCTGGTCTCTGGCGGCCTACAATTACGTCTGTAAAATTTGGTGCTGATCGGTGGAACGGTTCGTCTTAAAAACAGGGAACACGTTACGGACAGACAGAGAGACATACATCCCAAAATCGCCGTTATTTTTGCAAATATGTCTGAAATGCATATATATATATATATATATATATATATACCGTCCATTTAAATGAGAATAACGGCTTAACTATTCATCTGACACGAAAATTGAATAACCGAATTTTTAAAGGAGAAAATTCTCTACAACTTTGCTCTCTTCTGTTTTATATGTATATATATATATAAAACAGAAGAGAGCAAAGTTGTAGAGAATTTTCTCCTTTAAAAATTCGGTTATTCAATATATATATATATATATATATATATATATATATATATATATATATATATATATATAAAACAGAAGAGAGCAAAGTTGTAGAGAATTTTCTCCTTTAAAAATTCGGTTATTCAATTTTCGTGTCAGATGAATAGTTAAGCCGTTATTCTCATTTAAATTTCGAGCTGTGAAAAGACGATCGCAAAGGCCCACTTTTAGTGTGACTATCGTAACCTAAAGAGGGCCAAAAGCTGAGTCAAATATGCAAAAAACAACCAGAAACGAACTAACACAACGACCGCGAAGTGTGAATCTCCCTGATGAAAATAATAATAATAAAAGAAGATGATGTTGGTAGCGTCGTTGCTTTTCCAACCCTGGGGTCAGTGGTTCGAATCCCGCTGTGACAGAATTTATTTTATCGTTATTCATTGTGGTCGGATACTTAAACAATTTTAACATCTAATGGTAATTTTTTGAACAATGCATGCAATTTTGTTTATTCATAAAAGGTTGTCAATAATGATAATTTAAGTTATAAATAAGGTAAAGCTAAACAACCAGGAAAATTTCATATTTGTGGCAGTACTGAAAAATAAAAAATAAAAAATAAAATAATTCATTTCGATGTGGTCTCACACATGTCAAGGTGATAAACATCGTAAAACATGGAAAATATTAATTTTTACGGCATCGAGTGCGGGAAGTAACTTCATGAAGGGCGTAAACAAATTTACACTATTTCAAATTCAGTTATACAAAACATTTTGGGATCTCTAATCCCACGTGTTGTTTATGTATATGTAGACGAACTGGACACCTTGTTTTCACCTCAAACGATGGTTGAGAAGGTTAGCTGCTTGGCCATTAGTAGCTATGGAGATGACTTTCAAAAAATAGCGTCAAAGTTATTCACAAACTGAACAATCAAAGACAACCGTCGTCAAGTAATAGTGAAGCCAATACTGTGAAAAAATGTAACTCGTCATGTTTTTTCATTGGATCCATCATTATTAACAACGTTTTATAAAATATATAATATAACGAATAAACAAAAATTCATGCATTTTTCGTAAAATTACCATTAGATAGTATCCGTACACAACGAATGAAAAAAGAAGAAGAAGAAGAAGAAGGCACTGTGGGACTCGAACGACGAACCCCAGGATTGAAAGGCAACGACGCTACCGAATAAGCTGCACGGACAGAAGGTACAATTGTATTAATTACTGGTACTTCAGTGTACTTACAAAATTTCAAATTCGATTTTCTCGGGAATATTTTAAAGTTGCGTTGAATGGCTTTGACTGATTGTTATATGAGTTCTGAATTTCATGTACCATAAGTATCAAGAAATTCTAAAATCCGACACCCATGTGCTCGCCTTGTTAGATAAATAAAATAATTACAATGTAACTCAGTAAGTAAAAGTACAGTACAGCAATGAAAATCACTTACATAATAACATAGCAATGCAAGACACATTTGGCATTCTGTTAAACGGATCGCGAGCTGCAGTATTCCGCTGATTTAATGGCCTTATCAGTTGCTGCGTAGAGATCTTCTATGGTGCAAGGATCTGGCAGGTTCCTGCAGACCAGCAGATGTTGTGGGTCAGTCTGTTTAGCGTCTTCCAAGTCGCGTATGGCAGGTGAAAGCCCGCTGCAGGTTCCTCTTTGGTATTCTCCCTATCCCTTTCGGTTGCTGAGTGTTCCCAGAGCTCTGTTCGACGAGTTCCAGGTGTTGTCGGAATAGTTATTGTGTGACTTCAGCCTACGTCACTGTGCTTTATGACCGAACAGGGGATGTCTAGGGTCGGCTTCCTGCTTCTTTTTTCGTTTTCTGCGGCTGTTTATCTGCGAATGTCAGGTGGCGCTATACCCACGATTTGGTAGATTTTGATGAATGGAGTTGGTCGTGGTCGCAGGCAGTCACAATCCATCCAGTCTCATTCAAAGCTGTATCGGCCTGTTAGCGCGTGTGGAGTTGCGCCAGACTGGTGCTGCGTATTCTGCTGCAGAGAAACACAGTGTCAAAGCAGATGTACGGAGCACCTTAGGCTGTCAGCCCCAGGTGGTAGGGATGGAAAAAATCGATACCGGTATTTTAGTTTTGAATAACCGGCTTTTCGGTATTTATTTGGTGTCGGTTGTAACCGTTTTTTTTAGTTATTGCCAAGAACCGGGTAAATAAACCGGCACGACTACTTCCTGTAGTAGTAGTTCAAAATGTGTTTTTTGTAAATAATTTGAAAAAAATTAAAACTGGTAGACCCTAATACTTAGGGCTATTGCTAAAATTTCCACTGCTGTGAAGTATTAGGTCATCGCAGTAACTAAGAAAAGCGATCAGTGATATTTTAATAACAATCCCTGCAGTCTGAAACGCGCAACAAACGCGTGGCATAAGAACTAAAGAACTGGTGCAGCTATTGAGGCATCGAAGCACCTGTTGCCGTGTGGCGTGGCCTATTAGACGACGCGCGTGCACCGGCAGTGTACAAGACATGCCTCCGTCTGGTCATGCGGCAGTTCCTTGCTGTCGTCGCCAGACATCGGTTGTGCCTTAAATGGCACCATCCCGAGTGTGGAAGTACTTCACCAAGTACGGCAGCACTGAGGTACAATGCTCCATTTGCTTCAAAGAGCTGAAAAAGGCTGGAGGTACTATAAACAGGCTGTGTCATTTAAGGAGAAAGCATCCAAAATGTTTCTTGGAAGAGAAGGTAAATTCCATTCGTATACCTTTTATGCAAGCTTGGAATAATAACTTTTAATGTATTATCATATTGTTATGCTCAAAAGTTTTATTAATGTGATTCCTTGAAAGCGAGCGAATTTTTTAATAACCAATATGGGTTTAGGTAATATATATATATATAACGAGATACTCGTATGCCCTGGCTCAAAAGTCCAACTTACGGATTGGTTGGCTCAATATTCGCAACTGCCGGATGGAAATACAAGGCCAGTAAATCTGTATGCTTCGTATATCGTCTTCTACAGCCTTCTGGCTAGGCTTACACATACTCAAGAAGGCGTATGGCAGGGGGTCTTGCAAAAGATGGAAACACTAGTGACTTGTCGTATAACGTAAATTTACTTAAATTTTAACTAAAGTTCGTAAGTTTCGGTTTCGGCCGAAACTAGAAGAACCGAAAATTCGATTACGGTTTCCGTTTCGGCCGCAAATTATGTTTCGGTCGAACGCTACTGGAAATAATAGCAATAAAAAACCGAAAACCGGTTATTTAAAAAACAGGTTATCTTTAGCAATTTTTACAGTGCGGTTAAACTGGAGATGAAAGGAACCGGTTTCAGCAATAACCGCCATCCCTACCAGGTGTTACCAGTAAGTTTGCGTATGATGCTATTTCTGGTAGATACTTCTAGCTTTGTTTCCTGACAGTGATCTTTGAATGTCAGACTACGGTCCTTTTTTACTCTCAGATATTTTGTGGTACGGTAGTACAATAGTTGCTGGCCTCTCCAGCTAATACTTAGCTTTCTCCTGGCTTGCTGGTTGCTCACATGAATGGCACAGACCTGCGTCTTTCCGTAGTTTGGCTTTAAATGGTTATCATCATAATACTGGTCGAGATCTTCCAGGGCTGCTGTGAAATTCGTCTCTACTTCCTCGGAGGTTTTGCCGTGAGCTGCAATAGCTGTATCATCTGTATAAATAAATGTTCTTGTTCCAGCGTTGATAGGTTGATTGTTGGTGTAGATGTACAGCAGAGGTGCCAGTACACTTCCTTGAGGGAGACCATTCTTCAAGGTCCTCCATCGGCTCTTTCTATTACGCAGAGTGACAAAAAACCTCCTGTTTTGCAGCAGACAATGGATAATCTGTCTTAGTCGGTAGTCTTTTGTGACAAAGTATACCTTTCTGATCAACTTATTACGGTTGACAGAGTCATACTCTACTGTTAGATCTATGAATCCCACTCTAGTAACTTGTCCTCTTTTGTACCCATCTTCTATGTGCTGAGTCAAGTTAAGAATTTGACCACAGCATTAATTAGTACCAATTTATTCAGTTCAGTGTTCAAATGTTGGTAAAGCTATGGGGCCAAACTGCAGTGGTCATCGATCCCTAGACATAGAAACTACTTACACTAACTTATGGTAAGAACAACACACATAAACACACACACACACACACACCCCTATGAGCGAGGGAGGACTCGAACCTCCGACGGGGAGCGGCTGCTCGCTTCGCAGCAAGACACCTTAGAGAGCGCATGCCACTCCCGCGCGGCTTCTTCAGTTAATGTATTTATATTGTTTCTGGTGACTAGCACCCTCATGTGTCTAATGCAAGTCGTATAATGCATCAGCATATTGGCTACTCTTCACCTAACACATACCTTTTTTTTATTTTGAGCTATAATCATGCAGTACTATAAGTAATAAATGAATTATTAACAATAAGCACATATGATGCTAGTTGATTAGGAAGGATCGAAAATGAAAATAACTTAGAAAATAAAAACTAACAGAATATATTAAGATGCTTTTATAGTTTTCTTAAGTTGTTGTTGTTGTTGTTGTTGTTTAGAGAGGACTAGACTGCTTTCTTAAGTCGATTCTTTGTACAAGTGATATGTTCTGTTTTTCAGGTCTACATCAGCGGTTGATGTGCTGGAACTACAAGTATTTCTTATACTTGAGATTCATCACGACCCTTTCTGAAAGGTTTGTGCTAATTCATATGCTTTCATGTCTCCTACGAGATAAATCAAAATGTTTTAATATACGAAGTAAGGAACTTTTTAACCTTACATTTAATCGAAGATCTTGCTATTCAAGGAATAAAAAATTGTATATGATGCTGAATACATATGACGTGCTCGATCTATCGGCGTCCGCGGAGTATTTTAATATTTTGGCGAATAACGCTCGTTTGGAGCACGACCAGATACGTGCTTCTCAAACAGTGACAGACGTTCTGCCAGTTGCTTTGATTCTGCTTCATTCTCTTTAAAAATTTTCAAACATTTCTGTGAACTCTGCTTATGCATTTACTTTTTGTCGACGTTCGTTCTTCAATTACTGCATCCATTTTGTATCGTTAATTATCCGAGTAAATAATTTCTTGCTGTGCGCCTGTGACGCGAGATATTTCTTACACCCTGAATAGCCGGCCGGTAAATACGCCATTGAAACTTTCTTCGTGTTGTAAGAAATCGGTGGAGTTCCAGGACGATTCATTACTTACCAAGCACAGAACTTTTTAATTCGACTGCCATTTCTTATATGGTGAAAACGAAAGAGCTGCTTAGTTACAAAACACCACTTTTTTTATATAAATCTCCGTTGACGGCAAATCTTACAAAAAGAATTGTTTGTCTTCACGCAATTCGAGTTCAAGCTTTTGGAAGAAACAAACTACACGACGCTTCAAAAAGCCATAAAAAGAGAACTAATACGCAAGCTACCCTTACATCTGACACAAGGGCTACGTAATACTCCCTTGTGTTTTGCATATTTTATATAGTACACAAGTATCTGCCAAAAATGTTTGTAAACTGAAGGGACGAAACTACTTATGTCATCCGTCCCTAGACCTACAAACTACTTAACGTAACATACGCTAAGGACAACACATACACAGACACACACCTACACACACACACACACACACACACACACACACACACACCATACCCAGTTGGCGCCTAGAACCGTACGGATTTGGCAGCACAGTTTTAATCTACCAACAAATGTCAAATAAGTATTTCATTCTGGAAATGAGGCTGGTATTCCGGATGCGTTTTGCTATTTTCCTTCTTGAAGAATCGTTATATGTCTGTGATACATATTTTGTTCCGTAATGTATTTATACATTAGAGACCGAGCGAGACTGTGCAATCGTTTTTACTCGATTCGTATTCGGGAGGACGGCGGTTCAAACTCGCCTCCGATCATCCAGATTTGGATTTTCCGTGTTTTTCCCCAAATCGCTACAGGCAAAAGACGGATAGTTCTATTCAAATGGCTGGTCGATTTCCTTACCCACCCTTAACAAAACCAGTCCGAGCATGTGATCCGTTTCAAATGACTACTTTGTCGACGGGACATTGAACCCTAATCTTTCTCCATTTCTTCCGGGCCAGATTGTATACCAACTAGATTCCTCTCAGAGTATGCTAATGCAATAGCTCCGTACTTAGCTATAATTTACAACCGATCACTCAGCGAAAGATCCCTACCCAAAGACTGGAAAGTTGCCCAAATTACTCCAATATTCAAGAAAGGCAATAGGAGTGATCCCCAAAATTACAGGCCAATCTCATTGACGTCGATTTGCAGTAGGATTTTGGAACATATACTTTGTTCGAATATTATGAACTACCTCGAAGAGAACGAACTATTAACCAATCGTCAACACGGATTCAGAAAGTATCGTTCTTGCGAAACACAGTTTTTACTATATTCACATGAAGTGTTAAGTGCCATCGACAAGGAATCTCAAATCGATTCCATATTTCTGGATTTCCGGAAGGCTTTTGACACTGTACCCCACAAGCGGCTTCTAATGAAATTGCGTGCTTATGGGATATCTCCCCAATTGTGCAATTGGATTCACGATTTCCTATCAGAAAGGACACAGTTCGTTGTAATTGACGGTAAGTCATCGAGTAAAATAGAAGTGATATCTGGCGTTCCACAGGGAAGCGTTATAGGTCCCCTACTCTTCCTCGTGTTTATAAACGATTTAGGACACAATCTGAATAGCTCCCTTAGACTGTTCGCGGATGATGCTGTCGTTTATCGGTTAGTGAAGTCAACAGAGGATCAAAAGCAACTGCAAAGCGATTTAGACAACATTTCTATATGGTGCGAAAATTGGCAATTGGCACTAAATAAAGAAAAGTGTGAAGTAATACACATGACCACTAAAAGAAATCCGCTGAACTTCAATTACGCGATAAATCAGTCAAACTTTATTTCGTAAATTCTACCAAGTACCTAGGAGTTACAATTACGAATAACTTTGACTGGAGAGAACACACAGAAAATATTGTGGGGAAGGCGAACCAAAGGTTACGTTTCATTGGCAGAACGCTTCGAAGATGCAACAGCTCCACCATAGAGACTGCCTACATCAAACTTGTGCGTCCTCTCCTGGAGTACTGTTGCCCATTGTGGGACCCTCACCAGGTGGGACTGACGGAAGACATTGAGAAGGTTCAGAGAAGGGCAGCTCGTTTTGTTTTATCACGTTGCGAGGGGGAAAGCGTCACGGAAATGTTGCACGAATTGGGGTGGAAATCATTAAAAAAAAGACGTTATTTATTGCGGCGTGATCTGTTTGCGAAGTTTCAATTACCGACTTTTACTTCTGAATGTGAAAATATTTTGCTAGCACCCACCTACTTAGGGAGACATGACCATCCCAATAAAATAAGAGAAATCAAATCGAAAACGGAACGATTTAGGTGTTCTTTCTTCCCGCGCGCTATTAGAGAATGGAACGGTAGAGAAAAGTTATGAAAGTGGTTAATGAACCCTCTGCCAGGCACTTAAATGTGATTTCCAGAGTATCTATGTAGATGTAGATAAATCAGTCAGAACTACAGGCCGTAAATTGAACTAAATACCTAAGAGTTACAATTACAAACAACTTAAATTGGAAAGAACACATAGAAAATATTGTAGGGAAAGCGAACCAAAAACTATGTTTCGTTGGCAGAACACTTAAAAGATGCAACATTTCTACTAAAGAAACTGCCTACACTACACTTGTGCGTCCTATTTTGGAGTATTGCTGCGCATTGTGGGATCCCCGCCAAGTGGGACTGAGAGACGATTTGGAGAAAGTCCAGAGAAGGGCAGCTCGTTTTGTACTATCGCGATATAGGGGAGAGAGTGTTACAGGAATGATGCAAGAATTGGAGTGGAAATCATTAAAATAAAGGCGATATTTGTTGCGACGAGATCTATTTGCGAAATTTCTTTCACCAACTTTCTCTTCCGAATGTGAACATATTTTGTTAGCACCAACGTACAAAGGAAGATATGATCATGAAAATAAAATAAGAGAAATCAGATCAAAAACGGAAAGATTTAGGTGTTCCTTTTACCCGCAAGCTATTAGAGAATGGAACTGTAGAGAAACATCATAAAAGCGGATCAATGAATCCACTGCCATGCACTTCAGTGTGGCTTGAAGAGTATTTATGTAGTTGTAGATGCTCTCGGCGAAGAAGAAAATGGACCGTAGAGTTATCGACGTGATAAGGCACAAATAACTTTTAGCTTTGGGGAATGACGCTCAAATTCAATGCATTTGTGTGGACGCATTGTACCCCAGGTTCGACAATTATGCCTGTTCACTTTCCCATTGGTGTGAAAAGCGGTTTCGTCGCTAAAAATTAAGCGATCAACAATGCTATATCCGTCATTTAATTGTTGTAACTGCGAACAAAGCTCAAAACGCTTGTCTTCAGTCGTCATTGAGCTTCTGCACTATCTCCCATTTGAATGGTTTCATAGGCAGCTTCTGTCGCAGGCCCGGTCGCAGTGGCCGAGCGGTCCGCAGCGCGCCAGTCACAGTCTGCACGGCCGCTATGTTCGGAGGTTCGAATCCTCCCTCGGGCATGGATGTTTGTGCCGTCTTTAGTATAAGGTAGTTCATAAGTAGATTGTAAGTTCAAAAATGTTCAAATGTTTGTTAAGCTTATGGGACTTAACTACGGGGTCATCAGTCCCTAAACTTACAAACTACTTATGAACTACTTACGAACTAGGACGGCACAAATATCCGTGCCCGAGGGGGGATTCGAACCCCCGGCCGTAGTGGCCGTGCTGACAGTGACTGGAGCGCCTCAGTCACCTCGGCCACCGCGGCCGGCCTAGATTGTAAGTTTAGGGACTGATAACCCCGCAGTTAAGTCCCTTAAGCTTAACAAACATTTGAACATCTGTCGCAGGACTTCCCACACTATTATTGGAGCTATTTCGAGTTCATAGGATGTACGATGCACCGATTTCTTTGGACTCCCGATGAATGTCTCTCGTACGCGCTTCATATTAACTTCACTCACACTAGGACATCCGCTATTTTTTGTATGACACACGCAAACCGTCGTAATGAATGTTTTGCCAGAGATAAATGGCCTTCATTATTCGTGGTTTCTTACCGTACTTGGTTCTAAACATCCGTTGAACAGCTGTAACACACTTGTGTGTGTGTGTGTGTTTTTTTTGTTGTTGTTTGTTTTGTTTTGTTTTTTGTTTTTTTGTTGTTTTTTTTTTTTTTTTTTTTTTTTACTTTTATCGGACTCCAACACAATATTATATACATTTCCAGAAGGCTTTCGACACTGTACCTTACAAGCGTATATATATATATATATATATATATATATATATATATATATATATATATATGTCCTGGAGTAGTTTTGGAGTTCGGATAGCCGCGCGGAAGTACCCGAGCGGTCTGGAGCGCCACGTTGCAGATCGCGAGGCCTCCCGCGTCGGAAGTTCGAATTCTCACTCGGGCATGGATGTGTGTTTTGTCCTTAGGTTAATTAAACTTAGTTTAAGTAGTTTGTAAGCTAGGGACTGATGACCCAGCAGTTAAGTCCCATAGAGTTACAAACATTAGATTTTGAAATACTGGACATCAGTCCGTGTGAGTTTTCAGTAACTTGTTCCTACATTTCCACGGTATTAATGGTAATAATGGTGATTTTGCGTTACAGTTTCCTATGGATTTACTCCCTTTCTCAGTTTTCTTTCTCTCTCTCTCTCTCTCTCTCTCTCTCTCTCTCTCTCTCTCTCTCTTTGTAAAGCACAAAGAAACAGTTTCGTTGATGTGCATAAATGAAAAAGACCATATGAAATCGTAAGTGGAATGAGTCAATGTTAAAAATTTAGAATAGCATGAACAACAGAGCGCAAAAAATTGGTTACGCAGAAGCAAATAAGGAATTATTGTAATCACCCATCTAGTACATACGTACAACAAGAGTAAACTAGCCACTGCAGATGTTTCGAAAGTGAAAGAAGCGAGACGAAATTGCACACCATACAGTTATTCATTTCGTTGGAGAAGTAGAATTTACTCCCAAATGAGACACAACATTTTATGTCTTTACACTAAGTACAAAAATAAATGAGTACTTTATTAATACTAATTTGAATTTTCCTTATCAAAGGAAAACAAAAAGCATGCGTCTCGTGTGTATTTAAGTGTGTTAAACATATTACAAGTTTAAAGTTAAGTCTCTCTTTAGCGTAATACAGAGAAAATAAACGGTGTGTAGCATGCGAGATGGAATAACAGCCGACACGTGTGACCTAGTAGCATATTTGTGGCAAATATCGTGAGGGAACGGAGCTCTAGCCCGCCACGTGCCTCTTGGAGGAATCTTTCAAATAAACAGTATTAAGTCGCACCCTTTCATGCCTTCGCTTCTGGGTGAGACACATGGCCGATACTTCCGTGCAAGAACAATGTCGCAGGAAATATAGTAGAGGGGGAAGCACGAGTACAGTTCCACACAAACTTAATTGTTTACATCGATAATTCATCGATTCAGAGAATCGAAAATCTCGAAGTGTTTTGCCTGTGGTCGTTTTCGATACTGTCAGGATGTCGGTCATCGGAATTCTGAGGCTTTCTAGCATAATTTTATTTAAAGTTCAGAATTCTCTTCTTCTTCTTTTTTCCGTTTTGCTCATCTAAGGACCATGGGCCAATTTCAATGCTTCCTCCTTTGTTCTTCTTTCTGTTTTCTCCAGTAGTCCTTTATCTTTCCTCTACGAATCCTTTTCCTCTGCTCAGACCATTTTGACCCCGTCTACTTCCTACTGCCTTGGAATACTTCCATTTTTAACACTTTCATCTTAAAAATATCTCTCCCTCTCTGTTGCATTTTTTTCGCAAATTTTGTTTCTCTCCAAACCTTTCCTAACATCTTGAATCCGAGATATTGTGGGGCTCTTGTCCAAAAGATATTTAAAAATCTGTTAGGTTAACCTGTTGGAGTTCAGTCAGTATAAATGTCCAAAAAATAGCAGTCGCATGTTCTGTAATGTTTCAGTTACGTTTTCTATGTTGCGATACACTTCTTCAGTATTGCCTAATTTTCGTGCCTCTGTTGTTTTCAGTGGACCGAGTATTTTTCGAATGATTCTCCTTTCTAGGACTTCATGTCTGTGTAATTTATAATTCAGTACAAAATATTTACTTGCATAGAGACATTCTGGTTTTACTGCAGTGTTGTAGTACTATATGTTCAAATTTTTAGACGGAGACCTTTTGTTGTATATTTTCCTGTTATTCGATACTCTCTATTTTACCTACTCTCTTTCCATAATGAATTTTTAAGCAATTCTTTCCAAAGATTTTTTCCAAATACTTAAATTTATTTACCCACTTTATCTGCCCAATGTCGGTTTCAGTGATTCCTGCTTTTTTTTTCAGAAATTCTTAAACCTGCTTTGGTGGCTTTTCTTCTAAAAAATTAATTTATATTTCTGCAGTTGTTAGGTCTTCAGAGAGAATGGCAAAAATCATCCACAAATGCTAGACAGTGAATTTTTAGGAATCAATCGATAGATACATGAACAAGATGGAATAACGAATTCTGAGAAGTCAAAAAACCTTCTTATCGACAAATTGGCTATACTCTGGGGCCTTTCTTAGTTAGCTTAATTCACTTCTTAATCTTGCCTAAAATCCGAAATACTAGTAATGAAAAACATATTTTTCTGTCAGAAATCACATAAAAATGTATTCCATTCTGGAAAATTGCACAAAAAACTTAGTCCAACAATATATATATATATATATATATATATATATATATATGGAAAATTGCACAAAAAACTTAGTCCAACAATTTATATATATAAACTGGAAAGTTGCCCAAGTTACTCCAATATTGGAGAAAGGCAATAGGAGTGATCCCCAAAATTACAGGCCTATCTCTTTGACGTCGATTTGCAGTAGGAATTTGGAATATATACTTTCTTCGAACATTATGAACTACCTCTAAGAGAACGACCTATTAACCAACAGTCAACACGGATCAGAAAGTATTGCTCTTGCGAAACACAGCTTGCCCTTTATTCACATGAAGTGATAAGTGCCATCGACAAGGGATCTCAAATCGATTCCATATTTCTGGATTTCCGGAGGGCTTTTGACACTGTACCCCACAAACGGCTTCTAACGAAATTGCGTGCTTATGAAATATCTCCCCAATTGCGCCATTGGATTCGCGATTTCCTATCAGAAAGGACACAGTTCGTTGTAATTGACGGTAAGTCTTCGAGTAAAACAGAAGTCATATCTGGCGTTCCCCAGGGAAGCGTTATAGTTCCCCTACTCTTCCTCGTGTTTATAAACGATTTAGGACACAATCTGAATAGCTCCCTTAGACTGTTCGCGGATGATGCTGTCGTTTATCGGTTAGTGAAGTCAACAGAGGTTCAAAAGCAACTGCAAAGCGATTTAGACAAAATTTCTACATGGTGCGAAAATAGGCTATTGACACTAAATAAAGAAAAATGTGAAGTAATACACATGACCACTAAAAGAAATCCGCTGAACTTCAATTACGCGATAAATCAGTCAAACCTTAAGGTCGTAAATTCTACTAAATACCTAGGAGTTACAATTACGAACAACTTTGACTGGAGAGAACACACAGAAAATATTGTGGGGAAGGCGAACCAAAGGTTACGTTTCATTGGCAGGACGCTTCGAAGATGCAACAGCTCCACCAAAGAGACTGCCTACATCAAAATTGTGCGTCCTCTCCTGGAGTACTGTTGCTCATTGTGGGACCCTCACCAGGTGGGACTGACGGAAGACATTGAGAAGGTTCAGAGAAGGGCAGCTCGTTTTGTTTTATCACGTTGCGAGGGGGAAAGCGTCACGGAAATGTTGCACGAATTGGGGTGGAAATCATTAAAAAAAAGGCGTTATTTATTGCGGCGTGATCTGTTTGCGAAGTTTCAATCACCGACTTTTACTTCTGAATGTGAAAATATTTTGCTAGCACCCACCTACTTAGGGAGACATGACCATCCCAATAAAATAAGAGAAATCAAATCGAAAACGGAACGATTTAGGTGTTCTTTCTTCCCGCGCGCTATTAGAGAATGGAACGGTAGAGAAAAGTTATGAAAGTGGTTAATGAACCCTCTGCCAGGCACTTAAATGTGATTTCCAGAGTATCTATGTAGATGTAGATAACAATCGACGTCGTTTCCAGGTGTATTAATGTTTTTCCCGCAGTGTATGCACAGAAAAAGTCCCTTCAAATACTGTGATGTTTAAATCAATTTTCTGATTGTTGACTACTTTACCTTTTTATTGCTGAAAAACTATGTAAACATTACAGTAGTTTGTGAGATTTTGCAATGTAAGTTTGAATTCAAATAAATACTATTTATGTGACACAATTCTAAAATGACTATTTTCGGGTATTTTCCTTTGCGTATTCTGTGAAAACCTTGAGTATTGCTGAAATTTCATGATAGTACTGTAGTTCAACAGGCAGTACCTTATAGATTTTGATCAGTTAAAAAATGTAGAAGTACAAAACGAGCCGTATTTTTGTTTACAGTGACTTAGAATCTCAAATATTTTACACCTTAAGGAACCGTTCACCTTTGTCTGAGATATAATTGAAACTTGATACATCTACCCATTCCTGAAAGAGAGGTATTAACAGTCGGGCAGAGAGAGTCCAGTGTGTTACCACTGCTGTAGCCACCCCGCTCGGTGTGAGACATGTAGGCAGGCCGATGAAAATATAGATTCCATAAGGGTACCATACCCTAAAAATTACGGTGTGCTTTCATTTATCAGCTGGCAGGTCAGGAGAACTACTATAGCTGCCGTCATGTAAGAAGACGCTTCCGCGCATAAAGGCGAAGCGGTAGGGGAAGCGTGGAGGGGAGGAGCTATGGCCGAGCGCCAACAGTTGCGCCTGCGGGAGAAACATTGCGTAACTCGCGGCCAGCCACGAGCCTACAGAATGAACATTATTGGCTGTCATCGTGGCAATGGAGGAGGATGCGCAGAACAACTGAAAACTGGGCCGCCTTCGTAGATGATGCAGACTATAGTGAAGCATTAATTTATGTTGTTCTGCTCTAGTTCTCAATGCCAGTTGTAGCCTGCAGGATATAGATTATGTGACAATGTACGCGTCACATCACGAAAGCATTGTCTCGTCACAATGAGTCTTATGTGCAGTCTTGTTGCAGTCTTGCAAAGTATGTATGGCATGCAGAAGTCCTAACTCTGCAAGCCACGGCTGTTGGCTACATGCTTTAATTGAACGTTTAAATTTTGTGTGGGGACAATCGCAAACATTTGATTCTTTTTTAATTAATACCAAGATGTACGTTTGTTACTATTGGATAACTTTCCATAGTATGATATACATTCCATTAATTTTATCGTTATTAAAGTAATCTGTATGCAGTCGTATGCACCACCAAATACTTATTTTGAAAATAAACATACAATGATGTGTTGCTTTATTTGAAACGAGATGAAAGCGTATTGGGCAGAATGCAATTCGTGTTGTTCGGCTTTTTCTGCACATGATAGTACTTCTCCAACGCTGGACGCTGATTATTCATTTATTGTAATAAATTTGATGTGGTACTAAATTGTGGGCCCTTTCTCTTAGTGTGCCTGCGTAGCCTTACCTTCCACAGCCATCCAACATGTGAATGCTGACTTACTTACTTCATCAAAATGGATACAGAACGTCGGTTCGAAACGAAATTCATCCGAAACACAAGCAGTCTTAATTGCTTATAAAAGGCTGATTATTCCTCAGTGCAGCAAATCTCTACCAGCATTAATCCTAAACGACACAAAAATAACCTCAGAAAAGAACCTGGGGACAATACTAGACCACTGGACTGAACACACAACTACTGTCTGTAAGAATATGTCAGCGTCACTTCATTCATTACAGAGATATTAAAAAATATATATTTGATTTCCAGCTCAGAAAGAAGCTCATTAAGACTCTATACTCCCAATAACTGACCACGGTGATGCCGCGGCGGAGCGGCTGAGCGTATTGAGGCGCTATGCTACGATGCGCTAGGTCGTTCCCCGTCGGGGGTTGGAATTCCCCCTCGGGCATGGATGTTTGTGCCGTCTTTAGTATAAGCTAGTTCATAAGTAGTTTGTAAGTTTAGGGACTGATGACCCCGTAGTTAAGTCCCGTAAGCTCTACAAACATTTGACAACGGTGATGCCATTCTCCAAGTCGTACGATAACTCATTCAGGCTGAAATTGCCCATGAATGCTTGCTTACAATACATCTGTGACATACGCCTTTCCGACAATACATTTTGGCATACAACAATTGTCTTGGCTACGTCCTGGTAAGCGTCGAAACTATCGTAATCTATGTTTGCTGCACCGTTTTTCAATCATTATTTACGTACAAAGTTTACATTACTATCTGAATACCACAGCAGAAATACTCGTTCTCACCAAAACAAAACTCCACCTATACCACCCCAAAACACTGCTTTCTTTTCTAAATAATTTTCTGTGTCAGGATCCTGACTATGGAAGAATCTTCCTCTAAATATAAGAGAAATAAAATCTGGTATAAACTTCAAAAACCGGCTAATGGTGCACCTTCTATCACAATAGCCATCTCTTCCATATACCAGCTCACCATCATCAATTCTTCCTCCCCCACAACTTTTCCCTTTCCTTTGACAACAGAGATCTTTATTCGTATATTCTGCGTTCCTAACAACCACTGTCACTGTAATTTCAATCTTCTCCTCTTTCTATAATATTGTTGCATTAGATTGACTAAACACGTGTTAACGCATGTATATCTATATCTATAAATGTGAATGTCTGTTCGGTGTACGTTTATCACGTCTGAACCACAAGACATAAAGAGCTAAAAATTTGTACAGGTTCTAATGTCTACCCGGGGAATGCTTTAGGCACGGTTTTATAGCGATCGGATAGATATTTAGTAATTTGAAGAATATAACGCGAAATGCGGAACAACAATTACTCCTTGAAAATTATATTTACTCTTTGGAAATGGTTTTATTGGTTGCATTGTTGCTTGAGGATTGATAATGATAAAAGGGTGGAGTATATTGGGATGGAAAGTTATCGGTGTATATAAAATTCTACGCGTGTGTGTGTGTGTTAACATTTCGCTCTGCAGCGAAAACTACAGAACGCAAACGAATGGTCTGTGTTTAATTGTTGTCGGAAGTCTCCCGTTGTACACCGTAAAATTCCGTATATCTATAAGGGGGGTGCGAGATATGGTGGTCGAAAGTCGTCAAATTATTAAAAAATTCGGACTGAAGGCCAGCGATGACGATTGCGACTCTATAGCAAGAAGGTTACTTACAGCGAAACGTGATGCCACATAACATATCTTTGGTCTATGCCTGCTACAAAGTCTTCAGCTCTTTCTCTGTAAGGATAAGCAAACGAATAAGGAAATATAAGCAGTACAAAAGAAATTTCTTTTAATACATCTCTTTAAATAGTCGATTTGACGTTTCGCGCATTACAGCAAGTGATCGTTATGTGATATTATTACAATCATGATTGTTGAATTTCGTGGTTGTATTCTTCGAAACGAGTGCATTTTTAGGTGTGATTTCTTATTTATTATATATTCTCTGATGAATGTAACATGTTTTTGAAAAAAAAGAGCTGGCCAGAGAGAGAGAGTGGATAGGAAAAGTACTATCTCAAGGCTCGAATAAATGAATAAATACCCGGCCAACGCCGGGTTTTCAGCTAGTTACTTATAAATACTATTTGCTATTATTAGTATTAGTGTTATTATTATTATTATTATTACTGTGAATTTTGTAATGTTGTGTTGTTCCTGTCCAGGTGTAAGAGAGGGCCTTAAAGACCCAATCTGGTCAGGCTAAATAAACAAATAAATAAATAACATCCACACAATATTACCCACAGTACTCATGCAAAAATTTTCCTACACTTTCCACATCTGCTCTCTGAGCCATTTGACACCCATCGCTTGCTAAAGCTCTCTCAGGTGGGTGGAACCTAACCACACTGTTCCCAGACAGGTTGAATCTGGTTCACACCAGGCAAACCTGTCAGCCAAGATGGGAACGGGAGTTCATTGTCATGCTCTACGATTCCGGCCTTGCGATACGGCCAGTTATCCTGCGGAAGGCGTAATCGACGTTGGGGAAGGCATCGAGCGTGAACAGATGGAGGGGGACCGGAATAACGTCCACGTGTGACACAGCTGCCTACCGGCTGCGTTCTCAGTGGCGCAGACAACGCCATCGCCAGCCAGCATGGCCAGTGCGTCACATACACTCAGTCGCAAAAGTATTCGGACAGTGGCAAGTTTCACAATGAGTACTCGAGAAACACTGACTATGAAACCCAAACATATTTATTAGCAAAGAAATATTGTATCATTTCGTTTCCAAAACATAAATAACAGAAAAATTAACGACAAAAATGAAACAACCTGCACACCCTGCTGCTACAAAAGTATTCGGACACTGTCCAATAAATGTTCATACGTTGTACGACGAAAATGTCAATACCTTGTGGGTCCACCTTTCATTTTCAATACCTCCTCCAATCTACTAGGCACACTTTCCACAAGTTTTTTCGTGAAATCTGGGCCTATATTTGCCCATTCTTGGCGCAGTTTCTCTTTCAAGGTCTCCTTCGTATACATGTTGTCCGCGCAGAGGATCCGTTTCAATTTATCCCACAAATGTTCGATTGGGTTAAGATCTGGTGATTGAGAAGGGGGGGTGCAATACTTTCGGGCAATTGAAGAGCAACCACATTTGTACAATATGCGCGGTATGCTTGGTATCATTATTTTTGTGTCCCCACCTCGTCGCCGCTTTTGTGTCTCGTTTCCGTCGTAGGTGTCGGTGGCCGAGTCGAAAGACCGACACAGGAATAAAGGATGCACGCTTGTGCAGGTAGGAGGTGACCAGCCAGTGGGACAGCAGAAACTAGAAACACTAGAGTAAATTAGAACGAGAAATATATTTCTTAGAGACTTAGTAATACTTAACTTTTACATAGCTCAGTACTGCAGAATGCTGATACATAGTTGAGCTAGAGGCCTGCCTAGTGCCTATCCGATAGCCAAGTCTTCACTGGTGCCTATCTGATTCCGAAGTGTTGGCTGGTTCCTATCTCAGTCCAAAGTGAACGATGTCGTTCAGTGGTGGCCACGAGCGGAGTTGTAGCAGAGGGCGCTCGTGGCTGACATCGTAAGAACGCCGCGCCGTGCGTGCACGGCGGCGCGCGGCGAAAGTAGGTGGCGCGCACTTTAGATTTGTGCGACACCACAATTATCCTGATACAAATGAAAGTTGTTCGCAATACCTAGATGTGCACTCTGCTTCAAATGTCCTCGCAATATATTCAGATACGGTTCCTTGTTCGTCGTATCATCAATGAACACTAAATCACCCACACCACTACCGGACATGCATCCCCACACCATGATGCTCCCACCTCCAAACTTTACTGTTGGTTTGAGGTTCCTGGGATTCAGCTCTTCATTGGTCTTTCTCCACACGTTTGCCTTTCCTTCGCTTTGCCATAATGTAAATTTACATTTGTCGCAAAATATCACCCGATTCCACCAAGCCTGATAGTATTCGGCGTATTCCCTCGCAAACTGCATACGTTTCTTCTGGTTCACTGCATTTATGAATGGCTTTCGCCGTGCCACGCGACCATGGTACTACGATCGACGTAGTTCTCTCCGCACGGTTTCGGGATGAACTTTTACACCAAGATCTCCCTCCACCTCACTTGCAATTCGTGTGACAGATATTTTCGGATTCTGTTGTACCTTTCGCACAATCACACGTTCATCTCTCTGTGGCCGTGGCCGTCCTGTACTGCAACGGAATTCCAATCGGTCTTCTTTCTCGAACCGTTTAATAATGTCGTGTACTTTACTTTTCTTCGTGTTCACTATTGCGTTAATTTCCCTGCAGGTTTTCCCCTTCGCTTGATGATAAACGCCAAGTTGCCTTTCTCGAACGCAGAACACTTCCCTCTGCGTCCCATCGTCGACCTGCACAGGCTCGCGATACGTGTTTACTAATCATCGCTATCGTCTCGCGGAAATGTCGGACACACTGTAGTCGCTTGCTTCACCCTCTGTGCGCCTCGGAATGAACTATTCTCTCACGTTGTCCGCCTTTGTCCGAATACTTTTGTTGCAACTGCCCATGCCGTTTTCAGGAAATATTACGTAACAGACACATGTCCAACAACAGTTCTTCGTATTTGACGCGTGTTTCACGTTGCGACATCGTACCCGGAGTCCCAAATACATTACAAAGTGCAATTACTGTATTTGTTCATGTGGCAAACTGCAAAATTGGGCGCATTTTTGTGCTGTCCGAATACTTTTGCGACTGGGTATTTCCTCCGTCTGTTTTTAGCGGAATTGAGGACGTTATAGTCCGATTAACCCTTTCAGACCTGATTTTTATCTCTATCAAGGAAATTATTTTTAATGCTGTAATACACTTCAGAAAAATTTTCAATGATTTTAGAAGCAAGATTTATGCAATTATATGCACCCATTTTCATACTACAACACTGCGTATACTGAAAAACAAGGCTTTTTTATGGATTAAATTAACTGATTTTGTAGTACTAACTGTTGTACTAAATAAACCGATCGTTCAATAACTACATCGGAAAATAACTTCTACTTTCAGTTATACAGTGGAATATAAATAACTCACAATTTCCGTGTCTATGAAGTTCGTAAACTGCTGCGCAGTGCAACACTCGCTTCTTAATATTTTTATAGTGATCTTCCGCAGGTGGCAGTAATTGTGCATGATGAAATGATTGAACACTCAGGTGTCGTATACAGTAGAGTTGGCTACGGTTTCATGGTTTCGAAACCAGGTTTCGATGCACACAACAGTTTCAGTGTTTCAAAACCGGCAACTTTACCGGTTTCGAAACCATGCGCTTTCATTTCATTCTGTTTCGGATCACATTCGCGGTCGATTGTCGATACACTGAAGCCGTTTCTTCCTGTCGGTTTCACGGTTTCGTGTCGGTTTCACGGTTTCGTGTCGGTTTCACGGTTTCCTGTCTGTTTCACGACACCGATGTTTCAAACTACTAATGCAGAAAGGCGGAACAGACTAATGGTATCGAAATGTGATGTTTCATTTTACTGGAGAGAGTGTCAAATAGTAGTTGACACTCGTGAGTCTGCAAAACAACGTTCACTATTTGCATTGAAATAACCACTTAAATTCTAGGTTTATCTACCATATTAAAAACACGAGTGAATCTAATTTTTTTAAAAATAAGATACAACATGAAGCCTGAAATGACATTTTTTATATGAACAAGGGTACATCGCATATTTAATCTCGTGTTAAAGAGTTAGTTTCTTACGAGTGGAAACGATGTTACCTCCAATCGTTATAATTTTTCGACTGTCATGTTAAAGGAATTGCGGCGGTGGTGTAACGGTCAAGACGTAGAAGTGGTGAACTTGTCTCTTATTTTATTATTTTTGTAATTCCATAGCATTATTTGTGATTATTGAGTGTGCCCTTTATTCCCTATAATTTATTTAGTGTGTATAGAAAGTAGCATTTATGATCCATCACTGTAATATGCCTACCGTATTGCAGTTTGTGAGTTCCTAGCGGGGTAAACTTTTACCTACCATACCGGTGGCCTCGTGTGACTATGTTGGCAACATCAACAACACGGGAGAAAATCTTTATCAACATGTTTCGTACAGAGCAAGAAGTAAATATATACTTTATGGTTGACAGATTCTTGTATGTACCCTTGTCCACATAGTGCAAAATATTGCCCTCCTAGAACGAAGATTTCAGTATAAATATACATTGCTTCACGGTTTCATAGTTTCGAAACAGTGTTTCGAAACCACAGATGGTACGGTTTCATTGGTTTCGAAACCGTCAGATGTTTCAATTATCCCATCTCTAGTATACAGTGTGTAAACTGTTAGATGGCAGAGTTGTGAGGGGGGAGCGAGGTGCAGAGGAAGCAAGGCTAGCCCCGCCTCACACCACGGCAGCCGCGGGGAGACAAGCCACGCCTACGTCCTGCAGTGCTGGCACACTAACTATGCGGCACGTTTCCGCGAAAGTACAGGTTGCGCATATCGCTTTAAATGTTGATCGTAAATGAAACAAAGCAGCATACACACGAGAATGGTTGATAACGAAACCACCTACAGAAATCACTCACTTTAGTAAGGTGTTACACAAAACGGAACACTCAGAACACTGTTATGCAAACAATAAGAAAGCAGACGTCTATTGTTGCCTCCCACAGCACTTTCAGTCAGTAATGTTGGCTGCAGCCTCGGAACAAAGAGTGCCTGCCGAAGCCGCCCGACGTCTACCCACTTGTACCGATTCAGGACTAGGTAGAGCTCTGCCATCTAACAGTTAACACACTGTACATGTTCTTTCCATTTAGAAAAAATGCTTCTGAACCATCTTAGACACCGTAGAAGTTGTGTACACATTTGTAGTCGGAGCGTCCGAAAGGGTTAAAATTACTTGCTAGTTCACGTTCGTCATGTGGCGTTACAGTGTTGCCACATGAGCCACCTGTTACCGCTTGGGTATAGGCGATACACAAACACGGCGGGTCATTCGACAAACGTTGTTAACCCTTCGTCGCCCTTTTTTTCCCCCTCCACAGTCGCCATCTTGCCTGCCGTAAGCCCCTCCTCGAATAGCCTCTTCCTCAGTAGTGCTCGGGACGTGAACGTGGACAATCCAGCAAGTAACCCTTACATTTTTCCACTGTTTGTAGAAATACGTGGTTGGCGTAAAAAATCGCACTGACGTGTTTTACGGCCCACTTTAGATTTGTAGTTTTATAAGTTTTTGCAAACATTTTGGACCAAAATAATAATCTAAACAGTAATCAATTAATTAATAAGAGTCTCTGAAACCCTTTTAGTAAAAAAAAAAAAAAATGTAAGTAGTGACGGGTTTCGAACTACCGACTTTTCGCGTCACAGTCCAGCACCCAGCCCTTTGCCCACTACGCTACGACTATATACCGGAATAGGACTTCTTTACTCTCGTAGTATTGATGGCCGTTGTTAACTGATGTTAATATGGCATTTGTAGACATTAGATTATCATTTATCGTACGAAGAACGATGTGTTTTTGTTAATTCCTCAGTGTGCCGTTGCTTTGAAATGACAACGTGTAAGTTACAATAAGAAAATCATCAAATACGCGAGGAATGTCACGTGACATCTCCGAACGGCTGGTTTTCGTTAATTCAATGGAGGGTGTCAAATCTCCGTTGTTTTTGCAAATATGTCTCAAACGGTACGAGATATGAAAAAAACATAAGGGAGCTAAGTTGTAGAGAATTTTCTCTTCTAGCAATTAGGTTATTCAATTTTCGGGTCAGATGAACGGTTCGTTTGTAAATGTTCAAATGTTTGTTAAGCTTAAGGGAGTTAACAACGGTTCGTTAGCAATTACAATTACATTACAAACGCCTTTTTTTGTATTACTACTGTATTTTTTGTCCAAAAAATTTGAAATAGGATGGTTCTGGTCTTTGGAGGCCTGCAATCATGTCTGTAAAATTTGGTGCTGATCGGTTGTACGGTTCCTCTTAAAAACAGGGAACACGTTACGGACAGACAGACAGACATACATCCCAAAATCGTCGTTATTTTCGCAAATATCTTTGAAACGCTACGAGATATGAAAAAAAACATAAGAGAGCAAAGTTGTAGAGAATTTTCTCCTCTACAAATTCGGTTATTCAATTTTCGTGTCAGATGAATAGTCAAGCCGTAATTTTCATTTAAATTTCGAGCTGTCAAAAGACGATCGCAAAGGCCTACAGTGTTACTACCGTAACCTAAAGTGGGCCAAAAAAATGTTCAAATGTTTGTAAATCTATCGGACCAAACTGCGTGGTCATCTGTTCGTAGCTTACAAACTACTTAAACTAAGATAAACTAACTTAAGGACAACACACAGATCCATGCCCAAGGGAGGACTCGAACCTCCGACGGCGAGCAACCGCGCGCTCCGCAACGAGGCGCCTTAGCCCAAGATTAAAGTGGAGCGGCGCAAGAGAGAGGCGCATAGCTAGCTGTGTGTTGGGCAGCGTTGCATTGCGACCAAGTATAGTGGGGCGAGGTAGCACGCGTCACAACAGTACCCAAGTTGCTCGACGCACGCGCAAATAATCGCCCTGCACAGTTCCGTAACGCTGAGTGAAGAAAGATGTCACTATCAACGGCTCGTAAGCTGACGTAGTCAGAAAACAGTGCCCTTAGCTATTATCACATTCAACAGTGTCTATCGAGCATAAGATCAAGAAGATGGTCCATCCATCTGATGAACATTAACAGGCAGAAAGATGGAGAGTTTCATCGTTTGTACTCTCAGCTGCGCTTGCATCCAGATAAGTTTCGGCAATATTTCCGGATGTCAGTTTCTACGTTTGACTATATTCTACAACATGTGAGACAAAAAAATACAACCTACTTGGTCTACATTCGTAATCCAATCAGCCCTGAAGAACGTTTAGCAGTTAAATTAAGGTAAGGAACCTTGTCGTACTTATCTATTCAAATTTTTTTTAAATTATTTTATTACTTTGATGCTTTTCATTCTTATCACTTCATACATATTTATTTTTTCGATTTTGAAGCTTCAGATTCTTATATATTCATTTTTATTTTTATTTGAAGTTTATCATTCGTATCTATAAAATATTAATCATTCCTTTATTTTCAATTTTTTGTTGTTTATCGGAATTTGTGTTCAAAGGAAATTACAGGAAACTATCTTTCGCTTTAACCCTTAAATGCATGAACTTGCATATCTGCAACATCGAATGTAATATTGTTTTATCCACATCCAGTGGAAATTATGTGAACTAATATGTGTTTAACTGATGCAGCAGACTTTGTAGAAAGTGTCCGTGTTGTTTTTTGTATCGAGTTTGGCTGCAGTGTGGACTTCTGTTAACTTCTTTGCTAGTGTTTGGAGAAAACAGCAGATAATGGAGAATTTGACATTGTGTTTTCCATATAGAGCCAGTTTTAGAAGGAGAAAAAAAATCGCATCATTTAAGACAGGTATGAAGAACCATACTAAGTACAAAAATTTGTTTTTCTATCCAGCTGCTTTTTTTTTGTTTTTGGGAAACAAGCAACAAAGGAATTTTTTTACTATTTTTCCCTTTGTTTGTACAACTTAAAAAACCACGAAAATAATTTTGTTTTTGAAATTAAAAAAATAATTCATTTAAGGGTTAAAATAGTTTATTTTTATTTTTTGTTACATTGTTAATTTAACTATGTAGTGTACTGTACACACATTTATAAACACATGTAGGCTTTTTAGTCATAGCTTCTTCTTTCGTCCATCCACTGAGTTGTTTCACTGCTGGGACATACAAATATACCACCAGTATCGTGATGATGTAAATATGAAAATGGATTACGAACAGGAACATTTGATACTAGATTTCTATCAGAGAGTGATGATTTCGATTCATAGACGTATTTGTAAACGAGCTGCTGAATATCCATCATGAACAGCATTTTGTTCTCATCTGGCAGTTTTTCTATGTGTGGCAGGAGACTGTCAAAAAACCCTGAAATTTTGTCTGACCTTTTTCCATCTTCAGCCAGAAGTTTAAGTTTTTTCTCCTAGATATCAATCAATTTACTTTGAACATCAGTTACTAACTGCCTCTTTCGTGATATTCTGTTGCTTCTGTCGTCAAGGGACGTGTTAATTGCAGACGAAGAAGGCGATGTTGAGACTGGTTGGGACGAAATATCGTCGAAAATATCTTCGTCTGGATCCATTGTTGCCGTATCGGCGGTATTTGATCGTAAATTGCCTTTGTTTTCGCGTGGTGTGAACTGATCCGTCAAAAATTTAAGGCTGTCCAAGTACGGCCACTTAGAGCTTGATACAGTTGCCACAGCTGTTTCAGATACACTGCGCTCTCCTTGTTCGTTGTCATCTGGCGTTTCTTCTTCTGCCCCATTACCGGATTTAGGAGTGCAATTTTTTTTTAATTTCGTCGCGAAATTTGTCTCTTAGGTTTTTCCATTTCATCCGTACATCTTTTTCTGAAACAAATGAAGTATTATTATTGAAAATTTATAATTATGAAATTCATGTAACTATCAAGATTCATTATTATTACTTTTAACTAATTATATATTGCTGCAGGTTCCTAGCAACTGGAAGAAGTTTTCGAGACATGGCTCTGACATTCAAAATCGGATTAACCGCCGTTGTAAGAATTTTATAATCAACTACCAAAGTGTTGTGGGATTGCCTCCAGCCACTCCACATGAGAGTGCCATCTGATCAGTGGCGGCTCGTACAAAATTTGACCAGTGTGCTACAATATTACAAAAATAAAGAGGAAACAAAATATACTAAAATAAAAAGCGTGACTGACAATGGAAATAACGGAGCTTAGCAATACCCCCACCACGTCATCTGCGTTCTACACAGGTGACCAATGAAACTGCTTGGCTAAAAAGCGCAGTTTCACTCGCATGGTGACTATACATTAATAATTTTGTTTGTGATTGAAGTTTTATTTACAGAAATTAAAAATTTGGACTCAGAGGTATTTGAATACGAGCCTCACACAAGTAGGTTTGAGAGACAACGCGCAAGACGCCTGAGCCAGCGCGCTATTTGACTCTGTATGCCGCAATATTCGTCATATACTGGTCTTCCGCAACCGTTACATACATTGCGAAGAGAAATATTGATCTGGTGCTGCAGTCGGTCTCAGCACACATGTGTCGCCAGGACTGACGTCACGTCTGCGCATGCGCACTAGCGAACAAACGGCTGCACCGCCTCTGCGCACACCAGCGCGGCTCAATCCCACTTCAGCACACGGAGCTGGTTTCCAGCTATCGCGGCGAGAGCGCTCCAAAATGCGTTTTCATCCTTATTACTAGCATTGCAATACGTATTGGAAGGGACTTGGCATAATTTTATTGTGATATCTGGATCGCATTCCAAGAGAAAGGATGTAATTTTACAGCGATTTCTCGCTTGCTTTCGAAGAGAAATGGCATAATTTTAGTAATATATTTACAGTGTGCTGCAGCACATTAGCACATTATCACCAGCCGCCACTGCATCTGATAGCGATTTTCGTAAGATCGCAAATGATTTCTATAATATATGGAACTTTCCAAATGCAATTGGAGCTACTGATGGAAAACACATTCGCCTAAAGTGCCCAGAAAATTCTGGTACAATGTTTTACAACTACAAACATTTTTACTCAATCGTATTGCAAGCAATTGCAGATGCTCATGGGAAATTCATTGTAATCGATGTTGGAGGATATGGGAAGCAAAGTGATGGTGGCACATTTCGTTCTTCTAGTGTATTTAGCTTAAGGCAAGAAGGGAAGCTAAATATACCTCAATACGCTTCATTAGCACAGACATCAGTTGTACTACCTTTTGTATTTATTGGAGATGAGGCATACCCACTACTTAGGCAGCTTTTAAAACCTTACAGTCGACGGGTAATAGATGCTGAGAAAGAATATTTTAAAAAACGTCTTTCCAGAGCACGATGAATAGTTGAATGTGCTTTTGGGATAAGTGGAGATTACTTTTAAAGCCAATAGAAACTTCACCACAGTTTGTAACGATATTGTGAAATGTATCTGTATTTTACTCAAAACCATCATTGACCTAGAAGGATCCCTGAGCCTCGATGAAGCACATACAGCAGAAATCGGGAGTTCTATCGCAAGCACGTGCCAAACAGGACGAAACTTCAACAGAGCTGCAAATGAAGCTGTCCAAATAAGAGATACTTTCGCAAACTTTTTCTCACATAATAAAATATGATTTTCATGTGCTTTTCATCTCTGTTTCTTTCAACTTTGTATCGCCTCTTGTTTTAACAAAGTAAAAGAAAACCGATTAAATAAATGTATTCTGTACTCACTTGTAATCTGCAGTTCCGCTGCCACCTCGTCCCATAGCTTTTCCAGAATGTATCTGTTGTGATTGTTGTCTCGCTGGTCACATAAAGGACGCCGAGTAAACACAGCAGCTATCAAAGCATCTGTCGAAGTCATTTTCAACTACACATCAAAAGAAACGTAAACGCCAAACAGCAGCCCCAGGCAACAGTACCGGGCACAGCTGACTCCCGCTACAGCCGAATGCTGCCGGCGCTGCACGAACGCAGCCGGAACCACCCGACCGCGCTGCTCGCCGCTCTGAGGAATATACGTGTTTGATCCGCCTGCAGCGGCACTATAATCGCGTGCACTGCACAACACTGGTTCGTTTCCTGGGCGCTGCTCACCCCTCCTCGCTCAGCCGCACTAGTCGCTCGGCGCAGCTCCACTATAACCGCAGCCTCAGGCTGTGGTCACAGTGGCTCCGATACAGTGTTGTCAGACGCAGGGAATTTTCCCTATATGTAGGTACTTTTAAGCATTAAAATCATGTAGGGAAGTTTCATGCAAAAGTCCCCAACGCTTTGGGGGTACTTTGGTAAAATTTTACAATGGCCGACACATGCCTAGCGGATAATGTTGGCCAGTGGCGGCGATTGGACGTTAGAAGTGGGGGGGGGGGGGGGCAAAATAAAATCTAAAACTAAAAATGGCATTGTAAGAAATTCTTTCATGTTATAGTTTGATTTTTGCACCTACAGGCCTATAATACCAAATGCGAGGAAAAACAAAAGACAATATACAATTGTAATTGCCATAAGTTGTTTAATTAATGTGGTGTCGCACAAGTCCAAAGTGCGCGCCACCTACTTTCGCCGCGCGCCGCCATGCACGCACGGCGCGGCGTTCTTACGACGACAGCCACGAGCGCCCTCTGCGGCAACTCCGCTCGTGGCCACCACTGAACGGCATCGTTCACTTGGGACTGAGATAGCAACCAGTTAGGACCTTCGGAATCAGATAGGCACCAGTGAAGACTTGGCTATCGTACAGGCACTAGGCAGGCCTCTAACAACTATGTATCAGCATTTTGCAGTACTGATCTCTGTCAAAGTTAAGTATTGTATAAAGTCTGTTCAATATATATCTCGTTCTAATTTACTCTAGTGTTTCTAGTTTCTGGTTGCTCCTCTCCGTACCTGCACCAGCGTGCTATCTTTATTCCTGTGTCGGTCTCATTCCACTCGGCCACCGACACCTACGACGGAAACGAGACACAAAAGCGGCGACGAGGCTGGGACACAAAAATTAAGTTGTCTAGTAAAATACAACTGTTACAAACAAAGGAACATTAGTTTAATTATAAACAAAAAAGTTTAACATGATACGTCTTGTCAAAGCATAATTGCTTTAAAACAAAGCTTTGTGTCTTGGTTTCCGCCTGGCATAAATTTCTACACATTCTTCTAATTTGATGTTTTCAGCCGCATCTTTTTCAATGGCTAGTGTAGCTAAATGTGTTAAACGTTCTTGAAGCATAGCATTCCTCAAGTAGTTTTTGATCCGTTTGGGGACAATGAAATATCGTTCTGCCCTTGCAGTGGACACCAGGATAGTCAAAAACAGTTGCAGTATGTAGCTTGAACAAATTAGGGAATACATACTGGTTGTGAACATTTTCAGACTTAAATTGTGAAACCAAATTTGGCACAAGATTACGATCTGTTTGGTCTGAATCATGCTTTTTTCTTGAAAATACATCGATTTCTGAGACTAAATTATCATTTTCCAAACCAAATGCGGAACTCACAACAAAACATGCTTCTTTGATACGTTCGTTACAAATTGAGTTGTTCTTCATCGAAGCCGTCAGCAGTAGTTCCATGTTGCAGAGAAGAGCCAGCTGGTTTTTTTCGTATCGTGACCTAATGTTCTCACTGAGTGTATCTAACAGAGGGTAGTAAAATGTTTTTAAAAAGTAGACTTCAGGTGAATCATATTCAGGATTAACATCTCCTATCTTTTGTGGAAGTTTTCTTTTGCGTTGAACTGTTGGCCCCTCAAAGCCATGTCTTTCACAAAAATCAATTGCTTCAGTCAAAAACTTTTGGAACTCTTCTTCATTTCTCAAACAATTTATGGACATAACTACGCTGTCAGCAACCTGGACTAGTTCATGAATGGATACATCATGATTCTGTATGTACTTTAAAGAATGTTAGTTTTTTCAAAAAAGTACTTTATAGTATTCAATACAAAAATAAACTTCAAACTTGGTAATACTTGTGATCAATCCGTGAGCATCTCCACCACTTATGGAGTCAGTAGCTTCAATATTTTCCAGAGTGTGCAGTATATCTATTAGGTGTTGTTGAACTGCTCGCAAGCTTTCATATCTGCTGCTAAATCTTGTGTCACTTAGTGCTTTTATTCGTTCTTTGACTGCACATGCTACACTTTTTACTGTGGCAAATACTGCATGTCTTTTAGACGAAGCCTCAATAAAACAGGATAGTTGTTGGACTGTTCTAAAAACGTTGCTAACAGAAGGAATGTTTTTAGATGCATCGGAAAGTGCAAGATTTAGAGAATGCATATAGCAATGTACAAACATAACATACGGGTTTCGTTCTTTCATCCTCACAGCGACACTCTTGTAAGAACCACTCATGTTTCTCCGCTCCGTCATAGCACTGAGGAATTATATTTTTAAGGTCAATGCCAAGTTCACCGAAAATTGAAACAAGCAGCTTGTATAACATTTCACCGTCAGTCAAATCAGTTTTGTAAAAAGCAAGAAAGCTTTCTTTGATTTCGAGCTTTTCTGTTACATATCTTATGAGTCAATTGTTCTTGATGTGACACATCTGGAGTTTCATCAACAATCACGGAGAATTGTTTCGATTTTTAGCATCATCAAATATGTACTGCCTGGCCAAATTTGCCATGATTTCAACCATTTCATTTTGAACATCGTGATGATCATAATTGAAAAATTTATCTCTGTCTATAAATTTTTGTTTTAATAAAGAGTTTTCCGTTGATCTCAGCTTCAATAACTTGACATAATTACCCCTGTTATCAGAGTCCTCATTTTCTCTATGACCCCGAAATGCTATTCCCTGCTTGGCCATGAAAAGTAGGGACTGGAATAAAATCTTCAGATAATCAAGATTTTTTTAACGTCTTCTTGATGATGTGTTGATATTTTGCTTACACATTTAAAACCTTCCTGCCAACGTTGAAGAGCACTGAGGTGAGAAGAAGTATTTTCATGCTCTTTAAATCGTTGGACTGCTTTTTTCCAGTTTTTAAACCCATTAGATATGAATGTTTCATCATAATAACCCGTGGAAGCGAAAAAACGACATGGGAAGCAGAAAGCTTTACCAGCAGCAACACTGTATTCTAACCAATTGTAATTTGTGTACCATATACGTCTAAACTTTCTACCCTTTGTTTCTGGGTACTTATCAATAATAGGTTAAAAAGGACCATTTTTAAAAAAAACTGTGATGCTGCTTGTCTACCATGAATTGGATCTCTTGGTTCAATTTGAAGCTGAGAAGGACTATTAGACTGAGTAGTCTTACTTACAGGCAATACACTCTCAGCGGGTTTAGGAAACATCGTTCATGTGAAACTCAGCTTGCCCTTTTCTCACGTGACATCTTGCGAGCCATGGATGAAGGGCAACAGGCGGACTGTGTTTTTCTCGATTTCAAAAAGTCGTTAGACGTGGTGCCGCACTGCAGACTGCTAACGAAGATACGAGCTTATGGAATAGATTCACAGATTTGTGACTGGCTGGAAGACTTCCTAAGTAATAGAACGCAGTACGTTGTTCTCGACGGCGAGTGTTCATCAGAGACGAGTGTATCGTCAGGCGTGCCCCAGGGGAGTGTGATAGGACCGTTATTATTTTCTATCTATATAAATGATCTGATGGACAGAGTAAGTTGTAATTTGCGGCTGTTTGCTGATGATGCTGTGGTGTATGGGAGCGTGTCGTCTGTAACTGACTGTAATAGCATACAGGATGACTTAGACAAAATTTCTAGTTGGCGCGAAAAATGGCAGCTAGCTCTCAATGTAGAAAAATGTAAGGTGATGCGCATGAATAGAGAAAACAATCCCATAATGTTCGAATACAGCATTAGTAGTGAGCTTCTTGATGCTGTCGCGTCGTTCAAATATCTAGGCGTAACATTGCAGAGCGATATGAAATGGAACGAGCATGTAAAGGACAGTTGTGAGTAAGGCGGACAGCCGACTTCGGTTTATTGGGAGAATTTTGGGAAGATGTACTTCACCTGTAAAGGAGACCGCGTATAAAACGCTTGTACGACCACGTCTTGAGTATTGCTCAAGTATTTGGGACCCGCAGCAGATCGGTTTGAAGGAAGACATAGAGGCGGTACAGAGACGAGCAGCTAGATTTGTTACCGGTAGGTTCGACCAATGCGCGAGTGTCACGGAAATGCTCCGGCAACTCAATTGGGGATCGCTGGAAGAAAGACGACGTTCTTTTCGTGAATTTCTGTTAAGTAAATTTAGAGGGCCGGAATTTGAAAATGTTCAAATGTTTGTAAAGTCTATGGGAATTAACTACGGGGTCATCAGTCCCTAAACTTACAAACTACTTATGAACTACTTACAAACTAGGACGGCACAAATATCCATGCCCGAGGGGGGATTCGAACCCCCGACCGCAGTGGCCGTGAAGATCGTGACTGGAGCGCCTTAGTCTCCTCGGCCACCGCGGCCGGCCCGGAATTTGAAGCTGAGTGTAGTACAATCTTGCTGCCGCCTACTTACATTTCGCGTAAAGATCACAAAGACAAGATAAGAGAAATTAGGGCTCGTACGGAGGCATATAGGCATTCTTTTTTTTCCTCGTTCAATTTGGAAGTGGAATAGGAAAGGAAATGCCTAGTAATGGTACAGTGTACCCTCCGCCATGCACCTTACGGTGAATTGCGGAGTATGTATGTAGATGTATACCACCATAATTCCCACTTACAGCTATGTTACAATTGTGCAAATCAGTTTTAAAAGTGTACAAGTGTTACTACGCTAAAAAAGTGAATAATTTAATCATATTTTTCCCAGAAAGTGGGGGGGGGGGGCAACTGCCCCCCCTGGCCCCCCCTAATCGCCGCCACTGATGCTGGCAACAGAACAGTTGTCAGCACGCGGGAATGAAGCCGACCAATTGTGGCAAAGTTTGAAGTAGCTAATGATATTTTAGACGACATAGTTGTTTTCTGTGCATAGTAAACAATATTAATTTGAAAACTTAGTTTCGGGCACATTAAAACTGATGCGAAATATGATAATTTCAATGTATATCAGTGGAAAGGAGAGTCGGTTTGGAAATAGTGTTAGAAAATGTCAGCAAAAGGAAAATTTCATTTTTTCACGAACGAAAGACGTTTTATTACCTTGACTAGTGTTATTTATTTACGTCAGGACGATATACTAGTTAGTAATTGTAAATGAGAAGATCCTGACAAGAAAACGCTAAAATATTTGCGACAGCCAACGTTATGATGAACAAAGCGCTAGATATTCGTTGTAAACACAGCATTATTCTTTGAAAATCGAATCATGTAGAATGACGGACTTCATTTTTTGTGCTGACTGTGAACTAATAATTACTACTGTTCCTACACTATGGTTGATAGGGTCTCGATGTATCCTTGTGCGGTCAATTAAACTGTCATCCTCGTGTAAGAGTGCACTCGGAATTAGCGGCATATTTGGGGAAACTAATTATGTAATGATGTTCCTCTCTATGGTTGACAGGTTCTTGATTTACCCTTGTCCGATCGATAAATCAGTAATCCTCTTGTAACAGAGCACTTGGAATTCGCAGCATAATCTACACTTGACTCCATAAATCAGTAACGACCAGTCACTGGAAAAACATATCTAGCAAGTGAAGCATGATGCCAAATATTTATTTTAAAGTTTTTCAAAATTGTAACATGTCACATTGATCAACTGGTTAACCTCTGCCGCGGTGGAGTAGCCGAGTCGTCTAAAGCACCTCGCTGCGGAGCGCGCGGTTGCTCGCCGTGGAGGTTCGAGTCCTCCCTGGGGCATGGGTGTGTGTGTTTGTCCGTAGGTTAGGTTACCTAGGTTTAAGTAGTTTGTAAGCTACGGACTGATGACCACGCAGTTTGGTCCGATAGATTTACAAACATTTGAACATTTGGTTAACCTCTTCTGGCCGGAATCGTGGATTCAGCCCCTCCCAGACCCAAATCCTGGCTACGACCCTGGTGTAGGAGCATTAAAGAGGTGGTAGGGAGAAGGTAGGGAAAACGTAGGTACATTTTTGTGAGACTGTAGGTATTTTCTCTCTGCCATCTGGCAACACTGCTCCGATATCGGGGGGTTTTACCGACGACAGACATCGGCGGAAAACGGCCGATCGTTTCAAATCAGTACTCCACTATGGGCACGGTCACAATGTACCCGATCTCATCGCCCGAACGTAGATACTTCGGACAACAGTCGGTGAAATTCAAATCAGTTTGTTTTCTTCGGTCAAAACTACCGACGTTCTCACGTGCTAGATATGGACAGTGAGCAACTGATATACTTAGTGAAAGAAAGAAAGAGATGTGGCACCCAAAAGACGATAAATATCACAATCTGGATATAATTCAGAATCTATGGTCTGATATTACAATTTATTGGAAACCCCAAGTTGGTTAAATCCTTTATCAGAAATTTTAGGCGTAAATTATAATCTTAAAAACTATGTTCAATCCGGGATTGTGGCGTATCTTAATGTTATTATAGTGACTCTCTTACGTTGTTTTGCACTGTGATAATCCGGTAACACAAATTATTCTTACTGGTTCTGGCGTTCTTTAACAAGTTGAAAAATCTGTTCTATGAAGTGACCTGTAAACGTGGTGCAGGCTTACGTGTTATTCCGCTTTTCTGTGGTTCCTGTGTTCAAAATTATTGTTAATTTCACACTTGTCTTTCACAAATATACTGACTGACAGTCCAAGTTCAATGTACCATAACTTCATTTCGTTCATCATAATAGGATGTTTCTGGATGACCTACAAGTGCTCTCCATGGATTTCAATACTGAAAAACTGCATGCATTATGTATTTTTATGCTTAACACAACGCATTTAGAGAGATTTTCTCGCTTTTAGTGCATTTGTTTACATAAATACAACGTGACATTTCCATGTGTGATTTTTTGCAGCACTTGCACAGATGACTTTTTGAGGTTACTGTAATGAGGGAAATCGTAGCTTACACAATATAATGTTTGCAACTTTTTTTTTTTTACGTATTAAATAGCACGTTTGTCTATACTTGCAGGTGTTGTGTCTGCTCCATTACACTGGATATCACAACACAAAAATCGTCACTTACACTGGGGTTTGTACACTGATAGGCCTAAGTCACGATTATTAAGTTACGTTGCATATTCTGAGTAGTGGAAGAGGCACAATAACTTTAAGCAGACAGAAAAAGTTATGGTTTCCAACATTATGATAAAACACAGACCTCAATATTTATTCTGTCCGATTTTCCGAACTTCAGTAGCTAATCTAAGAGACAACTGCAGTGCAAGTGTGTACGGAAATCACACATTGAAACGTCGAATAAGTACCGTACTTATGTGAACTTTAAAATTCTCCCGGCGGATCGAATATTCATAGAAGTTTCGGGTATGCAGCCGGTCGTCGTCTAAAACATCACACGATATTTCGGCCAGACACCTGCTAGCCGTCTTCAGGTGAGTCGATGAAGACTGAAGAGTGCGTCCAGCGTTCCACTATATATAGAAAACTTGGCGGTTACAGCGCATGCGTCAAAACATAAACAGACAGGCCACACTGCCGGACGGCAGCGCCCTCGCTGGTGGAGCCGCGGAGTTCAGCTGTCCTCTGCACTGCCACTGCCGTTCACAGCCGACGTCGGCGCTCTCTGTCGTCTTCGATCTGAGCAAATTTTAGTAATGACGGGATTCCATGCTTTGTCAAGATTGTAGCCACTATCCCGATTCATCAAATTTTCCGCGACACGTATTCCCACAGATTCTTTGATAATGGAGTCCCAAAAAGATGTTGCTGTTGTCAAAATTACCGTTTTATCGTACTCCATAGAGTGTCCGGTGGAAATGCAATGTTCAGCAATAGCAGACTTGCTTGGCTGTAAAAGGCGTGTGTTGCGTTTGTGTTCACTGCAACGTTCTTCAACAGTGCGCGTAGTCTGGCCTATATAAGCCATCCCACATTGGCAGGGAACTTTGTAGACACCAGCCTTACGCAACAACAAGTCATCCTTAACCGAACCCAGCAAGTCTGAAATTTTGGATGGTGGGCGGAAAATTACTTTCACTTGAAAATTTTGGAGAATTCTTGCTATTTTAAAAGAAATATTGCCAACAAACGGAAGAAAAGCAAGGGATTTTGCCGGTGTGTCCTCCTCGTTCTCCACTTTTTTGTTCTTCTTTTTAAGTGAGAGAGCCTTACTTATTTGCTGGTTAGAATATCCGTTGTCTCGAAACACTTGCTGGAGGTGAGCCAGCTCTTGTGGCAGACTATCAGCATCTGAGATTGTATGGGCTCTGTGAACAAGTGTTTTAAGGACACTACTGGTTTGCGACGGGTGGTGACAACTTGAAGCCTGTAAATATAAATCAGTATGAGTTGGCTTCCGAAAAACTGAGTGCCCCAAAGAGCCATCATCCTTCCTTTTAACTAAAACATCCAAAAAAGGTAAGCATCCATTTTGCTCTACTTCCATTGTGAACCGGATGTTATCATGAAGAGAGTTGAGATGGTGTAAAAACTTCTTTAGATTATCTTCCCCATGAGGCCATACAATGAAAGTATCGTCTACATATCTCCAAAATACTGTTGGTTTAAGGGGTGCTGATTCAAGGGCTCGTTCCTCGAAGTCCTCCATAAAAAGGTTAGCCACCATGGGAGACAGAGGGCTACCCATGGCGACACCGTCAGTTTGCTCAAAATATTCTTTGTTGAAAATAAAATAGGTCGAGGAGAGAACATGCTGAAAGAGAGCAGTGATATCAGCTTGAAAATATTTACCAATTAGTTTCAAAGAATCTGTGAGAGGAACCTTTGTAAAAAGAGATACCACATCGAAGCTGACTAAAAGGTCAGAGCTACTAAGACGAAGAGCCCCCAGTCTCTTGATAAAATCTGCAGAATTCCTTATATGGTGCGAGCATTTGCCCACCAATGGTCTGAGTAAGGAAGCAAGATGTTTTGCTAAGTCATATGTGGGGGCACCAATATTGCTAACTATGGGACGCAAAGGCAAATTTTCCTTATGGACCTTAGGAAGGCCATACAATCTAGGCGGAACAGAGCCATGTGGTCTTAATCTCTTGATGGTAACTTGAGGTAGTGAGGAAGAGTTTAAAAGAGAAATAGTCTTCCGTTGCACCCGTCCTGTAGGATCATCATCCAACTTTCTATAGGCAGACTCACTTAATAGCCCATACATCTTATCTACGTAAACTGTACGAGGTAGTAGAACTGTTGCATTACCTTTGTCAGACTTCAAAATCACAGTATCAGGATCCTCTCTCAGATTTCGTAGTGCATCCCTTTCTCCGGAGGTTAAATTACTGCGTTGTAGAGGAGCTTTCATCAGAGCACGGCTGGTCTCTCTTCTAATTTCTTCTGCAGCATCCGTCGGAAGGCGTCGTACGGCTTCTTCAACCCCACTCACAAAACTTATTAAAGGAAGTGCTTTGGGTGTAGGAGCAAAGTTTAGTCCTTTACCTAAAACAGATAACGTCATATCGTCCAAAATTTTCTCCGTAAAATTAAAAACGGAACGTCGAGAAGTTACCTCCTGTGGTGACACCTTTTGAGGCAATAGACGATCAAATTTACTCCGCGGCTCCACCAGCGAGGGCGCTGCCGTCCGGCAGTGTGGCCTGTCTGTTTATGTTTTGACGCATGCGCTGTAACCGCCAAGTTTTCTATATATAGTGGAACGCTGGACGCACTCTTCAGTCTTCATCGACTCACCTGAAGATGGCTAGCAGGTGTCTGGCCGAAATATCGTGTGATGTTTTAGACGACGACCGGCTGCATACCCGAAACTTCTATGAATACCGTACTTATGTAAACAAATGAACTAGACGACGCGAATAAATCCTCAAAAATCGTTGTGATAAGCTATAAACTTTCCTAACTGATGTAGGGTTTCACTATTTAAAGCATGAAGGTTAACTGGGGTATGTCTGCACAACTTCAAATAAATTCAGAAAACTGTAGAAATTACTCCTTTTACCGGTACCTCACATATTCGTAAAGATTGTCTGGGAGTAGCAATAACTGAGGACAGTACACAATCCTCGCCACTTTCTTCTTTCGAAACAGGTGTAGCTCATTCGTGCGCATTCGAAGTCTGTATTAGTAACAAAAGCCGCAGTGTAGCACTGATTTCGAAGCATAAAAACGTCGGTGGAATCCATTGCACCCTTTCTTCCAGGAGTACTAGTCTTGCATGGTTCGCAGGAGAGCTTCTGTGATGTTTGGAAAGTAGGAGGCGAGGTACTGGCGGAAGTAACGTTGTGAGGCAGCATCGTGAGTCGTGTCGGGATAGTACAGTCGGTACTGCGCTTGCGCGCGAAAGGCAAAGGTCCCAGGTTCGAGTCCCGGTTCCGGCACACAATTTTAATCTGCCAGGAAGTTTTACATTCCAGACCCTGTATCATTACCGTGACGCTGTCTCCTCTGTATCGTGACAATACAAAACGAGCTGCCCTTCTTTGAACTCTTTCGATGTCCTCCGTCAAACCCACCTGATAAGGATCCCATACTGGGCAGCAATACTCCAAAAAAGGATGGAAAAGCGTAGTGTATGCAGTCTCTTTAGTAGTTCTGTTGCATCTTTTAAGGGTTCTGCCAATAAAACGCAGTCTCTGGTTCCCCTTTCCGACGACATTATGTACGTGTTCTTTCCGATTCAAGTCTGAAGTAATAGTAATTTCTAGGTATTTTGTGGAGTTTATGGCCTTCACTTTTGATTGATTTATCTTGTAAACAAAGTTTAACCGATTTCTTTTCGTACTCATGTGAACGACTTCACTCTTCAGCATTATTTAGCGTCAATTGCCAATATTTACACCATAGTGATATCTTATTTAGATCGTTCTTCAGTTTGTTTTGATCTTCAGATGATTTTACTAGACGGTAAATGACGGCGTCATCTGCAAACAACCTAAGAGAGCTACTTAGATTTTCTTCCAAATCGTTTATGTAAATAAGGAACAGCAGAGAACCAATGACACTACCCTGTGGAACGCCCGATATCACCTCTGTTTTAGTCGATGCCTTACCATCGATTACTACAAACTGTGTCCTCTCTGACAGGAAGTGCCCTGTCCAATCACAAATTTGAGGCGATATACCATAACCACGCAATTTGATTAAAAGCCGTTTGTGCTGCGTCACGAACGGATGAGAAGTGACACTCAGTTCTACCTTATAAGCAATACACGCTTTTTCCATTCGACAAAAGATTGACAGGAACAAAAATATGAGCAAATATAAAGGTAAATAAGATTATGAAAATGACGTGGCAAAATATTACAAATAAAACAATCTAATTTCAATAACTGAATAAAAATAACACGGAAGTCATTTTGATTGAAACTAGAAATTATTTCTGTTGGCGAGATTCGAACCATCAACCTTCGGCAGGAGGCTCCATAGTCTTGTACTTGCGTACGGCCTTCATTGTTTTCAGATAGCTTCTCACAACGCTAATTTGGAGCTACCGAAAAGTTAAGCTTTACGTGAATCATAGTAAGCTCATGTAATGTACGCCAGTCCCTGTCATTATAATACCTGTAAACGTCACAATATATAGCAGGTTGTTCGAAAGGAGCAGCCAGCTCTAGCAGTGTTTGCTAATATGCTGTGTATGAAAAGTATTTATTTAGTTAGCATTGTTGTGCGCGTATTGTTTTTCACGTGCTTATAGTGTGTGATAAAATTCCAAATAAAAGGAACAGACCTATAAATCGGGATCAAACACATATTTATATATAAAGCAGAGTGTCCTTGTGTTTGTGTGTGCGTATTGCATTAAAATCTACAGTTTTGTTTCAATCTTTATGAAATTTTTGCCCACGTAAGCATCAATCCATCAGGACGGTCGTCCCAAGTGTAAGGATCGTGTACAACATATTGTTCACGTTATATGACGTCATAAACAATGATCATCATCGTCATTAGAGACTGATTATGCCTTTCAGCGTTCAGTCTGGAGCATAGTACCTCTAATAAAATTCCTCCATGATCCCCTATTCAAAATGTTCAAATGTTTGTATAGCTTATGCGACTCAGCTACGGGATTATCAGTCCCTAAACTTACAAACTACTTACGAACTAGCTAACACTAAGGACGGCACAAATATCCATGCCCGAGGGGGGATTCGAACCCCAGACCGTAGTGCCCGTGCAGACCGTGACTGGAGCGCCTCAGTCTCCTCGGCCACCGCGGTCGGCGATCCCCTATTCAATCCTAACATTGATGCCTCGTCTGATTTTATGCATTTTACTTCAAAATCATTCTGCACCGAATCTAAGTACTTTCTTCTTGTTCTACGTCGGCTCCTCTTACCCTCCGCTGCCGAGCTCATGAGTCTCTTAGATAACCTTGCTTCTCCCATGCGTGTAACATGTTTAAATGTTTGTAAATCTATCGGACCAAACTGCGTGGTCATCAGTCCGTAACTTACAAACTACTTAAACCTAGGTAAACTAACCTAAGGACAAACACACACACCCATGCCCCACGGAGGACTCGAACCTTCACGTCAAGCAACCTCGCACTCCGCAGCGAGACGCTTTAGACCGCTCTGCTACTCCACCGCGGCCGTGTAACATGACCCCACCATCTCAGTCTGTTCGCTCTAACTGCTTCATCTATGGTGTTCATTCCCAGTTTTTCTTTGATTTCCTCACTATGGACACCCTCCTGCCATTGTTCCTATCTATTAGTACCCGCAATCATTCTTGCTACTTTCATATCTGTAACCTGTACCTTATGAATAAGGTAACCTGTATCCACCCAACTTTCACTCCCATACAACAAAGTTGGTCGAAAGATAGAGCGGTGCAGTGCTAACTTAGTCTTGGTACTTACTTCCTTCTTGCAGAAGAGAGAAGATCTTTAGCTGAGCACTCACTGCATTAGCTTTGCTGCACCTCGATTCCAGTTCTTTCACTATTTTGCCATCCTGTGAGAAAATACATCCCAGGTACTTGAAACGGTCTACCTGTTCAAACTTCGTTCCTCCTATTTGGCACTCAATCTGTTTAAATCTCTTTCCCACAGACGTTACTTTCGTTTTGGAGATGCTGATCTTCATATCATAATCCTTGCACCTTTGATCGAGCTCTGAAATATTAGTTTGCAACCTTTCAATCGAATCGGCCATTACAACTAAGTCATCCACATATGCGAGACTGCTTATTTTGTTTTCACCCATCTTAATCCCGCCCTGCCAGTCTACTGTTTTCAATATATGATCCATGAATAGTATGAACAACAGTGGTGACAGGTTACACCCTTGTCTTACCCCTGAAACTACCCTGAACCATGAGCTTAATTTGCCATCTACTCTAACTGCTACCTGACAGTCTACGTAGAGCACTTTAATATAAATAAACAAACAAACACTGAGATGCGCAAAAAACTGCTGCATCAAAAGATAATGTTGCACATTACCCCCCAAAACCACTGGACCTATTTCAACCAAATTTGGGGCACATATTCCTTACCATGAGGTAATAATGCTGTCGGGGTAAGAACCACATACGAGACACACAATGCGACGAGACTTCCTTCACACACTGTATGAGAATGACACTACTTAGCGACTTGCAACCAACGTTACACATAATTTCGAATCTTTATTAAACTTTTTATCGCTGGCAACCACATCAACAAATTAAAAGGAAAAAACTTTCTCGCTTATTACTTTTCCGCTGTTCATGAAGCAACACTACGGCATTCGGTATGACGTTAGAGTTTATAATTTCTACACTAGAAATTGTAGTCGCAGGAAATTTTACTGCTGCTATACACACATACAGCTCAATGTAATTTAAAAATTGTATCCCTGTACGACACACACTGCATGAGATATGAGCACTGTAACGTTCATGGAAAACCGCACTATCAAGCAGCATGTTTTAATCTATTACTTCTTTACTATAATTGTATTCGCAACAGATTTTACAGACATATGGCACATATACAAATGAATATATACCTGAAAAATTATAAAACTGTACAACATATAATTCAATAAATATGAGGTCGTACGAACTTTATATGTCATTTGTATTTTGATTACTATCTTTCTTTGTATGGATATTGCACTTATATTCTGTACATTAAGCAAGACAGCCTTAATTCTTATACACTCCTGGCCATTAAAATTGCTACACCACGAAGATGACGTGCTACAGACGCGAAATTTAACCGACAGGAAGAAGATACTGTGATATGCAAATTGTTAGCTTTTCACACAACGTTGGCGCCGGTGGCGACACCTACAACGTGCTGACATGAGGAAAGTTTCCAACCGATTTCTCATACACAAACAGCAGTTGACCGGCGTTGCCTGGTGAAAAGTTGTTGTGAAGCCTCGTGTAAGGAGGAGAAATGCGTACCATCACGTTTCCGACTTTGATAAAGGTCGGATTGTAGCCTATCGCGATTGCCGTTTATCGTATCACGACATTGCTGCTCGCGTTGGTCGCGTTCCAATGACTGTTAGCGGAATATGGAATCGGTGGGTTCAGGAGGGCAATACGGAACGCCGTGCTGGATTCCAACGGCCTCGTATCACTAGCAGTCTAGATGACAGGCATCTTATCAGCATAGCTGTAACGTGCAGCCACGCTCTCGATCCCTAGCTCGGAGACCATGGCTACGGTTGCTCTTGACGCTGCATCACAGACAGGAGCGGCACGATGATGTACGCGACGACGAACCTGGGTGCACGAATGGCAAAACGTCGTTTTTTTCGGATGATGGTCGCATCCGTGTTTGGCGACATCGCGGTGATCACACATTGGAAACGTGTATTCGTTTTGCCATACTGGCGTCTCACCCGGCGTGGTGCCATTGGTTACACGTCTCGGTCGCCTCTTGTTCGCATCGACGGCACTTTGAACAGTAGCCGTTACATTTTAGATGTGTTACAACCCGTGGCTCTATCCTTCATTTGATCCCCGCGAAACCCTACATTTCAGCAGGATAATGCATGACCGCATGATGCAGGTCCTGTAGAGGCCTTCCTGGATACGGGAAATGTTCGACTGCTACCCTGGCTAGTACATTCTACAGATCTTTCACCAATTGAAAACGACTGGTCAATGGTGGCCAAGCAACTGGCTCGTCACAATACGCCAGTCACTACTCTTGATGAACTGTGGTATAGTGTTGAAGCTGCATGGGCATCTGTACCTGTACACACCATCCAAGCTCTGTTTTACTCGATGCCCAGGCGTATCAAGGCCGTTATTACGGCCAGAGGTGGTTGTTCTGGGTACTGATTTCTCAGGATCTATGCACCCAAATTGCGTGAAAATGTAATCACGTGACAGTTCTAGTACAATACATTTGTCCAATGAATGCCCGTTTATCATCTGCATTTCTTCTTGGTGTAACTATTTTAATGAGCAGTATTGTAATTCCTATAGTATCGCCTGATTTTCGTAGACAACATACCATTACTCTTGTTTCACTCTTATTAATGTTCACCTTATATCCTTATATTTCTTATGAATTCGAAAGCTCTGGAAAGTGGAAATACACACAGTACATTTGTAAACCACCTCAAATAATATATAATCACTTTACCTTTGTGCAGCAGTAGGCTGTTATAATTTCCCAATATTTGATTCCCATCTTCAGTGCAACTGCTTGCCATGTGGGAAACCCGGATTCGATACCCAGTACCTTCAAGGGTTAATTCCTAATTGGTAGGACCGGAAATGGTGCACTCGGCCTCGTGAGGCCAACTGGGGATCTGCGTGACCAAGTAGTAACAGTTCCAAGTCAAGAAACCCGACAACAACCTAGAGAGCTGGGTGGTGCAGACTACACGCCCCTCAACACGACACGGAATGTCAGAGAATGACACGGTGCTTGGTCGGGCACTATCGGCCTATCTAGAGCCAGAACGTGGAAATTTGCTTTTTATTGTACATCTGCCACAAGCCAAAAAACATCCACTAGAGTAATTTTCAATAGAAGATTCGATTTGCTTCCCACTTGAACAAACTATAATTTCCTATAAAGATATTACCTACTTGTGGTAGGGATCCAATAAAGCTAAAAATTTCACAGGGTAGGAGCTTTATCCTAATTGTAAATTTTTGATCAGGATGTCACAAACTACCCTTTCTTGCAATAAACTTAGTAGTTCGTTGCAGTCCATATTTAATGTATGAGGACGTCCGTCAGTTTGTTCAAAAGCAACAAACACTTGAATTTCATGTCATAGTCTGAAGTCTGTACGTTTGTCAGATGGGATGGTCATAATTATGACCGCGCATATGTCGATCGTCGACGGAATACGGCGATGTCGGTTGCACTGTGGCTGAAGCTTTGGGGAACGTGTAGAGCTGGTAGTTGGGATTGTCTGCTTGTAATGGTTGGTTGTTTGGGACAGGAGGACCAAACTGCTAAGGTCATCAGTCCTCCAGTGTGGAGGGGAAGAAGTGAGGATAGGAAAGGAGGGGAAGGGAAAGGAAATCCAGTCCATGAAGGAAAATTGGAATAAAGACTGCTTTAGTTAGGGGACCCACGCTCGCCGCGCACGTGCTCACGAGAGAACCGTGAGCCCCCTGGGGGGGAGGGGGGAGTCTTCCCTGTGACCGCACGCCTAATGGAGTCGTGATTTTAAAGGTTCGGACGACGACGGTCGTCGGCGGAAACCACCGATGTCACTGTGGCCGCTGCCTTCAAAATGTTCTGAATATACTTGTGGAAAGCCAGGTGATGTGAACGGCTATATTTTGACCGCCTTTGGTGGCGTGCTGATTTTAAAAGATCGGCCAATGTCAGTCATCAACGGAAACCACCAACTCAGTGCTACTGTAACTGAGGCCATGGGAAATGACCTATTCGTATCAATTTCTACTGTGCCAGAGGTTATGATCGCGAAACTACTGGCGTGCCGATTTTAAAAGATCGGCCGATGTTGGTCGACACTGATGTCGGTGCCACTGCGATCGTAGCCTTGGGGACCGCTAGATTTGTGTAAAGCCAGACGATTCGATCGGCTGCATTATGATTGCACGTGATGGCGTTATTTTAAAAGATCAACCTATGTCGGTCGTCGGCAGAAACCACCAATGTCAGTGCTAATGTGGCCGCAGCCCTGGTAGCGATTGGTATTGATATGTGCAATGACGGGCGATGAGATCGTCTGCATTACGACCATGCACCTACTGGAATGCCGATTTTAAAAAATCGGCCGAGCGCGGTATCGTAATTTGCCATTGTCGGTGCTACTGTGGTCGCAGCCTTGGGGATTTTCATTTTTATACATTTCTATAAAGCCAGGCGATGCTATTTGCTCCATTATGATGGCACAAATTGAAGTCATTTTAAAAGAATGACTGATGTCAGTCATGGGCCGAAACCACCAATGTCAATGCTGTTATGGCCACAGCCCTGTGACACGACCTATTCCTTTCAATTTGTGCAATGCCCGACGTTGAGATCGGCTACATTACCACCGCGCACCTATTGGCGTTCTGATTTTAGAAGATCGGCCGATGTCGGTCTTTGGTGGGATCCATCGATGTCGGTGTCACTGTGACCACAGCCTTGATGAAGACATTCTAGTTGTATATATTTGCGTAAAGCCAAGTGATTCAATGTGCTGCATTATGATTTCGCTTTGTGTCGTAATTCTAAAAGATCGGTCAATGTCGGTCAACGCGGAATCCACGAGTTTGATACCAGTGTGGTCAAAGACATGGGAGACATCCTATTTATGTCAGTGTGTGCAATGCCGGGCAATGAAGCTGGCTACAGTATTACCGCCGCACCTACTGACATGCCGATTTTAAATGATCGGCCGATGTCGGTCGACACCACTGCAAGCCATCGATATCGGTACTACTGTGGCGGCAGCCTTGATAAGCATTCGATTTTTATACAGTTGTTTGAAGCCAGGCACTGCGATCGGCTGCATTATAATTGCGCGCTGTGGTGTAATTTTAAAAGATCGGCCGATGTCGTTCGTTGGTGTAATCTTCGATTGTAGCGACAGACTTGGGAAACATACTATTTGTTCCAATCGTGCAGTAAGGTTGGCTACATTATCACCGCGCATAGATTGGCGTGCCGGTTTCAAAAGATCGGCCGATGTCGGTCGACACCACCGTAAACCATCGATATCAGTGCCACAGTGGTCACAGCCTTGGAGCGCATTAGATTTGTATTCGTCTGTCTAAAGTTACACACTGCGATCGGCTGCATTATGATTGAGTGTTGTGAAGTAATTTTCAAAGATCGGCCGATATCGGTCGTCGGCGGAATCCTCGATTTTGATACCATTGTTGCTACAGAGTTGGGAAACGTCCTATTTATACCAAGCTGTGCAGTGAAATTGGCTACATTATTACCGCGCATCGACTGGCGTGCCGGTTTTAAAATATCGGCCGACGTCGGTTGACACCGCTGTAAACCACCGATATCGGTGACCACAGTGGTCACAGCCTTGGGGCGCATTAGATTTTTATTCGTGTGTCTAAAGCCACGTACTGCGATCGGCTGCATTATGATTGTGCGTGTGAAGTAATTTCAAAAGATCGGCCGATATCGGTCGTCGGCGGAATCCTCGATTTTGATACCATTGTTGCCACAGACTTGGGAAAAATCCTATTTGTACCAATCGTGCAGTAAGGTTGGCTGCATTATTACCGCGCATCGACTGGCGTGCCGGTTTTAAAAGATCGGCCGATATTTGTCGACGCCGTCGTAACCCGCCGATGTTAGGTAGGATGTTATTTGCGCAGAAGTGGCGCGGCAGGGCGCAGACTTATGCGCGCGCGTGTACGGGGCTGGGGCTGGGGCGGTGCGCAGCTGCGCTTAGATTGTTGCATCCGCGCGCTGAGTAGATAAGTGGGCGCGCGGGCCGGCGGCGGGCAGTGCGCCGCGCGCCTCGCCATGGCTCGCACGCCGCCGCTCGCCAGCGCCTCGCACGACCTCCACATCGATCTCGGCCGCCTGCCGCCAGCAGCCGCCGCCGCCGCCGCCGCGCACGGTAAGCGAGGCCCACGTGCGCCCGCCGCTGTAAACAAACTCTTCGCGCGCTCACTACCTACTCTACCGTGCAGTACAGCTGGGTTTGAACTTGACTCGAACAATTTACGTCACGGTTCGGGAAATGTTCGAACTTTCGATCACAACGCTATCTAGCAATGCTAGGGAGGTACTATTTCTACGATTTTCAAGATGATATTCATAAATCTTTTCTGTGCTTTGCAGTAAACGATTTATAACGAAGATAGGGTGTCATTAATGTATTATGGGGATTAATAAGTGTGAAATTCCAAGTATAGTTGCTTCCAGGGTGCAGGTAGGTTATAAATAAACGATAGCGATCGCGATTAAAAATTATAGTGCTGCAATCTAGCGGCTCCTGTTCATACTAAGTACAGAACAGTTCGTGCACTGTTTATTCTGAGGTTGCAATTACAGTTTATTTTTGTATGACTTATTTCCGTTATTGGGTATTAAGTTTCTAATGTTTTCCCTATTTCATCTCTTTATCTTGTTTTCAAGGCAATTGAAAGGTGGTAACATTTTTATCTGTTACTATACTGTAGTAAAAAGTAATGGAATAGTCATTTGCAACCTGTCTCTTATAATCACATTAAAAGTAATTTCTACTTATGAAGGATTCACATTTTTTCCCTTTTAATGTTAGCCGTCAGTAATGAGGTGCAGTACTTCCGTTCTAGTAGCAGATATTTTGTTCATCAATGGATCATATCTTGCAGTGAGACCAAACACGTCACGTATGAACTGTTTTAAACAAAATACACAGTTTTTCATACTGTCGCCCTTCTTTTACTTTACATGTACTTCCTTGAAATTAGTTCTGAGCAAAGTGATAGCCCGCTAGCTTCACAAATTCCCTCGTATTGTTGGCAGATATGCAGCGCCAGTCATTTATAATCTGAGTGTTCGAACAGATCGATACTGTATCGAGTTCTCTGCTGTATCGGGAAATCCCGAACATGTTCGAACGCGAGAATCATTTGCCCAGCCCTACTGTGCAGTGCCTCGGTTGTGTCACAGTGATATACACGACGCATTTTTTTTTTTTTTTTTTTTTTTTTTTTTTTTTTTTTTTTTTTTTTTAGTGTGGCTTAGTCGTAAAGTGCCAGGCTACAGACTGAGAGGTCTCGGGTTCGAGCCCCGCCCGGTTAAATTTTACTTTTCGTTCTAGCGACTTCGCGTGATTATGATGGCAAAGGTTCCTGAATGGCGACAAAATCGCGCGACGTTGGCATTAGTCAGTCTCGTGATAACGCAAATGTTTGATCTCGTTGTACGAGAACAATTAATTTTACTGACGGCACAAGGATATATGCAAGATCTTAAACATGGCTGTAGTTCAGCAACGATGGAACACGATCAAATAGTGCTCACGCCGTGCTCACTCGACCTGTGTGTGGCGTTGCTACACAATTTTTATCTTGCAGACGTTAGTTTTAAAATTTTATATTTTATTCCACGACATGGATTCAGCTACATATGCCAACTTGATTTTGTTTAACAACTACTTCATTGTGAGCTAAGTGTAACTTCTGAAGGAGGCAAAATTACTTTCGATGAAACCTGGGTCAAGGTTTACGTATATAAACCATTTTTATGAAACTGGTTGGCTGAAATTTTGTTCACTATCTAATATATAAAGCAGTGTCCGTATGTTTGTACGTGTTGCATACAAATCTAGAGTTTTGTTCCAACCTTTATGAAATTTTGTACACGTAAGCTTCAATCCATGAGGACGGTCGTCGTAAGTGTAAGAATCACATACGATACATAGTTCACGAGATATGACGTCATAAACAATGAGATGCGCCAAAAACTGCTGCATTTTGTGACAATGCTGTTCATTTTCTCCTAAACCATTGGACCTTTTTCAACCAAATTTGGTACACACGTTCCTTACCGTGAGGTAACAATTGCTGCATACGGCACATGTTTCAAAAGATATTACGCCATAACCAATAGAAATCGCAAAAAAATGCCATATAATGCGGCGAGATTTTCGAAATACACTGTATGAGAATGACAGTACTTAGCGACTAGCAACAAACTTTAAACATAATTTCAAACCTTTATTACACTTTTTCTCGCTGGCAACCATAGTAAAATGATGAAAGGAAGAAAGTTTCTCGCTTACTATTTTTCCGCTGTTTATGGAGTACACCTCCGGCTCTCGGTATGACGTTACAATTTATAATTTGAACACTAAAAATTGTAGCGAAAGGAAATTTTACAGACAGTATACACATATATAGTTGAATGTAGCTTCTAAATTGTATCACATTACGACACATAGTTCATTAGATATGAGCACATAAACAGTAACGTTCATGGGAAAACGCCCCATCATGCACCAAGTTTTAATGTATTACTTCTTTACTACTAATTGTATTCCCGAGAGATTTTACAGACCTACAGCCCTTAAACAAATGAATATATACCTGAAAATGGCAGGAATAAATAAATAAATAACCGGGCAACGCTGGGTTTCCAGCTAGTTTGATATATACAAGAATCTGTTAACCTTAGAGTAAGAACAGCATTACTTATTTATTTCGTAGTGTGTACTAAACTAATCAAGTCATTCTAAATGATTCAGATTTCTAATATTAACACATTGGCAATGATTTTCTACCGTCTTGTCGATATTGCCAAGATAATCACGCGAGGCCGCATGGACGGAGGTAAAACTTTACCGTCACCCCTTCCCCCCGACTCAGTCCGAACATTGTTAGCGATCACCTTACTATAACCAAGTATTTTGCGAGATATCCCCCAACTGTTTGAAATTTCAAATTAACCCTGTTTATTGATAATTAATTCAAGGAATAAATACATATTAACCGTTTCAGACCTGGTGTCCAACATATTGGACACTGACTTTTTTAATTTTAGAACTTTGAGGCCCAGTGCCCTCTTTAATGGACATCTGTCGCTTTTAGTTTCGTGCTTCTTGCTGACATTAGTCACCACAATGGCGTGCTACAATGAAAAACAGTGAACATGGTGGACCCATTACGGAGTGCGTCAGACTTCATATCATTAGTTCAAATTATTTCATGTATTAATTTATGAATTTTGCACAAATAACACTTTGCGACTGAAGTTCCATAATATTATGGAATGACATATATAACTGTTGACTTCTTATTTCACAACCTTAACTGCCTTCCAGACCCGGTGGTCAATTTGACATTTTTATTATATTGGAAACCAAGTATGAAAAATTTTAATTTTGTTTTAATATATAATACAGAGGGGTCTTATAGACACGAATAAGTGCAAGAATACGTTTTATTCAATTTTTTAAAATCATTCAAAACTGAAGGAGTTAAAATCTTGTATACGTTGTATTTATGTTCTACAATATTTATTAGTTCGTTATGAACCAGTGTTCGGCTGATTAGCCCAACGACAGATAACTGAATAGTGTATTACTGAGTATTACGTTATGTGATTTTTATTAATTAATTATGTATTTATTTTTATTTTTTGTTTATCTGTTATTAATTTTTTATGTCTTGATCGTAGTACCATCTCACAAAAAAATGGAGAGCAAAGAGCTTGCAGTAGAAGAGATTTGTTTCACAGTATTACCGATTAATGATATCATATGTCGTCACTGGTTAATATTTACGGGCATGGTTCTTATGAAAAACTGGATCTTTTAAGTCTTCTCTAAACATTAACTTTCGAACACCCTGTATAATTCCACATCTTCAGACCTACGTACTTTGCGTAACACAATATTATGATGCGTACTTCCGGCCAAGTTGGATGTTATTTTTAGGCGGTTTCCCACATAAGGTAAAGCAGTCAACAATCCGAAGATTGGTTTGAACACCACAGTGCTTTACTAGGCATGGTCCTGTTTGGAGGTGGTATGCCGTTGCCTTCCTCCGACCTTCGAACTTACCCAGCCAGTTATAGGGGGACCTACAGTTTAACGTGGGTTCCGAACCACGGTGCTACTCGGTATTTTTCACATGAGCAATACTGGCAGAGGTGAAAGAAGTGGAAATTGACAGATAAAAATCCTAGGACCTGGCGGGGATCGAACCCGCGACCTTTGGATTTGTAGTCTGGCACTCTACCACTGTGCAACCGAGGCGCACTCATACATATAACTCGGTAAATACCGCGCTGATATCCATATCCTGCTTGAGCTACCTCTTAAGCAGATAATTTGAGACATTCTTGCAATTGAACATAAGACTTACAATGGTCACAGACATATGGGGTGCACAAATTTGTTCTGGAGGGGGAGGGTCAGACACAACATCCGGCAGCAACTTTCAGCAGTAACAAAAATTGCCATAATCCATATAACAATAATATTTCTTTTTGTGTGTATTTACAGGTAACAGAAGTCATAGGATAGTGATACGCACATATTCCGATGGCAGCAGTATCGCAAAAAAATGTTATAAAAGGGCGGTGTATTGTCAGAGCACTCATTAGTATTCCGTTCATTCGAGTGCGTTCGTTTCCGACCCCAGCGATGGGAATTAACAGACTTTTAACGCGGAATGGTATTTGGAGCCAGACGCATCAGACATTCCATTTTGGAAATCGTTACGGAATTCATTATTTCGAGATTCACAGTGTCAATATTTGGCCGAGAATAGCAAGTTTCAGGCTTTAGCTCTCACCACTGACAACACAGCGGCTGACGGCTTGCACCTAATGACACAGCAGGGCGTTGTGAAAAGTTGTCAGTGTTAAGAGCAAAAAAATGTTCAAATGTTAGTTAACCTATTGGACCAAACAGCTTGTTCATCGGTCTCTACATTTACAAACTACTTAAACTAACTTACAAGTAAGACAACACACACATCATGCCTGAGAGAAGACTCGAACCTCCGGCGAGCGGCCACCCAGGTGTAGCATGATGCCTCAGACCGCGCGGCTACTTGCGCGGCACACTTGTAACGATACGTGAAAAAACCGCAGAAATTAATGTGGGACGTACATGTGTTAAGACAGTGCAGGGAAATTTGGAGTTGAAGGGCTACGGCAGCAGACCATCGACTCGATAGGCTTTGCTAACAATTTGACATCGCTTTCAAGCCTCTGGGCTCGTGAACACACCAGTTTAACCCTTAGGCTTGGTCAGATGAGTCCCGACTTAGTTTGGCGGGAGCTGATGGTTGTGTTGGAATGAGCTGCAGACTCCTCGAAGAAAATAACCCAAGTTAACAAGGCACTGTTCAAGATGGTGGCTTCTTAAAGGCGTGAGCTGTTGTTACAGGAAAAGGATTGGGTCATCCGGTCCAATTGAACCCATGATTCACTGTAACTAATGTTCGTCTACTTTGCGACCATTTGCAGACATTCATGAACTTCATGTTCCCAAACAACGATGCAGTTTTGAACGTTGACAATGCGCCACTTCACCGGGCCACACATGTTCGGGACTGGTTTGAATGACATTCATTAACAATTCCAGCGGACGATTTGGCTACACAGATCGCCCACATGAATTCAATCGAACGTTTATGGGACGTAATCGAGAGATCGGTTCGTGCACAAAATCCTGTAATGGCAACACTATCGCAGTTATGGACGGCCGTAGAGATAGCATGGTTCAATATTCTTGTAGGGGACTTGCAACGACTTGTTGAGCCCATGCTACGTCAAGTTGGCTGCACTTTAGATCCAAATTAGGTCCGACATTATATTAGTAGATAACGCATGACTTTTCACCTCTGTGTATGTACTGCAGCAACACCCTCAGATGCCGGCCGAGGTGACTGAGGCGCTCCAGTCACGGTCAGCACGGCCACTACGGTCAGGGGTTCGAATCCCCCCTCGGGCATGGATATTTGTGCCGTCCTAGTTCGTAAGTAGTTTGTAAGTTTAGGGACTGATGACCCCGTAGTTAAGTCCCATAAGCTTAACAAACATTTGAACATTTTGAACACCCTCAGATGGAACTTTTCGATTGCCGTTTACAGAATTATCATTCAGGCTCAATTCTCAGTATGAGAAAAATAGAATCAGTCTACATCGATTGCAAAGCACTCGTGTGAGTCATCTTAGGAGAAATCGATGTGATTAACATCTCATGCTGTACGTAAACAAAGAAGGTAGCACGAACGGTAAGTGGTTTATTCGACCAAAGGGATGCAGCAGTTCTACTAAAGAAACTGCCTTCACTTCACTTGTCCGTCCTATTTTGGAGTGTTATTGCGCATTGTGGGATCCCCACCAGGTGTGACTGACAGACGATTTAGAGAAAGTTCAGAGAATGGCAGCTCGTTTTGTACTATCTCGATATAGGGGAGAGAGGGTCACAGGAATGATGCACGAGTTGTGAAAAATCATTAAAAGAAAGACGTCATTTGTTGCGACGAGATCTATCTGCGAAATTTCATCCGAATGCGAACATATTTTGTTAGCTCCTATCTAAGTAGGAAGACATGATCATGAAAATAAAATAAGAGAAATCAGATCGAAAACGAAAAGATTTAGATGTCCTTTTTCCGCGAGCTATTAGAGAATGGAATCGTAGAGAAACGTCATAAAAGCGGTTCGATGCACTTCACTGTGGCTTGCAGAGTATTTACGTAGATGTAGATCACATGAAATGACAGCACTTTAATGTGGACGCCATCTGTAACACTTAAGCGTACGTAGAAAATTGTCGAGAATACCGGTATACCGTAATTTCCGAAGTATCGCTTCCGAAGGGACCGTGAAAAGAAGAATAATGGTTTCATAATACCCGGTACAATGGGAAGTACTCTCTCGCATGCAGTTCCCTGTGGACGTCAGACCATGGATGTAAATGCACAACTGGATGGCCGGAAGGGGAACAGAAACTCCGTTGCCCCACAGGGCGAATCCAATAAACACAATGAGCTGGTTTGTTTGCCCGGCGACGCACGCGCGGAACCAGTCGGCTTGCAGCGGCGGTGTTGCAGGGCGCTGACCAGTGCTGTACCGCGGCCGGAGTTGAATGGGGCGGCCGCCCTCGCGGACGCTGCCGGCTGGCTGCTGACTGCGTGTTGTTACTCACTCAATGGCGGCTCATTTGATCAACCGCGGCCGCCTGCCGCCTGTTCACACACAGCTGTCTCGCCGTCGTCCCTTCGCGGACTGCGTCGCACTTCTCTACGGTCACAGATACGACACGTATTAATAACGCGTTTCTCGAGAAAGCAATTATCCGTTTCTAACATGCTTTTGGAACGTTGTCCTAGCGTAAAAAGTCGTGTGATATTCTTTGTACGATGTTCTTTAGTTTTGGAGACTAGGGGTCTGCATCTGGTGTTGCGGTCGCTCGATCTGGAGAATGCACGGAGATCCGTGGCAGTCCGATAGATGTCAATGTCGTCGCTTTGCACGCAGCGATCAAATGCATTCGATTTTCCTCGTGCTCGTTCCAGCATGCCGTACTCGAAATGCCCGACCGTCTACTCTGAGTAGCGCAAGTTTAGTTTATACTGTCAAACACTGAAGGAGACTAAAGCAAATTACTAGGTATCAGTCCTGGATATGATATCGGAAGTTATGTTATTTTTATATGATGCAGAATGGCTATGGGAAGAAAAGCGTGTCTAAAGAAGCAAAAATTGTTAACATCCAATATTAATTTAAATGTTAGAAAGTCCTTTCTGAAAGCATTTGTCTGGAGTGTAGCATTGTATGGGAGTGAAACGTAGACGATAAGGAGATCAGATAAAAAGATGACAGAAGCTTTTGAAATGTGGTGCTACAGACGAATGATGAAAATTAGATGGGTGGACCACGTAACTAATGAGGAGGTGCTTAACTGAATTGGGGACAAAAGGAGTTTCTGGCGTATCCTGACTAAGAGAAGGGATAGATTGGTTGGACACATTTTGAGAAATCAAGGAATTGTCAACTTAGCATTAGAAGGAAGCGTGTGGGATAAAAATCGTAGAGGGAGACCGAGGGACGAATACAGTAAGCAGATTCAAAAGGATGTAGGTTGCCGAACGTATTCTCAGATGAAGAGACTTGCACAGGACCGGATAGCGTGGAGAGCTGCATCAAACGAGTCTACGGACTGAAGAGCACAAAAACAAACATGTGATTTTTACATTTCCACATTCAGAAAACAATATAAAGACGTACAAATTTTTCCCTCAGCGATAACCAATTGTAATGGAGAAGTTTCTTCTTTACATTAGCACATACCTAATATCATAGAAATAATTAATTCTTAGTCATTTCTCATGACGTTGTGAAAAGAAATGCACCTAATTGCATATAATTTTGCCGGCCGCGGTGGCCGAGGGGACTGAGGCGCTCCAGTCACGGTCTGCACGGCCACTACGGTCGGGGGTTCGAATCCCCCCTCGGGCATGGATGTTTGTGCCGTCCTTAGTCTTAGGTAGTTCATAAGTAGTTTGTAAGCTTAGGTACTGATGACCCCGTAGTTAAGTCCCATAAGTTCTACAAACATTTGAACATTTTTTTGAGCATATAATTTTGTGACTTTTTTCCTGACAGACAAATTTCAGGCTTCCTAAACACTTTTAACATCGTACATGAGATATTAAATATTTTAGTATACTTTCGTGGCTCGGTAGCACAGTGGTAGAGTGCCAGACTATGAATCCAAAGGTAGCGGTTTCGATCCCCCGCCAGGTCCTATGATTTTTATCTGTCACTTTCCACTTCTTTCACCTCTGGCAGTGTTGTTGTTGTGAAAAATACCGAATAGCACCGTTGTTCGGAATCCACGTTAAACTGTAGGACCCCCTATAACTGGCTGGGTAAGTCAGTTCGAACGTCAGAGGAAGGCAACGGCATACCATTTCCAAACAGGACCATGCCTAGTAAAGCACTGTGGTGTTCAAACCAATCGCCGGATTGTTGACTTTTTTTTTTTTACTGATTATATAGTTTTATTTCTGACTAATCGAATCGCCCATATCATATTCGTTCCCATTCTCCCTGCAGGTAATATTGCATGCCTGCAGAAAAGTTAGAGATGTTTGATATTGATGTTGCCTAAAATCGCAGGTTACAGAGAACTGGCATCAAGATTTTTCATAACAACTAACGTCATCTGTGAAACTTTCAAATGTTTTCATTTTTCCTGTGTTCTATATTTTTTAATTTGCCTACAGCATTGGACACTACGATGCATGAATACTCGTGTTTGCGACAACAAAACAGATGTGAGTACAGTTCCACAGGCTGGTGGCAGTACTTTGTATCAGACGCAGCGTCACCCAGCAGTAACACACAGCTGTTGTGGCAGGCATAAGGCGGTCTGTGCCCTATTCGATCAACGCGACGCAGTCGACCAAGCGGCAGCCCGCTCCCAACACAAGTCTGTGGCAGATCCAAAGGGAGGGTCATGGGGGGGGGGTCACGATACCCCCCCCCCAAAAAAAATATATATATCAAAATAATATATAATTTTGCTGAAATATTTTCGGTTTTAGAAAGGAAGCATGTTCGAAAAGTAACGGCAGTATATATTTTTTTAAATAATTTAATTTATCTTTCTACATCACAATAACCAGTTTCAATATCCTCAGTAAAACGACTATTGTTTGCTTATGACCACGCCTTTTCGAACCCCTTCTCCTCTTCCCACGTACGTGACTGAAATAATGAGCTTTCTTTTATTTAATACAATCGTATAGCCACAGTTTGCATGCCAAACTCCAGTCGTAGTGCTAATTGAAATACTTCGATTTAACACTGTGTAAATTATGACGTTATCAAATATGCTACTGTAGTTCTTAAATTAACTACGTGACATAAAGTTTGTAAAGTGGTGGACAAATTTTCAAAAAACAGTATTTTACAGAATTGCAGACTATTTATTAATACGCTGAGAAGATGTGGCATTTTTTGAAGATAGGACGTTAAACCGTAACCTTCCTGCCTTCCATTTTTGTGCTATTTACTGGCATAAACAAATTTTTTGATATTGTTACTATTATTTTTACAGTAAAATGTGCTATTATGGAAAAAATCAATATAAAATAATTGTATTAAAATTATTAATTCTATCGTTAATAAAATCGTACATATGTATGCTACGTTGAAAGTGAGCTTGACGCTAAGGTATATTTTTCAAGTGGTGGCGGGCGGGGGGGGGGGGGTAGGAGTGACCGAAAACACGAACTGTGACCAGTGACCCCCTCCAGAATCGAATTCTCGATCCGCCCCTGCTCGAAGCAACGGCATTCGAGCGCAGCGCGCTCGAGCGAGTAAAGTTCCCAAGCCGCGGCCGAGCGCATTGAGGCGCTATGCTCCGATGCTCGAGGCCGTTCCCAGTCGGGGGTTCGAATCCCCCCCTCGGGCATGGATGTTTGTGTCGTCTTTAGTATAAGAGCCGGCCGCGGTGGCCGAGGAGACTGAGGCGCTCCAGTCACGGTCTGCACGGCCACTACGGTCGGGGGTTCGAATCCCCCCTCGGGCATGGATATTTGTGCCGTCCTAGTTCGTAAGTAGTTCATAAGTAGTTTGTAAGTTTAGGGACTGAAAACCCCGTAGTTAAGTCCCATAAGCTATACAAAACATTTGAACATTTTTTAGTATAAGGTAGTTCATAAGTAGTTTATAGGTTTAGGGACTGATGACCCCGCAGTTAAGTCCCTTAAGCGTAACAAACATTTGGACTTTTTTTAAATTCCCAATATGCAGACTTGTAACGGAGATTGGCCAACTCCCTGCACCAAGGCTGTCCAACATACGCCTACAATGCGGCCCGCGTTGCCTAAGAATCCGCCATACCCTGACGAAGAGGTTCCTTTTTCAGACACAGTAAAAAGTGCAATTCTTCACTAGTGAGGCCCATTTCACTCTTGTCCCTGCCAATAAAGCGTTCTCGCGTGTACACCATGCCGTAATGCTTATCTTGTTCGAGAAGCAGACAGGGGAAAGACAGTTGTGTCACTGGGAGTCGTCTTAATCAGGAAATCAAAAATGTTCAAATGTTTGCGAAGCTTAAGGGACTTAACTGCGGGGTCATCAGTCCCTAAACTTACAAACTGCTTATGAACGACCTTATACTAAAGACAGCACGAACATCCGTGCCCGAGGGAGGATTCGAACCCCCGACGGGGAGCGTCCTCGCTCTTCGAGCATAGCGCCTCAATGCGCTTGGCCTCTCCGCCGTGCCGGCCGCGGTGGCCGAGGGGACTGAGGCGCTTCGGTCACGGTCTTCGCGGCCACTACGGTCGGGGGTTCGAACCCCCCTCGGGCATGGATATTTGTGCCCTCCTTAGTTGTAGCTAGTTCATAAGTAGTTTGTAAGTTTAGGGACTGATGACCCCGTAGTTAAGTCCTATAGACTCTACATACACTCCGCCGTGGCATCAAGAAATGAAGGGACACTGAATTCCGACAAGTACATTTCTCTTTCCCGAAAAACACGGAATCAGTTTTAGGAAAGATTCACAGATTTTACAAATCAGGAGTTCTATATGAAAGTGTTCCTATATCCTTTTGAGGTTAAGGTTTGAAGGCTGCGTGTTACATCAAACTGTGTTGATTGACGTCAAAAGTAATGAGAGCCTTAAAACAACCTCTCATAGCTGCTGGCAGAATGGAGGGATATAATTTTATGAACAAATATACAGTATCTACATAGTCAATTTAGCACTTCGTCAGGTGTCCTTAGAAGCAAATACATTTTAGGTTATTTTTATTATTATTATTATTTTAAATGAATGAAACATGTAAAATCTATAACTAGATCTAACAGACGGCCATCTAACTTGAATTCTCAGACATCGCACATAATCCAGATTAAGTGTACCTTTATTGTTCATTTTACTTTTCATTAATTACATGTTTCATGGATGTTTGTGTCGCCTTTAGTATAAGGTAGTTCATTAGTAGTTTGTAAGTTTAGGGACTGATGACCCCGCAGTAAAGTCCCTTAAGCTTAACAAACATTTGAACAATTTTGAATACATTTAGAGACTCAAAATTTTATCAGAGAAAGACAGTGACCTGCAGAAAAGAATTTAGCAACCAATCAAAATACCCGAAGACAGCAATGTCACTATATCCACAAAGGAAACAAAAACGATTGTTATTAGGAAGAGACCCCCATAAGAAGAAAAATATTGGTGAGAAATACAGCAGACAATGGTGTGTCCATGTTTTACGATGTAGGGAAGGCAGATGACTTCATACCTACATGTCTGCGTGTCGGAAGGATTGGACATTGCAGCGACTACAACTGCCAACAATACGAGAACTCGATTCGTAATATGCAGTATAAAACAGCATCAGTTATGTAATTTATTGATGGCATTTGAAAATTTTTGCCGGACTGGAATTCCAACCCGGATTTCCTGCGTTTTATGAGCGGTCGCATTCCTCATTGTGCTGTGCACTCGACCGACCGAACTGGTGAGCACACGCGACTCCTACGGGAGGACGCCGGTTCAAACCCGCACCCCGTCTACGTCTACATAAATTCTAACATTTAAGTGCATGGCACAGGGTCATCCAGATTAAGTTTTCTGCGATTTCCCTTCAAGCAAATGCAGGGATGGTTTCTTTCAAAGGACACTCTCTATACCCTTCCCCATCTTTAGCAAAAACAATACGAGATTACGCTCCATTTCTAATGACTACGGTGGGGAATCTTTTTTGTTGGCCGCGGTGGCCGAGGGGACTGAGGCGCACCAGTCACGGACTGCACGGCCACTATGGTCGGGGGTTCGAATCCCCCCTCGGGCATGGATATTTGTGCCGTCCTAAGTGTAAGCTAGTTCATAAGTAGTTTGTACGTTTAGGGACTGATTACCCCGTAGTTAAGTCCCATAAGATTTACAAACATTTCAACATTACCGTGCACGCGTCCCGGATAGACCACACTACTTACGAGTGCTCATATATTTCATTACGTAGCCTAATTTCCTCACAGGGAGGGACCTTTGTTACGAAAGTCGCATGCCTTCTTTGGTTTAAATACATGTCCTTTGACTGCGTTTAACGATGTAACCAATGCAGATGTCGCTATTTTGTAAAAATAAATAAATGAATAAAAATAAACAAATAGACCTTGACTTTGTGAGAACCGTAGCTGTGATATTATAATATTTGTAATTAAAACAGAGACCAGCCACAAGCATGGTATGAAAACGTTTATTTAGACAATAAAAGGTTTCGGATTTTCTTACAAATCCGCTTTCAGATTGTTCACATCCTTACCAGTCGGAGCATCGTTTTATTCCTAGGATAGACAAAAAGGTGTTTTGTTTACTATTTCCTGAAGTTGACGTTAGGTACCTAACGTAAGATTGTGGCAGGTCGCTGTTTTAATTGTAAACATTTCAATCCAATGTCATAGAGACATGCATGCGTTTAGACAATGCGCGGCATATCTAAGATAGATTCGGTCCGGCGGTGGCAGCGTGCACGAATAGCTAACTGTTAACGCTACTGCACGCGAAAAGCGCGATATCCTAGTTTTAATCCCAGCCCGCAACCAATTTTCACATTTCAACAATTAATTGTAAAATGATGCTGATTCATAGTTGCAAATTCGAAGAGAACAGGCCAAAAATTTTAATGATCTGGCAAGGAGACCACACGGTTATCGGACTTTAGAATTTTCTGATATTTTTGGTACGTGAAGTTCGGAACTCAGATGACAATAGGCCAAAGCCATTCGACGCAACTCTGACAAAATTCTGGAGAAAATCGACTTTGAAGTTTTGCAGTACAAGTAAGTAGCAATAAGTATAGCACTTGCACCATCTGTCGGTGTAACGCAACTGGTAGCGTCGTGGCCTCACAACCATAGCGTCTGTGGTTCGAATCCCGCTCTGGCGGAAATTATATATATATATATAATCATTTACAAATTAAAACATTTTGGGATCTCAAATTTCACGTGTTGGGTCAGTTTTTATGTGTATGTAGACGAGCTGAATACCTCGTCACCGAGAACGATGGTTGAGTAGGTTAGCTGCTTGGCCATTAGTAGCTATGGAGATCACTTTCCAAACAATAGTGCCGTAGCTCCTACTGAAATCAAAGAATACTGTCGTCAACTACTAGTGCAGCCAGTACTGTATAACAATTGTAACTAATGTTTTCTGATTGTAAGCATCATTATTAGCTACTTTTTATAAAATATAGAAAATTACGAATAAACAAAAAAAGTACATATTTCGTGAAAATTACAGTTAGATATTAAAATTGTGTAAGTATACGAACACAACTAAAAAAGATGAAAAAAATTCGTTACGGCAGGATTCGAATCATCCACATGAGGGTTGTAAGGCCACGACACTATGACCTAAGCTACACAGACAGATGCTACGACTGTTTGAGTTATTGATACTTACGGCTCTGCGCCTCGGTTGCACAGTGGTAGAGTGCCAGACTACAAATCCAAAGGTCGCGGTTAGATCCCGGCCAGGTCCTGAGATTTTTATCTGTCACTTTCCACTTCTTTCCCCTCTGGCAGTATTGCTCATGTGAAAAATACCGAGTAGCACCGTGGTTCGGAACCCACGTTAAACTGCAGGTCCCCCTATAACTGGCTGGGTTAGTCAGTTCGAAGGTCGGCAACGGCTTACCACCTCCAAACAGGACCATGCCTAGTAAAGCACTGTGGTGTTCAAACCACTCTTCGGATTGTTGACTGCTTTACCTTACTTAATGTCTCCTTGCAAAACTTCAAAGTCGATTTTCTGGGCCGCGGTGGAGTAGCCAAGCGGTCTAAGGCGCCTCGCTGCGGAGCGTGTGGTTGCTAGCCGTTGGAGGTTCGAGTCCTCCCTGGGGCATGGGTGTGTGTGTTGTCCTTAGGTTAGTTTAAGTAGTTTGTAAGCTACGGACTGATGACCACGCAGTCTGGTCCGATAGATTTACAAATATTTGATTTTCTGGAGAATTTCTGCGAGTTGCGTCGAATGGCTTTCTTTGGCTGGTTGTTATTTAAGTTTTGAACGTCACGTACATAAATATTTAAAAAATCTAAAATCCGATACCCATGTGGTCTTCTTGTGAGATGTGATTTCACATGCTCGTATGACATAGATACAAACAAGAAAGTAGCAAAATTCGGTAACATGTGGAACAGATAAATAGAAATGAAAAGTAACAAGACTGACGCTTTTTAATGTAATATGCTACTGAGGTCAATCATGGGTCGTTTAAAAACGACGATAAAGTAAGATCCAGGCAGCTGAAACAGATTTCAAATGTTCAAATGTTTGTTAAGCTTATGGGACTTAACTGCGGGGTCATCAGTCCCTAAACTTACAAACTACTTATGAACTACCTTATACTAAAGACGACACAAATATCCATGCCCGAGGGGGGATTCGAACCCCCGACCGTAGTGGCCGTGCAGACCGTGACTGAAGCGCCTCAGTCTCCTCGGCCACCGCGGCCGGCGAAACAGATTTCATACCTTTGTGAATGAGTGAACCGAGGTCTTTTAGTGCCTTATTTCCTAATAAATTACTTCAACATCGTCTGATTCAGTTTGACAAAATTTTACTACTTTTATTGTACTTATTGTGATTTTTTTATGTTATAACCTTTTTGAACAATATTCTCTACGAGTATTTAGTTCAAAAGTTCTTCCAAATTCTTTGCTATCTCTAACAATTAATATGTCTTCGGCAAACCCCTTATTTCAAAATTTTTAACATAGCTGATATTGTCAGCGACCGTTACGTCAAAGGAGAAAAATGCAGCCCTCGGTCGCCAAAATAAAATTCTTTAACCTATGATTGCCTTCATCAGAAATTGTAAATTAAAACAAATCACATAATAAAAGTTACAACTCAGCTGTAAAGCTTACGTCAGAAAATTACAAAAAAAAAAAAAAAAAAAAAAAAAAAAAAAAAAAAAAAATGGATCGTGTGGTAGATACGCTGGGCCTCACTGATAGTTGCTTTCGGCCGCATAAGGCCCACGCGTTGCGCGTTGGACACCCATACCTGCCAACTCTCCCGATTTAGGCAGAAGTCACCTGATTTTTCACTTTTTCTCCCGCCTCCTGATTTTGCCATTATTTCTCCCGATTCTTATCTTTTATCCTGAATCCCAAGATTTGATTTTTGCCCAATTGTCAAAAGTAATTTGTTCTTTTATCAGTTTAATCTAAATACTTCTCGTAATTCATAGAAATTGGGAGTTGCGCGTGACTTGTAGAACGATTACTTTTGCTCTTTCTGCACATTTGCAAAAACACGTGTATTGCAGAAAGGCAACTTTCGTAGAAACAGTTATTTTGCGTGATTATGACATTTCAGTTCGGAGGTATGGCAAAAAAACAAACTTTTTAAGCGTATTCGGAACATTATTTGTATTTTGTACTCTTTGTCAATGTGATATTTCCACATCACATAGTGGAAAAAGCGATGTACCAGAATACGTGCAGAGAAAATGAAAAGTGCATAACAATAAAAGACTTAAATGGCTGAGAAAAGTGAAAGTGATCATGTAATACATGCAGAGTGCTTGTTTACATTGTTTAATTTAGAGTATGGTGTACCAATTAAATGCGGTGACCATGAGGGTCATATGTTCCGTAAAATGTTCACAAGTAGCAGTGTAGCACAAAAATACAGCTGTGAACTTTTTTGTTTTAATAAAAAAATCAATCACTTTACCTGGACTGGCTACAAGTAAGGATGTAATCAACATTTGTGTTAATGCAAGTGTTTTTTTTGTAGCCATTATTTAGCCTTGTGAGATGATAGGAAAAGGCTAAAATCATTTATGTTGTCTTATATATACGGCGCTCATTCGCGCTCTCGTTGCAGTACGCCGCTTTACCTCGGAGTATGCCATCCGCAGTCGAAGGTGAAACGTCAGGGAAAAGTTTTATGTGTGGACCACGGCATCTCATCCCGGAAGTCTGAAGTGATGACTTATCTTAAGGTTTATAGTAAAGTGTGCCGCAGTTTTTGATAAAACATATCTCCTGATTTTTTGAAGAATCTCCCGACTTTTTAAACTGGATGTCCTGCTTTTTACGTTATAAAGGTTGGCAGGTATGGAAACCGCTGATCTAGTTTTAGATTGTTAGGTTTCCCTTTTTTTAATTTTTTTTTAACAGAGACAATATAGTTACAGCTAGAGCAATGTTTAAGCTATTTTTCGGCAGAACCACAAAAAGAATTGAGACACTTATCACATCGTGGGATCACCTTTTGTATTCCTGTGTCGTAGAAGTTTGCCGCCCGTGAAACTGCGACGTGCCTTATGTTCAAAGGTATGTAAATCTGTGGGACTTCATACCGAGGTTTCCAGTCCCTAGGGTTACAAACTACTTAAAGTAACTTAAACTAATCTGAGAACAAAACCCATGTCCGAGGAAGGACTCGAACCTCCGACTGGTAGGCTCGCAGCAAGGCTCCTTAAAGCGCTCGACCATTCCAACGCGTCTGCGACGTGCAACGCAGAACAAGATGCGTGGAATGCTTTCTGCAGCTGTTGTGCTACTCCATAACAAGCGAGGTGGCACCGTGGTTACAAACACTGGACTCTCATTCGGGAGGACAGCGGTTCAAACCCGCCTCCGGCCAACTTCATTTAGGTTTTCCCTTTTTTTAATTATTTTTTTAACATTATTTTTTTAACATTATTTCCCAAAATCACACCAGGCAAATTAAAATTATATTAAAATAAGTGTCTATCGCATTTATTTCTTTTGGTAACCTGTTTTGACCTTTTAACAAGAGAATCTTCAAACTTTCAAGAGTAATGCAATATTTTAAATTATTATGTTTAATTAATTTTAATTTCTAGCTAATGTATACCTCTAATTTATTATATTACTGTTGTAGATTTATAAATCATCTTGTAAAATATGTCGAAACTGTTACTAAAAGAAATAAATGCGATCTAGACTGATTTTAAACAAATTTTGATTATTCATAAAGTTCGCTGTTCTCCAATAATGTTTTCAAAAATTATCACTCGAGGCAAGTGCCGCAATGGTTCCTTTCAAAGGTCGCCACCAATATCCGAGAGTGTGTTTCGACTCTAATGGCATCAGTGTTAATTGCACGTTAAACCATGGTTTTACTTCCTTCCTTACTTAATGCTCGTTCCGATATGGCACGGCGCACAGCAACTGCTTTGCCGAAGTTCGGATGAGATATGTTCAAAATGTTCAAATATTTGTTAAGCTTGTGGGACTTAACTGTGGGGTCATCAGTCCCTAAACTTACAAACTACTTATGAACTAACTTATACCAAATGCAGCACAAACATCCATGTCCGAGGGAGGATTCGAGCCTCCTACGCGGGAGGCCGCGCGATCCGCAACGTGGCGCTCCAGACCGCTCGGCTACTCCCGTGCTGCGGCTGGGAGATGTTTGATCGTCCAACATACAGACCAGTCCTGATCATGCTTCCACCGATTTCCATCTTTTCTTGCACCTCATAAAATTCCTGTCCTCGGGCCAGCGTTTTGACAACGACCCAAGAGCAGAAATCGATTGTCACAGGTTCGCTCCATTCGTAGGCGGCAGACTTCTACAACACAGGAATGCAAAAGTTGATCCCACGATATGACAAGTGTTCAAGTGTTTGTAAATCTATCGGACCAAACTGCGTGGTCATCAGTCCGTAGCTTACAAACTACTTAAACCTAGGTAAACTAACCTAAGGACAACACACACACCCATGCCCCAGGGAGGACTCGAACCTCCACGGCAAGCAACCGCGCGCTCCGCAGCGAGACGCTTTAGACCGCTCGGCTACTCCACCGCGGCTATGACAAGTGTCTCGATTGTTTTGACGTGTGTGTCGAAAAGTAGCTGAAACAGTGCAGTACAATAACATACATACAGTAATGACACTTCCGGCAGCTACATAGTCGGCTCAGGCATGCGCAGCAATGCTCACCACAATATTGTCTCCAACAATTGGCACAAAAGTACGGATGTTGCGGAACTTTTAGAACAGACCTCGTACAGAAGAATCAATCGAAGTACTCTGTAAACCACTAGTTTCGTAGGTGAGTAACATTTCCCTAAGATTCCTCCGGTTAATGTCTTGTTTATGTAGATGATCCACATTAGGTCGCTTCGAGGTACTACTCCCATGCATAAGCGTAGCGAGGATATGGTTTCGGGAGGGGTTTTCAGTGAATGAACATTGAGAAAATGCTTACTCTTAATAGAAATACGAACTGCACTAATACCGTATTTATTATATTTCATTCCAAAAGACTGTACGCTAGAGAGTCACCATGTTATAGAAACAAAATTAGTAAATTTCATAAGAATCTACGTATTCTTCAAAATAGAAAGAACGCAAATCATATGATGAAGATACACAAATGTGGAGCCGACGCAGTGGCCGAGCGGTCTGCGGTGTGCCAGTCACGGTCTGCACGGCCGCTGCGGTCGGGGGTTCGAATCCCCCCTGGGGCATGGATGTTTGTGCCGTCTTTAGTATAAGCTAGGTCATAAGTAGAATGAAACTTTCACTCTGCAGCGGAGTGTGCGCTGATATGAAACTTCCTGGCAGATTAAAATTGTGTGCCGGAACCGGGACTCGAACCTGGGACCTTTGCCTTTCGCGGGCAAGTGCACTACCGACTGTGCTATCCCGACACGACTCACGATGCCGCCTCACAACTTTACTTCCGCCAGTATCTCGCCTCTTACTTTCCAAACTATGTCTCAACCATATCCTTTCTTCCAGGAGTGCTAGTCTTGCATGTTTCGCAGGAGAGCTTCTGTGAAGTTTGGAAAGTAGGAGGCGAGGTACTGGCGGAAGTAAAGTTGTGATGCGGCATCGTGAGTCGTGTCGGGATAGCTCAGTCGGTAGAGCGCTTGCCCACGAAAGGCAAAGATCCCAGGTTCGAGTCCCGGTTCTGGCACACAATATTAATCTGCTAGGTAGTTTCATTTTAGGTCATAAGTAGTTTGTAAGTTTAGAGGCTGATGACCCCGTAGTTAAGTCCCATAAGCTCTACAAACATTTCAACATTTGAACAAATGTGAATGGAAACACGGATGACAACGAGAAAGGCAGTGTGTTAAGCTTACGAGAACCTTTGAAGCATTGTCGGAAAAGTACTCCCTAACTCAAATTTTAACGGTACGTGAAAGCTGTCAATGGCAAAAAAGAATTGTAAATACTCTTTGACTAGACATTAGCCTTAGTTTGTTTGTATAGGAACATCAAAAAAATTGCTGACTGGCATTGTAACATATGACTGACATTATAACTGCTAATTTTGGTGTTGGAAAAGGAAAACACAACGAAGCCGCAAAGCCCGACAGGGTAGTGGAGAGTTTCTACACAGAATCTCTCCCGGATTTACTACTCATCTTTACCATAATTTTCCATTGGTACCTCGAGCAAGGAATTGTTCCTAGTGATTGGAAAACAGACAAGTCACACGTATCTACAAGGAGCAGACAAATTAAAGAAAGACACCTGCAAAATTAAAAAATATAAACCTAAGCAAACTGTTCGTTGTTTCAGTAATAATCACCTTATCTATTAATAAAAGTATATTTAATCCACCGTGACTCAATACGGTCAGATTCTCCATGTACAAATGTTCACTTTTAGCTACAGGACTGCCCGAAACATACCGATGACTACGAACGTGCCCCCGTGAAATATGGGGAGAAATTGGGACTGCGTGTAGCTTGTGTAACGGTTTCCCAGCGTCGGCAAAAATGTAGGCGGGGTTTCTCCTGATACAATATGGTGTCAGTTTTTGTTAGCTTTGTCACATTTCGAGAGGGGTTTGAACCCACTCTGGATACGTCCATTCTCCCAGCTATTTCACAGTAGTTCCTGATCTAATGATTCGTTACCAGTAGTGCAGTCGAAAAGTAGTGGATGTCTCGCCACGCTGATGAGCAGTAAGTTACATTCAAGGCCACTTTCAGGTCCCACCACTCATCACCTATCCTGCACACGCCTTCGTGCATTTCGTCACAGTGCTGAGGTGACAGCGAAATGTGTAGAACCTTCGGTGTATGTTTGGGCTTGCAGCTGAGTGGAAAATTGTTTTGGGACGCAAGAAAGTGGATAAGAGAATGAGCTGGTAGGCCGGGCCAGGAAAAGGGAAAGTGGGAATAGGCTAGGAGCGCGCAATGTTGGATATCGGTCAGTAGCGCCACCGAAGTGTCAGCGCCTTCCATGCTCTGGCGTTCTTCGCAGGATTGGATTACACCGCGGGCCGTCGTCCGCAACCCTAACCGAGATTGCTGCATCGCGACAGATCGATACTCGGGTATCCAAACCGAACCGTGGATACAGCTTATGGGCTGCATGTTAATAAAAGCCGGCTGCGGTGGCCGAGCGGTCTGCGGCGTGCCAGTCACGGTCTGTACGGCCGCTGCGGTCGGGGGTTCGAATCCTCCCTCGGGTATGGATGTTTGTATCGTCTTTAGTATAAGGTAGTTCATAAGTAGTTTATAAGTTTAGGGACTGATGACCCCGAAGTTAACTCCCATACGCTCTACAAATATTTGAAATTTTTTGTCAATAAAACTGCGCGCTACGCAGGCGGAATGCAATAAAATAAAATGCATTTGAATAAGGGGAAGGAAGAAGCAAATGGAAAGAAATGAATGACTCTAGCTTCCTTATAGCACTGGAATAGTTGTGCCGTCCTTAGGATTAGCTAGTTCAGTGTAAGTAGTTTGTAAGCTACGGACTGATGACCACGAAGTTTGGTCCCATAGATTCACAAACATTTTTTTTTTTGCGCACTCGTGAAATAGTCGTACGGGAAAATTCCCAGCGAGTCACAGCCTCAGAGATGGTGCGTCTTGCGCCGACTATAACACCACCTCCCAGTTAACTTAAATCGTTATAACCTGCCGGCCGCGGTGGCCGAGGTGACTGAGGCGCTCCAGTCACGGTCAGCACGGCCACTACGGTCGGGGGTTCGAATCCCCCCTCGGGCGTGGATATTTGTGCCGTTCTAGTTCGTAAGTAGTTCCTAAGTAGTTTGTAAGTTTAGGGACTGATGACCCCGTAGTTAAGCCCCATAGACTCTACAAACATTTGAACATTTTTTACAAATTCTTCCTCGTGGGGTACGGAATACAACTATTCCGACTACTCTAATTCAGTGCTACCTTGTAGAGTAGTATCTCTCAGCTTCCAGAGAGCGCAGCACGGTCGACAACTTCTCGAGAGTACGCGAGAATTTCTCGAGAATTTGCCTTACCGTCGCATGTTTCACGAGCGCGCCCGTAGCCCATCCCTATCAGGATAATACACGCATACCCGTGACCGAGGGAGGACTCGAATCTCCGGCGGGAGCAGCCGCGCAGTGAAATATTATGCATCTCAGTCTGTAATGTTGCTATGTTCTTCTCATCCCATAAAAATCATTTGTATACATTCTGAAAATAATGTTCTGTTGCATTTTCGTCTGTAGTTTCCTCCCCATTAAGAACGGTATGCTGTGTCGTACAACCTGTGACAATCAAGTTGTGTGACTAGTCCTGCAACATTAACGTAGATGAACTACCGTTACCTTGTTGTCCTAAATGGTCACCTTCCAAAACTCTGCACCGCTGGGCTATGCGATACATGCCCTGGAAATTTTGCACGAATCTTCTTTTGGGATGTGTTGAGAAGCCTCGTCACGTTGCTTTGGATGTCACAAATATCGTAAAATCTCTTTTCTTCCAAAGCGAGTTTGAGTCGGAGCAATAGGAAGAAGTCTGGAGGACTGAGATGCTGCGAGTATGGTGGATGTCAAGTTGCACTGCCCCATTTATCGCCAGAAACTGTTTGACGGTATTGGCAGTGTGGGGCGAGCGTTGTCGTAAAACTTGGATATCCGCCGGATCTCCAGATTTATTTTTATTTCCTCGACTCAAACTCGCTTTGATAGGAAAGAGATTTGACGATATTCCTGACATCCAACGAAACGTGACGAGACTTTTGAACACCATCTCAAATGAAGACTTCGTGTAAAGTTTCACTATTTCCTATCAGAAAGGACACAGTTCGTTGTACTTGACGGTAAGTCTTCAAGTAAAAAAGAAGTGATATCTGGCGTTCCACAGGTTAGCGTTATAGGTCCCCTACTCTTCCTTGTGTTTATAAACGATTTAGGAGACAATCTGAATAGCTTCCTTAGACTGTTCGCGGATGATGCTGTCGTTTATCGGTTAGTGAAGTCAACAGAGGATCAAAAGCAACTGCAAAGCGATTGAGACAAATTGGCAATTGACACTAAATAAAGAAAAGTGTGAAGTAATACGCATGACCACTAAAAGAAATCCACTGAACTTCAATTACGCGATAAATAAGTCAAACCTTAAGGTCGTAAATTCTACTAAATACCTAGGAGTTACAATTACGAACAACTTAGACTCGAGAGAACACATAGAAAATATTGTGGGAAAGGCGAACCAAAGATTACGTTTCATTGGCAGAACGCTTCGAAGATGCACCAGCTCCACCAAAGAGACTGCCTACATCACACTTGTGCGTCCTCTCCTGAAGTACTGTTGCCCATTGTGGAACCCTCACCAGGTGGGACTGACGGAAGATATTCAAAAATGTTCAAATGTTTGTATAGTCTATGGGACTTAACTACGGGGTCATCAGTTCCTAAACTTACAAACTACTTATGAACTACTTACGAACTAGGACGGCACAAATATCCATGCCCGAGAGGGGATTCGAAACACCGACCGCAGTGGCCGTGCAGACCGTGACTGGAGCACCTTAGTCCCCTCGGCCACCGCGGCCGTCACGGAAGATATTGAGAAGGTTCAGAGAAGGGCAGCTCGTTTTGTTTTATCACGTTACCGGGGGGGGGGGGGGGGAGCCTCACGGAAATGTTGCACGAATTGGGGTGGAAATCATTAAAAGAAAGACGTTATTCATTGCGGCGTGATCTGTTTGCGAAGTTTCAATCACCGACTTTTACTTATGAATGGGAAAATATTTTGCTAGCACCCACCTACTTAGGGAGACATGAGCATCCCAAGAAAATAAGAGAAATCAGATCGAAAACGGAACGATTTAGGTGTTCTTTCTTCCCGCGCGCTATTAGAGAATGGAACGGTAGAGAAAAGTTATGAAAGTGGTTAATGAACCCTCTGCCAGGCACTAAAATGTGATTTGCAGAGTATCTATGTAGATGTAGGTGTTTCCAAGACATTGCAGACTTCAGCGGTTCATCGTTATGGAAGTGATTATTTCGAAGGACAGTAATGTAACTATAGTTCATAGTTTATCCACGTTAATGTTACAGAACTATTTATCGAACTTTATTGTTACAGGTTGTATTTAGTTCAGTCAACCAGCTGGTATATGACATGCACTCCTATTTAGTTCATTAGGTGCTAAATCGTTTTCCTAGCGTTTTTATTAAGCTGTCGGGATTAGGGTTCCTCAAACTCAAATCAAATTACAAAATATAGAGAAGAATGTGTGTACATTATTGCTACCTCGCCCCCTGATTTTACGTCAAACACGGCAGTCCTGCCAGTCCTCAGTTTGCTATTCCTTGTAGTAATAACAAATATTAGTTTACAATATTGATATTATTACGTGACTTTCATTCCTTGTAGAAATCACTTACGTCTCATGGCGACTATTAACGCCGGTTTGTTTTCCTCGACTGTCGCCGCCAGATAATTCCCTAAGACAAAAGCGTGACTCAGATTGGTCTACAGGTACTGTTTGTCTTGTTAGCGGTCCCAGACAGCGGAACGAGATACGTCGCTCTCGGCTCCAGACCAAGTCGCAGTGTGGGAAAACGACGTCCTTCGCTCAGAAATACACTCCACTCGATTACTGTATGAACATTGCCCTCGTAAATCCAACTCCTTTATTATACACTCCAGCATACGCGTGGAATCCAAAAGGGGCTGATCCTGCTCTCTCTGTGCTGTAAAAATCCACCAGGAATGGCGGATTCCACATTAATCTGTAGTTGCCCTTTCCCTCGTAGAATTACTGACGTACGCAAGTCGTCAAAGTGGTCTTCAATTGAAACGCTTTCTCCAGGCCGATGTTTTCAAAGAATATCACTAACTTTAAATTTGGCCAACCCCATAAAACAAATCCTGGCACGACGTCTTTGCACAAGTGGTCATTCAATTGTATAGTTCAGCATTGCACCTCACTGATGCGTTGTTGTGGTCTTCAGTCCGCAGACTGGTTTGATGCAGCTATCCATGCTACCCTGTCCTGTGCAAGTCTCTTCATCTGAGAATACGTTCGGCAACCTACATCCCTTTGAATCTGCTTACTATATTCGTCCCTCGGTCCCCCTTACGATTTTTACACCACACGCTTCCTTCTAATGTTAAGTTGACAATTTCTTGATGTCTCAGAATGTGTCCAACCAATCTATCCCTTCTCTTAGTCAGGATATGCCAGAAACTCCTTTTCGTCCCGATTCGGTTATTCGGTTAAGCACCTCCTCATTAGTTACGTGATCTACCCATCTAATTTTCATAATTCGCCTGTAGCTTTCATTTCAAAAGCTTCTATCATCTTTTTATCTGAACTCCTTATCGTCCACGTTTCACTCCCATACAATGCTACACTCCAGACAAATGCTTTCAGAAAGGACTTCCTAACATTTAAATTAATATTGGATGTTAACAAGTTTCGCTTCTTTAGAAACGCTTCTCTTCTTATAGCCATTCTGCAATTTATATCTTCTTTACTTCGGCCATCAAAAGTTATCTTGCTACACAAATAACAAAATTCATCTACTACTTTTATTGTCTCATTACCTAATCTAATTCCTTCAGCATCGCCTGATTTTCTGACATTACATTCCATTACCTTCGTTTTACTCTTGTTAATGTTCATCTTATATCTTTCTTTCAAGACACTGTCCATTGCATTCAATTGATCTTCCAGATCTTTTGCAGTCATTACTATGTCATCGGCAAACCGCAATGTTTTTATTTCTTCTCCCTGCACTTTAATGTCCTCTCCAAATTTCTCCTTCCATTCCTTCACTGCCTGTTCAATGTACAGATTGAACATCATTGGGGAAAGGCTACAACACTGTCTTACTCCCTTCCCAACATCTGCGTCCCTTTCATGTCCTTCGACTCGAATAACCGCCGTCTGGTTTTTGTATAGGTTGAATATAACTCTTCGCTCCCTATATTTTACCCCTGATACCTTCAGAATTTGGAAGAGTGTATTCCAGTCGACATTGTCAAAAGCTTTCTCCAAATCTACAAACGCCAAAAACGTAGGTTTACCTTTCCTTAACCTGTCTTCTAAGATAAGTCGTAATGTGAGTATTGCCTCCCGTGTTCCTACATTTCTCCTAAATCCAAACTCTTCTTCCCCGAGGTCGGATTCCACAAGTTTTTCCATTCGTCTGTAAATAATTCGTGTTAGTATTTTGCACCATTGATGCGTATGTAAAATGAAATAAAGACAAAGAGTTATATTTACAACACAGAAGATTACCCTAAAACTTTAAGAAAAATGTAATAATTCCCATTCCAAAGAAAGCAGACGCAGACAGGTGTCAAATTACAGAACGAGCAGTTGCAACATTGTCACTGTTGCAACATTATTGTCATTGTTGCAATATTTTAACATGAGTTATTATTCGTTTACAGAAGAATGGAAAATCTAGTAGAAGCTGACCTCAGGGAAGGTTAGTTTGATTTGGGAGAAATGTAGGAAGTTGGGAGGCAAAACTCACCTTACGACTTATTTTAAAAGATAGATTAAGGAAAGGCAAACCATTATTTCTAGCTTTTGTAGATTTGGAGAAAGTTTTTGACAATGTTGATTGGAATACACTCTCTCAAATTCTGAAGTCAGCAGGAGTAAAATATAGGGAACGGAAGGTTATGTACAACTTGTACATTAATTGAACAGCTGTTATTAGAGTTGAAGGGCATGAAAGGGAAGCAATGGTTGGGAAGGGAGTGAGACAGCGTTTTAGCCTTTCTCCAATGTTATTCAATTTGTACTTTGATCAAACTGTGAAGGAAATCAAGGAGAAATTTGCAGAAGGAATTAAAGTTCAGGGTGAAGATATAGAAAAATTGTGTTTTGCTGATGACATTGTAATACAGACATAGACAGCAAAGGACTTTCAAAAAATGTTCAAATGTTTGTACAGTCTATGGGACTTAACTACGGGGTCATCAGTCCCTAAACTTACAAACTACTTATGAACTACTTACAACTAAGGACGGCACAAATATCCATGCCCGCGGGGGGATTCGAACCCCCGACCGTAGAGGCCGTGCAGACCGTGACTGGAGCGCCTCAGTCCCCTCGGCCACCGCGGCCGGCCAAAGGACTTTGGGGAGGAGTTGAACAAAATGGAAAGTGTCTTGAAAGGAGGTTATAAAGTGAAAATTAACAAGAGGAAAACAAGGGTAGTGGAATGTAGTTTAAAAAAAATCAGGCGATGCTAAGGGAATTAGAGTAGGTAACGAAATAATAAAGGTGGTAGATGAGTTTTTTACTTGGGTAGTACAAACTGTATACATTGCAGAATGGGAAAAAAACTTTTCTGAAAAAGAGAAAGTTTTTAACATCGAATATTAATTTAAGTGTTAGGAAATCTTTTCTGAAAGCATTTGTGTGGAGTGTTGCCTTACGGTAGCAAACATGGACGATAAATAGCTCTGACAAAAAGAGGATAGAAGCTTTTGAAATGTGGTACTACAGACGAATACTGAAAATTTTGGGTAGATAGAGTAACTAATGCGGTGGTACTGAACAGAATTGGGGAGAAGAGGAATTTCTGGTTTATCTTGACTAAAAGAAGGGATCGATTGGCAGGACACATTCTTAGCCATCAAGGAATCGTGAATTTAGCATTCGAGGGAATTTTGTGGTGTAAACAAAGCAGAGGGAGAACAAGAGACGAATACAGTAAGCAGATTCAAATGGATGTAGGGTGCCGTTCTTATGGGGAGATGAAGAGGCTTGCTCAGGATAGAGGGAGGAGTGCTGCATCAATCCGGTCTCCGGACTGAAGACCACAACGACAGCAATAACATATAAGAAAGGTTGCTTTTGTTTAGAGATTATAGGTGAAGAAATGTTCAACGATTGTTCCTCTGCAGACAATGACAATACTATTAAGGTTTTGGTTTAGGTGGTGAAGTTTCTGCCAAATCTAGGGACATTATGACACTAAGACAAAACTACGCAGCTGGACAAAGTAATGCTTTATTCGAAACGACAGGCAGGAACAGCTTCAGGCGCAGCAATGCCGATGAAACGCTGGCATGAGTGTGCTGCAAATAAACGACACAAGAATGTAGCTCGAAAAAATGTCACTTGTTATTTCAGTGTATAAAAGTCACTGCGCGTGATTTTTCTCCAGTATGTAGCAAAATGTGTGTAATAACAATATATGGCTTTATGGTTTCCTTAAAAATATAACGGTTGCCTGTATGGCATTTAATTCGTGGCAGGCTAATGTTTTCTCAACGTCTCAACTATTTACACTGCTGGCTATTAAAATGCAGCATCAGGAAGCACAGAACGTATCACGGCCAATTTCATTAGGGAGATAACTTTCTTCTTTCTCTTTTGCCAGGTTCCCGCACACGCAGGGTCGGCTTTGGCGTGTTAATATTTACGGGGTGGCCGGATGCCCTTCCTGTCATCACCCCATGCCCCCTAGGAGGAAATGTGTACCCCAAATGTCTGCGTGTTGTGTTATGTGTGTGAAAGTGTAAAATGTTACGAAATGTTTGCGAATCGTGTAACTGAAAAAAAAAAAAATGTTCAAATGTTTGTTAAGCTTAAGGGACTTAACTACGGGGTCATCAGTCCCTAAACTTACAAACTACTTATGAACTATCTACAACTAAGGACGGCACAAATATCCATGCCCGAGGGGGGATTCGAACCCCCGACCGTAGTGCCCGTGCAGACCGTGACTGAAGCGCCTCAGTCCCCGCGGCCACCGCGGCCGGCCGTGTAACTGAGGCGGGACTTGGGGACCAGCCCGGTATTCACCTAGGGGGATGTGGAAAAGTGCCTAAAAACCACATCCAGGCTGGCCGGCATTCCGACCCCCTTCTTTAATCCTCTGGGCGGATTCGAACCGCGGTTGGTACGCCTCCCCGTCTCGGAAAGCGGTGGGGTAGACCGCACGGCTAACCGAGCGGGTCTTACTTAAGGAGATAACACGCTGTAAAAACATGACACGACTGAAAATAAAGCCCCATGTGAAGTGAGCAAGTTCATGAAATCGGTAGTAAATGTTGCCGCGATGCTGGCTATAACTGATGCTACACTTGCTGTAATGAATCAAAGAGACCGTAGAAGTGTTGTTCGGGTAAAATAGTCGCTGCAGCTTTCACATACGTGGTGTGTCTCTAAATTCTTGTGGATGGTGTCGTATCCGAACGGCAACTTGGCGCACACGTCCGTCATACCCTTGGGTCTTCAGAGACTTGAGGAGAATCGATACACGGCATGCACTGCGTGTGACTGGCAGTGTAGACTGCCACCAGTTGAACGTAGTCAGTGTGAGAGGAAGTGTCACAGCGCACTGGAGCAAATTTTTCAGTTTTTAACGTAACTTTTTATCATTTCCGTAAAATGTAGTGTAAGAGTTTTCACATAAATAGTTTTCCCCCTTTCCTTCCTATCCGATACATGACAGGTGTCTGCCTGCATTTCTTAATATTCATTGTTTCTTTGTGCTAACTACTTGTTAGGTTTTTTGCGTAAAAAAATAGTTGTGTGTCATAAAGGCTGAATAGGTTCAAATGTTTGTTAAGTTTATGGGACCCAACTACGGGGTCATCAGTCCTTAAACTTACAAACTACTTACTAACTACCTTATACTAAGGACGGCACAAATATCCATGCCCGAGGAGGGATTCGAACCCCCGACCGTAGTGGCCGTGCAGACGTGACTGGAGCGCCTCAGTCCCCTCGGCCACCGCGGCCGGCGGCTGAATAGGAAAAGGGATTTCGATTTCGAAATATGTAGATTGCAATAATATCGTATTGACTTTTTATGTCAGAAATTATTGATCTGATTTTATAAACAAACTACTCGGTCTAAAACTATTTTTATTATCTGCTATTGGATAATAATTTGATAAAAAAGGAACGGTGAAAGAGTACAAAAATGTTTGTAGAACTTATGGGATTTAACTACGGGGTCATCAGTCCCTAAGCTTACAAACTACTTTAAATGTCGTCATGTTATAGGCATTCGCTGGGGACACTGGTTTAGTCAACGACAGTTTCAGTGCTGTCGAGGGGCATATTAAACAGGGCATCTCGCCACATTTTCAGATTTGTGGATGTCTTGTTCGTGTCACTTATACTAGGGGGATATGATTTGTATGTAATTCAAATTGTCACCAACCGTATAGACTGATGACCACGCGGTCTAGTCCCCTCTAAACAGCAACAACAACAACAACAACCAACCGTATAAATTTCCTGAAGTGTGCATTTGTTCTCAAGCATTCTCTTCAACCTTATAAATTTATGGTAACAGAAGTTGCCCTGAGTGATGTCGGATTCGTGTCGCTTCTACTCACTAAGTGGGATATACTTTGTATGTAAAATCAAATCAAATCAAATGTTTGTAAAGTCTATGGGACTTAACTACGGGGTCATCAGTCCCTAAACTTACAAACTACTTATGAACTACTTACGAACTAGGACGGCAGAAATATCCATGCCCGAGGGGGGATTCGAACCCCCGACCGTAGTGGCCGTGCAGACCGTGACTGAAGTGCCTCAGTCTCCTCGGCTACCGCGACCGGCCTTTGTATGTAATAAAAATTGTCACCAACCGAATAAATTTTCTGAAGCGTGCATTTGTTCTCAAGCATTCTCTTCAACGTTATAAATTTATGGTAACAGAAGTTGCCCTGAGTGATGTCGGATTCGTGTCGCTTCTACTCACTAAGTGGGATATACTTTGTATGTAAAATCAAATCAAATGTTTGTAAAGTCTATGGGACTTAACTACGGGGTCATCAGTCCCTAAACTTACAAACTACTTATGAACTACTTACGAACTAGGACGGCAGAAATATCCATGCCCGAGGGGGGATTCGAACCCCCGACCGTAGTGGCCGTGCAGACCGTGACTGAAGTGCCTCAGTCTCCTCGGCCACCGCGACCGGCCTTTGTATGTAATAAAAATTGTCACCAACCGAATAAATTTTCTGAAGCGTGCATTTGTTCTCAAGCATTCTCTTCAACGTTATAAATTTATGGTAACAGAAGTTGGTCTGAGTGATGCAACATATGAACAGAACTGGACAAGAACAAGCTACATCCCGTAGCGATCCACAACCCGATTTGAATGTTTCTGCGGGGATTATGCTCCCGTTGAAATGAAAGTTTCTATGCCATCTGCTACCGGTGCCGATGTTCCAGTGTTAAAACTATAAGCGCAGCCGTACCCCAAAAGTTTCCCATGTGGAATGCCTTGTACTACACTATTCATCATCCAATGTATGCTCAATTAGGGGAAAAAAAGTAGCCGCGGCGAAATAACCGTGCACACTAAGGCGCCGTGCTGCGGCGCGCGCGGCTGTTCGCCGTCGGGGGTTCGAGTCCCCCTCGGACATGGATGTTTGTGTTGTCCTTAGGTTATTTATAAACTTAGTTTAAGTTGTTTGTAGGCTACGGACTAATAACCACGCAGCTGAGTCCGATAGATTTACAAACATTTGAACATTTTCGAAAAAAAAGTATCTGTCGTAGCCTCCAACAGTCCTGTGGAGTGTTACGTTGCGGATCGCTCGGCCTCCCGCATCGGAGGTTCGAATCCCCCCTCGGGCATGGATGTCTGTGTTGTTGTCTTTAGAATAAGTTAGTTCATAAGTAATTTGTAAGTTTTGGGACTGATGACCCCGCAGTTAAGTCCCATAAGCTTCACGAACATTTGAACATTTCCTCCTGTGGAGATCGCGAAAGCGGCGGAATCTGACGTTCTTTCGGCAACTGTCGTGAATCTTGAGCAATCGCGTCGGCGTTCGAATATCTCTTATTTCCCCACCATCACACCTCCAAGTTTTGCAACGAAAAGCGACGGGTCAACTGCTGCCGATGGCGCTTCACTTCCGCAATATTCGGACTCTCTGCCGTCGAGTATTGCTGATTCACTTAAATGTACGTTTCGATGGGCCATACAAATTACATATTGTCGACAATATATACCGAAAACCGGCATCTATTGCCCAGTAATGTTTGCTGCAACAAATTTCTGGGCCAGAAGTGTTTGCAGCGGGCAACACTATTTAATACAAAATGGATAAAAATGAGATTATAGAAGTGAGTGAGGCACTCCTATTACATGAGACAAGTGATAATTTCATTCGAAACAAAAACAAGAGAACTATCTTTAAATAACTGAACACTTGTTGTTGCCTTGTTTCACAAAACTTTATTTTTACGACCTAGGTTTCGGATTATGAGCCCATTTTCAAGTACTTTACTGATTCCAAAGTTGTTACACCAGTGAAGACAAACCATTATGATACTACAGGTCTCTCTTTATCGATTTTAACATTAGAAGAAAACACTTTTACCTTGCAATTTAGGAACTATTACACTTGCATTACCTTATTAGAATAACCTTAATTATCTATTGTACTAATATTGTGTTTAATGATGTTATCTATTAATGAAATTACTCATCATTATTGTACCTCGAAAAACTTTGAATAGTTTATAGTACAAGACCTTGCTTCTTTCCTATTGTTAGTGATATTGTTATTATCTACTATTTAGAACTTACTCTTAGTCTAAAAGAGGTGAATAATTGAATTCTGTCTTCATTCAGTATCAAATTTGGGGTTGTGCGCATCTGTTTTTTAATCTCCAAAATTTCTAGTTGGGTCAGTTTTGCACCTTTACCTTCAACGTGTAAGACTTTTACATCTATGGCGTATTTGTGCTCTTGTTCTAAGCAGTGTTGGCCAAAGGAAGAATCTGACTTTCTTAATCTCCAGCTCCTGTGGTGTTCCCTAAGCCTGGTACAAATTGGGCGACCCGTCTGTCCTATATAACAGGACTAGCACTCTTTACAACTGATTTTATATACACCACTGTTCATAATGGCTGGCTGTCTGTCCTTTGAACTGAACAGACTTTTACCTAAGTTATGTGGGTCATAGAAATATACTGAAAAGTCCTTTGCTTTCAAAATGTTACATAGACTATTGGAAATTTGACCTATGAAAGTTAACCTACACCATTTACTTTTAGATTTTTCAGTGGAGCTTACTGGGTAGAGTAGGGATCTTGCTGCTTTCTTCTTTTTCTTGTCAAGAATTTTGTCAATTATGGAGGAATGAAAGTTATTATTTGTTGCTATGGTTTTTATTTTGTCTAGTTCTTCTTCATGGTCTCCTTGGGTCATGGGAATGAACAGGAGTCGGAGAACTATCTTTCTTGGCGTTTCTGTCTTTACACACACTGCTGTATATGTCTCACAACTCAAAACGCAGATGCACTACATTAATGAATAAAATGGTTTTGTCATTAGACCACTTTTCCATTGCTTACAGAACAAAATAACTTGGCGACAACAACAGTAAACAAATGTCTCTTCATAACAAACACTGTAAGCGTGCAAAAGTACGTATGAAGCGAAACGATACCGTTTTCATTCATGCACGTGACTGCAGCGCTGTCGGCGAGAGAAGCCCGAAACAGAGGTAAAAATGTTCAAATGTTTGTTAAGCTTATGGGACTCAACTACGGGATCATCAGTCCCTAAACTTACAAACTACTTATCAACTACCTTATACTAAGGACGGCACAAATATCCATGCCCGAGGGGGGATTCGAACCTCAGACCATAGTGGCCGTGCAGACTGTAACTGGAGCGCCTCAGTCCCCTCGGCCACCGCGGCCGGCAAACAGAGGTAAGAGCGAGAGGAAAGCGTTTACAGATAAGGACGGAGATAAGTATTGCCCTGCAATGCGAACTGTTCTCCATCCTTCACGGACAAACGGCAATCCCTCGGCAACTACCTGCAATATCAGCAATATTCACCATCCATATGCAATGCAATATTGCAATGTATAGCAGTCGTATTGCAACAATGCTGACTGAAACGCTATTTAGGCTAAATATTTCGGTAAAATGTTGCCCATCTAAGCGTACCGTAAGAGTTTCCAAAAGTTTTTTTTTCCCCCGTGCAACAAGGCAGATGATCCCCCTGCGGAGAAAGTGACATTTTCCGGCCCGATACACGCAGATCCAGTATTTGTGCCTGATCCCCGTTCATCCCTGCCTGATGAGGTAAATTTCACTCCCTGCCGGCCGCCACTGCGTGTACTGCCGAAAAGCCCTGTTCCGAGTAAAATAAATAAAAGAGAATAATAATAAAATCACCGCGTAAAGTTCCTATCGAACGTGAATCTTGTCTTCTTCCTCTGACTCCTTTATGCACCTTACAATGGATGATGGTTGGAATGTAGAATGGATCAAACTTAATTTGTATCCAACTTCGGTAGATGTGTGGAGCATACATCCGAGTTGTAAATCGCATGGAATATGAAATAACGTCTCGGCGCTCTCTGACAGTTTATTTTTTATTAATACCAATATTATATTTTTGCAGGAAGTGATGTTTACATCAATCTGTCTCCTTGAGTTTCAGAACTTTTTTGATGTGCTGTCTGAAGATTTCATGGGTATTTCTCTGTTTGACCATAAAGAAATTCACACTACTGATTATGAGATTCTTGATTCTGATTGTGGGATTGGTTGTCGTCTTTTTTATCTTATTTTTGTATTTTTTGTACTTAGAACGTTCTTTCGCACTGTCCAAACAACAACGCACCCGATAATTAACACAGAGGTACTGCCGTATATGAATTTACTATTATTTATTTATAAGTAATATTTATGAAGTTCTATAAATATATCGTAAAGAATATTTAGGCTGCAATTATATGCAGCCATTGAAATAAAATTACAACTCCACGATGAAATATGGACGTAAGTATGGACTAATATATCACAAAAAATACAAAAATTGTATTTTACTCACTTTAACCAAAATCTTTCTCCGCAGATAGCCTGACGATGGCCGCAGAGCTGAAATAGGAATATTGCTGTGTGTTAAAGCAACAAATAACATATATCACACAGTACTTTTGTATCAATATGTCCTTAAAAGACATACACAAGGCTGCACGCCTAAATTAAATGAAATTATACGTAACCAGAACCTTGAGTTTTAGCTGAGTTTCAGGAGGATGAAATGTTTGATTTCTTGCCCATTTCCCCTCCGACAAACCCCCAGTCCGGACTGCCGTCCGAAAGAATTCTACTTCCGTTTTTGGCATCTCTTAGCTTCGCTTTTCCCTTCGATATTTAATTAGATTTTGCGAGGGGGGACGCTGTGCCTGCGAACTTCAAGGTGGGGAAAAATCGTTCTCACACCGAAGCAATTTAGCCGTTTAATCACCTAACGCCGGGTGTCGCAGATTCGCATGATACCAATGCTCCGCAAAGAAATGGCAGCTTAACTGCTATCGGGCGGCAATGCCAGAAGGTTCTGACTCTTTTTACATAGTATACTATTTTCAGTACTTATAGTGCGACATGGTTTTCACTTATTCATTTATTCCGACATTAAAGGGTTAACAGCGCTCGATTTCCTTCATTTCACGCTTCTCAGTTTTAACTACAAATCTGTTTCGCGAGTTGTGAACACCAGGTTGTCTCATACGAGTAACTTTGTGATTGTCAAATACACTACTGGCCACTAAAATTGCTACACCTAGAAGAAATTCAGATGATAAGCAGGTATTCATTGGACAAACATATTATACTAGAACTGACGTGATTACATTTTCAAGCAATTTAGGTGCATAGATCCTAAGAAAGCAGTACCCAGAACAACCACCTCTGGCCGTAATAACGGCCTTGATACGCCTGGGCATTGAGTCAAAAAGAGCTTGGATGGCGTGTACAGGTACAGATGCCCATGCAACTTCAACGCGATACCACAGTTCATCAAGAGTAGTGACTGGCGTATTGTGACGAACCAGTTGCTCGGCCACCATTGACCAGACGTTTTCAATTGGTGAGAGATCTGGAGAATGTGCTGGCCAGGGCAGCACACGAACATTTTCCGTATCCAGAAATGCCCGTGCAGGACCTGGAACTTGCGGTCGTGCATTATCCTGCTGAAATGTAGGGTTTCGCAGGGATCGAATGAAGGGTAGAGCCACGGGTAGTAACACATTTGAAATGTAACGGCCACTGTTCAAAGTGCCGTCGATGCGAACAAGAGGTGACCGAGACGTGTAACCAAAAATGTTCAAATGTTTGTAGAGCTTATGGGACTTAACTACGGGGTCATCAGTCCCTAAACTTACAAACTACTTATGAACTAGCTAAGACTACAGACGGCACAAATATCCATGCCCGAGGGGGGATTCGAATCCCCGACCGTAGTGGCCGTGCAGACCGTGACTGAAGCGCCTCAGTCCCCTCGGCCACCGCGGCCGGCACGTGTAACCAATGGCACCCCAATACCATCACGCCGGTTGATGCGCCAGTATGGCGATGACGAATACTCGCTTCCAATGTGCGTTCACCGCGATGTCGCCAAACAGGGATGCCACCGTCATGATGCTGTAAACAGAACCTGGAAAAATGACGTTTTGCCATTCGTGCACCCAGGTTCGTCGTTGCGTACACCATCTGTGATGCAGCGTCATGGGTAACCGCAGCCATGGTCTCCGACCTGATAGTCCGTGCTACTGCAAACGTTGTCGAACTGTTCGTGCAGATGGTGGCTGTTTTTCAAACGTCCCCATCTGTTGACCCAGGGATCGAGACGTGGCTACACGATCCGTTACAGCCATGCGGATAAGATGCCTGTCATCTCGACTGCTAGTGATACGATGCCGTTGGGCTCCAGCACGGCGCGGCGTTCCGTATTGCCCTCCTGAACCCACCGATTCCATATTCTGCTAACAGTCATTGGATCGCGCCCAATGCGAGCAGCAATTTCGCGATACGATCAACCGCAGTCGAGATAGGCTGCAATCCGACCTTTATCAAAGCCGGAAACGTGATGGTACGCATTTTCTCCTCCTTACACGAGGCATCACAAATACGCTTCACCAGGCAACGCTGGTCAACTGCTGTTTGTGTATGAGAAATCGGTTGGAAACTTTCCTCATGTCAGCACGTTGTAGGTGTTGCCACCGGCGCCAACCTTGTGTGAATGCTCTGAAAAGCTAATCATTTGCATATCACAGCATCTTCTTGCTGTCGGTTAAATTTCGCGTCTGTAGCACGTCATCTTCGTGGTGTAGCAATTTTAATGGCCAGGAGTGTACCATTGTTGCCTGCTTAGAAGTACGGTCCTATCTTCAGTGACAGAATACAGGGAAGTGGTCTTGCTTCCAGCTCTTGTTCCTTGGCGTTCTTAAACTCTTCAAAAGAGTTTTATGGCGTCACTATTGAGAGTCTTGGCCACCTGTTGGACACTGCATGCTTTACTGCTCCCACACAATTTGTTGGATTTATATCTTATAGGGACATTGGTAGTCTGTTGTCTGTTCACACAGCCATTTGGGTGCCTAGAAATGTAATCCCGGGATCACGAATCCTGGATCCGATCATTTTCATAGCCTTGGATTTTCGGGATTTTGGGACTAGAAAATCATATTCAAGGTTACTGAATTTACCCGTTTCAAATATATTCCTACCGCACTAACTGCTATTTTAATAACAATTATATCGATTACTTTCACTTGATACTGTATGCATATTAATCAACATCATGAGCTTACTCAGAAAGGAAACTTCTCTTTTTGGGATTTCTGGCTCTGGAGGCCAGTTTCCTGAGATAATTTTACAGAAATCCAGATGTTCAAGCAACAGGGTCTAGAGATGGTGTTTTGAGCGATATTCTAAATGTAATAAGTGCTCGTTTATTGATTCTTCTTTCTAACTAAAAACATTTCCTTTTCATTACTCTAAAACTGCTGACTTTGCCCACACGCCTGCCGCGGTGGCCGAGGGGACTGAGGCGCTCCAGTCCCTGTCTGCACGGCCACTACGATCGGGGGTTCGAATCCCCCCTCGGGCATGGATATTTGTGCCGTCCTTAGTCTTAGTTAGTTCATAAGTAGTTTGTAAGTTTAGGGACTGATGACCCCGTAGTTAAGTCCCATAGACTATACAAACATTTGAACATTTTGTCCACACATTTCCTTACAAGAATAAAATAATTTCTAAATTATTTATGTTGGATTATATCAGTCACGCGAAAATACAACCATTTTCTCCTCGGCGGAATAGCCTTGCTGCGGAGAGCGCGGTTGCTCTCCGTCGGAGGTTCGAGTCCTCCCTCTGGCATGGCTGTGTGTGTGTCGGCCTTAGGTTAGGTTAAGTAGTTTGTAATCCTACAGATTGATAACCACAGTAGTAAAGTAGATTTACAAACAAACAAAACAACAATTTTCAGCACGGCCACTACGGTCGGGGGTTCGAATCCCTCCTCGGGCATGGATATTTGTGCCGTCCTAGTTCGTAAGTAGTTCGTAAGTAGTTTGTAAGTTTAGGGACTGATGACCCCGTAGTTAAGTCCCATAAGCTCAACAAACATTTGAACATTTGAACAACAATTTTCGTTGTAGTCATGTGTAGGTAATTGCAACAAAAATGTAAAAAAAACTTTATTTTTAAATTTTAATAAACTTGCTCGTGCATTTTAGGCATTCCTCTTACTGAAAAGAGCTTATCTTCTCTCCGTTCAAATTAGTTTTCATTCGACGTGTACAACCATTTTTCACCTGTCCATGCGTCACTTGCGTAAGTACGCTGCGGTAATAGCCAAAGAAGTGACAAAAAAATTAATTATACGTAGCTGGAAATATCGGAATCCGAGTGGTTCTGGGCGTCATGTCAAGGACAGCGCAGCCTCTCTCATCGAAGGTTCCAAGGAAGGAAGCTTGGAGTTCAACGTCACATCCACAGCGTTGTCATTAGACACGGAGCTTACGCTCGGATGTTTGGGTAAGGATGTGGAAGGAAATCGGCCGTACCCTTTCAAAGGAACCATCTCGGCATTTGCCTGGAGTGATTTAGGGAAATCACGGAAAACCTAAATCTGGATGGCCGGAGGTGGATTTGAACCACCATCCTTCCGAATGCGAGTCCAGTCTGCTACCACTGCGCCACCTCGCTCGCTCAAAGGTTCGAGTTCTCTTTGGGGCATTTCTGTGTGTATTGACCTTAGAAAAAGATTGTGTAAATAGTTTTTAAGTCTATAAACAACAGTTTATATAGGGTGAATCACCTAACACTTGCATCGCAAATATTGCGAAAACGGAAAGTGCGATTGATGTGCAGTTTTCACACAATGGTTTGGTAGTCAGGGGCTCGTATTTTTAGCCAACAAACAGATTGTACTATTATTTAGAAAGTGTATTTTTTATGCAAACATACAGTTTTCTAATTGAAACAATGGTTGTTTCTATCGTGCACTGGAATTTTTGACACCACCTTTGTATAAAGAATTTTGAATGACATTTTTATCACATTTAGTTTGGAAGCTACAACTGTTCAAAGTTTCGGGGGCGAAGGCTGCGATTGCGTATCTGACTGGCCGAGTGGCTAGCCCCTGGGGCACGGCCCACTATCTCAGGACCCACCAACCAGTCAGCTACGCTGTCGTAGCCTTCGCCCCCAAAACTTTGAATTGTTGTAGCTGCCAAATTCCAGTGCATGATAGAAACTACCATTGTTCCATTTAAAAATTATATCTTTGCATAAAAATACATTTTCTAGGTATTTTTACAATATGTTTATTGGTTAACAATACGAGTCTTTGACTACGAATCCATTCTCTGAAAACCGCACATCAATCGCTCTTTCCGTTTCCGCAATATTTGCGGTGCAAGTGTTAGGTCTGTCTGCAAATGTCTATAAATATATCGGACCAAACTGCGTGGTCATCAGTTCGTAGCTTACAAACTACTTAAACCTAGGTAAACTAACCTAAGGACAAACACACACACACACCCATGCCCCAGGGAGGACTCGAACCTCCACGGCGAACAACCGCGCGCTCCGCAGCGAGACGCTTTAGACCGCTCGGCTACTCCACCGCGGCCAAGTGTTAGGTGATTCACCCTATATATTAGCTCAATTATAATCACGAAAAACAAATCTATTTGATTTTGCAACAATTGATTCCCTATTTAAGTACTGAGCACGTTCTAGATCCCGTATTTTATTTACTGTTAGTTAATGGCCGATTTCGGCTGTTGTCTCTAATGACCACGATGTCAATGAGACGTTAAATCCTACTTTTCCTTGCATCCTTCTTCCTTTTGATTCCGGTTGAATTAGGTTATCATCAGACATAAAAGCGCAGACCGTGGAAACCCTCGCGGCGTCGTCTTCTTTACTAGAGTTCTATGCAGTGCGCCTGATAGTCCCTGTGATAGTAACCACCCTCTTCACTTTTTACAAATGAAGATAGTCTGTTGCGGCCTAAACGGGGCCGTGGTGGAGTAGCCGAGTGGAGCCGGGCGCCGTGGCTCAGCGCGCCCGGTCAGAGGGCTCCACGCCCTCTGTAATAAAAAAGCTGAGCCAAACATTCAACGAACAACCTCGAACAAAAACGATCAGCGTCCGCAACGAAGAGAACTACCCAGAGAACAAAAAAAAAAAAAAAAAAAAAAAAAAAAAAAAAAAAAAAAAAAAAAAGTGGTCTAAAGCTCCACGCTGCGGAGCGCGCGGCTGCTCCCCGTGGAGGTTCGAGTCCTCCCTGGGGCATGGGTGTGTGTGTGTTCGTCCGTAGCTTATTTTCTGCACGGCCACTACGGTCGGGGGTTCGAATCCCCCCTCGGGCATGGATATTTGTGGCGTCCTTAGTCTTAGCTAGTTCATAAGTAGTTTGTAAGCTTAGGGACTGATGGCCCCATAGTTAAGTCCCATAAGTTCTACAAACATTTGAACATTTTGCCTAAACGGGACGTCACAATAACATTATATGAACGAGACTGCGCTGTCTCTTTTGAATTATTAAACAGTATATTGCCACTGTTTTATCCGGCCAGCCCTATTCCAGTTACTTCCCTCTGTGATCCAGTCAGAAAGCTCACCGAACTGTGTTGCTGCAGAAATGCGTAATGATTACGTGGCTGTGCTAACAGAAGGCCGCGAATAATGCAGAGTAATGGCGGGCGCCACAGTTTGCTCAGCTGCCAGCTCTTGTCAATAGCTCGTCCTCTGCTGCACGAGAGACTCCAGAACGCAGCAGTTTATCTGCATGGCTACACCGCCAAACGGGGGGAGGGCGGAACGAGTGCAAAATCGTAAATGTTCCACACTGCAGCGGTTCCCAAACTGTGGATCGCGGGGTCTATTCAGGTGGGTCGCCGAAGGACGTTAAAATATCCACGTAGAATATTTTACCGACTGATAAAATATGAAGTCTATTTACAAAACCAGTCCCAAACAAGAAACCGATGTAGCTAATAACATGCTCAGGGCAGTACGTTGCATCATATATATGAAGCGGAGTGTCCGTATGTGTGGACGTGTTGCATACAAATCTAGAGTTTTGATCCAATCTTTCTCAAATTTTATACAAGTAAGCTTCAATCCATGATGACGGTCGCCGTAAGTGTAAGAATCACATACGATATATAGTTCACGAGATGTGACGTCATAAACAATGAGATGCGCGGAAAACTGCTGCATTTTGCGACAGTGCTGCTCAGTTTCTCCTAAACCATTGGACCGATTTGAACCAAATTTGGTACACACATTCCTTACCGTGAGGTAACAATTGCTGCATGGTTAAGAATCACATACGACACATGGTTCAAAAGATATTACGTCATAACCAATAGAAATCGCAAAAAATGCCATATAATGCGGCGAGACTTTCGAAATACACTGTATGAGAATGACAGTACTTAGCGACTTGCGACAAACTTTAAACACAATTTCAAACCTTTATTAAACTTTTTCTCGCTGGCAACCATAGTAAAATGATGAAAGGAAAAAAGTTTCTCGCTTACTACTTTTCCGCTGTTTATGGAGTAAAACTACGGCTATCGGTATGACGTTACAATTTATAATTTGAACACTACAAATTGGAGCGACAGGAAATTTTACAGACAGTATACACATATATAGTTGAATGTACCTTTTAAATTGTATCACAATATCACACGTAGTTCGTGAGAAATGGGCACATAAAACGTAATGTTCCCCTGTTCATGGACTAAAACTGCGGCTTTCCATATGACGTTACAATTTATAATTTCTATACTACAATTTATAGCCGCTGTACAGGCAGTATACACGCATATTGTTGAATGAACCTTCTAAACTTTATCACAGTACGACGCGTAGTTTATGAGATATGAGCACATAAACATTAACGTTCATAGAAAACCGCCTCATCACGCACCAAGTTTTAATCTATTACTTCTTTACTACTAATTGTATTCCCAAGATATTTTACAGACATACAGCCTTTATAGAAATAAATATATACCTGAAAATGGCAGGAATAAATAAATAAATACCCGGGCAACGCCGGATTTTCAGCTAGTTCGTCCATAAGCTCTGCGTCCTCTTTCACTTGCGACTGGTGCCATGTGAGTTACTTTACACTGATTTCTTCTTTCTATGAATGCGACATCGTAACCTACTTCCTTGTTGTTTAATTTGTGTATCCGTTTTTGTAGCGGCGGTTTGTTTTATTTTACACTGTATTTCTTATTTTTATTTATTTCACTATTGCCGTGTACATTAAGACTGGAACTTCCCGTATCGAGTGGGGAGGGAAAGTATACCCTTGAAGCAATTCAGATGTTCAAATGTTTGTAATCCTATGGGACCAAACTCCAAAAAAATGTTCAAATGTTTGTACAGCTTATGGGACTTAACTACGGGGTCATCAGTCCCTAAACTTACAAACTACTTATGAACTACTTACGAACTAGGACTGCACAAATATCCATGCCCGAGGGGGGATTCGAACCCCCGACCGTAGTGGCCGTGCAGACCGTGACTGAAGCGCCTCAGTCCCCTCGGCAACCAAACTACGTTGGTCATCAGTCCCTAGTCTTACAGACTACTTAAACTAAGTTAAACTAACCTAAGGACAACACACACATCCGTGCCTGAGGGAGGATTCGAACCTCCGACGCGAGAGGCCGCGCAATCCGTAACGTGGCGCTTGAAGGAATTAATGGGATGCACAAGTACAAGTTCCTCTAGGGTTTTTCTTTGTAAAACATTACAAACTAACTTTGCGTAGTAAATGAAATACGCCTAAAACTAACAAGGTTCAATACAGATATATAGCCGGCCGCGGTGGCCGAGGGGACTGAGGCGCGCCAGTCACGGTCTACACGGCCACTACGGTCGGGGGTTCGAATCCCCCCTCGGGCATGGATATTTGTGCCGTTCTTAGTGCTAGCTAGTTCATAAGTAGTTTGTAAGTTTAGAGACTGATAACTCCGTAGTTAAGTCCCATAAGCTATACAAACATTTGAACAGATATATATTGTATACATAACACCAAGGCTAAATACTACCACAAATCTCATTGATGTTCCCATTTAATCTGTATAAAATAATTTGTTATTGAGGAAATACTTATTTTAAACTAAATGTTACCTTCACCAATTTCGAAAGTCTTACTCAGCAAAGCATTTGCACATAACTTCAGTTTCATATTACAAATAATTTTTTATGTTCAAATGTTTGTATAGTCTATGGGACTTAACTACGGGGTTATCAGTCCCTAAACTTACAAACTACTTATGAACTAGCTAAAACTAAGGACGGCACAAATATCCCCGAGGGGGGATTCGAATCCCCGACCGTAGTGGCCGTGCAGACCGTGACTGGAGCGCCTCAGTCTCCTCGGCCACCGCGGCCGGCTAATTTTTATGTCTTTCTTATCTGTCGTGCTGTCAGTGTAGACTCGGTCGCGAAGATTTTTCCAGAAAACTTGTGGACCGCCCGACAAAAAAGGTTGGGAACCACTGTTCCACGGTATTAATTCATTTTGTTTGCCGGTTTTCGGCCTTCAAGAGCGGACAAGGACACATACAAGAACCTGTTAACCTTAAAGCTAGAACACCATTATCAATCGTCACCAGACTTAAATGATCATCGTCGACCAAAGAGTTTGAAAATGATATTACGCATAGTGAGTGAGGTGTATACACACAGAAAATACGAGGTACGTCCAGAAAGTAAGTTCCGTTTGGTTATATAAAACAAACGAGTACAGATACAAAAAAAAATTATTGTACAAAAATCTACAACTGTTAAACTACTTTTCTACATAGCTGCCGAAATTTTGTAGGCACTTGTCATAGCGTGGCACAAGGTTCTGTATGCCTTCTTCATAGAAGGTTTGCCGCCTGTGTATTCAGCCATGTGGTATCATGTTCTTTCAGCTTCGTCATAATAGAGATTTTTAGGTGTAAGAAGAGTTGAAAGTGGCTAGCAGCGAGGCCCGGGCTGTACGAATAATGATCAAACACGTCCCAGTGAAATTCCCGTAAGAGTTGTTTGGTCACATTCGCCACATAAGGTCGGGCACTGTCGTGGAAACAAACACCACCTTTTGATGGAAATCCTCTTCTTACACCTAAAATTTGTCCTTTCAACACTTCAACGATGACGAGCTGAAAGAACATACTACCACATGGCTGAATACACAGGCGGCAACCTTCTATGAAGAAGGCATACAGAAACTTGTGCCACGCTATGACAAGTGCCTACAAAATTTCGGCAGCTATGTAGAAAAGTAGTTTAACAGTTGTAGATTTTTGAACAATAAATATTTTTTTTCTGTATCTGTACACATTTGTTTTATATAACCAAACGGAACTTACTTTCTGGACGTACCTCGTATATTCCATCGTGCAGTGGTAAGGTAAACTTTAATAAAACGTTCAGTCATGAACCCAAGTAAGATTGTGGCCGGTTTCGGTCTAGGAAGATCATCTTCTGACCGCCATTGTCCTCATTCTCTTCCTGTATTCTTTTGTGTTGGTCTCCATTTCCTCCAATGATGGCTGCTAGTGTATTCCAAAGCCATGCTGAGTATTTGGAGACCACCTTTAGCTTGATACTCTCACCCCCTTTGTATATATTACTGTCACAAACATAATATAGTAAGTTCGCTGTATTTACAATAGAATCTTTTTCTACTTTACAGAACGTAATTTCGGAAATTTCTTCCGTATTGCAAGCCCGGCCTTTAGGGCTACAATGAGGTACAAAACGGCGATGCATACGCAGAGCTGTCATTTTTGCTCTAGTGATTCTTGTGAAATCGTTTCTGACATGATTGCTGCCACTCGACGGGAATGAAACAGACTTAGATAGTGTGATGGTAATCTACTATTCGACAGTTTTCTGGAAATCGTTTTATAGTTCATTACATCATCTTATGCTCATAACATGCTTTTTCCCTTTATGAACGTCAGCATTCGAAAAGAACGGTAATTATGTTTTAGTAATTTGAAAGCCCGCGAAAACGCTATATTTAACTCATGTGATGCCTGTGACGTGTCTTAAAAATGGCTTACAAATAGCCGGCCGCGGTGGCCGATGAGACTGAGGCGCTCCAGTCACGGTCTGCACGGCCACTACGGTCGGGGGTTCGAATCCCCCCTCGCGCATGGATATTTGTGCCGTCCTTAGTACTAGTTAATTCATAAGTAGTTTGTAAGTTTAGGAACTGATGACCCGGTAGTTAAGACCCATAAGCTATACAAACATTTGAAACATTTTTTTTGCTTACAAATACTGTATTGTGTAATTGCGCACTGCACAAACACAACCACCAAAAACCAGAAAATTATTTTTCCGTGTTCCAAACAATGAAAAGATCCGTAAAATGTGGTATACCTCGGAGAAACTATGAAACACAATCGCAAACATCAGCTCGCAGTAATACCAAACCAGCTAATCTCTGTAATTTCGAAGCTATAAACTCATTCCGTTTTTCTCGCCTTTCATTAGTTACCTGAAATTTAGATTAAATTTTACCACCCGTCCCAGCGACTTCGCGTTATAATGTTGGCGAAGGATGTTGTATTCCGGCTTTCAAGTGATATTGGCATTTATTAAAGCTTTTTATATAATAAATATACAACTAGTATGTTGTTCAGTGTTTCACAGTTTCCATCGCAAAAGACCCCCTGTGTTATGCTCTTCTTACGTTGCAGTTCGTGGCTAGCAGAAGACACGTGCTGTTACAAGTAAACACCTCAAATGTCAAAACTTCAGTTTCACAAGCTGTCGCACCGACACCAAGATTCGTTGCAAACTCGACAGCTCTGAAGTTAAACGATGCCATAGACCAAATTCTCCGATCACTGGTACTCATTTTCGCATGTTGTTAATAGTATAAACCTGAGTTCACACTAACTGCGGGAAAATGCAAGCCTAGCGATATTGAATTGAGAGGGACTATTCAGGAGCACCATTGATCCAAGAGCCAGCAGCAGGCAATGTTGCCGGATTTCGCGTAACTAACACTCGTGAATTTAGATTTTTATAGACTTCGTATTTGATCTCAAAATTTATTAGGGTACTATAGGCGGTGGGGTACAATAGCCGAATAAATGCGGTATTTAGAGGGACATCTACAATAAGTTAACACCCCCCAGAGGGTTCGCGTTCTTTCGTGAGTACTGCGTGGCGAGCACGCGGCCCCGAGCTAATGCAGTCTTCCTTCCTTCTTTCCTTCCTGGACTGCATTTCCGTTCCCTTTCCTATCCTCACTCCGTCCCCTCCCCACAGGGGGACTGATGACCTTAGCAATTTGGTCCTCCTGTCCCAAACAACCAACTATCTACAATAACAGTGAGGCTTTTTGCGGATGATGCTGTAGTGTATAAAGAGGTTGTAACGATGAGAAATTGTATTGAAATGCAGGAGGATCTGCATCGAATTGACGCATGATGCAGGGAATGGCAATTGAATCTCCATGTAGACAAGTATAATGTGCTACGAATACATAGAAAGAAAGATATTTTATCATTTAGCTACACTGTAGCAGGTCAGCAACTGGACTCAGTTAAATCCATAAATTATCTGAGAGTAGGCATTAGGAATGATTTAAAATGGAACGACCATATAAAATTTATCGTCGGTAAAGAAAATGCCAGACAGAGATTCATTGGCAGAATTCTAAGGAAATGCAGTCCGAAAACAAAGGAAGTAGGTTGCAGTGCACTTGTTCGCCCACTGCTTGAATACTGCTCACCGGTGTGGGATCCGTACCAGGTGGGGTTGATAGAGGAGGTAGAGAAGATACAACGGAGAGCAGCGCGCTTCGTTACATGATCTTTTACTAATCGTGAAAGCGTTACAGAGATGATTGATAAACTCCAGTGAAAGACTCTGCAGAAGAGACGCTCTGTAGCTCGGTACGGGCTTTTGTCGAAGTTTCGAGAACGTACTGTTACCGAGGAGTCAAACAGTATATTGCTCCCTCCTACGTATATCTCTCGAAGAGATAGTGACATTGTTGTGAAGATAATTATGAAAAATACTATACCTGTTATTTTGTTATTAATGAGTATTTGAATAATAATTCATTTTGGTAAGAATCCTAATATTGGTGGTAATCCACCTAGTGATAGGAGTGATTTTATTATTATAAATTTAACTTCAAAATCAGAGAGCTTAGAGCCCACACAGGGGCATATCTACATCTACACCTGCATAGATACTCTGCAAATCACATTTAAGTGCCTGGTAGAGGGTTCATTAACCACTTTCATAACTTTTCTCTACCGTTCCATTCTCTGATGGCGCGTGGGAAGAAAGAACACCTAAATCGTTCCGTTTTCGATCTGATTTCTCTTATTTTATTGGGATGGTCATGTCTCCCTAAGTAGGTGGGTGCTAGCAAAATGTTTTCACTTTCATAAGTAAAAGTCGGTGATTGAAACTTCGCAAACAGATCACGCCGCAATGAATAACGTCTTTCTTTTAATGATTTCCACCCCAATTCGTGCAATATTTCCGTGAGGCTCCCCCCCCCCCGTAACGTGATAAAACAAAACGAGCTGCCCTTCTCGGAACCTTCTCAATATCTTCCGTCAGTCCCACCTGGTGAGGGTCCCACAATGGGCAACAGTACTCCAGGAGAGGACGCTCAAGTGTGATGTAGGCAGTCTCTTTGGTGGAGCTGGTGCATCTTCGAAGCGTTCTGCCAATGAAACGTAATCTTTGGTTCGCCTTCAATAAATGTTCAAAAGTTTTGTACAGCTTATGGGACTTAACTACGGGTTTATCAGTCCCTAAACTTACAAACTACTTATGAACTACTTACGAACTAGGACAGCACAAATATCCATGCCCGAGGAGGGATTCGAACCCTCGACCGTAGTGGCCGTGCAGACCGTGACTGGAGCGCCTCAGTCCCCTTGGCTACCGCGGTCGGCTTGGTTCGCCTTCCCCACAATATTTTCTGTGTGTTTTCACCAGTTTAAGTTGTTCGTAATTGTAAATCTTTCTTTCCGCGAAAAATACGTGACTGGAATAGGAGGGGCAATAGATAGTGGTACTCAAGGTACCCTCTGCCACACACCGTCATGTGGCTTGCGGAGTAGGGATGTATATGTAGATGTATTTTAGGAGGAATAGCTAAAATAGTAATGATGATAAAAAGAAGTTCATATTAATATTTTCATGTTGTCAGGCGGTGGCGGTGGATCCAGCAGATCTTACAAACGTGAACTGCTGGCGATAATAGTAAGGCTGTGAGTTTAGTACTGGATGCTCCGTCCACCGCCCATCACGGAATGTCACAAAATTCAAATTTTTGTAAATCCAAGGGACTTAACTGCTGTGCTTATCAGTCCCTAGGCTTACAAAATACTTATGAACTAACTAATACTAAGGACGGCACAAATATCCATGCCCGAGGAGAGGATTCGAACCCCCGACCGTAGTGGCCGTGCAGACTGTGACTGACGCGCCTCAGTCTCCTCGGCCACCGTGGCCGGGGATGGCGAACAACCGCGCACTCTGCCGCAAGGCGCCTTAGAGGTCTCGGCCAATCCACCACGGCCGTCATGTCACTTGTAACGAATGAGACAGACGATATACAAAAATTACGAATTAAAATACAATACAGTTGTTAACTGTTGGTCGCCACTATACTCACCAGCAGTTGACGTCCATGCGGCCTGCTCCATGCACCGCCACCGCTTCCCATCGTCGGAATTAACTTTTGTTGCTTCTTTAGATATCCCTCTGGAACATATTCACTGTTATTGTAGACGTCCCCTAAATATTTGTGTTGTATTTCAGTGGTCTTTGTATGAAGATAGTCTGCACGGTAACAAAATAGAATTCGAAATCTGCGATCTGGACTGTTTTAATTTTAATATTACAACAAGGCGCTGTTGAACGCAATAATGCTTTCAAAAATTATTGTTTGAGCTATTTTTTCGAGATATTCGCCAAAAGAATTGCGACACTAGTCAAATCGTGGAATAAACTTTGTCTTCGTCTTGGAGGAAAGCGCTCGACTGGAAACCGAAGGGTCGCAGGTTCGAAACCCTTCACCTCTCAACGATGTGAGGAGTCGCCAGAAACTACAGGTGGTTCGGATTCCACGTTAAGCTGTAGGTCCCCTTCCCTTTCCCCGGTTGGATAACTGGGGTATGCTAGGGACATGCAAGTCCCCGAAGTGGCGTCCAATTGAAACACTTGCGCCAGGCCAATCAGCTACACGAAATAATTATTATTAACTTTGTATTCCTGTGTCTTAGAACTCTGCCGCCTGGGAATGTAAGCAGCGTGTGGCAGTCATCTTCAGCTCTCCGCCGTTGTCAAAATCCCAGAGGGCAGGAGTTTGTTAACGTGTGAGAAAGAGCAAGATGAGGGCTGTGTGCTGGATGATCAGACAGCTCGCAGCCGAACGTCTGCAAAACAGTTGGTGTGCGCCGAGCCGTGTGCTGACGAGCACTGCCGCGCAGCAGCGCAACACCTTAGCAAGCATTCCGCGCCTCTCGCTCTGAATGACACTGTTTCATAATAACAGCTGAAGGCGACTGCCACAGCCGGCACACTTCTACTACACAGGAATGCCAAAGTTGATCCCACGATAGGACAAGGTATTTTGGAGACTGTGTAGAAAAATAGCTCAAACATTGCTGTACCTGTTTCCAGCAGCCGCGGCGGTAAACCCGTGCGCACTAAGGCACCTTTATGCAATGCACGCGGCCGTTCGCCGTCGGAAGTTCGAGTTCTCCCTCGCGTGTGTGTGTGTGTGTGTGTGTTTTGTTCTTAGGATAAGTTAGTTTAAGTAGTTTGTGTGTTTAGGGACCGATGACCACTGCAGTTAGGTCCCATAACTTTACAAACATTTGAATATTTTGAAACTTCCTGGCAGATTAAAATTGTGTGCCGGAACCGGCACTCGAACGTGGGACCTTTGCCTTTCGCGGGCAAGCCCACTACCGACTGTGCTATCCCGACACGACTCACGATGCCGCCTCACAACTTTACTTCCGCTAGTACCTCGCCTCCTACTTTCCAAACTTCACACAAGCTCTCCTGCGAACCATGCAAGACTAGCACTCCTGGAAGAAAGGATATGGTGGAGACATGGCTTAGCCACAGCCTAAGGGATGTTTCCAGAATGAATCTTTCACTCTGCAACGGAGTGTGCGCTGATATGAAACTTCGTGGCAAATTAAAATTGTGTGCCGGAACCGGGACTCGAACCTGGGACCTTTGCCTTTCGCGGGCAAACGCGAACATTTTGTTTCCAGTAAAAGTTTTATTATTATTAATTACGTTGCCTTTCTTTAAAAAAGGGGTGAAAAAATCGCACTGACGTGTTTGACGGCCCACTTTACATTTGTAGTTTTATAACTTTTTGCAAAGATTTTTGACCAATATAATAATCTAAATAATAAAAAATTAATTAACAAGTGTGTCTGAAAACCTTTTAGGAAAAACAAAAATTAGGTAGTGGCGGATTCCGAACCACTGACCTTCAGCGTCACAATCCAATACATTGCCCACGACGCTACAGCTAACAGTGAAGAGCTGTGTTCTTTAATCTCATACTATTGACAGCCGTTGTTAACTGATGCTAATATGGCATTTGTAGACACTACATTATCATTTATCGTACGAAGAACGACATGTTTTTGTTAATTCGTTAGTACATCATTGCATTGAAATGACAACATGTGTTACAATAAGAAAATCATCAAATACGGAACGCAAGATGGCGTATGCCACCGAGAGTTCTGGGCGAGGAACGTCACGTGACATCTGCGAACGGCTGGTTTTCGTTAATTTAATGGAGGGTGTCCAAAAATCCGTTATTTTTGCAAATATCTCTCAAACGATACGAGATATGAAAAAATACATAAGAGAGCAAAGTTGTAGAGAATTTTCTCCTCTACAAACTCGGTTATTCAATTTTCGTGGTAGATGAATGGTTTAGCCGTTATTTCCATTTTAAATTTCGAGCCGTCAAAAGACGATCGCAAAGACCCACTTTTAGTGTTACTACCGTAACCTAAAGTGGGCAAAAAGGAAAACTTACTTTCTGGATGCACCTCGTATCATAAATAATAGGCAAACAGAATGATATTGGAAAAAGAAACAGGAATAAACCAACGTCAGGAATTTAGATGCTCGTAGAAACGGAAGCATAATGTACATATAATTGGGCATGTCACCAACTTCGGCCAGGTCTCTTGATGCTGCACGTGTGCTTCCAACATTAAAAAGGTTCCTAGTGGATGGTAAAGAAACAGTTCGGTAACGCTAATAAATACAAACTTGAGGTGAGAGCAGGTATTATGCAAAGACATGCCCTATCCTCAGTTTTGTTTAGTTGTGCCACCGAGAAGGTGGTCGCATAATGTAAAGAAGAAATAAAGGTGTGTGGAGAAACTGAGCAGACGTAATGGGGTTATAAAAACGAGAATCTTAACAGTTCAGTGTTTACATTTTACCGGCGATTTTACGTTAATGTTTGGAGACATTAGCATAAAGGAAAATCAAATTGCAGAATGCCTCAAGCAAAATTAATAAAGTCGATTAATTTATATATCTTGATGAGATGATAACAGCCGTGGAGGGGAGGGCTAACAAACTCAGTCCAAGGATGATAGAAATGGCCTTCTAGTTGACTATAGATGGCCGTGGCGGAGTGACCGAGCACGTTGAGGCGCTATCAAATTGTTCAAATGTTTGTAAATCTATCGGACCAAACTGCGTAGTCATCAGTCCCTAAACTTACAAACTACTTATGAACTAGCTTACACTAAGGACGGCACAAATATCCATGCTCGAGGGGGGATTCGAACCCCCGACCGTAGTGGCCGTGCAGACCGTGACTGGCGCGCCTCAGTCCCCTCGGCCACCGCGGCCGGCAGTTTATAAGTAGTTAGTAAGTTTAGGGACTGATGACTCCGCAGTTAAGTCCCATAAGCTATACAAATATTAGAACATTTTGACTATAGATGTTTACAATTAGTACTGTATTTCCTCTCATGCAAAGCAACTGCGCTGGATTACACTAACAAAACCAAAATGTTTATACACAGCTGAATGCCTGGAGGGAAAAACAATAATGTAAAAGAAAGAGACCGAAATCCCAAGAAAATTATTGTTGTTGTTGTTGTGGTCTTAAGTCCGCAGACTAGTTTGATGCAGCTCTCCACGCTATCCTGTTCTGTGCAAGCCTCTTCATCTGAGAATATGTTCGGCAACTCACATCCTTTTGAATCTGCTTACTGTATTCGTCCCTCGGTCTACGATTTTTACTCCACACACTTCCTTCTAATGCTAAGTTCACAATTCCTTGATGACTCAGAATGTGTCCAACCAATCTATCCCTTCTCTTAGTCAAGGTATGCCAGAAACTCCTTTTCTTCCCGATTCGGTTAAGCACCTCCTCATTAGTTACATTATCTACCCATCTAATCTTCATCATTCGTCTGTAACGCCACATTTCAAAAGCTTCTATCATCTTTTTATCTGAACTCCTTATCCTCCACGTTTCACTCCCATACAATGCTACACTCCAGACAAATGCTTTCAGAAAGGACTTCGTAACATTTAAATTAATATTGGATGTTAACAAATGTCGCTTCTTCAGAAACGCTTTTCTTCCCATAACCATTCTGCATTTTATATCTTCTTTACTTCGGCCATCAGAAGTTATCTTGCTACCCAAATAACAAAATTCATCTACTACTTTTATTGTCTCATTACCTAATCAAATTCCTTCAGCATCGCCTGATTTTCTGACATTGCATTCCATTACCTTCGTTTTACTCTTGCTAATGTTCATCTTATATCTTCCTTTCAAGACACTGTCCATTCCATTCAATTGCTCTTCCAGATCTATTACGGTCTCTCACAGAATTACTATGTCATCGGCAAACTGCAATGTTTTTATTTCTTCTCTCTGAACTTTAATGCCCTCTCCAAATTTCTCCTTCCATTCCTTCACTGCCTGTTCAATGTACGGATTGAACAACATTGGGGAAAGGCTACAACCCTGTCTTACTCTCTTCCCAACCTCTGCGTCCCTTTCTTGCCCTTAGACTCTAATAACCGCTGTTTGGTTTTTGTATGGGTTGGACATAACTCTTGGCTCCCTATATTTTACCCCTGATACCTTCAGAATTTGGAAGAGTGTATTCCAGTCGACATTGTCAAAAGCTTTCTCCAAATCGACAAACGCTAAAAACGTAGGTTTCTCTTTCCTTAGCCTATCTTCTAAGATAAGTCGTAATGTGAGTATTGCCTCCCGTGTTCCTACATTTCTCCTAAATCCAAACTGATCTTCCCTGAGGTCGGATTCCACAAGTTTTTCCATTCGTCTGTAAATAATTCGTGTTAGTATTTTGCAACCATGACTTATTAAACTGATAGTTCTGTAATTTTCACACTTGTCTGCACTTGCTTTCTTTGGAATTGGAATTACGATATTCATCTTGAAGTCAGGGGGGTTTTTCCCCTGTCTCATACATCTTGCATACCAGGTGATACAATTTTTTCATGACTGGCTCTCCTAACGATTATTAGGAGTAATAAATCGCAACGATCTATTCAGCGGAAGAAGTAATGAAGATCTGCATAAGAAAATTGAACAACAAAATGTAACGATAAAATAACGTACAAAGATTTTTTACGGCAATTTACTAGTTCAGATGAATCGAAACAGGTTATAGAAGAGAAATTTGGAACGTTTCATTCTCAATAAAGATCCCTGTTGTAAGTGGTTTTAAGAAATCAGGAGCAGTCTGCGGCAGATGGAGACTGAAGAACACGGGATTCTGAACAGAGACACGATTCGAAAGAAGGTTTTAGATACACATCTCCAGACAAAAAAAAAAAAAAAAAATCGCACTGACGTGTTTTACCGCCCACTTTAGATTTGTAGTTTTATAAGTTTTTGCAAACATTTTGAGCCAAAATAATAATAATCTAAATAATAAAAAATTAATTAATAAGAGCGTCGGAAACCCTTGTAGGAAAAAAATAATTTGGTACTGGCGGGTTCCGAACCAATGACATTCAGCGTCACAGTCCAACACATTGCCCACTACGCTACAGCTACCAGTTAGGAATTTCATTCTTTAATTCATATTATTGATGGCCGTTGTTAACTGATGCTAATATAGCATTTGTAGACACTAGATTATCATTTATCGTACGAAGAACGACGTGTTTTTTGTTAATTCTTCAGTAAGCCATTGCTTTGAAATGACAACGTGTAAGTTACAATAAGAAAATCATCAAATACGCAACGCAAGATGGCGTATGCCAGAGACAGTTCAGGGAGAGGAATGTCACGTGACATCTGCGAACGGCTGGTTTTCGTTAATTTAATGGAGGGTGTCAAAACTCCGTTATTTTTGCAAATATCTCTCAAACGATACGAGACATGAAAAAAAAAAAAAAAAAAAAAATAAGGGAACAAAGTTGTAGAGAATTTTCTCCTCTACAAATTCGTTTATTCAATGTTCGTGTCAGATGAATCGTTAAGCTGTTATTTTCATTTAAATTTCGAACTGTCGCAAAGGCCAACTTTTAGTGTTACTACCGTAACCTAAAGTGGGCTAATAAATAAAACAGTTGAAACCAGATGTTCAGAAGTTCGGAAACAACAGTATGTTCACAAATGAGAAGTTCCTCGAAAAACAGGGATTTAAATCAGTGCCGTTAGTTATTTACATGATCTATTCATAGGAGATCCAAATCGAGAAGAAGAAAAAATCACTGAAATCGATAGCTTGTATGGCAGAATAGCCGCAAATCGTACCACTGACACTGTCCTTTAACCTTTAACCGCAGGGGTTTTATTTTTGCGGAGAGGCATGGACGTGTTACAGGACGAGGAAAACAAGATCTATAAATTGTCCGCCGCATCCTAACAGCGACTCTTCCTATAAAAGGCTACCTGACTGTGGTATCGGCGAAGGACAGACGAGGGCCGTATAACAGGCTAACAGCCCGAGATAAACAGTTTAGCGTAATTAGTGTCATACTTTGGTTTCTGACTGGCAGCGTGGCGGCTGAAGGTCGCAGGCCTACGGCAACACGCACGGCGTAGGGCGCGGCTGTTGCGCGCGCTCTTGCGCGGGGCTGTACCCACTCCCCTCCGGCGAATAAAAGCCCGTCAGCGCTCCCCCAGCGTCTGCTGCCCGTGCCCTCGCGATCCTACTGATACTGCTTTACACAAGCCTGCTGCGATGCTACTTTCCTGCTGCAACTACTTCACCACTAGCCTCTCTCCGTCTCTCTAGTGTTCTGTTGTCGTATGCGTCGATTGTTGTCAATCAGATCGTCAATGACAAGAATGAAGTGTGTTAGTGTGTGTGTGTGTGTGTGTGTGTGTGTGTAGATGAGGAGAGGAGAACTCGGACGATTGTTCAGTTTTTTTATATACGGATAAGTAGTAGCAAGAAACATCTACGCCCCAAATTTGCGACTGGATAGGGGATTTCCTCTCAGAGAGGACACAGTTCGTAGTAATCGATGATAAGGCATCGCCTAAACCAGAGGTGATATCGGGCGTTTCAAAGGGTAGTGTTATTATTCCTCTGCTGTTCCTTATTTACATAAACGATTTAGGGGAAAATGGAAGGTTATTTGCAGATGACGCCGTCATTTACCAAATGTTCAAATGTACAAATGTTTGTTAAGCTTCAGGAACTTAACTACGGGGTCATCAGTCCCTAAACTTACAAACTAATTAATAACTACCTACAACTAAGGACGGCACAAATATCCATGCCCGAGGGGGGATTCGAATCCCCGACCGTAGTGGCCGTGCAGACCGTGACTGAAGCGCCTCAGTCCCCTCGGCCACCGCGGCCGGCGTCATTTACCGTCTAGTAATATCATCTGAAGATCAAAACCAACTGCAGAACGATTTCAAAAAAAAAATGTTCAAATGTTTGTTAAGCTTAAGGGACTTAACTGCGGGGTCATCAATCCCTAAACTTACAAACTACTAATGAACTACTTACGAACTAGGACGGCACAAATATCCATGCCCGAGGGGGGATTCGAACCCCCGACGGTAGTAGCCGTGCAGACCGTGACTGAAGTGCCTCAGTCCCCTCGGCCACCGCGGCCGGCAGAACGATTTCAATAAGATATCATTATGGTGTAAAAATTGGCAATTGACTCCATATAATGAGAAGTGTGAAGTCGTCCACATGAGTACGAAAAGAAATCCGTTAAACTTTGTTTACATGATAAATCAATCAAATGTGAGGGCCGAAACTCCACAAAATACCAGGGAATTACTATTACTTCTGACTTAAACTGGAAAGAACATGTCGTGGCAAAGGCGAAGCAGAGACTGCGTTTTATTTGCAGAACCCTTAAATGATGCAACAGAACTACAAAAGAAACTGCATACACTACGCTTGTCCGTCCTTTTATGGAATATGGCTGCCCAGTGTGAGATCCGTATCAGGTGGGTTTGACGGAGGACATCGAAAGAGTCCACAGAAGGGCAACTCGTTTCGTATACAGGGGAGACAGCGTTACGGAAATGATACAGGATCTGGGATGGGAATCATTACAACAGCGGCGCTTATCGCTGCGGCGTGGGCTACTTACCAAACTACAATCGCGAACATTCTCCTCCTAATGCGAAAATTTATTGTTGACTCGCACTTACATAGGTAGAAATTATCATCAGAATAAAATACGAGAAATCAGAGCCCGAACGGATAGATTCAGGTGTTCTTTCTTCCCTCGCGCTGTTCGAGAATGGAATGGGAGATAAATAGTATAACGGTGGTTCGATGAAGCCTCTGCCAGGCATCTAAATGTGATTTGCAGAGTATCTCATGGTGATGTAGAACGGATCGTGTAGCGTAATCGCAGCGCACTAGCTTGTTTGACGGGAAGTCGCGAATCAGATCCGCACGACGGGGTAAAAGACTTGGCTCCGCCAGCGAGGGCGCCAGGAAATTTCCTTAAGTGCCCAACACCCACACGAAATGGAGAAGGATGAAGTAAATAAAGAAAAAGGTAAATTTGGGGACAAGTCGAAGAAGTAAGTAGCACGTATTTGGGTGTCGTGCTTAAGAGGCTAAGATATACAGCTTCTGAAACGCAATTACGACAGCTCACCATTTTGGAAACGAATAATTTTGACAAATTGAAACCTCACAAGTTGCTTTAAATTAATTATAAAATTTTTTTATCTAGATTTCGACCACACTACGGAGGTCATCATCAGAAATGTAGAATTACCACATGAGACTTTTACAGGAGTGATGAATGCTCATGTTGTATAAAAAAAACTAGCTAAAAACCCGGTGCCCATTTATTTATTCCTCCCTTCAATTATCACTTCTCCTATCCAAATGTTCCAATGTTTGTTAAGCTTACGGGACTTAACTACGGGGTCATCAGTCCCTAAACTTACAAACTACTTATCAACTACCTTATACTAAAGACGACACAAATATCCATGTTCGAGGGGGGATTCGAACCCCCGACCGTAGTGGCCGTGCAGACCGTGACTGGAGCGCCTCAGTCCCCTCGGCCACCGCGGCCGGCTTCTCCTTTCCCTTCTCTCTCTGTGCATCTCATATTTTCTGAAAATCGTGTTATATTTATTGGAGAATATATAAGAAATAACGCTGTGTTGCATAATGTACAAAATTTTAAGTGCAATATCCAAACAAAAAATGATAGCAGTCAAAATACAAATGACATAAAATTCGTATGATCTCATATTTATTCAATTGTATGTTTTACAATTGTATAATTTTTCAGGTACATATTCATTTGTAGGACTGCTGTATGTCTGTAAAATCTGTTGCAAATAGAATTAGTAGTAATAGATTAAAACTTGCTGCGTGATTGGGCTGTTTTCCACGAACGTTACTGTTTACGTGCTCATATCTCATGCACTACGTGTCGGAATGTGATACAATTTAGTAGCTACATTCAACTATATATGTGTATACTGTCTGTAAAATTTCCTGTCGTTACAATTTGTAGTGTTCAAATTATAAATTGTAACGTCATACCGAGAGTCGTAGTTTTACTCCATCGAGCGGTCTAAAGCGTCTCGCTGCGGAGCGCGCCTTTGCTCGCCGTGGAGGTTCGAGTCCTCCCTGGGGCATGGGTGTGTGTGTTGTCCTTAGGTTAGTTTACCTAGGTTTAAGTAGTTTGTAAGCTACGGACTGATGACCACGCAGTTTGGTCCGATAGATATACAAACATTTGAACATTTTTACTCCATAAACAGCGGAAAAGTAGTAAGCGAGAAACTTTTTTCCTTTCATCATTTTACTATGGTTGCCACCGAGAAAAAGTTTAATGAAGGTTTGAAATTATGTTTCAAGTTTGTTGCAAGTCGCTAAGTACTGTCATTCTCATACAGTGTATTTCGAAAGTCTCGGCGCATTATATGGCATTCTTTGCGATTTCCATTGGCTATGACGTAATATCTTTAGAACCATGTGCTGTATATGATTCTTAACCATGCATCAATTGTTACCTCACGGTAAGGAATGTGTGTACCAAATTTGGTTGAAATCGGCCCAGTGGTTTAGGAGAAAATGAGCAGTATTGTCGCAAAATGCAGCAGTTTTCGCGCATCTCATTGTTTATGACGTCATATCTCGTGAACTATATATCGTATGTGATTCTTACACTTACGGTGACCGTCCTCATGGATTGAAGCTTACGTGTACAAAATTTCATAAAGATTGGAACAAAACTGTAGATTTGTATGGAACACGTACAAACATACGGACACTCTGCTTTATATATTAGATTACAAAACAATATGCTACCTATTGGCTAGTATTCTGAAAAATTAAAAATTTTTAACATAGTGGCAAGCCGCCAAGGGGCTGCCAATGTGCCAGCGGATCAAGGCGGCCGCCTGCTAGCCAATAACTAGCATATTGTTTTGTAATTCTTTATACAGCATGAGCATTCATCACTCCTGTACGTCTCATGTCGTAATTTTACATTTCTGATGATGACCTCCGTAGTGTGGTCTAAATCTACATAAAACAATTTTGTAATTAATTTAATGCAGCTTGTGAGGCTGCAAAATTGTCAAAATTAATTTAAATCCAGTTGCTGCATCCAAGGCCATGTTCAAAATTGTATAAATTTGGAAACGGTTTCACCCGATGATTCGCTTGTCATCGCTCCACTGTTTCTAGGAACGCGTACTTTATGATACAGTGACATTATCTGCCAGTGGGCATTGAATCAAACGAGTGTGGCGTAGCAGGGATTGGAATGGGAATCGCGTGCTCACTAGGCAGTTGGGCTCCTCAGCACGCCACACAGTGACTACCCTCCAGACGCAGATTTTCAACTTGTCCACACGCTGACAACGTACTGGCCCTGTCCATTTTCACTCGCTACTCGCGGAATTCGCCAATTCCTGTAAGAGTCAATAATTTACACGAATATTTGCGTAGTGAATGAATTCTAAGTAGAGTGTGGATTACTTTTTGTATTACGAAATCCACATAAAATAGTGGTTTGTGCATTTTCAACTTTTCACGGCGTAATGTACAGTCCAATAGATTTCGGGAATGCAGCCGCGTAAAATTCACTTCTTCTGCTGATATTTCGGCCGCGTACCTTCCGGCCATCTTCAGAGTGGGTCGACTCTCTCTGAAGATGGCCGGAAGGTACGCGGCCGAAATATCAGCAGAAGAAGTGAATTTTACGCGGCTGCATTCCCGAAATCTATTGGAAAATAGTGGTTTGTTTGTCAAGTGTTGATCGTTCCAAATCGCATGAAACTGATTTTCAGGGGGGTTACTTACCAACGTTTGTGGCCCACCCACACTGACTTTCAAAATCCGGCACACCTGGGATCAGAAGCACATAGGGTCGCAGCTAGGGTTACCACACACAAAAAACGAACTACCTTGATGTGAAACGAAATGGATTACTATTTCATAAAAGAATATCAATATGTAAAAAAAAGGAAACTGGGTATTACGAACAAACTTCATGTGAAACACAACAGTTTACATCTTTTACAGTTGGGCCCGGTGGTCTTGGGGTAAAGCACTCGAGTGGAAACAGAGGGTCGCGGGTTCGAAACCCGGTCAGATCTCGGATCTTTTCAGTCTGCGTTTCAACCCATCCTTCACCTCTCAACGATGTGAGGTGTCACCAGGAACGACACGTGGTTCGGATTCCACGTTAAGCTGTAGGTCCCCTTTCAAAAATGTTCAAATGTTTGTAAATCTATCGGACCAAACTGCGTGGTCATCAGTCCGTAGCTTACAAACTACTTAAACCTAGGTAAACTAACCTGACAAACACACACACACACACACACACACACACACACACATGCCCCAGGGAGGACTCGAACCTCCACGGCGAGCAACCGCGCGCTCCTCAGCGATCCCCTTTCCCCGGTTGGATAACTGGGGTAGGCTAGGGACACGCAAGTCGCCGAAGTGGCGTCCAATCAAAAGACTTGCACCAGACCAATGAGCACCCGATATTATTATTATACTTCTTTTACAAAAAGCATCTTTCTCGCTTCCTCGAATCTTATGTAAATCTTTCTGGAATTTGTTATTATTACATATATGAGATCTTTATACGACCTTTGACGGTAGAGTTCCGTGAATGAAGTCAAATGATCGTCGGGCAACAGGCGAAACGCAACACAACAATGCACCTGCATAACGGACGGTGCTGATAACCTGCCACTACTGTAGTTCAATTCAGCATCGTGTTTGTTCCGTGCTAGACCTGTTGGACGAGGTGCTTGTTTACTGCGTTGTTTCTGAACTGAGAACAGACGATGAACGGAAAAAGCATCAATTTAAAGTTTTGTTGAAAGCTTGGCAAGGCACCTAAAGAAATGCATGAGAAGCTGGTACGTGTTTATGGGATCAAACACTGTCCATGAAGTGTGTGTACGAGTCGTTCGTCCGGTTTCGAGGAGGCCGGGAGTGTTTCTGACAATCCTCGTAGCGAATGATCGGCGACCGCTGTCAGTGACGAAAACATTGATCCAGATAGCGCGGAATTTTAGAATTTTCATCTGATGAATGGGTATTATTAAAACACTGTTTAAAATCAAATGTTCAAATGTTTGTAAAGCTTATGGGACTTAACTACGGGGTCATCAGTCCCTAAACTTACAAACTACTTATGAACTACTTACGAACTAGGACGGCACAAATATCCATGCCCGAGGGGGGATTCGAACCCCCGACCGCAGTGGCCGTGCTGACCGTGACTGGAGCGCCTCAGCCACCTCGGCCACCGCGGCCGGCAAAACACTGTTTAAAGTGAAATATATACATATAAATGTCGCAAAAATTATAGAATGTTCAAGAAATAACAACCTAACTATAGGAAAACCTTCAATATCTTTTGCATGAACCTGCACTTTGCAGCCACATCCTACCACTTTGCAATCAACAATGAAAACTAAAACTGAACTGAAATGGAAGACACTGTGCGCGAATTTTTAACTACAAGTATGAAAAACTAAGCCACCTGGGTTAAGAAAGTGATGACATTAATCACGAACGATAGTCGATTAACTGTGCGCACGGTAGCGGATGAATTACAGATTAACCGTGAATGCGTGCGACAAAGCCTGAACTAAAAGTTAGGGAAAACGTGCTGTCGTCTTGTGCCGCTTCACATGATAAGAGGCAGGCACGTTTCGACGCTTCACGGGATTTTGTCGAAATTTATTGAACCATATTGTCACTGAGGATGAAACCTGGTGTCTCTGGTACGAGCCTGAAACGAAATGGCAAAGCGTGGAATGGAGTTCTTCGACAGCATCGCGCCGGGAAAATGATCAGAGCCAAAAAATCACGCATCGAAACGATACCCATCACCTTTTTCGATAGTCAAGGCATTATCCACAAGAAATTTCCACCTGAGGGAACGACGTTTGACGTTGCATGGTATGATGAAATGTTGACCTGTTTCATGCAAAGTTAACGCAGGGTAGGACCCCAGTATGCAAAACAGGATTCCGTTTATTTATTTATTTTTTATTTTTAGTTATTTTATTTTATTCAACACAGAGCTCTACCATATACAACCAATATCGTCAAACTGTTTCGGTCAAAAATGGCGGTGCCGGCCGCGGTGGCCGAGGGGACTGAGGCGCTCCAGTCGCAGTCTGCACGGCCACTACGGTCGGGGGTTCGAATCCCCCCTCGGGCATGGATATTTGTGCCGTCCTTAGTATTAGCTAGTTTATAAGTAGTTTGTAAGTTTAGGGACTGATGAGCCCGTAGTTGTGTCCCATAGGCTATACAAACATTTGAAAAATGGCGGTGATAGAACTTGAATATCCACCATATTCTCCGTATATCAGTCCTCCAGACTTTTTCCTATACCCTCGACTCAAACTCGCTTTGAAAGGAAAGAGATTTGGCGATATTACTGAGATCCAACGAAACGTAACGACTTTTCAACACCGTCCCAAAGGAAGACTTCGTGCAAAGATTCCAGGATATGAATTGCAGAGCTCAGCGGTGCATAGTTATGGAAGGTGACTATTTCGAAGGACAGTAAGTCCTAGTTCATCTACGTTAATCTTACAGGACTATTCACCGAATTTATTTGTCAAAGGTTGTAGTTATAATTGAAGAGCAACTAATTTTTGCACATATATATATATATGCGCCTCGGTTGCACAGTGGTAGAGTGCCAGACTAAAAATCCAAAGGTCGCGGGTTCGATCCCCGCCAGGTCCTAGGATTTTTATCTGTCACTTTCCACTTCTTTCACCTCTGGCAGTATTGCTCATGTGAAAAATACCGAGCAGCACCGTGGTTCGGAACCCACGTTTAACTGTAGGTCCCCCTATAACTGGCTGGGTAAGTCAGTTCGAAGGTCGGAGGAAGGCAACGGCATACCACCTCCAAACAGGACCATGCCTAGTAAAGCACTTTGGTGTTCAAACCAATCTTCGGATTGTTGACTGCTTTACCTTATATATATATATATATATATATTTCATTCACCAGTCGAAGGTATATTTACTAAGGAAACTATGCTTTCTACAGGTGCATTGAGGGCAGGGATTGCAAAATACACTAATATAAATACCAGTACATTTAAAGTTTATATGAGGGCGTAATTGCGGTAGAAGGGAGGCATAATCCACCTATAAAGTTACATCAAACCGTAATAGCTGCTAAATAACAGCTGGGCTGGCGTCGATAAAATCGTTCCATTGTCCAGGAAATCTAATTTGACACCAGCTATCAGATACAACTTATGACATTAGCTGCTAATGGGTATTGAAATTCTGTAATGCAGAGGGTCGAAAATTTGTTCCCAGCCGGGATTCTAACCGGAGTTTGCTGGTTACTATAGTTGGCGTCATGTAAGAAGGCGCTTCCGCGCATTGAGGCGGAGCGACAGGGGAAGCATGGAAGGGAGGAACTACGGCCGAGCGACAGCAGTTGAGCCTGCGCGAGAAACATTGCGTAACTCGCGGGCAACCACACGCCTAGAGAATGTATATTACTGGCTGCCAGTGCGGTAATGGAGGGGGATGCGCAGAACGGCTGACAACTGGACCGCCTTTGTATGTGACGCCGACTGTAGGCAGCTGCGTTGACCACTACGCCGCTAGGACACAGTTATCGCCACAACTACACGGACTACCCTAGCATACCTTCCGCCAGACGCAAATTCTCAGCTTCGCCACACACTAATAACGTAGTGCCCCTGTCCATTCTCACTCACTACTCTCAGCATTTCGCCGATTTCCTTGGAGAAAAAAAAAAATGTTCAAATGTTTGTATAGCTTATGGGCCTTAACTATGGGGTCATCAGTCCCTAAACTTACAAACTAGTTATGAACTAACTAAGACGAAGGCCGGCAAAAATATCCATGCGCGAGGGGGGATTCGAACCCCCGACCGTAGTGGCCGTGCAGGCCGTGACTGGAGCGCCTCAGTCCCCTCAGCCACCGCGGCCGGTCCGGCCTTTTGCCATCCACACTGAAGAAAGCATCGTATCTCAAAAGTGCAATGAGTTTTTCTTCACTTCCAGTTAGTTCCTAGCAGGAAGTTATTGTCAGTTTTACGATAGGAGGCCAACTTCGGTAGGTAACGAAAGGTCTTTACGTAGACTGTCATACAGCAGTTAGAGTTGACAGTTAAGGCACGGTCGGAACCTGTCACGACTGTTGTTACTATTTATGGATCGTATGTTGAAAACGATAGTCTGGCATGGTGAGATTGAAATAGGTGGTATTATGTTTGGTTATTGTTGCACCATAGTCCTAGTCTAATATTACAACTAGGACGATTCCGCGATTTCACTTTAGGTGACGTCATATCTTGTCAAGGACGTGTATAGGAACTTGCATATCGATTGTAGAGTAATATCTTTGGATTTTTTGTTCGTGTATTGCTTATAGGAAAATAAGGAATATTAGAACCTCAATAGAATATTAATAAAGTCCTTCCTCTGACGACTGGTCATGGCAGATTCGATTGAATGGTTGGAATCTATTATTTGAAAGCTAGAGCAGAAGTGTAAGGGTTATGGTACGATCAGCAGATCCAAAACGAAAGTCATGTCTGTGGGAAAGAGATTAAATCAGGCTGAGTGCCAAATAGGAGGAACAAAGTTGGAACAGTACTTAGGATGTATTTTCTCACAGAATGGCGACATAATGAAAGAACTGGAATCAAGGTGTAACAAAGGTCATGCAGTAAGGGCTCAGCTACGATCTACTCTCTTCCGCAAAAACGAAGTCAGTACCAAGACGAACAAGTAAACCTACGGAAGTGTCACTCTTCGATTTTTCTGAAATTTGAATATGTTATAATTCCTGAAAAACTAAGGAACACATAGTTGTTCATTTATTTATTTATTTTTAGAGGCGGCAAAACGTATTTAAGGGGTGAAACGGTCCCTCCAAACTGCGGGCTAAACTGGAAAAATTGCGATACTTTGAGATTAATGTAGTGATTTTAATTATTTTTTGTTATGAAAGTATCTTTTGACAAAAGACTGAAATCAGCCTAGGTATATAGGATGGGGAGTGAAAAGTAGGGGGCTAACTACCCCGACAGAGACAAATTTTTAGCTATTTGAAGGCTAAACAACCCTTATATTGTCACGCTCGTTTGATATTGCCCACCTTGTGAATCTGTATTTTTGAAGTGTTTCATCTCTTTAATACACGGATATTTAAAACCACTGAATCCGAATATAAAATCAGATTCTCAAAATTCAATACGGGTGATCCAGCATAGCGGACGAAGGCTCGAAAAAATACTTGAATAGACAGTAACTCCGACATGCGACTTTCAAATACTGAAATCTACTTTTGAAATAATAACGAAGAAATGTGAATAAAACATGTTAAAACCGTTTATTGGTTTTACCGCCGGCTTCAGCGTTGTCCGTGATGTAGCGCGGGTATGTCGCATAGCCGGATTTACATCTATTCGCGCTGCTTGATTAGGGTGAGTCTCTTTGCCTCTCACACTTTTCGTGTGTCAGAACACGACTCATTGTTGGAACACGCACGTAGAGGTAATGACAAATTCTTTTGTTGAGTCTATTTTATTATTGTTTTTGTCGTTCTAATTTTATTTTGTGTGTGTTTATTACGTTTATTTTATTTATTATTACATTCTTTCATAAATTGCTGATTTGACGATTAAATTATTTTTGACATTTATTCGTTAAAAATATATTATGGACAAAGATTGTTTGCGCCAGTCACAACAGACTCAAAATCATACTGCTGTTAATCAGTCGCTGCTTGCAAAAGTCGAATAACATTCTTAGAATTCATTGTGGACAGTGATACTGTGCCGCGGTGGGTTGGCCGTGCGCTCTAAGGCGCCTTGTTGCGGAGCGCGCGGTTGCTCCCCGTTGGAGGTTGGAGTACTTCCTCGGGCATGGGTGTGTGTATGTGTTGTCCTTAGATTAGTTTAAGTAGTTTGTAAGCCAAGGGACTGATAACCACAGTAGTGAAGTCCCATAGATTTACAAATATTTGACAATTTCAAGTGATACCGATCAGCGGAGAATTTCATTCTCCATCATTTATGGCGGGGGCTACACAAACACCACACGGTCATCCTATTGACATAGTGATCGGCAAGCACGCACATTTACGTACCCTCCGTCTCCCTCTATTCCCTCTGCCCCACAGGTAAGGACCGTGGACGGTGCGACCTCTGCATCGGACGAATACGTCGTGTCGGCTTGTGTTAAAAATGTTCAAATGTTTGTGAAACTTAAGGGAGTTAACTGCAGGATCATCAGTCCCTAGTCAGCTTGTGTAGTCTCCGCGTGCTGCAATTGATTTTAGTCCCTATTTTGGAAAGACCGTTTCATCCCTTAAATTGGTTTTACCGACGTTAAAAAGTACGTCTTCCATAATATTTCATCCAAATTTCAGAAAAATACTAGAGCGACACTTCCGTAGGTTTACTTGTAATTGGCATTGTGCCATTCAACCTTTCGACCAACTTTGACGCATGGGAGTGAAAGCCGGATGGATACCAGGGTAACTTATTCATAAGGTTGAGGTTACACATATGGAAGCAGCAAGAATGATTGCAGGCACTAATAGAGGGAAACACTGGCAAAAAAGTGTCAGTAATGAAGAAATCTCTAAAACACTGGGAATCAATTGCACAGATAAAGCAGTTAGAACAGACAGGTTGAGATGGTGGGGTAATGTTACACGCATGGGAGAAGGAAGGTTACGTAAGAGACTCAGGGGTTCGGCGGTAGAGGTTGAGCAAGAAGAAAGTACTAGGATTCTGTCAAGAAAGATTTTGAAGTTACAGGCTTAAAACCAGACGAGGCATCAATATTAGCATTGAATAGGAGATCACGGAGACGTTTTATGAGTACTATGCTCCATACTGAATCCTGAAACACATAATCCGTCTTAAATGCTTATGATGATGATGATCCAGTCATTTTTTGGGTCTTACTCCGTTCAGAAAATACAGATTTTTCGCATAGGCTCATGAACCGCCTTTAACTGAATCCGAGCCAATAGAAAGTAATTAATGAACTGTTTATCAGGAAAATTTGATGATAAAGTGAATTAATAACGAGCATTTCGCTTGTTCATGTATCAGCTTTTCGTGTCTTGTTGCCGTTTGACATGTCATCGGCATCTGCACCTATATTAATACTCCGCGAGCAAACTAACGGTGTATGGCAAAGGGTACTTTGCGTAGTGTCAGTTCTTGCTTTCGCGCTCTCCGAACCAGGAACAAAGCGTGATGACATTTGCATCTCCCCTGTCTACTCTGTCAATCCTACCTGGCACGGATAGTACACCAATGAGCAACATTCAAGTATTGCTCGAACGAATGTTTTGTAATCTTCTATGTTCATGGACTAGACTTCCTGAGCATTTCTCCAATGAATCTTAGTCTACCATCTTCCTTCCCCACGATTAATGTAATCTGATCTTTCCACTAAAGATGGCTCTTTACGCCTGCTCAGAGATTTTTATGGAAGTAACTGCCTTCACTGATAGTTCTACAACTGTTAGTCATCCAGTAAATGATCTCCCTTTATATTTATTCGCAGAACGTTACATTTACATATGTTGATAGTGAATTGCCACTTCCTGCAAAAGCGTTGATACGCCGCAGATCGTCCCGCACTTCGATACACTTTTATAGCGTTGCTGTGTCTCAGTATACTGAAGCAGCATCCGCGAGAAGCCTCATTGCACCCCCGATGTTATCTGTTAGTTCATTTGCATTTTATATTGCGAAAGGCAATGGCGCTATGACATTCCTTGGGGCAGGACAAAAATCACTTTCACGGCCGCGGGAATGGCCGTGTGGTCTAGGGCGCCTTGCCACGGTTTGTGCTGCCACTCCCCGTCAGTGGTTCAACTTATACTTCAGCCATGGGAGTGTGTTTTGTTCTTAGCATAAGTTAGTTTTTAAACGTAGTGTGTAAGTCTAGGGACCGATGATCGCAGGACGGCCCTTAGAATCACAAACATATCAATATTTCTGAGAGTTGTTGTTGTGGTCTTCAGTCCGCAGACTGGTTTGATGCAGTTCTCCACGCTACTCTGTCCTGTGCAAGCCTCTTCATCTGAGAATAAGTTCGGCAACATACATCCTTTTAAATCTGCTTACTGTATTCGTCCCTCGGTCTCCCTCTACGATTTTTACCCCATACACTTCCTTCTAATACTAAGATGACAATTCCTTGATGTCTCAGAATGTGTCCAACCAATCTATCCCTTGTCTTAGGATATGCCAGAAACTTCTTTTCTCCGCAATTCGGTTAAGCACCTCCTCATTAGTTACGTGATCTACCCATCTAATTTTCATCATTTGTCTGTAGCACCATATTTCAAAAGCTTCTACCATCTTTTTATCTGAACTCCTTATCGTCCACGTTTCACTTCCATACAGTGCTACACTCAAGACAAATGCTTTCAGAAAGGACTTCCTAACATTTGAATTAATATTGGATGTTAACAAGTTTCGCTTCTTAAGAAACGCTTTTCTTCCCGTAGCCATTATGCATTTTATATCTTTTTTACTTCGGCCATCAGAAGTTATCTTCCTTCCCAAATAACAAAACTCATCTACTACTTTTATTGTCTCATTACCTAATCTAATTCCATCAACTTCACCTGACATTCTGACGCTACATTCCACTACCCTCGTTTTATTTTTGGTAATGTTCATCTTGTATCTTCCTTTCCAGACACTGTCCATTCCATTCAGTCGCTCTTCCAGATCTTTTGCAGTCTCTGATAAAATTACTATGTCATCGCCAAACCGCAAAGTTTCTATTTCTTCTCCCTGATCTTTAATTCCCTCTCTAAATTTCTCCTTGAATTCCTTCACTGCTTGCTCAATATACAGATTAAACAACACTGGGGAAACGCTACAACCCTGCCTTACTCCCTTCCCAACCTCTGAGGCCCTTTCTTGCCCTTCGACTCTGATAACTGCTGTCTGGTTTTTGTATAAGTTGAATATAACTCTTCGCTCCCTATATTTTACCCGTGATACCTTCAGAATTTGAAAGAGGTGGAACTTAAATAGTGGCAACTATTTATTCAAAACAGAAAAAAAAGTATTACATGTTTTCACCTATTACTGTCCATCAAAGTAGTCACCAACGTTGTGTAGAACCAATTGCCAGCGTTGTGGAAGGCGTAGTATAGGCTACAGTTAGCAGAGCCTGTTCTGTTAATGATGCGAATGGAGCGGTCTACTGCTTGTCGAATATCTGGAACAATTCTGAAGCGAATGCCACGAAGTGGTTCCTTCGTCTTCGGAATCAAATCAAAGTCACAAAGACTTAAGTCCGGGGAGTATGGTGGATGGTACAGTACTTCCCAGTCCCATCGACCGAATAGAGCAGCCACAGCTTGCGCTGTATGCGCCCGTGCATTGTCGTGCAAAATGATGGGTGGGTTGCGCAGAAAGTGCTGCCGCTTCTTTCACAGAGCTGGTCGCAGGTGATGCTCCAGAAAGGAACAGCAATAGCCGGCCGTGGTGGCCGAGGGGACTGAGGCGCTCCAGTCACGGTCTGCACGGCCACTACGGTCGGGGGTTCGAATCCCCCCCCCCCCTCGGGCATGGATATTTGTGCCGTCCTTAGGATAAGCTAGTTCATAAGTAGTTTGTAAGCTTAGGAACTGATAACCCCGTAGCTAAGTCCCATAAGTTCTACAAAATTTGAAACATTTGAACAGCAATACTGTGCATTGACGGTCCACAGTGACATCGTTCCGTTAGACCGCTCGTCCACATATGACTGTGTTTCCCTCGATTGTGCGCACACCGGTGACGTGGGACGGACGAGTCCCTTTACTCGGAGGTACGTTAGGTATGCCAACAACGTGTGCTACCATCGACAATGGTATATTCCATTGCCTAGTGTGCCGCTATTTACGTTACAACCCTCGTATGCGTGTTTTGCGCTATTCTAATAACATCTACATCTACTTGGGATACTCTGCAAATCATATTTTACTGCCTGGCAGAGGGTTCATCGAACCACCCATATACTATTTATCTCCCATTCCATTCTCTAATAGCCCGTGGGAAAAAAGAACACCTGATTCTTTCCGTTCGAGCTCTGATTTCTCGTATTTTATTCTGATGATCTTTTCTATCTACGTAAGTGGCAGTCAACAATATATATTCGCATTCGGAGGAGAATGTTGGCGATTGGTGTTTCGTAAGTAGCCTACAGTGCAGCGATAAGCGCCGTTGTAACGATTCCCATCCCAGATCCTGTATCATTTCCGTAACGCTGTCTCCCCTGTATCGTGACAATAAAAAACGAGCTGCCCTTCTTTAGACTCTTTCGATGGGTTCCGTCAAACCCATCTGATAAGGAACCCACACTGGGCAGCAATAATCCAAAAAATGAGGTACATGCGTAGCTTATGCAGTCTCTTTCTGTTGCAGCTTTTAAGGGTTCTGCCAATAAAACGCAGTATCTGGTTCGCCTTTCCCATGAGATTATCTACGTGTTCTTTCCACTTTAAGTCTTAAGTCCCTAAAGTCTTAAGTCCCTAAACTTACAAACTACCTATGAACTTCATTATATTAGAGACGACATAAAATATCCATGCCCGAGGGGGGATTTGAACCCTCGACGGGGAACGGCCTCGCGCATCGGAGCATAGCGCCTCATTGCGCTCGGCCACTCCGCCGCGGCTATACTGGATTCGCACAAAGATTGAGCGAATTAATGCGTTCGCATTGCCCGTTGGGGCAGATATACAATTATTTGTATGGTGTCTGTTCTTTCTGACATGTCCGAAATGAGCAGACACCACATAAATAAGTTCCTTACACCGGTTTTGTTTCATACCGTCTCCTCGATCAATCCTTAAAATTTGTACACTATGGAAAAAAGTCACTTTGCATATAACTCTTGATGCTTCCGACACGACTGAAATTAAATTACTTCAAGCAGATGGTTTTTGTCACTGTTGATTGAAAACCTAAGGATATACTGACGGCGTTGAATTACCAATAATTTACCTTTTATGGTATTGATATCTTTTTCCTTCGTTTATTCTTATTAAAATATCACTTGTTGTAGACCGCAACGTTTTGAATCTAAATGGCAAGCACCACAGTTTTTATTATATTATTTTTCCTCGTCTGGATGGCTGACGTAATTCTGTGGCTTGGTTCTAAAAGGGCCGATGTCAATATTTATCAAAACTGGTTTTATTAGTGTACGTCATATAGTTTCACGTGCTCTTCATAAACTTAAATCGGCCAATGTCAAAGCCACATAGGATGAGAGAAACTGTGATTTTAAGAAGTAAGTCCCAAAGTGTTATATCAAGTTTCCAAACAGCATAGAAGGGCCAATGTCGACACTGGCCTTTTTTTGCTGACAGGTGGCTTCAACGATCGAAACAGTGCTGTGACATTGGACTTAAATGTGGCGGGAATACGACAATAATAAGAGCTGTTTCTTCAACAATTCCCCTGTCCATTCGGCGCACTGTCAGTGAGCAGCCAAATTAACATACATGGTTCCCCGAAAGTCTCCCATAACTGCAATAGAGCTGGAACAAAAGGACTTGTACAGGTTCAAAGACTTGATGAAAACTCATTACCTGCACAATAAACTTAACACTAAAGGGAATCCTATGGTTTGGAACAATATATGATGGGTGAAGGATCACTCAGGTATGTAGGGTATTGTATCTTACAAATACAGTTACTCCTCAGAAGAACCATTCAAGACGATAGATCTGAACTGAAAGAAAAATCTACTCTTGCCAATTTCTGATGCCTTCGTACCCATTTCAGAAAAGAAATTAAAGGACTTAAGGGATCTCCTTCCATGCATCAATGTAAGCAGTCACCTGAGAGCCAATACACAGTCAGATGAAAGACAAGAACTGATATCTTATGAAGGGGAGGATGAGGACGGTGCTGATGACGGAGTGATAGATTTTTTCTCTCCTCTTCTACAGTGTCAACCGTAGTGTAAGCAAATTATTTTGTCAGACATTAAGAAATGTGAATTATGAGACTAAACAGTGTTTTCATAATTATAAAATGTGATTCCAGGAAAATATAACAGTTGCTGTCAATTTTTAAATTCTCGAGGAATGATTAAAGTGATTTAAATGATGAATACAAGAAAATATGTAACCTAAAATTACCTGTTTCTGGTTATTCAGTGTACCTGACTCTGCTGTCGATAGGGCCCATGTCAAATAATTTAAGAGAGTTAATGATATTAAAAACAGGCCAATGTCCCCTTAAGTCCTTTAATTTTGATGTTGAAAATTCTAGAAATTTGTTATTTAAAAATAAGCTTTAGTTAAGTTGATTTACCATAAAGATAGTAAGAAATAGCCCCAAATATATTGTTAATATTTTTTAGAAAATGACAGAAAATATTCAGAAGCTTATAGTGTAAAACTAAGATTTTTTACATTGGCCCTTTTAGAACCAAGCCACAGAATTAGATACCCCGTTATTGGTAGCAGTGTTGGTAGGAATTGACCCGCCGGGTGGCGGGTTCATGGAGTCAGGGGCAGTCGAGTGCTAAATGCCAGAAGTAGAAGAGCCCTGTCTTTATTCGGTGGTCACAGCAGGCAGCTGCAGTGGGTGTCTGGGTCGGCCGTTGGGCCGAACGGGTCTCGAGTTGGGCCATCTCGGCCCGCGGCCTTGGGTGACAAGCCTTGAGCGCGGCAGACGCGTCTGCAGAAGTCGGTCAAGCCAGCTCTCCGGGCGGACAGTGGCGTTTCCAGGCAGTAGCGTCAATCCCGGGATCCCCAACGTTTTCGTGCACCTAAATCCCGGGATTGTCGACATTTCGGGACCAGACAATTGTAATCGAGTTTGTAATCTTCTCGAATCTGCAGCCGGATACTAAAGTCAACTTGACACAATATTTCAGCGGCGCAACTGCCCGCCATCCTCAGTTGAGCTTGCTGATAGACAATCTCGCCGATCACAGATCCAAGAAGTGCTTCACTTCTTGGATCTGTGAAGGATGATTTGGGTCTGAGGAAGCCCGGGGTATATAAGATTCCCTGTCAATGTGGGAAAACGTATATTGGTCAGACTATCCGCACCATTCAGGACAGATGTGTTGAACATCAACGCCACACACGTTTGCTCCAGCCCGAGAAGTCGGCGGTAGCTGAGCATTGTCTCGATGAGAGACATAAAATGTTATATAACGAAACTCACATGGTTGCTTCAGCATCTCGTTACTGGGACTGTGTCTTAAAGGAATCCATAGAGATTCGATTATCTGACAATCTGATTAACAGAGACAAAGGCTACCTTCTTAGTAAATCCTGGAACACTGTGTAATCAGATGTTAAAAAACAACGGTTAGTACTTCAGAAATCTGAATAATAATTTTCTTTATCATCGATTATCGATTTCGCCAGACTCTACCACCGGAGCGCTGTACGTCTTGTGCGCCAGAGGGCAGTTACTGTCCCTTCTTGCGCACCCGCTATGGGTCTTCCTCGATGCATAAAGGAGCCGCCGATTGCACTGGGAACTCAGTTCCGGCGAGATTGTCTATCAGCAAGCTCACCTGAGGATGGCGGGCAGTTGCGCCGCTGAAATATTGTGTCAAGTTGACTTTAGTATCCGGCTGCAGACCCGAGAAGATTACAAACAGTTATTACGCCGGGAAAATCTTTGTGGTCACAATTGTAATCGAGGTTACTGAATTTACGAATTCGAAATATTTAAACATTTCGGCCCTTTCTGGGCATTGAAATAAATTCAACGGCGAGGGTGAAAAGATGTGGTGGACTGGGATTGGAACCCGGATTTGGGCTTGGGGCTAGCGGTCGCCTTTACCTATTAGGCTATCCCTGGCATTTGAGCAGGAAGGGAAGCGCCTTAATAAGCCACCTTGAAGCAATACTCGGTTGCTCACTGCCGTGGGGCGAGCGCCATCCAGGCAGGAGCGGCTGTGCTGGCCTTGTTAGTGAACCTCTACCTGCCAAAACCCGGTTAGCCCGCCAACAGCCCCGGTCTCCGTGCACGTGTTCCAATCCCGATTTATTTTGCACAAAAATCGCTCTCGTTTAAACGGTAAAACATTAAATTGCCTCAGTTTTCTGGAAGAATCTTACAAAAATACTGATGTTCAAGAAGACGTTTGAGCGATATGCTAAATATAATACCTGCTCATTTATTGATTTTTTTTTCTAACTAAAAGCATTTGCTTTTTATTGCTCCAAAACTGTTGACTTTGCCACACTTCGCATTTCAGGCATGAGTCAGTAGCGAATTACGCTAATTAAGAAAGGTCCCACCGTATAGACACTTTGTGAGGAAGTAGATTCTTTTCCGAAAGTTGATGTAAGCTTCAATCCATTAGGACGGTCGCCGTAAGTGTAAGAATCACATACGATATGTAGTTCTTGACATATGACGTCATAAACAATGAAATGCGTGAAAAACGGCTGCATTTTTCGACAATGCTGCTCATTTTCTCCCAAACGATTGGACCGATTTCAACCAAATTTGGTACACACATTCCTTACCGTGAGGTAATAATTGCTGCATGGTTAAGAATCACATACGGGACATGTTTCAAAAGATATTACGTCATAACCAATAGAAATCGCAAAAAAATGCCATATAATGGGACGAGACTTTCGAAATATACTGCTCCAAAACTGTTGACTTTGCCACACTTCGCATTTCAGGCATGAGTCATTAGCGAATTACGCTAATTAAGAAATGTCCCACCATATGGACACTTTGTGAGGAAGTAGATTCTTTTCCGAAAGTTCAGGCTTTGAGCTTATATATCGTTAACACGCTGTATCTTCTATCTAATATATAAAGCAGTGTGTCCGTATATTTGTACGTGTTGCATACAAATCTACAGTTTTGTTCCAATATTGATAAAATTTTGTACACGTAAGCTTCAATCCATGAGTACGGACGCCGTAAGTGTAAGAATCACATACGATATGTAGTTCTTGAGATATGACGTCATAAACAATGAAATGCGTGAAAAACGGCTGCATTTTTCGACAATGCTGCTCATTTTCTCCCAAACGATTGGACCGATTTCAACCAAATTTGGTACACACATTCCTTACCGTGAGGTAACAATTTCTGCATGTTTAAGATTCACATACGGCACATGGTTCAAAAGATATTACGTCATAACCAATAGAAATCGCAAAAAATGCCATATAATGCAGCGAGACTTTCGAAATACACTGTATGATAATGACAGTACTTAGCGACTTGCATCAAACTTTAAACATAATTTCAAACCTTTATTAAGCTTTTTCTCGCTGGCAACCATAGTAAAATGATGAAAGGAAAAATGTTTCTCGCTTACTACTTTTCCGCTGTTTATGGAGTAAAACTACGGCTCTCGGTATTACGTTGCAATTTATAATTTGTACACTACAAATTGTAGCCGCAGGACATTTTACAGACAATATACACATATATATTTGAATGTACCTTCTAAATTGTGTCACAGTACCACACGTAGTTCATGCGTTTTCAGCACATAAATAATAACGTTCCGCTGTTCATGGACTAAAACTACGGCATTCAGTATGACGTTACTATTTTTAATTTCTACACTTCAAATTGTAGCCGCAGGAAATTTTACAGATAGTATACAAGCATATAGTTGAGTGTACCTTCTAAATTGTATCACAGTACGACACATAGTTCATGATATATGAGCACATTAACAATAACGTTCATGGAAAACCGCCCCATCACGCATCAAGTTTTAATCTATTACTTATTTACTACTAATTGTATTCCTAAGAGATTTTACAGACATACAGTCCGTATACAAATGAATATATGCCTGAAAAATAGGAGGAGTAAATAAATAAATACCCGGGCAACTCCGGGTTTTCAGCTAGTTTACTATAAAACAATCTACGTTATATTCAATTCACAAATCACAATTAATGTTAAACATTGAATTACAGACTTTTAACATAAAATAAATTTCACTTAGGCCTATTTTTCTGTAGAAACGTTTTCAGCAATCAGTCGTAAATATAAATTTATTCACAGATCTAATTTTCGACCACTGTGTGGTCAATATCAATGCTTAAAACAAACCAATTAAAACACGTATAACATTGCGAAATCTAGATCTGTGAATAAATAAATACTGTATTTACGACTGATGGCTGAAAAAATTTCTACAAATCAAATAAACAGTCGTTGAGCAGAAATGCCACCAAGGAATCAAGCCTGATACTGTACTTCCTCCTGTGATGGCGACCCCTTGTCCAAGTCTCTGGGGATCGCGACGCACAGGTTGAGAAACACTGCGTAAGAGTATGAAGGGGTCATGGGATGGCGATAGCTTCTCAACAGCACGTTGCAAGGCATTCCAGATATACTCAACAATGTTCATATCTGGCAGTTTAGTGGCCAGCGGAGGTGTGAATAAAGCAGGTGATCAGCCAGGTTGCGTACATACATGTCACGTGTCAGAGTCGTATCTAGACGTGTCAGGAGTCTCATATCACTACAACTGCACATGACCGACACCATTACAGAGCCTCCACCATCTTGAACAGTCCGCTGCTGACATGCAGTGTCCATGGATCCATGAGGTTGTCTCCATACCCGTACACGTCCATCTGCTCGATACAATTGGAAACGGTACTCCCCCCAGGGGGCTCACGGTATTTTCGTGAGTATGTGCGTGGCGAGCACGGACCCCGAGCTAATGCAGTCTTCCTTCCTTCTTTACTTCTCGGACTGCATTTCCTTTCCACCTCCTCTCCTTTCCTATCCTCGCTCCTTCCCCTCTTCACCGGGGACTGTTAACCTCAGTAGTTTAGTCCCCCTATCCCAACCAAACAACCCAACCCCAATCTCCTCAAACGAGACTCGTCAGACAGGCAACATGTTTCCAGTCATCAACAGTCCAATGTCGGTGTTGACGGGCTCAGGCGAGGCGCAAAGCTTTGTGTCGTGCAGTTAGCAAGGGTACACGAGTGGGCCTTCAGTTCCTAAAGCCCATATCGATGATGTTTCGTTGAATGGTTCACACGCTGACAAAATGTTCAAATGTTTGTAGAGACTATGGGACTTAACTACGGGGTCATCAGTCCCTAAACTTACAAACTACTTATGAACTAGCTAATACTAAGGACGTCACAAATATCTATGCCCGAGGGGGCATTCGAACCCCCGACCGTAGTGGCCGTGCAGACCGTGACTGGTGCGCCGCAGACGGCTTGGCAACCGAGGCCGGCCGCACGCTGACAAAAAATGTTAAAATGTTTCTGAAGCTTAACACGTTCGCTGCCGTTCACGCTCTGTAAACGTTACTTGAGTCAGGTGCCGCTCACGCTGTGGCGCGTGCTGCGACCTGGCATCCTGTTATGGGTTGTTGTAAACTGGCATCGTCTAATAAAGCTGTATACTCTGGTAGGCACTCAGGGAAGAGTATAAGTGATATGCACACGTACGTGGTTCCAGATTTCCGCTTTTGCATTACCGGCTACGAGCCACACACGCTTCTCATGATGTCGTGATAGATTTATTGGATTCTTATGTAAACAAGCAAGCAAGCTTTTGATTATTTTAATTTTATTTCGATTAGTTACCAGTTTATAAAGAAATATTTCTTAGTTTTGATATTAATTATACTTACATTGCTAATGATATAGAAATAAGCATATGTTTTATGAAATACCTTGTATGTACTGTTTATATTGTTCATTTGTTGTTTTCACAAAAATACAAAAAAAAACCATATTAAAATACTGAAAACTAAAACCAAAACATTCAGTGGCCCAAAACTATGAAAAGATACTAACAAAATACGATCACGCGCCAGAGAGTGAAGTGGCACCTAGCATCATCGCGCCACAGCGTGAACGGCAGCGGACGTGCTAAGGGACTTAACTGTGGCCGGCCGCGGTGACCGAGGGGACTGAGGCGCTCCAGTCACGGTCTGCACGGCCACTACGGTCGGGGGTTCGAATCCCCCCTCGGGCATGGATATTTGTGCCGTCCTTAGTATTAGTTAGTTCATAAGTAGTTTGTAAGTTTAGGGACTGATGACCCCGTAGCTCAGTCCCATAAGCTGTACAAACATTCGAACATTTTTGAACTTATCTGTGGGGTGATCAGTCCCTAAACTTACAAACTACTTATGAACTATCTTATACTGAAGACGGCACAAACATCCATGCCCGAGGGGGTTTATAACCCCCGACGGGGAACGGCCTCGCGCATCGTAGCATAGCGCCTCAATGTTGTACGCTGACACTGACGGCCGAGCATTCAAATCTTCAGCAATTTGCGGAAGGATTGCACTTCGGCCACGTTAAACGATTTTCTTCAGTCGTCGTTGGTCCCGTTTCGGTTGTTGCAGTATCTCTTTCCGACAGCAGCGATATCACAGATTTGATGTTTTACCGGATTACCGATATCCAATGTGCATTCGTGAAATGGTCCTTCGGGAAAATCCTCACCTCACCTCAACGCTACTTCGGAGATGCTGTGTCCCATCTGTCGAGCGCCGACTGTAACACCACGTTCAAACACACTGAAATGGTGATAAACCGCTACTGAAGCAGCAGTAACCGATCCTATGTATGCGCCAAACCCCTGTCGCCTTACATAGGCGTTGCGGACGGCAGCGCAGTGCTGCCCTCTAGTGTTTGCGTATCTCTTTGCTTGCATACGCATGCCTAGACCAGCTCTTTGGCTCTTCAATGTATTTGAGTAATAGTGCGGATAATAAGAGGAAATAGTATTTCGTTTAGTTGTTAGAGATTATGAGTTTCTTTATGTGTTAGAAATGCGTAATTCAATAATTCTTCGTGTTTGTGCCTCGGTTGCACAGTGGTAGAGTGCCAGACTGCAAATCCAAAGGTCGCGGGTTCGATTCCCCCCCCCCCCCCAGGTCCTAGGCTTTTTATTTGTCACTTTCCACTTCTTTCACCTCTGGTAGTATTGCTCATGTGAAAAATGCCGAGTAGCACCGTGGTTCGGAACCCACGTCAAACTGTGGGTCCCCCTGTAACTGGTTGGGTAAGTCAGTTCGAAGGGTGTTCAAACCAATCTTCGGATTGTTGACTGCTTTTCGTGTATTAGAACAAGAGATAAAGATTTTCTGTTGTTTAATTAGCTTGAAAATAAGATTGCAACACTCAGATGAAACAAGGAAAAATTAATTAGGAATTAAATGCTTAATAAACAAAATTAAATCGGTTCCAGTTGCGATCATGAGAGTAAACAACAGTGGCAAGACTCTTTCTGAAGATATTGCAGACACCAACTGTGGTGTCGCACAAGTATAAAGTGCGCGCCACCTACTTTCGCCGCGCGCCGCCATGCACGCACGTCGCGGTGTTCTTACGACAGCCACGAGCGCCCTCTGCTGCTATCCCGCTCGTGGCCACCACTGAACGACATCGTTCACTTGGGACTGAGATAGGAACCAGTTGACACTTCGGAATCAGATAGGCACCAGTGAAGACTTGGCTATCGGACATGCACTAGGCAGGCCTCTAGCTCAACTATGTATCAGCATTCTGCAGTACTGACCTATGTAAAAGTTAAGTATTACTAAGTCTCTAAGAAATGTATATCTCGTTCTAATTTACTCTAGTGTTTCTGGTTTCTGCTGTCCCACTGGCTGGTCACCTCCTATCTGCACAAGCGTGCATCCTTTATTCCTGTGTCGGTCTTTCTACTCGGCCACCGACACCTACGACGGAAAAGAAACACAAAGCGGCGACGAGGCTGGGACACAAAACCAACAGATCGCAAGACAAGCGAAAACTGGGGAATGAGGCTGAATTGTAATTGTAATTTTCTTGTTTCTTATTTGCTGTTTTGAGAAAAGATCTGCCTTTTAGACGATACTGCAGTTCATAAATCAGAATTATTATCATTAGTATTGCTATGGATGGTAGCCAATAGATGTGTTCCGATGCGCAAGGCCGTTCCCCGTCGGGGGTTCGAATCCTCCCTTAGGCATGGATGTTTGAGCTGCCTTTAGTATACGTTAGTGTATAAGTAGTTTGTAAGTTGAGGGACTGATAACCCCGCAGTTACGTTCCATAAGCTTAACAGACATTTAACATTTTAACCAATAGATGTCGCTAGATCACAGGGCGATCTAAAACTCGAACAGTGGCCGAGATTTCATGAGCTATGAAGTAACATATCCGGAACGTTCGGTTCGTGCTCACACGTATCATTGAATATTGGTGCTAAGACATCGACAGATAAAGCATCCTCTATTGTAAGACCAGATACATATAGCTGCTTGTTTCTTTCCATGAATTATGGCATTTTCGTTAATCGTAGTGCTAGTAGTACCCTGTTTATCTGACAAATCGAAATAATACGCATCTTGCCCAAAAATATCCCAGACAGGAAATGAATATATCAGTCTGACCTGAAATCAAACCACCGCCCCCGATTCCTTAGGGGGAAGGGGACAACTTTCAAATCTTAAATAGGAATCACCATTTTATTGCAGATTCGGCTTCCTCGCCAAAAAATACCTACGGTTTCGCCGGCACTTTGTTTTCCTAATTGGTTAAATACGATTTATCATACGTTTCGAAACATTATACGTTGAAGTGTACAATAAAACGTACTTTTCCATTAATGTAACACAAGATACCCACCGAGCTCAATTAAAAATCCTTCTCCACGAGGGACGGTGATAGAGTTGACAAATTAATTATTAGAAAATGTCAAGAAGTATACACATCAAAAAAACATACAGCAGACCTGTTGAAATAAAAGCACAGGTTGCAGCATCCATGACTGCTGTGTGCTTATTTGTATTCCCGGCATTTCTTGGTAAATGGCGGTGTAATAGGGCAGCGCTGGTGCGTTCATACGCTGCACTACGGCTCACGATAAAAGACGGCGTAGTGCGGGTGTATAGCAAGTAGGATATAACAATGTGCAACGTAGAGAAGAAAAGGAGAAACTATGTCAACAAAGCGCAGTAATGCCACAAAAAAAAGGAAAATTGTAAAATTGAGAAAAATAGAAAAATAAATGTTAGCAATGAATACAGCAGCAAGAAGCTCTTAAACAGTTTGCACTATCCCCATAGGGAAAAATGAATGAAAAGATTTAAAAAAAAAAAAAAAATCAGAATTGACTTTACAAACTTTCAGCGGAACATAGGGGTGGGGGCTTCACTAAAACGTTAGGATGTTTCTTTAATATTCAGTCTGAAGTGTAATTTCTCGCCGCGGTGGAATAGCCGAGCGATCTAAGGCATCTAGCTGCGAAGCGCGCGGTTGCTCGGCGTCGGAGATCCGAGTCCTCCCTGGGGCATGGGTATATATGTTGTCCTTAGGTTACTTTACCAAGCTACGGACTGATGACCACGCAGTTTGGTTCGATGGATTTACAAACATTTGAACATTTTTTTTTTTTTTAATTTCTCAAGAGTAACCGGAACCCACATTTTTTGCTAATGGAAAATGACGTATCGAGCAAACCCTAGGTACTTATTGTCGAGGGATCCAAATTTACAACTAAAAGAAGGGTTTCTATTTAAGATTTCAAAGTTGCGCCCCCCCCCCCCCCTTTCAGGGATCGTGGTGATGGTTTGATTTCAGGTCGGGCAGATGTCACCGGCGGAGATATTCATTATATGTCTGGGACATTTTCGTGTACTATGTGTAGTTTCAGAGATATTTCGATTTATCAGGTTAAATGTTCAAAAAATGTTCAAATGTTTGTTAAGCTTAAGGGACTTACCTACAGGGTCATCAGCCCCTAAACATACAAACTACTTATGAACTACTTTATACTGAAGACGGCAGAAACATCCATGCCCGAGGGGGGATTCGAACCCCCGACAGGGAACGGCCTCGCGCATCGTAGCATAGCGCCTCAATGCGCTCGGCCGCTCCGCCGCGGCAGGTTAAATGGGACACATTTACTGGATCATTGGGAAATTCAAATTCAGCTGAATATCCACAAGTATCTGCCATCGCACGTCTGCATTTTCCTCGACCGGGGAAGAGCTACTCGGTAACACTAAAGTGTGACTTTCACTGCGTCAAATTTGTCGCTTGCATCAGTATCTCGCTAATGACTTGGAAGTGCACGTCCTCGCGCTTCATTAGGCTGCGACGAAGCAGAAAGTGCGTTGGCAGATTGACACGCACGTCGCCCGTCAGTTACGCAGCGGGCTCTGCGTCGTGGTGTGGCCAGCCGTCGCAACTGAAGGTAACTTGGACACTTCGTATGTGTCACAGTTCCGCTGTCTTCTAGCGTCGAGCCGCTCGTATTTCCGTCCCTAAGTCTGATCTATACTACGCGCCATCCGCCGTGCGTGTTTGTTCTAACGTAACAGCAGAATTTTGCCCATTAAAAGGAGCGGCTTTGGGTGTATGGTCCAGTTGTTTCCACTTAATGTGCAATATTTCGATGACCTGTTTAATCATATTGTTCATTATCGTCACATCATTTAACTTGATGGTATTTTATTTGTTTGCATATTTTACGCAAACGTTGGAGCAATTAAATAAATCCACATACATTTAAATCTTAAGAGTATTAGTTACAGATTTGGCTTCATGTTTGCTCTTCTGCTGCCAAAACTTTTTCATTCTTTTCTCCCTGGCTGCCCGTCCTTCGTCGGTTAAGGTGTAGCGTTTACGTGCAAATGTTTTAGCTTAAGTCTGGTGTCTTTATTTCTCAGGATATTCTTCTCTTCTCTGCCTTCAATTGATTGCAGTGTCAAGCCTCAATCACCTGAATAATCTTCAAAGTCTTTCAACCAGCTGTTCGTGGTTTTACGTTTCCAAAAGTAGGGGAATATTTGTTTCGGTAATCTGGTTTCTGGTTGCTTTGACTGAAAGAAGAAAGCAACGTTCCTTTTTATGCTTTGTGTCAGTTACTGACTCAATTCCCTGGTTTAAAACTTCATTAGGTAATAATTGATATTATCCCTCAACTTGGTATTTTTTGTTTATAATGTTTCTAAGCATTTTTTGTCTGTCTTCCGTAATTGTTGTGTTGTGAATTTGGTGTTCATATTGTACAGTATTTCACAAGCATAGGTTGCTTCAGTCTTCATAAAAGAGTGTTATTGTTAGAATTTTTCATTAATCGCAAGATATTTATTCTCGTTAGCTGACCAGCGTTTTGCTGATGACATTGTAATTCTGCCAGAAACAGCAAAGAACCTGCAAGAGCAGTTGAATGGAATGGACAGTGTGTTGAAGAGAGCGTATAAAATGAACATGAACAAGAGCAAAACAAAAATAATGGAATGTGGTCTTAGAAAATCAGGCGATGCTGAAGGAATTAGATTAGGTAACGAAACTATGAAGCTGGTAGATGAGTTTTGTTACTTGGGTAGTAAAATAACATGCAATGGTCGCAGTACAGAGGATATAAAATGCAGAATGGCAATGGGAAGGAAAGCATTTTTGAAAAAGAAAAATTTGCTAACATCGAATATTAATTTAAGTGTAAGGAAGTCTTTTCTGAAGGCATTTGTGTGGAGTGTTGCCTTGTACGGGAGTGAAACATGGACGATATGCAGTGCGGACAGGAAGAGAATAGAGGCTTTTGAAATGTGGTGCTACAGAAGAATGCTGAAGATTAGTTGGGTAGATCACATAACTAATGAAGAGGTACTGAACAGAATTGGTGGGAAAAGGAATTTTTGGCATACCCTGACTAAAAGAAGGTATCGCTTGGTAGGACACATTCGTAGACATCGGGGAATCGTAATTTTAGCATTGGAGGGAAGTGTGTGGGGTAAAACTCGCAGAGGGAGGCCAAGAGACGCGTATAGTAAGCAGATTCAAATGGATGTGGGTTGCCGTTCTTATGAGGAGATGAAAAGGCTTGCTCAGGATAGAGTAGTGTGGAGAGCTGCATCAAACCAGTCTCCGGACTGAAGACCATAACAACAACAGTTGACCAGATGATGCGTTATGCTTATTTCAGTTTAGCTGTTCGGCTTTCCACTGCCATTCTCTCATTTCAATTTCACGTTATAATATCCCGAAGTTACTTGAATTTGTTTACAATTATAATAGAATATTTTTGTAAAGATAAGGGACCAAACTTACAAACTACTTTAACTAGCTTATGCTAGGGACAACATTCACCCATGCCCGAGGAAGGACTCGAACCTCCGACGGGGACAGGCCGCGCAATCAGTAGTAAGACTCCTTAGACCGTACGGCCGTTTCCGCGCGGCCAATTATAATATGTTTGTCATTATTCAGTGCGATTTTTGTCTTTTGAAATGAGGTTTCTCAAAATGTTCAAATGTTTGTATAGCTTATGGGACTTAACTACGGGGTTATCAGTCCCTAAACTTACAAACTACTTATGAACTAACTAATTCTAAGGACGGCACAAATATCCATGCCCGAGGGGGATTCGAACCCCCGACCGTAGTGGCCGTGCAGACCGTGATTGGAGCGCCTCAGTCCCAATGAGGTTTCTAGTCATACTGTTCCTGTTATTTTTTTTTTTTTCGACTTGTTCAGTCGGGTGTTTAACCTCTTCCATGCTATTTACAAGCAGCGCCAGGTCATCGGCAAATGTGAGGCAATTGTGTTTGATATTTCTGGCAAATCTTGATGTTTTTTCGACATTAGTTGGTTTTAAATTAAATATGATGTTTGGTATATCACGTGATATTTCAGTTCTTTTCGTTTTTAACTAATCATTACTTACAAATTGTTATACTCCTAATTATAATGCCACCTAACTAATTTACTGAATAGTTTAAAATTGGGACTTTCGACAGTTTAGTCTCGGACTCATCACAATTGGTCCCAAGTTGTGAGCATTCACTGTATATAGATCCATTAAATAACTCTTTATATTTCCTCGTTCGCGGTATGTTAGTTTCTTCATCCAATGTATTTGGAACTGGAGGAAGCGAAGCTACCCGGGAAGCAGGGAGGCCGGATGTTTGGAGTTTCCCCCCTTCCGCCCCTGCTCCCCTCCCTCACCTTATATTCATCCCGAGAGAGCTGGAGGCTCCGACTGAAATAGCGCTAAAGCTTTGCCCCGTGTTCGGCGCTAGCGCGAACCAAAATATCGGATGCAACAATGTACGTCTGTTGCTCAACTAAAATTCCTTTTTGCGTGTTCCTTATGTTTCTTTGAAGCCGTGACGATTACAGTCGTATAGGCGTCCACAGAAAATTATCCCCCTGGTTGAGAGGGAGTGGCGTGGGACATGGTCGTTTTTTGACATAAATGACTGTTCGTTTCGCCGCGGGGGAGTGGCCGAGCGGTCTAAAGCGCCATGCTGCGGAGTGCGAGGTTGCTCGCCGTCGGGGGTTCGAGTCCTCCCTCGGGCATTGGTGTTTGTGTTGTCTTTAGGTTTAAGTTAGTTTAAGTAGTTTGTCAGCTTAGGGACTGATAACCACAGACGTTAAGTCCCATAAGATTTACAAACATTTGAATTGTTCGCTTCCAGATACACTATGTGATCGAAAGTATCCGGATACCCCCAAAAACATAGGTTTTTCCTGTCAGGTGCATTTCGCTGCCACCCTCTGACAGGTACTCCATATCAGAGTCCTCAGAAGTCAGAGCAGAATGGAGCGCCCCGCGGAACTAACGAACTTCGAACGTGCTCAGGTGTTGGGTGTCACTTGTGTACGCAAGATTTCCACACTCCTAAACAGCCGCAGGTCCACTGTTTCTGATGTGACAGTGAACTGGAAACGTGAAGGCCTGTAGCATGCCTGTGAGTGACTCACGTTGTTGTCACGGGCAGTACCCTATTGTAGCAATCGTCTTTAGTTTACTTACCCGTTCCTGTAACCGTTATCACCAACTATGTGAAATACCATTCGTCTGTCTGTATGTAGATAGTGGATTGTCTGAAAGGGAATAGCGCAGGAAGTTTACGGTTCAGCGTCCTGTCAATAAAGTGGTTATAGCAGACGCGATACAAGCCTGTTATTATTATTGTCATCGTTTTGTTAAGAATGGAGAAGAAAATGTGCCATGCCCTTTGAAAGTAACCATACCTGAATTTCTCAGGAGCGATTTAGTAAGAGCACGGTAAACACAAACCTGGACGGTTGTTTACTTTCTGGTCCAAGAATAGTATCAGCTTTCAGCAAACAGGGTTTGAAAAGTGTTTCTCCGACAATATGACTTTTCTTAGCCTTTGCTCAGGTTGTCAGTTACAGCGATTCCGCATTACAGGTCGGAATTTGCAACTTCTCGTTGGTAAGGCACATCAGCTGTAGCCTACTACATCAACGGTAATCTGGCCGGTTTTTCAATACTTTTACCTATATGACAAAAGCCGGCCAGTCAAGCCATTTTATCTCTGACCAACTGATGGAAAGAAGTAAGCGGATGGACGTAACCAGTAATCCTCTTAAACCTTCTTAAAGATCTTAATTGTGTAAAAACAATTAAAGTACCTGAAGATGCAATTTAACTTGATGCGAAACCGGTTGTGCGGGCCTTCATCACTCCAAATAAAAATAGCTGCCGCGGTGGAGTGGCCGAGCGTTCCAAGGCGCATGGCTACAGAACACGCCGCTGCTCGCCGTCGGTGGTTCGAGTCCTCCCTCGGGCTGGGTGTATTTGTTGTCGTTAGAATGAGTTACTTTACGTAGTTTGTAAGCCTAAGGACTGATAACCAGAGTAATTCAGTACAATAGATTTACATTTTTTATTTTGGAATAACAGTTCATGTGGATTAATGGTCTTTCATTTATTTATTTTCCATTTTAGAATTTAATTATTTTAACTAACACATTCCAACTGTTTGAAATTCGTTTATTTGTGAATATTTTAGCTGTGGTTGCCCTTCTTATAAAACTCTCTGCTTTGAAAAATGTTCAAATGTTTGTAGAGCTTATGGGACTTAACTACGGGGTCATCAGTCCCTAAACTTACAAACTACTTATGTACTAGCTTATACGAAAGACGGCACAAACATCCATGCCCGAGGGGGGATTCGAACCCCTGACCGCAGCGACCGTGCAGACTGTGACTGGCACGCCGCAGACCGCTCGGCCACTGCGGCCAGCTCTGCTTTGAAATGAGCAACAGTAACTCATAGCAAGCTAGGATCGTTTTTTCAGAATACTGTGTAATGGATCCAGAACTATCCAACTTCATACGTTTCAAACTCGCACATTTTGCACCAAAAACTCCATCAGCTTATTCAGTCTGCAAATGCCGTTCGAGACCACAGGGTCTCATGGCGTCATACTTCGTAACAAATAATACATTGCGACTGGTCAGCACCATTGTTCTGTACAGCAACAAAACCATATTTAATGTAATCATCAATGTAGCTGCGTGAAACTCATGGCGAGGCAAAGAAAAAAGTTGTCTTTACATGTCGACTGTTCACTTTGACATCAAAAGTACCCACAACTGAACTGCTTGTTTCACTGATACTGACTGAACTCACGTTATTGTTACAGACAGTGCCCTGTGATAGACGAAACGTTGTAGAAATAGTCTTCAGTTTACTTACCCATTCCTGTGCCCGATATCAGCAACTAAGGGAGGTACCATTCGTCTGTCTCTTAAGTAGATAGTAGATAGTCTGAAAAGGAATGACGCAAGAGGATCAGGGTCAATGCAGCGCAATCTCCAATTACTATTATTTTGTTAAGGATGGGGAAGGAAACCTGCTATGCCCTTTGAAAGCAACCGTAACTCCATTTGGCTAGAACGGTTTAGTGAATTCTCGGTAAACACAAAAATTTCAGTTCTTTTGGCTGTAAGTGAATACTGTAAGGCTACCTTTCGTCACAGCTAGCTGAGTTATCGACGTATATGTACAGTGGCGGTTCGAGAACAGTTTTCCAAACTAGAGACGTGATTTATCACTCCCTCTTTTATCCTTGTATACCTATCTTGTACTCTGTTACCTTTCTCAACCTGGTACCCCAGGGACCCGTTACATAATGTGATTCATGTTGTATAAAAATATTACATATTTGCAGTTTGAGACTAATTTTCTCTCATCCTGGCTGCCTTTGATTTCGATTCTCAAAAATAATTCTGAATTCGCGTAGTCCAACTGTTCCCGCTCATTTTCTAAAGCTGCCTGCAGAAGACCAACCTCCGTTTTGTAGTTATTTCCATTATTTTCTGGAATAGATTTCCTCATTACTTGCGTTTTCAGTTCTTTTTTGTTCTTACACGTATTCTTTCTAGCCTGTTAAATATATCTTGTAATTACAAGTATGCAAACATTCTGATCTAATCATTGTGTTATAGTAAACTATTTCCGTGTAGTTGAATTCCTATTTTTAAATTTCTTTCTTAAGCCGTACACTCTTGTTATTTACTGAAATACATTCTTTTGAATTTGCTAGTTTTCCTGGTATTATTTTAAATTTGAAAATGTAAATATATAGGGCTGCCATTTTTGCGTTTTAAACTTGTCTACATATTTTTCATGTAAACTTTACTGAGATATGTTCCTTATGGGTTTTCTTTAACTCCAAATTATACAATAGAGATGACAGGATACTGAATCTAAATGCTTTGGGAAATTCAATAGATACAAGTACTGTTGATATCTTGATTTGAAATGAGCGAAGACATTTTCGTTTTAAATGAAAAATATGCCTTTGTCTTTCTTTGGATAGTCAGCATGATATTCTTAGTTTGTATAACGCTGTCTCAACCTAACATTTTGATGAACTTTGTAAAAGCGACACATGTCTATTATTAACATGTTGTTTATTCCCAGTTAATGAAGTGATTAAGGGCGTTATGTATTCTACCTTTTTCTACAGTTAGCTTTAAACGTTTGGTTTATAGATTTGTTATTCTAGAACCGGGCAAAATACAACAGTAAGTTTCAATTAAATATTTTATTTTTATCATATTTTTCTCGGCAACTTTTTTGTATTTGCATACGACAACTTTGAAACATTTCTGAAAACAGTAAAAAAAGTGAAGTCGTATGGCATGAATGTCTGGGAGACGCTGAAAGGCAGGTTCAGCCGCCTAATTGGAAAGGTTTACCTATCCTTCGCGCCTACAGGCACCTTTCCTTCGCCATGTGTGAACTGTGTGCTGAAGTGTCTATTTTAAGTGTAGGTGACTGTAACGGGTGCGTGTGTAATGTATATCGTGTTGCAGTCGATGGGAGAAAGAAGAGGGTGAAACCCGGTGCCGGCACACAGCCTACTCCTCTCAAAAAGCACCAAAAAAATGTTCAAATGTTTGTACAGCTTATTGGACTTAACTACGGGTTCATCAGTCCCTAAACGTACAAACTAATTATGAACTACTTAAGAACAAGGACGGCCCAAATATCCATGCCCGAGGGGGGGGATTCGAACCCCCGACCGTAGTGGCCGTGCAGACCGTGACTGAAGCGCCTCAGTCACCTCGGCCACCGCGGCCGGCCTCACTCCATGAGACACTGCGGAGAGGTTTGGAATTTAATCCAGGACATTGGTGCAAACACTGGTGATCAGGGATTTTGCACCGTCACCACTCCTCTCCTCTCTGCCGTGAGGCGTAGGAAAGATTGTTAGCCGCACGGGAGTAGCGCTACGTTACGGATCGCGCGGCCTCCCGCGTCGGAGGTTCGAATCCTCCCTCGGGCATGGATGTGCGTGTTGTCCTTAGCTAAGTTTAACTTAGTTTAAGTAGTTTGTAAGACTAGGGACTGATGACCAACGCAGTTTGGTCCCAAAGCATTACAAACATTTGAACATTTTGATCTGAAAGATTGTTAACATCGCGTGGCGTACCCGGACGGTTACGATCCAAGTGCTGACCACCTCAGACGGTGGTCTGACGGGAACCGGTGTATCCACCGCGGCACGACCGTTGACTTTGAAAACAATCAAACATTAAGGGAAGTCAGCATTTCTGACATTACATAAGTCACTGCGGGGCAGATTTGCTGGTACTCTCATTGAGTGCGAAATCATGTATGTAATTTATAGTAATATTTGTCTATATTGTAAACTAGCTGAAAACGCGGCGTTGCCCGGGCATTTATTGATGCCACACCCTGGTCAGTCCATCTCCTGTCTGTTTCTCCATCTCTTCCTCTCCCTCATCCCTCTCTTTCCGCTCCTCTCTTAGCCCCTCTCTCTTCCCGTGTCTTCGTCCTGTGTCTGTTCATCTCCTCCTGTCTCTTGTTTTCTTCTTTTCCTTGCGCTTTTTCCCGCTTGCGCAGGGTCGGCGTGATTGGCTACGGAACTGGCATGATTAATTTCAAGGGGTGGCCGAATGCACCTCCTGTATCCTCTTCCTCCGCCTCTGTATGAAAAATTGCATGTATCAGTCAACTTTGTTGGTGAACAATGAAACAGAGTAAAATTTCCTGCAATGTAGGCTCTGCCCTGCACCATACAGTGCCTCACTGAAGGTCAAGTGTACAAAATTTCATCAAGGTCGGAATAAAAATGTAGATTTTGGCGACGTCCATATGTAAGGTACCCTCAGCCAAGCCCCATACTTAATTTTATACACAGAGTGACCTTCCTTTTGCTTTGGAAGTCAAGTCTGCAAAATTTCATCAAGGTTGGAGCAAAACTGGATTCTGTCGAAGTCCGTATGTAAAATAACTTCCGCCATTTACTAAACGAAATTTCATATAGACAGTGACCATCGCCTTGGTCAGAGATGTTCAAATGTTTGTAAAACTATGGGACCAAACTGAAGTTCGTCAGTCCCTATAGTCCGAGTCACGTAGGAAGGCGGCCTGGTTTTCAGCCATTGTGTGCATCCCCCCTCCATTACCGCACTGCCAGCCAGTGCCAAAAAAAAAAAAAAAATGTTCAAATGTTTGTTAAGCTTATGGGACTTAACTACGGGGTTATCAGTCCCTAAACTTACAAACTACTTATTAACTAGCTAAGACTAAGGACGGCACAAATATCCATGCCCGAGGGGGGATTCGAACCCCCGACCGTAGTGGCCGTGCAGACCGTGACTGGAGCGCCTCAGTCCCCTCGGCCACCGCGGCCGGCTCAGCCAGTGCCATTCATTGTGTAGGCGCGTGGCTGGCGTGAGTTACGCAATGTTTCTTCCGCAAGCTCAACAGTTGGCACTCGGAGGTAGCTCCTCGCCTCCAAGCTTACTCTACTGCTCCGCCTCTATGCGCGGAAGCGCCTTCCTATAGACTTACAAACTACTTAAACTTATGCTAAGGACAACACACACAGTTGTGGTGGAGTGACCGAACGGTCTAAGGCGCCTTGCTGCGGAGGTTCCAATCCTGTCTTGGGCTCGCGCGCGCGCGCGCGCGCGCGCGCGCGCGCGCTTGTATGTGTGTGTGTGTGTGTGTGTGTGTGTGTGTACGTGCACGCGCGTGCGTGCGTGCTATCCTTAGGTTAGTTTGAGTTAGTGTAAGTAGTTTGTAAGCCTAGGGACTAATAACCGAAGAAGTTAACTCCCATAAATTTACAAACATTTGAGCAAAAAATGTTGAAATGTTTGTAAGGGTTAAGGGACTTAACTGTGGGGTCATCAGTCCCTAAAGTTACAAACTACATATCAACTACCTTATACTAAAAACGACACAAACATCCATGCCCGAGGGATATTTCGAACTCCCGACGGCGGACTACCACGCGCACCGCAACACGGCGCTCCAGCACGCGTGGCTAATCCGCCGCGGCAAACATTTGAGCAACGCACACAAACATGCCCGACAGAAGATTCGAACCTCCGACTGGGAGCTCCGCAGCAAGGAGCCTTAGAGCGCACGGCCATTCTCGCGCGGCCCTTTGTCTTGCTTTGAATGTTAAGTGTGCAAAATTTCATAAAGATCGAAATCAGAGTCTTAGTCATAATTATTTTTTTGTTTTTTATTTTATTAACATTCAAAAATATAGCTCATCCGTTGCAAAGCTACAGGTTCATTGCTTAACCATGGTTTCGGCTTCAACTAAGGAAGTCTTCATTAGAATTAAAAATTTTATGTTACATGAAATGGACGGTGGTTCTTGAGCAACACAGTTCACGTTCAAGATACAACGTAAAATTACACGCGTCAGCATTAAAAAGCAGAACATAATTCATGTAACTGAAATGCGCCGCTATGGGTCGCGTGTGTGGCCGGCACTGTGGGTGGTATCTAACTGACCTCTATTATATATTTTTTTTTGGGGGGGGGGGGGAATCAGACAATAAAACACAACTGTAAATTAAGACACCCTCTAACTCTTAAAGCATTACAATATAATTTCGGTTGGGGGGGGTGCCACTTATTCCTCCCTTGGCTACGGTCCTGATCCAAATAAATCTAGCCGAGCGGTCTAAAGCGTCTCGCTGCGGAGCGCGCGGTTGCTCGCCGTGGAGGTTCGAGTCCTCCCTCGGGCATGGGTGTGTGTCTTGTCTGTAGGTTAGTTTACCTAGGTTTAAGTAGTTTGTAAGCTACGGACTGATGACCACGCAGTTAGGTCCGATAGATTTACAGACATTTGAACTTTTTTTTTCTTTTTTTAACAAATAAATCTGTAGATTTTGTAAAGTTTTCACATACAATAAGCCTCCGTCACGTACCAGGCGCGTCCTATCTCCTGAACTGTATCGTAGGTGGTTCTGATCCCTACAGCAATTGTTACCTCATGGTAAGGAATATGTGCACCAGATTTCGTTGAAATCAGTCTAGTGGTTTAAGAGATGTGCAACATTTTTGCACGAGGCAGCAGTTTCTCGCGCATTTCATTGTTTATGGCGTCATATCTTCTGAACTATGCGCTGTACGTGATCCTTACACCCACAGTGACCTTCCTCTTGCTTTGAAGGTTGTGTGTGCAAACTTTTATCAAGATTGGAACAAAACAGTATATTTTTAAGTAATACAAACACATGGACACACTATACAGGGTGTAAACGATATAAGTCGCCAAAATTATACAGATGGCGCATCTCTCTGTGTTTGACAAAAAAAAAAAGTCTAGTAACATTTTTGCGTATTTCCTACGGTTCTCCCAGAAAAAAAAAAAAAAAAAAAAAAAAAAAAAAAAAAAAAAAAAAAACAGTTTCTCTCAGGATAATGTTTTGGAATAGTAGACACTTGGAAGTGTACGTGCGTAAGCAGTCGATTCCTGTTATTGCCAGCTGCGCGTATTGACATCGCGAGCGTGAATCGTAAACAAACAGGCAACTACGGCTTGTGTGGCTGCGTCATTGTAATACGCCGAGCGACGACAGTCGTCGAGTAACCTGTGGAATGGAATGTTTGTAAAGCTTATGGGACTTAACTGCGGTGTCATCAGTCCCTAAACTTACATTGCACTTGTGAACTACCTTATACTAAAGACAATACAAACATCCATGCTCGACGGAGGATTCGATCCTGCGACGCGGAAGGCCGCGCGATCTGCAACGTGGCGCTCCAGACCGCTCGGCTACTCCCGCGCGGCGAGTAACCTGTGCAGACGTTACTGCAACTCTGTTAACTGTTAAGATAGAAGGGAGATTTACTATTGCTCAAATGTTCAAATGTTTGTAAATCTATCGGACCAAACTGCGTGGTCATCAGTCCCTAGCTTACAAACTACTTAAACCTAGGTAAACTAACATAAGGAAAAACACACACACACACCCATGCCCCAGGGAGGACTCGAACCTCCACGGAGAGCAACCGCGCGCTCCGCAGCGAGACGCTTTAGACCGCTCGGCTACTCCAGCGCGGCTTTACTATTGCTGAACTATGCAATATTCATTTAATATATGGCGAGGCAAAAGGTGTAGCGAGGGCAGCTGTACGAATTTATCGAGAACGCTACCAACAATGACAACTTCCTGCATGAGAGACATTTGCTGCTGTTCACCAAAGGTTCGTGTCATTGTAATTCTCTACTTGTACGCGATTATTGTGCATTTACTTCTTAATAAACTACAGTAGTTATCTGTACCTTTTTTAATTTTCGTCTGTATGCGAAACGTTTCTTCTGCTCTGATATGCTTTTCTTTATCGTTATATCGTGACAGAATAAAACTTAGGAGTGCGTATTTAATTTCATTAGATTGCCTTCACTGCCCGGCGCAGAAGGCAGAGGCCCCCTAACGTGAAGATCGTACGTTGGAAGCTGAGGAAAGAATTCTGGACCGCATCCAGTAGAATCCTACTCAGAGTACTAGAAGCATCGCCCGCAAAGCGGGTGTATCGCACACTGCCGTTCATCGTACTTTGAAAGCGGAGCGTCTGCGGCCTTGCCACATTCAACGTGTACAGACATTGGAAGAACATGATTTCCCTCCACTACGTGAATTCTCAGAGGTTTTTTACACACAGTGCTCTGCATGATTGAGACGCTCCAGTCACGGTCTGCACGGCCACTACGGTCGGGGGTTCGAATCCCCCCTCGGGCATCGATATTTGTGCCGTCCTTAGTCTTAGCTAGTTCATAAGTAGTTTGTAAGTTTAGGGACTGATGAAGCCGTAGTTAAGTCCCATAAGTTCTACAAACATTTGAACATTTGCTGAATGATTTTGTCAACAAAATAATTGTCACAGATGACGCCTGTTTCACTCGCGACGGAATAACTGGAGTGGAGTGTACACAATCCTCGTCAAGTAGTGGCAACACATTTTCAGCGACGATTCTGCGTAAATGTGTAAGCGGGTATTACATTATTGGGTCTTATGTTTTACCTACACGGTTGAGTGGTAGCTATTACCGAACGTTTGTAAAGGAAACATTGATATTAACGTTGTTAAAAGACATTCCGTTAAGCATACGTCATAACATGGCTCCTCCACGATGGTGCTCCAGCCCAGATTGATCACAGAGTACGCAGATGTTTGGATAGACGGTTTCCAGGACGATGGATCGGGCGTTCGGGCCCACGTCTATGTCCAGCATGCAGCCGTCATTTAAATCCACACGAGTTTTACTTCTGGTGCCAATGAAGGAAATTGTTTATGATTAGCGAGTTAAGAATGTGCGCAGAGGATTTACAAATGTTCAAATGTTTGTATAGCTTATGGGACTTAACTACGGCGTCATCAGTCCCTAAACTTACAAAATATTTACTAACTAGCTAATCCTAAGGACGGCATAAATATCCATGCTCGAGGGGGATTCGAACCCCCGACCGTAGTGGCCGTGCAGACCGTGACTGGAGCGCCTCACTCCCCTCGGCCACCGCGGCCGGCCAGAGGATTTTCAATGCTGCCAATACCATAACACAAATATGTATGTGTGTCAACGAGTGCGAGGATACTGTGTATCCTATGATTCCTGTCATGTAACTTGTGTAGGATCGAATGGTATTGTGTAAGAGGAAACAAAGTAATTTGGGTTTCATTTTCGTTAGTGTTGTATAAAAGGAAAATAAACTGAATTTAAATTCAAATGTTTGTAGAGCTTAAGGGACTTAACTGCGGGGTCATCAGTCCCTAAACTTACAAACTGCTTATGAACTAGCTTATACTAGACCAAGCTCTCTGATATAGTTCACGTACTTGAAACTTTCAAATGTTTGTAATTCTATGGGACCAAACTACGTTGGTCATCAGTCCCTAGTCTTACAAACTACTTAAACTAGCCTAAGTACAACACACACATCCATGCCCGAGGGAGGATTCGTACCACCGACGGGGAACGGCTTTGCGCATCGTAGCATAGCGCCTCAATGGACTCGGCCGCTCCGCCGCGGTCAAACTGAATTTTATTTATGATATAGTTGTGTTGTAAAAGCGGAAATGGTTGATTGTAAGTAATGCGCAATTACTAGGTAACTGGTTGATTTTGTACTAAGGGAAACACATTTTCTTTGATATTATCTGTTCTTTACTGCCACGACATTCATAATGGTACTGTTAAAGCGAAAAGTCTGGTTGTACTTAATTTATTGTTTATGAAAAATGAATAACACATTCTTCACAACCGAATGGCTGTTAAAATTGCTTGTTACAGCAGACGTAGCCGTCTTGGCGCGTCGTTGTACACGTCCGATGTTTACATTTCTAGTTGCTTAATGCGTTCGCGCGCTCTCTATCACACTCCCAGGCGCGTGCTGGTAGCGCGGATAGGCCACGCGGTTACAGGGCTCTCTCGTGTATCGACAATGTAAACAGAAATACTCATAAGTCCTACAAATATTGGTTTTTACGAATACAAAAATAAAGTTACATGATACAGCAATATTTCATCAGACTTTTCTGTCAAACACAGAGATGTACCATGTGTATACTTTTGGCGAGTAATACCGTTTACACCCTGTATATACAGAAGATGGTTTTGATATCTTCAAGTATTGAATGAGGCAAATCTTTAGGGCAGAATCTCACTAAAATTAAGGAAACTTTAAACTACTGCTCATGTAATTCAGTGTCCTAGTTCTAACGTCTTCTTTATTTTTCTTTTACAGGTATGTTTGCTGCCGATGACACTGCCTTTATTCCTTGATCTTCATAAACCGGTAACGTAAAATCATTTGTTAATGTGTACGGTATCAAGGTTATTTTATCCATATATGTAACCCTATATAAATGCCTCTGTGTGTTGAACAGTGTACGGAATGTTTGCAGATGACATTCGACGGTTTATTAACTTCCATAAAAAATCTGCCGTTGCCTCAACACTTTCGCTGCGGCTGACGCTTATAAGCGTCCGCGCTCAATGTCGGATAGCGTCAGCCGCAGCGAAAGTGTTAATGACTGCAAAGAACAGAGAAACACTCCTTACGGGAAAGTCCAGAACCAAAGGATTTCTGCTGCACTTAGTATCTGAATGATTCTTTAAGATACTGCATTTGCACCCGAAAGTAGACATACACACTCCAGTGGCTAAGTTTCGAGTACGTGAACTAAATGTTCAATGTTTGTACAGCTTATGGGACTTAACTACGGGGTCATCAGTCCCAAAACTTACAAACTACATACAAACTAGCTAATACTACGGACGGCACAAATATCCATGCCCGCGGGGGGATTCGAACCCCCGACCGCAGTGGCCGTGCAGACCGTGACTGGAGCGCCTCAGTCCCCTCGGCCACCACGGCCGGCCCTTGCGCATCGTAGAATAGCGCCTCAATGCGCTCAGCCGCTCCGCCGCGGCATTACGTGAACCATGTAGTTTGTATACATAGTGACGCAGAAACGTCGCGATAAATTTCGAGTAGTTGCATGGGGCCCCTTGAAGAACAAACTGAATACGGCATCCGTCATCAAAAATGTTCAAATGTTTGTTAAGCTTATATGACTTAACTGCGGGGTCATCAGTCCCTAAACGTACAAAGTACTTATAAACTAACTTATACTAAAGACAACACAAACATCCATGCCCGAGGGAGGATTCTAACCTCCGATGGGGAACGGCCTCGTGCATCGGAGCATAGCGCCTCAATGCGCCCGGCTACTCCGCCGCGGGGCACTCGTCATCAAACGACGCTCTATAGCTTGGAAGTTATAGGGGGCGCCGCCTGTCAACCGTTCGGTAGCATACGTGACTTTATACACTAATGGACCACATCCGGACCGTAAAGAAATTTAACTTACAGCATTATATACGTTAGATGGCGCCGAACGTGCCGAGAATGCTTATAGGTACATTTCCAGAGATTTCGCCAGCGGTTAATCAGCGTATGAAGTCGTTTCCTGCGGCTGTAACTGTAGCGTCGTTGAATAACGTTTCTGGACGCCGTTACCGACCTCAGTTTGTTCCTCAAGGCAGTCTCTATAAATACTCAAAAGTTTCAATAAAAACAAGAAATTTCCAGATGGTGGTGCGATATGAAACATCAGTGCAGATTTCGAGTCGGAGGACTCATGTATTCCGCGTAAAACATTTAATAATCAGATCCATAAAATAACTAAAAGGTCTTCGTAGTACGTGTTACAAGTTTAAGTACATGACTCGAAATCAGCACTGATGATGAACCATCATGGGAACGAAATCGATATGAAAGTTTTTTAAATAAATACTTCATATCGCACCACCAAGCTGGAAATTTCTTGTTTTTATTACATTATTGTGGTGGGCTGGCATAATTTTCATTATGAAGTCAACTTACTCATAAGTTCGTCGCATCATTTCTAGAAGACCCTGTATATGAAACTGCCTGGAAATCCGGTGTTACCCGGGTATTTATACCAATTTTCCGTTAGTCCTTCTCCTTTTTACTGCCCATCTCCCCTCTCTCTGTTAATCTCCTACTTTCCGTCTCTCGGCCCATATCCTTCCCCACCTGTTCATGAAAAATTATTTGTACATCTACATACATACTCCGCAGTCCACCAAAGGTGCGTGGCGGAGGGTACTCAGTACCACTACTAGTTACTTGCTTTCCTGTTACACTCCCATATAGAGCGAGGGAAAAATGAAAGCTTCTATGCATCCGTACGAACACTAATCTCACTAATCTTATCTTTGTGGTCTTTACGCGAAATGTAGGTTGGAGGCAGTAGAATCGTTCTGCAGTTCGCCTCAAATTCCGGCTCTCTAAATTTCTTCTACAGTGTTTCTCGAAAAGAACGTCGCCTTCCCTCCAGCGACTCCCAGTTGAGTTCCCGAAGCATTTCGGTAACACTCGCGCATTGATCGAATCTACCAGTTACAAACCTAGCCGACCGTCTCTGAACTGACTCTATATCCTCCTTTAAACAAATCTAGCTTTTTATATGTGGTCTCCTTTACCTTCCCAAATGCACCCAATAAACCGAAGTCGACCATTCGTCTTCGCCACGGCTGTCGTTATATGCTTGTTTCATTTCATACTGCTGTGCAGCGTTACGCCTATATATTTAATTGACGCGCCTCTGTCAAGCAGAATCCTACTAATTCTGTATTCGAACATTACGGGATTGTTTCTCCTACTTATCTATATCATCTTACAGTTTTCTACAGTTAGAACAAGTTGCCATTTCTCACACCACCTCGAAATTTGGTCCAAGTTACCATGCATCCTACTACAGCCATTCATGACTGTATCTTCAAACTTTCATGGTGATCAGTGAAACGACATTGAATTTTATAGCAAGGTACCTTCTCATATGCACCATACGGTGATTTGCGGAGTATAAAAAGCTCTCCATGAAAAAATACACACATGTTGAATAAATACATAAACTTCAGTAATCAGCTGCGAGGTGGTGTATTATTTCGTGAGGTATGACAATTTGTGCGTGATCGGGACTTGAAGCCGGATCTCCCGCTTATCGCTAGCGGTACTTTAATCTCACGGGAGATTAGGGTTCTAGTCGTGGTGCGGCACAAATAGACTATATTAAGAACCGCACTGAAAGTTGGAAGTTTTCGAAAGTTGCTAATTTCTGATTATTTAATATATATAGCTGCGGAACTGTCTGTTCCTTTGGAACAGATATACAATGTTTACCATGGCGAAGAGGACTGGTGGCCGAAACACGAAGTTAACACAGGTAGCGCCGAATTATATTTGGCCGGCCGCAGTGGCCGAGCGGTCTGCGGCGCGCCAGTCACAGTCTGCACGGCCGCTACGGTGGGGTTTCGAATCCCCCCTCGGGCATGGATGTTTGTGTCGTCTTTAGTATAAGGTAGTTCATAAGTAGTTTGTAAGTTTAGGGACTGATGACCCCGCAGTTAAGTCCATTAAGCTTAACAAACATTTGAATTATTTTTGGCGTAATAATTTTTGAAAAGGTATGAATTAACCTTCATATGACTGCAAAAAAAAAAAAAAAAAAAAAGACAACAACAACTACGTTGTGAGTCATTTTTTACACACAATCACGCCAGTAGCTATGCAATACTGCCCGTCTTTCTGGAAGGACTCAAACTGAATGTTTTAGAATTTTAATCTGATGAATCATTATTATGGAAACAAAATTTAAAATGAAACATATACAAATAAATGTCGCAAAAATTAAAGAATGTTCAAGAAATACAAACCCAATTAACTGGAAGTCTTCAATATCTTCTGTATGAATCTCGACTTTGTAGTCGTATCCAACCACTCTGTAATTAACAATACAAGTTAAAATTGACCTGCAATGGAAGCAAGCAATTCAAAGAAATGAAATACGGCACTGCGAGCGAATTCGTGACTACAAGAAGGAAAAACTTAGCCGCCATTCTCGTCTCTCTGGAAGGACGTCACAGCTATCTGGGTCAAGAAGTATTGTAGCCAGACAACAAAAAACTACAACAGCAAAAGAGACTGCAAATCTCAACACGCACTTGAGTAATGCCGCGCGGGAGTGGCCGAGCGTTCTAAGGCGCCTTGCTGCGGAGTGCGCAGCTGCTCCCTGTCGGAGGTTCGAGTCCTCTCTCAGGCGTGTGTGTGTGTGTGTGTGTGTGTGTGTGTGTGTGTGTGTGTGTGTGTGTGTTGACAGTATCTTAAGTTCGTTTAAGTAGTTCGTAACTCTTTGGACTGACGACCATAGCTCTATAAACAGTTGAACATTTTGAACTTGAGTAATACTGTTTCGATACAAACAGTACGGCTGGAGCTTAACATTCATAGAACAGCTGCAGTTAGTAAGCCCTTAATAATAATTTCGTGTGGATCATTCGTTTGGTGCAAGTCTTTCAATTGGACGCCACTTAAGGCGACTTGCGTGTCCCTAACCTGCCCCAGTTATCCAACCGGGGAAAGGGGACCTACAGCTTAACGTGGAATCCGAAACACGTGTCGTTACTAGCGACTCCTCACATCGTTGAGAGGTGAAGGATGGGTTAAAGCGTTTCGAACCCACGCCCCTTCGGTTTCCAGTCGAGCGCTTTACCCTAAGACCACCGGGCCCGACGCTAAGCTCTTAACCCGCGAGAAATCGCGCGTGAGAATTTTGCTCACAGTAATTTTAAAACAATCTGCATTTTACCAATTTTAAATAGTCAAATAGTCAAATATTTGTCGTGTTTACATGTTGCAGCCTGAATCGGATTTCCTACCCCACTCAATATGGCGGATGAAAAACAGCAGATTCAGTTCCTGATTTAGTCAGAACAATAGCAATTTTTCTTTACTTGAATACACAGATTCATGATCACTCTAATATTTATACTTTTATTTCATGTTAGAAAATATCACTCTGTCCATATGTGCCGAAAATTCTTAACACGAAAACACAATCTGACAAGCCAAGAACGCCTCAAAGACGGTTGCGTTTACATGGGCACGAAAATGGAATTGTACAACTGAAAAACCCCTTTACAGAAGTGTATTTCCAGATTCGATTTTGGAGTGTTTACGTGACCAACCTAGTTGGGAGATCGGTTTACGAAATCCGGTTTTGGGAGCCCATGTAATCGGGGTGACTGTCCATCCTTGATCTGCAAGTCAAGCTGACTCGTGTTTGAATCAGACTTGTGAGCTGACATGTAATGCGTTCCTCCTACCTGGTTTGTGGGGAAACGCTCTGGCCGACGTATTCTCTTCACAGCTCAACAACACACTGGAGTACTGATGGAAGTGTTATTAAAAGAGCTGAAATACTGACTCATTACGGGTAGGTATTTTGTCTACATAAAATCCGGGATGCGAATTATGTGGCTTTATTACTAGCCACACCAAAATACAAGACTATCTAGAGATTCTGAGCCTTACAGTTATGAGTTTACTGCCGCGCAGCTGGGAACTCCTATAAACTTCGTACATCCTCGGAAGTATTCTTAAATGTTCGTTACAGTCTTTGTAATTCATTGTTACGTACTTGAAGTTCATTAAAGAAAACTACATTATCAGCACCTACTTCTGCAGACCCACAGTCTGCTACTAAGATCTGCACGGCCGCTACGGTCGGGGGTTCGAATCCTCCCTCGGGCATGGATATTTGTGCCGTCCTTAGTGTTAGCTAGTTCATAAGTAGTTTGTAAGTTTAGGAACTTATGACCCCGTAGTTAAGTCACATAAGCTCTACAAACATTTGAACATTTTACTAAGGTCTGTACGCCACCAAAGCATTTTTAAATAAAAACATTAATAAATTAAAGATGTTAGATTCTCACCATATTCTTGCGGCGGCCGCAACGGACAATCCCACGGATACGGCGCACTGCAGCTTTCGGTACCCTACCTCTACCAACGCCATATGGAGCGTCTCTACAGTGCGAACTATAACGGCTCTTACTGTCGGCAAACGGCCTGGTCGTTCCTAACATAAAAACTATGCCGCTCCTCGCGCACAAAATAAAAATAAAAATTGTGCCTGCATATAGGAACCCTTACAAACTTATTCCATGCTTCACTGAAGGAAGCAGGCGTACCATATCTTTAGCATCTTTTGGCGTTTTCGACACAAAAACCCGGTTGACTGTAGGAAGCATTGTAAGCTATGTTTCATCGGAACATACCACATACTTCCAGTTATAAAGTGTCCGGGTTTTATGTTGTGGCACCATTTTCTTCACAGATTTATATTGTCTTGCGTTTTTAACCCGCGAGAACTCGCGCCTTTAAAAGTTACGCCATCGATCGCGTGTATAGCATTTTTCTGGCAGTCAAAGAACAGTTTGTAAGGCACTTAATATGTCTAAAAGTATTTCTAGTTGCGTTTATAAAAAAATGTTTGCGTTAATAATAAATCCACATAATTCGCATCCCGGATTTTATGTAGACAAAATACCTACCCGTAATGAGTCAGTATTTCAGCTCTTTTAATAACACTTCCATCAGTACTCCAGTGTGTTGTCTAGCAGTGAAGGGAATACGTCGGCCAGAGCGTTTCCCACAAACCAGGTAGGAGGAACGCATTACATGTCAGCTCACAAGTCTGATTCAAACACGAGTCAGCTTGACTTGCAGATCCAGGATGGACAGTCACCCCGATTACATGGGCTCCCAAAACCGGATTTCGTAAACCGATCTCCCAACTAGGTTGGTCACGTAAACACTACAAAATCGAATCTGGAAATACACTTCTGTAAAGGGGTTTTTCAGTTGTACAATTCCATTTTCGTGCCCATATAAACGCAACCGTCTTTGAGGCGTTCTTGGCTTGTCAGATTGTGTTTTCGTGTTAAGAATTTTCGGCACATATGGACAGAGTGATATTTTCTAACATGAAATAAAAGTATAAATATTAGAGTGATCATGAATCTGTGTATTCAAGTAAAGAAAAATAGCTATTGTTCTGACTAAATCAGGAACTGAATCAGCTGTTTTTCATCCGCCATATTGAGTGGGCTAGGAAATCCGATACAGGCTGCAACATGTAAACACGACAGCGAAAAACGATTTTCGTCTCCCGGAAGATGTGTTGCATGTAAACGTAATGAGTGTAAATCCGCACGCCCCCTAACACAATCTCCCACAAACTCCTACTTACACTTACAATTTCAAGAATGGTTTAGTCATTAGGAGGGGGCTCTTAAAAGTTCCGTCATGATTTGGGCATATGTGTCGTGATATTGCCCTCATTGGTCGTGTAACTGTGAATGAATATCTCACCATCCTCGACAGGAAAATACATTCCTGGCCATTAAAATTGCTACACCACGAAGATGACGTGCTACAGACGCGAAATTTAATCGTCAGGAAGAAGATGCTGTGATATGCACATGATTAGCTTTTCAGAGCATTCACACAAGGCTGGCGCCTGTGGCGACACCTACAACGTGCTGTCATGAGGAAAGTTTCCAACCGATTTCTCATGCACAAACAGCAGTTGACAGGCGTTGCCTGGTGAAACGTTGTTGTAATGCCTCGTGTAAGGAGGAGAAATGAGTACCATCACGTTTCCGACTTTGATAAAGGACGGATTGTAGCCTATCACGATTGCGGCTGATCGTATCGCGACATTGCTGCTCGCATTGGTCGCGATCAAATAACTGTTAGCAAAATATGGAATCGGTGGGTTCAGGAGGGCAATATGGAACGCCGTGCTGGGTCCCAACGGCCTCGTATTACTAGCAGTCGAGATGACAGGCATCTTAGCCGCATGGCTGTAACGGATCGTGCAGACACGTCTCGATCCCTAAGTCAACAGATGGGGACGTTTGCAAGACAACAACCATCTGCACGAACAGTTCGACGACGTTTGCAGCAGCATGGAGTTATCAGCTCGGCGACCATGGCTGCGGTTACCCTTGTCGCTGCATCACAGACAGGAGCGCCTGCGATGGTGTTCGCAACGACGAAACTGGGTGCACGAATGGCAAAACGTATTTTTTTTTTTTTTTCGGATGAATCCAGGTTCTGTTTACAGCATCATGTTAGGTCGCATCCTGGCGTATCACCCGGCGTGATGGTATGGGGTGCCATTGGTTACACATCTCGGTCACCTCTTGTTCGCATCGTCGGCACTTTGAACAGTGGCCGTTACATTTCAGATGTGTTACGACCCGTGGCTCTACCCTTCATTCGATCCATGTGAAACCCTACATTTCAGTAGGATAATGCACGACCGCATGTTGCAGGTCCTGTACGGGCCTTTCTGGATACGGAAAATGTTCAACTGCTGCCCTGGCCAGCACATTCTCCAGATCTTTCACCAATTGAAAACGCCTGGTAAATAGTGGCCGAGCAACTGGCTCGTCACAATATGCCAGTCACTACTCTTGATGAACTGTGGTATCGTGCTGAAGCTGCTTGGGCATCAGTACCTGTACATGCCATCCAAGTTCTGTTTGACTCAATACCCAGGTGTATCAACGCCGTTATTACGGCCAGAGGTGGTTGTTCTGGGTACTGATTTTTCAGGATCTATGCACCCAAATTGCGTGAAAATGTAATCACGTGTCAGTTCTAGTATAATATATTTGTCCAATGAATACCTGTTTATCATCTGCATTTCTTCTTGGTGTAGCAATTTTAATCGCCAGTAGTGTAAATGACTAACATATTGCAAACAAACTCCACCATATTGAAAAATTATAATGCACCCATACACATAGTCGATAATGATGAGGCGTGTTCTGTACTGCAGCAGAAAAATGTTCAAAAATGTTCAAATGTTTGTATAGTCTATGGGACTTAACTACGGGGTTATCAGTCCCTAAACTTACAAACTACTTATGAACTACTTACGAACTAGGACGGTACAAATATCCATGCCCGAGGGGGGATTCGAACCCCCGACCGTAGTGGCCGTGCAGACCGTGACTGAAGCGCCTTAGTCCCCTCGGCCACCGCGACCGGCCAGAAAAATGTGAATCATCTACCCTGGTCATGAAAATGTTACGTCTTACCGAAAGGACCAACATGGATGAAGTAATCGGCGGATGTTTTGGCAGAAGAAGAGGTAACACTGTGTTGGAAACTATAAAGACACTTCTCGAATCTGTTCCTCGTAGACTTAACAGCTTTTTCCAAAACGATGATGGGCCGACGCCTTACTATCAAAGTAAATAATGTATCTCTGTTAGGTGTCTTTGCCTACCCCTTGTATATCGCGGATCAATAGACGAGTCTCAACTGGCCACAATCCAGCAGCTCTCCAATTCCTACACGTGCTGCTAGGGGTTGCTGCTCCTAACATGAGCCAGAACCCGATCTCTTCACAAACATCAACATTTAAATGCGCTATCGTTAGGAGAGCCAGTCATGAACAAATTGTTCCACCTGGTATGCAAGATGTATGAGACAGGGGAAATACCGCCAGACTTCAAGAAGAATATAGTGATTCTAGAAAGCAAGTGCAGACAAATGTGAAAATTACAGAACGAACAGTCATGGTTGCAAAATACTAACACGAATTATTTACAGACGAATGGAAAACCTGGTGGAATCTGACCTTGGGGCAGATCAATTAGGATTTAGGAGAAATGTAGGAACACGCGAGGCAATACATTACGACGTATCTAGAAGTTAGATTAAGGACAGAGAAACCTACGTTTTTAGCATATGTGGATCTGGAGAAACTTTTTGACACTGTTGACTGGAATACGCTTTTCCAGATTCTGAAGGTTGCAGGGGTGAAATATATTGAGCGAAAAATTATATTCAACTTGTACAAAAACCAGGCGCCGGCCGCAGTGGCCGAGCGGTCTGCACGGCCGCTACGGTCGGGGGTTCCAATCCCCCCTCGGGCATGGATATATCTGTCGTCTATAGTATAAGGTAGTACTTAAGTATTTTGTAAGTTTATGGACTGATGATCCCGCAGTTAAGTCCCTTAAGCTTAACAAACATTTGAACATAAAAACCAGGCAGCAATTATTTGAGTCGAAAGTTACGAAAGTGTCGCAGTGGTTAGGAAGGGAGTAAGACGGGGCTGTGGCCTTTCCCCAGTGTTGTTCAATCTATAAACTGTGCAAGCTCTGTAGGAATGCAAGGACAAATTTGGAGAGGGGAATTAAAGTTCAGGAAGAGGGAATGAAAACTTTGCGGTTTGCTGTCGACATAGTAATTCTGTCAGAGACAGCAAAAGACCTGGAAGAGCAACTGAACGGAATGGACAGTGTCTTGAAAGGAAGGTATAAGATGAACATTAACAAGAATAAACTTGAACGATAAATAGTTTAGACAGGAAAAGGACAGAGGCATTTGAAATGTGATGTTGCAGAAAAATGCTAAGGTTAGGTGGGTAGATCGCATAACTAATGAAGAGGTACTGAGCAGAATTGGGGAGAAAAGGAAATTTTGGCATACCTTGACACAAGGGATCGATTAGTAGGACACAGATATCAAGGAATAGTACATTTAGCATTGAGGGGAAGTGTATGGGGGGAAATAGCAGAGGGAGATCAAGAGACGAATATATTAAGCAGATTCAGATGGATGTGGGTTGTCGTTCTTATGAGGAGATGAAGAGGCTTTCTCAGAATAGAGTGGAGAGCTGCACCAAACCAGTCCCCGGACTGAAGACCTGAACAACAACAACATGTTATTCAACTGCAACATTCCACGTGGGTTGTAGACTTTATTAAAGATTCCTCAATTAAAATTGAAGCTTGAAGTTTCTTACATGTAGCTAAATTGTATCCAATAATTAATTCCAAACTTAAACATTCCGCAGGTAAAAATTATACTTATTACACAGAGATTGCAAGAACAAGTTTGGGTTGATTGTTTTTACTATTATTGTAAAAGTTAGTTTAAGTAGTTTGTAAGTGTAGGGACAGATGGTCAAGGCAGTTTGCTCCAGTACCTATACAAACATTGAACATTTTTGGTTCCTCTCAATATGCATGCCGGATTTCCTTCCCCATCCCTGACAAAAGTTATTCCTTGTGTGTGCTCAGTCACTAATGACCACAAGATCGACAGGACAGGACGTTAAACCCTAATCTTTCTTTCTTTCTTCCATCTTCATCTCCAAACCTACATTTATTTCACACGGCTTTCTGTACTCTGGTATTTCAACGTGACGTATTTTGATCATGTATATGGACGGTGTTTGTAATGTTCACTGAGAAGAACCACTTAGGTATTTGCTTATTTTGCTAAATTTGGCAGCTGTTTTATTTTTAATCAGGAGAGTTATTTTTGTCATTTATGATATTAAGTTATTTCTCTCTGTGAAACACATATACTATTTACAATGAAATGTTTTGTTCCATAGGACCACGCAGTTTGGTCCGATAGATTTACAAACACTTGAACGGCTGAGAGGAAGAGAGAAGAGCGAGGGGAGTAGGGGGAGAGCCGCGCCGGCCGCGGTGGCCGAGGTGACTGAGGCGCTCCAGTCACGGTCTGCACGGCCACTACGGTCGGGGGGTTCGAATCCCTCCTCGGGCATGGATATTGGTGCCATCCGTAGTATTAGGTAGTTGATAAGTAGTTTGTAAAGTTAAGGGACTGATGATCCCGTAGTTAAGTCCCATAAGCTGTACAAACATTTGAACATTTTTTGGAGAGCCGCGCGGTCTGGGGCACCATTTACGGATCGCGCGACCGCTCCCGTCGAAAGTTCGGGTCCTCCTTCCTGCATGTGTGTGTGTGTGTGTGTGTGTGTGTGTGTGTGTGTGTGTGTGTGTGTTGTCCGTGGTATAAGTTAGTTTAACTATTTTAGTAGTATAGGGACCCATGACCTCAGCAGTTTGGTAAAGTCGTAGGGCTCAGGACGGAATCCTCCCAACGGCAGGTAGGCGATCAGGGGACAGGACTGAATCCTCCCCAACTAGCACAATGGCACCTCCGGCAGGAACCAGCCCCCACCCCCGCCCCAAGCCGTTTCCGGCCGTACTTGTCACTTCAGTCCACGGCAGATCGCTTAAAAGTGATGTCCTCCGACGCCCTTGAAGTTTCAGTCAGTAGAAATGAAGGGAAAGTGTTACTTCTGAGCCGGCCGCGGTGGCCGCGGGGACTAAGGCGCTTCAGTCACGGTCTGCACGGCCACTACGGTCGGGGGTTCGAATCCCCCCTCGGGCATGGATATTTGTGCCGTCCTTAGTCTTAGTTAGTTCATAAGTAGTTTGTAAGTTTAGGGACTGATGACCCCGTAGTTAAGTCCCATAGACTACACAAACATTTGAACATTTTTTTTGTTACTTCTGAAAGGTGACAGTTTCGGATTTCAGAAATTGTTGTAAAGTGGTGTAGCGCGATGGACGTGCAACATTAAGGATTGCAAAAGTTTTGTTAAATCAATTTCTGTTGAGGAGCTGGATGTTGTGGACATTCCTGAAGACCACAACCACGAAGAAGTGCAAGAAATTTAATAAATGAAATCAAGCTTCTAGTGGGAATCGAACCCGAGTCACAAAAATAGCAGTGTGATCGCTTACCTGCAATGCCCCAGCACCTCATTTAAGAGTATTGCTCATAATACATACAATATCCGTGAAAGTCTTTCAGGAGTATTTCCTATTTTCCGATTTCCTATTAAGGCAAGTTTTATTAGAAACTACAGATGTTCATAACTTGCTTCTATTCACGTTAAGTCAAGCCAGTTCAATGAGACTCATGTCCCGCTCTCCCGTTGAAAGCAGAATTTCTTCTTCCTTAGGAAAAAAATTTGCCTGCCTTGTCCTCTGTTTACAAATTCAACGCTGTATCAAATAAACGTGTATACCAACTGCTGAAAATGTTGCACAGATTTATCAATTGCGAGTAAAACGTAATCTTTAGATTGTAAGAACCAAAGTGATATTACTGTACGTTTACTCTGACTCTAAAGTTAACTGGGGCTTAATTCTCACTCTTACCTTACTGTACAATGTAGGAACATACACTGGAACATATGCTAGATAGCTTTGCTTGCCTGGAATATTCACAAAGGTCTGGCCACACACTCTGGTCTCGGGCCGCCACCAACTACTTGCTTAAACAGGTTATGGGAGGATTCAGTCCCGCCCTTTTCCACACCCTTGCAGGCTCGGGAGGATTCAGTCCTATCTTTCTGACCGCGGGAGGAATGGATCCTGCGCCCAAGTCGTATGGCATGAATGGATGGTAGATCCCGAAGGGCAGGTTCAGCCGTCTAATTGGAAAGGATTTCCTACACTTCGCGCCCGCAGGCACCTTTCCTTCGTGGAGTGTGAGAACTGTGTGCTGAAGTGTCTGTTAAGTGTAGGTGACTGTAATGGGTGCGTGTGTAGTGTAGTGTCGTGTTGGAGATGATGGCAGAAGGGATAGGGTGAAACCCGGTGCCGGCAGATAGCCCACTCCTCTCGAAAAGCAACAAGGGGACCGCCGAGCTTAACGTCCCCATACGACAGACGGATCACCATCAACAGTGTCCCATGCCCTCAATCCATGAGACAAGAAGTTTGGTCAGTTTAGATTTATAAACATTTGAACATAGTGGCAGGAGAGCAGGGGGGCGGAAGTAAGGGAATAGAGAGAGGCGGAATGCGGATGTAGACTAATAGAATTAATATATAAGTAATGTTATTGTGAACTACAGGTACCGTAGTTTATATCAGGAGGAGTAGGTGAACAGACACAGAAGGTAGTAGGAGAATAACTAACTGAAGATTGAAGCAAATACCTCAACAGAAAGTCAAAAAAATGAATTTTATCACCAAGTATTGCGATAAATGCATCAATACACCAACAAATTATTGTCAAAATAATGAATTCGCATTTATTTCATTTAAATTGTTTTGTTTCAGCTCTACATGTACACCCATACTCTACAAGCCACCTCACGGTGTGTGGGGATTGTACTTTGTGTTCCGTTGTCGCTCACACCTCCAGTTCCAGTTCAGTATGACTCGCACAAACCGATTGTCGTGTGGGCCCTACTCTCTCTAATTTTATCGTCGTGGTCTCTCGGGAGCTACACTTAGGAGAAAGGAATATATTGCATAACTATTCAAGCAAATGGTTGCTCTAGAAAATTACAGCGCCGCGGCGGATTAGCCGTGCGCACTGGGGCGCCGTGCTGCGGTGCGCGCGGCCGTTCGCCGTCGGGGGTTCGTGTCCCCCCTCGAGCATGGGTGTTTGTGTTGTCCTTAGGTTAGTTTACCTTAGTTTAAGTAGTTTGTAAGCTACGGACTGATGACCACAGGCCGCGCGGGAGTAGCCGAGAGGTCTGGAGCGCCACGTTGCGGATCGTGCGGCCTCCCGCATCGGAGGTTCGAATCCTACCTTGGGCATTGATGTTTGTGTCGTCTTTAGTATAAGTTAGTTCGTAAGTAGTTTTAAAACGTAGGGACTGATGACCCCACAGTTAAGTCCCTTAAGCTTTACAAACATTTGAACATTTTTTATAACCACGCAGTTGTGTCCGATAGATTTACAAACATTTGAACATTTTTGAAAATTACAGCGATGCAGAACGTCTCTCTTGCAGCATCTGCCACTTGGTTCCCAATCATATCCGTGACGCTTTTGCGCTTACTAAATGAGCCTTAAATAAAACGTACCGATCTCCGTTGCATCTTTTGTGTCTAACATGAATCCCATCCGGTACGGATCCCACACTGATGAGTAATACTCAACCGTCGGCCGAACGAGTGTATTACAGTCTAGTTCCTTTGCTGATAGACTACACTTCGTGAGGATTCTTACAATGAGTTTCAGTATGGCATCTGACAAACCCACGATTAATTTTATATGGTCGTTCCATTTCAAATTGCTCGTTAAATTCTAGAATTCTAGGAAAGATTCAACTGGATGAATCCCTTTTCGACTAATTGCCTCATGGAGACGGAGAAAAAACGAAGAACTGCATGCCACCTTACGGATAAAAGCCGTACTTACTGGAAGACCTGATGATGCCTGTCCAGTTGGAAGACCCGGAAAGGGATAGGACGATGAGTTATGAAAAGACATTTGTCAGCTAGGAAACCACCAAAACTGGGAACAAAGTACGCACGATCACTATGTAGGACTACTGTGAGGCCGGCGCATCATTAAATACAACAAATTTAATTCGCTCCTACTGATACGACTTTCTTGTAAGAAAATATGAAGTATTATAAAATGCAGGGTAATTTTTTTATTTATTTTTCAAAATGGAGCACATTATCCAATTTCAGATTAATTCCGACAGGAAAATAATTGTTGCATAATGAGTGTTACGTAGTGCAGGCAAGGCGCATAATCGATTTATCCTACTGTAGAGTCAATTTGTAAACAAGTAGTTTTTTCGAATTTTGCAAAAACATTGACAGCGTGTTGTTAATTTAACTACAGATTGGTTTCTGAAAATAGTTTACTGACTTTCCGTTTCTTCGTCGTTTACACGGTTTATTTATTCTGATAAACAATTTTAATCAATATACATATATAAAAATAGAACGTGGGACGTATGTCCGCATATTTCACTTGATAGCCAAAATTATTCTCTGCAGACCAATGGCGGTTAAGCATGAGAGTAGACTTTAGGTTCGCGGTGTACACTATGGTGTTTTGGTCGCGGTGTGTGGCGGTGGGTGAGTGTGGCGAACAAAAAACTGTAAAATGTGGAGCAATACGACGATCAACAGATGCTCAAAGATACAAAGACTCAAAGATAAAACACAGGGAGACACAGACATACATTAACTGAGCATTAACTACACTGGCAGTACACCAATGATCTCAATATAAACACTGGAAAGACAACTGTACTGTACTGCTTAGAATACTGACGACTGGATTAGCAGTTCCGTGTCGATAGCTACCAGAGGGTGGATGATACAGTAGTTGCAAGTCGTCGGCTTTTATAAAATTCGCACTGCAGACCAGTGATGACTTTTGACACTATAATAGCAAAGAGGTTATCTACAGCGAAACGTGATGCACATTCTTCAGTTGTTTTTCTGCAGCAAGCGTAATAATAAAGAAAAAATAAGTGCAGTTTGAAAAGTAACACTACCAAGAAAGATGCCAAAGCGTAAGAAAGAAATTTCGCGTTCTCGATCCGTTTCTAAAAGTAAACGGCGCTGAAGATAGAAACTTGATATTTGTAGATGTTTATCTTACACTGTAGGATCAGTGATTTTCGATATTCCCATCCCTAAGGGGGTGAAATAGGGGATAAATGGTTTGTTGAAAATACGTTGCTATTAAGGCAATTTCGAAGAAGAAATACAAAACTTCGAATATAGAGTTTTGATTGGAATTTTAAAAACACGGTTTTCGATATTTTTGGAAATTCAACCATTAAGCGGGTGAAATAAGGGAAAATCTTTTAAGGGAGCTATTAAGACTTTCGATGCTAGAAATATGAAAATTTGGATTTCGAACCATCGTTATAAATTTAAAAAATGGGTTTCGGGATGTTTTGAATTCTGCCAAAAATGGTGCAATAAAGATTGGCAAGTTGTATCAAAATACTTGACAAGGGAAGCATTTTTAAAGCTAAATCTATGAAAAGTTATATTTAGAAGTAGAAACAACCAATGCAAACCATCCAGTCTACAACTGAGAAGCAGCGGGAATTTAGCTAGTAAAAAAATAAATTTTAATTTGCGTAGGTGTATGATTTGTATTACGAAACGCTATTATTCAGACATGTACTGGGCTGGTTGCTATACGATGGAGCTACATCCTCGCGTGAAGTCTACCCTCCGACATTGATCTAAATGGACCTAGATCATCTATTTGACTGATTGACCCTGTTCATCTTCTCGAGCACGGGTGCGGCTCGCTAGTTGTAAACGTGAACCAGCCTGTTGGGAAGCGACAACTGTGGCAGGCCTCTGTTCGCCGACGTGAGGACTGGACGCTGGTGAGCGTGGGGCACGCGACGTTACCTCACTGCTGACACGCGTCCAACAGCTTTCGCCGCCTGCCGCGCACTGAATGAGGTAACTAGATCCGCGGGCCTTGGCTTTTTCGGGCCTCCTGTGCCACCACCAGAACGTGTATTCTACCAAATGTTCAAGCTTATGGGTCTTAACTGCGGGCCCATCAGTCCTTAAACTTACAAACTACTTATGAACTAGCTTATACTAAAGACGGCACAAACATCCACGTCCGAGGGAATATTCGAACCTCCGCCGCGGGAGGCAGCAACTTGGCGCTCCAGACTGCTTGGCTACTCCCGCGTGGCGTATCCTCTAATCTATACTACCAATTTTTTTTGCTCTATGGATAGTTCTGTTCGTTGCGGACGTTGCTCGTTGCTCGTGTTTGTTCGTTGTTGTTCGGTATGTTCTTGGCTCAGCTTTTTTATTACAGAGGGCGTTGAGCCCTCTGACCGGGCGCGCTGAGCCACGGCGCCCGGCAGTTTGTTGTTGTGGTCTTCAGTCCGGAGACTGCTTCGATGCAGCTCTCCATCCTATTCTATCCTCAGCAAGCCTCTTCATCTCCTCATAAGAACGGCAACCCACATCTATTTGAACCTGCTTACTGTATCCATCTCTTGCTCTCCCTCTGCGATTTTTACCCCACACACACTTCCCACCAGTGCTAATTGCAATATTCCGTGATGTTTAAGAAAGTGTTCACCCAGTCGATCCATTCTTTTAGTCAAACTATTCCAAAAATTCGTTTTTCGCCGATTCTATTCAGTACCTCCTCATTACTTAACGCGATCTACCCACCTAATCTTAAGCATTCTTCTGTAGTACAACATCTCGAAAGCTTCTATTATCTTCCTATCTAAACTATTTATCGTCCATGTTTCACTACCGTACAAAGCAACACGGCACTCAAATGCCTTTAGAAAAGACTTCCTAACGCCTAATGTCGTGTAGCATTAACAAGTGCCGCTACACGACGTGGCATGGACTCGACTAATGTCTGAAGTTGAGGTGGAGGGAACCGACACCATGCTCCTTGCAGGCCTGTCCATAAAGCCGTAAAAGTACGAGAGGGTGGAGATCTCTTCTGAATAGCACTTTGCAAGGCATCCCAGATATGATCAATAATGTTCATAGCCGGCCGCGGTGGCCGAGGGGACTGAGGCGCTTCAGTCACGCTCTGCACGGCCACTACGGCCGGGGGTTCGAATCCCCCCTCGGGCATGAATATTTGTGCCGTCCTAGTTCGTAAGTAGTTCAGAGGTAGTTTGTAAGTTTAGGGACTGATAACCCCGTAGTTAAGTCCCATAGACTATACAAACATTTGAACATTTTTTAATAATGTTCATATATATGATGAGTTTGGTGACTAGCGGAGGTGTTAAACTCAGAAGACTGTTTCCGGAGCCAGTCTGTAGCAACGTGGACGTGTGGGGTGTCGCATTGTCCTGCTAGAATTGCCAAAGTCCGTCGGAATGCACAATGGACATGAATGGATGCAGGTGATCAGCCAGAATGCGTACTTACATGTCTCGTGTCAGAGTTGTATCTAGATGTATCAGAGGTCCTATATCACTTCATCTACAAATACCCCACACCATTACAGAGCCTCCACCAGCCGGAACAGACCTCTGCTCACATGTAGGGTCTATGGATTCAAATGTTCAAATGTTTGTAAATCTATCGGACCAAACTGCGTGGTCATCAGTCCGTACCTTACAAACTACTTAAACCTAGGTAAACTAACCTAAGGACAAACACACACACCCATGCCCCAGGGAGGACTCGAACCTCCACGGCGAGCAACCGCGCGCTCCGCAGCGAGACGCTTTAGACCGCTCGGCTACTCCACGGCGGCGGTCTATGGATTCATAAGGTTGTTTCCATATCCGTACTCGTCCATCTGCTCGATACAGCTGGAAACTAGACTTAATTCCAAATAATTAACGTATCCACCAACAGCCGTAAAGTTTGTTGTTTTATTTAACAACCGGTATTTCATTAACCCAGCTAGCTCTTACGTCCTTCCAAGAATGACGACAATGGTGGCTTAGTTTTTCATACTTGTAGTTACGAATTCACGCACAGTATCATATGTCATTTCTTAGAATCTGCTGCTTCATTTCAGATCAATTTTAGTTTGTATTGTTGATTGTAAAGTGGTACAACATGGCTGCAAAGTAGAAGTTCATGCAAAAGATATTGATGGTTTCCTCGTAATTAGGTTGGTATTTCTTGGACACTTACATTTTGCGACACACACACACATATATATATATATATATATATATATATATATATATATATATATATATATATATATATATATTTCATCTTAAACAGTGTTTTAACGATAATGATTCAACAGATGAAAATTATATAACATTAATTTTGATGTCTTCCAGAAATATGGGCAACATTCCAAAACTAATGGTGTGTTTATGAAATAAATCACTTATAACGTTTTTGTGCAGTCATATGAAGGTAATTTATACCTTTTGAAATAAAATTAAAACCAAAAATAATTGCGCGCTATCTGGGTTAGTACCATGTTCAGGCCATGTCATAATGTCCATCCAAGTGAATTGTCGTAATGGCTATATATACCGGTTTACTTAATAATTCTCCAGATCCTCAATAAACATGTCACCTCACACATGTGACAGCAACTTTACGGCTGTTGCTGGATACGTTAATTATTTGCAATTAAAACTAGACCAGCCGCAGTACCATTTCCATTATAACATGGAACTACAACGAAGAAACTAGACTCGCCAGACAGGCAACATGTTTCCAGCCATCCAGAGTCTAATGTCGGTGTTGACGATCCCAGGCGAGGCGTAAAGCTTTCGAAAAATGTTCAAAAGTTGGTCATCAGTCCCAAGGCTTACAAACTACTCACACTAACTTAAAGTAATGTATCCTAAGGACAACACAAACACCCATGCCCGAGGGAGGACTGGAACTCACTACGGCGAACGGCCGCGCACCGCAGCTGGGCAGCGGCCGTAAAGCTTCAGCAAGGGTACACGAGTGGGCCTTTGGCTCCGAAAGCGAACATCGATGATGTTTCGTTGAATGGTTCGCTCACTAACACTTGTTCGTGGCCCAGCATAGAAATACGCAGCAATTTGCAGAATGGTTGCACTTTTTTCTCATCGGTTCTCTTGAGTCGTCGTTGGTCCCGTTCTTGCAGAATCTTTTTGCGACTCCAGCGATGTCGGAGATTTGAGTTTTACCGGATTCCCGAAATTCACGGTGCACTCGTGAAATGATCGATCGGGAAAATCACCACCTCATCGCTACCTCGGAGATGCTGTCTCATCTCTTGCGCACTAAGTATACCACCACGTTCAGACTCACTTAAATCGTGATAACCTGCCATTTTAGCAGCAGTAACAGATATGTCGCCTGCGTCAGACATCAGTTGTCATATATAGGCACGCAGGCCGCAGTGGTTGAGCGGTCTGCGGCGTGCTAGTCACGGTCTGCACGGCTGCTGCGATCGGGGGTTCGAATCCCACCTCAGGCATGGATGTTTGTGCCGTCTTTAGTATAAGCTAGTTCATAAGTAGTTTGTAGGTTTAGGGACTGATGACCCCGTAGTTAAGTCCCATAAGCTCTACAAACATTTGAACATTTGAATATATAGGCGATGCCGTCGTAGGAGTGTTTACGTATATCTGTCTATGCATAAGCATGAGGGGCCCTATCATCTTGACACACAGCATGACCACTGGGGAATGAACAGTGTGCCATGAAATTGACCTCGGTAGCAAAGCATGGTGGATAGGGAATGCCTCTGACTAGTGGGAAGCGCTGGGGACTGAGGGGGGGGGGGGGGGGGGGGAAATGAAGTGAGAGCACTGTAAAATACTTTCTGCAACATGCTTCATTCTATTTTCAATAAATTTATGAAGCAAAAATGGAACATTAATTCTACTCGCTATATTATGCAGCAGTGTGATGACGTCATAAGCAGACAGTTGCATAAAACCTTGTTGCCTCTGCCTGTGGTTTGACGAACGTCGTCTGAAGTTTGTAAGATCTCGCGCCGTGGGGACGCAATGACTCGGCATTAACGTTGGGGGGCCCTGTGTGACTCGACGAGGCAGGGTCTTACCACTGAGTTATCGGGAAACCCTCCACACATTACAGTCTCGTGGCTCGACGGATGACAAGCCTCAGTACGGGTTGATTACCTATTCCGACTATCTGTTATTGTTTATCTTATTTTGTGGAAGTGGATTTCGAAGAAGTCGGTTTTTTAACGTTTTCAGTGCGTAATAATTATGAAGTGGTCCATTGAAGTAATTATGGAATTTTCTTTAGATCTAAATCAGGGAGAACTTTCTATCTGGAACCTGCAGCATGCTGACTACAAAGATAAATGTTCAAATGTTTGTAAAGCTTATGGGACTTAACTACGGGGTCATCAGTCCCTAAACTTACAAACTACTTATGAACTACTTACGAACTAGGACGGCACAAATATCCATGCCCGAGGGGGGATTCGAACCCCCGACCGTAGTGGCCGTGCAGACCGTGACTGAAGCGCCTCAGTCCCCTCGGCCACCGCGGCCGGCTGACTACAAAGATAGAAATAAAGTGTAAGATGCTTGGAAGCGAACTGAAGGTAGCATCAGCGTTCTGTGTTCTTCAAAGGAGGTGGAAAAAACGAAAATTTGATGGCGACTTACAGTAAGCTGGCGTTAAAGGTAAAGAACAGTGCAAAAACTGGTACCAATCAAGTGTCCAAGCCTGGATGGTTTGCATGCGAGAAAATGACATCACTTTTACACAGTATCTACACGCCAAGGAATAAACAAAAATCCCACAGTGTAAAAACTTATGGACTTTTTAAATGTATTTTTTTCCTCATTAACAGTTGTGCTGAAATCTAGCTCCCAGTTCTTTCCACCCATGAAAAAATATTTATAATTAAAGGTAACAGGATGTGCATGTAAAGAAAATTACAATAGAGTCATAGACGATCCATTTATTCAAACTTCGTGCCACAAAATAATTTATTAACAGTACTTGTCTTTATCTGTTCTGACGACATCGTACAACTCGAAGTATTGGGGCAAATCACTCACCAGTTGTCAAAACGAGTACATTTTTACCTATGATTGGATCTACACTACTTACGCTCCTGATAAATAGATAATCAACCAACACGCGAGCGGGTTTAAGCTAGTTCCACATAAGTCATTTTCCCAAGACCCAGGAATGGTTTTACCATCTACTGCAGAGTCAGACGTACTTTGCATCCACAGCGATCAGTGGAACTTCCTCGTTATCACTGTTCGAATTCATTTCCTCGAAAGAACTGGCGTTCTATTGTCATCTATACACTGACTTCTGTTGGGGGCTCGTGATTTGTAAAGCCACGAGCTTTTTCGTGCCGTGGGAACTGCGCGAAGTCAGAATCCGACAAGCCCCGACATGCGACAACACACCAGAGTCTCTTAGACGCTCGTCAATCCACAGGCCATGGGAACAAGGTTTAAACAGTACGGTTTGATGAACTGATTTCAGTGTGAAGAAAGGTTTTGTGTCTACAAAGCCCCCGAAAATGTCTACACCAGTGAAAGACGTCAGTGAAACGTCAGGCAGAGAATTATGGTCTTATTCCCAGGTATCTAAAATCGGCAGTAATGCAGAAGATGTTTTAAATCGATAGACAAATGTAATTAATAAAGGATTGTTAGATAACAGAAGAATCTTCAATGGATCAAAATGTGGCGGAATGCTTTCCCAGAATTTTGAACTGCAAAACGGCACCGAGAAAGTCCTACATGGATTTACATACATTATTGGAACTTTTTAACAGACATAACTGGGTGTTTGAAGACTCTCAGAAACAGATTTTTTAAGCTTACATTCGAAATGAACACTTTAGAGACGAAGTAAGCTGCCTTATAGTTGTATTTTGATGTGACGGAGGTAAGTGGTTAGGCTGTATTTTTTGTCACGTATTAACTCTGTTGGAACGTGAACAATTTAATACGCACTTCCGTTTGCACAGTGACGAAACACGGGGGGGGGGGGGGGCAGGTTGTATTCAAACAACTGCCTTCAGTTGATGGTAGGGGTCTGCACTTGAAAATCTTGCACTAATACTGACAGCCACACAAAATATTCCGACTAAGTTCAATCTACATTCACACACTGCTTGCCGACGACGGTGATACACTGAACAGCCAAAGAAATTGGTATAGGCATGAGTGTGTAAACACACAGAGGACAGCAACCTCTACATAAGACATCAGGTGTCTGGCGCAGGCGTCAGATCGGTTACTGCTGCTACAGTGGCAAGTTACCATGATTTAAGTTTGAACATGGTGTCATAATCGGCGCACGAGAGATGGGGCACAATCACCAAGGTAGCGATGAGCCGTGGATTTTCCCGTACGACCGTTTCACAAGTGCACCATGAATATCGGGAATCTGGTAAAACATGAAGTCTCCGACTTCGCTGCGACCGGGAAAAGTCCTGCTAAGATAGGGATTAAAGGACCAGCGACGACTGACGAGAACGTGACAGAAGTGCAAGCCTACTGCAGACTGCTGCGCATTTCAATGCTGAGCCATCAACAAGTGCCACCGTGTGAATAAGCTTCACGCCTCGCCTGGGCCCGTCAGCACCGACATTGGACTGCTGATGACAGGAAATATGTCGCCTTTTCTGGCGATCCTCGTTTCCAGTTGCATCGAGCGGATGGAAGTATACGGGTAAGGAGACAACCTCATCATTCCATTGAGCCTCCATCTGAGCAGGGAACAGTTGAAGCTGGTGGACGCTCTGTAATAGTGTGGGGCGGATGCAGTTGGAGTAATACGTACGTTTCCTGCTTATCACGTGCATCCATTCATGTCCATTGTGAATTCTGACATACTTGGGCAATTCCGACACTACAACGCGACAAACTGTCGCCAAGGAGTCGCGTATGCAAAGTAGGATGCTCAGTGGGAGAAAGGCAGTACGGAATAATGTTGCATTAGAGAGCGCAACTTTGTAGCCGGGCGAGATCGACAGAAGAGCGTGGAAGCAGCTGCGTGACAGAGCTGCTGGAGGGCACCCGAGAGAAGTCAGTGAGGGCGACACAGGGGGTGCAGCAGGAGGGGCGCGTGGCCGACGCAGTAGAAGCTTCTAGAAGCAGATCGTGGCGTCACCCGCGGATGTATAAGGGCGACAGCTGCCGTTGAGGGGCCTTCTCCGTTCACGAAGCAGTTGACATCCAACCTTTGACTCTCCAGGCTGCGTGTAGGGCTTATCAAGAGTTTCACCACTGTTAGCCTTAGCATTGTACTATCTATCTAGGGCCTGTAGTAAGGCTGGATGCTTACAGCTCACCTCTCAGATACACTCATTTAGGCCTGCCTTCGTGAGCTGTATTTTCATTCTCTATTTCTTCTCCTGAGTTCTCATTAGTCAATTTTCCTTCCGAGTTCCTTATTTTTAAAAGTTCTTTTCAGCTTGCAGTCACAACTCAAGAAGACTTCAAGTTGAAAACGGATCGACTCCACAAGCGCCAGGTTAGTTCAAACTGCCTCTCCTTCTGAACCGGTCGCAGGAGTACCACTCAGACACGACAGAACCACATGTCCAGAATTGCTAAACAGTGGTTCCAGGAACGCTCATCTGAGTTTCAATACCTCCGCAGGCCGTCAAACTCCCCAGACGTGAACATTATTGAGAATATTGGGGATGTCTTGCAACGTGCTGTTCAGAAGTAGCCTCCGCCCCGTCGGATTTACGGACATCCGTGCAGTATGCATCCTGTCAGTTCCCTCCAGCTCATTAGTCTAGTTCAGTGCGCGTCATATTGCAGTGCTCCTGCGTGCTCGCGGGGCCCCTATACGATATTAGCCAGATGTACCAGTGTCTTTGGCTCATCAGTGTATCATTATACATATTGCCAGCTGCCTTTTAGTACTGCGAGAGGGTGATTGGCACCAAATCGGTCATATTCCATTGGTATATTGAGTGATATAGAAATGATGACTTATAAATTTCTAAGTACACTAATTTGCCATGTCTTTTTCTTAGAAGTCTCCTATACTATAGAGGAAGAAGAAACATTGCACAGCTTTCCATGAATATTGATTCTCTGAATATAAAGTAACTAAACGCAGCTCAGGTTTGCAGGCAGTCTTGTACTCTGTCTTGTGTAAGTTTCGCCACCCAACCTCGACGTTTGGACGTGGTTTCACCTCGGTTTCGCCACGTGTTGTAGACACTCACCACAGCACTCTTCCAACACGCGACAAGTCGTGCGGTCTCCTCAATGGTCGCGGGCCATCATCATCTGCCCTCAATTAAACCCAGATACATTTAACTGAAAACCCTGAGACATTGTGGTCATATGTTAAATATACTAGGGGCAAAACACAAACGATACCCTCACTACGTGTTAGCAATGGCGATCTTTCCGATGATAGCGCTACTCAAGCAGAGTTACTAAACATAGCTTTTAGAAACTCATTCACCAAAGAAGACGAAACCAATATTCCAGATTTCGAATTAAAAACAGAGGCCAGAATGAGTAACTTTGAAGTAGATATCATCGGAGTCGTGAAGCAACTAAAATCACTTAAAAAGAGCAAGTCTTCTGATCCGGACTGTATACCCATTAGATTTCTATCTGATTATGCTAATGCGATAGCTCCTTACTTAACAGCCATATACAACGGCTCTCTAAAAGAAGGATCTGTACCAAAAGTTGCACAGGTCACTTCTATATTCAAGACAGACAGTAGGAGTAACACACTAAACTACAGGCCTATTTCATTGATGTCAATTTGCAACAGGGTTTTAGAACATATCCTGTATTCAAATATTATTAATTATCTCGAACAGAAAGATCTATTGACCCAAGATCAACACGGATTTAGAAAATATCGTTCATCGAAACACAACAATCTCTTTACTCACACGAAGTGATAAGTGCTATCGACAAGGGTTCTCAAATTGATTCCGTATTTCTTGATTTCCAGAAGGCTTTTGACACCTTACCTCACAAACTGCTTTTAATCAAATTGCGTGGTTATGTTATATCGCCCAAAATTTTCGACTGGATAGGGGATTTCCTGTCAGAGAGGACACAGTTCGTAGTAATCGATGGTAAGGCATCGACTAAAACAGAGGTGATATCGGGCGTTCCACAAGGTAGTGTTATTGGTCCTCTGCTGTTCCTTATTTACATAAACGATTTAGGGGAAAATCTAAGTAGCTCTCTTAGGTTGTTTGCAGATGACACCGTCATTTACCGTCTAGTAAAATCATCTGAAGATCAAAACCAACTGTAGAACGATCTGAATAAGATATCAGTATGGTGTAAAAATTGGCAATTGACTCTAAATAATGAGAAGTGTGAAGTCGTTCACTTGAGTACGAAAATAAATCCGTTAAACTTTGTTTAAAAGGTAAATCAATGAAACGTGAAGGCCGTTAACTCCACAGATTTCCTAGGAATAGCTATTACTTCAGACTTAAATTGGAAAGAACACGTAGATAATGTCGTGGGAAAGACGAACCAGAGACTGCGTTTAATTGGCAGAACCCTTAAAACATGCAAAACTACAAAAGAAACTGCATACACTACGCTTGTCCGTCGAATTTTTGGAGTATTGCTGCCCAGTGTGGGATCCTTATCAGGTGGGTTTGACGGAGGACATCGAAAGAGTCCAAAGAAGGGCAGCTCGTTTCGTATTGTCACGATACAGGGGAGAAAGCGTTACGGAAATGATACAGGATCTTGAATGGGAATCATTACAACAACGGCGCTTATCGCTACGGCGTGAGCTACTTACGAAACTCAAATCGCCAACTTTCTCCTCCGAATGCGAAAATATATTGTTGACTCCCACTTACATAGGTAGAAATGATCATCAGAATAAAATACGAGAAATCAGAGCTCGAACGGAGAGATTCAGGTGTTCTTTCTTCCCGCGTGCTATTCGAGAATGGAATGGGAGATAAATAGTATAATGGTGATTCGATGAACCCTCTGCCAGGCACTTAAATGTGATTTGCAGAGTATCCCATGTGGATGTAGATCCGTATAGGGACAGTTGTAAAATATCTGACAGTTGCAGAATAATGTAATATATACGTAACAGTTGTCATGGTTAAGGTTAATACAGAATGGTTAAGGCATAAGGTACCTTGAATGTATTATTATCAATGTATAGTTAAGCATTACACCATACCGGATTTCCACTAAAATGTAGTCACCTGTAATAATCATACAGGTACTAGGAATTCTGTTAAGCATCGATTGGGAAGCCAAGTCTATGAAAACTGTGATAATAAAACTGTGTAACGTTCAAGCACAAAAAATAAAAATATTTGTATTCGTAAAAATAAAATGGTGGGTAGGGGTTGTGGGGCTGGGAAAGAGGGAGGGGGGGGGGGAGGAGGAGGAGGGACTCATAATATTATTATAGGGGTTATATTATTGTGGTGGGTGAGTATGGGGGATAGGTGCTGTAAAGTGTAATAATGTATGGTCAGTTAATCATATTGTAAATCAATCATAAAACTCTGCAATGGAATAATATCCATGCTGTTGTGAAACATTGTAAAAGAATAATATTCATGTTCGACACATTTAAACCTGTATGGGGATGTGGCAAAGGGTGTACGTCTAAGAGTCATATGGGATCAGTGCAATGTTCCGGGGACAAAAAGGACAGTGGACAAAAACTAATAATCAAACGGTATCGCTCGTATACATTCGCATACGAAAAGAGAGATTAGCTATAAATTCACATCACTCAACACCAAATAAAGTGTTATGACCCTATCTGAACCGTAAAATTTTATAAAGGAAACGCCTACAAGTCACAGATCAAATGATGTGTCTCGGCATGCATACCAAAATCATCTACAAAGCCTAGTGGGAATGTCTACGAATTAACAATGTTACCATAAAACCTATCATTATACCACACTGGTGCATATGACTATTTGCACACGGATAAATATCTTTGTAGGCCCAAAATGTAATTGCAAGCATCCACAAGATAAAATAAAACTATGTATCTGGTATAATGACAGGATGTGGAATCGATCTATCATCACATACTAGTGTACACTATTAGTGGCACTGTATGTGCCCTATGAAACGAAGTAGAATAAAACCACATATTATTTTATTCGTTTCATTTTACACAAATAAACATTTTTATATAAAAACACGAATTTCTTGTATCTCGAATAAAATTTAGCATTAAGAGACAGATTTTGATTTTTAAAATTTACGTGATTTTACATTATAAGTATTTTATAGTGATTAGAAATGTGTTAATTACCATACATGTAATGAGATATATATTAAAACGGCTGAAGTAATCGCATACAACGAAAAAGTTAATAAGGTTATGACAAGATTCAAACTATGTGACTCACGGTCATTAGTTTGACAACCTAGAACATTACTAAATGAGCTACGCTGACAGCATAATATGTATGCGCTTGAAAAAGTTCAAACACTATTTTCTCGAGAATTTTTGAGAGTTGAATCGAATGGCTTTCCCTGAATATTATTTTAAGTCTGAACTTTAGGCACCATAAATATAAAAAATACAAAAAATCCGTTATCATTTGTCTCCTTTTTAGCATTGTGTAAGAATGGTGCCGTCGCAGAGCAGAAAGAATGGTGGGAAATGATTTGTTAAAAAGAATGGTGTTGGCCAGCTCTAAAGCTGGATAGCAGCCGGCAAGTATTCCCCCCACCCCCGCTCCCCCTCTGTTGGAGCGCTGCTCCACAGCTGTGGCCGCCATCTGTTTACTGCATGTCTTCCTCCCCATCTCTCTCGTTTCAGTCATCTGTTTCTTGTCTTCAGAGGCATGACTCGTTGGAGTAACGATACGACGTTTTTTTCGCTTTACATAGAACTGGAGTGCTTGTGGAACGTGAAACAAGGTGCAAAACTGCCTTTAATCTCTGCAGGTATGTCTTGTCTTTTGGTATCAGCACGCTGCCTTTTACTACGTACTTTTTCTAATAGGTAAAGTGAAGCAACTTTCCGACATTGTCAGTGATGAAAAATATTACATCGGGTTCAAATCAAATGTTTGTATAGCTTATGGGACTTAATTACGGGGTCATCAGTCCCTAAACTTACAAACTACTTATCAACTAGCTAACACTATGGACGGCACAAATAGCCATGCCCGAGGGGGGATTCGAACCCCCGACCGTAGTGGCCGTACAGCCCGTGACTGGCGCGCCGCAGTCCCCTCGGCCACCGCGGCCTGCTTACATCGAATCTTCAGTTTCGATTTCTTTGAGAAGCACATTGGATGCGTCGTGCAAATCTCTAGGGTCAATCCATTGTAGTATCCAATTTATCTTTATGTTCCTTACAGTTTCAGTCTCTTCTTCCACCTCTTCCAGAATAATCATTGCTTCAAGATAAATCACTTGGTAAGCTCTCGCTATTGGCATGTTGCAGTGCACACTCGTCAGCAGCAAACACTTGACTGCCAACTAAATCATGTGTGGACGCCCACTTGCTTACTGGTCGCTTAGCCGTCAGGTAGGGCTACTTGACTAAACTATTAGCCTAGTGTGAACCAAACTTTACGCGGCGTCCAGAACCTGGTCTACATGTGTGGGAATGTTTTTCAAAAGCAGCACACAACACCTGCGCGTTCCAAGGCGCCGCGGCCGAGCGCATTGAGGCGCCATGCTACAATTCCCTGTCGGGGGTTCGAATCCCCCCTCGGGCATGGATGTTTGTGATGTCTTTAGTGTAAGTTAGTTCACAAGTAGTTTGGAAGTTTAGGGACTCATGACCCCGCAGTTAAGTCAAATAAGCTTAACAAAACATTTCAACATTTTCAGAGGCCTCCTACCCACCACCTATTAACCAATAGTCAATACGGATTCAGAAAGTATCGCTCTTGCGGAACACAGCTTGGCCTTTATTCACATGAAGTGTTAAGTGCCATCGACAAGGGATCTCAAATCGATTCCATATTTCTGGATTTCCGGAAGGCTTTTGATACTATACCCCACAAGCGGCTTCTAATGAAATTGCGTGCTTATGGAATATCTTCCCAATTGTGCGATTGGATTCAAGATTTCCTATCAGAAAGGACACAGTTCGTTGTAATTGACGGTAAGTCATCGAGTAAAACATAAGTGATATCTGGCGTTCCACAGGGAAGCGTTATAGGTCCCCAACTCTTCCTCGTGTTTATAAACGACTTAGGAGACAATCTGAATAGCTCCCTTAGACTGTTCGCGGATGATGCTGTCGTTTATCGGTTAGTGAAGTCAACAGAGGATCAAAAGCAACTGCAAAGCGATTTAGACAACATTTCTACATGGTGCGAAAATTGGCAATTGACACTAAATAAAGAAAAGTGTGAAGTAATACACATGACCACTAAAAGAAATCCACTGAACTTCAATTACGCGATAAATCAGTCAAACCTTAAGGTCGTAAATTCTACCAAATACCTAGGAGTTACAATTACGAACAACTTTGACTGGAGAGAACACAGAAAATATTGTGGGGAAGGCGAATCAAAGGTTACGTTTCATTTGCAGAACGCTTCGAAGATGCACCAGCTCCACCAAAGAGACTGCCTACATTACACTTGTGCGTCCTCTCCTGGAGTACTGTTGCCCCTTGTGGGACCCTCACCAGGTGGGACTGACGGAAGATATTGAGAAGATTCAGAGAAGGGCAGCTCGTTTTGTTTTATCACGTTACGGGGGGGAAAGCGTCACGGAAATGTTGCACGAATTCGGGTGGAAATCATTAAAAGAAAGACGTTATTCATTGCGGCGTGATCTGTTTGCGAAGTTTCAATCACCGACTTTTACTTCTGAATGTGAAAATATTTTGCTAGCACCCACCTACTTAGGGAGACATGACCATCCCAATAAAATAAGAGAAATCAGATCGAAAACGGAACGATTTAGGTGTTCTTTCTTCCCGCGTGCTATTAGAGAATGGAACGGTAGAGAAAAGTTATGAAAGTGGTTAATGAACCCTCTGCCAGGCACGTAAATGTGATTTGCAGAGTATCTATGTAGATGTAGATGTAGATGATGCCGATTACCGTGACAAATGTATCAGCATCACTACGGCCCCTCAGTATGCCACTGAACGCAGTATATGAGAGCTTTGCAAACTTTTCAGGCACTATATATATATTTTTTTTTTTTTTTCGTTTTTAAGATTTGCCCTATATTTCTGAAGTTGTCACTTTATCGTACCGGAGATGGGGGACATCCCAGAGATCCAGACAATCACGATCACTTAATATCTTATTAATATATTGGCACTGAAGAGGTCTGGTTGATGTTACCGTCTACCAGAAACAGTGGGAACCAATACAAATCTGTCAGCCATTGAGAGCTATTGCCGTTTAGAATCAAGAGTGTTCTTAAAGATTTCATCAATTTGCTTGTAATGCTGTGTGATTCAACCGAGGTAGGTGTGAGTAGGTAGTCAGATTACTTTTGTAGGATACTAACGATGTATTACTTGGTTTCATACAGGACATCGATGTGTCAGTTTGATATGTAATCAGAACGGCAATGTTTCAACTAATTTGCAAGGTGTGAAATCACTCTTAAGAGGGAGCTATGGCGGTAAACGTGGCCGGTATTTCCTCCACACCCAGCATACCACCGCGTACTAATGGGTTTGATTTTGCTGTCAATAAATCGTGTAGGAAATTCAAATAAGGCCACGAGGACACAAGAGCACGTGGCAGATGCTATTAATAAGCTTGCAAACGTAGGAATCTATGAGGCCAGTGCCAGATGAAGCACTCTCCAGGAGAGAGTAAAGAAGGGAATGGAGAAGCCAACAGCAGGAGAAAGAAATTGTTCAACATTTCACAAGTACTCCGCATCTTGGAAGAGCTGCATATCAATTTGCAGAGAGAACAAGATGGTCAACCATTTCAATCCGGTTTCTCATATGGTAGGTTGAGAGTGGTTACAAAGTTTTCTGAAGAGTAATCCCACTATTTGTGTAACGAAGCCAGAATCCATAAGCGTGAGCTGAATTTTAGGCTTCAGTGAGGAAGAAGTGTCCTCATTATTCTTGGTTTGAGAGTTGGTTTCTTTTATTACATATTTAAATTTGTATTGTTACATGTTAGTGGCCATTTCACTTTTATTCCTTAAACTTAATTCCATAAAAATATCTCTGACAGCTATTACCCCCTATCTGTGGATATTGCCGGCCAAAGCAGTATTTTCATTTGATTCACTTTGTAATAGTGCAAAAGCACATTGTTCCTAAATGTATATATTTCACTATTTATAAACATATCACTTAATAAGCTCCCAAGTTTTTGGTATTCTAATTTTGACTCCTTTTTAAGTTAATTGATTTTTCCGTCGGTACTTGACAGAACATGATAATAATATCAAAAAGGAACAACTTCCTGATGTTTGCAAACTTTTTTATTGGTCACAAACCGGCTTTCGGCTTCTTAGGCCATCATCAGGTGACAACTGAATGTAGTACACATGTTTTCAAAGATGTTAAGATTTACAAAGATGTTATCACAGACAATCGATACTTCACAGGAAAGTTCATCGCAAATACTTATTTATGAGAGTTATTAACATTTATATAAAAATATAATAAATATATGTAAATAATCAAAACTAATATGATTATTATTGGAAAGGAAGGTTGAAAACAAAACTTATTTCAGTAGAGGTGTAGAGGGGAACTGGATCTGATCGTTTAATACTAAACTAGCATCCTGAGCCAAATGTTTATTGATTTCCATTATTTCCAGTAGTGTCATCTTTCTGCTTTTCTTTAGGGGATGTAGAATCTCACAGTTTACATCATAATCATGGCCTTCACTGAGCAGATGTTCAGCAAAGGTTGAATCTGTCTTTTTTAACCTCCAGCTTCCCTCATGTTCTGATAATCTAATAGCTACAGCCCTGCCAGACTGACCAACATTCAGTTTCCCACAATGTTTGCATGTGATCTTGTATACACCACTCTGTGATAGGGGTTGAATTTTGTCCTTACTATTGAATAAATGCTTAGAAATATTGTTTTTATTGTAAAATGCAGGTTTGTAATTTCGAGATTTTAACTTTCTACCAGTTTGATCTGAAATTTTGCCTAAATATGGGATGACACACCAGTTTTTCTGACTACTAACTTGTTCTTGTTGGCCAGCATATAAAAGTGTTCTTTGTAAATCTTAACATCTTTGAAACATGTGTACTACGTTCAGTTGTCACCTGATGATGGCCTAAGAAGCCGAAAGCCGGTTTGTGACCAATAAAAAAAGTTTTGCAGAACATCAGGAAATTGTTCCTTTTTGATATTATTTCCTTTTTAAGTGATCGCCGATTTCCCATATGCACTAAATATGATCCATGTAACGCCTTGCTATCCAACAAAGCTTCAAGATACTGTATGCCTATCTTCTAGACATTTATTCGAGCCTCTCTGTTACTCTGTCGTATAAATTCCATTGGCGCGGGAGCGCTTTTGTGTGGTGAGAATGCTACAGAATGGGCCTGCAAGCACGAATGTTGGAAGAATGGGCTTAACAATGTTCGCGCCCCTTCATTACCACGAACTTAGGGCAAGAAAAGATGCCCGCATCACAGCGACCCGCCTCCCTTCATCGACTCAATTTGTCACAAAAGCATATCTGTGAACATAGTTGACCTTTCGAGATCAATGAAGGGTTCGCCTTGCTGCGGAGCGCGCGGTTGCTCATCGTCGGAGGTTCGAGTCCTCCCTCGGGCACGGGTGTTTGTGCCTGTTGTCCTTAAGTTAACGTTTGTATGCCTAGGGACTGATAACCACAGTAGTTATGTCCCATAGCCTTACAAACATTAGAACATTCAATTTCAATGAAGGGTTCGTCATTTTCCTAAATTGTCGCAGCTGTTTTACTGGAAATGTCGCTACCACGTCAAATAGCAATGCTACTGCCGTCTGCCGTTGTCGAGGGCCATAATCGGCTAGAGATGGAATTCATGGGACTCTGCTGCCATCACTGTGGCAATAAAGCACGCCGTAAAGGCTGTGAAAATAGCAGTAATCGGCGGGTAAACAATCTCCTATACCACAATGAGTCAATATTTGTCACAGACAGGTAGTTTAATAGAACTTGGAACAAGTTGATGGCTGGTGATTCAAATGAGCGGTTGGGACAGAAACTCGTTATGAACATTTCTACGAGTTGAAATGAAGCTCCACAATGTAAGCAGTTGTACATCACGTACGGTGTGTGTTGAATGGAACACGATATCCTTTCTATTCTACTCACGGATGGTACTCGAAAAGAAAAGCCTGCCACTTCTCCGTGTACATTCGCTGCCATTTACCGAATTAACTGGCGCAGTTGTAGAGCGCCGGGCCACGCTGGAATTCCAGTAGCCGTGCGCACTAAGGCGCCTTGCTTAGGTGCGCGCGGCCGTTCCACGTTCCAGTCCTCCCTCGGGCATGGGTGTTTTTGTTGACTTTAGGATAAGTTACTTTACGTAATTTGTAACTCTAGGGATTGATGATAATAATAATTTCGTGAGGCTCATTGGCCTGGTGCAAGTTTTACAACTGGACGCCACTTAGGCGAATTGCGTGTCCCTAGCCTAACCCAGTTATCCAACCGGGGAAAGGGAACCTACAGCTTAAAGCCCCGTTTACACTGAAGTTCGGAACATGTTTTTGTTCGCAACATTGTTCGCAACTTGTTCCAGACAAATGTTGACAACATTGTTCGATGTTCGTGTCCGCATCTACACTAGCGGCCAACATTTGTACTATCGTGTGCTTCAGTGAAATTCTGCAAACATCTTATTTTGTGTATTTTCGTTACGAAACCCCGACCCCGCTATGTCAAGCGAAGAGGAAGAAATATTAACATGCTGTGCTGAATTGTTACTCCTTGACAGTTTAAGAAGACAAAGACGACGACGTCGGTGGTGGACCAAAACATATTATAGAAATCGTAACGGGAGTAACATGCTTTCAGCCCTGAACATGGAAGACGGTTCTGGCTTTCGAAATTTCACTCGCATGTCACGATCCGATTTTGAAATTTTGATAAATATTATAAGGCCAGTTGTTACCAAAAAGGACACTAGTTTCAGGAAAGCAATCCCTGTGAAAGAAAGACTTGCAGTTACCCTCAAATTTCTCGCAACGGGAAATTCCTATCAAAGTCTTGTATACTTATTTCATGCACATCGTCCAAGAACTTTAAAATTTTAAATCCAAACCACTTTGGATAGTATACACTGTCCGCCCCACTTCCAGATTTTTTGCTTTCTTCAATTTTCCTCTTCTCGCGCCGGTATTGCGACACGAGACATTTAATTTTTTTGTCGACATCACTGGGTTGTACCCAGCTCCACGGCAATTTTGTGGAGAGAATCATGTTTTTCGTTTATATTTTTGTAGCTTGCGGAACGTACGTTCCACAAGCTCTGTTCTTCCTCATAGAAAGAAATAAGTGCGCAGATTTTCTCCGTGATCCACTCCATTTCGCAGAACACACAGAAACAGTAGATCAGTACCATAAAGCGATAACCAAACAAACACTAGCGCTTCGTAGTGGCAGTTCATGGTAGCAGGCCACGGAACAAATGTTCCTTTGATCTCTACCGACACAGCGGCGGAACACTGTTTCCGTTGTGAACATTGACAGTCTAGTAGCAGCCACGAACAATGTTGTGAACAATGTTCCAGTGTAAACGGGGCTTAACGTGGAATCCGAACCACGTGTCGTTTCTGGCGACTCCTCACATCGTTGGTAGGTGAAGAATGGTTTAAAGCGCAGACTGAAAAAAGGGATTGATGACCTACGTAGTTAAGTCCCTTAGATTTACAAACATATGAACATTTTCAGAATGAAACTTTCGCTCTGCAGCGGAGTGTGCGCTGATATGAAACTTCAATCTGCCAGGAAGTTTCATATGAACATTTTGATTTGGGAATGGCAGTGAGCTCTAAGGCGCCTTGCTCCGGAGTGCCCGTAGTCCTCTCTCAGGCATGAGTGTATTTGTTGTTGTTAGAAAAAGTAAAATTATGTAGCTTGTAAGCCTAGGGCTGACGTCCAATGCAGTTTGGTCCTATAGTTTTTTACAAACATTTTATTTGAACCACCATAAATGAACACTTTAGCTAAGAATTTGTTTCGAACAGGAGCTGTTTGGTCTAAAGCGTGCTTAATATTCACCAATTTTAGATTCCAACCGTTCTCGGGCTCGATCAAGTAATCATTGCGAGAGCATTTTGTATGTGACAGGGAGAAAAGAGATACCTTGGTAATTATTAACATCGGTTCTATCCCATTTCTTATGCAGTGGATGAATTACAGCAGTTTTCCAGCCGCCGGGTATTTTCTCATTTTCAGATACGTCCTATTTCATAGTGTTAGGGCCAGCCGATTTTAGTAGTTCCGCAATTATATAGTTTTCTCCGGATGCTTCATTGTTAGTAAGTCTCTTAATTTCTTAAATTATTTGAATTTTATCAGGTTCCTTAGTGTTAGGGTTGCGTTATTAGTTTGCTGTACTTAGAATTTATTCACAGGTTCCGGGCTGTTTAATAGTTTTTTTTTTTTTTTTCAAAATAATGAGGAAGTACCTAACAATTTTTCTGGTTGTTTAAAGGCAAACTGCCATTTTAATTTTTGATGCACAGACTTTGAGCTTGGTAACCGGATAATTTTCTTTTGAATGCTTTAGAAAAAGTTTATTGTGTTGTTCTCTTGAAAGTCTTTTTAGATTTCTAAAAGTTGGTAATTTTCGTAGTTTCTTTTAGTTTATCGAATTAATTTAGATGTTTCTTTTCTTGTAGTTACAAAGATGTTTACGTATTTTCAATTTTGTTACTATTGCAATTTTTAATGCCTCATACCTAGACTTAACTGCTGTTTTGCAATAGCGTTCCACCAAGATTATTTTTGTTTCATTCGAAGCCAAATAAAATTTTGTGTTTTTTTTTTATCTTAGGCTTTCCCAATTATTCGCTTTTTTTTTGTCAAGTTAGCTTTTTAGAGTAGGAATTAATTTAGCAGTTTCAAATTTTGGTATGACATTTTTTTAAAGAGTTTTTGTGGTTGAAGTTTGGTTTTATTCGTGTTAAATAATGGTCAGGATCAATATTATTTTCATTTCTTGTAATTTTTTGTCCGAAATAATTGCAAAAGCGGATCGAAAAACAGTCCAGTCAGATTTTTATAATTTCTTTTACTTTTCGGCCTTTTTGGGAGACCTCTTCAAAGAAATTCAGTTACTGTAAAAAATCATATATTTTTTTTTTTTGGGGGGGGGGGGCGCTTTCGGAAACAACGAAACCAATCCCAATAATCATGAACCTTGATTATTTATTATGATTTAAGATTTTTAAAATGTTGTTTTCTGTTTAAAAGAAGATATTTTCCCGTCAAATATTCATTCCTAGATGAAATATCAGTATCAAACCATCCTTCGAACCTCCATAAATTAACTTAAAGCAAATAAATATAATGTCAGAGCCATACAAAAAAAAAATCATATCTCTAGACGTGTGTACCAACTATCAGAGTCAAAATATAAAAACATGTTCAAACAAAATTTACTCGATTTCATTCTGAAAAAATATCTGAGATGGGGTATAGTGCCGCCTAGACTTGCGCATAATATTTCGCGATCGGGAGCGCTCGGTTTAGTTCGCCGCTCTGCCGCGAACTATTTCGTTCTTTTAGTTCGTCCGCTCCCAGTGACGGCTGAGCGGTGTAGTCTGCGCATGCAGGTGGAGGGAGAAGTTCCCCCACCTAGCTGCTTCATGTGCTTGCTGCTTGAGCCGCTAACGATATCACGCAAACCAAAAGAAACAGTTTGTTGATAATTTCTCGCGTTTAAGTTTAGAGTTACCTCTATATCTTGGCATTATGGAATTTATCAGTCAGATATTGCAGAGTGCAGAATACTTCAAAGCAAAAATTTTGTAGCACTGAACTATGTAATCCAGCAGGCAGACGCTAACATCGAAATGGCTCTCATCAGCAGAAGGCAAACACGTGATTTTTAATTCTTTTCGGGACCCATCGCGCATATTTTAGTTTGCGGCCTATCACGCATATTTTAGTTCGCGACCGGTAGCTCTCATTTTAGTTCGCAGCTCGGCTGCCAAGTAGGTCGCTCTTTTTAGTTCGTCCGCTCGTTTTGGTTTTTGCTACCGCTACTAAAACTACAGCTGAGCTGCATCTCAGCTCGAAATGACGGCAACTGCCAAGAGGGAATCACGCAATTCTGCGCGCTCTCATGTCCTCTCGCTGTTAACCGTCAGTCTTCGGAAAAGGAGCGGACGAACTAAGAGGCGAGGGATCTGTGAACTAGTTCGCGTAGTTCACCTGTGGGAGCACTCTTCCGAACTAGTTCGTTCGCGAACTACACAAGACTAGTGCCACCCTCTAATGGCGTCCCGTTCTGGCCCCAGAGGAGGTTCGGGTCGTTGGCGGGTAACGTATTCGTTGTTTCTTTCTCCGTCCCACACAGGCCCCGGGGCCCATCAGGTACCGACCGACCGCCGTGTCATCCTCTGCCCGAAGGCGTCACCGGATGCGGTATGGAGGGGGGCGTGGTCAGCGCCCCGCACTCCCGGCCGTTATGTCAGTCTTGGTGACTGGAGCCGCTACTTCTCCATCAAGTAGCTCCTCAGTTGGCCTCATAAGGGCTGAGTGCACCCCGCTCGCCAACAGCGCTCGGCAGACCCAACGGTTACCCATCAAAGTGCTAGCCAAGCCCGCCAATGCTTACCGTCGGTGATCTAACGGGAACCGGTGTATCCGCTGCGACACGGCCGTTAGCAGCGGCAAATACATACGTCTGTAAAATTTGGTGCCGATCGGTTGAACAGCGCAACCTAAACAGTTGGAACACGTTACGGAGAGACAGTGTTAAGTCGCCGTTATTTTTGCTAGAAACATTGCGAGATATGGAAAAAAAAAATCATAAGAGAGCAAAATTGTAGAGAATTTTTTTCTTCTACAAATCCGTTTATTCAATTTATTTTCAGATTAATGGTTACGGCGTTATTTGCAATTAAGCTTGGAGCTGTCAAAAGTGTTACTAACCTAAAGTGGGCCAAAACGGAAGATTTCCGTTAAATCCTCAAATGTTTTCAGCAATGAAAGAAACGAAAGCTTACGTGTATCCTCTTAATAAGCTGCTTCTCAGGGTAATCATCTTTAACTCATAAGTGCACACGTGTTTATGTCAATAAATAGCTAAACAGTCGTAAAATTTTAAACATAGCTGCTATTGTCAGCGACCGTTAACAACGTCATTGCATAAAAAAAGCAGCCCTCGGTCGCAAATTAAAAAATGTTTGACCTGGGTTCAGCAATGACTAAGATTGCCTTCATCAAAAATTATAAAATAAAACAAGTCACATAATAAAATATACTACTCAGCTGTAAAGCTTACGTCACAAAATGCGTGCGTGCATGCGTGGAGGCTTGCAGCCCATAGTGGCTAGCTTTTTCTAAAAATTTCTTTTTAAATTTTGTGACGTAAGCTTTACAGCTGAGTAGTATATTTTATTATGTGACTAGTTTTATTTTATAATTTCTGATGAAGGCAATCTCAGTCATTGCTGAACCCAGATCAAACTTTTTTTTTTAATTTGCGACCGAGGGCTGCTTTTTTTATCCATTGAACTAAACATTCGCTTCCGATAAATATTTCTTTGTCTCAAAGCATGATCACCTAGAATTTGCATTTATTTTTTGTCGTAACGGTTCGAGAAACGGTGTACAAAAGTGTCTTCTGAGCAATTAGTCGCATTTTTTTACTGCTTTGTTGCCGTGCGCAGCCTTGTTATAATTTTTAATGAGAAACAAAACTCTGGCATTGTTAGCGAGCCCTTTGAATGGAAAAAAATGAATCTTAAATGCCTTCGCCACTGGGTCCTTTAGAAGGATTGTCTACCTCATTGGAGCACATCCCACAATCATTTATATCAATTCTGCTAATTTACCTCGCTGCAGCGCAGCTGGAGTACCTCCTACACAGAAATTTCTCGGTGGGAAGAGAAGGGCTCAGCTCGACTTGAAGATAACAAGTGAACTCATCGTGCGGATCGATGATGGCATTTACGGAAACGACGTTGCGTGCTCGAAATGCGCGTATAAATGTTAGATGTTGTTTTGTCAGCTGGTTCTGCGGAATGACGCAAAGCAACAAGGACAGTCGATGGCGGTAAGTCTTAAAACAGCGAGTCTGGGCGCTTGGAGCGTAGCTTCCAGTCCTCCTTTGATACCTTGTGCTACGTGCCGTGCACGAGGTGTCATTGATCTGGAAACAATTATACGCACTGCTGACAGGAATTAACCAGGTCTGCATTGGCTTCTTGTGTGATCAATGTCTGTCGTCGGCAATTTGGTGTTATAATTTCATTCATGTATTTATTACTTTCTGATTTATATGGTGTCTATGTGTGTAATACAGTCAACGAGATTCATTAATTTGCAAAAACTGTAAGAATGTCCCAAAAAGCACGAGTATCACTACACCGTTACTGCAAACAAGAATTAGTTAAATAGATAAGTGTACCAGTCCGAGTAATCGACACTTGCATTGTACATTTAAAATACGCATTTAATCACTAAATAGATCCGTCATCTATAGATAAACATGTACGCCCCATTGGCGAAAACTAGTACGATTGAGTGCCGATAACAGGGTCTCGGCACATTTTGCACTGCCCATCAATGATGCGAATGGTGCGTCTTCTAAATGCAATTATTTTAAATTGAACTGATTGTTATTACAAGGACTTACGCATATCCATACGAAACCAGATGGCATGTCACTATAAGTTACAGCCAATATTATAGAATTAAATAGGATTTACACATGATAACGTAAAGCAGTCAACAATCCGAAGATTGCATTGAACACCACAGTGCTTTACTAGGCATGGTCCTGTTTGGAGGTGGTATGCCGTTGCCTTCCTCCGACCTTGGAACTGACTTACCCAGTCAGTTATAGGGGGACCTACAGCTTAACATGGGTTCCGAACCACGGTGCTTCTCGGTATTTTTCACAGGGGCAATATTGCCAGAGGTGAAAGAAGTGGAAAGTGACAGATAAAAATCCTAGGACCCGGCGGGGATCGAACCCGGGACCTTTGGTTTTGTAGTCTGGCCATCTACCACTGTGCTACGGAGCTGCACTTACACATGAATGTAAATACACTTGAGATGCCGATAATTGATACATTACCCTACGTCATTTGAGCCGCGCGGGAATGGGCGCATGGTCTAAGGCTTCTTGCCAGGGATTGCGTGGCTGCTCCCCGTTGAAGGTTCGTGCACTTCCGTGGGCATAGGTATGGGTGTGTTGTTCTTAGCACAAGTTAGTTTAAATACTTGGTAAGTCTAGGGACCGATGATCAAACCAAATGTTTGTAAATCCATGGGATTTAACTACTGTGCTTATCAGTCCCTAGGCTTACAAACTACTTATAAACTAACCTAAGGACAACACAGATACCCATGACCGACGAAGGACTCGAACCTCCGATGGGGAGCAATCGCGCGCTCTGCAGCAACGCGCCTTAGAACGCTCGGCCAATTCACCGCGGTGGTACAGATGACTTCACCAGTTTTGTCCCTTAGTTTTACAAAAATTTGAACATTTTATGTCATTTGAACGACATACGGTAATGATGCGGAAAGGGTTGTACCTTGGGACATTTTTTACATTTTAATTTTTATACAACTATTTTTTTACAAGAAATTTGAAAATTTACCCCATCACAGGCATCAATTTTATGTAATGCTGAACGAACAGCGGGTTACGCTAGTTCCAATATTTACACAATTACTCACCAATAATGACTTTTGTGACACTTGTCCCAAGGTACAACCTATGGTTTCAGCTTGGGACAGTGGTGGTTTTACCTTGAGACACGGTGATGTATTCCAGTTTCTTAGTTTTATGAATGAAAAAATCGTATTGGAATTATGTAGTAAATGTTTGTTAGTCCAAATACAAAAGTTATTTTACCTTAAAACAAAATATGGTGGGAATAAAATATTAAATGAATGAAACCCATGACACACCACTGGAGCTGGTAGTTTTTTCACTATATTACTGTGATTAACAATGATGATGTCCTCAACATTAGAGAATAAAAAAATGGTCCTTTGTTTCCTTAACAATTTCACAGTTAATTCTTCTTCTGTGGTTTCTAAAACTACTCCTGCATAGTAATCATGAGATCTGCCACTGATGTCAAATTTTACCAAGACCCAACTAGCTTGAGAAAAAGAAAGTGTTACTTTTCTAGATGGAAAGAAGGATGAGAAATTCTCTTCTTCAGATGACAAATCAAATATGCTACCTCCAGAGCTACTGCCAAGCTCGGGAATTTCTTCATCAAAAGAAGTGGAAGATGAAAACTCCTGAGTCCGTTTAGTGGCTTCTTTCTTTGGGAAAGACTTCTTTTTCTTGTTTTCTTTATGTTTTCTCTTCAATTCTTTGTTTTTCTGGTGTATAAGTGACAATCATACACCTTCCAGGTGTCCCAAGGTGCAACCAGAGAAGTGTCCCAAGGTAAAACCAAATACACAATAACAGAAAACAGTATCCTAACCTATGTACACATTTATATCTTATGGTATCAATAGCTTACTTAAACAATGCCCTACAACACAATATTTAAGAAACATCAATAATTAATAATTAATTTATATCTACTAAGGATAGTGGCTAAATTCTACATTCAAACACGAAAACTTGTAAGACTCCTCCTCAGATCTCAAACACCATCCAAATACAACATGGCCTCCTATTCCTCCGTCCAGTTTTGCGGGCTAAACGGTGTCGTGTTTTTAATGGGACACACCATAAGCCTTCGTCTGTAGATTTCGGACACTTTGTGTTGATATTGCGCATCCTGTTGCTGCCTGGAGAGTGCGTTGCAGCTGAGTTCCATTCAGCCTCATGTATCGATGAGCTGTTAACCGGAGATGTCTTGCTGATGTTACCCCTGGAAGACCTTGGTCTTGCCTTCTTTTAACAGTTCCTGCTGTCTGAAATCGCATCCAGGTGCTGGAAATTACACTTTGGGACACTCCAATAGCTGCAGCCACCTCGCTCTGTGTTTGTCCGCTTCCAACCTTCCTGTGGCTCTCTTCTCGCTACACAACCTGACCCCAACCGCTTGTGTAATTGCTTTGGTAGAGTAAATACAAGTCAACACCAACCCCCTTTGCGGCAACTTTTTATTACCACTCTCTCGGTTGGCGTAATGTTGTCTCCACTCCGTATAACCGACAGAAAGACGTCGAAGCAATTTAATTAATTCTGTCGATGACAAAACTTGAGAACGTAGATATCTCAACTGCTCCCCTAATTGTTTTGACCAGTGCAGTTGTTGTTCGTGCATCTGGCAGCAGCGACCTTCCAGGCTCAGTGAGCGTGAACAGGCGTCCCGGCCTCGTGCCAGTTGACGCTGCGGTAACTCTTTTGCAGACGCGACCCCATCTGCTTTCTGCCGTTGCGGAACCGCGCCTCCTGCTTACAATGCACCAGCAGCGCCACTCACTAAAAAACAGCACGGCCCTCCACTGGTCACCGGGGAACTAGTCCAGGGTAACCAGTCTGAACATAAAACATCCCCACAAAGTCGCTACATTTCCGTCAACCTTAAATTACGGAGGGAACACACCAATAAGATGCAACTCGATGGCTGTGACAAATGTCATATCTGAGAGGAATTTAATGCAAAGATATGAAAGCGCAATAGTGTATTCGTAAGCAAAGAAGTGTAGCACAACGAACATGTTGTTTAGAGTTACACCACGTAAACCAGTGTTTTTCACTCTTTTCTAAGAATGCGACCCACTTCCAAGGAAAAAAAATCGCACTGCCGTGTTTTACGGCCCACTTTAGATTTGTAGTTTTATAAGTTTTTGCAAACATTTTGGACCAAAATAATAATAAATAAATAAGAGTGTCTGAAACCCTTATAGAGAGAAAAAAAAAGTTTAAGTCGTGGCGGATTCAAACCACCGACCTTTCGCGTCACAGTTCAGCACCTTGCCCACTACGCTACGGCTATAAATCAAAACAATAGTTCTTTAATCTCATACTATTGATGGCCGTTGTTAACTGATGTTAATATGGCATTTGTAGACATTAGATTATCATTTATCGTACGAAGAACGATGTGTTTTTGTTAATTCCCCAGTGTGCCGTTTCTTTGAAATGACAACGTGTAAGTTACAATAAGAAAATCATCAAATACGCGAGGAATGTCACGTGACATCTCCGAACGGCTGGTCTTCGTTAATTCAATGGAGGGTGTCAAATCTCCGTTATTTTTGCAAATATGTCTCAAACGATACGAGATATGAAAAAAACATAAGGGAGCAAAGTTGTAGAGAATTTTCTCCTCTACCAATTAGGTTATTCAATTTTCGTGTCAGATGAACGGTTCGTTTGCAATTACAATTATATTACAAACGGCTTTTTATATTTTTTTTTTTATTTTACTACCGTATTTTCTCTCCGAAAAATTTGAAAATTGAGGTTCTGGTCTCTGGCGGCCTACAATCATGTCTGTAAAAGTTGGTGCTGATCGGTTGAACGGTTCGTCTTAAAAACAGGGAACACGTTACGGACAGACAGACAGACAGACAGACAGACATCCCAAAATCGCCGTTATTTTTGCAAATATCTTTGAAATTCTACGAGATATGAAAAAAACATTTGAGAGCAAAGTTGTAGAGAATTTTCTCCTCTACAAATTCGGTTATTCGTGTCAGATGAATAGTTAGGCCGTTATTTTCATTTAAATTTCGAGCTGTCAAAAGACGATCGCAAAGGCCCACTTTTAGTGTTACTACCGTAATCTAAAGTGGGCCAATATTGTGGCGACCCCCTCACGAACGATAACAAAACAATGTTACCTCAGAGGAAAGAAATTTTATCTTCTTTCTTTTGCTTCAGCTTTCTTTTAAATTGTTGAATGAAGTTGTTTTGCATATTTCTCGGAATGGTACGCATACCCTAGTTTTACGTGATTCCCTACAGAAAAATGTTTTGTTAACGAGTATTTCCCATTTGAGGCAAGACTCAGAAGCGAATTATGCTCATTAAGAAAGGTCTCACTGTATAGACAATTTGTAAAGAATGCTTTCGTGAGGCGAGTGTCAACAGCCGTAATATATTTCATAAAACACATTTTTAACGTTTTTAGTTATACTGACTCCTGTTTGTCTCAGCTAGATGTATTTTATTTGATGCATTTTACCATTCAGTTTTAACACTTTTTTTATCCATGAAGATGGTCTATTGACCGAAACTGTTAGATATATAAGGCTTTTAATAAACAGCCGATGGTTTTTAAAAATGCATTTTATGAAATTTGTAAAGAAATTGATTTTTTAATTTGTCGGAACTACTTATTGTATCAAATTCTTTTCCCGAAAACATATTTCAGACATTGTACTTATTCATCATTAACGCATTGTACTGTAAAGCAATCTATGATCTATTCAATTCATAATGAATATTACACAAAAACACCGTAATTTTTAACATTAAATAAATTTCACATAGGCATACGTTTTTGTTATGTATTTTCACTTTAGTATTTTTTATAAAAAAATAAATAAAAAAAATTTCGGCCGCGTCGGAGTGGTGGAGCGAATTGAGGTGCTATGCTGCGATGCGCGAAGCAGTTCCTCGTCGGGGGTTCGAATCCGGACATGAATGTTTGTGTCGTCTTTATTATAAGGTAGTTTGTAAGGACTTTGTAAGTTTAGGGACTGATGACCCTGCAGTTAAGTCCCATAAGATTTACAAACATTTGAACGCCTTTTGCTACTGCAAATGAAGGGCTTTTATTTTTACAACTCACCCATACGCGTTTCGACTTTTTCATTAGGCATCATCAGTGGGCGTCCTGAAATATTTACATTCAGGACACCCACTGATGATGCCTTGTGAGAAAGGCAGAACGCATTTCAAATGTTCAAATGTTTGTAGAGCTTATAGGACTTAACTACGGGGTCATCAGTCCCTAAACTTACAAACTACTTATGAACTAGCTAACACTAAGGACGGCACAAACATCCATGCCCGAGGGGGGATTCGAACCCCCGACCGTAGTGGCCGTGCAGACCGTGACTGGCGCCTCACAGTTCCCTCGGCCACCGCGGCCGGCGCTAGCCGATTGGCCGGCCGCTGGGGCGCACCCCACTGCGTCATAACGGCACTGTGATTGCGGGCAGCCACTGCGCTAGCGATCTCGCCGGCTCGGAACTGCCTTGCTTACGTGGCATGACGACTGCGCTGGGGCCTGTCTTTCTCGTAGACCTCGCATTATACAGAGTGTTACAAAAAGGTACGGCCAAACTTTCAGGAAACATTCCACACACACAAAAAAAGAAAATATGTTATGTGGACATGTGTCCGGAAACGCTTAATTTCCATGTTAGAGCTCATTTTAGTATTTCTCTTTAAATGTAAATAGAAGTGATTCGTGCAAACAATTGTCAAATCGGCATCTGCCAACTCCGCATTTGTAAACATTGCACTGACTGCAAAACCACGTTCGTGATGAACACTAATCAGTTGATGCTACATACTGATGGTGCTTGATGCTAGCTAGTATTGTAGAGCAATGAATCGCATGTCAACACAAGCACTGAAGTCAACATTACCTTCCTTCAATTGGACCAACTGGCGGTGAATCGAGAAAGTACAGTACATACTAACGAAACAATTGGGTATTTTGACAATTGTCTCCACGAATTATATCAATTTACATTTAAAGAGAAATACTAAAATGAGCTCTTACATGGAAATTAAGCGTTTCCGGACACATGTCCACATAACATATTTTCTTTCTTTGTGTGTGAGGAATGTTTCCTGAAAGTTTGGCTGTACCTTTTTGTAACACCCTGTATACGTGTGACGTCTGTTCCGAAAGAACAGACGTCACTTCGGATCCTGCAGTTGTTATTTCATATTTACAGAATATATGACGTCAACTGCGAATGGGTAAAGCCGAAAATGTGTACCCAGCCGCAACCCGAGCCCGGGTCTCCTGCTTTGTAGGCAGTTGTGCTGACCACTACACCACTGGGGACACAGTGATCACCGCACCTGCAAGGACTACCTAAGCACGCCGCCCGTCAGACACAAATTCCCATCTAGGGAAAAGAGAGTTATTTACAACTTGTACAAAAGCCAGACTGCAGTTATTAGACTCGAAGGGCATGAAAGGGAAGCATCAGTCGGGAAGGGAGTAAGACAGGGTTGTAGCCTTTCTCCCATGTTATTCAATTTGTACATTGAGCAGGCGGTGAAGGAAAGCAAGGAAAAATTTGGAATAGGGATTAAAGTTCAGGGGGAAGAAATAAAAACATTGCGTTTTGCTGATGACATTGTAATTCTATCAGAGACAGCACAGGACCTGGAAGAGCAGTTAAATGGAATGAACAGCGTGTTGAAGAGAGCGTATAAAATGAACATTAACAAGAGAAAAACAAAAATAATGGAATGCGGTCTTAGAAAATCAGGCGATGCTGAAGGAATTAAATTAGGTAACGAAACAATGAAGGTGGTAGATGAGTTTTGTTACTTGGGTAGTAAAATAACATGCGATTGTTGCAGTACAGAGGATATAAAATGCAGAATGGCAATGGGAAGAAAAGCATTTTTGAAAAAGAGAAATTTGCTAACATCGAATATTAATTTAAGTGTAAGGAAGTCTTTTCTGAAGGCATTTGTGTGGAGTGTTGCCTTGTACGGGAGTGAAACATGGACGATAAGCAGTGTGGACAGGAAGAGAATAGAGGCTTTTGAAATGTGGTGCTACAGAAGAATGCTGAAGATTAGGTGGGTAGATCACATAACTAATGAAGAGGTACTGAACAGAATTGGTGAGAAAAGGAATTTTTGGCATACCCTGACTAAAAGAAGGGATCGCTTGGTAGGACACATTCTTAGACATAGGGGAATCGTAAATTTAGCATTTGAGGGAAGTGTGTGGGGTAAAAATCGCAGAGGCAGACCAAGAGACACGTATAGTAAGCAGATTCAAATGGATGTGGGTTGCCATTCTTATGAGGAGATGAAAAGGCTTTCTCAGGATAGAGTAGGGTGGAGAGCTGCATCAAACCAGTCTCTGGACTGAAGACCATAACACAACAACAACAACAACACCCTCCCCACAGTACTCAAACTCGTAGTTTTGAAAGTAATTCCTGTAAGAGTAAGGGCCCCAAACTTGCCCACCCCTTCCCACTAACGAAAGGATCATTGGCCGTTACCGGCATATTATACGTATACATGTGGCGTCTGTTCCGAAAGGATGAGAAGTGACGTCTTGAGCAAACAGCAGTCAGGTCAGCCATCAGTGTTGCAGCCCACAAGAAGCAGTAGTGGATAGCACGGGACGGGCCACTTCACCGGCCACCCAGTTCACTTGATTTAGCATGCGTCAATTTCTTCCTCTGGGGTCATATTAAAAGCCTGGTGTACGAGAGTCCCGTCACATCTGAAGAAGACCTAGTTGCCCGCGTGTCTGTTGTTGCTGGACATGTGGTCGACATGCCTCACGTCTTTGCTAATGCTCCGTCGCTGGGAAGCTTGTATCGCTGTTGGTGGCCGCTAGTTCGAGCACCTCTTGTAACTTATCAATAAATACATATATATTTCGTCTTTACATCCCTTTTGAGTTTTCTTTCTTTCAAACTTCTGTAGACGCTAGCGCTGCAATATGTCGTTACCGACCAGACATTCCTATACGATATCTGTTTATTTCTGTATCCTCTAGCTGCTGTTTAAATTTTGACATGGGGACCACTCTGTATATGACATATTTATTACACATTTAAAGCTAATATACATGCAGCTGGAATGCTTGCAAGTACACTTCGGCTGTGGCCGGTACTGCAGTCAACGTTCCCGCAGCGTAGACTTCCGCTGACGTCTATAGTGCAGAATCAGCCAGCCGATGCAGCAAAACTAGCGCCTCTGTTTTTCCTGGGGCTGCAGCTGATACTGGCAGGTTCGCGCCGACTGGGACACCGTGACACAGCCGACTGTCCCGCCTTGCAGAAGCTGCCATGTCCCTTTTTTAAAACTTTGACTGCCAATCACGTCAACTGACGGGATACGGAAATTTCTATAGAATGTCGATCACGTCTTTTGACGCGATCTTCTTTTTCGTGCTTCTAAACACAAAATCAAGTTTATTGATCGGCTAGATCTATCTTAGATATCTTACTTGGTAAACTTAGTGTCTAAAACAGCCTATAGATCTTGTGTTCGACTGGTCGCATTCATTGTATGAAACTGGGCAGGTAGAAAGTATTGTCCGCTCACGCACAAGGAAAGTACATGTGCTCGAACAAACACATCTGTATGAACGTTTGTTTACATTATCTCTACGTACACCTCAATGTGTTGGTGGGTGTCGTTTTTAAGCAAAACTCTGCAATCATGTTCTAGATAGCACTGTAGATGTAATTGTAAACGCCATACGTAATGCAGATATCTTAACTATAACTTATGTAATAATCGTCGTACATGTTCTCTAGCGTATTGTCATCAAAAGCCGTGATGATAGTTGCAACTTTAACCTTCTTCTCGGAAGACTGTTGGTATTCACTGCCACTGCTTCCATCGCCTCTTCCCGCACTTACCGTAGCACTACCGCTAGCAATGAGTTGTTCGTCATTATCATCCATATTATCATCATTATGTGTTGGTGTTACAACAGTATCTAACTTATGCTCATATTTCTGTGCCATAACAGATACGAGAAAGCATGCGAATTATTCATCTTCTACACTAACACCATATTCACGAAGAATGGTTCTTCGTAACTTCATCTCAACCAATCGCAATAAATTAGCAGGATTGATTATCATTCGCCGCTCCATCTGACGCTTCACCACACAAATGTCAGAAAACGCAACTTCGGAGGCACACTGCACCGTCCCTACTGGCGAACCGACAGGTCAAAGTGCAATGTGGCAAGGCACACGCAGAGGCCTCTAACGGACGACTGCAGAGTTTTGTAGATGCGGGAGTGTCACTAGTGCAGTAAGGGATCTTTACATTATCTCTCGTACGATTTTGATGTATATGTGTTTGTTCGAGCCCAAGTACTTTCCTTGTCGGTAGGTAAATGAGCGGACATGGCTTCACGCAAAATATTCTCCCTGACAGTATTGAGAGGTGGCCAAGACAGGGGGCGGCACAGCGACATATCGTAGTGATTCTACAGAGGGGTGACTGATACAGACTGTTTGGGATGTATAAACGTTTTTAGTACGGCCCTTGGCGCCAGAGGTGAATGTGATTTAGATGCTCTGTATTCAGTTCTGGATTTCTTTCCATGTTTCGTGGGCAGGGACCTTCTTGCTCATTTCAGGGAGTAGACAATTCTTTACGCCAGACAGAAGATAAGGAAACCAAGTGCAGCTCGGTTTACTCCTGTAAGTAGAATGTCTGGCATTCAAAGGTATGGAATGGTTTCTATGGCCGGCAGTCAAAGTGTTAACCCCAAACTCAACAGGAGGTTAGGCCGTGGTTCGGGACAGTGTTGTCCGATTCTCGTCTCGAGCAAACAGCAGTCAGGGCAACGAACACTGCCTCCAGGTCAGCCATCAGTGATGTAGGCAGCGACCAGTGTAGCCCACAAGAAGCAGCAGCAGAATCACTCAACAAAAGTAATTCTGCCGGTCCCAACTGTACATCAATTAGGCTCCTTCCACAGTATAGCCCCATATCTAGCTATCACATACAACCGCTCGCTCAGCGAAAGATCAGCATCCAAAAACTGAAAAGTTGCACAGGTCACTCCAACAATCAGGAAAGGCAATAGGAGTGATAAGCAAAATTACAGGCCTATAACACTGACGTCAGTTAGCAGGATTTTAGAACATATACTTTCCGCAAATATTATGAACTACCTCGAAGAGAACGACCTATTGTCCCATAGTCAACACGGATTCAGAAAGTATCGTTCTTGTGGAACACAGCTAGCTCTTTACTAACATGATGTGATAAGTGCATCAACAAGGGATCTCAAATCGATTCCTTATTTCTAGATTCAAAGAATGTTCAAATGTTTGTATAGTTTATGGGACTTAACAACGGGGTCATCAGTCCCTAAACTTACAAACTACTTATGAACTAGCTAATACTGAGGACGGTAAAAATATCCAGGCCGGAGGGGGATTCGAACCCCCGACCGCAGTGGCCGTGCAGAACGTGACTGGTGAGGGGCAGACCGCTCGGCCCCCGCGGTCGGCTATTTCTAGATTTCCGGAAGGCTTTTGACCCAGTACCTCACAAGCGTCTTTTTCAAATTGCGTGCGTATGGAATATCGCTACAGTTGTGCACTGGATTCGTGATTTCCTGTCAGAAAGAACACTGTACGTTATAACTGACGATAAGTCATCGAGTAGAACAGAAGTAATATCTGGCGTTCTCCAGGGAAGTGTTATGGAGCCCCTACTGTTCCTTATATTTATAAAAGATTTAAGAGGCAATCTGAGTAGCTCTCTTAGACTGTTCGCAGATGATGCTGTCATTTGCCGTATATTAAACTCACCAGAAGATCAAAAGCAACTGCAAAATGATTTATATTAGATATCTGAATGGTCCAAAAATTGACCATTAACCCTTAATAGTGATGAATATGTAGTCGTCCATATGAGCACTAAAAGAAATCCGTTAAACTTCATTTACACGATAATCTAGTCAATTCCGCAGGCCGTAATTCAATTAAATACTCAGGAATTACAATTACGAACAATTTAAATTGCAAATAACACTTCTAAAATATTGTAGGAAAGGCGAACAAAAGGCTACGTTTCACTGGAAGAACACTTAGAAGATGCAACAATTCCAGTAGACAGTCTACACTAGTCCGTAAAATTTTGGAATATTGCTGCGAATTGTTGGATACCCACTAAGTGGGAATGACGGACGATTTAGAGGATATTCAGAGGAGGGAAGCTCGTTTTGTATTATCGCAATAAAGGGGAGAGAGTGTCAAGGAAATGATGCACGATTTGGGGTGGAAATCATTAAAAGAAAGGCGTTATTAGTTGGGGCAACGTCCCACAGTTTAAAATATCGCCTAATTTCACGCTTTAATGTACCTACATTAATTGGGCCAAGTTATGCAATAAGGAACCAAGTACCATTTTCTGGATTTTCGCATTCATATCGGAAAATGTGCTTAAAGGTGTATAACATGTTATGCAATATAGAACCAATTCGTTTTCGTAATGAGCTGTCGTCTAGAGAGTGGAGAACGAACTACGAGCACTAAATTCAAAGCTGCAGTGATTCGAAGTACGGAACCATGCCATGTATTCATAAGTCGAGTAAAGCAAAGGGTGCATAAGATTCAAAAACATGGCTTAAAAAGGACATTACAACTTGAAAAGAGTATTGTTAATTGGAAACAAGATATACATCAGATCAAAGTGAGTTGGCTGGCACTCCGTCAAATTAGAATCGTAAAGAGCAAACACTTCTCTGTATTTATGAGTACAGAAATAGATGAGAATTTTGTTCGTTATTGTCAAAAAAAGAAGAGCCGGTCGCCCAAAGTGTGCAGTAAACTTCTCATCGCCCATGTTAGCTTTGTGGCCTAATGGAAAGCCTCTATCACAGCTGAAATTGGGCGACATTGCATCCATTATGCATCCCCTTCCGAGTGATGCTATTGCCTTATTCCTTGCTGTTGTATTGCATTAATTTCAAATTGTTTGGCAAATAAAGTAAGTTCAATACGTGCAAACATCACTACTGCCGCATTTTTCGAGCTTGTGATGCACATTACCCAGATCCCTCAAAATACGACACTAAAGAACCTAGTGCCATTTTAACTTATTGATGTAAGCAATAAGAAATCAACTCCAATTTTGGCCCATTCCACTTAGAAAAATCTTTGTTATATAACTTTCTTGATTTTAACAGTTGGTATCTAAAATGTACACTGTACTAACATCCTCATCTCGTCTATTTTGTACTAGTTTTTCACAAATGGATGTAACTTAAAACGATATTTTGGAGTTGGTTCCATATTTGTAAAATGCATTTGGAATTATTCGACTTTTTAAAAACAAAAATTGTAATTTAAATATTTATTATCTGCAGCCTTCAATTCAAATGTTCAAATGTTTGAAGTCTATTGGACCAGTCACTAGACTGGTTATCAGTCGCTAGACCTACAAACTCCTTAAACCAACGTACACTAAAAACACACACACATGCCCGAGGGAGCCGGCCACGGTGGCCGAGGGTACTGCGGCGCGCCAGTCACGGTCTGCACGGCCACTACGGTCGGGGGTTCGAATCCCCCGCGGGCCTGGATATTTGTGCCGTCCTTAGTTGTAGCTAGTTCATAAGTAGTATGTAAGTTTAGGGATTGATGACCCCGTAGTTAAGTCCCATAAGCTCTACAAACATTTGAACATTTGCCCGAGGGAGGACTCGAACCTCTGTCAAGAACGGCCGCACAGTCTGCAGCATGACGCCTTTGACCGCGCGGCCATTCTGCGCGGCAATGTTCAAATGTTTGTATATCTTATGGGACTTAACTACGGGGTCATCAGTCCCTAAACTTACAAACTACTTATGAACTAACGAAGAATAAGGACGGCACAAATATCCATGCCCGAGGGGGGATTCGAACCCACGACTGTAGTGGTCGTGCAGATCGTGACTGGCGCGCCGCAGTCCCCTCGGCCACCGCAGCCGGCGGCAATATTCACTTCAAAAATAAAATATGTTTTTATGATGTAATTGATAATATTTTACACCATTAATTCTATTGAAAAATTGTAATAATTCTTGAAACAAATTATAAAAATAGAATGTTTCCCGTCAATGGTATCGAACCCTGATCAAAATGACAGTGAGACAGGCTACCGCCTGCGCCATTTCGCCATACTGCTGCACGTAACTTATTGACTAGCACATAAGATATGTATGAGGTGCGCTTAAAGTTTCGGCCCTTTTTCTCGTAATTTCCTAGCTAGTGCGTGTTAAAACTTGTGTGTGTGGAAATCTTTGACGTATACTACTAACATGTGAAGTTTCATTCCATATTGAATTTCGGAGAGGTCTCCTCGTAAGTGCTGGGTATTTATTAGTGTGGCTGGTAGCGTTTGCGTGAGGCACAGTTTGTTATGACGGAATGTGCCCTGCATATTTTCCCCGTCGGCCGTCCTTTGGCATCACATTTGCTTGACGATTGGCTAACTGCGCCGTCAGGCCTCCCGTAACCTAAGTCACGTCTAGTGATGGGAACAATCGAATGAAAACAATCGATTCATTCGGTTGTTGGAAAAAAATCGATCATTCGGTTGTAGTTTCTCGTATCGGTTGAATTATTCATTCATTCTTCTGAGTGAAACCAGTCGGTGGGACCAACCGAATGAAACAACCGATTCAGTCGTTCTTTTGAGTGAAACCAGTCGGTGGGATCAACCGAATGAAAAAATCGACGCAGTCGGTTGGACTACTCATTTCTTCTTTTGAGTGAAATCAGTCAGTCGGAGCAACCGAATAAAAAAAATCGACACAGTCAGTTGAACCACTCATTCCTTTCCTTTTGAGTTAATTCAGTCGATGGGACCAACCGAATGAAAAAATTGACACAGTACGTTGGCCTCTTAATTCGTTCTTTTGAATGAAACCAGTCAGTGGGAGCAACCGAATGAAAGAGTCAGTCGGTCGTAGTTTTACTATGTTGGATTAATATTCGTTTATTTTTTTCGAATGAAAGTAGTCTGTGGGAACAACCGAATGAAAACATGCGACACTTTTGCAGTTTTGTACATTGACTGAATTACTCATTCTTTCTTTTCGTTTTATAATATACAGTAACAGTGATTCATATTTTGTTGTAGTTTAAATTGTTTGAGGTGCTATCAACGAGTAACTAATTAGATGTCATATCGCTGGAACAGGCCTGCGATCACTTTGATTGCCCACCCCAGACTTCAAAAATGCCGATCATCTCGGCCCGATCGGATTACTTTCGCACACACCCAAAATCTGAAAAAGATAGGTGGCCGATGACCTCGAAGTACCGCGGGGAGCGGAGACACGAGAGGGGGTGCTGCCTCGCTGGCGTTTTCACTGCTGACAGCGCTAGTCCAGCAGGCGCGCCTAACTCCACACAACAGTGTCTGGCGGGCGGGGCCATACGTGCCATCGCCGATTGTTGTCGGTTTCTTACTGCCTCAATAAAGAAGCGTGGAAACTACAGGGTGTTCCAAAATTATCGCTACAAGTTTAATCTCGCATACTGTATCTCCGAAGTGGGAACAGGTAGAAACGTGCGGTTTGCGGCTTATTGTTCACACATATCTAAGGTTCTAGTAGGACAGAGTTAAGTATGTTAACTTTGAGCATATTTGCTAGATCCAAATTCGAAGATTACTAAAATATTAGGTATTATTTTAAAAAAGCCTTCATTAAAGTATTTTGTATAAAAATATTTCTTATTCAAATGTTCAAATGTTTGTTAAGCTTATGGGACTTAACTACGGGGTCATCAGTCCCTAAACTTACAAACTACTTATGAACTACTTACGATCTAGGACGGCACAAATATCCATGCCCGAGGGGGGATTCGAACCCCCGACCGTAGTGCCCGTGCTGACCGTGACTGCAGCGCCTCAGTCACCTCGGCCACCGCGGCCGGCATATTTCTTATAAAAATATTTTTGTTCATTCCATCTAATTTGAAGGAGTACGAGAAGAAATACAACATGTATCAGTGCTGTAAATTTTCTTAAGCATGTCTGTATTCGTCAACAGTATAAGAAAACATTCATCTCAAGTTTCATAATTGTTCACTCTTGTCACAGATATTTCTGTGGTTATCGGTGAAACGGTGTTTAGGTTTATTCCATCCCTCCGCCAAATACTATACAAAATCTTAGATGAACAATGAACTGCCACTTGTTTTGAAAGTCAAGTGTGCAATATTTCATCAAGATCGGAATAACACTCTATATTGGCGTCAAAAACTGGAATACCTTTTGTCATGCATCGAACTAAAGTATATGTAGATTGTGACCATTCTCTTTCTTTGAAGGTGATGAGTGAAATATATCATTAAAATTCGAATACAAACGGAATTTGTCGAAGTTAGTAGGCAAAGTACCCTATGCCATGCACCTACGAAATTTATTGTACACAGTTACCTTCGCCTTGTTTTAAAGGTCAAGTGTGCAAAATTTCATCAAGATTGCAGCCAAATTGTGGTTTTTGTCGAAGTCAGTATGTAAAGTACCCTCCGTCGTGCACCGAAAGAAATTTGATGTATACAGTGACGTTTCTCTTGCTTTGAAGGTCAACTGTACAAAATTTCATCAAGACTGGAACAAAACTGCAGATTTGCATGCAATAGAAACACACACACGGGCTCACTGCTATATTTTTAAGATATGTCTTTAAGAATGTTTCATGCTGAATCATGGTTCATTTATACCCGAAAAGACTGAAGGAGTATGCAAATAAAGTCACACAAAGTCGATGAATTAATAATAATATCCATGTAAACTGCAGAAACCGACAAAGGCTTTTTCCAGTCGGTTGTATCGCATCAAGTGAAACCACTCAATGCCGAGAACATTCATATAAAGGACAGAGACTCGTTTCATTCGGTGGTCGCGCATCGACTGAAACCACTCAAACCCACTGAATGAGTGAAAACATTCATATAACGGCTGCAACCGACAGAGACTGGTTTCATTCGATTGTTTCGCATCGACTGAAACCACTCAAACCCCGCCAGTGAGTGAAAACATTCATACGGCCACAGAGACTATTTTCATTCGGTTGTTTCATTCGACTGAAAACACCGACTGATCGAAAAAAACACCGATTGACCAATCGGTTGTTAAAAACGGTCGATTGTCCCATCACTAGTCACGTCCCAAGTTCGTGTTCTTCCACCATTACAGAGTGAGACAAAGAATCGTCCTCTTCTAACAGTATTTTGTTTTTCTGACAAGGAAAGTACATGGGCTCGAACAAACATATCTGTATGAACGTTTGGTTACAGGATCTCTACGGACACCTCAATGTGCTGGTGGGTGTCGTTTTTATGAAAAACTCTGCAGTGATGCTCTAGATGACACTGTAGATGTAATTGTAGACGCCATATGTAATGCAGATATCTTAACTATAACTTATGTAATAATCATCGAACATGTTCTCTAGCGTATTGTCATCAAAAGCCGTGATGATAGTTACAACTTTAACCTTCTTCTCGGAAGACTACCGCTTGCAGTGAGTTGTTCGTAATTATCATCCCTATTATCATCATTATGTGTTGGTGTTACAACAGTATCTAACTTATGCTCATGTTTGTGTACCATAACAGATACGAGAAACCGTGCGAATGAGTCATCTTCTACACTAATACCATCTTCACGAAGAAGGGTTCTTCGTAACTTCATCTCAACCAATTGCAATACATTAGCAGGATTGATTACCAATTCGCCGCCCCATCTGACGCTTCACCACACAAATAACGTCACGAAAGGCAACTTCGGAGGCACACTGCACCGTCCCTACTGGCGAACCGACAGGTCAAAGTGCAATGTGGCAAGGCACATGCAGAGGCCTCTAACGGACGACTGCAGAGTTTTGCAGATGCGGGAGTATCACTAGTGCAATAACGAAAATGTTCAAATGTTTGTATAGTCTATGGGACGTAACTACTTACAAACTACTTATGAACTACTTTACGAACTAGGACGACACAAATATCCATGCCCGAGGGGGGATTCGAACCCCCGACCGTAGTGGCCGTGCAGACCGTGACTGGAGCGCCTTAGTCTCCTCGGCCACCGCGGCTGGCAGTGCAATAACGGATCTTTACGTTATCTCTCATACGATTTTGGTGTATATGTGTTTGTTCGAGCCCAAGTACTTTCCCTGTGAGTGCGTAACTTACTTTCGGCTCAGTGACCGAACATCACAATGCTTGTATGTTGTTGAATGTTTACTCACGCCCGAAACGGGGTAGCTGTTGCGGCATTCGTTACTTATCAAGGTACGAAGTTGTCAGAACGAATAACCCTACCTAACTTCTCCTCCCCAGTTGACAGGTAGGCTTACTTGAGTATCTGCTGCTATCGCAGTTGCCAGCACCGAACCTCCTCTCTTCCAGCAGCGGTTTCTGTTTGTTATTTAATGGTTGAAAATTATAGCAAAAGGCGAAGACTACAGAGCAGCCGTGCGGGAGTTTCTGCGTGGTCTAAGGCATAATCCTACTGGAGGTTCGAGTCCTCCATCGGGCGTGGGCGTATGTGTGTTCTCCTTAGTGTAAGTTAAAGTAGTTTGTTACTCTAGGGACAGATGGCCATAGCAGTTTGATCCAATAGGTTTACAAAGATTTGAACTACAGACAAGAAGTCGGACAGTTTCTAACGATTTTGTGTATGTTGCTCATCTTCTGCATATAAACAGTAGTGCCAACATTACACGGAACTAGCTAATACGAATGTCGGCACAAATACCCATGCCCGAGGGGGCATTCGAACCCCCGACCGTAGTGGCCGTGCAGACCGTGACTGAAGCGCCTCAGTCCCCACGGCCACCGCGGCCGGCGAGAGATTGTACTTAGAAAGCATATTGAAGTTATCTTTTAGTTTATGAAAATCAACAACTGAGTCCTGCGGCAGCACTAGTGCTACAGCGATAGCATGTTTGAATTCATCGGGGCTACCATTCTATATGCAAACCGTTGCATTTATATAAACTCGGGAACACGTACTCGTCGAGGTGGCTGCTGTAGTAATTGAGTACCAAGATATACTAGTTCGTCAACTGATACCTTTGAAGACTAGGGCTTCTCTCGTTGGCTATGTTAGCTCGTAAGTCGGACCGCAGTATTCGTCTGCCGGCAAAATTAGGAAATCGTAGCAAAGCTCTCGAGAGGAACTCCTGACATTGGTCGGTCTGATTTCACGTTTCTTAGGTTGCTGTCCTGCAGAGGCGGGGAACGGCCGAAACAAGGGCGGTTAAGTGGTGTCCTTCCGCCTCGAAGAAGCCGTGTCTAATTGGTTGGAACGGCTCTTACGGCTGTTCGCCATATTGCCAGTTTTTAATAGCAATTAATTTGGGACCCAGAAAAACACTTCGCCCGCATTAGATGACGGTCCTCTTGTTACGCAATCATCCTGTAGCGCTATAATTCTGGGAAAATTAGTTTTATTCGGTTTCATCGCCGATTAATTTTATCGACTTTAATAATTTTAATTGGGCCGTACCTTGTGACATATCAGTCGAGACGTAATTTTGCGTGCTGATTGAAACATAATGCGAAAGTTAATAAATCTTTAATTACAAGGTGGCACACTGGCACATCTGTGTTCGGTTACAAAAGTCTCAGCGCTACAACGGCTCTGTCCAACACCACCTAGAGAGAAGGCCGCGGCGCTCTCGTGTGACGTCAGGCAGAGTAGGTTGCGCGCGCATAGCTGACTGGGTAGCCGCTGGGGCACGGCCCACTATGCCGAATCAGCGAGCCAGTCAGCTATGCGCACGCAACCTACTCTGCCTGACGTCACACGAGAGCGCCGCGGCCTTTTCTCTAGCTGATGGTGCTCTGTAACCGTCGTCGTCCAGTATCAAGGATTGCTACCCGCGGTAACTGAAGAACGTTTCCATTTCTTACCCGTTACTATTCTGCTCCGTAACAATAACTACATCACGGATACTGGGATTGAAATGTGCTGGGCTCCGTTATGCATTAGCCACATGTTTCCATAGCCGGCCCTAGCTTTTGCGGTACCGTGTGCAAAACTTGTACGCGGCACTATCCCCTCCCCGCCCCCTCCAGAAGAGGTTATACACTTTCGTCAGGTTCAAAAGAATTCTAAGTTTCGTCATTGACATACTACCAACAAATCAAAAGACTTACTACAGTAGACCTACTTTTACGATAGGGAAGTAATTAACCAGAGAAGAAATCTTAATAGCCGCGCGGGAGTAGCCGAGCGGTCTGGAGCGCTACGTTACGAATCGCGCGGCCTCCCGCGTCGGAGGTTCGAATCCTCCCTCGGGCATGGATGTGTGTGTTGTCCTTAGGTTAGTTTAACTTAGTTTAAGTAGTTTGTTAGACTAGAGACTGATGAGCAGCGTAGTTTGGTCCCATAGGATTACAGAAATTTGAATTTTTATCTTAATATGAAACGCAATTACTAAGCCGGCCGCGGTGGCCGAGGGGACTGAGGCGCTTCAGTCACGGTCTGTACGGCCACTACGGTCGGGGGCTCGAATCGCCCCTCGGGCATGGATATTTGTGCCGTCCTTAGGATAAGCTAGTTGTTAAGTAGTTCGTAAGTTTAGGGACTGATAACCCCGTAGTTAAGTCCCATAAGCTTTACAAACATTTGAACATTTTGCAATTACTAAAATGCTAATAATAAAAATAATTTAGCTGTCGGAATACTTCCAATTTAATGAAATTCAAAATCGTAAAAGGTTCACAAGTGTTGCTCAGGATATACACTTAACATTGTTTGCAGCACTTCAGATGCTTTGTATTTATAAGGAATTAAGAGCTGTAGACAGCACCATACTTATTCGTCTCAGACACATCATAAAATACCTACATATTAATTTAAAAAGAAAACTTATGCAGATGTAAAGAAAGGTTTCTCAGAAGAGGGCTACGTCAATAGCGTTTGGTTGTGCCGACATTAACTCCTCAACGGCACAGTGTGAGAGACTGAGCGGACAGTTATACATGTGGGTAGTTGTTTGAATGGCTCCACAGCCACAGAGGGTGGAATCATTTTGATAGCCCCATTTGCTTATGTTTACTTTAGACCTTACTATGCCAATGCGTAATCGGTTCAAAGACCTCCACGTTGTCCAGCTTTCGTTGTGTCCAGCAGCTAATGCTTTGCAGGGTTCGATCCACAGGTGTCTTTCCGCATCCTTCCAGCGTTCTACCGTTGTTCTGTAGTCACTCTCCTTCTCAGTTGATGTGAGATAACAGTTTCTAGATTTAAGCCTCTGTGCTGCTGGCTCCATCCCGTGGAGTGGGTGCCACTTGGAGACTATATATTTTTGTCTCTCTTTATATGCTGCTTGTTCTCTTCGAATTGCTGGAGGTGCAGTACCGACAAGAGGATAGATTTTATTTACAGGGGTTGGCTGCAAACATCCTGTAACTATTTCAAAATGTTTCAAATGTTTGTATAGCTTATGGGACTTAACTACGGGGTCATCAGTCCCTAAACTTATGAACTAGCTTATACTAAGGACGGCACAAATATCCATGCCCGAGGGGGGATTGGAACCCCGACCGTAGTGGCCGTGCAGACCGTGACTGGCGCGTCGCAGTGCCCTCGGCCACCGCGGCCGTCCCTGTAACTATTCTGGCAGATTCATTGAGGGCGACATCGACTTGTTTTGCGTGTGCTGATCTGCACCAAACTAGGACGGCGTATTCGCCAACGGCGGAGGCTAGAGATAGGGCTGACGTTCTAACAACCTTTGGTCTTGCGCCCCAAGTCGAACCCGTCAGTCGTCTCAGAATGTTGTTTCGACCACTAACTTTCAGTTTGGTATTAAGGCAATGTTATTTAAATGTCAGAGCTCGGTCTAAAGTAACGCCCAAGTATTTAGGGTTTTGGTAGTGTTCCAAGTCAACACCCCTCCACCTCACTTGCAGCTGTAAGACGTGCTGAGAGAATGTTGACCCTATTAGTTTCAAATGTTTGTAGACTTATCGGACTCAACTGCGTGGCCATTAGTCCGTGGCTTACAAACTAATTAAACTAATGTAAACTAACCTAAAGACAACACAAACACCCATGCCCGAGGGGGGATTCGAACTCCCGACGGCGGACTGCCGCGCGCACCGCAACACGGCGCTCCAGTACTCACGGCTAATCCGACGCGGCGACCCTACTAGTCCAGCTCACACATTAACCTACACATAGCCTGGGTAGCATGATTGCGATCAGCCCATAATGTGTCGGTTGTGGAAATTAATAATTCTCTCTCTTCCTAATGGGCCTCGTCTGTAAACAAAACTGAAGAGACAAACAACGGATTGCCAGCTTGTATAACAAAACATCGGGAAAAGTTGCCCCGTGGTGGGTGATCAGCAGGTGTAAGGCCCTGCACACGGTGAACATGATACGGATAAAGGGGTTGCTCGTAAGCTATTCTCCTTGCTGAACTTGGAGATGTACCGCATGCCAGGACTGCTTGTCTTGTACTGATTCCTCTTTTAGCCGGTACGTCACGATCGTCGTCAGGCGTATGAGCAATACGTAGTCTTCCTCGGTCAGTAGGCCGTGGTGGTACAGATCAGAGCCGTGCATTCAGCCACGTTTACTCGCCACAGCCCAACCGTAGCAGACTGTACTCGAGGTCTGTACAGTGGTACAAAACGAGTTTCCCTTTAACACGTTCACGCTCTAGCGCGTGTAAACATTACTTGAGTCAGGTGCAGCTCACGCTGTGGCGCGTGCTGCGACCTACCATCCTATATGCATATGTTTTATGATATACCTTGTATGTACTGTTTATATTGTTCATTTGTTGTTTTCACAAAAATACAAATGCAAATAAACTGAAAACTAAAACCAAAACATTCAGTGGCTCAAAACTATGAAAAGATATTGTCAAAATACGATCACGCGCAAGAGCGTGAAGTGGCACCTAACATCATCGCGCCAGAGCGTGAACGGCAGCGAACGTGTTAAAAGACATGATACGAAAGCTACTCAATAAAGAAACAGCATACCTTTACTCATCCTCATAATTTTGATGGTCCTTCTCATAATAGTCTCCCATGAATGCATTGCACTTGTCCCAGCATTTCTGCCAGTCTTCAAATACATGCTGGAAACCAGTTTGTGAGAGGTCCTTCGCCGGCCGCGGTGGCCGAGGGGACTGAGGCGCTCCAGTCACGGTCTGCACGGCCACTACGGTCGGGGGTTCGAATGCCCCCTCGGGCATGGGTATTTGTGCCGTCCTTAGTATTAGCTAGTTCATAAGTAGTTTGTATGTTTAGGGATTGATGACCCCGTAGTTAAGTCCCATAAGCTCTACAATTACTTTTGGTGTTACACTACAGTAACGCAATAGACTGAGAACTGCTAAGTCCGCTAAGTGGGCCAGTGCACTGCGCGTCGTTGCTGGGTGCGAGGCATCGCGGCTCAGCCGCCAGAGGACGGGCGTGTCGTGTTGCTACGCAACTGCAGTGCTGTCATCGCGTGGCGAGTGCCGCGGGGTAGGCGCGGCGCCGCGCGGCCTATCGCCTCAGTCGCTGCCCGCCTGCGGTCAGCGGCGGACGACGCCGCCGGAGGCGGCACGGTCTTCCGTCCAACATGACGTCCAACATGGAGTCGACACCAATCTCCAAAAGGCTTAGTACAAGAAGAGACTCCTTTGATTCCGTCAAAAGCGAAACAAGTGTGTGTGAGGACAAACTTGCGGATGTTGACGCCTACCTCAAAGACCTAACAGAGGAGCTAAAAATTAGAAAGTTAAGCACCAGTGTCATTCCACACATCAAAAAATACCTTGTACAGGCTGCCCTCCGTGAATCAAAACTTGAAGGACAAATCATTGAATTGAGAAACGAGAACAAAAGACTCAATAAGGCCCTTGAAATCGCCAATGTGCAAATATCAAGACACGATTTGGACTCAGCCGAAAGCCTGCAACTTGCCAGACTGGAGGGTCAAATCGACATACTGAAGGAGCAAAACAACAAACTGATCGGCGACCTGGATTCGAAGGATTTGGACATTATCAGTTTAAAAGTTCAGAATGGAAAACTACAGGACGAAATTCAAAAATTACAAGGAAAAATCACAGAAGAGGAAGAAGTTGCCAAGCTGGAGGCAGAGCTACGAATATTAAAAGAAGAAAACAAGATAATCAGGACGACCAGTCAGACACCCACGTATGCAATGATGGCAGCAGCCCCGTCGCAAACACCGAGGCAGTCGTCGGCCATCGAAACTAGAATACAGAGGGCTAAAGAAAAACAGGGAAACGTCCTGTTTTTCAAGGCAACAGATAAAAAATCGACTAAAGAGGTGATGGCCGAAATAACCAGAACAATCAATCCAAAAGAAGACAGGGTCAAAATCAAGGGAATCAGGTCAACTACCAACACTGTAATCGTGGAAACGGCTACTAAGGCTGACGCTCCTAAGGTTGCTGAGAAGACCGCCACCCTTCGAAACATACAATGCGAGGAAACTAGAAAGAGGAGACCAATGGTTATAATCCATCAGGTTCCAACATACCTTAAGGATGAAGAATTTATGGAGCAACTATACGAAATAAATCTCAGAGACCACATCCCCAAGGACGAATTTAACAAAGAGGCATGTCTTAAATTCAAAACCGGACGGAAAACAAGCAATAAGGCGAACAATGTACTTGAAGTTAGCCCCAGAATATGGTGCATTCTTATCAAGGCCGAGCGAGTATATATTGATTTTGAATCCCTAAAAGTTAAAGACTTCGCTAGAGTATCAAGGTGTTATACATGTCAAGATCTAGGCCACTCAACAAAGCAATGCAAGTTAAAAGAACCTGTGTCCTACAGATGTGCCAAACCAGGGCACGTTAAAGCTGACTGTCAAAATGACGAAGTCGCATGCATTCCGTGCATGTACCGCAAACGAACATGTAGCCACAGAGGAGGACCAGACTGTGTAACACATAAGCACCTCTTGGACAAGATAATAAATAACACCGATTATGGATTATAACCAACAACAAGAGTTACCAGGAAGCCACTACAACCCACAACCTCAACAACACCACCCCCCTCAACAGAGGAAGAAGTCACCGTCGACCAGGGCACGCTCATGGCAGCGCGCCATCGCGTGGCGGCGGCAGATGGGCTTCATTCCACCGCCGGTCGGTGAACTGGACCTCGGCTGCATCCCGTCCCTGGTCGCCTCAGACGTCGCACAACAGCAGTTCCTGTACGCTGCAGAATACGTCGAGGACCTGAGTAGGCGCGGCGCCATAAACCATGAAGACGCCAGAATAATCAAAAGATGCTTTCTTGATAGTATGATTGCACAAATTAACCTAATGTATAGAATAGAAGAATTAGAAATAGATCTAACTCTTACTAACACTGTAGATATAGGTTTTGTTAATAATGAACTAGATGTAGATTTAGGTAGTAATGAACTAACACCACGTGAGGATAAACAAACAGCCGACATGGAAACTCAAACAAATATAACTTACAACACCCAAAGTCACAATATACCTAAGGATCGGATCACTGCTAACCTAAAAAACCTAGCTAAGCAAGTAGAAGAAATAGAAAATGGTATCGAGATCCTTGAAGTAGACATTAAGGAGGATGAAAAATCTAAAAGCCTCAACACCAAAAAACCAGAACCAACACCACATACAGACAGTAACATAGATAACATAAAAACAAAGGATCTTTTCGCAGTCAACCTAAACAAAGTAGCCAAAAGAGTAGTGGAAATAAAGGAAGGCCTAGAAATAACAGATGAGAACATACAGGAGGATGAAATAAATAGTACCCCTAACGAAATAACAATCACTAAAAAAAACTTCACTCTAAACGCTTCCACACCAAAAATATATAACGTAGACAAATGTAAACACAAAATAAGACCGATCGCCTTTGTGTCGGGGGGTGTCATTGACTCAAGTGGTAAATATACACCTACACAAAACAACACAAATACACACCAATACACCAACACACAACCAAACCTGGAGGCACCAACAACGACAACTAATACAGAAATTACTCACAACGACATAACCCATACTGAGAAGGTTGACACCACTGTATCTGACTCTAATACCACACAACCTACAAACTTAGTAATAGAATTAGACCTTGACAAACAACGACGAGCTGAATATGAACTTGACTACCGGACAATGGAGGAAAATGCAAAACTATCAAGACTGGAAAATCCACATACCTTTCAGGCAGCCCTAAGACAAGTGACAAGACAAATGCACCCTAAAGGAGCCAATGTCTGCTACCCAATAGCAGAACAAACTGACAGACTGGTCTTGAAGGCACTCAGTCTCCCCACAGACGGACTTGGACTCTGTGACATCCTTAGAAAGGCTTGCTCCAGGAGAGGCGAAAGCTTCAACCTGGAGGAAGCCTACCGAGACATGGCTAGGGCATACGGGAGGGTGTACCTAGATCCTACACTTGAGGGTCCCAGATGCATGGTTTGGACCCACTACCCATGAAAATTCTACAACTAAATGCACAAGGTAGTACACTCGCCTGTATGGAACTAACCAGGTTAATAGAGGAACAGGAAGTGGACATTGTTTGCCTCCAGGAACCACACCTAAGAAACGGCAAAATTACAGGAATGCCTCACAAATACACAACCATTCACCATACTGACGCTAAGGCAGCCATAATCGTCACTAATCCGCAATACACCATCACACAGATATCTCACCTCTGTACCACGCACCTTGTCACTGTGGAAATAATCATAGGAAGCACTAAGTGGGTAGTTGCCTCAATGTATGCGCAATATTCGCACGACAATGAGCCCTATCTACACTACATAGACTGCCTATCCAATATTACTAATAACAGGCACTTAATCATTGCCACGGACATAAACGCCTGGTCCACTCGTTGGTTCTCTAACACAACTAATGTCAAAGGGGAAATGGTCAACCAACACCTTGACCTCAATAACCTATTCGTGGCTAACTCACCCAACCAACCGCCTACTTACAGAGGACCAGGTGGAACTAGTAGTCGTATAGACATTACAGTTGTCAACTCCAAAACCCTTCCACTAGTGAGGGGTGGCGGGTACTTGACGGTGCCATCCATAGCGACCACAATCCCATCATAATACACATAACATCTATATGTACACACATCGACGAGACACAACGACGACTGTGTTTTAACAAAGCGGATAGAAGCAAATTACAACATATAATAGAGGACGCTCATATAAATGAATTAATGGGATCGGTGGACCTAAGAGCTCATGCTCTGACGACCATATTACAGACAGCGCAAAATTCCTCCGTACCGACTGCAAAACTGAACAAAAATAGATCCCCTTGGAACAACAGACTAACTGCACTAAGACAGGACTCAAGACGTAAGAGAACATGGTACCAAAGGGCTAAAACCGAGCAAGAAAAACGATACTGGCAACAACTCTATTTGACAGCCAAAAAGACTTACAAAGACGAACTCTTGCAGACCAGACAACAACACTGGAACACACACATAAAACAACAGATACAAACAAACATATGGGGAGAACCTTTTAAAATTTGCACGGAGCGCATCAAAACACCTTTTGTTCTATCGACACTAAAACGTGAAGACGGCACAAACACCGAGGGATGGAGAAGTTCAGCAGAATATCTGCTAAACAAACTCCTACCTGACGACACCAACACAGATGATGATGCGTTCCACACAACACTCAGACACAACACCAACACTGAATATGACAACAATGCCGTCACCATTCCTTTTGCACAGGAAGAGGTTGCCATTGCAATCTCCAAACTAAAAAACAGGAAAGCACCAGGCCCTGATGGAGTTTACTCGGAAACCATCAAAATGGCCGCACCACAGATCATACCCTTCATGACCAACTTATTAAATGACGCCTTACGGCTGGGACGGGTACCTGCTCCCTGGAAACTGGCAAATGCAGTGATCATTAAAAAAGCACCTGACAAGGACCCACTGAACCCCAAATCCTATAGGCCAATTTGCCTAATTAACAACCTGGCTAAGATCCAGGAACGTCTCTTGTGCGAACGTATACAGTCGCACAGGGAGCTACTAGGACTTAATCCTACGCAGTATGGTTTCAGACGAGGCAAGTCAATTGATGACGCCCTACATGCGGCAACTGATATGGTCCACTCAACAACACTCAAATACGCCTTGGCCATTCTTGTGGATATTGATGGCGCCTTTGATAATCTTTGGTGGCCGGCACTGTTCACAAGACTACGGGAGCTAAGGGTACCTAAGGCCCTTTATAACAGTATTTTAGACTACTTCAAAAATAGGGCAGTTGAATGGCGTAAGGACTCTCAAAAGGTGGTAAAGCAAATCACCAAAGGGTGCCCCCAGGGATCGATCTGTGGACCCGTCTTCTGGGACATAACCTTTGAACCACTCCTGAACCTACTGGGGCAACAGGAGTTGGTCAAAGGCACTGTCGCGTATGCAGATGACCTACTTGTTTTGGTTACAGCTGACTCGAGAATGCAATTAGAACACAAGGCAACACATGTCCTGGCAACTATAGGACAATGGTGCACACAGAACAAATTACAGATGGCAGCACATAAGACAGTCTACATATTACTAAAAGGAACCCTAATCAGGGACCCAACAATAAAACACAACAACATCAAAATACGCAGAAAACACAATATACGTTATCTTGGTGTCCAATTGGACGAACGCTTGACCTTTAATGTACATATACGACTGACGACCGACAGGGCCACCAAGATGACTCAAAAACTTGCCAGGCTAAACACCACAACGTACAGACTACCTACACAAACACTACGTACATACCACATAGCCCTCTTCGAGTCAGTAATCTGCTTCGCGGCCAGTTCATGGGCACAGCGTCTGGCACTACAGACCAACGTTGCCACTGTTAGGAAAGGTCAAAGAAGTGTCCTATTAAGGCTAACTGGAGCCTTCAACACTACCTCAGACGAAGCACTCTGCGTGGTACTGGGGATACCACCAATAGACCTTACCATACGACTAAGAGCTGCTATGTACTGGCTGAAGGCGGGGAAATACGACAAGGTCCACGAACTTGTTGGACAAGAGATAACAGAACGGAGGCAACTAATTAAATGGAGAATGGACGCATGGCAAAGGGAATGGGAAAACTGCGAGAAAGGAAGACGTGTCTATGACTTTTTCCCGAATATAAGGGAACGTCTTCGAATGGGTCATATCAATCCCAGCCGGGGTATGATCCACTTCCTAACGGGACACGCCCCCTACCCCACACACCTCACACGTGTTGGTCTCAGTGACAATCCATGCTGTACGTGTGGAGAAATTGGGACCCCAGAACACACTGTCATATACTGTCAGCTCTACAAAACACACACTCACACTATGTTTGACACGACTAAAGACCTAAACGAACTAATACGAGATAAGAACGGATGGGACATAATGAACAGGCTGACGGACGAAGTCTCACTACAAAAAAAAACACGAGTACACACAGAACGTAAGACGTAATGCAACACGAAACGCCCACAACAGAAGACAAAACACTTACGATGAATCTGACACTGAAAGCACAAACAGTACAGATTACACCACAGATGACAGCCCCGACACAGAGGATGTATAAATACTTGCGAAATATAACCTACAGATATAGCCAATCATAAGTGTCTCAAAATGAGAAAACTCCAGGATGGCAGGGCTCAAAGTAAATTCCGAGGCCTCCCACCCTGGACTTTCCTCTCTTATTCTTCAGACTGTCACTCAAAGCAATCTTTCCTATCTTCTATTATTCTCTTCTTAAAATAGTTGATGTTTTTAAGTTGCCTTTCTATTTTCCTTATGATAAGTTTTTACGCTTTTCTTTGTATTATTTATCTAATTACTGTAAATGTATAAAGAAAATAATGTATCATAGTCGCATAAATGTATCACATAGATTTTGTAATCACGACCAGCTATATACCCAAAGGCAGCTGGTTCGCAAGAAGGGTAAATAAATAAATAAATAAATAAATCTACAAACATTTTTAACATTAACAAAAAACTGAAATTGAAATCAAAACCTAACCCATAATTAAAATATACAGATACCAAGCAAACTAACGTCCTGGACTTATTTACAATATTGATTATACAGCTTAATGCCTAACAAAATATAATATTGCCGAAACTGATAGGTATAAAATATTTCGCGTCGTATTGCACAGCATTTGCACAGAGACAAGAATTTTGGTCGATGTTTGAAAATTGTTATTTATAGTATTATTTATGATACCGTCCAAGCAGTGGAACATACTGAACAGTTTCAAATTTGGCATGTAACAAAGTAATAAATATAGTGCAAAATAGATCATTTAATATTCAGTAGTTAAGTTACTATAAATTCGTATTTGAAACCATTAAGCTATACAAACATTTGAAACATTTTTGAGAGGTCCTTTAAAATCGCCTCCGCAGTCGTCACTACTGCTTCTTGTGATAGATAATGCCTCCCACGAAGGCGTTTCTTCAAGGTGGGGTGAGAGAAAAAAGTCACATGGGGCTACATCCGGACTATAGGGATGGTGAGGGAAGCACTTCACGTTGATTTTTGCAACATATTTAGCAACAACATTGGCGATTTGCATCCGCACATTATCGTGGTGCAACATCCAGCCTGCTTCATGGAAATGTGGTCTTTTGTGCCTGAAACGGAATTGCAATGTTTTCAGGACATCCATTTAGTATTGTCCAGTTATTGATCTTCGTGCAGGTACGACATGCTGATAAACCATTCTATGAATATCAAAGAATGAGATGACCATAACTTTCCCAGCAGATAAACCACTTTTGTTTTTTTGGGGGTTGGTGATGAAGGAGGTTTCAACACTGAGCTTTGCTGTTTGCTCTCAGAATCAAAATGGTGTAGCCACGTTTCATCAGCAGCGATTACATTTGATCTCTGGATCTGTACGCAGACCTGCACGTGAATGTCATTTCGTTCGAGAATCAACAGTCTTGGAACCCATCACGCACAAACACATCTCATGTATAATGTTTCTGTCACTAACGTGGAGGTGGCACCCAATGAAATTTTTATTATTTCAGAAAGTGGTCTTAGGGTAATTCTTCGATCTTCTTTCACAATGACAGCAACAGTGTCGATGTTTTCTTCCGTAAGAGAAATAATTGGAGCATTGGGTCCACCTTCCTTTGAAATTGATTGTCTCCCCTCTTTAAACATTTTAAACCACATTCGAGCTGTGCTGTAGGGAATAACAGACTGTCCATATACCTCCTGTAACACTGTATAGGCCTCATCTGAAGATTTCTTGAAAGGAATGCAGAATTTCAAAGCCGCGTATTGTTCCTCGCATGTTACCTCAATTGCAGCGGTAGGCGGTACTGAACATGTCTGAACGTGCCTGCCTCTCACAGGCGGGAACCGGGAGTACCAACAATGACACTGCAACTGCGTGATTGTTTCTCATTGAGCTAAGAGAATATTCTAGGATTAAATCTTATCGCGGGAAATTATGACCGTAACAAGTTACGATCATTCTTTACTGAACAGTTCTCGTACATAACTGCAAAAAATGCAAAAATTTGAAATTCGGTGCCTTCTTTGTTTATGTCTACGTTCGCTGCAGCATATGGTGGGTTCCAATGACGATTCTGGATGAAACTATCCCAATTGGACAAAAATTCAAATGTTTGTTAATCTATGGGACTTAACTAAGGCGGCCAACCGTCCCGGATTCTGCGGGACACTCCCGCATTTGGACTCGTTGTCCCGCATTGCGATAATTACTGAAAATGTCCCATATTCCAGTACTTTTGAAGATGTTGGTCTAAGAGCACAAGCCGAAACTTTTGTGTACAAGCTATGTCATACTGCTAGCAAGTCAACTTCACAATGCATCATCTACGAATAAAGGACAGTCTGCTTACATAAATTAAAAAAAAAAAACTATGCAAATTATCTATTTCAAACTGACAAATTCGCTAGCAGTGGAAGTTGTTTTTGTTTTAAGCTGGTACTGCATTTGGTGATAGGATCACTTAACAAACATTTTTTTTTGGGGGGGGGGGCATATTTCGTGTGCGTTAAGTACGTTTCAGTAAATGTAATGGAATATTTTCGGTGCTCAAGGTGGCAAACATGATGTAATATTATCACAGTCTGTATAAACGCATTTAAAATCTGATATGCAAATACAATATCAGCATTCATTTTACTTCCTTCAGGAATAAAAAGGTGGTGAAATTCTGAAAATGCAACAACGAAAGTGAGTAAGCATTGCATGTAGTAAGGCACAATTAAACTCTGCAGTTCATCGAAAGAAGTAGTTTTTTTATCAAATTTCAATTCGAGGTTATTGACAAACAATTCTTTGGGCGGAGTAAGCTACTTATCAAAATGTGTGAAGTACGATCCTCTAAGAGCCGGAACAAATAAAAGTTGTACAGACAACGAAGGTGATAGGAAAAACGTAATGGAGAAAGAATGTGTAAAAATTGTGAGACTAAAATTCAAAAGAGAAGCAAGAGAAAATATTTATGAAATGTAAATAAAGATTGAAAATTAAGAATAAAATGTCACTCATGTTAGATATGTTACTTTAAAAGTAAACGAGTAGGCCTGCTCCGCTCGCCTAAGTTCCTTTTCTACTTTCAGAATATCTGGTACAATGAGTCCTTCACATCCTCGAAATGTCCCGCATTGAGTTTTAATAAAGTTGGCCGCCTTAGACAAAATTACTGTGGTTATCAAAATGTTCAAATGTTTGTATAGTCTATGGGACTTAACTAGGTAGTCATCAGTCCCTAAACTTACAAACTACTTACGAATTAAGACGGCACAAATATCCATGCCCGAGGGGGCATTCGAACCCCCTACCGTAGTAGCCGTGCAGACCGTGACTGGAGCGCCTTAGTCCCCGCGGCCACCGCGGACGGCTGTGGTTATCAGTCCCTAGGCTTATAAACTACTTAATCTTTTGTGTCCCAGCCTCGTCGTAGGTGTCGGTGGCCGAGTGGAATGAGACCGACACAGGAATATAGATAGCACGCTGGTGCAGGTACGGAGGGGAGCAGCCAGAAACTATAAACACTAGAGTAAATTAGAAAGAGATATATATTGCACAGAATGTAACAATACTTAACTTTTACATAGTACTGCAGAATGTTGATACATAGTTGTTAGAGGCCTGCCTAGTGCCTGTACAATAGCAAAGTCTTCACTGGTGCCTATCTGATTACGAAGGTCCTAACTGGTTGCTAACTCAGACCCAAGTGCCGATGTCCTTCAGTGGTGGCCACGAGCGGAGTTGTCGCAGAGGGCGCTCGTGGCTGTCGTCGTGAGAACGGCGCGCCGTGCGTGCATGGCGGCGCGCGGCGAAAGTAGGTGGCGCGCACTTTGCACTTGTGCGACACCACATAACCTAACCTAAGGGCAACACAAGCCTTAGAGCGCACAGCAGCTCCATCGTGACAATCAATTTTGCACAATGTTTTGATCTGTCAGCACGTACTGAGTGCTCGCTGTAGCCGGCCGCGGTGGCCGAGGTGACTGAGGCGCTCCAGTCACGGTCAGCACGGCCACTGCGGTCGGGGGTTCGAATCCCCCCTCGGGCATGGATATTTGTGCCGTCCTAGTTCATAAGTAGTTGATAAGTAGTTTGTAAGTTTAGGGACTGATGACCCCGTTGTTAAGTCCCATAAGCTTAACAACCATTTGAACATTTTTTGCTCGCTGTATCCGTCGACCACCACAGATCAGCACGCGAAATACCGCTGTTCCAGATTACGCCGTATAGCAGTATATTAAATTACAGTTTTAATGCTTAATTATGTAAATATCATATTTTAATTAACTGTTCGTGTGCGCTGACGGACGGCAGAATTGTCGCTGTTAGCTCCCACCCGTCCGGGAAATATCGTATCATCACATCATGAAATTAATTTTTACATTTCAGCAAATAACATACAGTACATTCGCGGCATTTCGTGTACTCTATTGATTTTTATGTGCGGGTCGCCGCGTTCCTCAAGTGATTTGCGAAATACCATACAGTACCTGTTCAACTGATGTAATGGACGATCGATGTAGGATTAGGAGAATAGAGATATACCAGCAAAGTGAAGCTGTCAGCACGGCATCTCGTTGCCCCCGTATAGTATTAAATGTTCAAATGTTTGTAAACATATGGGACTTATCTACTCTGGTCATCAGTCCCTAGTCCTACAGACTACTTAAACTAACTTATGCTAAGAACAATAAATACACCTATGTCCGAGGGAGGACTCGAACCTCCGACGGCGAGCAGTGGCGCGCTCCGCAGCTAGGCGCCTTGAAACTCTCGGCCACTCCACCGCGGCTGTACGGTACTGAATGATGCAAGCTGAATTATGAGGGCCGTACTTCTACCATAATGACTTAACATAGGCTCAGCATTGAAGAACAAGCCATTGTGGTACCTTTATTAAAGGGCAAAGGAAAATGGTAGTACATGTCCTTTACAATTGCTAGAATCTAATGGGGTACTAAAAGTGTCACGGATACATCCCAGATCATTAATGTAAAATACAAACAAACCTTGTTATAGGTTATTTCAAAATGTTTTATCAGATTTCACGGACCTATTTAGGTTTATATTCCGTGGATCATTTGTACGTTAATTCGTAATGATGTGAAACGAGTCATAGTACAGTCACATCATACACTAATTTGTTTATATTGCGTCAACCGGAACATTTATAAGCGGTTTTTCTTTAAAAAAAAATACGCATATGAGTGATTCACCGAGCGAGGTGGTGCAGTGGTAACGCACTGGACTCGTATTCGGAAGGGCGGTGGTTCAAATCCACCCCCGGCCATCCAGATTTAGGTTTTCCGTGATTTCCCTAAATCACTCCAGGCAAATGCCGGGATGGTTCCTTTCAAAGGGCACGGCCGATTTCCTTCCTCGTCCTTACCCAAAACTCCGAGGGTTAGCTCCGTCTCTAATAACCAAGCTGTCGATGGGACGTTAAACGCTAAGCTTCCTTCCTAAGATAGTTATTCCTACCAACCACCTGTTATAGACCATAATTCTAGAAATTCTTATACAGAATAGAAGGATTTAGACATGATGTTGTGGCGATTTTGTGTGGCTTGTTATATTGGCTCCGAAGACCGCTTACGCTGAAACAATTTATTTTATTTCGTTACCAGTTTCGGCAGAACTAACTGCCATCCTCAGATTCATAAAACAGTGTGTTCTCGTCGTCGTTGAAATGGGACTGTGCTCAAGTTATAAAATATCTTACCATACTGGGGCGAGGCATTACTGAAATAATTTGTATACATCACGAGCACAAACGGTCCAATTCTCATACATATTGCCTCGAAGACAATTGGAGAAGATTCATCACTCTCCTCCGGTTTCACAGTTATAGAAATGAAGATCTGCAATAATAATTTTAAAAAATGCGACGGTCGCTGTGGTCTTTTACATATTCAAATGCATAGGACATAAGAACGTGCGGAAAACGAATTTATGTATATATCTAAGTGTGTGACACTTTGTATGAAATCATTTTCCTCACTTACGATTCACGTCATATCTTGCGATGTATGGAAATCAGAGTTCGAGTCCTGGTTGGGCACAAATTTTCATACGTCAGTAATCACTTGTACAGGTAATGTAGAATCATATTCGAAATTAGAAATTAATATCATCTAAATAAATTTTGCGGTACAACTCGAGTAAAAGTAGCGGTCGCTTGACGAGACATATGAAGAGTCATCAGGAAGTCAAAATGTTCAAATGTTTGTATAGTCTATGGGACTTAACTACGGGGTCATCAGTCCCTAAACTTACAAACTACTTATGAAATACTTACGAACTAGGACGGCACAAATATCCATGCCCGAGGGGGGATTCGAACCCCCGACCGTAGTGGCCGTGAAGACCGTGACTGACGCGCCTCAGTCCCCTCGGCCACTGCGGCCGGCCAGGAAGTCGTGTACTTTGCTGATGACAAGTGACGCGCTGAGGTTAACAGTAAGCGGAGCAGAGACTAATGGGGAATCATTTTAGCGACGCAAGTGGCTAAATCCTTTGACTTATACGACTGTAACAGCACGGCGTCTTGGAAGGAGCCACTCGGAATGGGTGAAGCCTGGCCGACTGTTTGCACGCCACTGTCCTCTACATCTACATACATACTCCGCAATTCACCGTAAGGTGCGTGGCGGAGGGTACACTGTACCACTACTAGGCATTTCCTTTCCTATTCCAATCCCAAATTGAACGAGGAAAAAAAGAATGCCTATATGCCTCCGTACGAGCCCTAATTTCTCTTATCTTGTCTTTGTGATCTTTACGCGAATGTAAGTAGGCGGCAGCTAGATCGTACTACACACAGCTTCAATTTCCGGCCCTCTAAATTTACTTAACAAAAATTCACGAAAAGAACGTCGTCTTTCTTCCAGCGATCCCCAATTGAGTTGCCGGAGCATTTCTGTGACACTCGCGCATTGGTCGAACCTACCGGTAACAAATCTAGCTGCTCGCCTCTGAACCGCCTCTATGTCTTCCTTCAAACCGATCTGCTGCGGATCCCAAATACTTGAGCAATACTCAAGACGTGGTCGTACAAGGGTTTTATACGCGGTCTCCTTTACAGGTGAAGTACATCTTCCCAAAATTCTCCCAATAAACCGAAGTCGGCTGTCTGCCTTACTCACAACTGTCCTTACATGTCCGTTCCATTTCATATCGCTCTGCAATGTTACGCCTAGATACTTGAACGACGCGACAGCATCAAGAAGCTCACTACTAATGCTGTATTCGAACATTATAGGATTGTTTTTTCTACTCATGCGCATCACCTTACATTTTTCTACATTGAGAGCTAGCTGCCATTCTTCGCACCAACTAGAAATTTTGTCTAAGTCAACCTGTATGATATTACAGTCAGTTACAGACGACACCCTCCCATACACCACAGCATCATCAGCAAACAGCCGCAAATTACAACTTACTCTGTCCATCAGATCATTTATATAGATAGAAAATAATAGCGGTCCTATCACACTCCCCTGGGGCACGCCTGGCGATACACTCGTCTCTGATGAACACTCGCCGTCGAGAACAACGTACTGCGTTCTATTACTTAGGAAGTCTTCCAGCCAGTCACAAATCTGTGAACCTATTCCATAAGCTCGTATCTTCGTTAGCAGTCTGCAGTGTGGCACCGCGTCGAACGGCTTTTTGAAGTCGAGAAAAACACAATCCGCCTGTTGCCCTTCGTCCATGGCTCGCAAGATGTCATGTGAGAAAAGGGCAAGCTGAGTTTCACATGAACGATGTTTCCTAAACCCGTGCTGATTCATGGAAAGAAGCTTTTCCGTTTCAAGGAAATTTACTATATTCGAACTGAGAATATGCTCCAAAATTCTACATGAAACTGATGTTAACGATATTGGCCTGTAATTGTATGGGTCAGTTCTCTTTCCTTTGTTATACACGGGAATCACCTGCGTTTTTTTGCAATCAGTAGGAACTTTGCGCTGAATTAAAGATTCGCTATAAATGCAAGCTAAGTAGGGGGCCAACGCCGCAGAATAGTTTTTGTAAAACCGAACTGGTATTCCATCCGGACCAGCAGACTTCTTCGTATTTAGCTCTCTCAGCTGCTTCTCTACACCGGAAATACCTATTGCTATGTCCCCCATTTCGGAATTAGTACGTTGATCAAATGATGGTATATTTGTGCGGTCCTCCTGCGTGAAAGATTTCTTAAAGGTTAAATTTAGAACTTCAGCTTTCCGTTTGCTTTCTTTAGCAGCCGTGTGAAGTGGGAGAACGGCAGCGGGTGAAAACTTGTCCCAAGCCCGCGCCTTATCACAAAACGTGCGTGTCCTCCCAGTAAAGGACAGCAGTATTGACGTAAGAGTGTAGCCAGCTGAACAACACACAGACCGCTCGCTCCACCTGCGAGTATCAACCAACTGCTACCAAGCCGACCATTCGGAATCGGGTGGAAACTCCCCCTGTCAGATGACATCTTGCTTTGTTTGTATCATGGTTTGATTATTATAACTCGGGCGTTGTTATTTCAAAGCACTGGTGCACCGAATAATTATCAAAAACGTTCTTAGGACGTTTAATGTAATCTGGGGTCTGAAAGTGGCACATTAGCAATTGCCATTTGCCTTTAATCTCAGAAGGGATAGAATGTAATGGTGTAACTCAGCTGCACTCTGTAGTGTTGTGCATAGCGCGTTATATTTTGAAGTAAATGGTCTTAGGACACTAGTATTAATTAAATGAAGCTACGTTCTGTGTTATTCAGAGCTGTGTCCTCCCTCTTAAATGTGCGTTTGTTCTATTCGCGAACATGCCATCAAATACGTACCAACAAATTGCAAACAGCCGCGGCGGAGTGGACGAGCGCATTGGGGCGCTATGGTCCGATGCGCGAGGCCGTTCCCCGTCGGAAGTTCGAATCCTCCATCGGGCATGTATGTTTTTGTTGTCTTTAGTATAAGATAGTTCGTAAGTAGTTTTTAAGTTTAGGGACTGACGACCCCCCCCCCCCCCAATTAAGTCCCATAAGCTTTACAAACATTTGAACTTTTTTTTAAATTGCAAACATGCACATGCACATAAACTGGGGAGCTACTGTATTAATGAATATTGTAAACAATATACTGATACTAGTATTTTTCATAAACAAATTAAGTACTGAAGATACTGAAGTGTATACATTGCAGCAAGCGGCCTCCTTTTCTTTTTTTGCTACACAGTAGGTTGAAAGTAATCAATGAGAATAATGTGTCTACTAATTTTTTTTTTAATCTGCTTTCCTGAACAAATATACTTTTTGTTTATTTTTGGTAACTTTGGGACTTTCGATATTCAATCTCGCTACGACAGCTCTGTGTTCACTAATACCTGTATATGCTTTGACGCTCGTTATGAGCTCAGGATTATTTGTTGCTAAGAGATCAAGTGTATTTTGACATCCATTTACAATTCTAGTTGGCTCATGAACTAATTGTTCGAAGTAATTCTCATAGAATGCGTTGAGTACAATTTCACACGATGTTTTATGCGTCCTCCTGATTTGAAAATATAATTTCGCCAACTGAGTGAGGGTAAATTCAAATCATCGCCTACTATTATCGTGTGAATCGGGTACGTTTTTTGTAATTGTCAACGGGAACGTGTCACCCGGACGGCTGAATCAAAACGTTCCAATGTTTGTGAATCTAAGGGACCAAACAGCTGTGGTCAAAATACTTAAAAAAGCAAGGTAGTGTAGGGTTTAACGACCCGTCGGCAGCGTTTTCATTAGGAGACGGAGCTCACGCTCGGAGTTTTGGGTAAAGGAAATCGGCCGTGCCCTTTCAAAGGAACCATCCCGGCATTTGCACGGACTAATTTAAGGAAATCACTGAACACCTAAATCTGAATGTCCGGGGTGGATTTGAAACACCGTCCTCCACAATGTCAAGTGTGTACCTCGCTCGGTATATAATCTACTTAAACTAACTTTAAGCCGGCCGAGGAGACTAAGGCGCTCCAGTCACGGTCTGCACGGATCCCGGACACTTGCCACGCCGGACTTTTGCCATGCCGGACTTTTGCCACACCTGACCCTTCGACAGGTAGCTGGATTAGCCGTCCCTCAGGCAAGCCCCCCCCCCCCCCCCCCCCCCAGGCAAGGGACGCGCCGCGTCCACCTCCTACTGCCCGCTTTCAAGCCACGTTCTATACAACTTACTTCTTCGACATCTTGGAGAAATATAGAGCTTCTTTTAAATATCCCGAGATCGAAAGATTTATTTACAACTTTTGGGAAACAAAAGCAGTATCGTCATCTGTTTCAGTATGTAATTAGTTCTCGCAAGCATAAAAATAGATCCATTACTCCATTACTGAAAATTGAAAATGTTCAAATGTTATAAAGTCTATGGGAGTTAACGACTGCGGTTATCAGTCCATAGGCTTAAAAATTACTGGAAATAACTTAAAGTAACCTTAGGACAAAACACACACACGCGCGCGCGCGCGCGCGCGCGCGCGCACACACACACACACACACACACACACACACGCACACACACATACACACGCGCGCGCGCGCGCGCTCGCGTCCGAGGGAGGACTCGAAACTTCGACGGGCAGTAACTGCGCGATCGACAGCAAGGCTACGCTTAATGATTGCGAGAGATACAGCCCATCGCTATGAGCATGAACAAGAAAGGAACGACGTAAAAGCAATGCTAATGAAAAAAGAAAAAGTAAAGACTAACGACACATAACTGTATGGTGACGAATTACAGTGTTGATACTTTTATCAATATTATTTCGCAATAGCGAATTTTTCTTAGCGTCACTGTATAAGGTATGGATGTTATACCATATTGTGACATATGTCACATGTCACAATTTGGTATAACATCCATACCTTATACAGTGACGCTAAGAAAACTTCGCTATTGCGAAATAATATTGATAAAAATATCAACACTGTAATTCGACACCATACAGTTATTTAACAGATGCCTAAGCAAGGCAATGACGATAACAGCGTAGGTTGTTTTCGTTCTCCCTGGTGCGGGAATACAGATTAAGTTGCGAGTGCTAAGGGATGAATGCAGTTGACTTGTATGTGCAGTCAGTGAGGCATATGGAAGTTTGGGACAGTCCTGGAGTCGTGTTCGGGTAGCCTAGTGGTTAAGGCGACCGCTCGCGAAAAGCGCGAAACCCGGGTTCGAGTCCCGGCCCCCACAAATTTTCATATGTTACAATTTGGTATAACAGCCTACCTCATACAGTGACGCTAAGAAAAATTCGCTATTGCGAAATAATATTGATATAACTAACGACACAGTCTACATTAATTTACTCTCTAAAATCCGATATCTCTTTATATTTAAAGCAGAGACTCCGTCTATTTGTTTATGTGTACGTATTGTATACAATTCTACAGTTTTCTTTCAATGATTATGAAATTTTGTACACGTAAGCTTCGATCCATGAGGACGGTCGCCGCGCCTAAGTTTTAGGATCATGTTTCAACACATAGTTCACGAGATATGACTTCATAAACAATGACATGCGCGAAAAACTGCTGCATCAAACGACAGTGTTGCACATCTTCTCCTAAAACACTGGGCCGATATCAACCAAATTTGGTGCACATATTCCTTACCATGAGGTAACAATGCTGTCTGGGTAAGAACAACATACGACACATGGTTCAGGAGATACGTCATAAACAATATAGTTGCAAGAAACTGCCACATAATGCGACGAGACTTTATTCACACACTGTATGAGAATGACAGTACTTAGCAACTTGAAACCAAATTTAAACATAATTTCAAACCTTTATTGAGCTTATTCTCGCTGACAACCATAGCAAAATAATGAAAGGAAAAAAGTTTCTAGTTTACTACTTTTCCACTGTTCGTGGACTAAAATTACGGCATTCGGTATGACGTCACAATTTATAATTTCTGCACTAAAAATTGTAGCCGCTGGAAATTTTGAAGACAGTATACACGCATATAGTTTAATGAAGATTCTAAATTTTTTCACAGTACGACACGTAGTTCATGATATATGAGCACATAAACAGTAACGTCCATGGCAAACCACACCATCACGCACGCAATCTATTACTTCTTTACTATTATTTACATTCGCAACAGATTTTTTCAGACATACAGCACTTATACAAATGAATATATAAATTGTACAAAATATAAATCAGTAAATGTGTGATCTACATCTACATAAATACTCCGCAATCCATTGTAAGGTGCGAGGCGGAGGGTACACTGTAGCACTACTAGGCATTTCCTTTCGTATTCTACTCCCAAATAGAACAAGGAAAAAAAGAATGCCGATATGCCTCCGTACGAGCCCTAATTTATCTTATCTTTGTGATCACTACGTGAAATGTAAGTAGGTGGCAACAAGATCGTACTACACTCAGCTTCTAATTCCGGACCTCTAAATTTCCTCAACAGAAATTCACGAAAAGAACGTCGTCTTTCCTCCAGCGATCCCCAAATGAGTTCCCAGAGCATTTCTGTGGCACTCGCGCATTGGTCGAACCTACTAGTAACAAACCTAGCTGCTCGCCTCTGAACTGTTTCTATGTCTTCCTTTAAACTGATCTGCTGCGGGTTCCAAACACTTGAGCAATACTCAAGACGTGATCGTACAAGCGTTTTATACGCGGTCTCCTTTACAGATGAAGTACATCGTCCCAAAGTGCTCCCAATAAACCGAAGTCGGCTGTCCGCCTTACTCACAACTGCCCTTAAATGTTCGTTCCATTTCGTATAGCTCTGAAATGTTACGCCTAGATATTTGAACGACGCGACTCCATCAGGAAGCTCACTACTAATGCTGTATTCGAACATTATGGGTTTGTTTTTCCTACTCTTGGGCATCACCTTACATTTTTTATTTTATTTTATTTTTATTTATTTATTTATTTTACTTTGAGAGCTAGCTGCCATTCTTTGCGCCAACTAGAAATTTTGTGTAAGTCATTCTGTATGTTATTACAGTCAGTTAAAGATGACACTCTCCCATACACCACAGCATCATCAGCAAACAGCCGCAAATTACAAGTTACTCTGTTCATCAAAACATTTATATAGATAGAAAATAATAGCGGTCCTTCACACTCCCCTGGGACACGCCTGACGATACACTCATCTCTAATGAACACGCGCCGTCGAGAACAACGTACTGCGTTTTGTTACTTAGGAACTCTTCCAGCCAGTCACAAATCTGTGAACCTATTCCATAAGCTCGTATCTTCGTTAGCAGTCTGCAGTGTGGCACCGGGTCAAACGCCTTTTTGAAGTAGAGAAAAACACAATCCGCCGGTTGCCCTTCATCCATACCTCGCAAGATGTCATGTGAGAAAAGGACAAGCTGAGTTTAACATGAACGATGTTTCCTAAACCCGTGCTGATTCACGGAAAGAAGCTTTTCCGTTTCAAGGAAATTTACTATATTCGAACTGAGAATACGCTCCAAAATTCTACAGGAAACTGATGTTAACGATATTGGCCATTAATTATCGGGGTCAGTTCTATTTCCTTTCTTATAAACGGGAGTCACCTGCGCTTTTTTCCAGTCACTTGGAACTTTGCGCTGAATTAAATATTCGCGATAAATGCAAGCTAAGTAAGGGGCCAATGCTGCAGAATAGTCTTTGTAAAACCGAACTGGTATTCCATCTGGACCAGAAGAATTTTTCGTATTTAGCTCTCTCAGCTGCTTCCCTACACCGGAAACACCTATTACTATGTCCTCCATTTCAGAATCAGTACGTTGATCAAATGATGGTACATTTGTGCGGTCCTCTTGCGTGAAAGATGTCTTAAAGGTTAAATTTAGAACTTCAGCTTTCCGTTTGCTTTCTTCTATTACTGCCCCGGAATGATCGAGTGACTGGATAGTGGGCTTTGACCCGCTTATCGATTTCACATAGGACCAGAATTTTTTCGGGTTCTCGGAAAGATCTTTTTCTAAGGTAAGGGTGTGGTAATTATTGCATGCTTCGCGCATCGATCTTTTTATAGACGCACGAATCTGTACTAACCTTTGCCTGTCATCATTTGCGTGTTCGTTTTTGAACCGAGACTGCAAGACTTTGCTTTCTCAGTAGCTTTCTCACATTATTATTATACCAAGGTGGATCTTTTCCGTCCTTAATCGACTTTACAGGTACATATGTCTCTAACTCTTTATGTACAATGCACTTAAATTTAGTCTACAATTCCTCAACATCCATAATACCGGAACTAAACGATGCCCATTCATTTTCTAAGTGCGATCCTAACAATTGCTTATCGGCTCTTCCCAACAAAAACACGCTCCTAGCCGTCTTGATTGGTTTATGAACTTTGGTCACCATCGACACTATGACGATATCATGATCACTAATTCCTGTCTCTACACAGACATCGTCAATATATACTGCGATGGATCAAAACTTTTCACATCAGGCATTACGTTTTATTACATTTCTTATTTACTGCCAAGAAACTTCTGTATTCCAATGAGCCTAAGGAAATTCCTGAAAGCTGAGAGTGCTGTTGAAAACTTTGAAGCAACTTTTAATTGTGAAGCGCAAAGCGCTGTAGGAAGAAGCAATAGACATCTATAGAGCTACAAGGAAAGGAAGAGAATGAAACAGTACATCCGACTAATACCCCTTATTTACGACAGATCTGGCTTTTTAACTAAGAGCCTGCGGTTTGCAGTGGGACTTGCATTTTCTATAATGATTAATATATTACAGGGCAATCTACTCAATACTGTGGAGTGTATTTGAAATCTCTAAGTTTCTCACACGGACAGCTTTCTATCACTTGCTAAGGCATGGGCTCTCCACAGAAAATATTCATATTATATCCTGGACAAGTCACAAGAAATATTGATTTTAGTCAGGAAAGAAGGAAGGAATATTAGCGTTTAACGGCCCGTCGACAATGTGGTCATTAGAGGCGGAGCTTACGCTCAGATTGTTTGGATAAGGATGGGGAAGGAAATCGTAATTTGAAGTTTTTATGTATATTATGCTTGTAAGTATGGTGTGGTACAGCAAATCTCCAAGAGTATTATACGAACTTTCATGGGGTTTCGTACGTCAACTGAGAGTACCTTGGGGCAACATATAAGCTTCATTTCATCAAAATCGGATCATGGAAAGGAAAGATGTAATTTGTAGTTTCTGGTGTATGTTACGCTTGAATTGCTGCCTAGTGTAGCAAACATCCGATAGAGGCACTGTTACATAGTACACCAAATAACTAATAACTGGCGATGCTACGTTTTATATGCGCATAACTAAGGCGTAATACACTGAAACAAGGGCTACGATTTTCCTTACGGCAGCGGTGTAGTGTATTGATGTTGAATCCTTTTTGAAAAATCAGTCACGTACAATGAGGGGAATAATTCTTTGTGTAACTAATGAAATAAACAATTTTATTCCAATCAGTAAATTAATGATCCCCCTAAAGCGAATATTTCGTTGCCAACGTTAACATAATAAACCGCTGCCTCTCCAAGTAAAATTTATTACAGGTAGAACACAAAAATTTTGTTCTTCCTAGCTGTGTCCCATATGTTTTGCAATGTCATGGAAATAAAAGTTCATCTTTTGATAGGTATAAACACTAAACTGTATATATAGTAGAAATATCTATGGAGTGAGCATTGAATTCTGTGCATGTTCTCAACATTAAGCTGGAATTACCACGTGATATTGAGACAAATCCACTCTTCCCACACATTTACTTGCTATTACGATTAGTTTGTACCGCATTGTTTGCGAAGAAGACCCACCTCCTTTTTGCAGAGCAACCACATAACATGAAATAATATGTAAATAAATGTGTCATAGAAGCAACAACTAAGTTGAGGAAGCGTCGCTAAAAGGTCCATTAATCGAACAAAAAGGGACCAAGATAAAGTCAGCGATTAGTAGATTTTTCCCAATATCATGTGACATTTGCACCTTAATGTTGAGAATACAAAATCTGTTCTGCGCATCTGGAAGCTCACTCCAGAGATATTTCTGCTCTCTGCCTGCCACTAGAGATAATATACATACGCGAGCGACAAACTCACCAGAAACGAATCTGCTTTCATAATTGTTCGGTACAATATTGTGATTAAAATGTGAAATTACTTACTTTTGGTGCGGACTACATTATGATAGAGAAGGACGTCTTCTTTTGCAGATACAATGGCATCTAGTTATAATCCGACTTCTGATATATAGTTCTACTACACAAGGTAGATTTCAAATTCGTGCTTTACGAAATAATCACTGAAGGACGTGGGGACATGTATTAGCTGAAACAGTGGCCGATGCTGCTAACACAGTCAAGACAATTCACTGGAAATACTATATTTAATGGAAGAGACGATCACCTGACGCCATTCCTTCAACGATTACTCAGACTTACTTTATCGCACATTAATACCACCATGACGTCTTATTTAAACAGACATTAACCGCTCTGTTGACTGAATTACCAGGCTTTCAGCATTCGTCGAGTTTTCGATAATAGGGAGCACTGCATACAGAATAACTACATTGTCCCCAGTGCTACACTGTAACATACTAATACTTCAGCATACACTAACTGTAAGAGATAAACAGTTTAGTACTACATCATGGAACCAATACATGGCGGTGTTATTACCATTTCTCATCTCAACGATAGAAGTGTTTCCAGAAGTTTACGCCAAACACAATCTAACATTGAATTTACATCGTTCTGGAGTACGGACTTAAATTAATTTCACTTTATGAACATTCATCGTTTAAGACAATGGCTTCTACTTAAATTTGACATCTTGGCTATGAGAATTGAGTAATTGACAGAGGGATCCAACAAGGATTCTGTTTTTGCTGACCTAGGTCCGGAACCATAAAAAAATATAATATAATTTTAGAAAAAGGGAGATGGGCAGAGAGAGGATAGGAGAAGTAATAAATCAAGGCAGGAATGAATAAATAAATAAATATCCGCGCAACGCTGCGTTTTCAGCTAGTTTGTTAAAGTGTAGTGGGACAGTGTTCAAATCAGTGATCGCAAATACGTTGACTAAACAAGGTAAGAGCATCTGTCTTTTACAGGTCACTTAAAGTCGACATACAATTTCAAAATGTTTCATATGAGAAACTGAAATAATATAGAGTGCAATGTTTGTAACGTACACTGTTCTAGATTGTTTAGGTTTGCTATCCACAGACTCGCAGAGCAAGCAACCTAGTTTTCGAAGGGAAAGGCTATAATTGCTATGATGTGCAATAGAACAGAAAGAAGAAGCACAACTTATGAAACTCGTAATGTAATGTGTGTACTAGTGACCAGTGTGCAGGCCTGGATACCGTGCACGGAAATTCCTGAGCCGGATGTTAGGGACGGAGGAGGAGGAGGAGACACCGGCACCCGACCCTTCGGAGCAGGTAAAAGTGTGGCAAAAGTCCGGCGTGGCAAGTGTCCGGCATGGCAAGTGTCCGGCCACCGTCTGCACGGCCACTACGGTCGGGGGTTCGAATCCCCCCTCGGGCATGGATATTTGTGCCGTCCTAGTTCGTAAGTAGTTCATAAGTAGTTTGTAAATTTAGGGACTGATAACCCCGTAGGTAAGTCCCATAGACTATACAAACATTTGAACATTTTTGAAACTAACTTTAAGCTTACGCTAAGGACAAAACACTCACCGATGCCCGAGGGAGGACTCGAATCTACGAGTGGGTGCGGCCGAGCAAACCGTACCATAAGCGCCTTAGATAACGCGACCATTGCCGAGTAGCTCGGATGAATCAGGTTTATAGTGTGTGCAGGGTCCGACTTCAACGATTTGTCTGAAGGAAACGGCACGGCAGCTGCCATGAACAGAAATCACGTCTTAGTAACGAAAATTTGGGCCGGATCGGAGTTCTAATCCCGACTTACTCCATTTCGTAAGCGGTCGCCTTAACCAGGTGTCTTTGCCCGCTTCCCGGACCGACGGAATCTTCCTAAGCACACACAATACTGATCAAATGTTCAAATGTATGTAAATCTATGGGACTTTGCCACTGAGGTTATTAGTGTTTAGGCTTACCTAACCTAACCTAAGGACAACACACACACACACATATACGTGCGCGCCTGATGGAGGACTCGAACCTCCGACGGGGAGCAACTGCTTGCTCCGCAGAAAAGCGCCTTAGAGCGCTCGGCCAATCCACACTGATTAGCCAGAACATGGTGAGCACCTACCTACTATTGCTATAAACCCGTCAAGACGATACAAACGCCATCTAACGAGGAGAGACTGCTATGCAGACATTCGCACGGTGCAGAGTGTTAAAGAGTCACGGAACTCCTACGGAATTTCTGCAGCTTCGCATTTGCAGCGCCGCCAATGACTGGGTCGTATAAACATACCGCGTGACGATTGTCTTCTGCGAGTGTATTTGGAGCGGGGCAGCACATTCAACATGCGGTCGTGTTTCGGAGATTTTGCGACGTTATAAATTGTAGCAGCTATCAAAAGCCGCGCGGGAATACGCGTGATGTCTGGAGCGCCACGTTACGGATCGCGCGGCCTCTCGCGTCGGGTGTTCGAGTCCTCCCTCGGGCGTGTGTGTGTGTGCTGTCCTTAGTTACCCGCGGTGGAATAGCCTAGCGGTCTAAAGCGCGGTTGCTTGCCGTCGGAGGTTCGAGTCCTCCCTGGGGCATGGGTGTTTGTAATCTCCTGAAGTTAGTTTACCTTAGTTTAAGTAGTTTGTAAGCTACGGACTAATGACCACGCAGTTTGGTCCGATAGATTTACAAACATTTGAACATTTTTTTCTGTCCTTAGTTTACGTAGCTTGTGAGTCTAGCATCTGATGACCGTGGTAGCATTAAATATAGCAAGTTCTCAGCTTGTATGATGCCATTTTTCTGCCCGTCGGAGGGCTAGCGTCGCTTCAACTGCGCTTTTTCCCATACAGAGCATCGCGTCCGTGTTAGACTGTGGCATCAGCGAGCGTGATGCCTGAGTGTAGAATGGGAAAGGCGCACGGTCTGAGTTTGGCCGAGGTTGGATTGTGTTGGACTGGAAGTTCCGCAAGAGCATTTAGGAAACTGCAACACTTTTCGGATCTTGGAAGCGTGCAACAAATGGCGGAACCACTTCCAAACATTGGCGGGTTGGACGCCCACCACTCATTACAGACGTCTGATGTCGTATGTTGGGCCGACGGGTAAAAGGGGACAGGCAGCGAACTATTCATTTACTCATGTGCTTATTTTGAGAACTGCTGCCTATCTTATATGGCAGGTCGATCATTTTAATTTGCTAGTTACATGACTGTTATTTTACGTTACTGTGTTTATTAGACAATCGAGTAAGTGTAAAAAAAATGTAAACTGGTGTATCCGCCACTACGCCGCCAACGGCTGACAGCTCAGCGGTCGTCACTACGACGGCCTCTAGCGCCAGCCACACCAGCGCACGGGGCACGTCGATTACACCACTAGACGGCTAGTGGCGAGTAAACATACCGCGCGGGACCTAGTAGTCAGTAGAGTTGGGCAACATGATTCTTTTTTAGGAATCGATTCTTGCGATACAATCCCTCATTGTGAGTCGGTTCATACGATTCGTTCACAATTCTTTAGTCTGCATTGACGCGATTCTTACTTCTACAGTTTGCTCACAGATGGCAATACATGTCTGTGTCATGTTGCATCTGTTCCTACGATTCGTTCACGATTCTTTCTGGTCTGCGAGGGCACGATTCTTACAAAATGCCGAAAACGTGACAATATGGGTATCGGATTTTTTAATGTTTATGGTGCGTAAAGTTCAGACTTAAAATAATAATGAGGCAAAGCCAATCGATTCAGCTCTCAAAAATTCTCGAGGAAATAGTCTGAAGTTTTGTGAGCGGTTATAAATACATATTACACTACCAACTATTTCTGCTGTCATCGCCGGCCGCGGTGGCCGTGGGGACTGAGGCGCTCCAGTCACGGTCTGCACGGCTACTACGGTCGGGGGTTCGAATCCCTCATCGGGCATGGATATTTGTGCCGTCCTTAATCTTAGCTCAAATGTTCAAATGTTTGTACAACTTATGGGACTTAACTACGGGGTCATCAGTCCCTAAGCTTACAAACTACTTATGAACTAGCTAAGACTAAAGACGGCACAAATATCCATGCCCGAGGGGGGATTCGAACCCCCGACCGTAGGGGCCGTGCTGACCGTGACTGGAGCGCCTCAGTCACCTCGGCCACCGCGGCCGGCTAATCTTAGCTAGTTCATAAGTAGTTTGTAAGCTTAGGGACTGATGACCCCGTAGTTAAGTCCCATAAGTTCTACAAACATTTGAACATTTTCTGCTGTCATCATAGCTCATTTAGTAGCGTTGTTGGTTTAGTGAACGTAGGTCACTTATTTCGAATCCTGCAGTAACCTTATAATTTTTTTTTCGTTCTCTTTGAATACTTCGGCCATTTAAATATAAATTTAATTAAATCTACGGTAATTAACAGATATCTAATCATTATAAAATACTTATTATGTAAAATCAATTAGTTTAAGGAAACACGAAATAAACATTAAAAATAAAAATCCGTCTCTAAATATTAAATTTCTTTCGAGATGCAAGAAATTCACTTTTATTAAAATGTTTCTTTTTTGTAAAATCGGTTTCTTTCAGGAACGTTGATAACGTAAAAACCAAAATGGCAAAAAAGATTTTTGAGATGACTTTAAAAACATTTAAAATCGCGTTTTTATATAAAAAGAATATTTTTGTAAAATTGAGTTTTTACAAAAACTACTATTACGTAGATGAACTCGAAAAGCTTAAACATCTTTAAACACAAAATATAATCCAAATCGTTACAGCCATTTCCGGGATACGCGAAATATAAATGTGTAAGGATTGCTCGTTTAAATACATAATATGTAAACTTTATAAAAGACATATATTCGTATGTATTGGCAGCTGTGTATTTTGCTGCGTTTTGTTTCTGTCATCTGTGATTCATGAATAGGCTACTCATTAACAGCTCACGATCTTCATTCCGTGCTTCCTTTGTTCACACGCTTGCTGGCTTTCGTAATTATTCGGCACGGTTCGCCACTTGCTTTCGAATCATGAATCGTTGGATCTTTGAATCGTCACGAGACAGACGATTCTTTTGAACGAAGATTCGTCCGGATCACGGTTCGATTCTTACGATTCTCTATTTGTATTCGTTCAAATGAACGACTCATTGACGAATCGCCACAACTCTACAGTGTACTCCTGCCTTCGGCTGTGAATTCGTCACTCCGTTGACGATCGAAAGTGTGCGCCGTAAACTCCGCCGACGTCTCTGGAATACGGGAATTCCCTGCTCTAAAACCTTGGACTTTATACGGACATGGGTGGCTCTGTTATGATGACTTCGCCTGACTTGCACTTGAGTGGACTTTGTATTGTGTTTAAAACGGTACTGTACCAATAAATTTAAGGGGGGTTACATTTTATTGTGTTATCATTTATAACATAAACCAAGGATACAGTAAATTAAAACAATTAAAAGCAAAAGATTCACAAAATTCAGATCCCCGTCAACACTGCCATTTCAGATGGCAGGCCATAGGTACATCATAGAGCCAGTCCCTTCTGAAATAGCTTACAAATTTATGGCTATTGCATTCTCGTGGGGTTTCTCAGAGCTTCTTACTTAGTTGTTATTATTTATTACATATGGTAGTTACTACGTACTAGTTTACTTCTTCCCGATGTCGAAGCAGGGGCTCGGCCTAAACATCGTATACATTCAGGTCCACGTTCTCATAGTTACTTCATCATTCTGAAATTTTTATCTGATTACATGCTTTCTTAGCTGCATCTTGGTTTCCGTATTTATGCATGCTGTTGATTTTGTCTCAAATTTTTATTTGCATGCTTCTCACTATATGCCATCTGTGCATAGGGACAATAAAGTGTTGTATCATTCGTCCTGTCCTGTGCAGTTTCCACCCAGCCTGGGTCTCCGACCCCCTGTCTATTATAAGTCCCTCCAGATCATTGAGCGGCACGCCCTCCGCCTCGCTTACCACATCAGTCTCCCTTCCCCCACTCGGGTCCAATACGACCTTATTTCTTTCCACACCACCTCAAATTCCTGCAGCATATCCGTATCCTCTACGTTTCCCGCAAAATAGGATCCCGTTACCCTCTAGTTTTTCACCTCATCTTGAATCCTGGGCCTCTGCCGCGCCATTACCAACATGTCCCTCCCTCCCTCCACCAACACACTATTCATATTCTTTCCGAGAATAACTTTCATCTTCCCCTCCCAGATGACACCCTCCGACCCAACGTCTATCCTTCCTACAAACCCTAGCCCTTCCTCGTATTTGATGTACCCCCTTTCTCCCCCTCCCCTCGTTTCTCTCCCCCGCTTGGCTCTCCCCTCCTCTCCCCACCCCCTGGAGTCTTGCTTCCCCTCCTCCCCCACTCGTCTCCCTCCCCTCCCGTCCCTCCTGCAAGCTTTCCATCCCTCCACCGTCCCCTGCGGGGTCTTCGTTCAGAATTTTAACTAGTCTGCCAGCTATTGATATGGTGACTGTTCTTTTCGGACATGTCCGAAAGAACAGACACAATATCAATAATTGTAAATATGTCCACAACAGGCAATGACAGTTTCAATGCGGACGCATTCAAACGCTCGATCCCTTGCGGGAATCCAGTATAGGCTGCGAGCAAGATGAATGAATGGGCAGAAGGCTAGAAGCTGAGAATTTAGGTTGGAAGGGAAGCATGTCTGGATAGCCTAATTGGTTAAGGCGACCGCTGGCCCAAAGCAGGAAATCCGGGTTCGAATCCCGGTCCAGCACAAATTTTGAACTTCATCGTTGAATTTAGTTCAACACCCTGAAACGGTCGAAATGTTTAAATATTTCGAATTCGTAGTCTGCTAGTGTTTATCGTCCTAGCGTCTTGTGGTGTCTCATCTCATTTTAAAACTTCAGCAACAGCCGTATCGGCAGAACGAAGTGCTGCCATGTTTTCATCAGTGCTCCCGTCTCGTCGTCTGTGAATAGTGTTTATGTCAGTGTGTTTTTAGCCACCGTGGCTATTTTAACTCTAAAAGCAGATTGTAACAGACACACAGTCAATGAGATTTTATTCGCCATTACTCACCTTGCTGTATTTTAAATTCTTGTTTATTTTCACCTCGTCAAATGTAGTCTGAAGGAACTGAGATACCAACAGCCGTATGTATAATAAAATATTTATTCTGGCACAACCAGTTTCGGCACTCCACTATGCCATCTTCAGGTCCCTACATCGGAACATAATATCCAAAAGTAGGGATACTAAAACTGGATTCGTGGACTCTCTTATTGCCAAAATGTTTGTCGTTTGGCTGAAGAGCGACGCCAAAGCCCTTGCCAGCCTGCCTCACCAGGTATTCCAAAATTACAAATAAAGAGAAAAAAACTGAAAGTTGAGGGTCGTCCAAGCACCGTGGCACATGTTCGGGGAGGGGGTGGTGCTTTATGTGGCCACAAGGTTCTAAAATTGTCGGACTCGACTAAGTAAAATTCTTCCGAGGCGAAACCAATTACCAAGTCCTTGACATCAACCGAACTGCGGTAAGCGGCACTCAACTTGTGGGTTTAACCTCTTCAGTGTATTTTTTCGCGTTTCCAGGTCGCTAGTTACGGGAAGTGTGTAGGACAGAGCGATGGTGTGGTCCGTCACGCAGAGCGGCGCGTGCCTGGCGCGCGGCCAGGACTGTGAGCTGAGGTGTCGCCACGCGCCCGCAACTCCAGCCAAACAACGTTAACGCCCGACACCTCTGGGACTAACTTGCACCCGCTGGGCTTAAGACCAAGGGGAGGAAGATAAGGGCCTTACGTCCAATAAATTGGGGAGACGAAGTCAAGACGTGACTCATTTCGTCACAGGCACCCTCCTGATACCAGGCCCGATCTCTCGATTTCTTCTGCCAGACACGAGTCCACGTTCTGCTAATCCATTTCTACAATTTCAAATGGTCAGTGGTTCTACTTTGTATGCATATTTAGTTTTCGTATCGATGCTAAATATCTTCTGTAAGTAATCTTTAAAAAACTGAAATACACTACTGGCCATTAAAATTGCTACACCAAGAAGAAATGCAGATGGTAAACGGGAATTCATTGGACAAATATATTATACTAGAACTGACATGTGATTACATTTTCACGCAGTTTGGGTACATAGATCCTGATAAATCAGTAACCAGAACAACCATCTCTGGCCGTAATAACGGCCTTGATACGCCAGGGCATTGCGTCAAACAAAGCTTGGATGGCGTGTACAGGTACAGATGCCCATGCAGATTCAACATGATACCACAGTTAATCAAGAGTAGTGACTGGCGTATTGTGACGACCCAGTTGCTCGGCCACCAATGACCAGACGTTTTCAATTGGTGAGAGATCCGGAGAATGTGCAATCGCACATTTTCTGTATCCAGAAAGGCCCGTACAGGACCTGCAACATGTGGTCGTGCATTATCCTGCTGAAATGTAGGGTTTCGCAGGGATCGAATGAAGGGTAGAGCCACGGGTCATAACACATCTGAAATGTAACGGCCACTGTTCAAAGTGCCGTCGATGCGAACAAGAGGTGACCGAGACGTGCAACCAATGGCACCCCCATACCATCACGCCGGGTGACACGTCAGTATGGCGATGACGAATACACGCTTCCAATGTGCGTTCACCGCGATGTCGCCAAACACGGATGCGACCATCATGATGCTCTAAACAGAACCTGGATTCATCCGAAAAAATGACGTTTTGCCATTCGTGCACCCAGGTTCGTCGTTGCGTACACCATCGCAGGCGCTCCTGTCTGTGATGCAGCGTCAAGGGTAACCGCAGCCATGGTCTCCGAGCTGATAGTCCATGCTGCTGCAAACGTCGTCGAACCGTTCGTGCAGATGGTTGTTGTCTTGCAAACGTCCCCATCTGTTGACTCAGGGATCGAGACGTGGCTGCACGATCCGTTACACCCATGCGGATAAGATGCCTATCATCTCGACTGCTAGTGATACGAGGCCTTTGGGATCCAGCACGGCGTTCCGTATTGCCCTCCTGAACTGACTAATTCCATATACTGCTAACAGTCATTGGATCGCGACCAACGCGAGCAGCAATGTCGCGATACGATAATGGCAATCGCGATAGGCTGCAAACCGACGTTTATCGAAGTCGGAAACGTGATGGTACGTATTTCTCCTCCTTACACGAGGCATCACAACTACGTTTCACCAGGCAACGCCGGTCAACTGCTTTTTGTGTATGAGAAATCGGTTTGAAAGTTTCCTCGTGTCACCACCGGCGCCAACCTTGTGTGAATGCTCTGAAAAGCTAATCATTTGCATATCACAGCATCTTCTTCCTGTCGGTTAAATTTCGCGTCCGTAGCACGTCATCTTCGTGATGTAACAATTTTAATGGCCAGGAGTGAATGTAGAGGAGAAGCTATACATTAAATTTCCACATCTATTTCACTGAATTACAAGTCACTATTGCAAAATAAAATGAACAAACTATCGACATGCGAACTCTTTTAGGGCTATGTAGGTATAAACGGAACACTTATGGTATCACTCTGTATGGCGATTAAGACGGAGATAGAGAACGTAATTTATGAAAGGAGAAAATATAAAAATGCGGCCAGTGATGCAGGCAAAAGGCCGGCCGCGGTGGCCGAGGTGACTGAGGCGCTTCAGTCACGGTCAGCACGGCCACTACGGTCGGGGGTTCGAATCCCCCCTCGGGCATGGATATTTGTGCCGTCTGTAGTCTTAGCTAGTTCATAAGTAGTTTGTAAGCTTAGGGACTGATGACCCTGTAGTTAAGTCCCATAAGTTCTACAAACATTTGAACATTTGATTTTTGCAGCAGGAGTAAAATATAGGGAGCGAAGAGTTACATTCAACTTGTACAAAACCCAGACAGCAGCAGTTATTAGAGTCGAAGGGCATGAAAGGGTCGCAGTAGTTGGGAAGGAGTAAGATTTGTAGCGTTTCCCTAATATTGTTCCATCTGTACATTGAACAAGCTGTGAATGAATGCAAGGAAAATTTTGTAGAAGGAATTAAAGTTCAGGGAGAAAAAGTAATAACTTTGCGGTTTGCCGATGACATAGAAATTCTGACAGAGACAGAAAAGAATGTGGAAGAGCAACTGAATGGAACGGCCAGTATCTTGAAAGGATGGTATAAGGTGAACATTAACAACAGAAAAACAAGGGTAATGGAATGTAGTGTCAGAAAATTAGGTGAGGCTGAAGGAATTAGATTAGCTAATGAGACAGTAAAAGTAGTAGATAAGTATTGTTATTTGGGTAGCGAAGTAACGTCTGATGGTCGAAGTAAAGAAGATATAAAATGCAGTTTAAGTGTTGGGATGTCCTTTCTGATAGCATTTCTCTGGTGTGTATGGGAGTGAAACGTGGACGATAAGGAGTTCAGACAAAATGATGATAGTGGCTTTTGAAATGTGGTGCTACAGACGAATGATGAAGATTAGATGGGTAGATCACATAACTAATGAGAAGGTGCCGAACAGAGTTAGGGAGAAAAGGAGTTTCTGACGTAGCCTGACTGAGAGAAGGATAGGTTGGTGGGAGACATTCTGAGACATCAAGAAATCGTCAACTTAGCATTAGAAGGAAGTTTGTGGGGTAAAAATCGTAGAGTGAGACCGAGGGGCAAATACAGTAAGCAAATTAAAAAGGATATAGATTTCCGTACTTATTATCAGATGAAGATTCTTGAACAGGGAGAACTGCGTCAAACCGGTCTGCGGACCGACGACCACAACTGCAACCAAAGACCGTGGCCTACTGGGTGGTGGTGCATACACTGATGTTCAGAAAAGAAAACCATTACACCTTGAAAACATTAGAGATAGGAAGTTTATATTTACAGGCCATGTACAAATTGTACACCAGTTCGGTCTGAAGAAATGATTAGCATTTCAGTCACGTCGGCTCAGCATGTGTCCTGCTGTATAGCAGACACGAGGTCCGCTATGGGCCTTGATAACTTGTTTCGTGTGTGATGGCAGCCACGCGAATAATGTCTAAGCCCCGACCGTAGCAGCCGTGCAGACTGTGACTGGCGCGCCGCAGACCGCTCAGCCACTGCGGCCGGCGCGAATAATGTTCAAATGACATCATGAGGTATAACCTTCCACACCGCATTCAGCGGGTTCCCAAGTTTATCTGTGATGATCCTTCTAAACTACGAACTGATTCATCTCATGTCTTCGTCATTCACATTATTTCTTCTGCACTTTTAAAATTCAAATGTTTGAATGACTGTAAATGTATGGGACTCACCGAATTAGGTTGTCATTCCCTAAACTTACAATCTACTTAAAGTAACTTAAACTAAGGACGACAAATACATCCATGCCCGAGGGAGGGCTCGAACCTCCGACGGAGAACGGCTACACGTATCGCAGCAAAACGCCTTGGTGCGCTCGGCTATCCCGCCGCGGCTGCACTTATACTCCTAGAAAGATTTGATCTCTTTGGATACTTCTATTGATCGTTGTGCAGCATACACAACTACGGGATCATCAGTCCCTAAACTTACAAACTACTTATGAAGTAGCTTATACTAAAGACGGCACAAACATCCATGCCCGAGGGGGGATTCGAACCGGCCGTGCAGACCGTGACTGGCACGCCGCAGACCGCTCGGCCACCGCGGCCGGCTGATAAATATTCATTAGTTGAGTCCATGACCTGTTTCTTGTCTGCTTCGAAATACGACGAGTCACTCTACTGTCAAAACAATGCCAATGAAACAATGGCGTCTTTTTTTCTGTAATGTCTGCGACCTTACTGTTGAAGAACGAGTTTTATTTTGCTGGTGCAGATCAACCAAACAGGGTGGCGTCAAGAGTACAAAAGACCAGGTGGCGCCGTTCCCTTTCACTTAGGATCTCTTGGCAAAAACATCCTCACTGACTGCCGCGCTACTGGAAGACAGACTAACTGAGGTTAATGGCTTTCTCGTTTTCCGCGATTGCTCTATGGAAGATAGACATAGGGTCATACCCACCCCACCTGGTACTAGGAGGATAGAAAAAAAAAAAGAAATCTAAATACGAACACCTCACACGTAGAAGTCAATTTCGTCTTACATTAATTTATTCTCCTCTTCTAGTCACATTAACGACATTTACATTTCACTTCATTGTAATATAGGGACAAGAATAAGTCTAGCTGCTAGTGGGCTAGGCGGTAGGGTAGCATACGTTCATTAACAATGTATTGAAGCTACCTCACACCATCTAATATATAAAGCAGAGTGTCCGTATATTTGTACGTGTTGCATACAAATCTACAGTTTTGTTCCAATCTTTATGAAATTTTGTACACGTAAGCTTCAATCCATGAGGACAGTCGCCATAAGTGTAAGAATCACATACGTTATATAGTTCAAGAGATATGACGTCGTAAACAATGAGATGCGCCAAAAACTGCTGCATTTTGCGACAATGCTGCTCATTTTCTCCTAGACCATTGGACCGATTTCAACCAAATTGGGTACACACATTCCTTACGGTGAGGTAACAATTGCTACATGGTTAAGAATCACATACGGCACATGTTTCAAAAAATATTACGTCATAACCAATAGAAATCGCAAAAAATGCCACATAATGCGGCGAGACTTTCGAAATACTCTGCAAGAGAATGACAGTACTTAGCGACGTGCAACAAACTTTAAACATAATTTCAAACCTTTATTAAACTTTTTCTCGCTGGCAACCATAGTAAAATGATGAAAGGAAAAAAAAGTTTCTCGCTTACTACTTTTCCGCTGTTTATGGAGTAAAACTTAGGCTCTCGGTATGACGTTACAATTTATAATATGAACACTACAGATTCCAGCGACAGGAAATTTTACAGACAGTATGTAGCTTCTAAATTGTATCACATTCCGACACGTAGTTAATGAGATATGAGCACGTAAACAGTAACGTTCCGCTCTTCATGGACCATAACTTCGGCATTCAGTATGACGTTACGATTTATAATTTCTACACTACAAATTATAGCCGCAGGATATTTTACAAAAAGTGTACACGCATATAGTTGAGTGTACCTTCTAAACTGTGTCACAGAGCGACACGTAGTTCACGAGATATGAGCACATAAACTGTAACGTTCATGGAAAACCGCCCCATCACGCATCAAGTTTTAATCTATTTCTTATTTACTACTGATTGTATTCCTAAGAGATTTTACAGACATACAGCCCTTATACAAATGAATACATACTTGAAAAATGGCTGAAATAAATAAATAAATACCCGGGCAACGCCGGGTTTTCAGCTAGTCAATAATATTGACGAAATTTAACATTGGGGACGCGGTTTCAGACTTAAGATGTCCACCTCCCCAAAAAAGGGTGTGCTGCAATTATACAGAGTGTACACAAAGTCCGGGGACACTTTCAATTATTTATTGCACAAGAACTAAACATTGTACAGATGTCATACCTATGTCATTTGAAAGGAATATCTGAAAGTGTTTTTCGTGTATCCCGCCACAGCGTAGTTTGGTAATTTGGCGAAAGTCAGTGCTAGTCGCAAACATAGCGAGTTCAGGTGCGGAGCGAGCTTTCTGGGTGTTTCTGGGGAATTTTTATATCACCAGACTTCACTCCGTGTGACTTTTTTCTGTTGGGACACATTAAGGGTCTGGTGTATGTACCGCCTCTACCACGTGATGTAGCAGAGCTACGTGGTAAACGGGAAGCGACTACCACATCGACGATACCATGCTGGGAGGGGTATAGCAAGAATTCCATTGACGTCTGACGGGTCACTCTTGGTTCGCATATCGAATGTTATTAAAAAAAAAAAAAAAAAAAAAAAAAAAAAAAAAAAAAAAAAACTTTCAGAGTGTCTCTTCTAAATGAAGTACGTATGACATATGTAAAATGTATGACTCCCTGTATTAATTATTGCTTGTGAGCGGCAGAAAATAAAGAATAAAAGGGAATGAGTCCCAGAATGGTTGGAAAAAAAGGAAGATTGACCGGTCTCACATTAATTTATTGACAGAAATCCGAACCACAGACCCAAAAGGTTTCATCAATTACTTTCGGATGAGTCCCGCATATTTATACAAATTATTTAACTTGATACGGGATAAAATAGAAAAGCAAAATACTGCAATAAAAGCGGAAATCATAGTCGGCGAGAGACAATGTTACTTTACGAGTCCTAGTGATCAGCAGGTCATTAGAATGTTTGAAGTATAGTGCTGCATGACCGCAAACAATGTGACCAAAATTGTGATTGAAACGTGTGTAGAGATTATATATGCCCTGCAGTAATAAACTCTATACTCTTATATTTTATTATTTATGTAATTTGCTAGACATACCACACGCCACTCAAGAACATTTTGACAAATTACAAAATGTAATACTTGAAACAAGCTACTCCTTTCTTACCATGAATTAGCCTACAGTAAAAATGACACTACTGCCCTGAAGCGGGCAAAGTGTGAGATACAGATGTGACTTTTTTCGTGCACGTTGTTACCCTTTGAACATGTTTTTCAGTTACAAACTCAAAATTGCTCGTTTCTGTCACTTTTCTTGCAGGGGGGAGGGGCATATGCACTTTCTCTCCCTCCTTGTGGCTGGTTGATGAATTTGTGTCAACATCTGAAAGGCGAATACTGTCAAACCATCAATATTGGACCTCACACACTCATTATGTATCGACAATACTAAGAATATTTGTAGCCTTCAATATTTCTAGTGTTGACAATACGTCAATACGCGCCCTCAGATGGTCAATGTATTGACTGTTTGATAATATTATTCAACGTGTGATGCACCCTTAAAAATTTAGCAAAAGGCTAACCACTGTAAACAGTTGCCGCCAAATTGGTGTGTATTTGTTTTCCGAACGTAGATGATCAAAATCACCCGAAGATCGGATACTAAAAATGCATTGTTCGCCAGTAATTCGTTTTTCTCTCCAGCAGGCTTTGATACTGTGGTAAACCTGTGCGAACTCCGTGGGCATATGTTCGCGGGATTGACGCCATTCAATAATTCGCATTTACTTCTGCACAAAGGCAGGTGTCATTGCAAAAACTTTTTGTACGTCCAGGGTCTAAAACGTTGCGAGCGGTAAGCTACACGTTATCACACTTTTTCAATACAAGACTTCTAAATCAAGTGCACGTGCTTGACAGATTGCGTCATTTCAAAATTACTGTTACGAATAACGAAAAATCAAATGGTTTATTAAGAATATCAGGGAACAAGTGGTCAGAGGTAAGGAAGGAAACACATAGTGAATGAATGAAAGCAATATGGGCTATTATAAAGGCAAATCATAAATGTATTCCGTGATCCAACTAGTTCCATACTCACACAATAATAATTATTATAATAAACAATGTTTATGACGTGTGTGTGTGTGTGTGTGTGTGTGTGTAGCTGGGCCACGTTTTGTAATTGATTATAGAGCGCATTACGATAAATTGTAGCATAGTGTCGTGTAAAACACATTTACAGCACTGATACAGTGCAGAGAGTCGTGTCAAACACCTACTTTAAAAGGACACATGCAGTGCACATTTAGAAAGTGTCAAATACACAAGAAAATTACAGAAAAATTTCGTCACAGAAAATGGCTGCGATACTATAACTGATGCAAGACAAGGCTCAAGCTCAAAAGCATGAGAAACCATCTGAAGATGGATTTGTATAAATCCGAAGCCGGTCATGGTTTAATAAAATAAACACTTCTACCATACCTATAGCTGGTTGCTGTTTTGATTGTAAACATAATAATAATAATAATAAATATGATTTTTAAACCGAATAGGATAGTTTCCTCAAAATAGTTTGAGAAATGTTATTTCGCCAAAAGAGATAATGCTAAAAGAAGACGGTTTCCTTTTTTTCAGAAGTAAAGTAAAGTTTTAATGAAGAAAAAAATCAGCGCACGATGTGGTATGTTCTTATCAACCTTCAATCCGCCGCCGCAGCTTTCGGAGCGGTGCCGAGGCAAGAGATGGATGGCCTCTCTACTTAAAAATAAATAGAATTTAAACGGATCTAAGACCCCAACGAACAACGTAGAATGATCACGATAACCTATCTAACCGAGAATCCTCACCCCTCCCCCCCCAAAAAAAGAAAAGAAAAAAAGGGTAACTCACAAGGAAAGTACATGGGGTCGAACAAACACATCTGTATGAACGTTTGCTTACAGGATCTCTACGTACACCTCAATGTGCTGGTGGGTGTCGTTTTTCTGCAAAGCTCTGCAACCATGCTCTAGATAGCACTGTAGATGTAATTGTAGACGCCATACGTAGTGCAGATATCTTAAATATAACTTATGTAATAATCATCGTACATGTTCTCTAGCGAATCGTCATCAAAAGCCGTGGTGATAGTTGCAACTTTAACCTTCTTCTCGGAAGACTGTTGGTATTCACTACCACTGCTTCCATCGCCTCTTCCCGCACTTACCGTAGCGCTGCCGCTTTCAATGAGTTGTTCGTCATTATCATTATTATGTGTTAGTGTTACAACAGTATCTAACTTATGCTCATATTTCTGTACCATAACAGATACGAGAAAGCATGCAAATGATTCATCTTCTACACTAATACCATCTTCACGAAGAAGGATTCTTCGTAACTTCATCTCAACTAATCACAATAAATTAGCTGGATTGCTTAGCAATCGCCGCCCCATCTGACGCTTCACCACACAAATAACATCACAAAACGCAACTTCGGAGGCACACTGCACCGTCCCTACTGGCGAACCGACAGGTCAAAGTGCAATGTGGCAAGGCACACGCAGAGGCGTCTAACGGACGACTGCAGAGTTTTGCAGATGCGGGAGTATCATTAGTCCAATAAGGGATCTTAACATTATCTCTCATAAGATTTTGGTGTATATGTGTTTGTTCGAGCCCAAGTACTTTCCTTGTCAGTGACAACGTCGCTGACCGCCAAGTAATGGGACCGGATTCGATTTCCTGCAGGATCATTATCATAGACACGTACAAAGTCGGCCGCACTCTGGTTGGGATATCCCGACCAGTAAAAGCTAAAAGATCATTTTATATACCTTTCAGCTTGAAAAACAGAAAAGCAGTTTCCCCCTGCTCTCAAATTTGGAAGGGATCAGAGGTTGAGAAAGAGGCACGCACAGCACACCTAGAGATCGTTAAGCCCTGTTTAAACGATCGCCCAACTTGTGCCAAACTGATAGTATGTTGAGTTATTGGCGGCCGTCTGTCACTAGCACGACAGCGCGATAATCGTAGCGATAAAGAAATAGGGCTAGTCCTAAATTCGCTACTAGCGGGTTCACTGCGCATGCGCGGGCTCTGCTGCAGTCAAGATTCCGAACTCTGCCATTTTGCTTCCTAGTTACGTGTTTTTTGACTTTCGTCAAAGATTGTGGTCGTTTCATCATCGCAAGGAACTTTATGAGCAAGTGACTGCATTCTATTTTTCGTAAATATTTTCGTGAAAGTTTTTAAACCTTTATAGGTAATTATGTAATGATTCGCTAGTTTGAAATCGCGACTGCTGCTGTTTTAGTTATGGAATGGAACGAAGCTGCTATTATACTTTTAATGTTACACTTTTTGATGTCAGGAATGGCCTGTACAATAATAAAGTACGTATTTTTCGCTCATAATCACAGAAGCTTGTAAATATTCGTTAATAAAGCTTGAAGTTATAGCAGCAGCAGGTTCTTTTACGTTGTTACAGTATACCAGAAAGGAAATATTAAATATAATTCCGGGATTCATTCTGATCCTCCGGCATTAATTTTCTTATTTACACTGCTGTATGCGTGGCGATTTTCTTCTTCTCTTCTCTGAAGCCACGGTTGCAATCCATCACGTTTTTTCTTCGGCATTATATTTGCAACGGAAGCCGATGCAAACGCAGCCGTCGCTCTGGCTAATTTTACCGGTATTGACTCACTTCCAGAAAATGTACTACTGGTGTACAACACCGCAAAACAACAACGAACGAGACTCGCGACAAATTCGCTAGTAGCGTTTACTCTCTGTTTGCGTTTATCGTCTACACACGCTGCCGCAAGAACTTGCATGAGGATATTTTTGTGTCTCGTTGCCGCCGGTTGTCCTGGGTGTCGGTGGCCGAGTGGAGGGGAAACCGACACAGCAAAGTAGGATGCACGCGTGTGTGGGCACGGAGACTGAGGTGACCGGCCAGTGGGACAGCAGAAACTAGAAACATTAGGCTAGATTAGTACAATATATATATTTCGTAGTAATAGTACAATACTTAACTGAAGACTAGTGGAATGCAGACATACAGGTATATGGTTTATCTAGCTATAAGCCTGCCTACTGAAGAGAGACTTAACTAGTGCCTGTCCTATTGCCAAGTGGCCTATACAGTTCAGTGGTGGCCATGAGCGAGGTTGCAGCAGAGGGCGCTCGTGGCTGACGTCGTAAGAACGCCGCGCCGTGCTTGAATGGCGGCGCGCGACGAAAGTACGTGGCGCTCACTTCAGACTTGTGCGACACCACAGATATAGTTCGGCACTAGTATTCTTCAGTAGATTATTATCTATCTTGTCCACTTTCGATAATCGTTTAAAAAGTGCTTTACTCGCTTAGTATTAAGCAATAATGTCGTGTCAGTATATAGTAAGAAGTGCGAGACCCAGAACGGCACAATATTTATTGCGCAATATTCACACCTGCACTAGCTGAGCTGTGCAGTTCATCGTCTGCCGCGGCAGAATAGCCGTGCGCACTGAGGCGCCGTGCTGCGGTGCGCGCAGCCGTTCGCCGTCGGAGTTTCGAGTCCTCCCTCGGGGATGTCCTTGTGTTAGTTTAACTTAGTTTAAGTAGTTTGTAAGCTAGGGACTAATAACCTAGCATTGAAGTCCCATATATTTACAAACATTTGAAAATTATAGTCTACTGGCACGTTTGGTGTTTTGTCTGTATTTCTTTCCTTACCATCTGTTGCGCACGAAATAAAGTATTTATGTACTGATGTTAATTATAAGGCGAAGCATTGCATTTAAACCGTCCGGGGCTCGTACTCGGCTTATTAGGCAATCGCTTCCCCCCCTCCCCCCTTTTTATTCTTTTCGGTCAGGTAGATGGGTTCGTTGCAGACGTACTATCGTTCTTGCTGTATGTCGATCGTTGAGTTATTGGAGAGGGACGCGTCGGCCTCCCATTCCCTCGCCGTGACATCTCATGTATGCCGAGCGCTCTATCGCGCCTTGCTGCGGAGCAGCCAACGTTTCATTATTCTCTGCACCCACCTCCCGCTCCTATCATATTTATTACTTCTTTGCTGCTGAATGTATTCGTAACACATTTTTCACACTGTATTTACTTATGCCGGTGAATGTACTTTTTCACTGTACGACTTGCAGTTTAGGAGATATGACGTGATAAACACTGATACGCCTGGGAATTTGCAGCATCATGTTCGTTTGTTTTTTTGCGCGGCCGTACCGTTTGTCCGACTGCGATGAAACTTTACACTCTTGATCTTCAAAATAAGAGGAAAGTCACTGTATATGTAAAATATTGTATGAAGCTTGGCATATATACAGTACTGGCCATTAAAATTGTTACTCCAAGAAGAAATGCAGATGATAAACGGGTATTCATTGGACAAATATTTTATACTAGAACTGACATGTGATTACATTTTCACGCAGTTTGGGTGCATAGATCCTGAGAAAACAGTACCCAGAACAACCATCTCTGGCCGTAATAACGGCCTTGATACGCCTGGGAATTGAGTCCAACAGACCATGGATGGCGTGAACAGGTACAGATGCCCATGAAGCTTCAACACGATACCACAGTTCATCAAGATTAGTGACTGGCGTATTGTGACGAGCCAGTTGCTCGGCCACCATTGACCAGACGTTTTCAATTGATGAGAGATCTGGAGAATGTGCTGGCCAGGGCAGCAGTCGAACATTTTCCGAATCCAGAAAGGCCCGTACAAGACCTGCAACATGCGGTCGTGCATTATCCTGCTGAAATGTAGGGTTTCGCAGGGATCGAATGAAGGGTAGAGCCACGGGTTGTAACACATCTGTTCAAAGTTCCGTCGATGCGAACAAAAGGTGACCGAGACGTGTAACCAATGGCACCCCATACCATCACGCCGGGTGATACGCCAGTATGGCGATGACGAATACACGCTTCCAATGTGCGTTCACCGCGATGTCGCCAAACAAGGATGCAACCATCATGATGCTGTAAACAGAACTTGGATTCATCCGAAAAAATGACTTTTAGCCATTCGTGCACCCAGGTTCGTCGTTGCGTACACCATCGCAGGCGCTCCTGTCTGTGATGCAGCGTCAAGGGTAACCGCAGCCTTGGTCTCCGAGCTGATAGTCCATGATGCTGCAAACGTCGTCGAACTGTTCGTGCAGATGGTTGTTGTCCCCATCTGTTGACTCGGGGATCGAGACGTGTCTGCACGATCCGTTACAGCTATACAGCTATACGGATAAGATGCCTGTCATCTCGAGTGCTAGTGATACGAGGCCGTTATGATCCAGCATGGCGTTCCGAATTGCCCTCTTGAACCCACCGATTCCATATTTTGCTAACAGTCATTGGATCGCGACCAACGCGAGCAGCATCTCGCGGTACTATAAATCTCAATCGCGATAGGCTACAATTCGACCTTTATCAAAGTCGGAAACGTGATGGTACGGATTTCTCCTCCTTACACGAGACATCACAACTACGTTTCACCAGGCAACGCCGTTCAACTGCTGTTTGTGTATGAGAAATCGGTTGGAAACTTTCCTCATGTCAGAACGTTGTTGGTGTCGCCACCGGCGCCAACCTTGTGAAAAGCTAATCATTTGAATATCACAGCATCTTCTTTCTGTCGATTAAATTTCGCGTTTGTAGCACGTCATCTTCGTGGTGTAGCAAGTTTAGTGGCCAGGAGTGTACATTCGACGTTGCAGTTCACTGTTTAAATATAAGACAAATACAGTAATAGTGCCGCGGTGGAGTAGCCGAGCGATCTAAAGCACCTCGCTGCGGAGCGCGCGGTTGCTCGCCGTGGAGGTTCGAGTCCTCCCTGGGGCATGGGTGTGTGTGTTTGTCCGTAGGTTAGTTTACCTAGGTTTAAGTAGTTTGTAAGCTACGGACTGATGACCACGTAGTTTGGTCCGATAGATTTACAGACATTTGAACAGTAATAGTGAGTAAACAAGTCAAACAATTGAAAGTGGCAAATCGACATATGCATAAAACTGGTAGTTTATATTGCTCTACATCTTGTAAGGGAACAGTCACAGAATTTAACTCTGTCCATTATGCGTTAAATTCACTCAGCTGTTTATCTTTGCCCGCCGTGTAATCACTCGTTGTATCAGAGTTATTGATGCACGCTATTTTTAACGCTTTCTCTGCGTTATGTGAAAGTTATTCCAGTCTTAAAGCCCTCGTTTTCCTCTCAAGGTCGACAGCGATTCAAAGCGCCAGTACAGCATTGTGGAACACTCTGTAGAAGCACCTCGTCACGTAGTGGGGATGCGTCTGATCGGTCCTCAGTTTACAAACAGCCTATAGTCTACTGTGTACTGGATCAGTGGGCTCGAATTTTAAGCCGTCTGTATTATTTCTGTTCTGAGGCACGTATTTAGTTCTTATTATTCCCATATTGATTTCATTAACAAGTTTTTGTTCATAACCATTTTGGTATGCAATGTATTGAATTAGTTCGTACTCGGGTCTTTGAGCTTCTTTCGAAAGTGCTACTTCATACACACCATTGCTGGGAATGCAGCAGACTAGCATTTGATTATATGGCATCAATCCTTATCAATCACTAAATATTTCACAAACATCAGAACCTTTACACGCTCAATTGATTTACCTTCTTCCTACTACAATAAACGGCATATTAGAATAATAAGACTTACCAATATCTCTATGGTGTGGCGCACCGTCCACAACGCCACGCAAACCAGTCGGCTGCTCGTGGAATTCAAAGGCCCTCGCTGCCTCGCCACACAAACAGCATGCGCGCGGTCACACATTGCTGTACTGTACACTCTGCGACGAGAAACAGGAAGCAAACAGTGGCTTGGCAACACGTCGCACCAATCCGAATAAAGAGTTATGATACGCGCCGCATTAAATACCGGCGCGTGGCCCGTGGAAGCCGCCTTAGTTGGAGTTTACGATGTGGTAGCGAGAGGTTGCTCTTGGTGCGAAGGGTGTGGCGGATCGCCGTGTGGCTGCTCTCGCGTCGTCACCAGCCTCATCTGACCCCCCACACGGAAACGATGGAAGATACTTTGTAGATTGAGAAGACAGCGCTGACCACTCCGCCACAGGCAGCAACACCGCAGTTGTGACCACTGCATCATCGCCCAGCTGACGGCCCTGGTGTCTGGTGCAACAAGGCTCATCGATGTTTTATCGCAGCAACTCTCTGCTGCAGTGCCGCCGCCTACCCAGGCCCGTACCAGCTCCAGCCCCATCCGTGCCGATCATGGTCAGTGTTAGACGGCTCACTGTTGTCACGTGGAACGCCAATGGCATCCGCACTCGAGACGACGAATTTCGCCTATTTCTGCGGGACGCGGATGTAGACATTTGCCCCCTGCAAGAGACGAAGCTGAAACCTAGCGTCGCCGTGACCGCAGCCAACTACGACTGTTACTGGATCGACCGGCTGAAAGCTCGGGGTGGTACGGCCATCTGCATCCAGTGCGGCCTGCGACACTACCAGATTGCTCTCCCTCAGCTGAACTCCCTGGAGGCCGACGGCGTCGTCATACACACTATCACAGAGTAACATATTTGTCTGTGACACTATCAATGGCGTCGTCACGTTCGTCTCGGCCTACAAGCAGCCGAAAATCCGCCTTAACCCTGCAGACTTCGACGCCCTGTTCACGCTGCCAGGCAAAGTCTTTGTCAAAAAATGTTTCAAATTTTGTATAGCTTATGGGACTTAACTACGGAGTCATCAGTCCCTAAACTTACAAACTACTTATGAACTAACTAAGACTAAGGACGGCACAAGTATCCATGCCCGAGGGGGGATTCGAACCCCGACCGTAGTGGCCGTGCAGACTGTGACTGGAGCGCCTCAGTGCCCCAGGCCACTGCGGCCGGCTAAAAAAAAAAAAAAAAAAAATCTTTATCGCTGGCGACAGCAGGCACATCGCCTGGCCCTCCCGGTATACCAACGGCCATGGGCGCAGCCTCCTTTGCTCCACGGATTGCCACGATGCCATCGCCGTGGAACCATACGATCGTAGCATCTTTCCCGCTCGCGGACTACCAGACGTCATTGACATTGCAGTGGTTAAGACATCCCGTATCACATCGATGTCTCCACGTGGAATGTCCAGTCCTCCAACCACGTCCTGTTATATTTGACGTTAATCTCGACGTCATGCAGCAGCCCAGCAGAGGACTCTCACTTTGTGGGATCACCTGGGACCAGTTCCAAGATGCCTTGTCTCTGTCCCTGATTCTGTGGGCGTCGGCGTCGAACGGCCGTCCTGCACTTCACCGGTGCTGCCCCCGACGCGGCCCGTCATGTGGCTCCGCCGCCGTGCACCGTACCTCACTAACGATCGACATTCATTACTGCGGAATGTGTTGCAATCTACAAAGCTAATCTTGCTTTACCTTTTTGCTACCAGTGATTTCCTCAACTGTTTTAAACGTAATTTTTTGTATTCCCGTTACTAAATGGAGCACATGCTGAAATGATTTTTTTAGCCGTTATTTCAGTTTTGCAAAATCTGCAAAATGCTTTAGTTTTGTCTCAGGCGGCCAACTTTTTCAAAACTCAATGTGGAACATTTCGAGGATGTGAAGGACGACTAAGATCACGTGACTCATTGTACCAGATATTCTCAAAGTAGGAAAGAAACTTAGGCGAGCGGAGCAAGCCTACTGGTTTACTTTTAAAATAACATATCTAACATGAGTGACATTTTATTCTTAATTTTCAATCCTTATTTACATTTCATAAATATTTTCTCTTGTTCCTGTTCTGAATTTTAGTCTCAGAATTTTTACACGGTCTTTCTCCATTACGTTTCTCCTATCACCTTCGTTGTCTGTACAACTTTTATTTGTTCCGGCTCTTAGAGGATCGTACTTCAAACATTTTGATAAGTAGCTTACTCCGCCCAAAGAATTGTTTGTCAATAACCTCGAATTGAATTTGATAAAAAAAACTACTTCTTAAAACCGTTTCAACAACTCTATTATAGAAGTTCTTTCGATGAACTGCAGCCGCGGTGGAGCAGCCGAGCGGTCTAAAGCACCTCGCTGCGGAGCGCGCGGTTGCTCGCCGTGGAGGTTCGAGTCCTCCCTGGGGCATGGGTGTGTGTGTTTGTCCGTAGGTTAGTTTACCTAGGTTTAACTACTTTGTTCAAATGTCTGTAAATCTATCGGACCAAACTGCGTGGTCATCAGTCCGTAGCTTACAAACTACTTAAACCTAGATAAACTAACCTAAGGACAAACACACACACCCATGCCCCAGGAAGGACTCGAACCTCCACGGCGAGCAACCGTGCGCTCCGCAGCGAGACGCTTTAGACCGCTCGGCTACTCCACCGCTGCTAAGTAGTTTGTAAGCTACGGACTGATGACCACGCAGTTTGGTCCGATAGATTTACAGACATTTTTTATGAACTGCACAGTTTAATTGTGCCTTACTACATGCAATGCTCACTCACTTTCGTTGTTGCATTTTCAGAATTTCACCACCTTTTTATTCCTAAAGGAAGATGAATGCTGATATTGTATTTGCATATCATATTTTAAATGCATTTATACATATTGTGATAATATTACATCATGTTTGCCACCTTGAGCACCGAAAATATTCCATTACATTTACTGAAACGTACTTAACGCACACGAAATATGCCCAAAAAATGCTTATTAAGACATTCTATCACCAAATGCAGTACCAGCTTAAAAGAAATACGACTTCCACTGCTAGCGAATTTGTCAGTTGAAATAGATGATATGCATAGTTTTTTTTTTTTTAATATATGTAAGCAGACTGTCATTTATTCGTAGATTACGCATCATTGTGAAGTTGACTTGCTAGAAGTATGACATAGCTTGCCGTACACAAAAGTTTCGGCTTGTGCTTTTAGACCAACATCTTCAAAAGTACTGGAATGCGGGACATTTTCAGTAATTATCCCAATGCGGGACAACGAGTCCAGATGCGCGAGTGTCCCGCAGAATCCGGGACGGTTGGCCGCCTTAGTTTTGTCTGTTGAAACCAGCTGTACCCTTTCCTTGAAGTCAGACATATTTTCCCATTCCTTCCTGTAAGTTTGTGTATACCCCGGTTTCGACATGGCTTTATAATTAACAAACATAGTCAGAAAGCACTGGTACAGCACACTGTATTCTTCCAACACTCAATGTTGACACACGTTAAAAAAGAGACACTTCACACCTAGCTGTTGTAACTAGTAAACTACAGCGTTTCCAAGCAAGTGCAACTACATGTGTTGGCCATTGTATGTTTCAAAACAATGAATCGATGCGGAACTGTTTTAGTGTCTCTAAAGTTCCAGATATCACTGGTTCTATACAATGGTGTTTCATTTGTCGTACTTTGGAGGAACGTTATAAATAATAAATAAATAAGTACATTTCTGTCCACAATAAAAATTTTGAATTTTGCAATTTTGTTGTGAAAATTATCGAATAATAAAATGGCTAAAAATGCATATGTAATATCATCAAAATGGCCTGAAATGCCAGCAGTAGTCCCCCCTCCCCGCCCCCCCCCTCCAAAAAAAAGTTAAAGCAGTGGCTAGGGGCCATTTCAAAATGGCCAGATATAGCCATCTCTGTTGGTAACTTCGGGCCTTTCCCGTGGCTACAGATATAGTTGGACTGGCGCTGTGTGGTCCATTTCTCCACGTGCCCCCCCCCCCCCCCCCCCCCGTACTGCTGAAGGTAGTTGAATTGGTGGGATATGGTTCATTTCTCTCGCGAGGTGACCCATCTACTACGTCGGCCATTGTGGCTGTCAAACCATAAGTAATTTTGAACAGACTTAGAAAAAGCATATTCAGCCTTTAGGTACTAGAATGTTTATTTCCATCGATTGTACATCATGATCAGATAGTCTAATAACGATTAATTATTAATTACTCAAACTCTATTTATGCCAATATAGTGAAGGAACTTAAGATTAAAATACAATAAGTATTAAATACTAGAAGTTATAGTGTAAAGTGTGTACAGTTCTCATTGTAGAAGCTCTGAATATTTGTTTTGGTCATTTTCAGGTGACATCATGGAGACTTTTATGGAAGAAGGAATCCAGTGGCCTGTTTTAACAGTCCTACTAAGTTTACCTTTATTGTGGATCAGTGTACGTGGAGACTTTGGGACACTGAAGTTCTATCTGCGATACTTTGCCTACGTATTTATTGTTTCTGTATCAGGATTAATATGCATTCCATTGTTCTTGCTACGCCCTTGGAATGTTGACAATTTGACGTAAGTACTAGTAGTTTTGTAAAACAAATAATAATAATAATAATAAAAGGGATTGCCATGGTTATAATCCTGTAAATAAGAAACCAGAATATATAATATAAATTGTTGTAAATAAGATGTCATGGTTCAGTCAGCCTGATGTACTGTGGATTATAATGAATTTGGTGAACTAGAAATAATGATAACATAGGGAAAACTATACTTGTGCGCATGGAATTGGTACTATGTTAATGGGATGGCTTTAGTGTCTGTGATATTGATAGTTAAGTGCCTTCTACCATGTTAATATGGTCATTTCAGAGCAAAATTATGGCACTAGTAAATGTTGAAATTATGGAAACAACAAGAGTTGTTGTCCATTTTCGTCTGTTGTTTTTGTGTTGTGACTTAAAGTCAACTTTTTGGTTTCTGATTCTTTCTCTACATTTTTTTGAGGTCTTGTATGTCTTCTATAGAGATGTTTAATGTTTTCAGGTCTTCTATGGTTTCTTTGTACCAAGATGTGCCCAGTTTCGATGTAGAAATTATGTTGAATATTCTTTTAGTTAGTCTGGTGTCATTCATTCTGGCGATATGCATGAAAAATTTTGCTCTGCGTTTTCTGATATGTGTCGTGATTGTTTCAGAGTGTCTGTATAGTTCTTCCGGGTCTTTTTTTGCCAGATATTTTCTCTAAAAACTACACCGTGGATTTTTCTCAGAATTTTCCTTTCTTCTTTTTCAATCTCCTTGATTTTTGCCATTCTTTTGGTGCTCGTAGTTTCTGGTGCGTAGAGAGCTTCTGGTAAGACTACTTTGTTGTAGTGTCGTAGTTTTGCGGCCGTGGAAGTACATATTTTATTGTAGTGGGACCAGGTGAGTTTCTGTAATTTTGAGAATCTTTCTTCGTTTGCTTTGTGTTTAGCCCAGATTTTTGCATGATTTCGTCTAAATATTTAAACTCACTGACTTGTAGAATTTTTCCGTACTTTGTTTTTAGTGGGAGTTTATCTGATGATTTTGTATAAAAATTGTGTGTTTTCATAAGAAATTTGTAGACCGGTTTTCATGGCTATCTCGTGGAGTTTTTCTAGTGCATGTTGTGCTTCCGTTCTGGTGTTCGAGAGTATGGCGATGTCGTCTGCAAAAGCGAGCCATTTTATGTGAGTTATCTTTTCCTTATTTCTGCCTAGTTGAATTCCTTTGACTTCTCATTCCCATGTACGAATAATTTTCTCTAAGACTGCATTGAATAGGATGGGTGAGAGACCATCGCCTTGCCGGACGCCGGTTTTGATTTCGAAGGGCTCTGATAATTCTCCCATAAATTTGACTTTGGATGTGGTGTTGGTTAGGGTCTCTTGAATTATATTTCGGCTTTTAAGGTCAACCTTCATCTCTCTTAGAGTCTGGAAGAGTGTGTCTCGGTCAATGGAGTCATAGGCTTTTTTGAAGTCCACAAATTTTACTGTAGTATTCCTGCAGTGTCTTACGCATAGGATTGTGGGGAGATTCAAATCTGTTCGCTGCAGGAACGGTTTTTTTCTGAAGCCCGGTTGATATTCGCCAATTTGAGGGTCAATCTGTGGTTCCAGCCGGTTTAACAGGGCTTTGGAGAGAATTTTGTAGGTGACTGGGAGCAGGGAGATTCCTCTGTAGTTGTTTGGATCAGTTTCGTCTCCTTTTTTGTGAAGTGGGTGAATGACAGCCGACTTCAACTCTTCCGGGATTTTTTCTGTGAGCCAACAGTTTTCAATAATTTTGTGGATTTTGGGTGTGATTTGTTCATGATCCAATTTCCAAATTTCTGCAATCAGACCGTCTTCACTGGGTGCTCTGTTGTTTTTCAGTTCTTTCGTTATTTCAATGATTTCATGTAGGGTCGGTGGTTGTGAGTATGGATTGGGCTCAGGAGTTTCAAAGTGCAATTTTTCTGAGGGACTTTTGCTGTTGAGCAATTTGTTAAAGTATTGAGCGAGAATTTCACAGTTCTTCTTCTTGTTAGTTTCCAAGGATCCATCAGGTTTTTTAAAACAGAGATTGGGTGGTTGGTATCCGGTCATGTTTTCCCTGAAGGTTCTGTAGAAGTTTCTTGTGTTGTTTCTGGTGAAATCTTCTTGGATCTCTCTGAGACGGCTGTTTTCGTAGATACGTTTCTCCTTGCGAATAGTTTTTGAAGAAAGCTTTTTCACTGACTTAAAACTTTCCCAATTTTGAGATGATTTGTGACTTTAAAGTTCTTCCAGGCCAAGGTCCTCTGCTCGATCGCTTGGTCGTACATGCGCTCCACCACCTGTGTTTCCGTTTTCATGGAGGTTGGCCTACTTTTATTAGGTCTTTCATTTTCTGTGAAAGTTCCGTCCAGTTGGTTTCTGCTATCTTGGAGATTTCTTGTGTTATTTGTTCTTTGTTAATTTTCAGATATTCTGGGTCTGTTCTGAAGTCTGTTTTATTTTTATGAAGTTTTCTGTCTGGGATAAATCGTGTTTTGATTTGAAGCAGATGATGATCTGAGTCAAAAAAAACTTTTCTATTTTTCACATTTAGGATTTCCTGTGAATTTCTCTTAGATATAGCGACAAGGTCTATCTGAAATTCACCCAGGGAATCGTTGGGTGATTTCCATGTTGTCAATTTCCGGCGGGGTTTCTCAAATTGGGTGGACATGATTTTAAGGTTGAAATTTTTACAGAGATTTATCAGCCTTTCGCCGTTATTGTTTGTGCGTTTGTGGGCGGTATGTTGTCTTGTGATGTTACTGTATTTCTTTTCCTTGCCCAACCGGGCGTTAAAATCACCTAGAAGAATTTTCACATGTTTTGCATGAATTTCATTCATGGTCTCTTCGAGGTCTTCCCAGAATTTTTCTACCATTTGTGGGTTTTTCCTGTTCTGATCCATTGTAGGTGCATGTAGCTTACATTGGTTATTGTGTACATTTTGTTTCCTGCCTTTATTGTGAGGATGGACATTTTCTCGTTCTTGGAGTGGAGATTTACTATGGAATCTTTGATGGATTTGTGTACGACGAATCCTGTACCAAAGATATATCGGTTTGAATTGGGAATTTTAGTGGCGGGTTTTCCTTTGAAAATTGTATAGTTTTCAGAGTCGAAATGATTTTCGTCTCTGAATCGTGTTTCCTGTGTAGCACAAATTTTTATGTCAAATTTATCAAGGGTGTCCGTGAGGTTTTTGAGTTTACCAACTTTTTGCAGTGTGTTTGTGTTAAGTGCGCCGATGTATACTTTTCTCTTCATTTTCAAGGTTTTTGAGAAGCTCCGATTCTTCTCTTCATGACAGGCGTGATCGCCCAGAATCCGATGATCAGGTCCATTTCTCAGTCTCTTAACCGAGGTCCGGAGTAGCGGATTTTTTTCCTTATGTGCTGCCATGATTTTTGGTTTGAAATGGGTTTTGTGGTGAGCTCCAAAGAGAACACAGGCTTACGACTGGATTTTTGAAGTCCAGAAGAAAGAAGCAGCTGCGCCGACTCAGCGAACAGACGCTGACCAGAGTACCGGTGAATCTGACACAGACGTGTCTGGATTTTTGTGCTAGTTTTTGTCCGCCCTGAGTATTTCATTTCCCCAGTACCACCCATATCTGGGAGGCTTTTCCCTATCCGCAACCTGGGGAGGCGCCCGATGGGGATCTAGTAACCCCGCACGGGGTAACAACATATTTTATTTCTAGGATTTTATATTTATTAGGAAGCATGGGCAAAACACCTTTTGCTGACATCATGGGGTCATTTGCTATAAACATTGGTGTTTTATTCAAGTTTTTGGAGAAACTGTTATATTTACTGCTTTCTCTATATCTGCTTCTTTCTCTATATCTGCTTGCTAAGTCCACACCAGAAATGAACAAAGTTGAGTGTTAGACATGGTGGAAGCATGTGGTATGCCCATATTTTCGTTTCTCAAGGACATTACGTTCTGTGTCAGTTATGCCAAACTATTGTTTCCCACTTTGTAATAGCTGACTTATTATTTTCACAACTGCTTGTAATATGCTGTTTTATGTGCCGTTATTTGGACTGTTAATTGTATAGGTGGACTTAAACTTCAACATATGATTCAAGTCACAATGGAAATCATATTTTATTCTTTCCTTCCCAAAATCCTAGGAGTTACTGGATATTAAAACAGAAGCTATAGATTTTATTCTAACACTTATCCTCAGAGCCACCAACAACATTTTGTTCATAATGATAGTGTAGAATTAGATTTGAAATGTTTGTCATGATGAATCAAGAATTTACTTGGTTCATAGTATGGAGCAAATTTCCCCTTCCTCTTCCATCCTCTTCATCCACACCTCCTCCACCTGTTAAACACACTTATGTGGCTCATTTGTGGTACAAAATGTTTTTTTGAAAAGCAACATAAAAATATTTTCTCACATTTAAGTGTATTGCACCCTCTGTATTAGAAAATAACTACAGTAAATCAAATTACTCTTGTCTCTGAAGCAATACATTTTCAATATAAGTTAAAAAAAAAAATTGTAATTTGTATTAAGCAAATGTAATGTAATATATAATTACTAAAAAGTATACCTAAATATATTTTTATCTCTTGCAGTGATGTATCCAAAGTTTTGAAGCATATCTCAAAGGTCATAGGTATCACTTGGGAGATGCGTGACTGTCATCATTTAAAAGAAAACAAAGTGGGTGTAATTGTCTCCAATCATCAAACAATACTTGACGTTTTGGGTGAGTATTGTTCATATTTTGATGTACTATCAAACTTAATCACCATTGCATCATTTATTCTCCATGCTGAAGCAAGCACCGAAAACCCAAAAGAACAATACCCTTTGTTGCACATTATCTCTACTTCTTCTGTTAGCTTTCTTCAGTTGGAGGACTCTTAAATAACACATGATTTTTTCCCAAGATTTATTAAGAGATTCATTTTGAAGAACTGTACTGCCATCTAGATAATAATGTGCCCATAACAGCTCCAGTGTTTGTAACTTATATCAACAAAGGGCAAATAAGTTTAGAACTAGTAATACTCTACCGTAAGAGATTTGGAACTTCAGTAGTGTTAACATGGATAGTGAGAAATGGTTGTCTGAAATGAAAATATTCAGTATGTAACAAAATGGAGAACATTTCCCAAATTCCATTTAAAGGCAGTTTTAAATGTATTTCATTTACATTATTATTACAAACATTTAATGATGGTCATACTCCACAAGCAAGCAAATGCACACACTCATCAATTAGACATATATTGAGTACCAATATGAAACATTTTTTACCTTGATATCCTGCTGGATCAACTATCAGCAGACAGATATTGAAGTAAGTATTTTACTAATGTAGGCTTTAGACATCCTTGAACATTATTCTGTGTCTCCCTCACCTCAGCAGACTCTAAAAAACATTTTGGAGCAAGCAAGCAGCTTTCCACTACCACATTACAGAAGGTGCTAATGAGATGTTAGAAGTGTTAAGAAGACATTGTGAACAATTTACATAGAAACAGAATAGAACCTTTAGCACAGTAACTTCGTACACATTTCAGGTAGGGTGAAGCGGGGTAAATGTGATACAAAAAATGAAACTTTCTCTATAACTTTTAAACTTTTTAAAATAAAAGAATGTCAAAAATTTTGCTGAAGGTTATTTGGTCAATTTATTAAAACATCTGCCGAATGAAGTTCTAAATATTTAGGTTCCATGAGATTTTTTTTTATGCATATTATATTTACTCACTGTTTGGGGCGAATATGATACAGGTATGGGGCTACTGTTATACATTCATTGTAACACTGTACATAGGAACTATGAACACAAGTTGGGGTAATAGTGATGCACCTTAAAACTTAATGTATTTGTATGCAAATTTTCATGAATGTGGTACAATTAGAACAAGAAATATTGCCTGTGAATATAAAGCAGTTTTAGTGCTCATGACACACCCTCATTTGTGGCACCGTAATTTTGCCAAAGTTTAACATGAAAAGTAAACTGTCACTCAACAATTTATTAGAAACTTTAATTTATAATTTTGTACAATGAAAAAATTTTAAGACCAAAAAATATAAAAGAAAAGTAACAAAATATAAATATATGCATTATAGCAAATAATGAATTCAAACTAATTTCACTTAAAAAAGAGCAATTTTACTGTTAAACACTGTTATTAAAATAGTATAAACAAGGTACACTACAATCTTACATTTTTCATAAGAAAATTTAATTTTATGCTTCATTAACGTCTTATTATTTTTTTGAAAAGAATAATAAAACCTTTCACCTGTCCTGATGGTACCAGGGACTGGAAGCTCTTCAGGAATTTGAGGTATTTTAATCATGCTAACCTACATTTTAACCCAGTCCAGTTTCTATGTCTGTGGTCTACCACCTCTGCTGACAGTTGAATGCGCTTCCTCTGCAGACTGCGCTCGCTCACTGCAATCTGCTGGAGTGCTGTCTTTCTATTATTCATCTGCTGAGGTTCTGGAACACTCAGAACCACAGCAGATGAAGACTGGAAAGGCAACACTCCATCAGATCACAGCGAGCAAGTGCAGCCTGCGGATGGAGTGCCAGAACGAAGATGGAACACTCAGGAGTGATTCTGGTTGGTGTGGACTGCAGTGGGAGTGTCTACAACTGTAGGTGGAGGGCCACAAACATAAGTACTGGACCAGGTGCACTCGAGGAGCAATCCCTAGCTACATAACTGAAATATTGTGCAAGTACAACACTGATATTTGGCAGAACACCAGGATGCCATCAGAACCCAAGCAAGAGGCATCATTGGTGCTGATGTGTGCCACAATTGCAGACGACTACATCCCACACACTCGATTGCCGCAGGCAAGGCCATTTCCGCATATTGGCTGAAGGCCCCCCCCTCAGCACACATACCCAGTGCATATCAGAATTCTTTCTGGCCCTTGATGCTATCTGCCTAAGGGGCTCCTTACCATGCCGAATGTTGAAGCTCCAAATAACTAATAAACCACTCTCCCCATGTGCCTGTTGTGACCGTGCTGAAGGAGTGGCCACGTGTACCCTCTAAGGGTGAACGAGCGATGCCACGTGGCCGCTGTCCACATTGGGCTTCCACTCCGAGTGACACAAACAGGCTACCTTGTCGTGAGGGTGGTTCCACCTTGTCTGGTATATATGAAGATGCAGCAGCAGCAGAATGTGAGGGAAACAAGTACAAGCTGAATTTCACGTGAGCAGTACTTTCTAAAGCCATGTTGCTGCATAGAAACAAGCTTTTTTATCTCACATATAATGTGCCAGTCTCTTCTCTGTTGCCACATCCCGAGGCAGCAGCCTCAAGATGGCTGACCATAGCAGACACCACATTCAACTGCTCACAGACCGACACCAACTCAACTGACACCCTCATCACTGCTAAGTGTAATAATTAAAAAGGTAAAACAATCTACAGTTCGAAGATTAGTTAGAACACCACAGTGCTTTACTAGGCATGGACCTCTTTGGAGGTAGTATGCCTTTGCTTTCCTCCGACCTTTGAACTGACTCTGTACTGATAGTGTACTCTGATAGTAATCTCATCTGAGAAATATCCCGAAATATATGTGAATTAAACACGAATGATTAAGTAAGTATTGAGCCAAGTAGGATTGTTGGAAAATGATAATTTGTTATTTAAGACAGCAAATGAAGATACAAAGTACGAAGTATTTGGGTAGATGACAATATAAGATGTTTCTGTGGAGCATTTTTTAATCCTTTTGTTTAACTAAGACCATAAATACAACGCCATTGGATGTCCTTTACCACATACATATGCATACACTCAGTCCATAAATATATACATATTTGACTGCAGAAATTTTTCATTAATGCAACCGTGAGATTTGTTTTCATAGAGATATACTTTAAAACAATTATCTACATATGTACCTCTCAGGGTTACGTTATATTTTTAATAGTCTTGTGAACATTATAAACATACTTGCCTCTTGCTTTGATTAAATGATTACATGTATGTATTACATGTCTCATGAGCCTCCTCTCCCCACTTCACTCCATCATTCTACACTCATACTGTCCTTATGCTCTGTTCTAACACCCATCCAAACTTACTCTGCCATTTCTTTATGTCCCCAAATGTAACTCCTTGTAGTTTTGCTGTTCCTGTCAATTGTTCAGTGCCTTGATTTGGCGAGTGCTTACCTTTTTTTCTTCCATTATTTGAATATTACTCATTAGTTTCATTTACCACATAACTAGTAATTATATAATTCAGTGTCTGAAATCAGTAATGTTTTATCAACATACATACTCTGCCACCATAAGGTGCATGGTGGAGGGTACCTCGTACCATTGAAAGTCATTTACTTCCTGATTCCACAGAGTAAGGAAAAAAGATGGATTATATGCCTCTCTGTACAAGCCCTAATTTTTCTTATATTTGTGGTCCTTACACAAAATGTACATTGGCAGCAGAAGTATTGTTCTGCAATTAGCTTGAAATACTGGTGGTCTAAATTTATTCAGTAGTGCTCCCCAGAAGGAATGTCAATTTCCCTTCTGGACTTCCCATTGGAGGTCCTGAACCATTTCCATGACAATATAGTTCGAAGAATAGTCCTGTAACATTAATGTAAATCAACTATGAACTACAGTTACCTTACTGTGCTTAAAAATTGTCACCTCCCATAACTATACACTGCTAAGCTCTGTGATACATATCCTGGAAACTTTGCACAAAGTCTTCCTATGGGATAGTGTTCAAAAGCCTAGTCATGTTTCGCTGGATGTCATGAATAAGAGATTTGACAAAATTTCTAACATCCAATGAAATGTGATGAGGCTTTTGAACACCATCCCAAAGGAAGACTTCGTGCAAAGTTTCCAGAACATGTATTGCAGAGCTTAGCAGTGCATAGTTATGGGATGTGACTACTTCGAAGGACAGTAAGGTAACTGTAGTTAATAGTTCATCTACGTTAATGTTACAGGAATATTCACCGAACTTTATTGTCAGAGGTTGTATATAGTATCCCACCTCTGAATTCCTTCTGTCTTTCTTTAAAATGATATGTTAGGATCCCAAACACTTGAGCAGTACTCAAGAATGAGTCACACTAGTTTTCTGTATATGCCCTCCTTTACAGATGAACCACATCTTCCCAAAATTCTCTCAATAAACTGAAGATGCCACTCCATCTTCCCCACAATTGCCTTATCTTCTCATTCCATTTCATATCATTCTATAAAGTTATGCCTACATATTTAACCGAGATGACTGTATCAAATAGCTCACTACTAACACTGTATTTGAACATTATGGGATTGTTTTTCCTGCTCATCTACATCACCTTAATCTTTACTGCATTTAGCACTAGCTGCCATTCATCACACAAACTAGAAATTTTGTCTGTCATCTTGTATCCTCCAATTGTCATTCAGTGATAACAGATTCCCATTTATCACAGCATCATCAGCAAAAAGTTGCAGATTGCTACTTACCCTGTCCATCAGATCAGTTTTGTAGATATAAAATAACAGCTGTTTTGTCACACTTACCTGGGGGCACTCCCAATGATAAGCTTTTATTTGAGGAACACTTGTTATCAGGGATAACGTACTGGGTTCTATTACTTAAGAAAGCATCAAGCCACTCGCACATCTGGGAACCTACTCCCTTCGTTTGTAGTATATTAGTAATCATGTTTGACATAGGCTAGAGAGTAAAATCTTTTAGATTGTTGTGTGATGCAACTTGAAATATGGAGACTGAATGCTAACTTTCATTGTTCATAATATTCTCATTTCATTTTGCATTTAATTAATACCAGATTATTAATGAAACTGTTCTATTTCTACTGTTGCAGGTATGTTCAATATATGGGAGACAATGGGAAGATGCACTGTCATAGCAAGGAGGGCAGTTTTTTGGGTTTGGCCCTTTGGACTGGCAGCCTGGCTGGCTGGTCTAATATTTATTGACAGAGGCAACCCCGAGCAGGCTAGGAAACAGATGAATATTGCAACAGACACTTTGAAAGCTAAAGAGGTATATTAATGAAATTTTAAGTTACTACATTGTAACGATACACTGCAGTACATTTTGCAATACACATATTCAGATCATCAAAAGAAAAATGGTTCTTTTGTATTACACCTCATAATTTTCATGTGATTTAACTTACATGAAGACTAAGCCACAAACTGCTGCAGTCTCATACAAATTCTGTTATGGATGGTAATGAAAAGTCTTATTTATCACACACATGTCAAGACTTTAATGCAGATGACAGCCTGTCTTTGTGCCTACTTAGGAAATTAAAAGTAGTTTCTTGTACAAGTTCAGATTTTTATAATTAACTGCTGACAGTAGAGAGCAAATTATATTAGATCTCAATTGTATTCTGCAGTTGACAAACCTATCTACCTCCCAGGCCAGATACACATGTCTGTTATTTTCGGAAACTTTGTGGGAGTAACCAGTTATCTGTGTATCAGTGATACTATGAAAACAGTTAGATTGTACCATATAGTTTTTTTGATGAGCAGTTTTGATCCCAGTTTGGATCATCTTTAGTTCCTACACTGAAATAAAGAGTATTTCGAATTTAGAGAAATAAACAAATAAAAAACAAAATATAATACAAATAAATTGAAATGAAATTTAATTATACCCAGTGTTGACATTTGGAGATGAATAGAGGCTCAGAAAATCTCCAGGTGATGTTACTGCACTGCCCGAGATGACCACCATTGTCGTGTAAGGCAGTGCCCTGGAAGGAGGTCCCATTTTTGTCTGTGTTTAGGAGAGGCACAACAATGTTACTCATAGTGTGAGGAGCATCAGATATGACTTCAGGTCACAGCTCGCAATGATTAAGGTAGGGTGGCACATCAATATGTCAAATACTGCGAGTCTTCAGACAGAATGCATGGTGCAGTGGTTTGCATCGCAGATCGCTGTGCTTACGGTCCCCAGTTCAAAACCCACCACGGACAGAAAAAAAATTATTTCTTAGTATTTACCATTTCTAGATAGTTCTACATGTTTCTTATGTTTGATATGCTCATAAGTTCCAGAAAATTCTTTCTATGTATAAATAGTGTAGCACTCCAAGCATGAGGCAGTCGGTACTGATTGTACACTTGTGTTAGCAATAAACATGTTCTAAGTGTAAAGTGTTGTGCTGTATTAATGACCAGCCTTCGATTTCTGGACCACATGGAGTTTTCAGCGTGACAATATGTCACAGACAGCCAGCGCAAATGTTGGCCACACAGTCAGAACTGTTCTGTACTGATGTGTCATGGTGTGTGTTTAATTTAATATCTGCCCAGTTTCCTCCAGTCAGATGTCACATTCTTAATTTGAAGTGACTTTTTACACAAGCTGTTGACCCATGCATAGCTTTTATCAAAAACTTGCCCCCCCCCTCCATTTATCCTAAAATTACTTATCACTTACAAAATTACCCCCCACTAGTGTGTTATGTGCATGTATCTATGGTTTGGTGACCTCCTGTCACATCCACAGCATGACACTGAATAAACTTTAAATTTCATCAAAAGGCCCATCTCGTACTGACCGGCTTCTGTGTCATCCTTCGCCCAGAGGCATCCACGGACGCAGTATGGAGGGGAATGTGGTCAGTGGCCTGCTAATCAAGCCATTGTGTCAGGTTTCTTGGCCGGAGTCACTACTTCTCAAACAAATACCTCCTCAATTGACCTCACATGGGCCAAATGCACCCTGCTTGATAAAAGTGCTGGCAGACCTAGACGGTGACCCATCCAAGTGATAGCCAAGCCCTACAGTGCTTAACCTTGGTGATCCAGTGGGAACCAGTGTATCTACTGTGGCACAGTCGTTGGCTAGTACTTAATAATTTGGCTCTAACTGGAGCTGTGCAGTGTCTGAGCACTGAACAGGAAATATGATTTAAAGCACTATGAATACTGAAAACGTTTCCAAATCAATATAGTGTGCAAGTTCATGATGAAAATTATTCAAGAACGATGAAAGAACCACAGTTACTGACAAATTCTACAGTGAACCAGCTGAGATAATCATAGAAATGCTACATCTAGTCACTAGATTATGGAATAATAAATGTCTTGTTTTTATCAGACTTTTTTCCCTTCTTAACTATATTTCATTTTATTTGCATGCTTTTGTTTCTTACTTATTTGAGTATTTCAGACGTGTGTGTGTTGTTTCACAATTTTGGGCCACTGGATTAGAAAATGGTATACTAGAACAAACATAATAGAAGATTCATTTAGTATTTTGCAATGTATTTGAATTAATAAAACACACTGAAAATATACACTGGAAATTGCTTTCTTAAAGCATCTTCAACTCCACTGCAGTGACTGCAATTTTCTCATCTGCTCTGGTTGATTGTTTGCTGCACTGCCTATATAGAACATAAAATTACGCATTTTATCTTAGTCATTTTACACTCTTTGAAAGTTCAAAGGGAGGTGGAGATATCTTTTGCTTGGTAGTGTAAATAATGCCAGGGGAAATCAGTTGGTACATATTGCAAACAAGAAGAATTACAGGATGTGTTCTTTGTAATTCTGCTATCTCCAAGGGCAATTACATTACCCAATGACTTCCATTAGGGTCGGGCAGTGTCAGTCATAAAGTAAAGAAATTATGGTGGAGGTTCTTCATTATTTTTGGTGCCAAAATGGTAATGCAAAAGCTCGTTAGAGATATTGGTGTCATGTTCTTTGTAATGAAATCCTAGAATTATTACAGCATTTGTTATTCTTATTTTTTCAGATTAAACTATGGGTTTATCCTGAAGGTACTCGTAATAAAGACAGACGATCATTGCTCCCTTTTAAGAAGGGTGCATTCCATTCAGCTATAAGAATGCAAGTTCCTTTAATACCAGTTGTGTATTCACCATATTATTTCATTAATGTACAGAAGAAATTTTTTGATGATGGTAAGGAATTTTTAAATAACTTCATTTATGGAAATTATAATGTAGTTAATATTATGTCTGCAATAAATTATTCATTGATTATGTTTGCTCTTAGAGTAACTCTGTACCTAGTTGACACTTCATGTAAATTTTAAAACTTACGGATTGCTTAAACTAACTTACACTAAGGAATACACACACACACACACACACACACACACACACACACACACACACACACAAGGGAAGACTCGAACTTCTGGCAGGAGTGGTCTCACAATGCATGATCTGGTGTCCCAGACAATGTGGCAAAGAAAACTGTTGCAAAAGTGTTATTAAAATTTACATCAGATCCTTTGAAAGTAATCTATATTTCCATCTGTTACTAATAGATCCTACCCGCATAGCAGTTTTATTACACCAAAAGTGATCTCTTCATGAACAAGGTTCCTAATGTATGTATATCAAGCTCATGAAAGTGCTTTGGGGTAATCAACATGAGACACTCATCAATGATAATTAAACAACATTTATTTAGCTCATATTTAGAAGACATGTACATTAATACAACGAGACTTGTCATTCGGACAACCACTGAAAACACACTATTGTGTTACTGGTCCACAATATGACACATTACTTGGGTGACCACTAAATACACAGCACTCCATCATTGGTCCACAACACAACCAGTCACATGGGCAACCACTAAAACTTAGCATTATTGTAGCAGTGTCACATAGATTGTTGCTTGTGTGACCACTGATACCATAGCGCTCACTCACTGATCACACAACACAAACCTGTCACTCATGTGACCATTCGAGACACAAAACTTGTCATATAGGCACATCGCATCCGTCGCTTAGGTGACCACTGGAAACACAGCACTGTGTAAATACAAGTTTTAACCAGCACTGAGAACTGGTCTGTGTTTGGTAAAAAAACTTTATTCATTTCATTACCTACTCTGAGGATTGGAGCAGGCTGTTTGAGTTCTTGCCCATAAAGAGTCACGGTTCTATTCAGCCAATTATCAGACAATCTAATAGTGAGACAAAGGTGGATCCCAATTGGGAATAAGAGAGAGGGGCTTACCAGTTCCGGCATATGCCTCACAACTGAAGGAGACCTCCTGAAAACTTGGCCAGTGTGACCATTTTAATTTATTTATGGGACACTGTCCCAATCAAAACTTAATTATTTTGGCAGAGAAAGTGCAGTCATGACAACCAAAAAATTAGGCACGTGAGTTACTTTCCTATGCTCACAGAGATCAGCTTGAACAAATTGCAGTTGAAGAGCCTCTTCTTGATGGAACCATAGTCAGGAACATGCTACCCTCTGTGTCCGTGTTGGCTAGAGTTGGTTAACTGTATTAAGTTTTTAATGCTGGTTGACGCATCTGTGTACTACCGGCACTGCAATGTGGCTGATGCTGTAAGCTCACAGCTTAACTGAGAGTGTGCTGGCAGTGCCATCTGTTGGCCTATCCCATAAGCTTGGCGATCACAAATAACAGGCAGTGCACAGCTCCGCTCTACACACAAGAGTAGTAGAGTGTGGAGATGAACCTGGCTGGCAAGCATACTAGTCGCCCAGAGTGGAATTTACGGTCTTGAATGTTGGGTTTTGCCAGATCAGGAGGATGAGTGGGTGGAAGTGGGCTGAGATGATAAGTATAGTAGTCCCATTGATGATCACCCAACAAATAATATGATGACTGAAGTGTGGCAGTCAGTGGCGAATCCAGGAGGGGGCAGCACTATAGGGCTGCAGCCCCCCACCCTCCCCACCCTGGATTTGCCACTGACACCATACTCCAGTCATATGATTTGTTGAGTGAGAGGGCTCTGCGGCTCTGGCCAAGTCAGAATGAATTGAAAGAAGGTGGTAGAGCTGGTTTGAGGGCAGATGCATGTGATATGGAAGTACAGTCCCTAAAGGAAGGTTGGGAAGTCAGTGGCAAAAGTGGCAACAAAAGGCTTAACAAATTCTTAGAGTATCCAAAGGGGTTCAACATAGACCAGATAGCCACTGTAGCCTTAAGTGCACTCTTCAAACTGTTGTTGAACCTGAGAAGGAGAGCAAAGGTCAGTGATGCATCATGGCAAAGTAGTAGTTGTGGCTTTCAGTCCTGAGACTGGTTTGATGCAGATCTCCACACTACCCTGTTCTGTGCAAGTCTCTTCATCTCTGAATAAGAATGGCAAACTACATCCTTTTGAACCTGCTTACTGTATTCATCTCACAGTCTTGTTCTGTGATTTTTTCCCCTCATTTCCCTCCAATGACGATTCCTTAATCTTAATCAATTCTGTTCAGTACTAGATCTACCCACCTAATCTTCAGTATTTGTCCGTAGCACCATATTTCAAATGCTTTTATCGTCTTTCAGGGTGATCTCCTTATCATACATGTTTCACTCCCATACATTGCTACACTCCAGACAAATGATTTCAGAAATGACAGCCTAACATTTAAATTAATTTTGGATGTCAACAATTTCACTTCCTCAGAAATGCTTTTCTTCCCATAGGTTCTGCATTTTATAAATTCTTTGCTTTGGCCGTCAGAATTTATTTTGCTACCCAAATAACAAAACTCATCTACTACTTTTATTGTCTCAATATCTAATGTCATTCCTTCAGCATCATCTGATTTTCTTGGATTACAATCCATTACCCTTGTTTTTCTCTTGTTAATGTTCATCTTACAACCTCCTTTCAAGACACTGTCCATTCTGTTCAATTGAACTTCCAGGTCTTCTGCTTTCTCTGACAGAATTACAATGTCATTTGCAAACCACTAAGTTTTTATTTCTACTCCCTGAACTTTTAATTCCTTCTCCAAATTTCTCCTTGCATTCCTTCACAACTTGCTCAATGTACAGATTAAACAACACTGGGGAAAGGCTACAGCCCTATCTTGTCCCCCTCCCAACCACTGCCCTTCAACTCTAATAACTGCTGTCTGATTTTTGTACAATTTGAATATAACTTTTTGCTCTCTATATTTTACTCCTGCTATCTTCAGAATTTGAAAGAGAGTATTCCAGTCAACATTGTCAAAAGCTTTCTCCATATCTACTAATGCTAAAAACATAGGTTTCCCTTTGCCCAACCTATCTTCTAAGATAAGTCATAATGTGATAAGTCATTAAGTCAAACTGATCCTTCTTAGATCAGATTCTACCAGTTTTACCATTTGTCAGTAAATAATTAGTGTTAGGGTTTTGCAACCATAACTTATTAAACTTATAGTTCTGTAACTTTCACACTTATTTTCTTTGGACTTGGCAAAGTAGAGCAGTCTTAAAAGTGTGGCGCCACCATTCAACTGTGCCATTGCCGATAGAGTCATAAGTAGTGATGTTCTGGCTATGAGTAACAGATTCAGGTGAGCTCATTGAACAGCTGTGACTCAAATTCCCTTCCATGATATGCAGTAATGTGGAGTGGGGAAGTGAAATAAGCAACCAATGTACTCAAGAAGTCCTATGGCATAGTTTTGGCCAATATGTCAGGAAGTGGTGTTGCCTCTGGCCACAGTGTGAAGTAGTCAGTGATTGGTAAATGATACTGCTGGCCATGCAAGATAGGGATGGTGTCTATATGGACATGAGTAAATCTTCCTTTAGCCTCAGGGAAATCACTAATCTGAGCATGGGTGGGCAACATAGCAAAGAAACCTAGTTGTGGCAGTTGGAGCAGATACCAGGTCACACTAACAATGGGTAACAAGCCTGGCTGTGGATGCTGTCAAAGGCCCGCCAGCAAAAAGTAACTGCAAAGAAGGGTTGTGATTTTTCAGTGGAGGGGTCACAGATAAGTTTACTCTGTGTACAAGGGATGCATAGACACTCCAATCTGAGGACATTCTTTGAGTTTTAGTGACACTTACACTACTTTACTTTCCATGTCCAGGCGAGAACATCTAAATCCTTTTCCTCCAAAACTCAGCAGCTTTCATGGCATTGTCATTGCACAAAAATAGAGCTTTCATTGTGCAGACAATTTCCATCCTTGGACACATGAGTAAATGTTCATTTGTCTGTGTTTATCCAGATTCAAACTGGCCATCTTCAGAATAGCCCCACTTAACCACATTTGCTTTGCATTTTGTGACTCCTGGTCTTAATATATTCAGGTTCTCCATGTACTATATTGTAGTTGCTGCCCTTGTTCAAATTCCTCTTTGATTTGTAGGTTAGTATTTTGTAGAGAATCCATCCGTAAAGATAGGCGGCAAGTCTCAGGTCAGCCTTCTAGTGATAGTCCATTGGATAAAGCTCTTCCTAGGTACTTACAATGAGCTGAAACTATTTGGTGGTTATACATTAAGTGCTGTGGGTCGGTTTGCTGTTTTCTCCTCTCTACTTCACTTGCTACTCCATGTCTGATACTGGTGGTGCTATGGCCACAAGAGGGTAAATTTTGTGGAAAGGTATAGGCCTCAGACATCCAGTGACAGTCCTGACAGTCTCATTTAGAGCAATGTCTACTTGTTTGGAGTGACAAGATGCCTCACACAATGGTGCTGCATATGCTCCCACTGCAAAACAGAGTCCCATTGCTGATGATCGCAGAACTTTAGGTTGTGCTTGCCATGTGGATCTAGCCAGTTTATGGATAATGTAGTTCCTTGCACATCTTTTTCCTTTTATATCAGTTCAGTGTTTTCTAAATGACAGTTTTCGGTCTGGGCTGACTCCCAAATATTTTGACTTGGCACAGTGCCAAACTCTAACTCCTCCCCATTCTATTGCCAGTTGTTTTGATGCCTCTCTATTATGCAGGTGGAATGCACATACTTAAGTTTTTTCTGACTAGGTCGCAAGTGATTTTCTTCATGGTAGTTCCCCGAGGTAGCCAAAGCCTCTGTCAGTTTCCTTTCAACTTCTTCAAATGTTCTTTCTTGAGCAGTATTGGTGTCATTGTCTGCATAAATGAATCTTTTCATTTCCAGCTGGTGTGGCTGGTTATTTGTATAAATATTGTACAGAATAGGGGAGAGAATGCTCCCTTGTGGTAGACCATTCTTTTGGTCTCTCCATCTGCTTTTCTTCCCTTGAAGGGTTACAAGAGAATCTAAGATTTTGCAGCATGCCTCTTATTTCATATACATTCGTGAGGAGTCATTGGTGGTTTACTGTATCATTTGCCACAGAAAGATAAACAAAGGCTGCAGCAGTTATTAATTTTCTTAGTGATAAGAGTCCAACTCCATGTCAGTGTCTTGTGCTCCAGCAAGTGTGACAAAATCAATGCATTCAGTTATACTTGTAATTCGTGATAGGCAGTTGGCTACAATATTGTCCAGAGCTGAGACATTTTGAATGTCTGTGGTGAATTAAAGAGATGTATTCCAGTTGTCAGGAGTGGCACAGTGATGCATGACTGTTGGTCTGCTGAATTTTGAAGTTCTGAACTTCCAGCAGTGGATGACTGTAGTGGATTGCATCATGCATGCTGAGCAGCTCCCTGTCATAGGCACTCCATTGCTATTGTGTAGGCATGATCTTCGTTGCAATGGCTGTCAGGAACCACTGTCATGTTGCTAAAAGGCTGCAGCTAAGGCATGCTGGCTGGCATTGACCACCAGTGCAAGCTGGACATCACATACTGGGTGAGCAGAAAATTCAGCATTGGTAAGGCTGTTTTTATTAGCCTTGAAGGTTGCAGACATTTGGTCCATCCAAGGTATACGAGAAAAAGGATTGTTTCTCTTAGTGTAACAACCAGCAGCATTGTCTGTCTGTGCCTCTTAATTGGCCACTTTGCCCAGCAAATGATGGCAGTAGAAATTAGGCATTCTATGGAACTGGCAGAGTTCTCAGAAAGTTTGTAGGTGCTGGATTCTCAGATGTCCTGAACCTTCTCTGAAAGGGGAGTGATACCATCACTATGAATCTGGTGGCCCAGGAATGTCACCTGGAGGGGGGCACCAAAGATGCATTTGGATGGAAATCGTCAAGCCACTAAAACACTGTTCTTAAGTGACCATGTCGTTGTTGCACTGAAGAAGAAAACCCCTGACTGTCGTCAAGGTAAGCAGTGTATAAACTCCTTATTGAGGTGCTGGTGTGGTTAAGTGAATGCTGGAGGTCCGAGAACTCACTTGGGCATGTGTGTGTGTGTGTGTGTGTGTGTGTGTGTGTGTGTGTGTGTTTTCCTTATTGTAAGTTAGTTTAAGTAGTTTGTAAGTCTAGGGACTGATGACCATAGCAGTTTGGTCCAATAGGTTTACAGACATTTGATTATTTGATTTTGGATGGTGATGGTCCTGCAATGATGTCTGTAATCACAGCTGCAAATTGCTGGTTAACTGACCTGACAACATATGTATACTCTGATGTAATGTCACAACAATGGAAACTGGCCACAACTTGTACAAAGCAGAGGGCTGGATGTGTAGGCGAGACAGGGCTACAGGGCTACTTGCACTAGTGACTGAGACATCAGGAAATTTTATAAATTTTAAATACAGTCACATACCCTAATTTTTTAAATTGACTATAACAAATGCCATAAGAGCATTCATTGAGTGTAGTGTCTTAGAAACTGGGTAGACATAAATTGAGTTTGCAAGGGTGGTGTAATGCCTGTCTGAAAGGAAGTGGCTCATATGTTCATGATGAAAATTCCTTTATTTGTCAATTTTGTAATGTGAAACTCAACTGGGAGGACAATTTAGAAAAATACATTAAAAATGCTAAGCACTAGTTGTTTAGGAAATGACATTACTATGAGTCTTTAAATTCCTAAACACATTGAAAAACATATATGCTAAATAAATGCTACATTTAAATTTAAAAATGCTAAATTTTCAAATTTTATTTGCTAATTTCATTTAGCTCTAGTCATGAGTCATAGTACCGGTTTATGAAAGGCAAAGGTCCAGGTTTGTGTCCTGGCCGAGCACAGAGGAAGTGTCAGGAAGTCAGGAAGTTTCATATCTGTGTCCACTCTCCTGCAGAGTGAAAATACATTTTGAAGAGGGGGATCATTCTCAATGCTCTTTGTAATTTTTTATTCAGGTGATTAGATTCTATTTCTGAACTGCAATTTTGAAATGTCTTCATATGTGTGAATAGGCAGAAATTTGGTGAATGGAGTGATTCATTGTGCAGTTTCCTCAGTTTTACATTACCAAAACACCTTTGTTGCAGTAGCATATTGTATGAAAAAAAAATTGTTTTATCTTTTACATGGCAATCATCAGGAGAATCGGTTTGGAATATTATAAAATACTTTTGTTCTATCAGTACTTAACCAGATCAAACTGACTTAGAAAAAAATAAATAAAATAAAAATTATAAATTGTGCATGTTAGCAGCTTCTGATGCTGATCAAGTTAATTATTTCCTTCCCTTCTAATCAACTATATTTTATGTCGTCATAGCTTACATGAAACATTCTAAAATATTTCTAGTGTCACATTATTAAGGATTTGACTCAGGCTAATAAATCATTATTCATTAATTTCTGATTCCACTGCCAGTGTCTCACTTCCATTAGCTGTCACAGAAATCTATGTTTTGGCTCCCTGCATTAAAGAAGCTTTCAAGGTTGTTGACATATGGTATTTAAGAAGACAAAGAAGATACCTGCTCATAAATGCATTAAGAATGAGACTCTGTTTTGCCATATATTAAATAATTGTAAAATTAAGCTTATGGTGAAAAATCATAAGGTACAGTGCAATGAAATTATTTAATAACATGAACTATATTTTTGTCAAATTAAATTATTCTGTAAAAATTATTTCAGGTCGTATCATCATAAAGGCATTACCTCCAATACCAACAGCTGGTTTAAAACCTGAAGACATCGATTCACTGGTTGAGAGAACACATGAGCTGATGTCACAAGAATATAAGAAACTTTCTGGAGAAGTTTTATCACAGCTCCCAACAAACTACCCTGGACTTCGCCATTAAATCCAGGAAAGGGTGTTTGCTCCATCGAGAATGGAAACCACTCTGTTCATAATATTTATCTCTGTTATTATGTGTCAGTATTTATTTCTGATTGACAGTATCTGTATTAATATTATGTTGTAAACAGTGCCAAACTTTTGTAACTGCTATGGGAGATTAATTACTTATAAGAAGCTAGCAGAATTGTGGCATTGACTTCCCATAGCAGTATTGCTGCGAGACATTACTGTACACTATTGTTCTTGCAGTAAATGATTTGGCATATTATCTTGTTATTCAAAGAGCTATTTAATTTTGTTACTCAAAATTTAGTTTTGTTATTCTGAATTAAATGAGACTGACTTTGTGTACTTTTCAAGACTGTTCTTTATTATCCTTACCTCTTTTATTACAGAAGCCTGTACTTTATTCAAAGTTCTTCTAAATTTTATTGTTAATACCTGGTAGAAAAATCTTAAACGTAAATCTTACATTTTGCCAACTAGAAAGGCATTGTTCATGGGATTCATGTGCTGAGTAATAGATGAGTTTGGTCATGACTTTATTTGTTGTCTCTCCAGTCATTTCAAGCAATAATCAAATGATTCAGCATCCATTAAAGGTATCTTAAAATGTATATGAATCTGTGATATGTCTGTAAATGGCCACAATTCAATAACACATTAAATCATTATGAATTTTATGACCAAAGCATTAACAGTGGCTGAGCATTCTGCAGCACCTTGCTCTGGAGCGTGTGGTTGCTCACCCTCAGAGGTTCGAGTCCTGCCTTGTGTGTGTGTGTGTGTGTGTGTGTGTGTGTGTGTGTGTGTGTTTGTCCTTAGGTTAGTTTAAGTAGTTTGTAAGCCTATGGACTGATGACCAAAGAAGATAAGTCCCATAGCTTTACAAACATTTGATTTGAAGAGTAACTGACTGATGACCCATAAGCTCTACAAACATTTGAAGAGTAACTAACAGTAATTAAAATGTTACTGCAAAATGTGTATGTATCACAAATATTACTTTTTTGTATCACAGAAGATACATGTGAATGACTGTGAAATAAATAAATATGGCACAGCTTCTTAGCACAAATTTAATATCTTACATAGTATTAGAATAATGGAATGTTTCAAAAATGATTGTAGTTTGTGATCCAAGATTAGATGAGTATGGATGATGATGAATCTTGCAGTGTGACATTTCATGTTTCCACACTTTTATTATTTCCACATGTCTTTATTGTGCTTTGGCTCCATGGAATCACTATTATTTTGACCAATCTAGGTCACTTATTTCATGCCATTTATTACCCAGATTAGAATACATTTCAACATTCTTCACTACGTCATTTGTTTCCTGGGCCAAACAGTGAATTAGTAGCAACTCAGAATATTGGTATTCCCAGTTCAAGGGCTGAAACAGTACAATATATACTAGATGCACTGTCATGCTTTTACTTCAGGTGCTGTCAAAGAAATTAAGAATGTAATTAACTTCCTCACAACCAAAACTTCACACGTGATTGACAAAATCCTAAGTAAAGTAATAAAATCCTTTTCTTCATATATATACAATTCGATGATAATGGTATAGAGGGAAACATTCCTGTTATTTGTGTATCAACAAACTGGTGCCTTTTCATCTGGTAAGTCCAACTTTCTTTACTTTTTATAAACATATATACAATTCATTTAGTAAGATATACAAATCATCACTATTATGGGGGCTATTTCCAGATGGACTAAAATAACATATTGTAAGAGCTCTTTACAAGAAAGGTAGCTATATGATGATAATTATCACCAGTCTTACTGCTTTTCTACTTCAGAAAGATACTGTGAAAACATGAAGTATGCAAGAACCATAACAGACCTTTTTAAAAATAAAATGCTTATACAGCCTAAAATTGGCTTTCAGTCTCAGGATATACTATTTTTCAATTCACAAGTCCAATTACAGAACATTTAAGTGACAAAATATAGCAATTTATTTATGCCTTATTCATTTAAACTTTCATCATTTCCGAAGGCTACAAAAGGACACTGGTATCAGTATTCCACCACACATTTTGTTAAAACATCGCAAACAAATAACATTACACTTACCAAAGTTTTGTTAAAAACTTATTCCCTCTTAAAACAATTCATGTCACAAGCATATGTCATTACATATAAAACTGTACTTTAAACTATATAGCCGCAGAGCATTTTTTTGGTTACAAAAAATATGGGGTCTGCCTAACCGACCAGTAACAATGTGGAGCCTTTGCCAAATGGCGTTGTCTGTCTGTCTGTCTCTCTCTATTTTTTTAAATTTATTATTATTTTTGTATATAAAAAGGTATTATAATAACAGGATAAATAATTGAGTGCTGTACAAAACATTTTTCTGTTACATTATGCTATTACATCTCTCAGGCCAGATAATATTAAGTAATAACCACTGCTCAGAAATTTTAAAATTACAACCTCTTGGTGGGGTGGAGTGTGTGTACAGAGTTGTGATGGGAGAGGAACCACAGCCTACAAAGATCACTTATGGGTGGTTCCCACAACACACAAGATTGGATTGTGCTTCACATTTATCACACAATGATTTCCTATTATAAAAATAAGAATTTACATTGCTTAGAGGAAGCGTGACAAAGAGTTCAATTATGTGGGTGACAGAGCTGATGAGGGGACATAGGTTTATTTGCAAACAGAGAATAAAATAAAAACATCAAAATACACATTTTTGACTTATTACCTATAGTACAGTATATTATAGTAATTTCAAATTTATAACATAATTGATTCAATTATTCCACACCTCATTCCAGATGATTCTGAGTAAAATAAAAATACAATCCCTTTCAAACCCATCAGCAGAGAGTAGTAGTATTTAAACACAGCTGAACTAACTTGTCATTGTTGGACACAGCTGGACAATTATGTCAAGCACAGCCTATGTTGCTCATCAGCACTGCTGCCATTACTGCTATCATCAGGCTGGAAGTGATGAAGCCCTGACTGTCAGGCACCACTCTGCCCCAGACCTCCAATTGTCAGTCTAGAGGCTGGACATCACCATTAGAGCCTAACGAGCAGCTGGATTTACATTCTGGGGCACACCATAACTCCTGCCAATGTTTCCTACTGTCGCATCACCACTGAGACGTGTATGGCTGACACCTTCCAACAAAGCAAGAGAGTGAATGATACAAAAATTTGACATTGAATGGTGGCAGATTCCAACCTTTGGAAATGACTCATCAGTCTCGTGCACTACAACTTTTTACTTTTTCAGGTTTCAGCTAACAAAACAAAGATAATTTTAGCAACATTGCCTCTACTATGCTGCCTTAATTTGCACACAAAATTAGCTTATTGTGTTACTTCATTGTTAATTAAATCATAAACAGCAGAATATATCAAACATTTTTGTTAACAATCATCTCTCCGTACAACCTACCCTGCAACGCCCTTACAAACTTTACAGACCATTCCTGACCATCCCACACATGAAGAGGAGCAAGAGTGTGACAGCAAAAGCAGATACTGGTGAGGATACAAAAGGATATTAATTTAAGACACAAACGAATTTATGACATCGACTGCCAGTGGGCTTTAAATCAATGGAGAAAGTTGAAAATTTGTACCCAGTCAAAAATTGAATGCAAGTCTCCTGCTTACTAGTCAGTTTGGTTGACCACCCCACCAGGAATTGGTGAAATGTTTTGAGTAATGGGTGAAAGTGGGAAGGAGCTCTAAAATATTAGTATGCAGATAAATTGAAAATTTATAGCTGGTGGGAGGTGTGCTAAGGTAGTCGTGGTGGTCACTGTGTCCCAGTGGCATAGTGGTCAGCCCAACTGCTTAGTAAGCAGGAGACCAGGGTTCAAATTCTTGCTGGGTACATATTTTCATCTTTCCCCATTGATCTGCTCTAAACATCAGGGGATTAGGCGAAATCATACACAATACACACATGGAAATATATTTTATTCAGATATTTGTTACAATTGTAATTTGTGTGTGATTCAGTATGATATTGTGTTGTATCAACTCTTTACTTGAGCTTTACATGGTGTTTACTACAGCGTGGCCCCTTGGGCATACCGTAATAGTGAAAAAGTCATTCTGTTGTCTTTGGACAGATAGTACAGTTGCACAACTGTGGAAAATATGAGGTTATCAGTTACTTCTTAAGAGATATTTGGCCATTCTTCCATGCGTGCAACATCGGGCTCTGCAACCATTGTGAAAGGTGTTGTTCTGGCTTCAATGCATCTGCCAAGTGCATCCAAGACATGCTAAATCAGGTTTAAGACCAGTGAACAAGCTGGCCACTCCTTCAAGCATGTTGACAATGCAGCTCTGTGGGGACAAGCATTATCCTCCACCAGAAGGAACCCATCTCCTCTGGCACCAGCGTAGGGCACAACAAAAGGTCAAAGGATCTCGTCTCTATAGCTCTGAGAAAAGAAAGCACCATTTTGAACAACACAGAGGTCCGTATGTCAAACAATACGGACTCCTGGAAACACCATTCATCCACCACCTTTATATAGCGATGTTTCCTGCAAATAAGCAGGATTGTTCTGAGTTCCACGTTCTCTCCAGACAAGGAGGACAGCAATAGTCAGCTGACCACAAACTGGCGCCTTTCGTTATGACTCCAATTTTGATGTTCATCCATCCAGTTTCTGCAGGCTAAACAGTGCTGTGGTTTTAATGGGACACACACCACAGGCATCTGTGCATAGAGGCCACATTCCCGTAGGTAATTTCAGACTGTTTTTGTTGACATTGCGTGTCCTGTTGCTGCCTGGAGGGTGTGTTGTAGGTGAGTTGCATTCAGTCTCCTGTCTTGATGGGCTGTTAACCTGAGTTAACAGTCATCTCTTGCTGATGTTACCTGTGGACGACCTTAGTCTTGGCTTCTTTTAATGTTTCCTGTTGTCTGAAATAACGTCCAGGCCATGGAAATTACCCTTTGGAACACTCCAATAGCTGCAGCCACCTCCCTCTTTATCTGTTCCACTTCCAACCTTCCAATGGCTCTCCATGTCATACCTTCAAGTAAGTCATGTTGTTGCATTGCACTACATGCTCTCTACACTATCTGAACCCAACTGTTTGTTTACTTCATTTAGTAGAGTAAACACAAGTCAAATCCAACTTTATGTTCTGCAGCAACTTTCTGTTATTACCACTGTCTGGATTGCCTTTTATTTAATCATGTCTGAGCTACATCTGTAATTAATTAATAGTCTACATACACTAGAGTATAAATAAAAACTAAGTACTAATTATACATTCATATATACAGTCATGATTTTCACACATCACATGTCATTATTGTCCATAACAGGCTCATATCTCTCTCCAGTGTTTGGCACACTTCACTGCAGTGTTGTTGGCCAACCAGAGGTCTTGGAATGTGCTTGGGACCGGCAAGCATGGACAGCTCAGCAGGGGTGTCATTATTTTTCTCCACATTGGCAGGGCTCATCTTCTACATATCCCCACTTGAACAGGTTATCCTTCGATCTTCCTATTCAACAACTAAGTCCATTTAGGCTCTTCGAGACTCTCCATTCCAGTTGAGATCCAGCCGGGAGATTTTCTTTAATGTTCCAACATAGCAAGCTGCATTTTTCAAATTTCTGTTTCCACATTGATTTCCTGGTTGTACATTGACTTTCATTTAGTGGATGTTCAAATTTATCGAAATCTTTCCTCAATTTTAATCTTGACACCACTGGCTGATGTGTCTGCTCCTTTCAGCTGTCGCCAATGTTTGCCATCTGGTCTGTGGGGGAGCTATTCCAGAACACATATAAAGGAGATCACGGTCAGTAAGCTTAAGGCATCCCGTAATTAATTGACATGAATCATTCGGTGCTGCATCTAGCTTGTGGGCGTGCATCGATTTTCTCCATACGGGGCATGCATATTCAGCTGGAGCAAAACACAAAACCAGGGGTGATGAATGTAGAATTTCAGGATTTGCTCCTCAGTGTGAGTTGGTAAGTTTGTTGTGTTTTGATTTTTGCTCTAGCTTTTTCTACAGGTTTCTTGTAGGAACGTGTTTGATCAGTGAGCAGTACAGCCACAACCCCTTCAGTGAAGAAACTATAAAACTTGGTGACCAGCTGATTGAAACTAAAAGCAAAGACCGACAAGGGTCCTGGAAACATATTTTGGAGAGTCTTGATATGAAACATAGTAGCAGAAGAGCTTGGTATGTCATAAAACGATTATCTAGCAACCCAGCAGCCCATAAGGATCAGGTTTCCATGACTGCCAATCAGATTGCACATCAGCCATAGAACTGACAGAAACTTTTATAAAACATTCAAAACAAAACTAACCAGTTACAAACCTCAGTCTTTGCTTCAAAAATGAAATTGGCAGTTTGGCTCTTAACAACTAAGAAAATTGTAAGGTACTTCCTAATTATTTTGAGAAACTATTAACCTGTGAATAAATTCTAAGTACAGAAAATTAATAACATTAACCCAAACGCTAAGTAACCTGACAAAATCGAAATAACTATACAAATTTACTAGATCAAGTCCAAGAACAGTTGCAACCTAAAAAGGTGAATACCAAATAGGGTTTAGACAAAACAAATCCCATTAAGAACAAATTCTTAGTCTCAAACTAAACCTTAGGCACCAAAGGATATCTAGTAGCAATTTTATATGTACATTTGTCTATTTTAAGAATGCCAAACTTTTCCAAAGTTTAAAGGAACAAGGGCTAGATAATAAAACTTTAACATTGGTAAGGAAACATTAACCAACACTCGCTCTGAAGTTAAATTCGTAAGTGAAATTTCTGAACCATTTGATATAAAGTCTGGTGTTAGACAGGGAAATGTACCCTTGCCGTAACTATTTCACTGTGGTTTGGAAAGGGTAATTACAGAATGGCAAGAGCAAACACTGAGTCAAAATGTAGATCAATCAATCATGTTAGGTAGAAGTAATATTAAAGTACATTGCCTTGCCTTAGCAGATGACCTGCCAATTTTAACTACAGATTTTACCACTCTCAACAACACATTGAAATTCATAAATAAGTTGTGGAAAAAGTAGGACTACAAATATCATTAAAAAAACTGAATATATGATGTTCAACAAAGAAGCATCAAAGTTTTTGATTGTGAAATATGAAAAAAAAGGGTTTCTCAATTTAAATACCTTGGGGAAATCATTAGAGTAACACAAATTGTTTATAATAAAAGACCACTTTCTGAATTCAGTGAACTTAGCCATTACAGCACTATAATCAAACCTGAATGTGTTTATGGAGCAGAAACTTTAATTTTAAATAGGGTGAGGGATTTGAAGAAATTCAAAAGAAGGAAAATTATTAGCAATTACTGATGGAGAAACTTAGAGACTTAGAAGTAATAAGGAAATATAAGAATACACAGACATACATGGTGCCATGAGAAAACAGAGACTTAAATTTAATGTGCTCATTAAAAGAGCGACATCCACTAGGTTGATAAAACAAATAGTAGAACTCTACAGAAACGGAAGTAACGCCAAAATGAGTTAATTAAATGGATTGCTGTGATTAAGAAGGATGTCAAACTAGTCAATATAACTCAGGCTGATGTTACAGATAGAAAAATATTCAGACAAAAGATATTTGATTGGAAAGTTGGTCAGACGGAAATTAGCAGACTGGAAAATTATGGTCGGATGAAAGAAAGAGACTTCATCCTGAAAAGATGAAATGAATTTGGGCACAGAGGCAGGCCAACCATTAAAAGTGACACTGACTAATTGTGCTTTGTATGGTCCTATTTGCCCCATCCAGAATAATAATATTTAAACAGAACCAAAAAGTGTGTGGAAACATTAGATCATTTCAAATTTGAAAATGCCAGCCACCAAGAAAATTTAAACCATTGGTAGAAATATATGATACCTTATACAAATAACAACCACAAAAATAACACTTTTTCTTAAAAATCTCTAAGGAAAAATAAACCAAATTCCATTTCATAAACAATACTAAAATTTGTTTCAAGGCTGCCCCCATAAAGCGGAAAATTTGCAACTTAGTGTTGAAGGGCAATCTAAAATTAAGGACAGGTCTCTTACAATGCAAAATACTTATTTAGAGTTCATGTTGACCACTGATGGACTAGTTCATGATTTTCAATTGTCACAAATATCTTGATTACCAACATATTGTGAAATTCTGCAAAACAGGCAATTTTGCCTGTTTGCACTGTGGCATGGAGAATCAAGAAAAGGAAGTTTGTAAAAAAACTTAATATGCTGACCACCATGAAGCCAGCTGTGAGGCAGCACCGTGGTTTGCTGTGGCTGTCACTGGCCCAACTGTAGCCATGTTAAACAGCCACCTCTCCAATGTAAACCTAACACCAGTTTTAGATTAATGCTGGCATGTAATTGTTTTCTGTAGTTTGTTGTCATGTTAGTTTGGCATCAAACACTTGGTATTATCAGCATAGTGGGCAGTTTTACTCACAAGGACAGGTATAACAATAATAAAGTTTGTAACTGCCCTTGAAACTTCTATTTCCAATAATCCAAATAACTTAAGTCATTAACACACAAAGAAATGATAAGAAATTTTATTTGAAATCAGATTATTTCATATTACTTATGCAGTCATACAGAATGCCTCTCAAATGTCTGCAGTTCATTCACAGTACATTAGCGTTCACTCAGGTTAGCAATTGGTCAGTTTCATCACAGTAAAATATTATATACTGTAAAACCTAATTGTCAATGTTTGCACCTACTGCCTACATTCCATTGTGTGACTGTGCACACCATCCTTGACTATGATTCATTCAGCAGACTCTCTCCGAGCAATTTCCTCATGCTAACTTGCCAGCAGCAAAACCTTTCTTATACTCAGATGATAGGACATCCTCACAAGACCTGTGCACTTGCGTCTGGCAGAGATCCCTCAATATACCAAACTACAATAGCAGAGATTGTGTGAATATGGTTTTCACAGCTGAACATACAAGTTCCTTAGGGAGAAAATATCTTTTGAGAGTTCTTGTTAATCTTTTACAGTCTGCTAGATACAACATTAGGGATAGTGCTAACTTCATACTTCCTTCAAGGATCACATGTATGAATACTTTCATAACCATCAGTTCATTTTCAGTACTTTTTCATGATTTACACAACTCTTTCTGAGATTTCATCACTTCTACCAGCTACCTGTAGGAACAGAGAACCTCACAACCCAAATGACAGGCCTCATCGGTGCTGACTTGAGCCACAACTTGCAGACAACTGCAACCTGCATGCTGATAGCCACAGGCAGGGCCTTCTCAACTTCTTTGATGAGGACATTGAGTTTATTTCTGGCCCTGCTATTTTCCTGAGGTGCAGTGGTCAGAATCGGATAGGTACAGTCAGCTACACCACTTGTTATGAAGCCCATCATGTCTGCATTTATGGTGTGAGACAGCAGTGTGCCCTGCTTGTGGTTGCCTATACTGATGAGTCATGTCTCTTAGATACATGATTGTATGATTGGGTATGGTGGAGTCCAAGTGTCTGTTGAGATGGCAACTGTCATGTCTGCCACCATGCAATGTTTAGTGTTGAAGAAGTGTGTCCACTGCTTGGCCATTTAGGTATCTTGTGTCAGTTGCATGTTTGCAATGGGGCAGTTACATTTGCTGCTTACAAAACTGCATTATTCTTACTGCACAGCAATGATAAATCAGGAGTAGGAATCATGCAATTAAAACACTCATTTGGTTCCATCTACAGTTGTAACCTCCAGCTCTCAAAATGCATGGTGGTTTGCCACAATGTTATTGCCTATTCACAAGGTATATAGCAACATTAATGAGGCTGTTTTTTCATACTAATATTCAACTCGAAATTCTAGTTGTATCATATGTGCCTTTGGACATTATTTGTGTTGCTGTGATTTTTATACTTTCAGTGTTTTGTGACAAATAGTGAAGTGGGGATTGTACTGGTTCTCTTGAAGTATAAAAGTAAAACTCAAAGCAAAAACTGAAATACTAAAATTTATGTTTCTCATATCCAGTTACTGTTAGTTATACAAGATTACATGATATGTCACAAGTAAATCTATTTTTAATCAGAGCTGAAATGTTTATTTCATACTATCACATAAAAATTGATGTCACATACTTCCTCACGAACAATAAATAAACAAAAAGAGGCATAATATTGGATTTGGATACATGGTGCAAGAATTGAAAATGGTGCACTTACCAATTATACTATTGACTCACTACATGTGAAACTGTGCAGGTCATTAGGACTCGTCAAATGGCATTGGAATCATCATTAATGCTTATATTTTCACCCTGTGAATATTCAACTTTACAAAGAGTGGCCTTTAGAGGGAGTCACTGGTTAGGCTTCAGATGTTTGAGTAGTTGAATATGTATCCTGCTTTTATTTTATTTTCTAGAGAACATGATACCTTTCACAGAATTGTGGCTTCACATCAAAGGCAATATGAAAACTTATGTTACCTGAATTTTTCCAATGCTAAATCAATAACTCTAGAAGAAGACAGCTGGGGCATGTCTCCACCCCATAGAACAAACAGAAATATGTTGAAACAATTTTAGCTCATTCTGCCAATGACAATACTTCAGAACCTGGGTTTCTCAACTGATCCCCTAATTGTTTTGACCAGTACTATTGCACTCCAAGAAGGGAAAGCTTAACAGTGGAAGGAATATACAAAGTGCCTGTACAAAGGAAATAAACTTGAAGGCAGTATTCTAGAAATGGAAGATGAGATAGGAGATACGGTACCACAAGAAAAATTTGACAGGGCACTATGAACTACTGATGTTGTTAGGAAAGCCAGTCATGAAGAAATTGTTCCTTCCCGTATGCAAGACGTATGAGACAGGAGAAATAACGTGTGACTTCAAGAAGAATGCAGTAATTCAAGTTCCCAAGGAAGCAAGTGCAAACAAATGTGAAAATTACAAAACTATCAGTTTAATAAGTCATGGTTGCAAAATACTAACACAAATTATTTACAGACAAATGGAGAAACTGATGGAATCTGATACTGGGGAAGATCAGGAGAAATGTAGGAAAACGCATTATGACTTATCGTAGAAGATAGGTAAAGGATAGGGAAACCTACGCTTTTAACATTTGTAGATATGAAGAAAACTTTTGACAATGTTGACTGGAAGACTGTCTTTCAAATTCTGCAGGTTCATTGATGGGATTGTGAGGCGCGACGACTCGAGCACACCAAGAATTTCTCGAGCTGCCGGCACTTGAGCAGTTCTCAAGAAGCTCGTGAGAAGCAGCACTGTGGCGCGTGCCTTGTCCGGTGGTTGACTGGGGCAGTGCGACATGCCATGCCGTGTGCTGTAGTTATTTGCAGCACTTGCAGCTTGCTGAGATTAATATTTAAATGTAGGCATTTATTACAAGAACACCAAAGTCACCCAGCTGGCAGTGCTTTATGGAGGATGGAGATATCTGTTGCTAAGTTCCATAGTGTAGCACAAAATACAACAGGCGGGGTAAGGCATTTAACATTACACCTATCTAGCAATCAAACAGGTAAGTTCATGGATACAAAAGTGCACTCTTATATTAATAGAAGTCAAACAAAATACCAAGCTATTATGTATGTTATCCATTCAAAATACATTAAAAGGAAATTTGGTAAAAAGGTTGATAGTGCTTGAAAAAGTCCACTAGTATCGGAAATTTGTAGTCTTTAACTTGGCTGCGATATCGTATAAAATGCATAAAAATTAACACTATCCAAACTTTTTAAAAAAAGAATGAGGACATAACAACCAACAGTCAGTGTTGTAGTTGTAAATTGTGGTGGCTATGTTGAAAAAGTACCAGAGTTGTAAGCTGAAGGACTAAGATTAGGTATGTAATGCTGGCTAATAATGTAAAATCTGCTGAATTTTTTGCTACAATTAGTAAATGTATGAGTTTTTGGGTGTAACAGTTGTAGCATTTTTCTCTCATGTAAGTACAAATACAGGCAGAATGCATATTTGTTTTTTGTAACATATGTGCAGAATGGATATTTGTTTTTGGTAACAATTAAGTTCTTGTTTTGTGTAAGGTACATGTTTTAATGATAGTCCTGTGATTTTTGTCTTCTGTGAAACATTCTACTACTACTGTGGTTGCTATTGTTGTTAACCGAAGTGGAACGATACATCATAGCAGGAGTAACTAACCAGTGAATAAAATAGAATCATACAACACACGCTCCAATAATAATAATAATAATGAAGTTTCTTGATTGCACATACAGAAGACAACGATTACGACTGCGTTGTCGCAATGCTTTCCTGTTGAGTAGTTTTTCTCAACCTCTTGAGAGCGCAGCACTGTCGACAATTTCTCGAGAGTACTCAACAATTTCTCAAGAATTTGCCTTAGAGTTGTGCATTTCTCGAGAGCGCTCATAGCCCATCCCTAATCAGGGGTAAAATATAGAGAGCAAAAAGTTATATTCTACTTGTACAAAAACCAGACAACAGTTACTAGAGTCGAAGGGCATGAAACGGCCGCAGTGGTTGGGAAGGGAATAAGATAGGGTTGTAGCCTTTCCCAAATGTTGTTCAATTTGTACATTGTGCAAGCTGTGAAGGAATGCATGAATAAATTTGCAGAAGGAATTACAGGTCAGGAAGAAGAAATAAAAACCTTGCAGTTTGCTGATGACATAGTAATTCTTTCAGAGACAGCAAAGGACCTGGAAGAGCAATTAAATGGAATGGACAGTGTCTTGAAAGGAAGGTATAAGATTAACATCAACAAGAGTAAAACGAGGGTAATGGAATGTAGTGTCAGAAAATCAGTTGAAGCTGAAGGAATTAGATTAGGTAATGAGACAATAAAAGTGGTAGAAGAGTTTTGTTATTTGGCTAGCAAAATAACATCTGATGGATGAAGTAAAGAAGATATAAAATGCAGAATGGCTATGGGAAGAAAAGTATTTCTGAAGAAGTGAAATTTGTTGATATCCAGTATTAGTTTAAATGTTAGGACGTCCTTTCTTAAAGCATTTCTCTGGATTGTAGCATTGTATGGGAGTGAAACATGGGCAATAAGCAGTTCAGACGAAAAGATGATAGAAGCTTTTGAAATGTGGTGCTACAGGCAAATGATGAAGATTAGATGGATACATCACATAACTAATGAGAGATGCTCAACAGAATAGGGGAGAAAAGGAGTCTCTGGCATATCCTGACTGAGAGAAGGAATAAATTTATGGGACACATTATGAGACATCAAGGAATAATCAACTTAGCATTAAAAGGAAGTGTGTGGGGTAAAAATGGTAGATGGAGATCAAGGGATGAATACATTAACCAGATTCAAAAGGATGTAGGTTGTCATTCTTATTTGGAGATGAAGAGGCTTGCACAGGACAGGGTAGCATGGAGAGCTGCATCAAACCAGTCTGCAGACTAAAGATCACAACAACAATGTCTTGGCTGTTTCCAGTTGCTGGTGGATTATTTTTATCAGTTGATGTTGGTAAGTATGACTGCAACAGTGAAGGAGAGTATAAACTACAAGGTGAATCAAAAGTCATAGTACACCATTTTATTTCAAAAAGTTGGCAGCAGTTGGGAATCCTGAATATTCCAGTGAGGTATGGAAGAGGTGGTCTATCTTTCATGGCATGTAGCAGATATGGGCACCATCTTGAATCTAAGTCAGCTCTTTTAAGGGAAAGGGGGTTGTGGATTTATCAAATAATATCATCATTTTCTGACAAGTTCATTCCTGTAAACAAATTTAACATAGCAGTTATGGTTCAAAAGTTACAAAAATTTGTTTGAAGGTACAGACTGGACTATTCTCTATAAAGAACAGTCATTCAGTGTATTCAACATACTCTCCTGATCAATGCAAATTTGAAGGCACTGTATCCAATTGCTGTGTACTCACAGAGGGATTTCCATAGAATCACTGGCACACACTTCTTCAGTACATTTCTCAAGGTAGTGTCTATTTCTTATTTTCTCTGCATATACGATTTACTTTAAATGGCCCCACAAATAAAAGTCAAGTGGCATGAGATCAGCTGATCTGGGTGGCCATTCTCCAGAACCATGTCAGGCAATCTAATGACCAGAAAATTGACCATCTAACCACTGATGAACATTTTGCTGTGTAGTGTGGGGGAGGGAAAGCTGCCATTGTACATTTGCAGGTAGCTTTGAGCACTTAGGTTCTGGTCAGTGAATATGGGTCAAATTACATGGATACCCCATATTCCATTCAGTGTGGATTCTGTTCACTCCACTATCTGTGGTTGTGACAGTTGACTTCACCACTGACAAAAATGTTTGCCTCATCACTGAACGAGATACTTATGCAAAAGAAGGATCTCGTTGAACTTGTTCTATGGCCCCACATGCAAGACTGCATCTGTCTGTTGCGGAGTAGCTGAATCTTGAATGGATGCCATTGATGAGCATGAAGGATTTTTATGATTGATGACAGACTTATTCCACATTATACTGACAAATGTTGCGGTGTGGTGTGGGCTCTTTGAGAAGGAAGTAGGATACAAAACTCTCGTTCAGCCATTACTTGTGTATTGTTCATCAGTGTGGGATCCATACCAGGTAGGGTTAACAGAAGACATAGAAAAGATCCAACAGAGAGCAGCACACTTCATTTCGGGCTCATTTAATAAGTGTGAAAACATCACAGACATCATTAAGAAACTCCAGTGGCAGGTGCTGGAAGAGACATGTTCTGTATCACAGTACACACTTTTGTCAAAGTTCTGAGAGCAGATGTTTCATGAAGTGTTGAACACTATATTAGTTCCCACACAGAGGTATACAGACAATCATTTTTCTGGTGAACCATATGCTAATGGAATAAGAGGAAATGACAATGGAATGCAAAGTATCCTCCCCCATACACTGTGATGTGGCTTGTGGAGCATGGATGAAGATGTAGTTGTAGAAAGACACCACAACCATTGTTGAGACTGTCTCATTAGTAGAACTTTTTGAACAGCTACTATGTGCCTTGTCAGCCACTGTCCCAGTTTCTTGTAATTTAAAAGTAAACACTTGACAGTGTTGTGTGTAATTAGGAGGTTATCTGGGTGCCAGGTGTTAAAATCTGTTGCTATGACACAGAAACTTTGTTTGCCAGATGTCAAAATAACCTCAATTCTCACCTCTTTGGTCAAAGCCATCTTCATTTACCTGCAACAAAAAAAGTGGCTTAATACTTGAACCATAACTGTTATGACAAATCACTTTACAGAAAATTCTGATGTTATTTGATATATCCATTTCCATTTATAAAAACCTGACTTACTTTTCACAATGGTCAATTTCAAGATGGTGGCCATGTTTGGCATGTACTGTAAAAGATAGATCATCCCTCCTACATCTTACTGAAATATATTGAGGTTTCCCAGTTCCTGCAGAGTTTTTGAAATAAAAGGGTGTACTGCTACTTTTGACTCACACTGTAGTGTTAGGAGATGCACACAGACACACACACACACACACACACACACACACACACACACACACACACTTCAGGTACCCAAATCTTTACTGAAGGAAGATTACTTCCCCCCCCCCCCCCACAAAAAAAATTGTTGTAGATTATTAACTAATGCAAGGTGAAGATTTAACTATAGATTATGCAGGGCAAGAAGATCAAACAGAATACTTTTGTTGTGTTACCTGAGTATTGGGTATCAGTACTTTAATCATGTCATGAATAAAACCAATGTGGTAGTTCAAACAGTACACTTTTTAGTATGTTTCTTGGCCCAAGTGGAATTTTGTCTTAGCAGGTAAAAGACCAATGAATCATTAAAGATATTTGCAAATGTGTTTTACAGAAAACCACCTATCCTGTTAGGAGTGACATATTGTTGCCTTTCTCCGACCTACGAACTGACTTACCCAACCATTTATAGGGTGACCAAACCACAGTGTAATCCATAATTTTCACATTAAAAACATCACTAGAAGTGAAAGAAGTCATCCTAGGACTGACCAGAAATAGAACCCTGTGAGCTTGGCATTTTTAATTTAGTACCATACTTTAGCCAATATCTTCATTCTCTGCTAAAAACAAATTGAATAAATTGGAATGACTTTGTGTGTCTATTGTATTTCACACACCTAATTTTAGCTTTTCTGTTGCTAAACTCAACACTGCTGTGATTGTAAATACACCAGTTTCTTTCAAATACACTAACAAATATGAATATTGAACTCAGAATTGTTTTTCATTCTGCTGGGTACAGAGACAACTGCACAATGAAAGTAGAAACATGTGTAAACTGTCAGTAGCGCACACATGACAAGGTCAACGACTGAGATGTGCTGTATAGGTCCAGCAGTTGTTGCCCTATTGGACTGCGTGTGTTCCATCTGAAGTAGGAATCCAATTGTGTGCCTTGCACCAGTTGCATGCCACACCACTCTCCATGTTAGCATGATGGACGCCCTGCCTCAAGTTGTTTGTTAGCACTCACCGAGTTTCCTTGCTTATTTGTTATGAGCTGGTATTTTTTTTATCTTTGAATACTTATATTGTGAACTCATAAAGAAGTAATTGCTGTATTATCCAATTGACAAGTGGAGAATATAATAAAGTAGATTATGAATGGAGAGTTAATACCTCTTAAAATCCCTTGACAAAGAGCAAAAGTAATGTTTGGTATACTTTTTATATCCTGAAAAATAAGGAAATTCTTTATTCCTGGATTTGTTCAGTGAATGAAATGCAGGCATGAAGCATGTATTATAATACAAATCATCTTTGGGTACTAGGACAAGCATGTATCAACAAAATAAGAGCATGCTAAAATGAGGTAAAACAGACATGAATATTCCAATATTCTACTACACATACATTTATTGAAGTTACACTCTGAGTACAAGTGATCAGAATTTCAAAATATGGGACACTGAATAGATACAACATAGACATAGACCACTGTAATACATTTTCGTATTGCATAAATCAGAGAGCGAAGCTTACTTGACAATATTGGAAACAATTGTGAGGCAGAGCCTGGCTCTGCTCGACACTAGCACTTGAGATAAGAGTGTGCTCTCACCAGCAGCCAGCTGATTTACGGCCAGTGCTGGATTCGAAGGTGCGATGTATTGATATGGCACACCTCCCCTCTTCATGAGGGGACAGCTCAAATCACTGAATATCCATACAATCACAATCACTATTACTTGCACATAGATGACACGGCAGAATCACGGCACAAGGTTGTGGCTGATGACTGTGGTATGGTGTTTGGTGTGTCGGATCCAGTTTGAGATTAATAGTGACGGCATGTCTGGTTGTAGTGTTCTCCCTGCCTCCACTGCTGTAGAGCCAAAGGCTGAGGTGACGGGGACCCGGGTGACACCACGGGTGCTTGCGGGAGTGGTGTTGATTCGGCCCTGGTACTCTGGAAAAGTCCCACACGAGACAAAGATGAGCCAGGCAGCTCTGAGGGGCACATAGCATTGGACATTCCAGTTGAAGACTTGCAGGAGGCAAAATCTGGTTCTTGAAATTGCATACCATCATTTCAAATTCTCCATTGGACTGAGGGTAGAAGGGAGAGGAGAGGACACGGTGAATGCCACGCTGAGTACAGAAGCCCTTGAATTCTTGAGATGTAAATTGGGGGCCATTATTAGTAACTATAATAAGTGTCAGACTTTCCAGAGGGAATATTTTGGACAATGCAGCAATCGTTACAGTGGAAGAAAGATGCCTACAACAGGGTACAACTGGAAATTTAAAATATGCATTGACAACCAAGAGGCAGTACGTATTGAGCAATGTTCCCACATAGTCTATGTAAAAGCGTTCCTATGCCTATTCAGGTAGGGGCCAAGGAGTAAGTGAAGCATGAGGAGCTGCTTGCTAGGTTGTACTAATGTCATATGCATTCACAAAACACTCTATTTTGCTGTCCATTCCTGGCAAAAAAAAAAACATGGCACCTAGCCAAAGCTTTTGTGTGAATAATCCCCTAATGGTTGGCTTGAAGCAGACGTAAGACCTCATGTTAGAGAGAACTTGGAATCACCACTTGAGGAGATGCATTTGCTGATAGTAGCAACAGAACACTCTCCCACACAGCAAACCGATATTGTCGCGTTGCAATGGAAGCAGACTTGACTTCAAAGGCAACTGAACACAGTACTTATACTGAAAGCACGTTTATTACAAACTCAACATACACGCAGCACTGACTGCCTCTCGGGCAGAGTGCTCTGCTATTTATACACAGACAGAATTTACCAGAAATTAGAAGAACAGTTAAACATTAGAAACAAGTAGAATTTACAAGTGAACATAAGAAAGATGTAGAACCTTCTGGAATTGTTAATTACAAAGAAATAAATTTGTGCCGAGGGGCGGGATTGAACTGGCAACCTTCAGCACCACAGTCCGTGATGCTATCCCCTGCGCCATGCCGGCAGTGGGTGTACGTAGTCTCTCGCGGCAATATCAATGAGCATAATAATTATAGAGGGGGTTCAAGGAGTGATGAGGGGGAGCATCTGGCCACCCTTGCTAGACATAATGAACCACCTGTCATGAATCAGAGTCCACCACCACTGCTGCGGCCACGTCGTCAGACATCAGGAAAAAACCTTCTTCCACAGTATGTTGTGCCTCAACATCTATGTGGAAACAAAGAAGTTCATACTGGTTGAAGGCTGCATAAGAACCGACTGGCCAGTGTTTGCATGTTGAGCAGAAGAGCAAAAGTGAATTTCATAGTGAAACCACAACAAAAATAAAGCCCAATGCTGTAGCCTGTGAGCAGCTTTGTCTGGCATGGGAGGAGATGGATTAAAGAATGATATCAATGGTTTCGTGATTTGTTATCAAGTGAAATGCAGTACTGTAAAGAAACACATGGGACTCTGAGTGCATAGACCCTGGATAGGAGTTCTTTCTCAATCTGAGACTATTTGGACTGGAAGAGAGTGAGAGTTTTGAAGCCAAAGGAGATCAGTTGTTCTGAGCTGTTGGTAAAGTGGTGTGCCAACACAGCAACAAAACCAAAGTGAGAGGTATCAGTGGCTAGAACCAGGTGCTGGCCAGGATGAATAGTCGTCAAGCATGGGGCCAGAACAAGATTGTCTTTAAGGGAAAGAAATGCAGCTTCACATGCAGGGGACCACTGAAATTTTGCACCTTTCTTCAAAAGGTCGTATAAAGAACATGAAATGGTCATAGCCCCAGGAATGAATTTATGGTAATAAGCAATATTCCTGAGGAACACCTGTAGCTCTTTTAGCATAGTGTGTGGATGTAGGGGGGTGGGGGGGGGGGAGAGGGCTGTAATAGTGTGAACACGGTTCTTAAGTGGGGCAGTGCTGCAACCCACAACTTCAGAACCAAGATACTCTATACACAGTTGAAAAAATTAACACTTCTGAAGGTTACACTTTAAACCCACTGCTTGCAGTGCAAAAAGCAAAGTTCATAAATTATTCAAGTGGTCCTCAATGGCCTGTCCAGAAACAACAAAATCATCAAGATAATTAATGCACCCTGGGACAGAGGTGGTGTGCTCTTCCAAGAAACATTGAAATATAGTTGGCACTATTGTCGCACTGAAATGGAAACAGGCTTGACTTCGAAGGCAACTAAACACAGTTCTTATACTGAAAGCACGTTTATTACGAACTCAACATACATGCAGCACTGACTGCCTCTTGGGCAGAGTGCTCTGCTATTTATACACAGACAGAATTTACCAGAAATTAGAAGAACAGTTAACATAAGAAAGAAGTAGAATTTACAAGTGAACATAAGAAAGATGTAGAACCTTCTGGAATTGTTAATTACAAAGAAATAAATTTTTTGCCGGTGGGCGGGATTGAACCGGCGACCTTCTGCACCGCAGTCCGTGACACTATCCCCTGCGCCACGTCGACAGTCAGTGTTTGTCGTCTCTCGCGGCATTGCTCCCTCTCCTGGAGAAACAGCGACCCGCTGTTATGATCCCTGTGGAGCCAGCTGTAATTTCCTGGATCTTGACCATGTCATGGGTCCTCTGTATGACAGTTCAAGAGAATCCTTCCCTTCTCCGCGATTATTGACGGCAGACGTTCCCGTCGTGGCTTCATCAGGAACATTACTGTCCTTAAAGTCCTTGAACAAGAAGCCATTGTCATCTACCCGCTCTTCAGGATCACAGTAAGGCTTCATGTGCAGGATGTGAACAATGTCTCTTCGTTTTTGAAGTTTCGACAATGGCTCATAATCCTCAACTTTGTATGTGACGTCTGACAGGCAGCGTATGACACGATACGGACAAAAGTATTGCTTCAATAACTTTTCTGACAGTCCAACCTTCCGTACAGGGGTAAAAATCCATACCAGATCTCCTGGGCTGTACACAACAGGTCGGTGCTTGTCATTATACTGGTGACGGTCCTTCTCCTGGGCGTCCAGTGTCTGTATGCAAGCCAGCTGTCTTGCTTCTTCGACCCTGGTGATGAGCTGTTTAACATAGTCATCCTGAGTGTCGTCCGGTTGGAACGGAAACAGCGTATCCATTGTCATCTCAGCTTCACGGCCATGGAGCAGGAAAAATGGAGTGAAGCCTGTGGTGTCTTGTCTTGCGGTATTGTAAGCAAATGTCACGACTGGCAGAAAAACGTTCCATAAGAGCATTTGTCTGAGGATGGTATGCAGTTGTCATTCTGTGGACAATGTCACACCATAACATTACCTATGATACTAGTTTTGACTGGAATACTTTTCCATGATCAGATTTCATGACACATGGTGCTCCATGCTTCAAAATAATGTCTTATACAAGGAATTTTGCGATCTCTGGAGCTTCTGCAGTCGGCACAGGTTTCGTGACAGCGTAGCGTGTGAGGTAGTCAGTGCAGACTATTATCCAACGGTTACCGGTTGTCGACTTCGGGAACCTCCCTAAAAGATCGATCCTAACTTGGTGGAATGGAGCTGCTGCCGGCGGAATCGGTACGAGATGCCCTGGAGGTAATTGCGGCACATGCTTCCATCACTGGCACTCTTTACAATGACTCACATAGTGCTTGACAGATCTGTAGAGACCTTTCCAGTAATACCTGCGTCTGATTCTGTCTAGGGTCTTCACGAATCCCAGATGACCGGATATTGAGCATTGTGGAAATATCTGAGAACAGCTGGCTGGAGATGAGCTGGAACAACAAGTAGCCATTTGGGGCCCAGTGGATCGTAGTTGCTCTTATACAATGTTCCGTTTATAAGTTGGAACTCTCCATTGGTCGGTTCTCCTTTCTCCTCTATCGTTTTTAATAGTGCTGGATCTTCCCTCTGTTCAGCTGTAACGTCATCTAATTCAGTGAGAGCTGAAATTTCATTAATGTTGTCGTGTTCCACTAATGGATTCCTCGAAAGGCAGTCGGCATCCTTGTGTTTGCGCCCGTTCTTGAATACCACTGTGACATCGTACTCTTGGAGTCTTAGTGCCCATCTTGCTAGTCGACCTGATGGATCCTTCAAGCTAGTCAGCCAACACAAAGAATGGTGGTCTGTCACGATGGTGAATGGTTTGCCGAATAAATATGGCTGGAACTTTTTGATACCCCAGATAACCGCGAGACAATCTTTTTCAGTTGTAGAGTAGTTTATCTCGGACTTTGAGAGTACTCTTGACGCATAGGCTATCACTTTTTCAGCACCTTCCTGAACTTGTACAAGCACTGTACCAATCTCATAACCACTGGCGTCTGTGTGAAGTTCCGTTTCTACATTCTCGTCGTACAAGGCTAGCACTGGTGCGGAAGTTAGAGCCTCCTTAAGTGCCCGGAAAGCTCTTTCTTTTGTCTCATCCCAGTAAAATTTGGCATCTCCCTGCAGAAGTTCTTGTAATGGACGTGCCTTGTTACAAAATCCTTTTATGAAACGTCAGTAGTATGAGCACAGACCGAGAAAACTTCACACATCACGAATGTGCTGAGGAGTTGGAAATTCTGTGACTGCCCTTACTTTATTTGGATCAGGACGGACACCATATCCGTTGACTAGGTGCCCCAGGATTTTTATCTCTTTGGCGATGAAGAGGCACTTCTTTGGATTGAGGCGGAGACCTGCAGCGTGAACACACTTCAACACAGTTGACAGGCGACTCAGATGTTCTTCAAATGTTTTCGAGAAAACGACAATGTCATTCTAAATAGCAGAGACATGTCGTCCAATTAAGGTGACGAAGCAAGTTGTCCATCATGCATTCGAATGTGGCTGGAGCATTACATAATCCAAATGGCATTACTTTAAATTCATAGAGGCCGTCAGGTGTAATAAAAGCCGTCTTCTCCCTGTCAGCTTCATCAACCTCGATTTGCCAGTAACCTGTCTGCATGTCCATAGTTGAGAAGTATGTAGCTCCTTTCAAGCAGTCTAAGGTGTCGTCAATACGCGGCAATGGGTAGACATCTTTCTTTGTGATTCTGTTCAGCCGCCGATAGTCGACACAGAATCGCCACGTGCCATCCTTCTTCTTTACGAGGACCACCGGAGACGACCAAGGGCTCTCCGATGGTTGAATAATGTCATCTCGCGACGTCTTCTCTACTTCCTCCCGAATTATCCATCTTTCAGCTGGTGACACTCTATACGAACACTGGCTAATTGGTGGATGATCCCCAGTAATGATACAGTGCTTTATCGTGGGCCATTTCGTCTGACTTTTCCCCTGCTGAGGTGTGAATGCACCCAAAAATTGGCGTAGTATACCTAACACCCGCTGGCATTGTTCCTTGGTCAGTCCAGGCCCTATTGGCAGTTCCACGTTTGTTTCCTCCAGCATGTTGTCTGTACTAACAGCAGGGCATGGGTCTTCAATGATGACATTGAGCTCACCATCCTGGATTGGTTCAGCTGTCCCGATACACATTCCCTTGGGGATAAGTTGTGACTGCTCGTGACAATTTGTGATCCAAATCTCTCCTTGACCACCGGTAATGCTTATGATAGCCGCTGGTATGTAAATTTCTTTTGTGAGCCTGATAAACTTTTTACTATCAACAGGAACTTCACAGTTTAACCACACATCTGTGTTTGTGACTGCAACTCTTCTCATTGTCAACGGCAGTATCGTCACATTGTCAATGACGAATAACTTCCCAGAAAATTCTGTATTACGTGTATCCGGCAGAACAACTTCTTCAATTTGCAGCACAGATCTTCCACAGTCAATGATAGTTTGGGATGCCTGAAGGAAGTCCCATCCGAGGATGACATTGTGACTACATTCTGTTAATACGACAAATTCAAATGGCTGCATCCTGTTGTTGATGGTTATTCTTGCGACACAAGTTCCTGCTGGATGGACGTACTTTCCATTTGCGACCTTCAGCACAGTTGCCCCCGTATCACAGAACATTGTCTTCTTTAGTGTGCGGCGGTAATTATCCGATAATACAGAAAAAGAGGCTCCTGAATCAACAAGTGCCCGGACAGGTTGGCCGTTGATTATGACATCGATGAGATTCCCCGACATCTTAGCGACTATCGTCCGTGGAGGATTTTCATCTGCAGCGGCCTCATCTCCATAGATGGTCGCCTCGCTTAGTTTTCCTGGGCGCGGCGGCTAGGGGAGCGGCTGGTACCTCTGTATGGCGACGGTGAACGTCTGCGGCACGGCGGGGAGCGACCTCGTCTAGGGTACGGTGATGGGCTTCTTCCCATAGGTCGACTGAACTCATCAGCAGGTGACTGCCTGGGATAGAACTGCTCCGATGGCTGACGTCTTGCGGCAAAATAATCATCAAATACTCGCCTCCTCTCTCTGCAGTAGCGTATGACATGTCCAGGGCGTCCACAGTGTAAACACAGTGGTGTGTTGTCTTCTGTCCTCCAGATGTCTGTTCTTCATCGGGGCGTCATAGTTACCAGGGGAGTTGGTTGTGGTCGCGTCGGCCGGTTCATGGGCTGCCGTTTGGTGGCTGCAGCGTAAGTCATACCAGGGCAACGCCATTCTTCACGTCGAATGCGATTGACGGGGCAGACAGGAGCTAATGTTTGAAATACCTCGTCCTCAGCGGCGTCGGCTCCCTCGTGACGTACAGGGTTCACATCCATGGCCATAATCTGATGCTCGCTCGGTCTAATAGTCCCGGCTGCCATGCACTGTTGTAATTCTTCTCTCACAATTTGTCGTATGAGAGAAGCGAAGTCCTGCTGGTCTTCCACAACGGCCATAGGGACTACATTTGGGAGTCTGTCATACTTCTTGCATCCAATCCTCCTTTGTTGCATCTCTTCAATACGCTGGCACCACTTGATGAACTCTTCTGTCGTAGCGACGTCTTTTATCAGAAGAGCTTGGTACATATCTTCTGCAATCCCTTCATCAGGTGTGTGATTTTGTCCGCCCCAGTCATGTTCGGATTGACTATGTTACACAGGGCCAAAACATTCTGTATGTAAGATTGTGTCGGCTCACCATGACGTTGGGCCCGGTTCTTCAGTTGTTCTTCTGCCAAGCGGATCTGTCGCTGGCGGTCTCCAAACGTCTTCTTAAGTTCCTCCTGGAACGTCTCCCAGTCATTCAACTTGTATTCGTTGTTTTCGAACCATTGTTGGGCTGTTCCGTCCAGGTAGAAATAAACGTTGGCCAAGCACATCGTATGATGCCACCTGTTGTACTTGGCAACTCAGTCGAACCCTTTTAGCCATTTGTTGGGGTCCTGTTCAGCATCTCCAGAGAATACCAGCGGGTGTCTGATGTGCAGCTGGCTTATTGCTGGTTTCGTCTTCATCGTTCTTCTGATAATATGGACTTTTGGAAGGATGTACTCGGTGTATCCCTTGTATTCCGGTTCCAGTCCGTGTAAGCGACGGCTTTTACGTTGCCTAATCAGAGCCACGGTGATGCAGCTGTTGCACAGTGTACTTGGCGCCTCCACCAAACAATGTCACGTTGAAATGGAAACAGGCTTGACTTTGAAGGCAACTAAACACAGCACTTATACTGCAAGCACGTTTATTACGAACTCAACATACACGCAGCACTGACTGCCGCTCAGGCAGAGTGCTCTGCTATTTATACACAGACAGAATTTACCAGAAATTAGAAGAACAGTTAACATAAGAAACAAGTAGAATTTACAAGTGAACATAAGAAAGACGTAGAACCTTCTGGAATTGTTAATTACAAAGAAATAAATTTTTGCCGGTGGGCGGGATTGAACCAGTGACCTTCTGCACCGCAGACCGTGACGCTATCCCCTGCGCCACGCCGGCAGTCGGTGTTCGTCGTCTCTCGTGGCACTATCAGCTCCAAATGGAAGGCAAAGGTATTGATATAAAACGAAGGGAGTGTTCACAATGATCTTGCTTTGCAAATCTGTGTTGAGAGGTCATTACAAATAGGCTTCCACCAGGTCAATCCAAAAAAGTGCTATTCCCCAGACAATTTGGAAAGAAACTCTTCCTGCTACAGAAGGGGATAAGAATCTATGATTGAGTAAGCATTGATATCAGCTTTGAAGACACCACACAATTGCAGTTTACCTGTGGGCTAGTTTAGCATGACTAGTGGCATGTCCATTTGCTGAATGTAACAGAGCATCCATCAGGCAGTAAAATTCAGGTTTGATGTCATTTCTGAGCACCACAGGAATGGCAAGCTCCGGTAAAACCAGGGGTGAGTGGTAGGCTTCATGTTGTTGTGAGCTTGAAAAGTGGAAGCACAGCCTATTCCTGGTGAGAATAACACAGCAAATTCTGTGCGAAGAGTATCTATTGCTGACAATGGCACATGATTTGAAACCGAATGAAGCTCATTTGAAAATGAAAAGCCAAAGTCTGGAAGGCATCCATATGAAATAGGTTAGCTGTCATAGCTTAATTGACTACTAGAAATGTAATGTTGTGAACCGCTGAATGATAGGCTGCTGGTGCAGTGAACTACTCTAGAGTGGGAATGGCTTCTTGATTACAGCTCAAAAGCTTGCGAGATGCTTGCTGTAAAGGAGGTGATCCAAAGTCTACATATGTTTGTGAGGTGGCTGTGGCCCCAGTGCCCTCCAGCATGCAAACTGTGGGTTTTAACAGAGACAAGTCCAAGAATAGCTTTGAGGCCATAGCAAAAATAGCAGCAATAATGTTAACCTCGATCAAAAAATCACATGAATGTGGAGCTTGTGCTGATCACTGTAACCGTGAGCATTGTAGCATTCAGGCCAAGAAGGAAAGGAAACATTCCTTGTACGTGGTCAAGGGTGACACTGTGGAGCAGATTGTGGTGGACTGTCATGGCGAAGGAACTATGGAACTATGATTGGTTTGCACGAGCAGAAGCAACTGCTGCCATCTCCCCCGAAGAGTCAGAGCATCAGGAGTTGGGGCGTGGGGGACATCAGGCAGCTGCACAGTGGAAACATCACACCACACATTAATCCTGTGGTGCACCACACGAGAAACCTGAAAAGTCTGTACTATCTTAAGAATGTCGGGCAACACGAGAGCATCATGCTGAAGTGCTCGATGCCAGATTTCCTAGTCAGGAGCTAAGAGGAGAATAATGTCATGAACCATGTGATTGGCATACAAGTCTTTATGGGTGTCTGAGATGAACTGGCAATTATGACTTAACTTCTGCAATTCTGAGGCCCAAGCACAGTAGATCTAATTGGGTTGTTTACAACACTGGTAGAATTCCATGTGTGAGATAATGCCATTTATACACCAACAGTAGTAGCAGGAAAGCAATTGACACATCTGATCAAAAGTGAGTGTGGATGGATCCTGCAATGGTATGACTTGCACAGTCCCTGATACAACTGCAGTGAACACTACAAGAGAAAGAGGGAACAACACAACACAAAATTGGTAACACCAAAGGCTGGGAAATGTTGCCACAAATGACATTTATAAGCACCCCACTCCTCGGCCGAGTCACCGTAGGAGACAAACAGAAGAGGAAACAGCATTTGTGATACTGTCTGTACAGGAACATCATAAGGGGCAGTAATCAACTTGGTCAAGAGTTACATCTGTTGCCAGTATTGTTCCATCTGTTGCCAGTGTTGTTCATGCATTTGTTGAAGACGTTGCTAGTGTTGGTCATGCTGTTGCTGAAGCAATTGTAGCAACAATGGATCCGGAGGAACCACAGGGAACTAAGTTCAAACATTAAGCCTAGGAACACCAGCAGTCGTGGAAATGTGACTCACATAGGTGAGGACAACACAAGATGAGCAGAGCAAAATCATCACAAACCTGAGTAAAGGCAGGAAGCAGCAATATGGCATAAGGCTATACCATGTGAATACAAACCTATTCATCAACAATGTGCAGTATTCTACTACACTCAGTATTTGGGAGGAATATGGGTTCAAATACACTTCCCACCATCCAGATTTAGGTTTTCCATGATTTCCCTAACTCACTCCAGGCAACTGCCAGGATGATTGCTTTGAAAGGGCACGGCCAATTTCCTTCCACATCTTTACCCAAACACCCGAGCGTTAGCTCCATCTCTAATGACCACGTTGTCGACGGGACATTAAACCCTAAGCTTCCTTCCTTCCTTCCTTCTACTACACTCACATTTATTGAAGTCACACTATAAGTACATGTGATTAGAATAACAAAACATGGGACACTGAATAGATGAAACATAGACTTATCACTGTATCACATTTGTTTACTGCATAAACCAATTCCTCACAGAGAGAAGCTTACTCGATAATACTGAAAACAGTCCTGAGGTGGAGCCCGGCTCTGCTCAACACTTCATGCACTCAAGATAGAGCACACTCTCATCAGTGCCATTGGCGCTCCTGGTGGCTGCCAGATGTCTTAAGGCTGGGATCGTATTCAAAGGTGCAGTGTATGGATACAGCAAATATTACCTACATATCCTATCTAAGACAAAGTGGATGTGTATCAAATAACTGGCACATTTGACTCTGACAATGGTAGACTGCTTGAATGGTGGAAACAAACATGCCTAATACTTCCACAAATACCTCATGTAACAAAAAATATTTGTTGCATGTTACAAGTGAAAGGACATTCAGTATGGCTGGTAACATTATTCAGGAAAAAACATCATGAAGAAACCCTGAACACATTGATGGACTTTTGTTCTTTAACATTTACTGCAAAAATGATAATTATTGATTTAAGAAATACAGGGTGTTAAGGAAAGGGTGATAAAATTTGAGTCATGGTAGTACTTGTCAAAATAAGAAAAGTCCAACAAACACAGGCCAAGCAACATGTAGTTACTGAGATAAGCATGTGATTATAGGAAGGGCTATATAACAATTGTTTCTGGATATTAGCACAGTCATTGCATTGGCACTTTGTCAAATGCATCAGCAGGGTACCATTAAGTAGTTTGCAGTCAGTTGTGTGTCTGAGTTGTGTTGTAGGCTATGTTAATGTTCCTGTCTTGTTTGTGTGCCTTATAGTAAAGTACTGTCAACCCTGGGTATATACAGGGTGAGTCACCTAACATTACTGCTGGATATATTTTGTAAACCACATCAAATACTGATGAACCGATTCCACAGACCGAATGTGAGGAGAGGGGCTAGTTTAATTGGTTAATACAAACCATAAAAGAAATGCACGGAAGTACGTTTTTTAAAACAAACCTACGTTTTTTTAATGGAACCCCATTAGTTTTGTTAGCACATCTGAACATATAAACAAATACGTAATCAGTGCCGTGTTAATTACATCCGGAGATATTGTAACCTAAAGTTGATGCTTGAGTACCACTCCTCTGCTGTTCGATTGTGTGTATCAGAGAGCACCGAATTAAGTAGGGATCCAAAGGGAACGGTGATGTACCTTAGGTACAGAAGAGACTAGAACAGCACAGTACATCCACATGCTAACACTTTTATTGGTCTTTTTCACTGACGCACATGTACATTACCATAAGGGATGAGGTACACATACACACGTGGTTTCTGTTTTCAATTACGGAGTGGAATAGAGTGATGTTCAAAGTGGTGGCCACCATTTGCTGCACACAATTGCAATCTATGGCATAATGAATGTTGTACATGCCACAGTACATCTGGTGTAATGTCGCCGCAGGCTGCCACAGTATGTTGTTCCATATCCTCTGGGGTTGTAGGCACATCACGGTACACATTCTCCTTTAATGTACCCCACAGAAAGAAGTCCAGAGGTGTAAGATCAGGAAAATGGGCTGGCCAATTTATGCGTCCTCCACATCCTATGAAACGCCCATCGAACATCCTGTCAAGGGTCAGCCTAGTGTTAATTGCAGAATGTGCAGGTGCACCATCACGCTGATACCACATACGTCGACGCGTTTCCAGTGGGACATTTTCGAGCAACGTTGGCAGATCATTCTGTTGAAACGTGATTTATGTTGCAGCTGTTTGGGCCCCTACAATGAAGTGAGGACCAATGAGGTGGTCGCCAATGATTCCGCACCATACATTTACAGTCCACAGTCACTGTCGCTCTACCTGACGGAGCCAGCGAGGATTGTCCATGGACCAGTAATGCATGTTCCATAGATTCACTGCCTCATGGTTTGTGAAACCTGCTTCATTGGTAAGCAGGTAGAACTGCAATGCATTCTCTGTTATTGCCCATTGACATAATTGCATTCAATTAAAGTCATCACCATGTAATTGCTGATGTAGAGACACATGAAACGGGTGAAAGCGGTGACGATGCAGTATGCACATGACACTAGTTTGACTCAGGCCACCGGCCTTCGCAATGTCCCGTGTACTTATGTGTGGGTTCACGGCAACAGCAGCTAACACACCAACTGCACCCGCTTCTCCTGTGACGGGCCTGTTACGGACCCGTTTGCGTGCTACCACCATACCTGTTGCATACAGTTGTCGGTAGATGTTTTGAAATGTGCGGCATGTTGGATGCTCTCTGTCCGGGTACCATTCTGCATATACCCTGCAGGCTTCAGCTCATTTTGTCAACACTTGCCATAGATGAGTATCATCTCCACCTTTTCAGAGTTCGAATACACCATGGTCACAGTTCCTACAACACTACACTATCACAGACATCTGGTAACACAGTGTACTACAGTTAGTCTGCATGCAAAGATGAATGCAGAATAACAATAGCAGCAAGCGCTACATGCCGACACTGTGACAGCTAGACCAAAGCACAACAGTGCACTACAGCCACACTCGTAAACACGGTCGTCATCGTAAACATGTCCCTGCGGATGCTGCTCGTCGACCGTGGCCCGTTTTTGCTACAACATGCAACTGAACGTCGGAGGTTTCAAGCGTCAACTTTAGGTTACAATATCTCTGGATATAATTAACATTTTACAATGCATCAAACGGCACTGATTAAGTATTTGTTTGTATGTTCAGATGTGCTAACAAAACTAACGGGGTTCCATTTAAAAAAATTACCTAGGTTTGTGTTAAAAAACATACTTCCATGCATTTTTTTATGGTTTGTATTAACCAATTACACTAGCCCCTCACCTCACGTTCAGTCTGTGGAATCAGTTCGTCAGTATTTGAAGTGGTTTACGAAATATATCCAGCAGTAATGTTAGGTGACTAACCCTGTATATCATGTTATTTTATTTTCTTACGCGAATGGATTCAGTTTTGGGTTTACTGGTATTGTGTTGTTTATATGTACAAATGGTATAGTACATTTCCATTTCCTCTTCCACCACTTCCCCTGTAAATGGATGGGTAAGTCATTTTAAAGGTTGGAGGAAGGCAAAACTATGTCGCTGCCAGGGACATATTTAGGCAGGTGCAACATGTGCAGTTGCACAGGGTGGTAAAATTTTGCCATAGAATTATTTTTTAAATTTTATTTTAATGTTAATTGACTCATCATTATTCAGTGTTTCAATTACAGAAATAAATTTTAAAATTCAGGTTGTTGTGTTGATAGCAGAGGTGTATCTTTTTTTTTTTTTTTTTTTTTTTTTTTTTAGAAATAAGTTTGAATCCCGTATTCTGGGAGGTGGGGAGGGGGCGTAAAATAAATTACTGCATACCATAAATACGACCATGGTCACAGTTAACAGAATCATGTCTGATAAAGTACTGTGGTATTCAAACCAATCTTCAGTTTGATGACTCCTGTACTTAACTCTCAATTATATTAGGTGATTTCCTATAAAATATGTTTTCAAATTTCTTTAATGATTTGAATCTTCACTTATGGTGTATTTCTTGATTAATAAAATTACAGGAATTCTCGCATCCTCCTTGTATACTATAAGGGATGTCATCGTCACAGATGTACCACGCCAATGACAGAGATGTATGAAGCTGTAGTACTCTCTATGGAGAGTATATATAATCACTTCCCATGATTAACAGTGACAAAAAAGATGTATGAAGCCATATTGCCCTATATGGAGAGTACATATAATTGCACTCTGTGTTTGATAGGACTGTAGAGTAGTTGTCTTTGATAGTTTACAATTGTGAGTGCCAAATTCCAAATTTTGTCAAGATTAAAACCATCGTCCAAGTTAACTAAATTACTTGCCAGATGAATTTCAATGGCTTCTCTAAAATCCCAAAAGAATACAAACAATAAAATCTGAACATTCTCATAATCCATATTGTGGCCTGTCTGAATACAATGTTCAACCACAGTACACCTGCCTGCTACAATGCAATAAATCAGCTGTGGCTGAACATTGTATTGTATTGACTATGAGATTATTCATATTTTATCATTTGTATCATAATTCTGGGATTTGGTTTTTAGATAAGCCATTGAAATATGACTGGAAAGTAATTTAGTTAATTGGAATGATGGTTTTAATCTGGACAAAATTTATAATCCAGTACTTACAATTGTAAACAGTCAATGACATAGGCAGTGAAATCCTGTCAACCACAGAGTATGATTATATATACCCTCCGTAGAGGGCACTGCAGCTTCATACATCTCTGCCATCAGTGTGGTACTCTTACAACTTCTGTGGTCCTGCAGCTGTTGTCTGTAATATGTTGTAGTCCAGTGAGAAAAGGAAACAAGAAGACTACAGTTGTTATAGCATACATTCTTACTAGTCATAGATGCAACAACAGTACTGTAAGATATTAGTGTTAATGGCAGCACAAAATAGTGCTACAAGAACATACGGTAAATCAGTGGAAACATTTAAAGACCTATACAATACAGGATTTGAAATTTTCTGCCAGGTCATCTTCTGAATTTCAAAGACACTATACTAATGTCAGAGACAATGTTCCACGATACTATGACCACTACCTACTGCGAGACTGAATTACACCTGGTGGCCACACATGATGTGGTAAGATTTATATGAGCACAGGAAATCTGTATAGTTATGATACAGGGCAGAAATGGGGTATAATTAGTATTATATTTATTACCATTAGTACAATGAGAGGCAAAAAGATTGCCTGGCCCAAATAATTTACAGTCCAAGAACAGACCATTTTGCATACCCAAGATCAGAAGTGCCAGTGTTCCCAACTCTATCAGTCTGCGGAGCTTCAGTCTGGTGGATACATCGGCAAATAGAAGCAATATGATAGTTATGATACAGTATATGTTGAGTTTCATTGCAATTTAACTCAATGTATCATTTCTTTTGGAAAACATTATTCAAGCACATAGAAGTGGTCAAAATGTGTTGCATCACCCACAGTCTCCTGAGCACTGATGTTGAATGTGTACACTGCATCAAGAACACAGTCTTTTAGATTGTCCATAGATGTCACTCAATCCATACAAAGTAGTAAACAACAGCAAATGAGGATGCCAGTGTGATGGAGTGGGTAAGATGGCCAATCAGTTCCAGTCTAACATCAGTAAGAAAATCACTGCTTATGTTGACAGCAATTTTGTGATGCCTAGGAGGTAAATTCTGAAGTTTGATCATATTCACATTGTGGCTTTGTGTCAAGAAAGACTCATCAAGGGAAGTTTCCTGATGTCCCAGAGTGAACTGAAGGTATATTGTTCGGACATGGAGGAGGTACAGAGATACTGGAACTGTCGATGATTTGGCCCACTCTTGCTGCCCAAAGGCTACGGCAACAGCTCATAACTGATTCAGATTTCTGTTCAGAAGAACCCTGAGAGGAACACCAACATGCTGAGTAATAATTTTTGTGCAGCCACAGGACATTGTGTTTCAATTAAAACTGTACATAACAAGCTGCATGACACGCACATTCACTCTTGACATCCATGGTGGGATCCAGCTTTGACACTTACCATGCAGTGCTGAACTGATGGGCGCAACAGAACTGGTATCAAGTGGTATTCGCAGATGAAAATCGCACCTGCCTTTTACCAGACAATCATGAGAGACATTTTTGGAGGCAGCCTGAACACACTGTTCAGCAAGAAGGTGGTTCCCGATTGTTTAGGGGTGGCATTATGTGGGGCCACTGGTGACTGCAGAAGGCAATCAAATGGCTATACAGTACAGGGATGGCATCCTCTGACATATAGTGCAATGATATTAACAGCATTTAAGTGAGTAATTCTTCTTAACAGATAACAATTTTTGTGCTCATCATGCATATCTTGTGAATGCATCCCTTCATGATAATGTCATTTCAAGATTATAAAGGTCAGTATATTCTCCAGACACAAACCCTAGTGAATGTGCCTGGGATACAACTAATCAATCTCAGAGATCTGTGGTGAATTGTCATTCAGGAGTGGAACAATCTGAACCAACAGTCGCTTTATGATGTAATGGACTGTATGCTGCAACAAATACAGGCGTAATTCAAAATTTCTTGGTTATTGTCTACAACTTGTCAATTTCTGTTTTCATGAGCAATAAAGAGAATGGAAATGTTGTTTTTGTATCTCTCTATTCCATTTTTATGTAAAGAGTCATGAACCCATAGAATCATGATGATGCAAAAAAATTTATGTGTCTATAAGAGCTCTGTTGTTGTTGTGGTCTTCAGTCCAAAGACTGATTTGATGCAGCTCTCCATGGTACCCTGTCTGGTGCAAGCCTCTTCAACTCTGCACAAAAATGGCAACCAACATCCTTTTAAACCTGCTTACTGTATTGGTCTCTCAGTCTTCCTCTGCAATTTTTAGCCCACACACTTCCCTCCAATACTAATGTGACGATTCCCTGATGTCTCAGAATATACCCTACCAATCAATCCCATCTCTTAGTTAAGGTATACCAGAAATTTCTTTTCTCCCCAATTCTGTTTAGTTATGCAATCTACACACTTGATCTTCTGCATTTATCAGTAACACTATATTTTGAAAGCTTCTACCATCTTTCTGTGTGAACTCCTTATCATCTATTTTCATTCCCATACACCACACAAATGCCTTCAGAAAGGACTTCCTAACAATGCCTTATGTGTAGAGCCTATTGACTTTCCATTCCTTTATAGCTTTCCAACAGCCACATTGCAACAGGATACTGCACAGCCACATGTGGTGTACAATGTTCAAGTTTTCTCAATCACCCATTGGATTGCAGTGCTGCCTTCACCTCACTTTTTCTCTTCACCTCATCTTCTTCTGGTTGATAATTCTGTAATGACTGACCCAGGATACACCGTCCACTTCTTACTGTTATTATTATTATTATTATTATTATTATTATTATTATTATTACTATCATTATCAGGAGGGCTGTTCAATAATGAATGATATTTTTTTAACGATTTTAATTTCCGTTGCTAAAATTTAATCTTATGATATTCTGTTAGCTTAATGTGAAATAATCATGTCATAGTAGTTTCATTGTTGGGACTCCCAGTTCCTGCCTGTGAGAGGCTGGCAAGTTCAGACATGTTCAGTATCGCCTTTGCCTGCAATGGAGGTAACTAGCAAGGAACAATACTCAGCTTTGAAGTTCTGCTATTGTTTCAAGAAATCTTCATCTGAGGCCTGTACAATGTTACAGGAGACATATAGAGAGTCTGCTCTTTCCTACAGCACAGCTTGAAGCTGGTTTAAAATGTTTTCTAGAGTGGAGACAATCAATTTCAAAGGAAAGTGGGCCTGGTGCTCCAGTTACTGCTCTGGAAGAAAAAATTAACACCGCTGCTGTCATTGTGAAAGAGGATCAACAAATTACCCTAAGGTAACATTCTGAAATAGTGAACATTTCATTGGGTGACACCCACACGTTGGTGACAGAAACATTACACATGAGATGTGTTTGTGCATGATGGATTTCAAGACTGTTGATTCCTCAAGAAAAGGACATTTGCCTGCAGGTCTGCATGCAGTTAAAGTTTATGTTAGAGGAAGATATGGAGTTTCTTTCAAGTGCAGTCACTGCTGATGAAACTTGGCTACATCATTTTGATCCTGAAAGTAAACAGCAAGCTCATTGTGGAAATCTCCTTCACCACCAACCCCCAAAAAAGCAAAAGTGGTTGCTTCTGCTGGGAAAGTTATGGTCATCTCATTATTTAATATTCATGGAATGGTTTATCATCATATCGTACCTGCACATACACATCAGTTACTGGAAAATACTACAGGCATGTTCTGGACACATTGTAAGTCCATATCAGGTGCAACAGACCACATTTCCATTAAGCAGGTTGGATGTTGGACTACGATAATGTGCAGCCGCATATTGCCAATGTTGTTGCTGAATATCTTGCAAAAATCAGTGTGAAGCACATCTGTATCCCTCCCTATAATCCGGATTTAGAGCCCCATGTGACTTTCTTTTAATTCCCTAACTTAAATAAACACCTTTGTGGGAGGCATTATCCATCATCAGAAGCAGTGGTGAAGCTGCAGAGACCATTTGAAGGACCTCTCAAAAAATGGTTTGAAGCATGTATTTGTAGAGTGGCAGAAATGCTGGGACAAGTGCACTGCATTCATGGGAGACTATTTTGAGAAGGACCATCAAAATTATTAGGGCAAGTAAAGGTATCTTGTCAAAAAATTGTGATCATTCTTTATTGAACATTCCTCATACTAGCAATAGTAACAGTTGTTTTGTGTCAAGGTATAGTGATGTATTATGGTGTACTGTGGGTTTTCAGTTCAAACCTGACAACTAGCAATTGTTTGTATTCCCTATTAATTCCTGGAAGTTTTTTGAATTATCTTATGTTTGTATATTTGAAATTTTGAAACACTACAATTCTTGAGTTTTTGGTGTTTCTATAAATAACTACAGTCTCTGTTACATAGATCAGCCCTGTTCTGGCTGCATCTACATCTACACAGGATGCTCTGCAAATCACATTTAAGTGCCTGGCAGAGGGTTCATCGAACCACCTTTATACTATTTATCTCCCATTCCATTCTTGAATAGTGTGCGGAAAGAAAGAACACCTGAATCAGTGGCGGACTAAGGCTGTTGGAGGCCTCGGGTGGTGGGGAAACAAAATGAGGGCCCCCCTCCCCCTGTCCACGAGTTACTATAAAAAAGAATTGAAGGCCCCCCCCCCCCAGGACGAGAGACTCAGGATAGTCTAAAAAAATAGCTTTCGAGATTTGGAGGCACCAGCAGAACAAGAAGCCGAGCACGGTCAAAGAAAAAAAAAAAAAAACCTTGCTTTTGAAGTATTTGGAGGCCCGGGGCGGTCGGCCCCCTCCGCCCCCATCTGATTTCTTGTATTTTATTCTGATGATCTTTTCTACCTATGTAAGTGGGAGTCAACAATATACTTTCACATTTGGAGGAGAATTTTGGTGATTGGAGTTTCATAAGTAGCCCACACTGCTGCGATAAGTGCTGTTGTTGTAATGATTGCCATCCCAGATCCTGTATAATTTCCGTAACGCTGTCTCCCCTGTATTGTGACAATACAAAACGAGCTGTTCTAATTTGAACTCTTTCAATGTCCTCTGTCAAATCCAACTGATAAGGATCCCACACTGGGCAGCAATACTCCAATAAAGGACTGACAAGTGTCGTGTGTACAGTTTCTTTAGTAGTTCTGTTGCATCTTTTAAGGGTTCTGCCAATAAAACACAGTCTCTGGTTTGCCTTTCCCATGACATTACCTATGTATTCTTTCCAGCTTAAGTCTGAAGTAATAGTAATTCCTAGGTATTTTGTGGAGTTTACAGCCCACACTTTTTGATTGATTGATTTACATTATAAACAAAGTTTAATGGATTTCTTTTCGTACTCATGTAGACGACTTCACTTCAATTTGATTAAATGCTGTTTATGAGGTACAGTGTCAAAAGCCTTCTGGAAATCAGGAAATATGGCAACAATTTGAGATTCCTTGTTGATAACACTCATCACTTTGGGTGAGTAAAGAGCTAGTTCTGGATATTGGGGTCTTCATGAAATTTGATTTCGGGTCCAACAGTTGTTATTCAGTGACAACTTTGCCTTAAAATTACTCATGGGAAAGCAGTGCTGGCACGTCCTATGTGTTCAGTGATTCAGTGAACCCCAGGAAAAAAAAGCTTGTCATGTAAAAAGTAAATAAATAAATTAATTAACTAAATAAAAAGGGTTTTAAACTACCATTCTTCATTTTGTTCTTCTAACACATCATTTTATATGCACATGAGAAATGTTTTCCATCACAGAGACAACACGTATACTAGTCATAGGACGGCCACCTAATATAGGCGGCAGTGACCGCAGTGTTGCAATGTGCATGCAAGGCCAAGGTTCAGTTCCTCTCCTGAACCCCCCCCCCCCCCCCCCCCCCGCCAGCAGAGCAGCATATGGGTGCTCCTGTGGCAGGAAGAGGTGAGAGGAAATGCCGCTTTCAACAATGGCATTGGAGCTGGTACAGACACCAGCTCCAGGCTACTCGAGCTTTGGTGGTTACGCACGAATGGTCCTGAAGCAACGGCAATGGAGCTACGGTGCACCTCACGCATGCGCAAATCGTCCATGGAGGCAACATCCGTCCTTCATATTTGTTTTTGGTGCATTGAAGATTCAGCAGAAATACATCATATTTGGTAAAATATCTTATAGTTATAAATTAAAAATGCATCAATTGTAAATGCCTTCAGAAGAACCGATCATGAACAATAATGAATTCACTACTCTCCACCTAGCAAGAATAGCCATTTGGTTAGTGGCATTACTCTGCAGTGGAGAAGGTAGTGGGTTCAAGATCAACTGCAAGCAATTTTTTTAACCCAATCTTCTTTTTAACAGATATGGAAACAACAATGATTTTTGTATTGTTACTTGCCACATATACTTTCAATGTTTTTGCAAATGTGTTATGATTTTGAGGGTAAATGACATTAGTACTCATTGTTGTAACAAATATTTAACTGTTTGAAAAGATGTGGGGGAGAGCAGCTTTTGAGCATGCATAATGTTGGGACGGGGTTCTGCTTACAGTATCATGTGACCCGAAGATAGCTTGTCTCTTCATTGTAACAGATTCATTTTGTTATAGTCACTTACCAGTGTAATTAGTTACTGTGTTTGAGTGTTCACGTGCATATTCATATATTATTGGTGTTTATTATCAAAGAAAAATGAACAATGTTCATTATCTTTTGGAAACAAATTACTTAGCTTTAAGCTTGGGAGAAAAGTGTGAAATAAAGAAGCTTGGAAGGTCGACACCACAGCTCGAGTTGAAGCAAATGTAAACAAGCCAAGGTAAGACATTCTGCAGATCTTGTAAAGAAAATATATCTAAAGTGGGGAGGGGGGATTGGGGTGCTTTCTGGCTGCGCCACTCGCAGTGGTGCACCAAATTGTCCCTTTAGACACAGAGTGGGGGAGGGGGATGCAGAAACATCAATGTGCTGACTGGGGCAGAGGGGGAGGGGGGTGGCATCACTATCAAGATCCGGCACTGAAAGAAGTGAATCCCCAGTCATCTGAAGCACCAGTCGCCACTGTGAATCCTCAGGATGTGCAGTGCATCAAAAAAGGAACCAATATTGCTCATCAGTGTGTACCACATAGGATTGATGGGAGATACAGATGATCTGAAGAGAACAGCACACTTTGTTAATGGTTCATTAGGTAAGGGTAAAAGTTTCCTGAAGGTTGTGGACAAACTCCTGTGGCAGGCGTTTCAAGAGGGGTAGTCTGCATCATGGCATGGGCTTGTGTCCATGTTCCGAGATTATATCTTTCACAAAGACTCAGGCAATCTGTTGCTTTCTTCTACAAGTATCTCACCACGAGGAGAAATTTGGAGCCCCCTTGCAGACATACCTGCAGTATTTTTCCCTGCAAGCCATATGTGATTGGAACAGGAAATGGAGGAAGTGTCACTGGTACAAAAAGTTCCCTCTGACAAACACTGTGAGATGGCTTGTAGAGTATAGATGCAGATGTAGGCAGTAATCAAGAGTGGGGAAAATAGGCATACAAGAACTGCAACTATAGGATAAGCACTGCTTTGGGGCAGTAGCTGGTCGAAATAACTTGGTTTCACTCAATTCCTGGTTTGCATAAAAACCTTTAAGAGCAAACTATCCCTCCTAAGACATTGCAATTCACAACACTAGGAACAACTGGACAAATTGAGCCTATTGGTGTTTGTTTTATATGTGGCTATAAAACATACAAGGAGAGTTCAATAAGTAATGGAAAACTTTTTTTCTGAAATGGGGTGTATTATTCAGCATTCAAATACACCATGTTATTCCCCATTTTTTTAGCTACACAACACTCTTTTTCAGTATAATCTCCATTCAATTGTAGTTCAATTTCCCGAGACATATATTGTCTCATTATATCAAAGATATTTAATATAAGGAGAGACATTGAATTAAAATTTGTGCTGTGGCTGGGATTCGAATCTTTATTCAATGCTATGGCTTGATACCACCTTGAAGTGAGGGGTTTATGTCTTTTGTTATAATGAGTAAAACACCTATGCAAGCTATGTAAGCCACAACCAGTACAGAAGTCTTGAATTGTCTCATACGGGGTCTGAGGACCTATACTGTGAGTGGTTCCCACGCCAGTTCATGCGAACAGCACAAAGTACAGTCACGAAGCTCACACTAGTTCATAAACACTGATGAAACCATACTGGATAGAAGCGGCTGCAGCTGGGCCTGACAGCTCTCTTTAATGGCTGCGTGGCCAGTAGGGTGCAGCGCGACAGCCCAGCCAGCGCCACACAACAGCCAGTCCTGGTAACAGGCGGCGCGCTGTTCAAACATACATGCCACGCGTTACCACATTCCTCCCCCTTCACGGTGTAGTCTCCAGGGATGCCAAATGCACCCATGATATGTCTATGGAGTATGCATCATACATATCTGTCTGCCAGCTTTGGACCAGCACTAACCCATAAGGCTGACAGTGTCCTGATCTTACTTGTCGGAAGTGGCTGGTACATCTTTTAATTTTGCTCGTGATCACTGGTGATGAGGGTGCACCATCCGATCCCAGCAACCACTGGAACCAGTACCATTGCAGGAGAAGAAAAAGGCATAGGTACAGCCAACGGTGCTCAGTCGGCACAGCGCTCAGTGCAGGAGCTGGCCCAACCAAAGATGTCGGCAAGGAGCATGTCGGCAGAACAGGCCCTGGAGGTGGTGTGGGAGGAGGTGGTGACTGCGGATCTGCTGGGAGTTGCGGGCATAACTGATCCCAGTGACGACGAAGAATGCCCACAGTAGTATCCACAGTGCAGAGGCAGGGGCCGTAACATGTCTTCGCCTTACCTGGCAGCCAACGAGAATGATGGCCATACCTTGCGCCCACACAAGAGAATCCGGAACATAGCAACCTGGTGGCCATGCTGGAGCACTCGACAGCTGGGGCAACAACAAATGGAATAGGGTTACTTGCCATGAAGCAATTCCACCGGGCTGTGTTCCCCCGCTGGCGTGAATCGACAGAACATCAAGAAAGGGATAATGGCGTTGTCCACAGAGCAGGAGGTCACATATTTGCACATTTGAACTTTAAAAGTATGCACAAGCCTTTCCACCTCACCAATAGACTGAGGATGAAACAGAGGAGCCGTAATGTGGCGAATGCCCAGATGAGTACAAAAATCTTGAAAAACAGAAGAAGTGAATTGAGTGCCATTATCTGAAACAAGTGTATGCGGAAACCCATCCAAGGCAAAAACTTTAGACTGCAACTGAATAGTTACAGCAGTGGACATGGTATGACAACGAAAAATGTATGGAAAATTTGAATAAGCATCCACAAGAAAAAACCCATAAGAGTTAAGGAAGGGTCCCGCATAATCCATATGCACTCATTCCCACGGCTGTTGGGGGTGTGGCCAAGAAGAGAGACACACCCAAGGTGCCACCTGTTGTGAAGCGCACAACGAGCACTTAGCCACCAGCCTCATAATGTCACCATCAATATTGGGCCACAACACGTGTCAGAAAGGCAATGTTTTCATGCAGGAAACTCCCCAGTGTCCTTCATGAAGCATCTGAAGTACTTTTGAACAAAGTTCCACCAGGATCAGTACCCGTGGAGATTTTCCATCTGTAGCCAAAAGGAGAACCCCATCCCATTCAGACAGATGAAAATGGAAAGAATAATAGTTGCAGAGGGGATCTGAAGCCCCATGCAGAGGGATGTCTGGCCAGTCCACACAAATGTAGTGAAGAACGTGCCACAGAACCGGATTGGATGTCACTGCCTTAGCCAAGACCGGTGCAGTAATAGGAAAACCATCAACAGGTGCCTGAGCTTCCTCATCCAGATAAAAGCACAAAGTTCTTCTCCATCAAAGTCAGGATCAGGACCTGCCGGGAGGCAAGATAATGCATCTGCGTTAACATGTTGCGTTGTCAAACAGAAATGGATCTCATAATTATAATGAGAAAGAAAGAGAGCTCAACATTGCAATCTATGAGCTGCTTTGTCAAGAAGTGCTGCTGTAGGGTGACATAAAAAGACCAAGGGCCTATGATCAGTAATGACCCCATACAACTAAACATGAAATTTCTTCAGAGCATACCAATAGCTAAAGCATCTTTTTCAGTTTGAGGGTATCGTTGCTGGGTAGCCGTCAATGTCTTAGATGCATACATGATGAGGCACTCTGACCCATCAGAATACTTATGAGCCAAACCAGCACCAATGCCATGTTGAGAAGCGTCCGTAGCCAGAACCAAATGTTGCCCAGGAACATATGCCGTCAAACAAGGGGCAGAAATCAATAAGTGCTTTAAGGTGCAAAACACACATTCACACTCAGAAGACCAGACAAAGGGAACACCTTTGTGAAGCAGACGGTTTGAGGGGTGCACCACTGAGGCAGCCCCTGGTAACAAGCAATGGTAATAGGCAGTGTTGCCCAAGAAAACCTATACATCTTTGATAGATGCGGGCTGCAGCAGAGACTGTACCGCAGCCACATGGTCCGGCAAAGGGTGGGCACCCACTGAAGACACTTCAAACCCCAAATAAGGAATAGAAGGTTGGAAAAAATGAGACTTGGCCAGGTTGCAGCAGAGGCTGGCTGCTTGGGAAAAAGAGAAAAGGGCCCGTAGCTTTTGTAAATGTTTGTGGGGTGAAGCCCTGGTCACAACATCCTCATCTAAGTAGTTAACACAGCCCGGAACCAGCCAGAGAAGCTGCTCTAAGTAACGGTGAAAAACAGCAGGGGCACTAGTGAGCCCGAAAGGAAGCCATTAATATTGGTATAAACCAAAAGGAGTGTTTACGACCAGGAGATGTTTTGTATCTTCATCCAAAGGAAGCTTCCGCCAGATCTATATGAGAAAAAGAATGTGAATCAGAAAGTAAAACTAGGAGTTCATCTGTACAAGGAATGGAATAAGAGTTAATCACAGACTGTGCATTGATCATAACTTTAAAATCCTCACAGATATGTAAAGACCCTACAAGTTCTTTTACAATAACCAGTGGTGTAGCCTATTCACTGAAAGAAATGGGAGTTAAGACCTGTAAGTGTTGGAGGCGATCCAATTCAGCCTTAAGTTGGTTGTGCAGGGCCACCGGCATCTGACACGCATGAAAAAAACTTGGGGCGTGCTGTTGGTTTCATAGTAATGTGGGCAGTAAAGCCTGTGGCACAACTCAGCCCACCAGAAAAAAGAAGAGAATTCCCGACAAAGGGTATCCAACTCTGGGAAAGGCATCGAATCTGAAAGAAGACTGATAGAATTGTCGATAGTAAAGCCAAAAATATTAAAGGCATCAAGGTCAAAGATGTTAGCAGCCACAGTGACATCAACAACAAAAAAAGTGACTGGCCTGACGACAGATTTATACATTGTGGAGGCCATAAATTGACCAAAGATAGGAATCCGCTGGTGGTTATAGACAAGTTAAAGAACGGGTGACTGCTGCCATGAGGGGGGCAAGCCTAGCCGTATATACATAAGATAATTAAGAAGAGAAACAGAAGCTCCCGTATCTTCAAGTAAGGTGACCTCCTTGTCGGAAATCTGAACTTCAACAAAAAGTTTGGGAGACAGAGAATGAACATTCTGGACAAGATTAATATCCATCTCATCATCCTACTCAGTCAGGTGGGAATGGCAAACAGAAGCCATTTCATGCATGAGTGACATACAACCCAACGCTTGGAGCAGTCTGCCCTGTCGTGCTGTACAAAACAAAGGGGGCAAGATGGTAATGGTCGCTGCACATAAGCAGGATTATGCGACATGGCCCACAGTTGCTGTTAAGCTGTGGCCTTTTTATGACTGTGCGTGCAGCGAGTAGGGCACTCCTGTATGACAGCGACACCTTCACCATCCGAAGGCACTGACCCAGACTGAGAAACGGCAGCTACATCACCCCAAGTCTCAATCTGGTCCCCTGCAGCCCATGAGACTTCAAAAGATTGCACAATCTTTAGAACATCCATCAAGGTTGGATTTTCCAATTGTAATTGCAATTTACAATTGCGTTGGCAAAATTTCCTATCTGGAGAAAGCCTGAGAATTGCATCACGAACCATATCATCCGCATATGATTCCTTGTGGGTCGGAGTAATGAACATACAATCACGGCTAAGACTGTGCAGCTCTGCGGCCCATGACCGATAGGACTGAGTCAGTTTCTTATGCGACCAGTAAAATTCAACCCACACCGCAATGACATGTGTACTCAGGTGGTAATGAGCCGACAACGAACGACACATCTCATCGAAAGATAAAGCAGCCAGTTCCTGCAGGGAGGCAAATTGATGCAAAAGTTGATAGATGTGAGGGGAGACCCATGAGAGAAATAAAGCCTTACACAAAGCCAGGTCTGACACTCCGAACGCAAGGAAATTCTGACACAGCCTGTTTTCTTAAGAATCCCAATCTTCTACTGAATTTAATGAATCATCAAAACCAGAGAAAGGAGGCAGGAACTCCGTAGCATTAGACACAGAACTGGAAGCAATCACAGGCAGAAAAGCCGACAGCAACCGTGACACAAGGGAATCAAAATGTTCTGCCTGACCTGACATGGTTGTAGTTAACCATTGAATGGACTCAACCACAGTCTGTAGAGATTGCTGGAGAATTTGGCCCCATGGAGGCAGCTGAAAGTCTGTACGAGCCATTCCCTTGTTTTCCACCATTGTCCAAGTCAAATACCACACTTGTCACCACTTGTGTTATAATGAGTAACACACTTATACAAGCTATGTAAGACGCGACCAGTACAGAAGTCTTGAATTGTGTCATTCGGGGTCTGAGGACCTACGATGCTAGTGGTTCCCACTCCAGTCCATGCGAACAGCACAATGTACAGTCACAAAGCTCACACTAGTTCATAAACACTGATGAAACCATACTGGATAGAAGCAGCTGCAGCTGGGCCCGACAGCTCTCTTTCATTGCCGTGCGGCCGGCCTGGTGCAGCGCGATAGTCTAGCCAGCGCCGCACAACGGCCAGTCTTGGTAATGGGCGGCACACCTTTCAAACATACGCGCTGCACGTTACCACACCTACATGATACCATTCCACTACATTGTACTACATCAATAACTTCTTCATCATCTGTGTAGTGTGTTGCATGGATTGTGTCAATTGGGCCAAACATGTGGAAATCCGATAGTATGAGATTGAAGCTGTAGGGTGGGTGAGGAAGAACACTTCACTGACATTTTGTGAGCTCCTCTCAGGTGTGAAGACTTGTGTGAGATCTCATGTTGTCATGGAGGAGAAGTTTGTTCAGATTTTTGTGCCTATGAACACATTGAGTTGTTTCTTCAATTTTTGAAGAGTAGCACAATATGCTTCAGAGTTGATTGTTTGACCCTGGGGAAGGACATCAAACAGAATAGTCCCTTCAGCATCCCAGAAAACTGTAGCCATGATTTTACCAGCTGACGGTACGGCTTTAAACATTTTCTTGGTAGAGGAGTGGGTGTGGCACCACTCAATTGATTGCCATTTTGTTTCAGATTCAAAGTGATGAACCCATGTTTCATCATCTGAAGCAATATTTGACAAAATATTGTCACCATAAGACTCATGACAAGCAAACAATTTGGCACAGATGATTCTTGTTTGTTGTCTTCAGTTAGACATCAAAGGTCCCAGTGCAAACAAACCTTTACATATCCCATCTGGTGAACAATTGTGACAGTACTACCAAGTTGAGCAGCAAAGTGTTTGAAACTTCCTGGCAGATTAAAATTGTGTGCCGGAACTGGGACTCGAACCTGGGACCTTTGCCTTTTGCGGACAAGCGCTCTACTGACTGAGCTATCCCAAAACGACTCACGATGCCACCTCACAACTTTACTTCCACCAGTACCTCCCCCCTACTTTCCAAACTTCACAGAAGCTCTCCTGCAAAACATGCAAGACTAGCACTCCTGGAAGAAAGGATATGGTGGAGACATGGCTTAGCCATAGCCTAAGGGATGTTTCCAAAATGAAACTTTCACTCTGCAGCAGAGTGTGCGCTGATATGAAACTTTCTGGCAGATTAAAATTGTGTGCCAGAACCGGGACTCAAACCTGGGACCTTTGCTTTTCGTGGGCAAGTGTTTGATTGTGGTCCATTGAGTGTTTGCACACTCTGACTCTGCAGCAGTCACAGTTGAGCACGGCTGGCCAGCATGCGGGAAATCAGACAGTTTGCCTTATCTTTGTTTGCAAAACACGCTTTGCCCAAAGACTCACCATGCTTTTCTCCTCTGCCAGATCACCATATAAATTCTGCAAGTGCCTATGAATATCTGAGATGCCCTGGTTCTTTGCAAAAAGAAATGTAATCCTTGCCTTTTTTTTCGGGGGGGGGGGGGGGGGAATACCTCCATTAGAGAGACACCATTTTACAGCTCCATATAGTGCTGCTACCTATCAGAAGTCAATGAAAATGTACAAGACAAATAGAGAATGTTTGAAATTGTTCCACAAGAAATGCTAGTTTTTTCAAGCTAAATTGGCTGAGAAACAAAATGTGTTGCATTACTTATTGAACTCCCCTTGTATTGCCACACTATTTGCAGCTACATCTTCCATGATACCTGGTTTTACTATGAGCTCCATGGCAGACTTCTACATTTGGATGAACAACATCAAGTTCCATCTGTTCTTATTGCCCTCTTATGGCTTGCTTTCTGGCATCAAAAATATGTTGATGAGTCTCCTGTGATTTTGTGCTGTTGTCATTCTGAAAGGCTCTCTTACATCCACCCATTGCTTTTTCACATGCAGAATTCCACCATGGATTTTTGTATTTATCTTGTTGGACTTGCAAGTTGCACTGGCAGAGTATATACATAATCATGAAAACGACAGTGTGTGGAAACAAAATTATATTCTAGAAATAAATAAAGAGGCACCACAATCGCACTTCGAAGAAATCCTTAAAATTCCTTAATCAGGCCATGAATAAACCCAACAAAGCAAGATGATATTTACACCCCTGTCCAATCACTGAAGGTACTAGATTAGGTTAGATTAGTTGAATACTTGTTTCATAGTTCATATATATGACATTTCATAATGATGTGTAATATGTCAGTTTAGTTAATGGTGTCTATACATGACAATCAATATTTTAAGGATTTTTTTATTTTCATTTTAATTATTCTAAGTTTTATCTAAAAAATCATCAAAAGTGTAGAAGGAATTGCCAATCAGAAATTTTTTTAATTTCTTTTTAAATACCAGTTGGCTACCTGTCAGACTTTTGATCCTACTTGGTAAGTGACCATAGACTTTTGTGGCAACATCATTCACCCCTTTCTGTGCCAAAGTTATATTTAACCTTGAATAATGAATATCACACTTTCTCCTAGTGTTGTAGCTATACACACTACTATTACTTTTGAATTGGGTCATATTGTTAATAACAAATTTCATGAGCGAATATATATATTGTGAAGCTACAGTGAAGATCCCTCAATCCTTAAATAAATGTCTGCAGGATGATCTTGTGTGGTCTGCAGCAATTATTCTGATTACACGCTTTTGTGCAATGAATACATTTTTACTCAATATTGAATTGCCCCAGAATATGAGCCCATATGAAAGAAGTGGAAATAGGCATAGTAAGCTAATTTACTGAGATTTATATCACCAAATTTTGCAATGAGCCTAATAGCATAGATAGCTGAACTCAAACGTTTCAGCAGATCTTCAATGTGTTTCTTCCAATTCAGTCCCTCGTCAATGCAAACACCTAAAAATTTTGAATATTCTACCTTAGCTACAGATTTCTGTTCAAAGTCTAAATTTATTAACAATGTGATTGCATTTACTATATGAAACTGTATATACTGGGTTTTATCAAAGTTTATTGATTGATTAGTGATATAGGGTGCTCAACATCGAGGTCATCAGTGTCCGTGCTCAAACATGAACGGATGGTAGAAAAATGACGCATGTCGGATGGACTTGTGAAATATAAAACCACATCTAGAGCTTAAAACAACCCTTAAAAAGACTAAAACTGAGGATAAAACATTGACATATACATGGCCCGGCGACTACTTAAAAATAAAAGGTGGCCGAGCCACTCTAACACACATTAAAATCGCACACCCAGTATTTTGGAAAGTAGTCCAGACATAGTACAAAATCGTAGGACACGATCCACATACGCCTCATCGTCAGCTAAAATAGATTTCAGGTCCTATGAGAGACCCAAATTTGCCCTGGTACCAGCAAATAAAACACATTCTGTTAAAATATGTCCTACATCGCCCACACTCTGGCGGTTCTTCACTGTGTAAAAGGAAACTGTGTGTCAGAGGGCAATGTCCTATTCGGAGACGAGTGAGGGCGACTTCATCAGCTCGTCTCGGGCGGAAGGACGTACGCCATGGGCAAACTGAGGATTTTACCGTGCGTAGTTTATTGTCCGCCACATCCAACCACTGATTCTCCCACAACACTATGGTTCTGCGTGTCACAAAGGAGGTGACGGCTTTCAGTGGAATGGAACAGTGTACAGAAGGGGGTAGAGAACAAGCCTCTCTAGCTGCTGCATCGGCCAGCTCATTTCCCTGGATACCTATGTGCCCTGGAACCCAACAGAAAACTATCTCCTTGTGTTGGCGTTGCAATGCAAGGAGAGCATCCTGAATGTCCTGCACCATCCGATCTGCCGGATACAGTTGGTCGACAGCGAGGAGGGTGCTGTGGGAGTCTGAGCAGATCAGGAATTTCAGACAGTGATGCCTTTTAATCTGTTCTAGAGCCCTCAGGATAGCGAACAGTTCCACAGAGTAAACGGAAAACTGTTTTGGGAGCCCTATCAATAGGACAGAGTCAGAAAACACAACGGAACAGCCGAGACAATCTCCCTGCTTGGATCCATCTGTATAAACAATAATAAAATTTGCATGGTGGTTTAAAATCTCTAAAAATCTACTTTTATAAAAACTATTCGAGGCACAAGGTTTCTTAAAAGCAGTCAAATCTAAAATCAATGTAGGCCTATGAAGGAGCCAGGAAGAACCCCTACTCCACCCCTGGCGTTGAACCATGATACCCTGCACCTGCAGCAACTCAAGGCCCTCCTGTGGTGTAATCCCAAATGGTCTCGTAGCCTATGGGCAGTTGTGGAACAAACATTGGTTGAGCTGATGCGCAACACAGACAGAAAGTAACGTGTGCGGAGCTGACAGAGATCTGTACGCCAGGCGTGCCACGAGCAGAAGACGGCGGATAGACAGCGGGGGTTCACCAGCTTCTGCACACAGGCTAAGTACTGGACTTGTGCAATATGCACCAGTCACCAGCCTGATACCTTCATGGTGTACTGAATCCAGGATTTTCAGGTATGAAGGCCTGGCCGATCCATAGACCTGGCAGCCATATTCCAGTCTAGGCCGCACAAAAGCTTTATAGAACTGGAGCAGACGAGCCCTGTCGGCACCCCAAGACCGATGACTGAGACATTTTAGAATACTGAGAGCCTTGAGGCATTGCAGTTTGACCTCTTTAAGATGCTGCAACCACGTCAGCCTCTTGTCGAAAGTGAGGCCAAGATATTTGACCTTGTCCTGAAAGGTGAGAACAGTGTCTCCTAGTTTTAAAACAGGTGTAATAAAAAGGGAACAGGAGCGATTAAAATCCACACAGACGGTTTTCTCCAAGGAAAACTTAAAACCAGTGGTGTTACACCATTCCTCCAACCACCTGATTGTCAAATGTAATTGAAGGGCTGCTGTTGCAATGGAGGAGGATGCACAGAAAATGGAGAAGTCGTTCACGAACAAGGAACACTGTACAGGCGGTCGCACGGTTGAAGTAATGCTGTTTATGGCTATGGCAAATGCCGTTACGGTTAAAACACTCCCTTGCGGGACACCATTCTCTTGTTGAAAACGGTCAGACAAGGCACTCCCAACCTTGTATCTAAAATACCTGTCAGAGAGGAAAGATTGGATAAAAATGGGCAAATGTTCACGAAAACCCCACTTGTAAAGCTGCTGTACAACAAGACGTCACCAGGTAGTATCATACGCCTTTTTGAGGTCAAAGAAAACACCGATTAGGTGTTGTTTCAGTAGGAAAGCTTGTTGGATCGCACTTTCAAGCAGGGTGAGGTTATCCAGTGTAGAGTGGTACTTCCTAAACCCACACTGAGATCGGTTAAGTAAGGATCTCCTTTCGAGGACCCATACTAAGCGCCGGTTGACCATACGCTCCAACATCTTAGCAACATCATAAGGCTAATGCTCCGATAACTACCTGGGTCGGTGTGATCTTTCCCCGGTTTTAAAATTGGAATTAAAATGGAGTCTTTCCAAGAACATGGAAAATTACCCATAACCCAAATTTCGTTAAAAAGGTGTAAAAGGACCCTCATTGACTGGGGTGTCAACTGTATCAGCAGTCTGTACAGTACCTCGTCATAGCCAAGTGCAGAATCACAAGCTGCTGACAATGCAGATTCCAGCTCCCATATTGAGAAAGGTTGGTTGTAATCCTCAACGTTGGAGGAACAGAGGTCAAAGCCAACCCTCTCCTGTATCGTCCGATATTGACGGAAGACTGGATCCTGGCGAGAATCGGATGTAACAGCCGCATAGGATTCTGCCATAACTTGGGCAATGTCCCTGGGCGATTGTACAAGACATCCCTGCCTTCGCACAGCTGCTATTGGCGGTCGGGAGTTTCGTCCCGAAATCCTCCTAATGGCTTCCCATACTTTACCTGCGGGCATGGACCTATTAATGGAGTTCAGGAACTCCTGCCAAGACCTCTGCTTACTTTCTTTAATAATACTCCTTGCCCGTGCCCTTGCCACTCAAAAATCAACCAAATTCACATCGGTAGGACACCGATGGAATTGACGCAATGCTACTCTTCTGTCCCTAATCGCTGAACGACAAGCATCGTTCCACAAATGAACAGCTGGTCGCTGAAGCGTTGATGTCAATTTCGGGATGGAAGCATCAGCAGCATTGTGAATCACTGTTGTAATGTGATCCACCCATTCTTCGACATCATGACACCACTCGAAAATAGCCAACTGCTGAAAAAGGGCCCAGTTAGCTTTGTGCAGCTGCCATCTCGGCGGCTTCACACTGCAATCTATGGTGACCGGCAAGTCTATCCAAATGGGATAGTGGTCGCTGCCATGAAGATCGTCATCCACGCTCCACTGAGCAGTGTGTGCAAGAGCAGGCGAGCAGAGGGAGAGGTCGATGGCTGAAGACGAACCTGTAGCAGTGCTAAAATGTGTAGGCTGGCCTGTGTTCAGTAAGATGACACCAGAGGAGTGTATCCCAGTCTCAACCATCCATCCCCTGGGGCAGTAGTTGTTAGAGCCCCATAGTGAATTATGCACTTTAAAATCACCTAACAGAAGAAAGGGACGAGGGAGTTCATCAATAAGCTCTGTCAGGAGATTACTGTCAACATGGTTTCCAGGCGGTAAGTAAAGAGAGCAGACTGTGATATCATGATGGGCCAGTATACGAACAGCAACTGCTTGCAGTGTTGTGGTCAGTGGCACAGCTGAAGAGTGAAAAGTGTCCCTGACGAACACTGCCACACCACCTTGTGCTCTATCACCCGTTAGGTCGTCTTTCCTATGAAGTTGATAGCCTCTCAGGACAGGTGCATCAGTTCGTTTGAAGTGTGTCTCTTGAAGGGAGACACAAAAAGGCCTATCCTTCACAAGAAGCTGAAGTTCCTCCAAATGAGTCCTGAATCCAGCCAAATTCCACTGGAGTATGGGAGCCATGTCACCTGTGTGGGTCTACTTTCTCTTTACCCTTGTGCCGCGATGGTAGGCACTCTTCGAGCGCTGGGTAGCAGATGGACTGCTTGGTTCAGGCAATGAAGCATCGAAGTCCACAATAATGTCCTCCTCGTCAGTCAATGCCGCCATTAAGATGTCTGATGATGCTCCCGAAAGAGTTGCAAGCGGATGTTAAGATACTTTCCTCGGCTTCTTCTTTTGAGAAGAGGAGGAGGAAAGCGGGACTTGGGGAGCACTCTGCTTTGGTGGAAAATTTTTCTTTTGAGAGGCACTTCGCTGGTGAGATGCCTTCCTAATGATTTCCTGCTGTTCCTTATCCAGCACAACTTCTGTAGCAACAGAAACCACACAGTCTGAAAAAGTGGTACCTGTAGCTTTTTCGGCCATGTTCGGTGGGGCGAGAGGAAAGGGAGCTTCAGCTGCCTGACATGTGCACGGACATGTGCAAGTATTGGTTCTGACACTGACAGCCTCAGTTTGTGTCGAGGCATCCACTGTGGTGACGGATTTCTGTAAGGCAGAAGCAAACGAGGTGGGAAATACAGGTGGCTGCATGGTCTTAAATACCTTCTTGGCCTCTGCGTAGGAAATGTGCCTGATTGTCTTTATCTCCTGAATCTTCCTTTCCTCAAGATACACCTGACAGTCCCGACTCCAAACTGGGTGTTCCCCAGAACAATTGACACATTTGTCACGTGGTGTACAAACAGTGCCCTCATGTGCTGCCTTGCCACATTTGCCACAAGTGGCCTCCCCCTTACAGCCGAGCATGGTGTGTCCAAAACGCTGGCACTTAAAACAGCGCATGGGATTAGAGACATAAGGACCTCAAAAACCCTGCCTTCACATGCGCAGGGAGTTTAGGGGTATTAAAGGTAAGGCTGAAGCTCTCAGATGACACAAGTTCTCCATCCAACCTTTTCTTGATATTCTGGACGTTCACTATGCCTTCCGTTGCCCATTCTGCCATGAGTTCTTCAATTGGAATGTCCATCAGGTCCCTACAGAAAACTACACCCTTAATATAGTTCAGGGTACTGTGTAGTTCTGTGTCAATTTCGTATTCACCTAGGTACTTTGCCTTCTGCAGATTTTCCGTCTGTTGGGAGGTTGAAGTTTCAACCAACAAGGTACCGTTCCACAATCTTTTGACAGATTTTAAAGTGCCCACAAGACCTTCTAAGCTTTTATTGATATAAAAGGGCGATATCTTCTCAAAGGAACCTTCTTTACATTTGATTACAATAAACACATTCTGGCTAGCAGTCTGCGTTCTGTTACTATGGACGAAACTTTTTTTGTTGCTGAACTGGTCTGGGGGACTAGCCACCCGAGACCTCTTCTTCGACTGGGTGTTGGTACCCCCCAGTGGTACACCCATCCCACTGGAAGGTTCATGGGATAAATTAGTGTTTTGCATCTCGATCCCACAAGAAGCTAGGGAAATACGTGTCTGCCTAGACAGAGCCCCGCGTGCCTAGGTAAGCCTTATACAACTGAGGTGTGGCAGTATCCCCAGAGGTTGCTCGCTAGCGACTGTTCCTCTTCAACAGCCATGCTTCCCATCAGCATGGAGCACACTTTGGGATTGAAGGGTTTTTTATAGAGGTTTGTACCATCCTCGCAACCCAGGCAATCAAGCCAAGATCCCCATTCTCCGGTACACACAACGTTCCACCGCCGCGCCACACGGTGGTCGCTGAAGGGTGCCTAGAGGTTACTGTGTCTAGAGGACTAGCAGCGTTTACCAGTCCCCAGCTCAGGACCCCAGGTTCGCCAAGCACGTACTCAGCAAATTAATGCTGAGCCCCTGAGGGGATCAAAGTTTAATGAGAGTCCATTTGTAGAGAACCACTTTCTGAAAGACATCATTTACAATTTCATCAGTTAATTGGTGACACCTAGGAATTTTTGCATTAATTAACTTATAACAGAACTTTTGTCCTAGTTAGCTACTAAAAATAAATTTTCAATTTGAGTGTGTTACCAATAAAAAAGGCAGATTGATAAGCCAGCATATTCAGTATTTTTAATCATTTCTTTAACTGAACTGTATAGGCATAGGATCTCCAAACACTTGAATTATTATGAGTGATGCAAATGATTTAATTCTTTATTTCAATTCTTCATAACTCAAATGGCGTTAGGCATTTCATCCACACTACAAACATTAATAAGGCAGAAAATTTATTTAATGAGATACAAAGATACTCCTGTTCCAAATACAGCAGAAAACAGTCATTACCTAGTATTGATTCTTGGTATAGAATGGATATCACAGAGCTGAGTTCACCTTGGAACACACTGTTTTCAAATAGAGCTACTTGGAAAATCTAAATTGTAGTCACTGGGATTCTGAATCACATTGGACAGTATTGTTAATCATCCATCCAATTCCAAAGTCTAAGTAATTTACAATGGGAAAAAACGATCTGGGTAATTCCTTAGAGATAAGTCTGCTGTTGTAGTCTTTTTAATTTGTGTGTATAAGAACTCTGTTTTTATGGTCTTCAGTCCAAAGGCTGGTTTGATAGAGCTCCCCATGCTACCTGTGCAAGCCTCTTAATCTCACAATCACAATGACAACCTACATCCTTTTGAACCTGGTTACTGTATTTATCTCTTGGTCTTCCTCTCCAGTTTTCCAATCACACTTTCCTCCAAAGCTAAATTGATGATTCCTTGATTTCTAAGAATGTGTCCCACCAATTGATCCTTTCTTTTAGTAATGATTTTGGAAATTTCTTTTCTTCCCAATTGTACCTCCTCATTAGTTATACAATCTACCCATATAATCTTCAGCACCCATATGTAGCACCACATTTTAAAAGCTTCTATCACCTATCTGTCTGATATTGACATCCAAATTCCACTCCTGTACAATGCTACACTCTAGACCAAAGCTTTCAGAAAGGACTTCCTAATATTTCATTTTATATGGGATGTCAACAAATGTATTTTCTTCAGAAATGTTTTTCAATCTGCAGTTTATATATTCTTTAGTTCAGCAATCATAAGTTATTTTGCTATCCAAGTAACAAAACTTGTTTCTTAATCTAATTCCCTCAACACTGCCTGATTTTCTTAGTCTACATTGAATTACCTATATTTTGGTCTTGTTAATGTTCATTTCATACCCTCCTTTCAAGATACTGTCCAGTACATTCAATTGCTCTTCCAGGCTCTTTGCTATTTCTCACAAAATTACAATGTCATCAGCAAACTGCAAAGTTTTTATTTCTTCTCCTTGAACTTCAATTCCTTCTCCAAATTTCTCCTTACTTTCCTTCACAGCTTGCTTGATGTTCAGATTGAATAACATTTGGGAAAGGCTACAACCCTATCTTACTCCCTTCCCAACCACTGCTTCCCTTTCATACCCTTAAACTCTTATTATTTCTCTCTGATTTTGTAAAAGTTTAATATAACTTTTTGTTCCCTATATTTTACCCCTGCTATCTTCAGAATTTGAAAGAGGGTATTCCAATCAATGTTGTCAAAAACTTCCTCTGGATATACAAAAGATAAAAACATTGGTTTTCTTTTCCTAAACCTATATTTTAAGATAATTCATAATGAGTGTACTCCAGAAATGTTCCTCCATTTCTCTTAAATCCAAACTGATCTTACACGAGGTCAGATTCTACCAGTTTTTCCATTTGTCTGTAAATAATCTGTGTTAGTGTTTGGCAATTATGACTTATTAAACTAATAGTTCTGTAATTTTCACACTTGTCTGCTCTTGATTTCTTTCAAGTTGAACTATTTTACCTCTAAAATATTTTACCCAAGATGACACTATCATCATACATACATACAGTAGAGCTGCATGTTCCCAGGAAAAGTAACACCTGTAGTTTTCCGTTGCTTTCAGCCATTCACAGTAGCTGGATAGTAAAAGCCTTGTTAGCTGATTTTATAAGGCCAGCTCATTCAGTCATCCAGACTGTTGATACCTGTTAACTACGGAAAAGGTTTCTGCTTCTCTTCAGGAACAACATGTTTGTCTGGCCTCTCCACAGATACCTCTGCACTGTGGCTGCACCTACAGTATGGCTACCTGCATTGTTGAAGAACACAAGCCACTCCACCTCAGCAATGTCCATGGTTCATGGGGGCAAGCCTATGTAAAATAATTACTCTCAAGGGGTGTCTACCCACAGAAGTGCTAAAACACACTAGCCAGCCAATTCTGAGGGGGTGGGACTCTAAAATTCAAAGTGCATCTTTATGTAGATATGTCACATTTTTGAGAGCAGAGTTGATTCTTGAGTTGTACAACATCAACCTAATAATAACCTAATAAACAATGAATTTCATTAAGCAGAAGATTTGGTAATGTGTCACCATTTGGGTGATATTTCAATGATCAATGTGGTGTGCTTTAGGTGGCATAGGGCAGTGTATTTGTAGGGTCCTGATCTTTATTTAACATTATTTGTAATGATTTTTATGGCTCCACTGCCTTATGAAAGACTGAAATATTGCAGCCCAGATTCCATATGTAGTCCATGAGTTAAGGTCAAACTACAATTCTTGAACATTATTGGTGATCTGTATTTATATTTTAAATTAGGGATCCACCCTGGTTTGCATGTTTGCAATTTATTATGACTAAAAGGAGAGGTGAGTATGTTTACTTCATAACATGTCTGTATGTCCATTGGTTTAGGCTGTGCATTATCTGTCATTCATTGGGTCAGTCAATCAAGGTGGGATTCATCCAACCAAATATATTCTAGAATTTTTTTGATATCCAGTTATGGAGCAGTCTCTCTTGCAGCAGACTGCTTACTCAAATGAATTATTTATACACTGTTTTACATCTGCCATAATGGAATGGAATAAAATTATAATCAATTGTTTGGACTGTTGTTTGTTGGTGTCCTTAATGCATTCTTCATGACATTTGATGATGAATGACTTTTTTTGTCTTTTTGTTCAGGTATTTATTTGTTTTGGTATTCTGTTAGTCATCTCCTCTTGACTCTTTTCACTGTCTATTTCCTCTTCCCCTCCTCATGATAGAAATGAGGGTACCTGTAATACACATTAACATTTTGTACACTACGTATTACTGCAACCTTCGTAAAGGTCCTCTCCTTCTTCCCTCCTCTGTTCACCTACTCTTCCCCACAATTTACCCTTTTTCCCCTGTCCTTCATTCTGTATCCTCCTCTCCCTCCCCCTTCTCATCTCTTCCTCCTACTTAACAGTCATCTCCTCTCCATCAATCTCACCCATTCCCCCTTTCAACAACGTCTTGATCTATCACCTCCGCATCACCTCTAGGCTAATTTTCTCCTCTCTCTGTCCATCTCCTTTTCCCCACTATCCATAAGAGAATATCTGCCAGTTTTCATGCTTATTAGTGAAAGAGTGCCTTGAAAGATACCCACAGCCATGCATCATATGGTGGCTTGCAAACTATAAAAACCTACTACACAAAAACATACATACATGCACTAATCAAATCAGTCAAATGGTGTCAGAGTCTTATACCCTTTGCCATACACCATATGTTGCCATAAACTTTTCCATGAATAAACACATATATGTGCCTAGTATCATGGAATCTGTAAAATATATAATTGCTTTCATCAGTTATAATAGAGAATGCATTCAAAACATGATTTTTGCAGTTTGTCTCAATCTTCCAACTTTCATTTCTAACTGCCCCAAATTTATCTTGTAAATTTTTCCAGGAGCATAATGAACAAAACACAAAAAGGATTAAGCATATCTGAGCAATTTTTCAAGGTTTTTCTTCCATACAAACCTTGTCCTGACATGTAAAACTAAAACAAAATAAACCAAGCGAAACCTGTTTTCGAGTAATCATCTTTCATAAATGCAGCAGTTGATTTTTATTTATATAAATTTAATGAGGATAGCTTGCAACCACCATAAAGATGACTGCTGAGACACAGACATACACAGAGAAAAAGAACACATACTCATAAAAGTTAGCTTTCAGCCACAGCCTTTTTAGTCCTGTGCCACAAGTCAAGATGCAACAGCTTTTGTTTCCATCTATTAATATGACACTTGTGACAGAATGCAAGATTTTGCAAGGGTATGATGCAGACCACTGTTGTTTTTATGATCAATTGTTATTTTAAGTGTGGTTTCATGTGGTTTCGAGTGTTTGAGGTCATAGGGTTGAAAAAATATATCCACATAGAAACATGTCCCTAACCTTTTTTAAATTATACCAGACGTAAATATAAATTTTAAGTTTTGTAGATTTTTATATTATGACCAACATTCACACATAGTAAAGCTAAATACTACACATTCCACACAATTCTTTCTGCTTGAAGAGTACAAGAGCAAAATGGCAATGGATATACTGCTCCTGTTTCAGTTAGATGATCCTCATGATGACTACATCAACAGAATCAATGGAGCAAGGTAGCTGTCTCACATAGCAACCCTGAACATGCAAGAGAAAGAACTGAGGAGCGTTATGACACCAAGAACCAGCCAATTACATACAGCCAATGAGACTTGGCATGGATTTTTATGCCAGTGTTGAAAGTGGGGCTGTTGGAAAAGTTGCTGCGTGGGAATGGCCATGCAGCCTGAGGTGTCATATCACGGACTGTGTGGCTGCTCCTGCTGGAGGTTTGAGACCTCCCTTTGGCATGTGTGTGTGTGTGTGTGTGTGTGTGTGTATGTGTGTGGTGTGTGTGTGTGTGTGTGTGTGTGTGTGTGTGTGTGTGTGTGTGTGTGTGCGCGCGCACGCTCATGTGTATGTGTCCATGTGTTTGTCTGTGTGTGTGCGTGCATGTGCACGTGCGTGTATGTGTTTGAAGTCCTTAGCATAAATTAAAGTGAAAATGTTCAAATGTCTGTAAATCTATGGGACTTAATTACTGAGGTTATCAGTCCCTAGGCTTACAAACTACTTAAACTAACCTAAGGACAACACCACACACACACACACACACACACACACACACACACATACACACACAGCACACCTGAGGGAGGACTCGAACCTCCAATGGAAAGCAACCGCATGCTCCACAGCAAGGTGCTTTAGAGCACTCAGCTATTCCACCATGGCTTAGTTTAAGTACTTTGTAAGTCTAGGGATCAATGCCCACAGCAGTTTGGTCCCTTAGGTTTACAAACATTTGAATATTTTTGAAAAGTTTCTAAAGCATTAATTTGAACTGCAATGTATCCTTCTCAAACTACCTTGAAATACCTTATGCCGGAATACCTAGAATTATAGTATAACTACTATCATTCTAGAATACTCAGTGTGTGACAATAATAGAAGTGCTTTCAGTTCTGTGTGCTGTACTTCACTGACGACACTGTCATCGGATTTGAAGCTGATTGTGGTTTCAATTCAACTATAAACTGACAAATTTAGTAAGTAAAGAGTTGCCACAAAGTCTTGAAAAGCCAGTAGCTCACAGAATAATGTAGGTATAAAGGTAAAAATGGATACAACAATATATAATAGGACAGTTTACGACTCGCCACAAAGATGTGACGAGTCGTGACAGGCACATAAAAATGGCACACACATACAACACTTTGAGCTATGCAGAGATAAGGCCAATTTAGTCTGAGTTTCTTTCTGAACAGAATTAGAATTTGTGTCTGGTAGCCCACAAAGGAGTAGAGTGTCTAAACAACATTTTACCTCGAACTTTGTAATAATTTCAGTTTCACTTGTTAGAGGACTAGAACCCATTTGAACACCCTTCTTATGGTGATAGGATTGTGAAACTGTAGTATCTGATTCTTTAATCTGATAGCAAATTTTCACTAACAGTGTTTTTCTGGTAAAATTTACATGCCATAATTGCTGGTGCATCTGACACACTCTGTCATTAACACTTATTTTATACATGATTCTCATGGAGTGTCACTAACATTTTGCTCTCCAGTGTCATCTGTAGGCCTATTTGTACACTCACTGTTTGTATCAATAAAACCCCATGTCATTCCAAGCATACGTATCAATATGTGCAGGATGTGCTCGGAATGTAAATTGAATTAATTTTTTCACCCAACATGGATGGTTGCAGTGTTGCAACTTGTGGGATAAAAGTTGTTGGAGGGCCTTGAGAAGCCTGTGGGTTACTAGAAAGGTCTGCTAATGATATTGTCAAAGCTGTCCCAGCCACCATTCATTTCAGATTTGGCACAAACAGACTTTTTCTTTCCTTTAATAAGGAATCCTGAATGGGCGATTCATTTTGGAATGGTAGATGCTTTGCAAGCCACCATACTGAGGTTTCTGCCTGTGTCTTCCAGAAAGCCTATCAGAGCTGGCAGAATCACTGGAAAAAATGTATTGACACTCAAGGGTGCTATTTTGAAGAATACTAAATATCTGCGCTTTTATTTTCAATGAATGATTCTTTTCAATTTCTTTTCCAGACACATGTATCTTTCTACCAACATCATTTCATGACTTAGTATGTATTGGAATGTTAATAGATTTTCAGGTCACTCTGTAGTTACTGAGGTGTTAAGGAATTAGGTAGAAATTGTTATTTGTAATAAAAAGTTCCCAAATAAAAGTAGATTACTATATATATCATAAACAACAGAGAGTAGTGTTTTACTTTATTTTCTCAGTACCAAACCCATAAATAAATTAAAATAAAATTGAGTTGAGGCTAGCATCAAGTCAACAAAAGCAAAATTTCAAAGGCATGTTGAGGTCAGCAGGCAGTGGAAAGACAGCAGAATGGTGACACAACTGTGTGGCTGACCCAGAGCTGCGGCATATTTATGTCTATGGAAAGGAAATAAATAGAGAATCACTGTCCAATATATACATATTAAGAGCACTCTCAATAGAGCAAATTTTTGGGAATAATGCAACTGTAGCTGTGACTGAAGTGGACACCGTGTCAGGCACATATTGAAAGTTGGGTATAAAGTGTTGAAAATGGTAATTAATAAAGGAATCTGCAGAATTAATACAGACATGATCATATGGCTAGTCAATAAACATAGTAACCATTTTAGGGATCTGTACCCTCACTATATTTGTAAAACAAGATGGCAGGAATGGCACAGTGCAATGAATCAACAGAAAGGACCAAGTGTAGGCATATATCTAGCCATATAATGGAAAGATCTGACATAAGCATTCCAGTTTACTTCAGGCTATTCATAGTTACACATTCATTGAAATGGATGTTGTGCAGTCTGTTTAAGGAATAAAAATTTGTGTTATGTCTGCAACAAAACAAGTTGGAAACAGTGTTGTCATCCCTCAGATTTCTTAGAATAGTTGATTAAGGATATATTTTTGTATTTTCTATCTAGTTGTGAATTCCACTTTATTGCACAATTTTTTGGTTACCAACCTTCATTTTGATCAGGTGCAGTATGCTACTGTTATGAGTACACTCTGCCTGGACCCCAAACAGAGTGAAATACAGTTGGTATTACACTGTTTATAACCTTGGTCCAGATTCTATCTAATACATAGTTCTGAAATGATCTCTTCCATCAGTCTATAGTAGTGTTCCAGATTGTGCTAATGTAGACAGCTGGCACACTGTACTTACTCTGTACTCTTCTGCTGACATGTAGATTGAACTGTCCTCCACTATCTGCCTGTTGTGGCTGTGGTGCGTTGGCATATCATGGCGAGCCCTCTTCTTCTGATTGGCTGGTGCGTGAAGCAAAGAGGCAATGAGACTCAGGGTACCCCTGGTGGGATGAAGTATTGTGGGGTGACTTATCGCCTCTTCAAGTGGCGCGGTGATGTGTGTAGACTGCCGGCATTGTGGCAAATGGTGACACCATGACTCTCCTCACCCCCCCCCCCAACCTTCTCACCGTCATTTTGTAGTGAGTGTAATGACGGTGGGGGTGGGGGGGGGAGGTGTGCCAGAGTGAGCTATCGAGGGACCGAGGTTCAAATCTGTTCCCAGAGCAGAACCCCTGGCCACAACCTGCCATACGGCCTGCGCTCGGCATGAAACGCTGGGCGGAAAATGTAGCAAAGGTCACACTTCCACAGATATGAGTACAGAAAGAAAAGATGCGGGTGCAGGAGTAACGATCTCGACGACCGGTGTCGTGATGTGCCATCGTCCGAGGGGACAGCGAATTTGACAAGAAAAACTCCGTGGCAGCATCCTCTAGTACACAAGGGTGAATTTGATTCCTGTGGCAATGCTGCATGCCATCTGCACCCTGCAATAAAAACATGTTAGCGCCAAGCTGTCTAATGACGGTACCACGCTCCCAACGCCTGCGTCCACACAATAGGACCTGAAAAAAGACAGATTCTGCAGGGTGAGCAGCGTTTGTGATGGGTGTATCATATGCAGCAGAGTGAGGGACCACCATCCTTGCAACAAATCTGCAGGCAATGGTTCGTTGCGTGGCTGGGAGCGGTAGGGGGCAAGGAAATGCAGAAGAGCTTGTTCACATGTGTGATGGTATTTGAGCTTGGCCATCTATGCTTCAAATGTTCTCACAAAACATTCAGCTTCACCATTGGATAGACGGTGGAACAAAGCACTGGTCAGATGGTGAATACCATTGGCTTGGCAAAACTGTTCAAATTGTCTCAGCACAAACTGTGGACCATTGTCCGTCACTATCAGTTCTGGTAGAACCTCAATACAAAAAATAGACTGAAGGGCTTGGAGGGAGCTACAAGTTGTCACAGAATTCACAAGGACCGTGAAAGGAAATATGCTGTAAGCGTCCACAATGATGAGCCATCTTGTATTCCAGAATGGACCCGCGAAGTTTAAATGCACTCGCTCCCATGGCATTGTCAGTATGGGCCATTCTGAGAACCGTTGAGGAGGGGCGGGTTCATTTTCTGCACAAACTTGGCAATGAGCCATCATTCTCTCTATCTGCGCATCCGTACCTATCCATGTGCAATGCCTACTTGCCTAGTGTTTGGTGCAGAGCACACCCCAATGACCTTGGTGCAATAACTGTAGCACCTGACATTGCAATGACTGAGGGATCACCACACACACCTGGTCCTGTTCTGTATAAAGCAAAATCACGCCCTGCCATACTGATAAGTTATGTTGGAGCAAAAAATAGTGTCAAACCCCCGGGCTAACAATCTGCACCACAGCACAAGGCCACCCTGCGCGGATGTAGCGCAACATGATTTGAAAATCTGGGTCCGCTGATGTTGCTTGGGCAACCTTCCGGTGATCGAGGACCTCAGAATCGATAGTATCTATGTGGCAACAGGAAGTCTCTGAAACTTCAAAATCAACATCCAGGCCAACAGTAAGACATGTCAGTGTGTCGTCATTAGGATGTTTTGACATCAGCCGATAAATAATTTCATAATTGTATGAATACAATATGAGTGCCCAACGTTGCAGGTTCTGTGCTGTGTGACTAGGTATGGGCCTGGCAGGGTGGAACAAGGACTTAAGTGGCTTGTGGTCAGTTACCCAGTAAAACTTGTGATATTGGTGGAATTTGGTGAGACCATAAATGATTGCTAATGCCTCTTTCTCTATTTGAGAGTAATTTACCTGGGCTTTGTTCAACAATTTTGAAGTAAAAGCAAAAAGAGATTTTGCCCAGATAGATTGCAATTCTGTAATGTTTGTGGGAGCCTTGAGCTCACAAATGTGACTGTAATGAATGAATACCCAGCAAATTGATGAAATGTCCTAAATGTTCAATTTCAGTCTGAAAGAAAACACATTTTCCTTGTTACATTTGAGACCAGCATCCGATAAGACTTTGAAAAGTGCATGTAAGTTGTTGAAATGCTCTTCAGCTGTGCAGGAAGAAACAACAATATCATCTAGATAATTTGAGCAACAAGGCACTACTTTTGTTAATTGTTCCAGGTATCTTGAAAGATTGCCGGAGCAGAGGTACTAAGGAATGTTAACCTGAGAAACTTGAAGAGACCCATGCGTGTATTGATAACAAGAAATTTCTGAGACTGCTCATTTAGCGGAAGTTGCAAATATGCATCACACCATGGCAGTTTAGCCATGTGCACTGGGGCATATAATGAATATAGCCCATAAGATTCCGCTTGTTTGGATATATGCAAATCGCGATACCACACGGAAATGTGCCGTTCTTTATATATAATCACAAATTTAATTATAAAACATTACAATATGATACAAAACTGTTTAATTGCATCAATAGCAAGGTATTTTATTGGACTTTGATAAAATGTTTTGGTTTATAAAAAACATAACATCAATGTTATGAAATAATATGCTTTTGTTAGTGAAATTAATAATTAACATTATCTGGTGTCTTTCACCATATTCTGATCTGTTTACGATACTTAACTTGTCTCAAAACTGCATAATTACTTTAATTTAGCTATTATAAAAATGTAAACAAACCTGTCTACTACTCTAGTTGTAAATTACTTACAATCTTAATTTCTGTTTTGTTTTGACATGAACATCCTATCATTACATTTGTCATAATTTTGTGTATATCTTCTTTATGAAAGATTCATTTATGTTCCACAAACAAACTATTTAATATGTTATGTTGCAACTTCCTTGTCTAGAATGTTCTAGCAATTAATGTATTGTATTAATACACACGAATTGGTGCGAACACAGTTAGTTGTTAGTTAGTCTTTAGTCAGTCAACTCTTTGTATACAACATGTAAAGAACAGTCTACAATGTACAGCCATTTATTGCTTCATTAAAAATATCAGTATTTGTTCATGTGCATCTTCAACAAAAGTGAATAAATCAATATATAAAATGAAATGTGTCATGTGTGAGTTCCAAAGACCAAGAAGTACCCACCGTATTGATAATAATGAACAGGCAGATGAGCTATTCAAACTAGTGGATCTACCACTGAACGACCAAGACATAAGGTGATGTATGACTTATTGATGAAAACACCTTTAAAATGTGATACAAATGGTGAGTAACATCATTTTAGGCGCCACGCTGTGGTACACGCGGCCGTTCACTGTTGGGGGTTCGAGTCCCCCATTGAGCATGGGCGTTTGTGTTGCTCTTAGGTTAATTTAACTTAGTTTAAGTAGTTTGCAAGGTACGGACTAATAACCCAGCAGCTGAGTCTGATAGATTTACAAACATTTTTATGCATCCCGAAGTTCAGTTTTAGAAAAACATTTACCAGCTCCTAATCTGTCCATAAGCTCATGAGGATGAGGCAATTCTGAGCTTGCCAATGGTTGTTCGACACGGAAGAGCCCACTGGCTTACTGAAATGGGCACAATAACAACTTGATTTTGCCTCTTTGTGAGTGCCTGTTGGATTTGATTCCATAATGCAAAAGGAACGGGGCATGCCTACAAAAACGTGTCTGCGCATTTTCCGTTAATGTCACATGCGCGGAAAAGTTAGTTGCCTGTCCAAGTCCATCAGAGAAGAGTTCAGGAATTTGGCACTTGGGTTAATAATACATTCACTTGGGTTGAATGACAACCACTGACAGAATGTGATGCTAAGACCAACAACTCAAACAGATCCAAACCAAAAATATTTGCACTGCGATATGATTCCAGAACCAATAGAGAAACTGTCTTGTGTATATCTCCATACACTGCAGGAAAGCTGCAAGTACCTAGCACTGGTATGTCTTGTCCTGTATATGCCGTAAGCAAAGTATGCACTGTTCGCAAGTGAGGTGTGCCTAGCAATTAATATGTGGCACAATATATTAATGACACTGTGGTAGCCATATCAAGCAAAAATTTCACTGACTTTCCAGCAATTTACAAATGTACATACAGTTTATTTGTATGTTGTTGCAAAGAAGTGTCAGAATCCTTAGTTACCAGAACACTGGAGTCTGTCTTAGTGGCAGCAGGCTTGGAATGAATAGCAAACACAGAGTCTGCACATTGTGTGCTTAAATTTTTCAAGTGCTTCGGCTGCGGAGCAATCATAAGTGACATACAGACACTTTGAACATGTCCTTGTTTACCACACAAAAAACAAATTGCATTATGGGAAGAACACTGATTCCGTTTATGTTTTGAAATGGATTTCGGACAGGACTTAATATTGGCTTGCTTGTTGTGAGGCTGATGCTGTGGCTGTTTACAGGAAATGCGGCATGGCCATGCATGATGTTAGCTGTTGTTGATGTTTACTTGTGTACTGAGATGGTACACTTTCCTCGTCTTGCGCCACAGTACAAATATGGGCATCTTGAAACTACTAGCCGCAAAGTCACATGTGTCCTGATAGTCAATAATTTTAAACACTTGCTCAAGTGAAGGGTCAGAATAAGATTTGTCCATGGATACATGAGTCCGACACATTCCTAGTAATCACATCACATATCATTAAATCTGAATAGTGGTGCATCTTTTTGACATGAAGCAGTTCATCAGCCAAGTAGAGGTCTGCATCCAAGTGAACAGTCTGACAATGACATACGTTATAATAGTTTTTTTATATAATAATAATAATAATAATACTATTACCATTATTTTTCCATACATCACCTTCATCTGTCGGTTTTTCAGTGGTCTCGAAGATCTCGTAGCTCACCTGCCAATAATACATCACAAAATAATAAGGCTTCGGATTCTTTGGAGTCTTGTAGAAACTACTAATATGACACATTTCATTTTTTACGTATATTTATTTATCCATTCTTGATGAATCACAGAAGTAATACAAAAGTAAGACTGCATGACTACACTTAGACTGACTGACAACAATTCTAACTACTGACTGATTACTACTTTAAGACTGACTCATTACTCCTCCTTTAGACTGATTTAGACTAACTCCATACTAACATTATACTGACTGAGTTCACGCCAATTCGCGCGTATTAATACGTAATGTATATTCTAGAACACGGAAGTTACAAAGTTTAATATTTAACAATTTGTTTATGAAACATAAATGAATTATGCTTTATGTAAAGATAAACAAAATTATGACAAATGCAATAAAAATATTTCCAAATCAAAATAAAATATTACAAAAGATCGTAAGTAAACAACAATTAGTGCAGTGTTAATATATGTTTACATTGTTGTTAAACATTAAATTTATGACTTTCAATAATAAATTAATTTAGTTTGTTAGAAGACCCTAATAATGAAAATGATAATCAATGTGACTTTACAGAAGTGCCATAAGATGCTTATATATTATAAATATGGAATATTAGGATAAAATACCAAGACCAACTATGGTATCGTATACTTCAGTTATTCAAACAAACAAGACCCTCCTGGCTAAATACATTACAATGTGCATTACCAAGGTTTTAGTTGCAGAGAACTGGAACCCATGCGCTAAGGCCCATGACTGTGCCTTTCGAATGGCTCCCTGCAAGTGCCTTTTAGTAGCACCAATGCTAGCAGAACTGAAATATAAACAAAAGTCTTTGGCAAATAAGGAATAAGAAACTGATGACCCCACTTCCACAGAACTACCATTAATCACAATTAAAAAGAGACGTACACAAAGGAAAGAGCCTTGTGGGACACCGTTCTCCTGGACTTGGGTTGAACTGAGAGAGGTACCAACCCTCACCCAAAAAGAGCAGAGTGAAAGTAAGTTCTGAATAAAAACTGGAAGTAGACACCGTAAGCCCTAGTCGTACAGTGTAGCAAGGATATGGTGGCACCAGGTGGTATCATACACCTTCTGAAGGTTGAAACAGACCAAAACAAGGTGCTAACACCTAGAGAAAGCTGTATGGATGGCAGACTCCAGTGAAATTAGATTGTCAATAGTGGAGCGGTCCTGACAGAAAACACCCTGTTGTGGGGCCAGGAGACTCTGATCTTGCCCATAGATCATTAAACAAGGCAAATAGTTGGTTTTGAAAGTCTGCTGAGACAAGACGGGTGAACTGGCTGTGAACGCAGTCTGGTCCTGGGGAGGTATCGGGACATGCAACAAGAGCAGTTTAGAACTCCCACTTACTAAACACTGCATTGTACAGTTCTCGGTGGCACATGCGGAAAGATAACTGATTCCACTCAACCCGCTCTTTGAGAGGCATGAAAGTCCACACTACAGGTTGCAGTCACAGAGAAATGTGCATAATACTCTGCCATGCACTTGGCAATAATGGTTGAGTCAGTAAAATGGGTGCCCTGAATGTTGAAAGATGGGATTCCTGTCAGTCAGCGATATCTGAAAAGGCACCATACTTGAGACCAAATGTGAAAAGAGGAGGCTCAAGAACCAATGGAGGTGATGTACCTCTCCCAACAGTCTTTTTTACTCTACTGGATGAGTCTCATAGCTTGGGCCTGAAGCCTTTTAAAGGCAATCAGGTGTACTGTGGAAGGGTGGCGCCAGTTGTGCTAGAGTGCCTGCCAATGACTCCAGATGGCCTTACTGGTCTCCTTTGTCCACCAATGAATGGACTTGCGCCAAAGTGAGCCAGTGGTGGTTGAACAGTTGGCAAAGTGGCGGAAACTATTGCCCGAGTGCCTTGCTGAACAGCCATATAGATGTCAGTTGGAAGCGGACTAGTTACTACAGGAGTTGAGGTGTAAGCCGGTCATTGAGCTTTATGGAGAGACCACTGGGGCAGGCAGCCTGTAGGTTGAGACTGTGGGAGCAACAGAAATATAGGAAAATGATCATTACCACAGAGGTCATCGTGGACCCTCCAAGTGAGATGTGGAAGAAGTATTGGGCTACTGACAGACAGGTCTATGGCTGAATATGTGCCACGTGCCAATCTAAAATGTGTAGTGGCACCTGTGTTAAGAAGGAAAATGTCTTGCTGTCCTAACAGAGTATCAACATCCCTGCCACAGCAGGTAGTCTCTGATCACCCCACAAAGGATGATGGGCATTAAGGTCCCCCAAAGGGAGACATGGTGGTGGAAGTTGGGCGACTAAGGCAGCAAGGTCAGTAGGTGATAACCTCATCTGGAGGAAGGTAGATGGAACAGATGGTAAATTACTGCATGGCCCGAATGCTAACAGCAACTGCCTCGAGAGTCGTGTGAAGATGCATGGCACAGATACCTCCAGATAACCTGTCGTAGTCACCAGGGTTTTTGTAGTAGCCCCAATAGCCAGTAAGGGCTGGGGTCTGTTGGACAGAAAACCACGTTTCCTGTAGGACCACACAGAAAGCAGGATAGTGGCATGACAAATGCTGCAACTCAGACAGCAGGCAGAAAAAACGGCTACAGTTCCATTGCAGAATCATATTGCTTCCTGACTGCCAAGGCATGATGATGTCAAAGTTACAGTAGGTTCCACATTATCGTCTGTTGTCACTGATTGTGGAGACTGAGCCTCAACGTCCATGGCTTCCAAAGTCTCCGCAAGTGCCAAGTCCTCCCGGTATGCAAGGAGCTCCACCTTATCCTCAGAAGCAGAGGTATGTGGTGGTGGCACGGCAGCCACCAGGGATTCTTACTTTTTGTTATTCTTTTTCTTCTTCTCTCACTGGTCCTTTGGTTTCTCTTGCTGGGAGGGCTTTGCTAACTCAGTCTCAGGGATTTATGATGCTATTGAGGCCCTACGACCAGCAGTTCATGGCTCTTTCAGCCACTCACTGGTATCCAGTGTACCAGCGGTAGAAACCTTTAGGGAAGGGCTCCGAGGGAGCCCTTCCCTGTGAGAGGAGCCAGAGGTGGCTGTTGTTTCTCTGGCTCAGGGGCAGAGACTGATGTCCCCAGTGTTTGGGGAGTTATTGCTCCCAATGTAGGGACCTCGGGGGGGGGGGGGGGGGGCAACAGAAGAGAAGGTGCCCCCATACACCAAGGAGGCAGATGTTAACGGTTGGGTCTAAGGGCCCAGTATGGAAGATGGAACAGGAGGTGATCTTAACAAGGATTGTGATGGTGATGGCGCTGTGACATATGATGATTTCATGCTCATAGGGTGGATCTTTTCAAACTTTTTCTTTACCTCTGAATATGACAACCTGTCCAAGGTCTTGTATTCCATTATGAAGAACTGTGCAGTTTGGTGAGCAGGGAGAGTGGTGCTGGCTGCAGTTAACACAGACTGGAGGAGGGGTACAAGGGAATTCTGGATGTGATGAATGTCCGCACTCACGACAGGTGGGGGTTGGCATCACAGTGGGAGAGCGTGTGAGCAAACCTCCAGCACTTGAAGCAGTGCTTAGGGGGAGAAATGTAAGGTTTGACATCACACTAGTAGATCACCACCTTGACTTTCTCAGGCAGTGAATCACCCTCAAAAGCCAAGATGAAGGCACCAGTGGTGACCCTTTTGTCCTTCAGACCCCTATAAATGTGTTGAATAAACTGCACTACTTGCCTCTCTAAGTTCTTCTGTAATTCTTCACCTGACTGCAATAGAAGATCCTTATGAAATATAATACCCTGGACCAAGTTCAGGATCTTGTCGGAAGTGATGCTAATGGGAACATCACCCAGCTTGTCACAGGTGTAGACATTCCCTCCATCTCCCCCAACCTGTCGTCCAGGTTCTTCACAAAATCGAGAGGTTTTGTTGTCATAAAGGATTTGCCATCTGTTCTACTGCAGACCAGGTATTGGGAAGCATAAGCCTCATCTTGATGATGATCCCTACATTCTTCCCATGGAATGGCCAGGGAAGGAAACAAATGGGGGTTGTATGTTGCTGCATTGAATTCCGTTCATCCACACTTAGAGATGGCTGTTTGGTGTCCACCAATGCTATTCTTTGCTTGTTTCATTTGGTTCCCCTGAGCATCTAGGTAAATATAAGTTCTCCCAGGCAGAGCCCAGCTTGCCTGGTTAGGCCTGATACAAATGAGGTGTGGCACATTTCGCTGAGGTTGTCTGCTACCAACTGTTCCCCCTCAACAGCCATGTATCTACTTGGCACACAGCATACTTTGAGATTGAGATGGTGGTGCTGTTCTTTTTTTTTTTAAGGTTTATACCTTGTGACCCAGGCAACTAAGCCGAAATACCTGGGCTCTGTAACATAAAACATTCCACCATTGTGCCATATGGTGGTCACTAAGGCATCCACAGATCTTACAGTATGGAGGACTGTGATGCAGTCCCAAGCTCAGGGACTCAGGGTTTGCCAAGCCCTTACTCAGCAAATTAATGCTGAGCCCCCTGAGGGGTGCTTCACTCCACTAGAGACCTTCAGTACACTGCTGGTAAAAGGGGGTAAATTCCTTCGCATACTCTAAAATCTAATACAGCGGCCTTTCGTCTGTTGAGCAATTTCATTCATTAATGTGTCCCTCTGACAGTTATTTTAATATCTGCATTTTGTTGTTTATGCATTGGTTTAGAGGAGAAACTACAGTGCAATATTCCTCTTTGAAACAGCTTTGGAAAAATACATTTAATATTTTGGCCTTTTGTATGTCATCCTTCGTTTCACTACCATTATGGTCACAGAGTGTCTGATTATCCAGTTTCAACTCATTTACCAATCTGACATAGAACCAAAATTTCTTAGGACTTTCTGGAAGTGGAGTACACAAAACATTGCTCTCAAAGTCATTGAACACCTCTTGCATGGCAGCCCTACATTAAATTTGATATCAATTAATTTTCTTGCTTTTCTACAAGACTTTGGCTGCTTTTATATTCGCAGTGAAGTTCTCTTTGCTTTTCTAACAGTTTCCTAACTCTGTTGTTCAACCATGGTGGAGCTTTCCCATCTCTCACAATTTTACTGGGAACATACTTATATAATGTGTCCTGTACAATGCACTTAAACGTGCTCAACACTGACAGTGTTAGAAATGAAACTGTCATGTTGAGCAGTCAAGTAGTCCAAATCTGATGCTTTTTGCTTTTGCTAAATAAGATCATCTTCCTACCTTTCTTGATATTTCTATTTACAACTCTATTCATTGATGCTGCAATGGCCTTATGATCATGCATTTCCTGATCTATGTTAACTGAATCAGACAATTTGAGTCTATTTGTCATCAGTACATCTAATACATTATCTGCAGCAGTGAGCTCTATATTTAACACGTTGGCTGCCATGTGGTTGGTGGCAGCCACAGCAATTCCTTAGGCCTGATGCCGTGTGACCCCCGATGACCACAAGTCCTATTCTCTTCAGTGCAGATAACATTGGCTTGCATGTTTCCAGTACAGACACAGATATGTAACAGCGGATTTAGGGCGGGGGGGGGGGGGGGGAGACACAGGAGCATGTGTCCCTCCCCCCCCCCCCCCCAGGCAGCCTCGCCAACACCACCTAGAGACAAGTCCTTATAACAGACCATGCCTACGTCATACTTAGAGGCCGCGGCTGCCATCTAACTGGCCGGCTGCTGTGCGGCGGTGGGAGTGCCCCAGCGGCCAGCTAGTGAGGTGGCGGCCGCAGCCTCTAAGTGTGATGTAGGCACAGCCTGTTGTAAGGCCTTGTCTCTAGGTGGTGTTGGCCTGACACAAAAAAAGGAGAGAGGGAGGGAGAGAATCTCAGCATAAGAATAATTAATTTTTACTTACAGGCAGCATGTAACTGTGAGTTTAAAAACACCAAATCCCTGTAATTAATGTAATGTAAATTTACTTTTTTTGTTATGCTTCCTTTTAATTGCTTCTTGCTCCTTTTTTGTCAGTAATTTACAATAAAACTACATAAAAGTTGTTTATTGTTTTGTGATTGCTTGGGATATAAATGAGATATTGTGTACATTTTATTCATACATAAATAAAGTTGGAGATTTAACTATGGCTGTGAGGAAGTAGCTGAGCAGTCTGGAGCGCCATGTTGCGGATTGCGCGGCCTCCCGCATTGGAGGTTCAAATACTCACTCGGGCATAAATGTTTGTGTTGTCTTTAGTATAAGTTAGTGCATAAGTTTAGGGACTGATGACCATGGAGCTATGTCCCATAAGCTTTACAAACATTTGAACATTTCATTTAACTATGTGAAAAAAATTGTGAATTTCTAAGGCTGCGTTCAGGCTGGCGCATTCAGGTGTTTTCGGTAATCAGTTAATCACTCAGGATCCTTTTCATAGACACTAAGAAATAGTACTGCCATGCATTACAAACAGTTTTATTTGAAGCTATAAGTTTTGATTTTCCAGTTATTGGAGCAAATTAAAAATTTCAAAGGCATTTTTCCATGCATAAGATACAAAGGATTTTAATGCTAGTAGAAATTCTTCTAGAAACACAATCAAGTGTAATTTTGTTGACAGGGAAAGCTTTCTTGAAAACCCATCACATTTTGCGTAGTAACTTTACAAAGCACGAAGAAGAAATTCATTTAATACAACATGACATAGGAAATCTGATTTTAGGTTTTGAGGGAATATCAAATTTGTGCAACATATTTACTGGCTGTTTGATTGTTGTTCAGTGGGTTGTTTGATAATGAAACAGCTACGCTGGACACAGTATTGTTTGTCCATGGTAAGTTGATGATTCATGCACTGGCTATTGGCAGCGCCCAGAAAGCAAGCACCATGGCTGCTGGGAGGCGAGGAACAGTGAGTGGAAGGCAGCGTTGCAGTGTTCGAAACGTTACCCATAACAATGTCTGCAGTAATATTTCATGTCTAGGGGCAGCGTAATGTTGACAGCATTCAGTGGCGGACTAAGGGGGGGAGGGGGGGAGGCGGCGAGGGGATGTACCGCCCCTGGGCCTCTTGTCTTGGGGGGCCTCCAAATACCTTGAAAACACGTCTTTCTTTCTTTGTGCACCCTTGGTATTTTCTAGTAATACTGTATTTCCAAGTGGACGGGGGCCTCATTTTGTTTTGCCGCCACCCCTGGCCTTCAACAGCCTTAGTCCACCTTTGACAGTGCTCCAAAATAAATGAATGTCCTGCAAATAGTGCAGATGTTTTCTGCTCCTGATATCATCAGATAAAATCATCTTCACTTATCAAATGCCGGCCGCGGTGGCCGAGGGGATTGAGGCGCTCCAGTCACGGTCCGTACGGCCACTACGGTCGGGGGTTCGAATCCCCCCTCGGGCATGGATATTTGTGCCGTCCTTAGTTGTAAGTAGTTCTTAAGTAGTTTGTAAGTTTAGGGACTGATGACCCCGTAGTTAAGTCCCATAGACTCTACAAACATTTGAACATTTTCACTTATCAAATTAATATACTTCCATCTAACTACCAATGCACTACTAGTTTTGGTGCACTATGGCGTCATTGTCAAGAGCTCATGCTTACAAAAAATATTACAATCATACAACCACATTAAACAGTGAAAAGTTTAAAAATTTTACCACAAAATAAAAAAAAAAGTAATATAGGGATTATGGAACTCTACATTTATCAAAATGAGCATCACACCTTGCGCGCCGCGCGGAAATAGTCATGTGATCTGGCGCGCAATGTCGCGGAGTACGTTGCCACTCCCACCAGGGGTTCGAGTCCTCCCTCGGGAATGGGTTTGCATGTTGTCCTTAGAATGAGTCAGTTTAGGTAGTTTGTAAGAGAGGCACCGAGACCTTAGCAGTTTTGTTCCATAGAATAAGAAACCACTGAAATTTTTTTTAAATTTTTGAACCATATGCCCTACATTTTTGTACAGTTACTGTTAATTCATTTGGAAAATTTAATATCATAATCCTGTGTGCATCATTGACTGATTTTTCGACCGCGTAATGCAATTGAGTTTTCAAATAGCAGTCTTATTCAATCTTATAGTCCCATTATTCGAAAGTTGTAAATATGCAGAGCAACTAATGCCAATTTCCCATGGCTTCCTCTGTATAGGGATTCGCATATACCCATCTGGCCAAACTGAGAAACAGTTCCAAATAGAATTAAATTCAGATCCTGAATGCCCTATATTTAGCTGTGGGCAAGTGTTTCATCTTCTATCATTATAAAGGATGAAACAAATGTGTCCACAGCTGAACACAAGGCATTCAGACTCTAAATTCGTTGTTCTGTTTATTTTGTGGTAAATTTTGAAACTTTTCACTATTTAATGAGGTTTAGTCATTGCAACATTTTTGTAATACTGCGCACTTGAAAATTACATCATAAAGCACTTGAAAATTATGCCATAAAGCACAGAAGCTAATAGTTAGATGGAAGTATATTAACAAGTTTTTTTTTCTAAGAAGCGACTGTGGCTTTGGGTATTTCCTATATCAGTTATATGTGATAATGACTGTAATAAAATTTATGTTAAGTGTGTATGAGTGTGTGTGTATTTTAAAATTAGTCTGACAATCCCTTTAAGGACATGTTCACCCTCCTCAGCCTTGTGCCCCTCCCCCCCCCCCCTGAAAAAATCTGCATCCACCACTGCAGATACATGAAAAATATGCTGTGAGTCAACGTGGCCTGAAAGACTATCTTGGAATGATGAGTGTATATCAGTTTAGCCCTGGTCGCCATAACCGGTGTGGAGGTGAAACATCCATTGCTAAGCGTGTGGCAGCAAATGTCTTAACTGCTGAAAATAATTTTTGGATACAGCACTTAGAACAATATTACTCAATTATCTGTCCCTGCCACCTGTCTTAAACACATTTGTCTCCCAGTCTACATCCAATAAGTTGACATCTCCAACTAAAACTGTAACATGACTAGGAAAATGACAGGAAATATTATCAAAGCTGTTCCTCAGATGTTCTGCCATTACTTCTACTGAGCCAGATGGACTATAAAAACATCCAGTGACATGTTTGAGCCACTTTTCATAGTGACTTTGGGGACTGATGGCCTCTATAGTTTTGTCCCCCTAAAATAAAACAAAACAAACCAACCAAAACATAGTATCTTTCTCCCAAATTATTTCACAGTCCAAGTTTGAACTAATTTCACTCATTACAATAATATTCTTTATCACTGTAAACACACCTCCCACTTCAATGATCAACCTATCTGTGTGGTATACATTCGAGTCTCAGTTTAGGATTTCATTACTACTCACATCTATCTTGGGCTAATTTTCCATCCCTGGTACTATGTGGGCATAGTGACTATCTAAAAGTGAGAGCAGTTCTAGAATATTTCCATGGGCACTCCTACAGTTAACTATTACTATATTTTTCTATTCTCTATTCTATTGTGCCAAGTGCTGCCATGAGCGGAATTAGTGTCTTAACAGGCCTATTGAGGGATTTCTCTAATCTAATCTACAAAAATTTGCATTCCACACGTACTCTGCCACCCTAGTAGACACTTCCTGTGTGTAATGCACACACCCGATAGCAGAGGGCCAGAAATTTGTACCCAAGATCATCACAGAATCGTCTGAGCCCTTTGTTTAAGCCTTCCACTCGGCTCCAGACCAGAGGACTGTGATTGGTTCTGGGAATGATGTTGCAAATTAACAGCTTGGCTTCAACCCTGTGAGCAAGGCTAGCTGTCTTCACCAAATTCACAGGCTGACTGAAGAAGCCAAGGATGACCTCTGAACCAAGGCAGCAGGAGTCATTGGTGTAGCTGGGTACACCCATTGCTCCCTATTGCCAGAAGTGCCCCTCCACATCTCAGATGAGACCCCACCACAAGCAAACAGTGTACAATGGCATTCTTCCAACCCTTACTGGTTTTTCCCTAAGGACCTCCATCATCCGGCTAACATGATGAGCAAACCTACCCTCTGTCTGTCTGGACCTCTCAGAAGGAGTGGCTACCGAAACAACAGGCAAGGTGGTCCATACTCAGAGGTATTATCAGCAGCAGACAATGCCTCAAAACTATTGTTGAGGTGTAAGGGGACAGCCTTATGGTTGGTTCCTAGTTTCGCCTTTTGCCCAGAGTTTCATGGCCCATGAACGGTTTGCCAATCACTGTCAGTTCAAATGTTTGTTAAGCTTAAGGGACTTAACTGCGGGGTCATCAGTTCCTAAACTTACAAACTACATATGAACTACCTTATACTAAAGACGACACAAACATCCATGCCCGAGGGAGGATCTGAACCCCCGATGGGGAGCAGCCTCGTGCATCATAGCATAGCGCCTCAATGTGCTCAGCCACTTTGCCGCGGCTCACTGTCAGTCAACAGTTGACCGGCAGGGAAGTCAGAAACTGTAACCACATTGGCATCAGGGACCAGAGACACTGTAGTTGGCACCAGAGGTACCACGGCAATTGTCTCAGGTGCCCGGGTGACACTGCAGCCCAGGACAGCAGCCTGAAGACTATTGACCATAGGCAACACAGTCTCCTACTGCTTATGGACAACGGTTAACTACTCCTTCACCCACACGCAACAGGGACAGTCCCTACCCATCTGCATAAAGTTACTTAAAATTATCATATGTAACAAGACACATGATAATGTATCCCTTGAAAACAGAAATACTAACAAAATTTACCAAATACATGAGAATAAATCTCTTAAAGCAGAAGCACTAACGGATTGAAAAAAGTGACCAGTAATGAAAGTGCAGAAAGTTTAAATTATGCTAGTTAACACTTTGCAGGCATGAGGCTGGCCATCAGCTGGCTTTGCAGGAACACTGTCATTAATTTTGCACATTGCAGGATACACAGGATTTCATGAAGAATGCTTTGCATTTTGTAGTTCCCTTTGTCTAACACCTGGCCATGAGCTTGACTCAACTCACTCTGATCATTTTGCACAATATCTAGGGTACCACAGAACTGATAACCAGTAACTTCCAGTTGTGTCATGGCTTTTGATATTGCGGTGAGTCTTCCGACAGCAAGTGTGGTGCAGTGTGTGTCAGTCCTGATGTCATGAGGGAGCCGATGCTGCTGAGGAAGAGGTATTGGAAACACTAGCGCCTGTCAGCCCCGCCAGTTGCACCTGACATGAAGAATGGCCTTGCCCTACTATGACTTATGCCGCAGCCCCCAAACGGCAGCTTAGGAACTGAGTGACGCGACCACAATCAACTCCTCCAGCAAGTGTGATGCCTCGCAGGAGGACAGAAGACGACACGCCATTGTGTTTTCACTGTGCTCTTCCTGGGCATGTCTTATGATACTGTAGGAAGAGAACACAAGTATTTGACAATTATTGTACCACAAGACACCAACCATCGGAGCAATCTTTCCAATGGCAGTCAACTGCAGATGATTACTGTCGACCCATGGGACGAAGCCCATCACTGTATCCTGGACGTGGTCGCTCTCCACCATGCCGCCACCATTCACCGTCACCTTACAGAGCTACCAGCCACTCGCCTAGCTGCCGTGTTCAGGAAAACTAGGCGAGGGACCATCTACAGAGGAGAGGCTGCCACAGATGAAAATCCTCCATGAACAAAAGTCATTAAGATGTTGGAAAATCTCATTGACATCATCACTGACGACCAACCTGTCTGGGCTCTAGTCATTTCAGGAGCCTCCTTCTCTGTATTGTCAAATGACTACTGCCGCAAACTAAACCAGATAATGTTTGGTGATACAAGAGCAACTGTGCTGAAGGTCGCAAATGTAAAATACATGCAGCCGGCAGGAACATGTGTCGCAAGAGTACTAACAACGACCAACATGCAGCCTTTTGAATTTGTCATTTTAACAGAATGTAGTCATAACATCATCCTCAGATGGGACTTCCTTCAGCCATTCCAGGCTGTCATTGATTGTTGAAGATCTGAGCTACAAATTGAGAAAGCTGTTCCGATGAGTACAGGTAACATGGACTTCCCTGGGAGGTTCTTTGCTGTCAAGAATGTTGAGATCCCACCATTAACAATGAGAAGAGTTCCAGTCAGCAGCTGAGATGAGCAGTTGGACGATGAAGTTCTTGTCAACCATCAAAACCTAATCAGTATAACACAGGAAATCTGTATACCAGCGGCTATCATAAGCATTACAGGTGATCGAGGAGAACTTTGGATCACTAATTTTCATGGGCAGTCGCAACTCATTCCTTAAGGAATGTGTACTGGAACAGCCGACCCAGTCCAGGATGGTGAGCTCAATGTCATCGACGAAGTCTCATGCTCTGCTGTTACTGCCAACAACACACTTGAGGAAACTATTATGGCATTGCATATAGAGCCCAGTATGACTCAGAAACAATGTCAGCAGGTGTTAGACATTCTACACCAATTTTCATGTGTATTCCAGAACAGGCAGGAGAAGAACAAGATGAAACAGCCCACAATAAAACACCATATCAATACTGGAGATCATCCACCAATTAGCTAGCGTTCGTACAGAGTGTCGCCAACTGAAAGACAAATGATACGAGAAGAAGTGGAGATGATGTTGCACGATGACATTATCCAACCTGCAGAGAGTCCCTGGTCATCTCCAATGGTACTCGTGAAGAAGAAAAATGGCATGAGGCATTTATGTGTTGACTATTGACGGCTGAACAAAATCACAAGGAAAGATGTCTACCCACTGCTGTGCACTGATGACACGTTAGAGTGTTTGAAAGGAGCTACATACTTCTCAACCATGGACATGAAGACAAGTTACTGGCAAATTGAGGTTGACAAAGTGACGGGGATAAGACTGCTGTTATTACAGCTGATGGTCTCTATGAATTCAAAGTCATGCCGTTTGGACTATGTAATGCCCTGGCCACATTCAAAGGCATGATGGACAACTTGCTCTGACATCTTAAATAGATGACATGTCTTTGTTATCTAGATGACATTGTCATTTTCTCAACGTGATTTGTGGAACATCTAAGCCGCCTGTCAACTCTGTTGAAGTGTGTTCAGACAGCAGGACTCCGCCTCAAGCCAAAAAAGTGTGTCTTCGTAGCCAAAGAAATAAAAATCCTGGGGCACCTAGTGAACGGAGATGGAGTGCGCTCTGATCCAGATAAAGGGCAGTCACAGCATTTCAAACTCCTCAGCACATCATCCGTGATGTGAGAACTTTCCTCGGGCTGGGCTCATACTATCGTCGTTTCATAGAAGGTTTTTGTAACAAGGCATGTCCATTGCAAGAACCTCTGCAAGGAGACGCCAAGTTTTACTGGGATGAGATGAAAGAACAAGCTTTCCACAAACTTAAGGAGGCTCTAACTTCCGCACCAGTTCTAGCCTTATACAATGAAAATGCGGAAACTGCACTAGTGGTTATGGGATTGGTGCATTGCTTGTACAAGTTGAGGAAGGTGCTGAAAAGGTGATAGCTTATGCATCAAGAGTTCTCTCAAAGTCCAAGATGAACTCCTTTACAACCAAGGAGTGTCTCGCAGTTATCTGGGCTATCAACAAGTTCTGGTCGTATCTATTCGGTAAACCATTCACTGTCGTGACAGACCACCATTCTTTATGTTGGCTGACCAATTTGAAGGATCTATCAGGTCGACTAGCAAGATGGACACTAAGACTCCAAGAGTATGATGTCACAATGGTATTCAAAAACGGGCACAAACACAAGGACTCCGAACACAACATGGATGAAATTTCAGCCCTCACTGAGTTAGGTGATATTACAGCTGAACAGAGGGAAGATCCAGCATTATTACAAACTATAGAAGCCTTGGAGAAAGGAGAATTGACCAAAGTAAAGTTTCAACTTATAAATGGGACATAGTATAAGAGCAACTACGATCCACTGGGTCCCTAATGGCTACTGGTTGATCTAGCTCATCTCCGGCCAGCTATTCTCAAGTATTTCCATGAGTCTCCAATATCTGGTCATCTACGATTCGTGAAGACCCTAGCCAGAATCAGACACAGGTATTAATCGCAAGGTCTCTAATGATCTGTCACGCACTATGTGAGTCACTGTAAAGAGTGCCAGTGATGATAGCATGTGTCGCAATTACCTCCAGGTCATCTGGTACCAATTCCACCTGCAGCAACTCCATTCAACTGGATTGGAATTGACCTTTTAGGTAGGTTCCCAAAGTTTACAGCCAGTAACCAATGGATAATGTCTGCACTGACTACCTCACCCGCTATGCTGTCATGAAACCTGTGCCAAATGCAGAATCCCCAGAGATTGCAAAATTCCTAGTAGAAGACATTATTTTCAAGCATGGTGCACAGGACTGGCAATTGCACCGACACCCCTTTGTATTATAAAAGGATTCACTGACGTGAAGTCATGGCCATCAGTTCGTGAAATTACAAGACACTTTGGCAAGTTACGCAAAACCTTCTTGGTCTTCGGTTCATCTAGTTTCCTTTTCTGGGTAAAGGTCAATTTAGAAGTAGAGGAAGAAGAAGTCAATGCAAAGTTGTCCACCATGATTACCGGCATCTCCAATGGTGCACTCCTTCCTAATGGAGAACTCTCACTGAGGGCTCACCTACCTTAGGTGACTGTCCACACCTCCCGAGAAACGGACAGAGGGACCAATCGGCAAGGTCGGAAGGTATCAACTTGGGTAATCACCCCTCCCTGGGCTTGGCCTTTACCAGGGGGTACGTGCAGGCCCTACATGCCAACCTGGGGCTGGGACTTACGCATTACCGAGTCACCTTTTACCTTTTACGCAATGAGTGTGTGGGTGGCCTTCAGGAACACACAGGAAGGAAGAAAGGAAAGAGGAAAGAAAAAGGAAGTGGATGAGGTTGAGTCTCAAATGCCGAGGTGGAGACTAAAGTAGGAGAGGAAGGCTAAAAGAGTACAGTAAGGAGGGAAAGGCAGAAGCAAAGGTTAGGAGAAGAGAAACCGAGAAAAGAAAAAAGCTGGTATAGGAGACCACATAAACTTACATGGGACGCCCGTCTCTGGGCGAAGGCATAAACCGCGGGGGGGGGGGGGGGGGTGAATGTGGCAGCCTGGGGGGAAGGAAGGCTGCTTCGGCTCGGGGCCCATGCGCGCCACTCACATACCCACAAAAGAGCTGTGGGCCTCCTGGGGGGAGTCGTGAGGCTGAGATGAAAATGGATACACGGATTCTGTTCCAACCAGATGATACTCAGGATGACTATATGAAAAAGCTCACCACCAGGGTCGAAGAAACAAGAAAGCTGACTCGTATACGGACACTGGACGCCCAGGACAAGGACTGCCAGCGGTATAACGACAAGCACTGACCTGTTGTGCACATCCCAGGAGATTTGGTAAGGATTTTTATCCCTGTACGGAAAGTTGGGCTATTGGAAAAGTTACTGAAGTGATACTTTGTCATATGTCATATGCTGCCTGTCAGATGTCACATACGAAGTTGAGAGTTATGAGCCATCCTCAACACGATAAAAACAAAGAGACATTGTGCACGTCCTCTGTATAAAGCCTTACAATAATCCCAGAGAACAAATACACAGAAACGGCCTCTTGTTCACAGACTCTGAAAACCATTATGGTAATGATGAAGCCACAATAGGAGGGTCTGGTGCTGGTTGGTTGGTTGGATGTTTAAGGGGGACCAAACTGCAACGGTCATCAGTCCCCCATTTCACCACAAATCGTCCAAAGAATACTGTGGGCGTGAAGGAGAAAAGCCCAGAGTTAATGTGTAAAGTGGGAGAGGAGTCCCACTGAGTCCATAAAACATCATCAAAAACGACAAGATACAAAACGAAAAGAGACGATCACACAAAGACACTTTACAACAAATAAGCCGATGTCAGTGGTTGGCCGACCATAGGAGTAAAAAAGGAAAAGTCAACGACTCGGAAGCACAAGGAAAAGGCCAGTCAGAGAGACTGATAAAAACCCCCTGCTCAAATAAAACTTAAAACTGAATTTGCTGCTGAAGCATCGTCACGCAAAATATCTGATAAAACGCCAGGGATGTTAAAACGACGCCGAAAGGTGGCTAAAACAGGGCAATCCACTAGGATGTGGGCTATTGTCAAATGGGAGCCACACTGGCACTGGGGCGGGGCCTCACCACGAAGGAGATGTCTGTGGGTGAGCCACGTATGCCCATTGTGGAGCCGACACAGCACTACTGAGTCCCGGCGAGAGGGCCGCATGTAAGAACGCCACACTGCCGTGGTGTCCTTGACTACCCGCAGTTTATTGGGCATGCTCTGGCTATGCCACTCAGAATCCCAAAGCCGGTTTACCTGTTGGCGTAACAATGAATGGAGATCCAAGGCCGGGAGGCCGATCTCAAGAATGGATGCACTGACAGCCTGCTAGGCAAGCCAGTCCACACGTTCATTGCCCAGGATACCCACGTGGCCCAGAGACCAGATGAACATCACTGATTGCCCAGACAATTCAACAGCATGAAGCGTCTCGTGTATGGCCAACACCAGGGGAGACCGCAGGTAACACTGGTCCAGAGCTTTAAGGCTGCTCAGGGAGTCGCTGCAAATAAGAAAAGACTCACCTGAGCAGTACCGAATATGCATGAGAGCTCTGTGAATGGCCACTAACTCTGCAGTGTAAACACTGCAGCCATTCGGCAGAGAGTGCTGTTCCACACGGTCACCATGGAAATAAGAATATCCCACAAGGCCATCAACCAGAGAACCATCGGTGTACAGCAGATCATACCCAGGGAACTCTGCTACAACAGCCAAGAACTGACAGCGGAGCGCCCCCAGTGGAACGGAGCCTTTGGGCCCATGGGCCAAGTCCAGCCATGTAGACGGCCTTGGCAAGCACCATGGGGGTGTACGTGCACGGAACCGATAGGGAGATGGAAGGGGAGAAGACTCAAGCTCCTGCAGGAGGGACTGAACCTGATAGGCAATTGTATGACCTGATCTGGGGCGTTGCTGATGGGGACGGATGACCACAGCAGAAAAGAGGAGACAATGGTTCGGGTGGCCTGGGGAGCAATATACATGGGCTGCGTAAGCTGCAAGCAGGTGTTGGCGGCGGATCCCCAAGGGTGGGACCCCAGCCTCCACTAGTAAACTGTTCACTGGGCTGGTGCGGAAGGCACCCATTGCAATGCGAACTCCACAGTTGTGAATGGGGTCCAGTAGGTGCAGTGCCGAAGGTGCCGCAGACCTATAGGTGATGCACCCAAAATCGAGACGGGACTGCACCAGAGCTGTGTAAAGCCACAACAGCATTGAGCGGTCGGCACCCCAGGTTGTATGACCTAAGTGTCGGAGAAGGTTAAGATGGCACCAGCACTCCCATTTCAGTTGACAAATGTGGGGGAGCCACGTCAGCTGAGCATCAAAGACCAGTCCTAAAAACCGAGTTTCTACTACAGTAAGCAGTTCGTCATTAAGATAAAGTTCAGGGTGCGTGTGGACAGTCCGACACTGACAGAAGTGCATCAATCTGGTCTTGGTGGCAGAAAACTGAAAGCCGTGGGTAAGTGCCCAGGTCTGCGTCTTCCGAATAGCACCTTGCAACCTGCGCTCGGCAACTTGGGTGCTGCAGGAGCTAAAAGAGAGACAAAAGTCGTCAGCATAAAGAGAGGGGGACACCGACAATCCAACCGCTGTCACTAAACTGTTGATGGCAATTAAAAATAATGGAACGCTTAAAACGGAACCCTGAGGAACCCCATTTTCCTGGATATGAAAGGAGCTCAGGGAAGCTCCAATTTGAACACGAAAGGTATGCGTGGTGTCGCACAAGTCCAAAGTGCGCGCCACCTACTTTCGCCGCGCGCCACCATGCACGCTTGGCGCGGTGTTCTTACGACGTCAGCCACGAGTGCCCTCTGCTACAACTCCGCTTGTGGCCACCACTGAACGACATCATTCACTTGGGACTGAGATAGGAACCAGCTAACACTTCGGAATCAGATAGGCACCAGTAAAGACTTGGCTATCGGATAGGCACTAGGCAGGCCTCTAGCTCCACTATGTATCAGCATTCTGCAGTATGGAGCTATGTAAAAGTTAAGTATTACTAAGTCTCTGTGAAATACATATCTCGATCTAATTTACTCTAGTGTTTCTAGTTTCTGCTGTCCCACTGGCTGGTCACCTCCTACCTGCACAAGCGTGCATCCTTTATTCCTGTGTCGGTCTTTCTAGTCGGCCACCGACACCTACGACGGAAACGAGACACAAAAGCGGCAATGAGGCTGGGACACAAAAGTGGCAACGAGGAGTGATAGATGAACCGTGGACCAGCCCACTAGTAGCAGCCAGACAGCAGCAGTCGGAGCACGCAGAAATTGCTCCCGCCCACCCACCCTTATTATAAGATTTTTGGGGGAACATATTCTGTTACGTGTTTTGTGGACATTTTTTGTTGCAGTGCGTCCTCATTTACCTTGCATTTGTATTTTGTTATAATTTACTTGTATGCACGGCGCCTAATCGGTCAGCATGGCCACTACCCCGAAACCAAACTTAATGGAAATTATTCAGTTACAGACGACGCAAATCACGCAACTACTGCAAGCGGTGTGGCAGTTAACGGCACAGGCAGCTAACCAACAACAACAGCCGTCGCTTCAGCAGCCCACACCTGCCGCTACATCGCTCCCTATGTTCCGCCAGTACAACGAAAGTCAGGAAGAATGGAGCGACTATTTCGCGCAGTTTCAAGAACTCATCGTGGCTCATCAACTAACAGGTCTGACAATCAAACACTTCTTTCTCGCCGTAGTTGGCACCAAGACTTTTGTGTTACTGCAGAAACTTTTCCCCCACGCATCACCTCGTGATCTAGAATTCGATCAAATTGTAGAAGCACTGAATGCTCATTATGAGAGAAAAGTTCTCGTAGCTGCGGCACGGTACCAATTTTTCAGACTTAAAAATTTACCTGAGCAGTCACACCAAGAATGGATCATGGAGTTGAAGGGCTTAACCTGCAAATGTAAATTTACTTGCTCTTGTGGACTTTCGTATAGTGACGTGATGTTGAGAGATGCTATCACACAGAACATTCAAGAATTAGGGCAGCAATTCTGAAACAGTCTGACCCCTCATTAGACAGTGTACTGCAGCTTATTGAAGCGCATGATACTTTTGACTTAGCCGATGTAGAAATGCAAAGCCACAGTGTTAACTCAGTGCGCCACAACGGACGCTTTCCTAGCCATAGTTCTCAGTGTAGCACTAATGATTCTCATAATTCTACCGGACGTGCTGAACAGACGGTGAACAGTAGCCAGTGTAAAAGTGCGACACAAAGGTCGCCCCGTCATGTTAGACAAAGTAATTTGAATAACGGGCGCTAACGCTCTTATCAGAAGAATGTTCGTAAATCTTGTCCCCAGTGTGTATCACGCCACAAGCTTGCGCATTGCCCTAGCCGCAACGCAACCTGTTATCAATGTGGCAAATCGGGACATGTTCAGTCAGTGTGAATGCAGAATGTAAATTCAAAGAACAGTAACGTTAGGAACAGTGCTTCGCAGAGTGCGAGAACAGTTCATGCAGTCAATGTTATACACGCTGTGGATTTGGACAGTGTTTCCCTCAATTCTAGAATGCAAGATCGTTCTTCTGTGCCTACGGCAAAACTATGTAGTGCGCCACGTAGCAAGCGTCGTCGAGCGCGTAAAATTGTGCAACGGAAAAGGGTTCGGGACAAGGAAAATGACTATGAACAGTGCATTCCTGTAGTGAAAATAGTGCCTTCTGCAACTGCTCCTTGTAATAGTGCCCAGTACTGTGTAGCTAGTGACAGTAGACATCAAGTAGCTACTCAAAAGTGTAGTGCAGTAGTTAGTACATCTGGAGTAGCTTCGCATGCTTGCGCGGACGCCGATCCGGCGGTAGTGCCATCTATTGACAGTGTTGTTAATCCGCTGCATGCCGAGTCTGCGCCGCTTCCTTCACTACGCAGCCCGCGCAAGTGTAGCAAACAAACTGTATCAGACGTTGCCCACATTCGCGCTTCTGTCGTGCGCCAGAAGCACAAACTTCTTTTGATAGAAAATAAGACTGTACAATTTCAGCTTGATACTGGTTCCGCTGTCACATTAATAAATAAAGATACTTATGAACTTCTGGGTTCGCCAAAATTGTCGCCGTCTCAACAAGTGCTATCAGCATATACAGGTCAAAATATTCCCGTGTTAGGAACGTGTAGCCTGCCTGCCTCTTTTCAAGGTGTAACAAAAACAGTTGCTTTTGTAGTTCTTCAGGCCAAATCTACACAGAACATTTTTGGACTAGATGCGTTTGACTTGTTTGGTTTATCTATTCAAAGGGATGTGCTTCAGATTTCGTCAGTAGTGCCTCAGGACAAAATCAATGCATTGTGTGAAAAATACAGTGACTTTTTTTCGCCGGAACTAGGTTGTGCAAAAGACTTCGTGGCGCATGTAACTTCAAAAGAATCTGCAGTACCAAAATTTCGTAAAGCTAGACCAGTGCCTATCGCAATTCGTGATAATGTTGCTGCAGAATATAAACGTTGGCAAGATAGTGGGGTGATTTCTCCTGTTTCTGCGAGTCAGTGGGCCTCGCCTTTAGTAATTATACCCAAGCCGTCGGGAAAACTTCATCTCTGTGCGGACTTCAAATCAACTGTGAACAGTCAAACAATTGTGGACACTTTCCCCCTGCCCAGACCTGACGAACTAATGGACAAATTATGACAGTCTCGCTTCTTTTCTAAGATTGATTTAGCAGAGGCATACTTACAGATTCCGCTTGATGACGAGTCAAAAAAGTTTTTCGTCATTAATACTCACATGGGCCTTTTTCAATTTCAACGCCTACCCTTTGGTAGTTCTTCCGCCCCCGCTATTTTTCAGCGCTTTTTGGAACAGCTGACAGGTTCTGTACCGTGCTGTTTGAACTGTTTAGATGATATTGTGGTATCCAGACGTACAGTTGAAGAACATTTATCAAACCTGGAGTGTCTTTTCAAAGTGTTGACTGCAGAAGGTCTACGTTGTAATAAAGCAAAGTGTTCGTTTTTTCAAACTGAAATAGAGTACCTAGGCCATGTGATTGATGCCCAAGGAATCCATCCCTTTCAGTCACATCTTCAAGCGATCAAAGACTTGCCTCCTCCTAACAATGTGCAGGAATTGCAAGCAGTAATGGGAAAGCTTAACTATTATTTCAGGTTTATTCCCAGTGCCTCTCAGATTGCAGCTCCACTGCATCGCTTACGTAGGAAGAATGTTCCTTTTGTATGGTCCAAAGATTACCAGGTTGCCTTTGACAAACTAAAGTCTGCACTACTCAGTGATGCATGTTTGATTCCCTTTGACCCACAGAAGTCTGTAGTGTTAGCAGTTGATGCCTCGTCATACGGTCTGGGTGCAGTCTTGTCGCATCGTATTGGATCTCACGATAGTCCTATTGCCTTTGCGTGCAAGCTACTGACGCCAACGCAACAGAATTACAGCCAGATAGAAAAGGAGGCCTTAGCAATAATTTACGGCGTCACAAAGTTTCATCATTATCTCTATGGCAGAAAATTCCATTTGTTGACTGACCACAAGCCTCTCACGTCGTTGTTCTCACTCACAAAGCCAATTCCGCCACGAACGGCACAAAAGCGTCAGAGATGGTCCTTGATACTGTCTAATTATCAGTATGAGATTTTGTACCAACCTACCACTAAACACGCCAACGCAGACACACTTTCCCGATTTCCGGTTGGCCAGGATGTGTCGTTTGATTCTTCAGATGTTGTCAGATAGACTCCAGAGATGCTTCCGCTATCGCAGACTTTCCTTTAAACTCTCGTCGGGTTGCACAAGAAACAGCTGTGGATGCAGACCTAAGTGTGGTAGCACGTTTTATTCGCTCAGGATGGCCTACCAGAGACAAAGACATTGATCGGCCTCTGGTTCGATGTTATTTTGCACAACATCATGCATTGTCTTTAAGTCAGGGTGTTCTGTTGTTACATGCCGACAACGACCAAACAAGAGTGATTGTTCCTCGTTCCCTGCAACGAGAAGTGTTACACCTCCTGCATCAAGGACATTGGGGTATTGTTAGGACAAAGCGACTGGCCAGACGTCATTGTTCCTGGGTTGGTATGGACGCTCAGATAGAGAACATGACGTCACAGTGTACAGTTTGTGCGGAGCATCAGGCGGCTCCTCCGCAACGTTTCTCAGAATGGCCACGCCCCAAGGGACCATGGCAACGTTTACACATTGCCTTTGCCGGACCTTTCTGGAATACTCGCTGGTTAATTGTTGTAGACGCTTTCAGCAAGTTTTCTTTCGTGATTGCCATGAACTCAACGACAGCGTCTAGTACAATCAGTGCCTTAACATCTGTGTTTTGCACCGAAGGCTTGCCTGAAACTATCGTCAGTGACAATGGACCTCAGTTTGTTAGTGCGGAATTTCAACAGTTCTGTCATGTGAATTGGATTCAGAATATCACCACCGCACCTTTTCACCCTCAGTCCAATGGTGAAGCAGAACGTTTCGTTCGAACATTCAAGTCTCACATGGAAAAGATGAAACGTCAGCACTCCAGGCAGCAATCTCTTCAAATTTTCTTGTCTACGTATCGGTGCATGCCACGTGACGGCCCGTCTCCTGCTGAGCTGCTACACGGCCGCCGTCACTGCACTCTCCTTCACCTGCTGCAGCATCCCAAGCACCGAGTCGGTTCGTATGGCCCTACGCGTTTTCAGGTTTCTACGCCGGTGCTGTACAGGGTGTTTGCTGGTATGAAGAAGACATGGTTGCCAGGCACCATTCAGCGCGTGCTCGGTCGCAATATGTATTTTGTACGTTCTTCCACAGGGTCGGAGCTGTGGCGCCACGCAAACCAATTGCGCCTGCACAGGCCGCGCGATCCTGTCTCGGGTTTCTTCATTCCAGACCCAGTTCACCGCCAGCGAGCACAGCCACATCGTTCGCCGCCGGGCACAGCATCCCCGGACTACGAGATCCCCATGGGCGTAGACGCGCCTCCGACGCAGTCGTCGCCACCGCAGATGACAGCGTCACCGAGAAGGACTCCGGGACCGTGAGGGGCCCCCCAGCTTGGGCCACACACCTCAGAAGATGATGACCTGCTCCCTCTGGGCGGAGGCGTGCGCCCTTCCCCAGGGTTTGGTGGGTTTCCCGGGGGATCGCAAGGTGGATGCCGGGGCGCGGACGGCGCCTCGATCCCAGCCTCTGCTACGACGCCCGTCCCACCAGTAACGCCCCCACCCAGGCCCTCCTCCCAGTACCGTCGCCGTGGCCCTCAGCCCTACGCCACGAAGGCGCGGCGGTTTGGGGGGGAGGGGTGTGGTGTCGCACAAGTCCAAAGTGCGCGCCACCTACTTTCGCCGCGCGCCACCACGCATGCACGGCGCGGCGTTCTTACGACATCAGCCACGAGCGCCCTCTGCTACAACTCCGCTCGTGGCCACCACTGAACGACATCGCTCACTTGGGACTGAGATAGAACCAGCTAACACTTCGGAATCAGATAGGCACCAGTGAAGACTTGGCTATCGAATAGGCACTAGGCAGGACTCTAGCTCAACTATGTATCAGCATTCTGCCGTACTGAACTATGTAAAAGTTAAGTATTGTATAAATTCTGTGCAATATATATCTCGTTCTAATTTACTCTAGTGTTTCTAGTTTCTGCTGTCCCACTGGCTGGTCACCTCCTACCTGCACAAGCGTGCATCCTTTATTCCTGTGTTGGTCTTTCTACTCGGCCACCGACACCTACGACGGAAACGAGACACAAAAGCGGCGACGAGGCTGGGACACAAAAGTATAGACAGCTAAAAAATTCTGGATAAAAATCGGTAGGGAGCCCCAGACATATAAAGTGTTGAGGATGTGTCATCGCCAGGTGGTATCATATGCTTTGTGCATATCAAAGAAGACGTCAACAAGGTGATGGCGCCTGGAAAAGGCTGTGCGGATTGCAGACTCGAGGTACACCAGATTGTCGGTGGTAGATCGACCATGGCGAAAACCATCCTGGCATGGAGCCAGTAAGCCTCGAATCTCCAGAATCCAACACAACCGCCGACTGACCATCCGCTCCAACAGTTTGCATGGAACGTTAGTCAGGTTAATGGGCCGATAGCTATCCAAGCAAAGAGGAAGTTTGTCCAGTTTAAGCACAGGAATGATGACACTCTCCCGCCACTGTGACGGGATAACACCATCACACCAAATGCGGTTATAGACTGCAACTAGATTACGCCGACTATCTGCTATGAGATGCTTCAGCATTTGGCTATGAATGCTATCAGGCCCAGGCGCTGTGTTAGGACATAAGGTAAGAGCACTGAGGAGCTCCCACTCAGTGAACGGAGTGTTGTAGGATTCAGAGCGGTGGGTAGTAAAGGAGAGGTGCTGGCGTTCCACCCACTCCTTCAATGTACGGAAGGCTGGTGGATAGTTTGCAGAGGCAAAGGCGCAGTGGAGACGTACCTCTCCCAGCACTCCTGTTTCCGTCTTCTTATTAACTGGCGAGCACGAGCGCAAAGCCGTTTAAAATAAATGAGATGCTCCTGAGAGGGGTGACGCTTATAGCGCTGTAAGGCCCGCCTACGATCTCTGATAGCCTCAGCTATTTCCTGCGACCACCACGGCACTGTCTTACGCCATGGGCACTCTGTGGAGCATGGAATTGCAGCTTTCGCAGCAGAAACAATGGCGTGAGTGACGCCCTCGACCACCACATCGATGGTATCGAGTGGGGGAGGTCGAACAATAGCAGTGGACGTGTAATCTTCCCAGTTAGCCCTGCCTAAAGCCCACCTGGGGGGGCGTTCTGGGGACTAACGTTGTGGGAGTGACAGAAAAAGGGGGAAATGGTCACCGCCACATAGGTCGTCGTGGGCTCTCCAGTGGACAGATGGTGGAAGGCTGTGGCTGCAGATCGATAAATCAATGGCCGAGAACGTGTCGTGCGCCACAATAAGGTGTGGGGGCACCAGTATTTAAGAGGCAGAGGTCGAGTTGAGAAAGTAAAGACTCAACTACTCTGCCTTGGACAGAAAGTGAAGTACCACCCCACAGTGGATTATGGGCGTTAAAGTCGCCCAATAGGAAGAAAGGCGGGGGGAGTTGCGATATAAGTGCAGCCAAATCGTTCAAAGAGAGATCACCATCTGGAGGGAGATAAAGGCTGCAGACGGTAAACTCTTGTGTTGTCCTTACCCTGACAGCCACTGCTTCTAATGGTGTATGAAGGGGCACAGGTTCACTATGAACAGAAGTAAGGACATACACACACACGCCACCTGAGACCCTGTTATATGAGCTACGGTTACAGTAATATCCCCTGTAGCCACGAAGGGCTGGGGTCCACATTGCTGGAAACCAAGTTTCCTGTAAGGCAATGCAGAAAGCAGGTGTTATGCTTAGAAGCTGCCGTAGCTCAGCGAGGTGGTGGAAGAAACCGCCACAGTTCCACTGAAGGATAATGGTGTCAGATAACTGGGCAGACATGAGTGGTAAGAGAGGGAAGATTACAATTCAGCGTCACTCAAATCCGCTGACTGATGGTTGTCTGGCTCAGCATCCATTATTTCTGGGATGTCCCCGACAGCGAGGTCCTCCGGGGACGCTAGAATCTCCACCTCGTCCCCAGAGGTCGAGGTGGAGTGGGGCAGTGGCATGGGAGCCACCATGGTATCGTTCAACTCTTCACGTTCTGCTTTTTTCCTCTGATCCTTCTTGTCCCTCGGAGGCTTTGCCGGCAGGGCAGGCTTCTCAGACTCAGTCGCAGGGACTGAGGAGGAGCGTGAGGCCCTGCGGCCAGCAGCCTTCGGTTTTGCCTGCTGCTGGCGTATGTCAGTAGCGACACTGGTGGAACCCTCCGAAGGGAGTGTCCCAAGGGACCCCTTCCGAACGAGGGGTGCCGGAGAAGGTTATTGTTTCTCCGGCAGAAGGGTGGAGGTTGCTCCCGAGGCAATGACCTTGGGAGCAGAAGAAGGAAGGGAGCCCCCAACCACCTTGGGGGCAGGTGTAGGTTTTCGGCCCTGAGGGCCCACAAATAAGGAAGTAGTGGGAAAGACACACGTCGCCAAGGTCGACGGCGATGATGTGACTGCCGCAAAAGAGGTGGTCATGTTAACTGGATGTAAGTGCTCATATTTCTTTTTAGCCTCAGTATAGGTCAACGGGTCCATGGTCTTATACGCAATGAGTTTTCTTTCCTTGTGGAGAAGAGGGCATTGTGATGAGCAGGGAGGATGCTCCTGGCCGCAGTTCACGCTGATGGGCGGCGGAGTGCATGGGGCATCCGGGTGGGCTGGACGTCCACAATCCCGGCAAGTGGCGCTGGAAGGACAACAGGACGACATATGTCCAAACTTCCAGCACTGGAAGCATCTCATAGGAGGAGGGATGTAAGGTTTCACATCACACCGGTAGCACATCACCTTCACCTTCTGTGGCAGAGTATCGCCTTTGAAGGCTAAGATGAAGGCACCAGTGGCAACCTTACTGTCCTTAAACCCACGATGGACGCGCCGGACGAAGTGAACACCTCGCCGCTCAAGGTTGGCGTGCAGCTCCTCATCAGACTGTAGGAGGAGATCCCTGTGAAATATAATGCCCTGGACCAGATTACGTGACTTGTGTGCCGTAATGGTTACCGCGACATCTCCCAGCTTGTCGCAAGCAAGCAACGCCCGTGACTGGGCAGGGGATGTGGTATGGATCAACACGGAACCATTACGCATTTTGGAGAGGGGTTCTATGTCTCCAAACTTCTCCTCCAGGTGGTCCACGAAAAACTGAGGCTTCACTGCCGTAAATGATTCCCCATCAGTCCTCGTACACACCAAATATCTGGGTGAATACGGCTCATTTCCGGTGGCAGCCCTGCGTTCCTCCCAGAGCGTGGCCAATGAAGGAAACAACTTGGGGTCATATGAGGTAGCACTAAACTTCCCACGCTTTGATACGCCAGGTTTGCGTGTGGCGACCCTATTGTTTGCTCGTTTCATTTTTTTCCCACGAGCAGCTAGGGATCTGAAGGTCCACCCAGACAGAGCCCTGCTTGCCTGCGTATGCCTTATACAACTGAGGTGCGGCAGGTTGCTCAGAGGTTGCTAGATATCGACTGTTCAACCTCAACAGCCATGCATCTCCTCGGCACGTAGCACACCTTGAGATTGAGGTTTTTTTTATAGAGGTTTGTACCGTCCTCGCGACCCGGGCGATTAAGCCAAGATCCCCGGGCTCTGAAACGTACAATGTTCCACCGTCGCGCCGAACGATGGTCGTTGAAGCACGCACAGAGCTTATGGTGTGGTGGACTGTTGGCGCGACACAGCCCACGGCTCAGGACCCCGGGTTCGCCAAGCCCATACTCAGCAAATTAATGCTGAGCCCCTGAGGGGTCTGGTGCTGGTCATTGTCACTGCAAGGAAGGCAAGATCCAGGACACTGCAACTGGCTGCAAAGGGAACTTAACAGTGGATCGCTGTTCTTTCAGGAAGGGAAGAAATGCCACAAGTCGTCCGACAGCATGTGTGGTGCAGTGATTAGCATCACAGATCACTGTGCTTGCTATTCCCAGTTCAAATCCCATCACGAGCAGAAGAAAATTTATTTCTTTGTATTTACTATTTCTAGAATTTTCTACATGTTTCTTATGTTTGATGTACTTGTAAGTTCCAGAAAATTCTTTCTTTGTATAAATAGTGGAGCACACCAAGCAAGAGGCAGTCTGTACCAAGTGTACACTTGTGTTCGCAATAAACATGTTGGAAGTGTAAAGTGTTGTGCTCCATCACCAACCAGCCTTTGAATTCTGGACCATCTGTAGTTTCCAATGTGACAATATCACTTAAAAAGTTAGTGTTCATGAAAGCAAAGTTTCCAGACAGGGTATCTGCAAAACCCTCATTTACAATTTTGATAGCACTCAGTTCATCACTATCATGATAAAAACTATTTTGGAGTAGTTAGTGCAGTAATGCTCATCAGGAAGAAGGAAGTAAGATTAGGATTTAACGTCCCATTGACATCACGTTCATTAGAGATGTAGCACATGGTCGAATACTTATAGTCACAAACAACTTACGAGTATGCTGCCGGGTGACATCGTCGACAACCGCCAATATTTCGGCAGGAGGACACCCTGCCATTCTCAAGGCACAACTGCACTTAAGGAAGCAATGTGCAAGCGTATTTAATACCTCGGTTTGCAAAGGGTAAACAAGGAAGATAACACACACAGTACAAGTCACTGCAGAATCAACACAACCAAAGATGACCAAACATCAAAAATATCGATAGTGACCGTTAATCAACAGGTGAGGCAGCATTAACTTTGTCCCTCTGTTTTTTGATGAGAGACAGTGCTGGATTCCAAGCAGAATTTTGGGACACCTAAATTCAATTCACTCGAATATTCAGTTCACTATGGAGGTGGAAAAAATTGGCTGTCTTCCTTTCCTTGATATATTGGTCAGAAGGAAGGTTGATGGTAAAATCTGTTTAAAGGAAGCCTACTCACACTGATTTGTATCTGCGAGCTGATAGCTGTCACCATCCAGCTTAGCACGAAGGAGTACTTCGTACCTTGGTTCACAGGGCACATGTCATTTCAGACCATTGAAGTTTATCAGCTGAGTTGTCCCATCTCGAGACCTTTTGTCAGAATGGTTATAGTGAGAGACAGATAAAACGTGCATTGCGCTATCAGCCTTCTGTGCAGCGGGTGAGTGATGATAGTAATGAAGTGGCAACGAAATCAATGGGCTTTTTGCCTTACGCAGGAAGCATTTCCAACAAGACTGGTCGTATTTTGCAGAAATATGTGAAATGTGTTTTTCGACCGTGGTCCGTAAAGGACGATCTTGGTTTGCGTAAGGCAGGTGTATATCGTATTCCTTGCAGTTGTCATATATTGGTCACACAATCAGGACTGTGGAAGACGGTGTATTGAACATAAACGTTAAAAGCGCTTACAACAGCCAAACAAATCCGCTGTTGCAGAACACTGTCTTGGCACTGGTCATCCTATGGAATACAACAACACGGAGATTCTGGCATGCACTTCCGCCTATTGGGATAGTGTTATTAAGGAAGCTGTTAAAATTAAACTAGCAAGTGACCTTATAAACAGAGATGGTGGTTTTTGTTTAATTCTCCTTGGAATCCGGCACTCCCTCATCAAAAAACAGAGGGACAAAGTTAATGCTGCCTCACCTGTTGATTAACGGTCACTATCGATATTTTTGATGTTTGGTCATCTTTGGTTGTGTTGACTCTGCAGTGACTTGTACTGTGTGTGTTATCTTCCTTGTTTACCCTTTGCAAACAGAGGTATTAAATACACTTGCACATTGCTTACTTAAGTGCTGTTGTGCCTTGAGAATGGCAGGGTGTCCTGCTGGCGAAATATCGGCGGTTGTCGATGACGTCACCCGGCTGCATACCCGTTAAGTTGTTTGAACAGTCATTACGCTGGGAAAAGTTAAGGTTTCACTTACAGTCACGGATGGGGAAGGAAATCGGCCATGCCCTTTGAAAGGAACCATCCTGGCATTTGCATGGAGTGACTTATCACAGAAAACCTAAATCAGTATATATCCAGATCAGATTTGAACCGCAATCCTCCCGAATGTGAGTCCAGTGTGTTACCACTGCACCACATTGCTCAGTAAATGCTCAGCAGCAAGCCAAGGTCTCTCTTGTGTAAGAACAAACTGACAGGTGGTGGGCTGTGAAGGTACTGGTTCCTTTAATTGCTGAACCTGTAACAGACCTCTCACAATGATTTCTTCTGCAAGTCTTTGAAATGCTAAGTTAAGTGGTGTACACTATACTGAGGTAAAAAATCTGAAGCCCCTTAGCTACTTTAATCATATATGAAGCACCATCTGTTGCTAGCAGCAAAATGTTCTCTCTGTTCATACCATCGAGCCACAAAAGCATCATTGAATTATAAACAAAATTGCAGTTGCCTGATAACTTACTCTCAAGAACATCATGTTAGGAGAAACATTTTTCCAGGTACGTCAAGGTTTAGAACACATCACAAAATTTGCAACATAACATCCATCCACATTGGTGATTTCACCTGTGGACATCCAGACATTTTGGTCAGCAACACAAGTTAATATTTTGTCGTGCATCTCCTCAAAGTGCTCAGATAGTTATTTCTCAATGTAGATTCATCTGGGTTTGGACATGTTGTATACATCTGCACAAACTGTCTGAAACATGATTTTTTTTTTTTTAGTTTCTCTAATAGGATGTGACAAGACACCACTGCCTCACAGAAGTCCTTGGAGAATGGTTCCACGAATGAAGATGATACTGCTGCTCAAACAGCAGTAGTTTTCTGGTGTCATTTTCTGCAGCTCTCTTCACACAGCTACCGTGCTTGTCAGCATTAATTTCACAAAGTTAGCAAAACTAACACTTCCCCTTGCCTATCTAGAATTAAACCTTAAAACTTCGTGCTGTTGGGCTACTTTACATTTGGGATATTCAACCAGACTTCCATATGTTTACACACACATAAAACCATGCCTGAGGGAGGACTCAAACTTCTGGCAGGAGCAGGTGCCCAGTCCATTGCACGATGCCTTAGACCACGCAGCTGCTCCCATATGGCCTTCCATCTGTATTCAACTGAACAGTGTGATCGTGTGTGTATTACATTGGAAGTCAAGATTTGTTTACTTCACGAGTTTTGTCGATACCAAACAAAAATGTCACATTTCAACGAACTGACTTGGGTATTCTGCTGCTTGTCTCTTGTAAAGGATGAAGGAAGCAAGCTTAGGATTTAACACCCTTTCACCAGTGTGGTCGTGAGGCGGATTGTCTATACGAGTCCTGATAGATAAAGCTATGTAGTACACCAAGGCGGCAAGAGTAGTGGAATACATCCTAATATTGTGTCAGACCTCATTTTGCAATAGCTCAATGTGGCATAGACTCAACTAGTCACTGTTTGGCCCATGCAGGAATTTTGAGGCATGCTGCCTCCACAGTTGTCCATAATTGTGAAAGTTTTACCATTGCAGGATTTTGTGCACCAAATGATCTCTCAATTATTTCCCATAAATGTTCATGTCAGTCGACCTGGATGGTCAAATCAATCGCTGGAAGTGTCCAAAATGTTATTCAAACCAACTGCAAACAACTGTGGCTCAGGGACACTGCACATTGACACCCATAAAATTGCAGTTTGGGAATATGAAGTACTTGAATGGCTGCCAACTGTCTCAAAGTAGCCAAACATAAGCATTTCCAGTCAATAAATAACTAGGTTGGACTAGAGGCAAGAGCAGCCTGTACACCGTTATGGAGTGACCACCGACTTGTACAGTGCCTTGTTGACAACTTGGGTCCATGGCTTTGAGGGGTCTGCAGCACGCTCAAACCATCAGCTCTCACTGAAATTGAGACTCACCTGACCAGGGTTCTCATCATCTACTGTTCAACTGATATGGTTACAATCCCAGCGATGTTAACAAAGGCACTTCAGTTAGTCAACTGCTATATTAGCCCACTGATGACAAATTTTACACTCGGCATATTCCATATCACATCATCCAGAGGAGTAATGAAATGACACCCACCCTCATGCAAAACCTTGAAATCTCGTGTAACTGAAATTTGTCTACCTACATGTACATTCTCAAAATTTAAATGTTGTACGTGAAGTTAATTTTCAAGTTATGATATAAAGAAGTCGTATGGATCCAGGAACTTGGACTTTATATATACAAGCTCCTATATAATTTTAAAATGTTATAGTTCCTGCAGTTTTTTTTAATTTTTCAGTAGAATGTAGATTTTTTTTTTTTTTTTAATTAAAGAGAAAAGTTTACATTTTCATGGGCGTTTTCCTTATATTGAATATCCACAATCTATGTTTCAGAAAATATTGTAAATAATTTCTATTAAATAAACTCGATGCACGAGAACGATGTTTTTTTTTTAGGTATTGCCCCCTCATAGAGTCCTTTGAAAGTTTCACAATATTATTGTAAGCACCGGGTGATAAAAAAGACAGTATAAATTTGAAAACTTAATAAATCACGGATTAATGTAGATAGACGTCTGTGACTGTTACCGTAACGGGTGAGAGGTACGCCGATATGTTACAGAATCGCATCATCCCCAGCCTGGCTGACAAACATCTGCTGGAACGTACGATTTTTATGCAGGGTGGCGCTCCACCCTGTATTGCTAGACACATGGAAGATCTCTTGCGCACGTCGTTTGGTGATGATTGTGTGCTCAGCAGCCACTTTTGTCATGCTGGGCCTCCAAGGTACTCACACCTCAGTCCGTGCGATTATTGGCTTTGGGGTTACCTGAAGTCGCAAGTGTATCGTGATTGACCCACATCTCTAGGGATACTGAAAGACAACATCTGACACCAATGCCTCACCATAACTCTGGACATGCTTTATAGTGCTGTTCACAACATTATTCCTCGACTACAGCTATTGTTGAGGAACAATGGTGAAGATAGTGAGTATTTTCTGTAAAGATCATCATCTTCGCTTTGTCTTAATTTGTTATGTAAATTATTGCTTTTCTGATCAGATGAAGTGCCATTTGACGGACATTTTTTGACCCCTTTTTTTTTTTTTCCTCTCTCTCTCTCTCTCTTTTGTTCTAATAAAACCCCATGTCATTCCAAGCATGTGTGTCAATTTTTACCCCTCTATCTACATTATTCCATGATTTATTAGGAGGAAGGAAGCTTAGGGTTAAATGTCCTGTCGACAGCTGATTTATTAGTTTTCAAATTTATACTGACTTTTAGATCACCCGGTATGTCATTATCTCTCACAAAAATCAGTTTGTCAAAATGATGAAGTATAGAAATCTTGATTCTTAAAAAAAAGAAACAGTTTATACAACCATGTTCCCTGTAAATTGCTGGAGTGGAGGCGACAAATCATATTTGAGAACACTGTTTACTTACCTCTAAAAGTATTTCAACATACATTTCCTCTGCTATGAATCAGTCGTTCACAGACAATGCCGTTTCGCACTCTTCTATTGACTTACATCACATACTTCATTATTTAGAAGCAATCTACCCTTCTCATGGTGTTCTTGCTGTCATCCTGGACTTTCCATTGTTTGAAGATTCATTGTTGGTCATAAATTTAGTTGTTTTAGTTTTTCAATTATTCACTTCAGACTGATTATGACAAACAGTGGTTTTATGCTTTAAGTAATACGGAAATTACAAGTAGGCAGTTTTTCTTGGACAATGCCATCAAGATTCATGTGTGAGTGCCCTTACAAGTGTGAATAAAATGAGTGGTGAAGAATAAGAACTTACATTATGGCAAAACAATAACTATCCATACTGTTTATACAATTTTTGTGTGTATGTGCTAAACACAAATTTTCAGATTTTCTTTGCGTACGACTTGCTGTGATCCTTTAAGTCCCATAAGAGACCTGTTTCTTCTGTATTGGGTGAAGTTAATTTAGCAAAGAACTTAAAAATAAGGGTATTTAGTTTTGTTCCTGGGGAAAGGATGGGTCCTACCTGTAACAAACTCATTAGTGAAAAATTAGCAAGTAACAAATCATCATCAGATGATATAAATATCAGTAACGCAAATGTGCAGACTCCTGAAAAATCTGTGCTAACTAGTTGATTAATAAGTCTAGAGATATCTCCAGCAAATCTGCATTAAGTTACTCAGCACAGTCGGTCCTATGGATGGGCTATGATTGGGCTCAAGAAACATGTAATACTAAGGCAAATTCTTGACAAATTCTCATGTATTCTTGAGAAGTTGTAGATAGTGCTGCACACTCTATAGAGGTTGAGCAAAACTGCTCTACAAGGCAGCACTGAGCCAGAGTAATCGTAATCATCTTACGTACATACAAGGAAGAATTTATACTTTACACGTTGGTGTCAAGTACATGGCTTTCTTTTATTTGTACTGAATTATAAGTACAGTAAAACCTCGTTTTTACGTTCCCAGTTTTTACATTTTCTCGCGATTTATGCCATTTTTTGTTGGTCCGTCAAATTTCCTATGTTCACAATGTTAATTCGCCCTTGTTTTTGCGTTAACATATTTACACTTTACCCACATTTTACGCTTTTCGAAAGCATGTTCATGAAGAAAAAATGAGAATCTACATAAATTGACGCTAGCATGGCTTTCCCCTTAAAGTATAGCACTTAAAACTTCTTCACAGTGAAGTTTCTAGACACTTTGCATTTATTCAAACATATATTTCGCATATCGTTGTTGGCAATAAGCAGCTAGTTGACTTACGACGTGCCGATTTGTGGTGATGCAGTTCCTTTTTGCACCAGCTTATTTTGCAGAGTGCCTGGCGTGTACTCAAACAATCAGAACCAGTTGCTTTGTTGATGTGAGAATAAAGAGTTGCATTGTTTTTGTGATACATATTTCTGATTAATAAAGAACGTTATCAGTCAAAGTTGGGTATAACCTCAAAAAAGCGATAATAGTATGAGATGCCGATCTTATGCAAACGTCACAAAACTACTTATGCATATGTTTGCACTCGAGAACACAAATAAATTCTATAATATTGTCAAGTGAAACATCGAAAAATACAAAAAGAACGGAACTTTAGGAGTTCTACTACGTAAATAATTAATGTCGATAAAAGGCAGTAATTTTGAAGATGTGTTACGTAGCCTGGCAGTGACGTCCAAACGATATCTAACAAAGCGTTTCAGGTAATTTTGAAAATGTTGTACACAACCCAGCAACGCCGTCCTCTATTATAATGAATGAAATTACGTCAAAAATTATCAGTTCTGCCCTGTGCTTAAAATAGTTAAAATTTGGATAACCTTTATTGTATAATAAACTTCCTGGCAAGTATTTAGGTGCCTATTATGTACATGCATCACAAATAAACTATGAAAATGCAAGGCTGATCCAGTAAGCATATTTTACCATTTAAAACATTATTTCCTGCATTTTACACCATTTTACTGAAGTCCCTTAAAAAGCATAAAAACGAGGTTCTACTGTAGTAATAGACTGCTTTTCAGTAAACAACAATCATAGGGAAATTATTAAAACAAGTTTCACATGAAACAAAAACTTCATTCTAACCAAAAGCAAATATGCATTCCACATGTATTTATACTTAAATGAGAGAGAAATGCTAGAATATGTTACACCTGTAAACATTTTCTTATTGTAGAAAGAAAATTTCGATGGAGCTTACAATATATTTGGTTTTAGCCAGTGTTAAGTACCTACAAAGATTTCAACTTCTGTGCTTTCGATTTCAGCTTAAATATCTTGTACTTTTTGAACACAGCTACCACAATCTACAACTACAATACTGACTGTCGTTTCTTCTGTCCTCATACTGTTTAAAAGTAAGGATAGTGTTATTTTGATGCAGGTTCTGTGTTATTGGACCAAATTAAAAAGTAAAGTATTCTGATACTGGTGGTGGACTCTTTCTGTCACTATCCACACTTTTTACCAAATTTCCTTTTAATGTAGTTTGATTGGATAACATACATACGTATTTCTTTATTTTATCTGTCTTGCATTAATAGAAGTATGTGCTTCTGTATCTACGGACATCTATCCATATTTGAAAGACAATCACAGCGAGTTGTAATTGTTGCCTCTGTTTCAGCAATCAGTTCAAATAACCGAGCTTGTGATGCCTCAGGAAACTGTTGCGTAATGACACACACCATTTCTTGTGAGCTTCTTGAGAATTGCTTGAGCACCAGCAGCTTGAAAAATTCTCGGTGCGCTTGAGTCGCCATGCCTCACAGTCCCATCTCTGGTCGGTACAGCAGCAGGCAAACAAATTTGAATCAACAACTGGGATGATAAAATTTCACATACAAGGTGGTCCGTTGATAGTGAATGGGCCAAATATCTCATGAAATAAGCATCAAATGAAAAAAACTACAAAAAACAAAACTTCTCTAGCTTGAAGGGAGAAAGTAGAGGGTGCTATGATTGGCCTGCTAGATGGCGCTGCCATAGGTCAAATGGGTATCAACTGCATTTTTTTAAAATAGGTACCTCCATTCTTTATTACATATTTAGTACATAAATAAATATGAATGTTGTATTTGGAACACTTTTTTTGCTTTGTGAGAGATGACACTGTAATATTCACAAACTTATAAGTACATGATATCACATAACATTTTGCCAGTGCGGACGGTACTTGCTTCATGATACATTACCCGTGTTAAAATAGATCGCTTACCAATTGCAGAAAAGGTTGATATGGTATTTATGTATGGCTATTGTGATCAAAATGCTCAACGGGCCTGTGCTATGTATGTTGATCGTTATCCTGGAAGAATCATCCAAGTGTCCGGACCTATTGTCAGACGGTTATGTTATTTAAAGAGACAGGACTTGTTCAGGCACAAGTGAAACATCAACCATGACCTCCAACAAATGATGATGCCGAAGTAAGTGTTTTAGCTACAGTTGTGACTAATCCGTGCATCAGTAGCAGACAAACTGAGCGAGAATCAGGAATCACAAAACCGTCAGTGTCAAGAATTCTACATCAACATAAATTTCACCCGTACCATATTTCTATACACCAGGATTTGCATGGTGAAGACTTTGAACGTCATGTATAGTTTTGCCACTGGGCAGAAAATAAATTGCGGGACGATAACAGATTTTTTCACCCGTTCTGTTTAATGACAAAGCGACATTCACAAACAGAGGTGACGTAAACTGACATAAAATGCACTATTGGCCAACGGAAAATCCACGATGGCTGTGACAAGTGGAACATCAGCGACCTTGGCGGGTTAATGTATGGTGCGGAATTATGGGAGGAAGGATAATTGGCCCTTATTTTATCGATGGCAATCTAAATGGTTCTTACGTTTCAACATGATGGATGTCTGTCACATGGCTCATGTGCAGTTGAAGCGGTCTTAAATGGAATATTTAATGACAGGTGGATTGGTCGTAGAAGCACCATACCATGGCCTGCACGTTAACCGGATCTTACCGGATTGTGATACACTGACAATGCCTGCAAACATGCACGAGCTCTCTCTCTCTCTCTTTGTGGTTTTAGGGCGCACAACTGCATTGGTCATTAGTGCCTGATTCTGCTCCTATATTGACTCAAAAGAACAATGTTAAAAAGGTGCCGACAAGGATAATTTCAGAATATCACTAAAACGAGGAATAAAAAATATCAATAGAAGGAATTAAATATCCTTGGACAAATTAGTCATATGTATAAAACACAAAACTAGCAGCTGTTCGTGCGTCATCAGCTAAAATTTCCTCCTAAGTGGATAGCAGATTTACTGCAACACTAACATGATGGAAATTGGGGCAGAACATTAAAACATGACGCACCGTCATCAAGTGACCGCAGGAACACAATGGTAGGGGATCGCCTGTTAATAAGTGTCGGTAGCTGAACCAGCACTGACCGATTCTCAGCCGGGCCAAGATGACCTCCTCCCACCACGAGGAGGGGGGGCAGGGGGGGAGGTGGTCTTCCAAGCTTTCAGGATCAGTTTTATGGTTCTAAACTTATTGTCATGAAGCAAGGAACACAGCCTATGCCAGGACGCGAAAATATGCCGGCAAATAGCCCCTTGAATGTCGTTTGACGGGACACAAACGGTAGCTGTCCAAGGTAGGAGAGTTGCAGCCCTGGCTGCAACGTCAGCATCCTCGTTCCCCGGCACACCTCCGTGACCAGGTACCCACAGCAAGCGAACGCAAAAGCCGTCTTCAGCTACCAATTGAAGGGAGTGTTGGCTTTGGTGCATGACAGGATGGACTGTATATGGCTCTCCAAGACTCTGAATGGCACCGAGTGTCAATGCATGTAAGAACATTACTGAAGACGAACTACTCGCTGTTGAGAGGAATTTCGTTACGTGTATTACCAAATGCATTAAAGTTTAAGGACATCATTTTGAGCATTTATTGAAGTCATGAGGTCATTACAGGTAATCTCGCAGTAACAGCATGCATTCTCATAATGTATGATAATTTCACATTGGAACAACCGAAATAAAGTTCAATGTACCTACGTTCTGTGATTTAATTTAAAAAACCTACCTGTTATCCACTGTTCATCTAAAATTGTGAGAAATATGTTTGTGAATATTACAGTGCCATATATCATAAAGCCAAAAAAGTATTCCTAATAAAACATTCATATTTATTTATGTACTAGACAATAAAAAAGGGGGGTACCTATTAAAAAAAATGCAGTTAGCACACACAACTCTACACAAATGCTGCTGCTCTGTCATTAAGTGCAGGTTATCAGCTACTGTGTTGTCCACGGTGAGAAGCAATGCCCGGAATTTGGTTTTTACTACACGCTCTTGAGACTGTCCCCAAAATGAAATATCATGTGCATCTACTCCACTTTCAAAGCTATTAATTCCCATTGTGCAGCCATAATCATACTGGAAACCTTTTCAAATGGACCCCTGGAGTACAAATCATAGTTCTGGTAATGCACCACCCTTTCCTTACCTTTTTCGTGATACTGCAGTCATCTGTACCTTTGCCTATTGCTATTTGATAACTTCTTACCTCAGTATCATTTGTTGTGTGTATTTCAGATAGCACCAACTGTGTCCTTAAAAATACAACAAATATATGTAATTTTGTCAAAAGTTGGCTGAAAGTTGACCTTTATGGGTCAAAAAGATAGAAGTATGGCTTACATGAGCAATAAAAACACATTTTACTACACTACAATGCAAGAATGTATGCAAAAATTATTGTAAAATTTGGGGGAAAAGTTATTCGTCATTATACATCTGGGTCCTATTTCATCCCAATTTGCCTCATGACACTTGCCATTGCCTTTGATGCTCATTTGTATTTTAGTGTGTGCAGTGTTATTCTGTAAAACGCACAGTGTTTCGTCCATTTAAGTAATCCACTTAGATTGGATAAGGTATACAGCAGTATTTGAACAACCTAGATTCCTGAAAGCTAATATTTGAGGAAGCCAATGATCTGAGGATGGGTACATGCTAATGAATGTTGAACACTTCCCCTACCCGAAGAACAGAGGACCTGCCTTGTTCTGATGACATAACAACACACTAGACAGCTGTCATCTTTTCCAGCAGAAAAAAATCTCAAATGATACACTAAATTGCTACGGATCAATGAAACTTTCAGAATGTTCAGAGGCACTTTTCATTGAATTTAGATCTCTTGTGTTGTTATTTCTACAGTGGTGGTAGTGGAGAACAAAGTTCAGATTCAGTTTATTCATCATTGACCACTTACTGTGGAACAGGTGTACACATTTAAATATACAATTATTAATAATAAGAAATTTACAGTGAGTTTTTTTCTTACAATTTAATTCCAGATGGTCAGTTTTTACATACTAATGCCAATAATGTTTCTTTCTTGTAGTTCTGCTGTGTTATAAAATAATGTTCAATTGACCAGTCAAATGTTAACTATGAGGATATTACAGAGCAGGCTCATCCAAGATTTTCACCCTACAGGTGCAAGGCAGTTTGTTCATCACCCCATACGCAAGCGTGTCTTGCTATTATAGGCAGAGGAACCAACGAAAACAAAATAATAGAGGAAGCACAGCTCTGTAAATGTGGTCGATGAGTAGTAAAACAAGCATACAATTTACTGTTTAGGTAACAATTAGTGCTTCTATTGCAGAATTACTATGCAAAGCTTTAGAAAATAATATCCAAATAAAGAATCAAAGAACAACTTGGGTAGTTTTCTGACCCAAAGGTTGATTCTATTAGTATTGCACACGCACTGCACCATACATACAGTAGGTGCCTTCTGAAAGATATATCATTCCCTTAAATGAACTTGTGTCATAAATAATGTATTTTAGAAATAATATTATGCAAGGGATATAAAGTCTCAGTCTTACTGTTAGTCATTACAAGTAAATATTTTTTGCTGTACTTCATGCAAATACTTTTGTATCCCTTTTCAGAGTTTAGATATCGGACCCTCAGTTTGCTGTTTTGTATGCAATAACTTTAATTTACCAAGTTTGCAAAATTATAAAAAAAGAAATAGCATTAAAGTTATAAAGACATTTAATCCTTACATCTTCTTGAAGGCAATTAACATATTACTAGTTTTTCTTTTTCGAAGAAATGGTTTTTTTTCTAGGTTTGGAACAATTCCGGGAGACTTAACCTCAAAGAATTAGTCAAATTTTTATCCCTAAGTATTGAACGGTTCTTAGTTTTAGCAGGCTTTAAAAAGGAGAAAAAGTGCTCACAAATGTAAGTGGAACCAAACATTGAGAGAACTTTGGCCACATGCTTATGCAAAAGAGGATAAGTCTCATGGAAAACAGCTGTAAAAGTCATCCAAAGTTTTACACATAAGAAAGCAGTTCTTCAGGTGGATATTGCACTGCAGGTAAATCAGCTCTAGTTGAATCACTTGTGAGACATCCTCTGTCCGAAGAGAAAATAGGTGAACAAATATATCTAAGGCCTGCTGAAGCTCACTTATATCCAAAAATCTATTTTTATACTCTTCTTGCAATTCGCAAATGATTTGAATATAGTCTAAAAAATTCACATCTTTAATGCTGTCTAATGCAGCAAAGTGCCCATAATTCTCATCACACAATGTCTTTCCCACAAAATATTGAAATGCTTTAATAGTCTGCACTAAATCATAGAGATTTCGCCTTGGAGCGAATTAAGTGAAATGTTTGAAGTATTTAAATGACAAGTTTGGTCATTCAAAAAAAGCCAAAGTCACTACCCACTTCGGATCATGAAGTAATTCTGGCCATCCTTACATTTCTAAAAAGGTACAGATTTCATTCCTCAAGAAGAAAAACTGATGAAGCTGATAATCTTTGCTCTCCCCATTTGTGCACGTGTAAGATGAGGCACAAGGTGGTGTAAGAAGCACAAGTGACCACAAAACCGAGTAACTGTTTTCCCTATTGCTGAATGTATTAAGCAGTGTCAAGTAATACGCATAAAGTAGATCGCACACAGTAGATCGTTAGTTGGAACAGCGAACAGAAAGAGACCTCACATGGGACGTGTTGTTCTACATGGTGCATGCCAGACATGCTGTCTACTTAGTCACTACATACTATTCTAATTTTTTTTAAAGAAGGACAAATATGGTACATATATACCTGAAAGCATTAATAATTATAACAAAATGCACAACAAATCACTTTTGGGAAAGATATAAGAAAACTATCAACAGAGCAATAAATCATCTGCACTAGCTCCACTTGTCTTGCTCTCTCTCATATTTCTATTTTTCACATCGACCATATTCTGTAGTAAATACAGAAATTTACTTTTGCATTCCTTCAGAGACAACAGGTTCTGCCCGATACATTTAACTTTTTCATACATGCGGGACAATACCTCAGCTTAATAACGTTTGATGTTTTGCTTTTAGTGTTCTACATAAACACTGAGCCTTCTTTACTGTATCTGCTTACGTGACCACAAGCTAGCCATGTTCTCTTGGCACTGTGAGACTGAACTATTCCAACACTGTACTGAACCGTGACATACTGTAAATGCCATGGGAAAAACTGAGTGATGTAGGGCACTGTCTTGAAATTTAATAGTTCCTGTGCCCTAGCACAAAAAAACTGAACAAATTCTCTCGTGGATAAAGTTAATTTTTGTTTGTAATAAATAATGTATACTGGATATCATATTTGTAATAAATTGATAAACAGATCCATAAACCATAATTAAAAATATTTTTCCTCCACAGCTCATGATGCTAACCACTGTGCTAATCTATCTTCTTAAAAAGAAATAACAATGAATATCAGATAATATATTGAATTAACTAGAAAGTACCAGAAAAATCTGAAATAGGTAGACACGAACCCGAGCAACTTGCTGGTTTTGCCTCGCAGCCTGTGACGCTACCAACTATGCCATTTCCCCACTCCATTACACAAACTTTATATGTGATACAGAGTGCAACATATGCAGCTACAACACAATGTAATTTGTTATTTAGCTATGACATAGCATCACAAAGATGCTCCTTTGATAGAATGGCATTGTACTGCAGCTAAGAACAATATTCTAATCATGGTACACAAATTATCACACTGACAAGCGTTAAAGACAATAACCTTTAAAGCTATCAATATGTAGTTTCCTACAATTTTATTGTAACAAAACTATATCTGAAACGATGCATTTTCATAAGTTCCTCAATTTTCTTATGCTTTAAAAAGTTTATATTCATACATCATACACTACAATAAAGAAAAGTACAAAATACGGAGTTTAGTTTGCAATGTGGTGGCTCAGACATTCTGCTAGTCAGGTGAAAACCAAGTTGCATCTCATTGGCTACATTCCACTCCACAAAGCAAAACACTAACATGCCAGATCCTACAGTTCACGCTTTGAAGGGTAGTGGAACATGGAATTCCACGCTTCGATGTCAAGTTTCTAGACCACGTGTTTCCACATCCCATGAGATGACAGCTTTAGTGAGGAGCACCTATTCATAATTGACAGAATATTGCCCACTGTTGCTTAAATGTGTGTGGAGCAGTGGCAGCCAATGGTAGCTGAAGCTGGGTGTTGCACCCAAGTTTCAATGTTACATTTTTATATGGGATGCAAGGGAGAAATTCTTCATCTCAGCACCTGACCTCTTGACATTTGTCAAGATATAAACATCCCTATAACTCTTGGTGTCTGAAAATTACAATATTAAATTCTCGCAAATCCAATTGACAACCCTGTTACAAAATATCTGTGGCAGAGTGCATGCTACAATTTATCAATAATTGTGACATACTGAGCCAAAATAAAACTCTTTTGTCATTTAAAAGACTGGAAACAAGACATATTATACATTTTATAAGTACACTTATTCTTACCTCATCTGTACCGACAACTTTCCGTCCTATTTTTTTATCGATACAAATTTATCAGTCCCGCTGATTAGTTTGCTATCTTTATCACAAGATCCCTTTCAACGGAGAGCATCGGCAAAGTTGACAATCTTTCCTGGAGCATATAGTTGAATAAGAATGATTTCATTCTTTTCAAAGTTGAAAAGCATGTTTGTGCTTTGACTGACATAGTGTGAATATCTTCCCTACGCTGTTTTTTATTATAAACTCTGCCAGACTAAGAGCACCAGATAATGACCTAAATTGGAAGGTAATTTGTGAATGAAACAAAATTATTACCACTGCTGATGAAATGTTAGTACTGGGTAACACAATGACATACCTGAGAAGAAAGAATGCTAAGAGAAGCATTGGAAGAAGTGGCCCCTGTAGAGCGGTGCCACATAGAGTGCTGAGAACTGCTCCTGGCCAGGGGGTTCACAGATGGGCCGAAACCCCCTGTAATATGACAGGCGAGCGTGTTACGCTGTGCTACGGTCGGGCCCGGACATGCCACTTCCACAGGCATAATGGGCCGAGCTGTTCACCAGAGAGTTGAAGGAGTACGGTAAAAACCCCTCAGCTGGTCACAGGGCCGGCAGAGGTTTTCAGTGCATTACAGGGCAACAGATCGTGCACAACCAAAAGCAGCTGATTAGAACTTAATTCGTGGTATAGGTTAGGCTTCCTAAAAGGAAAAATCGCACTGTTGTGTTTTACAGCCCACTTTATATTTGCCTGTAGTTTTATGATTTTTTGCAAACATTTCAGACAAAAATAATAAAAATTATTAACTATATGGTTACGAATCTACTATTGTGATAATATCTATGCACCCAACATGTAATATTCTTTCTGACCATATTTTAACAAACAGCCGGCTGCAGTGGCCGAGCAGTCTGCGGTACACCAGTCACAGTCAGCACGGCTACTACGGTTGGGGATTCGAATACCCCCCCCTCGTCTTTACTATAAGGTAGTTCATAAGTTAAGGGACTGATGACCCCGCAGTTCAGTCCCTTCAGCATAAACATTTAAACAAACAGCCAAAATTATTTGGTATTTGATAGCTTTGACAAAAATACTAGTTTTTGAACTTTTACCTCTAAACTATTATTTTAATATCTCTCCCACACCTTCATTATCTTTTTCCATTAAAATTTTATCACCTGTTTTGCTTTGGTAATTTGCTCTAAGTTTATTTTCTTTGCCTGTACTGGTTACGAATGATTAGCCTGGAAGGAACGTAGCATACATTCAGCATTAGGAAATCAGTCACACAATATCCCTCACTCGAAATTCTCTTTTGCATACACCACATTGCTTTGTGTGTTTGATGATTTTCTTATTATAACTCAAGCATTGTCATTTCAAAGCAATGGTGCACTGAAATTTGTCAAAAACCCGTCATTCTTACAACAATGATTATAATTAAATGTCTAAAAATGCCATGTTAGGAGATAACACCTGCCATCGATGGTAAGATATTTACGGATTACTCTTGCAGCTGTTCGGTGTTGGGTAATGGGCGGTGAATTAGTTTGTGATGCATGAACATGTCAAATGGTGATTTAAAACTTTCTGGGCACAGTGGCTCAGCGTGCTCGTTCAGAGGGTTGCCAATATATCTCAGTATGCTCGGTCAGAGGGCTCGATGCCCTCTGTAATGAAAAAACTGAATCAATGACGAAACGATCAAAATAAAACAAAAACTAACGTCCAAAAAATAGACGAAGATTACTCACCAGGTGAAGGAGCACAGGTGTGACAGCATCACAAATAAATAAATGAACACACACACACACACACACACACACACACACACACACACACACACACACACACACACACAGATTTGCTCTTTTAGCACAGAACAAAGTAACATGAACAAAGTCATATCTGAAATACAGGAAAGGTAATACAATCTACATTATAAGCGTCCATAGCAACAATACCAAAGAAAAATTTTAGTAGATGCTTTGATTCTAATTAATGACTTTCAACATATTCCATAAGTAGTGAATAACTGCTTGAAAAGAAAAAAGAAGAAGCAAGGTAATTTGTTGCTATGTATACACTTCCGTTTCATTAAGGAACAATAGTTGCCACAGAAATCTAGGACTTCATTTCTATGTGAAACTACCAGTATCAGCATGTTGTTTAGGTTATTCATTGTTACAGTATCCTCCCAATTTATGTGCATATCCTTCAGAATACCATTGTTCAATTCACTGTTACATATTTAACAGCATGTTTACGAAACTGAACAAATGCACATTTTACAGGGAGTACTCTTAGATATGCACAACTCTATAAACATTGCAGAACACAGCTCTATTTACTTAATAGGGATGCCCGAAACCCTTTTAGGCGTCAAGTCGAAAAAAATTGGTAACGGCGGGTTTCGAACAACAGACCATGTGCATCACAACACAATGAACTGCATACAACACACCATGCTGCACACTACTCTACAGTGGACAATTACGTAACTGTTCCTTAATTCTCATGCTATTGATAACAGTTGTTAACTGTTAATACGGCATTTTAGACACTAGATTATAATTTATTGTACTAATAACAACATGTTTTTGTCAATTCTTCAGTGTACCATTGCTTTGAAATGACAACGCGTAAGTTATAATAGAGAATCGTACAGAAAGTAAGATGGCACATGCCAAAGAAAGTTCTGGGTGAGGAATGTCATGTGATATCTCCGAACAGCTGGTTTACGTAAAATCAAGTGACAGTGTCAAATCGCCGTTATTTTTGCAAGATATCTTTAACAGTACAAGTTATGGAGAGAGAGAGAGAGAGAGAGAGAGAGAGAGAGAGAGAGAGAGAGAGAGAGAGAGAGAGAGAGAGAGAGAAAAGAAGAGTGAAGTTTTAGAGAATTTTCTCTTCTACAAATTCAATTTTCCTGTCAGATGAATGGTTGAGCCATTATTTACATTTAAATTTTGAGCTGTCAAAAGGCCAAAAGGCAATTGAAAAGGCCCACTACCGTAACGTAAAGTGGACCAAAAAACCTAAGGAAAGAGGACATACATAGATTCAAAAAATTGGGAATTGTACAATATTGAAACACTGGTGTGCAAATTGTCTAGCTAATTACACTGGTATTGAGTTTGACCCCATAAATATTACTCTCTGGAAGCTTACTATACCCAGGCCACTGAAACACATTACGTTAAGGTCATAGTTACCTGATGTTATGCCTGTGGGGGAGTGATCTGAAACGTATAAAAATACACCTTCTTCTTGAGCCAAGATCACAAGTATCAATTTATTTATTTGTCATGACCGGTTTCGATGATACATATCTTCTGAAGATGATGATATATATCATCCAAACCAGTCATGACAAATAAATAAAATTATATTTGGGATCTTGTCTCAATAAACTCAAAGAAGGTGTAATTTTTACACTTCAAGGCCACTCAAGCAACACCTTTATGTGGACATTATGATTAATAAAAAAAGAGAAAATTGAGGGGTTGGAGCTTCTAAACAAATCAATTCAAAATGCACAGGAACACTTGTTCCCACTGTGTTTATCGAAGATACTGCCAAGTTTACAGCATTTGTCAAATGACCTTTAAGTGACCTGCCTCAGTCATCCAAGTTTATACTCCACTCCCCACCTAATCCAACCAGTCCAAGCATGCTGTGACCAACAGTGGCGAGGCAAAAAAATATATTTCATGATTTATTGGCACACCTTGTAATTACAAACAACATTTTATCAGCACTTAATCAACAGGCAGCACGACAGATATATGTACTCATATCGTAAATGTGTGCCAAGAGTTACAATGCAAAGAGGATCTAACACAAAACAACTTCAAACTCTAGAATTGGTAACAACATTTTTTAGGTCTTCTGCCCTCCTTGTTTCAGTGTAGACCAGTTAGTTGAGTAGTGCGGAAAGATGTTCTTTGTATCACACAAAACACCTATTTGGCTATTTGTCACTCTTCACTTCCTTCTGCAGCAGTTGGAAAGTTTCTTATGGGGACACATTTTTTTAAACACTTTCTTAGCAGCAACATTTTCAATTGATGTCTACACAATCATTTCACCCCATTGTTACCAGCCACTGTAGCCATCTCATTTATGGAGTGTCACAACCACAGCCCAACACTGTGTCTTATGATCTCCCCTGTTTAAAGAAAAAGTTTAAATGAGTTTACATTTTCTTTGACTATGCAGTATTAAGGTAATTACATCAAAAGAGAAGAAAGAAAGAAAGAAAGAAAGAAAGAAAGAAATGTTAATGAAACATGTAAACGATTTTGGGCATTATTTGCCAAGTTTACAAAGTGGATCAGCAGTAACTTTTGACTTACCTTATGAACAAATCATGTTATATACCAAGTAAATTTATACATAGTGAAACTTAAAAAACAGCAAAAAATTTGAATTATTCTCTTGTCCAAGAACTGACCTTAAAATTATGTGGAATTAATATTCTTCCCTATTGATGAATTTGGGGCCACTCTAATGAGTTTTGGAAACAATTACTGAAGCACTTTATTGTAATTTTCATTTATTGTGTTCAGTCACGTCCACTCAATTCTCCTGTAAAACAGAAATTAAAAATTTATGTTACACTAAGATGAACTGAAATAACAAGTAATAGCATTGTCAAATTGAGTAATGTCTCCTATCTCAAGAATATCACTTAAATAACTATGTTTTAACATAGTAATGTGGTTCATAAGTGGTACTGAGATAGCATCAAATGTCAACAAAACACAAATACAATCAGCTATGCAACAGCAAAACACTACAGAGGTTTTTTGATAGACTGTTGTATATTATGTTTACATGTAGACTGAAGCATTATGTGAAAATTTGAATCATTGTCAAGATTCTAACCCAAGTCTCCTGCTACTAAGCAGGAGACCAAGATTGAAATCCTGGCCTTAGTACAGATTTTCACAGGTTGTTTCAGTCTGCATAGATACGGGGGCAAATTAAAAAGTAAGTGACACTTCCTAGTTAAGGCCATTTATTGATCCACATATACAGAGGCAACATGCCTATGATAACATACAATGTAAGTTGTATTTTCTACATAATCCTTATGAGACTATAAACATTTCTTGGAGTGGACAACCAACTTTCTGATTCAGGTTATGTAGAAATCCCCTTCAGCATTATGTAACCACCTGGCTACAGCTCCATTCACACCATTTTGAAATCGTCCATAGTGATACATTTTCATGATAATCACATGTCACTAGGTCTGAACTGTACGAAGGCTGCTGCCATACCTCCCACTTAGATTGCTGTAGCAATTATGATGTTTGGTGCACTGTGTATGGTGTGTGTAACAAAATCACACCAGTGCCACACACTTACCATGTGTTTGACAAGATAAAAAAGTATCTTGGCGGACGATGATTCCGAAACAGAGGAGATGAGACCAACTGTAATTAGGTGGTTACACATCAATGGAGACGCTTCTCATGTATCTGAAATAAAAAAAGAGTTGGTTGTCCGTTCCAAGGAATGTTTAGTGTCTTAGGGACTATGTGGAAGTGAAATTACATAGCAATGTTGCATTTTTGTATGTGGTGTAATACATGGACATAAGCAGAATTGTAACTTACTTTTTGATTCATCCGCGTACATCACTGATGTTTGTGACACGAGGGCCCCCTCATTTCAATCAGTGCTCCAACCAACCGACATTCTTCACACAGTGCATTTATTAATTACTAAAATTAAAAATGATGTGGGACCTGCATTTTCCTTACAAATTATACCCATTCATGATTTTCTATTTATGAGATTTACACCTTTAACATTATTTTATTTTATTTTACTGTGACAGAGTAATTTTCTGAGAAGAACCGAGAGTCACATCCTAAGTTGTCTTCAATATGACAAAGTTTTTATTTTTTCATACTCTGCAATATTAATTCCAAAACCGAAATTATATATATCAAAATGATGTTTCTTAAATAAAATCTAATGAGCCAAAAAACTTGCAAAAATACCATACTGTACATACAAACTGATTTCACACACTGATTCCCTATCCCAAATAAAAGGAACTTTGAAGAGTTAGCCACTTCATTAAACACAACTACTGAGAGGATTTCTTAATTGTCATTTCAACAATTATTAACTAAGCATGTCTTAACTACACCTAAATTCCTACTCTCCCAGCCTGTCTGTGCCAAAGAATACTTTGAGCACCATTGACACTTCCTCCTCCAATTTTAACTGTGTAAGGTTCACAGAAAAAAATTATTGCCTATATGCCTCAGTGTGGGTTCTAATTTTTTTTGGTGGGATTTTTTTGCGAAATATACATAGAAGGAAGCAATATATTTGTTGACTCCTCGAGAAACTATGCTCTTAGGATGTTGATAGGAACCAGTACCACAATACAGAACACCTCTTTGCATTGTCTGCCACTGGAGTTTCCTAATTATTTCTGTGATCCTTTCTCACTTACTATATGAGTCCACAATGAAGCATGCTGCTCTCCATTCGATCTTCTCTGTCTTCTGTAGTACAGATTCCACACTTGTGAGCATATCCAAGTGCTGGCCAAATGAGAGTTTTGTAACCTACTTCCTTTGTAGATGGTCTACACTTCCTAAGGATTCTTCCAATGAATCTCACACTGGCATCTGCGTTACCCACAATTAGTTTTATATGGCCTCTTATGTCTACTCTCAGATATTTTATGGAAGTAACTGCGTCCAATGTTTGTCCTGCTATTGCATAACTATATAATAAAGGATCATTCTTTCTATGTCAAAACAGCTCTTTTCACATTCATGGAATTTATGACATTAACTGTGAATGGGTAACAATGAAAATGTGTACCCAGTCGGGACTCTACCGCAGGTCTCCTACTTTCTAGGCACTGGAGACACAGCGATCACCAAACCTGCACGAAATTACTCAAGTACGCCTCCCATCATCAATACGTTGCTAATCCTCCTGCATTTCACCATCCTCCTCCAGTGTTGCAACCTCTCAATATCCTACATCATCCACAAAATGCCTCATTTAACTTCTGATGTAATCTACAATGTCATGTATATATATTGAGAAAAGTAAAGACTATCTCCTTGGGGCACAGTACAAATCACTTTCACACCTGAAGACTTCTCTCCATTCATAATGATGTGCTGCGTTCTGCTAGTTAGAAACACTTCAATCCAGTCACACAGTTATCTGTTATTCCATATACTCACACTTTGTCCATCAGGCAATGGTGCAGAACCCTGTAGAACGCCTTGCAAAAGTCAAGAAACACGCATCTACCTAGCCTGAATCTACTAGCCTCAGGATCTCATGGAGGAATAATGTGAGCTGGGTTTTACATGACCATCGCTTTTTGAACTATGATGATTCCTACAGGAGATTTCCGGTGTCCACAAATATCACAGCACACTACTACAGAAAGTGTTCCAGAATTCTACAACTGACCAACTTCAGATTTATATGGCTATAATTTTGCACATTTTATCAACAACCCTTCCTGAAATTGGGAATGACCATCATTTCGAACAGAATGCTTCCCTCCTCTAGAGACCTATGGTACACTCCAAGCAAAATTGAACTGGTACCTCATCAGGTCCAGCAGCCTTTCCTCTTGAGCAATTTCAATTGTTTTTCTATCCTTCTGACATTTATTTCAATATCTGCCATTTTGTTGTCTGTAAAACAGTTTAGAGAAGGAATTAAGGTACAGTCTCTTCTGTGAAACAACTTTGGGGAAACACATTTGGTATTTCAGGCTTTTGTGTGTCATCCTCTGTTCCACCACCATTATGATCACAGAGTGCCTGGAGACATGGTTTTGACCTGTTTACCAGTTTGATGTAAAACCAAAATTTCATATGATTTTCTGCCAAACTGGTACACAGGACTTTGATTTCAAAGTTTCAAGTATTGAGAAATCTGCCCTGTTTCGCTTTTGCTACACAGGAAAATCTTACTACCTTTTTGATATATCTATTTACAATTGTATTCATTGATGTTCTAATGACCTTATAATCGTTGATACCCTGTTACTCACAAGTAGAAAATACAGATAAAATTTTCTGGTACCTGATATATATATTTTCACTTTCAAATTCCTATTTCCTTAATTTTTCCCGGTATAATGTCACTGCGGTTTTTCACCACAAAAATCTTTTAGTGTGGAAGTCGACAGACTTCTCGAAACATATTCATGATATGTTTTATTTAGCGAGCTAGAATTATATGAAGTAACTACCCTTCATAAACCTGTATAATTTCAACCTGGTTTGATGCATATAGAAATAATGTATGAATACTGACAATGACAGAAAATTTATTACAAAATCAGCAACAAGTCCATGCAGACATTCAGTATAACTTAATGTTGTTAAGTAACCTCAGAGATGTGCTCTGTTAGTCCCAAGTAACCTCACACCTGAAACATGCAAAGAACATGTACACTAAAGCAGAGCCGCGCAGCGCGCCACTTTTACCTGCCCGAGCTCGCCTGCGTCTGGCCGTTGCGCTCTGCTGCCCGCACCAAGGGTAGTCGGGCCCCACTGCACCGGGCACAGAGCGAGTAAGCTGCGGTGCGCCGCAGAGTTCCGGCACTTGCCGAGCGGGTGGGTACCCGCCGGGCCCGTGCCCTCTTGGCTCGGTGCAACAGTGCTACAGAAGGCGCTGCGAGCGCTGGAATGCAGCACTGCACAAGACGTTGTATTAATCAGAACGTAGGCATCGCGCACGTTTTTGATTGCCTACATAGCAATTTATACGTTATTGCTATGTCTGAAAAAAAATAACAAACAGGACAGATCATACCAACGTGCAAAGAGTAGACACTACTTAAAACAAGAAAGTTTCTAATATTCCTTTATTGGTTAATCTTTTTATTGTAACAACCATATATTCAGCCAAAAGACAATTAAGCTCTGTAGTAAAGCTGTAATGTTATGTAGAGCTTTTTTTTTTTTTTTTTTTAATTCCTGAACACAGTGCCTCTTACCCAAACGTTTTTGTCCTATTACCATATTGCAGATATATAGTAGTTTAAACTCCACCTTATTAAAATTAAATAAAGTGAAATACAAAAATAATAGATGAAAACGTTTCTTACTGGTACGTACAACTAATGCTTTTTGTAGTTTACGCATCAATGGTTTCATACCGAAAGGGCAAATTCAGGCTTTTGCATAATGGGGAGGTGCAGTATACAATATTAAAGTATTTTACACTTGTCTGTTAACCTACAAGTTTTTGTTATGGGATTAAACGGCTAAACTTTTTAGTAGAGGATCCACAGACGTTCAAGCGAGTCTCTGGTTACTTTCAACGAGAAGAGTGTTTTTGTATTTATTTGTATGTAAGTGTTAGAAGTGAAAGTCATTTTGCACGAGTGAACAAGACATGTAATAAATGTGTTACCTCTAAGCAATACCAAAGATTTATGTGACAAAGTTACTGGACATTTCCAGAAGCTATTACTATTAATTTGCAGTTATATGGATTCTAAAATTATTGCTCCTTCCAAGAGATTGTGAATCCCATTGGTATTAGTAGACAAGGACGGGAAATAATGTTTGAAAGTTTTTCAAGTCCCTCCAAATGTTCTTCAGTTATGTTCTTGACATGTTGTTCTAAAGAAAGATGATTTCCACCAGCAAGTCGTCGAAGTTATTGAAGCACTCATTTTGAATGAAATTCTTACTCATTTCGTAAGCTACTGGCTTTTTAAAGAATTCCTGTTTACCTTGACAGAATTTTAGCTAGATAATTAGGACAACCTTGAATAAAATTAAATATTATCACATCATCATAGGGCATATCATTTTTCGTCACACACGACAATACGTAGATTTACCAAGAACAAAGAACTGAAGAGATTTAAGGTCTCATATTGCTCTTTATGTTAGAGCCATCACTTACTTTAATATTAAGTGAAACACTGTGCAAGTAAATACTAAGCAAAGTATAAAACTGCCTACAAACATATCGGAGCCAGGTAACGCGAAGCCGACGACTTGCAACAGGTTTAATATTTTGGCGCGAGCCGATACAGCTATCTTTTTGCTTCTGCAGCACAAAATTGGGCATCTTCTGCCTGCTTTTACCAGATCCGTTACTGCGCACGTCTTTTTTTTTTCTCTTTCTTTTTTCTTTTTACTCACAATTGATACTGCACTGACAATTCATTCAGTGAGGAAAAATTACAAGTATTTTGAAGATACATGCAATCTGTCCAGCGATACAAAACTGATGACTGCGGCCTAGAATGTCACCTCTCCGATAGTGGTGACTCCCTCAGGGTTTCAGCTCGCCCCAGCCAAAGGAAAAAGGTGGAAAAAAAAAAAAATAAATAAAAACAACAATGGACCACACGCCTTTATCAATGGACAGTAATTAGATTACTTCCCTTTGAGTGCTTGAGCGTAAGCTGAACTTTCCAACATTCTACCAGTTAATCGTTTCTAATGACCACGATTGCAACTGAACATAACAACCAGATCTTCCTTTTTTCTTCCAGCAAGGATACATGAAGCAATTTATCGAAATGTCAACAGAAACACTGTTAGAATACACGCTGAATATATACACTTGCTATCGCTACACTGATGCTATCTTAACTCGCAATTACTCATAAAATTAGACACCTCTATTTCACTCGCAGTAATGTATGGTCTAAAATGCATAGGTTTTTTAAACTGCCTGCTATCTTTTTCAATACACGATTTGTAAATGACGTGCACATACTTCGCTAATAGCGTCATTTTAAAACGACATTTACGAATTATGGAAAGTTGAATGCTTTGTTAGAAAGCTAATATTCTGTACTATCACATGTTCAAAAATCAGATTTTTGAACCACATAGTTTATTCAGAATCAAGTGATATGAATCTAAAATCTCACATGGAATGAAAAGTATACTCCCCCCCCCCCCCCCCATGCAAAGTAAAGCTTGTAAGGAAAAACTAAGTTCATAAACCGATGTGGGATGGTCATGTGTACTGTGAACAGTTTTTACAGCATGAAAATCAGAATAGTGGATTTCCCGCTAAGTGACAAGGGCGGCTCGGTGGGTACCCGTGCTAGCGCACACGCACACACACACACACACACACACACGCACGCGCGCGCACGCGCGCGCGCGCACGCACGCGCGCGCGCGCACGCGCGCGCGCGCACGCACGCGCGCGCGCGCACGCACGCGCGCGCGCGCGCACGCACGCACGCGCGCGCACGCACGCGCGCGCGCGCACGCACGCGCGCGCGCGCACGCACGCACGCGCGCGCGCGCACGCACGCGCGCACGCGCGCGCGCGCGCGCGCACGCACGCGCACGCGCGCGCCGCGCACGCCCGCGCACGCCCGCGCACGCCCGCGCACGCCCGCGCACGCCCGCGCACGCCCGCGCACGCCCGCGCACGCCCGCGCACGCCCGCGCACGCCCGCGCACGCCCGCGCACGCCCGCGCACGCCCGCGCACGCCCGCGCACGCACGCGCACGCACGCGCACGCACGCGCACGCACGCGCACGCACGCGCACGCACGCGCACGCACGCGCACGCACGCGCACGCACGCGCACGCACGCGCACGCACGCGCACGCACGCGCACGCCCGCGCACGCCCGCGCACGCCCGCGCACGCCCGCGCACGCACACAAAGGTTCGGCACACAATCAGAGCGAGTGTTGGCCGCACTTCTATAGTGCTACAATGGTCTGAATTAGAGTATTTGAAGAGTGTGTAATTTGTTGTATTTGAGTGTGTGTTAAGCTTTCAGGTCACTATAGCAGGTGATTGCGTTATGTGGTTAGACTTGAGTGAGGTTATACTGGGCATCAACAGTTTTGGATGGTGTATGTTCCATGGTTTGATAGCAGAAGAGCTTTGTTACAAATGGGTCATTACTTTTTACATTTATGTTCACCAAGCCATCTACCGAGCCTCATGATTTTATTAAAAAATACTAATCGCTTGAAACCTTGATAATTTGCAATCTGCTGCATGATGAAAATTAAATCTTTCATCATATTTTTCATCTCACCATAGCGGTCTCCCTTGGTGCACATAAACCTCGTTTCAGAATGCTACACAACTGCTCCCAACATCGCCACACCATGACATAAGTACAGTATGCTTCTGCCTGTCGAACTTTTACCCAAACAATATGCCACTCAGGTTTTTGGGTAAAAGCTTGCACAATTAAGAAGTGACATGTCAAGTGTGTAAACCTTTTTCATGAATGGGAATAATTAAACACTGCATTAAACAGACCATTAAGATGGAATGAAGACTTGGGATCCCTGCCACAGTAATCAAAAGACAAATGGCAGCATAGTTAATATGTTTTGAAAGTGTTTATAGCTTTTTGATAGCAGTCATTATCACCGTTGATTCACCAGTTCTGAAACACTAAGTGAAACAGCACTGTTTCCTGATCACAGCATTTCACAATTAAAACGTTGGGTTGAATTTTCAAGAAATGCCACTGTATGTTGCTCCAATGATTATCCACATCTTTTTCTTCAAATACACATTGTATCACTGAACACAATCACAACACTGACACAAAACCAAAAACACAACTGTGAAAACTTTATTATTCACTGTGCATGTGTATGTTCTGCTTCTTTTCTTAAAATCCTACGTCAAATACACTGAACTATCACAGACTGCCACATTGGCTCTCACATCACACAAAATCCACACAATTAACCACAAACCAGGTTTGTTAGATGCCATTAACTAATAAATTAACTGTATCCACTGCAAATTATATGGCAATAACTTCAACTGACATTAACTGAAACTGTATTGTACCAAACTTTTACATCACATCACATTGTTCACAATTTTACTTGTTTATGGTAAAAACTCACTTTCTGATGCACTTCCATAACACTAACAAATTTTATTTCCTATCACTATTATTCAATATTACGAAGAGCAAATCTCACTACAGCACGAGTTCCCTTCGGCACCCTAATCCAATGGTTTCACAGGATATTACTTCAATTAATGTCACAAGTTAAGAATACTATATTTTGTTATTAATGAAGTACACTCCCAGTCATCTTTCACCACACACATTTAAATGAATTCATATAAAAATCTGTGTGCATCAAACTAGTAACACGTCACTCATTCGCTGGCTCTTTTCTTCCACAGATGCTTAACACAACACAAAAGCCACGATAACTCTGTTTTTGGCTCCCAGTCAAATGTTACACCTAGTGCAATATATTTCCAACACAATGAACCTTGAGTTACATTACCGATTGGTCTGTCCATTGTTCTAGAACACATTATTTCATTGAATCTTGCATATATTTGGCACAGTATAAGTGAAAGTCACTACCTTTCCCCTCAACCCACTCAAAGCAATCGAGTTTTTCGATTTCACTGAATTGAACATCAATGCTGAAAGTCTCCTTTCAATCACTTTTCACTCTGTCTCTTACTACTCTACACCAACAAATCGGACAAAATTCCATAGCTCCTGTGGTTGAGGCATGTTAAATGAATTAAAGCTACTGTTTTTGAAGCTCACAAAATTAATCCATATTTAACACAAAGCATTCAGAATATTGAAAACAATTGCCGAAACAGGATTATGGAAGGAGAGTATTAGTACTTTCATTAGTAATGGCCAGTTTATAGTCACATAGGACGATCCTACAGCTTCACATCTTATTAGCCACTTTGATATCCATTAATGCACAAACACACACACACACACACACACACACACACACACACACACACACACACACACACACACACTCACTCAATGAATATATTTTATATATTTGCACGCCAAAACCACCTTCCACATTTACTAACTCTAACCACTAACACAGATCTTCAGGTTTAATAAAATCACAAACAAACAAATTAAAAGACCCAAGGTGTTTCCAGTGTGATTCTAGCTAATGCAAATCATGAGCGAATAAACTGTAGCAACCTGACCCATATTTCGAAACTAAATGATGATAGACCGGGAATTCAATAATCAAAATTACAGTGAGAATCGCATATTACTACTAAAATCTGCTAGTAAAAGTCTAGAATAGGGTCAGCAGCATATTTATGATTTTTCATGCAGTAATGTTGTCAACTGTTGCAGTACGGTACGATGGGAATGAAGCAGTGTGATTAAATTATTTGTTTATGTGCACTGAGAAACAGATGCCATGTTTCGACGAAAAATAAGTACTCAATCCACGTTAGAGTGTCACAACCAAACTGCAACATTTCAATCTCGTTTTGACCTAGGGTTGTTCCACAGATCAGTAAGTCACCTTAAGTAAGATTTATTGTTACATTAGCTAGCTTGGGCAACTTGCGGTTGAACTGTGCAAAGTGGACTGTAAGTTACATTCCATATCATCCTATCACTACAAACATTTCAAAACTTAATACAGGCATAAATAAATACTACAGTCAACATATTCTATTTGTGAGAGTCGGCAACTGCACCAATATTTAAAACAAGTTATCTTATTTCAGGCAACAGTTGAGAGATTTTCTCATATGTTTCAATCCTTCTGGATCATCTTCAGAATCTTCTGGTTGAGTCCACAACCTGTATTGTGAGAAATACTAGTCACAAAACAGATGAGATGGGTAGCAGATGCAGCTAAAAGAGTCTGAAGATGTCCAGAAGGATTGAAACATGTAAATAAAATAATAAATAAGTGTAGCAACAACATTATTTAACAGATGAAGGCAATATCCTGTGTCAGTAAATTCAATTAGCACCTAAGATTGAAATTTTCATCTAGTGAATGAAAGTAACCTTAAATATACTCTATTAAAACAAATTTCTGCCATTTATGTAGTATCATTCCAAAGGGTACTGCAACATTTTATCTCTACCCCTCAAACATTATCTGTTAACTGGAAATATGGTGGTAACATGTAATCTCATTGTACTCCCCACTGAAGGTGTGAGAATCACGGTCTTTTGTTGAATAAATAAGCACACTTTGACATTCGTGAGGCAGTAAATGACTTTTTGATAATGGGTGGAATGTCAAGCCAAACAATGAAGAGGTGTAAGGATTACAACATATTATATCATACTTAGATGCCCATTATGGGCAATTGTATATGGAAGTACATTTGCCTTTTTTCTGTATAACAAAAAGGCAACCACCACTTAAATCATTGCTCAGGACTTCTATTTTCACTAAATGTTCTGTTCATTATGCTGGAGCAAATTCAGATTAATTTCTTAGGATTAAATTCAGATTACAGTCAGTGGAGATAAGGTTTATTACATCTTATATCTGCAAACACTAACACTTGCCTCACTTCTCCTGTGTGGACTTTGGGTCACATACCCATGCAAATTTTAAAACATTAAGCATTGCCAATTTTAATAACTGTCATTGTCACATTGATATTCAAACAATACACATACTGCCCACAGTTTTATGTCTTCCTCTGTCTCATTACTTTAGGCAGAGCGTAAGGGCAACTTATGTTGCCTGAAAAGGTAACACAGTAATCTTAGCTGAAATGCCAACAGACCAGTGACTTGCCACTAGCAATACATGATACACACAAAGAAATAAGATCTTTCTCCCAGATGTTGCAGCACATAACCACATCAAGCTAAATGAAAGTGTAGGCCAAATATATTTTTTTAGTTGTACTCTAATCTTCAGTAACAAAATTATGTAAATTTGATTTTCTGGACTTATGGTCTCTTATGGTCTCCATGACCTACTAACCAAGTCCAGAAACCTAATTCACTAGTGTGTGTTTATAAGAATAATGTAGCTTTTATGTTTACAGTTATCGAACATAGTATCAACACAGTTTGCCATACATTTTGAAACTTGATGAGTGAAAGTAATGCTATTTACCACTGTCATCAGTTCCAAGAGCAAGTTGTTAATTTCATTCAGCTGCTTACCACACAATGCACGTTTCATGTCACTAACTTTCATGTGCAATTACTTTCAGCACTTCACACTAAAAACAATACTTACGAACATGTATTGATCAGTAATGGTTGCTTTGCATAGTAAATAATTTGCTATGCACATGGTACCACCTCGATTACTTTAGACAACTAGCAATACACATGCCTGCATCTGCACAGCCTATCACCACCACCACCACCACCACCACCACCACCACAACCAAAAACCATATATTTGCTTGACACATCGACTAAATTACAGTTGTACAATATGAAAACACTTCACATCACAGATTTTTTATTTGTTATGAAACCAAACAAATTCTCACAGGCACTCTGATGCTGTTATCACTATTCACCTCAGATTACCTTTTGTGCACCAATTTAAATCTCATCACCAGACTGTTATCCTCAAATATAGTTTTGATTTAACACTGCAACCCACTGAATGACCAAGTTTGGAAAATGGAGGAAACAAAATTTCAGTATAAACTGTTGTGGTCATTTTCATCTTTCACATTACTACACATTGTGGGAAGTCTCAGCTTCACATACTTACCATATTTACTTCGTATACTTACCAACACAGAAGTATGATAATGTAAAACAGATTGCACAAGGCCAATATATGACCAAGTATAATATCACAACAAAATTTCATTCACATCACTCCACTGGCAGTTTTCTTTATTAAGCAACATCACTACACATTACACAATGTTTGCATTACATTTAAATCATCAGGTTTCAAAATTGTTTTGGGTTGTAAATCTCAGTTATTTAATTTTGTGGTTCAATTTTCAATCACTGATTTTGTAAGTGTTGTTTAGTATGGTGAAGCATTACATTAATGTTCAGCACAGCCATATATTTTGAAACTATTTTCCGAACAAGCTCCACGAGGCCTGTTGTCTATGAATCATTTGTCAACAGTTAGCCTCAAGGTAGAAAGTTCAGGCCAGGTCTTCTTGCTACATGTACTTTGTGTATCATTTATTAGCCTGCTAGCAAATCCACTTAGTATCAATGTTTCCTGGATACCCACTTTATGTATTACAACACACTTGACATCAACAATGCATGCCTAGTAAACAGAACTATAATCAAACACAAAAATGTCTTCTCACACGTGGTTAGTGCCCTGCAAAGTTGAAAAATTTGGATGGTTGGCCATACAACAAAATGACAAAATTCCCAAATTCCTTACAATAATGCATTGCCATTTCCTATATGCCATGTATGCTATGTGGAAAGTCACTGATTTTCAGCAATAACAACTGTTTTACTTAGATGGGAGAAATAAATGACATGACAACACGACTGAACACATTCATATTAATAATTTAAAAAAAACAGCCAAAGTTGCACACATCTGGTTCTTTTTATTTACGACCAGTTTGGGGCTTACCTGAGCCCATTATCAAGTCAAACCAATTCGATATCACCAATATACAAACGATACATCACTTGTAAAAGAAAATTATATTCCTTTTTTTAACTTATCATTATTCCACTTTCTACGCCAGGCATCAATTGATGCTGATGCCTGGCGTAGAAAGCGGAATAACGACACGTTTTTTAAAAAAGGGGAGTATAAAAATTTCTTTTGTACATGTGATGTATCGATTCTATATTGGTGTATCGAATTGGTTTGACTTGATAATGGGCTCAGGTAAGCTCGAAACTGGTCGTCAATAAAAAGAACCACCTGTGCGCAACTTTAGCTGTTTTTGAAATTATTAATAAAAATAGTAAGTTGCTGTCTTGAAACCATCCAACATGTTGGAATTTCATGAACACATTCATCTGCTTCAGTGGCGGACGAAGGCTGTCGGAGGCCTGGGGCGGCAGCAAAACAAAATAAGGCACCCCGTCCACTTGTAAATACATGTACTATAAAAAAGTAACTTTTGTGCGGTAGAGGCCATCCCAGGATGAGAGGTACAGGGCCAGTCTACAAAAAATAGATTTCCAGATTCGGAGGCCCCGGAATGAGAGGCGAAGGTAGCTCCAACTAAAAACGAGTCATTCTTTCGGGGTATTTGGAGGCCCCGCAAGACGAAAGACCCAGGGCGGATTTCCCCCCCCCCCCCTTAGTCCACCACTGAACTGCTTCATTCCATTATTTAATAGTAGTGCTTTCAGTTTTCATGTCTGAACTGATGATATTACACTTCGTGTAATTGGTAATTCAATATCACTTCTACAGTAGACTCCTGCTCATGATAACATGCAACATTCTTTAACTGTTACTATTTTAACTAACTTTACAAGAGGGAAAAATATCACAAATCACACTTTCGCCTTTAAGTAAAATAGGCTATGTCAGTTTTCAAAATTTATTTTTAATTTTATATATATTACTTACCAGTGAAAAGTACAATTTTCTTTTTGCTTTAGAAAACATCACAGTACTCAACATGGCAATGGGGGTTAGAATAGTTTATCTTTTAAAACACTACTATTACTGAGAATCACACATTTTAATACTTCCCATCAACCAACATTGGAAAGAAAACAATTGCATTATCTTACAAAATAACAAATAAGATTCTGTATCTACATAAGTAAACATATTTACTAACACACAAATTGCTGCAGTTCTCCATTGCTGTTTGTACCAGGCCATCTCTTCCACATCTAAGTGTAGGCCTTTGAGCTGGTTCCAGCTGTTCCAAAGGGAAGAGAAGGTTCACACCATCTTCAAACTGCTGCTTAGTATTTCTAAACAGTGATTATAATTACAGTTATAATTACAAAATATTGTAATAAAAGAACCTCTTCTCAGAATGGAATCAAGACAGGATGCATTACACAATTTAGTGTGTTGTAGATCCAATGAAACCTGTTTATTAATCTTAATCTATTATGTCCCTTTGTGACTTTTACCCCACATGTGACCAGGAAATTTGAGAACAAATGTGTGTCTTACTGACAGGTAAGCATGAAGCACCTCATGAACTGAGTCTGAAAAGTAAAGAAGGAAGGACTGCATTAGTCCAGTACTCACAAAAGAACCGTGAGCCCCTTTGGGGGTTTATACTTTATAGCCATGTTCAAAGTTTGGGAAACCTTACCACACATGGCATGTTTGCACAATTGCAATGCTGTGGCCACTTTGATATTGGCTCAACTACTTGCCTTCATTGGGAAAGTCAGGCTGAGATTCTCAGACACAATCTCAGTAACAATAATGTACCCCACATCTTATTCTGAATATTCTGCCACTTACAGTGTCATCTAGCAGAGAAAGTTTCATTGACTTGTTTTGATTTCCTAGTGTTTCTCACTTCGTCAACAATATCCTGTCACTTATTTGTAGTCGTTCTGATCAGTGATTCTTTTTCACAGCATTTTGAAATTACAACTTTCATTATAATCAGCCTGCACATACTTACCACACAGCAGTATTTACTATTCATCTACCATACCTGAAAGCAAGTGTTCATGGTTTCACTACAATAAAATGTCACCTTTCGAATCAGGTAATACAATTATAAAGCTAATGCTTTTGCTTCTGCCAATATATGATTATCAATTAAAAGAATTCTTTGTTAAAACAATGTGTATAACTGTCATAATTAGTGGCGAACTCAAAATTTTGGTTTAAGGGTAGGTGCCCCAAACTACTGGGAAAAAAGGGGGAATACCGAATTTCATATAACAGTAGATGAAGAAGACTTCTCCCCCATTTTTTTAAGAAGAGGAGGATAAGCAGAAACAAGTGTAGTTCTGTGAGGGTGGGGGAGCTGTAGGCCCATAGCCCCCCCCCCCCCCCCCATCTCCCCACTGTAACTAGTACATTCAGAGAATTCTGGTATAAAACTGCTGCTGCAGTTGGTGTTCATATTATATCAAATCAATTACATTTGCAATGCTAAAGGTTTCCCAGTCCATTTAACTCTGCTACTAATCACATGAAAAACATTTATGTTAGTTAAAACAACTTATTAGAGAAATTTTTTCTTATACATCTGCAGAAATCTTCCAGATTTTAAACTGTCTTGATCTGCATTATTTTACCAACTTGACACAGAGAAAGTAAATTAGAGTAGAAATTAGGACTGGTATTAAGACTGTTTCAGAGTCATAATTTTCTTTCTTGCACGGTTAACATTCAAGCTGAGAGCTTAAATGGTCTACATGACAAAATTAATGGTGCAATAGTCTCATCATTTCTGAATTAAAAAATTATTTACTTTATTCCAAGTTTTTATAACATTTGGTACTGGGATTATAGCTGACTACTTGATCAAAAACAAGAGACTTAGTTTGCATTTCAGTGAACTTTAAACAACTTTCAGAAACTGAACACTCAATTTCATTAATCTCATTTCCTCCTACTTCCTTACTCTACTTGCATCCAATACAACCAAACTAATGAATTGGCTGATTAATTCCTGGAATATTTCCCAATTTTTTTTTTTTTTCCAATGTGATACTGAGGCTATTTAATAACAGTTGATTTTCTGTACAAGCAAATGGAAGTATAAAAACAGTCTCTGTACCTATATTTGCACATCACGGCAGTCAATGAAATTCACTGATTTATATTTGTGCAATTTTTTAATTATTATTATTATTATTATGATTTTTGTTAATGAACTGTTCTGGTGATGATTACAGTAGTCAATTTACTGAGCAGACAAAGGCACGAGTACACGTCAACCACAGCCAGCAGGAACGTCATTAATTATTAGCTTCATGGTCAGTGCAAAAAAAAAGTAATCATTTATTATGAATAAATGAGGTCAATTTACATTACGTAAAACAAACTGTTAGACACATGTAGTGACTGGTTCTAGGCAAAAGAGCTATTACACACGAATATCTGATTGGTTGGCTGAGGCCACTGCCAATATCTGAACACTCGACACTGTGCAGTGACATGAATTGTAAACTTTTACCGTTGTGTCAAAGTCCTACACTTTGTTAGATGTATCTTGATTGACAGAACAAAAAATCAAACTGGCTATTTTAACACTAAACTACCCAAAACTACAAATAAGTTTCAATCTGAAGTACAATTAGCAACCCAACGACAATACTGGACATTAGAGAGAACACACATTTTCATATACTGACAACATCCATACAGTGTATTTTGTTTCTTAGATTAATAAATCAATGAATCAGAAATATCTGTTTAGTGTGAGGCATAAACCACTCCAAAAGCATTAAACTATGTTTTGAAGACTCTAGTCACAATCATTTATCTAGAGCCTTTACCTGAGTTAGAGTTTGAGACTGGAACGTTCAGACTACGAAAACAATATTCTGAACTTCTAGGCTTTCAAATTGTTTAAAAACATAAGACCCTTGTAATGTGGCTTATGCGTCAGTTTCAATTCATTGTGATAATTTTTGGTGTTTGTTATTGAGTGCTCAGCAATAAAATTAACAGTGCATAAAGTTTGGAGACATGTGAGGGTTATTTGCAAAGAATGCAACATGCACCTAGTCCTGAATACAGTACTTCCCGCCCCACCTGAAGGATGAGACTTTATTCGCAAGTTACTAACTCATGAGAAGCCTTTTTCCTTCATCCTTTTTATGAGGATGGCCAAATACCTTAAATTCATAGTACTTTAAAAATGTCTTTTCTTAAGGAAATAGGATTTCTTTAGTTCTGAATTAAGCAAGTAGCATTTTGCTAGGATAATGAAATACTGATAAGACTAATTTGCGTTCAGAGTAATAATTACAATACCAAGGTATGGCCAAATATGAAGCTAAATGGATGTTTATCTTAATTTGTCAAATGAAAGACCAGGATGAAAGTTTAGTGATTTAACATCCATACACTATATATTGCTTATGGGTGAATCAATCAATCTTATTTCTGTTGGGTTTCACGATTCAACAGAATTATTTTATTTACACCTCTGATAAAACATATACAGTTGGTGTGCAATAATTATGATTCTTTCAACAGTATTTATTTATGAGCAGTTTCGGTGATACAAATCATCAGCTCCCTAAGTATGCAAACATAACACTCAAAATACTACACAAAAACATAGTCCTAAAACAGTAAAAACGTCAACTACAAAAATAGTGCCTCCACTGAGACTCAAACATACTATACCGTATGTTTATATGTTTGACAACAGCTAATAGTGAACTGTACAACTGAAACTGATTAATACTATTTTAATTACTACACGAACATTGTACATTTAGTAAAGCATATGATTAACCAAGTGAAAGCCTTGGATACAATAAAATTGAGCACACAATTCTTGGCGATACAATAAAATCAAGAATTGTGCTGGCAAAATGCACTCAATAGGATAGTTATATCCTTATTACATAGTTGTGTTTATGGCAATGTTCTGTATTTACACTAACTTTCACACAATTTAGCAGTGAGAGAAAGGTTTTGTTAGCTTTCAACTGATTGATTTAAAAAAAAAAAATCTTCTTTCGTTGGACAATCCATATCATTAATGATAAACTGTTCCACTAACAATGACGTACTAAACTATTACTGCTGTGCAAGCAAGTTAAGTTGTAGCTTACAGTGGACAAACGCATTTACTACTGACACAGTAGAATAAAACAAAGTCAGAAAGAAGATGTACGGAAACATCTGAGAATGGTTATAGATAACAGTAACACTGCAATAGTACTCTTTCAGCTAAAACAATAAACTGGAAATACTCGTTAAATTATGTATGTAACTAACAACGCAGATAATGTCCTAAGCTACATACAGAACTTAAAGGGACATACCAATTTGTTTTCGTTGAAGCCAATGCAGGAAGTTTCCATTTCACCGTTGTACGAATAAATAATGCTACTGTTATAGTTCTGGTATGTAATTGAATCAAAACGCAAGTCACGTGAAATTTCTAACTGTTTGTTTACTGCACTACAGTTACATGCCTTAAATTTACTAAGACGTTACAACACAACTCGAACTCACCACTGAATACTGAATACTGATATAATCTTTCTCAAATGATGATACCACTTCTACGTCAGTACGTCATAGCTTATCGATCCGTGGCCACCAGTGTTATCGATCTACCTCCACTTTACAGCCACACGTTTACACCAGGCGAACATAACGAAGTACGAACGAGCATCAGCGAATAGAGGATTCTCTTTGGTGTGAACGGTCAGCGAGCAACGTTCGTTCGGCATTTGCAAGTGTTCGCTCGGGGTGAAGCTAGAGTCACTCTGATAGCTTCAGACGTGACGTCAAAATGACGTAGGCAGCGTGAAGCAAGAGCTCTTTCGACTGCTATCGAGTTTCGCGTGCGTGGTTGAATCGAGTTATATGAGTGAGGGTAGCGCATTGCGAGCGAAACGCGGTAAACATCCATATTCCTAATAGAAGCAGGTGCGAGGACGTACAGACCAGATGCACTGATGCAGTAACGAAGTGAAAACCGAGAATGACGTGTGGTTAAATAAGTGTGGTGTGTTTCTCTTGCAGTTAGACTGTGTCGAAGAAATGAAAACTTACGTACCAGTGAATAAGTCATGTGGTGTAATATCTTGTTGAATTTTTCTCTGTTTCTTGACATTTCTGGACGTATTATGTAACTAATGTGTACCTTACCAAATTATACGTTGTACACCAAAATAAAAGTGTGCTATCGGTACAATTTCTAGAAATCATTATTAGAATCGTAAAATGAGTCTGAATATTGTGATTGAAAAAGAGCAATTTCTTGTCGAGTTCCCAGCTACACTTCGGAAACAAATACAATAACCTTGTAAAAGGAGTGTTGTCATAAGAAAGTTCGTTTCTGCTTGCCGAATAACACAATATTCCAATGTGTTAATGATTACTGAGATGTTTGGCTATATAAACTACTTTACAATCCATGTATTAATGTTGGGTATAGCTATACATATGAATTTCGATAATGCGAAAAAGTTATATGAAAAATCCTCGCAACTCGTACGCTAATTCCACTACAGTGAAATTAGTGAGAATAGTAAAATTACACCAGATTGAGGGAATGCAGTTGTACCATTTACCAAACAGATATTTCTCTTTATGTAACTTAATACAGTGAATAAGGTAATTGGATGCAGATCACGTTGTTTTTCTGAGAAGGGAAAACAGTAAATGAATTATGTTTTCATAACCCTTGCACATTATTTGGACTTGTTAGCAAACTGTTTCCTAATAATGTGCACGTAAGTCATAAAAATGAAATTATTATTACAAATCTTATCATTTTTAGCGCAATTTTTTTTTAAAATCTAGTTCCAATTCTATTAATTGATCCTGGAAGTAAGTAGCTGTGCTGGTATAATGTGTGTCAATTTTGGATTTCTGTTCACCCCTGAAAATTGTGTATAGGCAATAAATTAACATATTTCAGAAAAACTGTACAAATTTCAGGCCATTTCAGTAGTTTTCATTGAATTGCTTTAAGTACTGGTAACAGAATTCTCAGTCTTTTTGTTACTGAAAAAAAATTGTTTATTTGTACTGCAATTTTATATGAGGCTGAAAAAAAAACAGATAAATTTATCACACCATGGCAAAAAGTTTCATTTAACAGTATTTTATAATGTAAATGGAATGACATGTGCAGTAACAGAATCAGATTTTTTTTTAAATTCACTGGTGGTGTTTGATTCTTAAGATATTGCACAACAAATCCAGTTGGAAGCAATGTGTGAGAATAGGAGGGAAATACCTCAAACAGAAGTTTTTGTGATTTAAAAATCTAAATTGCCAAACTGTAGGCTTATGAAAGAAAAGAATTCTTTGTACAAGAACATACATTGAATGGGCCCAGTGACACTCAGTTTCATAGTTCTGTTGGTAGCCCATTTCATTTATTGAAAGTGTACACCCCTGATTTTTTGATAATAAAATTCAACTGAGAATTAATGCATGTATATATTGCAGAAAATTATCCTGTTAAACTGCAGAGTTAAGTCCAGTGCAGTTATTGGTGAAAACCACGAATCACTGTGTACATATGTTTAGAACTCTCAAAATGTGGGAGATTGTGCTGTTGTTAATGATGATTGGAAGCATAATATACGGTTTATTCACCACATGCTTTCCTAAATAAAATTACTTGACACTGTCTACAAACCTGCTGGTAGAAATTTTCACTTTCATGAGTGGTGGTGTAGCCAATCAAGTAGTTTGTTTTGGCAACTTGAATTTTTTAGAGAACAATATTACATAAATAGTATTCCAACCCAATCGGCAGTGCAGAATGAAGTTGTTTTTGGCAAATGTATCATTACCAGGTCCTTTTTTTAAATTCCACGAACAAAATATTTTGTTTAATGCATTGATTTTTTTATAGGCCTAGGCCTGTTTCCTGCTTGCTCCTCCCGACATTGCGAAATTTTATAAGTAATGACTGAACTAAATAGTTGCTGTATTATAGATGGGAACAATACTGATTTCTACAGTGTTATGCAAGCAGAAAAGTCCACCCCCTCCCCCAAATAAGTTGCATTATACAAAGAAAATTGTTTCTTTGCATATGCATAGAATTCAGTAGAAACATTGGTGCTTTGCATGGAGTCATGTCGTCCTCGTGTTTAAAATGGAAAGAAAAATCTGTCATTTTATTACTTCCAGAACTGCTTATAACAGTGCAAACTACACAGCAAAAAGGGGAAAAAATATTTTATATGCGAATCCAGTTGACTGGTACATTTTCCTCATTCGGTTGTAACTCAAATTTTTAGCAGATGAACACCATGTAACCTTCGTTAATCTAATTTTGTAAGTAATTGTTTAAACTGTTGTTACTGCAAGACTCCTGTAAGATTTATTTTCATGCTCTTCATTATCACAGCTCATCAATGTGTACCACATGGTGTGAAGTAAAGTTACATTAGATTCAGAGGATCCAATTGGAAAGGATAAGTAGATGATAGTCCAAGAACTCATCCATAGGCTGTTTTGTATGCTTCATAGTGTAGTAAGGCTTATGTCAAAGATGATACTTGCTTTTCTGTTTCCACGTGTATTATAAAATACTACTGCAAATGTTTGTTATATCCTGTAAGTAATAAAATGGAATATACGGTTGTCTTAAGGATGGCCAACTGTAAAAGACTACAGGCTATGAGTTAAGTGTTACATTAATTGGGATTCCGGAGGAAAGCTGCGGTTTGCCTAACAAAGGTGGAAACCAAACTGAATAGCTGCCTCTCCTGTAGTATTTATTATTCATTGGTTATACATAGTTTTTGGAACACTACACAGTACAGTTCATCAGATGATGGTACACATGGCTTCAATTAAGCAGTATAGACCTGTAGCAATTTCAACTGCTAAGGCCCTTAAAACAAATATTTAATAGGTTTTTACAATGCAGATGTTACCAACTGGTGTTATCACCCAACTTAACTGATAAGTAATCCCTATAGTTAAAATTGATACATAAAATATCATCGGCTCACCTGAAGATGGGGATACCATCTGTCAGCTTTGACCTGTGACGTCATTGCAGTGCGGTAGTTTTGAGGAGCTTGCGTGTTTGTAGAAGGCCTGATTAATTGTGATTGAGTTAAAGACAATAGTTTGTTTACAAACAGATTAATAATATTTTGTAGCTTCTCTGATGGTAAGGTATAGGATAGAACTTTTTTCCGCATGTGAGTGCCGAAGGCACAAAGTTTTGGGTTGAGACCTGTGATCAATGGTACATTCTATTATCTGTAATTTACAAGGTTAAATACAGATTATTTTTTATCTACAATACAAAAGTATTAACACATCCATATACGGGATTTCCGACATGATGTTATTGCAAAGCTGACGGGTGGTATCCCAGTCTTCAGTTATGTCTGTCATACATTTAAAATAAATGACTAACACATTTGATTACACAGAGATGCCAAGTTTTAAAAAAGCTATCCATGATTGGAAAGGAGGGGGTTGGGTCCATAATGTGGAATTTATTTCAAATATTAGCAGTAAAAATCTCCATTTGATGCTTAATAGTAAAAAAAATATTGTTAAGGCATGATAAGGTGACTAATAAAAAAAATATACATACCTCTGGAATAGTATATGCGACTTTAGAAGAAACTATTAGGTACATTGACCTATGTCCAAAACAGACAAAAGGTGCAAGAGTTAATTTAATGGCTTTTCAGTAACTTATGTTTCACTTTACTGTGTATATATTGCTTGTATAAAAGTGACAAAAAGGTACGGTATTGTGTTATTTCTGAAACTATAGTGGTTCATAAAAATGACCCAACAAAAAGCTAGTTGCCAAACTAGTGAAACAAATAACTTATTCCGTAATTTTAACACCGACTCCTGTAACACAGCAAATTTTGCTGAGAAATCTTGATAATTACGGACAAATCTTAACTTGTGGCATGTCTGCAGAATAAATGAAACTGATTTCAGGTCTTCTGCTAATGTACTGAATCTTCAAATTTTGGCCAAGTAACTAAAGTGTCTAAAAACAAAAATCTTGATTGAATTTGTAAACCATCTTAATATTGTTATAACCTGCAAAACAAAGTATAGAAAATATTCATACAAAATAAATATTGTGTAGCAAAATGGACTCTAGAACAAAATCGCTTTGAACCTGCAAATTGCGTTAAAGTTCCTTCCTCTACAGGCCATTTCTTTGTATGGTCCCACATATACTTGTGTGGGGATTTTAGGAGCCATTTCAGTTGTAAAATTTGTTCCTTACCTTCCTAATTTCTGCGTAGAGTCTGAACAGTGTCTAAAACAATCTTATCTATTGATGTCGTTTACCTTTCTTGATTCTAATTTTCACAAATTGTAGCCCCAAAAGTTGCTTGTTGCACTGCAATTTCTCAAAGATATTTTACATCCAGTTGCTATATACAAGGCCATGTTCAAAAATGTTTCTTGATTCTGTTAATATTCCAACATTCGACCAAATACCAAAATGATCCGTCGCATCACGCTCTTAAAGTTTTTCCATTCTTTATTGCCAGTATTTTGCAATTATTGTACCTCTTCTGAACTATTCATATTTTTCTTTAAGGGCATTTCGTTCAAGGTATTTTGCCTGTGTCAATTTGTCCTAACTATATGAAGTGTGTCTTCTAAGGTTAGACAATTGTCAAGTTGTGTAAAGAATCTATTGTGCCCTCCGTAATAATCAAGAGCTCTTAATTGTTTTGCATTTGTGAGTGCCCAGAAATATCAAGGACTGATCTAAATATTACGTGACCTATGTTTTATCTACTCTTAACATGAAATTGCAACTGCAAAAATAATCAAACTTGAGGCTATAATATGTAAGCAGAATCAACTATATATGGGAACCATGTGTAAAAATGTTTGCAAAAAACATGGTCTCCCCACAATATATTGAATCTCAAATGAAAACTAACACTGATTTGTAACAGAGTGCAAAATTACTTTAAACACAGAGTTGCAATACATAGGTGAGTTCCTGATGTGAAATACACATAACTTTTGAAAACTAAGTTTCTACTTGCTTTACTGGGACATCATCATGTAATAACTACTAAGCTGATTCGGTTTTGGCAAATACTCTTCAGTAAATACATTATAAATTTAGCTACCTCATAAATAATTTGTGATCTGTTATTACCTCATTTCCACTAAAATTACAATCCCTTATACACAATTCACCATATTATATAATTATATAAAAACAAATAATAATAAAAATTGGTTTATTTGTCTTTATTATAGGAATTTTCAAATTACAGGTATCAAAATTAGTAGTTATAAAAAGTAGAAGCACATTAGATATTCACTTACACTGAATAATTCACATTTAACTAACAAGAAAGCCTTCAAAGATTGAACTGTTGTCTCATGTCGGCACTATGCATTTATAAATATTACTTCTGTGCAGGAATCAGTTGGTTACAGTTTTCACACTGTAGGAGAAAAATATTTTATTCACAATCATATTGTTCTCAAATTGGAGGAAAATCTTAGCTCCACCATTTGAGAAATGATTTACACAATTTGTACCACCAATATTGTGGTTATGGCACCATCATTTGATTAACTATTTAAATTTTGTACAGGTAGCTTGCAAATACTTTTCATGTTCATGAGATTTTCTGATTCAAATCCTTTTAGTTTAGAACATCAAATATTTGTTTCTCCAGACAATACAACCATTTTAATTAAAACAACAGTTTGTGCAAAAACGTTTAGAACAATAAATTTCACATCATTTCCAAAGCTGCTCCTTTACAATGGACAAGGTAGCTTATGTAAAAGGTACCTTATGTTCTGTTTAACCAGCAAGGCAGTGCACACACACACACACACACACACACACACACACACACATATATAATATATTGTAATGAGGGCTTGTAAAGGAAATACAAATATTGGTGCTTAACAAAATAACAATACTTTTAGACATAAAATTTGCTGTAGGCAGGTTTGTTGATAATTTTTTCACTGGGACACAGACTGAGTCGGCTGAACACCATATTTTACCCCACAGAAAAATAAATAAATAATAATAATTTCTCATGTATCAGATCCTACATAATTCAAATAAGGGACTTTTTGATGCGAGTAGACTGCAGAAACAGATAGATGAGTGGCGTAATGAATCAAGCAATCAAAACATCTATCTATTACAGACCATGTACAAGTGACAATGGAGAAGTAAAGCCTTTAGTTTTTTGTTATCAAAACAGTTGGCAAAGAGAACTTTTAAAAACATATGGGGTTACTTGTTTGTTAGATGCAACTCACAAAACAACAATGTATGATATTCCTTTATTTTTTTATAGTTGTGAGGAGTAATGTAGGTTGCTTTGTTGTTGGTTTTTCTTCATTCAGATAGAAAATACTACATCCATTCACGAAGCATTGGAAGTGTTCAAGGAATGGAACAAAGATTGGAACCCCCCCTAAATGGGTTACCGATTTCTCGGAGGCAAAGATAAATGCAATTCAACAAGCATTTCCTGAGACAAAAGTTCAGTTGTGTCTTTTCCATCGGAAGCAGGCGTGGGGAAGGTGACTGCAAACAAATGGCATTCTAAATGAGCCAAATGATAAGGCAACATTGAAGAACATGTAGCAATAGATTTCAGAGTCATCAACAGAGCAAGAATTTAGAGATCGTACAGAAGAGTTGTGAGTGCATGAAAGGTGGAAGCCAATATCATTGTAAAATGGTTTACGGTGAATAAAGATTCTTCACTTTGAAAAGCAGTGTGTCAGTAAGTCAAAGCTTATGAGGAGAAGGGCACTTTCAGCACTAATGTAACTACAAATGGAGTTTAAGCCATGAATAGGTTGCAAAAACTTTTGTATCTCAAGTACAATTCAGACAAGACATTAACAGGTGTTACTAAAGTTGTAATAAATAGTTTTCTTCCAAGCCTTATCAGAAAATACTGCCATAAAAATTCTGTCAAAGTCGTATAGCAAGGTTGTCACATTATTTTTTCATTGAAAAACAGAAAGTTTGTGAATAAACATAAGGTTATCTGAAAGACCAGTTAATATGATGTGTGTAGGTTTGTTTTGTGTGGAAAGTGAGGAGTACAGTGGTTGTAACTATATTGTAAACTTTGTAGAACCAAATTGCACTTGTCCAGACTTTCAGAAGTATAAATACCCATGTAAGCATTTTTATGCAATTTTTATTTATCAGCCAGAGTGGGGTTTCAATAAAATGCCGGTTCATTACAGAAATCACCCATTGATCCGTATTGATGAAGTGTATGGGATTGGCTTTAGTAGAAACATCTTTCCAGTATTATTTACGATTTAAGTTGCAATTAAGCAGTCGAAGTTGTCGAGGAAGCTTGTTGTTGATGGTTTTGAGGGGACTAAACAGCTAGGTTATCAGTCCCCGTCGAGGAAGCAGTTGCAGCTGTCGAGGAAACTAATTACCTTAAAATCTCAAACATTCCTTTGCAGCAGACAAAGACAAGGGAGCAGTGTAAAGAAATATACAATCTCTCGTATAATTGCAGCAACAGCAGCACATTCCACAAGATATTTGAAAAGCTTAGTGAGTGTATTAAGGAGATGCAGTTAGCAAACCCTGAAGTTGGTGGTAATAGAAAAAAGGAATAGATCATTAACCTTACAGGACCCTACACAAAAACCTCTTAGTGTACTATTTGAGGGGTAAAGCTACATAGAGTATCAAAAAGCTCTTCATCTATATTAAATACGAATATGCCCTTGTTCATTTCTGTCCATTCACATGGCATGTGAAGTTTTCGTACCAAGTTCTGTTATTTAAATTGCTTCACAGTGAATATTGAAACAGGAGCAGATAAACACTTTGATGTGGTAAACCAGTAAAGGTGGTTGTACTGAACCTAATTTGTATTTCCTTTACCCAAATACAGACAAAAGTCCTCATTACAATTAGTTCTTGGGTTGCTGGCAAAGTGTGCACAAATAACAATCCAGTTGAAAATATTTATGTGCCATTATTGGGGATTTAACATGTGAAACACATTGAATAGTTTTCTTTCAGCAATTCAATCCATCATCCAAGGTATCTTGCATAGACGTTTTGATGCAGTCTCATGTAAGGCTTCACATGGATTGATTGCCCATAAATCCTTCATAATCAAACCTAATAAAGAAGCAACAGAACCAAGTAATTAGTCATACAGCATGTACATAACTGAAACTTTTGAAAGTATGATTAAAAAACTGAATACTCACTAGTGTTGGTCCCCAGTGTCACTGCTGACCAGCTTCCATTTCCATGAAGTACTCTGTCACGTAACGTTGGGCATCTCAGGTTTATTAATATGGTATTGATTTCTTTGAAACACTGTAAATACATAGAAGCAAGTTGGGGAACTATACAACCTTACTCTGGCAAAGGAAATGAAACTCTTCCCTATTTCTGTCAAAAGACCAACTTAAACATGAAGAACAACTGAGTATTAATACGGATAGAAATGTAACTGAATTGAAATGATGAAGAGCATATGGAAAGGCAACACCAGAATGCCAATATACTGAGGATCATTTACAACCTTCCATTGAAATAATCACTGAGTGCAGATAGGCATGTAGGATAGACACTTAAATTTTAAGCCAGTCTTCATAAGTGCGCACATAACCAACACAACTAATGACATACAAGACTAATGTTTCTAGGCTACAGCAATCACATGGTCATGTATGCATGAGGTACCTGAATGATTGTGCACATACACTTTTTCTGATGAAGGCTGTGCCAAAATATTTAAGCTTAATGCCATTGTCTTCCCTACATGCATGTCAGCAGCTCAGAAATTTTCTTTATTGTTAGTTGCAACTTATCCTCATTATATTATTTGTATTGTCATTGAAGGGGAAAAAAAAAAACACTAATTTATGAAAATTGAAATGGCGCAAGCTTTTACCCAAGGGTAACAGCACGCCTACATTACTTCTTTCTTTTGTTTGAAGTTGAATTTGAAGGTACCACTAAAGGGACACCACCAATTTCGGGATTTGCTAATTGCAACTCCTTAATACACTCACTAAGCTTTTCAAATATCTTGTGGAATGTGCTGCTGTTGCTGCAATTATACGAGAGATTGTATATTTCTTTACACTGCTCCCTTGTCTTTGTCTGCTGCAAAGGAATGTTTGAGATTTTAAGATAATTAGTTTCCTCGACAGCTTCAACTGCTTCCTCGACAGCTTCTAATACTTTGACAGCTTCTACTGCTTCCTCAACACCTTCTGCTTCCTCTACAGATTCAACTGCTTCCTCTACAGATTCAACTGCTTCCTCTACAGATTCAACTGCTTCCTCTACAGATTCAACTGCTTCCTCATTGCTACTTACATCATCTGATACCACTGGAGAGATGTTTCTACTAAATCCAATCCCATACACTTCATCAATACAGATCAATGGGTGATTTCTGTAATGTTCTGGCATTTTATCGAAACCCCACTCTGGCTGATAAATAAAGATTGCACAAAAATGCTTACATGGGTATTTATACTTTTGAAAGTCTGGACAAGTGCAATTTGGTTCCTCAAAGTTTACAATATAGTTACAACCACTGTACTCTTCACTTTCCACACAAAACAAACCATCACACATCATATTAATTGACCTTCTAGAAAACCTGGCTTCAGCCGATGTATATCGTTTCATTACATGTTTCACAAAATTTTCTGTTTTTCTGTGCAAAAATACTGGGACATCTTTGCTGTACGACTTAATGACAGAATTTTTCTGGCAGTATTTTCTGAATTGGCTTGGAAGAAAACTATTTATTACAACTTTAGTAACACCTGTTAATGTCTTGTCTGAATTGTACTTGAGATACAAAAGTTTTAGCAACCTATTCATGGCTTCAACTCCATTTGTAGTTTCAATAGTGCTGAATGTGCCCTTCTCCTCAAAAGCTTTGACCCACCTTTGACTTACTGACAGCCACTGCTTTTCAAAGTAATTCCACGCCTTCTTATTTCTCACAGTGACCTCATGCACTCGCAACTCTTCTGTACGATCTCTAAATTCTTGCTCTGTTGATGACTCTGAAATCCATTGCCACATATTCTTCAATGTTTCTTTATCATTTGGCTCATTTAGATTGCCATTTGTTTGCAGCCACCTTCCCCATGCCTGCTTCCGATGGAAAAGACACAAGTGAACTTTTGTCTCCGGAAATGCTTGTTGTATTGCATTTATCTCTGCCTCTGAGAAATCGGTAACCCACTTAGGGGGGTTCCAGTCTTTGTTCCATTCCTTGAAGACTTCCAATGCTTCGTGAATAGATTTAGTATTTTCTATCTGAATGAAGAAAAAACCAACAACAAAGTAACCCACATTACTCCTCACAACTATAAAAAATAAAGGAATATCATACATTGTTGTTTTGTAAGTTGCATCTAACAAACAAGTATCCCCATATGTTTTTAAAAGTTCTCTTTGCCAACCGTTTTGATAACAAAAAAGTAAAGGCTTTACTTCTCCATTGTCACGTGTACACGGTCTGTAATAGATGTTTTGATTGCTTGATTCATTACGCCACTCATCTATCTGTTTCTGCAATCTACTCTCATCAAAAAGTCCTTTATTTGAATTATAAAGAGCAATATGAATGTGATTGTAAATTGTTTTTTCTGTGGGGTAAAATGTGGTGTTCAACCTACTTGGTCTTTGTGTCCCAGTGAAAAGGTTATCAACCAACCTGTCTAGGGCCAATTTTATTAGTTTCACCTCTGTTGATCCATTTAAAACTAATTTTCGTATTTCCTCTGAAAGAGAAGGGTGTATTTGCCCACTTGCTTCTACACATTCAGTGGTGTGTGTGTGTGCACTGCCTGGAGAAGCCAACACATAGTACTTTAAATTACTTTGAGGTTGCTGGGGAGACTCGAAATCGGCTCGCAGCCTTCCAAGAACCTGTATGACAATAGAAATGAATCAATTATATAACTAAGATTACCACCAACCAGAAATATTTAAGCATTTTTACACAACTGGTAATTTAAAATTGTCTTTAAGCTGAACTCAATGCTAGATACTAACTTTTGCCTTTATATCAGAGGGGTCATCAGCTGACTGTATCCTGTAGTCAGGATACACCCTTATGCTTCTAATATACAACACTGCTGGGCAGTCACTTTTCTTTGTCTCCATAACCTTTGCCCTTTTAGGCCTTGGATTGACATGATCTTCCTAAAAGAAATAAAATATTTCAAAAACAATTTCAGTTTATAATGTATTGATTGACAGTACTTTATCATTTAACACAGCATTATGTCACTCACCAAGTGCTCAGGGACTTGGAACTCTTTGCTCTTGTAATACTTGGGCCCTAAAATACAGTGCCGAGTCCAAATGGAATCCACCGAAAATGCTGGCCCAAAGAAAGGTACTGGGACATTACCTTTCAAATACGAGAAAAAATACTTCTTTGTACCTGAAAGAGATCATAATTCCAATAAGTCTATTACAAATGGGGACTTAACAATATGCATTACCAAGCACCAAATGTTACAAGATAAAATAGGCTATTACGTTTTTGTTCCCTTCAATTATATTTGTGAACAATCCACCCCCCTTTTATATAGTACAGCAGGATTACTCATTTCTCACTTGGTGAAATCCCATTACAAATAACTTCAAAACAGCACTACCATTAGTATGATCACACCAAAAATTTAAAATAATGGTGCATGGTGTAGTGATGCAGTCCAAATAAATTTATACAATTGCAAAAATGACATGGCAAAGTGGACATAAAAATCAACAAAACAAAGGTTATTTATGTGAGAATAATGAATACAATTCTTTATTGATCACAACTGTTACTAACAATAAAGGATGTATATTCTATCCTCAGTGCTATGTAAATCCTTTCTGCAAGTTTCTATATGAATTAAAATTATAAAGTAGCTGTTCACTTACTTTTTGTACTATCTGCAGATAATTTGTGACTGCTTCTCACACAATATGAGAATCCCGCAGCCTTCAAAGAATCCAGTAGTTTTTCTACCTGAATAAAAAATACAGAAGTGTAGACTAAGGTTACATAGCCATGAGATTAACTGGACAACTACAAACAAAACATCAACATAGTTCATAATATGTAAATATCTTTCCTGACATGTTCTACATCCTCACTATGGCTCATTTGGAATGTAAAGTGCCCGTAATCTAATCAAAATTTCAGTGTGATTCAAAGGAACTCAAAGCCTGCTAAACAATCTGATGGATTTTGTGTGTACTGATATGGTCCAACAATCCCAAAGTTGATTAAACATTATCCACACACATCTCAGGAGATGCAAAAAGCATAATGTTAGTGAAATCATGGCATATATTAATATAATAATGTGTAGTTATTACTGGGTCATGTATTGTGCAGAATATCAGCATGAAGGTGATATGACATTTGCAGACAGTGGCATAAATTACAATTTTATATTAGAACCAATGGTATTTCTGTAATATACTATTTGTAAAATTTCTATATTACACAGAGGTATTATAGAGCTCTATATTGCAGAACAGGTAGTCCTCTAACCATTATCTACTGTACTGTATTAAGCACCTCAAGGAGTCACACCTCAGTGACAAGAAAAAAAAAGTGGTAACATGTGTATAATTGGGCATATAAACAAATTACCATCAAAGGAAATAAATTATTTACTGGGTATGGCAACAGAGTATACACTTACGTAAGACATACCTGCAAGAAATGTTAGGCTATTTGCAATAAACTATCCTAATCAATACTTCAATGATTTCCGTGTAAGTACAGTCGACTTACCATGCAGTGTTATACAATGTAAGCTCTAAAATTTCAGTATAGGCAGGTAAATGTACATAGAAAAAGTTTTTACCAATACTTTTGTAGTGTAAAACCAACAGACTAATGCGTTGTATTTTCCCTTGAAGCTGAAATGCCAAACAATGTATCCAGAGCTCTGCCTCATTCCTCAAGCCGTCCAACTTCATTATATCACAGAAAAAAAAAGTAATTAATGCTGGTCCTGCTCTGTGGTTGACAGGTTCTTGGTGTACCCTTGCCCGGTCAAAAAATCATCTATTCTCGTGAAACACTGCCCTCGAAAACTACATCGATATTAAATAAACCTTGTAATCTATAGTCACGAGGTCGCTGAAATTCATAACGAAATTTTCCGTTTCGGGCTTACAGCAATTTCAAAACTGACGCCAAATTCAATAGACATGAAACAATCCTATTGGCCGCGCGAACGAGACTCCTGATTGGCTGCCTTTGCACAGTCGTCAACATCTACACGCCAAGCACCAGTCCGGGACTTATAAACTGGACTTTAACCAAGTGCTAAGTTCACGCCCATCTTCACCCATTGTTGTGAAGCGTGATAAACAGAAAACAGGCTGCCAATCCATAGCAAAATTGTATGCAGGTTACATTTCAAATTATTTAATACAAATAACAGTTCACTTCGTAATTAATTACCTGAATATCTCGCTCTTGACGTAAAAGATTTGATACCTTTGCAAAATAATTTCCTTCTGCCAATCACGATTTGCTGTTAATGGATACTTTGAACGCCCCTTTATTGGAAGTTAGCCCTATTTTGAGTACCCTCTTTGGTGTATTATATAACTTATTATTAGATACGCAATTGTTTGACCTGCCGAGTTGCTTTGTTGGCTTTACTGTAGCATATAAATAACTACTAATAAGGCTATATACCAATTTATATTACATTAAAGGCTTATTTGGTTATTAACTGGCCGCCACATAAAGTGCAGCAACTTAAAACATTGTATCTCTATATTATACAGTAAAGGTAACAACTGAACATATTCCCGCGTGAGCAGTGGAACAAGAAGGGTCAAACGCTGTTTCTGATCATGTCGGGCTAACAGCTATGGGACTTTTAACAAATGCCTCAAGGACACAATGGTTTAGTTATAACTTATACTGGAAGAACAATTGTAAATTAGATAAACACAAGAAATACGTAGTTCGCGCAAACTGATAACAATTGAAAATTTTGAACAAAACTTCACATCGGAGAAAAAAGTATGAATAAATGGCTTAATACTAAAGAGACCAATGTACTAATCCATCCACTAAATAAAGAGCGAAAATTTACTGCGGTACTATACGTATGAATCCTACAATAAAGGTTACGGAACTGTAACATTCCCACATGAGCAGACAAGAGCCGTCAATCGCTATTTTTGATAACTCTATAGGATATCTATTCCACAATAAAGTATCAAACGACTTGAGGCCACGATGCCTAGTTGACTTTTAGTAGAAGAACACTTGTAAAGTTCAAGGAGTAGGCCTGCGCGTCTGTTCGCGAGGGAACAGGTAGCACTAGAACAATGCAGTGTTTCGAAATAATAGGGGATAACTGGCATAATACACAAAACTTGCACTTAAAAATGTTAATCAATTTCAAATTGCAATGTACAAAAGATATCTAAATGACATCCCAGTTCGAAGTTTTTCTGTAAACCAATCCATTGTCTAAAAAAAGTCGCATGCTTCACCAAGCAATTCTTAATGGATAAAATTTTTACCTCCTCTGGCGAACTGCAATAGCCAGAAATCTGGCCTCCTTCAGAAACACTGAAATCATTCAGTATTTCGCGGAAGATTTTATCATATACTTCACACATTTCGCACGCTAACAAGAGACACTCAAGCACAATAGACGGACGCTGTGGAAGTGAAAAAAAAAAAAAAGCGGGATCGCGCAATCGTCACTCAGGAAGCCGTTTCGACCACGCAGTCGATAGCAGTCGAAAGAGCTTGCTTCGCGCTGCTTACGTCATTTTGACGTCACGTCAGGAGCTATCAGAGTGACTCTAGCTTCACCCGTTCGCTCGTGATCCATCGGTTTTTGGTCTTGGAGCGCATCATCAAAGGGAAGTTCGCGTTCTCTGCGCTTCAGCGGTCGCGTGGTGTAAACGACACAGAGAGCATTCGTTTCCAGCGTCATTTATTTTTCTACGCGATGTTTGCCTTTAAGGCACCTACACACGCTCCGATTTATCGTACGACCAACAAGATGTCCAACGAACCAACCAATTGATAGCATCGTACACACGTTCCGACCAACTGCACGCAGCGCCACCCTGTTCTTGTGTCTATTTGTTGAACTGTTTTTGTTTTCGAGTGTTTTGCTGTGCAGACGACCTCAGGCATGGAAGTTGGTCGGGAAGCACTACATACGGTACAATTTGTCTGGTGAAGTTGTGGGGGAATGGGAGATCGGGTGGTTAGGCACAGCCAACCGACCGACAAGGAAAGTTGGTCGGGTAGCGCCTAAAACCGGACAATTTATCGGGTGACCAACGAATTGGTCCAATAAATCGCATCGTGTGTAGGGCCCTAAAGAGGAATATGGAGTGAAGTGATGAATATGTTTTATTACTCATCGAAGAATATAGGTCGCGGCGGTGTTTGTGAGACCCGAGATATCCATATTTTAAATAAAATAAAATAAAAAAAAACTGATAAGTGGCACGAAATCGTCGTGATGCATGTCACATTTGTTGCATTCATGCGGAAGAAACGATTTTTTGTGTGTGTGTTTTCACATTCCACTACCCCTTAAAACTACAAGGCATATCTGTTAGTAAACACTTTCAGATAATGTGTGTTGCCAAGAATAGGCATCTTATGGCTATATAACTAGAAGTACAATTATCGTTAAACTTGTTAAATTTTATGTGTATGTTAGCATTGGCAACGACTATTGAATGGCCTTTTAAAACGCAATCAAGCTGATAGGTATTCCTGCTTAAAGGAAGTCCCTCTAAGAAAGGAACCACCTTTGACAAAGTCTAAGAATATAATTAATAAGGGAATTACTGTTTTTCATCAAAATATACAGGGTATCAGAGATAAAGTTAATGAACTGATTATTGATACTGATTATGACATTATTGGTATTTCAGAGCACTTTTTAAGTGGTGTGACAATTCAGAGACTTCCTTTGCCAGGATACAGGTTAGCTGCCTTCTACTCTAGGAGTTCCTTGCAGTGTGGGGGAGTGGCCATGTATGTAAAAAACGATTTTTCATCGGAGTCAATCGATTTTTCTAAACACTGCACAGAACAGATATTTGAATGTTGTGCAGGAGTTGTTAATGTTAATGGAACTAAACTAGTAATAGTTGTTATTTATAGATCTCCTGACTCAGATTTTAAAATGTTTCTGCCCAAGCTGGAATTGGTTCTGGATTCACTGTATAGGAAGTATAAAAATTTAATTGTGTGTGGAGATTTCAACATTAATTGTGTAGGTGATAGCTCAAGGAAAAGTCAGCTGTTAGATCTATTTAATTCCTATAACATGATGCAAACAGTATTTTTTCCAACAAGAGTGCAAGGAAATAGCAGTTCTACCATTGACAATATTTTTGTTCATTCTTCATTATTAGAGGGGCACTCTGTCAGCAGAATTTTAAATGGCCTATCCGACCACGATGCCCAACTTTTAATTCTAAAAAGTATTTGTTCTCAAACAAATGTTAAACATAAATATCAACTACTCAGAAAAGTTAATCCAGATGCAATTGACACCTTTTTAAGCTTAATTAGGGAACAAGAATGGCAAGATGTTTATAGTGCTGACAATGCAGATGATAAATATAATACTTTCCTTAACACATTTCTTACGCTGTTTGAAAGTTGCTTTCCGCTAGAACGCTCAAAACAGGGTACTACCAATAACAGACAGCCAGGGTGGCTGACAAAGGGGATAAGAGTATCATGTAGAACTAAGCGGGAGTTGTATCAAAATGTTAGAAGCAGTCAGAATGAAGATGCAGTAGCTCATTACAAACAGTACTGTAAGGTTCTGAAAAATGTCATTAAAAATGCAAAAAGTATGTGGTACGCAAAAAGAATAGCAAACTCTCGGGATAAAATTAAAACTATCTGGTCAGTCGTGAAGGAAGTGTCTGGTCAGCAGCAGCAGGTAGAAGATATAACGTCAGTGCGTAGTAGGAATGTTTCTGTTACTGATAAGTTAGATATATGTGCAATATTCAATAATCACTTTCTGAATATAGTAGGGGAACTAAACAAAACTCTAGTTTCTACAGGTAACCATATAACGTTTTTAGAAAATGCCTTTCCGAGGCTGTTGCCTGAAATGATCCTTCATGATACTTCCATAGGTGAGATTGAGTCAATAATTAAATCACTAAAGACTAAGGACTCTTGTGGATATGATGGGGTATCTAGCAGAATTCTAAAGTACTGTTCTCCATATGTTAGCCCAGTACTAAGCCATATTTGTAATTTTTCCTTTCAGAATGGTCAGTTTCCTGACAGATTAAAGTACTCAGTAGTGAAACCGCTTTATAAAAAAGGAGAAAGGGATAATGTATACAACTATAGACCTATTTCTATGCCATCGGTTTTTTCTAAAGTTATTGAAAAGGCTGTATATTCAAGATTAATTGATCATTTCAGTTCACATAATTTATTGTCAAACGTACAGTTTGGTTTTAGAAGTGGTTTAACGACTGAAAATGCTATATTTTCGTTTCTCTGTGAGGCACTTGATGGGTTAAATAAGAGGCTACGGACATTAGGCGTCTTCTTTGATTTAACAAAAGCGTTTGATTGTGTTGATCACAAAATATTGTTGCAGAAGTTGGAACATTATGGAATACGGGGAGTAGCCCACAACTGGTTCACCTCTTACTTTAATAATAGGCAGCAGAAGGTAATTCTCCGCAGTGCAGAAAATGGCTATGACGTGCAATCCCAATGGGGCATAATTAAGTATGGGGTGCCCCAGGGGTCTGTTTTGGGGCCGTTGCTGTTTCTTATTTATATAAATGATATGCCTTCAAGTATAACAGGTGATTGTAAAATATTTTTGTTTGCTGATGATACCAGCTTGGTAGTGAAGGATGTTGCTCGTAATATTAACACAGTATCAAATAATGCAGTTCAAGAGATAAGTTCATGGCTAGTAGAAAACAAGTTGATGTTAAATCACAGTAAAACTCAGGTTTTACAATTTCTAACACATAATTTGACGAAAGCTGACATTCTGATTACACATAATGGCCATGTGATAAGTGAGACTGAACAGTTCAAATTTCTAGGTGTTCATATAGACAGTAAGCTGTCATGGAAAGCCCATGTTCAGGACCTTGTTCCAAAACTAAATTCCGCTATATTTACCATTAGAACAATATCTGAGATAAGTGATTTTTCAACACGTAAAGTAGTCTATTACACTTACTTTCACTCACTTATGACGTACGGCATTGTTTTTTGGGGTAACTCGCCTGATGCAAAAAGGATATTTCTGGCTCAAAAACGGGCGGTTCGAGCAATATCTGGAGTAAGTTCGCGAACGTCATGTCGACCCCTTTTCAGTAGTCTTGGAATTTTGACTCTGGCGTCACAATACGTTTTTTCTTTAATGTCGTTTGTTGTTAATAATACCAGCTTATTCCTACGAGTTAGTAGCTTTCACTCGGTGAATACTAGACAGAAGTCTAATCTACATTTGCATCACACCACCTTAACTCTTGTGCAGAAAGGGGTACAGTATTCTGCGGCATCCATTTTCAATAAGCTGCCACAAGAACTAAAGAATCTTAGCACTAATCCACACGCTTTCAAATCTAAATTGAAGAGTTACCTCATGGCTCACTCCTTTTATTCTGTCGAGGAACTCCTAGAAAAGTTAAACAATTAAGCTAATTTACTTTTTCTTTATTGATTCTTTTCACTTTGTCTTAAGATTGTCGTGTGCAAAGGTCTATTTAAAATTTTTTCTATTACCATTCTTGTGTAACAATTAATGTATTGACTTGTTCCATGACCATGGAGTCTCGCTCCTCAATTGGGTCCTATGGAACAGAAAAAACCAATAAATAAATAAACAATAAATAAAAGTGAGGGAATAATCCAGGCATGCCCTTTATAATTAATGCTTTTACTACTCTGTTAAAAGTTTCGTTACCAGCATTGGCACACAACGTAAGTAAAATTTAATCATGTTGAAAATTACGTTCACTGTGAAGGACGCATTTACTATAACTTAAAAAAAAAAAAAAAAAAAAACGTTTATTGTACCGATTAGAAAACTTCATCAATGGGTTAATGACATTTACTGGAATTGTTTTCCTTCTATGATATAATCTCTAAGTACTTCACCTATTGCACTACAGGAACTATCTGCGAAATAACCGCAACGGAGATGCGAAATAAATAGACTTGCATAGCTGTCTCCAGTTGCTAAGAACCGAAGCGCAAGTCTTTCTTCAGCCGATATTGCTCGTCTGTAGTTGGTGTCTTGCTTGGAAATCTTACTCTCAATTTACTCAGCAGCCAGTGAAAATCGTCCATAGACATACTAGTATAATTTTGGAATAGACCCAATGAGATTGGTAGCTGCAATTGTCATTAGTGCCCTACTATCACGTAATTGCCACTTCAGAAATTCAGACACTCGTTCTATTTCTTCACTGCATTGCTTTCGCCTTTTGTATCTGCACTACTAATAGCGCAGTTGCCATACAAAATAATCCTGTCTGGATATCGCCTTTTTTTCCATTGCGACTACTAGAATTTCACTACGCTCTTGCAGATGAAATCCGAAGTATAGACGACAACTTCAGCGCCAAAAAAACAGAAACGCAGCGTTCGCTAGTGTTCGCACGCACAATGCTCGTTTAGCAGAGTTCATTACTGATCGTTTGGTGTAAATGCCTGCTCGCAGGGCCGGCGCAAGACACGTGCGAAACGTGCGGCCGCACAGGGCGGCAAATCTGCCGCCCCCCCCTTTTTTTATTCTTTTAGAACAAACTCAACTCAAGAGGGGATTCGAAACCAAACCTCGGAGGGAGCGGCTTCGGTAACTGTGGCATGGCGCCTCGACTACCTGCCGGTCACCCCTGTTGAACAAGGGAAGGGAGGAGGACTAATTTCTTCCTTGCCACTGCTGTAGCACCGTCGCGTTTACGCCGGTGGAACAGAGAGGGGGAAACTGTCTGGCGTACACGCCAGTATTCTTATGAATGGAGTGCTCCCAGCCTGTTACGCGCCATGCGTTTACTCACAACTAATTTTGCAGAAGACGAAATCTAATTTGGAAATTCGAATGCAATGTTCGATACTGCAATTACGTGTTAAGCCTGAAGCAATTTTACTAAGCCCTTCAATGGCAGTTTACGAGAATTTTATTCTTCCCGCTTTATGCAATGGCTAGAAGTATTCCGAATGGGTAAATATGCTGCGAGTAATTATAAGGGATAAAGACATTGGTAGTAAGCGTGGCATAAGTAGGGGTTCGATGTATTTTTCAAAATTTTTGCTAACCGTTTCTGAGTAATAGTCGGACGTTTTCGTTTTTGAGCCATGAAACACCTGTCTGCGCCTGGATGCCCGACAATTAAACTCTGACCGGCACTTTTGTTTGACAATACCACTCGCACATTGTCACTTTGCCAACATTTATTTACTGTATTCTGTTTTCCGTTGAATACATTATCTGTTCGGAACCACTAAAAAATGTTTATTTACTCTAACGATAAGTTCTTGCCGCGCAGGATTACGCGCTGCAGTCATGGACTGTGCGGCTGGTCCCGGCGGAGGTTCGAGTCCTCCCTCGGGCATGGGTGCGTCTTTTTGTCCTCAGAATAATTTAGGTTGAGTAGTGTGTAAGTTTAGGGACTGATGACGTCAGTAGTTAAGTCCCACTAGATTTCACACACACATTTGAACATTTTTGTAAACTCACAAGGCTTATTAAAATCAGCTAGATTTCTTCAATCAGGCTTGACTCCATTTTTGAGATGGTGCCAAGCGACAGTTTTGTATAAATCTGCAGAGAATGTCACCAGTCACTCGCAATTTTTGTTTTTATTTTTCAGATCTACACAGATTTAAAATGTTCAAATGTTTAGAAATGAAGTAATCAGAGAAAAAATGAAATGTAAAAATTCAATTATTGAATTCATCGAACACAAACATCTAAAATGGTTTGGACACGTCAGAAGAATGGGACAAGAAAGGCTTCCAAATGCATACTGGACTGGACACCGAACGGAAGAAGAAATGAGGGACGACCACCTACTAGGTATGGCGGTTATTGCTGAAACAACCGGTTTTCGGTTATACCGGTTCTTTTCATCTCCAGTTTAACCGCGCTGTAAAAATTGCTCAAGATAACCGTTTTTTTAAATAACCGGTTTTCGGTTTTTTATTGCTATCATTTCCAGTAGAGTTCGACCGAAACATATTTTACTGCCGAAACAGAAACCGTAATCGAATTTTCGGTTCTTCTAGTTTCAGCAGAAACCGAAACTTAAGACATTTAGTTAAAATTTAGGTGTTTCCATATTTTGGAAGATCCCCTCCCAATACTACGCCTTCTTGAACAGTCAGTGCAGCAGTGCAACAGAAGTATTTCGAAAAATAAAGTCACAGTTCCGACTAACAGTATGATTGTTGTCAGTGTAAATTTACGCAAATTGAACTAGTAAAGCTGTGTACCACACGATCAAAGAATGTTCAAATGCCGGCCGCGGTGGCCGAGGGGACTAAGGCGCTCCAGTCACGGTCTTCACGGCCATTACGGTCGGGGGTTCGAATCCCCCCTCGGGCATGGATATTTGTGCCGTCTTAGTTCGTAAGTAGTTCATAAGTAGTTTGTAAGTTTAGGGACTGATGACCCCGTACTTAAGTCCCATAGACTATACAAACATTTGAACATTTGAATGTTCAAATGAGTGTGAGTTCTTATGAGACCTAACTGCTTAGGTCATCGGTCCCTAGACTTAAAAACTACCTAATCTAACCTAAACTAACTTACGCTAAGGACAACATACACACCCATGACCGAGGGTGAAGGGAGGACTCGAACCTCCGACTGGAGCAGCCGCGCAGTCCGTAACATGGAGCCTCAGACCGCACGGCTACCTCGCAAGGCACCACATGATCAATGTTACTTAAACCCATATTGGTTATTAAAAAAAAAACCCTCGCTTTCAAGGAATCACATTAATAAAACTTGTTAGCATAACAATATTATAATACATTAAAAGTTATTATTCGAAGCTTATAGTACATCACTTACATAATAAGTATATGAATCGAATTTACCTTCTCTTCCAAGGAACATTTTGGATGCTTTCTCCTTAAATGACACAGCATGTTTGTAGTACCTCATCCCGTTTTCAGCTTTTAAAAACAAATGGAGCATTGCACCTCACTGCTACCATACTTCGCGAAGTACTTCCACACTTGGGATGGTCTGGCGACGACAGCAAAGAACTGCCGCATTACCAGACGGAAGCAAGTCTTGTACACTGTCGGTGCACGCGCGTCGTCTAATAGGCCACGCCACACGGCAACAGGTGCATCGATGCCTCAATAGCTGCACCAGTTCTTATGCCACGTGTTTCTTGCGCGTTTCGACTGCCGGGATTGTTCTTAAATTATCACTGATCGCTTTCCTTAGTTACTGCGATGACCTAATATTTCACAGCAGTGGAAATTTTAGGAATAGCCCTAAATTTTTTGGATCTACTAGTTTTAATTTTTTTAAATTATTGACAAAAAACACATTTTGAACCACTACTACAGAAAGTAGTTGTATCGGTATTTTTACCCGGTTCTTGGCAATAACTAAAAAATGGCTGCAACCGACATCAAATAAATACCAAAAAAACCGGTTATTCAAAACTAAAATACCGGTATTGGTTTTAACCGGTCGGTTTTTCCCATCCCTACCAACTACCACATGGATGCAGGAAGTTCAGACAGCAATGAGGAAGAACAACATTCCTGAGGACTTATGGGAGGACAGAGAAGAGTGGAGAACAGTAATTCGTAACTTAATGTAATCTAATATAATTACTGAAAAATGTACTTACATTGTAAAACCAGAATAATAATAATAATGTTTGTTAAGCTTAAGGGACTTAACTACGGGGTCATCAGTCCCTAAACTTACAAACTACTTATGAACTACCTTATACTAAAGACGACACAAACAGCCATGCCCGAGGGGGGATTCGAACCCCTGACCGTAGCAGACTGCGACTGGCGCGCGCCGCAGACCGCCGGGCCGTCGCATGTTTGTTTCGGGGTCGTTGGTAAGTGCTTGCAGAGGGAACAGTGACAGTGAAACAACGCGGAATTTAGACGCTGATAAAAATGAGTCAGAAACGTGGGCTTGAAAGGAACATGAGGTTTTTTGTGCAGTTTAAACCAAGTGACCGTACATGACGCATGCAGGAAGAGGTACACTGTGGAAAGTAATGTGTAAGCATTTGTCCAGCGAGAAGGAGATATTTGATTTGCTCAATCATCGTCTTCGTGTGGGGAAAGGCTGAAAAGTGCGTCGGATTCTAGGTGTCACATCATTGGATATTATTGTTTCATTTGTGGTGAAAAATTCTCCAAGGAATATTTCGAGAAGCAGATAAAATTGCCCAAATATCTACAGGATGAACTCCATCAAAGGGAAACACTGGAAGTGAAAGAATCGATTGTGGAAAAAGCTAGACAAGCTAGTGAACGGGGACAACACATTCTTCGGCGTCTTTCATGTATAAGTGAACTTGTTGCTACTGAGGGTAAGTACCACAAACATTGCTACGTAAAATTGTACCCCTTGTCACGATCTACTAGTGCAGGAGGTAAACAAGGCTGTCCTGAACATCCCCTCCTTATCGAAGGTATGGAGCGTATATATGCATACCCTGCAGAAACAAGACAGGAAAACCAATTTTCCATAAGTGACTTGTTGCAGAGACCTTCACATGTGATGACAAACCAGAAGTTGTAAGTGTTCAAGCTCACCTAAAAAAGCGATATGGAGGAAAAATTATTTTTGCGCAGGTTGGTCCGTATCACAGGCCAGTCCCGATGTTCACAGACATTGGACAAAACATTCTTTATGAAAAGTGGTACAATCAAAGACTTAGCGATCCTGCTGAAGAGAGACTTAGAGTTGTCAAAGCTGCAGCAGAGATTATCCTGCAAGACATTCGTTCCTAAACATTTGACACTTTTCATTATCCCCCGTCAGATGCTTTTTTAAAAGGCGCAGAGGCGTCCTCTTGAACAGTGAAAAAAAAAAAAAAAAAAAAAAAGAAGTGCATAGGATTTGCTCATGCAATCATGGCTGCAACGAGGCCCAAATCTTTTCTATCCTCAATTCAAATAAGCTTTGGAGCCTATTTATATAGAAAATTTGAATCAAAGCACCTTGTTGAACTTTGCCACTCTATGGGAATTTCTTGTACATATACGGAGGCTATGCATTTTGAATGTTCCGCTATCCTCCGTGGAGAAGTGTCCCAACCAGTCGACAAAGGAGCTTTTATGTATTTTGTCTTCGACAATGCAGATGTGAACGTTAACACAATTGATGAAGAAAATATGTTCCATGAAATGGGTGGAACAATGATCATGACCCCTCACTCATCCGTTCACCCAGACATAAACAAACCACGTTTGAAGTCTGTATGTGCCGAGTCTATCAGGTTCACACACTGCCACACACATTAAACATTCTTCTATTAGAAAGAAATTTGGCTTGTCAGCCATTTCAATTAACGAAGTGAAAATCGCTGAAGTCATTTTGCCAAAATCCCCAGACCTGCTGTGGTTGTTTGGAAAAGCAACTAACATGCCAGGCATCCCAAGATGGAATGGATTCATGGAGCAAGTGACAGAAGATCTTCCTTACAAACGTTCAAAGATTGTATATCTCCATTTTATCCATGCTCCCCGAACCGACTACGACACTGTTTTAACATCACTTTTAGAAGCCAGTTAAAGAACAAGCATTTACGGTCAGGAAACATGTTTTGTGACCTACGATCAACCACTGTACTTGAAAGCCCGAGACATTGTGGAGAACCACCAGCATCCTCAGCTTGCCAACATAGGGGTGAGACTTAGAGGTTTTCACCATCTCATGTTATTCATGGGGGCCGTCGGTGCCATAATGGCAGGAAGTGACTCAAGGAACTTCTCTGTTCAATATTTGGGGAAAACAGTGTTGAAAAAATCTTTTTTATATACGATGCGTTAATGATCATCGTCAATGAGTAATTCTTCCTTTTTCTTTAACATACACAGGAGAAGAGGACTGCAATTCGTCTGGGTCAATTTATTGACTACTCCGATTTTTCCAAGTTTTCGTTTTTTAACGATAACTGGAAATCTATTGGGCCTATGGACTTCATTCAGTACTTAGATTAAAGTTAAATAACTGCTCTATAACTGTTTTGTATGACTTTCCCCGTGGGATGATCATTAGAGCCAATATTCTAGCCGAAAGATGACTAAAATCGAAAATTTGAACTTTCTGGAGAAATAAGTCAATATTTGAAGTCCAATATCTCGGGAACTATTAGACTTACAGAGCTGCGGTTGTGCTCAAATTTTAGAATATTTTATCTACATTAATAGAGGTGTGAGTGACTTTTCGTCTAAAAACAACCCTTCACAAGTTATAAGCGAAAACCAGAAAAAAGTCCGAAAATTTGGAGGTTTTTTGGCTCCTAAAAGTTACTCAAGAAGATTTCGAAGCTGCAAACTTGGTTTAATACTACTCTAATATGTCCTAACAACATACCAAAAATTCAGCTTCCTGCAATTTTTTTGGACCTAAGGCCATTTTTTTGTCTACGACTGGCCTATGCGGCTGGCTACATAGATTTAGGGCATAGTGTGGCTATTCTCATGACGGTTCCTAGGTAGATCTGAAAAGTAAAAAGAGAAATTGCGATTGACTGCAGACATTTCCTACAGATTTGTTTAAATAAAATTCCACAAACGTTATGTAAAAAAAGAGGGGCGGCAATTTAGCAGCTCGCACGGGGCGACACTTAGGCTTGCGCCGGCCCTGCCTGCTCGTCAGTACAAACGAACGGTAGTGAACACAAGAGAATGTTTCTCGCGAACGCTCGTTAGCGAGAACCAATTGACTCGATGCAAAAAAAATGTTCAAATGTTTGTAAATCTTATGAGGCGTAACGTCTGTGGTTATCAGTCCCTAACAACTAGCTTTGTCCTTAAGCTTACAAACTACTTAAACTAACTTAAAACTAAAGACAACACATACTCATTAGATACGAGTGTATCGTCAGGCATGCCCCAGGGGAGTGTGATAGGACCGCTACTATTTTCTATCTATATAAATGATCTGATGGACAGAGTAAGTTGTAATTTGCGGCTGTTTGCTGATGATGCTGTGGTGTATGGGAGGGTGTCGTCTTTAACTAACTGTAATAGCATACAGGATGACTTAGACAAAATTTCTAGTCGGTGCGAAGATTGTAAAGTGATGCGCATGAGTAGGAAAAACAATCCTTATAATGTTCGAATGCAGCATTAGTAGTGAGCTTCTTGATGCTGTCGCGTCGTTCAAATATCTAGGCGTAACATTGCAGAGCGATGTGAAATGGAACGAACATGTAAGGACAGTTGTGAGTAAGGCGGACAGCCGACTTCGGTTTATTGGGAGAATTTTGGGAAGATGTACTTCACCTGTAAAGGAGACCGCGTATAAAACGCTTCTACGGCCACGTCTTGAGTATTGCTCAAGTGTTTGGGACCCGCAGCAGATCAGTTTAAAGGAAGACATAGAGGCGGTTCACAGGCGAGCAGCTAGATTTGTTACCGGCAGGTTCGACCAATGCGCGAGTGTCACGGAAATGCTCCGGCAACTCAATTGGGGATCGCTGGAAGAAAGACGACGTTCTTTTCGTGAATTTTTGTTGAGTAAATTTAGAGGGCCGGAATTTGAAGCTGAGTGTAGTACGATCTTGCAGCCTCCTACTTACATTTCGCGTAAAGATCACAAAGACAAGATCAGAGAAATTAGGGCTCGTACGGAGGCATATAGGCATTCTTTTGTTCCTCGTTCCATTTGGGAGTGGAATAGGAAAGGAAATGCCTAGTAGTGGTACAGTGTACCCTCCGCCACGCACCTTACGGTGAATTGCGGAGTATGTATGTAGATGTAGATACCCATGCCCGAGAGAGGACTCGAACCCCCGACGGCGAGCAACCGCGCTTTGGACCGCTCGGCCACTTTTTTTTTAATTACCTTTCGCGGGCAAGCGATCTACCACTTTTTATTTATTTATTTTACAGTCCAATTCGCTGCCCACTACTTTTTTTTTAATTCTGAGGATCTGGGATATTTGTTTTATTTATTTATTTATATAGTTTATATGACATTTGCCTGTCTCAGCTCCCTTCACCAAGGTAAATAAGGAAAAGATTTGCCCCTCTAGCGTGATGCATAACTTCAAACGTCAACACTGTGTGGAATATATCACACACTTCTCAACCTCTGAAGGGGCATACAGTGTACAAAAAAGAATGACAGCCAACTTAAAAGCCATGGAAAATAATAACCCTCAAATGAAAATAAAATAGACTTCTTATATTTCGTATCTCATGTCATCAATTTATCATACTCATGGAATGTTGTACGTCGATAGTGAAATAACTAGAAACTTTTGGAAAATACCTTTGTACTTTGGGGTTTTCAGTAATTTGTGATGTTCACTTGACAAGTAGTGCAAAAAGTCACAGAGCGATTTACTCTTAAAAATTACAGTATAGTATACATAGTTGCCAAGAATCAATGATTAACTATTGTTTTTTCCATTAGGGAAGAAAGTACCGTCCAGATGAAGGAAAGTTCTCTATTTTCTGTGAATCGGATGGGTCGGCTGGTTCGCAGTCAGTGCACGGTACAGTTCAAAATGTTCAAGAGTTTGTATAGTCTATGGGACTTAACTACGGGGTCATCAGTCCCTAAACTTACAAACTACTTTTGAACTAACTAAGACTAAGGACGGCACAAATAGCCATGCCCGAGGGGGGATTTGAACCCCCGACCGTAGTGGCCGCGCAGACCGTGACTGAAGCGCCTCAGTCCCCTCGGCCACCGCGGCCGGCACGGTACAGTTCCTTCGCTTTGTGTTCTCGACCATCTTCCTTGAAGTAACTCAGTTCCAAGTAGTACTGGCGAACATATGCTAGTTCGTTCTTATATGACCTACGTTCACCGGTGGCGTTCTATCACCTGGATCGAGACAAGAGACTAAACGTTTCGTCAAAGTGTTTTGGTTTAGTTGTAATATTCTGGTGGTCGCATGGATGAAGATTTCTGTGCATTGCGCTGGAATATTTCGAACTCCTAGCTCGCCATTGAGACGCGGTAATGTGGCAGTGGCGAAAGGAGGTTTAAAGCTGTTGCCTCTCCAAATAAACCAACACACCGTCGCTAGTAATATGGTCGCAATTCAAATGTTCAAATGTCTGTAAATCTATCGGACCAAACTGCGTGGTCATCAGTCCGAAGCTTACAAACTACTTAAGCCTATGTAAACTAACCTAAGGACAACACACACACACACACACACACACACACACACACACACACACACACACACATGCCCCAGGGAGGACTCGAACCTCCACGGCGAGCAACCGCGCGCTACGCAGCGAGGCGCTTTAGACCGCTCGGCTACTCCACCGCGGCTATGGTCGCAATGTCAGATGGTAATGGCAATACTGTAGTAACGTGGTATATTTTGTTCAGCACGTAGATGTTAACAAAATCTGCTCTCTGGAGCCTATCCAGTGATCTCTTGAGCATGAACCGCAACGCATTAAGTTTCCGCCGGCCGCGGTGGCCGTGGGGACTGAGGCGCTCCAGTCACGGTCTGCACGGCCACTACGGTTGGGGGTTCGAATCCCCCCTCGGGCCTGGATATTTGTGCCGTCCTTAGTGTTAGCTAGTTCATAAGTAGTTTGTAAGTTTAGGGACTGATGACCCCGTAGTTAAGTCCCATAAGCTATAGAAACATTTGAACATTAAGTTTCCGTGTCCAGTTAATAATGCTCATATCTCTTGGGTTGGCGGTGATATGGAGTCCCAGTTGTGTCCTTTCCTCCGTACGTTGAAGCTATGGAGATCTCATCAAGTGTGGATGAGGCCCTAATGGTAGGACTTTGGACTTTCGAATGTTTAACTGAGCACCAGTAGCTCTTGTGTAACTTTCTACAATTGTCTTGCTACGTCCAATTCTTCTTCGTCATCAATAATGAGGCTGATGTTGTCGGCGTATGCATGACACACAGTCCGACAATGCAAGGTCTGGAGACCTCGTAGGTGTTAATGACATTTTCTAAGAAGCGGCTCTATGCCAATGGCATAAAGAGTTGACGAAAGAGGACAATCTGCCGTATACCACGCTAAATCTGCACAGCGGCTGTCAACTGTCCGTTTATTTTAACTTTCGAATAGGAGCGACCTATCGAATTCTGAATTATGTGAACAACTTGCTCGTTGTATCCTAATCTTCGCATTGTGTGTAGTAAAAATTTATGGCTCAACCTGTCAAAAGCCTTATCAAAATCCAGAAAAGCAAGTGCTAATTCACTTTTACTGATCCAAACAAGGTGAATTAGATCCCGATATTCCGCCAAAACGTGAGACATTGCCCTTCCTGTGGCCGGATGTGTGTTGTATGATCTGAAAACTTTTGGTAATGTTGGCTTCAGCCTGTCATTGATTAAACGAGTGAATATTTTAAAGTCAGCATTGAGTAATGTAATCAGCCTATATTGCGTAATCATCGAACTCCGTGGTGGTTTAGGAATTAAGAGCACCATGCCTTCGGTGAAGGTAGCCGGGATCTCATTAATCGTCAGAAGCTCGTTATACATCTTTGTCAGTTCTGTACCTATGATGTCCCAATAAGTTATGTAAAACTCAACAGGCAAGCCGTCTATTCCGGCGACCTTATTACGTGGCGCCTGCTTTAAAGATGTTCTGACTTCCTTATCTGTGAATTTTGCAGATATCTCTGCATTGTCTTCTCCATTTATTTGCGTCTTAAATCCAGATAACAACCCCTCTTCGGCCTCGATTTGATTTTGTTGTTCCGAATAGAGATGGTGGAAATAATTGAACACGTATCGCTGAATAGCACGTTGATCGTTATATAGATTTCCTTTGTCATCAGTAAGACTATTTATTAGTTTTTGTTTTGCCCTTTTTGTTTCTCGAACGAGATGAAAAAGGGACGCTTTTTCATTGTGAAGGTTGTTGATGTTTCGAGCACGCACAATCCTGCCCTGGAGAGAATCGCTAGTTAGCGATATGAGTTTGGCTTTAACACGTTGAATTTGAATAATATTATCAGAAGGGTTAGGTGAACTACTGTATAAATCCCGAAGGCTGCTAAAATAAAATTCAATAGTCCTCTTCTTCCAGTAGTTTTTCTGTTTTGCGTACTGTAGTATCGATTTTCTTAGCTGTGGTTTAACGTAACTGGTCCACCAAACTACACGTTGTTGAAATCGGCGCATCGTTCGAACGCATTTATCCCATACGTATATTATCTCATTTCGTAAAGGTGCATCATTAAGAAGCGACAAATTTAGCTGCCATACACCGCGGCCGAGGAAGATTTTCTGCCGAGCCTGTTTAACCCACATTATGTAATAAGCACTGTGGTCAGAGAAACACACAGGCCATACTTCGCAATTGGTAGCTGGAGAGATCTGCCGTACAGTAAATCCTATTTAATCGACTACATGACGTATTTGTAATAAAGGTATATCCAGGTGAATTGGCTCTGAGATGTATCCAAGTGTCGATCATTTGGAGGCTATCCGTTAGAATTTTTGAAGTTAGGAATTTGGTCTTCTTTGCATAAAACGCAATTAAAATCGCCCCCAAAAATAATGCTTGAGCTGGAGCTAATGATGAGATGGATCAGTTCTTCTCGGTAAAAGTGACTTCTATTGCGTTTATTACTGGTACCTGACGGAGCGTTGACGTTAACTAATAGTAGATCCTGTAACTGTAACGTCATGCCTCGTCCGTTGGCTAAAACTGCTTTCGCTTCGTATCGTATTCCTTTTCGTATCAATACCTCCGTTTCACTTCCCTGTCCAATATTTAAAATCGCGTCAAATCCGTGTATGTTCTCTAATTTGGTTGTACATACCTCCTGAAGCATTAGGACGTCAATATCCGCAGCAAAAGAGTAGTCTTTTAGAGCTTGCATTTTCCTGTCCGATTCTATCCTATGTAAATTTAAGGTTGCAATTTTGTAGTCTTGCATTGGTGTGTATAGCTTTAACCTTCCATGTGTTCCACCCAAGAAGGAAGGAAGGAAACTTGGAGTTTAACGTCCCGTCGACAGGGTGGTCATTAGAGATGGAGCTTACGCTCGGAGTGTTTGGGTTAGGATGTGGAAGGAAATCGGCCGTGCCCTTTCAAAGGAACCATCCCGGCATTTGCCTGGAGGGATTTAAGGAAATCACGGAAAACCTAAATCTGGATGGTCGGAGGTGGATTTGAACCACCATCCTTCCGAATGCGAGTCCAGTGTCTTACCACTGCGCCACCTCGTTCGGTCGCATATCAAATGTTCAAATGTTTGTATAGCTTATGGGACTTAACTACGGGGTCATCAGTCCCTAAACTTACAAACTACTTATGAACTAGCTAATCCTAAGGACGGCACAAACATCCATGCCCGAGGGGGGATTCGAACCCCCGACCGTAGTGGCCGTGCAGACCGTGACTGGAGCGCCTCAGTCCCCTCGGCCAGCGCGGCCGGCCGCTCGGTCGCCCAAGAACTAGATGTATCTGATGGGCGTTAATGGGATGTCTCTTTTGGTTCGTCCTGTGGCGGTTGAGTATCGGATGACAAAAATTCATCAATCTGTAGCTTCTCCCTTTCTTCTCGTTTCTTGTTTGCAGATTCAGCGTCTCCTTTTTTTAAAGGTGTTTTTAGTTTTTCGACTTTTCCATTCTAGATCTTGAAACTCTTCTTCAGACTGTTTTTTCATCTTTTTGGATTTTACAGTTGTATGTTGACATGAGTCGACGCTCAAAAGTTGTTTGTCAGCTGTGTCACTATTATCTGGACTGGTATTGGCAGGTTGCTCGGACATTTCAGAAATGAACATTGGTTCTGAAGTGTCCATTTCGTTGCCAGACTCGGGTAGAGGTACCGGTACAGTTACGGACGGATTCTGTTGGTCGCGCTGTGGCGGAATTGCTTGGCCGGCTGGCGGTGTCGTGTGCTGGTATTGTTGCTGTCTGGCGGGGCGCTGTGCCGGACGCCTGCTCAGCCGCTGCTCCCCTCCTGTTTAAGCGCTCTGACTTCACAGACCAATTACTCTGCATGCACGCCCTATACGTTTCCGTGAGAAAGTCAACTACCTCGGTGTCTGGCTGGACCGGAAACTCACATGGAGGGACCACATACAACACATGGCCAACCGAGCAAATGCGAGGCTCGAACAACTCTACACGATGCTCAACAGGGAAAGCAAACTGAGTAGCCGGGTGTCGAGGAACCTCTACATGACACATATTAGACCTCTGATGACGTACAGTGCTCCGTGCTGGGCATACGCGGCGCCAACACGGCTGCGCCGCCTGCAGCTCATACAGAACAAGGTACTACGCATCATCAGCAACGCTCCACGATACACACGCACCGTGGACCTTCACAATGAATACCGCCTAGAGCGCCTCTCAGTGGTATTCAAGAAACTCGCTACATGACTGTACAAAAACTCGAGACACTCGACCAATCCCTTCATTCTACGCTTGGGGAAATACGATCACAACCATAGGTGGAAACATAAACGACCCAAAACACTTCTCCTCAGAGACTAATCACCTACGGTCATAGGAACCACCAACTCGCAAACACGATGAATATGGCGAACCCCTGCAGAACAGCAAACTGACTGGCAATGCCAGCTGAGCTCACAGCCGACCAACACGCAAGGCAGGGAAACCACATTCAGCGCACTGAACACAAACAAACCTATACAGTCCCTCATATTTAGCCAGCTCTATGACCGAACTGTCTATCATGACAAACTTGGCTATGTTCACAGGTATTCTGCCGCAGCCGACTCAGGAGACTTCACCGGAGCTCAGCTGCAGCAGAACCTCGCATCAACCGGACTGATTCTTTATGACAAACCTAGCAAAGTTAATGGTACTGAGATATATCCTTTACTAACATTACCAAACCTTGCATGATCTGTTGCAGATAGCATACCGCTACTGCCCTTAAAACCTACCCCACTGTCGCAGAGGGCTTTTTCCCTTGCCTCTTGCCTTGGCACCTTTTTTCCTCTGCCCTTACATACCTTTACCCTTTGTATACCTTTCGACCAATTCTATCTCCAGATGCACCGTATTAATGGGTGATCGTGCCCACACGTACGGATAACATCACGGTTCCCACATCCCGTGATCCACCTTAGCAAACTAACCAAATACGGAGGTGACAGTAGAACTTTTGTGATGGTCACCACGTTGGTGTGGGCTTGGAGGGGCCCCATCCTTGCGTTACCGCCGCGAGGAGGCTTGGAAACCTGAGGCGCAGCAATTGAAATGTTCAAATGTTTGTTAAGGTTTGTTAAGCTTACAAACTACCTATGAACTACCTTATACTAAAGACGACACAAACATCCATGCCCGAGGGGGAATTCGAACCCCCGACCGTAGCGGCCGTGCAGACTGTGACTGGCGCGCCGCAGACCACTCAGCCACCGCGGCCGGCAATTGATTCGCGGTGTATCTTAGACGTCTCCATGGGAGACAGTTAATTGTATCGACAGGATGAATAGGGTGTGTGACTGCTGTGTGCAGACGCAGGAGGAGTTGGCCGCAGTTCGTGAACAGCTGAGCGTGCTGTTGGCTACGGTCAGCCGTCTTCAGGCTGCTGTCTCTGGGTGCAGCGATGGTGGGGAGTCTGGTGCGTCGAGTGGGACACCTCAGGTGTCTCATGTTTCGCTCTCTGTCCCTGCACTCGGGGCACCTTCAGGTGTACCGGACGTCGTCGAGCCGCCCTCTCCGCAAGGGGAGTGGTGGGTTGAACGGCGTTCGCGTCGCTCGAGGCGGAAGGCCAATGTGGAGCCTGGACGTCCGTCCACGCCCGTTCGTCCTGTGAGTGAACGTGTGACCACTCCTTCAGCAGGGTCCGAGCAGGTGCACGGGGGGAGGGGATTATTAGTTATTGGGAGCTCCAATGTTAGGCGCGTAATGGAGCCCCTTAGGCAATAGTGTCGAGATCCGGAAAAAAGTCCAACGCGCACTTCGTGTGTCTTCCGGGGGCCTCATCCGAGATGTGGAGGCGGCCTTGCCGGCGGCTATCGAAGGTACGGGGTGCGGTCGACTGCAAGTCGTGGCTCACGTCGGCACCAATGACGCTTGTCGCTTGGGTTCTGAGGATATTCTCAGGTCCTACGGGCGGCTGGCGGAATTGGTGAAGGCTGCTGCCCTCGCACGCGGGGTGCAAGCAGAGCTGTCGAGGGTCTGAACCAGAGGCTTCGCCGACTCTGTGACAGTCATGGCTGCAGATTTCTGGATCTGCGTTATCGGGTGGGGAATTGTAGGGTGCCCCTAGATAGATCAGGGGTGCACTGCACTAAGGAAGCGGCTACTCGGGTAGCAGAGTACTTGTGGAGTGCACATGTGTTTTTTTAGGCTAGGCGCTGACTCTGATGAGCACTTGCCTGTCAACATTCAAACAGCGAATTCAGCGAAACAAAGTTCCCGAATTTGCTGTACTGTATGGAAATTATTATGCGCAGGTAGTTTTAGGCACCGAAAGCTGGTTAAATCATGGTGTGGCAAGTTCAGAAATATTTAGCGAGGCGTGGAATGTATATCGGAATGATAGATCGGACACAACTGGTGGAGGAGTGTTCATCCCTTTGGACAAAGATGATGTATCTACTGAGATCGAGGTTGAAAGTAACTGTGAAGTTATCTGGGCACGTATAACAGGTCTAAAAGAAGTAATGTTAATAGTTGAGTGCTTTTACCGCCCCCCCCCCTCAAGCGCTGCTGTAGCAGTTTTAGAGTCATTCAGAGAAAGTCTACACCAGTTAGTACGTAGGTATCCGGGCCATGTAATATTAGTCGGGGGAGACTTCAACCTTAAGAGCATAGATTGGGACCCCTCTAGTTACATTTCAGGCGGTACAGTCAAGCAGTCTTGCGAGATACTTTTGGACACATTCTCCGAAAACTGTCTTGAGTATTTAAACTGGCAACCCACGCGCAATGGAAATATTTTAGACTTTACAAATCCAAAGGTCGCGGGTTCGATCCCCGCCAGGTCCTAGGATTTTTATCTGTCACTTTCCACTTCTTTCACCTCTGGCAGTACTGCTCATGTGAAAAAAATACCGAGTAGCACCGTGGTTCGGAACCCACGTTAAACTGTAGGTCCCCCTCTAACTGGCTGGGTAAGTCAGTTCGAAGGTTGGAGGAAGGCAACGGCATACCACCTCCAAACAGGACCATGCCAAGTAAAGCACTGTGGTGTGCAAACCAATCTTCGGATTGTTGACTGCTTTACCTTTTTTAGCTACAAACAGGCCTGACCTTATTAACGATGTCTGTGTAGAGACAGGAATTAGTCATCATGATATCGTCGTAGCGTCGATGGTGACCAAAGTTCATAAACCAATCAAGAAGGCTAGGAGCGTGTTTTTGTTGGGAAGAAATGAATGGGCCTCGTTTAATTCAGGGACTATGGATGTAGACGAATTGTGGACTAAATTTAAGTGCATTGTAAATAAATGGTTAGAGAAATATGTGCCAGTAAAGACGATTAAGGATGGAAAAGATGCACCGTGGTATAATAATAATAATAATGTTAGAAAGCTGCTGAGAAAGTAAAGACTGTTGCACTCTCGGTTCAAAAAAGGAAACGCAAATGATGACAGGCAAAAGTTAGTAGAGATTCGTGCGTCTATAAAAAGATCGATGCGCGAAGCATACAATAATTATCACAGCCATACCTTACCAAAAGATCTTTCCGAAAACCCGAAAAAATTCTGGTCGTATGTAAAATCGATAAGCGGGCAAAGCCCACTATCCAGTCACTCGTTTATCATTCCCGGGCAGTAATAGAAGAAAGCAAACGGAAAGCTGAAGTTCTAAATTTAACCTTTAAGAAATCTTTCATACAGGGGGACTGTACAAATGTACCATATTTGATCAATGCACTAACTCCCAAATGGAGGACATAGCAATAGGTATTACCGGTGTAGTGGAGCAGCTGAGAGTGCTAAATACGAAAACGTCTGCTGGTCCGGATGGAATACCAGTTCGGTTTTACAAAGAGCATTCTGCGGCATTGGCCCCCTACTTAGCTTGCATTTGTCGTGAATCTTTAATTCAGCGCAAAGTTCCTAGAGAGTGGAAAAAAGCGCAGTTGACTCCCGTTTATGGGAAAGGAAAGAAAACTGACCCACATAATATCACGCCAATATTGTTAAGTTTCCTGTAGAATTTTGGAGCGTATTATGAGTACGAATATAGTAAATTTCATTGAGACGGAAAAGCTTCATTCTATGAATCTGCACGGGTTTAGGAAACATCGTTCATGTGAAACTCAGCTTTCCCTTTTCTCACATGACATCTTGCGAGCCATGGATGAAGGGCAACAAGCAGATTGTGTTTTTCTCGATTTCAAAAAGGCGTTTGACGCGGTGCCACTGCAGACTGCTAACGAAGATAGGAACATATGGAATAGGTCCACCGATTTCCGACTGGCTCGAAGACTTCCTAAGTAACAGAACGCAGTACGTTGTTCTCGACGGCGAGTGTTCATCAAAGACGAGTGCATCGTCAGTTGTGCCCCAGGGGAGTGTGATAGGACCGCAGTTATTTTCTATCTATATCATTGATCTGATGGGCAGAGTAACTTGTAATTTGTGGCTGTTTGCTGATGATTCTGTGGTATATGGGAGGGTGTCGTCTTTTATTGACTGTAATAGCATACAGGATGACTTACACAAAATTTCTAGTTGGTGCGAAGAAAAATGTAAGGTGATGCGCCTGAGTAGGAAAAACAATTCCATAGTGTTCGAATACAGCATTAGTAATGAGCTTCTTGATGCAGTCGCATCGTTCAAATATCTAGGCGTAACATTGCAGAGCGATATGAAATTGAACGAGCATGTAAGGACAGTTGCGAGTAAGGCGGACAACCGACTTCGGTTTATTGGGAGAATTTTGGGAAGATGAACTTCATCTGTAAAGGAGACCGCGTATAAAACGCTTGTACGACCACGTCTTGAGTATTGCTCTAGTGTTTGGGACCCGCAGCAGATCAGTTTGAAAGAAGACGTAGAAGCGGTTCAGAGGCGAGCAGCTAGATTTGTTACTGGTAGTTTCGACCAATGCACGAGTGTCACGGAAATGCTCCAGGAACTCGAATGGGGATCGCTGGAGGAAAGACGACGTTCTTTTCGAGAAATTTTGTTGAGGAAATTTAGAGGGCCGGAATTTGAAGCTAAGCGTAGAATGATCTTCCTGCCGGCTACTTACATTTCGCGCAATGATCGCCAAGACAAGAGAAATTAGGGCTCGTACGGAGGCATATAGGCATTCTTTTTTTTCCTCGTTCTACTTGGGAGTCGAATAGGAAAGGAAATGATTAGTAGTGGTACAGTGTACCCTCCACCACGCACCTTTCGGTGGATTGCGGAGTATGTATGTAGATGTAGACAAGTCGCACATGTCAGTTATTGTCTCATCGTATCTCACAAGTTCTCAACTATAGTTAAATCCAGAGATCGTGCTGGCCAGGGAATTGCTGCAAGTCTTGCAGAGTATGCCGAGTATCAATCATACTGTGTGGGCAGGCATTATCCTGTTGGAATATATGATCGCCTTCCTGTTGCAATAACGGCAAAAGAATGGGTCTTACAAGATTCTGCACGTACCGAGAACAGGCCAGCATTCCCTCCACAAACACCGAACACCCGACACCATAAGTCCCAGGGCGGGCCGTGTGTCTTGGGCGAATGCAATATACAAGGCAGCACTCGTCAGGTCTACGTGTAGACATGTAAACGATCGTGCAGGCCGAAGCCCGCCATTCCACCATCGAATTGATCCTTCGACGTCACTATTATGCTCATCAATATTGTGGCATCAGTGGAAGACAGGCTAGATGAGTGAGTGCCTGCGGCCCCACTGCCAGTAACCAGTTGGCTATAGTCACAGACAAATATATACAGATGGGAAACCTCCTTAAGGGCCCAGTCACACGCTAAGGGGTGCGGGGAGGGAGGGCCAGAGCAGTTCCGTAAGATGTCCCATGATGGCGCTGCGGTCAGAAGCAGCCCTTTAAAACTGGCCAGAGCAGGCGGCAGGTAGCGGCTGTCCCCACCACCACTTCCCCTCAAGCGCCAGCACACCGGATACATCCGTGGCCTCGTGGTAGGCGGCACGAGCTCTCCCCTCGGCCTCCTCTCCATGCTACCCTCTGATGTGCGAGAGGCACCCTCAGAAGCGCCTCTAGTGTGATCTACTGGTACTAAGCCAGGGAAGCACCTGATATCTACTGGCATCTTACGGAACTACGAGGGGAGCGTAGGACAGAGGTTTAGGGGGGTTTCTTCTCTGTATATGTTACTCTGTGCTATAGTTATTATTGACACTTCCGGGCTTACAAACCCTCTTGTCCGTGCAGTGGTAGCTGTACGATCTGCCACTGCTGCCCTTACAATACGACGACCTTGGTCTCGGCCTGTGCTGCGTGGACGTCCAGATCCTTGTCTACAGGTGTGAGGATGTTCGCATTACCATTGCAAACAGCGGCTTTACTGACACAGCAATTGCAACTTGTGTGGCAATTCTTTGAAAGGACCTTGTCACCACTCAGATGGACACCGTTTGACCCATTTCAAATTCACTTAGTTGGCCATAGGAAGCAAGAGTGCATTTCAATGGCAAGGCATTTTTTTTTTACTTCACACGGTGATATCATACTGAGACTTAGGGGTGTAAACATTCCTTATTATAAGGTGTACAGAGATGATGCTATGTCACTACACTACCTGTTGGTGGACGATGTTGAAAGCATTATCAATACATCCAATAAATATCCCACAGGCGGCAGTTGGCTTCATCGGATCAAAATCCACGTCGTTTATTCAGGTGTATTATTTTTTTTTTATCCTGGCAGTATATATTAGATACATTTTAAATTCATTCTTGCGCCCCAGTCTTAGAGTATCCCGACAAGGTCCCTAGTACAAGTCATCCATAGAGAAATCATCTCAAGCATCATTTAATACTGTGCATTTCCACTCCAGGCTTTGATTATTACGTGGATTTGAAAGTGAGTCTTCAAGGTTTTGCATTTACGTTGCATACAAGTTAGACGACTTGATGAGGATTCGCGCACATTCCTATGTCAATTCTAAGTGTATGCTCACACACACACACACACACACACACACACACACACACACACATCAGCATGTGTTCGGTGTGGCGATTGGCCACTTGTAGAGTTATGCAGATAGGGCGGGGTATAGTACAGTACTACGTTATGTTTCATAGTTTCATACTGTACATAGTTTCAGTCATTCATATGGTTACTATAAAACAGGTATGAACAATGTCAGTCTTGTATAGAACTGCAGAGTACATCAATATTCTTCTCATGCATGGGTAAGTCCAAAGGAATACGAGAGGGGTTTGCATGCTCGAAGGAGAGCTAGCCCAGATCATATTTGGAGAGACATATCCTAACGGTTACCACACTGGAGGCTCAAAGTCACGTCATACATTTCTGTAAGCATTCCAGGGGAAAAGTGGTAAGTTCTACACAAGAAACATCTTCATCCGTAAGACTCCAGATGGCTCATGAAATCACTCAGGATGACTTTTCTTGTCAAGTCAACCTTTAGTTATAGCTGCTTAAACAATGTAGGCGTGATATTCATTTCCTGAAGTGTGTGTTGTTTTCTGGCAAGTGAATGTTTGACAGGGAAAAATATGTTGAATACTAAAAACAACCAGTTTTGGATGGAACACAATCTTCACAGGCTGCATATCTGAGATCATAAATGTGACTTTGCTGTCAATGTGTAAGCAGGTCTCATTGATGAAGACGTCATAGGTCTTATGTCTGTGTATGTTCATGGTGCGAGTTAGTATGTATTCTGGGAGGGTGGTTGGACAAGGATTTTTGGGATATCTGTTATGACATGTGGTTCAAGCAAGTTCGAGCTCCACCAGTCTTCGATAATCGAATACTTGTTCATTTGAATGACACTTTGACAACAGATGGATTGGATAAGGAGGCCCAATAGAGTGCCTCCCGCACTTACTATTGAATTTCTAGGAGTACATAAAAGTCATTCTATACCAAAACATTCGCAGAGTCACTAAAAAGCTCTTTTGGCATGAATATAAGGAGTGGCTGAATCAACCTGCGGCACGTCCAGAATCAGGCGATAAAAACAAATGTACTGAAGCTGGTACTTACATTCTGTAAATGAATTAACACACTAAATGTACGTATCCACCGCTGGTCAGAGCAGAATCACATGCCTGAGATAGTGTGGGTTATGGTGGACACAGCAGAGCCTTCTGCCTCACTAAGTGCATGGCAGATAACATGTTAGACTTGTGTTTACTGACAGCAATGTACATTTTCTTCTTTACTTCTAGCCCAGACTGTGTGGCCCAAGCTACCTACCCCTTCCTCCACATTTTAGAAAGTGTAACACACAAACAAAGTGCTTTCATACGTTAAGTTCAGTGCCACAAAATACTCCTCACATGGTTTCTATCTATAACTATCATACCGTGTAATATACCTTTGATAAACTCTGTAGAGGTTTTTGTGTCCCAGCCTCGTCGCCGCTTTTGTGTCCGTCGTATGTGTCGGTGGCCGAGTGGAATGAGACCGACACAGGAATAAAGATAGCTGGTGCAGGTACGGAGGGGAGCAGCCAGAAACTATAAACACTAGAGTAAATTAGAAGAGATATATATTGCACAGAATGTATACAATACTTAACTTTTACATAGTACTGCAGAAGGTTGATACATAGTTGTTAGAGGCCTGCCTAGTGCCTGTACAATAGCCAAGTCTTCACTGGTGCCTATCTGATTCCGAAGGTCCTAACTGGTTGCTATCTCAGTCCCAAGTGAACGATGTCATTCAGTGGTGGCCACGAGCGGAGTTGTAACAGAGGGCGCTCGTGGCTGTCGTCGTAAGAACGCCGCGCCGTGCGTGCATGGCGGCGCGCGGCGAAAGTAGGTGGCGCGCACTTTGGACTTGTGCGACACCACACCCCTCCCCCCCAAACCGCCGCGCCGTCATGGCGTAGGGCTGAGGGCCACGGCGACGGCACTGGGAGGAGGGCCTGGGCGGGGGCGTTACTGGTGGGACGGGCGTCGTAGCTGAGGCTGGGATCGAGACGCCGTCCGCGCCCCGGTATACACCTTGCGATCCGCTGGAAAACCCGCGAAAACCAGCGGAAGGGCGCCCGCCCCCGCCCAGAGGGAGCAGGTCATCTTCTTCTGAGGTGCGTGGCCCAAGCTGGGGGGGCCCGCACGGTCCCGGAGTCCCTCTCGGTGACGCTGTCATCTGCGGCGGCGACAGCGGCGGCAACGACTGCGTCGGAGGTACGTCGACATCCATAGGGAGCTCGTAGCCCGGGGAAGCTGGGCCCGGCGGCGAGCGATGTGGCTGTGCTCCCTGGCGGTGAACTGGGTCTGGAATCAAGAAACCGGAGACAGGATCGCGCGGCCTGTGCAAGCGCAATTGGTTTGCGAGGCGCCACAGCTCCGACCCTGTGGAAGAACGTACAACATACATATTGCGACCGAGCACGCGCTGAATGGTGCCAGGCAACCATGTCTTCTTCATACCAGCAAACACCCTGTACAGCACCGGCGTAGAAACCTGAAAACGCGTAGCGTCATACGAACCGACTCGGTGCGTGGGAGGCTGCAGCAGGTGAAGGAGAGTGCGGTGACGGCGGCCGTGTAGCAGCTCGGCAGGAGACGGGCCGTCACGTGGCATGCATCGATACGTAGACAGGAAAATTTGAAGAGCTTGCTGCCTGGAGTGCTGACCTTTCATCTTCTCCATGTGAGACTTGAATGTTCGAACGAAACGTTCTGCTTCACCATTGGACTGAGGGTGAAAAGGTGCAGTGGTAATATGCTGAATGCCATTCACACGACAAAACTGTTGAAATTCCGCACTAACAAACTGAGGTCCATTGTCACTGCCGATAGTTTCAGGCAAGCCTTCGATGCAAAACACTGATGTTAAGGCACTGATTGTACTAGAAGCTGTCGTTGAGTTCATGGCAATCACAAAAGGAAACTTGCTGAAAGCGTCTACAACAATTAACCAGCGCGTATTCCAGAAAGGTCCGGCAAAGTCAATATGTAAACGTTGCCATGGTCCCTTGGGGCGTGGCCAGTCTGAGAAACGCTGTGGAGGAGCCGCCTGATGCTCCGCACAAACTGTACACTGTGATGTCATGCTCTCTATCTGAGCGTCCATACCAACCCAGGTACAATGACGTCTGGCCAGTTACTTTGTCCTAACAATGCCCCAATGTCCTTGATGCAGGAGGCGTAACACTTCTCGTTGCAGGGAACGAGGAACAATCACTCTTGCTTGGTCGTTGTCGGTATGCAACAACAGTACACCCTGACTTAAAGATAATGCATGACGTTGTGCAAAATAACGTCGAACCAGAGGCCGCTCAATGTCTTTGGCTCTGGCAGGCCAACCAAAGCGAACAAAACGCGCTACCACACTTAGGTCTGCATCCGCAGCTGTTTCCTGTGCAACCCGACGAGAGTTCAAAGGAAAGTCTGCGACAGCGGAAGCATCTCTGGAGTCTATCTGACAACATGCCATTTCTGAAGAATCAAATGATACATCCTGGCCAACCGGAAGTCGTGAAAGTGTGTCCGCGTTGGCATGTTTAGTGGTAGGTCGGTACAAAATCTCATACTGATAATTTGACAATATCAAGGACCATCTCTGAAGCTTTTGTGCCGTTCGTGGCGGAATTGGCTTTGTGGGTGAGGACAACGACGTGAGAGGCTTGTGGTCTGTCAACAAATAGAATTTTCTGCCATAGAGATAATGATGAAACTTTGTGACGCCGTAAATGATTGCTAAGGCCTCCTTTTCTATCTGACTGTAATTCTGTTGCGTTGGCGTCAGTAGCTTGGATGCAAAGGCAATAGGACGATCGTGAGATCCAATACGATGCGACAAAACTGCAACCAGACCATACGAAGAAGCATCAACTGCTAACACTACAGGCTTCTGTGGGTCAAAGGGAATTAAACATGCATCACTGAGTAGTGCAGACTTTAATTTGTCAAAGGCAACCTGGCAATCTTTAGACCATACAAAAGGAACATTCTTCCTACGTAAGTGATGCAGTGGAGCTGCAATCTGAGAGGCATTGGGAATAAACCTGAAATAATAGTTCAGCTTTCCCATTACTGCTTGCAATTCGTGCACATTCTTAGGAGGAGGCAAGTCTTTGATTGCTCGAAGATGTGACTGTAAGGGATGTATTCCTTGGGCATTAATCACATGGCCTAGGTACTCTATTTCAGTTTGAAAAAACGAACACTTTGCTTTATTGCAACGTAGACCTGCTGCAGTCAACACTTTGAAAAGACACTCCAGGTTTGCTAAATGTTCTTCAACTGTACGTCCGGATACCACAATATCATCTAAGTAGTTCGAGCAACACGGTACAGAAACTGTCAGCTGTTCCAAAAAGCGCTGAAAAATAGCGGGGGCGGAAGAACTGCCAAAGGGTAGGCGTTGAAATTGAAAAAGCCCCATGTGAGTATTAATGACGAAAAACGTTTTTGACTCGTCATCAAGTGGAATCTGTAAGTATGCCTCTGCTAAATCAATCTTAGAAAAGAAACGAGACTGTCCTAATTTGTCCATTAGTTCGTCAGGTCTGGGCAGGGGATAAGTGTCTACAATTGTTTGACTGTTCACTGTTGATTTGAAGTCCGCACAGAGACGAAGTTTTCCTGACGGCTTGGGTATAATTACTATAGGCGAGGCCCACTGACTCGCAGAAACAGGAGAAATCGCCCCACTATCTTGCCAACGTTTAAGTTCTTCGGCAACTGTATCACGCAAGGCGATAGGCACTGGTCTAGCTTTACGAAATTTTGGAACTGCAGATTCTTTTGAAGTTACATGTGCCACGACGTCTTTTGCACAACCTAGTTCTGGCGAAAAAAAGTCACTATATTTGTCACACAATGCATTGATTTTATCCTGAGGCACTATTGACGAAATTTGAAGCACATCTCTTTGAATTGATAAACCAAACAAGTCAAAAGCATCTAGTCCAAAAATGTTCTGTGTCGATTTGGCCTGAAGAACTACAAAAGCAACTGTTTTTGTTACACCTTGAAAAGAGGCGGGCAGGCTACACGTTCCTAGCACGGGAATATTTTGACCTGTATAAGCTGTTAACACTTTCTGTGACGGCGACAATTTTGGCGAATCCAGAAGTTCATAAGTATCTTTATTTATTAATGTGACAGCGGAACCAGTATCAAGCTGAAATTGCACCGTCTTATTTTCTATGAAGAGAGTCACAAACAGTTTTTGCTTGCGGCGCTCGACAGGTGCGCGAATGTGGGCAACGTCTGCTACGGTTTGTTTACTGCGCTTGCGCGGGCCGCGTAGTGAAGTCAGCGGCGCAGACTCGGCACGCAGCGGATTAACAATACTGTCAATAGATGGCACTACCGCCGGATCGGCGTCCGCGCAAGCATGCGAAGCTACTCCAGATGTACTAACTACTGCACTACACTTTTGAGTAGCTACTTGATGTCTACTGTCACTAGCTACACAGTACAAGCTATTACAAGGAGCAGTTGCAGAAGGCACTATTTTCACTACAGGAATGCACTGTTCATAGTCATTTTCCTTGTCCCGGACCCTTTTCCGTTGCACTGTTTTACGCGCTCGTCGGCGCTTGCTACGTGGTGCACTATATAGTTTTGCCATAGGCGCAGAACTACTTTCTTGCAATTGAGATCCAAGGAAAGCACTGTTCAATTCCATCGCCCGTATAACATTTACAGAATGAACTGTTCTCGCACTCTGCGAAGCACTGTTTCTAACGGTACCGTTCTTTGAGTTTTTAATTTGCATACACACAGACTGTACATGTCCTGATTTGCCACATTGATAACAGGTTGCGTTGCGACTATGGCAATGAGCACGCTTGTGGCGAGACACACACTGGGGGCAAGATTTATGTACATTTTTCTGAAATGAGCGTTGGCGCCCGTTATTCAAATCACTGTTTCTAACACGACGGGGCGACCTTTGTGTCGCACTGTTACACTGGCTACTGTTCACTGTCTGTTCAGCACGGCCTGTACTATTGTAAGAATCACTAGTGCTACACTGAGAACTACGGCTAGGAAAGCGTCCGTTACGGCGCACTGAATTTACACTGTGGCCTTGCATTTCTACATCTGCTAAGTCAAAAGTATCATGCGCTTCTATAAGCTGCAGTACACTGTCTAATGAAGGGTCTGACTGTTTTAGAATTGCTGCCCTAATTCTGGGGTCCTGAATGTTCTGCGTAATCGCATCCCTCAACATCACGTCACTATACGAAAGTCCACAAGAGCAAGTAAATTTACATTTGCGGGTTAAGCCCTTCAGTTCCGTAATCCACTGCTGGTGTGACTGTTCTGGTAATTTTTTAAGTCTGAAAAATCGGTACCGTGCCGCAGCTACGAGAACCTTTCTCTCATAATGAGCATTCAGTGCATCTACAATTTGTTCAAAGTCTACATCACGAGGAGATGCGTTGGGGAATAGTTTCTGCAGTAATACGAAGGTTTTGGGGCCCACCACGGACAATAAAAGATGCTTAACAGTCTGACCTGTAAGATCATGAGCCGCGACGAGTTCTTTAAACTGTGCGAAATAGTCGCTCCATTCTTCCTCACGTTCGTTGTACTGGCGAAACGTAGGAAGCGTTGCGGCGGCAGGTGTGGGCTGCTGATGCGACGGCTGTTGTTGAGTTGTCGTCAACTGCGCCACTGCCTGGAGAAGTTGTGTTATTTGCGCCGTCTGTAACTGAATAATTTCCATTAAGTTTGGGTTCGGGGTAGTGGCCACACTGACCGATTAGGCGCAGCGCATACAAGTAACTTATAACAAAACAGAATTGCAATATGAAAGAGGACGCTCTGCAACAAAAAGGTCCACAAAACACGTAACAAAATATCTTCCCCCAAAAATCTTATAATAAGGGTGGGTGGGCGGGAGCAATTTCTGCGTGCTCCGACTGCTGCTGTCTGGCTGCTGGTCCAAGGTTCGTCTATCACTCCTCGTCGCCACTTTTGTGTCCCAGCCTCATCGCCGCTTTTGTGTCCGTCGTATGTGTCGGTGGCCGAGTGGAATGAGACCGACACAGGAATAAAGATAGCACGCTGGTGCAGGTACGGAGGGGAGCAGCCAGAAACTATAAACACTAGAGTAAATTAGAAGAGATATATATTGCACAGAATGTATACAATACTTAACTTTTACATAGTACTGCAGAAGGTTGATACATAGTTGTTAGAGGCCTGCCTAGTGCCTGTACAATAGCCAAGTCTTCACTGGTGCCTATCTGATTCCGAAGGTCCTAACTGGTTGCTATCTCAGTCCCAAGTGAACGATGTCATTCAGTGGTGGCCACGAGCGGAGTTGTAACATAGGGCGCTCGTGGCTGTCGTCGTAAGAACGCCGCGCCGTGCGTGCATGGCGGCGCGCGGCGAAAGTAGGTGGCGCGCACTTTGGACTTGTGCGACACCACAGAGGTTGAGAGAGAAATGATTATCAAAACAAAATGAAAGAAAAGTCAGCGTTGGAACAAAGAGATTAAGTGTTTTTTCTGACCACATACTATTTGAGAATCGACTGGCAAGGAAATAGCATGAATGAGGTTTGATGAACCTTGTTTTTGTTCGTGTGTTTATATTGCATACATATCTGCAATTTTGTTCTGATGTTCGTGAAATTTTCACACTTGATCTTCAAAACAAAACGAAAGTTACTGTCTGCATAACATTTCGTACGGTACATGGCGGAGGGTACTTTACCTCAGGACTTCAACAAAATCGACAGTTTCATTCTGATTTTGATGACGTTTTGCACAATTGATCCACAAAACAAGGGGACGGTCATGCAGCCAATACTTGTTACTAGTATCCCCAGTAAAAGTATTCGAAAGCAAAAATACCATCTCGCAACACTAAGTGAGCTGGCCTAGTGGTAACACACTGGACTCACATTCAGGAGGACAGTGGTTCAAATCCACCACTAGTCATTTCGATTTAGGTTTTCTGTGATTTCCCTAAATAACTCCAAGCAAATGCTGGGATGGTTCCTTTGAAAAGGCACATCCGATTTCCTACCCCATCCTTACCCAGAAATACGAGCATGAGCTTCATCTCTAATGACCATGCTTTTGATGGGACGTTAAACCCTAAGGCTGCATTTATTGACAGCAATTCGTCCGCAGCAGAACAACTGCTGTGATTTTGCGAAGGTTCCGCTGCAGTGACCATGAGCACCCTGTTCACACCTGGCGGCCAGACAAAGGGCGCACTGCCATATGGCGTGCGGTTCTGCCGTGTGCACCGAGCAGCTCCATAAGCCGCCGTGTAGGGCTGTGTTTATAGACCGCGGTCACTCCACGGCGGAAGAATCGCAGCAGTTTGGCAGTGCACTGTTTCTCATAAGGCAGTGTGGGACCTGTTTATAGGTGCGGCTGCAGCGTCGGCCCCTCCACTCCTCTGCTGCGGTGTCAAAATACCAGCGGCAGCACTTCCCAAATGCCGTGGTTGTGTAGACCACAGTGGCATCTGTTTAGATGGCGGCTTAAGGGGATGTTCAAATGTTGAAATGTATGTAGAGCTTATGGGACTTAACTATGGGGTCATCAGTCCCTACTTATGAACTGTGATTCTTCAGTTTCTCCCGGCGTATTTGATAATCAAAATATCCACAGGTGTACTGCCGGTCTATAGTGTCCAACGGGCACTATAGACCGGCAGTACACCCGTGGATATTTTGATTACTTATGAACTAGTTAATACTAAGGACGGCACAAATATCCATGCCCTAGGGGGGATTCGAACCCCCAACCGTAGTGGCTGTGCAGACCGTAACTGGCGTGCCGCAGACCGCAGACCTTATGGGGATGTTCAGTGTATGCGGCACAACCGACAGCAATTACTCCGCAGTGGAACAATCGCTGTGATTTTGCGAAGGCTCCACTCATCACTTACACAGCAGGTGGTCCAGCTGCAGTGACCATGAGCACCCTGTTCGCACCTGGCGGCCATACAAAGGGCGCACTGCCATATGGCGCGCAGTTCTGCCACGTGCAGCAAGCAGCCCCATAACCCACTGTGTGAGACTGTGTTTATAGCCTGCGGTTACTCCACGGTGGAAGAATCGCAGCAGTTTGGCAGTGCACTGTTTCTTGTAAGGTAGCATGGGACCTGCGGAGTCGGCCCCTCCGCTCCTTTTCTGCGGTGTCAAAATACCAGTGGCAGCACTTCTGAACTGCCGTGGTTGCGCGGACCACAGTGGCGTCTGCTTAAACGGCGGCTTATGGGGATGTTCAAATGTTTGTAGAGATTATGGGGCTTAACTACAGGGTCATCAGTCACTAAACTGAAAAACTACTTATGAACTAGCTAATACTAAGGTCAGCACAAATATCCATGCCTGAGGGGGATTCAAACCACCGACTGTAGTGGCCGTGCAGACCATGACTGGCGCGCCGCAGACCACTCGGCCACTGTGGCCAGCTTATGGGGATGTTCAATGCATGGAGCTGAACCGCGCACCATATGGCAGTGCGCCCTTTGTATCGCCGTCAGGTAGGAACAAGGTCCTCAAGGTCACTGTGGCTGAAACACCTGCTGCGTGAGTGACGTGCGAAGCCTACACAGAATCACAGCAGTTCCTCCATCATGGAGAAACCACGGGCTATAAACACAGCCTAAGCAGACCCTGCTGCGGCCCACTCAACAGAGGTGGTTTGGAAGTGCAGCCACCGGTATTTTGACACTGCAGTGGAAAAACGGAGGGGCTGCTACCGCAGCTGCGAGTATAAACAGGTCCCACGCTGTATTGTGAGAAACAAATCACTGCCAAACTGCCGCGATTCCTCTTCTGCAGAGCAACCGTGGGCTAAAAACACAGCCCAAGCTTCCAGGTATAACAGGGTGATGCGGCAAGTGGCAGGGTGTGCAAACCTGCTGCAGTCGGCAGTAAGAGCACACTCAGTCTATTCCGCAGAGCAACCGTGGGCTATAAACACAGCCCAAGCTTCCAGGTATAACAGGGTGATGCGGCAAGTGGCAGGGTGTGCAAACCTGCTGCAGTCGGCAGTAAGAGCACACTCAGTCTAATGGGGCAGCGCCAGCACCTACAGGACAGGTGCAGTGCAACAGAGTCATGACGCATTCCACATGTGTCCTGTTGATAGTTTACTACTGTTTCTGCTTTAGTTTTGCGGTTGTTTCTGTACCCAGTAGAATGAGAGTAGGGTAGTAATGGGCATTCTGACGAAGTGAGAATCGCCTGTCGACATTAGCGTTACAGGTCCCCTACTCTTTCTTGTGCTTATAAACGATTTGGGAAACAATCTGAATAGCTCTCTTCAACTGTTCGCAGATTATGCTGTCATTTATTGGTTAGTGAAGTCAACAGAGGATCAAAAGCAATGGCAAAGACAAAATTTCTACATTGTGCGAAAATTTGCAATTAACACTAAATAATGAAAAGTGTGAAGTAATAGACATGACTACTAAAAGAAATCCCTGAACACCAATTACACGATAAATCAGTCAAACCTTAATTCGTTGGTATTTATTTCGTGATGTGTTCACAAAATAGAACAAATGCACTTATCAGGGAAAGCGCTGTTACCTTTAAACAACTCAGAATCTTGCAGGATATACTTGTGTTCAATTAACAAGAGTGTGCGAAACCTTTTAGGAAACAAGATAAAAATACCAGTGGCGGATTTTTATTTATTTATAATTTTTTGTTCTTCAGGTAGATTGATGCTTTGCGGTCGTTTGTTCATGTTTGTTCTCGGTTCTTCATTAAGAATTTTGCTCAGTTTTTTTTATTTAGATTGCGCTGAGGCCTCTTTCTTTTTCTCTCTTTGCATTGGTTCTTCTGTTTAATCAGTCCTTTGTGGACGTTGATTTATTTTGTTTAATACTGATCGTTTCGTCGTTGACTCAGTTGTTTCGTTACAGAGGGCGTCGAGCCCTCTGAGCACGCTAAGCTACCACGCTGGCAACCCTCTGACAGAACGCTCGGAGCCACCACGCCTCGCAAGTTTCGGACCATCGTCTAACATGTTTGTGCATCTCAAACTAATTCGCTGCCCATTACGCAGTGCCGAACAGCTGCGAGAGTAATCCATAATTCTCGTACCATCGATGGCAGGTGTTATCTGCTAACATGGCATTTTTAGACATTATATTGCAATTCATTGACCTAACAACGACATGTGTTGATCATTTTCAGTGCTCCATTGCATTATAATAAGAAAATGATCAAATAGAGAAAGCAAGAGAGTTTCGGGCAAGGGATGTCACGTGACTGATTTCCGATTTCCAAATGTTGAGCACCTCCATAAAAACCATGTGCACTATGGTGGTTATCATTTTGTGTATAAGTTACTGTTTAAATTTTCACCATCCAGCCATTTTATATCTGACTATCCTTTAGCATATGATTTTCTATGTTAACTATCATCCAGTACACCTACCAGATATTATGTGGAGCACTATAATAAGCAGTTTAATGTCAATGGGACCAGATGATGACACCATGAAGTGTCGAAACCGGTTGCCTTGAATAAATAAAATAAAAATTGCAATCTTGGTATCTACCATAGTTATACAATACGATCGTTTCTTAAGATCAGTAAAGTAAGTGGTAATGAAAATTGTGGGAGAGATATTAAAATAATAGTTTAAAGAGGTAAAAGTTCGAAAAAGAGTATATTTGTCAAAGCTAAACTCAAATATCAACTAATTTTGGCTGTTTGTTAAAATACTGTCAGAAAGAATATTATGTGTTGGGTGCATAGATACTATCACAATAGTGAAATCGTAATCATATTGTGCATCAATTTTTATTATTTATATCTTTACTATTTGTGTCCGAAATGTTTGCAAAAAATTATAGAACTACAGGGAAATATAAAGCGGGCCATAAAACAAGCCAGTGCAATTTTAAATTTTCATATCAAATCGTACTTTGTACACTGCTGGCTATTAATATTGCTACACCAATAAGAAATGCAGATGATAAACGGGTATTAATTGGACAAATATATTATACTAGAACCGACATGTGATTATATTTTCACGAAATTTGGGTGCATAGATCCTGAGAAATCAGTACCCAGAACAACCACGTCTGGCCGTAATAATGGCCTTGATACGCCTGGGCATTGAGTCAAACAGAACTTGGATAGCGTGTACAGGTAATGATGCCCATGCAGCTTCAACACGATACCACAGTTCATCATGAGTAGTGACTGGCGTATTGTGACGAGCCAGTTGCTCGGCCACCGTTGACCAGACGTTTTCAATTGGTGAGAGATTTGGAGAATGTGCTGGCCAGGGCAGCAGTCGAACATTTTCCATACCCAGAAAGGCTTGTACAGGACCTGCAACATGCGGTCGTGCATTATCCTGCTGAAATGTAGGGTTTCGCAGGGATTGAATGAAGGGTAGAGCCACGGGTCATAATGCATCTGAAATGTATTGGCCACTGTTCAAAGTGCCGTCGATGCGAACAAGAGCTGACCGAGACGTGTAACCAATGGCACCCCATACCATCACGCCGGGTGATACGCCAGTATGGCGATGACGAATACACGCTTCCAATGTGCGTTTACCGCGATGTCGCCAAACACGGATGCGACCATCATGATGCTGTAAACAGAACCTGGATTCATCCGAAAAAATGATGTTTTGCCATTCGTGCACCCAGATTCGTCGTTGTGTACACCATCACAGGCGCTCCTGTGTGTGATGCAGCATCAAGGGTAACCGGTGCCAACCTTGTGTGAATGCTCTGAAAAGCTAATCATTTGCATATCACAGCATCTTCTTCCTGTTGTTTAAATTTCGAGTCTGTAGCACGTCATCTTCGTGGTGTAGCAATTTTAATGCCCAGAGGTGTATGTATTTATTAAGTATCGACAAATAAATACACTACAACGCACAATGACAACGTCAGTCGAAGATGAGTGTTGATAGGAGAAAGGTTGGCTTTAATACAAAAGATAATGAGACACACTTAATGATCACATCGAGATTTGCGTACACAGCAGCTCATAGAGATGAGTGGCAGTGATCCTACACGGATTTAGAAAATTCGTTCATGGGAGCGCTTCCACCAACAAATACAGCAAATGTAACATGTCAGCCCCAACGCTTCAAAATGTTGCACATAAGCAAACATCACCTGCAGATTAAATCACCAACCTCATCGCTAGTCCGAAGTTGCACACCAAGTAACCGTACCTGGGACAATACAGTTACTTGTAATAATAACATCAAACATGTACTGTACCTGCACTTAACACGAGAGTTCTGTAAACAAACTAACCGCCTCCACAACTGCTCACTTGGGCTCTTACCAACTCCGGCCAACGCCAGGGTATACACCACCGCACCCGATTGTTTTTTTATTCCTAATTTGCATATCAAATTAATTACGACACGTTTTTGCATTAACAATTAGAACATTCCGTTTTCTCGGAATCAACACATACAGTTTAAGTAACGTAATACATCGAACCTTAAGTACAACTCGTATGGAATGCATTTGTGCAGGTAATATAAACACAGCATAAAGAAATTCGGTGTCATCCTTTTCGCCTGGTAGCAGGCATTGCCTATAAGTAGTGCTTACATCTGGCTCACTGCTTACAGGTCGCTGTGTCATCCTGCCACCAGGGCGTCTCCTGAGCGCCGTCGTTCATGCAAAACACAACTCTTTACTCTTTACTCACACGAAGTGATGATTGCTATCGACAAGGGATCTCAAATTGATTCCGTATTTCTTGATTTCCAGAAGGCTTCTGACACCGTACCTCACAAACGGCTTTTAATCTAATCGCCCCAAATTTGCGACTAGATAGGTGATTTACTGTCAGAGAGCACAGTTTGTAGTAATCGATGGTAAGGCATCGACTAAAACAGAGGTGATATCGAGCGTTCTTCAGGGTAGTGTCATTGGTCCTCTGCTGTTACTTATTTACATAAACGATTTGGCAGAAAATCTAAGTAACTCTCTTAGGTTGTTTGCAGATGACGACGTCATTTACCATCTACTACAATCATCTGAAGATCAAAAGCAACTGCAGAACGATCTAAATAAGATATTACTATGGTGTAAAAATTGGCAATTGACTCTAAATAATGCGAAGTGTGAAGTCGTCCACATGAGTACGAAAAGAAATCCGTTAAACTTTGTTTACAAAATAAATCAATCAAAAGTGAAGGCCATAAACTCCACAAAATACCTAGGAATTACTATTACTTCAGTCTTAAATTGGAAAGAACACGTAGATAATGTCGTGGGAAAGGCGACCCAAAGACTGCGTTTTATTGGCAGAACCCTTAAAAGATGCAACAGAACTACTAAAGAGACTGTATAGACTTTGCTTGTCCGTCTTTTTTGGAGTATTGCTGCCCAGTGTGGGATCCTTATCAGGTGGGTTTGACGGAGGACATCGAAAGAGTTCAAAGAAGGACAGCTCGTTTTGAATTGTCGCGATACAGAGGAGACAGCGTCACGGAAATGATACAGGACCTGGGATGGGAAACATTACAACAACAGCGCTTATTGCTGCGGTGTGGTCTACTTACGAAACTCCAATCCCCAACATTCTCCTCCGAATGCGAAAATATATTGTTGACTCCCACCTACATAGGTAAAAATGCTCATCTGAATAAAATACGAGAAAACAGAGCTCGAACGGAGAGATTCAGATGTTCTTTCCTTCCGCGCGCTATTCGAGTATGGAATGGGAGATGAATAGTATAAAGGTGATTCGATGAACACTCTGCCAGGCACTTAAATGTGATTTGCAGAGTATCCCATGTAGATGTAGATGTAGACCCACACTTCCTAGATAATCACACCCTCTCCATTGAAATCAGAAAATACTTCCGTTTCCACCCCCATCGCCCAGCCCATCCCCCGTAAGGACTCTGTCCTGATCATATCTCCCAGCCTGTCCTTACACTTCGACCTCCTTCAATGCCTCCCAAGCATCCACCTCAATCCCCATTCTACCCTGACCCCATAGTACACCGCCTGCACACACGTGCTCCCCAACCTCCTTGCCACCTACCCACCTTCAATGCTGTGATCACTAAACTCAGTTCGGTGATCACGGAGGAGGAGGTGCTCAGGCAACGCAACGCCCACCCTGATCTCACCATCTGCACCACCAACCAGATCCATAATACCACTGGCCCCACCATCCTGATGCGGATCATTATGAAGTCCTCCCCAAGGGGGCGTTAATCTACGACTTCCGCCACGAGGTAGAACCGTCCCAAGCCCCACCCAAATCCTACTGTTGTGCCTGGTGTCTCGTGTATAATGACCACCTGATGCAGTACTGCCGCTACCCCACTACCTGTCCTCACTGCAAATCCCAGCACCTCCACAAACATTATCTCAGCCTCGCCTCCCCACCTGTCTGAAACACCTATGGTGGTCCCCACCCTACCTACTAGTATAAAGAGGCGCTCCAGTCACGGTCAGCACGGCCACTACGGTCGGGGGTTCGAATCCCCCCTCGAGCATGAATATTTGTGCCGTCCTAGTTCGTAAGTAGTTCATAAGTAGTTTGTAAGTTTAGGGACTGATGACCCCGTAGTTAAGTCCCATAAGATTTACAAACGTTTGAACATTTTACTAGTATAAATGCAAGTCCATTCCCACCCCCACTACCCCAGAGCTCACCATTCCTGCCCATCCCATTGAATCCCCAATGCACCCGAACAACTCATTGTGCCCTCCTCCTACTGCTGAGGACATCATCCAGTTTGTCACCACTGTCATCCAAAACATAGATCCCTTCCAACGTCTCCAGATCTGTGTTCCAGCTAGAGACCTATGCTACCTTCCCCTTGCCCAGTCCCACTTCACCTTCTCCCGGTTAGTTACCCTCGTCTAACCACACCCTACCCCTTTTTCCCCACAGCCCCTTATGGCAAACTCCTGCTATAACTTCCTCTACCACAACATCCGCTCTCTAGCAACCAACAAGCACCTGTTCATGCACACCCTTCCCCTTCACCATGTGGATGCCTTCCAACTAAACGAAACCTTTCTCCAACCTCGTCGTCCTGTCAGTACCGCTCCTTACCTCCTTAACTGTGTTGATGCCCCCCCTCCCCCCACTTGCAAGAGGCGGAGTTGCGATCGGCCACCTTCGCCATCAACCCATCCGGCTAAAACCCCTCCTCAAATGCCCAACAGAACACCTGATCCTCAATCTCTTTCTTCCCTCCCTTACCGTCACCTTCGCCACCCTCTACGTCTGTAGCACTGCCCCCCTTCCCTATGACTTCCTGTCTCACATTGATCGAACCTTCACGACGTATGTGGTTGCCGCTGACCTCTACCTTTTGTCCCGTCGATCTGCTGAACTCCCCTCAGGGGCTCAGCATTAATTTGCTGAGTACGGGCTTGGCAAACCTGGGGTCCCGAGCTATGGACTGTATAGTGCCAACAGTCCGCCACACCGTAAGCTCTGTGCGTGCTTCAACGACCATCGCTCGTCGCACTCTCGGTTCAGAAGTTTTCTGTAGCCCTTCCGTATAGAAAGCAACCGCAATGTCTTGTCCAACATTCCTTTTTAAAATATAGGTTCTACGATTCGTTCGCTGAACTTTGGAAACTGTAAATATCTCCGTTGATCAGTTCGGTAAATAGGATTTCTCAAACACAGTCTTATATTTCGAAATTCGTACATCATCGCCTTTTCTGAATTTCTGTTTGCGTGAATTAGTCATGTTTATGTGATTGTAAACGGTATTTAGAAGGCTGTCGTCTCTGACATCGATGTGACGCATTTTTATAGTACGATGCTTAGTTCGATTATATTGATTAATTATTTTCTGTAGAATATCAATCCACTTGTATGACCCACGGAGGTTAAATTCAACCCACATACGATGTTTAATAGTCCTGTTTAATCGCTCCACATTACTAGCTTCCATCTGGGAGAATGTCGAATAATGATTAATTCCACATCGCTCCATTGTTGCCGCGAAATGTGTATTGTAAAACTCGCTACCGTGGTCGGTTTGTAGATTGTCCGGACATCGATTAGTACCTATTTGTAGCAGTTGCTCAAACACACGTGCAACTTCCTTTCCTGTTTTTTCCTTTACTGGCAAGCCCCAGGCAAATTTGGAATATGTATCCATAACCTTTAGAATGTACCTGAATCCATTATTGACACGTGAATACTGTCTCATATCTACGAGATGTGCCATAGGTCATCTAAGCCCTTAATTATAACACGCATTCGTGGAAATATTCTGCGTGCTGACTTATGTAGTTTCCAAACAACTGTTTCCATTACTCAATGATATTTCTTTCTCAAAGTTCTGAAATTATTGATATGATTTCATTCGTGTGGGAAGTATTACCTGCTGTTGATGGAGCCATAAGCAGCCGTAGACGTTCTATTATTTCGTTCGCATCTCACGGGCAGGGGAAAATTGTCCAGGTTTTTTTATTCTGAATGTTATACCTTTCATAGTCGAATTTACCGCTTAAAGCAGGTTTAATAATATTCGTGTACTTGTCACTGCCTTCCGCTTTTATACGTCCATTTTTTGTGTCGCTCTTCCAGTGTGCATTTGTTAATCGTAATATTTCGGCATATGTTTGCAGATCCTTTTGGTTGAACTCTGGATTCGATGTTTTCAGAAATATTAATTCCAATAAACCAGACATGCGTGAGTGTCTCTGACCCGACCCGACCTGTATTTTATCTTGCGTTAAACGTATAGGTAATTTACCAAGTTTGTACGGCTTTTCTTTACGTACTCCATATATGTCCTCTATTTGTGTAATACCGTGCTGATTAATGTATTCAGTAATATCTGCGTCATCCTCTTCTTCTTCGTTCTGTTTTTCTTCTTGACCAGCTCTTCTTTCTGCATTCCCAACGTTTGCGAGTTTTTTCAGACTATTGATTATCGGTTTAAAAGTTTCTGAGAGCGTTTCTTCTCGCTGCTGCTGATCTGATTTGAGCAGTCGTAATTTCCGCCGAAGAGCTTTGCGAGCTTCAATAATTTGTTTGCTTATGCTCGATATAGTGCCCTCACTTCTTCAGTTTATCGACTCTGGTGGCAATTCCTCTTATTGTCCTCGAGAACTCGGCTAAGCGTGTGTTAAATGCGTTAATTTTGTAATTGACATATACTCCACGTTTCTCGAGGTCCCTAATACGACCGTCTAATGCAGCTATTTGCGCTCTAATTGCGTTGCTTGTTTCCTTGCAATGACTACACCTCATTCGCGCAAACCTATCCATTACATAGTAACGCAATTACGTACGTACACTATCTTTTTTAAGATGGAGAATTTCCTGGACGTTGCGCATATACTGACCGTTGTTCAGTTTCCTCGTTTTGCCGATAACGAAGAAACCAAACGGTGCATGATTGCAGCAATCACCACATAAAGATATAAATTCATTAAATGTCATGTCAGATCCTACGTGCGTCTGGTAAATATGATTTAAATTTGTGTTATCCTGCCTGAAAGCAATAACAAGATTGGCATTATCTCTCATTAACTGTTTGGGAATGTTCGAATATGTCTGACTCAAGTAAAAAATATCGACATTCATGTGACGGCTAAAGCAAAAAAATTTGCGAATCTGATCCTGATTTTCCACAGCAACGTCGTCAAATATAAATACACTGTTTGGTTTTATCTTCTCAGGAGGGGGTATGTCATTGCTTTCACCGAAGGTCTGGTAGCTAACACCATTAATATTGTGTAGAATTTCCTGTAACATCTTGTATTTTGGTTGAAAAAGTGTTTTTGAAAATATATACACATGTTCAAAGTGAAGTTCCTCAGGGTGTGTTAACAGAGACAGAACAAGGTTCGTCTTCACAGAGTCCGATGGCCCAACAATTAGTGCTCGTATGTTGTCCGGGAGCAGGGTCCATTTCTTCTTCTTTTTTTCGCTTGATTACCAATACTACTACAGGACCAATCGGTTACTATGAACCCATTTTGGTAACTTCTAGCTTCCATATATCTACAGGTGGTTTTATATAGAAAGAAAGAGAGGAGAATACATCATTTTAGCTTCCTCTAGTGCGTTGTCGGCAGTAAAAAGAGAGCATCACACTTCTTCGATGACATTGAGCTCACCATATTGGACTGGTTCAGCTGTCCCAATACACATTCCTTTAGGAATGAGTTGCGATTGCTCGTGGAAATTAGTCAGCAAGAAATCTCCTCGGTCATCTGTAATGCTTATGATAGACGCTGGTGTGTAGATTTCCTTTGTTATACTGATTAGGTTTTTGCGATCGACAAGCATTTCATCGTCCAACTGGTCAATGCCTCGTCTTGCGCAACCCCACCTCCCCACCATCTTAAGGGGAGACGGAAGGCAATTTTTATCCTTATTCTGCCAATGCTATTTTACCCTTTTCAAAGGAACTATACGTGATAAAACAACGAAATTTTTACTGCATATATATAACATATATGTCTCAGTTTACAAGTAAAATGAACACAATAATTCTAATGGTTTTGAAGATTTTTTTTCTTTCACCAGTAAAATTTAACTTTTTTAGTACATTAATTATTATAAAACGGTTGATGATTGTTTTGTGGTTCTCAATTTACTTGTAATGATTTATTACCATCTTCAGTACAAAAAGACCAAATTTCTTCTTTCTAACCCGATTAGTTTATCAAATAATGGTACCTGAAAATAAAAAAAATGTAGTTTTGAGAAAAATCAATTTAAAGTTTAATATTGCGATTATAGTACAGTTATTGATGAGGATTACTTATCACTAATATTTTCCTGCACCATATTGAGCATCATCTGAATCATACTGATCTTTTCTTCTCTCGTTCCCTCTTCTTTTCTGTCTAGCTTCTTTTGTGCATTTTAAATTAGCAATATGGGCTTTACGGATTCTCTTTTTATCTATTTGCACCAAGGATTTTGCAGTATTTCCACTAGATTGTATGCCCAATAATTCCAAAACATCCAATTTTCTGGTTACACCATCATTGAAGCATAAAATAGCATCATAAACACCAAATTTGAGGGTTGTGATCTGAACAAATGCAGTTTTTGGTAACTGGGTCCAAATGACAGAATTTAACACAATCATTTAAATTTTGGGTTTTCCCATGAAGACATTTCTTCAAGAAGGTATCTTTACAAAGGTATCTAAATATAGGTTTAATTTCATTCATTACTGCTGCAGGTAAAGATTGTTTGTGGTCATATGTGTCACTTCTCCTGTACTTGCACCAAGTGTCAGGATTATTTGGACAAAGAGAGTGCACAGGATTTTCATTTGTGGATAGCTTATGGAAATAGATGGCCCATACAGCTTTTTTCATGTTTTCGAAATTCTCTACATTTCTTCTTATGGTCAAGCCATAATAATTCTGTAATCTATCTCAACATTTGTCAGGCGACTTTTTCACCTATCTTCTTACCATCTTCCAATACTATTTTTGACTTTTCTTTTAATAATTTTCTTAGCCTGGACCCCACTCTCTTCTGGACATGCCCAATGCCCTCTAATTTAGAAATTGTGACATTAGGACCATAGGGTTGTTCTGCACATACCCGGTCATAAGCCTTGCTGGTCGGCCGCGGTGGCCGAGGAGACTGAGGCGCTCCAGTCACGGTCTGCACGGCCACTACGGTCGGGGGTTCGAATCCCCCCTCGGGCATGGATATTTGTGCCGTCCTTAGTATTAGCTAGTTCATAATTAGTTTGTAAGTTTAGGGACTGATGACCCCGTAGTTAAGTCCCATAAGCTATACAAACATTTGAACATTTTGAAGCCTTGCTGTCACCATCCCCTAAATACTGTGTGTATCTGACACCTCTGTTTGCCACTGAACGTTTAAAAATCCTGAGAACTCCTGCTACTTCCATGCCACCACTTGGACCAGTAAAATTCATATTGTCGCGAGAGACATCAAACACCGACTGCCGGCGTGGCGCAGGGGATAGCGTCACGGACTGCGGTGCAGGAGGTCGCCGGTTCTATCCCACCCACTGGCAAAAAGTTTATTTCTTTGTAATTAACAATTCCAGACGGTTCTACATCTTTCTTATGTTAACTTGTAAATTCTACTTGTTTCTTATGTTAACTGTTCTTCTAATTTCTGGTAAATTCTGTCTGTGTATAAATAGCAGTGCACTCTGCCTGAGAGGCAGTCAGTGCTGCGTGTATGTTGATTTCGTAATAAACGTGCTTTCAGTACAAGTGCTGTGTTAAGTTGCCTTCGAAGTCAAGCCTGTTTCCATTTCAACGCGACAATATGACAGTAATGTTCATCCCATTTCTCAGTTCCACTGCCACAAATCTGACAGTACTTGCTTATAATCTCTACATCAATTACCTTGCCGGTATCAAATAATGTAGCTGTCACGACACCATTTAGTGAAGTGTGGCCACGTTTCTGCCAGCTGCCATCGAAACGTGCGCAAATATCACTACTTTCACTGTCATCACTTTCCTTGAGTGCTGCTTTAGCTGCTTCCTTGATTGAATTGTTACAAACTTCAGCAACAGCAGTTCCAATAACATTACTGTAAGTCTGAAATTTTGCAGGAGGCTTTGGAATGTCAAGTAATGCACATAAGAGTTTGCCTGCCTCCATCCCTTTACCAATAGATCTGAGACCATAAACTAGCCTAATGTTGTTTTCATACAATTTATTATTTGCCATTTTTGATGTCATTGTTGTAGCGACTGCACCACATTTTGTACAACTCAGCGACAGGTTTGACACAATCCCTTTACGAAGGCACTGATTCTCACCCAAAGATACGCCACCACCATATATTCTGCAGACAGTATTTTTGGAAATTAAATCACAGAGCATGCTAAGATTCACCACAATATTTCCAAATGAATGTCCATTTCCACAAGCTGACTGGGAGGAAATGCCTTGAAGACACTGATAAACTGATTTTCCTTATGTCTAACATTCTCGGCTCCTTTGACCCACTAACCTCATTTATCTTTATGTATTTATTTCCTCTGAATTTTAATTTAGGCGAGAATTTCTTTATTCGCGGCATTTTTATGAAAACAAGCGGGACCAACGAAAATACAAATCAAGACGTACTTCACTCACAATTTCACCGAGTTCCACCAATAACATTCGAAAACAATAACAAACACGATCGGAACAAAAAGTATCGATAGTAGATACAGGGTAGGAATCTTTGAAGCGATAAAAACAATAGAAGCATGAAATAATATACAAGGAGTAAAAGAATACTGTCACAGTCTAATATATGCAGTCGCGACACTAGCGCTGATTTTTGTTATACTAGGCGACTGCAGCGCTCCTTGCGGACGTAAAGCCACGTTGCTCTGTATCGTATACGAGACGTGTTTTTGTTGTGTGTTTTGGTGTACGAAATGGTTTTTACGAAGGGAAGCGTGAGTAGTGCAAGAAATTGCAGCAGCAACAACAACAAGAATACGTCTCATTTATCATTCTTTAGGTTTCCTACAGAGCCTGAGAGGTATGTGACATCAAGTCTCGGTAATGCTTATTTACAATTATCTTGTGACACATATTGAAGATTATTTCTTTTTAGGATCAAGAAATGGCTTATAAATAGCAGACAAGATCTTTTGGATAAAGTTGCCGCGTATTTACATGATAATGTGAAGTTCTGCTCGCCACACTTCGATGCAAACCAGTTCATGAATGATGAACGGAAGAAGCTGGTGTGGAATGCTGTGCCTACATTGTTCGATGTTTCAAACAAACCACCGAAACTGGGAATAAAGAGGAAACTACCGCAAAGACGCGATAATATAAAGGCGGAAGAAAGAAATTAAACTGTGTTATGAAAAAAGTATTACGACTGTGGTTGCTGCTACATCACAGCTAGAAACATTTTTGTCTGGGAATTCGAAGTAATTCACTATTGAGGCAAATTTATAAGAAATGTATGAAAAAGAAGTGTTCATTGTTACCGTTATTAATGTTTGAAAGGTGAAATGTTTTCTGTTTTATCTAATGGAAACCAAGGTCTAACATATAAACCTATTTATCTGAAACCACAGAGCCGTCTTATTTTAAAGACGATTGTCGCCCCGCCCCCTCCCACTCCTCCCTGATCTACGAACCATATAATGACAGACTGTGATAATGACTTAGGACCATTCATATAATATGACATTTAGACTGTCGTGTAATCGACGTAATATTATCTTAAAATATCATATAAATGAAATAACCTCGTAGCAAAATTATATTAGATGAAAGTTTCATAGCCAGTGGGTGTTCTCATAACTAAAAAGCAGGGGAAAAACATTGTTTCGCACCTTTTAACACCGGGAAGGCCAATTACATGCTTCTCATGTGCGAAATACTGTGTTTACCAGCAAAGTAAGGTGCAATGTCTGAAGAATTTCGTCATAAATATGTTGCAGTTAGCGTCAGTTTATTCACGAGTTTTTACTAAATTTACATTTGTTGATATTCAACTTACCCTTAGAAGTTCTATTATAGGCTTGTCTGCACAAAATATTATGTTTATCTATCACTACCGGCAAGGAAGCTGCAAGCAATTTCTAAAGAATTATTTCGTAACATATTGCACAATTGCAGTTTGTGCCCGACCACAACGAGTTTTTGTTCGGTTTACGTTTCTTTTACACTCAGTCATGTGTCAAGATACTTAAATAAAGCTTGGAATGCAAGAATATATACAATATTCAGCAAATCACACAGAAATGTAATTACAAGCGGGCATTATTAATGTGTCGTATAGAGCGTTAAAGGACTGCCGGCTTCACGACCGCTAGGAGCGCTAGTGTCGCTCCAAGTGTCCGACGGTAACAGCTTTCACAGCAGTGAGTGTCGCGACTGTATTTATTAGACTGTGATACTGTGTGCATTTTCTCCACATGGCGCAAAGTGGAAGGCGTGGCCAGATTGTACAGAGCGTCAGCAAAACCAACATACCTCACGAAAAAATTGTCGGATTTATATAAAACAAAAACTGTTTCACCAGGCATTTCAAATACGCTAAAAACTAAAAATAGAATTTTTGAGCCCAGTTGCCTTCCGTCTCCCCTTAAGGTAGCCAAATGCCAAAATGCCTCATCATGCTACCCGCCCTCTTAAGATAGCCAATTCCAAAATGCCTCGTCATGGAACCCGCCCTCTTAAGGTAGCTAAAGGCTAAAATGGCTGATCAAGTTCGCTGCCCTCTTCAGGTATCAAATGTCGAAATGCCTCGTCATGCTACCCGTCCTCTTAAGGTACCCAAATGCAAAAATGCCATGTCATGCTATCCGCACTCTTAAGGTAGGCAATGCTAAAATGTCTCGACATGCTACCCACCCTCTTAAGGTAGCCAAATTCCAAAATGCCTAGTCTTGTCCCACCCTCTTAAGGTAGCCAAATGCTAAAATGCGTGATGCTACCTGCTCTCTTAAGGCAGCCAAATGCCAAAATGACTAGTCTTCATAACTTCCCTCTTAAGGTAGCCAAATGCCAAAATGCCTCGTCTTGCCCCCCTCTTAAGGTAGCCAAATGCCCAAACGCCTCATCATGCTACTCTCTCTCTTAAGGTAGTCAAAGACAAAATGCCTAATCTTCATCCCCACCATCTTAAGATGGCCAAATTCCAAAATGCCTCATCATGATACCCACACTTTAAGGTAGCCAAATGCCAAAATGCCTCGTCATGCTACGCGCCCTCTTAAGGCAGACAAATTCCAAAATGCTGCGTCATGGAACCCGCCCTCTTAAGGTAGCCAAATGCCAAAATGGCTGATCAAGTTCGCCGCCCTCTTAAGGTAGCCAAATGCCGAAATGCCTTGTATGGTCCCCCCTCTTAAGGTACCCAAATGCCAAAATGCGTCATGCTACCTGATCTCTTAAGGCAGCCAAATGCCAAAATGCCTAGTCATGCTACCCGCCCTCTTAAGGTAGTCAAATGCCAAAATCCCTCATCTTCATACCTTCCTTCTTAAGGTAGCCAAATGCCCAAACGCCTCATCATGCTACCCTCTCTCTTAAGGTAGTCAAAGACAAAATGCCTAATCTTCATCCCCACCATCTTAAGATGGCCAAATTCCAAAATGCCTCATCATGATACCCACACTTTAAGGTAGCCAAATGCCAAAATGCCTCGTCATGCTACGCGCCCTCTTAAGGCAGACAAATTCCAAAATGCTGCGTCATGGAACCCGCCCTCTTAAGGTAGCCAAATGCCAAAATGGCTGATCAAGTTCGCCGCCCTCTTAAGGTAGCCAAATGCCGAAATGCCTTGTATGGTCCCCCCTCTTAAGGTACCCAAATGCCAAAATGCGTCATGCTACCTGATCTCTTAAGGCAGCCAAATGCCAAAATGCCTAGTCATGCTACCCGCCCTCTTAAGGTAGTCAAATGCCAAAATCCCTCATCTTCATACCTTCCTTCTTAAGGTAGCCAATGCCAAAATGCCTCATCATGCTACCGAACCTCTTAAGTTAGCCAAATTCTAAAATGCCTCATCAAGTAACCCGCACTTTTAAGGTAGCTAAATTCCAAAATGACTCGTCATGGAACTAGCACTCTTAAGGTAGCCAAAATGCCTGTTCATGTTTGCCGTCCTCTTAAGGTAGCAAAAAATGGAATGTCTAGCCATTTTATCCACCATCTTAACATAGCCAAATGCCAGAATGGGAGAACAAGTTAGCTGCCCCCTTAAGGTAGACAAAAACTGACTTGCCTCGTCATGCTACCCACTCTCTTAAGGTAGCCAAATACCAAAATGCATGGGAGGGGCTACACGAGACATTTTGGCATTTCGCTACCTTAAGAGGGCGGGTAGCATGACAAGGCATATGGGCATTTGGATACCTTAAGAGGGCGGCGAACTTGATTAGGCATTTTGGCATTTGGCTACCTTAAGAGGGCAGGTTACTAGACGAGACAGTTTGGAATTTGGCTACCTTAAAAGGGCTGGTAGTATTTGGGCATTTGGCTACCTTAAGAGGGCTGCGAAGTTAATCCAGCATTTTGGCATTAGGCTACCTTAAGTTAGCGGGTATCATGAAGAGGCATTTTGGCATTTCGCTATCTTAAGAGGGCCAGTAGCATGTCGAGGCATTCTGGCGTTGGATACGTTAAGAGCGTGGGTACCATGATGAGGCTTTTTGGCCTATTGCTACCTTTAGACGGTGGGTAGCATGACAAAACATTTCGGCATTTGGCTACCTTAAGAAATCAGGGCACATGATGAGGCATTTTGGCGTTTGGCTACCTTAAGAGTGGGGGATGTAGACGAGCAGGTAACATCATGAGGAATTTTGGCATTTGCCTACCTTAAGAACACGGATAGCATGACCAGGCATTAGGCATTTGGCCACCTTAAGTGCATGGGCTTCATGATGAGGCATTTTGGCATTAGGGTACTTCAAGAAGGGGGCCAAGAGGCATTTTGGCTTTTGGCTTCCTTAAGAGGATGGGTTCCATGATGAGTCATTGTGGAATTTGGGTACCTCAAGAATGTGGGTTGCATGGTGAGGCATTTTGGATATTGGCTACCTTAAGAGGTCGGTTAGCATGTCGAGCCATATTGGTATCTGGCTACCTTAAGAGGGTAGGTAACATGATGAGGTATTTTGGCATTTGACTACCTTAAGAGGGTGGGGATGAAGGTGAAGCATTCTGTCATTTGGCTACCTTGAGTGAGTGGGTAGCATAACAAGGCATTGTGGGATTTGGCTACCTTAAGATGGCGGGTACCGTGATGAGGAGTTTTTGGCATTTGGCTACCTTAAGAGTGGGAGGGGGGCGCAAGACGAGGCATTTTGGCATTTCGCTACCTTAAGAAGGCGGCAAACTTGAATAGACATTTAGTATTTGGCTACCTTAAAACGGTGGGTTCCATTAAGCGGCATTTTGGAATTTACTACCTTAAGAGGGCGGATAGCATGATGAGCCATTTTGGCATTTTGCAACCTTAAGAGGGTGGATAATATGACGAGGCATTTTGGCATTTGGCTACCTAAAGAGGGTGGGTAGCATAACGAGGCATTTCGGCATCTGGCTACCTTAAGAGTGAGGGCAAGATGAGGAATTTTGGCTACCTTAAGAGGTAGCTCCCTTAAGGCAGCTCAATTCAATAATGCCACATCATGCTACATGCACTCTTAAGGTAGCCAAATGCCATGTCTTTCTGGTGACCCTCTTAAGGTAGCCAATTGCTAAAATACCTCATAATATTGACGTCCCTCTTAAGTTAGCCAAATGCCAAAATGCCTCGTCATGCTAGCTGTTCTCTTAAGGTAGCCAAACGCCAAAATGCCTCGCTGTGCTACCAGCCCTCATAAGGTAGGCAAAAGCCAAAATGTCTCGCTATCTACCGCACTGTTAAGGTAGCCAAATGCCAAAATGCCTTGTCTTGCTAATAACCCTCTTAAGGTAGCCAAATGCCAAAATGCTTCGTCATGGAACCCACCCTCTTAAGGTAGCCAAAGCCAAAATGTCTCGTCATGTTCTCTGCCATCTTAAGGTAGCAAATGCAGAATGCCTGATCATGCTACCATCCCTCTTAAGGTAGAAAAATGGAAAAATGCCTCGTGTTGTTGCCCGCCCTCTTAAGGTAGCCAAGTGCCAATATGACTCGTCATACTCTCGCTCTCTTAAGGTAGCCAAATGCCAAAATGTATGTTATATCATACATTATGCAAGTGTTTTTTGTATTGTTACCATTAGTTAGAATGGTGTAGGTATTTTACAGTTGTTTCTCTGTACAGCCAGTGAGTTGCACTCCACAACAATGGCAGTTTTCGGTGACATAGCAATGCCATTATTGTACAGTGAGCCTTTTCCTCGTAGTGGAACTTTGAACTGGCAAGATCATGTGTAACAGGTAAGAATTGTATTTTATACTCAAACTGCTGTTAGTGATATAGATGCTGGGCATATGGTTTTAGTATTAGCACAGAATTACAATTGAGCATCACATTGTTTGTACCTGTAAAATCTTTACCTATGCTTATATAATAGACTGACTGACTGTCGTATGATACACCATACAATGGGAAACTAGCATTAGTTTTAAATGTGATCCAGGAAACATTTATTTTTCTATGTGATCAGAAGCTTTCCCGGCGTATGTGTTGTTTCCAGGGCTCTCGGGTGTCCAGCCGGATGCGATCGTTGAAGTCCCACGATATTTCGGCGAATAACCTTTCCGCCATCCTCAGGTGGTTCTGATGGAATGGTCTGTCTGCTCTCGGTCGGTGTTATTTATGTCCGTCAGTTGGGCTTCGATTCCCTGCGCCGACGGCCAGATTGTGGGCGGCCCACAATCGGAAGGAATCGAAGCCCGACTGACGGACATAAATAACACCGAACGACAGCAGACAGACCATTCCATCAGAACCACCTGAGGATGGCGGAAAGGTTATTCGCCGAAATATCGTGGGACTTCAACTATCGCACCCGGCTGGACACCCGACAGCCCTGGAAACATTTATTTTTCTTCTAATCAAGTAAAATAACAAATGCAGTTGTCTCTTGAGGTAATTTTGCTAGATTCTTATTTAGTATATTTTATCATCAGGTCACATAAATAGTATTCTAATACGACAATCCCCATGATGCAGAAGAAATTATAAAACTACTTGAGAATCTCAATGATGATGATAGTCTCTGCAGTGAAACAGATCGAGCTGATGAGCTGGATTTAGTCTATCTTCCACCATGTGATGGAAATGATTCCGACGGTTTTCAATGAAGAATTTATGGTGTAAATTTGTAAACAAGCAGTGAAATATACTGCTCAGACAGGACATTTAGAATTTCAACTTTCAGTTGATGAGTTATGCAAATATTTTGGAATCATTCTTTCTGGTTACAATCCAGTCCCTTTTAGGAGAAAGTATTGTCCGCCACCGTAGTCCAGTGGACAGCGTGATTGGTTGCCACGCAGGGGGCCCGGGTTCGATTCCCGGTCGGGTTGGAGATTTTCTCCACTCGGGGACTGGGTGTTGTGTCGTCCTAATCATCATTCCATCATCATTGACACGCAAGTCGCCGAAGTGGCGTCAGATAAAAAGACTTGCAACAGGCAGGCCGAACACGACCCAATTTGGGGTCTAACGGTCATAAATGCCACACGATCATCATCATCAGGAGAAAGTATTGGGAGACAAGAGCAGAAATAGGGTTGAAGAAATTAATTACGTTCTGCATTTCAATGATAATACAGCTGTACAGGATGGGTTCGAGAGGTGGAGGCGGGGTATAATTTCCGTGCGGGGTATGGGGACTGATTGGAGAAATCATTAGTACACGCAACAGGTTTCGTCTCCAGAAGAAGGTCGTATATATATATATATATATATATATATATATATATATATACGAAGTAAACTTATAATAAGAAACAAGCCTAGATTATCCAGTTGTAGCAGGTTGATGTACATATTTTTCGTTTGTTTTGTGTTTAGGTGTTCTGCAAGTGTAAGTACAGTTGATATGAAAACTCAGCTCTCAGCTCTTTGAATAATACCACCAGCTGGACCTGAACCAACAAGGCCATTACTTGATGGAGCTTATAGAGATTTTTCTTACTCAAAGACGACGCCATGGGACCTATAATGAAGACGCAAGAGGTAAAAGGCATTGAACTCTCTGCTACACACTTCCTGATGGGACAGGAGACCTCAAAAGAGCATGCAAAGCTACATTTTTAAATACCTTTAATGTTTCTGCTAAAAAAATCAAACTATTTTTACGAAGAAAAAATCAGGCTCTGAAGTTTTCAAAGACACAGGTTTCTTTGATCAAAATAAGCAAACAATATCCTGGTATTGTGTCCTGCAAAAGAAGCTTTTCCGATCAGTGTGCTTGGGGGAATTTTCATGTCTTGAAGAAAGGCAAGACAATGAAAGACACTGCAGCTGTGGAACTGATAAAACGTCCAGCTACTGTTCCACTGGCACCAAATATGAAAACGATTTTTCCACTATTATTGATTATGTGGACGAAAACAACAAGGACTTTTTCCGACAGCTGTTACCTCCATAAAGTCAATGTTGTCTCGTGGCACTTAGATCTATTAGCTATGACAAAACCTATTGCACTTACACCTTTCTGCATAAAACGCTAAGTAACTTTTTGATTTTTCAACATACTTAGGAAAACCTTTGTTAACATTTGTATAACCATGTAAAGAGTTAATTTGTGTTTTGTTAGAAATAAATATCCATTTCTCACAGAGATGTGCATTTTTTCGTTTCCTCATCAATTTCATTTTCGGCACTTAGCACCTTTAGCAATTCCACTCTTCATTTCTGGTAGGTGGAGCAAGAATGGACTGACGCTTGCGTTGTAGTGGTAGCGCAGTTGTGCGGCAATTTTATTAGTGGGAGTCACAATATCGCAATGCGAACTAATGATCAGTAGTCCACTGTTTGAAAGCTTTACCCGGTAAGTTTGCGATACCAAATGTGAATCGTAGCACGTTACAGAGACAGTGGTCGGGCGGGGCACTGCATACAGCCGGCTAGTGGCAACGGTAGGGCACTGCTTCCGGGTTAGCTGACTAGCACAGCTGGTTGCCCGGCGAGGTGCTGACTTTCGCTGCTGAATCAGTGAGTGTCCTCGTTACAACACTAGACGTACGCTTGCTCGGCCTGGACGGCTGACGGTGAAGCAGGACCAGCGGCAGGTGCTGAGCAAGGGGAAGAGGCGGCGACCTGGTGGCGCGAGCGGCAAGGCCACGCGCAAGACGACTGGGCATCTCATAAATTATTTCATGTAAAATTTTGATGTTAAATTAATCTACATCTGCATACATACTCTGCAAATCACATTCAAGTGTCTGACAGAGGGTTCATTAACCACTTTCATAACTTTTCTCTACCGTTCCATTCTCTAATAACGCGCGAGAAGAAAGAACACCTAAATCGTTCCGTTTTCGATCTGATTTCTCTTACTTTATTGGGATAATCATGTCTCCCTAAGTAGGTGGGTGCTAGCAAGATATTTTCAAATTCAGAACTAAAAGTCGGTGACTGAAACTTCGCAAACAGATCACACCGGAATGAATAACGTCTTTCTTTTAATGATTTCCACCCCAATTCGTGCAACATTTCCGTGACGCTTTCCCCCCGTAACGTGATAGAACAAAACGAGCTGCCCTTTTCTGAACCTTCTCAATGTCTTCCGTCAGTCCCACCTGGTGAGGGTCCCACAAGGGGCAACAGTACTCCAGGAGAGGAGGTGCATCTTCGAAGCGTTCTGCCAATGAAACGTAACCTTTGGTTCGCCTTCCCCCACAATATTTTCTATGTGTTCTCTCCAGTCTAAGTTGTTCGTAATTGTAACTCCTAGGTATTTGGTAGAATCTACAACGTTAAGGTTTGACTGATTTATCGCGTAATTGAAGTTCAGCGGACTTCTTTTAATGGTCATGTGTATTACTTCACACTTTTCTTTATTTAGTGTCAATTGCCAATTTTCGCACCATGCAGAAATTTTGTCTAAATCGCTTTGCAGTTGCTTTAATAATTCTGTACATTACATAACATAAAATGACCTTACTCATAATATATATTTATTGTATCCATTAAAGTAATCTAATAACTATTGTAATTTTAATTTTGTATTTTGTAATTTTTATTTATTGTTTTATATATCATTTATTATGTATAATAAAGCTGCAAATGTTTAACTAAAGAAGAGGGCAAACTGGTCCACTTCCACGTGGTGGGACATGGGAAACACCTTATCCACTAGACTTTGGATATAGTGGATATGGTGGCTAAGAGACCAGCCTCTGAGTATGTAGGACCCGTCTTATGTTATAGACGGCGGGTCATATTGGATAGCAGCAGTGAAAAAAAAAAAAGACAACTGGGGGCGCGTGGCGCTTCCTTCACATTTCCTTCTGTCCGGCGTGGTTTTATTTACCTACCTACCTACTGGAAAACAGCACAGGCTATTAACGTAATAAAGACAGCTCCTCCCTACCTATCAACTATACTCTCCTACTCTAGGAATATCCAAGCACACATAACAAAAATTCTCCCTTACACATAATCTATATCTATAAATGTGAATGTCTATTCGGTGTACGTTTATCACGTCTGACATAAAGAGCTAAAAATTTGTACAGTTACTAATGTCTACCCGGGAAATGCTTTAGGCACGGTTTTATGGCGATGTCTGTTCGATGTACGCTTATCACGTCCGAACGACAAGTTACTAATTTATACCTGAGGAAGGTTTTAGTCACGGTTTTATACCGATATGATAGATATTTAGTAATTTGAAGAATATAACGAGAAATAAACAATAATTACTCTTTGAAAATGGTTGCATTGTTGCTTGTGGGTCGATAATGATAGAAGGGTGGAGCATATTGGGATGGAATGTTATCGGTGTGCGTAATTCTACGTGTGTGTGCGTATGTTAATATTTCGCTCTGCAGCAAATAGTACAGAACGCAAACGAATGGTCTGTGTGTAATTGTTGTCCGAAGTCTCCCGTTGTACACCATAGCAGTTCCATGCCGATAGCTATAAGGTGGTGGAAGATATGGTGGTTAAAAGTCGTCAAACTATAAAAAAAAAAATTGGGACTGAAGGCCGACGATGACGTTTGCGACTCTATAGCAAGGAGGTTACATACAGCGAAACATGGTGTCACAGACCATATCTATGATCTATGCGTGCTACAATGTCTTCAGCTCTTTCTCTGTAAGGATAAGCATACGAATAAGGAAATATAAGAATAAATAAATAAAGCAGTAAAAAAGAAATTTCTTTTCATTCATCTCTTTAAAAAATCGATTTAACGTTTTGCGCATTACATCAAGTGATCGACCTGTGATATTATTAGAATCATTAATGTTGAATTTCGTGATTGGATTCTTCGAAATGAGAGCATTCTTACGAGAGATTTGATCTACACTACTTACTTACCTGATAAACGGCAAGTGCATAGACTTCTGCAATCTGATAGGAATATTTTTCAGTTCCGCTTTATCAGCGACATTTCCTCAAAAATGAGCGAAATTAATTGTTGATTAAAAATGTATGTTTCTAAGGACGGTATTGTATTTCATTTCATCCTTCAAAACTCATAGCACACTACTGAAAGATAGCTTATGTATCGTAATCAACCAACACGCAAGCGGAGTCGCGGGATTAAGCTAGTAGTAAATAACAAGGCTTATCCTAGGTGTAACTATCCTACAACTACCTTTCTACGGCTTTTCTGCTACGGTGTCACATTATCGTTAACTTACATTTCCGTCCCCTAACATTTAGCTTTACGGGTTCCTCGATCGTAGACCGTAGTGATGCCCAGATCTCAGCGGGTATTTATGACGGGTAGGGGGAACTATAGGTTCCGTCGGCTTTATCTTCCTCGGTCGCCCCGGTTTCCTAGGTGAGGCTGGTTCTATTACTGCCGGACGTGGCGTGACCTGACCATGATAGGGCTTCAGCCTATCCAAGTGTACAACCACGGTGCGGCCTGGCAACTGCACTTCGGCGTTGACGGGTAATGTGAGGCGTATTATTCGGTACGGCCCCTCGAACAACGAAGTGAACTTTTTGGTTCGTGCTTGTTTAACCACGGTATTTCGTACCAATACCCAGCCTCCGAATTTGTAGTGTGGTAAGGTAGCTCCCTTATTCCCGCTGCGTAACTGGCGGTCAGTGGCTTTCCTATTGTAATAGAACGCAGTACGTTGTTCTCGACGGCGAGTGTTCATCAGAGACGAGTGTATCGTCAGGCGTGCCCCAGGGGAGTGTGATAGGACCGCTATTATTTTCTATCTATATAAATGATCTGATGGACAGAGTAAGTTGTAATTTGCGGCTGTTTGCTGATGATGCTGTGGTGTATGGGAGGGTGTCGTCGTTAACTGACTGTAATAGCATACAGGATGACTTAGACAAAATTTCTAGTAGGTGTGAAGAATGACAGCTAGCTCTCAATGAAGAAAAATGTAAGGTGATGCGCATGAGTAGGAAAAACAATCCTATAATGTTCGACTACAGCATTAGTAGTGAGCTTCTTGATGCTGTCGCGTCGTTAAAATATCTAGGCGTAACATTGCAGAGCGATATGAAATGGAACGAACATGTAAGGACAGTTGTGAGTAAGGCGGACAGCCGACTTCGGTTTATTGGGAGAATTTTGGGAAGATGTACTTTACCTGTAAAGGAGACCGCGTATAACACGCTTGTACGACCACGTCTTGAGTATTGGTCATGTGTTTGGGACCCGCAGCAGATCGGTTTAAAGGAAGACATAGAGGGGGTTCAGAGGTGAGCAGCTAGATTTGTTACCGGTAGGTTCGACCAATGCGCGAGTGTCACGGAAATGCTCCGGCAACTCAACTGGGGATCGCTGGAAGATAGACGACGTTCTTTTCGTGAATTTCTGTTAAGTAAATTTAGAGGGCCGGAATTTGAAGCTGAGTGTAGTACGATCTTGCTGCCGCCTACTTACATTTCGCGTAAAGATCACAAAGACAAGATAAGAGAAATTAGGGCTCGTACGGAGGCATATAGGCATTCTTTTTTTCCTCGTTCTATTTGGGAGTGGAATAGGAAAGGAAATGCCTAGTAGTGGTACAGTGTACCCTCTGCCACGCTCCTTACGGTGAATTGCGGAGTATGTATGTAGATGTAGATATTGCTTTCCTGTACTTTCCTCCAGATGTCGTTTAACCAGTGTGCCAGGCTTTTCACTTCCTGAAAATCCACACCCGGCGGCAACTTGTCTAATTCGAACGGAGAGTTCATAGTGCGGCCATAGATGACTTCGTACGGCATAAGACCCGTTGATGCATGCACTCGGCCGTTATGTGCCAAGGCCATGAAGGCTAGGTATTTATCCCAATTAGTGTGAGTGCTATTCACGTAATGTGCAAGCATCTTAACAACGGTCTTATGCGCTCGTTCTACCCGGCCATTGGCTTGCGGATCGAACGTTGAAGTTCGCCATTTCCTTGTCCTCAGTAACTTACAGACTTGGACAAATAGAACGGACATAAAGTTCGTTCCTCTGTCCGTAAGTAGGGCTTCTGGGCTCCCATAGAGCAATTCCACGCGGTTAACAAATGCTTGTGGTACGGACTCTGCTGACATGTCTGTGAGAGGGACTAAGATTAGGAAACTAAGGAATGGTCGATAATGGATAGGACGTACTTATTGTCCCGAGGTGTTTGTGGGAATGGCCCAACGATGTCCAGGGCGACTAATTGCCACGGCATAGAAGTTTCTGGCAATGTTTGCATCGGTATTCGCGCTCGCTTATTTTGCGTCCTCTGTGCACATGGTAGGCAGTCGCATACGTATTTATCCACATCTTGCTGACGTCGACGCCACCAATATCGCGTTGCGATTCGGCAATTTGTAGCTTTTTTCAATTATGGCAGGCTTGTAAGCCTCCATGACACTGCGCTAAAATCTGCGGTTTTAAAGCCGGCCGGATTCACTACCACGGGAACGGCTACCTCTCTCACCCTGCACTGTCATTCACAATAGGTTCTACTCACTCTCCTTCCCGTCAAACCCTCGATATGCCCCAGCAGATCTGTGAGCCTGTCCTCTCCCTCGCCATCTCCAGGAACTTGGGTTTCCACAGTTTCTACCCCAAGACGGGACTGGCACCTCCCAACCTCATTCACTAAATCCTCACGTTCCCTTTCGAGCCGAATAATACGTTCTACCAGGAAACGGTTCTCCTCCTGTAGCATCCTAATTAACTGCTCCTGTAATCCCTCCTTTTCCCTCAGGCTCCTGACAATGGCACTTTCTCCCACATCCACTTGAACCTCAACACTCCTCTTTCCCTGCTCGGCTAAACGTCCCTGAATCAGCGCTAACTGCCTTCGTTTACCACATAACCCGAAACTTGGCGCCGGAATTCCCTTTGGCTTCGTCCGCACTTGCCATGGTGACAGTCTATGTGCCCACACCAACAATGGTAAATAAAGCGACGGCACTTACTTTAGTAATCACTGCTGCGGCGACGGCGGGGCGGCTTGTAGACGGCAGACGGCGGTGACCACATCAGCGGCGACGGTCGTGTGCCGGCCCTCGGCACCGAACCCAGGACCCCTCGGCTATTATGACAGCGGCAGGTGGCAGCGGCGGCGAAGTTGAACAGCCGGTCGGCAGCGCGTCATCCCGCGGCCCCTGACTCAGCCCAGGCGGCCCACTACAGTCAGGCGTGCGTGGCCCAAGAGTCCTGTGAAGTTGGCACCCCTTTTTTTGGAAAATGTACGTTTTTTTTTCAGAGTTCAAGACAGATATTTTTCGGCGAAATTTTGCAGAACTATTTAAATTTTGTACAGAGAACTCCAGAGCTATAGCTAATCTGCCTAAAACTCTGAAAAAATGTACATTTTTTAGAAAAGGAGTGCCAACTTTACAGTAGCGTGTAAATGGATTCCCCATTATTGCAGTATCTCATAAAGTATCATCTGCACAGAAAAATGTCGTTAGGATTTCCTTTAGAACTCTTTGAAAGCTATTTAGAACTCTGATTAGAACTATGTTTGTGCTAACAGGCAAATAATTATTTTGAAAAAACTAAAAAAACTAAAGTTTGTGGTAATTTTTACTATTTTTTCGTAGAAATTTGGTAGAACTATTTAAATTTTGTACAGAGAACTCAAGAACTATTGCATGTCTATCTAGAACTCTGAAAAAATGTAAATTTTTTTAAAAAAGTGTGCCAATTTCACAGCTCTCCCACTATTCAGAATTGCGATATTTCACGAAATTCTGCAGAACTATTTAAATTTTGGACAGAAAACTATAGAACTATAGAAGAACTACCCAGAACTCTGAAAAAAGTGTATATTCCACATAAAAGGGGTACCAACTTCACAGGACTCGGCCCAAGGCCACACGGCGGAGCAGGCAGCGGCGCGCAACCTAGCGCAGCACCACAGATGTCGCGTCTCGATAACTTTTCAACTCTCGACCTCACGCACTCCCAAACCCCGGAAATGCATCCCACTTCTGACACTAGGTGTACAGGATGGGTTCGAGAGGTGGAGGCGGGGTATAATTTCCGTGCAGGGTTTGGGGAGTGATTGGAGAAAGCATGAGTACACGCAGCAGGTTTCGTCTCCAGAAGAAGGAATATTTCCGATTAAGGGATACATGAGCTGATTATTAAGGCCTGAGGAGTGGCACCAGTGGTAGATAGGAGTTTAGCATCGTGCTAGGAGACTGCAGGTGCTAGCCCGGCGGGCTGCAGAGCGGAGGGATCGTGCTGCTCGGTCGAGAGTTGAACGCGGAATCAATCATGGACTCACTGCCCGTCTTGCAGCTAGCGGACACCGAATCTAGGACGTTACACGCTCTGGTCCCTGATTGGCGGGAATCTTTTGGTAGCTCCACGTTCTGGGCTCTGTTTGGCTGGCGCTCTTTGGTGGGGGCTTGGTGCTAGCGTGTTGTTCAGCAGTTTTGGGGCCGGTGGTTGCTGCAAGTGCTGGTACTGAGGATTGCCAAACTAGGGTCGATGGCACCGGGCGCGCAGGACGGAAATTTAACTTATACTTCGAAAGGAAATTAAATGCCAGTAAAAGTACCAAGAATATTTTGAAAACTCGCGACTACTACGTGCCATTGGTGTACACAGCTATAGATCCAAGTAATAAAACTTACAAAAGTGATCCACTTTTGTAAAAGCTCAATATCATGTTTCTGCAAGTTGTCCTGCCACTAGGACGTTCTTTCTCTTTAGATGAAGCTATGGAACCCTACTATGGACATAGCAAGATGAAACAATTCATAAGGGGAAAACCTATTCGTTATGGTTACAAGTTATTGATGAAAAATTGTTCAAAATATTGCTCATACAATGCTATGTTGGGCTGAATCCAGTTTGTTTCTATTTTTTTAAACACCATTAACGACTAGTTTGTGTATTTGAAAAGTAGTAATGTATCATTTTTCATTGATAAAATTCGATCCTTAATACATAAAGAAATGATATTGCACTAGTGCATTGTAAATGCTAATGCCCATCGTATGTTTTATCATATGCGAAATAAAACAATGTAAAAATTAAAAAATTAATGTTTTAGTCATTGATTCATGCTACTATCCTTAAATGACCTACATTGACTTAATGTCATCAAAATCAAAAACAAAAACTAGTTTCGGGCATTAATGGGTCCCATTAATGCCCATGGTATGTTATATCATACATCATACAAGTGGTTTTCTTTTGTATTGTTACCATTAGATAGAATCGTGTAGGTATTGTGCAGTTGTTTCTCTGTACAGTCAGTGAGTTCCACTCCCACAACAATGGCAGTTTTCAGTGACATAACAATAGCATTACTGTACAGTTTCGCTGTAGATGCCGTAAAACTGTCGCATCAGGCATGACCTTGTAATGTTTGATTACTGCTGACTGTCTTCGCAAGATATTTTGCATATAGTATCGATATGTATCACTAAACGTGCCATCAAATTTATATTACTGTACGACACGTACTTCAGGACATATCTAATATATGAAAATTATTGTATGTTATTTTGTTAGTATTTTATGCACAGCCATGGCGTACATCCGATTGCGATGATGCATTAACTCATTCCTTGCACTCGCACGAAGGTTATACGCATAATAAAATTAACTTCGTATGGTGCATAGCGGAAGGTGCTTTACAATTAGCTAATTCGTTTCTTATGTCTTCACGCTGAAATGGCTGGACGGATATGAATTAAATTTGGACAGAGGTAGCTTGTACCCTGATTAATACGTGGGCTGCCTTTCGTAAGCCACCGTATGGTGCATGGCGGAGGGTACGACCGCGGTGGCCGAGGGGACTGCGGCGCGCCAGTCACGATCTGCACGGCCACTACGGTCGGGGGTTCGAATCCCCCCTAGGGCATGGATATTTGTGCCGTTCTTAGTATTAGCTAGGTCATAAGTAGTTTGTAAGTTTAGGGACTGATGACCACATTGTTAAGTCCCATAAGCTCTACAAACATTTGACCATTTTTTTTTTTTTTTTTTTTTTTTTTTTTTTGCGGAGGGTACGTTACAACAAACAACCAAATTGTTTCACTGGTCATGAAAATCAAGACATAAATGTATGTTTTCATGAAGGAATTTTTTATAATCTGCTAGCCCGTGAATTTAGCATGGTGGAGGGTACCTTGCGTCTTTGACACCATATGACCTATCACCATGAAACTTGGCGCGTATGTATGTTTCCATATATAGGAGGGAGAAGAGTAGGTGGAGGAGGAGAATGAGAGAGGTGAGATGGTGGCAGATTATATATATACCGGATGATCAAGAAGTGAGTATAAATTTGAAAACTTAATAAATCACTGAATAATGTAGATAGAGAGGTAAAAATTGACACACATGCTTGGAATGACATGGGGTTTTATTATAACCACATCTACCGTTATTGGGCCTTTTTCTTCGAGGAACTGCGTGATTCTGGTTTTGTAACTGCTACCGTGATGGGTGAGAGGTACACCGATATGTTACAGAATCGCATCATCCCCAGCCTGGCTGATAAACACCTGCTGGAACGTACGATTTTTATGCAGGATGGCGCTCCATTCATATTGCTAGACGCGTGAAAGATCTCTTGCGCGCGTCGTTTGGTGATGATCATGTGCTCAGCCGCCACTTTCGTCATGCTTGGCCTCCCAGGTTCCCAGACCTCAGCCCGTGCGATCATTGGCTTTGGGGTTACCTGAAGCCGCAAGTGTATTGTGATCGACCGACATCTCTAGGGATGCTGAAAGATAACATCCGACGCCAATGCCTCACCATACCTCTGGACATGCTTTACAGTATTGTTTACATTATTCCTCGACTACAGCTATTGTTGAGGAATGATGGTGAACATGTTGAGCATTTCCTGTAAAGAACATCATCTTTGCTTTGTCTTAATTTGTTATGCTAATTATTGCTTTTCTGATCAGATGAAGCGCCATCTGTCGGACATTTTGACCCCGCTTTTTTTTCTAATAAAACCCCATGTCATTCCAAGCATGTGTATCAATTTTTACCTCTCCATCTATATTATTCAGTGATTTATTAAGTTTTCAAATTTATACTGACTTTTTGATCAGTATATATAATCATACATAAATAAACAAGCTAACACTTTCAAATTAAAAACGTGATTTGCACAATTACATCTTCTGCTGCAGCAACGCGCTAGGTACCAGCTAGTTGGTAATAAAAGGAAGTGACTGCAGAAGGAATTGGTCATGACTTGTGTTTACTCAACCAAACGAATTATACAAGCAGATGGATTCAGACAGTGTAGTGAACAGGTATTGCAATGCACAACAGCATGACGTACCTGAAGCTATGGCGAGGAGAGCCACAGGAAGGTTGGAAGCGGGACAGACACAAAGGGAGGTGGCTGCAGCTATTGGTGTGTCCCAAAGGGTAATTTCCAGGACCTGGATGCGATTTCAGACAACAGGAACCTCAGCAAGAGATGACCATTATCTCGGGAGGCTGAATGCAATTCCGCTGAAACACACCCTCCAGGCAGCAGCAGGATGTACAAGAGCAAGCAACATAAACAGTTCAAAATCGCCTTCGGAAACGTGGCCTCTACGCACAGAAGCCGATAGTGTGTATTCCATTCAAATGACACCATTTAGCCTGTAGAAACTGGCCAGAGGAACATCAGGATTGGAGTCGTAGCGGATGGCTCTGCGTTCTGTTCAGGGATGAGTTAAAATTTTGTGTTCAGCTGGACAACCATCGTTCCCTCATCTAGAGAGAATGTGGAACTCGGAAGTATCCCGCTTATGTGCAGGAAACATCACCATATCATGGTGGTGGACGAATGGCGTGGGCAGGAGTTAGTATGGGCAGATGTACGGACCTCTTTGTTGTTCAGAATGGCACTTTCACTACTCAGAGGTATAGAGATGAGATCCTTCGACCTTTTCGTGTGCCCTACGCTGGTGCCATAGGAGACGGTCGATAACATTCGTCTCCACAGAGCGGGACTGGTAAACAACGTGCTTGAAGCTGAGGGAATTGAACGAATGGAGAGGTCAGCGTGTTCAGTGGAGTTAACCAGATTGAGCATGTCTGGGATGCACTTGGCAGACGCATTGTAGCCAGACCAGCACCTATCACAACGGTTTTGGAGCTGGATATTGCTCTCAAGGAAGAAGGGCTAAATATTCCTCAAGAGCTGATTGATAAACTCATACTGCCCATGCTACATAGGTGTCCTTCTGATGTGATGACATACTATATCAGAAGGCAATGAGAAATGACTTTTTCACTATTATGGTAGCCCCATGGTGCCTCACTCTAAGTAAACGCCATGTAAACCTCAAGTAAAGAGTTGAGACAACACGACATCTTACTGCATCACCGACAAATTAGAATTGTAACCAATATCTGAATAAAATACGTTACCATATATACAGGGTGTTTCTAAACGATACTGACAAAGTTCGTGGTGTGGTAGGGAATGGCTTGAAGAACAAAATGAGGTAGGGAACCCGTGTTTGGAAACGTCACCCAACGGCGCTACCCAGCGTACAGATCTGTAATAAGTGGATTTTGATATTGGGGGTTTGCGAGTGATTGCAACGATCGCCGGTGGAGAAGATGGAGCTAGCAGCTGTATGGGCAGGCCTTGTTTCCTATGAATGCAATGCTCTCTTGCCTTGATGGCTGATGGTGATGTCTTGGGCTTTTCCCATTTATAAAATGTTTGTCTGTATGTCCTCTATGCGTTCAGAAACCATTCATTCGACTACAATGAAACTTCGGTGAATTGTTCACCGTATGCCCACGAAGGTTCCTGACCCAAAAACAGAAGAGCACGACACATAGTTCAGGAGATATGACGTCATAAATAATGAGAGGCCACCGCGTGAGAATACCCAGATTTATGCGTCATTTATGTACATTTCGTCCTAAACCACTGGACCGATTTCAACCAAATTTGGTACACATCTTCCTTACCGTAATGGTAAGAACGATATACGACACATGGTTCAGGAGATATAAGGTCATAAAGAACAGGAGTTGCAAGAAACTGCAACATAATGCGATGAGAATTTATGAACACAGTATGTGAAAACGAGACTACTTAGCGACTTACAACAAACTTTAAAAATAATTTCAAACCTTTATTGAACTATTTCTCGCTGACAACCATACAAAAACTATGAAAGGAAAAAAGTTCTTCGCTTACTACTTTTCCACTGTTCACGGACTAGAATTACGGCATTCGGTATGACGTTACAATTTATAATTTCTACACTACAAATTGTAGCCACAGGAAATTTTACAGACAGTATACAGACATATATTTGATAGTACCTTCTAAATTGTATCACAGTACGACATGTAGTTCATACGATATGACGTAAACAGTAACGTTCATGGAAAACTGCCCCATCATGCACCAAGTTTTAATCTATTTCTTCTTTACTACTAATTGTATTCCAAGAGATTTACTGACATACAGAACTTATACAAATGAATATATTCCTGAAAAATTATAAATTGTACAACATATAATTCAATACATATGAGATCGTACGAATTTTATATGTCATTTGATTTTTTACTGCCGGCCGCGGTGGCCGAGGGGACTGAGGCGCTCCAGTCACGGTCTGCACGGCCACTACGGTCGGGGGTTCGAATCCCCCCTCGGGCATGGATATTTGTGCCGTCCTTAGTATTAGCTAATTCATAAGTAATTTGTAAGTTTAGGGACTGATGACCCCGTAGTTAAGTCCCATAAGCTATACAAACATTTGAACATTTGATTTTTTACTGCTATCATTCTTTGTTTGGATACTGCACTTATAATTTTGTACATTACGCAAGACAGCGTTATTTCTTATATGTTATCCGATAAATATAACATGATTTTAGGTAAAAGGAGATGGACCGAGAGAGAAGGGATAGGAGAAGTACTAACTCAGGGCAGGAATAAATAAATATCCGGGCAACGCCGGGTTTCCAGCTAATTGCCTCTAAACACCTCCAACACAATCTCAAATATTGTATGCTATAGCATAGTATAATGGATGTAACTGACAGAGAATGACAGCGGTACTCTGTTGCGTTTTGTAGACTAACGTCGTCTTGTGCAGCAGCCATCACCGTAGGCTGCTGGAGTGTACAGCGATGGGCCACACGATATCGGTAGATATTTCATGATGTCGACGCCTTTATTGTATTTAACGGATGGATATCATAAATGCAAGGAAATGAAGATGAGCAATACGTGTAGACAATGACAATCATCAGACATGGGTCGAGGAGTGTAGGGGCTGCATTACTATTCAGTCCGCTGCTGCGGGTTACTTAAGACATTGTACATCAACAACATGTGATCAAACGTCACAAATTAAATGTACTCGTGCATTCGAGACTGTTATCCTCATTTGTTTAGCTTAGTTAATCAGATCGATTGTTGTCCCTGAAAGAACGTTTGCATGACCTGTGAATTACACTGTACAGCTGAAGTAGGTGTTCGAAATGCCTGTCCCCAACGTCACAGCATGCCTGACATCTGCGTCTCGCTCACAGATACTGGGCGTGGTTCGTTCAGCCTCACACGCTGCATGTAGCCTCGCCACTAGGTGTTCCACTGACTTCACTGGGGTGCGTACATAATTCTTCAGATGGCCCCACAAGAAGAAGTCCAGCGGATTGAGGTCAGGCGAAAGGGGTGGCCACGTGACAGGACCACATCGACCAATCCAGTGACCCCCAAATATCTGTCTTATATGAGTTCTGGCAGCTTGACTAAAGTGTGTGGGTGCTCCATCGTGCTGGTACCACATATGATGTCGGACTGCAAGTGGCACGTCTTCCAGTAATTCTGGCAGCACTTCCTGAAGAAATACTGTGTAGCTAGCACCTGTGAGGCGAGGGGGAAGCATGTACGGGCCAATCAGGTAATCGTGGACGATGCCAGCCCATACATTGATAGTGAATGTTGTTTGATGATCTCTTATGTGTGTGGCGTGGGGGTTCTCCACCACCCACACATGGCTGTTGTGGGAGTTAAATAAACCCTCACGCACGAAGGAAGTCTCGTCTGTGAACAACACATCCGCAGAATAATACGGATACCTGCTGCACTGCTGCAGGAACCACTGGCAGAATTTCACACACGGAGCTAAATCGTGGGCCAACAGCGCCTATGTTTTTTGAAGATGGTATGGATGCCTTCCTTCTTTACGCAGCACCCTCCACACCATTGAATGGGAGCTCTATAGTGCGTGCACTACGGCGTGGGTGCTTGTGGATGAGTCAGCATCGAACCTCTGTAGTATGTCCTCAGTGTGTGGCGTGCGTACAGTTCGCTTGCGACCACTATTGTAGTGGCGCCCTACGAAATGACCAGTTTCACTCAGACGCTGGTGGATTGTCGCAAAAGTGGAGTGGTTTGGCTGACACCTATTTGGATCTTTGTCCATGGATGTGTAACACTGCGTGACTATTGTCGTCCGCCTCACGATAAAGCGAAGTGCATGTCACACTGCTCGGCCCAGGTGAACTTCTCCGTGACGCACACACCAGCACATGTCAAACTACGACTGAACCCCGTGTTTCCGCTGCGTATATTTGTCGTTCTCCTCTGCCAGTACACCTGTTCGAGGCATTCAACGCCATCTAATGTCTGGAATGGTGTTAGGAAGATAGTGCAAGGTTCTGGCAGGGGCCTGCCTGTGGAGAACGCCACACAAGCTGCCGGAAGTGTGGTCTAGCGGCAGGCGCCAGCACCTATAATTTTCATGCTCGGTAGCGCCCTTGGGTGACTTTTAAGGACATGAGTTCCCTACCTCATTCTGTCTCTCAAGCCATCCCCTACAACCCCACGAGGTTTGTCAGTACCATTTAGAAACATCCTGTATAATGCATATAGTATCTCACTTGATCCCCTAATAGTTTTGAGTAGTGAACATTGAGCTCACTTCAAATGAAATTCATTACATACCTGCCAATCAGAATAACCATTCTGTTGTAGGACCGTTCTTACGTGTTGCAATTGAAATGGCAGCATGCCAGTGATGGAGATGAGATGTAGCAGTGAGTGCAGGACACTATCGCATTGTGCAACATGTACCCTACAAATATAACTCTGTGCAACTCACTTTGCGGTACACACTATGTCCCAGAGTACTGTCAGATTTACTTCTAATTATAACATTTAGGAATAGTAAATTGCCATCTTTTTACACCCTCATGGTGAACTGAAGCATAGGCAGTGTCTCTATCCCGTGAAGCCACGCCACAAAGGTACTGTATACCCAGGGCCGTCTTAAACCATGCAGGGGCCCCTGGGCACTCAGTGTTTTGGGGCCCTTAAAAAAAAAGAGCTCATCAGCATTGACGTCTGCTTGATAAAATTCTGTAAATTCTTTGCATCAGTTTTCAACTGTTCAGAATCGATTTGTTTTAACGGAGAGATGAAAATAAAATGTTTGTTAACTTTCTCGTATGCTTCTGAACGTCGCTTCAAACTATAATCCGGTGTGTCGATTATAGGCAGAAAAACCTCTACACGAAATTTTTCTTTGGCACTCAGCTGGACAGTCTCTGACGAATCTTCGGAAAAAGTGATACGCTTGCTGCAAACACTCAACCTTACCCTTATAGTCAGCACCTGGATTTTTTTCTTTTGCTGAAGATTCATATCGATCGAATGTACTGTGTGCAGAACTGATGAAATCGGAAATAGATGTAAACAGTTTTGTTGCAACGCCTATTGCGACGGTATTACTTTGGAAAGTTACATTGGTGTTGTTAATAGTTCTCAAAAGGTCATCCCATATCTGTTAGGAGAATGGTCTCTAGTTTGTTTTTTATTTTATTTTTTTTCACCCTTGCAATGCTTTGAACTTCATTTCTTGTTTCCACTGGCTGATCAGTGTTGCTACTAATTGACTTTAAAGCTTCAAAAATATCATTGTAGCCATTATGCAAAGCAGACCATCTGGTTTCAGAGACGGACTTCGGAAATTTATTTGCACCTAAACATTCTTTCAAACTTTCCTTCGATTATTCGAAGCAGAAAAGAGGTGAACAATTTTTTGATAAACTGGAAGTATGCTACTGCTTCAAAGACACATGCAGCCGCCTGAACAACTACTAAATTTAGTGAATGTGGGACACATGGTACAAAAATAGCAAATTCACATTTTTTCTTTTATTCTTGTCTAAAGACCTGAATATTTTCCAGTCACATTTGCTGCATTATCATAGCTCTTTCCGCAGCAATATTTTATTGAAACGTCAAAGCTATCCATAAACTTTATAACAGTATCTTCTATACTTTGAGCACTATGTTCCTCCATAGGCAAAAATTGCAAAAATCTCTCAACAGGCTGGCCATCCTTTACATAGCGAACGATGAAAGTTAGCTGGTCAATATAGGAGAGATCTGCGAGGATTCCACGCTTATTGAATAGTACTTGGCTGCTTTTAATTCGTTAATAATCGTCGTTAAAACTTTCTGTCCCATTACATTAATAAATTCATTGCAAATATTTGCAGGCAAATATGATGAATATCCTTTGCCACGATTGCCATACTTTCGTATATGATCAGCAAGAAAAGGATCAAATTCGCTTATTAATGCAAAACATCCCAAATAATTTCCATTGTTTTCAGAGTCCAAAATATCATTTTCTCCACGAAACCCTAGTCCCCTTGACGCCAGAAATTTCACAACTACAACAATACTCTTCAATATGCTCTTCCAATAGTTGACCTCTGCATTAAACTCGGCCGGCCGCAGTGGGTAAGCGGTCTGCGGCGCGCCAGTCACAGTCTGCACGGCCGCTACGGTCGGGGGCTCGAATCCCCCGTCGGGCATGGATGTTTGTGTCGACTTTAGTATAAGGTAGTTGATAAGTTTAGGGACTGATGACCCCGCAGTTAACTCTCTCAAGCTTAACAAACATTTGAACATTAAACTGGGAAAGCAATACCAATTTTGCTTCTTGCAACATAATTCATAATTGATTCCGTGTGCTGTAAACTGTTCTCATGCTCTTTTAATAATTTGTTCATATGCTTCCAATCTTTGTATCCCCTGGAAGAACTCAAATGGTTGCTGACGTGATGCGTGTGCAGCTATCTTCACAACTGGAACTGATGAACTCAAAACACAAATGTTATGTTAAACATGGGCACCGTTTCTAAGCTTTAAGATTTAGAGATATCTTGAGATGATGAGGTAGATGAATCACTCTGCCTGTTAGTTTCTTCAACAGTGAAAAATGAAGTAAGTTTAGGTAGTCTGCTGATGGTTTCTTTTCGAATTGCAAATTTTTTTCTTTTTTCTAAACCACTTAAGTATGTTCTTTTTGACACTGATGAAAGACACTACAAAAACATCAAGTAGAAACTACCAAGAAAACAGACCGAATAGCGTAAAACGCGTACAATCAAATGGCACTTCGAAGCACCCCCGATAACGAACTATCACTTCGTAAGGTAGAAACTCAAACAATGCCGAATTCACCAGGACTGGATGCATTGGCCGGTGCGCAGTGCCGGCCTAAGCACCGGGCGAGTCCATTGGTTTCTTCGTAGGGGAGGCCGTTGCGCATTGTCCTAAGCATCGGGCGAGTACATTACTTTGTTCTAAGGGGAGGCCACATCAGTCTGCTTCAGACCCTTCTAGTTATCGAAGTTCATGTGTTGCTGCTTCCATATGTTGGGAAAAAATGGAATCTGTCATACATAGCGCGGCATTGCAGTCTCCACCAAATGGTGCAGGAAGACACGAGATATTGTGAATAACATAATTAAGTTTATGTCGGAAGACGTAAAAGACAGGATAAAATCGCATAGTAGAGTTCCCTTGATAAAGATTAAGCTACTACTGTGGTTTCACTTGGGACTATAAGAAGAGAGAAAAGTAAGTGCCGGTAGCTGATTTTTCCATACTTCCACATGACAAGCAGCGTCCCACAATAAAGCCACTTCTTCCGGAATAAGAGAAAATACGTCTTTTAAGTGAAGTACCTTCTCCACAAGTTAGACTTCAAGTATATCAGATCGTTTTTTTTAATGTCCATCTATTGTTTACACTTCGAAAAATTAGTACAAGTAACTCTCCAGTTATTTACCAGATGTGCTCAAAGCTACAAAAAATGGTACTGTGCTTGTTAAAAGTTTATATGTATGTAGTAAATGCATTGACTAAGTAAAATAAAAATATACTGTGAACAGGGTAGGTATATCGTATATGTCAATGACACATATATGGGCATTTCACAAACTACACCCTGTGAGTGTAGTACAACGTGTAATTAGAGCATGTGTGGTAACAAAAGCTAATTTACTTCCAAGGGCCACAAACATTTTATAAATGCATTAATAAAAATTGTAGGTAATGTTCCTGTATCAAATTATTGAATTTCATTAAGTGTAGTAGTACTTGTGCTAAACAAATTTTTAATTTTCAAATTCGCAGCTAAAAGGGAAGATTACCATGAAGAGATGAATGCTGCAAATTCTTCAAGTCAATTGTTTTATCTTTCACTACCTGATTGAGGTACACTGATTTAATTGTTACACATCGACGTAACAAATATATATATCAGGTGCCCAGAACATAAGCTGACACAAAACTTGCCGAGAGACTATGTTGTTGTTGTTGTTGTTGTTGTTGTTGACGTTTGCTGTGAAAAACCAGCAATAATACACAGGGGAAAAGATGAAATGCCATATTGGCTAAATGCTCATAATTTTCAATGTGACTAGGAAATCACAATGATATGCAGTGGAACCTCGTTTATACGTTTTTGTATGGGGATGCTAAAAAAACAAACAAGTGAGATTAATGCTAAAATGAAACTTCAGTACTGCACTCCAAATAGGTTTGTTAGCTGCATGCTTTTGTCAAAAGCTAGTCTCCAGGCATTATTCCACATCTGAAATCCTTTCTGTCTCACCGTTTGGCCCTGTTTTCAAAGCATTGGATCTTTCATTTTTTATGAACTGTTCATTTTCGCGTGTTTGAATATTGAAAACTACTGTACTCTAAAATATTGAGTTCATCCTTCACAAAATAACTCCTAGTTCCAATAACTGGCTCTACCATCCATTGCCACTGCTCTGTACATTGTAGAGATGGGTCGTTCGCGAACGAACGGCTCCAAAGTAACGGTTCACAAGACTGAGCGGAAGGACCGAGGAACTGGTTACAAGGAACTTTCACGTCGGCGGTACCGGTCACGTGATCATTTCCATTCCAGCTCTAGAGAGACCAGGCGGCCGTTCCCTTTTCGGTCGAACGGTGCAGTTCCAACTCAGTATCGAGATGTGGATTTTTTTCTTTGACCACGCCTAGCCGCTGCTTGGCTGGTCAACAGCCGCCCCGTGTGGCGTCGTGTGAAGCACAGTGTGAAGGCCGCTAGTGGATACAATGTTCCGCCAAGTTATATCTGAAACAGACTGCCACAAGGTCTACTACAACAGTGTCGCCGTGTGTTCTGTAACTAAGGCCCGCAATAATAACTACGATTTTTCATGCAGGCAGCAAACCAAGTCACTTTCCACACCATATATGACACGTTTCGAGACAATTTCTGGGTCTTTATAATGAATAAGTGGGACAAAAATTCACTTTAAAAAAGTCATTGCCTAGGAGAAAAGAATGAGTCTCTCGGGGCCCCCATCAGGCTGGGGGCCCTGGGCCTGGGCCCCTTGAGCCCCTATGGTAGAGACGGTACTGTGTATACCTCCAGACGCAGGGAGCCTGGAGACATGTTGACTGCAGTGCTTTTTTCTGAAAGTCATCCCTAAAATAGTTGGCCACTCTGGAAGACAGAGGACTTCACATGGCGACTCTGTCCACTTGTTTAAAGTACTGGTTGTTGAGTAATAATTACATTGAGGATCAACAGTAACAACTACCAGCAGCTGAAGATCTTGATCAGTTGCACCAATGAAACTGTGAGAAATGCACAATGTAATCCAGTGCCAACCAGCATACATCACGTGTCAATGTTAATAATGATGATACCAAAACCATCACGTATTTCCACTGCATGAATGTTGTAAGGCACTATCATCTCCAGTAAGCTTACAGTTTTAAAGTGCCCACATTCTCCAGTATACAGATGACCCCTACCTCTCTACACAAAACTACATGAGACAAAACGTGAAATAGTTACAAATTATGGGAAGCACACACTTCATTCAACACGTAAACATCACTACAGATATTTAGATTTACATTGGCATGTTTGATATGCCTGCCTTCTGCGACGATTAGGTGGCACAGACGAATAGCAAAATTCTGCATGACCTGCTGAACTGTCAGAACAATGAGCTGTTGATGACCTCCTGAATGGCAGTTTCCAGCTCAGCAATGATTTTGGAGTTATTGCTGTACACCTAGCTATTCACATAGCCCATTTCAGATCTGGTGAATATGGTGGCTAATCGAGGCTTATTTAGTGCCTCTGGGTATCCCACATACCCAGAGACTATTTATTAAAAAAATGTTCAAAATGTTTGTAGAGTCTATGGGACTTAACTACGGGGTCATCAGTCCCTAAACTTACAAACTACTTACGAACTAGCTAATACTAAGGACGGCACAAATATCCATGCCCGAGGGGGGATTCGAACCCCCGACCGTGGTGGCCGTGCAGACCGTGATTGAAGCGCCTCAGTCCCCTCGGCCACTGCGGCCCCTGGGTATCCCAGATACCCAAAGTGCTTCTCCAGGACATCAAACACTCTTATGCTTCCAAAGGGTCAAGTTCAATCTTGCTTGAAGGGGGAAGGAAGTTTGGGGTTTAACGTCCCGTTGACAGCTTGGTCATTAAGGATGGAGCTAACGCTTGGAGTTTTGGTTAAGGATGCGGAAGGAAATCAGCCGTACCCTTGCAAAGGAGCCATCCCGGAATTTGCCTGGAGTGATTTAGGGAAATCACGGAAAACCTAAATCTGGATGGCCGGAGGTGGATTTGAACCACCGTCCTCCCGAATGCGAGTCCAGTATGTTACCACTGCGCCACCTCACTCGGTTTGCTTGGAACACATCTTGTCGAAATTAGGGTCACTTTAAATAATGGGGATGAAATCATCTTCCCACATCTTCATTTACCATTTGGTAGTCACTGTGCCAACAAGGAATATTGCACTGATTCTCCCATGACTGGACATTGCACACCACAGTCACCCATTGAGGGTTAAGGGACTTCACAATCACCAAATGCAGATTCTCGGTCCCCCAAATTGGCCAATTTTGGTTATTGATCAACCCATCCAGAAGAGAGAGTACTTTGTTACTAAATGACACCATATTCACATTGAAGTACTGTTTTTCAATTCTCAGCAATTCTCTGCAGCCAAGTGTGCAGTTTGAATGTACTAACATAAACCGTTCACAAGTTATGAAAGTTTTATTTCAAATAGTCCAATAACTGTTGCCCTGTATTTGGGAGATAAGATGGTGTAAAAAGGTCACACAATTTAAAGTACAGTCCCGTGTAAAGTGAGGAAGATGATGAGATGAACTATGACTGTTGCTAACATTCCACGCTATAACTGCTGCCTCATGTGTCGACATTGAATCAAAGAGGTTCTCTGGATGAGGAGTTGGGTATAGCAATTCCATGCTGCTTGCACATATTGTCAAAGCCAATCTGTGAATCAGTGAATGGTGCAGCACTAGCCAGTAGTTCTGCAATCATTGGCAAGTACATTTTCAGTAGGTGAATCTTGAACATTACATCTCATGTACAATTGCCCTTTATCCTGATGCAATGTGGCATCAGAAAGCTCCAAATGTATGAGAGGCTAATAAGCTCCAACTTTTCAGTGTTGTAATACTGACTGGACAGTGTACTGGCAATGCTAGTAGGGGATTGCATGAGTGGAATTCAAAACCACCCCAAACCATAATACCGGGTGTAGGAGCAGTATGGTGTTGCGTAAGACAACAGTCTCTCACCACAGCATCTCCAAATTCTAAACCAACCATCGTAGTGCTGCAGTTAGAATCAGGATTAAGTACTTTTTTTTAAACACCTTTTAAGCTTGTCGATGGCCATATTGCAACAGGATAATGCGCAACCACACGTGGTATGCATTGTTCAAGACTACTGTGTTGACTATTGGATTACATTAGTGCCTTGACTTCCACTAAATCCATATCTCTCACCTATCGAAAACATCTTGCCTACGATTGGCAAACAAACTGACCCAGACTACACCACAAATGCTACACCAGATAAAATCTGGCAAAAAGTGGAAGCAACATGGGTCGCTATACCCCCAACAACACATTCAGAGCCTCTTTGATGTAATGCTGAGATGTTTAGCAGTAGTTATTGCTAGCAATGGCAGCAACACTCAATTCTGATTTCATCTTCCTCACTTCACATGGATCTATACTTCCCATCATCTGATTTTTGCACCAACATGTTATCTCCAAAATAATGCCACAGTGGAAGGTGCCTCGTTGCGAAGTGCAGTGTTGATCCCCATCGGAGGTTTGGGGCCTCCCTTGGTCGTGTGTGTGTGTGTGTGTGTGTGTGTGTGTGTGTGTGTGTGTGTTGTCCTTGAGTTAGCTGAAGTAGCTTGTAAGCCTAGGGAATAATAACCACAGTACTTAGGTCCCATATGTTTACAAACATTTTATTTGAATTTCCAAAATAAATTTGGCTGTGATACCTCCAGGCTTTTTTTCATTTTGCTTTTTGGATAGCCAGCATCATTTATACACCAAATAGTGCATGGTAGAGCAGTGGCAAATCCAGGATCTTGGTCGGATGAGGGGATAGGACTGAGAAACTTTGTGGCATCGTATCCCAAATTGATTAAAAAAAAAAAAGTGTCGGATGTCCCGATTTGTGCTGGCTATATGTTGTTTTCAGAAGAGTCAACGTAAAAAGAGCCATAGCCCCCCCCCCCCCCCCCCCGTGTGGATTTGCCAGTGTGCACTGTGGTTACTTTATCTTCGTGGTCCTTATGTCTTATGTGAAATTCGAAATGGTGGTGATAGAATTCAGTGGCAGCGTGTCCACTGGTTCAGTGAAACCCCGGAAAAAGACTTGTCATGAAAAAGAAGGTAAATAAATAAAAAAAATAAAGTGTTTTTAAACTATCATTCTTCATTTCGTTCTTCTATCAGATTATTTTATATGTACATTGAAAGCATTTTTATCGCATGACAAACATTTTACATAGCAGAGACAGCACATATACGAGTTGTAACGTGGCCACTTAATACAGCGTTGCAATGCGCATGCGCGGCTGGGTTTCAGATTCTCTTCTGAACCCCCTGGAAGCAGCATATGGGTGCTTCCGTGGCAGAGAGCAGCGTGGGGAAACTCCGCTTTTAACATGGCGTTGGAGCTGGTGGAGACGCTAGCTCCTGGCTTCTTGAGCTCTGGTGGTTACACACGAATGGCCCCAAAACAGAGTCAATGGAGCTCCTGCGCACCTCGCCTTTTCCACTGGCAAATTCTCCATGAAGGCTACATCATCCGTCCTTCATATTTGTTTTTGGCGCATTGAAGAGTCATCAAAAACATGCCATATTTGGTGAAATATCTTATAACTATCAATTAAAGACGCATCAACTGTAAAAGCCTTCGGAAGATTCGATCATGAATTATAATAATAATGAAGTCACTACTCTCCACCTAGTAAGAGTAGCCGTGTGGTTAGTGGCATGCCGTTGCATTGTCGAACGTAGTGGGTTTGAGGCCGACTGCAAGCAATTTCTTTTAAACCCAATTTTATTTTTAACAGATACAGGAACAACAATGACTTTTGTATTGTTATTGTCACATACCTTTACACTTTTTTTCGAATGTGTCTCGATTTTGAGGCTAAATGACATTTATACTCTTCATTTTAACAAATATTTAACTGTTTGAATAGAGGTGGGGGAGAGCAGTCTTTGCACATGCGTAAGGTTAAGAGGGAGTGCTGCTTACATTGTCATGTAACCCAAAGGTAGCTTGTATCTTCATCATAACAGATTCATTTTGTTACAGTCATTTCACAGTGTAATCAGTTACTTACTGCCTTTTAGTGTTCATGTGCATATTCATATGTTCTTGGTGTTTCAAATGTTTGTAATCCTATGGGACCAAACTATGTTGGTCATCAGTCCCTAGTCTTACAAACTACTTAAACTAAGTTAAACTAACCTAAGGACAACACACATATCCATGCCTGAGGGAGGATGTGAACCTCCGACGCGGGAGGCCGGACGATCCGTAACGTGGCGCTCCAGACCACTCGGCTGTTCTTGGTGTTTATTATCAAAGAAAAATGAACAAAGTACATTATCTTTTAGAAACAAATTATTCAGCTTTAAGCTTGGAACAAAATTGGGAAATTAAGAAAGATCTTTTAACGAAAATATATCCAAAGGGAGGGTGGCAAATCAGGGCGCTTTCCCCTAGTGCCACTCGCAGAGTTGCGCCAAATTGTCTCAAATTGTCACTATCAAGAACCAGCACTCAAAGAAGTGAACCCGCAGTTATCTGAAGCCCAAACCGCCACTGATAGAATTAGAACCACTGACTCAAGATCAATCTCCCAAAACCCAGTCAATAATAATACAAAAAACCACCAGCAGTTGCCACTGCAAAAGTCTTTATCTGCCCACTTACGAAACACATTGACTGCCAGTAGACATAGTAGGTGTACTGTGGCGGCTCAATGAAGAAGTACTGCACTATAAATGTGAAGGTCCCATATTGGATGCCCAATCGGCCAGAGAATTTGTAATTGTTACCAGTTCTTTCATCTCTGGCTGTGTTTCTTGATGTGAAAAATGGTAAGTTTCACTTTAGTTAGGAATCAACATTTAACTGTATCGCTCTCTGTAACAGGTTTGAATGTGGTGGCGACCTCACGAAACCATGGACCCTAATCTCCACCAGCCATTGTGCTCCTGGTGGTGGCCAATAATGGTGTGGGCTGCTTACCATGGAATGGACTCGGCCTCTGATCAAATTAATCAGTTATTGGCCAGAAATGGTTATGTTTGGCTACTTTGAGAGCATTTGCAGCTGTCATATTCCAAAACACAATGGAATTTTTATGCACGACAATGTGCCATGTCATTGAGCCACAGTTGTTTACAATTGGTTTGAAGAACATTCTGGACAGCTCCTGCAAATGTTTTTGCCACTCCGATTGCCTGACACGAATCAGTCAAACATTTATAGGATATCATCAAGTGGTCACACAGTTCTGCACTGGCAACACTTCTGCAATTATGGATGGTTATAGATGCAACATGGCTCAATATGCCAGTATATTTCAAAACCAGACAATTATTGGATACTACCAGCCCATGCTAGCCCACCTAAGAGGGGCCCAACTTTCGTAGCACAAGTGGGTTCTCTGGGTTCCACACGACTTGAGCTGGCCTGTGGGAAGGCCTCAACTCTGTGAGTGAGTCACTGGCCTACGGAGTCAACACAACCTGTTTTCTGTAGATCACTACATCGCTAATTTGTGTCCCGACTGAGTGTTACTATTGTGGACGAACTTAAGAATACATACAAATTATTGCTCAATAGAAACTGTTTTCCTTTATTTCATTATAAGTAACTGTTCTCATGCATCTGTTGATGGAACAAGCAAACTCTTCTGACAGACAAAATTGAAATTAGAGAGGAATACATGGTTGCAGCACACTTGTGCTGTAACATAAGACATTTAAAGACACTTAGTCTGACTGAAGGAGATAAGGGTAACAGCTATGTATGTGATTTTCTCCATTTGCAAATATGATGAAAGAAAGTAAATAAGTTCCAACTTAACAGAAATTTTTGGTGACAATTATTGTTGTAATGGTTATTTAACAGTGATTTCTTTTATGTAGAGGTAAGCTGTTCTTTATAAAAGTTGAAACTATGTCAGATGGTAAACACTCATCATCAAAGAAGAGCAAATTTGGAGACTGGGCTTCTTAGGATGTCAGCACGTTTTGAGTTTGAGGTGACACACTACCAAATGGTACACAAACCAGATAGTGAAGACTCAAAAATGTAGCTTTCCATGTGGGAATTATGGTATCGCCGGCCGCCGTGGTCGAGGGGACTGAGGCGCTCCAGTCACGGTCTGCACAGCTACTACGGTCGGGGGTTCGAATCCCCCCTCGGGCATGGATATTTGTGCCGTCCTTAGGATTAGCTAGTTGATAAGTAGTTTGTAAGTTTAAGGACTGATGACCCCGTAGTTAAGTCCCATAAAAAAAAATAAAATAAATTATATGGTATCACTGTTTCCCAAACCTCTGTACACTGTATGCTTGAAAGGTTTTTGCTATACCTGTTACTAGCACCTTGGCAAGATGTAATTTCACATGTGCAGGACTTATCATGTCAGAAAAAAAGGAGTACAATGAGTGTTCAAAATGTAAACAACGTTCTCATTACACTCAATTAATCAGTAAGATGGTCAGCAAAACTGTTTAGTCTAATATTTCACAGTATCGTTTCATGTATGTATACGACAAACAAATTAAAATTTTCAGTTTTATTTTTCCCCATCCTGGCTGAATATGACTCCTGCTTCTTGCTACTAGTGTAGTTGTGAAGAATCGGCTTTTATTATACATCCCTTGTTCTTATAAACTGACATTACACCACAACTCGACCAGAAAATTGGACGCAGTGAACAGACATGTCAGTGACCAGACAGGCAGTTCATAATTTTGAGTGAAAAAATTTGTAGCAGGAATTAGATTTGAACACTGACCTCCCACTTTGCAGTCCAACACTGCAACTACATAACCGCAACACTGAGGCTCTTTCCGTGTGATAAATGTTGAACATCTTAAGCTTGTAGAATTCACTGTCCTTATTTTGCATCTTTGATGACAGTTACATACACATCATTCCTGTTTTCATGTTTGATTTAAGTTCAGTTATTGATGTGCTACCAACTGGCTCACTAACACTACATCTTAGAAAGGGTTGGTGGGTGATAGGGACTTACCCCAGTCAGTAAGCATTGCACCAGGGGGTCAGGCTGCATACTTTGAGCTGTGGACTGGCTGAGCCATCAGAGCTGAGCAGACTGGCCTGGTGCTGCTGACACCTGACAGAGATTGGGTCAGGATGGCTGACCACGCTGAAGACAGACTAACAGGGAAGTGCCAGCTCATCAGTGGTGGGCTAGCAATCTGCAGTGCATTGCTTTGCCCATGAAATGTTGAATTCATGACGATTCCCAGTTGCTACACTTTACAGCACAAAAGGATGTCTGGCATGATATTGGAAGGTATCCCAATACTTTTTATCTCAGTATAGTGGAGTTCAGCATGATGCATCTGTTCCATATCACAAACCCCAGTTACTACCTTATTTAGTGTGTATCATTCTAAATGAAACCACTGCAAAACAGAAGATGTATCAGTTGAATATTTTAGAGGACTCCCAAAATGAATAACAGATAAAACTCTTACTTATGTCATTTTCTTGACGATGGGAAGAAACATAAATAAAACATACAGTACCAGTGTGTGGCATAGTTTTTACCGCTTACTCCTCACACTTCTTACGTGTTACTTCTGTTTCCCTGTCTCAAGTCTGTGTTCTTCAATTATAACCACGTAACCTGCCTGTGCACACCATTCATTGTGGCTATGAGGCAGTAACAGAGGTATACTCATGTCAATGACTATTTCACATTAATAAAATATACAAGTGCATTTACGACTTCCTTTACCATCTCCCTCCGTCACACTGGAGGTGTACCTGGTTGAAAATTGTATGTGTCTTACTTGTAATTAACTTCAGGCAGTATGCTGATATTTGGATGCTTAAATGTTAATTGTCATGTGCAAACCATACATCCCTACAACAGCCACAAGAAAAACAGAGTAGAATTGTTTTGGGAAAGAAGAGCAGCAGACTATTTTGACATGTATGGGATGTGCTCTAAGGTATTGGAAAACAAACAAAGCCTAACCAAATGTTAGTTCTTTTCATTCCTCTCAATGTTTGGGTGAATTCTTTTCAGAAGTTGGCTATTTCAGGTTGCTTCACACACATCAGTGACAGAACAGTGCATTAGTGGCCTATCAGACTGCACATGTGACTGCATGTATACATCTGGGAATTTAACACGTCGGCTGTCGCAAGCTTAGCAATGTTTGTTTCACCTTCACGCCGGGCCAGGCTGGGCATGGCAACCAGGGCTAAACTGATACACACTACTCATTCCAAGACCGTCTTTCAGGCCACGTTGTCCCACAGTATATGTTTCACGTATCTGTGTGTGTATTGCAAACATGCAAACCAATGCTACACCAAACTGAACAGAATGGTGCTTGTGGCCGCTGGTGGCCACATGGCAGTCAACGTGTTAAACAGCAGTGTTCAGACTCGCCCATGGCATGACATGACAGCAATTATCATGCTCCCGTCGATGATTGTAGTGTTTCTTTCTTCTCATATTTTATTACTTCACAGTTGCAGCAGTCAGATAGTTTTGTTAGTGTGCTGTAATTTATCATTGTAAAGATAAACAACTTATTCAATTAGTGTGCAATTCGGTAATAGTCTAAGGCGTTTGCCATAGCTATGAAATTTTCTTTTCATAGCCCCAATATCGATAGCAAAATACACTGCACAAAACAATTATGAGACCAGGTGAGATACACAATATACATATGGTAACGTATTTTATTCAGATACTGGTTACAATTGTAATTTGTGTGATACAGTATGATATTTAGCTGCCTCAATACTTCACTCAGAGTGAGGCACCAAGGGACTAACATAATAGTGAGAAAGTCCTCCTCGTTGTCCTCCGACGGCAAGTACAGTTGCACACCTATGTGGCATGGATAGTATGAGGTTATCAATCAGCTATTTAAGGATATTTGGCCATTCTTCCTTAAGTGCAATGTCCAGCTCTGCAACCATTGTGGGAGGTGGTAGTCCGGCTGCAATGCATCTGCCAAGTGCATCCCAGACATACTCAATCAGGTTTAGGGTCGGTAAACAAGCTGCCCACTTCATACATTCAGTTCCCTCCGCTTCAAGCATGTTGTCCACCAATACAGCTCTGTGGGGACGATTGTTATCATCCACTGGAAGGAACCCATCTCGTATGGCACCACCGTAGGGCACAAAAAAGTCTAAGAATCTCGTCTCTATACCTTTGAGCAGTAAAACACCATTCTGAATGATATAGAGGTCTGTACATCTGCCAATACTGACTCCTGCCCACACCATTCATCTATCATCATGATGTGGTGATATTTCCTGCACATAAGCAGGATTGTTCCGAGTTGCATGTTCTATCCAGATGAGAAAATGACAATTGTCTAGCTGAGCACAATATCTTGACTCATCTGTTAACAGAACCTGGCACCATTTGTTTATAAAACTCTTCTGGGTGTTGGACCGCATCGTCAATATATCAAATACTTCACCGACGTTTCGGCCACTATTGCAAGCGGCCATCTTCTGGGTGTTACGTTTAAGGTAAACGTAACACCCAGAAGATGGCCGCTTGCAATAGTGGCCGAAACGTCGGTGAAGTATTTGATATATTGACGTAACGTAACACCCACAAGATGGCCGCTTGCAATAGTGGCCGAAACGTCGGTGAAGTATTTGATATATTGACGATGCGGTCCAACACCCAGAAGACTTTTATAAACAATGACAATGGCCTCAGAAGCCTTTGTTTACACTGGTACCATTTGTTATGACTCAAATCCTGATGTTCCTCCGCCAGTTTCTGCGGGATAAATGGTGTTGTGGTTTTAATCAGACACACAACTTAAGCCTTCGTGTGTAGAGGCCATATTCTTGAAGGACATTTCGGACTGTTTGTGTTGATATTGCATGTCCTTTTGCTACATGGTTGGGGGGGGGGGGGGGTGTTTGCAGCTGAATTGCATCCAGCCTCCTATCTCAGTTGCCTGTTAACCCGATAACAGTTGTCTCTTGCTGATGTTACTCATAGACAACCTCAGCCTTGCCTTCTTTTAACAGTTCCTGTTGTATGAAATTGCATTCAGGTCTTGGAATCACACTTTGGGACACTCCAGTAGTTGCAGTCACCTCTTCCTGTGTGGGTCCTGCTTCCAACCTTCCTATTACTATCTGTGCCGTAGCTCCGGTAAGTCACGCTGTTGTTGCATTGCACTATCTGAACCCAACTGCTTGTATAATTCATTTGGTAGTGTAGCAGACAGCGAAGAAACAGTGCAGTGAGAGTTGTGTGTTTTCGCGCATTATTTTGGTATTACTGTCAAAGTGCTTCCGCGCATGCCGCTAGGGGCGCTGTGTTGATCTCGCGCTTACTCTTTGAATGTTTTTGTTTTTGTTTTGTTTCTTTAGTGAGTTACGTAGTTCTCATGTTCTTGTTTGTGTCGAGATTCGTATTACTGCTTGTAAAACCTCTCGATTATGCATTGTTCTGCGACCAACTCATTTCACATTGCTTTAATAAAGAAGTTAAAGTGTTTCTAATTAAAGTGTCGTTCTCATTACACTGCGGCGGTTTTAATAGGACACGAAGTGTTGTGTATTCGGACGGCCACTCTCAAACTGCTCAGGCCTCTACGAAACTATCACGTCGGGGTCACCAGTTTTGGAGAGGCCTGAGCAGTTTGAGAGTGGCCGTCCGAATATACAACACTTCGTGTCCTATTAAAACCGCCGCAGTGTAATGAGAACGACACTTTAATTAGAAACACTTTAACTTCTGTATTAAAGCAATGTGAAATGAGTTGGTCGCAGAACAATGCATAATCGAGAGGTTTTACAAGCAGTAACACGAATCTCGACACAAACAAGAACATAAGAACTACGTAACTCACTAAAGAAACAAAACAAAAACAAAAACATTCAAAGAGTAAGCGCGAGAGCGACACAGCGCCCCTAGCGGCATGCGCGGAAGCACTTTGACAGTAATACCAAAATAATGCGCGAAAACACACAACTCTCACTGCACTGTTTCTTCGCTGTCTGCTACATCAGCCCCCGCCGATTATCGAGCTCTAAACCCTAGGACAATACCTTATCGTTATCCTGTGCCATTATTACGTGACTATAATTATGCATTGTGTGGTGCAACAATTTATAGTGTTTTAGACTGTGCAAAAGCATATACACACATTCCAGGGGCAGAAGAAGACATTCAAAAAACAGCCATCATCACCCCTTTCGGTCTTTTCTCGCAAGCTTTCGCCATCTCAACAGAAATGGAGTGCCTACGACAGGGAGCTTCTAGCCATCTACGAAGCTATTAAGTACCTTCGATCGCAACTAAAGGCAAGGGAGTCCACCATCTATACAGACCATAAGCCACTAACATATGCTTTCCGACAAAATAACATCAATTGTTCACCTCGGCAGCACAACCAGTTAGTGTACATTTCCCAGTTTACGACAGACATTAAGCACATTTTAGGGATAGACTACATAGTGGCCGATTATCTTTCTCACGTCGGCAGCATTACTTGTGTAACTGATTTCTCATAACTGGCTGTTGCACAACCCGGAACTACACGGCTTACTTGAAGATCCTGAATCGTTGCTCAAACTGGAGATGGTGGAGGTTCCAGACACCAACGTCAAACTGTATTGTGATGTGTCCAGCAGCAAGCCTCGTTCTTTCTTGCCGACCTCATTCAGAAAAGGTGCTTTTGACAATATTCATAACTTGTGCCACCCTGGAGTTCCCGCGACAACATGACTGGTTTCCAATTGTTTCGTGTGGCCAGGAATGAAAAAAGACTGTCATGAATGGGCACGGACTTGTATTAAATGCCAATGTAGCAAGGTAAATCAACATGTGCATGCGCCAGTGGGCAATTTTCCTAATACAACTGCTCGATTTGCACATGTCCATATCGATGTGGTAGGCCCTCTCGCTCCATCGAATGGTCAACGTTATTTGTTAACAATGATAGATCGTTTCGCTCGGTGGCCAGAACCTGTGCCACTAGATAACATCTCTGCAGAGACATTAGCATCTGCCTTCGTTTCTACTTGGGTGTCACGTTTTGGTTGCCCTTTGCTCATTACAACGGACCGTGGGAGACAATTTGAATCCGATCTGTTTGCACAGTTGACTAAATTTTGTGGCATTGTGCACCATAAGACAACAAGCTATCATCCCGCTAGCAACGGAATGATAGAACGCTGGCACAGAACAATGAAGGCAGCCCTGATGTGCCATGATGAAAGTTGGACTACAGCTCTACCAATGGTTTTGCTTGGCCTCAGAAACACAAGCCGGATCTGGATTGTTCAGCTGCAGAACTTGTATATGGTGAAACACTACGCCTACCGGGAGAGTACCGTATGTGGACTCACGGCTGTCACCGATACCCAACATGACAGATGCCAATTTTATTTGTCAATTGAGAGAGCGCATTTCTCGCATCCAACCTCCTCAAGCTTCCAGGCACGGCACTCGCCCTACTTATGTACACAAGGACCTTGACAATTGTACACACGTAATGTTACGAGCTGACGGCGTGAAACCTCCATTACAACCACCTTATTCAGGCCCTCACAAGGTTATAAAACGAGGAGACCGCACGGTGGACATCATTGTAAATGGAAAAAGTACTACTGTCTCGTTAGACCGCGTCAAGCCTGCATACATTCTTCAAGACGAAGTATCAACGAAAACACAACAGACACCCGACCCAGTCCCGGCTACTTCGCCACCTCAAGCTCTTACAGCCGCTGATGAGAAGCAGCCTTCTGGACACACAACAAGATCAGGTCGACGAGTCCATTTCCCTGCAAGATTTTTAGACAACGCTCCGCTTTCCCAGCGAGGGCTGATGTAGCAGACAGCGAAGAAACAGTGCAGTGAGAGTTGTGTGTTTTCGCGCATTATTTTGGTATTGCTGTCAAAGTGCTTCCGCGCATGCCGCTAGGGGCGCTGTGTCGCTCTCGCGCTTACTCTTTGAGTGTTTTTGTTTTGTTTCTTTAGTGAGTTACGTAGTTCTCATGTTCTTGTTTGTGTCGAGATTCGTATAACTGCTTGTAAAACCTCTCGATTATGCATTGTTCTGCGACCAACTCATTTCACATTGCTTTAATAAAGAAGTTAAAGTGTTTCTAATTAAAGTGTCGTTCTCATTACACTGCGGCGGTTTTAATAGAGACACGAAGTGTTGTATATTCGGACGGCCACTCTCAAACTGCTCAGGCATTTCCGAAAGTAGAGTCAACACCTCCCTCTCTGCTACAACTTTCTGTTATTACCACTTTCTTGGTTGCCATAATATTTCTCTCTCCATTCTGTAGAACTGACAGAAAAATGTTGAACCATTTTAGTTTATTCTCAACTGAGCCCCTAATTGTTGTGACCAGTATATTACAATGAGCATCTGCAAGAGTTAAGAAGAATGTCTTTGACTAAGAACACCCATCTGATGTTCGAAGGAGCATGAATCGATTTTTTTCCCTATTTTATTACTTCCATAGTAGTAGGTGCCAATTCATTCATTCATTATAATAATGCATGTATTTGTCTTGAGGTTTCTCATGGATCATGTAAACTGCACTTTGCTATAGCAAAATGAAATCATGTTTAACTCGTATCCAGTGGCGAAATAACACCAAGAAAATTTAAATACGAGGGATAAATAGTATATTTAAGTGGAAAATTGAGAGTACAGAAATCTTACATCACTGAAACAACTGTATGCATGTTGCATATCAATTGTGTAAAGCAAGATGGGGAAAATTAGAGATAACATAAGAGAGTCTTGAAAGAAAACAACTGTGAGTGGCCAAGAGAACAAATATGTGAAGCTTTACAAATATTCTGGGCAGCTGAAGGTTTTGAAGAAAGGTGCTATAAAAGGAAGACCAAAAGTAACATTGATGTCAAAACAAAAATCAAAGATGTCAGGGCGAATGAAGCAGAATCACACAAAACAAAGAAAATATTCTGGAACACAGGATGTTTCAGAAGGATCAGTAAATATTTTAGTAGTTAAATTGCAATAAATATATAATGTTTGTCCAATTTTTATTGAGAGTAGAGATACAGCCGAGTTCAATGCATTTTTGTTTCATGTGCTGATACTCCAGTTACTAGTGGTCACCCATCCAATTAATGCAGTGAGGGGATGGAAGTGGGCAGTCGCCCTCATGGGCATCTCTACCACAGGTGACACATTTGGCTGTATTGGGGCACGATTGACAGGTGTGGTTGAATCTATGGCAATGATAACAGCATTTAGTGTGGCACATACGGGCGAACGGAAATGACTTCATATCCTGCTTTGACCTTGGATGAAAGTTCAACACTGTCGAATATCAAAAACACAGTACGAGCTGTTACACCCTGATCAGACATGTAGTTTTGAATCTCTTCATCTGATAACCCGTCAAGGGATCTCATGAAAACTACCCCTGTGATGAGTTAATGGTACAATACATTGCTACTTGGAGAGGAAACGTGTAGGAGCATAGTTCTTATCAGTTTCTGCACCTGGAAAGCACTGTCCTCTTCTAGCAACAAAGTTCCATTGCTCCGCCGGGAACAGGTCTTCACAGGGCCAACAATCGCATCAACACCCTTCTGAATTATGAAAGGATTAACGGAAGAGAAATCTTGACTGTCAGTTTGAGATATAACCAGAAATTTAGGAAGATTAGGCAACGTTTTCTTACACTGAGGTGAATCTATTTTTCTTTTTTGGGTTGAAGTTAGAGTAGAAGAAAGGAAGATACTGCGAAAATGTCCCCCATGATTACTGGCATCTCCGATGGAGCGATCCATCCTAGTGGGGGCCCTCACTGAGGGCTTGCCCGCCTTAGGTGATTGTTCACACCTCAGGTCACATCTCCCGAGAACAGACGGAGGGACCAATTGGCATGTTCAGAAGGTACCAGCTCGGGTAATCACCCCTCCCTGGGCCTACCAGGGGGTACGATGTGCCATACTTGTCTACCCGAGGTGGGGAATTACACATTACCCAGTCACATGCTACACATGAGAATGTGTGGGTTGGCCTTCAGACATGCACAGGGAGGAAAGAAGAAGATTAAATGAAGTACAGAGAAGGATAAAAGAGGGAGTGTCTCAAACGCCCAAGTGGAGACTAAAGTAGGAGGAGAGGAAGGGTAGAAGAGTACAGCAAAGTGTGAAAGACAGAAGCAAAGGTTAGGAAAAGAAAGAACCAAGGAAAGAGAAAATCTATTTACAGGAGACCACCTTGACTCACAATGGACGCCTGTCTCTGAGCAAAGGCATGAACCGGGAGGGAAATTGAAGCAGCCTGGTGCGGAAAGGAAGGCTGCTTCGGCTAGGGGCCCCATGCGTGCCACACATGTACCCACAAAAGAGCTCCCCCTGTGTGTGTGTGTGTGTGTGTGTGTGTGTGTGTGTGTGTGTTAGGAACATATTCTTACCTTACCTCAGCAGTAAGATACTCTCCCTAGGGGACTGATGACCTAGCTGTTTAGTCCCCTCAAAACCAAAACCACCACCAACAACAACAACACTCTCCCTTCCTACATCTTAATACGTAGGCTGCCACGATAATGTCAGAGGTGTGTCAGAGCCACACGGCCACACGGCAGCCAACATGTTAAACGTGTGCAGATAGAACAGAACCTTGTGTAACTGACAGTGTAATGTAATGCTGCTTTTGAAACAAGAACAATGATGACAAATTCAAATAGTGTGTGACAAGTAGTTACATGACAATGTCATTAAATTCTGAAAGAAACTTGTGGGAAATCTTCATTGCCTTGCAACACATTGAGTTAAGGCTTTCAACAAAAGATGCCAAAATGTTGCAGACATTCACAAGCCATGTCACTTCCATGAGACAAGTGTCTGCTCTTACCACATTTCTGTAACCAAGAAATGGGATTAGTGCCCAAGACTGTATCACATTCTTAAGTAATTCCTAGTTTATTTTTTGGAAATATAAAAATGTTTCAAATGTTTGTAATTCTATGTGACCCAACTACATTTGTCATCAGACCGTAGGCTTACACAAACTACTTAAACTAACCTAAGGACAACACACACATTCATGCCCAAGGGAGGATTCGAACCTCTGACACGGAAGGCCGCGTGATCCGTAACATGGTGCTCCAGACCACTCAGCTACTTCCGCATGGTTCAGAAGCATAAATTAAGATTGATTCCAAAGAGGGGGGATACAGGGAAAATGCGGTTAACATTTCAAAAATTATAATTTGAGTCATAACATCAATACAAAACCTATAACTAAAATATGAAAGTTTATCTATTATAATACTGTGCGTAACGCTGACATCTGTTCATATATGATAATAATAGGAAGTGTCCTGCATTTTCTCCTGGTGAACTGTAATGTAGTTACCAAAGCATTTCAGAACCTGACATATCACACAGAATTTAACAGACCTAATCGCATAAGAGAAAGGCCCTTTATTGGTCTGGCACATTCAGTCATTGCAAAGGGTGGGGGGGGGGGGGGAGCACACCAGGCACCGGGACTGGAGGAGTGCTTCTTGTATCGAATAAGTTAGTAACTATACAGTACAAGTTTCACTTGATTGTGTCCTAGGAGCCTGATCTTAATTAAATATGATTTACCTTATTTATTTTAAATTTTAACTAAGTCATATCACATCATAACATTAACAGTGGATTCTGAGAACATTTAAAGAAGTGTGTTTAAGCATGTTAAATTTCACTCCATAGCATAAGCACAAAATTGTTGAAGCAATATAATTTAGTATTGCACTTTATCAGAAAGAAGTGATAGAAGATGTGCATCGACAAATAATAAACACTAATTGCATGTTCTTCAATCTTAACATATCCTGGAAGACACTAGTACACTTCCATGATTATGAAAATCTCAACGACAGCAGCAGAAACAGAAGAAATCTGTACATTTGAAACAAAGGTACTACGGCAGATCTATGAACCCATCTAGGTACCATTAAAGGTAAGGAGACCTGTACCATTAGTTTAAAAAGCCAAACTTTGGATAAATATTAAAGTAAAAAAAGGCACAGTGGTTTGGCCACATTTTTGAGCATATGAATTCCTCCCCAACATTCTCAACCTGTTGGCGGATAACAAGGTTACATCCAAGGGCACGATTCAAGGATCAGGTAGTAATAATTGTTGAATAAATGGTGCTCATAGTGATGGAAGATAAAGTCAGATACTAGCAACAACAGTCTATCATCTGCAGTGATTGTTAATCATATCTTGTGACAGATTTGCATCCAGTAGTTTATTTTTAATGCATTCTTTCATACATTTTTGTGTTGTGTTTTCTTTCCTACTGTTGTGTTTTTCCCTACATTTCCTCTGCTAAATACACGAAAGGTTCCAAAACGCAATAAATGACTGCAATAATTTTATTTTCGGGTCATTCTGTGTCAAGTCAACACAATTTTGAACGAAAACTTACCTTGACCTATAGATTTTGATGAAACTTAATATACCTAGTGTCCCTACAAAGTTAAGAATGAAAAACATTAAAACAAAATTTTGTCAATTCGTTTAAAATTTATTAAGCATTAAATTTTCAAATTTTTGTAAAAAAATTTCTACACCCAGGAATAGTAAAATACCATTTTCTCTGGAACCAATTGGGATACAGACCTTGAAAATGTGTCATTTTAAAGCTAGTCAGATGGGCCCGCGCGCAAGATGTATATTCAGTCTGATGGAGTCCCAGGGTTCACCTCAAATAGAACATCTACTATACTTGGCCAGATAACCAAGAGGAGGAAATGGGCCACATCAATGAAGACAGGCCACTTTTCGTCTCCCTCTTAATTTTTCCTCAAAATGTATACAAGCCACCACTTGTCATACACTGTAGTTGTGTATATACTTATATTTGGCAATGACAACGTTCCTTGGGGTTTGGTGGTCAACTACTGTCATGAATTTGGTGCAGAATATCTTGACAGATTGTTTGTTCTATCTAAAACTGTGGGAGTCAACACATAAGACTAAACCAAGATCATACTTCAGATGGCATTCAAATGAAACTGGTAGACAATGTCACATTTTAGTGGATTTCTGATGACAGGTGTCAATTAGAAACATTACAAAAATATTAATAGAAATACACCACCTTTAAGTTGTTGAGCCATGACCACTAATAAAATATTTATTTTCATTTACCGGTTTCAATGATTTAAATCATCTTCAAAAGGCTTTATAAGGTCATCACTTAAGAGGTGATAATTCTCCTAAGTGAAGACGTTGTAAACCCTTTTGAAGATGATTTAAATCATTGAAACTGGTAAAGGAAAATATTTTATTATCAATCTTGATTCAACAACCTACAGGAGGTGGACTTTTTATTAACATTTAAACAGATCACTCTCAGCTGCTGTAACATGCCAAGTGTTGTTGTTATGGCCTTCAGTCCAGACTGGTTTGATGCAGCTCTCCACCCTACTCTATCCTGAGCAAGCCTTTTCATCTCCTCATAGGAACAGCAGCCCACATCCACTTTAATCTGCTTACTATACGCGTCTCTTGGTCTCCCTCTTCGATTTTTACCCCACACACATCCCTCCGATGCAAAATTTACGATTCCCCGATGTCTAAGAATGTGTCCTACCAAGCGATCCTTTCTTTTAGTCAGGGTATGCCAAAAATTTCTTTTCTCACCAATTCTGTTCAGTACCTCTTCATTAGTTATGCGATCTACCCACCTAATCTTCAGCATTCTTCTGTAGCACCATATTTCAAAGGCCTCTATTCTCTTCCTGTCTGCACTGCTTATCGTCCATGTTTCACTCCCGTACAAGGCAACACTCCACACAAAAGCCTTCAGAAAAGACTTCCTTACCCTTCAATTAATATTCGATGTTAGCAAAATTCTCTTTTACAAAAATGCTTTTCTTCTCATTGCCATTCTGCATTTTATATCCTCGGTACTGCGACCATCACATGTTATTTTACTACCCAAGTAACAAAACTCATCTACCACCTTCATTGTTTCGTTACCTAATCTAATTCCTTCAGCATCGCCTGATTTTCTAAGACCACATTCCATTATTTTTGTTTTGCTCTTATTAATGTTCATTTTATACTCTCTCTTCAACACACTGTCCATTCCATTCAGCTGCCCTTCCAGGTCCTTTGCTGTCTCTGACAGAATTACAATGTCATCAACAAAACGCAATGTTTTTATTTCTTCCCCCTGAACTTTAATCCCTATTCCAAATTTTTCCTTGCTTTCCTTCACTGCCTGCTCGATGTACAAATTGAATAACATCGGAGAAAGGCTACAACCCTGTCTTACTCCCTTCCCAACTGATGCTTTCCTTTGATGCCCTTCGAGTCTAATAACTGTGGTCTGGCTTTTGTACAAGTTGTAAATAACTCTCATTTCCCTGTATTTTACCCCCGCTGAATTCAGAATTTGAAAGAGTGTATTCCAGTCAACATTGTCAAATGCTTTCTCCAAATCAACAAAAGCTAAAAATGTAGGTTTGCCTTTCCTTAATCTATCCTCTAAGATAAGACGTAAAGTGAGTATTGCCCCCCGGGTTCCTATGTTCCTCCTGAATCCAAACTGACCTTCCCTGAGGTCAGCTTCTACCAGCTTTTCCATTCTCCTGTAGATAATTCGTGTTAATATTTTGCAACCATGACTTATGAAACTGATGGTTCTGTAATTTTCACACCTGTCTGCGCCCGATTTCTTTGGAATGGGGATTATTACATTTTTCTTAAAGTCTGAGGGCATTTCGCCTGTCTCATACATCCTACACACCAGTTCAAATAGTCTTGTCATGGCTGGCTCTCCCAGAGACTTTAGTAGCTCTGAGGGTATGTCATCTACTCCTGGGGCCTTGTTCTGACCTAGGTCTTTCAAGGCTCTGTCAAATTCATCTCTCAGTATAGTATCTCCTATTTCATCTTGATCTACTTCCTCTTCCCTTCCTACAACATCGTCTCTAAGTTCATTTCCTTTGTAGAGCTGCTCTATGTACTCTTTCCACCTTTCAGCTTTCCCTTCTTTGCTGAGAACTGATATTCGTAGAGTTGCTTTTCTTGTCCCCAAATGTCTCTCTTATTTTCCTGTTATTGTTATGCATTCTTCTACAGATTTGCATTTGGCTTCTAGCCACTCCTGTTTAGCCATTTTGCACTTCCTGTCAATCTCATTTTTTAGTCGTCTGTACTCCATTTTGCCTGTTTCATTTACTGCATTTTTATATTTTCTCCTTTCATCAATTAAATTTAGTATTTCCTGTGATATCCAGGGATTTTTTGTAGGTCTTGCCTTTCTACCTATTTTGTCTTCTGCTGCCTTCACTATTTCATCTCACAATGCTACCCATTCCTCTTCTACTGTTTTATTTCCCCGTTTCTGTCAATTGTTGCCTAAATCTCCCTCCGAAATTTTCCAGAACTTCACTTTCCTTCAATTTATCTAAGTCCCATCTCCTTATTTTCCTACCTTTCTGCAGTTTTTTCAGTTTCAGCCTACAGTTCATGACTAACAAGTTACGGTCAGAGTCTATATCTGCCCCTGGGTATGTCTTACAGTTTATAACCTGGTTCCGGAATCTATGTCTTACAATTGTAAAATCTATCTGATACCTTCTGGTGTCTCCTGGTCTCTTCCACGTATACAACCTTCTTTTGTGATTCTTAAACCATGTGTTTGTTACGATTAAATCATGTTCCGTGCAAAATTCTACCAGGTGACTTCCTCTTTCATTCCTCCTGCCCAGTCCATATTCACCTACTATTTTTCCTTCTCTTCCTTTTCCTACTACCGAATTCCAGTCTCCCATCACAATTAAGTTTTCCTCTCCCTTAACTGTCTGAATAATTGCCTTTAGCTCCTGATATATTTCTTCGATCTCCTCATCATCGGCAGAGCTAGTTGGCATATAAACCTGTACTACTGTTGTCGGTGTTGGCTTCGTATCTATCTTGACAATGATAATGCGATCACTGTGCTGCTCACAGTAGTTTACCCGCATTCCTATTTTCTTATTCATTATCAGCCCTACTCCTGTGATACCCCCAACTGATTTTGTATGTATAATCCTGTACTCACCTGACCAGAAATCCTGTTCATCCTGCCACCGAACTTCACTAATCCCCACTATATCTAACTTCAACCTATCCATTTCCCTTTTTAAATTTTCTAAGTAACAATAAAAAAAACTCAACAGTAGCAATAAGCTGTCATTGGTGCTCCACCATAGCTTTATTGCAAAACAACAAAATTCTTTTATGAAACATGTTAGAGGAAGCCTAGAAGATTTACTGTGTGCTGTGTCTTGTGATTTTTCAGATAACTACTCATTTTTTATGTGGGATGAAGTCCAGAACTTTCATTGGACTAGTGAGCTAGCCGCTATCCACCCATTTTTTATGTACGGAAAAGGATGACCTTAAACACTGTGTGTTATGCGTTATTTCAAACTGTCTTGAACTTAACACTGGCTCTTTACTGCTTCCAGAAAAAGCTCATCGACTTTTCTAGAAAGCACTTTGAACCTAAATAATTATACTACTTTTTTGATGGTTCTGGTGCTCAGTACAAAAACAAGAAAAACTATTTAAACCTATGTTTCCATCAAGCTGATTTTGGAATAGAGGCTGAATGGCATTTTTCAGCAACAACTCGTGGAAAAGAGCCTTGCGACGGACTTGGTGGTGAGGTTGGCAGCCCGAATAGATTTTAAAATCCACATGACAAATTCTTACACCTTGTAAACTTTTCAACTGGGTAGTGGAAAAAATCTCTGGAACATATTTTACATTTTTAACGATACAAAGTGCTCAAAGTCTTGGAAATTTACTGACATTGACTTTGAGCACTTTGTAATGTGCATGATTCCCAATGTGTTTTACTGTGTTACTGTCTATTTCATAGCTAGGCTAACCTACTACTATAATGTGCCTACACATGAGTAATAAATCATGTTACTACCACTGCTGTAATCCAAAATTGTAAACCAGATATTTGTGCGTTTTGTCCAACACTTTGGAACGTAATGTGCTCTATAGTGCAAATGTTTCTGCCAAACATAGGGTCTCATAGCAACTGGCATTTTGTAATGACTAAAAATTAGTTACATACACAGCTAACAGAAGGCGTTTGTTTATTCTGCTATTCTTTCCTTTCCTTATTATATATTTGATTATAATAACCTATGTTTTGTAAATTTTATTCTTCATGGATGTACTTAGTATGTTTTTTTATTTTTATTTTTTTAGAAAAATTTATATAGTATTGACTGAGTACTTTGTTACGTGCTCGATTTGAAATGTGTTCTACCATGTTAATCTCAGTCACATTTTTGCAATACACAAAATAGCTCATAGCTAGTCACAACCTAGTACAATTCTATTTGCAATTGTAACATGCCTTGCATGAATAACAAGAATCGCTATACTGGCACTGCTGTAATCTGAAACTGTCAAACAGATGTTTATGTGACTTGTCAAATACTTCATAGTGCAATTTGATATAAAGTAGATATTTTCTGCCATATATAGGGTCTCGTAGCAACTCGCATATTGCGATGACTATAATTAGTGACATCTGACGAAGGTGTTCGGCTGTTTCTGCTATTATTTTGTATATTTTACTATGTATTAAGTTGGATTTTGTAAATTTGTGCTTTATAGATGTACTTAGTCTGTATCTGTTTTCAGCAGTTTTTCTGTGGTACTGGCTCTGTGCACTTTGTAACATGCATTAAGCACGAGAAATGTGAGGTCACTGCAATCAGTATGCATTATAACATCCTTTTTCATCCATGTATTTTTGGTTCATCTAAAGCTTGAAACACTTTTTTTCAATATAAGTGATACCATCCTACAGGGGTAGACCTATAGTTTTTCCTTTTCTGATACTAACAGACAGATGAATAGTACGTGAAACTGACGTTAGGCGCTTCGCATAATGACTGTTAAGGATACTTTGTTATTCCCATTTTTTCATGTTTCATCGTGTATATTCTGTTCTTTTTGGTGAACATATTTCATTTTTTATTCTTCAAAATAGAAAATTATATTAGTTCAGTGACTTTGAAATGTCACTATACCAGATGGCATTAGTAGTGCCATTTTTCTGTAGCGCCGCTGCACGATTTTGTAAGCAGCTCGCTCATTTCATGGTTAGACACTATACTGAAATGTTCAAAAAAAATCTATGTTCAATTCATCTAATATGGTATATGATATGCTTAGTTGATATTATGATCACTGGTATGTACATTTACTATACTCTTCAATTGGATTGGATTTGAGGGTTTATTTTATGTATTTGGACACACTATCAATTTCTGAATTTTCTTGTATTGAAGGTGCACAAGGTGATCATTATATGATCTGCTAAAACAAAAATATGACCAATGCTGCATACTACATTTACAATATTCATTATTTTGTGGTCGTTGAGCACAGTGTTCAAAGAAAAAAAGAGATGGAATCAAACCTCAAAAAATTCCAGGGATTCTTAACATTTAATATATTCAGTCCTACAGTTTCCAATAAAACAAAAATCTTTGTCAAGTTCTCATATGCTCCAAATTCATTAAAACAGTTGACCATCAAACCCCACTAAACATTATCATTGGAAAGTACAAGTGAGTACTTAACTACAGTGTATGACAAGTGGTGGCCTGCATACATTTTTGGGAAAGGTGAAAAGGCCAAAGGAAACACTCAACCATGTGATCTATCACCTTTTCAGTATTCGAAAAAGCCAGATGTTATGTGGTTTCGTGTAGTGGCTGTCATATGTAAGGTGAACCCAGTTACTCCAACAAGCCGCATATAAACTGTGCCTGAAAATAACTTCCTATGATGGAATCAAATTGTAATCAATGTTAACAGACATAATTTTTCAAAAAATGTCATGTTGTAAATAAGAAATAATTAAAAAATATTGGTGGTTTCTTAATGTAGAATCTCTACTCAAGTAATTTCTGACACATACACATCTGGAACTAGAAAATCTTGCAAAATGTGATCCCATGATGATCTCAAAATGAAACTTGGTGAGGTGTAAGGGTAGAGTGCAAGGAAGCTTTGCTATTTAATTTTAAAAAATGGCTTTTTGCAAATTTGAAATTTAAAATTACATTTAGAATTTTTTTTTTTTTTTTAATTTGTGACACCATTGTGTTGTGTACCAAATGAAAGTCCATCTGAAAAGCTTTAAAATAACATTTTCAAGGTCTATATCCATTGGTTCCAGAAAATATGGCATTTTTCTATTCCCAGCTGTAGGAAACTTTTAATGAAAATAAAATTTATTAAGCATTAAATTTTTATAAACAAATTGAAAAAAATTGTTTTAATGGTTTTCATTCTTCAGCATGTAGGGATACTAGGTATACCAAGTTTCATCAAAAATCTGTAAATCTCAATCCTAATCAGTGTGTTTATTTCACATGGAATGACCCTTTCTGAAATTCTAATGGAACTTGAGGCATTATTCACGAAATTGTTTCAGTTAGTGTGAGAGAAAGTCTAGCCTGGAAACACACTATCAATATTTCTCAATATTTTTAAGGTAGTAGTAAGTGCTCAAACAAATTTGTTTCAGCTGAACAGCTATAATCTTTTCAGACCCAAGGTTGTAGATGACAATACTGAGAGGTACATTTAAGAAACAAAATAAATACAGTAATTCATTACAAAACAGAAAAAAATTCAATAATTTTGTACACAACTGTCTGCTTTGGGCCTTCACCACAAATTTTTATGGTCTGCACCATCTTACAGTAACATGGCTTTGAAAGGAATGACAACATCGTAGGACAATATAAAATCAACTGGCTGTCAGATATGATAGCCTCACATGTCAAAACAAGGAAGTTTGCCAACTGCTGGTGCCACACAGTTGTACAAACACGAAACAAACACAACACAACATGTTTCACAGTCCAGCCATAATTGTGTGATGCAGGCCCAAACTTACTAGCGTTAAACACAAAGAAATAAAGTGAGCAAAACCAGAACCACACAATTGTGCATGCAGGGCCTCAAAAGGATGACATAAAAAGAAGTACACAAAACTATTTTAATTAAAATTTTGATGAAACCATGTAAATGATCTAGTGTTGGGTACTGTCAGAACTGGACAGTAGAAGTACGCATAGAGGGGGCGATTGTCTTCATTGTGGTCTTCACTCTGCAGACGTGATTTCATGCAGCTCTCCATGCTACCCTGTCCTGTGCAAGTCTCTTCATCTGAGAATACAAATGGCAACCTACATCCTTTTGAATCTATTTACTGTATTCATCCCTCTGTCTCCCTCTACAACATTTACCCCCCACATACTTCCTTCTAATGCTAAGTTGATGACTCCTTTATGTCTCAAAATGTGATCCACCAACCTATCCCTTCTCATAGTCAGGATATGCCAGAAACTCCTTTTCTCCCCAATTTGGTTAAGCACCTCAGTTATGTGATCTACTCATTTATTTTTCATCATTCCTCTGTAGCACCATATTTCAAAAGTTTCCATCATCTTTTTGTCTGAACTCCTTATCGTCCAAATGCTTTCAGGAAGGACTTCCTAACATTTAAACTAATACTGGATGTCAACAAATTTTGCTTCTTTAGAAATGCTTTTCTTCCTGTAGCCATTCTGCATTTTATATCTTCTTTACTTCGGCCATCAGAAGTTATATTGCTACACAAATAACAAAACTCTTCTACTACTTTTATTACCTAATCTAATTCCTTTGGTATCACCTGATTTTCAGACATTCCATTCCCCTCCCTTTACTCTTGTTAATGTTCAACTTATATCTTACTTTCAAGACACTGTCCATACCATTCAATTGCTCTTCCAGATCCCTTGCAGTCTCTGACAAAATTACTATGTCATCTCCAAACTGCAAAGTTCTATTTCTTCTCCCTGAACTTTAATGCCCTCGCCAAATTTCTCCTTGCATTCCTTCACTGCTTGCTCAATGTACAGATTGACCAACATTGGGCCCTTTCTTGCCCTTCAACTAATAACTGCTATGGTGGTTTTTTTTAATAGGTTGAATATAATTCTTCGCTCCCAATATTTTACCCCTGCTACCTTCAGAATTTGAAAGAGTGTATTCCAGTCGACATTGTCAAAAGCTTTCTTCAAATCTACAAACACTAAAAACCTAGATTTGCCTTTCCTTAGTCCAAAGGTAAAGCAGTCAACAGTCAGAAGATTGGTTTGAACAAAACAGTGCTTTACTAGGCAGGGTCCTGTTTGGAGGTAGTATGGCGTTGCCTTCCTCCGACCTTCGAACTGACTTACCCAGCCAGTTATAGGGGGGTCTACAGTTTAACGTTGGCTCCGAACCACACTTCCTCGAGGCAATACTCTCATTACGACTATCTTAGAAGATAGGTAAGGAAACCCAAGACGTAATGCGAGTATTCCCTCCCGTGTACCTACATTTCTCCTAAATCCAAACTGATCTTTCCCAAGGTCAGAGTCCACAAGTTTTTCCTTTCTTCTGTAAATTATTTGTATTAGTATTCTGCAACCATGACTTATTAAACTCATTGATATGTAATATTCATATCTGTCTGCACTTGCTTTCTTTAGAATTGGAATTACAATATTCTTTAAGTCTGAGGGTATGTCCCCATCTCTTAGATCTTACATACCAGGTGGAACAATTTGTCCACAACTGGATCTCCTAACGATATCAGCAGTTCAGATAGTATATCATGTACTCCAGGGATCTTGTTCCGACTCAAATTCTTCAGCACGCTAATTCCTCTCACAGTATCAGATCTATCTCATCTTCCTCCACTTCATCTTCAATTTCTAGATTACAGCCTTAGAGTTTATTTCCTTTGTATAGGCCACACACACACACACACACACACACCACACACACACACACACACACACACACACACACACACACACACACACACACACACACACACACAATTCCTTCCACAATTCAACTTTCCTCTTTCAGTAATGTTGGTTGCTCCAAAAGGAAAAAAAAAAAAGAAGCAAAGAACGCAGTTTGATTTGTTTAGTGATGACCGTTTTTGCTGTGCTATACCATCTTCTGGTTGCATATATTTTACAATGACCAGGTTTTTAAAAGATGGAGGTTAAAAAGTTCAAGTGTAACACTGCACTTAGTCAAGATATACAGTACAATCTACATGTTACACTATGGACGGCTTGTAAGAGACTACACGAGCAGTCCATAGTGTAACATATGGATTTTATATCTGGACTAACAAGGAGACCACATAGTTATCGGATTTAAGAATTTTTTTTATTTTTTTTATTTTTTTTTTATTCGTGGTACGTGAAGTTCAGAACTTCAATAAACAATCAGCCAAAGCCATTCGATACAACTCTGAAATGTTGGAGGAAATCTACTTTTGAAGTTTTGCAAGCACATGTAAGTACCAACAAAACAGTTGTAGCATGTGTCTGTAGGTCAGGTGGTAGCATTCTGGCCTTACAACTATAGAGTCAGTGGTTTGAATCCCGCCATGACAGGTCTGGTAAATTGCTGTCGTTTCTATATACAGGGAAATATAGTATCATTGCTTTGTTCAACTCTAGGATTAAATTCACTAGTAAATTGCATGCCAAACATAATGACCTTTTCATTGTTGTTGGAATGCATGCTCTTTGACAAAAGGGAAATCACTGCTGTCTTAACAGAATGGAAGTCAGTCTGCTACCATTGTCATTTCCCTTTTTTCTAAACAAGTCCTATATGAACCAAATTTCTAAACTAATTTTTGTAAAATACTTCCTGTATTCAGGTTTAAACATTTGATGCTCATCTAACTGAAAAAGGAACCTACATCATTTAGACATTTTCCTGTCATTAATTAGTGCCCCCTAGTTTCACTGGCTTAGTTGAATGTTTCACTAACCATGGGAAACAGAAGCAGTATTTTTCACATTAGAAAAGCCATTTTTGAAGACCAAGGATAAAATATTTGGGCCTTCTGACATGAAATTAATACTGAACCAAATAATCTGTATTCACCAACTAGAATGTTACAATGTTTCGCAAAGTCGGCTGCAGGAAGGGGATCGAGGAGGAGGTAGGTTGAGTGTAGAGATGTTCCGATAAAGTTTTAACTTTAAACCCTGGCTTTGAGCATATAAATGCTTACTGAAGACATCTTTAGTTTAACAACTTCAAATCACTGTGCAATATATACAAACTGAAAATAACCATACCTACAGTGGTCATCCCCTCTTCTGTGGGACAGATATTTATAGAAACAAAGAAACACTCTTTTAATAAAACATTTTAATTTTTTTTATTAGAAATATAATAGCTCTTTGTATGTAGCAAAACATTTGATATCCAAAATTAGAAACATTTAGTGCTCAACAATTTGTACACCATTGTGGCTAGGAAGATATTAAAATACAGTCATACATAACTGCTGACACCAACAACACTTTACCACTTACTAATAGGTACAATCTTAACATACTTCTCATTCTTACCAAAGATTCACAATGTACATTTTATTAACAAAGCACACATTTCTGAGCTGTTTCCTTAAACCAAATTCCAAATCTTAGTGCTATCCTACAGTTCAAAAATAATTGAATACTGTATCCTTTCAATGGGCTGTTTATACTGTACAAACATCAAAATTATGGACAAATTAACAAGTATGCTGAGAGAGAGAGAGAGAGAGAGAGAGAGAGAGAGAGAGAGAGAGAGAGAGAGAGAGAGAGATTTAAAGAAGTTCAGATGAGAATGTTTAGAAGGTCTGAACCCAATATAATAGAAAGTCAACTGTTATTTAAGGAAGCTACAGCTACAGCTGTATTGTTTTAATCAACAGTATTTTCTATTTTACTGCAAGTTTTATTGGTTATACTCGGCATTTCATATGCTCTAAAGAGCACACCACACAGTAAAAATTTGCCATCTTCAGTATTACATTTTTACTTTAACATATGCTACAGCTCCTAGAAGTGGCAATAGAATCTAAATGACTGGGAAGCATAAGGGCACCTTATGTCACACAACAAAAATTTTCAACAAAGAACAGTAGACACAAAAAGTGTCTAGAGCTAATATCTGTGGGTCTTTACTTTTTACTTTTAACAATATCAACAAATTGTCTACATAACAAATACGTGTGCTTCAGTAATAGGAGTCAGTCGCCGAGGTAAAAAACCTGTATGTGTTGCGTGTTAGCTTCGTGCATCATTTATGCCTGCTGGAACTTTCACTTCTAAACCATCAAGATCTTTTGACATAATGATCTGGCATCCCAAACGTGACCTGCAAACAAAGTCAAGGTCATGAATAAAACACCAAAAATACATAAACTACAAAGTAACTAATATTATCCAACAGCCACATATAAGCAACTTATTGTTGGTGAGCGTTTAGTTAGAACGTCACTGATGTGTTTATTTCTGTGTCAATACCATATTGGAAAATAAAACATTTATCTGGGAGGGGGAATAAACGCAATGGCCGAGACTTTGGATAGATACTAGTGTCTAAAGAAGTTCAGCAAATGGTGTCACATGTGAACAGCAACTTGGCACATGCTAGTGTGCATGCACTTCAGAGACTTGACAATCTATACACAGCATGCAGTGTGTGTGACTGACTGTACAAACAGACTGCAACCAATTGAATGTAGTCATGCGAGAGGAAGTGTCACAGCACAATGGAGCAACATGTAAACATTCTGTTACAAATTAGAGAAGATGTCAATGAGGACATACAGAATGTTGGGGCTGGTGTATGGGAGAGAAGCTGTAAGCAGAAAAATGTATTTGCAAATAGTTTAAACATTTCTGTGAAGGGAAGGGAACCGCCCTGGATGAGCAATGTTCAGGTCAGCCATTGACAAGCAGACCCTCAGAAATGATCAAAGAAGTGCAACAAATGCTGGCACAATATCAGCAACAGGCTCAGATTGATTGGGGAGGAATTGTAGCACACCATCTTCTGCGATGATTTGGTTAAGTGGAAGATTTTTCTTTCTTTCTTTCTCTTTTTTGTGGTTTTAGGGCGCACAACTTCTCAGGTCATTAGCGCCAAGATTGGAACAGAGATTCGCTACATCTTGAAACATTTATAACTGCCATAAAGGCAAGTATCAAGAGAAAGCTAAAACAGAAGGATAAAAAATACAAATAGAACGGTAAAATATCCTTTGATAAATTAGCCATGTTGAGAAAATGCAAAACTAGCAGCTGCTCGTGTGTCGTCAGCTGCAAGTTCCTCCAGAGTAGATGGCAAATTAAGGGCTACACGGAGATGATTAAAATTAGGACAAGACTGTAAAACATGCCGCACCATCAGCAATTCACCATAGAAGCACAGCAGCGCAGGGTCGGTGGTTATCAAATGACAGTGGCTGAATTGGCAGTGACCGATCCGCAACTGGGCCAAGATGACGACCTCTCGCCGAGAGGGGCGTGAGGAGGTCCGCCAAGCGGTCGGGATCGGTTTCACAGTTCAGTTTATTGTTGTGGAGTGAGAACCACGAACTGTGCCAGGACGGCACAATACACCGGCGAAGAGCCCGTTTAATATCGTCTGATGGGACGCAAAAGGTAGCCATGCGAGGCAAAAAGAGCTGCTGCCTTGGCTGCAATGTCGGCAATCTCATTCCCGGGCACACCTACGTGGCCAGGGACCAAAAAAAAAAAGTGGCAGCTGTTATCTGCTACCAACTGAAGGGAGCGTTGGATTCGGTACACGACAGGATGGGTCGAGAAAGGGTCCCCAAGACCCTGCAGGGCACTAAGGGAGGCAGAGCAGATGGCATAAAAGGGATGGTAGCGATGGCGGATGTATAAAACAGTCTGATGGAGGACAAAAGCTGAGCCGTGAAATTCGAGCACCGGTCAGGGAGCTCTTATTGGAACAGGTTGTCCCTGATGAAGGCAGATCCGACACCGTCAGTGCTCTTGGAACCATCAGTGTAGATAAATATGGCATTATTGAAATGCGAACGGAGTTCGACAAGCCTCAAGCGATATACCAAATCCGGATTGCTCTCTTTGGGGAGCGAACTAAGTTCAAGGTGGGTGTGAACGCCTGGTGCGATGGTGGCAATGGGCTCTCGCTCAACTGAAAAGTTGAAGGAAGGGTAAAATCGAGCCACTGAAGCAGGCGGCGAAACCGAACTCCAGGTGGAAGCAAGGCTATCGCAGACAACCGATATTGGCTATCGAGGGAGTCCTCAAAGAATAATGGGCAAGATGGATGGTTGGGCATCAACAGCAGTAGGCATGCGTACCGACAAGAGTATGTGATGCCGAGAAGTCAAGGGTAAAACGGCAGCTTCGGCATAAAGACTCAACAGGGCTGATATAAAATGCACCGGTTGCCAGGCGTAATCCCTGATGGTACATGGAGTTGAGACGGCGGAGAAGGGACGGCCGTGCAGAAGAGTATTCAAAGCTTCCATAGTCCAGCTTCGACTGAACAATGGCCTCGTAAAGGTGAAGCATGACGGTACGATCTGCTCCCCATGATGTGCCACTAAGGACACTAACATTAAGGGATCAGGCACAATGGGCAGCCAGGTAGGAAAAGAGTGGGGACCAGGAAAGTTTCTGATCCAACATTAGCCCCAAGAAATTTGTTGTATCCACGAATTGGAGAGCAACGGGACCGATACATAGAGACGGTAGAAGAAATTCCTTCCATCTCCAGACTTTATACACACCGTTTTCTCAGTGGAGAAGTGGAAGCCGTTCGCAATGCTCCAGGAATATAGGCGGTCAAAACAACACTCCAAGAGACATGTCCGCTGGGTGCTGCAATAAATTGCAAAATCGTCTACAAAAAGGGATCCGGAAATGTCGGCTGAAACGCAATCCACGATCTGATTGCAATGGCAAAGAGAGCCACGCTCAAGACAGAGCTCTGTGGCACCCCATTCTCCTGGCGAAACGTATCTGAAAACAGAGCCCACCCGTACCCAGAACTTGCGATCAGCCAAAAACGCTTGAATAAAGATAGGGAGGTGACCACTAAGGCCCCATGTGTGCAAAGTGCGGAGAACACCCGCCCTTCAACAGGTATCGTAAGCCTTCAAGTCTAAGAACACTGCTACCGTTTGACGCTTCCTTAGAAAGTTAGCCATAATGAAGGTCGACAAGGTAACGAGGTGATCAGGAGCAGAGCGGTGTCTGTGAAAACCACATTGAACATTAGTCAGGAGGCATCTAGATTCGAGGAGCCAGACCAACCGAGCGCTAACCATGTGTTCCATCACCTTACAGACACAGCTTGTGTGAGAAATGGGGCGATAACTGGAAGGTAGATGTTTGTTCTTCCCTGGTTTGGGGATGGGGACAACAATGGGTTCATGCCAAGTTATGGGAACCTGACCTTCAGTCCATATGCGATTATAGGTGCTAAGAAGGAAACACTTGCCCGCAGGGGGAAGGTTCTTCAGCATCTCAATATGGATGGAATCGGGCCCAGGAGAAGAAGATCGGGACAGGCCGACAGCACGGTCTAGCTCCTGTATGGTGAAGGAGACATAACTTTCACGATTAAAAGAGTGGAAAGAAGGCGGCCGTGCCTCCTCTGCCTGTTTGTGAGGGAGGAAGGCAATGTGGTAAAGGGGAGAGCTCGAAACCTCCACAAAGGAGCGGCCCCAGGCGTTGGAAACATCAGCAGGAGCCACAAGGACTGTATTCTCGACAGCCACACCTGAAATCGGGGAGTGGACCTTCATGCCGGATAAACGGAGTAGGCCACCCCAGACAGCCGAGGAGGGAGTAAATCAGTTAAAAGAACTGGTAAAAGCAGTCCAGCAAGCTTTTTTACTGTCTCATAACACGACGACATTGTGATCGCAGTCATTTATAATTGATACAATTCTTCAACATTGGGTGGCAGAAGGTGCGTAAATCACGTCGCTGGGCTCTAAGAGCGTCGCAGCAGGCTGCAGTCCACCAAGGGACCGGAACGTGACATGGAGAAGAGGATGTATGAGGTATGAAATGTTCGGCGGCGGTGAGAATAACCTCTGCGAGTTATTCGACCTGATTGTCACAGCTGGGAAAAGTCTGATCGTGAAAAACAGCCATGGGAGAATAAAGTCCCCAGTTGGCTTTGGAGATGTTCCAACTGGTTGAATGAGGAGATGGGGTAGGATGCAGGAGGTGGATTACACGAGGGAAATTATCACTCTAGTACGTGTCAGAAAGTGCATACCACTCTAACCTATGCGTAAGCTGTGGAGTGCATATCTTTAGGTCTAAGTGGGAATAAATGGGTGTTGTGTCAGAAAGGAACGTCGGTGCACTGGTGTTGAGGCAGCAAAGATTGAGGTGGTGGAAAAGGTCCACTAAAAGGGAGCCTCTCTGACAAGGTGCTGGAGAGCCCCATAGGGGGTGGTGGGCATTGAAGTCACCTACAAAACACGAAAGGTTAAGGTAGCTGGTCAACGAGATTTAGCACATCTGCCCTAGTAAGGGCAGATGATGATGGTGAATAGATATTACAGAGGGAAAAGGAAAAGGTGGATAGAGTGATGCGGACAGCAACTGCCTGTAGGTGAGTATGCAATGAAATGGGATGGGATGGTAATAGACACCGTCCCGAATGAACATCAGAACCCCTCCATGGGCCGGAGTACCTTCCACAGGGGGCAGGTCAAAACGCACAGAGGTGTATTGGGGAAAGTTGGCATGATCACACGGACGTAACTTAGTTTCTTGGAGACAAACTAGAAGTGGGCAGTGCAATCGAAGCAGTAGTTTTAATTCCTCCCGATTGGAACGAATGTCTCAAATATTCCATTGAAGGAGCGACATGATAAAATATGAGAGAAGAAAACAAGGAACAAGCAAGCGGAGTCACCTCGTCGGCCACTGAGGACCAGACTTCGAGGAAGTACTGCTATCGCTATCTAGAGGCAGAGAATCGTGTTCCATGGGTTCGACTGACATGCCTGCCACCTTTCCAAGTTGATCAGTAGGGGCAGCATCTTCCGCCAGTAAACGCCGGTTGCCCGGCTAACAGTAGTGCGTCCCGGGGAGAAAGAAGATGACCAGGGCTGACTACTGTTGGGCAGTATGATGGACGAGTCACACCTTGGCGGGGAAGGAGAGGAACTTTTTTTTTGTTGGCTCTTTTGGAAGACTGATGGTGAGAAGAGGCAGTTGACAGCCGGTGGCTGGGACCCTCCGTGGCACTCAGAGTCCTCAGAAGAGGGTGTTTCTTGTCCAGCTGGGTGATGGGGACTGTTGTCCCCGACAGTGTTGGGGGATGTGCTTCCCCAGAAGGTGTATGGGGTGGGGATGAGCACATGGTGGAGAGCCCCAATCATTGAGGGGGCTAATTTGAGTCTTATTGCCCTGAGGGCCAACAGAAGTCACAGCCATGGGGACCGCCGACACTGAAGGAAAGGGAGACGTGACAGCTGCGAACGATGTCTTTAGTGACACAGGGTGCAGTCGCTTTAATTTCTTTTTCACCTCACTATATGACAGTTTGTTCATGGTCTTATACTCTATAATTTTCCGTTCTTTATGGAGCATCGTGCAGTTTGGCGAGCAAGGGGAATAGTGCTGTCCACAGTTCACACAAATAGGAGGGGCAGCACAAGGAGCGTCCGTATAGGATGGACACCCGCATCCTGTACAGGTCCTGGAGGACATGTGCCCGAATTACCAGCACTTAAAGCACCGCATTGGAGGAGGAATATAAGGCTTTACGTCGCATCGGTATATGGGCTTTTCAGCAAATAATCGCCCTCAAAGACCAAGATGAAGGCACCGGTGGCCAGAGCCGTGCAGCGCGCCACTTTTACCCGCCCGAGCTCGCCTGCGCCCGGCCGCTGCGCTCTGCTGCCCGCACCGCGGGTAGTCGGGCCGCAGTGTACCGCTGTACACAGCGAGCGAGCTGCGGTGCGCCGTCGAGTCCCGACACTCGCCGGGCGAGCGGGTATCCGCCGGGCCCGTGCCCTTCTAGGCTCGGTGTAACAGCGCTACAGACGGCGCTGTCAGCGCTGGAATGCAGCGCTGCGCCAGACGTTATATTAATCAGAGCGTAGGCATCGCGCACATTTTTTATTACCTACGTAGCAATTTATACGTTATTGCTATGTCTGAAATAAATAACGAACAGGACAGATCATACCAATGTACAAGGAGTAGACTCTACTTAAGAAAGTTTCTAATATTCCTTCATCTCTTCATCTTTTAATTGTAACAACCATATATTCAGCCAAAAGACTATTAGGCTCTGTCGTAAAGCTGTGATGTTATGTAGAGTTTATTTTTTAAATTCCTAAGCACAGTGCCTCTTAAACGTTTTTGTCCTATTACCATATCGCAGATATATAGTAGTTTAAACTCAACCTTATTAAAATTAAATAAAGTGGAATACAAAAATAATAGACGAAAAAGTTTCTTACTGGTGCCTAAAACTAATGGTTTTTGTAGTTTACGCATCAATAGTTTCATATTAAAAGGGCAAATGCAGGCTTTTGCATAATGGAGAGGTGCAGTATACAATATTAAAAGTATTTTACACTTGGCTGTTGACCTACAAGTTTTCGTTATGGAATTAAGCGGCTAAACTTTTTAGTAGAGGATCCACAGACGTTCAAGCGAGTCTCTGGTTACTTTCAACGAGAAGAGTGTTTCTATATTTATTTATATTAGTTGTTAGAAGTAAAAGTCTTTTCGCACAATAAGTGAACGAGACATGTAATAAATGTGTTACCTCTTAGCAATACCAAAGATTTATGTGACTTAAAGTTACTGGACGTTTCCAGAAGCTATTACTATTAACTTGCAGTTATGTGGATTCTAAAATTATTACTCCTTCCAAGAGATTGCGAATCCCATTGCTATTAGTATTCAAGGAAGGGAAGTAATGTTTGAAAGTTTTTTAAGTCCCTCCGAATGTTCTTCAGTTATGTTCTTCACATTTTCATTTAAAGAAAGATGATTTCCACCAGCAAGTCCTCGAGGTTATTGAAGCACTCATTGTGAATGAAATTCTTATTCAAACTACTGGCTTTTTAAAGAGTTCCTGTTTACCTTAACAGAATTTTCGATAGATAATTAGTAGGACAACATTGAATAAAATATTATCACATCATCGTAGGGCATATCATTTTTCGTCACACACATGACAATTCGTAGATTTACCAGGAACGAGGAACTGAAGAGATTTAAGGTCTCATGTTAGAGCCATCACTTAATTTAATATAAAATGAAAGTGAAACACTGTGTAAGTTAATTACTGAGCAAAGTATAAAACTGCCTACAAACGTATCGGAGCCGGCTAACGCGAAGCCGACGACTTACAACAGGTTTAATATTTCCGGCGCGAGCCTATACGGCTATCGTTTTGCTTCTGCAGCACAAAATTGGGCGTCTTCTGTCTGCTTTTACCAGATCCGTTACTGCGCAAGTCTTTTTTTTCTTTTTTATTCGCAGTTGATACTGCACTGAAAATTCATTCAGTGAGGAAAAATTACAAGTGTTTTGAAGATACATGCAATCTGTCTAGGGTTACAAAACTGATAACTGCGACCTTGAATGTCACCTCTCCGATAGTGGTGACTCCCTCGGGGTTTCAGCTCGCCCCAGCCAAAGGAAAAAGAAAGAAAGGGGGGGGGGTGCGGACCACACACTTTTATCGATGGGCAGTAATTAGTTTACTTCCCTTTGAGTGCTTGAGAGTAAACTGAACCTTCCAACATTCTACCAGTTAATAGTTTCTAATGACCTCGATTGCAACTGAATGTAACAAGCCGATCTTCCTTTTTTCTTTCAGCAAGGATACATCAAGCAATTTATCGAAATGTCGACAGAAACGCTGTTAGAACACGCGTTGAATACACACACTTGCTATCGCGGCACTAATGCTCCTTAACTCGCAATTACTCGTGAAATGTAAGAGCTCTATTTCACTCGCGGTAATGTATGGTCTAAAATGCATAGGTCATTTAAGCTGCGTGCTATCTTTTTCAATACACGATTTGTAAATGATATGCACATACTTCACTAATAGCGTTATTTTAAAACGACATTTACGAATTATGGAAAGTTGAATGCTTTGTTAGAAAGCTAAGATTCTGTACTATCACATGTTCAAAAATCAGATTTTTTTAACCGCATAGTTTCTTCAGAGTCGAGTGATAAGCATTATCATCTAAAAACTCACGCGGAATCAAAAGTAGACATTTTATTTTATTGTTTTTTTTTTTTTTTTTTCTTCACATGCAAAATAAAGCTTGTACATCTACATACATACTCCGCAATTCACTGTAAGGTGCGCGGCGGAGGATACACTGCACCACTACTAGGCATTTCCTTTCCTATTCCACTCCCAAATGGAACGAGGAAAAAAAGAGTGCCTATATGCCTCCGTACGAGCCCTAATTTCTCTGATCTTGTCTTTGTGATCTTTACGAGAAATGTAAGTAGGCGGCAGCAAGATCGTACTACACTCAGCTTCAAATTCCGGCCCTCTAAATTTACTTAACAGAAATTCACGAAAAGAACGTCGTCTTTCCTCCAGCGATCCCCAATTGAGTTGCCGAAGCATGTCCGTGACACTCGCGCATTGGTCGAACCTACCGGTAACAAATATAGCTGCTCGCCTCTGAACCGCCTCGATATCTTCCTTTAAACTGATCTGCTGCGGATCCCAAACACTTGAGCAATACTCAAGACGTGGTCGTACAAGCGTTTGATACGCGGTCTCCTTTACAGTGAAGTATATCTTCCCAAAATTCTCCCAATAAACCGAAGTCGGCTGTCCGCCTTACTCACAACTGTGCTTACATGTTCGTTCCATTTCATAATGCTCTGCAATTTACGCCTAGATAAATTTGCTTTACAGGTTTGGTCCGCCTTGAGCAAACACAAATGTTTTTTTTAATTTCTCCCAGACATGTTTCGCTGGCGTTGCAGTGGGATGTTTATTGTCTGTCAAATTAACAGTGGAATGATTATTAATTTTTACATTAACAGTGAAAACTACAGTTAATGTAAACTACTGTTAATGTAAAAATTAATAATCATTCCACTGTTAATTTGACAGACAATAAACATCCCACTGATGATTCTACAACACCAGCGAAACATGTCTGGGAGAAATTAAAAAACATTTGTGTTTGCTCAAGGCGGACCAAACCTGTAAAGCTAATTTATTTTGTAAGCAAACACGGTGATTGAAGAGCTTTTAAAAAGTGAATAGATTACGCCTAGATATTTGAACGACGCGACAGCATCAAGAAGCTCACTACTAATGCTGTATTCGAACATTATAGGATTGTTTTTCCTACTCATGCGCATCACCTTATATTTTTCTACATCGAGAGCTATCTGCCATTCTTCGCACCAACTAGAAATTTTGTCTATGTCATCCTGTATGCTATTACAGTCAGTTAACGACGACAGCCTCCCATACATCACAGCATCATCAGCAAACAGCCGCAAATTACAACTTACTCTGTCCATCAGATCATTTATATAGATAGAAAATAATAGCGGTCCTATCACACTCCCCTGGGCCACGCCTGACGCCTGTTTGTAAGGAAAAACTAAGTTAATAAACCGATGTGGGGTGGTCGTACGTACCGTGAAAAATCTTTGCAGCGTGAAAATCGGTGTATTTCCCGCTAAGAGTGTAGCGGCTGGCGGGCGCGTGCCCCGGCTAGCAGCAGAGCGCCACGGGCGGCCGGGCGCACCGGGGCTCGGCGGGTAGTCGGGTACCCGCGCTGCCCGGCACCGTACGCTGCGGCTCCCTGAGTAAGTAGCCTTGCACCGCGCAGGGTTATCGTGGTGTGGATCATATAAATCCCCAAATCCCATGGGACTAAGATCAACACAGAGAAAAAGTATTTTAAAAGAATCTGAGACCTCAGCAAGAAGTGGGAACTATAACAGAAGTTGGACCAGATTAAGATTAAGGCCCGTCTGGGGCTCAGAGGAGGAAACTTCTCAAGGAACAGAAGCAAAAGGAAGGAAATGAATGGCTTCCTAAGCATACGTGGAGGGAATCAAAAGAGCTTGAGCCCAAGACCCCCAAAAAGAAACTGCCTCAGGATGAAGGGGATACACAGACCCCCCCCCCCCCCTCGACGTCAAAGGCAGGTGGCAACAGGGTTGGGGAGGAATCTAAGACTCCCTCCTCTCTGGACAAGCGTGATCCTAAAAGGCTGAGGCATGAAATAGGAAAACAAACCTACAGTACTGCAGTATCGGTCTTTAGAATGGTGGTTGTCGAAGAAGGATATCCACTGGTGAGCATCACCTCACAGCAGGAGCAGCTAGTGCAGATGGCCCTCTTTGAAGAGATTGGGGGGGGGGGGGGGGGGGCACTGGTCCAGGACCAAGTTCAGTAGGGTCTATCTAGATTGCGGTGCCCTCATTTTTGTGTGCGAGTGGGAACACTCAGCAGTATGGCTTAAGGACAAGGTGCCCATGATATCCCCGTGGGAGGATGCGAAGCTGCTGGCCAAGACAGCAACTGAACTCTTGAAGACCGCAAAGGTATCAATATGGGTACCAAAGATACTTAAGGATGTCCCTCCAAAGACTCTGTTCGAGAAAATAAGGGTCCAGAACCCAAAAGTCTCGACAGAGGATTGGAGGATAATTAACCAAAAGGTCGTTACAGAAGGACGAACCCTGGTGGTTTTTTTTTTTTTTTTTTTTTTTTTTTTTGTGGTTTTAGGGCGCACAACTTCTATGGTCATTAGCGCCCAGCCAAGAACATAGATTCGCTATGATCTAAAAAAATGTAGACTGTCAGAAAATCAACAAGAGGCTAAAAACGAAAGATAAAAGACAATTAAAATGGTTAAATATCCTTCGATAAGTTGGCCAAGTCGATAAAACGCAAAACTCGAGCAGCTGCTCGTGTGTCATCAGCTAAAATTTCCTCAAGAGTAGACGGAAAGTGAAGGGCTACACGGAGATGATTAAAATTAACACAAGTCAGTAAAACATGTCGCACTGTCAGCAGTTCACCGCAGGAGCATAGCGGTGCAGGTTCGGCGGATAGCAAGTGACGGTGGCTGAAACGGCAATGACCGATCCGCAACCGAGCCAGGATGACCTCCTCCCGCCGAGAGGGGCGTGAGGATGTCCTCCAAGCGGTCGGGATCGGTTTGACAGTTCGCAATTTATTGTTGTACAGTGAAAGCCACACACTGTGCCATTGCGACACGATACTCCGGCGAAGAGCCCGTTGAACATCGTCCGATGGGACGCAAAAGGTAGCCATGCGAGGCAAAAGAGCTGCTGCCTTGGCTGCTGTGTCGGCGGCCTCATTCCCGGGCACACCCACATGGCCAGGGACCCACAGGAAAGAAACGTGACAGCTGTCATCCGCCAGCAACTGGAGGGAGCGTTGGATTCGATACACGAGAGGATGGTTCGAGAAAGGGTCCTTAAGACACTGCAGGGCACTAAGGGAGTCAGAACATATGGCATAGAAAGGGTGGCGGTGGCGGCAGGTATACAAAACGGCCTGGTGGAGGGCGAAAAGCTCAGCCGTGAAGTTTGAGCACCGGTCAGGGAGCTTGTATTGGAAACGGTTGTCCCCGACGACGAAGGCAGATCCGACACCGGCAGTGCTCTTGGAACCATCAGTGTAAATAAATACGGCATTATCGAACCGCGAACGGAGTTCGACAAACCTCGAGCGGAATACCAAATCCGGAGTGCTCTCCTTGGGGAGCGAACTAAGTTCGAGGTGTGTGTGAACCTGGGCCTGATGCCACGGTGGCAATGGGCTTTCGCTCAACCGAAGGGTGGAAGGAAGGGTAAAATCGAGCCGCTGTAGCAGGCGGCGAAACCGAACTCCCGGTGGAAGCAAGGCAATCGCAGACAACTGATATTGGCGATCGAGTGAGTCGTCAAAAAATAATCTGTAAGATGGATGGTTGGGCATCGACCGTAGGCGGCATGCGTACCGACACAAGAGTATGTCACGTCGATTGGTCAAGGGTAATACAGCAGCCTCGGCATACAGACTTTCAACAGGGCTGGTATAAAATGCACCGGTCGCCAGACGTAATCCACGATGGTGGATAGAGTTGAGACGGCGGAGAATCGACGGCCGTGCTGAAGAGTATACAAGGCTTCCATAGTCGAGCTTCGACTGAACAATGGCCTGGTAAAGGTGAAGCAGGACGGTACGATCCGCTCCCCATGACGTGCCACTGAGGACACGAAGGACGTTAAGGGATCGGGCACAACGGGCAGCCAGGTAGGACACATGTGTGGACCAGCAAAGTTTCCGATCCAACATGAGTCCCAAGAATTTTGTAGTCTCCACGAAAGGGAGAGCAACAGGGCCGAGACGTAGAGAAGGTGGAAGAAATTCCTTGTATCTCCAGAAATTGATACACACAGTTTTCTCAGTGGAGAACCGGAAGCCGTTTGCGATGCTCCAGGAATATAGACGGTCAAGACAGTGTTGGAGAGAACGCTCCAAGAGACACGTCCGCTGGGCGCTACAATAAATTGCGAAATCGTCAACAAAAAGAGATCCGGAGACGTCGGCTGAAAGGCAATCTACGATCGGATTGATTGCAATGGCAAAGAGCGCCACACTCAAGACGGAGCCCTGTGGTACCCCATTCTCCTGGCAAAAGGTATCTGACAAAACAGAGCCCACCCGTACCCGGAACTTGCGATCCGCCAAAAACGCTTGAATGAAAAGAGGAAGGCGGCCCCGAAGGCCCCATGTGTGCAATGTGCGGAGAATGCCCGCTCTCCAACAGGTATCGTATGCCTTCTCCAAGTCGAAGAACACTGCTACTGTTTGACGCTTCTTTAGAAAGTTGTTCATAATGAAGGTCGACAACGTAACGAGGTGGTCAGCAGCAGAGCGGTGTCGACGAAAACCGCATTGGATATTAGTCAGGAGGCGGCGAGATTCGAGGAGCCAGACCAACCGAGCGTTAACCATGCGTTCCATCACCTTACAGACGCAGCTCGTCAGAGAAATGGGGCGATAACTGGAAGGAAGGTGTTTGTCCTTGCCTGGTTTGGGGATGGGGACAACAATGGCTTCACGCCAACTTGTGGGAACATGACCTTCAGTCCATATGCGATTGTAGGTACTAAGAAGAAAGCACTTGCCCGCAGGAGAGAGGTTCTTCAGCATCTCAATATGAATGGAATCGGGCCCGGGAGCAGAAGACCGGGACAGGGCGAGAGCACGATCTAGCTCCTGCATGGTGAAGGCGACGTTATAATTTTCACGATTAAAAGAGCGGAAAAGAGGCGGCCGTGCCTCCTCTACCTGTTTGCGAGGGAGAAAGGCAGGGTGGTAATGGGCAGAGCTCGAAACCTCCGCAAAGAAACGACCCAATGCGTTTGAAACATCAGCTGGGTCCACGAGGACTGCGTTCTCCACGGTCAGGCCAGGAATCGGGGAGTGGACCTTGATGCCGGACAAACGGCGTAGGGGGGGGGGGGGGGGGGGGGGAGACTTTCGGCCCCACACTTAAGTGGACCTTTGCAATCACCTTTTGACAGATCAGAATTTAATTGAAAATAACGGCTTAACCATTCACCTGACACAAAAATTGAATACACGAATTTGTAGAGGAGAAAATTCTCTACAACTTTCCTCCTTTACATTTTTTCCATAACTCACACGGTTTGAGAAATTTGCAAAAATAACGGTGATTTGACACCGTCTTTATTTTATGTAAACAAGGCGTTAGGAAATGTCGTGTGACATTTCTCGCCCAGTACTCTCTCTATCTTGCTTGTTTTATTTCATGATTTTCTTATTGTAAATTACGCAGTGTCATTTTGAAGCAATGGCGCACTGAAGAATTTAGAGCACATCGTTTATAGTACGATAAATTACACTAGTGTCTACAAATGTCATTGTAGTTATTAGTAACTGCCAGCAATAGTGCAAGAATTAATTGAAACCATCCTAATTGTTCTCTGTGGTGTAGTTGGTAGTGCGTTACATTGTCATGTACGTGACCAGTAGTTCAAAAATCGCCGCCACCGCCACCACCACCACTTATTTTATTCCCCTCCCCCCCCCCCCACCTTGGCTCCTAAGATTGTTTCCAGCACTCTTATTAAATAGAGCTATCTGCAATGTGTAGAGTTGTGCAGATTGCAGAGTGCTCCATCTAAAAATGTGGATTTTTTTCTATTTTGTGAACATGCCGCAAAATACTTAACAACGTATCGAACACTGGTCTTCTGAAGCATTTGCACAACAATGGGGAGGATACTGTGATTATTAATATTTTAAACAGCATGTAGATACTGTAAGTTCCACGTATAAATGGTGTCTTCGATTTCTGTGGCATCTGTCATTCTTTAATGAAACGTGAGGGAAGCGTATATATTGCAATAAATTACCTGCTTATTCCATAAATAGTATAACTGGTTAGAAGAAAAAAAAAAAAAAAAAAAAAAAAAAAAAAAAACAAACAATGATTTACTATTTATGGAATATAGTGAAAGTCATTTAATTAAATCAATGCATCTACTAAAATGCCTGTGTTTGGCATTGTTGCTATGGACAATTTTAACATAGCTTGTATTACCTTCTCTGTAGTTGATATACGACTTTTTTTCCCCATGTTACTTTGTTCTGCACTAAATCGTTATTACGTTTTCTTCTACAGCTAAAAATCACAAACGGAATAAGTGTGCTAATACTGAAGTCTACAAAGCTGTAATCTATACACAAATTATCATTACGTCATTTACGACAGTCACTGTCAATATCTCCCCAGTTTGTGTACATCTGAAAAAGAAGTCTGTGGTTGCAATTCGTTGATATGTATTTCATGATTTTTACAAAATAGAACAAATGCACTTTTCAGAGAAAGCGCTGTTTACTTATATATTTTTAGTCCTTCAGGTATATCAATGCTTCGCAGTTGTTTGTTCATGTTCCTTCTGGGTGGTTAATTGAGAATTTTGCTCTTACAGACGGCATTGAGCAATCTTTCTCTCTTTTCATTAGTTCTTCAATTTGACTGGTCCTTTGAGGACACTGGTTTAATTTAATTTCGATTGTTTCATTGGCGACTCAGTTTTTTCGTTACAGAGGGCTTCGAGCTACAATGCCGGCAACCCGCTGAGCCACTGCGCCCTAGCAACATGTTCGTGCATCACAAACTAATCTGCTGCCAATCACCTTATGCTGAACAGCTGCAAGAATAATCCGCAATTCTCGTACCATCAATGGCAGGTGTTATCTGATAATATGGAATTTTTAGACATTAGATTGTAATGAGGTGTTTATGATAATTTCCAGTGCATCATCGCTTTGAAATGACAACACTTGAGTTACAATATGAAAATCATCAAATACAGAAAGCAATATGGCGTGTACAAAAGTGTTTTGGGCGAAGGATATAACGCGACTGTTTTCCGAACACCAAACATTGAGCACCTCCTCAAAACCAAGGAGACATGTGCACTATGGTGGTTATGTATATTTCACTGTTTCAATTTTGACCAGCCATCCATATTGTATTTGACTATCCACCAGCACACAATTTTCTATATAACTATCATTTCCAAACGCTAAAGGTATACTGTGTTCCTTCCAGGCTATAGGAATTCATAACCAGTACAGACAAACAAAGTAAGCTACCAACGCACTCAAAATTAAATAATTTCGGCATAGATAGCATCACAATAGTAGAGTCAATCTTATCACCGTATTTATTAATTTTGTCCAAAATGTTTACAAAAATCATAAATCTACAAGCAAATCTAAAGTGGGCCGCAATGCATGCCAGTGGTTTTACGGCACACAACTACCGAGATCATAAGCACCCATATCAGAATGTATGCATGACCGTGCAAAGGCAAATGGAAATAAAAGGAGAAGCTCTTCGTAAGTCAGTCAGCTCTGTGAAAGGAATAGGGGAAAACAAGGAACCCCTACATGGCTGGAGATATCTGGGGAATGGTAAATTTCCTTCGCCGTACGAAGAGGCTTGCTCAGGATAGGGTATTGTGGAGAGCTGCATCAAACCAGTCTCCGGACTGAAGACCACAACAACAACATTGCTACGGCAGATAAAAAGTAAAATACAATCTGCAGACCATGTGCATCTGCTAAGATATCAGGCACCTGACAAAACGGACTCTGGCGCATACACGTAAAAAAAAGGTCATTCAACTATAAGGTGGCATACCATCAATTATAAACTAATATCCACAAAGTACCCGTTCAAACCGAAGAACCAATGAAAAGAGAGAAAACAAAAGACTGTTCAACTAACACCACTTATACAGAAGGCCTGTGCACTGCCGTGCCGCGTCACGTCACGCAGAGTAGGTTGCAATCGCGTAGCTCACTGGTTGGTCACTGTGAGGCGGTGGGCTGTGCCCCATCAGCCACCCAGTGAGCTATGCGATAGCAACCCATTCTGCACGACATGACTTGGCGTGGCAGTGCACAGATCTCTTCAGACTGCTGGTTCAACGCCGTCTGTAATAAGAAACAGAGTAAAATTCTTAACGAATATGAACGAACGACCGCGAAGCATCGATCTCTGTGAAAAAGAGAAAAATTATATAATAGAAATCTAATAACTTACCCAAAGCACAGGCTCGATAGACAAAAAAACACACACTAACATTCAAGCTTTTGCAACTGTTGCCCGCTTCATCGGGAAAAGAGGAAGTAAGGAGGGGAAAAGCGAAGGATGCAGGTTTTAAGGGAGTGAAAGAGGAATCATTCCAATCCCGGGAGTGGAATGACTCACCACCTTAGGGGGAAAAAAAGGAAAGGTAAACAAGCACACACACACACACACACACACACACACACACACACACACACACACACACACACAAACACACAAACACACACACACACAAACACACACACACACAAACACACACACACACACAAACACACACACACACAAACACACACACACACAAACACACACACACACAAACACACACACACACACACACAAACACACACACACACATGCAAACACACCTTTGTGTGTTTGCATGTATATGTGAGTTAGAGAATTGCCTGCTCATCTATACTGCAAATGTGTGTCCATGGAAAGTCGCCAATGAAGCTGCCAGTCTGTTTTGGCAAACTGCCATTTTTGCAGATGTGCTGATGAAAGAGGTGTTAGCAGACTAATAAATGGGAAGTGGTTGATAGTGTGTATCAGACAGAACAGACCACTCTAAATGTCGGTCAATCTGGGGGTTACAGACTGCAAAATCCAAGTGGGATGGAGCCCGAAAGAAATGTTGAATCACTGGTATTGAGACAAACGAAATTAAGGGGGTTGAGAGCCCAAATGGGATGGTGGGCATTGAAGTCGCCAAGGTGATTGATGAGGTGGAAAAAGATCTGCCCCGGTGACAGTGGATGGACGGCGCGCGCACAAGCACACAAGTTATGGGGATATTTTTTCTATACAGAAAGGATGACCACACTGTTAGTGTGCAATTTCATTTCTCAAAGGGAGAAAATCATTGGAGAGCAAGACTGCAGGAGAAGCTGCAGTTCACGCCCTACTGGACCAGATCTTCAATGGAACATTGAATAATTACCATAACAGAAATGGATCAAATGAGGAACATTACCACAATGTGAATGGTTGCAAGTGATGGGGGTCAAAAGCTGAAGGCTGTTTGTCTATTCGTTTGACAGTGAGGTCAGAGTTTGCCTTATGTTGGCCTCCTGACCGACCATTGGTAGTACGCCCCAGTGACATTGAGATTGCGCATGTTAGAGCTTCATTAAATGACACTGTCTAAGGGGAAGGGAACGATCTTTCCTCCGGGTTTGACTTCTTCGGACACTGGTGGGTATCAGTTGAAGACTGACAGCTGTTAGCAGGGTGCATTCGGAAATTAATCATGGGAATAGTAGTCCTCAGATTTCTGAATATTCTTCCACAGCTCAAGTGATTTCATTGGTGGAGGCATAGGGTTTGGTAAAGTGCTGTGCACCCCTAGCAGATGAAGATGAGGCTACCTTTCTGCTAGGTGTCAACACAACTTCAGCACTAAACTGTGTGTCACATGTCTGCTCAGCCATGTATCTTGTTGGGGTATAGCCACAACTGTGCTGCAAGTACCAGAAGGTAGTGCACTAGGATTTTGACTGGTATACATCTTTTGGCCAATATGTGTAGACACTTTCCTTCACCCTGATCCTCTCAACAATAATTTAGAATAAGATGAGCTTTTACAAGGAAGTTATGAATAAGTGTGGCTTTAAGCAGTTTGTGTGTCTGAAAAGCATTGTCTGTATGCGGATGAGAGCAAGACTTCAATGGCCCTGCAATTGCATCAACTACTTTTCTGGATGGTAAACAGCACCTCAGTTGCACAGTGGTAGAGTGCCAGACTACAAATCCAAAAGTCATGGGTTCGATCCCTGCCAGGTCCTAGGATTTTTATCTGTCACTTACCATTTCTTTCACCTCTGGCAGTATTGCTCATGTGAAAAATACCAAGTAGCACCGTGGTTCGGAACCCACGTTCAACTGTAGGTCTCCCTATAACTGGCTGGGTAAGTCAGTTCGAAGGTCGGAGGAAGGCAACGGCATACCACCTCCAAACAGGACCATGCCTAGTAAAGCACTGTGATGTTCAAACTAATCTTCGGATTGTTGACTGCTTTACCTTTTAAGCAGATTAACTGTGGAAACAGTTTACCTACTCCAGCATGGGATACCACTAGATACCAAAGTACGGCTGGGAGAGTTGTCTGTCCTTAGTTTCCTTATACTTACTTTTATTTGAGACTCCCATTGTGAGGGAATCCTGCTGTTCTTCCTATGTTTCTACCCCCTCCCCCCCCCCCTCTCCAGAACAAAGGAGCTCACCCAACTTAGGTCACAAATAACTTCGGAAGAAGGGACTAATTGGCATTTTGGGAAGGTTGAAGCTCAGCAGGCAATCTATTGCAACCCCTTCCCCACGACCTTTAACAGGGATTATGTGCAAACCCCACATGTTGACACATTATTCAGTCAACTTTTGCACAACAAATTTGTGGGCTACCTTCAGGAACACACTGGGAAAAAGATGCCTCAAATGCTGAAAGGGGAGGAGGGGGGGGGGGGAAGGAAAAAAAAAAAGAAAAAAAAAAGAGGAATAAGGAAGGGCAGATTGAAAAGAAATTACCCTAATCTAGACGACAGTTTATCCAAATCTATGGTTTCATGAAAGAGGCATAAGACTCCTCAGGGGGGAGAAAAGAGTGGGAAGGCAGACGTGTAACATGGAAAAGTAGTGCTGCAACAGCTGGGGCTCCATGGTAGCTAAGCACTTACTGAAGATTGGCGAGCTCCCTGAGGGGAATTTAATTTGTTGTGTTTCTGTCTCCTTGGTATCATGTTTATCTGTTATCTGCTCCAATTACTGCTGAGGTATTAATACCATCAAACTGCAGCACTGAGGAAAGCTTCTCCACCTCCCCAAGTTGGCAGCTGTGCACAGGTTTGGTTCCCAGCTGCTCGCACTGATGGAGATGATAGCGGGAGCACAGATTGTAACGCCACTGTGGAGTTCCGGAAACTGGTTTAAATCGCCAGAGTTCCTATCCAGTAACAATTAGGAACACGGCTCAGAACTGGGAACACAGTTTGTAAAAGCTTGGTCACTGGGAACGGGGGAATTAGGAGCACTTGTATATGCCGTGCCAGCAACTGGTTTTGACGACCGGTCAAAATTAGGAACATTTGGCAGCTCTCATGGCTCTTTAGCCAAACATTCAAGCCCACATGGTGGCACGCTGCTAATATCAGAATGTGTAGCTTGTGCAGCAAGTCCGTAGAGCCAAATGAAGTAGACCCAAGAGCATGTACAGCCTACAGCACTTCAGCTCGGATTAAAGCACTGAAACAGGTGGAGCAATAGATGGCAGTAAACTGCTGACAAAACCTAGTCAGTGGACATTGACATCGTCAGTGCCTTATTCGTTCCTCGAAGGTCCTAACCAATTTCTGAATTGTTTAGATTGATGTTGGGTGGAAAGGGGCAATAGTCTGGCACTTTATGTCACTGTGTTGGAAAAAGGCTTTAAAACCTGCTGAAATGAACTGAGGTCTACTATCAAATAATGCGAGGGAAGGGGCAAGTCCCTCTATGGCAAAACTGGTGGCTAGTGCTATCGCTAGTTTATGATGACAAAATTCTCACAGCATCCAAGAGGAATAAGTGCATCCACAACCAGCAGTCCCACTGCATTTTCAAAACGGCTGGCCAAGTCTTATGTATCTCTGTTTCTAAAGCAGCTCAGGCAGTAACTACAGGGGAAAAAACTGTGCTGGGTAGGCTATGATGGGAGCACAGACCTGATACAAATGCACTTTCCATGCTCTTGTTAAACTTCACCTTCCTTCATTGCCAAAAGCTTTCATCCTTGACACCTCCAGTGGATCATACATAGAAACTGAAGGATGCAACGATGAAGCAAAGGTGGAACTGTAATGCGATAATCGGTAACTTCAGCAGAGCAGAGTACATACTGATCAACATTAAGCCTATGTTTTCAAGCATTGTAAAGATAAAATGGCAACAACTTAGAAAGAAATATTTTTGTTCAACAACTGGGTTTTATTTTTTATTTTAGGAAAAAATCCCTTTAAGTCGTCAAAGTCATATGTAAGCGATTCAAAATTGACAGTATCTACAAGTATTTAAAAATTGATCATTTTTCCCCATCTTGATCTATATCCATATCAACAGAAGCACATCATTCTAGGAATTGAGGATATCGGGGGGGGGGGGGTTACAAAATTGACTAATGTACCAGGCAGTAAACTCCCATTCACTAGCATGATGAGTAAGGCACGTGGATGAGTGAGCAGAGAACCTATGTACTACCTAAATTCTTTGTGCATTTTTCTCTTTAATGTTTGTATTGTTCAGTATCTAAATTGGTAACAAATGTTATGTTAATTATGTAATGTAAACAGGAAATGATAAGACATATGCAAAGAAATTGCTAGAACTACTTGGATTAGTAAAGAATTTAAATCTGGGTGCCTTAAAATGGCTCATATTCCACTTTCCTTCTAATCACTTCATTGTGTATGGTACTTGTGTAAACATCCAAAAGAAATTGTTGTGTTCAAATGTTTGCCAATCTATGGGACGTAACTACTCTGGTCATCAGTCCCTATGTTTACAAACTACTTAGCCTTATGCTAAGGACAACAAATACACCCAAGCCCAAGGGACGATCTGAACTTCTGATGGTGAGCAGAGGTGTGCCCCGCAGAAAGGAACCTGTGGAAACCCTGACGATTTTGCATATAAAATACTTTTTCTTTGGAATTATTACTTATTCATGGATGCCACGATATGATGTCATCAATTTAAGTATTAGAAAATAAACTGTAGAAAGCATTATACTAGAAAGGCCAGTCCCTTTTCCATCCTAACCCACTGCACTTGCATGAACACAGTCAAAATTTCTGTCCTGCTTTCAAGAAAAGTATTTGTGAACTGCAGATTAATGAAAAAATTTTCAATTTTCAGTTATCCATAGATTATGTTCACTTTGAGTCACAAACTTTAGGAGTGGCAAGCTGAAAGGACACACAGGGTGGTGTGTGTGTGTGTGTGTGTGTGTGTGTGTGTGTGTGGAGTCAAATTAGCTACAAGGCTTTCACTTTAGGTCAAGTGACCTGCCAAAAACTAGGAGAATTGATTGTTAAACACTTGAAATTGAAATATGATTATCAACTGAACAGGCTATATTTATGTTTACACATGATAGGGTAGAATAAATAAACTGAAAATTACTACCAAGATTATTTTGTGAAATGGCTAATGTTTGACATTTGAAGTCATATCCTATCAGGAAACAAACTATTATGGATTAACACGTCCAGGAGGCTCAAAACTTATTTGAATGGTAGGGGGCATATAATCAGTTCTTACTGACTTACTGCAAAGGCAGTTAATGATACACTCAGACATAAGCAGATGGTCCAAGAAAATTCAAGGGTAAATAGCTCAGTGCATACTGCCATTAGTCTTGTTTTGCGACCCTTTCGAGGCCAATTAATTGGGTAGTTTTAATATAATAATTACTGCACTTAAAGCTGATTCATCGAACCTCATAGGCCTACAGTTTTATGGGATACAGGGTGCACCTTCAAGCATCTGCCAGTCAAGTTTGTTCAGAATTCTTGTAACTCAAAACCCAAACAAACCTGTGACCCTTTAGAGTGACCTTAATACACAGCCAATATCCCCCTACAAGCCTACTTTCACCAGAGTCCCAAACTTGATCAATATCCTAGGACTAGTCGGAAAAGGTTCAGAAATTCCATGATCTACATCTACCGGCTACTTTAGCAACGATTGTTTCATTTCAAATTGCATTTCAAGATTGCCACAGACATGGTTTTTTTTTTAATTGCGATTCTTTATATTACAATAATTTGGTGCATATACGTAAATGACTTGACTTGCCATTCTACATTGATGAAGATGTAAAGTTAGTTCTTTTGCTGACTATACAAATATAGCAATCACATCCAAAAAACAAGTACTAAGTGATGCAGTGATAAATGTTTTTCACAAAATTAGTAATTGATTCTCTGAAAACGGACTCATTAAATTTAGATAAAAAACACAGTATATACAGTTCTGCACGGTAAATGGCACAACTCCAGCAATAAATATAGACTGAACAGAAGTCTATAATTCAGGAAAATTTTCAAAATTTTTCAGGTCTGTGCATTAATGACAGATTAAACTGGAAGCAACACACAGATGGTCTGCTGATGTTAGGTTTACTGAAAATTTTGGAGATAAGAATCTCAGTAAATTAGCTTAAGGTAAAGCAGTCAACAATCCAAAGATTGGTTTGAACACCACAGTGCTTTACTAGGTGGTATGCTGTTGCCTTCCCCCGACCTTCGAACTGACTTACCAAGCCAGTTATAGGGGGACCTACAGTTTAACGTGGGTTACGAACCACAGTGCTACTCTATGTTTTCCCACATTAACAACGCTGCCAGAAGTAAAGAATTGGAAAGTGACAAAAATCTTAGGACCTGGTGGGGATCTACCCCACGACCTTTGGATTTGTAGTCTGGCACTCTACCACTGCGCTATCAAGTCGCACTCTTACTATGCCTATTTTCATTTACTGTCTTCGTATGACATATTGTGGGGTAATTTACCATTGAGTAAAAAAGTATTCGCTGCACAGAAGCGTGTAATTAGAATAATTGCCGAGCCCACCTATGATCATCCTGTAGACATCTATTTAAGGATTTAGGTACCCCTCACAGTATATATTCACTTATGAAATTTGTTGCTAATAATACAAGTCGGTTAAAAAGTAATAGTGTGCAGAGCTATAACACCAAGAGAAAGGATGATCTTTACTATGTAGGGCTAAATCTGAGTTTGGCACAGAAAGGGGTAAATTATGCTGCCACAAAAGTCTTTGTTTACCTACCAAGCAGCATCAGAAGCCTGTCAGATAGCCAACTAGCATTTAAAAATAAAGTAATTAATGAATGACTATTTCTACTCACTGGACGAGTTTTGAAGATATAAATTAGTAAGTCTAAAAAGTAAATAAAATACAATAAAAAACAATTTGCTCCATGTCGTATTTTGTGTAATTTGGCCACTTGTACAGACACCCTTCATTAACCTGACATGTTCCGCATCATTACAAAGGGTCTTATTCATGATCTATGGAACAAGCATTAATCTAATCTGTGTGTGTGGGTTGCATAAGGCAAGGAAATGGAGGAGAGGTTGGGTGTTCCTCCTTCACCACCACCCCACACATTGTGAATAAAATACCCCTATGAAGTTGGTGTGGAATATGCAGTGAACAACAGCCAACATTTAAGACCATACTGGCTAGCACAGGTTGGAAACATAAGATAAAAAGTTGCTTGTATTAACCAAGGAAGAAAACTTAAATACATTCAAAGTATATTAACTCAAGTCTAGAAAGGTCATACAGTGGTGAGAATTCTCATTGGTATTATGAAAGTCGTTCATTAAAATGTGGAGATTTATGTAGTATACCAGGCAGTGGTGTGAGTGAAAGCACCCCCTCCCCTTCCTTCATAGTGCATCAGAAACGCAAGTGGATGGAAACTGTCTAGAAGCATTTGACATGTGGTGAATTTAGAGGATAAGTCCAATACGAGTGAGTAAAGAACAGGTGCTGATGCTTAATGAAACAACATGCAAATTATTTCTACCTGTTTGCCTCGTGTAAGGAGGTTTGAATAACTGCCTCAGATTTTAATTTGTGCGTTTACCACACTGCCTCATTAATGAGAAAAAAATGTTATAGTACATCTCACAATGATCCCACTTTATCCCGTCTAACGACATGAAAGATTTGTAAACATATATAAATCACAAAAATAGTAATATGCAACAATACTACTTTCCCATACCTACAACAAATTTCGTAATACGCAATTTCTTGTTAACTAAATAAGCTAGATACTCACGTTTCTGTTGGGTCATACGCTAAATCTAGCATGTCTAGCTCTTCGTCCGTAGGTTTCTCTGGCAAACGATCATAGTCTTCTTTTTTCAGAATTAAGTGGCATGTCGAACATGTTAAAGTTCCCTCACATGCACCTGCAGAGGAAAGAAAAGTTAACTTTCGAGCACTATTGCTAAATACAGTTCAGGCGAAATGTCAGTATCAGTAAACTGGTATTTTACTGCTGGAAAGATGACAAAAGGCATCCTTAAACACTGAAAGCAGACAATACTTCAATAACATTATCACACTAGCATATACGAAAATCCAAGGGGAAAAACAACTCACCAAACCCATCGAAATCTATGCTATTATTCACAACTATATCTAGCAGACTGTCACCGACTTTACCAACAGCTTTAACTTTCTCCCCGTTAGTTTTCACAAATGTCACCTCCACCCTGAAAAAAAAAAAGATTACCCTCTTGACAGTAGTTAAGTAATTCAACAATACATCCTTTCAACATGGTTTACCACTCACTTGTCAGCTTTAATATCATGTTGGACTGCTGTACTCTGAATACTTCTCTCAAATGAACGAGACTTCGGGCGAATAGCAGACGATTTTATCTTAGAAACCGCGCGCCAATTGCGGGAGAAGCTTTTCGCTAGTATAGATGCCATCACAGTAATGAAATAAGCTTGCAGCTAATAAAAGCGGTGATAGTACGCTACACTAGCTGTAGCTAAGTTTTTTATCCCTTCATAGCAGACGGATAAAGATAAACGAATATCTTGACTGATAACACACCACAGCACCGAAGCAGAAGCCACGAGTTTCTGTTCATCCTGCCAATCAGCTGACGACCTTTATGAAGATGTTCGTCCAAAGACCTTCCACAGATATAGCACACAGCTTATGAAACAGTAACGATGAAAATAAAGTAACAAAAATAGAAATTCTAGCGATAACAGTAGTATACAGTACTTCCATTAACATTGGCCCAACTTATTGTGCGTATTTCTTGTACTCTGATTCAGAAAATAGTCTGTCGAATGCAAGATTGATATTTTACTCACGTTACTGTGTATTTGATAACACTGTCATCAGATCATCACTAAAATAAGCAGTTAGGAAATGCATTAACTTAATTTGTTACAATTTCTGAAAACAATGTGAAGTAATTAGAAAAACAAAGTCATGTTATATTATTCTTGAATTACTTATGCAGGTAGGAACAGCCAAGAAGTCATATGCAATATTTATTTATGAAAGCCGCATCCTGTGTAAAGCAGGCTGGAAACTGGTTAAAGAACACAGGAAAAGACAAGCGGCCCTATTAAACAGGTGAAAAACGTGGTTCCAGAGGACACAGAGGAAAATTTTCGAATGTTTTATACACTCTTAGCAGAAAAATGTATGGCATGTCTTGTACTTTTCTGAAAAATATTCTGATATCGCAGAACCTTTGCCTGCTGTTAACTTGCCTATACTAGCAAAAATTATTGGAATTACACCGAGGTGACAAAAGTGGTAGGATAGCGATATGCGTAGATATAGGTGGCGATACTATCACAAACACATGGAATAAAAAAGCGGTGCATTGGCAAAGTTGTGTTTGTTTTCCTGTGATGCATGTGAAATCGTTTCTGAAGTGATTACAGCTACACAATAAAAATTAGCACGCTTTGAACATGGAATGGTAGAGTTGGAGCTAGAGGCATGATGCATTTCATTTCGGAAATCATTATGGAATTCAATTCCGAGATCAACAGTGTCAATAGTGTGCCGAGTATATGAACTTTTGAACATTAGCTATCAACAAGGACTAGAAAATGGCTAATGGCTACACCTAATGAGCAAGAAAAGAGTATGAGTTGTGAATGCTAACGGACACATAACTGTACGTGAAGTAAACCACGGAAATCATTGTGGGACATATCCATTAGGACAGTACCGCACATTTTGGGGTTAATGGGCTGCGGCAACAGAGGACCGACTCAAAATGTTCAAATGTTTGTAATTCTATGGGACAAACTACTAGGTCATCAGTCCCTATGACTGACTCAAGTGCCTGTGCTAAGAGAGCACCATATTGCCCACAGTCTTTGCTTCTGTGCTTGTTACCATATCTTTTGCACCCTAGACGACTGGAAAACCGTGACTTGGTCCTAATTTCAGTTAGTAAGACATAAGGCAGGGTTCAAGTGTGGCAAAAACTGCATGAAACAATGGACTCAAGTTGCCATTAAGGCATTAGTAGTGGCTCCAAAATAGTACGAGCTGTTTTTATTTGGAATGGACTGGGTTCTCTGGTCCAAATGAACCGATCATTGACTGGAAATGATTATGTTCCACTACTTGGATATCATTTGCAGACTTTAATGTTCCCAAATAAGAATGGGATATACATGGATGACAATTTTCCATGTCTCAGAGCCACAGTTTTTTTACAAATGGTGTGAAGGATATACTGAACACTTCTAGCAAATGATTTGGCCACCCAGATCACCCCTGATGAATAGCATCGAACAATGATGGGACATCATCTAGAAGTCAGTCCGTGCACAAAACCATGCACTAGCATCACTTCCACAGTTAGAGATGGCTACAGGGTTCAATATTCCTGCAGGGACTTCCAACGATTTGTTGAGTCAATGTCAAATGGAGTTGCTGCTCTTTGCAGCGTAAAAGGAGGCCCAACTTGATATTAGGAGGTTGGCTGGTTTATGGTTAAAATGACTAAATGAATTGGTCATCAGTCCCTCCTACCTTGTACAGGAAAGTTATCAGAGCTATATACAAAACAAGGACCTGAAACATGAAATCCAGGAAAAGAAAGCCCCAAAATCAACAAGGCCTAGGGTTAAAGGTCCTGTTCAATGACATGCAGGACAAGAAAACGCCAGGTACCCAAGGTCAACAAATCCTAGTGTAAAGAGAAATAGAATAGGGGAAAAGCAGGTGGGAGAAGAATGAGAGGCAGGTGAGATGCCCCATATAGGAAGTAATATGAGGCTTCCAGAGGCAGAGAGTTATAGGGAACATTTACCTTCCATCCCCATCATTTTTCAGACACATCTCACCCAACATTATCCAGGGTATACTATAGACATGGACAGCGAGAGAAAAGCACAGAAAGAAAAAGAAAACAAGCCACACAGATATCGTGAGTGGAGGAAAGGAGTCAAGAGGAGCATGTAGGTGAAGGGCTAGGAATGACAACCGACCCTTGTCAGCTGCAGCCCACTAGGGGAAGAGAGGACAATAATATGTACTACCAATTCCTCAATGGGTCAGCAGGTGAAGTGCCCATCCTTAAAGCAGTAAAATAAAAATAAAAACCTTCACAAAAAAAAAAAAACATAAAATTAAGTCAGCCATCAATGTATCACCTGCTGACACTGAGGTAGCAAGTCAGTAAGACCGAAAGTCATATGCAGGGCAGGTAGGTTGGGTCATTTCATCAAAATATTGTCCACCATCAAACGGGAGCCACAGAAACACTAAAGTGGAAAGCTCATGATAGGGGAGATGACCGTGAGTCAGCCAAGTACGGCCAATGGAGTTCTATTGGGAGGCCTGTATAAAGGACCTCCACAAATACACAGTCTTCTTTATCGCCTGTGGTTTGTTTGCCGAAGTCAGCATGATTCAACAATAATACATTTCCTTGAGACAATATTGTCTCGTTATACCAAAGGTATTAAACATAAGGAGAGGTATTGAATAGAAACTTATGTTGTGGCTGGGATTCCAACCCAGGACCTCCTACTTACTAGGTAGGAGCTTTAGACCACTCAGCTAACACAGCATTGCAGCCAAAGCGCCTCTCCTTATGTTTAATACCTTTGGTATAACGAGACAATATTGTCTCAAGGAAATGTATTATTGTTGATATTTATAGCATCTCAGCCTGAGGAACAAGGTGGGATTGTTCCCATTCACGTTCTTTGCGGGTGTGCTATTCCAGTATAGGAGAGCCCTGGCAATTTGATACGCATTACACAGGGATTAAAGTATGCGGTGTGGAGAGACAATTGCTTTAAGACAGTCTGTGTAGGCGCTTTGACTCCAACGATGTGTTAGCTGAGTGGTCTAAAGCACCTACCTGGTAAGTAGGAGTCGTTCCAAGTGTTGTTGACCTCTTTGGAAGACTGAGAGGTCACGCATTTCACCAACCATTTATGCTGAACAGAACATATACTGCAAGGCAAAGTAGAAGATTTTGTGTTTCGTTGCCGCTGGTTGTCCTAGGTGTCGGTGGCCGAGTAGAGAGAGACCAACACACGCACCCCCAGGGGGCCCACAGGTCTTTTGTGGGTACGTGTGTGGCGCGCACGGGTCCCCGAGCCATTGCGGCCTTTCTTCCTGTTTCCCAGGTCGCTTTTCCTCCTCCCGGTTCCCTCCCCTCCCTAATCCTTCTTCCCACCCTACCCATCCCCAACGCCGTTCTCGCGATGACGGCACGGCTATTTCCATGGTACTGCTGGTTTCGCTATTATGTTTTTGTTTGCTGTTTTCACCATTTTCGGGCCACTTAGGTCCCTCTTGGGGCTTGACCTCCATCGAAATTTCAGAGTTTGTGTGAGTCATTTGGCGAAGAACTCCCAACCTAGCCCCTATGGCGCGGATTCCTACCCTTTCCTTCCAAATCCCTTCCTCGCCATAGTTCCCTCCCCCGTTAGGTCACCAGCACGGTAGCCAGTCCGTGTGGTGGGGCTGTTATGTACCCTCATGGTTGAGCCCCTAGAATTGCACAGGGATCACACTGCCGATGCCTGAGCTGTGACCTCCTCATGTATGCCAAGGAGTCGATGCTTGTCTTTGCGGGGCATCAGGACTCCCAGCAATGGTCATCCTGCCAGGTGGCATTGCTGTGGCTGGGTAGCGCTCTTGAGGAGAGCCCCTGTTATGGAGTGGGTGGCATCGGGGTGGACATTCTGCAATGAAGAGGAAACAAACCTCTGAAAATCCTGGCTCCAAGTCAGGTGTCTCCAAGTGTGGTAAGTTTAATTTCAATGCTGCTAGATACGACCCCAAATCGTTTCCTTCCGTAACACCATCATGGGGGGAACGTAGGCCCACGAAGAAGACTGAACAATACTCACCATGGTACATAGTTGTTACCAGACAGGATGGGGAATCTTTCCAGGCAACTAAGCCTTCCTTCTTCGTAGAACACCTCGAAGAAAAGTTTCGAGAAGTTGCCGGTATGTCTAAACTGCGCGACGGTTCGGTCCTGATACAGGCGGAGACCCCTGCTCAATCACGAAGCCTCTTAACATGTGACCACTTAGGCGATATTTCTGTCTCTATAACGCCCCACAAATCCTTAAATAGGGTACAGGGGTCATATATCATAGAGACCTTTTGCTTCAGACGGATGAGGAGTTACATGACAATCTGCAATGACACGGAGTCCATTTTGTGAGACGCATTTTTCGGGGACCGAAAGGTAATAGGGTGGCCACTGGCGCATTTGTCTTTGCCTTCAAGGGTGACAATCTGCCCGAAAAGGTCAAAGTCATGAAGTATCGATGTGACGTCCATCCGTACATCCCCCCCTCCGATGCGATGCTTTAAGTGTTGGCGTTTCAGGCACATGTCCTCTCATTGCAACGCTGCTGCAACCTGTCGGGAATGTGGCCATCCTTCAAATCCGGGCTCTGTCTGTGCCCCTCCTCCTTATTGCGTCAACTGCAGTGGTCACCACTCTCCCTGTTCGCAGGACTGTCCCGCTCTACATAAAGAGCGGAAGATAGTCGAGTACAAAACTTTGGACCGACTAACATACTCAGAGGCTCGGAGGAGGAACGAAAAGCTGCATCCAGTCACTTTACTTACGTCATATGCTGCAGCTACAACGATGGCGCCATCACCAGTGGCCACTTCTCGCCCCGCTCTACCTCCATCTGTGGGCCCTATGGGCCGCCCCTCTGCCTCCCAGACATCTGGGGGCACGGCATCTTCTGCGGGGCCTATACTGCCCCCCACGTCGGGAGCGGTTACCCCTGCTCCCCAGCCAGAAAAGGGTTCACCTTCTCTGGCTTCTTCTTGTCGGAAGGGAACCTGTTCTCCCCTTCCAACCATGTCACCCCACCACCACCAACGCTATGCACGTCTACCCCACTGGTCCTTCCACAGGGCCGACTGGCCAGCATACACTTCAGCTGCAACGCTGGATACCCCTCTCCCTGCTGATGCGACAATAGCGGTAGACCAGGTTATTTCCATTGTCGTTTCTGCCGCTGAGTCCGCGATACCATCTTCTTCTGCCGTATCCTGGCAAAGACCAGTACCCTGGTGGTCACTGGAGATAGCAGCAGCAATTCGCAATCGCCGCAGAGCTTTGCAGCAGTATCGGCGCCACCCCACCGTTGTCCACCTGGTTGCCTTTAAACGTCTTCGGGCCCAGACGTGGCGGCTCATCCGGCAGCGCAAGCAGGCATGCTGGGAAGAATACGTATCCACAATTGGACCCTGTGCCTCTTCTAGCCAGATTTGGACGAAGATTCGCCGTATATCAGGCTACCACCCATTGCTGGGGGTCGCGGGTCTCTCTATCCGTGGTACTATCCAAACCGACCCAACCATCATTGCCGAGTATTTTGCAGCGCACTTTGCTCTCAATTCGGCGTCCACTGCCTACAGCCAAGGTTTTTGTACCTTAAAAGAGAGGGCTGAGCGAAAGCAGTTGGTATTTCGCACAAACCGCAGGAGCCATACAATGCGCCATTCACCGAGTGGGAATTTCAGAGTACTCTTGCCAGTTGCCCCAATACGTCTCCAGGACCAGACCGAATCCACTGTCAAATGCTAAAACATCTTTCTGCAAACTCGCAACGCCATCTTTTGGACTTCTTCAATTGTCTCTGGATCGAGGGAGCGTACCCATCCCAATCGCAGGAGAGTATCGTTATCCCTCTGTTGAAGCCAGGTGCAGATCCACTGAACGTTGACAATTACCGTCCCATAAGTCTCACAAACGTTCTTTGTAAGCTCTTTGAACGTTTGGTGAGCCGGCGATTTCTGTGGGTTCTTGAGAATCGGGGTCTGCTCGCCCCACAACTAAGTGCTTTCCGGCAGGATCGCTCTCCCATTGATAACCTCCTCTCTTTGGAGTCGGCGATCCGTACTGCTTTCGCCCGACGTCACCACCTCGTCGCCATCTTTTTCGACCACTGGAAAGTTTATGACACAGCATGGCGTCATCACATCCTAGCCACACTACATGGGTGGGGTCTCCGTGGCTCCCTCTCACTTTTTATTCAGAATTTTTTATTTTCGCTCCGCTTCAGAGTTCGCATTGGCACCTCCTTCAGTTCCCCCCATATCCAAGAGAATGGGGTACCACAGGGGTCCGTCCTAAGTGTACCCCTCTTCTTAGTGGCCATTAATGGCCTAGTGGCTGCAGTGGGGCCATCGGTTTCTTGCTCCCTCTATGCGGACGACTTTTGCCTGTACTATTCTACCGCTAGTACAAGTGTAACTGAATGACGACTGCAGGCAGCCATTCATCGGGCGCAGAATTGGGTTTCTGCCCATTTCTTTACATTTTCCCCTGCAAAAACTAGGGTGATGCACTTTTGTCGCCAATGGACGGTATATCCGCATCCGGAGCTCTACCTTGATGGTGAGCTCCTTCAGGTTGTGGACACACACCGCTTCCTGGGTCTCCTTTTCGACTCACGTTTGACATGGCTCCCTCATCTGCGCCAGCTCAAGCAATGGTGCTCACGACATCTGGACATCCTTCGTTGTCTCAGCCATACTGTCTGGGGGGCAGCACGCCCTATCCTCCTCCAGCTGTATAACGCTCTGGTGCAGTAACGTCTGGACTACGGGAGCAGGTCTATGGCTCAGCCTCCCCATCTGCACTGCCAGTTCTCGATCCAGTCCTCCATACTGGCGTCCGTCTGGCCACTGGAGCATTTCGTATGAGCCTGGTCACGAGTCTTCTCGCAGAGGCTGGAGTCGCTCCATTGCAATACCGGCGACAATACCTACTCGCCCAGTATGCTTCCAAAGTCTACAGTACCCCTCAGCATACAAATAACAGACTGCTTTTCCCAGGGGAGGTTATTCGTTTGTCGCAGAGGCGACCCCGGTCGGGACTCCCGATAGTGGCGCGGGTCCAATCGCTTCTTTCGACCCTTGACTTCTTCCCTCTTCACCCCCCTTTCCGCTACACTACCCTTGCTCCACCCTGGACCATTCCTCGACCGCGGATTCGGTTGGATCTTTCCCGTGAGCCAAAGACCTCCGCCTCTCCTCTGGTCCTACAGCAATGGTTTTATGCCCTGCTTCGTGAGTTCCATATCTCAGAGGTCCTTTATACAGACGGTTCTTTGGATGGCGATCACACTGGATATGCCTACATGCATGGCGCTTATGTTGAGCAACGCTCTTTGCCACCCGGCAGCAGCGTCTTCACTGCAGAATTGGTGGCTATATACCGCGCCCTTAAACACATCCACACATGCCCCTGGACCTCCTTTCTGATATGCAGCGACTCGCTGAGCGGTTTGCAGGCCCTTGATCAGTGTTACCCTCGTCATAAATTGGTCAGGGCCATTCAGGAGTCGATACTGGCTCTTGATAACTCTGGTTGCTCTGTGACATTCATTTGGACCCCGGGCCATGTAGGCATTCCGGGCAACGAGAGCGTCGACCAGCTAGCCAAACAGGCTACCACTTGCCGCCCTCTGGCGATTGGCCTCCCAGAAGCAGACTTTCGCCCGTTGCTTCGCAATAAAATACGCGAACTGTGGAACGCCGAATGGTCTGCTCTGGACGTGCCCAATAAGCTGCGGACGATAAAGGACACAACGCAGTCCTCGCAGCTGGGGTCCCGTAGGGACTCCGTGATCCTCTGCTGTCTCCGCATTGGTCACACCTGTCTGACGCATGGTCGCCTCCTCCGTCCAGAGGACCCACCCACGTGCCAATGTGGTGCTCCATTGACTGTGGTCCACCTCCTACTCCACTGTCCCATTTTAGCTCCACTGCGGCATTCTTTTAACCTCCCGAACACTCTCTCTTTGGTGCTCGGCGACGATGCCTCTATGGCTAATATTGTTATAAGATTTCTTCGTGTGGGGGGGATTTACCACCTGGTATGAGTCCTCTGGTTGGTCTTTCAGATCGTTATCTATGTTCCACTTGACACGTCTTTCGGCTACAGCTTTTCTTGTGTAAGCTATGTGGTTAGCTTTTACTCTTTTATCCTCATGGTCGGTCAAACACATTTATTGACCTTATCATTTTATCCTATTTTTATCTCCGGATCCGTTACTGTGTGTGGTGTCCTTTGTATCGTCTCTTGTTGACTCTGTCAATATTTGATTGACAGTGTGTTCCTTTCTTCTGCATTATTTTAAATCCAGCTTAGGCGCATTTATCGACGATTATGTTTTTTTTCCGCATGTCGCCTAGCTATGAACTGGGGGACTGATGGCCATAGTAGTCTAGTCCCCCTAAGACCCCCCCCCATACCAACCAACCGACACAGGCAAATAGGATGCACGCGTGTGCGGGTACAGAGTCTGAAGTGACCATCCAGTGGAACAGCAGAAACTAGAAACACTAAGCTAGATTAGAACAAGATTTATATTTCGTAGAAATAATACAATACTTAACTTGGAGGGCAGCAGACTAGTGGAATGCAGATACATAGTTTAACTAGGTAGAGGCCTGCCTACTGATGAGTCCTAGTGCCTGTCCTATAGCCAAGTGGCCGATCGAGTTCAGTGGTGGCCACGAGCGGAGTTGCAGCAGAGGGCGCTCGTGGCCGACGTCTTAAGAACGCCGTGCCGTGCTTGCAAGGCGGCGCGCGACGAAAGTACATGGCGCTTACTTCAGACTTGTGCGACATCACACAAGACTTTGTATGTCTATTGTCCACTGCTGTTGCGTTTCAACATTAACACGTATGCAGTGCTGTCAACTTGCAACAACATGTAGTATACTGCATGGTGTATATATTTTTCTGTCCACTCCCTGTCAGCACATGTGCTTCCCTTCACCGGAGGCAACACTCGATACCACATCGTCTCTTCAAGTCAGATCAGTTTAGGTCTACAGTATCATAATGGACCTATCAGTGTGTGGGGGGAGAAAGAACGTGTACAGACAGCATTCGTCGTGATCGTATGTCCCAGTACCTGGCGTGATGGTATAGGATGCTGTTGAGTACAAAGGCGTCACCAGCAGTAAATTATTGGGGGGGGGGGGGGGGGGGAGAACATTCTGATGCCTCAGACGCTGATAGGGTGAAGGGGGAGGGGTCATTGGCAATATCAAGTATCTGCCCAGGTACTGTTTCAGTTGCACTTAAAGTTCCTAAAACGTGCCAATCTAATCTTGGATTTAAACGTATTCTGCAGTTACCTGTTATGAAAAAATTACATAACGCTTTTTTGACTGTATGATTATGATTATTACGTACTGTTCAAAACAACTGAAGTATTGAAAGCTGAATAGGTTTTAAAACGATATTCTGCTTGATTTTGATTGGAAATTTAACAAAAAACCCAATTATCAACATTTTATTTTTCATTAATTAAAAATACATTGTAAAATGAACAAATATATATGGGAATAAATAAATGAAAACAATCAGAAACGATAGTGAACTACAATGTCAGAAGCATTAGGTGAAAATACTCATACAAAGTTCGTCCTACATTGACCCAAACACAATTCTTCTGTTGTCACAATTAGATATAAATATTCTTACGACATTGCTGAAGTCTATTTCATTCAGCAGTAACGTGTGCTCATTGCAGACTGCTACGCGATTGAGCCTCTGCTGTGTCATTGTCGAACGCAGATAGTTCTTCAGTCGTCGTAGAGCTGAAAAACTGCGTTCTGCTTCACAGGTTGCTGCTGGACATACAAGCAAAAGTCTGACCAACGCTTAACATTAGAAAATAATCCACGGACTTCTTTTTTCATAGAAACCAAAACATCTTTTGCCTCTTTCATGCATATTAAATTGTATTGTAGATGAAAGAGTTCAAGTTCTGTTTTCAAACACTGAAAATTTTTCCTGGAGCTACTACGTCGTATTCTTTTTTCTCCAACAACACTTTTTCCAAGGAAACCTGTTTCTTCATGCCACTCTATGATGATGTTACTATAACTTGGAAAGCTTTGCTGACGGAATCTCTTCTTGTGGACCTGGCACTAAAATAAGGGCATCTTATTATTGTTGTAACTTACGCTAAGCTACAGCTTGCTTTTTCTCATCACTGGATAAAAGTAAGAATCTGCGTTTTTTTTCAAACATGTTAACAAGTTCAACAGTTGAAGAATGGCAGAAGCGACAAAACATTACTGCTTCTTCAAAAGACAGTAACTCATCAGTCATGTGTTATCTCAAACTAAAATGATGAATTCATAAAAGAGATGTTTTTTACATCTACCGTAACCACCTTACTGCAGCCAATCGATCAAGATCACTTTGAAACTTACAAACGGTACTGCAGATAACAATTATTACGTAAGTTAGGGAGGTCGTAAAATCTGCTAAGAATCAACAAAAATACTGATTCGAAAGGTGCGTCCTGCATGACTGGTTAGCGTGGAATAGTGTAATGGAAGACAAAAAAAAAAAAAAAAAAAAAAAAAAAAGTCATGGAATAATAATTTGCGTATGGCGTAAAGTTCTCAAAGTCCAACTGAAATGAACAGAACTGTATGTTGGAAAAGCTCAACATTCTAAAAGCAGTCAATTACCAAAGGAAGAACGAAGATGAAGAGTTTGGTACGTCGACAGCATAGACGAACCTCGCGCTTGACATCCAGGAATCGGTGATTTAGCATTAGAGGGAAGTGTGTGGGATAAAAATTGGAGAGGGAGACCGAGAGAAGAATACAGAAAGCAAGTTCAAAGGGATGGTGGATGCTGTTTTTATGAGGAGATGAAGAGTCTTCTGCAGGATGGGGTAGCGTGGATAGCTGCATCGAACCAGTCTGTGGACTGAACACAACAACAACAACAACAATGCAAAAGTTGCAATTTGGCCACCGCATCAGTAGTGGGTTAAGGAAACACCGCCTAGAAGACAAGGCCTCACAACAGACCATGCCGTGTAACATCGAGAGGCCACGATTGCAATCTAACTGGCCAGACGCTATGAGACGGTGAGCTGTACCCAACACTGTCTGGAGACAAGACCTCACAACAGTCCGTGTCGTGTCACACTGAGTAGGCTGCTATCGATTGCTGACTGGTTGGCCACTGGGGCACAGCCCACTGACTCGAAGCGGTCAACCAGTCAGCTAGTGACCGCAGCCTATCGGTGTGACGTGACACGGACTGTTGTGAGGCCTTGTCTGTAGAGGGTGCTGGCTGTGTCCCAGCAGCTAGCCAGTCTGCTGACTGTCGTGGCCTCTGGGTGTGAAGTGGCATGGCCTGTTGTGAGGCCTTGTTTTCTAGGGCGGGGTTGGTTAAGGCCCGCTCCACTTTCGTTACGCATTTGTGGTGGTAGATGGAATCCACTAGTGTTTGCATTGTTGGGTGTTTAAAGAGGACTAAACTGTAGCGTTTGCATTCGGCTAGCGAGTGCATGTAGTGTCATCGGAACCATCGCGAGTGAGTGTAGTGTTGGATCTACAACATTTCCCAACAGGGACAAAAACTTGGTAGTGAAGTCCCCCCCCTCCCCCACGCCCCCCAGCTTGATGTCCCTCTTTTTGGCGCCCCCATCCCCCAACCATTGTCAGTGGAACGTCATCTTGTTGTTCCAGCCTCACTTTAGATTAGTAACACTGAAAGTTGGCCATTTGTGATTGCCTTTTGATAGCTTCAAATTTAATTGTAAATAACGCCTTAAACTCTCGTCTGAGATGAAAATTCAATAAACGGATTTGTAGAGGGTAACATTCTCTACAATTTTGTCTCTTATGGTTTTTTTTTTTTTTTTTCCATATGTCGCAACATTCCAGAGATATTTCTGTGTGTCTGTCTGTAACATGTTACCACTTTTTAAGTCGCACCGTTCAACCGATCGGCACCAAATTTTACAGATGTATTTGTTGGTCACCAGTAGAGAGGCTGTATTGGGAGAGTGGGCAGCCGGCCGATGTCCACCATGTTTTTATCAGACTGCGCTCGGGAGGTGCGTTTAGATCGGGACTCAGGCAGGAATGCAGCCACCTAACGATTGAAATAAGGCACCAGCTCCACCCATGAGGCCAAAGCACATCATCTGGCTTACTAATCAGTACTTGGTTAAAGAAATGCCATACATCTATGTTTATACAGGTCTAATAAATTTGGAAGCAATTAAGTCTCGTAGAACAGTTTCTGTGACTGTCGAATGTTAATATCATATTTTACGGTGTTCTGCTAACTTCAACAGCTAGCAGTTAATTAATAAGAAAGAGAGGTATTTCATATTGTGTATCTCAAAGAAAATGATACTATTTCTGAATTTCCTGTCTGCATTTTAATCGATGAAATAAGAACACTATTATCACTTTCCACCCCGATATAATGTATTGTAAGTATACTCCTATCGATGTTATATCATTTTCCTAGACTGGGAAATACAAACAAGTCATTCAGTACATAATTTTAGAAACACAGTATCACAGAAAATGGGGAAAATACCGATACTATCTCTACTGAAACATTGGAAACAGACTCAAAATAGGCAACTGAAGATTGTGTATAGCCAATAATACACAGCCAAGGGGCCAGTGACGTAGCCATGTCAAAACATACCTTGTAGTACGACATGTCAAAAACCAAAACCATGAACTAACAAAAAACTAGAAATTACTGTTTAAAAAAGTTACCGCTTACCTGATTCAGTACGCAACCACTACACCACGCGGAATTGCAGAAGCAGCTGTTCTATTACTGATTTTCAGGAATGCCTTTCTTGCATTGGGTGGAGGGGCGTGGTGGGTGAGGAGAAAATACTTACTTCACACAGACAGGAATAATTCGTTGATTTCCATAAGTCTCCTTTACGGTTGCCGCTTTCTCTGTTAACCTTCACCACCTACTGTTTCCGTTTTTCCTCTTTCCTTGCGAACCCAAGCATCATATAGCAACATTCAGTTCGGTTTTTACACCCGACAGAGGAACAACGAGGCATTTCTCTTGACCGTCCTCAATGGTTCTGAAATACTTATCATATTGGTGTGGTGCTTTCGGACATGTCCGAAAGAAGACACCACACCAGCTTCGCAGCCATATTGCATTAGCAAATTACTGATAGAGGAGGGGAAGGAAAAAGGATTAGGAAAGAAAGGATTGACAGTGGCTGCATTAGGGCATTGAAATTAAGCAATGGCGACAAGTGAAAAAGTGAGCCGGACTGGGAATCGAACCCAGGTCAGCAGCTTCTGGCCCTATCGTCCAGGCCCTCTTACACTCGCCATTACGAATTCCCGTGCGCCCGAAAAACAGACACCACACCAATATAATAAGTATTTACATGCGAAGACGGTGTTAGCTTCAATTACTTCACTGCAGATGTGGTCTTACGTTCGACCTCACACGGGAACCCGTTAAGGGGAGTGTAAGGCGGCATGGACGATAGGGGCACTACTGCCATAGCGTGCAACTTGTGGAAGTTTGAGACAGACAGGACACGAGCATAGGTGCCGCTGGCCCAAAGCTGAAGACCCGGGTTCGATTCACATTTTCACTTGTCGCCATTGCTTTAATTTCAATGCCCTAATGTAGCCACTGTCAATCCTTCCTTTCCCAATCCTTCTTTCTTCCCCTCCTCTATCAATAATTTGATTATGAAATACACATAATTAATTACACTCAGTAAATCACTTCAAATCAACATTTAATCTTAAATATTGCCGCGAAGTTCTAAAGTTATCATCAACGACCGACGAACAACACGTTAATTTACGTAAATTGAACCGACATAAGACGTGCACAAGTGGAGCAGCGCCTACAGTAATACAACCTGTACGTAACGGTACAGTGAAATCGCTGTCAGCTTTTAAGAAACTCCACATTACAGAAACGCACACTGTAGCTATTCACACATATACAGTGTCCGCCAAATCTGGTAAAAACATGGCGACATGGGCTGTAGTCAATCAGCAGCGACATCATGCGTGGCCACACTCTCCCTATACAGGCGCTCTAGCAACACCACCTAGAAGACAAGGCCTCAAGGTACGTAGACTAGAAAGGTATGCCAGTTTGGGCTTCTTCACTGTCATTGGTGTATTACGTCACTCGGCAGCAAGCCGCTGTATTATAAGGCCGCCGTGAACACATTTCTCCGTCTTTTCTCATTCGACAAAAAAAAAAAAAAAAAAAAAAAAAAAAAAAAAAAAAAAAAAAAAAAAAAAAACATTGCTTTTAAGCAGTGGAACATGCTTCTGATTAATATATATGTATACTAACATACAAAGGACTGAAAAAGGAAAGCTTCACACATTATTAACAACTAGCTAACCCGTCCCGCCCTGCGACTAGGCACGGGTAATATTTAAACGTCCTTAACTCGAGAAGCACTGAACGTATCGTGATGAGTTTTTCTTAATTGTAGAGCTCATAAAGATCTAAAATAAAGTCCCAAAGAGCACATGTCTAACTTTTATCGATGTCCCACAATCGAGCGCCTTAGGAGAGAAAAATGGTACATATGCTTCACTCGTAAAAGTTAGACATATGCTCTCGCTGACTTTTTTCAGACATTTGTGAGACCTACAATTTAAAAGAAACCTCATCACGATACGTTCAGTAGCTCGAGTTAAAGAAGGTTAAAGGGACAGACACACTACGTTTACATGCAACACATTTTCCGGAAGACGAAAACCGACCTTCGTAAACCGTTTTTCGCTGTCGTGTTTACATGGCATAGTCTGAATCGGATTTCGTAGCTCACTTAAAACGGCGGCTGGAAAACAGCTGATTCAGTTCCTTATTTAGTCTGCACAATCGCTATTTTTCTTTATTTAAATACACATATTTATGTTCACTCTAATGGTTATACTTTTATTTCACATTAGAAAATATCACTCTTTCCATATGTGCCGAAAATTCTTAACAAGAAAACACAATCTGACAAGCCAAGAACGCTTCAAAAACGGTTGCGTTTACATGGGCACGAAAATCGATTGTGGAACTGGAAAACCGCTTTAGAGAAGCGGATTTCCAGAATCGATTTTGGAGTGTTTACATGACCAACCAAAAGCGGTATTAGGAAATCGGTTTACGAAATCCGGTTTTGGCAGCCCATGTAAACGGGACGACAGAAAGACAATGTGCTTCTGTTTTATATAATATCATGATTTGACTTCCTTAGAGTGCGAATTTCGAAATTTTACTATGCCTATAACCACGACGCTAGCTCATGTAACAAGTTGCCCAAGTTTTATCGCAATCGACTGAATGACATTGACAGGCATAGCATACAGACAAACAGAGGCCTTCATTTTTATATATTAGATAAAGAAAACTCGTTACAACGCAAACTTAGCAGCCGATATATGGAAAAATTGTTCCCTAATACAAGAAAGCTACTTTCTATTCGAACACTTAACGGGTCACGAAACGAGCGAGCGCAAAACACAACTTCCTGCTTGCACGTTTCATAAGGGTACTGCAACAACTGCTCGGCGCTTGCTGCCGGGTGACGTCACAGAAGCAAAGCGCGCCAGTCAAATTTACACCCCCTGACTAGGCGGCGAACGTAAGCTGACTGGCCGAGGCAGTGGGCGTGCCCCAGCTGCCAGCCAGTCAGATGGCGGCCGCGGCCTCTCGGTGTGACGTAGACACGGCCAGTTGTCAGGCTTTTGTCTCTAGCCAACCTCCATCTGGTGGCATAACCAGACGCCGCTAGAAGGCAGCACTATGCCCTATCTCGGCTGTTATGCGGCGGATCTAGGAGGCTAGTCTACACGACGACACTAGGTTGCGACACTCGTTTCAGGAAATGAACTGCGCGCAACTGGTTTCGTGTGTGTCTGTAGACACGGCGCCAATACTATACACTTCAGTTTCGTTGGTTTGTGTGTGCCGTAGTCGCTGTAGAATTAAAGGTTTGGTATCTGTAAGAGTTGTGGCGGAGCTATTGCTTCTTTGTGTGAAGTCACTGCATAAGACTAAACATAAAAAGAATAAGAAACGTTTTTGGGTTTGTGACTGGATTAAAAAAGACGTCAGCTCGGTTGCTTAGCGACCTTGCTGATAGAAATTGTAATTGTAATTGAAGACCCTAGAAGCTATTTTAATCAACTTAGAATGTCACCAGAGCAGTTTACGTTCCTTTTAAACAGAGTTAGTAATGCAATAAAGAAACAAGATACTATTATGCGTGAAGCATTGTTACCAGAACTTACACTACACATTGCATTACGTTTCTTGTCAAGTAGATATTCGTCTCTGCAGTACCTGTACCGTGTTTCGAAATCCACAATTGCCATAGTTCGTTTGTATAAGTATTTGGAATTGAATGTATTTTAGTCTGCAATTCACTAATCGTCAACCAATCAATATTTAATTCACGAATAATTGCTTCAAGGGCACTAACACGCCGCTGCTTAAAATCGCACAAACACCTATGCATCGCATATATGTTCAAAAACCGAATTATTTCTTCCGTTCCCCCCTTTATGTTGTGTTTTTTTCTGTATTGGTTATAACTTAACCTAAAAACACGCGCAATCAGTTTCACGAAAGTTGGAAGGTGCCGAAACTGTTTAGTTTCGCCAACGAGTTGCGCGAACGCCTGCCGCGCATGCGCAATGGCCAGTAGCGCAGTTTCATGAAACGTAGTGTCCTCGTGTAAACTAGCCTTAAAAGAACTTCAGATAAAAGTTGTTCAGAATTTGATATCGAGTAACTTTTGTTCGAAATTTTTTTGACTCTAAACTTTGGTATACACGCCTAAAGATGTAATTCTTCAAATGGCTCTATCGTCATATTCTTTTGCTGTAAGTCATTTAAGGGAACTTCGAAGAATGATTTTGAGAATGGTATTTCATCTAGGGATGAAATATCATAGGATGATATATTCATAATTAATGATCGTGATTCATTATTATTGGGACTGGTTTCATCATTTACGAACGCGCCCATAAGACATGTGTTTTTGCCGTAATTGAATTTCTTTTAAAACGTCGATAAGTAAAAGAAATTATAAAAATAAAATCGCACTGGCCTGTTTCTCGGCAACTTTTGCAAGTATTTTGGATAAAAAGTAAGAAACATATAAATAATGTAAATGTAATGTAATAAATAATGTAAATACTGTAAATGTAACTGTAATGTAAACATATAAATAATGTAATGTAATGTAAATACAGTGTGTCAATAATTGAAGTCCATTTTCAAAATGCTGTACAAAACGAACCATGAGACAGAATGACTGTTGATATGGACTGAACGTACTTGACGAAGGGAGAAACGCAATGGCGTACAAAAAAAAGTTCCTAACTGTAGTAAAGAAGTGCTGTAAGCGGCGTAAGGAAAGTGGATGCCGACAAATGACGTCCACGTCATGCAGAACTTGTGGTACTGTTAGTGGAAAACCTATCCACCACGGCAGGTTCATACCACATTGGATAGGAAAATATGAATTATAATTGTCCTTGGACCTTAATCCACAGAAAAAGTACGTAATGTGAAACCTGTTAATTATCACGAGACTTGTTTGAATTCGACTGCGAGTAACATCCGCTCTCCACGGCTTGGTAGGGATGGGCAAACGATACTCACGTTCGAACATGCTAATATCGAACTGTTCGAACACTCACCTGACAAACGAGTCGCGCGGCGTAGTGCAAACGATACGCCAGAAATTTTGAAGTAACCGGGCTATTGCTCGGCTCAGAAAATTCCATACGAAGTACAAGTACAGGGGAAAAAACACATCACTTTGAAGAAATTATTTTGTTTAAAACTTTGCATACGTGACCTGTATTATATTGTTACAAGATGTGATCCAAGGAAAGACAAAACATCAGCTACTACTCACAGATCTACTGCATCAAATGACTGCAGAGCTGTCACTAAAAATAAAAATTTTGTTTCTCAAAATATATTACACTATCCTGAATCCTCCACGAGTCAAAATTACGTTTAACTTGATCATAAAGACATAGGTTGTAATTGAGCAATTCATTGCTTGCTCATATGGTACAGTAACAGATAAAAATGTTACCATCTTTTAATCGCAAAAATTAAACGTGATGTATTAAGAAAATAATTAGACATTTTATAAAGGAAATAAGTCATATTAATTGCGACCATGGGAATAAACAGTACACGAGTTTCTGTGTAGATAGTACCAATAGACGTCCGTAGATCGCAGCACTAGAATTTTAAATTGCAATTTATATTTTTTTCATATATATTCGTTACTATCTACACTTCTGCACCGTAGAAGCTATTACAATATACACTTTACACTTGTTATTATTATTCCCCATAGTAAATTCTATAAAAATAATTTCGAATCGAAAAGATTACGAATTCGAAATACTGAAACATATCGACTGTTTCAGGACATTTAAATAAATTCAACGGTGAAGTTGAAAATATGCTCCTTCCATGCTTCCCTTGCATCACTATACAATGTCATCCTCTACACCGGCTTCTTCCTCGACCTGTGGAAAACCTCCCGTATTCTTAAGGCCCCTACACACGTTGCGATTTGTCTGGACCAATTTATGGGCGATCCGATAAATTGGACGTGTTGAGGCGCTTCCCCACCAACTTTGCTTGTCGGAGGGTTGGTCGGGCCTGACAGTCCGACATCCGACACCCCACCACTCCATTCCACAAATTGTACCGTGTGTAGCGCTACCCAACCAACTTCCTGTCTGCGATCGTCTGCAGTCTGCACAGCAAACATCCGAAAACAAAAACAGTTTGACAAACGGACACCAGAACAAGGAGGCGCTGCAATCGCTGCGTGCAGTTGGTCGGAACGTGTGTAGGCTGCTGCGAATTTGGTTGGTTCATTGGTCAGTTGGTTGGTCGGACGATAAATCGGAGCTTGTGTAGGGGCCTTTATGTTCCCCAAAACGGGTAAGCCTCCTTCAGACGCCTCATCCCATTGTCCTATCAGCCTCACCTCGGTGTTCAGCGAGGTTTTGGAAACCTTGCTGTCTCGTCGCATTCACCAGCATCTCCGTCAACACCAACTACTCCCCCTCTCCCAGTGTGGCTTCCGACCCTCCTCTGTCGATGACCAACTCCTCTGCTTTACCCACTTCCTTCCCACAACATCGAGAAGGCCTACGATCGAGTATGGCTTTATGGTCTCCTTTTCAAACTCCAAACCTACACCCTTCCTGTTAATGTCCGTTTCATCGCTTTCTTTTTCTCCCACCGCCCATCCTATGTCACTGTCAACAACTCCAACTCCCACTTGTTCTACCCCTCTGCCGGGGTACCCCAGGGCTCCCCCTCCTCTATCTCATTTACTCGGCTGACATGTCACAACCTCAGCCTCCCGTCCATCTCCTCCAGTATGCTGACGACACCACCTTCCTAGCCTTCGCCCCCTCCCTTGCTCGTTCCCAGCACCTTCTCATGTATCATCTTTCCAAATTCCCCACTTGGTATAACCAGTGGCTCCTCTCCGCCAACCCCACCAAGTCCCAGGCAATCGTTATAGGTCGTACCACTCAATCCTTCCATCACTGCGACCTGTACCTCACGCTCAATGATAGCCCCATCCCCCAAACCTCCACCCTCAAATACCTTGGCCTCACTCTGGATTGCTCCATTTCCTAGAACCCTAACCTTCAAAGAGTCAATCGAAAAGCCTTCTTCCAACTCAACCTCCTCAAGTTCCTCTCCGGCCAGATATGGGGACTTGACTCCTACACAATCCTATACACCTACCATTCCTTCATGCGACCCGTCCTTTGCAGTTTCCACCCTGCTTGGATTTTCGCCTCCCCCACCAACTATAAATACCTCCAAATCGTAGAACGCCATACCCTCCACCTCACTTACTGCATTTGCCTCCCTTGCCCCACATGTATCCTGTACGATCTCATTCCTTTTCCTCACCTTCTAAAGTTCCTTGAAGATATCCGCATCCTCTACACCACCAGCGAAATAGAATCCCATCACCACCTGGTCTCTCTCCTCCTGCTGAACCCCGGGCCTCTGTCATACCGATACCAGCATATCCGCCCTCCCTACACCTTCACACTCTCCACATCCTCTCCCAGGGTTACTTCCACCACCTCCCTCTTTCGGATGACGCCCTCCATCCCGATATTTACCCATCCTATCAGCCCAATCCCTGTCCTCCCCTTATATTATGTGCCCACCTTCCCCTCCCACCCCCTCCTTTCCCTCCCCTACTTGTACCTCCCTTCGCCTCCCCTCGGAGTTCTAATAATTTCCTTCCCCACACTCGCCCCCCCTCCAATCCCGCCCACTGCCGCACCTCCCCTCCCTTCCCTCCCCCCTGCGGGGTCTGCAAGGTGCTCCAGTTTTAACATGGTGCGATGTTTTATGTTTTTAGCCACCAAGGCACCGTTTTAAAATCTACCATCATCTAATCTAAGTGATTTTATTAAGTTTCACATTCATCCCCTTTTTATAATTTCTTTTCTCCTGTTTTATCATCGTTTTATTGTGTATGTATACCTCTTGCCAATTTATGTAAACACTCGGCTAAAGAGCGGCATATAGGCCACTGCCAGCCTGCACCATCAGGGGCTTGAAAATATCAATAAAATTTTTTTGAAAATATGTGCTGGACCGGTATTCAAACCAGGATTTCCCGCCTTTACCATTGCACCCCCTCCCTCTAGGTACTTTGGTCCGCTGCGGACGTGTGTTCGTTTTTGTTCGTTGTTCATTGTAGAGTTCTGGGCTCAGTTTTTATTAGAGAGAGCACCCATCCCTCTCAACAAAAGTGCTGAGCCACCGCGCCAGCGTTTAGGCTATCAGGCACTCTTCCCTTCCAACCCAAATTCTCAACGATGTAGAAATATTTAAACATTTCGCCCGTTTAAGGGCATTGAAATAAATCCAACGACAAACTTGAAAATTTGTGATGGGCCGAGATTCGAACCCATATCTCCGGGTTCGGGCCAGAGATCGCCTTAGACGAGTTTTGTTCCATATTCTCCCGTTCGATCGGCCCTTTGCGGACGTTGGTTTGTTCGTCTATGGTGATCGTTTCGCTCTTGACTGGGGCTTTTTGTTATTTATTTTTTATTTTATTTATTTATTTATTTTTTACAAAGTGCGTCGAATCCTCTGACTGAGCTACCACGCCGGCTAACCAGTTAGGCTATCCAGGCACACTTCCCTTCCAACCCATATTCTCAACTTACAGCACACTACGATGGTAGTGTCCCCTGGCAATTAGTTCTTATACTGGATTCCCGCAAGGGATCGAGCATATTAATACGTCAGCATTGAAACGGTCAACTGCCCGTTGGGGACGTATTTACATTTATTAATATGGTGTCTGTTTCTTTCGGACATGTCAGAAAAAAAAACAGATACAATTTCGATAATGGCGAAAAGATTGTGAACGCGCGAACATAGCGCTGTAAGTCGTGGAGACGTCGCTAGATAGCATCGTGATCCCGAGATTTCCCGCTGTTGTGCCGTGTAAGGCACATGAGTAGGTTGGCTACCCTGTCATCGATTTCGGCGTTGTCTTTCCTCCGCAAATACGAACTCTGGTGGAGGAAAATGGGGATCTTTGACGGTGGATTGGTCTGTGGACAGTCGGTTACGGGGTGAGCGAGAAGGAAGTGCCTCCCTGTGACAGCGTGGAGAAGGTGGTTATTGTTCGCTGTTACACTGAGTACCGACACTAGTCAGTACGGGCAAGTGCAGGAGGTTACGCTTGCTGATTGTGTTGGAAGACTGTTCTGTCTTTCGTTTCCGGGGAGGAACTGCACGGAGACAAGTTTGGCCAAATCATACAGTGTATGTTGTCGGCGTGTATATTAAGGTCACGTCGGCGAATGATGTATTGACGTGTGGCAAGTGCAGGCACCCCATGATATGACATACAGCAATGCAGGTACTGTGATTGTGTTCGCTGCTTGAAATCGGCCCGAGCGATATCAAGTGTAACTTGCTGTGAGATGCGGTGGACATTTCTATATGGCTGAGCCACATTATGACTTTTAATGTCTGATAAACTGTGTGAATTTCTTGACATTTGGTTTTCGTTGGTTGATTTTGTGTGGGGGTGTTTCCTCGCTGGTGTGCTATACTTAATACGCTATTAACAGTGGGGTGTTCTAATTAACATTGAGCTGATGAAACTGTGGTGACGTATTGTGGTACACATTGACAAACTGTTAATACTAGTCTGTTGCAGGTACATTTTGGAATATGTTGTTACAGTATATGGCAGGAAGCTCAGTGTATTTACTGAACTGAGTTATGAGGTCACCAAGGAGCTGGATAAGACTATGAAGGAAGCATACGTTTCTCGAATCCTGTTTTCTGACCCGGATAAAATGCTGTTCGCGGATGATGCTATCGTTTATCGGTTAGTGAAGTCAACAGAGTATCAAAAGCAACTGCAAAGCGATTTAGACAAAATTTCTGCATGGTGCGAAATTTGGGAATTGACACTAAATAAAGAAAAGTGTGAAGTAATACACATGACCACTAAAAGAAATCCGCTGAACTTCAATTACGCGATAAATCAGTCAAAGCTTAAGGTCGTAAATTCTACCAAATACCTAGGAGTTACAATTACGAACAACTTTGACTGGAGAGAACACACAGAAAATATTGTGGGGAAGGCGAACCATAGGTTACGTTTCATCGGCAGAACGCTTCGAAGATGCACCAGCTCCACCAAAGAGACTGCCTACATCACACTTGTGCGTCCTCTCCTGGAGTACTGTTGCCCCTTGTGGGACCCTCACCAGGTGGGACTGACGGAAGACATTGAGAAGGTTCAGAGAAGGGCAGCTCGTTTTGTTCTATCACGTTACGGGGGGGGGGGGGGAAGCGTCACGGAAATGTTGCACGAATTGGGGTGGAAATCATTAAAAGAAAGACGTTATTCATTGCGGCGTGATCTGTTTGCAAAGTTTCAATCACCGACTTTTAGTTCTGAATGTGCAAATATTTTGCTAGCACCCACCTACTTAGGGAGACATGACGATCCCAATAAAATAAGAGAAATCAGATCGAAAACGGAACGACTTAGGTGTTCTTCCTTCCCGCGCGCTATTAGAGAATGTAACGGTAGAGAATAGTTATGAAAGTGGTTAATGAAACCTCTGCCAGGCACTTGAATGTGATTTGCAGAGTATCTATGTAGATGTAGAGGAGAGGGAAGCATACTTTTGTTTGATTTTAATAATTGTTTTAATTTTCATATTCTTGTATTATTGCTGTAGAGTATACTAGATTTGGAATTTGTTCATTTGCAGGCTGACGTCACATTATTGAAGTATTTGTAAATTAAATGTTACATGTTTGGTTTTTAAGTTAACATTGAAGATGGTTAAATGACTTGTTAACGTCCAACGACTTGAGGAACAGCATCATTGCAGAGAAGTTTTCTAATTTGTTTTCAACTTAACTATCAATAAATGTTATTAATTGTGGAAGACTGTAACTCAGTCAATCGGTCCCACCTTTAATCTTGGCCCACACGTTCTGCCATCACACTGTGACGTAAATTGTTGGAACAGTTGGAGTCGTCAGCTGTGGCGCACCTCGTCGGACTGCGGAGCTTGAGCTTCAGCGTTCCGGCCAGGAGCAGTGCAGCTTTTGTCAGCAGGGAGCCAAGCCTACACCGTCTAGGTACGTGTTGGCTAAGCTGACCGCCGCCTCGCGGGACGTCCGCCTCAGCAGCCAGGGAGGCTTCACACTGACTGCGCAAACAGACGGCGCGTCAGCAACATCTACGTCTCTACTGGCCGAGGGCACCAACCTCAGTCAGCAATCAAGATAACTGAGGACCCGTCATCACTTTTTACACTAAACCACGCTTAAATCTCTATGCGGTGCACCAACGTTAATCGCCGATCACGAAACCATTGTCAGCCAACAGAGCATTTGACCGCGGTGAACTGTATCACTGCGTTTACATGCACCACATCTTCCGGAAGACGAAAATCGAAATTAGTAAACTGTTTTTCGCTGCTGTGTTTACATGTTACAGTCTGAATCGGATTTCCTAACCCACTCAATATGGCAACTGTAAAACAAAATGTTTGTAGAGCTTATGGGACTTAACTACGGGGTCATCAGACCCTAAACTTACAAACTACTTATGAACTAGCTAATACTAAGGATGGCACAAATATCCATGCCCTAGGGGGGGATTCGAACCCCGGACCGTAGTGGCCGTGCAAACTGTGACTGGCGCGCCGCAGAGCGCTCGGCCACCACTGCCGGCGGCTGAAAAACAGTTGTTCATTTCCTGATTTCATCAGTACAATAGCTATTTTTCTTTATTGAATACACAGATTCATGCTCACTCTAATATTTGTACTTTTATTTCACGTTAGAAAATGTCTCTCTGTTCGGATGTGCCGAAAGGTTTAACAAGAAAACACAATCAGCTATAGACTGATGACCATTGTAGTTTTGCCCCCCTTAAACATCCCACAATCAGCTATACCTGATCAGCTACATTCCTTATTTCTCCCATTATATCTCAAACTGATCAAAATTTTACCACAAATTCATTTGTAGCTACTTGTATACATAGTGTTACATATGCTAGTAGCTCGTCCTACAAATTATAAATTGCAGAGTGTTACTGTACAATTTCTAAAGTTAGCTGCATTGTGTTATTCCTAACATGTGCGTTTGTTTACATTACTATACCTCCTTTGCCATGTAAAAGTAGTCAATCACATACTACTGTTGCATTATGAGTTACTTAGTGGAAATATGAGACGCACAATAGTGGCATTTACTACATTGGGAGCCGGCCGCGGTGGCCAAGCGGGCTGCGTGAGCCAGTCTCGGTCTGCAGGGCCACTACGGTCGGGAGTTCGAATCCCCCCTAGCTCATGGATATTTGTGCCGTCCTTAGTATAAGGTAGTTCATGAGTAGTTTGTAAGTTTAGTGACTGATGACCCCGTAGTTAAGTCCCATAAGCTCTACAAACATTTGAACTACATCGGGTACATCATGGAAGCACTGAATAGCTGACCAACTGTGAAGTTTTTGTTGCTAGTACTGCATAATAATTGTAACGAATATTTTTTTCAATATTTTTCTCATTATATTCGCACTATACATTAATCTTTGTACTTTTTATAGCGTCAAATAAAAAGTCACGCATTAAACGGTTAAATCACTTTTTAGCACTCATGTATATCTGACGTGTGGATGGCAGATAATAAAGAATTTCCATTACTAGAATCCTACGCCACAGGTGCCCGTTCCTCTCCATTCAGTGCGCCTCCATCGGCAGCAAAGTCCATAAGATACATGAAATTCAGACATAAAAAAAAACCTAAATTAGTTCCTTGAACTTAATATTTAATAATAAACATGTATATAATTGCGAAAGCATATAAATGTCTATGGTACGAATCTTTCTACAGTCGGCCGTTGAAGCAGGCCGCGGTGGAGTAGCAGAGTGGTCTAACGCGCCTCGCTGCGGAGCGCGCGGTTGCTCGCCGTGGAAGTTCGAGTCCTCCCTGGGGCGTGTGTGTGTGTGTGTGTGTGTGTGTGTGTGTTGGCCTTAGGTTAGTTTACCTTAGTTTAAGTATTTGTAAGCTACGGACTGATGACCACGCAGTTTGGTCCGATAGATTTACAAACATTTGAACATTTTTTCGTTGAAGCAATTGGCCTCAAGAAAATTCATGCGGCGCAACTGACGCCTTCCCCACTACCCTACTAAGCGAGCAGCTGCTACGATATCGATCGGTCTGTTTGTTTTGGTTCAAATGTTTGTAGAGATTATGGGACTTAACTACGGGGTCATCAGTCCTTAAACTTACAAACTACTTATGAACTAGCTACAGCTAAGGACGGCACAAATATCCATGCCCGAGGGGGGATTATAACCCTCGACCGTAGAGGCCATGCAGACCGTGACGGAAGCGCCGCAGTTCCCTCGGCCACCGCGGCCGGCGTTTGTTTTGACGGCATGTTTCTCCTGATCGGGTTCAATGCACTCTCTCACCAAACATAATTTCAGATACAGATCTACTAATAGATTTCTCGTCAACATTAAACTTTCTTAGAAAGATTTCCTTATTTCTGGTTTAAACGACATAATCCCTATAGCATTTTCTAAACACACGTCAGTATAACTGTGATTCATATATTCACGTCCATGTTTAGTGTTTATATTAAAAAGCACATCATTGTAATTCTATGACAGAAAACACTAAAACTCTAAACACTTGTTGCTTTCATATGACAGTGTGAGGGTTCTTTCTTTTGTAAAATGAGAGTAACGGAAGCATGTAATATTTGTTTGAATAAAACTGGCAATCACGTCTTTAGTATAACATCACAATGTCTTCACCATCAACACAGCTGTTTTCCAAACATGCATATAAAGATTATAACATTCTGCCCACGTGTGTAAGTAGTGTCTGAGAACTGTTGCATAACAACTATCAAGTGTTTGCTCTGTCCGAGTGATATATATACGGCTGTGTGTTGCAGAACCCTTGCACTCCTGTTCCTATGTATGGATTTGAATACGTATGGCGGAAACCCCATCGCCATAACAGCCACCTACTTCATTAAACAACCCTAAAATAATGTGCTAGGGTGGAACCACCACCTCTAGTCACCATACCTACAACATATGTGTGCGACTTCATGAACGCCTAATAACCTTCATAACTTCATCTACAAAAAACATCATTACACCATTCGAGGCGGAAAGCTCATCGCCTCCAAAATAATAATATAGGACAGGCTACCCTTATTCATACAACACCATAAGTTTACGTGACAAGTAATCAATCAAATATAGCCACGGTGGAGTAGCCGAGCGGTCTAAAGCGTCTCGCTGTAGAGCGCGCGGTTGCTCGCCGTGGAGGTTCGAGTCCTCCCTGGGACATGGGTGTGTGTGTTTGTCCTTAGGTTAGTTTACCTAGGTTTAAGTAGTTTGTAAGCTACGGACTGATGACCACGCAGTTTGGTCCGATAGATTTACAAACATTTGAACAAACAATCAGTTATAACTGTGATTGTTTCGTTACTTTGTTTATAACATTACGTGTCAACACTTTATTTGTTTCATTCTCTTCTTCAGCCGCTGCTATATATCTTATACTAATTGCAATAAATATGTTCCAAAAGATATAATTCATATTAGTTTGCAACCCTCAACTGACCATACTTTGCTCCTCACAACTTCAAACTACAAATCACACTCTCCTTCAACGGATACCATATATCTCATGTCTTGTTTGTTCTATTAATAATTAATCATGTGTAAATGTTTGTCACAATACATCTTTACTATTCATAGTCTAGCAATCATCATGTTAAATGTATTATGTATCATAATCAGGATAGTCACTTCCGAGTAAGATTTAACTTGCCTAAGGACCAAATCAAAATATCTTACTTATAGAGTTAAAAATAAAGATGAAAGGTGTGAAATAAAAGCATGAAAAGAAAGGAAGAAATACTGTCAATAACTAGAGTACCTGGTGTTCGTTACGCACTTAGCGTCAGAAAGAGAGTGACATCCTCTGATGTACCTTGTTTGTGTTATTAAATAAATTTCTTAATATCAACAATGCTACAGATGCCTTTACTCAACCCAGTTCTAACATTGACAACTTTTACTGCATTAGGATGTGCAATTCTGATGATACAGTGTGGCCCGTCATAAGTTTCATAAAATTTCTTAATTTCTGAGTTCATCTTGGATGACTTGACCTGGTATCCAGTTTTCTTGAGACCTTTGTTGTGTTGTGTCATACGCTTCTCTGCTTTCTCCTTTATCCTCTTTAAAGGAAATTCTTGTCTTTCCTCTACAGTCGTATCCAATATATCTGGAAAGTATAAAACCTATTCAATAATGCTTTCAACCCGTTCCCCTGTCATCAATTCCTGAGGTGGTATTTCGGTGGCTGACTAAGGGAGCTCGTTCATTACTCTCTCCAACTCTTCCACGTAATGTACTCGTGTGTGATGTTTCTTATAACAGTATGTTTTGAATAAACTATTCAGTTCCCTCATAATCCTTTCTGATGAGACTGATTGTGGGTGGTATTTTGAAATGTATATAGGTTTGATGTCACGTTTCCTAAGCATGTCCTTCTAGCGTGGTGACGTGAACTGTGTGCCATTGTCAATGATTATTTCTTTGTGTTTTCCTACCTTTCTTACGTAATCTTTTTTATTTTGTCAGATACAATATTTCCTGTACTTAATTTGATTGGATACAATTTGACGTGCATTTTCAACAAGTCCAGAACTACGAAAATATATTTATATCCCCTTTTTGTCGTTGGTAAAGGACCATATAAATCAGCACAAATCTTATCTAAAATTTTAGTTGTAATAATACTGTGCATCTCAGCTTTGTTATTACTGTACGGTGCCTTTGTTTTCTGATAATTAACGCAAGGACTGAGAATTTTACGTATTTTTTTCTCCATGTTATTAGAGTAACAACTCTCTTTTAGCTTACCAGACATTTCTTTGCACCGAGTGTAGTGTGTAAACCAAACTAAAGTATCATTTGCCTGCTATGGCCAGTAAACGTTACACTCACACTTTTCAGGGTCATTTCTGCGATAAAGTACAACTTTATGAACAACATAATATTTCCTTAACATGTTGTTGCTGTTCCTGTTCCACTCTGCTTTAATTGACTTTACAGTGTCGTCTTTTTCCTGTTCCCATCTCATGTTCTTTAAAATTTCCTTCACTTCAATATTGTACTTCATGTAAGCACATCGCACAAATTTTCTGAGTATGAACTTTAGTCTTCTTAATAACACTTTACGATTGTTCCAAAGTACTCAAACTTCGAAGATGTTACCACCAGGGATGCCATGTACGGCGGGGTCGGAGATAAAACGGGACTAGAGAGTTTGATAAACGTGGTTGGAAAGTATTATAACTTATCTTCTTTCTAACACTGTCTCTGACACTTTCCCTCGGAGGTTTTACCACCACTCGCGTGCCAATGTCGTAAAGTTTAACTACGTAGCACTGCACGCGAGGGCCGTAGAAATACATACATCGTCAGTGCGTGCAGTTAAAGCTCCTGTTCACTAACCTGGCACACAGATCGTCGATTCTCCTATCTTGAAGTGGAGTGCCGTGGAACTTTTAAAACTGGTGCTATGCTTACGACTGTTTAAAATAAGAAGGGATGCCAGTTGTTTCATAATATATGTTTATTTATATGTCGTCAAACAACAAGCGACATATGTAACACAGTCCATGATTTTTGTAAACTTGAGTCTTAATTACAGTAGTTAGTAATATAAAGTTTGAATTACCAAACAGGCAATCTTAAGAGCGTGACTTTCATAGGGATTAACTCGAGCCGGCCGCGGTGGCCGAGGAGACTGAGGCGCTACAGTCACGGTCTTCACGGCCACTACGGTCGGGGGTTCGAATCCCCCCTCGGGCATGGATATTTGTGCCGTCCTTAGTCTTAGTTAGTTCATAAGTAGTTTGTAAGTTTAGGGACTGATAGCCCCATAGTTAAGTCCCATAGACTTTACAAACATTTTTTTGTTAACTCGAGAGAGGGCTGTGCTCAAATTCTTGCAACTGGACAATGCTGGTTCCGCGCACCCTCAGTTTTGTACAACATCTATATTCAATTCTTTCTTAAAACTAGAGCATAATTACATAAACAAAACATGCAATAATAAAGCTTCAATTACACAAAATCACGTTAAGTTTTATACAATAGTTTGTCTAAAAGTAAGTAAAGCATTCAACAATCCGAAGATTGGTTTGAACACCACAGTGATTTACTAGGCATGGTCCTATTTTGAGGTGGTATGCCGTTGCCTTCCTCCGACCTTCGAACTGACTTACCCAGCCAATTATAGGGGGACCTACAGTTTATCGTGGGTTCCGAACCACGGTGCTACTCGGTATTTTTCACATGAGCAATACTGCCAGAGGGGAAAGAAGTGGAAAGTGACAGATAAAAATCCTAGGACGTGGCGGGGATCGAACCCGCGACATGTAGATGGTAGTCTGGCACTCTACCGCTGTGCAACCGAGGCGCACATAGTTTGTCTAATATTTATAATTAAAGAATCATAGAGGGACTCTTACACAGAGGTGGGGGCAGCCAATCAGAATACGTCTAGGCAGTATCGGCGCAATTTCTCACGGGAATGCGATATGTTACACCATATGTCATCTTTTCCCACCCATTCCACATATGACGTGATCTACTAGTTATGAAATTTCATAGAAAATAAGTACCTGTGGCCTTGAGCCAGTCATCCTACAGTCTGTAAAGGAGACCGCATATAAAACGCTTTTGCGACCATGTCTTGAGTATTGCTCAAGTGTTTGGGATCCCCACCAGGCGCTGCGTATTAGCCGTGCGTACTGGGGCGTGGTGCTGGGGTGCGCGCGGCCGTTCGCCGTCGGGGATTCGAGTCCCCCCTCGGGCATGGGTGTTTGTGTTGTCCTTAGGTCAGTTTACCTTAGTTTATGTAGTTTGTAAGCTACAGATTAATAACCACGCAGTTGAGTCCGATAGATTTACGACCATTTTTGGTCCCCACCAGATCGGTTTAAAAGATGACATAGAAGAAATTCAGAGGCGGGCGGCTAGGTTTGTTACTGGTAGCTTCGATCAATGCGCCAGTGTTTCTGAAATGCTTCGGAAACCTAAATGGGAGTCTCTGGAAGGAAGGCGACGTTCTTTTCGAGAAACACTGTTGAAGAAAATTAGAGGATCGGAATTTGAAGCGGACTGCAGAACGATTCTACTATCTCTAACTTACATTATGCGTAAAAACTACAAAGATAAGATCACAGCGATTGAGGCTCTTTCAGATGCATACAAGCGTTCGGTTTTCCCTCGTTCTGTATGGGAATGGAACGAGAAAGGAGGTAACTAATATTAGTACTACCGCCACGCACCTTTGGGTGGATTCATTGTGTTCAAGGTTTACCAAATTCAGTTATCACATTCCCATTTCATATGTGATTATAGGATCGATAAGACCTAGCGAGCCGGCCGTGGTGGCCGAGGAGACTGAGGGCTCCAGTCACGGTCCGCACGGCCACTAAAGTCGGGGGTTCGAATCCCCCCTCGGGCATGGATATTTGTGCCGTCCTTAGTATGAGGTAGTTGATAAGTAGTTTGTAAGTTTAGGGACTGATGACCCCGTAGTTAAGTCCCATAAGTTTAACAAACATTTGAACATTTTTTTAAGACCTAGCGATTTCGAATGGGTTAAATGCAGAACAGGCTGTAAAACGTGCTAAATACAGTACCTACCACGTTTTACTTGCAAACTATTTTTTTTTTACATCCGATCCGTTCCACTCATAAACAAGATAATACTCCGAGTCTTCATATTAGGCATTACTGAAATATATGTTGTCGAAAATACTTTAGCACTCGAAACATCAGAGTCAAATGCCTCTCCCTGCGAAACATACTGCATTGGGCGGCCATGTTTGTAAGTAGAAACGTATTATCTCCAATCAGCTATACAAGAACATTGTTTATCCGGACTAGGTGGGACCCGATTATCGAAAATCAGGATAAGGCGTAAAAAATGTTTGTTTGTTAAGGTTATGGGACTTAACTACGGGGTCATCAGTCCCTAAACTTACAAACTACTTCCGAACTACCTTATACTAAGGACGGCACAAATATCCAGGCCCGAGGGGGGATTCGAATCCCCGACCGTAGTGGCCGTGCAGACCGTGACTGGAGCGCCTCAGTCCCCTCGGCCACCGCGGCCGGCGATAAGGCGTAAACCATACACTATATAGAAAAACTGTATACGCATTGCAATATACGTACAAACTTTTATTCTGGCACTAACGACAGACATTTTCAACACTTAAACTCTGTATACAGGGTGAATCTAAATTCGCGCACTCGAGCTTCACAGCGCGATTCCTCACCTGCCAACAGTGAAAAATGTCTCCCACAACATTTCATCCTGCGCATATTTCCGCCAGTAAATGGACGTCAAAGACCGAGATGGCTGTGTCAGTGTGTTTCATAATTACACCAATAAACTTGTAAGGGATGTATTAGGCGTCTTTAGGAACAAATTGAGCATGGAAACCCATGCCCGGAAACGCCATTCAACGACGCTACGGAGAGTCCAAGTTACAGGCACCAGCTGCCGCCGCTAGACATCCCGTCCAGCAATTTCGACGCTCTGTAGCGTCATTGGATGACGTTTCCGGGCATGAGTTTCTATGCTCACTTTGTTCCTCAATACACCTCCCACATCCCCTAGACGTTTGTTGGTGTAGTAGTGTAATTCTGAAACACACTGACGTATGGGACACACACTCATCTCAATCTTCGACGTCCATTTACTGCTGGAAATATTCGCAGGACGAAATTTTGTGAGAGACATTTTTCTATTACTAGCATGTGAGGAATCGCGCTGCGAAGCCCGAGTGCGCGAATTTAAATTCACCCTGTATACTGTAGTCCACGCACGTTTAGTACTGAAATGGTGTGTAAGTTTCTTCAGCTTCAAATCTGTGTGGCGTTTTAGTACAACATGGTCACGTGGACGTTTCACCAACATCGTTTCGGCTGGAGTTGTCTCCGGCTGACGTTCTACGTAAGTCATTAGTTTTACCAGGTGTGACGTTGCCTCACCATGGGGCATTATTTATTCTACTGAAACGCCACTTCACCATCACTGTTATTCTCTATAGTAGAACAGACGGCAATACAAATTTGTCGTCGGTTAGCATCCTGTAACGACCATTACTGTCATTCTGCATTTAGGAATCTACGTCATCATCATCTACATCTGGACCACTAAGAATGTTTGCTAACATTTCAAGGAATTCAAAGGTGTTGACAGCATAATTTGTTAACAATATAACATTTCATACAGATTCTTCCACTAACTTATGTAATAATCTGTAAGAATTCCGATGTTACCAGAAACGCCCATTGACAAAAAAATGTTAGATATCATGTTTTACGACCGATTGGCTCAAATACAAATGGCAGTGGCCAATCCCAAAATATAAACCGAACAGTCACATCAATCGGAAGAAATAACACATCCACCGTAACGGCCACGCGATCTAAATCAAGAGAGCCTACTTCACAGCGGTCAAGTATGTTGCGGAAACTAATAGAAGCTTTTGATATTTTGGAATATTTTCAAACTTAACTGAAACAAAATAAGGTTTCCAGAACTATCAGCTCCGGTAAGAAACAAAATTTGAACACTCACTGTAGGTCAAAAGAAATTTGCTGGGTACAATGAGGAACTGAGGGCGGAAAACGGAAGGCTGAGGAGGGCACTTGCGGTCGCAAACGCGCCCGACGCTGCATCCAGATGCTGCGAATTTAGAAACCGAGATTAAAGTGATAAAACAAGAGAATCATAAACTATTTATGGACAGCGGAACGGCCGAGCGCATTGAGGCGCTATGCCATGATGCGCGAGGCCATTCCCCGTCGGGGGGTTCGGATCCCCCCTCGGGCATGGATGTTTGTGCTTTAGTATAAGATAGTTCATTAGTAGTTCGTAGGTTTAGGGACTGATGACCCCGCAGTTAAGTCCCATAAGCTTTAGAAACATTTGAACATTTGACAGATTAAATGTCCTCTTCACGTATGCTACTGTAGCGTCAGGTGCAAGGTCGCCAAACCGATAAACGAAATGCTTACCCTGTTTAAGCAGGCAAAAGGAAATATAAGAAGCATTTTTTAAGCGAACTACCAACCAGGACACGAGGGCAATACGCGGTACTACAAAAGGTATTATTAACCCACGTCAGGACAAAATTAAAATAAAAGGATCAGATGTTCAACAAACACTGTAATTATTGAAACCGAGACAAAATGGATGCCATGAAAATAGCAGAGAAACGGCGCAGCTTAAAGACATTAAATATGAAGAAGCCTGTAACAATATTTTTAATGGCTGCATACAATGTCTCTACGTCCATTTAGGACAAGGAATTTATGGATGAATTCCACAAGATTAACATCAGTGAGGACTTTACTAGTGACATCTTTGATAAAAAGGCAGAACTTAAATTTAAATCAGGGCCGAAAAATATATGTACGGTTAACAGTATTATCGAGATTAGCCCTGTAATTTGGTATATCATGATGCAGTGAGAATGGATGTACACTGATTATAGGCATTAAGAATAAAAAAGCTTTTAAGGGTACGGAAATGCTACAACTGGTGAGACCTAGGTCACACGGTAAAGCGCTATATGCGCGAAGCAGGCGTCTGATACAAGTGCGCCAAACCAGAATGTGCTGCGGCTCGATGCATATCTTGTGTGTACCGCAACCATACTTGCAGCAAAGCAGGTGGTCTGGAATGTCCCACTCACAAACAGTTAATGCAAAAACAGATCGCTAACAATTACTGATATGGTGTCTGTTCTTTTCGGACATATCCAAAAGAACAGACACGATCAGCTGACAGTAACGGCCGTAATTTTACGAATTCGAAATATTTAAACATTTCGACTGTTTCAGGGCGTTGAAATAAATTCAACGATGAAGTTGAAAATTTGAGCTGGACCGGGATTGGAACCCGGATTTCCCGCTTTCGGTCACAGGTAGCCTTAACCAAATTATTTATTTATTTGCTCTATTGCTAGTTTTGGACCTTGCTGTCGCTGATCTTGTTTGTTCGTACTGGTTCGAAGTGTTATTGGCTCAGCTTTTTTTATTACAAAGAGCGTTCAGCCCTCTGACCGGAAACACTGAGCCACGGCCACCAGTACATCTACATCTACATCTACATGGGATACTCTGCAAATCACATTTAAGTGCATTGCAGAGGGTTCATCGAACCACCATTATACTATTTATCTTCCATTCCATTCTCGAATAGCGCGCGGGAAGAAAGAACACCTGAATCTCTCTGTTAGAGCTCTGATTTCTCGTATTTTATTCTGATGATCATTTATACGTATGTAACTGGGAGTCAACATTAAATTTTCGCATTCGGAGGAGAATGTTGACAATTGCAGTTTCGTAAGTAGCCCACGCAGCAGCGATAAGCGACGTTGTTGTAATGATTCCTATCCCAGCTCCTGTATCATTTCCGTAACGCTGCCTCTTCTGTATCGTGAGTCCTTCTTTGCACTCATTCGATGTCCTCCGTCAAACCCACCTGCAATAATACACCAAAAATGGACGGACAAGCGTAGTGTATGCAGTTTCTTTTGTAGTTCTGTTGCATGTTTTAAGGTTTCTGCCAATAAAACGCAGTCTCTGGTTCGCCTTTTCCACGACATTTTCTACGTGTTCTTTCCAATTTAAGCCTGAAGTAATAGCAATTCCTAGGTATTTTGTGGAGTTTACGGCCTGCACTTTTGATTGATTTATCTTGTAAACAAAGTTTAACGGATTTCTTTTCGTACTCATGTGGACGACTTCACACTTCTCATTATTTAGAGTCAATTGCCAATTTTTTTACACCATAGTGATATCTTATTCAGATCCTTCTGCAGTTGGTTTTGATCTTCAGATGATTTTACTAGAAGGTAAATAACGGCTTCATCTGCAAACAACCTACTTAGATTTTCCCCTAAATCGTTTATGTAAAGAAGGAACAGCAGAGGACCAATAACACTACCCTGCGGAACGCCCGATATCACCTCTGTTTAGTCGATGCCTTACCATCGATTAATACGAACTGTGTCTTCTCTGACAGGAAATCCTCTATCCAGTCGCAAATTTGGGGCGATATACCATAACCACGCAATTTGATTAAAAGCCGTTTGTGAGGTACGGTGTCAAAAGCCTTCTGGAAATCAAGAAGTACGGAATCGATTTGAGAACCCTTGTCGATAGCACCCATCACTTCGTGTGAATAAAGAGTTAGTTGTGTTTCGCATGTACCAATTAGGCTATCCAGGCATGCTTCCCTTCCAACCGAAATTCTCAGCTTATAGCACACTACGATGGTACTGACCCCTACCCATTGATTCCTCTTGCTCGCAGCCTGCACTGGATTCCCGCAAGGGATCGAGCGTTTGAATTCGTCCGCATTGAAATTTTCATTGCATGTTGTGGGCATATTTACAAATATGTCCGAAAAGAACAGACACCATATCAATAATTGTAAATATGACAACAACAGGCAATGAAAATTTCAATGCGGACGCATTCAAACGCTCTATCTCCTGTGATAATCCAGGTTGGTTGGTTGGCTGGTTTGGGATAGGGGGACCAAACTGCTAAGATTATCAGTCCCCCGATGGGGAGGGCAATGAGTGAGCATAGTAAAGGAGGGGAAGGGAAAGGAAATACAGTCAAAGGAGGGAAGAAAATGCATTAGCTCGGTGCCCGTGCTCGCCACGCACGTGCTCACGAAAGAAGCGTGAGCCCCCTGGAGGGGGGGGGGGGGGTATCCAGTATAGACTGAAAGAAAGAGGAATCAATGGGCAGGGTGCCTGGATAGCGTAATTGGTTAAGTCGACCGCTGACCCAGAGCGGGAAATCCGAGTTCGAATCCCGCTCCAGCACAAATTTTCAACTTCGTCGTTAAATTTATATCAACACCCTGAAACGGTAGAAATGTTTAAATACCCAGCCAACAAGAAAAGAGAAAAAACAGTAGGATGTAAGGGAGACAGAACAAAACTGTAAGTAAAATATTATACATAAGTTTTATAAACTCTTAAGGTGCAAAGATCGATTGAAGCTGTTTCTAACCTAAACAAACATAACTATATATACAATGCATTGTATACCTTTACAGAAACACTGAAGATGCTTTATAAATAAAAGCGAAATGCGTCTGAAACGAAGATTTATCGTTATTTGCAGTCAGAAAAAAAAAACAGTCAAACCCATTATTCTTGATTTAAATATTTCGAATTCGAGATTGCAACTATCAAAATTACGACCAATGAAACTCAAGAGAATTCTTAAAATATAATCGCCACATCGCACACAAACATACTTCACTTCACCTGACGTCCAACGAAACGTGACGAGGCTTTTGAACACCACCCTAAAGGAAGACTTTGAACAAAGTTTCCAGGACATGTATCGCAGAGCTTAGCGGTGCACAATTTCAGTAGGTGACTACTTCGAAGGACATCAAGGTAACATCAAGGTTACAGGACTGTTCACCGAACTTTATTGTCAGAGGATGTATTACTGTTTAACGCCCCGTCGACAGCGTGGTCATTAGAGGCGAAGCTCACACTCAGTTTGTTTGGCCTTTGTAAGGAACCATCTCCGCGTCTACCTGGCGTGATTCAGGATATCACGCAGGTGGATTTGAGGTACTGGTTTCGCGAATGCGAGTACAGTGTGTTGCCACTGCTGCAACACGCTCGATCTGTACTAGAGGAAATCGCTGACGCTGCATAGCGCACACAATGTGACATATTTTGACAAACATGCCCACAGCGCAGAACACAGGCTCGCTACACACAGGCAGAAGAACCATGGGAGAACACAAATACAATCACGAGTACAAACAGCACTAAACAGGATCTTACCAAGGCTGTTAAGATAACGCAAGCAAAGTGAACAAAAATTTAAACGGTAAGTTAACATATATGACATTGGTCAAAACAATTAGGGGATCAGTTGAGCTATCAAGGTTCTGAAGTATTGTGATCGGCAGAATGAACTAAAATATTTCGACTTCTTTCTGTAGGTTCTACAGAGTGGAGACGAAAACATGACGGCAACCGAGATAGTGCTAATAACAGAAAGGTGCTGCAGAGGGAGTTGCGTTGACTTGTATTTACTCTCCCAAACGAATTACACAAGCAGCTGGGCTCTGAGAGTGTAGTGAGCAGGTGGAGAAATGCTAAAACAATGTGACTTATCCGAAGCTATGGCGTGAAGTGCCATAGGAAGGCTGGAAGCGGTACAGGCACAGAGGGAAATGGCTGCAGCTATTGGAGTGTCCCAAAGTGTGATTTCTAGCACCTGGACGCGATTTCAGAAAACAGGTACTGTTAAAGGAAGGCAAGGCCAAGGTCGTCCACGGGTAACATCAGCGAGAGATGACAATCGAGAAAGAGGCTGAATGGAGCACATCTGAAACGCACCCTCCAGGCAGCAACAGTACGCGCAATATCAACACAAACAGTCCGAAATCGCCCTCGGGAATATGGCATCTATGCAGAGGCCTATGGTGTGTGTCCCATTAAAACCACGACACTGTTTATCCCGCAGTAACAGGGCGGAGGAATATCAGGATTTGAGTCGTAACGTATTGTGTCGGGTTCTGTTCACAGATGAGTCAAGATTTTGTGTTCAGCAGGACAATCGTAGTTCCCTCATCTGGAGAGAACATGGAACTAGGAACAATCTTGCTTATGTGCAGGGAACATGTTCAAATGTTTTTAAATCAAAGGGACTTAACCGCTGCGGCTATCAGTCCCTAAGCTTACAAACTACCTAAACTAACTTAAACATATTTATGGTAAGGATAACACACATACCCATGCCCGAGGGAGGACCCGAACCTCCGATGGCGAGCAGCTGCGAGCTACGTAGCAAGTACCATATAATGGTGGTGGACGAATGGTGTGCACAGGAGACGGACGTGCCTACTTCTATGTCGTTCAGAATGGCGCTTTGACTGCTCTGAGGTATAGAGACGAGAGCCTTCGACCTTTTGTTGTGCCCTACGGTGGTGACATAGGAGATGGGTTCCTTCTGGTGGACGATAACGCTCGCCCACACAGAGGTACACTAATAGCGACATGACTGAAGCTGAGGGAATTGAAGGAATGGAGTGGCCAGGTTGTTCACGGGACTTAAACCCGATTGAGCATGTCTGGGATGCATTTTGAAGACGCATTCCAGCCGGACCAGCACCTCTCACAACGGTTGCAGAACTGGATATTGCACTCGCAGAAGAATGGCCAAATATCCCTCAAGAGGCGATTTATAATCTCATACTATCCATTCCACGCAAGTGTACATCTGTGCTGGCCATCCGAGGTCATTATTCATCACATTAAAGGGCAATGAGAATAACTTTTTCTCTAGTATGGTAACCCCATGGTGTGTCACTATAGGTAAACACCATGAAAATGCCAAGTAGAGTTGTGGCAGCAGAATATCGTTCTGTATCACAAACATATTTCAACTGCAACAAATCAAATGTTTGTAAATCTATCGGACCAAACTGCGTGGTCATCAGTCCGTAGCTTACAAACTACTTAAACTAAGGGAAACTAACCTAAGGACAAACACACACACACACAGACACACACACACACATACACACACACACACACACACACGCTCCAGGGAGAACTCGAACCTCCGACGGCGAGCAACCGCGCGCTCCGCAGCGAGGCGCCTTAGACCGCTCGGCTACTCCTCCGCGGCTCAACTGTAACCACTATCTGAATAACATACGTTACCATATGTATATTGCGTATGATATCTCACCTGAACCCTTAATTGTTTTGAGCAGTGTAGTTAAATATAGAAGTAAGCAATTAACAAGGGCTAACACTACATGCAGAGGTGTAAAACTTGTAAATAGATAAGTGGACTAATTTATCCCAAAACAGTATTCGCAATCTCTGTCATCGAATGGATGCCAGAATCAGCACAAGTGTAGGCTACACCATGCGGTGTAGTGATTCAACATGATTCGGCATTTGGTACCTCATTACAAAAAATGTTCAAATGTTTGTACAACTTATGGGACTTAACTATGGGGTCATCAGACCCTAAGCTTGCAAACTACTTATGAACTAGCTAAGACTAAGGACGGCACAAATATCCATGCCCGAGGGGGGATTCGAACCCCCGACCGTAGTGGCCGTGCAGACCGTGACTGGAGCGCCTCAGTCCCCTCGGCCACCGCGGCCGGCGGTACCTCATTACAGCTTGAACTATTGATCTATAAAGGTAATTATTTCTTGTGCTCAATATACACTGTTTCAGCAATAGGTCTTGAGTGAATTGGAAAACTCTAAGAGGATGTAATAATTTTTATTTTCGGCAGTGAATCCTTAAGCGAATCACCTAGCGGGAAGCCTTGCAAGAACCAGTGGAAAAAATTCATTAGAGCGGAATAGAAATGCGTGGACTGATCACACAATATGACAAATCAGTTGCTTGTAAACGTCACAAGAAGGATATTACAAGGAATATCAAGATTTTTAAGAATCTATACAATATGCTGGCGTATAAAAATAGCAGAAATGACTATTAGCTTCTAATAGACGCATACGGAGCGCAGCTAAGAAAGTGGAACTTTGCCAGAAAAGGTCGCAGAATGCTCGGCGTAAGACGTCCAGGTGAGCAGACGGAGCAGCCTCGCAGCTTCTCTGGAGGCCGTCAGATTTCTCCGGCGGCGCTAACTAGGTTTGCCTTGGCGGTTGCACAGCACCGCTGCTGCCCAGTTAGGTCGCGCATATCGTTTGTTGTCCTCTGCCTGGACAGCTCTCCACCCAGAGACCACTGCGCTTATGTCATGGCCTTAACAGTCCCATAAAACTAACGAGATAATTCTGTAACATATATTAGGTGTTGTCTTACATACCATTTACAAAGCATGCTTACTTCACTACTCCCGTTCCTGAACGCCATTATTGATGCTGCCAAGTTTCCTTGAGAAAATAATGGATGAAAATGTGAATTAGGATAAGCGCATATCGTCATCTTAGAAAAAACAACTATGTAATTTGAAATAGCAGTTATTATAGCCAGGGCCCGCTGTAGCATTAAAGCCGTCCCGGACGAAAAAGTTGCAATGCCGCTCCTCATCAAACACGCCTTCAACGGAGGGTTGGAGTCATGATCCACACATTATAATAAAATATTTATATTTCTGATTTACAAATATCTAGACTTTGTGACTTAATTTTCATTATTATTGCTGTTGTTACTGTTGTAATCTTTTCGCACAAAATGACTATTCCGAATCATGACCCTCTTAAAACCGAAAGGCTGGATGGTGACCTTTCCCATCCAGAAAACCTCCATCCGCGCCTGCCCCTTGTAATGAGGTAATTTAAATATTTTATTTATTGAAATAAAATTTAAGTCTTTTAAATCATGTATTTAAATGGATATAAGTTAAAAATTGCATTATGTGCAAGTCTGACAGTGACACATCGCTAGAATAAACGAATAGACCATAATCTCATAGTTTCACAATTTACAAAAGTTAGGTAAACATACAAAGCACTGAAGAATTTTAAATGGGGAAGGAAGGGAGGAAGCTTGGAGTTTAACGTCCAATCGACAGCTTGATCATTAGAGACGCAGCTTTGCTCGGAGTGTTTGGTAAGGATGTGGAAGGAAATCGGCCGTGCCCTTTCAAAGGAACCATCCTGGCATTTGCCTGGAGTGATTTAGGGAAATCACAAAAAACCTTAATCGGGATGGCCGGAGGTGGATTTGAACAACCGTCCTTCCGAATGCGAGTCCAGTGTGTTACCACTGCGCCACCTCGCTCGTTCTTTTAAATGGAAACCATTTACAAAGTTACATTTTGTGTAAGTACGAAACGAAGGATCATTAAATAAACAATCAGTGTAATATAATTACTAAGTTTGTTGTACGTCTCTGTAGCTCAGTGACAGAGTCGCTGACCGCCGATGCGAGGAGCCCGGGTTCGATTCTCGGTAGGGGACTACGTGGTGTATGTGCTCATCAACACTTTCATCATTATCGACAGCAAATCGTCGAAGTGGCGCCAATAAGACGACTTGCAGCAGGCGACCCACCCCTATGGGGATATCCCGGCCACGGAAAGACGTACTATCATTTCACTTCCCTACGTTTGTTAATATCGGCGTTTCTAGCTTAGTAAGTCTTTTCTGGCGACCACCTTATTTTCATTATTTTCCACTCACCTACGCAGAACTTGGCGATCACACTGATCTGTGCGTGGAAGCAATATGCCCCGAAAGCACGGAACACTGCCAAACACTACGGAAGGGAGAAAAATTGACCGAAAAACTGTAGTATGAAACCAGAAATACAAGCCCTTCAAAGAGGCGATAACAGTGTCAGGTATATATTATAAAATGGTGCAAACAGAACCATTGAATAGCACTCCATAAACTTTACGCACAGAGGAAGAGAATTTATGGGCTTTAAGTGACCCTTAAAGACAAAAAGGTTCGAGACTAGAAATGATGAGCGGTCTAAAGAGTCTCGCTGCGGAGCACGCGGTTGCTCGCCGTGGAGGTTCGAGTCCTCCCTGGGACATGGGTGTGTGTGTTTGTCCTTACGTTAGTTTACCTAGGTTTAAGTAGTTTGTAAGCTACGGACTGATGACCACGCAGTTTGGTCCGATAGATCTACAAACTAGAAATGAACTATTGCACCAGTAAAAATTAAACCTTATTCGTAGTGTATTCCAAATTGTCAGCCGTTGGAAAAGTAATAATGCGATTCCCTATACATAAAGTGCAAAGAAACGTATAGTGTAAGAGATTAGGTAAGTAGGTATATTTTTTCAGTTTTGGTTTCTGGATTTTCAACGCTATAATACACTAAGCAAAACAAATTATACCTTAGAAAAGGGTCCATCCTATGAAGTCACAAAAATCTTTTCCTCACTTTTAATTCTGCGAACTGTCTAATAATCTCTTTTAAGTTTACTTCATCCTCTATTTGATGCTCAATCGCTAACAAGGCCAAATCATTGAATCGATTCTGCGTAGTTGTCAAGCGCAAAAAGTTCTGTTTTGATTTTAACTAGCTGTAAACTCCGCGTCACACTCTCGTAGTCCACCCCCCCTTCTCCCCTCTTTCGCTCTGTTCGTTTCCATCTTTCCCTCGATCGGCAAAGTTTTCTGCAAGGTTCAAATGTTTGTAGGATCTATGGGACTTTACTACGGGGTCATCAGTCCCTAAACTTACAAACTACTTATGAACTAGCTAACACTAAGGACGGCGCAAATATCCATGCCCGAGGGGGGATTCGAACCCCCTACCGTAGTGGCCGTGCAGACCGTGACTGGAGTGCCTCAGTCCCCTCGGCCACCGCGGCCGGCTTTCTGCAAGGTACCCTTTGTCATGTACCATACAAACATTTATGTTACCCAGTGATCTTCCTCTTGGTTTAAACGTCATGCGTGCAAAAATTCATAAAGATTGGAGCAAAATTATGCATTTTGTAAAATTGCGTAATTTAAGTACCGTCCACCATGCACCGAACGAAATTTTATACAGACAGGACATGTTTTTAAGTGTAGTGTACAAAATTTCATCAATATCGGAAAAAACTATAGATTTCTATGCAATAGAAACGCAGGGTCACATTTAAAAACGCGCTTTGTTGATCTCTAAAATTCCACTTTTATTCCACATAACCCTTGTTCTGAGAATAACAAAAACAACAACAAAAAAAGGACCTGTGAGATCGGTCGAGCCGTTCTCAAGTTATGGCGCGACCAGGGTATTTAGGGATCCATTTTTATGTTGCAAAGTACTCTCCTCCATGAACCGTATGAAACTTAAGGCAGACGGTGACCTTCTTGTTTTGAAAGTCAAGCGTGCGAAATTTCGTGAAGATCGGAATGAAACTATAGATTTCGTGAGTCTGTAGGAGAAGTATGCTCCGCCATGCACCTATCACAAAATACTTTCTTAGCTGACGTTTTCTACCTACAAACTAAATTCCTGCCAAATTTCAGCTTCATAGGTGAACTAGTTTTGGAGATTTCGTGTTTAGTCAGTGAGTTAGTGAGTGTCCTTTCGCTTTTATATACCGTGTGATCCAAAAGTCAGTATAAATTTGAAATCTTAATAAATCACGGAATAATGTAGATAGAGAGGTAAAAATTGACACTCATGCTTGGAATGACATGGGGTTTTATTAGAAACAAAATAAAAAAGGGTTCATATGGCGCTTCATCTGATCAGAAAAGCAATAATTAGCATAGCAAATTAAGACAAAGCAAAGATGATGTTCTTTACAGGAAACGCTCAATATGTTCACCATCATTCCTCAACAACAGCTGTAGTCAAGGAATAATGTTGTGAACAGCACTGTAAAGCATGTCCGGAGTTATGGTGAGGCATTGGCGTCGGATGTTGTCTTTCAGCATCCCTAGAGATGTCGGTCGATCACGATACACTTGCGACTTCAGGTAACCCCAAAGCCAATAATCGCACGGACTGAGGTCTGGGGACCTGAGAGGTCAAGCATGACGAAAGTGGCGGCTGAGAACACGATCATCACCAAACGACGCGCAAGAGATCTTTCAAGCGTCTAGCAATATGGGGTGGAGCGCCATCCTGCATAAAAATCGTACGCTGATCTAGCACCATTCCTCATTCTGATAATACAGCTTCACTAAAAGCGCCTTTTCAGGTTACGTCAACATGTTACGACTGCTGGTGCATCTGATTCTCTCTCTCATTGCAGCTCCTTTTACACACGATTTTCATGCGTAGTCACTGACGTTTTGCTGTCCAGCGCCATCTGTTGGACATTTTTGAAACTTTTTTTTAGTTCTAATAAAACCCCATGTCATTCCAAGCATGTGTGTCAATTTTTACCTCTCTATCTACACTATTCCGTGATTTATTAAGTTTTCAAATTTATACTGACTTTTTAATCGCCCGGTAAAAAGAGATTAAAAAACAGATTGCTTGATTTTGGATGCAAGACAATTAAGGGATATTTGCAGACAAAAATAAATAGTAACGTGCTAATCTGTAATGCTAACTCTATTTGATAGGTCATGATGCGACAGTTTTATGGCATCTAAAACTGTTGTGAGCGGTAGCGTTTTATAATTTTGTGTGTGTGTGTGTGTGTGTGTGTGTGTGTGTGTGGGTGGGTGGGCGTGGGTGTGGGGGGGGGGGGGATGTCAGTTACAAAACGCTTCATAAACGTCCGAAATTACATGCAAGCTTTGTTGCAGGTCCCTAACTACTGCCATTTTCCAATAATTGACGCATTAATCTGGGAATTTTCACTTGATGTCCTCTCATTATTTATGACGTCATATCTCCTGAGCAATGTGTCGTGCTCTTTCGTTTTTGGGATCAGGAACCTTCGTGGGCGTACGGCGAACAGTTTCATTGCAATCGAATGAATAGTTTGTGAACACATAGAGGACATACAGACAAACATTCGTATATAGATTTGGAAAAACTCCTTTCCCCACTCGCAATGCTTATAGGGATGGTGCGGAAAAATTACTCAAATGTTTTTTGAATTTATGGGTTTAACTTCTTTGGTTATCAGTCCCTAGGCATACAAACTACTTAAACTATGTTAAACTAACCTAAGGACAATGCACACACCCATACTCTAATCTCCGATGGCGAGCAACCGCGCTCTCCGCAGCAGGGAGCCTTGCGCTCGACCACTCCACCGCGGCGATGGTAAGCAATATTATTAGCGCAATGCTAAGGTTCGGGGCAAAATGTAGGGTTGTTAATTTCACTGGGCTTTCCTTTTTAACCAAAAGCATAGAAACAGGAGACCGAACTCCGAAACCACTATCTAGTCACTCGTTGATCATTCTGGGACAGTAATAGAAGAAAGCAAACGGAAAGCTGAAGTTCTAAATTTAACCTTTAAGAAATCTTTCACGCAGGAGGACCGCACATGTGTACCATCATTTGACCAATGTACTAACTCTGAAATGGAGGACATGGTAATAGGTATTTCCGGTGTAGAGAAACAGCTGAGAGATCTAAATGCAAAAAAAGTCTCCTGATCCAGATGGAATACCATTTCGGTTTTACAAAGAGTATTCTGCGGCATTGGCCCCTTACTTAGCTTGCATTTATCGCGAATCTTTAATTCAGCACAATGTTCCAAGTGATTGGAAAAAAGCGCAGGTGACTCCCCTTTATAAGAAAGGAAAGAAACTGACCCACCTAATTGCAGGCCATTATCGTTGACATCAGTTTCCTGTAGAATTTTGCAGCATATTCTCACTTCGAATATAGTACATTTCCTTTAGACGGAAAAGCTTCTTTCTACGAATCAGCATGAGTTTAGGAAATATCTTTCAAGTGAAGCTCAGCTTGCCCTTTTCTCACATGACATGCAAGCCATGGATGAAGGGCAACAGGCGGATTGTGTTTTTCTCGATTTCAAAAAGGCGTTTGACGCAGTGTCCCACTGAAGACTGCTAACGAAGATATGAGCATATGGATTAGGTTCACAGATTTTTGAGTAGCTGAAAGACTTCCTGTGGTGTCGCACAAGTATAAAGTGCGCGCCACCTACTTTCGCCGTGCGCCGCCATGCACGCACGGCGCGGCATTCTAACGACGTCAGCCACGAGCGCCCTCTGCGACAACTCCGCTCGTGGCCACGACTGAACGACATCGTTCACTTGGGACTGAGATAGGAACCAGTTAACACTTCGGAATCAGATAGGCACCAGTGAAGACTTGGCTATCGGATAGGCACTAGGCAGGCCTCTAGCTCAACTATGTATCAGCATTCTGCAGTACTGAGCTATGTAAAAGTTAAGTATTACTAAGACTCTAAGAAATATATATCTCGTTCTAATTTACTCTAGTGTTTCTAGTTTCTGCTGTCCCACTGGCTGCTCACCTTCGTACCTGCACAAGCGTGCATCCTTGATTCGTGTGTCGGTCTCTTTCTACTCGGCCACCAACACCTACGATGGAAATGAGACACAAAAGTGGCGACGAGGCTGGGACACAAAAGTGGCGACGAGGAACGATAGACGAACCTTGGACCAGCCCGCTTGCAGCAGCCAGACAGCAGCAGTCGGAGCACACAGAAATTGCTCCCGCCCTCCCACCCTTATTATAAGAATTTTGGGGGAACATATTCTGTTACTTGTGTTGTGGACTTTTTTTGTTGCAGAGCGTCCTCTTTCATATTGCATTTGTGTTTTGTTATAAGTTAATTGTATGCACAGCGCCTAATCGGTCAGCATGGTCACTACCCCGAACCCAAACTTAATGGAAATTATTTAGTTACAGATGGCGCAAATCACGCAACTACTTCAAGCTGTGTCCCAGTTAACAGCGCAAGCAGCTAACCGTCAACAGCCGTCGCTTCAGCAGCCCGCACCTGCTGCTGCACCGCTCCCTACATTCTGCCAGTACAACGAACGTGAGGAAGAAAGAAACGACTACTTCGCTCAATTTCAAGAACTCATCTCAGCTCATCAAATTACAGGTCAGAGAGTGAAGAACCTTTTCTTATCGATTGTGGGCTCCCAGACCTTCGTATTACTGCAGAAACTTTTCCCCCACGCATCTCCTCGTGATGTAGACTTTGAACAGATTGTAGATGCACTGAATGCTCATTATGAGAGAAAAGTTCTTGTAGCCGCTGCGCGGTACCAATTTTTCAGACTGAAAAAATCACCGGAACAGACCCACATGCAATGGATTACGGAATTGAAGGGCTTAACCCGCCAATGTAAATTTACTTGCTCTTGTGGACTTTCTTATAGTGACGTTATGTTAAGAGATGCAATTACACAGGACCCCAGAATTAGGGCAGCAATTCTAAAACAATCTGACCCTTCATTAGACAGTGTACTGCAGCTTATTGAAGCGCATGATACCTTTGACGTAGCAGATGTAGAAATGCAAAGCCACAGTGTAAATTCAGTGCGCCGCAACGGACGTTTTCCTAGCCGTAGTTCTCAGTATAGCAGTAGTAATTCTTTAAATTCTACCGGCCGTGCTGAACAGACAGTGAACAGTAGCCAGTGTAAAAGTGTGACACAAAGATCGCCCTGTCGTGTTAGAAACAGTAATTTTAATAACGGGCGCCAACGCTCATTTCAGAAAAATGTTCGTAAGTCTTGCCCTCAGTGTGTATCTCGCCACAAGCGTGCGCATTGCCTTAGTCGCAACGCAACCTGTTATCAATGTGGCAAAACAGGACACGTACAGACAGTGTGTATGCAGAATGTAAACTCAAAGAACGGTAACGTTAGGAACGGTGCTTCGCGGAGTGCGAGAACAGTGCATGCAGTAAATGTCATACACGCTGTGGACTTGAATTGTGCTTCTGTTGGTTTTCAAATGCAAGAACAATTTTCTCCGCCTCGGCAAAACTATGTAGCGAGCCACGTAGCAAGCGCCGCCGAGCGCGTAAAACTGTGCAACGGAAAAAGGTTCGGGACAAGCAAAATGACTCTGTACAGTGCAATCCTGTAGTGAACTTAGTGCCTCTTGCAACGTCTCATTGTAATAGTGCCCAGCACTGTGTAGCTAGTGACAGTAGACTTGATGTAGCTACTCAAAAGTTTAATGCAGTAGTTAGTGAATCTGTAGTAGCCTCGCATTGCGCGGACGCCGATCCGGCGGTAGTGCCATCTAGTGACAGTGTTGTTAATCCGCTGTGTGCCGATCCTGCGCCGCTTCCTTCACTACGTAGCCCGCGCATGCGCAAGTGCAGCAAACAACCGGTGTCAGATGTTGCCCACATTAGTGCACCTGTCGAGCGCCACAAGCAAAAACTTTTTGTGACTCTTTGCATAGAAAATAACACTGAAATTTCAGCTTGATACTGGTTCTGCTGTCACATTGATGAATAAAGATACGTATGAACTTCTGGGTTAGCCAAAATTGTCGCCGTCTCAACAAGTGCTAACAGCATATACAGGTCAAAATATTCCCGTGCTAGGAACGTGTAGCCTGCCCGCCTCTTTCCAAGGTGTAACAAAAAAGTTGCTTTTGTAGTTCTTCAGGCCAAATCTACACATAACATTTTTGGACTAGATGCATTTGACTTGTTTGGTTTATCAATTCAAAGAGATGTGCTTCAAATTTCGTCAGTAGTGACTCAGGACAAAATAAATGCATTGTGTGAAAAATATAGTGACTTATTTTCCCCAGAACTATGTTGTGCAAAAGACTTCGTGGCAACATGTAACTTTAAAAAAATCTGCAGTAGCAAAATTTCGTAAAGCTAGACCAGTGCCTATCGTAATGCGTGATACAGTTGCCGAAGAACTTAAACGTTGGCAAGATAGTGGGGTGATTTCTCCTGTTTCTGCGAGTCAGTGGGCCTCGCCTTCAGTAATTATAACCAAGCCGTCAGGAAAACTTCGTCTCTGTGCGGACTTCAAATCAACAGTGAACAGTCAAACAATTGTAGACACTTATCCCTTGCCCAGACCTGACGAACTAATGGACAAATTAGGACAGTCTCGCTTCTTTTCTAAGATTGATTTAGCAGAGGCATACCTACAAATTCCGCTTGATGACGAGTCAAAAAATTTTTTCGTCATTAATACTCACATGGGCCTTTTTCAATTTCAACGCCTACCCTTTGGCAGTTCTTCCGCCCCCGCTATTTTTCAGCGTTTTTTGGAACAGCTGACAGTTTCTGTACCGTGTTGTTCGAACTATTTAGATGATATTGTTGTATCAGGACGTACAGTTGAACATTTAGCAAACCTGGAGTGCCTTTTCAAAGTGTTGACTGCAGCAGGTCTACGTTGTAATAAAGCAAAGTGTTCGTTTTTTCAAACTGAAATAGAGTAACTAGGCCATGTGATTAATGCCCAAGGAATCCATGCCTTACAGTCACATCTTCGAGCAATCAAAGACTTGCCTCCTCCTAAGAATGTGCATGAATTGCAAGCAGTAATGGGAAAGCTTAACTATTATTTCAGATTTATTCCCAATGCCTCTCAGATTGCAGCTCCACTGCATCACTTACGTAGGAAGAATGTTCCTTTTGTATGGTCCAAAGATTGCCAGGTTGCCTTTGACAACTTAAAGTCTGCACTACTCAGTGATGCATGTTTGATTCCCTTTGACCCAAAGAAGCCTGTAGTGCTAGCAGTCGATGCCTCGTCGTATGGTCTGGGTGCAATATTGTCACATCATATTGGATCTCACGATCTACCTATTGCCTTTGCATCCAAGATACTGACGCCAACGCAACTGAATTACAGCCAGATAGAAAAGGAGGCCTTAGCAATCATTTATGGCGTCACAAAGTTTCATCATTATCTCTATGGCAGAAAATTCTATTTGTTGACAGACCACAAGCCTCTCACGTCGTTGTTCTCACCCACAAAGCCAATTCCGCCACGAACGGCACAAAAGCTTCAGAGATGGTCCTTAATACTGTATAATTATCAGTATGAGATTTTGTACCGACCTACCACTCAACACGCCAACGCGGACACACTTTCCCGACTTCCGGTTGGCCAGGATGTGTCATTTGATTCTTCGGAAATGGCATGTTGTCAGACAGACTCCAGAGATGCTTCCGCTGTCACTGACTTCCATTTGAACTCTCGTCGGGTTGCACAAGAAACAGCTGCGGATGCAGACCTAAGTGTGGTAGCACGTTTTGTTCGCTCAGGGTGGCCTGCCAGAGCCGAAGACATTGAGAGGCCTCTGGTTCGACTTTATTTTGCACAACGTCATGCATTATCTTTAAGTCACGGTGTTCTATTGTTGCATACTGACAACGACCAAACAAGAGTGATTGTTCCTCGTTCCCTGCAACGAGAAGTGTTACGCCTCCTGCATCAAGGACATTGGGGTATTGTTAGGACAAAGCAATTGGCCAGACGTCATTGTACATGGGTTGGTATGGACGTCACAGTGTACAGTTTGTGCGGAGCATCAGGCGGCACCTCCGCAACGTTTCTCAGGCTGGCCACGCCCCAAGGGACCATGGCAACGTTTACACATTGACTTTGCCGGACCTTTCTGGAATACGCGCTGGTTAATTGTTGTCGACGCTTTCAGCAAGTTTCCTTTTGTGATTGCCATGAACTCAACGACGGCGTCTAGAACAATCAGTGCCTTAACATCTGTGTTTTGCATCGAAGGCTTGCCTGAAGCTATCGTCAGTGACAATGGACCTCCGATTGTTAGTGCGGAATTTCAACAGTTTTGTCGTATGAATGGCATTCAGCATATCACCACCGCACCTTTTCACCCTCAGTCCAATGGTGAAGCAGAACGTTTCGTTCGAACATTCAAGTCTCACATGGAAGAGATGAAAGGTCAGCACTCCAGGCAGAAAGCTCTTCAAATTTTCCTGCCTACGTATCGGTGCATGCCACGTGACGGCCCGTCTCCTGCCGAGCTGCTACACGGCCGCCGTCACCACACTCTCCTTCACCTGCTGCAGCCTCCCACGCACCGAGTCGGTTCGTATGGCGCTACGCGTTTTCAGGTTTCTACGCCGGTGCTGTACAGGGTGTTTGCTGGTATGAAGAAGACATGGTTGCCAGGCATCATTCAGCGCGTGCTCGGCCGCAATATGTACGTTCTTCCACAGGGTCGGAGCTGCGGCGCCACGCAAACGAATTGCGCCTGCACAGGCCGCGCGATCCTGTCTCGGGTTTCTTGATTCCAGAAACAGTTCACTGCCAGGGAGCACAGCCACATCGCTCGCCGCCGAGCCCAGCGTCCCCGGACTACGAGATCGTACCCATGGAGGTGGACGCGTCTCCTACGCAGTCCGTCTCTCCGCTTCCGTCGCCTCCGTCGCCGCCGCAGCTGACAGCGTCACCGAGAAGACTCCGGGACCGTGCGTGCCCCCGCCGCCTGGGCCACGCACCTCAGAAGAAGATGACATGCTCCCTCTGGGCGTGCGCCCTTCCCCAGGTTTTGGTGGGTTTCCCGGGGGATCGCAAGGTGGATGCCGGTTCACGGACGGCGTCTCGATCCCAGCCTCAGCTACGACGCCCGTCCCACCAGTAACGCCCCCGCCCAGGCCCTCCTCCCAGTGCCGTCGCCGTGGATCTCAGCCCTACGCCACGACGGCGCGGCGGTTTGGGGGGGGGGGAGGGGTGTGGTGTCGCACAAGTCTAAAGTGCGTGCCATCTACTTTCGCCGCGCGCCGCCATGCACGCACGGCGCGGCGTTCTAACGACGTCAGCCACGAGCGCCCTCTGCGACAACTCCGCTCGTGGCCACGACTGAACGACATCGTTCACTTGGGACTGAGATAGGAACCAGTTAACACTTCGGAATCAGATAGGCACCAGTGAAGACTTGGCTATCGGATAGGCACTAGGCAGGCCTCTAGCTCAACTATGTATCAGCATTCTGCAGTACTGAGCTATGTAAAAGTTAAGTATTACTAAGACTCTAAGAAATATATATCTCGTTCTAATTTACTCTAGTGTTTCTAGTTTCTGCTGTCCCACTGGCTGCTCACCTTCGTATCTGCACAAGCGTGCATCCTTGATTCGTGTGTCGGTCTCTTTCTACTCGGCCACCGACACCTACGACGGAAACGAGACACAAAAGCGGCGACGAGGCTGGGACACAAAAGTGGCGACGAGGATGGGACACAGAACTTCCTAAGTAATAGAACGCAGTACGTTGTTCTCGACGGCGAGTGTTCATCAGAGATGAGTGTATCGACAGGCTTGCCCCAGGGGAGTGTGATAGGACCGCTATTATTTTGTATATATATGGTCTGATAGACAGAGTAGCTTGCAATTTGCTTCTGTTTGCTGATGATGCTATGGTGTATGGGAGGGTGTCGTCTTTGATTGACTGTAATAGCATACAGGATGACGTAGACGAAATATCTAGTTGGTGCGAAGAATAGCAGCTAGCTCTTAATGTAGGAAAATGTAAGGTGATGCGCATGAGTAGGAAAAACAATCCCATAATGTTCGAATACAGCATTAGCAGTGAGTTTCTTGATGCAGTCCCGTCGTTCAAATTTCTAGGCGTAACATTGCAGAGCGATATGAAATGGAACGAACATGTAAGGACAGTTGTGAGTAAGGCGGACAGCCGACTTCGGTTTATTGGGAGAATTTTGGGAAGATGTACTTCATCTGTAGAGGAGAACGCGTATAAAAGGCTTGTACGACCACGTCTTGAGTATTGCTCTAGTGTTTGGGACCCGCAGCAGATCAGTTTAAAGGAAGACATAGAAGCTGAGAGTAGTACGATCTTGCTGCCGTCTATTTACATTTCGCGTAATGATCACAAGGACAAGATAAGAGAAATTAGGAAAGAAAATGCCTAGTAGCGGAAGTATGTATGTGGATGTAGAAAGCGGGGTAGCGCAGTGGTTATACACTGGACTCCCATCCGTCAGTTCGGTGGTTCAATTTTTTGGAACTTTAAAGCTTCCATGAACACAAAGAATCTGAAATAATTGTGGTATAATGTGCTTATTTCGTTCGACTAGGTCAGTACTTTTAGGTTTGTTCTGATTTCCATTTCAAAATTAATTTCTTTTACTATATATGGAGATATCTGCTTGTTGCACTGGTCCAGATGGCTATTTATCTGTTTGTGGTCGCGGTGGAGTGGCCGAGCGCTTCAAGGCGCCTTGCTACGGAGCGCGCAGTTGCTCATCGTTGGAGGTTCGAGTCCTTCCTCGGGTATGAGTGTGTTTGTTCGTCCTTAAGTTAGTTTAATTTAGTTTAAGTAGTTTGTAAGCCTAGGGACTGATAACCAGAGCAGTTAAGTCCCATAGATTTACATTTGAAACTATTTATAATTTCAAAAATAACCCAACATTACCTTAGAATCAATATATTTATTGGCAAAGAAATACATAGTATTCCAGCGGAGTGTGCGCTGATATGACTCTTCCTGGGGGATGAAAATTTTAAAAGTTTAATAAAAATGTTTTTAAATCTATCGGACTCAACTATTAGCTTACAAATTAGTTATACTAAGGTAAACTAATCTACCTCATAGTAACACAAGGTGGCTATCATTTATGCCTGCAATTGAAAGAATTTTGAAAAAGTACGAGGCTCTTAAATCTTACTTCGTGTCTGAAACTAATGTTCCGATTACAGTTAAGATTTTCTTGGAGAATCCCTTGGCGGAGGTTACCTATAGTTTGTACATAGTGTCTCCAATTACCTACACAAATAAATATTACGTATTGAAGGTAAAAAAAACCACTTTCGCAGAAGTGTATTCTGTCCTCACTGATATTGTGTCAAGTCTGCAAGACAGGACTAAAAATAATTTCGTTCCCATAAAAGTAAGAGATTACATCTCTAAATGTGACAATGACCAAGTTGTTCACACGTTCAGGAAAAACATGAAAGCTTTTTATACTGTATTTAGTGATGACATTAGCAAGTGAATGAGGCAGTATGATGAATGTAGACGTACTGTATTATGTTGGTTAATTCTAAACAAGGAAGTTGATTGGGAAATTGTGGAAAATACTGTTGCTTACTTGAGGAACAGAAAAAGTTATTGTGAATGCGTTGAATTATTTGATGAGGTAACTCGCCTAAAAGGTTTCTGTGTAAACAGTTGAAATCCGAAACTGGACAAACATTGTTTGAGAGAGAGAGAGAGAGAGAGAGAGAGAGAAAGGTATCTGATAGATAGTGTGAGTTTATGAATAATCGTTTTGGAGATGAATATTCAGATCTTTTCAAAGCTGTTCAGAACTTTTAGCAATCCCTGCCCACAATGACGCTGTGGAGAGACTATTTACATTGTTAAATATACAATGGAATGATGAAAATCTTCAAATGTTCGTAAATCTAAGGGACTTAACTACGTTTGTCATTAGTCCCTAAGCTTACAAACTTCTCACACTAACTTAAAGTAACTTGTGCTGAGGACAACACAAACACCCATACCCGAGGGAGGACTCGAACCCCCGACGGCGAACGGCCTCACGCATCGCAGCTGGGAGCCTTAGTGCGTACGGCTATTCTGCCGCGGCGAATGATGAAAGAAATCAAATTTTTCTACAATGCGTAAGGGATTTATTGATCATTAGTTACAAATATAAAGATATCACTTCCTCTCAGTTCTATGACAATATCAAAACTAACAAAGAATTACTTAAGAAAATTCGAGGGAATCAGAAATATGATGATGTAAAAAAGAGCCGATGTGGTTGAAATAAAGATTTTCTGTAATACCCCCGGTTTTTTATTTTGGAAATCTGGTAACACCGTGGGAAAATGCTCCTTCTCTTTCGGCTACCGTACTACGCCACAGCAAATCAATAACAGGGAAGCTGCTACAGACTCTTACACAATATGCAAAAGCGTAAAATAATTAAAATAAACGTCACGCCCACATACGAGAATCTTACGAGACCCTACAAACCGTGTGCCTACTATTGCGAGGCCACAGCCACTTGCCGTATCCGTTCAATGTTGTGGGCTATCGGTAAGTCGGCGATACGCCGTACAGTGGAAACCGGACTGAGTAAAGATAGAACTGCAAGGTTAGAAATACTGCCGAATGAGCCCTACTAGAACACGTATTTGCAGACAGAAAGAAACCGTAGCGACTGAAATGTATTCCACACTCTGTGTATAACCGATTTGCGCCAGTGAGGGTAAGAAATTAGAGGATTGAGAATACTGAAAATAACTGTTGGAGCTCCGAGAGCGTACATTCCAGGGAATCGAGGGACGAATTACTTGCTTCCACATACGAATCGTGCAATGACGACAAGAAAATCAGTGAAAGTACAGCTCACAGGAATGTTTGCCGATAATCATGCATCCTACGCGCTTTTCACAAATGTAACACGAAAGAGGAGGCAAGGCAGTGGTTGCAGAAAAAGTTTACTGCCAGTGGTAACACACAAAAGCTTACGTAAAAAAGTGTGAGGGGTGGCTCACGAGTGTGTGAATTTCAACGCCATGGTAGAGCCACAATACCTTATGTTGATAAAATTCACTGGAGAGCCAAAGAAACTGGTATAGCCATGCGTATGCAAACACAAAGATATGTAAACACTCAGAGGACGGCGTTGCGGTCTGCAGCACAACAGGTGTCTGGCGCAGGAGTTGTTGCCAACCCACAAGCGGGGAGGAAAGCAGGGGTGGACGCAGGGACGCAGACGGAAGAAGAAGTCACACCGACTGGCGTTCCCACGGTCCTTGCAGCAATGCAGGAGGCCGAGGGGCCGGCCGCGGTGGCCGAGGTGACTGAGGCGCTGCAGTCACGGTCAGCACGGCCACTACGGTCGGGGGCATGGATATTTGTGCCGTCCTAGTTTGTAAGTAGTTCATAAGTAGTTTGTAAGTTTAGGGACTGATGACCCCGTAGTTAAGTCCCATAAGCTTAACAAACATTTGAACATTTTGAGGCCGAGGGGCGCACATGGAGGTGGACACACCTCCTCCCGGACACGAAGAGTCCGAAGACGAGGAGGACATTTCGTTTGGATCTGGAGCACGACGACCACAGAAACTGTGGCCGTGGAGGACGAGCCTCCGGAACCGGAAGAGTGCTTGCTCATGCCGGACAAGTACAGTGTCAAGAAAGTTCTGGACAAGCTCGTCTCCGAGACTGGACATACCCTCACCTAGACAATCCCTATCCTTTCCTTCCGTCCCATCTTAAACCCAGTCTCCCTCACAAACCCGTCCGTCTCCCTCAGCATCTGAGAGAACACCTATCCCCGATCCTGTCCAACAAGGACTTCCCATCCCATCTTTTCCCATAATCAGTGGGAAATCATCTGCCGCGTGGCAGATGAGTACACCAGATGGGAGAAAAGAAACCCGCGCCCTAGTGGAGCACGCGGGAATGCACACCGCTAGCTGTTGCTAGCAGCTAGGATCCCATTATTTTCTATTTTGTGTTGCAGGACCAACAAAATTATGACAATTCAAGAAGTCAGGATATATCTACACCATCAAGATAGGAAAAAAGAGGAACAGCAAGTAATTGCTTATACTCTAATACTTCGGGCCAAGGTCGAGGCCCGTTCATAAGAGCGTCAGCGGCGCAGGAATTAGATCGGCTACTGCTGCTACAGTGGCAGGTTATCACGATTTAAGGGAGTCTGAACGCGGTGTTATTGTCGGCGCACGTGAGATGTGACACAGCATCTCCGAAGCAGCGATGAGTTGGGATTTTCCCGAACGACAATTTCATGAGTACACCATGGATGTCGGGAACACGCTAAAACATCACATCTCAGACATCGCTGTGGCCGGAAAAAGATCCTACAAGAACTGGACCAACGAGGACCGAAGAGACTTGTTGAACGTGACATAAGTGCAACACTTCCGAAAATTGCTGCGGATTTTAATATTGGGCTGTTAAAAATGTCAGCATGCGAACCATTCAACCAAACATCCTCATTATGGGCTTCCAGAGCCGAAGGCCCACTCGTGCTGACTGCACGGTGGCCGAGGGACTGAGGCGCTCCAGTCACAGCCTGCACGGCCACTACGGTCGGGGGTTCGAATCCCCCTCGGGCATGGATATTTGTGCCGTCCTTAGGCTTAGCTAGTTCATAAGTAGTTTGTAAGTTTAGGGACTGATGACCACATAGTTAAGTCCCATAAGCTATACAAACATTTGAACACGAAGCTTACGTCTCGCCTGGGCTCGTCAACACCGACATTGGACTGTTGATAACTGGAAACATGTTGCCTGGTCTGACGAGTCTCGTTTCCAATTGTATCGAGTGGATGGACGTCTACAACTGTGGAGACAACCTGATGAATCCATGGACCCTGCTTGTCACCAGGGGACTGTTCAAGCTGGTGGAGGCTGTGTGACGGTGTGGGGCGCGTAAAGTTGGAGTTATATGGGATCCCTAATAAGTCTAGTTACGACTATGACAGGTGACACGTACGTACACATCCTAGTTGATAACCTGCATCCATTCATGTCCATTGTGCTTTCCGAGGGGCTTGGGCAATTCCAGCAGGACAATTCGACAGCCCACATGTTAAGAATTGCTATAGAGTGGTTCCAGGAACACACTTCTGAGTTTAAACACTTCCGCTGGCCACCAAACTCCCCAGACATGAACATGGTTGAGCATATCTGGGATGCCTTGCTACGTACTGTTCAGAAGAGATCTCCACCCCTCGTACTCATACGGATTTATGGTCAGCCTTGCACGACGTATGGTGTCAATTATCTCCAGCACTACTTCGGATGTTAGGCGAGTCCATGCCACTTCGTTTTGCGGCACTTTGGTGTGATTGCGGGGACCCTACACAATATTGGCTCTTCACTGTATGTTACCATGTTGTGGCTAGTGATCTGGTGTGAGAAGAAGCAAAAATAGTGATTAAAACCACGTAACAGTGAAATAAATCATAATTGATACCAGATTAATAATCCGCGATCCTTTTTGTAACAAACGACGGTGAAATAATTAATGAGCGCCTAAGTACTCTCTTATGGCGTCCGCATGATCCAATCCTCTGCTGCTGCTACGACTGCCCAAATACTCCGGACACACACTAATCGCTAGCACAAGCGGTGGCATATGCGATGTGTTGTTGTGAGGAAGTGCATTAAAGTGGGGATGGGATATCACCCACGATTGTGTGGCAGGCGTTTTAGAATAACAGTCATGCGCTCTCAGGGTCCAACAGGAAACGAGCGGTTCCAATGGCCGTGCCGTGACTCAGTAAATAAACCACACAAGAATTAATTCGTTGGTTGAATTTTTGAAACGGACTAAACTACTCGTACAAAGGTCATCTGTTCGTTTTTCCGTTAATACAGTGTACAATAAAAGTCACTAAATATTCGTAAGACATTGTATTAAACTACATTCAAGCTTATAAACTGAGTAACACGCCAAAAATAAAAGCAGCAACTAAAATGGAATAAAGGAAACGATTTAAAACAACCGAAGGGTCTACGCTGGGTGATCACAGAAATAAAAAGGGATGATCCAGCGACGGCCGCAGTAACCAAGCGGTCTGCGGCGCGCCAGTCACGGTCTGCACGGCCACTACGGTCGGAGGTTCGAATCCCCCCTCGGGCAGGGATATTTGTGCCGTCCTTAGTACTAGCTAGTTCACAAGTAGTTTGTAAGTTTAGGGACTGATGACCCCGTAGTTAAGTCCCATAAGCTCTACAAACATTTGAACATTTTGGATGATCCAGCCACTACGTAACATGTTAAAATATCCACACGAATTAGTTCAACCTACGTTGATTTGATTTGATTTTTTCAGGGACGCCAATACATTCTTGGTCCAACCCGCCACTGCCCGCATCGAAACTAAGTTTATTGTGCGGTATCGCTCCCTGTATATCTAATAAAGCCAACCAATGCCGTTGAACAGTGCAAGGAGTCCCTTTACCAGTTCTTTATTAGACACAATTTCTTCGGGTCTGGTTTTCCCAAACGTTCTGTGCCTCTTACTCTCCAATGCAATGCATTCGAAGATTAGATGTGATGCAGTTTCATCACCGTCATCACAGATCCTACATTTAGGGTCCTCTTCTGTTATTCCCATTGTATGTAGGTGTTTTCTGAAATTCCCATGGCCTGTCAGCAATCCAACCATGAGTCTAATCTCTCTCTTGTTCAGGCCCAGGATTGCAGAGCTTCTTTTAAAACATGGATTTGGCATCATTACCTTGCCATGTTTTTGTTGACAGACTTTGGTCCAATATTCTACGTGCTGTCTTCTGAGCCAGTTACGTAGCTCCAATTTGATCATTGCCTTGGTGATTGTCAGGACAGGTTCCGGTCCAATAAATGGAGTCTCTGCCCCCATCCTGGCTAATCTGTCGGCATGTTCGTTGCCACTGATCCCCGAGTGGCCAGGGACCCACAATAGGTTTACTCTATTGTTTTCCCGTAGCTCCACCAGAGCCCTGTGACATTCTGCAACAATTTTAGACCTTGTTGCAGGAGGTGCCAGTGAACTCAGGGCTGCCTGGCTGAATAGATATAGATGCTACGATCTTTGTAGCACCTACGCAAATTCTCCTCCACACACGCCCTGATGGCAGTGATTTCGGCCTGGAATACTGAGGCCAGTTTTCCTAGAGAGATGACGCCCTCCAGTCTTGACTGCACCCCGTATACCCCGGCCCCAACGCCTTGGTCTGATTTTGACCCATCAGTGAACCAGACAATATCCCCCGTACGGTGTCGAACTATTTTATCCCACTGCTCCCTACTTCCAATTGTTATATTGAAAGGTTTGTTGAAGCAGTATGGGGTTATAATATAGTCTGCTGGCATTTTCCCAACCTTTCCTATATTTACCTCGCTCACTATTTTAGTGTGATTCTGGATATCCCAAAGAGTTCCAGTTGTTGCAAGTTTTGAGTCTGTATGCACCAGCCGCTGCCTCCATCTTGAACCAAAAGTGTAATGGGGGCATATCCAGCACGGTATCCATCCCAGCAGTTGGTGTGCTGCTAATTCCGCCTGTTATGGCTAAGCAGGCAAATCTCTGCACCCTACCAAGCTCCTTAGCAGCAACCTTCTGTTCTACCTTCTTCCACCACACGACCGCCCCATAGGTGATCCTGGGTCTAATCACCGTGGTGTATATCTAGTGCATACCCTTGGGGCTCAGGCCCCAATTTTTGCCACAAGCTCTCCTGGTACTTACAAAAGTACCTTTTGCCTTGGAGCAAATATTCCTAATGTGAGGGGTCCCTAGATATTTCACTGTCCCCTTCACAGGTAGCGCTTCATTGAAGAGCACCAGTATTGCACAATGTCCATTGCACCTTGTGGCATATTCTTCACTGTGTCAGCAAATTTGCCAAGTATTACTATGATCATCTGCGTATCCTTGGCAAAAGTACTGCCTACAATTTAATTCTCCAATGAGAGCATTCACCACTAGATTCCACAATAAAGGGGAAAGAACTCTTCCTTGTGGGCAACCCCTAGTGGTGTTGATTATCATTTTTTCATCCATCATGGTAGCTTCTACCTTTCTTCCACTGAGAATGGCCCTAGTCGACCTACATATAGTGGTCCCTAGGTCATGCACCTCTGCTGCACTAACCATGGAATCGAAGGTCGTATTGTTAAAAGCCCCCTCGATGTCCAGGAAGATACAGAGGGCTATTTTCTTAAAGTGTAGTGCTTTTTCGCCTTCCCAACGAGTTGGTGGAGAGCTGTCTCATATGATTTACCTGGCTGATGTAGAGGAGCCCTACTTAACCTCCTTTCTCCAACATGCACATTAACCAGCTTTTCCAATGTCTTAAGAATGAAGGAGGACAGGCTGATTGGTCTCATATCCTTGGCCTTGGTATGATCAATTCTCCCTGGCTTTGGAATGAAGACAACCTTCACTGCCCTACAGGCATTGGGAATGATTCCTGCTGCTAGGCTAACCCTGAATAACCTGCATAGGAATCTAATAAGATTTTCTCCCGCTTGTTACAGGAGAGCTGGAAAGATTCCATCAGGGCCAGGTGACTTGAACGGTTGAAATGTTCCCACCGCCCATCGGGCCTTACTGAAATCGACACTCCTTGGCCAAATCGCAGTCCTCTTCGCGAATACCTGAGAACCGTTGTCTCTCAGGAATCGCATTCTGGTCTGAGTTATCCCCCAGAGTATATTGAGGAAAGTGAGTCTTGAGGAACAGTTCCAGCGTTTCATGTGCTATCTTTGTATACTCCCCATCATCCTTCCTCAATGTTCCTCCTGGATTAGTTGATACCCTAGTGAGTATTTTATGAAGTCTCGCTTGAGCAGCCGTGCCCTCCACTTCATCACAGAATACCTTCCAGGATGCCTCCTTTGCCCGTCTGATGGCAAGGTTGTAATTGACAAGGGCCTCACGATACTTTGCCCATTGTCCTTTGCGCATCGCAAGGTTAAACAGTCTTCATACCTATTTCCTTTGCATTTACAGGTTATTGTTCTACCAAGGCACACTCCTATTTGTGCACTTCTTGGTGATTGAGCAGTTGTCCTGGTATGAGGTCACTATAGCAGAGGTTACGGCCTCTGCTACTTTCTCAAACTCTGCTGGATTCCTTATCTAAGTTTTAATTTCCGATAGCCTGAAGTCAAGGTCTCTCCTATATGTCTCCCAGTCCGTTTTCCTAGGATTCCTATAGGCCATGGTCTGTCTGGTTCCCATTTCAACCTTCAATTTAATATACATGTGATCTGATGAGGATATCTCCAACACCACATGCCACTGTTTGACGTAACTTCCCATCATCATGGAACCAAAAGTTATGTCAATTACTTCTTCCCTTCTACTATTCCTGAATGTAGGTACATCACCCCTATTCAGGATCTCCAAGTTGTTAGATAGGAGAAATTCAAGAAGGTGCTCACCTATACTGTTGGTGTCCTTGCTGCCCCACGATAGATTGTGGGCATTGGCATCACATCCCACCAACAGTTCGTCACCTTGCCGATGGCAGGCTTCCGTCAGTCTGCTCACTTCCAAAGAAGGAGGAGAGCTGTCTTCGTAAGGAAGGTATGCTGAGGCCAAAACAATTTCCCTCGTGATACCTTCCTCACGTTGCTGCATCGTGATGGTCACCAGGTCCCTGGAGCAAAAATCCATCATTTGTATGAAAGGTATTCCATTTCCAACATAAATGCATGTTCTGGAGTTTTTTTAGATTTCTAGCATAAATCAGCTTACCTCCAGTACCACCGAGGCCTGATACACCCCCTTTGTATAAATAGGGTTCTTGTATCAGGGCCACGTCCACCTCCTGTCTCCCCAGGCGACGGCTCAGGGCAGCAGTGGCCCCTTTACTGTGCTGCAGGTTTATCTGCAGCACTTCCAGTCCCCATCTTGCTGCCATTATTGACTTTAAGGTCTTTGATTATCCTGACGGCGACCTGCGAGAACCATAAAAACAGTTTCAGGCCTTGCTCTCGCATTGCCTTCAGGGACTTCTATCCGACCTCTACCACCAGGGTTCGTCCTTCTGGAAAGAACTTTTGGTTAATTACCCTCCAATCCTCTGTCGGGACTTTTGGGTTCTGGACCCTTATTTTCTCGAACAGAGTCTTTGGAGGGACATCCTTAAGGATCTTTGGTATCTATATTGATACCTTTGCGGTCTTCAGGAGTTCGGTTGCTGTCTTGACCAGCAGCTTCGCATCCTCCCACAGGGATATCATGGGCACCTTGTCCTTAAGCCATTCTGCTGAGTGTTCCCCCTCGCAATCAAAAATGAGGGCACCGCAATCTAGACAGACCCTCCTGAATTTGGGTCCTGGACCAGCGTCTCCCCCAAATCTCTTCAAAGAGGGCCATCTGCACAAGCTGCTCCTGCTGTGAGGTGATGCTCACCAGTGGGTATCCTTCTTGGACAACCGCCATTCTAAAGACCAAGACTGCAGTACTATAGGTCTGTTTCCCTATTTCCTGCCTCAGCCTTTTAGGATCACGCTTGTCCAGAGAGGAGGGAGTCTTAGATTCCTCCCTAAGCCTCTTGCCACCTGTCTTTGACGTCGAGGGGGTCTGTGTATCCCCTTCGACCTGAGGCAGTTTCTTTTTGGGGGTCTTGGGCTCAAGCCCTTTTGATTCCCTCCACTTATGCTTAGGAAGCCATTCTTTTCCTTCATTTTGCTTCTGTTCCTTGAGAAGTTTCCTCCTCTAAGCCCCAGACAAGGCCTTAATTCTAATCTGGTCCAACTTCTCTGTTACAGTTCCCACTTCTTGCTCAGGCCTAGACCCTGATTCAGAAGTAGGAGTGCACTCCATCGGTCGTGATTCCGATGTCTAAGTATCTGAGGTCTCAGATTGCCCCTCAGACCCTTTTGAAGTACTTTTTTCTGTGTTCATCTTAGTCCCACGAGATTTGGGGATTTATATGGTCCACACCACGATAACCCCGCGCGGTGCAAGGCTACTTACTTAGGGAGGTCGCCCGGTATCCCTGAGGCTCCGTTCGAGACACATCCACCCATGTGCCACGCACCCCTCGGCACGGATCGCATCACACCTTGGGTTGGGAAAGGAATCGGGAAAGGACTGGGAGAGGATAAGGAAGACGGGACGTTAGTAAAGTTTAGTTGTGAATCTGCACTCATCGTATATGTCTCTTTGGAATAACAAAATCTCGACTGAGAAAGTAGACTAAGAAGCACACATAACTAAAAATGAAATCGACGGACTGGCCACAGCAGTTTAGTACGCCAATGTAATTTTCGTAGGAATTGAAGCAATGACGTAAATACAAAAGATCAAAAGGAATACCACCGTTCAATGCAGATGTGAAGATGGGTAGGTTGAGGGATACGCCGAGAGTCAGAGAGAGAAAACAAAGAACCCGTAAGCGCGGTGTCATTGGAAACACCGCTGGGTCGCGGACTGTTGAATGCCAGGACAAAAGGTGAAGAAAATGTTCAAACGTTTATTAAGCTTAAGGGACTTAACTACGGGGTCATCAGTCCCTAAACTTACAAAATACTTATGAACTACCTACAACTAAGGACGGCACAAATATCCATGCCCGAGGGGGGATTCGAACCCCCGACAGTAGTGGCCGTGCAGACCGTGACTGAAGTGCCTCAGTCCCCTCGGCCACCGCGGCCGGCAAAGTTGAGGATAGCAGATTTGTACTCGGGCTACTATCCACAAAACGAGATCCCAGGCTCGAATTCCGGTCAGGCACAAATTTTACCTCGTCGACAATGAATTATTTAATTTGTCTGAAGGAACTGAGGTACCAACAGAAGTAATTATAATGAAATATTTATTCTGTTACAATCAGTTTCGGCATTTCACTATGCCATCTTCAGGTCCCTACATCGGAGCATGAGACGAAATCCACGAATCCAGTTTAGTATCGCTTCTTTTGGATATCATGCTCCGATGTAGGGACCAGAAGATAGCATAGTGAAATGCCAAAACTGGTTGTAATAGAATAAATATTTGATTATACTTACGGCTGTTGGTACCTCAGTTCCTTCAGACTCTTGACCAGTCGCTGTCCCGTTTCCACCACCGATGATGGATTCAATAAGACTTAATAAATTGTTTAATTGTCGCATAATAGCCCAAAATTTATCTCCTTTTCTGTTCCTTCTAATTCTACTTTTTCTATTAATATTTCTACTAGTATTTCTACTAATAGATGGGAGCAATGGCACGAGGGTGTCCATAATGAAGAATTCAAAGAAAAACTAGGAATGAACACCATAGATGAAGCATTAGAGCGAACAGGCTGAGATGGTGGAGTCATGTTACACGCATGGGAGAAACAAGGTTACTTAAGAGACTCATGAGCTCGGTACCGAAGGGTAAGAGGAGTCGAAGTAGACCAAGGAGAAAGTACTTGGATTTGATGAAGAATGATTTTAAAGTAAAAGGCGTGACATCAGCCGAGGCATCAATGTTAGCATTGAATAGGGGATCTGGAGGATTCTTATTAGGGGGACTATGTTCCTGACTGAACGCTGAAAGGCATAATCAGTCTTTAATGATGATAATTCTATTCCTTCTCTCCCTTATAAAGCAGATTCTGCCAACATGCAAATGGTGGTTGGTCGTTTGCGCGGACGGCTTAGACCTGGTGACCACAGTCTCCAACACACACTGGCGCCACCACGGGCCTTGTGGTTTTTGGTGCTATAAACTACATTACTCGTCACCTTTGATGGTTGTGGAAAGAACGCTGAGCAGAGCTCGGTACGTGCAGAATGTCTTAAGACCCGTTCTTGAGCCATTCTTGCAACAGGAAGGTGATGTGTTGTTCACGCAGGATAATCTCGCTAACACCTTGCGCGCGAAACTCAAAGAGTTCTGCAAGACCTGCAACAATTTTCCTGGTCAGCACAATCTCCGGATTTGTTTGCAATAGAGCACGTGTGGGATATGATGGAGTGACAACTGACAGGTGTGACTGATACACCGACAACTCTTACAGAACTACGTCAACTGGTCGAGTAGAGAGGAATTATGTAGCCCAAGGCGTTATTCACCACCTGTATCGTGGAACGGATGCCAGAATTAGCGCCTGTCTTGCCGCCAATGGAGACTACAACACATACTAATAATACATCCGTCGATACCTGGTACTTCATTATCGCTTCAGCTATTGATTCTGTAAGTCATTTCATGTACTCCATATGCACTGCTTCAAAAATAAATCTTAACTCAATTGGAAAACTGTAAGACGAATATTAATTTTTATTTCCGGTAGTGTAATGAAGGACTAATAATGGACACCTTTGACCTCGGACGCTTGGAACCGCACGATACCGTGCTTAGAATAACAGGCAATCATAATTAGGACTGTGATGGGCGTTATTTCTATGCAAAACGTTGCATTGTTAACATTTCAACAGAGAGAAAGACAGTAACAAGATCTCAATACTATATATAGGAAGGAAATTACAAGTAACTAGCTGAAAACTGTCTTGAGTCAGTACTTCTGCTATCAAATTTCAAATGTTTGTAGAGCTTATGGGACTTAACTACGGGATCATCACTCCCTAAACTTACAAACTGCTTATGAACTAGCTAACACTAAGGACGGCACAAATATCCATGCCTGAGGGGGGATTCGAACCCCCGGCCGCAGTGGCCGTGTAGAACGTGACTGGCGCGCCGCAGACCCCTCGGTCACCGCGGACGGCCTTATGCTATCCCTCCTCTCTCTCTGTCCATCTCTTTTTTCTAAAACATTTTATATTTATCGGAGAATATATAAGAAATAAAGCTGTCTTCCATGATGTACACAGTATTAAGTGCAGTACCCAATCAAAAACACAGTAATCAAAATACAAATGACATAAAAAATTCGTACGATCTCATATTTATTGAGTTATATGTCGCAAAATTGTATAATTTTTCAGGTATCTATCCATTTGTATAAGTGCTGTAAGTCTGTAAAATCTGTTGCGAATACAATTAGTAGTAAAGAAGTAATAGATTAAAACTTGGTGCGTGATGGGGCGGTTTTCCATGAACGTTACTGTTTATGTGCTCATATCTCATGAACTACATGTCATTATACGATACAATTTCGAAGGTACATTCAGCTATGTGTGTTTATACTGTCTATAAAATTTTCTGTGGCTACAATTTGTAGTGTAGAAATTATAAATTGTAACGTCATACCGAATGCCATAGTTTTAGTCTATGAAAAGCGAAAAAGTAGTAAGCGAGAAATGTTTTTCGTTTCATTATTTTGCTATGGTTGTCAGCGAGAAAAAGTTCAATAAAGCTTTGAAATTATATTCAAAGTTTGTTGCAAGTAGCTAAGTAATCTCGTTCTCATATACTGTATTCATAAAGTCTCGTCGCATTCTGTGGCAGTATCTTGCAATTCCTATTGTTTATGACGTTATATCTCCTGAACCATGTGTCGCGTGTGGTTCTTACCCAGAAAGAATTGTTACCTCACGATAAGGAATATGTGTACCACGTTTGGATGAAATCGGTCCAGTGGTTTTGGAGGTATTGTGCAACATTGTTGTTTGACGCAGCAGTTTTTCACGCACGTCATTGTTTATGACGTCATATCTCGAGAAAAAATTGTTGTACGTGATCCTTACACTTGCGGCGACCGTCCATGTCAATTGAAACTTACGTGTGCAAAATTTCATGAAGACTGGAACACAACTGTAGGTTTGTATGCAAGACCTACACACAAACACACGGACACACTGTTTTGTATATAAAGATTTTATGGAGTCAGTGTATCATTATGTATTCAATCAGCAGCGCCAAAAACTCTCTGCTTAAATTACTTATAAAGCGCAAAACACACATACACAGCAGTACCACACATCTGAAAGTGCTGATATTAGTCTTTCAAAGTGCAGATGCGAGATTTTGATGAAGTGGTTAAAACAAAGTGGGAGAGAAGAATGTCCACACCTCACTAAAGCTACGTTATCACATTCAAAATCACTTTCGCATTCACACAATCCAATATCAAAAGCCACACTAATTACTTTTTTAAATGGTGATGTTGGTATGTCAATGTCATTCCCTGGCTTTCGCCAAGCATATTACAACATAGGCTTGCGTATATGTAGGTGCAGCAAATTGATTCTGAATCACAGAGTGAAGTTTCACGATGGAATAACGATCATTAACCTTCACTTGTGTTTCGACACCTTGTAGCTACTACTCCTGACACAGTTTACATTGCCAAAATAAGTAAACATCAAAGGGTTGGCAATATTTTGTTGTTTTCCGTGGCAAGATCTTCAACGTAACATCTTTGTTTGGAGAACTAGCATCTAGAGGGGTGTTACACGGCCAGGAATCACACAACAATAGGATCTTTTAACCACCATCTAGTGGTGTTAGCAGACAAGTGCGGTGTCTTGCATGAAATTTCGTACACCACTGTTTTGTCTATGATTGATTCTACGTCTACATACATATTCCCCAATCCACCGTAAGGTGCGTGGCGGAGGGTACACTGTATCACTACTAGGCATTTCCTTTCCTATTCCACTCCCAAATAGAACGAGGAAAAGATGAATGCCTATATGCCTCCGTACGAACCCTAATTTCTCTTATCTTGTCTTTGTGATCACTACGCGAAATGTAAGTAGGCGGCAGCAAGATCGTACTACACTCAGCTTCAAATTCCGGCCCTCTAAATTTCCTCAACAGAAATTCACGAAAAGAACGTCGTCTTTCCTCCAGCGATCCCCAATTGAATTGCCGAAGCATTTTCGTGACACTCGCGTATTGGTCGAACCTACTAGTAACAAAACTAGCTGCTCGCCTCTGAACTGCCTCTATGTCTTCCTTTAAACTGATCTGCTGCGGGTCTCAAACACTTGAGCAATACTCAAGACGTGGTCGTACAAGCGTTTTATACGCGGTCTCCTTTCCAGGTGAAGTACATCTTCCTAAAATTCTCCCAATAAACCGAAGTCTGCTGTCCGCCTTACTCACAACTGTCCTTACATGTTCGTTCCATTTCATATCGCTCTGCAATGTTACGCCTAGATATTTGAACGACGCGACAGCATCAAGAAGCTCACTACTAATGCTGTATTCGAACATTATGGGATTGTTTTACCTACTCATGCGCATCACCTTATATTTTTCTACATTGAGAGCTAGCTGCCATTCTTCGCACCAACTAGAAATTTTGTGCAAGTCATCCTGTATGCTATTACATTCAGTTAAAGACGACACCCTCCCGTACACCACAGCAAACAGCCGCAAATTACAAGTTAATCTGTCCATCAGATCATTTATATAGATAGAAAATAATAGCGGTCCTATCACACTCCCATGGGGCACGCCTGACGATACACTCGTCTTTGATGAACACTCGCCGTCGAGAACAACGTACTGCGTTCTATTACTTAGGAAGTCTTCCAGCCAGCTTGTTATTCTAAACATGGTTTCGTACTATTTCGAGCGTTTGAGGTGAAAGGTGCCCCTTGTAAGTGCTGTAGGACGCATCAAGCCGGCCAGAAGACTAATGAAAGAATGATCCAGGGACATGAGTATGGCTGTCTAGACTAGCGAGAATCGCACCCTGTTAACAAGGATTGTCACAAGTGAACTCCACATGCAGAGAATGCGCCTAGCACCTACTCAACACGCGCGATCTGCCTACGCCCAGAACACGCGCTGCAAGGCACCTCTGAAATATGGACGTGGCTCGCAATTGAATCACAGATACGGAATACTGCATTATGCAGAGATTCACATTTCGCTTGAGGAGATGGTGCAGTGACCAGTCTCTGACAGACATTCTGCAGAATGAACGTCGTCATCTGAGATTAGACGTCCTTTATTCAGACATTTCGAAAGTTCTGTTGGATTTTGAATTAAAAGCGGAAGTAAGTCCACATTTTATTCATTGTACAAGTTTTGTCGGAAAAGGCGGCTTAAGTTCTTTTTTTAAATTATCATTTTTTTTAATATCACGAAATATTTGGTAATTTGGTAGGCTGTTGTACTGAAATATTGGATTCTAAGTTTCCTCGGATTTAGGGTATTTACAAAAAGGCACCCGTATTTCGTCAAAGGATAGTCGATATAACATGTTTATTACTTTTACATTTGAACCAGTAATGTGAAGGTATGAGTAATGAGTGCATTTTAACTCTGAGGTAAATGAGAAGACAAAAGTAATTTTACTGTTTTATATTACGATGCATCATCTACAGCTTCGAAAACCAAGAATTATATAACGAGAGTTTATATCAAAATATTATTTCGTATATTTGCTTTAATTCAGCAAGAATATGAAAGAAAGGCTGGAAATTGTGTTCACCATACAAACTGTGACATATAACAATGGATGAAAACTTGTTTTCAATACTTGTCTTTTCTGCACGATAAAATCAATTTCATACACCATATGCAATAGAAAAATAAGAATTTCTACACCTACATCCATACTCACAAGGCAAGTCACAGTGTATTGTGAAGGGTACCTTGTGTATCTTTGCCACTTTCTGCACCTATTCCAGTCGCGTATGGTTCGTGGCAAAAATGATTGCCTCCGTGTGGACCCTAATGTCTCTAATTTTATCTTTGTGGTCGTAGGAGGAAGCAATATGTTGGTTGACTCTACGAGAATCGTACGTTCTCTGAACTTTGACAGAATCTCATACCTTGATTCAGAACGTCTCTCTCGCATCGTGTGCGTCTGGAGTTTCCTGATCATCTGTGTGACGCTTTCGCGCTTACTAAACGAGTCCATAACGAAGCGTGCTGCTCACTGCTGGATCCTCTCGATGTCCTCTGTCAACCATACCTGGTAACGTCACCACACTGTTAAGGAATACTCGAGTGTTGGCCAAACCAGAGTATTGTAACCTACTTCCTTTGTTCACGGACTGCACTTCCTGAGGATTCTAGTCTGGCATCAGAGTTATACACGATTGATTTTATATGATCGTTCCCTTTCAAATTGCCATACAATGTAATGACGACTTGAAAAGCATACATATTCAGAGTTAAAACTCTCACGGTGGCTAAAAACACTGATGTAAGACATATAAAACGGCGACGACGACGGAGGCACTTGACACATGGCAACTCACCAGTCTGCCTGTTCGGCGGTTGCTGGTGTGTTAAAAACATGAAGCAACACAACATTGCACACAACTCTTGACACGGCGCACAATTAAAATCACAAGCACTGAAACCTCGCAGGGGATGGGAGAGGGAGCGGAGGCGCGAAGGGGGGGGGGACGGAGAGGAGAGGGGAGGCGAGAAAATGTAAGGATGGGAGAGCCAAGCGATGCAGGGGGTGGAGGGGGGCAGGGAGAGAGGTAGCTCATTATGGGGAAGGATTAAGGTTAATGTCGCGGCGGAGGGGAAGCTGACAGAGTTACCCTCTGAGAGGACGTGGAGAGTGTGGAGGTGGACAGAGAGAGGGAGAGATAACTTGATAACGGCTTTGCAGAGGCTTGGGATGCAATAGGAGGTGGGAAACCAGAGGGTGTCGGGACTCTATTTTGTGGGAAACGTAGAAGATGTGGACGTGCTCCAGGAATTTGAGGATATATATGATCGACTTGGGAGATGGATGTGTATACCTTAAGCGAGGCAGAAGGCGTTCCGCTCAAGGATCTGGAGGGAATGGTAGTGGGTGGGATAGAGGGGGTGGGTGGAAGCCCAAGCAGGGTGAAAACTACACAATACAGGATGCATTAAGGATTGGTAGGTGTAGAGGATGGTGGAAGGTTTGAGTTCCCATGTCCGGCCAGCGAGGAGCTTTAGCATGTTGAGGTGGGTGAGGGCTTTTTGATAGACAGTTTGAAGGTGAGGTTTCCAGGAAAGGGGGCGGTCAAGGGGAGGTCTAGGTACTTAAGGGTTTTGGTTTGAGGGATGGGATGGTCATGGAGAGTTAGGTACAGATCTCAGTGGCGGAAGGAGCGGGTGGTGTGACCTATGGCCATTGTCTGGGATTTGGCAGGGTTGACATTAAGGAGCCAGTGGTTACACCAGGTGGACAATTCGGTGAGATGAAACTGGACCAGATGTTGGGATCGAGCGAGGAAGGGGGCGAGGTCGAGGAAGACAATGTCGTCAGCAAACTGTAGGAGATCGATGGGAGGCTGAGTTTGCGGCGTATCGTCAAATATTTATTTAGGTAGAGGAGGGGGAAAAGGACAGAGTCCTCAGGCACCCCGGATGAGGGGTAGAACAAATGTGAATTGAAATTGTTGACAGTGGCTTAGGATGGACGGTGGGCTAGAAAGGAAGGAATGATACGGAGATAATTAATAGGAAGGGTGTAGGTCTGGAGTTTGAAAAGTAGACGGGAATGCCGTGACTCGTCTGAGCACGGTCAGCCACTTGTCTTAGGTACAGCTGGTATGGCCACAAGCGTAGGAGAGGCGGTGCAGACGATGTCGTGCTACTGCCAGAGGTGCTTGACTTGGTCATCTGTCCATAAAGGCCAAATTGCGCCGCAGTGTCCCGACGAGTAAGTTCGTAGTACGTCAGACATTGATTTCTGCGGTTGTTTCAAGTAGTGTTGCTTGTCTGTTAGCACTGGAGCTGGCTTTCAACTCGTCTTGAACTGTTCGAACAATTTACGTCATAGTTCGGGAACTCTCAGGAGCTGTTCGATCATTCGATCATGATGCTATCTAGCGACGTCAGAAGTTACTATCTTTACGACGAGTTCATAAATCTTTACGTAGCTGTGCAGTAAACTATTTATAAAGGAAACAATGTCATTAATACACTATGACGGAAAAGAATAAGTGTGAAATTCAGAGTTTAGTAGCTTCTAGGGGCAGGTCATAAGTAAAAACAGAGAAAAACATATAAGTAGCAATTGCAATTTAAAATTATAGTGCCGCGGTCTAGTGACAACATCTCCTGGTACTATCTACACAGCAGCTGGTGCGTTGTTTATTCCCGTGGCCGCCATTACATGTTTTATTATGACTTATTTCCTATATTGGTTATTACATTTCTAATTCTTTCTTTATTTCATATCTTTAAATCTTGTTTCTAAGGCAATTGAAACAGATATTTTCATCTGTTACTATGCCAAATGAATAGGGAATGAAATCCTAGATTACGTGATCTGGGATGCGAAGTTGCAATGTTCACTTTTCAACCTATCTCGTACAATCACATTAAACGTAATTTCTATTTATGAAGGATTCGGAATGACCTAACATACTCCGAGACACAATACCTTCACCTTTGATTATTAGCTATGCAGAAATTTGATGCAGTAGCTCCATTATTAGTAGCAGATATTTGTTTATCACTTTATCATATCTTTTAGTGATGTAAGGTCAGGTATGCACATATATTCAATTTTTTATAGTGATGTGCTTTTCTTACATTTATTTGTACTCCTGATGAAGTTAGTTATGAGCAAACTAATAGCCCAGTTACTTCAAAATTTCCCGCGTATCTCTTGCACTTAACAGCAAAAAAAGTGGGTCACCCCTGAATTTCAATGTGAATATCAGTATTCATGAGTATTCACTGTCGGGTTCGGGTATCTATCTTGTAAATTGATACTAATGAAAACGTCAGTGTTTTACGTCTCTTTATACCTAATCGAGTCTCTATCAATCACGTAACCTTTGGTCGGTTAACAGTGCATTCAAATTCAGATCACGAACAATAACTCACCATGTCATTAAATGAGTGTAAGAAGATATATGACTTGTCACTCATTGCAATGAAATGTAATTTGCAAGTGTTATTGCCTCATCTTTAATAACGTGCATTTTAACATATGTGCTATGACGACATTGGTTTACATCTGGTCTGACTGCCATATGGAGCAATGTTCTCTAGTGTCTCTTGTGGTACAGGCCGGTCGCGGTGGCCGAGGGGACTGAGGCGCTCCAGTCACGGTCTGCACGGCCACTACGGTCGGGGGTTCGAATCCCCCCTCGGGCATGGATATTTGTGCCGTCCTTAGTTGTAAGTAGTTCATAAGTGGTTTGTAAGTTTAGGGACTGATGACCCCGTAGTTGAGTCCCATAGACTCTACAAACATTTGAACATTTTCTTGTGGTACACATTGTGTATATTAAAGGGACTGTACACTACAGGTGTTTGGTGTTTAGAGGACCTGCAACACAGGTACGTGAGTTGGGTTGCATTCAGCAGCGACCCACTTTTTTGCTGTCAAGTTTACATACTCCACGCGAGTCATTTGTCTGTTGAGTGCTAGAACAGTTAGATACTGTATTTCTGTGTCGTATGTGGAAATTTCGAGTATGTTCTAACGTGAGTACCGTTTGTCCAGCCCGAGTTATCACTGACAAGCCTACGCAACCGCCGCTTCTCTCGGTCATTAAGTGAGACCATTCCCGACGATTTCCGGCATGCAATGTCGCATGTGTCTAGTCCCAAACTACCATTCCGTGTCTAAAGTGTGTTAATTCCCGTAGTGCGGCCATAATCGCATCGAAAACCTGTTCACATGAATCGTCGGAGTAGAAACGACTGCCGAGCGGTCCAAGCCGCCTCGCTGCGGAGCGCGCGGTTGCTCGCCGTCGGAGATTCGAGTCCTCCCTAGGGCATGGGTGTGTGTGTTGTCCTTAGGTTATTTTATCGTAGTTTAAGTAATTTGTAAGCTACGGACTGATGACCACGCAGTTTGGTCCGATAGATTTACAAACATTTGAACATTTTTTAGGAACGACAGCTGTGTCTATGCACCGGTCTTGAGTCCCTTCTGTATGCGATAATGTCACCCTCTGCATATCACTATTTCATATTTTGTCGCCACGCGGAATGCCCGCACGGTCTGGAGCGGCACGATACAGATCGCGCGGCCGCTCGCACCGGAAGTTCGAGTCCTCCCGTGTGTGTGTGTGTGTGTGTGTGTGTGTGTGTGTGTGTGGCCCTTAGTGTAAGTTAAAGTTAGTGTAACTAGTTTGTAAGTCTAAGGATCGATTACCTCCGCAGTTTGGCCCCATAGATAAACAAAAATTTGAACATCTGATTTGACATTCGTCACCTTCGTACACGCTGGAAATCACAGACCAGTCCTATTCCATTTGCGGGAGTGAAATACGACTATATGCCCCTATTATCTTACGACCCATAAGCAAGATGGTAGCAACAGTAACTCCATACAGTCACTTCGATTCCCAGTTCCCTTAATTTACGGAACTAGGATTCTCGAAAGGAATGCCATCCTTCGTCTAGAGAATTTACGTGCCTGTTCTCCAAGCATCTTTGCTGCGCAGTCATATGGAGTGCAGTGTTATGATCTGAGATACCGAAATCGTTTGATATCTGCTGCATACCTACTTCATTAGGACTCAAAAAGCTGAAGCAGTACGTACGCGTAATCCGCTCAACAAATCCCATTCACGTTGCCTGCTAATAATTTCACCACTTCTACGCCCCTCTATCTCGTTTCCTAGTCTGCCTCCTAAATTCACTCCTGTACACACAAAAAAAAAAAAAAAAAACAAAAAAAAAAAAAAAAAAAAAAAAAAAAACAGAAAACCCTGAAAGTCTAGAGAGAGGAAGTTCATATCTACAGGGCATGTTGATTAGTATGTTCTGGAGATAAAATTAGCATTTTAGCCAGATCAATTCATCATGAGTCCTGTTGCCTACTAGGCACAGGGCCCTCCATGGGTTCTGATAATTTATTCCATGCCTGATGGCATCAATGCGTATAGGACACCAATAGCATCGTTTGGTACGAGGGGCGTTTGAAAAGTCCATGGAAAGTCCGAGAGATAGCACCACCGGAGCGTATCTAGGTCATGTTTAGTTAGTAGCAACTTTGGAAAGAACGCATACCAAGTTTCAGCCATATTTGTGTATTTCTTTGTGTTTGGCATTCGTGTGAATCAAGAAAGTCAAGTGATTGTCAAAGAATGGGCGGAAAAGAATTGCTTGCGGTGATTAAACATTACTTTATGAATGTCAAAACGCCTCAGGAGACTAAATAGAAGCTTGATAAACATTATGGTGACTCTGCACCTTTGATTAGGACATTTTATAAGTGGTTTCAAAATGTTCGGAGTGGCCATATGGGCACAAGTGACGCTGAACGTTCTGGTCGCCCTGTGGAGGTTACGACTCCACAAATCATTCATAAAATCCATATATGGTGATGGATGACAGAAGAGTTCAGGTGCGTGAGATTGCTAGTGCTGTGAGTATATCGAATGAATGGGTACATAATATTTTGCATAATCATTTGGACATGGGAAAGTTATCCGCAAGATGGGTGCCGCGATTGTTCACGCTTGACCAGAAACGAAATCGTATGAAATGTTGCAAGGAAGGTTTGCAGCTGTTCAGGAAGAATCCACAGGACTTAAAGCGTCGTTTAGTCACTGTGGATGATACATGGATTCATTACTATACTCCTGAGATTAGAAGATCAGACAAAAGGAAAAGGTACCTGAATGAGAACTGCCGAAATACAACTATGGGTGGGCAGGACCACCACTCAGAGGTAAATATACACTGCCTGCATTAATGCCTGTTCCCGGGCAGGTAACGGACCAATAAGCAGACACACACCTGCTATTAGATGAATTAATTCTCAGATTTAAACAGCGGCAAGGTACCATCTCCCCTACCACAAGCAACAGATTGACAAATATTCAGACCGCCAACACAAATAGGCCAAACACGGGCGAGCTACCGGGGTTCAACCCGCAAGCCTACTCAGTGAGACATACAGCAGAAAGTAACAACCATGAGAATGACGGAGCGAACCAGAAAATAGCTAGATAACAAGAAACAACATTCAGATCTTAGTGCGTCAGGTCTCGATGTGCATAGATGCGACAACAAGCACATTGAAGACACCACCAAGAAATATTTATCTCCGAAAGTGCTGATATCGTAACTCACTTCACACGTGCTGCTGATTAGAGGAATTCCACTCACAAGGAGACAACATGGGTGTCGGATTTTAGAATTTTTTTCACATTTACGGTACGTGAAGTATATAACTTAAAATAGGCCTAACAATCAGTCAAAGCCATTCAACGCAACTCTCAAAAATGCTCGAGATAATAGACTTTTAAGTTTTTCAGGTACACCTAAATACGAACAATTAAAATAGTTGCACCATCTGTTGGTGTAGCTCAAGTGATAGCATTCTGGGCTCACAACCTTAGAGTCAGTGGTTCGATTCCTGCAGAAACTGTTTTATATTTTTATTTTTTCATTCCGTTCGAATGCCTACACAATTTTAATATCTAACTGTAATTTACGAAAAATGCAAGTATTTTTATTTAGTCGTAGTTATTTCTATTTTATAAAATAATGATGGTTTAAATCAAGAAACATACGTCACATTTTTTTACAGTATCGGCTTCACTATTAGCTGATGACTGTAGTCTTTGATTTTTATGTTTGTGATGAGCTACGACAGCTTTTGGAAAGTCTTCTTCACACTTACTAATGGCTTTCGAAGCAGCTACCCTGCACAACCATCGTTTTAGGCGACGACAAAGTGTTCAGCTCGTCTACACACACAAAAACTGGCACAATACATGGAATTAGAGATTCCTAAATATTTTTGGTAACTGAATTAGAAAACGACGAAAAAATAGCTCTCACAAACTTCGTGTATGGAGAAGACTTTCCAAAAACTGTCGTAGCTCATCACGAACTTAAAAATCAAAGACTACCATCGTCTACTCATGGTGAAGCCGATACTGTAAAAAATGTAACTAGGTTTTATGATTGTTTAATAAAATATAGAAAAATATGACTAAATAAAAATACGTGCATTTTTCATAAAAATTACCGTTAGATATTACAGTTATGTAGGTATTCGAACACAACGAAAATAAAATAAAAATATAAATCACTTTCTGCAGGAATCGAACCACCGACTCCATGGTTGTAAGCCCAGAACGCTACCACCTGAGCTACACCCACATACGGTGCACCTGTTTTAATTATTCGTACTTACGTATACCTGAAAAACTTGAAAGTCGATTTTCTCGAGAATTTTTGAGAGTTGCGTCGAATGGCTTTGTTATTTAAGTTCCATACTTCGCGTACCATAAGTATGAAAAAGTTATAAAATCCGACTCCCATGTGGTCTCCTTGTCAGTGATGATGTAGTAGGAATTGAACACAACTTGTGACTCAATCCTTCCGAAACATGACAAGTACAGAAGACGAAACTTTGCTACAGCAGGGTCTGATTCCAACCAGGAACTTCACATCTGACGTGCAAATACAAGGCCAGAGCTGATAGTCACCACTGAAGGGCCGCAGAGTCCAACTCCCGGCACGCAGCAAGCTATCACAGCAACAACAATAACAACAACTCGCGAGCCGCCCGGCTCAGTACCCAGACCTCGGCCAGCCGCCTACTTCCTCAACTGGAGGCGTACTAGCCGTGCCTCGTGTTTTTTTTTTCCTTTATTGTATTTTTAAGCCAACTGCGGGAAACAGTTGGCAGGCTGGCAGCAGCTGCGGTGGCTGCTCTTCAGCCATGTGACATACATGTAATGACAGAATGGAGAAAAACAATACATCAAATAGAGGGATAAAATTGCGGGAAAAAAAAACAATCGACACAATGAGTTTTTGACGGACTAAAACATACATGGACAAACGGGACAAACATATATCAGAAAACGAGAAACAGACGAGTAGTAATAAAACACACATAGTCAGTAAAAACAGTTGGCCACGGCGACAATTTAAAAGTACATCGCAGAAACACTAAGGACAAAAACGAAGACAGTGGACGGCGCACAGAATAAAACTTGGGGACGGTGATCACGGAGGCACTGATTAAAAACACACGACACTGGATATACTGGCACTGTACACGTTGGTAAAAAGTCGAGACGCCCCCGCGGGGGATGGGGAGGGGGAAGGAGGGGGGAGATGGGACAGGGACGGGGGAATTGCGGGGGAGGGGGGGAAGGGGAGGGAAGAGAGAGAAAGGAGGGGAGAGAAGGATTGACGAGACTCTGGGCGTGGGAGAGGGGTAGCCAAGCGGGCGGGAAGGAAAAGGGACGGGAGAGAGGGGAGGGGTGCTGATGCTACGGGGAAGGGATCATAGTTGGTAGGAGGGGTAGATATCGGGTGCCTCGTGCACGCGCCGCCAGATATAATCGCAGCAAAGAGCTCCGGCCGAGAGACAAGAGACGAACGAAAACTAGCCGCACCACCTGTGCTGAAGAGATATCGATAAGGGGGTAGAGCGACGGGAAACTGGTGCCAGTGCATAGGAGAGAGGAAACAACGACAATAGAGCCACCATGGGTCAAAAGTCACTGTCTACGTAAAACTTAGTGTGGTATATGGAAGAGAGCACGTTACCTACGAAAATCGACAAAGTCTACGGTTTTATTCCTATCTTGATGATATTTTGCACACTTAACCTCCAAAACAAGGGAACATACCGCTACCCAAGAACTCATGCAGCATATGGCGGAGGGTACCTTGCAATAAACTTAGTCACCACTTCATTAATCAGCATAAAAGTTAAGAGAGTTATGTAAGTTTTAACAGGCAATGGACTGAGGAGGTGGAGGAAGAGGTTGACAGAGAGGCGAAGAAGTGATAGCCAGAGAAAGCGAAAGGCGGAGATAGGCGGAGAGAGTGTAGGAGGAGATGAACAGAGAGAGGGGGGGGGGAAGAGGAGATAAAAGATATAGATAGAGAGAAAGACAGAGAGATTGGGAAGAGTAGGAGATGGAAATAGAGAGAAGGTAAGAGAAGGTGGACGAAGAGAGAAAAGGAAGGAGAGATGCACTAAATTAACACTGGTATAAATAAGTACCCGGACGGATTTTCAGCAAGTTCCTTATACAAAGTGGGCACAAGATATCTAAGATTTAATCGGGAGCACAAACTTTTGTCTGTCGTTCTGAATAGTCAGCAGCATGCTAGATACCTACGGTACTGGCCAGTGCTTATTTAGACAACGTTTAGATTTAAAGGAAAATTCAAATGTTTGTAAATCTATGGGACTTAACTGCTTGGTTATTAGTCCGTAGTTTACAAACTACTTAAACTAAGTTAAACTAACCCAAGGACAACACATACACCCATGTCCGAGGGAGGACTAGAACCTCCGACGGCGAACGGCCGCGCGCCTCAGTGTCACGGCTATTCCTCCGCGGCTAGCCAACCTTTAACTTGGTGGTCTAGTGGTAAGGTGCGTGCTAGAAAGCTGGGAAGTTTGGGGCAGAGTCCCCTTCGGGCCACAGGAATTTTCAGTTTTCCTTTAATCTAGCCTCTACGTGAGGATTGGATTCGACATTAAACTGTATATTCACTTTGCCGGCCGCGGTGGCCGAGGAGACTGAGGCGCTCCAGTCACGGTCTGCACGGTCACTACGGTCGGGGGTTCGAATCCCCCGTCGGGCATGGATATTTGTGCCGTCCTTAGTTGTAAGTAGTTCATAAGTAGTTTGTAAGTTTAGGGACTGATGACCCCGTAGTTAAGTCCCATAGACTCTACAAACATTTGAACATTTTTGTATATTCACTTTCCCCAGTAGGTTATCTAAGGTAGTTTTGGGATACGCAATTCGCCGAAGTGACGTCCAATCGTAAGTCTTGCGTCTGGCCATTATCGACACCATGTTATGATGTAGTCAGTGTCACACTTTACGAGAAATTAACTAAATTTCGCAAAACAGCTAGTGTGTGTCCTGATGCGCATCACTCAGTCGCCAGTAAATCCGTAGTAGTGATTAAGTGGTTACGAATGTTTCGTAACTAGACTGGGAGTGCAAAGTCATCGTGATGACGTCATTTTCGCTGACGCAGGCAGCGTGTGTATCGCCCGAGACGCTATCAAAAGAGGACGGGAGCTGTTGCTTCCGAAATACAGTGTTAGCCCTACATTTCTTGTCTTTATATCTACATCTACATGGGATACTCTGCAAATCACATTTAAGGGCCTGGCAGAGGGTTCATCGAACCACCATTATACTATTTATCTCCCATTCCATTCTTGAGTAGCGAGCGGGAAGAAAGAATACCTGAATATCTCCGTTAGAGCTCTGATTTCCCGTATTTTATTCTGATGGTCATTTCTACCTATGTAAGTGGGAGTCAACAATATATTTTTGCATTCGGAGGAGGATGTTGGCAATTTGAGTTTCGTAAGTAGCCCACGCCGCAGCGATAAGCGCCGTTGTTGTAATGATTCCCATCCCAGATCCTGTATCATTTCCGTAAAGCTGTCTCCCCTGTATCGTGAGAATACGAAACGAGCTGCCCTTCTCTGGACTCTTTCGATGTCCTCCGTCAAACCCACCTGATAAGGATCCCACACTGGGAAGCAATACTCCAAAAATGGACAGACAAGCATAGTGTATGCAGTTTCTTTTGTAGTTCTGTTGCATCTTTTAAGGGTTCTGCCCATATAACGCAATCTCTGGTTCGCCTTTCCCACGACATTATCTACGTGTTCTTTCCAATTTAAGTTAGAAGTAATAGTAATTCCTAGGTATTTTGTGGAGTTTTCGGCCTTCACATTTGATTGATTTATCTTGTAAATAAAGTTTAACGGATTTCTTTTCGTACTCATGTGACTTCACACTTCTCATTATTTAGAGTCAATAGATTTTCCCCTAATTCGTTTACGTAAATAAGGAACAGCAGAGGACCAATAACACTACCCTGTGGAACACCCGATATCACCTCTGTTTTAGTCGATGCCTTACCATCGAATACTACGAACTGTGTCATCTCTGACAGGAAATCCCCTATTTAATCGCAAATTTGGGGCCATATACCATAACCACGCAATTTGATTAAAAGCCGTTTGTGAGGTACGGCGTCAAAAGTCTTCTGGAAATCAAGAAATACGGAATCAGTTTGAGAACCCTTGTCGATAGTACTCATCACTTCGTGTGTGTATAGAGCCATTTGTGTTTCATATGAACGATATTTTCTAAATCCGTCCGGCCGCGGTGGCCGAGGAGACTGGGGCGCTTCGGTCGCGGTCTGCGCGGCCGCTGCGGTCGGGGGTTCGAGTCCCCCCTCGGGCATGGATATTTGTGCCGTCCTAGTTCGTAAGTAGTTCATAAGTAGTTTGTAAGTTTAGGGACTGATGACCACGTAGTTGAGTCCCATAAACTTTACAAACATTTGAACATTTGAATCTAAATCCGTGTTGACCTTGGGTCAATAGATCATTCTGTTCGAGATAATTCATAATATTTGAATACAGGATATGTTCCAAAACCCTACTGCAAATTGACGTCAATGGAATAGGCGTGTAGTTTAGTGGGTTAATCCTACTGCCTTTCTTGAATATAGACGTGACCTGTGCAACTTTTTGGTACAGATCCTTCTTTGAGAGAGCGGTTGTATATGGCTGTTAAGTAAGGAGCTATCGCTTCAGCATAATCAGATAGAAATCTAATGGGTATAGAGTCCGGACCAGAAGACTTGTTCTTGTTAAGTGATTTTAGTTGTGTCTCTAAATTGAATTAAACAAATAATCAACACTAAAAGACGATCTGAGAATGTACGAGAATCTTAGCTATTTTTCGCGTGCCCTAAATGCAATTAATTACACCTACAGGTGCAAGTACACTCTGTAAATCAAATGTCCAGAATGTTCAAATATTTGTAATCCTAAGGGACGAAACAGGTAGGGTCATCGGTGCCTACACGAACAGACTATTTCAACTAACTTATGCTAAGGACAACACACACACACACACACACACACACACACATGCCCGAGGGAGGACTCTAACCTCCAACGGGAGCGGTCGCGCAATTCGTAGCACGACGCCCCAGATCGCGCGGCTATTCCCACGCGGCTCTGAAAATCATTATGTAGTGAGCGACAGAGGGCATTGTGTCGTGTGCAATACATTATGATTTCCTACAAAAGCATTCAACGGTGCGGTATGGAAATATAACGACGCCTCTAAGCAAGCGGTTGTGTACTTACTTTTATCTGGAAGACCTCTAGGGAATATACAGGGTGGCACAAAAGTAACTGGATTCCAGCCCTAGTGTAAACAAAAGAATAATTACAATTATCTTTATGTTCAAACTGTTTTCCGTCTTCATTAATACATCTTTGAAGCCTTTTTGGCCGCGGTGGAGTAGCGTCTCGCTGCGGAGTGCGCGGTTGCTCGCCGTGGAGGTTCGAATCCTCCCTGGGGCATGGGTGTGTGTGTTTGTCCTTAGGTTAGTTTACCTAGGTTTAAGCAGTTTGTAAGCTACGGACTGATGACCACGCAGTTTGGTCCGATAGATTTACAAACATTTGTACATTTTTGTAAAGCCTTTTTGGGACACCGTTACGTACTGTATGACATATTGTGGTATGACTGTCCAAATCATGATATGCGTCGTGAATACAGCATTTTAACACAACAATGGTCTGAGGCTTTTGAGAATAAACAGCCTTGACGACACTCCACAGGAAAAAAATACATGGACGTGGTATCTCGTGAACGTAGATGCATGTTAAGATTTGACTTTCGACTAATGACTTTTCTTTGAAAAGATTCGTTTCAGTAATGGCGAATGGCAATGGCATAATGTGCTGAAGGACCATCGTGTTGAAGTCCTGATACCATGCGAATTTCACAGATGTTGGGTCGCAGCTAAATATCGTCGAAATTCACTTTCCTCATTTGTGAGTGTTCATGGACGTCCAGATCACGGTGCGTGCATAAAAGATCCACGTTCTTCAAATTCATCTTGTATGTCGTACACTGTTTGTCTAGGCGGTAGTTCTCATCTAATGTGTCTTATTCATACATAACTGCGGTAGGATCCTTTTATAAAATGTTTTTAACGCAAAAATCCTTTCATCTTTAGTTAAGAATGAAAAATGGGGTTAAACACATCTCACGGATCACACTTTTAACAGTTGGGTATATTACTATTTTCTGGAAACTGTCTTAAAAGGTTAATTATGCCATCTTATGCTTGTATAATGTCTTTTTCAACATGACATGCGGTATTTAAAAAAATTGAAATTCAAATAATTGGAAAGCCCACTAAATAACTCCATTTCAATCATGGGATATCTGTGACATCAATCAATATTGTGCTGCTACCGCTGTCATAAAATTCACTTACATTCACATTTTGATATCATTATACATTTACCGGGTTCGATTCCCGGCCACATCACAAATTTTAATTCAATGCTTCACCTTTATCTTTAGTAATATTTTGTTTGGGCATTCAAATTTTGAAAGTCGTCTACAAATATTGCCTAGTACTACACTATACAGTAAAAACTCCAGAAATTTTGGTTTTACATGTTCCAAGTAATTAGAAATGAGTAAAATGTGGTTTAAACTCGCTCGTAGGGATCCAAATGACATAGCGCTCACTTTATTTCTGTGAGGATAATTTAGATGAAAGTAAATGCTACATATGATTATTATTCAATTAGTTCACTATCAAGTATAATGCTCTGAAAATGCAAAGACGAACAGATTACATAGCTGATGTCTCTATTTGCGAAACAGGAGTTCAAGATATAACAAACTAACGATTTGCCTTGAAAGTCATTTTCTTATGTACTTGAAAGTACAAATTTCATGTTGGTTGATACTTTTTTATTGTTATGTCAGTGATTCAGTATTTCATTTGAAATACGTCGACTGAATGTGAGGTCGTGTTCAATTTTTATTTATTCATTAACCTAAAGTGTTTCTGCACCATTAATATTATCTGTGTGTTAATTATTTTATTAATGATCAGTGCCCCATGTTTATATATGTTTGGCCCATATTTATATATTTCCACCCATGTGATTGAACTTGTGTGTTCATGTGAATGTGGAAGGTTGCTGTTAATATTGACTGCCATGCAATAGCTTACAGTTGCCACCTCGCGCTTTAGGCCTCGTTTTGATGAATTTAAGAACGCATGGCTTCGTTTGTTGTCTTCGCTGGCGTCTGCTGGACTGCCAGAGACAAGCTTCCTTGGCAAGATGGCAAGGTGGCCGGGTTGTTAGTGTCGTTCCAACCTAATCTTGGACGAAAGAGGTGACGAGATCTGTCTGGGAGCGGCTGAAGAGGAAACTGACCAGGTAGCAAGGGTTGGTAATCATTAGTCTCTGAACGCACTCTGCGACGCCTTCAGCATGCTCTGTATCTTGTGTAAGGGAGTGAAAGGCTTTATTATGGCCTTAGAGCTTCACTCTTCATTCTGTGTCCGACAACTGTGGAAATAAGTACTCCGTCGAATCATGCTGAGAGGAAAGCATGCTATTAGGACTTTGCTTTCTTTGTGATCAGGCAGTCTTGGTTTTTCAATGATAGTTCTCTTGAGTAATTCTTTCGCTATGTAGATGAAGTGTTTCCTAATTTACAGAACTCAAGTAAATTTAATATTTGCAATTTTCATTCCAGTGATGATTGTGTGTCCAGTTTTGCTCAAGTTAGAATATACGTGTGTGGCCTTCAGCCTTTGTGCAAACGTAGTATGTTTGAAATTCCTTTGTGTTTTTAACTAACTTTTCACGATGCGTCTGTTTCCACGAGTCTGCGAAATATTTCTCAGATTTTCTAGCTTGAGTCTGTCTTTCCTGTCTTGTATGACCGATTGCACCATGTGCTTTCGTAATGGTCACCTTCAGCCATGCTTTTATTAATACTAGGTTTCTTCTATACAAAATCTCGTGTGTGATTTACTTGCTTATTCTAAATTAATTCCTGTTTGTAAATGTTACAAAATTCGGCGTGGTCGCACGCCACGTGTTACTTAAGAATAATGACCCACTGCCACCCCACACACGAGTTTGTTTAGTGCACAGTATACCTAAAATTTGTGATCAAGACACCTGCAATCTTGTCAAGACGCCACCGATGCATTATTTTGCTGCTTTTATCGAGTGTTCCCACAGAGTAATGTACCGCCAAGCATTATTTGTGTGTCTGTGAATGAATGAATGTGCTCTCAGCTATCCATTGTGTGTTTGCAAATTTCCTCCCACATTACCTCCATTTTCATAAAGGGCAGAAACAATTTTATTACGAGCAGTAATTATATGATTTAATTCACTTTTGTACAAGGTGTCTGCTTAATTTGGTTTCCCCACATTTAGTTGCTTGTTCATTTTTCTGAATGGATTATGATTTTCAAGTATCAAACCTCTGCTTTATGATTTCATTCTCTGTGTCCCATGTTTAATTATCCATTCATTTATTTTTCAACATTGTTTTCTTTTTTTTTTTTACATTGGCTGCTTCCTAAATGAGTGAGCAGTTAGATAAATTACCGTTGTGCATGTATTGTATCTACTCAAAGTAATTTAGAGCAGCAGTGAGCGTTTTAACTTACATTTGGAGATCTCAACTGCTCGAGATCTTGCTTATTTTAATAGCAGGCTACTTTCACATTGTATGCTGGATACATCAACGATTTGTGTGTCAAAAACATGTTTTGAGTGCATCTGGTGAATGCAACTATTTTTAATAAAAATTGAAATGATTACTAATTATGTCAATAATTCCATTCCATTTCACCGTTGTTGTGTCTTTGTTTTTCTGCATGGAAGGAGGTGTATGGTGACTAGCAAGCATGTGGACATGGGTCTGTAACTAAAAGAATTGATTATTCCACGTATATATCTATTAACACAATGAGATGTGCTTGTGGTGGTCCAACGTTTTCCTACCAATACACTTCTGCCATGTATCATTACAATTACTGGCAATATACAGTTCTGGCTTGTGCTAAGTAGACTGCTGGCTCTCCTCTCTTGAACTTTTGGATCGAAACTGACGAACCTCATGGAAGTGTCCAATAATCTCTGGAAGTGACCCATAGTGTCTCTCTGGTGCTGTTGTGCGCCGGCATATCTAGGAGAGCTCCCTATTGGCCGGAGCGCGAAGGAACAAAGAGGTACGGAGACTACGGGCGCCCCCGGCAGCCGAAGTACTATGTAGCGACTTCTCACTCTTCTTGTAGTGGCGCGGAGACTTGCGTGGCCGCCGACGTTGTAGCGAATAGCGTCGCCACAACAACCATACCACATTCTTCTGCGACAAAAAAGGGGGAAAAGAAACATACAACTGGATTTGAACACGGATTGCAAAATTTGTAAACAGCAACTAATTGTTGCACTACAAAGCAAGTATCGAGTGAGTCACTCATGCAGATAAAGCCACTTCAAAACTTCTACCTTCATTTTTCGTGGAAAATGTTTGACGTTGGCACCCAAATCAAAAGACGCACTTGCCATATCGCAACCCGTATGGTCTGGGGGGTGATAAGCTACAACTCTCATTCATCTTTGGTGTTTGTGGAGGGAAGGGTGACAAGCGCTTAGTACGTGCAGTATGTGAAAAACCCGTTGTTCTCCCATTCTTTCAACAGGAGAGTGATGTGCTGTTCAAAATAATCAAATGTTTGTAGAGCTTATGGGACGTAAACTTAGAAACTACTTATGAACTACTTACGAACTAGGACGGCACAAATATCCATGCCCGAGGGGGGATTCGAACCCCCGACCGTAGTGCGCAGTTAAGTCCCATAAGCTTAACAAACATTTAAACATTTTTTTTCAATTTGGATGCCTTGATAACATAGCAGATGTCGTAAAATAATGAACGCAGAATGATAAACGAGATAACAGTATTTGTTAGAGGACATTATTTCACGTACTGTTTGAGAATCCACTTAGAACGATAACAAGCATGCAGTGAGTCACACTGATAAAGGAAACGTGCGCAGCGTGATACAAAAGATCTCGCTTAAGAGCAGCAAGTAAGTAGGTATTGCGTCAGAAACATATCTCAGGTTCTCAAGATAAATTCCGTTTCAAGACTTTGGGTCCGCTCCGGTAGCGTTTATATATTCATATGTTTGTACATTTGTGGGACTTGACTACGCTGGTCATTAGTCCCTAGGCTTAAAAAGTTCTTTAACTTATGCTAAGGACAACAAATACACCCATGCCCGAGAGAGGACTCGAACCTCCGACGGCGAACAGAGGCGCACTCCGCAGATATGCGCCTTGGTACGCTCGGCCACTCCACCGCGGCCGTTAATCTATACATATATTTACAATAAAACGCGGATGAATCGAGAGAGATCTCCAATTCAAGTGTTCAGATAAAGACGTTCAAGCGATTGGCCCATAAATATTGATTATGATATGTGTTACCATTATAGTACACTCCTGATCATCAAAATTGCTACATCACGAAGATGATGTGCTACAGACGTTAAATTTAACTGACAGGAAGAAGTTGCTGTGATATACAAATGAGTAGCTTTTCAGAGTATTCACACAAGGTTGGCGTCGGTGGCGACACCTACAACGTTTTGATATGAGAAAAGTTTCCAACCGATTTCTCATACACAAACAGCACTTGACCGGCGTTGCCTGGTGAAACGTTGATGTGATGCCTCGTGTAAGGAGGAGAAATGCGTACCATCACGTTTCCGACTTTAATAAAGGTCGGATTGTAGCCTATCGCGATTGCCGTTTATCGTATCGCGACATTGCTGCTCGCGTTGGTCGCGATCCAATGACTGTTAGCAGAATATGGACTCGGTGGGTTCAGGAGGGCAATACGGAACGCCGTGCTGGATCCCAACGGCCTCGATCACTAGCAGTAGAGATGACAGGCTTCTTATCGGCATGGCTGTAACGGCTCTTGCAGCCACGTCTCGATCACTGAGTCAACAGATGGGGACGTTCGCAAGACAACAACAATCTCCACGAACAGTTCGACGACGTTTGCAGCAGCATGGACTATCAGCTCGGAGACCATGACTGCTGTTACCCTTGACGCTGCATCACAGACAGGAGCGCTTGCGATGGTGTACGAAACGACGAACCTGGGCACACGAATGGCAAAACGTCATTTTTTCGGATGAATCCAGGTTCTGTTTACAGCATCATGATGGTCGTATCCGTGTTTGGCGAAATCGCGGTGAACGCACATTGGAAGCGTGTATTAGTCCTCACCATACTGGCGTATCACCCGGCGTGATAGACGTCTCGGTCATCTCTTGTTCAGATCGACAGCACTTTGAACAGTAGCCGTTACGTTTCAGATGTGTTATGACCCGTGGCGCTACCCTTCATTCAGCAAGATAAAGTCGCAGTGATTTAGATCTGGAGAACGAGGAGGCCAGTCAACTATCCTACCATCAAAAACACTTCGTATTGCTGCCATAGAAGCATTGGCAATGTGTGGTATTGCGTTGTACTGCATGAAATAACTGCACAGCTTTTCGTTGGGTATATCGGAAAGATAGATCGGATACAACTGGAGGAGGAGTGTTCATCGCTGTGGACAAAGATATTGTTTCTACTGAGATCAAATTTGAAAGTAACTATGAAGTTATCTGGACATGTATAACAGGTCTACAAGAAGTAAAGTTAATAGTTGAGTGTTTTTACTGGCCCCCCAGTGCTGCTGTAGCACTTTTAGAATCATTCAAAGAAAGTCTAGACCAGGTAGTGCATAGGTATCCGGGCCATATAATATTAGTCGGGAGAGACTTCAACCTTAAGAGTATAGATTGGGACCTCTCTAGTTACGTTTCAGGCGGTACAGACAAGCAGTCTTGCGAGCTACTTTTGGACACGTTCTCCGAAAACTGTCTTGAGCAGTTAGACCGGCAACCCACGCGCAGTGGAAATATTTTAGACCTTATAGCCACGAACAGGCCTGACCTCATTAACGATGTCTGTGTAAAGACAGGAATTAGTGATTATGATATCGTCATAGCGTCGATGGTGAACAAAGTTCATAAACCAATAAAGAAGGCTACGAGCGTGTTTTTGTTGGGAAGAGCCGATAAGTAAATGTTAGGATCGCACTTAAAAAATGAATGGGCATCGTTTAATTCCGGGACTATGGACGTAGAGGAATTGTGGACTAAATTTAAGTGTATTGTAAATAAAGAGTTAGTGAAATATGTGCCAGTAAAGACTATTAAGAATGGAAAAGATCCACCGTGGTATAATAATAATGTTAGAAAGCTGCTAAGAAAGCAAAGACTGTTGCAGTCTCGATACAAAAAAGGACACGCAAATGATGACAGGCAAAAGTTAGTAGAGATTCGTGCGTCTATAAAAAGATCGATGCGCGAAGTATACAATAATTACCACAGCCATATCTTACCAAAAGATCTTTCCGAGAACCCGAAAAATTCTGATCCTATGTAAAATCGATAATCGGGTCAAAGCCCACTGTTCAGTCACTCGTTGATCATTCCGGGGCAGTAATAGAAGAAAGCAAACGGAAAGCCGAGGTTCTAAATTTAACCTTTAAGAAATCTTTCACACAGGAGGACCCCACAAATGTACTATCATTTGATCAACGTACTAATTCCGAAATGGAGGACATAGTAATAGGTATTTCCAGTGTAGAGAAGCAGCTGAGAGAGCTAAATACGAAAAAGTCTGCTGGTCCGGATGGAATACCAGTTCAGTTTTACAAAGAGTATTCTGCGGCATTGGCCCCCCTACTTAGCTTGCAGTTATCGCGAATCTTTAATTCAGCGCCTAGTTCCTAGTGATTGGAAAAAAGCGCAGGTGACTCCCGTTTATAAGAAAGGAAAGAACTGACCCACACAATTACAGGCCAATATCGTTGACATCAGTTTCATGTAGGATTTTGGAGCATATTCTCAGTTCGAATATAGTAAATTTCCTTGAAATGGAAAAGCTTCTTTCTATGAATCAGCACGGAAATATCGTTCATGTGAAACTCAGCTTGCCGTTTTCTCACATTGCATCTTGCTAGCCATGGATGAAGTGCTACAGGCGGATTGTGTTTTTCTCGACTTCAAAAAGGCGTTCGACGCGGTGCCACACTGCAAACTGCTAAAGAAGATACGAGCTTATGGAATAGGTGCACAGATTTGTGACTGGCTGGAAGACTTCCTAAGTAATAGAACGCAGTACGTTGTTCTCGACGGCGAGTGTTCATCGAAGACGAGTGTATCGTCAGGCATGCCCCAGGGGAGTGTGATAGGACCGCTATTATTTTCTATCTATATAAATGATCTGATGGACAGAGTAAGTAGTAATTTGCGGCTGTTGGCTGATGATGCTGTGGTGTATGGGAGGGTGTCGCCTTTAACTGACTGTAATAGCATACAGGATGACTTAGACAAAATTTCTAGTTGGTGCGATAAATGGCAGCTAGCTCTCAATGTAGAAAAATGTAAGGTGATGCGCATGAGTAGGAAAAACAATCCCATAATGTTCGAATACAGCATTACCAGTGAGCTTCTTGATGCTGTCGCGTCGTTCAAATATCTAGGCGTAACATTGCAGAGCGATATGAAATAGAACCAACATGTAAAGACAGTCGTGAGTAAGGCGGACAGCCGACATCGGTTTATTGGAAGAATTCTGGAAAGATGTACTTCACTTGTAAAGGAGACCACGTATTAAACGCTATTGCGACCACGTCTTGAGTATTGCTCAAATGTTTGGGGCCCGCAGCGGAGCAGTTTAAAGGGAGACATAGAGGCAGTTCAGAGGCGAGCAGCTAGGTTTGTTACTAGTAGGTTCGACCAATGCGCGAGTGTCACGGAAATGCTCCGGCAACTCAATTAGGGATCGTTGGAGGAAAGACGACGTTCTTTTCGTGAATTTCTGTTGAGATAATTTAGAGGGCCGCAATTTGAAGCTGAGTAGTACGATCTTGCTGCCGCCTACTTACATTTCGGGTGGTGATCACAAAGACAAGATAAGAGAAATTAGGGCTCGTACGGAGGCATATAAGCATTCTTCTTTTCCTCGTTCTATTTGGGAGTGGAATAGGAAAGGAAATGCCTAGTATTGGTACAGTGTACCCTCCGTCACGCACCTTACGGTGAATTGCGGAGTATGTATGTAGATGTAGATGTAGATGGATGAAAGTTCTTGAAAAAATGGATGCTGAAATGTTAGTAGAGCTCATGGGAGTTAACTACGGGATCATCAGTCCCTAAACTTACAAACCACTCATGAAGTAGCTAATACTAAGGCCGGCACAAATATCCATGCACGAGGGGGGATTCGAACCCCCGACAGTAGTGGCCGTGCAGACCGTGACTGGCGCGCAGCAGACTGTCGGCCACCGCGGCCGGCAAATGGATGCAGGATATTGTTCACATACCTGTCAGAATTTGTTTCGTGAAAAAAGATTCGACTAGTCATTTCTCAAATTTCGGCAGCCGAAATTCGTCGAGTGTACGCAAATGTGTTCAAGAGATGTCAGGCCGCTCTTTCCATAGACGGGCATCATTTTGAATATCTACTGTGTATAATGGTAAGCTTAGGTTACTCAGACGGCTATGTTTTTTTGACTTTAACTCGGTGTATGTGCCCGCTTCACTATAGCGTCGGAAAATCGGGCGCTGATATGGCCGGCGGATGCGGTGGCGGCGGCCGGGAGCCGTACCGCGCGATCCGCGGACGCCTGACAGGCGTCTTTCGTAGGACACCCTATATTTTAACAGAAAAATAAAATGAAAATGTGGGAGAGATATTAAAACAATAGTTTAAAAAGGTAAAAGCTCAAAGAAAGGGTATGTCTGTCAAAGCTAAACTCAAATATCAAGTAATTTTGGCTGTTTGTTAAAATACGGTCAGAAAGAATATTATGTGTTGGGTGCATAGATATAATCACCCATAATTTTTTGTTATTTACATATTCATTATTTTTGTCTGAAATATTTGCAAAAAATCATAAAACTATAAGCAAATCTAAAGTGGGCCAGAAAACACGTCAGTGCGATTTTTTTTTTCTTACGAAACAAGGTGTTAATTAAATAGTATCTAATATCTCGTCTAAGATGAAAACTGTAACATTGCAGGCTTTAATTATTATTAGCGATATCTAAAGATTCATTCTATTTTTGTGACACATGACTATGAAGACTGTTAAAACTTTCTTATTAACAGACACATTTTAAATGACTAGACGAATTTCAGACTTCATTTTAGATTAAATATCAGCCAACTTGCACAAGTTCTGGAACTTATAGAAAGTGAGATACGGAGATAATCGTCCAACTGGTTCAACAAACCTATCAGTGCAACTGAAAAACTCGCCGTGTCGGTAAGGTAATTGTAATTTTATTTTCTTATGTACAATTGTGTCGCTGTTTATGAGAACAGAAGTGTGTTCAATTGAAACTTCTGACACAGCTTATATCTCTCTCGTCTCAGCCTTTTTTTTTACTTATGTAGATTCACCTTCTGTACTGCCTTTGCCGCGGTGGAGTAGCCGAGCGGTCTAAAGCGCCTCGCTGCGGAGCGCGCGGTTTCTTGCCGTGGAGGTTCGTGGGGCATGGGTGTGTGTGTTGTCCTTAGGTTAGTTTACCTAGTTTTAAGTAGTTTGTAAGCTACGGACTGATGACCACGCAGTTTGGTCCGATAGATTTACAAACATTTGCTCGCCGTGGAGGTTCGAGTCCTCCCTGGGGCAAGGGTGTGTGTGTTGGCCTTAGGTTACTTTATCTAGGTTTAAGTAGTTTGTAAGCTACGGACTGATGACCACGCAGTTTGGTCCGATAGATTTACAAACATTTGAACATTTTTTTGTACTGCCTTTGAAATCAGTCCCATCGTTCGAAACCGTACAGTCGATATTTTTTTCTAACAGAGATCAAAATATAGCAGACACTCATAATAAAAAATATGTTTCTGTAGCTCGTTAAATGTATGAGCAAGTTATAAGAATTTTTGCTGTATTTTTATCTCATTCTGAGCAGTTTCCGTCCTAAACCAGCTTCTAGGAAATATGGAAAACAATACGTATTTAAAATATCGAAGATCTCATCCAAACAGTACATGAGACAGTTGAATTTAAATGCTACACCACAGCATTTATCTTTGTTCATAGGAAGTAAGATAATTTTATTTTACGGCGCGCTACAAAACGGACTGATAGGTATGAATGAAATTAATGAAAATATTGCATCAACGTTGTCCTCCATTTCCTGACACGTGTACACGGTCAGGTAAACAAAACAAAAATCAATAACCACTGTCCACATTTATTATTCCCAACACTAAATAATCAAGAACTGGTCCTTTTCCAGCCTTCATTTCTCTTTTATTTCTCACTAGAATTCCACGAAAACTAAATCTGTTCATCATATAAGAACAGGAGCTTTTGTGTCCCAGCCTCGTCGCCGCTTTTGTGTCTCGTTTCCGTCGTAGGTTTCGGTGGCCGAGTAGAAATACCGACACAGGAATAAGGATGCACGCTTGTGCAAGTAGGAGGTGACCAGCCAGTGAGACAGCAGAAACTAGAAACACTAGAGTAAATTAGAACGAGATATATATATTGCACAGAATTTATACAATACTTAACTTTTACATAGCTCAGTACTGCAGAATGCTGATACATAGTTGAGCTAGAGGCCTGCCTAGTGCCTGTCCGATAGCCAAGTCTTCACTGGTACCTATCTGATTCCGAAGTGTTACCTGGTTCCTATCTCAGTCCCAAGTGAACGATGTCGTTCAGTTGTGGCCACGAGCGGAGTTGTAGCAGAGGGCGCTCGTGGCTGACGTCGTAAGAACGCCGCGCCGTGCGTGCATGGCGGCGCGCGGCGAAAGTAGGTGGCGCGCACTTTGGACTTGTGCGACACCACAGGAGCTTAATGGCGAGACCAGCTCACATCTGGTGAGTATTTCATATCCGTTTTTCTTTGGTCAGATTGGATCGACATCTTCCTGAAAGTGTCACGTCAGAGCGTCGCACCCCAAACCCAAAGTGTGCATGCCGAGCAGGCAGCCTTTGACGTCACGGGCTGACCCATACAGCCGCACCAGCGATCGCGCCTTGACAACCTACCTTAATTAGGCATGTGCAAACAGTGGAGTCCCACAGGGCCCAGCGCTTCTAGGGGCCCCGCAGAAAACATAAGAACGTAATTTGAAAACTGTCATCCATTATTTTGTTTCTGAAAGTACTTTTAATGTCATGTAATTCAAGTATATTTCCATTGTGATACGACTACAGCCATTGGAGAACGTTTCAGGTTTAGAAAACTAGCTGCAAGTACCCGGCTTTGCCCGGGTTTAAAATAAGATTTTCTGCAGAAGCGTACGAAACCTTTTATTTGCACGTAATAAAAGGGCACATTTATGTTAAAGCAATGTGTAAGTACTCTCCCCCATGCACCGAACGAAATTTTATGTAGACAGTAACCTTCATCTTGTTTTCAAGGTCAAGTGTACAAAATTTCATCAAGATCGGAGCAAAACTGTGGATTTTGGCGAAATCCATAAGTACCCTCCACCATGCACTGAACGAAATTTTGTGTAGACAGTGCCCTTACTTTTGTTTTGAAGGTCAATTGTGCAAAATTTCATCATGATCATTGCGAAGATATAGATTTACACGGACACATTGAAAACGCACTTTCACTTTTTCTCAAATTTTCCGGTTGGTTTTCCCAAAAAATGGAACGAAACCTGTTTAAGAAGATTCCCCATGTAATTTTGTGTACGTGTACCAAATTTCACGCCAGCCGCGGAGGCCGAGTGGTCTGCGACGCGCCAGTCACAGTCTGCACGGCCACTACGGTCGGGGGTTCCAATCCCCCCTCGGGCATGAATGGTTGTGTCATCTTTAGTATAAGGTAGTTCATAAGTAGTTTGTAAGTTTAGGGACTGTTGATCCCGCAGTTAAGTCCCTTAAGCTTAACAAACATTTGAACCAAATTTCACGTTATTTAGTTGTCTGGATCTTGAGTTATAAGAGAACAGACAGACAGATAACAAATGCTTCTTATAAGTATAGAGATTATAGAGCATAAGTATAGGAACCAGTGGTTATCATACTGATGCTCTACAGTAATATCGGGTGTTAACACATGACTATTGCTCATACTTATATTAAGATGTATGCGATTCACTATTTGTCAGCGCCTCTCCGTGTCCTTTCTACTCGTCGTTTTGAGTAATAATCAAGCATTACATGCGTCCTTTAGCTGATGTTTGTCACAATACAGGGTGTTTCAGCTTCAGCTGAGCTGCGCAGCGCTCCCTTTGAAGCTGAATGGCACGGGAAGCCACGTTGCAAGTGACCGCAGCTGGCATGGCGAGTTTTTTCGCATGTCTGCTGCGCCTTATATGAACGCCAAGCTCCTACTCGTAACTGCTATGATGTAGCGACATGCTACCTCCGGAAAATAGGAAATGAAATAATGATCGTATGGCTTTTGATGGCCGGGATATCCTCACCTGCGTTTGGCCACCTACTGAAAATCTTTTGATTGGCGGCACTTCGGCGACTTGCGTGTCGATGATGATGACAGTGATGATGACCAATATACAACACTCAGACCCTGCCGGGAATGAAACCTGTAGTCAGCGACGCTACCACTGAATTACGGAGGTGGATGGCTAAATAGGAAAATTGATTGCATAGATTCATTGGCCTTATGAAATTTATTTTCTTTACAACAGCCGCGGCGGAATAGCCGTGCGCACTGAGACGCCGTGCTGTGGTGCGCGCAGCCGTTCGCCGTCGGGAGTTCGAGTCACCATCTGGCATGGGTGTATGTGTTGTGCTTAGGTTAGTTTCACTTAGTTTAAGTAGTTTGTAAGCTAGGGACTAATAACCAAGCAGTTACGTTCCACAGATTTACAAACATCTGAACATTTTCTTTACGACACAAAATCGGAAATATCGGCCGTTAAAAGATTCGCAGCGTTAATGCGGATCAGCGCCGAATCTAGGGGGCAGGGACGGTGCAAACCGGCAAACTGGGATATAAGCTCCGAGCGGCACTCGCAGAGGGGCGACAAATGGTTCTGAGACAAGGTGGCGTGTCCCTGTCAATTACTTTCCTATCAAAAAGTAAGTCTGCTGTACTAAGTCTTTTGATATTGGTAATATGTCAATGTCGAAACTTTAATTCTGTTGAACGTGACGACGGTGTATAGCCCAGCGGGGAGGGGAGAACGCAGAAGTTTTGCATGCTAGGGCCTGCTCCGAGACAACGGATCTGCGACCTGAGCGTATCCATCTACGCTGGGACAACATCTGAGAGGTCATCAGGTTGGTAAGAAACTCCATAAAAGTACTTTTAGCTTCTACCCTGGTACGACAGAAGACAACTGCATTGCTAGTAAAAATAGCGACAGGAGCAGGTAGGTCATACTAACATGATTGGGGACAGAAAAGTGAAGGAACTGTTGTTTAAGGTGGAAACTGTAAAATTTTAAAAGTGTCGATGTCGCATAACGTCTCTGACGTACTAGTTCCTATGAACGTCATTCCATTAAGCAACCCACTCCTGACTCTATAACCCCACTAAAGTCGTAAGACGCTACATGAACCGAGTTCCTCAAAGCAACATTAACATATGAGCTGTGCCGTGAAGCCGCTCCACACTCATGCGAGAGATCATCATGACCGTTAGTTGCTGGTGACTATCCCCAATTCTCATATCTTCAATTAACTCGAATCATATTCCTGAAACCGTTGGCTAAAGCGGACCTCTGTATTCTTTTAATGCCTTGATAGTCGCGAAGAAGTGCAGAAAACGGTTGTTCTATCAATAAAACAGCTTTACGAGTGAAGCTCCGTTCACCTTGTCCCGAGCCATGTTTAGTGTCTGCAGCTGTAATGCACACTAGTACTTGTTGTTCAGCCCTATGATGCAAAGAAAAAAAATGTTTGTTAAGCTTAAGGGACTTAACTACGGGGTCATCAGTCCCTAAACTTACAAACTACTTATGAACTACCTTACACTAAAGATGACACAAACATCCATGCCCGAGGGGGCATTCGAACCCCCGACGGCGGTCGCCCGCTCGCACCGTAACACGGCGCTCCAGTACGCGCGGCTAATCCGCCGCGGCCCTACGATGCAATACCAGCACTAGCGCCTAATGACAAGTCATGACAATAACACTTATAAAAATGCAAATCCTTCACGTTTCTTTCTTTATTTGTATTTTAAAGCAACCGGAGGTGGCAGGCTGGCAGCAGCTTAATTGCTGCTCTTCAGCCGAACGCATTTAAAATGTTGACAAGGCGATAAAAAAGACAGAGAAAGATGATAAAATTTGATGAATTTAAACACTACAATGGAGATAAAAATGAAGAGAACAGACATAAAGTAAAAAGTTAAAGGAAAACATATTCAGAATTAAAACTGCCACGGTAGTTGAAATCACACAGTGATAGAAGTTAAAAATCCAGGGTAGTTAAAATCAGATTGGAAGAGCACACTACACGACGATGAAGGCACTGTTTAGAACACATGGCAACACTAAGATTCTACCTGATTGGCGGCTTCGTAAGTATTAAAATACCACTTGGGCACGAAGCACAAACACTGGCACAACACTAAACGGCGCGCTGTTAAAATCTGTCGAAACGTGGGCCACGCAGTGGGAAAAGGGGAGGAAGGGGAAGCGCGGGGTAAGGATTAGGAGGGAAGGGGCAAATCCTTCAGCGCACAGTCTGAATATCTAGGCATATTAAAATGTATGTATGTACGACAACAAATAAAGTCTTTGCCACTAGCCAATTTACGGCTGTAAATGTCAAGTCAACATATCCATACCCACCGTTGGACCTTTCTTGGTTAGGCCTTATCTGCCGGAAGCTCCGCAGCATGGCGCTGCTGTCAATTGTTAAAGTTGGCCGCTGTGCTTCAACCAACAAGGTTAGAATACAGGGAGACGCCCTTACGCTGAAAAAGTGAAGCCTGCCTCCGCTATATTGCTAAGTTTTAGAGAAGTGTTCGTATTGTAGAGCTAATGTTTTATGTCACTTAAAACAGGAATAAAAACGTCCCGTGATGTACACCGTGTTAGAAGAGTGCAAATTAGCCGTTAAAAATTAAGTTTTCAAATATGTTATGATGAGTATTTATTACTATTTATTCAAGAAAGTATATTTGTTTTGAAAGTACGTATTTTGCAGTGACTGTGAGTTCAATGGATTAACAGTAACAGGGTTGACTTAACGAATAGTTTTAAGGGAGAAATAGCATGCCAAAACTGACCAAGATAGCGGACAGGCTTCAACTGACGTATGTGCTCGGCATAGACAATACCACCTTCCTTTATTCTAACCTAGTTCGCTTCAACGGTACGCTGAAAAAGCGCAGCCTGTGTCCTAGAGATGGGCAAAACGGTTCACCTAAGTGAGCGGGTCTCAACTGAGCGCTCACCTAAGAGATCCGGCTCTTTGGAACGGCTCAGCGGCTCCTCTCGGCAAATTCCTCAGTCAGCTTCTTCCCTTTTGTCTATAAAAGACATTCGTGTATGTAAAATCATAATTAAGTTTATTAAGATTACTGTACACAATCTATAAGCATAAGTGTGTTGGTAATATAAGGTTTTGCTTGTGAATATGTGAAAATGTTCCAACAGTATTTAAATTGTAATGTAATGCAGTTTTCGCTTTGTTTCCGCTTTTCATTTTGCAAAATGTACTTCTGTTTTGTCTGTTTATTTAAATATATGTACATTTCCACTGCGTGTTGTAGATGGCCACATTGAGTTAAAACTCAGAAGGCCAAATAAATAATAATAATAAAAAAAAAGGTTTGGTTGCATGACATCCTTCGCAAATATGGCGCACTGTAACAAATTCTTTTTGTATTTGGCGGGTTTTGGTCAATAATTTGCGTGCAACATAAGTATGTCATTTCGAGGCACCGGTAGATCAAAGTTTTTGCAACAAACGCAGATTTTCTGGCGCAACTTGTGATTGTTGATTACCACAGATCATTATTTTTAGTTCACGCCTTTATTAGTCTATATACATAAACCTAGCTCGTTACACTCACAAGGGGAGGCCGCCAATTGTGAAATTCAGATTCGATTCATACTGCGCATAATGAAGGCTCATGGCCAGAGGTGTAATTTGGCAAAGCACCAAGAAGCACTTCTCAGCCGTTGCCGAGAAAATCGACAATTAAAAAAAGCCGTTGCGGTGAAATGCTCTCTACGATCTCTACGATTGGGAATATTGTACAGAGGCGTGGCGTAGCGGTAAGCGCTCGGTTTCGTAATCCGAAGGTCGCCGGATCGAATCTCGCTGCATGTGCCTTATTTGTTTTTTGTGATTCAAATTTACACACACACACACACACACACACACACATTTTATATATAGACAATTAATAACATTTGATGTTCGAAGTCACCAGTTTTTACACGACAAACGACTTTCAAACAACTTATTATATGCAACTGGCGACTTCGAACATCATTATGTTTTCCGCAAACAAAGTTGTATTTCACAAATGTTGTGTTTGTCTTCATAATGTTTACCACGTATCGTTAACGGAAGAAGTATAAACGATATTCCGAAACGAATACGTATAGTGTAAGTCAAACCTGACAAACGATAGAACAATTTTTCATAATGTGTGTTTCGCAACAGATAATTTAAAAAACAATTGTTCTTGTAAAAACGCATCGTTTATCAGATGTGCTCGATGTCGTGCTGTTTTCTGCTTTCCATATCTCTATGATAACTATCACTCTGGTTCGTGCTATATATATTGGAATTACAAAAAAACAAACAATAAAAAGAAGTTGCATGCGCGAGATTCAATCCGGCGACCTTCGGATTACCAACCCGAGCGCTTACCGCTGCGCCACGCGGCTGTAGAAACTTATTAATCGTACAGAGTATTCCACCGCATCGTCTATTTCCTCGACAACGGCAGAGAAGTGCATCTTGGTGCTTTGCCAAATTACACCCATGGCCATGAGCTTTTATTATGCGCAGTATACAGTCGGGGATGTGGTTTGGTGGTCAGAGTGTTAGGCTGTAGGATGCATGGGTTCATTGCTGCCGGGTTGCGTCTTGCATACTGCCAACATTTTTATTATTTCAGTTTTAATTTTTCTGAAATAACAACAATAAACAAACTATTCAGTCGTCGTTGTATTCGAATTAATTATGCTGTGTACGTTACAATAGCCATACTATACAATATTTTATAGTTATATCAACAACATTTTACATGTGCTCTGCACCTGAAGAATGAAATGCGGTATTAGTAGGCTTAAACATACTCCAGAATAAGTACATGTAAAAACCAAAAATGTATATGACAAAAAAATGAAGCGAGGCAACTGATTACACAATGTACACTGCAGTCTGAAAGCTCTCACAGAATTCTAGTACTTCATTTACATTTGCTAGTGAATATTCTGTCAACTACTGTGGCAATTTCATATCTAAAAATACCTATAGCAAATATCATCTATTAGCATAATCACATTACTAGGTTTGCAAGCTTTATTATTGTGACATCTTGATTCAATTACTTATCCCATCCTTTATTCCCAGAATTGATATCAGGAGAAATAATAGTACAGTAATTGCCATGGAGACCAAATTAGAATAATTGCAGCACACACAGATGAATTTCAGCAGTTGTTCTTCCCTAATAAGTGGTACCCTGAAGTACCCTCTACCACACGCTTCGCTGTAGTTTGCAGAATATTGTTGCAGATGTAGAAACGTAATGCTTTAGACAGATGTGTGAAACTTATTTACAGTAAGGGAAAGTATCTTAATGTGCGCGACTTTAGCCTGGACAGCATATCAGTTATGTAATTATATCGTAGTCAGTGTTGACTACACATGTGTAAGTGCAAAATAATCTCACTTTTACTGAGCCGTGGCTCACTCGCTCACTGCAAAGAGCCGCTAAATAGAGCCGGCTACCCACTTGTGTGTCCACCGTATTGCTGAATCTTCGTGAAGTATTTGTCTTGCAGTGCTGAAGTTTGTATTCACTTAAAACAGGAATAGAATATCTTGCGGTTTTGCCGTGATGTACACCATTTAAAAAAGTGAAAATTTGCTTTAAATGGAGTTTTCTAGTATCTGATGAGTATCCAAGAAAGTATATTGTTTGAAAGTACATACGCTACACTGTCAAGTCAATGCAGCAACAGTACGAGGGTCGGCTTAACTCAGTTTTAACGGAAAAATAATATTCCAATACTCGCGTAATGGCGGACAGGCTTCTATTCAAATGTTCAAATGTTTGTATACCTTATGGGACTTAACTACGGGGTCATCAGTCCCTAAACTTACAAACTACTTATCAACTACCTTATACTAAGGACGGCACAAATATCCATGCACGAGCGGGAATTCGAACCTCCGACCATAGTGGCCGTGCAGACCGTGACTGGCGCGCGCAGTCCTCTCGGCCACTGCGGCCGGCAGGTTTCTATTGATGTCTTAGATCTGCTCACATAGCGCCATCTCCCCTTTATTTTAACCTCCTTGCTTCACACGTGACGGCGTTAAAGCAACGAAGTGTGACACGTTTTCTATTCAACAAGCGACGAAACCCGTGGAGATCAAAAGGAAAATGCAGTCCATAGAAGAGGACAACTATTTCGCTTCGAGATGTGTGATATTATGAGTTCGAAAAAGGCCGTGAAGTCTTGCATGACAATGGACGGCCGCGTTCGTCGTCGCTGATTGATGGCATTATTTCACCGGGAGGATTTCTACATTTTAAGTTCGGAAGTAGACAGCAGTTCACACGTTTAGGCTACGTTCACATTGACTCCGATGTCGGTGGGTTGTACAGACGATTGGCGTCGGCGGAAGACGGCCGATCGTTTCATATAATTACTCCACTACGGGAACGGTCACAGTTTATCCTTAACGTACAGGATTCGGACAACCGTCGGTGAAATTCATATCAGTTCGTTTTCGAAGGTCAAATCAATCGACATTCTCACACAATAGATATGGAAGACTCACTGTTGAGTCTCGGACACCCGCTAGCAGCGCGTCTCATGTATTTCAAACGTCAACTGCGCTTCGCAGTTTCTCCGGATGTAATTGACGCATCGCGATGCAACCGACGCCATTATTTTTTGATTTTTCATCCTATCGATTGCTTAAGAAATAATATGGGGTATCCATTTAAAAACACGTAAGTTTGTGTTGAAAATAATATTTCTTCACGTTTTAGAGTGTCTCATAGTACCTACTTTCATAAGCCCCTGCCGTACGTTCATGACCGTAAAAGTAGTTTTTCAATATCTCTTCTAGTTTCAGATATCTGGGGCGAAACAATCGAGTGGGACACCATGTATAGGAGGACCAGGAGTAGGTGGAGGAGGAGACAGACTGACAAAAAGGATAGGGATGAGAGAGGCAGAGAGAGGGATGAGGAGAATGAGAAAGATGGTGACAGACAGGTGGCAGGAGATGAAAAGAGGGGAGGAGAAGATGAACAGAGAGAAAAAGGGGAGGAGATAGAGATGAAAAGAGAAGGTGCACAGAGAGAGAAAACGGACTAACGTAACACTGGAATAAATAAGTACCCGGTCGACGCCAGATTTTCAGCTAGTACTGAATATAAGTCTACGACGAACATACTTATGATCAATCGCCTGAGGACGGCACATTGTTTGCACTTCTCCTGCGCTTGCACACGGCCGTGCTCTGCTACGTAACGACGTTGGACCGTTCCATTTTACCGTGAGCCCTCACAGCGCAGACGGCGAAAACGTTCAAATGCCGCCAAGGGGCTCACGGTTCTTTCGTGAGAACGTGCGTGGCGAGCACGGGGCCCCGAGCTAATGCAGTCTTCCTTCCTTCTTTACTTCCCGGACTGCATTTCCTTTCCCCCTCCCCTCCTTTCCTACCCCACCGGGGAACTGATAACCTCAGTAGTTTAGTCCCCCTATTCCAACCAAACAACCCAACCCAACCCAACGTTCAAATGATTGTAATGCTTATGGGACTTAACTGCGGGTTCATCAGTCCCTGAAGTTACCAACTACTTACGAACTAACTTATACTAAAGACAGCACAAAAATCCATGCCCGAGGGGGATTTGAACCCCCGACGGGGAACGGCCTCGCGTATCGGAGCGTAGCGCCTCAATGGGCTCGATGGGCTCGGCCGTTCCTCCGCGGCGCGCAGACGGCGAGCGAGCCCAAAACTCCCAAAACTATCTGCTGTGGACAGGCCGGTGTACCCTATTTGTGAGACAGACTTTCCAACTACCTGCGGTGGCCGAGGGGACTAAGGCGCTCCAGTCACGGTCTGCACGGCCACTACGGTCGGGGGTTCGAATCCCTCCTCGGGCATGGATATTAATGCCGTCTTTAGTCTTAGCTAGTTCATAAGTAGTTTGTAAGCTTAGGGACTGATGACCCCGTACTTAAGTCCCATAAGTTCTACAAACATTTATTTATTTTCTACTACCTACTGTGTCCGAGGCTCTGGGCAAGTGTCAACAAATTCCCTGTACGGTCAAGTGTCATTCCGGGCAACTGTCACAAACTCACAGCCGATGCCGAACGCAGCGAATGGTAAACACACGCTGACGCAAGGCTGGTATTGTTTCTGCAAAGTCGCTTCTGTGCAATGACACTGACATCAGCACAACATTATACTGCATTGACGCTGACAGCATCTGTTAGTTCATTTTTTCAATTGTAAAGTCAAATTTAGGTGCGGCCTCAGTCACCCTCTAATAGATATTTTTCTTCTGATATTTGCTATTATTTTGATGTGGTTTAGGTTACCGAAACGATAACATTAATGGTGGAATCCTGTCCTCTTTTTTTATTATAATTGCATTTCATTATTAAATTTATTCTAGCTTCATTTAGCTTTGGTTTTCCTAATTGTAAAGATAATAAACTAATTTTTTATCCCTCAGTAGAATGGCACTTTCATTTTACTGAGACTGCGGAATACCACTTTCCTGCACCCGGTGAGGTTATTTAACAGTAAAATGTTTGTAAAGCTTAAGGGACTTAACTGCTTGGTCAACAGTCCCTACACTTACAAACTACTTATGATCTAACTTATACTAAAGACAGCACAAACATCCCTGCCCGAGGGGGGATTCGAACTCCAGACGAGGAACGACCTCGCACATCGTAGCATAGCGCCTCAATGCGCTTGGCCGCTCCGCCGCGGCTATTTAGCAGTAATTATTTATTTTTCTAATTACGGGAGCGGTCGCTCAGTTCATTCTGATTGCAGTTAAGAACCTGTTACCTGTGTTGGATTGAGACGTGCACTGCTTTCTGATGTCAGAGCCTGCGTGTCACAATAGACTTCTTCCACCTGCAGAGCCACCGTTTTAGGGTAGAAAACATTTCAGATCAACCCTTGCACGCAGTACAAGGCGGAAGAAATCGTCTGTCCAGTTTTTTAAGACAGTTCGGCGGCACGAAAAATGGAACGGCTTAGGTAATAGCCACGAGCCAGTATAGGCTTTGATCGTTTGAACCCAACTGAGTTAAGGTAGAGGGGGAGAAAAATAATGTTTGGATTTGAGAGTTTTGCAAATTAACGGTACTGTCAGACTAGGTTGCATACGTTTGAATCCGAATCAGTGAATGCGAAGGTTGCGTATTATTCTATTGGAAGATATTTTTTTGAATTTTCTAATTTTTTGTACAGTAACGGAGTAGGTGCTATACACACGCGTCCTAATTGATTGATGACAGTGAGGGTGGCGTAGTAAATTGGCGGGAGATCTGAGTTCCCCGGCTCTAATTTTCATTTGTCGCCATTGTTTAATTTCAATGCCCTAACGCAGCAACTGTCAATCCTTTGCTTCCTAATCCTTCTTTCCTCCGCTCCTTCATAAATAATTTGCAAATTGAAGCTTCAGCGAGAGGGTGCAAAGAATTACGTACGGATGTTGATAAGGTCCAATTAGACGTAATCAATCAGATGGTAGATGAAATAACGAAACAGGCTACGCGAACAGTACAGGAGATTTGTAACGAACATTCCACAGAAAGACATGTTGCGAAAATCGCGCTAAAGAAGTAAAATCATTGTCTTAAAATAGAGACAAAAACGAAAGATCAATTAGAAAAGTTACGAACAGAAATCTTACAAACAATTGCGGAAAAATAGAAACAAACGGTGCTAGTACTGATTCGACAGAGTAGTCCAGTACTAACATTACACAAACAGTTGTATCGCCAAATAAGAGTGCGGGAAAACATGAGACAAGCACAGCCACACCCACAGAAGTGTCGCGTAAACAAATAATTACACAGCCGGCGCAGACTGTTGAAACAATGCCGAGACAGGTGCATTATGTTCAACACACGTACAACCTGTACCGACTTCACACCAAATTACTGTTCAGTAACGCAAGAAAAGAATTTCAATAGCGAAACATTTTCAACGCCACAACTGGCAAAAGAAGCAGTTACGACAAAAGAAAAAATCTTTTGTGCGCCATTAGGACTTTATGTCAGTGTTGTGGGACACGGTTTGTATGAAACACAGCCACGGAGTGGTGTACGGAGTGCACGAGAAGATGACGGAATGTTGGGTAGAGAGTATGGCTTTGTGGAACAACCAAAATATGATGTGGTGACGCGATATAAACAGACCATTTTGTCACAGTACGAAAAATTTCAACATTACCGCGAGGAAGTCAATTCGCTTCATGTTAGGACATTTATCGATCAGTTTCGTGTTGGTATACCGGAACACTGGAGCTTAGCAAATTAACTAGATATCTTTTTTTCCTAATTGTTGGGCCTGCAGCACCATATATGTCGTAAAAAGACATTGTAATAAAGTTCCAGATTGCTGCTTATGTTTTATTTAATATTGCTACAGCTGTTTCGACAGTTTGTCATTCTCAAGCGCCTGCGTGTATAAGAATTACATTAATTATAAATCAAACAATAGGAAAATATACATAAATTTGTTTGTTATAAATTTTCTTAAGAAACTTACGTCTACGATGTTTGGACGTTAATTAATGTTGACATCTGGCGTAACTGTTGCTTTAACTGTCAGGTGTTATGTAGCTTTTTACATAAAAACTTTAAACTAAAGTTACATAACACCTGACAGTTAAAGCAACAAAAGCAACAAAAACTTTAATTTAAAGTTTTTATGTAAAAAGCTACATAACACCTGACAGTTAAAGCAACAGTTACGCCAGATGTCAACATTAACTAACGTCCAAACATCGTAGACGTAAGTTTCTTAAGAAAATTTATAACAAACAAATTTATGTATATTTTCCTATTGTTTTATTTATAATTAATGTAATTCTTATACACGCAGGCGCTTGAGAATGACAAACTGTCGAAACAGCTGTAGCAATATTAAATAAAACATAAGCAGCAATCTGGAACTTTATTACAATATAACTAGATATCATTTGCGCACACAGGTCAGGAATTGTAGCGGAAACAATGAAAAATGTAGCATGTACCTGTAAATCGTACCAGGAATTCCGCACAGCATTTTTGTCAAGATACTCGTCGACAGAGGCACAAAACCGAATCAAGTACGGATTATTACAGAATGTTCGATACGAAAATTCAGGAGAAAAGAGTCTGGTAAAGATCAGTAACCTCTCAAGTACGAACAATCTTTGGTTGGACGTGGGAGGAGAGGATTTACATGCATTTAAGGGCATCATAAGGGAATTGCAGTTCATTTTCTCTGAGGATGAAGCGAGAAAAAAAAAAACGAAACGCGAGAGAAAATAATGCCAGACTGAGAAATGACACACAAAATAATGGCCATCAAAGCAAGAATTTTAGGCCAGCAAATAATAATAACCAAAATACAATGGAAAAACAACAACAATTTTGTAGCACACAACGAAAATTACAGCCCGAGGAAAAACGGAGGTAAATTTCAGAGAGGAGAATATGGTTGCAATCGTCCACAAGATGGATACGGACGTAATTCCTACAGAGGAGGTTACGGGTTTCAGAATGGAGGAGGAGGACAACAGCAGGATTATTTTCAGTGTGCAGGAGACGTAAGGCACAATTGGCGAGCTCAAGGGCCCGGAAATTTCCAATAAGGAAATCCTGGAAAGCAGCAACAAAATAACCAAAACGAGGAGAAAGGTTTTGAAATCGTGGAGTTTAGGCCACCAAACCCAGCGAAAGGAAAGAAGTGGCTAGTTGGGGAGGAAAACGTCCAGCAAGATTATGACAAAGTTGAGACAGAATTAAATCAGGCAATTTATTTGTTACACGCAGGTAACCAGAAATAACAGATAGATACAGCATAAAAGGAAAAAATCTTGTTGGGAGACAATGGAGTGGAAAAATACTAACTGTGAGGACGAGTTAGCACCTCTTCCTACTAATAAAATGGTAGCGAGGAAGAAGTGTTAGTAGAGATTGTAAAGTTATTTAATAAAACTGATAATGAGGAACCAGTAAACGAGAATATGGTACCACAGGTATCAAATTCATTTGTAAATTTTAATGTATATAATTCAAGTGATTACGACGCGATTGAAGCGGAGTATTAGAGAGGACGTAGGGAGAAAGAAATCAAAGAAAAAGAAGAGAGAGACAAAAGGAAAAATGTATGTGGCGGTCTGTTTACAATTTTTTCGGAACCGTTTCAAATACCTAAACCCAAACAAAAAGTGACAGAAGACAATATAATCAGGATAAATAGATTATGGTTATAATGTTGACAGGAATACGGTGTTTCCAAAATTCCAAAAGAAACTAGATCCAGGTCCTCACGTTTTTTATGTCAAACATAAATAGAAGGCCAAAAATATAATAAGCGTAAGGAAAAATGGGAAAGTCAATAAGACTTTACCTCGTGAGCCTCTTTGCTATATGATTCTATTAAAAGTGTAATAGCAGCTTTGCTCCATTCCATAACTACAACAGCAATAGTCCTACATTCTGTGTCAACTTGGACATAATCCTGCTGGACGTTTCCCTCCCCAACTAGTCACTTATTTCCTTTCGCTGACTTTGGTGACCTAATCTCCACGATTTCAAAACCGTTCTCCTCGTTTGGGTTATTTTGTTGCTGCTGTCCTGGATTTCCTTATTGGAAATTTCCGGGCCCTTGAGCTCGCCAATTGTGCCTTACGTCTCCTCGACGCTGAAAATAATCCTGCGGTTGTCCTACATTATGGCATCATTAAACAATTATGAAATTTACAAAGGTTTAAAAACTTTTATGAAAATATTTACGAATAATACAATGCAGTCACTTGCCCAGAAAGTTCCCAGAAAGGACCACAAACTTTGACAAAAGTCAAAATACATGTAACTAGGAAGCAAAATGGCAGACTGATCATAACCGTGAATGCAGCAGACAGCTACCAGCTCGGGCATGAGCAGTGAAGCCACTAGTCGCGAATTTAGGACTGGCCCTATTTCTTTATCGTTACGATTATCCCGCGTCGATTCTAGCACGATCATACTCACTACGTTTACATGGAACACATCTTCCGGAAGACGAAATCCGATTTTCGTAAACCGTTTTTCGCTGTCGTGTTTACATGGCATAGCCTGAATCGGATTTCCTAGCCCACTTAAATATGGCGAATGCAAAACAGCTGATTCAGTTCCTGATTTAGTCAGCACAATCTCTATTTTCCTTTATTTAAATACACAAATTCATGTTCACTCTAATATTTATACTTTTATTTCACATTAGAAAATATCAATCTTTCAATATGTACTGAAAATTCTTAAGAAGACTTCACAATCTGACAAGCCAAGAACACTTCAAAAACGGTTGCGTTTACATGGGCACGAAAATCGATTGTGGAACTGGAAAACCGCTTTAGAGAAGCGGATTTCCAGAATCGATTTTGGAGTGTTTACATGACCAACCAAAAGCGGAATTGGTAAATCGGTTTACGAAATCCGGTTTTGGAAGCCCATGTAAACGGGGTGAGTAGTGACCCCGTTCAAACGACATACGGCCGCCATTACCGAAACTTATTAATAATGTATTGCAATTTGGTTCATCGTTTAAAAAGGGCTTTAATGATTTAGCCGTGCTCCAGGAATTCGAAGAGTATCGCACCTCCGACGTCGAAAAAGACGGTGAGCATCACCTGGCCTGCTGAGATCTTTATTTTTTTAGGGAGAGAAGACGATGCTACATTCGTGTCCTTAGATGTCGCACTATGTTATCCCAAAGCGGCATATTCAAATATCAACCGGTTTGGTTGTTAAGACATTTCGTACCTTTTCCTGTAAACACCCCTCACATATAATTGAATATACCGTCCAAATTATATCATAGTACTCCTGACAGTTCACGGGATGTGACGTAATAAATGAGATGTATAAAATCCACCCAGTCACGCATGAGGTTATAATTTATTACGTCTCTACTATTCCCAACACTTTTCGAGGACAGTTTCTTAATACTCCAGTCTATATACCTGGAAAATTAAATTATTATTGTTGGATTTGTTTTCTTTATTGGCAGGCTGGCAGCAGCGTAACATACTGCTCTTCAGCCGAGCGTACAATAAGTTTGTCAATTAGTACATAATTAGACAGAGGGGAAATAAATACGTTTAAAATACATGGACATAAAACGGCGAATGAAGTACATAAAAGTGGTGATTTAAAAACATACACATTCAGCAATTGAAATATGACAGTCTAGATCGCAGGTTATTGAGCTTTTTCTTGGCAACCGGTTTCGGTCCCACAGGGCCATAATCAAGCGTTTGGCACTTTGTTGGTGGACGTTGGTGATGGCCTGTCAGTTGACGCCTGCTCCGGCCACCGCCACCGTCCACCAACAAGCTGCAACCGAAACCGATTGCCAAGAAAAAAAAAGCACAGCAACTTCCCCGCTAGACTGTCATATTTTAATTATTTGTCATTTTAAGATCGCTGTATCAAAAAAAAAAAAAAAAAAAAAAAAATGCCACATTCAGAGTTAAAATTTGCAACGCTGGCTAAAACACACTGAAGTTGTACAAAACGGTGACGAGGAAGAAGACACAGATTAAAACAGATGGCAACACTTTGTTCTGCCTATTCGGCGGCTGGTCACGTTTTAAAAAGCACGAATCGCTTGACATTGCACAACACTAGACGGCACACTATTAAAATTAAACACTGTAACCTCGCAGGCAATGGGGGGGTGGTGAGATGCGGAGGGGTAGAAAAGGGAGGGGAGGGGTAAACTTGGAAGTTGTAATGACTCCTAGGGATGGGAAAGGAGGGGAGAGCCAAGCATGGGAGGGAGGGGAGGAGGAGGGGTATGGAGAGGGGACGCAAATATACGTGGAGGGACTAAGGTTGGTAGGAAGGGTGGATGTTGGGAGGAAGGGCATCATCCGGGAGAGAGAGGCGACGGACGTTACCCTCGGAAAGGATGTGCAGTGTGTGGAGGTAGAGAGAGGGAGGGACAACTTGGTAACGGCGTGGCAGAGGCTCGGGATGCAATAGGAGGTGGGAAACCAGAGGATGTCGGGATTCGAGGCTACGGGAAATGTAGCGGAGGCAGATGTGTTATTGTTGGAAATGTTATTCAGAATATATTATCTCGTGGCGGAGGGTACACTGTACCACTACTAGGCATTTCCTTTCCTTTTCCACTCCCAAATAGAACGAGGAAAAAAGGAATGCCGATATGCCTCCGGACGACCCCTAATTTCTCTTATTTTGTCTTTGTGATCGCTACGCGAAATGTAAGTAGGCGGCAAAAAGATCGTACTACACACAGCATTAAATTCCGACCCTCTCAATTTCCTCAACAGAAATTCACGAAAAGAACGTCGTCTTACCTCCAGCGATCCCCAATTGAGATGCCGGAGCATTTCCGTGACACTCGCGCATTGGACGAACCTACCAGTAACAAACCTAGCTGTTCGCCTCTGAACTGCTATGTCTTCCTTTAAACTGATCTGCTGCGGGTCCCAAACACTTGAGCAATACTCAAGACGTGCTCTTACGAGCGTTATATAAGCTGTCTCCTTTACAAAATGTTCAAATGTCTGTAAATCTATCGGACCAAACTGCGTGGTCATCAGTCCGTAGCTTACAAACTACTTAAACCTAGATAAACTAACCTAAGGACAACACACACACCCATGCCCCAGGGAGAACTCGAACCTCCACGACGAGCAACCGCGCGCTCCGCAGCGAGGCGCTTTATACCGCTCGGCTACTCCACCGCGGCGGTCTCCTTTACAGATGAAGTACATCGTCCTAAAATTCTCCCAATAAACCGAGGTCGGCTGTCCGCCTTACTCACAACTGTCCTTACATGTTCGTTCCATTTTATATCGCTCTGCAATGTTACGCCTAGATATTTGAACGATGCGACTGCGTCAAGAAGCTCACTACTAATGCTGGATTCGAACACTACGGGTTTGTTTTTCCTACTCAGGCACATCACCTTACGTTTTTCTACATTGACAGCTAGCTGCCATTCTTCGAACCACTAGAAATTTTGTCCAAGTCATCCTGTATGCTATTACAGTCAGTTATAGACGACACCCTCCCATATACCACACCATCATCAGCAAACAGCCGCAAATTACAAGTTACTCTGGCCATCAGATCATTTATATAGATAGAAAATAATAGCGGTCTTATCACACTCCCCTGGGGCACGCCTAACGATACACTCGTCTCTGATGAACACTCGCCGTCGAGAACAACGTACTGCGTTCTATTACTTAGAATGTCTTCCAGCCAGCTACAAACCTGTGAACCTATTCCATAAACTCGTATCTTCGTTAGCAGTCTGCAGTGTAGCACCGCGTCAAACGCCTTTTTGAAGTCGAGAAAAACACAATCCGCCTGTTGCCATTGATCCATGGCTTGCAAGATGTCATGTGAGAAAAGGGCAAGCTGAGTTTCACATGAACGATGTTTCCTAAACCCGTGCTGATTCACAGAAAGAAGCTTTTCCGCATCAAAGAAATTTACTGGTGGTTACTACACTGTCAAAACAACGAAACTGAGTCCGGCAGTTTTCAAAATAAACAAGAAAATCTATGGAATACACTTATCAAACGCACGGTAATATAAGCTTCCTTAAAGCAGAACACAAAATAAGGAAGTCACAATATGACACTTAAATCACGTAGCTTGCAGCAGACGAAAACTATACACTCGGTATTTATCAAAATACGCGAGAATAAACTCTTAAAACAGTAGCACAAAAGAAATCTGCAAAGTTGGTTAGAAGTGTGGTGTCGCACAAGTACAAAGTGCGCGCCACCTACTTTCGCCGCGCGCCGCCATGCACACACGGCGCGGCGTTCTCACGACAGCCACGAGCGCCCTCTGCTGCAACCCCGCTCGTGGCCACCACTGAACGACATCGTCACTTGTCACTTGGGACTGAGATAGCAACCAGTTAGGACCTTCGTAATCAGATAGGCACCAGTGAAGACTTTGCTATCGTACAGGCACTAGGCAGGCCTCTAACAACTATGTATCAACATTCTGCAGTACTATGTAAAAGTTAAGCATTGTTACATTCTGTGCAATATACATCTCTTTCTAATTTACTCTAGTGTTTATAGTTTCTGGCTGCTCCCCTCCGTACCTGCACCAGCGTGCTATCTATATTCCTGTGTCGGTCTCATTCCACTCGGCCACCGACACCTACGACGAGGCTGGGACACAAAAGCGGCGACGAAGTTGGGACACAAAAGTGGCGACGAGGATGGGATACAAAAGTGGCGACGAGGAGTGATAGACGAACCTTGGACCAGCCCGCTTGCAGCAGTCAGACAGCAGCAGTTGGAGCACGCAGAAATTGCTCCCGCCCACCCACCCTTATTATAAGATTTTTGGGGGAACGTTTTCAGTTACGTGTTTTGTGGACTTTTTTGTTGCAGAGCGTCCTCTTTCATATTGCATTTGTGTTTTGTTATAATTTACTTGTATGCGCGGCGCCTAATCGGTCAGCATGGCCACTACCCCGAACCCGAACTTAATGGAAATTATTCAGTTACAGACGGCGCAAATCACTCAACTACTGCAGGCCGTGTCGCAGTTGACGGCACAGGCTGCTCACCAACAACAACAGCCGTCACATCAGCAGCCCACACCGGCCGCTGCACCGCTTCCTACATTTCGCCAGTACAACGAAAGTGAGGAAGAATGGAGCGACTATTTCGCACAGTTTCAAGAACTCGTCGCGGCTCATCAAATTACAGGTCAGAGAGTGAAGAATCTTTTCTTATCGATTGTGGGCCCCCAGACCTTCGTACTATTGCAAAAACTTTTCCCTCTCGCATCTCCTCGTGATGTAGACTTTGAACAAATTGTAGATGCACTGAATGCTCATTATGAGAGAAAAGTTCTTGTAGCCGCTGCACGATACCGGTTTTTCAGACTTAAAAAATTACCGCAGCAGTCACACGAAGAGTGGATTACGGAATTGAAGGGCTTAACCCGCAAATGTAAATTTACTTGCTCTTGTGGACTTTCGTATAGTGACGTGATGTTGAGGGATGCGATTACGCAGAATATTCAGGACCCCAGAATTAGAGCAGCAATTCTGAAACAGTCTGACCCCTCATTAGACAGTGTACTGCAGCTTATAGAAGCGCATGATACTTTTGACTTAGCAAATGTAGAAATGCAAAGCCATAGTGTAAATTCAGTGCGCCGCAACGGACACTTTCCTAGCCGTAGTTCTCAGTGTAGCACTAGTGGTTCTTACAATAGTACAGGCCGTGCTGAACAGACAGTGAACAGTAGCCAGTGTAAAAGTGCGACGCAAAGGTCGCCCCGTCGTATTAGAAACAGTGATTTGAATAAAGGGCGCCAACGCTCATTTCAGAAAAATGTACGTAAATCTTGCCCCCAGTGTGTGTCTCGCCACAAGCGTGCTCATTGCCCTAGTCGCAACGCAACCTGTTATCAATGTGGCAAATCAGGACATGTACAGTCTGTGTGTATGCAAATTAAAAACTCGAACAGTAACGTTAGAAACAGTGCTTCGCAAAGTGCGAGAGCAGTTCATTCTGTAAATGTTATACGGGCTGTGGATTTGAACAGTGCTTTAGTTGGTTCTCAATTGCAAGAAAGTAGTTCTGCGCCTATGGCAAAACTATATAGTGCACCACGTAGCAAGCGCCGACGAGCGCGTAAAACAGTGCAACGGAAAAGGGTTCGGGACAAGCAAAATGACTATGTACAGTGCAATCCTGTAGTGAACCTAGTGCCTTCTACAACTTCTCCTTGTGATAGTGCCCAGTACTGTGTAGCTAGTGACTGTAGACTTGATGTAGCTACTCAAAAGTTTAGTGCAGTAGTTAGTGAATCTGTAGTAACCTGGCAATGCGCGGACGCCGATCCGGCGGTAGTGCCATCTAGTAACAGTGTTGTTAATCCGCTGCGTGCCGAGTCTGCGCCGCTTACTTCACTACGCGGCCCGCGCAAGCGCAGCAAACAAACCGTAGCAGACGTTGCCCACATTCGCGCACCTGTCGTGCGCCAGAAGCACAAACTTTTTGTAAATCTCTCCCTAGAAAATAAGACTGTGCAATTTCAGCTTGATACTGGTTCCGCTGTTACATTAATTAATAAAGACACTTATGAACTTCTGGGTTCGCCAAAATTGTCGCCGTCACAGCAAGTGCTAACAGCGTACACAGGTCAAAATATTCCCGTGCTAGGAACATGTAGCCTGCCAGCCTCTTTTCAAGGTGTAACAAAAACAGTTGCTTTTGTAGTTCTTCAGGCCAAATCGACACAGAACATTTTTGGACTAGATGCTTTTGACTTGTTTGGTTTATCAATTCAAAGAGATGTGCTTCAAATTTCGTCAATAGTGCCTCAGGATAAAATCAATGCATTGTGTGAAAAATATAGTGACTTGTTTTCGCCGGAACTAGGTTGTGCAAAAGACTTCGTGGCACATGTAACTTTAAAAGAATCTGCAGTTCCAAAATTTCGTAAAGCTAGACCAGTGCCTATCGCCTTGCGTGATTCAGTTGCCGAAGAACTTCAACGTTGGCAAGATAGTGGGGTGATTTCTCCTGTTTCTGCGAGTCAGTGGGCCTCGCCTATAGTAATTATACCCAAGCCGTCAGGAAAACTTCGTCTCTGTGCGGACTTCAAATCTACAGTAAACAGTCAAACAATTGTAGACACTTATCCCCTACCCAGACCTGAGGAACTGATGGACAAATTAGGACAGTCTCGTTTCTTTTCTAAGATTGATTTAGCAGAGGCATACTTACAGATTCCACTTGATGACGAGTCCAGAAAGTTTTTCGTCATTAATACTCACATGGGCCTTTTTCAATTTCAACGCCTACCCTTTGGCAGTTCTTCCGCCCCCGCTATTTTTCAGCGCTTTTTGGAACAGCTGACAGTTTCTGTACCGTGTTGCTCGAACTATTTTCATGACATTGTGGTATCCGGACGTACAGTTGAAGAACATTTAGCAAACCTGGAGTGTCTTTTCAAAGTGTTGACTGCAGCAGGTCTACGCTGTCATAAAGCAAAGTGTTCGTTTTTTCAAACTGAAATAGAGTACCTAGGCCATGTGATTAATGCCCAAGGAATTCATCCCTTACAGTCACATCTTCGAGCAATCAAAGACTTGCCTCCTCCTAAGAATGTGCACGAATTGCAAGTAGTAATGGGGAAGCTGAACTATTATTTCAGAGTTATTCCCAATGCCTCTCAGATTGCAGCTCCACTGCATCACTTACGTAGGAAGAATGTTCCTTTTGTATGGTCTAAAGATTGTCAGGTTGCCTTTGACAAACTAAAGTCTGCACTACTCAGTGATGCATGTTTGATTCCCTTTGACCCACAGAAGCCTGTAGTGTTAGCAGTTGACGCCTCGTCGTACGGTCTGGGTGCCGTTCTGTCGCATCGTATTGGTTCTTACGATCGTCCTATTGCCTTTGCATCCAAGCTACTGACGCCAACGCAACAGAATTACAGTCAGATAGAAAAGGAGGCCTTAGCAATAATTTACGGCGTCACAAAGTTTCATCATTATCTCTATGGCAGAAAATTCTATTTGTTGACAGACCACAAGCCTCTCACGTCGTTGTTCTCACCCACAAAGCCGATTCCGCCCCGTACGGCACAAAAGCTTCAGAGATGGTCCTTAATACTGTCTAATTATCAGTATGAGATTTTGTACCGACCTACCACTAAACATGCCAACGCGGACACACTTTCCCGACTTCCGGTTGGCCAGGATGTGTCGTTTGATTCTTCGGAAATGGCATGTTGTCAGATAGACTCCAGAGATGCTTCCGCTGTCGCAGACTTTCCTTTGAACTCTCGTCGGGTTGCACAGGAAACAGCTGCAGATGCAGACCTAAGTGTGGTGGCACATTTTGTTCGCTTTGGTTGGCCTTCCAGAGCCAAAGACATTGAGCGGCCTCTGGTTCGACGTTATTTTGCACAACGTCATGCATTATCTTTAAGTCAGGGTGTTCTGTTGTTGCATACCGACAACGACCAAGCAAGAGTGATTGTTCCTCGTTCCCTGCAACGAGAAGTATTACGCCTCCTGCATCAAGGACATTGGGGTATTGTTAGGACAAAGCAACTGGCCAGACGTCATTGTACCTGGGTTGGTATGGACGCTCAGATAGAGAGCATGACATCACAGTGTACAGTTTGTGCGGAGCATCAGGCGGCTCCTCCACAGCGTTTCTCAGACTGGCCACGCCCCAAGGGACCATGGCAACGTTTACATATTGACTTTGCCGGACCTTTCTGGAATACGCGCTGGTTAATTGTTTTAGACGCTTTCAGCAAGTTTCCTTTTGTGATTGCCATGAACTCAACGACAGCTTCTAGTACAATCAGTGCCTTAACATCAGAGTTTTGCATCGAAGGCTTGCCTGAAACTATCGTCAGTGACAATGGACCTCAGTTTGTTAGTGCGGAATTTCAACAGTTTTGTCGTGTGAATGGCATTCAGCATATCACCACTGCACCTTTTCACCCTCAGTCCAATGGTGAAGCAGAACGTTTCGTTCGAACATTCAAGTCTCACATGGAGAAGATGAAAGGTCAGCACTCCAGGCAGCAAGCTCTTCAAATTTTCCTGTCTACGTATCGGTGCATGCCACGTGACGGCCCGTCTCCTGCCGAGCTGCTACACGGCCGCCGTCACCGCACTCTCCTTCACCTGCTGCAGCCTCCCACGCACCGAGTCGGTTCGTATAGCGCTACGCGTTTTCAGGTTTCTACGCCGGTGCTGTACAGGGTGTTTGCTGGCAACAAGAAGAAATGGTTACCGGGCACCATTCAGCGCGTGCTCGGTCGCAATATGTATGTTGTACGTTCTTCCACAGGGTCGGAGCTGCGGCGCCACGCAAACCAATTGCGCCTGCGTAGGCCGCGCGATCCTGTCTCCGGTTTCTTGATTCCAGACCCAGTCCACCGCCAGGGAGCACAACCACATCGTTCGTCCCCGGACTACGAGATCGTCCCGATGGAGATCGACGCGACGCCGCCGCTGTCGCCGCCGCAGATGACAGCGTCACCGAGAGGGACTCCGGGACCGTGCGTGCCGCCGCCGCCTGGGCCACGCACCTCAGAAGAAGATGACCTGCTCCCTCTGGGCGGGGGCGGGCGCCCTTCCCCAGGTTTCGGCGGGTTCCCTGGAGGATCGCAAGGCGGATGCCGGGGCGCGGACGGCGTCTCGATCCCAGCCTCAGCTACGACGCCCGTCCCACCAGTAACGCCCCCGCCCAGGCCCTCCTCCAAGTGCCGTCGCCGTGGCCCTCAGCTCTACGCCACGACGGCGCGGCGGTTTGGGGGGGAGGGATGTGGTGTCGCACAAGTACAAAGTGCGCGCCACCTACTTTCGCCGCGCGCCGCCATGCACACACGGCGCGGCGTTCTCACGACAGCCACGAGCGCCCTCTGCTGCAACCCCGCTCGTGGCCACCACTGAACGACATCGTCACTTGTCACTTGGGACTGAGATAGCAACCAGTTAGGACCTTCGTAATCAGATAGGCACCAGTGAAGACTTTGCTATCGTACAGGCACTAGGCAGGCCTCTAACAACTATGTATCAACATTCTGCAGTACTATGTAAAAGTTAAGCATTGTTACATTCTGTGCAATATACATCTCTTTCTAATTTACTCTAGTGTTTATAGTTTCTGGCTGCTCCCCTCCGTACCTGCACCAGCGTGCTATCTATATTCCTGTGTCGGTCTCATTCCACTCGGCCACCGACACCTACGACGAGGCTGGGACACAAAAGCGGCGACGAAGTTGGGACACAAAAAGAAGAAACCTCTTAAAAACAGAAGCACTAACGAAAATTAAGAAATTAACTGGCAACGAAATTTCACGCAATTAAATTATACTTAGCGCTCTGGGCGAAGAGGCAGCGACAATAGCTGGCTCTGGACATATGACAGGCGCGCGGCCAAGCCCATGGCCATCTCGAAGAGCAGCGACCTCTATGATGTGGATACAACCAGCCGCATAGTGAAGATCGGGCTAGACGGTCGGCCTCAGTACCTATGAGCAGAAGTAGCTACGTTTAGTTCTGTTGACATGGTACTTGTTACCCCTCTCCAAGGTAGGAGAAGTTAAGTAGTTGCTTTTGTTCAGTAAATAAACTTGTACTGTTTATCAGTATGGCTGTTCTAGTAATGCTCCCGTGTCCACATCAAGACTGGTATGCCGGCTGCTGTCACATCCCCCAGCAGCCGAAACAACAATTCATAACCCGTCAACGCCGTGAACTAACGCTAGTCATCGTAATAGCTGGTTACCCGTACGATACGCTGACTCGAATAGCGATGTTTAATTGTAGCAGCCCCCTTACTTAAGAATAGAATAGTTATCGTGATAATTAACGGTTAAAGTATCAACGGGAACTTACGAACTGCCTTTCTTCGGCTTTTTTATATTTACAGAATTTGGAAGTCAGTACGCAAACCCAGAAGCATTACGACATAATGATCTCAGTTGGAACGCTGATAGCCGCTTCGAATGTCTGCGTGGTCTATGCCCTCATTCTACGCACTGGGCGGCCGGTCCCGTCGGAGGTTCGAGTCGTCTTTCGGGCATTAGTGTGTGTGTTGTCCTTAGCGTAAGATAGTTTAATTAGCTTTTAAGTCTAGGGACTGATGACCACTGCAGTTTGGTCCCATTGCTTTACAAACATTTCTTAATTCCTGGTAATGTCGGGCTAATGGGTATTGTAGATGTTGTAAAAAAAATATTCAAATGTGTGTAAATCTATGGGACTTAACTGCTGGGTTATTAGTCCCTAGCTTTCAAACTACTTAAACTAAGTTAAACTTAGGGCTATTTCTGGCCGGTTAAATATGAGAAGGTAGCTTATGTTACAGCACTTTATCAACTTCAAGAGTTTAAGAGACGGAGCACAGTTTGTGTACGCAAGGTAATGTTATCAGCTATCGGCGTAACGAATCTTTCCAGAATTAGCCTAATGAGCTTAAGAGAAACCTCCGAAAAACTCGAAACAGAATCGCCGAATAAGAATTAAAACCCAATTCCTTACGAATACAAGAGTAGAATGGTAAGCAATTCAACACGGCCTCCAATGTTTGCAACGGACCGGCGACCCTGAGAGGTGTGATAAGAGGGCAAGATAAGCACACCGGATGCGCACGCGACGCGAGGTTGATAATTGGTTCTGATGAGTTATAGCCAAGGTCTCGGCCGAGACTATCAGCTATCAGAACACGCATCACATTATTCCCACACTCTGCGCTTATATGCTGCATCATGATGTTCGTTTGCCACGGCGGAGTGGCCGAGCGCATTGCGGCGTGTAACGGTACGGACCCTTAAACTAAATAACTTCTTAAGCGATGACTTATTCCTGCTACATTTTATGAGGTTCTTCCTGGTGAGTGGTAAAACATAAGTTGGAGGCTTCTGCCTGTTGTTTCTTGAGAAGAAAGGGCAGCGGGTAGGAAGCCGTCGCCGAAGCCTTCACAAAGTGAGCCACAAGGTGCTCTGCGAGAACAGATGGGTCAATACAGACCCCACCTGGTAGGGATTGAAGACGGCCGCTGGCAACATTGGATGGAGCGGAGCGGAGCCCACACTGATGGCAAAAGGGTTCAGACGAGCCCAAGGAAGAGACAAAACGCTCCCAGCACACCCGCTAGCTTTGTTTGGTTATATAACGAGCCTTAGCACGAAGGCGTTTAAAGTTGCCAAGAGCACCGTGGGAAGGGTGGCGCTTACGATGTTGCAAGGCTCGCCATCGCTCACGAATGGCTGCGTTCCACCACGGAACTGGCCGGCGCCTGTCGACCGGGGGACAGCAATGCTAGCTGCTCGAGTAGATTACATTATGCAACGGGTCAGGTTAAGAAAATGTCTCTTTACAAGATATTACATTATACAAAATTTTAAGTGACAGTTTTTTGCAAATTTACTAATTCATATCTAAAAATTCATCAAATGACTTGAAGGAGTTGCCATTCAGAAATTCTTTTAATTTATTTTTAAATGCTAGTTGGCTATCTGTCAGACTTTTGATGCTATTTGGTAAGTGACCAAAGACTTTTGTGGCAGCATAATTCACCCCTTTCTTTTTCAAAGCTATATTTAACGTTGAATAGTGAAGATCATTCTTTCTCCTAATGTTTTAGCTATGCACACTGCTATTGCTTTTGAATTCAGTCAGATTGGTAATAACAAATTTCATAAGTGAATATATATACTGTTAAGTTACTGTAAAGTTCCATAGCTCTTTAAATAAGTGTCTGCAGGATGATCTTGGATGGGCTCCAGCAATTATTCTGATTACACGCTTTTGTGCAATAAATACCTTTTTACTCAATGATGAATTACCCCAGAATATGATGCCGTACGAAAGCAGAGAATAAAAATAGACATAGTAAGCTAATTTACAGAGATGTCTATCACCAAAATTTCAGTGGCCATAATAGCATAATCAGCTGAGCTCAAACGTTTCACCAGATCTCCAATGTGTATTTTTTTTCTTTTTTTTAGTTCAACCCTCATCAATGTATACACCTAAAAATTTTGATTATTTACCTTAGCTAAAGATTTCTGACCAAAGTCTGTATTTATTAATGGTGTCATTCCATTTACAGTATGGAACTGCATGTACTGTATTTTATCAAAATTTAATGATTTGCAGAGAACGCGTTAAAAATTCTTTGAAAGGCGCTATTTACAATTTCATTAGTTAGTTACTGTCTGTCAGGTGTGATAACTATACTTGTATCATTAGCAAAAAGAACCAGCTTTGCATCTTTGTGAACATAGAATTGCAAGTCATTAATATACAGGATGAATCTAAATTCGCGCACTCGAACTTCGCAGCGCGATACCTCACATGCTAGCAATAAAAACATGTATCTCACAAAATTTCGTCCTGCGCATACTTCCGGCAATAAATGGACGTCGAAGATTGAGATGGGTGTGTGTATCATACGTCACTGTGTTTCAGAATTACACTAATACACCAACAAACTTGTAAGGGATGTATTAGGCGTCTTGATGAACAAAACGAGCACGGAAACCCATGCCCGGAAACGCCATTCAACGACGCTACAGAGAGTCCAAGTTACAGGCACCAGCTCCTGCCCATCCAGCAATTAGGACGCCCTGTAGCATCATTGGATGACGATTCCGGACATGGGTTTCTATGCTCACTTTGTTACTCAATACACCTTCCACATCGCCTATAAGTTTGTTGGTGTAGTAGTGTAATTCTGAAACAGGCTGACGTATGGGATACACACCCATCTCAATCTTCGACGTCCATTTACTGCCGGAAATATGAGCAGGACGAAATTTTGTGACAGACAATTTTTTATTGCTAGCATGTGAGGAATCGCGCTGTGAAGGCCGAGTGTGCGAATTTAGACTCACCCTGTATATTAAGAACACCAAAGGACCCAAGACCAAACCTTGTGACACCCCATTCTTGATTGTTCCCCAGTTTGAAGAATAAGGTTTTGTTTTATATTATGTGAACCACTTATTTCAACTTTCTGCACTCATCCTGTTGGGTATGATTTCAAACATTTGTGCCTGTCGTATTCATACCACAATACTTAGCCTTATCTAGAATAATTCCATGATGTACACTATCAAAAGCCTTCAGAGAACACAAAGAAACCCAACGGATGATGTCCCGTTACTCAGAACATTTAAAATTTGATTAGTGAAAGTATATATAGTATTTTCTGTTGAAAAGCCTTTCTGAAAACCAAACCAACACTTTGTTAGAATTTTATTTTTACATATGTGTGAAGCTACTCTAGAATACATTAATTTTTAAAGCATTTTGGATAAAGCTGTCAGAAGTGAGATTGGGCGCTAGTTGTTGACGTCAGACGTATCCCCGTTTTTGTGCAGTGGTTTAACAATAGCATATTTCAGTCTATTAGGGAAAATACCCTGCAGGCCAAGCATGACGAAACTGGCAGCTGAGCACACGATCATCACCAAACTACGCGTGCAAGAGATCTTTCATGCGTCCAGCAATATGGGGTGGAGCGTCATCCTGCATAAAAATCGTACGTTCCAGCAGGTGTTTATCAGCCAGGCTGGGGATGATGCGATTCTGTAACATATCGGCGTACCTTAAGAGTCGACCACTGTACGAAACAAGAGCTTTGTTTTATCACTAAACTTAGCAAATGTGGTCCGTGTGAACTACCGGTTACTCCCTGCTACAAAGCTTTGTTTCCTGGCCCAAACTGACAACTGACTCTTTTCAAATTACTTGAATGACAGGAAGTTAATACTACAGTTGTCAATATACTTAGCAGCTCACACCGTCAGTCGTCTTGCATATATTTTTTGTATATTTCTGTAATGTTATGACTTATTTAATGTCGCTAGATTATCATTTTGTTAAAACGTGAACCCCACTCTTTTCAAGGCTTGAGGAATAGCATTTTTATTTCATGTGCTAAAATATTAGTTAATATTGCTAGGTTTTTCTTATTTTGTTATGTTAATAACTTATTATTATATTAATTAATGTGGCATAAGTACGGCTTCTCCGCTATCCACTGTCCCTGTGAGAATGTGCTGTTTTTTTTACTTTTAAGTGGATGCAAACATCTATGGCTGTCTGAATGTGGGGAGTGATAGCTCGCTTTGCATCGCTCTCTCTGGCTCAGTGTCGATAGCTGCTGAAACTACCAAAGAGGTTTCCACACCCTTTGGTTGCGAGCTAGTTGACGAGCCTTCCCTCCTGCGGGAGTCTCGCTCTCCATCCCCAACACCGCTGTTTCTTGGATTTTTCGGCTTCCAGTGGCCGTTCAGTGTGTGCATTTCTGGGCTGGTCGTCTGGTGCGGTATGGTTGGTTTTGATCTTGTTTTTGGAGATAATAGCGTTTCATTGACTAGCATGTGTAACTTAAATTCATGAACTTAGAATCATTTTTTGGGAATATTCTCTCCCCTATCGTAGGCGAAATTCAGCAAGTCAGAGGTTGCACAAAACACAATATACAAAAACAATTTGAAGCTGGCTCTGATCTGTCGTGCCTGTTTTGAGATGGTGCGTGTGTAGAGCAAGTTAAATTACATCTGAACAGAAATCGCGAGCAAACACGCTAACGGCGACAAATGACTATGTTACATGAACACACTCCACTGAAGGTGAAGTGGTTGAAATTCGGATTCATAATACAAAATCACGATGGATTCTTAAGTTGCAGTCTGTTAGAAATCGATCTAGGCACTGGTTTTATATGAGAAGTGGCGTTAAGTCAGGCGACTAGCTGCAAACCCTGGAAGTCGGAACTCGGACCAACGTGGTTCCGAAAACCGATAAAATTGAATAAATTCAGTTTCTGAAAAATAAAGAAAATTAACTACAGCATGCAACCCATAGAAATGCTTATAATTATAAAAGGAAGGCGAATGAAATACAGCTACACGCGATAGGGGCGATTACAGAGATGGATGACGTACTGTCTCCGAAAACCACAAAAATGAAATAATTATAAAGTCGGAGAAATAAAAATAAGAATTACGGCATGCAACCCATAGAAATGTTTAGAATTACATGAAGAAGGGGAAAAAATGCAGCAACACGTGATAGGGAGCGCTTACAGAGATGGATGAAGTCCAGTCTCAAAAAACTCGTAAAAGTGAAGTAATTACAAAGTCGGAAAAATAAAATTAAGAATTACAGCATGCACCCCATAGAAATGTTTAGAATTACATAAGGAAGCTATTGAAGGAGGCTGTACAAGGCTCAGAGAGAATTACTGGCAAAGACTGAGTGTGTACTACATGTCGGAGAGAAACGGCAAAATTAAAATAGGCGGGGAGAAAAGATCGTGAAATATTAGTGGAAATCAGAAGGATACCCGCATAGTTACTTTCCTCATGGACATGGAACAAAAAAGAGTGGTAGCTGAAAGCTTTGTTCTATGAACCAACCACGTGGAACATTTATCACTCACGGAAGGAAATGATGAGAAGATTTTTACATGCAATGTACAAAAAAGAACATATCACCTATTAGAAATCGGGCCCCACAAAGCTAGAAAGTATTTACACAGAGTTCATACACCGCCACATGATCATAAAAGGTTTTTAAAATACCAGGCCGTTATCAAACTGCAACTAGAATCACACACACCGCATTTATCTATTGGAAATAACTTAATTGAAAAACGAGAACATATTTTTGCGCACGATCGGAGAAAATATTCCAAAAAATCATTCTAAGTTCACGAATCTAAGTTAAACGTGCTAGACAATGAAACGCTACCATCTCCAAACACAAGAGCAGAATCAACCTTACCTCACCAGATCACCAGAAGACCAGCACAGAATAACCAGCAGAGTGGCCACGGGGGCGCGAAAAGCTAACGGAAGCTTGAAAGCCCAAAAAACAGCGGTGGTGGGGACGTAGAGCGGGACTCGCGCTGGAGAGGGTTGGCCGACTAGCTTGTAACCAAAGGGTGTAGAAACATCTTTGGTAGTATCAGCAGCTATCGACTCTGAGCCAGAGAGAACGATGCAAAGCGAGCTATCACTCCCCACATTCAGATAGTCATAGATTCTCGCACATCCACTTAAAAGTAAAACAACTGCACATTCTCACAGGAACAGTGGTGTAGCAGAGAAGCCGTATTTATGCCACATTAATTAATCAATAATAAATTATTAACATAACAAAATACGAATAACCTAGCAATATTAACTAATATTTTAACACATGAAATAAATATGCTATTCCTCAAGCCTTGAAAAGAGTGGTAAAAGAAGGTGACAGACGATCGTCTTTCATCACGCCTTCGTTAACTGAAAATTTTGATGTAGGCTGAGGTAGTTATATTACATCATATACAGCAAATTTTTCAAAACTAACATGTGGTTGACTTATGGGCGACATAGACAGCTGGGGCACATCACTCAAAAACAGCAAATACAACAATAACAAAAAAATACACATTGAGAAATAATAATTGCCATAAAAACTAAAACAATAGAGATGCAGATGTGGCTGGTGAGACCACGGGAGTGGGACAACATGTATAACAATGCAAAATTTACAAGGAAACATAGATAGATAAATCATAAATATAAAGTATACATGAGGTTGAAACACAAAAAATATCACAATTTTGAATATTTCCTATTATGCTAAAACAGTTCCTCAATAAAAAAAATTGATAAAAATGTTTTTAAAATCACTCCAAATTAGGAAATAAAGTGCAGTATGTTCATGTTCATGACAGATTGTTGTAAAGTCGCTACAGGAAAAGGGCCTCTTAGCACATGAATCGTATTTTGCACTCTCACAGTGTTCACTGTTTCTACTACTCCCACCACTTTTCAACCTGATGCTGTCCTTCACGTTTTCGTCCACTCAACACTGGTTTTTATGTCAATAAACACTGTTATCATTAGTTCGAACCGTCGACTAGGGTCTTTCAAGAGGGAGGGAGGGAGACAATCTTCTATAGGGTATTGGGAGGAAGCTAAAACCCACACACATAAGATGATACTTTTACTTTTGTGTCTCTTCGTCAGCTATTCAACTGCATCCGACGTGAGTAGGAGGGTGTGGTTAGTGCACCTGTGTGCAAGGCCTGGTGTCCCTTGTACCCGTGACAGGCGGCCTGACAAGTGCGGGGCGTCGGCGAGAGTCTCGCCACCGGAAGAGATTAACGGACCAATGACCGGGATCAGGACGGCTGCGCAACAGCTGCGGCTGCGCATCTTGTGTGTTGCTGCTAATCTCCCAACTGTTTTGTGAGCACCGAGGGTCGGTAGCATTGTGTACCCGGCTGGAACCGCTCGACCGGACCCAGTTAGCAGTTTTGTCAGGGCGGTCGCTCGTCTTCCGTCTCCCCGTGGACCCTGCCATCTCCCAGGTCGGTCTCACACCGCTGCCTTGCGCGAAGCTGGCGTTAAGTCCACGGACACATGCCTCCATCTTGGCCTCTGACACCCTCAGATATCTGCCAACACTTTGGTGCACCATGTTACACAGGACATATTAAACCTAAGAGGATCTCCATCGTGTCACAAACGTGGAGTGCCTTCTTATTTAAACAAAACATTTAACAAAAATACAAATAACCTCGATAGAGATTCATAAAAAAACATTTTAAAATAAAAACACTCATATATATATATATATATATATATATATATATATATATATATATATATATATAAAATTATACTTCCCATCAATTGAAGGGCAAAACACAAAAATTGACATTTTACATTGAAATAACACATAATTATAGAAGAGTAATAGTTTATCCTCTAACTTAATATCACATTGAGCATAATATATTTATAATAAATAACTTATACTTTAAGTCAGGACTCTCAGGGTTAGTGTTAGTGAAGCAAAGCTACTTTTACTTGTGCAGCATGCAGCGTTATGCAAAAAAAAAAAAAAAAATAAAAAAATAAAAAAAAATAAAAAAAATAAAAATAAAAAAAAAAACTAACTACCAAGCTCTATGCAACACTATGCAAACTAACTACTTCATAACTACCTACTGCCCGGGTGCAACCTAACTAACAACAGCGCGAAGGGGGGGGAGGGTTTTTTGAGCCTGTCAGTCTGGTTCCAACGCCGCAAATTCGTGGTTAGGGCCTGGAAACAGTCTTACGCAAATCGCTCACGCAGAAGCGAGAAAAAACCATGACACATATTGACAAAAACACCTTGGAAATAAATGTTCAAATGTTTGTATAGTTTGTAAAGTTTGGGACTTAACTATGGGGTCATCAGTCCCTAAATTTACAAACTACTTATGAACTACTTACGAACTAGGACGGCACAAATATCCATGCCCGAGGGGGGATTCGAACCCCCGACCGTAGTGGCCGTACAGACCGTGACTGGAGCGCCTTAGTCTCCTCGGCCACCGCGGCCGGCCCTTGGAAATAAAAAAGACAAAACATGATCAAGTGTGCAAGCACAGAAAATAAATACTACAAATTTACACATGTCGAGCAATCCTAGACAAAAAGAAACAGATCATCAAATGTAGAAACACATAAAATAAACACTAGAAATCCACACGAGTTAAACAATCCTAAGTTAATAAAATAATCTAAGGTAAAATTGACTTACAATGTAACCTATTCTTCCCACAATTATGTTGCAAAACAAGAAATGGAGATTAGAGTTTTACCATCCTATCGATGTTAGAAATTCAGGTGTCCTCATTGTACATGTAGGGCGGACAGTTCCTTGACGTGGAACTTGCCTTTGTTCAGCTCCTTTATTTTTGTTTGTATTTCCTCACATCTGTGATTCTGCCCTCTTCTGAATGTGAGTCTGGCCTCTCCTACAGATCATGCTCCGTCCTTTAATTTACAAAATTGCCCTGTCAAACTTATCTGAAAAATATAAGTTGGTTCTATTAATAAGCCAGGGTGTATATTGTCAATGAGATTTTGATGAACCCTTTCGTCAGTGCTCTGTCGCGACTGTTTTCCGGTCGAATCGCACACACCTCCTGTTATTCAAATGGACAGTCCCTAGACAAAATTATCTAGGCCTCTGAGCATCAACACCACAGTGCATCTACGCGCAGCTAAAAATCCTATGAATTACGGCGTTGGCGCCTACCACGGCGTCTTATAAACATGCTACCTAACGGGGAGATTGCCAATATAAAATTTACAGTAAAGGTGGCAACTAAAGCACGTGCTAAACAAGGCTAGTTTCATGTACATTGAAGAAGAGCACATACACTTAAAACGATATACAGGGATAGAAATTACCATAAAAAAGACATACACAAAATATACACAATAAAATACTTAACATGGTCTAAAGAACTTATGCACCATCAATCCACACGATGGAAACTAAAAGATAAAAGCATGGGCAAAAAAGGGAATATGTGAGGCAGGCAGCTAACAGAGACACTTGAACGTGTCACACTAATAATATTTTATGTACAAAACGGAGTGTGAAGGTAACATACGTCGAACAGCTGACCAGATGGAACTGGCAAGTTGTTGTTATCCATCCCAATAGCAGTGTGTACCTTATAGTACACAAAACACGCATACAACATGAAGATGCGTTATGGCGAAATGAAATCACACAACAAACACATACATATACAAATGAGACATATAACAAAATACACTATTAAAACAAACCATTTAAAGAAAACACTACAAAAGACATACAAAATACAGCATAAATCTACAAACACAAATGACATGGGTGGTAAGAATATCACTTAATTTACCCTAGAAACAAAAAATTAAAGAAAGCTTAGGACATATACGCTCCTTTCTGAGCAGGTTGATCGATTGACGATCAACTACAGCAAATTATTACTGGCTTGTGCTAGGACCGGGATCCTTCGGTTTGTTGTGGTGCGGATCAGCAGACCTAATCTCAACGTCTTCACTTGCTGGGTCACGTGGTTTTTGCGGGCCTTTATCGGTTCGGTAGCCCTTATTTCCGTTCCGGAACTTTCGCCCCTTGTTTTCTCTCTTACCATGCCAATAACCCTGCCCGTTCCTCCACTGCGGCTGATTTTACGCATTGGAAGGATCGGACTCTGCACTGCTATTGCTTTGCGCGCGGTTGTGCCTAGCACTCTTAGCGCTACAATTACTTCTCCTTGAAGAGCCGTTGCCGTCTCTTCTAGATCCGTAATCTTCGTCATATTCTAAGTCCTCCAGGTAAGCCTGGAAGGACTCAATGTCTTCCTTGCAGCCTCCCGCAAAGACGGCATTGCGCACATTTCATGGGAGCTTAGACGCGCAAATTCTTATCAATTTACGCGGAGGGAATGGATAGTCGAGAAATTGATTTCTCTGCATCATTCCTCGAAAGAATTCTCCGAGACACATCTTCACTATTCAAGATTAAATCTAGCTTTGGCACAGAAAGGGGTGAATTATGCTGCCAGGAAAGTATTTGGTCGCCTACCAAACAGCATATCAAAAGACTGACAGATAGTCAACTAGCATTTAAAAATAAATTAAAAGAATTTCTGAATGACAACTTCTTCTACACTATAAATAAATTGTTAGATATAAATGAGTAAATCTGAATATATATATTGTGTCATGTAATATTTAGTAAAAAAAGGGAAAGCAGTCAACAATCCGAAGATTGGTTTGAACACCACAGTGCTTTACTAGGCATGGTCCTGTTTGGAGGTGGTATGCCGTTGCCTTCCTCCGACCTTCGAACTGACTTACCCAGCCAGTTATAGGGGGACCTACAGTTTAACGTGGGTTCCGAACCACGGTGCTACTCGGTATTTTTCACATGAGCAATATTGCCAGAGGTGAAAGAAGTGGAAAGTGACAGATAAAAATCCTAGGACCTTGCGGGGATCGAACCCGCGACCTTGGGATTTGTAGTCTGGCACTCTACCACTGTGCATCCGAGGCGCACTTTATACAATCTAATAATTTGAAAAGACACCTTTCATTAAACTGAGACGTTCCACATCATTACGAACTGTCGTATTCATGATCTATGGAACAAGCAGTAATCTAATCTAATGTAATCCTCGTCGCTTCAACAAGTTGTAATCTAGATTACTTGTACATGAAATAAAATTTGATCATTGCAATCCAAAATATCTACCATCGTTATGTTAAAAACAGCTTAAATCCCTCTATCTAGTTGGACTTGTTTCCACCTTACCCACTCACGTGTATTTAATCTCCCCATACAACTACGAAGAAAGCTTTGCAGAAAAATACATCTTTATGAGAGGGTGTGGCTTCATGCTCCGTAAATTTTCATCACTTTCTTCTGAACTTGCTGTTCCGATGTAGCGCGTAACAGAAACTACGCAATTAATAGTAATATATACAGTTATATAGAGAGGATTTCTCGTGATTGAAAGAAAATAGAGTGATATGCTTTTCCATTTTCATAACTTTTTGCTTTATAAAGTTGAAATTAAAAACGTAATGGAAGGTAAATAGATAAATATCAACGAACTGCACCGTGCTCGCTCATTAGAAAGAGCGAATGTCATCCTTATCGTGACAACTCTTCCGTGCCTGATTATTCGGTAAGTGCTAACGGACTAGCCTCCATCGTCGTATCACTTCACTTTTCTTCCCTTTATTTTCCATTCTACCTATTTGGAAGACGCGTGATTTTTTACCACCTTATCAGTTTTTCAAATAATAGAAGAAAAATTTTCGTGCCTTCAACCTTAAAGAAGAAAAAGCAACGTGTATAAACTATTATATTCCTAGGCTTCCCAGTGGTCGGGATTCGTCTGGATTCTCCCAACACATCTCATAGTGTTCCAACTCCAGACAAAGTACACAATCACGTGACAAAATTCGTCTGGTGAAGTTCTGTATAAGAAATTATATCATTATTTTGTATGTTTCGTCAATAGTGCGCGGATAAGTTGTAAATTGGGTCTGGCAGAAGACGTGCTGAGGTAGTCGGTGCAGATGTGACCGCTGTGTTCAAATGTTTGTAGAGTCTATGGGACTTAACTACGGGGTCATCAGTCCATAAACTTACAAACTACTTATGAACTACTTACGAACTAGGACGGCACAAATATCCATGCCCGAGGGGGAATCGAACCCACGACCGTAGTGGCCGTGCAGACCGTGACTGAAGCGCCTCAGTCCCCTCGGCCACCACGGCCGGCGACCGCTGTGTGCAGATGGTGTAGCGGTGAGCGCGACTGCCTACTACACAGGAAACTTCGGTTCGAAAGTCGGCAAGGCACAAATGTTCACGAGTCCCAATTTATTTAAATCAAAGCCCAGTTGTAGCTAAAATCGAAAATACCATTGTGTTTTGCTTCAGTGAAGGCCAAGTTCATTGTTAGGTTGGAATTTGATGCAAATTGTTTGAATTTTAAAACTTATCTGAATACCATTATAGAATCCAAATTGGCTGTCTCTGTGAAATCCACAATCAAGTAGGAGTGAGAACTTAGAAAGGAATTATCTGCCAGTAGTGTTGACATTTTCTTTAGGAAGTTCATTTGAAAAGTAAAAAGTAACATTTTAATTTAGAAAATTAATTTCTTACAATAATTCGAAAATCCCGAGATTCTGAATTCTCTTTCAGATATTTTTCTCTCCAATCTGGCAAGTCTAATTGCACTGAACACTTCCTTATTACAGCAGTTATAGCCTATAATCGCAACTTACAACATATTGGAACGCGCCTCCTTTCCCAAGATTAGGAAAAGCAATGAAATTGGGCCTGATCGGTCTTGACTCCATCGGCCAACTACTAATACCAATCATGTATTTTTCATTCGTAAAAAACGCAACAACGGCTCGAATGGTTCTTCTAAAAATAAAGGCAACAATTGAAAAATATAGCTTTCGTAGTTAACGAGCACATAAACACCGCAAGGGCTACTCTCAGAACACAGAAGCGAGTTGTCACAAAATTTGTGTCTCGCGTGCCTTGCCCAACATGGGGCGGCAAACCAGCCACTCCGTCTGCTATCGCCCCGTACGTTTCGCACCTGCCTTGCGCTGGCCCTGTCCGGTATTGAGAAGCAAAAATCATTTGTGGTGCGCTGGTGCAGCTGTAAGGAAGAGCCTGCTGTTCGTTGTGTGGTCGGCAGCAGGAGTCTTGTGTGCGTTGCGTAACCTGGTGTCGGTGATTGCCGTGGCACGAGGTCGCGCGAGGACACACGACGGCGGTACACGACACGCTTATTGTCCTCCCTGCAGGCTACGCTACCAGGAAGCCCACAATGTTAACGCTACGAGCAGTCGGCCACCGTCTTTTAGGACACAGAAAGAACTTATGCCAGATATGGAGGGACACTTTGCCACGCGGGATTGGCCGTGCGGTTCTAGGTGCCATGTCACGAGCTGTGCGGCAGCTCCCGCCGGAGGTTAAAGTCCTCCCTTGGGCAGGGCTGTGTGTGTGTGTGTGTGTTGTTGTTGTTGTTGTTGTTGGTGGTGGTGGTTTTTAGGAGACTACACAGCTAGGTCATCAGTCCCATGTGTGTGTTGTCCTTAGAACAAGTTAAAAAAAATGTTTGTAAATCTATCAGGCTCAGCTGCGAAGTTATTAGTCCGCAGCTTACAAACTACTCAAACTAAGGTAAACTAACCTAAGGACAACACACACATCCATGCCCGAGGGAGGATTCGAACCTCCGGTGCGGGAGGCCTCGTGATCCGCAACGTGACGCTCCAGACCGCTCGTCTACTCCGGCGCGGCTAGTACAAGTTAAATCTGAAGTAGTTCCCTGTCGGGGGTTCGAATTCACCCTCGGACATAGATGTTTGTGCTGTCTTTAGTATAAGTTAGTTCATAACTAGTTTGTAAGTTTAATGACTGATGACCCCGCTGTTAAGTCCCATAAGCTCTACAAACATTTGGTTTGATTTTGATCCGACGATACGACAAGCGTCTTAATTCCTTTGCTCACTATCTATATTTATAAATGTGAATGTCTGTTCGGTGTACGTTTATCACGTCCGAACGATAAAACGCAGAGACTTAAATATTTGTTGAGTTACTAGTTTATACCTGAGGAAGGGTCGATCTGATAGATATTTAGTAATTTGAAGAATATCACGCGAAATGTGGAACAATAATTACTCTTTGAAAATTATATTTACTCTTTGAAAATGGTTTTATTGGCTGCATTGCTGCATGAGGGTTGATAATGATAAAAGGGTGGAGTATATTGGGATGGGAAGTTATCGGTGTATATAAAAGTCTACGTGTGTGTGTGTATTAATATTTCGCTCTGCAGCGAAAACTACAGAACGCAAACGAATGGTCTGTGTGTAATTGTTGTCCGAAGTCTCCCGTTGTACACCGTTGCAGTTCCATACCAAATGTTCAGATGTTGTAAAGTCTAAGGGACTTAACTGCGAGGTCATCAGTCCCTAAACTAACAAACTACTTATGCACTACCTTATACTAAAGACGACACAAACATTCATACCCGAGGAAGGATTCGAAGCCTCGACAGCGGACGGCCGCGCGCACCGCATCACGGCGCTCCAGTACGCGCGGTTAAACTGCCGCGGTAGTTCCATACCAATAGCTATAAGGGGTGTGGAAGATATGGTGTTTGAAAGTCGTCAAATTATTTAAAAAAATTGGGAATGAAGGCCAGCGATGACATCTGCGATTCTATAGCAAGGAGGTTACATACAGCGAAACGTGATGCCACAGTCCATATCTTTGGTCTATGCGTACTACAATGTCTTCAGGTCTTTCTCTGTAAGGATAAGCATACAAATAAGGAAATATAAGAATAAATAAATAGCACACTACTGAAAGATAGCTTATCTATCATAATCAACCAACACGCGAGCGGAGCCGCGGGTTTAAGCTAGTATCGAAATATAACTGAAACGTAGCTGTAACTGTCGCCAATGATATTTTTCACGTATTTGTGTTGTCTTTGCTTTAAAAAAAATAATTAATTCCACGTTTCTAGATTTCCGGAAGGCTCTTGACACTGTACTTCATAGGTGTGTTCTAATCAAATTGCATACTCGCACAAAGTTGTGGGACTAGATTCGCTATTTCCTGTCGGAAAGGACATAGTACGTTGTAGCTGACGGAAACACATCGCGTCACTCACGTTCGGCACGGCCACTGCGGTTGGGGGTTCGAATCCCCCTCGGGCATGGATATTTGTACTGTCTATAGTATTAGCTAGTTCATAAGCAGTTTTTAAGTTTAGGGACCGATGACTCCGTAGTTAAGTCCCATAATCTCTCCAAACATTTGAACATTTTTGATATCTGGCGTTCCCCAGAGATATATTATACGGCTCTTACTGTTCCTTATCTTTATAAAAGATTTAGAGACAATGTGAGCAGCACTCTTAGACTGTTCGCGGATGCTGCTGTCCGTTTATCTATTAAAAGCAACTGCAAAATTATTTATACGAGACATCCACATGGTACAAAAATTGATAACTGACCCTGAGTAATGATAAGTGAGAAGGCATCCATATGAGCTCTGAAAGAAACCCGTTAAATTTCATTTACGCGATAAGTCAGTCAAATCTACAGGTCGTAAATTCAAGTAAATAGCCAGGAATAACAATTACGAACAACTTAAACTGGAAAGAAAACATTGATAATACCGTAGGGAAGGCGAACCGAAGGCTACGTTTCATTGACAGAATACTTTGAACATGTAACCTACACAATACTCGTCCGTCCCATTTCGAAGTACTCCTGCGGATTAAGCGATCCTCACCAGTTAGGACTGACAGATGACATCGAATAGGATCAGAGAACGGCAGTTCGTTTTGTATTATCGCGATAGAGGGGAGAGAGTGTCACATAAATGATGCACGAGTTGGGATAGAAATCATTAAAAGAAAGGCGTTATTCTTTGCGGCGAGATTTATTTACGAAATTTCATTCACCAACTTTCTCTTCCGAATGCGGACATATTTTGTTAGCACCCACCTACGTAGGAAGACATGATCATCATAATAAAACAAGAGAAATGATATCAAAAACAGAAAGATTTAGGTATTCCTTTTTCCCGCACGCTATTAGATAATGGAACGGTAGAGAAATATCACCAAAGCGGTTCAATGAACCCTCTACCATGCACTTCAATGTGATTTGGAGAGCATGCATGTAGACATAGAATAATTTCAACGTAATAGAAAATTTTGTCTTTCAATCGGGAGTTACACAGCAAATCTATCTGCAAATGCAAACAGCGAGAAATACTAGTACATAGCGCTGTCAGTTGGAAAAATATCGCCCCACAAGCCGGAAGAAACACAGCCGCATCTCACTGCCACATGAAATGTGGTACCGTGGCGAGCACTTCCGACGTGGCCGGCGAGAAAGACAGGCCTCAGCGCACACATCATGCCACGTAAGCAAGGTAGTTCCGAGCCGGCGCGATCGCTAGCCGATTGGCCGGCCGCTGGGGCACAGCCCACTGCCTCATAGCGGGCAGCCACTGAGCTAGCGATCGCTCCGGCTCGGAACTACCTTGCTTACGTGGCACGACGTCTGCGTTGGGGCCTGTATTTCCCGTTGGCCGCAACTTCCGAGAAGTGACATGCAGATCCGAGGCAGTCCCAGCCTCACTTGGTCAACACCGCCTAGAGACAAGGTCGCACAACAGCCCATGCCACGTCACACAGACCAGGCCGCGAAAGCCAGCTTACTGGCTGACAGCTACGAGGCAGTGGGCTGTGCTAAAACCGCCTAGATACAAGGCCTCACAACAACACCGTGTCACGTCTCACCGATAGGCTACCATCGCTAACTCAGTGTCTAGACGCTGGGGCACAGCCCACTGCCTCATAGCGGGCAGCCACTGAGCTAGCGATCGCTCCGGCTCGGAACTACCTTGCTTACGTGGCACGACGTCTGCGTTGGGGCCTGTATTTCCCGTTGGCCGCAACTTCCGAGAAGTGACATGCAGATCCGAGGCAGTCCCAGCCTCACTTGGTCAACACCGCCTAGAGACAAGGTCGCACAACAGCCCATGCCACGTCACACAGACCAGGCCGCGAAAGCCAGCTTACTGGCTGACAGCTACGAGGCAGTGGGCTGTGCTAAAACCGCCTAGATACAAGGCCTCACAACAACACCGTGTCACGTCTCACCGATAGGCTACCATCGCTAACTCAGTGTCTAGACGCTGGGGCACAGCCCACTGCCTCATAGCGGGCAGCCACTGAGCTAGCGATCGCTCCGGCTCGGAACTACCTTGCTTACGTGGCACGACGTCTGCGTTGGGGCCTGTATTTCCCGTTGGCCGCAACTTCCGAGAAGTGACATGCAGATCCGAGGCAGTCCCAGCCTCACTTGGTCAACACCACCTAGAGACAAGGTCGCACAACAGCCCATGCCACGTCACACAGACCAGGCCGCGAAAGCCAGCTTACTGGCTGACAGCTACGAGGCAGTGGGCTGTGCTAAAACCGCCTAGATACAAGGCCTCACAACAACACCGTGTCACGTCTCACCGATAGGCTACCATCGCTAACTCAGTGTCTAGACGCTGGGGCACAGCCCACTGCCTCATAGCGCCATCCAGTGAGCTTGCGAAGGGGGCCTATCAGTGTGAAGTGACACGGACTTGTGAGGCCTTGTATCTAAATGGTGTTGGCTGTGTGCCAGCGGCCAGCCGTCAGCTGTCCGTCGCGGCCTGGTCGGTGTGACGTGGCAAGGGCTGTTGTGAGGCCTTGTCTTCTAGGTGGTGTTGACTTGGCCCACGGGCCATTTGGCCCTCTGTGGCCAGCCCTGCTCTAATCAGTTTTGTCAAAAATATTCAAATGTTTGTATATCTATCGGACCAAACTGTGTGGTCATCAGTCCATAGCTTACAAACTACTTAAACTAAGGCAAGCTAACTGAAGGACAACACACACACCGATGCCCCATGGAGGACCCGAACCTCCGACGGCGATCAACCGCGCGCTCCGCAGCGAGACGCCTTAGACCGCCCGGCTACTCCACCACGGCTCAGTTTGGTCCAATAAGTTTACAAACATTTGAACCTTTTATTTATTTATTGCTTATTCCGTAACCAAAGTAGTCGAAGTGTTTCGTGTTCAGGAGGCAGTGTATCGAAGACATATAACACTTACAGGGAAAGCGAAATACCATTATCTGCAGAGTACATCAGAAATCCATCGTTGCAGCCGCTTGGTCTAAGAACCACGAAAGGAGTTTGTATACCTGTATGGCATCAGGAGACACCGTAGGTTTGACAGATTATGTAATTTGAATATAGAGATTTAGTGCCAGGTTTTAAACTTCAAACCGTTTTTATGGGCAGATGAAGGCCCTGAACGTAGTTCATTGGTTACTAACTATTGATAACTGAAGACATTGCAGAACAGTAAGAAAATAATATGATGCGACAGGATTATTTGAAAAACCCTTGGTTGTGGAGAGTTTCAAATAAGTATTAGGCAATGATTGACTGTGAGAGGGAAAAGCAATACAGGATAAGACGATGAGTACGTTTGAGGGACGGAAAAGTGAAGTCAGCTGTCCAAATAGGTCAAATGATAACACACAACACACTAAATTTAATTGATGGAAGAGGAAAATATAAAATGCAGCAAATGGTGTAACCGAAAGAGACTACAGACGTCTAAAAAATGAGGTTTGCAGGAAGTGTAAAATGAAAAAAGAAGGAATGGCTAGAGAAATAAAAAGCTGTAGAAGCATGCGGGCCTATTGGAAAGATAAAAACATTTGGTGAAAACGGAATAAAGCTCTATAGACATCAATAATTCATATGACAAGGGAAGAAAGAAAGAAGGAAGATTAGGGTTTAGCACCCCGTAGACATTGCGGTCATTAGAGACCGAGTTCAAGCTCTTGCAGCGACTTAAAGAAATTACGGAAAACCCAAATCTGAATTGCCGAAGGCGGGTTTGAACCACTGTGATCCAGAATTCAAGGCCAGTGTGTGTTTCCACTGCGCCACCTCACTCGGTCTGAGCAAAGGAAAGATTGAAAGGTTTAATGAATAAGTAGAAGAGCTACATAAAACAAAGTAGCTTGAAGACTGCTGTTCAAATGTTCGAATGTTTGTAAAGTCTATGGGACTTAACTACGGGGTCATCAGTCCCTAAACTTACAAACTACTTATGAACTAGCTAATCCTAAAGACGGCACAAATATCCACGCCCGAGGGGGGATTCGAACCCCCGACCGTAGCGGCTGTGCAGACCGTGACTGGAGCGCCTCAGTCCCCTCGGCCACCGCGGCCGGCTTGAAGACTGCATTATGGAAAATAAAAATTAGGTTGAGATAGATGTGATACTGCGAGGGAATTTTGAAAGAGTACTGACAAAGCTCAATAGAAAAAAAGCCAATGAAGCAAAGGGCCAATAATGCCTCTGCTGCATACTGCAGGCCACACAGTAACTTTAGGAGAATACAGGGGTTTCGCTTCACACCAATATGACTTTTCGGAACCCCAAAATCGCCAGTTCTGCTTATTCACGTATCCATTCAGGTGGAAGTGTGTTTCATCTGTAAACCAGATGTAGCCAACATCAAATCCTTCACTATCAATCATTGTGAACATCTGATTAGCTAAGGCAACCATTTGTTGCACAGCTCGTACGGGTATGGCCTGATGAATGGAAACATATGTAGGCTCTTTCTCAGTATTTTCTGCGTGCTGGAACGCTTCAAACCAGTCTCAGATGCAATTCTACGGACGGATGATTCCAGAAACTGTGGCGATATTTTCAGGGGCCGGCCGCGGTGTCCGAGGAGACTGAGGCGCTCCAGTCACGGTCTGCACAACCACTACGGTCGGGGGTTCGAATCCCCCTCGGGCATGGATATTTGTGCCGTCCTAGTTCGTAAGTAGTTCATAAGTAGTTTGTAAGTTTAGGGACTGATGACCCCGTAGTTAAGTCCCATAAGCTTAACAAACATGTGAACATGTGAATGTGTGATATTTTCAGGCGTAACTGCGGTTTGCTTGCGGCCTACATGTCCCACTAGATCATCAGTCACGCTGCCTGTTCGGTGAAATTTTGCGAAGAGCTTACGAATGGTTTTCGCATCGGGTCCTTTTGGAACATTAAATCGTGATTGGAAACTTCTCCTTGTTGCCTTAGGACTCTCTTCTAACCTGTGGTACCCTAGCACCAGAAAAACGCGTTGTTCAATGGAGTATATGCTTTTAATCTCTTCCTTCGGTACGCTAAGCTCCTTTCACGTTTCAATAGTGGAACTGATCGTTCTGGGCTTCGGATCACTATTTATACTAGGCATTAAGTATGGCGATTACAGCGCCATCTATTAGCAGCTTTTGTGACTATTATTTCAAACTGCTGTATAAACGTCTTACAGCTTTCACAATAAACATACCGTTTACTGCATTCCTCTATCGATCTTTGTTTTCGAGATATTTAATTTTGAAACCAGGGAGTCCTTTTCTGGACACCCTGTATATGAGATAACGCTATCACACTTCAAGCAGAGTGTAATAATTCGGATTCTAAGGAAGACAGGTGACGACATCTGTAAATGGTACCGAAAAGTAGCGCGGGAATGGCCGTGCGGTCTAAGGCGCCTTGCCACGGAAAGCATGGCCGTTCAGCGTTGGAGGTTCTGATCCACCCTTGGGCGTGGGTTTGTGTTTGTTTGTTAAACTAAGAGACCAAACAGCTGTGGTCATTGGTCCCTAGACTTAAAAACGACTTAAAGTAACTCACGCTAAGGACAGCATAAACAGCCCTACCCGAAGGAGGACTCGAACCTCCAGCGGGATCAGACGCGCTGTTCTTGACATGACGCCTAGCACCGTACGGCAATTCCCGCGCGGCTGTGTATTATTCTTAACATAAGTTAGTGTAAGTAGTTTGTACGTCTAAGCACCGACGACCTCAGCAGTCTGGCCCCATAGGATTACAAAAGTTTGAAAATTTTATTTGGTACCGAAACAACAGTTTAATAAGTCACCTTTGACAATAATAACTCGTATAATTTGTAGAAGAATCGACAGAGTGGTACAAACAGACTTTAGAAACGATCAGTTTGGTCTCTAGAGAAATGTAGGCACAAGTGAGCCAAAACAGATTCTACGAAGTGTCGTAGAAGAGAGACTGAGAAAGGACGGACTTAACATCTATAGTATTAGACACTGCTCAGAACATTCATGAGATCAGGTGAGATATCATACACAACATACATATGATTGCAACACGGAGGCCGGCCGCGGTGGCCGAGGGGACTGAGGCGCTTCAGTCACGGTCTGCACGGCCACTACGGTCGGGGGTTCGAATCCCCCCTCGGGCATGGATATTTGTGCCGTCCTTAGTCATAGGTAGTTCATAAATAGTTTGTAAGCTTAGGGACTGATGACCCCGTAGTTAAGTCCCATAAGTTCTACAAACATTTGAACATTTTTGAGCAACATGGAGCACGAAATAGAGCAATGGAGCAACGCATTAACACCATATTTTGTTTCAAATTAGGCAAAACGGCGACGGAGACCCATGGGAGGTTAGTGCAAGTGTATGGTGTTGAAGCAGTGAGTAAAAACTGTGTGTCTGAGTGAGATCCAACATCGCGTGACCTCAGTGCTTCGAGCAATTCCACAAGAAACGTTTCCTGACAGTTTCCAACAGCTGTACAACCGATGTCAGAAGTGTATTGTAGCCAACGGAGATTACTTTGAATGTCAGTAAAGTTTTATTTTTTTATTTTTGTAACTGTTGTTTTCCATACTTATGAGACCATTCACCTAACTTTTCAGATGTACATTGTATTCAGATATTGGTTACAATTGTAATTTGTCTGTGATACAGTACGATATTTTAGTGTCTCAACTCTTGAGGTTTACATGGCGTTTACGTAGAGCGAGGGACCATGGGACTCCCATAATAGTGAAAAAGTCATTCTCGTTGCCCTCTAACATGGTGTGTAATCACCTCGGACATCCAGAATAGTTGCACACCTGTGTGTCATAGACAGTATGAGGTTACCAATCAGCTCTTGCAGTATATTTGGCCATTTTTTCTATGAGTTCAGTATCCAGCTCTGCAATCGTCGTGCGAGGTGGGTACAATGCGTCTGCCAAGTACATCCCATAAATGCTCAATCCGGTCTAAGTCTGGTGAATAAGCTAGCTACTCAATCCGTTCAATTCCCTCAGCTTCAAGCATGTTGTCCACTAATGCAGCTATATGGGGACGAGCGTTATCGTCCACCAGAAAAAATCCTTCTCCTATGACATCAGCGTAGGGCACAACAAAAGGTCGAAGGACCCCATCTCTATACCTCCGAGCAGTCAAAGCGCCATTCTGAACGACATAGAGGTCCATACGTCCGCCAATACTGACTCCTGCCCACAGCACTCATCCAGGATTGTTCAGAGTTCCACTTTCTCTCCAGATGAGGTAACGACGATTGTCCGGTTGAACACAAAATCTTGACTCATCTGTGAACAAACCCCAGCGCCATTCGTTAAGACTCCAATCCTGATGTTCCTTCGCCCAGTTTCTGCCGGCTAAACGGTGTCGTCGTTTTAATCGGACACATACCATAGGCTTCCGTGCGTAGAGGACACATGGCCGAAGGCGATTTCGGACTATTTGTAATGATATTACTTGTCCTATTGCTGCCTGAATGGTGCGTAGCAGCTGAGTTGCATTCAGCCTCGTGTCTCGACGGGCTGTAAAGTGGAGATAACGGTTATCTCTTGCCGATGTGACCTCGAGACGACCTTGACCTTGCCTCCTTTTAACGGTTCCTGTGGTCTGAAAATACGTCCAGGTCCTGGAACTTACGCTTTGGGACACTAAAATTGCTGTAGCTACACCCCTCTATGTCTGTCTCACTTCCAACCCTCCTATGGTTCTCCATGCCATACTTCAGGTAAGTCACGTTGTTGTTGCATTGCACTACCTGCTCACTACACTATGTGAACCCAATTGTTTGTGTAATTCGTTCGGTAGAGTGAAGACAAGTCAATATCAACCCCCTATGCAGCACTTTCTGCTACTACCACTATCTCGGTTGCCTACTAAATGTTGTTGTCTTTTGACTGGGCCACAATGTACCGAATTAGGTGCGTAGTGGAAACACACTTCTCTGGCGTTCGGGAGGACGGCGCGGCTGTCCAAACCCGCTTCCGGCCATCCAGAATGTTTCCTGTTGTTTCCCTAAATAACTCCAGGCAAATTTCGGGATGGTTTCTTTGAAAGGGCATGGTCAATTTTCTTCCACATCACAGACATAACCTATCGTAGATTGTATACCGTCTGTAAAGGTACGTTTACACTGGGATACATTTATCGCAACTAGTATGAGCGACATGTCAGTTTGACATAACGCGATACATAACCTTATACAAAAGTTCACAGAACTTGTCTGAGGACCATCCTGCGCATACGTTTTGTATATCGCTTTTTCGGCATATTCGCGACATGTTGCAGAACTTGCGCATGCGCAGTACCAGTATGTCGCATCTTCGCGGCTGAGCTAATTTTTTTTTTTTTTTTTTTTGGTTCAGTAAATAAAAATGAGTTCGTGGTCGAAACAAAATACAATGCCACTCATCCTTGCATTAATATTGCTGGTTATGCTATTTGTGCAGAAAGTGGCCTCGCAATTTGTAATATTGTATAAGTGACTGAAGCATGCCAGTCGTTCCAAAGCACTTAAAAAGCATCCTATTTTTAAGAGCATTTCAGAAATTTATACTGCAGGATATATGTATCAGCGTCATACCAATAAGAATAAGATAAAGAATTAAGTAGTGTATTATAATATATTCATATCACAAATTTAATAACATCCATTCTACCTTCACTTTTTGGTACAAAACTCGCACACTGTCCTCAAAAACCTGAAGAATAATATTGCATATTGAGCTTTTTGATATTCTGTGCAAATGCATCAACATGGAAAAGGAATTCCCGACTGCTTTCCGAAATTTTGTGTTCGTTCTAGACACGAGAGACAGCAAACTGCAGAAATCTTCCATCCTCATCATAACATAATTTTGTAAATACGCGCCGAGTTCTAGAGTTAATTCTCGAACAAGCATTGCGTGGGCTCCGTGAGTAGCACGTGTACAAAGGAAATCTCGTTGCCACCATCTACGCTTCCTCCGCCTATTTTTCCTTTCAACATCCAAAACGGCAACCGCACCGGCACATAAAAATGTAAATTTTTCGACATAGTCGTGGGAAGCCATCTCACAGGTGTAAACGCGCGATCGTACATATATGAGGTCGCTACTTGTCAGCTAATATAAGTCGCGATACATGTCCCGAAGTCGCACATACATGTTCAAAATGTTCAAATGTTTGTATAGTTTATGGGACTTAACTACGGGGTCATCAGTCCCTAAACTTACAAACTACTTAAGAACTAGCTAACACTAAGGACGGCACGAATATCCATGCCCGAGGGGGATTCGAACCCCCGACCGTAGTGGCCGTGCAGACCGTGACTGGAGCGCCTCAGTCCCCTCGGCCACCGCGGCCGGCCGCACATACATGTCACGCATACACGTGCCTATACAAATCCCGGTGTAAACATAGGTTAATAACCACGATGAGGACGGGACGTTAAACCGTGATGTTGCTTGGAACCCGCCGTGTGCATGTGCACTGAGCGTCGCGGAATGTGCGGTGGCCTTCCGGCGCACGTGCAGCGCAGAGCGAGACGCTAAGGACATCTCCTTACTGTCGCAACCAGCACACTCATCCCGCCAAGGCCGTCACTTGCGCTATCTGCGGGAACAAAGCACTGCCACGTCGTGTGCTCACAACCAGCGTGCCCGTTTCAAAAATTACTATATTTACGTGCTTAAAAAGTTTGTGAGGTCATCTTCCGCAACAAGCGCCGAATTGTGATTTTTTTAATTTCTCCAGTGTATGGAATATTCGAACAACTTACGGCTATGCAGCCAGGTAGAAAAAATCGACGTCGGCCGATATTTCGGCAGGAGCACACCCTGCCATTCTCAAGGCAATACTGCAACGAGGAAGCACTGGGCAACGGGGTTTAAAACCTCGCTTTTCAATGACAATAGGAAAGAAAACACACATAAAGCAAGCAAGCAAACAGCATCATCACACGACCAGAGATGAAAACCGTCAGAAATTGGAATATAAAAAAACAGAAATTTTAGCGAATTCGAAATATTTAAACAATTCGACCGTTTCAGGGCATTGAAATAAATCCATTGGCAAAGATGGAAATTTGATCTGGACCGGGATTCGAACCCGGATTTCCCACTTTGGGCCAGCGGTCGCCTTAACCAATTAGGCTATCCAGGCACGCTTCGCTTCCAACCCAAATTCTCACCTTGTAGCACACTACAGTTGTAGTGACCGCTGCCCATTTGATTCCACTTGCTCGCAGCCTATACTTGATTCCCGAAAGGGATCGAGCGTATTAATGCGTCCGTATTGAAACTGTCAGTGGCCTGTTGGAGCAGATATACAATTATTTATATGGTGTCTGTTCTTTCGGACATGTCCGAAATTGGATACCAACCTGGTGTTTACCTAATAGGATGCGGAAAATCGCCGAAAAACCACATCCAGGCTGGCCGCAAAACCGGACATCGTCGTTAATCCCTTTGCCATATAAAAATGAGTCTTTTAAGTCACTGTCAACGAAAGATACGACCATTTTTTTACACTCGCAAACTCACTCATTAAAACCTATAGCGAACTACAGTCATTTTAAAAGTAAGAACCAATTTGTAATGGAATAAGACAAACTATAATATGCATGTTTTTCATATGTTGGTGAATCTATGGGACCAAATTGCTTGGGCCATCGGTCCCTAGACTTACAGACAACTTTAACTCATACTAAGGACAACACACACACCTATGCCCGAGGGAGGACGAGAACCCCGACGGGAATGGCCGCGCAATCCATAGCATGGCGCCTTAGAGCGCACGGCAATTCACGTGGGGCCACATTTTTTCACTTGTCGCCATAAACATTTAAGCATTTGTCAAGTCGCGCCACCGGCTCTTGGAGACCAGCGTCAAAGAACTCTGCCACCTGACCCTCACATTGTTCTGTAGTGCAGTTTGTCACCAACAATGTGATAAACTACTGATATTTAAACTTGTGAAAATTTCAGACGCAGCTCGTCAATAGTGCAGCGTCTGTTTTGTGTAATTGCCTCATCAACTTCATGTGTCAATTTGTAAGAGTAGCCTTCCGTGGCAGTTGTTACGATCAGTAAAATTCTTCGGGGTGTGGAACCACATTGTTAGTCCTTAAAAAGCTATCTGACGTTTCGACCTCTCTTTCATGTGGTCTTCTCCTGGGTATTTGGGAAACACACAGAAGAAGCCTACTTGCAACAGTGGTAGAAACCTTGAACATTTTTTAAAGATTGACACTGCGGTCTCACCCCCGAAGAATTTTGATTCCTGTGTCAAGTCTTCATTCATGACAGTATGGCCGCGACGGAGCGGCCGAGCGCATTGAGGCGCTGTGTTCCGATGCGCGAGGCCGTTCCCTGTCGATGGTTCGAATCCCTCCTCGCCGGCCGCGGTGGCCGAGGAGACTGAGGCGCTCCAGTCACGGTCTGCACGGTCACTACGGTCGGGGGTTCGAATCCCCCCTCGGGCATGGATATTTGTGCCGTCCTAGTTCGTAAGTAGTTCATAAGTAGTTTGTAAGTTTAGGGACTGATGACCCCGTAGTTAAGTCCCATAGACTATACAAACATTTGAACATTTTTGAATCCCTCCTCGGGCATGGATGTTTGTGCTTTCTTTAATATTAGTTAGTTCATAAGTAGTCTGTAAGTTTAGGGACTGATGACCCCGCAGTTAAGCTATATAAACATTTGAACATGACAGTAGGCCGTCCAGATCAAAACAGGCGCTTCACAACTGAGGAGCTGCATCAGAAATTTCCACAAGTTTCAAGATCAGTAGTTTATCACATTGGTACTGACAAGCTTCACTATAAAAAATGTAACCGCCAGCGTCAGAGTTTTTTGACATTGGGACCCAAAGGCGGAACATGACTTGATAAACGTTTAAATATTTATTGTAAATATGTTGAAGAGTGAAAAAATGTGTATTTTGCCCCCGCCAAGCGGAGCAAACTGACGTAGCATGGACTCTACAAGTTGTTGGGAAGTCTCCTGCCGAAAGCCACACTGCCTCTACATTATTTCACAATTGCGAAAGTGTTGCCGGTGCAAGGTTTTGTTCACGAAACTACGTCTCGTTTATATCCTATAACTTTTACATGGAGTTCATATCAGGCGATCTGGATACCCAAATCATTCGGCGCAACTGTCCAAAATGTTCTTCAAACCGATCCTGAACAACTGTGACCCGATGACATATTGTAGAGTCATCCATTATGTCCTTAATCGGGAACAGGAAGTCCATGAATGGCTGCAAATGGTCTCAAAGTAACAGAACATCATCATATTCAGTTAATGAACGCTTCGGCTAGACCAGAGGATCTAGTTCATCCCATGTATAAACAACACACACTATTATGGAGCCGCCACCAGCTCTGGTCCCTGGCTTCGTGGTTCAAATGTTCGAATTTTTGTATAGCTTATGGGACTTAACTACGGGGACATCAGTCCCTAAACTTACAAACTACTTATGAACTAACTAATACTAAGGACGGCACAAATATCCATGCCCGAGGGGGGATTCGAACCCCTGACCATAGTGGCCGTGCAGACCGTGACTGGAGCGCCTCAGTCCCCTCGGCCACCGCGGTCGGCTGGTTTCGTGGTGTTAGCGCCAGAGTCGAGTCCTTCCATCAGCTGTCACCAACTGAAACCGGGATTCATCTGACGAAGGCACTGCTTTCTAGTGGCTTAGGGCCCAATCGGTGTGGCCATCAGCCCATGGGAGGAGCTGCAGGCCAAAGCACTCGAGTCGGTTGTCTGTTGCTATTGCCACGCCTTGTCCTATCTGATACGCTCGTCATATCTCCCGCAGTGATTTCTGCAGATATTTTACATAGTGTTGTTTGTTGCCAACCGTCGGGCACTGCTTTGTCCGAGGTGACAAGGAATGCCCGTAATTTGGTTTTCGAGGCACACTCTTGACTCTGTGAATCTCTGAATATTGGATTCCCTGACGAATTGCATAATGGAACGTTCCATGTGTCTAGCTCCAGTAACTATTCCGCGTTCAAAGTCTATTAATTCGTGTCGTGCCGCAATAATGACGTCTAAAACATTTTCACGTGAATCAAAGGAGTACAAATGACAGCCCTTTTATAAATTGTGTACGTGATACTACCACCACCTATATCTGTGTACATCGATATCTCATTACTGTTGTTACTTCAGTGTAATACTCCCCTAAACTGTGAAATGTAATACTCGCCTAAACTGTGAAATGTAATACTCTCCTAAACTGTGGAATTTAATACTCGCCTAAACTGTGAAATGTAATACTCGCCTAAACTGTGAAATCTAATACTCCCCTAAACTGTGAAATGTAATACTCGCCTAAACTGTGAAATGTAATGCCCTCCTAAACTGTGCAATTTAATACTCGCCTAAACTGTGAAATGTAATACTCGCCTAAACTGTGAAATCTTATACTCCCCTAAACTGTGAAATGTAATACTCGCCTAAACTGTGAAATGTAATACTCTCCTAAACTGTGGAATTTAATACTCGCCTAAACTGTGAAATGTAATACTCGCCTAAACTATGAAATCTAATACTCCCCTAAACTGTGAAATGTAATACTCGCCTAAACTGTGAAATGTAATACTCTCCTAAACTGTGGAATTTAATACTCGCCTAAACTGTGAAATGTAATACTCGCCTAAACTGTGAAATCTAATACTCCCCTAAACTGTGAAATGTAGAAATTAAAAAAAAAAAAAAAAAAAAAAAAAAAAAAAAAAAAAAAAAAAAAAATTTAAATGTTTGTCAATCTTAGGGGATTAACTTCTGTGGTTAGCAGTCCCTGGGCTTATAAACTAACTTAAGCTAACTTATGCTAAGGACAATACAATCACACCCATACCCGAAGGAGGACTAATCTCGGACGACGAGGAATTTCGCGCTCCGCGCATTGGAGCGCTCGGCCAGTCCACTGCTGCAAGTTAGGTTTGCAGTGATTTCCCTAAATCACTCGACGCAAATGCTGGCACTGGGCCATTGAAACAGCATAGCCGTCTTTTTTCTCATCCTTCAAACAGTCGACGTTTGTGCTCGTCTCTAATGACCTTGTTGTCGATGGCGGGAAGTTAAACCTTAACCTTCCTTTCTCAATTCCTCATTGGTGCTTCTCATTTTTAGTCGGGCAGTGTACGTTCAGCTAATGGTAGTTACTTGCAGAGACAGCCAGTTTAAGTCCGCATGCATTTACATTCGTTTCTGCCGCCGGTCAAAACATCTGTGTGTGTCATTTACCGTGCGTTAGCGCAGCATCACCGGTACTTCTCTCATAAGGCGTCCGCTTCCTCCGACGTCACTTCATTCACAAAAATAAAGTTTGTAAATATAGGGGAACAAAATGCTTTGATCATCGGTCCCCAGAGTTACAAACTAGTTAAACTAGCTTATGCTATGGACAATATACTTAACCATTCCCGAGGGAGGACTCGAACCTCCAACGGGGAGTGGCCGCGCAATCCGTGGTTAGGCGCCTAAGACCGCACCGCCATTCCCATGCGGCCTTTATTTATTTGGATGAAACTTAACAAATACACGCAATTCTGTCACCTCAAAATTTTCTATACTGAGCTAAGCAAAAATTTTGTTTCTCGCCCAGGTGTGTTCAGAAAATAATGATAATTTGTGTTTTTTAGAAAGAATTTTATTTTTGTACCCACATCCATATTGAGCCCTTCAAAATTGTGTCCTTATGCCAACGCTTTCTCGATGTTTTAAATATTTCTGGACTCAACCTATGGGACAGACAAGCGTTTTTAATCTCGTATGTTCCTATAACTGATTGTGTTCTGAGGCTCTCGTTTGTTTTGGAACAGAAAAAAAAATGTTGCTTTACACTATTTCTGACAAATATGGTAGCTGTGGTGTCATTACAATGCTATTTTTGTCAAACAGTCACACACACACACACACACACACACACACACATACACACACACACACACACACATACACACACACACACACTCACACACACACACACACTAAAGAACACAACGAAAAGTGAGCAGACGAATTATCGTGGTGAAAAAAAAAATGTTTCGCAGCGAATCTGTTTTTCTTTCCAATTTCTTCACTTCACTTAACCTGTGTTGTGAATATCAAAGAATACAGCCAGCGTAAACTTTACAATACCCCGCACAGGTCGAGCTTCTTTGTTAACCCTCGCATTAAAGATGGGGGGAGGGGGAGGAGGGGAAGTACTATATGCCCACCTTCTGAAAATAAATATTCTAATATCTTTTAAAATTTTGAAAAAAGTTTGTATTATTTTCAACAAGATTCCATAAATGATTTAAAATTTTCAATTATACCTAAGCAAAAATTTAAGTTTCAGCAATAGATGTGACGTTCACAGTCAAAGTTACTTCTAATATTTTTAGGTTCAGAACCATGTTTTCACATCAGTAACGTTTTTAAAAATATATATTAAGTAAAAGTCAACAACGGTTAACGAAAATTGTATTGCTGTGGCGGAATACCCGAGCGCACCAAGGCGCCTTGCTGCGGTGCGCGCGGCCGTTTCCCGTCAGAGATTCCAGTCCTCCCTCGGGCATGAGTATACTTTTCGTCCTTAGTTTAAGTTAGTTTAAGTAGTTTGTAAGTCAAGGGACTGATAACCTAAGCCATACTTACATATTGGTAAACTTTGAAAGATATGTTGTTACTATAAATCAACAATAATTAACAAATTTATTATTTCTTTCGGATTTTTCTATTGTAGGGTATGTATACAGGGTGAGTCACCTAACATTACCACTGGAAATATTTCGTAACCCACAGCAAAGACTGAATAAATAATTCCACAGAGTGAAAGCGAGGAGAGGTCTGGTGTAATTGGTTAATATATCCAATTAAAACTGCAAGGAAGTATGATTTCTAACACAAACCTATGTCCTTTTAATGGAAACCTGTTATGTTTAGCACAACTGAAAATAGGAAAAAAAAACAATACCGTTTGTTACATTGTAAAATTTCAATTAGATCCAGAGTTATTGTAACCTAAAGTTGTCGCTTGAAACGTCAGACGTTCAGTCGCGACAAACAAGATCCAAGATGGGATCCAGCTGAGGTCAATCACCAAGCTGACGTGACTTCTAAAACAAACAAACAAAAGTGGGGCTGCGCCTTCACTCATATTGGGAGGATTGATGCCTTTATTTTTTCTTTCCTCTCTCTCTCTCTCTCTCTCTCTCTCTCTCTCTCTCTCTCTCTCTAGGGTGGCTGCAGCAAGGTCTGGGGGGGGGTCCAGCCCGGTAGCCCCCCCCCCCCGCCCCTTGATACGCCAGTGTTCCTTGTTCTTTAGCGGTGGACTCATTGTTGAGTATGGAGAGGATGTATACCTTTATCAACTATCTGAAATATGCTGCGGAGAAATTCTTGTTGATTTCAAAAGAGCCCCATGACCAGGACATGGGGCACTTTTGCTCTCTACAATTCTGAACAATAGCTCTATGTACTTTATAGAGAAGGCAGGAGGACGATGTAAATAATGCACGTATGGTTTGTTTCAAAGACATTGTTGTTGAGGAAGCCCTCGTATCTGATATTATGTCCTCAATAGTATATCGAGTGAAACTGTTTGTGAAGGTCATCCATCATAAAAGTAGGAGGAAAGTTGTATGTCATCCTGAGCAGTAAGAACAGAACGTAAACGAAAATGCTTAATTAAAGGGATTGGAGCATACAAATTACCGAGGTAAGCTAATAATAGCAAAATAAGTCAGACAATCTGGTTCATGATCTTCAGAGTCTAGTACAAGGAGAAAAAGTAAAACGACATACATCATGGGAAGGAAAAAGTCTAAAGGCAAGGATGTGTGATCTGTAGTAATAATGATAAACAGATTTTGTGAATTTTTATAAATTGTCTCTAACATTTAGTAGTTGTTCGTTAAACAGTTTGTGTGATGTAACGGTTTTAAGCTTTTTATTTCCAACTTATTTAAGAAAAGCGCTATTACCAAGAGAAATATCGACAGAAGGTTTGAGTATATAACAACTCAGAATAATTATTAATAGTGGTATCTCTCACATGGTCACTGCAAACAGTTAAGGAAATGCCCTGTAAACTATTAAAAAATATTTTTCACTTTCCTCGAAACTATGTCATATAGACATAAGGCCCTTCTGAAATAAGCGATTCAATTATACCACTTACATTTTCGGAAGGGATGGATCACTGCATTTTCATTCTTCATTCAAGAGCACCAAGTTGCTATTTTTCGGAGTGATATTATACATGAAGCTCGAAACGCTGCTAAATACATTTCACCTACAAAATTTGAAGAAGTAAATATTTAAACTCTACAGTTCGCACATGCTAACGCAATAAGCTGCCATTAGTTGTAAGCAAACAGAAATGGCAAATATTTAGTGATGCATAAAAATCGTTTAGGGAATGCCGTTTGTTCATCTATTAAATTACTATCTTGTAGGTACACACTTCAATATTACGTTGGTGACTTAGCTCACAGGAAGGTGTGTTACACCGAACAGCGCGTAGTTTTTCCACCATAATCACGTCGACCGGAAACCAGTTACGGGGTTGTGGGGCCCTGGCTTTCCTTGGAGCAGATGGGCTGTCATCAGCTCAATACCGCGCGTAAGAGGCGCTGGTTTGTGGCAACCCAGCGTAGCCCCGTATTATCAGAGCAGGGTCGCCACCTGTCAAAAGGCCACACCCGCGCTCCATGTACCTACAGCACTGACGGAAGTAGAACCCCAGCAAGCGAGCCCCTTGCCCGGGAGGGATGACGAGGGAGCCTCACCAACACATATTGCCGTACTGTAGGCGCAACCACTACAATGACATATTTATATGTGGCGGGACCAGACAGACATTTTCGGCTGATATTGATAACGTCTTATCTCAAAAAAGAATCACAAACCTTTTTATGGTAATGTACGGTAGAAAACCTTGTATGCCATTGAGAGGTAATGCCCTCTGTCATACGCACTAGCTAGGAAGAAAATAAACCATGTATTTTGCTAGGCAACTATTTTATTTGAGAAAACCACAGTTAATTTTTTTGATATACGAGGTTTTTGGATACTAACCAAAGATATGTTTCCGTAAGATGTGCAAGAGCCTTTTCAATAGTTGCACGTGCAGCAGAATGGACAACTGACTGTTTAAGCCTTTTTTATATAACCCAACATTACCTACCTAAGCTGGTACTGCGAAAGGCTAAAACAAATGTTCACATAGGCATACAGATCTAGTTTATTGCTTAAAGCTGGTGACGTTATCCTGCGTAAAATACCCTTGTAGGCAAAAAATCTCCTATTCGGATTTCAAGGCTGGGGTTACTCTAGAGGATGTCATCGTTAGAAAAAAAAACAAAATTTTTAATGTACAGGGCGGATCGTAGAATTATGTTGTTGTGGTCTTCAGTCCGGAGACTGGTTTGATGCAGCTCTCCACAATACCCTATCCTGAGCAAGCCTCTTCATCTCCACATAAGAACGACAACCTACATCTGTCTGAATCTGCTTACTGTATCCATCTCTTGGTCTTCCCCTGCGATTTTTTCCCCACACACTTCCCTCCAACGCTAAATTAACAATTCCTTGATGTCTAAGAATGTGTCCTACCAATCTATCCCTTCTTTTAGTCAAGGTATGCCAGAAATTCCTTTTCTCCCCAATTCTGTTCAGTACCTCCTCATTAGTTACGCGATCCACCCACCTAATCTTCAGCATTCTTCTGTAGCACCATATTTCAAAAGCCTCAATCCTCTTCCTGTCCGCACTGTTTATCGTCCATGTCTCACTCCCATACAAGGCAACACTCCATACAAATGCCCTCAGAAAGGACTTCCTTAGGCCTAAATCAATATTCGATGTTAACAAATTTCTCTTTTTCAAAAACGCTTTTCTACCCATTGCCATTCTGCATTTTATATCCTCTGTACTGCGCCCATCATTTGTTATTTTACTGCCCAAGTAACAAAACTCATCTACCTCCTTTATTGCTTCGTTTCCCAATCTAATTCCTTCAGCATCACCTGATTTTCTTACACTGCACTCCATTACCCTAGTTTTGCTCTTGTTAATGTTCATCTTATATGCACCTTTCAGCACACTGTCCATTCCATTCAATTGCTCTTCCAGGTCCTTTGCTGTATCTGACAGAATTACTATGTCATCGGCAAAACGCAATGTTTTTAATTCTTCCCCCTGAACTTTTATTCCTTCACCAAATTTCTCCTTGCTTTCCTTTATAGCTTGTTCAATGTACAAATTGAATAACATTGGAGAAAGGCTACAACCCTGTCTCACTCCCTTCCCAACCACTGCATCCCTTTCATGCCCTTCAACTCTGACAACCGCTGTCTGGTTTTTGTACAAGTTGTAAATAACCTTACGCTCCCTATAATTTACTCCTGCTTTTTTCAGAACTTTAAAGAGTTTATTCCAATCAACATTGTCAAAAGCCTTCTCCAAATCTACAAAAGCTAGAAATGTAGATTTGCCTTTTCTTAATCTATCTTCTAGGATAAGTCGTAAAGTGAGTATTGCCTCCCGTGTTCCTACATTTCTCCTGAACCCAAACTGATCTTCCCCGAGGTCGGCTTCTACCAGCTTTTCCATCCTTCTGTATATAATTCGCGTTAATATTTTGCAACCATGACTTATTAAACTGATGGTTCTGTAGTTTTCACACCTGTCTGCACCTGCTTTCTTAGGGATGGGGATTATAACATTTTTCTTAAAGTCTGAGTGTACTTCACCTGTCTCATACATCTTACACACCAGGTGAAACAATTTTGTCATGGCTGGTTCTCCCAGAGACTTCAGTAGCTCTGAGGGAATATCATCTATTCCAGGGGCCTTGTTTCGACTTAGGTCTTTCAGGGCTCTGTCAAATTCTTCTCTCAGTACAGTATCTCCTATTTCATCTTCATCTACATCCTCTTCCCTTCCTAGAATATTGTCTCGAAGTTCATTTCCTTTGTAGAGCCCCTCTATATACTCTTTCCACCTTTCAGCTTTCCCTTCTTTGCTGAGAACTGGTTTTCCATCAGTGTCCTTGATATTCATAGAGCTGTTTTTCTTATCTCCAAATGTTTCTTTTATTTTCCTGTAGGCTGTATCTATTTTTCCCCTATTTATACATTCTTCTACATCCTTGCATTTGCCTTCTAGCCACTCCTGCTTAGCCATTTTGCACTTCCTGACAATCTCATTTCTTAGTCGTCTGTACTCCATTTTGCCTGTTTCATTTACTGCATTTTTATATTTTCTCCTTTCATCGATTAAATTTAGTATCTCCTGTGATATCCAAGGATTTTTTGTAGGTCTTTCCTTCCTACCTATTTCGTCCTCTGCTACCTTCACTATTTCATTTCTCAATTTTACCCATTCCTCCTCTACTGTTTTATTTCCCCCCGTTTCTGTCAATTGTTGCCTAAAGCTCCCTCTGAAATTTTTAAGAACCTCAGGTTCCTTCAATTTATCCAGGTCCCATCTCCTTATTTTCCTACCTTTTTGTAGTTTCTTTAGTTTCAGCCTACAGTTCATAACCAACAAGTTATGGTCGGAGTCTATATCTGCCCCTGGGTATGTCTTACACTGTAGAACCTGATTCCGAAATCTATGTCTTACCATTATAAAATCTATCTGATATCTTCCGGTGTCTCCTGGTCTCTTCCACGTATACAACCTTCTTTTGTGATTCTTGAACCAGGTGTTTGTTATAACTAAATTATGTTCTGTGCAAAATTCTACCAGGCGGCTTCCTCTTTCATTCCTTTTGCCCAGACCATATTCACCTACTATCTTCCCTTCACTGCCTTGTCCTACTACCGAATTCCAGTCTCCCATAACAATTAAATTTTCCTCTCCCTTAATTGTCTGAATAATTTCCTTTAGCTCCTCATATATTTCTTCGATTTCCTCATCATCGGCAGAGCTAGTTGGCATATAAACCTGTACTACTGTTGTCGGTGTTGGCTTCGTATCTATCTTGACAATGATAATGCGATCACTGTGCTGGTCATAGTAGTTTACTCGCATTCCTATTTTCTTATTCATTATCAATCCTACTCCTGTGATACCCCCAACTGATTTTGTATTTATAATTCTGTACTCACCTGACCAGAAATCCTGTTCATCCTGCCACCGAACTTCACTAATCCCCACTATATCTAACTTCAACCTATCCATTTCCCTTTTTAAATTTTCTAATTTTCCTACACGATTAAGGGATCTAACATTCCACGCTCCGACCCGTAGAATGCCAGTATTGTCTTTCCTGATGATCACATCCTCCTGAGTAGTCCCCGCCCGGAGATCCGAATGGGGGACTATTTTACCTCCGGAATATTTTACCCGAGAGGATGCCATCATCATATGTTCATACAGTAGAGCTGCATGTCCTCGGGAAAGGTAACGGCTGTAGTTTCCCCTTGCTTTCAGCCGTTCGCAGTAGCTGTGTGGCAAAGCCACATTAGCTGATGTTACAAGGCCAGCTCAGTCAATCATCCAGACTGTTGCCCCTGTAACTACTGAAGAGGCTGCTGCCCCTCTTCAGGAACCACACGTTTGTCTGGCCTCTCCACAGATACCCCTCCGCTGTGGTTGCACCTACGGTACGGCTATCTGTATCGTTGAGGCACGCAAGCCACCCCACCTCGGCAATGTCTGTGGTTCATGGGAGTGGCGTAGAATTATATTTGCAGTGAATTCAAAAGTATTTTTCTAGCTGCATATATTTAAAAACCTAGTAAGTCTGTGTCACGTGAAACAAAATGAATTCAATATCTGAAGAGCCAGTCACATGAAAAATACGTCGGTAAATATTTTTATTGAAAATTCAGGAAAAAAAAATACTACTCGATAGCAAAATTAACAAAATAGAAAATGCAATACAATAGACTCTTCATGAAGTATTCGTCCACCATCTGAACGTGTCTAAAATGTGCGAAACTTCCGCTCGGGTCTTTCCCGCAGCCTCCCCTCCCCGCCCCTACAGCAAAGGTTATCCACCTTCGTCACGTTAAAAAAAAAAAAAAAAAAAAAAAAAAAAAAAAAAAAAAAAAAAAAAAAAAATCCTAAGTTTCGTCATTGACATGCTACCAATATATCAAAAGGCTTACTAAACAGACCTGCTGTTATGATAGGAAAATAATTAACCGGAGAAGGAATCCTAAAAATCACGGCGCTTACTAAAATGTTATTAATAAAAAATTACTTAGCTATCGGATCAAAAGACTTGCAGTAGGAGACCGAACCCCGATGGGGATATCCCGGCCAATAAAAGCCATACGATCATTTCATTTGCTATTTCCCTGAGGTAGCATGTCGCTACGTCATAGCAGTTACGATATGCTCCGATGCGCGAGGCCGTTCCCCATAGCGGGTTCGAATCCCCCCTCGGGTATGGATGTTTGTGTATAAGGTAGTTCATAAGTAGTTTCTAAGTTTAGGGACTGATGACCCCGCAGTTAAGTCCCTTAAGTTTTACCAACATTTGAATATTTGCAAGTAGCACGTCCTAGAAATTATAAATTACAGAGTGCTTCTGAATCAGTTCGTCACTTAGCTGCATTGAGTTACTCCTAACATGTGCGTTTGTTTACTTTAGTATTTCTCCTTTGCCATGTAAAAGTAGTCAATCACGTACTACTGTTGCATCGTGGGTTACTTTCAGGAAAGATTAGAGGCATAATAGTGACATTTACTGCATCGAGTACATCATGAAAGCACTAATATAGCTGATCAGCTATGAACTTTTTGTTGTTAGTAGAGCATAATAATTTTAAGGAATTTTTTCAATGTTTTTCTCAGTATATAAGCACTATACATTAATCGTGGCAGTTTTTATAGCTTCAAATAAAAAGTCATGCATTATAGGGTTAATTTTGTTGTTGCTGCGACACGCCATACGAATTTCGCGGTCATATTTTAAAACAGTATGTCATAAACTGCTACTGCGACGCTAGCGTTTCAAGCGGTCACATTTCTCACCGCAGTTAACATAAGGCGAACGCTTTCTTTGATGAAATCTACGGCGAACAGTAGAGTTGTGAGAGTAACGAAAGGATTCGTATCCGTATGTATCTTATACATTACAAGAATCTACGAAAACTAAAGTCAGTCGTGAAGACCAAACTACCCGGCCGATTTCTTTCAATTTTATTTTAATCGAAGATATTCATTCACAGATTTGTCACCGAGTATGAGAATTTACATAACTCTCGCCTTCCTTTTTCTATATTTAAACGCGATTTCCTTATTTTTCTTATTGGGATGTCCTTGCTGTAAACTAAAGTCAGTCGGTCAGGCTTTTCTATCCGACCGATTTCCTTCATTTTTGCTTTAAAGGAAAGGTATTCATTCGCAGATTTGTCATCATGTGTCAGAATTAACTTAAGTCTCTCAATCCTTTATTTTTATTCAAACATGGTATCCTTCTGTCATTGCATTGAATATTTTAATTGGTTTGTTCTACGATATCTTCGGTTCTAATTAAGATTACGCATCTCTTTTTGACCTAACACTCAGCGGATCAAGCTCTTTCATTTGCGCTTTTAAACACTTGCGTTGGTTGATTCTGAAGAAAGCTATGCGTGAACATTCAACTTTATTTCAAGTTTTCCCAACTTTTTTGTCATTCCACTAATTGTGCGAAATATTAGCACAGGTCCTCTAGTCCGTTACTAAAAGAAACAGTACTCGTTACAAACGTATCGCTACTCTTTACTCTCGTTCCCAGTGCCACCCAGAAATGAGGCCGTTACACTGTCTTTGAAACCGTGAAAAATTTTAACTGTTACTGTGACATTACAGATACAGGGGGAAGCTGATGGTTTCCATGTGAAAGGCGGGTTTTGTCAGCCTGTTGGGTTCTCCAGCCGACCGGCTAACAGTTTGGACCGAGTGAATGGAATACAGGTAGTTAGGGTTTTCCTAATATGCTCGGAAAAAGGAAACGGCGGTCTTGGCTGAACGATGGTGGCTCTTCCAGATTGCAACTGAAATAAAATATAGCCACACACATTATTCTAAAAAGCTGTATAAAATCGGGGAATGATCATACGGCAAATATAAGTATATGAATGGATTCAGGAGACTTGGGAGAAACAAACGCAGTAATTACAATTTCAATATCCCTTACAGATAAAATGCCAATAAATTTCACTACTATAATAATATTATAAGACTTATATTTACAATTATTGATACGTAGTGCTTATCACTAACAGTTTAAAAAGCAAACGGGCAGCACTGCACCACGCTACCTATCTTAAAAGGCGCAACACGTTATTTCCGTATTCTTTCAATAAACTTTGTTTTACTGTCTTGCTCTGCTTTTCGTTGAGGTAGTAATACTCTTTTGTCAGAACATAGATTCCACCACAGAAACACAAAACATGAACTCAGCAAAGCGCATTACATTTATATATGTATTTTATTGTATTTAATATTATTCTTAGTAACGTTCGTTTTATGTTGTAGACTACCGCTTAAATATTTCTTGGCCGACTAAAACTAGTAGATATGCAGCAGATAATTTATACATAAACAATTATATGTATTTGTGGACAAGAACTGAATATATTTGCATAAAAAGCCTTGAAAAATTAAATATTAATTGTGTAACTATATTTCAAGGGCGGCAGTATATTTGAACCGTGAGACGCCCCACTTAATAGCTACGTGAGCAAAGGCTTCAGTCTCAACCGATTTTAGTATTGTTAAATATGTATTTGTTTGTTAAATGTAAACAACATTTGTAGGGAGGTGGTCAAAGCATTTAATTCTATGATATCCAAATATATATTTTGGAAGGGAAATTGTATTTTAAAGATGAGGAATTAGGATGCGCGGAAGGATACAATTTTGGGAGCAAGTAGAGCACGCTTTCGAACGCTTGGGAAGGGACTCGTAACTTGGACGCAATGTTTGTTTGTATAGTCTATGGGACTTAACTACGGGGTCATCAGTCCCTAAACTTACAAACTACTTATGAAGTACTTACGAACTAGGACGGCACAAATATCCATGCCCGAGGGGGGATTCGAACCCCCGACGGTAGTGGCCGTGCAGACCGTGACTGGAGCGCCTTAGTCTCCTCGGCCACCGCGGCCGGCTTGGACGCAATGGTAAAAGGTTTATCGTTAAAAAAAAATCAGGGCTTTCAAGTTGGATGGGGAGTTAGAATGTAGGGGCAAGAGAGTATGATCCAACACAATCATAAATACCATCAAGAAGTATGGGTATCAGGGCAGGGTAGCCCGTGAGAAATTTTGGGTTAGCGAACTGAATCGAAAGTAACGTCTTGAATTTGCCCAGGAACATAGATTCCAAAGGGAGGTCTTCGCGAATAAAGTAAATTTAACGTATTGAGGTCGGATGGCAGGCGAAAGGTGTGGCGTAAGGAAAACGCGAAGATGTTGCCGCAGAACCTTGTGCCAACAGTGACACACAGTGGGGGTTTCCTGATAATGTGGGGGTGTATGAGTGCCGTGGGTGTTGGAAAATTACATTTTATAGAGAGCACGTGGTCAACAAAAGACATATCAACATTTTAAAGGAAAATCTAAATGTTAGCGCCGAGAAATTAGGTCTCAAAGTAAATTACAGTTTTCAACAAGACAACGACATGCATATGACTCTAAACACTAGTCTATGGCTGCTGTACAATACACTGAAACAACTAAACACACCTCCTCAGAGCTCAGATATTAATCCCATGAACAACTACTGGAAGATAACATCAGAAGAAGACAGATTACTAACAAGAAAGACGTAAAAGTAGCACTTCAAGAAGAGTGGGACAAAAATTCGTTCTCTCTTTTAGACAGCGTCTGACATGAGCCAACTGTTGCGAACCGTGCGAAAGCGGTGCGGCGACCGCGCTAATATTTCAAACACTGGCCAACAGTAAATTGTACTAAGTGTGCAGCGTGCAACCCGCCAAGCCCACTCAAACACTTGGTTCGAAGCCGCGAAGCGGATGTGGTTTGCTCCGGGCATTTCAACTTATAATATCTGAAAACTTGGTCAATGCCGTTCAAGAGCGTTCTGCATTGTGGGACAAGAAAAATGAAAATTATAAGAACGGTTTACTATCGCACCGTGAATGGCAGGAAGTTGCCTAAATAATTGGTACTACAAGTAAGTAAATCTAACACACATATAGGAAGTAGCGATGTTCACCTGTTTTGCGTAAAAGTTTGATCAAAATTAAAATTAAAGTTTTCTCTCACTCGCTAAAAAATCGGATACGACAAGAACGTCCTTTTTACACCTTTACTAAGCAAATTAATTTACATTACTCATTGAGGATTTCCATCTCTTGTCAAATTAAGTAGTACTACAATTGAGAAAATACAACATAATTACTAATCAGCAAAGTATACATTCTTGCTAAGGGGTTATGTTCAAAATACACTTAAAATTTTTCTCTCACTTCCACAGCTGCTCACGAAGAAGTATTTTATCCCTTTTGATAATTGTCTTGTGCTGCTTTACGTCTATTTGGGCTTTGGGTACACATCCCGGAAATATGCAAACAAATGTTCAAATGTTTGTAAATCTATCGGACCAAACTGCGTGGTCATCAGTCCGTAGGTTACAAACTACTTAAACCTAGGTAAACTAACCTAAGGACAACACACACACCCATGCTCCAGGGAGGACTCGAACCTCCACGGCAAGCAACCGCGCGCTCCGCAGCGAGATGCTTTAGACCGCTCGGCTATTCCACCGCGGCGGAAATATGCAACACCAGCTTTATAATTGATTTAAGGTCACGGATGATGTTGCGAAATAAAGTTACAGCTTTCACAATGTGTACTGCAATTTCTACATTTATTTTGATAAGTTCATGGGAAATTCTAAACTTAGTGTTATAGAACAAAATGAACACTCTACTACCATTCTTGTACAAGATAATCGACAGTTAGAAACATCTTTGGTATCCCTTGCTGTTATTCTTTCTGGAGGAGGGCTCATTAAACATTGCTTTAGAGGAAATGCTGCATCGCTTAGGAAGACATTTGACACTTAATATAGGGTTCTGGCAACAAATTCTAATTTTACTTTTCACATTTCCACTACATGTCGGCAGAGGCATTCGTCAGAAACGTCTGCGTCACTCTTTTTTCCCTAGGATCATACATTCACCTGTTCAGGATGACCAGCCAGTCTAAAATAGGTTAGGGAAATAATTCAAAAAATTTATTTCAAACCTTCTCCTAACCTTTACAAGTGTTTCTTCCACTGCGACATACGCCTTGACAACGTGACAGAATCATTTAAGCCGCGGTGGAGTAGCCGAGCGGTCTAAAGCGTCTCGCTGCGGAGCGCGCGGTTGCTCGCCGTGGAGGTTCGAGTCCTCCCTGGGGCATGGGTGTGTGTGTGTGTGTGTGTTTGTCCTTAGGTTAGTTTATCTAGGTTTACGTAGTTTGTAAGCTACCGACTGATGACCACGCAGTTTGGTCCGATAGATTTACAAACATTTGAACATTTAGAATCATTTAAACCTCATGACATTTAGAGTTGCGTTTATAAACAGTCTAATAAGTGAATTTTACAACTTAAAAGGCAAGTTTACAAATTCGTGAAAGCATATATTTTGGATTCTGTGGTAGTTTTCTAAATTATAGTATACCAGTTTACAAGGATGTATCCTCTTTTCGCAGGCCGGCCTCGGTGGCCGAGAGCTCTGCGGCGCGCCAGTCGCAGCCTGTACGGCCACTACGGACGGGGTTTCCAATCACCCCTTGCGCATGGATATTTAGTATTAGGTAGTTCATAAGTAGTTTGCAAGTTTAGGGACCTGCATCACATCTAATCTTCGAATGCATTGCATTGGAGAGTAAAAGGCACAGAATATTTGGGACAACCAGACCCGAAGAAATTGTGTCTAATAAAGAACTGGTAAAGGGACTCCTTGCACTATTCAAGGGCATTGGTTGGCTTTACTAGATATACAGGGAGCGATAACACACAATAAACTTAGTTTCGGTGCGGGCAGTGGCGGGTTGGACCAAGACTGTTTTGGCTTCCCTGGAAAAATCAAATCAAATCAAATCAAATCAAGTTTAGGGACTGATGACCCCGTAGTTAAGTCCCATAATCTCTACAAACATTTGAACATTTGATCTTTTCTCAGCTATTTATGGAAGATTCCAATATCAAACATGTGTCAAGATACTGTAAGTAATGTCCTGATATATGTAAGGTAAAGGTAAAGCAGTCAACAATCCGAAGATTGGTTTGAACACCACTGTGCTTTACTAGGCATGGTCCTGTTTGCAGGTGGTATGCCGTTGCCTTCCTCCGACCTTCGAACTGACTTACCCAGCCAGTTATAGGAAGACGTACAGTTTAACGTGGGTTCCGAACCACGGTGCTACTCGGCATTTTTCACATGAGCAATACTTCCAGAGGTGAAAGAAGTGGAAAGTCCTAGGATATATGTATTGTGTGTGAATAAGCTGTCTTAAAATTACGTGACAATCCCCAGAATATTGAAGGTTATAAATGTTCAAATTTTTGTATAGTCTATGGGACTTAACTACGGGGTCATCAGCCCCTAAACTTACAAACTACTTATGAACTACTTACGAACTAGGACGGCACAAATATCCATGCCCGAGGGGGGATTCGAACCCCCGACCGTAGTGGCCGTGCAGACCGTGACTGGAGCGCCTTAGTCCCCTCGGCCACCGCGGCCGGCTGAAGGTTATAAAAAATGTTCAAATGTTTGTTAAGCTTATGGGACTTAACTACGGGGTCATCAGTCCCTAAACTTACAAACTACTTATCAACTACCTTATACGAAGGACGGCACAAATATCCATGCCCGAGGGGGGATTCGAACCCCCGACCGTAGTGGCCATCAGACCGTGACTGGAGCGCCTCAGTCTCCTCGGCCACCGCGTTCGGCTGAAGGTTATATCATTGTATTACTGTTTAACTGCGTTTCACAGGCTGAAATTAAGTATTTGGTGTTTGAAGTTATCGTTATCGAACATTTCAGTTTATTTTCATGGTATCGGGTTCTTAATACACTCCTGACCATTAAAATTGCTACACCACGAAGATGACGTGCTAGAGACGCGAAATTAACCGTCAGCAAGAAGACACTGTGATGTGCAAATGATTAGCTTTTCAGAGCATTCACACAAGGTTGGCGCCGGTGGCGACACCTAGAACGTGCCGACATGAGGAAAGTTTCCAACCGATTTCTCATACACAAACAGCTGTTCACCGGCGTTGCCTGGTAAAACGTTGTAGTGATGCCTCGTGTGAGGAGGAGAAATGCGTACCATCACGTTTCCGACTTTGATGAAGGTCGGATTGTAGCCTATCGCGAGTGCGATTTATCGTATCGCGACATTGCTGCTCGTGTTGGTAGCGATCCAATGACTGTTAGCAGAATATGGAATCGGTGGGTTCAGGAGGGCAATACGGAACTCCGTGCTGGATCCCAACGGCCTCGTATCACTGGCAGTCGAGATGACAGGCATCTTATCCGCATGGCTGTAACGGATCGTGCAGCCACGTCTCGATCCCTGAGTAAACATATGGGGACGTTTGCAAGTCAACAACCATATGCACGAACAGTTCATCGACGTTTGAAACAGCATGGACTATCAGCTCGGAAACCACGGCTGCGGTTACCCTTGACGCTGCATCACAGACATGAGCGCCTGCGATGGTGTACACAACGACGAACCTGGGTGCACGAATGACATCATCGCCATACAGGCGTATCACCCGGCGTGATGGTATGGGGTGTCATTGGTTGCACGTCTCGGTCACCTCTTGTTCGCACCGACGGCACTTTGAACAGTGGCTGTTACGTTTCAGATGTGTTTGGACCCACGGCGCTACCCTTCATTAAGCAGGATAATGCACGACCGCGTGTTGCAAGTCGTGTACGGGCCTTTCTGGATACAGAAAACGTTCGACTGCTGCCCTGGTCAGCACATTCTCCAGATCTCTCACCAACTGAAAACGTCTGGTAAATGCTGGCCGAGCAACTGGCTCGTCACAATACGCCAGTCACTACTCTTGATGAACTGTGGTATCGTGTTGAAGCGTCATCGGCATCTTTACCTGTACACGTCATCCAAGCTCTATTTGACTCAATGCCCAGGCGTTTCAAGACCGTTATTACGGCCAGAGGTGGTTGTTATGGCTACTGATTTCTCAGGATCTATGCACCCAAATTGCGTGAAAATGTAATCACGTGTCAGTTCTAGTATAATATATTTGTCCAATGAATACCCGTTTATGATCTGCCTTTCTTCTTGGTGTAGCAATTTTAATTAAATTAAATTAAGTAACTACAGCCGTTACTTTTCCCGAGGACATTCAGCTCTACTGTATGAACATATGATGATGGCATCCTCTCGGGTAAAATATTCCGGAGGTAAAATAGTCCCCCATTCGGATCTCCGGGCGGGGACTACTCAGGAGGATGTGATCATCAGGAAAGACAATACTGGCATTCTACGAGTCGGAGCGTGGAATGTTAGATCCCTTAATCGAGTAAAAAAATTAGAAAATTTAAAAAGGGAAATGGATAGGTTGAAACCAGACAGCGGTTGTCAGAGTTGAAGGGCATGAAAGGGATGCATTTGTTGGAAAGGGAGTAAGACAGGGTTGTAGTCTTTCTCCATTGTTATTCAATTTGTACATTGAGCAAGCTATAAATGAAAGCAAGGAGAAATTTGGAGAAGGAATTGAAGTTCAGGGTGAATAATTAAAAACATTGCGTTTTGCCGACGACATAGTAATTCTGTCAGATACCTGGAAGAGCAATTGAACGGAATGGACAGCGTGCTGAAAGGTGCATATAAGATGAACATTAACAAGAGCAAAACTAGGGTAATGGAGTGCAGTGTAAGAAAATCAGGTGATGCTGAAGGAATTAGATTGGGAAACGAAGCAATAAAGGAGGTAGATGAGTTTTGTTACTTGGGCAGTAAAATAAGAAATGGTGGTCGTAGTACGGAGGATATAAAATGCAGAATGGCAATGGGTAGAAAAGCGTTTTTGAAAAAGAGAAATTTGTTAACATCGAATATTGATCTAAACCTAAGGAAGTCCTTTCTGAAGGCATTTGTATGGAGTGTTGCCTTGTATGGGAGTGAGACATGGACGATAAACAGTGCGGACAGAAAGAGGATTGAGGCTTTTGAAATATGGTGCTACAGAAGAATGCTGAAGATTAGGTGGGTGGATCGCGTAACTAATGAGGAGGTACTGAACAGAATTGTGGAGTAAAGAAATTTCTGGCATACCTTGACTAAAAGAAGGGATAGATTGGTAGGACACATTCTTAGACATCAAGGAATTGTGTTTTTAGCGTTGGAGGGAAGTGTGTGGGATAAAAATCGCAGAGGAAGACCAAGAGATGGATACAGTAAGCAGATTCAGACAGATGTAGGGTGCCGTTCTTATGTGGAGATGAAGAGGCTTGCTCAGGATAGGGTATTGTGGAGAGCTGCATCAAACCAGTCTCCGGACTGAAGACCACAACAACAACAGTGTATTTAGTGGTTTCAGGAACACTCATCTGAACTTAAACGCCTCCGGTGTTCACCAAAGTTCCCAGACATTAACTTTATTGAGTATAATTGGAATGCCTTATAACAAACATGCTGCTCAGAAAAGATCTCAGGCCCGTCGTTCTCTTATGTATTTATGGACAGCCCCGCAGTATGCCTGCTCTCCAGCACTACTTCCGACATCTGTGGAGTCCATGCCACGTCTTGGTGAGCACTTTTCCGTGCTCGCAGAGGCCCTACAGATAATAGGCAGGTGCACCAGTTTCTTTGGCTCTTCAGTGTATGTGAAAAAAAAATGAAATGTGCTGTCTGGCCCACAACTCAACAGAACATGTTTAAAATGAGCTTCAACGTGACTTCGCTCCAGATCCCAGTGTTCAAGGTCACTACTTTGACGAGCTAAGATAAGTGTTCTGTTGAGGTTCTTACGGTCTTTCAGCACCACGTAAGAGGACCTATCGACTGTGTGGTCTGCGAAGATTTTTTTTTTCTTTTTAATATAAATTTTCATTGAGTTACCTTTGAAAATGTTTTCGTGCTGAATGATTTGGATGGAAGGCAGGAAGATAAGGGTGTAACATCGTGGTCATTGGTGACGGAGCATTAAACATTACAGCAAGAATGGGGAAGGAAATGGTCCGTTGCGTTTGAAAGGAACCATTCCGGCATATGCCTGAAGTGATTTAAGGAAAATATGGAAAACCTAAATCAGGATGGCCGGAGTCGGGTTTGGACCGCTGTCCTCCCTAACGAGAGACAGTGTGTTACCACTGAGTCACCTCGCTCGGTAAAGATCTGGATAAAACTTGTCGTTCCTAACTTCACCTTCTTAGTGCTTGAATTTCCAAAACCACTTAAGAATTTTTCTTAAATGCAACCGAGAACTCAAACAGCAATTGCGCTGGTCTGTCTTAAAAATTACCTTCATAGCGACATAGTTTAAGGAAACCTTTGATACCCGCTATTTGACTTCTTTCAGGTCGGAAATTCGAAAAACAGTGTAATAGGTATTTTTAAATATCTCCGCTGTAGTTCACCTACGGTACAGCTATCTGTATCGTTGAGGCATGCAAGCCACTCCAGCTCGACAGTGTCTGTGGTTCATGGGGATGGGTCCTTACATTAAGTTAATTTAAGTAGTTTGTAAGCTTAGCGACAGATAACAGCACCAGTTGAGTCCCTTAGAGTAACAAACGTTTCAACATTTGTACCTTCGTTAGCAGTCTACAGTGCGGAACCGTGTTAAACGCATTTCGGAAATCAAGGAATACGCAGTTTTCCAGTTACGCATCAACCATGGCTCGCAAGATGTCACGTGAGAAAAGGGGAAGCTGAGTTGAACCACGATGCTTTCTAAATCCTTGCTGGTGCATGGACATAATCTTTTCGCCTGAAGGAAATTTACAACAGTCGAACTGTGAATATGTTCAAGAATTCTACAGCAAACTGATATTTATGGTATTGATCTACAATTATGCGGGTCCGTTCTTTTACCTTTCTTATAAATGTGAGCCACCTGTTGTTTTTTTATTTTTATTTCATTCGCTTGGGACTTTGCTCTGGGTCAAAGATTCGCCAATGCCGTATAGTACTTTTTGTAGAGACTTTTTTGTACTAAGCTATAAAAATTAAAATGTTTTTAAAAATAAGGGACTTGCTGAGGTTGTCAGTCCCTAGGTTTACAATCTACTTAAATTGACTTAAACTATGGACAACACACACACCCAAGCCCGAAGTAGGACTCGAAATTCCGATGGCGAGCAAATGTTCAAATGTTTGTAAACTATCGGACCAAACTGCGTGGTCATCAGTCCGTATCTTACAAATTACTTAAACTAAGCTAAACTAACCTAAGGACAGCACACATACCCATGCCCCAGGGAGGACTCGAACCTCCGACAGCGAGCAACCGCGTATCTGTCTTTTTATACATGCAGGAAACGTTTGCCTCTCTTGATTTGTTTTACCTTTTTTTACCTATAGCGCAACTTCCTTTGCTTAGTCAGCATTTTATTATTATTATTATTAAACCACTGTTTATGTTTTTCACTTAGACGAAACAGTTCCCTCCAGTATTTTACTTATATTTAAATTTTGAAACTTCCTGGAATACTGAAACTATGTGTAGACCGGAATTCGGACATGCGACCTTTGCCTTTCACGGGCAAGCGTTCTACCGATTTAGCTATGCTGAGAATTTAAGTTTTGTTCATAATTCCTCTACGTCTACTGTACTGAAAGTAAACGATGCCCATTCATTCTCTAAATGCGACGCTAACAATTGTTTGCCGCGGTGGAGTGGTCGAGCGTTCCAAGAGGGCTAGCGCACCGCTGCTCGCCGTCGGAGGTTCGAGTCCTCCCTCGGGCATGGGTGTAGTTGTTGTCCTTAGCATAAGTTAGTTTCAGTAGTTTGTAAGCTTAGGGACTGATGACCAGAGTAGTTAAGTCCTATAGATTTAAAAACATTTTTGAACAATTTTTTTATCAGCTCTTTCCAGCAAAAACACTCTCGTAGCCTTTTTGACTGGTTTATCAACTTCAGTAACCATTGATTCTTTGGTGACACAATGATAAGTAACCCCTACCTCTTCACTGACAGTATTAGGCCTATTTGTAGCTATAATGTCTAAAATATTTCTACAGAGTATGGCCTGTATATATTCTTTTGAAGGCCCCATCCCTAGTGTAACTGCTTTAAGAATATCAGGCAAAATTTAAATATGGATAACTTCATAGAGTTCGAACTCATCCGCTCCTGACTGTGTATCCAGTACATCAACAATCACACCACTTCGCTCAAAGGAGCGAAAACACCCAAGACTGTGTACTTGTTTGAGGCTTGCCAATATTCCCATAAGAACACGCATGTTACTGACAAGGCGAACTCTACATCGCGCCCCCTCACATTTTGCAGTAGTACGGCGCATTGATTAGCCAATCAAAACTGATCAGATCAAGCATGAAAACAGGAAGAAAGAGTGTGGAACTATGACAAAAGAAGGAAAATAGCAACGGTAAACATCCCAAGCAGAACATATAAACCCAGCATGCCCTGTTCTCTTATGGCATCTTGCATACTATGGATGAAGGCAACAGACAGACTGCATATTTCTCGATTTTCGAAAGGCGTTTGTACGGTACCGCACTACAGACTGCTAACGAAGGTATGAGCTTATGGAATAGGTACCCAAATTTGTGAATAACTGGAAGATTACTTAAGTAATAAAACCCAGTACTTGTCCTCGATCGCGAGAGTTCATCAGAGACTAGGGTATTGTCAGGGGTGCCCCAGGGGTGTGAGATAGGACCGCTATTATTTTCTACCTATGTAGATGATCTGACTGACTAACTTGCAATCTGTGGCTGTTTGCTGATGATGCTGTGGTGTACAAGAGGGTGTCGTCATTGAATGACTGTAGTAGGATGCAGGATGACTTGGACCACATTTCTAGGTGGTGAGAGGAATGGCAACTATCGCTAAATGTAAGGTGATGCACATGAGCAAGAGAAACAATCCCGCAATGTTAGAATACAGCGTTAGAAGTGTGCTGCTTGACAGAGTCGTGTCTATTAAATGCCTAGGGGTAACGCTGTACAACGATATGAAATGCAACGAGCGTATAAGTTCAGTCGTGGGGAAGACAAATGGTCGACTTCGCTTTATTGGGAGAATTTTGGAAAGGTGTGATTCATCACTAAAGGAGACCGCATATAAAACGCTTGTACGACACCGTCTTGAGTATTGGTCAAATGTTTGAGATCCCCACCAGATCGGTTTAAACGAGGACATAGAGACAGTTCAGAGGCAGGCGGCTAGGTTTGTAACTGGTAGATTCGATCAATGCGCGAGTGTTACCGAAATGCTTCGGGAACTCAACTGGGAGTCGCTGGAGGGAAGGTGACGTTCCTTTCGGGAAGCACTGTTGAAGAAATTTAGAGGGTCGGAATTTGAGGCGGACTGTAGAATGATTCTACTGCCGCCAACCTACATTTCGCGTAAAGACCACAAGGATAAGATTAGAGAGATTAGGGCTCGTACAGATGCACAGAAGTATTCCTTTTCCCTCGTTCTATATGTGAGTGGAACAGGAAAGCAAGTAAATAGGAGTGGTACTGTACCCTCCGCCACGCACCTTTGGGCTGATTGTGGAGTACGTCTTTTTTTTTTTATGGGACTTAACTACGGGGTCATCAGTCCCTAAGCTTACAAACTACTTATGAACTAGCTAAGACTAAGGACGGCACAAATATCCATGCCCGAGGGGGGATTCGAACCCCCGACCGTAGTGGCCGTGCAGACCGTGCCTGGAGCGCCTCAGTCTCCTCGGCCACCGCGGCCGGCGTGGAGTATGTATGTAGATGTAGAACTGCGAAGCTGAAAGTTCCTGCATCGAAACTTCCAAAGCGTAAAAGTTTTCGTTTTTCTTTTTCACAAAGTTATGAACTGTCCGTCCGTTCTTTGACATGTCTGTTCGCTGTAACCAGTTTTGTGTCTGTGTAACGTAGCGTCCTCATACTTCGGTGCCACTACTCGCCGTCTGAGGTTCGAGTCCTCCCACGGGCATGGCTGTATTCGTTGTCCTTAACTGCTGTCAGTGGGGTCCGAACTACTTGTAGGTTTGTATCCGATATCATATACTTTCACCGCTACCTGACATTGAGACTACAAGGCGATGAGCCTTCATTGTTACATAGTTCCCACCCGTTTATTTGTTGCTTTGATAGGTGAGCGGTCTATGCATCATTTCGCCTGCTCTCACTATTCATCACGTTTGCTTGTGACAGTAATATCTTCTTACCACATGACTCATATTCTGCTTATGAATAGTATTAAAATTGGCAGGGATACAAAAATTGAACAGAGGCGTCAACGAGATGACGGACAGTTCATAATCTAGTGACAGAAAGGTAATCAAATTTTTGTTCAGGAATGGGTTTTGAAACCAACATCTTCAGCTTTGTAGTCCAACACCATGACCAAAGAACCACAACACGTTTGCTATATAGCATATCATACCCTTGTAGTGTTCCGTTTTTGCTTTTGCTGCTTTTTTTCATAGTTTCGTATACTATCTCCTTGTTTTCGTGCTTTATCTGCATTCATTTTTTGACGAGCTGTCCATTGCGCCATCCTTCCACTAAAGCTGTCGGGGTTGCGATGGCGAATTTCCGTTCTGAGATGACAGATTGTTATTTTACTCTTCTTTCAAATGTTCAAATGTTTGTAGAGCTTATGGGACTTAACTACGGGGTCATCAGTCCCTAAACGTACAAACTACTTACGAACTAGCTAATACTAAGGACGGCACAAATATCCATGCCCAAGGGGGGATTCGAACCCCAGATCGTAGTGGCCGTTCTGAACGTGACTGGCGCGCCGCAGACAGCTCGGCCACCGCGGCCGGCTTCCTCTTCCTTCCTTGTTTTGATTTCTGTTATTGATCCTTCACATTGTCTATCGTACGAAGTGCATTAGGCTCACGACAGTATAATGACGTCAAAGCCGTGGTGGAGTGGCGAGCGTTCCAAGGCGCCTAGCTGCAGACCGCGCCACTACTCGCCGTCGGAGGTTCGAGTCATCCCTCGGGCATGGTTGCATTTCTACATCTACATCTACATCTACATGGGATACTCCGCAAATCACATTTAAGTGCCTGGCAGAGGGTTCATCGAACCACAATTATACGATTTATCTCCCATTCCATTCTCGAATAGCGCGCGGGAAGAAAGAACACCTGAATCTCTCTGTTCGAGCTCTGATTTCTCTTATTTTATTCTGATGATCATTTCTACCTATGTAAGTGGGAGTCAACAATATATTTTCGCATTCGGAGGAGAATGTTGGCGATTGGAGTTTCGCAAGTAACCCACGCCTCAGCGATAAGCGCCGTTGTTGTAATGATTCCCATCCCAGATCCTGTATCATTTCCGTAACGCTGTCTCCCCTGTATCGTGACAATACGAAACAAGCTGCCCTTCTTTGGACTCTTTCGATGTCCTCCGTCAAACCCACCTGATATGGATCCCACACTGGGCTGCAATCCTATACATATTATAAATGAGAAAGTTTGTATGTTTGTTACCGCATCACGCTAAAACTACAGCACTGATTTATATGAAATTTCATATAGAGATTTCTTATGTCTTGGATTAGGACATAGGCTACTTTTCAAAATGTTTATTACAAGTTATTTATTTGAAATATATCCATAGAAATACGTAACGGTTGTAAGACGCTTCTAATATAACAGCGGTAGAGTATTATAGGGTATGTTATGTTTAGTCGTGAGGGTTAACGCGTTAAGTTATAGACTTCCGTTATTTTCGGCAATGGTTCGGGTCCTGCTATAGTGAATTTTTTTTTCTTTGTTATTGTTATCTTTTTTACTTTCGAATATACAAAAAGATTCTTGGATACTGCCAAAACGACTTAACTGATATATAATTACATACACAAGAAATCTGAAAGTTGTCGTTTATGCCGTATTCATTTTCATTTGTTGTAACAAATGAAGGAAGTATGTATATAAATTGAAGACTTTAAATAAAATATGCTCTAACTACCATGGCAACAAAAAACATTGACGTTTTGTGTAGAATGGGATCTAGATACCAAGCCCTATTTTTGTGTACAAAGCGCGAACTGCCACGTATAAATAGCGTACGTAAACTGCAACGAAAGTAGTAGCAGATGCACTCAACAGATGGCAGGCGGTACGGTGCAGTTAACTTATGAGACGTTATAGATGTTCGAACATTGTGGTGTTATCGTAATTCTTTAAAATTGTATTCTCTTTGGATTTCAATGAATAATAGTTTCTTTGGTGATTTCGATAATTTATAGTATTCGAACGTTTGCATTTAGTTCTTTTGTTGGTTCGCTTTGCATTTGTAGGATCTCAACAGTTCGTTTCTCCGTTAGATGTCTTTTTTTTTTCTTTACTTTTCTCCGTTACGTTTGTTGTTTATTTCGTTACTTTTCTCCGTTAGGTTTGCTGTTTATTTTGTTCCTTTACTTGACATTTGTTTTCGATTACTGTATTGTTGTTATTGTAGTTACTTACTGTCAGGGGTGCCATCCCACAAGTTGGAGCTGAATGTGGGTGTGCCTGTTTTGCTGATGCGTAACTTGGATGCACCACGATTATGCAATGGCACCAGGTTACGCATCACGGACCTGAGAAGGCATATCGTGCAGGCCACCATCATCACTGGTGGAGCCAAGAGAAAGACTGTATTAATGCCACGAATTCTCATCATCCCAACAAACTTGCCATTCCAGGTTAATCGGTTACAGTTCCCATTGAAAGTGGCCTTCTCGATTACTATAAACAAGAGTCAAGGACAAACATTAAAAGTGGCAGGTATTCATGTGGCCACCCCATGTTTCTCGCACGGACAGCACTACGTAGGCCGCTCCTGTGTATCGAGAGCTAGAAATTTCTACGTATACTCGGAGAACAAGAAGTCTCGAAACATCGTTTACAGGGACGTATTGCAATAGATTTTTGGCTCTCCATCCGTTCCAAGACAATTATATATTCCATGCTAACAATGTCGCAAACAGTCATGTAGTTATTTATGCCATTTCTTGGCACTTTAATGTCTGACTATTGAACCGCGGGTAACACCGCGGGGAGCAGCTAGTACTCCAAAAATGGACGCACAAGCGCAGTGTATGCAGTTTCTTTAGTAGTTCTGTTGCATCTTTTAAGGGTTCTGCCAATAAAACGCAGTCTCTGGTTAGCCTTTCCCACGATATTATCTACGTGTTCTTTCCAGTTTAAGTCTGAAGTAATAGTAATTCCTAGGTATTTTGTGGAATTTACGGCCTTCACATTTGATTGATTTATGTTGTAAACAAAGTTTAACGGATTTCTTTTCGTACTCATGTGGACGACTTCACATTTCTCATTATTTAGAGTCAACTGCCAATTTTTACACCATACTGATATCTTATTCAGATCGTTCTGCAGTTGGTTTTGATCTTCAGATGATTTTACTAGACGGTAAATGACGGCGTCATCTGCAAACAACCTAAGAGAGCTACTTATATTTTCCCCTAAATCGTTTATGTAAATAAGGAATAGCAGAGGACCAATAAGACTACCCTGTGGAACGCCAGATATCACCTCTGTTTTAGTCGATGCCTTACCATCGATTACTACGAACTGTGTCCTCTCTGATAAGAAATCCCCTATCCAATTTGCAAATTTGGGGCGATATACCATAACCACGCAATTTGATTAAAAGCCGTTTGTGAGGTACGGTGTCAAAAGCTTTCTGGAAATCAAGAAATACCGAATCGATTAGCGAACCTTTGTCGATAGCACCCATCACTTCGTGTGAATAAAGAGCTAGTTGTGTTTCGCATGAACGATATTTTCTAAATCCGTGTTGACCTTGGGTCAATAGATCGTTCTGTTCGAGATAATTCATAATATTTGAATACAGGATATGTTCCAAAACCCTGCTGCAAATTGACGTCAATGAAATAGGCCTGTAGTTTAGTGGGTTACTCCTACTGCCTTTCTTGAATATAGGTGTGACCTGTGCAACTTTCCAATCTTTTGGTACAGATCCTTCTATGAGAGAGCGGTTGTATATGACTGTTAAGTAAGGAGCTATCGCTTCAGCATAATCAGACAGAAATCTAATGGGTATACAATCCGGACCAGAAGACTTGTTCTTGTTAAGTGATTTTAGTTGCTGCACTACTCCGATGATATCTACTTCTACGTTACTCATTACGGCATCTGTTCGTAATTCGAAATCTGGAATATTGGTTTCGTCTTCTTTGGTGAATGAGTTTCTAAAAGCTAAGTTTAGTAACTCTGCTTTAGTAGCGCTGTCACCGGCAGGATCGCCATTACTATCACGTAGTGAAGGTATTGTTTGTGACTTGCTCCGAGTATATTTAACATATGACCAAAATCTCTTTGGGTTTTCAGTCAAATTACGAGAAAGAGTTTCGTTGTGATAAATATTGTAGGCATCTCGCATTGAAATCCTCGCTAAATTTCGAGCTTCTGAGTACGATTGCAAATCCTGGGGATTTCGTGTTCGTTTAAATTTAGTATGCCTTTTCCTTTGCTTTTGCAACAGTGTCCTTAGCATAAGTTAGTTTAGCTCTGATGACCAGTGTAGTTAAGTGCCGTAGATTTACAAACATTTGAACATGACGTCAAAGACTTAAATGTGTGCGCCGTCTGTTCACGTGTGTGAACAGCACAGCTTCTGGCGCAAGGAAGTGACGCGGCATGAGACAATGTTCTGCGTGTTGTCCCAGTCAGCAGAGGCAAGTGGGCGAGATTGCCTATCACCGCTTGAGTGGCCTTAACTCCATTATAGCCCTCGGAGGACGTATCTGTTACCGTCTCAGGGACACACTTTGCCAGCCTGCGAAACGTATACGCATGTTTAAGCTGCAATGGGCTCCACTAGCAAAACATTTTCAGAATGACACTGACTGTCGTTATGCGGATTAAAATGTCCTATTTAGGATTCTCCTCTACAGCACCGTTCCAGCTTCGTATCCCTTACTAGAAATAAGAAAAGTCTCCTAAAGATTTAAAATCATTTCGTATTCTCGACGTACTGTTGGATGGAACAACCATAAACATAGTCAGATAAATAAAACGAATTGCTTTAGTCTGTAGTCGCAGATTCATATTTTTCGCCGATTACTGGTTTCGGAATTGCACGATGGTATGAATGGTATGATGATGTTACTTTTACTAAATTTCAAATGTTTGTATAGAATGTTCAAATGTTTGTTAAGCTTAAGGGAGTTAACTACGGGGTCATCAGTCCCTAAACTTACAAACTACTTATGAACTACCTACAACTAAGGACGGCACAAATATCCATGCCCGAGGGGGGATTCGAACCCCCGACCGTAGTGGCCGTGCAGAGCGTGACTGATGCGCCGCAGTCCCCTCGGCCACCGCGGCCGGCTACTTTTACTAAAACCGGTTGTAGGTAAACAATGAATAAATAAAAATAAAAGGAGATTATAGACTGAAGCGAATAATATTTCTTCAAAGACACTTACGTTCATGCAGAAAGGTGTCAATTTTCGGGAACACACATTTTCAGAAATTTATCAACAGGCACAAGAAGTTTTTACCTGATCGAATCCGCGTCTTGTATCAAGGATGAGGGCTATTTAACCGGTTAGCCTATAGGTGAGTTTAGGTGGTTTTCCAGGTCCGCTCGTTGGAATAGCGGGTTGACTCAACGTCACATGTCAGATACATACTATGCCAATATTTATAAAACGTTTTTATACTTGAATATAGAATTTCTGGAGACGCAGACAAATGAGGTACACAGATTCCGTCCCGAAGGGAATGATGGTGTCAGGAAGAGCTGCTGCCACGAACATTGTTAAAAACCAAGTAGCAAAGGACCCCGAAAGAAACGGAAAAATGTGGAGAAGACTAAAGAACTAGTTCCACTACTAATCAAGTTCATTTTAATAGGAATTTAAAGTGTTCACTGGTGGTCAACTTCTAGTCCTTGACAAATTTTTTAGTATCCTGTATATATATTAGTAATAATTTCAAATAATATATTTTGTAAAAACATGAATCCTGATTATTTTCAAAGTACACACATAAAAAGCGTTGCATCATCTTGGCTCCCGGTCGCGGTGGCCGAGGGGACTTCGGTGCGCCAGTCACGGTCTGCACGGCCACTGCGGTCGGGGGTTCGAATCCCCACTCGGGCATGTTACCTAGTTCATAAGTAATATGTAAGTTTAGGGACTGATGACCCCGTAGTTAAGTCCCATAAGCTATATAAACATTTGAACATTTTTTGATCTTGGGTCCAAGGTCTCCTGAAAATTGTATTTGAATGTGTATATTGCTTCAAGAACACAGTTCCTTGGATTGTCCATAACTGTCACTCAACCCACACAAAGATATAAACAACCACGAATGCGACGGAGTGTGTACGGTGGCCGAACAGTTCCAATCCTAACATCACGAAGGAAGTACACTGCTTGTCATGACTGGTAGTACTGGCATCCGCATTGTTACTTTGTGTCAGGAGGGAAATTCATCACGGGAACTTTCCAGACGTCTGGAAATGAACCAAAGAGATGTTGTTAGGACGCGGAAGAGGTTCAGAGAAACAGGAACTGTTAGTGACTAGCCTCGCTCTGACCATCCAAAAGATACCACAGCAGCTGATGGCCACTACGTCCGGATTTCAGCTCGGAGGAACCCTGAGAGGAACGCCACCATGCTCAATAACGATTTTCGTGCAGCCACAGGGCGTCGTGTTTCTACTCAGACTGTATGTAACAGGCTGCAGAACATGCAACTTCACTCCCGTCGCCGATGGCGAGGCCCAGCTTTGACACTATAACACAACAACCTGACACTGTATACACTACTGGCCATTAAAACTGATACACCAAGAAGAAATGCAGATGATAAACGGATATTCATTCGACAAATATATTATACTAGAACTGACATGTCATTACATTTTCACGCAATTTGGGTGCTTAGATCCTGAGAAATCAGTATCCAGAATAACCACTTCTGGCCGTAATAACAGCCTTGATACGCCTGGGCATTGAGCCAAACAGAGCTTGGGTGGCGTGTATAGGTACAGATTGGTGTGCAGCTTCAACACGATACCACGGTTCATAAAGAGTAGTTCAAAAAATGTTCAAATGTCAGTAAATCTATCGCACCAAACTGCGTGGTCATCAGTCCGTAGCTTACAAACTACTTTAACCTAGGTAAACTAACCTAAGGACAAACACAGACACCCATGCCCCAGGGAGGACTCGAATCTCCACGGCGAGCAACCGCGCGCTTCGCAGCGAAGTGCTTTAGACCGCTCGGCTACTCCATCGCGGCCATCAAGAGTAGTGACTGGCGTATTGGGACGAGCCAGTTGCTCACCATTGACCAGACGTTTTGAATTGGTGAGAGATCTGGAGAATGTGCTGGCCAGGGCAGCAGTCGAACATTTTCCGTATCCAGAAGTCCCGCACAGGACCTGCAACATGCGGTCGTGCATTATCCTGCTGAAATGTAGCGTTTCGTAGGGATCGAATGAAGGGTAGAGCCACGGGTCGTAACACATTTAAAATGTAACGGCCACTGTTCAAATTGCCGCCGATGCGAACAAGAGGTGACCGAGACGTGTAACCAATGGCACCCCATACCATCATGCCGGGTGATACGCCAGTATGGAGATGACGAATACACGATTCCAATGTGCTTACACCGCGATGTCTCCAAACACGGATGCGACCATCACGATGCTGTAAACAGAACCTGGATTCACCTGAAAAATTGACGTTTTGCCATTCGTGCACCCAGGTTCGCCGTTGCGTACACCATCGCAGGCGCTCCTGTCTCTGATGCAGCGTCAAGGGTAACGGCAGCCATTTTCTCCGAGCTGATAGTCCATGCTTCTGCAAACGTCGAACTGTTCGTGCAGATGGTTGTTGACTTGCAAACGTCCCAATCTGTTGACTCAGGGATCGAGACGCGGCTGCACAATCCGTCACAGCCATGCGAATATGATGCATGTCATGTCGACTGCTAGTGATACGAGGCCGTTGGATCCAGCACGGAGTTCTGTATTGCCCTCCTGAATCCACCGATTCCATATTGCTAGCGGTCATTGGATAGCGATAAACGCGAGCAGCAATATCACTATAAACCGAAATCGCGACAGGCTACAATCCGGCCTTTATCAAAGTCGGAAACGCGATGGTAAGCATTTCTCCTCCTTACACGAGGAATCACAACAACGTTTCACCAGGCAACGCCGGTCAACTAATGAGAAATCGGTTGGAAACTTTCCTCATGTCAGGACGTTGTAGGTGTCGCCACCGGCGGCAGCCTTGTATGAATGCTCTGAAAAGGTAATCATTTGCATATCACAGCGTCTTCTTCCTGTCGGTTAAATTTCGCGTCTGTAGCACGTCATCTTCGTTTTGTAGCAATTTTAATGGCCAGGTATGTATTAAGAACCCGATACCATGAAAAAAAGTGAATTGTTCGATACCGATAACGTAAAACACCAAATACTTAATTTCAGCCTGTGAAACGCAGTTTAACAGTAATACAATGATATAACTTTCAATGTTCTGGGGATGGTCACGTAATGTTAAGACAGCTTATTCACACATAATATATATATCAGGACATTACAGTATCTTGACACATGTTTGATATTGGAATGTTCCATAAATAGCTGAGAAAAGAGCCTATATCCTTGTAAACTGGTCGTAACACACTTTGCGTATTCTGATTCATTAGGTAATAGATTTTAAAACTTATTATTTCATAAGACGCCTGATATGGATTAAGGCCGATTTCACTCATTTGAAGTAAATTAATTATATTTTGGAGTATTTAAAGTTTATACTATAATTTATATAACTACCACAGAATCCAAAATAGATGCTTTCACGAATTTGTAAACATACCTTTTAAGTTGTCAAATTCACATATTAGACTGTTTATAAACGTAACTCTAAATGTCATGAAATGTTCAAATGTTTGTATAGCTTATGGGACTTAACTACGGGGTCATCAGTCCCTAAACTTACAAACTACTTATGAACTAGCTAATACTAAGGACGGCACAAATATCCATGCCCGAAGGGGGATTCGAACCCCCGACCGTAGTGGCCGTGCAGACCGTGACTGGAGCGCCTCAGTCTCCTCGGCCACAGCGGTCGGCTAAATATCATGAGGTTTAAATGATTCTAAAGGTTATATTAGCTGATTTCATATTAAAATTCAATGTTTGTATATGTAATTTAGTCCAAAACCAAAGATGACAATGAATGATTTTGATATTTCTATAAAAGCAAAGTGTGCCTGAATTCTGGGCCGGTTGATGTTTTGACACAGTACTGTTGACACGCAGCGTTAGTAAATACAATTTCCAAAGTACATCAGAAGGTGAATACTGTATACGTGTAAATCTGTGAGCCAAAATGGCAGAGCTATGTCAAAGTATTTATTTTGTGCATCGACGTTCAAGTGTAATAAAGTCATATACATCGTGGCTATTACTCAAACATTATTTTATGTTTAAAATCTGGACCTTTTCCCATGCGGAATCCTACTACGAAGACAATGAGACCAACTGAATTTCTAATTATTTCATCAGGAAGATGCTGAGATGCTATAGCATTTCGCTACCATAAATGTTAATTGTGCCATATTTCTCGTGGATCTGACAACACGAGCACAACTTGACATCTACATCTACATAGATACTCTGCAAATCACATTCAAGTGCCTGGCAGAGGGTTTATTAACCACTTTCATAACTTTTCTCTACCGTTCCATTCTCTAATAGCGCGCGGGAAGAAAGAACACCTAAATCGTTCCGTTTTCGATCTGATTTCTCTTATTTTATTGCGATGGTCATGTCTCCCTAAGTAGGTGGGTCTTAGCAACATATTTTCACATTCAGAAGTAAAAGTCGCTGATTGAAACTTCACAAACAGATCACGGCGCAATGAATAACGTCTTTCTTTTAATGATTTCCAGCCCAATTCGTGCAACATTTCCGTGACGCTTACCCCCGGAACGTGATAAAACAAAACAAGCTGCCCATCTCTGAACCTTCTCAATGTCTTCCGTCAATCCCACCTGGTGAGGGACCCACAAGGGGCAACAGTACTCCAGGAGAGGACGCACAAGTGTGATGTAGGCAGTCTCTTTGGTGGAGCTGTTGCATCTTCGAAGCGTTCTGCCGATGAAACGTAACCGTTGGTTCGCCTTCCCCACAATATTTTCCGTGTGTTCTCTCCAGTCAAAGTTGTTCGTAATTTTAACTCCCAGGTATTTGGTAGAATCTACGACCTTGAGATTTGACTGATTTATCGCGTAATTGAAGTTTAGCGGATTTCTTTTAGTGGTCATGTGTATTACTTCACACTTTTCTTTATTTAGTGTCAATTGCCAATTTTCGCAGCAAGCAGAAATTTTGTCTAAATCGCTTTGCAGTTTCTTTTGATCCTCTGTTGACTTCACTAACCGATAAACGACAGCATCATCCGCGAACAATCTAAGAGAGCTATTCAGATTGTCTCCTAAATCGTTTATAAACACGAGGAAGAGTAGGGGACCTATAACGCTTCCCTGTGGAACGCTAGATATCACTTCTGTTTTACTCGATGACTTACCGTCAATTACAACGAACTGTGTTCTTTCTGATAGGAAATCGTGAATCCAATCGCACAGTTTGGGAGATATTCCATAAGCACGCAATTTCATAAGAAGCCGCTTGTGGGGTACAGTGTCAAAAGCCTTCCTGAAATCCAGAAATATGGAATCGATTTGAGATCCCTTGTCGATGGCACTTAACACTTCATGTGAATAAAGGGCAAGCTGTGTTTCGCAAGAGTGATACTTTCTGAATCCGTGTTGACTACTGGTTAATAGGTCGTTCTCTTCGAGGTAGTTCATAATATTCGAACAAAGTATATGTTCCAAAATCCTACTGCAAATCGACGTCAATGAGATAGGCCTGTAATTTTGGGGATCACTCCTATTGCCTTTCTTGAATATTGGAGTAACTTGGGCAACTTTCCAGTCTTTGGGTACGGATCTTTCGCTGAGTGATCGGTTGTAAATGATAGCTAAGTACGGAGCTATTGCATCAGCATACTCTGAGAGGAATCAAGTTGGTATACAATCAGGCCAGGAAGATTTATTTTTGTTTAGTGACTTAAGTTGTTTTACTACTCCAGGAACATCTACTTCTAAGTTTCGCATGCTGGCAGCTGTTCTTGGATTGAATACTGGAGTGTTCACTTCGTCTTCTTTGGTGAACTAATTTCGGAAAGCTGTGTTTAGTAATTCTGCCTTATCAGTACTGTCATCGGTAGTATTACCATTGCTATCGCGTAGTGAAGGTATTGTTTGTGTTTTGCCGCTAGTGTACTTCACATATGACCAGAATTTCTTTGGATTTTCTGCAAGATTACGGGACAGGATTTCGTTGCGGTAACTACTATAGGCATCTCACATTGAAGTCCACGCTATATTGCGAGTTTCAGTAAAAGATTGCCAGTCTTGTGGATTCTGTGTCTTTTTAAATTTTGCATGCGTTTTTCTTTGTTTCTGCAACAGTGATCTGACCTGTTTTGTGTACCATGATGGGTCAGCCCCCTCTTTTATTAATTTATTTGGTATAAATCTCTCGATTGCTACTGATATGATCTACACTCGCATTTTTAGTTTTGAAAGACTGGAGACTATCACTCAGGAAAGTGTGAAGCGAATTTTTATCTGCTTTATTGAATAGATATATTTTTCGTTTATTTTTGGTGCATCTGTTTATATATTGTTTTGGGTAGCTGTATGCAAGAACACCTAGACACCACGTAGCGCGGTACAGATGGGTCCAGCAGCATGTTTAATGGACTCATTACAATTGGCATCAAGTACTATTCTCAGATGAGACTCGCATCTTCTTTCAATCATACAATTGTTGGAGACGTTTATAGACGCAGCCTGAACGTGTTAGACACACCGACCACAGATTGCACCAAGGTGGTGGTTACCTGATTTTTGGGGTTGCAGGGAGCATTAATAGGGGCTATTGGTAGTCGTACGAGGCCATCAAGCGGATATACGGTATGTGGATGACCTCCTACGACGTATAGTTCAACCATATCAGCGGCAGTTCGGTGAGGGATTCGTTTTAATGGACGGCAATTCTAGCGCTCACCACGCACATCTTGTGAATACGTACCTTCACGACAACGACATCGCAAGATTAGAATGGCAGGCATACATGAACCCTATCGAATACGCCTGGGATTTATTGGGAATGGTTGTTTTTGTACGAGACGACCCGCCAACTAATCTGAGAGACCTACGCCGAATCGCCGTTGAGGAGTGGGACAATCTGGACCAACGGTCCCTTGACGATCTAGTGGACAGTATGGCACCTCGGATACAGACACGCATCAGTGCAAGAGGACGTGCTACCAGTATTAGGGGTACAGGTGTATATTGCCATATGGAACACAAATTCAGAATGTCTAGGGCATTGTCGTACAACTTTTCAGTTTTTGATTTCATAAGCAGTAAAGAGAACTTGAATGTTGTTCTTGTATATATTTATTCCATTTTTTGTCAAAGGTCATTAACCCCTAGAAGGGGGGTGATGCAACACTTTTTTAGATTTGTAGTAATGCAAGTGTATAAACTGGTTTTGTGAGTGGTGATGCGTATTTTCAATGGAAAGAAAGTAATCACGTCTTTGACGCGCTGGCTGGCAACTGGCATTGTTATGATGAAGAAGGTGTGTGACTCGCTGGATTCGTTAGTGTTTCGCAGCGGTCTACTCGCCTTGTCTGCGATTTCTACTTGGTTGATTCGTTTGTTGATGGGGGTAAGGTAGCAAACAGCTACGTCATCAGTCCCGATCTCTACTTGAGCCACGCGGCAATGGCCGCGCTGTCTAAGACGCCGTGTCGCGAATAGCGCGGCCGCTTCCGCCAGAGGTTCGAGTCCTCCCTCGGGCATTGGTGTGTGTGTGTGTGTGTGTGTGTGTTGTCCTTAGCGTAAGTTAGTTTAAGTAGTTTGTAAGTCTAGGGACCGATGACAGCCATATGGTCCCTTAGGTATAAAATATGTGAACATTTTATGTCTACTTGAACACACTAAAACACATGGCCACCAATTACCACGTCCGAACTGTGCCCAGAAAAATCCTGATGGAGAGGGACAGGCTGGAGAATCAACATCGCATTCAAACCCGACAGGAAATGCTGCCGGCAGCGACTCAAGGTCCATCCGAACCTCTCAGTCAGAGAACATTGCACGTCAACTGTCAGTTATCGTCCGTGTGATGAGGATGTTACTGATACCTAGTCTTCAAGAAGGCAACAGGAGAGTTCAAAGGCCTCGGAAAATGTAGCAGTATTTCTGGAAGATACCCTTACCTATCACATTTCGATTGACATGCAAAGTCACATGAATTGAACCCCATAAAAATCTGTGTGGCATCCGTAAGTTCCTAAAGTGTTATTTTATTTGAAAAAGGAAGTGATGACTTTTATTATGGGAGCAAATGAAATTTTTGCAAGCTTTATCTCGTGACCTTCACAGATACGCTATTTGCGATTACCAAAACGTAACAAAAATAACACTATATACAAATCATCAATAAAACTACAAATATGAGGAAGAATTGATGTTTTTTTGTTTACTAATAATGTTCCTAGTCTGTTCCTTTTGCCGGCCGCGGTGGCCGAGCTGACTGAGGCGCTTCAGTCACGGTCTGCACGCCCACTACGGTCGGGGGTTCGAATCCCCCCTCGGGCATGGATATTTGTGCCGTCCTTAGGATTAGCTAGTTCATAAGTAGTTTGTAGGTTTAGGGACTGATAACCCCGTAGTTAAGTCCCATAGAGTTTACAAACATTTGAACATTTTTTCTTTTCCTTTCTGCATAAATGCTCATACTTCTTCAAAAAAATGTCCAAATGTCTGTAGAACTTACGGGACTTAACTACGGGGTCATCAATCCCTAAGCTTACAAACTACTTATGAACTAGCTAAGACTAAGGACGGCACAAATATCCATGCCCGGGGGGGGATTCGAACCCCCGACCGTAGTGGCCGTGCAGACCGTGACTGGAGCGCCTCAGTCCCCTCGGCCACCGCGGCCGGCCATACGTCTTCGAGCCGCATCACAACAAACAGTATTTCCTTCAGATTCAGTGGCGTATCCAGGACTACAATTCCTTATTGTACGAAATTCGATATGCCCCCTTTCTTCAGGTGATATTGTGGGCACGAAGACGCTCAGCCCCCCCCCCCTCCCCCCCTATCCCCACCATACCAAGACCATGATCCTGGCTTTGATATTGCTCAGATTACAGATCACTTAGTTAAAAGAATACAATTTCATCCACACAATGGTTTAATGCATTATGAGTAATGTACAATAGAAAACTTTATTAGCCATTCAAATCAAGATGGAGTCTCTACCTCAACACAAATGAAGAGTATAAAAATTTAATGTAGTACAGCGTTCTTCCTTGTACAATCATCGATCGAAAATCCATATATCACATGTTTGCCGTCTACGTCTGTACATAAGTTACAAGAAAATTATTAGAGTCCGAACGAAATGTGATTTGTGGCCGAAGCCATAACCGCAACCTGCGTTATTAAGTTGAAGTTTCTAATCTGTTCTAATCAGGAGTCCATAGGAGATGACATGGGAGGCGAACCTGTTTAGCCAATCGATGGTGCTTTTATCAACGTACTTCCAAATTGGACTCTTTTCTCCTCATTGTGACATTTATACCTCAAAAAGAAAAATTAAAGAAAGTTATACAATAAGTGAAGTGAACTTCACACAGTGGAATCTTGATATTTCTAGTCTCTGAATTACGAGTTTCCCTTAAATACGAGCGTCATAAAACAATACAACAACTGCGGGTAGATTGTATTTTCACAGTAAAAGGCACCCCATCATTATAACGCGAAGTAATTTCTGAAAAGACTTTAAAACCTTTACGCTGTCAGTATAAATGACTATTTAAAAACTTTGTTTGAAAAAAAGGCATACCGTTTTTTATACGTGTATTCTTTTCAAAGTCGATTTTCTTCTTTTTGACGCGTAAATTTCGATAGTTCGAGGTGATACCGGTCCAGTTCACCTCGAATTAACGAGACTACTATATAGCTACCATAACTTCCACGGTCCTGCATACCTTCTTGTACGAAGATAGTCTTTATTATTTAGGTGCACAATGAACATGCCAAATACTCGTAGATAATAAAAAATGCCAGAACATCATCTTGACTACCACAATCCAAAATACATAGAAATTAATCATTTGTTTGCTTCCATAAGTAGCTTTTTCTATTTTGTTCTTGAGAGTGCTAGCTTTATATTGCCATCTTCAATTCCGTTTTTCGAAATCTACAAGCAACTTTACATACCTCCTTTTTGGAATTCCTGAACACATAACAGCTCAAACAGTGCCGCAGCAAGTGTTTTGAAAAATAAAGTCAGTTCCGACTAACAGTATGATTGTTGTCAGTATAAATTTACGCAATCTGAAAGGGGAAAGGTGTACCACATGATCAATGTCTCCTAAACTCATATCAGTTATTAAAAAAAACGCTCCTCGCTTTCAAGGAAACTCATTAATAAAACTTTACAGCATAGCAATATGATAACCTTTTCCGTTACGTACAATACTGATTAAGTTTTCGGGCCCGGTGGTCTTGGGGTAAAGCGCTCGACTGGAAAACCGAAGGGTCGCGGGTTCGAAACCCGGTGGGACCTCGGATTTTTTCGGTCTGCGCTTTAACACATCCTTCAGCTCTCAACGATGTGAGGAGTCGCCAGAAACGACACGTGCTTTGGATTCCACATTAAGCTGTAGGTCCCCTTTCCCCGATTGGATAACTGGGGTAGGTTAGGGACACACAAGTCGCCGAAAGGCGTCCAATTGAAAGACTTGCACCAGGACAATGAGCCACACAATGATTAAGTTGAATTATTACCAACATAGTATATCAATAACAGGAACGATTCCTTTGTATTCTGTTAACAATGAAATACCCACAATTCTTACGCGGGAGGAGTGACTCCTTAGCAGTTAAAAGGCGCCCCGTCGATTGAGGTAAAGCGTTATTGTTCGCTGAATACATCCAGAACGCGAACGGACTTCTTCAGTCAGTTCAAGAAAGCTTATTTCGATCAAGCCGAAGATTCGCCTGATTTCTGGCAGAAAACAATATTTTGGCCGAAAATGGCCGGAACTGAAACCGAAACCGAATATTCGGCCGGTCCTTAAAAAATATAAAAATGAAATAAAAATTAAAATGTTCCCTCATTTTTCGCTATACAGCAGGTAAAACTCCGGCAGCATCGCCGCAGTGTGGTGGATGGAATTCTAAGCGAACGGCTACACCTGCACTGCCTTCTGGTCTCACTTCGGCCTCGAATCTGGGAGGTTATCAAGTCCAGGGGGGCTTCTACGTTATCAAATAATGCTTTAATGCTTTTTTCGGCGAGCTTACATCACTCAGTATTAACCCCCTAAAGCAGGGTTTCTCAACCTGATCATCGCGTTCCCCATGGGCGGTACTTGCACCATAAAATATCTAGCCCATAGCACGTCTGAACAAAATTAGGAATTTGAACGCAGGACGTCTTGGTTACGAGGCAGTTGCGCTAAACATCTACACCACCCCAGCCACACGGGCATAATACACCCGCAAGCACGTAACCGGCCCGACCCGAACTTCCAGATGTCGTCCTACTTGGACCATAGTACTCCATGGCTCGCAGCTGGCTCTGTATTTCCGCACTGAAATGGTCGAAGTATCTACATCTACATACATACTCCACAATCGGGTCAAAGGTGCGTGGCGGAGGATACTCAGTATAAGCAGTCGAAACTGAGAAGCCCATTGAGCCACGGCGGATTAGCCGCGCGTACTGGAACGCCATGTTGCGGTGTGCGCTGCCGTCCGCCGTCGGGGGTTCGGTTCCCCCCTCGGGCAAGGGCGTTTGCGTTGTTCTTAGTTTAGTTTACCTTAGGTTAAGTAGTTTGTAAGCTAGGGACTAATAACCAAGCTGATGGGTCCCATAGATTTACAATTTTTTTTTTTTTTTTTTTTTTTTTTTTTTTTTTTTTTTTTTTTTTTTTTTTTGAAGCCCATTGAAAATCTATATGGCTGAATAGTAGGGGGTTTCGTAATACCAAAGCATAGATCAAATAAAATGAAATTTATTTTATATTAATTCTGAAAGGAATAATACTTAGCCTGCATTATAATGAATACACGCAAAGTTTTCAGAAATCAGGTGCAATATGTAATTTTGAGAAATTATAAAAAATATCTACTTCTTCGGAAATTGACTTTACAACGGAATCTAGCTTAGCGAGCATAATTCACTTCTAAGTCTTTCTTGAAATGCGAAACACGCGATCACACACATAGTTACGGCGTGGGGGAAAAGGGGGGGGGGGGCAGAATACATTTGCTTTGTACGAGGTTACATACTCCAAAAGGTTGAGAGGTACTCCTCTAACGCAATGGACACTACGCCCACCCTCAGTGCAAACAAACACTCGACAGTTTTCTTGGAAGTGCTTCGTGAACGAACCACTTTTGTTGACTTTACTCCGTCTTCGATCACCCAACCTGTTGGTCCCTGCTTAGTTACTGGCCGGTGCGAGTGTATCCAAGTTTTGTCTTCTGTGAAGTAGGGAGTGTTTACTGAAGAAGGACCGTTGATACTTACAATGACTTCTTTACTGAAGCTTGTCGGTTGGAGTTGCCAGGGAGACTGGTGGTGCAGTGAAATGTGAGGTGTTTCCCAGAGCAGCGACCTCCGGTCGCTGACTCCTTTAACGTGGGCGAGACGTTAGTCTGTGATGTCCCTTTCTTCTACCAGCTGCTGACGGCGCGGGCGCGTTGTTGCGATTGCTGCTGAGTCGCCGCATTCACGCTGACGGCCTATCTGTCGGCAGTGACTGAGGGACCTTGAGCCGTCTATATCTGGACGTGTATGTGCCGAGTTTCTGACGTCACGACGCTGAAAACACACATTGGGGAGGCTTTCCTAACGCGCTTAACCCCCCCCCCCCTTTCGGTCAGGTTCAAAATAAAGTGTTTGTAAAGCTATGGGACCAAACTGCAATTTTCATCAGTCCCTAGACTTACCAACTACTTTAACTTATGCTAAGGACAACACATACAGGGTGTCCAGAAAAGGACTCTCTGATTTCAAAATTAAATATCTCGAAAACAGATCGGTAGAGGAGTGCAGTAAACGGTATGTTTATTGTGAAAGCTGTAAGAAGTTTATACAGCAGTTTGAAATAATAGTTACAAAAGCTGCTAACAGATGGCGCTGTAATCGCCATACGTAATGCCTAGTATAAATAGTGATCCGAAGCCCAGAGCGATCAGTTCCACTATTGAAACGTGAAAGGAGGTTAGCGTACCGAAGAAAGAGATTAAAACCATGTACTCCATTGAACAACGCGTTTCTCTAGTGCTAGAGTACCACAGGTTAGAAGAGAGTCCTACAGTAACAAGACGAAGTTTTCAAGTACGATTTAATGTTCCAAAAGGACCCGATGCGAAAACCATTCGTACGCTCTTCGCAAAATTTCAACGAACAGGCAACGTAACTGATGATCTAGTGGGGCATGTTGGCCACAAGCAAACCGCAGTTACGCCTGAAAATATAGCCACAGTTTCTGGAATTATTCAGCGAAATCCAATGTCATCCGTCCATATAATTGCATGTGAGACTGGTTTGAAGCGTTCCAGCACGCAGAAAATACTGAGAAAGAGCCTACACATGTTTCCATTCAAAATTGAAACGCACCAGGCCATACCCGTACGAGCTGTGCAACAAAGGGTTGCCTTTGCTAATCAGATGCTCACAATGATGGATAGTGAAGGATTTGATGTAGGCTGCATCTGGTTTACAGATGAAGCACACTTCCACCTGAATGAATACGTGAATAAGCAGTACTGGCGATTTTGGGGTTCCGAAAAGCCATATTGGTGTGAAGCGAAACCCCTGTATTTCCCTAAAGTTACTGTGTGGGCTGCAGTATGCAGCAGAGGCATTATTGACCCTTTTTTCATTCGTGAAACGGTCACTGGTGCACGTTACGTTGCAATTTTGGAACAATTTGTCGCCACACAGCAAGCGTGAGAGGATCGACCAGGTACTGAATGGTTTATGCAAGATGGAGCCCGACCACATCGATCCGAACAAGGGTTTCGCTTTCTTTAGGAATACTTCGGGAATCGAGTTATTGCTTTGGAATATCCCAAATTTACTGATACAGACAGGGATTGGCCTCCATATTCGCCGGATTTGACTCCCTGTGACTTTTTTTGTGGGGCACAGTGAAAGACATGGTCTACCCGAAGCATCCCGCCACGCTGGATGAGCTTGAATCGGCGATCTCTTTGGCATGTGAATCCATTTCGATTGAGACACTACGAAATTTGATGGCGCATTTCATTCTTCGTTTGCGCCACGTCTGTAGTGCCAATGGTGAACATTTTGAAAACATTGTGACGTGATTGTTTACAAAGAGTGTTTTCATACGATTACTTCACTTATGTATGCTGAAGTGAGCTGTACAGCGTACAGCGCCATCTGTTAGCACCTTTTGTAACTATTATTTCAAACTGCTGTATAAACTTCTTACAGCTTTCACAATAAACATACCGTTTACTGCATTCCTTTATAGCTCTTTGTTGTCGAGATATTTAATTTTGAAATCAGAGAGCCCTTTTCTGGACACCCTGTACATTCATGCACGAAGGAGGAGTCTAACTTTTGACGGGGAACAGCCGCGCGCATATGGGGAGGTGCAGGCTGTTTTCGGCCAACTGGGTTAAACAATTTTATTTACTGGTACACCTGCCGAATGTAGTGTAGTGCCACAGCGACCATGTAGAAGTGCCACAACACGACGTGCCATGAACTCGACTAATGTCTGAAGTAGTGCTGGAGAGAATATACGGGGTGAATCTAAATTCGCACACTCGGGCTTCGCAGCGCGATTCCTCACATCCTACCAATAAACAATGTCTCTTACAAAATTTGGTCCTGCGCATATATCCGGCAGTAAATGGCGAAGATTGAGATGGGTGTGTGTCCCATACGTCAGTGTATTTCAGAATTACACTACTACACCAACAAACTTGTAGGGTAAGTGGAAGATGTTTTGAGGAACAAAGTGAGCATAGAAACCCATGCCCGGAAACGTCATCCAATGATGCTACAGAGCGTCGAAGTTGCTTGGGGGGGGGGGGTGTCTAGCGGCAGGAGCTGGTGTCTGTAACTTGGACTCTCCGTAGCATCGTTGAATGGCGTTTCCGGGTATGGGTTTCCATGCTCATTTTGTTCCTCAAGACGCCTAATACACCCCTTACAAGTTTGTTGGTGTAATTATGAAACACACTGACGTATGGAACACACAGCCATCTCAGTCGTTGACGTCCATTTACTGGCAGAAATATGCGCAGGATGAAATCTTGTGGTAAGCATTTCTCATTGTTGGCACGTGAGGAATCGCGCTGCGAAGTCCGAGTGCACGAATTTAGATTCACCCTGTACACAATTCATTCTGCAGGGCTCTCCATAAATCCGTAACGTAGAGGAGGTCGAGATCTCTTCTGAACACCATGTTGCAAGACATCCCAGATATGCTCAATAATGTTCATGTCTGGGGACTTGGGTGGTCAGCGAATCTGTTTAAACTTAAGAGCGTTCCTGGAGCCACCTTATACCAATTCTGGATGTGCGGAGCGTCGCATTGTCCTGCTGGAAGAGCCCAAGACCATAGGAAGGCACATTGGACATGAATGAATGGAGATGATCAGCCAGTATCGCGTGCTGGATGTCGTATCTAGACGTATCAGGGGTCCCAAAGCACTCCATCTGCACACGGCCTACAGCATTACAGAACCCCCACCAGCTTCAACAGTCCCGTACTGACATGCAGGGTCCATGGCTTCACGTGGTTGTCTCCATACCTGTACACGTCCATCCGCTCGATACAACTGGAAACGAGACTCGTCAGACCAGGCAACATGTTTCATCAACAGTTTAATGTCGGTGTTAGCGGACCCAGACGAGGCAAAGCTTTGGTTCATTCAGTCAGCAAGGGTTCACGAGTTCAATGGTACGCACGTTAGTACTTTTTGATGGCCCAGCCTTGAAATCCGTAACAATTTACGGAAGGGTTACACTTATGTCACGTTCTTGTAGGATCTCTTTCAGGCCGCAGCGATGTGAGAGATTTATGTTTTACCGGATTCCCGATATTGACGGTGCATTCGTGAAATGGTCGTATCTTCACATGATCTCTACCTAGGAAATGCTGTGAACCATCTCTCATACGCCGACTATAACATCACGTACAAACTCACTCAAATCGTGATAACCTGCCATTGTAACAGCAGTAACGCCTGCGCCAGATGCCTGTTGTCTTATATAGACATTGCCGGCTGCAGCGTCGTCCTCTAGTGTTTACATATCTCTGTGTTTCCATACGTTTACCTATACCAGTTTCCTTGGCACTTCAGTGTATGATACACTGGTATAGTTTGGCGTTATTAGTGTAAATTATTTAGTTTTATATTTTAAACGATTAGAAAATAAAAAATAAAATAATTTTGAATATAGGACAGAAACATAAATAATATTGACAAAATTAAAAAAAAAAAATTGCAAAGAAAGAAGGTGAAAAGTTGAGTATAAGAGGCAGCTACAGTGTGAGAACTATTTATTTGTATGAAACCAAACGTAAATTAGTTCCAAACTACGGCGTGCACACAGACTTTATTCAACGTGTAAACGTCACTACAGATATTAGGATACAGTTTGTGACATGTTCGATATACCTGTCTTTCGTGGCGATGATGTCGTGCAGGCTAATAGCGAAATTCTGCATGACCCACTGGAAGTGTCGGAAGTTCGATGCTGCCGATGACCTGAATGACTGTTTTCAGCTCAGCAATGGTTTTGGGTTTGTTTCTGTACGCCTTGTTTTTTAATATAGCCCCACAAAAGGAGTGATATATGTACAGATCCAGGGAAAATGGCAGTCAATCGAGGCCTATGTCAGGGACTTCTGGTTACCCGAGAGTCAGAATGCAGTCTCCAGAGTGCTCCTCCAGGGCATCAAACACTCTCATAAGCCGATGGGGTCCAGCCCCGTCCTGAATGAACCGCATCTTGTCGAAATCAGGGTAATTTTGGATGATGGGATGAACTCATATTCCAATACCTTCACGTACCGTTCGGTAATCACTTTGCCGTCAAGGAATATCGCAACGATTATTCCGGGACTGACATTGTACAACACACACTCACCCGTTGAGGGCGAAGAGACTTGCCGATCGCGAAATACGAGTTCTCCGTCCCTTGAATGCACCAGTTTTGAGTATTCTCGGACCTATCCAAATGAAAGTGGGCTTCGTCACTAAGCCAAATAATATTCACATCAGAGTCCACGTACTAATTTCCACCATGCCCCGCCGGCCGCGGTGGCCGAGGGGACGCCGGGCGCCGTGGCTCAGCGCGCCCGGTCAGAGGGTTAAACGCTCTCTGTAATAAAAAAAAAAAGCTGAGCCAAAAAACCCATCGAACAAAAAAAAAACGAACCAAAAGGATTAACGTCCGCAACAAAGAGAACTACCCCCATAGAACAAAAAAAAAAAAAAAAAAAAAAAAAAAAAAAAAAAAAAAAAAAAAAAAAAAAGGGACTGAGGCGCTCCAGTCACGGTCTGCACGGCCACTACGGTCGGGGGTTCGAATCCCCCCTAGGGCATGGATATTTGTGCCGTCCTAGTTCGTAAGTATTTCATAAGTAGTTTGTAGGTTTAGGGACTGATGACCCCGTAGTTAAGTCCCATAAGTTGTACAAGCATTTAAAACATTTTTTATTCCACCATGCCCCGCGTCCACCCGTGTAGTTTGAACGTCCTAACATTCAGACGTTTTGACGATTTCATTTCATATGTTTCAATAATTGTCACCTTGTACATCATAATGTTGATTGTTGACTTATGTGACTGCTTACTTGTTGCAGAAGATTTTATTATTGGTGTAGAGGTCTGTCCGGTATTTGATAATACTTGATATACTGTGCTTTTCTCTCTTTTCTCTTTTTCTATTTGGCTTTCAGGCCGTCAGAAGATCAGTTTCTGTTAGTGTCGGGCAGCTGTGAGCTTGTCTTATGTGTTTGTGGGAGATTTTCTATTCGAGGGAGTGCATATTTTGTGGTGTACTTATTTTATTATATGTGCGGTAGTGTATTTGTTTATGTCCTTGCGGATGTATGTGTTCTCTTTGATGACGATAATGTGTCTGTGTGTGTGTGTGTGTGTGTGTGTGTGTGTGTGTGTGTACGATCAGAAAGGTTGTGATTGTGTTTTACTCGAGTTTAGGGATCATATTCTTTCGTCGAGGTGTGGGTGCAGAGAGGTGTTCCTGATGATAGGGTGAATGGTAGCGGCAATCCCGAACGAGCAGAGCAATATATTCTGAACGTGCGTCTGTACGGTCACCAATGAGATGAGAGAACGGTACCTACCGCCGAGTCCCATGCTCTTTTGAACATGCAGGGTCGACTTTGTTAAATCCGAATTTGGCGTGTTAATATTTACGGGGTGACCGGATGCATTTCCTGTCGCCACCCCCTGCCACCCGGGAGGAAATATGTACCCGAATTGTTTGCGTGTAGTGTTATATGTGTGAAAGTGTTACGAAATGTTTGCAAATTGTGTAACTGAGGGCCGGCTGCGGTGGCCGAGGGGACTGAGGCGCTTCAGTCACGGTCTGCACGGCCACTACGGTCGGGGGTTCGAATCCCCCCCTCGGGCATGGATATTTGTGCCGTCCTAGTTCGTAAGTAGTTCATAAGTAGTTTGTAAGTTTAGGGACTGATGACCCCGTAGTTAAGTCCCATAAGCTTTACAAACATTTGAACATTTTTGTAACTGAGGTGGAACTTGGGGACCAGTCCAGTATTCACGTATGTGGAAAACCGCCTAAAAACCACATCCAGACTGACTGGCACTCCAACCCCCTACGTTAATACACCGGGCGGATTCATACCGGGGCCAGTACGCCTGTCTTGGAAAGCGGTGCGTTATACACACAGCAAACTGGGCGGGTATACTGTATAATATTATATGTAAATATAAGTGCGCGTCCTCTGAGGAGTGAGTTTCGATTGGCTGTAAGTACAGGACAGATTGCGCCTTACTTGCAGTCAAATATTTAACGCTTCGTTGTTTCAAGTCTTATATTTTACAACATTCTTATAGTAAATAGTTGGGTAAATTCGGCATAGATGGCCCTGATTTTTTCAAAAGACAGTGTCACAAACCTAATACAGAGAAAAAAATAAAACATTTCATTAATAGTTGTTTCACTACCCAAAACGCAAAAGTCAACTGTCTACAAGATATACTAATTTTATACTAGCTAAAACATTTAAAAAAAAATTAGCACTTCACCATCTCACACGAGTATCAGGCTTAGATGCCCAGACATGTACAGGATACATGGCTATCGAACTACAAACATTACAATCAAAGACGCTGCACCACCTACTCATAAGAATGTTCCACATCTGGTACTTCAGTAACTCCTCGACCAAGTCATTGCGAACCCCTGGGAGTCGCGACCCACAGGTAGAAAAACACTGGAGTACATGAAATGATTACATTTACAAATCAATAGCTCAACGCAAGTAGTCGCACCCTAATATAACCAGGCCAGTCCATGTCCGAATACTACTGGTTCCATACTACAGAAACATAGGCCTAAGTGAAATTTATTTTATGTTAAAGGTATGTAAAACATTGTTTCATGTTAATTCTGAACTAAATAGAACGTAGATTGTTTTATAGTAAATACAGCGTGTTAATGATGAATAAGCTCAAAGCCTGGAAACGTTTCAGGAACCAATCGATAGGTAAATATGCAATAATTAATCTAACAAATTAGGAAAGGAATCTACTTCCTCACAAAGTGTCTATACTGTGGGACCCTTCTTTTTGAGCATAATTTGCTTCTGACTCGTGCCTGAAATTCGAAACACACGTTGTGCAAAATTTATATTTCTGTCGGTACTCTATTCTGAACAATACACAACGTCTGACAATTTACAAGAAAGTTGTATCAACAGAAAGAAAATTAAATTCGTGGCCTTTGAGACTACAAAATAGTTTTGTTAGGGCAAGTAATAATGACGGGGGTAGGGTTCTCCAGAATATTTATTCTTGGAAGGAGGCCGCCGTAATACTTTCACTTGCAAGGGGGTCGCCCAGTTGAAAAGGCTGAAAAACCACTGATGTACTCCATATGCACTACTTCAACAGAAAATCATTATTGAAATGGAAAACTCTAAAACTGTATGCTTATTTTTATTTCCGGTTACGTATTTAAGGCGATGAGAGGTAAGTTATTCGTTCAGTTGTGATGCACAGCACGCTACAACTATTACGGGAACAGGCGAAACTCCGCGAGTAAAGAGGATTACGGGCAGGGTCATTACGTCGCTAGTGTATAGATGAGTTAAAAATTTGAATCTAACAGGGACAGGGGCGCCGACTTGAAAATCAGTGTGGCTATACGTGGTTTCATTTTGCATTATCTCTTCGGTCGCAACATTCAGTAATGGACCCAGTGAACGTACAGAACTCGTGGCTCGATGTCTATGATTTTTGCTTGCAACCTAAAAAATGCACCAGTCGTATTTGTTGCTGTGTCAAGCGTGCATGACTTGATATCTCAAGTAAAACGAGAGAGAACATTCATTAAAATTGTAAACAGCCTTGATAAATTGAATATATATGATATAATAGAAACAAATTATATTAATTTGAAAATTGTCATCGCTGTTACGTTCAGGAAATTTTAAAGATTATTTAAGGAAATCAGACGATTGCAAAATTTTAAAGTTCCATTACTAAGTTGCGTCTTCGACATACGAAACTCTTACATGAACGCTTTGATTTGCTCGTGCATCCTTACTATTAGGTGCTGTTTGCACGGCAATGATTAAGTTGTTAAAGTGCATAGTTATGTCAGTAAGGAACGCTAGGTCTGATACACAGTTTTAATCTTTATCGACAATGCACTCATACCAAACTCATGTAGTGAAAGAGAGATGTTTCCTCACAAATGGCAAAGAAAACTTAAAAAACATTTTCGCGACTGAGTCAACGAACTGCACTGTGCTGAGCTATCTACCCATGCTCCGTCTGCATATCTTACAGGAACACTTTGAAGTGACGGTTATTTATACAGTGCACAGAGCATAAAACTCACACACCTGATAACATCCTTTGTTGATAAATTAATTATGAAGCCCTCTGCATGCTTCGCCTTCTACATCTACATCTACATACATACTCCGCAATCCACCGCAAGTGCGTGGCGGAGGGTACACTGTAGCGCTACTAGACATTTCCTTTCCTATTCCATTCCCAAAGAGAACGAGGAAAAAATGAATGCCTCCGTACGAGCCCTAATTTCTCTTATCTTGTCATTGTGATCACTACGCGAAATGTAAGGAGGTGGCAAGATCGCACTACACTCAGCTTCAAATTCCGTCCCTCTAAATTTCCTCAACAAAAATTCACGAAAAGAACGTCGTCTTTTCTCCAGAGATCCCCAATTGAGTTGCCGGAGTATTTCCCTGACACTCGCGCATTGGTCGAACCTACCAGTAACAAACCTAGCTGCTCGCCTCTGAACTGCTTCTATGTCTTTATTTAAACTGATCTGCTGCGAGTCCCAAATAATTGAGCAATACTCAAGACGTGGTCGTACAAGCTTTTTATACGCGGTTTCCTTTACAGATGAAGTACATCTACCCAAAATTCTCCCAATAAACGGAAGTCGTCTGTCCGCCTGACTCACGACTGTCCTTACATATTCGTTCCATTTCATATCGCTCAGCAATGTTACGCCTAGATATTTCTACGACGCGACTGCATCAAGAAGCTCACTACTAATGCTGTATTCGAACATTATGGGATTGTTTTTACTACTCAAGCGCATTACCTTACATTTTTCTACATTGAGACCTAGCTGCCATTCTTCGCGCCAACTAGATATTTTGTCTAAGTCATCTTGTATGCTATTACAGTCAGTTAAAGACGATACCCTCCCACACACCACAGCATCATCAGCAGACAGCCGCAAATTACAAGTTACTGTGTCCATCTGATCATTTATATAGATAGAAAATAATAGCGGTCCTATCACAATCCCCTGGGGCACGCCTGATGATACACTCTTCTCTGATGAACACTCGCCGTCGAGAACAACGTACTGCGTTCTATTACTGCCTGCCCGTTGTGTTTTGCGTGAAGTCGTGTGTAATGAAACTGTATGTTGTACTTAGTAGGTAGAATTAACTCTTAGACACACAAGATAAAGAGAATGACAATACATTTCAATGAGTAGAGCTCCACAACGAACCATGGCTGGCACTGAACTCTGATTGCTGCAGCAGTCAAGACGATGCGGCGAGGGATAGCGAGTGCCCTCCCCCCCCCCCCCCAACAGGGCTACAAGTCGGTGCAGTGGGACACTGTTGGAATAGCCTGCCGGCTAGGTCGTGCTTGTGGGACATCGGCTTCAAAATATGCATAATTTACAGCTTTGAATTTTATCCAATGTTTCTGTCGTTTGTTTTTTATTTATGTTATTTTATTTTCCTTCATATTTTTGTGTGTCTGTGCTGTGCACTTACATAAACTGCATGGGTGGTGCATCAGCACCAGATCTCCCACGGAGTTGGAGCCCCTGGACAGTAAGCGTTCTACGGTAGTCCGTGCAGTTGTGCTGACAACTGTGCACGGATGGCATAGAGGTCGGCGCACCTGCAATAGTGAGCACCAGACTCGGCTTCGAATCCCAGTCCAGCGAAAATATTCAGCTTTCCCATTTAAGTAACTGAATGCCCAGTGGCGAGTAATATCTTTAATTGCTTCGTGTTTTGGTTGTGACGAGCATTTTGCCACTTGATACAGGCCGGCCGCGGTGGCCGAAGTGACTGAGGCGCTCCAGTCACGGTGAGCACGGCCACTACGGTCGGGGGTTCGAATCCCCCCTCGGGCATGGATATTTGTGCCGTCTTAGTTCGTAAGTAGTTCATAAGTAGTTTGTAAGTTTAGGGACTGATGACCCCGTAGTTAAGTCCCATTAAAAAAAAAAAAAAAAAAAAAAAAAAAAAACACTTGATACAGAGATGCTACTCCAACGCGAGCGTTACACGACATGGACACGCTACGGCGAGACGTCCAGTCCTCAAGGTTGGCTGCTCACAACTGACTCTGCCTGCTGGAATGCACAGTTGTTTCTTCACCACAGCTACTGTGCTGACGTCGCTTATACGCCAGGAGAAATATCTGTTCAGGAACTTTTGAACGGGACGGTGTGTAGGCTACGTCAATGTAAGGGTTTACAAACTGTGCGCCAGAGTGGAGTGGTCCAGCGTTCCAAGGCGCCTAGCCGCGGAGCGCGCCGCTGCTCGCCGTCGGGGTTCAAGTCCTCCCTCGGGCACGGCTATATTTGTTGTCCTTAGCATAATTTACTTTATATAGTTTGTAAGCCTAGGAATTGATGACCAGAGTAGTTAATTTACATATATTTACAAACATTTGAACAATTTTTTTTTTATTTTTTTATTTATTTTTTTTTATTTTTTTTTTATTTATTTATTTATTTATTTATTTTTTTTTTTTTTTTTTTGCAAACTGTGCGTCGCATCTTCCAGTAACGGTGCCCTATATAAATAATAATTTGCCTCATTTTCTCTCTTGGTAAAGTAACAATGAGTGAGCTGATAGTGATATCTAGTGAGCAGGCAACCAAGCTGCCACTATAAGCATAGTAAATGGTATGCGAGTCTTCTTTCTTTCAGTCACAAACAATACGAAGTTTACTTAGTATACACAACCAGGTAACAAACGTTCATATACGATGTGCAATGTCCGTGTTTATCGATGGAACCATACAAATGTCCTTCAGACAAGCATCTACGTGTGAAGGACATTTCCTTAGTTCCATCGGTAAGCACGTAGATACACGCAGGGAGATACGATCACTAAATTCGTAGCGAGCCTTTCTGTGGCTCATTAAATACGATGTGCAGAATCGCACATGAAGGGTGCACGGAAAGAAGGGGCTCATCGACATTTTAGAAATGTTTCAGGAGAAGCATTAAAACATTTAATTCATGTAAAACCTGGGTTTTAGGAACTATTCATGTCTCTTTATGTAACATGTCTTACAAATTTTATTAGAAATGAGTAGATACTTCTAAATTAATCATAACACTGATAACAAACAACTTTATTTAGATAAGTGCACAATTTTACATTAACGAAAGGGCTCTTTGCATCATGTCATTCTCTACATTCTAGCACCTTACCTTACAATACATTTATGAACTATTACACAATCTTCTCATAAAAAACACACAGCTTTTTGATGGGCTGAACAATGCAATGAGCCCGTTTTCTTCTTTGCAAAATGTGGATGGGCCCCTTGTTTTCCTCTATATGACTTTTTCTTTTGTAATTTTCTGGGCAAAGAACTCCTTTTCTCATAATAAGTATAGTCCTTATTGAAGTACCCACTGACAGCAACATGTACAGTGAGATCAGCAATTTGGAAAAAAGTGTCGATGAGCCACTTCTTTCCACCCTTCAAAACGTTCAAATATTTGTTAAGCTTATGGGACTTAACTGCGGGGTCATCAGTCCCTAAACTTATGAACTACTTATAAACTAATTTATACTAAAGACAGCACAAACATCCATGCCCGAAGGAGGATTCGAACTCCCGACGGGGAACGGCGTCACGCATCGGAGCATAGCGCCTCAATGCGCTCGGCCACTCCGCCGCGGCCCGTGTACCCTTCATATCGTATTTAATCAGCCACAGAAAGGCTTGCGACAAATTTTGTAATCGCCTCGCACTATGCGAGACTTGCAGTATGAAGTGTACTAGCCCTCGTGGGCAGCAGGCAGTGTGTGGCATACGAAAGCTTGTGGGGGTCAAAGAGGCGTGCACGGATAGCTTAATGGTTAAGGCGACCGCTCGCGAAAAGCGGGACATCCGAGTGCGAGGTCCGCTCCAGCACAAATCTTCACATGTCACCATTAAATGAGACACCTTTTGTTGATTAATATTGGCAATTCCGAATAAATTGCTGGCAAATTTTCAAATGTTTGTATACCTATGGGAGCAAACTGCTGAGGCCATCGTCCTTAGTCTTACAAACTACTTAAACTAACTTATTACAGGGATTAAATTCCTGAGGAAGGACTAGAAAATCCAAAGGGAGAGGTCTGAGACATGATGCCCCAGACCGCGCGGCCGTTCGTGCGCGGCTCACAAGTTGTTAACAAAGATCTACGAGTTTTTATACTTTTGCAACGTACTACATACGACAGGTAGGCTTTCCAGCACTGGCAGACATCACAAAAAGTACTGGTTGAAAATGAACGTCGTGAAATAGATGAGAGTCGTAATTTTCAAACTTGTGCTGAGATTCGACGAACTGGTGATGAAGAAGCAAGTTCGTCCTACTCACTGATTTAGTTGCGAGTAAGAGATGTTAAGGTTGGTTAAATGTGTTATGTCGGCTGTTAATAAAGCAGTAACCAATCTCATTCATGTTTTCGGAACATAGGTTTTATTTTCTTAATTTGTTCGTTTAGCTCCATTTCACTCGCTGTAATATATGGTCTAAAAAACACAGAATAGTAACCTGCCCGCTATCTAACTTTTTCAATACACGATTTGTAAATCAAGTGCAAATACTTGAGAAATAGCGTCATTTGAAAACGACTGTTAGGAATTACGAAAAGGTGAGTCTTATACGAAAGCTAAGATGTTTTACTATAATGTGTCCAAAAATAAGATTTTTTAAACGCATACTTTCATCAAAATCGAGTGAGGAGCTTTACAAAACTGAAAACTCGTGCGGAATGAAAAGTAGACTTTTTATTTTTTCAGAGGCAAGGCAAAGCTTTTAAGGAACAAATAAGTTGATAAAACGATGCGATGTGGTCTTATATACCGTCAAAATTTCTTACAAGTTGAAAATCGAAAAAGTTGTTTTTCCCCCTCTTTTTCGTCTTGGCACATCCCCGCTCGGCTCGGCCCGGCCGGCAGTGTCAATGCACCGTCGTAGACGTGTGTCGGACGGGCGCATTAATTAACGGCGTCGTGAGGGGGGCTGGCCGTGCGCATGCGCACTGCTGTCGGCTGTTCTACATGCCAGCCGGGAGTACCGAGACTTCTCGCTCCCGAGACTGCGTTATCGGCACGGCCGGCTCCCGGGTACGGCGGTCTCGCTAGCCGCTCCCTCTGGCGGGAACGAGCGGGACCCAGGCCGCGTTTGACGGCCTCTAGTAGCCGAGCGGTCTAAAGCGTCTCGCTGCGGAGGTTCGAGTCCTCCCTGGGGCATGGGTGTTTGTGTTGTCCTTAGGTTAGTTTACCCAGGTTTAAGTAGTTTGTAAGCTACGGACTGATGACCACGCAGTTTGGTCCGATAGATTTACAAACATTAGAACTTTTTTTTTATTATTCACCCAATCACGCCTCCACTCTCAATGTCTGTGCAAATTCCCATCTTCGCCTGGGCCCTGGGGATAATTAAGACTGTGAACGACTGAGATACTTTCCGACCAAGAGACGCGGCACGTGAAGTTAAATGGAGCCACTCAGACGGGGATACTTGAGTAGCGGCGTCGCAAAGTCGCCGCGACTCGATTCATGAATGTTTCACGGGAAGAATGACTGATGGTAAACCCCGTGTGAGCTCGAATCTCCTTAGATTTTACCTTTGCAGTCTTCTCACGAGACATACTTAGGGAGGAAGCAATATGAGAACTGCTCCACAGCAGAGAAACAGAAATAAACTTGAAATTTACCGCACATCTGCTGTAATTTCATCACAATATTTGAAATCGATTAAAAAATTTCACACACACTATGTTCAAAAACAGAAAGTAAATTATTTCAATAATTTTTATAATGAAACGAGTTATCAAACCGATTTAAAAGTATAAAATAATGTCTTCTAGCCGCATACAAATTCCCATCTACAAACCAGATAGCCCTACAAATTTGTGCTTGTAAATTTTAAATAGCTACGAACATATTTGTACAAAATTCAAATGTTTCAAATGTTTTAAGTCTGTGGGACAAAGCTATTTTGGTCATCAATCGATAGGATTAGAAACTAATTAAACTAACGTAAACTAACCTAAGGACAACACACAAAACGATGCCCGAGCGAGGACTCGAACCTCCGGTGGGAGCGGCCTCTCAGTGCCTGACATAGCACCTAGAACCGCTAGACCATTCCTACACGGCGTACTTGTACAATTTAAAACGATAAACGTGGAGTGCATGAAACACATAATAGTAGAAAGTAGATGCCTCTGAGAAAAATCCCACAACAGTTAATATCATTTGTAATGTAATAGAATCGTTAGTGACTTCGGTGAACTATTCGTATCTCGGTTATCTAAATAATGCACCCCATGTTTTCGTTTTAAATATTACAAATATTGTGATACCTATTAAAAATTCATAGGCAAACATTTTCAGGAAGGATGCAGGTTACACAAAACAGCGCGCTTCCGTCACCCGAACCAATGAAACTGGTTCACACCACAAGTGACTTGGGAGTATGGGAAGACTCGAGTCGTACCTGTGAGAATGTGATCGGCTACTCGAGTCGTGCAGTATCCCATTCTCCTAGTTTTCAGGTGGCTGCATACCTGATTTGAGTGTCACACGTTTGTAAATCTGTCGGAGCAAACTGCGTGGTCATCAGTCCGTAGCTTACAAACTACTTAAACCTAGGTAAACTAACGTAAGGACAACACACACACACACACACCCATGCCCCAGTAAGGACTCGAACCTCCGACGGCGGGCAACCGCGCACTCCGCAGCGAGGCGCCTTAGACCACTCTGCTACTCTACCGCGGTATTTGAGTGTCACCGTGGCAATAGGGCCCTATTCTACATGATATGTGTGTTCAGGTCAAGCTAGCCTTGGCCCCAAAATATTTTGAAAACCACTAATGTAATGTCATTTCTGTATTTTCAGGAACAGCTCAGCAAAGCTTCATTGCATTCCATTCAGCGAACCCACGCACGAGGTACATACGGCCAGCTCTTTGCCAGCAAACCTACGCAAACTGTAGCGTATGGTAGTTAACGTACAATTACCACAGCTGCGAAAACAAACGCGACAGATAGCCGAGCACTTGTGTGGCGAAACCGAAGAGTAACATGAACATTTCTGTTGATACAGTTCATACCATCAACATTTGTACTGCTGTGGCTGATCCAGGATTTGGGTTTGGCAGGGCTTGACCCAAATGGGCCATCCATTTCAAATCGGACAGCGGTAAACCTTGCGTTTTTTGTGAGTTTCATTTTTCTGTCATAGAAAGTTAACGTCAAGTTCATATCTTTGAGAAACTCGCAGCTGTGATAGGGAAACGCTATTTTTTAGGGGTGAAAGTATCGTAATTTCATGAAATCACGCAATTACGACACGCAGAGCTCCGAAACTATCCAAAGCGAAATTTTCAAATAAATTACAAATAAAAGGCACTATTAGATATATTAATGTGATACTTGTGCGGTATTTTTAGAATTTAAATTTCATTTATTTTTTATCATTTGTCATATTTTGCCAGTAAAATGCATTGTTAAATGGAATGAAATATATGCCATATTTTTCAGCATGTGATTTAAAAAAAAATCGCACTGACGTGTCTTACGGCCCACTTTAGATTTGTAGTTTTATAAGTTTTTGCAATCATTTTGGACCAAAATAATAATCTAAATAATAAAAAATTAATTAATAAGAGTGTCTGAAACCCTTTTAGGAAAAAAAAAAAAAAAAAAGGTAGTGGCGGGTTCCGAACCATGCCCACTACGCTACAGCTATCAATACAAAGATTGATCTCATACTATTAATGCCCGTTGTTAACTGATGGTAATATGGCATTTGTAGACACTAGATTATCATTTATCGTACGAAGAACGATGTGTTTTTGTTAATTCTTCAGTGCGCCACTGCTTTGAAATGACAACGTGTAAGTTACAATAAGAAAATCATCAAATACGCAACACAATATGGCTTATGCCAGAGAGAGTTCTGGGCGTGTAATGTCACGTGACATCTCCGAACGGCTGGTTTTCGTTAATTCAATGGGGGGGGGGGTCAAATCGCCGTTATTTTAGCAAATATCTTTGAAACGCTACGACATATGAAAAAAACACAAGAGAGCAAAGTTGTAGATAATTTTGTCCTCTACAAATTCGCTTATTCAATTTTCGTGTCGGATGAATAGTTAAGCCGTTATTTTCATTTAAATTTCGACCTGTCAAAAGACGATCGCAAAGGCCCAGTTAGTGTTACTACCGTAACCTAAAGTGGGCCAATAGTTCAGTGTTGAGGTATTTAGAATAGAAAGTTGCAAATTTAAAATGTATCCAGAAAACTGCGCCAAATTTGCCAGCTGCGCTATATCGTATTACGCGACAAACTTGAATCATGACGAGGAAGTTGACGATCGCCTGCAAGTGAGAGAATGCAGTCAAATGGGACGCTGAACAGCACCTGCTAGAAGATGCTGCGCTAAGCTGTGAATAAAAAGTGCCCTCTTTTGTCGCACTGACTGAAACCAAGTTAGTTCTTTGCCAAGTATGGCTGTGCTACGGATGTGTACAGTAGATATTTATGTAGTAACTTTTGAGTGTGTAAGAGTTTTTCTGTGATGAGACATGAAACAACGTCAAGGTAAGAAAAGTTCCACGTAAGTATAGAACACGTTTTAGACGCCAAAGCAAAGCGCTATCATAAACGACCTCCTTTTCCAAACCTGTTCTAATCACTTCAGTCCGTACTTCACAGATTGCATAAAAAGGAAGCGAAACGTTACGTTGCCCATCGCTGCTTCAGTCCCTTGAAACTACCTTACCACGAAGCAGTACATGTTGAAAGTCTTCGGAAGCTAACGTCACAAATGAAGGAAAGATATGACATCCCAGACCAGTTTAAAGGAATTGTAAAAATTTGTTCTACCTGTAAAATTAATCTGGAAAAAACTAAACGCGTTAGTAGTTACTTCCTAGAAAGAAGAAATCCAAGTAAAAGTACAAGTCAGTTCTAGCGAAAATTAAGTGCTGAATGCAGTGAGAGCAGCAGCGTAAAGAATTCTTCGTATAGTTCGACTAAACTGATAAAGTACACTACAATAGCAGGATTAAATGAAATTCTTCTTATGCTTGGTGAATCCTCGATTAAGAAGAATCTTTCAACAGAAAAAAAAAAATGGAAAAGGGAATGCAAGAAAAGTAACAGGTACTTTAAAAACTGAAATATTTCAGAAGTCAGACAAAGATTGCAAAACCCCAAAAAATATTTTCATTCAACAAAACACATTTGAGTGGCAAAAGACTTGGCATCAAAGGGACTACTAAAGTGTACACCGGAAAGAAACCTTCCGGAAGAAAGTCTGATAGTAGTTACTGAATTTTATCTCAGATGAGGTGAGCCGACAAATACCTGGAAAAAAATCGTGACAATTAGCGTGGGAAAAAAGAAGAACTGCAGAAGAAACTAATCTTGTGTATCTAGATTTCTCAAAATTCGCGCGACTTCGACCTTAATATTGCGTTTTACCGGGATCGGGTGGCATCCATGGTGTATGTGTGTGTGTGTGTGTGTGTGTGTGTGTGTGTGAGTGTGTGTCTGATACATTAAAATGTCAAACTTGCGATGGATGGCGCAAAACTTTACGTTCCTTAAAAGCGTACCACCATGCATTTCGAGAATCATTTGTAATCCACCTCAATCTCCCTGCTTTTTTATACATGTAAAATGTGTCCAGGCCCTTCAGGAATGACAGAACAAATGGAATCTGTTTTCCAGTCTGCTCTGTTGGATACAATACCTATAAACAGTGGATTACGACTGAAAGAGCATTAGAAACCTTAGAAGAACCTACAGATGAATTTATTGATGTGTTACAGTATTGGAAAATCTGATAGTACTAAACAAACACATTTTTATAGCGTCACAGCAAATGCTATATTACGAAGAACCCAAAAACAGCCTAAAAGCAACAGAAATTGCCGATGTTGTGGATTTTACGTGAAAGTAGGCATTTGTCAACGAACATGAGTTTTCCGGGTTTCACTGGAACAACAATCAGACTACGCTACATCCTTTAATTATCTACTATAACAATGGTGGTTATGTGAACTTTGCGTCCTTCGTTGCAATTTCCGACAGCATAAACACGATACAGTTGCAGTTCATTTGTTCCAGAAATATTTAATAAAGTTGGCAAAAATAATTTACTTTACTGATGGTGTACCGCCCCAATATAAAAATCGGAAAATCTTTTCAAATTTATACGATCATATGGAAGAGTTTGCAATAAATGCAGAATAGCATTTATTAGGAAAATCTCATAGCGAAGGGCCATGAGGGGGCGATGGGAGAACTATCAAGATACTGGCAGCTAAATCAAGTCTTCATCGTCCAATACAAGAACATTTAACCACACCTTATGTATCACGTCAATAGGCAGCATCAAATATGACAGCTGTAACATTCTGTTATGCTCCGAAGGAGGAGTATAAAGTTGAAGAAGTGCTTCGTCCTAGTTTCGAACATGCGCGCGTAATAATTAACAGCGCGTGCGTGCATTCCACTTTCGACGTCAAAAGTAAATTGTAAGTGCAGCGCGAGATTACGCATTTATTATCTAATTATTTTTTCCACGTTGTAGATAACGGGCTCCGTAATAATTGAAACGGAAACAAGCGTGTTAAAAAGAAGTTCAAGCCTATGTTAGGACAACTGTATTTATTCTTAATAATTGGAAAAAGATTTTACAACAATGAATGAATTATATATACTGTGTGTGGCGGGAGACGTTCAGGAAAGAGTCCTCTGCAGTCGGGCTGGTCACTGTGGCCTCGGTGGCGGAGTAGTCAACGTGTCTGCCTAGTAAGCAGGAGATCCCGGGGTCGAATCCCGGCCGGGCACAAATTTTCATTCGCCACAGTTTGGTATTTCATCTAAACCTAATACAGTGAAGCCATAACATCGCAAATTGTGATTCAATGAATAAATTGTTGTCATATTATTGTTATATACCTACATTAACTTCAGGGGACCTGGACGTGAAGGGGCTGCATTTTCATAGCTTGCTTTCGGTGCACACTACTCTTCATCTACAATGCGGTGGAAGTTGCGGTTTTGTAGCAACAATGAATGACATCAACTCAAGCTGTAATAAGAAATTTATTGAAATACCACTATAGTTTAAGAATTACAATAGTTTGCCTAGTAGATGTTTTTATAATAGGCTACACGTTCTCATTCTGGAACCATTTTCTGGTGCATTGTCAGTCTAATAACATTTAGACTATGGCAGGCTGCTTTCAACATTCGTAGGAACACTTTATGCGCCGCGGCGGAGTGGCCGAGCGTATTGAGGCGCTATGCTCCGATGCGCGGGGCCGTTCCCCGTCGGGAGTTCGAATCCCCTCTCGGGCATGGATGTTTGTGGTGTCTTTAGTATAAGTTAGTTTATAAGTAGTTTGTAACTTTAGGGACTGATGACCCAGCAGTTAAGTCCTATAAGCTTAAGAAACATTTTTGCCTCTTGTTTTATAGTTTAGAGTGTATCTGAGGAAATAGAAAAACCATTATTACACTTACAGTGGCGGCTGGTACAAAATTTGACCAGTATGCTACAATATTACAAAAATAAACAGGAAACAAAATATACTAAAATAAAAAGCGTGACTGACAATGGCAATAAAGGAGCTTAGCAATATTCCACCACGTCATCTGTGTTCTATACAAGTGACCAATGAAACTGCTTGGCTGAAAAGCGCAGTTTCACTCACATGTTGGCTATACATTACTAATGTTGTTTGTGATTGAAGTTTTATTTACAGAAATTAAAAATTTCGACTCAGAGGTACTTGAATACGAGCTTCACAGTTGTAGGTTTGAGAGATAACGCGCAAGACGCCTGAGCCAGCGCGCTATTTGACTCTGTATGCTGCAATATTCGTCATAGACTATTCTTCCGCAGCCGTTACACGCAGTGCAAAGAGAAATATTGAATTGGTGCTGCAGTCGGTCTCAGCACACATGAGCCGCCAGGCCTGACGTCACGTCTGCGCATGCGCACTAGCGAACAGACGACTACGCCGCCCCTCTGCACACGTACCAGCGTGGCTGAATCTCACTTCAGCACACGGAACTGGTTTCCAGCTATCGCGGCGAAACCGTTCCAAAATGCGTTTTCATCCTTATTACTAGCATTGTAACACGTATTGGAAGGGAATTGGCATAATTTTATTGTGATATCTGGATCGCATTCCAAGAGAAAGGATGTAATTTTACAGCGATTTCTCGCTTGCCTCCGAAGAAAAATGGCATGAATTTAGTAATATATTTACAGTGTGCTGCAGCACATTAGCACATTATCAACAGCCGTCACTGCTTCATTACTATTTTGTCTAAATATTACCGTTAAAATTATATACAGAATAACAACCATAGATAATTTCTGCAATGTATTAGGCATGATACAAAGATACTGTCCCATTCTTCAATTGGGAGAAATTTTGTGAACATAGCAGTGCGGAAAGGAAGAGGATAGAGGCTTTTGACATGTGGTGCTACAGAAGAATGCTGAAGATTAGGTGGGTGGATCGCGTAACTAATGAGGAGGTACTGAACATAATTGAGGAGAAAAGGAGTTTCTAGCATACCTTGACTAAAAGAAGGAATCGGCTGATAGGACACACTCTTAGACATCAAGGAAACGTGAACTTAGCGTTGGAGGGAAGTGTGTGGGGTAAAAATCGCAGAGGGAGACCAAGAGATGAATACACTAAGGACATTCAAATGGATGTAGGTTGCAGGTCTTATGAGGAGATGAAGAGACTTGCTCAGAATAGAGTAGGGTGGAGAGCTGCATCAAACCAGTCTCCGGACTGAAGACCACAACAATAACAGCTAAAACCATTATGAAAATATATATACCTAATGTTCTGAAAATGTAGTTTCGAGAAAATGAAAAAAGAATGTTGACTGTGTTTTTGACTCCCGTATGCCTCTTTAAGATCATTCCAGTGGCATAATCTTGCTGGCCAGCTGCTTATTTATCCTCTGCAGACTTTTCCAGGAGTCTTTTTCTCAGTCTGGACTCTTTAATGGTGGCTTCCGCAGCCCTTTCAGCTTCAACTAGTCGCTCACCATCTATGGCAGTCAGAGTAGCTACCATATTACTTCCTGGCTGGATGCCTAATTTGTCCATTACTTTTGTCCAGCTAAATAGACCTTCGTTGAAACAGATAAAAGTATCCATCACACCTATTTTGATTACTATCCATCCAACAAACACTGTTTTTGGTGCTCGTTGCAACACGCAGCAGTTGAAACTCTCGTTAGGATTTTGTGTACGGCCATGTAGACATTTTCTATTTTTTTTATCTACAAGGACTCTTTATATTGGTTTTATTGTTTCAATGATTGTGCTTGTGGCAGGCGTGGAATGTTTATGGAGATATTGCTTGCCTAAAGCACGAACGTGGCCAGTGTGCAGACTTTTCTACAAAGAGAGTTTAAGACTATGATAACTATTTAAAAGTAAATAACCCATACATTTTTCTTCTTTCAGATGGAGGCAATTTTCTTCGATTTTTCAGTCATTTTCGCGTCCAGGTCCCCGTCAGATATTCAGCTTTAAAATGATACGTAGTTTATTGACAATCGGTATGAGGTTCTTACGTTACGCAGTTACAATGTGTTGCGTACGGAAAATAACGCTAACTTCAGCGAATTTTAACTCGAAAAGTGGTAATAATTTAAGGTATAATAACTTAATTGCCGCGGTGGAGTAGCCGAGCGGTCTAAAGCACCATGCTGCGGAGCGCTCGGTTGCTCGCCGTGGAGGTTCGAGTCCTCCCTGGGGCATGGGTGTGTGTGTTTGTCCTTAGGTTAGTTTACCTAGGTTTAAGTAATTTGTAAGCTACGGACTGATGACCACGCAGTTTGGTCCGATAGTCTAAAAAAAAAAAAAAAAAAAAAAAAAAAAAAACTTAATTGCAGTTGCTATGATAGTTCTAAATGTTCAAATGTTTGTAAATCTATCGGACTCAAATGCGTGTTTATCCGTCCGTAGCTTTTCAAACTACTTAAACTAAGGTAAACTAATCTAAGGACAGCACAAACACCCATGCCCGAGGGAGGACTCTAACCCCCGACGGCGAACGGCTCCGCGCACCGCAGCACGGCGTCCCAGTGCGCACGGCTAATCCGCCGCGGCATGACAGTTCTCCCTCGGGCATAGGTGTGTGTGTGTTTTGTCCTTGGATAGGTCAGTTTAAATAGTTTGTAGGAGTAGGGACTAGTGACAACCGCAAATTTATTCCCATAAGACTTACAAAAATTTAAATACTTCAATTTCAACTGACGTTCAAATTCACAGGTCACACATTTTTTTCGAGCACTGTAGACATCGTCGTAAAACGTTTCCCAGTTTTCCTAAATAGGTACGTTCTCAGCCACAATACTGCTTCGATGGTTGTGTAGCACATTATATCACATTTCATATGATTTGTTTAGCAGTTTCATTGTGGTCCGACAAATTTTGTAAGTACGGTTTTAGTTATTCGTTATGTGTTTGACTGATGTTTGCCATTTGCATCGTAATTTGGCAATTCTGAATTACGTTTGTCATGAGTTCTTTAGACGCTCGAGAAAAAGAGCAAGAACGCTGTCGTTATTCCATAAAGTGGCGCGACCTTGTGGGCACTTTTAAAGGGCCGTCCTCTATCGCAGTTCTGTTAACACCCGATAGATGGCAGGCAAATGCGCTGGCGCTTCTAGCGCTTGGCCGCTACTACAGACGGTGGCGGGCTCTCGTGATAAGGCTGAAAACCCCGTTCTGACGACGCAGCACACGAGAGATGGCGCAGGATACCCTTAAACGGAAGGCTGTGCCGCGTATTCATATTAACGGCTTGGTCTGCATGTTTTATCTGAAGTAACACCGAGGAAACTAAACAATATTTTAGAACTATTCTGAGACTTTAGATTTGTAAGCGTCCACTCAAGAAGAGGCAGTATCCGTTTTGTAGGAGAACCGACATAGCCCTCTTCCGCATTTTTTAAAAACATTTCCATTATTTGTAAATAAAACGTAGAAAACGCTGTCTCCTCATTGCAGTCGTGGCTTTATTAGGAGTTATAAACGTTAGAAAAGACACTCAAAATATAAAAAAAATTAGAAAAGTCAGTTCCCCTAAATCAAAATCCTGCGCTTGTCTATGAAGCATCCAGAATGACTCCTTAAATGCCTCCGAGCCGCTTGCATTTCAAGTACATGACGCTACCTCCAGATACCGAGAAAAAATATTTTTCGGACATCCATAAGAAAACCGCATGAGTTGAGCGCTGGGCGTCACTGTTTTGACGTACTATCTCTGAGACATCAGTGTGAAACGTTGTTAAGGGTAGATGTGACTTTCGACAATTGTGGCGAAATATGGTGCGAATGTGACATCATTAATCCATTAAACCCTACACCACGCATGAATTTCTCAGCGTTGGCGTTTTTCTCGCCTGTGTCGCACTTTTCTGTTTCAAAATCAGATAAGATGCACTTTTCGTGCCAGGTGAATTAAACTGAGGAGATACTATTGGATGTAGAACATGTCAGAAAACAAGATACACATTAAATACTTACAAAATGAGATCAGATGTGTTAACGCACTTTCACGATCACAAATGTAGCTGCCCTGTGAAGTCGACTGGCCGAATGACTAGTTACTTGCGTAAAACTAGATGTCTCAAATGTTTGTATAGCTATGGGACTTAACTACGGGGTCATCAGTCCCTAAACTTACAAACTACTTATGAACTAGCTACGACTAAGGACGGCACAAATACCCATGCCCCAGGGGGGATTCGAACCCCCGACCGTAGTGGCCGTGCGGACCGTGACTGGAGCGCCTCAGTCCCCTCGGCCACCACGGCCGGCACTAGATGTCTCCCCGTGCATACAAGTCCAAGTGTCAGTTAAGTGCAGATCTTGGCTGACACGCTCAAGTTCCATACAAAAATGATATTATCGTAGTCGCTTTCGAAGAGGAGAATATTTCATACCTAAAAAAGTTGCCGGTTACTGGAACCAGATGTAGCGTATACGTTCATTAACTCTGTATTATTAAATCTTACAGCTATCCATGAGCAATTCACAAGGTTTTCCACATTCTTGCCGGGGATGCCTTTCTTTAACAGTGTGACAGTCACGTGTTCTGCTCCAAAAGCTGGGTTGGTGAAACCATTAAATCCAGGTATCTGCTCTAAGTTGATATCGCACACTTCTTGGAGCATTGCTATATCGATGTCAGCAGCATCTTAAATCTGAAGCACAGCGGATTTTATTAATATCTGTAGTTGGTAGTTTGTATGCCTTTTAGGTGCTCATTCGCTATGGGATTTGTGAATGGTGAGAGGTGGTAATCCTCCCGCTACTGTCAAAGTTAAGAGCTGTCCGTCTCCATTGTCTGTATAGCATTACGTCCGTCATCTTCTTTAGCGGAAATTTTCGAGTCCCTTGGGTATACAGGTGCCTCCCCCCATCTCTACATCTGCTCCAGCATCATCAGACCAGACCGTAGAGCAGAATATCCTACCGCCTGTGGAGACTGAAGTTCATTGCTAACCTTGAGCTCGTGCAACTTCTTACTATGCGCAGTAGGTCTCAAATGTTTGTATAGTCTATGGGACTTAACTACGTGGTCATCAGTCCCTAAACTTACAAACTACTTATCAACTACTTACGAACTAGGACGGCACAAATATCCATGCCCGAGGGGGGATTCGAACCCCCGACCGTAGTGGCCGTGCAGACCGTGACTGGAGCGCATCAGTCTCCTCGGCCACCACGGCCGGCGCAGTAGTTCTGTTGGTGGTTTTTGTGGGTGGACCCGGCGCCTTGTCCTTGGACCGTTGCTTTTCCTGTGAACAAGGGGAAGGAGCAGTAGTTTCAGGAGTTCCCTCCTTAAAATCCTTTGCTATTGATTTAGCCTTCTCCCGCAGGCTCTATATCTTCTACGCTTTAGTGGTCAACACCCCAGTTTCTTAGTTTTCTTTGGTGATGTATCTCCTGTTGCAGTCTTACATTGCTAAAAACGGTCTCGCTGGTTCGTGTTGCGTCGGTCGCAACCTCCATACGACTATCAGGTATCTCAGTATTATCTCAGGTGTGTTCAACATGTTCCTCGGTAGTACTTGACGTCTATTCAACAACTGTCACACTGGATCTATCTACATTTACTGTAACATTATCAGTGTCCTCCGTTGTCACGTGAGTTACAGTTGACGACTGTCGGGCATAGACGGATCCAAGGGGGGGGGGGGGAGGGGCGTAGGGTTGTTCACCCCCCCCCCCCGCAGATTTTTTTTTATTTTTTTTATTTTTTTTTTATGCTTAGCTAGTTAGCGTGCTATCACATCACTGAGTCTTAAAAATGTGGTCGGTACTAGAGTCTTTCGACTGAGCCAGAGTTAAGTGACGATGAGAATTCTTTCATCGCCCACCCCAAATCCCCTCCCTCCCCCCGCCCCTGCTGTCGGGGTTGGCGCCGCGGCTGGGTGGAACCGTCTGCTCCCCACGGGCTACCGCCGGCGGTGTTGTCATCGCTGAACGCTCTCTACGAGCGGCAGTCGAGCTATGCGCCTCTGCACACATTCTGATCGGACGTGTCCCGTAGAATTACATCGTGCGCAATTTTTCGATTGGCCGTCTTAAATGACAACTGCGCAGTAGCCACAGACAGTAATATACGATGGGGTGTGTCGCTGCAGGTCTACTTTTAAGTCGCTAATGCCGTTCAGAACAGGAAACTTATGGGCAGCAGACCACCGCATCCGCAAAGTTACTCAGAACTGTCCCATATGGCGCAATCACGTCGTTAATATCCTCAGAAGGCACTTCAAATTGTAATTCGAATAATCGAATTGTTCCAGCCGGCCGCGGTTGCCGACGGGACTGAGGCGCTCCAGTCACGGTCTGCACGGCCACTAGGGTCGGGGGTTCGAATCCCCCCTCGGGCATGGATATTTGTGCCGTCCTTAGTATTAGTTAGTTCATAAGTAGCTTGTAAGTTTAGGGACTGATGACCCCGTAGTTAAGTCCCATAAGCTATACAAACATTTGAATTCTCTGCTTAGAAATACGTTGGTCGTGCATATTTATTATCGAATGTTAACTTCAATGTATCTTTTCAAAGAGGCTGAGCCATTATCGACATTCAGACATCATTCTGAACAAGAGTAAGAGCCGGTGAACAACGCAGATAAAGCGTCTCGCTGCGGAGGGCGCGGTTGCTCGCCGTGGAGGTTCGAGTCCTCCCTCGGACATGGGTGTATGTATTGTCCTTAGGTTAGTTTAAGTAGTTTGTAGGCCTAGGGGCTAATAACCAAAGTAGTCAAGTCCCATAAATTAACAAACATTTGAATCTTTGACTTGACGAGCTGTACATTACACCATTCTTTCACTAAATCTGAGGGTGTTGAGATGCGGAGTTTCCCTTGTAAGAACAGATGTCAACATGAATAATATAGAAGCAGATATCCTCGCAGTAGTGTAGCGACATAAATCGCTTAATAAAAACAAGTGCCGGCCGCGGTGGACGAGGAGACTAAGGCGCTCCAGTCACGGTCTGCACGGCCACTACGGTCGGGGGTTCGAATCCCCCCTCGGGCATGGATATTTGTGCCGTCCTAGTTCGTAAGTAGTTCATAAGTAGTTTGTAAGTTTAGGGACTGATGACCCCGTAGTTAAGTCCCATAGACTATACAAACATTTGAACATTTTGAAAAACAAGTCTTTCGGTTGAAATTGTATACCAATTAGGTTCACATCAGAGTATGTTGAAGCAGAGCTTTATGCTTAACATTCATATACAATCGCTCGCTCACCAAGGATCCGTACCCAAAGAATGAAAAGATTCACACAGGTCACGCCAATATTCAAGAAAGGCAACAGAAGTAATCCGTTAAATTACTGACCTATATTATTTATTTCGATTTGTAGCAGAGGCCTGGAATAAATACTATGTTCAAAGCTTATGAATTACCTCGATGAGAACGATATATTGATCCAGAGTCAACACGAATTTAGGAAATACCCTTCTTGTGATACACTACTAGCTCTTTACTCACACAAAGTGATAAAGTAGTTATCTCCAAGGGACCTCGAATTGATTACGTATTCCTAGATTTCCCGGATACTTTTTACATTGTGCCTCACAAATGGCTTCTAAACAAATTGCGTGAATATGAAATATCGTCTCAGTTATTGATTGGATTCGCTATTTCATGCCACAAAATTCAAATTCAAATGTTTGTAAATCTATGGGACTCAACTGATTGGTTATTACTCCCTAACTTACAAACTACTTAAACTAAGGTAAACTAACCTAAGGACAACACAGACACCCATGCCCGAGGGAGGTGTCGAACGCCCGACAGCGAACGCTCGCGCGCACCGCAGAACGGCGCCTCAGTGCGCACGGCCAAACCGCCGCGGCTTTCGTGCCACATATGACACTGTTTGTAGTAATTTATGGAAAGAACTCTAATATAACTAACATGTGGCGTCTTCCAAGGAAATGTTATACGTATACAGTTGTTCCTCAAGTAACTAGAATTACCGAAGGCGTTGGAAGCGAGGGATAATTTGAACTTTCGGTTAGACGCCATCGTGGTGGTAAGCGTTTGGTAACATAAAGAATATTGTGGCTTGAATAGATACAGAGCGAACTCTTAAAACAATAATATAGGGTGTACAATCAAAATAAACTTTTCTTTGTGTTTTACAATATCTCATATTACTTACTTTCATAAGCCTCTGCCGTACGTTTACGCCCGTGAAAGTCGTTTTTCAGTCTTTTTAATTTTTCTCTCCAGAGTTATTTGGAGTGAAAAGTTTAAGTGGAACACCCTGTATACGTGGTGGGTACAACAAGTTCGGTGAATGCTATCAGAGAACAAACAAATTTTCCTTATTGTCCTTCATAATATTCGCCACCCGGTACAATACACCTTTGACAACATTCATACAGCTTCTAGAAACTATCAGCAAAGACCACCTGTGAAATCGATCTCAGAACGGCTGTCACACGATCTTTGATGGCATTCACGTCCGCAAAACGTTCGCCTTTTACGGACGCCTTCAAGCGGGGAAAGAGGAAGAAATCCGCAGGAGCCATATAGGAGAGTACGAGGGTATTCAAGAACAGTTACCATCTTATCAGCCAGGAACTGAGACACGGATTTCCCAAAGTGCAGAAGAATTGTCGAGGAGCAGTATCCATTTTTCAGGCCTGTGCAGCTCTGGCCGAACCCGTCAGATACGCTGTAACAATTGCTTCAAAACGGACTGGTGAAATGCAACATTAATTGTTTGACATGAAGGAACAAATTCTTTCTGGATGATGCCGTTGTAGATGAAGAAGGCGATCTACAATGTTTTCATCTTGGGTTCTAGAGACGACTTTTTTTTTCTGATCGAATTGGTAGCACTAGGTCTCATTTTCCGTGATGGTTTTCAGAAGCAATGGCTTCTGGTCACCCATGGAAATGGAATAAGCAGACGTTTTCATCCGTTTTGCTTTCTGCTCGTCTGTTAGCTTATGCGGCACAAATGTGGAGCAGGTCCTCCGCTTACCCAAATCATCGCGGAAGATGGTGTGCTCCGGGTCCTTGCTAATGCCCAATTCCTCTGCAATCAAAATATTCAAATGAAACTTCCTGGCAGATTAAAATTGTGTGCCGGAACCGGGACTCGAACCGGGGACCTTTGCCTTTCGCGGGCAAGCGCTCTACCGAATGAGCTATCCCGACACGACTCACGATGCCGCCTCACAGTTTTACTTCCGCCAGTGCCTCGTCTCCTAGTTTCCTACTGTCGGGATAGCTCAGTCGGTAGAGCGCTTGCCCGCGAAAGGCAAAGGTTTCAGGTTCGAGTCCCGGTTCCGGCACACAATTTTAATTTGCCAGGAAGTTTCATATCAGCGCACACTGCGCTGCAGAGTGAAAGATTCATTCTCAAAATATTCAAATGTTTGTAGAGCTTAAGGGACTTAACTGCGGGGTCATCAGTCCCTAAAATTACAAACTACTTATGAACTAGCTTATACTAAAGACGACACAAACATCCATGCCCGAGGGGGGATTCGAACCCCCCGACGGCGGACGGCCGCGCGCACCGCAACACGGCGCTCCAGTAAGCGCGGCTAATCCGCCGCGGCCCTCTGCAATCGATCTGATAGTCCGTCGCCGATGTTATGCCAGCATTTGTCGTACTTTCTCCATAATTTCTGGTATTCTGCTTGTCGATGGCCGACCTGAGCGTGGCTCATCCTCAGCTGTTCCCTTCCCTTCACGGAAGCGTTTAAGCCACTCGCAAATACATTTTCTCTCGCGCCTCCCCCCTCCCATACACCTGCACCAACATTCCACGTGTCTTCCCTATTTTGTAGCAGTACATAACGTTTACACGTTGCTGCATTGCGCTGTGACACTTACTCTCACACTGACTACGTTCAGCTGGTCGCAATCTATTTACAATGTCAGTCACATGCATTGCATGCTGTGGCCGGCCGCGGTGGCCGAGGGGACTGAGGCGCTTCAGTCACGGTCTGCACGGCCACTACGGTCGGGGGTTCGAATCCCCCCTCGGGCATGGATATTTGTGCCGTCCTTAGTTGTAGGTAGTACATAAGTAGTTTGTAAGTTTAGGGACTGATGACCCCGTAGTTAAGTCCCTTAAGCTTAACAAACATTTGAACATTGCATGCTGTGTATCGATTCTCCTCAAGTATCTGAAGACCCATGCGCATGCAAAAACAAATGCGCCACCGAACTTTATACACCCACCACGCATTTGTTGATTCATACGTACAGTATTTATATGCGGTGATCTTCTTTCGGACATTTCCGGTCAGCACAGCCGAGTAGGCTACCTTTACACGCCTCCCGTCAGACGAAAATTCACAGCCTATCCCACATTGGACATTTCTTGGGTAGAGGAGTTCGGAGCCCATTATTTCCTTAGAGAAGAGTAGGTACCTGCAGTGTCAGAGGTTATCGCGAACGTCGTCCTGTTGCACTTCAGTGTGCGAGCTGTCGTTCCTGATGGCAAATAAACGCCTAAAGGGGAAGGGCTGGTTACACTGATTCATTTTGTGGCACCTCCGAGGCTTTTTCGTGTTGAGTCTAAGCGTCAGTTTGTCTGAAGTTTCTCCTCGGCTGTCAGTGTGGAGAACGTGCAGTTCCGTTATCGACAAGCAGAGTACAGAACGACCTATTAAGCAATTTAGAAAATAACGTCATTGTCAAACAGAAATAGCTCTTTACTGACATGAAGTGACGAGTGCTATCGGCAAAGGATCTCAAAGTGTTTCCATATTTCTAGATTTTTCAAAAGGCTGTTTCAGACACCGTACCTCACCTTTATATCAAATTGCGAGGTTATGGAATATCGTTTTATATTTGTACCTGGATTGGGGATTTCCTGCCAGAGAAGACACAGTTCGAAGTCATTGATGGAAAGGCATCGACTAAATCTAACGTGATATCTGGTGTTACACAGGGTCTTCTGCTGTTCGTTATCTACAAAAAAGATATGAGAGAAAATCTGAGCAGTCCTGTTGCGTTGTCGTTTTTGCAGAGGATGGTGCCACTAATTGCCTAGCAACACCGTCGCAAGATTAAGAAAAAATTACAAACAAACAAACTGCAGAACGATTTAGATATCTGTAGGGTGCGATAATTGCCAATTCACCCCAAAAAGCAGCAGCAGTGAGTGTATGCGCACCGACTCGCTCTGATGGTGACGATTCCTGTTGGAATAGTTGTGAATGGTGAGATGCAACGCCTCGCTGTCGTATCACTGCCTAACGTCTAGACGGCCATCTGCACTGCCGGATATATAAATTAGTACACCCTCTTACAGTTTTCCAGTTCACTCAAAAAATACTGTTGAAACACTGTATATGGATTACATATGCCGACCGCGGTGGTCGAACGGTCTGCGCCGTGCCAGTCACGGCCTGCACGGCCGCTGCGATCGGAGGTTCGACTCCTCCCTCGGGCAGGGATGTTTGTGCCATCTTTAATATAAGCTAGTTCATAAGTAGTTTGTAAGTTTAGGGATTGATGGCCCCGTAGTTGAGTCCCATAGGCCATACAAACATTTCATTACATATGATGGAGTGCATATCGTTACAGGTGTAGATCAATAGATCAAGCAGTATCGAGGAACAAGGTGTTGATCCTGCTCAACAGCCATATTAATACCAGCCTGTACGGGCGGCAATGCAATCGCTGATCTGGCATTCGTCCGATCGTACATGTGGTGAATACTGTCTTGGGATTCATTATTCCGCGCCTGCTCAGACTGCTCGCGTGTTTCTGCAAGAGTTGTGGGCTGTCAGTTGTCGTCCAATCATATCCCGCACGCGCTCGGTTCGAGGCATGTCCGGAGAGCGTGCTGACCAGGGAGGTTACAGCACGACTTGTTCAGCACGTTCAGTTTCACTCGCACTGTGAGGAGAGCATTATCCTGTAGCAACAACACATCACCTTGCTGCAGAATGAATGACAGAAGAACGGGTCTTACAACATTCTGCAGGCACCGAGCGCGTTGTAGCTTATCGCATCCCAGATCGTAAGACCTGGTATGGGGCCAGTGTGTCTCGGACGAATGCACTCCACGCCACAGCGCTTGCCAGAACAATGTTGTACGCGTAAACGACTACGTCTTATGTGGAAGCAGAATCTGCTTTCGTGGCTGATTACCATAGCTCCCCATTGCATCTTTCAAACCCCTCTGACGGCAGCAAAGCAGGAAAGCACGTCGGTGCTGATGCGTGGGTGAAGAAAGGCTAGAGGTGTGCGTGTCCGTATTCCCGCTGCTAGTAACCGGACGCTTCTGGGCTCACAAAACCTCGTATCTGTGCTGTGGTATCCGTACTATCTGCCACTGTTGCACATACAATTCAACGAGCCTGGCGGATGTCTGTGCTGCGGGGATGTCTAGAACATTGTCTACGAATGTGAGGAGCTTCATGTGACTATTGCAACCAGAATCGTTGTGAAAGTGATCCAGCACTTGCACCTTGTGTGGAAATTCTACGAGCCGGCCGAGGAGACTGAGGCGCTTCAGTCACGGTCTGCATGGCCACTACGGTCGGGGGTTCGAATCCCCCCTCGGGCATGGATATTTGTGCCGTCCTTAGTTGTAGGTAGTTCATAAGTAGTTTGTAAGTTTAGGGACTGATGACCCCGTAGTTAAGTCCCTCAAGCTTAACAAACATTTGAACATTTTTTGAATTTGAACATTTGCCGAGGAGACTGAGGCGCTCCAGTCGCGGTCTGCACGGCCACTACGGTCGGGGGTTCGAATCCCCCCTCGGGCATGGATATTTGTGCCGTCCTTAGTATAAGGTAGATGATAAGTAGTTTGTAAGTTTAGGGACTGATGACCCGGTAGTTAAGTCCCATCAGCTTAACACATGATGTGTTGAGGTAGAAATACGGGTACATATCAGAGCCGTGCAGCTCACCACATTTACCCGCCCGAGCTCGCCTGCGTCCGGCCGCTGCGCTCTGCTGCCCGCACTAAGGGTAGTCGAGCCCCACTGAGTAGAATGAAACTTCACTCTGCAGCGGAGTGTGCGCTGATATGAAACTTCCTGGCAGATTAAAATTGTGTACCGGAAACGGGACTCGAACCTGGGACCTTTGCCTGGTACTTTGCGAGGTACTGGCGGAAGTAAAGTTGTGAGGCGGCATCGTGAGTCGTGTCGGGATAGCACAGTCGGTAGTGCGCTTGCCCGCGAAAGGCAAAGGTCCCAGGTTCGAGTCCCGGTTCCGGCACACAATTTTAATCTGTCAGGAAGTTTCATATCAGCGCACACTCCGCTGCAGAGTGAAGTTTCATTCTACTCAGTGGGGCTCGACGCCTTCCAAACTGGCTCATTTGCCTGTAGGAAGCACGAGTGCGTCTCCATGGCATGGCGCCACAAGTCGATGTCACACTGCTCCGTATGAATGCAAACATGCCCTATTGAAGGCTACACAGAGGTGTCCCTCTGACTGCTGGTAGGCGACGATGAAACCGTTATCAGCACATCTACTATCCCGCAGATGGCAACTGCCGTCATCAGATCAAAATAAAGGGCGTCTTTCCACTTGTACGAATTCTTTCCGGGCAGTTAAAATAATGTTCAAATGTTTCTAAACCTGAATGAAACTTTTCACTCTGCAGCGGAGTGTGCGTTGATATTGTGGTGTCGCACAAGTCCAAAGTGCGCGCCACCTACTTGCGCCGCGCGCCGCCATGCACGCACGGCGCGGCGTTCTTACGACGACAGCCACGAGCGCCCTCTGCTACAACTCCGCTCGTGGCCACCGCTGAACGACATCGTTCACTTGGAACTGAAATAGGAACCAGTTAACACTTCGTATTCAGATAGGCACCAGTGAAGACTTAGCTATCGGACAGGCACTAGGCAGGCCTCTAGCTCAACTATGTATCTGCAGTACTGATCTATATAAAAGTTAAGTATTGTATAAATTCTGTGCAATATATATATCGTTCTAATTTACTCTAGTGTTTCTAGTTTCTGGCTGCTCCCCTCCGTACCTGCACCAGCGTGCTATCTTTATTCCTGTGTCGGTCTCATTTCCACTCGGCCACCGACACCTACGACGGAAACGAGACACAAAAGCGGCGACGAGGCTGGGACACAAAAGTGGCGACAAGGCTGGGACACAAAAGATATGAAACTTCCTGGCAGATTAAAATTGTGTACCGGAACCGGGACTCGAACCTGGGACCTTTGCCTTTCGCGGGCAAGCCCTCTACCGACTGAGCTATCCCGACAAGTTGTGGGGCGGCATCGTGAGTCGTGTCGGGATAGCTCAGTCGGTAGAGGGCTTGCCCGCGAAAGGCGAAGGTCCCAGGTTCGAGTCCCGTTTCCGGCACACAATTTTAATCTACCAGGAAGTTTCGTTTGTAAACCTGTTGGACCAAACTGCTGTGGTCATCAGTCCCTACACTTATAAACTAATTAAACTAACTTACAGTAACGACAACACACACACGCGCGCGCACACACACACACACACACACACACACACACACACACTGTCCGAGGGAGGACTCGAACCTCCGACGGCAAGAGACCGCGCGCTCTGCAGCAAGGCACCTTAGAGCGCTCGACCACTCCACGGCGGGTTTCCTGGCGGTGTGTTTACAAAGTCGCCCTGGCACGCACTTGAAGAGTAATGAACATTGCATTCTGTTGGGCATGCTCTCTCTACAGGTCGGCAGTACGAGGAGTCACGAATGACGGCTGCCCTGAGGATGGACTCCTGTGGCGTTCCGTCACGAATGACCACGATGTCGACGAACGTTAAAACCCTAGCTGCATTTCCTGTTTTTTTTTAATAGGGCGTTCTGTCGCATTTACCTGCTGCGAGGGAAAGAAAGAAGGAAGGAAGTTTGAAGATTAACGTCCCATCGACAGCGTGGTCATTATTGACGGAGCTTACGCTCGGAGTATTTGGGTAAGGATGTGGAAGGAAATCGGCCGTGCCCTTTCAAAGGAACCATCCCAGTATTTGCCTGGGGGTGATTTAGGAAAATCACGGAAAACCTAAATCTGGATGGCCGGAGTTGGATTTGAACCACCATCCTTCCGAATTCGAGTCCAGTATGTTACCACTGCGTCACCTCGCTCGGTGGAAAGAAAAACTTCTGACTTAAAACTGTTAGCGCTTTACACGACAAGCGTCATAGAAATACTGACTTCCCGCTTTGCTTGGCTCAGTTTAAAGGTTGTGAATGTATCAGGCAGAGCTAAACAATGTTTATGTTTGGTGGCCTTTAGCTTGGTGAATCTATTCTGTGTGAGATAGGAAGTCTACTTGAAACGGTCACGTTATGTGTTCCGTATTGTAAGTATTTGGTGGAGTAACCTATTTGAAGAAACTGGTATATGCATGCATATACAAACGCAGCCGTATGTAAACACTCAGAGGACGGCAACGCCAATACAAGACAACAGGCGTCTGGCGCAGGCGTTAGATCCATTACTCCTCCTGCGAAGGCAAGTTATCACGACTTAAGTGAGTGCGAACGTAGTGTTATACTCGGCGCAAGAGAGATGGGCCACAGCATCTCCGAGGTAGCGATAACGTGGGGATTTTGCCGTACGACCATTTCACGAATGCACCGTGAATATCGGGAATCCGGTAAAACATCAAATCTCTGACATCGCTGCAGCTGGAAAAAGATCTAACAACAACGGCACCAACAACGACTGAAGAAAATCGTTCAGAGTGATAGAAATGCAACCCTTTCGTCAACTGCCTCGGATTTCTATGCTGAGCCATCAAAAAGAGTCAGTATGCGAACCATTCAACTAAACATCATGGGTATGGGTTTTAGGAGCCGAAGGCCCAGTCGTGTACCCTTGCTGACGGCACACCACGAAGCTTTACGCCTCGCCTGGGCCCCGACATTGGACTGTTGACTAGAAACATACTGCATGGTCTGACGAGTCTAGTTTCTACTTGTATACAGCGGATGAGAGTGTACGGGTATGCAGACAACCTCATGAATTCATGGGCCATGCATTTTAGCAGTGGACTGTTCAAGCTGTTGGAGGCACTGTAGGTGTGTGGTGCGTGTACAGTTGGAGTGATACGGGGTCCGATACGTCTAGATACGACTTTGACAGGTGACACGTACATACGCATCCTGGCGCGTCCATTGATGTCCACTGTGCATTCCGATGGACTTTTACAATTCCAGCAGGGCAATGCAACACTCCACACGTCCAGGATTGCTACAGAGGGAGACACTTGTGAGTTTAAACACCACCAGACTCCCCAGATGCGAACATTATTGAGTTTGCCTGGGATGCCTTACAGCGTGCTGAGATGACCGGCCCCTCGCTATTACAGATTTACGGACAGCCCTGCAGGCATCAGTCCAGTCCATGCCACATCATGCAGCACCACTAATACGTCATCGCGGGGGCCTTACACACTATTAGACAGGTGTACCAGTTTCCTTGGATTTTCAGTGTATAATGAGTCCTCCAAGGGATGAGAAGTACTTGTGAATCACTCATAAGTTATCAAATGTTCAAATGTTTGCAGAGCTTATGGACTTAACTACGGGGTCATCAGACCCTAAGCTTAAAAACATGAATTAGCTTATACTAAAGACGGCACAAACATCCATGCACGAGGGGGGATTCGAACCCCGACCGCAGCGGCCGTGCAGACCGTGACTGGTACGCTGCAGACCGCTCGGCCACTGCGGCCGGCTCATAAGTTATCATTTGCCTGTTGGAGGCATATATACAATATCTATCGTTATGGAAAAAGTTTTTGGGCTGGATTTGACGTAAAATCTTTAGCCTTCTGATTGTGGTGCTTCGGGAATACGGCAAAGGAAACAGGCACACAGGGCCCATGAGTTTTAAACCTCGTAACAGAAAGCTTTCTAATATTCAAAGAATATATGATATCAACTGCGATTGGGCAAAGCTGAAAATGTGTACCCAGCCGGGATTCGAACCCGGGTCTTCTGCTTTCTAGGCAGTTGCGCTGACCCCTACACCACTTTTTTTTTTTTTTTTTTTTTTTTTTATTCTCTCTCTTTTTTTTTTTTTTTTTTTTTTTTTTTTTTTTTTTTTTTTTTTTTTACAACCCGTCCTTCCGCTCGCCATGATAGCCTTCTCCGGCTAGCTTCTATGCTATAACATTGTTTCTGTTGAGGAATGAAGAGCAACTTCTTCTTCATAACGAAACAAAACTACCTCGTAGAAAATAAACAATCTCGTTCCGGGCGACATCTTCGTCGCCAGACGATAAAAATAAATAATTTGAAAGCAATTTTAAGCCTCTTCTTCGTAATTTTTAAGATCGGCTTCTTGGAAATGAAAGAAAAGTATCAGAATGGTTTTCTCCAAGTAAATTATAATTATTGTCATTTCCATTCTTCCGTTCCTTCTGCTTGCCGAGCACTTCAAAGTTGTCTTCTCGTACAATCTGCTTACGCAGTTAATGCCGTGTGTATCATTTTTCTGTGTATTTCGATCTCCTTGTCCATTTCTTGTATCTTCTCGGTAGACTTTGAAGCACCAGTCAGCAGTAGCACAGAACTACCTTTCTAGGATCACAGAAGCCTAATGACATTTCAAAATGATAATAATAATAATAAAATAATAAAAAGTATATATAAATAAAATACTTCTTTGGGTGTTACCCATTCTATATTTGTGTTAATGTTCTGATTAGAAAATTCGCATATTTTTCTTTATATTTCTTCGTTTTTTTTAGTTTTTCGTGTTCCATCGTAAGATGTATCCAGTAGTCGTCTTTACTTTTAACTTTTTCCGATAAAATGTAGTACACCGTCTGTCCTTTGATCCAATTTACTGCTCTTCTTTTTGCACTGGGGTAGGGAACTTCGTCTGGGTGAAGAAGTCTGGCTGGTGTTATCGTTCGGGGAGATGTTCGTAGTATACTAGCAAGTTTAGTTGTACACAGAGTCCAAATGTTTTTAACGCCGTCGCATGTGAAACGGTGTTCCTCAGTGTCAACTAGGTTACAGATGGTGCAATTTGGCGTTTCCGCCAGATGTATTGCATGTAACTTCGAATTTGTTGGAATTTTCCTGTTAACTGCAGTGTACCATGTTGACCGTACTTTTGTCGGTAAGTAAGGGTCTTGTACGTTTTCCCAGATCTTTTCCCAATTATATTCTTTGTACTTCTCTTCGATTCTGTTTCTCGTTTTGTTTTTCATCATGTTGTTGTAGATTTCTTTTACTTTGTATAGGTCTTCCTCTGGAGTGTGACGTCGAATGTAGCTTAATTCTATAAGAAAATGTCTCATATAATAAAATGCGTTTGGAATATGGTGCACATCTACGGGTGGGTCCATACTAGCCGGGGCTATTTCGTTTAAGAGATGAGCTGCGAGGCTATCAGGCGACCGTTGCCACTGCTTGTACAACTTGCTGACGAACAGCGCCTGTGATTTATTATATATATTTGTCAGCTTTAGGCCTCCGTGACGTAAAGATAGCGTTAAGGTCTCATACTGGATCTTAAAAATTTGTCCTCTGGTGACAAAGTGGCCGAGCGCTGCTAGCATCTGTTGGGCTATTGTCTTCGGTATTGGCAATACCTGTGCGACATAATTTACTTTAGATGTTACGTAAATGTTGGCTAACTGAACTTTTTGTAAGGTACTTAGATTACGTAAAACATGTTGTTGTATGGTGGCTCGCATTTTTGCCAGCAAATTTTTGTAGTTGAGGGCAGCCGTGCGGCGGATATCTCGCGTGTATACAATTCCAAGCGTTTTTATAGTTTCTACGCATTTTAATTGATCGTCATCGCTAATTTCTAATCCCCGGCCGATGTGCATTATTCCCGACTTAGTACGGCTTAATTTTGCTCCTGACGCCGCTTCGTAGTTCTTTATATTTTTGAATGCTTTTCCTAGTTCATCACTGCGCGTGATCACGAAACTGACGTCGTCAGCGTACGCTTGACATGTTATTTTATGGCCGTGTATTTGTAGCCCTGCAAGGTCCTGTGTCAGGGAACACAGCAAAGGTTCAATGGCTATGGCAAATAGGCTCAGTGACATTGGGCAACCCTGACGTACTGAACTCTTGAGTCTGATCGGTCTGCTTAATTGACCGTTAACACATATTCGAGACGTGGAACTTGTCAACAGGTTTTTTACTACAGTGCCAATTTTTTGTGGAAAATTCATTACTTCCATAGTCCGGAAAAGATAAGAATGGTTAATTCTATCGAATGCTTTTTCGAAATCAAGAGATACTAGTGCACTTGGAATATTCAAGGCTTCTGCAGTTGCTATAATATCTCTATATTCACATAATGTCTGGTGAATTGTTCTATTTTTCCCGACGCTCGTTTGGTAATTCCCGGTGATGCGTGTTATAACCGAGGTTAATCTTTGCGTTATGATGCGCGTAAAGATTTTATAGTCGGTATTTAGTAGTGTTATGGGACGCAGGTTGTTGACGGTCTTCCCTCCTGGCACTTTAGGGACTAACACTACTACACCTTCACAAAATTCCAGTAACATGTCACTTCTGGCGTTCAGAATTTCGTTACATACAAGCGTCAGCTTGCTGATTAGTTGTTGTTCAAAGGTGTGATAAAATTCTGCTGGCAATCCGTCGGGCCCGGGAGACTTGTTCTTCGAGCTTCTTCGTATGGCGTCTGCCACTTCCTCTTCAGTTACGTCTGCTGACAGATCGTCCGATTCCTCCGGGTTTAATTTCGCAGTCAACCTTGCGAGGATGGTGTGTTGCGCTGCTTCGTCTACTGGTTTGTCAGCTAATAGAGTTGTAAAATATCTATAGATTTCTTCCCGTATGTCGGGTTGTGTTGTCAAAGTTCCTCCATGTTCCACTTTCAGTTCAGTCAAAATTTTTCGTTGTGTTCTTTTCTGTTCTTGTATAATATGATACATTGAAGTTGTTTCTTCTTGAACTGTATTTTGTAGTCGTGTGCGAATTTTACAGCCTTCCAAGTGCTTCCGTTTGAGGTTTAAAATTGTGGCCTTTATTCTTTTTATTTGTGTATAATTGTCTATGACTGTGGCGTCGTGTTGGTATAAGTCTCTGAGACACTGATAATAAAATTCTATTGTGTTTTTCGTCCAAACATTTTTTACCCAAGAGTAACGTTTCATGGCCTTTATTAAAGCGGGTTTTGCGCATTTCATCCACCACGTAAACGTCGAATCGTACTTCGAAAACTTCCTTTCGCATTCTGTCCATGTATTGCGAAAGGTTTCGTGGCATCCTGGGTCTGTCAGATGCGCTACGTTCAACTTCCACGTTCCTTTTGCTCTGTACGTTCCTTGTTTTGGGAGGTTAACAGTGCATATGTAGGCTGTATGATCTGAAAATATGTTCGGCCATAGCTCCACTTGCAGAATGTGTTGTTGTAAATTCGACGTTACGTAAATTCTATCGATCCGACTAGCGGAATGGCTAGTAATGTGAGTAAACCCGGGCTTATCACCTTGTTTGAATTCCCATGTGTCGACTAGATTGAGTTCTCTGACGATATTCTCAAGTTCGATACACTTGTTGAAATTTGGTATCTGATCTTTGGGTTTGAGGACACAGTTAAAGTCGCCTGTAAATATGACTTGTTCGGGACGCTGCATAAAGAGTGGCACTATTGCATCTTTAAAAAATTCTGCTCTCTGATGTTTCTTCCCCGTTCCGGAAGGAGCATAAATATTAATAATCCTGGTGTTATTTATTGTGCAAGCTATGCCCCTGCTGTTCGTTAGCCTTTCGACGTTTGTTGTCAGGATTCCCTCTTTTGTCATAATCGCTGTCCCGAGTTCACCGCCGTAACCAGGATTAATTAAGGTGTTGTAACCTGTTATATTTTCCAGGTTAATGTCTGTTACTTCCTGTAACAGCGCAATGTCTATGTCAGCTGCGTACAAGAAGTCTTGAAGGTTTTTTAATTTAAACGTGCAGCTTATTTTATTGATATTGACAGTTGCAATCCGATAAGCTTGCAACGGTAGCACATTTGCAGGCATACTTGATGTCATACTTCCCGTGAATATTATTAACGACACATGCCTTAAAAGTATTCTGGGTCGTCGTCTACACCGCCCGATCCAGCCGTGATGTTTTGGCGCTGATTAGGTTTGCCTATACAATTATCTGACGACGTCCCTGCCGTGTTTCCCGGAACCTCTGGCATCTCTTCCTCTCGTGTGTCCTCATCTGTGTCATCTGACCACTGTCTCGGCTGGACGTGTCCCTTGCTCTCTCTGTCCTGGTTTTTTCGAAGGTTCATGTTTCCCGCCTGATTTTCCGTGTTCGTTTTTGCATATTCGCCTGACGTCTTTTGTACTTGACCTGAACCTGATTCCCGCGTTCGGGTTTTCTTTGATGCCGGTAGGTGTCCCGGAGGGGGTTGTGATGTCTCTTCTGTTAGTGTTTTTCCGATTCTGTGGGCTTTGTCGCGCAGTATTTGCGCCTTTTCGTTCGCACCTTCATGTGCAATACGGCGCTTTTTCTGTCTCGTGGGAGACTTCGTTGACTGTTGGTCATTTGTTTCTTGTGTTTCAGATGGGAATGTCGAGGGTGTTTCACCTACATGTTCTAATTCTTTCACAGTTATATCAGTATTGTTGTTTTCACAAACAACTGCCTGGTTACTTTCGTCCGAAGCCTGCTGGTTAGAAGGAAGGGAATCTGGAGTGTTGGTAGTTTCCATGGGTATTTCGTGTTCTTTCAGTTCGTTATACGCCTCCATAGCTGCATCTAGATTTGGTTCTGGGGGAATGTTTCCTCGCGCGGCGGCAACGTAGCTGATCGGCAACGTGGACATGGGGCCAGGCCTCTCTCGCTCACCGATCGGTATTTGCGTCACGCGCCGTTGCAAACACTGCGCGCGAACGTGTTCTGTAGAACCACATGCCGAGCATGTTCGTGGTTGCCCTTCGTATATTACGATCGCCCTGTAGCCACAAACCGTGATGTAGGACGGTATGTGTTTCAACATTTCTATTTTGACCTGTCTGACACCGTTCAACACCGGGAAAATGTGAGATTCTGACCACCTTTCCGCGACGTTACTTATTACTGTGCCGTATTCCCTAAGTTGTTCATTAATTGCTTCGGCAGGTATTTCGAATGGCAACTCGAAGATGCGCACCGTTTTCAAACCCATGCCAGCTCGTGAAATGGTGACGTCTCCAATATTTCCGTCTGAATGTTTAAATTTTAAAGTTCCGCCACATGACTCAACGACTTTCTTACACTTTTCAGGGCTTATCAATTTTAAATACACCGTGCTGCTGACTATCGATAAGTGTATTCCTATCAATTCGTCAATAGTAATCTTCATGACGTCTCTTATAAACAACTCAACTTCAAATGATTTTGGTCGGGGAAAGTTCGGGTCAAAGGTTAATCGAAGTGTGTCTTTTCGTGGTGTTCGATCCATTACGTTCGTCTGCAACACATTCTATTCGCCAATATAAACGCTGAAGCGTGCACTCACCGTTTACCTCCGCTCGGCCGCCAAGTAGCGAGTACGTAAACAAAGCGTCCGCATGGCACGGCTGCCCGACGAAGACTGCACCACTGGGGATACAGTAATGACTGCAATATATATATATATATATATATATATATATATATATATATATATATATATATATATGTGTGTGTGTGTGTGTGTGTGTGTGTGTGTGCCGGTGGCGGGCAATGATCCTATCGTTAGTGGGGATGGGTGGGCAAGTTTGAAGCCCTTACTCTTACGGGAATTAGTTTCATAACTACGAGTTTGAGTACTGTGGGCAGGGCGAATCTGGGAATTTGTATCTGACGGGAGGCGTGCTTAGGTAGTCCTTGCAGTTGCGGTGATCACTGTGTCCCCAGTGGTGTAGGGGTCAGCGCAACTGCCTAGAAAACAGGAGACCCGAATTCGAATCCCGGCTGGGTACACATTTTCAGCTTTGCCCAATCGCAGTTGATGTCATATATTCTTTGAATATTGAATAATAACTACTGCAGGATCAGAAGTGACGTCTGTTCTTTCGGAACAGACGCCACATGTATATATAGAAAGCTTTCTGTTACCGTAATTATACGGTTTCAATATCTTTTAATTTTGGTGGTAAGTTATATTTTAAGTGTAAAAGTTATATTTTTAGGCAAATAGAAATGATTTGTGTTTCATTTCCCAGTCACTAGAGATCTAAAATTGGTTGATAACATTGTCTAATTTAACTACATTGTCTGGTGATATATTGAAATCTGATTGTTACTAAGCTGTTCAGTATTGAAATATGGTGCGCCATCAACTTGGTTAAGTTAATAATTTGAAGTCTGAGGCAATGTGTAATATGAATTTCATACATGTGTTGCAGATCGCTCCTGACCGTGTATTCTAGTTAATATTATAAACCCCGACTACGAGAAGGACCTGGGCCCTGTTTAATTGTATGCTCTTCTTACTGCTCTAGCCCCTGCTTCTGCAGTCCTGTTGGAGATTTTAATATCCATCAAGATATATTCTTTTTGTCTGTTGTAATTTATAATTGTATGGTGTAGTTATAAATGTCTCTCGCTGAAGTGTCGCCGACTCCTAATTTGACGTTGTAGATCTCATTGCTTTTGCACCGTTACAGAGAGAGGTTGTGACACCATAATAGTTTAATATTACTACATTTCATCAAAATGTATAAATTTGTTGCATATCGATTTTTTTTCCATAATTGTATTAATGTATGTGTAGTAATGTTCTATGGATGAGGTGTCTTTGAACTCATAAAAGCTTTGAACATTTTTATATTTTATTAATGTATTTTAAAAATGTGTATTTCAATCTTGTGCGGATTGAAATGTTAATAATTTTGAGATTACTTTATTGTAATAGCTTTATAGAGGATCTGGCTTAGGGATTTTATAAATGTATGTGTAATGTAAAAGCCTGTGGGAAGAACTAAAAAACGGAAAGAGCGTGCGTGAATAGAAAAGGTGGGAAAGCACACCAAAAGCAGCGCTGTTGGGCGCTACGAACGTTCTAGTTCAGAGAGTAGTGTCTGAGACTTTGACGGGTAAGCAGCGTGCAGCTGAGACAGTGTTTTATCAGGCCAATATTGCAAGATTTTGTGGAAATGGCCTCGAATGACGAACCCTGTATATTGTGGGCAATGACGCAAATATTGGAGGCTTAACTGTTTTCAATTTCCGACGCCAAGAAGATTGCAAAAACCACAGCACTGAATGAACCAATACTTGTGTAATTGTGCAACGGCAAACCACGCACCTGCTCTTCTCTGCGAACACAGGCAATGCAATCTTTATTACTTTTGTAAGCCAGAGACTCACCTTTGTATGTATTACGAATAACAACCAAATTTCATTTTAACCTGTGTTCCACACGTCATTTTCCTAAGTCACTGACCTATGTAGGTTCTATAAGTGCAAAATATTGTCAGAGTGTCCTAAATATTTAAGAATGCAGTGAAGAAACTGATTTTATTCTTTATAATTGCATTCTTAACAAAAATACGTGTGAATTTTCTCAGACAGCGTTAGATTTATGAACAATCAGCAATTTAGTTAGTTTGTATAATGTGTTTTTTACTGCTTACTGATTCAGAAAGTAGCTTACTCTGTTCAGATTTGGTATATCAGTGTAGACTTTCTGCTTTACAAATTAACTATCCTACAGTCATTCGATTTTACTGAAAGGTAACGATAAAATTAAAGGTAATACAGTCTTATACTGCAACTATTTAGCCTGAAAGTCATCTTGTAAATAAATTATTAATGTAGGAAAAGTGTTCTACTACTAAATCACATAGTTTATATGAAAATATACAGTTGTCACCCATTGTTACAAACAAGTTTGTTAGTGTATATGCAAACAGGCAATTTATGCCTAGAATATACAAAGTTTGATATTTCCTACAAACTGCTTAGACTTACTCCCAAATATTTGATACACCATCTTAAGAGCAGTGTATATTACTGTGGTACATATTTTTCACTTTCTGATTGAAAATAATTAATTTGTATGGTAAATTTTCGTAATCTTACTTTCATAACAGAGTGCATACTTGGATAGTGACAGCTTTTGCTCTTTTGTATGTCTATAACAAAGTTAAAAAATTGTTCACATAGTTGATGCTACTACTTATGAAATCATTTGAAACATTAATTTGACTATATAGTCTGGCGACCGTATTTATTATTAAATTTCTTGGTACCTCAGTACAAAGAAACATTAGTTTTCATATCAGTAGTGTACTAGTTTACAAAGTTTTCTCTTGTATAAAATCTTCGAGAGACGAAAATGTTTGATGCCATTATCCACTAGTAAGCACACGGTAATCCTCTGGGAGGGGTGCGTTACTCTTCAGGAACTTTGCGTAATTGTGGGAAGCGGCTGGGAACGGTGCGGTAGGTGAAAATTTAACGGTGTAAACTTACTGCACGTAACTTGCCATTTACTATAGATTACTTCTGAGTATCCAGGATAGCAGGAACGTTGCAGGTGATAGGCACTTTTGAACCAAATTTCAAACTTCAACATCAGAATGGGAGAAAATTACGGGTCATAGAAAAACCACTCCTTTATTTTTGTTATGAAATGTATACGGAAGAGACAAAGAAACATTCACCTGCCTAATATCGTGTAGGGCACGCATTATTGCCCTAACATGTCGTGCCACAGACTCGGGTGATGTCTGAAGTAGTGCTGGAGGGAATTTTTAACACGCATCATGCAGGGTTGTCCATAAATCATTTATAGTACGAGGGTTTGGAGATCTGAACAACACGTTCGATGGCATCCCAAATATGCTCAATAATGTTCATGCCTGGGGAATTTGGTGGCAAGTGCAGGTGGTGTTCAAACTCATAAGAGTGTTCTGGAGCCTATCTGGACATGTGGGGTGTCGCATTGTCCTGTTGGAATTGCACAAGTCCGTCTAAACCGCTATGGGCATGAATGGATGCAGGTGATCATCCATGATGCATACATAAATGTCACATGTCAAGAGTCGTATCATTATTTGCGCACGCCCCACACAATTACAGAGCCTCCACCAGCTTGAACAGTCCCCTGCTGACATGCAGTGTCCATGGATTCATGAGGTTGTCTCCAGGCCCGTACACGTCCATCTGCTCGATACAACTGGAAACGAGACTCGTCAGACCGGCCAATATGTTTCCAGTCGTCAACGATCCAATGTCTTGTTCACGGGCCCAGCAGGCATGGCGTAAATCTTTGTGTCGTGCAGTCAGCAAGGGCACACGACTGGGCCTTCGGCGCCGAATGTCCACAACGATGATGTTTCGTTGAATGGTTCGCACACCTACACTTTTGATGGCCCATTACTGAAATTGGCAGCTATTTGCTGCGGGGTTGGACTTCTGTCACTTTGAACGATTCTCTACAGACGTCGTTGTTCCCGTTCTTGCAGGATCTTTTTCCTGGCGCAGTGATGTCGGAGATATGATGTTTTACCGGATTACCGATATTCACGGTGCACACATGAAATGGTCGTACGGAAAAATCCCCACCTCATAGCTACCTCGCAGATGCTGTGTCATCTATCGTGCGCCGACTATAACACCACGTTCAGACTCCCTTAAATCGTGATAACCTGCCATTCTAGGAGCAGTAACCGAACTGACGGGTTCGTCAGACTCCTATTGTCTCATATACGTGTTGCCGACCGCAGTGCCGTCCGCTGAGAGTTTACATAACTCTGTGATTGCATACGCACACATATACCAGTTTCTTTGGCTCTTGAGTGTATATGATCTCCGTCGAAGCTCGCTCTATTCTGTTTGTGTATGCGACTTTCTTGTTTAGTGTAGTATTTATACATAAAGCTTGTTGTGCTCTCGTCGCCTTTTGCTGTTTACTCGTCCCGGTCTAGTTGTTAGGAAAGGTACTGGTGCAGGAATCGATGTCAACTGTAACAACTATTCAGATTAATAATACAAGTTTTTCTGACTGAATTTTATGATACTCAACTTTAGAACACATGACTGTTTCTTCTCGCTTCTTGCTTCTCGTGGCGTCGTCCGTAAGATACTAGCTGCGCTATGACCTAGTTACTGCTAAGTTCGTAGCCGCGATCAGACTTAGTACTGTCCTAGTTCTGTCTTCGTAGCTGCCCAGTAACTGTCAGAGTTCTCACTAGTAACTGTCGTATTCTTGAATAGTAACTGCCGGGCGTCCAGACGTATGTCGTCCTAGATATAGCCGCTTGTAGAGGGCGCGCATCATCGGTTACTCCCTCCAGGATGCGCGGCGCCTGCTTGCGATTGGCTTTCGGTCGATCACTGCCTTCGCCACGATCGTTCTCTACGTCTGGTGTGTTGCGCTGACTTTACGCCACAACAAAACTGTTTTAGATTACTTTTATATCTCCATTTTTAGGGATTGTGCTTTTTCGTGCTGCATATCTACCAACTGTCTTTTACCAAATGTGCAACTGTGTCGCTTGTTGCTTTGTTTTCGGTTCATTTATAACATTAATTGTTTATCTGTAAGTGTGCATGTTTCCTCTAAAAGGTTCATATATGTTTCCTTTCTCTCCCTTGTGATGATTTTTAAAATCAAATGTTTGTATAGCTTATGGGACTTAACTACGGGGTCATCAGGCCCTAAACTTACAAACTACTTATGAACTAGCTTAAACTAAAGACGGCACAAACATCCATGCCCGAGGGGGGGATTCGAACCCCCGACCGCAGCGGCCGTGCAGACCGTGACTGGCACGCCGCAGACCACTCGGCCATCGCGGCCAGATATTATTTTTAAGTGTAGTTGATATATCTGCTGTGAAAGTTTACTTCATTGAAGATATGTATTGAATTCGAAAGGGGTGTTGTCGCTTTTGTGAGTATGCAGTTTGAACCTCAGATGAATAAGCCATTCATTTCGTAACAGAACTCCCACAACCATCTCCCATACAGCATGATATACAATATAGACAAAAAAAATAACGATACCAGCAATCCATCAAATAAACAGTTGCATTGTGAGGTTGTGACATATTCAACAGCGGATAAATGCGACAAAAATTAATGTCAGGTTTAAACGGAAATTAACGCTGTATTCGATACACGCTGTAATAGTATTTTATTGAAAGAGAATGAGAATTTAATTTACAAATTTCATAAAAAATAGTTTTGAAATATTTTAAATAAGTTTATTTCCGTCAACAGTTGCAATATAATTGTTTAATAACATGTTTCGATCACTTGGATCATCTTCAGATCTTATTGTTGCGTCCGCAACTCGTCTGGCTGAGTACTAATCCGCAAATGAAGCATGTTAGCGCCAAAGATGATTGGGAATTACCGTACTTTCTGCATTTTACTTCATTCATGGTATGTGTCCATAAATGTGCCAAGTGCCTGATGATGCATGTTTTACACAATCTGTACGTTCCCATTCACTGACAGTTGTATCTGCTTTATCGCATCTAAATATGTATTTCAACACCAAATAAATATTAGCAAAACAAAATATAATTTTCAAAATGAATCTTACCTAGATATTTAGCTGTATTTCACGAAAGAATGACCACAACCTCAGGTAATTGTTCAAAACACGCACACTACTAATGAAGGATTAGATTAATACTTGTTCCATAGATAATATATACGACATTTCGTACTAATGTGGAACGTGTCAGTAAAGGTCAACCGCGGTGGAGTAGCCGAGCGGTCTAAAGCGTCTCGCTGCGGAGCGTGCGGTTGCTCGCTGTGGAGGTTCGAGTCCTCCCTGGGGCATGGGTGTGTGTGTGTGTGTGTGTGTGTGTGTGTGTGTGTGTGTGTTGTCCTTAGGTTAGTTTACCTAGGTTTAAGTAGTTTGTAAGCTACGGACTGATGACCACGCAGTTTGGTCCGATAGATTTACAAACATTTGAACATTTTTGAAGTAAAGGTCATCGTACATGTACAGTCACCGCTCAGTCACATGTCACACGCTCTGGGCCTGTTCGTGTAGAATCTGCTTCGACTGCTACCGACGCTCGAAAACACTTATTCTTCGAAATATAAGCGTCACAAAGGTATCATGCGAATTGACGCAATCGGCATTAAGGGGTTAATGGGAGAAGAACCTACGAGATCGGTCAACGGTTTGGAATATATTAATTATTCAATGACATTTGATTCCAAAATTAAATCCTTCTACAGGTTATGATGCACAATTAAAGAATCTTAAATAACTCAGATCGTACTGAGCTAGTAAAAAACATTTATAGATCAAGGCAGTCTCTTCATTCTTTTATCGGGAAGAGTAGAGGACAGAAAAAGAAAGGCGTACAAACAAAGCAGCATAAATTATTTTTCTAAGTTCGACTTTGTGACCCACAACTTTAGTGCCATTCAGAGGAATTCCATATGACTTGGCATAACTTATAAAAGCTATGGTCAGTCAACATATATGAGGGGGAGTTGGAAGATAGGTTTTCCTGTCGACTGTGGGCAGAGTTGTGTATGAAAGGAAAAAAAAAAAAATAGAATGAGACATTACAGACATATCGTTATTTTTCTACATAATTTCCAAGTACATTGAGACGTTTTTCAAACCGCTTTATAAGCTTCAAAAATCCGTACAGGACAAAATCAGGCCGTTGCATCGGAAGAAGCGTTGAACGGCTATGGAGTGGAAACATCCGTCTTCACCTGTTCGAAAGAAGTTCAAAAGCACTCTGTCTGCAGGTAAAGTGTACCCACCGTTTTCTGGGACGCCAAAGGAGTTTTGTTGCTGGACTTTTTGGAGGATCCAACCACCAATGTTGCGCGCTACTGTGCCACTCTGTCGAAATGGAAAGAGGTGATTCGGAAAAAGCGGCCTGGCCTTCTTAGATCTGGCGTTCGGCTGTTGGATGACAATGTGAGACCACACTCGGCGACGGCAACGCAATACCACATTGCAATTCTTGGTTGGAAACAATGCTGACGTCAAACAAGTTGTTCGACGCTTCTTCCGTATGCAACACTTATTTTTTCCTGGACGGCCTTATGAAGCTTATAAAGCGATTTGACAAATGTCCCAATCAACTTGGAAATTATGTAGAATAATAAAGATATGTCTTATCTTTAATTTCTCATTCTATTTTTTTTCCTCTCATATGCAACTCTCACCACTGTCGACAGGGGAAACTTATTTTTCAACTTCCCTCGTACAAAAAAAATCTATAGGTGATTAGTGTCATTTATAGCATCGCACTGAAAGTTACGTTCGTGTTATGCGTTGCTGATTGTACAGGAAAGGGTGACAGAAATTGTGTTTCATTGGGTCGCAGTAACGCGTGGGGAAGCAGCGCCTAAGAATGAAGCAGCAAACGGCCGCTGTAAGTATAGCTGGCTGTGATTGGCAGGATTTGTCTGCAGGCACGCCGCGCTCTGTTATTCACGCCCCGGCGTCAGGAATGAACATCGCTACTCACCTGCAAATCCGCGACACCTCCAAACTTTCCTCAAACCAGCTTTTTCTACGCACGCTGTGCGCTTCTCATTTTCAGATAGACATCAAGTTTCACCTGTGGCCATATTGGTTATTTGGTACGTATGGAGTCTCCATACCAGGCAAAATATTAGATACGCCGTTAAAAGAACACATTGGTCCCTTTAGAATGCTCCGATGGTGTAGAACTGATAGCAGGCGGTTACGTGACCCTCCAATGCTGAATTAGCTTTATAGGGATTTATTGTCAGAAAAGTACAAAATGTATCGAGAGTATCACACAAATCAGTGACAGTATACAATAAGTTTTGTGAAGCAGTTAGTTCCAAACTGGCGGCTGTCCAGCGTTTTTGCGATGACGTCTCCGTTTTCTAAGGGTACACGGGATGACAAACAGCTCCTTAAGTTTTGAATTATAATAAGCCAATGAATGTCGTTCGATTATATATAATAACAGATATAGAGATACGCAGGAGTTTATCAATATATTGCTTTCTGACCACATTGCGAACTTCTGCGAAAAGGTTGCCTACAAATCCGCCTGGTAGTTGTTAATAACACAAGAACGATGCAATAAAAAACAAAAATCTTACATACTTCCGCAGACAATTTATTGTTAAACAAATATTCACAATATCAAGTGAATCGGTTGAAAATTGTCTGAGGTATGAGCAATACTTTTAATATACGATGCCTGCACCATAAAACTGGTAATCCACATTATACTCCTGCTCTTGCATTCCTTTTCTGCTTGCTCTTGAAGCGATCGTTGCCTATTGTACTCGATCAGACAGCGATCTCTCTGCAAGTTTTATGCACTGTTTTTGTCAATCTGCAGGCACACTTCGCTGCTGATCGGGTAGATTTCCAGTTCCATTGCTTTCATTATGTGCAAAAATGATGAAACCCCGCCATTGAACACTTAATACCCATAGCTATACCAAGACTGTTTTACCACTCGAAATGGATTTCGGGGTCAACGCCCACACAGTCGAGTTGAAGCTTTCTTCACTGTTTCGAATGTATTCGCCGATGTATCGCTTTAGAAGATCTCCACTGGTCAGTTTTCCAGAGACTGGTTTGATAGCTTCATACAGCTTCTAGAGTGGCCTAACACATGAAATCATGGCAGTGGTGTGGTGTATGCGTTGCAGAATATTGTATGGAATCTGCGCAGTAAAACAAACCATATGATCGTTAACCCCCGGGCTCATATGCCTCAAAGGAAAGTGATGTAAGAATGGCGATTTCATAGTCAATAGCATTTCAGAGCAGCGACAGCCATTACAATTACAGCATTACGGCGCAGCTCCAAATTTCTGGCAGTCGTATGGAAAGTTCTGAAGTGATCGTCATACCAAAATAATAGTGGCTGTCAAAAGTTAGGAATAATGCGTGAAAGAATTTGTATCTATTTTCGAGTGGGCACTGCGTCTTCTAATAAGTTATTAATGGTTGGTAGATGAAATAACAGCCAAACAGTTGCCTAAAACGTGTTTATTAAACCTTTAACTTGATTTCGATAAATACAAGGTGCGTCTGAAAAGTTCGGCGAATGGTCCCATATTTTAGCCGCGGCGGAATAGCCGTGCGCACTGAGGCGCCGTGCCGGCCGCGGTGGCCGAGGAGACTAAGGCGCTTCAGTCACGGTCAGCACGGCCACTACGGTCGGGGGTTCGAATCCCCCCTCGGGCATGGATATTTGTGCCGTCCTAGTTCGTAAGTAGTTCATAAGTAGTTTGTAAGTTTAGGGACTGATGACCCCGTAGTTAAGTCCCATAGACTATACAAACATTGGAACATTTTTTTATTTGCTGCGGTGCGCTCGGCCGTTCGCAGGGGAGGTTCGAGTTCTCCCTCGGGCATGTGTGTGTGTGTGTGTGTGTATGTGTGTGTGTGTGTGTGTGTGTGTGTGTGTGTTGTCCTTAGGTTAATTTAAGTAGTTTGTAAACCTGGGAACTACTAACCAAGCGGTTAAGTCCCATAGATTTACAAACATTTGAAAATATTTTGGTCCTATATTTTATAAACTGCGCTGGCGAGGATGAGGTGCCCGTGCATACACATCGAGCCGGCCGCGGTGGCCGAGGCGACTGAGGCGCTTCAGTCACGGTCTGCACGGCCACTACGGTCGGGGGTTCGAATCCCCCCTCGGGCATGGATATTTGTGCCGTCCTAGTTCGTAAGTAGTTCATAAGTAGTTTGTAAGTTTAGGGACTGATGACCCCGTAGTTAAGTCCCATAGACTATACAAACATTTGAACATACACATCGAGGGACATGTCAACAAGCGCCACGTATCGTGTAAAGCACTGCAGTGAAGCGGTGGTACACGCTGCGACCCACCTAAAGGATCAGTGTGAGAACTCGTGTCATTGCAACATGGAGCAAGGCGTTAACATCAAGTTTAGTTTCAAATTAGGCAAAACGCTGACGGCGACCCATGGGATGTTAGTGCAAGTGTATGATGTTGACTCAGTGAGTAAAACTGTGTGTTTGAGTGGATGAGCCTCGTTCGGGTCCACCGTCCACACTCACAGTCCCAGACAACATGAAAGAGTGCGACGGATGCTTGCGGGTGATCGGCGGCTGTCTTTTGAATGATAGCAAACGAGTTGAAGATCAGAAACGGTTGCAGAGATCGAACAACAAATGACTTCGGTACTTCGAGCAATTCCACAAGAAGCGTTTGCTGACAGTTTCCAAATGTTCAAATGTTTGTATAGTCTATGGGACTTAACTACGGGGTCATCAGTCCCTAAACTTACAAACTACTTATGAACTACTTACGAACTAGGGCGGCACAAATATCCATGCCCGAGAGGGGATTCGAACCCCCGACCGTAGTGGCCGTGCAGACCGTGACTGGAGCGCCTTAGTCTCCTCGGCCACCGCGGCCGGCTGACAGTTTCCAACAGCTGTACAACCGATGTCAGTGTATTGTAGCCAATGGTCAATACTTCGAAGGTCAGTAAAGGTATTTTGATGGTAGTTCTTGTTTCGTAGGCCGCGGCGGATTAGTCGTGCATGCTGAAGCGCCGTGCTGCGGTGCGCGAGGTCGTTCGCCGTCGGGGGTTCGAGTGCCCCCTAGGGCATGAGTGTTTGTGTTGTCCTTAGGTTAGTTTAACTTAGTTTAAGTAGTTTGTAAACTACGGACTAATAACCCATTAGTTGAGTCCGATAGATTTACAAACATTTTTTTAATTTATTGTTTCCTATATTTCCTGAGACCATCCACTGAACTTCCCTTGTATAAATTGGTCGTGTGACACAATCAAGTGCTTATCGGTTCATGGCGAGCTTCGTATATCAGTGTCGATGGTTACATTTATCCTACGACAACTAAATTTTATTATTTTAATTGTGTATTTTTACCGCTGACACCGATGTACTACACGCACTTTGAACTGAAAGAGCTGTTTTCAGTGTCATTTACATTAATTGTACGGGTCATACGTATATTCTAAACAAATTGAAGGTATATGTTTCGAAACCGTGATCAACGATTAATAAAGAATGATTGGCTATTATTTCATTCACGGATTGTTAACATACACTGTTGCCGAATAAAAGCCAATTTAAAAGTATTAAAATGTTGTTAATAATCGGTTATAACTATCGATATGTAAGGTGAGAGCTCGTTTGAAATCAAACGTTTGTTAACCCGCGAGAAATCGCGCCTTTAAAAGTTACGCAATCGATCGCGTGTATATCATTTTGCTGACAGTCAAAGAACAGTTTGTAATGTACTTAATATGTCTAAATAAGTATTTCTAGTTGCGTTAATAAGAAAACACAAATATCTGACTATTTAAAATTGGTAAAATGCAGATTGTTTTAAAATTAATTTGAGCAAAATGCTCACGCGCGAGTCTCGCTGGTTAAGCTTATGGGACATCAGTCCCTAAACTTAAAACCAACGTATAAACTAACGTAATCTAAAGACAATACAAACATCCACGCCCGAGGGTGGATTCGGACCCCCGACGGGGAACGTCCTCGCGCATCGGAGCATAGCGCCCCAATGCGCTCGGCCACTCCGCCGCTGCCAGCTCGTTCAGTATGAGACTGTAATTTTAGTGGTGTATGCAGCTACAGCAAACGAAATAAACCAAAGAAACATCGTATTTTTCATTTATCTATAGATTTTTAGACTGACTTACATTTCACAGACTACATAGGTGCATTTTTCCGAACTGAATCAATGTCACACGTAATATGAGAAATACTGCTACGGAGCAATTCAACTAGTTAATCTACTTCCTAGCCAGGCGGGGATTGCGCGTCCTCTGCGGCCAGAGCCAGAGATTCGAGTATTCCTTCGGGCATGGGCGTGTGTGTTGTCCTTAGCACAATTTAGTTTTACATCTACATACATACTCCGCAATCCATCGTAAGGTGCGTGGCGAAGGGTACACTGTACCACTACTAGGCATTTCCTTTCCTATTCCACTCCCAAATAGAACGAGGAAAAAAAAAAAGAATGCCTATATGCCTCCGTACGAGCTCTAATTTCTCTTATCTTGTCTTTGTGATCACTACGCGAAATGTAAGTAGGCGGCAGCAAGATCGTACTACCCGCAGCTTCAAATTCCGGCCCTCTAAATTTCCTCAACAGAAATTCACGAAAAGAACGTCGTCTTTCCTCCAGCGATCCCAATTTGAGTTTGCGGAGCATTTCCGTGACACTCGTGCATTGGTCGAACTTACCAGTAACAAACCTAGCTTCTCGCCTCTGAACTGCTTCTATGTCTTCCTTTAAACTGATCTGCTGCGGGTCCCAAACACTTGAGCAATACTCAAGACGTGGTTGTACAAGCGTTTTATACGCTGTCTAATTTACAGATGAAGTACATCTTCCCAAAATTCTCCCAATAAACCGAAGTCGCTTGTCCGCCTTACTCACAACTGTCCTTAGATATTCGTTCCATTTCATATCGCTCTGCAACGCTACGCCTAGATATTTGAACGACGCGACAGCATCAAGAAGCTCACTACTAATGCTGTATTCGAACATTATGGGATTTTTTTTTCCTACTCATGCGCATCACCTTACATTTTTCTACATTGAGAGCTAGCTGCCATTCTTCGCACCAACTAGAAATTTTGTCTAAGTCATCCTGTATGCTACTACAGTCAGTTACAGACGACGCCCTCCCATATACCACAGCATCATCAGCAAACAGCCGCAAATTACAACTTACTCTGTCTATCAGATCATTTATATAGTAGAAAATAATAGCGGTCCTATCACACTCCCCTGGGGCACGCCTGACGATACACTCGTCTCAGATGAACACTCGCAGTCGAGAACAACGTACTGCGTTCTATTACTTAGGGAGTCTTCCAGCCAGTCACAGATCTGTGAACCTATTCACAGTGTAGTAGTGGGTAAGTCTAGGGACCGATGACCTCAGCATTTTGGTCCCTTAGTTGCACAATTTTTGAAATTTTTGGCATCTATTTTCAAATTAAAAAGGAAAGTTTGATAGAATGCTTCATTAACTATACTGGCTAACTATAATTGCACAATATTTTGAACTGTCGTATTAAATTGAACTCTACTGTCAGTACTTCACAAAATGGGTAAGACGTAGTGACGTGTGCCATTATAAATGTCGTCGCTTATACACTGAAGAGCCAGAGAAACTGGTACACCTGTGTGATGTACAGTGTCTCCGTGCGCACCCAGAAGAGGCGCAACATGACGCGGCATGGACTCGACTAATGGCTCAAGTACTGCTGGAGGGAGATGGGAAATGTAGCTCCTTTTACAGAACCGTTCATTTATACATCTACACGGATACTCTGCAAATCACATTGAAGTGCATGGCTTAGGGTTCATCTCACCACTTTTATGATATTTCTCTATAGTTCCACTCTCTAATAGCTCGCGGGAAAAAGGAACACCTACATCTTTTTGTTTTCGATCTGATTTCTCTTATTTTATTATGATGGCCATGTCTCCCTATGTAGGTTGGTGCTTACAATATATGTTATCATTCTTAAGATTATTTTGGTGAAAGAAATTTCGCAAATAGATCTTGTCGCAACAACTAAGGCCTTTCTTTTAATGATTTCCACGCCAACTAGTGCATCATTTCCGTGACTCTCTCTCCCTTACATCGCGATAATACAAAATGAGCTGCCCTTCTCTGAATTTCTGAATAGTTCGTTCAATGAACTAGTTCGTTCAGTTAACCACAAACTTCACGTTATTAAAAAAAGAAAGAAAAACTTCACCCATTGTTTCATCCTCTTACTTGAAATTCCAAAAACTTTGAAATACTCATTTTTTAATGTTTGATTGAAATACCATAAACGAATTTTCTTAGTTCTAGATCAAAAAATTGCGTTGATAGACATACTTTTCATCCCTTTTATATATGAAGATTAATTTAAAAAATCCGTCTGACGTACATTCTCCTTGCAAGTGAGCTAGCAGAACTGTTTCGGTTTTCCCGTGGCCAGCGAGAAAGACAGGTTTGGGCACTTAGCCAGGTGAAGTGACAAGAGTAGTGCTGAGGCAACACGATCGCTAGCTGATGGCTGGTCGCTGGGGCACAGCCCACTGTCTCTTAGCACTACTGTACTGCTCTTGTCACGTCAGTGCCCAGGCCTGTCTTTCTCGCTGGCCTCGCGGCCTTCCGATCTAACGTAATACGCGCGGTTCGGCTAGTTCATCAACTGATCTAAGTGTATTATTTCGGTCTTTGGATATGACTTAGTTCGAGTAAATTCTTTTTCTTATGGTTTTATGGCGTAAAACTACTGAGGTCATAAGTGCCGAAGTCAGAACATAGTTAAAACGCAGGACGATGCAAAGGCAAATAAAAGGAGAATGCTCTTTGCAGTCAGTCTACTTTCTAAAGGAATAAGTAAAAAACTAGGCAATCCCTACGTAGATTTCTATTTACTGTAGGAACATGGCTGGATTTCCTGTCTGGGGAATGTTAAATTTCCTTCGCCATATTGCTACGGCGTATAAAAAGTAAAACGTGATCTGCAGACAACGTGTCCTCTGCTAAGATATCAGGCAACTTTGACGGGAAAAATGTACTTTGACGCAGACAACGAAAAAAAAAAAAAAAAATAAAATAAAATAAAAAAAAAAAAAATCGGCATTCAACTAGAAGGTGGTCTACTGTCAATTGCTGAAAACGGTGACCACAAATAGGAGCAGGGTCACCACTTAGTAAATGGCGGTGGCTGAAACGGCAGTGTTCTTTACGTAACCGGACGAGACTGACCTCTTCGCGACGAAGAGGTCGAGAGGAGGTCGGCCAAAAAGTTGGAAGATGTTTAACCCTTTCATTCCCAGTGCTGTTCCTGGACAACAACCTATTAAAAGTTGATTTATACCGTATTTTGTGCATCAGTCCTTGAATTTGCATTTTTGTTTATTAACAACATGCGTCTAGTACATTTTGCCGCTTGGTACAGCGTGTAGCCACTTCTAAGGCATTAATCTGTCCATCTTGGAAGTTTGTTGTGTTGCCGTCAGTACGTGGCTGAAAGTATGAGCATGAGTGCGGTTCATTTTATCCCAGCAATGAAATTGTCTTGTCTTTGGTGCTGTGACGAAGATTGTGCTAGCATTATTGATCTGGTAGAGTTAAATATCAAGAAAATAACGTCCAAGTAATAAAATACCTGGATACAAACGTCTGTGTTGTGAATGAGATAGATGACATTAAAAATCAATAGTTAGATAAAAAATTTTAAAACATATTTTGATGTTTACTGCAAAGTATTAATACAGAAAACACCGAATTTTAATTTTTCCAAAGCTGATTTCATAATGTGGGACTGAAAAGGTTAATGTCCCGAAGTTTGTTTCCTTCAAAAGAAGACCGAAGGGAGCGTCAGAGCGATATCACTTGTCCAGAGACACTGACGCGGACATCATCTGAGGGGATGAGGGCTGCATCCTTTGCAGCAAAATCCGCTTTCTCGTTCCCCGACACACCGACGTGGCCAGGAACCCACTGTCAATGAGGGAGTGAAAGAATGCCTGGATTCTATGTACCAAGGGGTGTATCGCATACAGCAGGCAAAGGCTCTGGAGAGCACTCAGAGAATATGAGCAGATGACACTATTAGAGAGCTTGTGTCGCCTGATGTATTGTATGGCCTGATAGAGGGCAAAGAGTTCCACAGTAAAGATTGAGCACTGGTCAGAACGACGATATTGGAAAGAATCGTCGCCAAGTACGAAAGCACCCCCAACACCATGGTCGGTCTTGGAACCATCGGTGTAGAAAAAGAAATTTTGCCGAAGCTCTGGGCAAGAAACTGGCTGCGATACACCGAACCTGGGGTAGTGTCTTTGGGGAGTGAATAGAGTGCAAGGTTAACAGAGACGTCAGAACTCAGCCAGGGACGTGAAGGATCCACGCCCATCGAGAATGTGACAGGGAGTGTATAGTCAATCCGCCGAAACAGCAACAGAAAGAGAATTCCTGGAGGTAGTAGAGAAGGGCGACTAGCTGCGTACTGACGGTCCAGGAAATCATCGAAAAATACAGCGTAAGATGGATGATCGCGCATAGATGATAACCGGTACGCGCAGCAGGGGCTAGGGAGGATTTCCCGACGATAGGACAGCGATAATTCTGCAGCTTCAGAATAGAGGCTCCAACAGAACTGGTATAAAAAGCCCCTGTGGCTAGGCGAATTCCATGGTGATGGATCGTTTTGAGACGACGTAAAATGGACGAGCGTGCAGATGAATAGACAATACACCCATAGTCCAGTTTTGAACGGTCAAGGGATCGGTACAAGCGAAGAAGGGTGGTCCTATCAGCTCCCCAAGAAGTACCACACAGTGCAAGTTGTAGATTGAGAGAACGAGTGCAACGAGCTGCCAGGTAAAAAACGTGGGCCGACCAGCAGAGTTTCCTGTCAAACTCTAGCCCCAGGAATCGAATTGTATTAACAAACTAAAGGGAGAGTGGGCCAAGATGAAGGGATGGTGGCTGAAATTCACTACGCCGCCAGAAATTCATACACACTGTCTTGTCAGCGGAAAAACGAAAGCTATTATTGATGCTCCATGAAGAGAAACGGTTAAGACAATTCTGAAGGCGCCTCTCAAGTAGACAAGTTCGTTGAGAGCTGCAGTAAATTGCAAAGTCATCAACGAATAAAGAAGCTAAAATACCTGGCACAAGACAGTCAATGATAGGGTTTATTGTGATGGCAAAAAGAACTACACTTAACAGTGAGCCCTGAGGTACACCGTTCTCTTGAGAAAAAGTATTTGACAGAACCGAGCCCACACGTACTTTAAAAACCCGATCTTGTAAGCAGTGCTGAATAAAAATGGGTAGGCGACCCCGGAATTTCCAAGTATGTAATGTTTGGAGGATACCTTTTCTCCAAATGGTGTTTTATGCCTTCTCCAAATCGAAAAACACAGCCACTGTTCGGCGCTTCCGCAAAAAATTGTTCATAACATGGGTTGAAAGGGCGACAAGGTGGTCAGCGGTGGAGCGGCATTGGGCATTAGTAAGGAAATTCCGAGAGTCAAGCAACCGTACCAACCGACCGTTAATCATTCGTTCCATAACTTTGCAAATGCTCCTGGTGAGGGAAATTTGACGGTAGCTGGAAGAAAGATGTTTGTCTTTCCCAGGTTTAGGTATGGGAGTGACTATGGCTTCGCCCTAGCGACTAGGGAACGTACCGTCCGTCCAGATGCGGTTATAGGTTCGAAGAAGAAAGCTCAGACCCTCAGGAGAAACGTGTCTTAACATTTGTACATGGATGCCATCTGGGCCTGGAGATGCGGGTCGAGATGAAGAGAGTGCCCGATGAAGCTCCCTCACGGTAAACTCGGGGTTGGAGCATTCACCATTCTGAGAGAAAGATATCGCCTTCGCTTCTACCGCCCGTTTACGAGGGAGGAAAGCGGAAGGGTAGAGTGTGGAACTGGAAAATATAAACAAAATTGCGGCCCAGAATGTTAGAGGTGTCGCATTTTGTTAAAACTAGAACCCCACTCTTTTTCGAGGCATGAGGATAGCATTTTTATTTCATGTTTTAAAATATTAGTTTCTGAAATGTTGGTTAATATTGCTAGGATTTTGTTATTTTAATAAGTTATTATTGTATTTATGAATGTGGCAATAAGTACGACTTCTCCGCTACGCCACTGTCCCTTTGAGAATGTGTACTTGTTTTACTTTTAAGTGGATGTGCGAGAGTCTAATGGCTGTCTGAATATGGGTAGTAATAGCTCGCTTTGCATGGTTCTCTCTGGCTCAGAGTCGATAGTTAGTCGTTATCAACCTCCGCTGCTGATTCTACCAAAGAGATTTCTACACCCTTTGGTTACAAGCCAGTCGCGAGCCCTCTCGAGGGCGAGTCTCTCCCCCACCACCTCGTTTCTAGTGGTTTTTGCCAGTCTCCAGTAGCTTCACGCCACCGTGGCTGCTCAATCTTCTGTTTGTGCACGGATTGTGGTAAGGTTGGTTCTGCTCTTGTGTCCGCGGAGATGGTAGCGCCGGCCGCGGTGGCCGAGGAGACTGAGGCGCTCCAGTCACGGTGTGCACGGCCACTACGGTCGGGGGTTCGAATGCCCCCTCGGGCATGGATATTTGTGCCGTCCTAGTTCGTAATTAGTTAATAAGTAGTTTGTAAGTTTAGGGACTGATGACCCCGTAGTTAAGTCCCATAGACTATACAAACATTTGAACATTTGAGATGGTAGCGATTCGTTGTCTAGCATGTTTAACTTAGATGGCTAAATGATGATGTGGCAAGTTCAGAAATATTTAGCGAAGCGTGGAATGTATATCGGAAAGATAGATCTGATACAACTGGAGGAGGAGTGTTCATCGCTGTGGACAAAGATATTGTTTCTACTGAGATCGAGGTTGAAAGTAACTGTGAAGTTATCTGGGCACGCATAACAGGTCTAAAAGAAGTAAAGTTAATAGTTGGGTGTTTTTACCGGCCCCCCAGTGCTGCTGTAGCAGTTTTAGAATCATTCAAGGAAAGTCTACACCAGGTAGTGCATAGGTATCCGGGCCATGCAATATTAGTCGGAGGTGACTTCAACCTTAAGAGTATAGATTGGGACCTCGCTAGTTACATTTCAGGCGGTACAGACAAGCAGTCTTGCGAGCTACTTTTGAACACATTCTCCGAAAACTGTCTTGAGCAGTTAAACCGGCAACCCACGCGCAATGGAAATATTCTAGACCTTATAGCCACAAACAGGCCTGACCTTATTAACGATGTCTGTGTAGAGACAGGAATTAGTGATCATGATATCGTCATAGCGTCGATGGTCACCAAAGTTCATAAACCAGTCAAGAAGGCTAGGAGCGTGTTTTTGTTGGGAAAAGCCGACAAGCAAAGGTTACGATCGCACTTAGAAACTGAATGGGCATCGTTTAATTCTGCGACTATGGATGTAGAGGAATTGTGGACTAAATTTAAATGCATTGTTAATGAAGGGTTAGAGAAATATGTGCCAGTAAAGACGATTAAGGATGGAAAAGATCCACCGTGGTATAATAATAATGTTAGAAAGCTGCTGAGAAAGCAAAGGCTGTTGCACTCTCGATTCAAAAAAGTACACGCAAATGATGACAGGCAAAAGTTAGTAGAGATTCGTGCGTCTATAAAAAGATCGATGCGTGAAGCATACAATAATTATCACAGCCATACCTTAGCAAAAGATCTTTCCGAGAACCCGAAAAAATTCTGGTCCTACGTAAAATCGATAAGCGGGTCAAAGCCCACTGTCCAGTCACTAGTTGATCATTCCGGGGCAGTAATAGAAGAAAGCAAACGGAAAGCTGAAGTTCTAAATTTAACCTTTAAGAAATCTTTCACGCAGGAGGACCGCACAAATATACCATCATTTGATCAACGTACTAATTCCGAAATGGGGGACATAGCAATAGGTATTTCCGGTGTAGAGAAGCAGCTGAGAGAGCTCAATACGAAAAAGTCTGCTGGTCCGGATGGAATACCAGTTCGGTTTTACAAAGACTATTCTGCGGCATTGGCCCCCTACTTAGCTTGCATTTACAGCGAATCTCTAATTCAGCGCAAAGTTCCTAGTGATTGGAAAAAAGCACAGGTGACTCCCGTGTATAAGAAAGGAAAGAGAACTGACCCATACAATTACAGGCCAATATCGTTGACATCGGTTTCATGTAGAATTTTGGAGCATATTCTCAGTTCGAATATAGTAAATTTCCTTGAAACGGAAAAGCTTCTTTCCATGAATCAGCACGGGTTTAGGAAACATCGTTCATGTGAAACTCAGCTTGCCCTTTTCTCACATGACATCTTGCGAGCCATGGACGAAGGGCAACAGGCGGATTGTGTTTTTCTCGACTTCAAAAAGGCGTTCGACACGGTGCCACACTGCAGACTGCTAACGAAGATACGAGCTTATGGAATAGGTTCACAGATTTGTGACTGGCTGGAAGACTTCCTAAGTAATAGAACGCAGTACGTTGTTCTCGACGGCGAGTGTTCATCAGAGACGAGTGTATCGTCAGGCGTGCCCCAGGGGAGTGTGATAGGACCGCTATTATTTTCTATCTACATAAATGATCTGATAGACAGAGTAAGTTGTAATTTGCGGCTGCTTGCTGATGATGCTGTGGTGTATGGGAGGGTGTCGTCTGTAACTGACTGTAATAGCATACAGGTTGACTTAGACAAAATTTCTAGTTGGTGCGAAGAATGGCAGCTAGCTCTCAATGTAGAAAAATGTAAGGTGATGCGCATGAGTAGAAAAAACAATCCTATAATGTTCGAATACAGCATCAGTAGTGAGCTTCTTGATGCGGTCGCGTCGTTCAAATATCTAGGCGTAACATTGCAGAGCGATATGAAATGGAACGAGCATGTAAGGACAGTTGTGAGTAAGGCAGACAGCCGACTTCGGTTTATTGGGAGAATTTTGGGAAGATGTACTTCACCTGTAAAGGAGACCGCGTATAAAACGCTTGTACGACCACGTCTTGAGTATTGCTCAAGTATTTGGGACCCGCAGCAGATCGGTTTGAAGGAAGACATAGAGGCGGTTCAGAGGCGAGCAGCTAGATTTGTTACCGGTAGGTTCGACCAATGCGCGAGTGTCACGGAAATGCTCCGGCAACTCAATTGGGGATCGCTGGAAGAAAGACGACGTTCTTTTCGTGAATTTCTGTTAAGTAAATTTAGAGGGCCGGAATTTGAAGCTGAGTGTAGTACGATCTTGCTGCCGCCTACTTACATTTCGCGTAAAGATCACAAAGACAAGATAAGAGAAATTAGGGCTCGTACGGAGGCATATAGGCATTCTTTTTTTCCTCGTTCAATTTGGGAATGGAATAGGAAAGGAAATGCCTAGTAGTGGTACAGTGTACCCTCCGCCACGCACCTTACGGTGAATTGCGGAGTATGTATGTAGATGTAGATGTAGATTCATTTTTCCGAATATATTTTCCGATCGTGTGTGGAAATGTGTTCTACTTTTTCAATCCAGTGATTTCCAACAGATAAACGCGGTGTATGTGTTACTAGTTGCAGTTTGATAATGGCCTGGTATATTCAAACCTTTTGTGATTACGTGGCGGTGTACGAACTCTGTGTAAATTCTTTCTAGCTTTGTGGGGCCCGATTTCTAACAGACGATATTTTCATTTTTGTACAGTGCATGTAAAATCTTTCTTATCGTTTCCTTCTGTGAGTGATATGTGTTCCAAGTGGTTGGTTCTTAGAACAAAGCCTTCAGCTTCCACTATTGTTTGTTCCATGGTCATCAGACAAGTAACTATGCGTGTATCCTTCTGATTTCCACTAACATTTCGCGATCTTCTCTTCTCGCCTATTTTAATTTTGCTGTTTCTTTTCCAAACTGGTAGTATGCACTCAGTCTTTGTCAGCAATTATCTCCCAGCCCCGTACAACCTCCTTCAATAGCTTGCTTATGAAACTGAATATATTTCTAAGGGTTGTATGCCGTAGTTTTTATTCTCATTTTTCCGTCTTTGTAATTATTTCACTTTTCTGGTTTTTTTGAGGCTGGACTTCATCCGTCTCTGTAATCACTCCCTATCGCGTGTAGCTACATTTCATTCGCTTCCTTATGCAATTCTAAACATTTCCATGGGTTGCATGCCGAAGTTTTTATTTTTATTTTTTCGTCTTTGTAAATACTTCACTTTTCCGGGTTTCGAGACTGGACTTCTTCCGTCTCTGTGAACGCTCCCAATCGCATATTGATGCATTTCAGTAGTTTTCTTATGAAATTCTACGCAGTTCTAGGGGTTGCATGCCATAGTTAATTTGTACTCCGCGCGAGTAACCATAAAATGTAGGCATCGATACTCGCGCAGAGTACATTTGTGTTCCAAACACGTCAACAAAGACCTAAGTCTTTCCTACGAGAAGATCTGTAGAGATTTTCATGCGTCACTTTCCACAGGTTCAGGTTTGAACATGAACAGTAGACTCAAAGAATTTCAGGCCCGCCAATGTTACCAACAATGAGAAAATAAAGTTTAGAATGACAGTGGAGCACATTTGTACTCCGCGCGAGTAACCGAGGGTTAAGTATTGAAATAATTCTTGATTTTCTCCACAGTTTAGGGATTTTGCAGTAGGTAATGCAGTTATTGAATAAATCTAAGCACCACTAGGACTTCTGAAATACATACTTTTAGGTATTGTGGTGGTGGTGTGTACTCAGTATGCCCTGATATGGATCTCCCTGGCAGATTAAAATTTTAATCTGCCAGAAAGTTTCATAAAAAATGTTTGTATATCTATCGGACTCAATTGCGTGGTCATTACTCCGTAGCTTACAAACTACTTAAACTAAGGTAAACTATCATATTCACTGACTATTCCGTCGGTTCTTGACAGAGTATTTGATACACTATGAATGGAATACACAAGCTAACTGTGAGATATTCTGCAAATTTATTGGTTTATGAACCAGTTTTCGGCTGTTACGCCATCATCAGGTAAACATTACAAGTTTAAGTTTCAAAGATCTTAACTTACTAGATATATAACTTTCAAAGGAGACTAGAGTTTTGGTTTATAACTAACCTGCGGGAAATTATTACGATTCAAGTTGGGGTGTATATTCCCGACATTGATAAAATACGTGAAATTATAATAGATTATGACGTTATCTTAAAAATATAAAGTGAACGAATAGAAATTGTCTGAAACCGGTTCGTAAACCAATAAATTTGCATAATATCTCACAGTTATCTTGTGTATTTCATTTATAATCTAAGGTAAACTAACCTAAGGATAACACAAACATCCATGCCCGAGGGAGGACTCGAACCCTGACGGCGAACGGACGCGCGCACCGCAACACGACGTCCCAGTGCGCACGACTAAACCGCCGCGGCAGGGATATTTGAGCAGGCGCCTTCTCATTTTCAATACATTCGGAAAACAAGATGTGAAGGAACTATAGTCCAAGAAAATGAACTATAGTTCATTACACGGAATAGTTCAGTTGCACTAGTTCGTTCACGAACTACACATCCCTATGACACCATGCATTTTGCAGGACTGTTCATAAATCCCTAAGATTGCAAGGAATCCCAGATAGGCTTAATACTATTCATGTGTGGGGAGTTTGGTAGCCAGCGGAGATGTTTAAATTCAGAAGAGTGTTTCTGGAGGCACTCTGTGCCAATTCTGGAAGTGTGGGGTGTCGCATTGTCCTGTTGGAATTGCCCATGTCCACGGGAATTCTAATGGATATGAAAGAATGCCAGGTGATCTGCCAGAATACGTGCGTACGTGTCACGTGTCAGAGTCGTATCTAGACATATCAGGGTCCCATATCACTCCAACTATTCACGCCCCACACCAATACAGACCCTCCACCAGCTTGAACATTCCCTTGTTGCAGGGTCCATGGATTCATGAGGTTGTCTCAATATCCGCTCGACACAATTCAAAACGAGACTCGTCAGACCAGGCAACATGTTTCCAGTCATCAACAGCCCAATGTCAGTGTTGACGGACCCAGGCGAGGCGTGCAGCCATTTCGTGCAGCCAGCAAGGGCACAGGAGTGGTCCTTCGGCTCCGAAAGCCCATATCGATGATGTTTCGTTGAGTGGTTCGCACGCTGACACTTGTTGATAGGCCAGCATTGAAATCCGCAGCGATTTGCGGAAGGGTTGCAATTCTGTCACGTTGAACGATTCTCTTCCGTCGTCGTTGGTCCCGTTCTTGCAGGATCTTTTTCCGGCCGCACCGATGTCGTAGATTTGATGTTTTACCGGACTCTCGATGTTGATAGTACAATCGTGAAATGGTTGTACGAGAGAATCCCCACCTCGTCACAAAGTTCAAATGTTTATACAGCTTATGGGACTTAACTACGGGGTCATCTGTCCCTAAACTTACAAACTACTTATGAACTACTTACGAACTAGGACGGCACAAATATCCATGCCCGAGGGGGGATTCGAACCCCCGACCGTAGTGGCCGTGCTGACCGTGACTGGAGCGCCTCAGTCACCTCGGCCACCGCGGCCGGCCCTCGTCACTACCTCAGAGATGTCCGAACTTGGTTAAATCGTGATAACCTGCCATTGCAGCAGCAGTAACCGATCTAACGCCTGCGCCATACGCCTGTTGTCTTATATCGGCGTTCCCGTCATCTGAGTGTTTACATATCTCTATGTTTGCATACGCACGCGTATACTGGTTTGTTGGTCTCTTCAGTGTAGTTTCAATTGCAGCAATTTAAACTGTGTTCCTACCTTCTTGCCTAATCACAGATAGGATTTCGGGACATATTCGGAAATGATCAACAAAATATATGTGAGAGACAAGAACAGAAATTATGTCATTGTTCGGTTTTTACAAAGCAATTTAAGCTGTCATCACAGGTTCCTTTAAAAGTTGAAAACATGTCCACTGAATGTGTGGTCGTGTTCCATTTTGAGTTATTCATTACTCGTAAGTGTTTCTCAGCCATTAATATTGTTTATTTGTATGTCCATTATTTTATTAATGATCAATGTCTCATATTTATATAAGTTACCAGCCGTGTGATTGAACTTGTGTGTTCATGTGAATGTGCAAGGTTGCTTTTAATATTGACTGATTGCCGCGCAATAGCTTACAGTCGCCGCCTCGCGCTTTAGGCCTCGTTTACTTTAGTTAAGAACGCATGGCTTCGTATGTTGTCTGCACTAGCGTCTGCTGGGTGGCCAGAGACAAGCTTACTTGGCAAGATGGCGAGGTGACCAGTTCTTAGAGTAGTACCAACATAATCATGGTCGAATGAGGTGACAAAAGAAACCTCTCTGGAGCCCTAGAAGAGGGTATTATGTTCTTCAGGTAGCGAGGGTTGGTAGACACTATGCTCTGAACGCGCTCTGCGTCGCTTTTAGCGCGCCCTACATCCGGTGTGTGGAGGGGAAGGATTTTGGCGTGGCCTTAGGCTTCAGTCTTCCCACATCCGTCGAAGTGAGTATATCGTCAAATCATCCTGAGGGGATGGCATGCTGTTAGAACTTTGCTTTCTTTGTGATCAGGCAGTCTTGGTTTATCAGTGATAGTTTTCTTGAGTAATTCTTTCGCCATGCGAACTCGAGTAATTCAGCTTAAACTTAGTATTTGCATTCTCATTCCAGTGATGATTTTGTGTCCGGTTTCTGTCAAGTTCTGGCTTATGTTTGAATTTCCTTGCTGTTTTTTAGCTAACGTTTTCGCGTCGTGTCTTTATCCGCGAGTATGCTAAATATTTCTCAGATTTTCTGGTTTTATTCCGTCTTTCCTGTGATGGTATGACCGATTGCGCCACTTGTTTTCATAACGGTCTTTACTTCGGCCTTCAGCCATGCTTTTACTGATACTAGCTTTCTTCTATATTAATTCTCGTGTGTGCTGTACTTGCTTATTCTAAATTAATTTCTTTTTGTAAATTCTATGTAATTCACCATGGTTGCACACCACCTGGTAGTTACGGATTGTTACACAGACTTAAAAAAATTAAAAAAAAAAAAAAAAATTCAAATATTGAGTGTCATGTAATATTATGTATAGACTCACTTCATTTAACTGACACGTTCCACATCATTACGAAGTGTCGTATTCATGATCTATGGAACAAGTATTAATCTAATCTAATCTAATCTGTACTGATGGCTGGCTCATGGCCATACGTATTGAGTTGCTACGAAATTTCATAGCTTGCAGATCACGTCATAGGTGGAATGGGTAGGAAAAGATAACATATGCTGTAACATATCGCATTCCCGTGAAAAATTGCGTCAATACTGCCTAGACCTATTCTGATTGACTCCCTTTATGATTTTTTAAATTATAAATATTAGATAAACTAATGTATATATCTTATCGGGATTTTGTGTAATTAATGTGTTTAAATGGGGCTTTATTGTGGTATATTTCGTTTATGTAATTATGCTCTAGTTAATAAAAAACAGATGAATGTAAAAGTTCTGTTACAGGCATGGCCAACATTTCCGTCCTGCGGGCGCGCCCGCGCCCCGCGGACGGAGTGCGCTGAGCATGGGTGTGTGTGTGTTTGTCCGTAGGTTAGTTTACCTAGGTGTAAGTAGTTTGTAAGCTACGGACTGATGGCCACGCAGTTTGATCCGATAGATTTACAGACATTTGAACATTTGAGTACGCTGTAGTTGACCGCTCCGGCCGCGACCGTGTCTCGCTAGTGCCCCACTCTCCGCTGCGCACAGTGCGGCAAAGGGGGCGGTGCTGGTGTGGCGAATGCGCCCGCTCCCGCGGGGCGGTGTTTGGCCATGCCTGTTCTAGAAAATACGCTTCCCACCAAAATTGGTGGTGCGGGGGACCAGCACTGCGGAGTTGCAGTCAGTTTAGCACAGACGGCTCTCGCGTTAACAGCTATGACAGTCGCGCTCTTAAAATAGTCTGTCAGGCAGTTCTAACATTTTATTTCTCAGCCAGTGTGTTCAAAATGTTAAAATGTTTGTAAATCTATCGGACCAAACTGCGTGATCATCAGTCCGTAGCTTACAAAACTTAATAAATCACGGAATAATGTAGATAGAGAGGTCAAAATTGACACACATGCTTGGAATGACATGGGGTTTTATTACAACAGAAAAAAAAGTATTGCTAGACGCGTGAAAGATCTCTTGCGCGTGTCGTTTGGTGATGATCGTGTGCTCAGCCGCCACTTTCGTCATGCTTGGCCTCCCAGGTGCCCAGACCTCAGTTCAAAAATGTTTCTAAAGCTCATGGGACTTAACTGCGGGATCATCAGTCCCTAAACTTACAATCTACTTATAAACTAGCTTATACTAAAGATAGCTCAAACATCTATGCCCGAGGGGGAATTCGAACCCCCGACGGGGAATGGCCTCGCGCATCGTAGTATAATGCCTCAAACAACACCACCTAGAAGACAAGGCCTTACAACAGACCGTGCCTACGTCACACTTAGAGGCCCTGGCCGCCACCTCACTGGCTGGCCGCTGGAGCACGCCTACCGACGCGCAGCGGCCGGCCAGTCAGATGGCGGCCGGGGCCTCTAAGTGTGACGAAGGCACGGCCTGTTGTAAGGCCTTGTCTCTAGGTGGTGTTGCCTCAATGCACTCGGCCACGTCGCCGCGGCCAGACCTCAAGTCCGTGCGATTATTGGCTTTGGGGTTACCTGCTCGCAAGTGTTCCGTGATCGACCGACATCTCCAGGAATGCTGAAAGACAACATCCGACGCCAATGTCTCACCTTAACTCCGGATATGCTTTACAGTGCTGTTCTCAACATTATTCCTCCACTACAGCTATTATTGAGGAATGATGGTGAACATATTGAGCATTTCCTGAAAAGAACATCATCTTTACTTTATCTTAATTTGTTATGCTAATTATTGCTTTTCTGATCAGATGAAGCGCCATCTGTCGGACAATTTTTAACCTTTTTTTTTCTTTTTTTGTTCTAATAAAAACCCACGTCATTCCAAGCATTTGTGTCAATTTTTACCTATCTAACTACATTATTCCGCGATTTATTAAGTTTTCAAATTTATACTGACTTTTTGATCACCCGGTATGTTATTTAAAGCGTACTCCGTAAGAGCTATGACAACTCGACCACTAGAAGGGACGTGTTTACAAGTACCAAAAATGAAAACGTGCTCATAGCTCTTGAGTTATCTATTTCAGAACCCATGTTCACTGGACATTTGGTTGTTGTTTTGATCCACAGCACCTCCTACCGAAATATGCACTGCAGAACCAAGGAAACTGTTGTAGGCATGCGTAAACTGTGGTGTAAATGTTGTAAACGAGGCGCTTTGTAATTATTAAGATGAAAATAACATCGCGGAACATGTCGTTAGGTTTGTGTATTCTTACGTGAAAATAATGAAAAAATCTGTACTCTATTATAACTTAAATTGAGCACTATAATTATTGTAAGAATAGTTCCTTCGAATCCCTTACTTTTAGTAGTTTCAAAGAAGTTTTAATTATATTTTCTGATATTATCAATTCATGTCATGGTTGTGCCATCTTGGATGAAGAATATGTCGTGCACCATTTCACGATTAAACATCAAGATATTATTAATTTAAAGGAGAGAATTTATCAGCACCATCCCGGCCAGATATTTAAAGAATGTATTGGTACATAGCTAATGTGAAGATATCTTTGCCTTTAAAAATTCTTAACCTAATACATCAGAGGCAATTTTTAAATATCAGGTTAGAAAATCTTGTCTATCACGACGCAACACAGAAGACTTCATTATATGTAATGTCGTTTTCATTAACACATCTAAGCAACGATTCAGCCATAAAGTAAGAAGTGCTAATACCTTTGAACAATCACCTATCACAGAACCACTACATCTTTGTCCTGTATGTAAACAGTTTCAGTGTTTCTTTGATGAATAACGATCTGTTATAGCAATACTATCTGCAGGTAAAGATCATAACTGACCTTTCCCCCTCACCTCACGACACACGGTTTCCCAGAAACTTGTCAACGAAATGCAACCATCAACGGTTTGCATGCATGCTGCTCCAGAATATAGTTTGATGTCATTCACCTTCTTCCGTTACGATATATGTGCGGACTTTCCTGATGCCTCTGACACTTCTCTCCACCTACTATCCATTCCCCTGGATAAGTGAGTCGCATAAAAGGGTTGGTCAAAGGGTGGAACCGCCGCGAGGAATGCATGCTACATGGAACGTAAATGAAGTGGTGTTCGGACGCTTGCCACGCCCGACATTTGCCACACTTTTACCTGCTCGGAGGGGTAGGGTGCCACTGTTTCCTCCTCCTCCCCTACCATCCAGCTCAGGAATTCCCGTGCACGGTATCCAGACATCTGGACGCTGGTCACTTCCGCAGTTCGTAGTGTGACCATCAGTATGGAAGTTATTACAACGACCAAGGGCAGGCCTTCTGCCCATTACATTGGTTAAGCGTATAGTAAACACAGGGAATCTAAGAAAGGTGTCGTTACATGGATGTGCCTACGCCGAAAATCGGATAATTGCAAGGGATCGCTGCTTTCGAAGAACGGAAAAGTATTGAACATATCAGACCATCTCTGTGGATCACCTGACGATGCCGCTCTAGAAGTGAAGAAGCAAGTGGAGAGTGCAAAGAGGAGGGCTCGGGAAGAAACTACACAGTTATCCGAGATATACGTGCATGACATGAGATGGGAAAACTACAGAACAAAGGTTATGATTTTGTTACAGTGATCTCTGATTCTGATTCCTTGAAGAGGGCCATGCGTCATCGACGCAGGCAAGCGCGAGGGAACCAACACGAGCCTAAGAACTCTTATGAAATTGATCTTCAAGAAGATCTATTAAACATGGGAGAGGGCAGTAGTTTTATTTCTAGAAGACGATAGATTAGAGGAGAGACTAACGATTTTTTGTGGAAGCAAAGGAAAAGAAAGCTGCAAAACATGTTCTCATTTTTTATGGATGGAAATTTTAAGAGCTGCAGCAAGCAGTTTGCACAAATGTACACCATACACGTAGACTTAGGGGACCCGAGAAAGAAAAACAACATTCTTCCTGCTGTTTTTGCACTACTTCCTAATAAGAAGAAAGAGACATATGTTCGTCTGATAAAACAGGCAGTCCCTGGGTGGTTTCCTAAAGAAGTTAACGTCGATTTTGAGGCAGCTGCGATATTGGCTGTTCGTTAAGTTTTTCCCTGAAGTGAAATAAAGGGATGCTATATCCATATGAAGAAGAGTTTATGGAGAAGAGTTGAAGATCTTGGTCTAATTGAGGAGTACCGCCACAACGAGGATCTAAGATTGGTTGGTTTTTGGAAGGGACTAAGCTGTGGAGGATCTAAGACTTCACCTCAGCACGTGTGCAGCACTGGCATTTGTAAAACCGGAGGAGGTAAGTAATGAATGGATTGAGATTCATGCAGAAGCTCCTGATGACGAAAGGCTCTATCAGGTTTTTTATTATTTTGTGGACAACGGGTTAGAGAATGAGGATATCCCCATAAAAATGTGGAATTGCTACGGAAAAAGATACCGAACGACGAATGCTGTTGAAGGGTGGCATAACAAAATAAACAGTATTATTGGAAACCCTCACCCTAGTATCACCTATTTGGTAGAGTGTTTGAAAAAGGAAGCAGAGCTCAGAAACTGCATATACATGAAGTTGGAAATTAATCTTGAAGGAAAGAAGAGGAAGAAAAAGTACGCGAAGCTTGACGATAGGACAGAGAGAACTATAAATAATTAAAAAGGACCTGCAACATTAGATCTTGCTTGAAATCTACTGTCCATTTTCAGAAACTGGACTAAAATACGTTAAAAGTAATAAAAGTTATGAAAACCACTGAGTCCTCGAACGTTATTGTAGAAATTTTTGAACACTGAAGAAGCTTTATCGGCGGCTAATATTAAGTTGTAATTGTAAATAAAGTGCACAGTAGTTTAGTCTATTTAGACTGATTTTAAACACGCCAAAACGGTAAACGTTCACTTATCATTTTGACAGCCCAAAGCCTGTGCAAAGTGTGATAGGAATCAGCCTTTATTAGTTGTAAAAATTAAAGAGTGTGTCAAGCCTCATAACAGTATCCTTAAATAGCTTAATGATGAAACTAGCTGCTCTCATTTCGGTTCACTAGCGTTTAATCAACAGCTGATAAAATAGGCTCAACGAAGCAAAAGCATTAATCACTCAAATGATCTTCCTGCAACCATAATTTACAGCTACGGCTAATGTTTTTCAATTTGCGGTTTCGTATTTATGTAAGAGCACCTATAGCTGACACGTTAAGAGAGCTTTTTTTCTACCTTCTAATATTATAGCCATACTATTAAATAATTGTGAGTTCTAAAATTATTTCCCGAAACTCCCAAGCCAGTTTTGTTAAACTGATAACGCACGCTTTAGGTAGTAAAAAAGTATCTGAAACTGCAGCTAAAATAGAATCCCTAAAATAGATCTGCTCCTAAGGCTGACAATTTCTGCACCTATAGTGTTGAAAAGATTCCCAGATCTCCAAAATTATACTGGCCGCATCAAATAATTTTTATTTACGTTTAGTTGCAAACACTTACAGTAGAGGAATATCTCATTAAGAACATTCAAATGTAGTCCTTACAAATTTAAACTCCTTACCACATTGTTAATTATCTTTGAACAGGCCAGTAAAAGCAACTGAATCTAGGCAAGGAGCTTACTAATGAAAATTGTTACAAAATAATATCAGAAACAAATGTATTAGACCTACATTTCTGATACATTAGACACTTTTTGAAAACATATTTGATCGTTTCGTCTGTCACTGACAGTTCAGACATCTCTGCTACATCGCTTATTTGATAGTGTGATTTGCTTTGCAACGCCATAGATATCTACTTCTATTTTATGTTTGCAGTTGTTCTCATTTCGAGTTCAGGAATATTTACTTCTTATTCTTTGTTGAAGCTATTTCGGAAAACTGCTTTTTGTAACTCCGCTTTAGTCATCAGTAACATTATCGTTGCTATCACACAGTAAAGGTATTGACCGAGTCTTTTCTCTTATGTAAATAACATAGTACTGTACCAGAATGTCTTTGGATTTGCCACCGCATCTCTGTAAAGAGTTTCGTTGTGAAAACTATTAAATGAATCTCGCATTGTAGCCCGCGCTAAATTTCGAGCTTCAGAAAAACTTTGACAAACTTGGCGTTTTCTCGTACGTCTAACTTTTCTGCAACAGTTTCCTTTTGTGTGTGTGTGTGTGTGTGTGTGTGTGTGTGTGTGTGTAACATGGGATAGCAATTCAGTCTCTTATTAATTTATTTGGTATAAACAGCTTAAATGCTGTTGATACTATTTACAAATATTTGTAAATCTAAGGGACTTAGCTACGTTGGTCATCAGTCCCTATGTTTACGAACTATTTAAAATAACCTATGCAAAGGACGACACAAATACCCATGCCCGAGGGAGGACTCGAACCTCCGTCGGCGAGCGACCGCGCGTTTCGGTATTTGTTCGTTGTTGTTGTATGTGTTCTCGCCTCAGCTTTTTATTTATTTTTTATTACAGAGGAGTTTCAGGCCTCTGACCGGGCGCGCTGAACCACGACGCCCGGCATTTGAATGACAGCCACATTTGGTCTTCCTTTACATAGTTTAGAAAATGGAGACTGTCTCCCACGACGATGTCAACCAAATTTTTATCTTCTCTTTTTAAATGGATACATTTAGCGTTTACTTTTGGAGAATATCGTTGTTACGGAATTGATCCTTGCTACAACTTTGTGGTCACAAATCTATGTATCCGTCGTGATGCTCACGAGTATTTGTTGTGGCTAATAGGTCTAGTGTGTTTTGGTAACCATTTACAAAAAAAAAAAAAAAAAAAAAAAAAAAAAAAAATGGGTTCCTGAAATAATTGCTAAAACTATTTTTTGAAAAAAAAATTAGAACAATTTTGGAAGATTTGTTTTATCTACCGCAGGATCTGAACATGTATTTTTGTCAACATAGGAATGGTAGATTTAAATTACTGACAGCTATAATTGTATGAGTAGTGTACCTACTGCTGATGAGAAGTTTTCTTTGAACTATTCAGCAACTCCATCATGTGAGTCCGGGGGTCGGTAAGAGGAGCCAGTTATTAATTTATTCCCGTTGTTGCGTATAGCCTATGCTCATACTAATTCACAGGAACGATCTAGTTCCGTTTCGCTTGCGAGCTAGTACACAGTACGAGTTTCGAAAGTTGTGCTTCCTTTCAGTTCTACTGCACATCATAGCAATTATGGCTTTTTCCTTCAAAAACTAGGATGATTTCTCTGCGACTCTGTAGATAGCAAGGCTAAACAATCTAGAACAGCGTACGTTACAAGCCTAGCATTCTCATTACTTCATTTCCTCATATCAAACATTTTTAAATTGTATGTCGACTTTAAGGGACCTGTCAAACATCGATGCTCTTACCTCTGTTAAGTGAACGTATTTTCTGTCACTGTTTTGAACATTGTCCCACTAAACTTTATTAACTAACTAGCTGAAAACCCGGCTTTGCCCGGATATTTATTTATTTATTTATTCATTCCTGCCTTGAGTTAGTACTTCTCCTATCCCTTCTCCCTCTGGCCATCTCCCTTTTTCAAAATGATGTTATATTTACCAGAGAATATATAATAAATAATGCTATCTTCTCTAACGAACAAAATTATAAGTGCAGTATCCAAACAAAGAAAGATAGTAGTCAAAATACAAAAGACATATAAAATTCGTACGATCTCATATTCATAGAATTACATGTTGCACAATTCTATAAATTTTCAGGTGCATATTCATTTGTATAAGTGCTGTATTTCTGTAAAATCTCTTGGGAATACAATTAGTAGTAAAGAAGTAATAGATTAAACTTGGTGCTTGATAGGGCGGTTTTCCACGAACGTTACTGTTTATGTGCACATGTCTCATGAACTACGTGACACAGCGTGATACAATTTAGAAGGTACATTCATCTATATGTGTGTATACTAACTGTACAATTTCCTGTAGATACAATTTGTAGTATAGAACTTACAAATTGTACACGAACAACGGAAAAATAGTAAGCGAGAAACTTTCTTTCCTTCATAATTTTGCTATAGTTGTCAGCGAGAAAAAGCTCAATAAAGGTTTGAAATTATGTTTAGATTTGGTTGAAAGTTGCTAAGTACTGTCATTCTCATACAGTGTGTGAATAAAGTGTCGTCGCATTATTTGACAGTTTCTTGCAACTATATTGCTTATAACGTTGTATCTCCTGAGCCATGTGTCGACAGCATTGTTACCTCACGGTAATGAATATGTGCACCAAGTTTGGTTGCAATCGGTCCAGTGGTTTAGGAGAAAATGTGCAACACTGTCGTTTGATGCAGCAGTTTATCGCGCATTTCCTTGTTTATGACGTCATATCTCGTGAACAATGTTTTGTACGTGATTCTAATACTTACGGCGACCGTCCTCATGGATTGAAGCTTACGTGAGCAAAATTTCATTAACATTGGAAGAAAACTGTAGACTTGTATACAATACGTACACACAAACATACGGACACACTGCTTTATATATAACTAGCTGAAAACCCGGCGTTTCAGGGATATTTATTTATTTATTCCTGCCATTTTTCAGGTATATATTCATTTGTATAAGGGCTGTATGTCAGTAAAATCTCTTGGAAATACAATAAGTAGTAAAGAAGAAATAGATTAAAACTTAGTGCGTGATACCGAATTCCGGAGTTTTAGTCCATGAACACCGGAACGTTACTGTTTACGTGCTCATATCTCATTAAATACGTGTCGAAATATGATACAATTTAGAAGCTACATTCAACTATATATGTGTCTACTGTCTGTAAAATTTCCTGTCGCTACAATTTGTAGTGTTAAAATTATAAATTGTAACTGTGGTGTCGCGCAAGTCTAAAGTGCGCGCCATGCACGCACGGCGCGGCGTTCTTACGACGTCAGCCACGAGCGCCCTCTGTTGCTACTCCGCTCGTGGCCACCACTGAACGACATCGTTCACTTGGGACTGAGAGAGGAACCAGTTAACACTTCGGAATCAGATAGGCACCAGTGAAGACTTGGCTATCGGATAGGCACTACGCAGGCCTCTAGCTCAACTATGTATCAGCATTCTGCAGTACTGAGCTATGTAAAAGTTAAGTATTGTATAAATTCTGTGCAATATATATCTCGACTTAATTTACTCTAGTGTTTCTAGTTTCTGCTGTCCCACTGGCTGGTCACCTCCTACCTGCACAAGCGAGCATCCTTTATTCCTGTGTCGGTACTTTTCTACTCGGCCACCGTCACCCACGACGGAAACGAGACACAAAAGCGGCGACGAGCCTGGGACACAAAAGTAACGAGACCCGTAGTTTTACTCCATAAACAGCGGAAAAGTAATAAGCGAGAAACTTTTTTCCTTTCATCATTTTACTATGGTTGCCAGCGAGAAAAAGTTTAATAAAGATTTGAAATTATGTTTAAAGTTTGTTGCAAGTTGGTAATTATTGTCATTATCATACAATTCTGTGCAATATATATCTCGACTTAATTTACTCTAGTGTTTCTAGTTTCTGCTGTCCCACTGGCTGGTCACCTCCTACCTGCACAAGTGAGCATCCTTTATTCCTGTGTCGGTACTTTTCTACTCGGCCACCGTCACCCACGACGGAAACGAGACACAAAAGCGGCGAAAGTCTCGCCGCATTATATGGCATTTTTTGCGATTTCTATTGGTTATGACGTAATATCTTTTGAACCATGAGCCGTATGTGATTCTTAACCCTACAGCAATTGTTACCTCATGGTAAGGGATGTGTGTACCAAATTTAGCTGAAATCGGTCCAATGGTTTAGGACAAAATGAGCAGCATTGTCGCAAAACGCGGCAGTTTTTCGCGCATCTCATTGTTTATGACGTCATATCTCGTGAACTATATATGGTATGTGATACTTACACTTACGACGACCGTCCTCATGGATTGAAGCTTACGTGAACAAAATTTCATAAAGATTGGAACAAAACTGTAGATTTGTATGCAACACGCACAAACATACGGACACACTGCTTTATATATTAGTAGAAGACTAGCTGAAAACCCGGCGTTGCCCGGGTATTTATTTATTTATTCAAGCCATGAGTTGGTACTCTATTCCTTCTCTCTCTATTCATCTCCTTCTTTTTCATAACATGTTATTTTTACCGGAGAATTATAAGAAATTAGGCTGTCTTGCGTAATATACAAAATTTTAAGTCCAGTATCCAAACAAAGAAAGATACTAATCAAAATACAAATGATATGTAACATTCATACAGTCATCTAATTCACAACTTTACTATAAACAATATTTCTTGGTACTTGTCCAGGATCTAATATGAATAATTTCTTTGGTGAAGCCACCCCTAAGTGACATAAAGTTCTCTGTGTGAGAAACATGGGCAATCCACTCCCTAGTATTGAATAGATTGCCCTTTGGTTTATTAATCGTAATAGAAAATGCAAGTCTCATTGGAAACTGTATTCTGTTGAAGTTAAAAGCCAGATCTGTCGTAAATACTGGGTATTAGTTGTATGTACTCTGTTTCATTCTCTTCCTTTCCTTATCTCTGTAGAAGTCTATTACTATCGCCTGCATCCGTGTGCGCTTCAGAGCTCAAAGTTATCAACACCCATGTCCAGAGGTGCCTCCCCCCCTCTCCTTGGCCAAAGACTAACCCCCCCCCCCTTCCACAACTCGCGACCAACTCCCTCACAACACCCGAGATTTTAGGTTCGGTTTTGGCATTTAATATTGAAATTAAATATCTTATATTTCACGTTTTGTAAATTGTTTTAGACAGCTCTCCCCCCTAAGCCGACAAAATGTACTAATTTTTCATCCTCCCCCCAAACCAGAAATTTCAATGCCGCAGGTTTCTACCCATCGCAGTATATATGCCGCGCGGGGGTAACCGAGGCATCTGGAGTGCCACATTGCGGGTCGCGCGGCCTCCCGCGTCGGAGAGTCGAATCCTCCCTCGGGCATAGATGCCTGTGTTGTCTTTAGTATATGTTAGTTCATAAGTAGTTTGTAAGTTTTGGGACTGATGATCCAGCACTTAAGTCCATTAAGCTTAACAAACATTTGAGCAGTATATACGATCTCATATTTATTGAATTGTATGTTGTATAATTGTATAATTTTGCAGGTATATATTCATCTGAATAAGTGCTATATGTCGGTAAAATCCGTTGCGATCAAAGTTAATTGTAAAGATGTAATACATTAAAATGTGATGCGTGATAGGGTGATTTTCCATGAGCGTTACTGTTTATGTGCTCATATCTCATGAAATGTGTCGTACTGTGATACAATTTCGAAGGGACATTCACCTATATGTGTCTATAGTGTCTGTAAAATTTCTTGCGGCTACAGTTTGTAGTGTACAAATTATAAATTGTAACGTCTTACCGAATGCCGTAGTTTTACTTCATAAACAGCGGAAAAGTAGTAAGCGAGAAACTTTTTTTCCTTTCATCATTTTCCTATGGTTGCCAGCGAGAAAAAGTTTAATAAAGTTTTGAAATTATGTTTAAAGTTTGTTGCAAGTCGCTAAGTACTGTCATCCTCATACAGTGTATTTGGAAAGTCTCGCCGCATTATATGGCATTTTTTGCGATTTCTATTGGTTTTGACGTAATATCTTTTGAACCATGTGCCGTATGTGATTCTTAATCATGAAGCAATTGTTACCTCACGGTAAGGAATGTTTGTACCAAATTTAGTTGAAGTCGGTGCAATGGTTTAGGACAAAATGAGCAGCATTGTCGCAAAATGCAGCAGTTTTTCGTGCATCTCATTGTTTATGACGTCATATCTCGTGAACTATATATCGTGTGTGATTCTTACACTTGCGGCGACCGTCCTCATGGATTGAAGCTTACGTGTACAAAATTTCATAATGATTGGAACAAAACAGTAGATTTGTATGCAACACGTACAACCATACGGACACTCTGCTTTATATATTAGATGTTTTGCCGCAAGAGATATCGAATTTTAGAGAGTAAATTAATATGGACTGTGTCGTTAGTTCTTTCTTTCTTTTCTTTTTGTTTGTTTTTGTTTTTCATTGACAATGTTTTTACGTCTTTCCTTTCTTGCTCATGCTCATAGCGATGGGCTGTTTCTCTCACAATCAGTAAGCGTGACCTTGCTGTCGATCACGCAGTTAATGCCCGACGAATTTTCGAGTCCTCTCACGGGCGCGCGCGCGCGCGCGCGCGCGTTTGTGTGTGTGTGTGTGTGTGTGCCTTGTCCTTAGCTTAGTTTAAGTTACTTCCAGTAGCTCTTAAGCCTAGGGACTGATAACCGTAGTCGTTAACTCCCGTAGATTGTATAACATTTGAACATTTTCAGTAAGTGTATACACGCAGGAGTTCAAATGTTCAAATGTTTGTAATTCTTTGGGACCAAACTACGTTGGTCATCAGTCCCTAGTCTTACAAACTACTTAAACTAAGTTAAACTAACCTAAGAACAACACACACATCCATGCCCGAGGGACGATTCGAACCCCCGACGCGGGAGGCCGCGCGATCTGTAACTTTAGCTATATAATGATCTTGCTTGATGATGATGGCTGTATTTCCTTTGTCCCCTTTTACCATCAGCGCATTATTTTCTTTCAGCTTACGATTCACTCCTTTCAATATTTTGGCCCCTCTATTCATCCTCCCAATGGACACTTCCTTTTCAATTATTTTATTCGCTTTATAGGCCAAATTACATTGCTCCTCACGCGATATTTTTAAACTATCTGCAATCGTCTTAGTAGTTGCGACTAGTCGGTGAATGTTTTTGGTTGTTGGGATCGATGGAACATTGTATTTCAGACCTTTATGTAGCAGAGAGACTTGTTGGTACAGTCGTTTATATTTATTGCCCTTATTATTGTACGTTTACTTGTTTTACAGAACTTGATAATGGGATAATGTCGTCCCGAAACATGTCGTGTTGACATATTTACTTTATTATTGACAACTGGTGCGTCAAGTACAGTAATAATTGTGAAACAGTTGTGTGATGGCGTCTAAACAGATGATGCATACAGGGAGAGCTGATAAACATCCTCTAAGTTACAACGCAGACGAAAATATGTGTTGCGGGAGCATGACAGACGGTCATTGACACGAAACAGAAGAGGACGAGAGCAGAGAGAGTCAAGATCTACATCATCTATATCTACATAAATACTCTGCAACTCACACTTAAGTGCATGGCAGAGGGTTCATCGCACCACTTTTATGATATTTCTCTATATCTTCACTCTCTAATAGCTCGCGGGAAAAAGGAACACCAAAATCTTTCCGTTGTCGATTTTATTGCGATGATCATGTCTCCCTATGTAGGTGGGTGCTAACAAAATATGTTCTCCTTCTCAAGAGAAAGTTGGCAAAAGAAATTTATCAAATAAATCTCGTCGCAACGAATAACTCCTTTGTTTTAATGATCTCTGCCCCAACTCGTGCACCATTTCCGTGACATTCTAATCCATATATCGCGATAATACAAAACGAGCTACCCTTTTCTGAAGTTTCCCTACATCATTAGTGTCTATTTAGCCGCCGGCTGATTCACAGCAGACGCCGCCTTCATATTCCGTAAGTGAAACCGGCCTCTGATTAGAAGCGACATATAGTATTTTGATTTTGGTCTGCGCGTTTTCGTTCAGTTTCTAAATTTATGCTGTGCTCTCGTGCATATTAGATTCAAATTCGCGTTTTAACAAATAGTGTAGTCTTCCTTTGAGTGCACCGCGACAGTAATTTTTGTTTTCTCGGCACTGCAATCATGAATAGGGACTGTGATTGCTGTGTGCGGATGTAGTCTGAGCTGGTGACACTTCGCTCCCAGCATCAAGCTGTGTTAACCTTGGTTGCACAGCTGGAGGCTGCGATCGAGGGGCGTCGTTGTTATTAGCCGGTAGTGGGGACCGAACGGACTCCCGTCGTCTCCACCGATCGGCCTGCGGCAACGACATGCTCTGATATTGCCAGCAATGAGGCACACACCCCACCAGTGGTTGCGTGGGAGGTCGCTCCAGCGCCTGGCAGGCGGCGCAAGACATTCCGGGGGACCAATCGTGAGGCCTCCCCGGTTCGTCTTGCCAACAGGTTTGAGGCGTTATCTGTTCAGGACAACGTTCCTGAGCCGTATGGTGTCTCTCATCCTGAGGTCACCACCCAGCCTGCAAGATCCGAGCTTTCACAGAGGGTGAGTTTGCATGTAGTTGGGAGCTCCAGCGTTAGACGGGTGATGGAGCCCCTTAGAGAGATGGTTGCCAAGGAGGGGAAGAAGGCCAACGTGCACTCCGTGTGCATACCGGGTGGGGTGATTCCAGGTGTGGAACGGGTCCTTCCGGATGCCATGAAGGGCACAGGGTGCAGCCCACTGCAGGTGGTGGCTTACGTTGGTACGAACGATGTGTGTCGCTTCGGATCTGAAGAGATTCTCTCAGGTTTTGAGCGGCTATCTGAAGTGGTAAAGACTGCCAATCTTGCTTGCAATATGAAAGCAGAGCTCACCATCGGTAGCATAGTTGACAGGACCGACTGTGGACTTCTGGTACAGAGCCGAGTGGAGGGTCTGAATCAGAGGCTCAGACGGTTCTGCGACCTTGTAGGCTGCAGATTCCTGTACTTGGGGCATCGGATGGTGGGGTTCCAGCTTCCGCTGAATAGGTCAGGAGTCCATTACACGTGTGTTTCGCAAAGACGATATTTTCTGAATCCGTATTGACTATGGGACAATAGATCGTTCTCTTCCAGGTAGGTCATAACGTTTGAGGAAAGTGTAGGTTCTAAAATCCTGCAAACTGACGTCAATGATATAAGCCTGTAATTTTGCGTATCACTCCTATTGCTATTCTTAAATATTGGAGTGTTCTGTGCAACTTTCCATACAGATTGGTATGGAGTTATTACATCAGCATACTCTGAAAGAAACGTAATCGCTATATAATCTGGACCGGAATTCTTGCATTTCTTAAGTGATTTAAGTTGCTTTAATACTCCAGGAATATCTACTTCTAAATTTCGCATTCTTGAATTCAGGAGTACTTGCTTCGTCTTCTTTGGTGAAAGAATTTCGCAAATCTGCGTTTAACCCTTCTGTTTTAGCATAGGTGTCATATGTAGTAACACCACTGCTATCGCATTGTGAAGGTATTGATTGTGTGTTGACACTAGTATACATAAGACCAGATTTTCTACGAAATTACGTGGCAGGGTTTCGTTGTGAAATCTGTTAATCAAAGGATACAATCCAATGTTAATTGACCCCACAACACGTATCGCTACCTCCTGGCGTGCTATCGTCAGCTCTCATCACACACAACTGCGCGAGCTCGCGGTGGGTCCCCGGGAAGACTTATTATCAGTATAACTCGGCGTAGCTATAGCGTGGCAGGGGATTGCTGACCTTATAGTACATCATCAAAAATTAGAAAGAAATTGTTATCTACTGTCTGCAGTTGATTCCCTTTTGTGTTTTAAATGTATACATGTATGATTACTCCATAATAGGTTGTGTGCCAAACCATCCCAATATAATAATAATAATAATAATAATAATAATAAAACAAGTTTTCAGCTTGGTGGTACGGTAGTTTTAAATAAATATTTTATGTCACACCACCATAATGTTTGTCTACCTGCATACTTTCTAAAATGTTTAATTTCTTTTCTTTGGGATCTTTGTGTAAGCTCTTTATGCTTTCTCATCCCTTTGTGTCCTCCCAAGGTAGTTTTATTATGGTTGGCAGTATGGTCACGAAACCTAGCAAAAAATACCTATTGGTTTTCCCAACATAAAAGCATTACGATTCACTTGAAATTGTTAATATATCTTGAAAAACACATTGTATATGGAAGTACGTGGAATTTTTGTTTTCTATTGTATCGTTCTTATCTTATTAACAAATAAGTGGAGAGTTTGTTTTTGTGTCCTCGTGATGCTTAGGTGCGGAAGGTGGGCCGTGGCTAGTAAGGTTTGTGAACAAGGTCTGCAACTGGAAGAAGTGATTACTTCACATATACCTTTATTACAGCTGAAGATAGTACTCAACTTTAGTATGATGTGTTTGTGATATAATAGAGTTGCTTCCCAGCTACAAAACAGTTCTGCAACGCCGGCCGCGGTGGCCGAGGGGACTGAGGCGCGTCAGTCACGTTCTGCACGGCCACTACGGTCGGGGGTTCGAATCCCCCCTCGGGCATGGATATTTGTGCCGTCCTTAGTGTTAGCTAGTTCATAAGTAGTTTGTAAGTTTAAGGACTGATGACCCCCGTAGTTAATTCCATAAGCTATACAAACATTTGAACATTTTTGTTCTGCAACGATCTCTTCCATTAGATAATAGTAGTGTTCCTAGTTGTGCTAACGTATACGGCTGGCTCGTTGTACTTGCTCTGTACTCGCCGATACACTGTTAGACTGAACTCGTGGCTGTGGTGCGCCGGCATATTAAGCTGGACCCTCTGCTTGTAATTGGCCGGCGCGCGAAGCGAGGCAGAGAGGTAACGAGGACTGGAGGCCCAAGTACCGTGAGGCGACTTATCGCTCGTGTTGTGGCTAACGGCGACGCCACAACATTTGTAGGCAACCTTTTCACAATCCACTTTGAAATGGTCATTGTGGCCAGAAAGTAATACATCGATAACCTTCTACGTGCTTCATAGGTGTAATTATATGACATCCAACAAAATTCATCCGCTTATGTAATTCTAATCTCACAGAAGCTGTTTTTCCGGCCCTGGAGAAATGGAGACGTCATCGCACAATCGCTGCACAGCCGCCAGTTTGGAATTCAAATATTCAAATGTTTGTCAATCTAAGGGACATAACTACGTTGGTCATTAGTCCCCTGGCTTACAAACTACTTACACTAACTTAAACTAACTTATGCTAAGGACTCGAACCCCCGATGGCGAAAGACCGCTCTCACCGCAGCTGGGCGCCTTAGTGCGCACGGCTATACTGCCGCTGTAGTTTGCAATTAAACGCTTCAGAATCATTATGGTATACTGTCATTGATATGTATGACACATACCCTCTTTTTATACTCTGGATTTATTTTGTAGTTTTTCCGACAATAAATCACCAAATAGTCTATTTTCCAGCGTCTAGAATGGCCTAACACCTTAAGGCGGCAGGATAACCGACAACCTTTCACACCGGGGCTTTGACGCGAGAGACTTCATTCCCACTTTACGAAAAGCTGTTTGTCGGGAAATCCAGTATTCTGTGTGGTGCCTGGACATGTGAAGCCGCGGTGCAATGGCCGAGCCCTATAAGGCGCCCTGCTGCGGAGCACACAGTTGCTCCCCGTCGGAGGTTCGAGTCCTCTCTCGGCCGTGTGTGTGTGTGTGTGTGTGTGTGTGTGTGTGTGTGTGTGTGTGTTATCCTTAAGTTAGTTGAAGTAGATTGTATGCCTGCGGACTGATAACAACAGTGGTTAAGTCCCATAGATTTACAAACATCTGAAAATGTTGTGAAGTGGCTTTTATCCATGATGGATGTAGTTGAACTCCGTGACCGTTCCTATTATACGGTTAGGAATAAAAACCTCTACCCGTCACATTAAAGATCACGTTATTTATTTATAACACGACAGGATTGGGGCTTGTGCCCATCATTAGGTCTTTATATAGTCAGAACTATGTGCAGTTCGCAGGTGGCAAGATGACACGTACAAACAGACAGTTCTACTTACATGTTAATTTAACATCCATGTCATAGGATTTTTGTCACTTTCAGCTTCTTTCACCTCTGGCAGTATCACTCATGTGAAAAATACCGAGTAGCACCGTGGTTCGGAACCCACGTTAAACTGTAGGTCCCCCTATAACTGGCTGGGTAAGTCAGTTCGAAGGTCGGAGGAAGGCGAACGGCATACCACCTCCAAACAGGACCATGCCTAGTAAAGCATTGCGATGTTCAAACTAATCTTCGGATTGTTGACTGCTTTACCTTTATCGTCATTGCCCCCTTGTCCCACTTTTTTGCAGATGTATTTCCCTTTTTCACACATACTGTTCGTTTTCATACTTGTTACTGTCATCTTTAAAGAAGGCACACACACACTTTTAGTTTTCATACTTGTTATTGTCTTCTTTAAAGACGACAGTGATAAGTATGAAAATGATAAATGTGTGTGACAAAGGGGAGTACATCTGCAAAAAGTTCGAAATATGAGCAATGACGATATGGATGGTAAATTTACATGTAAGTAAAACAATGTTTTTGTCAATTTCATCTCGCCACCCGCTGTTGTTTTCGCGATAGTCAATGCGACACAATTTGTTTTCAAACAGTGAACTCCACCAACAAACTGCACATAGTTCTGAATGTATAAGCACACGGTGATGAACACAAACCCGAAACCGGTGGTGTTATAAATAAATAATACAAACTTTAATGTGACTTTATTGTCAACCCTTTACGGTGTGGAGCGTCGGGAGAATGGAGACGGATGTTGGACCCCCAGTAGTGGGAGAGAGAGGTGGAGGGAGAGATTCGCACGCGGTCAGCGGCGGCTGAATGATCCGGCTGCAGTTTATAATTAGAGCGCGGGAGACAAAGCGGCGATTAACAAAGGCAGAAAGGCGCCGTGGCCAAACAATGCGCGCTTTGTGCGCGCGCCGTTCCCAGGCTGCGCGTGGGATGCACGCAGGGGCCGCTTCTTCACTTACCCTTAGTCATCGCTCCTCTGTCCGCTTCCCATCAATTCAACTCCTGTGCCAACCCCTACATCTCATACTACAATTTGCACCTAACGCCGTCAATTATTTATCTATTCTCCGTAAGCCAACTCAATGTGTGTAGCTGAGGGTACTTTTTGAACCACTGTAACCTCTGGCTCTTCTTTATCCAGTCGCGTATGGTTTCGCGGGAGAAATGACTGCGGGTTCCTCTTCGTGTAGGATCCAGTTTCTCCAAAACAGTGTCTGCCAGAATTGTTTGACGCGGAACCACTTTGACTTTTGTTGTGAACAGCGAAAAAAAAATTGAAAAAAAAAACCTGGTTGTAGTTCTTGTTGTGGTCTTCAGTCCGCAGACTGGTTTCATGCAGGTCTCCACGCTACCCTGTCCTGTGCAAGTCTCTTCATCTAAGAATACGTTCGGCAACCTACATCCTTTTGAATCTGCTTACTGTATTCATCCCTCGGTCTCCCTCTACGATTCCCCCCCCCCCCCCACACACACACTTCCTTCTAATGCTAATTTGACAATTCCTTGATCTCTCTTAGTCAGGATATGCCAGAAACTCATTTTCTCCCCAATTCGGTTAAGCACCTCATTAGTTACGTGATCTATCCATCTAATTTTCATTATTCGTCTGTAGCACCACATTTAAAAAGCTTCTATCATCTTTTTGTCTGAACTCTTTATCGTCCACGATTCACTCCCATACAATGCTACTCTTCAGACAAATGCTTTCAAAAAGGACTTCCTAACATTTAAAATAATATTGTATGTCAACAAATTTTGCTTCTTCAGAAACGCTTTTCTTCCCATAGCCATTCTGCATTTTATATCTACTTTACTTCGCCCATTAGAAGTTATTTTGCAACCCAGATAACAAAACTCATCTACTACTTTTATTGTCTCATTACCTAATCTAATTCCTTCACATCGTCTGACTTTCTCAGATTCCATTCCATTATCCTCGTTTTACTCTTGTTAATGTCCATCTTATATCTTCGTTTCAAGACACTATTCATTCCATTCACTTGCTCTTCCAGATCCTCGGCAGTCTCTGACAAAATTACTATGTCATCGGCAAACCAAAAAGTTATTATTTCTTCTCCCTGAACTTTAACTCCCTCTCCAAATTTCTCCTTGCATTCCTTCACTACTTGTTCAATGTACAGATTGAAGAACATTGGCGAAAGGCTACAACCCTGTCTTCCTCCTTTCCCAACCTCTGCGTCCCTTCCTTGCCCTTCGACTCTAATAACTGCTGTCTGGTTTTTGTATAAGTTGAATATATCTCTTCGCTCCCTGTATTTTACCCCTGCTACCTTCAGAATTTGAAAGAGTGTATTCCAGTCGACATTGTCAAAAGCTTTCTCCAAATCTACAACTGGCGCTGATGACCTCGATGTTACGCGCCCTAAAACACCAATCATCATCACATCCAAATCTACAAATGCTAAAAACGTAGGTTTGCCTTTCCTTAGCCTATCTTCTAAGATAAGTTGTAATGTGAGTATTGCCTCCATTGTTCCTACATTTCTTCTGAACCAAAACTGATCTTCCTCAAGGTCGGATTCCACAAGTTTTTCCATTCGTCTGTAGATAATTCGTGTTAGTATTTTGCAACCATGACTTCTTAAACTGATAGTTCTGTAATTTTCACATTTGTCTGCACTTGCTTTCTTTGGAGTTGGAATTACAATATTCTTCTTGAAGCCTGAGGGTATTTCCCCTGTCTCATACATTTGGCATGTCAGGTGGAACAATTTTTTCATGACTGACTCTCCTAACGAAATCAGAAGTTCAGACGGAATATCATCTATTCCAGGGACCTTGTTTCGACTCAAATCCTTCAACGCTCTCTCAAATTCTTCTCGCAGTATCATATCTCCTATCTAATCTTCCTCCACTTCGTCTTCCATTTCTAGAATACTGCCTTCAAGTTTATTTCCTTTGTATAGGTCATCTATATATTCCTTCCACAGTTCAGTTTTCCCCTCTTTGCTTAGTACTGGTTTTCCATCCGAGTTCTTGATATTCGTACAGCTGCTTTTCTTGTCTCGAAATATCTCATTTATTCTCCTGTAGAAGGTATCTATCTTTCCCCTAGTTATGCACTCTTCTACGGTTCTAAATTTGTCCTCTAGCCAGCCCTGGTTCAGAGCCGTGCAGCGCGCCACATTTACTCGCCCGAGCTCGCCTGCGCCGCGGTGGAGTAGCCGAGCGGTCTAAAGCGCCTCGCTGCGGAGCGCGCGGTTGCTCGCGGTCGGAGGTTAGAGTCCTCCCTGGGGCATGGGTGTGTGTGTGTGTGTGTGTGTGTGTGTGTGTGTGTGTGTTGTCCTTAGGTTAGTTTACTAGGTTTAAGTAGTTTGTAAGCTACGGACTGATGACCACGTAGTTTGGTCCGATAGATTTACAGATATTTGACCATTTGAGTTCGCCTGCGTCCGGTCGCTGCGCTCTGCTACCCGCACCGCGGGTAGTCCAGCCCCACTGCACCGTATACACAGCGAGCGAGCTGCGATGCGCCGTCGAGTCCCGACACTCGCCGGGCGAGCGGCTACCCGCCGGGCCCGTCAAACAGCGCTACAACGCTGTTGCGAGCGCTGGAATGTAGTGCTGCCGGCCGCGGTGGCCGAGGGGACTGAGGCGCTTCAGTCATGCCGGGTGCCGTGGCTCAGCGCGCCCGGTCAGGGGGCTAAACGCCCTCTGTAATAAAAAAGCTGAGCCAACTATTCAACGAACAACCACGAACTAATTGAACAAAACGACCGCGAAGCATAGATCTACCTGATGAAAAAAAAAAAAAAAAAAAAAAAAAAGTCACGGTCTGCACGGCCATTACGGTCGGGGGTTCGAATCCCCCCTCGGGCATGGATATTTGTGCCGTCTTAGTTCGTAAGTAATTCATAAGTATTTTGTAAGTTTAGGGACTGATGACCCCGTAGTTAAGTCCCATAAGCTGTACAAACATTTGAACATTTTGAATGTAGTGCTGCGCAGACAGTTCTGCGCAACACGTTTTATTAATCAGGCATCGCGCACGTTTTTAATTACCTACGTAGCAATTTATACGTTATCGTTATGGCTGAAATAAATAGCGAACAGGACAGATCATACCGATGCATAAGGAGTAGACGTTACTTAAAACAAGAAAAATGTTCCTTCATTAGTTCAACTTTTAATTGTAACAACCATATTTTCAGCCAAAATACAATTAGACTGTCGTAAAGCTGTGATGTTATGTAGAGTTTATTTTTTCTTTTTTAATTCCTAAGCACAGTGCTTCTTAAACGTTTTTGTCCTATTATCATACCGCAGATATACAGGGTGTTACAAAAAGGTACGGCCAAACTTTCAGGAAACATTCCTCACACACAAAGAAAGAAAATATGTTATGTGGACATGTGTCCGGAAACGCTTAATTTCCATGTTAGAGCTCATTTTAGTATTTCTCTTTAAATATTATGAGGCTTCATTCCAACGTGATCAAATTATAAATTTTCACAATCAACATGTGTAAGCTGACGAGAATCCGCTCGCAATTGTGCAATCACGTCATCAGCACAGATTTTCTGTGAACGTTTGGGCAGGAATTGTTGGTGATGTCTTGATTGGGCCTCAAGTTCTTCCACCTATGCTCACTGGAGCACGTTATCATGATTTCATACGGGATACTCTACCTGTGCAGCTAGAACATGTGCCTTTACAAGTACGACGCAACATGTGGTTCATGCACGATGGAGCACCTGCACATTTCAGTCGACGTGTTCGTTCGCTTCTCAACAACAGATTCTGTGACCGATGGATTGGTAGAGGCGGACCAATTCCATGGCCTCCACGCTCTCCTCACCTCAACCTTCTTGACTTTCATTTATGGGGGCATTTGAAAGCTCTTGTCTACGCAACCACGGTACCAAATGTAAAGACTCGCCGGCCGCGGTGGCCGAGGCGACTGAGGCGCTCCAGTCACGGTCAGCACGGCCACTACGGTCGGGGGTTCGAATCCCCCCTCGGGCATGGATATTTGTGCCGTCCTAGTTCGTAAGTAGTTCATAAGTAGTTTGTAAGTTTAGGGACTGATGACCCCGTAGTTAAGTCCCATAAGCTTAACAAACATTTGAACATTTTTGTTGTAAAGACTCTTCGTGCTCGTATTGTGGACGGCTGTGATACAATACGCCATTCTCCAAGGGCTGCATCAGTGCATCAGGGATTCCATACGACGGAGGGTGGATGCATGTATCCTCGCTAACGGAGGACATTGTGAACATTTCCTTGAACAAAGTGTTTGAAGTCAAGCTGGTACGTTCTGTTGCTGTGTTTTTCCATTCCACGCTTAATGTGATTTGAAGAGAAGTAATAAAATGATCTCTAACATGGAAATAAAGGGTTTCCGGGCACATGTCCACATAATATATTGTCTTTCTTTGTGTGTGAGGAATGTTCCTGAAAGTTTGGCCGTACCTTTTTGTAACACCCTGTATGGTAGTGTTAAACTCCACCTTATTGAAATGAAATACAAACATAATCGACGAAAAAGTTTCTTAATGGTACGTACAAGTAATTGTTTTTATAGTTTACGCTTCAATGGTTTCATATCAATTGGGCAGATGCAGTCTTTTGCATAATGGAGAGGTGCAGTATACAGTATTAAAGTATTTTACACTTGTCTGTTAACCTAAAAGTTTTCGTTGTGGAATTAAGCGGCTAAACTTTCTAGTAGAGGATCCACAGACGTTCAAGCGAGTCTCTGGTTATTTTCAACGAGAAGTGTGTTTCTGTATTCACTGTATCTAAGTGTTAGAAGTGAAAGTCTTTTCGCACAACGAGTGAACGAGACATGTAATAAATGTGTTACCTCTTAGCAATGCCAAAGATTTATGTGACTTAAAGTTACTAGTATTATTTTGCGGTAATGTGGATTGTAAAATTATTGCTCCTTCCAAGAGATTGCGAATCCCATTGCTATTAGTAGACGAGGAAGGGAAATAATGTTTGAAAGTTTTTCAAGTCCATCCAAATGTTCTTTAATTATGTTCTTGACATTTTCTTGTAAAGAGAGATTTCCACCAGCAAGTCATCGAGGTTATTGGAGCACTCATTTTGACTGAAATTGTAACTCATTTCGCAAACTACTGTCTTTTAAAAGATTTCCAGTTTACCTTGACAGAATTTTAGCTAGATTATTAGTGGGACAACCTTGAATAAAATAAAATATTATCACATCATCGTAGGGCATATAATTTTACTTCACACACATGACAATACGCTGATTTACCAGGAACAAGGAACTGAAGAGATTTAAGGACGCATCTTGTTCTTCATGTTACAGCCGTCACTTAGTTTAATGTAAAGTGAAAGTGAAACACTGTGTAAGTAAATGCTGAGCAAAGTATAAAACTTTTTACAAACGTGTCGGAGCCGGCTAACGCGAAGCCGACGACTTGCAACATGTTTAATATTTCCGGCGCGAGCTTATTCTGCTACCGTTTTGCTTCTGTAGCACAAAATTGGGCGTCTTCTGTCTGCTTTTACCAGATCCGTTACTGCGCACGTCTTTCTTTTCTTTTTTCCTCGCAAGTGATAGTAAACTGACAATTTAGTCTGTCAGGAAAAATTACAAGTGTTTTGAAGATACATGGAATCTGTCCAGCGATACAAAACTGATGACTGCGACATTGAACGTCACCTCTCGGATAGTGGTGAATCCCGCGGGGTTTCAGCTCGCCGCAGACAAAAAAAAAAAAAAAAAAAAAATTAAAAAAAAATAAATTAAAAAAATAAATAAATAAAATAAAATAAAAAAAATTAAAAAAAAATTAAAAACAAAGAAAAGAAACAATGTACCACACGCCTGTATCGATGGACAGTAATTAGTTTACTTCCCTTGGAGTGTTTGAGCGTAAGCTGAACCTTCCAACATTCTACCAGTTAATCGATTCTAATGACGTCGATCGCAACTTCTTTCAGCAAGGATACAGCAAGCAATGTAGCGAAATATCGACAGAAACGCTGTTAGAAGACGCACTGAATACATACACTTACTATCGAGGCATTGATGCTGCTCATTAACTCACAATTACTCGTGAAATGAGATAACTTTATTTCACTCTCGGTGATGTATGAACTAAAATGCATAAGTCAGTAAGCTGCCTCATGTCTAACGTTCTCAATACACGATTTGTAAATGACGTGCACATACTTCACTAATAGCGTCATTTTAAAGCGACAGTTAAGAATTATGGATAGTTGAATGCTTTGTTAGAAAGCTAAGATTCTGTACTATCAGATGTTCAAAAATAAGATTTTTAACCCCATAGTTTCTTCAGAATTGAGTGATAAGCATTATAAATCTAAAAAACTCACAAGGAATGGAAAGTAGACATTTTATTTTTTCACATGCAAAGTAAAACTTGTAAGGAAAAACTAAGTTCATCAACCGATGTGGGATGGTCGTATGTACCGCGAACAGTTTTTGCAGCATGAAAATGGGAATAGTGTGTTTCCCGCTAAGAGAGTAGCGGCTGGCGGGCGCGTGCCCCGGCTAGCAGCAGAGCGCCACGGACCGGGGCTCGGCGGGTAGGCGGGTAGTCGGGTACCCGCGCTGCCTGGCACAGTCCGATGCGGCTGGTGCCGGCAGGCCGGGCAGCGCGTGGCCAGAGGCCCGCCTTCTAGCGACGGCGCGCGACAGCTTCACACGACAAAAGACGGCCACACGTACTGCTACGGGAGCGTCCTGCGTGAGCGCCGACTGTGGCGCTGCCTGTCGCTGCGTGTCGCGCGCTACAACCAGCCACGTTTGAGATTCAAACCTGTTTGAATCTTGTCGCTGTCGCATGCGCTACAAAGTGTCGAGTTTCGTTGAGAACTCACTGCTTTTAGAGGTTATGAAGGTTGTCGCAAGAATTCTGAGAGCTAATAATCCCTGAAGTTTATGAAACGGAAACTGTTTGTGAAATAACAGAAAATAAAATTCACCTTGCACTTATAATGAAGTATTTTGCTTTCGATAAGTGGCTCGTAAATTTTCTTTTGGCTTTTATAGACGACTGAAGTTAAATTTTTAAACTGTTTCTAATATATCAGTCTTCTGTATTTTTATTCTGAGTGATAGTTTCATTTACACCACGATGAACGTGATTTGAAGAATTACTCGCATGTGTGTGCTTTGTGCATTTGCAGTACCGATAATAACAAAGTTACTCCTGAGAGAGAGAGAGATAACTCTGGGATGTCAAACAAGATGCGTGTTAATTATGTTTTTCAGTAAAATGTCAGGACACAATGTTTCAGTAGCAATTTAATGTATTTGGTAGGTGTACAGTTGGGCATGTGTGTTTGTAATGAAGATAAACTTAGGGGTAAAAACGCAAAAAAAATAATTTGTGTTGCTTTCTAAAGATAATACATAAAACCTTGCACAAATAAAAGGTGAAAGGGTTGTAATTGCTGTAATTAAAATATAAGACGGAACGGGAAGAGAACCAGCGACTGTAAAAATTGCTTGTATTGCAAGTTAGTAGCCTAGAACGCTATCCATACCCTACGCCAACTGATGACGAAATCGTCCGGGCCAAGTGATATAGTATTGACTTCCAATAAGAAATATTTCGAACTTATTCAGTTGTTGATGGTTTGTAATCACAAAAACTCATTGAGAACATAGTCGAAAGTAGCTGTACACGTCGTTGTACTTTCGAAGAATTTGGCCAGTGATATTCATAGTCTGTTTTCGTATTTGAAGTTCCGAATGAAATAGTACACGAACATTCCTCGCTATGTAAATGTAATGCACAGCATTCCTTTTACGCCTTATTTCCTAAAGTTAATAAAACTTTATTGCCTTACGCTGGAGCTATCTTTATTCTACTGTTTACGGGTGGCAAACTTTAGAAACGGCTGATCGGTTGTAGCGGCCATCTTGTAGAGAGAAGTTGTCGCGCTCACGTCGGACACCCGACCATGTCGCCGAATGTCGCCGCTTGTAGCGGCAGTGTCACGTCGCTGGTCGTCGCTAGAATGTGTAGTCCACGCAGGCGCGGCCTTACCCGCCCGAGCTCGCCTGCGTCCGGCCGCTGCGCTCTGCTGCCCGCACCAAGGGTAGTCGAGCCCCACTGCACCGCGAGCACAGCGAGCGAGCTACGGTGCGCCCTAGAGTCCCGACACTCGCCGGGCGAGCGGGTACCCGCCGGGCCCGTGCAACAGCGCTACACAAGGCGCTGCGAGCGGGGGAATGCAGACAGTTCTGAGCAAGACGTTGTAATAATCACAGCGAAGGCATCACGCACCTTTTATATTACCTACATAGCAATTTATAAGTTATCGTTATGTCTGAAATAAACGGCGAACAGGACAGATCGTACCAATGTGCAAGGAGTAGACGATCCGAGGAAGAAAAAAAAAGACCTTTTTTTTTTTTTTTTTTTTTTTTTTTTTTTTTTTTTTTTTGTATGGCTTTTGGTTACAGTGACCATACAGCCAGCGGTTATTTCAGTAACCACATTACAATAGAATTGAGATTCTTACAATGTATAGCACAATATTAATAGGTATCTCACATCATACAGCCTTACAATAAAAGTAGAAAATCATATGTACAAGACATAAAACAATACATATTTAAAAGTACGAGTGACATATAACAACGAAAGTGCAAACAGCATAGGACCATATGAGAGGTGAAAAGACAAATAAAAGTCAAAATATAATATAAAATTACTTATGCAGTTTCACGCTGTGCACGTTCAAGTTAGACACACTAGCTCTAAAATTATAGCTGTATGCCGGTGACTTTGAGGTAGTCCGTCAGTAAACTGTATTTAAACTTGTCGAATCCATGAAGGAGGACAGTGACACTTGTGGGGAGGGGGTAACCCCTCGCAACCAGCGTGCGGTAGAATACACTTTGTGCGGCCGTGTACTTGGTGCATGCCAGTATGATGTGATTGAGATCCGCCACTTCCGTTGCATCTTTGTCGCAATGCCGAGAAGCGATGAGTTTCAAACGGTGTAGGTGGGCAGGGTAACATCCATGTCCCAGTCTCATCCGAATGATGGACGTTGCATGACGTCTACTAAGCGTCATCGATGAAAACCATGGTCGTGAGGAGACATTTGGTTGTACAGCTGCCAGGTGTCCTCCCTTAAACGCTTGAGAGAGGTGCCATTCGTGGTCCCAAGTGCGATAGGCAGCTTTTCGAATCGTCGTTCGGAAGTCTGTATATGGAATCGGCGATGGGCAGTGTTGTCCTTCCGTAATACTTCTCTTGGCAAGGCGGTCTACTGTTTCGTTATGGAGTATACCTTGATGTCCTTTAATCAAAAAAAAAAAAAAAAAAAAAAAAAAAAAAACGTTTCCAGGAAACTCGCGGAGGGAATCAACACGCGTTTACAGAACTATGGGGACAGCATTGTATGGGAGCGTTTTATGTTGATTGTAGATAATGAAAATAAACCTGTGGGATTTGCAGACTGTAATGGCTGCCGCAAATTATTATCGTTCCGTGATGGCAGTACCAGTGCGCTGTTATGGCACCTGAATAGCTGCAAAGCTTATCTGAATACTGATTTGAACAGTTGTAGCAATATTCTAGGGCCAGCAAAATCTTTTGTGCTGGAGAAATGTGTAAGAATGTGTGCAATATATCTGCGGCCCTTCAGTACAGTTGCGGGAGAAGGATTTCGAGACCCCGCACAGACTCTGATGGAGATAGGAGCACAGTACCACACTGCAAGTGCCAAAGACGTTCTTCCTCACCCTTCAACAGTTTCTAGGAAACTAAAAATAAAAAAAATCGCAGACGAATACCGTGTGGCTATTGTACCTCTAGTATTGCAGGATATAGACGATGAGGCGTGTGCATGTAATACTGATATGTGGACAGATGCGTACACTAAAACACATTATTTGTTTTAGGAATAAATTCGACGAAACTGTCATCATAGCAATATGAGAAGAGGAATGTTTAATTATTTATCTACTTATAGCAAGGAAGTTTGCAATATTCCTTCATTAGTTCAGCTTTTAATTGTAACAACTATATTTTCAGCCAAAAGACAATTAGGTTCTGTCGTAAAACTGTAATATTATGTAGAGATTTTTTTCCAGATTTCTAAGCACAGTGGTTCTTAAACGTTTTTGTCCTATTACAATATCACAGATATTAAAATGAAATAAAGTGAAATACAAAAGTAATAGACGAAATCAGTTTTTACTGGTACGTACAACTAACTGAATTCCATGCAAAGGGTTTGCTTCAATGGTTTCATATGAAAAGGGCAGATGCAGGATTTTTTATAATGGGGACGTGTAGTATACAATATTAAAGTATTTTACACTTATCTGTTAACCTACAATTTTTCGTTATGGAATTAAACGGCTAAACTCTTTCCTGGAATTCAGTGAGAACGTTCCTCCTGATTTGCTTGACTTATATATTTTAAGCCTGGATCCACAGACATTCAAGCGAGTCGCAGGTTAGTTTCAAGGAGAAGTGTGTTTCTGTATTTATTTTGTATCTAAGAATTAGAAATAAACGTATTTTCGCACAAATACGTGAACGAGACATGTAATAAATGTGTTACCCTTACTATGCCACAATATATGTCACTTAACCCTGGGATGCTACTAGGGGTTCGCCTGTACCCCAGTGCTTCTATTAAATGTTTCTTTCTAGGCATTTTTTCTTAAGTGTGATTTAAATGTTAATGTATTACTTTGAAATAAAATTTATTTTTAATCATTTTAAAAATCCGTTTTTATTTGGGGTACACCTGTACCCCAGTGTAGCAGACCCGTCTATGAAAATAAGTGTAGCAATCCAGTGTTAAAGTTACTGGACGTTTCCAGAAGCTACTCGTATTAATTTCCAGTTATCTGGATTCGAAAATTATTGCTTCTTCCAAGACATTGCGAATCCCATTGCTATTACTAGACAAGGAAGGGAAATAATCTTTGAAAGTTTTTCCAAGTCCCTCAAAATGTTATTCAGTTATGTCCTTGACATTTTCTTCTAATTAAAGATGATTTGCACCAGCAAGTCGTCAAGGTTATTTAAGCAGTCATTTTGACTGAAATTGTAACTCATTTCGCAAACTACTGGCTTTTTAATGATTTCCTGTTTACCTTGGCAGAATTTTAGTTAGATAATTAGTTGGAACAAAATTAAATATTATCACATCATCGTAGGGCATATAATTTTTCGTCACATACAAGACAATAAGTAGATTTACTAGCAACAAGGATTTAGAGATTTAAGGAATCATCCTGTTCTTTATGTTAGAGACATCACTTAGTTTAATATTAAGTAAAAGTGAAACCCTGTGTAAGTAAATACTGAGCAAAGTATGAAAATACCTACAAACGTGCCGACGACTTTCAACAAGTTTAATAATTCCGGCGCGAGCCGATACGGCTACCGGTTTGCTCCAGCAGAACAAAATCGGACATCTCCTGTCTGCTGTTATCAGATGCATTACTGCGCACATGTATTTTTTTCCCTCTCGCAATTGATAGTGCACTGACAATTCATTCAGAGAGGAAAAATCCCAAGTGTATTGAAGATACATGAAAGACTGTGCAGCGATATACAAAACTGATGACTGTGACCTTAAAGCCGGCCGCGGTGGCCGAGGTGACTGAGGCGCTCCAGTCACGGTCAGTACGGCCACTACGGTCGGGGGTTCGAATCCCCCCTCGGGCATGGATATTTGTGCCGTCCTAGTTCGTAAGTAGTTCATAAGTAGTTTGTAAGTTTAGGGCCTGATGACCCCGTAGTTAAGTCCCATAAGCTTAACAAACATTTGAACATTTTTTGTGTGACCTTGAATGTCACATCTAGAATAGTGGTGACTTCTCGATGTTTCAGTTCCCCCAGCCGAAGGCAAAAGGGGAAAAAATAAAATAAAACATCATCAATGGCCCACACGCCTGTATCGAGGGACAGTAATTAGTTTACTTCCCTTGGAGTGGTTGAGCGTAAGCTGAACCAACACCACCTAGAAGACAAGGCCTTACAACAGGCCGTACCTACGTCACACTTAGAGGCCCCGGCCGCCACCTCACTGGCAAGCCGCTGGGGCACGCCCACCGCCGCGCAGCGGCCGGCCAGTCAGATGGCGGCCGGGGCCTCTAAGTGTGACGTAGGCACGGCCTGTTGTAAGGCCTTGTCTTCTAGGTGGTGTTGGCTGAACCATCCAACATTCTACCAGTTAATCATTTCTATTGACCTTGATTAAAACTGAACTATTTTTTTCCGCAATGATACAATAAGCAATTTACCAAAATGTCCACAGAAACGCTCTTCGAACACGCGCTGAGTACGTATACTTGCTATCGTGGCACTGATTCTGCTCATTAACTCGCAATTACTCGTGAAATGAGACAGCTCTGTTTCACTCACGTTAATGTGTGGTCTAAAATGCATCGGTCAGTAAGCTGTCCGCTATTTAACTTTTTCAGTACACGATTTGTAAATGAAAAGCTGGATGCTTTGTTAGAAAGCTAAGTTGCTTTACTATCACATGTTCAAAAATCAGATTTTTTTAACCCCATAGTTTCTTCGGAAGCATTATGAAACTAAAAACTCACGCGTAATGAAAAGCAGACATTTTAATTTTTTTCACAAGCAAAGTAAAGCTTGTAAGGAAAAACTAAGTTCATATACCGATGTGGGATGGTCGTATGTAAGGTGAACAGTTTTTACAGTGTGGAATTCGGAACAGTGTATTTCCCGCTAAGAGTGTAGTGGCTGACTGGCTGGCACGGCTAGCAGCAGGGCGGAGTATACTAGGGGTAGGCGGGTACCCGCGCTGCCCGACGCCGTCCTGTGGGACTCTTGCAACACCTCCTAGAGAGAAGGCCGCGGCGCTCTCGTGTGACGCCAGGCAGAGTAGGTTGCGCGCGCATAGCTGACTGGGTAGCCGCTGGGGCACGGCCCAGTATGCCGAAGCAGCGAGCCAGTCAGCTATGCGCGCGCAACCTACTCTGCCTGACGTCACACGAGAGCGCCGCAAGCCCGCTGCACGCCTCTGGTGCATATGGCTCTGTGCGATAGTGTGTTCTATACATCCTCAGGAATGTGACAATAAAATTTCCCTCTGCTGGGTCGACGAATTCCTTGAGTTCTTTTTCATTTTCCAGGAGTGTAGTTATACAGAAGAATGGAAAAAACTAGTAGAAGCCGACCTCGGGGAAGATCAGTTTGGGTTCAGGAGAAATGTAGGAACTCGGGAGGTAATACTCACTTTACGGCTTATCCTAGAAGATAGGTTAAGAAAAGGCAAGCCTACATTTCTAGCTTTTGTAGATTTGGAGAAGGCTTTTTGACAATGTTGATTGGAATACACTCTTTCAAGTTCTGAAGCAAGCAGGAGTAAAATATAGGGAGTGTAAGGTTATTTACAACTTGTACAAAAACCCGACAGCGGTTGTCAGAGTTGAAGGGCATGAAAGGGATGCAGTGGTTGGAAAGGGAGTAAGACAGGGTTGTAGCCTTTCTCCAATGTTATTCAATTTGTACATTGAGCAAGCTATAAAGGAAAGCAAGGAGAAATTTGGAGAAGGAATTACAGTTCAGGGTGAAGAATTAAAAACATTGCGTTTTGCCGACGACATAGTAATTATGTCAGATACAGCAAAGGACCTGGAAGAGCAATTGAACGGAATGGACAGTGTGCTGAAAGGTGCATATGAGATGAACATTAACAAGAGCAAAACTGGGGTAATGGAGTGCAGTGTAAGAAAATCAGGTGATGCTGAAGGAATAAAGGAGGCAATAAAGGAGGTAGATGAGTTTTGTTACTTGGGCAGTAAAATAACAAATGATGGTCGCAGTACAGAGTATATAAAATGCAGAATGGCAATGGGTAGAAAAGCGTTTTTGAAAAAGAGAAATTTTGTTAACATCGAATATTGATTTAAGCCTAAGGAAGTCCTTTCTCAAGGCATTTGTATGGAGTGTTGCCTTGTATGGGAGTGAGACATGGACGATAAACAGTGCGGACAGGAAGAGGATAGAGGCTTTTGAAATATGGTGCTACAGAAGAATGCTGAAGATTAGGTGGGTGGATCGCGTAACTAATGAGGAGGTACTGAATAGAATTGGGGAGAACAGAAATTTCTGGCATACCTTGACTAGAAGAAGGGATAGATTGGTAGGACACATTCTTAGACATCAAGGAATTGTGAATTTAGCATTAGAGGGAAGTGTGTGGGGTAAAAATCGCAGAGGAAGACCAAGAGATGGATACAGTAAGCAGATTCAGACAGATGTAGGTTGCCGTTCTTATGTGGAGATGAAGAGGCTTGCTCAGGATAGATTACTGTGGAGAGCTGCATCAAACCAGTCTCCGTACTGAAGACCACAACGCAGTTACATAGATGTCTGTGTACACCTTTTAATTTGGAATGTTTACAGCCATAAGGCCTAGTGTGATTCAACGTGTGAAGCAAACAGGCACCATGCCACCGAGACCCACTCGTGCTTCCTACAGCCATCTGAGCGAGTATGAAAGGATGCCAAATTGTGGCCTTCCGTTTGGAGGGAGGGTCCTTTCAGAAAATCGCCACACAACTTGAGCTTGCTGTGTCAGTAGTGCAACGATGTTGGTTTCAATTGTCACGTGAACATTGACGAGGCTATGGACGTCCATGCAGCTCAGACATCCACCAAGATAGTGATATTGTTAGTGCAGCAGTGGTAGATCGTACAGCTAGCACAGAACAGGTAAGAGCGTTTGTGAGCTCACGAGCGTCAATAGGAACTGTTGGCAAGCGAGTACAAGCAGTGGAACTAGGAGCACGCACGCTTCTATCCACACGCCACAGCGGCAAGTGCACGCAACACCACCTAGAAGACAAGGCCTTACAACAGGGCGTGCCTACGTCACACTTAGAGGCCGCGGCCGCCACCTCACTGGCTGTTAGCTGGGGCACGCCCAACGCCGCGTGGCGGCCGGCCAGTCAGATGGCGGCCGCGGCCTCTAAGTGTGACGTAGGCACGGCCTGTTGTAAGGCCTTGTCTTCTAGGTGGTGTTGGTGCACGGCCCTGCTGGACCGCTTGGATCGGCGGGCCCAGGTCTTCCGCCTGCATGTGATGATCGTTTCCGCGTATGACATACCCCTGGCGAGCGCCGTCTCACTGAGTCAAGACTCACTGACCCCACCTCAAGTGTTATGGTCTGGGGTGCGACAAGCTACAACTCTCGGTGACTTTTGCTGTTTGTGGAGGGAACTCTGCCCAGCGCTCAGTACGTGCAGAATGTTGTAAGACGCGTTCTTTTGCCATTCTTGCAATAGGAAGGTTATGTGTTGTTACAACAGGATAATGGTCGCCCACTCACTGCGCGTGAAATTCCAGGATGACTTGTTCAAAAATTCAAATGTTTTTATAGCTTATGGGACTTAACTACGGGGTCATCAGTCCCTAAACTTACAAACTACTTATGAACTAGCTAATCCTAAGGACGGCACAAATATCCATGCCCGAGGGGGGATTCGAACCCCCGACCGTAGTGGCCGTGCAGACCGTGACTGGAGCGCATCAGTCCCCTCGGCCACCGCGGCCGGCAGGATGACTTGCTTTAACTTCCCTGGCGAGAACAATCTGCAGACATTTCTAACATGATGGGACGACAGCTGACACTTGCGACTCCTCAATCCACAATTCTCGCGTAACTACGTGAATTGGTCGAGCAGGCATGGAATAAAGTATGTTCCAAATGTTCGTATAGTCTATGGGACTTAACTACGGGGTCATCAGTCCCTAAACTTACAAACTACTTATGAACTACTTACGAACTAGGACGGCACAAATATCCATGCCCGAGGGGGGGGGGGGGATTCGAACCCCCGACCGTAGTGGCCGTGCAGACCGTGACTGGAGCGCCTCAGTCCCCTCGGCCACCGCGGCCGGCAGGATGACTTGCTTTAACTTCCCTGGCGAGAACAATCTGCACACATTTCTAACATGATGGGACGACAGCTGACACTTGCGACTCCTCAATCCACAATTCTCGCGTAACTACGTGAATTGGTCGAGCAGGCATGGAATAAAGTATGTTCAAAATGTTCGTATAGTCTATGGTACTTAACTACGGGGTCATCAGTCCCTAAACTTACAAACTACTTATGAACTACCTACAACTAAGGACGGCACAAATATCCATGCCCGAGGGGGGATTCGAACCCCCGACCGTAGTGGCCGTGCAGACCGTGACTGGAGCGCCTCAGTCCCCTCGGCCACCGCGGCCGGCAATAAAGTATGCGATGACAGTATTCTCCATCCGTGCGATCGAACGGATGCCGCAGTAAGAGCCTGCACTGCTGCTCATAGAGGCTGCACTAGTTCTAACATGGCTGTTTCAATATGGATCGACACCTCAGTGCCGCTTGAGCTATTCATCAGTGAATGTAATCATTTCAAGTATTCCATATACACTGTTTCAGCACTATACTTTGAGTGTATTGTATATTCCCGGCAGTGTATTATAACCTCCAGAATATTCACACATTAAAGTGTTACACACAAACACAACATTTCATTGAAAATAAAAACGTTTGTCTGTGTTGCAGATAATAAAATTTTATTTCTCAATGACGCGTTTAACGCTCGTGGCGCATATTCAGATGGGATATGTAAACGATATACAACTGCATTTACAAAGGAATCCATATTATGGTCGCGTACCTATCTAACACCGATTATAAATCAAGTAAATTTGAAAGACTTAAGTCACTGAAACGACCTAACTGGCAAGTGAAACCAGAAAACTGAAAAGAGAAATGTAGTTTTACGAATGAGAGTGATAAAATCGCGTTTGCCATTACCACGATGTAATCGCCTGCCTATCTCCCACAGTACTCCATCATGCTATGATAAGCCCGTTTCGTAACTTCGTTCAAACGAGATTTTATCACTCTTACTAGCTAAACCCGGCCACGCTTCTCTGTGACTCACTCTCATATGAAATAAATAGAAAAGGAAATAGTGTAACTCATGTGAACATAAAGTCATTGAGAGAATGCTTAAATCATATCAATATCGTTTGTTAGGCTACAGAGGCTATGTAAAACGAAAGTTATAAAAATACAGTAAGGCTGCCTGAAATTTTCTTTCAGTTCTTCAAGCTTTGACTGGAGTTCCTCTTGTGACAAAGTTTATAACTGGTCTTTGTGACAGGTATTAAAGTGCTGGTCAATCGAATAGTTCTTTAAATACATGAAGTTCCGATGACGTATTAAACTTTTGGCAAGATTTTCGAAAGCAGTACAAAAGAAATCAATTTCCCACTCGGGTTTACACCGCGCAGACACGCCGCTCCTCCTGTTCTTTGCCTGCTGCTGTTTGCCGCCCATCTTTACGAACTGTATCCTCGCGTCTGTTGACTGCTGCCTTCCACACGAAGCGCGCGAGCAGCGGCATGGCGAGGCGCAGCGAGCGACGCGGCAGCAGCAGCAGGCGCCCGGGGCGCTGGCCGCGAGCGACCGCGGGCGTTAGCGCCCCAGGGGCGTAGTTTGGACCAGCCTGATCTAGGTGGTGGTGACTCGTGCCAGCAGGCCGGGCAGCGCGTGGCGAGACCCGCCCGCGATGCACAGCTACCGGCCCAGGGCGGGCAGCGCAGGCCCGCTGCACGCCTCTCGTGCATATGGCTCTATATGATAGTGTGTTCTATACATCCTCAGGAATGTGACAATAAAATTTCCCTCTGCTGGGTCGACGAATTCCTTGAGTTCTTTTTCATTTTCCAGGAGTGTAGTTACATAGATGTCTGTGTGCACCTTTTAATTTGGAATGTTTACAGCCATAAGGCCCAGTGTGATTCAACGTGTGAAGCAAACAGGCACCATGCCACCGAGACTCGCTCGTGCTTCCTACAGCCATCTGAGCGAGTATGAAAGGATGCCAAATTGTGGCCTTCCGTTTGGAGGGAGGGTCCTTTCGGAAAATCGCCACACAACTTGAGCTTGCTGTGTCAGTAGTGCAACGATGTTGGTTTCAATTGTCACGTGAACATTGACGAGGCTATGGACATCCATGCAGCTCAGACATCTACCAAGATACTGATATTGTTAGTGCAGCAGTGGTAGATCGTACAGCTAGCACAGAACAGGTAAGAGCGTTTGTGAGCTCACGAGCGTCAATAGGAACTGTTGGCAAGCGAGTACAAGCAGTGGAACTAGGAGCACGCACGCTTCTATCCACACGCCACAGCGGCAAGTGCACGCAACACCACCTAGAAGACAAGGCCTTACAACAGGGCGTGCCTACGTCACACTTAGAGGCCGCGGCCGCCACCTCACTGGCTGTTAGCTGGGGCACGCCCAACGCCGCGTGGCGGCCGGCCAGTCAGATGGCGGCCGCGGCCTCTAAGTGTGACGTAGGCACGGCCTGTTGTAAGGCCTTGTCTTCTAGGTGGTGTTGGTGCACGGCCCTGCTGGACCGCTTGGATCGGCGGGCCCAGGTCTTCCGCCTGCATGTGATGATCGTTTCCGCGTATGACATACCCCTGGCGAGCGCCGTCTCACTGAGTCAAGACTCACTGACCCCACCTCAAGTGTTATGGTCTGGGGTGCGACAAGCTACAACTCTCGGTGACTTTTGCTGTTTGTGGAGGGAACTCTGCCCAGCGCTCAGTACGTGCAGAATGTTGTAAGACGCGTTCTTTTGCCATTCTTGCAATAGGAAGGTTATGTGTTGTTACAACAGGATAATGGTCGCCCACTCACTGCGCGTGAAATTCCAGGATGACTTGTTCAAAAATTCAAATGTTTTTATAGCTTATGGGACTTAACTACGGGGTCATCAGTCCCTAAACTTACAAACTACTTATGAACTAGCTAATCCTAAGGACGGCACAAATATCCATGCCCGAGGGGGGATTCGAACCCCCGACCGTAGTGGCCGTGCAGACCGTGACTGGAGCGCATCAGTCCCCTCGGCCACCGCGGCCGGCAGGATGACTTGCTTTAACTTCCCTGGCGAGAACAATCTGCAGACATTTCTAACATGATGGGACGACAGCTGACACTTGCGACTCCTCAATCCACAATTCTCGCGTAACTACGTGAATTGGTCGAGCAGGCATGGAATAAAGTATGTTCCAAATGTTCGTATAGTCTATGGGACTTAACTACGGGGTCATCAGTCCCTAAACTTACAAACTACTTATGAACTACTTACGAACTAGGACGGCACAAATATCCATGCCCGAGGGGGGGGGGGATTCGAACCCCCGACCGTAGTGGCCGTGCAGACCGTGACTGGAGCGCCTCAGTCCCCTCGGCCACCGCGGCCGGCAGGATGACTTGCTTTAACTTCCCTGGCGAGAACAATCTGCACACATTTCTAACATGATGGGACGACAGCTGACACTTGCGACTCCTCAATCCACAATTCTCGCGTAACTACGTGAATTGGTCGAGCAGGCATGGAATAAAGTATGTTCAAAATGTTCGTATAGTCTATGGTACTTAACTACGGGGTCATCAGTCCCTAAACTTACAAACTACTTATGAACTACCTACAACTAAGGACGGCACAAATATCCATGCCCGAGGGGGGATTCGAACCCCCGACCGTAGTGGCCGTGCAGACCGTGACTGGAGCGCCTCAGTCCCCTCGGCCACCGCGGCCGGCAATAAAGTATGCGATGACAGTATTCTCCATCCGTGCGATCGAACGGATGCCGCAGTAAGAGCCTGCACTGCTGCTCATAGAGGCTGCACTAGTTCTAACATGGCTGTTTCAATATGGATCGACACCTCAGTGCCGCTTGAGCTATTCATCAGTGAATGTAATCATTTCAAGTATTCCATATACACTGTTTCAGCACTATACTTTGAGTGTATTGTATATTCCCGGCAGTGTATTATAACCTCCAGAATATTCACACATTAAAGTGTTACACACAAACACAACATTTCATTGAAAATAAAAACGTTTGTCTGTGTTGCAGATAATAAAATTTTATTTCTCAATGACGCGTTTAACGCTCGTGGCGCATATTCAGATGGGATATGTAAACGATATACAACTGCATTTACAAAGGAATCCATATTATGGTCGCGTACCTATCTAACACCGATTATAAATCAAGTAAATTTGAAAGACTTAAGTCACTGAAACGACCTAACTGGCAAGTGAAACCAGAAAACTGAAAAGAGAAATGTAGTTTTACGAATGAGAGTGATAAAATCGCGTTTGCCATTACCACGATGTAATCGCCTGCCTATCTCCCACAGTACTCCATCATGCTATGATAAGCCCGTTTCGTAACTTCGTTCAAACGAGATTTTATCACTCTTACTAGCTAAACCCGGCCACGCTTCTCTGTGACTCACTCTCATATGAAATAAATAGAAAAGGAAATACTGTAACTCATGTGAACATAAAGTCATTGAGAGAATGCTTAAATCATATCAATATCGTTTGTTAGGCTACAGTGGCTATGTAAAACGAAAGTTATAAAAATACAGTTTCAGAGATACTCATTACTTTAAACCCATAAGATAGATTAAATTTTTTGTCGTTCGTTTTCTCCACAAACATACAGATCAGTTTACCGTCTCTGGACCATGTGACGTATAATTCACCTTAGTAAAAAGCTATTGTTTTCCACATTCTTTCCATCTATTTCCCATCCGCTATATCTGTTTCCTGCTTCCCCACTATCTACCACTTCATCCTCCCTATATCTAATCCCCGGCCTCTGTTCATCACTCCCTTTCCTTCCATCCAATTTCTATCTCCTCTCCAGCTATCTCTATGCACGTCTCGTCTTTCGCTCGTCGTACCAATATAAAATGAAGATATTAAAAATTAGGGAATTGCTTCAAATTATGTGTTATCTGCTGAAAACTATCACAACGTTACTGTTACATAAAATTAAATGAATTAACGGGCCGGCCGCGGTGGCCGAGGTGACTGAGGCGCTCCAGTCACGGTCAGCACGGCCACTACGGTCGGGGGTTCGAATCCCCACTCGGGCATGGATATTTGTGCCGTCCTTAGTTGTAGCTAGTTCATAAGTAGTTTGTAAGTTTAGGGACTGATGACCCCGTAGTTAAGTCCCATAAGCTTTACAAACATTTGAACATTTTTTTGAATTAACGACGCCCATAAACGTTTTGTTCAGAATTCGTTTCTATGGTGTTTTGATTTCCACTGCTAATATCATGATCGATCTTACTGAAAATTAATCATTAAACATGAACGTATCTAAAATGCGTTTTCACGAAAAGTTGTTACTTTAGTGTCGCATTCATTTTTACCATAGCACCAGACCTGTACGCAAGGCAGAAGTTGGTACTACTTCAATTTACGACAGCTTCAAGTTCTGATAATATTGACTGGAATACACTCTTTCAAATTCTGAAAGTAGCGGGGGTTAAATATAGGGAATGAAAAGTCGAGTATGAAACGGACGCAGTGATTGGGAAGGCTGTAATACAGAATTGTAACCTTTCGCTAAGGTTATTCAATCTGTTCACTGAACAAGCTGTGAAGGAATGCAAGGAGAAATTTGGAGAAGGATGAAGAAATAAAAACTATGTTGTTCGCCGATGACACTGTGAATCTGTTAGGGACAGAAAAGAAACTGGAAGAGCAAAGGACCTGGAAGAGCAAAGGACCTGGAAGAGCAACTGAACGGAATAGACAGCCGAAGGGAAGTTATAAGATGAACATTAACAAGAATAAAACAAGGGTGATGGAATGAAGTGTAATAAAATCAGGCGATGCTCAAGGAATTAGATTACGTAATGAGACAATAATTGTAGTAGACAAGTTTTCTTATTTGGGTAGCATAATAATTTCTGATGGCTGCAGTAAGGAAGATAGAAAATGCAGAATGACATTAGGAAGAAAAGTATTTATGAAGAAGCGAAATTTGTTGGCATCCAAAATTAAAGTAAATGTTAGGTAGTTCTTTCTGAAAGCTTTTATCTGGAGTGTAGCATTATACGGGAGAGAAACGTGGATGATAAGGAGTTCAGACAAAACGATGACAGAAGCTTTTAAAATGTGGAGCTGCAGACGAATGCTAGGTCGCGTAACTAATGAGGAGGTGCTGGACGCAATTGGCGAGAAAAGAATTTTCAGGCATATCTTGACTAAGAGAAGGGATCGGTTGGTGAAGCACATTCTGGAACATAATGAAATCGTCAATTTAGCATTGGAGGATAGTGTGTGGGGTAAAAATCGGAAAGGGAGACCGAGAGCAGATTCAAATGGATGTGGCTTATTCAGAGATGAAGAGGCTTGCTCAGGATTGAGTAGGGTGGAGAACTCCATCAAACCAGTCTCCGAACTGAAGACCACAACAACGAAGAAAATCGGCTGCGCCTTTTTAAAGGAACCAAATGTTTGTAAACCCAAGAGATCAAATTGCTGAGTTGATCGGTCCCTAGTGTTGCAAACTAGGAGCGCGGGAGTAGCCAAGCGATCTGGAACATCACGTTGCGGATCACGCGGCCTCTTGCGTCGGAGGTTCGAATCCTCCCTTGGGCATGGATGTTTGTATTGTCTTTAGTTAAGTTAGTTGATAAGTAGTTTTTAAGTTTGGGGTCTGATGACCCCGCATTTAAGGATAACAAAGATTTGAACTTTTTTTTTTTTTTTTTTTTTTTTGAAAACTTATGCTACGGACAACCCTACACCCATGCCCGAGGGAGGACTCTAACCTCCAACGGGGAGCGGCCGCGCAGTCCGTAACATAGCGCCTTAAACCATGTGACTATTCCCGCCCGGTTTTTAAACACGTTTGCCTGGAGTGATTTTAGGAAATCACAATTCGCCGGGAGGCAATGGCATGCCACCTCTACCAGCTTCATGCCAAGTGGTGTTCTCAGCTACCTGCTGTGCAGATCTGCACTTGAACGGTGATAGTGAACGTATCCACGACCATACGTTTTATGAAAAAGTTGAAATATACTTTCGGATTGCAGAAGCTAGCAATGACAACATAGTCTATTAACGATCGAAGTAAAAAACATAGTGGATGTACTTGGTTAAGTTGATATGGAAAATTCTCTACTCTGCTGAGAAATGAAAGAATATGAATAGCGTCAGCGAAAAAATTCAAAACATCAGAAGTTATTGGGAGGAAAAATATATACATACATATATAAGTACACTTTTAACAGTATATATAAGGCCTACATTATGCCTTTTTCCTGAACCCTTCGATCATTTTCTCTTTTTTTCTTACAGAACCGTTTTTGTTTGTGTCATTTAATTCACAAAGCCTCTTCCAAGCTTTCCTTTCCTCCCACAGTATACCATACAGCATTTTCTCCTATCGCATTCCTCTTAGTTTAGCAGCAACCCTCATTTGGTTTCTCCACCGTATTCGTTATCTTCCAACTGATGTTCATCCAGATTCTGTTCATTTCAGGGGTCTTGAGTCGTTATTGTCCCATTCTTTTAAAATGGTCAAATCATTACTCCTACTTCTCTCCATAGTTAATTTTAGCGGTCTGATCTGAAACGTGTTTCGTATTATTTTATTCCTTATATTATCCCTTCTCGTCTTCCATAAGAACAAATTTAGAAACCGCTTCTCTGTTGAATGTATTCTGCTTGATCTCTGTCGTGCAACTCCAACAGTGACAGATAATACAATCTCTGTCAATAAAGTTAGGTGAGTAGTGCTGTTACATTAACGTAGATGAACTATGAACTAGAGTTACCTTACTGTGCTTCGAAATAGTCACCTCCCGTAACTGTGCACCGCTGAGCTCTGCGATACATGTCCTGCAAACTTTGCATGAAGTCTTCCTTTGCCATGGTGTTTAAAAGCCTCGTCACGTTTAGTTGGATTTGCAGAATATCGTAAAATATCTTTCCTTCCAAAGCGAGTTTGAGTCGACGGAATAGGAAGACGTCTGGAGGATTGAGACCCGGTGAGTATGGTGGATGTTGAAGTTGCGCGACAACGCTCGCGCACACACAGTCATACCGTCAAACAGTTCCTGGCAAAAAATTGGGTGGTGTAACTTGAACATCCACCAAATTCCCAGAATCTCAATCCTCCAGACTTCTTCCTATTCCCTCGACGCAAACTTGCTTTGAAAGGAAAGAAATTTGACGCTATTCCTGACTTCCAATGAAACGTGACGATGCTTTTGAACATCATCCCAAAGAAAGACTATGTACGAAGTTTCCAGGACACGTACAGCAGAGCTCAGCGGTTCATAGTTGTTGGAATTTACTACTGGTATATCATGATCTTTACTTTTCCATTTTATGATTGTGTGCGACACCCAACAATAAAATGAAGATTTCTCTACCGTGCTCTCTAAGGCGCCTTGCTGCGGAGTGCGTGACTGGTCCCTGTCGGAGTTTCTCGTCCTCCTTCGGTGTGCGTGTTGTACTTAGCACAAGTTAGTTCCAGTAGTTTGTAAGTTTAAGGACTTGATGAACATTACAGTATGGTCCCACAGTTTTACAAACATTTGAACAGTTGAAGAATTTTCTACCGTCTTCGAAATTTCATCCTTGATGTTTCCTTTCTTGGTTAATTTACTTCCCAGATACTTGAAAACATGGAATTTCTTATCAATTGTTCCACTAGTACTTACAACCTCTATTTTTAAAATTTTTCCAGTTGATTTTCATTACTTCACTCTTTCCTCAATTTATATCCGTGTATGCTTCTTCAATTACTCTCTGCCATGAAATTAGTTATTCTTCCAGTTTCTACTCCTTTTCTTCCCAAAATTTTGACATCGTCTGCACATGCTATGCGTTATATCATATCATCTGCTGTTGACCCATCGTATATTAAAGAGTATTGAATGGGATAAAGGAGAAAAGAAAGCAATGATTTACCTGCTCTAGGGCACTGAAATAAGCCAATGGCGACAGCTAACAATTTGTGCCGAACTGCGACTCCAACCCGGATTTGCGTGTAACGTGAGCGGTAGCCTACGACACCTCGGCCATCCCACTACATCCCCCGCCCGACCCAAATCCCCACAAGTTGCTCGCTACTGAATTAGCGAACTTATCGTCCGTCTCCTCTTAAACTCGGCATCGCCGGCCGCGGTGGCCGAGGGGACTGAGGCGCTCCAGTCACGGTCTGCACGGTCACTACGGTCGGGGGTTCGAATCCCCCCTCGGGCATGGATATTTGTGCCGTCCTTAGTCTTAGTTAGTTCATAAGTAGTATGTAAGTTTAGGGACTGATGACCCCGTAGTTAACTCCCATAGACTTCACAAACATTTTTGAAACTCGCCATCCGGACTGCCATACGAAGTCGAACGATATTTCCGCATTTGAGAAGAAGAAATGAACGAAACCCAATCGTCGCGTAAAAATTGATACTGTATATTAGGTAAAGGGAGGTATTCTCGTGAGTCAGGTATGTTCTTGATTTTTTTGTCAGGCATATAACTTTCTTCTGGTAGTTCCTCTAACTATCAAAAATATCAGCATAGCACTTCGCTACCAGATGAAAAGAGACGACTATGAAAGAAAGAAATGTTTTTGGCGCATCCCTAACAATTATTCACAGGTTTCATTTCTCTTTACTGAAGCGTTTACGTATCAGGCAAACAACATTTATTACTTCATTAGGATTACGTAAAACTTAAGAGCCTTGTTTAAATCTGAAATTGTTTACATAATAATATCTGTTTCCTTTCACTATCGTAATTACCTCACCATTATCACGAAGGTAATTAACCCTATCACGAAATTACATTCAAATTTTTAAAATATTTTTTAATCATGGAATCCTAAAGGGACATACAGTACTTAAATTGTTTTATGTACCTTTAAATTACGCTGTACAACGTCTGACAATAAAGTTCGGTGAATAGCCCTGTAACATTAACGTAGATCAGTGTTTTTGAACCAAGTAGGCGGCTGGAAGATCGTTCCGACCATCTAAGTTTCCTCAACAGAATTTCTTGAAAAGAATGCAGTCTTTCCTCCAGCGATTCCAATTTGAGTTCCCGGAGCATTTCTGTGACATTCCCGCATTGGTCGAACCTACCAGGAACGAACCTAGCTGCTCGCCTCTGAACTGCTTCCATGTCTTCCTTTAAACTGATCTGCTACGATCGCAAACACTTGAGCAATACTCAAGATGTGGTCGTACAAGCGTTTTATACGCGGTCTCCTTTACAGGTGAAATACATCTTCCCAAAATTTTCCCAATAAACCGAAGTCGGTTGTCTGTCTTCAAAAATGTTTGTACAGCTTATGGGACTTAACTACGGGGTCATCAGTCCCTAAACTTACAAACTACTTACGAACTAGGACGGCACAAATATCCATGCCCGAGGGGGGATTCGAACCCCCGACCGTAGTGACCATGCAGACCGTGACTGAAGCGCCTCAGTCCCCTCGGCCACAGCGGCCGGCTTGTCTGCCTTACAACTGTCCTTACATGTTCGTTCCATTTCATTTCGGTCTGCAATGTTACACCTAGATATTTGAACGACGGCGCTCATTACTAATACTGTATTCCAACATTATGGGATTGTTTTTCCTACTCATGTGCCTCATCTGCGGTCACTTCACAAACGCAGAAACTGCATTTTTTATAACGCGTCAAAGGTGGCAAAGCGAAAGGCCCTGTCCACAGATGATTTTAAGTGTTCAGTGATTGAACTGCAGAAGAAGAAACGTTTTTCAGACCTCAATTTAATCCTTTGTTGTAAGCTAACAACAGGTGATATGCTATGTATCCGACGAAACGACAAAATTAAAATCATGATTGCTTCGTTCACGGCGATTACAGCTGCAAACTCGGCCAGAAATTTTTTCGATTCAGCGCTAAAGGCAAACTGTAATTTCTCGCTGTCATTGGTTACTTGAAAATATCCTGACTCTGGCTTCTGGTTGCATGAACTACCAGTTACTGTGATGCGATGTGCAGTGTCCGTGTTTATTGATATAACCTAGCAAATGTTCGTCAGACATGATCTTTGCAAGGAATAAAGAAAGATCTCGTGGAACTTGGACTCACAGAATGTCTGAAGGACATTTGCTTAGTTATATCAATAAACACGGACACTGCACATCGTATTTAAAGTCAGTCATAGCAAGACTTGCGACAAATGTACTAAAAAATGTCTCACCCTGTGTGGGAATTGCGTCATAGAATGTACGAGCACTCATGGGCAGTAGACAATGTGTGGCATATGAAGGTTTGGGTCGTTCCGGGAAGTGTGCGCGGGTAGCGTATGGGCAACGCGACCATTGGCGATAAACGGGAAATCAGGGTTCGAGTCCCGACCTGGCACAAATTTTCATATGCCACCATTACACCGTACAGCTGATGCTGATTAATATTCGCAGTTGCGAATACATTTCTTGTATTTACCAGTTACTTGTTATTAACGACACAAGCAGATTCCAATCGAAAAAAAAAAAAAAAAAGTAGTATGAAAAGTAAGAACGAATAAGAAAAGTTAATACTGTTATGAAAAAGATGTAACAAGGGAGTAGAACTTAAAAAATGAATTAAACGAAGTAATTTAATAAAAATTACAATCAAAGTAATTTTGATTTAGGAATTAAAGTAATTGCACACGACGGGATTCAAACTTATGATCTTCCGTGCAGTAAGCTAATACGTGACCAGTGCGCTACGCAATGACATTCGTGTAGATGTAGATGTGAGAGTACAGAGCGAGTAACAACGCTGAATTGCAGCCTTCGGAGAGCTCAGATTTCCATTAATCATACTGAGCTCATCCATTGTAAGCGCATGTCTGTGATATAATACTAGTGTACAGGTACGTGACGTTAAATCACCGCTTGTACGAAGTATCCAGTAGCGTGTACTTTGCGCTGTATCTCTTTATTGTTATCATTAAGTGATGAAATGCGAAATAAAAAGAGCAGACCTCTATTAATAGACAACGAAACAAATCAATACCAGGACATGGAAGTGAATTGACCAATTGTGGCAGTATTGTAATGGTGAACGGTTCGAGCTCCAGCGTGTATACTGTCAACTTGGTAGTGGTGGAAGTAAACGACGGTTCGCCAGACTTGGTAGGCTGCTTCGGTCAGTAGATCACGTTCGTGTTCGATTTTCGGTCCAGCACTAAATTCTAATCCACCAGCAAGTTTCAACAATGTAAATATCATTGCTGCACGTTTCATACACTGCAATCTAAGCTGTACTCTTAGATTCCTGCCTAGCCACACTGTCTGAAATCGCGATATCCAATGTTTGTAAATCGATGATTAAGTTATATTAATACTATTTCCATACACCATAAATACGACATTTCGCAATTATGTGGAACGTGTCGTTTAATAAATGGTGTCTATACATGACACTCAATATTTTATGGATTTTTTTTTTTACATTTAAGCGCCTCATTATATATTCATACAGTATAGTTGCATGTCCTCGGGAAAAGTAACGACTATAGTTTATCATTGTCTTCGGCCGTTCGCAGTAACTTCAAGGCAAGCAACGTTAGCTGATGTTACAAGACTAATGTTCAAATGTTTGTTAAGCTTATGGGACTTAACTACGGGGTCATCAGTCCCTAAACTTACAAACTACTTATGAACTACTTACGAACTAGGACGGCACAAATATCCATTCCCGAGGGGGGATTCGAACCCCCGACCGTAGTGGTCGTGCTGACCGTGACTGGAGCGCCGCAGTCACCTCGGCCACCGCGGTCGGCTACAAGACTTTTATATATATATATATATATATATATATATGTGTGTGTGTGTGTGTGTGTGTGTGTGTGTGTGTGTGTGTGTGTGGTGAAACTACAGTGAAGATCCCCCGATCCTTAAATAAATGTCTGCAGCATGATCTTGGGTTGGTTCCAGCAATTATTCTGATTACACGCTTTTGTGCGCTGAATACTTTTTTACTCAATGTTGAATTGTTCCAGAATATGATCCCATATGAAAGCAGTAAATGAAAATAGGCATAGTAAGATAATTTACTGAGATCTATATCACCAAATTTTGCAATGACCCTGATTTCATAAGTAGCTGTACTCAAACCTTTCAGCAGATCTTCAATGTGTTTCTTCTAGTTCAGTCCCTCGTCAATAAAGACCCCTATAAATTTTGAATATTCTACCCTAGCTACAGATTTCTTTTCAAAGTAAATTTATTAATGGTGTCATGCCATATACTGTATGAAACTGTATATACTGGGTTTTATCAAAGTTTAATGAGAGTCTATTTGTAGAGAACCTCTTAATATATTTCTGAAAGATATATTTTGCAATATCATCAGTTAATACCTGTTTGTCAGGCGCGATAGCTATACTTGTATCGTCAGCAAAAAGAATTAGCTTAGCTATGGGACTAACTACTCTGGTAACTCCCTTGGCTTACAAACTACTTAAACTAAGTTAAACTAATCCAAGGACACACACACACACACACACACACACACACACACGCCCGAAGGAGGAACTGAACCTCCGATGGCAAGCAACCGCGCGCTCCGCAGCTAGGCGCCTCAAAGCGCTCGGCCACTCCACCGCGGCTAAATCGCGATATACTCAGAGGAACTGGTCAATTATTTGTGACAAGTAATTTCGTCTTTCGTTTATCAGACTGTACTCACATAATTGCAGAAACGTATTCCTGGCGGAGAGTGCTCTTGCATGTACATTAACACAAAGGGGGGTGCAAACCCACCTTCTACGAGTCCCTGACAGCATATTTTTTACCGGTAGGACTAGGATAAACACACAAAAAGTTAAGCCTTACTATAGCAAATTTTAGGACCTTCACAAGACTTAATCCAGCGTTGTAGATGATTGCCGACTGTTTTGACAACAGTACGGTGTTCGTTACTAAAATGTGCAGTAAGTAATACTTAGTTTCATGAGTTATTACTTATAAGTGACGCAGGACCTAACTGTAAACTTAGTTCAAAAGTGTTCCAATGTTTGTAAAGCTTATGGGCCTTAACTGCGGGGTTATCAGTCCCAAAACTTACAAACTATTTATGAACTAACTTGTACTAAAGACGGCACAAACATCCATGCCCTAGGGGGGAATTGGAACCCCCGACGGGGAACGACCTCACGCATCGTAGCATAGCGCCTCAATGCGCTCCGCCTGTCCGCCGCGGCTAAACGTAGTTAACAATACTGAATTTATCTGTGTGCTTTTATAACGTTCTAGTAACGTATTTTATACTTTTTACATTTCTGAGCATTTTATACTGGTAAAAAGGACGAATAAAATTCCCACGTTGACCTTTAATATCATGTTACATGTCAATTGGGTAAATAAGTAATAAAGTTAAATATTATTTCTCATTTTATGATATTAACAAAAGAGTAAATTAAGAAATTGCAGTAAAGTGAAGATACGTTAATTTGTACTATGTTGTTGTTGTAGTCTTCAGTCCGGAGACTGGTTTGCTGCAGCTCTGCACCCTACTCTATTATGAGCAAGCCCCTTCATCTCCTCCTAAGAACGGCACCCTACATCTATTTCAGTCTGCTTACTTTATTCATTCTTGGTTTCCCTCTGAGATTTTTACCCCCACACATTTCCCTCCAATGCTAAATTCACGATTCCTTGATGTCTAAGAATGTGTCTTACCAATCGATTCCTTGTTTTAGTCAAGGTATGCCTAAAATTCCTTTTCTTCCCAATTTTGTTCACTACCTCCTCATTAGTTACGCGATCCACACACCTAATCTTCAGCATTCTTCTGTAACACCACATTTCAAAAGCCTCTAGCCTCTTCTTGTCCGCAACTGTTTATCGTCGATGTTTCACTTCCATACAAGGCAACACTCCGCACAATCGCCTTCAGCAAGGACTTACGCTTAAATTAATGTCTGATGTTAACAAATCTCTCTTTCTCAGAAACGCTTTTCTTCCCTTGGTATTCGGCATTTTATATCTTCTGTATTGCGACCATCATTTGTTATTTTACTGCCCAAGTAACAAAACTCAATTACCACCTTTATTGTATCGTTACCTAATCTAAGTTCTTCAGCACCGCCTGATTTTCTTAGACTGCGCTCCATTACTCTTTTTTTGCTCTTGTTAATGTTCATCTTAAACGCACCTTTCAACACACTGTCCATTGCGTTAAACTTCTCCTCCAGGTCCTTTGCTGTCTCTGACAGAGCCGCGCGGGAGTAGCCGAGCGGTCTGGAGCGCCACTTTGGAGATCGCGCGGCATCCCCCGTCGGAGGTTCGAATCCTCTCTCTGGCATGGTTGTTTGTGCTGTCTTTAGTATAAGTTAATAAGTAGTTTGTAAGTTCAGGGACTGATGATCCCGCAGTTAAGTCCTATAGGCTTATCAAACATTTGAACATTTTTTTTTGTCTCTGACAGAATTACAATGTTATTGGCAAAACGCAGTGTTTTTATTTCTTCACCCTCAACTTCAATTCCTTCTGCAAATCTCTCCTTGCTTTCCTTTATAGCTTTAATCAATGTACAAATTGAATAACATTGGAGAAAGGCTACAAACATGTCTTCCTCCTTTCCCAACCTATGCATCCCCTTCATGCCGTTCAACTCTGATAACTGCTGCCTTTTTTTTGTACACGTTGTAAATAATCCTGAATTCCCTATATTTTACTCCTGTTGATTTCAGAATTTTAAAGAATCTCTTTCCATCAACATTGTCAAAAGCTTTTTCCAAATCTACAAAAGATAGACATGTAGGTTTGCCTTTCCTTAATCTATCTTCCAAGATCAGCCGCAAACTAAGGATTGCCTCAAGTGTTCCTCTATTTCTCCTGAATCCAAACTGATCTTCCCCGAGGTCAGCTTCTACCAGCTTTTCCATCCCTCTGTAAATACATTAAAGATAAGGGTGAATAAATTTTGTAAATAATTCATGTTAGAATTTTGCTACCGTGACTTATTAAACTAGTGGTTCTGTAATTTTCACATCTGTCTGCCCCTGCTCGCTTTGGAATGGGGATTATTAGATTTTTCTTAAAGTCTGAGGATATATCCCCTGTCTCATAAATGTTATGCACCAGGTGAAATAGTTTTGTCGTGGTTGACTCTCCCAGAGACTTCAGTATTTCTGAGGGAATGTCATCTTCTCCAGGGGCCTTGTTTCGACTTGTTTAAGTGCTCTGTCAAATTCTTCTCTCAGTATAGTATCTCCTGTTTCATCTTCATTTACTTCCTCTTCTCTTCCTACAATATTGTCTCTAAATTTATTTATTTTGTAGAGCCCCTCTATATACTCTTTCCACCTTTCAGCTTTCGCTTCTTTTCAGAGAACTGGTATTCGATCTGAGTTCGTTATATTCATACAGCTGCTTTCCTTGTCTCCAAGTGTCTCATTTAATTTTCCTGTAGGCGGTATCTATTTTTTCCCTATTTATACATTATTTTAAAGACTTGCATTTGCCTTCTAGCCATGCGTGCTAGTTGTTTTGCACTTCCTGTCAATCGCATTTCTTAGTCGTCCTTACTCCATTTAGCCCTGTTTCATTTACTGCATTTTTATATTTTCTCGTTTGATAAAATTAAATGTAATATGTCCTGTGATATACAAGGATTTTTTGTAGGTCTTGCCTTTCTACCTATTTTGTCCTCTGCTGCCATCACTATTTCATCTCTCAATGCTACCCATTCCTCCTCTAGTGTTATATTTCCCGCCGTTTCTGACAATTGTTGCCTAAAACTCGCTCTGAAATTTCAATATCTTGAGGTTCCTTCATTTTAGCCAGGTCCCATCTCCTTATTTTCATACCTTTCTGCAGTTTTGTCAGTTTCAGCCTACAGTTCATGACCAATAATACATGGTCAGAGTCTATTCCTGCCTCTGGGCATGTCTTACAGTTTAAAACGTGGTCCCGAAATCTACGACTTACCATTATAAAATCTATCTGCTACCTTCCGGTGTCTCCTGGTCTCTTCCAGGTTTACAACCTTATTTCGTGATTTTTAAACCAGGTGTTTGTTATGACTGCATATGTTCCGTGCAAAATTCTACCAGGCGGCTTCCTGTTTCATTCCTTTTGTCCAGTCCATATTCACCTGCAATTTTTCCTTCCCTTCCATTTCCTACTTCCGAATTCCAGTCTCCCATCATGGTTTAGTGTTTCTCCCCCTTAATTGTCTGAATAATTTCCTTTACCTCCTCATACATTTATTCGCTCTCCTCATCATCGGCAGAGCTAGTTGGTATATAAACCTATACTTTTGTGGTCGGTGTTGGCTTTGTGTCTATCTTCCCTACGATAATGCGATCACTGCCCTGGTCAGAGTAGTTAACCCGTGTTCCTATTTTCTTATTCATTATCAGACCTACTCCTGTAATACTGATTTTGTATTTATAATACTGAACTCGCCTGACTAGAAATCCATTTCCTCTTTCCACCGAACTTCACTAATCCCCACTACATAAAACTTCAACCTATCCATTTCTCTTTTTAAATTTTCTAACCTCACTTCCCGATTTAGGGACCTAAAATGTTCAAATGTTTGTTCAGCTTATGGGACTTAACTACGGGGTCATCAGTCCCTAAACTTACAAACTACTTATGAACTACTTACGAACTAGGACGGCACAAATATCCATGCCCGAGGGGGGATTCGAACCCCCGACCGTAGTGGCCGTGCAGACCGTGACTGGAGCGCCTCAGTCTCCTCGGCCACCGCGGCCGGCTACCTAACATTCCACGCTCCGCTTTCTACTATAACAATAAGAAACGAAAAATGATTCAGAAGTTTTAACTTCCCGTTTACAAAACTGTCCAAAGCTTTGATAGGTTTGATGTGCCTCTTCCCCCGCCCAACCCCACCCGTCACTCTCTCTCTCTCTCTCTCTCTCTCTCTCTTTCTCTCTTCTTGCTGTTTGTGTCCTTGTGTCCATAGCGGGGTGTCGTCCACGAAGTAGAAAATATTCCAGTAGTTAGAAGGCTCAAAACAAGAATCAGGTGGGCCATTCAACATCAGAAAAAGTAGTGAAAATACAGTTTTCGTAGCCGAGAGGCTTTACCGTCAGTGATAAACTATATTAACGAAACCTTTAAACGCATCTCGTCTATTCGACTCAAAGCGAACTACAAGTGGCTCAAGACCTTTTTTCCGAGAAGTATTATATGTAATGTCTTTGGGCCAAGTATCGGAGTCAACAATTCGGGCTACCACGTTTGTTTGTTTGGGTGGCCATCTTCCGCAGCAAGCACCGAATGCCGGCCGCGGTGGCCGAGGGGACTGAGGCGCTCCAGTCACGGTCTGCACGGCCTCTACGGTCGAGGGTTCCAATCCCCCCTCGGGCATGGATATTTGTGCCGTCCTTAGTATTAGCTAGTTCGTAAGTAGTTTGTAAGTTTAGGGACTGATGACCCCGTAGTTAAGTCCCATAAACTTAACAAACATTTGAACATTTTTGAACAAGCATAGAATTTCTTCGTTTCTGAAGGTGTGAAAAAAAACCAACATTGTGTTTGCAGAACTTGCTATTATTTCTACCAGACGCATTTAGCCTTCTACTGTAAAAGCATCTTCGGTGGGATGTACAATTACAATTTTTATGTGAGATCTGCTGTTTCCAGATTATAAACAGTTAACGTAATTTTTAAACAAGCGAAGAAATTTTTACTGACATTTTCGATGTCTATTCGGCTATCTTCTGCTGTTACCTCCATCTGCTCAAGCCCACATGTTGCACATTGTATGTAACTAACGGAATTTCGCACATTTGTACAATTTTGGAGGTGTTTATCAGCCATGGTTTACTTTCTGTATTTTCGTGTTTCGTTTGTTTTGTTGCCAACGCAACGAAATGTATGTTGGTTGGTAACCTTTGTGTGTGAACAAAATGAAAGAGTAAGAATGTTATTTGAAGCAGAAGAATAAGAAGGAAAGAGAGAGAGTGTGTCATTGTATGTGTGTGTGGGAGAGTGATAGAGATAGATAGATAGATAGATAGATAGAGAGAGAGAGAGAGAGAGAGAGAGAGACAGAGAGAGAGAGAGAGAGAGAAGTGTCTTATTTTGTGTCTGTATGAGGGTTGGGGCTGAGATAGGAACCAGTCAACACTTCGGAATCAGACAGGCACCAGTAAAGACTTGATTATCGGATAGGCACTAGGCAGGCCTCTAGCTCAACTATGTATCAGCATTCTGCAGTACTGAGCTATGTAAAAGTTAAGTATTACTAAGTCTCTAAGAAATATATATCTCGTTATAGTTTACTCTAGTGTTTCTAGTTTCTGCTGTCCCACTGGCTGGTCACCTCGTACCTGCACAAGCGTGCATCCTTTATTCCTGTGTCGGTCTTTCTTCTCGGCCACCGACACCTACGACGAAAACGAGACACAAAAGCGGCAACGAGGCTGGGACACAAAAGGTTTCGGTTATGTAACTACATGTTTTATCTAGCAGCGTCATCAGTGAATTGTTTGATATGTTTACTTGATCATTCAGCAGAATTTCCTTTTGTCTTCTGTATGTGATAATTTTCTTGAAGTGTGAGAAGGTGTTTTTTATTATTTATTATTCTAATTCTTTTCATGTCAGCTTCTCTGGAGTTTGGTCTGTAATTCTGTTGTCGTACATGTTCGGTAAATGTGGAATGGTTTGAACCATATTTCCAGGCTCTCAGATGTTCCTTATATCTGACATCAAAGGTTCTGCTTGTTTGACCTATTATATCTGTAAATGGTATGTTCCAGATTTTTTGTATATATCTGTGCTTTTTTTAGTTTTGGAGTGTATTTTTTATAGAATTATCTGTTGAGTATTATAAATTTATTCCCTGTTTCTTGAAAATGTTCTATTTTGATGTGTGAGTTTGTATCTGTATGTCATTGTGTACCATTTTTTGTCTTTGTTTTTAGATTGCTTCGGTTATTCCCGTCAGTTGTTATGGTATTCGGTGTTTGTTACTGTGTTTAGTTTCGATTTTTAGTAGTCTGCGAGAATTTGGTTTTGAGCTATTTTTATTTTTATGTTGTTGTTTGGTTTGGTGACAATGTCATCTTTGTACTCACTGTTTCTTGGGTATCTCGATTATTATGTGCAGTTGTTTTTGATAGTTTTCTTTGCTGAGTGGTGCTGTATTGAGTCTATGAAGCATGTTTTGTAGTGCAGCCTGTTTCTGTGAGTGTGGGTGGTTGGGGGATTGGGGGATAATAATGTCAGATGCTGTGGGTCTACGGTAAATTTCAAACATAACTTGTTGTTTTGTTTCTTCATTGTTATGTCTAGAAAATTTATTTGGTTTTCCTGTTTTCTTTTTTTTAACCTTGAATGTAAAACTTTTGTGTATCTTGTTGATGTCTGTATGAAGTTTTTCAATTTTTGTTTGTGGTTCACGTATTAAGCAAAGTATATCATCCGTATACCTGAATCAGTCTATTATGTTGCATTCTTCTGCTACTCGTTTTGTGAAAATGATCAGTTCAATATGGTTTGCAAAAATGTTTCTATAGCACCTGAAATTGGAGACAACATTGGTAATCCATCTTGTTGTATATAAGATTAATTATTAAATTGGAAGTAGTTCTATTCTGTTATGAGCTTTAACAATGTGATTGTTTCGTTAATTTCTTCATATGGAAGCAGACTGTATGATTACAGATTTTCTTCCATGATGTCTATTGTTTCTGATCCAGGTATGTTAGAATACATGTTTTCTATAGCAAATGGAAGGATTGTTGCTATGTATGGACTTTTTATATCTTTTATTTGTTGTATTAGCTGTGTAGTGTTTTAATGGTTCTGTCTTCTAGTATTTAAAGTTTTCTATCAGTACTTTTAACATGTGTCTTGCTAGTTTGTAGGTTGGGGGTTTTCTGAAATCCACTAGAGGCCTGACTAGGATATTGTGTTTATGGAGTTTTATTTGGCTTTCGAGGACAGGTGCAGTGAGATTACTTTGTGTTAGCTTTTTTCTTTTCTGCGTTGTCTAATATAATGTCTATATTTTTTAGTGTCTTCGTTACTTTTGTCTGAAATCTGTTTGTTGGATCTGATTTTAATTTTGTAATGTTATTTTCTGAAATGAATTCTATGTCTTAATCAATGTATTGTTGCCCTTGTCTGCTTTCGAAATGATTACATTTTCATCTGTAAATTTTTTCTTAAGTTTTCTGAGTGTTGTAGATACTGCGTGTGTTTGTTGACTTGGTGTTGTTGTGATTTCGTATTGGTTGTTATATTAAGGATTTCTTCCTTTACTAGTGCTCTAGTTAATACAATGATAACACTGCTATTTTTTCTTTTCTCTTCCTTTGATAACACACTTGCTGTTTCAATATTTAAGTTTTCTATATAATTTTCATCTATTTCTGAATTTATGTTGTATTTTAAACCTTTCTCTAACAGTTGTTTCTCTTTTCTGTTTAAATGAATATCTTTAAGATTTACTAATCTAGGGAAGATTTTGTGTGTATGTTTTTGTTGGTTGTGATTAGAGTTTAGTGGTGATTGGAGTCTTTTGAGTTGGTTTATCTTTCTTCTGTGATATGTTCTTGTCTTTCTATGGCTGTTTTTGAGTGACTTTCGACCTTGTTGACCTGATTGGAGAAAACTGCAGTTAATTTGATGATGTTACCAAGTTGCAGTTGTCTTATACAGTTCATAGTTTAGCTCTTGTTTTTTAGAGTGAAGAGATTTGATTTCGAATTTCAACCACAGATATTGTGAAGAAAGCATTGCACTTTTAATACTAGGTGAACTGTTTTTAATCTTTATATTTATATATTTAGGTAAAAGATCGTAAATTTTACATATGTTGTTGAACTTCATGTGTTGAATGATGTTATTAGCATTCAGAGGCAGTCTTCTGAATATTTGGTATAAGCCACATAGAAATGCGTGACATGGCGTAATAACAAATTTGTTTAGGTGGCCATCTGCCGCAGGAAACGGTGAACTTGTTAGTTTTTGAAGGCGAAAGAAACTCCTTGTGTTTGCTGCTATTTCTCCCAGACGCATTTCGCCTTTTATTTTTAAGGCATCTTCAGTGGGATCTACAATTTCAATGTTTATGTGATATGTATTGTTTCCAGATTATAAACAGTTCACGTAATTTTCTTTTTTTTTTTTTTTTCTTTTTTTTTTTTTTTTTTTTTCTTTTTACACAAGGGAAGAAGTTTTTACTTTCCTTTTCGATATCTATTCAGCTATCTTCTGCTGTTTCCACCATCTGGTCAAGGCCACATGCTTCACATTGTATATAACAAACGTATTTTCTCACATTTGTACACATTTTGGAGGTGTTTAGCAGCCATGATTTACTTCCTATATTTCCGTGTTCCAGTTGTTTTGTTGCCAACGTTCCAAAAGGTATGTTGGTTCCTAACCTTTTTGTCTGTACAAAATGAAAGAGTAAGCATGTTATTTAGAGCAGAAGAATAAGATGGTGTGTGTGTGTGTGTGTGTGTGTGTGTGTGTGTGAGAAAGAGAGAAAAAGAAAGAGAGACAGAGAATTGTCTTGTGTTGTGTGTGTGCATGATTGCAATATCTGTATGAGGGTTGTAGAAATTTTGGTGCTTGATTTTTTATTATTATTATTGAAATGATCTGAGATAGGGGGGGGGTCAATGACAGTCTGAGCGACTGGGCTATGTAACTCCTTATCTAGCAAGTCAACAGTGAATTGTTTGATCATTCAATAGAATTTTCGTTTCTGCTTTTTTTTCTGCGTGCCATAATTTCCTTGAAGGGTAAGAAGGTGTTTATTATTATTATTATTTATTCTAATTATTTTTGTGTCATTTTCTCTGGAGGTTGGTCTGTGATTCTGTTGTGTTAGAAGTTCGGCAAATGTGGAATGATTTGTAGAAAGCTACACTGCAGCTGTCCTCCGAAGCCAACCAAAACTCCATAAACACAATATCTCGGTCAGGCCTCTAGTGGATTTCAGGAAAGTTTCATCTGCAAACCAGCAAGACACATGTTAAAAGTACTGACAGAAAACTTTAAAATACAACAAGACAGAACTATTGAAAACTTTACACGGCTAAGAAAACAAATAAATGATATAAAAGTTGCAGACACAGAAACACTTCTTTCATTTGATATAGAAAACATGTATTCTAACATACCACTGCCAGAAACAATAGACATCATAGAAGAAAATCTGAAATCACACAGTATGCACCCAAATGAAGAAATTATAGAAATAGTCACAGTATTAAAGCTCATAAAAGAACAGAACTACTTCCAATTCAGTAATGAATTTTACATATAATTAGATGGATTACCATAAGCCGTATTGAACAGGTCATTTTCACAACATTAGTAGACCAACAATTGGTTAAATTCACAGATGAAGAAGAACAGGATAACCCAATCAATTTTCTAGATATAACAATTAAGAAACGAAACAACAAGCATATGTTTGAAATTTATCGAAAATCCCATAGCATCCTACATTATCATCCCCCAACCACCCACACTCAAAGGAACAGGCCGCACTCCAACACATGCTCCAGAGACTTATTACAGTACCACTTAGCAAAGAAAACTATTAAAAACAACTGCACATAATAATGCAGATACCCAAAACAATGAGTACAAAGATGACATTGTCACCAAACTATACAACAGAATAAAAATAAAAATAAAAGCACAAAACAAAAACTCACAGACTACTAAAAGTCAAAACCAAACACAGTCACAAACACCGAATACCATACAAATGCAGAGAGTAACCAAAGCAATCTAAAAAAAAGGCAAACAATGGTACACAATGACAGACACAATCTTACACATCAAATAACCAACATTTTCAAAAAAACAGGGCTTACGTATAGCATACTCAACAGATAATTTTCTCCAAAAATGCACTCCAAAACTAAGAAAAAGCACAGATATATAAAAAAAACATAACAACTGCCGAGAATAACCAAAGCAATCTAAAAACAAAGACCAAAAAATAGTACACATGACATACAGATATAAACTCACATAAAAAAGAACATTTTCAGAAAACAGGCATAAATATAGCATACTCATTTGATAATTCTATCCCTAAAACGCTCCAAAATTAACATAAAGCACAGAGGTAATTATACCAAAACTGTGGAATATACCAATTACAGTGCAGCATCTGTGTTGGCAGATATATAGGTCAAATAAGCAGAACTTTTGATGTTAGATATAAAGAATACCTGAGTACCTGGAAATATGGTACAAATCATTCCACATTTGCCGAACATCTACGACAACAGAAACTCAGACCAAACTCCAGGGAAGATGACATGAAAATAATTAGAATAAATAATAATAAAAAACACATTCTCACACTGCAAGAAAATTATCACATACATAAAACAAAAGCTGAAATGAAGATTCTGCTAAATGATCAAGTAAACATATCCAACAATTCACTGTTGACGCTGCTGGATAAAATAGTTACATAGACCAGTTCCTCAGCCTCTCTTTAAGCCCTCCCCCCTTCACAGATCATTTAAATAAAAAAAGGTAAAAGCAAACACCAAAATTTCTACAACCCTCATACATATATTGCAATCATACACATACAAAACAGGACAATTCTCTCTCTGTCTCTCTCTCTCTCTCTCTGAGACACAGACACACACACACACACACACACACACACACACACACACACACACACACACACCGACTCTCTCTCTCTCTCTCTCTCTCTCTCTCTCTCTCTCTTTCTCAGCAGTCCCTTTTCAACGGCTTATGAACGATTTCGATGAAACTCTTCAGGATTCTTTAGTTTTTTCATACAATTTGAATCCCACAAACGTTTTGCACTGTCGCAACACTGTAGCGCCCCGCGATAAACGTCAACTAGCAGGTAATTGTAATCAGACTACAGACATGTGCTCCCAGCCGCTGCTGGCAGGGTGAGAAAACAACAGTTGAATGCGCCACCAGGTGTGTGTCAGCTGCACGCAGCAGCGGCCAAGGATTGATATTGTAACCACTTCTCACTAAATGGTGGAATCTCTAATACTGGGCACAGCAGTAAATGTACAGTCAGTGACGAATATTGTGTCTTTCAAAAAATGCTAGGAGACCTTGAGCCGACAACAAACTCAATTTCTCCATTATGCACTATTTGTAACGATATGACAATAGTTTCTGTATCACCACCCTTGTAGTACAGCTAAGAAACAAATGTTCATTTATGTTATATTTCATAATATGAATGGCAACTGTACAGCTGTTGAAGTAAATTACTTTTATAACACGAATAAATGACATGAAAGTGAGAAAATTTCTATATATATTTCCTCCATTCCAAACAATGAACAGACCTAACAAAGAAGTTTCTTGAGAATTGACATTTCGTCAAATAGATAAATGCAACTTTGTGTATAATGATAAATAATTAATTAATAAAATGAAGACTCCATTAGGAGCGGTGTGCACCACGACCGTAGAATCATAACTATCAAAAGAAATTTCATCATTGGTCGTAAATTAACGTTTATTTGTTATAGCAAATCTATTTCGATCATGGAATTGTCATCCTCAGTGCAGCATGTACAATCTAATTGAAACATTTCAGGTTTTACATATCAAGCCGCAAGGCATAGCTACAAGATGTTTCACCGTGGTGTTTTCTAGAGCGCAGAATCACGACTGCGCTCTGGAAAAGGCCATTATGAAACATCTTGTAGCTGTGCCTTGCGGCTTGATATGTACAACCTGAAATGTTTCAATTCGATTGTGCATGCTGCACTGAGGATGACTATTCCCTGATCGAAATAGATTTGCTATAACACAAATAAACGTTAATTTACGACCAATGCTGAAATTTCTCTTGATAATTAATTAATAACTGCTATAATCATCCAGACTGCCAGACTCTATATTAACTGCCTTCTTCCGGCGTGACAATAATCCGTAATCAGTTTCGTTATAATCTAAATAAATAGTAGTTATATGTTACTGAACATCACTAAATGCAACAAAATATGGCTAGAACATGATGTCTTGTGGTAAAGGTGACTTTGCCTCCCACCCCCCAAAGCTTCTTATATTCAAGCCTCTTGCGTAGTGACAAACAAAAAAACAAAATGAGTTTACCGATATGACAGCTTTTGCTATGACGTCGACAACGGCTCAATTTATGGAAAATGTTGCCAAAACTTCACGATAAATAAATGCATTCTTACGTGTTATTTTCGTATGAGAGCGCTTTACATTTACAAAGTTGGATTTAATGCATCATAAAGTGTCAAGGGACTTAATCATCGCCTAAGACATGCATTACAGTAGAGAAACGCTCCAGAAACCTACGCAGGAAATACGAAGAGTTACTTGTTTTGCATTCTTCCCTGTCAAGTGGTATTTTTTCCTCTCTTTGCTGTTATTTGAGAGCGCTCTCAGGACTATTTCCAGAAGCCAATGCCCCATTAGAAATGTCAAGCGGCCAACAATGTCGCCGTGGAACACGTTCTGTCTGAAAGATGAGAGGCTTTTTAGGGTGCCTCAAATTGCTGCAGTTTCCTGTGTGGCACGTTCTGCACTGTATGATATACGCAGTGACATTCTTACCGATTGGTTATAGCGTAATGTTTATAGCCGACGTCTATATCGGCGCAGTTTCTTACTGCTAACAATGCAGGAATAAATCCCCCAAGCGAAACATTCTGCTGCTTGTACAGTGGTGATAGAACTGGAAACAAATGCATTCATTAAACAAATGGGAGTATTCGTACGAATTTATTGAAAGTAGAATGACCACATGAAACTAATTCAAAGTAGAGCAGTTGTCGGACTGAGGTGTACTGGAAGAACCGTTGCCGCGCGATAGTGGCTGCGTGGTCTAAGGCATCATGCTGCGCACTGGTTCGAATCCTCCCTCCAATGTTCCAATGTTTGTAATTCTATCGGACCAAACTGCGTGGTCATCAGTCCGTAGCTTACAAACTACTTAAATCTAGGTAAACTAACATAAGGACACACACACACACACACACACACACACACACACACACACACCCATGCCCCAGGGAGGACTCGAACCTCCACGGCGAGAAACCGCGCGCTCCGTAGCGAGACGCTTTAGACCGCTCGGATACTCCACCACGGCATCCTCCCTCGTGCGTGGGTTATTTTAAGTGGTTTGTAAGTCTAGGGACTGATGACCATAGCAGATTGGCCGATTATGTTTGCAAACACTTGAATAACCGTTAGTCCAGCAAAAGCAGATTGGCCGATTAGGTTTGCAAACACTTCAATAACCGTTAGCCCAACAAAACCGTTGTTCTACATATTGAAAAATGTTCCTCGTCAGTTTGGGATCCATACCGGATAGTATTGACGGAAGAATTAGAAAAGACCGTCACTGTAGTATCCAGTGTTATGAGAACATTAAAGACCACTAAGGCGCAAGGTCACCGAGAAAGACAGGTCGTGGCGCGTACCTCAAGACACGTCATCAGAGAAGGCTCGAGATAACGCGACCGCCAGCTGACTGGCCGGCCGCTGGGGCACGGCCAACAACAGCTAGAAGACAAGGCCTTACAACAGGCCGTACCTGCGTCACACTTAGAGGCCCCGGCCGCCACCTCACTGGCTGTTGGCTGGGGCACAGAATAGGGAGCATACAGAAGGGAAAGCTGGGGGCGGCGCCTTTGATCTGTATGTTACCAAGCGTTGCGCTCGACGCCATATTGAAAAGCAGTAAACCCGGAACTATAGCCACTTAGTACTTTGGCTGGAAATGGACTTTTTACTAACTGCAGCTAATCTCACCGACTTTTAAGAAAGGAAACGGCTTTTCTGTATGCTCTCCTCTATTTTGCGCCCTGTTCTTGCACCTAATTGTAATCCAACGAAAAAAAAAAGTAGGCTTAAATTTTAATACAACTACGAAAATGTACGATGAAATCAATGATCGTTTTATTTGGTGCTTATCTCCAGAAAAATCCCAAGTAACGCGAAGTTATATTTGGGAAATTAGTTATGAACAAGAAAGTGACTTTACAACTGCCAGGTTTTATTTGACACGAATAAATTTGTACAAAATATTGAGTCAGACTTAGCAGTACAACGTGATTACACAGAAGTAATGACGTCTGGGCATATATAAAACTGTTAAATTACACACAAATAAAGGACAGGTAGCGGAAACATAAAACTACATAACAAACTTACTCCGTACTTGTCATATTGTGGCACACATTGTTTCAGTTATAGCAAAGGAAAAAGTGTTCATCATTTTCCTCTTAGTCGTCCTTGTCAATATGCATTCACTAGAACATTACACACCATTTGTACCTCACAGATGGGTCACTTTTAGCACTTTGAAATTTTTTTCAATTTTGTTTTTTTTTTTTAATTTCATGTCTCTGTTTGTGAACTTCAAGAAATAGAAAATTCTCACTCTGACAAAAAGTTTTACTAAATATTGGAGAATATATTTTTAAGTAAATCAGCTTTCCTTGAATTCACAGTCCGTTTCTTAGCACTGGAAATAAATATTGCCTTTAAAACATACCTATATGTTATATTTTACTTATGGCAGTGATGTAGTTGTGTTTCAATGTTGGAAAATTTGTATTTGCTTTAGGAGGGTAATTAATTTACTGATCAGAGAAGGGCATATAGAAAAATCAGTCAACCATAGAGCAGGAACAGCATAAAATAATTATTCTCCTTTATCTATTTGAGTATCCGAAGAGCATTCGTTGCCAACATTAGCACACTACGCCTCCATTGCCATAAGTAAAATTTTACCCAAGTAAGCAGCATAGAACAAGGGGAGGAGGCAGGATGAGTGTCATCGATTTGACTGGTTCACTTTTACTTACGACAGTGGAGGAGTAATGTTTTAATGTTGGCAACATAATGTTCGTTTTACGAGGACAATTACTTTATTGACCAGAGAAAGGTAGATACAAGAAACTGCCAACCATAGAGCAAGAACAGCAAGATTATTCCCCTTATTCGTAACGCGGGGAGGTCGGCAATCGGGACCCACCGATTTCGCCCAAGTTACGTGTGTAGAAGGAAGTGGGTCTCCACATAACGTGCCTGAAATATTTCGCCTGAGTGGGCAAGCGGAAAAGGGAACGCACGCGCAAAATGTTGAAGTCCCGCTGCTTACGCACTATTCTTTGTCTTTCATTTTATATTATTCCCTGCGACGTTAAACTTATAATTACAATATACAAATGTACTCCAACATTTCGATGCTGTTGAACTGCTACAGCAACAGCAAGCTATTGTCAAGAGAAGAAGCAAGGCTACTTTTAATAATTATGCACACATTGCTCTCATTCGAAACTGATAATGCGTAACTTTTACCACACATATAGCGACGTTCACTAACAGTTCAACATCTTTTGGGAACATGAAGAAGCTTATATTCTTATTTGTATGAGAATTATTGCGGCAATTAGGTGCTGAACACAATCGACCGCCTAAACTTTTATTGCTGCTCGTAATAAAAACGGAACAGCTCCACCAACTGACACACAGTTCTTTCTTTTCATTGCACCAAATATTTGTTTACTTTTATGCGATTCAGGCAGCTAAAATACGCAATTAACAAACAAAGACGGCGCATTACCACACCACAGAGTAGGGAGTGATCACGCGTTTACTGCTTTTCAAGATGGCCGATTCCGCGCATGCGCACTAAATTTTGGACGGCAGACTGCAGCGGGAGTTTGCTTTCTGTATACTCCTTATTCTGTGGCTGGGGCACGCCCACCGCCGCGCAGCGGCCGGCCAGTCAGATGGCGGCCGGGGCCTCTAAGTGTGACGTAGGCACGGCCTGTTGTAAGGCCTTGTCTTCTAGCTGGTGTTGGCACGGCCCACTGTCTCATAGCAGCCAGTCAGTCAGCGATGGCGTTGTCTCCAGCCTTCTCTGATGACGTGTCGTGACGTACGCTCCACGGCCTGTCTTTCTCGTTGGCCTCGATACGCCGAAGGAAACGCAGACATGTGGCAACTAGAGATGGGAAAACTGAAACATCTGACGGTTTCGGAACAACTGAAACCGTTTAGTGTGAGGTTTCGAAGCACCGTTTCGAAACCACGAAACAGTGTATTTTTTGTAATATTATGGGCCTGTTTATTGTACCATTGTCAATGCGTAGGGGAAAGGGTTGTACCTTGGGACGGTTTTACCTTGGAACACTTTTTAATAAAGGCAGTGCACTCTAGTGGAAACTTTAAGAACTATGATGTAAAGTTTTCAGGTCTATTTTCAGAGGGAATAGGAGGCCATGTTGTATTTGGATGATGTTTGAGATCTGAGGGGAAGTTTTAAAAGTTTTCGAGTTTGAAAGTAAAATTTAGGCACTATCCTTAGAAGATAGAAATTAAAGCTAAGCATCATTATTGATGTTTCTTAAATACAGTGTTGTAGGGCATTGTTTAAGTAAGCTATTGATACCATAAGTTATAAAGATATAAATGTGTACATAGGTTAGTATACTGTTTTCTGTTATTATGTATTTGGTTTTACCTTGGGACACTTCTCTGGTTGCCGGCCGCGGTGGCCGAGCTGACTGAGGCGCTCCAGTCACGGTCACCACGGCCACTACGGTCGGGGGTTCGAATCCCCCCTCGGGCATGGATATTTGTGCTGTCCTTAGTATAAGGTAGTTGATAAGTAGTTTGTAAGTTTAGGGACTGATGACCCCGTAGTTAAGTCCCATAAGCTTTACAAACATTTTTTTGAACTTCTCTGGTTGCACCTTGGGACACCTGGAAGGTGTATGATTGTCACTGATACACCAGAAAAACAAAGAATCGAAGAGGAAAAAAAAGAAAGAAAACAAGAAAAAGAAGTCTTTCCCTAAGAAAGAAGCCACTAAACGGACAAAGGAGTTTTAATCTTCCACTTCTTTTGATCAAGAAATTCCCGAGCTTGGCAGTAGCTCTGGAGGTAGCATACTTGATTTGTCATCTGAAGAAGAGGATTCCTCATCCTTCTTTCCATCTAGAAACGTAACACTTTCTTGTTCTCAAGGTAGTTGGGTCTTGGTAAAATTTGACATCAGAGACAGATCTCATGTTTACTATGCAGGAGTAGTTTTAGAAAGCATAGAAGAAGATGTAACTGTGAAATTCTTAAGGAAGCAAAGGGCCATTTTGTATTCCCTAATGTTGAGAACATCATTGTTAATCGCAGTAATATAGTGAAAGAACTACCAGCTCCAGTGCTGTGTCGTGAGTTTCATTCAATTAAAATTTTATCCCCACCATCTCTTGTTTTAAGGTAAAATAACTTTTATATTTGGACTAACAAACATTTACTACCTAATTCCAATACGATTTTTTCATTCATAAAACTGAAAAATTGAAGTACATCACCGTTTTCCAAGGTAAAACCACCACTGTCCCAAGGTGAAACCATAGTTTGTACCTTGGGACAAGTATCACAAAAGTCTTTATTGGTGAGTAATTGTGTAAATATTAGAGCTAGCGTAAACTGCTGTTCGTTCAACATTACCTAAAATTGATGCCTGTGATGGGGTAAATATTCAAATTTCTTGTAAAAAGTCATAGTATTAAAAAAATTAAAATGTGATAAATGTTCCAAGGTACAACCCTTTTCCCTACTGTTCAAGTACTGATGCAGAACCACAAACATAGTGCAGGGACAGCAACTAAAGTGAAAAAATTAAACTTTTATTGAGATGCCTCGGCAGTTTTATATATCCTGCCCAGGTTAGATTTCACTTCTCGTCCTGGCAGTCTCGCGTGATAATGTTGGCAATCGTGTGGCGCTGACATTAGCCAATCGCATGACAAAGCAAGTGTTTTGTCATGGAAACGTCGTTTTACGAGGACAATTACTTTTACTGAGTGTGTAAGGGTACATACAAGAATTTGGCAACTGTAGAGCAGGAACAGCATTATTTATTTACTTCATTGTCTGTACGAAACACCAATAAAATTATTCTATGAGGATTTCTAAGAAAATTAACATCTTGGCAAAGATTTTCTGTCGTTTCGTTGATGTTGCCAACATTATCACCCGAGTCCGCTGGGGTGGTAGACAAAATTTTACCCCGACACCAAATGTACTGCTTTCGAAATAAGTGAGGTTCCTACTATCCCATTAGCTGAGGACTTAAGTTTTATGTCTAATATACTCATTTTTATCAAGGTAGCTATAATTAATACATTGTGCTCTCCTCTATTCTAGTGCCTAATTTCGATAGTTGTTGTGTGTACTAACCTACATCTGATATTGAAAAGACGTATTATAACATTAAATTTATTGAGCTAATATTTTGGAAAGGGTTACTTTTTTATACACCGTTATCGCACTGCTGGATACTTTACTAAAATAAACCTTATTTTTAAAAATCGAGTTATGCAAATATAATTAATTCTCAGTTTCATTTATCGTCCATACTTTCGTAATACGCAAACAAAAAACCGCAAAACGGCAAATGCGGCACATTATGTTAGATTTATCATATGTCATATTTTGTTCCTTATTTTAAAAGGTGAAGTTGCAAGTTTAGTCATATATTTTTAATATTATTACCGTAAATGGACAGATAAACCTACTATTTTACTGGATATTTCAATACAACCAGTGAGCGTTGTTTTATTGTAATTTGTGTTTATAAAGGACATTATGTCATTTTGGAATACAGCAGTCCCTTTAGAAACGAATCTTGATATCAGTCATCTTAAGCTGCAGACTCACGTCTATCCATTAGGTTTTGATACTCTTAAAACTGTTCATATACTAGTAAGTTATATGTGTATCTGTGCCAGGCTTCAGCAAAATGAAGCACCACTGTTTCGATACAATTAGGTGGTTCCGCCTTCCTGCATTATTTGTCTGAAACATCACTAGTTTGGTACAGTGAAGCTAAGAGGACGAAACAGTTTCAGTATCGACCTCGAATGGGATCCGAAACCGAGCAGAATGAAACACGTCGGTTTCGAAACCGTAAAACATGGCGGTTTTGAAACAATAAACATTTCCGCGTATCGAAACATTGTTTCGAAACAATGAAACAGTGGCCACCTCTAGTGGCAACACGAGTTGCTACAATCCCTCAACAGGATGCGCAGTAACAACTCAACCACGTGTATGAACCCGGTTGGCCGGAGGATAGTTAAATTAACGGTACATACGCTCAAAAATGTTCAAATGTTTGTAATTCTATGGGACCAAACTACGTTGGTCATCAGTCCCTAGACTTACAAACTACTTAAACTACGTTAAACTAACCTAAGGACAACACACACATCCATGCCCGATGGAGGATTCGAACCTCCGACGCGGGAGCCCGTGCGATCCGTAACGTGGCGCTCCAGACCGTTCGGTTACTCCCGCGCGGCGCTACATACGCGATACGGCCTGTAGACAGGACTTCATTTTAAACAGGTGCCAGAAAGTTACATTCATGCGCGGGAAATCAGGCATTATTGCGCATGCGCAGCTACGAAGACGAAGAAGCTTCAGATGGAGCTTACACTTCTTAAACTCTTTTCGTCCCAGTTCTGGTAGGATTTTCGTGCGTAGCGGTGGATCAACACCTGATCTCATTCTTTTTTGGCGTTTCTATACAATGCCGATCAGTTACTCACAGCATTAAAATGTTTCTTTTTAATTTTTTGTTAGTGTGACTTAACGAAACCATGATAAGAGTATTACCTTGATGTTGTTGTTGTTGTTGTGGTCTTGATTCCGCAGACTGGTTTTATGCACCTCTCCACGCTACCCTGTCCTGTGGAAGTTTCTTCATCTGAAAACACGTTCGGCAACCTACATCCTTTTGAATCTGCTTACTGTATTCGTCCCTCGGTCTGCCTCTACGATTTTTATCCCACACACTTCCTTCTAATGCTAAGTTAACGATTCCTTGATGTCTCACAATGTGTCCCACCTATCTATCCCTTCTCTTAGTCAGGATATGCCAGAAACTCCTTTTCTCCCCAATTTGGTTAAGCACGTCCTCATTATTTACGTGATCTACCCATCTAATTGTCATCTTTCTTCTGTAGCACCACATTTCAAAAGCTTCTATCGTCTTTTTGTCTGAACTTCTTATCGTCCACGTTTCACTCCCATACAATGCTACACTCCAGACAAATGCTTTCAGAAAGGACTTCCTAAAATTTAAATTAATATTGGATGTTAACATGTTTCGCTTCATTAGAATCTTTTTCTTCCCATAGCCATTCTGTATTGTATATCTTCTCTACTTGGGCCATCAGAAGTTATTTTGCTACCCAAATAATAAAACTCATCTATTACTTTTATTGTCTCATTACCAACTTTTCACATAACACATCATACGGACAAAGTAACGAAAATGCATACAATGATAAAACACTGCCGATACGCTGCCAGTGTATTCCGGTAATTTGGCAAGGAATGGCAGTCTGTAAATGTAAAATGTAAAAAACACAAATTAAGAAATAAAGTGAAGCGTAGAGAATGTACCAGAGAGTATCGAAAGTGTGTAAAAGAAACTATTTTTTTTCTTATAAAGCTCTCAATATAGGAATTTTAAATCAAGTATTTTATTCTCAATTAGAGTTTAAATCGCCTGCTTAGTAACCTTCATTTGAACTTTTACGAATATTCATTCATACGTGCAGCATTAACAGATCCTACATTGTCTCATAAACAGGGTGCGATTTGTGCTTTTTCCAGAGGGGAGATGCCCTAATGGCTTAGTATAAGTACATTATAGATATTGGCTACGTGGGGATTTCGACCATGGGGTTTCCTATCGTGAGGTTTCCCACCGTTGGGTTTGCGGCCAGGCTGCCGCAGGTAGCGTTTGTATATGTTTATGTATACTTATGCTTACGTTATATTGTTCTCTCAAAGTAGAAAAAGAAAATGTATATAATGATACTAAGCATTAACATGTACTGTAACTATTATGTAATGAACTGACGTATCCAAAAGATTGTTACGATTTTTTTTAAACAATTGATGTTTAATTAATAATCAATAAATAGATCTGAATGCTTAATTGGGCAATGCTAGTGCATTAGGCGTGGAATTTAGAATGGATGCGCGCATGAATTTAGAGGAACGTTACACAAGTATAATTCAAAAACACATAGGCCTTGACTTGCAGGTTTGAATTCTCGGTCCAGAATCGTCTATGTACAATGTATCGAAACACTGACCGCGTTAGGCGGAATACATCTTGCTAAAGTCCTCTGACTCGAAAAGGCCAGGTGATTAATGTTAAAGCAATGAGCCTCTCAGAGTCTGAATCGTTCACTGTTGGCTTCTTTGGGGAAACAAGGCAGAATCCCGGTACATGAGTGACTTATAACTAGAAGAATCGAATATGAGAAATGGCAAATTAAATTACCCATCACATTGCACAAAAGATACAAATAATAATAGAATATTTAACCATGTTGGCAGTATGTTTCGTTCGTATGAACACGTGAGATACAATAATAAAAAATGAAATTACTAGTGATTGTAGATAGTTCTATGTATGGTATTTTGATGGTTGTCCACAGAAAAAAGTTACACAAATAAAAAATTTCACAATAAATAAATGAAATTACTGGCGCAAAAAAGATCATTCTTGGCAATTAGGTGGTTGTTCATCAGTTCGTCCCTTAAAAGTTTTATCGGTCGTCCTGGGCACAACATCACACTACAAGACTTCCGCGAAGACACGCACTACACATCCACAAGAAGGTGGAGAGAGCGCCAGAGGCGGTTTCCAACAAGGCACCGAAATATGGCTGCCTGGAAAGTAAGAAAATGTGTCTTCAATCAATCGTTTCTATTAAAAGTGAAGAGATAAGTTACAATTTTGAGTACCGTACCGTACTATAGTAAAATAAGAAAAATCAAAATTTGAATTTTCGGTGGCATTTTTTTGTTTTATTTCTCTTTTTCAACAATCGAGAAAATTTTACGGTGACATCGGTCATTCTAGATTCTACGTCTTCACACGATTACGTAAAACCTGTTATAATCACGGAAAATCTTTGTGACCGATCGTATAGGTCACGGGAGCTATAAACAATAATGCTCGCAAGTTTACCGAGTAAACGCATCACTGTTAACAGTTATGGTTGCGATTCAGTATGCTAGGGCAGTGGCGAACTAAGGCTGTCGGAGATCCGGGTCGGCGGCAAAACAAAATCAGCCGCCCACCCCAGTCCACTTGTAAATACAAGTGTAACTATAAAAAAGTAACCTTTGCGTTTTGGTGGCCCTCCCAGGCCGAGATGTACGGGCCAGTCTACAAAAAATAGCTTTCCAGATTCGGAGGCTCCGGGAAAGGGCGAAGGTAGCCCCCCCCCCCCCCCCCCATAGTCCGCCATTGCGCTAGGGACGCGACTATAGACCCAGATCTTTCTAGTACACTTTCAACATGCAAAGTGGGCTATAGCAAATGATCGGTATTGCGCTCGAAATTGCAGGCCCTGAAAAGCAACGCCCCTCCCTCCTCCTGGTTGACTAGGTGCTGTTAACAGATTTCTCCGCGGCGAGGGGCTACACCGTAGCGGACAAGCATTATGCAAAAGTCATTTTACTTTAACTTCTGTCAATGCATTTAGTGTGCTTCGATAGTATTGTTTTTTAAAAAACTTTTTCAAATTACAATCGAGTAATTACTTAGTTGTTGTTGTTGTGGTCTTCAGTCCGGAGACTGATTTGATGCAGTTCTCCACAATACCCTATCCTGAGCAAGCCTCTTCATCTTCACATAAGAACGGCAACCTACATCTGTCTGAATCTGCTTACTGTATCCATCTCTTGGTATTCCTCTGCGATTTTTACCACACACACTTCCCTCCAATGCTAAATTCAAAATTCCTTGATGTCTAAGAAAGTGTCCTACCAATCTATCCCATCTTTTAGTCACGGTATGCCAGAAATTTCTTTTCTCCCCAATTCTGTTCAGTAACTCCTCATTAGTTACGCGATCCACCCACCTAATCTTCAGCGTTCTTCTGTAGCACCATATTTCAAAAGCCTGATTTCTCTTCCTGTCCGCACTGTTTATCGTCCATGTCTCACTCCCATACAAGGCAACAATCCATACAAATGTCTTCAGAAAGGACTTCCTTAGGCTTAAATCAATATTCTATGTTAACAAATGTCTACTGTTCAAGAACGCTTTTCTACCCATTGCCATTCTGCATTTTACATCCTCTGTACTGCGACCATCATTTGTTATTTTACTGCCCAAGTAACAAAACTCATCTACCTCCTTTATTGCTTTGTTTCCCAATCTAATTCCTTCAGCATCACCTGATTTTCTTACACTGCACTCCATTACCCTAGTTTTGCTCTTGTTAATGTTCATCTTATATGCACCTTTCAGCACACTGTCCATTCCGTTCAATTGCTCTTCCAGGTCCTTTGCTGTATCTGACATAATTACTATGTCGTCGTCAAAACGCAATATTTTTAATTCTTCACCCTGAACTTTAATTCCTTCTCCAAATTTCTCCTTGCTTTCCTTTATAGCTTGCTCAATGTACAAATTGAATAACATTGGAGAAAGGCTACAACCCTGTCTTACTCCATTTCCAACCACTGCATCCCTTTCATGCCCTTCAACTCTGACAACCGCTGTCGGGTTTTTGTACAAGTTGTAAATAACCTTACACTCCCTATATTTTACTCCTGCTTGCTTCAGAACTTGAAAGAGTTTATTCCAATCAACATTGTCAAAAGCCTTCTCCAAATCTACAAAAGCTAGAAATGTAGGTTTGCCTTTTCTTAATCTATCTTCTAGGATAAGCCGTAAAGTGAGTATTGCCTCCCGAGTTCCTACATTTCTCCTGAACCCAAACTGATCTTCCCCGAGGTCGGCTTCTACCAGTTTTTCCATCCTTCTGTATATAATTCGTGTTAATATTTTGCAACCATGACTTATTAAACTGATGGTTCTGTAGTTTTCACACCTGTCTGCACCTGCTTTCTTTGGAATGGGGATTATAACATTTTTCTTAAAGTCTGAGGGTACTTCGCCTGTCTCATACATCTTACACACCAGGTGAAACAGGTTTGTCATGGCTGGTTCTCCCAGAGACTTCAGTAGCTCTGAGGGAATATCATCTACTCCAGGGGCCTTGTTTCGACTTAGGTCTTTCAGTGCTCTGTCAAATTCTTCTCTCAGTACAGTATCTCCTATTTCATCTTCATATACATCCTCTTCCCTTCCTACAATATTGTCTCGAAGTTCATTTCCTTTGTAGAGGCCCTCTATATACTCTTTCCATCTTTCAGCTTTCCCTTCTTTGCTGAGAACTGGTTTTCCATCAGTGTCCTTGATATTCATAGAGCTGTTTTTCTTATCTCCAAATGTTTCTTATATTTTCCTGTAGGTTGTATCGATTTTTCCCCTATTTATACATTCTTCTACATCCTTGCATTTGCCTTCTAGCCACTCCTGCTTAGCTATTTTGCACTTCCTGTCAATCTCATTTCTTAGTCGTCTGTACTCCATTTTGCCTGTTTCATTTACTGCATTTTTATATTTTCTCCTTTCATCGATTAAATTTAGTATCTCCTGTGATATCCACGGATTTTTTGTAGGTCTTGCTTCCTACCTATTTTGTCCTCTGCTACCTTCACTATTTCATATCTCAATTTTACCCATTCCTCCTCTACTGCTTTATTTTTTCCCGTTTCTGTCAATTGTTGCCTAAAGCTCCCTCTGAAATTCTTAAGAACTTCAGGTTCCTTCAATTTATCCATGTCCCATCTCCTTATTTTCTTACCTTTCTGTAGATTCTTCAGTTTCAGCCTACAGTTCATAACCAACAAGTTATGGTCAGAGTCTATATCTGCCCCTGGGTATGTCTTACACTGTAAAACCTGGTTCCTAAATCTATGTCTTACCATTATAAAATCTATCTGGTATCTCCCGGTGTCTCTTGGTCTCTTCCACGTATACAATCTTCTTTTGTGATTCTTGAACCAGGTGTTTGTTATAACTAAATTAAGTTCTGTGCAAAATTCTACCAGGCGGCTTCCTCTTTCATTCCTTTTGCCCAGACCATATTCACCTACTATATTCCCTTCCCTTCCTTGTCCTACTACGGAATTCCAGTCTCCCATAACAATTTATTTTGTATTTATAATCCTGTACTCACCTGACCAGAAATCCTGTTCATCCTGCCACCGAACTTCACTAATCCCCACTATATCTAACTTCAACCTATCCATTTCCCTTTTTAAATTTTCTAATTTTCCTACTCGATTAAGGGATCTAACATTCCACGCTCCGACCCGTAGAATGCCAGTATTGTCGTTCCTGATGATCACATCCTCCTGAGTAGTCTCCGCCCGGAGATCCGAATGGGGGACTATTGTACCTCCGGAATATTTTACCCGAGAGGATGCATTTCATCATACGTTCATACAGTAGAGCTGCATGTCCTCGGGAAAAATAACGGCTGTAGTTTCCCCTTGCTTTCAGTCGTTCGCAGTAACTGTGTGGCAAAGCCACATTAGCTGATGTTACAAGGCCAGCTCAGTCAATCATCCAGACTATTGCCCCTGTAACTACTGAAAAGGCTGCTGCCCCTCTTCAGGAATCACACGTTTGTCTGGCCTCTCCACAGATACCCCTCCGCTGTGGTTGCACCTACGGTACGGCTATCTGTATCGTTGAGGCACGCAAGCCACCCCACCTCGGCAATGTCTGGGTTCATGGGAGTGGAATTACAATTACTTAGTACTTATCATTAAATATCGTGGAAAAACTTTTATGCGTGGGTAGTTTTGCTTTGCGAAAAATGATTTCACGTTAGACACAATATTATTTTTGGGGAATAAAGACGATGTTAATATTCCTCTCCGCTTAATTAACAAGGTTGTTGTTAGTAAATATCTTTAAAAGCTTTCTGTAATTATCACGCAAAACATATTAAACAGAGACAAAATACTTCTATGCATATACACAACCACGTAAGCAATTATTACAGGCATCAAAAGTGCGTAAAATAAAACATCGAAACTGATAAAAAGGAAGACCATTTTGTGGATATATTTACGATAGAAGTAAATAACGCAATTAAAAAAATATATATATTACATCTATTTTTGCTGTTAGGAAACTACTGGTCTTATTCTTGTGTTTTCCGCGTCTGTCGATATAAAATTACTGTACGAGACTTATACTCCACAATTATGAGGTATTTTCATAACGCTAAAAATTTGAGCATTACTGCTGTCTCAGTTTACAATGCAAGACACGTAGAATTTACAGAATCGAACCTCGAAGAGGCAATAGCTACAGTAGGGGCAGAGCATACAAAATAGTAAACATCAACTCGCCAAACAGCTAGGTAACTAAAGCTCTCAAATGGACTGTCAATACTGAGAATATTTTTGTGCCGAGAAGTTCATTTCCCTCAGTATTTCTAACATAGACAATATGTCTACACTCGCCCTCAGACAGTCCTACTATTATTACGAAAATATCACTGAACGTATGGGCACCTGATATTCTAATAACGATAAGTACCTGTCCTCTGCTAAAAATATACAGACTCCCATCAAAAGGCGGGAAGCAATGACTTTTACCACGACCTCCATTTACATTTATTACACATAAATAAGCTTACGTGTTTGCGCTGGTGGGAATTTTTGCGCATGTACGAGGCTGAACGGAGAAAAAGCATCGTGTTGACGTGCGTTACCATGTAAACGCTAACACACCGACTTCACATTATAAGGTAATCACGAATCAGTATTACAACTGCATTATATAAAGCCTATTAACGACCTATAAATAAACTGTGATTAACTTCTTGTTATATTTTAAAAACTTATTATAGGTAAAGCTTATTTTTAAAATCCTATTGCAGTATATATAGTGCTAATCATTTTAACTTACAGACTTCAGTTGAACAGGAGAGATGAATGAGGTGACTGCGTAGGCTTTCCCGGCGTAATGCTTCATAATATTCTTCTCGGGTTTCCTGCCGGATCAAAACGTCATCTTGACACAATATTTCGGCGGTCCACCTGGCCGCCATCCTCAGGTGACAGTGCTGGTACACCGACTCGACGAGACTGGTACACTCAACTCACTAACAACATTACTAAAGCGAGTAGCTATGGAGATCGCTGTGTCTTTTGCAAATGCGAGAGAGCAACCGAATGGTGGCAATTAATTTTGCATACGGCCGTACCTGTTACTGGGTAACCTGCGTTAAGCTCGGCCCAGGTATTCCTCAACTAGCAAAGTAAGACTGTAGGATACAGTCTTCTGGGAACCACAGTTCAACTGACATCGCTTTGCGCTTTGTGGAAAGCACGTTCGTCCGCAGGCCACGGTTGCCGAACGGTAGACAAGCACGCAGGTACGCTACCTGTAACCTGCCGCTCACGTTAAGCCGTGCCGGATTGTAAACCAGAAAATGACACCCCAAGGGACTAGTCGGAAAGCCACGACTCCAGGTCGCGCATCTCTGTGCTACGGCTGCGACACTGCTCGCCTCCCAAGTTCGCAAGTAACGGATGACGGACTTTACATGAAAGCAACAATTACAAATTATTGAGCATACATGTTAGTAGTATCAGTAGAGTATTAATACTTTCTTTGTATGGCTCCACAGAATTGAATTAAATATTAAATTTTACCTATCCAGTGAGGGGGAAACTAACAGCCGGCCGCGGTGGCCGAGGAGACTGAGGCGCTCCAGTCACGGTCCGCACGACCACTACGGTCGGGGGTTCGACTCCCCCCTCGGGCATGGATATTTGTGCCGTCCTTAGTATTAGGTAGTTCATAAGTAGTTTGTAAGTTTAGGGACTGATGACCCCGTAGTTAAGTCCCATAGATTCTACAAACATTTGATCACGAAACGTAAACACTGATCACATGGAGATCACCCCAGCACCCTTCCACTACAAATCAGACAGTTTTGCGCATGCGTGAATCTGGCTGCTTAAGTGTCCCAGTAAAATTCAAAAATGTTCAAATGTTTGTTAAGCTTATAGGACTTAACTACGGGGTCATCAGTGCCTAAACTTACAAACTACTTATGAACTAGGACGGCACAAATATCCATGCCCGAGGGGGGATTCGAACCCCCGACCGTAGTGGCCGTGCTGACCGTGACTGGAGCGCCTCAGTCACCTCGGCCACCGCGGCCGACCCCAGTAGATTGCGGTGGCTTGCGGTTACTGCTTAAACAACAAACAGCCCTACGGCAAGTAGCTAGAAGCAGGAAAAGGCGCTGCTTAAACTTAATTTTATCTCTGTCCATGCGCTATCAGCTGCTTAAACGAACAATTATGTGTTTCGTATTCAAGGGTACATTTTCGCTGCCACCTCGCTCCTCGCCGCCATGGAACGGTGTTGATAATCAAACCCAGCCTAAGGCGCTCCAGCCACGGTCTGCACGGCCACTACGGTCGGGGGTTCAAATCCCCCCTCAGGCATGGATATTTGTGCCGTCCTAGTTCGTAAGTAGTTTGTAAGTTTAGGGACTGATGACCCCGTAGTTAAGTCCAATAGACTATACAAGCATTTGAACATTTTGAACAAACCCACACACCCTCACCGGGGCATTTAACCCGCACCATCGCAGCTCGTCGCGCTGCTCGCTACGATCCTCTCCAAGCGATGATATCAAGATGGTCTGCGTTTCACGCTGTGAACATCGCCGTATGTCCTGAAACTTGAGCTGTGAGTGGCTGATTCAAGATCACTCTAGCCGTGCCGTATTTAAGAGCTGCTCGCTGCGTGTTGTTTCTCTGTGCTGTATGTCAAAGTAATTGTTCCTACTCCTGCTCGGTGTGCATACGACTCTGCAGCGGTGGAGTGACCGAGCGGTCTAAAGCGCCTCGCTGCGGAGCGCGTGTTGCTCGCCGTCGGAGGTTCGAGTCGTCCCTCGGGCATGGGTGTCAGTGTTGTCTTTAGGTATCTTATGGACTGATAACCACAGACGTTATGTCCCATCAGACTTACAAACATTTGAACATATGACTCCCGATTACTCAGAACCTGAAATAAAGAAATCAAATAAAAATGTTTCTGCTACTTTCTTGTATCTGTATGTGTCGATAAATGCTTTATATAATTGATAGAAGTGTTTCTTCCATGACGTTTTTACAAATATATTCTGTGCCTATTTCAGCAATATGTGATGTTACGAAAAAATGGAAATGTCTTCGACAGCATCTCATAGATTGAGCAAGCGTCCTAAACACACGTCAGGTAATGCTACTCACACAGGTCCAGTACTGTGCCCGTATTTCAATTCTATGTTGTTCCTAAGACACAATTTTGAATCTCGAACACCTGGTGGAAACTTGAATCCAGCGGAATCCAGTGATAACATTGATCAAACCAGCAAGTACAGTGTTGGTTCTGGTGATAAGTATACTGACAACCAACAGACATCATCTGTATTTCCTCAGAACCAGCACCAGTCGCTCTTCCAAAGAAACTGCACTAATATTGTTGGTACCAATTTCCACCCGTTCATCCATTTCTTGTCCGATAATATTCAAGTTTGTTGCGACATTCGCAAATGTCTCAAGAAGGGCTCTGGATACTTTTTGATTTCTTTTTAGACCTGGTGACAGTATTCATTCTTTCGATATTCTGTATTCACATGATGCACTCCATACTTCAAACTTTGTTCTCCTTTACAACAACTGCATCTTTGCAGAGAAAGAACACTTTCACTGCCGTCAGACGATGCAGGGAACCTGTTTTATGCCTCACTACACAGCAACTGATATGAACTACTGCCAGCAGCAAGCTAATACCTATCAGCGATGTACCACCTCCCACCAGCGAGGGTACAGCGTAAATGCTACGAGCTGCGAGGAGCCAGCGGCGCGTAGCGAGGTGCGAGCTGCGACGTGGCTGCATATACGCACTCTTAGAAACTACAGCGTGTTCATCAAATGTGTTCAACTAGTTAGTAGTGCATATAGAGCTCTCCGATTTAGCACAAAGTGTCAAGCTACGCTCAACAGTGTCTCAAGTCGTGTTCGTGGATGCCGGCCGCGGTGGCCGAGGGGACTGAGGAGCTCCAGTCACGGTCTGCATGACCACTACGGTCGAGGGTTCGAATCCCCCCTCGGGCATGGATATTTGTGCCGTCCTTAGTTCATAAGTAGTTTGTAAGTTTAGGGACTGATGACCCCGTAGTTAAGTCCCATAGACTATATAAACATTTGAACATTTTTTCGTGTTCGCGGATATTACGGACAGCAAAGAAACATTGAAGTTCAACTCACGAAGTTCGGACTTTATCAGTCATCATAGTACTTCTACACTGTTCAGAACAATTAGGGGTTAAGGTGAGACGTCAAACACAATATACATAGGGTAACGTATTTTATTCACATTTTGATTACAATTGTAATTTGTGTATGATACAGTAGGATATTTTGCTGTCTCAATCTTCACTTGAGGTTTACATTGAGTTTGCTGAGAGCGAGGCACCATGGCACTACCATAATAGGGAAAAAGTCATTTCCGTTGCACTGTAATATGGTGTGTGATCATGTGATCATCTCAGACGACCAATACAGTTGCACACTTGCGTGGCATGGACAGTACGAGGTCATAAAACAGCTCTTAAGAGTGTTATATCCAACTCTGCAACCGTTGTAGGACGTGCTGCTCTGACTTCAATGCGTCTCCCAAGTGCATCCAAGACATTGTGAATAGGGTTTAAGTCTTGTGAACAAGCTGACCACTTCATTCGTTCGGTTCCCTCAGCTTCAAGCATGTTGTCCACCAGTGCAGCTCTGTGGGGACGAGCATTACGTGCACCATAAGGTACCCATCTCCTATGGCTACAGTGTAAAGCACAACAAAAGGTCGAAGGATCTCGTTTCTGTACCTCTGAGCAGTCAAAGCGCCAGTTTGAATGACATAGAGGTCGTACGTCCGCCAATACTCGCTCCTGTACACACCATTCGTACCCCACCATTATATGGTGGTGTTTCCTGTACATAAGTACGATTGTTCCGAGTTCCAAGTTGTATGCAGATGAGGGACGACGATTGTCGGGTTGAACACAAATTATTGACTCATCTGTAAACACAACCGGAGCCATTCGTTACGACTCCAATCCTAATGTTCCTCCGCCAGTTTCTGCCGACTAAATGGTGTCGTGGTTATAATAGAACACGCACCATAGGCCTCATTGCGTACAGGTCACATTTCCGAAAGCGATTTCGGACTGTTTGTGTTGATATTGCGGTCCTGTTGCTGCCTGAATGGTGCGTTGCAGCATCTTGTCTCGACAGGCTATTAACAGAAATAACGGTCACCCCTTATAGATGTTACCTGTGGACGATCTTGGCCATTTCTTCTTTTAACGGTTCCTGTTGTCTAAAATTGCGTCCAGGTCCTGAAAATTACACTTTTGGACACTCCAACAGCTGCAGCCACCTTCCTCTGTATTTGTCCCGCTTCCAACCTTCCCATGGCTCTCCATGCCATAGCTTCCTGTATGTCACGTCGTTGTTCCATTGCACTACCTTCTCAGTACACTATTTGAATCCAACTGCTTGCGCAATTAGTTTGGTACACGCAAGTCAACACAACCTACCCTGCTGCACCTTTCTGTGATTACCACTATCTCGGTTGTCGTAATGTTGTGATCTCAAGGCCATAGAACCGACAGAAAGACGTCGAACCATTTTCGTACATTCTGTCGATGACAATACATCAGAACCTAGATATCACGACTGATCCCCTATTTGGTTTGACCAGTGTTCAACACCAAGTTAAGTCTTCATTTACCTGAGTTACTAAATTTGTGTGATCTTTTTGTTAAAGTGTACTAACACAAACCTACTATATAACACCCCCAAAACAAAATGTACAGGGGACCTCGAGTTTTAGTACCCTGAAAACAACAACAACAACAAAATGTTCAAACGTTTGTAAACCTATTGGACCAAACTGTTACGTTCATCAGTCCCTAGTCTTATGAACTACTTAAACTAACTTATACCAAGGACAACTCAAACACACCCATGCTTGAGGGAGGATTTTAACCTCCGGCGGGAGCGACCGCCCAGTCCGTAACATGCCTTAGACCATGCGGCCAATCTGCGCGGCGCTCAAGTGACAGAGATCAAAAATCAAAAGCAGAACAGCGAATTCCACCAGAAATTAATTTAATAAGCGCGAAGGTGGAGACGAACCTCACACTCCAGTATCAAAGAGAGGAGTTATGCCACACGGTGCGGTTTGCTGTTAAAATTGAGAGAATTTTAATTTTCAGAAGGATAAACCGATATTCTGCTTCTTCCTGCATACAAGGGTTGCATAAAAATACGTAAACACAGAGAAAAAAGCAACGCTTGGTCAAAAATGTAGATTCTAGACTACCCTGCAGGTTGCGCTTGCATACACATACCCATTTTGTTTTGCATCAACCGCCGATCAAAAGTTCTGTGGCATTCTACGTTGAATTGCTGCTTATAAAATAATACGTCTGTCTTTCGATTTATTTATAAGCAAAAGTCGCGGCGGAGTAGCCGAGCGCATTGAGGCGCTATGCTCCGATGCGCGAGGCCGTTCCCCGTCGGGGATTAGAATCCTCTCTCGGGCATGGATGTTTGTGTCGTCTTTAGTGTAAGGTAGTTCATAAGTAGTTTGTAAGTTTAGGGACTGATGACCCCGCAGTTAAGTCCCTTAAGCTTAACAAACATTTGATATGACAAACAAAACCCAATAAATTAGGGACGACGATTCCGAGGGTGCTCCCACGAAATATTTGGCGGTGTTCAACACCTACAAAAAATCAGGGAGGAAAATAAAGTAGCATAAAAAACGAAATTTTTGGGGATGCTCAAGAACCACAAAAAATGAGGGTGGAAAATAATGTAGCGTAAACGAAATTTTTGAGGATGTTCAACACCCACAAAAATGACGGAGGAAAATAGAGTAGCATAAAAAAAGAAAAAATGGGTAAAATCAAAGCTGTCACTTATGCATATTTGGTCTCGGCAGCACGACCTCGCCGGCAGCCTATTACAATAGTGTCCCAGTGCAGCGGCTTGTAGCTTGTGTGAGGGTATCCCCTGCCGCATGACGTCGTGATTGCTGTTAAAAATCCGAGTTCACTGACAACCACGCTTAGTTGTGGAAATTCCATCAATTCTATTCATTCAGATGGATCGACACCTGCATTGTCTTGTGGGTCAAAGTATTTAATTCTGCTATGAAGTACAATATACAGCGCCGTTACAGACGTCTTCACGCAAATCATCACGAGAAGGTAGAAGACGAAGCACGAAGTAGCCAGGCTTAATAATGACACATATGCGGAAATGAACCCAAAAGTGAATTCGGCAAAGACGTTTTGACTGTTCATTGCTCCATTTTGGAAACACCACTTTTTGTTGCAATAGTCAACTAGATGCTGTAATAAAAGTTGTCAAGTGTTAGAGTTTTGTGTTGTGTCACCACTTCAAAGCGTTCCTGAAAGATATGCAAACGGAGCAAGGGTAGATACCTCAGCACAGCACAATTCGTTGGCTTAGACGATAAAACGTTTTTGAGATTTTCTTTCCATTCATGAAGAGAGATGTCTCTCTCTCGAAATGAAAGGGATGTGACTGCATTGTCTATAAAAACGGGATATCAAACCTAGCGTTCCTTACTGACATAACTATGCACTTTAACTACTTAATCATGGGAGGGTAAAGAGCATCTAGTAGTAGAGATGGACGATCAAATCAAACCGTTCATGTAAGAATTTCGTTGTCTTAGAGGCAAATGCGTAACAAAATTGTAACATTCTTCATTCGCCTGAGTTCTTTAAAACTGTGGTGTCGCACAAGTCTGAAGTGCGCGCCACGTACTTTCGACGCGCGCTGCCATGAAAGCACGGCGCGGCGTTCTTACGACGACAGCCACGAGCGCCCTCTGCTACAACTCCGCTCGTGGCCATCACTGCTGCATCGGTCATTTGGGATTAGGACAGGCACTAGGTCTCATCAGTAAGCAGGCCATTACCTAGTTCAACTATGTCTCAGCAGTACACTTAGTTGGCAGTCATGAACTTTGTAAAAGATAAGTATTATCATATTTCTACGAAATATACAACTTGTTCTAATCTAGCTTAGTGGTTTCTAGTTTCTGCTGTTCAAATGTTTCTAAAGTATATAGGACTTAACTACGGGGTCATCAGTCCCTAAACTTACAAACTACTTATGAACTACTTACAAACTAGGACGGCACAAATATCCATGCCCGAGGGGGGATTCGAACTCCCGACCGCAGTGGCCGTGCAGACCGTGACTGGAGCGCCTTAGTCCCCTCGGCCACCGCGGCCAGCAGTTTCTGCTGTCCCACTGGCTGGTCACCTCAGACTCTGTACCCGCACACGCGTGCATCCTATTTCCCTGTGTCGGTCTGTCTCTACTCGGCCACCGACACCCAGGACAACCGGCGGATACGTGACACAAAATTGGCGACGAGTATGAGACACAAAAGTGACGACGAGGATGGGATACAAAAAAAAAAAAAAAAAAAAAAAAAAAAAAAACCATCGATAAAATTTCCAGAACGTACCAGTAGTGATAATTTTCAAATTAATGAATTATTCTCTCTGTTTCTATAATATTCAAACTACCTCAGTTGAAGTACTGTAAGCAGAGTGGATGTGCTCTCTCGTTGTTATTACTACTGATACGGACAAGTATGATTGGCCCTTTTTCTACGTTGCAAGCAAAAAATCTGAGAAATTGAGCCACGAGTTCTGTACATTCACGGCTTGGCCCATTCTTTGAACCTTGTGACCGGGAGGGTAAATGCGAAATGAAATCACGGGCTCCCACACTGATTTATAAAATTCTGCGCCCCTGAAACAAATCACTTGTTTTGTATTCAACTAGAACCCTCGTCGTAGACTACAGAAGTCTGCATTTTCTTCCAGTGCTCTACCATGGTCTGCAGCTGCTCGCTGATAGCCAGCGTTTGACGTGAGCAAATCATATTAAAATCGTAGAGAGCCTAGTCTGGCTGTATGGCGGGAATATCAAACACTTTACACAGAAAACGTTGCAGGAGTGTGTTTGCTGCATCTGCGTTGTGCGGGCCAGAAGTTTGTTAAAGAAAGACAATTCCCAGTGACAATAGTCTTCTTTGTTTGTTCCAAATTGTCTTTCGTACCAGATTTTATTAATTCACCTGTTCCACTCGATGGAAAAGATCACTAGTTGACGCTTTCTTCCTTTCCTGACCGCCCGTCCCCTCCACGTGTATTCTTTGTCCTGTTTCCAAGTCCCGTCTCTAATGACCACGATGTCGACGAGCCGCTGAACCATAATCAGAGTCTAAAATAAGCCCCCAGTGATTTTCGCAACTCTGCAACAGCAGCGCAGCCAAGCGGTTGACTTGTATAAACATACAGCTAAACTATCGTGTATTGAATGTGTATTTGGAGTACAGCAGTACATTCAAAATACCCCGTATTTACGAACTTTTGTGGCGCTGTATAATTTAGCAGCTACTAAAAATATAATCAAGAAATCTCTCACTTGCAAAGGACGCTGAGAATAATGTTACTCATAACAATCTTCATTTCTAAATGTACATCTACACAGATATTCTGCAAATCACATTTAAGTGCCTAGCAGAGGGTTCATTAACCACTTTACGGTGATTAGTTATGTTTTAGATGTGGAAGAAACTTTAACAATTCATTCTCTTCAAAACTTCGGCTACTAATGAGAATCCCAAATGGTCAGCCGGTATTTCTTAATATTATAGCTGTATACAAAGTGCGTTTGCAAAGTTTAGTGGTCTCAGTAAATATAGGAAACAAAAGTTATAAACAAAATACCTTTACTGGCCTTCAAAGTAATCGCCATTGGCTACAACATCTTTCTGATAACGGTTGTGCATCTGTTGGAAACTGTCAGCAAACGCTATTTGTGCAATCGCACGAAGCACTGAGGTCACGTGTTGTCGGATCTCCGCAACCACTGAAACACACACTTTTTACTCACTGCTTCAGCACCATACACTTACAATAACATCCTATAGGTCTCCGTCACCGTTTTGCTTAATTTGGAACAAAACTTGATGTTAACGCGTTGCTCCATTTTGCAATGACACGAGTTCTAACACTGATCCTATTAGCTGGGTCGCAGCGTGTACCTCCGCTTAACTGCAGTGCTTTGCACGACAGGGGACGCTTGTTAACATCTCCCTCAATGTGTATCCGCGGGCACCTCATCCTCGCCAGCGAAGTTCGTAAAATATGGGACCATTCACCGACCTCTTCATGAGCGCTCCTTGTAGAAATAATGTCTGAACAATTCCGACCGTCGTTTTTCATCTATTTTAATAGAGCCTGCTTAGCTTAGTAACTCAGTTTCACAAAAATTATAGACCTACATATATACCGACATACTTTGGTGGGTACCTACAGAACTAGTTTGAAAAAATTTAATGCGTAGCTACAAATGTTCAAATGTTTGTTAAGCTTATGGGACTTAACTACGAGGTAATCAGTCCCTAAACTTACAAACTACTTATGAAGTACTTACGAACTAGGACGGCACAAATATCCATGCCCGAGGGGGGATTCGAACCCCCGACCGTAATGGCCGTGCAGACCGTGACTGGAGCGCCTCAGTCCCCTCGGCCGGCTGCGTAGCTACAAATAAGTAATATGTCCGTGTATGAATTGTTTACATTAGCACGTCACATTCTTGAAGATATTCAGTTTGATACCTACCAAGCTAAAAATAAAATTTAAAAAAAGTAAAACACTCATGATAGGCGCTGAAACAATGACAATGTGAAAAGTGAAAACAGCGTTTAGGTGTAGAACCTATCACCAAGAAAGTAACAACTGTGTCTAGTTTTGAATATATTACAGTGTCCGAAATCCGCTAAAACAAAACTCATGCAACGTGAAAGTACCCACCGAGCATGGGAATATAATCATAATCATTGTTCGTTTTGAACTTGAGTACAACAGGTTGCAATTCATTTCAGCTCTTAAAACGGTTTTAGATAATACTATTACGTCTCTGCTATTGCGATCAGTATGAATTACACTTCACCGACATGTTTTTATTAGTCTGTCGTCTACAAAAGCAGTGATATTATTTTGTATTACCAAATTCGCAGCCACGTTCGGTGACTAGGAAAAATAAATGTAACAGCATTAAATACAGAAACATCTTAGTTTGTATCACGCAATTCTTCTTTTACTATCTACCGCCCACATGGTTTCAGCTCCAGTTTTCCCTTGCAGAGTTTTGCGATTGTTTGTCCTAGACTGTGCCCTAGTCTCCCTTCCATCTTTCTTCTTTGTTTGGAAGTTCCTGTACCACTGTCTTACACTGCTGCCCCTCATGACAGTTACGTTATGTGGGCTGCGTGGAAGTCAGGCGGAACCCTGAGCAAGAGGAACTCAAATGACACTTCACTTTCAGCAGGAGACACTGTTGCCTTTATGGACGAATTGTGACATCGGAGCTGAAGAATGTGACGTGACGCTATAAAGTGAAACGTCTATCATTCTGTTTCTCGAAAAGTGTCTTCATCCATAACAGCTTGTAATCGATATGAACATACAGGAATTTGAATTGCTCGGACCTACCAATCATTGATTTAATTCACCTGCTATATTCAGAAATTGATTATCAAATAATGTACATACGGGGTGGCAAAGTGATCATATGCCCATTCGGTATAATCCAAATGTCATCAGAATTGTTTGTTAAAACCTGAGTCTTGTTTTGTTTGTAGACCTAAGGGATCAAATGTTCAAATGTTTGTTAAGCTTATGGGACTTAACTACGGGGTCATCAGTCCCTAAACTTACAAACTACTTACGAACTACCTTATACTAAGGATGGCACAAATATCCATGCCCGAGGGGGGATTCGAACCCCCAACCGTAGTGGCCGTGCAGACCGTGACTGGAGCGCCTCAGTCCCCGCGGCCACCGCTGCTTGATACATTACTGTAGAACTTGGACCATTACGAAATGAGCGGAATAGCTTACATTTAGTTTCTCTCATACCTTAAGAACAAGCAACATCAGGCCATTTTCTACTCTGATGAGATGGCTTCTGATTGCGTCATGGATAAGTGTGTGCTGCTAACGGGTTTCTTATAATAATCCAACACGAACATGAAACTACACACACACACACACACACACACACACACACACAATTACAATAAAACAGGTACAGCTACAGACACAATTATGATATTAGCAAAAGACGCCTTTGACGTCAAACCCTCGAAATCGCACCAAATCATGTTTAGGATAATACACGCTCAGAAAAAATACAATGTTCTGTGTCAGTTCCATGCAAAACGTTGTATTTTACCACAAGTGACATTTTAATAGAGAGAACAAGGTAACAAGATATCAGTATTATGTTAGGGAAATTATACATAACAGGCTATTTCTCTTTGTTAATATATATATGGTTCGAAATGTCATTATGAATGATTATAATGTTCAAGTACCATTTTCTGCTTTATTTTTAGTAAATATCTGTTATTTTTTCTTAAATTAAAGCTTAAACATTATTAAATTTGAAGATTAGGTCATGTGATCGAAAACGTTCTGTCTTTGGCTTGAACTCTGGTGACATTACATGACCCGAGATATACGAAGCTAGATGTTTGTTATAGCAGTGTTAGCGGAAGTACTAAATTCTTCCTTACTTTTTCTGCGTATAACATTATTATTATAATTATTTATTCATTGCTATGGAAAACGCATATACAACTTTTATGTAAGAATGGAAAAGAATTTTATTAAGTCTGATAGGAAAATCTTCTGAAAGTTGATGCGTTTACGGTACCTTAGTTTTTCAAAAACAATCTAGATATTTACGTTCCGGAAATAAGACAGGAGAAAACTGCGTTTAAATAAAAGTAAACCTACATTTAAACCAAACTGTTGCTTGTTAGTATCAACAGGTTGCCTCTAGTCTAAAGATACAAATTATTATACACTGTAAATATGTGTCTTCGTTTTTCTACCAAATACATTTCACTTTTAAAATAACACTGTTATTAGTAGACACTGTAAAAATTACAGGGTAAGTGCGCAACTGTGCCGTTACACTTGGGATTCGAATTAATTCTTATGTATACGGAAATTTATCTTGTCCTCTAGTCACTTTCCACATATCATTATGCATTTTTGTTGTGCTTATTAGTTACAAAGAAACTTTTGAGGTTTAATCGGACCTTGGGAGGCTAAAGAAAGATAAACATAAGACGACAAATATTTTGGCGTAGTTCCCAACATTAAATAGTTTCGAAGAAAAATAATCGTCGATGTTTTGCATTGACTACACTTGTGACGTTAGCCCATATACGCAGGCAGTGTTTAGCGTATCTGATAACGTAACGACTAGCGTCCAGAATTGAAAATTCTGCATTCCGTGTTCAAATACAATGCTTTCCTACTTCTTTTCTCTTTTAGTTGTCGCCAAATAATTTGATAACGTAAACTGGAATCGAGCTATTCACGAAATTAGTAATCTTTTCAAATTTTATTAATATAGTTGCATTTACCAGATGTGCTGTAAAGGTGCTTTTGAAACACAAATCGTTGATTTATCGATCAAGTATTGAATTACTCCGTCACTGATGTAATTATTAAAACTGACAACTAACATGAAGGCAGCATATAGGCGCTCCCGCGGCAGGGAGTGGCGAGGGGAAACGACGCTTTGAACATTGGCGTTGGAGCTGGTAGACACCCAACGCCGCTTTGAACATTGGCGTTGCAATGGTAGAGACACCAGCCCCTGACTACCCGAGCTCTGGCGGTTACGCACGAATGGTCCCGAAGCAAGACAATAGAGCTACTGCGCATCTCGCCTTGTGCATGCGCAAATACTCCATGAAGGCAACATCATCCGCCCTTCATATTTGTTTTTGGTGCATTGAAGATTCCTCAAACACACGTCATATTTGGTAAAATATATTATAACTATAAATTAAAGACGCATTAACTGTAAAAGCCTTCAGAAGATCCGATTGCCGGCCGCGGTGGCCGCGGGGACTGAGGAGCTTCAGTCACGGTCTGCACGGCCACTACGGTCGGGGTTTCGAATCCCCCCTCGGGCATGGATATTTGTGCCGTCCTTAGTCTTAGTTAGTTCATAAGTAGTTTGTAAGTTTAGGGACTGATGACCCCGTAGTTAAGTCCCATAGACTATACAAACATTTGATTTGAAGATCCGATTATGAATAATAATGAAGTCACTACTTTCCACTTAGCAAGAATAGCCGTGTGGTTAGTGGCATCGCGTTGCGCTGGTGAAGGTAGTGGGTTCGAGACCGACTGCAAGCAGTTTTTTAAACCCAATCATCTCTTTAACAAATACAGTAACAACAATCACTTTTGTATTGTTACTTGTCACATATCTTTGGACGTTTAAGCAAATGTGTCCCAATTTTCAGGGTAAATGACATTAATACTCGTAATTGTAACGAATAATAACTGTTTGATAAGAGTTGGGGGAGAGACTTTGCACATACGTAACGTTAGGAAGGGGAGCTTCTTACAGTGTTACGTCACCCGAAGGTGGCTTGTCTCTTCATCGTAACAGATTCGTTTTGCTACAGTCACGTAACAGTATATTCAGTTACTTACTGTGTTTTAGTGTTCATGTGCATATTCATATGTCCTTGGTGTATTACCATAGAAAATGACCGAAGTTCAGTATCTTTTAGAAACAAATTACTCAGCTTTAGGCTTGGAATAAAAGTGTGAAGTAAAGAAGCTTGGTAGGCCGACGCCTCAGCTCGAGGTGAAGCAAGTGCAAACAAGCCGAGGTAAAACATTCTGTCGATCCCCGCCTCCGCTCGCAGAGGTTCGCCAAACATCGGCGCGCCAAGCGGCGAGGGAGGGGGGTGGGGGGAGCCACCGTCAAGATCCGGCACTCATACAACTGAAGCCCCAGTCATTTGAAGCACCAGCCGACACTGGCGCTAACAAAATATGTTCGCATTCAGAGGAGAAAGTTGTTGAAAGAAATTTCGCAAATAAATTTCGCTGCAGCGAATAACACATTTTGGCCCACTTTAATTTAAGGTAGTAACACTAAAAGTGGGCCTTTGCGATCGTCTTTTGACAGCTCGAAATTTAAATGAAAATAACGGCTTAACTATTCATCTGATACAAAAATTGAATAGCCGAATTTGTAGAGGAGAAAATTCTCTACATCTTTGCTCTCTTATGTTTTTTTCATATCTCGTATCGTTTCAGAGATATTCGCAAAAATAACGGCGATTTTGGGATGTATGTCTGTCTGTCCGTAACGTGTTCCCTGTTTTTAAGACGAACCGTTAAACCGATTATCGCCAAATTTTACAGACATAATTGTGGGCCGCCAGAGACCAGAACTTCCCTTTTTAAAAATTTTCTGACAAAAAATACAGTAGTAATACCAAAAAAAGCCGTTTGTAATATAATTGTAATTGCAAACGAACCGTTCATCTGACACGAAAATTTAATAATCTAATTGGTAGAGGGGAAAATTCTCTACAACTTCAACCGTTCAACCCATCGGCACAAAATTTTACAGACATAATTGTTGGCTACCAGAGACCAGAACCTCGCTTTTTGAAATATTTCGGACAAGAAATACGTTAGTAGTACAAAAAAAAGCCGTTTGTAATGTAATTTTAATTGCAAATAAACCGTTCATCTGACGCGAAAATTGAATAAACTAATTTGTAGAGGAGAAAATTCTGCCATTGCGTAGTGGTCAATGCGTTAGAGTGTGGACGTTGAAGGTAAGTGGTTCGGAACCCGCCACTACCTATTTTTTTTTTTTTTTTTTTCAAATAGGGTTTCAGACAGTCTTATTAATTAATTTTTTATTACTTAGAGTACTATTTTGGTCCAAAATGTTTGCAAAAACTTATAAAACTACAAATCTAAAGTTGGCCGTAAAACACGTCAGTGTGATTTTTTTTTTTTTTTTTTAATTCCACCACAACTCCTGCATCATTTGTGTGACGCTCTCTCCCCTATATCGCCATAATACAACACGAGCTGTCTTTCTCTGGACTTCCTTTTTATCATCCGTCAGCCCCGCTTGGTGGGGACAGCAATACTCCAAAATAGGACGCACAAGAGTGGTGTAGAGCGTTTCTTTAGTAGAAATGTTGCATCTTCTAAGTGTCCTGCCAATGAACATACTTCATAAACTTTATGTTTCTTTGTCAGTGGGACAGTCGTATGAAAAATGATCATTGGGGCAGAAAATATTGGCCGCCGAAAATGAACCTGATTATAGGAAAAGTAACATTGTTCATGAACTGTTGGTCAGTTGGGAAAAATAGTTCTTCAGCCACTAAATATTAAACTTGGGTTTATAAAACAGTTTGTTAAAGCTCTAGATAGGAATGGCGATTGCTTCAGATATATCTCTCAATCATTTCCTTACCTCAGCATAGAAAAATTAAAAGCAGGAATGTTTTATGAACCACAAATCCGTACTCTTGTAAAAAAATGATGGTTTAATCAATCGCGTGACTCAAGTTGAATTGGGAGCATGGACAAGCTTTGTATCAGTTCTCAAAAACTTTCTGGGAATTCAAAAACCTGAAGAATGCGCCGAAATGGCAAACAAAATGCTCCAGAATTTCCAAAAATTAGGAGTTAATATGAAAGTCAAGTTGCACAGCCATTTAGATAAATTTCCTGAGAACTTGGGCGATTACAGCGAATAACAAAAGGAACCATGAGATCAAGAGTCGAAAGAAAGATATCAAGGCCGTTGGGATCGCCATATGATGGCAGGCTACTCTGAAACTTGTAGAGAGAGGTCGGTACTGAATACACAGCATAAAATCCCATAAAAAATTTTCTCTCCATTATATTGATATGTTTTTGTTGTTATGAATAATTTCAATATTCTTTATATCATTTATAGAACTTTGTTTGAAATCATCTGATAACTTTGAAATATACGTTTTAAAAATGTTCTCCTGTTTTTATAATTGCATTTCCAATATAAATGTATGCCTTTATCTCAAAAAGTTGACTCAATTCAAAAGACATTTTCGTATTCAGTAGACCAAAATTAGCCGGAACTGATTAATAAATCCCATGCCGCAGAAACAGTGTTACCCAGTGACAATTGCTGTTTTAGTCTCGACTGTGAAGCCTGTGAAGTATACAAAAAAGTTTGGATATCTATTGTATGGTAAGACTCCGCAAAGACGAAAATATTACCACGATATTTATACATATACTTATTTGCAAAATTGTATTTCGGTTTCATGGTAACTCCACATTAGATCGGCCTTTGGTAACTCTTTCCCGCGGCGGAGTGACCGAGCGCACTGAGGCACTATGCGCGAGGCCGTTCCCCGTCGGGGGTTCGAATTCCCCCTCGGGCATGGATGTTTGTGCCGTCTTTAGTATAAGCTAGTTGATAAGTAGTTTCTAAGTTTAGGGACTGATGACCCCGCAGTTAAGTCCCATAAGCTTTACAAACATTTGAACATTTTTGTAAATCCTTCTTAATACTGTCCTATTAATGGTTCTGCCTGTTCTTCCAGACGACTTAAAAAGTCTTTTTAAAGGATTTTGTGCACACATGGAGAAGTGAAATTCACCTGTATTTGAGAAGGAGATGAATAAATGCATATTCCGTCTCAGCAATAACTGTTTCACTTTTCCAAATGTTTTACGTTATTGTAAGAGTTGTTTACGTGAGATTAGAATTGAAACACTAAAAGTTTCTCAACAAACTTTTGGGAGTAAATTAACTTCAAAACTGAAAGTCTCGAAAAATTGCTCGGAATTCTAAATAATTGCGAGCTTTTTTTAACGCGGAATACTTTTCTGTTTCTTAGCAACCTGAACAGGGAAACACTCCAACCTTACAAAAAGGTGGCTATTCATGCGTTGACGTTACGACTGCCGAGAAGACACAGCTGATGGGTCAGTAGCGCTGATAAACGAGAGGAGCGAAAAATAATGTTTGGCACTTAGCTACTGTGGTTATCAGTCCCTAGACTCACAAACTACTTAAACTAAGCTAAGGACAAAACACACACACACACACACACACACACACACACACACACACACATGCCCGTGGGAAGACTCGAACCTCCGAAGGGGGGGGCAACCTCGCGCTCCGCAGCAACGTAGCAAGGCGCCTTACAGCGCACGGCCATTCCACCGCGGATAGGAAATGAGCGACGACAGAGGAAGGAAAATTCAAATGTTTGTACAGCTTATGGGACTTAACTACGGGGTCATCAGTCCCTAAACTTACAAACTACTTACTAACTAGCTAATCCTAAGGACGGCACAAATATCCATGCCCGAGGGGGGATTCGAACCCCCGACCGTAGTGGCCGTGCAGACCGTGACTGGAGCGCCTCAGTCCCCTCGGCCACCGCGGCCGGCGACAGAGGAAGGAACACCTTGGTTAAAATTCAAATGGTAGTATGATAGCCCTCGGTCGAAGAGATAAAATGTGTTTTCCGAGGTTTCGCCAAATACTAGGAGTGCCTTCATCAGAAATAACTAAAACTGCATGTCACATGATAATACGACGTGTAAGCGATAAAGCTTAAGTCGCTTTAGTTTAAAATGAAAAATGACATGCTAGCCAGTAACGGCTGCTTACATGCATGAAGGAGGCATCAGAAAAGGAAAAAAAATTCTTAGTTCACGAAGAATTCGGAAACGACTAAAAGAAACATTTACACAATCTCAACAGCGGAATCCCATTACAGACGACTGTGGTTCAAACACAGCTCCGACCTTCTACATTTAGGTTTTCCGTTATTTCCCTAAATCACAACAGGCAAATGCCAGGATGGTTCCTTCCAAGAGGCACGGACGATTTCCAACCTCATCACCGACAAAAAACAAAAACAATCCGAGCGTGTACTCCGTCAATAACGACTCCGTTGTCGACGGGACGTTAAACCCTAATCTTCCTTCCTTTACAAATCTCAGTGTTAAGTACTGATATGATGAACACGCGGTTTTCTTAAACTGTGGCTCGCACGCCCACTACGGTCGGGGGTTCGAATTTCCCCTCGGGCATGGATATTTGTGCCGTCCTTAGTTGTAGGTAGTTCATAAGTAGTTTGTAAGTTTAGGGACTGATGACCCCGTAGTTAAGTCCCTTAAGCTTAACAAACATTTGAACATTTTTTTAAACTGCGGCTCGGAACGTACTTACAAATCTTACAATACAGCTATAACAGTGTTCGTCATACTTTCTTAGTGTAAAATTAAATATACGAAAAACGTCATACAGCTAATGGTGGTTTCATCATTGCCATACAAACATAACAGCAAAATGACTATAAAACAATATTTAGGGATTTGTATACACATATTTGTTTTTAAAATAAGATATGAGTTAAAACACGAAAGTGCAAATACCACACAACGAACAACATAATCGAAAACATCACAATATAACAATGAGTATCTGAATTACAGAATGGAGGTCACAGTATAAAACAAAACACAAAATTACTCCTCCAGTTTCGAGCAGTTACGGTGACAAATGAAGATGAGGAGTAAAACAACTCATAGGCTCCAGCGAGCTTTCCCGTTGCAACCTGTACAAAACATTGTGCTGCATGTACTTGATGAACGCCAATCTAATGCGGTCGAGATCCACCACTGCCATTGGGCCCTGATACATCTCCTGGAAACGAAATCTTCCTTTGGGAAGATGTTCAAGAGCCTCGTCGCATTTCGTTAGATGTCAGGAATAGCGTCAAATTTCTTTCCTTTCAAAGCGAGTTGAGGAAATAGGAAAGAGTCTGGAGGATCGAGATCCGGTGAGTATGATGGATGTTCAAATTGCACGACAACGCTCACCCACACACGGGAAAGAGATTTGACGAAATACCTGACATCGAACGAAACGTGACGAGGCTATTGAACACCATCCCAAAGGAAGACTTCGTGGAAAGTTGCCAGGACATGTATCGAGGACCTCAGCAGTCGTGACTATTTCAAAGAACAGTAAGGTAAGTGGAGTTAATAGTTCATCTACGTTAATGCTACAAGACTACTTACCGAACTATATTGTCAGAGGTTGGACTGTGGTTCTTGAATCAATCGCATGACACGCGCGATTCTCATTCTGTTCAAAATGTTCAAATGTTTGTTAAGCTTATGGGACTTAACTACGGGGTCATCAGCCCCTAAACTTACAAACTACTTATGAACTACTTACAAACTAGTACGGCACAAATATCCATGCCCGAGGGGGGATTCGAACCCCCGACCGTAGTGGCCGTGCTGACCGTGACTGGAGCGCCTCAGTCACCTCGGCCACCGCGGCCGGTTCATTCTGTTAGACGGATGTTTTTCAGATGCTGTTTTTGTTAATAGCTGTTTCTTAGAAGTTATACTGAAGGGATTTACTAAAAATTATTGTAAACAAATTATTATCAGCAAATTATTATCATTTTGGAAAGATGTGGTAATGCAGAATGACTTTTCCAACTCTGTCCTAAGGTACTGGTAGACAGTTTTATTGTCTTCGCATTTCCTTAGCTGATGGGACAAACTATAGTCAAAACTGAGAATCAACACCAAATTAACGTAGTTCCCCAGTATATACGAGACGCATCCAGAAAGTAAGTTCCGTTTGGTAATAAAATGAAATTGTACACAGATACAGAAGAAATTTTTATTGCAAAAAATTCTGCAACTCTTAAACTACTTTTCCACACAACTGCCGAAATTTTGCAGGCATTTGTCATAGCGTGGCACCAGGTTTTGTATACCTTCGTCATAGAAATCTGCCCTGTGTCTTCAACCAGTTAGAAACAGTTTCTTTCAGCTCTTCGTCCATAGCGAGAGCACTAATTGTAAACCTACGGGTTTCCTGGATCTTGTCATCAATCGCGTGATCTAGTTCTTCTGTAACCAAAGGTGTACGCCCACTTCGTTCTTCATCGTGCACATCACTACGCCTGTCATTGAACTGTCGCACCCATCTTCTCACCATCGAATCACTCATCGCATTTGTTCCGTAAACATCGCAAATTTGCCGATAAATTTCACTTGGTTTCACTTCCCTCGCATTCAGTAATCTCCGACCTGATTTCACAGGCGGCGGGATTTTCAATCAACGCCGACATTTCAAACAAGCACAACAAAGCGTACGTAACTGACAGCGATCTCCAAATGGCGCACGTTTTTCTCCTTGATACACATCGTCTACAGCGCATGTGCGGAACTGCAATCGCAGCGCTGCAGCGGAGATAAATTGAAACGGAACTTACTTTCTGGACGCGCCTCGTGTATATACCGGGTGTTTCACTAAGCGTGTTTGCATCTGTAACTTATAAAATAATAGGTGACGGGAAATTTTAATGCAGTAGGTCAACACAAGAAATGTTACACTTTCTGCGGAGCTATGAACATAGTTTATTGTATCATTTTCCAAGAGTTACAGCACAAAGATATAATTTTTTTTTAAATGGAACAGTAGTTTATTCTATCGTGCACTGGATTCATTGAAACCAGCTGCGTCCAAATCAATTTAAACTACATAACTGTCACTGTTAGTTTGGGAGCTACGACCCTTCAAAGTTTCAGGGGCGGATACCACAAACGCTGCGCATAATGCAACACGCCTTCTAAATGTGGTGCGGCCGAATTGCAACGTCGCCGGTGTCACGAAGCGAGAAGCTTCCTCGATGCGCTGTTACACTGCCGACTGTCGCCGCACACGGATGTATACCCAACAGTTGGAGCCACACAAACAACCGGGGCTAAATATACCACAGTTACTGACATCGGATGACGATGGCATACACGAACGACGAGTACGTTGACATGTTGCTGATGCTCGGGGAGTGCCGACACGATGCCACTGAAGCAGCCACGGCGTATGCCGTGAGATATCCTAGGCGAAGAGCCCCGGCAGCCATTACGTTCTTACACGCCGAACGACTTTGGGAAACAGACAGCTTGGTAATGCGCCGCAGTAACAGACGAAGACCTGCAAGAAGTGAGGAGAGGGAGGTGTTTGTTTTAGCTGCACTATACCACGATCCTCATGTCAACTTACGAGCCGTTGCTGCAGTCGCTGGTGTCAGTCTCACATCTGTGTGGCGTATAGTACACGGCCACAGGTTTCACCCGTACCGCCTGTCACTGACCCAGGAGCTGCATGGGAACGATTTCCGTGCAAGAGTGACATTCTGTGAGTGGGCCATGCGTAATTTCACGCTGGAGTCTTTACAAAGTGTTATGTTCTCTGATGAGTCCACGTTCACAAATTATGGTGCAGTGAATCGCCATAACATGCACTACTTGGCCGCAGACAATCCTCGGTGGGTACGACCTGTCGACTGTCAACGTATGTTGTCTATTAACGTGTGGTGTGGAATCCTTGGGGATGAAATCAACGGACCACCCTACTTCCCAGGTACACTGACAGGTGAGTTATATCGCGCTTTTATAGCCGACAGTTTGGGTGGTCACCTTGAACATGTGTGTGTCTACACACGAGAGTCCAAATGTGGATGTAGCACGATGGACATCCAGCCCATTCTGCGCGTGCTGTTATGGAAGAACTAAACAACAGGTTTGTATTCATGGCCCACAAGGTCGCCCGAATTAACACCAGTAGATTTCTTTTTGTAGGGATATCTAAAGGACAGTGTTTATGTCACTGAGCCCACATCCCTAGATGATCTAAAACGGCGCATTGGGGACGCATGTCGCTCCGTCACACCGGCGATGTTACATCTCGTCTGCAGATCCTTCCGACGGCGCATTGCGTTATGCATTGAGGAACATGGACGTGTACATTTGAAAAATCATGTAAATCAACTTCCCACCGCCATAACATCAATCACCCACCACACAGTCATGTATTATGTAGAGCGTGTATTATCTGCCCCTAAAACTTTGAAGGGTTGTAGCTCCCAAACTAACAGTGATAGGAGTGTAGTTTAAATTGATTTGGACGCAGCTGGTTTCAACGATACCAATGCACGATAGAAAAACTATTGTTCCATTTAAAAATTTATATCTTTGTCTGTAACTCTTTGGAAAATGATACAGTAAACTATGTTCATAGTTCCGCAGAAAGTGTAACATTTCTTGTGTTGACCCACCGCATTAAAATTTCCCGTCACCTTTTATTTTATAAGTTACAGAGGCAAACACACTTAGTGAAACAATGTTTACTTTTGATCGATAGCATTTCAGGCAAGCCTTTGCAACGTTACCAAGCATTGACAAATCTCGAACTTTGACCGTCTTTGCAGGTATTTGTGCGGTTGGCGTCTGTCTACAATCGACCACACAAAATGGGAAAATGTTTAGCCCCAAATTGTGGAATCCTATTTTCGAACTCATCTGTTCTCATCCACATGGGGACAAAGAAAATTTACTAATTTGTGATGATTATCACTTCAAAGATATCGAACAAAAGAAACTGCCTACACGATACTTGTGCGCCCTGTTTTGGAGTATTGCTGCGTATTGTGGGATCCACACCAGGTGGGACTGACGGACGATTTACAGAAGAAGGGCAGACCGTTTTGTATTATCGCGATATATGCAGGAGAGCGTCACTGAAATCATGCACGAGTTGGGGTGGAAATCGTTAAAAGAAAGGCGTTATTCATTACCGCGAGATTTATTATTGCGAAATTTCTTTCATTACTTTTCTCTTCCGTATGCGACAAAAAAGAAAAAAAATGTTAGCACCCATCTACATAGGGAGACATGATCATCATAATAAAGTGAGAGAAATCAGATCGAAAACGAAAAGATTCAAGTGTTCCTTTATCACGCGCGCTACTGAAGGAGGGAAATCTAGAGAAATATCATAAAAGCGCCGGCCGCGGTGGCCGAGGAGACTGAGGCGCTTCAGTCACGGTCTGCACGGCGACTACGGCCGGGGATTCGAATCCCCCCTCGGGCATGGATATTTGTGCCGTCCTAGTTCGTAAGTAGTTCATAAGTAGTTTGTAAGTTTAGGGACTGATGACCCCGTAGTTAAGTCCCATAAGCTTTACAAACATTTGAACATTTGATTTCATAAAAGCGTTCAGATGATCCCTCAGCTACGCACTTCATTGTGATTTGTGGAGTATTTATGTAGATTTTGTAGATGTATATGTGAACGCAAAAGTCAAAGGACAAAGACAAAATTTAACGACGAAAGCCTAAAGTGGAATGACAAGTCGACACAATTTGTTATCATTTGGAGTATATATAAATTACATTTTACAAAGATGTGCCAATGCACAACAACTTTGTACACCCCTGTCCTAAGGTAGCGGTCGACAGCCTTACTGTCATCGCACTTCCTTAGCTGATGATGCGAATTGAAGCCTAAACTGACAGTAGGAAGGTTATGGTTTAACGTCCCGTTCACAGCGTGGTCATTAGAGACGGAGCTAACGCACGGAGCTTTGGGTAAGGGCAGGGAAGGAAATCAGCCGTGCCCTTTGAAAGGAACCATTCCGGCATTTGCCTGGAGTGATTTAGGGAAATCACGGAAAACCTAAATCTGGATGGATGGGGGTGGATTTGAACCACTGCCCTCCCGAATACGAGTCCAGTGCATTACCACTGCGCCTAAACTGATAGTCAACACAAAATTAACCAAGTATTTGTCGTTGCACATTAACACGTCGTTTCAAAATATTTTATATGCGTTCCAACTGATACGAAATTGTTCAAATGTTCAAATGTTTGCTAAGTTTATGGCACTTAACTACGGGGTCATCAATCCCTAAACTTACAAACTACTTATCAACTACCTTATACTAAGTACGGCACAAATATCCATGCCCGAGGGGGGATTCGAACCCCCGACCGTAGTGGCCGTGCAGACCGTGATTGGAGCGCCTCTGTCCCCTCGGCCACCGCGGCCGGCTACGAAATTGTATCGACTTGTCTTAGGACATCGCCGCGGTGGAGTGTCCGAGCGCATTGAGGCGCTATGCTATGATGCGCGAGGTCGCTCCCCTCGGACACGGATGTTTGTGCCGCCTTTAGTATAAGGTAGTTCAGATGTAGTTTGTAAGTTTAGGGATTGATGACCCCGCAGTGAAGTCTCTTAAGCTTAACAAAGATTTGAACATTTTTTGTCTTGGCATTGGACTTCTGTCCTAAACTTTCGTCTGTGTCCTTTGACTTTTATATTCACGTAATTTGACAAATTATTGCCACATCAAATTTTATTGACGTTATCATTATAATGGTAGGCATTTGTGGAAACTCGCGGGTAGGGCCAGTCTGTGGGTGAGTACCGATGGGGAATGAGACATTGTGACAAACTGTGCTCCCCCACTGCAAAACCGAAGAGTGTATTCGGGCCTGTCCCAGCCAGCTGCGGAAAAAAGGCGAACTGTCTTCCCTCAAATGACCAAGTTCTGCGAAAGAGGAGGTGCAGGTGTGGCGCTGGTTGTTCGCAGCTGTGCATAAATTGGCCGTGGGCAGGCGGCGGGTTCGCCGTACATGGCGAGTGCGCGCCAGCACTTCCAGAAAAGGCTGAGCACGGCGCCGGCTCTGACTCACCACTGCCGAGGGTGCTACCACTGCGTCAGCCTCGACGGGAATGATGAGGTACCTTCTTTTGTCACACTTTAATGTCTCCTTGTACAAAATATTCCCTTCTGTGCTGCCGGCCGCGCGGGAAACGCAGTGCGGTATGGAGCGTCCAGGTACGAATCGCGCGGCCGCTTCAGTCAGAGGCTCGAGTCCTCCCTCGAGCACGGGTGTGTGTGTTTTCCTTATTATAAATTAGTTTAGGCAGCTTGTAAGTCTAGAGACGGATGACCACAGCAGTTTGTACCCATAAGTTTACAAACACTTGAGGGGACTGAGGCGCTCCAGTCACGGTCTGCGCGGCCACTACGGCCGGGGGTTCGAATCCCCCCTCGGGCATGGATATTTGTGCCGTCCTTAGTCTTAGCTAGTTGATAAGTAGTTTGTAAGCTTAGGGACTGATGACCCCGTAGTTAAGTCCCATAAGTTCTACAAACATTTGAACATTTTACAAACACTTGAACATTTTAATTCTTTCTTGCCACTTCATATCTGACAGACGCCCATTCCAGTACACTTCGGATATGTTGTAGCTTAGGTCAAAATATGAGGCACATTTTTTTTTTATACGTGCCAACACAGTCGTTGGAATGGTGAAACCACCTCCGTCTCCTCCTCCGAACAAAACGCCGCTTCTATTTTTCTGAGCTCCTGTCGTCAAACAAGTACGAGATGTAACAAACTGATGAAACATAATTTCCATTGTTGCTACTGTGTTTTACAACTGCGTAATCACATCTTTAAGCAAATACGATATGAACTGTGTGTCATACTATGTTAAAATTGAAGGAACATTCACCGAAATATCTTCATTCCAGCATCAAAATGTGCCGCGAATTAAGTTAGTAGTGAAGACGTAATAAATAAAAACCTGGCCGCTCTCGTTTGACGTTCGTGTCGTCCATCGAGCAAGGTTATTTGTAGTGTCCTTATCATAAGTTAGCTTAAAATATTTGTAATCCTTTCGGGCGAAACTGATTTGGTCATCAGTCCATACACTTACAAACTACTTAAACTAACTTACACTAAAGCCAGAACACACACCCGGGCCCCAGAGAGGACTCGAACCTCCAATGGGGAACAACCGCGCGCTCCTCAGCAAGGTGCCTTAGAACGCTGTGCCACTCCAACGCGGCAGTTTGTAAGTCTAGAGACTGATGACCACTGCATTTTGGTCCCAAAGCTTTATTTGAAACTGTTTTTACACCTACCACAAAAATAAAAGGCTGTGTAAAATCGGCAAAAGGTATGTGACATCCTCTCGCTGCGCGAGGTAACTTCCTTGCATTTCTGGACACGTTTAGATCGTTACAATAAGAAGAAGCGTTAACAACCGCCTGAGCGAACATAAAAAGAACTGCCGCTTAGGATATAGTGATAAATCGACAGTAGCTGAACATGTTTATCAAGTAAGTCATCATGAAATAAAGTTCAACGAGACGAGCGTCACAGCAAAAGCATCACATTATTATGCGCGTATATATAGAGAAGCCAGAGACATTTTCAAACACCGAAATAATTTTAACAGGATAGAGGAAGGTGTTAAACTGGATAAAATTTGGATGTCAACATTGCAGTGACAACCGATTGTTTTCAGTCTAGAACGTTGACAATATCAGAGAGCATAGCGCAGGCGACGTCACGTGATTGACAGTGGCGCCCTCTGGAAGGCCGCCTATATACACTCAGTCGCAAAAGTATTCGGACAGCACGTAAATGCGCATAATTTTGCATTTTGAAGCATGAAAAAATACAGAAATTGCACTTTGTAATGTATTTGGGACTCCGGGTACGATGTCGCAACGTGAAACACGCGTCAAATACGAAGAATTGTTGTTGGGCATGTGTCTGTTACGTAATATTTCTTGAAAACGGCATGGGAAGGTGCAACAAAAGTATTCGGACAAAGGCGGACAACGTGAGAGAACAGTTCATTTCGCGCCGCACGGAGGGTGAAGCGACTGCAGTGTGTCCGACATTACCGCGAGACGATAGCGATGATTAGTAAACAAGTATCGCGAGCCTGTGCAGGTCGACGATGGGACGCAGAAAATTTTCTGTTATTTAAGTTTTGGAAATGAAATAATACAATAATTCTTTTGTAATTAATGCTGTTACGCATATATATTGCTAATAAATATGTTTGGGTTTCATAGTCAGTGTTTCTCCAGTACTCATTGTGAAACTTCACACTGTCCGAATGAGTGTATAAGGCGCTCACTCGAGCTCTACCTGTAGTTTGCTGCTTCACCTCCGAGGATGCCTTCCGCTGTCGAAGGCGAAACGCGCTTCAGCATGGATCCCCTGCATGGGCTAGCAGGAATTTGCAAGTTCCATGACCACATTAAGAGGGCAGCCAAATGATTTTTTGAAAAAGCACAAAGGTCAGAAAACTCCAAAATCAGGTCCCTAGGAAAGAGGCCTCACTGGGGGCTAACAACAAGACGGCCCGATCTACTCCGGGCATGAGGATCCAAGCTGCACATGATCCCACCTCTACACCTCTAGATAGAGGACAATCATTATCACGACTTGAGCATCACAACTCTCATCACATAATCATCTCACGCACATCAAATCACAAACTCATGTCCATACTCTGTCTCTATCTCTCACACTATCGCTCCAACTATTTTCTAATACATATAAAAAAACTTTATCTCTCGTACTGTCATCATCTCCTACTATTTTCCTATTAAAAAAAAGTTAATTGTAGATTCTCTCAGGCAACTGAGAAGCTCAGATCAAATAAACCTGTAATAAAAACAGCACACCTGTGGACAATCAATTTTTAGATGTAAGAAGAATCAACAAGTGTGTCCGGAGGAATGGCCCAAAGGGCTTGATACTCCGCAAAATGTTCCGGGCATAAGCTCAAAGAAGATGCTGCGAACGAAACGTCAGGGTAAAGTTTAATGCATGCACCACAGCATCTCAGCCCGGAAGATGCAAGTAATCACATCTTTAATCTTTTTTTTATTTTCCAAGTCCAGCCCCTCCCCTCACAATGTTTGAAACAGTAAAAAATTTGTGTGTAGTAAATGTAACACTATAACAACAAAGTCAACTCCATATGATAAATCTACATCCAGAAGTGGCAGTAGTCAGATATAAGTTGGAAGTACATCTATATACCGTTATAGTTGCACTTTGTCCACTGTATGGCGTTTGTTATTCACGACGATAATGTTGTTTACAGCCGCGGTGGAGCGGCCGAGCGCATTGAGGCACTCTGCTAGGATGCGCGAGGCCGTTTCCCAACGGGGGTTCGAATCTCCCCTCGGGCATGGATGTTTGTGCCGTCTTTAGTATAAGCTAGTGCATAAGTAGTTTATAAGTTTAGGGACTGATGACCCCGTAGTCAAGTCCCTTAAGCTTAACAAACATTAGAACATTTTTGTTGTTGTTTACAATGTCTTTTGTTAAATTCCTCCTAAACTAAGCATTTGATAAAAAATGTAAACCATAGAATTCTGCATCGATTGAGTACCAAAACTTTTGTTTAATTTTTCATGAGAAAGCACATTTTTTAAACCTTTAGAAAAGCACTCGTTACATCACTATAATACTTACAGCATGTAAGAACTGGCTATTTCGGGACAATTTATACCAAGAAAAATTGTATTGTGAAATTTCAGCAGTGATGCGGCGAACATATATGGCACCCGGGGCACGACACTTTATTGCCGTCACCAACTCTCCTCTCCTCCAAAAATACATAGTAACCTAATATGTACAATTTACCTGTAAAAATAATAATAAAGAATAATAATAGAATGTAGTACCTACCTTAAAATATCTGTAACATATTGCGAATAGTCACTAACTAAGGTTCTACAAAATACTACGTTTCTCAGAAGAAAGTGGGACACAGGCCAAAGTTAGTTTTACATTTTCAACAGAATACTCATTTCAAATATTTACCGGAAGAATTGGTTTCTTTTGGAGAGCAATACGCCTCCTCTGCGAGTGACAGCCGGCGCGCACACTTGCACCCGCCTCGCTCCGCAGAAATCGAGTCTTATCAGTGATGTGTATGACATTTCAAATTCCAATGGTCAGCCCTATCTACATCTACATATTTACTTTGCAAATCACATTTAAGTGCGAGGCAGAGGGTTTAGAGAACCACTTTCATAATATTTCACTATCATTCTATTCTCTAACAGCGCGCGGGAAAAAGGAACACCCAAATCTTTCCGTTGTCGATCTGATTTCTCTTATTTTATTACGATGTTCATATCTCCCTATGTAGATGGTTGATACCAAAATACATTCACATTCGGAGGAGAAACTTGGTGAAATCAATTTCGCAAATGTATCTCGACGCAACGAATAACGCCTTCGTTTTAAGGATATCCACCCCGGCTCGTGCATCATTTCTGTGAAACACTCTTCCTATTATCGCTATACTACAAAACGAGCTGCCCTTCTCTGAACTTCCTCTATATCATCCATCTTATAAGTGTTTTGCCAATGAAACGCAGATTTTGGTTCACCTTCCCCACACTGAAATGGTTTTTTGCATAGTCCCGTTTCACAAGTTCTATGAAGTAGTAGGGATGGCGGTTATTGATGAAACAACCGGTTTTCGGTTATACCGGTTCGTTTCATCTCCAGTTTAACCGCACCGTAAAAATTGCTCCAAATAACCGGTTTTTTAAATAACCGGTTTTCGGTTTTTTATTGCTATTACTTCCAGTAGAGTTCGACCAAAACATATTTTGCTGCCGAAACAGAAACCGGAATGGAATTTTCGGTTCTTCTAGTTTCGGCCGAAACCGAAACTTAAGAAATTTGGTTAAAATTCAGGTAAATTTACGTTATACGACAAATCACCAGTCTTTCCATATTTTGCAAGATCCCCTCCCAATACTACGCCTTCTTGAGTGTGTGTAAGCCTAGCCAGGAGTCCGTAGAAGACGATATATGAAGCATACAGATTTACTGGCCTAGTATTTCCATCCGGCAATTGCGAATATTGAGCCAACCACTCCGTAAGTTGGACTTGTGAGTCAGCGCATACGAATATCTCGTTAGATACACAACAAAAATGTTCAAATGTTTTTAGAGCTTATGGGACTTAACTACGGGGTCATCAGTCCCTAAACTCACAAACTACTTATGAACTAGCTACAACTAAGGACGGCACAAATATTCATGCCCGAGGGGGGATTCGAACCCCCGACCGTAGTGGCCGTGCAGACCGTGACTGAAGCGCCTCAGTCTCCTCGGCCACGGCGGCCGGCGATACACAACATATATAAGTTACAGTCAGTAAATAAACTTCAATCAGTGCTGCAGAAGTATTTCGAAAAATAAAGTCACAGTTCCGACTAACAGTATGATTGTTGTAAGTGTAAATTTACGCAAATTGAATTAGGAAAACTGTGTACCACATGATCAAAGAATGTTCAAATGGATGTGAGTTCTTATGAGACCTACTGCTTAGGTCATTGGTCCCTACACTTAAAAACTACTGAAACTAACTTACGCTAAGGACAACATACACACCCATGACTGAGGGAGGAGGGAGGACTCGAACCTCCGACTGGAGCAGCCGCGCAGTCCATGACATGGAGCCTCAGACCGCACGGCTACCTGGAGAGACACCACATGATCAATGTTACCTAAACCCACATTGGTTATTAAAAAAGCCTCTCACTTTCAAGGAATCACATTAATAAAACTCGTTAGCATACAGTATGATAATACATTAAAAGTTATTATTCCAAGCTTATAGTACATCACTTATAAAATAGGTATATGAATCGAATATACCTTCTCTTCCAAGAAAAATTTTGGATGCTTTCACCTTAAAGGACACGACATCTTTGTAGTACCTCCGCCCGTTTTCAGCTTTTTAAAGCAAATGGAGCATTTTACCTCACTGCTACCGTACTTGGTGAAGTACTTCCACACTCGGGATGGTGCCATGTAAGACGCAACCGATATCTGGCGACGAGCAAGGAACTGCCGCATGAGCAGACGGAGGCAAGTCTTGTACACTGCCGGTGCACGCGCGTCGTCTAATAAATTCAAATGTTCAAATGTTTGTAGAGTCTATGGGACTTAACTACCGGGTCATCAGTCCCTAAACTTACAAACTACTTATGAACTACTTACGAACTAGGACGGCACAAATATCCATGCCCTAGGGGGGATTCGAACCCCCGACCGTAGTGGGCGTCGTCTAATAGGCCACACCACACGGCAACAGGTGCACTGATGCCTCAATAGCTGCACCAGTTCTTAAGTTCTTACGCCACGCGTTTGTTGCGCGTTTCTGACTGCCGGGATTGTTCTTAAATTATCAATGATCGCTTTTCTTAGTTACTGCGATGGCCTAATATTTCACAGCAGTGGAAATTTTAGGAATAGCCCTAAATATTAGGGTTTACTAGTTTTAATTTTTTTAAATTATTTAAAAAAAACACAAATTTTGAACCACTACTACAGGAAGTAGTCGTACCGGTTTTTTTACCTGGTTCTTGGCAATAACTAAAAAAAACGATTACAACCGACACCAAATAAATACCGAAAAAACCGGTTATTCAAAACTAAAATACCGGTATCGATTTTAACCGGTCGGTTTTTCCCATCCCTATGAAGTAGTTTCTGTACTATTTTGAGTATGAACTGTCCTCGTATCCTCCATTATATTTAACGGTTAAGGTATGTGGGGAAAAAATGTGTTTTAAAAGTTGTTTGATGCCTTTAAAGACCTCTTTGATTTAGAAAAGTCTGAATTCGTTGAAGTGGACGATATCTGTTGCATAGAGTAACATGGGAGGAAAAAAACTGTTTTCTCCCATAATTACGAAAGAAATGTATTACATAAAGTGTTACTATGTGGGTGGATTCACGATTTTGTTTAAGTAATACCCCAATGTGACCAGACCCGCTCGGTTAGCCGTGTGGTGTAACGCACCGCTTTCCGAGATGGGGAGGCGTACCGGCCCCGGTTCGAATCCGCGCGGCGGATTAACGAAGGAGGTCGGAGTGCCGGCCAGCCTGGATGTGGTTTTTAGGCGGTTTTCCACATCCCCCAAGGCGAATACCGGGCTGGTCCCCAAGTCCCGCCTCAATTACACGATTTCGTAACACTTAACATTTTCGCACGTAGCCGGCCGCGGTGGCCGAGGGGACTAAGGCGCTCCAGTCACGGTCTGCACGGCCACTACGGTCGGGTATAACACTATACGCAGACATTTGGGGTACACATTTCCTCCCGGGTTGCATAGGGTGGCGGCAGGAGGAGCATCCGGCCACCCCGTAATTACTAACATGCCAAATCCGCATTAACAAGCCGACCCTGCAATGTGTGGGAAAACGGCTAAAGAGTAAGAAGAAGAAGAAGAAGAAGAAGAAGAATACCCTGATGTGACAAGAGACAGGGCAGGACTACAAAATCACTTGAGTGGCTGCGAAGAGCCACCAAAACAACACCATCAACTATCACGTTTAATGATAAAACTCGTAACCATTAACACGGCAAAAGATTTGTTCCTAACGATCGAGTGAAATAAACAGTGCCTTATTTCTTTGCTGACTGCACAACATTAGAGTGAGCACTTCAGTATTAAACAAGCTGTTGAGGTCGCCGATATTGTAATTACAGCTATTGCCGTTGAGTTGCTCAGCACACTCTCGTCGAAAACGACAGACCTTCTTGTGATTCTCAGCACTTCATTCCATTCTCAATGGGGAAGGTATAAATGAGGAAGGTCACTGACAAAATCAAAGACTGAATTTGACGTTATAGGTGATTTTAAGGCATAAATGGTGCTGTTTTTACAACTAATGCAATCAAATATAAAATTAGATATAAATAATGTAAATTAATTTTTTAATTCAAAAATTTAAACTGAAAATTAAAATTTTAATGCAAAAATTGAAAAAATAACATCCGACCTGGATAGTGTGAATTCAAACGTGAACAGTGTTAAAACTTGGATGGGGAAAATTAGAGTCTAAACAGAAGGGATAATTGAATCCAAATTAGAAGGTGTAAGGACAGATAGGGGCAAAGTTTCTGAAGAGATTGGCCTGGTTAATATCAGAGTGACCACAGTCGAAAAGCATTTAGGGGATAAGTTGGATAAAATGTAGGGAAAACTGGTTGGCAGTGTAAAAGGTTGTGGCCATAGGCAAAATACCTTTGAGGAAGCAACCACTAATTTGCTTAATAATTTTTCAAATAGAGTGGTAGATGGTGAAAAAGAAGTAATTAAAAATAGACAGGGAATCAAATCTGTACTAAGTAATGAAAACGCGGAGCTCGAACAGCAAATTCGAGATATACGGACAGAATTAATTTCTGTGGCAGCAATTTAGGCTGCTACAATGATAGGTGTTGCATATACCAGGTGATCAAAAAGTCAGTATAAATTTGAAAACTTAATAAATCACGGAATAATGTAGGTAGAGAGGTAAAAATTGACACACATGCTTGCAATGACATGTGGTTTGATTAGAACAAAAAAGTTAAAAAAATGTCTGACAGATGGTGCTTCATCTGGTCAGAAAAGCAATTATTAGCATAACAAATTAAGACAAAGCAAAGATTATGTTCTTTACAGGAAATGCTCAATATGTTCACCATCATTCCTCAACAATAGCTGTAGTCGAGGAATAATGTTGTGAACAGCACTGTAAAGCATGTCCGGAGTTATGGTGAGGCATTGGCGTCGGATGTTGTCTTTCATCATCCCTAGAGATGTCGGTCGATCACGATACACTTGCGACTTCAGGTAACCCCAAAGCCAATAATCGCACGGACTGCGGTTTGGGGACCTGGGAGGCCAAGCATGACGAAAGTGGCGGCTGAGCACACGATCATCACCAAACGAAGCGCGCAAGAGATCTTTCACGCGTCTAGCAATACGGTTGGAGTGCCATCCTGCATAAAAATCGTACGTTACAGCAGGTGTTTATCAGCCACGCTAGGAACGATGCGATTCTGTAACATATCGGCGTACCTATCAACCTTCACGGTAGCAGTCACTGACGTTTTGCTGTCAAGCGCCATCTGTCGGACATTTTTGAACTTTTTTGTCTTCTTTTTGGTTCTAATAAAACCCCATGTATCAATTTTTACCTCTCTATCTACATTATTCCGTGATTTATTAAGTTTTCAATTTTATTCTGACTTTTTGATCACCCAGTATATCACTACGGGAACAACAAATTGTTTTGCTATGCTAATGATGGAAGTTACCATCCAGTGAATTTTATTGCTGTCTTTAAAGATGTATTTGTACGAGGAATGTCAGACGAGGGTAAATTAAGTTTGCCAAAAGGCATTTAGAAGGTGATGCGCAAACGTGGGCAAATTTAATGAGGGATTCGTGTACCATCTATGAAGTATTTGAAAAGTGTTTTCTGAATAGTTTTTTGAGTGAAAGAAGCAAACGAGACTCCTGGATGAGTCCCTAAACTGACCACATTATAAAAACGGAATGAGTCGATGTATTAATTTTGTGTGGGAGAACTTGCGAAGTTGACTCTTATAAATCGTCCACTGGAAGTGTTGACTGAAATAACGACATTCCAAAGGCGATTGCCAGAATATTTACTGAGGGAGCTTGTCGCAAGTCCGACAAACTTAATAGATGAATTTTTCATTATATTGTCAAGCTGGAACAGGCGTTGAAATTCAAGCTACATGGCGGAAATTCTAAAGGTGGAAATTATCGACATGGAACATGTGAATCAGAACGGTAATTATAATAAGCACCATGGTAATTATCATAATCAAAACCATCTTAATTTTAATCATAATGGAAATAATTTTCACAAGGGATATGGTAATAATAATTATTAAAATGAAAATCGAAACAAAGAAAATAACCCTGAGGGACAAGGGAATCAAGAAATGTATAATCAGGATAGGAAGTCGGGAAACGAAATTCCGCCGCATCTCGAGTCTGGGGTATGTAGAGTAAAAGAGCTAGGAAAGGACGCAGGATTTTAAAAATTCTGTGGATGTCGAAAATTCGGCCACAAAAGGTAAATGAAGGTAAAATGAATGAATGTGGGTAGGGAAATCAGGTGTTCAGAAAAGAGATTCAGGTTGATCGTAAATCGATGGAGATGAAATGTATGATGGATTACAAGGAAATATCAGTTAGTAATACACGTATTATGTGTAAATGAGGCGCAGCTAACACGTCTGCTAGAAATACTTGTAATGATGAATCGGCGAAAGGAAGTGTTGAAGTTTGCAAAAGTGACGTATCTGTGTTCTCGTCAGCTTTAATGAATTATGTATCGTTGGTTGTGAGCGATTATTGTTGAAGGAAAAGAAAGGTGATATTACATGTGCTGAAGTTATGGAAGTTGAAGTTCCAGAGTTAGATATGTTGAAAGAAGGTATCTGTGCGTTTATTTCAGTTTATGGAGGTGATCCAATGGCTCTAAATAAAATTATGGACTATGAATGGATGCGGAATGATTAAGTGTGCATGAATGATTTACACTATGAAGGGGAAGAAAATGATTCTGCGGCAATAAATTTGGGGGGAGTGGATCGGAAACCGAAAAGTAAGGAATGTACTGAGAATTCTAAGGTAGTGCGTGACAGTAGCGGAAATTTATAGTGTGGCGACGAATGTAATTAAAGTTTTAAGTACTGACATTTTAAAGATGTCAAATATGTTGGTGAGGAGATTTGTAGTGAGAGGTGTGGTAAATCTGCAGCGGTAAGTGATAAGTTGTTTAAGGAGAATGAAGTTTTAGGTTGTATGGTTAATAGTGAGGAATCTGCAGCTACTGGTGTCGATGCTACAGAGGAAGGGAACAGTTTATTTGATTATGAAGGGGACAGAGAAACAACGGATGACGAGGAAGGATTTTGTACGAATGAAGAGATAATGATAGGACAGGAGAAAACTTGGATAGAAAATGGAGAGAACGTTAGATTAGGAGAGGAGGTTAGTACATCAAAGAAATAAGTGAATATTCTGACTATGATTGGAGATGGTATGGAAAATTTTGAAGTCGTTATTACCTCACTTGTGCGAGAAGGAAAAAGCGTAAAGTCGCAATTCCAATTAGGTTCCTTTGAGAATATGCTGATGCAATAGCCTCATACCTAGCTATTATATACAACCGCTCTCTCAGCGAAAGATGCACAGGTCACTCCAATATTCAAGGAAGGCAAAAGAGTGATCCGCAAAGTTGCACGTCTTATTACTAACGTCGGTTTGCAGCACGATTTTAGAACTTATACTTTCTTCAAACATTATGAACTACCAAGAAGGGAACTACCTATTGACTCAGAGTCAACGCGGATTCAGAAAGCATCGTTCTTGTGAAACAGAGATAGTTCTTTACTCACATGAAGGGATGAGTGGTATAGACAAGGAATCTCAAATCGATTCCATATTTCTAGGCCGCATGGAAGTGGTCAGGCGCTCTTTGGCGCCTTGCTGGGAAGTGCTAGTCAGCTCTCTGTCGGAGATTCGAGTCCTTCCTTGAGCATATGTGTGCGTGTGCGTGCGTGCGTGCGTGCGTGCGTGTGCGTGTGTGTGTGTGTGTGTGTGTGTGTGTGCGTGCGTGCGCGTGTGTCTGTGTATGTGTTAGTTATACTTAGCATCTGTGTAGCTTTTAAGTCTATGGACCGATGACCATTGCAGTTTGCTGCCATAACTTGACAAATATTTGAACGTTTGAACATATTACTTGATTTCCGGAATACGTTTGACACTGTACCTCACAAGTGTATTCTAAACAAATTGCATGCTCATGGAATATCACCAGAGTTGTGGGGGTTTATTGGCGATTTCCTGTCGTAAAGCACACAGTATGTTGCCACTGATGGAAAGTTATCGAGTAAAACAGGGGTCATAGCTGGCGTTCCCCAGGGAAGTGTTATAGGGCGCCTACTGTTCCTTATCTTTATAAACGATTTAGGAGACAATTTGAGCAGCTTTCTTAGACCTTACGCGGAGGACGCTGTCATTTATTGGTTAGTGAAGTCACCAGAAAATCAAAAGCACCTGCAAAATGATTTAGATAAGATATCTTCATTGTGCAAAAATTGGTAATTGACCCTCAACAATGAAAAGTATGTAGTCATCCATATGAGAACTAAAAGATTTCCGTAAAATTAGTTTACACAATAAACGAGTCAAATCTAAAGGCCGTAAATTCAATTAAATACCTTGGAATTACAATTACAAACTACTTCCATTGGAAAGAACTCACAGAAAATATTGTAGGGAAGACGGACCTTTCATTGGCAGAACACTTAGAAGTTTCAACAGTTCCACTAAATAAACTCCCCACACTATGCGAGAAGGGCAGCTTGTTTTGTATTTTTGTGATATAGGAGAGAGTGTCACAGAAACGATGCATGAGTTGGGGTGGAGTTCATCAAAAGAAATGTGTTATTTCTTGCGTCCAGATATATTTGCGAAATTTCTTTCACCAACTTTCTACTCCGAATGCGAACTTTTTTTTCCACACACCTACACAGGGAGACATGATCATCGAAATAAAATAAATCAGATCGAAAATGGAAAGATTTAGGTGTTCCTTTCTCGTGCGCGCTATTAGAAAATGGAACGGTAGAGAAATATCATAAAAGCAGTTAGATGAACCTTCTGCTATGCACTTCGATGTGGCTTAGAGTATTTATGTAGATATGTATTGACTGTAAATTGGGGGTTGGGGAGGGGGCGTTGGCGGACAAGCCACGCTGTGTCTTGCAATGCTGACTGGTACTGCTTCCGCGAAAGCAGGAGTCACGCGTAAACGAAACTGAAATCGGCATGAGTATTGACATGTTTAATAAAGATCCCCGCTGCGGAAGTTACGTACCGTTATTGCGAGGAAAGGCAAGTGAAGTGTAACAAAGTACAGTAGCAGACGAGAATGGCCATTTCATACAGTAGTGTAGCTTATATTTACTGCAGCCGAAAGCAAAAACTGCCGACCAATGGTGTCAGACTTTTGCCGACTTCTAATCACTGATGACGAGGGAGTAGTGTGCCACTAAAATTTAACATTTTTATTTACTAATTGTAAGCCTTTAGCTGTATGTTATGCCACTGTATTATACAACCGGTTTCACTTGTTGCAAGCATCGTTAGGAATTTTTCTTAATTTTTTTAAAATTTAATTACAGTAGATGAAAGTGACACGCATATGCATAACATTTTATACAAGTGACACGAAGTAATGTTTGATTTAATGCTATTTTGAGTCTTTCTTATATGTGCTTTTAATGCCTGATGCCGCGGTGGAGAGGCCGAGCGTTTCGAAGGTGTCTGGCTGCGGAGCGCGCCGCTGCCTCGCCGTCGGAGGTTAGATTCCTCCCTCGGGCATGGGTGTATTTCTGGTCCTTAGTATAAGTTAGTTTAAGTAGTTTGTAAGCCTAGGGACTGATGACCAGAGTAGTTAAGTCCCATTGTTTTACGAACATTTGATTTTGAATTCCTAATGATGCAACAAGTGATCAAAATGTTTGTAAATCTATCGGACCAAGCTGCGTGGTTATCAGTCCGTAGCTTGCAAACTATTTACACCTAGGTAAACTAACCTAAGGACAACACACACACACACCCATGCCCCAGGGAGGACTCGAACCTCCAGGCGGGCAACCGCGCGCTCCGCAGCGAGACGCTTTAGACCGCTCGGCTACTCCACCGCGGCATGCAACAAGTGAAATCGGTTAAATAATAAAGCGGCATAATATACAGCTTAAGGCGTAAACTGATTTATTCAAAATACTTAAAAGCTGTAGATAGTCAGCATCATATAATTCTGCTGAAAGTTAACACACTGTGAAATCTGTCAACGCCTCTACACACGAACGTAGTGGTGTTGCACCTAAAAATAGGAAATTACATATCAAAATGTTCAAATGTTTGTAAAGTCTATGGGACTTAACTACGGGGTCATCAGTCCCTAAACTTACAAACTACTTATGAACTACTTACGAACTAGGACGGCAAAAATATCCATGCCCGAGGGGGGATTCGAACCCCCGACCGTCGTGGCCGTGCAGACCGTGACTGGAGCGCCTCAGTCTCCTCGGCCACCGCGGCCGGCTATTACATATCTTTCAGCAAAGGGCCTGCTTATCAGTTATTCGCATACTTTGGACATACAACCCCATTCGTAGCACGTTGCGCACAGCCTGGGCGCACGGATGTAGACGTGCAACTCTGTGCCTGTTTCCACGTGCACAATAACATAAACCAAGGTCTTCAGCCGGGATAGTGCACTGCAAGCGTGATAGATGAAACAGTGTTTGTTTACTGCGATACAGAAGTCAACATACACTTAGTCTGTCGTTAGTTGCAAGAGAGACGTTGCACTGATCACCGTGCAAGTGGTGTGGTTTGTTGATGTAATAGACGTGTATTGCAATACATAATTCGATCCCGTAACATGGATTCAAAAAGAACCGAAATACCAGCGGAGGTGAGGAAAATAAAAAGCGCTTTTCACTGCGGAAAACTGGGGCATTGTTTCCAAACCGCAGTAAGAAAATAAAGGGAACAAGGAAGTGTAGGAAACAACACTAGATGTGGACAACCACCAGACAGCGCCGACACATCATTAGAACAGTGAATGCGGATCCCAGAATTACAGCTACGGAGTTGGCGTTAGATGTCGCATATACTACAGGAAATAATGTTCATCCCATAATAGTACGAAGACTGCTACACAATCATGGGTTTGAAAGTAGAACAGCTAGGAGTAAACCGTCCATAAGCAGGGTAAATGAAAACAAGCGTCTAGAATTTGCAACTCTGCACCAAAATGAAGATTCCACATTTTGAAATATAGTACTTTTCACGTATGAGAGTAAGTTTAACATCTTCCAGTGTGATGGAAAGTAAAAGGTGTGGCGAAAAGGAATGAAAGTTGGGAGAAGGAAGTCTTGTCCCATCAGTGAAGTATGGTGGTGGAAAACATTATTGTATCGCGTTGAATTTCCGGAGCTGGAGATGGGAATTTAGTATTTTTTGAAGGTATTATGGATAAATGGAAGTATCTCACAATTTTGAAGGAGAATCTGAAGGAATCTGCGGGACTACGAACAGTCTGGATGTAACAGCAAGACAACTACCCCAAGCATAAAAGAATGGCTACTTTACAATGTACCAAAACAATTGCATTCGCCTCCCCAGTCAACAGACATTAACCCAATTGAACATCTTTGGGGAGAACTAAAGCGTAGGATAAAAAATACAACAACAAAAGCAAAGATGATTTAAAAGCAGCCTTAGTGAAAGAGTGGAATAATCTTAAACACAGACACACACACACACACACACACACACACACACACACACACACACACACACACACAAGTGTGTGCCTCGGCGTTTGGAAGCTGCGAAACAAGCAGAAGGCGGCAATATAAAATATTAAATTAGGCCCGTAAGTGAAGAACATAACAATGTATATTTACTTTTGTACTTGAACGCTGTTTCTTTTTTTGTATGCTCATGCTCAAGATGTCAATATGTGGAATTATTATTAATTATACATTGAATATGTTGATTTTTAGTTCCTAACAAGTCTGTTTGGGTCACAGAAAGTGAATACATAATATTTTCTTGATCGATTTTGACTTCAAGTGTTACTTTTAGGGTGTATGTAGACCTTAGTGTTCGACTGTATATGCTTTTACCTGTTTAATAAACGAATATATTTCCAACACAAAACACTCGTATGAAGTCGTCAGGAAGGTATTCTTTACGTTAGGTCATACACCAATGTCAGTGATGACTACGGACCAAACTACTGATAATAGCGAAGGTAGTGGGGAGCGGAGGAATGGTTGGAAAGGGAGGGGGGTTAGACAAGTAAATGCAACGATAGTGACGGCGCCACTCAGTGACGAAGAAGAGAACAGTGCAGTCAACAAAGGCTAATACCACGCTGCACAGTTGCAACGGACATCTGAAAATCAGTACAGCACAGTATCTTACGTAATTTAAGAGAGGCGGTAAGGAGAACAACCGCACGACCACGGGTGGCTCATCTCTACTTCTGAAATAGCGACCCGCCCCAGCTTCGTACGGGTGGAATTTATAAGAATCAACAGTAGCAGCACTATCAGCGCTAAGTCAGGGAAGCGACGACAGCGCTCCAATCGGTAACACTGCAGTAACAGAACAATGGCAGGGTAAACGCGGTTGCCTCTTTCTCCGCTAGGGTCTACAGTAGTTCCAAGTGTCAGACGTAAACTTTTACCAATATCTTAATAAATGTCTTGATACGATCGCTACCAAAATTTCCAAAATCATCCGCTGGGCTAATCTTAAGATTTTATCAAAATTCCTCCAGTGGTCTCTGAGTCCATAGGAAACAAACATGCACACATATACACGACTGTTTTTATAGATATAGATTTAAGAAACTACAAACATTTGACATAAATAGCCTTAAAAGAAAAAATAATATCAAAAGGGCTCATTAGTATTTCCCCTAAAAGCCCGTTCTTACCCTACATTCGCCACTGAAAGACATTTTCCCCATAAAACTGGGGGAAACCTCCAAGTTGTTACCCCTGGCGGCAAAGGTAAATCAAGAAACTGTAAAAGAGGGAAAAGGATCACTATTGTTGGCATCTGTGTATTGCTATTGTCGGCTAGTAGGCAGGTGTGGCGCCGGCCGCGTTGGCCGAGGAAACTGAGGCGCTCCTGTCACGGTCTGCACGGCCACTACGGTCGGGGGTTCGAATCCCCCCTCGGGCTTGGATATTTGTGCCGTCCTTAGTTGTAGGTAGTTCATAAGTAGTTTGTAAGTTTAGGGACTGATGACCCCACTGTTAAGTCCCATAAGCTTAACAAACATTTGAACATTTGAGCAGGTGTGGCGATCACTTTGTATTGCCGCCCCGGGCAGCCGACACGCTTCTTAGTACACCACTGTCAGGGTGGGGAGATTTACTTTTCTAAAGTAACTAAGTTACTTCCTTAGTTACAGTTATAGTTACTATACATCGAAAGTAACTGTGTCAGTTACAAGTAACTTTGCAGTTATTTTTACAGTTAGTTTTAAAAATTGAGTGTAACTCGTTTGTAAACCCGTAATGAATCTTACTGGTGTAGAAAGAAAACAAGCTTTAGCGTCAGTCAATAATTAAATATACTAATAAATACATAATTAATAATAATACATAATTAATGAATTGTTGAATAAATTGTCCACTGCATCTCAATTTCAATACTTGCTCATTTTCATCGAATGTAGTTTTTCTAACGTTCAATCTCATGAAAGTTACGTTTCATCTTGTTCGTTGTTCGCGTCTCCATGAAAACTGCTGAATTTGTTGTCTACTATATATTCGCAGTGTCTTTTACACTGAAATGGCGGCAATAAACAAACATTTCAAACTGTGCATTCGTATCGAGAGATACGCTGTGACAGATGAAGAGGAAGAATTAGTGAAATGAGGCGCTGCAAGCAAAATCTGATTGTACATGAATTCGTTTTGGAGTTTCGACTGCTTTGAATTGTCCTCCCAACGCAAGATAATTTGCAGTAAAAGGAGTCATTTTTTCCGTCCAGCGTCAAAAATGCGAACTCTTCATTGTAAGCTGACCAAGGCATGCGTCTCTATGTCGAAAGGTGTGGAAAATAATCGGAGACTGTTTACAAATGACGCATCAGGTGATTGTTGTATACTCGTTGTTGCGTACATAATTATAAAATTGTCATCAAAAGCCTTGATGATAGTTGCAACTTTAAGCTTCTTCTCGGAAGACTTTTGGTATTCACTGCTACTGCTTCCATCGCCTCTTCCCGCACTTACCGTAGCACTACTGCTAGCAATGAGTTCTTCGTCATTATCATCCCTATTATTATCATGTTAGTGTTACAACAGTATCTAACTTATGCTCATATTTCTGTACCATAACAGATACGAGAAAGCATGCGAATGATTCATCTTCTACACTAATACCATCTTCACGAAGAATGGTTCTTCGTAACTCAACCAATCGCAATACTTTAGCAGGATTGATTATCAATCGCCGCTCGATCTGACGCTTCACCACACAAATGTCACAAAACGCAACTTCGGAGGCACACTGCACCGTCCCTACTGGCGAACCGACAGGTCAAAGTGCAATGTGGCAAGGCACACGCAGAGGCCTCTAATGGACGACTGCAGAGTTTTGCAGATGCGGGAGTGTCACTAGTGCAATTAGGGATCTTTACATTATCTCTCGTACGATTTTGATTTATATGTGTTTGTTCGAGCCCAAGTACTTTCCTTGTTAGTTACAGTTAAAGTTACTTTAGGCAAATAATAACTCCGTTACCTTCGAAAAGTAACTGTTACTAGTAACGGCGTTAGCCGCGCATACTGGAGCGCCGTGTTGCGGTGCGCGCGGCCGTCCGCCGTCGGGGGTTCGATTCCCTTCTCGGGCATTGGTGTTTGTGTTGTTCTTAGGTTGATGGAAGCAGTAGCAGTGAATACCAACAGTCTTCCAAGAAGAAGGTTAAAGTTGCAACTATCATCACGGCTTTTGATGACAATACGCTAGAGAACATGTACGACGATTATTACATAAGTTATAGTTCAGATGTCTGCATTACGTATGGCGTCTACAATTAATCTACAGTGCTATCTAAAGCATGATTGCAAAGTTTTGCATAAAAACGACACCCACCAGCACACTGAGGTGTACGCAGAGATACTGTAACCAAACGTTCATACCGATGTTTGTTCGAGCCCAAGTACTTTAATTGTAAGTTACTTTTATCGGTTAACGATTTAACGGAAGTATCGTTACAATTTTGTGGCTAGTAATGTAACACATTTTTTTAAAGATCTCAAGATTGCAGAATACAAGGCATTTATTTCAGTGAAGAGAAAAAAGAAACAATATTTATTTCTAAATTACATATTTTCAACAACGTACGTTGGAAATGTATGTATTATATATTTGACTACCGTTATAACATTTAATAGTATCGATTCACCCATAACATTTTTATTTTATAATTATGTACGCAACAACGAGTATACAACAATCACCTGATGCGTCACTTGTAAACAGTTTCCGATTATTTCCCACACCATTCGGTACAGAGACGCATGCCTTGGTCAGCTTATGATGAAGTGTTCGAATTTTTGACGCTGGATGGAAAAATGATTCCTTAGGTTAAGTAGTTTGTAAGCTAGGGACTAATAACCAAGCTGTTGAGTCCGACAGATTTACAAACATTTGAAGTAACGGAGTTACAAGTAACGGCGTTACAAGTAACGCGTTACTCGTAAACCCTGACCACTGTTTATGCGTACTGTGAGAGTATCAACACGAGATCCCGCTTCTCCAACACGATATTTGTCCAGTTGTGCCGTGTTTCGTCTCCATCGAGCTGGACGTCTGGAGAGAGATCTGCCTTCCAAACAAAGTGATAGTTGCAGAGAAGGCCGGCTATAGACCCCGGTGCTCTCCCTTGCAGACAAAGTGATTGTCGCGCAGCAGGGAAGGCGTGTTGTGGACAGGAAAGGGCGGGTGGGGAGACCTGCAGCGCGATTATACGTAAGCTGTGGAATGGAGGCGCGCGGCGGGATAGCTGCGCAAACACCGCTAATCGGCCGCATTCCATTAGCGACGCCTCATTCAATCGGCCGCTATCGCCGCCCAGCACGCCTCGCCGTCTGTATTAGTCACTCACACTCCACCAGCCTCTGCCCGTCCTGATTCTGCGTGCGGGCCCCGATCTCAAAAACAGCAATATTTAAGACTCGAAGCAATTTACCACGTTACGTCCCAGCAGACACTAAAATAAATCAGTCAACAAAGTTGAAAATTTGTGTCTGGCCGGGATTCGAACCCGGGACCCGGGTCTCTTGCTTACTAGGCAGTTGCGGTGTCCACTACCCATTCCGGACGCAGTGGTCACTAGTCTTGTGTAGTTCGCGAACGAACTAGTTCAGAAGAGCGCTCCCACAGGCGAACTACGTGAATTAGTTCGCACATCCCGCGCCTCTTAATTCGTCCGCTCCTTTTCCGAAGACTGACGGGTAACTGGGGGAGGACGCGAGAGTGCGCAGAATGGCGTGATTCCCTCTTGCCAGTTGCCGTCATTTCGAACTGAGATGCAGCTCAGCTGTAGTTTTAGTAGCGGTGGCAAAAGTCAAAACGAGCGGACGAACTAAAAAGAGCGACCTACTTCGCGGCCGAGCTGCGAAATAAAAGGAGAGCTACCGGTCGCGAACTAAAATATGCGCAATAGGTCGCGAACTAAAATATGCGCGATAGGTCGCGAACTACAATATGCGCGATAGGTCGCGAACTAAAATATGCGCGGATAGGTCGCGAACAGAATTAAAAATGTCTGTAAAGCTATCGGACCAAACTGCGTGGTCATCAATCCATAGCTTACAAACTACTTAAACCTAGGTAAACTAACCTACGGACAAACACACACACCCATGCCCCAGGGAGGACTCGAACCTCCACGGCGAGCAACCGCGTGCTCCGTAGCGAGGTGCTTTAGACCGCTCGGCTACTCCACCGCGGCACAGAATTAAAAATCACGTGTTTGCTTACTGCTGATGTGAACCATTTCAAGGTTAGCGTCTGTCTGCTAGATTACATAGTTCAGTGTTACAAAATTTCTGCTTTGAAGTTTTCTGCACTCTGAAATATCTTACTAATAAATTCCATAATGCCAACATATAGAGATAGCTCTAAACTTAAACGCGAGAAATTATCCACAAACTGTTTCTTTTGGTTTGCGTGACATCGTTAGCGGCTCAAGCAGCAAGTGGATGAAGCAGCTAGGTGGAGGAACTTCTCGCTCCATCTGAATGCGCAGACCACGCCGCTCAGCCGTCACTGGGAGCGGACGAACTAAAAGAACGAACTAGTTCGCGACAAAGCCGCGAACTAAAGTGAGCGCTCCCGATCGCGAACTATTATGCGCAAGTCTAGTGGTCACCACAACTATACGGTCTACCCTGTCAGGCCTTCCGTGAGACGCAAATTTTCGTGCCCTAACTTACCCATACACACGTTGATACCAGAAGTATTTTACCCGCGTACGCAGCACTCGATAAAGTTTCGGGATTGCAAAATGTTCCAATGTTTGTAAAGCTTATGGGACTTAACTACGGGGTCATCAGTCCCTAAACTTACAAACTACTTATGAACTACTTACGAACTAGGACGGCACAAATATCCATGCCAGAGGGGGGATTCGAACCCCTGACCGCAGTGGCCGTGCAGACCGTGACTGAAGCGCCTCAGTCCCCTCGGTCACCGCGGCCGGCTCGGGATTGCAGGTGGATAACATCGACCTCCTGTCAGTGGCTGACACTTACTCTGAAGACGGCTTGAACGATTGTCAGCCGAAATATCGTTACCGGCTACAATACAAAGACTTTATCGAGTATCCATGCGCTACTGACAACGGTGCCGCTGCCAATTTTATTCGTTACTCGCGGCATTTCGTCGGTTGCCATAACAGCTTTAGCGTGGGCTACACCCGTACGGAAAAGCGGATCTCACACAGACATACGCAGGAACTTGAAAATGGCAAACTGTCGAAACAGCTATAGTGAATGATGATGATCATCATCATCATTAGAGACTGATTATGTCATACAGCGTTCAGTCTGGAGCACAGTCCCCCTAATAAAATTCCTCCATGATCCACTATTCAGTGCTAACATTGATGCTTCGTCTGATGATAAGCCTGTTACTACAAAATAATTCTTGACCGAATCTAAGTACTTTCTCCTTGCTCTACCTCGACTGTACTTACACTTTGCTGCTGAACCCATGATTCTCATAGGTAACCTTGTTTCTCCCATGAGTGTTACATGTGTAGTCGCGTCAAAAAGGGAGGAATAACCCAACCAAGTGGATATATTTTTACTCGTCAGAGACGGTCCACTGGTATGCAAATGTGCAAAATCACAGATATGCAAATTAATTTTAATTATAATCCTCATTAATGTTATTATCAAGGGTCGCCACCATATTTTTTATTAGAAACATGGTAAAAGATCCAACCCCCTAACTCTACAAGACTGGTGGCGAGATATTGATCAGAGTGCACCAAGTAATAAACACAGTCCTCTACCTATCTATCTAATTACCCCTTGAAAATAGTGAGTTAGGAATTTGTAAAAAAAAGTAAATTTATGACTTAATTAATACATTTATTCATTAAAGCACAGAGATGTATGTTTGTATAGCTTATGGGACTTAACTACGGGGTCATCAGTCCCTAAACTTACAAACTACTTACGAACTAGCTAACACTAAGGACGGCACAAATATCCATGCCCGAGGGGGATTCGAACCCCCGAGCGTCGTGGCCGTGCAGACCGTGACTGGAGCGCCTCAGTCCCCTCGGCCACCGCGGCCGGCTAAAGCACACAGAAATTCGGGGGAAAGTTAACAATTATTATCAAGGATTTTGTAAATGAAATCACAGTTAAAAGTATAGTCAAGCAATGGGTTACAAATTAAAACAAATATTTATAAAAAAGAAATCAAATGCAATAAATTCGGTTATTTCCGCGGAATACATTGTGACCAGCAAGTTGTCTGAGTTTTAACGAATAAGTTTACAAATTAATATACAAAGCCTAAAAGGAATGAAACAAATGGAGCCGTAACACAGTGAAATATCTGGCTATACATGTGGCGTTGTCCTATTGTGTAAAATAGAAAGGTTGACAGAGGCGCTAAGATATTTGTTATAGGAAAGGAAGTCAACATTGATCATATGCACGCACATTCACACTGATGGGTGATTACTGCAACTATATTAAAAAAAATAGCAAATAGCGAGTATCACTTTACCAATAACCTTGAGTCAGCTTGATCTGTCGACGCTGGATCTTGCTGGTGACTGGACGATGTTGAAGGAGTGGAGCTGGAAGAGAATAAATTCTTCCGCCCGGGAATCTCACTACGATCTGTGAAGCAGCATCGACATTTAACTAGAACAGTCCCACTATCACGGCAGATAGCAGTTGTCAGCTAAGTGCTTCCAGTCTCGGAGCCCTGCAAAGTCTTGTCCAGAAAGTTTTCGATCGAAGGGGGGAAGTATTCAGCATGGACGAGATCTATAACCAGGCCGTCCTGGCCAACGGAAAGATAGCGCTGGATCCCAGCAAAAGCTGGCCAGAATGTAACGCACACACGTACTTTCCCTAATGGCTAAGGTCTTAATACGACAATTGAACGCGCATAATAGTCGACTTGTGATGCAGGAGCTTCGCAGGTTGGTAGACGGGATGAGGCTCGAGGTGATCTGTCTGCAAGAGCCATACACCCTCTCTGGACAACTGGAATATGCAGCTACTGGCTGGCAGATAGTTGCAAATGGTCTTGAGCCAAAAACAGCAACCATCATAGTAAACAAAACTTTGAGAATAACTGTCATTGCTCAGCTATCCAACGCCCATTGCACTGTTGTTGAACTTCAGTCGCCTACAGGACAAGTAGTTCTAGTGAACATGTACTTTCAGTACAGGGATGAAATTGACAAACACCTTGATCACCTAGTAATAACGGCTTTGCGTGGACGAAGGGTGGTTGTCATGGCAGATCTCTATGCCTGGTCCCCCCTGTGGAACAGCCGCACTAGTGATGACAGAGGTGCGAAGGCTGAAGAAGCCATAATGGCTCTCCAGTTGATCATCGCCAACAAACCTGGCAACTCGACCACCTACACTGGGGGCGGAGGTGAAGGTACTGACATCGACGTCACGTTGGCCACGTCCAACGCGATCAACGACATCAAGAACTGGAGAGTCAATGACAAATCAACAACAAGTGACCATGATTTGATCACTTTCGATATTGGCGGAGAAGAGTGTGGCTGGGAAGCAGGGTGGGAGTGTCAATACAATTTTAACAAAACGGACTGGCAACAACTTGAGAGAGAGTGTGGCTTGCCGATATTCCCGGACGGTGACTTGTATGTTGATAATTGCGCACAGGATCTGATCAATGCCATAACTCATGCGATGAGTGTCGCCGTACCACTCAGGAGGAGGACCGTCACGGCCTCACCTTCGCCATGATCTGCCGAGCTGCAACGGTTGCGGCAGGAAGTCAGACGGGTGAGGCGGTACTATCAGAGGAGTGTGGTCTGGCAGAGGAAACAGTACAGGCTCCAGCAATAACAAATCAAATGTTTGTTAAGCTTATGGGACTTAACTATGGGGTCATCAGTCCCTAAACTTACAAACTACTTATCAACTAGCTTATCCTAAGGACGGCACAAATATCCATGCCCGAGGGGGGATTCGAACCCCCGACCGTAGTGGCCGTGCAGACCGTGACTGGAGCGCCTCAGTCGCCTCGGCCACCGCGGCGGGCACTCCAGCAATACAGGAACGTAAAAGACGCAGTATGTGAAATCACAACTGGCTGCGGACCCCTGGGGCACCCCCTATAAGTTGTTCAGAGAGAAGATCCGCTCACCTATGGTGATGTCGACGATCAGGTATGAAGACCAGTACATGGAATCCTAGCAGGAGACTGCTGGGGTCCTGCTCCGGACTCTACTTCCTGACAACACCCCGGATACTGACTCTGACATTGATGCGCAAGTGAGGGCAAAAGATGCTCTCCCATACGACAACGATAGGATGGTTTTCCCCTTCTCAGAAGAGGAGGTGGCGAACCTGTTCAGAGGCCTGAAAAGGGGGAAATCCCCCCGGACCAGATCGGATCGCCTCTGAAGTGGTGCAGTTACTCGCCCGCAGTATAGTCCCTCAAGTGACTCGACTATACAACGAGTGTCTGAAACAAGAGAGGTATCGGCCCATATTGATGCTGTGGCTGACAGAGCGCTGCTAGCATTAAATAGGCTTGCGGGGATTGGGCACCGGAGATTTCATCTCCCGCCCAATCTCATCAAACTGTACCATAACAGCATTCTTGCATCGATGGTGGGTTACAGAGCTGACAGCTGGGCTCACAGGTTCAACAGGGTGGCGCCTGCAGTGGCAGTGAGGAGAGTTCAAAGGAGCATTTTACTTCTCTCAATTGGGGCGTACCGTACCTCGCCTGGCTATTCCCTCCTGATGCTAATGGGTCTTTGTCCTCTTGACATCAGGATACGGGAGTTGGCTGCGGGGTACTGGTTGAAAAAAGGGAATTTGGTCAAGATCCAGGAAATAATGGGAAACAGAGGGGACAGGAAGATGGCAATTATGGAAAGGGGTTTCCAGCTCTGGCAGGAGTATTGGGACCAGGAAGATACTGGGAGAAGAACCTACAACTTCCTCCCCAATGTCAGAAAGCGATTATAGATGAAGTACTTCCAACCGTTTCGGGGGCTCATACATTTCCTCACCGGCCATGGCCCGTATCCGACATAGGCCTACCTATGCCGGTTCGGGAAGCGGGCGTCTCCACAGTGTGACTGTGGGTGTCCGGAAGCAACACTGACCATGTCGTGTTTGAATGCCCGGCGTAAGACAACTTAATTTCCCAGCACAGGCAGCAGCTTCCACATACTGATGTCAAAGAGTTTTTAAGAGATGAAAACACCTTTAATATCCTCAACGATATGACCAACGTTGTATCCCATCACATCAGGGAGCAATATATAAACCAATTATGAGCCTATTTCCAGATTGCGACTGCTGCGCCAGAGCCGTGCCGCCGGGGTGTTCAAATGTTTGTAGAGCTTATGGGACCCGACTACGAGGCCATCAGTCCCTAAACTTACAAACTACTTAGGAACTAGCTACAACTAAGGACGGCACAAATATCCATGCCTGAGGGGGGATTCGAACCCCCGACCGTAGTTGCCGTGCAGACAATGGCTGAAGCGCCTCAGTCTTCTCGGCCACCGAGGCCGGCGCCGCCGGGATGTGGAATGGCCGCCAGCAATGGCTGGAACCCGTCACACTCGGAATCAGGAGGACTGGATACAGCAATTCACCGAACAAGACGTCTAGTTCAAGTTAGAATAGATTTCTCTGTAGATAACACACACACATGCACAACACTCACTAAGTATCAGCAGTGGTAAGGGCCACCCCTGTGCCAGGGGGACGTCTCCTGGATTTACTTCAGCAGACACAAGCCAACAAAGTAGGTTTATACATTTCTGGCACATTTGTAACACTGCAAAGTGAGAAAACACATTCATACGAACAACACCCACACACTGCATCTCACAACAAAAGACGCAAACACAAACAAGTTAACACCTCCACAAACACAAAACAAAGTGAATATAGTATTAGTTAACAAATTAACAATTGCCAGATAAAAACTTTTTTATAACAAAGAATTGTAATTTAAAAATTAAAGTAGAACATTAGGACCCATTTAGAAATAGGTAATGGGTTATTTTTATTAATTAAGGAATAAAGGAATTAAAAAATGCTTCCAGTCTCGGCAAGGACATACACTCACAAACTCAAGCGCAAAACGCAAGTATTGAGTACAAGTGTCCCCAGAATGGAATTGCATAAACCACTAGCACGTCGGTACGGCCAGCGGCCGCAGTGAAGCGAGCCGAGTGAGGAACAACCCGAGCGCGCGAAAGTTTAAAAGCTGTACTTTGAAGAGGCAGTAACTGTGTACTACCTGAATAATGGCCCAAATTTTCACGTGATATCGATTTCTGGGGTTTATATCTAGCTCATGTACTTTTTTCTCAAGAAAATATGAGGTCGAATTGATGATGTTCCCTTGTCAGTGTAGTTCAACGCCGGCCGCGGTGGCCGAGGGGACTGAGGCGCTCCAGTCGCGGTCTGCACCTCCACTACGGTCGGGGTGTCGAATGCCCCCTCGGGCATGGATATTTGTGCCTTCCTTATTGTTAGCTAGTTCGTAAGTAGTTTCTAAGTTTAGGGACTGATGACCACGCTGTTAAGTCCCATAAATATACAAACATTTTTGAAGTTCTACGAACATCTTAAAGTTGAAGGGGATTAGCCGAATCATAATAGTGTCGTTTTGGACAAGGAAAAGTACTAGTAACTCATCAGCAAGGTTAAAACACTAAAATCTGGATGAAAGAATGACACAAATGACTACAAGTTTTTGAAGAGATACGAAGTGTTCAAGGTTAATGGAATAACGAAATTAATACAACCCGTTGGTGGAGAAGGCAAGATTAAACACTATGTTTATGATGAATAATTGTTTGATATTATGCGTGACGCTCATGTAAAGACGACTCATGGTGGACACGACCAAATTATAAAATTTTTGAAGTCTAAGTACCATAATATAACAGTAGTTATAAAAGGCCGCGGTGGAGTAGTCGAGCGGTCTAAAGCGTCTCGCTGCGGAGCGCGCGGTTGCTCGCAAAAAAAATGTTCAAATGTTTGTTAAGCTTATGGGACTTAACTACGGGGTCATCAGTCCCTACTTATGAACTACTTACGAACTAGGACGGCACAAATATCCATGCCCGAGGGGGGATTCGAACCCCTGACCTTAGTGGCCGTGCAGACCGTGACTGGAGCGCCTCAGTCCCCTCGGCCACCGCGGCCGGCCGGTTGCTCGCCGTGGAGGTTCGAGTCCTCCCTGGGGCATGGGTGTGTGTGTGTTTGTCCTTAGGTTAGTTTACCTAGGTTTAAGTAGTTTGTAAGCTACGGACTGATGACCACGCAGTTTGGTCCGATAGATTTACAAACATTTGAACATTTGAGTTATAAAAGGCCACTTCGGCCCCAAAATTCAAGATGGCGGCCGGTAAAACCCGCCCCATCGCCACTGGCGCCACCAGCCTGGCGCCACCCCTACATGTCCACACCTGTACGCCCAGGGCAATGACGTAACTGCATGTGAAATCATCGTAGGAGATCCGACGAGCTGAGTGTCCACCCCACCAGTCCTGTGAAGTTGGCACCCCTTTTTTGGAAAATGTACATTTTTTTCAGGGTTCTAGACAGATATGCAATAGTTCTGGAGTTCTCTGTACAAAATTTAAATAGTTCTGCAAAATTTCGCCGAAAAAATACGAAAAATTACCACAAAATTTAGTTTTTTCAAAATAATTTTTTGCTTAATTGCCTGATCACAGTTCTAAATAGCTCTCAAAGATTTCTACAGGAAATACTAATGACATTTTTCTGTGCAGATTATACTTCATGAGATAATTGCAATAATGAGGAATCCATTTACACGCTACTGTGAAGTTGGCACCCCTTTTCTCAAAAATGTGCATTTTTTCAGAGTTCTAGGCAGATATGCAATAGTTCCGGAGTTCTCTGTACAAAATTTAAATTGTTCTGCACAAATTCGCGAAAAAATTACAAAAAATTATAACAAATTTTAGTTTTTTCCAAATAATTATTTGCCTACAAGCGTAAACATAGTTCTGATCACAACTCTAAATAGCTCTCAAAGAGTTCTGCAGAAAATCCTAATGATATTTTTTTGCCCAGATAATAGTTCATGAGCTAACTGCGTAAATGAGGGACATAAACTACATAAAATTGCGCCAGAATCGTGTGAAGTTGGCACCCCTTTTTAAAAAAATGTAATTTTTTTTTCAGAGTTCTAGACAGATATACAATAGTTCTGGAGTTCTCTGTACAAAATTTAAATAGTTCTGTAGAATTTCGCCGAAAAAATAGTAAAAATTACCACAAACTTGAGTTTTTTTAGTTTTTTTTTAATAATTATTTGCCTGTGATAAGAACTATGTTTGTACAATTAGGCAAAAAATTATTTTGAAAAAACTAAATTTTGTGGTAATTTTTCGTATTTTTTCGGCGAAATTTTGCAGAACTATTTAAATTTTGTACAGAGAACTCCAGAACTATTGTATATCTGTCTAGAACTCTGAAAAAATGTACATTTTCCATAAAAGGGGTGCCAACTTCACAGGACTCACCCCACCGACAGCCATCCCCACCGGCCCTGCCCCTGCCAGCTGCCTGCCTCATACCCAGAACCTCAATGCATTTTATTAAATTTGTGAATCAATTTAATTTTGAGCAACTTAACCGCAAGCCGCCACTGCACGCCCCCGCCCCCCGCCAAGCCCCCACCGCCCCTGCCACGGCCCCCACCTCCGAGGTATCCGTACTTACACAGTCAAATATGTTTCGTAAATGGTTAGAGGTGTGGAGCTACAGCTTAAGGAGGAGAAACCGCATACCTATGGCCGCGAACGGCCGATAAATGTTTACACAAACGACCAAAATAGATCCGGCGGCCTCACATATACAGCGTGAGCCTCCAGCCGCCTCCCCCGATTACTTTTTGCATATCTAATTAATTTTGAGCAACTTAACCGCCCACCCGCGCCCCTACCCTCATCCCCGCTGCTGCCTCCACCGACAGTCCTGAAGATTACCGACACCGCTGCCTCGAAATTAATTTTACAGGATCCAATTATTACGTACTTCAGACAGTATAATTACCTGGAACAACATGAGACTTTCGTAAACATTAGAACATTCACAATCGGTAAATACAGCTTAATACATCGAACCTTAAGTACAACTCGCAATTTTTCAGGTAAATAAAGAAATTTTGTGTAATGCTACAGGTGGGAGTTGTGCAAACATTTAGGACTATAAAAAAAATGTTCCGTATTTCGGAAACCGATCGCTCCATAAAATGCCTGGGCAAAATAAATGCATAGACGATGTGGGCAACAGCCGACGAACCTGCTTTAAAAAAATTAGCGCACGTTAGAATATAACGGTAACGACCGTCCCAAACCTGAGTATCAAACAATCTAGACGTATAACAGAACTACCTTAACAATTTCTCTCGATAGACGCCATGGAAACGGTACGAACGATCCTCGTTTGAAAAAATAAGAACGCCTAACAGTAATGTAGCTTGATCTCCAATGCGATCACAATGTTCTCTCTGCAGGTTATATAAAACATTTCTATAAACATGTACTAAATGTTTAAACAAAATATCAAAACGTTTTAAGCATTCTCTCTCAAAAAATATCGGAGTTACATATCCATATGATCTAAGAAGCAAGAAAACCTTCTACGCAAGACCTCTGCTGACACACCACTTTGACGAGGATAGCGCGCCTTGTATTTATTTAAATGCACTACAATGGAGCTGGGCCCAGCCGTATGCCTGACAACAGCGTCAGCCTCCCCTCATGAAAGCAATTCTTACAACGAGTTTTACATCCTCAACGCCCTCACACAAATTCTCGCTATCGTAGGCCTACCCCGTACCATCGTGACTGACATTGGGCCGTAATTTGCAGCAATGACGTTCAAGCAGTTTTGCGATGGCAGTGGCACAAACACCTATTTAGTCCAATTTAGTCCACCATTTCACCCATCCTCCAATGCAGCTGCTAAGCGGATGGTGCGAACATTCAAACAACAAATGTTGAAAGCCATGGGCACATCCACTACCACCATAACCGTCACATTGTTTTTAAGCACCTACAGAACTACCCCTATCCAGGATCATAGCCCAGCCAAATTCTTCCATTGCTGACAGCTACGCACCCTTCGCCATCTCCTGGCCCCACAGCCCTCAGAGCCGGCCGCGGTGGCCGTGGGGACTGAGGTGCTCCAGTCACGGTCTGCACGGCCACTACGGTCGGGGGTTCGAATCCCCCCTCGGGCATGGATATTTGTGCCGTCCTTAGTATAAGGTAGTTCGTAAGTAGTTTGTAAGTTTAGGAACTGATGACCCCGTAGTTAAGTCCCATAAGCTTAACAAACATTTGAAACATTTGAAACAGCCCTCAGAACCCAAAACCTGTCACACTTGGTGCTATACCCCAGATTCTGCTGTGTGGGCCCATTCATATGGAACAAAGCCCTCATGTGTGCCGGCTCCAGTGGTGGTCACTCTACTGGCGTCGCCTCTTCTCCGTTTACTCTCCGAGGGGTTTGTAGCACTGATACACTAACCAACGCCATCACCGTTTCCCAGCGTCACCCCCACTGGTAGCTCATCTGGGAGCACTAACCTGTGTCAGTTCCCCAACCTGGTTACAATCTGCGCTCCAGGGGGTTTTCAGCGGCTCTAGTAGATACTGGTACGGACGTGGCTCACTCATCTCCACAAGTACACTCGCAGGATCGCCCACTGGGCACACCTCAACCACAGGGGTTCCATGTGCACTCCAGGGTAACATTGGCAACTCTGGGGAATTAGAGACCTCGCCTTCGCATCTACCTCTCAGCATTCGTCTCCCACACCGACACGTCCCAGTACCTATCCTGAGGTCCACGTTCTTCATCTGAGCTGACGAGCTCAGCAGCTAGAACACCAATCGTGCCGTCAGTCCACCTCCAGAAGCATCGTCCTGGGCGCTTCATCCTCTACGCGCCGATTTTAGGCGGAAGGGATCTGGTACCCTGGCCCGACGAGTTCGAGAGCCCGCCAGACCACATGGACTTGGACAGCGGCCGTTAGCGACGCGCACAATCTATGACCGGAGCTATCGCCACTACAGCGCTGCGCGCAAAGATGCGCCAGCCATCTGCGCATGCAGCCACTGTATATGGAGCACGAAGCTCAGTCGTGTACAGTGTTGCCAGGAACTTTTTCCGATGTCTTTAATTACTCCCCCCCCCCCCCCCCCCATAAAATACGAAATTTCGAGTGAAACCTCCGAAATTTTCTGAATCTAACTGAAGTGTCGAGTGAATCTTCCGAAATATCCGAAGTTCCTTCGACGATAGTACGTGCTGCTACATACCACATACCATATGAATTCGATCCAGTCGCAAAGCCAGGAGTTTGGTCAGATAGGGGTGAATGGGAGGCTGAGTGTCTTGACGCCCGATACAGCATCTCATTTCTTTAAAAAAAGGGAGTAAGATTGAAAATTGATTTCGTATAATGGCAGATTAAGAAGATTTCGTTTTTCTTACCATAGGTTAAGAGGAAGCAAGTTTTTGCCCAAGGGGGAGGGTCTATAGCCCCGTACCCCCTGCCCCCGGTTGCGCTACTGGTTCCATAACAAAAAAACACGGCACTACCTTTGACTACCACTGACCTACTACAGTATTGTTTGGGCGGAAGTACTGGTAAAGCCACGAAGAGTGCTAAGATTAGAGGAGACGCAACGTAACAACTTTGCCAACATAAATTGACTATGAATAAACAATACAGATTAAACTCAGTATTTTCACACCCCTAGTTCTGAGCCGGCCGCGGTGGCCGAGGAGACTGAGGCGCTCCAGTCAAGGTCTGCACGGCCACTACGGTCGGTGGTTCGAATCATCCCTCGGGCATGGACATTTGTGCCGTCTTTAGTATAAGGTAGTTGATAAGTAGTTTGTAAGTTTAGGGACTGATGACCCCGTAGTTAAGTCCCATAAGCTTAACAAACACTTGAACATTTTTTTTTAGTTCTGAAATAAACAACTGGGCTCACTCTCTTTTTTTCTACTTTTTTTTTGAGTGGTGTAACTTCATATATTTTACTGCATTTTCGAAATTTTTAAGACTTATCTTCCGAAAAAAATATTTCGTACCTGGCGACACTGGTCGTGTTTTGACTGCGCTCAGTTATCGTTTGCTTCTACGTCGTTGTTTTCCTGGATCTTACTTGGCTATGTCTTGGTTTTCGGATTTTTTTTTAGCTTATGGGACTGAACTGCGGGGTCATCAGTCCCTAAACTTACAAACTACTTATGAACTACCTACAACTAAGGACGGCACAAATATCCATGCCCGAGGGGGGATTCGAACCCCCAGCCGTAGTGGCCGTGCAGACCGTGACTGAAGCGCCTCAGTCCCCTCGGCCACCGCGGCCGGCCTCGGTCAATCGGTCGTTCTCTAATCCTGTCCTCCTCCTGTCTCGATACTGCTGACGCCCGCGGTCGGTCGGTCGTTTGCTGGTCGCTCCCGATCCGGACCGACTTCGGTTTCAATAAGTTTCATAGAAATTATAGGCCTATATACCGACATATTTTGGCGGTTATATACCAGTATGAAAAAGAGAATGCGTAGCTACAAATAAATAATATGTATATGAATAAACTGTTAACATTAGCATGTCACATTCTTTCAGATGTACGGTTTTGATACCTGCCAAGTAGCTAAACAAATCATGATAGATACACGCAAAGCATAGAAGCAAGGACAAGGCGAAAAGTGCGTTTATCAGGAGATGTAGCGCCTACTCTCCATGCATGTAAAATCGTGCCTGGTTTGGAATACATTGAAGCGTCCGAAATCCTCTAAAAATAATAAAATAAAAACTCGTAAGCACCGAGCACGAGAGTATAATCATAATCGGTTCCTTTTGAACTTGAGTACATCTGGTTGCATTTCATTTCCGTTTGTAAAACGTTTCTGCACGATACCATTATGACCTCATTATTGAGAACCGTATGTTTTACACAACACTGAGATTTTATTATTATAGACTGGCATTAAGAGAAGTGATATTACCTTAATTACGTTTTCATATTCATATTAGAAAATTCACTATCACTTTTAGTGACTGGAAAATATGAAAGTAGCAGCAACTTCCCATTTTATATGATGCAGCACTTGTGTTACTACCTACTGGCCGCCTGGAGCGCTAGCATCGCTTCAGCTGCACTTTAGGCTCACTTCAGGTCAGTAACACTAAAATTGGACCGTTTGCAATGGCCTATATATAGCTCGAAATTGAATGGCAAGTAGCGCCTTAACCGTTCATCTGAGACGAAATCTAATATATGTATATTTCAAGAATATTTGCAAAATTCACGGCGATTTGACGTTTGGAGACCCTGTGTCTGTCCGTAACGTGTTCGCACATTTTAGTTCCCGCTGTTCAACAGATTGGAACCAAATTTTATAGACGAAAGCAGAACCTCCGTCTGGCGGTTATACGCCGCTAGAGGGCGTGTATCTCGGCTGTTATACGTGTGATCGAAAAAATTGTCAAGTAAAAGTTGCTCAGAATTTAATAACAAGTAAATTTTGTTTCAATTTTTTTTCGATATTTTGACTCTGAAAGTTGGTACACAGGTATAGAGTTCTTCTCATGGCTCTACCGTCATATTCTTTTGCTGTAAGTTCAAATTTTTGTAAATCTAAGGGACTTAAGTAAGTTGGTCATCAGTCCGTAGGGTTAGTAACTTAAAGTAACTTACGGTAAGGACAACGCAAACACCCATGCCCGAGGGAGGACTCGAACCTCCGACGGCGAGCTTGCTGTTAGTCATCTAATGGAGGTTCGAAGTATGGTTTGTGGATGATATTCCACCTTTGGATGAATATCGGAGGAATATACCTATTTCTAAAGAAATCAAAAAGAAAACATAAAATTATTGTGCGCAACTACGAAAAATATGTAATTAAATACAAAAGATAAAATTAAAGAGGAAAGGAATGCAAAAAAAAAAAGATGATAATATTGTAAAATGAGAGAGTGGGGTGGAGAGCCCTCTGTAAAAATAAACATAAAAATTTAAATATCAAGTAGAAAATAAAAGAGCCAATATACAGTAAACTAACTACAAATAAAACTGTTGTGTAAGACCAAAGAAAAATTTGATAAAGGAAATTACAAAAATAACAATCGCACTCTACTTTTTTTGTCATCCACGTTTGCAAATATTTCGGGCAAAAAATTTAATAAAAATATCAATAATACAAGTAATAAGTCATATAAAATTAAATATATAAAAATGTTAAATATTATAATATTTTATATACTTTATTTTGTAATATTTGATTAAATATTATATATTATTATTTTTATACATTTAATTTTATATGACTGTATTTAAGTTTTTATTAGTTATGTTCGAAATGTTTGCAGGAATCATAAAATTAAAGAAAGATCTAAAATGGGCCTTAAAAGACGCCATTGCGATTTTGTTCCGTCCAGAATTTGGCGATTATTTGTTTGAGACTGTGGTGGCGATGTGTGTGTTGGCCAATGGGACAGGCAGCTATGCGTCCAGGGTTCGGTGCTTGAGCACGGCCGTTGCTTGACGATGATGAACCGCCGTGACGTGCGACACGGGCTGCCGGCTTCTCGCTCCATCCATCAGGGAAGACAAGTGGTACAGCCTGGATGGCATAGAACACAGGAGTCCAGCCTTTCAGCTTACCTCGGCCACAATGGAAGAAGGCCAGGATTTTTGGGCCGCACAGAAGTACTCTCAACTTCGCACGATAGCAATAACATGCTTAGGTGAAAGTGATAAGTAACCAATTTTCGTGAAAGCTCATTACACAGATATTCATTTTCAAATGTGGTTCTTTTTATAACAATGGATACGACATCACAATTATGTTATAACAAAATTCCAGTACTGTTACATAACAAAAATTGGCAATAACTGCATTCCTCCTGATGATTTTCTATCAAATATTCAAATGTTTGTAAATCAATGGGACTTAACTACTATGGTGATCAATCCCTAGGCTTACAAACTACTTAAACTAACTTCTGCTGAGGACAACAAATATGCTCATGTCAGATGGAGGACTCGAACCTCCGACGACGAGCAACCGCGCACTCTGCAGCAAGGCGCCTTAGAGCGCTCGGGCCGCGGCGGAGCGGCCGAAAGCATTGAGGCGCTATGCTACAGTGCGCGAGGCAGTTCCCCATCGGAGGTTCGAATCCCCCCTCGGGCATGGATATTTGTGTCGTCTTTAGTTTAAGGTAGTTCATAAGTTGTTTGTAAGTTTCGGGACTGATTACCATGCTGTTAAGTCCATTAAGCTTCACAAACATTTGAACGTCTTTGAGAACGCTCGGCCACTCCATCACGGCAATCATTTCTATAGTCTACCAACTTGTTCTGATAAGAAGTACTGTGATACAGGTCGTTTATCGCAATTGTACATAAATAACACAAACTTTCCTTTTATTTCCAAGAGCAAACTTTATTACACGTAGTTCTCTAAATCTCTAGTGTCAAAATTGCAACTGAAGTAGCCTTAAGATAATAGACCAGCGTGTCTGACGGAAAGTTTGAGCCGGCCGCGGTGGCCGAGGTGACTGAGGCGCTTCAGTCACGGTCAGCAGGGACACTATGGTCGGGGGTTAGAATCCCCCCTTCGGGCTTGGATATTTGTGGCGTCTTTAGTCTTAGCTAGTTCACAAGTAGTTTGTAAGCTTAGGGACTGATGACCCCGTAGTTAAGTCCCATAAGTTGTACAAACATTTGAACATTTTGGAAAGTTTGAAACTGAAAATATTCAGTTTATCGTTCTATTTTTTACCTATCTTGTGGTAGATCCGTGCTGGGCCGCACTGATAGTTGCTTTGGGCCGCATGAGGCCTGCGGACCGCGGACTGGACACTCCTGGTATAAATTTTCAAGCTGCGTTTGATGATGACGATGGCGACTGATACAGCCAGTATAAAACCGTCCAGATTCATCTGACGATGACGTGCTGTCCGTTGGTCGTTGAGTACTACTACTTCCTGCTGTTTTTAGTGGTTAGTGAAACATCGGAAACCTATGTCGGATCGCTGACCCCGAAACTGTTGTAATGAGACTGGCTTTGTACTCGTCTTGTCACACCACCAGGAGGACGAGATACTTCCCTTTTCCCTCAGATATTTTACCATTACTGCTGCTGAGCCTGGTGGACTATAAAAACCTTGCCGCGCAGATTGGCCGCGTGCTCGAAGGCGTCATGCTGTGGACTGGCCGGCCGTTCCCGAGACAGGTCCGAGTCCTCCTTCGGGCATGTGTGTGTGTGTGTGTGTGTGTGTGTGTGTGTGTGTGTGTGTTGTCCTTAGTGTACATTAAGTCTAGGGACTGAAGGCCATAGAAGTTTTGTCCAACAGGTTTACAAACAACATATAAAAACTTCAAATGTTCAAATGTTTGTTAAGCTTATGGGACTTAACTACGGGGTCATCAGTCCCTAAACTTACAAACTACTTATGAACTACTTACGAACTAGGACGGCACAAATATCCATGCCCGAGGGGGGATTCGAACCCCCGACCGTAGTGGCGGTGCAGACCGTGACTGGAGCGCCTCAGTCTCCTCGGCCACCGCGGCCGGCATAAAAACTTCCAATGACCATGTTTGAGCCACTTTTCACGCTGACTTTGACCCAAATTATTTCACGTTCCCAATGTGTACTAATTTCACTCGATACAATCGTATTCTCTATCACTGCAAACACGTCTCCCCCTTCAGTGCTCAACGTATATCTGCTGTGCACGTTTCCGTCTGAGTGTAGGTTTTAATTAGTACTGACATCTGATTTGAGCCAGCTTTCCGTCCCTAGTACTATGCGGACATTGTGACTATGTAAAAGTGAGAGTATTTCTGCGATCTTTCCTTAAACACTCCTGAGGGTAAAAGTAGACCACTGTACTTAATAAGAGCCTTGCTTTGGCACTAAAAGCTACAAAAGCTTGTTCCCTGGCCCAAACTGAGAACTGACTCGTTTCAATTACTTCAATATCAGGAAGTTAATACTACAGTGGTCAATATACATATCAGCTCACACGTTATTACACACAGACATTAATAAGAAAGTCACCACAATTAAGGTTATCTTAGAAAGGAGGCTAGGAAACATTTATGGCGCAACGGACTTTACACTTAAGAAAATTAGCATCTGATCTTATTTTCAGCACTTGTTTAACAATATTAAATAAAAGAGGGACGGTGCTCTACAACTACAGTTTATAGGCAACTTACGGATTATGCTGAACTTAAACTTGTTTATTCAGATAGAAAACAAGCAAAATGGGGAACCAATTTTGTTAATACAATAAGAATGCATCTCTTACATGGGTTAATGCGGACGGTGCCCAGTCTAAATTATACATGATTTAACGCTTCTGGGAGGAAGGATTCACAAACAACACTCATTCTCCCACACACAAGACATGCCACAGCGAAACTCGCCAAAAACAGCGTGCTGAGACGAGGCGGAAACAGGCGCCGCTATCGTAGGCGAAATTCAGCAAGTCGGAGGTAGCACTAAACACAATATACAAAAACACTTTGAAGCTGGCTCTGGTCTGTCGCGCCTGTTTTAAGATGGTACGTGTGTATAGCCAAGTTAAATTACATCTGTATTGGACCGCGAGCCGTGACACACGGCTACGTTACATGAACGCGCTCCACTGAAGTTGAAGTCGTTGAAAGTCGGAGTCATTATACAAAATTACGGTGGATTCTTAACTTGCAGTCGGTCAGAAATCAAGCTAGGTACTAGTTTTATAAGAGAAGTGGCGTGAACTCAGGCGACTAGCTGCATACCCGAAAGTCGGAACTCGGACCCACGTGGTTCCGAAAACCGAAAAATAAATTCAGTTCCGAAAAATAAAGAAAATTAACTACTGTATGCAACCCATAGAAATGCCTAGAATTATATAAGGAAGCGAATGAAATACAGCTACACGCGATAGGGGGCGATTACAGAGACGGATGAAGTCCAGTCTCAGAAAAACCACAAAACTGAAATAATTACAAAGTTGGAAAAATAAAATAATTACGGCATGCAACCCATAGAAATGTTTAGAATTACACAAGGAAGCTATTGAAGGAGGTTGTACAAGGCTCAGAGAGAATTACTGACACAGACAGAGTGCGAACTACAAGTCGGAGAAGAAACAGCGAAATTAAAATAGGCGGGGAGAGAAGATCCCGAAATATTAGTGGAAATCAGGATACCCGCAAAGTTACTTGCCTGATGGGCATGGAACAGACAAGAGCGGAAGCCGAAGGCGTTGTTATATGAACCTACTACGTGGAACACATATCACTCACGGAAGGAGAGGTTGAGAAGATTTTTACATGCACTGTATAAAATGAACATATCACCTATTAGAAATCGGGCCCCACAAAGCTAGAAAGTATTTACACAGAGTTCATACACTGCCACATTATCACAAAGGGCTTTAACATACCAGGTCGTTATCAAACTGCAACTAGAATCACACACACCGCGTTTATCTATTGGAAATCACTGAATCGAAAAACGAGAACACAATTCCGCACACGATCGGAGAAAATATTCGAAAAAATTATTCTAAGTTCACGAATCAAAGTTAAATGTTCTAGTCAATGAAACGCTACCATCTCCAGAAACAAGAGTAGAACCATCCTTACCTCACCAGACGACCAGCCGAGAGTGAATCGCCGTGCGGCCACCGGGCCGCGGGGAAAACGACCGGAAACCGGAAAATACTTGAAAAAGCGGTAGTGGGGACGGAGAGCGAGTACACTCGCGCTGGTGTAGGTCCGCTAACTAGCCCGCAACCAAAGGGTGTGGATACCTCTTTGGTCACCTCAGCAGCTATGGACTCTGAGCCGAGAGAACGATGCGAAGCGAGCTATCACTCCCCAGATTCAAACAGCCATAGATTCTCGCACACACTTAAAAGTACAACAACTGCACATTCTCACAGGGACAGTGGCGTAGCGGAGTAGCCATACTTATGCCACATTAATTAATATAATAATAAATTATTAACACAAGAAAATAAGAAAAACCTAGCAATATTAACTAATATTGTAACACATTAAATAAAAATACTATTCCTCAAGCCTTGAAAAGAGTGGGGTTTAAGTTTTAACATAATGATAATCTAGCGACATCAAATAAATATTAACTTTACAGAAACTATACAAAAATATATGGAAGACGACAGACGGTCGTCTTTCAAGGGTAACTACCATTATATTTATCATTTGTGCCGAGTGCTTCCCTCACCGGAATCAGTAAGTGTGTTAATGGTAATGGGCTTGTGGGGGAATTTCTCTATTCTAAAAAAAAGCCACACACACACAAACACACATGTTCACTCCACAGAATTATACTAATAGCCGCTTCCTGTAGTGCACGCCTGGCCTGTTCAGTGTGATCCTACATTTCCCCACCCGATAGTGGAGGTAGAGAAATATGCACCCAAGGTCACCATAGAATCGTCTAAGCCCCTGGTTTGCCTTCCACTCGGCTCCAATCCAGAGGACTGCAATCGGTTCTGGGAACGATGCTGCAAATCGATAGCTCCCCTTCTACTCCGCGAGCGAGGCTAGCTGTGTGCACCATTCCGCCAGCCGCGTGAAGGATCCGAGGATGACCTCGGAACCCAGCCGGCAGGAGTCACTGACACGACCAACGATATGCAGTCTGGGGCATCCAGTGCTCTCCACGCCGCCGGCAGAGCCTCCTCCACATCTCGGATCCCCGGCAAGCAAACAGAGTGTACACTGGCATTCTTTCCCGACCTTCGTGCTATTTCCCTAAGGGACTCCAACACTCGCCTAACATTGAAGCACCCAATTACTAGCAAACCCACCTTCTACGGCTGTTTGAACCTCTGAGAAGGCGAGGTAACCTGTGCTGGCAACCTGTGCAGCGGACAACACGTCAGATCTCTAGCTGAGACGGCCCGATGGCCGGTTCCATATTTCGCCTTAGTCCAGTTTGGTGAGCCCATCACAGTTCGCCAATCACCGCCAGACAAGTGTCGCCTCGCAGGGACGACGGACACTGTTATACAGGTAGCTCATTACTGGTTACCACTGGCACTGCCATTGTGCAAAATTGGCGGTAACACAATCAGCTGTTTCACTGAATAGGTGGATTGTCCTTTGGAGCGTATGTTTATGTTAAGGCTCCTGTTCTTTTTTATTCTAAAAATACCTAAAAGCTTTCGCGTCCCGTGCTTCAAAGCCTATTGCTACAAAGAAGGGTACATTCCAGAATTTTATTTTCCTTCTGATGAAGATAAGCGGAAGATGTGGCAAAAAATAGAGAGTAAAACAAGGTAGTGATAAAGAACATAGGAATTTGCATTCAACATTTTCCCTGAAGGTCTCACTGTTTGGAAAATCAGAAAAACTCGACCTGGTGGTATGCTTCCTTCTTTATGGAGTACAACAAGCATGGATATGGGTATAGATACTGAGAGTGGGCCTATTCACTGATATACAGATTGTTTTTCTACAACATTTACAGTTGAGATAACATTATCAGTAATACAGGCAGATATAACTACTACCAATGGCTAATCGTAAAGCACAATGATCGAGTATACTTAATAATATTCAAATTTAATGGATCCCCTTCTATTTGAAAAGTGTAGACATTGAATGATAATTCTGAAACTTGTATAATGTGTGATAATGCAAACACGAAATGTAGGAAGTTCAATTGCATTTTCAGACCACAACTTACATGTATTGCATATCCTAAATTGCAAAATTTATTAACAGTTATAACAAATTGAGGGCAAAGAAATTATCATTTAGAATTATCATGTAGAATTGAGATTATTAAGAATACTGATGATGATAATGTAATATTAAGTCATAGGTTCGGAAGTGAACAGCTGCAACTCCTCACTCCAAAAGAACTGAGGCATTCTTCAGGATTACTTCTTAATGCTTGCAATTTTCTTCCCTTTCTTTCCCAGCTGCTTACAATTTTTTCCAAAAATATAAATATTTGCCACATACACATTATTTGAAGAAGTGTAATTTATCAGGTATTAATAGTGTAATAAACGAATCTCTTAAAAATATTTGCAAAGGAAGTGTGAAGCACTTGAACGACATAAGAGTATAGAGCACCTTTCATGGATGAAAAAACGATATGGACATTTTCTCATTTCGTTTTAGTGTATGCATATATATATGATTTCATTATTAAAATATACACTTACAAGAAAATTACGAATTGGTTTAATGTAGTGTACTACATCTATGCTGCCAAGTGGAGAGCTACTTAATTGAGAAGTGGCGACTCCGGTCAGGAAAACCGACATAACAGCCGGGAGTGTGGGGCGCTGTCCCAACACCAGCTAGAGACAAGGCCTCACAACAGCCCGACCAGGCCGCGTCCCCTAGCTGACTCATGGGCCGTTGGGGTGCAGCCCACTGCTTCGTAGCGGCCAGCCAGTCAGATAGCGCCCGCGGCCTGGTCCGAGGCCAACAAGAGAGACAGGCAGCGACGTAAGCAAGGCAGTCCTGAGCTGGCGCGATCGCCAGGTGAGTGGCTGAGACAGTGGGCTGTGCCCCAGTGGCCGGCCAATCAGCTAGCGATCGCGCCAGCTCAGGGCTGCCTTGCTTACGTAGCATGACATGCGCGCCGCGGCCTGTCTCTCTCGTTGGCCTCAGGCCTGGTCGGTGTGACGTGACACGGCTGTTGTGAGGCCTTGTCTCTAGGTGGTGTTGGCTGACCACGTTCCCCTCCTATTGCATCCAGTGACGCCTTCGACAGGAGGATGACCCGGTGGCTGTCAGTAGCAGTTGTCCTTTCGAGGCCTGTAGGACGGAATTTACTGTTTGCTACATATGTCCTATACATTACAAACAGAGCAATATATAAAAGTCCTGGAAATGTGGGTCTGCTTACAGAACTGACTCAAAGCATGACATCACCAAAGCTAAGCTAAGACCCTGGTTTCATGAAGGCAGAACTACAGGTATCTAGCCTGGTTAGTCAGCCATTCAGTTAAGCTACCGGTCTGATTACTCCAGCCTGCTGCAACACATGGAAGCACAGCTTCATTCCCGTTTTTATACATTGCATTAAATCTCTCATTACTCACATTAATTACAATCTTGCATATTATTTACTAGAGCCTTTAACAATCTTCTGCAATCCTTGTCCTATTAAACATCACTTTCACTTGAATCACTTAATTCCTCTTAAACTGTGTTTCCCATTATTTTGGGAAGACAAATGGTGGTCTTTTGTAGAATTTTGGAACATGTTTTATGCTAGTGCATTATGGATTTTTTGGAATCCAAAAATCTGCCCTGTAGAATCAACATAGGTTCCAAAATCAGTGATTGTGTGGAACCCAGATCGCTTTATTTGTCTATGAGACCCACAGTGCAGTAGATAGCGTCTCCCAAGTACACTCTTGACATGACCGCTGAAGCTAAGTCCACGCCGATCACGACATGGGGCAATAAGCCTGACCATCTGTACAATACGGCAACACAGTTGGCTGCAGGACGTCTTATGCTTAGTAACAGATAACAGACAACGTCTGTGGTATAGCGGAAAAGCGCGTCTTTCGTAATCGCGAGGTCTGGCGATTGAAAACACCTGTACCCAAAATCTTTATACATCCTTTCCTCGGAATGCTGAAGCAGGGCCTGTAATGGAGGCTTATCTGCAATATATTTGGAGGTTTGAGATACCGGTAACAGATGCAATAACATTTTTCCGCTGACGCCTCCCCTGAACTCCAAACTATCCACGGCCCGTTTGCCGGCAATGGCGTCTCTGCGCTACCTCGGCCTTTGCCGAAAGCACATGCTACCGCTCATCGCCCTGGATAGTGGAAAATACTTTAGTGTAATTGAGCGGTAATCCGCTAAAATGTCGACAATTTGTATTTCACAGTGCATAACAAAAGAGCCAAAGCACCTGTTTTTATACGATGAATACTTTATTACACTATTGTACGATACATTAGTGAGACGGAAAATTTAGGCTATTTGATAGTTCGTGATGCAAACAAAACACCTCACTACGTTGCTTAACGCTGTAATTAATAGTTTATAAGTCGTTCCTCTTCTTTTAGAAGCGGTACTTCAATGACCACGCTGTCGACGAGACATTAAACCCTTACTTTCCTTCATTCTCTTTAGAGCAGAGGTTTCCAACCTGTGCTCCACAGGACACAACTGATCTGCTAGAACTAAAATATGGTCCGCAAAAGATATAAAAATTTCCCAATGCTATTCAGTCTGTACATTGAGCAAGCTGTATGAGAAAGCAAGGAGAAATTTGGAGAAGGGATTAAAGTTCAGGGCGAAGAAATACAAATTTTGCAGTTTGCCGATGGTTTTGTCACTCTGACAGAGCCGCAAGGGATCTCCAAGAGCGACTAAACGGAATGGACAGAGACTTGAAAGGAGATATTACAGATAAAGGGGGAAGCTGATTGTTTCTATGTGAAAGGCGGGTTTTGCCAGGCTCTTGGGTTCCCCAGCCGGCCGGCTAACAGGTAGTCACGGTTTTGCTAATGTGCTTGGAAACAGGAAGCGCTCTTGGCTGAGCGAGGGCGTCTATTCAAAATTGCACTGAAATACAATATAGCACCACACATTATTCTAAAAAGCCATATAAAATCAGGGAATGATTATACGGCAAATATAATTATATGTATGGATTCAGGAGACTTGGGAGAATCAAACGCTGTAATTACAATTTCAATATCCCTTACGGATAAAAAGCCAACAAATCTCAGTATATTTACAATTATTGATACGTAATGTTTATCAGTAACAGATTAAGATGCAAATGGGCAGCATTGCTCCACGCTACCTATCTTAAGAGACGTACCACATTATTTCCGTATTCTTTCAATAAACTTTGTTTTACTCTCTTGTTCTGCTTTTCGTTGAGGTAATAATATTCTTGTGTCAGAACATAGATTCCACCACAGAAACACAAGACATGAACCCAGCAAAGTGCTGAAAACCCGGCGTTGCCCGGGTATTTATTTGTTTATTCCTGCCGTTTTAAGGTATATATTCATTTGTATAAGGGCTGTATGTCTGTAAATTACAATCATTGTATTCCCAAGAGATTTTACAGTTAATTGTCAGTAGTAGAGAAGTAATAGATCAAAACTTGGCGCGTGATGGGGAGGTTTTCCATGAACGTTACTGTTTATGTACTCATATCTCATGAACTACGTGTCGTACTGTGATACAATTTAGAAGCTACATTCAACTATATATGTGTATACTGTCTTAAAATTTCCTGTAGCTTCAATTTTTAGTGTTCAAATTATAAACTGTAACGTCATACCGAGAGCCGTAGTTTTACTCCATAAACAGTAGAAAAGTAGTAAGCGAGAAACTTTTTTCCTTTCATCATTTTGCTATGGTTGTCAGCGAGAAAAAGTTTAATAAAGGTTTGAAATTATGTTTAAAGTGTGTTGCAAGTCGCTAAGTACTGTCATTTTCATACAGTGTATTTCGAAAGTCTCGCGGCATTATATGGCATTTTTTGCGATTTCTATTGGATATGACGTAATATCTTTTGAACCATGTGCCGTATATGATTCTTAACCCTGCAGCAATTGTACCTCACGGCAAGGAATGTGTGTACCAAATTTGGTTGAAATCGGTCCGGTGGTTTAGGAGAAAATGAGCAGTATTGTAGCTAAATGCAGCAGTTTTCTGCGCATCTCATTGTTTATGACGTCATATCTCGTGAACTATGTATCGTACGTGATTCTTACACTCATGGCGACCGTTCTCATGGATTGAAGCTTACGTCTGCAAAATTTCATACAGATTGGAACAAAATTGTAGATTTCTATGCAACACGTACAAATATACGGACACTCTGCTTTATATATTAGATTTTATTACATTTAATATTATTCTTAGCAACGTTCGTTTTTTATGTTGTACACTGCCACTAAAATATTTCATAGCCGACTAAAAATAGTAGATATGCAGCAGATAATTTATAGATAAACAATTATAAGTATTTGTGGACAAGAACTGAATATATTTCTATAAAAAGCCATGATAAATTAAATATTAATTGTGTAGCTATATTTCGACGGCGGCAGTATATTTGAACAGTGAGACGCCACGCTTAATGGCTATCTGAGCAAAGAGCTTCAGTCTCAACAGTTTTTTAGTATTGTAAAATATATATTTGTTTGTTAAATGTAAACAACATTTGTAGGGAGGTGATCAAAGCATTTAATTCTGTGATATTCAAATGTATAATATTTTGGTAGGAAAATTGTATTTTAAAGATGAGGCGTTAGGATGCACGGAAGGATATAATTTTGGGAGCAGGGAGCATGCTTTCGAATGCTTGGGAAGGGGACTCGTGTAACTTGTACGTGGTGGTGAATGGTTGTGACGTGACGGTCTGAAGCCGCGTTACAAACTTGTGATTTGAAGAGATGGGCATGTGTGGACTTAGAAAATTTACGGGACTGTGACTGCAGAACTTGGTCTCTGGTGAAAACTGATAAACTATGCACGGTAGTAGGGCTGTGGAACTGTGATAATTCAGCAATCGTGTACTCGTGTGATTACAAACTGTGTTTTATAACAAATACTTTCATCACGGATTAATTTGGAACTGCAATGTTCGATGGACTACACTAATTTACGAGTGATAATTTGGAACTTTTACTCTAGAGTGCGTGTGATACTTATTGTGCCTCTCATGAACAAAAAAAAATGTTCAAATGTTTGTATAGCTTATGGGACTTAACTATGGGGTCACCAGTCCCTAAGGTTACAAACTACGTATGACCTAACTAATACTAAGGACGGCACAAATATCCATGCCCGAGGGGGGATTCGAACCCCCGACCGTAGTGGCCGTGCAGACCGTGACTGGAGCGCCTCAGTCCCCTCGGCCACCGCGGCCGGCCTCTCATGAACAGTAGTAGGAGAAATATTTAGTTATTTACCGATGTATAAAGTAGGACCACCTCCGCGTTTCATGTCTAATAAGAGTAATGAACTGCATTTATAAAGAATTACTTCGTGAGTGAATCACTTCTTTATCTTAGAATCAATTTTGTTGGTCATTCAGAGGTTTAATTAATGTTTATTAAATATATTTTCACATCATCATATGCAGATTGGCTAAACTACAGATTAATTATTGATCTTGTTTAAACAGATTGGGTAGCTGTTTAGGGCATAGAAGCTGACATACATAATTCACCCCTATGAACAGAGACAACGAGCCATAAACGCTTTACTACCCAGAGTTATGTATTCCCCAATTCTTATTGGTGAGTACCGATAGGAAGGTCGCAGCGTGTAAGATGAACATTAACAAGAGCACAACAAGGGAAATGGAATGTAGTATCCGAAACTCAGGCGATGCAGAAAAAATTAGATTACGTAACAAAAAGATAAAAGAGGTAGTTGGATTTTGTTCAAGTTCAAGTATAGCTTATGGGACTTAATTACGGGGTCATCAGTCCCTAAACTTACGAACTACTTATGAACTAACCAACACTAAGGACGGCACAAATATCCATGCCCGAGGGGGATTCGAACCCTGGACCGTAGTGGCCGTGCAGACCGTGACTGGAGCGCCTCAGTCCTCTCGGCCACCGCGGCCCGCTGGGTTTTGTTACTTGGGCAGTATAATAACATACGATGGTTGCAGTACAGATGATATAAAGTGCAGAATGGCAATGGGAAGAAAAGCGTTTCTGAAAAAGAGCAATTTGTTTACATCGAATATTAATGTAAGCGTAAGGAAGTCTTTTCTGAAGGCATTTGTGTGGAGAGTTGCCTTGTACGCAAGTGAAATATGGACGATAAATAGTTCAGACAGGAAGAGGAGAGGACATTTTGAAGATTAGGTGGGCAGATCGAGTAGATCGAGGAGGTACTGAACAGAATTGTGGAGAAAAGAAGTTTCTGGCATTCCTTGACTAAGAAAAGGGATCGATTGGAGGACACATTCTCAGACATGAAGGAATCATGAATTCAGCATTGGAGAGAAGTGTGTGGCGAGGGAGAGCAAGAGACGAATACAGTAAGCAGGTTCAAAGAGATGTCGCGTGCCGTTCTTATGAGGAGATGAAGAGGCTTGCTCAGTATAGAGTAGGCTGGAGAGCTGCATCAAACCAGCCTTAGGACTGAAAAGCAAAACAACAATTCATTTTAAATTATTAACTCCCTGTTATGTAATCAGTCAATTGTACTGTATTACCACAATAACTTGACAACATCAATGCTGATCACAGAAATGGATGAAATCGATCCAATTTGGAATATATTCATTTATCTCCTAGTGTTGCGAACGCTTATTGGATTCCAAAATGATAGAAATTGTAGGCGCATTTGAATTCATCCTCAAAAATATGACAGAAATCGCCTTCCTCAGAAATCGCCTTCCTTTTATCTTACAAGTTTCTCCTCGACTTCATTTCTTGAACAAAGATTTCCTGCTTAAAATCAAATTCTGGAATAGATTGAAAGTGATGATACACATATAGCATTGAGTAACTGTATTAGTTTTAGATTTAACGAACTTACGATTTTCGCTACGACTTATTTAGCTTGAACAAGGATTTCAGTTTAAAGTAAGTGATAATACACATGTAGCTTTCAGTAACAGTATTAGTCCTAGAATTACCGAACTTTGAAAGTAAGATTAAAACTGTAAAAACACATAGCTGCAAACCGTATTATTAGTTGAAGACATGAAGGATGAAAATCAGTGTGGGTTTAGGCCTCTTAGAGACTGCCAGAACCAGATCTTTAGCTTACGGCAGATTATGGGGAAGTTTTATGTGTGGAACAGGAAATTGTGTCTATGTTTTATACATCTAGGAAACGCTTGTGAACGTGTTCCTAAGAGGAAGCTATTGTCAGTCCTGGAAGATTATGGAATATGAGACAAACTTCTGCGGGCAGTTAAAGGTCTTTACGTAGAGTGTCAAGCAGCAGTTACGAGTTGATGGTAAACTGAGTTCATGGTTCAGGGTAATTTCAGGGGTAAGACAAGACTGTAACTTATCACCACTGTTGTTCATACTGTTTACGTTGCATATGTTCCAAACAATAGACTGGCAGGGTAAGATTGAAATGGGTGGAAACCAAATAAGCAGTCTCGCATATACGGACGACTTAGTTGTTGTGGTGGCAGACAGGATTGATAGGTTGCAATCTAGTATTTCAGAGCTATATCAGAGATGTAAGGATTATGATATGATTATCAGTATCTCCAAAACGAAAGTAATGTTTGTGGGAAAGAGATGCAAACAGACTGAGTGCCCCAAATAGGAGGAACAAACTTAGAACAGGTGGACAGTTTCAAATACTTATCAGTACCAAGACTAAGTTAGCAGTGCACCGCTCTATCTTTCGACCAACTTTGTTGTATGGGAGTGAAAGCTGGTCGAATTCAGGTTACCTTATTAATAAGGTTAAGGTTACAGATATGAAAGTACCAAGAATGATAGTAGGTACTAATAAACGGGGACAAAGCCATGTGGGTATCCATAACGAGGAAATCAAGGAAAAACTGGGAATGAACACCATAGATGAAGCAATTAGACCAACACGCTGATATTGTGGTGTCATGTTACACGCATGGGAGAAGCAAGGTTACCTAAGAGACGTATGGGTTCGTCAGCAGAAAGTAAGAGGAGACGAGGTAGACCAACGAGAAAGTACTTGGATTCGGTGAAGAATGATTTTGAAGTAACATGCTTTACATCAGACGGGGCGTAAATGTTAGCATTGGATAGGCGATCATGAAGGAATTTTATTACGGGGACTATGCTCCAGAACAAAAGCTGAAAGGCATAATCAGTCTCTAATGACGATGATAGTGTCGTTGATACATATTACGTTTAAGTTTAACGACTAAATTAAAATGTCTGATTAAAGTTTATTTTTAGATCGATCGAGGTGGCCGGAGAGGCACATATAGGTAGAAGGACAAGGCCTAATAGAAATCCCTGGATAACAAAGTGTTCAAATATTTGTATAGCTTATGGGACGTAACTATGAGGTCATCAGTCCCTAAACATACAAACTACTTATGAACTAGCTAACACTAAGGACTGCACAAATATCCATGCCCTAGGGGGGATTCGAACCCCCGACCGTAGTGGCCGTGCAGACCGTGACTGACGCGCCACAGTCCCTTCGGCCACCGTGGCCGGCCCCTGGATAACACAGAACATACTGAATTTATGAGAGGAGAAAATATAAAAATTCAGCAAGTGAATCAGGCAAAAGGAAATACAAACGTCTTAAAAATGATATTCACAGGAGGTGCAGACTGTTAACCGGGCTATGCACGTGAGTACAGTCACCATGGCGTGCGCAATGTCGACACCAGTAACGTGTTTAACCTACTTTTGCAAACTGCAATCTCCCACGGATACGATCGTAGAAATTCAGAACGTAGTCTTGCGGAATGGCCTGCCATGCAATTTCCACGTGATGCCTCAGTTAGACCAGACTTCGTACCGGTCGTGCAGACCGCGCAAGACGACATTTCATCCAGTCCCAAACATTCTCACTGGAGGACAGGTGAGGGGATGGGGCTGGCCATGATAGTTGACGTACAACATGAAGAGCACGTTGGCCGGTACCGATACATGTGCGAGTGAATTGTAAGGGCAGAGAGATACGGGGCCGAAAGCCGGCATTGTGATGTGGGGAGCCATATCCTACACTGGCCGTTCTCCTCTGGTACATTGAAACCATCATTCAACCCGCATTGCTACAGTCCACATGTATCCCGCACGACCAAACGCGCTCTTCAAGGCGTACGTCAACAACACTGGTCAGTAATCCACATACTTTTTATTGAATGATGCATTTTTTGAACAACTGACGGTGTGGCGATGGGGAGTCCTCTCTCCCCAATCGTCGCCAATCTTTTTATGGAGGATTTTGAAGACATTTCTCTTCGCACTTCTTTTCTTAGCCTACATGTTTTTTGAGATATGTGGATGATATTTGTATTGTCTGGCCACACGGGATGGAAGCCCTCCATCGGTTTCTATATCATTTTAACTGTCTTCACCCACGAATAAAATTTTCGATGGAAATTGAACAGGATGGTAAATTGCCTTTCTTGGATGTTTTAGTTCACAAAAAAGAAAGTGGGATTTTGGGGCACAGCGTGTACCGTAAACCCACACATACGGACCGCTATTTCCACGCTACTAGCTGTCATCCACCCCATCAACGGTTGGGTGTTCTACGTACACTCGACAAAAGAGCTTATGCCATTTCTGATTCTGAATATTTGACGCAAGAATTGGATCATCTTAAGGTTGTTTTTAGGCAGAATGGCTATACCAATCATCAAATCACCCGAGCTTTCCAATTCGGACCACCGCGTGAACCACCCACGGACACGTCAAAATCAGTTGCGTTTTTACCTCATGCGGGAAGTATTTCATCAAAAATATCAAGGATCCTTAAAAAATACGGCATCAAAAGCATCTTATTGCCTTTGTCTAAAACCAGAGCTCTTCTAGGATCGGTAAAAGATGGTTTGGGTTTAAGAAAGCCTGGAGTATATAAAATCACCTGCCACTGTGGAAAGGTATATATTGGGCAGACTATTCGTACAATTCACGACCGTTGTGTGGAACATCAAAGGCACACACGTCTGTTCCAACCAGAAAAGTCTGCAGTAGCTAAACATTGTATTAATGAAGGGCATAACATGTCATTTAAAGACACGCAAATTATTGCTCCAGCCTCACGTTATTGGGATTGTGTCCTTAAGGAAGCGATCGAAATATTATCAGATAATCTTATTAATAGGGAAAAAGGTTTTCCATTGAGTAAAACGTGGAATCCCATTTTATCCGATATTAAAAAACAACGGTCTAGTTTTCGACCAGCTTCTTCTTAATTTTCGATTACTCGCTTTGGCTAACTTCTACCGCTGATGGCGCTGCAATACTCTTCACGTCCCAGAGGGCGTTCTTGGACTTCTTACACATGCGCACTAGCCTGTTCCCGCGGTATAAAGTAGCCGCCGTAACTGATATGTCCTCAGTTCCGGCGTGATTGTGCACCAGTCATACCTGAAGATGTCGGCCAGGTGGACCGCCGAAATATCGTATCAGAAGATCGACATAATCCAGCCGCAAACCCGTGAAGAACAACAACATTGGCCAGCACGATCCCCAGGACTGTCCCCAACTGAGCACGTTTGACAACGGATGAAAGGTCATCTTGCGCGGACTGCACGACCGGTACGAAATCTGGCCCAATTGAGGCAGCAGATTGAAACTGTATGGCCGGCCATTCCGCAAGACCACATTCGGCATCTTGTAGCACGGCTGGCTCATGGCCATAGGTACTGAGTTGCAACAAAATTTCATAGCTTGTAGATCACGTCGTAGATGGAATGGGTGGGAAAAGATGACGTATGGTGTAACATATCGCATTCCCGTGAGAAATTGCGCCAATACTGCCTAGACGTATTCTGATTGGCTGCCCCCACCTCTGTATCAGACCCCGCTCTATGATTTTTTTTAAATTATAAATATTAGATAAATTAATGTATAGAACTTAACGTGATTTTGTGTGATTAATGTGTTCACATGATGCTTTATTATGGTATGTTTCATTTATGTAATTAGGCTGTAGTTAACAAAAAAAGTTGAATGTAGAATTTCTAGAAAAAATAGTGGTGCACGCAACGAGCGCTGCCGAGTTGCAGGCAGTCCAACACAGACGGCTTTCGCGTTAACAACCATGCTGCAAGTGTACGAAGATCATGGACAGTATTACATATGTTGCTTCTTGTTTCACGACATATAAATATCATGAAACAACTGGCATCCCTTATTATTTGAAAAGTAGTTACACTTTTAAAAGTTCCACAGCACTTCAGTTCAAGATAGTAGGATCGACGACCTATGCGCTGGTTCTGCGTGGGGACAACAGCGGAAAAGAAGAAGTCAGGTTAGTGAACAGAAACTTTAACTGCACGCATTGACGGTGCATTTAGTTCTACGGCCCTCATGTGCAGTCCTACGTAATCAAATTCAAAAATGTTCAAATGTTTGTAGAGCTTATGGGACTTAACTACGGGGTCATCAGTCCCTAAACTTACAAACTACCCATGAACTAGCTAACTCTAAGGACGGCACAAATATCCATGCCCGAGGGGGGATTCGAACCCCCGACCGTAGTGGCCGTGCAGACCGTGACTGGCGCGCCGCGGCCGGCGCTACGTAATCAAATCTTGCAACATTGGCACGAGTGTGGTGGTAACACCTCCGCGGGAAAGTGTTAGAGAGACAGGTAACTTACAAATAACTTTCCATTAAATTTTATCCAACACTCTATCCACATAATATCTCTGACCCCGTCGTAGTCTCTACGATCGTCCCCACGGGAGAAATGCAGCTTTCATTCCTTCCAAAGCAGGGTATACACGGTACTAGAATCGACACTGCGCACGCCCTGGTGACTACACTCACGTGCGACTGGCTTTATGAGATCGTGCGTTGTATACATCCTCAAGAATGTGTCAATAAAATTTCGCTCTGCTGGGTTGACCAATTCGAGGTGTTCTTTCTTGACTTTCCACGAGTGTACGTTATCTATTGGCGGACGACGTTGAAACAGTTATCAGTAGGGGAGACCGGGGCACATTTTGCATAGGGGCAAGTTTTCCAAATCCGTTTATTTTCGAATCAAACAGCTCGATGTTACCACCGGCGATACTCTAGGAAGTAGCAACAAAGCACGCTTCATTTACGAAAGTTTCAGTGTTGTACTAGCAGTCACAACGTCGGTAGGGCTGTTTTCGTCATTTTTGCAAATGTGAGTAAAATTTCACGTTTTAATTGAAACTTAAAATAAACATTCTAGCGTTAAACTTATTATTTTGAGATTGCACACACTAAAAGTGGGTTTCTTTCTTCACGTAACTGTGCATTTGTTTTGTAAATAGCTTACACTGTAACTCATGGACATAGTGTTATAGTTCCGAATATGGCGACGGGGCACATTTTCCGAGTGCATATGGGGCACATATTCCTTATTGCTTTGAGTCTTACACCAAGTCTAAAGCAAATGAAAAGTGTGTACAGTGCATGAAATGGGCGCATGGAGACTGTACGAAAGGGAATGTTCCATTTTTTGTTTGCATACATTGTGATTCAGACAATCAGTAAAAGTATTGTTAAAATGTATGTATTTGTAAAATACTTAAGTCACATATTTTGTAAAACCATTAAATAGCATTTGTTTTTATTTAATGTGGCTATTTTTACTATCCTCTTTTGTAATGTATTGTAAATTCATGATAAAAATAAGTATTCAGTGAAATCAAGATAATTATCTCTGTTTTAACATTGAAAGTATAATTGGAATATTTGCCCCTGTACATTTTAAGTAAGCTGAAAAACTTACCCCGCATACGGGGCAAATTTTCCAACGCAACATGGTCAGACAAAACCATTTGCTACCAAGAATGACATTTACTATTTTCAAAAATAACTGTACAAATAAAGGTGTAGGAAATATAATGATCCGCTGTTTACCGCAAAATCGATAAAAATAAGAAGTACAAAAAGAAAAATGTAAAATGGTGGAAAAAGTGCCCCGGTCTCCCCTACACCTACTATCCCCCGTGTGGCATCTGCTGTCATAGGACGTGTCGTCTTTCCAGGTACACTATTTTTCCGGCTGTGTATGTAAGACAGTGGTACTTGTGGCATAAGTAAATAAATGCAGCAATACCCTCGGTTAAGGCGTGTATCGGTGTGGATGCGATTACGGAGGAGTGGGCAGAGTTTAGACAGGCGGGTCGGTGAGAGCGCGTGGCAGCCCCTCGCTGGCCACAGCGGGGCGCCTTGTAATGGGCAGTTCCCAGCACGCGCGCCATAATGGCCGTGGAATCAAGCGGACACCAATTTGCACCCTGGCGCGCTCCCCCTTGTTTTTCTTCGCCGCGGGCGTCCCGGTCATCCCCCGCGATCGCTCCTTCGCGCAATACGGGAGCGCTTAACACGAGCCGCTCTCCACAGACAAACCACCGCCCCCGTTTCCGTTTCTAGTTATTCTAAGCTCCAGTTACACCAGCGCTTTTCTTGTTTCATACGGGCATTTGGGGCAGCGCCATCGGCGTTTATTATTGCTCTTCATGTTGAAGCCCTTATTTTGGTCCGTTTGCTTTATAAATATTTAAGTTAGTTGCTTTTGCATAAGTATCTGCCTTGAGCAAAACACTAGTTTTTTTGTTTTTGCATGCACATACATGTTTCACTACAGTTGTAGCATCATCAGTGGGTCGTTTTTATTGCTTTAATGTGAACAACAGAAAATATTTTTGGTTTTTAAAATGTTCAAGTGTTTGTGAAGCTTATGGGACTTAACTACGGGGTCATCAGTCCCTAAACTTACAAACTACTTATGAACTACTTACGAACTAGGACGGCACAAATATCCATGCCCGAGGGGGGATTCGAACCCCCGAACGTAGTGGCCGTGCTGACCGTGACTGGAGCGCCTCAGTCACCTCGGCCACCGCGGCCGGCTAGTTTTTAAAGTTATTACAAGTTCATCTTTTGTCCCCCTAAAACATCAAACCAACCATCAAACCAACAAGTTCATCCTGTTAGTTATAATTGTGTACAAGAATTTCATATATGTATATATACCTTGTTTTATATCTTGGACCGGTCGCAGTGGCCGAGCGGTCTGCGGCGCGCCTGTCACAGTCTGTACGGCCGCTATGGTCGGGGGTTCGAATCCCCCCTCGGGCATAAATGTTTGTGTCGTCTTTAGTATAAGGCAGTTCATACGTAGTTTGTACGTTTAGGGACTGATGACCCCACAGTTAAGTTCCTTAAGCTAAACAAACATTTAAACATTGAATTATATGTTCGATTGGTTGGTTTTCCTACATCATCCCTGCACATCTTTGCTTACAGTTCGTCATCTGCAATCATACGGCACTTATATACAAAACTGTTTGTTGTTGAAATATTTGATCTGATTTCTTGTGTTGTTTTAAGGTTCAAAATTCAAACCTCCCACCCCCAACACAGTCAACTGTCAACTCCACCCACCATTTTGCCAAGATTCAAACTTCCCACTCAAAACATAGTCCTCTCTACTCCATCCGCCATCTTGTTTTTAACAGTTCACGAACATTAACACTAAACACTGAAGTTCTCCTATTCTGCTTCTTTACTCCACCGATGAAGCCACCAACAAATGTAAGTTGAACATATTTCATTAGCAAACAATAACCCCCCCCCCACACACACACATACAAAGAGAAAGAGAGAGAGAGAGAGAGAGAGAGAGATGCCATGCCATTCACGTAAAATTAAGTAGTAGTACCAAGAAGACACGTGAAGCAGACGATTCGAGAAATGCGTACCGTTTGAACGCTTATTCGTAGATCGACGGTCTAACACAAGGAGCGCTGCAGCTGACAACGACTTCCTTGTGCGTGTTGCACGCCTCGTATAGAAAGGGCTTTACGGGCTTCTTTGGTAAGCGCGAAAGCCTCAGAGAGATGAGTAGGAAATTCCAGTGGCAGACGCTGCAAGAGAGGCGTTCTGTATCGCGGTACGCGCTTTTTTCAGTGTTCCGAGACCAAATATTTCATGAAGAGTCAACCAATATATTGCTTCCTCCTTTGTATATCTCGCGAAGCGATAAAAGGATAAGACGAGAGAGATTAGGGTCCACACAGAAGTATAAAGGCAATCATTTTTTCCGCGACTGAGGAGGAAGTGACAATGGTACCCCAGCCACATACCGTCTGGTGGCTTGCGGAGTATGACTGTATTACTAAGATGCGAGGTTTCATCGCAAACAATCTGTGAGACGCTAGTGCGCTAGCGGCCTTGCCGCATGGCTGGGCGTGGCTTCGGCAGTGGGCGTGTGCCATCATTAGTTGCCGCCTGCTGCCGCCGTAATTGGAGCGGACGGCCCCCTGACGTCACGCTGTGTGGGAAGCGCGCTCGGGCGTTTCGTTAAAACGACTCCGCCTTACGACTTACAAAGTGGGCCACGTGACTAACCGGCCGGCGGTGCAAAATGCCCCAAGGGGGAAACGCAAAGTCACGGAAATACCACTGTGGGAAGCGAGACGGGCGCAGGATTTATTCCTCCCGCGGTCAGAAAAATAGGACTGAATCCTCCCGAGCCTGCAAGGGTGTGGAAAAGGACGGGACTGAATCCTCCCATAACCTGTTTAAGCAGGATTGGTGGCGGCTCGAGACCAGAGTGTGTGGCCAGACATTTATGAATATTCCAGGCAAGCAAAGCTATCTAGCATATGAGAATTAAACCCCAGTTAACTTTAGAGTCAGAGTAAACGTACAGTAATATCACTTTGGTTCTTACAATCTAAAGATCTGTGCAACATTTTCAGCAGTTGGTAGACAAGTTTATTTGATACAGTGTCGAATTATAAACAGAGGACAAGGCAGGCTAATTTTTTTCCTAAGGAAGAAGAAATTCTGCTTTCAACGGGAGGGCGGGACATGAGTCTCATTGAACTGGCTTGACTTAACGTGAATAGAAGCAAGTTATGAACATCTGTAGTTTCTAATAAAATTTACCTTGATAGGAAATCGGAAAATAGGAAATATTCCTGAAAGACGTTCGCGGATATTGTATGTATTATGAGCAATACTGTTAAATGTGGTGCTGGGGCATAGTAGGTAAGCGAACAAACTGCTATTTTTGCGACTCGGGTTCGATTCCCACTAGAAGCTTAATTTCATTTATTAAATTTCTTGCCAAATTAAACTTTTAATTATAAAATTATAAAAAGACTATCCTCAAACTTGGAGGTAATAAGTAGGAAAAGGTAACACGATAAAAAAATTCCATTAATCAACGCCGAAACGTGAAAGAGATAAGGAAAGCATGAGGCCGTTATAAACAAGTACAACGAAAACATTACAACAATGGAGAAAGACAGTTGTATTCGCGTATTTTTCACAAAAAATTGTTTATTTCTAGTGATATCTGGGTAAAAAGCTTCCAACGTAAACATTGCATAAGACAACAACAACAACAACAACAAAAAGACCAAATTCGTCTGCAACTCTGATGTTGCAACTCTGGAAGAAACGGTAGGAGCAGTAGAGAACTTACGCATGGAGGCGAGATATATAATGTCAAACTTCAACAGTTGTTATGTGATCAACACTGACCATACCGGATGACAGTATGAATGAACGCTGAACACTGGTTGGTGGGGGTGGGGGCTGGGGGCTGGTACCTGCAGGAAGTGCCACTGTGCTACAATAGTTCGGGAGGATTCAGTCCTGTCCCCTGTTCGCCTATCTGCCGTTGGGAGGATTCCGTCCTGCGCCCAGCGAGACACTTCTCCGCGTTGCGCTAAAATCGTCAAAATGTTCAAACGTTTGTTAAGCTTAAGGGACTCAACTACGGGGTCATCAGTCCCTAAACTTACAAACTTCCTATGAACTACCTTACACTAAAGACGAAACAAACATCCATGCCCGAGGGGGGATTGGAACCCCCGACGGCGGACGGCCGCATGCACCGCAACACGGCGCTCCAGTTGGCGCGGCTAATCCGCCGCGGCTAAAATCGTCACTGCGTTTGTTATGTATACATAGGCGTCCGCAAGGCGAGGAAAGATGGGTCATTGCCCCCTCCTGGAACTGGAGAGCACGGACTCATTACCGATGTTTCTGGAAAGAATTATCTGTGGCTGTAAAAATGTTCAAATGTTTGTAATCCTATGGGGGCCAAACTACGTTGGTCATCAGTCCCTAGTCTTACAAACCACCTAAACTAATCTAAGGACAACACACACATCCATGCCCGAGGGAAACCTCGAACATCCAACGCGGGGACCGCGCGATCCGTAACGTGGCGCTGCAGACCGCTCGGCTACTCGTGCGCTGCTCTGTCGCTGTATTACAACCTCTGAAAATAAAGTTCAGTGAATAGTCCTGTCACTACGGTCGGGGGTTCGAATCCCCCCCCCCTCGGGCATGGATATTTGTGCCGTCCTTAGTGTTAGCTAGTTCATAAGTAGTTTGTAAGGTTAGGGACTGATGACCCCGTAGTTAAGTCCCATGAGCTATACAAACATTTGAACATTTGAATAGTCCTGTACCATTAACGTAGAAGAACTATGAGCTACAGTTACGTTACTGTCCTTCGAAATAGTTAAGTCCCACAACACCCCTGATTTCTGCGATATATGTCCTGGAAACTTTGCAAGAAATCTTCCTTTGGGATGGTGTTAAAAAACCACGTCACGTGTCATTGGATGTCAGGAATATCGTCAAATCCTTTTCCCTTCAAAGCGAGTTTATGTCGAGGGAATAGGAAGAAGTCTGGAGGATTTATATCCGGCGAGTAGGGTGGATGTTCAAGTTGCGCGACAACGCTCGCCCAATCACAGCCTGTATCGTCAAACAGTTCCAGGCAAAAAATAAAGGCTTGATACAGTTTGAACATCCACCAAATTCCCAGACTCCCAATCCTCCAGACTTCTTCTTATTCCCTCGACTCAAACTCGCTTTGAAAGGAAAGAAATTTGACGACATGCCTGACATCCAACGAAACTTGACGAGGCTTATGACACCATATCAGTGGAAGACTTTGTATAGGACATGCATAGTGCACAGGTGCATATTATGGGAGCTGACCAGTGACGGCGCGTCCTATGTGTTCACTTAATACAGGCGACAGTGGCCGCAGCGTTGCAATACGCATGCGCGGCTGAGGTTCAAATTCTCTTCCGAACGCCCTGGAGACAATATATGGGCAGGGAGGGAAACACCGCTTTTAACATTGACATTGGATCTGGCAGACACACCAGCTCCTGGCTAGTCGAGCTCTGGCGGTTACGCACGAATGGTCCCGAGAGCTACTGCGCACCTCGCCTTGCGCATTGGCAAATAATTCATGAAGGCAACATGCGCCCTTCATATTTGTTAGCATTGAAGATTTGTCAAAAACACTTCATGTTTGGTAAAATAACTTATAACTATCAATTAAAAAAGCTACAATTGTAAACGCCTTCAGAAAATCTGATATGAATAATAATAGTCACCACTCTCCACCTAACAAGAATAGCCGTGTTGGTAGCCCCATCGCGTTGTAGTGTTAAAGGTAGTGGGTTCGAGCCTGACAGCAAGCTTTTTTTTTAACCCAATCTTCTTTTTAACAAGTACTGCCACATATATTTGGATGTTTTGGCGAATGTGTTGCGATTTTGAGGGTAAATGACATTTATACAAATATTTAACTGTTTGAAAAGAGATGGGGGAGAGCAGCCTTTGAGCATGCCTGAGGTTAGAGGGGGGGGGGTGCTGCTTACAGTGTCACGAGCCTAGAAGATAGCTTATCTGTTCATGGTAACATTCATTTTGTTACGGTCACTTAACAGTGTAATCAGTTAATTGATTTTTCCGTCGGTACTTGACAGAACATGATAATAATATCAAAAAGGAACAACTTCCTGATGTTCTGCAAACTTTTTTATTGGTCACAAACCGGCTTTCGGCTTCTTAGGCCATCATCAGGTAACAACTGAATGTAGTACACATCTTTGAAAACATGTGTACTACATTCAGTTGTTACCTGATGATGGCCTAAGAAGCCGAAAGCCGGTTTGTGACCAATAAAAAAGTTTGCAGAACATCAGGAAGTTGTTCCTTTTTGATATTAGTGTAATCAGTTCTTACTGTGTCTTAAAGTTTATGTGCATATTCTTATATTCTTGGTGTTTATTATCAAATTAAAATGAACAAAGTTCAGTATCTTTTCGAAACAATTTTCTCAGCTTTAAGCGCTTGGAGGAGGGGGGGGGGGAGAGAGGCGCGGAAACGTCGACGACCCGAGCGCGTTTGGGAGGGGGAGGGGGCGCACTATCATGTTGCGGCCTCGATTCGGAAAATAGAAAATATCGTAGATCCGGCACTGAAAGAAGTGTAGTCATATGAAGCACCAGCCGCCACTGCAGCTGACGGTAAGGTAACTATGCTTAGTAGTTCATCTACATCAACGTTACAGGACTATTCACCAAACTTTATTGTCGGAGGTTGTATATCGCGAGGTGAAGTTCAGGGTGAGTCAAAAGTCGCAGTACACCCTTTTATTAAAAAAAAAAAAAAGGATAAATTGGGAAGCTTGAATATTCCAGTAAGGTATGGTGACGTGGTGTATCTTTTACAGTATATATATTGAAAATTGACGCCATCTTGAGTATAACAAGGGTAAGGCCACAGACACGTCCAACCGATTCGGCTCAGATTTATCAGGTGGCTTGTGTACATCGTAATAAGACGGACTCTAAGATATTTTGGCTCAACGCCTCCCCGTCATTCGAGAAAATCATCCCTAAAGGTCATCACGAGCAATCGACACAAAATTGACGGGATCCATAGATAATTGTAAATAGAGCGTTTTCATCAGCGCTCTGGTGTGCAGAAGCGCATACATTTCCAGAAATCGAAGAAAGAAACTTTTACAACTGCCGCTGATGTATACGTATGGTAGACGGTTTTCGCCGATAGCGCAACGAAATGTTCAAATGTTTGTATAGCTTATGGGACTTAACTACGGGGTCATCAGTCCCAAAACTTACAAACTACTTATGAATTAGCTAATACTACTGACGGCACAAATATCCATGCCCGAGGGGGGAATCGAACCCCCGACCGTAGTGGCCGTGCAGACCGTGACTGGAGCGCCTCAGTCCCCTCGGCCACCGCGGCCGGCATAGCGCAACGGCCAAGGTAAATGGCTGGGAAGGAGACAGCCCGAGATGGCATTTCGAAGAAAATGTACGATTTTCATTTATTTAGATTGTAGTTTCTCGTATCAGAATTCGTAGGGATAGGACGGTTAATAAGATAAGTAAACCAATAAGGAATGTCAACAAGGTAGGCAAATAAGTTTCTCAAACTACTTGTATAGTGAACAACTAAAATGTTATGACTGGTCCCTTAACAATGGCTCTTCCACTCATCGCTTCGTGTCCTCAATTTTCTTCGAACAACCAGATGGATGGTACCTGTCATATAACTATTCGAAACAAATATACTAGCAGCCTCAAGAACATCCATTGAATGCAATCTTCCTACAGTTACACTGTTCCTTCTAAAGAGTCAGCGGAAAACAAAATTGGTTTACAAATAAAAATATGTCTTTTCGTGAATTAATTTTGATATCGGGTTCTTCCCTTCTCAGCCAGTTCGTTTGGCCGTTTCGCTCTCGGCGAAAACCGTTTACCGTGTGGATATATAACGGCAGTTGTAAAAGTTTCTTTGCTCGATTTCTGGAAACGTGTACGTGTACATAACCCATCCATGTTGATGAAAAATGATCTATTTAGATCATCTATCAAACCTCTCAATTTTGAGTCCACTGCCCGTCACAACCTTTAGGGGTGATTTTCTCAAAAACGGGGGAGGGGAGGTGTCGAGCCAAAATATCTTCGAATCCATCGTTTTAGGTTGTACACAAGCGACCTGTCAAATTTTAGCCGTGCCTGACACCTTCCCTTTGTAAGTGACTTTTTATTTTTTTATGAAAATGGGGTCGTACGCTTGTACGAACACGTCTTGAGTATTGCTCAAGCGTTTGGGTCCCGCAGCAGATCAGTTTAAAGGAAGACATAGAAACAGTTCAGAGGCGAGCAGCTAGGTTTGTTACTGGAAGGTTCGACCCATGCGCGAGTGTCACGGAAATGCTCCGGCAACTCAATTGGGGATCGCTGGAGGAAAGACGACGTTCTTTTCGTGAATTTCTGTTGAGGAAATTTAGAGTGCTGAATTTGAAGCTGAGTGTAGTACGATCTTGCTGCCGCCTACTTACATTTCCCGTAGTGATCACAAAGACAAGATAAGAGAAATTAGGGCTCGAACGGAGGCATATAGGCATTCTTTTTTCCTAGTTCTATTTCGGAGTGGAATAGGAAAGGAAATGCCTAGTAGTGGTACAGTGTACCCTCCGCCACGCACCTTACGGTGGATTGCGGAGTATGTATGTAGATGTAGATGTAATGAATAATGTCAGCATTTTCTGACAAGTCATCTCTGTAAACGGATTCAACTAGGCAGTTATGATTCAAAAATGTTCAAAACCTTTTATCTGGAGCTACAGACTGGACTGTCTCTATAAAGAAGAGACATTTAATATGAGTAACATGCTATCCCTCTGGTTCAGTTTGTCACATCACTGAACAAGATACCTTATGTAACTTTTGAATCATAACTGCTACGTCGAATCTGTTTACAGGAATGAAGTTGTCAGAAAATGATGATGTTATTTGACATATCACAGGTCCTTTCCATAAAAAAGAAGACTTAGATTCAAGATGCCACCCATGTTCGGTACATACCGTAAAATATAGACCGCGTTATCCATACCTCACAGAAAAAAATCTGGTTCCCCAATTTCTGCAGAATTTTTGAAATAAAAGTGAGTACTGCAACTTTTGACACACCGTATACATAGGCGCCTGCAAGGGGTGGGGTGGGAAGAAGGGGAAACTGGGAAATACAGACTCTTCATACAATGCACAATTCTCATGCGTTTCTAAGAAACGGTTATCTACGACTGTATTACATCGTAAACCTATCAGTGCCCAGTGCGAGGGGAAGTATGGTTCGTGTAACAGTAACTGTCTGCCTCAGCTTTGTTTGGTAGTCTTCAGTCATTGCAAATGAGGAAATTTGCAGAAAATGGCCACAAAGCAGCAGTTCCCAGCGTATTCCTAATCATTTCCGTGTGCAGCCGCCATGGAGTTGCGAAAACGATCCAATCCAACACGCTGCTAGTTGGTTTTGACGTCTGATTGTAGAACAAAATTAACGTAATTCAATAAATTCATTAGCATGGTGAAGCATAAAGTTCTCTAAGCAAACACATTGCTAAGACTCATTCATATACAGTATTGTCAATGATAAGCACGAGAGGATTAGTTTCGCAATTATATATCTGTCTTCAGGAACAATGCTGATTAGGACAAAAATGAGAAATGGACTGTTTAGTTGCAAAAATCTTGTAATTGGTGTATCAAAATCTTTAAAAATGGGAAAGAATAATTTTCAGTATATCTTTCGAAACGTATTACTACAATTTGCAGAAAATAATTCTTTGCTTTTGTTGCTCTCATGGTCTTGACATAACGAAACCTATTTATTTGTGGAGGACGACGAAAAGGCTTTTGAAGTAATTCGAATTCCACCTGTAACTACTAGTTCGATACAACCTCTCGATAAAGAATATTTCGACAGTGTAAAGCATTTTTCTGAGATCATCAGACAAAATAATCTGCGATACCTGTTTGTCATTTCAAGTTTATCAGCGGTACAGTATTCTAAAACTCCAGTCATTTGTGCATTACCAGTTTGCATTGCCACGGCCGCGGTGGAGTAGCCGAGTGGTCTAAAGCGTCTCGCTGCGGAACGCGCGGTTGCTCGCCGTAGAGGTTTGAGTCCCCCCTGGGGCGTGGGTGTGTGTGTTTGTCCTTAGGTTAGTTTACCTAGGTTTAAGTAGTTTGTAAGCTACGGACTGATGACCACGCAGCTTGGTCCGATAGATTTACAAACATTTGGTCATTTTTTATTTATTTATTTTTTTTTTTTTTGCATTGCCACGTTCTACGAAATTGACAAAATATGTCGGGTACGCAGTGCAATGAGCAGAACAACGGCCGGAACCATTTCATACATTTAGTTCTATATAAGAAAACTAGTAGTGATTTTGAAGTGTCTAAATACATTATATTTTACTTTGTCCGCTATGCTTGTAGTAAATCAAAATGTTTGCTTTTGTCATTCAGTAGACACTTCGCATTTTGGGATTGACTATAGCTATTAAACAATGAACTTTCTCACTGAATATACAATATTCAAAAATTGTCATAATGAATGGTCTACGGGGATTTTTATAAAATAAAGTAGGTGCAAGAAATATTTCATTTCCAGAAATTAAAGTGCCGATTGATGGAAGTCTTTTTTAATGTGTCATTCGACACTACCACGATTTGATTTTATCAGCTAGCTATTTTTATAAGGATTACATTTGCAACATTTTAACTGTTGATATGAAGCTATTGAAAAAAATAACTGACTTTTTTATGTAGTTTAGACGTGGTTTTCCCCGGAGCGAACACAAGTTAGCAAGCACGAACCGCACGGGAATACCGAACAGTTCTAGGAGCCATCTAACGATCTAAGGGGATTCGATCCCGCAAACTTTCTGTCCCAAGCCGAGAGCTTTCCCGCTGTTTTCTTCTTCTTCCTGGGGGCGGCGGGGGGGGGGGGCGGAGAGATTGAGGTTCCTCGTGAAATCGGGTAGATTGGTTCTTGCGGAGAAGCTGTCGAATTTCAAAAATGTTCAAATGTTTGTACAGCTTATGGGACTTGACTACGGGGTCATCAGTCCCTAAAGTTACAAACTACTTATGAACTAGCTTATACTAAAGACGGCAGAAACATCCCTGGCCGAGGAGGGATTCGAGCCCCCGACGGGGAACGGCCTCGCGCATCGTAGTATAGCGCGTCAATGCGCTCGGCCGCTCCGCCGCGGCCTATCGAGTTTATACTATGTTGATCGATGAGGTCTTGGCTTAATTATTTATTACTAGCTGAAAACCCGGCGTTGCCCGGGTATTTATTTATTCCTGCCATTTTTCAGGAGCCGGCCGCGGTGGCCGAGGTGACTGAGGCGCTCCAGTCACGGTCAGCACGGCCACTACGGTCGGGGGTTCGAATCCCCCCTCGGGCATGGATATTTGTGCCGTCCTAGTTCGTAAGTAGTTCATAAGTAGTTTGTAAGTTTAGGGACTGATGACCCCGTAGTTAAGTCCCATAAGCTTAACAAACATTTGAACATTTTTCAGGTACATATTCATTTGTATGTATAAGGGCTGTATGTCTGTAAAAACTGTTAGGAATACAGGTAATAGTAAAGAAGTAACAGATTAAAACTTGGTGCGTGATTGGGCGGTTTTCCATGAATGTTACTGTTTATGTGCTTATATCTTATGAACTACGTGTCGTACTGTGATGCAATTTAGAAGATTGTAAAAATATATAACATAGCCAAGATCGCTTATCATCAGTTTTTATTAATGACGACCGGTTTCACTGAACTATGTCAGCATCATCAGGTCAAATAAAATATTTTACAAGGCCATAATCTTGTAATGTCAAATAGTTGTTATATAAAACGATTTACAGTGCATAGGTGCACTATGTCATTATAATAAAACGTAATTAATTACGTTTTATTATAATGACATAGTGCACCTGACATAGTTCAGTGAAACCGGTCGTCATTAATAAAAACTGATGATAAGCGATCTTGGCTATTTTATATATTTTTACAATATTATAAGTGGATCGCCTCCTATAACGTAAACCAACGCAATTTAGAAGGTACACTCAACTATGTGCGAGAATACTGCCTGTAAAATTTACTGCGGCTACAATTTTTAGTGTAGAAATTATAAATTCTAACTTCATACCGAAAGCCTTAGTTTTAGTCCATCGACAGTGGAACGTTATTGTTTACGTGCTCATTTCTCATGAACCACGTGTCGGAATATCATACAGTTTAGAAGGTACATTTAACTATAAGTGTGTATACTGTCTGCAAAATTTCTGGCGGCTCCAACATGTAGTGTTCAAATTATAAATTGTAACGTCAAACCGAGAGCCATAGTTTTACTCCATAAACAGCGGAAAAGTAGTAAACGAGAAACTTTTTTTCTTTCATCATTTTACTATGGTTGCCAGCGAGAAAAAATTTAATAAAGGTTTGAAATTATGTTTAAAGTTTGTTGCAAGTCGCTAAGTACTGTCATTCTCATATAGTGTATTTCGAAAGTCTCGCCGCATTATATGGCATTTTTTGCGATTCTTATTGGTTATGACGTAATATCTTTTGAACCATGTGCCGTATTTGATTCTTAACCATGCAGCAATTGTTACCTCACGGTAAGGAATGTGTGTTCCGAATTTGGTTGAAATCGGTCCAATGGTTTAGGAGAAAATGAGCAGCATTGTCGCAAAATACAGCAGTTCATCGCGCATCTCATTGTTTATGACGTCATATCTCGTGAACTATATATCGTATGTGATTCTTACACTTACGGCGACCTGCTCATGGATTGAAGCTTACGTGTACAAAATTTCATAAAGATTGGAACAAAACTGTAGATTTGTATGCAACACGTACAAACATACGGACACACTGCTTTATATATTAGACATAGGGCTCTGACCGATCGCGAAAAGCTACCGCGCCAGGAACTGCCAACAGCCGCGGCGGAGCGGCCGAGCGCATTGACGCGCTATGCTACGATGCGCGAGGCCATTCCCCGCCGGAGGTTCGAATCCACCCTCGGGCATGGATGTTTGTGCCGTCTTTATTATAAGCTAGTTCATAAGTAGTTTGTAAGTTTAGGGACTGATGACCCCGTAGTTAAGTCCCATAAGCTCTACAAACATTTGAATTTGAACTGCCAGTAAATGTAAATTTATCTTCTATGATATTGGTAGTCGGTAGAATTTGGTTTATAAATTCCGCCCTCAATTGTAACGAACAGACGGAGAAAAACTGCAGCCGACATACAAGCAAAGTTTCGGATCAGTCCCAAAGAAAGCCGGAGATGTAATTCAGTGCAAAGTGCGCGACTTCCACGCATTTCTCGCTTCCATACAAATTGAGAAGCTTAAATTATTCTTTATGTACAACATTTTGCACACATTGTTAAGAACAAGGCGTTTCCCATACAAAATAATCCTCACTGAGTAGCAGAGTGTCGCATCGTGGATCTAACCAGATTGTGTTGTACCCTATATTTCGAATATTAGTTCCAAGAACTAATAAAACAGCAACCATAGACAATTTTCGTTTATCTCGCGTTCTATTCCGTTCTCTCTAGAGTAGAAGCTTATACTGAGATACGTGTGAATTGTAGTGACATTTTTGCGACTGCTCATTCGTTCATGTTCGCTTCCATTCGCTCTTTTGTAAACCAGGCCCTGGGTGCTTAAAATTGCCGTCTGCGCACTGCGGATAATTCCGCAACGGGACGCTGCGTGTCAGACGCTTCTTCTCATTCGCCGACTCGCTCGCTAGGTGGGCAGGACTATACACACCATAGTTATAAACGGATCTTCGAGAGTAAAAAATGAGTAACTTCAATATTTAAAAAATATTAGTACTATTAGTACTCTTAGAAGCTATTTTTACAGTGAATTTCTTTCGGTTATTTCTTCCTGTGTAAAAAAATTTCCGGGTGTGTTTCGACATGTCGGATTGGACCATTCCCTTGTGCGCACGAAAATAAATCATTATGATATTGTTATTTGGCTGTGTTAAGCAACAGTTCTGTAAGACCTACCTCTCACTGGTACAGAGGCGGTCGGGTCCTACTTTCATATAAAACGAGGACAATCTTTTTTCCAAGGTCCGATAGGAAACGACAGGTGAAAGTATAAAACATTTAATTAGCAACAATTAGCCTGTATCTTCTAGATACTTTATATATATATATATATATATATATATATATATATATATATATATATAGTGTATGTGTGTTCTTTTGGACATGTCCGAAAGAACAGACGTCACTTTTTGTCCAGCAGCAACTTTACCCATATGCAGTTAATGTCATATATTCCGTGAATATGTTCTAGAAACTTACCTATATAGTCGTGGCTCTGACTGAAATACTTGTTATAGCGTGGTATGAACTTTCCAATGTCCTCGTCATAGACTACAGACGCCACTGCTTTCCGCCGCGCGAAGATGGCCGTGCGGTTCTAAGCGTCATGTCAGCAGTTTCGAATCCTACCTCGGGCACGGGTGAGTGTGTTCTCCTTAAGAGAAGTCAGTTTAAGTAGTTTGTAAGTCTAGTGAGCGATGACTACAGTCGTTCGGTCCCATACGTTTACAAACGTTTAAACATTTCATTTGAACCTGTGCCTTCCGTCAATGCTCTACGCTAGTCTCTAGCTTGTTATCTGTGTCAAAATCACGCGCTCATAGACAGACTTTTTTCTGTGAACAAAGATATGAAAATCACAATGTGGTAAGTCCCGGCTGTGTGGTGGGTGATCAAATATTTCCCATAGAAAATATTGCAGTAGCGCCCTTGTTGCAGCTGCAATGTGCGGGTTTGCATTTTCATGAAGGACAGTTCCCAGGGACAACATTTTTCCACTCATCGTCCGAATTGTATTTCGTACCTACTTTTCTAGTATCTCCTTTTCTACTTGCCTAATTTAAAAAAAGAAAGAAAGAAAGACAGACAGAAACTGTTGAAACTGACTTCCTTCTCTGATCCCCTGCCCCTGACCGTCTGACCGATCGAATTGGAAGAGTGATAATATACGGCCAATGTTTAGCACAGTGGATTTGCATTCGGGAGGATATTGGCTCCGACCATCGAGACTTAGTTTTCCCTGGTTTGAAAGTATACGGCATATTTTCTTCGCAGTTCTTAACAAGCAATCCGAGAGTTAGTTCTGTTTGTAATGATCACGCTGTCGACGGGTCGTTAAACCCCAGTCTACTTTCCTTGCCGTGGTGGAGTGGCCGAGTGTTCTCAGGCGCCTTGCTGCCGAGCGCGCGTTGCTCGCCGTCGGAGGTTCGGGTCCTCCCTCAGACGTGTGTCTGTGTGTTGTCCTTGGGTTAGTTTACGTAGTTTGTAAGCCTAGGGACTGATAACCATAGAAGTCCCATAAATTTACAAACATTTGAACATTTCTGCCTTCCTTCTTCTGGAACGTCCGCACTGTCTCTCCTTTTTTTTTTTTTTTTTTTTTTTTTTTTTTTTTTCCCTTGTAGTATAAATCACTAAAAGCACTAAAATATAGCTCACGTACACTGGCAAAAAGTCTTGCGCGTTTGTTATTTCAAATATAATCAACTTTTTTTAGTTTCATGTTAAGTGACTCTTCCGTCGCTTCTTGGTAGAACAAATTCATTATGAAAATTAAAACACACAGTTTTGTATTTGTTCTACGGGTTTGTTTATTTTGTGAACACAAGTTATTTGACTGAACTTCAGTAAATGTCTGATGTTGGCCTAATAAGCCGAAAATCGATTCACAAAATAAACAAACCCGTAAAACAAACAAAATTCTGTATTTTAATTTTCATAATTTTTTTATTTCCGCTACTGTCCATTCAAATTCCACAATCATTCATTTTATGCTGGCACTTTCGATGGGGGTTGGTCAGTGGGGCCCGCTGAAGTCTGTTTCCGTTGGCTGTCACCTCAGAATCCACTTCTGCCACACCTCTACGGCCACGTTTGTTATGATTTTTTCGGAGTTCCTTTCCCGCTGCCGAACATTGCTATCCCCCATGACAGTTCCGTATTGTGGGTAGCGTGGAAACCAGGCGGAACCACTGAGCACGAGTAACTCTAATGTCGACACACACTTCAGGTCTTGCACTAGACCCTATTGCCTTTAAGGACTCATTGCAAACTCACAACAGAATTGTGTGACTTGATGCGATCAAGAAGCATCGTAGAAACACTTCTACATAAAGACTTTCCAAATCGCATTGAAGTGCATGGCGGAGGGTTAATCCAACCGTATTCATGAAATTTCTCTACCGTTCCGTCTCTAATAGAGCGCGAGAAAAAGGAACAACTAAATGTTTCCGTTTCCGATCTGAGTTCTCTTGTTTTATTATTATGATCATGTCTCCATATGTAATCGGATGCTAACAAAATATGATCGCATTCTGAGGAGAAGGTTGGTGAAAAATGTAGCCGTGGGTTCTGGAGCGTCATGTAGCGGTGCGCGCGATCGCTCCCGCCAGAGTTTCGAGTCCGCCCTCCGGTAAGGGTGTGTTTGTCGTCCTTAGGTTAAGTTAGTTTATAAGTCTAGGGCAGGCTGTTCCAGCTCGCGTGCTCCCACGCGAGCTAAGTAGCGCTCACCTGCGTCACTTCTGCAGCCGTGAGCTGGTGTCGAATGCGGCACCCCATACGGCTGAGGCTGCGCCGAGCGTGTGTGCAGGCACAGAGTAACATATATATTTGTCTGTGGTGCAGGCGAAGCAGCCGGCTGGTTTGTGACGTCACGAGCAACTGCAGCCGTACTGCACTGGCACAACTGTTTTTGAAATAGCTACTACTGAGAATACCATTTTCTCCATGACAATTCGAGACACGCGACACAAGACATCTGGTCAATCCTCAGCGTTATTATAAATACTGTAAAAGCTCTTTGATCCTTAATATCAACTATTTGCTTTCATGACTAGAAATTAATAAAGATTAATAAAGCATGTTTATGGTGACTTTTTTCTTACATTGCTAAATGCTTATTTCATAGAACCAACGTAAGGAATATTCCTTATGAATTGTATAACGAATTTTCCAATTAGTTGTTAATGAAGACGTCACTGAATTTAGAAGTTGTTGCTGGAGTATCAAAAGAAGCCAAATTATGATTGACTGATTTATCAGACTGAATCCCATCCCATTTTCCGCCACATTTATCGTAAATATGGCAATATAGATTTTACAACTAACTTCATAATTAATTCCTGTCTTCGAGAAACGTATGTTTTTCATTTAAGTTCAAAGAAATGAAAATTTTGCGTTTAGGCATAATAGCTTACTTCAGGTAAATTAATAACACACCATGTTAACTGCCAATAACTAGACTTACCAACCGACGCCTGTCTTAAATGTTCACATACAGTAACTCGCTAAACAGTCGCAACCATAAGTGGCATAACGGCCGATCCAGCATTTATCACAAGAATGGCATAAATATTAAGGTTTTCAATTTAGGAAGACAGTGCCAGAAAATACGGAACCAATTGCCTTCCTCATAAAAACTGTGAGACGCACAAGCAAAGAAAAGGGCTGTACGTATATTTTTTTTTCCTTTTTTATTCTTTTTGGAATCTGCGTGCGGTAACTCATAATTAGGCCTACTAACTTAAAGGCGATTAAAATATAACATCGTGAGCCGGCTATGCGGAAGTGGCAATCAGAACAAATTGACAACTAACGTTTGTACAATTAACAAAAGATTTATTGACTATTTTGTCGTTTACAAATTTTTTGCGTCACAAGTAAACAAATATCAGGTGTTATCTTGTGCGCTGCAGCGATGCGCAGCATTCTCTTCATTGCAGGATTCTGAAACAATGACCTTTCCTTGTTTTTCATTCTCTTCATTACACAGAACACCTGCTCAGTAAGTATGTTGACCCGAACATGGACATGAACCCAGCTCCATTCCTATGAAGCCGAGGGAACGTGTCTGCCTTCAAGTTTTATACCACTGAGACACTAAACCCCCCAGGGGGCTCACGGTTCCTTCGTGAGTACGTGCGTGGCGAGCACGGGGCCCGAGCTAATGCAGTCTTCCTTGTTTACTTACCGGATTGCATTAAAAAAAAAAAAAAAAAAAAAAAAAAATCAAATGTTTGTAGAACTTATGGGATTTAACTACGGGGTCATCAGTCCCTAAGCTTACAATCTACTTATGAACTAGCTAAGACTAAGAACGGCACAAATATCCATGCCCGAGGGGGGATTCGAACCCCCGACCGTAGTGGCCGTGCAGACCGTGACTGAAGCGCCTCAGTCCCCTCGGCCACCGCGGCCGGCGACTGCATTTCCTTCCCCCTCCCCTCCTTTCCTATCCTCACTCCTTCCCCTCCCCACCGGGGGACGGATAACCTCGGTAGTTTAGTCCCCCTATCCCAATTAAACAACCCAACCCAGACACTAAACGAACGCTTGTGTTTACTTGTGGCCGCCGAGTACTAGCGTGCGTGACGTCAGCTTCCCCCACCATTGCAAATCCGAGCTGGGGCAGTGAGCGCTCGCGAAGCAGCCTGTTGGAACAGCCTGGTCTAGGAAGTAGTTTTGTCAAAATGTTCAAATGTTTGTTAAGTTTATGGGACTTAACTACGGGGTCATCAGTCCCTAAGCTTAAAAACTACTTATCAACTAGCTAAGACTAAGAACGGCACAAATATCCATGCCCGAGGGGGGATTCGAACCCCCGACCGCAGTGGCCGTGCAGACCGTGATTGGAGCTCCTCAGTCCCCTCGGCCACCGCGGCCGGCGTAGTCTTGTCCCTTAGGTCTATAAACATTTGCATATTTGAAAAAAAAATTCGCTAATGTCGCCGCAACGAATAACGCCATTCTTTTCATGATTCCCACCTCAACTCGTGTATCATTTCGGTGACTCTCTCTCCCCTGTATCTAGATAATACAAAACGAGCTTTCTCTATATCCTGCGTCACTCTCACTTGGTGGTTATCCGCAATGTACAGCAATGCTACGAAACGCACAACTGTAGCGTACGCAATTTCTTTAGTAGAACTGTTGCAACTTCTGCCAATGAAAAGTAGCCTTCGGTTCGTCTTCCGTACAATATATTCCACGTGTTCTTTCCAATTTAAGTTGTCCGTAATTATTATTCCTAGGTATTTACCTGGATTTACGGCCTTCAATTTGACTGATTTGTAGCATACAGGAAGTTTAACGGATTTCTTTTAGAGCTCATATGGATGACTTCACACTTATCATTACTTAGGGTCAATTACCAATTTTTGCACGATGCAGATATCTTACCTAAATTACTTTGCAGTTGCTTTTGATCTTGTGGTGACAGCATCATCCGCGAACAGTCAAGATAGCTGCTCAGATTGTCTCCTAAATTGTTTATATAAAGATAAGGAACAGTAGGAGCCCTATAAAACTTCCCTGGAAAAGCCGCATAGCTGGCCGCGGTGGCCGAACGGTCTGCGGCGTGGCAGTCACGTTCTGCACGGCCACTACGGTCTGGGGTTCTAATCCCCCCTCGGGTATGGATATTTTCGCCGTCCTTAGTATTTGCTAGTTCATAAGTAGTTAGTAAGTTTGGGGACTGATGACCCTGTAGTTAAATCCCATAAGCTCTACAAACATTTGAACCTTTTTGAAAGCCACATATGACTTACTCGATGATTTTAGTCTATTACTACGTACTGTGTCTTTTCTGACAGGAAATAGCGAATCCAATCAAACAGCTGTGGCAATAATCCATAAGCACGCAATTTGATTAGAATACGCTTGTGAGGTAGAGTGTCAAAAACCTTCCGCACAAATCTAAATCACATTTTCACTTTGGTTTGTATTTCACGTGAGCTTGGGTTCGTGTGCGATTATGACGTATTTCAGATACCTTTCTAATGGTACCGTATATATAGTAGCTTTCTGTTTTGTAATTAGATCCTGAACAATGGCTTTCCATAAAACGTTCCTATCTATCTAAACCCCTAGGAATTGGTATGTTTTCACCTCATTCATTCCCTGTACAGTGCAAGGTTTTATTTAATTCACCAGTTATATTCAGAGATTGGTTGCTAAATAATGGGCGAGGGTCATTTTTAAAGTAAGATTAAAATTCGAATTGTGGCAAAATGCTTTGGTCATTGTCCCCTAGACTTACAAACTGCTTAAACTGACCTAAGCTAAGGACAACACACACACACACACACACACACACACACACACACACACACACACACATACATACATATATGCTCGGGGAGGACTCTAACCTCCGAAGCAAGCGGCCGCGCAATTCGATATGTGGTGCCTTAGGCCAAGCAACCATTCTTCCGCGGCTCTTAAAGTAAGAAACGATTCGTAATTGAGTACGAAATACTTTGTTTATAAATGCGGGGAATGGCCGCGTGGTCTGAGGCGTCACGCTACGAATGGGTGGCCGCTTCCGCCGGAGGTTCGAGTTGTCCTTCTGGTATGGATGTGTGTTTTCTCCTTAGTGTAAGTTACTGTAAGTAGTTTGCTAGTCTAGGGACTGATGACCTTAGCAGTTTGGTCCAATAGGTTTACAAACATTTGAACATTTTTATGAACGTAAATTGTATCACAGACTAAGATAGGTATATTCTCCACTTTTCAAGATAGTAACCAGTGGCGTAACTATTGGGGGGGGGGGATGAGGGGGATATAACCCACCCCCCCAGAACCCTAAAAAAAAAGGAAGAAGGAAAGAAACTGTATAACAGCAATCTGGTAAAGGTAAAGATTGGAAACTCGGGGTGTTTTACCACAAGCTTTCATTGGATGGGAGTGAATTAATCTTCAATGGGAGTGGTAAATGGTAGTCTGACCAAAATTTTGCTCGTCAAGCAGATCTATCCCCCCCCCCCCCAAGCCAAGTCGTAGTTACGCCACTGATAGTAACCATGAACATTAAACATTTGTGAAGTCGTGGAATTTGATTTTGCATCTCAGCACAAAGAACTCTGCCGCCTGATCGTTGAATCAGACAGTAAAAATTTCTTTCAATATGTCATCATTTTCCAAACTCTTTCTACCAAGAGTAATATTTTTATCTTGTTCGTCAGTAGTGAAGAACCTATTTTGGCGAATTGTGTCATCAACGTCTTGTGCCAACTCTTAATTAATGACAGAGACAGTCCTGATCTTTCATTATGGGCGTTTGTTCTTCTTTCATTAAACAGTCATACCATTGTCGCACGTTTCTATCATCCATAACAATTGCACCAATAACGTCAACAAGCTGCCGATGAAATTCAGCAGGAGGAACTTGTTTTGCTTTTAAGAACCGAATATCCGAGCGCACTTCGTAATCGGCGGGATTACTTATTGACCTGACGATAAACGAAGCAACACCGTAATGGCGGCTTTGTGACAGACAGGCTATGACTGGCCGACCGTCAACGGATGTCACGTTAGACCAGGGCTGTCCAACGTACGGTCTGCGGGCCACGAAAAATCTGGCCCGCAGTAGCCCGACGAAGTTCTTTTAAATGTTTTTCAGACAGAGCATTAAGTGAGAGCAATGTTTTAAAATTAACCTCCTTTGAGGACTGAGCATATACTACAGCAAATTTCCCTGGCTGAGCAGATCAGCAACGCTCAGACGGTTCTATTCCGTGTAGGGAGATACAAAAACCTTTTCGACCAGCAAATGATAAAGTGACAAAATTTTGGGAGAATCAACAAATGATGGTTGGATTTTTTAGTGGACAGAACTACTAAGTAACTATCCGACCTAAATAGAAAAAGTCCAAACTAGAGAGGAAATCCGCCTTATGGAAGACACCTTGTTTGGTTTATTTTATCATCCAAACATGTTTCGGCACTTATTGTGCCTCTTCTGTGGGTTTTTGCCTTCAATTTCTGAAATTGTTTTACATGTTACTGTTTTTTTTTTTGTATTGTATAGACATTTGGATAGATTGTTTGATTTGAAAATTTCGTTGAATATATTAATAGCACAGTTATTTACATAACTATATGAAGTTATTGGCAGGGTTTAAATGTTGCTTCATTGGTTCCCGGTGTGATGACGCTGCAGGCGATGGGCGGGGCTTATACTCGCAATGTTCTCTCGCTGTTTAGCAGTCGCCACACATGTAGCCCGCTCATCGTCTCGATCCCAACATGAGGTATACTGTTTGTTCTAAATATTGTTAATTCATTACTGTAAGCAAGCAAGCTTAGGGTTCAACGAATTAATTACTGTAAATTATATAAGCTGGAATATCTGGTGTACCTGTTCCCCTGGAAGGAAAATTGTCTTTTGTATTCCAGAAACATTCTGATAACGATCTAGTCAAGAATTAAAACCGGTAACCTCTCGAAACAAAAATTTAAAATTTGTGCCAACTACTCAGATTTTTTTATTCATAATAAAATTTTAACAGTACGATGTTTTTCCAAGGGAAAAATGCCTTTCAAAGTCATTAATAAATGTATACTTGCTTGCATTCGTTATGAGATGTTTTTGTTTGTTTCTAGGAGTTAACAGTGATGATATGACTATGGCCAAATGGGACCTTGATGCAGCTACAGATCTCAGTATATGGGTCATTGTTCATCCAATACCAGTCACTATCTTTATCCAGTGTGAGATGATGGAGAACGATACCAATCGTTGGGATGCAGATTTATAAGTAACACCAATTTATTTCTTCTCATGTACAATTATTCATTACCTTTCTAATTTTTTTCTAGGTGCACAAAATAACAATATTATGAAGAATGATAGTCTGGTTACCCTACTGTAGCTAAGCCTTACACCGACGGACAAGGAAAGAAGGTCCTTGTATTTCAACAATACAAAACACCAAAGACTTGTATGTAATTTTAGAAAGTATTTTATAGATTATTGATATGTCGTCTGTTCTCTCGGAAATGTCCGAAAGAACAAACACCATATCAATAATTGTAAAATATGCCTCAAACAGGAAATTAACAATTGAAATGCGGACGCATTCAAATGCTCGATCTCTTGCTGGAGTCCAGTATATGCTGCGAGCTAAAGGAATAATGGGCAGGAGGCTAGAGGTTGAGAATTTGGGTTAGAAGGCAAGCGTGCCTGGATAACTTAATTGGTTACGGCGACCGCTGGCCCAAAGTGGGACATCCGGTTTCGAATCCAGGTACAGCACAAATTTTCAACTTCGCCGTTGAATTTATTGCAACGTCCCGAATCGTTCGAAATGTTTCAGTATTTCGAAGTCGTAAAATTACAGCCGTTAATGTCAACAATTGGTGTCTTTTATTTCGGTCATGTTCAAATGTTTGTTAAGCTTAAGGGACTCAACTGCGGGATCATCAGTCCCTAAACTTACAAACTACTTATGAACTACCTTATACTAAAGACGACACAAACATCCATGCCCGAGGGGGGATTGGAACCCCTCACCGTAGCGGCCGTGACTGTCGCGCCGCAGACCGCTCTGCCACCGCGGCCGGCTTTTCGGTCATGTCCGACAGAACAGACACCATATCAATAATTGTACAATTTGCCAACAACTGCTAACTGCAGCGGTGGAGTAGCCGAGCGGTCTAAGGCGCCTCGCTGCGGAGCGCGCGGTTGCTCGCCGTCGGAGCTTCGAATCCTCCCTGGGGCATGGGTGTGTATGTTGTCCTTAGGTTAATTTACCTTAGTTTAAGTAGTTTGTAAGCTACGGACTGATGACCACGCAGTTTCGTCCGATAGATTTACAAACAAACAACTGCCAACTGACAATTTCAGTGCGGACGCATTCAAACGCTCGATTTCTTGCGGGAATCTAGTATATGCTGCGAGAAAGAGGAATCAATGGGCAGGAGGCTAGAAGCTGAGTAGGAAAAATGCGTGGATAGCCTAATTAGATGCCGGGTGCGGTGGCTTAGAGCGCCCAGTTAGAGAGCTCAAAGTCCTTTGTAACAAAATAGCTGAGCCCAATACTCGACGAACGTGAAGAAACTACTGCGAAGCATGGATCCATTTGAAAAAAAAAGTTGTTTAAGGAGACCGCTGATCTGAAACGGAAAATCCGGGTTCGAATCCCGGTCCAGCACAATTTTTCAACTTCGCCGTTGAATTTTCAATATTTCGAATTCGTATTATTACAAATATGTGCATATCTATTCAGAATTTGTACTCAAGATGAGGGCCTACCACGGTCTGCCAATTGCACGCGGGCCAGACGGGCAGTCCTAGAGCGCCTCTATGGGGAGACAGTGGCCGGTGCCCGCCATGCTTTTACCAGAGTGCGCGAGGGAGATATCAGAAATGCAGACACTTAACGATTGACATAAGGCATCAGTTCGACGTATTGAGGACAGAGCAGATCTTCTAGCTTAAAAATCAGTATGTGATTAAAACAAATACCATTCGTCTATGTTTATATATACCTAATAAATTTCTGAGCAAATGAAAGTCTCGTGAAACAGTGTCCGCCGAAAGTTAATATATTTTACGATGTTCTCTAACAATGAAGGTGGCAGATGATTAATAAGAATAAGAGATACTTCATATTATGTATCCCAATGAAAGTGATGCTATCTCAGTTTTTTTTCTGTCTGCATAGGCCTATCCATTGCTGAAGTTAGTATACTCTTATCGCTTTCCGCCCCCATGTAATGACTGCATTTTAACCCACATAGCGCTAAATTATTTTTGTTTAATTTTTTTTTATCACGAACTATTAATTACCTTCATATTACTGTACAAGATCATTATAAGAGATTTTTTCACTATCACGCCATTAGTTTTGAAATACTGCAGTTCTTTCTGGAATTACGTCAAAATGAACGTTTTTAAATTTAATTTGATGAATCATTATTATTAAAACAACATTTAAGATGATTATATATATAAAATCTCAAAATTGAAGAATGTTCAAGAAATATAAACCTAACTACTGGAAAGTCTTCAGTATCTTCTGTTTGAACCTCAACTTTGCATCTGTATCCAACCAGTTTGCAATTGACAATACAAGCTAAAATTGATCTGCAATGCGAGCAGGGAATTCAAAGAAATAAAATATGACACTGTACACGAATTCTTACAGGCAAGAATAAAACAGTAAGCTGCAATTCTTCTAGAAGGACGTCAGCGCTATTTGGATTAAGTGTGTTCCTGTCGATCTTATGACTTTTCCTACACCGGGAATTGCCAAAAACGTCATTCTCTACATACTTTTAGGAGCACAGTACCACAGAAAATCGGAAAAATATCAATACTTTCTCTACTGAAACAGCAGAAAGGACTCAAAATACGTAACTGAATATGCACGACGATTCAGTCGTCTTCCTGCCCTTTTCGGTTTATATACCGTAACCAATATAAGGTCAACGGCCGAGCCGCGATGGATTCACCGGTTCCTGCCAGATTACCGAGCGTAAGTACAGTCGAGCGTGGCCAGTGCTTGGATAGCTAACCGTCGGGAGACGCAAAGCGCTGTTGACAATTTTCGCTTTGCCTTACAGGAGAGGGGTTAGTGGTCCTTGCATCAATGTCCTACATTAAATTCCAAACCTCTCCGCAGTGTCTCATGGAGTGAGGCCATGGGACACTGTTAATGTGAACCGTCCGTGGGATGGGGACGTTAAGCTCGGCGGCCCCCTTGGTGCTTTTCGAGAGAAGTAGGCTGTGTGCTGGCGCAACGGGTTTCACCCTCTCCTATCATCCCCAACACGAACACTATACCACACACGCACCCATTACAGTCACCTACACTTAAACACACACTTTTCGCACACAGTTGTCACACTTCGCTAAGAAAAGGTGCCTTCGGGCGCGGAGGATAGGAAAACCTTTCCAATTAGGCGGCTGAACCTGCCCTTCGGGGTCTCCCAGCCATCCATGCCATACGACTTTACTTTTACCAATAAAAGGATTATGAGGAATGCAGGGAATAGCTTTGGTCGCATGAAATCTTTATTGCTTTTATTTCTGCAAATCGATTTCGGTCACCGAGTGGCTATCTTCAGTGCTGAAAACACACCAAAAAATAAACTAAAAAAGTCTACAGAAAATAGAAATCAACCTTTTTTCCAATCAGTTAACATAAAGAAAGCTTCTAATTACATACCGGTACCAAGAACAGGATGCCCAGTGGGTCCATATAACTAGTAACATTCATCAATAACTAAATTCATAATAGAATGCTGTCATGGTCCAAGCAAAACTGATTAGTCACAAATTTCGCACATTAGATGCACGTGTGCAGTGACTCCTAGCGCCCTCTGTATGAATTACTGATTACGGACTTGGTTAAAAAATTAAAATTGAGCAAATTTACATAATTTAAAACAGGAGCGGATACAGGTTACAGACCATAAAATAACAGTGTACAATGAAATAATTTAACCAAAATGTTCGTAATGTAAGCAAACATGATTTACAACTACTGACACTACTGAATGGGATGTTTAGTGTCCATTTACGTTAATGTTCTGCTGATATACGGTTCCTATTCAATGTACATTCTTGTTTGCAATATCCGTACGCCACAATGGTATCTGGCACTGACGTGATAGAGTTATGAAACATTACGTCAACAGAGGTCACTGACCCTCGATAGTACTTACTTGTGATAACAGAAGGCGTTGATATACTCAAAATACACTTCGTCTTGCCGGATGTGGGAAATACATTTTAATTTTTAACTTTTTTGTTGTTTTTACCTTACCCTACGGATTTTACTGTCATTTGTATACTGTATACGTGTAAGAGAATGCTGTACTGTCATTACTTTCGTTCTGAAGATAAATGTAGCACAGGACGTCTTCGCTTGATATTTAGCTTACATTGTGAACCTCTTGGTAAAATTAATTTATTGTATACTTATTTTATGGCCTGTAACCTGTATCCTTTTCAGTTTTAAATTTTTAAATTTGATGTAAATTTTCTCAGTTTTAATTTTTAACCAAGATTGTAATCAGTAATTCATATAGTCACTGCACACGAACAGCTAATGTGCGAAATTTGTGACTAATCAGTTTTGCTTGGGCCATGACAGCATTCTATTATGAATTTTCTTATTGATGAATGTTGCTAGTTATGTGGGCGTACTGAGCATCCTGATTTTAGGTACCGGTATGTAATTTGAAGCTTTCTTTATGTTATTTGATTGTTAGAAATGTTGATTTCTACTTTCTGTACACTTCGTTAGTTTTTTTTATGTATTTTCAGCACTGAAGATTTCATGCGACCAAAGCTGTTCCCTGCATTCCTCGTGATTTTATTAGTGTGCTCGCTCTGCACCTGGCTCCTGATTGAGTCGTCTGTAGATAACAACAGCATTGTGAATAGCCAACAGCACACAGCCAAGGACGACGTGCCAGTCGGTCACGCGTTGACTTAGAGTTCCGCAGCCGTGTTAAAACATATTTTGTCGCATGGCATGTCACAATCATATAGTAAGAAAAAGCTAGGAAATATTGTCAACAAAAATTCTTGCAGCTTAGCGCATTCGAACATGCAACTTTCACATACGAACTCAGTACGCACATCCTACACCACGCGGGAATTACACAGACAATACTTTATTTACGAACTTTTCGCCAATGCCGTTCTTGCATAGGAGGGGGATGGGGGGACAGCAGAAAATACTTACTTCACACAGAAAGAATAATTCGTTGGTTTCCAAAAGTCGGATTTACGGTTCCCGCTTTCTCGGTTTACTTTCACCGTCCACTGTTTGTCTTTCCTCATTCATTCCAAACACAAGCATCATATAATACTGAAATATTATTCAGTGTTACCTTTAATAAACTGTAAATTTGTTTCTACTGATGGGTACAAAAAGAGTTTATAAAATAATTTAAATGTTCATGGTACTTATCCTCTGTCTTGTTGTCGTTTGGCGTCCTTCTGTAAAACGGTATGCTTAGGTAGAGGTATTAAAGTTCGCGGTAATGTATGTGTCTAGTGAAATCACAACATGAATGCAGGCGGTGCCTTTAAATATTCATTATTATTTTCTCTTAGAACACGTTTAACACATCACAGCACTTTACCACAAAATAAAAAATACAACCATGCTGGAATTTGACATCCTTTCACTCCGCTATTTACACTGGAACTGAGAGTGAGGAATCTCTATTGTAAAGACACTCGTTCATCAACGCATACCAAAGACATTTCCTCAAAGATGTCAACTACAGATATTTTTATACACGTATCTACATTTATGAGACAAATATCCATTTCAGTTTGCCACAACAAATAACTATTTTCCTTTTACATTTCAAAAAATATTCAAATGTTTAAGAAAAAAATGTTTGTTAAGCTTTAGCTTACAAACTACTTATGAACTATCTTGTACTAAAGACGACATAAACATCCATGACCCAGGGGGGATTCCAGCCCCCGCCGGGGACCGGCCTCGCGCATCGGAGCATAACGCCTCAATGCGCCACTCCACCGCGGCCATTTTACATTTCAATGAAGGCTTACATTGCCATACACAAAATTACTGTTCTTTACAAAAGATAAAACATTCATAAAAATGTTATCTAATTCCATGGTAGTGTGTCTTCAGTGACAACAGTTATCATACACATAATCGTTCAAATAACCCTGTATTATATATTAGAAGGTATTAATGTGTCGTGTATTAGAATACTTATCGTATGTTATAGTAAGTGTGACCTTTTTGGTATTGAGGCTGTTTTGTCAAATACGATACTGTTCTGGACAGTTCAATTACACTGTGCAGATTCTCTAGGTGGGCCAAGTGACCTTGGGACTGTCTCGGCTGTGCTCGCACTGTACTGCGATGAGGCTTAGTTTCTTCCGGCTTATGGTGCGATAATTATCCAACTGTCAGCGACAACCGCGACAGAATAGCCGTCGGGGGTTCGAGTCCTCGCTCGGACATGGGTGTTTGTGTTGCCCTTAGGTTAGTTTAACTTAATTTAAATCGTTTGTAAGCTAGGGACTAATAACCAAACAGTTAAGTTCAATAGATGTACAAACTTTCGAACATTTTGTCCATGCCAATTTCCCTAAGCTCTTTGGTATTAAAGAAAATGAAAATTTTCTAAATTTAAAGGTGGGGTAGTGAAAAGGATATCCTGGCAGGGATCTGCAAAATGAAAGATGGTGGTGGTGGTGTGTAAAAAAAGGAAACCTGGCAGGGAACGAAAAATGTAAGGTGTGGGTAGTTAGAACAAGGAATTATGCGCAGGAGCGGCAGACTCCCAATAAATTATCTGAATCATTAATGTTATTCAATTAATAAAGTTATTATAGAATTATCAATAATATGTATGGCCTTGTATAGCACCCACTATCATCTCCAGTCACACTAACAAATCCACGACTTTTCCAATTTATATTGACTTTCGCCTCCAAAAATTATGAATTAAAAACGGGACACAACAATAAATGAATTCGTTAAGAACAACAGACTTTCTCTGCTATATGTTTAATATAATCACTATGTTCATATATTTTTATATCAATAACTCAAATATCCACTCCCATGAACCACCGACATTGCCGAGGTGGGGTGGCTTGCGTGCCTCAACGATACAGATAGCCGTACCGTAAGTGCAACCACAGCGGAGGGGTATCTGTGGAGAGGCCAGACAAACGTGTGGTTCCTGAAGAGGGTCAGCAGCCTTTTCAGTAGTTACAGGGGCAACAGTCTGGATGATGGACTGAGCTGGCCTTGTAACATCAGCTAATGTGGCTTTGGCACACAGCTACTGCGAACGGCTGAAAGCAAGGGGAAACTACAGCCGTTACCTTTCCCGAGGACATGCAGCTCTATTGTATGAACATATGATGATGGCATCCTCTCGGGTAAAATATTCCGGAGGTAAAATAGTCCCCCAGTCGGATCTCCGGGCGGGGACTACTCAGGAGGATGTGATCATCAGGAAAGACAATACTGGCATTCTACGGATCGGAGCGTGGAATGTTAGATCCCTTAATCGAGTAAGAAAATTAAAAAATTTAAAAAGGGCAATGGATAGGTTGAAGTTAGATATAGTGGGGATTAGTGAAGTTCGGTGGCAGGATGAACACGATTTCTGGTCAGGTGAGTACAGGATTATAAATACAAAATCAATTGGGGGTATCACAGGAGTAGGATTGATAATGAATAAGAAAATAGGAATGCGGGTAAACTACTATGACCAGCACAGCGATCGCATTATCATTGTCAAGATAGATACGAAGCCAACACCGACAACAGTAGTACAGGTTTATACGCCAACTAGCTCTGCCGATGATGAGGAAATCGAAGAAATATATGACGAGATAAAGGAAATTATTCAGACAATTAAGGGAGAGGAAAACTTAATTGTTATGGGAGACTGGAATTCGGTAGTAGGACAAGGAAGGGAAGGGAATATAGTAGGTGAATATGGTCTGGGCAAAATGAATGAAAGAGGAAGCCGCCTAGTAGAATTTTGCAAAGAACATAATTTAGTTATAACAAACACCTGGTTCAAGAATCACAAAAGAAGGTTGTATACGTGGAAGAGACCAGGAGACACAGGTAGATACCAGATAGATTTTATAATGGTAAGACATAAATTTCGGAACCAGGTTTTACAGTGTAAGACATACCCAGGGGCAGATATAGACTCTGACCATAACTTGTTGGTTATGAACTGTAGGCTGAAACTGAAGAAACTACAAAAAGGTTGGAAAATAAGGAGATGTGACCTGGATAAATTGAAGGAACCTGAGGTTCTTAAGAATTTCCGATGGAGCTTTAGGCAGCAATTGACAGAAACAGGGGAAAATAAAACAGTACAGGAGGAATGGGTAGCATTGAGAGATGAAATAGTGAAGGCAGCAGAGGACAAAATAGGTAGGAAGGCAAGACCTACAAAAATCCCTGGATATCACAGGAGATACTAAATTTAATCGATGAAAGGAGAAAATATAAAAATTCAGTAAATGAAACAGGCAAAATGGAGTACAGACGACTAAGAAATGAGATTGACAGGAAGTGGAAAATGGCTAAGCAGGAATGGCTAGAAGGCAAATGCAAGGATGTAGAAGAATGTATAAATAGGGGAAAAATAGATACAGCCTACAGGAAAATAAAAGAAAAGGAAAAGAAACATTTGGAGATAAGAAAAACAGCTCTATGAATATCAAGGACACTGATGGAAAACCAGTTCTCAGCAAAGAAGGGAAAGCTGAAAGGTGGAAAGAGTATATAGAGGGGCTCTACAAAGGAAATGAACTTCGAGACAATATTCTAGGAAGGGGAGAAGAAGTAGATGAAGATGAAAGAGGAGATACTGTACTGAGAGAAGAATTTGACAGAGCCCTGAAAAACCTAAGTCGAAACAAGCCCCTGGAGTAGATGATATTCCCTCAGAGCTACTGAAGTCTCTGGGAGAACCAGCCATGACAAACCTGTTTCACCTCGTGTGTAAGATGTATGAGACAGGCGAAGTACCCTCAGACTTTAAGAAAAATGTTATAATCCCCATTCCAAAGAAAGCAGGTGCAGACAGGTGTGAAAACTACAGAACAATCAGTTTAATAAGTCATGGTTGCAAAATATTAACACGAATTATATACAGAAGGATGGAAAAGCTGGTAGAAGCCGACCTCGGGGAAGATCAGTTTGGGTTCAGGAGAAATGTAGGAATACGGGAGGCAATACTCACTTTACGGCTTATCCTAGAAGATAGATTAAGAAAAGGCAAACCTACATTTCTAGCTTTTGTAGATTTGGAGAAGGCTTTGACAATGTTGATTGGAATAAACTCTTTCAAGTTCTGAAGCAAGCAGGAGTAAAATATAGGGAGCGTAAGGTTATTTACAACTTGTACAAAAACCAGACAGCGGTTGTCAGAGTTGAAGGGCATGAAAGGGATGCATTGGTTGGAAAGGGAGTAAGACAGGGTTGTAGCCTTTCCCCAATGTTGTTCAATTTGTACATTGAGCAAGCTATAAAGGAAAGCAAGGAGAAATTTGGAGAAGGAATTAAAGTTCAGGGTGAAGAATTAAAAACATTGCGTTTTGCCGACGACATAGTAATTCTGTCAGATACAGCAAAGGACCTGGAAGAGCAATTGAACGGAATGGACAGTGTGCTGAAAGGTGCATATAAGATGAACATTAACAAGAGTAAAACAAGGGTAATGGAGTGCAGTGTAAGAAAATCAGGTGATGCTGAAGGAATTAGATTAGGTACCGAAACAATAAAGGAGGTAGATGAGTTTTGTTACTTGGGCAGTAAAATAACAAATGATGGTCGCAGTACAGATGATATTAAATGCAGAATGGCAATGGGTAGAAAGGCGTTTTTGAAAAAGAGAAATTTGTTAACATCGAATATTGATTTAAGCCTAAGTAAGGCCTTTCTGAAGGCATTTGTATGTAGTGTTGCCTTGTATGGGAGTGAAACATGGACGATAAGCAGTGTGGACAGAAAGAGGATAGAGGCTTTTGAAATGTGGTGCTACAGAAGAATGCTGAAGATTAGGTGGGTGGATCGCGTAACTAATGAGGAGGTACTGAACAAAATTGGGGAGAAAAGAAATTTCTGGCATACCTTGACTAAAGGAAGGGATAGATTGGTAGGACACATTCTTAGACATAAAGGATTTGTGAATTTAGCATTGGAGGGAAGTGTGTGCGGTAAAAATCGCAGAGGAAGACCAAGAGATGGATACAGTAAGTAGTTTCAGACAGATGTAGGTTGCCGGTCTTATGTGGAGATGAAGATCCTTGCTCAGGATAGGGTATTGTGGAGAGCTGCATCAAACCAGTCTCCGGACTGAAGACCACAACAGCAACAACAACTCAAATATATCTCAATTAAAAATGGACATCAATATTCACACAAATTCTGTGTAAATGGAAAAATAAACCTACGTCAATGCTTTACATTAATCTGAACACCGTCAATATGAATTTAATACTGACTGACAAGTCAAAATATCCCCTATTGGAAAACGTTAAACTTCGTAACAGTACGGAAATTGATGTAGAAGTGCGTAGTCGTAATGAAATATTGTGAGCAGGGTAGATTTTGTAAACAACACTACCCCGTTAGACTGGCGAAACTGATACAACTACCATTTGCTGCTGGCGTGCGCAGGCGAAACATTACCCAGTCGCCGAACTGCTGGGCGACTTCGTTGTGGCGTGGGCGCTGAAAAGTGCGCGACCACCAAATAAATCACGCTCCGATATTCGGAAGCTGTACTGCCTGATATCAGCCGCTCTGTTCTCGGTAGTACACAGTGCCTACGACATCAAGCAGTTCTGCCAAGTCTGGGCAACTTCAGTTAGCATAGACAAGTACGCACAAGTATTAAGGCCTAAAAGACTCCAGAAAGATGAGTATGTCGTAATTAGTGCCTTGGTGCAACGAAATGTGGCTGGCTGACCTTCCCTAGGTTTTTAACTTTGTAATTATCTAAGCTCACCAGACGGGCTTTTTTGCTAAGCGAGAACCCCTTTCGTTCAGAGGGATGAGGAATAGCATTTCATTTCATGTTTTTAAATGTTAGTTTCTGTAATATTGCTAATAATTTATCATTGTGTCAATGAATATGGCAATATGAACGGTTTCTCCGTGACGCCACTGTCCCTGTGAGAATATGTACTTGCTTTATTCTGTATGTGCATGTATGAGAATCTTCTAGCATGGGAGTCTGTGTGTATGTATGAGAAATTTCGTCGTCGGCTGCTGGCTGCTCGGTACTAGTGTTTCTCTGGCTTCGTATCGCTAGGTAGTCGTTACCAACCTCTGCTTTTGATGCTACCAAAGAGGTTCCTCCACCCTTTGGTTACAAGCTGGGTTGGCAATGCCCAGTTAGCGAGCCTCGGCAAGACGCGCGAGTTTAAGCTCTTCCCCACCCCCGTTTTCCTGGGTTTTGCCGATTTCCGGTGCTATTTTCGGCGGCTGGGGGCGGGGGTCTCGCAGGCCGACAGGACATTCTGTGGCTGTGCTTCGAGCTGGTAAGACGTTCTGATTTTCTTTCCTCCTCAAGATGCTAGCGATTCGTTGTCTGGTTTGTTAGACTTCAGATCTTAGGTTCATTTATCGGGATAAGTTTCTCCGACCATGTACGGAAATGTATTCAATTTCATTTCGGTGAATTTGCATAGGTAAACACAGTGAATATGCAACTAATTTGGTTTGATAACGGCTGGGACTCGGTAACTTGTGTGAGACTAGCTGGCGGTGTATGAACTCTGTTTAATTTCTTTCTAGATTTATGGAACACGAATAATGTGTGGGAATATTTTTATTCTGTATAGTAAATGTGAAATATTCTTTTCCATTTTCTCCTTCTGCAACTGATATGTACTCCATGTGGTGTGTTCTTAGAACAAAGCCTTCAGCTAGCCCTGTGTCTGTTCCTATGACCTTCAGGCAAGAAATTATGTATATATCTTTCTGATTTCCATTAGTACATCGTGATCTCCTCTCCGTTAAAACTTCATGCACTCGATAAATTAGTGAAATCTACAGACCTTAAATTCAACTAAGTACCTCGGAATTAAAAATACTGCCTCGGCGGAGCGGCCAAGTACATTGAGGTTCTATGCTACGATGTGCGAGGCCGTTCCCCATCAGGGGTTGCAATCCCCCCTCGGCATGAATGTTTGTGCCGTCTTTAGTATAAGCTAGTTCATAAGTTGTTTGTAAGTTTGGAGACTGATGGCCCTGCAGTTAAGTCCCTTAAGTTTTACAAACATTTGAACATTTAAAAATACTAATAACCGTAATTCGACAGAACACATGGAAAACAACATAGGGAAAGCGAACCAAAAGCTACGATTCATTGGAAGAACACTTAGAAGATGCAATAGTTCTGGAAAGAAACCGACAACACCAAGTGGGACTGACAGAGGATATAGAGATAGTTCAGAGGAGGGTAGCTCGTATTGTATTATCGCGATATGGGAGGGGGGTGAGAGTATCACGGAAATGATGCACGAGTTGGCGAGGAAATCATTACAAGAAAGGCGTTATTCATTGCAGAAAGATCTATTTGCAAAATTTATTTCACCAACTTACACTACCGAATGCAAACATATATTGTTAGTACCCACCTACATAGTGAGATATAAATATCATAATAAAATAAATTAGATCTAAAACAGAAAGATTTAGGTGTTCCTTTATCCCGTGAGATATTAGAAAATGGAACTATAGAGAAATATCATAAAAGTGATTCTATGAACCTTCTGCGATGCACTTCAATGTGACTTGCAGAGTATTTCTGTAGATTTAGATGTAGATTGCCATTATTTTGTTTCTGTCAATACTGTTTGTCTGTAACCTGACTCTGACCAAAAAACGTACCTTTCCTAGTCCAGTAACCTCAGGTGTGCATGTGGTCCCCTTACACTTTTTGCAAGATTCCTCGGATGACGTTACCTTCCTACTCCTATTGAGATACAAGACATAATTTGTGTACTTCCATCACCCAACTGCAGTAACAGGCACAGTACATATATAAATCTTTGTTGCAGGCAAAAACAATCAAATTTTTTGTTTCTTTACAAAGAGAACAGCCGTGCTAGCTTAGGGTTGGTCACGGCGCTGTAAAAACTTCGCAAACCCCACACGAATGTGTGCTATGGCTACTCTTTTCCCCTCCAGGTTACTTTTGATAAGCTCTAAACTAAACTCCGTCCCACACAGGCCTTGAGGACACAACGGGTACCGATCGGCCGCCGTGTCATCCTCCGCCCGAAGGCGTCACCGGATGCGGTATGGAGGGGGGCGTGGTCAGCGTTGTGTCGGTTTTCCAGACCGGAGCCGCTACTTCTCAACCAAGTAGCTTCTCAACTGGCTGCAAAAGGGCTGAAAGTAGTGGCCCCAGGTTTCACGGTACTTGTGACGTTGTATTTTACACATATATTTTCCAGTAGCATTTGACCTAAACTCTGCCGTGATAGCTGTGTAGTCTACCGATTAGTCTTAAAGTCGTTCTTTCGAGTTTGCTGCAATCCACTTTGATCAAAAACTGGTTAAAGCTCAGGTAACAAGTCAAACTCATTACTCACCGAAAATTGCAATATGATTTTGAGGTTTCCTCATTTTGCCTATTATTTTTCGCTGTCCCGAAAGAGTCAGGGCCCATGTGTATTTCCCCCTTCAACCTATCCAATTCCAATTACACAATTCCTAGTTCAGTTGGAAGGGTAAAAATCTTTCTTCTCTGTTCCAAAATTTACTTGTTTCAACTACATACTCTACAATATCATGGAAGAGCCTATCTGACGATTTATTGGCTACAGTCGCCCCAACCCACTGTCCTACACTAACCTACCAGAACTTCCAAATTTATCACACTTGAGTTTACTTTCATAGCAAACTAGTAGCACTGCAACACACTCAGGCTGCCTTAATGGTGGCACCGCCCAAGGTATCGCCAGAGATTACACGGTAATGTAGGTAGACAGATTGGCCACACTGAGTACGATATGTTTTTTTTTCTTTTTTTTAGTTGTTAACGTGATCAAGAAAAACGGGTTTAAGTTAGGTTATCGTTTATTCTGTGAATCAAACTGATGAGAGTTTTAAGTTGTTAGGGTGCGATAGATGATACCGCGACACTTCTCTACTTCAAGATAAGTGCTTCATTGCTGTTAGTAAAGACATGAGAACGAGCTACATCTGTCTCGAAAAGAACGTGGGGAGCACTGTGCGCATTGTCCTCAGTTATCGTAATCATCAGGTAAGTTTTAGGAATATAGTATGAGGTACCATTAAATGGAGAAACATTTTCTTACATACTCTTGATGATTCGTGCTGACCTTGCAAAGGAAGATTACAAATACAAAGTTTTTAAAACGTATTTACAGTTCTGCAGACATAAGTCAGTTATGACGATTTAAATAATGAAAAACTACACGAGATACATATTTTTATGCTTATCACAATGCGTTTCGAGAATTTAATTTTTTATGCACTTGGTACGTAAATACTATGAGACATTTCCATGTGCGATTTTCTGCCTCTCTTGCATTGCAGTAGTCTTTTTGACAAGTCTGAAATTCGTAAAACAGTCCAGAACAAATCTTAGAATGATTTTATATGATAATGTTACAAATAGCATTTGTCTGTCAACTTAAAAGTATTCTCTCTCCCCATTACGCAGAATACAATACACAGAAATTGTCACTTAACAAATAGTATAAGTGACTGTGTGTGTGTGTGTGTGTGTGTGTGTGTGTGTGTGTGTGTGTGTGTGCGAGAGAGAGAGGGGGGGAGGGGGCGGAGAGATGGTGATGATGTGTAATTGAGGAGCGACAATACATGTAAGCAGAGAAGAAAATATACTATTTCTGACATTAGCATATAGAAACATCCCAAGGTTCATTCAGACAGATGGAAAAGTCACAAAAATGCACTACAAAATGAGAATTAATTCTCAAAACGTGTTGTGATCAGCATAAATATACGAAATTCCTGCAGTTTCTCATTATTTAAATCATGAATGACACAATTACAGACTTTCCGAAAACATAGATTATGATGAACCAACTTTAGTTACATTAATATTCAATGACTCACGTCTAGTATAACTGTGAAAAATAAATCTAACGACTAGAATAAAAGAAACTTTAAACCGTTGAAAGGCCAAACCGCACACACACTACGTTCACATGGAATACATCTTCCGGAAGGCGAAATCCGATTTTCGTAAACCTTTTCCGCTGTAGTGTTTATATGATATAGCCTGAATCGACTTTCCTAGCCCGCTTCAAATGGCGGCTGAAAAACAGCTGATTCAGTTAGAACAATCGCTATTTTCTTTACTTAAATACACATATTCATCCTCACTCTAAAAAATGTTTATACTTTTATTTCATGATAGAAAATGTTATTCTGTCCATATGTGCCGAAAGTTCGTAACAAGAAAACACAATCTGACAAGCTAAGAACGCTTCAAAATCTGTTGCGTTTACATGGGCACGAAAATCGATTGTGGAACTGTACTTTACAGAAGTGGATTTCCATAATCGATTTTGAAGTGTTTAGAAGAGCAACCAAAAACGGAACTGGGAAATTGGTTTACAAAATCCGGTTTTGGGGAGCCCATGTAAACGGGATGACACGCCACATATTCAAGCCATTAACAATAAGAGACTCGCCACCCTAGTGCATAAAAAAGATCGTAAGCAGTGATACTGATTTGTTAATAAATAATATCAACCTCACACAACCAACAAAAGCCTGAGATACCTCACCCTTCTCACCTGAAAAATTATTATTTTGGGGTTATAATTTTCGTCTAAAATTTCCAATAATTTCCTGTTGTTTCCAATCAACCTGCATTTTTAGTCAATAGATTCCGAACTGAATCCGCGTTTATGATTTTTTCCGTCTTCAGGATGACACATACTCTTTCTTTCTTTGGAAAAAATCATAACATATTAGTTTCTCAAAGTACATATTTAATGTTAAAGAACGTCGATCGATTTGACCGAAGAAAAGAAACGGATTCGGATACCACGCCTTCGGGCGATACGATCGACTACACAATGACCTCCAGGTGATGTTGGTCGTCGGTAAAATCCACCGATAATGGAGTCACTGTAACTGAATAATAACTAATCAGCAGAAAGTGTGCGGGCCTAAGACACGAGAATGTAAACAGCACACAGATGTTGGATGAAGGTAAGATTTAGGTGGCGGAAGACATGTTCAAATGTTTTTAGAGCTTATGGGACTTAACTACGGGGTTATCAGTCCCTAAACTTACAAACTACTAATGAACTAGCTAATCCTAAGGACGGCACAAATATCCATGCCCAAGGGAGGATTCGAACCCCCGACCGTAGTGGCCGTGCAGACCGTGATTGGAGCGCCTCAGTCCCCTCGGCCACCGCGGCCGGCGTACATTAACACCAGACTGTAAGCAAACCATAGATTTTCACTATATTTATTTATTTGATCGCGTTCCGCAGGGCCGAATTGAAGAGCAAGTCTCCATGTTCATTGGACGAGTCAGTAAATCAGTAGACACTGAAATTAGATTAAATTTTTAAAAATTTCCAGGAATACCTCGACAGAATAGAAAGACTGAGCCATGAAGACACTCTTCAGTTTACCCTTGAAAGTGCGTAGATTACTACTAAGCTGAATTCTTGTGGCAACTTAATAAAAATGGATGTTGCAGAATACTGCAAAGCTTTCTGCGCGAGGGTCAAGGAGGTGTATTCCAAACACAGATTGGATTTATGTCTAGAATTAGCTGATAAAAGCTATTAACTCTTGAGAATAACCAAACACAAATAACATTAAAGAAAATATTAAAGAAAGTATTCCTCTTGTCAGCCGCCCAGGCTACCTATTTAGTGATAGGACCTTGTTCTGAGCGTTCTAACGAAAAGCATATTTCAAAGAGCATGAGAGACGTTCTAAAAATGAAGCATATTTATCGTCTATATGATCAACACTATAAAAATATGCCTTATGCATATCTTGTTTCGTAATTAGGCATAAAAGACGCGGCGGATTAGCCGTGCGCACTGGGGCGACGTGCTGCGTGCGCGATGCCATTCGCCGTCGGGGGTTCGAGTCCCCCCTCGGGCATGGGTATTTGAGTTGTCCTTAGGATAGTTTACCATAGTTTAAATTGTCTGTCAGCTACGGACTGATGACCACGCAGTTGAGTCCGATAGATTTACAAACGTTTGGACATTTGATTTAGGCTTGAAAAAGCCTGTATTGCAACTGAATTAGCTATTCTAAACAGTTTATAAATATATTTAACAGATGTTTGACCACAAAATCCTTTTAAAGTTATAATTTGTGCATTGTGGTTTGGAAGGCCATTCACTATTCCAGAAATACAATACCTCTCTAATAATAAAGAATCAACAAAAATGTTGTCTTTTTTGTGCTGCTGTTCCCCTGAACTCTCATTGGAAAGAACGCTGTTTGCAATAGGTTTTTTAATTTTTATTCATATGTATGTAATTGAAACTCTATCCAGAAATTTATGACACCGGTATTATTTACCTTTATTAAGAATTCATTTCAAATGATTGAACTTACTAAAAAGGAAACGTGAGTGTGATTCTCATTTTAAGAAGATGTGACATCCATTTTAAAACGCAAAACTATTTTTGATTTAATCGATAAGCTTTTTAATGACCTGTTCAGTAGTTACAAGCGTAATCCTGGCCCTGAATTCCTTTTTTTTTTCCAGGTCGTCTAGCCCTCTGATCAAACAAGCTGAGCTACCGTGCTGGCATCCACACTGCAATTGAAATAGATGAGAAACATTCGTCGTCGTAGTAATTCTAATGACATACAGTTCTTATATTTCAATAGTTTGTACGTGGGTGAATAGAGATAGGTTAAATTGCAATGAATCTCGAAAAATGCTGTATCCTATAATTGTTTCTATTTGACGATGTAAACACCAAGCTTATATTAAACTAGCTGAAACCCGAGGCTCCGCTCGCGTGTTGGTTGATTATGATAGATAAGCTATCTTTCACTAGTGTGCTATGAGACTGAATAGTAAGAAGTGTAGATCTAATCACACGTAAAAATGCAACCGTTTCGAAGAATCCAGTCACTAAATTCAACAACAATGATTTTAATAATATCACAGATCGATAACTTGTAATGCGCGAAACGTCAAATCGATCTTTTTAAAGAGATGCATTAAAAGAAATTTCTTTTTTACTGCTTTATTTATTTATTCTTATATTTCCTTATTCGTATGCTTTTCCTTACAGAGAAAGAGCTGAAGACATTGTAGCACGCATAGACGCGCTGTATGTAACCTCCTTGCTCTAGAGTCGCAAACGTCATCGCTGGACTTCAGTCGCATTTTTTTAAATATAATTTGACGACTTTCAACCATCGTATCGTCCACTCCCTTATAGCTACCGGCATGGAACTGCTATTGTGTACAACGGGATACTTCGGACATCAATTACACACAGAATATTCGTTTGTGTTCTGTAGTTTTCGCTGCAGAGCGAAATATTAACACACACACACGTAGAATTTTATACACACCGATAACTTTCCATCCCAATATACTGCACCCTTTTATCATTATCAACCCTGAAGCAACAATGCAACCAATAAAACCATTTTCAAAGAGTAAATATAATTTTCAAAAAGAGTACTTACTGTTCCGCATTTCGCGTTATATTCTTCAAATTTCTAAATATCTATGAGATTGCTATAAAACCGTCCCTAAAACCTTCCTCTCGTATAAATTAGTAACTGCACAAATATTTAAGTCTCTGAGTCTTGTCGTACGGACGTGATAAGCGTACACCGAACAGACATTCACATTAATATATATATATATATATATATATATATATATTAATGTTGTTGTGGTCTTCAGACCAGAGACTGGTTTGATGCAGCTCTCCACCCTACTCTATCCTGAGCAAGCCTTTTAATCTCCTCATAAGAACGACAACCCACATCCACTTGAATCTGCTTACTATACGCGTCTCTTGGTCTCCCTCTGCGATTTTTACCCCACACACTTCCCTCCAACGCTAAATTCACAATTCCTTGATGTCTAAGAATGTGTCCTACCAATCTATCCCTTCTTTTAGTCAAGGTATGCCAGAAATTTCTTTTCTCCCCAATTCGGTTCAGTACCTCCTCATTAGTTACTTGATCCACCCACCTAATCTTCAGCATTCTTCTGTAGCACCACATTTCAAAAGCCTCTATCCTCTTTCTGTCCACACTGCTTATCGTCCATGTTTCACTCCCATACAAGGCAACACTCCATACAAATGCCTTCAGAAAGGACTTACTTAGGCTTAAATCAATATTCGATGTTAACAAATTTCTCTTTTTCAAAAACGCCTTTCTACCCATTGCCATTCTGCATTTTATATCATCTGTACTGCGACCATCATTTGTTATTTTACTGCCCAAGTAACAAAACTCATCTACCTCCTTTATTGTTTCGGTACCTAATCTAATTCCTTCAGCATCACCTGATTTTCTTACACTGCACTCCATTACCCTTGTTTTACTCTTGTTAATGTTCATCTTATATGCACCTTTCAGCACACTGTCCATTCCGTTCAATTGCTCTTCCAGGTCCTTTGCTGTATCTGACAGAATTACTATGTCGTCGGCAAAACGCAATGTTTTTAATTCTTCACCCTGAACTTTAATTCCTTCTCCAAATTTCTCCTTGCTTTCCTTTGTAGCTTGCTCAATGTACAAATTGAACAACATTGGGGAAAGGCTACAACCCTGTCTTACTCCCTTTCCAACCAAGGCATCCCTTTCATGCCCTTCAACTCTGACAACCGCTGTCTGGTTTTTGTACAAGTTGTAAATAACCTTACTCTCCCTATATTTTACTCCTGCTTGCTTCAGAACTTGAAAGAGTTTATTCCAATCAACATTGTCAAAAGCCTTCTCCAAATCTACAAAAGCTAGAAATGTTGGTTTGCCTTTTCTTAATCTATTTTCTAGGATAAGACGTAAAGTGAGTATTACCTCCCGTGTTCCTACATTTCTCCTGAACCCAAACTGATCTTCCCCGAGGTCGGCTTCTACCAGCTTTTCCATCCTTCTGTATATAATTCGTGTTAATATTTTGCAAACATGACTTATTAAACTGATGGTTCTGTAGTTTTCACACCTGTCTGCACCCGCTTTCTTTGGAATGGGGATTATAACATTTTTCTTAAAGTCTGAGGGTACTTCACCTGTCTCATACATCTTACACACAATGTGAAACAATTTTGTCATGGCTGGTTCTCCCAGAGACTTCAGTAGCTCTGACGGGATATCATCTACTCCAGGGGCCTTGTTTCGACTTAGATCATTTAGTGCTCTGTCAAATTCATCTCTCAGTATAGTATCTCCTAATTCATCATCATCTACATCCTCTTCCCTTCCTACAATAGTGTCTCGAAGTTCATTTCCTTTGTAGAGCCCCTCTATATACTCTTTCCACCTTTCAGCTTTCCCTTCTTTGCTGAGAACTATTTTTCCATCAGTGTCCTTGATATTCATAGAGCAGTTTTTCTTATCGCCAAATGTTTCTTTTATTTTCCTGTAGGCTGTATCTATTTTTCCCCTATTTATACATTCTTCTACATCCTTGCATTTGCCTTCTAGCCATTCCTGCTTAGCCATTTTGCACTTCCTGTCAATCTCATTTCTTAGTCGTCTGTACTCCATTTTGCCTGTTTCATTTACTGCATTTTTATACTTTCTCCTTTCATCGATTAAATTTAGTATCTCCTGTGATATCCAAGGATTCTTTGTAGGTCTTGCCTTCCTACCTATTTTGTCCTCTGCTGTCTTCACTATTTCATCTCTCAATTTTACCCATTCCTCTTCAACTGTTTTATTTTCCCCTGTTTCTGTCAATTGTTACCTGAAGCTCCCTCTGAAATTCTTAAGAACTTCAGGTTCCTTCAATTTATCTAGGTCCCATCTCCTTATTTTCCTACCTTTCTGTAGTTTCTTCAGTTTCAGCCTACAGTTCATAACCAACAAGTTATGGTCAGAGTCTATGTCTGCCCCTGGGTATGTCCTACACTTCAAAACCTGGTTCCGAAATCTATGTCTTACCATTATAAAATCTATCTGGTATCTCCCGGTGTCTCCTGGTCTCTTCCACGTATACAACCTTCTTTTGTGATTCTTAAACCAGGTGTTTGTTATAACTAAATTATGTTCCGTGCAAAATTATACCAGGCGGCTTCCTCTTTCATTCCTTTTGCCCAGACCATATTCACCCACTATCTTCCCTTCCCTTCCTTGTCCTACTACCGAATTCCAGTCCCCCTTAACAATTAAGTTTTCCTCTCCCTTAATTGTCTGAATAATTTCGTTTAGCTCCTCATATATTTCTTCGATCTCCTCATCATCGGCAGAGCTAGTTGGCATATAAACCTGTACTACTGTTGTCGGTGTTGGCTTCGTATCTATCTTGACAATGATAATGCGATCGCTGTGCTGGTCATAGTAGTTTACCCGCATTCCTATTTTCTTATTCATTATCAATCCTACTCCTGTGATATATATATATATATATATATATATATATATATATATATATATATATATATATAGTTATCCGAACGCCATAAAACCGTGCCTAAAGCCTTCCACGGGTAGACATTAGTAACTGTACAAATTTTTAGCTCTTTATGTCTTGTGGTTGAGACGTGATAAACGTACACCGAACAGACATTCACATTTATAGATTAGTGCTTGTTCCATAGATCATGCATACGACATTTAGTAATTACACGGAACGTCTCAGTTTACTAAAAATATCTTTACATGATATTTGAAGACATGCATTCTTTCATTTATTTTTTTAATTACTAATTTGTACCTAAAAATTCATCTAATGAGTAGAATGAGTACCCATTCGAAATTTTAATTTCTTTATAAATGGTAGTTGGCCATCTGTCAGACTTTTGATGCTATTTGGCAGGTGACCAAATACTTTTGTGACAGCACAATTCACCCATTTCTGGGCCATGGATAGATTTAACCTTGAATAGTGAAGATCGTCCTTTCTCCTAGTGTTGTAGTTACGCACGCTGCTATTACTTTTGAAGTAGATTGGGTTATTAATAACAAATTTTATAGGTGAATATTTGTATATTGCGAAACTAATAAGGCTACTAAAGCAGAGTTACTAAACACAGCTTTTTGAAATTCTTTCACCAAAGAAGACGAAACCAATATTCCAGATTTTTAATTCCGAACGAAGGGCAGAATGAGTAATGTAGAAGTAGCTGTATTCAAATATTATGAATTATCATGCAGCCCCATATTCCGCTAGAGTAGTTAATACTGGCACTTCTGAAATTGGCACGCTCTGTTCCTGGACTCCAAATTATTAGGGGCTAGCAATCTTTTCTCCTCAAACTGTACGGAAGTTTTAAATCACAGAAGACATGAAACGAATGGAAAGTAGACAAGGACGATACTTTACGACAGTAATGGGAAATAATTAAAAGCGCTGTGACGTTTTAGTGCAGGTAATTGTGAGGAGCGAGTGTTGTGTCGAGAGCGGCGGTGTTTTGTTATGGTGTCGGGCTGTGTTTCGCAGAAGGCAGCCTGCCCGGAACTGCAGTGCTGACGACTGGGCACGCAGTCTGCCTCTCCCACGGAGCGGCCGCGCGTGCTTTCGCCCAATCCCCCACCCTCTTCTCAGCCCATCTCCCGTTCCGTTACCACATGGGGTCACTGGATAAGCAAGTAGCCAATCCTTTGTGGCCTCTTAGTGTGCAGCCCAATTAATATGGGTATTTTGGTTTTTGTTAATGGTAATTTGACAACTTCTTTCGCTAGCTGCAGACCGTATACAGAGTGTTTCTGAAGTGATGGTCAGTAGCTCAAACATGGAAAGTACAGGCCAAAAGAAACTGAAAAGCTCCGGTAGACACGGGTCCGCAGATCAACCGCTGCCGAGTTATCGCATTAATTCGATTTGGAGACCAACCGTAAACGACCCTGGTTACCGCGGTATTTACGCCGGTATTTCAAGGTTTGAGATCGACTATCCGTTTCTTTACGTACTTGTAACGTATCACGACACCAGTAGCTATGTCCGTTGAACGACTGGGCAGAACTGCTTATGAACAGCACAATTGGCTCATAGTTCCACAGAGACTAGCCGGACAGTAGAACATGCGGTTCCTCCAGAGAGTGATTTGCGGACCCATGTTTATTGGCGCTTTTTAATTGATTTTGGTCTGTACTTTTTATGTGTGAGTTACTGACCATCACTTTTGAAACACCCTCTATTACGTTGCTCGCTATTTAAGACTCCGCATGCCAAGATTTGGTGCTCTATAAGGGGTATGTTTTTACGCCATTGTCAACTTCATTCCTTTGCCTCGCCCCACCACCTTTCTTCGTTTGTTACTCACAAGGGAAACTCTCCATCATCCCCCGCCCCTCATATTTAGTGGTAAGTTGGCGCAGTGGTTACCCCTTCAGAACTGAACGCAGATCAATCACGAAGTACAGAACGGTGAAGAAAAAGCACGATAGAAAAACTAACGGTGCAAGCGTAGGCTGTGCAACATATAGCAAACGCCACGAGCACTACCGTCGTCGTCTTGTGGTCATGGTTTTGGACTGCCTCGCGAAAGATCCGTGTACAAATCCCCCTTGTGATAAATATTTTTAATTTTTTTGTTTTTCACCAAATTATAAATTGACTGCCCGGTAAGTGACGTGCCTGTTCGCTATATTCAAATCTGTGACCGTATGGTGGTATACCGCATAACTGGCCTATTAGCAGCTCTCGAATGGGAGCCGCAAACGATTGATCACAAGGCGACAAGTCAGTAAAATCCTACACACGTTTTGTGTGTCATACACGACACCGGTGACGGTATGTGCGTCATATGGTAGGATTTTCTTACCGACGCTACTAACTTGTACATCTGGTGAGTGAGTGAGAGAGGTATACGTCCTTGCCAGATTTAGGTGTTCGTATGAATGCGATTACTCCAAAACATACCTGATGCAACAGATGAACTTAACAGTTTCACGATCACACTTTTTCGTCTGTGCTCTGCGAAACATTTTTTTTTTTTTTTCAATTTTTGAACTTTTCGACATCTACACCATCAAATCCTGCATATTTACAAGCAATTCTTAATATGTCCTGATATTTCGAAAGGAGGAGTGTACCAACATAGTTCACACCCGTCTATTTGTAGTTTTCATTAGTGTGAGAAGTTCACGCCTGCCTTCTCTATTCATCATATTTACTTGCGACGCTAATATATTCTTAACGCATGACGCATATATTATAATTGATGTAGAGTACGACAATGATCAGTGCTGCAAAACAGAAGAGATGTGAATGAGCAGACGGACACTTCACAATTTACTAAAAAACAAAAATATACAGCATGAGATACAGATCTCCCGCATCGCAGCCCAACACCATAAAAACATAACCACGACGTCATGACTGCATCCTTCAAATGTTTGTGAAGCTTATGGGACTTAACTGCGGGATCATCAGTCCCTGAACATACAAACTACTTATGAACTACCTTATACTAAAGACAGCACAAACATCCATGCCCTAGGGGGGATTCGAACCCCCGACGGGGAACGGCCTCGCGTATCGCAACATAACGCCTCAATGCGCTCGGCCACTACGCAGTTTGTTTGACGCGCTATCCACTGCACCACCTTACCATTAAATATGAGGAGTGACGGGAGTTTTCCTTTGTCAGGATGACCGATCGTGTGAGCTCGAATCTCTCTGGTTTCACCTTCACACCGTTTCTTCAAGATGAAAGTGTAAGGATACAGCAGACTTGTTGACTCGTTAACGTAATCTCTCATTATATGGATAGAAACAACGCTACGATGTGGCTTTTAGTCGGATGAGCAAATCCGAGACTTGTTCAGGGAACGAACCAGCGACCAAAGACGCTGCTCTTCGTATTATCGAATCTTAGTAAATATTACGCACCAAACTGCAGAAGTCATCGGTCCCTCGACTTACGAACTACGTAAACTAACTTATACTAAGGAAAACACACACACAGGCCCGACGACGGACTCGAACCTTCGACGGGAATGGTCACACAATCCGTGACATGGCACCTCAGACCGCGGTACTATTCTCGCGTGGTACACATTGCTCTTCTGCCTATCATTTCTGTTTACTCGTACCTTATCCTCTTCTACTCCACAGTCGATTAAGAACAACCACAACATTTTTACTCAAATCAAATTTTCAAATGTTTGTAAATCTATCGGACCAAACTGCGTGGTCATCAGTCCGTAGCTTACAAACTACTTAAACCTAGGTAAACTAACCTAAGGACAAACACACACACCCATGCCCCAGGGAGGACTCGAACCTCCACAGCGAGCAACCGCGCGCTCCGCAGCGAGGCGCCTTAGACCGCTCGGCTACTCCACCGCGGCAACATTTTTACTAAGAAACATTTATTATGCCAGATCGCTTTTGTTCAATGAACATCATCAAGTGACACTGACAATTCTTTTTATAAGATATTCTCACAGTATTGTGTCGATGTCACGAAAATTAGTCTCATTGTCTTACCAAATAGCTTATCAAGATAATAGCGGAAACTCCGTGCGTTTATCAGGCGACGCAACTAGCAGTGCCATCTGTTGGTTTGAGTTGTACGCTATACTTGCCTTGACATCTCTGATTCCGTATTTTATTTCGCTTACACTGCCAGATTTATATTTGTTACGCCATTTAAGATATTATGTTAGATGATAATTTCTTTTAAGTGCAGGGCACAGGAAATTAAAGAAATCGTCTCTGCCATGAACTGTCCAACACGTTGGCGCACCATGATATCAGTCACAAATCTAAGAAAAAAACTTTCGTAAGTCAAAAAATTGACATTTTACAAATTTTTAACTAACTTTTTTCGATCTATGAAAACAAATCAACTTGTGGACAGCTCTCATTTTAGACCACTGACGATCGTTTATATTCAGTGAAACTAAACGCATCTGGTGAAAAACGATCGCACTTATTGTTGTTGCGCAGACGGACAAATAATACCATTCTAATGTGTACATTTTGGATAGAATTCTAACTTAAAATAAGACAGTACATGACGTATGTTTTAACAATATACATGAACGCATTTTTCTGTGCTGTTAGGCAGCAGAACGGGAGGCAATGCATCGGGCCAAATACTGGAAATGATAACGAAAATGTTAGATATTATTTTAAATTTTTATTTAGCCTTGTCTTTCATTAAGTATAATTTTTGCTTAAATACAAAAAAACCGACAGTGAAGGTATTGTGCTGTATTTCTAAAGTCTTGTATACGCTTTAAATGAAGTGATTCGAATAAAACTTGCTGTTATACATTTGTTGTTATAATAACCACAATTTACAAAATACGAACAAACATGATGCGTCAGTTTCCCACGCGTCTCAGTGCTTATAAGGTCATATTTCACAAACTATAATTAGTACAAAGAAATTATGTTGTAGTTACATTCATTGGCATTAATGTATACTATATGCAAAATATGTTTCGAATGCATTGAGTAACAAAGAAGTAATAAATTTAAACGTCATTCATGAAGTGGCAGTTTATCACACATCTCATTGTTCATGATGTCATATCTACTGACCTGTATGTCGTACAGTGACATAATTATTTCTGTAGCACTCCTGAAAGTGCAAGCAATGTGTTGACAAAGTTTCATCGCAATCGCATGTACGTTACGGCCGTGCATAAAATACGAACAAAAAGACAAACAATCATTTTTATATATTAGATAAATTATGTCATCCAGATCAGCACACCCTAGTACTTTTTAGATCAGCCCTTTACCCTATTCACAAAATTCATGCTGAACCTGCTGCAAAGAACCAAGAATTTAACATTATAATAACAATAGCCATCAAAACTGCTTATGGCCCATTCATAGAAGACAAATTAGATGCAAAACTAAAGACCATCCAAACAACATCAACTAACCAGGCATCAGCAACAGAAGAAATAAAATATGTCTGTATGCCTACATTGTTAATATTTCATGTTAGCTTATAAAACTTTTTAAGCCCCATAATGTAAAAATAAGCTTCTACACAAACAACAAAATCGAAAACAAAATAGTTCACAACACCAAATCAACTATTACACCACATAGGCACAAAATTTTAACTTGTGACGGTTATGCCTGATACTACATAGGGCAAAAGGGACGAAACTTCAGTATCAGATATAAAGAACACACCGTTGCACTCCGATTAAATAACTTTAATAAATCCAGTTTTGCAGCACATCTGGCACAAAATAGTCATTCAGCCAAAGACATAAAAACAACCTCAAAAATTGTACACACAGTTGACATAAAAATGGAACTTCTGTAACAATTAAAGATCTACACCCCTAACAAAAAAATCACCCTCACCATCTTAAATGAACAAATTGATTTAGCTAAAAACCCATTCTTTTCCAAATTTCAACACACTCTTCTCACCCTTCCCCTCCCCCCTCTATCTTCCATTCCTTCTTCCTCCATCTCTCCCTATATCTCTATCTCCACTCATACAAACTCCTCTTCTAGCCCCCTTCCCCATACTATATTCCTAAAAGTTCAATGCCCATCTTAATTTATCTTAAATGTAGAATTATCACTAAATTATAGACAAAGTATTACGCTGCTTCATTACGTCAACAAAAAATAAAATAAATTTTCGTTATTTAGAACAATTGTACCATAAAGTCTTAACATTATCATTTCAGAAGTATTGTAATTAAATATTATGACATATTTTCAATCAAATGATTATCTTCCAAATAATGCAAGTGTCCACCAAAAAATTTCAGTACAAATCCAAAATCTTTGCACAACATCTTTGACGAATATCTTCGGTCTGTTTGCGTCTGTAAAGCGTGTGGAAACTGTGCTGAAGTGTTTATTGTGTAGCTGCAAAGCATAAGCGTGTGGAATAAATATAACACCACAATGAATATAAAGATGCTACCAATGTAACAATGTGGAAGAAATACCACGCCACAATAAATGTATTGATGGTACCAATTGTAAGTAGCGACTTTAAATCGATATTATTATGTCAATAATTTTCACAACATAGTGACTTATTTTGTTTTGTTCTCTAATTATCACAGATATGTAAATCCCACTCTGCACCAAATTTACTTTAAAAAACCGTTTTACCATTTGATGATGAAATGATAGGCATATCGAAACCGATAATGGTAAAATCTCACAAAAAACATTCTACATAAAAGGTGACTGTCTGCTGTTATTCAAAAGACCCTTAGTACACATTTGTTTTTGGTTTCGATATTTAGTCCTAAAATTGACATCTCTTTGAAAAATGTGCCACTATCAACTCTCACAGTAACTGTGTTGGCTGTCTGTTGAGTACTAAGTTATCTGATGACAGCCTAGAAAGCTGAAAGCTGGTACATATCGAAGTAAGAAGTAAATATTATTGCGGAACACCAATACTACGTTTTCAGGTTTTTAATAATCCAATGAGGTAAGGATCCCAAACTAACTATCGTAATCGAGAAGCGATTACGGGTATTTTATACAAATTAATTTCAAGTGGTTAATTCCTTATCTTTCTGCTTTAAATCGCCCCATACGTATATCAACAGATACAGGGTGAGTCAGGAAAAGAGATACATGCTTTGAGAGGTGATACTACTGGTGATTCTGAACAAGAAACTTCCAGTATACAAATGCCCTTTTCTTAACAGTTTCCTGGTAAAGCAATGAAAACTACTAGGAAAGGAATATATGCAGGTAACAGCAAATAAAGATACTGCTATGTTGTGGTTTGTTTAATTAAGTTTCCTGACAGAAGTTGTTCAAACAGTCCACCGTCAACTTCAAGGCATTTTGCTGCTCTTGCTAACAGGTGTGTTGCCGATCGGAATTCAGTTCTGCATTCCTTTACATGAGCACAAGCATGTAAAGTACGAACGAGAAATTCCTCTATTGTGTCCACTCTGAGCTTGTACATTCGCTCTTCAGCCACTCCCACAAACAGTAAACCATTAGGGAAAGATCGTGTGACCTCCGTAGGCAAGCAATGACTCCACGGCGACCAGGATACGTTGTGTTGAGATACTGTGTCAGCACCATACGGAATGTCTAAGAGCTCCGTCATGCTTACAGTATATACGAGCTCGTGTTATCGAAGGGATATCGTCTACGTATTCTGGTAATAAATTTTGAAAAAAAAAATCAAGATACCGTGTCCCACAAGACGGTTATGTAAAACACCGGATTGATGGACTGGCCATCAATAATAGCGCACCACACGCTGACTGAGAAGCGTCGTTTCTACAGAAGCGTGCACATTTTCAGTTCCCATACATGAGAGTTGCGCGTGTTGTTGATTCCGTTGCGGGTAAATGTTGACTCACCAGTCAACAGTATACGTAGAATTGATCACTGGCAACGACGCGTTGACAGAATCCTTGTTGCGCGGCAGCATCTCCTTATGCAGATATTGTACAATCTGCCGATGAAATGGATACAGACCTTGTTCGTGTAGTGTGCTTATCACTCATGTTTGCGGAATACCAAGTTGGGCAGCAATTTTTCTAGAGCTAGTAGTTGGACTGCGTTGCACTACTTGAAGAATATTATCAACTTCATTAGGAGTTTGTTGTATGGAACGATCAGAGATAACATTTACGCTGGCAAGCGTACCACGCTCTCGCAGTCCGTGAAACATCCTGTTAAACACCCAGGTATCTGGCACTCTGCAATTCGGTAATCGTTGTTGGTATTCTCGCATAGCAGCTCTGGAATTCCTAGCGGACAAACCAAAGATAAAAATCATGTTATCATACTCTGCATCTGTGAAGATCCGTGGCATAATCACTACACTAAACTGTATCCTTTGTCCACGTAACAACGCTGTATTGCCGTGTACTACAACCACAGTCGTGCTGAGATTTGAGGGAAACAACTGCACCAAAGTGTTCAAATGTATGTAAAGGTTTGGGACCAAACTGTAGTGGTCATCAGTCCCTATATTTATAAGCATCTTAATCTACGTTATTCTAAGGACGACAACACACACACACACACACACACACACACACACACACACAGAGAGAGAGAGAGAGAGAGAGAGAGAGAGAGAGAGAGCGAGCGCCATGCCCGAAGGAGGACTCGAACCTCCGACGGGGAGCAGACGCGCACTCCACAGCAAGGCGCCTTAGAGTGCACGGCCAATCCCGCGCGGCCAAACAACTGCACTATGTGCAAGGGAATTACATACTGACGCGGTTAGTAAAGACGAAGTTTCACATTTTCTGTTCCTAGATATTTTCATGGGTTTACCTGGATACGGTTAAGAAAGGGGCATATGTTTATTAGAAGTTTTCTGTTCAGAATCACCAAGAGTGTCACCCCCAAAAGCATGTACCTTTCTTACTGACACGCTGTATTTAATGAATATGACTGCGTTTACTGATTGTTTGAAATCATAAGATAACGAGTATTTCCATCCATTAATGTTCAATACGTTACGTTTGTTTATTTTGAGGGCCAACTGGCACTGGCTGCAACAAGAATCAGTCCTTTGCAGGTCACTGAGAATTTCTATACTACACTGGTCAAAACAATCAGGGTATCAGTTGAGACATCTAGGCTCTGAAGTATTGTCATCGGCAGAATAAACTAAAATAGTTTGACGACTCTCTCTCGGTTCTACGGAGTGGAGACAACAACATTACGGCAACTACGATACTAGTAATAACAGAAAGTTGCTGCAGACGGAGTTGGTGTTAACTGGTGTTTACTCTACCAAACGAATTACAAGCAATCGGGTTCAGATAGCGTACTGAGCAGGTAGTGAAATGCAACAGCAATGTGACTCACCCAAAGCTATGGCATGGAGAACCATAGGAATGTTGGAAGCGGGAAAAACATACATGGTGGTAGCTGCAGCTATAGGAGTGTCCTAAAGTGTAATTTCTGGTACCTGGACGCGATTTCAGGCAACAGGAATCGTTAAAAGGAGGGAAAGCCAACGTCGTCCACGGGCAACACCAGCAAGAGAAGACTGTTATTTCCGATTAACAGCCCAGGAGGCTGAATGAAACTCAGGTGAAATGCACCCTCCAGGCAGCAAAAGGACGCGCAATATCAACATAAACATGCCGAAATCGCTTTCGGGTGGCACGGAGGCCTATGGCGTGTCTCCCATTAAAACTACGACACCGTTTGTCCCCCTGAAACTAGGCGGAGGTACTACCATGCGCAAAAATATCCGAACGACCTGAATTGCGTTTCGCCTGATGGGCATGCAACTCAACTAACGTACGTGTCTTGCGGGTGCTCTGCTCGCTAAGCGGTATAGTCGTTCGACTATTAAAAATGGATCCACTACAGACAACTGCTCTTTATGGAAATCATTCCAGATGTAAATTAACACCACGATTTTGCAAATAAACGGAAACACGTTATTAACTTCTTAACGTTTATTAAATCCAATTTATTACAATGACACATCTTAAGTATTATCACACTTATTACAGTCTGATATAACAAACTCCGTCACATAAAACATAAATTAATCGTTAAACAACATTTAATATTGTTACAAACAACAGATTTTACTATAGTACCGGAAATCCTAAAGTCCTGTAGAAATTCGAAGTACTTTTGTTCTCTGAATCGTTTTCTGACAATTGCGAAACGTCGTTCCTCTGGCGAGCGGATTTTTATTAACCGATAGTTGTACTAACCAGATAATAAAAACTCAATTAACAGCAGCAAACGCACTATGGAAACTTCAATATTACTGCGTATCACCAACGTTTTCTCCGTATTCATACCCAACCACTTGTAGCCGTAGCTAACCAAGCAACGCATTCATGTCTTATAGATACTTGATTATGCCTAAGATTTTCACAGCTGACGAAGCATAAAGATGTGTGAAATATTGGAGATTTCCTCACAAATATCAGAACGCGCAGATCAAATCATATAAAATGCAAATTCTCAAAATATTTTTTTTTTCTTTTTTTTCTGCACTAGGAACTTAATAATCACCGTTATGTCCCTAATCACAAGTGCCCAGACTCAGTTCTGTGTGGGTCTTACATACGAGGCTGCTCCTGTCGGAGGTTCGAGTCCTTCCTCGGTCAGAGGTGAGTGTGTTGTCCTTAGATTAGTTTAAGTAGTTCTAAGCCTAGGGACTGAAGACCACAGTAGTTTGGTCCCATAGATTTACAAACATTTGATTTTGAGTTACATACCCGGTATCTCAATGGAAGATAACTAAGTGAAGTCAGATGTTGGTAGTCGAATTATTTCACCAGCAACGGGATGTTTGAATCTGTAATCAGGATATAATTACGTTATGCGTCACCGGGAATCAAACCCCAAACCCACCGATGTCCTTTCTAAGCACGAATGGACGTTAAATCTCAAATGTTAACTCAACAGGAATGACGATGCGTGCGTGTCTGTCTAGTAACAATGGCACCTATCGTTGTTGTAACAATAATAATAATTTCATGTAGTTCAGTGTCCTGGTGCAAGTCATTCAACTGTGCACCACTTCAGAGACTTGCATGTCCCTAACCTGCCCCAATTATCCAAACGGAAAAGGCGATCTACAGTTAACGTGGAATCCAAACCACGTGTACTTTATGACGACTCCTCACATTGTTGAGACGTGAATGCTGGGTTAAAACACAGATTGAAAAAATCGGTGATCTGAGAAATTGTGAGAAAACGATTTAGAGAACAAAAGTACTTCGAATTTCTACAGGACTTTAGGATTTCCGATACTATAGTAAAATCTGTTGTTTGTAACAATATTAAATGTTGTTCAAGGATTAATTAATGTTTTATGAGATGGAGTTTGTTATATCAGACTGTAATAAGTTTGACAATACTTAAGATATGTCATTGTAATAAATTGGATTTAATAAACGTTAAGAACTTAATAACGTGTTTCCTTTTATTTGCAAAATCGTGGTGTTAATTTAAATCTGGAATGATTGTCATAAAGAGCAGTTGTCTGTAGTGAATCCATTTTGAATAGTCGAACGACTATACTGCTGAGCGAGCAGAGCACCCGCAAGACACGTACGTTAGATGGGTTGCATGCACATGAGGCGAAACGCAATTCAGGTCGTTCGGATATTTTTGAGCATGGTAGTACATCAGGAGTGGAGTCGTAACTAATTGCGCCGGGTTATGTTCACGGATGAGTCAAGATTTTGTGTTCAGCCGCACGGTGCACAATCGCCGTTCCCTCATCGGAGAGAACGAGAAACTCGGAACAATCCTGCTTATGTGCAGGGAACATCACAATATCATAGTGGTGGACGAATGGTGTGGTCAGGAGTCAGTATTGGCGGACGTATAGACCTCCATGTCGTTCAGAATGGTGCGTTCACTGATCAGAGGTATAGAGACGAGATCCTTCGACCTTTTGTTGTACCCTATGCTGGTGCCATAGTAAATGGGTTTCTTCTCATGGACGATAACGCTCGCCCAAGAAAGTTGTATTGGTGGACAACATGCTTAAGCTGGACGAATGGAACGAATGGAATGGCCAGCTTGTTCGTCGACTTACACCTAATACGGCATTTGGTAGACTTAGCCAGACCAGTCCCTCCCACAACGGTTGCACAGCTGGATATTGCACTCGTGAAAGAATGGCCAAATATCCCCCAATAGCTGATTGATAACCTCATACTGCGCACGCCACGCAGGTGTGCAACTGTACTGGCCATACAAAGTGATCACACACCATATTAAAGGGCAATCAGAATGACCTTTTCATTATTATGGAAGCCCCATGGTGCCTCGCTCTAAGTGAAGGCCATGAAACCTCAAGCAGAGAGTTGAGACAGCAAAATATTGTACTGTATCACACAAAAATTAAAATTGTAACCAATATCTGAATAAAATATGTTACCATATGTATGTTGTGTATGATAACTCACCTGATCCTCCAACTGTTCTGAGCAGTATATAAAGTCCATTACTGAAGAGGAGAAGAATCTTAATTTCGAGGTGAGTAACTTATAAAGTAATGCGGGTTTAAATCTCCTCTGACTGTAGCTATATTTCTTTTACCGTAATCTTGTACTTAAAATTACGACTTTTCTGAAAAAAAAAGACAAAACTTCTCCAGCAAATCAAAGCATCTCATTTTGTCTCAAGTATCTTTCATTTCATTAAAATTCAGTCTTCGGTGTTAATAAACTTCTATACGATGTAAAAAAGTACTTTGTATGACAAATCAGCAACTCAATAAAAACCAACGATATACAGTAGCTGGTGTTGGCTTAAAGTAGAGGTAGGTTATAGCCAACAATACTACCGATAGTTTAAATATGTGGCCTTGTTGACTATTAAAGGTGCTTACCCCTTTTTCGTCGTATGATTGAAAATCACAATTTATTGCAATTACTCGACAAGGTAACTAAGGTAATAGCGTCATTCATCACACCAAACCACTCATTACCAGTCATCCACCTCCCAGTCTTCCTCCTTACACTAATATAGGGCCGCTTAGCTCTGGCTACAGAAATGTGTGACTTATGAGGAGCTGCTCAAACACTATAACCTACTATTTGAACGCCCTACGCACATTTATTACGCTAACTGAACTGGTGGACTTGCGAATGAGTCTTTCCTGGAAAGTAATGCGCTTTTCTACATACACTCTCTGCAAATCTCGGTGTGCGTTATCTCCAAGTACACGAGATCTTCCTGGTCTTGAATTATCTGTGGTTGTTCCTTCACGTTTATCCTTCACTAGCACATCACAAACGATCGATTTGGGCAGCTCTGTGAGTGCACAAATGTCCCCGATGTAAATGTAACTCAGATGACATCGATTGACAAGTCCACACTGAAAGTTTCCTGATGAACCCAGTCTGCTGTTACTGATCCTGTACGGACTACATCACGGTTGGGCAATTGCACTTTTGCGAGCCGCGGGCCTGTTCACTTCGCGTCATTAAAATGGTGTTATCGGTGTCTAAGTCTGCTTGGAGTTTGTGGTAGGACAAAATTAGCGAAAGGAGAAACATATTGTTCCCTTGAGAAGTGTTCCGGCAGCTGTTTAGTTGCTCGAAACTGCAGTTTGTTCGGAACTAAAATATTTGTGTGAAAGTGTTTTTTTTTAATTTATTTAATGAAATTAATGGAATTTAAGTGACGTTCAGCTGACTGAATTAATGCGGTTGACGACCAGTAAACCCACTTCAAACATCGAATGCTAATAAAAATACATTTAATCAGATTTATAGCGTGATGAAAGCACACTGTTCTTTCTTTTTTATAAGTTCAAAGCTCATCACTTCTCATTAATATTATATGTATTAATAACTATTTAATAGAAATCCATGTATACTTTGTTTCTTACTTTATGTCTGTGTTGTGTTTGTAACAATAAAATTTAGTGGTCGGAAGTGATAGTTTATTCTTTATTCATTAGTTTTAGTCACCCTCCTTTCCCCCACTCACCAAAAACGACAGAATTTTGAGTGTAACTGCTGTCAACCTATGTAAAGTATTACTCTGTGGCGCTGCTGTACTCATTACAGCATAACACAAATCAAAATACATTTTGACGGTGTACTGTGCCTCCATCTAAGAGAACTGTAAGCTGAAGTTACTTACTCATTTCATGACACCTTTGTACAACACAAGATTGGTCTTTCAGGCAATACTTCCTCAAATACTATACAAAAGTTATATTTCACTGTAATTATTCATTGCATTGTCATTATTACTAGCTTAAACCCACGGCTCCGCTCGCGTGTTGGTTGATTATGATAGATAAGCTATCTTTCAGTAGTGTGCTATGAAACTGGTTTTGAAGGGTAAAATGAAATACAATACCTTCTTTAGAAACAAACATTTTAATCAACATTATCAGGAAAGTAAGTAGTGTAGATCAAATCACACGTAAAAATGCACTCGTTTCGAAGAATTAAATCACAAAATTCAACAATAATGATTGTAATAATATCACAGATCGATCACTTGATGTAATGCGCGAAACGTCAAATCGATTTTTTTAAAGAGATGTATTAAAAGAAATTGTAATAATATCACAGATCGATCACTTGATGTAATGCGCGAAACGTCAAATCGATTTTTTTAAAGAGATGTATTAAAAGAAATTTCTTTTTTACTGCTTTATTTATTTATTCTTATATTTACTTATTCGTATGCTTCTCCTTACAGAGAAAGAGCTGAAGACATTGTAGCACGCATAGACCAAAGATGAGCCTTCAGCCCGAATTTTTTTTTTTATAATTTGACGACTTTCAACCACCATATCTTCCACTCCCTTATAGCTATCGGCATGGAACTGCTATGGTGTACAACAGGAGACTCGGACAACAATTACACACAGACCATTCGTTTGCGTTCTGTAGTTTTCGCTGCAGAGCGAGATATTAACAAACACACATAGAATTTTATATACAACGATAACTTTCCATCCCAATATACTCCACCCTTTTATCATTGTCAACCCTCAAGCAACAACGCTACCAATAAAACCATTTTTAAAGAGTAAATATATTTTTCAAAGATCGCTATAAAACCGTGCCTAAAACCTTCCTCAGGTATAAATTAGTAACTGTACAAATATTTAAGTCTCTGCGTCTTGTGGTTCGGACGTGATAAGCGTACATCGAACAGACATTCACATATATATATAGCTATCCGATCGCCATAAAACCGTGCCTAAAGCCTTCCCCGGGTGGACATTAGTAACTGTACAAATTTTTAGCTCTTTATGTCTTGTGGTTCTGACGTGGTAAACGAACACCGAAAAGACATTCACATTTATAGATATAGATGACAGTACAAAGTGTTGTATCCTGCTGCATGAATGGTGTCAGGAAGTAATAGGACAGAGGTGGCCAAATAATCTGCAACAGGTCAACACTAATTAGAGAGGAAAAATATAAATAATTTATTAAAAGAATACTTAACTTCATATAGATGAACAGTAGACAGGACACAAATATCTACACAGAATACATGACCACGATTGTACAGGAGTGAACATATCTTTCTGCCACGCCCCAGACTATCATGAAGCCGACCTATACTGGTAAGTACTATGTACACGGAGTCTGCTTGCCGTAGCTAATGTCTCAACCTAACGCACCACAGAAATGAGACTGATTCTTGCAGTGTTTTGCAAATTTCAAATGTTTGTTCAGCTTAAGGGACTTAACTGCGGAGTCATCAGTCCCTAAACTTACAAACTACTTATGAACTACCTTATACTAAAGACGACACAAACATCCATGCCCGAGGGGGGATTCGAACCCCCGACGGGGAACGGCCTCGCGCCTCAATGCGCTTGGCCACTCGGCCTCGTCAGTGTTTTGCCTTATAAAACCTGGCGATGTGATGGCGTACAGAACTACGCAGAGGCGTGGCCTAGTGCTTTCCAACCTACCTCTAACGTGACTAGAAACTCGGGCGTCAGCTGTCGATTGTGTATTATCGGCAGCCTTAGGCGCTGTTAACAGTTGCGAGCTGGGTTCACATGATGCCCGCACGGCGATAAAAGTGCCCGCGGGCAGGCCACGCGCCCACTCCTGGACAACATACTATACTGCACGCCTTCTTTAATACCGCTGAGTCCTCCTCTATAGTCATATAATGGTCGGCCTTCCACAGCTGTTTCCCGATACTTTAATCAAATGGTGCATGTGTCACGTAACACCAAAAACATTAATTGCATCTAGTGCGGATTCCAAAAAAAAAAAAAAAAAAAAAAAAAAAAAAAAAAAAAAAAAAAAAAAAAAAAAAAAAAATTCCATTTCATGTCAGTTTGCAGCATTACATTTAGATGTTTAATTATCACGACACCAGCATACCACTTATACTGTCGTTAAAATCGGGGTCTTGTATGCAGTTACTGAAACACGAATTATGAAGTTTAAGTTTGTCCTTTGCATGCTTACTGCTTTAATTTGCCATTGTCAATGAAACAATTTCTACTCCTACCTCTTTATTTTCCATATTTTGCAAGGTTAGTGTGAACGAGAAAAAAAGTGTAGTAACCAGGGACTCAAAACTGCATTCCTTAAGAGCTATGGGCACTTGACCACTAGAAGAGATGTGTTTACAGAACTGAAAATGAAGTCGTGCTCATAACTCTTAAAGTATTGTATGCATTTTAAAGCAGGGTACGATTTGTGCTTTTACCAGTGGGGACACAAGAACTGTATAATAAGCTATTTCTTGTGTACAATCAATACTAATAAACCGTGTATAATGCACAAGCGGCTTCTAATGAAATTGCGTGCTTATGGAATATCTCCCCAATTGTGCGATTGGATTCACGATTTACTATCAGGAAGGACACAGTTCGTTGTAATTGACGGTAAGTCATCGAGTAAAACAGAATTGTTATCTGGCGTTCCCCAGGGAAGCGTTATAGGTCCCTACTCTTCCTTGTGTTTATAAACTATTTAGGAGACAATCTGAATAGCTCCATTAGACTGTTCGCGGATGAAGCTATCGTTTATCGGTTAGTGAAGTCAACAGAGGATCAAAAGCAACTGCAAAGCGATTTAGACAAAATTTCTACATGGTGCGAAAATTGGCAATTGGCACTAAATAAAGAAAAGTATGAAGCAATACACATGACCACTAAAAGAAATCCGCTGAACTTCAATTACGCGATAAATCAGTCAAACCTTAAGGTCGTAAATTCTACTGAATACCTAGGAGTTACAATTACGAACAACTTAGACTGGAGAGGACACACAGAAAATATTGTGGGGAAGCCGAACCAAAGATTACGTTTCATTGGCAGAACGCTTCGAAGATGATACACCAGCTCCACCAAAGAGACTGCCTACATTACACTTGTACATCCTCTCCTGGAGTACTGCTGCCCATTGTGGGACCCTCACCAGGTGGGACTGACGGAAGATATTGAGAAGGTTACAGGGGGGGAGGGGGGGGAAGCATCACGGAAATGTTCCACGAATTGGGGTGGAAATCATTCAAATAAAGACGTTATTCATTGCGGCGTGATCTGTTTGCAAAGTTTCAATCACCGACTTTTACTTCTGAATGTGAAAATATTTTGCAAGCACCCACCTACTTAGGGAGACATGACCATCCCAATACAATAAGAGAAATCAGATCGAAAACGGAACGATTTAGGTGTTCTTTCCTCCCGCGCGTTATTAGAGAATGGAACGGTAGAGAAAAGTTATTAAAGTGGTTAATGAACTCTCTGCCAGGCACTTAAATGTGATTTGCAGAGTATCTATGTAGATGTAGATCTGAAAAGCACATTACAGATAAAGCTTACTGATAAAATTCTGCTACAGAACATTGTTTAGTTAAAGACACGAGATGAACCAAACTGTGTGCCTGAATTTAATACAGCTGCACCCTCAAATCGTATATATAATCTGTTAAAGACTGATTTTTAATTAAATGTTTGAAATTTAATATATTCATCGAATGATGGTTCCTTAATTAAAACTCTTTTAAATGTGCGTTTTCCATCTAATTCTTGTACTACCATCCTAATTAGCGTCGAGTAATTTGCTTTCAATGTTTTACAGAGGTTTATAGCCATATTGGTTTCTTCTTTTAATGCGAATGAAGAATGTCTGTTGCAGATAAAGAACGATAATATTTTCAGAACTTGTAGGGACTTACGAGACCAACAATTAGCGTTATAAGCAATAATTTCGTGAAATATTTTAGCAACTCTTTAAATGTGATAAATGTTTGTAAACCTATTGGACCAAACTACTATGGTCCTCAGTGCCTACACTTACAAACTACTTTAACTAACTTACACTAAGGACAACACACACACCCATGCCCAAGGGAGGACTCGAACCAACGCCAGCGAGCAACCGCGCGCTCCACAGCAAGGCCCCTCAGAACTCTCAGCGACTCCACCACGGCGGTAACTCTTAAATTTGAACCTCTAAAATGCTTAAAGAGAAGCATCATGTCTAGACTTTCGCTTTCATGATGAGCTCCAATAGTATTAAATGTCCAAGCAAACCAACGTACGTGAAAACACAATCTGTTTTAATAGCTGTAAGGCTACCGTAAAACGGGGTAATACTGATATTGTGGAGCATGAAGAAATTTGCATTCTCCCGCAGAACTGCGACAACAATGGAATCGGCGAGCAATGTATTACTGAAAATAACTGTTATTTACTTGGCTGAAAAGAAGAATTTACTCATCTGTCGCCTACTATCGGCCAGTAACTGTTGTGCGAAACTGTCTATTGAGTGTAAAGCAAGTGAACAGTGAAAACTGCAGTTTAAGAAACTCACAGGCTATACAAATAGAGTAAGTTAATATCGTTAACTGTTTCTTAGTTAGTTATATTAACTAAAACTACCGTGCAGTTACACGGCTTTATATGGAAAGTTGTCTTTTTATAGGATAATACAGATCATGGTGAGAACATATGTCAAGATGCTTGGGTCCGGCGAAAGGTGCAAATATAACCACATTTTCGTGGAAAATGAGCATCAGGAGAATGTCAGAACAGTTCTCTGTATCATACATAACCCTTAACGATAAGTTACGGAATAAAGTAAACACAAGGTGCGTGCACCAACAGTATTAAACAAGGAAGAGGAGAAAACGCTTGTTGAGGGTTTATTGGTATGTGCCAAGTGTGGTTTTCCACTGAGAAACACGAATGTACGTAATATCGTATAGGGCTACCTTAACCATTCAGGGAAACTGGAATAGAGACTTAAAGACAACCGACCGGGATTAGAGTGGGTTCATACATTACTGAGAAGAAACTCTGAACTGACGGGGAGAATTGGAGAGGACTAGAAGAGAGTTAGGGCAGCTGTTACAAGGGAGATCGTAACAGAATATTTTGATAACCTTAGGGAAACATTGATTTTTCTTGTTCATATATTTACATGTGTAAGCCTACTTTTTGTAACTACAGTAATATTTGTAAAAAAACTTAAAAGATTAATCGCTGTAACATCTGGAAAAGTGTAACAGCAATAACAAGGGAAAATAAACCCCTGATCGGAATTATCCCACACCATAGGGTAACACCGATGGACGATTTCTTTTTTATGCTCACGATATATTCCCTTGTTTCAATTTTCTGTTGTTATTAAAAGGACGTGAATGTCTCACATATTTTAGATATAAAATTACGTAAATAATTTTTATGCCCCGGGAAACATCAGTAAAAACACCCAAAACTGATTGGTATTACCCAGGTTTACAGTAATTGTTGTGAAACACCCTGTAGCATTCTGTGGTATTAGGTACTTTATGAAAACACAGAGTGCACGGTTGTCACAAATTTTATAACATGACGAGCAGCTAGTTCCCTTTAGTGGTTCATACAGCGCACGACAGTTAAGTAAATGTTTACACAATAGAGTGGCTACGCTTTTGTAAGGTGCAATCATTGTTGATACACCATCAGTTGTGATACAAATGGTTTCTCAGTACATGATACTAAATGTTATACTTATCAAGAGACGCTAATGGTCTGCTGAAAATCTCTTCTCGTGTCCCACTTCCTAATTCAACAATGCAGATAAAATAAGTGCAAGCAAATCCCTCAACAAACAAACAAGTTTTATTGGAAATCCTTTTACTTTCAGTCTTCACGATGTCAAAGTTTGTAACAGATTCTATAAGGAAGAATGCAAGGTCATTTCCATTTCTTCTCTTATACACGTAACGGTATTTCGGCATGTATTTTGTTGAAATAAGTACCTCCATAGGCTGTCAGTGCTTTTTAATACTCGTATTAACGTAATCTGTAGATATTTAGCTTCGATTTCGTGTCTTTAACCTAATTGTTTTGCAAAATCTTTGGCTTTAAATTGACGTTCTTAGCCATATTTTTCAACTGGGGCAATGACGCCATGGTGGAGAATTTAGGCAAAATGAAGTGTAATATAGATGCATACATTTGGTGAAATGGGCCCTTGCAGAATGTAGAGAATGTAGTAGGTTTCAAGTGCCAAAAACTGTACCGGTATTCCAGAAATTTGCGGTGTCTTAATCAAGTCTAAATTATAAAATATATTTTTATTCCAATTTTACATCGACAAGTTCTTGAAGCCTTCTAAATGTCTAATACAGAAGAGTGGTAAGTATAAATTACAACGGTTGTAACACTTACTTACTACTACTCACTCATCGTGTAGGTTTAAACTTAATTTTCAAATGTATGGTGTCATTACCCCGGAACCCAGGGTAATGGCGCCACTGCGTATATTTCACAAAATATTTTTAACACTAAAACTTAACAAAACACATGTCTGAAAAAAAATTACATTAAAGTAGTATTAGCTGGCGAAGCTGTGGTATTATTCTTTACGAAAAAGACACACCTTTAATAAGGTGGAAAAAAACTGGTTTCCCTGAAGGTGGCGCCATTCCCCTTGTCTCTGCCATATGTCATTCGTCTGGAGGATTTGATTTTTTTTACGATTTCTGGCAACTGACGACTTAAACCAGATGTAGTAGTGCGGAAGGTATTTCTAATTTACTAATCCCTACAGCGATTACTTTTGCTGTAAAAATTGGGCTTATTTTGTATGTAATGTTAAAATACTTGCCGGCCGCGGTGGCCGAGGGGACTGAGGCGCTCCAGTCACGGTCGAACGGTCACTACGGTTGGGGGTTCGAATCCCCCCTCGGGCATGGATATTTGTGCTGTCCTTAGTATTAGTTAGTTCATAAGTAGTTTGTAAGTTTAGGGACTGATGACCCCGTAGTTAAGTCCCATAAGCTGTACAAACATTTGAACATTTTTAAAATAATTTATGGGAATATAGTTGGGTAACGTCTTCGACAACAGCCAGTGTTTCGACAGGTGAACGCCCGTCATTTTCAACGTATACCACTATGCGAGTAAAGACTGCTCTTCATGTCTACAATCTTTTTGAATAACGCTTCATTCTTTTATGAACTATGTGTAAAATTTTGCAAATTAATAGAAAAAATGGCAAGTTTGTTTTATGGGGAAGGAGGACGTACAAGCTTTGGCACCTGTCAACTGTGCGAGGGCACCTCAATATAGCTTTGGCTCTGAATCCTCCCCCCTCCCCTCCAGGTGAAAAATTTATCCACGCCCCTGTAATGGACTATACAGGAAAATTACAGAAAGTGTTTCTTCAAGCTTTCTCGGCGGATATGTAGCATATAGCCTTCACGGGTTTGCTACAGTAAGTGTTATTTAAAGACTCAATATAGCTAAAGATATGTCACGTGCTAGGACTAAAACGTTATTAACTCCGTATTGTCACGTTACTCTGTTAACGTGTCTATTGACGTTTTAGAGGGTATTTCTATAAAACTGTTACCAATTCTCATTCAGTACTATGACGTTGAATCTGGAGTAATTCAAGCAAAGGCGATAGAACTTAAAAGCATGCCAAATGAAAAATCTGAAACGATTGGATCTTACACGTGCGACACTCTTAGAAGTAGAGGTATTGATAGCAAATGTGTTGCTTTCTCAGGGGACAATACCAATACAAATTTCGGTGGAATAGTTTGCAATGGTGAGAGGTCAGGAAATAACGTTTTCACCCACCTCAAAAATAATTTAAATAATAGTATAGTAGGAGTAGGCTGCCCTGCTGACGTTTTACATAACTATCCAACATGGTATTGATGCAGGACTCACTTTAAATGTCGATTCCACCATATTAAAAATGTTATTTTTTTGTTAACACAGTACGCACTGCAAGTCTTAAGGACTTTTGTGAATTTGAAGACATAAAATATAGGTAACTACTGAGTCGTTAAAACTTTAACAAATTTATTAAAAATTTCTTAAAAAGGCCTAGACCGCACAAGAACTTAAAATCTTACAAACTGGTGACTAGTTTCGACTGCACAGTCATTTTCAAACTTGTAACAAGAAAGAGAAAGAACCATCCTACGAATGAGATAGCAAATGTGAACAAAAAAATTACGAGGTACTAACTGGTATAAACTTTGAGTTGCAACACAACAAGCATTTTAAATAAAATGTTGTCACTTTACCCCACGCATGGGAAATACAATAACAGTGACTGAAGAATATTAAAATTAGGCACCAAAAATTTCTACATACCGCAGACAATGGATGGATAAGAATTAAATTGCCAGTTACATCATTTTGAAACGTTAGGCCAGACAATTCATAAAAATTAAATTTGTTGGCCGGAATGTGGACTTTTATCATGGCGATGAAAAATACTGAATAAATCCGACACCTGTGGAGGACGTTATACAGTTTAATATAACAAAAATATAGGTAAAACAAATCAGTAAAAAAAAAAAACAAAACAAAAACGAGAGAAAACCACAATTGGTAACTCGAATTGTGCATTATCGATGCTATATGAGTTGGTTTCAAATGTTCAAATGTTTGTATATCTATAGGACCGAACTGCGTGGTAATTAGTCCGTAGCTTACAAACTACTTAAACTAAGGCAAACTAACGTAAGGACAAAACAGACACCCATGCCCCAGGAAGGACTCGAACCTCCGACGGCGAGCAACCGCGCTCTCCGCAGCGAGGCGCCTTAGACCGGCTACTCCACCGCGGCTGAGTTAGGTTCATAGGTGTTTGAACCGGTATACATGTCAACCACTTCTTCAGGTGCATGGAAAGGTGGTCTTCTGCGGAAACATCAGCCAACGTCGATATCTTTAGCTGGCTGCATACCCGTCACTTGTTTGAATAGTTTATTGCTGTTCTTTGTGACTACGTTGTTGTGTTCTGCAGAAGTTTACCTCGCCTCGTTATTATGACGCGTCGGTATTTTAGTTCAGCTGAAGAATCACTGAATTTTCTGAATATTTTACCAGAAGAAGATTACGAAGAACATATGTTTTATGTAATGAGCTGTGTGATAAGATGATACAAAACATCCGGCGAATCCTCAAATTCGGAAGATGCATATTCAGAACCTGTACAAAAACTAAACGAGCCTTGCTTCGGTGCCTCGCGGTTGTTCCCCGTCGGGGGTTCGAGTCCTCCCTCGGGCATGGGTGTTTGTGTTGTCCTTAGCGTATTTTAGGTTCGTTTGTAAGCCTAGGGTTTGATAACCGCAGCGGTTAAGTCCCTTAGATTTACAAACATTTGAACAAAAATCATAAACAACACAGCGTTTACTGATAAGATTCCAGTGGCACCGCAGATTGCTTCTCAGTCAAGGAAGAAAACGAGCCGGCCGCGGTGACCGAGGGGACTGAGGCGCTCCAGTCACGGTCTGCACGGCCACTACGGTCGGGGGTTCGAATCCCCCCTCGGGCATGGATATTTGTGCCGTCCTTAGTCTTAGCTAGTTCATAAGTAGTTTGTAAGCTTAGGGACTGATGACCCCGTAGTTAAGTCCCATAAGTTATAGAAACATTTGAACATTGAAGAAAACGATAAGAATCGCATCCAGAAATTGGAAGTAAAGATACTGCAGCCGATGTAGTCTTTACCTCAATCCTTTTTTTATTAAATAAAATTTCTATAAACAATTTTAGTACAGTAAAATTGTTTGTGAAGGTTAAGGGACTTAACTGCGGGGTCATCAGTCCCTAAACTTACAAACTACTTATGAACTACCTTATACTAATGACGACACAAACATCCATGCCCGAGGGGGGATTCGAACCCCCGACCGTAGCGGCCATGCAGACCGCTCGGCCATTGCGGCCGGCAGTACAACAAGTAGGTAGGTTAAGCACAATACCTCAGTGACATTGAAAAGCATTAAACGAAATTAACTTAATAAGTTAATCTTCAGTGGTCAAAATGACAGATAGCGGTTCAAATGGTCAAATGTTTGTAAACCTATTGGACCAAACTTCTATTGTCATCAGTCGTAGTTATGCAAAGTGATACCCCTAAGAGTAAGGGCTTAGGAGTGCCTCCGCACTAAAGAAAGGACCACTGCCCGTCATCGGCGTATTGTATAAGTTATACACATGTGGCGTTTGTTTACATAAGTACGAATTTCAGTATTAGTGGGCAGGGTAAATCTGAGAATTCGTACCTAATGGGAGGCTTGTTGAGTAATACTGAGTAAATCTGAAAATTCGTACCTTACGGGAGGCTTGTTGAGTAATCCATTGCAGGTGTGGTGATCGCTGTGTCCCGAGTGGTGTAGAGGTCTGCGCAGCTACCTAGCCAGCAGGAGACCCGCAGTTAATATTCCGTGAATATGGATATTTAGACCAACGTACACTAAGAACAATATACACATATACACATACCTATGCCCGAGGGAGGGCTCGAACCTCTGGCGGGAGCTACCGCTCAGTCCGTAGAATGATGCACTAGACCACGCGGCTACTTCCGTGCGGCCCGTAGCGGTCGTAGTAGGCTGTTGGCTAGTGGTGGTCCTCCTACTGCGTGGTGAAGCAGAGGCAGGCCCAGGCGTGGTCGGGTGGCGCGTCTTCTGGGAAGCGATTGTTGAGGCGTGACGCCGCCATTGTCACGTAGCCCGCGACACCCAACGCCTCGCAACACGAGCCCAGCCCTCCGTCCCGAGCCCGCCACGTGCCGCCACCGATCGCCACGTTTCAATCGGCTTCTGGGCGTGCGCGTGGTTTCACGCATACACGCCTTTACCCAACTGCCACGGACTTCCGTAAATCCGACACGAAAACAACGTTACGTTTTACACTATTAGAAAAGCAAAAACGGAGGGAAGGAAAATTGGGATTTAACATCCCGCCGACAGCGTTATCATTAGAGACGGAGCACAGGCTCATCATTATCATCATCATCATCATCAGAGACTGATTATGCCTTTTAGCGTTCAGTCTGGAACATAGTACCTCTAATAAAATCCCTCCATGATTCCATTTCTCAATGCTAGCATTGATGCCTCGTCTGATGTTAAGCCTTTTACTTCAAAAACATTCTTCACCGAATGTAAGTACTTTCTCCTTGGTCTACCTCGACTCATCTTACCCTCTGCTGCCGAGCTCATGATTCTCTTAGGTAACCTTGCTTCTCCAATGCGTGTAACACGACCCCACTATCTCAGCCTGTTCGCTCTAACTGCTTCATCTATGATGTTCACTCCCAGTTTTTCTTTGATTTCCTCATTATGGACGCCTTCCTGCCATTGTTCGCATCTATTAGTACCTGAAGTCATTCTTGCGACTTTCATATCTGTAATCTCTACCTTATGAACAAGGTAACCTGTGTCCACCCAACTTTCACTCCCATACAACAAGGACAGAGCGGTGCACCGCTAAGTTAGTCTTGGTACTTACTTCCTTCTTGCAGAAGAGAGTAGCACTCACTGCGTTAGCTTTGCTATACCTCGATTCCACTTCTTTCACTATGTGCCGCGGCGGAGCAGCCGAGTACACTGAGACGCTATGCAGCGATGCGCGAGGCCGTTCCCCGTCGGGGGTTCGAATCCCAACTCGGGAATGGATGTTTGTTCCGTCTTTAGTATAAGCTAGTTCATAAGTTGTTTGTAAGTTTATGGACTGATGACCCTCTAGTTAAGTCTCATAAGCGGTACAAACATTTGAACATCTGAACTTGAAACTGTTTTCCTGTTCTAACTTTGTTCCTCCTCTATGGCACTCAATTTGTTTAAACCTCTTTCCCACAGACATTACTTTTGTTTTGGAGATGGTTATGTTCATATCACAAACCTTACACCTCTGATAGAGCTCTGAAATAGGCTCTGATTTTTTTTCTTGAGGATGGGATGCCCTTTCAAGGGAATCATCACAGAATTTACCTGGATCGATTTAAGTAAATCATGAAAAACATGAATCTGGATGGCCAGAGGCGGATTCGAACCAACGTCCTCCCGAATGCGAGTCCCGTTACCACTGCGTCATCTCGCTCGGTCCCCGGAAGAGCAATCGTCTTGATCGATAGTGGAAGACCACACTTGCGTTTTCCTGTCGTACTACACTGTGTACGGCATACTAACATTGAGCCGGCCGCGGTGGCCGAGCGTTCTGCGGCGCGCCAGGTACGGTCTGCACAGCCACTACGGTCGTGGTTCGAATCCGCCCTCGGGCATGGATATTTGTGCCGTCCTTAGTGTTAGCTAGTTCATGAGTAATTTGTAAGTTTAGAGACTGATGACCCTATAGTTAAGTCCCATAAGCTATACAAACATTTCAACAATTGAACTAACATTGAATGCGGCCCGTCCCGCGCAACGCTGTTAAACTGTTAAAGGACGATTCGTGAGCCTCCCCCACACCTTTACAGAAGCCATTGTCTCTCCACCTGTATCCAAAATTAACGGCACTTACCATGCGCCGGCCGCGGTGGCCGAGGGGATTGAGGCGCTCCAGTCACGGTCTGCACGGCCACTACGGTCGAGAGTTCGAATCCCCCCTCGGGCATGGATATTTCTGCCGTACTTAGTTAGTTCAAAAGTAGTTTGTAAGTTTAGGGACTGATGACCCCGTAGTTAAGTCCCATAAGCTATACAAACATTTGAAACATTTGATTTGAACTTGCCATGCTTACCTCGCGGAACTGGCACTGCTGGAATAAAGTCGTACTTGGGTAGCTTGGGTGGTATCAGCATTGGTCGCTAAAGACAAGAGATCGGTTCGAGTCCCGATCCAGCACATGTTTTAATCAGCCAAGAAGTTTCGAAATAGCTCACACTTCGCACCACAGTGAAATATTCCCTCACGAAATCTCACTCTTGTTGTTACGACCGCGGTGGAGTGGTCGAGCGCTCTGAGGCGCCTTGCTGTGGAGCGCACAGTAGCTCGCCGACGGAGGTTCGAGTCCTCCCTCGGGCATGGGGGGGGTGTTGTTCTTAGCATAAGGACATGTCCGAAAGAACAGACACTATTAGTTGACAGTAACAGCCGCAAATTTACAAAATCGAAATAATAGAAGATTTCGCCCATTTCTGGGGTTTAAATAAGTTCAACGCAAAGTTGAAAATTTGTGCTGGCACGGGATTCGACCTCGGATTTCCCGATTTGGGCCAGCGGTCGCCTTAATCAATTAGGCTATCCAGCCAGACATGCTTTCCTTCCAACCCGAATTCTCAACTTCTAGCCCTCTGCCCAGTGATTCCTCTTTCTCGCAACCTATACTGGATTACAGACACCATATCAATAATTGTAAGTAAGTCCACAAGAAGCAATGACAATTTCAATGCAGACGCATTCATACGCTCGATCCCTTGCGGGAATCCAGCATAGGCTGCGAGCAAGATGAATCAATGGGCAGGGGGCTAGAAGTTGAGAATTTGGGTTGGAAGGGAAGCGTTTCTGGATAGCCTAATTGGTTAAGGCGACCGCTAGCCTAAAGCGGGAAATCCGAGTTCGAATCCCGATCCAGCACAAATTTTCAACTTCGTCGTTGAATTTATTCCAACTCCCCCGAAATGGTCGAGCCGGCCGAGGTGGCCGAGGAGACTGAGGCACTCCAGTCACGGTCTGCACGGCCACTACGGTCGGGGGTTCGAATCCCCCCTCGGGCATGGATATTTGTGCCGTCTTTAGTATAAGGTAGTTGATAAGTAGTTTGTAAGTTTAGGGACTGATGACCCCGTAGTTAAGTCCCATAAGCTTAACAAACATTTGAACATTTGAAATGGTCGAAATGTTCTAATATTTCGATTTCGTAGTTTAAGTGGTTTGTAAGCTTAGGAACACATAACTGCAGCAGTTAAGTCCCTTAGTTTTACACACATTAGAACATTGTTACAGACATCACCAGAATCCCAAAAGTTGCTCTTTTGTCAACTAAGGACAGTTTTTCTTTTACGAAATACGAAAATTCCTAGGTATTGTCATGCTTCTTGACATTTTCAACGATTAGAGACGCTATCTGTTGTATATACTAAGGATGAAATTCTTAAAGTCGGGACCGCAAATTTATTTTATTTTTGTAGCCAGTTTCGACTCTTTAAGAAGCCATACTCGTATCATACAACGTTTTAGACAAACATAATTGTCATCATAGTAATACTACCACATTATGCAATTAAATTTATGGATGGTAAAACAATGTTTCAATCCTGGCTGTCAATCCAGACAAATCCTCTAACATATAAAAATTAACGTTTTTTTGTCGTATTTTATCCACAGCCGTGCCGTACATCCGACTGCGATATAACTTTGTCAATGCATTACTTGCACTCGAATAAAGGTTATAGACATACTAAAATTAACTTCTAATGGCGCATGGTGTATGGTGCTTTAAATATTAGTTCATTCGTTTCTTACGCTTTCACGCTGAAATGGCTGGACAGATATGAATGAAATTTGGTACAGAGGTAGCGTTAATGGCAGAGGTGGTTGTGGCACAAGTCTTGTTAATGGAGGCAGAGGCTATGGCTATGGCGGGCTGGCGCTGGCATCAGTCACATTAATGGTGGAAGCAGCTCTGGCACAAGTCACATTAATGGTGGCGGCTCCTGCACTAGTCATGTTAATGGCAGCGACACCAGCACCAGTCATGTTAACCATGGTTACAGCACCAGTCAAATAATGGAGGCGGTGTCCCCATCACATTAATGGCAACAATGAGGGAACAAGTGAGGTTAGTGGCAGTGATGGCACTAGTCGCATTAAGGGCGGCATTATAAGTGGCGTCACCAGCCGTGTTTATGGTGGCAGCACCGGTACTAGTCACATTAATGGAGATGATACTGGCACCAGGTGCGTTAATGGCGGCTCTGGAACCAGTCGCATTAATGGCAGCAGTACCTCCACCACCAACATGTTAATGGCGGCAACTCTGGCTCCAATTATGTTAATCGTGATGACTCGAGCACAAATAGCATTAATACTGGCAGCAGCACCAGTCATTTAACCCTTTCATTCCCACATTATGAATTCAGCTTTCTAAACATTAAAATTCAATGTTACATGTATTAATACAGTGCACTGAACCTCAAAATATGTTTTAAAATTTTTGATAGAACAATTGTTTTTTTAATGTCATGTATTTCATGCACAACACACACATATGTAACGAGGTATATTGTTACTTGGGACGTTATTTTGGTGATAGCTAACACTGTCCGATCAATAATGCCAGCATAATGAAAGACAAGACAATTCACTGCTGAAATAAAATAACATGAACCAAACTCGCGCTTGCACTAACAGCCACGTAAAGACGGCAATGTAATAAAACCTCCAAGTCGGATAGATTAATACCTCTGAAGTGGCTACACACCTTACCAAACGGGCACATGTCGTACTACAAGCATGTTGTTCATCAATAACAATGCAACTTTGAGAATTGATACACATAATAACGTATAAATCAGCTTTTCATACGTTCTTGTAGAGGAACAAAACTGGGAATGAAAGGGTTAAGAGTGGCGGTGGCACTGGTCGCATTAATGGCAGTGGTGGTGGCGGCAGTGGCACCAGTCATGTTAATGGCTGTGGCAGCTCTAGAACCAGTCGCTTTAATGGTGGTAGTGGTGCCTGCAGCACCAGTTGCATTAAGGCAGATGGTGGCTCCAGCACCAGTTGTGTTAAATGGAAATCACTGGATTAAACTGTGTTATGTTTGATATCGTAACTACATGTTCTTTATTAATCTGTATATAACTGTAGTAAACTGTACATATTGGTTTTTACTGAACAAAAGATGATATAACCATAAATAACCAATATAACTGATAAAACTGCAAATATCTTGATGTACCTGGAATTAGAAATGGGTTCAGCAATACCAGTCAGTTAATAACTTGGAAATAACTTGGTATATCTGGAAAAAAACCAGAAACAATTGGATACAACTAGATAAACTAGAAATACCTGGATATAACTGGATATTATTGGGAATGATTCACAACATTTGGAAATACTGGAAATAATGGAGAAGTACTGGAAATAAGTGCACATTCTGGAGAAATAAATTTATATAACTGGAAATAAACAGAAACAACTGAGAATAACTGGATATAGCAGTTTATAAATACAAATAAATGGAACAAACTCAATATACCAGGACATAACTGGAACCCTGGATATAGCTGCAAATAAAGATATATAACCGAAAATAATGGGAAACGCAGGATAAAACTGGATAAAAATTGAATTTATGAAAATAATTGTATATAACTTTAACTAAATGGCTATATCTGGGTATAACTAGTAAGAACTGGAAATACTGTACATAAATGCACATAACTAGAAACAGCTGAAAATAATGGGATATAACTGGATGAAATAGTATGTAACTGAATATAACTGGGAATATTTGGACATAATGAAGTAATGGGTTATAACCTAAAATAACTAGATATACAATTATTTATAATGGGTGTTTTCTTTTTGCTCATGTATATCTATATCTTTCAACAGGCAATTGACAAATTCACTGCAGCCACATTATAATGCTCGATCCCTTACACGGATACAGTACTGGCTTCAAGCAAGAGGAACCTATAGGCAGGGACTACTACCATCATGTTGCAAGGAAGTGTGCCTGCATAGCATAACTGGTTATGGTGACCATCAGCCCAAAGTGGGATATCTGGGTTCCAATCCCATTCCAGCAGAAATTTTCAGCTTTGCAGTAAGATTTATTTCAGTGCTCTCAAACGGTCGATATGTTTAAATATTTCAAGTTCACATATGGATATATTTGCAAATAACTGGAAATAAGTGGCTTCAATTGGAAATAACTCACTACAACTGGAAAGAATTGGATGTACCTGGTAATGATGGGAAATAATGGATTTAATAGCCAATAACTAGAAATGGTTGGATATAATTGGATATAACTGTTAATATTAGGAAAAAAGGGAAATAACTGTTTATCACTGAAAATACCTGAATATAAATGAAAATAATTTTCAATTACTGGATATAACTGGATAAACAAAAAATTACCAGATATCAATAAAAATAACTGGATATAAATGGAAATTACAGAATACAACTAGATAACTGTATATAACTGGACATAACTGGATACTAGTGGAAATAAGTGGATATAACAAGAAAAGCTATAAAAATTGGATATAACTGGAATAGTTACATTAACTGGAAATAACTGGGTAATACTGGATAAAACTGATTTAAACTGAAATAAATGTTTACAATGGAAATAACTGAAAAAACTAGAAATAAATAACTGGAACTATGTGAATATAATGGCAAATACCAGAATATAACTGGAAATAACTTAAAATTATTTAAAATAAATGGAAATTACTTTATATTACTGGAATAACTAAATATTATATAAAATACCTTGAAATACCTGGTTTAAAAAGTAATTAACTGAATGAGCATTAATATAAGTGGAATAATATAGTTATAGATGAAATTAACTTATATAATTGTGAATAAGTGTTAATAACTGGTCATTACTGCATATAACTGGGTATATCAGGTATTAACTGGATTTAGAAATAACTAGTAATTACTATGTAACTGGATGAAAGTGGATAAAACTGGATAATACCGGATATAACCAGATAACACTTGATGTAATTGTATGCAACCATACTTAACCGGAATTTGTCTGAATACAACCAGATTAAAATAGATGTAGCTGGATACAATGAGATTAAACTGGGAGTAACTGGACAGAACTAGATTTAACCAGATACAACTAGATGTAACCAGATAATAATGAGATATAAAAGGATACAACCAAATATAACTAGAAATAACTGGAAATCATTGGAAGTGATTGGAAATAAATGGTAATATTTGGAAATCAATGGAATTCAATGGAAATCACAGGAAATGACTAGTGATAAATTAGTGGACATATTTGGTTATAACTGGTATTAACTGGATATAGCTGAAATCACCAGAACAACTTGACATAATTGAATATAACTGGATATAATTGGAAGTAAACTGATAAAATATGTTATTAAACTAAATTGTATGTAACTAAAATAAACTGGAAATCACAGGAAACAATGAATAAAACTGGATAACTATGGATAATCTGAATAAAACTAGAAAAAACCGGTTCCAATGTGGAAAGACAAGATAAAAATAGAAATAACTGGATAAAATTGGATATAGGCAGATTAATCTAGGTATAAAATAATCTGGCTATAACTATTTTATATTTAAAATAACTTTATAACTAAATTTAACTCATAATTTTTGAAAATCACTGGAAATAACTGGATATAACTGAAATATACCCGATACATCTTGAGTAAACTTCATATAACAGTATTACGCCAGATTAAACCAGAAATTACAGGGTATAGCTAAACTAGTTGGAAATAACAGGAACTAACGATATAACGGAAAAAAAAGAAAAGAAAAAGGATATAAATGTGTTCAACTGGACAAAATGCAAAAACTGCATATTACTGGATAAACTGATCTAAACTGGAAATAACTGATTTCAAATGGAAATATCTGGATGTATCTGGAAATAACTGTTTAAGATGGAAATAACTGGATTAAACTGCTAATAACTGGATAAAATTGGAAACCATGGAAATACATGAGTATAACCAACAATATAATGTAACTGGAGATAACATAATTTAAGATAAATGGAAATTACTTAGTATTACTGGAAATAAGTGGATATTATACGATATAACTAGAAACAAATGGTTTAAAAATTAATAAACTGAATCAGGAGTGATATAACTGGATTAATATTAATTTAACTGAAATTACCTGTATACCATTGGAAATAAATATTAATAACTGGACATTATGGGACTAACTGGGTATATCTGGTATGAACTGAAATTAGATATAACTAGTACATACTATGTAACAGGATGAAACTGGATCAAACTGGACGCAACCAGATTAAACTGTATAAAACATTGTACAACTGAATAAAACGAAATAAAACGTGATAAATGTCGATAAAACTGGATAAATCTAGAAAAAACTGGATAAAACAGGATAATACCAGATAATAAGGGATACAACTGGATAATACCTGATTGTATTGAATATAACCAGATGTAACTGGATACAACCAGACTAATCCAGATTTAACTGGATACAATGTGATAAAACAATATATAACAATAAATAACTGGATACAAACAGGTATGACTGGGAAAAACAGGAAATATATGAAAACAATGGGGAAATGTCTGGAAATAACTGAAAATATCTGGAGACAAATGGAAATAAGTGGTAATCAAACACAACCTCACATACCTGGAAGTAAGCCAATATGCCTGGATATAGTGAGAAATACCTGTAAATAATAGGATATAACTGTAAATAAAAGCATATAACTGTAAATAACTTAAAAATAACTGAAAGTACCTGAAGTAACTAGATATTATTGGATAATACTGGAAATAACAGGAGATAGATATTGATATAATGAAAATTAACTTATATAACTGGTGATAAATGATAATCGCTGGGAATAACTGTATATAACCGAATTTAATGGGTAATAATTGTAAATGAAAGCTGATTCAGATAAAGATAAGATAGAGAAAGAGCATGAATGAAGACATCAAGAAGTATGAGGAAGACACATTAGGTGCCACTCTTGAAAATAAAATTAGTTATGATTGGAAGGAATCAGCTAGTAGCACTATACACAGATCGTGGCTGAATTACAGGAAAGAAACAAATACTCGAATATTTTGCAAATTTCTTTAGTAACCTATACAGTAAAATCAATGATACCTTAATCCTAAATGAACTGGATACTTCTGTCACCCAAATATCAGAAATACCTCGATCAGAAGTGGAACATGCAATAGATAATATGAAAAAAGGGACTGCTCCAGGTAGTGGTGACACCTCAATCGATGTTTTAAAAAGCTGATGGATGAGGAATCGATAAAGCATTTAGCTAAGATATTTTCAGGTTGTTTGCATAGTGGAACGTTACCAAGAGACTGGAATAAAGCCAAAATAGTTCTAAGACATAAGAAAGGTAGTACCAAAGACATAAAGGTTATTCTCCATAGTACACAAAGTTTTCACCAGAATCTTGACTACCAGATTGAGCAGTACACTCAACCGAGCACAACCCATTGAGCAAGCAGGTTTCCAAACAGAATGTAGCACAATTGACCCTACCTTTACCCTATGGGAAATAATTAGGACAACAAATCACTACCATCTACCTGTTAGGCCAGTTTTTTTAAAAGGCATTTGATTCGATCAGTCACCCAGCTACATTTTCGGAAGGAAAGAGGATGTAGATGTTGATGAAATAGGAGATACTGTACTGAGAGAAGAATTTGACAAAGCACTTAAAGACCTGAGTCGAAACAAGGAGAGGACGACATTCCCTCATAACTACTGAAGTCTCTGAGAGAGCCAACCACGACAAAACTATTTCACCTGGTTCAAATGTTTGTTAAGCTTAAGGGACTTAACTGCGGAGTCATCAATCCCTAAACTTACAAACTACTTATGAACTACCTTATACTAAAGACGACACAAACATCCATGCCCGAGGGGGATTAGAAGCCCCGACGGGGAACGGCCTCGCACATCGGAAAATAGCGCCTCCATGCTCTTGGCCACTCCGCGGCGGCATTTCACCTGGTGCGTAAGCTGTGTGACACAGGGGAAATACTATCAGAATTTAAGAGAAATGTAATAATCCCCATTCCAGAGAGATCGGGCACAGAGAGATGTTAAAATTACAGAACCATTAGTTAAATAAGTCAAAATTTTAAGACGAATCATTTACTGAAGGATGGAAAATCTGGTAGAAGTCGACCTCAGGGAAGATCAGTTTGGATTCAGGAGAAATGTAGGAATCCACACTTTACGGCTTATCCTAGAAGATTGATTAAGGAAACGCAAACCTACATTTCTGGCTTTTGTAGATTTGGGAAAAGCTTTTTACAATGCTGATTGGAAGAGAGTCTTTCAAATTCTGTAATCAAAACGAGTAAAATATAGGGAACGGTTGGTTATTTCCAACTTGCACAAAACCAGACAGCAGTTATCAGAGTTGAAGGGCATAAAAGGGATACAGAGGCTGGGATGGGAGTAAGACAGGGTTGTAGCCTTTCTCCAGTGTTATTCCATTTGTACATTGAGCAAGCTATAAAGGTAAGCAAAGAGAAATTTGGAGAAGGAATTAAAGTTCAGGGTGAAGAAATAAAAACATTCCGTTTTGTCGATGACATTGTAATTCTGTCAGAGACAGCAAAGGACCTGGAAGAGCAGTTAAACGTAATGGACAGTGTGTTGAAAGGTGCATATACGATGAACTTTAGCAAGAACAATACAAGGGTAATGGGATACAGTCTGAGAAAATCATGCGTTGCTGAAGGTATTAGATTAGGTAACGAAACAATATAGGTGATAGATGAGTTTTGTTACTTGGGCAATAAAATAACCCACGATCGTCGCAGTACAAGGGATATAAAATGCAGAATGGCAATGGGTAGAAAAGCATTTTTGAAAAAGAGAAATTACTTAACATCGAATAATAATTTAAGCGTAAGGAAGTCCTTACTGAAGGTATTTGTGTGGGGTGTTGCCTTGTATGAGAGTGAAAAATGGACGATAAACAGTGCGGACAGGAAGAGGATAGAAGTTTTTGAAATGATGAAGATTAGGTGGGTGGATCGCGTAACTAATGAGGAGGTACTGAACAGAATTGGTAATAAAAGGAATTTCTGGTATATCTTGACTACAAATTAAATGTTCAAATGTTTGTAAGGCTTATGGGACTTAACTGCAGGGTCATCAGTTCCTAAACTTACAAACTACTTATGAACTACCTTATAGTAAAGACATCACAAACATCCATGCCCGAGGGAGGATTCGAACCTCCGACGCGGGAGGCCGCCCGATCCGGAACATTGCGCTCCAGACCGCTCAGCTACTACCGCGCGGATATCTTGACTAAGAGAAGGGATCGACTGGTAGGACACAATCTTAGACGTCAAGGAATCGTGAATTTAGCATTGGAGGGAAGTGTGTGGGGGTAAAAATCAAAGAGGGAGACCAAGAGATGAATACAGTAAGCAGATTCAAATAGATTTAGGTTGCCGTTCTTATGAGGAGATGAAGAGGTTTGCTCAGGATAGAGTAGGGTGGAGAGCAGCATGAAACCAGTCTCCGGACTGAACAACGACACATAGTTAAGGAGATTTGACATGATAAACAATTAAGTCAATTTTCTACCTCGTAAGAGAATTCGACGTATTAGAAGCTTTTAAGATTAACAATAGTTGATTTCCACCCAGTTGAGGTCATTTCATACTTGACATAATCGGTAAAGAACGTCAGGTGGCATCAGTGTCAGATTGTAGTGTGTTCTCACTAGACAACGAAAAGTGGCAGTTGGCCATATAGGGTATAGCGGGGCTATAAGAGTAATTTCAACTTACATCAAATTTTTCCGAAAAATTATTGACTTATCATCCGCCACATCACGCATGATGCTGTAATTTTTTACTTCTTTACAACCAATTCTACATACTTCGCAGACAGTTTTCTAACATTCCACTATACGTATCTGGTTGGTTGTATTATTGTGGAATATGTTATTCATGAGATATGACGTCATACAGATCGAGCTGTGTGAAAACTAAACAAAATGGACAAAGAGTGGGCAGAAGACGATAAACGGAGAGGGAGAAGGAACAACAAAAGAAAGTAATAGATACCTACTAGCGAACTAACAACAGTAATAAACAAATATGCAAGGCGTGAGAAGTTAGGGTGTTAAAGAGCACTTGCACTCTTACATAGCAATAATGCTCATGTCTGGGGAGTCGGTGGCCAGCGGAGGTGTTTAAACTCATAAGAAGGTTCCTGGAGCGACTCTATAAAAATTCTGGACCTGTGGGGTGTTCCACTGTCCTGCTGGAATTGCCAAAGTCCGTCGTATTCCACAGTGGACTTGAATGGATGCAGGTGATCAGTCAGTGTGCGTACGTGTGTGTCACCTGTCACAGTCGTATCAGGCGTCCCACATCCCTCCAACTGCACGCGCCCCATACCATTACAGGGCTGGTCATCCTATGGAATACAATAACACGGAGATATTGGCATGCACTTCCACCTATTGGGATAGTGTTATTAAGGAAGCTGTTGAAATTAAACTAACAACAGACCTTATAAACAGAGATGGTGGTTTTTGTTTAAATTCTGCTTTGAATCCGGCACTGTCTCTCGTCAGAAAACAGAGGGACAAAATTAATGCTGCCTCACCTGTTGATTAAGTCACTATCGATATTTTTGATGTTTGGTCATCTTTGGTTGTGTTGACTCTGCTGTGATTTGTACTGTGTGTGTTATCTTCCTTGTTTACCCTTTGCAAACCGAGGTATTAAATACGCTTGCACATTGCTTCCTTAAGTGCAGTTGTGCCTTGAGAATGGCAGGGTATCCTCCTGCCGAAATATCGGCGGTTGTCGACGACGTCACCCGGCAGCATACCCGTAAGTTGTTTGGACCAATTTTCCATTGTTACAACCTCTCTACATACTACAGCACCGCCGCGGTGGAGTAGCCGAGCGGTCTAAAGCGTCTCGCTGCGGAGCGCGCGGTTGCTCGCCGTGGAGGTTCGAATCATCCCTGGGGCATGGGTTTGTGTGTTTGTCCTTAGGTTAGTTTACCTAGGTTTAAGTAGTTTGTAAGCTACGGACTGATGACCACGCAGTTTTGTCCGATAGATCTACAAACATTTGAACTACAACACCATCCGCAAAAAGCCTCAGTGAACTTCCGATGTTATCCATAAGGTCATTTAAATATATTGTGAATAGCAAAGGGCCTACGACACTCCCCTGTGGCACACCCGACATCACTCTTACTTCGAAAGACTTCTCTCCATTGACAATGACATGTTTTATCTAGGAAGTCCTCAATCCAATCACACAATTGGTCTGATAAACCATATGCCCTTACTTTGTTCATTAAACGTCTGTGGGTTACTGTATCAACCGCCTGGCGGAAGTCAATAAACACGGCATCTACCTGAGAATCCGTGTCTATGGCCCTCTGAGTTTCGTGGACGAATAGCGCGAGCTGGGTTTCACACGATGGTTTTTTTCGAAACCCATGTTGATTCCTACAGATTTCAAGTCTCCGGAAATGTCGTTATTCTCGAACATAATACGCGTTCCAAAATTCTACAACTGACCGAGGTTAGAGATATGGGCCTATAGATCTGCACATCTGTTCGACGTCTCGTCTTGAAAACTGGGATGACCTGCACAATTTTCCAATCTTTTGGAACGCTACGCTCTTCTAGAGACCTACGGTACACCACTGCAAAAGGGGGGTAAGTTCCTTCGCGTACTCTGTGTAAATTCGAACTGGTATCCCAACAGCTCCTGCGGCCTATCCTCTTTTGAGCGATTTTAATTGTTTTCCTATCCCTAAATCTACATGAGATACTCTGCAAATCACATTTAAGTGCCTGGCAGAGGGTTCATCGAAGCACCATTATACTATTTATCGCCCATTCCATTCTCGAATAGCGCGCGGGAAGAAAGAACACCTGAATCTCTCCGTTCGAGCTATTATTTCTCGTATTTTATTCTGATGATCATTTCTACCTATGTAAGTGGGAGTCAACAATATATTTTCGCATTCGGAGGAGAATGTTGGCGATTGGAATTTCGTAAGTAGCCCACACCGCAGCGATAAGCGCCGTTGTTGTAATGATTCCCATCCCAGATCCTGTATCATTTCTGCAACGCTGTCTCCCCTGTATCGTGACAATACGAAAACGATCTGCCCTTCTTTGGACTCTTTCGATGTCCTCCGTCAAACCCACCTGATAAGGATCCCACACTAGGCAGCAATACTCCAAAACTGGACGGACAAGCCTTTATGCAGTTTCTTTTGTAGTTTTATTGCATGTTTTAAGGGTTCTCCCAATAAAACGCAGTCTCTGGTTCGCCTTTCCCACGACATTATCTACGTGTTCTTTCCAATTTAAGTCAATCTAAGTCCCTCTGTCAATTATTTAGATATCTGCCATTTTGTCATCTGTGAGAAAATCTAGAGAAGGAAAAAATACATTTAGTAACTCAGCCTTTAGTGTGTCATCCTCTGTTTCAATACCATTTTCGTCACTGACTGTCTGGACATCTTCTTTTGACCCACCTATCGCTTTGACATAAGATCAAAATTTCTTAGGATTTTCAGCCGAGTCAGTACATAGAACTTTACTTAGGATTTCGCTGAACGCCTCTCGTGCTTCCGTAGCTGTTTTCTAATTCGGTTATTGTACCACGGTGGCTCATTTCCATCTCTCACGATGTTGTTGATACACAATCATCTAATGCATAATGTACGATGGTTTTGAACTTTGACCACTGTTCCTCAACACGATCTATACTTGAGATAAAACTCCTGTGTTGAGCCTTCAAGTACTCTGAAATCCGCTTTATTTCACTTTTTCCGATCAGAAAATTCTTCCTACATTTTTAATACTTCTATTTACGGCTGAAATTATCGATGCTGTAACCGCTTTATGATCGCTGATTCCATGTTCTGTGTTAACTGTTTCGAATAGTTCAGGTCTGTTTGTCACCGGAAGGTCAAATATGTTGTCGGCACGAGTCGGTTCTCTGCTTAACTACTCAAGGTAGTTTTCAGATAATGCACTTAAAACAATTTCACTGCATTCTTTGTCCCTGCCACCCGTCATAAACGTGTGAGTCTCCCAGTCTATATCCGGTAAATTAAAATCTCTTCCCAAAACTATAATATGATCGGGAAATGTACTCGAAATATTTTCCAAATTTTCCTTCAGCTGCTAACCCAGGAGACCTATAGAAACATCCAATTATCGTGTTCGAGCCTGCTTTAACCGTGACCTTCGCCCAAATTATTTCACATTTCGGCTCTCCGTCAATTTTCTTCGATACTAGTGCACTTTTTATCGCTATAAACCCGCCTCCCTCTTCACTGTCCAGCCTATCTCTGCGATATACATTCCAGTCTGAGTTTAGAATCTCATTAGTGCTTACATCTGGTTTCAGCCAACTTTACGTCCCTAGTACTATGTGGGCATAGTGTCCGTTTATTAATTAGAGCAATCCTGGGACCTTTCCTATACACGCCCCTGCAGTTAACTAATACTACATTAATCTTTTCATTCCCTGTTGTGTTCTGCCTACTACTACCTTGTCGAGGCTCAGGGGGCGTCTTGTTGGGCCTGGCCTAGGGAGGGAATTCTCTAACGTAAAAAGAAAACCCACATGCACTCCACACGTACTTTGCTACCCTTGTAGCCGCTTCCTGCGTGTAATTCACGCTTGACCTATTCAGGGGAACCCTACATTTCACCACTCGATTGCAGAGGTCGGGAAATTTGCACCCCAGATCTCCTCAGAATCGTCTGAGCCTCTGGTTTAAGCCTTCCACTCGACTCCAAACCAGAGGACCGCGATCGGTTCTGCGAACGATACTACAAATAGTTAGCTCAGATTCCGCCCCGCGAACGCGGCTTTCAACCTTCACCAACTCCGCTAACCGCCTATATGAATTGAGGATGACCTCTATACCCAGCCGGCAGGAGTCATTGGTGTCGACATGAACAACAATTTGCAGTCGGGTGCACCCAGTGCTCTCTATCGCCGCCGGAAGGGCCTCCTCCAGATCTCGGATGAAACCACCCGGCAAGCAAACAGAGTGCACACTGGCCTTCTTCCCCGACCTTTCCGCTATTGCCCAAAGGGGCTCCATCACCCGCCTAACAATGGAGCTCCCAATCACTAATATACCCCTCCCCCCGTATGCCTGCTCGGACCCTGCTGAAGGAGCGGCCAAATATCCACTCACAGGCAGAGCGGGCGACACCGCACGGCCAGCACACACATTGACCTTTCGCCCCGAGTGACGCGAACGCCGTTGAACCCGCCACACCCCTTGAGGAGAAATGTTCAAGTGGTTGTAAATCTATCGGACCAAACTGCGTGGTCATGAGTCCGTAGCTTACAAACTACTTAAACCTAGGTAAACTAACCTAAGGACAAACACACACACCCATGGCCCAGGAAGGACTCGAACCTCCACGGCGAGCAACCGCGCGTTCCGCAGCGAGTCGCTTTAGTCCGCTCGGCTACTCCACCGCGGCTCCTTGAGGAGATGGTGGCTCAATCGCGTCCGGCACGCGCGATGATGTCCCGACAGCAGGGACCGTGGGTGAAGCATGTAACACCTGCAGTGTTCCATGCGACGCACCAGAGCCCCTACTGCCGCAACACTCCGAGGCAGCAGCCTGAAGACGGCTGACCGCGGCCAACAACACGCTCAGCTGCTCGCGAACAGCGGCCAGCTCCTCCTGCGTCAGTACGCAGCAGTCACACATCATATGCATCCTAGCAAATCAACAACTTGTTACTAGTGCGAGTTTATAAAAATTTACACTGCTCAGCCCACAAATAAGTCACAATAGTTCTCTTCTACCTAGCTGTAACTCTGCTGGTACTGCTGACTGTGTGGCTGGTGCGCCCAACTGTACTTATAAAATACGTGAGAATAAGCTATTAAAACAGTATCACAAACGAAATCTGCCAAGTACGCGAGAATAAACCTCTTAAAATAGAAGCATTGACTGCCAAATTAAATTTCACACAAATTAAATTATGATATAATTACGTAGGCTTCCGCGGCCAGAGTCAGATGACATCAAAGTTTTCTGGGTGTTGTACTCAGCCGGCCGCGGTGGCCGAGGTGACTGAGGTACTCCAGTCACGGTCAGCACGGCCACTACGGTCGGGGGTTCGAATCCCCCCTCGGGCATGGATATTTGTGCCGTCTTAGTTCGTAAGTAGTTCATAAGTAGTTTGTAAGTTTAGGGACTGATGACCCCGTAGTTAAGTCCCATAAGCTTAACAAACATTTGAACATTTGTTGTACTTAGCGCTGTTTACGAAGTGACACTGGCAGCAGCTGTCACTGGATAGTTATTCAAATAGCCCAACCCAAAGTACACTTAAATGCTATTGTGAAGTAGTTCCCCAGTGCACTAATATATCGCAATCAAGTCACCAGTGTGGAGTAGGGAGAACCCATGGCTTTCCTTTCCCAAAACTGCAGAAAATCCCTAGTAAGAACAATGTCAATTTTACAAACCGAGCATTAACCAGTTGTGAGCCACTTATCTTACGCATTTTAATTCAATCTTGCGTAAATTTTTTAAGTCAGAAAAGGAAGTAGACGTGTTCACTGGACAGACAAAACCTCCGACAACAAGAAGCATTCACATAATGACGTCTCCACTATGCTACTGTTGCGCAAATCCTTACAATTATTCATTTAGCCCACCTGTTTATTTAGCCCCGCTCTACCCTATAAAGAAAAGTGTCACATCGTCCACTCGAATACTAAAAAAAATAGGTCAAAATTCGGTTACACGGTAAACCGCACAATCTCAAGGCTGCCAATGCAACTAAATACCTAGGAATTACAATTACGAACAACTTTAATTGGGAAGACATTGTGGGGGAGGCGGACTAAAGACTTCGCTGTTGAAAGAAATCTTAATAAGATGCAAGAAATCCACAGAAGACTGTCTACACTACCCTATTCTGCCATCTCCTACAGTGCTACTGCGCGGTTTGGCTTCCTTGGCAGATACGACTGACGGAGTACATCGAGAACGTCCAAATAAGGGCATCGCGTTTTGTGCTATTACCACATATGTGAGAGAGTTTCAAGGAAATTATACATGATGTGCGTTAGCAGTCATAAAAAAGACGTTTTTGTTGCGACGAGAGCTATTTACGAAAGTTCAACTACCAGATTTCTCCTCCAAAAGTGAAATAATTTTGTTAAGCCCCTCCTACATAGGGATAATGATCATAGTAGTAAAGTAAGAGACATTAGGTTCAAACCTTAAGATTTCCTGCTGCGCTATTCGAAGTGGAATGGCAGAGAAATGGTCTTAAAATATTTGAATGAACCCTCTGTCAAGCACTTAAAATGAATTGCAGATTAGTGCTGCAGATGTAGACGGAACGTCAACACAACGCCACTTATCCCAGTGGTACAAGATGTAACTGAGGTTACAACATTCGTGAAATAAGACGTCGAAAAGAAATGAAAGCGATAAACGAAAGTTTAAAACAAATGTTCCACACAACTGTGAATTCGTCAACAGTAAAAATCTTTCGTCCAACATATCACAACACTGACATTTATTTGCTGGAAAAAATATATTTGTAGGCCTACAAACGTATCAGACAGTATGCGATCGTACGTTTTTCTGTGATATTATTAATTCTTTTTCATATATTTCGTGTAACAACCCTACAGCTAATCACAAGGTGAGGGACGTGCGTGATTTTAAAAAATTTCTCTCAGTTACGTTAGAATATGGAATAAATGGGCATGCGTCTAAGGTTTCACTATTTTTAACAGGAGCGGCAGTCATAAACAAACCTTTAGACTTTGATCATTGTGGATGGCAGTGAAGGCTTAGAACAATATTTCCTTTAAGAGCGGTTGAGCTAGAAATACGGGTACATACTACCACCTGCAATAATGAACATATACTTTGAAAGTCGTGTGGATTCTGTGCTTCGTTCGTTGAACACGTATACGCCTAAAGTTGTATCTATGGCTGGCGCTTTTGGAAGCAACAGTGTTATCTCTGACGCATGCGTGTTTAAGGCCCACTCACACCAGTGCGGGACGGCGGGAAATGTGCGGGCCGTGTTTCCACTGCGTGATGTGGGTCCCCACGGCCGCTACGGTCGGGGGTTCCAATCCCCCCTCGGGCATGGATGTTTGTGTCGTCGTTAGTATAAGGTAGTTCATAAGTAGTTTGTAAGTTTAGGGACTGATGACCCCCACAGTTAAGTCCCTTAAGCTTAACAAACATTAAAACATTTTGAACTGTTCAGACGGGCAGCCTGCTGCGTCCCAGACACAGTTCGCAGCGTGCACGGTACTCCCGCGTCCCACATCTACAGTACAGTACATTATGTCGCAAACCGAGAAGCTCATCACTCCGTCAAGCAGTAGCCGCTTCTGTATGACCTCAATCATGACGATTACAGGAACAATATAAAGAAGGATAAAGTATGGGTTGACATTGGGAAGGAGCTTAATGAAGATGGTAAGTAGCTACACAATTATATCATATTTCAGTTTACATCCAATTTTTTAACTTTCAAATAATTGATTTATTGCATAAATTACAATTTTGAAATTACGTTACTCACAATTATCACAACTATTAATAGAAATAAGTTACAAATTTTTCGCATACGTCAAATGCCGAATGTGTAGTTCGTCTTGAATCGTGGGCAAAATTTTGAAATGCATTTCTTGTGTCTTCTGTTGGCTCCAGTAATTCAAAATATTCGTCTTAATTAACTTTTGTTCTTAAGTAGTTATGAAGAATGCAATCTGTAAATACCAAAGGCATTTTCTACGCTTCTCCTCAATTTGCATATACTTTTATTAAAAACTGCTTTCCTTGTATCTTGTTTCGATTGTAGGTATAGAAATAGCCTCGTTACTCTTTTAGTGCGAACCCTTCATCACCTATAAGAACACAAGGTCATAAATCATCTTGCCCAGGAAGGCTTTAGTCTAGCAGCACATTAATTCTGATATTTTCAAAAATACCAGTGTTACTGTTTTTCCCAAAACCTCCAATGTCAACACACACAAAATTTTAATCAACTCCAACAATTGCCAAAAGAACTATAGAAACTTCTTTAAGTAGCAATGGTAATTAGATCCATGTTATTGGGACATTTGATAGATACATCTTTTCCGCCAATACTTCCAATGCAATTTGGAAATCCCCACATTGTTTCATATTTTTCAGCAGACGTCTTCCACATTTCCTCTGTTGGTGCAGGAATATATATTTCATGCATTCGTTTACATATAGCTTTACATACGTCAGTTACAATTTGTCCAACTGTTGAAAACCCGATATGAAAGCTGTGTCCAATTATACTGTAGTAATCACATTTTTTTAATTTAAATTTTTATTTATTTATTTATTATTAGTAATAGCATATCTATGTATTTTATTTTTAGGAGAACAGCTTAGAAAGAAATGAAGGAATATAAGAAACATATATGCTAAGTTTCCAGAATGAAACTTCATTCTGCAGCGGAGTGTGCGCTGATATGAAACTTCCTGGCAGATTAAAATTGTGTGCCGGAGCCGGGACTCGAACCTGGGACCTTTGCCTTTCGCGGGCAAGCGCACTACCGACTGTGCTATCCCAACACGACTCACGATGCCGCCTCACAACTTTACTTCCGCCAGTACCTCGCCTCCTACTTTCCAAACTTCACAGAAGCTCTCCTGCAACACGCAAGAGTAGCACTCCTGGAAGAAAGGATATGGTGGAGACATATCAGCGCACACTGCGCTGCAGAGTGAAGTTTCATTCTGGAAACATCCCTTAGGCTGTGGCTAAGCCAGGTTCGAGTCCCGGTTCCGGCACACAATTTTAATCTGCCAGGAAGTTTCATATATGCTAAGTATTTGAGAAGTAAAAGGACCAAAAACTGGTCAAAGTGCCAAAAAGAACTATACAAAATGGAAGTGGGCCCCACATATAGAACCATTTCGGCAGCTTTTTGCTTTCGCCGAAACCGTGTCGAACGTTGAGGACGATAACAGCAACCATACGGAGCCTGAAAATTCACTGGACACCCTTTTTGATGAAGAGGAACAAGACAAAGAACAACGTAGCTTCGCAACCTCAGAGTGGAAATAACGACTCTGAACACACATTACCAATAAATAATACGGGGGCGAAAGTGAAAAGCAAAACAGCTTGTACGAGAAGAAAAGTCACCGGTCAATGCTGTTCTAGAATACCTCAAAAATAAAAGAACTGCTCCAAGTATGGATGCCATTGATATTACTTTTCAAGGCTACGCCCAGACTCTGAAACAATTTTCTCCTAAGAGGCAGGCGAACGTTAAAATTAAAGTAGCCAAAATTATGTCTGAAGAAGAAATGCTGCATCATCATGAACAAATGTTCTCTTCCGAGTGTGCGACGTCATCTTTTCGGAGTTCGAGTTCTTCACATGCCTCCCAGTCTCTACGATCTACTGAAGCGACTTTCACTGAACTAACAACACAGGAAAATCAATCAGCAGAAGTGAGATCATTTCGGAGTTCCTCGAGTTCTTCACGTGTTGCTCAATCTCTACCATCTCCTGAAGCATCTTACACTGAACTAACAACGCAGTGTAATCAACATTCAGAAGTGAGAGCAGAGAGAAACATTCACTCTGCAGCGGAGTGTGCGCTGATATGTAACTTCCTGGCAGAGTAAAATTGTGTGCCGGAACGGGACTCGAACCTGGGACCTTTGCCTTTCGCGGGCAAGCACTCTACCACAGCTATCCCGACACGACTCCGCTATCCCGACAGGACTCAGGTCGTGCCCGCGAAAGGCGGGTCCGTGAGTCGTGTAGGGGTACCTCAGTGGTAGAGCGCTTGCCCGCGAAAGGCAAGGATCACAGGTTCGAGTTCCGGTTCCGGCTCACAATTTTAATCTGCCAGGAAGTTTCAGAAAGCCGCGGTGGAGTAGCCGTGCGGTCTAAGGCGCCTCGCTGCGGAGCGCGCGGTTGCTCGCCGTCGGAGGTTCGAGTCCTCCCTGGAGCGTGTGTGTGTGTGTGTGTGTGTGTTTGTCCTTAGGTTAGTTTAACTTAGTTTAAGTAGTTTGTAAGCTACGGACTGATGACCACGCAGTTTGGTAAGATAGATTTACAAACATTTGAACATGTTTTGAAGTTTCAGAAGTGATATCATTTGTAAATAATTACAATCAATTTGCCTTGTTAGATTGTAGATTACCATGACAAATAAATTTTCTTCAAGCCAGTAAATGAAATGTATGCATTTTAACATGCGTTAAAGCAACTGCAAGTCGTTCTTCAGGGCATATTGGGTGACGATATTTGTATCTTTTCTAATGTCATCCTTAATAAAACTATAGATTTAATCAAAACGGGTGTCATTCTGAAGTAAATCTAAAATCTTTTGATATCTTTACGAAGTTCAGGCATCAAAGTGTGATATTCTCCACGAGTTGTACGTTTTGCATTGATTTCATGTAGCCATATTCTTTGTTTCCTGAAAATATATAAGAAACATGGTATATCCTGGTGATTAATTGTTTCATTGCTAATTTCTCTAATCTAATCTTACATAGTACTACGGTCGTCTTCGGCTAGAGCTAGTAACAAGAGAGCCTCTTCTTCATCTGAAGACATTATACAAAACAAAAACTTGTGTACAATGGAGAAAACAAAAAAACTATTATTTTAAGTGATACTGGTAAGTAGGACTGTGTACACAGGAAGAATCCCAGAAAACGAGATCCGGTTCCCGCTGCGGTGTGGACAGCCCGGTCCCGCAACTGTGGCGGGATTCCCGCTGCCGTCGTCCCGCAACGGTGGGAGTGCAGGGCAAGGTGCTTCACAGAATCTTACAAGTGACTCTGCGTTCAAATGGCTAAAGGCTCTCACCCCACATTAATAATAATAATATACCGGATGCACGCCAGATAAATTATAAAATATCAGTGGGGTGTACTTAAGAAACACATCAAACAATTTGTACAGCGCCGTATACAACACCTTTTTCTTAAACATATGCCTTATTTTCTCTAAGAAGTAAGTGTCGAATAACATTTTTTCCCTTTCTTGTTACCCTCGTTCATCACAGTTTCACTGTTATGTAATAATTTCATGTGGCTCATTGGCCTTGTGCAAGTCTTTCAATTGGACGCCACTTCGGCGACTTGTGTGTCTCTAGCCTACCCCAGTTATCCAGCCGGGGAAAGGGGACCTACAGCTTAACGTGAAATGCGAACCACCTTTCCTTTCTGGCGACTCCTCACTGTACGGACTGAAAACTCAGAGGTCCGATCGGGTTTCGAACCGGCGACCTTCGGTTTTCAGTCGAGCAGTTTACTCCAAGACCACCGGGCCCGACAGTTGCACTGTTGAAACAGCTCTTAGCAGAAAACTATTATCTGATTATACACAGTATATGTTTTTACTTTGTACACTTTTCAAAGCAGCTATTTGCTCTTGTTAGCGAACACTAGTAAGGTAAACATCGCGTCTTCGTCCAACGATTCTAACGAGTTATCAGACCAAGCAAACCATAAAATAAAGACTCAGCGGCCGAGCGCATTGAGGCGCTACGCTACGATGCGCGAGGCCGTTCCCCGTCGGGGGTTCGAATCCCTCCTCGGGCATGGATGTTTGTGCCGTCTTTAGTGTAAGATTGTTCATAAGTACGCTAGTTTGTAAGTTTAGGGACTGATGATCCCGCAGTTAAGTCCTAAAAGCTTTACAAACATTTGAACATTTAAAATAAATACTTTTTGTTATCAAAAGGAGTAGAGTGAAGTTTGCTGGTGCGCGCGGGATGTCGGCGTCTTATTACTATAACTTTTATTATATTTTTATTTTTTATTTATTTATTACGTTGGAGACGCACTTAGTGTTATGTCAAGACGCTTTAAGTGGGTTTAATCTCGAATAAAATGGTTTTGTTTTTTCATGCCACACTAACAAATTTCGAACGACTGATCCCGGTACCACATTTACACGTTAATTATCAACAGTACTTACAGTCGACTCGTTTATCCAGGCAAAATCTGCGCTTTCTCTCCTCTGGTCCCAGGGGTAGACGTTGCACTGCGTAGGCCCACTCACTTGTAAAAAATCGCCACTACTTCATACCGACATCTTTCGATTTTGAAATTATTTTACTTCCTTTTTCGTTATTTAAATGTTGTGAAACGCTTCACTGATTTGGTCAGAGAGATAAATTCAAACTATGCTCAGATGTATGGATATTTTCACAGGACAAACGAATAACTGTAAGTACTATATTTTTATTACACGAGGAAAACCAATCTAAATAAAAAGATATTTATTAACTTACTCGGCCAGTAACCGCTTTTCAGCTTCCTAGGCACCGAGGTGGAGTGGCCGAACGTTCTAAGGCGCCACGCTGCGGAACGCGCCGTCGGAGGTTCGAGTCCTCCCTCGGGCATAAGCGTGTGTGTTGTCCTTAGGTTAATGTAAGTAGTTTGTAAGCCTAGGGCCTGATGACCAAAGAAGTTAAGTCCCATAGATTTACAAACATTTGAACATTTTGCTTCCTAGGCCACCAACCAGCTGACTCACAACTGAACGTCTCAGAAAGAGATGAAATATGCTACTTACAAAGATATTAAGGCAAAATTAAGACTGAAATGTATTACATTAACTGCTCATATAAATAATTATGTTAATTAAAAGAGAAACAATACTATTGTAAACTTAAATTTGTTAACATAATGAATTCATACATTTCATTAGTTGTTAAATGTACGTCTAGATAAACAACATTTTATTTTTTATTTTTACGTTAGCAAAATATTTCTATAATTGATTAAAGTGTCAAAATTACCTCTTCTGTCTTAATACCTTTGTAAGTCGCATAGTTCATTTGTGTCTGTGACATTCAGTTGTCAATCACCTGAAGATCGCACTAGGAAGCTGAAAACCGGTTAGCGAAGAAGTAAATAAGTATTTTGGATTGAACAATGAAGTGTTCTGCTTTTATTGACTTTTATTTACTTCGATATTACCTGCGTAAGCTGCTGTATAGGACGGATAAATATGCTGTGTCGGAACTATTAATATTTTGTATGGATTCTTCCGTCACTTGATGATGATGACGATGATGGTGTGGCAGTTATGGCCGTTAGACTCCAAGTGGGGTGGTGTTCGGCCTGCCTGGTGCAAGACCTTTTAGCTGACGCCACTTCGGCGTCAATGATGATGTAATCAGAGGCGGATCCAGGACGGGCTGGGGGGGGGGGGGGGATGAAAGAATTCTCATCGTCAGCTAAACTCTAGTCTAGTCTAACCCTTTTTACCCCACGCCCAATAAAACAAAAGTCTCACAGTTTCGAAGACTCAGTGCAGAGCTCCTGGAGGGTGGGGGGGGCAACGACCCTTCGCCCCCCGTTGGCTCCGCCTATGGATGAAATGATAATGAGGACGACACCTGGCCCCCTGCCTGGCATCCCGGCACGCTGTCCACGAGACTACGGAGGCGGAGCGTCACACCATGTTTTGCCAAGAAGTGACGGAAAAAATCAAATGTTCACATGTTTGGAAAACTATTACACCAAACTGCTATGGTCGGTCATCAGTCCCTAGACTTACAAACTGCTGGAACTAACTTACACTAACGACAACATACACACCCATGCCCGCGGAAGGACTCGAACCCTCGGTGGGAACGGCCGTTCAGTCCACAGCATTACGCCTTAGACTATGCGGCCATTCCTCGCGGCTGTGACGGAAGAATCAAATAAAAAATAAAAAAAATAAAATGTTATACGAAGAACAATTGCTATTATTTTATTTTTGTAGCCTAATGTTTCATCATACTCATTCGAGCTCCGACGGAAAAGTCAGTTAATTATAGTACATTTTTAATTTAAAAATTATCATCAGAAGTAGTTATATATGGGGGATACTTGATAAAAATGAGATTAAGAATACAGAAAAAGAACACAAGTTAGAAGTATAACATGGATGGCAGGCAACGAAAACTTCGCAACTCCGTCTATGGAAAACTTAAAATCAATGTTTGTAATCCGAAGGGACGAAACTTCTAAGGTCATCGATTCCTAGACGTACAAACTACTTAAACACCCGTGGGAGGACTCGAAATTCCGCCGGCAGCGGGGCCATTCCCGTGCGGCGTGCAAAACTCGCAATGCCAGAATCATATTATATTTGTTGGTGACGAACTTCTTGGGCTCTCAGAACGTATACTACGGTAGTTTCACATGAAGCGGCTTCATGATGTTGTTGTTTGGACAAAACTGCAATGGTCATCAGTCTACAAGCGGCTTCATCGTTATCATTATATTATTATTATTATTATGGTCTTCAGTCCGTAGACTGGTTTGATGCAGCTCTCCACCCTACTCTATCCTGAGCAAGCCTTTTCATCTCCTCATAAGAACGGCAACCCACATCCACTTGAATCTGCTTACTATACGCGTCTCTTGGCCTCCCTCTGCGATTTTTACCCCACACGCTTCCCTCCAATGCTAAATTTACGATTCCTCGATGTCTAAGAATGTGTCCTACCAAGCGATCCCTTCTTTTAGTTAGGGTATGCCAAAAATTCCTTTTCTCGCCAATTCTGTTCAGTACCTCTTCATTAGTTATGTGAGCTACCCACTTAATCTTCAGCATTCTTCTGTAGCACCACATTTCAAAAGCCTCTATTCTCTTCCTGTCCGCACTGCTTATCGTCCATGTTTCACTCCCATACAAGGCAACACTCCACACAAATGCCTTCAGAAAAGACTTCCTTACACTTAAATTAATATTCGATGTTAGCAAATTTCTCTTTTTCAAAAATGCTTTTCTTCCCATTGCCATTCTGCATTTTATATCCTCTGTACTGCGACCATCGCATGTTATTTTACTACCTAAGTAACAAAACTCATCTACCACCTTCATTGTTTCGTTACCTAATCTAATTCCTTCAGCATCGCCTGATTTTCTAAGACCGCATTCCATTATTTTTGTTTTTGTTAATGTTCATTTTATACGCTCTCTTCAACACACTGTCCATTCCTTTCAACTGCTCTTCCAGGTCGTTCGCTGTCTCTGACAGAATTACAATGTCATCAGCAAAACGCAATGTTTTTATTTCTTCCCCCTGAACTTTAATCCCTATTCCAAAATTTTCCTTGCTTTCCTTCATCGCCTGCTCAATGTACAAATTGAATAACATCGGAGAAAGGCTACAACCCTGTCTTACTCCCTTCCCAACTGATGCTTCCCTTTTATGCCCTTCGAGTCTAATAACTGCGGTCTGGCTTTTGTACAAGTTGTAGATAACTCTCCTTTCCCTGTATTTTACCCCTGCTGACTTCAGAATTTGAAAGAGTGTAGTCCAGTCAACATTGTCAAACGCTTTCTCCAAATCTACAAAGGCTAAAAATGTAGATTTGCCTTTCCTTAATCTATCTTCTAAGATAAGACGTAAGGTAAGTATTGCCTCCCGGGTTCCTACGTTCTTCCTGAATCCAAACTGATCTTCCCCTAGGTCAGCTTCTACCAGCTTTTCCATTCTCCTGTAGATAATTCGTGTTAATATTTTGCAACCATGACTTATCAAACTGATGGTTCTGTAATTTTCACACCTGTCTGCACCTGATTTCTTTGGAATGGGGATTATTACATTTTTCTTAAAGTCTGAGGGCATTTCGCCTGTCTCATATATCCTACACACCAGTTCAAATAGTCTTGTCATGGCTGGCTCTCCCAGAGACTTTAGTAGCTCTGAGGGTATATCATCTACCCCTGGGGCCTTGTTCCGGCCTAGGTCTTTCAAGGCTCTGTCAAATTCATCTCTGAGTATAGTATCTCCTATTTCATCTTGATCTACTTCCTCTTCCCTTCCTACAACATCGTCTCTAAGTTCATTTCCTTTGTAGAGCTGCTCTATGTACTCTTTCCACCTTTCAGCCTTTCCTTCTTTGCTGAGAACTGGTTTCCCATCTGAGTTCTTGATATTTGTAGAATTGCTTTTCTTGTCCCCAAATGTCTCTCTGATTTTCCTGTAGGCGGTATCTACTTTTCCCCTTATTATACATTCTTCTACAGATTTGCATTTGGCTTCTAGCCACTCCTGCTTAGCCATTTTGCACTTCCTATCAATCTCATTTCTTAGTCGTCTGTACTCCATTTTGCCTGTTTCATTTACTGCATTTTTATATTTTCTCCTTTCATCAATTAAATTTAGTATCTCCTGTGTTATCCAAGGATTTTTTGCAGGTCTTGCCTTTCTACCTATTTTGTCCTCTGCCGCCTTCACTATTTCATCTCTCAATGCTACCCATTCCTCTTCTACTGTTTTATTTCCTCCTGTTTCTGTCAATTGTTGCCTAAATCTCCCTCTGAAATTCACCAGAACTTCACGTTCCTTCAATTTATCTAGGTCCCATCTCCTTATTTTCCTACCTTTCTGCAGTTTTTTCAGTTTCAGCCTACAGTTCATGACTAACAAGTTATGGTCAGAGTCTATATCTGCCCCCGGGTATGTCTTGCAGTTTATAACCTGATTCCGGAATCTATATTTTACCATTATAAAATCTATCTGATACCTTCCAGTGTCTCCTGGTCTCTTCCAAGTATACAACCTTCTTTTGTGATTCTTAAACCACGTGTTTGTTATGATTAAATTATGTTCCGTGCAAAATTCTACCAGGCGACTTCCTCTTTCATTCCTTCTGCCCAGTCCATATTCACCTACTATTTTTCCTTCTCTTCCTTTTCCTACTACCGAATTCCAGTCTCCCATCACAATTAAGTTTTCCTCTCCCTTAACGGTCTGAATAATTTCCTTTAGCTCCTCATATATTTCTTCTATATCCTCATCATCGGCAGAGCTAGTTGGCATATAAACCTGTACTACTGTTGTCGGTGTTGGCTTCGTATCTATCTTGACAATGATAATGCGATCACTGTGCTGCTCGTAGTAGTTTACCCGCATTCCTATTTTCTTATTCATTATCAGTCCTACTCCTGTGATACCCCCAACTGATTTTGTATTTATAATCCTGTACTCACCTGACCAGAAATCCTGTTCATCCTGCCACCGAACTTCACTAATCCCCACTATATCCAACTTCAACCTATCCATTTCTCTTTTTAAATTTTCTAATTTTCCTACCCGATTAAGGGATCTAACATTCCACGCTCCGATCCGTAGAATGCCAGTGTTGTCTTTCCTGATGATAACATCCTCCTGAGTAGTCCCCGCCCGGAGATCCGAATGGGGGACTATTTTACCTCCGGAATATTTTACCCGAGAGGATGCCATCATCATATTTTCATACAGTAGAGCTGCATGTCCTCGGGAAAAGTAACGGCTGTAGTTTCCCCTTGCTTTCAGCCGTTCGCAGTAGCTGTGTGGCAAAGCCACATTGGCTGATGTTACAAGGCCAGCTCAGTCAATCATCCAGACTGTTGCCCCTGTAACTACTGAAAAGGCTGATGCCCCTCTTCAGGAACCACACGTTTGTCTGGCCTCTCCACAGATACCCCTCCGTTGTGGTTGCACCTACGGTACGGCTATCTGCATCGTTGAGGCGCGCAAGCCACCCCACCTCGGCAATGTCTGTGGTTCATGGGGGTGGTATCATTATATAGGCTTATTATTTTTTAAGCAACTGATGTTTCCTCTTCTATAAACTGTAAAAAATAAAGCAATAAAAATGAAGCTAAAAGTTTTTCGTTGACTGCCATTAATTTATGTACACGGGTCGAATAGGCGAATTACGATAGTCTTTTGTACGGATTAGTCTGTCACGTCTAGGTAGGATAATTCCATATTTATGGTTAAAGCAAATCAACTGTTTCTGTTATAGTGATTTTTTATTTACTTCAAAGTAGTTTTCGGCTAGTTTCATCATTCCTGATGATGGCTAGAATGCCGAAAACTTAAAGGGCGACACAGAATAACAGGAACATTTCCATAATCCAATAAAACTAAAAGTGTTGAAGGAAAGAAATTTTATTCATTGTAGGCCTAATTGAAATCTTAAAATTTTGCCATTTACGAAACAATGATGTCATTTATCATTTTGTTTTAAATTGCGTCCCTTAGATGGCGTCCTCATGTACGATTACAGAACTACTGTCACTGGGCAACCAAAAATCCTTATGACGTTCACACGCTAGTAAAATGACAGTATGGTGTGGTGTTTCATCACATTGGAATACCGGGCGGCATTTTTTCGCAAATGACCACCGAAACACAACAGTCAATGCCGATCGTTACGTGGAGATTTACGAACTTCCGTTACACCTACATTGAACAACTTTCCCGACGTCCCAGAAGCCTGGTTTCAACAGCACGGAGCGACATCAGACAATGCACAGCAATCAATGGCACTGTTCGGTACCCGTGCGACCTCACAAATCCGTAACATTCCCTGGCGCCAGAGATCGCCAGAGTTATCCACGGCGGAGTGGCCGAGTGTTATTCTTAAGCGCCTTGCTGCGGAGCGCGCGGTTGCTCGCCGTCGGAGGTTCGAGTCCTCCCACGGGCATGTGTGTGTGTGTGTGTGTGTGTGTGTGTTGTCCTTAGTGCAAGTTAGTTTGAGTATTTGGACTGATGACCATAGCAGTTTGATCCAATAGGTTTACAATCATTTGAAACATTTATCCGTTTACTTTCCATGGTTTGCGCTCCACGACGTGATATGTTTCCAATACTCTGAGAATTTTCAGCTATCAGTCGATTTTCTTTTTAAATTCTTTATTGGCAAATCATGATTTCGGCCAGTAACTGGCCATTATCAATGCAAGTGTTTAACTGTAGATGTTATTAATGTGGAAAAACTCACACCATGCCAAGTATGACAACTGATGCTTGGCGTGGTGTGAGTTTTCCACATCAATAACATCAACAGTTAAACAAATGAATTGATAATGGCCAGTTACTGGCCGAAATCATGATTTGCCAATAAAGAATTTTTTTAAAAAGATCGACTGATAGCTGAAAATTCTCAGAGTATTTGATTTATCCGTTTGTGATTTTTGCTTGTGGGAGTACCTCAAAAGCAAAGTGTACACGACTCGACCGAGAACCCTAGATGAGTTAAAACATGAGAACTCGGGATGAAATTCACAGTATCGCAGCTGAGATGTTGCAGCGGTCAATGAAGAATCTCCATAGCAGATATCACTAAAATCTTGCTACAGGAGAACGCCTTCTAAAGGACGTAATTTATAAGAAAATGATAAATGAAATCAATGTTTCCTAAATGGCAAAGTTGTAAGATTTCTATTACTATGAATTTAATTTCTTCCTTCTTCACTTATAGTTTTATTGGATTGTGGAATTGTTCCAGTTTTTCTACATCCTCCTGTAGTTTGAAGTGAATAAAAAATCAGTAGGACAAAAACATTTTATTTGTTTTAACCCGGAAAATTAACTCGGATAGTTACACATGAAGCGACTTCATCGGTAGCACTTTATATTACAGAGTAAGCGCATTTTCCTGTTCTCTAAACTGTAAAAAACACTGGCGTGTTTTACGGCCTACTTTATAATTCTTTTTCTAACATTACGGACAAAAATAATAAAAATATAAATAATAAAACTTATGGACGATACGATTACGAGAATAATTACTATTGTGATAATATCTATGTCCTCACCTCGTAATATTATCTCTGGCCGTGTTTGAACATACAGCCAAAATTATTTAATATTTGAGTTTAGCTTTGACAAACTTACTCTTTTTGTGAACTTCTACCTCTTTAAACTATTATTGTAATATCTCTCCCATATTTTAGACTATCACCTGCCTTGCCGTGGTAGTTGTCCTCTTCAAGTTTATTTTCTTTGGCTGTACTGGTTTACGCAAAATCAAGTGACAGTATCTAAAGGCCGTTACTTTTTCAAATATCTCTGAAACGGTGCGAGTTATGGAAATAACAAAACAGAGCAAAGTTGTACCGAATTTTCTCTTCTACTAATACGTGTATTCAATTTTCGTCTCATCTGAACAGTTAAAGCGTAATTTGCAGTTAAATCTTCTGCCGTCAAAAGGCCATCACAAACGGCCTAATTTTAGTGTTACTAACCTATTTTATGTCTGAAACGTTTGAAAAAGGGAGGTTCTGGTCGCTGGCGGCCAACAATTAAAAAATGTTTGTAATTCTTATGGGATCAAACTACGTTGGTCATCAGTCCCTAGACTTACAAACTACTTAAACCGAGTTAAACTAACCTAAGGACAACACACACATCCATGCCCAAGGGGGGATTCGAACCCCCGATGCGGGAGGCCGCGCGATCCGAAACGTGGTGCTCCAGGCTGTTCGGCTACTCCCGCGCGCCGGTCAACAATTGCGTCTGTAAAATTTGGTACCGATCGATTGAACGGCGCGACGTAAAAAGTGGCAACACGTTACAGACAGAGAGACGCATTGTCAAATCGTCGTTATTTTTGCAAATTGAGTTTGTTTATGTTCTAGGAGGCGATCCAATTATGATATTGTAGAAAGATATAAAAAAAGCCAAGATCGCTGATCATCAATTTTTATTTATGACGACCGGTTTCGCTGAACTACGTCAGCATCATCTGGTCCAATAAGTGACGGTGATAATTATGTTTTATTATAATGACATAGTGCACCTATGCACTGTAAATTATGTTATGTAGCAACTGATTGGCATTACAAGATTATGGCCTTGTAAAATGATTTTATTGGACCAGATGATGCTGACATAGTTCAGCGAAACCGGTCATCATAAATAAAAATTGAAGATCAGCGATCTTGGCTTTTGTATATCTTTCTACAATATTTTTGCAAATATCTGCGAGAAACATAATAGACAAAGTTGTAGAGAATTTTTTCCTTTGCAAATTCGTTTATTCAATTTTCGTATCAGATGGGTGGTTAAGCCGTTATTTTCATTTAAATTTCGAGCTGTCAAAAGGCGATCGCAAGTCCCACTTTTAGTGTTACTACCGTAGCTTAAAGTGGGCAAAAAAAAAAAAAAAAAAAAAAAAAAAAAATTAGTTACAAGTTTTTCGCCGACTAGCAACTAATGTGTGCACGGCTGGAATAAGCTAACTTCCGAAATAAGCAGACGAAGCCGCAATTCCCATGCTGTTTGCAGCGCACTTCGTACGTTTAGGACCGCACACGCGAGACACACAGTGTCGATTCTGGCCCACTCGCAAGTCGGGTGGTATAGCTGATTTACTCGCAGGCTCCCCACCACAAATAGCAGATTTCGAGAAGAAAAACGTTCGCGTAAAAAAGAATGAAAAAAAGTAGAGGCGCAAAGTCGATGTCTCGCCGCTCGTCCTATAACGAGGCCATATCGGCAGCGGGCGGCCAAGAAATGAATATGTTTAAGGAGTTGTGGAGGAGCGGCGGCGCAGTCAAGTGGCGATGCGTTACGGAAGGGCGTAAGCGATAGCGGGAATGGGAGCGCCCGACTAGTGTGTGGCGGAGGCGCCTCCCCTCCCCCCTCCAGGGGCGGGCGGCGGCCGCCCATTGGCCGGCGGGCGGGCCAATGGGCGCGCGCCGCGGCCGGCGTGGAGGGGGCCGGACGTGCGGGCTCGCGGGGCGGCCAGATTATGGCACAGGTCCGGCGGCGGCGCCCCCACAGCTCTAATTCAAGAGGCCGACTTGATAATTAGCGATTAGCGGCCAAGGTAAGTGCACGGGCACGATCCTCTCATCTGCTGCATGCTCGCTGCCCGCACACGCCAGTCTTGCTCTATCGCTGCCCTCACGTGCAGCCCACACGCTTTCCATGTGACCGAAGACACCGTCAAAGTGACGTGAAACTCAGTGGATTAAAAATAAATTTATTTTTAGGAAAAAAAGGAAAAAAATATCGCGAGTGCGCCGAAACCGCCGTCCCGCAGGGAAAGTTGGTCTCCGAGAGACGCGAGATTGTTGTCGGCGACGGCGCTTGTGACGATGTGTGTGCCCGCGCGAGGAGTAGGAGGTGTGTAGCGAGGTCGGGAATCCAGCGCAGCCTCTAAATGCACGTCTGACGGCGATGTCAGGCGCGACTCAGCGGCTATCATGGGCTTCGAGCGGTTACGCTTGACTGACGGTCGCGCCATAAGGTACGTCTGTGCAGCGTCTTCTCCAGGGACATACACGCCCGACCCTCTGTTGTGCGCCTCTGATAATTATTACGTTTTTACCTCTCTTGCAACTAAAATAAACCCTTGTCATTCATTCACTGACTTTTCCGTCGGTTCTTAACAGAACATTTAATTCATTTCGAATGAAACACACGAGATAAATGTGTAATATTCTGCATATTTATTCTTTTCACTAACCGGTTTTCGGCTGTCACGCCATCATCAGGAAAACGATACAGAGATATCTACATCTCTGTAATGTTTACGTCATGGCGTAACAGCCGAAAACCGGTTATAAAACAATAAATATGCAGAATATTACACATTTATCTCGTGTGTTTTGTTCAGAAAGTTACTCGAAATTAAATTCTGAACAACTTTTATTTCAAATTTTTTTCGATTCGACAAATAATAGCCAAAATAGGCCATAGGCGCGCCCTCTAGCAGCGTCCGGTTATACCGTCATGGGGATTTTCTAGTCACTTGAGGCTAACAAATGTGTCTGTAAAATATGGTGCCGATCGGTTGAGGTAAACAAGGTGTTTACCCGATGATGGCGTAACAGTCGAAAACCGGTCGGTAAAAAAAAATAAAACTGCAGAATATTACACATATATCTCGTGTGTTTCATTCAAAAAAACGTTTCTAAGCTGTGAGCAGAGACCGTGAAGCATGCAGGGATAGCTCAGTCGGTAGAGCGCTTGCCCGCGAAAGGCTAACGTCCAAAGTTCGAATCCCGGTTCCGGCACGTGCCAGAGAGTTGCATATCAGCGCACCCTCCGCTGCTGAGTGAAAATTTCATTCTGGAACCGTTATTGTTTCGCCTTTATTCTACACAAGGCATCCTCAGTGGTCTGAAATACACATTAATTTTCTTTACATTGTTTTCTGTAAAGGGTAGAAACAGTTCTGGCACAGTATGCTGTAGTGATATGTAAATCTTACTTACAATGTAGAAACACTTCTAAGTAATATTTACATGCCATTGCGCCATAGTGAAATAGAATGTGCCAATACTGGTTCTAACCTCCATAAAGAATAACGTAAAGAAAATGTTTCATAAAGAAATTAATGTATATTTCACGCCACAGAAGATGCCTTTCTATGCAATAAAGGCGAAACACGTATGACAAACAAAAATATTGGTTAATTTCAGTTGCAGTTTCCGGACAAATATATTAGTTAGGAATATAATAATACACAACTGAAGAAGGCAGGACAAAATAACGATGTTACCTCATGCCATACTTGCGTTCATTGCATTTTGTTGTGAAAACATATGACTGTCCTACAATCTCATTGGTGCTCTCCGCTGTCTAAATTTCTAGTTACTCCGTAGCCGCCAAAGCAAATTTCTTAACTTTGTTTACCTTCTGGAATGTGATTAACGTGGAGTCAACGACATTACAGTAATAAAACAAATAGTAAACCGCTTATCATTTTTGGGGTGAATATTTTTGGTGTACAATTCATGTCAGTCAAGTCCTTCCTGCAAGCCGATATGACTCAAATTGACGTCAGTCCGAAAGATACCGACATCAAAATTCAGAAAAGCTCATACAGTGAAAATATAGTGGAATTAAGGGGTTTCGGGAGTATAACAAACTGTAAACGCAGTCTCTTATCGAAAAACAACGCGATCGCTATTACAGTGTTTAGTTGACTATTTTTCGAGTGGTATAGTTGACTCCTTGTGATAGATATGGAGATATTCATAAGATTTGCATCAGTACTGACAGCACGCAATAGGCCTACGAGTGGAATCTTGATCGCATAAATGTTACCTCCGGAAACTTCAAATTCTGATATCGAAATGAAAACACTGTAGTTGTTTTAATGGTACCATTTAAATGACGTGCCGCCTACGAATATATTCGCCGACAACAGTCATCAAATGTCCACACAACCGCTAAAAATATTACAATATAACTCTTATATTAGAATTACACATAAAATAGACGTTATTCCAAGCGCCACGAATATGTAATCAAAATCTCAAATGAATTCTTCATGTTTTCATAATTGAATACCAAATGCAATATAAACTAGAATGAGTCAGCTCGCGAATAAATGGTATGTTACGAGCCACTGTTTCACAGTCCAACACCCGATATGAGTTCTTCGTGTTTGTATAACTAAGTTGCAATGAGCCACCTTACGACCTATTACGTTGTCTGAAAATTACCATAATACATTGAAGGAAGTTTCAAAGCAACTAATATTGCAACCGCACTATGACATGAACTCTCTTAGTATAAGGCGGGCGCGGCACTGACTCTTCCTCAGCTCATTAGCGAAAAAGGAAATCCAGTAGCAATTTTATAATACTCTGATCTCATACAATAAATGCAGTTTTTACTGCATTTCCTACAACCCGCCAATGAGCTGGGAAAGGAAGAGTCATGCCGAACCTACTTGGTACTACGAGGTTAATGTCATGGAAACCAAGTCGTCTTAAATGATATACTCTTTAAACATGGGCATTTAGTACTTTCATTGTTAAATACAAAATTAGGAATGAGCCCTCTATTGAACTATGATGGTAAGCAGATTATTTTCTTCAAAAATGTAGGAATAATGTGAAAATCGCGAATATTGCAACAGATTTACGATTTTGGTTTTGCATGTTAGATACAAGTCATCTGAATTGTTTTACACTTACATAGTGGATAGCCTAGTTAGTGTTTTCATTCTCGACTGTAATATTTACAATGAGTATCTTTTCTACCTAAGTAGCTACGTACAGATTAACGTCATCAGGTACGCAGGAAAGCGTAAAAAACAACATAAAAAACAGGAAGAGACTATTATTACGACATGGAGAGGGTGTTACCGTTGTATGTTTACAAAAGTTTACGTAGTCGTTCTCATCAATTACATTGCGCTAAAAACGTGGTTACTTTACATTTATGTTCCTAAATTTAACAAATTTTTGCCGAAGATAGAAAGAGTAAACATCTGGATGTATTGCACGTGGATTAGTAGTGATTTGTTTTAGTCGTTCTGCCGCCCTTAAAATGATTTTTAAGGCCGTGCGGTGTATGCGAAGGCAAAGATATGTTCCGATTAGCATCGTCAGGCATGCAAGAAAGCGTAAAAAGTAATCATAAAAAATAGGAAAAGACTAGTATTACGACACAGAGTGGAGTTGGTACTGTATGTTTACAAAGGACAACCTAGGCATTACTCAGCAACTATCTTGCAATTAAAACGTTGTTAAATTTAACAATTTTCGCCGAGGAGAGAAAGAGTAAACAATTGGATTTATTCCACGTGAATTAGGAGATACGGTTTGTTTTAGTCGTTCTGCCGCCCTTAAACGATTTTAATGGCCGTGCGGCGTTTGCGAAGGTGAAGCTATGTGCAGGTTAACATAATCGGGCATGTAAAAACGCGTAAAAAATAAATAAACATAAAAAATAGGAAAAGACCAGTATTAAGAGATAGAGACGGTGCTGGTATTACTGTTTAGAAAAGTCAACATAGGCGTTACTCATCAACTACCTTGCAATTAAAACGTAGTTGAATTTACAAAATTTTCTGCCAAGGATAGAAAGAGTAAACAATTGGCTGTATTCCACGTGGATTAGGAGATATGATTTTTTTTAGTCGTTCTGCCACCCTTAAAACGATTTTAATGGCCGTGCGGCGTTTGCGATTCAAATTCAAATGTTTGTCAAGCTTATGGGACTTAACTACGGGGTCATCAGTCCCTAAAACTTACAAACTACTTATCAACTACCTTATACTAAAGACGGCACAAATATCCATGCCCGAGGGGGGATTCGAACCCCCGACCGTAGTGCGGCGTTTGCGAAGGTGAAGCTATGTGCAGGTTAACATAATCTGGCATGTAAAAACGCGAAAAAAATAAATAAACATAAAAAATAGGAAAAGACCAGTATTAAGAGAGAGAGATGGTGTTGGTATTATTGTTTACAAAAGTCAACATAGGCGTTACTCATCAACTACCTTGCAATTAAAACGTGGTTAAATTTAACGATTGTATGCCGAGGAGAGAATGAGTAAAACAATTGGATGCATTTTACGCGTATTGGGAGATACGGTTTGTTTTAGTCGTTCTGCCGCCCTTTAAACGATTTTTCGTACCCGTGCGCGTGTACGTGAAGGTAAGTCTTTATCACGAAATTAAAATATGAAAGAGACGACGTTTGTGGTCGCTTTTACCTTACACATAATAAGTTTTCAGTACGCAGGCACGGGGAGATAGTTCTGGCGTGTGGGATGCGTGAGGCCAGAGTTATAGGTGGAGAGTGAGTAGCGGCCGGCCGCGGATACACAGACAGAGGCCAGCGGTCGCCGCTGCCGCTCCACTGTTGAAATGAGGCCGGGCCAACAGCTGCTCTCTCGCCCGGACACTCTTCACTTTCTTTCTCACCTTACCACCAACACCCGTTCTCATACCAGCTATACGATTTTGTGCCCTGGAATACATGGCTCTTTTTTACATTCTTAAAATAATTAATATTGAAATATTCCTGTTGTAATAAATTAACCGATAATTCAATTATTACGCTGAAACATAACAACAGTGAAATATAACTAACCCACACACATCCGTGTACTCACAAGCTGCTGCGTAGTGCAACATTCACTCGTTGATATTTTCATAGTGATACACAACTGGTGGTAATATCTGCTCACAATGAAACGATCGAACATACACAATCGTGCTCCTAATAATAATTTGCGACTGAGGCGCTGTAAGCGTTACGTAGACAATTGTAGCCATTGGGGTCTGATAGGGCTATAGTTTACACGAAACAGCTGAACTTTAAGCACATCTGTGGCCTGTAAAAGTTCACTTTATATTAGTTAACTACTTCAGAAAGTCATCTTTTTCAAAACCACCAAAATCTGCTGATAAATGAATCTTTATTAACTTCCTGATTGTTGGGCCTACAGCGTAGTAAATGTCCTAGAAGAACATTGTAATAAAAAGTCCAGATCACAGCTCCAATTTTAATATAAAACGCTACAGCTCTTTCGTCACTTTGCCATTTTCAAGCACGTCTGCGATGTTTTGACGTTCGTAATTAACATCTGGCGTTGCTGTTATAATAATAACTCCTATGAATTGTTCACGTATTTTGCGATTATATACGTGTTTTCTGTCAGGTTTTCTGCAGCTTTGGCGGATCTGTTGAAAATTACGTAAAGTAGAATAAGTTATCAATTACGTTTAACATAACACCGGATGAAGCTGCAGAAAATCTGGCTGGAAACACGTATATAGTCGCAAAATATGTGAATAATTCACAGTAATTTTAAGAGCAACGCCAGATGTTAATTACGTACGTCAAAACATCGTAGGGGTGATTGAAAATGGCAAAGTGCCGAAACAACTGTTGAGTTTTACATTAAAATTGGAGCAGTGATTCTGGACCTTTTATTATATATCTTTATCTCACAGTTTCAATAGTCTTTAGGTATCACACAGAAGAAACGAAATATTTACAGAGTAAACACGGATCAACAGGGTTTCAGCATCAAGATGAGTATCATAGAACTGTGTATAAATGTCCGCATGGCGACGTTTTAACTATTGCGTCAAATGAAATGAAACTCATCCTGTGTAACTGTGAATTGTAAAATGTTTTATTAGTTAACAGTAAATTACATCGACATAAAATTTTCCAATATGCATATTGTAGAACATTTCACAAGAAATACCAAAACTTTTGGCCAGTCTCACTTTATTTGTAGCGTGGACGCTGCGTAATGTACGTGCGGCATCGTAGTTAGTAACCCTATGGCAGTCTCCACTAAGTATAAACACTGCAGTTATTTCGCATATGGCCGTTGAAAATATTTACTGCCATTGCAATTTCGACATTGTTATATTTTCAAGTAAATTCGGATGCTAACTGCCACTCTATAAGTTTAAACCGAGACATCCTAAATACAATTTAAAAAAAAAAAAGTTCAAATGTATGTAAACCGATGGGAGCAAATTGCTGTAGTCGTCAGTCCCTAGGTTTACAAACTACTTAAACTAACTTACACTACGAATAACATACACACCCATGCCCGAGAGAGGAAACGAACCTCCGGCGGGAGCGGCCGCCCAGTCCGTAGCATGATGCCTTAGACCACGCAGCTAACCCCCATGCGGCAAGTACAGTCTCCATCAGACTGAAATCAGCTCTTTATTGGAATGACATACCACTCGCCACATATAGGCGGAGGTTCGCTGCCAGCGGTATAATATCAGTGAGCTTCAAAAAGCTTTCGCAAAAAAAGATGTATGGATTATGGTAACACAAAAAAGATATACGGGTGGAAATTTAAAAAAAAAATGCGATGAAGAGTTGATTATACGATGCCATTTTAAAAAAATATATTTTTTTCTTCGTTTACATTTAAAAACGTGGTAAGGAATCAAGTAGAGGCAGAGACAAAATAGAAATTGAAAAGCATTAAAAAGGATGTCATTGTTTCTTAGCAGCGGTAGAGTAGCCGAGCGGTCTAAAGCGTCTCGCTGCGGAGCGCGCGGTTGCTCGCCGTGGAGGTTCGAGTCCTCCCTGGGGCATGGGTGTGTGCGTTTGTCCGTAGGTTAGTTTACCTAGGTTTAAGTAGTTTTTAAGCTACGGACTGATGACCACGCAGTTTGGTCCGATAGATTTACAAACATTTGATTTGTTTCTTAAAACGTTGAGTAAAATGTAAGCCGCGGAGGAGCGGCCGAGCGCATTGAGGCGCTACGCAACGATGCGCGGGGTCGAACCCCCCTCGGGCATGGATGTTTGTGCCGTCTAGTATAAGGTAGTTCGGAAGCAGTTTGTAAGTTCAGGAACTGATGACCCCGCAGTTAAGTTCCATAAGCTTTACAAACATTTGAACATTTTTGTAAAATGTGAATGAAGATACTGGAGGTATTATAAACATACCCGTACTTTCACGAGTCATGTGCGTATAAGCCATGTAGCGGTACAACAACACGATTCCATTTGATTCAAAATTAAACTCCCCTGGCGGCAGCAATATAGTCCAAGTTAGTAACCGTGGATTCAGCGAACGACTATTTTATTATGTGACGCAAACGTGTGAATTTGCTGATACTTCGACAGGTTTCTCTTGTAACCTAATCATTTAGCTACGTTCTCGTGCATTCCATGTCGAGTTTACTAGTAATAGTTTTATATTCTGTAATTTGCTAATTATTTACTTTATTGCTGTCTACAGATCTGAAGATGTCTCGATGTTCAACCGAAACCGCTCTTTTAAATAAAAATTTAATGCAATCAAAACGGATATTAAATTTGTTTGAAAACCGGTGACAGCGGTTTTGTGCTCCTAGAATATTGTCATTTTTGATACACGCAGAATATTATCGTAATTTAGTTTCTGTGGTCGCTCCGAGACTCTTGCATAAGTGGTTTGTGGAATCGCAGGTATATCTACATCACCGTACGTAGCCTATTTGCAGTCAGATTGTGGAAAACTATATTTCAAAACGCCACCGCTTGGTGTGAAGCACACTCTAACATCGCACTATGACTGGAAACGACGAAATGGAGAATTTGCAATCGCAGTAAATATTTTCGACAACAGTAAGCTAAATGATTACAATCAAAAATTGAATACTTTCAAGGTTTTGCATGCAGTCATTTTCTTTTTATTTTAATTGCCTGTTGGCCACAGAGTAATTTCTTTCCACCGTAAATCCGCCATAATCTGGAACGTCTAGTGCAAGTGATGGCACGGAAATAAAAACGTGATTTCTTTATTCCCCGTCGGAAGATGTCACAAACGGCTCGAAAACTAAGCTTTAGAATAAATACAGATTTCAAAACTTTAAGTGTTTTGTCAATATTAGCAACACTTTATCGGCAACGGGATGAAGAAGGGCACTAAGTCCCCGAAACCGGTTATAAAAATTCCACTTTAACTGCAACTCGTCGCTGCTATTTTAAAAATCGATAAAAAAAATTAACTGGTCGAAGTTTCTTCGTTTTAAGTGCCTATGGAAAATTTAGTAATCTTTGTAGACTGTCACGATCAGAATCCATCCTTCTACGCCGAGCGCGCTCTGTAACTTGGAAGAGTTTACAAGATCATTCTTGTGGATTCTGTAGGCCAATTATCCATTGTATATCACTGCTAACATTGTACACGCGCGAACACAGTAATCGTAGAAATTACCTTTTCGGATTTCATCGTCGTACGTAATAGTACGAGCAAGCAAACTTCGGTATCGGGAAGTTTTGTAGGCTCACTACGTTCAGTAAAGTGGCCCACGAATGAGAAGTGAATGTAAATTGCAAGAGAGAGCCCACGAGTGGACATAATAGATACACTGAAATTAAAAAGCGAACATTTGAATGTTTTTTAGAAGCCAGTGGAACTACATTCAATTTGTAAAACAGTAATAAATTAAAGACTTATGTTTGCTACTTTAAAACGTGAATCAGTAGAAAGAAGCTAAGATTACTATACTAGAAACGTGGGATGAAAACAGGAAAAAGGAGAATAATTACAGGAAACCAGTATCATGAAAGGGTAATTTGCATAACCAAAGAAGTGCTGTTTTACGCGGCTTTAGAACATGACGCTGACGGTCGTAGTTGAGGGTAGAATGACAGAAATTATAGAACGGTGCGTAAATCCAGTGGTAAGATCAGTAATATATAAATATGCACAAAATACGCGTCATCTGTATCTCAACACTGTAACTGAACACTGTCGCTTAACTTCGTTTCCATTATGAATTAGGAACTTGTGCCGGCCATAAAAAAATTACGTAACACAATTTCCCTTAAAAGTTACATCATACGTGTAAAAGATATAATTACCGCATTCGTTCCCGTTTTTGCGTTTAATAAACATATTAATACATTTCGTCTTATTCAAACTACATGTCTACAACACGTAAAATAGAGGATAATGAAAGTGAAAGTATTTCTGTACTGATGAATGTATAGATAGAGATCTGTAGTTAAACCTCCTATGTATCTCGTTGTAAAAGCTATTTATTTTGCAAAATAAATGAAAAACAATTGATGGTGATTATGTAAATGAAATCTAACATTGCTGCAAATAAGATAGGTGTTTTCTGGATGATTAAATATTGTCAGAAGAAACATAATAAATGAGGAAGAGTTGTAGCGAAATAGGCTTGATCAAATGAAGTAAAATATTGTATTTTGCACCGCGGGTGTATAACGTTTTTGAATATTGCTATTACTTTACAGTTAGAAAGTCGTTCCTGTAATTCCTAAAGTTCAGATCCTGAGAAATAACCTTTTAGATTTGACAATATCGCCGTGGTGGTGCGATAATAATTTACGATCTGATGATAAGACACTTTTTTAAAGAAGTATTATATGCAGCACGACCCGGTCACTATTAGCCTTTACGCTACTTGAGGTTGCCGCTTTTTCCACGTACTGTCTCCAATGCTCTATCGTTGCTCTAATTCATTTTACATATGTACATGCCTTTCTTCGAACTTATTTGCAGGTTCTGATATTTGATTTACTAGCTAACGCCCATCATGCGTTGCAATGTCTCTTTCGATTGCTTTGTAAGTTTTTGGAAGTAGATACAGATAAACAATGCAGACACACATATATGTATAAACTAAATAAAATTAAGTTTTCGTCGTCATTGTATTTTATATGAATATGTTAATTCAAATGCTTTAGGATACGTAAAATTTTTGGTCTTTCCGTTTAAAAACAAATTTTCCGACTGTTTTAGTCGTGAGCGTGCAACAGATAACTGATTACTAAATATGAAGGGACTGATAACCGATGATGTTTAGTCCCTTTCAAAAACTACAAACCAACCAAACCAACTAAATGTGAAATGCATGGATGTTCCAGAGTTAAACGGTACGCTTGAGGCATTTCACCTCGTGCTTTCTTATGGTCATTGAGAATGGTAGGCGAACGAGAAACTGTAGTGGTTTGAAATAGAATCATATGTCGGAAGAAATCACACAAACACGTGTTATAAACGCATCTTCTCCGCCTGACTTGCCATTCCGAATTGTCGTCTCAGTGATGTTGTCACAACATTTGACGACTGTCCATCTACATCTACACTCCGCAATCCACCGTAAAGTGCGTGGCGGAGGGTACACTGTACCACTACTACGCATTTCTTTTATTATTCCATTTCCATATAGAACGAGGAAAAAAAAGAATGTTTATACGCCTCTGTACGAGCCCTAATTTCCCTTTTTTCTTTGTGATCTTTACGCGGAATGTAAGTAGGCGGCAGGAATATCGTACTACACTCAGCTTCAAATTCCGGGCCTCTAAATTTCCTCAACAGAAATTTACGAAAAGAACGTCGGCTTTCCTCCAGCGATCCCCCACTGAGTTCCCGCAGCATTTTCGTGACACTCGCGCATTGGCCGAACCTACCAGTAATGAACCTAGCTGCTCGCCTCTGAACTGCTTCCATGTCTTCCTTTAATCTGATCTGCTGCTGGTCCCAAACACTTGAGCAATACCCAAGACGGGATGAGTGATTCACGTTTAGTAGGGAAAAAAGTTTCAGTTCTAACTGTTGAATTAATTGTTTCACTTCTGTATGAAAATTATTGTATCGGCTACGAACATTTGTTAAACCGTTACACAGGATTACAAACATGTGAGAGCTTACAGAAATTGTACCACGTAAGACAATAAAATGGCGCGATTTGCAGCTTCTCCGTCCCCCACCCCTCTTTCTCTCTCTCTCTCTCTCTCTCTCTCTCTCTCTCTCTCTCTCTCTCTCTTTCTAAATTAAGAATTGCGGCGTCTGTTATTTCTGATATGTCGCTATGTGATGCTGTAGCCGTTGCAAATACAAATATTAAATTCTGTTTTTTTTTTTTTTTTTTTTTTTTGTCTCAACTGCTAGTAGGCGTTGTAAACATACAACATGGTCATATGAAAATTCGTGCCGATCAGGGATTCGAACCCGGGACTGCCTTCTTACTAGCCAGTTGTGCTAAGACTATGTCACTCCAGGCACATGTGATTAATACACCTGCGAGGGCTACCCTAGCACGTGTGCATCCGCACTGAAATATGCAACGAACCGTGACCACATGCATTACAAACCCGGTCCCGACACGTATTTTCAAATGGCCATGTTGTATGTTCACAACACCTACTAGCAGTCGAGACTGAGAAAGCTCATTTAGTCGGGGCGGATAGCCGTGCGCACTAAGGCGCCTTGCTGTGGTGCGCGCGGCCGTTCGCCGTCGGAAGTTCGAGTTCTCTCTTGGGCATGGGTTTCTGTATGTTGTTCTTAGGATAAAATTGTTTAACTGGTTTGTAAGTTTTGGCACCGATGACCATTGCAGTTACGTCCCATAACTTTACAGACGTTTGAACGTTTAAAATCCTGTTTGAAATAATCATCTTTTGATTTTGATGCTCATCTTTCTTCCAAATGTTTGTAAATCTACCGGACCAAACTGCGTGGTCATCAGTCCGTAGCTTACAATCTACTTCAACCTAGGTAAACTAACCTAAGGACAACACACACATCCATGTCCCAGGGAGGACTCGAACCTCCACGGCGAGCAACTGCGCGCTCCGCAGCGAGACGCTTTAGACCGCTCGGCAACTCCACCGCGGCCATCTTTCTTCCGTCCTTGCTTAAATAAATGGTGAGGTTATTTCGCCGTATGCAAGACAGTTCAATGTTTGTTATTTTCCCATACATGTTCGGCACATATGTGATATCATCAGAAGAGATTTCTTTATTGTAGTTCTTACATTACTTTACGTTAAAAGGGCGTTAAAAGCCCGGGTACAGTATTTATTACTTGCTACTGTAATTGTTTTGTACACGTTTTCACGATTATCTTCGTATTCTTAGCTCATGGTTTCTCGTGCTTTTAACATGTTTTCCGCGTAAATATGTATAAAGAACACCATAAAGAAAATTCGAGAGACCAAGAGCTAAGGAAACGAAGAGAATCATGACAATCATGACAAGGTGTACAAAACTATTACAATAACAGTAATAAGTACTGTACTCTGGCATTTAACGTCCTTTTAACGTAGCCTAATGTAAGAACCACAATAAAGAAATCCCTACTGACGATAGCACAAATGTGCCGAAACTCGTATGCAGTTGATGTCATATATTCTATGAATGTTAAATAATAACAGCTGCAGGATCAGAAGTGACGTCTATTCTTTCGGAACAGACGCCACATGTATATATAAAAATTGAAGTGTCGTGCATGCGGCGGAATATTCTTGCCATCAAATGTTGAAATGTTTGTAAATCTATCGGACCAAACTGCGTGGTCATCAGACCGTAGCTTACAAACTACTTAAACCTAGGTAAACTAACCTAAGAACAAACACACACACCCATGCCCCAGGGAGGAATCTAACCCCCACGGCGAGCAACCGCGCGCTCCGCAGCGAGACGCTTTAGACCGCTCGGCTACTCCACCGCGGTTCCTCGCCATCAATATAGAATCTACATTCTCTCTCTCTCTCTCTCTCTCTCTCTCTCTCTCTCTCTCCGTCTACCGCAGTCGTTTTAAACAGAAAATTGGCCCATTATTGGTGGAAAAGCTATTTAGTCAAAGTCGTCCTACAGGCAATGCCGCTCGTTTTGCAAGATACTGCGAGTAACTCATCATCTTGGCGCCACAGTAGTTGAAGCAGCCTAAGCAAGGGCAGGAAGTGCGCGCCATGCGTCTAGTGTGTGCTTTGTTCTGTTAGTCCTCCTAGTTTAACTGTTTCTGTATCATATTCTACATAGAAAATATTGTGGGGAAGGCGAATCAAAGGTTACGTTTCATTGGCAGAACGCTTCGAAGATGCAACAGCTCCACCAAAGAGACTGCCTACATCACACTTGTGCGTCCTCTCCTGGAGTACTGTTGCCCCTTATGGGACCCTCACCAGGTGGGACTGATGGAAGATAGTGAGAAGGTTCAGAAAAGGGCAGCTCGTTTTGTTCTATCACGTTACGGGGGGGGGGGGGGGGGAAGCGTCACGGAAATGTTGCACGATTTGGGGTGGAAATCATTAAAAGAAAGACGTTATTCATTGCGGCGTGATCTGTTTGCGAAGTTTCAGTCACCGACTTTTACTTCTAAATGTGAAAATATTTTGCTAGCACCCACCTACTTAGGGAGACATGACCACCCCAACAAAATAAGAGAAATCAGATCGTAAACGGAACGATTTAGGTGTTCTTTCTTCCCGCGCGCTATTAGAGAATGGAACGGTAGAGAAAAGTTATGAAAGTGGTTAATGAACCCTCTGCCAGGCACTTAAATGTGATTTGCAGAGTATCTATTTAGATGTAGATGTAGATATTCTCTGAAGCGGCGTTTTCGGACTAGCCCGAATTTGCCGAGACGAGGTTGGAAAACCGCCTAAAAATCTTAGTTGAAGTGGCCGGAGCCCGAGCCCACGCCATTTCTCCTGCCGCGCGAATTCTATCCACGTCTCGCTCACTTTCCTTCGTTAGCGCGCTACGCTAGACGCTCTGCTCAACTCGCTGCATGCCTCCCTGAGTCAATATTTGCTTACTGCCGCTTCTCTCTGTCATTTCGCAGCCATGTCATCTCCATCGTTTATCGACTAACTGTTCGCCAGTAATAAAAGAGTATAATATCCCTGCCCTAATTCTGAGCGAAGGGAGGAGGATTCGGATTTAACGACCCGTCGACATCGTGGTCATTAAAGACGGAGATCACGCCCGGACATTGTTTGTCAGGAATGAGGAAGGAAATCGGCCGTGCGCTTTGCAAAGAACCATCCCGGCACTTGCCTGCAGTGATTTACGGAAATCACGGGAAATGTCAATCAGGAAGGCGGGGAAGGGGAGCGAGTTTTTACTGTCCGACCGGCCGAATGTGATTCCCGTGTATTACCTCTGCAATAGTTGTGACCGGATTTTTATTTTATTTTATTTTTTTTAATTACTTCGTAATACAGAGCAATGGTCATCAGTTTTCTTATGAAATAATTTTCGTTGAACGAAATTGTTTCACAGATATCTTGCGAGTCTCAAGTGGTAAAGCCTTGCAACGTACAACAGTAACACAGCTATCGACAATACTTTTGCATAACAACCTCTATTTAAGTCCATACATCAGTATACAGGAGCAACTGCCAAAACGTTGCGTGCTAAAATAAATTATTACAGGCAAAATAATTCCATCCTTACATATTTTTCCCCCTTCTTGCTACCATAGGGTCAGTTACTACGGCTCGCTCAAGACGGGCAACTTCTGCTTGAAAAAGGTAGCTTTCATTTGGTGTTCTTTCGATTTCTACTAAAGTTTTGAGTTCAAAGCGACAAATTATGAAATACTAAATTAATTTTATATTTGAATACGAATTTCTTACTGATGTAAAACGGTTCGCCGCGGTGGAGTAGCCGAGCGGTCTAAAGCACCTCGCTGCGGAGCGCGCGGTTGCTCGCCGTGGAGGCATGGGTGTGTGTGTTTGTCCGTAGGTTAGTTTACCTAAGTTTAAGTAGTTTGTAAGCTACGGACTGATGACCACGCAGTTTGGTCCGATCGATTTACAAAAATTTGAAAACAGTTCGTGTTTCATACCACCATTGATTACTTTAATCAAACTGTTAATTCCATATACAAATAATCATCGTAGTCGATTACTAATAAATATGTTAAAATATTCAAAAGAAACCACAAATAAATTTCATACTGATTATGAGATGAAAGGTTTATATATGCGTCAAAGAAACGCCATACATTATCTTCTGCATTTCCTTGCGGGTGAGCTAGATCCGTAAATGTTCAGAGAACCTATAGGGTGGTTGTAGCTAAGCTTTCGCTACTCTATGAAGTGTGGACGGAAAGCTGCAATATGGGTAGTGAGCTCGATAGGGATGATGTTGAGACTAGGTGCTGCGTTGTGGCCGGCCGCGGTGGCCGAGGAGACTGAGGCACTCCAATCACGGTCTGCACGGCCACTACGGTTGGGGGTTCGAATCCCCCCTCGGGCATGGATATTTGTGCTGTCCTAGTTCGTAAGTAGTTCATAAGTAGTTTGTAAGTTTAGGGACTGATGACCCCGTAGTTAAGTCCCATAAGCTTCACAAGCTTCGCTGCGTTGTGAATAGCGCTGGAGTCATGATTTGCCGTCAGCGGCGCAGCGGAGACCGCTCGTAACTCGCAAACTGTAGGACGCTGTTCAATTTCGCCTCGAGCCATCCAGGCTCCGTGATATTTCTAAATCACTCCAGGCAAATGCCGGAATTGTTCCTCTGAAAGAACACGGTCGATTTCCGTCCCCATTCTTACCGAAACAATCGTGCACCGTCTCTAATGACCACGCTGTTGACAGTTCGTTAAACCCTAACATTCCTTCCTTCTGCGCCCCACAAGTACCTGAATATGACGAGATGCTGACTCGTAAAAAAAAAATGTGTGCAGTTATGACAACATTATCAACGCGTCGCCCGTGAACCATGAGAGGAATTAATAAGCCGGAAAGCCTCCAGCAGAACAACACGTATTAAAGAAATACGGGGTCACCTATCCGCACTGTGGTCCGATGAACAAGATACGGAGGTTGTAATCAGCTGGTGATTTGGGAATAGCTCACCACAGAGGCCGACAGCCAGTTGTCCGGCAAATTGTTGTAGCAGATGTTGGCACGACTGAAAATGCTGGCGACAATGTTCTACGTTTACATGAGACACATCTTCCGGAAGACGAAAACCGAGTTTCGTAAACCATTTTTCGTTGTCGTGATTACATGTTATAGCCTGAAGCGGATTTCCTAGCCCACTCAATACGGCGGCTGAAAAACAGCTGATTCAGTTCCTGATTTAGTCACTGTCACTATTTTTCGTTACTTAAATACAAAGCTTCAAGCTCACTTTAATATTTATACTTCTCTTTCATTGTAGAAAATGTCACTTTGTCCGTATGAGCCGAAAATTCTCAACACGAAAATTCAATCTGACAAGCCAAGAACGGTTTTGGAGTGTTTAAATAACGAAAAAGAAAAGCGGAATTGGAAATCATTTTACGAAATCCGGTTTTGGAAGCCCATGTAAAAGGGATGTGTGAGATGTTCACGAACTGTGTTACGACGGTTGGAATTCCAAACGTGCTGCGAGCAACTGTCAACTGGTATCTGTGCCGTGGCTCCCGGCAGCTGGTCTTCACACTGAGCAACGCTTGTCACCTGGAGCGTCAATGGTACGTAATTAACAAATGTTACACTCTCACGTTGGAATTGAAATTTATTCTTTCCCTGTTTTATTCGATCACCGTCGGGGGTTCAGAATCTCCCCTCGGGCATAGATGTTTGTGCTGTCTTTCGTATAAGTTAGTTTATAAGTAGTTTGTAAGTTTAGGGACTGATGACCCCACAATTAGGCCCCGTAAGCTTAAATATTTGAACATTCGGTTTATGCGATGTTTCTCTTACGTATGTCATTAAAACGTTTTCACAAATTTCATTGCGTAAGATCACTGGTTTTTTCATTGAGGCCCTCTCAAGTAATGAAAGTTTGATTACAACCACCGTTATATCTTCCGCAGATTTGCCACTCCTGTAGCATGCTAAAGTTTTGCATTTTTTAATGTAAAAATGTCGGTTTGCAGAAGGTAGAAGGAATGAAGATTGAAGTTTAACGTGCTGTCGATATCGTGCTCATTAAGAGCACCGTGGTTCGGAATCCACGTTAAACTTTAGACCCCCGTACAACTGGCTGGGTAAGTCAGTTCGGAGGAAGGCAACGGCATACCACCTCCAAACAGGACCATGCCTAGTAAAGCATTGAGTTGTTCAAACCAATCTTCGGATTGTTACTGCTTTACCTTTTTATTATTTATTTATTTCATTATTTATTTATTTTGGGACGGAGCACACGCTAGGTTAACTTTTGTCACTGATGAGGAATGAAATCGGCCTTGCCCTTTGAATGGGACCATTCCGGCATTTACCTGGTGTGGTTTAGGGAAATCACGGAAAACCTAAATCTGGATGACCGGGCGCAGGTTTGAAGCGCTGTTCTCTAGAATACGAGTATAGTGTGTTACAGGTTTGAAACGTTAGTGATGTTAACTTCTGTTGAGTCCACACGAACTGCAACATAATGCTTGCATAATACGGTTTGGATGCTGCATGTATGATACAGTATGTAACCAAGGTGAAATTAACTGTGCAATAAGTTGCAAATGTACTGGCGTTAAGTTAAAAGCGGAGGGTAAAAATGCCCAAGTTTTTGTCCATAATTTTAAACGTACACGAAAGCATATAAACTTTAGACTTTCCGGTATTCATTTAGCCCAACTTTTAGCATACGGCAAGCGCACCACCAACTGAAATTCGAGTACCAGGTCATACGAAAATAACATACTGGTTATTGTGAAGTTATCTGATCGTGATTACACTGCAAGTGAAACGGATCGTAATAAATTTTCTTAAAAAAAACTTCCATTCCAATAGCGCAGAAAATAAGTACACATTTAACATTCCGTTGTTAATTAGTACCGCCAAGACGCTCCTACGCATCCGGAGAACAATGGTTCTCCTAACCGAAATGGATGCCAAACATACCGATACGCATCACGTAAGCATTACGCTGCCATTCCGCTGTTGGAAGTGATACGAACCGCTCTTCGTTTACGTCAAGCGGATAATTCCGATGCTTCGGCAAAACAGTACTCACGTGTCTACGAGGAGTATTATCACGAGAATGCAGCCCCCTTCACGGCAGCAACAGCCAATGGGAGCCGACATTACGGTCGATAGGACGCGTGAAACAACGCATGCGTGACGCACGTGTGTCCTGCACAATGCGTATCAACTGCGCTGCGTCTCACTCTTCTGACTGCCCCCACAACAATCTTTTCTGTGGAATTCCTGCAGTAAGTGCATCAAACATGACCTTGTTCGCTCACCAAGCTAAAACTTTGTAGTCAAAAAGGAATTTTGTAGGAAATAGCTACATTTTTATCATCCTGTAAAAACATATGAACTGGAGGCGGAAATCGTTTCATTATGATAAAATATATATGAAATAAATGTGTGACATATAAGAACAGCCGTAATATAAGAAATAAATATTTGAAACACATCTAAAACCAGGAAAAGAAAACTAGAGGATCAGAAACCACTTCAAGCTGTAGAAGGCAGGATAGAAATAAAATTATGTATATAAACAATTGAGGGCGTCACATGAAAAAGAACAGTAACTAAAAAAGCATTTAAGATAGCACCATGGGCAAATCAAAAATAATGAAACGTTGTCTCGCGTATGGCGGAATTACTGACCAGCTTATCGTAACAAGCACGAAAAGTAATGAAAGCTGTAATACCGAAGTGATGATTGAAAAGATTTTTTTGTTCTTTTTTAAGATAATTTAGGTAAAAATACTTTTCAAATGTTTCTGTTAATCTAGTTTTTGAGCGTCTCTGTGTGGATATAAACACAACTTTACCCTTCTTTTAAACAAGAGACTTCAGAAAAAAAACCTCTTCACGAATGAAATATTGGCGTGATAAGTGATACGTAGTGCACTGACACAATAAAGTGGGACCAATATTTTATTTCATGGGAACAATACCTTATGGCGGTTATAGATTTTCGGTCTGTTATTGACTGACTTGAATGAAGACTAAATCAATCGAAAAATATAGAAAATTGTATTTGATTACTGGTGTTAAATAATGTAAAATTCCGTTATAACACATCGTCTTCTCTGCAAGCTGCGAGTGTAAATTTCTGAACACTGTAACGCTAAATATTGGAGAACATACCAATGAGGAAGATACAGTCTATCAACCAAACGTTTATACCAAATATAGCGAAAAACGAAAACTTGAAAGACTATGAAACATAAATCGATAACCACCATTATACACAAATAGCACAGTAACAGCAGTATTATATTTACGTCATACTTTGTTTGCCAACATGTAATCTCTCCTCGAACATATGTTTTGTAGTTATTCTCATCTGTGCTAATTCCAAATATATTACTAGCTTTGCTGTAAGGGTTGTGCATTTATAAGAGAAATCCAATACAAAATTCACGACAGCAGAGTTTGTCAAAAGTGATAACGTGTTTCGTGATATCCTATAGCGCGTAGAAATTAATCGTTCAGCGGCAAACTGCGTATTTTGAAACTTGTATAAAACTAATTTTAACTCTGTTACTGGGTATTAGTGACCAGAAATACCACCTGACATTTAAAAGTCGTATTTTAAAGCGTCACCATTATTAACATGGACGTAATTTCTTGTGGTAGTATCCAGATTGTCGTAACAGGCAGGACGGAAAACGTAATCGTTGATTGAAACTTATCTACAACCATCGAAGAAATATCAGGGGTGTATTATAGGACTATTTCGTTTAATGACTTAGCTTACAGTAACAGTTATTTATACAGAGAAGATTCAATGTTCAAATGTTCAAATGTTCAAATGTTTGTAAATCTATCGGACCAAACTGCGTGGTCATCAGTCCGTAGCCTACAAACTACTTAAACCTAGGTAAACTAACCTACGGACAAACACACACACCCATGCCCCAGGGAGGACTCGAACCTCCACGGCGAGCAACCGCGGGCTCCGCAGCGATGTGCTTTAGACCGCTAGGCTACTCCACCGCGGCCAGAGGAGATTAATACAAGGAGAAAATTGTGTCCGGTAAGAATTATTGACCAATAGTATCCATAAAGATCTTGATAAAACATTAGTCTGAAGCAAGAACTAGATACTATATCTACATCTATATCCATATTGCCACCCTGCAATACACAGTTAGGTTTCCGGCAGAGGGATTATCGAACCATTTTGTGACTATTTCTCTGCCGTTCCACTCTATAGTAGTGGAAAAGAAATACCTAAATCTTGCCATTCGCACTCTGATGTTTTTCATGTGGACTTTTACAATTGAAGTTATTCTTAAGTGAATTTACTTGAATTCAATGAAAAATGTGAAGTCCTCCATATGAGTACTAAAAGAAATCCGTTAAACTTCATTTACACGATAAAACAGTCAAATCTACAAATCGCAAATTCAACTAAAGAACTAGGAATCACAATTCTGAACAACTTTAATTGTAAAGGGCATACAGAAAATATCGCAGGGAAGGCGAACCACTTAGAAGATGTTTGATTTTAATCATTTGAAAATAGATTTTGAAAGCCTGCGACTGTGAGATCAATGGGTTTATTTACAAATAAAAATTCTGGGATCACTCACAATTTTTTATATTTTATTTAGCACGACGCGTTTCGGTAAATAATTCCCATTTTCAAACTGGGTTAGTACAAAAACGAACTTGAAAATGGGAATTATTTTCCGAAACGCGTCGTGCTAAATAAAATATTTAAAAAATCGTGACTGGTAGCAGAATTGTTATTCATAAATAAACCCACTTTTAGGATGCATCAGTTCTATCAAAGAAACTGCCTGCACTATACTTGCCCGACCTATTTTGAAGTATTTCTGTGTGGGACTGACGGATATAGAGAAAGTTCAGAGAAGGGCAGCTGGTTTTGTATTGTCGCGATGCAGGGGGGAGAGTGTAACGGAAATTCTGCACGAGTTGGGGTGTAAATCATTAAAATAATGGCGTTATTCATTGCGGCGAGATCTATTTACGAAATTTCTATCACCAAGTTTCTCCTCAGAATGCAAACATATTTTTTTAGCACCCACCTACACAGGAAACATAATCAGCATAATAAAATAAGAGATATCAGATCGAATACGGAAAGATTTAGGTGTCCCTTCTTACCGCGCACTTTTGTAGAACAGAACGGTAGAGAAACATATCAAAGCGCTTCGACAAACCCTCTGCCAGACAGAGTAAAGTATAACCCTACATTTAACTGATTACTTTCAGTAGGCCTGCCCTGTGGATGATCCCACACTTTTCTTTATTTACACTCAGTCAATTGCCACTATTCGCACCATACATATCTTACGAAGATCATTTTCCATTTGGTACTGTTTTCTGGCGACTTTACTACACTGCAAATGACAGCATAATCTGCAAACAGCTAGAGAGTACTGCTCATGTAATATCCTCGATCATTTACACAGATTAGGGACAGAAGAAGATCTATGATACTTCCCTGGGGAACGCCAGATATCGCTTCTATTATACTCGATGATTTTTCCATCTGTTACTACGAACTGTGGCCTTTCTGACAGGAAGTTACGGATCCAGTCGATCAACTGAGGCGATACTATCCATAGGCACGCAATCTCATGTATAGTCGCTTGTGAAGAGCGATGTTCAAAGCTTGCTGGTAATCTAGAAACAGAGAATCAATTTTAGAGCCCCTTCGAGTAAGACTCATTATTTCATGAGTCTCTAATGATCACGCTGTCGGTGGGACGTTAAACAAATGTTCAAATGTTTGTATAGCTTAAGGGACTTAACTACGGGGTCATCAGTCCCTAACTTACAAACTACTTATGAACTAGCTAATAGGGGGGATTCGAACCCCCGACCGTAGTGGCCGTGTAGACCACGACTGGAGCGTCTCAGTCCCCTCGGCCACCGCGGCCGGCAGACGTTAAACCCTAATGTTCCTTCCTCCATGAAAAAGAGCAAGTTGAGTTGCACAAGAACAATATATATATTTAATGTAGCGAAATGAAAAGTTATGCGCATCTCATAACGAAAACTGTGGTAGCCGTTCACCACGATTGTTAATTCGCATCCAGCGTCACCCATGCCATACAAAGATGTGCAAGTAGCAACATGTGGAAATGTTCTTTTATTAATTCCAATTATGATCACAGACAAATTGTCGCCAGGACATGGATATCGGTACGCAGTGACAATTGGATCCTGATACGATAAAGCCACGAACGTGACGTCGTAAGAAAGAAACAAAGTTAACTTGACGGAATCGTGATGTAGATGGCGATATAATTCCAGCAAACAACACAAACATCGACGATGTTCACGTTATGACTCTCTGGACACACTCAATTTTCCTGGAGTGTGCTGTTATACCAGGCTTTGGTGCTTCCTAACCATAGCCTTATCCTCGGCTATGCCACAGCTTGTAAAATATGTACAAATATGGAGTGAAGCGACAGCATTGGGTTTTTCTAGTTAAAGCAAACAGCAGGCAACCATTTAGCTGTAAAATACTGTAAAATTACAGGTTATCTGTTATAGAGATACAAATCAGCCCTTTCTTGAATACTGCTCAAGTATGTGGGACCCGTATCAGCTTCGACCAATATGGGACATAAAGTATTTACAAAGAAGGGTGGTGAAAATTTTCTCCGGCTTGTTTGAATGGCGGGATGAGTATAACAGAAATGCTCGAAAGTGTTGACAGACAAACACCTTAAGCCGCGGCGGATTAGCCGCGCGTGCTGGAGCGCCGTGTTGCGGTGCGCGCGGCAGGCCGCCGTCGGGGGTTCGAATCCCCCTCGGGCATGGATGTTTGTGTCGTCTTTAGTATAAGGTAGTTCATAAGTAGTTTGTAAGTTTAGGGACTGATGACCCCGCAGATAAGGTCCTTAAGCCTTACAAACATTTGAACAAACACTTTAAAGAAGACGCCGTGTAGTCGGAAGAAGCTACTTAGAATAGCTGTCGTCCTTTTTTTAAAAATGCTCTTGTGTTTTGTGCATTCGGCCTTACTCTTGAATAATTTCTGTATTTTCTCCTGTATGCATGTATCCGGTAATTTTTTTATTTTTATTTATTTATTTATTTATTTATTTATTTATTTATTTATTTTTTTTTGTTTTTTTTTTTTCACACTCTACTGGCCACAATATTTTCTCGTTCGCCAGTTTTTACATCCACAGTCACATAGTTGTCACGTGGACTTTGTTTCGATCGTGTGGAATGCTTGGTAAATGTAAATTTTCTAACGAAAACATATTGTGGCTAGTGAAGTGTAGTGTGTCAAATATCTAATTTCTGTGTATAGAAGAATGTATAGGGATAAGGCACGATCAAATCAAAAACACTACGTGAGTACAAAAAACAGGCATTACTAACATGAGAACTGTATCTAATACCTCGGAACTGCTGTGTAAAAAAAAATCTTACATTTACCACTCATAATGATGATGATAATGATGCTTTTCAAATAAAGCTATAAGTATACTTTCGAAATAAGGCTTCATACAGTCATAAAAGGTGGTATATCTCCGACATTATTTGACAAAATGTGAATGCGAAAGAGAACCTTCAAAACAGAAACGGACATGTTGCATTTATCATGTAATAAAACAACCCTCTGCCACGTACATCAGTTATTCGAAGAATATAGTTCTAGCTGTAGATAAAATCGTATGTGCCAGTTACAAAGCTCGAGTTTTGAATAGCAATTGTACGGGAACGTGCTAAACCGTGAACAGAAAACAATCGAAAATGTGTAAAGTTCGTGTTCTAATTACTTGAAAACAGAATGTCATAAGAGTATAATTGGGTCCGTCGCTGTTGATGACGGAAAATCTTTGGTGTTGTGCGACGAATTAACCAAACTAGCAAGGTCATCGGACCCTGGGCTTAGACACTACTTAAACGTTCTGCTAAGGACAACATACACACACACACACACACACACACACACACGACGGAGAAATCGAACCTCCTTCGAAAGTGGCCGCGCAAACCATGAAATGGCATCTCAGACCACACGGCTATCCCCGCGCGGCGAAGGAAACAGGGTCATATATTTTACCACATACGCATGCGATTAGCGATACTATAAAAGTGTTAGGCTGTACTAGTTCGTTGTTTCGTGTTTAATGCTTGACTTTTTTAGGGAACGAGCTTGTAAGAAATTTAATTTTTCTTCACAGTCTTATTGGTGCAAACAAATCATAACAGATAAAACAAATTATTTAGTACTCATTAAAAGCACTTATTATGAGGTAGCTCGGTACATTTCAAATCATAGTCGTAGCACAGCGAGCGATATAGAGAGTCAGTAGGGCCTACACGACTGCAGTTCAAGTGTTTAGTAGTTCAAATGTTCGTAAAGCTGTGGGACCAAACTGTAGTGGTCATCAGTCCCTAGAATTACAAAGTACTTTAAATTATGCTAAGAACAACTCTAACCTCCGACGGGAAGCAGAGGCGCAGTCCGCAGCAAGGCGCCTTAAATCGCACGGCCATTACCGCGTGCCGTCTAGAAGTTGATACATTATCATCTCCTTATGCATGATACTTCATGCTCTGTATTTGAGAATGTTGACTCACTGAACGGAAGCCGTGACTTGCACTAATAATTAGACAGGAAATAAATTGCGCTCGGCGCTATTTAACAGCACGATGTTCAAATGTTCTATAGATAATATTTTCAGTATGTTCGTAAATTAAATAAAAACTCTGAACTCAGAGCTTTATATTTTCAAAGAATTTCTTGCAGAAAGTTTCTCGTATTATGTGCAAAATTTTCTGAAACTCGAACCGATTTAACTTTTTCGTGTTTCTTTCATAATTATCCCTCCGTTGTTTACGCAGGTAGTGAAATGTCTTCATAAACATGCACCTTTGAATCTGATTGTCACAGATAAATTAACTAGTTCTGATAAATCATTGATGATAAACGCATTGTATTTTCATAAAAATTTCGCATTAAACTCCACATGGTGTGCACGCAAGTTGTTCGCCAAAATCACTGGAAAAGAAAGAAAAATAAGATTTCCTCCTCTAATATTTCAGAAGCGCACTCTTTGGCGATGAATCATGCTAATTTGTTTACCGCACGTAATGGAAGAGCTGAATTACCCATTGATGGCACCAAATTAAAAACGAGTTAAATGAAAGCCGCTCTTCGCCATCTTTTACTTATAATTTCTTTCGATAACACTCATGACAACACCATGTACTCACTGCAAGGAAATGGAATCTGAACCTACAGTATTTATCCCATCAGTCAATAACAATGTTAATTATATTGCTTGTTTTGCTTTAGCTGTGTTATATGTTTTCAGCAGTGGTAAACGCGAGAGATTTAACACAGCTCCACAAAGAAATACGTCCTTTCCTACAAACAAAATCACAGTAAATTGTTAATATCTACATTCATCGAGGCTAGAAGCATAAATCGCGCGATGGCTTCAAATGGCAATATACTTTTTCGTAACGTCAACAGTTACTACATCTGAATTTCAAGAATATCCATAGTGTCACAAATACTTGATATGTAATTAGAAGAATACGCTAACCAATTACTGATTCAGCGACAATTTTTCCCGATAAGCATGAATTGCGAGGTCCGTTACTTAATCTGTTGTCTGCTATTCAGTTGAAATGTTCGTGGATAAATTACAAGTCACGTAAATCTTAGGTTTTCATTAAGCTGTAACGAGATTTTCGATAACAACTTTATACCCCCAACGTCATCCTTCTACTAAGGTGGAGGGGAAGTCACCCCACCCCTCCCCCAGACATATTAAATATTTGTAATGTTATGAGACAAAACTGCAGTGGTCATCGGTCCCAAGACTTACAAAATACTTAAATTAACTTCTGCTAAGAACAACACACACACAGATATGTCAAACGGTGGTCTCGAACCTGCCGGCCGCGGTGGCCGAGGAGACTGAGGCGCTCCAGTCGCGGTCTGCACGGCCCCTACGGTCGGGGGTTCGAATCCCCCCTCGGGCATGGATATTTGTGCCGTCCTAGTTCGTAAGTAGTTTATAAGTAGTTTGTAAGTTTAGGGACTGATGACCCCATAGTTAAGTCCCATAAGCTGTACAAACATTTGAACATTTTTTTGTCTCGAACCTCCGACGGGGAACGGGCCGCGCACTCCGCAGCAAGGCGCCTTAGCGCTCACGGCCATTCCTTCGCGGCGCAGCCATATCCAAGGAGGGATTTAAGTCTCTGTAAGTTGCAACTTGTTTTTCAGTTTCAAACGTTGAAACGACTTTGCAGTTCAGCTGCCCCCAAAAGAGAGGCTTTCCATTATCACATATCCCTTCGTTTAATTCCACCTTCAAGCACCACAGGTAGAATTCGACATCCCAGTGGCGTCCCTTCAGCAGTGCGCTGAAGCACTTCATGAAATGCACATTGTCAATAAAAAGAACAAAAGTAAAAGCTAATACGGCATCTTGATGAAAGTTGTCACTTAAAATTTCATGAATCACTGTACAGTAAGTGGTTACGAAAAGTCACTGAGGTTACTGCAAAATAACAACTTTGTTTGTGTGAGTATCGAATAATTCGTGTTTGGAAATGAAACCGCCGTTTTCCTGCTGCAATTCCTTTATTTTATCCAGACGCGCTTCAATCTCTTCTACTTAAGGACATAATCAATTTTGGTTTATCTAGAAATTTAATTTTTGTTCACAAACGTAGCATTAACAGATTATTTTATTTAGAATAAATAAGTGGCTACTCACGGTTTATAGTATTACGAGTTTCGTCTTTATTGTTCCTCTCTCCTGGTCACAGGTCGGAGTCGCACAACCCCATAATTTGCGTAAATTTTTGTCCAGAATGTAGGTTGCCGAACTTATTCTCAGATGAAGAGACGTGCACAGGACAGGGTAGCGTGGAGAGCTACATCAAACCAGTCTACGGACTTAAGACCACAACAACAACAACTCGTCCATTTCTTTACTTTTTGGATGTGTAACGATGTTCATCCGTTTCACACACATAAAAAAAGTGAAGAAATAAAAGAGGAACTGCGTAAATTGGGTGGTTGTGCGGCTAAGACCTGTTACCAAGTGGGACGAAACAACAGAGACGAAACTCGCAAGTCTATAAATCGTGAGTAGCTAGTTATTCTGAGTAAAACGAAGTCAACTGTTTATAATCCATTTGTGAACAAAAATGAAATTCCTAGATAAACCAATCTACTGATGATGCTCTGAAATAGAAGAGGGCGGAACACGTCAGAATGAAATAAGGTAATTGCGGCAGAAAACTAGAGACATCTCCAAAAACAAATAATATATATTTCTATTGATAACAATAAAATTTCTCATCGTTAGGAATGTATCTCAGCAACTGATTCTTATCATTAATTTTAACTCCTTGGGCAAACGATAAATGTATGAAGATTGAAGCATTGAGTGAAAATTTGTAACAATGTTCAAAATTCAAATGTTTGTATAGTCTATGGGACTTAACTACGGGGTCATCAGTCCCTAAACTTACAAACTACTTATGAACTACTTACGAACTAGGACGGCACAAATATCCATGCCCGAGGGGGGATTCGAACCCCCGACCGTAGTGGCCGTGCAGACCGTGACTGGAGCGGCTTAGTCCCCTCGGCCACTGCGGCCGGCTTGTAACAATGCCGGGAGTCAAACCCGGGTCGCCTCCTACCGAGGCAGTTGCGTGCACCCCTAAGCCACTTTGGCAATGCTTTATCCTGGCGCGCCTCACTCCAAATTCTCACCTCTGCCTGTTTACATCACGCTCCCCTTAAGCTCGAACACCATCGTAAAAGCTCTCCAAATCAAATAGACACAGAACGAGGCGGGGATTCTGCTTGAACTGTGGTCTGCGGCAGACGTGAGAACTGGGACAGAAGGAGGGAGGCGGCGAAGCCACCGACACAACGGACCTTAGTGGTTCGAATCCCGTTCTTGGTACAAATTTTAGACTGATGATTCAGTTTGCACATATGCCTCATCGATGTTTGTAACTTGTAAAAGTCTCTGAAACATTTTGTTAAATTTGTCCCAGAGTAAATATTTATATGCAACTAGCTCTAAATCCGGCGTTGCCCGGGTGTTTATTTATCAAATGTTCAAATGTTTGTTAAGCTTATGGGACTTAACTACGGGGTCATCAGTCCCTAAACTTACAAACTACTTATTAACTACTTACGAACTAGGACAGCACAAATATCCATGCCCGAGGAGGGATTCGAACCCCCGACCGTAGTGACCGTGCTGACCGTGACTGGAGCGCCTCAGTCACCTCGGCCACCTCGGCCACCGCGGCCGGCGTTTATTTATCCCCAACACTCGTAGTCTACATCCCCTTCCCCCCACTCTCTGCATCCACCTCTTTCTCTCCCAACTCTCTGTTCGTTTCCACCTTTCCCTCTCTCGGCAAAGTGTTATGCAAGGTACCTTCTGCCATGTACCATACAAACATTTATGTATCCAGTGATCTTCCTCTTGTTTCGAAGGTCATGTGTGAAAAAATTCATAGATTGGAGCAAAACTATGTATTTTGTAAAATTCAGTAAGTTAAGTACCCTCCACCAAGCACCGAACGAAATTTTATACAGACAGTGACATTCCTCTTGTTTTTGAGACAGAGTGTGCAAAATTTCATCAATATCGGAACAAAACTATAGATTTGTGCAGAACCCGTTGAAGCAATGTGGAAGGCGTAGTATACCGTTAACATAGCCTTTTATCTTGATTTTTTATTGCTTTATTTATTTATTCTTACTTTTCCTTATTCGTATGCTTATCCTTACAGAGAAAGAGATGATGACATTGTAGCACGCATAGACCAAAGACATGGTCTGTGGCATCACGTTTCGCTGTATAAAACCTTATTGCTATAGAGTCGCAAACGTGATTGCTGGCCTTGAGTCCGAACGATAACTTTCCATCCCAATATACTCCACCCTTTTATCATTATCAGCCCTCAAGCAAAAAGTAAAAATAATTTTCTAAGAGTAATTATTGTTCCGCATTTCGCGTTACATTCTTCAAATTACTAAATATCTATCAGATCGCTATAAAACCGTGCCTAAAACCTTCCTCAGGTATAAATTAGTAACTGTACAAATATTTAAGTCGCTGCGTCTTGTCGTTCGGACGTGATAAACGTACAGCAAACAGACGTTCACATTAATATATATATATATATAGATAAATGGCTATCCGATCGCGATAAAACCGTGCCTAAAATCTTCCCCGGGTAGACATTAGTAACTATACAAATTTTTAGCTCTTTATGTCTCGTGGTTCAGTCGTGATAAACGTACAACGAACAGACATTCACATTTATAGATATAGATGTCCCGTGGAATAGCATTATACGTACAAAATTTTGATATTATTCGGAATTCAACAACAGATTTAATGTCTGTGACAATTACTGTTATTCCTTCTCGTCAGTAATCACAGGACTGACATTTTTAAGGAAATGCATCTATTACATGGAAATTACATCTCTCTACAACGTCAGGTATGTCGATGTACAATATTGGTTAATCTACTAACGCTATATAATCAACCTTGTACAAATTTTCTGTATGACATAATGTGGACGCTAGACGACAATCTACAGACTGACATAAGTAACAAAATAAAATATTATCAGTAGTAGAGCAGGACTAGGGGGCCACGAAAATTCATTCTTTACACATATTGAACCTACGAAACAATATCTGCTTAACAAAAGAACTCTCATTTTAGTTTGAAGCTGTTAACAAATTCAGAGAGCTTGTAGCTGTATGAGTTTGTTCACAACCAATTTCATACAATTATACGTATTTTTAATCTATGAAATTAATTTAATAATGTTTTGTGATGTGACGAGTTGCGGCTATAAAGATATATTATCGTCACAATTACACAGAATCAAGTGACAATTTGGCACGCACAGTTTCCGCGAAGTACTTCTAAAAAATGAACAATTCTTAACCATGTAAAGATAACTGGATATTTTTGCAGTTATTGGCTCAAGTACTAGTGGATCTTAGTTGCACTAGTTTTTCATAGCTATTCAGATGAGGTTATATGGTACGGATTTGGACCTATTTACCTTTACCTTTCTTGAAGTACTGTTCGCTGTCCCCCGAGTGTAGTTTTGTACGCTATTAGGCCCATGACAAAGGCGGACATCCTGGATAATCGGAATCCTCAGAGCTTCCGTACAATAGTATAGTTGTGTGTGATACCATTGTTGCCAACCCTCAGGAAAAGCTGCTTCGCTGGCTCAGTTCGACACATCCTGTGCATATGGGAGTGAAAATCTGCTGTTTACGGCACCTTCTATAAACAGCAGTTCTCCTTTACTAAACAGAATGGTTTATTTCGTGTCATATCTTCCCGACGTCCTTCTTTTTATATGTAGTGAAATACATATGCCAAGATCAAAATGTTCAAATGTTTGGTAAGCTTATGGGACTTAACTACGGGGTCATCAGTCCCTAAACTTACAAACTACTTACGAACTACCTTATACTAAGGACGGCACAAATATCCATGTCCGTGCAGGCCGTGACTGAAGCGCCTCAGTCCCCGCGGCCACCACGGCCGGCTATGCCAAGATCGTTCTTCAGTAACAGTACCTCCCCATACATCATCAATAATTCCACAGCACAGCCATGTATTGTCTTGATCTACAACAATTTTTTTTATCTGCTCGTCACTTATAAGATCTACAACCACACAAAAAATGTTCAAATGTTTGTTAAGCTTATGGGACTGAACTGCGGGGTCATCAGTCCCTAAACTTACAAACTACATTATACTAAAAACAACACAAATATCCATGCCAGAGGGAGGACTCGAACGCCCGATGAGGAACGGTCTCCCGTATCGGAGCATAGCGCATCAATGCTCTCGGCCATTCCGCCGCGGCTACAACGTCACACAGTCATGTTGTGACACGATTTAAAATAATGTGTGGCCGCGCAGGAGTAGCTGAGCGGTCTGGAGCGCCACGTTGCGGATCGTGCGGCTTCCCGCGTCGGAGGTTCGAATCCTCCCTCGGGCATGGATGTTTGTGGCGTCTTTAGTATAAGTTAGTTCATAACATTTTGAAAATAATGTGCCTCAGCTCCTCACTTCTAAATTCTATTACACCACGCAATTTTTACTTGTTCACAGTTGTATGACTTGTATGTAGAGCAACTGTATAAAGGCTGACACATACTCAGCCAGATCATGAGGACGTTACAAGATAAAAGTTAACCATCCCAATGTTAACGTATTAACCGTAAGGCGTATTTCCTGTGTGAACAAATTAGAAAAAATACAAAATTCGGGAACTGCTTATTTACCGTAACAACGTAATTTTTAAAGACGCACTGATGTCTAAATAAAGAGCTTCAACATATTTTACAAACTCGTAGTAATACCAAAACACTCAATAATTTATATTACCAAGCGGAAAATAAATATGCATTTACAACCATTAATTCCTTATCTCAATATAATCGCTCATGGACCCATTATCACCTGTTTTAGTTTAATTCGAAAGGTTTGAGACACCCTGTTCAGTTCCCTCTTAAGTGACGCTGTTGGTACACTCTCAGATATTTACTGAACCCAAAACTGAAGGTCGACCGCGTGTGTACATATATTATTCTACTAAAGAAACTGCCTCCACTAAAGTTGTCCGTCCTATTAGGGAGTTTTGTCCCGCAGTGTGGGATCATCATCGAGTGGAAATAGAACTATTTCACAGAAGAGCGGTTCGTTCTTATTATCCCGATACAGGGGGGAGAGAGTCACAGAAATGATGCACGAGTTGGGATGGAAATCATTAAAAGAAAGGCGTTTTCCGTCGCGACGACCTCTATTTGCGAAATTTCTTTAACAAACTCCCTCGTCAGATTGCGAAATATTTTATTAGCGCCCACCAACATAGGGATACAGAATCATCACAATAAAATAAGAGAAATCAGACACAACTTGGTAAATTTCAGGTGTTCGTTTTTCCGTGAGGAATTAGAGAATGGAACGGTAGATAAATACTATAAAAACCGTTCAGTGTACTCTCTGAGACGTACTTAAACGGGATTTGCACAGTAGATATATAAATGTACATTACATTTGATTATACTGAAGTTTAGTAACTTATTTTCACGCAAAATGCATGTCATGTCAATTCTTTCGGCATTTTGCAGCGAATTTCTATCTACTTAAGGACCTGTACTCAGCTGCAAACTAGGAACCTCCGTCCTGTGTCGTTCTTTGGTAGTTTCTAACCGTTATTGAATGGAATGAGGGCCTGCACATCTCTGTATATTCTTTGGAAACCAAAGTACAGAGCATGGTGAGAATAATTGCACAATTACTGGCCTTTCTCTTTCCTCTCTACTCGAAATTTGAGGGAGAGGAAAATTCTTCTGGCTGTGTGGCTCCGTACGTGACGTAGAGTCGGTTATTTCGTCCGTAGGCGAGGTAAACATGGGTTGCGGTAGGATCGCTCCGCTTGAATGCTGCTTCTCTAATCCATCTCTACGGCATTGTGTACTCTTAAAGAGCGCGGTCTGTGCCAGCCCATTCATAACTGCGAGTGGCCTTACGAGCTCGTTACAGACATCCTCTTTAGGATTTATACACGGCATTTAGAAGGAATAGTGCATATTTTACGAAATGATAGTATAGACGAATTGCAATAAAGTGCCATATAACGCGTGGCTGACTTTTATTGAATACGCAGACACAGCTGTTGGTATGTAACCCAAATAAACTTAAAGCACAGGCAGATGAGGACGTCCAAAGATGATTTTCAAAAATTCCAGCACCAAATTCAATGTAGTTTTGACTCGATAACACCACGTGTAGCTCTTCTGAAGTCGTCTTTTATGAAGACGGCATTCATAATCCGCACTATCAAATCGATTCTTGTGTTTACTTTTTTGGCCCACTTTAGGTTACGGTAGTAACACTAAAAGTGGCCTTTGCGATCGTCTTTTGACAGCTCGAAATTTAAATGAAAATAACGGCTTAACCATTCATCTGACACGAAAATTGAATAACCGAATTTGTAGAGGAGAAAATTCTCTACAACTTTGCTCTCTTTTTTATTTTTATTTTTTTTTTCATATCTCGTATCGTTTCAGAGATATTTGCAAAAATAACGGCGATTTTGGGATGTCTGTCTGTACGTAACGTGTTCCCTGAATTTAAGACAAACCGTTCAACCAATCAGCACCAAATTCTACAGACATAATTGTAGGCCACCAGAGACCAGAACCTCATTTTTTCAAATTTTTCGGACAAAAAATACGGTAGTAATAATAATAATAAAAATAATAATCATAAAAAAGTTTGTAATATAATTGTAATTGCAAACGAACGGTTCACATGACACGAAAATTGAATAGCCTAATTGGTAGAGAGGAAAATTCTCTACAACTTTGCTCTTTTATGTTTTCTTCATATCTTGCATCGTTGCAGAGATATTTGCAAAAATAACGGCGATTTGACGATGTCTGGCTGGCTGTAACGTGTTCCCACTTTTTTGGTCGAACCATTCAACCGATCGGCACCAAATTTTACAGACATAATTGTTGGCTACCATAGACCAGAACCTCGCTTTTAAAATATTTCGGATAAGAAATACGTTAGTAATACCAAAAAAAGCCGTTTGTAATGTAATTTTAATTTCAAATAAACCGTTCATCTGACGTGAAAATTGAATAAACGAATTTGTAGAGGAGAAAATTCTCTACAACTTTGTTCCTTTGTGGTTTTTTTTTTCATATCTCGTGTCTTTTGAAAGATATTTGCAAAAATAACAGAGTTTTGACACCCTCCAATGAATTAACGAAAACCAGCCGTTCGCAGATGTCACGTGACATTCCTCGCCCAGAACTCTCTCTGGCATACGCCATCTTGCGTTGCGTATTTGATGATTTTCTTATTGTAACTTACACGTTGTCATTTCAAAGCAATGACGCAGTGAAGAATTAACAAAACCACGTCGTTCTTCGTACGATAAATGATAATCTAGTGTCTGAAAATGACATATTAGCATCAGTTAACAACGGCCATTAATAGTATGGGATTAAAGAACACAACTGGTAAATGTTAGCCATAGCGCAGACACTCATAGCCGGGCGCCGTGGCTCAGCGCGCCCTCTGTAATAAATAAGCTGAGCCAACCATTCAACGAACAACCATGAACGAACTAAACGAACAAGAGCGAACCATAGATTATTCAGAAGAACAAAAAAAAAAAATTCGTAGTGAGCAAGGCGTGAGCTGAAAGTCAGTGGTGCAGAATCCGCCACTACCTTTTTTCCAAAAGGATTTCAGACACTCTTATTAATTAATTTTTTATTATTTAGATTATTATTTTGGCCCAAAATCTTTGCAAAAACGTACAAAACTAGAAATCTAAAGTGAGCCGTAAAACACGTCAATACGATTTTCTTTGTAATTTTTCACTTTCAAACATCGCCATAGGCACTAAATCAAATGGGTAAGCTGCGGGGACCTTTATGGCCAATAAACGTGCCCATATTTACCGATCCATCATCCGGGAAATGTTGGGTTTAGATGATGTGTCGTCTAACGGTTAGAATGTGTGTGTGTGTGTGGGGGGGGGGGGGGGCAAGCCGGAAGAACATAAGCATTCTTGTAGCCAAAGGAATCTCGTGTAGTAACGCTGGAAGCTTATTTTCAAGAACTATACATAAGGAAGGTCTTGTAAGACGACGCGGTAACAAAAAATGGCCTAATCAGCTAATTGCCTATCTAACCACACCACTGCTGCAGTGGACTGGAAGAGCGTTCCAAGGCGCCTTGCTCCGGAGCGCGCGGTTGCTCGCCGTCGGAGGTTCGAGTCCTTCCTGGGGAGTGGACGTGTATGCTGTCCTTAGATTAGTTTAACTTAGTTTAAGTAGTTTAGGGACTAATAACCAAAGAAGATTTACGATCATTTTTTGAACCACACCACACTTTTATGGAGAAGCGTTCTTGAAAAATTGTATCCACAATGGCGTGTGGGTTTTCTTCGGACCACTGGTGTGAATTACGAGTGTTATTGATGCCGTCACGAGTGAAAGTGGATTCATCAGTGACGAGTAAACGAGGGGTTACTTAGCGATTTTCAAGTATCCAACGATCAAATTGTGTATCTTTATCCTCAGTTCAAAAGTGTTGAATGAGCTGTAAAATTATACGGATGCATACTTTTGTCCGCCATACTCTTGTATACGGAACAACGATAAATGTAGAAATTATACGCGTGCGTGTTGAAGCACTACTTTCAGCTTCAGCCACAGTTTGTTCATTAACACGTCCAGATGGAATGTGACTGCTGCGTACTCTACACGCGGCACGCAGTATACTGAACACACGAGTAAACATCCTTCAATCTTATAGCCTGCGTTTAGGATTCAAATGGTCAAATGTTTGCAAATCTATCGGACCAAACTTCGTGGTCATCACTCCCTAGCTTACAAACTACTTAAACTAAGGTAAACTAACATAAGGACAACACACACACCCATGTCCCAGGGAGGACTCGAACCTCCGACGGCGAGCAACTGCGCGCTCCCCAGCGAGGCGCCTTAGACCGCTCGGCTACTCCACCGCGGCACATATGTATGGCTTCACACTTATCATTATGTCGATTGCCAGTTAAAACACTCGAAGATTAAGAAAATGATATCAAAAAGTGAAAAAAAATGGCCGATCCACCATGGCAAACTAATACTGATGGAAGACATATCACTCATATAAAAGTAATTTTTTGGAAGGTATTGTGGTTGTAGCTAAGACTGAGTTCAAAAATTAAAGAAACAAAAATAAAAAATGGTGGATCCAAATGGCCGGCCGCAGTGGCCAAGCGGTCTGCGGCGCGCCAGTCACGGTCTGCACGGCCACTACGGTCGGAGGTTCGAATCCCCCCCTCGGTCATGGATATTTGCGCCGTCCTTACTGTTAGCTAGTTCATAAGTAGTTTGTAAGTTTAGGGACTGATGACCCCGTAGTTAAGTCCCATAAGCATTACAAACATTTGAACATTTTGTTAAGTCCCATAAGCTCTACAAACATTTGAACATTTTGGATCCAGGTGGCATTCAAAGTTCATAAAAGTTTTTTTATTAGTATAAAAAACAATATTTAAGGGTTGTTGTAGTCAATTGGTAAAACTATAATCTGAAATATAGAAAGCTTGTAGTTGAGATGCTTCCTTATATTTGCATCTTCACTTTGGCAACAAAATCGAAATGGTAGGCTTCATATAAACGGGAAATATCATTGATTGTTCATTCTTTTCTGTCAACGGCTTTTCCAAATGTTCTACGACCACTTACAAATCGTTTCACAAATATTCTTTTGTTACTCGAAAGATTTCTTCTCTGGAAAATCCATTGACGAAATTCGTCGTATCAGATGGACCTGAAATTAAAATATAAATAAATAAAATGTGCTATACTTTCTGTCCCTTTTCTACTTATTATATCGTTTATAACGCTTCTAGGCACGGGTTATAATTTAAGTTGTGTAACTGTAGCTGATAATTAGTTAATTTTATTTTCATTTTTTAAAATGTCTCAATAAAGACACTCTGGAAGTGTCGTTTAAAACGTGGTTGAGAGCCGAAGTTGGTACTAGTAGGTGGATCTGTAGGTTAATTCACAAAGATAGTTGTATATACCTGCCGTCACAGTACAAAATAAAGCGGGATGTCATGGAATTCATAACATATCTCTATTTTTTAACACATTATGTAATTTTCTCTTCCATTTCTCGGTACTAATTTAATTTAAAAATAAACATATATAATTAATGATTTCATAATCATAAGAGTGTCTTTTAATCGGTACAGACACCCGGGAAGACATTCCATATTGAAAATATTCGCTTCACTAGCACAGAACGCAAATATTTATCTTTAAAAACAAGAATATTTCGTAGCCCTGCCGGGTGCACTGACTGCTAACAGTGAATTGTGGCGTCTGACGTGAAATGTAATGGGTGAAAAGAAGAGCTGAACGTCAGGACAATCGACATTCAGTAGTTCGTACATTACAGTGGCGAACCTCACGGTCCAAAATTCCCATCTAGAAACTTTATATTTTTACCTTTTTGGTCACTTTTTCATGATTCTGGTCCACTGTGTGGCGCTCCAATATCGTCGAGGTTATTGGCGGATATTTTGCTACAAGAATGGATGACATTCTGTTGGACACTATAAGGACACTTTACGAAGAGTTTCAGTTGTTTTCAAAGTCGATGTCGGCCAACTCCTTGCTAATAAATAATCTTATTTCTATGTTAGGTTCAAATGTTTGTACAGCTTATGGGACTTAGCTGCGAGGTCGTCAGTCCCTAAACTTACAAACTACTTGTGAACTAACTTATACTAAAGACAACACAAACATCCATGCCCGAGGGAGGATTCGAACCTCCGGCGCGCGAGGCCGCGCGATCCACAATGTGGCGCTCCAGACCGCTCGGCTACTCCCGGGGTGCCTATTTCAGGTCTTCATGTTATTTTGAACACTCCTGTATAACAACTCGACCATATGTTTCACTGTAGAAAAGGAAATCAACGAACAACACTTCAAATATTTGTAGCAGGCCGCGGTGGCCGAGGGGATTGAGGCGCGTCAGTCACGGTCTGCACGGACACTACTGTCGGGGGTTCGAATCCCCCCTCGGGCATGGATATTTGTGCCATCCTTAGTAGTAGGTAGTTCATAAATAGTATGTAAGTTTAGGGACTGATGACCCCGTAGTTAAGTCCCATAAGCTCTACAAACATTTGAACATTTTTTGAAATATTTGTAAACCAATTTGACCAAAGTGCTATGGTGATCAGTCCCTAGATTTACAAACTACCTAAAGTAGCTTATAGTATGACAATGCACATACCCATGCCCGAGGGAGGACTCGAACCTCCAGCGTGAATTGCCGCCCAGTCCGTAGCAGGTTACCTTAGACCAATTCATTCAAAGGGGCCGAAATAGTTCATTATAAATGCCCCAAATGAATTCTGGCAAAAAACGAATTTCGTTTGGATATTATATTGATCTAAAAATATGTGTGATAGAAGACGCTTTTCATTCACACAATGCTATATACCACCATAATTTTGAATTTCAATTCTGGATAAATTTTCGTTCTCCTCTCATGATTGTAGGTCTTTATATATAGTTCTTAGGTCATTTTTACAAGTATTTTAGCAGCATCTCGTATTCTCTATTGCTTTAACGGATAGCAAATTAATATTTAACCCTTTATTGCAGGACTTTTTATTTGAAGCTACAAAAACTACAACGATTAATGTATAGTGCGTATATAGTGAGAAAAATATTGAAATAAATCCTTAAAATGTTTATGCACTACTAGCGAAAAAAGTACATTGCTTGTCAGCTATACAGTGCTTCCATGGCGTACACGATGCAGTAAGTGTCACTATTATGCCTCTCATCTTTCCAGAAAGTAGCTCATAATGCCACAGTAGTATGTGATTGACTACTTTTACATGGCAAAGGAGAAATAATAAAGTAAACAAACGCACATGTTAGGAATAACTCAATGCAGCTAACTGTCAAACTGATTAAGTAGCACTCTGCAATCTATAATTTCTAGGACAAGCTACTAGCATATATAACACCACATACAAGCAGCCACAAAGGAATTTGTTGATCCATTTGAGAAATAATGAAAAAATAAGGTATGTAGTTGATCAGCTACATTATTAGTTAAAGGGTTCATTTTGCAGAGCACATGCGAATATTCACACAATTTTCTTCAGTTCCACTAAAGGAATCATTTCGGCCAAACCAGATACCCACAAAAATATTTCAATAACAATTCAAAATAGTTTACAAACAATACTACATGTCACTTGAGATAACTGACCTGCATAGTAACTACTTAAAGAAACATAGGTTGGATATTCTGCAGGCAGGTTGGCTTGACAGTGCAGCTTGTTGTCAGGTAGGGTCTCGTGAAGCTTACCGGTCTTGCGGAAACCCAGTCGTCCGCTTTAGCCGATGTGCTTTGGGCTTACGTCTTGGCAATGGTTGCAGCGGAGGCAGGGGCAAGCAGGCTGGAAGACAGGATTTGTACGCCCCAACCTATTATATCTAAACTACCCTTTTTATTACTTTCTTTCTGTACACGTTGAAAGAATACACCAAACAAGTTGCTGAGACACAGTGTGAGCTTGAAAATAACCACTATCGTTTGCCACCAGTCAGAAGTGCCGCATTCCGATCCTAGTTTGTGTATTAGAGCTGTAAAGTTGAATTTTCGCGTTAAGCAGCCAGACACAACAGGAAGGAAGGGCGAAAGACTGGAGTTACACTTCCCGCACACTCTCTCCGTCCTGCAGCCGTCGAAAGGCCCAACAGGTACGGACGCGTCATCCTTCACCCCAAGTCGTCAACGGATGCCCTCCCGGCCGCGTTGGCTGGAGGTGCTATTTGTCAATCAACTAGCTCATCAATACCGGATTTGACTGATTTCTGGTAATCGTCTCACAAGGAGAGGACGCCTACTCGTCATCGCCGAATTCGTCCAAATATCTTTGCATGTTCCAAACAATGAGAAGTACGTAACACGTGGTTGAAACTCGCTTCCATATATTCCTTTATTTTTGTGAGAATCATTTTCATGTAAGTAAACACTCAGTACGATAATCATTATTGAATTAGTTCAGTATGAACTACTATACTATGCAGCTGCAAAAGTGTGAAGTACCATTACGTACAGATTAGTGAGCAGATGATAACATTTGCAAAACACCTGTTAGTGATATGACATGACAACGAACTGCATTTAAAGGCATTTTTCGTATGTAGTTGGTGAACGTACTAGTGTTAGTAAACTTACTGGACCAAACTGCTATGTTCATCCGTTCCTAGACTTAAACATTAACTAACTTACACTAAGAACAACACACACACACAACTACAATCGCGCGAGCGCACGAGGAAGGACTCGAACCGCCTGCGAGAGCGGCCGCCTAGTCCGTAGCATGATGCCTTAGACCACGGGGCTACTCCCGCACAGCAGTGAAAGTAAAATGATGGATAAATTAACTTAATGTGTTTCATAAACGCCTTTTGAGTGCATCTGATGAATGCAACTATTTTTTATTAAATTTGAAATGTTTACTAACTTTGCCAATAAATCGATTCTATTTCACAGTATGACATTTTCCGCGACAACTAAAAAACATAAAAAATATAAGAGAAGGTTGAATTTGAAAAATGAACGCAAAATTTCTATTCCAAGACGCCAACCGGTACGCTACTAAACAGACACTCCCAATGATCCACCTCTTTTCACAGATATAAACAATGCAAACTTACGACCGTTATTTTTTTTCGAAAATATTTAATGTCTGCACCTACGCCGAAATATTAGTCATCTTATTTTCACTTCTTTACCACCACAAGTTCCGATTTAACCTTTTATTACCAGCACGAGAAAAATGCAAACTGATATTTGGATTGTGACTAGTGCAAAACATTAATTTACGTATACATATATAAGTTGCGCACTTTCCATGTAATTTTTACAGTGGCCACTAGTAACAGTGTTAATTTAAAAGTGAAATGTATTTGATAGAAAACCGAAAACTGTATCTAAGATGCAATTCTTATTAACACATATATATGCTGTGTATCAGTTTGTATCTTTAGACTAGGAATCAAGTGTTCAAATATTTGTAAACCTATTGAACCAGACTGCTATGGTCATACGTCCCTAGACTTACAAAGTACTTGAGCTTACTTGCACTAAGGTCAACACACAGGCGGCGGTGGAATGGTCGCGCATTGATGCGGAATGCGTTGTTGCTTGCCGTCGGAGTTTCGAGTCCTCCCTCGGGAATTGGTGTGTGTTTTGTCCTTAGGTTAGTTTAAGTAGTTTTTAAGCCTATGGACTAATATCCACAGTATTTAAGTCCCACAGATTTACAAACATTTGAACATTTGACAACATACACAATCGAGAGAGGTGGCGCATTCGGGAGGATGAGGGTTCTAATCCACCTCCGGCCATCCAGATTTAGGTTTTCCGTGATTTCCCTCAATCACTCCAGGCAAATGCCGGGACGGTTCCTTCTAAAGGACACGGCAGATTTCCTTGCCCATCCTTACCCAAACAACCCGGGCGTAAGCTCTGCCTCTAATGACCACGCTGTGGACGGGGCGTTAAACACTAACCTTTCTTCCTTCCAACTCACACACACACCCATGCCGGAGGGACGACTCGAATCTCTGGCGGGAACGGCGGTCCGTAGCATGACGCCTTAGGCCACGCAGCCATTCTGCGAGGCATTAGAGTGGAGTCTGTTGATAAGCAACAAAAAATGTTCAAATATTTGTATAGCTTATGGGACTTAACTACGGGGTCATCAGTCCCTAAACTTACAAACTACTTACGAACTAACTAATACTTAGAACGACACAAATATCCATGCCCGAGGGGGGATTCGAACCCCGCTGATAAGCAACACTTTGGTTTACATGTTGGCATATTTTACTTTAAACGCAGTTTTCCCCTTATTTCCGGCACGTAAAAATCCGGGCTGTTTTAAAAAACAAGATACGGAACCATAAACGAATCAATTTTCAGAAGCTTTTCAGTGTCGCACTTCACAAAATTCTTTTCCATTCTTACATAAAAGTTGTAATTTCGTTTTCCATCCCAAAAACTTTATAATACTCAGGAGGAAAGAAAAAAAAAAAAAAAGGAAAACTCTTTCGCTAACAATGCGTCAACACACGTTTCGCTTCCTCTTCCTCGTGTCATATAACGTCACCAGAGCTTTAGTCACAGACAGCGATTCCGATCACGTGCCCTAATTTTGAATTTGAATGATTTTTTTTTTTTTTTTTTTTTTTTTTTTTTTTTTTTTTTTTTTTTTTTTTTTTAGAAAAATAGCATGTTCTACGAGAATAATGACCGAAAATGCAATTTGAACGTTATAATAATTCAGAACAACAATAATTCCAAAGGTATTTTTAACATAGGAAAATAGCTTATTGTCCTCAGAGGGCGCTTGCCAACAGCGCTCAGCAGCCCTAGACGGTGAGCTAAGAGCTAGCAAAGCCCGACAGTGCTTACCTGCCAGGAATATGTATGTCCACTGCGGCGCGGCCCTTGGCTCACGTCCCGTCCTATCCAGCGCCGAGGTTATTACAGTTGCAGCTGTGATCTGATTTCTTAACACTGGAGCGGTAGGAAGCAGCCGTAGCGCTTTCGAGGAACCATCCTGTCACCAGGACGGAGTCACCCGGGTGGCCACAGAAAGCCGATACCTTCATGCCCAGCCCGAGGACTGCCCTTTAGTGGGCGTCACATGCCGCTCGGAATTTGGCCGTCTACGACTTGTATTTTTATTTACCACACTTCGACGACTCCCGCGTCGATGACGGTGAAACTGATGACGAGGACAAAGACAGACACGCAATCCCCTACCGCTACCCCGCCGGCATACGGAGGCGGACACCAGAGAACTGAATCCGTGTCAGATATATGCCATTTCAGGGAGTTAGCCGCTACACAGAGTCGCTCAATTTCATGGAGGCAAATCTCAATTGGTATTCGGTGATCTTTCTTCATATTTCCCTTTTAATAGAATTACTACTTACACAGGGTTGTAGGACTGCCGCGCTGGAATGGCTGTGCACTCCAAGGCGCCTTGCTGCGGAATTCGCGGCTGCTCACCGTCGGAGGTTCGAATCCTCCCTCGGGCATGGATGTGTGTGTTGTCCTCAGGTTAGTTTAACTTAGTTTAAGTAGTTTGTAAGCTGCGGACTAATAACACCGCAGTTGAGTCCGATAGATTTACAAACATTTGAACATTACTGAGGTTATCAGTCCCTAAACTTACAAACTACGTAAACTAACTTAAACTAACCTAAGGACAACACACACCACACACACACACACACACACACACACACACACACACCCGTGCCCGAGGGAGGACTCGAACCTCTGACGGGGATGTGTGTTGTCCTTGGGTTAGTTTAAACAGTCTGGCGACTGAAGACCACTGCAGTTTCATCCCATAGCTTTACAAACATTTGAATTTAAACTTTGTTTGTAGGACTGATATTGAGACTGGCGTTTCGGTGTGTGCAATTTATTATTATTATTATTATTATTATTATTATTATTATTATTATTATTGCATACCCGCTGGGAAACACACACAGAGAGAGAGATAATTGGTACTGAATATTTCCTGTGATTTTCATGGTAAAATTCAGAATATATGTGGAAAGTGAGTCTGTAACTTATACACTATTATAGTTGATTGGCGACCTACCCTGTCTTTGCACAGGTGGTATTTATATTCTATATCTGTAAAAATTGATGTGTGTATGTAACTGAACTCTTGTAATATTTACACGCCAAAGAAGAGACTGATAAGCTTTGTAGTTTAGTCCCTTCCAAAATCCGCCACCAACAACACGCAAAAGATAGAAATATATGGCTAGCGACCCACCACCGTTTCACACAGGTTAAATTTATATTCTACAAATATAAAAATTGATATGTTTATGTATTTTATTGGTTCCTATATTCTACGTAATATGATTAAACACAATGAATGAAGTCTACATATGGGCCACACAGCTAAAAAAAATCCGAAACAGCTGGATTAGCCACATTCGCCCTGAGTTGCCAAAAACGATCATCCCAAAAGGCTATCATTCAGTCTCACTTTCGAGTAATAACGATAAATTTGTTCTATTCCGATAAATGGAATAAATTACATAAAATTTCTTCAGGGCCATGTAAAAATGTTAAATCCTTCAGAAATATGTTTATACAAAGCAGTTTAAAGGGCATAAAAGATATTTTACTGAAACTACTTCTTAGAGGAAACTTAAGGATCTCCAAATATTAATTTCCGTCCGCAAAATGTTATTTCCTTCCGTCCATTTCATTTGCCACGAATGGAAGTAAAGTGGTAAAGCAGTGAAAGAGATGTTTATTTCGTCAATCGTACTATATAGTAATGACAGTGCGGCCGCCTTTTGCCAGTTGTTTCGTTTTTTGCAATTTCAGTTCTCCACAAAGGGGGCTTGCTGCCGGCGGATAAACACCAGTCTTCAACCAAAGGATACATGATTTTTCACGATGGTTAAAGTAAACAAAATTGGTGGTAATAATAGATGATTTTGAAAATATATTGATGAATGACAGTTGCGATTTTTACACAAAGGTAGATGATAACAAGTGAAGTTGAATTGTAAATTGAAGTGGAATTGTAAATAACTGAAGATGCTTTAAAATAAAGCGAAACGCGTCTGGCCAAAAGTAGACTAATTTACAACCGAGCGAGGTGGCGCATTGATAACACACTGAACCCGCATTCGGGAGGAAGGTGGTTCATTTCCACTTCCGGCCATCCAGATTTAGGTTTTCCGTGGTTTCCCATAATCAATCTATGCAAATGCCTGGATGGTATCTTTCGAAGAGCACGGCCGGTTTCCTTCCAAATCCTTACCTAAAAATCCGAGCATGAGCTCCGTCTCCAATAACCACGCTGTCGACGGTACGTTAAACCCTAAGCTACCTACTAATTTACAGTTGCAAAAGTCGGTAACCTAACCTATACAAACTGTGTTAAACTCCATCAAGCTTCGCATGTAGCACGTCAAAAATTAAAAGTAGCAAATAAAATGGAAGAGAGGAGAGAAAGATTTAAAAGAGAATATCAGCGTATCTTGGCTGGGTGATCAGAGAAAATTAGAACATCCAGAAACTCTGTAATACATTAAAATCTCTTGCCTAAAAGTATTAGGCAAGTGTAGAACAGGTAGATAATACTATATTTGGTTGTGTGGCTATCTTCCGCAGCAGCTGATAAAATTGATTGTAAGAGGTAATCCGTCTTTTGCTGACTGCAATTAAGAGATTTATTTTACACCAGACGCGTTTCGCTTTTTATTTTAAAAGCATCTTCTGTGGTCTGTAAATGATACAAAGGTTTGTTCAGTTTGTTTTCGATAAATAGATTAAAAACAGTTTTTAAAAAACATTGTGCACGTTAGGCCTAAATGTTTTTAACTTAATATTCGGTCTACTCACGGTGCTGATGTCTCTTCTTTACATGTTACTACTGTTTCTCCATCTTGTTGGCTGGAGTTCGTTTGTTCCTGTCTTGTGTTTTTCGGCTGTGTACAGCACTTTTCGTGTGTTTTTGTATCGTTTCTTCCGTTTCATCCCAGCACATCACATCACTTCACTTTTTGAAATGTATACAGATTATATATCACCTGTTATAAGTGGATACTCACTAACCTCAGATGAGATGATACAATCCACTGTCAAGAACAAAATTTAGAACTGTAAGCTAAAACAAAGGTTAAAGACGTCAGGAAAATTAAAAGTCCGCCTTTGAGCGGCTAATTCATGGCATTCCAGTAAGATGTGGGCGACTGTCCAATGCACACCTCATCAAAACTGAGGAGGGACCTTACGACGGAGGACCGTGTGTTAGCCACGTATCTATTGTGGGTCCCTGGCCACTCGGGGATCAGTGGCAACGAACATGCCGACAGATTAGCCAGGATGGGGGCAGAGACTCCATTTATTGGACCGGAACCTGTCCTGACAATCACCAAGGCAATGATCAAATTGGAGCTACGTAACTGGCTCAGAAGACAGCACGTAGAATATCGGACCAAAGTCCATCAACAAAAACATGGCAAGGTAATGATGCCAAAGCCATGTTTTAAAAGAAGCTCTGCAATCCTGGGCCTGAACAGGAGAGAGATTAGGCTCATAGTTGGATTGCTGACAGGCCATGGGAATTTCAAAAAACACCTACGTACAATGGGAATAACAGAAGAGGACCCTAAATGTAGGATCTGTGATGACGGTGATGAAACTGCATCACATCTAATCTTCGAATGCATTGCATTGGAGAGTAAAAGGCACAGAACATTTGGGACAACTAGACCCGAAGAAATTGTGTCTAATAAAGAACTGCTAAAGGGACTCCTTGCTCTGCTCAAGGGCATTCGTTGGCTTTACTAGATAAACAGGGAGCAATACCGCACAATAAACTTATTTTCGGTGCGGGCAGTGGCGGGTTAGACCAAGACTGTTTTGGCTTCCCTGGAAAAATCAAATCAAATCAAGCAGCCACGTATGGCCGATATGGAATCAACAGAGGACGACAGAGTCCCTGTGAGGGGACCGCAAAGAGCGTCACACATTTGTTGTTTCCTTTATTGACCTCAATTTGTTGGGCGAGCAGGGGAGGAAGTTACGAGTAATGGTACGAGGTACTCTTCACTATGGGGAGTTTGTGGAGTAAGTAGATGTAGATCGGACGGGAAGATTTAGATGTTGATTTTTTTACGTATGCTGTCCGAGAATGGGAGGGCCGAGAAATAGTGTGAAAGTGGCTGTGCGCCGGACAACGGATTGTAAGCGCGCAGATTGATATGCAGATGCTGGGGGAGAGGCCCGTGGAGGCAGGTAACGGTCGGCCGCAAGTGTCAGTCATTATTCCCCCGCCGTCTTACGCCGGAGGCTGCGATGACGAGGGTCCGGCGGAAGCGCGGGGAGGCCAAGGGCGGACGCGTGGGGATTAGGCGCTCGGCTTGCGGGACTGCACCACTTCCTGCCACACCTGCGCGCCCACCCACCCGGGAAACCCGCTGCCCGCCGCGTGCTGAGACACGTCACTCCCGCCGACGCCCAGCTGTCAAAATCTGTAAACGCACTACTACTTGTAACCATAAAGTGTCAGTACTGCCACTGTTTGTGGGGCCAGGATCGATCACCAACTTCATTCATTCTCACTTCCGAAGTTTTCCCGGCGTATATCTTCTTCCGGTAATTACGAGGTGTGCACCCGGATCCCGTCGACATTCTGCCACGATTTCAGGGTGACCATCTCAGCAATTATCTCGTCACATCTAGCGATTTTCAATTCAGTCGAGCGACGACATTTTCAGTTTTGAAACATGTTTCATATTTGGCGATTTAGAAGCGCCGGCCGCGGTGGCCGAGGAGACTGAGGCGCTCCAGTCACGGTCTGCACGGCCACTACGGTCGGGGGTTCGAATCCCCCTCGGGCATGGATATGTGCCGTCTTTAGTATAAGGTAGTTGATAAGTAGTTTGTAAGTTTAGGGACTGATGACCCCGTAGTTAAGTCCCATAAGCTTAACAAACATTTGAACATTTTTATTTTATTTAGAAGCGTTTTAGCGATTAATTTGGAGGTTTATTTATTTATTTTAACCCACGAGGACTCGCGCGTGAGCATTTTGCTCACAGTAATTTTTAAACAATCGGAATTTTACCAATTTTAAATTGTCAAATATTTGTGTTTACTTATTAACGCGATTAGAAATTCTTATTTAGACATATTAAGTACATTACAAACTGTTCTTTGACTGTCAGAAAAATGATATACACGCGATCGATCGCGTACCTTTTAAAGGCGCGAGTTCTCACGGGTTAAGAATGGCAGGAAATAGTAGCCGCTGCGGAATAGCCGTGCGCACAAAGGCGCCTTGCTGCGCTGCGTGCGGCCGTTCGCCGTCGGAGGTTCCAGTTCTCCCTCGGACATGTGTGTGTGTGTGTGTGTGTGTGTGTGTGTTTGTGTTCTTCTTATGATAAGTTACTTAAAGAAGTTCGTAAGTTTAGAGACCGAGACCACTGCAGTTAGGTCTCATAACTTTACAAACATTTGGGTAAATCGTAATTTTCTGTTGACATAAAATGCGAAACAATTGTCGTAGTGATTAAATGGAACTTTTCTTCATTCCTCTTTAGCAGACACAAAGTATCAGTGTTGTTGATACATTGGCAGTGAAACTATCGACTAAAAGTATCGTGTACATGTTGCCGAAACTAATAGTTCGATATATCTCGGTCCGACATCCCACGTTTTCCCTAGGATTACAGTAATTTCAAACCTACTCTTCATCGAGGTGATATACATCTTCAAGAAAATCCAATTACTTCTCATTCGGGAAGAAGCTGGCTACTGTTAGTCATTTTGTAATAAATTTAAATGGGTTAGAAGCAGTACCTGTAAAGATTTAGAGTAGAATGGCTTATAAGTGAGTACCATAAAAAGTCTTTGCGTTGGGTCAAGTAAGACGATACATAGTGCTACTAGTAATATTTTAAAGTATATTTATAAACAGAATTAAGTAACTTAACAAAAAATATTAACTGTTAGAAGCATAAAAAATTGGACTGCAAATAGTGGAATAAACAATACCAATACCAAATCTTCTGTTTTAAGTAGGTTTGTTATTTTCCAAGTTTGTATCGTCGTCTATGGAGTTGAACGATTTCAGTTCCTCCCCACTCGAAACTTCCCGCGTCTATCCCGTTAATTTTTTTTCCTTTATTGACTTCAATAATTATCTTTTTCTACGTGTTTTCAGCTATATTGTACGACATATATGGATTTTTCTCCTAGTGCGTCGAAGTCGTCTCATTTTATTTATTTATTATTATATAAAAACGCTTTATCGGTACTGCATTATGCATTTCGTTTACGTCATGTAACTCTTAGCTACATGTTCGCTGTAGTACACTACTTTGTGAATAGACGATTACGCTTTCATACCTTCGCTCTGTATATGACAAGATTCGTCAGAGTCGAAACGTTGTGTCCTGTTCATGTTTTAACTTCATAATACATGGATGTCGGAAATCTAGCGACTTTCAGGGGTATTTTTATTTATTTATTTATTTTGTTCAAATTGAAGGCAGTTTGCGCTCCCAAATTGGCCACCCTGACGACATTTCGGCCCAGAGACGTCCTGCCATCTTCAGGTTAGTAGAGAATTACTGCAGGGCTAAGGTGCAGTTCCGGTATTTATACTGGTTCTTGCGCATGGCAAATGTGCTGGTTAAAGTACGTGTACGTATTAACTGCTTTTAATGCAGACAGGAGTCCGAAACGTTAAAATATACACGAGGACTCTCACCATACCTCCCTTAGCTGAGTATGATACTTGATGAAATACGCATAACCATATGGGACAAAATACTCAAATTTATTAGATGAAATATTTGTGTAAATTATGCAACAACGTATAAATAATCAGAATAACAGCGATCTACCAATAGTTTGTGATGGGACAGGTTATACATTACAGCCGTACGGAAATGGCCGCGCAGTTCTAGCCACCATATCAGGGCCTGCGCAGCCGCCCCCCTCGATGGTTGAAGTCTCTCCGGCGTGACGGCATGTATTGTCCTTAGCGTAGCTTAAATATGTAAGTCTATGGACCGATATCTACAGTAGTTTGGACCCACAGGATTACAAACATTTTAATTTCAATATAGATTACATTAGAAGACAACAAATTTAATCTCTTTGCTTTTTAATACCTTTGGAATACTGTGAGCTGTACAAAACGACGCTAGCACATTTGGCATGTATAAGACAACCAGTAGAATCACCTTAAGTGCACCACAGCTCTTCAGTATTTGTCTGTGGCAGAATGTCAACGGGATCCGGATGCACACCAGAAAATTATTCGAAAAAAAAAGTATATTTATTGTGTTTATTTCATTCTCCATTACAGATGCAAATTATGCTTTATATTATTGGTTACCGGTTTCGAAGTTCAAATATATGTCAACCGAAGGGACGAAGTTACTGAAGCGATCGGTCCCAAGACGTACGAACTACTTAAACTAACTTATTCTAAGGGCAACACATTCACACCCAAGCCCGAGGGAGGGATCGAACCTCCGAAGGAAACGATCTGTAACGTGGCGCCCCAGACCACACGACCATTCCCGCGCGGCGGTATAGGTTTCTGATTTTATATCCATAATGAAACCAGTCCCTAAAATACCATGAAAAATACAGTACTTAGCAAATGGGATAAGAAACATATCATGCGTGAATAAGAAATTTCAAATGTTTGGCACCAAATTGATGTGGTCATCGGTCGCTAGTCCGTCTCCGTAACACGATCCCAGATGGGGTCTAACGGCCAGAAATGCACAAGAAATCATCCTCATCGGTCCCTAGACTTACACACTACTTAAACTAACTCACACCTATCCTAAAGATAACAGACACACTCATGCCCAACTGACGACTCGAACCTACGGGGGCTGGCGCCTAGAACCACACGGTCATTCCAGGGCAGACATGCATCAAAAACCAGCAAAATGAAGTTATATTCCTATTCTTCAATCAGTACGCCAATACCTTAGCAAGTGTCGCATGTATGCTTAGCCAGTCGCAAATAAAACATATTCGGCAACATCCAACAGTTATACACTGAAGAGACAAAGAAACTGGTATAGGCATGCTTATGCAAACACGGAGATATGTAAGCCGGCCGCGGTGGCCGAGGGGACTGAGGCGCTCCAGTCACGGTCTGCACGGCCACTACGGTCGGGGGTTCGATTCCCCCCTCGGGCATGGATATTTGTGCCGTCCTTAGTATAAAGTAGTTGATAAGTAGTTTGTAAGTTCAGGCACTGATGACCCCGTAGTTAAGTCCCATAAGCTTAACAAACATTTGAAACATTTGTACGGCCACTACGATCGGGGGTTCGAATCCCCCTCGGGCATGAATATTTATGCCGTCCTTAGTATTATCTAGTTCATAAGTAGTTTGTAAGTTTAGGGACTGATGACCCCGCAGTTAAGTCCCATAAGCTATACAAACATTTGAAAATTTTTGGAGATATGTAAACACTCAGAGGACGGCGCTGCGATTGGTTTGTTTGTTTGTAAATCTATCGGACCAAACTGCGTGGTCATCAGTCCGTAGCTTACAAACTACATAAACCTAGGTAAACTAACCTAAGGACAAACACACACACCCATGCCGCCACGGCGAGCAACCGCGCGCTCCGCAGCGAGTCGCTTTAGACCGCTCGGCTACTCCACCGCTGCGCTGCGATTGGTAACGCTTATATAAAACACGTGTCTGTCGCAGGCGTTATATCGGTGTCTGCTGCTACAATGGCAGGTTATCACGATTTAAGTGTGATGTTATAGTCGGCGCTTTTTCGTACGACCATTTCACGAGTACACCGTGAATAACGGGAATCAGGTAAAACATCATATCTCCGACATCACTGCGACAAAAGAGAGATCCTGCAAGAAGGGAAACAACGACGGCTGAAGAGAATCGTTGAACATGATAGAAATGCAGCCGTTCCGCAAATTGCTGCGGATTTCACTGCTGGGCTATCAACAAGTGTCAGCGTGCGAACCATTCAACGATACATAATTGATATGGGCTCTCAAATTCGAAGGCTCACTCGTGTACCCTTGATTAGACACAAAGCTTTACGCCCCGCCTGGGCCCGTCATTAGACTGTTGATGAATGGAAACATGTTGACTGTTCTGACGCGTCTCCTTTCCAATTGTATAGAGCGGATGGATGTATACGTGTACGGAGAAAACCTCAAGAATCCACGGACCCTGCATGTCAGCAGGGGAGTGTTCAAACTGGTGGAGGTTCTGTAATGGTGTGGGGCGATATGGGAGCGTTTATAGTTCTGGATACGACTCTGACAGGTGACACGTACGTACGTATCCTGGCTGATCCCCTGCAACCATTCATGCCAATAATATTGTGCTTTCCGAAAGATTTGGTTAATTCCAGCAGGACAATGCGACACCATACACAGAGTGAACACTCTTCTGAGTTTAAGCACCTCCGATGGCCACCAAACTCCCCAGACATGAATATTATTTGAGCGTATCTGGGATGTCTTGCAACTTACTATTCAGAAGAGATCTCCACCCCCTCGTACTCTTACGGATTTATGGACAGTCATACAGTATGCATCGCGTGAATTCCCTCCGGCACTACTTCAGACATTAGTCGAGTTCATGGCACGTCTTGTAGTGGCACTTCTGCGTGCTCGAGATATCAGGCAGGTGTACCAGTATCTTTGGTCTTCATTGTGAACAAAAGTGTTCTTTACTATGATAGAACAGGGAAAGTGACGAGCAGCGCATAGCCGGCCGCGGTGGCCGAGGGGACTGAGGCGCTTCAGTCACGGTCTGCACGGCCACTACGGTCGGGGGTTCGAATCCCCCCTCGGGCATGGATATTTGTGCCGTCCTTAGTTGTAGGTAGTTCATAAGTAGTTTGTAAGTTTAGGGACTGATGACCACGTAGTTAAGTCCCTTAAGCTTAACAAACATTTGAACATAGCCCGCTAGTAGGCAAAGAACCTAGAGGGCGCCATTCAAGACGCAGATTCGAAGCGTTGTCAGCTCTGTGTATTAAGTGTCGAACCTATTTCTTTTACTTGTATTTTTCTTTACAAGAAAATCAAGTTTTCTTCGTACTTACTTTATACTGTCACTGAGCTTACATTTTAATACGCCACATCAGAGGATAATTATATTTATTTAACAAACATCAGAAGAATTCTTTACGTACTGTCACACCTGGCATGCACACCAATCACACGGCACTATCGACCTCAATCTCGTGTGCAAATAGTGGACAAGTTGTAAACACGTCGATGGTTGGCTGTTCCCACATGTCCGTACTTTGGCTTCGACACATTCAGTGACAGCTCCAACCACTGATATGTAATATCACATTGATTATTGGCTTGAGCCACAACCGACTTAAATAAATGAGTCACAATACACGTCCCAAGATGCGAAGCGTACACAATTATACGTGTTTACAACTTGTCCGGTATTTGCATACGAGAGTGACATCTACAGTGCTGTATGATTGGTGTTCATACCTGACGTGGCATGAGGTAAAGAATTATTCCTATGTTTGTTACGGAATTATTAATATGCTGTGATGTGGCGCAATAAAAATTTAAATTGAGTGACAGTATAACGTAATTTCGTAGGAGATATGATTTTATTGTAAAGAAAAATAAAAGTAAAATAAATAGGTATGAAGTTTAATGTTCGGGCATCGTGAACGCCAACCTGTAGCGTGTTAACCTACAAGCGGGTTATGCGCTGCTCGACAAATTCTATGTTGCTCATAATGATGAGTATTGGATGTGGCACAACATGTTTTGTTTCTGACTAGCTAAGCATGTATGCGACACTTGCTACTAAGGTATGTGCGTACTAACTGAACAATTGCAATGTAACTAAGCATATAGAAACTTTATTTTGCTGTATGTTGACACATGCTGTTTATTTTATCAGACTTGCAATTATTTTTCATTGTATTTTAAATACTACTCTGATGATGAATATAAAATCCGAAACTGGTAACGAACAATAATGGCCATACTTTACAACTATAACGGACAATCAAATAAAGAAATGATAAAGTGTACTAGCGAGCCTGAAAGGCTAAATATGGTTGGTCGGTTGGTTTGATGTTGAAAGGGACTAAACGACAAAGGTTATCAGTGCCTTCTGCTAAATATGTTTGGCAAGTGGATACACAGGAGCGGACTAAATAAGACACCTAACATAGACACGATATTCGTTTATTAATAAGGGGTTTGCCCACGATTGGCTTTGAGAACAGCTAAAACTCTTCGAGGAACAACAGAATTTTACCCGTACTCGTACCGAAACATCCGTCATTTTCTTCAGTAAAGTCGTAGCTGTAAACATCACCCTCGCTCTCTTCTCTGAAACTCCCCATTACGATTAAATTATACTGAGACATGGCGATTTTACATTCCAGGGAAGGGGTTTAATAATTTTCTGATGCTGTGGAAAACACGCTTTTAAAAATGTTCAAATGTTTGTATAGTCTATGGGACTTAACTACGGGGTCATCAGTCACTAAACTTACAAACTACTTATGAACTACTTACGAACTAGGACGGCACAAATATCCATGCCCGAGGGGGGATTCGAACCCCCGACCGTAGTGGTCGTGCAAACCGTGACTGGAGCGTCTTAGTGCCCTCGGCCATCGCGGCCGGCAACACGCTTTTAGGCTATCTATGTGGCCCCATTACAAGTTCGGAATACGGCACTGTTTGTTAGCAATGCGTTAGCTATTCTAAGCAGTTCGAAGTCGAGGATGGTGAGATATTCAATCACAGTTACCCAACCATTGAGCGTAATTATAGAAACAGTTGAATACAGTTGTGACACATTCCTCTTCCATGCTAGACTGTAGGAAACAGACATGCCGTATCGATAGCTTCTTTTGGGGTTTTCGATACATTAAACCGATTTTTGTAGTAAACAACGTAAACGAAGATTCATCAGACCATACCACATCCTTCCATTGATCAAGTGTCGAGGTTTTATGATCGTGCCACCACTTCGTTCGCTGCATCACGTTGGCATCCGCTACTAGGGAGTTTAGCAACTGCAATCCTTCCATCAGGAGCGTATATAATAATGAATGTAATTAAATAATGAATATAAAGAAAAATAGCTATAGCTTTTTTTAATTTAAAGTCTACAATAAAAAGCATGACCTCAGTAAAGTAAAAGGCACCTCAGCGCAAATATGAGCAGCCAAAGTGATACAAAATATCATGGGATGTACTTTTAAAATTACTTATCTTTACATAAATAAGAAAAAAAAATTGCTATATTCGCTACTGTCTTCCATGAATGTTAAGCACCATCCAGTCGTTTATTCGTTGCATAGTATACTATATCATTTTGTAAAGCTAATATTTACTCATACTAATATATGGAGAAGTCTAGGTTCGTGTTTATTAAACAATTATTGTTATCTCGTGTACGTAGCTTTAAATTACGTTACTGTTACAGTGTGTTATGAATTAAACTGTGCGTTTTAGGTTATGTTGGCACAAGAAAATATTTACGTTTTTCTTGTGGTACTAACTTGGAATTTCGTTATGACTGTACAGACTAATGACTAAATAATTCGCAGTACGTCAAACTGGTAAGAGCAAATGATTATATGTATGTGAATAAATATTTACTTTTTAGTCTCGACATAAATTTTAATCCAAGGCTACGCCCTATCGTCAGTGTCTGATTATATATCAGTTTTTCTTGTGCAGCTAGCTTGGAATTTCGTTAATGAATTACATCGTTTTACGTCAAGCTGGTACAAGTAAACGATTATCTTGACTAAACTTATCTATACGTTAGTCTTGTGCGGTAAGTATGAAATTACCACTAGCTATATAAAGACTTATGGACTATTAACTATTATTTTCACATAATTTAAGACATGAAGGACATAGTTACTTCTGCAGCACTTGTCCAGTGTTCAACAGATCTCATATCCGTAGGATAGAGTAGAGCACACGTGTCTCCTGGGAGCTACAGAATGAATCCCGTGTGGGGTTGTTCGGCCACCAAGAGCAAGTCTTTTGAGTTTACGCTATTTCGGCAACTTTAGGGTCGGTGAGGTCCATGATGATGACAACACATAACAGCTAGTCCCTTCCCGTGAATGGAACCCGAGCCCCCTGCGTGGTAGTCAGAGACGCTGCCGCCTGAGCGACCGGACCGGGCGAAGTAGTAGTACCTGGCAGAAAGCTCGCTCGAAATGGCGCGTTCTGCGCAAGCGCGGATACGCCTCTAGTGCGCATGCGTGGATTCGTGGCAGAATAGAACAGTTCCTACTTCTCCACGAAAGCGTAGCTTCAACCGTTCTGCCGCTAGGTGGCAGGCCGTCTATACTTGTACACGTTTGGCGCTTCGTGTAAAAACGTCTTTATAATGCTGTGCTCTTGAGACTTTAGCTCACAAGCGGCTGTTAATCGAATTACGTGCCCATGGAATATCGCCACAGTTGTTCGTTGCATTCGAAATTTCCCGTCATAAAGGGCACAGTACGCAGTAATTGACAGAAAATCATCGAGTAAAACAGAAGTGACATCTGGCGTTCCCCAGGAAGCGTTATAGGACCCCTTCTGTTCCTTATCTTTATAAACGATTTAGAAGAGCAGCTCTATTAGACTGTTCGCGGACAGTGCTGTCTTTATCAGTTAGAAAAGTCACCAAAAGATCAAATGCAACTACAAAACGATTTAGATATCTGCATGTACAATAATTTATTTTTTACTTGCTTAAACCCGCGGCTCCGCTCGCGTGTTGCTAGATCAAATCACACGTAAAAATGCACTCGTTTCGAAGAATCCAATCACAAAATTCAACAATAATGATTGTAATAATATCACAGATCGATCACTTGATGTAATGCGCGAAACGTCAAATCGATATTTTTTAAAGGGATGTATTAAAAGAAATTTCTTTTTTGCTGCTTTATTTATTTATTCTTATACTTCCTTATTCGTATGCTTATCCTTACAGAGAAAGAGCTGAAGACATTGTAGCACACATAGACTAAAGATATGGTCTGTGGCATCACGTTTCGCTGTATGTAACCTCCTTGCTATAGAGTCGCAAACGTCATCGCTGGCCTTCAGTCCGAATTTTTTTTATAATTTGACGACTTTCAACCACCATATCTTCCACCCCCTTATAGCTATCGGCATGGAACTGCTATGGTGTACAACGGGAGACTTCGGACAACAATTACACAGACCATTCGTCTGCGTTCTGTAGTTTCCGCTGCAGAGCGAAATATTAACACACACACACGTAGAAATTTAAATACACCGATAACTTTCTATCCCAATATACTCCACTCTCAAGCAACAATGCAACCAATAATACCATTTTCAAAGAGTAAATATACTTTTCAAAGAGTAATTATTGTTCCGCATTTCGCATTATATTCTTCAAATCACTAAATATCTATCAGATCGCTATAAAACCGTGCCAATAACCTTCCTCAGGTATAAATTAGTAACTGTACAAATATTTAAGTCTCTGCGTCTTCTCGTTCGGGCGTGATAAGCGTACACCGAACAGATATTCACATTAATATATATAGTTAAATAGCTATCCGAACGCCATAAAACCGTGCCTAAAGCCTTCCCCTGGTAGACAGTAGTAACTGTACAAATTTTTAGCTCTTTATGTCTTTTGGTGCAGACGTGATAAACGTACACCGAACAGACATTCACATTAAAGATATAGATTTGTTGTATTTTAAAGCCACCGGAAGGTGACATGCTGGCAGCAGCTTCAGTGCTGCTCTTCACCCAGTGGCGGCGCTAGGCGTCGGCGACCGCCAACGGCCTCGCGCCCGTGGGGGCCTCGCAAAACAGTGGATTTTTTTTATTATTATTTTTTTTTTTTTTTTTTTTTTTTTACGGCGCTTTTCAGCTACTAGGTTATGTAACGACGATCTACATCTAACCTACACTAGCTTAACCTAAGGACGAACGGAACATCCGTACCCAAGGGTGGGATTCGACCCCCGACGGAAGCGACTTCGCGCACCTTAGTGCAGCTATTTAGTTGTTCGTATTTATTTCCGTATAAGTGCAGCAGTGATGAAATGTTCAGTCAAATACTTTGTGTTATCGAAACTGAGTTTACTGTTTGACACATTAAACAATGAAAATAATAACGACAGCCCAGCTCAGTTACACATAAGACAACAGTGCAGTGCAGTGCAGGCTGTTAGCACGCGCCGTGCAGTTGACAACGAGCACCACCACCGCAGCACGGCACCAAGTCTCAAGAGTGCTGCCGACTGTTACCGATCAGGTAAGGGAATTCCCTTACAACACCTGTCGTGAACCTGCGCATGCGCACTAAACGGCAGTGACGAAATGACGCACAAAAAAACTGTGTTTGTGAAGAGACTCGCACGTAGAACACTACCGTCTACGTTTCTTGTCGGTACTGAGTGAAAAATTGGCTGTTTGTTTACGTATATTTCGATACATTCATTTCATATTTGTAAGGTAAGTCAGTACTCAGATACTTTTCTTAGCATATTTATTTTTCTGTAAAGTATAATTTATTTTACTGTCGTAAATTTTATGTAAGTGCTACGGTCTGTTTAAAATTACTTGATACTTGAACCAGTGGTGGACTTTGCCTGTTGGAGGCTTGGGGCGGCGTAGATAACGAAGTGAGACCTCCCAGCGTTAAATGCCGCATCGGCTACTATCTTCATCCTTTGTTAAGCTTAAGGGAATTAACTACGGGGTCATCAGTCCCTAAACTTTACAAACTACTTATGAACTGCCTTATACTAAAGACGACACAAACATCCATGCCCGAGGGGGGATTCGAACCCCCGACCGTAGCGGCCGTGCAGACCATGACTGAAGCGCCTCAGACCGCTCGGCCACTGCGGCCGGCGTGGTTTATGTCTGGTTTATGTCCTGCCACTTCCAGTTTCTCTCTCTCACCCTCCTCCCCCACGCCTTCCGTTGTAAAAGATTCTGTGACTTCCTTATTAATGCAAAAAATGTATGTTCTGTAACACCGGGAGCTCTATTTGACCATATTTGATCTTAGGTAGATATAATGGTACTTTAAGGAACGAGATGTCTTTGCCAATAATTTAAAGATTAAGCATGAAACATGCAAATGAGAGGAAATATTCAATACCCGTTTATTAACTAGGTAAAAATATTATCACTCCGAATAAACAGCTTGGAGAAGGGAGGGAGGGGGCTTTGGATGCCCATAAAATGTTGTGTAGCGGTGTCTTGTGTTGGTCTTGCTGGTGGTTGTGATGTATAGTGACACCTGCATGGGATGCACAGAAGTTTGTATCAAATGTTGTGATGTAATTATCGTGTGATCCACTTTGAACACTGTGTTGCTCACAGCACCACAGACACAGGAACCAAGCCGAAAAACCAAACAATCGTATGTGACCAACACAGTGTTCAAAGTGAATCACACGATACCTACCCCACAACATCTGATGCAAACTTCTGTGCATCCCACATAGGTGTCACTATACATCACTATCACCAGCAAGACCAACACAAAACACCGCTTCACATTTTTTGGCCATCCACAGCCCCCTCCCTCCTCCCAAAAACCCCAGATAGTATACCAACAACGAAGAACAATATGAGTATACATCCTTATATAGCAATGTAAGCAATTTCTGTATGTACCACGCCTGATGATGAGCACACCATGCTCGAAACGCGTTGCACTGATTTAAATTAAACAAATTCAATAATGTGACTGGTAGCAGTAATAACGAATATTAATTATTTCATACAGCCAGAGTCAATACACTTAGCCACGATGGCTACAGTCAATTTAAATATCCACTTAATGTTGTGGTTCCTTTTAATCATTTTGTTTCGAAGTTAAAAATTTTCATAAAACGTGCAATTGTTTAATAAATAACCTAAACTAATCAGATTGAGCTCAGTGTACCTTGGCTATTACTATGAACTTCATTTCCAGTGTTATGATGATAAGCTTCAATACGCTGATCATTGCACGAACTCTAGGGTGCATTTTGGATTACTTCTTAACATAAATAAAAACTCTGATCTCTGTTTCTCAGAGTAGTTCGTGATCCATGAATAACTATTCATTCTAACGTAAAGATACCACTGAAAGTGGTTAAAACGAAACAAAACTCCACAAACGCGGTTAACAGCTAGGAATGAGTCACAGGCACATGAGCCCTCATCGCTTCTAAACAGCCAGGCAGACATATTGCGCGCACGAATCGCTTGCGATCCAACAGATTGTCTGGGATTTCCATGAGATCAGTGACCGACGACCGATCGCTGCGATTTTCCACTCAGGTGGCATCTACGAAGCCAACGGTCGGCCATGCGACGGATCTCTGCGATCCGTCTCTCCTATATGGGGCCTCTAAGGGACCAAAATGCTGAGGTCGTCGGCCCCTAGACTTACAAACTACCTAACTAACTTACGCTGAGGACAACACATGCACACACATGCCCGAGGAAGAGCTCGAACCTCTGGCGGGAACGGCCGCGCAATCCATGGCATGGTGTCCCAGTCCGCGCGGACCAGTCCAAGTTCTCCGGTTTGCTATGGTATTAACGGCAGCCAAGACATCGGACCGACCAATGATGGTGGATGGCAGTGTCTTGCAGTGGGCTGTTCCTTGATGGCAGGCACAGATGGACACGATTCTCCCTTTTGGCGTCAGACGTAGTCGCTTCAAAACTTTCGTACGCTTACCGTCACGCTCCCGTGCGGCCAAGCGTCGGGCTACTGCCACATCCGATATCTCACTAGTCTGGAAACTGCACGATGCGAACAGTCGACCAAACGGAAAACCGAGCGAAGTCACGCAGTGGTAACACACTGGACACGCATTTGGAGGGACGGTGGTTCAAATCCACCTCCTCCCATCCAGATTTAGGTTTTCCGTGATTTTCCTAAATCACTTCAGGCAAATGCCTAGATGGTTCCTGTGAAAGGGCACGGCCAATTTCCTTCAACATCCTTACCCAAATACTCCGAGCATAAGCTCCATCTCTAATGACCACGCTATCGACGAGACGTTAAACTCCAAGATTCCTTCCTTCCTTCCTTCCTTCCAAATGGAAAGCCAGAATGAGGCATCTCTAAGGAGTCGACAACTCTGTCTCACACGAGGAGGAAGGAAGGAAGCTTAGGGTTTTAACGTCCCCTTGACAGTGTGCTCATTAGAGACGTAAGCTCACGCTCGGATCTTCGGGTAAGGATGGGGGAAAGAAATCGGCCGTGCCGCTTCGAAGGGGCCATCTGGGCAGCTGCTTGCAGTAATTTAGGGAAATCAAAAACAAATCTAAATGTGAATGGCCGGGGGTGGATTTGAAGCACCGTCTTCCAGATTGTGAATACTGTGTGTTACAAGTACGCCACCTCGCTCGGTGACGTGTAGTCGGTACCTCAGTTTCCTGCAGTTGTCAGCCACCATCTGGTGCTGTTCACACATCTCGTATACCCTACCAGGTACGTTAAACGGGACAGTTGTCACTGCAATATCTCCTTGGAGGTTCACGTCTGTGTGGTAGGGTAGTATATATGTACATACAGCAGTCGTGGGATACCTCCTAATATCGACTGAGACTTCATTTTTCCCGGCGAAATGCGGCCATCTCAATGTTGTGCGGAGTCAATAAGGCGTTGGAAGTCCCCTGCATGAATATCGAGCCATTCTGCATCTACAGCCATCCATAATTACCAAAGCGTTTTTTACACACAGTGAATTGTTTTCTGCCAGAAACCTATGAATCCATTCATTTTGTTTAATATTTATTTCCGTGTATTGTATGTATGAACCGAACAGGCAAACGACAGTTTCGCTGCGGTTGCACAATTAAGTCCGATCCGTTGCGGGTATACAGGTGAAGCTGCAAGCAAATGGAGTAATCTGGGGATGAAGTCTCTAGCGACGGAGTCATTGCATTAAAAGCTATTGGTTTTTTTCCCGCGTTAAATATGGGTAGGAGCCCAAGATACTGTTTGAAGAAACGAGAATACTGGCTCACGCTTCAAACTATTGGGACTCTGTCATCACGGAGGAGGTTGAAATATGGTTACACGAAAATAACATTGATAGAGACTCCAGATATGCACTTAGCAATGCATGGAAGCGCGCACGCTAGAAGGAGATAGTACAGAGGATGATTTCCAGAATTTCTTAGAATTTCTGGCATTTCACAGCCTATTGCGAAAGATGGCGCAATGAGAAGCCGTCATCTGATTGTACAATCGAAAACTTCCAGTTCACGACAGTCAGTTTTATCCCTGACGATGACTATTGAGGTGATAGTCGAAAGTTACATGTGACTCAGGAAGAAAACCAACAACTTTTTATGCAAGAGGAGTATTCGACAGGGTTTGACACAATTGTAATATGCAGTAAGCTGAGAATTTCGCCAGGACGACAAGCGTGTCTGGATAGCCCGCAAAGCGGGAACCCCGATTCGAGTCCTGGTCCAGCACAAATTTTCAATTTCGCCGTTGAATTTAATTCAACAGTGCCGAAACAGCCGAGGTGGTGAAACATTTCTAATTAAAAATAGGAATACGGCATAATATTACAAAGTGCACAATTCCGGAAATACGACATGGACACAAGAATAAAATGTACTAAATCTGAAGAAAAAATTGCAGGCATTTAACGTAAATGACGCAACATAAACAAACAAATTGGTTTGTCGTGGACAGACACGGTGTTCATAAACAGAATGTTGTAAAAGAAAATCCATTTAACCTTCAGTGGATGGTCGAGTATGTAAGAGAGGTGCTGTAAACAGCTCTGAAGCACTCTTGAGGAGTGCTTAGGAGAGGTTCGTGGAGAGAGGAGCGCGCGAGACATTAAAATGCAGGCAGCTGCCGCTTCACACTGCACGTGCTTCCCTGTCTCTTTCTACGCGCCAACGACCGGGCTGCCGCACTGGTTAATGGATTCGCTTTCGGGAGAACGGCGGTTCAAATCCGTCTCCGGCCATCAGTGGTTTCCCTAAAATCGCCCCAGGCAAGTGCCGTCATGGTTCCTTTGATTTCCTTCGATTTCCTTCCCCATCCTTAGCAAAACAATCTACGAAACATTACGTAGAGTTTCCCGGCGTATCAACTGTTGATATTCTAGTCGAGTTTCCAGTCGGATCGTCGAGTCATCTGGACACACCGCCGCTGAGTCTCGACGGAAACTGAAGTGTTGTGGCAATCGGCGGTGGTCCATTGATAGTTTCCGGACCAAATATCTCACGAAATAAGCATCAAATGAGAAAACTACACAGAAGAAAACTTTTCTAGCTTAAAGGGGGAAAACAGATGGTGCTATGGTTGGCTCGTTAGATGGCGCTGCCATAGGTCAAAGGGATCGTCTAGTACGTAAATAAATATGAATGTTTTATTGGGAACAGTTTTTTCGCTTTGTGGTACATAGATGGCGCTGTAATAGTCACAAACGTTTAAGTACGTGGTATCGTGTAACATTTCGCCAGTGCGGACGGTATTTGCTTCGTGATACATTACTCGTGTTAAAATAGACAAAAAAATGTTCAAATGTTTGTATAGTCTATGGGACTTAACTACGGGGTCATCAGTCCCTAAACTTACAAACTACTTATGAACTACTTACGAACTAGGACGGCACAAATATCCATGCCCGAGGGGGGATTCGAACCCCCGACCGTAGTGGCCGTGCAGACCGTGACTGGAGCGCCTTAGTCTCCTCGGCCACCGCGGCCGGCTAAAATAGACCGTTTACCAATTGCCCAACGGGCCTGTGCTATGTATGTAATCGTTATCCAAGTGTCCGGACCTTTCATTGCATAGTTGCGTTATTTAAAGAGACAGGAAGTGTTCAGCCACAAGTGAAATTTCAACCACGATCTGCAACAAATGATGACGCCCAAGTAACTGTTTTAGCTGCAGTTGCGGCTAATCCGCACATGAGTAGCAGACAAACTGAGCGAGAATCGGGAAGCTCAAAAACATCGGTGTTGGGAATTTTACATCAACGTAAACTTCACCCGTACCATATTTCTATGCACCAGGATTTTCATGGCGAAGACTTTAAACATCGTGTACAGTTTTGCCACTGGGCACAAAATAAATTACGGGACGATAAAAGATTTTTTCATGCGTTCTATTTAGTAACGTAGCGTCATTCAAAAACAGAGGTAACGTAAACAGACATAATATGCACTACTGGGCAACGGAAAATCCACGATGGCTGCGACAAGTGGAACATCGGCGACCTTGGCGGGTTAATGTATGGTGCGGCATTATGGGAGGAAGGATAATTGGCCGCCGGCCGCGGTGGCCGAGGGGACTGAGGCGCTCCAGTCACGGTCAGCACGGCCACTACGGTCGGGGGTTCGAATCCCCCCTCGGGCATGGATATTTGTGCCGTTCTTGTTCGTAAGTAGTTCATAAGTAGTTTGTAAGTTTAGGGACTGATGACCCCGTAGTTAAGTCCCATAAGCTTAACAAACATTTGAACGTTTTTGATAATTGGCCCCTATTTTATCGATGGCAATCTAAATGGTGCAATGTATGCTGATTTCTTACGTAATGTTCTACCGATTTTAGTACAAGATGTTTCACTGCATGACAGAATGGCGATGTACTTTCAACATGACGGATGTCCTTTACATGGTTCGCATGCAGGTGAAGCGATCTTAAATGGAATATTTAATGACAGGTGGCTTGGTCGTAGAAACACCATACCATGACCCGCACGTTCACCGGATCTTACATTCCCGGATTTATTTCTGTGGGGAAAATTGAAGGATATTTGTTATCGTGATTCACCGACAATGCATGAAAACATGCGGCAGCGCATTGTCAGTGCATTTGAGAACATTACTAAAGGCGAACTACTTGCTGTTGAGAGGAATTTCGTTACGCGTATTGCCAAATGCATTGAATTCGAAGGACATCATTTTGAGCATTTATTGAAGTCATGAGGTAATTACAGGTAATCACGAAGTAACAGAATTTGTTCTCATAATATATTATAATTTAACAAAAGTACATGTATTACACTGGAACAACTGAAATGAATTTCAAATGTACCTACGTTCTGTGTTTCAATTTTAAAAAATCTACCTGTTACCCACTGTTCGTCTAAAATTGTGAGCAATATGTTTGTGAATATTACAGCGCCATCTATCACAAAGCGAAAAAAGTGTTCTCGCTGCGGAGCGCGCGGTTGCTCGCCGTGGAGGTTCGAGTCCTCCCTGGGGCATGGGTGTGTGTGTTTGTCCTTAGGTTAGTTTACCTAGGTTTAAATAGTTTGTAAGCTACGGACCGATGACGACGCAGTTTGGTCCGATAGAATTACAAACATTTGAACATTTTTGAGAAAATATTGCGTTGTTTTGAACATTAGACAAAACCGGATTCCACGTCCCGCTTAAAGGGAAATCCTTGTCTCGATTTATCAAATAGTCCACCAACTTAATGTCAATCGATTCCTGTAAAACACATTCCCAGTAGCGAGATGCTGGAGAAAGTACACGTGTTTCATATACTTCATTCTACGTCCTTCACTTAGGAACTGCTCAGCTACTGCAGAATTATTAGGTTGCAACAAACGTTTATGTCTGTAGTGCTCGGTGCATAGATCATTAACGGTACGAATCGTTTGTCCGATATATGCTTTCGCTCAGTGGCAAGGAATCCTGTAAACACCTGGCTTTCTCAGCCCCGAATCATCTTTAACTGAGCCAAGATGAGCCCTAGTCTTGGCAGGTTGACGAAACACACTTTTGAAGTTAGACTTAAAAAAAAAGTTTGTAAATCTATGTTACCTAACAGCTTGGTTATTAGTCCCTAGCTCACAAACTACTTAACCTAAGGTAAACTAAACTAAGGATAACACAAACACCCATGCCCGAGGGGGGAATCGAAGCCCCCACCTCGGACGGCAAAGCGCACCGCAACACGGCGCTCCACTACGCGCAGCTAATCCGCCGCGGCAAACTTTTTAATGATCCTTCCTATTTTCGAAGACACACTTCCGGCGAATGGAAAGGAAAGCAATCGATCTGCATTGGTCCTCTTCTGTTTCTGTTCGCGGCCAATAAGCATGGCAGACGGAGCTGTCTCTCTGTGTAACCATTCTCCTTAGATGTTCTAGTTTCTTTGTTAAGGTATCTGCATCCGATTCGGAAGGAAAGCCAACAAGAATATCAACAATCTAAGGTACACATTTAAGTTGCAAATTACATTATGGGCTTGAAAAAGGTTCATCCATCCGCTTTCATAATATTTCTCTACCGTTCCATTCTCTAATAGCAAGCAGAAAAAAAGGAACACCAAAATCTTTAATTTTACATCTGTTTTCTCTTATTTGGATTATGATCTATTTAGCTAGATACTAATAAAATATGTTAGCATTCGGAGGAGAAAGTTGGTAAGAGAAATTTCGCTAATAGGCTAGTTCTCGCCGTAACTGATAACGCCATCCTTTTAATAATTCTCCATTTGTGTATTCATGGTGTCCATAGCCGCTTCAGAAATATGAAAGGTTAATTTGTATAATACGTCTGTGTAACTACATTTAAAAGGCGCGATCTTTTCTCTCCAGACGCATTACCTTTTAATCAATATAAAACACCTTCAGTGGTTTGTAATTACAAATATTTAAAATTTAATGTTTTTTTTTCTGGGATCAGAAACAGTGCGTTAGATATGAGTAATTTCTTGGAGTATTTACTTACGAAATTTCTCCTGAAGTTTCGCCTCACATCCTGAGCTGCCAAAACGCCAATGTGTTACACATTTTATAGCACTTTCTTCTAATTGCACCACTGTTTTTGGTTTTAGTTTGCCTTTTACGTCAGCACTATGCATTTATGGTGGGGTAAAAAAATGTTCAAATGTTTTTATAGCTTATGGGACTTAACTATTGGGTCATCAGCCCCTAAACTTACAAACTACTTACGAACTAGCTAATCCTAAGGACGGCACAAATATCCATGCCCGAGGGGGGATTCGAACCCCCGACCGTAGTGGCCGTGCAGACCATGACTGGAGCGCCTCAGTCACCTCGGCCACCGCGGCCGGCGGTGGGGTAAAAATCGCAGTGGGACTCGAAGAGACGAATACAGTAAGCAGATTCAAATGGAGGTGGTTTGACTTTCTTATGAGGAGGCAAACTACTTATGAACTACCTTATACTAAAGACGACACAAACATCTATGCCCTAGGGGGATTCGAACCCCCGACGTGGAATGGCCTCGGGCATCGGAGCATTAGCGCCTGAATGTGCTCGGCCGTTCCGCCGCGACCCGAAAGTATGAGTGCCACTAAGAAAGAATTCGTATACTTCGACAATTTAATCCATAACCTAACCACATTTGAACGGTTGTGGACAGGGGAAACTGTTTTGAAGATTGTAGTGACAGGAAGTTTGGAAAGAGATCTCAGCTGTCGCAAGAAACAGTATGGTTGTTGTCAAACTACACTGATGATATGTTTTCCTACTGATCTAGAACAACTATGTTTCTCTAAGAAACAAAATTTTTATTTTTAAGGATGTACACTTTCTGAATCTCTTCAAATGAAGTATAGTGTAATAGCAAAGACGTGATATGATTCTGATGCTGGCGGTGTGGTGTAATTGTGTGAGTTCGATTCATGATCGTTTCATTTTCTTTTCTTTTTCGTTTTTCATTTTGTTCTATGCAATGTTCACGTAATAATGATACGATTTGATACTTACGAAATGTACTGAAGCAGGATTTTTAAGTGATAAATTCTGACGGTTGTGACTCGACATCCTTTAATAGCCAAGTTCTGTTGTCATAACCCCTTGATTCTATTATTGTCTTTTATGTGTCGTGAGCATACAGCTCTGACAGCTGTTTGAAATCGACTACTTTACACGGATATTATACTCCTCATCGGCATCTGGCAACGGCTTTTACAGCGTCTCGCAACGTGTCTGTGATGGCTTTACATAAAAACCTATAATTTTATTGGAAAATAGAAACCTAGCGAGTATTTTCTATCCGTGAAGATATGATTAAAATCTAAACTACAACCACTATATTTTTCAAAATAGGACTAACGCCAGTGCTCTTCATTACTTTTTTTGCCAGTTATAAGCAGTTATATCAGAATTTTATATATATATATATATATATATATATATATATATATATATATATATATATTGGAATTTTTCAATTAATAATACAATATTTCTAGGGACATAATGAAATGAAGTCTGAAAAAGTAACAAGATTCAAACCCGAACTTGTTCAAAATGTTCAAATGTTTGTAAAGCTTATGAGACTTAACTGCGGGGTTATCAGTCCCTAAATTTATAAACTATTTATGAATTAACTTACACTAAAGACAACACAAAAATCCATGCCCGAGGGGGATTAGAACCCCCGACGGGGAACGGCCTCGCGAATCGAAACATACCGCCTCAATTCGCTCGGGCGCTCCGCTGAACTTGATATCTTCCAGCCAATGCGCTTTACTACTATTTCGCAAATACTCTTACACAAGTTTGCTTGGAAATCCCTCATATTCTACTGAAAAATGTTAGAGAATGGTTCCAGGATGGTCTGGAAAACTTACATATACTGGCCGCCTGGTGTAAATTCACATCTCTGTCAACGTCTTCGCATCTGCAGGGCGCCTTCAATTGCAATACATTGGGTTCACCTCGGCTGTCTGAAGACGTATTTCGTGATCGGCGATGAACGTGGGCGCACCACAGAGAGATCTTAAGCGCGCTTTACTTTTAACCGTGATAGCGGGACCTCGGTTATCTTGATTTTTGACCGAGGATGGTTCGCACGGCCGTCACCGAGTTCGTTGGCCTTTCAGTGAAACAGATGGGAGAGGCGTAAAGGGCGAGTCAAGGCGAAGCGTGAGGCGGGGCCACGCCAGGTAGGGTGGCAAGGTGCGGAGTCGGCGGGGAGGGAAACCCGAGGGGGCAGGATTAAGCCGCTCACTTCCGCTGCCCAAGCATCTCGCCCGGCCTCACGCCCTGCAGCCCGCCCGCGACTGTCGCTTTCATTATTTACAACCGGCCACCAATATCCCCAACTGCGTAGTCCGCACACTTGCTGTTCTACCGGCTTCCACGGCGGGATACCTTTGTGTGCAGCTCCTCCCTCACCAATCGGCCCCTGGAATTCATGAAGACCACTGAATCCTCGCACAATATTTTCTTAAAATTATCAAGTATATTGAACCAGCATCACGGGAACTAGTATGACGTTACAGTTAAAAATAAAGTTCACTGTATATGTGTGGTGTCTGTAGATTCGGACATGTCCGAACGTAAAGACTCCATCTGCGATCCTGGAGCTACACTACTGGCCATTAAAATTGCTACACCAAGAAGAAATGCAGATGATAAACGGTTATTCATTGGACAAATATATTATACTAGGACTGACATGTGATTACATTTCACGCAATTTGGGTGGATAGATCCTCAGAAATCAGTACCCAGAACAACCACCTCTGGCCGTAATAACGGCCTTGATACGCCTGGGCATTGAGTCAAACAGAGCTTGGATGGCGTGTACAGGTACAAATGCCCATGCTGCTTCAACGCGATAGCACAGTTCATCAAGAGTACTGACTGGCGTATTATGAGGAGCCAGCTGCTCGGTCACCATTGACCAGACGTTTTCAATTGGTGAGAGATCTGGAGAATGTGCTTTCCAGGGCAGCAGTCGAACATTTTCCGCATCCAGAAAGGCCCGTACATGACCTGCAACATGCGGTCGTGCTTTATCCTGCTGAAATGTAGGGTTTCGCAGGGATCGAATGAAGGGTAGAGCCACGGACCGTAACACATCTGAAATGTAACGGCCACTGTTCACAGTGCCGGCGATGCGAACAAAAGGTGACCGAGACGTGTAACCGGTGGCACCCCATACCATCACGCCGGGTGATAAGCCAGTATGGCGATGACGAATACAAGCTTCCAATGTGCGTTCACCGCGATGTCGCCAAACACGTATGAGACCATCATGATGCTATAAACAGAACGTGGATTCATCCGAAAAAATGAGGTTCTACCATTCGTGCACCCAGGTTCGTCGTTGCGTACACCATCGCAGGCGCTCCTGCCTGTGATGAAGCGTCAAGGGTAACCGCAGCCATGGTCTCCGAGCTGTTAGTCCATGCTGCTGCAAACGTCGAACTGTTCGTGCAGATGGTTATTGTCTTTCAAACGTCCTCATCTGTTGACTCAGGGATCGAGACGTGGCTGCACGATCCGTTACAGCCATGCGGATAAGATGCCTGTCATCTCGACTGCTAGTGATACAAGGCCGTTGGGATCCAGCACGGCATTCCGTATTGCCTTCCTGAACCCACCGATTCCACATTCTGCTAACAGACATTGGATCGTGACCAACGCGAGCAGTAATGTCGCGATAGTATAAACCGCAATCGTGATAGGCTACAATCCGACCTTTATCAAAGTCGGAAACGTGATGGTACGCATTTCCTCTCCTTACACGAGGCATCACAACAACGTTTCACCAGGCAACGCCGATCAACTGCCGTTTGTGTATGAGAAATCGGTTGGAAACTTGTCAGCACGTTGTAGGTGTCGCCACCTGTGCCAACCTTGTGTGAATGCTCTGAAAAGCTAATCATTTGCATATCACAGCATCTTCTTCCTTTCGGTTAAATTTCGCGTTTGTAGCACGTCACTTCGTGGTGTAGCAATTTTAATGGCCGGGAGTGTATTATCAATAAACACACAAACGGAGTTTACGACGTTAGCTGCCAGAGGCTAGTGAAATATATCAATGGGGAAAGTTGAAAATTTGTTTTCAGCCGGGATATACTGCAGAGTCAACGAGACTGGTACATCTACCTAACATCCTGTCGGACCTCCACGAGCACGCGGAAGTGCCGCGACACGACGTAGCAGATACTGAACTAATGCCTGAAGCATACTGGAGGGAAGTGACACCATGCATCCTGCAGGGCAGTTTATAAATCCGTGAGAGTATGACAGGGTGGGGATCTAAACATACCGTTGCGAGGCATCCCAGACATGATCCATGATGTTCACGTCTGGAGAGTTACGTGGCTAACGGATATGTTTAAAATCAGAATAGTGTTCCCCAAAGCCACACTGTAGCAACTCTGCATGACTGGGGTGTCGCATTGTCCTGCTGGAACTGCCCAAGTACGTCGGAATGCACAATGGACATGAATGGATGCAGATGATCAGCCAATATGCGTACGTACGTGTCAACCATCAGGGACGCATCTAGACTTATCAAGGGTCTCATATCACTCAAACTGCACATGCCTCACGCCATTACAGAGCCTCCACTGGCTTGAACAGTCTCCTACTCACATGCACGGTCCATGGATTCATGAGGTTGTCTCCGTACCCGTACACACCCATCCGCTAGATAAACTGGAAACGAGACTCGTCCGACTAGGCAACATGTTTCCAGTCTTCAACAGTCTAATATCGGTGTTGACAGGCCCAGGTGTGGCGTAAACCTTTGTGTCGTGAAATCAAGGGTACACGAGTGAGCCTTCGTATCCGGAAGCCCATATCGATGTATCGTTGAATGGTTCCCACCCTGGCACTTCTTGATGGCCCAGCATTGAAATCACCGGCAATTTGCGGAAGGGTTACACTTCTGACACGTTGAACGATTTTCTTCAGTCGTCGTTTGTACCATTCTTAAAGGATATTTTTCGGCCGCAGCGATGTCGGAGATCTAATTTTTTACATCATTCCCGATATTCACAGTGCACTCTTGAAATAGTCGTTCGGTAAAATACTCGTTTCATCCCTACCTCAGAGATGCTGTATCCCATCTCTTGCGCGCCGTCTATAACACCACGTAGTAACTCACTTAAACCGTGATAACCTGCCACTGTAGCAGCGCCGGCCGCGGTGGCCGAGGGGACTGAGACGCGTCAGTCGCGGTCTGCACGGCCACTACGGTCGAGGGTTCCAGTCCCCCCTCGGGCATGGATATTTGTGCCGTCCTTAGTGTTAGCTAGTTCATAAGTACTTTGTAAGTTTAGGTACTGATGACCCCGTAGTTAAGTCCCATAAGCTATACAAATTTTTAACTTTAGCAGCAGTAACCGATCCAACGCCTGCGCCAGACATCTCGTATTTTATGTAGGAGTTGGCGAACGCAGCGCCGTCCTCTGAGTGTTTACCTTGTGGTTTGCCTACGCATGACTATCCCAATTTCTTTGGCTCTTCATTGTACATAAAGGTTGTTATATACCATCTGACTAATGACGTAACAGGTGATTACTTAAAAATCAAATCAAAACTTATAGGCTTTAATAAAGATAACAGCATTGATGTCAAAAATGCCCTTCGTTCAATAAATTCACGGCCGCGAGGCACACTATGAAGAACAAAGTTAAATAAAGCGGTCAAAAAACAACTAGTGTAAGATACCGTTGCGGAAAATTACGCAGATAAAGTCCTACAGCTTTGCATTAAATTGTGAATGGCAACAAACTACTTACGGTGAAAATCAGACGGCCGGCCGCGGTGGCCGAGCGTTCTGCGGCGCGCCAGTCACAGTCTGCACGGCCACTACGGTCGGGGATTCGAATCCCCCCTCGGGCATGGATATTTGTGCTTTCCTTAGTATTAGCTAGTTTATAAGTAGTTAGTAAGTTTAGGGACTGATGACCCCGTAATTAAGTCCCATAATCTCGACAAACATTTGAAAATCAGACGTAGAACCTTACAGTGACTACTTCTGATTCCAGGGCAGCAATAAATATGAGTGATTTCATGCTTACTTTCGCACTACTGGTACTGTGAGGATACGACTGTTAGGAAAAGGTATCCTATCCCTTATGAAGTAACATTTGAAACCCAGTTTTAGCTCCTCAGCTAACTGTACAATTGTCGTTTTTTATCACGTTTTCAACAACTTTGTCTTCACTTGGTGGTGTATTGCTAACATATTTAACATAATACTGAAAGTTGTTTTATAATTTCTGTCCGATTACTTGCAATATGTCACATTATCCTCTTCACACTGCTCTTTTCATAGTCTCAGATATTTCACCTTAGATCACCCTATCGGTATTTAGAGGCTTTCCGTTAGATCTACTTTGAAGTAGGCACTCTTTCTGAAGGGAATCCGTATTGTTGTTTGTGCACGAAGGATTGTCATGGCTATCAGACCGTGCTGTTGGAACGTTTCGTGAACTATTCCCTTGAACTGCAGCTGCTCTGTGTTAAACCTGAATGTTGTAACTTTTGTTGGAGATAAATCACGAGTACCTGCTCGTTCATTTTATCTAACTTGTAAACTGCTTAAACGTTTCAAATTGTTTGCGATCTTTGCTGCCAAACTGTTTTACGATCGGTTACTTCCGCCGCAGTTTAAGCATCCTGCAGTACATATGTCTCAAAGTGCTTGATCTGGACGAGACGATACCGTTCTTCTTTTCCTAATTCAGTTACTAGATATACTTCTATTCTCACACCAATAATAAAATATTTGTAATTCTAAGAGACCAAGCTCATCGGCTCTTAAACTTAACGAACTACGTAAAGTAACTGAAACTAACTTATGGTAAAGACAACAGACACTCCCATTCCCGAGGGAGGATTCAAACTTCGGTCGCAAGCAGCCGCGCGATCCGTAACGTGGCGCCACACACCGCACGGTCGATAACACACCAATATAGAGATTCCTGCACCTTCAAATTTGGTCAGACACTGAATGTCAACAATATGACTGGAACAAAAATAGCCAACCACAGCCTTAGATGTTATAACAAGAGAACAATCTTTATATGTGTTAGTGTTTCCTGCAATCTGTCCATTTAATTTTTTTTTTTTTTTTTTTTTTTTTTTTTTCGTATCTATAACTGATTAAGTTGATCCAATTTTCTGCCCATAAAGATGTGAATTATTTTTGATCATCAGATAGAATGATAGAATGTTCTGATTACCTCATTACACATACAAGTTGCTCGGCCATGCTTCTTAGGCCTATGATGTTGTATGCATGTGGATACTTCCTGGATAAATACGGACAGTGCACGCGAGGTGTTCACGAAATACTGTTTACGTTCAGGAAGAGCCTTTGCCACTGCATTATATTTTATTTTACCGACTATAGGACTGATGTGGAAGCACGTTTTAGGAAAAACGATCACAACGAAAGTGACAACGAATTTTTAGATTTATATTTTTATTTTCATCGCTTTCATAAGATTATAGTAGAGATACTCAAATGAGGAGCAAATGCTCCCTCGAAATGCGTCGGTTCTTGATATAACCTACACTGGGTCCACAATAATATTAATTTGTAAATGAACGTCTTTCATAATCTAAACATCGATGTGCAACTACGTATCATATGTGCCTGTGGTGCAATATTTTAGGTTCCAACCAGTCTGATGTAAAAATAAATAACAAATAAAAATAAATAAATAGATATAAAATTAATGTTTTGAAGGCTATTATTATTATGAAGACACATAGGAATTTACGACATAAGCTAGGCATTTACTTAAATCAATGGAGAAAGTTAATAAATTGGTCCGCTGTCGGTATTCGAACTCGGGTCTTCTGTTTACTAGACAGTTGCGCTGACCAATATGCTACTTTTTTCAAATTTCGTTTTTCGTGTAGTTCGTTCCGTTGCGGATATTGCTTGTTTCCGTTCGTTGTTCATCGATGAGTCCTTGGCTAAGTATTATATACATATTTCGTTCGTATCTTTTCGAGGTTGTTCGTTGAGGTCTTTTTCTTTACGGAGGGTATGGAGCTCTCTGACCGAGCGCAGTGGATAGAAATTGATTACAATAAATAAACTATAGCTACTCACTTAGAGCAAACGTTACGAAAATCACAGGAAAATAATACTATCCTGTGGTTTGCATAATAACGTGAAAGGAACGTACGTTTTCATTATGAACTGATTTATATTATATTTGTCCGATCAGAGGAGCAGAATTCCGTAATTCCATCCCTGTGTGCGACAGCACAGAGCATTTGTTGAAAAAGGTGAGAGAATAAACATTACTTAGCACTCTGAGCAAAACTCGTCCTTCAAATTCAAATTCAAATGTTTGTAAATCTGTGGGACATTACTTCTTTGGTCATCAGTCCCTAGGCTTACAAACTAGTTAAATTAACTTAAACAAAGTAAGGACAACACACAAACTCTCTCTCTCTCTCTCTCTCTCTCTCTCTCTCTCTCTCTCTCACACACACACACACACACACACACACACACACACACACACACACACACACACACACAAAGACCCGCCGGAGGACTCGAACCTCCGACGGCGAGCAACGTGTGCTCATCAGCAACGCGCTTTAGAACGCTCGGCCACTCCACCGCGGCAAACCCATCCTTTACGAACCGCTAATATGTAGATTAATACATTGCGAAGAAAGATTCAGAAAGTTCAGATATAGTTCCGAGTTGCTGTCAGTGTTAAATATTCCGTCCATATAAGAGCGCTAAGAGTATAAAATCGCAGAATGTAACGCAAGTCGAAGCGAGAGGGTAGTCGAGTTTTTGGCTCGGCAGTGATCTGACTGCTTCGGCAGTGCAGCCATCATAAATCCGAAATACACGAATTAGCTGGTTAGACCACGCCACAGATTCGATCGTCCATTATCAATACTGGAGTCGTACTCAGGCCGGAAGGTGACATACCGAAGAATCAGCTTATTCGTTCGAAGCGTGCGCTACACAAAATAATACTGAGAAGGAAACATCAGCCATACAGGATTGGGAACAGAAATCGCGTGAAGTTTCATAAGTATCAAAAGTGGCTTAAATAGATTCTATAACTTGCTGATGAATAGCCTATTCACCTTTATGGAAGATAACTTCGGGACGTGGCTCACCAGTGATGACACAGTTCTCTCGCCAACTCATAGCGTTTTCCGTAACGAGCCAAAATGTTTACATACTCAGAATACTGGATAAGGAGGCAGTCGTGCCGTATCTCCAACAGCAACTGAAAACATTCTCCTTCGGCACAGAGCAGCTGTGGGTTTTGTTCTCGCGAGTAACTGACAAAAGTTCGCGACGAACAATGCGTTTAGCATGACGGACACGTCCCCTTATTCATGAATTGACGTTTATTATATTATTATACCCCCAAGAATAGGTTAAAAGCAAAGTGTAGAGGAGAGAAGAAGCAGACGTTGTTCGAAACATATGTAGCTACAGAAGAGCAACAACAAAAACAGAAGAAACGACAAAAAGTGAATGTCTACACGTAGAGAGGTTAGATACGATATGACACGTTGATCACTCACGACGATCTTTACGGGAGTAAAACTTTCAAAATAGAGAAGGCGAGCAGAAAACACGCAGAAGGAGAAAACGCTGCGTCGGAGTAGCCGAGCGCATTGAGGCGCTATGCTCCGATGCGTTAGGCCGTTCCCCGTCGGGGTTTCGAATCCCCCTAGGGAATGAATGTTTGTATCGTCTTTAGTATAAGTTAGTTCACAAGTAGGTTGTAAGTTTACGGACTGGTGACCCCGCAGTTAAGTTCAAATGTTTGTTAAGCTTATGGGACTTAACTACGGGGTCATCAGTCCCTAAGCTTACAAACTTCTTATCGACTACCTTATACTAAGGACGGCACAAATATCGATGCCCGAGGGGGGATTCGAACCCCCGACCGTAGTGGCCGTGCAGACCGTGACTGGAGCGCCTCAGTCCCCTCGGCCACCGCGGCCGGCCGCAGTTAAGTCCCTTAAGCTTAACAAACATTTGAAACGATTATGAGGAAAATTCTTATTCTTGACCGAATGGAGGACGGATACAGAATGAAATACCATAAGCCGCCCAAGTAGTTATCAAACTTGGCAGCGCTGTTTGAAAGATGACTATTGATGTTTTCAAAACTCCAAACAATGAGCGTTAAAAAGAATAGTGTTATAGGAATATGCAAATTAAATAATATAAGGTAGGGAACTGTGTTTTTGTTATTGGTTGAAATTATTCAATTAAAATTAAAATATTAAACCAAACTATGAACTTCTTACCGATAAGGTAATGGAGCCGAAACAGGCTTAAGTTACAGAGGATAGGCAAAATAATGTAAGCACTTAAGCTTTCGAAATGGTTAATTAATTAGGAGTTAGATCCCCAGTTGCCGGTAATACAGTTGCGACTCTTCTTGGGATACTGGCATATAATGATTGTGCAGTCTTCAGTGGAATGTTATGCTACTCTTTGATCAGAACCTCTTCTAACTCCTGCCGTGACGAGGAAGGCGTAAGTTTGCTCCGGAGTCTGCGGTCCAATACCACCCACAAGGAGTCGATAATGTTCAAGTCCGCGGACTGTGCTGACTAGGGAAGCCACTGCAGTTTAGCTATATGCTGCTCACACCACGATTGTACTGTCCTGGCTGTGTGAATGGTGCATTATCATACCGAAATAAGGCATAATTGTTGGGAAATAACATTTGAATCATGTACCTGATCAAATAAATGTTCACAAAACCGCTGGCTGTAACACTGCCACTGAGAGTAATGATGGGACCAGCAAATACCATGATATGGCTGCTCACACCATTAGTACGAAGTGTTTCCTCTAATTAGCCACCCAACAGTTATGCTCCTGACATTATGTTTTACGCTTCTTTGTGCTGGTCGTCGTCACTAATGGTATCGGTATAGCAGCTCGTCCATGAATATTCGCTGTATGGAGTTCTTGGTGGACAGTGTTGACACATACGGGGTCTCGAAGAAGGCCACTGAGCTCTGTAGTCACTTTAGCCGCCGTGGTGTTGTGTCGTTTTGACACAGTCTGTGTTAGCGTACGACGATCTCTGTCATTTAGTCTATATTTGCGCTCCCTATTATGTTTAGACGATGTTGTCTTTGCATGTTTTGTTTAGGCTGTCATGACTGTTGAAACACTTGCTCTTGAAACATTTAGTGCGTCGACTGTCTTGATTACTGATGCTCCAGCTAATCGGGCCACCACAATCTGCCCTCTCTGGAACTGTGTTAGGTCTTTCATTGCACGTCGACCTCGGCCTCTGAATGCAAATACGAAGTGTGCACTACTCGCTACTCGTCATCCACAGTGGAGTGGCCGAGCGCTCTACGGCACCTTGCTGCGCAGTGCGAGGTTGCTCTACATCTATATGGGATTCTCTGCAAATCACATTTAAGTGCCTGCCAGAGGGCTCATCTAAGCACCTTTATGCTATTTATCTCCCATTCCATTCTCGAATAGTGCACGGAAAGAAAGAACATCTGAATCTCTCCGTTCGAGCTCTGATTTCTCGTATTTTATTCTGATGATCATTTCTACCTATGTACGTGGGATTCAACAATATATATTCGCATTCGGAGGAGAATGTTGTCGATTGGAGTTTCGTAAGTTGCCCACGCCGCAGCGATAAGCGCCGTTGTTGTAATGATTTCCATCCCAGATCCTGTATCACTTCCGTAACGCTGTCTCCCCTGTATCGTTACAATAAAAAACGATCTGCCCTTCTTTGGACTCTTTCGATGTCCTCCGTCAAATCCACCTGATAAGGATCCCACACTGGGCAGCAATACTAACGCTTATTTGGAAAAAGGACGGACCAGCGTAGTGTATGCAGCCTCTTTAGTAGTTCTGTTGCAGCTCTTAAGGGTTCTGCCAACAAGACGCAGTCTTTGGTTCGCCTTTCCCACGTCATTATCTACGTATTCTTTCCAGTTTAAGTCTGAAGTAATAGTAAATCCTAGGTATTTTGTGGAGTTTACGGCTTTTACTTTTCATTGAGTTATCTTGTAAACAAAGTTCAAAGGATTTCTTTTGGTACTCATGTGGACGACTTCTCATTACTTAGAGTCAATTGCCAATTTTTACACCATAGCGATCTCTTATTCAGATCGTTCTGCAGTTGGGCTTGATCTTCAGATGATTTTACTAGACGATAAATGACGGCGTCATCTGCTAACAACCTAAGAGGGCTACTTAGATTTTCTCCCAAATAATGTATGTAAATAAGGAACAGCAAAGGACCAATAACACTACCCTGTGGAACGCCCGATATCACCTCTGTTTTAGTCGATGCTTTACCATCGATTACTACAAACTGTGTCCTCTCTGACAGGAAATCACCTATCCAGTCACAAATTTGGGGCGATATACCACAACCACGCAATTTGATTAAAAGCCGTTAAAAGCTCACCGTCGGAGGTTCGAGTCTTCCCTTGGGCATGGGTGTGTGTTTGTCCTTATGTTAGTTTAAGTTAATTCGAGTAGTTTGTAAGCCTATGGACTGATAACCAGAGTAGTTGAGTCCCATACGTTCACAAACACTTCATTTTTTCATTTTCCCATTCGTAAACAAACCGTGCTGGCACCTAGTCCGTACTGAACACGCGCAACCCAGCGCGACACATGCATTACCTGCGTTGTTGACCATCAAACTCAACCATCCCATTACTGTCACTCTCCGCATTATTTTGCCCATGCCCTGTATATTCACACAGCAGCGTCTTTGGTCTACCAGTATAATTTAACAGTGTCCTTCTAAATTCTGATTTCTTCTCGTTAAACTGCATCCCCGTTTTCAAATTTGCCTTTGGGTTCCATTAATGCTTCATCTGTTTGCAGAACGGATAACATCTGGCAGAGGCAACAACTTTGTTCCCTCTTTCCTGCTTTTCATGCACGCCTTTCGACTCTGGTGCAAAAGCTGTAAGTAATCTTCCGCTTCCTGTGTCTTATCGCTCATACCCGAGTATATGTATGGATTGACCATTAGGATGCGCAGAACGAGAATTCTGTCCCCCAACATCTCCTGAGCTCAAATTACGTAATATTGGGACGGCGCATATTCCGTATTTCGAGCGTTGTAAAAAACATTTCAATGTTTGTAAAGCTACAGGACCAAACCACAGAGGCCATCGGCCACTAGCTTACAAACTACTTAAACTAACTTATGCTAAGCTGCTAAGGACAAAACACACACACACACACTCACACGCCCGATGGAGGACACTCGAACTTCCGACGGGGAGCAGATATGCACTCCTCAGAGCAAACGGCCACTCACACGCGGTGAGTACTATTACTTCGCTCGTACACACAGATAACCTTCAGAAGAATCGAAGAACTTTGCTTATATATTTATAGATGTCTTAAAAATGTGATACCTTGGGCGAAGTTTTTTTAAAAGCGTAAATGTCGGTGTCGGGAGTATTATGCTTCTGACTATCGTAGCTGAGATTCCGTTATGTATATGTTTATTCTGGTTTGCTTTGAAAAAATATTGAAAATAAAATCACATATTTGGTAATAACACATACCGGCATTTGATAAATTTCTTGTTGCTGGCGATATACGTGATGACACTTTCAGCAACAGATGCTGTGGGAAGTCAGAAATTGTTAGCACAGAATTACGATTCAACCACGCATTTCCGAACCTTCCCCTATCAAAACACTCTTGTGGGAAGTGTTTAGAGTATGCTTTTGATTACTTTATAAGGAGGAAATTTTTCCTTCTTTTTTTTTATTACCATATTTTGAATTTCTGTTCATCTTTTGGGGAACTAAAATACAAAGAGCAAGTAATGTACGAAACTGACTCATACAGAAGTACTTAGAAACACACAAGTGTCTGAGAACCTGCATGAAACAGAAGAAATTAATCTGTCATGTATAAGTTTCTTCTTCCGTTGAATATGGGACGAATGTGTGTACACAGGCCGACAGTTTATTCAAACACAATTGATAGTTATCACTTATTCGTAAAAAAGTGGCCAAAATCACAGAAATTAGAACTGCAGTGTAACACCTTATAATACAATGCCTTGACATTTTTCACCTTTTGAAGTGTGTCATAGAAATACATTTACAAATAGATCTAACTCGACATGTCTATGAAACTAACTGGTCCTCCTTTCACGTAGTTTTCCTTGTACCCGTTCCATAAGAATACTGCACCATGTTGAAATGTTTATAAATCCATGGGACTTAAATAGGTTAGTGATTAGTCCCTAGGCTTACAAACTACTTAAACTAAGTTAAACTTACCTAAGCACAACACACACTGCCAAGCCCGAGGGAGGACTGAAACCTCCGACGGCAGTAAACCGCGCGCTCCGCAGGAAGGCGCCTTAGAACGCTCGGCCATTACTGCACCATGGCTGGTACGGAAGCATGGCTCCGTTGCTTAGAGGTGCCGGCACTGTGGCTCAGCGCGTTTGGTCAGAGGGCTGAATGCTCCCTCTCTAATAACCAAAACTGAGCAAAGAAGTCAAAGATAAAAAACCAACACACGTCCGCAAAGGACCGAACAACACGAAGGAAAGAAAAGTGCAAAGTGTCGGACTGCAGATTCTAACGTCGTGGGTTCAATTTCCAGTTAAACCATGGATATTTATATGTTGCACATAGCTTCTTCCTCTTCTGCAAACAATATCGTTTATGTGAAAAATGCCGTGTTGTTGAAATGTTTGTTAAGCTTATGGGACTTAACTGCGGGGTCATCAGTCCCTAAACTTACAAACTACTCATGAACTAACCTATGCTAGAGACAGCACAAAACATCCATGCCCGTGGGGGGATTCGAATCCCCGACGGGGAACGGCCTAGCGCATGGGAGCATAGCGCCTCAATGCGCTTGGCCACTCCGTTGCGGCTGTTAAACTGTAGGTCCCCCTCTAAGTCAGTTCCAAGGTCGGAATACCACATCCAAACACGACCATGTCTTGTTAACTGATTCTTCCGTCGTTTCTTGGTAGAATAAATTCATTATGAAAATTAAAATACACAATCTTGTGTTTGTTCTAAGGGTCTGTTTATTTTGTTAATCGATTTATCGATTTTCGGCTCCTTAGGGAGGAAGGAAACTTAGGGTTTAACTTCCCGTCGACAGCTTGGTCATTAGAGACGGAGCTAACGCTCGGAGTTTTGGGAAAGGATGGGAAAGGAACCATCCCGGCATTTGCCTGGAGTGATTTAGGGAAATCACGAAAAACCTAAATCTGGATGGCCGGAGGTGGATTTGAACCACTATCCTTCCGAATGCGAGTCCAGTGCGTTACCACTGCGCCACCTCGGTGGCTCATTAGGCCATCATCAGACATTTACTGTCTGATGATGACCTAATTGTGAATTTTAATTTTCATAACGACCATGTTTTGTACAGCACTTTCAACATACAGAAACGTATGTAATCTAAGTGTAATATTCAAGCTTCGCTACTATCACAATACGTAAGTAAGCAGCGTCTCCCTAGTTCCACGCGACTAGCCCGGCCAGGTGTAGAGAAGATGCACAGGAAGCTATGCCCACTCCACACACATTTATGCTAGCCACCGCAGAGAAATGATAGGACGCACACCTGACTGGCTGCAACGCAGACTGCACGCCGGCAACCGGCCAATTAGAGCACGACTCGTTTGGTGGCAGGGAGTGACTGTTTTCCTTCTGGACTGGGAGCAGTCGGCGGCGTGTGTACGCAAGGCGCGACTGCGGCGGCGTTCTTTGGGAGGCCACTGCCTTGTGTTTGCACCTCGCTCCGTGCACGTTGCAGCATACTGCGCCGACGCGCGATGCACAAGTACGTGACGTTAGCGGCGGAGAATTACCAACCGGTAGTGCCTGTAATTGGGCAGTATACTACATATGTCTTCAAGATCACTGAGTAGGCTACGCAACGTAAAGTGACAGGTTAGAATTAAAACAAAGCAGCTGATCGTGCTGTTTTGAGTTGACACTGGGCTGGTGTTTACGTCAGTCTGTTAATTACTTGCGAAATAGCTAGCATTTTATTTAAGTATTGCTTTATTTTCTTTACTGTCCGAGTAGAAAATAACTGCTTTGCAGACAGTACATACCTTTCAGGGATTATTCAACTACGTATTTTTTAAATAAGTCTCACGCATTATATAGCTGACAGTCGCAGTCGAGTTCATCAGATTCTCCTCCATATTAATTTACACGGATTCTTTAATAGCGAAGTGCTAAGGTAACTGGTTCGTTGCAAAACATGAAAACATCAAAGACTGCCAACCTGCCGGGTTTAGTGACGGACAGCTTGTTATTATGGAAGACTGGGAATAATAAAGTACCTTGTAAGTGCTGAATGGCTTATATAGGCCAGCGCATGCGTACCGTGGAGGACCGTAAGCGCCTTCCTCCCCTTTGCATCCAAGGAAATCTATTTCAAAATAGTCAATCTCAACCGGACATTCAATCGAGTGTGATAAGACGTTAATCTCTGCCACACAACAGTTGTGCGGCTGTTGTCGGTAGCCGCGGCGGAGCGACCGAGCGCATTGAGGCGCTATGTTCCGATGCGCGAGGCATCGAAACCCCCTCGGGCATGGATGTTTGTGCTGTCTTTAGTATAAGTTAGATCAGTAGTATTTTGTAAGTTTATGGACTAATGACCCCGCAGTTAAGTCCCATAAGCTTTACAAACATTTGTTATTGGTATAGTGACACAAAGATCCATTACTTTTTTTTTTGGGGGGGGGGGGGGGGTCTTCAGTTTATAAAACTTGGTGGGACATTTGCCTGTCGCGGGAAAGTGCTGTACAATGCGCTGACCGCTACCGAATGCAGTGAGCCACCGCGCCGGCAACTGAGCTATCCTAGCACGCTTCACTGCCCCTCATCACAGCTTCAGATCAGGCAGTACATCGCCTCCTACAGGCAATCGCATTTCGCTAATTTGACCTAATGTATGGAAGACTACTTACTGCCCCTAGGACATAAAGTTCGAACGTATACTCTAAGAACAGAACACAGCTTTTATACAGGGTGAGCCGCGGTGGAATAGCCGAGCGGTCTAAAGCGTATCGCTGCGGAGCGCGCGGTTGCTCGCCGTGGAGGTTCGAGTCCTCCCTGGGGCATGGGTGTGTGTGTTTGTCCGTATGTTAGTTTACCTAGGTTTAAGTAGTTTGTAAGCTACGGACTGATGACCACGCAGTTTGGTCCGATAGATTTACAAACATTTGAACATTTATACAGGGTGATTCACGAAGACATGCAAATATTTCAGTAGGTTATTCATCAAGTAAATTTTAAGAAAAAAGTCCATATAAATATAAGTCCAAAAATGGTTAGTTACGGATTTAACGTCTAATAAATGATTTTGCCTGAAATTTAGCGAACTCGCTAATATGAAGGCAACGCAAAACTGTACGAGGTTAAAATACAGCCGGTCGCGGTAGCCGAGGGGACTGAGGCGCTCCAGTCACGGTCTGCACGGCCGCTACGGTCGGGGGTTCGAATCCCCCCTCGGGCATGGATATTTGTGCCGTCCTTAGTATAAGGTAGTAGATAAGTAGTTTGTAAGTTTAGGGACTGATTACCCCGTAGTTAAGTCCCAAAAGCTTAACAAACATTTGAACATTTTTGTTAAAATACAGTTTCCATTAATTTTGTTTTTATTGATCTGGTGAATCTAATAAAACATGTCCCAGACGTGTAACTGCAGAATTTTTCCAGAAATTCTAGAAAATCTAAGAAAAAACGCCAGAAATTCTGTAATTACTAACTATTTGGCCCATTAAAAGAAAAAAAAAATCCACACAGTTGGACAAAGTTTCAATAGAAGTTGTAGAGAATTTAATTTTGGAAAATGATGGTAATGAAGTTAAGTAAAACAGTGTTAGATAATCTGCTTACCGTAGCACACATGAATTTATGTTAAGCCGGAAGAAACAAAGCTCAGTTTTACGAAAGTTGTACGGTGTCCAACATTCTCAATGGAACGTAAACAAATTTACTTATATAATCTCTGGAATTTACTTGTATAATCTCCAGAATTTCTGAAAAGCTACTTCAGATACACTACTCGGACATGTTTTATTAGATTCGTCAGATAAATAACCACAAAATAAATGGAACTTGTCCTTTATTTTAATCTTGTACAGTTTTGCGATGGTTTGATATTAGCGAGGTTGCTAAATTTCAGGCAAAATCTTTTATTAGCTTAACTTCGTAACGAAACATTTACGGATCCATATTTATATCTTTTTTTCCTTTTGATTTAGTTGTAGAATAAAATATCAAATATTTGCATATCTTCGTGAATCAGCCTGTATATTAGACTGAAATTATCTTACAACCGCATGATACAGACGCAGGTATATTAGGGCCATTGTAATGATGTAATGAACTTCTGTGATATTTTCGTACAGTACTCTTCAGAGGTTTTATGTTTATTAAAACTTTTGTGTTTATTTTTTCACTAATGATGTACTTTTTAGCACACGCAGTAGTTGTAAAATGAACGGACACGCTAGAAACCAATCATATTGTGAAATATCTAAGAAATTGTGACAGGAAACTAAATAAATGTTCAAATGTTTGTAAATCTATGGGACGTAACTTCTTGGTTACAAATTACTTAAACTAAGCCAAACTAACCTAAGGACAACAAATACACCCATGCCCAAGAGAAGACTCGAACCTCCGATGGCCAACGGCCACGCGCACCGCAGCACGGCGCCGAAGTGCGCACGGCTATTCCGCCACGGCGAAACTAAATAATAAAATATAGTTACTGGTCCTTCATGGCTGATCAGTGTCGGAATTACGCAGATAACCTCATTTGTTAAATGTTTGATAATATAGAACAATCAATTTATCAGAATATGGTTATGAATCTCGGAGTTGATCATATTGAGATATCTTTACTCTTGTTAAGGAACTGTTTTGTACGTAATTCGTTCGAGCATTACGTCCACAAATATTTGACGGTGGCGTAAATCAGGATATGGCAATTCGGTATTGAAGACGAGAACATTAAAGTCAACGACGGAAAGTTGTCCTTACAATAAAAGCTTCAATTTTCAGACTTAAAATGTTCAAATGTTTCAAATTTATGAGACCGGGCGGCTTTCGATATTCTTTCATACCAAACTGATTTAATGTCCTGGAAAGCTGATAAATTCTAAATCGTAACATTAAAGTTAATTAAAATAAGATATATGTGAAAATGGCGCATAAGAAGAGGTATAAGAGCGTCGTAGAGTGTAATAACCACGCACGAGTGAACTTCCGGTGTCCGTGATGCACGCTCGCAACAGGAGTGGCGTGAACCTCGCAGGCTACCTTTCAAACTAGAAAAATAAAAAGCTTATAGGTAAAGGCTGTTTACTGTACGATTTCAAATGTTTGTAGAACTTATGGGACTTAACTACGGGGTCATCAGTCCCTAAGCTTACAAATTACTTATGAACTAGCTAAGAGTACGGACGGCACAAATATCCATGCCCGAGGGGGGATTCGAACCCCCGACCGTAGTGGCCGTGCAGACCGTGACAGGAGCGCCTCAGTCCCCTCGGGCACCGCGGCCGGCTACTGTACGATTTCTTATATATTAAATATTTACAGACCTGCATTTCCTAAATCGAGAACTGAAACAAAAAATAATAATATACACTTCTATTCCAAACAAATGTTTCACGCTGCATCTCGGCATTTAGAAAATAAAAACTCGCCGGCCTTTCTTATATCAGACTTTTATAAAAACAGAATGCTGTAACATTTTACCGACTCAAAATAAGTTAAAAGTGGGAAAATGAAATTCGTAAACACGTATAAAGTACTTTTTCATCAAGCAGAACTAGGAGAAGGAATACTGTCGTAATCATAGATAAGTCGGTCATGATGGTGTAGCGGCAAAGCGCTGGCCTCCAAGTGAAACTTACACAGTATCTAATCTCGGTCGGAGAACGAAAAATTTCAGTCTGCCGTCGATGTGAGCTTTCACTTCTCACAGCTGGAAAGATTCCTAAACACCGACCAGCCCTAATTCCACGGATTCTGTCTCGATTCCACGAATTTTGTCGCCCAGAATGTACCCACGTCAGCCGCCTATTCTTTGGTACTCACGTAACCTTGGACCGACGTCACCAAGCTCAGCTGCATGAATGGTTGCAGCAGAAATAGGGGCAGCCAGTCTGGAAGGAGAATTTGTACGCCTGTGTATCGATGTCAGTAGATATAACTTACGCGAATGAGGGACATTTCAATAATTATAGGTCTGTATCTGTATCTGTATCACACGCACACACACACACACACACACACACACACACACACACATACCTATGCCAGAGGGAGGACTCGACGTCGCGCAGGAGTCCCCGAGCGGTCTGGAGCGCCACGTTGCGGATCGCGCGGCCTCCCGCGTCGGAGGTTCGAATCCTCCCTCGGACATGGATGTTTGTGTTGTCTTTTGTATAAGTTGGTGCATAAGTATTTTGTAAGTGTAGGGACTGATGACACCGCAGTTAAGTCCTATAAGCTTTACAAACAATTGATTTTTTTTCCGAGGACTTGACGGAGAGCAGACGCGCACTCCGCGGCAAGGCGCCTTAGAGCGCACGGCCGTATCCATATGCCAAATATCAACATTATCGTAATGTACACCACGAATAATAAGTGGAAAACATGTAATAATAACACTATAAACAAACTAAGAAAAACCAGGAGCTAAGAAAAGGAAAAGAATCATGACAAGGTGTAAAAAACTGTTACAACAAGTAATAAGGGCTATACTCAGTAAGAACGACAATAAAGAAATCCCACTGATAATAGCACAGAATATGCTGAGACATGTATGGGAAAAATGACAAAAATTGCAGCGTCTTGCATACCGTGGAATATCTTTACCATTTATTTAAGCAACACGGGAGAAAGAAGAGAGGTTCAACATGAAAAGATAATTGATCTTCCACTATATTCGACGTTCTCTGTCCGTAGGTCTGTCAAATGTTGGTTGTTTCTTTCTGTTTTATTTTAGTCACTTCAGATACAGACCTATAATTATTGAAATGTCCCTCAAAATTCGTGTTGTCTTTGGCATATGTTAGTACAACCTCCTCAGTCCCTGTGTCCCCTGTAGGGGACATAAAAGGAAATAAATCTGGTGACAATATTAAAATGTTGGTCACAGCACACAAACGGAAGGTGACAGTATATCTAGTAAGTGAAAAAGACACACTACCTTGCCACTTGTTCACTCTGCAGCAGTGCTAAAGCGGCTGACAGAATGGATAGGTGGTTTGTTGGCTATGTGAGCATTCAAATTTCCATGGAACTCTTTACTTAATGTAAAATCGACCTATACTATTAATAACATAAGTAAACACAAGCATTTTAACATAAACTGCATAGTGAAATATCACATCCCATACTGACAGTTGTAGTAACTCTTGTCCTGATGTCCCCTATAGGGGTCAGGAGGTTTTGTAGATAATGAGGAGTCAGGAATTTTTTTAGGCCTTTTTGGATTATTATTAATGATAAAATACAAACAAAATGCAATTACATTGTCAAAAAATTTCACAGGACTGAGGAGATTAAGTAGTTTGTAAGTATAGGGACTGATGACCACTGCAGTTTGGTCCCATAGCTTTAGAAACATTTCAATTTTAGGTTTTTATAGGAAGTTTCCGTCATAAGATTTTTCTATATACAGGTATATTCTATGTTTATGTTCGTAAAGCTGGCAGGTTCACACTCTGAAAGTAGGATAAGACACCGACAGCTTTCAAACTGCATGCAGTTTTCCAACTGAATGTGTAATGAGCTGCTCCCTTAATGCGACTCTAGGAATGTCTGTCGGAGTCGAACATCTCGAACGATCCCGATATTGGTTTACGAAACGTGTAAATTAAGCGGGTCCTGAATATTCACCTAGTGGGATGTGGAACACAGCCTAAAAAACACTTCCAGCATGGCTGGTATACATGCTCCAGTCGCAAGGCAAAATCGAACGAGGGCCAATTTCTATGGTAGTACTACCAACATATACTTCAGTAATTATTAATTAAATTAACAGTGCAAGTATTTCTGCTCTGTATATTATTTCTCATATCTTAAGTATCTAAATTAAATTGTATTAGTGCTTCTGGAGATTCCCTTTATCATGGCGCCCACTGACTCAATGACGCTGCAGTTAAACAGCGATTCAGCGGATGGTCACCATCGCATCGTCGTCTGAGCCACCCTCATTGATTAGGGTTTAATTTAGTATGTTACTATATATAACTGTAAGCTAATCTGCCTAACAGCCACCGGTATATTAATTTACAGATACTGTTTACTGCACAATAAAAAGTCAGTACGCGCTCTAGATATGCATCTTCCAGTTTACGCCACAAGCTGCTTTATAGACTGTGCTGGAAGGTACCTTATTAGTCTCACTTCTCTCTATACCTGTTGCATTTACAAAGGGACCTTGAGAAGAGTGACAGTTATCAACCTTCCGCGTGAGCTCCAATATATTTAGCAACATCGTAGTGGACTGCTCGCGAGATATATGAAGCAACAATTAATATATTCTTTGACTCATACAGAAACGTACGCTTACGTAATTTTATCATTGTATTACTTCTTGATGCGGTGGAGTGGCCGAGCGTTCTAAGGCACCTTGCTACGGAGCACACGGTTGCTCGCCGTCGGAGTTTCGAGTCCTCCCTCTGGCATGAGTGTGTGTGTTGTCGTTAGCATAAGTTAGTTTAAGTAGTTTGTAAGCCTAGGAACTGATAACCGCAGCAGTTAAGTCCCTTACTTTACAAATATCTGAATATTTCTTGATGCACACCGCATCTCTTGTACTGTCTACCACAGGAGTTGGAAGAGCATTTCTGGGACGCTTTTGCGCTCGCTAAAAGAACCGGTAACATCCTTTTTCGGATCTTTTCTATTTCTTTCACAATTCATGTTTAGCAGTACATTCCACATACGGAGGATTCTTTCATCGATGATTAATCTTTCATCTGCTTAATTTTATGTAGTCATTCCACTTTGATCGCTTTGTACGCTTACCGTGCTGCAGTAATAAATTATACAATGAATAATCTATCTGTTGATTTCGTTTGCTTTCGACGAAGACCCTCATCATGCGCCAATTCTGTGAAGGTGAGCCTGCATTTTGCTGCAGCTTTTTGGCGTTTTGGCTTCTCTGTATATTACGCCATCATCATAAAAACATTCATGTGTCATTCGACGTTTTCCACAAGGTCAGTTAAACATACTAGGTAAGGTAATGGAAGACTCCCAAAGGTACTCCCTACAGTACGTCTACCTGTATCGTTGAGGCACGCCAAGCCACCCTACCTTAGCAACGTATGTGGTTCATGGGAATGGATGTATGAAAGTAATATGTTGACATCGAATATTAATTTAAATGTTAGGAAGTCTTTGTTAAAGGCATTTGTCTGGAGGGTAGCATTGCACGAGAGTGAAACGTGGAGGATAGAGAGTTCAGAATAAAAAGATGATAGAAGCTATTGAAATTTAATCGTACAGGAGAATGCTGAAGATTAGATAGAAAGATCGCATAACTAATGAGGAGGTATTAAACAAAATTGCGGAGAAAAGTAATTTCTGGCATATCTTGACAAAACGAAGGGATCGATTGGTAGGACATATTCTGAGACAGCAAGGAATCTCAGTTTAGCCTTGAGAGGAAGTGTGTGGGGCAAAAAGCGCACAGGGAGACCAAGAGACGAAATGTTGAAATGTTTGTAAAGCTTATGAAACTTAACTGCGGGGTCATCAGTCCCTAAACTTACAAACTACTTATGAACTAGCTTATACTAAAGACGGCACAAACATCCATGCCCGATGGGGGATTCGAACCCCCGGCGAGGAACGGCCTCACGCATCGTAGCATAGCGCCTCAATGCGCTAGACCGCTCCGCCGCGGCGCAAGAGACGAATACAGTATGGAAGTTCAAAAGGACATATGTTCAATTGTTTGTAAACCTAAGGGACCAAACTGTTGAGGACATCGCTCTCTAGATGTTGAAAGTACTTTAACTTATGCCAAGGACAACATACACGCCCAAGGCAGGAATCGACCCTGCGCCGAGAGCGGCCGCGCAGTCCGCGACATGATACCCCAGACCGCGCGTTGTTCAAATGTCTGTAAATCTATCGGACCAAACTGCGTGGTCATCAGTCCGTAGCTTACAAACTACTTAAATCTAGGTAAACTAACCTAAGGACAACACACACACCCGTGCCCCAGGGAGGACTCGAACCTCCACGGCGAGCAACCGCGCGCTCCGCAGCGAGACGCTTTAGACCGCTCGGCTATTCCACCGCGGCTGCGGCCCTTCCCGCGCGGCGAAAAGACATAGGTTGCCGTTGCTATTCAGAGATGACGAGGCTTGCACAGCATAGGGTGGCGTGGAGAGCTGCATCAAGCCGGTTTGTGAACTGAAGACCACAAAAAAATTAATCAAAAACCTGTCGTGCTATTCCGTACTCTCGTAATTTGTTCATTAGCTAGGTTTCCAGAATTCGAGGAACACTGGTGGCTCTCTGGAGGTCTTCCAAGTTATTCGTCACAATAGCGACTCAAAAAAAAAAAAAAAAAAAAAAAAAAAAAAAAAAAAAAAAAAAACAGAAGTTCTTTGGAGGAAGAAATAAAGAAAGAAAGAAATGAACGGCCGGGAGGAAAGTGGAGGCGGGGCATGGCCGAGGTTGGGCGGGTTGCCCACCTGAAGCAGCAATAATATTTATACAGAGGCTGCGTCTGCGGCGCGAGTGTTGGGCGAACGTGCGGGCAGGTCAGTGCCGATGTCAACACGCCTTTTTACCCGCTGCCTTTGTCTCCCTCTGCACAATGAAGCCGTGCTGCCGGCCTTGGGCACTCGCATCCAGCAAAACAGTTACGCCGGGTTTACACGTGCAAGAAAAATGCTGCCACAGCAATTCAAATAGCGGCTATACACTCCGCAATCCACCCAAAGGTGCATGGCGGAGGGTACTCAGTACCACTACTAGTTACTTGATTTCCTGTTCAACTCCCATATGGAGCGAGGGAAAAGTGAATGCTTGTATGCATCCGTTCGAGCCCTAATCTCTCCGGTCTTACCTTTGTGAACATTACGCGAAGTGTAGGTTGGCGGCATTACAATAGTTCTGCAGTTCGCATCAAATCTCGGCCCTCTAAGTTTCTTCAACAGTGTTTCTCGAAAAGAACATCGCCTAAACTCCAGAGACTTTTCGGTGCGTTTCAGTAACATTCGCGCATTGATCGAATCTACCAGTTACAAACCTAACAGCCCGCCTCTGAATTGCTTCTGTGGCTTCCTTTAAACCGATCTGGTGAGGATCCCAATTCTCCTTCCCCACGACTGTCCTTATATGCTCGTTCCATTTCATATAGCTGTGCAACGTTACGCCTAGATATTTAATTGACGTGACTCTGTCAAGCGGTACACTACTAATGCTGTATTCGAACATTACTGGATTATTTCTCTTACTCACCTGCTTCACCTTACATTTTTCTACATTTAGAGCTAGCTGCCATCCCTCACACCACCTAGAAATTTGATCCAAGCCATCCTATATATATCCTACTACACACATTCAATGTCGACACCTTCCTGTACACCACAGCATCATCAGCAAACAGCCGCAGATTACAACTCACTTTGTTCGTCAGATTATTTATATAGATAGAAAACAACAGGGGTCTGTCACACTTGCTTGGGGCACTCCTGACGATACCCTATACGCTGATGAACGCTTGCACTGTGTTCTATTACTCAAGTAGTCTTCGAGCCACTCACTTATTTTGGTACCTATTCCATAAGCTCGTACTTTTGTTAGGAGTCTTTAGAGCGGTACCGTGTCAAATGCCATTCGAAAATCTAGAAAACGCAGTCTGCCTGTTGCCCTTCAACCATAGCTCGCAAGGTGCCATGAGAGAAAAGGGCAAACGGAGTTTCACGCGATCGATGCTTTCTAAAGCCGTGCTGATGCATGGAGAGAACCTTTCCCGTCTCAAGCAAATTTAAAACTGAGAATATGTTCAAAAATTATACAGCAAACTGATGTTAATGTTATAGGTGTGTAATTTTGTGGGTCCGCCCTTTTGCCTTTCTTATTTACGGGAGTCACGGGATTCCAGGGCTCGGAAATTTGCGCTGAATCAAAGATCCGCGATAAATGAAAGCTAAGAAAGGGGTCAGTTCCGTTGAGTACTCTTTGTAAAACTGGATTGTTACCCCATCTGGACCTGGCGACTTGTTTGTTTTTAACTACCTTAGCTGTTTCTCTTTACCAGCAATGCCTATGTCCTCCATTTGTGAGTTAGTGCGACCATCAAATGAAGGTATGTTTGTATGGTCCTCCAGCGTGAATGATTTCTAAAATATTAAATTCAAAACTTCGGACTTCATTTTGCTGTATTCTATCACCACACTAGATTCATCAACGAGATCCGATTTTACATCGGAAGTGGCGCGGCCTGCTACTGTTTCCACACGCTCTTGTCAGCATTCTAGTAGCATCGTTTTAAATATGGCGCCAGTTGCGGTTATTCTAACAGGTCATTCGAGCTTATGGCATCTGAATAGAGCTAAGAACTTAATAAGAATAAAAGAAAAATATAACTGATGGACATACACAGAATAGCGAATGAAACTGGTATGCCTGTATAATATCGAGGAGGTTCCTTGCGAGCACGTGGCATCGACATGTCGTGGACTCGACTAATGCATGAACAGACACCATGATCCTGCAGGGCTGTACATAAATCCGTAAGTGTACGACGGAGAGGAGTTATTTTCTGAACAGCACGTTGCAAGGCATCTCAGCCGTGTTCAGTAATGTGTACGTCTGGGGAGTTTGTGTCAGCGAAGGTGTGTAAACTCAGAAGAGTCTTCCTGGAGCCACTCTGTAGCAATCATAGGCGTATGAGGTGTCGCATTGTCCTGCTGGAATTCCCCAAGTCCGTCGGAATGCACAATGGACATGAATGGATGCAAGTGATCATCCAGGATGTCTACGTACTTGTCACCTGTCATAGTAACATCAAGACGATCCCATATCACGCCAACTGCACTCGCCCCATACCATTGCAGAGCCCCCACCAGCTTGAAAAGTCCGCTGCTGACATGCAGCTCCATGGATTCATGAGGTTGTCTCCATACCTGTACACTTACATCAGTTCGATAAAATTGGAAACGTGACTCGGTCAGACAAAGCAACATGTTTCCAGACATTAAGGCCGGCCGCGGTAGCCGAGGGGACAGAGGCGCTTCTGTCACGGTCTGCACGGCCACTGCGGTCGGGGGTTCGAATCCCCCCTCGGGCATGGATATTTGTGCCGTCCTTACTCTTAGCTAGTTCATAAGTAGTTTGTAAGCTAAGGGACTGATGACCCCGTAAGTCCCGTAAGTTCTACAAACATTTGAACATTTTTTTCAGGCATTAACAGTCCGATTTCCCATTCGAGGCGTAAAACTTTGAGTCGTGCCGCCAACGAGGATACATAGCGATGATGTTTCGTTGAATGGTTAGCATGCTGACAGTTGTTGAGGGGCCTGCATAGAAATCCGTAGCAATTAGCGGAAGGGTTGCACTTCTGTCACGTTGAACGATTCTCTTCAGTCGTCGTTGGTCTCGTTCTTGCAGGATCTTTTTCCAGCCGCAGCGATGTCTGAGATTTGATGTTTTTGCCGATTCCTGATATTCAAAGTGCACTAGTGAAATGGACGAACGAGGAAGTGCCCACCTCATCGCTACCTCGTAGATTCTGTGTCCCAGCTCTCGTGCCCCGACTGTAACACCACGTTCATTCTCACTTAAATCGTGACAACCTGTCATTGTAGCAGCAGTAGCCGATCTAACACCTGCGCCAGACACCTGCATCGCCGTAATCTAAGTGTATATCTCTGTGTTTGTATACTTACGCCTATACCAGTTCTTTGACTCTTCAATGTAGAAATTGTTTTTCAGCAGAGAAACATCACTGGTCAGAAATAAGTATAAACGAAGCAGTCATTGTAAACTAAAATTAATTCTTCTACCAATTTCGGAAAAAAGATAAATTTCATTTATGCATTGATCTGTATAGTGAGCTATGTTAAAATGTCCGATACTCGTATTAAATACTCATTACTAGCTCAAGTAAACCTGCTACTGACACTTTGTTATTTGCTATCCGGCGGTTATTTGTCAACACAGCAAACTTTGTATCTTGTACTGAAAACCACAGTGAAAGACACTGCAATATAGTAGATTTCGTTTACTAAGGGATACAATCATTCTGAAATTATAAAGCGACGAGATACCTTGTCACTTCCTTTCTGAAATCCACCTGGCAAGTGCGTAAGAGCACTGAAGATGCAAAGACCAGAAATTGAACATACTACCAGCATTGCTTTAATTTTCACCATTTTTAGAATTAAATAAGCTGCTGTGTAACTGCAAATCACCTTTCAGTATTCGCTCAATAATAACACTGTTTTTAATTGCACACAAATACGTATATGCATGATATAACAAAAGCCTCATATACATGACTGAACCATTATGTACTCGTGTAGGTTTTATGGAGGTTTCCAAAGTCGCACTACCGTATCACTTTAGCACAACAAAACGAACTTATAAGCATGCATTTAGGAGAGGTTTTTAATTTGAAGTGCTTTTGAAACTGCATATTTCAAGTAATATGTAGGCATAATACACAAAAACACCCTTTACGGCTTTAGGTTCAGAAGCCTTTAATTCAATATGGCAGCTGTTTGTTTTTATTTCTGAGCAAAGCGGCATCACAAAAGTTACATTGAATTTGAAATGTTTGTCAAGCTTATGGGACTTAACTGCGGGGTCATCAGTCCCTAAACTTACAAACTACTTATGAACTACCTTATACTAAAGACAGCACAAACATCCATGCCCGAGGGGGGATTCGAACCAACGACGGGGAACGGCCTCGGTGCATAGCGCCTCAACACAAAGTTAAAATCGCGAACGATTGTTCACCCAGATTAACTTTGCTATTTAAACATCTGATGAGAAACATACATCGCTTACATTCATGAAAACAAAAATCAAATGTTTGTAAATCTATCGGACCAAACAGCGTGGTCATCAGTCCGTAGCTTACAAACTACTTAAACCTAGGTAAACTAACCTAAAGACAACACAGACACCCATGCCCCAGGGAGGACTCGAACCTCCACGGCGAGCAACCGTGCGCTCCGCAGCGAGACGCTTTAGACCGCTCGGCTACTCCACCGCGGCTCATGAAAACACTTTCGTCATGTAGCCTGGAAGCCTACAAGATGTACTGGATCATTCAACATTGAAGATGAATGTTGATGATGCACTTTCCAGTGTATTTTTATACTGTCTTCACGGGAATTAATTTCTCTGATATTTTCGCTCAGATAATTGGAATTTTCATGTACGATTTATTACATTTTTATCCGTCTATAAAAGAACTTTTTAAAATTATTTAAAAGACATTACTCGAAAGTAGGACCGAACCTGGATCGCCAGCAATGGTAGCGAATTGCTAGAGTCATAACCATTTCATTGAGCTGCCATACCACACAAATTGACCAGTATATGCGGTCCGCGTCAAATTTTTCTGCCCTTTTTCTCGGAACTTTACAGCTTTTATGGTTGGACACTCTTGAGGTATGCTACTAACTTGCCGAGTCTCATCCCGAACCGAATTTCCGAGACCGTAAAGCGGCCTGTTAGTTGAAACGGTAACTGGATATATTTACTCCTTCCGGGTATATTCGGAGTGGCTTGACTCAGCCACCAAAGCACTTGTGTGTGTGGACGGTGTCCTTGACGTAGCGTCTCTGCTTACCCCGGAATTTGACTTACGCGATCTGGGTAAACCACAGCACATCTAACTCTGGACTACAGGGCGAGGATTTCAGCCGCCCTCCCCCTAGTGCGGCGAGGAGTGAGTATCGCTGCATTACTGAAATACTCTGTAAAATATAAGTGGTGTTCTCATGACACTCAAATATATAACGTGTATATGTGGAATTTGGTGTATTATCCGTGGTTGCAAATTAGTCTAATCCCGAGGCGTACGCTCCCCAGTCTCTGATGAATTCTGTTTTATATTCCTTGTTCCTATATTTGATATCACGTAATATTTATTAGCTATAAGTATTTTATTTCTGCAGACAATGAGATTGATATTATATCATTCTTCGAACTATTTGCATTGTGATCTTCCTGCATAAATGATTTCATATGTCGCGGTGGAGTGGCCGAGCGCTATAAAGCGCCTTGCTGCGGAGCGGGCTGTTGCTCCTCGTCGGAGGTTTCAGTCCTCCCTCGGATGTGTATGAATGTGTGTGTGTGTGTGTGTGTGTGTGTGTGTGTGTGTGTGTGTGGGTGGGTGGGTGGGTGTGTGGGTGGATAGGTGGGTGTGGGTGTGTGTGTGAAAGAGAGAGAAAGAGAGTTGTCCTTAGGTTAGTTTAAGTTAGTTCGTAAGCCTAGCGATTGATGACAACAGTAGTGATGTCCCATAAAGATACAAACATTTGAATAATTTTTTATTTCATATTCGTTACACGTTTTTGGAAGCGTATACATGAATTTTTTGCGTTTACACCTTCAGGAAAGTTATTATAGGGACTTTAATATAATAACAAAATCATAATTATGTTAGTGTTTGTTCCTCCTCGTCCCGTTCGTAGAATATACGAAGTCCTCGGGGGTAAATAATGATAAACCTCAATTTTTGTTTGTAAAGCTTATGGGAATTAACTACGGGGACATCAGTCCCTAAACCTACAAAGTTCTTATAAACTACCTTATACTAAAGACGTCACAAACATCCATGCCTAAGGGGGGGATTCGAACCCCCGACGGGAAACGGCCTCGCGCATCGCAGCATAGCGCCTCAATGCGCTTGGCCACTCCGCCGCGGCCTCAACATTTGTATTTTTAATGTATTTGGTACAAACAATCATTTCCGACAGAATGTTTCATTTTCTTCAAGTAGCAAATGAATCTGCAAAGAGATGGCAAATATAGATATTATTAAAACATGTAATAGAAATATTTTTCAAACATACAAGTCGTATCTCAGCACTTTATAAATAAGGGTTATCATTACTTTCCCCCGTGGTCTTCGTACATGAAATGACACAAAAAAAAACAAAAACAAAAAAAACAACAACAAAAAAACAAAAAAAAAAACACAAAAAAAGCAACCTAAGAAAGTAGATTTGGTTGAGTTATATGTTACGTCTGCTGCAGAGTTTTAATTGAAAGTTGTTCTGCAATACTGAAGGATATTTATAGACGAAACGACTTCAGTTTCAAATGTCTCTTTGCAGCTAGCACTTGTCAGGCTTTCGTGTTGCCGGTTAACTAAGATATTTTTATGGCAGATTACAGTAAACATGTCTTTGGGAACGACAGTTTTAATGATAAATAATATATATCATCTTCTTCTCTGGTGAGCAGCTTTTGACATCAATATACTTCTCAGATTTGTGATAAGAGTATTTATTATGAATCTGAGTAGCGAATATGTTGTGATGATAGTATAAGGATACTTAGCTCTTTGAACAAGAGGTTACAGAATCATTATCACTAAATGACCTAGCGTTCTATGACACCTTGCTGCTGACCGCGCGTCGCCGTCAGAGGTTCGAGTCCTCCCTCGGGCATGGATGTGTGTGTGTGTGTGTGTGTGTGTGTGTGTGTGTGTGTTTTGTCCTTACCATAAGTTAGTATAAGATAGTTTAAGTAGGTTGTAAGCCTAGGGAGTGATAAACACAGCAGTTAAGTCCCTTACATTACAAATATTTTAAAGACTACAGTTCATTCCTACTACTCAGTTTTGTGCAACAAATGCATTTACCATTGTAAATATAGAACGAAACGCTAATTTCTTTTCCAGAGCTAAAGCTGTCTCGTGTTTATGAGCTGCAGGTACAATGGTTGTTACTACGTGGACTGTATGGACGTGAATCACTGTCTATCCTGTTTGTACGTATGGTACATTTACAATGTGAGACATCGAAAGTCCAGAAGGATACGTGCCGCGTGTTCTGACTAGAGCAGACCGTTGCAACGAATCGGCAATTAGTGTGACCGTCAGTAGCAAGAATCAAAGAGAAACTCGAGTCGGCGACAACGCAGCTGAAGTGACACATCGGTTTCCTATCCGTCGGCGTGAGCTGACATGAGTCACCAGCGTTGCGCTCTTCGGTAACCCTTTCCGTCCTCCAGAACGCATAATAAGGGGACAACCTATCCGACGACAGCAGGAGAGTCATCGAGCCACCAACGCAACAACCACCACGTCCGCCGCCGCTTCTTATTATGATGATACACTGAAATCACAACCTTCTCTTTAAGCTGCAATAAAACAAAGAAGAATGAAATATTTGGTAGGATGCAGACCGAACATACATTATCGTTAAACAGTATTATCTATGGATAATAATTTCTTTAGGAGAAAATTTAAATGAAATCGTAATTTCCAAATTTTCGTAATGTGGCCTTTATTTTCTTATATACATTATAAAAATGAAATGTTCAAATGTTTGTAAATCTAAGGGACTTAACTGCTGCTGTTATCAGGATTACAAACCACTTAAACTAACTTATGCCGAAGACAACATTCACACCCGTGCCCGAGGGAGGACTCGAACCTCCGACGGCGAGCAACAGCGCGCTCCGCAGCAAGGCGCCTTAGAGCGCTCGGCCACTCCACCGCGCGCGCGCTCGTGTGTGTGTGTTGTCCTTTGCGTAAGTTAAAGTAGTTTGTAACTCTAGGGACTGATGACCACTAAAGTTTGGTCCCATAGGTTTACAAACATTTGAACATTTGATTTGATGATTGGTACCTCTGTTGGCAGCGGCCGGACCTAAGTTGTCAACAAAGAACTGTGCAACTGGTGATGTCTTCATAATATTTTGGGCTCTCTTTTACAGAATTGTGGTCCTCTGTTCCGACGCCGGCCGCGGTGGCCGAGGGGACTGAGGCGCTCCAGTCACGGTCTGCACGGCCACTACGGTCGGGGGTTCGAATCCCCACTCGGGCATGGATATTTGTGCCGTCCTAGTTCGTAAGTAGTTCATAAGTAGTTTGTAAGTTTAGGGACTGATAACCCCGTAGTTAAGTCCCATAAGCTTTACAAACATTTGAACATTTTTCTGTTCCGACTAAATTGATCATTTAGCGCAAATGGTTACGTCCGGCTATTTGGAGGGCAAAGAACGATGGATTTTGTTAGAGTGAAAATGCGGAACACCATGGTGCCACAATTGTTCGCTAGTGGTTACTAGAACAATTTGTAGAATTCCAGCGAATGATTTGGCCATCATATCGCCCGACGTCAACCCCATCGAACATGACCGAAAGGTAAGTTTGCGGACAAAATCCTGCGCAGGCAACACTTTTGCAAACCTGGACGGATGTAAAGGCTGCATCTATCAATATTCCTGCAGGGAACTTCCAACGACTTTTTAAGTCCATGGCATGTCGAGGTTCAAAAATCAAATGTTTGTAAATGTATGGCACTTAACTACTGTGGTCATCGGATACAAATTACTTACATCTACATCTACATACATACTCAGCAATCCACTGTAAGGTGCGTGGCGGAGGGTACACTGTACCACTACTAGGCATTTCCTTTCCTATTCCACTCCCAAATAGAACGAGGAAAGAGGAATGCCTATATGCCTCCGTACGAGCCCTAATTTCTCTTATCTTGTCATTCTGATCACTACGCAAAATGTAAGTAGGCGGCAGGAAGATCGTACTACACTCAGCTTCAAATTCCGGCCCTCTAAATTTCCTCAACAGAAATTCACGAAAAGAACGTCGTCTTTCTTCCAGCGATCCCCAACTGAGTTGCCGGAGCATTTCCGTGACACTCGCGCATTGGTCGAACCTACCAGTAACAAACCTAGCTGCTCGCCTCTGAACTGATTCTATGTCTTCCTTTAAACTGATCTGCTGCGGGTCCCAAACACTTGAGCAATACTCAAGACGTGGTCGTACAAGCGTTTTATACGCGGTCTCCTTTACATATGAAGTACATCTTCCCAAAATTCTCCCAATAAACCGAAGTCGGAAGTCCGCCTTACTCACAACTGTGCTTACATGATCGTTCCATTTCATATCGCTCTGCAATGCTACGCCTAGATATTTGAACGACGCGACAGCATCAAGAAGCTCACTACTAATGCTCTATTCGAACATTATGGGATTCTTTTTCCTACTCATGCGCATCACCTTACATTTTATCTACATTGAGAGCTAGCTGCTATTCTTTGCACCAACTCGAAATTTTGTCTATGTCATCCTGTATGCTATTACAGTCAGTTAAAGACGACACCCTCCTATACACCACAGCATCATCAGCAAACAGCCCCAAATTACAACTTACTCTGTCAATCAGATCATTTATATAGATAGAAAATAATAGCGGTCCTATCACACTCCCCCGCGGCACGCCTGACGATACACTCGTCTCGGATGAACACTCGCCGTCGAGAACAACGTACTGCGTTCTGTTACTTAGGAAGTCTTCCAGCCAGTCACAAATCTGTGAACCTATTCCATAAGCTCGTATCTTCGTTAGCAGTCTGCAGTGAGGCACCGCGTCGAATGCCTTTTTGAAGTCGAGAAAAACACAATCCGCCTGTTGCCCTTCATCCATGGCTCGCAAGATGTCATGTGAGAAAAGGGCAAGCTGAGTTTCACATGATCGATGTTTCCTAAACCCGTGTTGATTCTTAGAAAGAAGCTTTTCCGTTTCAAGGAAATTTACTATATTCGAACAGATTCTAGCTTAAACCTATTCATGCCTGAGGGAGGACTCTAACCTCCGGCGGGAGCGGCAGCTTGTTCCCTGACATGGTGTCTAAAATCGCACGGTTATTCCCGCGGAGCTACGTCGAGGAGCTGCACTTCGACGGTCGAGAGGAGGGCGAATACGACATTAGGAGGTATCCTATGACCTTTGTCATACATAGTGTATATGTGGCTGGCTGAATGTAGTAAGGCTCGACTTATCGCTGCACGACATCGTTTAGCACGTATCAAAGAATGAAAGACACAATAAGGGACCTACGTATCCTGACATCTCCTGCCCTTGGACAAAACAAGAATTTGATGGCGTGTCTAAATTGAAGCAAGGAAATGCAAATAAGCAAGCGAGGAATGGTTAACTCCCTCTATAAACTTTCTTTGCCTCTGCGAATCCGAAGCGGTAGGTCCCAACTCGGACGTCCTTTGATATCTGGGCCACCCATCGCTACAGAGCGGCCGCTATGTTTTTCATTCAGAGGCCCTCGACGAACCTGTCAATTTGCTTAAAGCCCAAAGGAGGTTCGATAATTTGACGTCGGTCGCCACTGTTAGATTTCTTTTGACGGCGGCCGTGAATCAAAAATGCGAGTGCGTGTGGCTGAGATTATAAACAGAGATAGGATTGAGGAGGAGGAGGCGTGCGCTGTAACTGTGCACTTGGCCGGCGATCGGGGATGGGGGCGCTGTGTCAGCCGAGATGCGGGCGCTATCGCCACGCATCGCTATTCCCTACCGGCCTGCCAGCGATCTGCGCTTCATTGATTCTTTCCGACGTGCCCTGTGTTAACTGAACATCTGCACCGTGCTGCCGCCAATTCTGAAATCGGCAGCGGAGATACCGACCAAATAATGTTTTCGAGGCTTTTAAGCACTCATCTATATTAGACTTGCGCATAATAGTTCGCGCTCGGGAGTGCTCACTTTAGCAGAGCCGCGAACTAGTTCGTTCTTTTAGTTCGTCTGCTCCCAGTGACGGCTGAGCGGCTTGGTCTGCGCATGCAGGTGGAGGGAGAAGTTCCCCCAACTAGCTGATTCATGCGCTTGCTGCTTGAGCCGCTAACGGTATCACGCAAACCAAAAGAAACAGTTTGTGGATAATTTCTCGCTTTTAAGTTTAGAGTTATCTCTATATCTTGGCATTATGGAATTTATTTGTCAGATATTGCAGAGTGCAGAATACTTCAAAGCAGAAATTTTATAGCACTGAACTATGTAATTTAGCAGGCAGACGCTAACCTCGAAATGGCTCTCAACCGCAGAAGGCAAACACGTGATTTTTAATTCTGTTCGCGACCCATCGCGCATATTTTAGTTCGCGACCTATCGCGCATATTTTAGTTCGCGACCTATCGCGCATCTTTTAGTTCGCGACCTATCACGCATATTTTAGTTCACGACCTGTCGCGCATATTTTAGTTCCGGACCTATCGCGCATATTTTTGTTCGCGACCGGTAGCTCTCCTTTTAGTTCGCGGCTCGGCCGCGAAATAGGTCGCTCTTTTTAGTTCGTACGCTCGTTTTGGCTTTTGCTACCGCTACTAAAACTACAGCTGAGCTGCATCTCAGCTCGAAATGACGGCTACTGGCAGAAGGGAATCACGCGATTCTGTGCGCTCTCACGTCCTCTCGCTGTTACCCGCCAGTCTTCGGAAAAGGAGTGGACGAACTAAGAGGCGAGGGATCTGTGAACTAGTTCGCGTAGTTCGCCTGTGGGAGCGCTCTTCCGAACTATTTCCTTCGCGAACTACACAAGACTAATGTATATATATATATATATATATATATATATATATATATATCTACATAAATACTCTGCAAGTCACATTGAAGTGCATGGCAGAGATTTCATTTAACCGCTTTATGATATTTCTCTAATAGCTCGCGGGGAAAAGGAACACCTAAATCTTTCCGTTTTCGATCTGATGTCTCTTATCATCATGATCGTATTTCCTCTATGTAAGTGGGTGCTAACAAAATATGTTAGCATTAGGAAGACAGAGTTTGTGAGAGAAATTTCACTAATAGTTCTCCTCGCAACAAATAACGCAGTTCTTTTAATGATTTCCACCCCAACTCGTGCATCGTTTCCGTGACATTCTCCCCTATATCGCAATAATACAAAACAAGCTGCCATTCTCTGAACTTTCTCTAAATCAGCCCTATCTAGTGTTGATTCCACAATGCGCAACAGTAATAAAAAAATGGACGCACAAGTGTAATGTACGCAGTATCTTTAGTAGAACTATTACGTCTTCTAAGTGTTCTGCCAATGTAACGTATCCTTTGGTTCGCCTTCCCTACAGTATGTTCTATGTGTTCTTTCTAATTTAAGTAGTTCGTAATTGTTACTCCTAGGTATTTAGTTGAATTTACGGGCTGTATATTTGACTGATTTATCGTGTAAATTATGTTTAACGGATTTCTTTTAGTGGTCATATGGATGAATTCACACTTCCCATTATTTAGGGTCAATTGCCAATTTTCGCACCATGCAGATATCAAAACCATTTTGCAGTTGCTTTTGATCTTCTGATGACTTTACTAACCGATAAATGACACCCTTTTCCGCGAACAGTCTAAGATAGCTACTCAGCTTCTCTCCTAAATCGTTTATAAAAATAAGAAACAGTAGGGAGCCTATAACACCTGACGAATGCCAGATATCGCTTCTGTTGTACTCCATGACTAATCGTCGATTACAACGTACGTCGTCCTTTCTGACAGGAAATCAAGAACCCAGTCGCACAACTGTGGTGATACTCAATAAGCACGAAATTTGGTTAGAAGATTCATGTGTGTTATAGTGCCAAAAGGCTTCCGGAAATCTAGAAACACGGGATCTATTTGGCATCCCTTGTCGATAGCACTCATCACATCATGTGAGTAAAGAGTTGGCTTCTTTTTCTTTTCACAAGAACGATACATTCTGAATCCGTGTTGACTGTGGGTTAATAGGTCGTTCTCTTTGAGGTAGTTCATAATATTTGAGGAAACTATATCTTCTAAAATCCTGTTCCAAACCGAGGTCAGCAATATAGGCTATGCGAGTATCACTTTCTATTCTATCGTTTCCAATGTGCTGACACGCAAGGAAACCGGTATCACATTTCCATCTGTCTTATTGATTGCCACGTGCATCTTCTACCCAGAGATGTACATCTAAATTTCGAAATGAGTCACATTATTAAACTTTTTTCACTGTGGGATGTCATACAAAAATATATTTTTCTAAAGTAGCTAATTACTAAACCAATGGAAATCGAACACGCATTTTTTACGTAGGCAGGTAATATGTCTTTATGTTAGTATAACTTAAAATGAAAAATAAAAATTAATAAAAAATAAATAAAATAAATACGGGAACTTAATGTAACAACTTTTTTTTCTTGTGCTGTACGGTTCCTCGAAATCCCTAGAATTCCGGTTAGGTAGCCACCTATTAGCGAGGATGACGTTTTAGATTTTAAATTTTTCATCCATGAAAAGTTAAAAAAAGGAAAAAAAACAACAACAATAATAATAAATAAATAAATACAAGGAATGAAACTGATTCATATTATGTGCAACTCCAAATAAGGACAGCTGTTCAATTGCTCTCGTGGATAGGTTGCGATACAGCTCAGGTTGCAGAATTGAAAATACATCAGTTCATACAGTTGTGGAGTGGCCGAGCGTTCCAAGACGCCTAGCTGCGGAGCGCTCTGCTGCTCGCCGTTCAAAATGTTCAAATGTTCGTTAAGCTTATGGGACGTAACTGCGGGGTCATTAGTCCCTAAACTTACAAACTACTTATAAACTACCTTATACTAAAGACAACACAAACACCCATGCCTGAGGGAGGATTCGAACCCCCGACGGGGAACGGCCTCGCGCATCGGTGCATAGCGCGCGCGCGCATACGCACACACACACACACACACACACACACACACACACACACACACGTGTGTGTAAGTTTTGTATTAGTTAGATTATTTTTATTGTTATTATTTTTTGTGAAATATTTGCAGAAGTGAAATACAGGCCAGAGCGCCTTTTGCTTTTATGATTTCTCCTAATTCTCGACCTTTTTCGCAGACCTTTGCAAGGAAATACGATTACGGCAGAAATTCATATATTCGGGAGGGGGGGAGAGGCGAGTTCGCAAATAATGAAATCAATCCCAATAATCATAAATCACGTTTCTATTATCATTTTTTTAAATTTCTTTATAAAAAGAAATGTATTTCCCTGCGATATGTTCATTCCTAGATGAAACCTAAACCCCAAACCATTCTCCTAACGTCCACTAAATGACTTACAGCTAAAGAATATGACGGTAGAATCATATGAATAATTATGTATTTAGACGTGTGTACCAACTTTCAGAGTCAAAATATGGGAAAAAAGTCAAACAAAAGTTTCTTGATATTAAATTCTGAACAACATTTTACTTGAAATTTTTCTTTTCAGTCAGACGCATAATAGCCGAAATAGGGCATAGAGCCAACCTGTAGCTGCCCCCGGTAATGCCGCCAGAGGGAGGTAGTGGTCGCTACCGACGTCTGGAAAGTCTGCTGCCGCTGGTTGAACGGCGCGACCTAACAAGTGGGAAATATCTCTGAAACGGTGTGAGATACGGAGAAAATATAACAGAGCAAAATTGTGGAGAATTTTATCCTGTACGAGTCCGTTTAGTCATTTTTCGTTTCAGATGAATAGTTAAGGCGTTATTTGTAATTAAATTTCGAGATATGAATATGCTATCGCAAACGGCCCTTTTTTTGGTGTTACTAACCTAAAGTGAGCCAACAAGATAATGTGCTTTTACGAGCAGGGAGGGGGTACCAAAAAGAGCGACGCCGAGCGGCGGGGAGAAAGGGGGGGGGGGGTACTATTAAATTTGGTAAACCTCTTTCATCCACGTAATCCAGCTGCGTAGGTTTTCTAAGCAGCTTGCTCAGTTGTGACTTTATATTAGAATGACAAACATCTTTGTTCACCCTCAGCCATGTTCAATCTGGATTTGTATTACTTCTCTATACAGATTGTCTTCAGATATATTGTACAAAATGCCTGAATATTTCGTTCACATTTTCGATCGTTCCTACGTCAGTCTGAATGACCGGATGTAACTGATTTTGTACATTCATCATTTTGAGTGTTTCCTTTGTTCTTGTTCAAATGTTTGTTAAGCTTAAGGGACTTAACTGCGGGGTCATCAGTCCCTAAACTTAAAAACTACTTATGAACTAGCTTACACTAAGGACGGCACAAATATCCATGCCCAAGGGGGGGATTCGAACCCCCGACCGTATTGGCCGTACAGACCGTGACTAGCGCGCCGCAGTCCCATCGGCCACCGCGGCCGGCCCTTTGTTCTTGTTCTTGATTGACGGCACTGCTGATGGTTATTATTAACGTAGTTGAAACCGATACACAAAGTTGAATAAACTTGCTGAAATATATTTTTGTATTAAGTATTTTATGGTCGTGGTGCGCACTGCTCGTAATGGAGTCTTCATTTCTTTTGTTCGTCATACAACGCGAACCAACTGGCTGCGTGAGGAGGAGAAGAAGCAGCAGTTGCATTCTGTGTCAGATGGAAATGGCGTTGGATTGTAGCAGGTTCTTACATCGCCAGGTAACCATTAGCAGCAGACGACAGAGAAGGCCGGAACCGAGTTAGCAGAAAGGCAGGCCAGTGGGGAAATAAAAGCAAGCGGCCAAAGCAAACTGAGGCGCGCAGTGTAAGTGGTCCGTCCCGGCACCCACCAACTTTTTCTCTTTTCCCTCTTTTAAAGAAAAAAAAAGAAAAAGAAAAAGCCGTGGAGTGGTGCCAGGGAATGGCGCACACATGCTCCCTCCCCCACGCTCGAGTATTTGATCGCCGGCTAGAATACGGGCAGGAGAGGGGGAACGGGAAGGAATCTGGCCATCCTCATACACCACCTGAAGGTGCCTAGTGATTGCAGCTCGTTGTTTACACGTGCTAAGTGGCTCGTACCAGCTCCCGTGGTGCGGTACAACTGGACTTTGAGGTAATTACGAGGGGGAGTAGGAAAATAAGTTTCCCTGTCGACTGTGGGCAGAGTTGTGTATTAAACGACAAAAATAGAATGAGACATTAAAGATAAGACATTTATTTATTTTTCTACATAATTTCCAAGTACACTGCGACATTTGCCACTGTAGTTTTGTTGCTGGACTTTTTGAAGGATGCAACCTTCAGTGGACCACTCAGCCGAAGTTGAAAGAAGTGATTCGGAAAAAGCGGCCTGGCCTTCTCAGATCTGTTGGATGACAATGCGAGACCACACTCGGCGACGGCAACGCAAAACCATATTGCGACTCTTGGTTGGGAACGCCTACACCATCCGCCATACAGTCCTGAACTAGCACCAGGTGACAGCCATCTGTTTTCATCTCTAAAGAAGACTCGGTGGGAGGCGCTTTGGAAGCTATGCTCACGTCAAACAATCCGTTCAACGATTCTTCCCTGTGCAACGCCCTGATTTTTTCCTGGAAGACTGTTGGAAGCTTATAAAGCGGTATGACAAATGTCTGAATGTACTTGGAAATTATGTAGAAAAATAATGATACGTCTTATCTTTAATTTCTCAGTCTATTTTTTTTCCTTTCATATGAAACTCTGACCACATTAAATAAGCGAAAATAATTTTGCATCTCTCCCTCATAGTTCGAGTCCTTGCGCGAGACAGTGGCCTTGCGAGTGGCCTACGTAGACGGTAAAGGACGTGGTTACATTAAACTCTTGGATATTAATGTTGCAACACTAGAAACTATAGTAAATGCAATTGAATCAATGGTTTTTTAAAGTGCTGAAGTCAGCATGCTCTAACTTCCGCAAAATTACATTAAAAAACAGTTTTGCCTAAACATTTTCAGCATGAGAGATGTAATCATCTTTTCCCCTAGTTACCTGTTGGGAAAATATATATTGTATAAATTCAAAAATTTCTCTCACGAGTGGAATGCCTTTCAGTTATTTATTTATAAAGTTCCCACCAAGGTAATAATTGTACTATATTCTACTTTATTGGTTTTTGTAGCAGTGCGCATGCGCTAGCCGAAATACGCAGCGATGCTACGCGTGCACCCGTAGCTGGAGATACGCGTATTATGTATCCCGACTGGACGCGACGCCAGCTGCGTCGGTGTGAAATGCCCCATTTGATTACATCACAAGCTACATCTGCGACGTCTTTCTGAAGACTAGCCGTCCTCACACGGAACGTGTTGTCCTAACGTGGCGCAGGCCAGATGTGCTGCCTGTCTTGCTTCAGAACGCTCTGAAACGACCTGCTACATCCCACGGAACGTGCTGCTCATCGTGATTTGCGACCGCAGCGCTGTCCAGCGACCGTTGCGGGCTGACGCGTAGATCATTGTTTTTACAAAGATGGATGTGCGTAAAATTATATGGTATCTGATAGCGAACGCCGGAAAAAAACTGAATACTGTAGCTCTCTTATGCTTACACGTTCCATGCAATACTCTTCCAGAAATTTTAATTTTTTTCTTCAAGAAACACAAAGACTGTACATTAATAGAAAGCTTTGATAATGACAGCGAAATATACGACCAAATCACTTTTGGAAAAATATCATAAAAAACTGTAAACCGTGAAATCAATCTGCTCCAGTTCCACTTGTCTTGCTCTCTTATATTCCTATTTTTCACAATGTACATATTCTGCATATCCAAATGTTTACTTTGGCATTCCTTCGAAGATAATACGTTCTGCCTGATAAATTCTACTTGGTCATGCACGCGGGACAACGCCTCAGCTCAATGTTCGTTGTGATAATTTTTGCTTTTAGTATGCCACGGTGGAGTATCCGAGCGGTCTAAAGCGTCCCGCTGCGGAGCGCGCGGTTGCCCTTTTGGAGGTTCGAGACCTCCCTGGGGCATGGGTGTGTGTGTTTGTCCTTAGGTTAGTTTACCTAGGTTTAACTAGTTTGTAACCTACAGACTGCTGACCACGCAGTTTGCTCCGATAGATTTACAGACATTTTAGCTTTTAGTATTGCACGTAAACACTTTTGCTCGTTTACTTCATCCGCTTCCATAACCACTCTCTCCCTACACTGTGAAACTGAACTATTCCAGCACTGTACTGAACTGCAACAGAACTCAAAAACCGTGGCGAAGACCGAATGACGTATGATACTGTCACGAAGTTCATTGGTACCGGTGCCCTTGCACGAAAAACTCAAGTTCTCTCGTGGGTAGAGTTCGTTTTTGTTTGTAGTAAATAACATCGAATACTGGTTATTATAATTATATTAAATTAACAAATAAATTACATAAACCGTAATTAAACCAAATCGTTAAAAAACATCGCCGAAGGTGTAGATGCAACCTGTTAAAAATGTTCAAATGTTTGTATAGGTTATGGGACTTAACTACGGGGTCATCAGTCCCTAAACTTACAAACTACTTATGAACAAGCTAACACTAAGGACGGCACAAATATCCATGCCCGAGAGGGGATTCGAACCCCCGACCGTAGTGGCCGTGCGGGGCCGGCCAAACCTGTTATTTACATCGCTTTGCCTCCATAGTTCGTAACGCTAACCACCACGCTAATCCGTCGTCTTGAAAAGAAATAACGAATATTACACTTAAATTAATAAGAAAGCACCAGAAACATTAAGGAAACAAAAAAGGAAAAAATAAAAACTTTTCAGAAGCATTGGGCCGAGAACCCGGAATACTCGGAACTAATGCGCCGCAGCTTGCCGCGCCACCAACTACGCTATTTCTCCTCGCGCTGTATTCCTCCTATACTATGCACCTTTAACACGTTGTGATATTTATATATGACAAAGTATCATAAAGACGCTCGTTTGATGAAATGGCGTTGAACCGTAGCACAGGAACGATATTCTTTCACGGGATACAAATTATAACACTAACGTTAAATTCTATATGCTTTAAAGCTATGAATATACAGTTTCCGCTAATTTATTGTAACAAAACATAACTAAAATGACGCGTTTTTGAAAGTTCTTCAGTTTCCTGGCACTTTAAAAAGATCATATTTATACATCGTATGCTAAAAGAAAAGAAGGCACGAAATGCGTAGTTCCGTTCGTAATATGGCGGATCAAAAGTTCTGCTTGTCACGTGAAAACCAGGTCGCTTCTCGCTGGCCACGTTCCACACCATGAAGCACAAATCTAACATGCCAGATCCTTCGTTCCACGCTTCGCAAGCCAGTGGAACGTGGAATTCCACGCTGCAACGGCACCACGTCGTCCTCTACGTGTGTTTCCACGGCCCGTGAGAGGACGGCATAAGCTCGAGATACGCTAAGCCGGTGTGAAATGACCTTAAGGCGTCATGCTACGGACTAGGCGGCCGTTTCCTTTGAGGTTCGAGTCCTCCCTCGGACATGTGTGTGTGTTTGTGTATGTGTGTGTTTGTGTGTGTGTGTTGTCCTTAGTGTAAGTAGTTTGTAAGACTAGGGACTGTGGACTGCAGTAGTTTGGTTCCAAAGATTTACAAACATTTGTACTTTATTTTGTACACGGTGAACAAAATCACCCTTCACACATAAGCTGCATGATTGGACGGTAAAACTTCTCTTACGATTTTCTCGTAATTGCCAGAGTAGTTTTAATGGCCTACTAAAAGTGTATAAAACTTGAAGTAAATCCGGGATTGCGGTGTCGAGGCGTCCCCTTGTTAGTGGTGCCTCGCAGTGGTAAAAACTCTGGCGCGACTCTCGGGAAGCTGACTGTAGGAGGGTGAGTGTAAAATGTGTGTGATTTTTGTGTGGCGGTGGGAAGCGGTAAGTGTCCGCGGAAGATGGCGGGGATGCGCCTGCGTACGGCGTGGGCACGGGACGCATGCGCGGCCGCACAAAGGAGGGACCATTAGCCACCGCCCCGGGAGGGGCAGCCACCTCTCTAAAGGCAGGAGGGAGGGCGGCCAGCTCCTCCGAGAACTTCTTGCCGCCCAACCAGCCCTCGCCCTTTACGCCCTCCTGTACACTTCCGCCCAACACCAGCTACAAATTGCCACTATACCGGCTCCCTATGATTGGTGTTCTATAACACGAACTGCATTGTCGCTATATTACCACAATCGTGTCTCATTATTGATGGCGTCCTTTCTTTTGCTCAGCTTTTACATACATCTGATCTTCAGAATTTCAAAAGATTCTACGCTTTGCCTGTCAGAATTGCTTATCAATTAATGATATTCCTCCGCAGTTGCTTATGTTTAACTTTATTACGAGCATACCACTGGCGTCGCTTTTATATTAGGTCTGTACCTAGTGTATGTGTTACTACATAGTAATCTAATATACGAGGTTTGGAACTTAAATAGTGGCAACAATGCTGTGGAGACACTACGCAATGAAATCTACTATTGTCGCTTATAGCTAAAAAAATGTTCAAATTTTTGTAGAACTTATGGGACTTAACTACGGGGTCATCAGTCCCTAAGCTTACAAACTACTTATGAACTAGCTAAGACTAAGGACGGCACAAATATCCATGCCCGATGGGGGATTCGAACCCCCGACCGTAGTGGCCGTGCAGATCGTGACTGGAGCGCCTCAATCCCCTCGGTCACCGCGGCCGGCTCGCTTATAGCACACGTTGCCGCGGCATAATAGCCGTGCGCACTAAGGCGCCCAGCTGCGGTGCGCACGGCCATTCGTCGTCGGGGTTTCGAGTCCTCCCTCTGGAATGGGTGGGAAATTGAAAAAAGAACACCATGAATTCGTCGACCCAGCAAAGGGAAATTTTATTGACCCATTCTTGAGAATGTATATAACACACGATCACACAGAGCCATACACACATGAGTACAGTCACCAGAGCGTGCGCAATGTCGACGCTAGTACCGTCTATACCCCCCCTCCCCCTTTTGCAGCAGTGCAAGCTTCTATTCTGCCGCGGAGACGATCGTAGAGGTGGCGAATGTAGTCTTGCTGAGTGCCCTGCCATTCAGTTTCCACTTGGTGCATCAGTTGGACCAGATTTCGTGCCGGTCGTGCAGCCCGCGCAATATGAAATTTCATTGGGTCCCAAACATGATCAATGGAAGACAGATCTGGGGATCGTGCTGCCTGGGGTAGTTGATGTACACCTTGAAGAGGACGTTGTGAGGTTTGTTTGTTCAAATGTTAGTAAATCTATCGGACTCAACTGCCTGGTCATTAGTCTGTAGCTTACAAACTACTTAAGCTAAGGTAAACTAATCTAAGGAAACATAAACACCCATGCCCGAGGGAGGACTCGAACCCCCCGACGGTGAGCAACCGCGCGCTCCGCAGCGAGGCGCCTTAGACCCCTCGAGTACTCCACCGCGGCCGTTGTGAGACACGGGTTCCATGTGGACGTGCATTGTCCTGTTGGAAAAGCATATCACCTTGTTAGTGCATGTAAGGTAGCAAGACGGGTTGAATGGTGGTTTTAGTGTACCGTGCAATGTTCAATGTTCACTCAACGATCACCAGAGAAGAATGGCCAGTGTAGTATATGGCTCCCCACAACGTGCAGCTGGGTGTCGGCCGCGTGTGCCTCCGCTGTATACACTCCAGATTTTCGCGCTTACCTGCACGGCGCCGCACACTCGTACGACCATTGTTGTCACCTAAAGAAGAAGCGACTCGTATCACTGAAGACGACATGTCTCCCTTAATCCTTCCATAAGCGCCTATCGTGTCATCACTGGAGGCGAGCTGATCGATGGTGGGGCGAGAGCGGAAGACGTCCTAGTGGCACGCATGCTCGTGCATCATGGTGATGCGAGCCATATCCTACACTGGCCGTTCTCGTCTGGCGATCGTATAGGGAACATTGAAAAGTGCACTGTACACTGAAACCATCATTCAACCCGTCTTGTAACCATTCATGCACCAACAAGGTGATATGCGTTTCCAACAGGACAACGCACGTCCAGAAGTATTCCGTACCACCAAACTTGCTATTCAAGGTGTGCGTCAACTACCCTGGCCAGCACGATCCCTTGATCTATCCCGCATTGAGCATGTTTGAGTCCTGACGAAACGTCATCTTGCGCGGTTTGCACTACCGGCACGAAATCTGCCCCAATGGAGGCACTAGGTGGAAACTGCGTGGCAAGCCATTCCGAAAGACTACATTCTATACCTCTACGATCGTCACCATGGGAGAATTATAGGTTGCTTTGCTGCTCAAGGAGATTATACACAGTACTAGCGTCAACATTGTGCACGCTCTCATGTGCGTATGGCTCTGTCTGTGAGATCGTGTGTTGTATACATCTTCAAGAATGTATAAATAAAATTTCCCTCTGCTGGGTATAGGAATTCATAGTGTTCTTTTTTCACTTTCCAGGAGTGTATGTATGTGTGAGTGTTAACACCACGACATCGGAAACTTCGACTCAAACGGGCAAGTTACCCTTGTCACTGACGTTGGCGCAGTGGCAGAGAGTTGCATGGTCTGATGAATCCCGATACCTTCTTCACCATTCCGATGGGAGTGTGCGAATCCGTCGTCTTCCAGGGAAACAGCGCCTTGAAACGTATACTGAGGGGCGGTTACAAGCTGGCGGCGTCTCATTTATGCTCTATATTCACATGGTTGCAGTGGACCTCGTAAAAGACACCATGACACTATTACAGCCAATAAGTATGTTACGCTGCTTGCAGACAATGTGCACCCCTTCAGGACGATAATAGTTCCCAACGGCAGAGGCATTTTTCAATAACATAATTGGCCATGTCTCAAGCCCAGGAGTATGCACAATGGATCGATGAACACAGTGGAGAGTTAAGAGATGATGTGATGATACGCAACTTATCCATCTGAACCCGATCGAACAAATATGGCATATGATTGACCGAGGCCTCAGAGCTCATCGCCCCCTCCTCGCAATTTACGGGAATTAGGTGAGCTGTATTTGTAGGTGTTATGCCAACTGCTTCCAGCGACCTACCAAGGCCAAACTGCTTCCATTCCAAAATGCGTCGCCGCTCTTATTCGTGCCAAAGGAGAATATGCCGCCTATTATATATTCTGGCTGATCCGTGTAGCCGCGGTGGAGTAGCCGAGCGGTCTAAAGCGTCTCGCTGCGGAGCGTGCGGTTGCTCGCCGTGGAGGTTCGAGTCCTCCCTGGGGCATGGGTGTGTGTGTTTGTCCTTAGGTTAGTTTGCCTAGGTTTAAGTAGTTTGTAAGCTACGGACTGATGACCACGCAGTTTGGTCCGATAGATTTACAGACATTTGAACATTTTGATCCGTGTATTCTATCTCTGCTACCTTCAGAAATACAAATACTGCATTTCAATCAACATTGTTAAAAGCTCTCCCTGACTTCATAAATACTGTAAATGTACTGTTTCCTTCAGCATATCTTCTACGATAACTGGTATACCCGGTAAGGCCTTGCGAGTTCCTATATCTATTTGGAATTCAAACAATTTTTCTTGAGGTCGACTTCTAATTTTTTTATATTCTTTTGCAAATATAGGGAACGATCACAAGTCCCCCGGGCCGCGTGTTCCAAGGCGCTAGGTCACGGAATACGCGGCCGTTCCCGTCGGAGGTTTGAGTCCTCCCTCGGGCATGTGTGCATGTTGTACTTATCATAAGTTAGTTTAAGTCGTTTGTAAATCTAGGGACCGATGACCACAGCAGTTTGGTTCTTTAGGTTTACAAACATTTGAATTTGAAAAGTCTCCCTTTGAAGGCCTTACAGACCAGAATCGACATGTCAGTCAAAATCGCCTTATGTATCGAGACAATCATCCCAGCGGCGCACCAGGCTGAAACTACCCTTTTGGTAACACACCTTGTAATTCTGCTTCAAGAAGTCTGTAACTGCATGCCGCATTTCCTCGTCATTCAAATGTTTGTCAAACTTAAGGGACTTAACTGCGGGGTCTTAAGTCCCTAAACTTATGAACTACCTTATACTAAAGACGACACAAACATCCATGCCCGAGGGGAGATTCGAACCCCCGACGGGGAAGAGCCTAGCGCATCGGAACATAGCGCCTCAATGCGCTCGGCCGCTCCGTCGCGACTCCTCGTCCATCATAAACAATCGATCCTCCAAGGCCATTTTTAAGCGATCGAAGGCGTGGTTATGGTAAGTGGAAGATCTAGACGATAGGTCGGCTGATCGACAGTCGCCCACTTGGGCTGACCTAAATAGACCAACTGATTGAGGGGGGACAGTGGTAGCACACTGGACTCGAAATGTTCAATTGTGTGTTAAGGTTATGGGACTTACTGCGGAGGGGGTTGGAACACTTGCGCGGAGTGACACTTGCGCGGAGTGACACTTGCGCGGAACCCGGGGCCCTTGGGGCGGCTGATGGCTTTTCCTGGGTACAGGCACACCAAGAAGTCTAGCACTGCTGTTGTCAAGTGTCCACACTGTCAACACAACACGAAACTCACTGAAATTGCACAGCCCTTTGCGAGCTGCAGAGCAATATAGTAACTTGTTCTAACTACATATTAATCCGTTGAGTGTTCCTCCTGTAAACAAAAAGGTATTTTAATAGTGATAATGTTTGGAGAGTTAGACTCTGCTACTACAAGACGATGACTTTCCACAGTCATACCTCTTAAAAGCATATTATTCAGAACACTAAGCATATCAAGACACCTGCGCAAGCAATAAATATATTAGGCATCCTGCACAGATACGTTGATGTAATTGACCGCTATGTACTTAACACCACTATCAAGCAACTTCTATCTCTTTAAAAATAGCTATTATGCTTTTTAATAGGAGACGCAACCTTAAACCTTCAATTAAAAACCGTTAATAATAAGTCAATGAGTATTTTACATACTTGAAGCGTTTATTCGTAGACCCCAAAACGATTTGGCTGTATTCGAATTACAAATACATCTAAGAAATATATGAAATACGGAATGTGTAAGGGAATGTCACACACCGAAAAATGCTGAAGATAAATTCTATTTTCCATCACCGTCATATAGAACCATTTTTAGTCCAAACTCGACATAAACCAACAGGGAGAAACAAGTTGCAAGACTGCCAGGAAAAATGAAGCGAAATTGGCAGCCAATAGTTGGTTATAAATTACATTGCCTGTTAACTGTATAAATATAAATTACGGAATACGCGGAATTACTGTTCAGTACAGTCAAAAAGATCTAAGGTAATAAGCAGTGGTTTACAATCAGATATCCGTATCACTCTCCTCCTCAAGAAGTCTGTGTGAAGATTTATATTCAGAACATTCAAGAAAAAGGTGTTGAAACTACAAGAAGCAGCTCATTTACTCAGGAAGGGAAAACGTTCTGTTGGCCGTAAATTTGAATGGATGTATCTCTTGTAGTAAAAAAAAGTAACATTCATTTTTTGATAAAATGTTAAAATCCAATATACCAGAATTTTGTTTTTCTAAACTCAGTGCCAACTTTTTTTGTCAAAATTTTTGCAGGGTGTAGTTTTGACGTGATTTCATACTTCTATGCATTAATATTATCAAACATGTAATTTGTGTCACAAATTCCGCGGCCGCTCCGGTCGGAAGTTCGAGTCCTTCCTCGGACATGGGTATGTTTGTTTGTACTTTGCCTAAGTCATTTTAAGTAAGATTAAGTAGTGTGTAACTCTAGCGACCAATGACCTAAGTAGTTTGGCCGCATAAGACTACACATATACACGTAATTTATTTATTTCATAACCACATTTAAGTACTAATAATTAAAGAAACTTAAATGTAGAAATTTGAAATAAACACTGAAAACAAATGATTGATATTTCTCATAAGATGAATGCACACAACCGTTGAATTATGTCTTGTGAATGTACCTACAAAATCTGCCATATGAAAATTTTAGTGTGAGTCCCAAATTTGTTTTTCTATAATAACATTAAAAACATATTAAAAATTCAGAACTCGAAAACCAGTGAAGTTATGGACTTGAAGCGTTTTGTGTTGCTAAATCTTTACATAGTAGATACGATTATAAAATTTGGTTGCTATCGCCAAAGTAGACGAAAGGTTACATTTTTTTGTGTAATCTTCGCCGTGTAGACTGTATGTTGTAGAAGTCTACGCCGAACCCAATTATAATCATACCTCTGAGGAGAGAACGTTGTTTGCACTTCTCCTGCGTTTCCAGTCGGCTGTGCTGTGGTACGTAACGACATCATACCGTTCCGTTTCACCAAGAGCTATATATGTATTGGTGTGATGTCTGTTCTTTCGAAATAAGACATCACACCAATATATGTATCATTTAGATGCAACGATTCTGGGTTCTCTTTTCATCGCTAACGCGATTAACAACGTTAGACCTTGTGTGTAAACAGTTAAAGGTTATGAGTGCCACTGGAAAAATGCATAAGTAACACCTGTTGTTTGAGACTTGAAGATGACCTCAAATTAGCCGAAATTAGACGTGTAGCTGTCTATATTTCATAATGCAATCTGTAACATATTTAAAAGCTGCTCAAAACCACCTACAAAAAACCTTTATAATGAGATTGTATATAATTCCACGATCAAATTGTGTTTTAGTTATTTGTAGAAATACACCTAAAGATTTGCCCTTGCTTTTAGTGCCTTGATCAGCTGTTTATTTTTAGAGGTAATTCTAGGGACAGGAAAAATTCGTATTTGCGATAAATTTGAACATAGATGCGAATTCTAACTCAAAATGCAGTAAATCCGAAATTGTCATAAATGGTATTTTTGTGTGAAACACTATTTAATCAGAAATATTGGGAGATAACCTTATTTTCTGCCCTTAAATATGTACAAAGTAAACAGTAGGTACCGGAAAAATACGCATTTTTCAATGAATGCGAAATATAGGCCCATGCTAATTTTGGGCCGGAATGCGAGAGACGTGAATCTTGTAATATACCCTATTTTTAGCGAACGTCCCGTTACTACTGCTCCACCTCGCTCGGTGGGCCTCTCCCTGAATACGGCTGGAGGGCGTGGAGTAGGGGTGGTGTATCGCTACCTCTGGAACACCCTGTTCACTACCTGCAGCGTCCGGGCCTCCGCGCAAGTGTCTACACATTCCCTTTCCGCGCAAGTGTCACTCCTCGCAAGTGTCACAAACTCCTGCGGAGTCATCAGTCCCTCAACTTACAAACTACTTATGACCTAACTTATACTAAAGACAACACAGACGTCCATACCCGAAGGAGGATTCGAACCTCCGTCGGGGAACGGCCTCGCACATCGGAGCATAGCGCCTCAATGCGCTCGGCCACTCCGCCGCGACCACTGGACTCTCATTTGGGAGGACGGCAGTACAAACCCGCCTGTAGCCATCCTGATTTAGTTTCGTGATTTACTCATATCATTCGAAGCAAATGACAGGATACTTCCTTTCATAGGGCACTGCAATTTCCTTCCCCATCCCAGACAAAAACTATCCGATCACGAGGTCCGTCCAAAGTGGCCATGACGTCGACGGGGCGTTAAACCCTAATTTTCCTTCCTTCCTCCCATATCGACTCCCTTATTGTGTCGAATCGGGAGAACGACTATACTTGTAGCAATATCCCATAATGTTGGTTTTCCACTGAAATGCCGTCCCGATATTCATTATCCGATGGACATCATCCGGTGTTTGTCCTTCGTCTGACAAGAGAAAACTAACGCGTGGCTCCTTCTTGAACACATAAGGTAAAAACTTCGTCATAGTTCACGTTTCTGCATTTTCCGAACACACATCGTAAAAACACGAACACTAGACGGGTCTATATTGTTTATGTCGGTTCTTGTACATTCTGACATGTATCGAAGACGAACATATTTTCATAGCTCTTTACGTTAGCATCTGAAATTTTATGTTTACTAGACATTTTTAATTTTTTTTTTCTTCTAAGGAACATGTCTCCAAAGTTTGTCGGTGTTTCTTTAGGACACACTTTATACCACATCGGAGTCAAACTCAACTTTTTTTTAATAATTCGCGTCATTATTTTGCAACTATGACTTATTAGACTGATCATTATGACGTCCATAATGTAACTATTAAGCAGTACAATGTTATAGCACTGTCATTTGAGAGCCAATGGGAAAGCATAGAATATATTCGTGAGAGCAGAACCAGTTATATGTGCAGATGGCAATCGGTTAAAAAGTCAGTGATGATTCCGCATTTATTATGAAGGCAGTTTTTCTTCGCAGTGCAAATATGTGGTAAGAAATATCCCGTAAAGTTTTTGGATAAATTACCAGAATGACAGTGGTTCACCAGTTATGCTCACCTCCAACGTTAGTATATGTGTAGAGAATGTTGGATCGTAGCATCGTAAACCTACCGTAATGACTACTACGGGTGGGGGGGGGTGTATTTAGATGAAAATTACGAAACACCGTAACAACCAAACTGCTTGAAATTTGAATACGCCGTTTTGGGATAATGTAGTGAGACATCTGGGGTCGTCAAGCATGCGTCGTCACCTGGCCGGCCGCGGTGGCCGAGGGGACTGCGGCGCGTCAGTCACGGTCTGCACGGCCACTACGGTCGGGGTTCGAATCCCTCCTCGGGCATGGATACTTGTGCCGTGCTTAGTGTTAGCTAGTTCATAAGTAGTTTGTAAGTTTAGGTACTGATGATACTGATGACCCCGTAGTTAAGTCCCATAAGTTATAAAAACATTTGAACATTTCGTCGTCACCTGCCCCTTCAAACTTCAAAGGCTGTGCTATCAGCACGCAAGGTGATGCTCACAGTCTTTTTCGACGTCAGAGTTCCGCTACTCATCGAATTACTCGAGCACGAAAAAACCATTAACAGTGATGTATACTGTGAGACACTCCGTAGCCAACGCAAGTCCATCGAGAGCAAACGGCATGGCCTGCTGACGGAGGGAGTGACTCTGCTCCATGATAAAGTACGTCCACCCGTCTCCATGGTCACAGAAGTGTACTGGCAAAGTTCAAGTGGGAGCAGCTTCAGCTTCCGCCCTACAGCCCAGACATGTCGCCCTGTGACTGACATCTGTTTGGTCCGCTAAAAACATCTCAAAGTGAAAAGCTTCAACTCGGACGACTAACTGACACAGTAGAGAACCGGCTCTTGTCACAGCCATAGGAAATCTGCAACAGGGAATCCTTCGGTTCGTCAAACAGTGGGATAGTTGTGCTCAGGCCTCTGGTGATTACTTTTGAATAACTTCAATTATACTGACAGTGCCGTTTGGTACCTTTCCAGTCGAATACCGCTCGTACATCTACTCTTGGGCTAATAGTGGGTAGCATTATGAATCAATCAGTGCTCGTGGAGAGCGACGAGTCGTCGGCACGGTATAAATGCTGTCGTTTAATGAGGAGAGGGTGGAAGATGTGCAGGGGTGGCGTGGCCTCAGAGATGGGCATGCGGCCCCCAGCCATTTGCGCCACCAGCGCTCGTTAAGCCCCACCGCTCCGGCTACCGCTCCCTGCTGCAAGTAGCGCACCTCGTAAATCTCGCACAAGCCTCGCTCTTAACCATCCATACTTTACCAGCCAGGGAGATACCTATTCACCGGATAACCTGCTGCAACTAGACCCAATGGGGCTATTTCATTTTATTATTGAGAAAAAAAATTAAAACAATTTGTTATCGGCATATACGTACAATCACTGCCTAGTTAAAACGCTATTAATATTTCCCACTGCGAGGTAGAAAGCTACCTGGTAGCTCTGCGAGCGCGAGACTCCGAAAGTAGTCTCGGAAGAGCGCTCCCACAGGCGAACTACGCGAACTAGTTCGCAGATCCCTCGCCTCTTAGTTCGTCGGCTCCTTTTCCGAAGACTGACGGGTAACAGCGAGATTACGCGAGAGCGCGCTGAATCGCGTGATTCCCTTTTGCCAGTTGCCGTCATTTCGAGCTGAGTTGCAGCTCAGCTGTAGTTTTAGTAGCGGTAGCAAAAATCAAAACGAGCGTACGAACTAAAAAGAGCGACCTACTTCGCGGCCGAGCTGCGAACTAAAAGGAGAGCTACCGGTCGCGAACTAAAATATGCCCGATAGGTCGCGAACTAAAATATGCGTGATAGGTCGTGAACTAAAATATGCACGATATGTCGCGAACTAAAAGATGTGCGATAGGTCGCGAACTAAAAGATGCGCGATAGGTCGCAAACTAAAATATGCGCAATAGGTCGCGAACTAAAATATATGCGATAGGTCGCGATCTAAAATATGCGCGATAGGTCGCGAACAGAATTAAAAATCAAGTGTTTGCCTTCTGCTGATGAGAGCCATTTCGAGGTTAGCGTCTGCCTGCTAGATTACGTAGTTCAGTGCTACAAAATTTCTGTTTTGAAGTATTCTGCACTCTGCAATATCTGATTAATAAATTCCATAATGCCAAGATATAGAGATAACTCTAAACTTAAACGCGAGAAATTATCTACAAACTGTTTCTTTGCGTGATATCGTTAGCGGCTCAAGCAGCAAGCGCATGAAGCAGCTAGGTGGGGGAACCTCTCCCTCCATCTCATTCCAAACATAAAATTGCTAATAAAAGAAGTTTAAACAGAATTAGAGTGTGATGAAAACACACTTTCCTTCTTTTTCATAAGTACTAGCTCGTTAATGAAGTTAACATTTCCAATAACATTATATGGATTCAGTTAATAAATGTTTAATAAAAATGCATTTCTTTGTTTCTTATTTTATGTCCGTGTTGTGTCTCTGGCCAGAAAATAATATCGGTAGAAATGATGGTTTATTGTCCTTTATTGATTTGCATTACTTTCCCTCCCTCCCCCTGTTCACCAAATACCCGAACGATAGAATTTTTAACGTAACTGTTGTCAACCAATGCAATGCATTATTTTGCACCGCTGTTGTATGCCTTATCATTACAGCATCACGCAAATAACGTTTTTTTTTCTTTATTTGTCCCTTCTAAGTTGTGTCTCTATATGATACAATTCTTATAAGCTGAATTAATTTATTCATTCCAGGCAACCTTCTACAACACAAAATTGGTCTTCAAGGCAAAACTTCCTCAAATACTATGGAAATGTTATATTTTACCTTAAGTTCATTGAATTACGACTGTGCAAAGAATACTTCTAACGTGACAACGTACTCGCGAGTCAGCTGTCCTTCGTGTATTAGGGGTAGTCTTCGTCACTGTGCGCGTATTCAAAATGTTCAAATGTTTGTAAACCTATTGGAAGAAACTGCTATGTTCATCAAACTACTTAAACTAACTTACACTAAGAACAACACACACCAATGCCCGAGGGAGGACTCAAACCTCCGGCGGGAACGTCCGCACAGTCTGTAGCATGAAGCCTCAGACCACGCGGCCATTCCGCACGGCTTGTTCGCGAGTAAGAGAAGGCGATTTAAAGCCATAATGACATTTTTTCGACCGTTACCGTATGTGAATAATTAACAGGTTACTTATATTACCGCTATCAGTCACAAGTTGTTTTAGAACTGTAAAAAATATTTATTTAATTACATCTACATATATACTCCGCAATCCACCGTAAGGTGCGTAGCGGAGAGTACACTGTACCACTACTAGGCATTTCCTTTCCTATTCCACTCCCAAACGAAACGAGGGAAAAAAGAATTTTTATACGCCTCTGTACGAGCCCTAATTTCTCTTGTCTTTGTGATCTTCACGCAAATGTAAGTAGGCGGCAGCAAGATCGCTCTACAGGCAGCTTCAAATTCCGGCCCTCAAAAATTCCTCAACAAAATTTCTTGAAAATAACGTCGTCTTTCTTTCAGCGATCCCCATTTGAGTTCCCGGAGCATTTCCGTGACACTCGCGCATTGGTCGAACCCACCAGTAACAAACCTAGCTGCTCGCCTCTGAACTGCTTCCATGTCTTCCTTTAAACTGATCTGCTGCGGGTCCCAAACACTTGAGCAATACTCAAGACATTGTTGTACAAGCGTTTTATACGCGGTCTCCTTTACAGATGATGTACACCTTCCCAGAATTCTTCCAATAAACCGAAGTCTGCTGTCCGCCTTACAACTGGCCGCGGTGGAGTAGCCGAGCGGTCTAAAGCGTCTCGCTGCGGAGCGCGCGGTTGCTCGCCGTGGAGGTTCGAGTCCTCCCTGGGGCATGGGTGCGTGTGTTGTCCTTAGGTTAGTTTACCTAGGTTTAAGTAGTTTGTAAGCTACGGACTGAGGACCACGCAGTTTGGTCCGATAGGTTTACAAACATTTGGACTTTTTTTTGAACTCACAACTGACGTTAAATGTTCGTTCCACTTCATGTGGCTGTGCAGTGTTACGTCTAGATATTTGAACGACGCTCCTGCATCAAGACGCTCGTTACTAATGCTGTATTCCAATATTATGGGATTGTTTTTCCTACATTTAGAGCTAGCTGCCATTCTTCATACGAACCAGAAATTTTGTTTAAATCATCCTGTATGCTATTACAGTCAATTAAAGACGACATCCTCACAAACACCACAGTATCATCAGAAAACAGCAGCAAATTAAAAGTTATTATCTCCATAAGATCATTTTTATAGATAGAAAATAATAGTGATCCTATCACACTCCCCTGGGGCACGCCTGACAACTGTTGCTAGAAACAAGACGGCGGCCAAAACAAAGCTTATTTTGTTTGAACTGTCGATTTTTGTGTTGTGAGTCGCTTGGAATGTCTTCTGTTGTCTTGCTGTACTTCACTGATGTAGTTGGTTACATAACGACACGTAGGGTATATATGGTCGCTATGGCACAAGAAACTAAAGAATTACAAATGTGAAAGTCGTTTTTGCAGTGTTTTTCCCAGTCTAGGAAAATGTTATACGATCGACAGGAACAAACTTAAAATGCATTATACGTTCAAATGTTTGTAGAGCTTATGGGACTTAACTACTGCATTGTATGGGGACGGAAAGGTATAATACGTACTGACTTCAGCGATGGATATCCAGAAAGAAAATTCTGCAATACCATCATTTTCTTTGAGATACATCACGTGAAACATCTCCTTTGCTTATTCATCAATTTTCACTGTTATGAGAACATCGTAAAATATGGCTATTAACAGTCGGCAGACATAGGCATGGCTTCACACGACTTTCATTTTCTCACAAAGTTATTATGCCCATAGAAACAAAACCGAATGGCATTTGTTTTAAGCACGTACTGAGTATTATACTAGAAGATCTGCTCTGGTCATTTCTGGTTGGGTTGCCATTTAAATGCACGTCCCGCGCGCAGTATGGGAAAAAACGTGTCGGGTGCCGGCCGATGCAGGCTGTGAACTGATGGCCGAGCATGGGCGTCCCCCACTCTACCTGCCCAGTTACGTCACGAGGGTGGGGCATAACACTGAGCCAGCCCTTCTGCACGACCTTTAACTCAGTACCCACCCGTGAGCAAAACAAGGGATTATGACCGGAATAAGTTTCGAAATAGGCAATCAAAGCGTCGAAAATGACGAGCATCGTAAACTGTGATACATCAACCGATTAAATCGTGGACAAAGAGAAACATGTGAGTGAATTTTACCAATAATGGATATAGCTGAATTTCGTGACTGTTCCTTTATAAGGTGAAGAATAATATCCGCTACCGGGTTTTATACACATAGCGCTACGCCAATTTCAATTGTTTGACTTCTTTAGTAACCATCACAGTACTTGCTTTATGTTAAACAGTGAACTCCAAATTGAAACCTCTAAATGAATGTGTAACCTTCTGAAGGTATGCACAAGCCTGAAACCGCACGCTTCTTAAACAAATCACATGGTAGCTGATCTTATTCTACACCCTATGAAAGAATTGACTAGATCACGTGTTCAGTATCACAGAACTCGCTTATGATGTTGACATATGAATTGGCTCATGCAATAAAATTTTCGGAAATACTTTCGTTAAATCCAATTTAATACATTTTTGTAATTCATATGGCTGTGATAGACCCCTGTTGTACATCCTGTTGGGTAATATCTCTTCTTTGTATCAATATACACCAGAATAATCCAATTACTTCCACTAATAATGTCCATGATGCCATTAGCAGCAAATAAAATGTTTGTAAATCAATAGGACCAAACTGCTATGGTCATCAGTCCCTGAACTTAGCCGGCTGCGGTGGCCGACGGGACTGAGGCGCTCCAGTCACGGTCTGCACGGCCACTACGGTCGGGGGTTCGAATCCCCCCTCGGGCATGGATATTTGTGCCGTCCTTAGTATTAGCTAGATCATAAGTAGTTTGTAAGTTTAGGGACTGATGACCCCGTAGTTAAGTCCCATAAGCTATAAAAACATTTGAACATTTCGTCGTCACCTGCCCCTTAATACTTCAAAGGCTGTGCTATCAGCACGCAAGGTGATGCTCACAGTCGTTTTCGACGTCCGAGGTCCGCTACTCAGCGAATTACTCGAGCACGAAAAAACCATTAACAGTGATGTATACTGTGAGACACTCCGTAGCCAACGCAAGTCCATCGAGAGCAAACGGCATGGCCTGCTGACGGAGGGAGCGACTCTGCTCCATGATAAAGTACGTCCACCCGTCTCCATGGTCACAGAAGTGTACTGGCAAAGTTCAAGTGGGAGCAGCTTCAGCTTCCGCCCTACAGCCCAGACATGTCGCCCTGTGACTGACATCTGTTTGGTCCGCTAAAAACATCTCAAAGTGAAAAGCTTCAACTCGGACGACTAACTGAAAGACACAGTAGAGAACCGGCTCTTGTCACAGCCATAGGAAATCTGCAACAGGGAATCCTTCGGTTCGTCAAACAGTGGGATAGTTGTGCTCAGGCCTCTGGTGATTACTTTTGAATAAAGACTTCAATTATACCGACAGTGCCGTTTGGTACCTTTTCAGTCGAATACTCCTCGTACATCTACTCTTGGGCTAATAGTGGGTAGCATTATGAATCAATCAGTGCTCGTGGAGAGCCACGAGTCGTCGGCACGGTATAAATGCTGTCGTTTAATGAGGAGAGGGTGGAAGATGTGCAGGGGTGGCGTGGCCTCAGAGATGGGCAGGCGGGCCCCAGCCATTTGCGCCACCAGCGCTCGTTAAGCCCCACCGCTCCGGCTACCGCTCCCTGCTGCAAGTGGCGCACCTCGTAAATCTCGCACAAGCCTCGCTCTTAACCATCCATACTTTACCAGCCAGGGAGATACCTATTCACCGGATAACCTGCTGCAACTAGACCCAATGGGGCTATTTCATTTTATTATTGAGAAAAAAAAAATTAAAACAATTTGTTATCGGCATATACGTACAATCACTGCCTAGTTAAAACGCTATTAATATTTCCCACTGCGAGGTAGAAAGCTACCTGGTAGCTCTGCGAGCGCGAGACTCCGAAAGTAGTCTTGTGTAGTTCGCGAACGAACTAATTCGGAAGAGCGCTCCCACAGGCGAACTACGCGAACTAGTTCGCAGATCCCTCGCCTCTTAGTTCGTCGGCTCCTTTTCCGAAGACTGACGGGTAACAGCGAGATTACGCGAGAACGCGCTGAATCGCGTGATTCCCTTTTGCCAGTTGCCATCATTTCGAGCTGAGTTGCAGCTCAGCTGTAGTTTTAGTAGCGGTAGCAAAAATCAAAACGAGCGTACGAACTAAAAAGAGCGACCTACTTCGCGGCCGAGCTGCGAACTAAAAGGAGAGCTACCGGTCGCGAACTAAAATATTCCCGATAGGTCGCGAACTAAAATATGCGTGATAGGTCGTGAACTAAAATATGCACGATATGTCGCGAACTAAAAGATGTGCGATAGGTCGCGAACTAAAAGATGCACGATAGGTCGCAAACTAAAATATGCGCAATAGGTCGCGAACTAAAATATATGCGATAGGTCGCGATCTAAAATATGCGCGATAGGTCGCGAACAGAATTAAAAATCAAGTGTTTGCCTTCTGCTGATGAGAGCCATTTCGAGGTTAGCGTCTGCCTGCTAGATTACGTAGTTCAGTGCTACAAAATTTCTGTTTTGAAGTATTCTGCACTCTGCAATATCTGATTAATAAATTCCATAATGCCAAGATATAGAGATAACTCTAAACTTAAACGCGAGAAATTATCTACAAACTGTTTCTTTGCGTGATATCGTTAGCGGCTCAAGCAGCAAGCGCATGAAGCAGCTAGGTGGGGGAACCTCTCCCTCCATCTCATTCCAAACATAAAATTGCTAATAAAAGAAGTTTAAACAGAATTAGAGTGTGATGAAAACACACTTTCCTTCTTTTTCATAAGTACTAGCTCGTTAATGAAGTTAACATTTCCAATAACATTATATGGATTCAGTTAATAAATGTTTAATAAAAATGCATTTCTTTGTTTCTTATTTTATGTCCGTGTTGTGTCTCTGGCCAGAAAATAATATCGGTAGAAATGATGGTTTATTGTCCTTTATTGATTTGCATTACTTTCCCTCCCTCCCCCTGTTCACCAAATACCCGAACGATAGAATTTTTAACGTAACTGTTGTCAACCAATGCAATGCATTATTTTGCACCGCTGTTGTATGCCTTATCATTACAGCATCACGCAAATAACGTTTTTTTTTTTCTTTATTTGTCCCTTCTAAGTTGTGTCTCTATATGATACAATTCTTATAAGCTGAATTAATTTATTCATTCCAGGCAACCTTCTACAACACAAAATTGGTCTTCAAGGCAAAACTTCCTCAAATACTATGGAAATGTTATATTTTACCTTAAGTTCATTGAATTACGACTGTGCAAAGAATACTTCTAACGTGACAACGTACTCGCGAGTCAGCTGTCCTTCGTGTATTAGGGGTAGTCTTCGTCACTGTGCGCGTATTCAAAATGTTCAAATGTTTGTAAACCTATTGGAAGAAACTGCTATGTTCATCAAACTACTTAAACTAACTTACACTAAGAACAACACACACCAATGCCCGAGGGAGGACTCAAACCTCCGGCGGGAACGTCCGCACAGTCTGTAGCATGAAGCCTCAGACCACGCGGCCATTCCGCACGGCTTGTTCGCGAGTAAGAGAAGGCGATTTAAAGCCATAATGACATTTTTTCGACCGTTACCGTATGTGAATAATTAACAGGTTACTTACATTACCGCTATCAGTCACAAGTTGTTTTAGAACTGTAAAAAATATTTATTTAATTACATCTACATATATACTCCGCAATCCACCGTAAGGTGCGTAGCGGAGAGTACACTGTACCACTACTAGGCATTTCCTTTCCTATTCCACTCCCAAACGAAACGAGGGAAAAAAGAATTTTTATACGCCTCTGTACGAGCCCTAATTTCTCTTGTCTTTGTGATCTTCACGCAAATGTAAGTAGGCGGCAGCAAGATCGCTCTACAGGCAGCTTCAAATTCCGGCCCTCAAAAATTCCTCAACAAAATTTCTTGAAAATAACGTCGTCTTTCTTTCAGCGATCCCCATTTGAGTTCCCGGAGCATTTCCGTGACACTCGCGCATTGGTCGAACCCACCAGTAACAAACCTAGCTGCTCGCCTCTGAACTGCTTCCATGTCTTCCTTTAAACTGATCTGCTGCGGGTCCCAAACACTTGAGCAATACTCAAGACATTGTTGTACAAGCGTTTTATACGCGGTCTCCTTTACAGATGATGTACACCTTCCCAGAATTCTTCCAATAAACCGAAGTCTGCTGTCCGCCTTACAACTGGCCGCGGTGGAGTAGCCGAGCGGTCTAAAGCGTCTCGCTGCGGAGCGCGCGGTTGCTCGCCGTGGAGGTTCGAGTCCTCCCTGGGGCATGGGTGCGTGTGTTGTCCTTAGGTTAGTTTACCTAGGTTTAAGTAGTTTGTAAGCTACGGACTGAGGACCACGCAGTTTGGTCCGATAGGTTTACAAACATTTGGACTTTTTTTTGAACTCACAACTGACGTTAAATGTTCGTTCCACTTCATGTGGCTGTGCAGTGTTACGTCTAGATATTTGAACGACGCTCCTGCATCAAGACGCTCGTTACTAATGCTGTATTCCAATATTATGGGATTGTTTTTCCTACATTTAGAGCTAGCTGCCATTCTTCATACGAACCAGAAATTTTGTTTAAGTCATCCTGTATGCTATTACAGTCAATTAAAGACGACATCCTCACAAACACCACAGTATCATCAGAAAACAGCAGCAAATTAAAAGTTATTATCTCCATAAGATCATTTTTATAGATAGAAAATAATAGTGATCCTATCACACTCCCCTGGGGCACGCCTGACAACTGTTGCTAGAAACAAGACGGCGGCCAAAACAAAGCTTATTTTGTTTGAACTGTCGATTTTTGTGTTGTGAGTCGCTTGGAATGTCTTCTGTTGTCTTGCTGTACTTCACTGATGTAGTTGGTTACATAACGACACGTAGGGTATATATGGTCGCTATGGCACAAGAAACTAAAGAATTACAAATGTGAAAGTCGTTTTTGCAGTGTTTTTCCCAGTCTAGGAAAATGTTATACGATCGACAGGAACAAACTTAAAATGCATTATACGTTCAAATGTTTGTAGAGCTTATGGGACTTAACTACTGCATTGTATGGGGACGGAAAGGTATAATACGTACTGACTTCAGCGATGGATATCCAGAAAGAAAATTCTGCAATACCATCATTTTCTTTGAGATACATCACGTGAAACATCTCCTTTGCTTATTCATCAATTTTCACTGTTATGAGAACATCGTAAAATATGGCTATTAACAGTCGGCAGACATAGGCATGGCTTCACACGACTTTCATTTTCTCACAAAGTTATTATGCCCATAGAAACAAAACCGAATGGCATTTGTTTTAAGCACGTACTGAGTATTATACTAGAAGATCTGCTCTGGTCATTTCTGGTTGGGTTGCCATTTAAATGCACGTCCCGCGCGCAGTATGGGAAAAAACGTGTCGGGTGCCGGCCGATGCAGGCTGTGAACTGATGGCCGAGCATGGGCGTCCCCCACTCTACCTGCCCAGTTACGTCACGAGGGTGGGGCATAACACTGAGCCAGCCCTTCTGCACGACCTTTAACTCAGTACCCACCCGTGAGCAAAACAAGGGATTATGACCGGAATAAGTTTCGAAATAGGCAATCAAAGCGTCGAAAATGACGAGCATCGTAAACTGTGATACATCAACCGATTAAATCGTGGACAAAGAGAAACATGTGAGTGAATTTTACCAATAATGGATATAGCTGAATTTCGTGACTGTTCCTTTATAAGGTGAAGAATAATATCCGCTACCGGGTTTTATACACATAGCGCTACGCCAATTTCAATTGTTTGACTTCTTTAGTAACCATCACAGTACTTGCTTTATGTTAAACAGTGAACTCCAAATTGAAACCTCTAAATGAATGTGTAACCTTCTGAAGGTATGCACAAGCCTGAAACCGCACGCTTCTTAAACAAATCACATGGTAGCTGATCTTATTCTACACCCTATGAAAGAATTGACTAGATCACGTGTTCAGTATCACAGAACTCGCTTATGATGTTGACATATGAATTGGCTCATGCAATAAAATTTTCGGAAATACTTTCGTTAAATCCAATTTAATACATTTTTGTAATTCATATGGCTGTGATAGACCCCTGTTGTACATCCTGTTGGGTAATATCTCTTCTTTGTATCAATATACACCAGAATAATCCAATTACTTCCACTAATAATGTCCATGATGCCATTAGCAGCAAATAAAATGTTTGTAAATCAATAGGACCAAACTGCTATGGTCATCAGTCCCTGAACTTAGCCGGCTGCGGTGGCCGACGGGACTGAGGCGCTCCAGTCACGGTCTGCACGGCCACTACGGTCGGGGGTTCGAATCCCCCCTCGGGCATGGATATTTGTGCCGTCCTTAGTATTAGCTAGATCATAAGTAGTTTGTAAGTTTGGGGACTTATGACCACGTAGTTAAGTCCCATAAGCTTCACAAACATTTGAACATATCCTGATCTTACAAACTACTTTAACTTAAACCAAGAACACACACTCATCCATGCCCGAGGGAGGACTAGAACCTCCCACGGGAACGGCCGCCCAGTCCGTAGCATGACGCCGTAGACCACGCGGCCATTCCGCGCGGCTCATCGCTAGTCATTTATATCCATTCTATCTACCAAAAACGTACTTTTACTAGTAGTAATAGATCACATCCAGGTAAACCCCATTTCAGACATTGTCTTGTATAAAATAACTGTTTGCCAGGAAAATGGATTTTCTGTAGAGAAATTAGTAATTTTTTTCATTTATGTAAAAGTCCTACATCGTTTTTCAAAGCACCGATTTTGTGACACTGTCTATAACGATGGGTTTTCTATCAAAAGTCTTTATGTTTTCTCTTGGCGATTCTAGTAAACCATGTGGCTGATTTTCGCGTTACCGCGTGACACGCCCTACGGTCGAATGGCACATTTTTGTATAAATTGCAGCCTTTATTGGGACTGGTAACATTAGCCAATAGTTCTTCTAGCGCCGCATGTTTAACATAAACTGCGATAACATTAAAGACGATTGAACGTTCGGTAGTCCGAAAATTCTTTTTATACCTATTATGCACCATTTCTAGCTATTTAGTCCGAACCATCCGAGTACCTTAGTATATCAACAAATACAAAAACTTATCTGAATGACGCTGATAATTAAAGGCACACAAACAAAATAAGTGTAAATCACTGGACGACTGGCTGCACCGCTTACCGGGTAAAGGGCAACAGAGTTTTGGTGACTGAACGGATTTTGCAGGGTTTTTCCCACAGACACATATTACTAGACTGGCAATGCCCTATACAACATCATTGGTGTCTCTGAAGTCTCGTCTCAATGTTTCTCTGTTTAATTACAGGAAACACTCGTAAAAATACGGATGAACAGGCAAAACTTCACTGTCTTACGAGTTTTCATATAAAGGTCAATTCGTGTGTTGTATATGGCTGTAACTTATTTGGCTAGCGTAAGCTTTGACACGTACAGTAATGAGTTGGATTGATATGCTGTTTCTATTAATCTGTTACCAATTTCAGTCAACCAAGGCTTTTGTTTCAATAGTAGGACCGTTATAAATGTGCTATTTCTCGTGATAACACGTATCTGTATTCTTCACGGAGTTTTTCCAACAACTACAGTCTGCTTTAACTGTATGTAACATGTTCTTCTCATAACACGATTCTACAAGGTATGTGTTAAATTCAACTACTACTGAAGTATTAGCTGAAATGCAAAGCATGTTTGGACCAACTAGTAAAGCTTACAATGTAATTTCATGTCCGAAAGAACAGGTACCGCTTTTGCTCCAGCAGTTATTATCTATTCATATTCACGGAATGTATGACATTAACTGAAAACAGTGACGAATCCAGGATATTTGTTCGGGGGGGGGGGGCGGTACTGTGCTCATAATAAGGCTAAGTTCAGGAAGGAAGGAAGGAAGCTAAGGGTTTAACGTCCCATCGACAGTTTGGTCATTAGAGACGGAGCTAAAGCTTGGGGTTTTGGGTAACGACGGGGAAGGAAATCGGCCGTGCCCTTTGGAAGGAACCATACCGGCAACTGCCTGGAGTGATTTAGGGAAATCACGGAAAACCTAAATCTGGTTGGCCGGAGGTGGATTTGAACCACCGTCCTCCCGAATACAAGTCCAGTGCGTTACCACTCCGCCACCTCGCTCGGTGCTGAGTTCATAAAAGATCATGGCATCGTACTTCACACTGATGTATACGAAAAAGGTTGATTGTTTGACGCCGCTTTCTGTGTTTGGTTATGCCGTTTTCAGAAGACCTGAAATCATCGACCTGATGAAAAAAGGCTCCTATTTACACATTTTAGGGGTTTTTCCTCATGCTCTGGGAGGTTGGGAGGGGGATTGCATCCCCATAGCCCCCCACCTCCCTCTGGATTCGCCACCTACTGCGATTGGGTAAAGTTGAAAATGTGCTCCCGGCCGGATTCTAACCCGGATGTCCCCTACAGCACTGGGGACACAGCGATCCCCATACCTGCACGCACTACTCAAGCACGACTCCCGTCAGATACAAATTCTCAACATTTCCCTGCCCAGTACTACTGTAACTTTTTAATGATTACCGTAAAGAGTAAGGGGCTATAGTTGAGTCGGCATAAGTTGATCCCTGACAGCTTGCAGTGCTGGTGAAAGCTTTCAACACTGAAGCACAAATGGCTTTGGACGAAAACTATTCCGTGCCTTTGCCATAGAGATATTTAAAAAATCGAATGGAGTTGTCGCGACTGAAATACTGCAACTGTCAGGGATCAGCTTACAGCGACTCAACTATAGGAATGCCCCCGCACTGAAGAAAGGACCATTGCACGTCATCGTCTTATATTACCTGACATCACAGGTTTTGGAGGCGATCTGATAGATTGATATTCTTCAAAAGTGAAACGCCAAGATCGCTAAATATTTATTTAAAGACGACCAGAAGATTAAGCCACCATCATCTGGTCATATCACATTTTATAAGCTGGTCATCTTATTTAAAAGTGGAGGTAAGATAATACGTTCAACATAGCACTTAGTCCTAATATAAAAATACATAACTTAAACTATCACAGCTTGCGAGATACTGGTCAGTGAGTTTGTCAGCACTTTGCAAGCTGTGATGTTTTAATTTATGTATTTTTATAATTAGACTAAGTGCTATTTTGTAAATAAGATGACCAACTTATAAAATGTGGTACGACCAGACGATGGTGGCATAGTTCTCCGAAATATATAGTGTAACGAGCCGAATACGAGATTCATTCTTCAATGCGGAGGTACTGCTTAGCCCTTATTCTTACGGGAATAGTGGGCAGCGTAATTTGTATGTGACGGAAAGCCTGTTTCAGTAGAACATGTAGGTGTGGTGATCGCTGAAGCCGCAGTGGTGTAGGGGTCAGCCTTGCAACAGGAGACCCGCGTTCTAATCCAGGCTGGGTACACTTTTTCAGCTTACCCAAACGTAGTTAATGTGATACATTCCGTGCATGCGATTAGTAATTTGTGTCTGTAGCTCTACCGGCAAAGACCACTTGGCCAGCAAGAGCGGAGCTCGGTGAGGAGTAGGCGCGCTCTGCAGCCCAGGCGAGAGGGGCGGCTGCGATGGCGGCTAGGGCTGGAGGTGTGCTGCGGCCATTTGGCGCCGGCCTGCATATGCATGGCCACTGGTGCTCACTCGAGTGCGCAGCCGCCGCCCCTGCCACTGCCAGGCTCCTCCTAGCCGCAACGGCTCACTGCACCCCAACCCGCACAACTGGTTCCACACGTCGCCTCACACCTTCCGTACACCAGCTATCACGCTCCAATCGCCGCGGCGGAGTGGCCAAGCGCATTGAGGCGCTATGTTTCGATGCGCGAGGTCGTTCCCCATCGGGAGTTCGAATCCCCCCTCGGGCATGGCTGTTTGTGCTGTCTTTAGTATAAGGTAGTGCATAGTTAGTTTGTAAGTTTAGGGACTGATGACCCCTGTAGTTAAGTCCCATAAGCTTAACAAACATTTGAACATTTTGAACGCTCCAATCTTGCTCGTCAGTGTGGCAGAAGTATCGGGTGCTGCCGCTGCGAGTGGCCGACCATATTGAGGCGCTATGCTCCGAGGCCGTTCCCCGTCGGGGGTTCGAATCCTCCCTCGTTTGCAACTTAGAAATGCACTAATAGAATGACGTCGGAGTGCGCTCGATTCTCCGATGGCGCGAGCGCCGCAGTGCTCTGTAAAGATGGACGCCGCGTAATGCAACAGTGTAGCTAATAACCGAGCAAATGGACTCGCCCGTCCAACGTCTCGGCGTGCACACAATAGAGGTAAAAAGGCACTTGTGAGCGAGATGGATCAAGATTGAATGTGCCAGAGGTCGTACAGCACGACACTGTCAGAAAGGTCTTCACGAAGCGTCCGGGGAATCTGCGTTGCCCTACAGAACACTGGCACGTGGGTAAGAGCAGTCAACGAAGGTCGGCAAAGTGTTGCAGACATGCATCGGGCAAGTCGTCCTAGCGTCTCTGAAGAAGAAGTTTTTGGAGCATCACCTGCGACAAGATTTGCCAAAGAAGCGGCCACACTTTCTGCGCAACCCACCCATTATTTTGCACGACAATGCGCGGACGCATACAGCGCAAGCTGTGGCTGCCGGACTTGAGTCCTTGTGCCTGATTTGAATCCGAAGATGGAAGAACCACTTCGTGCCATTTGCTTCAGAGCTGTTCCAGAGATTAGACAGGCAGTAGACCGCTCCATTCACACCATCAACAGAACAGGCTCTGCTAACGGTTTACCACGCCTTCCACATCGCTGGCACCGGGTTCTACACAACGTTGGTGATTACTAAGAAGGACAGTAACAGGTGCAAACATGCAACGCTTTTCTTTCGGTTGTGAATAAACAGTTGCCACTACTTAAGATCCAACCCTCGTATAAGCAATACGACAACGAACACCCAGGAAAGGTCGAAATCAATATTTTTCAGTTTTTTTAGTTAACTAATTAGGCGAGAAAGGATAAGAAAAGGAAGAGAAACTTCTTAAATCAGCGACGTGTTGAGCAAAAAATGCTTCTTCTCAACATAATCATCGTTTGTTGAAAACTTGAATACATTTACATATTTTAGTTCAAAATGTTCAAATGTTTGTAGAGTTTTTGGATTTACTTACGGGGTCATCAGTCCCTAAGCTTACAAACTACTTATGAACTAGCTTCTACTAAAGACGGCACAAACATCCATGCCCGAGGAGGTATAGAACCCCCGACGGGAAACGGCCTCGCGCATCGTAGCATAGCGCCTCAATGCGGTCGGCGGCTCCGCCTTGGCCATATTTTATTGAGACGTAGGAATAGGTACGAAGGGAATGACTTAAGCTGCACTAGGGCATTGGAATAACTAAATGGCGACAAGTGAACATTTTAGGTGCCATATCAGGTTTCATTTCGATTAACAACCTCAGTATACTTTCATCGCAAATTAAGTGTTTTTATGTAGGATCGGTAAGATAGCGCCGTGTTTCCAGTTCAAGTCTGAGCTTGCGGTAAAGCGCTCGACAGCAAAGCGAAAGGTCATGGGTTGCAATCCCGCTCGGATAATGGATGTTTTTCACCCTGCATATTAATCTAGCCGTCACCTCTCAACGACGTGAAGAGTCGCCAGAAACAACACGTGGTTCGGATTCCACATTAAACTTCCCCTTTCCCCGATTGGATATCGGGGGTTGGTTACGGACATGCAAGTCGCCCATGTGGCGTCCATAGGAAAGACTTGCACCAGGCCTCACAACCACACGAAATTATTATGACAATCGATTTCAAAGGTTTATTTGATGTACAATTTATTTCACATTACATCTGTTTTACTAACTTACATCTCTATACTTATAAGACGCATTTGTTGTCTGTCTTTCTGTTCTCTTATAATTCAAGATCCAGACAACCAAATAACGTGAAATTTGGTACACGTACACAAACGTATTTTAAACCCGGGCAAAGCTGGGTACTTGCAGCTAGTACGGTATAACCGTACTTTATAATTTTTTGCGTACTTCTTTTTAATTCTAATTGTGCTGCGTTTATTTACAGTAAAATGCCCCGAAAAATAAACAGCTGTATTGCTTCACATGAATTGTCATAATTCAGACCGCGCGGCCACACGCTTGTCAAGGCAACGAGTTATCAGTGTGTTTCTTGAACGGAGAAAAGCGCGCGATCATTGAAAATATGTACACGGTGTAATAAGCTACTTCTATCATTCAACTAACTGCGAATCTTACAGGTATCTGTGCTACTTATTAGTAAGTTATATACAACCTAAGACAATACAGTTCGGAGAATAGTCCTGTCATAGTAACGTAAATGAACTATGAACTACGGTTACCTTACAGTCATTCGAAATAGTCACGACCTAAAACTATGCAGCGCTTAGCTCTGCGATACATGTCCTGGAAGTTTTATACGAACACTTCCTAAGGAATGGTATTCAAAACCCTCTTCACGTTTCGTTGGATGTCAGGAATTTCATGAAACCTCTTTCCTTTTAAAGCGCGTTTGAGTGGAAGAAATAGGAAGTAGTCCAGAGTATTGAGATCCGTCGAGTATGGTGCATGTTGCAGTAGCACGACAACGCTCGCCCAACGCAGCCAATATCATCCAACAGTCCTGGCAAAAAGGGGGTGGTGCAACTTCAACATCCACCATACTTGCCGGATCTCAATCCTCCAGACGTCTTCCTATTCCTTCGATTCAAACGCGCTTTAAAAGGAAAGAGATTTGACGAAATTCCTGACATCCAACGAAACATGACGAGGCTTTTAAACACGATCCCAAAGGAAAACTCGTGCAATGTTTGCAGGACATGTATTGAAGATCTCAACGGTGCATGGTTATTTGAGATGACTATTCCGAAGGACAGTAAGGTAACTGCAGTTCATAGTTCATCTACGTTAATGTTACAAGACTATTCACCGAACTTTATTGTCAGAGGTTGTAATACTGTCACAGAATTTTGATTTTTGGAATATGATGTTCAAATGGTTGTAAACCTATTGGACCAAACTGCTAAGGTCATCAGTCCGTAGAACTATAAACTACTTAAACTAACTTACACCAAGGACAACAAACACACTCATGCTCTAGGGAGGACTCGAACTTCCGGCGGAGCGACCTCCCAGTTTCTTAGGATGATGCCTTAAACCACGTGGCCACTCCACCGTGGCTTTCGAATATGACTCATATTTTAAGTGCTACATATATGTAAATGATCACATTATTTGTACCTGAATTATCCACAGGACCATCCATTTTTTTCAACTACAGCCGTATTAAAGATATGCGTAATTAGGAGTAGTATATAAAATTTACTTCTGATCTCTTGTAGTAGATCGATCTGGAATCAGTTCGCGGCTCTTTTTGATACATTAATGTTTCTTTTTAACTGAGGGAAGGCATTTAAGATGTTCCGGAATGCTAACATTCTTTTACGACATTCACATTTATCCAAGCGCAACGTCTGAATTAGAAACAGCAACATACAAAGCGGACCTTGTCAAACTTTCCAAAGAAAGGCAAACCACTTTTCCCATTGCCATATCATGCTTACTGTATTTTATTTGACAACTAGCTGCTAAACTGATTTTGGCCGGGTATAGTGAGTGGCCGAGCCAGTCACAGTCTGCACGGCCGCTACGATATGGGTTTCGAATCCCCCCTCGGGCATGGATGTTCGTGTCGTCTTTAGTATAAGGTAGTTCATAAGTAGTTTGTAAGTTTAGGGACTGATGACCCCGCAGTTAAGTTCCTTAAGCTTAACAAACATTTGAACATTTGAAAATCAGACGTAGAACCTAACAGTGACTACTTCTGATTCCATGATAGCAATAAATATGAGTGATTTCATGCTTACTTTCGCACTGCTGGCACTGTGAAGATACGACTGTTAGGAAAAGGTTGTCCATGTGAGAAACATGGAGAGGTCCAGTCCACTCCGTAGTATATGTGTCGTGGTTAGTTTTTAACCCCACAGCGATTGTTGTCTCATACTAAGCAATATGTGTACCAAGTTTAGTTGAAATCGGCCCATTATTTTAGGAGATGTGGAAAAGGTGTTAGTAGTAAAGACGTAATAAATCGAAACCTTATACGTGATGATGAGGTTTTTCATGAACCAAATTGTTTACGACTTCATATCTCATGAACTATAAGTCGAACTGTAATATAATATCGTTGAAATATTCAGTGGTATGTATTTGTAGTGTCTGTGAAATGTCTCGCTAATACAATTTGCAGTATAGAAGTAATAACTTGTAACGTCATGCCAAATGCCGTAGATATACATTATGAACATCGGAAAAGTAGTAATCGAAATAGTTTTTTCCTTTCATCATTATGTTGGGGTTGGCAACGAGAAAAAGTTTCGTAAAGATTTGAAATTATTTTTAAAGTTTATTGCAAATCGCTGCGTGCTCTCATGATCAAGTAGTTGACGAATAAAATCACGCTATCACGCGAAGCAAGATTGGGCAATTTTCATTGTTTATGGCGTTATATGGCATGAACTATGTATTTCAGGTGGGTTTTGTTGCCATAGTAAATGATTTCTGACCTTAAAGAATATTTTTACCAAATTTGGTTGAAATCAGTCCATTAGTTTAGGAGCAGATGTAGAATATTATCGCATGATGCGGTCGTTTTTCACGAATGTCGTTGTTTATTACGTCATATCTTCTGATATATGTGTCGTAGGTGGTTCTTACCCCGACAGCGATTGTTGAATCATAGTAAGGAATATGTGTACCACGTTTGGTTGAAATCGGTCCAGTACTTTAGGAGAAGATGTGGAACATACATACATACACACATCGAATTTTATAATATGACTAGATAAATAGGGTTATCATTGTTTTTTATGTCTATATTTATTTGTCGTTATTTGTATTAATCGACTCCTGAAAGTGTAGTTCTTGAAAAGTAAGTGCAGCGGAGTGCCTTAGCGCATTGAGGCGCTATGCTACGATGCGCGAGGCAGTTCCCCGTCGGGGGTTCGAATCCTCCCTCGGGCATGGATGTTTGTGTTGTCTTTAGTATAAGGTAGTTTATAAGTATGGGGACTGATGACCTCGTAGTTAAGCCCCATAAGCTTAACAAACATTTGAATAAAATGTTAATCAGTATAGTAGTTGTTGGTATGAAGGGGTTTTGCGGCGGCAGAAGACGGCCGGCTTGTGAATGAGCGGGCTAGCAGCTGCATATCGATTGGGGCGGCAGAGCTGAGCGCGCACATTTCTCGAGTGGCTTTGTCTACCCGCTCTCCACAGCGCGCCGCTCCTCGCAAATCGCGATACACTACTCCCCTCTAATTGGACCCACACACACACATTCTCCCTTCACACCGCCCTTTGCTTACCACGCTATACTGTACTCAGGCTATAATTATCTCTTACGTAAATATCCTACTTATTCGTCAATGTCTGTACTCTGTGCTATACATTGCGGAGCACTCGTGGCTGCTGGCAAAAGTAACAGCGGCTTCAGTACTTCCACTGGATTGCGCCATTTCATTTTTCTGCAATAATTATAACACTGGCTGATTTTTGAAAAGAAGAAAACAGCACCCAGCCGATATTAATAATTCTATTTATTATAATAACATCTCCGTTATCGCTTTCGAACCTTAAAGGTTCATTATCAGACGACAGTTGATATCCAATACATTGTTTGCACCACAATACCAACACTATTTCCCCGCTAGGGGCTCGTAAGAACAAAATTCAGAAAGAAACTATAAACATACTGAATAATTGGAGAGGCATTGTATTAAAAATTGAGCCGCGGCCGGAATTCGAATCCGTCACCTCCTGCCTACTAGGCAGCCGCTTTAACCCTTTATTTTACTCCTTTCTTCCGGTAGATCTGTTTATTTGCGTCGTTCGTTAGTGTTTGTCCTGGATTGGTCGGTGAGTTCTTGGCTCAGATTTTTTTAATGCAGAGAGCATCGAGCCCTCTGAGCTACCATCGACTCAGTCATCGCGGGCTTAAGGATAATTTTGAAAAAAAATCGTTCTTGTCCCCATAGCTGTATAATATTTTTATTCGTTATGCTCGACCGATTTCGGCAATTTCTGCCATCACCAGGAGATTAATACAATATTATACATCGATAACAAGATATAATTTATTGATGTACAATATTCTCCTAATCTTCAGTTGATGGCAGCAATTACCGAAAACGGTCGAGCAAAACGAATAAAAATATTATACAGCTCTGGACACAAGAATGATTTTCTCAAAATGCTTCGCGCTTTCAGACTGCCACCTAAAACAATGTTATGGATAACGCTAATAGACACACTATCTTAAACACGTCTCCCTCCAAAACACAAAGTCAATGACGCCCAGGATAAAGTGGATAAAGCGACTGCCTAGTAAGCAGGAAACCCCGGGTTCGAATCCCGGCAGCGGCACATTTTAATTAAATGTTTCTCCTTCTAATAACATTATGTAAAATAAATCCCAAACGCTGGTATTTATTTTCTTTATTTATACTATAGGCCTATTTCAGAAATACTTCCATCATCAGGTATCTGCAAGTAATATAAGATATATTAAGTATTCCTTATGCAAATTTTTTAAATACGAGTTATTTTATGTACATAGATTTTCTTACCATCCATACCTTATCGCCGGTCTGTCTATGGTTTTCTTATTAAAGCAATCCCAATGTGTTAACAACAGTTAGTTTGTTGCTGACTTAATAGTCCGATATAATTTGTAGATTTTTATTACTTATTTTTACGTTGTTGTTCACGAGACAGCTCATTTGGCACATGACAGCGATATTGTATAGTTACAGGCTGTTTTGTTTATCATGTGGATTATGATGATCTTTTCCAGACATAACGGAAAATTTGTATGATCGTTGCCTGTATATAAACATATAGTGAGACAATATATGTCTGAGAAACTTGAAATATTGTTTGATATTTAAACAATGTATTAGACGCGAACAGCTGTCGGACCTTTGGGTTCGAAACAGGTAACGAACCTTTCTTTTTTTTTTTTAATAATAATAAGTAGCAAAGTAGCATTATTAATAGTGGCTAGTTTCTGTTTTCTTCTTTGCAAGAATCAACCTTTAGTTTGTACATAGACATATTCTCAAAACGTCTATTTTCGGCAAAATAGCATTAATAAAAATATTTCTGTAGTTCTAAAATTACCTGAACATTAGACTAACGCCGTTCATGGGGCTGAATATCCAGTAGTAGTACATCTCTAGAGAAAGTCGATCCTCCTTTCCTGCTTCGTCTTGAAAATTTTAGAAAACAAAATAGCGAAAAAGCGTGGGCGTGAACCTGCTACCTTTTGCTAACCACGTCATAAACGTTTAGTTTCGAGTCGGACGGTTCTTTACGGACGTCGGATCACGTTTTATGTTAAGGTTATTGATCAAGTATTTGCTGTTTTTCGATGTCCCAGGGCGGCCAGCCCTCCACCATACACCATGGGCCACGCGGGAATGGTCGCGCGGTCCGGGGGGCCAGGACAGGGATTGCGCGGACCCTCCGCCGTAGGTTCGAGTCCTCCCTCAGGCAAGTGTGTGTGTGTGTGTGTGTGTGTGTTTGTGTGTGTGTGTGTGGGTGGGTGGGTGGGTGGGTGTGTTGTCCTTATCATAAGTTACTTTAAGTAATTTGTAGGCCTAGGGATCAATGACCTCAGCAGTTTTGTCCTTCAGGACTACAAACATTTGAACATTCACGATGCTAATTTTGATGTAGACAGTGACCTTCCTCTTGTTTTCTGGGTCGACGTGGAAAATTTCATCAACATGGTAATAAAACCGTAGTTTTTGTTGAAGACCGTTCCGTAAGTAAAGTACCCTCCGCCGTGCATCATACGAAATTCATGTAGACAGTGACCTTCCTCTTGTTTTGAAGGTGAAGTGTGTGCAATTTCATCGTGATCGAAATAAAACTATAGCTTTTGTTGAAGTCTTAATGTATAGTAACCGACCGAGGTGGCAGCAGTGATAGCACACTGGACTCACATTGGGAAGGATGGTGACCGGCCGCGGTGGCCGAGGTGACTGAGGCGCTCCAGTCACGGTCAGCACGGCCACTACGGTCGGGGGTTCGAATCCCCCCTCGGGCATGGATATTTGTGCCGTCCTAGTTCGTAAGTAGTTCATAAGTTGTTTGTAAGTTTAGGGACTGATGACCCCGTAGTTAAGTCCCATATGCTTTACAAACATTTGAACATTTGGATGTTAAACTCCAAGCTGCCTTCCTTCCCTCCTTCCTTAAAGTATAGTACCATCCGCCAAGCACCTTCCGAAACTTCATGTTGACACTGACTTTCCTCTCATTTTGAAGGTCAAATGTGCAAAATTTCATCAGACTGGAAGAAAAGTAGAATTATACGCAATACAACGACACAAGCAAACACACAGGCACTCTATATAGCTAGATAGTAAATCTGTTTGAAAAATATATAGTTCATAGCTGTCCCAATGTTTATTACAGTATCACGCAAAAAGCCGGCCGCGGTGGCCGAGGAGACTGAGGCGCTCCAGTCACGGTCAGCACGGCCACTACGGTCGGGGGTTCGAATCCCCCCTTGGGCATGGATATTTGTGCCGTCCTAGTTCGTAAGTAGTTCATAAGTAGTTTGTAAGTTTAGGGACTGATGACCCCGTAGTTAAGTCCCATAAGCTTAACAAACAACAACAACATATCACGCAAAAATTTGGAGTGAATCGGTCAAGAAATTTCCGAGATTCTTGGGAAAAAAGTTAAAGACTTGCTCGTCTGTATATAATTGCACTAGCACCCAGATTAATAGTGCATCTCATTGTATGAGTGCATGGTCTCGCGGTGATATGAATAAAGAAAACCTTTTCGGGCCTCCAGCCGCGTCAGGTGGTTAGAAACCCACGAGCTTTTGGCCATGTTCTCCTTGGCCATTGTCAAGTGGTTGTTGTTGTTTAGAGGGGACTAGACTGCTCGGTCATCAGTCATTGTTAAGTGGTACATGACTGTTGCATCGTCATTGCCTTGCCATTAAATAGCCGCGCTGCTGACTGTGACGTCAATGTAGCTTTCTGCTCCGCCATATAAGGTAATGTTTACGTTCCCAATCGGTTGCCTTCGCTTTTGGCTGCTGGTCGTGACGTCACTGGGGCTCGCTTCTTCGTCCCGTGTCCGCTGCGTTCGCTTCAACCTCGCTATGGCCGGGTCAAAAGCTGTGCTGAGCTGCTAGCCGACGTCCTTATTAATGGTGTTCTCCGATATTTTAATTTCATTTAGTGTTGGAGAAATCTTATTATTATTGTAATATGTCTTTTATTGTAAGGAGACGTAGTAGGCGTAATGTAGATGAACATGAGAGCGTATATATTAGGGCTAACGTTTCTGGTGTTTGTGAGATTTTAAGTTTAATGGAGATTGTATCTCCGCGGTGGAGTAGCCGAGCGGTCTAAAGCGTCTCGCTGCGGAGCGCACGGTTGCTCGCCGTGGAGGTTCGAGTTCTCCCAGGAGCGTGTGTGTGTGTGTTGTTCTTAGGTTAGTTTACCTAGATTTAAGTAGTTTGTAAGCTACGGACTGATGACCACGCAGTTTGGTCCGATAGATCTACAAACATTTGAACATTTTTGAATTTTTGGAGATTGTATCATAAATAAAGTGAGACCCTGATAAATAATAAAAACACACACACTGATGTTGCCAAAAGGCGAGAAGCTATTCTTGGTGTTGTAGTTCTCAGGGGCACTTTCGGGTGTTTTCTGTGTGAGGCACCTCTGGGCTGCTCTGTGAGCCGCGGCACATTGAAATTAAAATAGCGGAGAACACTATCCGGCCATAGCGAGGCTGAAGCGGACACTGCAGAAACGTGACGTCACAGCCAGCAGCCACGTGGCCGGCGAGAAAGACAGGCCTCAGCGCACACATCATGCTACGTAAGCAAGGTAGTTCCGAGCCGGCGCGATCGCTAGCCGATTGGCCGGTTGCTTAGGCACACCCCACTGCGTCATAGCGGGCAGCCACTGAGCTAGCGATCGCAACGGCTCGGAACTACCTTGCTTAAAGTGGCATGACGTCTGGGGCCTGTATTTCCCGTTGGGCGCGCAGCAGCCAAAGCGCACGCAACGGACTGGGGACGTAAACATTACCTGTATGGCGACAAGAAAGCTCCAGTGACGTCAGAGCCAGCAGCGCGGCTATTTAACACAAGGCAGTCAATTACCAGTTGACAATGGCCAAGGAGAACTTGGCCGAAGGCTCGTCGGTTTCTAACCACCTGAAGTGTCTGGAGGCACGAGAAGATTTTATTTATGCATCTCGTCGTATCTCCTGAACTATGTGTCGTACAGTGATATAATTATGCCTATAACCTTCGCGAAAGTGCAAGTCACGTACTGACAAAGTTTTCCCGGAATCGGATGAACGGTACGGCAGCGCATAAAATACGAACAAACAAAGCCTCAGCGGAGTGGCCGAGCGCATTGAGACGCTATGCTACGATTCGAGAGGCCGTTTCCCGTCGGTGGTTCGAATCCCCCCTCCGGCATGGATGTTTGAGCTGTCTTTAGTATAAGTTAGTAAATAAGTAGTTTGTAAGTTGAGGGACTGATGACCCCACAGTTAAGTCCCATAAGCTTAACAAACATTTGAACGAAAAAACAAACATTGATTTTTATATATTTGGTGATAAATAGTGACAAAACAACGAACTTTTGATTGATCATCTAGTGTGGAAACTGTATACTCCGAATCTCGCGTCTTACAACACTAACTCTTTTAGTGTTATAGTGCTTTTTTATGTATGAGAAACCGTTACCCACCAATATATGCTTTCTTGTCATTTTGGTCTAACGGACCCGGTGGAGTGGCCGAGCGCTCTAAGGCGGCTTGCTGCGGAGCGCGCGGTGCTCACCGTCGGAGGTTGGAGTCCTCCCTCTGGCATGGAAGTGTGTGTTGTCCTTAGATTAGTTTAAGTAGTTCGTAAGTCTAGGGGGTAATAACCGCGGTAGTTAGGTCACATACATTTACAAACATTTGAATCTTATTTCCGGAAATCGTCTTAATGGTTAATTATGTCATCTTGGCACTCACAACAGGTTTCTTTACGTCATGAATTGCAGTATTTTGATGAAGTGAAATGAAATTAAAATAATTAGAAAGCCCTCTAAAACGCTCCATTTGAGTCATCTGGTGCCTATGACGTCAACTGACAGGAAGCTGCGCTTGCTGCCGTAAAATTCACTGACATATATGTATTGTTTCGACACGTTTTTGAAAATGCTCTATAAACATTGCATAGTACCGCACTGTACAAATACATCTTAAAAACTCAAGGAAATTTGTTTTTGTGTATTCCAAGCAATACGAAATGCGTAACATTTGGGAGACTCCCGTTTTCAGATATCGAAAAGAGATAGCAGTCATTTCGTTCCTTTATTTTTGTGAGGGGCATTTTGATGTAAGTAAACACTCTATAGTATCATTATTACTCTATTAGTTCACTATTAAGTATCATGCTCTGTACCTGCAAAGGTGGAAAGTATTAGAAAATCTCAGATGTTTGTAAATCTGTGGGACTTAACTAGTGCCGGCCGCGGTGGCCGAGGAGACTAAGGCGCTCCAGTCACGGTCTGCACGGCCACTACGGTCGGGGGTTCGAATCCCCCCCTCGGGCATGGATATTTGTGCCGTCCTAGTTCGTAAGTAGTTCATAAGTAGTTTGTAAGTTTAGGGACTGATGACCCCGTAGTTAAGTCCCATAGACTATACAAACATTTGAACATTTTGAACTTAACTAGTGTGATTATCAGTTCTTAGGCTTAAAAACTACTTATACTAACCTAAAGACAACACACACACACACACACACACACACACACACACACACACACACATTCCCGACAGAGAACTCGAACCTCCGACGGGGAACAACCGCACGCTCCACAGCAAGGCGGTCGGCCATTCCACCGCGGCAAGTATTATCATTTACAGATTAGTGAGCTGATTTTTATATTTGTGAAACGGCTGTTCGCGATATGACAAATCACGCCGCCGTAGAATGGCCGAGCGGTCAAAGGCGCCTTGCTGCAGAGCGCGCGGTTGTTCGCCGTCGGAGGTTAGGGTCCTCCCTAGGGCATGCGCGCGTGTGTTTGTGTGTGTGTGTGTGTGTGTGTGTGTGTGTGTGTGTGTGTGTGTGTGTATGTTGTCCATAGATTAGTCCCACTTAGTTCAAGTAGTTTGTAAGCCTATAGATTGATAACCAAAGAAGTTAAGTCCCATAGATTTAGAAACATTTGACATAGCAACTATTTGTGTTTAAAGTTGTTTGCTAATGTAAATTTCATGTTGGTAGTCGGTTTTAATGTTTACATCACTGATGCAGTATTTCAATATATCATCGGTAAATCAACGAATCCTGTTACATATACGCCTTCTGAGCGCATCTGGTGAATGCAACTACGAGGGTTGGACTATCTATTCACAACCGATACAAAAGCGTTACATGTTTGCACCCGTTACTGTCCTTCAAAGTGGTCACCAGCGTTCTGTAGAACACGTTGCCAGTGATGTGGATGGCGTAGTATACCGTTAGCAGAGCCTGTTCTGCTGATGGTGCGAATGGATCAGTCTACTGCCTGTCGAATCTCTGGAACAGGTCTGAAAGTGAATGCCACAAACTGGTTCCTTCATCTTCGGAATCAAATCAAAGTCACAAGGACTTAGGTCCGGGGAGTATGGTGAATTGTGCAGTACTTCCCAGTCCCATCGACCGAACAGAGCAGCCACAACTTGTGCGGTATGCGCCCGCACTTTGTCGTGTAAAATAATGGGTGGGTTGCGCAGAAAGTGTTGCCGCTTCTTTCGTAAAACTGGTCGCGGGTGATGCTGCATATACAAACAGTAATACTGTGCATTGACGGTCTGCCGTGGAGAAACGTAATGCGTTAGGACAAAACTATCACAGTTGTACACTAGTGTCACCCGTAACTTTTACCATACTAGTGCTCTGATACACTTTCGACTTTCGCGGCGACCCATGATGACACCATTGAATGGATTGGCGTTTCAGTTTTGGGCTTCGTACAATGTGCCCTATGTCTCAGCCACACGTTAGACCGCTCGCTCACAAGTGCCTTTTTCCTTCGATTGTGCGCACGCCGGTGACGTGGGTCGGCCAAGTCCATTTGCTCGGAGGTAAGGTAGGTCTGTAAACAACGTGTGCTATCAGCGACAATAGTAGATTCCACTGCATAGTGTCTCCACAGCAATGTTGCCAATATTTAAATTCCAACACTCGTATTTTTAATGAAATTTGAAATGATTACTTTTTTCGTTGATATTTCGATTCTACTCCACAGTATCAAATTCTTCCGTAACAAATGAAAGAAAAAAATACTTAGGGGTTGGACACGAACATGATCGCAAAATTTGTAACACACGACGCTACTCGTTGCTCTTCCAAGCATCTATAAAGCACGTTGTCCAAACATATAACCTCACTTCACAGATGTAGGCAATGCAAAACTTCTACCGTTATTTTTCTTCGAAAATATTTAATGTTGACACCTATGCCTAAATATTTGTACTCTTATTTTCACCCTTCTTTACCCTCCGATTTAACCTGACAAGTATCTTTGTAGCCAATTAGCGCGTGGAAAATGCATAATATGTGGAAAGTGAGTAGTGCAGAAGATTGATTTTCTTACACACAAAAATTAATCTGAATAAGATCTGTAACCAAATAGTTGCGGACTTATCATGGAAGTTTTACAGTAGCCACGGGTAATAGAGTTAATTTAAAAGTGATATGTACTTGGTAGAAAAACGAAGACAAACAAAATTGCAATGCTTATTTACATGCATTTATGGTGTATAATAATAGTTTTTACGTTCCCGACGTGTAAAAGTCTTGATTGTTTTCCAAAAACTAGGGAAGATTTTCACTATCAGACTTCACAATTTTTATTGACTTTCTTACATAAATTTTTTAATGTTCAAATGTCAATGTTCTTAACTACGGAGTCTTCAATCCCTAAACTAACAAACTACACATAAACTAAAATATATTAAAGACAGCACAAATATCCATGCCCGAGGGAGGATTCGAACTGTCGAAGGGGAAAGGCCTCGCGCATCGGAGCATAGCGCCTCAATGCGTTCGGCCACTCCATCGCGGCTAAAATTTGTAAATTTTATAGATTAATAAAATGCAGAAACCAGTTGCTTGTAAATTTGTTTCCATCTCAAAATACTTAATTATATCCAGGAAAGGTAGACATCTAGTAACATTCTCTAACACCGCTATTAATACAAATGCAGCTTCGTCTTCCTCGTATCATGTGTCCTCACGAGAGCCTCGGAAAATGACAGAGCGTTTCCAATCATGTAACCTACACGAAATTTAATTATTTTTCAGGTTTAATTTCAGAAAAGTGCAGAGGTTTTGTAAGAATAATGACCGAAAATGCTTTTTACAATCATTTAGATTAGCAAAAAATTCTAATCATATTTCAACATAGGAAAATAACCTGTTACGATGTGCAGTGTCCATGTTTGTTGATTGAACCACTTCGAACGGACACTGAGGCGACAGAAGCTGCCAAGTTAAATACAAGAAATGTATTCGCAATTGTGAATATGAATCAGCATCAGATGTATGATTTAATGGGTACATATATGAATCAGCATTAGGTGTATGATTTAATGGTGACATACGGAAATTTGTGCCGGCCCAGGACTCGAACACGGATTTCTCGCTTTTCGGGAGCGGCTGCTTTAATCACTATGCTGTCCGCAGAGGTGCATTCATGCCTACATGAAGTTACTGGCAGGACTTCAACTAAGCAAGAATATATTTTACAGCGTGTCGTCTGCAACATACAGAGCATTTTTATATTTCCAAAACACGAATGAATTTATTAATTAGGTGTTGTTATTGATGGTTTGTTTTGCACTATTTCTTATTGACTTGCACTGTTTACGTCGCCATTTGTCGTGTTGTGGTGGCTGCTTGGTATTCATTCGTTTGCGTAGCGTGATTGATGATATGGTGCGCAATTCTGAATGGTTTTGACATTTGTGATATTTTGTGTGTATGTGTGTGTTTTTGGTGGGGATGTAAATAATTTAGGCAAACGTTTATACAATCCACACGAAAAGGTGCCTCATTTTGTTTTGCCGCCGCCCCTGGCCTCCTACAGCCTTAGTCCGCCACTGTAACAGGTAACAACAATTTCAGAAATTAAAGGCAAAACCCACAGAAGATGACACAATTAGTGCCTAAACATGTTTGGGCGATAAAAACATTGGAGATGTCTTGCACAAGGCTGATTCCCTCCCTTAGCAAGCACGGAAATAAGAACTGCAACATGAACAAGACGATCGTAATTGTTGTTGCTTGTCACTTAAAGAAATGAGAGTGGATAAGAAGATGCAGCCTCTCGTATAGGTCTGTGAGTGCTGGCCGTGAGGGTAGACGGCTTGCTAAACGTCACGGCGGGGTGTTGCGCATGTGCTGGCTGATAGCGTATCAGAGCCGGCGTCAGCAGCTGACTGGCCCAGAGACAAGAGCTGCACACGGGGAGCGCTGGACAGCTGATTAACAGCTCGTCAAGTGCGTTCTTCCCCACTGACACCGCCGTCTTTCTCTTCCGGCAACTAGTCCTGTGGTTCGTACAGGGGTCAATAGTTGCTCTCCTTTGGTTTGAACTGTAAGTGTTCCAGCCCACACCCATCCTCATTCACTTTCCACGTTCCTTTCGGTCTTTTTTTTAGGCGGTAGGGAAGGGAACAGATTTCGAGTAACATACCAGAAACTGAGAAAAGGAAGCAAAAACGAGGATGCAAAGTGCCGTCGATGACGAAGTCGGTGTCATACCAGGTTCTCAGCATAAGAAGTCTATAAACGTGTTTATGTTATCAAATAGCTGAATGTAGCACATAAAACTGGTTATACAGACCGATAAGAGAGAATGTCCTATGCAAATAAAAGAAATTAAAAAAAAAAAGCGACGTTACCTGCCAGTGGGTATTGAACTGAACCAAAGGGGAAAGTTGAAACTTTGTTCCTAGCCAGGATTCGAACCCGTAACATCGATCTTACGAGGTAGCCAGGCTGACAACCCATCACTGGTAACTCAATCCCGCAGGCTACCTTAGCTCACCTCCTGTGAAATGCAAATTATCAACTTACCAACACGCAACTGAAGTAGTGACCCTACCCATTATCACTCATCTGTTTACTCAGTTGTTTACATGCCCGTTAGTATTAATGTTAATAGATCAGATGTCAGAGCTCATCGCTCCCATCCCCTGGTAATAAGTTACTCGAACTCAGATGGCCGGCCGCGGTGGCCGAGGAGACTAAGGCGCTCCAGTCACGGTCTGCACGGCCACTACGGTCGGGGGTTCGAATCCCCCCTCGGGCATGGATATTTGTGCCGTCCTAGTTTGTAAGTAGTTCATAAGTAGTTTGTATGTTTAGGGACTGATGACCCCGTAGTTAAGTCCCATAAAAAAAAAAAAAATAAAAAAATAAAAAAAATAAAAAACCCTCAGATGTGAATGTTGACATCAAAATCTGATTTATGGGACTCGCTGACACAACACATTTCTATGGTGTCCAAATTCTTAAAATAAGTGACACATTTTCACAATTCATGTTCTTTGCACTCACATACATCTTGTTTACGAATACTCTATATCTTCACCCTGCGCCACGAAACCCCAGCTGCCTCTTTAGAAGTTTGGTCCGTCTCTTTTATAAAATCTACAAAATTATGGGTATTATCTCTGAAATTTGAGAATGAAGATTTTATACATTTACTAAATTTACACACAAAATTACGAACTAAACATTTGTGGCTCAAATGAACTGTATGACATAAGAAGGTATATTTATAATTAAACATCACAGTTAAAGGCGTTCAGATAAATCGTGAATGTGTTTGTTTTGAACCTTGTGGTGTGTTTTCTAACAACAAATAAAGTGGAAATTATCAAATTTCGTGTGAAATGACTTAAATTGGTAAATGAATCGGCATCAGTCCGTTATTTGGGACATAGTGATGTGATATATATAGTTTTCTTTTGTGTCGAGCTCGAGACCTCAATATGTGCGTATTCCCTTATTTACATAGTTATAGTACTTTTAAAAGAGTTTTTCTAAACATTTTGAGTTCTACAATACATTTAAATTACTTGTGCAACTTTCTGAAGTAGTTTGTATTGTAAGTCTAAATAACTTATCTACACTGTCTGTGCCAATCTACAGACGGATAAGGTATAATTACCGAAAAAGTGTGAAAGATTCGAAAAACGGTTGACTTGTCAGTTTTTAATCTGGTATCGAGAACTTCAGTTGAGGATTGAGGTCATATGTGACGTTATAAAGTCAAGATTTAGTAAACGGTTTGAAACTGAACCATAACGGGAGAATTCAGGGAACGAAAGGAGCTAGAAATGAACGAAGTTCAGTGCAACTAGAACAAGAAGCGAATAACCATTCAATAAGGTGACCGAGCGAAAGATTCTCCTAAGGAAGGAGAACGAGACAGACCAACAAGCATGAATCAGGAACGAGGTACGAAACCTCCCGAACAAGGGCGAACCAGAAACAAGACCGTCATGAAGGAACCGGTGAATAACCGTCTCTTAGAAATCGTTCATTGGTCCTTTCCCTCAGTTAAGTGAATTGTTCCTTTAGACTCACTCCTTTGCAAATGTGTCACCTCTACGGCTCGCTGCTGAAGAGCAAGAATAGACAACTGCAACAAGACAGAAAGGAACTGAAGATACGAGGTATGTCCACAAAGTAAGTTCCGTTTATGTAAGAACGTAGGCTTTCACGGTCATTATTGTTAAAATTCAAATTCTTCTGAGTTATTTGCCGCGTCATGATGATATCTTTCTCCAACGTTTCGGATCCGTTACTGGAGCCTTACCCAGGGAATACTGAGCACTAAGTATTCCGTGTGGAAGGCTCCTGTAACGGATCCGAAACGTTGGAGAAAGATATTATCATGACGCGGCAAATAACTCAGAAGAATTTGAATTATTAGTTCCGTTTGGTTATATAAAACAAACGTGTACATATACAGAGAAATATTTATTGTACAGAAACCTACTACAGTTAAACTACTTTTCTACATATCTTCGAAATTTTGTAGGCACTTGTCATAGCGTGGCACAAGTTTTTGTATGCCTTCGTCATAGAAGGTTGCGCCTGTGTATTCAACCATGTGATAACATGTTCTTTCAGCTCGTCATCATCATGGGAAGTGTTGACCAGCAAGGACAGATTTCCGGTGTAAGAAGAGATGAAAGTCGCTAGGAGCGAGGTCCGGGCTGTGTGGAAGATGATCAAACACGTCCCAGTGTATATCCCGTAAGAGTTGTTTGGTCACATTCGCCGTGTGAGGTCTGAATTATGGTGAAAAAAAACACATTTTGACAGTAATCTTCGGCGCTTGTTCTGTATTGCGCGACTCAATTTCATAACCGTCTCGCAGTAACCATGTGCATTGATTGTTTGGCCTCGTGGTAAGAAAACAATCAGCAAAATGCCTTTTCTGTTCAAAAAAAAAAAAAAAATGTTTCAGGGGTGTCGTGCGACACCCAAGTTTCATCCCCTGTGACTATCTGGGAAAGAAAACCACGCCTTCTTCATTGCACTCGTAGCGTGTCATGGCTTTTGTATCACGACAATAAACCTGCTCATTCATCATTGCTTGTGAGAGATTTTTTTGACAAAAAACAGTACGAAAACATGCCTCAGACATCGTATTCACCGGATTTGGCCCCTTGCGATTTTTTTCTTGTTCCTAAAACTGAAGAGACGTATGAAAGGTCGGAGATTTGCTACGACTCAAGAAATAGAAACTGTATCGCTGGAAGTACTCAGGGGTGTACCAAAAAGTGTTTATGGGAAATGCTTCGAGGACTGGAAGAAGTGTTGGCACAAGTGTATTGTAACCGAGAAGGAATTACTTTGTACGGGACAACGTGATAAAATAAAATAAAATAAAAATACTAAAAAATGTAAAGCCATTTCACTTCTGAACACATCTCGTATATGTAATATTGCTACAAGGCTGAAGGGCGAAATAACAAAGAAAACAAGACAGGAAGAAAAGAAAGACGAAGATGGTTGAAAACGTTCAGTTCAATATTACTAATCTTCCGTCGCTACTGTAGACAAAGAATTCGGCGCCCGTGGGAAAAGTATTTTTGTGTATTTCGTTGCTGCGGCGTGGAGATAAGCAAACGCATTGGCGTGTGGGAACTAGTGGGCTGGCGACGGGTCGTTTCGGGACACATTCTTGTGCACGGGCGATCGCGCGCGGCCTGCTGTGGGACACGGGCGGCGCCGTGGCAGTGTTTCTGGGAAGTGAGCGGCGGAAGCTCTGGTCACGGTGTGAGCGCGCGCTGCCTCTGCGCTCCTCTCCACACACGGCAATACGCCTGCAGACGTTAAAGCACTGCGCAACACGACCACATCCCCGCCCCACCACACACATTCGGCTCTCCCGTGGCCACTGGTGTCCACGAGGAGGGGGGAAGCGGGGCGAAACAGAAGCGCTCTTGCAGCGCTGTCTCCAGAGGGAGGGGGGGGGCAAGAGGGGGAAAGTCTCCCCCCCCCTTCCTTCATTCCCACTATTACATTTTCCGACTCCAGAAATGTCTGAATACGTGAGCATTGTCGTACAAAACGTAGGAATTAAAGACAGCTGACTGTGGGCATAGTATCTGAAAGTTTTTTAAGTGATGGAATCTGAAGGATATTAACAACTGTTTGAAGAAATTACAGAACATCCAATTAAATTATACTAATAAGGGGACTATCAGAAGTGTACATTTTGACGGTTCTCGAATATGTTGTAGAGTGACATACTTGAGTATGAGTGCTCGAGTCCTCCCTGTGTTTTTTTTTTATTTATTTATTTATTTATTTTTTTTTTTTTAATTGCATGGGCGTCGAATGTTGTCTTTCAGCATCCCTAGAGATGTCGGTCGATCACGATACACTTGCGACTTCAGGTAACCCCACAGCCAATAATCGCACGAACTGAGGTCTGGGGACCTGGGAGGCCAAGCATGACGAAAGTGGCGGCTGAGTACACGATCATCATCAAACGAAGCGCGCAAGACATCTTTCAAACATATTTTGAACTTCTGTTATTTGTTAGTTCTTATAAAACCCCATGTCATTCCAAGCATGTGTGTCAATTTTTACCTCTCTATCTACATTATTCCGTGATTTATTAAGTTTTCAAATTCATACTGACTTTTTGATACGGTGTTTTCGTTGCATTACTTTGTGAGCCAGTGCTGTTTCAGAATAATGGAATACTCTTTCATCATCTGTTTAACGCTCTGTATAATATACATAAACACTCCTGTACTAGGGTAAGGTGGTACAAATTCGATATAGGTACAATTCCGATCAACATAATGTTTCGCGCCATTTGTCGGGCTCGTAGTGTTGGTAGCACTTGCCTTTGTGTGGCGTTGTAGTGTAGCAGGTTTCTACAGCTCCTGTCTTTTCCAAGAACGCACTACTTTGTGCAAAGGAGATATGAATTTCTAACTGTTAAGAGGTAATTGAAGCTACTTAGTCTAATGGCTCTTATAAATTTTCTAGTTAAGGGTGACCGGATTCGCTGCCAAAAATGCAATGTTTGGTACCACGAAGTAGGCGTTGGTGCCCGAGGGAAAAAGTGCTCTTTATGTGGAAGATGCCAGTGATCAAGACTACCAGGAAGTGATCACAATTGTATCTAGTTTGGTACATTTTCGATAGCTTTTTTCTCAATTGTGTAACTTTTTTTGTGTTTATACCAACATTTGTAATTGCCTAATATTTGTGTTAGATATTCATTAAACATCCAAGAACAAGTATCATAGTTAAAATTATTTCTTTTTTCACTATATTTCCAGTTACAATAACATTTGTCCGAAATGATTGCAATTGTACCACCTTACCCTACACTGGTGCCTCGCTAACGTCACTTATGCGGGTTCGTAAATCTGTTATTACAGTAATTTTATATTAAAGGCGCTTCCACAATCGAGTGGAAATACTTCATTCAGTACTAATTTAAATTAAATCTCGCACTTTGTTCTCTTTCGAATGTAGATAAGCGATTGTAAAGTTCAACGTAATTGATTCTTTCTCGTCTCCTTATTATTTTGAATTAGTACAATTAGGCTTCAAGATTTTTTGTCACTTTCTAAAATAAGTTCATCCTGCGTAGGGTAGTGATTTATAAAGCGGTCGTCCCTGCAGAATTCTGTTGTCCCAAACAAGAGTGCCCATATCACATTTTCGTGAGGGGGCTGGGGGGGGGGAGTGTACATCTAGACCGTATATATATATATATATATATATATATATATATATATAACACATATGCTGACTTAAGTAGCCATAAAAAGGTTCCATTTCTGACCCTGCTAAAACTAAGCCTTGTTACTAAAATAATGACGTCATTTTCTTAAAAAAAACTGTTAAATTGTATTTTTTCTTTCTCTGCAAGCTACCGAGAAAGTGGAGGGGGTGTCAGTGGTTATGAGCGCTCGTCCTTGTTCTTTCCTCAATCATTGACTAGACGTATTCGAGGCAGCAAAGCAGTCCGACAGCCGACTAAGAAGTCCTGAACAATTGTGAGTTGGCGCACTATCCTGCTGCAGTCTCGATATACTAGTCAAATTCACACGTTTCAGGTGCGGTAAAACTGAGCAGTGCGTAATCGGTTATAGTTATCAATTTTTGTTTATATGAAGCAAAATATGTATCAAAATTGTAAGACGATAGCAATGTACAAAAAATCAGAACGCAAGGCATGCACTCCAGAAACTGTTGGAATCTGCAAAAGAAATGTTGAAAAATATAAAGTGTAAGCGACTATAAGTGAGGGGGCTAGGAATTAGTGAAGACTGATTCTGATCAAGCAAACAAATGGAAAGGAAAACTTAATTACGCCGAGGGAACTTTCCGATGCCACTGCCGTACTGAAAATTACAACAATCCATCGCCAGAGGGGTGTTGGCATGAATACTGTTCTTATTGTGAAGGTTTTGAACTACTCATTTGCGACCTCTCTTAAACAGCATTCCCTCCAACTGGAATGATTTCCGCAAATTTTCTTTAACAAACCCATAATTGTTCAATTAACCATATCTTGTACTAACAATCATGAGTATATGCTAAGAAAAAAAACATTATGCGTATGAATGTCATACATTAAATAAAGACGAAGTATTGAATAGTACTTATGTTTCTCTCATTTTAATTATAAAGTGCAAATTTATCCCTATAGAAACGCATTTGCGTTACTTTTTTATCACATGCGAATTATAGTTTAGATTATACACTGCTCAAGACAGTTAGGGGATCGGGTAAGATATCATACACAATATACATATATACCATATAGGCTACAATTGCAATTTGTGTGTGATACAGTGCGATAATTTGCTGTATCAACTCTTTACTTGAAGTTTAAAGAGAGCGAGGCACGATGGGGCTACCCATTTTCGTTGCCATCTAACATGGTGTGTAATCACCCCGGACGGCCAGTACAGTTTCACACCTGCATGGCATGAACAGTATGAGGTTACCAATAAGCTCTTGCGGGGTATTTGGCCATTCTTCCAAGAGTACAATATCCAGCTCTACAACCGTTGCGGGAGGTGCTGATATGCCTGCACTGCGTCTGCCAAGTGCATCTCAGACATGCCCAATCTGGTTTAAGTCCTGTAATACAAGAATGCATTGTCTCGCGACAATAACAATGAATAATAAGTTCTCGGCCAAACACTCCTTGCCAGTGTCAAGTGGTATAAATGCCTAGTGGCTGCTAGTACGGGCTTATATACACTAGTAGCCGGTTGTGACGTCACTGGTGCTCCTCGACGTCGCCAAATATGGGCATGCGTTGAGTCGGTATTCGATGCGCCTCCTTTAACTGCACGATCGGTCGATCCCACGCCCCGCTGAGCTGCAGACCGCCATCTCTGTTGTTTTGATATCGATGGCTTCTTTAATTCAGTCTCAGAAGCCTACAGTGCGAGCAAATATTCAAATGTTTTTGAGCTTATGGGACTTAACTGTGGGGTCATCAGTCCCTAAACTTACAAGCTACTTATTAACTAACTCATACCAAAGACAGCGGAAACATCCATGCCCGAGGGGTGATTCGAAACCCCGACGGGGAACGGCCTCGCGCATTCGAGCAGAGCGCCTCAATGCGCTCGGCCACTCCGCCGCGGCTATAGTGCGAGCCAAAACATAGGTTTCTAAAGCATGCTCAGCTAAAGAATATTTCTCTGGGAACCGTAAATGATAAAACTATTCATGTTCTTTTCTGCGTTGTTCGACAGTTCGTACTGTTTGTTCTATACAAGACTGGCCACACTCGCAAGATACCTTTTAGACCCTGTTCTGAGACCTGCTGCGTCTTTAAGTGGTCTCAATGATGACCGTATTTTCATCGGAGGCCTGAAGACTAATTTGATATTTTGTGACCCTGTGGAGTGGCCGAGCGTTCCAAAACGCCTATCTGCGAAGCGCGCCGCTGCTCGCCGTCGGAGGTCCGAGTCCTCCCTGGGGCATAGGTGAATTTGTTGTCCATAGCATAAATTCGTTTAAGTAGTTTACAAGCCTAGAGACTGATGACCAGAGTAGTTAAGTTCCACAGAGTTACTAACATTTGAACATTTTTTATCTTCTGTCTCTATAGCAGGCGGCTGAATTTACCCGACACAGAAACACATAACGGCATCCGCTCCGCTCCTCCTCCGAAACGGGGAGGCGTATCAGCCCCGGTTGGAACCCTACCTGCGGAATGACGAAGCGGTCGGAGTGCCGGCCAGCCTGGATGTGGTTTTTAGGCGGTTTTCCACATCCCCCTACGTGAATACCGGGTTGATCCCCAAGTCCCACCTGAGTTACACGATTCGTAAACATTTCGTAACACTTAGCACTTTATAACATTATACGCAGACATTTGGGGTACACATTTCATCCCGAGGGGCATGGGGGTGGCGGCTGGAAGGGCATCCGGCCACCCCGTAACTATTTACACGCCAAATCCGATTAATAACGCCGACCCTGGATGTACGGGAACATGGCTCAAGAGAAAGAAGAAACACAGAACGGCAAACAGGCAAGTTTCTTGTCCTCTTTCTCGTCAGTGGTCTTGCTGTTTCGAACTGTGACATCACATTTATTTCCGTAAAGAATATGACTTAAGCATAACCTGTATGCAATAAGCCTGTTTAGTTGATTAATTTATTTAGCATATAATTAGCAAAAAGAAGTGTTAATATATATAATATATATGGAAATATTTACCACTGCTAGGGATCACCACCAACGTCTGTTTCTCCGGAACTGACGATTAATAACAAATGTTAATACACAACTACGAGTTTAAAGAGTCGCCCTTTCATTACCTGATTGTACGTATATGAATATTCGATGAGACGTATTTGAATACGTTCAGTGGTGTGTGGTCAGATTCAGAATTTGCGTCTGACGGGAGGCATGGAAGGGGTAGCCTTTCCCCTGTGAGTTGCCCACTGGCAGCTAACATAGTTAATTCTTTCGTATACCAACTTAACGTCAATAGCCACTGCCGTCGTTATAAATACAAGCCTTAGTTCAGAATTGGCGGGAACACAATCTGCTGTATCATTGAGTCGATGGATTGTGCTTACGAGCGTGTGTTTATGTTTCCTTTTTATTTATTTATTTTTATTTTTTATAGGTAAATGCCTAAAAGCTTGTGTGTCCTGGCTGCAAATCTAATTATTATAAAGAGGAGCATATTCCGGTGCTTTCTTCTTCTTCTTACGGATATTAAACGAAGATGCGAAGAACAAAATTCCGAAGGTAAAACATGGTAATGATAAAGGACACAGGAGTTTGCGTCCACCATTTTCCTGATTATCAGATTAATCCGGAAATAAGAGTAACTCGACAGTATGGGGAACAAAAATCGTGGACATGCGTACCGATATTGATGACAGGCTTATCCTTTTGAAGGTTCCGTACTAATCAATTCTTGTAAAAACTTAGATTTCGAAAGTGACAGTGTTCCATATTTATTTCCAAATCTACCATCGCATTTATCTTCATGTGATGATCTACATCACACACACCCAAAAGATCGAAGAAACGCTCAAGAACAATTTCCTCAAATATACAGATTGCCGGCCGCGGTGGCCGAGCGTTCTGCGGCGCGCCAGTCACAGTCTGCATGGCCACTACGGTCGGGGGTTCGAATCCCCTCTCGGGCATCGATATTTGTGCCGTCCTTAGTATTAGCTAGTTCATAAGTAGTTTGTAAGTTTAGGGACTGATAACACCATAGTTAAATCCCATACGCTCTACAAACATTTGGACATTTTTATACATATTGATTCTCTGAAGACTACTAATGTAGTTCAGATTTCAATACGATTAATATAAACAGATTTAACCACAATCATTAGCTAATTATAAAGCACAAAGATACATTATACTTAATGATATTAGAATTTAATGAACGTCATTTCATTTTAAAAGTGATGACATTGAACAATAATTTTTAAAATAGTGTAATTTGTGACAATGCAAATATAGAAGATACTAGGTTTAATGGGAGTTTGGCACCACAACTTCTCTGTAATAAATATGCTAAATTGGAAAATTTATTAACAGCTATAAAAATACTGAGGATAAAGAAATTATCATTAAAGAAAACGTATGTAAAATTTAGACACGATTAAATGAATTTATGGAGATGTATGATGATTGTATAATAATACGCCTTCAGTTCAGAAGTCAACAGCTGCAACTCCTCACATCCAAACATCTGAGGTATGCCTCACAATTGCTTCTTTATACTTGCAGTTTTCTTCTAATCATTCCCAGCAGCTTACATATTTTTTACGGAAGTTCAAAATTGTTTTGTTATTTGTAAAAGTTTAATTTATTCGATTCCAGAGGTGGAATAAACGAACCACTTCAAATATGTGCAGATTAAGCGTGATAGTTACGTGGGCCTTTTACTGGGCGAATATTTGACGTGACCATTTTCTCATTTCTTTTCAATGTGTGCATTTATGTACGTTCGTTGTCTTAAATCGTACACTATCAAGAAAATTACAAAGTAGTATAACGTAATTAATTTATATGCTATGAATTACAAACAGAGAGAGGTATGAAAGCTGGCAAAACATACGTCCTCATATTTATCGCCGCCTCAGCGCCGACTAAATGCATGAAGTCATATATATATATATATATATATATATATATATATATATATATATATATATATGTGTGTGTGTGTGTGTGTGTGTGTGTGTGTGTTTGTATAGCTTATGGGACTTAACTACGGGGTTATCAGTCCCTAAACTTACAAACTACTTATCAACTACCTTATACTAAGGACGGCACGAACATCCATGCTCGAGGAAGGATTCGAACCCTTGACCGTAGTGGCCGTGCAGATCGTGACTGGCGCGCCGCAGTCCTCTCGGACACCGCGGCCGGCTCATCAAAGGTATACTACGGCCTTGTTTCACGAAGGCAGTACAATAATGGTCGAAGAAGATCGATCGGCTTGAGATCAAACTATCGCCCGATTTATAGGGCCAACCTGACGACGGCTCTGTCGATCGCTTTTGTAGTCCTGCTGTAAGCAGTTGGAGCGCTCTTCCGAAGAAGGCGGCGACGTCTCGCCGCAAGATCGCTGCTCGCAGACACGTCGTAGCCCGCCAGGTGGCTAGAGGCGCAGATGCAGACGTGTAACGGGGACTCGAACTCGGTTCCCCGAGTAGCGCCTCGGCGTGATTGAGCGCTGAGTCAGGCGGCTTTCTCGGCGAGCACAAAACGGCGCAAATTAGCGGCGAACAATGGCGATGACAGGTGCGGGCGTTTAGGAATATGTGAGGTGGCGCGGATTAGAAGCGGCGGATCGCGAGAGGCGCGCTTTGTCAGCCGAGCTGGCGTCGCCGCCACAAAAGACTTTTGTTCTGCGCCGCGGCCACCGACCCACGGGATAAAGACCGCCGCCGCCGCCGCCGCCGCTCCTGTCCACGCGCCCCGGCCTGCAGCCTGCCACAGCCACCGCCGCCTGCAAACCACCACTTTAATATCCGCATTTACTTAATTTCTATATATCGTTCACTGGGTAGCACTGGGTTGTGTGCTAAACAATGAATTTATAGGTCGCGGGTTCGATACCCCTCTGGTCCTACGATTTTTATCTGTGACTTTCAAATGTGTTCAAATGTTTGTAAAGCTTAAGGGACTTAACTGCGGGCTCATCAGACGCTAAACTTACAAACTACTTATGAACTACCTTATACTAAAGACGACACATGCCCGAGGGGGGGATTCGAACCCCCGACGGCGGACGGCCGCGCGCACCGCAACACGGCGCTCCAGCACGCGCGGCTAATCCGCCGCGGCATCTGTGACTTTCATTTCTGGTAATGTTTCTGATGTGAAAAATATCGCGTTCCACCATGGTTCGGAATCCATGTTAAACTGTCGGTCATAACTAATGTATTCGTGCTTTCTCGTCGTCAGTCAGTTCTTATTATCGTTCTGGCGTGGATTGCTTACTGGCAATTTGAGGAAGGTGCAAGTGGCTAGCAAGGGCGCTGGCTGAGACACGATGTACTCAAAACAGAACACACTTTTATTTTACACAGAAATTCTTCCATAGTGGAAACAAAAGAACATAATTTTGTGTCCCAGCCTCGTCGCCGCTTTTTTGTCTCGTTTCCGCCGGTGGTCCTGGTGTCAGTGGCCGAGTAGAAAGAGACCGACACAGGAATAAAGGATACTCGCTTGTGCAGGTACGGAGGTGAGCAGCCAGTGGGACAGCAGAAACTAGAACACTAGGCTAAATTAGAACAAGATATATATTTCGTGGAGTCTTGGTAATACTTAACTTTTACATAGTTCTTGACTGCAGAATGCTGATACATATTATATATAGTGGCCTGCCTACTGATAATTCCTAGTGCCTATCCGATAGCCAAGTCTTTACTGGTGCCTATCTGATTCCAAAGTGTTAACTGATTCCTATCTCAGTCCCAAGTGAAAGATGTCGTTCAGTGGTGGCCAGGAGCGGAGTTGCAGCAGAGGGCGCTCGTGGCTGACGTCGTAAGAACGCCGCGCCGTGCGTGCATGGCGGCGCGCGGCGTAAGTAGGTGGCGCGCACTTCATACTTGTCCGACACCACACATAACAGTACTTATCTCTTCATAGTCACTGCTGTATCATGAAAACAGTAACAAAAATCAAACTTGGTACAATGTCCTGTTCATGTGTAACTGAACATTCAATAGTAGACAAGATCTCCGTGACTTGAGTATATACAATAAAACTTAAAACAATCTGCAGTGGGCCACATACTAATACAGACAACCTTTCCTGTTGTCCACTCTTCCAGGGCACGTCTACCACACAAGTCACTTTTCACTTCACATAGCTTGCTTAGCTAACGTCGGTTGGCGGTGGCGCTGCGAACTTCAGGAGGGCGTGGCGGCCAGCTTGCGATCTCATTGGATGCCGCTGGCAGCGACCGTCTCTTACTTCTTCTTCCGTTGTGTGCTGCCAACCTTGCCTTGGTGGTTAGGACACCACAGTAACTCATCATATACCCGGATGGCTAAGCTGGCGGCCGCGACCTGGTCAGTGTGACGTGACAAGGGCTGTTGTGAGGCCTTGTCTCTAGGCGGTGTTGGTAAGTCAGGTAGGAGGAAGGCAAACGACTTACCTCCAAATAGGACCATGCCCAATTGTTGACTGCTTTACCTTTTTAGTTCTCTTTAGGTGATTTGAAAGGTAACATATACTGCCATAAAACAGTGCACCTGGAAAGACGACTTCTATTTTGATCCGATGTCGGCCGATGCCATCTTGGAGATAGTAGACGGGCCACTGAGAGCCGACACTGAGCCCTGGGCTGGATGTAGAATCGGGCCCCAACTCCAAATATATGAAGCCAATTTCACGGTTATTTTGAATACGGTCTGACATGTTTCAAACGTCACGTTATTGGTGAATGTTGGAAATACACAACAATAATCACTGGGTTCATATAAAGAGTAAAATTTAATTTCTTGCCATACGGAAAAGATATGTTCACAACTGCAATTTATACTATGGTAGGGACTGATGATATAGCTGTTTAGTCCCCTAAAAATAATAAATAAAAGATAAACTACTGATGGAAATCGAGCAAACTAACGGTTCTTTATGGCGCAGTTTACTGAGCCTTCGGTCTTTTCGTATGCACACGTGTATGGGCGATTCACTTTTAATGACACTAACATCGACTGTATGTTGGATGCAGTGATATTCTCTATCATATATCCTGTAAACATTCGAGGAAATAATGCAGATTGTCATTTACATTTCATTTAACAATCAGAAGCCGTCGAAGAAAACGCGCGGTATTTCGACGAAATATACTAATTTTATATAGGGGTATATCAGAAGAACTGTTCCTAATTTTCCGTTTTTATCAAATGTTCATATGTTTGTAGAACTTATGGGACTTAACTACGGGGTCATCAGTCCCTAAGCTTACAAACTACTTATGAACTAGCTAACACTAAGGACGGCACAAATATCCATGCCCGAGGGGGGATTCGAACCCCCGACCGTAGTGGCCGTGCAGACCGTGACTGGAGCGCCTCAGTCTCCTCGGCCACCGCGGCCGGCTCCGTTTTTATAGAGACAGGAATATAAACATTATTAACAACAATACTTTATCTGCAATTGCTTCATTTTTTTAATACAAAGGCAGTTTTAATCACTCAGACTTGTTTCAACTATTCCCTCTTATCATAGATACAATGATCTACCAAAGGTTAGTTATTATGATTCACAGAAGATCTGCCGTAAAATTTGTTTCGCGCGTTAAAAACCACTGCTTTGTTTTTCAACGGAAGTGCACAATGACAGGTTTACTACAATAATAAAAAAATTAGGGGATCAGTTGCGTTATTTAGGTTCTGAAGTATTGTCATCAGCAGAATGAAATAAAATGGTTCGATGTCTTTCTGTTGATTCCACGGAGAAGAGACAACAACATTACGGCGACCGAGATAGTGTTAATAACAAAAAGTTGCTAGAGAGGCGATTGGTGTTGTGTTTACTTTGCCCGCCGCGGAGGAGTAGCCGAGCGTTCTAAGGCGGCTTACTGCGGGGCGCGCGGTAGCTCGCCGTCAGAGATCAAAGTCCTCCCTCGTCCAGGGATGTTTGTGTTGTCCTTATTATAAGTTACTTTAAATTATTTTAATTAGTTTGTAAGCGTAAGGACTGATGACCAACGTCGTTAAGTCCCTTAGAATTACATACATTTGACTTTTTACTCTACACAAGCAGTTGGGTTCAGAGAGGGTACTGAGCAGCTACTGGAATGCAACAACGTTACTTACCCAAAGCAATGGCATGGAGAGACATAGGAAGGTTGGAAGCGGTCCAGACACAGAGGGAGGTGGCTTGCAGCTAGTGGAGTGTCGAAAAGTGGTTTCAGCAAGCGTTAAAAGAAAGAAAGACCAAGGGAGTCCACGGGTAAAATCAGCAAGAGATGACCGTTTCTCCGGTCAACAGCCCGCCGAGACAGCAGGCTGAATGCAACGCACCGACCAGGCAGTAACAGGAGGCGCAATATCAACACAAACAGAACGAAATAGCCTTCGGGGATGTAGCCTCTACGCACGGAGGCCTATGGCATCTGTCCCATTAAAACCACGACACTGTTTAGTCAGCAGAAACTGGGCGGAGGAACCTCAGGATTGGAGTCGTAACGAATGGCGCCGGGATGTGAAATTCTGTGCTTCTGTTTAAATGCCGTGACCCATCGATCAGACGTCTTCAATTTGAAATCGACGAATTGTGGAGCCGCAGCCAATGCCCAATACTGTAAATTTCTTGTCGTGACTTGCTGATATTGCTGTCTTGCTACCACAAAACTGTCGTAGAGCCACGAATCTATCGCAAATTTATCCATTCGCGTACCACCACTTTTAATATCTTTCTCCCATTGTGAAAGATATTCTTTTCTCTTCAATTGCGGCATCATTTTGTTTCTCTCAGTGTCGCCAAGGATCTTGTGGGGTGCGCTTTAGCAATATTCACGACTTTGAATTTGTAGGAAACGGTAATCATGACACTTTTAAATCTTGTCGGTGACGGTTTATATTTTATATTCGTCTGGAGACGAATCACTTTGTGGCACTTCGAACTGTTCATCGTTCTCCTCAAATCCTTCAATCCTCATGAGCGTGAATTAATTCCTATTTCAGTTATGAATGTTTCTTCATACAAAAGTTCCAATGTATTATTATAAAGTTCTCCGGCCAATAACGTAGCATCGCGAGAGATTTCTTCCGAAGATGTTGATGCAATTAAATTATTTTCCGTCAACACTTTTTATCATACACCACTGCGTCCTTCACTCGCAATTTTGATCGATCACTATAAATGGATTCTTCAGGAATTTCTTCTCCCATTCCAGATGAGCCAGCAACTTGTTCAATCGACATGTTTAACCTCGGATCGGAATAACACTTTGAAATTTGAAACAGGCGTGTCTGTTCACGACGAAATCGAAAAAAAACTGCCGTTTACTTCGCCACAGACAAAAATAGTTACTCTGCGACACCGCACGGCTCGCGCACTGTCTTATGCGCAGATGACCGTTATAATCCCAAGGGGGCCCTTACAAAGCCCCTTTAAACCTTGAAACCCTATAAAACGAAATAGAACGAGCACGAATATTTTAAATGATCGAAAAACTTTACGTTCTTGAGCTAAAACAACGTTTTTAAAATAGTGTAGGTTAGAGAAACTTTTTGAATTATTGGTGGAATAACAAAAGAAAATGAAACAGAAGGAAAAAAGTGGTGGAGGAGGAATAGAACCCGGGACCTCTGGCGTAAGAGTCCGAGCCCTAACCATTTTATTTTATTCCCCCCCCCCCCCCTTTATGGGTAGTTCTGTTCCTTGCGGTCGCCGAGCGTCTTTGTTCGTTTTTGTTATGTGTGTTCTCGGCTCAGCTTTTTTCTTACAATGGGCATTGAGCCCACTGACCGGGGGCACTGAGCCACGGCGCCCGGCGTTTTCGTTGTTTTAGTCCGTTCTTGGTTGTTTGTTGAATATTTGGCTCAGCTTTTTTATTACAGAGGGCGTTCAGCCCCCTGACCAGGCGCGAAGAGCCACGGCGCCCGGCATCCATCTAGGTCAGACAGCGGCTCGGCAATGGACTAACATTTTATACTCATAAGGCACCTAAGAAACTTCGGATCGATTATTCTCGGGATTTTCCGAGTAGTGCGTCCTAATATTTTAACCACGTGAGGTGTTAGGGGTCCTCTTTCACCACACAAAATTTCGGACAAATCCCCGACCCCACGGTCGTGCCGTCTCCTTGTGAGTACGTCTGGGATGCACTGGGCAGACGCATTGCAGCCTCACCAGAACGTCCCACAACGGCTGCAGAGCTGAATATTGCACTTACGGAAGAATCCTTCAAGAGCTGATTGATAACCTCTTACTGTCCATGCCACGCAGGTGTGCAACTTACCGGCCGTCCGAGGTGATCACACACTATATTAGACAGCAATGAGAATTACTTGTTTACTATTATAATGCCTCACTCTAAGTAAAGGCCTTGTAAACCTCAAGTAAATATTTGAAATCTGTTCAAATGTTTGTAGAGCTTATGCTACTTAACTAAACTTACAAACTACTTATGAACTAGTTAATACTAAGGACGGCACAAATATCCATGCCCGAGGGGGGATTCGAAACTCCGACCGTAGTGACCGTGCAGACCGTGACTGGCGCGCCGCAGCCCCCTCGGCCACCGCGGCCGGCAGTAAAGATTTGAGACAGGAAAATATCGTACTGTACCACACACAAATTATAATAGTAACCAATATCTGAATAAAATACGTTATTATATGTATATTTTGTATGACATCTCACCTGATCCCGTAACAGTTTTGTGCGGCGTATTTTAACGTGGCATAATACATTATAGGTAAACTTTGGTACGTTCTTTCATTTATGTAAACAAGAGCCTTTTACATTACTTCAGAAATATTCTCACAGTATAATCTTTTGTTTTACGCCAAAATGCATTTTTGTGTACAATCAAATTGCTAGTATGGTCGCAAACTCGCTATATCGGTGTCACTCTTTACAGTGACGTAATTGGTTAGTACAGGTGCTCGTGATGGGCAATGTAAATGTCTCTTTTGTGATGAGGGCGAGAGGGAGGCCAGTTCCGGCACACAGGCCCAGCTACCCCTCTCGAATTGCAAAGGGTGAGGGACGGGAGGGGCGAGCTTAACGCTCCCTCCCAAGGACCCCATCATCACCAACAGGCTCAGGTTTCGTCACTCCACAGGACACGAGTTTGGCACTTTAGCTGGTGAGTTGGGGCACATTATGGTGGCCAGGAAGTTCGTGTGTCGAATGATAATGAAATTTTTTTACCTTTTATCCCAGTACCTGATTGAGATGGGGGAAAAATCAATAGGGTGAGCCGGCCGCGGTGGCCGAGGGGACTAAGGCGCTCCAGTCACGGTCCGCACGGCCACTACGGTCGGGGGTTCGAATCCTCCCCTCGGGCATGGATATTTGTGCCGTCCTAGTTCGTAAGTAGTTCATAAATAGTTTGTAAGTTTAGGGACTGATAGCCCCGTAGTTAAGTCCCATAGACTTTACAAACATTTGAACATTTCAATAGGGTGTCATAAAGAGACAAAAATGGACTGGTCAGCAGAAGCATAAAAACATTAGGAACTGGTAGATCTAACCAACAATATACATGATGAATAATTTTCTTGCTTTCCTGAGTCTGACGACGTCGCCGGTTTTATTTCTACAATTACCGTTCTCAGCTGTGAACTGCAGCTATTTCAGATCACACTTGTATCACAAGGGAAAAAAAATTATCTTCGAGTTCTATCTTTATTCATTTGCAAGAGACAGTTGTATGAACTCTATGCATCTTTTTGAGAAAATACTGTATTTTCATTTTATAATTCTGAATTTGACAAATCTCTTATTCTGGTCAAAAACGCCATTTTCCCATTACAGAAACAAAGCCCTATAGTTCAGAGATCATCACCAGTTGTGGAAACATATTTGTCTTTGCTTCATGAACCCCAGATGAAATTAAATCTATACTGACAGTAAAACTGTAGAATCGTCATGTATATAGATGGAAAATAGGTGCCAAAATTATTACAGGATGACGTAGGGGTTTCATCACAATACACTTTTTCTAACTTAAAAATGTTCAAATGTTTGTAAATCTCAACTGCGTGGTCATTAGTCCGTAGCTTACAAACTACTTAACCTAAAGTAAACTAACCTAAGGACAACACGAACACCCATGCCCGATGGGGGACTCGAAACCCCGACGGCGAACGGCAGCACGGCGCCCCAGTACGCGCGGCTAATCCGCCGCGGCTCTTTAACTTAGAATGTTTGTTTCGATATTGAATACGTCGATAGCCAAAACCAATAGAAGAATTTTCATAATGTACTCAGAGACAACATGGAGTAGCTTTTGCATATAGGCTTTATTTAATTAAAATGATTTTCGAAAAAAAAAACAGACTTCGTGTAATTATTATGTGTGTCTTTCTATAAGAGGTGATCAATAAGTTTCCATTGAGGGCGTTGCTGCAGCGTATATGCAACATGGCAAGGCTATGATGCTGGTAAACAATGTATCATGGGTACCGTATCACTCTAATTTGACACGTGCCACACTGTTACAGTTCCTGGCTGACATGCAGGGTCCACCTATTCATGAGGTGGTCCATATACTCATACATGTCTATCCACTTGATACGATTGGAAACGACCGTCGTCAGAACAGGCAACATGTTTCCAGTCATCAATAGTCCAATCTCGATTTTGACGGGCGCAGGCGAGGCGTAGAGCTTTGTTTCGCGTAGTCAGCAAGGATACACGAGTAGGACTTTGGCTCCGAAAGCCCATATCGATGATATTTCGATGAATGGTACACTTGCTGACATTTGTTGATGGCCCAGCATTGAAACGTTTATAAGCGTTACACTTGTGTCACGTTCAACAATTCTCTTCAGTCGTCGTTGGTCCCTTTCTTGCAGGATCGCCGCGGCGGAGTGGCCAAGCGCATTGAAACGCTGTGCTCCGATGTGCGAGGCCGTTCCCCGTCGGGGGTTCGAATCCCCCCTCGGCCATGGGTGTTTCAGTCGTCTTTAGTATAAGGTAGTTCATAAGTAGTTTGTAAGTTTAGGGACGGATGACCCCGTAGTTAAGTCACTTACTCTTACATTTGAACATTCGAATTCTTGCAGAATCGATGTCGAAGTTTTGATGTTTTACGGGATTCCCGATATTCACGGTGCACTCACGAAATGGTGGTATGCTGATGCCGTGTCCCATCTCTCGTGCGCCGACCATAACACCACGTTCAAACTCACTAAGTCGGGATAACCTGCCGTTGTAGCAGCACTAACAGATGTAACGTCTGCAACAGATACCTGTTGTGTTATACAGGGTGTTACAATAAGGTACGGCCAAACTTTCAGGAAACATTCCTCACACACAAAGAAAGAAAATACGTTATGTGGTCATGTGTCCGGAAACACTTAATTTCCATGTTAGAGCTCATTTTATTACTTCTCTTCAAATCACATTAATCACGGAATGGAAACACACAGCAACAGAACGTACCAGCGTGACTTCAAACACTTTGTCGCAGGAAATGTTCAAAATGTCCTCCGTTAGCGAGGATACATGCATCCACCCTCCTCCCTGATGGGCTGATGCAGCCCTGGAGAATGGCGTATTGTATCACAGCCGTCCATAATACGAGCAAGAAGAGTCTCTACATTTGGTCATTTGGTACCGGGGTTGCGTAGACAAGAGCTTTCAAATGACCCCATAAATGAAAGTCAAGAGGGCTGATGTCGGGAGAGCGTGGAGGCCATAGAAGAAGAACCAACTCAAGGCTTGAATAAATTAATAAATTCTCGGGTAACGCCGAGTTTTCAGCTACTCCGTGCTAATCCATACATCACATGGGCATCTGCCAACTCCGCATTTGTAAACATTGCACTGACTGCAAAACCACGTTCGTGATGAACACTAACCAGTTGATGCTACGTACTGATGTGCTTGATGCTATTACTGTAGAGCAATGAGTCGCATGTCAACACAAGCACTGAAGTGAACATTATCTTCCTTCAATTGGGCCAACTGGCGGTGAATCGAGGTAGTACAGTACATACTAACGAAACAATTGGGTATTTTGACAATTGTCTGCACGAATTATTTGAATTTACATTTAAAGAGAAATACTAAAATGAGCTCTAACATGGAAATTAAGCGTTTCAGGACACATGTCAACATAACATATTTTCTTTCTTTGTGTATGAGGAATGTTTCCTGAAAGTTTGGCCGTACCTTTTTGTAACACCCTGTATAGGCGTTGCCGATCGCAGTGACGTCCTCTGAGTGTTTACAAGCCTCTGTGTTCACATATACATGCCTATATTAATTTGTTTGGCTCTTACAGTATGTAAGACCATCGCCCTACCCTCTCCCACCCCGCACTCTCAAGTAACCACGACTAAACAAAAGTAGCGATACCTATTACAGCGAAGAAAAGAAGGTAGATTAGGGTTTCAACATGGTGGTGATGATAGACGCAGTGAGAGCGAGGATGCGGCCAGACGAGGAGTGGTGGTGCACGGCGGCGGCGGAGGCACCTGCCTGCTGCCTGCTGCCTGCTGCCCGCTGCAGCTGGGCCGCCACGCGCCGTTGGAGGCCGCCGAGCCGCGCGCTCGCAAATCCTGCGCCCATGCCTCGCTCCGCACAACGTCACGTCCGGCTCCCACGCTCCGTCTCTACCAGTCCCAGCGCTGCTCCACATATGATGCGCGCTGCATGCGCTATATCGCCGTGATAACAGATCCGCGTACAGGTTTCACTATCTGTTCGATCTACTCCAGTTGAGGAGAAACTCTTCCACATTGTGTGCAACAGACCTCGACAAAAATATGATAACTCCAATTCCAAAGAACATAAGTACAGACAAGTGTGAAAATTCAGTACAATCAGTTCAACTCGGTATAGTTGCAAACTCGCTTAAACCCGCGGCTCCGCTCGCGTGTTCGTTGATTTTGATAGATAAGCTATCTTTCAGTAGTGTGCTTTGAGACTGGTTTTGAAGAATGAAATTCAACAATAATGACTGTAATAATATCACAGATCGTTCACTTGATGTAATGCGCGAAACGTCAAATCGATTTTTTAAAGAGATGCATTAAAAGAAATTTATTTTTTACTGCTTCATTTATTTATTCTTATATTTCCTTATTCGTATGCTTATCCTTACACAGAAAGAGCTGACGATATTGTAGGACGCAGAGACGAAAGATATGGTCTGTGGCATCACGTTTCGATGTATGTAACCTCCTTGCTATAGAGTCGCAAACGCCATCGCTGGCCTTCAGTCCGATTTTTTAAATAATTTGACGACTTTCAACCACCGTATCTTCCACCCCCTTATAACTATCGGCATGGAACTGATATGGTGTACAACGGGAGACTTCAGACAACAATCACAGACCATTCGTTTGGGTTCTGTAGTTTTCGCTGAAGAGCGAAATATTAACACATACGTAGAATTTTATATACACCGATAACTTTCCATCCCAATATACTCCACCTTTTATCGTTATCAGCCCTCAAGCAACAATGCAACCAATAAAACCATTTTCAAAGAGTAATAATTGTTCGGCATTTCGCTTTATAGTCTTCAAATTACTAAATATCTAACAGATCGCTATAAAACCGTGTCCTAAAATCTTCCTCAGGTATAAATTAGTAACTGTACAAATTTTTAGCTCTTTAGCTCTTTATCTCTTGTGGTTCAGACGTGATAAACATACACCGAACAGACGTTCACATTTATAGATATAGATTACTAATTCGAATTATTTACAGACTAATTGAAAAACTGATAGAATCGGACCACGGAGAAGATCAGTTTGGATTGAGGAGAAATGTTGAAACACGTGTGGCAATACTCCTATTACGACTTATCCTGGAAGACAGGTTAAGGAAATGCAAACCTACATTTTTAGCTTTTTTCGATTTAAAGAATGTTAGAGCCAACGGCCGTGCCACAGTGGATACACCGGTTCCCGTTAGAGCACCGAAGTTAAGCACTGTCGGTCTCAAAAATCAAATGTTTGTAGAGCTTATGGGACTTCACTACTGGGTCATCAGTCCCTAAACTTACAAACTACTTATGATCTAGCTAATACTAAGGACGGCACAAATATCCATGCCCGAGGGGGGATTCGAACCCCCGACCGTATTGGCTGTGCAGACCGTGACTGGAGCGCCTCAGTCCCCTCGGCCACCGCGGCCGGAAGAGTCTTCCTTCCGAAGCAGTAGATTAGGAAAAGACTGAAATGTCGCAAAAGATGTGAGTGTTCGAAAGAATTAGATACATTACAGTATAATTTATAACTTTTTAGATTTTTGAACAAGCAACTTTCTAATTTGCTCTTTGATACTAGATCACTGGAAAGATTTCCTGCCTTCGTATGCAATCGACAGTATGGTCTCACAAAATTACTCTTCTCATTTCTTTGGAATTTACATTAACTAAGAATGAGTGAAGTTGAAAATGTTTATCCATCCGGAATTAGAACCCGTGTCTCCTGCTTGCTAGGCAGTTGCGCTGCCCCTACACCACTGGTGGCACAGCGATCATCGCTATTGTACGGATTACTCTACTTCGCCTCCCGTCAGATAAAAACTCTCAACTTTTCCCTGCCTGCTATTACTCACACTCGCGGTTTTTTCAAACTGATTCCCGTACGAGTAAGGGCCTAGGAGTGCCGCCACTCTGAAGAAAGGATCATTGCCCGTCAACGGCTTATTATATAAGTCATATATCTATGGTGTCTGTTCTTTCGGACATATATAGATATTAGACCTCGTCTTCTTCGAGGCTTGTCCGTTTCTGATGTGCGAGCGTTTCAGAGAGAGAGTTACACATTAATGACATGCACAGAGTCCGTGTTAATAGAGAAGTCCATTCGGAAGTGTCTTTCTGTATGCAACGTGCTTTGCCTCACCACTGACAGTAGTGGCACTGGTCTATTATTCCGTCATGCTGATTTTTGGCTTTCCACGAATAACCTCTGGCAAACGATAGACATTTCCTCCGACGAGGCAACACTTCCTGTTACGCGCCGTCGTTCATCTACATTGATGGCAGATGTCGACGGGACTCTAAATCTATACCACCCCTGCGTCATCGTTACCACACATCGTGGCCTTTTTTTCCTTCAGTGTTTCAATTTAGTATGGCATGTTTCGACGCAGACTTTTTGCAGAGATTCACGTGACCCACAGCAAGGGCCGTTTACAAAACATGCCCTGCACGAGCACGTAGTGATGAAGGCGTACTGAAGGTCATTGCGGTGTTTACCAAACAGCCGGCAAGGAGAAGGCCGCGCGCTATACCAGCCTCATTACTTCTCCACCATGCGTCCCATAGCCAGCGCCAGTTGCTCCCCATCACTGTCAAACCTGACGTCTTCTTTAGCGTCAGTGCGTTGCAACATGAACAGACTGCACTGCACGCGTATTTTCGGTTAGCTATAAATTGTCAACACTGCGTTTGTTGAAACTGACCAGTCGTAGAATCTAGACATTTATATCTATAAAAATGGAAGTATGTATGTATGTTCCCCACAGACTCCAAGATGGCTGGAGCAATTTTGATGAAATCTTCAGATTATGCCAGCGGGTTTGGTAGCGACCGCATGAACATGTTTATTAACATTTACGTAGAAGCTTACGCTTCGCACTTGGAACGACAGTTGCCCACATAGCGGAGAAAGGAGGAAAGGTCCGTATCATGTGATTCTTCTGTAATTGCAATACTGCCGCTACGGAGAGCTAGCGTCGCTTCCGTAACAGTCTTGATAGTGCCGCTACGGTTGACTGCTTCTCCGTTAGAGGCGTTACTATCGTTCTGAGTGCCAGACATCACATTTTACCAATACGTTAGACTGTAATATTAACATGTAAGTATAAATTAAACTTGCTGATGATTGTAACAGCATGGTATGCAGTGTGTTCAATCGTATTACGTATAACATAGCAACCAATTAAATACATATATACATCCACTTTACTCAAGCCTCTACAATCCCGTAATCGGCCGACTGCGAATAGCGGGCAAATTGAACAACGCCTCGGCGGCCACTATGGTGGCAAACTTTCGCGGGAACTTTAAATGTGCGTAAGACTCTTTTTGATGAGTGTGTGTCTTCATTCGAGTATAAACTATGTCTCATTTAAATATATAACAACAAAAAAGCTTCAGACTCTTTGAATATACAGCTATCGGTTATGTGTATATTTATTCCGCATACAGTGTAGAAATCGACAAACCGTTTCTTCTTCCTAACTAAACCGAATTATAACATTTAGTTTTCTAGCGTTCTAAGTGCAGCATATGAACGGAATTTATCGTCAGACACGATTTTCTGGCACTGTCTCAGTATATTCTACGTTGGTGAAACTTTTGCACAAACATTAATTTCGGAAGATTTTCAGCCGGCCGCGGTGGCCGAGGGGACTGAGGCGCTCCAGTCACGGTCTGCACGGCCACTACGGTCGGGGGTTCTAATCCCCCCTCGGGCATGGATATTTGTGCCGTCCTTAGTCTTAGCTAGTTCATAAGTAGTTTGTAAGCTTAGGGACTGATGACCCCGTAGTTAAGTCCCATAATTTCTACAAACATTTGAACATTTGAAGATTTTCACAACACTTTACGTCTATGCTTGAGTGCCTGCTGTATTCACCAATATTTATATATTGTACAGCCTCAAAAAATGAAACAGGTCTGCCTGATACAGCTAATATTAAAACTACTTAAACTAAGGCAAACTAACATAAGGACAACACACACACATGCCCCAGGGAGGACCAGAACCTCCGACGGCGAGCAACCGCGCGCACCGCAGCGTGGCGCCTTAGACCGCTCGGTTACTCCACCGCGGCCCTTGTGAATACAGCAACCAAGCCACTACCAATTCTTTTAAGAACACGAAGTATGTCATACGTTTAAGTGCATCGAACATTAACTTTAGGGTATCTAGCACGAATATTAGCATTCTTAATGCTGTAAGCGAAATACCTTACAGTAGCGTGAACTGGTCAGAAGTCAGAATATATCGACATTGTATTCAACTTCACATTGTGCACCCAGTGTTGCTATGTGTCATTCTTATATGGAACAATACAGACTTGTGCAAAGCCTTTCAGTTGTTATACCTATTTCTAAAGCAGATGACCTTTAAATTCTGTGTTACAAGTTGCTAATATTAATTCCATACACAAAATTTCTAATTGCAGTAAGGCAACTGATCTCGTGCCTCCAATAGTTATTTTACACAATCATAAAATGAAACTGTTTGAACTTTCTGTCCTCCAGTACTGCCTGAAGTAGCTCGTTTTGAAGAGTTACAAGTGTTGTAAAAGCCTGTTATTTATTTCATTCAATCCTATATTGTCTTGACTAACAGCCTGTTAAGTAAGAGTAACCTTCTCTGGACGCAAGTAGTAGGGCTACTTGTATTCCTGACAAATATAAATGGGAAGACAGTATTCGTCCTTTTTATTCCTTTCTTAAACCGATTAATGCAGTTAAAATCTGAGCAGCTCTACAACATCGTTTTTTATGTATACTGCAATAGTCAAACAGTATAGACGCGACTACCAACAGAGTATATATACCATATTAGCTATATAACACACGATATATCTCCTAACAACACTCGTAATTATCTGACGCTTGCCACTACCATGGCGGCTGGCCGAAGGTTCAAATTATCCCCAGCGTCTTTATGGAGTCTAGTTTATTATACAAGATCTTTGATTTTACTTATATCTATACATATTATGCAAAAAAGGCCTCCCACCTCATCTGTGTATCTGTCTGTCTGTCCTTCTTCGATAAACGCTAAAACTACTGAACAGATTTTTTTTACGGTTTTCACCAATATACAGTCTGATTCATAAGGTAGTTTTAAGTGTATAATTGTTTAAGATATGTGGCAGTGGGTTATCATGGCCAGAAAAATTCCACGAAATACAGGAATAAATACTCTTAAGAAAAACAATATATTTTGTGATTTAAGAAATTTATGGTATATATGAAAATACGTTTATTGTTTTATAATACGACACTTGTGTGCTAAGACATGATATCGAGTAACACTGATATAAAATAGATAAATTTTTCAGACACCAAAAGACGGCGTTTAAGCAACACTGTCTAGATACAAGGGCTCACAACAAGTCCTTGTCACGTCACACCGATAGGCTGTCATGGGTAATGTTAGTGGCTGGCCGCTGGGGAACAGACCACTGCCTTGTAGCCAGGGGCGGAACCAGGACGGCCTGCTGGGGACGGGGCGGTGAAAGAATTCCCATCGGTAGCTAAACTATGGCTCAGTAGAAAGACTCTAGTACTGGCCATCCCTTTTTACCCCACGCCCAATTAAAAGGAAAAAAAATGTCTCACAGTTTTGAAGACTCAGTGCAGTGATAGCACGCTTAGCTTCTCATTCTAAAAACAGAAAAAGAATTGCTGCTGAAAAGAACTGCTGGGAGGGGGGGGGGGGTGTTGGTTTATGTCGAGGTTAATGACGTTATGAATAGAGAGAAGTTCGTTTATCGTTGGACCGCGGTAGAACGCTTCCCAAAGAGTTCGAGAGTCGTCTGGGGAACGTCGCATAGGTCCCATACTGTCTGTGTATTTCTTTTGGTATTATAAAAATGTACATATGTATGTGTTCGTACTGGACCGTATTACCAGATTTGGTATAAATATTCCTTACCGTCAAATAACAATCGCTAACCTCCTGCAACACACATTTAAGGATATATGACGTCATAAACAATGAGATGCATGAAAATCCGCCCCGTCACCCATCGCGTTTTAATTTATTATATCTTTATTAACGTCTCTTCGCAACACACCTTACAGACAGGAACGTTGGAAATGAAACTCGTCAGACCAGGTAGCATGTTTCTAGTCAACAGCCCACGTTGGTATTGACGGGTCCAGACGAGGCATATAGTTTTGTGTCGTGCTGTCAGGAAGGGAACATGAGTGGGCCTTCGGCTCCGAAAGCCCGTATCGGTGATGTTTCGTTGAATGGTTCGGACTGAAATCCACAGCAATTTGAGGAAAGGTTGCACTTGGCCACGGAGGAATGGCCGAGCGTTCTAAGGCGCCTTGCTGTTGAGCGCGACGTTACTCACCGTCGGAGGTTCTGGACCTCCCACAGGCATGTGTGTGTGTTATCTTTAGGTTAGGTTAAGTAATTTGTAAGCCTAGGGACTGATAATCTCAGTAGTTAACATTCAAATGTTTGTACAGCTTATGGGACTTAACTACGGGGTCATCAGTCCCTAAACTTACAAACTACTTACGAACTAGCTAACACTAAAGACGGCACAAACATCTATGCCCGAGGGGGGATTCGAACCCCCGATCGTAGTGGCCGTGCAGACCGTGACTGAGGCGCCGCAGTTCCCTCGGCCACCGCGGCCGGCAAAACCTTCCTGCGTCCGAAAAAAATTTATTGCGATAGACCTACTTCATCCTGCGGCAAGTCCCAGTCTGTAACCCTGCATCCCCAAGTCACTCCAGGCAAGTTCCGGAATGGTTCCTTTCAAAGGGCACGACCGATATCCTTCCCCTTCCTTATCCAGATATCCGAGCGTGAGATCCGTTTCTAATGATCACGCTGTCGACGGAACGGTGAACCCTAAGCTTCCTTCCTTCCGGCAATGGTACTATACGGGGGCTCACCGTTCTTTCGTGAGTACGTGCGTGGCGAGCATGGGGCCACGAGCTAATGCTTCCTTCCTTCTTTACTTCCCGAACTGCGTTTCGTTTCCCCCCTTCCATCCTTTCCTATCCTCACTCCCCACCGGGGGACTGATAACCTCAGTAGTTAAGTCCCCCTATTCAAAACAAACAACCCAACCCAACCCTTTGGTACGATGAGCGGCGGAAGTAAGAACTGAATGGAACGGCATTGTTTTTACCGATGAATCGCGATTCCGCCCGCACCACTAGTATGGCGAGACTGCTGAAATTTTGACTTAATTTCCGCCTTAATGGTCTTCCAGATGGTGTTACTGGATTCCACTCCAGCACCACCTTAGTACACATTGTGAGTACACAAAACAGTGAGCATTCTATCTGTGAAGTGTTGCAGCCTGTCGTCTTCGGAGCTTGCCGACGGCCACATTTTAACAGATAATGCTCGATCACACGATGGTACGGGATGTTGAAGGCTTGTTCGTAGCCCATCGCACTGCACTGCTTCCTTAGCCTCCCTGTCGTCTTGATCTCTTTCCTATCGAACACGTCTGGTAGTTGACAGCAGAACGACTGGCCCAGGATACACCACTCGCTGCTACACTTCGGTGCCGGCCGCGGTGGCCGAGGGGACTGAGGCGCTTCAGTCACGGTCTGCACGGCCACTACGGTCGGGGGTTCGAATCCCCCCTCGGGCATGGATATTTGTGCCGTCCTAGTTCGTAAGTAGTTCATAAGTAGTTTGTAAGTTTAGGGACTGATGACCCCGTAGTTAAGTCCCATAAGACTTACAAACATTTGAACATTTTTTTTTATTTTTTTTTTTTTTATTTTTTTTTTTTTTTAGCTACACTTCGGTAATACATGCAAGCTACATGGACTGCTGTACCCAAATAACAGTTTCACAGACTATCATACATTGTAAACTTTCACGGTCAGCATTGTCTTCAGATAAGTAAAACTTCTTCCTGGCGTTTCGTCTCGATCTGCGGGAGACATTATCTGCGGTCTGTGGTCAACCGGCTACTGCCATTTTGGTTCGAGGGAGCTTAGATGATGTCTCCCGCAGATGGAGACGAAACGCCAGGAAGAAGTTTTACTCATCGACCACGGCCTCTCAGCCTGCAAATTTTACCTGAAAACTTTCGGAGACTCTTCGATTTAACGCCGAGGAGTGTATTAGTCCCTTTCAAAATCAAAGCATCCATTCTTTCCATTCTTCCGAGGCGTATATCAACGATTGTAGCCAACAATGACGGCAACATTCAATACTTATTTCATCTTCCTTATTTCACAAAAGGCTATATTTTCAATTTTTGTGCAACCTTCCAAATTAATTTTGTTGTGATATCTGCGTTTGTTCTTGGTGTTGCACTTTCGATCACTAGCAGTGTCTCAAATGTTCAAATGTTTGAAAATCTATGGGACTTAATTGCTTGGTTATTATTCTCTAGGGTTACAAACTACTTAAACTAACCTAAGGACAACAGTCCCATGCCCCAGGGAGGACTGGAACCTCCGACGGCGAACGGCCACGAGCACCGCAGCACGGCGCCTCAGTGCGCACGGCTATTCCGCCGCGGTTAGCAGTGTCTATTAAAGAGTCAACTATAATACCGCCGTACTGCCGAACTATCTTCTTAAGGAAGCAGGTAACGTACAGCTCATATGAGTCACACGTACTACATAGGCGTTCTTTTCTGAGTATAGAAAAACCTCTGAATCGTAGATATGCAGCGTTAAGTGTATTTCGGCTCGAACTTCAGCATCTTGAGTTCTGCCTCCAACGTTGTTATAAGTAAGGCTTCCTTGTTCCCCGCTGTCTTAACTGAGTCGAAATTTGGTTTCTACTATACGGTAGTATGTAACATTATTGACGATAGTTCCAAGGCGCCTAGCTGCGGAGCGCGCGCTGCTCGCCTTCGGAGGTTCGAGTCCTCCCTTGGGCGTGGGTGTATTTGTTGTCGTTAGGATAAGTTAGTTTAATAAGTTTTTAAGCCTAGAAAGTGATAACCAGGGTATTTAAGTCTCATAGATTTACAAACATTTACAGTGCAGCTTCCAACCAGACTCCCGTGAACCACAGTTTTTGCTGGTCATTATGTAGTCCATCCTCCAATCTTGTTCGTGCTGCTATACAGGAGCTCTTTCCTCTGGGCTTACTGCGACACTACATTTAGAATATCATCATCTTTCATCCTCATACCACATCCAGTCAACTGAAAAAGTTTAAATGTTGTAAATCTATTGGGACTTAACTACTGCAGTTATGATTTCCTAGGCTTGCAAACTACTTAAATTAACTAAAACTAACCTGAGGACAACACACTAACACCCATGCCCGAAGGAGGACTCGAACCTCCGATTGAGACCACCACGCTCTCCACACAAGACACCTTAGAGTGCTCGGCCGTTCCACCGCGGCGAGGACACTTAACCTTGGCATTCTGTACAATATTAGACTGATTCATCATGTCGCATGTTTCTTCTGTTTGACTGTTTTCCAACCTGTTTCTTCGTTCTCTGACCCAAAATTTTTCTCATTATCTTTGTCTGACACACCACTAAAATGTTCAAACGTTTGTTAAGCTTATGGGACTTAACTACGGGTTATCAGTCCCTAAACTTACAAACTACTTACGAACTAGGACGGCACAAATATCCATGCCCGAGGAGGATTCGAACCCCCGACCGCAGTGGCCGTGCAGACCGTGACTGAAGCGCCTCAGTCTCCTCGGCCACCGCGGCCGGCGACACACCACTAATTTTCCTCTTTCACTCTTGGTGGTAGTTGCCATTTCTGTGCCATATAACAGCACCGGGACAGTAGTAGTGTTATGTGCCGTAACATTAACTTTCGCCGAGAGTGCCTTTTTTTTCGTGATCGGGCTTAGGCTGATATTTGTTCATCTGGAATCACGAAAAATTCGTTGGTTTACTTCTATGACCACATTATTCACCGGTTAAAGTATGTTCTGAGATATTTGATGTTCTTAAGTAGTGAATTATACCTCTGCCATGCACCGAACGAAAGTTCATGTTGACACTGTTCGGAACATAACTACGTGTCTTTTCAAAGTTCTTAAGTAAAGTACTCTCCACCATGCACCATATAAAATTTTATGTAGACAGTGAGCTTCCTCTTCTTTTGAAGTCAAGTGTAGACAATTAGATTTAGATCGGAGCAAAACTGTGGACTTTGTCGAAATCCCTGAGAAAAGTACCCTCCGCAATGCACCGAACGAAATTTTGTGTAAACAGTGACCTCCCTCTGAACTTTAACGTCACGAGAGCAAAATTTCATCAAGATCGGAACAAAAATATAGATCTGTATGCAAGAGAAACACACTTTCGTTGTTGTTGTTTTTTTTTCAAATTTTCCAGTTTTCCCCAAAATTTTATTTCATACAAAGCTTGGCCTGAGAATTACGAACACAACAAAGAAAAGATTTATCAGATTGGTCCATCCGATCCCAAGTTATGGCATGACCAAGGAAACTAGGGATTCATTTATATGTATACTAGCCTTAGTACCTGACGTTGCCCGGATATTTATTTACTCAGGTTTTCTGTCAGTGCAACCCCCTTCCTTCCTTTCTGCTCCCTGTCGCACTGTTAATCTCCTCCTCCTTCTTACCCTTCTCTCGACCCCTCCTCCTCTCTCTCACCATCTCCTCCTTTTTCTGCCAATTTCATCCTTTGTCAGTCCATCTTATACGTTACCCCTCTCTCTTCCTTTGTTTCCTCTCCACAATCGCCCCCACCTCATTCTGCTCCTCCTCCACCATCTCGTCCTGCTCCAACTCTGCACATCCCTCTGCCTCTATAAATCTCTTCTTGTCCTTCTGTTGAAAGCGCTGCCATACGTAATTCACAATAAAATTTGCGCCATGTCTGAAGCGCCATCTCACGCATTGCGCGGCCCCTCCTGCCGGAGGTTCGAGTCCTCCCTCCTCTCCCATCTCTCGGTCCTTCTCCTGCCCCTCTCTCAGTCTATCTCGTTCCTCCCTGTGCCCTGTGATCGCTGAAACAGTGTCGAATGTTCAAATGTTTGTGAACCTATTGGACCAAACTGCTATGGTAATCAATCCATAAGCTTACAAACTACTGAACTAATCTAAAGACAACAAACAAACAAACACACTCACTCTCTCTCTCTCTCTCTCTCTCTCTCACACACACACACACACACACACACACACACACGCCCGAGAATGAACTAGAACATCCGGCGGGAACGGTCGCCTAATCCGCGGCCATTCCGCGCGACGAAACAGTGTTAAAAGTTATTGGAGTGTACCCTCCGCCAAACAGCGTAAGGTGTCTAGCATAATGTGAAAGTCTTCTGACTACATTTAGTTTCCCTTCCCCACCTTCCCTATCCTCACTCCTTCCCCTCTCCACCGGGCGAATGATGACCTTAGCAGTTTGGTCCCCGTCCGCAACAACCCATCCATCCATCTACATTGTAAGGTATCCTTCGCCATGCACCGTGACGTACACAGTGGTCTTCCTCTTCTTTCGAAGGTCAAGTTTGCAAAATTACATCAATCCCTCAAGAGAAATAGGAAAAGACATTTTTCTAATTTTATTCACGGCATTTTACAGAAAATAATACACAATACAACTGAAATAAAATTCAAAACACACAAAAACGCTTATGTCTTATGTAAAATTGGAAAACACATGTAATGTGAAATAAGTGATAAAATCAAGGATACGTTTGGAATCGATTGTAGTGGCTCAGTGGCCTAGTGCAAGTCTTTCAACTGGACTCCACTTCGGCGACTTGCATGTCCCTCAACCACGCCAGTTTACAAAATATTTCAAATGTTTGTATAGCTTATGGTACTTAACTACGGGGTCATCAGTCCCCCTGATGACCCCGTAGTTAAGTCCCATAGACTATACAAACATTTCATCAGTCCCTAAACTTACAAACTACTTATGAACTAACTAAGGACGGCACAAAAATCCATGCCCGAGGGGGGATTCGAACCGCCGACCGTAGTGGCCGTGCGGACCGTGATTGGAGCGCCTCAGTCCCCTCGGCCACCGCGGCCGGCCCCCAGTTTACCAACCGGAAAAAAAGGAAGTACAGTTTAACGTGGAATCAGCACTACGTGTCGTTTCTGGCGACTCTTCACATCGTGGGAGAACAGCTCCAACAACTAAATACTTACCTAACCTAGATAAAAACATTGAATTTGCATTAAAATTATATTGAGGCTATTAATCGAGATAAAAACTACCCTATCTTGGACAAAGTAACACACACAGTGCAAAATTTCATAATGATCGGTTGAGAAGTTTCGCAATTCATTGCGGACAAACACTGAGACACGGGACGCGAAGCATGCGTCATCACCTCCCCCTAAAAATTCAAGGCCTTGCCCTCAACAGACAAAATGATGCTCACCGTATTCTTCGACGTCTGAGGACCAATAATCAACGAATTCCTCGAGCACAGAAAACCATTAACAGTGACGAGTACTGTGAGACACTCCGTAGCATACTCAAGTCCATCTAGAGCAAATGGCCTAGGTTGCTAACGGGCGGAGTGATTCTGGTCCATGGACACCCGTCTCCAGGGTCACACAAAGTGTACTGGCCACGTTCAAGTGCGAGAACCTTGAGCGACAGCCCTACAGCCCGGACATGTCGCCCTGTGACTTCCGTCTATTTGGTCCGCTAAAAATAACAAAATGTTCAAATGTTTGTAGAACTTATGGGACTTAACTACGGGGTCATCAGTCCCTAAGCTTACAAACTACTTATAAACCAGCTAAGACTAAGGACGGCAAACATATCCATGCCCGAGTGGGGATTCGAACCCCCGACCGTAGTGGCCGTGCAGACCGTGACTGGAGCGCCTCAGTCCCCTCGGCCACCGCGGCCTGGTAAAAATAACATGTCAAAGGGAAGCGCTTCAACTCGGAGGAGGAACTGAAGGACATAGTAAAGGACTGGCTCTTGTCACAGCCACAGGATTCGTTAAACAATGGGATAGTTGTGCTCAAGCCTCTGGTCATTACTTTCGAATAAAGACTTCAGTTATACCCATAGTGTCTTTTCATACCTGTACGACACTGCGGGTAGAATTTAAGTCTTTTGGTTAGCTGAAACCGAACAAACGAAACCTGGTGGCGCAGGAGACTGCGGTGCAGTTGTCTTGGATTCGAACCTTGCTACGTCTTATTTCTGTGTGAGTCTCCAGTTCCGTCTGAGGAATCCAAACGAAGAACACGTTAGCGACATTGTCTCTGACAGCCTGCTAGAATCTTACGATCAGATTGGCTGACTTGAATGCTAATTAAATGGGAAACGGCGCAACCTATCACATTGTTAGGCCAGCCTACCCTGCAACAGCCTCAACCCGTTCCTGACCACCCTGTACAGAGACTTGTAAGCGCTGCGGCCAGTAAGTGGGGCTGTGCCTGTGTGGGGTTGGGCAGCTTAGTCACCGGCGCCGGGCCTCGTCAGCAGCTGGCTCTGCATTCTGCGGGTTGCGCGACCGCCTGTCCCCGTATACACACAGTCTGCTGTTTTCTGCAGCTCTAGAAGGTGCCGCTGTCAACCTGCTCACAGTCGCCCCATGTGTCTCGGTACCCACTAACGCTGCATGCGGAACAAACACAGGTAAGCTCTGTTTTCCTCATTTCTTGAAACGTGTGCAGAACGCCGAGCGTGCCTAACGGCCACGTCGAGGTCTCGGGGCGGTTTACAGGTCGTGCCGAGGAATCCCCAGTTTTGAGATTACTGCAACAAAGATTTCGCCAGAAACGGGATCAACTCATGTTATAGAGGACCGATATGGATCTGCTAGAAAGAGAGCTAACTGCAATGGATGGGGCGGAGGTGTACTATCCACAGCCTCTTTTCAGTACAGCCGGCCAGTTTCGCGTTGGCGAACACTGGGCTGTGGATCTGCGTTGTTCGGTTTGGATTACGTGAAGCAATGGGAGTTATTATTTTACAGGCCAGTCAACATTTGCGAAGATCACTTGTAATCGCAAACTATACAGACTGTATCGTAATTGTCTCCACCATATCCTTTCTTCCAGGAGTGCTAGTCTTGCATGGTTCGCAGGAGTGCTTCTGTGAAGTTTGGAAAGTAGGAGGCGAGGTACTGGCGGAAGTAAAGTTGTGAGGCGGCGTCGTGAGTCGTGTCGGGATAGTACAGTCGGTAGTGCGCTTGCCCGCGAAAGGCAAAGGTCCCAGGTTCGAGTCCCGGTTCCGGCACACAATTTTAATCTGCCAGGAAGTTTCATATCAGCGCACACTTCGCTGCAGAGTGAAAGTTTCATTCTGTATCGTAATTAGTTGTCCAAGCTGATATGAGTGCTGTATACTACCGTAGAAGCAAAAACTTTGCAATATATGGAGGTGCACAAACAAGAATTGTTTAAGTTAACAGAGTATGTGTGCTTGCCAAGCGTGAAATATTTTCCCAGTTCGAGCATACGTCTTAAAAATGTAAAGTTCTATTTCCCAAACCAAATGGGTTCAAGCTTCACTCATGTTCCATGTTAAGGGACTGTAGTAGATTTTCGATGAGGCACTAGAAATTCTCCCACTGAAGCAAGACATTCTCTAGCGGCCTGAAAATATGTTCAAATGTTTTTAATCCTAAGAGACCAAACTCCTGAGGCCATTGGTCCCTAGACTTAGGGACTACTTAAATTAACTTACACTGAGGACAAAACACACACACACACACACACACACACACACACACACGTGTCCGAGGGAGGACTCGAACCTCCGGCGGAAGCTGCCGCGCAGTCCGTGAGATGACGGTCCAGACCTTGCGTCCATTCCCGCCATGCCAACGTGCTAGTAGTGGCCAATATGAGTACGTAGATCAGGCCGCAGGATCCCCTGACCTCATCCGTTTGGATTCTTCCGTCTGGGTTCTTCTCCAAAGTGACGTTTAGACTATTCAAGATATGGAGCAACCATTTGTACAGTCTTGTCAGTTTTCAAGGAATGAACTGAGAGTGTTTGAAAGAATTGTACTCCTTACAGACACGAATACAGTACTGTCTCCAAATGCAAGGACGACACATGCAACACCTTTCACAGGTATGCACCCTATGCAGAACTGTAGCACTTTACGTCCTGAAGAAGTACTCTATAACATGTTATGGAGGTCCATGGATGAGATTTGAGCTCGATTAGATAGAAATTTAATCCAAAGGTCACTTTTAAAGTATATTTTTCTTATGTGACAGCGTAGGCATTGAAATTATAATACTGCACCATAGTCTCCGGAGATTTGTTGCGGGATCCTAAAATCAACATGATTCGACGTTTCAGTGAAGCATCTTTCCACCTTCCTCAGGAAATATGCTGCTGGTAGTGCTGATAACTCCCGCTGAAAACTGATGCCAAGAAAGGAAACTGACGTTCTCGTACAAAGACATCAACATTTAGCTCCGTATACTCCACGGTGAGTACTACGACGTCATATCCGAACTGCCTGAGAGTGTTATAAACTCATCTTCGAAGTCACTACCTCCGTGGGATCGCCAGTCTGCGCCGTTCTCCATCTAACTTCATTAATAAGTAAGAAACATTTCTATTTGCGAACAAGCTCTCAAAAACGTTAACAGGTGTCATTTCATCACCGGGAAATACGGCTGTAAACATTATTCTGGTCTCCATGTGTCACGTTTCACTAATAGTGAATAAAGTCACTTAGTGTTGGCTTTTAAACGTGCATCCTCAACCCACATATAAGTTTTCAAAGAGACTCGTTTATGTAAATAGTAGCAGTAACGTGTGTAACCAGTACGTTTTTAATAGCGTCTGTAGTGGAAGCTGGTCTATTCTTCGTTGCAGTCGGCTGAGGTAATACAGCCACTTCAGGTCCTAAGTATATGTGATATCTTTTTGCTTGCGTTACTCTTTTAAAACCGGAATTATTAACCGCACTGAATTGTCTAAGAGCTTCATAGCACATGAGTGCCACTGAATCACAAATAGTGCGCTTTTTTCCTTGCAGGGTCGTAACAGTGACTTTGTTCTGCGACCTGTTTTCGTTTGACGGAGCACGTATGTTTAGTAATGGTACAGGTAGAACAAAGAAGAATACAACCATTCGGTTCGCACAGTGCAAACTTCGTAATTTTCCGTCTGCAGCGTGAACAATAACGTTTCCAGGCATCAAACTCTCTCTTCTGTCGCGCATTTGCAGTTATTTGCAATCCGTTATTTAATTTCCCTTTTACACCTTCTACAGTCTCGCATATCATAGCTTTGCAGGAGGCCATGTAATACCAGAGTTGTCATTTTAAACCTGCCAGTACCACAATACCAGAGGCATAGATAACGTTTTTTCTGTGGGCGTGTGGGTGGGTGTGAAGGTAGGAGTTTCTTCTGAAGTACACGTAGGTCATTCAAATAATTATCTGCAGCTGAATCGCCTAGCCGTTTCCCTGTTTAAAACTGGAACACTGCAAGCAGAATAAAGGCTTCGTGGATGTGACCCTGCACACAGCACAGCAAGATCTTGCAGTCAACTACCGTATTACGACATTCTCATCCTTCACTCCAGTTCACTTCGGTACAAGAGAAAAGGTTCAAGAGCATGGGCATATAGACCACGGGGCATGTCCCAGCCACTACAGGGGTGCACTTGTACTAACCAGACAAGGCAGAAAAGAAGCATGGTGGATATCTCTCTGTAGGTGTTGGACTCCCCTCTCCTCCTCCTTCGTTACGTGCACCCCCGCACACAACACAACAAGATGGTGCAATCAACTTCCGTATTACATTATGGTGAGTCAGTCTTTGCTCCCGCACGCTTCAATACGAAACGGCAAGTACACGAGCCCGGGCATGCCCCACCCACGACAGAGATACACTTGTACTAATTACAACAACATCCTGTACTAAAGTCCGTGGCGGGTCATACACTCATTCACAATTATCTCGCAAACGGCTCGTCCACAGCTTCCTGTTTACGAAATCGTTTCTGCTTCTATAATCGTATACTTCCTCCCTTGTCAGTTTTCCCCATTAATTATCGTACGCCGGCCGCGGTGGCCGAGGGGATTGAGGCGCTCCAGTCACGGTCTGCACGGCCACTACGGTCGGGGGTTCGAATCCCCCCTCGGGCATGGATATTTGTGCCGTCCTAGTTCGTAAGTAGTTCATAAGTAGTTTGTAAGTTTAGGGACTGATGACCCCGTAGTTAAGTCCCATAGACTTTACAAACATTTGAACATTTTTGAATTATCGTACGCCTTGTACGTTGTGCACATTTAACGGAATGTCATAAGACAAATGAATTCATCTCTCCGTTACATTTATACCCACGAGCCATTTCCGTTGTATGACGGAGGGTACTTCTGTTACATTTTCTTTTTCTTTCTCCTTTGTCCCGCATGCGCCGGGTCAGCGTGGTCACCCCTCATTTTTTTTCTTTCATCGCGAATGGTACACTTCTCTATTAGCCTTAATTTCTCAAATTTTCTCGTTCTCATCACTTCGCCAAAAGTATATGGGAGCAAGCAATAACTTACGATAGACTGAGAGACGTGTTGATTACCAGTGTCGATAATTTTGAATTCTAATTTCTTTTCCATGTATCATTGTTCTTGATATCAGACAATGTGCGATGCTCAAATGTTGCGTCTATAGCGCCATCTGTAACCATGTTGTGATGTGGACATTTAATTTAGTCAATTTTGTTTTAACTGTGACCACATCACACTGAATCAAGATGTATTTGACATTTAATGTGTATTGTGACATGCTAATAATAATGTTGTTCACTTTTAAAAGGTTTCCTTTGTGATGCCCCCCCTCCCCCCCAGGGGGCTCACGGTTCTTTCGTGAGTACGTGCGTATCGAGCGTGGGGCCCCGAGTTAATGCAGTCTTCCTTCCTTCTTTACTTCCCGGACAGCATTTCCTTAACCCCTCCCCTCCTTTCCTATCCTAGCTCATTCCCCTCCCCACTGGGGGACTGATAACCTCAGTAGTTTAGTCCCGCTATCCAAACCAAACAACCAAAGCAATCCTTTGTGATGCGGCGCATAAAATAAAATGTGGGTTTGATAGGCGGATGTATTTAAGGATATGTGTTTCAGTGACTTTTGAGTAGGATTTTGCATGTACGCTTACAGGCCCGATTCTGGAAGCTTAATCCATCGAAATCGTCATCTTAATAAAGATAAAGGCGCACGGGAGTAGCCGTGCGCTCTAAGGCGCCTTGCTGCGGAGTGAGTGTCTGCTCCCCGTCGGAGATTCGAATCCTGCCTAGGACGCGCGTGCGCGCGTGTGTGTTGTCGTTGGCATAAGTTAATTAGCGATCTTGTTTTACATAAAAAATAGTAACTCTTCCTCAAACGTAATCTCCCAGAATTTTAATAGTAAACGTCTTCGTAATGCACAATGACTCTTGTGAAGCCTCATACTGGGGTTTGTTGACACTGTCCGTGATGCTTTCGCGTCAATGAAACAACCCCATGGTGAATACGTAAGAAGTAGGATATCAACAGCCCTATGTTTAACAGAAACATTTATTCCTTTACTACCAGTTTCTGAATTCCATTATGCCATCTTCAGGCCCCTATATCGGAGTATTATATCCATTAAATATGGATCAAAACTGGTTGTGTGGATTACTTTCTGTCGGTAAGACGCCCCACTCTCCGTTATATCATATCTATTTATTCTATTACTGCGACCTGGACACGCTCAAGAATCGGAATTAACGAGTGATTTGCAAGCTGAGGAGTTTTTTTTATATCATCCAACAATTTGGCAAAGTTCCTCCACTGTACCTCAGACTGGTATCAGTTTACATTACATTTTTTTATACTGTCGGCTATCCAAAATGGATGGATAGGAGATAACACAACCATACTTATGGGTGAGATAACACATCGTACAAAGACCTCGTGATAGAAAATACAGCCTCATATGACGGAAGTGGTGCCACCATTGCCGGCTACAAAAACTCTTTGTAAATCTATCGAACTCAACTGCTGGGTTATCAGTCCATAGCTTACTAACTACTTAAACTAAGGTAAACTAACTTAAGGACAACACAAACACCTATGCCCGAGGGGGGACTCGAACCCCCGACGGCGAACGGCCGCGCACACCGCAGTACGGCGCCCCAGTGCGCACGGCTAATTCGCCGCGGCTTGCCGGCTACAACCGCTGTTGCACGAGTCATCAGCATTGAATGAAAGAGGCTCAGGGAGTGTGATGGGGTGTAGCAGTGGGTGGCATACTTAAACTAACCTAAGGACAAAACACGCACGCACGCTGCACACACATACACACGCGCGCGCGCGCGCCTGAGGAAGGACTGTAACCTCCGACGGCGAGTAACAGCACGCGCCGCAGCAAGGCGCATTAGAACTCTCGGCCACTCCACCGTGCCAGTAGGTGAGAGAGTGGGAGAAAATGGAGGTCAAGGCAACAACGCAACGCAATTGGCGAAGAAGAAGTCTTGAACATTGCATGGCACGTGTGGCGGCTCAGCATCCGTGTGCCATGTCATCGTCTACTATGTGAGGACAACAGGCTGTAACACTTCAGAGATACAACGCTGGCTTGTTACTGTACCGGAAATGCGTACTAAGAGGTGCGGGAGTGCAATCCAGTTCCACCCCAACCATAATAGTGTATGCAGTATGGCGATGCATAAGACAGCACTTCAACAGTCTCTTACCACGTTGCGTCCATACTATAATCCGACCATAGTAGTGATGTAGGCAGAATCGGCATACGTCGGTAAAAACGATGCCGTTTAATTCAGTTGTTCATGCTCGTCGTCCATCAAACGATTGCCGGCGTTGACTGAGGCAATGGACGCCTTGCGGACACCCAGCCTGCTGCAACGTCGAATGCGACGGGAATATACCGTTCCTTGCGCAACAGACCGAATTTGTTGTGATATGTTTGGTGATGTGCGAGAGCGTTTCATCAGCACCATGCGGACAACATACTCGTCATGGCGTCTATTGGTGCAACGAGGTCGGTGTAATCGCTCCAGTCGATTCGTCGTTCCGTCCTGCATTAAGCGGTTACACACCATCACAGTTTCTCTAAAGCAGCACATTTCAACCTTTTTGAATATGCGACCGTCTTTCTAGTAAAAATATTCTGACAACACCCTTCACAGAACCGAAAAATAACTACGTGTGTCATTTCAAACTCAAAAAATTTAATTCGCTTCTGTTGATGCAACTTTCTTGTGAGGAAAAAAAGTTACAGTATTATATATTATCGAATTAATTTTATAATTTGTCTTTCTCAATGGAACACATTATCCTGCACTCCTCGCTATTAAAATTGTTACACCACGAAGATGAAGTGCTACAGACGCGAAATTTAACCGACAGGAAGAAGATGCTGTGTATGTAAATGATTAGATTTTCAGAGCATTCACACAAGGTTGGCGCCGGTGGCGACACCTACAACGTGCTGACATGAGGAAAGTTTCCAACCGATTTCTCATACACAAACAGCATTTCCTGGTGAAACGTTGTTGTGATACCTCGTGTAAGGAGGAGAAATGCGTATCACAACGTTTTCGACTTTGATAAAGGTCGAGATGACAGGCATCTTATCCGCATGGCTGGAACGGATAGTGTAGCCACGTCTCGATCCCTGAGGCAACAGATGGGGACGTTTACAAGACAGCAACGATTTGCACGAACAGTTCAACAACGTTTGCAACAGCATGGACTATCAGCTTGGAGACCATGGCTGCGGTTACCCTTGACGCTGCATCACAGACACGAGCGCCTGCGATGGTGTACGCAACGACGAACCTGAGTGCGCGAACGGCAAAATGTCATTTTCTCGGATGAATCCAGGTTTTGTTTACAGCATCATGATGGTCGCATCCGTGTTTCGCGACATCGCGGTGAACGCACATTGGAAGCGTGTATTCGTCATCGCCATACTGGCGTATCACCCGGTGTGATGGTATGGGGTGCCATTGGTTACACATCTCGGTCACCTCTTGTTCGCATCGACGGCACTTTGAACAGTGGCCGTTACATTTAAGATGTGTTACAACCCGTGACTCTACCCCTCATTCGATCCTTGCGAAACCCCTCATTTCAGCTGTTCAAATGTTCAAATGTTTGTATAGTCTATGGGACTTAACTACGGGGTCATCAGTCCCTAAACTTACAAACTACTTATGAACTACTTACGAACTAGGACGGCACAAATATCCATGCCCGCGGGGGGATTCGAACCCCCGACCGTAGTGGCCGTGCAGACCGTGACTGGAGCGCCTTAGTCTCCTCGGCCACCGCGGCCGGCCATTTCAGCTGGATAAAGGACGACCGCATGTTGCAGGTCCTGTATGGGCCTTTCTGGATACGGAGAATGTTCGAAATTTGCCCTGGCCGGCACATTCTCTAGGTCTCTCACCAATTGAAAACGTCCGGTCAATGGTAGCCGAGCAATTAGTTCGTCACAATACGCCAGTCACTCTTCTTGATGAACTGTGATATCGTGTTGAAGCTGCATGGGCATCCGTACCTGTACACGCCATCCAAGCTCTGTTTGACTCAAGGCCCAGGCGTATCAAGGTCGTTATTACGGCCAGAGGTGGTTGTTCTGGGTACTGATTTCTTAGGTTCTATGCATCCAAATTGTGTGAAATGTAATCACATGACAGTTCTAGTATAATATATTTGTCCAATGAATACCCGTTTATCATCTGCATTTATTCTTGGTGTAGCAATTTTAATGGCCAGTAGTATCATTTCAAATTAATTCTGACCGAAAAATATTTTTTGCATTACGAGTGTTAAGCACTGCATGCAAGAAACAGAATTATCCTCGCGAAGCAGGGTCCTGCCCTATAGTCAATTTGTAAAGAAGTATATCCTTTTTTTCTGAATTTCTCAACATTACTGATTACACCTTGTCAATTTAACTATCGATTGAAAACACTTTTGTGGTGGACTTCAGTACTGACACTGATTTGATACAGCTCTCCACGCTATCCTGTCCTGTGTAACCCTCTTTATCTGAGATTAAGACGATTCTTCGCTGTCTCAAAATGTGTCCCACCAACCTAACCCTTCTCTTAGAAAGGATATGCCAGAAACTCCTTTTCTCTCCAGTTCTGTCGAGCACCTTACCCATCTAATCTTCACCATTCGCCTGTAGCAGCACATTTCAAAAGCTTCTATCATCTTTTTGTCTGAACTCGTTATCGTCTATGTTTCACTCCCATATAGTGCTAAACTCCCGACAAATGCTTTCAGAAAGGACTTCCTAACATTTAAACTAATATTGGATGTCAACAACGTTCGCTTCTTCAAAAACTCTTTTTCTCATAGCCATTTTATATCTTCTTCACTTCGGCCATCAGAAGTTATTTTACCACCCAAATAAAACTCATCAACTACTTTTATTGTCTTACTAGCTTATATGCCCGTGCTTCGCAACGGTTGTTAAAGAAGGTCCTATGAATATCATGTTTCTTTGGGTTCCGGACGTAGGTCAGCAAAAACACAATCCTTGTTGGATCTCTCTGTCAATAAACTCAGTTCTCCTAGCCAAGATGTGAAATTTAAGTATAACTCATTGTCGAAAACGATGAACGTTCATAAAAATTTTCATACTAAGAGTGAAATTAATTTAAGTCTGTGCTTCGCAACAATGTAAATTCAATGTTAGGTTGTGTTCATAAAGTTACACATAGCAACAGCAGCGCCGAAAGCGGCTGGCAAATTACATTTCTGAAAACGATATTGCATAAGTGCGAATATTGATTTGTAGCAGTTTTCACAAATATCTTCTTGAATAGGAATTTGGAATGAATTGTAAGACTGTGTGAATCATGAGACTTTATACAAAAGTGTTTCGCGTGAAAGTGCTGGTCATAATGAGATGTGACAAAAACAGATGTATCTGATTCGGTAAAATTTTACTTTCTATCCTGGCGGCCTCGTGTTTTTATGTTGGCAACATCAATAACACGATATAAAATCGTTGCAAAGATGACCGAACCACATAGAGTGTAGATAAATACTGCTGTTCCTGCTGTATGCTTGATTTCACGACAAAATATTTGCGTGTCACGAGATTGGCTTATGACGATGTCACATGATTGTCGTTATTCAACATCTGTTGCCAACATTATCACAGGAGGCCGCCGGGATATGAGTAGGACTACGTCGCATAGAAGACCCAGCTGTCAAACTATAACACCTTTCACAGCAGAGAGTGTCGCGGCTATATGTATCAGAGATCACTGATTAGCACAGACCAGTGAGCTTACTGGCACAGGCATATCAATATCTATGGCCTAAGAGACATTCATTAATGTTTGTGTTTCCACCACGCTTCCACGACAGTGACCAATGTTTCACAAGTATTTTTTATCTTTGAGTCTATCTGGATTTTTATCTTTGTTTTGGGTCTCTGTTCATAGTCGGTAATGTGTGGTTGACGGAAACATGTGATCTATTAAAAAAATGCCTATTTGATATTCCTCGCCGTTATTAAAGTCTGAAAGGACGCATTGTCTGACGATTGAAAGAATAAACAGATTTCGACTCGTGCCGTAAAGTTCGTAAGTCACAGAATATAGAGCTTTTCCTAAGAGTATTTATTGCATATTTTGCGAATTTTTGCTCGTCACACTCACCCACTGCCACGCACCGTGACCAAATTCCCTTACTAACATCATTGGACCAAGGGCTATCTACCACCACAACCACGAGTGGGTGGCAGTGTGTGGTCATGGAGAAAAGTCTGTCAGCACGTACACACATAAGCCTTTTATATATAGATATAGATTTTCTAATCTTACTCCTTCCGCTTCATCTGATTTTCTGACACTACATTCCATCAGCCTTGTTTTACTCTTGTTAATGTGCATCTTAACTAAAACTTCCGACTGATAGCAGGCGCGCGCACCGAAGCAAGGCGCTTTAGAGCGCTCGGCCATTCCATTGCGGCTCTAAAGGATTATCTGGAAACGGAATTTGTTGTGATATGGTTGGTGATGTGGCAGAGCGATCCATTACAACATACGCGCAATACGCTTGTCATCACATGTAGTGGTGCAACAAGGTGAATATAATCGATCCCCTCGGTCCGGCGTTCTCTCCCACATCCAGTAATTCAAGACCCGGATCACAGTCGCTTCGCTACGTCCGATCTTATGACAGATTTCTCTAAGGCATAATCCGCAATCACTGTTCTTCTTCGGTCCAAGTTTTAAATGTGTCCGAAAGACGCTCGCTGTCTGCTACGATGGCCGCGCGATCTAAAGCGCCTTTTACACGATGAACTTTCTTGTCTCAGATGACTACTCGAGACTAGTGCGTCTACTGCAGCGAGTTATTACCGCACTACGTCTCGACTGTCTCGAGTAGTTGTTTTCATTTGGACGTAAACATCAAATATGTGGAGCTGCCTGCTTTGTGGTTTTCATCTGAATGAAGAAGTGAGGTTATGAGGGCAATATATACGTAGGAGCAGAAAAGAATAATTGAGTTTATTAATGATGAAAGAGTAGTTCATAGTTGATGTTCTCCTCAAATTTCAGGTAGTAAATTTTGTACATAATTGAGAAGGTAGATAAAAGTATCATTGAAACATATCAAAACTTACACATTTATGTGCTAAAGAAAATGTATACTAGCACACACATCAAACAGTATTAAAAATGTAGTAAAAAGCGACTATTTACATTAGTTTTCATTTTTTTTTTCTTCCTAACGTTCAAAATAATATCGAAAATCATTTTCTCATCTACTAATAATACTGACTTTTCCATTGTTGAAATAATTTTCGTTAAAACAACTGTATATATTCGTGTTTCTGTACTGTGTAAGCTTTTTTCCGTAAAACTAAAATATTTTTCTGCTTGCAGATATTTCGTCTCTTTTGTAGGAGAACACTAATACAAAAAAGAACATTTTCGGTGTGTTGAAAACACAAAGCGAACAACAGAATGAAGTTACAGAAGAGGCGAAAATATTTGTGTAATATGAATGAGCTAGAATAGGTGAACTTTCGATATTAGAAGACACCACCACAGTTTACTGCTTCTGCGCATGCGCATTCTGCAGCACACTCGAAACTTTAGAACTCCACACTCGGCACAATTTATAAATCATTGCTGTCATAGACGCCCTCGTGATGGAGTTGGCTGCAAGCACTTCGAGTAGTCAACTTTCACCACAAAGTCGATCGTGTAAAACGGGCTTAATGTGCCATGTCATATATCACGCGGCCGCTCCCGCCGGAAATTCGAGTCGTCCCTCGAGCATGGGTTGTATGTGTGTGTGTGTGTGTGTGTGTGTGTGTGTTTATCTTTAGAACAGTGTGTGAGTCTGGAGACCGATGACCCAGCAGTTGAGATCCTTACTTGCGCAAACTTTGGACTTTGAGCTTCTAATAGGCGCACTGAAGGTGCTAACGCGAAACAACAGCATGAAAGAACGATTACAGTAGGTCTACATGGCCGTCTGTCTCCCCTTTACACAGTGCTTGCAGGGGACGCTGCAGGTGTCTGTGGCGTACGCCTGCGCTGAAATGCCTATCATTCCATATCTCTGTCTCCTGATACAGATACTTCGGAGCAGTCGCACGCGCATTCGCTTTATTGTCGAGGTCTTCTTCATTTCGTGGTTCAAAGTACATACTAACGGCAGCTACTGCGAAAACATCTTCGCCTGCTGACAGATTTTTAATGAATAATTATTTGACACTGTTAACTCAATAACAATCGTGTACAGAAGTTAAGCCGCGGCGGAGCGGCTGAGCGCATTGAGGCGCTATGCTACGATGCGCGAGGCCGTTCCCCGTCGGGGGTTCGAATCCCCCCTTAGGCATGGATATTTGTGTCGTTTTTAGTATAACGTAGTTCATAGGTCGTTTGTAAGTTTAGGGACTGATGACCTCCGCAGTTAAGTCCTTTAAGCTTAACTAACATTTGAACAGAAGTTAAAAAATCTGTGGCGTACGTATGTGTTTCACAATAGAGCGTTAAGACAGTGGTGGCATTTGAGCCCGAAGCACTTAATTGTTCTTTTGTGTGATCTGTCATACTTTCCTTTCCGAACATACTACTATTATGTGATTATTTGTAGGATATTCTTGCTCCTCTTGCGTTTCATGCCTCCTAAGAAAATTTTGAAAGCAATTAAAACTTACGCAAGACACCGTTTGATCGTTTCGGGGCCTCGCGATGTAAGGAATCATGTTACGGACTGGATGGCCCCCGCTGGAGTTTGTAGTCCTCCCTCGGGCATGGATGTGTGTATTGTCCTAACTGTAAATTAGTTTAAGTAGTTTGTAAGTCCAGGGACTGATGACCATAGCATTTTGATCCAATAGCTTTACAAACATTTCAATATTTTGATCGTTTAGGATAGCTACAAAATTTTAAGCGCCTTCTGATCTACATTAATATTGTATCAGATATTATGCACGTAGATATAAAACTTTGAAAATGGATAACTTATGGTGTTAAGTATGTTATTTCCTAATTAATATTCTACGTCTGATTCTCAGCAGAACATAAGCAGTTAATGCCTCGACACTCTGACGTGTATAGTTAGCAGTATATTTACAAACGCTGGATAAAAAGAAATGAGAGCTGTTACTTTTCTCTGAAAAGACTTTCTTGACAAAGGTAACTGTAGTTACAAACTTTATTATCATCGCCTCCATTATTTATGAGCTTTTGCCAAATCTCTGGAAGGCATCATTTAGCATCTGCATGTCTATTTCCTTTTATGTCCCGTATTTACCGCCCTATAGCATGGTTTATTGGTTGATGTCTTCCCTGGTGTTGTACTCATCGCTGCTGTCCAGGACCTGTTGCGGCGCTGCTAATTAGAGGTTCTAGAACATCCACCGTACTCGCCCGACATGAGCCCCTGTGATTACCATATCGTTGGCAAAGTGAATGCCCCGCTGCAAAGTATCGAGTTCAGAGTAGAGATTCGCCCATCTATAAAAATATCGATGCGCAAAGCATATAATAACTACCACCGTCATAGCTTAGCAAAAGATCTTGCCGACAACCCCGAAAAATTCTCGTGCTATGTCAAATTGGTAAGAGTATCAAAGGTCTCGACGTAGTCACTCGTTGATCATTCTGGGGTGACGATAGAAGACAGCAAAATGAAGACTGAAATTTTAAATCTAATATTTCGGAAATCATTCACGCAGGAGGACCATGCAAGCGTACCTTCACTTGATGTTCGCACTAATTCCCAAATGGAGGACATAGTAATAGGCACAGCCGCTGTAGATAAACAGCTGAGAGAATTGACAACAAACAAGTCACCAGGTCCAGATAGGATACCCATTCAGGTTTTACAAATAGTACTCTATGGTATTGGCTCCTTACTTCGCTTGCATTTATCGCGAATCTTTCACCCACTGCAAAGTTCCAAGCGACTGGAGAAAGGCGCAGTTGACTCCCGTTTATAAGAAAGGCAAAAGAAAGGACCAACATAATTAGAGACCACTCTCATTAACATCGGTTTACCGTAGAATTATTGAATGTATTCTCAGTTCTAGTATAGTAAATTTCCTTGAGACGGCAAGGCTTCTGCCCACGCATCAGCACGACTTTAGGAACATCGATCATGCGAAACTCAGCTTGCCCTTTTCTCTCATGACATCTTGCGTGCTATGGACGAAGGGAAACAGGCAGACTGCATATTTCTCGATTTTCGAAAGACGTTCGACACGCTAACGAAGATAGAGCACATGGAATAGGTTCCAAATATGTGAATGACTCGAAAACTACTTAAGTAACCGCACCCAGCACGTTGTTCATCGGAGACTAGGGTATCGTAATGAATGCCCCAAGGGCTCCCAGGGGGCTCACGGTTCTTTCGTGAGTACGTGCGTGGCGAGCACGGGGGCCCGAGCTAATGCAGTCTTCCTTCCTCCTTTACTTCCTGCACTGCATTTCCTTCCCCTCCCCTCCTTTCCTATCCACACTCCTTCCCCTTCCCACCGGGGGACTGATAATCTCAGTAGTTTAGTCCCCTTATCCCAAACAATCAATCCAACACCCACGGCCCAAGAAAGTGTGTTAGGACCAGCATTATTTTATATCGATATAAATCAGGCATGACCAACATTTACGCCCAGCGGTCGCGTCCGTGCCCTGCGGATACTGTAGTTGACCGCCCCGGCCGCGAGCGTGTGTCGCTAGTGTCGGCAACGGAGCGAGTAAGATAGCTGCAGTAAGAGTGAGACCGCACAGGACTGCTTTGCGCTGGACTGTCCCGCCGTTAGATCCAACGTAAACGATACGCTCTGTAAGCGCAGCTCTGTAATGTGGTCGAAGAACGGTAAAAAAGCAAACCATTTACTGTTTAGGTAACAATTAGCGATTGTATGGCATAATCATTAGGTGAAGCTTTAATAAATATCCAAAAAACGAATCGAAGAAAAAATTAGTAATTTTGTTACACAAATTTGAGTCTATTAGTATTGTACTTGCACACTCGTCATATATACAGTAGGTTTTCTGTGAAAGACATATGTTTCTTAAATGAACTAGTATCATAAATATACTATTTTAAAAATAATTTTGTGTAAGGGCTATAGAGTCTCATTCTTACAAGTAAATATTTTTTGTTAAAACACAAGTAGAAACAAACAAAAAAGATTGGTTTTATGTGCATTTCCCCCCAGTTCCTCTGATAGCGCGCTTCGGGCGCGAGCCGTTTTGAAGGTCGCACTACTACTCCCACCACTGCAATGCCTGCAGCATGTGTGGGAGTGAGACGGCTATATGCCAAACGCTGCAAGGGGGAAACCAAGGAAAGAATTTTTGCAACACAGTGAGCCTACTAAGTGGAGAGGGCAATATCGTAGAGTACTTTAATAATCGGGATTTTAGCACTAATATCTATTTGCTACCGTTTTTCGTTTAAACTAATCTGCTGCGGGTCCCAAACACTTGAGAAATACGCAAGATGCAGTAGTACACGCGTTTTATACGCGGTCTCCTTTACAGAAGAAGTACGTCTTCCCAAAATCGTCCCAATATACCGAAGTCGGCTATCCGCCTTATTCACAACTGTCCTTACATGTTCGTTTCATTTCAGATCGCTCTGTAACGTTACGCCTAGATATTTAAACGACACGACTGTATCAAGAAGCTCACTACTGATGTTGTGTTATAACTTTATGCAATTGTTTTTCCTACTCATGTGCATCACCTTACATTTTTCTACATTTAGCGCGAGCTGCCATTATTCACACCAACTACAAATTTTGTCTAAGTCATCTTGTATGCTGTTAGAGTCAATTAATAGTGTGCTGCTTGACAGAGTCGCGTCAATTAAATATCTGGGCGGAACGCTGCACAGCGATATTAAATGGAACGAGCATATAAGGACAGTCGTGGGGAAGGCTTTTTGGTTTATTGGGAGGATTTTGGAAAGATGTGATTCGTCTGTAAAGAAAAGCGCCAATAAAACGCTTGTGTGACCCCGTCTTGAGTACTGCCGCCGAACTAAATTTCGCGTAAAGACCACAAAGATAAGATCAGAGGGATTACGGCTCGTACAGATGCATAAAAGTATTCGTTTTTCCATCGTTCTATATGGGAGTGAACAGGGAATCAAGTAACTAGTAGTGCTACTACGTACCCTCCGCCATGCACCTATCGGTGGATTACGGAGTATGGAGTAGATGCAGGTAATATTATAAATCGCACATGACGGGTCAATACCGAACATCAAACGTTCAAATGTTTGTAAACCTATGGGACCAATCAGCTGTACTCATCAGTCCCTTACAAACTACTTAAACTAACTTACAATAATCTAGCAACAATACACATACGCGCGCGCGCGCACGACCATTCCCGCGCGGCAATATCAAACCTAGCGGTTTCTTGCACACATTCGGAATTTCTTTTTAGTTTTTATTTAACACTAGCTGAAAACCCGGCGTTGCCCGGGTATTTATTTATTTATTCCTGCCATTTTATGGTATATATTCATTTGTATAAGGGGTGTATGTCTGTAAAATCTCTTTGGAATACAATTAGTAGTAAAGGAATAATAGATTAAAACTTGGTGTGGGAAGGGACGGTTTTCCATGAACGTTACTGTTTGTGTGTTCATATCTCACCAACTACGTGTCGTACTGTGATACAATTTAGAAGGTACATTCAACTATATGTGTGGTGTATACTGTCTGTAAAAATTCCCGCCGCTACAATTTGTAGTGTACAAATTATAAATTATAACGTCATACTGAGAGCCGTAGTTTTACTCCATAAACAGCGGAAAAGTAGTAAGCGAGAAACTTTTTTCCTTTCATCATTTTGCTATGGTTGCCAGCGAGTAAAAGTTTAATAAAGGTTTGAAATTATGTTTAAAGTTTGTTGCAAGTCGCTAAGTACTGTCATTCTCATACAGTATATTTCGAAAGTCTCGCCGCATTATATGGCATTTTTTGCGATTTCTATTGGTTATGAATTAATATCTTTTGAACCATGTGCCGTATGTGATTCTTAACCATGCAGTAATTATTAACTCACGGTAAGGAATGTGTGTACCAAATTTGGTTGAAATCGCTCCAATGGTTCAGGAGAAAATTAGCAGTATTTTCGCAAAATGCATCAGTTTTTCGTGCATCTCATTGTTTATGACGTCATATCTCGTCAACTATATGTCGTACGTGATTCTAACACTTACGGCGACCGTTCTCATGGATTGAAGCTTACTTGTATAAAATTTGAGAAAGATTGGATCAAAACTGTAGATTTGTATGCAACACGTACAAATATACGGACACACTGCTTTATATATTAGATTACGTCATGCACATCAACTTCCTGTTTAAATTTCATATGCAGTTCGGTTGTGAGATAATCCTCTTGTTTCCACTTCCTCGGTATGCCAATGAAGACAAGGCTACAAAAATAAGAGGCCGCCTAAACTCGGTCGCAGACTGAGCTAGAAAACGTAGTCTAAAAGCGAGTATGATTAGTGCCTATTTCGGAGTCGGGTAGGAAAGCAGGGGCAGACAAGAGGGACGCGCCTTGCGTCAGCGCGGTTAGCTAAGAGGAGGTGGCGACACAGCCTTGGCCCACTCGCTTTCTGCACAGTCTGCAAATTCACAGTAGCCGCTCCTTGTGTCAGCCGAGCCTGGCCTGGCGCGCTGCCGCCCCATTTCACCGGGATTCGCTTCTTCCTAGACAACAAGTTTCATTCCACAGCCATCTGCAGTGCCTCATTTTAAACGTCGGCCACCCTACTAACTCAATAGTTCTTCACAATACTTCAGAATATCAGTTTAAAAACTAGGAAGAGCGTAACGACACGACTAATTATTACAGCAGACGCTAGGCGTATCCTTTGACTTAACAAAAGCGTTTGATTGTGTTCGTCGTGAGACATAGTTGCAGAATTTAGAACGTTCTGCAGTAAGGGGAGAATCACTTACGTGGTTCACCTCTTACTTTAATAACAGACAGCAAAAGGTGATCCTCTGCAATGTTGAAAATGGCTATGCCGGCCGCGGTGGCCGAGGGGACTAAGGCGCTTCAGTCACGGTCTGCACGGCCACTACGGTCGGGGGTTCGAATCCCCCCTCGGGCATGGATATTTGTGCCGTCCTTAGTTGTAGGTAGTTCATAAGTAGTTTGTAAGTTTAGGGACTGATGACCCGTAGTTAAGTCCCTTAAGCTTAACAAACATTTGAAGACTTGAAAATGGCTATGATATGCACTCACAATGGAACTTAGTTAACTGAGGGATGCCCTAGGGTTCTGTTCTGGAGCCAATGTTGTTTCTCATTTATATAAACGACATGTCTTCTTGTATAACAGGAAATTTACAAGCTTCGTAAAGGATGTTGTTTGCAATATTGATGCAGTATCAAATAATGCGCTTAAAGAAATAAGTTCATGTCTCGTAGAAAATAAATTGATGCTAAATCACATTAAGACTCAGTTTTTAGAGTTTCTAACACAAAATTCAACAAAAACTGGTATTTCAATTACACAGAATGGACACATGACAAGTGTGACCGAGCATTTCAAATTTCTAGGCGTTCAGATTCATGTAAGCTTCGAGGAAAGCCCATCTATAGCACCTCGTTCAAAAACTAAATGCTGCGTTCTTCACCATTCGAACAGTTTCCGCCGGCCGCGGTGGCAGAGGGGACTGCGGCGCATCAGTCACGGTCTGCACGGCCACTACGGTCGGGGGTTCGAATCCCCCATCGGGCATGGATATTTGTGCCGTCCTTAGTTGTAGCTAGTTCATAAGTAGTTTGTAAGTTTAGGGACTGATGACCCGTAGTTAAGTCCCATAAGCTCTACAAACATTTGAACATTTGAACAGTTTCCGAAAAAAAATGTCATAGCTAAACAGGATAAGTATTCCACTTTTCTTATTTTTCATTCGCTTATGACATATGGTGTTATTTTTTGGGGTAAATCTTCTAGTTCAAAAAGAGTATTTATTGGTTCGAGCAATATATGGACTCCTGTTCAGTAGCCTGGGGATTCTGACATTAGCCCCTCAATACATCTTTTTTTTTAATGTTGTTTGTTTTAAATAATATTTGGTTATTCCCAAGAGTTAGCAGCTTTCACTCAGTTAATACCAGACAGAAATCGAATCTACATTGTGATCACACGTCCTTGACCCTTGGGCAGAAAGGTTTCTGCCGCATCCATTTCTAATACCTTCCCACAAAAATTCACAAAGCTTAGGAGTAATCCACGCACTTCCAACGCTAAACTGAAAAGTTTTATCAAGGCTTACTCTTTCTATTTTGTCTAGAATTCCTGGAAAATTTTTAAAAATAGCTAATTTCTATGCTACTTAGTTGGTTCTCTTCACTTATGCTTAGGTTTTTCCTGTGCGTTTCACTTGATCAATTACTACTCCTTTGCTACAATATAATGTACTGACTTGTTCCATGACCATGGAGATTTGCTCCTCAATTCGGTACTACGGAACGTAACCAATACAAATAAATAAATGCTGTCGTTAAAAATTCGGACACTGAGTATTATGTAGGCTATTGCTTTCCTCCTTGTCGTTTGGATCCGCGCAACCTTTTGCACCCTGAGCATGGAGAAAAGCGAAGACGAAGGAGAGAAAAGTGAGTGTAAAATGAACAAATAAGGAGATATATTGGAAGAGCAGGTAGCGAAAGAAAAAGGACGAAGCGAAATAACGGAGAGAAGAGCATTGGTTTTACTATTAGACAGAGAGTAAGTTGACTGCAAACGCGAGTTTTGGTAAAGGTTTTAAGAGGATGACAGACGGAAGTGTTCCAACTTGTTCTTAAACGTAGCAGCAGACTGAATTGTAAGAAGAGAGCAGGGCAGCTTGTTGCAAATGCGAACAGTAGCGACAGCGAAGGAGTTTGCAAATGTTTTCGTTTTGTGAACGGGAACTAGATAAGTGGGTCTTGTGTTACTATTATGATGGCACGGAAGATGTTTAAATTCGCTAGCCGATAAATTTTGTCATCTCAGGGTAAGCTTAAAGGTAAGCATTGTTACTTCATTACCTCCGTACACGCATCTTGCGATAGCAAGATATATAGAAAGGATGACAATTTCAGCTTATTTAAACGTCTCGTATTATTTGCAACCATCTTCAAGCTATCCTGTCATCTCATATGATCTTACTAATACGGGGTAATCACCATTATATATCTCATATAAGGTAGAAAATATCGATCTCCACTACTCCTACCACTCTTTTCTGCTTACAGTAAGCGATGACAGCACCTGGATAATAATCATTACGTGGTATCCACATGATCTCCTGGTATCATATGTTTGTAAACCTATTGGACCAAGACTTACAAGTCCCTAGACTTACAATTTACTTAAACTAACCTAAGGACAACACGTACACCCATGCCCCAGGGAGGACTCGAACCTCCGACGGCGAGCAACCGCGTGCTCCGCAGCAACGCGCCTTAGAACGCTCGACCACTCCACCGTGGCTTGGTATTATAAAGGGATCTGAAGCAGACGTGATGTAATGGGTTGCTAGGAGGAAGGCCATCCGGCCACCCTTTAAAAATTAACCATTCCAAATCCGTAGTTAACTACGCCCACACCCCCAAGTGGAACAAAGACGTAAGTGAAGGAAAGAAGAATAATCAGCCATTATGAGTCAAGACACAAAGGAATTAAAGACATTATTATGTCCCTGAAGGCAATAAATTACATCAGTGAGGAAACTTGAAGATTTTTGTTGGACCGGGTCTCATGCTTAGTAGGCAGTTGCGTTGACCACTAAACCATTCGGACACAGTGGTCACCAAATCTATTCGGACTACCCTAGCATGGCTCCCGTCAGACCTTATGTATCAACTTGGCCATACTCTGCTGATGTAGTGCCCCGGAACTCTATCCACTTTACTCACGAATTTTCGTCGATTCCTGTTGGGGTTTGAGTATAGTGTGCATTTGGTCTGACGGGATCAGTACCCGACCTCACCGTTGTTATGTATATATGCTACCTGTTTTTTTCTGATGGTTCCTCAAATTATTCTTGTAGTGTGGTGTGTTGCTCCTAGTCTGTGGTCATTGCCTCAATGGGGAGGAGTTTATGCAGCAGGCATTGTGCTGTTTATATCCATCACTGTGTCATGAGACCGTCTCCCTAGATTAGTGTTGCAAGAACGAAGGAAGCGTTGATATTTTCACATCCATAGATATTTTCTTTCGTTTTTGTTGTAATTAAATGCTCCTTGTGGCTTTTGCTGACGCTCTCGGAGAGGTTTGAAAAGTTTCCTTCGTTAGTCTATATGCAGCTAGCCTTAGCTCTCATCTTCTTGCATTAAAAGCTGTGTAATTCTATATCAAAGTTCTTCTTTTATTGGGGAATGTTGAAACTGTCTTCTGCCGAGCTTCTCTAAGTTTAAGTGCTCGGTAGTTAACTCTCCCCTGTATTTCAGGTAGATCGTCGTTTTGTAATATTCTTTTCGGTGTTACCCACTTTGCCTAGTATTAAACTTTTGTTATGTTCTTCTCTGGTTGTGCCTCCCGTTATAGTCATGTAAGATTGTTATTACATGGTTGTCTCTCGTCGTTAAGAGTTCATTTCCTTCCAGTGAGTAATGTATGTGCGTGATCTGTTGTTAACGTAGGTTAGGACTATGTTTCGAAGTCCACATTCCTTGATGATATCACTAATTACTCTTCCTGTCAGCTCGACAGGGTACAGCGTGAGCTGATCCTAGAGGTTATATTAGTCTTTGTTGTTGTGCGTATACCGTCATGTTCTTCATTTGCATACTAAGTGTACGTCGCTTTATTACAAACTATCAGTTGCCTCAGAAGAGAGATAATCCTTAGCTATAAAATGAAATTAATTGCAGCATGTGTATCAAATCATGACAACTAGCATTTCGGCCAATGCTAAAGATGACCATAGCGTACAGGAAAGCACCCAACTCACATATACCGTAATAAGTCAGAGGGATGATATGGACACATGTTGTCACAATAGGACGATCTCCTCTACCTGAGGTTGTGCTGCTCTCACACCTAAATTAATTGTTCTAACTCCAATGAGAGATAGTTGCGATATTGCCCAAATCATGATTTTCCAATAGTTTTCAAGTTTAATTTTTAGCCCGTTAGGTCCCATCCACCCATCAACCAACCAACTTAATTTTTAGCTATCTGGCATGTCCACCTCGTACACAGGCTAAGTTTTCTTTATGATTATGAGCATATTATAGCCATAAACTAGCACACGTTCCAAATTATCAAGCAGGCGACTCCGTTTCAGTTGCAGCAACTAGTGCTGTGTCAAAGCGAATGGATCCATGCTGATTTTCCGTCCGCGACACACATTCCCGTGCCGAAAGCTGTCTTTCGTACCAGTTTTATATGAGGTTCAAGGAAAAAGAAGAAAGAAAAAGTGACCATGTGTGTGCTAGTGTTCTGTAGTTAACACAATTACAGAAAATAAGCAATGTTTCATAAAGTGAGCTGTGTACTAGGAGTACACATATGATATGAAACAACTGCAAGTAACCTTATCAAGTTGATTTCATGATACAACTCCAAATGCCTCAGCACATTCATTGTGTACCTATTTGGATCAGTTTCCGTCTTGCCACAGCTACAAAATCACTTCAACAGTTATATTCTCTTATACTGAGAACTTTACCATCTAAATGCAAATGGCAACATAAAAGTTCTACCATCTCAAAAGGAGATTGGTTGCAGTCATTTCTGAAAAAAATCTTTGCGGTTTAGTCAGCTCCATGGATATCAGTTAACATCGACAAAAGCATAATTCACACAACTGCTTCTATCTACATCTATACATTTTGCTGCACATCACATTTAAGTACCTGACTGTGGGTTAATCGAAAAAGCTTCCATAATATTTCTCAACCGTATCATTATCTAATAGCGCGCGAGGGAAAGGAACACCAAAATCTTTACTTTCTCCATCTGATTTATTTTATTGTGATGATCGTATCTCCATATTTAGATGGCTCCTAAGAAAATAAGTTCGCATTCGGAAAGAATTTTCGCAAATAGCTCTCGCAGCAATGAATAACGCCTTTCTTTTAAAGATTTCCACCCCAACTCGTGCACTATTTCCGTGACACCTTCCCCCCCCCCCCCCCCCCCGTCCTCACATCGCGGTAATGCAAAACGAGCTGGCCTTCTCTGAACTACAGCAGGTGTTCCATTTGGTCGGAATCCCACAATGCGCAGCAGTACTCCAAATCAGAATGCGTAAGTTGTGTAGACAGTTTATTTAGTAGAACTGTTGCTTCTTCTGAGTCTCCTGACAATGAAACGCAGCCTTTATGTCGCCTTCCCCACGATATTTCCAATTAAAGTAGTTCGTGATTGTAATTCCTAAGTATTTAGTTGAATTTTTCGGTCTTTAGATTCGACTGCTTTAGCGTATAAATGAAGTGCAAAGTATTTATTTTAGTGCTCATATGGACGACTTCACACGAATTTTCGCAACATTCATATATCTTATCTAAATCATTTTGCAGTTACTTCTGACCTTCTAATGACTTCACTAACCGATAAACGACAGCATCATCCGTGAACAGTCTAAAAGATCTGCTCAGATTGTCTCCTAAATCGATTATACTGACAAGGAAAGTACTTGGGCTCGAACAAACATATCTGTATGAACGTTTGCTTACAGGATCTCTACGTACACATTGTGCTGGTGGGTGTCGATTTTATGCAAAACTTTGCAATCATGCTCTAGATAGCAATGTAGATGTAATTGTAGACGTAATACGTAATGCAGATATCTTAACTATAACTTACGTAATAATCATCGTACATGTTCTCTAGCGTATTGTCATCAAAAGCCGTGATGATAGTTGCAACATTAACCTTCTTCTCGGAAGACTGTTGGTATTCACTGCCACTGCTTCCATCGCCTCCTCCTTACCGTAGCACTATCGCTTGCAATGAGTTGTTCGTCATTCTCATCCCTATTATGGTCATTATGGGTTAGTGTTACAACAGTATCTAACTTATGCTCATATTTCTGTGCCATAAAAGATACGAGAAAGCATGGGAATGATTCATCAATGTTTCAATGTTTGTATAGCTTATGGGACTTAACTACGGGGTCATCAGTCCCTAAACATACAAACTACTTACGAACTAGCTAATGCTAAGGACGGCACAAATATCCATGCCCGAGGGGGATTCGAACCCCCGACCGTAGTGGCCTTGCAGACCGTGACTGGAGCGCCTCAGTCCCCTCGGCCACCGCGGCCGGCAATGATTCATCTTATACACTAATACCATCTTCACGAAGAAGGGTTCTTCGTAACTTCATCTGAACCAATCGCAATACATTAGCAGGATTGATTACCAATCGCCGCCCCATCTAACGCTTCACCACACAAATAACGTCACAAAACGCAACTTCGGAGGCACACTGCACCGTCCCTACTGGCGAACCGACAGGTCAAAGTGCAATGTGGCAAGGCACACGCAGAGGCCTCTAACGGACGACTGCAGAGTTTTGCAGATGCGGGAGTATGACTAGTGCAATAAGGGACCTTTACATTATCTCTCATACGATTTTGGTGTATAAGTGTTTGTTCGAGCCCAAGTACTTTCCTTGTGAGAAGGAAGAGTAGGGGACCTTATACCAGTTTTCTCGGGAAAGCCAGATATAACTCCAGTTTTACTCGATTACTTTCCGTCAATAACTACGAAATGTTGAAGGTGCAGAATATATTTTACAGTGCATTTATTTGTGGCAAATTATTTTTATGCGGCGAAGTGTGTGTTGGGCTTGCGGCAGGTTGGTGGTGGCGGCTCCTGAAATGTTAGCGACGCGCTCAGCGCGGGAGTGTCCCGAGCGATAAGGGGCCATGAAAAAGTTTAATAGCCCTGCGTCGCGCGGCAGCGGGAATTAATGCACTACAACACGCCCTCCTAAGACCCGGGGACACACAAGACGCGGTATACGCTCTGACACACGCCCACTTCTTCAGCTCTGTGGTAACTACTCACTTTATGATGCCAGCTTTTCATAAACTACCATGAATGAGATGTCCTATAACGCATAGAAATACATTTTGCCTTTGAAGCATAAATTATACTGCACTTTATCTACACGGTGAAGGGCCTTGTCCACTCCTCAAGAACATCTACACCTACATCTACATGGGATACTCTGCAAATCACATTTAAGTGCCTGGCAAAGGGTTCATCGAACCACCTTTATACTATTTATCTCCCATTCCATTCTCGAATAGCGCGCGGGAAGAAAGAACACCTGAATCTCTCCGTTCGAGCTCTGATTTCTCGTATTTTATTCTGATGATCACTTCTACCTATGTAAGTGGGAGTAAACAATATATTTTCGCATTCGGAGGAGAATATTGGCGATTGGAGTTTCGTAAGCAGCCCACGCCGCAGCGATAAGCGCCGTTGTTGTAATGATTCCCATCCCAGATCCTGTATCATTTCCGTAACGCTGTCTCCCCTGTATCGTGACAGTACAAAACGAGCTGCCCTTCTTTGGACTCTTTCGATATCCTCCGTCAAACCCACCTGATAAGGATCCCAAACTGGGCAGCAATACTCCAAAAAAGGACGGACAAGCGTAGTGTATGCAGTTTCTTTAGTAGTTCTGTTGCATATTTTAAGAGTTCTACCAATGAAACGTAGTCTCTGGTTCGCCTTTCCTACGATATTATCTACGTGTTCTTTCCAGTTTAAGTCTGAAGTAATAGTAATTCCATGATATTTTGTGGAGTTTACGGCCTTCACTTTTGATTGATTTATCTTGTAAACAAAGTTTAACGGATTTCTTTTCGTACTCATGTGGACGACTTCACACTCCTCATTATTTAGAGTCAATTGCCAATTTTTACACCATAGTGATATCTTATTCGGATCGTTCTGCAGTTGGTTTTGATCTTCAGATGATTTTACTAGACGGTAAATGACGTTGTCATCTGCAAAAAACCTAAGAGAGCTACTTAGATTTTCTCCCAAATCGTTTATGTTAATAAGGAACAGCAGAGGACCAATAACACTACCCTGTGGAACGCCCGATATCACCTCTGTTTTAGTGGATGCTTTACCATCGATTACTACAAACTGGGTCCTATCTGACAGGAAATCCCCTATCCAGTTGCAAATTTGTAGCGATATACCATAACCACGCAATTTGAAGGCATTGTATTTATTCGTCTACATCTATGTTATCCAATTCAATATAATCTCCATTAAATATTATAGTCGTATTTCAGTGTTCTTTTAAAACCCCGAAACACTTAGTAATTCCGTCTTTGTGATAGCTTTTAGGTCTCTCAGCGACGCGTTTTTAATCTGTGCTTCAGAACGACGGTCCTTTACGGTTTCTTCATTTTTGGTAACGGGAAAGTTCACGAGGGTCATCTCTGACTAATATGAGTGTTGTACGTTATATCTCCATATGACAGTCAAACGCACGGCGATCTGTATCATTTATGGAACTGTAAGATAAAGGTGACGTTCATTTGTCAAACACTCGTTGACCCCGCATTCCCGAAGTCATGTGTAACCTCCAGTATTCTGTGACCCATCCACCGTGCCAACACTGCTTCACAAAAAGATTGATAGACCCAAAAGGAATGGTTGGAAGTGAATGAAACCATATATGATGAAAGATCATGTGACTCTATTGAACCCATTACATTACGGCAGTGTTTTACAACCTTTTTGAAAATGTTCAATTGTCTGTAAAGCTTATGGGACAGCGGGGTCATCAGTCCCTAACTTACAAACTACTTATGAACTAACTTATATACTAAAGACAACACAAACATCCATGCCCGAGGGAGGATTCGAGCCTCCGAACACGCGAGGCCGCGCTATCCGCAGCGTGGCGCTCCAGACCGCTCGGCTACTCCCGCGCGGCCAACTTTTTTCGAACCCGCGACCCCCTTTCCGAGTAAAAATGTCCGATGACCTAACTATGTCACTGACTCAAAAAGGCCAAGTATTTAATTTTCTTTCTTTCTAAGATCTGTGCAGCCATTCGCTTCTGTGAAACATATCAAAATTGAGAAAAATACTTTATGACTATCAGTATTTGAAGTTGGTTTTGCAGTTATGAATAGTAAATCTCAATGTGTAATTTGTGGCGATGAGTTATGTGCGAGTATGAAACCATCAAAGCTGATGCATCGCTTCCTAATATTTCAAGGTGCCTCATAAACTTTGGATTTCTTTGAAAGGATACTGAAAACCTGTAACCAGCAGCAAACTACTATGATCCAGTAATAAAATGCTTTGTTATATGTCGAGTAAAAATAATACAACATTCAAAAATCGTTACCGGCTACAAACTACTATGATCCATTAGTAAAAAGGTATTTTTATGTATTGATTCAACCTAATATTAAGTTAGTGGTTATTTGTTTTTCTGACATAACAATATTTGAACATGCGATAAGTCATACAAGAAAATTGCGAACATTGTAAATAGTTTTAACAGTACTGCACAAACGCTGTTAAGTCGCTCAACAGTCGCTTAATTAACAAATCATCATGAGGTGGAAAAATGGATTCATTGTTTTGCTTTTCAGTCGGCCCATCATCAGAAATCAAAAGTGCCACAGGTACTTCTGATACCTGTGACACTTTTAATGCCTGATTAAGTGGCACACGAAACGTGCCACAAATAAACATTTTTCTACCTACGGATGACTCGTTTACTAAGCGACTTTCACGGAAACCTCTAACTTCCGTCTGGCACTTCTGCCATAGCAGCTGAATGTCACGAAACGTAGGTTTGCCCCCATCGAACGCGCTGCTGCTGCATCCTCCTGCTACAGCAACCCCCCCCCCCCCCCTCTAGCAGGAGTTTGCGACCCCCTCCCTCCCCTAGGGGATCGCGACCCACAGGTTGAAAAACACTGCAATTTCGGATGAAAGAGACGAGGACGTAGGAAAATACAGGTGAAATGTTGCCGCCAAATCAGTAGGATGCCGTATCCTCTCTGCCTGTAATGCATGCCATTCTGCGTTTTGCCGCGGTGGAGTGGCTGAACGCTCTAGGGCACCTCGCTGTGCAGCGCGTTGTTGGTCGCCGGTCAGTGGTTCGAGTGCTTCATGGAGCATGGGGTTGTATGTGTTGTCCGTAGTTTAACTAGTTTGTTAGTCTAGGGATTGATAGTCCAATAGGTTTAAAACCTCTCTCTCTCTCTCTCTCTCTCTCTCTCTCTCTCTCTCTGAGGTTCGGATTGGTGTCAAACAGCCCTTGTATCCTCCCCTGCACAATTTTGTCCGCAGTTGTTGCAGCTCTCCCTCCATATACCGCGGCTTGGTGATGGGACAAAGGCCGTGTCTAATGCCATCCCACACGTGATCAATAATGGAGAGGTCCGGGGATCTTGTGGCCACCGGAGGACTGAAGGCAGTCTATAGACATATATACTGTGTGTGCGGGCCTGCATTATTTGGTGGGAACATTGTGGAAGGTGCTCTGCCATCAGAATGCGGACACCGAATGTCTGTGACGTATCGCCACGCCATCAATATCTGCCGAAGGACGAGTAGAGGTGACTTGAACGCATACCCCGTGGCTTCCCATACCATGGTACCAGGGATTACACCACCTCTGTGTCTTCCCAGAATGTTGGCAGGATGTGCCGTCTGCCCTTGACGTCGCCAAACTTGAAGGTTATGGAGAATAAGTACTCATAAGTGAACATGATGCGATGTCATGCGTCCACTATTCGTGCCTCCCTGGCACGTGCCTCCAAACGCAAGAGTCGGTGTTCTAGTTCTGATGGCAACCGACGCATGGGGCAGTAGGGGTCGAATCCGGCAGAAGCGAGTCGTCGAGGCTATGCGGGAACTCACATGATGCTGTAAGCTCTCCAGCACATGTTCGCGGATGACGGGTGTCGAGTTCATGGCATCCCGCATTGTTTGGTGCACCACCCGATGGTTCAAACTCAGGGTGGTGTTTCTTGGTCGACCCGAAGCTGGTTGTCCTCAGGTACCCACGGTGACATTTGAATGGTTCATATGCCTTACAGTTGCACGATACAACCATCCCGCATCACTCACTTGAACGATGCGGCTTCTGTCAAATGCACTCTGTGCAAAGTTGTCTAACGCGTTTGGCATGGGTCAAGGACTCTTCGTAGTGTACTCGTACGTAGACGTCCTGCTTCTCTGCCTGACTCACGGCAGTTGACTGGTACCAACTTCGCAACAGCAGGGTGGTGACATCACGAGTGCACTCGGGCGTTCTATACATTTACTCACACATGAAGGGTATGCATGTGTACCAAACTGGATAATATTGTGCCACTCCTTTGCGCATCACGTTTTGTGTTAGAGACTGTATTATCAAGCCATATTCGAAGGCTGTGAATTGCAGACATCCTGCCATTTTCACGACAACCCTGTCCATAAAAAGCTGCTCAGACATCATGGTCGTACACACAGTATCTAATTGCAACTTTCTGGCATCATTCACAAACATTTTTAAATATAACGACCCTTCCAGTGATTTGAGGCACGTAGTTTATAAACAGAAGAAACAGCGTCTTCAACAATTAATGAAACTCAAAGCAGCAACTTCTCTGTTGTGTTTTTGCCACTCATAAACCATTTAATCTACAGTGATATAAAGCGAATAAGTTTATGTCCGAAAGAACAGACACTATCTTTGATATTGCAGCCATTATGAATCAAGACGCAAGGGAATTAAAGATATTAGTTGCCAGTGGGCATTGAATAATATTAAAGGTGAAAGGGGAAAATTTCTGCCGGACCGGGATTCCAACCCGCGTCTCTACTTAGTAGGCACAATACATAACTGATGCCTCTGCGGATTAGCCATGCGTACTGGGGCGCCGTGCTGCGGTGCGCGCGGCCGTTCGCCGTCGAGGGTTCGGGTCCCCCTTGGGCATGGGTGTTTGTGTTGTCCTTAGGTTAGTTTACCTTAGTTTAAGTAGTTTGTAAGGTACGGACTAATAACCACGCAGATGAGTCCGATAGATTTACAAATATTTGAACATCTGTACATAACTGATGCTCCTGATTTATTTTCCCTATACGGCATTTTCTCGACATTAACGATACTAGTGACCTTGTCGTAGACTGATCAGTGAAAACTAAGCGTTCGCATTAAGTTTCTTAAGACTTATCTGCCTTACATGAGCACATTACCCATATCTGTTATCATCGGCTTCCAACAATTAAAAGACGATACGATGGTACGTTTTCCACAACTCATATGAGTGAGAATAAAGGATCGGCGTGTACTTTAGCCATAAAAAAACATTACTTTATACAACGAGGGGTAAATGATTAAATCATTTGTCAGCTGTATGAAAGAGTTACAATGTATTAATGATTTGTCGCTCTGGCGTTGCATCCGCGGCTTGGTTGGCTTAGCAACCTCCTGTTTATTCTTGATCGAGTTTGCGTCAGCTTCTACGAATGCCATAACACTAAGGGCACGTATAACCAGACTAAAATTGCTGTACTTTGCGTTATTCGCCTGGTCAAAGACTCAGTAAGCTAGTATTCAGAAATGAATTGGAAGAAAAGCGTTCCTTTCTCAGGAGAATCTCGTTTGTGGAGTAAATGATAAAAGTTCAAGAAAGTGCCCTTTCCTATCAATTGTACTGAACGTATGTGATGCTTCTCCAGAGGAGTCGTTAGTATATTCTCGTATACTGGCCGTGAATTAAATCATTACTCCTAATTGAGACTTCTTATAACGGTACAGTAGATTGAGTTCGCAGAGAATGTATTAGTGCATCCAGTAGGGTGCATTATCCGACCAGAAGAGACGTGCCAACATCCATCGACAGGGTTAGCCAGAAACTCACAGAGACAAGCCGAAACAGTTACGAGATTGTATGCTCTTAGAATCTCTTTTTCGGCTCTACGAATTTTAATATAAAGAACTAAGCCTCTACGAACTAATTTCAACATAATGCTTCCGACAGTCAAATGTCTACAGACTGCTTTCAGCTCTCTGCAGCTTTGATGAATCCATTAAAATTACCTTTTCTTTTAACTTTCAATTCTCGGTAGGTATTTAGCACCAATCGTGAAACACGCTTTATTTCTATGAAATATTTACATGGGTTCTTTACTCTTCCTGCCTGTCGATGAGCCTTCAAACCCTAATCTTCCTCCCTTCTTACTCTACTTGCCAGTTTTTGCGTGCGATAGTTTCAAATAAGTTTGCAGTCTGGAGTCAACTCGGTCAAAACAATGTGACAAAAAGTAGCGTGTAACCAGCTTACCGCAGAAGCCGCGGTAGAGTGGCCGAGCGCTCTAAGGCACCTTGCAGAGGAGCGCGCGGTTGCTCGCCGTCGGACGTTCGAGTCCTCTCTCGGGTATGTGTGTGTGTCTGTGTGTGTGTGTGTGTGTGTGTGTGTGTGTGTGTGTGAGAGAGAGAGAGAGAGAGAGAGAGAGAGAGAGAGAGAGAGAGAGAGAGAGAGAGAGTTGTCCTTAGCATAAGTTGGTTTAAGTAGTTTGTAAGCCTAGGGACTGATAACCGCAGCAGTTAAGTCCCTTAGATTTAAAAAACATTTGAACACACCGAAAGTTTGTTCAATTATTGATTAAATTCTTTATGGTTAGCTGGTATATCTCGCGTTATAGCGATGGCCTACTTGCTTATTGCGCTACAGCTCACAGTCATCTATTACATTTCAGCGTGGTAATTTCAAGAACAGGGAATCAACATTTGACAACGAAACCCGATTCTATTGGATGAAATGCTATGGGATATTACTGGCCAATATAACTTGCTACTCATGTGAAATGTTCTCATTCCGTATGAGGCGTATGATTTTCTGCAGTATGTAATAATAATGTAGTGTGACTCTATGGCCTGGTTCAAGCCTTTCAATAAAAAGTTTCGAAACGGCTCCAAAAAGGAAAGGAAAGGTTTCAGACGTTCTTAAGAACTCTTTTTGGTTTTCTGTGGCTCAACCACAGCTTATTGTAAAGAGAATGACAAAAATCGTTCTGCAATAATGACAAAATATAGTGATTATCCCGATGCCGATTACTAAATACTAGATAGGTCATTGTTGATGGTTACCTCATTGGAGTTTTTGATGTATCAGTTGCAATATTAACACTGTAATGGTCGCGTAGGATCTCACGGATACATGTTCCCGGAATAGGCAACCGTCGCGTCAGCGGACCTAACATTCTGTTGTTAATTTTCTAAACAATACGTGTTCCGTTGCTATCATTGTATTGTAATACTTAACATGTTTTCCCCCTTGTTTCTTTAAGTTATTCACTGCAAAATCTGAGGTTAATTAAAGCTATCTCACAAATACAACGGGACCACCAATGTCCCTCCATGTGTCGCGACCATTTCAGTGTTAATCATTAGAGAGTGCAGACTTTATTGCCGTGTTAATGCAGGAAGAGGGTGTCAACTCATAACCCACTTCCCTCAAAGGTTGCCGACAGCAGGGTTACCATGCGACAATTTGGCCTGCCCTCACTCTATGAAATTATGTTGACAACTCTGAAAACTAACACACTAAACTACTAAGAAAAATAAAATGGTGAACAAAAGATGAACGCCACAATCTCATCTCTGTTCCCAAACACCGGGTGTAAAAATGTCTACCCCGTGTAGGGAAGGGAAAGAGCGACGAGGTACATATCATGTGAGGCCGCCACGATATCTTACTAGTCGGCATGAAGTGTCAGTTGTCAGATGAACGTATCTGGTCTGATGCGCTGCCTGAGTCATTGGGGGCAATACGGCCGCTCTTCTGTGCCATCACATTCACATTCCAGCACGTAACGCAGCCGCAACTGCTCGGGTAGCCGCTCTACACACCAGAGCGTTGCTGTGACTTGGAAATCTCTGCTCACGTACTGTGGCTAACTCGTTCGCTTCTACCCCGTACCATCGCTTCGATAAGCCTGCTGTAGTTGGGTCGTGTTCGTCACCAATTCAGGACGGTCACGTACGCACAGACTGTCGCTTTTACACAACTAGTTTTCATCGGAATGTAACTCGTGACAGTGTTAAACTTCGTAACAGAGTAAAGTTGTGTACCGGAGCAGGACTCGAACCTAGACAAAGCTTTTGTCCATTTGGGCTATCGAAGACATCTCAGCCAGTAATATTTTGCCACCAAGCGAGGAGTCCGCCTCCGTAGTCCAGTGGACAGCGTAGTAGGTTGCCACTCAGGGGGCCCGGGTTCGATTCCCGGTCGGGTAGGAGATTTTCTCCACTCGGGGACTGGGTGTTGTGTCGTCCTCATCATCATTCCATCATCATTGACATGCAAGTCGCCGAAGTGGCGTCAGATAAAGAGACTTGCACCCCAGTTGGGATCTAACGGTCATAAATGCCACACGATCATCACCACCAAGCGAGGAGGCGCAGTGGTAAAACACCGGACCCTCATTTGAGAGGAGGGCGATTCAAACCCACCTCTGGCCATCCTGATTTAGGTTTCTGTGATTTCCCTAAATTATTCCAGGATATACCTTTCAAAGGACATGGCCTATTATCTTCCCAATCCTTAGGAAATATCAATCCGAAGGTGTGCCCTGTCTCTAATGAACATGATGTCGACAGGGCGTAAATCCCTAACCTTCCTTCCTTGAAATTTTGCCGGTAGCTCCCTTTTACTTTCCATACTTCACAGAAGCCGTTCTGCATACATGGCCGGGCTATCACTACTAGCCGTCCGCAGTGGTCGAGCGGTCTGCGGCGCCTCAGTCACAGTCTGTACGACCGCTACGGTCGGGTGTTCGAATCCCCTCTCGGGCGTGGATATTTGTGCCGTCTTTAGTCTTAGCTAGTTCATAAGTAGTTTGTAAGTTTAGGGACTGATGTCCCCGTAGTTAAGTCCCATAAGCTCTACAAACATTTGAACATATCACTATTAGAAGAAATGATACTGCGGAGAAATGGCTTAGTCGTAGCCTTGTCGTTGTTTACAGAACGAATAATTCTCTCTGAAGAGGAGTGGCAGCTGTCCTGCAACTTTCTGGCAGTTGAAAATTCAAATCCCGGACGAGCATACTCTTCTAATGTGTCAAATAGTTTCACTATAGTATGTACTATATTGTGAATGAACTATATATTCTGAGCAATTGGCATATACAGTAATTTACCTGTCGATTTCCACTGCGATCACCCTGCTAACTCTTAGATAGCATTTCATTTTTGGATATACAACGGTCACCAAAAAGTTATGAAACTAATTTTATACACAACTGGAAGGGAGAGGTGGGTTAATAGCATTTGAAACCAAACCACCATCACAGATTTGCTTTTTTTTTTTTTTTTTTTTTTTTTTTTTTTTTTTTTTTTTTCCTTGCTACTCCACTCTAGAAACATTTTGGACTGTTGTGCTGTTGTGGTATAAGGTACTAGTACTTGTAACGTTCCTCTGCTATCTCGATCGTTAATGTGCTGGTGATTCAGGCAATATACTCTACCTTCTACTGCTACAGGAGGTCGCAGTCAACTTAGGTGAGAATTATGGTTCTGCTAACAGGAATCAGATAATTTAAAACGCGTGCTGTCAGGTATACAGACGAGTTGTTGATTTCGTTCTAAAATCCGATCTACATCTAAAAGCAGGACATCAATTAATCTCGCCGAGAAAATCAAATGTTTGTAAATCTATGGGACTTAACTACTATTGTTATCAGTCACAGGGCTTACAAACTACTTAAATTAACTTAAACTAACCTAAGACCACACATACACACACAAACACACATATATATATATATATATATATATATATGCCCGAGGGAGGATTCGAACCTCCGACGGCAAACAACCACGCGCTCCGCAGCAAGGCGCCTTAGAACGCTTGGCCACTCCACTGCGGTAATCTCGCTAAGAAAACGCAAAATATTACAGTACACAATTTTGTTGTATGTGAAAGTCAACGAGCATATGTAATCCATATTTGTAATGTATTAAAAATAGGAGGATACAATTTTAGTGATAGTTCTCAACACAGTCTCCTTGCTTTTCAATACACTTGGTTCACCGACGGAGAATATTTCCGATATGCACATATGGGGAACAAAATTAGTTGTACACTACGCTCCGCTTCCTTCACCTGTTGATCTCAGTTGAATCGACAACCTTTTAAAGCAACTTAAACTGAACCAAACGGATCGTGAATACATGCGGGTTGTTTCAACATCTCGAAATGTAGAATCTTAAAGGTCTGAAGGTAGTGGGAGACGGTGTGTGGAACCGCATTTTCATGCAACAAAAATTCCTTTTTTATGTGCGATTTTAAACGCAGAACCATCGGTATTCTGCACATGGTTTGTCACTTCATCAACAGTCGCCCGTCTGTTATAAAGAATCAAGCCACTGACTTGTTCAGTATTGACAACAACTATGGCTGTAACAGGGCGTCCATTTCTTTCCTCACACTACGCGCTAGTTCGACCGCTTTTGAAATGTTCAGTGCACTAGTAAGCACATTGTCCCTGTATTGTGTTGCAAGTCGTCTTCGAATGGCCTTTCCTGGTACATCATCAGAACACAAAACAACTGATTTATGGTGCAAACATAGAGTGGCACCGTCATCTTTACGCCGCAATAGTGCAAATAACAATGCAGTGATAATGCTGGAACCTACTAAAGGCGAAGACAAAGATGCTGTGAAGCGGCTGGTAAGCACGCAAGACCATTGAGCGAACCTACAAACAATGTTCATAATTTCAGATACCTACTGACTTACCCTCGCAACAAATATTCTTCACAAAACTGATGTGTAAATTGTGACGTGTGTTTACTTTATTCTCGCGCGGTCTGGGGCGCCAAATTCCGGATTACGTGGCCGCTCGCGTCGGAGTTTGAGTCCTCCCTCGGGCTTGGGTGTGTTTTATCTTAACAAAAGTTAGTTTAAGTTGACCTTAATAGTTTGGAAGTCTAGAGACCGATAAACTCATTAGTTCGGCTCATTAGTTTTACAATCATTTGAATCTACTTTATTATTACTTACGGTTAGGCGCAGTAACTACTGCGCAGAAACAAACGCAGTTCTGTCGTTTTGCGCTAGACGTCATGAAGGAACAATTCCCACGCGCCCAGACCTGTCTGTTTGAGGCTTTGTAATGTCGTGAGTGCTGTCGATTTTGTTGTGTTACTATTGTTTAGTGAGTGATTTGCCAGTGAAAGTGTTTTAGTGCTGTTGTTGGCTGTAAGTTTCACAACAGAAATAAAATTTAAAAATATTGAAATGTTTGTAATCCTAATGGACCTAACTTCTGAGGTTATCGGTCCATAGACTTACAAATTATTTCAACTAACTTACGTTAAGGATAATACTAACACATCCATGTCCCAGGGAGAGCTCTAACCTCCGACGAGAGTGGCAGTGTCTGTCTGAAGGTGAGACAAGCTACAGCATTTAGCAATAGCAGAAGAGCAAATCTACTTACCATTATCTCAGTAGAAACTGAAACATACCTCAAACGAGGCACTCAGATGCGTGGGCCACATACTGTAGTGCCGTTCCCGAGATAGCTTATGTTGTTGCGTGACGTCTCAGCCTCAGCCAATAGCAGCCTAATTTAACGGACCTTGCTTACGCCCCAGTTGACCACGCGACACACAACAAGGGCTTTCACAGTTTTGGTCAGCTTTCCTTTCTGCCCATATTACTGTCACTGTCGCGAGAATGGACTTTTTCACTCCCATCGTTGTTCCGGTCTTCTTAGATATTTCTGCCTGTCCAACTTTCCAGTCATGAATATTCCGCTCAAAAGTTTGTTCGTGTGGTACGAATATCGAGTTTCTTTCAGGTCTTTCAAGTATTTAACACATATGAAAAACAGTAAAACACAATACCCATCACCACACATAAGAGAAAAGAGGGAATTAAATGTTAATTGTCATCCAGTTATGAAACATCTTGAAAGTTTCATGTTTCTGGCTCTTCGGATGTAAGTTTAAAACATTCCCCAAATTAGTTCAGAAACAGGAATACGAAGTGCCCTCTGCCAACCACCAGGAAAAAAATCGAGCTAAAACACACATGTTCACAAAAAAGCAGAACACCTTGAAAGACTACAGGCAGGAGGTTCATATTCAAAGGACATGTACATTAGTATGTTCTACAGAAGTGATTAAGCATTTAAATCGTGTCGGCCCGCGGGTTCAAGGTCTACATCGATTACGTGGCACAAAACTATCTACCGATAAAAAATATGTAGTTCTAGTAGGTAACTCACTAAAGATCTTGTGCTTTTAAACAGAGCTTGTCTTGAAGCAGCAACCGTAAACGCTATTTACTGTTCAAATGTTTGCAAACTATTGTAGTCATCATTCCATAGGCTTATAAAGTACTTAAACTAACCTAAGGACAACACACGTGAGCGCACACACACACACACACACACACACACACACACACACACACATTCCCGAGCGAGGACTAGATAGTGGCCTCGCAGGGCCTGACAAGGCGCCTAGAACCGCTCTGCCATTCCCGCTCGACTTTCTACGTTGTTACACTTCACATTTACTCGTCAACAGACTGAAGCGAAACAGGCGTGACTGGATGACGAATAGCGGTAATCAGAGGCGCACAAAGTTACCTCCACCATACACCAAATAAATAAAAACGACATTATATTCGTCCAGTTATGAACTATATTTATATTTCAATGTCTACGTCACAGGGAACCAGCTAAAAACAAGGTAGTCTCTACAACACATCAGAACAAAAAGTAAGTTAATATTGAGTTGGCATCTAATTCCGAGCCATGATAACTGTCTAGATCAGCTGGAGGTTAATACAAAATCAACTGTATAATAAATACCGAAATAGGAAAACGAAGTACTCTCCTCTTCCCGAAAAAAAAATAACAAAACAAAAAAGCGAGTTCCTATTACATTGTCGTCCAGTTCTCAGCTGTAGTGAAAGTTACCGGTCTGAAAACAAAAAAGAGAAAGAAAAAAAAAATAGTACCGTCCACCACACAACAGAGAAAAGAGTGATTTGCATCATCCAGCTCTGAAAGATGTTGAAATTTTTCAATTTCTAGCACATAGAAAGTTAGTTAAAAATCAGTTACGACATTTGTTCTATAAAAAGCAAACAAGAAAGTCGCACCGAGCGAGGTGGAGCAGTGGTAACACACTGGACTCGCATTCGGGAGGATGGTGGTTCAAATCCACCTCTGGCCATCCACTTAGGTTTTCCGTGATTTCGCTGAATCAAACCAGGTAAATGCCGGGATGGTTCCATTCAAAGGGTACTGCCGATTTCCTTCCTTATCCTTACCCACACAACCCGAGTGTAAACTACGCCTCTAATGAAGACGTTGTCGACGGGACGTTAAACACAAATCTTCCTTCCTTCCAAAGATAGTTGCCTATTAAAACCGTGATGATAAATTTATTTTGCAGAACAACACTCACTTTGAATCCAACAGTTATTGTTTTGGTATACAATGATCGTCACGCCGTACAAGGTCACGAGTCCTCGACTATACTTGCGTACTCGTGTACCCGTTCTCCTTCTCACACTGCTACAGTTCACGCGCACCCGACAACATACAGAAGTGAGGAGTCAAATGGGCAGTGGCACACACGAGTGCAGGCACACGGAGACGGCGAGTTCGGTATGACATTATACGGCTCGCCGAGGTCAGCGAGAAAGACTGGCCGCGGCACGCACATCATAAGTGGGGCCTGAGCCATCGCGGCCGCAAGCTGACTGGCAGGCCACTATGTGACAGTGGGCCGTGCCCCAGCGGCCAGCCAGTCAGCTAGCGGTCGCGATGGCTCTGGCCCCTTGACGTGACATGAAGCGATTACTCGGAGCTCATTTCAGATCTATAAAACGTGTTACTATATCCAATCACCTCCACCTTTAACGGCCTAGTAAAAGAAGAGCGGTATATATTTCTTTTAGTGTAGAGATGGACATCTCAGAACCGGCACGTTCTTTATTTCAACTTATCCTCCTCCTGTATCATTGTCAAGTAATCTAATACCGCTTTAGAGAATGAAAACTCGTATTTTTCATAATGAGTCACTTTGTTTGTGCCTTTAGAACTTCAAAGCAGAACGACAGTTCTTGAAGTACTGGGGGAGGAGATGTTCACTTCCATTAGATTACGGTTTCTTCACTGTTGTACACAGTAGAACTTTTCTGTGTATTAGGTGTTTTATTTTCGTTAACACAACCTCCTGCAGTTTTGCTACGCATTATTACTATTTTGAAAAATACTGTGCTAACACAATAGAAATTCTTGAAAAGATGTAAGCTCTAACAATGTTTACTTTGTAAATAAACGAGAACAAAGGTGTTAATTCCACATTGCTTGCAGTTGCAATGTAGTCATCTAGGATGACCGCCGAATATGTATCTCTAAAGAGAAACTCATGCTGAAAGCAGTACGACCGACTCGAGTTGTATTAATTGATTTACATGGAAATAAAAACGCAAGGGACACATATGAAAACCTGAAAAATATTATTTCTTTACAGCTACACAATGGTTAGTTAGTTGCGACCCCAAATATTAGAGTGCTTCTTCACCTGTCCATAATTAGTATTATGAAAACGTTTTGTCAGATGACTATTCGTGTTGAGGCTGTACGACTGCGAAGGGTCGTGAAAAAGTTTCGTCGCGCTGGAGTAGCCGAGCGGTTTGGCGCGCCTCCCGCGTCGGAGGTTCAAATCTTCCCTCGAGAGTGGATGTTCGTGTTGTCTTTAGTATAAGTTAGTTCGTAAGTAGTTTGTACGTTTAGGGACTGGTGACCCCACAGTGAATTCCCACAAGCTTTACAAACATTTGAACATTTTTTTAAAAGTTTCATTAATCACCTTTAAGAAATAAAATTCTATATTTATTTTTATATAAAATAGAAGTAAAGGAATTGAATTAACATTCGTGCCAGGCCTGGGATTCAAACCCAGGAGCTGCTGCTTATTAGGCAGAAACTTTTATCACTCAGCCACAACGGCCTTATGGATACCACTGTGGCTGTGTGGTTAAAGCATCCCTAGTAAGCAAGAGGTCTCGGGTTCAAATCCCTACTACAGCAAAAATTTAATGTTATGCTTCTCCTTAAATTAATTTATTATTTTATATCACCTGTGCCTGATGTACAAAGCAGGATTGTTCAATGCTTGGGTGATATTCCGCTATTTTAGGGCCTCTATACGTATTACATAGGGGAACATGAGGAGAACTGAAGTTTGTGCTGTGGAGGGAGACGTGCTTTAAGACAGGACTATGAATAGTAGTTGCTTTTACGGCTAGTAATGAGAAAGCAATGCATTTCTGATTAAGATATAAAACAATTTTTAGATTTTTTAAGTAAGTAGTCATTTCATTGCCTGCTAATGATGGATGGAGATGGCATAGGGGCGGAGTTCTGCTATTTACGTGCTGCAGACCTTGCTCCCTCCAGCAGTGAAAACACCTGAGGAAATCACAGCTCCTGCTCTGTTCCACACCGTCTGCTCTATACTGTTTTCATAAAAAAATTACTGTATAAATATTTCTGTGAACCGTGTATTTATATCCATAGGACAAATAATAATAGATCATCCAGATGACTTGCACTCACATGACTCACCCGCAACAGAGAAATTGGGGCTGAAAACGAATTAGTGCTCTGTGCTCCAATTATGAATGGTTTCTGGTATTTTATTTATACTTCTCCATTGTCCTTCTACAGAATTATGGTACGATGAGTTCAGTCTGTGTCAGAACTGCGGATAAGTAGGCTTACATGCAAACATAAAACTCATAATGTAGCTTTACTTTTTCGAGGTGATGACTAACTTCCGTATTTAGGGACACAATTAGCGGTACGCCAAGAACATCGTACTTCGAAACATTCTCGTTGTTCGGATGAGTATTCGATTCCTTTTGATTTCCGAGGACAGAGCTCTAGACTCCTCAAAATCGTCGACTCTGCCTATTACTAGCGCAGCCACTGCTGCGGAATTAACCAGCTTGCGTCGCAGCAGCGCGCTAATACACAGTCAAATGGGGCGCTTCGTATGTGTGTGTTGGTGGCTTGATGTGCTCGCTTGCGGGTATAACGAGGTGACAGCCGTGTGGCGTGGCTTTGCATGGCGGCTGAGTGTGCGACTAACCCGCTGCGACTAACGGCTGGACTAACCGAGAGGACAGAGGTGCTGTGAGCACGCATTGCATTGTTTGCGACCAGGTTGGACGGCCGGCGCTGGGCGACTCGCCGCCACGCCGCCAGACATGTACACCGGGCTCGTCCGCACCACGTAAGTATCGCAGCACTTCTCCTACATTAACCCTCTCTCTGGCAATGGTGCTCTCGAGCAACATCCAAGATCCACAAGGTTTTCTGCAACATGTTAAGGCAGGGGGGAATAAGAAACAGTAGTAATTGAGAATGCTTGATTCAAAGTCTCTCCCTTATTTTTCTTCTTTCCACTATCTCCTACATGTTACTGTACATAACGAGTAACTGAATTCGGCTGTAACGAAAGTGCAGTAGTCGAGATGTGCCTAGTTGCTTTAATCGCCCTGAGGAAAATACTCAGTGTCTAAATAAAATGTTCGCCAACCAGGTTTATTCTCAAGTTGTGTCCCCAGCGCAGAAGACAGTACTTAGGTCGTTGATTTTTATCTTGGGGCCGTTAATTAGCGACAAACTTGTGTGGTGCAATAATTACATTTATAGATGTTGGGTGTCACTCTCCCTTTTCGTTATTAATAACGTGAAAGTGGAGAAACTGCTCATTTAACAAACAACTTTTCATTTGATCCGTTTCTAACATGGAAAATTTACGTTCAGTTTAAATAGTTGAAATACACTTCTATGAACAGTTCCTTGGCAATGACCGACCACTTTGGACAACGAGTCTGCCAGTCACGACTGTCGAAACCGGAGTGAGGAAACATCGCGATCCACCACGGTTTGCAGGTGCCATAATTCGCACCAAAACATGGCCGATGTGTTTCGTCTGCCATTTCGTATTACTTTTGTTTATTAATTTATATGTTACTAGGTGATCTGAAATGTTGCAACTTAGAGTTGATTATTATGAAAATAAAGTAAATTTAATGAAAAGTATTTCTAATTTTATGTAAAGAAGAATTGAGTTTTGGCACGCAGCCTCCTAAACCATTGGCCAATCACAACAGAATACCAGAACTCTGCCACGGGAATAGTACCGACTGTACCACCTGTTATCAGTACCTCACACCACCCTGCATACAGCTCTGTTCTGACTTGCTGTAACGAAAGTGAATATGACGGTTGCAAGCCACAGATATCGAGTTTCAAGTTTCGTCCTTGAATGGGCAATCGTGCTTCCTACCAAGACGTAGGCTCTCACATAAAGCGATATTCCACTGTCTTTCGCGAAAAGTTTCGAACCTTCGACGCGAGCTGCCGTGCGTAGGGTTGGAACACTTACCCAGAGTGTCATTTTCTCGGAGTGACACTTGCGGGCTAACCGGCTTTTCGTCGGTACAGACACACCAAGAAGTCCAGCAGTTCAGCTCAGACGCTCCTACGAGCTGGCTGACGCTCACTCCACGGCAGTAAGCTTCCGTGTATCACTTCAAGGTGGCCCATTAACGCGTATCATAGCTATTTTTAAGACTGTTGTAGCAACGAGAATTGACAATGAAATTCGATATGTGAATGGACGATGAAATTCATAATCTCTTCTAATATTTTCATGATGCAAAGATCCAAAAGCATCCACGTACGAAACATGGTATTACGACTGTTACAGCCTTATTGACGTTTTAGGATGAAATTTACGATGATAAATTTATATATAATTAGCATTTGATTTGAACATTAAACATAAAAACACAGAATGACAATATTATCTTGCTTTTTTACTAAAGGTACAATGATAACACTTTTTCAGTAAAGCTAATTCGAAGAAAAGCACTTAAGTTGAAATCTGCCAGTAAGCTTCTGTAGTTGGATTTCGCATATGCCTAAAAAGCAGCATGTACAAGCAAATCTAAACATTGTCGTAATCGTAGCTGCAAATTTACATTGAGGAAAGAGAAGTCTACGAGACTTTAAGTTCTAGCTGTGGGCAAGTTTTCAGACAGTCAACATAACACGAAAATCAGTAAAATTGCACAACCCTTCGCTAGCTGAAGATCAGTATAGTAACTTGATATAACTACATATTAATTCGCTGACTGTTCCTCTTGTAACCAAAAGTGTATTTTCATAATAAAGAAGTTTGGAAAGTTATTGAGACGTTTATATCTCTGCTAAAATATGACGACATTCTTCAATCATACCTCTTAAAAGTATTTTATTTAGAACACTAATCATAGAAGAAACATATTAGGAGTGTCTAACCCTAAAAATTAACCTATTTCACATATTTGGAGTGTTTACTCTTAGATTTGGTTGTATTCGAAATACAAATATGTCTAAGAAATGTTTCAAATACGATCTGTGTAAGAGATTGTGGCTCACCGGAAGATGCTAAAGATAGTTTACGATTTCTCTCGCCATCAAACAGAACCATTTTCAATCCGAAATTGGTATAAACTCAAACAGGGAGAAACGAGTTGGAAGATTTCCAGGAAAACTGAAGCGAAACAACTGGCAGCCAATATTTGCATATCATTTACTTTGTCTGTTGACTGTGTTAGGGAATACACTGAACTTCTATTTAGTACAATCGCAGAGTTCTAAGGAAATAGGCAGAAGCTTACAATCAGATTAGAAAATTCAAGGAAAAGCCAATACTGGTGTCGAAATTACGAGAAGTAGCCTCAGATAAACAGCAAGGGGAGTGGTTATGGTCCCGTTAATTTTAAGAAGTATCTGCCTTGTAGTAACATCCATTTTTATTCTTTATAACATGTTAAAATCCATTTTATCGGAAGTTTATTTCGTTAAGTAATTGCAAACTTTTGTCATTCAGTATTAATCAATCTGTATGAATTTTTTGCAGGAAGTAGCCTTTATGTGTTTGCATACTTCTATGCATTGATATTATCGAATATGTAATTTATTCACGTTATGATCACATTTAAGTACCAATAATGAAAGAAAATTTAAGGCTGAAATTTGAAATAAACACTGAAAAATATGATAAATACGTCTTAGAAAATGAATGCTCAGAACTGTTGAACTATGTCTTGTTAATGTACCTACAAAGTCTGTCCTTTGAAAGTACCAAAAGTTGGTTTTATAAAATACCAGTGATGCAAATTAAAAATTCAGAACTCGAAAAGCAATGACGTTATGGACTTAAAACTTTGGGCTTTGCTACGTCTTTACATAAAAGACAAAATTTTAAAATTTCGTTGATATCGCCAAAGTAGAAGAAAAGTTAAATTTTAGGGTGGAGCCTCCCTTTAAATACTTTGCTTTATATACTGCATGTTAGTTTATAAGTCTACACCGAACTTAATTACGATCGTTCCTCTGAACACAGCACATTGTTTGCACTTCTTCTGCGTTTCCAGTCGGTCGTGCTATGCTACATATGACGTCTAACCGTTCCATTTTACAGCGAGCTCTCAAATCAGATGGCGTGCGAGCCCAAACAAGGAGGTTAGAATAAACTGAGATGGCATTACCTAAGCCGAGCACATACGTCAGACGACGCCTGTCCGCTATCTTGGTTAGTTTTGTAATGCTATTTCCCCGTTGAAACTATGCGTTAAGTCGACTCTGTTACTGTTAATGCATTGAACTGGCAGTCACCGCAGAGTATGTACATTCAAATAATAGACTTTCTTGAATAAATAGTAATGAATACTCATCATATATATTTGGAAACTTAATTGTTAACGGCTAATTTGCATTCTTTTAACACGTTGTACATCAAGGCAAAACCGTCGGACTTTTATTCCTGTTTTAACTGACATAAATCATTAGCTCTACAATACGAACACTTCTCCAAAACTTTGCAATATGGCGGAGGCAGGCTTCACTTTTTCAGCGTTAAAGGCGTCTCCCTGTATTCTAACCTCCTTGAGCCCAAAGCACAGACAAAGTTACCTGCGGCGGACAAGCCGGTGCCATCCTACCACAAATCCTACTTGTGGAACGCCCTGTCCACTACCTGCACTGTCCGGCTCCGGGCGTCAACAAATTCCCTCACGGGGCAAATGTCTCTCCGTGCAAGTGTCACAAACTCGCCATGCTATCGCGTGATCCGTTACGTGACGCACCAGACCGCACGGCCATTCCCGAGCAGCCTTGTAATTTTAATTCTGTCGAATAAATAACGGCTGTTTTATATTTGAACTGAACGATGTTGCATCTGGTATGTATTCCAGACATTTGAAACTGACTACACTGCCGAAAGTAGGTGGTACTGAAAAACAGAAACGAAAAAGATATTCTAACCCAATTGCAATCAAATATGGCAGAATTTTTAATTCTTAGACGAAAAACACATACACTTTCTTTTGGATTATGAGTCGCTGTAATGTGTTCCTCAAGATGCCCTAACAAATCAAAATCTGAGACACGCCGAAACTCGTAATGGATTTCCTCCGTTTCACTGTCACCTTAACCGTCAAACATGTAAAAGACCTGAATCAACCCTTAATTTAAAGCGTTACTATCGTTCTCGGATGGTTCATAATTCTCTGTTGTCGTTTGGACAGCCCACAGTATGAATTTTATTTTAATGGTTCAGGGGCATCCTGTCCCATCACCATTAGGTGGCCGCGCAGTTTGAAGTGTCTTGCCACGGATTGCGCGGCCGCTCCCGTCGGAGGTTAGAGTCCTCCCTCGGGCATGGGTGTGTGTGTGTGTGTGTGTGTGTGTGTGTGTGTGTGTGTGTTGTCGTTCGGATAAGTTAAAGTATTTGGTAAGTCTAGTGACAGATGAACTCAGCAATTTGGTCCCTTGGGATTCAAAATGTTCAAATGTATGTAAAGCTATGGGGCAAACTGCAGGGGACATCGGTCCTTAGACTTACAAACTACTTAAGCCAACTTATGTTAAGGACAACACACACGCACCCCTCATGCCCGAGCGAGGACTCGAATCTCCGACGGGTAGCAGCAACACCGTCTGTAGAGAAGGCCTCCGCGCTGGCGTGCCACGTCAGGCAGAGTAGGCCGCGGTCGCGTAGCTCACTGGCTGGCCGGTGTGAGGCGGTGGGCTGCGCCCCATCGGCCAACCAGTGAACTACGCGACCGCGGCCTACTCTGCGTGACGTGGCACGCCAGCGCGGAGGCCTTCTCTACATACGGTGTTGGTAGCAGCCGCGAGCTCCATAGCAAGCGCTCGGCTATTTCAACACCACCTAGAGAGAAGGCCGCGGCGCTCTCGTGTGACGTCAGGCAAAGTAGGTTGCGCGCGCATAGCTGACTGGGTAGCCGCTGGGGCACGGCCCACTATGCCGAAGCAGCCAGCCAGTCAGCTATGTGCGGGCAACCTACTCTGCCTGACGTCACACGAGAGCGCCTAGGCCTTCTCTCTAGGTGGTGGTGATAATTTCCGCGCGGGCCCTTGGGATCACAAACATTTAAACAGCCGCGGCGGGTTAGCCGTGCTCATTGGAAAGCCGTGCTGCGGTGCACTCGGCCGTCCGCCGTCGGGGGTTCGAATTCCCCGTCGGGCATGGATGTGTGTGTTGTCCTTAGGCTACTTTACCTTATTTTAAGCAGTCTGTAAGCTACGGACTGATGACCACGCAGTTAAGTCCGATAGATTTACAAACATTTGAACTTTTTAACATTTAAACATCAATATGGGTTTGTGTATTATAGACGGTTTTTCAGGCGCAATAGTAAATATTTTATGAGGTGGTAGCATAGAAGAATTGCAATAAATGGCATGTGTCCAATTTTTATTAAGTACAGAGCTATTGCTGTTGGTTGTAACCAGAATAAAGTTAAAGCAAAGCTTCTGCAATCTGTTCTCGGTAGAAGGAAGGAGGAAGCTTAGGGTTTAACGTCCCGTCGACAGCGTGGTCATTAGAGACGGAGCTTATGCTCGGAGTTTTGGGCAAGGATGGGAAAGGAAATCGACCGTGCCCTTTTGAAAGGAACCATCCCGGCATTTGCCTAGAGTGATTTAAGGGGAATCACGGAAAACCTAAATCTGAATGGCCGGAGGTGAATTTGAACCACCGGCCTCCCGAATGCGAGTCCAGTGCGTTACCACTGCCGTTCTTGGTAGAACGTTCATATATTTAATTGAAAGCTCAATTCAAAAATGTTCAAATTTTTGTTAAGCTTAAGGGACTTAACTACGGGGTCATCAGTCCCTAAACTTACAAACTACTTATGAACTACTTACTACTAAGGACGGCACAAATATCCATCCCGAGGGGGGATTCGAACCCCCGACCGTAGAATTGAAAGCTCAATTCTGGATATGTTCTACAAATTTATTATTATTTAGTTAGCCGGTTTTCGGCTTACAAGGCCAACGAACGTTCACGCCCAAGTTAATGCAGAGTGCTTTCCCCTCGGCTGGCAGACAATCAGACGCAGCACAGAGACATGCAAGGTGAACCTCTAATAAGAGGCCTGCCGCGAAGGAACAGCGACGTGAACGACGGCTGTACGTCATAGGCTGCGCCATCGACAGTAGCGCGGAATGCTGGTGAGGAAGATGTAGTGCACGCTGGAGATGAGGTCGTAAAGCAGGCCGCTGGGGTCGCCACCTGCCCTGCGCCGCGGCCGCGCAGCTGCTGCCGCCGCCGCAAAAACAACGCCGCCTATTTCTGCATCTACTACCGATTGCCAGTTGTAAGGCGCGCCGCCGTAGGCATTGCCCCGACGGCCCTTACATCATATTTAACGACCTGTGTTGCAAGCTTCTTGGCTCGCCTCTGAGACGTCCTTTCGCCATTAAACGCACACTAAACAATACTTCATCTCAAACGGGACACACGCTGATGCAGGTGGACGAGTGAAGGACATATTTAAATTTTTATTTTTGGCTTTCGGTCTTCAAGCCAAAAGCCGTTTATCAGTGTTTTTGAAGACTGTATGTACGAGCCGTGGCGGCTCGAGAGAATACATTCTGGTTGTTAACTAATTTTAAGATTCAGATAAGCATGAAAGTACCAATTTCTACAACTGCAACCGTTGCCAATAATCATAATAATATGCATAACTTATACGATGACAGAAATATAATTTTGTCTAATTTTGTTGTTTTGTACACAGTTATGTACAGTTTATTTCAAGGAGGAAATAACGTATAAACTACTCGTAAGCCACATTAATACGAGGCGCGTTCAGAAAGTAAGTTCCGTTTGGTAATAAAATGAAATTGCACACAGATACAGAAGAAATTTTTATTGCACAAAATTCTACAACTCTTGAACTACTTTTCCACATAATTGCCGAAGTTTTGTAGGCACTTGTCATAGCGTGCCACAAGGTTTTGCGTGCATCTTTCACAGAAGGTTGCCGCCTGTGTATTCAACCATGTGGTAACAGCTCTTTATCATCGTTGAAGTGTTGACCACCAAGGACAGATTTTAGGTGTATGAAGAGATGAAAGTCGCTAGGAGAGAGGTCCGAGCTGTATGGAGGATGATCAAACAGGTCCCATTGATATTTCCGTAAGAATTGTTTGGTCACATTCGGTGTGTGAGGTCAGGCATTATCGTGAAAAAAAAATATCTTTTGACAGTAATCCTCTTCTTACACCTAAAATCTGTCATTGGTGGACAACACTTCAACGATGATTACGAGCTGAAAGAACATGTTACCACATGGTTGAATACACAGGAGGCAACATTCTATGAAAAAGGCACACTAAACCTTGTGCCATCCTATGACAATTGCCTACAAAAGTTCAGAAGCTATGTAGAAAAGTAGTTTAACAGTTGTAGATTTTTGTACAATCAATATTTTTTCTGTATCTGTCCCCGTTCGTTATATATAACCAAACGGAACTTACTTTCTGGACGCGCCTCGTAGTACGTAAGTATAATCGCTCACCAGGCGTCTTTTCTGAAGCAAGAAAACTACATAATTTATTCTTATCAAATGTCCTGTCTTTCCTTAAAGTCTGCCATATGTGTGACTTAAATAGAATGTAGTGTGTCTGTAAAAGTTTATTCATTCATCCCTGAGAAGTTCCAGAGTGAAGCCAGCAGTCGCACGAGATTATAACCGGCAGCTGCACCTCATCTTGTGCAAGTTCAAGGCCAGCTCTCCAGTCTCTTCGCAAACGCCCAAATATTTGTGGACAACGAAGAAGAATATAAATGTCTTTGCTGCTCATTTCAATCACAGCAGTCTAAGCTCGGTTTCTCTTTCCTTAACCTATCTTCTGGTATAAGTGCGTTCCTACATTTCTCCTAATTCCAAATTGAAGGTCGGATTCTACCAGATTTTCCAACTTTTCTGTACATAAAACGAGTTAGTATTTTAAACTGATAGGTCTCAATCTGTCGGCTGATCGTCTGCTTCCGTAGCTAAGTGGTTGCGGAATAGCTGAATTTTTTTTTTTTTTTTTTTTTTTTTTTTTTTTTTTTTTTTTTTATAAAATCCGTTTATTTCTCAAGTGAGCGCTCTTTTTCTGTCACAATTCACGCTGTGCACATCGGTCCAAAAATGGATTCATATATACTTGGTGTAACGAATTTTAAATATTATTACAAATATATTTCATTTCTAAGTAAAGAATTAGTTATATATCGTAATAAAGTAACCACAATATTTCTATATTTCTAAAAGTTTTTAAAGCTTTCAACAATCAGAAGATTGGTTTGAACACCACAGTGCTTTACTAGGCATGGTCCTGTTTGGAGGTGGTATGCTGTTGCCTTCCTCCGACCTTCGAACTGACTTACCCAGCCAGTTATAGGGGGACCTACAGTTTAACGTGGGTTCCGAACCACGGTGCTACTCGGCATTTTTCACATTAGCAACACTATCAGAGGTATTCATAAATTAATTTAAATGATTGTCTTATGATGTATTAATACATAACTTCCAAATGTGACAAGAAGTCATTTTTGTATTAATCAGTAGTGTACTGCATTCAAGCTGAATAGGACGCAAAGGTAAAAGTTAGACAACAGGCACATTGTGAGTTTATCGGTCATATTATGCGTTCCGGAAAATATCTACCACCAGGTAGGTACCTGCCCGTGAGCGATAGCTGCACGTACATAGGCGCTGCAGATGTTCCATTTACAGACTTTCGCAGACCGGCGGCCAACCGTAGTAGAGTAGTAGGCAATGATGTTGGGACAGGCAATAATAGCTATGTTTTCCCGCTCCCCGCCTCCCGTTTCCCAAGTTGCGAATGTGGCACTCAGCGTCGTGCTCCGTGCAAATTTGCGCGGGCCCATTACAATACGTCAGTTACAAAAAGGCATGCTGAGCTGCGCCACGAGTGCTATAACAGAGTCTCAATTTGCGCCCCGCCAATAGCTGTAGCGGTGCGCCAGCGACAAGGAGGAGCCACTAATGAGACATATGTAATCACACCATTTTTTCAGCGTTGGAACACTGACTGTAGACTTGCGCATAATAGTTCGCGGGCGGGAGGGTTCACTTTAGTTCGCGGCTCTGCCGCGAACTAGTTCGCTCTTTTAGTTCGTCCGCTCCCAGTGACGGCTGAGCGGCGTGGTCTGCGCGTGCAGGTGGAAGGGAAAGGTCCCCCACCTAGCTGCTTCATGTGCTTGCTGCTTGAGCCGCTAACGATATCACGCAAACCAAAAGAAACAGTTTGTGGTTAATTTCTTGCGTTTAAGATTAGAGTTATCTCTATATCTTCGCACTATGGAATTTATTAGTCAGATATTTCAGAGTGCAGAACACATCAAAACAGAAATTTTGTAGCACTGAACTATGTAATCTAGCAGGCAGACGCTCACCTCGAAATGACTCATCAGCAGAAGACAAAAACGTGATTTTTAATTCTGCTACGCGTCCTCTCGCTATTGCCCGTCGGTCTTCGGAAAAGAATCCAACGAACTATGAAGCGAGATACGTTTGGCACAATCGTCCACTGCTCCTAGTTCGTCCGCTGCTCCTAGATCGTCTGCTCCTTCTAGTTCGTCCGCTCTTTTTGGCTTTTGCTACCGCTACTAAAAGAGCTCTTTTTTTAATAACAGCTTTGTTTATATAATGAATCAGTGTTGCCAAAGCGTGTGCTATTACCCGTATTTTTGGGCAATTTGACATCAAATACTTAGGCAAATAAACCAGTTATTTACACGAATGGGTGATATAATGGTATTCAACTACTTTGAATACAGAATACTCGTAGTACTTTATTTTTAAAATAGATTTCTTGTGGCAGTGAACTATGAAACTACAGTTGAGCTGTAGGTAACTGGCAGAAGGAAATCACGCTATTCTGCGCGCTCTCGCGCCTCTCGCTGTTCCCCTTCAGTCTTCGGAAAAGGAGCGGACGAACTACAAGGCGAGGGATCTGCGAACTAGTTCGCGTAGTTCGCCCGTGGGAGCACTCTTCCGAACTAGTTCTTTCGCGAACTACACAAGGCTAATTGGATGGATGGATATGATGTTATGGGCGCACGACAACTAGGTCTTTAGCGCCCGTACAAGAAGACTAATTCACTGATCTAATATCGGGACATTCGGCGTCTAGATCAAGGGTGAATCGTTACGTGTCAACGGAACCCTGGAATTTGGAACTTCCCGCGAAAATTGGAATACCAGGAACACAAGCCACGGGTGTCCTGGGAAGCGTATGTTTGGCGGCTCCTTTCAAAGGAAAGCGGCAGCGGTGGAGGCGCCAGAAGGCAGTGGCAGCACGCATCACCGCCAGCGGGCGCAGTGGCGGCTGCAGAGGCCGGCTCAAAGGCAGAGCCAGGCGCCGCGGAAACGCCACCCCTCTCCCGTGCACCGTACCACTCTCCTCAGTCGTCATTTTACTTTCCTTGTGAACATAGTGCAGTCTCTCGCTGCCATGGAGACGAGGTCTCAATCTGGTGTCCCAAGATGCAATCGTCGGAAGCCGCGGAACAGGTCAGATGCATGTTGTAATTTGTACCTTCTAGGTGTAACCGTCACCAGTGGCTGAAATGGACGTACCGTACAGCAATGTTGTAGGGAGTACCCACCGACGTCTCCCATAAATTATTATTTCCTACCTTGTTTAAGTCGTCCACGAATGTTCTGAGTTGAGTCCGCCTTATATGCAAAACGTTATTTTTATATTACACCCAAACATGTTTCACGGCCTTTGTGCCATTATCAGCGGTTTTTTTCATCTATTAATGACTGAAAATCAAGACACTATGTCTAATTTAGGCCTGAAAAGTGGTATGTTTAGTTTTAATTATTACCGTGTTTTTCATTCGGTGGTGATGTATGATCCTTTCTACGTAATTACACAGTGGTAGCGTTGTCATCTGCAACCAAACAATCCGAATGTTGTGACGACTTGAAATGCTATTTCTAGTGTGAAAACATATATTTCGTAAATGTGGATATTTCGATCATCAGCCTGTTGTAAGTAAATAGACATGTTATAATCGAAATATCCACACTTATCAAATTTATGTTTTCATACTAGATAGAGTGCGGCTCCGTAGCACAGTGGTAGAGTGCCAGACTATGAATCTGAAGGTCGGACGTTCGATCCCCCCCCCCTCCTCCCCCCCCAGGTCCTACGATTTTTGTCTGTCACTTTCCACTTCTTTCACCTCTGGCAATGTTGTTGATGTGAAAAATATCGAGTAGCACCATGGTTCGGAACCCACGTTAAACTGTAGGCCTCCCGAAACTGGCTGGGTAAGTCAGTTCGAAGGTCGTAGGAAGGCAACGGCATACCACCTCCAAACAGGACCATGCCTACTAAAGCACTGTGTTGTTCAAACCAATCTTCGGATTGTGGGCTGCTTTACCCTTACTAGAAATGTGTTTAAATCCTCAGAACATTCAAACAGATTATTTGGTTGGAGATGACAACGCTGCAATTGTGCAATGTAGAAAGGGTCCTACATGACCACAGAATGTAAAAACAAGGTAATAACTAAAAATATTTACACATTTTGTAGTGCAAAATCAATGTATCTTGAGTTTTATAACAATAAATAAATGAAAAAACCCACTGATGATGGCACAAAGTGCTGAAACATGTTTCGGTGAAAATAAAAATTGTGTTTTTAATATCAAGCGGACCTCATACCCAGAACTTTTTACTGCAAACACGGAAATCATTAGAGCTGCGAATCGAAAAAAATGATAAATATTAACAAATGCTTGCACACACTGAATTCTGAAGATGATGCGTTAGTTCGTAACGCATTTTAGTAAATGTTATAAACACGGCAGATAGTATACACGTAACAGAGGTTTGTCATCAATGATGTAATCTCCTTCACTATTTACAATACTACAATCGCTGAAATAGCTTTTCGATTTCGGGACTGTAGAAATCACGTGGTTCTGCGGCGGAGAACTTGTCGAGCGGAGCGCATCTAATGTGGAAAGAAAGTTCCTCGAAGTTTGTTCGATAGAGATCGGAAAAGGTGAAAATCTGAGGGCGTAAGATAAGGTGAATAAGGTAGGTGTGGAATGTCTCTCATCCTGACTCCTGTATACCGTCTTCCTGGCCATTGTTCTTGGATTTCGTCTGCAAGACGTCTCAAAAAAAAAGTTCAAATGTTTGTAAATCTTATGGGACTCAACTACGGGGTCATCAGTCCCTAAACTTACAAACTACTTATGAACTACTTACGAACTAGGACGGCACAAATATCCATGCCCGAAGGGGGGATTCGAACCCCCGACCGTAGTGGCCGTGCAGACCGTGACTGAAGCGCCTCAGTCCCCTCGGCCACCACGGCCGGCAAAGACATCTCAGCTGTTAACAATAAATATCAGCAGGGATGATTTCACACCAGGAAAGCAATTCGCAGTACGTAACACCTTTGGTGTTCCACTAGATACATAACATCTTTTGTGAATTCGCGCAGATCTTTGTGCGGGGAGTTGCTCATTGTGGTCTGCACGGCCACTACGGGGGGGGGGGGGTTCGAATCCCCCCTCGGGCATGGATATTTGTGCCGTCCTTAGGATTAGCTAGTTCATAAGTAGTTTATAAGTTTAGGGACTTATGACCCCGTAGTTAAGTCCCATAAGCTATACAAACATTTGAACATCTCATCTCGCTGAGTACCGGGTTTGGTTGTAACAGCCTGGGAGTGTAATTACAAATTATTACACGTTGAAACGGCAATACTTAACAATGCTGTAGGCATCTCCAACTAGGTCTTCTGTTACATCTTGAATCCCACCAAAGAACTTGCTTGTTCGGTCTATATCGATTCGCAGACACCACGTCTATCACAATTTCATTTCAGTTGCATTCTTGTTTCAGTCACGTTTACCACCTCAGTCTGTTCCCCAGAGTATTTCTTTCTCTTCGTGCCTCTTCTAGTCCTTCCCGACTCATATTTACCCATTGTTGAGGAACCCTCAGTTTTTCGTTGTTTTCACATTTAAAGCCCTTGACTCACGGGCATTAATCAAAACTGATAGAGCTTTACGCTTCAGATATATTACAAATTTGCTTCTTAAGAAACTGTTTCAAATGTTTGTAAATCTATGCAACCAAATTACTGTGGTCATCAGTCCCTAGATTTAAAAACTACTTAAACTAAGTGAAACTAACCTAAGGACAACACACGCATGCGCATGCTGAGTGGAAGAGCGGTCGCGCGGTCCCTGACATGGCGCCTAGAACCGCACGGTAATTTCCGCGAGGCTAAGAAAGTGATTTTTACGCTTACCTGAAACACATACCATTATACTCCTTTATTTCTTTTATTCGCTGACCATACATCCAGCAGCTACTGCTCTAACTTAACAAGATGTATGTCTTGATAGCGTAATAGCCAATCTCACTACTTTCATTCCGATAGTTAATAAAACGTTATTTTTTCTTATTATAATGGTTTAACACCTAACGTCAAACTCGCTCTGAAGCTGAGCTACATTACAGGCAAACAGTATATTGGCATCAACAAAATTAAGATTGTTCATACATGTTCCAACAACGTATTCCTTTTTCGTTTCCCCAGGTTAACAATAAAATAGTTCATCTGCGGCTGTCGGGAACAGTTTTAGTGTTAATGGTAACCGCCTGTTTCCTCTCGGAATATTAAGAATTTCCCACTCATCTGACGGCGTTGAAAATGGAGTGTGTTGCATTCAATACTGTATGCTTATCCAGAGAGATTCAAATGTTTGTAAAGCTACGGGAACTAGCTGCAGTGTTGAACGGTCCCTAAACACACGCACGTCTTAAACTAACTTTTTCTAAGAACAATACACAAATCCATACCTGAGGGAGGACTGGAACCTCCGACGGGGAACGGCTGCGCACTCCACACTTAGATCGCACGGCTATTCCCGCGCGGCTCCTCAGAGATTTTCGAATACACAGCCATTAACTTCCAATACAGATTTTTTTTTTATGTGTGTGGACAATTACTGTCATTAAATTATTCCTAAAGATAAATTGTTTCCCACTGCAGACCAAGTCGCTAACTTACTAATTTCCTTAGTGGAACATCATAGCCAGCAATTATTCACAACCGATGGGAACGTTATAGTTGACTAAATACAGCATGTTTTCTCTGCCAAATGGAACCAAAGATGAAGTGTCTATGGCAATATATGGAACGAACAACAAGTTTCTGTAGGTTTTATATATAGAACAGTGAAAATTAAGTAAAAGGGAGCTAAAGTAGTCTTCTGCCAATTACGGAAGATAATAACGATAATTTAAACATGATAACGGCCTTTCAAAACATTGTTACGACGACATTTAGTGCTTCAAATAAGGAAACCAGTTTTTCACGTAGGAATGAAAAATGAGTTTCTGACTCGTAAAATATTTTGAAAGACCTAACGAGATCATTTTACAGAAGTAAAAGTACAAGGTGGGACAAATAAAAGTATCCCGGAGAACAGAGTTGCAGGGTACAAAGAAACACAACAGAGGAAAGGAAAGATAGGAGTAACCTTACTACAGCAGATGTTGAAAATGACCACCATTCACCTCTCGGCAGTTTTGGGCCCTGGTATGCAAATTGCTGGAAGCGGTTCCAAGCTGGACTGCTGGAAAGGCTGCCGTATCTTCCCAACTGTTCTGCGGTTATTGAAGACTCGAGGGTTTTGCGATACACCTTAGATGGGGGATCCTCACACAAAATAATCAAAACATCTACATATATACTCTGCAAATCACATTTAAGTGCCTGGCACAGGGTTCATTAACCACTTTCATAACTTTTCTCTACCGTTCCATTCTCTAATAGCGCGCGGGAGGAAGAAACACCTAAATCGTTCCGTTTTCGATCTGATTTCTCTTATTTTATTGGGATGGTCATGTCTCCCTAAGTAGGTGGGTGCCAGCAAAATATTTTCACATTCAGAAGTAAAAGTCGGTGATTCAAACTTCGCAAACAGATCACGCCGCAATGAATAACGTCTTTCTTTTAATGATTTCCACCCCAATTCGTGCAACATTTCCGTGACGCTTTCCCTCCCGTAATGTGATAAAACAAAACGAACTGTTCTCTGAACCTTCTCAATGTCTTCCGTCTGACCCACCTGGTGAGGGTCCCACACTGGGAAACAGTACTCCAGGAGAGGACGCACAAGTGTGATGTCGGCAGTCTCTTTGGTGGAGCTGGTGCATCTTCGAAGCGTTCTGCCAATGAAACGTAACCTTTGGTTCGCCTTCCCCACAATATTTTCCGTGTGTTCTCTCCAGTCTAAGTTGTTCGTAATTGTAACTCCTAGGTATTTGGTAGAATTTACGACCTTAAGGTTTGACTGATTTATCGCGTAATTGAAGTTCGGCGGATTTCTCTTAGTGGTCATGTGTATTACTTCATACTTTTCTTTATTTAGTGTCAATTGCCAATTTTCGCACCAGGTAGAAATTTTGTCTAAATAGCTTTGCAGTTGCTTTTGATCCTCTGTTGACTTCACTAACCGATAAACGACAGCATCATCCGCGAACAGTCTAAGGGAGGTATTCAGATTGTCTCCTAAATCGTTTATAAACACAAGGAAGAGTAGGAGACCTATAACGCTTCCCTGTGGAACGCCAGATATCACGTTCAAATGTTTGTGGGGATTTAACTGCGGGGTCATAAGTCCGTAAACTTACAAACTACTTATAAACAGCCGGCCGCGGTGGCCGAGGGGACTGAGGCGCTCCAGTCACGGTTTGCACGGCCACTACGGGGTCATCGGTCCCTAAACTTAAAAACTACTTATGAACTAGCTAACACTAAGGATGGCACAAATATCCATGCCCGAGGGGGGATTCGAACCCCCGACCGTAGGGGCCGTGCAGACTGTGACTGGCGCGCCGCAGTCCCCTCGGCCACCGCGGCCGGCCCACATTTTTCAAGATCCCCTCCCTATACTAAGCATTCTTGAGTGTATGTAAGCCTAATCAGGAGTCCGTAAGAGACGACATGGGAGGCGAACAGGTTTAGATAAATCGTCGGTACTTCGAAATTGGATTCTTTTCTCCTCATTGTGACGTTTTCTACCTAAAAACCAAAAATTAAACGAACTTTGACAATAAGTAAAGTGAACTCGATACAGTGGAGTTTCGATATTTCGAGTCTCGGAGTTACGAGTTTCCCATAAACACGAGCGCCATAAAGCAGAACTACAACTGCGGGTACATTCTATCTTCACAGAAAAAGGCACTCCATCACTATAACGCGAAATAAATAGTGGAAAGACTTTAAAACCTTTACGCTACCAATGTAAAAGACTATTAAAAACTTTGTTTTAAAAAATGTCATTTTTTTAGACGTGTATTCTTTTCAAGGTCGATTTTCCTCTTTTTCACACGTAAATTTTGATAGTTGAAGGTGATCCCGGTCCCGTTCACCTCGAATTAACAAAACAACTGTATAGCCACCACAAATTCCACACTCCTGCATACCTTCTTGTACGAAGATAGTCTTTAGGTCCTCACCAAACATGCCAAATAGATACTACGAAATGTCAGAACCTCAACATGACTACAACAATACAAAATACGTAGAAAGAAATAATTTGTTTGCTTCCATAGCCTTAACGATTTTGTTCTTGAGAGCGCTAGCTTTATATCACTTGCGTTTTTTGCAATTGACAAACAACTTGACGTACCTCCCTTCTGGCATTCCTGAATACATAACAGCTTCAGTCAGTGCTTCAGAAGTATTTCAAAAATAAAGTCACAGTTCCGACCAACAGTATGATTGCTGTCAGTATAAACTGACGCAAACAGAGATGTGTACCACATGATCAATGTTTCCTAAACCAATATTAGTTATTTAAAAAAGCTCCTCGTTTTCGAGGAAACTCATTAATAAAATTTCAAAGCATAGCAATATGATAACACGTTACATTATGTACAATACTGATTAAGGAAAATTGTTACAAACATAGTGTATCACTATAAGGTACGATTGCTTTATATTGTGCTTAACAACAAATTATCCACAATTTTTACGTGGGAGGTGCGTCTCCTAGCAGTTAACCCTTTCAGTCCCACATTATGAAATCAGCTTTGGAAAAATTAAAATTCAGTGTTTTCTGTGTTAATACAGTACAGTAAACATAAAAATACGCGTTTTAAAACTTTTGGTCGAACCATTGATTTTTATGTCATGTATTTAATGCACAGCACAGACGTTTGTATCAAGTTTTTTTATTACTTGGACGTTATCTTGTTGATAGTTAAAACTGCCAGATCTATAATGCTAGTATAATCTTTTCCACAACACCAGAGACAAGACAATTCACTGCTGGAATAAAATAAAAGGAACCACACTCACGCTCACACTCTCAGCCACGTACGCAACACAACCTCCAAGATGGACGGATTAATGCCTCAGAAGTGGATACACGCTGTAACAAGCAGCAAAATGTCGTACTAGAAGCATGTTGACATAAAAGTTTTCTGGGTATGGTACCGCGTCATGATGTGAGGCTATTACTTAAATAACCAACGTTTCGGCGGCCTTCATCTGGGTAAGTTACCCAGATGAAGGCCACTGTAACGTTGACCGAAACGTTGGTTATTTAAGTAATAGCCTTACATCATGACGCGGTACCACACCCAGAAAACTTTTATGTCATCTGACTCTGGCCGCGGAAGCCTACGTAATTATAGAAGCATGTTGTTCATCAACAAAATGTAACTTTAAGGAGTGGTGCACAAAATACGGTATAAATCAACTTTTAATACGTTGTTGTTCAGGAACAACACTGGGAATGAAAGGGTTAAACGGCGCACCATCAACGCAGGCAAAGCGTTATTTTTGCCTGAATCCATCCAGAACGCTACTGGACTTCATCAGTAAGTTCAAGATAGCTAATTTCGGCCAAGTCGAAGATTCGGCTGATTTCGGGCAGAAACCAATATTTTGACCGAAACTGGTCGTACCCAAAACCGAAACCGAATATTCGGTAGGTCCTTATGTGTAGGTCACGCTTCCCATGTGCATAGATTATCGTCCAATCGTATTCTCTTGTTCGGGCCACTTATTTACTTCACCTTGTATAAGATGTGTCAAATTGAGAATGTTGAGGATTAACCAAGTGATGTGTAAACAACCCAGAGCTTGCCCAGCCCTTAATCTCCCGTTATTTGATAAGTCTGTCAAGGTGGTGTCTCTCGTTCTGCATGCCCGTTAAAATTATGCCACGTTTCTTTTCCTGTTTCCGATACGCACACTTTCATTTATAAGCGACTGGCGTCAGTTCCCGGCATGTATATATTTGTTTCTTTTTCTTGTTAGTCCATCTCCTACTTCTCTCTCTGTCCATCGCTTTCTACAGGACTCTATATATTTAAGTTTAGTTTTCAGGCAGCTCAATCCTTACGATGTCCTATCTTCTGAACTGTGTGTCCTTCAATAATATGGTTTTCCAGTTTCTTTGAGAGGAATATCAGGGAACTGTCTGCGAAATGTGTAGCGAATGGAGTTGGTAGTAAAAAATGTTAAAATGTTTGTATAGTCTATGGGACTTAACTACGGGGTTATCAGTCCCTAAACTTACAAACTACTTATGAACTACTTACGAACTAGGACGGCACAAATATCCATGCCCGAGGGGGAGTTGGTAGTAAAGACGTAATCAATTACAACCTCATGCGTGATGGGGCGAAGTTGCAAGGATTTAACTATTTTCTACGCAATATCTCCTGAACTATACGTCGTACTATGTTATCGTTTCGAAGTTATGTTCAGTGATATATGTGCATACTATGTGAAACATGTCGCGAATAAAGTTAGTAGTAAAGACGTAATAAATTGAAACTTGATGCGTGATGGGGCGGTTTTTCATGAAACAAATTGCTTATAACCGCATATCCCATGTACTATGCGTCGTACTACGGAGGTATATCCAATGGTAAGTGTGTATACCGTCTGTAAAACGTCTCGCAAATACAATTAGCAGTGTAAAAGTAATACACAGTAATGCAGTGGCGTAAATGGGGGCCGCGGTGGAGTAGCCGAGCGGTCTAAAGCGCCTCGCTGCGAAGTGCGCGGTTGCTTACCGTCGGAGATTCGAGTCCTCCCTGAGGCATGGGTGTGTGTGTTTGTCCTTAGGTTAGTTTACCTAGGTTTAAGTAGTTTGTAAGCTACGGACTGATGACCACGCAGTTTCGTCCGATAGATTTACAAACATAGGATTTTTTTCGTAAATGGTGGGGGGGAGGGGGAGGGGGGAGGAATGAATATAAAAGAAAACCGGTATTCTTTTTAAATTATTTTTATTGAAATCGGGTCAATGATTGTATGACTCTTCTGAAAACGCCATAACCTAGCATGGATCGGAACATCCAACAACTTTTTTCTGTTCAAGCGTCAGTAGTTTGAGATTTGAGCTACGATGCCAGGAAATTGTTAGTCCTGCGCCCCCTCCCCCCGCCCCCTTCCGCCCAAAATATATGCTATATTCACCATTGCTGAAACGCCATGTCGAATGCCGTAGTTTTACTTTATGAACAGCGGGAAAGTAGTAAGCCATAAACTTTTTCCTTTCCTCATTTCAAAGTTTCGTAAGGGTTCCAAAGTTTGTTGCAAGTCGCTAAGTACTTTCATTCTAAACTAGTGGATGAATGAAGTCTAGCCGCGCGGGAGTGGCCGTGTGCTCTAAGACACCTTGCTGCGGAGTGCGCAGCCGTTCGCCGTCGGAGGTTCGAATCCTCCCTCGGGCATGAGTGTGTGTGTGTGTGTGTGTGTGTGTGTGTGTGTGTGTGTGTGTGTGTGTGTTGTCCTTAGCGTAGATGTAGGGACTGATGACCAATGCAGTTTGGTCCCATAGCTTTACAAACATTTGAACATTTTTTATTTTGAATGAATTCTCGCTGTTCATTCATCGCATAATGGGGCAGAGTACATAACTTATAACGTCGTATCTCCTGAACTGTGTGTAGTGGGTGGTTTTTATCCCTTTAATGATTGATAACCGTCTAAATTTAAACTGTTGGTGAAGAACATTAATCTGTTAAAAAAAATGTTCAAATGTTTGTAGAACTTATGGGACTTAACTACGGGGTCATCAGTCCCTAAGCTTACACACTACTTATGAACTAGCTAAGACTAAGGACGACACAAATATCCATGTCCGAGGGGGGATTCGAACCCCCGACCGTAGTGGCCGTGAAGACCGTGACTGGAGCGCCTCTGTCCCCTCGGCCACCGCGGCCGGTAACAAGTTGTTGACATTAAAACACAATTTATGTTTTTTGTTCACCCAAACATGTTTCGGAGACGTTTCTCCGTCATCAATGGGATTTCTATTTATTGTTGCGTCTTATAGTTACATTTTGTGTTTCTTAGGGCTGCCTGAAATTTAAATCGGTTTTAAATGCCATCCAGTATGTCATTTTTATGTTTTCCTTAACATCATATTTCGATTAGTTTTTAGCACTGTGTTTCTAGATATGCTATTTCACTGTACGAGGTTCATTTGTTCAGCCCAAATGAACATCACATAAACATTGAAAAAGCACAAAAATGACGTAATGGATGGCATTTAAAACCGATGTAAAAGTCTCAGGCAGCCATAAGAAACACGAAATGTGGTTTTAAAATGCAATATGCTCAAGACAGAAACAACCAGCCTTTTATATTAGGAAGCAAACACAGGCAAGAAGAGCTTAAACCACAAAATGATCATATTCACATAGACTCTGGAAGTTCAACGTATGAAACAAATACATATCCGGTGGCCTTTGCATTCTTATCAAACAATAGTAAAAATGTATCCGTCTTTTCCGCAGTCCTGAAGTCATCGGTCCCTAGATTTAAGTACAACTTAAACTAACTTATGATAATAACAACACACACACACACCGATACATGATGGGGTGTCGAACCTCCGGCCGCACAATCCGGCAAGGTGCCTTAGATCGCACGGTCATTCCCGTGCGGCCCTTACAAATCTTACAACCACGGAATACAATTATAACCACCAAAGATCGCCAAGCTTCTTCTATTATATTATACATACATAGCTGGAAAATGATGAAGTCTCGATCAGTATTTGGAACTGCTACAGTTGTGTCACTGCACCACACCACTAAGCTGCCCGAAAAAAAAAAAAAAAAAAAAAAAAAAAAAAAAAAAAAAAAAAAAAAAAAAGTTCATATGTTTGTAGATATAAGGCAGCAAACTGGTGATATCATCCGTCCCTAGACTTCCAGATTACGTAAACTAACTTACGCTAAGAACAACATACACACAAATGCCCGAGGGAAGAGTCAAACCTCCGACGGGAAGCGGCCCGCAATGCATGATGGCAAGGCACCTTAAACCGCGCGGCAAAAGCTGTATGAATATGGCACAGCGCCATTAATAATTTGATCGGAAAACTTAATTTTAAGGTCGTGGTCGAGTATATGACGCTAGACGAGAGAACTCGGCGTGTGTACATTAATGAGATTAGTGTTACACGTGGAAGGCAAGCGAAAGGAAACAACCTACACGAAACTTGATGAAAGGATGGGAAATGCGGTACAGAAGTATAAAGAGAATGGTGACATCAGTGCTTGCTTGTTTGAGAGCAGTCTCCTACCTCCAAAAATATGAATAAATTCGTCTATACATATGAAAAAAGTGTGCAAATGCAAATAGTGATTTAAAGATTAAGAAAATGAAATATTGATATGCTCATAATCTGATTTTACATAAGCCTAAATGACAATATTCACTTGGCTTATAACTAGTGCAAAGCGAGGATAATGTGATGGGAGTCTGTTCATTGGAAAAAATCTATAGACGGATCGTGATCACTTCCTGGAAAAGACGTACTAGGTTGTACGGAGCACTGTTACCGACTGTATTTTAATGTATATCTTACACTTTTTTTTTTTTTTTTTTTTTTTTTTTTTTTTTTTTTTTTTAACTGAAGTCCGATTTCGACCAACGTCGACTATTACCATGAATAGTGAAATATGTGTTTAGTCATCTGCAAAGAGTATCTTGATCTGTAGTAAATCTTCGCGGTGTTGTTAACTTCATTATTTATCACTTACTCATGTTTCTGCCTACTTTTCCACGTTAAACGTCACCTCCCTTTGTAACTGGCTGGAGGACTCAGTACTAATAATCCCTGAAGAATGTATTGTCTTACTAACCTTCGGTATGTGCGCTGCTTTTCATTTCTTACATTTAATAACTCATTTTTTAGTTACGAATGACGTCGTATGAATAAATCTTAAATAATTTGGGTCATGAAGGGTACCTAAGTCTCCAAGTAATGACTGCTTTATTATAATTGCGTAGGCTTTCGCAGTCAGAGTGTTTTACTGTGTCATAATGTAAGATGGCTATTACTTTAACAACCAATGTTTCGACCAACGTTACTGTGGCTTTATTCTGGATATACCGATGTGAGTTAGTTGTTAAGAGTCCTATATTTTGTCATTACTGTCCACACTTCAGGAAAATGCCGGGATGGTTCCTTTGAAAAGGTACGGCCGATTTACTTTCCCATCCTTACCCAAACAATCCGATTATGAACTCCGCCTCTAATGACCACGCTGTCAACGGGGCGTTAAATCTTAATCTTCCTTCTATAATGTGTTGTAGAAGACGGTTCACGCCATATCCATATATAGATCCCAACACTCAACTAGAAATTAGTCAAAAATTAAACGATTCGAATATAACCAAACAAAAAAACACATAACCCTATTAAAAAGCTGTGTACAGTTCCCTATTAGAGAGTAGAAGGTTAACTGTATTCAGTTAGCTGATATGGTTCAAATGTTTGTATAGTCTATGGGACTCAACTACGAGGCTATCAGTCCCTAAACTTACAAACTACTTATGAACTACTTACAAACTAGGACGGCACAAATATCCATGCCCGAGGGGGGATTCGAACCCCCGACCGTAGTGGCCGTGCAGACCGTGGCTGGAGCGCCTTAGTCTCCTCAGCCACCGCGGCCGGAAGCTGATATGGAATTGAAGGCAGAGGCGATGTCGTTGATAGACTAGATTCGTATTTTGGATAACTGTGCTTCGAAACCCTGGCTGGATCTCCTAATTCTGGTTTTTCGTTGTTCCACGATATCAGTCTTCTACCATGAGGGTAATGGAGAAGGCCGTTCCCCCTCCCCCCAATCTCACACCCCAACCCTGTCCAACCCAATTTAGTTTATTATCTTGTATGACTTCGTAAATTAGGAAACGTTAAAATGTCATGTCCATCATAGTCTTCAAGGATCAAGCATTTTTACCCGTTCCCCTTCAGAAATGTTCACGCCACCTCTTTAACGGACGCCCAACGTTTCTTCTGCAACTTTTGCTATCGTGTCATCAGACATGCAATAGACATGGTCTTTTCAATTCAGTCGGTATTTTGTATGTGTAAAGGGCTCAAGATTTATTTCTTGTCTAATGTCAATATTTATTTTATGGTCCAATAATGAATATCGCCTACATAGCGGAGAAACTTCATTTCCGATGATTCGATTCGTCGCAATGATTCAGATATTGAAGTTTAACATTCGCAAACATATAACAGCAAGGCAACTCTATTACTTTGTAGAGTTTAATTCGTGTTTCTTTCCTTCGTTATGTTTTAATGTACGTTGTATAGTTCCACAGAATTGTATGAATCAGGTCTACAGCTCTACATAATCTGATTTGGGAAACTTAAAACTACGTCATAAATAATAACTCGCTTACATTTCATTAATTTGTTGATCTGTTACAATTTAGGCTCTTATGCGTTACAATCCTAGAAATTCCATCAGTTTTACCTTCTCTGTCGATATTCTCACTCCATATTTACCGGCATCTTGACTCAAATTATGTGCTACAATTGCGCCTTTTATTCAGATTTTCCTATTATAATCTGATCATGAGCAAACAACATTGCCATAAAATTATAATTATCACTTCTTAAAGTGTCATTGAATAGAAACAACCATTTATGAATGATATTGTCGTTGTAAACACTGAAAAGTGTGCAGAACAGTGGACAGACTTGTCTAACTCCATGATTTGTATCAGCAGATACCGTCCCACCCCTTGCAATACATTTTACTATATTTGTAAAATGACTGAATTGGCATAATTGGATGTGCTGGAACTCCCATTTCATTAATTGATTCCCATAGTGGTTTTCATTTTGCCGTGTCGAACGCCTTTTTGTAATCCATAAATACATACTAAGTTGGTAATTTAAATTGTCTTTTTTCTCGGTTACTTGTGCTAAAGTGAAAAAATAGTTGAAACATGATCTAGCTTTTCTAAAACCACGCTGTGCTTTAAATATAAGGGTTTACACTATTGGTTTTAATCTCTTGTTTATTATTTTGACATACAATTCTTAACAGGGATTTAGGAAATTTATTCCTCTGCTATATGCACAGTGTGATTTATCACCTTTCGTATAGATAGGGCATACTAAATTTTCATTTCGCTCGTCTACAATTGTCTGGCACACGTCCGCTTGGCCACCAAACATTAACAACATTTCAAAGTCTGTGCTTTAATCTATCGTATGCATACTTAATCAGTTCGATGTTTATATTTTTTAAAGCCTGGCGACTTTTAATCAATTGTTTCTTGAATCATATGTTGTTCTGCCATTATTATCAGATATATACTTTCACTAGTATTCACAGTCATTTCTGGTTCTTCTTCATTGACAGTCCATAAACATTTTCGGATATTATATTTATCTTCGAAAATCCCACACTATTAATTTCCAGATTATTTTGAATACGAAAGTTTATTTCATCACTAGTGCCTCAATCAATTATTTAGTGGTAGAGAGCTGTAGCGTCACGTGATATGAAAGAGAAACCAAACAAAGGCGAAGTCGCTGATAAAGTCCATTCGTATTTTTGAGAAATGCCCTTTAAAACCTTGTCCGGGATCGTAATTATGACTTTTCGTTGTTTCACAACATCAATTCTCTACTATGAAGGCAACGGCTATCACCGATTCCAAACTCCAATCTCTCGTCCCCCTCTCACTGAAGTTGTCAAATGTTTGTTAAGCTTAGGGGTCTTAACTGCGGGGTCATCAGTCCCTAAACTTACAAACTACTTATGAACTACCTTATACTAAATATGGCACAAACATCCATACCTGAGGGGGGGATTCGAACCCCCGACGGGGAGCGGCTTCGCGCATCGGAGCACAGCGCCTCAATCCGCTCGGCCACTCCGCCGCTAACGCTGTCCAATAATATCTTGCCTGACCTCGAAGAAGACGAAACTTTAAAATATAATTTTCCTATTCTACTTTCTTCGGGTGTGTTGTGGCCTACAGTCCAAAGACTGGTTTAATACAGCTCCTCACGCTACCCTATCCTATGCAAGCCTTTCCATTTCTGAATAAGGACGGTAAACTACATCCTTTTAACCTGCTTACTGTAATCGTCTTTCTGTCTCCCTCTGCGATTTTTACCCCACAGACTATACTTAAACACTGAATTGACGACACCTTGATGTCTCAGAATGAGTTCCACTAATCGATCCCATCTTTTCGTCAATATATGCCAGAAATTTTCATTCTACCCAATTATGTTCAGTACGTCCCCATTAGTTACGCGATCCGCCCATCCAATCATTAGCATTCCTCTGTAGCGCCAAATACCGAAAGCTTCTATCGTCTTTTTGTCTAAGCTTCTTATCATCCACGTTTCAATACCGTACAATGCTACACTCCTGATAAATGCTTTCAGAAAGAACTTCCTAACATTTAAATAAATATTGGATGTCAACAAATTTGTCTTCTTCAGAAATATTTATCTTCCCATACACATTGTGCATTTTATATCTTCTTTAATTAAGCCATCGGAAGTTATTTTGCTATAAAAATCATCTACTACTTTTATTGTCTCGTTAAAAAAAAAAAGGTAAAGCAATCAACAATCCGAAGATTGGTTTGGACACCACAGTGTTTTACTAGGCATGGTCATGTTGGAGGTTGTATGCCGATGACTTCCTCCAACCTTCGAACTGACTTTCCTAGCCAGTTATAGAGAGACCTACAGTTTAAAGCGGTTTCCGAACCACAATGTATTTTTCATATTAACAACATTACCAAAGGTGAAAGAAGTGAAAAGTGGCAGATACAAATCTTAGGACTGAGACGGATCGATCCTGCGACTTTTGGATTCACTGTCTAGCCCTTTATTTGGCAATGTTGCTTTTGAACAACATCTAGATTGCGCACAGTTTTCTGCAACATCACTCATGTTTCGTCTTTCGATGAGCAATGGTTTTGATACCAACGTTTACGCTCTCAGATACAATGATGTTTCGTTGTCTTTCCGAAAAGTTTCACAATAGAATGAATCTTTAGAAGACACTGCAAGCACAGGTTACCGAGGTATTAGTTTCTCTCTGTTTCGTGACCATATTATTTTTATACATGTAAAACTGCTTCTGTAAAACTGCGATCTGTTCACTTACTTGAATTTGGAAAACAGCCAAGATTGCTTACAATCTTTATTCAGATCACCGCTTTCGGCATATTAAACTGCCATCTTCGGATCTTTCATTTCATTCTGCACATCACAAAGAAAACTTTTAAAGACATACTTGTTCACCAACATTATTGTTGGCTTGTCATAATACAAATAAAATATCAAAAGCATCATTGCCAAAAGCATTAAAGCATGATGTTTTTGATATTCTGTTTGTATTATGACAAGCCAACAATTATGTTGGTGAATAAGTATGCTTTTAAAATTTTTGCACTATTTTGTCAAAAACTGACATTGTGAGAACCGTGGCTGTGGTATCATAATGCTTATAATCAAAACAGCGACCAGCTACAAGTATGGTGGAAATGTTTATTTTCTTAATCCATGACCGGTTTCGGATTATTACGAATCCATCTTCAGATGGTTTTTCATGATTTTGAGCTGGAGCCTCGTCTTGCGTCAGTTGTAGTATCGCAACCCTAGGATAGACAAAAATATTTCGTTTACTATTTGCTGAAGTTAACTTTAAGTTTTTTTATGTTCTTCTTTATCAAAATATTTATAGAAAAGATTTCTAGTTAAAATACATGGCGAATACTTACATATTGTGTCCAGTTTTTCTGTGATGTTAATTAACAGCACTGATACAGTGCACAGGGTCACGTGAAACACCTGCGTTAAAAGCACACATGCAGTGCACATTTAGAAAGTATAAAATACACAAGAAAATTGCAGGAAAATTTCGTCACAGATAAATGGGACACAACATGTAAGTTTTCACCACACTTCATGTATTTTAACTATAAATCTCTTATATAAATATATATTGATAAAGACGAATATAAAGAAACTTGAAGTTAACTTCAGCGCCGGCCGCGGTGGCCGAGGGGACTGCGGCGCGCCAGTCACGGTCTGCACGGCCACTACGGTCGGGGGTTCGAATCCCCCCTCGGGCATGGATATTTGTGCCGTCCTTAGTATTAGGTAGATCATAAGTAGTTTGTAAGTTTAGGGACTGATGACCCCGTAGTTAAGTCCCATAAGCTCTACAAACATTTGAACATTTAACTTCAGCAAATAGTAAACGAAATATTTTTCGTCTATCCTAGGTCTGCGATACTATAACTGATGGAAGACAAGGCCACAGCTCAAAATCATCAAAAACCATCCGAAGACGGATTTTTGTAAATCCGAAACCGGTCATGGGTTAAGAAAATAATCATTTCTACTACAACTATACTTGTGGTTGGTCACTGTTTTGAGTGTAAACTTTTAAAAGGTGTTCTTTGTGATGTGGTGACTGAATTAAAGATCCTAAAATGGCAATTTAATCTGTCGAAACCGTCCATCTTGTCTGTTTTCCAAAATACTGTGTGTGCCAAATAAAGGGCTAGGACACTACCACTCTGCAACCTTTTTTTAAATTTTTTATAACGTTTATTAAACTCTTATTTAGAAGTTTTACAGTTAAATTTGTTCGCAGTTGTCGAGGTTACTTAATCTAAGTCATTCGGAAACCCCGCACTACCGATTTGAATAGGACTGCTTGTTTCCCCACTGGCATTTGAGTCCGGTGTTTGCTGGTGGAGAGTTGCAGCGTGGCGTGAAGCGGCGAGTGGGAGCGGGCGGCGTGGTGCGTTATCAGTGGACGGCGGTTCCTGCCTTCCGGCCGCTGCTCTCTTCAGCAGCTCGCCGCCGCCCGTTTCCACGCCCCTCCGGGTTCCGGTGTATGAGCGCGAGACGTGTGTCGGCGAACGACTACCGGCGGGATGTTGCTTAAGACAAAGGGCACGTCACGGGAACGGCTCGACGCGCGTTCCAGACTCGACCGCCCAGGGTGGGCGGAGCTTCAGTGGCGGTGGAGTTTGGCCGTGTCCGCTCGAATCTGTCCGAAAAGAGGCGACGGATTCCTAGAAACGGATGTCGGCTGGCACGCAAGCGCAATGCGCAGACGGGAGGTGGAGCTATCCACCCCTCTTCCCACGCCTATATAAGGAGTCAGACCGACGCGCGGCCACCGCAGTCGATCGGTAATTGTCGAATCGTCCGCTCTCCTCTCGGGCTAGTTTGGCATTGGCCGTTCTCGTTGTGGTCGACTTGGTCCGCGTGTCGACTTTTCCGCCTTGCCGTCGGGTCTTTGAGCTCGCGAGTGTCGTCGAGTTTCCTCGCCGCCACCACGAAACCGCGTACTTGGCGTCCGTGGTTCGGTTGTCGGGAGCTACCGGTGATATCGAGAGCTACATTCGTGCGGAACTTCCCATCGGTACGCGGATACGGATTATTTTCGTTGACTTAGGAAGAGCCTTTTGTGCTTCGACAACAGTGCTTCGTGTACCGGAACCAGATTGTGACGAAAGCGCTACTATTACGACTACCGTGAAGGTCCAGCCGCGTCGGGTGGATTGAAGACATTCAACTTTTACATCTGTGTTGGTGAAAGACTTGGAAGGACCTGGAAGCATCGGGCGCCACCTTGCCACTTTGCAGTGTCATACCGAGTGCTGATCAAGCCACACTGCGCGGACACGCGGGTGGGATCTGCATGTTTCAATTGGTCTTGCTCTCTTTGGCAGATTTCTTCTTCGTATTTCTGAGTGTGCTAGAGACTTCCTGAATAGACACAGTAGACATCCTTGCTTTTCTAGTATTAGTGAACGTAGCGTGAAATTGTTTATATCTTAGAATAATATTTTAATTCTGTAGTTAGTCCCTCGTGATTTTGTTAAGCTGAACTATTCTACCACGATTCTTCAGTAGGCATTTTCTGTGTTTTTCGGGAATTTTCCCCCTCATAATTAATATTTATCTCAGCACCAGTAAAATTTATGTGGTTGCTGTTAGTGTGTTTCCCTATATAAAGACTTTACAACAAAGTTAGGATAATTAGTCTTTCATTGAGAAATAATTTCACCATAGGTTCGGAAATCTTAGTTTATTTCCAGAGCACAGTTTTACCATGGGAGTCAGCAATCTTCTCTTTCTTCTTTTGCCTGTAGGAGTCCTCAGGTGGAAGTAATTTTTGATAGACGGCTGAGCCCTGCAATTGAGTTTACGTAACTGTGTCACAAAGTCTGGTGTCATGTACTAAAATTTTTATTAACACCGCATGCTTGTATACTTGGCGTCTCACTTAAGGAGAGCAATTGTAGTAGAAGTCATGACGCCACATAGTGCAGCGCCATTAGCGTCAAGCACAAACTCTGATACATAGCTTAGACAGTGAAGATTACTGCAGCTGAAGGAATGTAATTAAGTGATCTGTTTGGCAGAATATTGTTACTAGCGTGCCACTGCCTGCCAAATTTTCAGAAATAAGATACAGTAATTTGATTTAGATGAAACAGATTTACGTAAATGCTTCTCAATGAGACACCAGTCTTTAGCAGAACTAATCATTTATGATGGCTGCTTATACTGCTGTTGTTGAATATCGTGCTTCTAACAGGTCATGAGCTTGAGAAATAAGACGTCGTTTCGGAGCCAAAATCTTGCGGACAACGAAAGTGACGCAGGCCCAGAACGAAATTCCCAAGCAGTTGCACAAAGAAACCAACCCGAGTCTGTAGTGTGCACAGGGGCCTCAGATATACTGGAGGCTGCAATTGGTGATCAAGCAGGAGCAGCCAGAGTTTCTAGTGAGAATCCCACAGGAGTGCAACAAATCGTTTCAGTTCGTCCTAACATCGAAACCTTTACTGAAGAATATAAAACCGAATCAAATAACAATCCACAGAGTCAAGTTCTTCCCAAACGAGGGAAACATTGGCAAGTTGTCCAACAATTAACACAAAGGGAACAGGCCATCAGATACGGGAACAAAGTGCTGGAGACGTGAACAATAATACCGGATCACACGTTGGGGATCAGCAAGGATACCCTTCCCAAGGACTGTCCACGGGTCGACTGTATTACAGAGATGGATCAACAGAATACCCAAGAATCAGAGATGGAAAGAAGAATTCCACAATTCAATGCAAACACTCTGCCGATTGAAGACGGTTCATGGATTGTTCCTGAAATGGTACAGCCATCACAAAATACAAACTCTCTGTCGATGGAAGATGGTTCACAGATTGTTCCTGAAATGGTACAGCCATCACAAAATACAAACTCTCTGCCGATGGAAGACGGTTCACGGATTGTTCCTGAAACGATACAGCCATCACAAATGGCGTATTCAGATGAAAGTAACCGCGAAGTCCTTGTGAGTTCTATTATACAAGAGCTTAAAGAAATGGAACTTCAAGCTGATAACGCAATACTTCAGCAGCATCAACAATTTGGATTAGAACCTCTCTCTTTACCCTCCACATCACAACAAGAATATCCTAAAGTGTCTCAGACAGTGCATTGGTATCCGCAGCCTACAGAAGCGTCTCACTTTCCGTTGATAAATGAAACACAAACACAAACATGCACTGATGGCGCTGCAGTTCAAAATACAGATGCTCAGAGCCTGCAAGTAAGCCCTATACAGTCTTGGACAACCGGAAATAATTCTGTATCAGAATCTCAAAATTTTCAGTGGTTCCCGCAGACAGACAGCAATACTGTAGTAACATCTCAGAATTCTCTCTTACACCCTCAGACGGAACATCAGAATGCAACTGCACCTCAGTACGTGCATATAGGTCAAACGCCAGGAAGTAATACTGATACAGCTCCGCAGAATACTCAGTTGCATTCTCAAATGGGGACTTATCCTGTAGCAACAGCTCAAAATTTTTCAACGAACACACAAATGGCAGTAAACCCTGTAATAACATCTCAAAATCTGCAACTAGGTCAAAGGCCAGGGAGTAATATTGATACAACTCTGCAGAATATTCAAATGCAGTCTCAAATGGAGACTTATCCTGTAGCAATAACTCAACATTTTTCAACGAACACACAAATGGCAGGAAACCCTGAGACAACATCTCAAAATCTTCAGATGTATCCTCAAACGGAGGCTCAAGCGGGAACAGGAGCTCAATACCTCGAGAAACTTCTTCAAACATCAGCTCGTTTTGCAACAAGGCATCAGAATCTCCAGCAGTTTCCTCAGGCAGAATGTAATACTGCGCCTCAAAACCCTCAGGGAAACCCTCAAGCGCAAACTTCAGCTCCACCTGTTCAGTCACTGCCGCATATTAATTTTGACGAGGAACTTATGAAGGCTAGAATCCAGGAAAGATTGCTGCGGTTTTCAGGAACGAGATCTCAGCTGCAGAGCATGCTTCAGCAACCGCCTGCTTACCCAGCTCAATTAGCAAACGTAGAAAGCCAAAGTTCACAATTTAAAGTTCCCGCTCCTCCACGTAAGAAGCGCGAACGGAAGACACGGCAAGAAGCTGACAACACAAGACCGGGCACCCCATTCCCCGTACAAAGCATGCAATCCGAGGTACGTCATCCCACTTGCAAAACAGCTGGCACAGTATGGCCACAGGCACTTCCACCTGCTTCCAAACGAAAGCCACCGGCAAAGTCCGCGAGTGAGCAACAAGCACCCCAGAAAAAAGCAACTGCCAAGTGCTCTCGTAATTCAAAGTCGGGAAAACCGAGTGAGACCGAAAGCTCTCCGAATGTGACGGTCCCTAATGCTGGAGAGGCACAACAACAACAACTACCGATTCCTCGTAGAGTGCCACAGGATGTGCTAAGGCAGCTGCTTCAGATGCCCTGGCATTCGCGGCCGATGATTCCCTGCTCTACAAGTAATTCGGCACTGCAGTACCAAGATATGCAGACGGACACACAGGAAAGCAATGTGCAAGGCACAGCAACTCAACAGCTGCTAGCAGCTTCTTGCAGCTCGTTAAGCCCGCAGACTCCGTATCCAGGAACCGGGACTTCAGCCCTGTATACTGCACAAACTGTCCAACAACCATCATCTGGAATTACGAATACTGCAGCGGTGCAAAATCTTCCGTTTCCCTCTACAACAGGCCAGACAGGTTACCATTCATCTTCTGAGCCAGAGCAACGAATTTCAGCTTCGACATGGCCGTCAAACAATACATGGTCGTCATCAGACAAATTTCCAGTTGATCCGATTCAGGGTTCAGCGGGACAGTGGGAATGGTCAACTCATAATCGTGCGGGTGTTTCTGAGAACTTACACATGACTCAGGAGAAAGATAAATGCACTGTCAATTCATATCCCCAGGAAATGCAACAAGAATCTACAATCTCTCTTAGCAATATGCTTCCTTCACAAAGCTTGCAGATTACACCGTCCCAAAGCCAGTGGAATGTACCAAATTCCCAAAGCATTGACAAAACTGTGCCGATGTGCTCAAGCTCAGCAGAGCTTGGTGAATCGATGACGACTCCTAGCCTCGAGAACAACCTTTTTGAACATTTACGTATGACAACACACGCTAAAAATTTTCACTTGTTCCATAATACAAACCCCATCAGCGTACAGCAAGCTCCATCTTCTTTCATTTCAGTGGTTTCGCAGGGCTTGCAGCCCAACTCACTAACACAGCCTACCACTCTAAGTCTTCAGATGCTTCCTACCGCGGGCAGAGACACGTTGCAACACAGCTCTGGAGTGTTGCTACGCACTTCTTCTTCTCTACTGTTTCCACGCTCAACAGTGACGCAGCAGCACTCAAAGTTTGGTAACAAATTCGACCAAATTAATATGCATACACTACAGGTGTATTCAGGTACAAGAAGACACGCTGGATGCAAATATCCGCCTTCTGTTGCATCACAGCGAAATCCTGCAGTGTTTCCGGCAGTACCTCGTGAGAATATTCTAAAATGTCCACAGTATGGTCAAGAATCATCACTAAATCTACCAGTATCAACGGATCAACCTAAAGTGTTAGGTGGAAATATATTAACTCATCCGAATCCACCACCACAATACACACAACAAAGTCAAGGATGGTCATCCACAAGTATTTCAACATCAGCGGCTCATCATACTGTGTTTGGAAGAAGAACCCAAACGCGTTCAAATAGACCTCATCCATATCAAGAGCAAGCTCAAAACGGGACATCTATGCATCAGTCAGTTTCAGAGGCTGGTTGTACAGTGTTTAGTGGGTCAGTGGTAGTTCCTTCAAAACCACCCCCACCTTACCCATACCCAGATCAGCATCAAGGATGGACATCAATTGATCATTCAGTATTACAGCACCGTCCTACAATGTATGGTGGGACAATGTTCACTCCTTCAAAAGAACCTCCACCATACCCCCAACAAGATAAAAACATGGTAAATCCTTCAGTATCAGAGGCTGGTGGAACATTGTTGACTCCTTTGAAACCACCACCAGAATACCCGCATCAGTCTTTGGGGTGGACTAGCACGAACGTGTCAGTATCAGAAGCTCATCCTACATTGTTTGGTGGTACGTTATTAACGCCTTCTAAACCCCCGCCACCGTATCCTTACCAGAATCAGGTATGGATACCAGGTAATCCACTAGAATCAGAAGCCAATTCCGCAAACATGCTTCCAACTCCCCCTGTGTCTCAGCCTCATCCAAATCCAGAACAGGCTCAAGGACTGACACCCATCGATCCACCCATACCAGCTCCTGTAAATGCTCCATATACACAAGCTCAAGGATGGGCATCAGCAAATCGAGTAAATCCAGAAAGTTTACAAATGGACTATGAGCCAGAAAATGAGCTTCTGGAATACATTAATCTCTGATGGCAGCTTGCCTTGAAGATCCACAGAAGGCGCAATAATTTTTCCTATTTCAATCTTGAAATAAGACAGATAAAGTATAACAGTGCTTGCAATCAGGGCTTATGAATAACAGTATATACACATTTGAAACTCTTTTAGAATAGTCACAGAAGTGAAATTTCAACATTTTCATTAGATATCGAGTCTTCAGCAAGAGACTAATATAGCAACACGTATGAAGTATTGGAAAGTAATACAGTGAGAAGGCGGAAATGGGAAGTGAAATAAAGTATTGAAATAGTAAGATTCATATAGACTGGTGAAGTGAAGAAGTTCTTAGTGTTTCACAATCATTCTTTAAACTTAAGTGCAGCCGCATTCGGAACATTTGTTTAACTAAACAATTAAAGGGCGTTCTATATACAGTGTCTTCATTGTGTATTGCTCTTATTCTTTTCATCAGTGAAGCATAAGTCTCGTTTGCTGACTCACCATATCCTTGTCTTGCCGTCCCTAATGGCACATACGTTCTTCTGCTTCATGAGAAAAGATCTACTTCCTTGAAATATCACTGTCATTGGTTTCCTATTGAAAACTGTTATGTGAGCCACATAAGCTGCAATTTTCGTTAAATTCTGTAGGTAGAATAATTATATGTTATAGACATACTTCTTAACTCCACAAACTACATTACCTATGTACATGTTTCCAACTATGAACTGTATTTTATAATGGTCAGTCATAAGTTAGTGTGTTAGTGTGGCTCTGCCGAGATAGAGCACTGCTAATAAACATTTTAAACAGTCATTGTGAAGGTGTATTCTGAGCTTCTAGTAACGACGAACATGAACAAGAGCTTGGCAACAGAGGAAACACTGTCGTCAGTTAAGGTAATCAATATAGAGAAGTGGGATTTTGTGTCTTGTACGGGTGTTGACTTGACTGAGATATTAGTTCCATACTTGACTAGAAAAAGGACAAACTTTATTGATATTGATATTACATTCTAAGCTTAAGTATGTGCAGAAATGTCGGTCGCCATAATAGAGCTCTACTGCATCATGTGATCAAATCGTTTGGGTATTGCAACCTTCTGTCGGGCGCGGTGTTTGTTGTAGCGAGATCAGGCGCGGTGTATCAAACTGATCACATCATTTATTAAAACACATTATAAGCGCCAAACATATTTAAAGAAAACTAAAATTACATACGAGCACAACAGCAGTAGAAATATTAATCAATTAGGTTTCTTATTGTCAATATGGACTTTGGTTACATACAATAACGTCATTTTCTTCTTTATTAAATTTCACTATGAAAACGTATTATAAATGACAGTTATCTTTATCTTATGACATCAGAGCACAACAAAAATGATACCATTACTAATTCACTTGCTTCATCGTCACTTTTGAGCTGTGGTAACATATTATGAGGAATTTTTCCGCAATTAGAGCAAAAAGTTTCAATATGTGTCGAACAGGTTGGTTCCTGACACATTTTACAACAATATTTTGTCAGTCTTTTTTTCTGTGAAAGTATTACAGCTTTTCCACTTCATCCCAGTCCCTTTTTCTTCTTTTCTGTTTTTTCTTCTTCTTCTACTTCACACGTTGGCCTATAATAATGCAGTCGCAGTTTAATATACCTGTGAATTCCCGAATTCTCTGAACCAAGTGAAACAGATGCATAAGATGTTGTGGACCCTGATACGTACACCCTGGGATGGTGGAACTTTTTTTCCATTTTGTTCCTTCCAATATAATAATGGTCGTTTTCTTCAGGTACTTTCTCTCTTGTCTTCACTGTCATTTTCCTCTGTTTCTGTATCTTCCTGCCGAACTTCAAATATGTTATCACAATCTGAGTACAGTTCATCTTTAAAATCCTCTTGAACTTCATTATTATTCTCTTCGAACAACATCTTTTGTATCTTTGCAGCAATATTTGGACCAAAGAGGTTATACGCCTTACTGTAGCCTGCCATGATCAATTACAAAATTCCTATAAAATAGAGCTCAATTTGATACCTCATATTCAGACTTTCGTAACTGACGAAGAAGGAAAGAGTGGCGTTTTACATTGTAAATTAACTTTGTTTTACTTACTAAGTTACACTGATAAAAAAAAAAAAATAAAAAAAAAGCAACAAAAAAAAAAAAAAAAAAAAAAAAAAAAGAATTGTTGAAACGCAACGAGAAAAGTCGCAGTGTATCAAACTGATCAATTGGTACATATCTCGACAGTAGAGGAGTCGCATCGACACTGAAGCACACGACAGTGATCAGCGTTCGGAGAAGGCCATCTATTAGCGACAGGCGTCAGTGCTGCCACTCGTTGACAAATAATTTACAGTAAACTTCGACGTGTGTCAGTTTGAACAACCGCGCCCGACGGAAGGTAGACAAAGAGCTCAAAATTCAATAGTATACCGAATTTGTGTAGTACCGAATGCCGGAAGCATAAAACTGCAGTGATTGACTTTCTGTTACGATTGTTGATAACGCACACAGCCATTTCTAGAGAATAAAATCAAATTATGGCGGTACTGTATATTCCTTAGAAAAGCACGCTGAGAGAACCTCAAAACGCTGACGTTCTGCAGGTGTTTATGACTTTTATGTAAAAAATAGTGTAGTGCCATGAACTAACGCGTTTAGTTAGCTTTGAAATAATGTGACAAGTATAAAAGACACTAATGAAGAGTAAGACTCGTATATTTTGAAGCAATATGTATAAATATATCGCAAACGCCGATTTACTGTCGGTATTTGGAACGTTCTGTTGAAGAATGGTGTAGTGTAATGAAGTAAGATGTTAAGTGTAGCTCTGTAATAACGTGCGAAGTGTAAGACTGGACCAGTAAAAAGTAGAAGCAGACTGTGTAAAACAATTTACGGGAAGAGTGTTGGAAGTGCCTTGTCAGCGTCGCAGAGGAATTTCGCTGGGCTGTCCTACGCCGGTGAGTATCCCAACTATTTTGTAATCGTTTCATTTGCAAAGTGGACTTTCTTGTTGCCATTATGTAGAATTCGTTCAATCGATGACGAGACAATGGTGAGTTTTTAATCTAAATTAATTTCCTCCCGCATGGACCAATACTTTTCTCGCATGACACTTTCAGTGCCATAATAATATATATTTTTTTTTTCATAATGCACACCGAGCAGATTGAATGGAGTATTCAAATGTTTGTGAAGTTATGGGACCTAACTGCAGTGGTCATCAGTCCCTAAACTTACAAACTACTTAAACTAACTTATGGTAAGAACAACACACACACACACACACACACACACACACACACACACACACACACAAACATGTCCGAGGAAGAACTCGAACCTCCGATGGAGAACGGCCGCGCGCACCGCAGCAATGCGACGGAATGGAATATTAGAAGGGAGTATTAGGAGGAAGTGGGCAGATGTAATACACCACAATAAATTTACCAGGCGCCTGGGTAAATAGATGGTTGTGACAAGCGGAGAATCAATGTAGTTTGCTTCCATCACTATCTAAGATAGTACTTCCCATTCAGTCGCTATCACATGTTTCTTTTCTGATACGTAACATGTTTCACAGGGTCATTAAATCAGGAACATATTCACTAAATTCCTCGTCACGTTATTCGATTATATTCAACATCCAATGTAACGTAACCCTGTGAGGCATGAATTATTAACAAATTAGGAAAAGATTCTTAAATATAGACTTTATTTTCGTAAAATGCAAAAATGTATTGAAATTTACTTTTTTGTATGGAAACTGTCGGGAAATTTGGACGTAAGGGCCCCTTTTGCATTTCGTGAAAATGTACTTTGTCTCTTTTTTTCGTGAAATTGGTGGAATACTGTTCCGGGGACGATAGCCATCTTCACCCGCTACTGCCTTCGGGTGAAAAACTGACGCTTGTCAGTTCATCAGTTCTACAGTGCAGCATCTGTCTCCTGGAGTGGACCCATGCGCTTACGAATGAAAAACGATGTAAGATGCTCATTAATGCTTCCAATAACAGCCGTCCATTACAGTGAATGATATGCGCCAGAGGATTAGGAAATTTCTAAAAATGTTCAAATGTTTGTTAAGCTTATGGGACTTAACTACGGGGTCATCAGTCCCTAAACTTACAAAATACTTATTAACTACTTACGAACTAGGACGGCACAAATATCCATGCCCGAGGGGGGATTCGAACCCCCGACCGTAGTGGACGTGCAGACCGTGACTGGAGCGCCTCAGTCCCCTCGGCCACCGCGGCCGGCTAGATTAGGTAACGGAACAATACAGGTGGTAGATAAGTTTTGTTACTTGGGTAGTAAAATAACATATGACGGTCGTAGTGCAAAGGATATAAAATGTAGGATAACAATGGGAAGAAAAGCATTTTTGAAAAAGAGAAATTTAATTTAAGTGTAAGGAACTCCTGGAGCGCCTGGAGCGCCTCAGTCCCCTCGGCCACCCCGGCCGGCAAATTTCTAAAATTTGTATTCTTAATATTACTATGAATCTTTCTTTTTTTTTTCTTCTTTTTATGTTGACTGATTCGATTCTGTTATTGCGGAATATGAATTCTTTCATTCGAGCGATGCGTGTCTGGCTTAATACGAGGATTGGGGCAAAATTCATGGCAACTATTTTTTTTCTTGCAGATACCAGTCCTGTCGGAAAATGTGACATATACAGACGAAAGGACGAGATGTTATTACGGTAGTATACAGGGCAGAACGGCCTTCACGGTGCAAAAGAATGAGAACACAGTACACATACAGTTGACATGACAAACCTGGGCATACAGGCCCTCAAAGTTGTCCCCTGCTACTGTCAGCACACGCTGCCAACGATGTGGGAGGCGCTGAATACCAACTGCTTAGCATTTACCGTACCATGTTTCAATCGGGTCATCTCTTCGCTCATAGCATTAGGAATGTCTTCTCGTGGTGCAGGCAGCCACATCGTTGGTAGCGTGTGGTGACAGTAGCAGGCGACTAATTTTAAGGTCTGTTGGCTTAGGTTTGTCATGTCAACTGTATGTGTAGTGTATTGTCATTCTTTTGCACCGTGAAGTCCATATTGCCCTGTATATTACCAGAATAAATTACTGTGTTACAATATTTCAATGCTATTCATTGTCCGCACATGTAATTAACACCTTGTCCTTTCGTCTGTAGCCGGCCGCGGTGGCCGAGGGGACTGAGGCGCTCCAGTCACGGTCTGCACGGCCACTACGGTTGGCGGTTCGAATCCCGCCTCGGGCATGGATATTTGTGCCGTGCTTAGTGTTAGCTTGTTCATAAGTAGTTTTTAAGTTTAGGGACTGATGACCCCGTAGTAAAGTCCCATAAGCTATACAAACATTTGAACCGCTGCGGCTGTGCAGACCGTGTATGACACGGCGCAGACCGCTCGGCCACCGCGGCCGGCAAGGAGGAACGCTAATCTTTTTCTTTGTTGACTAGGAAGAAATTCCTTTCTTCTCAGGTTTCAATGCCAAAACAACTTACTTTTACGTTATAGCGATGAACACATTAATCTTTGCAGAAGGTTTTGTTTTGTTTGCCTTCTAATGGTGCGTGATGGGAATGGTTAAATGTTCAAATATTTGTAAATCTGTGATACTTAACTACTCGGATCATCAGTACCTAGGCTTACAAACTACTTAAACTAATTAGGCTGCGCGGGAGTAGCCGAGCGGTCTGGGGCACCACGTTACGGTTCGCGCGGCCTCCCGCGTCGGGGGTTCGAATCCCCTCCCCCCTCGGGCGGGCATGGATGTGTGTGTTGTCCTTAGGTTAATTTAACTTATTTTAAGTAGTTTGTAAGTCTAAGAACTTATGACCAAAGTAGTTTGGTCCCATAGAATTACAAACATTTGAACATTTTTAAACTAACTTATGCTAAGGACAACAAACACACGCATGCCCGAGGGAGGACTCAAAATTCCGACGGCGAGCAGCAGGCGCGCTCCGCAGCTAGGCGCCTTGGAACGCTCGGCCAATGCACCGTGGCGAGACAGGTTAAAGGGGAGGGAGGAGACCCCGTAAAAAGTGTGAGTAAAAAAGGGTAACTAAAAAAAAGGGCCTCCGTAGCCGACGATACATACATGTGCCAATGTCAGTAAGACGTGGGCAACTACAGCTGATATGTGCACATAACCACTGTCATTTGACGTTGGCACTGTAGCAATATATTTCTCTCTTCTACGTATACCTCGCGAAACGACCACAAGAATAAAATTAGAGACATTTCAGCCCACAATTAGGCATACCGGCAACCTTTAGTGACAATGTTACAGGAAGTACCCTCCGCCACACTTCCTGGGGGGAGTTGCAGAGTACGTTTTTAGATTTAGATGCATGGTCTGATGAATCCCGATATCCTTTTCATCCTGCCGAAGGTGCGAATCCGTGACCTCCCAGGGAAACAGCTATTTGACACGTGTGCTGCGAGCACAAGCAACACCGACTAGAAAGCAAGGCCTCACAACGAACCGTTCCCACGTCACAGCGAGAGGCGGCGGACTCCAGCTGAACGGCTGGCCGCTGCGGGTGCTACGAGGCAGGTCTCCTGCTTGCTAGGCAGTTGCGCTGGCCCCTAAATACTGAGGACACAGCGATCACCAAAACTGCACCGACTACTCTAGCATCGGATACAAAATCTCAGCGTTTCCTTGCCCACTATTACTCAAACTCGCTGTTTTCTCAAAATGATTAACGTAAGAATAAGGGTCTAGGAGTGCCTCCAGACTGAAGAAAGTATCATTGCCCGTCATCGGCTTATTACCTAAGTTATATGTATGTGGTGTCTATTCTTTATATAACTTATACAAGCCAACGATGGACAATGGCCCTTTCTTCAGTGTGGAGGCACTCCTTGCCCCTTAGTCTTACATTAATCATTTTGAAAAACCGGAAGTTTGAGCAATAGTGTGCAGGGAAAAGTTGAGAATTTGTATGTGACGGGGGGCGAACTGGAGCAGTCCGTGCAGTTGTGATGATCTCTGTGTCACCCGTGATGTTAGGATCAGCACAACTGCCTAGCAAGCAGGAGATTCGGGTTTGAATCCCTGCTAGGTACACATTTTCAACTACACCCATTCCCAGTTAATGTCGTAAATTCCGTGAATATGAATTGATACTAGCTGCAGGTTCAAAAGTGGTGTCTGTTTCTTTGGCCATGTCCAAAAGAACTGTCACTATTTTTGATCGTATTGTTATTATCAATCAGTATACAAAGAAATTCACGACGATGGTAGGCATTGAATTAAATGAATGGAGAAAGTTGAAAATTTGTTGCTAACCGTGATTCGAAGTCCGACTGACGTAGTGCTCCTGCCAATTTTCAGTCATTACTCGCGTTATTCTACCGAGTCCCGTAATATTTGGACCTAAAGTCCACCCACAATGAAGAAAGGCCCATTATATGTCTTCGCCTTACGAGTAAATTTTCGAATAAAATTATTTAGACAACTGTAATTCTTCACCTGAGGAGTTACTGAACAGAACAGAATTGTGGAGAAAATCAATTTCTGGTGTATCTTGACTAAAAGAAGGGATCGATTGATAGGACTCACTCTTAGACACCAAGGAATTGTGAATTTAGATTTGGAGGGAAGTGTGTGGGGTAAAAATCGCAGAGGGAGATCAAGAGATGAATATAGTACGCAAATTCAAATGGATGTAGGTTGCCATTCTTACGAGGAGATGAAGAGGCTTGCTCAGGATAGAGTAGGGTGGAGAGCTGCATCAAACCAGTCTCCGGACTGAAGACCTCAACAACAACAACAACAATTTTTCACCATCCAAGAATATTAAAAATTTCTAAGCGGGGCAGTGACGATTGGCAACGAATGGCCATGCCTCGTTGTTTCAATTTTCCCTCGCGCGGGAATATTGTATAGTCTGCGAGCACAAAGTGACGACTGGAAGCGTGTTCGATTAGCTGAATGGTAAAGGCGCACGTTCACGAAAAGCGGAAATCCGGGTTCGAATCACGGTTCGGCACAAATTGCTGGACGTCACTATTGGGTAGCCACAACTATACCTAATTCATATGGGAGAAATTCGCTGTTGGGAGTAAAATTTTTATTTCATATATAGCACACGCACATACTTCACGAAGATAGCTGTGATACACAGATCTCCTTGGGAGAGGATGGGGGGGGGGAGGGGTGAGTTGAAGTATGGCATCTGCCACCCTTAAATATGAACATGCCAAACCAAGAGTTTAACGGCGCAACTGCGCGTAATTGGGAAAACTGTTAGAAGAAGAAGAATTCCTGCACCAGGCAATGTATACTACTATTTGGCACTGCCTATTGCAGGGATGGGACTTAAATTATAGGACTTGTAGTGTCCTTTATATTTCCATACTGGATAAAAATGACAGATCAAAATTTCAAGTTCAACCGGCAGTAACATCTCCTTATCCATAGAATGTAAAACGCATGGTCTTTCTGAATTACATATCCCATAGTTGGCGTAAATTACTTGAGGTGGACGTCGACAAAGTTGGATCATTAAATCAACGTATTAAATCCAAATGTTGGTCACCGAGCTTCTCCTTCAGCAGACAAGGCATTTCACAGCCCATTTCAACAGTTATCTGAACAGGCATAAGAGTAGCTCATAAAGGCTGATAACTACTTACATCCTTCGCTCGAAATCGCATATCTCTCCTAAGGGTCGTCATGCGTATTTTGTCTGAGGTTCTTGCAGATAATTACAATTTTTTCTTTGGAGTGTGCACTTTAGTCAACCCAGATAAATACTGCCTATAACAGGGGTGTCCAACTAAATTTCGACGCTGGCGACATTACCAACTTTTATCACTGTGGCGGGCCAAACAAAAGAAAGTTGCAAAGGAATCAATTACTAAACCAGTCGAAATTAAACACTGTTTTTCTAGGTAGGCGGGTAGGATGTATTTATAACAGAACATTATAAACTTCAAAGAAACATAATATTAATGAAAAAAGGAAAACTAATGAGACATTTTTTTTTCCTTGGAGAGTTCCTCGATATTTGGTGATATGTCTGTTGCAGAAATTCATAGAATTTCGCTCAGATGGCCATCTGTTATCGGAGATCTCGTTTTAGATTTTACATTTTTCATTTATATTCGCTTAAGTCTTGTTGGTCGTTCAAAATCCACAATGAAATATTGATAAATTGGTAGTGGAGAGGCGTATTCGGTGTGTAAGAAACTTGAATGATAATAAAATTGAATTCTTTCCTAACCCTACGAGTGTCAGAGGGGCACGGATTTAAGTATATTTTGACATCAGTTAACAAGATTATAGTATTCTACCAACTTTCGAGCAAACCAGGAAATATTGGTAACATAAGCCCAGCAATTCATTTCGTGTACGAACCCACTGTAAGTACATACATATTACAGAGGGTCGAAACAGAAATTTAACCGTATGTTACATATTTTTCTGTGCAACTCTTCGTCCGTTTTGGTAGAACAAAAGATCCAAACCCATTTGAAATTGATTGAATTGTTGTGAGCTGGTTTGAAGTAAAATGAATCCTGGTGTAAACCCTCCTTAATATGTCTCTCCCCCTCCCCCCACACATGAGATGGCACTACAAGCAACATTGGATAGAAGAATCGTGTCATTCGCAGAGTATAAACTCATATAGGACTTCCACTACAGTGGAGTATATGACTCCTACATTTTATTGAGCTTGTACATGTAACTGTTAACTTCTCGATGTTTAACACGTAAGAAATTCTTGTATTGAAAACAAAAATGTCAGGAGTGTTATTTTCCACGCCGCTCGCTCTGGTTAAGTGCGTCTTTGTCCTATGTCATTGTTGTTGTTGTTGCTTAGAGGGGACTAGACTGCGCGGTCATCAGTCCCTATGTCATTCTTATAATGACATAATGACTAAAACGTTCCGTAAAAATAAAATAAATATATTGGACCCATCCTAATATCCATCTGCCCACATATACAACCACCCATACTGTACCACACGCGCGTCTCGCCTTCGGAATTAGTACGTTGACTGACTGAATTTATTGAGGCAAATAACGTACTGCGCGTGATGCGTGTTTACGAATCCCTCATAACGCCGCGGGTCACCGGGAGAACGCAGGGCAGCCGTCCCGTGTTGTGGCAGTGCCAGCCTGTTCCAAGGCGACCGCGTTCTGTCAGGCCCCGGCGGCATACGGCTGCCGGGGAACAGTGAAATGGGGCGCTCTAGTGGGGAACCGCGAGGCAGGAACAGTTGCAGGAGAGGGCAGCTAGTGGGTTAGCTGGTAGGCGACCACCTTCTCGCCCCACATGTTAATTTACGCTCGAGTCCAGTGACGATGCAGGTTAAAAAAATGTTCAAATGTTTGTTAAGCTTATGGGACTTAACTACGGGGTCATCAGTCCCTAAACTTACAAACTACTTATGAACTACCTTACACTAAAGACGACACAAGTATCCATGCCCGAGGGGGATTCGAACCCCCGACCGTAGTGGCCGTGCAGACCGTGACTGGAGCGCCTCAGTCCCCTCGGCCACCGCGGCCGGCAAAAAGATTTAAAAAATGGAAGTTTACGTGCGCATACAGTAGGGCTTAACGTCCCGTCTAGAGCGTGGTCATTAGAGATGGAGCAAAAGCAAAGATTATTTTGTTAAGTTTGGCGAAGGAAATCGGTCGTGTCCTTTCAAAGGAACCATCCCTGTATTTTCCTGCAGTGATATAGGCAAATAACGAAAAACCCGAATCCCGATGTCCGGAGGCGGATTTGAATCACCGAGCTGAATATGTAGTGTGCCAGCGCCAGATCGCTAGCAGCAGTAGAGCGGCGGTGGAGTGGCCATGCATTCTAATGCACCTTGCAGCGGCGCGCGCGGGTGTTCGGAGTCAGAGGTTCGAGTCCTGCCTGGGGCATAGGTGTTTGTGTTGTGCTTAGGTTAGTTTAAGCAGTTTGTAAGTCTAGAGACTGATGATCATACCAGTTTGATCCAATAGGTTTACAAACATTTGGACATTTTGAGCGGTTACTACATGGCGGTAGCAGTCAACACGGGACTGAGGTTCTGGAGGTCTGGCTGCTCTTCATGTTAATACATAAAGAAATTCAAGATGTTTGCTGACTGTGGGCATCACTTTATATCACAGGAAAAAGTTAAAAATTTGTGCCCGGCCGAGATAGAAAAAAAAATGTTGAAATGTTTATAAACCTATTGGACCAAACTGCTATGGTCATCAGTCCCTTGACTTACAAACTACTTAAAATAACTTACACTAAGGACAAGCCCCGGCTGAAAAATGTTCAAATGTCTGTATAGTCTATGGGACTTAACTGCGGGGTCATCAGTCCCTAAACTTACAAACTACTTATGAACTACTTACGAACTAGGACGGCACAAATATCCATGCCCGAGGGGGGATTCGAACCCTCGACCGTAGTGGCCGCGCAGACCGTGACTGGAGCGCCTTAGGCCTCTCGGCCACCGCGGCCGGCGCCCCGGCTGAGCGGCCGAGCGAATTGAGGCGCCATGCGACAATGCGCGTGGTCGCTCCCCGTTGGGGATTCGAATTCCCCCTCGGGCATAAATGTTTGTGCTGTCTTTAGTATAAGGTAGTTCATAAGTAGTTTGAAGTTTAGGGACTGATGACCACGCAATCAAGTCCCATAAGCTTTACAAACATTTGAATTTGATTTCTGAACTATGGACAAAACCCCCATCCCCCCCCCCACACACACACACACGCGCGCGCGCGCGCGCGCGCGCGCGCGCGCAAGCCCAAGGGAGGACTCGAACCTCCGGCGGCAGCGACCGCCCAGTTCGTAGCATGACGCCTTAAGATCACGCGGCAGGCCGGGATTAGAACGCGGGTCCTCCTGCCTACGCTAGTCACTCTAACCAATGTGCCACGTTTCTGTTTTTTTGTTTAACAAATCTTTCAAAGTAAGAGTAGCAAAGTTTGTAGAGCTTATGGGACTTAACTACGTGGGCATCAGTCCCTAAACTTACCACTGCTTATGAACTAGCTTATACTAAAGACGGCACAAACATCCATGCCCGAGGGGGGATTCGAACTCCCGACCGCAGCGGCCGTGCAGACCGTGACTGCCATGCCGCAGACCGCTCGGCCACTGCGGCCGGTAAAAAATCTTTATTGTATCTATTAAAACTGGCACATTGGTCAGTGCGACTGCCTAGTAAGCAGGAGGACTCGAGTTCGAATCCCTGCTATGCGAAATGTAGCGTGGTCCTAAGGTGCCATGCTGCGGACTAGGCGGTCGCAGCCGCCGGAGGTTCAAGTCCTCTCTCGGGCATGGGTGTGTGTATCGTACTTACTGTAAGTTAGTTTAAGTAGTTTGTAAGTCTAGTGACTGATGACCATAGCAGTTTGTTCCAGTAGGTTTACAAACATTTGAGCATTTGTGGCAAAATGGCAACTTTGCCAACAAGTAACAAAATCTTTCAACACAATTGCCGCGATAGAGTGGCCGAGCGTTCCAAGGTGCCTAGCTGCGGAGCGCGCCGCTGCTCGCTGTCGGAAGTTCGAGTCCTCTCTCGGGCACATGTGTATTTATTGTCCTTTACGTAAATTACTTAAAGTAGTTTGTAAGCCGAGGGACTGATGACCAGAGTAGTTAAGACCTATAGATTTACAAACAACGTGAACATCAACACAAACATATTAGCAGAATTCAAGCTGGTAAAATGTGATCTGATTTGTAGCAGTAAATCCATGTAAGTACATGAAGTCGAAGACTATTTAAGGTAAAAAAGCAGTCAACAATCCGAAGATTGATGTGAACACCACAGTGCTTTACTAGGCACCTGCTGTTTGGAGGTGGTTTGCCGTTACCTTCCTCCGACTTACCTATTCAGCTATAGGGGGACCTAAAGGTTAACGTGGATTCCGAACCACGGTGCAACTCGGTATTTTTCACATCAGCAACACTGCCAGAGGTGAAAGAGTTGGAACGTGACAGATAAAAATCTGTAGGAGCTGGCGGGGTTCGAACCCGCGACCTTTGGGTTCATAGTCGGGCACCTTACCACTGTGCTACCGAGCCGAAGAAACAGATTTTGTAACGAAAATTAAAAAAGAAAACAGAATATCTCACAAGTGGAATCAAATGATAAGTTGAGAAGTAACAACACAACGTCACACAGCAAAGATATAAAATAAAAAAAATAACAGAAACTAGAGATCAATAAAAATTGTCAAGGAAAAGTTAATTAATAAAAATATGCAAATTTTGTCAAGACGGCTCAACCACAGAAATCGTATAAAAACACTAAAATATGACGCGTTTCAAGGGTGAAGCCATGATCATTAGATAATCTGTACAAAAATCTTAAAACCTGAGAAATTTATTTATTTATTTTTAATTTTCTCAGGTTTTAAGATTCTTGCACAGATTATCTGATGAAGAGGACTTGACCCTTGAAACGCGTCATTTTTTGTGTTTTTGCACTTTTTGTGTGGTTGAGCCTACTTGACAAAATAAGTAATACAACCGTGACCTTACATTCATTATGGATATGATTAAAAATATGCAAATAAAATCGTAGCACAGAATAGAAATAAAAGACAGTTCAGTTAAACCTGTACACATAGAAATAAAGCAAAACACAACCGAATCTCCATACGCCACTTGCCACTACTGGTAACTGTGTGAACATGTAATGTTGTTAATGCACTGTCACTCAAGCTATCAAATGCTCAGATACAAAAAACATGGATTTATAAAGACTAGCAAACTAGGATACATTAAGCAGTGGAGGACATTTACTAGAATAACAAGAATATATTGAGAACAACGACTCTGCATGTAAGTTAAAAGTAGGTACAAAACCAATGTGTAACACCTTCTGACATAATTGATGACCGGGGAGGTCAATTGTTTTGTGTCCCAAGTTCGTCGCCGCTTTTGTGTCCCAGCCTCGTCGTAGGTGTCGGTAGCCGAGTGGAATGAGCCCGACACAGGAACAAAAATAGCACGCTGGTGCAGGTACGGAGGGGAGCAGCCAGAAACTATAAACACTAGAGTAAATTAGAAAGAGATATATATTGCACAGAATGTAACAATACTTAACTTTTACATAGTACTGCAGAATGTTGATACATAGTTGTTAGAGGCCTGCCTAGTGCCTATACGATAGCAAAGTCTTCACTGGTGCCTATCTGATTACGAAGGTCCTAACTGGTTGCTAACTCAGTCCCAAGTGCCAGATGTCTTTCCGTGGTGGCCACGAGCGGGGTTGCAGCAGAGGGCGCTCGTGGCTGTCGAGAGAACGCCACGCCGTGTGTGCATGGCGGCGCGCGGCGAAAGTAGGTGGCGCGCACTTTGTACTTGTGCGACACCACACCCCTCCCCCCCCCCCCCCCAAACCGCCGCGCCGTCGTGGCGTAGGGCTGAGGGCCACGGCGACGGCACTGGGAGGAGGGCCTGGGCGGGGGCGTTACTGGTGGGACGGGCGTCGTAGCTGAGGCTGGGATCGAGACGCCGTCCGCGCCCCGGCATCCGCCTTGCGATCCTCCAGGGAACCCACCGAAACCTGGGGAAGGGCGCACCCTGCCGCCCAGATTGAGCAGGTCATCTTCTTCTGAGGTGCGTGGCCCAAGCTGGGGGGGCCCGCACGGTCCCGGAGTCCCTCTCGGTGACGCTGTCAGCTGCAGCGGCGACGGAGGCGGAGAGGCGGACTGCGTAGGAGGCACGTCCACCTCCATAGGGATCTCGTAGTCCGGGGACGAACGATGTGGTTGTGCTCCCTGGCGGTGAACTGGGTCTGGAATCAAGAAACCCGAGACAGGATCGCGCGGCCTCTGCAGGCGCAATTGGTTTGCGTGGCGCCGCAGCTCCGACCCTGTGGAAGAACGTACAACATACATATTGCGACCGAGCACGCGCTGAATGGTGCCTGGCAACCATGTCTTCTTCATACCAGCAAACACCCTGTACAGCACCGGCGTAGAAACCTGAAAACGCGTAGCGCCATACGAACCGACTCGGTGCGTGGGAGGCTGCAGCAGGTGAAGGAGAGTGCGGTGACGGCGGCCGTGTAGCAGCTCGGCAGGAGACGGGCCGTCACGTGGCATGCATCGATACGTAGACAGGAAAATTTGAAGAGCTTGCTGCCTGGAGTGCTGACCTTTCATCTTCTCCATGTGAGACTTGAATGTTCGAACGAAACGTTCTGCTTCACCATTGGACTGAGGGTGAAAAGGTGCAGTGGTAATATGCTGAATGCCATTCACACGACAAAACTGTTGAAATTCCGCACTAACAAACTGAGGTCCATTGTCACTGACGATAGTTTCAGGCAAGCCTTCGATGCAAAACACTGATGTTAAGGCACTGATTGTACTAGAAGCTGCCGTTGAGTTCATGGCAATCACAAAAGGAAACTTGCTGAAAGCGTCTACAACAATTAACCAGCGCGTATTCCAGAAAGGTCCGGCAAAGTCAATGTGTAAGCGTTGCCATGGTCCCTTGGGGCGTGGCCAGTCTGAGAAACGTTGCGGAGGAGCCGCCTGATGCTCCGCACAAACAGTACACTGTGACGTCATGTCCTCTATCTGAGCGTCCATACCAACCCAGGTACAATGACGTCTGGCCAATTGCTTTGTCCTAACAATACCCCAATGTCCTTGATGTAGGAGGCGTAACACTTCTCGTTGCAGGGAACGAGGAACAATCACTCTTGTTTGATCGTTGTCGGTATGTAACAACAGTACACCCTGACTTAAAGATAATGCATGACGTTGTGCAAAATAACGTCGAACCAGAGGCCGATCAATGTCTTTGGCTCTGGCAGGCCACCCTGAGTGAACAAAACGCGCTACCACACTTAGGTCTGCATCCGCAGCTGTTTCCTGTGCAACCCGACGAGAGTTCAAAGGAAAGTCTGCGACAGCGGAAGCATCTCTGGAGTCTATCTGACAACATGCCATTTCTGAAGAATCAAATGATACATCCTGGCCAACCGGAAGTCGGGAAAGTGTGTCCGCGTTGGCATGTTGAGTGGTAGGTCGGTACAAAATCTCATACTGATAATTAGACAATATCAAGGACCATCTCTGAAGCTTTTGTGCCGTACGTGGCGGAATCGGCTTTGTGGGTGAGAACAACGACGTGAGAGGCTTGTGGTCAGTCAACAAATAGAATTTTCTGCCATAGAGATAATGATGAAACTTTGTGACGCCGTAAATGATTGCTAAGGCCTCCTTTTCTATCTGACTGTAATTCTGTTGCGTTGGCGTCAGTAGCTTGGATGCAAAGGCAATAGGACGATCGTGAGATCCAATGCGATGTGAGATTACTGCGCCCAGCCCGTACGACGAGGCGTCAACTGCTAACACGACAGGCTTCTGTGGGTCAAAGGGAATCAAACATGCATCACTGAGTAGTGCAGACTTTAATTTGTCAAAAGCAACCTGACAATCTTTAGACCATACAAAAGGAACATTCTTCCTACGTAAGTGATGCAGTGGAGCTGCAATCTGAGAGGCATTGGGAATAAACCTGAAATAATAGTTAAGCTTTCCCATCACTGCTTGCAATTCATGCACATTCTTAGGAGGAGGCAAGTCTTTGATTGCTCGAAGATGTGACTGTAAGGGATGGATTCCTTGGGCATTAATCACATGGCCTAGGTACTCTATTTCAGTTTGAAAAAACGAACACTTTGCTTTATTACAACGTAGACCTGCTGCAGTCAAAACTTTGAAAAGGCACTCCAGGTTTGCTAAATGTTCTTCAACTGTACGTCCGGATACCACAATGTCATCTAAATAGTTCGAACAACACGGTACAGAAACTGTCAGCTGTTCCAAAAAGCGCTGAAAAATAGCGGGAGCGGAAGAACTGCCAAAGGGTAGGCGTTGAAATTGAAAAAGGCCCATGTGAGTATTAATGACGAAAAATTGTTTTGACTCGTCATCAAGCGGAATTCGTAAGTATGCCTCTGCTAAATCAATCTTAGAAAAGAAACGAGACTGTCCTAATTTGTCCATTAGTTCGTCAGGTCTGGGCAGGGGATAAGTGTCTACAATTGTTTGACTGTTCACTGTTGATTTGAAGTCCGCACAGAGACGAAGTTTTCCTTATGGCTTGGGTACAATTACTATAGGCGAGGCCCACTGACTCGCAGAAATAGGAGAAATCACCCCACTATCTTGCCAACGTTTAAGTTCTTCGGCAACTGTATCACGCAAGGCGATAGGCACTGGTCTACCTTTACGAAATTTTGGAACTGCAGATTCTTTTAAAGTTACATGTGCCATGAAGTCTTTAGCACAACCTAGTTCCGGCGAAAACAAATCACAGTATTTTTCACATAATGCATTGATTTTATCCTGAGGCACTATTGACGAAATTTGAAGCACATCTCTTTGAATTGATAAACCAAACAAATCAAAAGCATCTAGTCCAAAAATGTTCTGTGTAGATTTGGTCTGAAGAACTACAAAAGAAACTGTTTTTGTTACACCTTGAAAAGAGGTGGGCAGGCTACACGTTCCTAGCACGGGAATATTTTGACCTGTATAAGCTGTTAACACTTGCTGTGACGGCGACAATTTTGGCGAACCCAGAAGTTCATAAGTATCTTTATTTATTAAGGTAACAGCGGAACCATTGTCAAACTGAAATTGCACAGTCTCATTTTCTATAGAGAGAGTAACAAACAGCTTGTGCTTCTGGCGCACGACCGGTGCGCGAATGTGGGCAACGTCTAATACATATTGTTTTCTACGCTTGCGCGGGTTGCGTGCGGTAGGAAGCGGCGCATACTCGGCACACAGCGGATTAACCACACTGTCACTAGATAACACTACCGCCGGATCGGCATCCGCGCAATGCGAGGCTGCTGCACTAATATTACTTTGAGTAGCTATCTGATGTCTACTGTCACTAGCTACACAGTACTGGGCACTATTACAAGGAGCAGTTGCAGAAGGCACTAGTTTCACTACAGGATTGCACTGTACATAAATATTTTGCTTGTCCCGAACCCTTTTCCGTTGCACTGTTTTACGCGCTCGTCGGCGCTTGCTACGTGGTGGACTATATAGTTTTGCCATAGGCGCAGAACTACTTTCTTGCAATTGAGATCCAAGGAAAGCACTGTTCAATTCCACAGCCCGTATAACATTTACAGAATGAACTGTTCTCGCACTCTGCGAAGCACTGTTTCTAACGTGTCTGTTCTTTGAGTTTTTAATTTGCATACACACAGACTGCACATGTCCCGATTTGCCACATTGATAACAGGTCGCGTTGCGACTCGGGCAATGAGCACGCTTGTGGCGAGACACACACTGGGGGCAAGATTTACGTACATTTTTCTGAAATGAGCGTTGGCGCCCGTTATTCAAATTACTGTGTCTAACACTACGGGGCGACCTTTGCGTCGCACTTTTACACTGGCTACTGTTCACTGTCTGTTCAGCACGGCCGGTAGAAAAATAAGAATCACTAGGGCTAGACTGGGAACTACAACTAGGAAAGCGTCCGTTGCGGCGCACTGAATTAACACTGTGGCTTTGCATTTTTACATCTGCTAAGTCAAAAGTATCATGTGCTCCTATAAGCTGCAGTACACTGTCTAATGAAGGGTCAGATTGTTTCAGAATTGCTGCTCTAATTCTGGGGTCCTGAATATTCTGCGTAATCGCATCCCTCAACATCACGTCACTATACGAAAGTCCACAAGAGCAAGTAAATTTACATTGGCGGGTTAAGCCCTTCAATTCCGTAATCCACTCTTGGTGTGACTGCTGCGGTAATTTTTTAAGTCTGAAAAATCGGTATCGTGCAGCGGCTACAAGAACTTTTCTCTCATAATGAGCATTCAGTGCATCTACAATTTGTTCAAAGTCTACATCACGAGGAGATGCGAAAGGGAAAAGTTTTTGCAATAGTACGAAGGTCTGGGGGCCCACAATCGATAAGAAAAGGTTCTTCACTCTCTGACCTGTAATTTGATGAGCCGCGACGAGTTCTTGAAACTGTGCGAAGTAGTCGCTCCATTCTTCCTCACGTTCGTTGTACTGGCGAAATGTAGGAAGCGGTGCAGCGGCCGGTGTGGGCTGCTGATGTGACGGCTGTTGTTGTTGGTGAGCAGCCTGTGTCGTCAACTGCGACGCGGCCTGCAGTAGTTGAGTGATTTGCGCCGTCTGTAACTGAATAATTTCCATTAAGTTTGGGTTCGGGGTAGTGGCCATACTGACCGATTAGGCGCCGCGCATACAAGTAACTTATAACAAAACACAAATGCAATATGAAAGAGGACGCTCTGCAACAAAAAAGTCGACAAAACACGTAACTGAAAATGTGCCCCCAAAAATCTTATAATAAGGGTGGGTGGGCGGGAGCAATTTCTGCGTGCTCCGACTGCTGCTGTCTGGCTGCTGGTCCACGGTTCGTGTATCACTCCTCGTCGCCACTTTTGTGTCCCAAGTTCGTCGCCGCTTTTGTGTCCCAGCCTCGTCGTAGGTGTCGGTGGCAGAGTGGAATGAGCCCGACACAGGAACAAAAATAGCACGCTGGTGCAGGTACGGAGGGGAGCAGCCAGAAACTATAAACACTAGAGTAAATTAGAAAGAGATATATATTGCACAGAATGTAACAATACTTAACTTTTACATAGTACTGCAGAATGTTGATACATAGTTGTTAGAGGCCTGCCTAGTGCCTATACGATAGCAAAGTCTTCACTGGTGCCTATCTGATTACGAAGGTCCTAACTGGTTGCTAACTCAGTCCCAAGTGCCAGATGTCTTTCCGTGGTGGCCACGAGCGGGGTTGCAGCAGAGGGCGCTCGTGGCTGTCGAGAGAAAGCCGCGCCGTGTGTGCATGGCGGCGCGCGGCGAAAGTAGGTGGCGCGCACTTTGTACTTGTGCGACACCACAAATTGAAGTCTGCGATACGACCCGTCACCTTTGACCAATGGCGACATATCTGAGTTAAAGACAATAGTTTGTTTATAAGCAGAACATAGATTATATATTACGATTTTGTGTTTAAAAAGTGATCTATAGCTTCTCTCTGATAGGTACAGGTTAACAGAGAGGATAATCCATGGAGGTAGGAATAAAGGGAGACGGCACTACGTATCCCAGCCGTAGTACGCTTTGAAGCCATGGCCGTCATGACACTCCGACCAAAACAATGGCAGTGTGTTAAAGCTGTGTCTGTATTTACAGTCGATAATTGCATCATATACGCATGTAGCGTCCTTAAACTTGTTGTTTCACGTTTTTGTTTAAAATAATATCTCGAAAAACGAAAAAAAATTCGCGTTTATTCGGTTTAAAAATAGTTGTAACTACAATATTACGAATCACAAACGTGGGTTCTTTCTTTAGCTAATTTGAGGATCTCCAGATAAAATAATTCGATTGAGTAAACCAACGCCAGATTTACGAGCACAGTGACGATATCTTTTCTTTGTATAGTAAGTTTCATTAATACTGAAACTAGGTTTTGCTTTCGGAATCATTGACTTAACAAAAATCAAATGTATATTTTATTCCTTATTCACTCGTAAACAGTATGTTAAGTGGGGGAAATAACTTTCATCTTTAGGAAATCTAAAAGAGAAAAATACGTTACAAGTAAAGATGTTGTACAGGTTCGTTCACAATAACAGTGGTAAAATCACACGTTAGAGAGGCAATTTACACATGAAATGGTATTTCCTTCGATTTCGCGTCACAATCAGAACGATTCGTACACATAAACATCACACAATCCACCATAAGACTGCAAAATCCTTCCAAAAACGAGCGACAAGCATACGCAAACAAGGTAAATACAAGTCGGATCAAGATGGCTACCCTTGGCTTCACAGCTGTGGCGTCAGAGCACCACCGTATATTCTTACCTCCATGGGATAATCACAGATTATTTATTATCTACAATGCATAAGTATTACGATATTATCCCGTATGTTTATATTCGTTCATAATGTTTGTTTTGCTAGATGCAGCGTATCTTGTGACACTCAAGATATGACGTCATTGGTCAAAACCGACGGGTTGTATCGCGGTCTTCAGTTATGCAGGAAGACAACAACAACATAACCACTGAAATGCTGTAAACACACCGATTTGATTTTCACCTTAGTTCGAAACTACCAAGTTACCAAATAAGCCTACAATTAGTAATACGGAAATTAAAATGCATGCAGATTAAAATGTTCAAATGTTTGTAAAGCTTATGGGACTTAACTGCGGGGTCATAAGTCCCTAAGCTTACAAACTACTTATGAACTAACTTATACAAAAGACAGCACAAACATCCATGCCCGAGGGAGGATTCTAACCCCCGGCGGGGAACGGCCTCGCACATCGGAGCATAGCGCCTCATTGCGTTCGACCATTTCGCCGCGGCTATGCAGATTAAAATATTTTCCTTTTTTTTTTAATTACGCTCAATGTCTAGAATGGATATGATAAAGAATGAACAGATTATCCATACCAAAGAGAAAGGTCTAATAATAAGTGAGAGTTTCCCTTAAAGTATCTCGTCATTAGTTCACACGTTCTTCAGTGCCTCCTTCGTGCCTCTGAGATGCGCCTTGGTCGGCCGTCATCTTCATTTCGTCCTCTTCGGAACTTGGAGTGGTGGCTCGGCTCGTTATCCCTGGACGGCGTTTGACACGGTTGTCAACCGCACAGGCACAGAACTGAGAAAAACAAGAACCCGGCGCCGAGGGTGCATTCTAAGCGGCGATAAATCATGTTGGTTACAGATTGCATCGACGCCGTGCGCTGCAGCGAAACGGTGAAACACATTCTCACGCGTTACTTAAACGACTCAAATTGGCAAATCGTGGTTTATTGATTTCCGAATTAAGATACAGCAACCAGTTGCCTTTTATGTAGAATGTTTTTATTATTATTTTTTTCATTACCGGTTTACATATGCCTGGCATATCATCAGTATATGCTGAAACGGTTTTTATACTACATTTGGTTCATAGTGCAACTTACGTATCTGTGACAATAAGGCCGTGGCGGCCGAGCGGATAGAGGCACGCCGGCCGCGGTGGCCGAGGAGACTGAGACGCTTCAGTCACGATCTGCACGGCCACTACGGTCGGGGGTTCGAATCCCCCCTCGGGCATGGATATTTGTGCCGTCCTTAGTCTTAGCAAGTTCATAAGTAGTTTGTAAACTTAGGCACTGATGACCCCGTAGTTAAGTCCCATAAGTGCTACAAACATTTGAACATTTGGATAGAGGCACTATGCGCGAGGCCGTTCGCATTCGGGGATTGGAATCCTCCCTCGGGCATATATGTTTGTTCTGTCTTTAGTATAAGTTAGTTCGTAAGTAGTTTGTAAGTTTAGGGACTGATGACCCCGCAGTTACGACCCATAAGCTTAACAAACATTTGAACTTTTTTTTTAATAATTAGATAACAACACAAATGAGTTTACTATATGCCAAGAATTATTGACATAATAATATCGACTTAAATTTGCTGCTTAAATTGGTACAACTGGTAACATCCATTGTGGTGTTGTATTTATTCCACACGTTTATGTTTTGCTATTATAAACTCTACACACTTTATCACAGTTCTCACATGCTACACAGGAAGTAAACAAACCAAAGATCTTCACCAACAATTCTGTACAAAGATTTTGTATTTGGACAGTAATCTTTGATTGACACACGCATTATTGAAAATTTGTCATAAGATTAAGTTACATTATTCCTGACAAGTTTGTTCTGTTTTGCGAACTACTTATTCGTAATCAAACGGGTAAGGTGGCGCAGTGGTAACACACTGGATCCGCGTTCGGGAGGACGGCGTTGCAAACCCGCCTCCGGCCATCCTGATTTAGGTTTCCAGTGATTTCCCTGAGGCAACTGCCGGGATGGTTCCTTTAAAATGGCACTGCTGATTTCCATCCTCAACCGGGATAAAATCTATCCGAACGTGTGCTCCGTCTCTAATGACCACGATGTCGACGGGACGTGAAACCTGATCTTCCTTCCTTCTTGTTATTCACTTTCCGCCCAGCTACCGCCACTGTCCACAGCTATTCAGGCATTTCAGCAATAGTGATGAGACTTTTGAACACCATCCAAAAGGAACACTTCGTGGTTAGTATCAAGGACGTGATCGCAGAGCTCGGCGGTGCATAGTTACGGGATGTGACTATTTCGTAGGTCAGCAAGGTAAATGTATTTCATAGGTCATCTACGTCAATGTTACAGGACTGTTCACCGAACTTTGTCAAAAGTTTAAATAACCTCACTTAAAATCTCGTGACACTGTGAATCTCGGAATATTTAAAACTCAACTACCATTTTGCTTTCGAAGTCTGTTAATTCCCGTCGTGTGCGTCCAAATGACAGATCTGCTCGACACTACCGCCACGTGGTTCTGTACATGCAGCTACCCCACGAGTTTTGTCGCCCCAGTGTACGCGTTTGCCAGTAGTAAGTCACAATGTCGTTAGCACGGAGTCTTTTGCAGGCGCCACGGCCTTACACTCGTGAAGTGCGACCCTTCGTTTTTACCGCCGTGTTTTATTTCCGGCGCAAGCGCGTTTTAAAGGCCGCGCCGACACGGCGTGGGTTCGCTTCGGATTCTCGGCAGAAAAACGACGCGTAAAAAAGCAGCGCTCAGCCAGGCCGCCGCTCCCCCGATTTTGCACAGCGATAAATACCGCCGCTGCCATTTGCCGCTCACTTCCACCCCTGCAACACAAGCTGTCGTTTAGTTACGTTTCGGCATTACTGGAGCAGGACCGATACCAGCTTTCAACTGTGCTCTCGTGAATGCAGGCATATACCAATCTTCATTTTGCTGCAACGTATCTGAGGTGTACGAGAAATGTATTCCCAATTGCGAATATGAATCAGCAGCAGCTCTATCATTTAATAGTGATAGGAAATTTGTTAAAATGTTGTTTGTAGAACTTATGGGACTTAACTACGGGGTCATCAGTCCCTAAGCTTACAAACTACTTACGAACTAGCTGACACTAAGGACGGCACAAATATCCATGCCCGAGGGGGGATTCGAACCCCCGACCGTAGTGGCCGTGCAGACCGTGACTGGAGCGCCTCAGTCCCCTCGGCCACCGCGGCCGGCTAGGAAATTTGTGCCGGACCGGGACTCGTACTGGGATTTCCCTCTTTTCCCGTGCGGTCGCCATAAGCAAATGTTCGTATAGCTTATGGGACTTAACTACGGCCGGCCGCGGTGGCCGAAGGGACTGAGGCGATCCAGTCACGGTCTGCACGGCCACTACGGTCGGGGGTTCGAATCCCTCCTCGGGCATGGATATTTGTGCCGTCCTTATTCTTAGCTATATATTCTTTGTAAGCTTAGGGACTGATGACCCCGTAGTTAAGTCCCATAAGTTCTACAAACATTTGAACATTTGAACTTAACTACAGAGTCATCAGTCTCTCAACTTACAAACTACTTATCAACTACGCCTCTCCGTCTCGGAAATCGGTGCGTTAGACCACAGGGCTAACATAGCGGGTCTGAGCGATCTTGAACAGTATTCCACTAATTTCGCGAAAAAGAGGCCAAAACACATTTTCATTTAATGTAAGGAGCTTGTGTGTCGAAATTGCTGCCGCGGTAGATTGACCGACGTTCTAAGGCGCCTTGATGTGGAGCGCGTGGTTGCTCGCCGACGAAGGTTCGAGTCCTCCCTCGAGCATGGGTGTTTGTGTTGTCCTTAGCATAAGTTGCGGTACTTTAAGTTAGTTTAAGTAGTTTGTACGCCTACAGACTGACATGAAACTTCGTATCAGATTAAAATTGTGTGTCGGAACCGGGATTCGAACCAGGGATTTTGCGTTTCGCCGGCTAACGCTCTACCTTCTGAGCTTCACGGAACGTCCTCACAACTTTACTACTGCTAGTACCTCGCCTCCTACTTTGCACACGTCACAGAAGTTCTGCTGCGAACCTTGCAGGAATAGCACTCCTGAAAGGAAGGATATGGTGGAGAGATGGATTAGCCACAATCTAAGGGATGTTTCCACAATGAAACAAACTCTGCAGCGGTGTGTGCGCAGGAGTGTTCGCAGGAGAACTTCTATGAAGTTTGGAAAGTAGGAGGCGAGGTACTGACAAAAGTAAAGTTGTGAGGACGGAACATGAAGCGTGCCTGGATAACTCAGTCGGTAGAGCGCACATTCTGCTGCAGCCTGGAAGTTTCATTCTAGAGTCTGATGACCAATGTACGAAAGTCCCTTAAATTTACAAACATTTGAACATTTTCGAAAATTCGAATACGAAAAGGAAAAACAGAAAAGACTCGGAAGGTCTCAAGTGCACAGTGACCACTCCAATGTGAATGCTATCATCTATTTTTTTTTTTTTTTACATATAGTAAATGTCAATAAATCTTCGTATTTTATGAAAATAGACATTCTTTTTAACTATATAAGCCACATTTCACAATTTTTCCTCATTTGTTAATAATCCATGCCATCACAGGGTTAATCATTACGCCATTCGCGCACGGATCGCGGACCGACCCATGGTGCGTGCACATCTGAAGTACATTTACGTTGCTTCCATTAATAAACACGGTCGCTGTACATGGTATTTAATGAGCCACAGCAAGGTTGGCGACAATTGCAGTAAACGTCTGTCCCTGTGCGGGAGTTACAGTATGAACTGTACGAGCAGTCATGGACAGCAGGCAGTGGGTGGCATATTGAAGTTTGGGTCGGACCGGGGGGCGTGCACGGATAGCCTAATGGTAAACGCGACTGCTCGCGAAAAGCGGGAAATCTCGGTTCCACTACCGGTGCGGTACAAATTTTCATATGTCATACAGTTGATCCTGATTCATATTCGCAATTGTGAATCATTTCTTATATTTAATTTGACAACTGCAGTAGCTGCGCTGTGCATTCCATACGTTATCTTGGTTCTATCGATAAAACTGGACACTAAACACGGTATACGACGTATACTATCAGAGGTACGAAAGACCATCTAACAGCCTCGTGTGAATGACCGCGCGGTTCTAGGCGCCATCTCGCGGACTGCGCGACCGCTACTGTCGGACGTTCGAGTCCTCCCTAGGGTATGGGTGTGTGTATGTTTTGTCCTTAGGATAGGTTTGACTTAGTTAAAGTAATTTGTAAGTTTAGGGACCGTTGACCTAGGTAGTTTGGTCCCATAGGTTTACAAACATCTGAACATTTGATCCTTCCATCAAGCACCATGTGGTAACTTCCGTAGATGTAATTTATTGTATAAATCACAGCATCCTGTTACAAATACTGAAAATTTTCTAATACCTAATTGCAGGTTTATATCAGTGGCATCGATTTGCAGTTTGGTTTTGGAACATATACTGAGTTCAAACATTATTAAAGTACCTCGAACAGATCGATTTATAGATCCATGCCGCGGCGGAGCGGCTGAGCGCATTTAGACGCTATCCTCCGATGTTCGAGGCCGTTCCCCGTCGGGGGTTCGCATCTCCCTTCGGGCATGGATGTTTGTGTCTTTTTTAGTATAATGTAGTTCATAAGTAGTTTGTACATTTAGGGATTGTTGACCTCGCAGTTAAGTCCCTTAAGCTCAACAAACATTTGAACATTTGAATTTTATTGATCCATAGTCAACACGGATTCTGAAAGTATTGGTCTTCTGCAACACAGCTAGTTATTTACTCAAATGAAGTGACGAGTACTATCGACAAAGGATCTTAGATCGATTCCACATTTTTCGATTTCCAGAAGGCTTTTGACACGGTACCTCACCTTAATCAAATTGCATGCTAATGGGAGAATATCGTCTCAGAAATGTGAGTAGATTGGAGATTTCCTGTCAGAGAGGACGTTGTTCGTAGTAACTGTTGGAAAGGCATTGGCTGAAACAGAGGTGAAATCTGGCGTTCCGCAGAGTAGTGTTATAGGTCCTCTGGTGTTACTTATCTACTCGTATATAAAGGATTAGGGAGAAAATCTGAGCAGTCTTCTTAAATTTTTGCCGATGATGTCGTCGTTTATCGTCTGGTAAAGTCATCTGAAGATCGAAACCGAGTTACATGAGATATCTCTATGATTGGCAGTTGTCTGTAAATAATGAAAAGTGGCAATACTCCACGTAAATCTTAGATTTAAGGCCACTGGAATTTTTTTAGATGGAGGAAAAGAAATTGCGTGTGGTAGAATGAAACCCATTTTATTAGCAACAGAGACTCCCCCCATCCCCTACCCACACGCGCGTGTTTGTAGGTGAGATGGATCTTGTCATGGTATAATGTAGGGTAAACAGCAAACAGCATTTTAAAGTTAATATTTAAAGTGGAATCTAGAACGACAGGGAACTTTCTCGTGGGCCTTTATGTTCTTCCAGAACGCCCTACAGCTGTTGTCTAAAAGATATACAGAACTGTCTTTTCATGTAACATTGGCGGGTGAAGGTGGCGAGCGTGGAGTGCAGCGAGCTTTCTTGAACAGTATTCCACCAATTTAGCAAAAGAGAGGGAAAGTACATTTTCACTGAAGGTAAGGCGCCTGTATGTACAAGTTTCTGCCGCGGTAGATTGTCCGAACGTTCTAATGTGCCTTGCTGCGGAGCGCACAGTTGCCGTCGCAGGTTCGAGTCCTCATTTTAGAGGCATTTTTTAGAGATGCAGTGGATGATAATACGACAATTCACTAGAAAGGAGGGTGTCACTTTCACGGTCTGAACGTACACCACAATAGGTTCTTCGGAAAAAATCTAGCATGACGCTTAAAACAACTGGTTTGTGCAGACTAGTATCATGTACGTGTTATTGAATCCTGAAGAAGTATTTGAGGCATGAGGCAGTGGCCGAGCGCTCTAAGGCGCCTTGCTGCAGTGTGTGTGTCTGCTAAACGTCGGAGGTTCGAGTCCTCCCTCAGGCATATATGTGTGTGTGTGTGTGTGTGTGTGTGTGTGTGAGGGGGGGGGGAATAAATTTTTTTTGTCGTTAGCATTATGTAGTTTAAGTAATTTGTAAATCTAAGGACTGATGACTACTTCAGTTTGACCATATAGCCTTACAAACATCTGAAATTTTAAGCACTTGATTCTTTCCTTCAGGCATTCGGGAGAGTGCGATACTCTATAATGTTTCGACAAATACATGGGTTACTAGAATCAAACGAAGACCACTTTGTAATGTGTCATTTGTGAAAATTGTTAGTAACCAATGAACAACATGGTTACGCAGTTACCTATAATAAAAACACAGTACATATAACAACCTAACGTTTCGTTCTGTTTTATTCTGTTCCCGATTACTGAAGTAATTTTGTCAGAACCATCATCATAGCGTGGTGCAAGATAGTAAATGCTCCTGTAACTTACCCACTGATGGTAATCTTGCCGGCCGCGGTGGCCGAGGAGACTGACGCGCTCCAGTCGCGCTCTGCACGGCCACTACGATCGGGGGTTCGAATCCCCCCTCGGGCATGGATATTTGTGCCGTCTTTAGTATAAGGTAGTTGATAAGTAGTTTGTAAGTTTAGGAACTGATAACCTCCTAGTTAAGTCCCATAAGCTTAACAAACATTTGAACATTTTTTGATGGTGAGCTTGTAATGGCTCGTAAACTATTCATGGATTTTAAAAATACCCGTAAAGGCAGCTGGTAGCATGTCTTTACCCAAATAAATCGCGAAGTATGCTATCTTTTGACAGGCATCCTCCTCTTGGCATGTGTCGTCAATGAATCAAAATCGACGTGGCCTTTCTAGGCGTACTAATTTTTGTAGTTGCCGCGAGGTAGGTAACCTCTCGCTAAGCAGGCAGGGCGGATATCTCGCGACCTTGACTCTCTGCTAAAGACGGAGTCGGGCATGAACGGATGTACTGTTAGGCGTCTTTTTACTCCTAAACAGCACTGTGCGAGGTAATATCTTCTCTCTTTTACGAGAGATGAACCCAGGACGGGAAGAAACGTTGCGTAGAAACTGAGTGGAGAGAATGGCAGGAGGAAAGGCAACAGAAAAAAGGAGTGAGGAGGAGCGTACAAAAGGCGTCGGGCTGTGTCCCGCGGCCAGGCACACGTGACGTGCCACGGACCGTAAATATCCATTACTGTCCGGCCGCCGCAGCTGCCTCCATTCAAGGCTGCGCCGCCGAGCCTCCTGCCGCCGCTCCACCGCCGGCCCAAATCCAGGAGGAGCCGCTCTTCATCTGCAATTGTGGAGCCGCGTCCACGCCGGTCGCGCCAGTACGCGCACAAACGCGCAGCGCAGAACCGCACGGAGCGGCGCAGAACGGCGCGTAGTGTTCCTAGGTGCGCACCGAGGTTCCAGTCTGCGCGCGTGTCTCACAACGGAAGCTTCCCATCGTAACCATCTCAGATTTAGTGGTAATATGACGCAGCGGATAGCCCATAAAAAAACCGAACACAGATCAAGCACCAAGGCAGAAAGACGTTATATGAAACTGTAGAAAGAAAAGCAATATAGAACCATTGGGCCGATTGTATAAACTTCGCCGATTGGAGATCAAATTTGACCTTAGTTCAGAAATTGAACTCTGTTTTATATGCTTGCCATTCTTCAAAGCAAAGGAACGATCTAATTGTTATTTGTTGACAAATTTATATGACAAGATCGCTTGTTCAATATTTTGTTTCAGATAACTGTTTTCGACAAACTTAGTCGCCATCTTCAGATATCAACATTTAAAAAATCGCACTGACGTGTTTTACGGCCCACTTTAGATTTGTAGTTTCATAAGTTTTTGCAAACATTTTGGACCAAAATAATAATCTAAATAATAAAAAATTAATTAATAAGAGTGTCTGAAAGCCTTTTAGGGAAAAAAAAGGTAGTGGTGGGTTCCGAACGACCGACCTTTAGCATCAGCGTCCAACGCCTTGCCCACTACGCTACGGCTATCAACCGAAAGATAAGTCCTTTAATGTCATAATATTGATGGCCGTTGATAACTGATGCTAATATGTCATTTATAGACACTAGATTATCATTTATCGTACGAAGAACGAAGTGTTTTTGTTAATTCTTCAGTGCGCTATTGCTTTGAAATGACGTGAAATAAGAAAATCATCAAACACGCAACGCAAGATGACGTATGCCAAGAATGGGCGAAGAATGTCACGTGACATCTCCGAACGGCTAGTTTTCGTTAATTCGATGGAGGGTGTCAGATCTCCGTTATTTTTGCAAATATGTCTCAAACGATAGGAGATATGAAAAAAACATAAGGGAGCTAAGTAGTAGAGAATTTTCTCCTCTATCAATTAGGTTATTCAATTTTCGTGTCAGATAAACGGTACTTTTGCAATTACAATTATATTACAAACGGCTTTTTTTTGTATTACTGCCGTATTTTTTGTCCGAAAAATTTGAAAAAGGGAGGTTCTGGTCTCTGACGGCCTACAATCATGTCTGTAAAATTTGGTGCTGATCGGTTGAACGTTTCATCTTAAAAACAGGGAACACGTTACGGACAGACAGACATCCCAAAATCGCCGTTATTTTCGCAAATATATTTGAAACGCTACGAGATATGAAAAAAAAAATCCATAAGAGAGCAAAGTTGTAGAGAATTTTCTCCTACAAATTGGTTGTTCAATTTTCGTGTCATATGAATAGTTAAGCCGTTATTACAATTTAAATTTCGAAATGTAAAAGACGATCGCAAAGGCCCACTTTTAGTGTTACTACCGTAACCTAATGTGGGCCAAAAATAGCACCTCTCCATACATTATTTACGACCGCACAGTTCGGTCTTGTTGTGTCATCTAATGAATAAAAATTAATGTTTGTTTGTTTGTTTGTTGTTTTGTACGTGTTTTATGCACGGCCATATTGTACATCTGATTGAGATAAAACTTTGTCAGCTCATTGATTGCACTCGCGCGAACGTTACAGGCATACTAAAATTAACTTCGTATGGTGCATGGAGGAGGATGCTTTACAATTAGTTAATTCGTTTCTTACGCCTCCACGCTGAAATAGCTGGACGGATATGAATGAAACTTGCAAAAGAGGTAGCTTATACCCTGATTAATACATGGGCTACCTTCCGTAAGCCACCGTACGGTGCGTGGCAGAGGGTACCTTACAATGGATTAATAGGTTTGTTTCTCTTCACGCCGAAACAGATGAACGGATCTGAATGAAATTTGGAATGCAGATAGCTTATGCTCTGAATAATTTGTTTGACTGGTCACCATGAAAATCAGCACATAAATGTATGTTTTCATCAAGGAGATTTTTATAATCTGCAAGCCAGTGAATTTAATATGGCAAACGGTACCTTGCGACTTTAACACCGTTTGACCAGTCACCATGGAACTTGGCGCATATATGTATGTTTTCATATATAGGAGGGAGAGGAGTAGGTGGAGGAGGAGACTGACAGAAAGGGGAGGGAGCAGACGGACAGAGAGGGGAGAGGAGTAGAATGAAAGAGGCCCCAAGACTTCAATGAATAAATAAATATCCGGTCAATGCCGGTTTTTCAGCTAAAAATTTGTGTCTCCTCATCATTTATGATATCTACAACGTCATATAAATTAGAATTGTCGTAATTTAAAATCATCATAGCCATAGCTCGTCACTATTAAAAGCAATGTGGACAACTGAGGAAAAATGTGACGAGCTATAGCATATGATTTTAAATTACGACACATCTAATTTACTTGACGTTGTAGATATCGTAACTGACGAGCAGACACATTTTTTTATAAATAATGTCACAACACAACTGAACTATGTGTCACAACACAACTGAACTATGCAGTCGTAAGTAACGTATGGAGACGTGCTACTTTTTAAAATGTAGAGATCTCAAGATGACAACTAAGTCTGTCGAAACCAGTTACCTGGAATAAAAAAATTCAACAAGCGATCTCGGCATACAAATTTTACAACAAACTGAACTCTGTCCAGGGGTCCTGTCTATTGTATACCGCGAAACCCAGATCCGCCGAAGATGGTTCATCGCTGATCTGAGTCACAATGGAAGATGCTTGGCAACACAGCAAAAATGGCGATCGACACGATAATTGCGCTTCGACAGCAGGTATTAATCGATATCCAGTATTTGTTATGCAAGCATTCGTGATGTAAAGGTGGAAGGAAGGAAACAGAAAGAAATTGATCCTCAAACTTTCCCCAACATGAAAACGATTTAATTGTAGAAATTGTTTCGTGACGAGATAAAGACACGATAGAAAGCCAAATAAATAAAAGGAAACAGACAAATGCTCTGAAAGCAGTTTGCTGAGTAATGCAGTGTAGTATGGTAGTGTCGTTATAATCATCTTTTATGAAGAATGCAGTAGCGATAGTAGTATCAAATGGAGAAAAAAATAAAAGGCTGCAAGTAGACTCGAACCCCAAAACTTTAACACCTCACTCAACACCATTCCGTTCTTTTATTTTTATTTACTTATTTATATTGCTGAGCCACAATAAAATATGGAACTCTGTTACATAATTAACAATATATTGGCCGGCCGCGGTGGCCGAGGGGACTGAGGCGCTCCAGTCACGGTCTGCACGGCCACTACGGTCGGGGGTTCGAATCCCCCCTCGGGCATGGATATTTGTGCCGTCCTTAGTCTTAAGTAGTTCATAAGTAGTTTGTAAGCTTACGGACTGATGACCCCGTAGTTAAGTCCCATAAGTTCTACAAACATTTGAATATTTGACATTCACACGAACACCTAAAAATGGGCAAGGAGGGATTTCTTATTCCCTCAGCAGATGTTGTGAACAGCACTGTAAAGCATGTCCGGAGTTACGGTGAGGCATTGGCGTCGGATGTTGTCTTTCAGCGTCCTTAGAGATGTCGGTCGATCACGATACACTTGAGACTTCAGGTAACCCCAAGGCCAATAATCGCACGGACTGTGGTCTGGGAACCTGTGAGGCCAAGCATGACGAAAGTGGCGGCTGAGCACACGATCATCACCAAACGACGCGCGCGCGTCTTGTTCTAATAACACCCCATGTCATTCCAAGCATATGTGTCAATTTTTACCTCTTATCTACATTATTCCGTGATTTATTAAGTTTTCAAATTATACTGACTTAAGCTACCTTATTCTAACGACAACACACACATCCAATTCCGAGAGAGCACTCGAAACTCTGACGGGGAACACCCGCGTACTCCGCAGCAAGGCGCCTTAGAGAGCATGGACATCCCGCGTGCGCCGATAACCAATTCCGATAATATGATGCATATACTGTCCCAAATCAGACGTGTTTTTCAGTGGAGGATTCTACTGACTTGTCTAGCCATCAAACGTTTGCAGCTTCCATTCAAGAGCCAATTCCTTTCTAATGATGAACAGACTTATAAAAACCGAACTGAAAATTGATAATTTGTAAAAATCAGAAAATAAAGATGTAGAACACGACGGATACTTTAACTTTTCCTGCCAGACAGGACTTAGAAGTCCCTGCCCATTTCCAACGCCATAAAACAAAGTGGGAGCTGATGTCTCACTTGCGTTCCTGACGGGACCATAGGGTCTCTCTGATGTATCATATGAAATTCGCTGGCCGAGTACACGATATCATCAAATAAAATGTTTGTAAATCTGTGGGACTGAACTTCTTTGGTCATTATTCCCTAGGCTTACAAACTATTTACAATAACCTAAGGACAAAACAAACAAACACACACACACACACACCAGGGAGGACTCGAACCTCGGACGGCGAGCAACCACGTGTTCCGCAGCAAGGCACCTTAGACCACTCGGCTACTACAAATGTTCAAATGTTTGTATAGTCTATGGGACTTAACTACGGGGTCATCAGTCCCTAAGCTTACAAACTACTTATGAACTACTTAAGACTAAGGACGGCACAAATATCCATGCCCGAGGGGGGATTCGAACCCCCGACCGTAGTGGCCGTCCAGACCGTGACTGGAGCGCCTTAGTCTCCTCGGCCACCGCGGCCGGCTCGGCTACTACACCGCGGCACACGATCTCATCAGGTGAGTTTAGCGGTTTGATGTCACACAAAGACGCTATTGCATTCTGGCGATGGTAATTTGGTATTTTATTGGTTCAGCTAATGCAAACTGATATTCAAGGCATAGAGCCCTTTTGACTTATATAGCATTCAAAAATGTGCACGGGACTTTTTAGTCTCAACGGTCTGTATCTGTCTTTGGTGCTAGGCGCCAATAATAAATAGTTGTAGCTTTGTTTTCTTTTGTTTTCGTTGGTTTCTTTTGTTTACGAATTACGGAATATTAATACCGTTTATGGAGAGCTACACTTTTTTCATTCAGATTAGTTTCTACCGCCGGCCGCGGTGGCCGAGGGGACTGAGGCGCTCCAGTCACGGCCTGCACGGCCACTACGGTCGGGGGTTCGAATCCCCCCTCGGGCATGGATATTTGTGCCGTCCTAGTTCGTAAGTAGTTCATAAGTAGTTTGTAAGTTTAGGGACTAAGACTAAGCATTTTATAAAGTGTATCGTTATATCCTTACGGGACCTTAAATGCCATGTGTTTCTCACTCTTACTTTTATTTTTTAACAAATAAGGAAAATAAAAAGTGTGAATATACTTAAGTGCTTTTCGTAGTAAAATAACCAAATATGAAGTTATGTGATCGAATATTACATAGCTTGGGTAGGAAATGGTTAACATGCTAGTACGGCGTGGTAGTCCAAAACCATAACTACATAAACACGACTACCGAGGGCTCCGTATCACACATATTACGTTTTGGATAAATGACTGTTTCTACTTTGCTTCGTTTCTCATAGTTCCATATAGTTCATACAGTTATATGCTTAGGTTTTAACGTGTTATCCACTGCGCAGAATCGGAGAGGGGAGTAATGGGGACTTTCCCTAATCAGTATGCGTGGAAGACGGAACTCCAAAAACTGCAAGTGATCCTTTCACAGCTGCAGGGGAAAAACGTAGAAGACGTCGGTGGGTGACACCAGCATTAAAAAGTAGAAATGTATATGGCTGGTTTAATCTTTTAAGTGCTTTTCTCGTAGGCATTGATATAAAATTTGAACATTTTTGTTGCATGTCATCAATCTGACTGAACTTGTAATAAAGAAGCGAGACACTAATTGTTGTAGTGCAATATGTTCTAAAAGGAAAATGAGAGCTTTGTGGATACTTGAGGTTCGTTTACACGTCTTACACATATATCTTCAAAGCCACTCACTGATTGTTTCTGAAATGTGCAGGGCTGTTAATCATGCACTGAACAAATGCAGGGTGAGGTACATTGAACTGTTTTTTGGAATATATGGAAAAATACTAACCAGATTAAAAAAGGTTGCAATAAAAGTTGTTCGCCTCCAAGAGGGAAATCTATGAACATAAAGTTCGGCCCCTCTGCACCACCACTGGGGCGGGAGGGGGGGGGTGACTGAAATCTTGACGCGGCGGAGCGGCCGAGTGCATTCAGGCGCTATGCTGCGATGCGCGATGTCGTTCCCCGTCGTGGCATGGATGTTTGTGCTGTATTTAGTATCAGCTAGTTCATAAGTAGTTTGTAAGTTTAGGGACTGATGACCCCGCAGTTAAGTCACATAATCTTAACAAACATCTGAACATTTTTTTTAAATCTTAATTTCGAGGCTCTATTGTTTATTGCAGATTTGGAGCCTCCGTGAAAAAATATGTAACTTTTGTATGAAACTTTTTGCTTCATGATGACGCTGTAATCGGAAAAAAATGAAAATTGTTGTGAAACGGTGATATCTCAAACAAATACACATCAGATTAGGAAAATGAAAAGTACAGTTTTTGATATTCATCATAATGCAATCCTGTGACACCTCCCACGATCTAATGAAGCGCAGTGATCATGCTGTCAGTCTGTTCTGTTTGCTCATTGTACTTCAATGATTCGGACTGTACACGTCTCTACGTAATTGTTTCACGATGTTAACTGTTGCAGAGAGTTTCTTCGTACTTTGAGGCTAATAGGAATGTTGAAGAATCTCGTCAAAGGTATGCTAATTTCTTACCTGATAAGAATGTTCCTTCTGCAGCCACTTTTCGCAGTATTGTCCAACTGTTTGCTGAAACTGCAAGTGTTGAACACAGAGAAAGAGTCCGACGTCTATTTTTTGACATATTACCGTTTTTCAATAATTTTCAACTAATTTTTGCTTTTTGCCGATTACAGCGCCATCTATCATGAAACAAGACAAAAAAAAGTTTCTTACAAAAGTAGCACATTTTGCACCAAATCTGCAATAAAAAAAATAGGAGTTCCCATTTCAGATTTCAAAAGCACCTCCTCCCCTCCTGCTTCCGGGGTAGTGCAGGGAGTCGAGCTTTACGTTCATCGATGTCCCTCTTCGGCGTGAACAACTTTTATTACAACATTTCAAATCAGATATGTATTTTCCCAAATATTCCGAAAAACAGTTTTAAGTGCTTCACCGTGCATAATTAAGGCCATGACAGGCCATTGATCCCTTAGTGCATATGTACACCACGTTCTGGCTCATACATTAATGCCATCAACACTTCTACGTATATCTGAATCAAAACAATTGTGAACACCCAAAATGTGTTTTCACGGATCGCCACTGATTACTGGTATTACTGCTATAACACAAATAATAATCTGAAATTACTCCCCCCCCCCCCCCCGTCCTCGGCAGAAAGTTTTATTCAAACACTGAAGCCGCGCGGGAGTAGCCGAGCGGTCTGGAGCGCCAAGTTGAGGGTCGGGAGCCCCCCCTCCCGCATCGTAGTTTCGAATCCTCCCTCGGGCATGGGTGTGTGTGTTGTCCTTAGGTTCGTTTAATTTAGTTTCAGTAGTTTGTAAGTCTAGGGACTTATGACCAAAGTAGTTTGGTCCCATACAATTACAAACATTTGAACAAATACTAAATCTGTGCGTTCAATCAATCTTTCAACTATAATAACCGTTGTCGTTTCGTATGATTCACAGTCGAGAAATATAATGCAGTAGCCGCAGAGGAATCAGAACTGTTGACATCCTTCCACGATAGCTCGCTCCTGCATGTGCAGCATGCCCCTCGACCCCTGGCCAACGAGAAAGACAGGCCGCGGCGCGCACGTCACACGTGCTCAAGATAGTCCTGAGTCAGCGCAATCACCAGCTGGCTGGCTGCTCGCTGGGGCACCGCGGCCAGCACGTCAGCTAGCGATCGCGATGGCTCTGGCCAGTCTTCATCACGTGACGTGACGTGCGCTCCCCGGCCTGTCTTTCTCGTTGGCGACGAGTAGGTCCTGTTGACGTGCACCACATGACATGTTTTACTTCGCGCTTTAAACCTTGCAATAGTAACGTATTTTCCATAACACAGATTAACAAAGGTGTCAAGGGGGCTACTTTGTGCCATTCCAACACACTTGATGAGGTGTATTACCAAGCAACACCACCTACAGAAAATGCCGTGGCGCTCTCGTGTGACGTCATGCAGAGTAGGCTGCGCGCGCGTATCTGATTGGGTAGCCGCTGGAGCACGGCCCACTATGCCGAAGCAGCCAGCCAGTCAGCGACACGTGCGCAGCCTACGCTACATGACGTCATACGAGAGCTCCGCGGCCTTCTTTCTATGTGGTGTTGGTCCGGGGCGGGGACACATTACGATCAGCACAAAAAATTTAAAAATTAAATTTTCGTTTATTATTCTTGATTTATAGTCAAAATAAACTAACATTTTATTGTAAATGCGGTCACTACACTAAGAGTAATCACTATGGCATCCATTGTAAAGGTCGATAAATCAAATAATTTGTTCAGAATTTTACGATATAATTTAGATGTTAGATAGAAAGTAGTGCCCTGCCCTCCACTCCTTGGTGCTGCAGGCTGCTACACCCCGCGACAGAATGCGCGCGTCCGCATCAGCTGGTGGCAGCGCCCGCGCCCTTGAACTCCGGATGTCATAAAAAGCCGGGAGCCCTGCCGCCGGCCGTAAAGAGTCCATCGGCCGGCCGCGGCCGTTCCGGCAGCGCTGCTGTCGCTGTGACGTCACGCCTCGGCGCCGCTGCCCGCCTCGCGATTCTCGCTCCGCCGTCCTCTTTATTTATTTTCTTCCCCCTCCTAACGCGGACTGCAGCGAGGTTATTTTTAGCACCTACACACAGCCACGTGAGGACGAGGGGCACCACCAGCTGTTGTTTCGGAAAGTCGCGCATTAAATGCCGGAGAATGCGTTGCTATCAAATGCCGGTCCACATTCGCGGCAACTCGTGGAACTGACCGCGACAACGCACGATTCGTAACATTTTGCCGCAAACGGTCATATTACAAGTTTGGGACCTTACAGAATGAACATCTTTATTTTTGTTAACACTAATAGATTTTGTAGGTCAGGAATTTCCTTTCTTTTATTTATTTTTCTTTTTTTTTAAAGGAAAGAAAAAGTCGCTGGTTACGAGTGCAACGTTGTAATTACTTGAACTTTAGCGCTATAAAAGACTTGAGTACAGTTTTAGTATTTGTGACATTCCCGCTTCATTTCGCTAAGAGTATTTTTACTTTTCTCTAAATTCTATATTTATCATATGAAAACATTAATTAACAAATATTGAATGATATTTGAAAAAATAACTTCTAAAATGAGCTGCTCGTCCAGGCTTTGAAGCCCCGGAGTATCTTTACCTGCTAATGTGCTGCCGTGCTGGTGTGGCCATTGTGATCATCTACGGCTGACAGATTGGAAGGCTACAATATCATGAAAAATAAATAAATAAATAAAAATAAATCGAAAAGTTGAGATTCTGGAATTGTTGTCGGGAGAAACAAACAATGTGAATAAAAATACTATTTTTAACTTTACAATTAGTACCTACAAAACGACATAATACTATTGGCAGATAATAATTAATTTGCATTTAATTTCTACGTCCACTCTTTTATTTGGTATTGAATTTTACAGAGTCCATCAATTTCGTTCGTATAATAGTTATTGTGAAACGATTTAAATTTCAAACAGCCGCCGCGCGGGAATAGCCATGCGGTCTGACCAGTCACGTTACGGATAGCGTGGCCGCTCCCCATCGTAGGTTCTAGTCCTTCATAGGGCATGTGTGTTTGTGTTGTCCTTAGCGTCAGTTAGTTTAAGTAGTTAGTAAGTCTAATAACCGATGACCTACTCAGTTTGGTCCCTTAGCTTTACAAACATTTGATCATTTTTTTTAATTACAAACAATTTGCATAAAAGTTCGTCGTAATTATTAAGTCCGCTCCGTATGTAAAGATCAACGAGACATCCCTCATGCAGAGGACGACACAAATGATATGGTTTTTGTCGTCTAACATGTTCCAGTGTTTCGGAAGATGTTTGTTCTGTTCGCCACCGAACTGAATGAAAGTGCGTGGTACATTCAAATTATTGTTTCCACGGAAATTACAAGGCGCTGACTGTCGGAAAATTCTGTATGTTGTCTAGAGTCTTCTGAAAACGCCATAACGAAGTTATGGTTCGGGATGTCCATCAGTTTGAGATACGATGGGGTTTCTATTTAAAATCACTTAACTTATATTTACAATAGCCTTGCCGCCCCCCCTCCCCCCCCCCCCAAAAAAAAAAACATATGCTCTGTATTCGCCATTGACCTGAGCGGATTTCTTCGCGAGACCAGTTTTCCAAACGAGTCGTCATTTACTTATTACTAGCGCCTCAGGTGACGGGTGGCTGAATCCTCGCACAGTTACCAATCGCATGTATGAGAACTAACGCACTACTACTTAATGCATCAAAGACGACATAACAGGAATATCAACCTTGAACCTTGCTTTGCTTCTCGCATGAAAATGACTCCCAATTTCTTATTTAATATTTGCATTTCATAATAAATAGAGAAGAGAACTTTAAGAGAAGTGAATAACAGTTGCTAACGACGGTGGACTTAGGGTCTTCACGTTTGCGAGACATTCACACTATAATTTCACTTTTCAATGGGCGCGGTCGATATCCTTCTCTATCCCTGACAAAAACTATGCGAGTGAATGCTCCGTCTCTAAGGACCATGCCCGAGGGCCGGCCGCGGTGGCCGAGGGGACTGAGGCGCTCCAGTCACGGTGTGCACGGCCACTACGGTCGGGGGTTCGAATCCCCCCTCGGGCATGGATATTTGTGACGTCCTTAGTTGTAGTTAGTTCATAAGTAGTTTGTAAGCTTAGGGACTGATGACCCCGCAGTTAAGTCCCTTAAGCTTAACAAACATTTGAACATCTCTAATGACCATGATGTCGATGGAACCATAATCTTCCTTCCTTCCTTCTTCCAATTCTGCACGCTCCGTGATACGACAAGCACCGTGCCATTGTCTGACCAGAAGTCACTCCTAGTCAATCACAAAGTAATTGTAAACGAAGTCCAGATATCAAATGTTCGCCGGGCGGGTGTACCGAGCGGTCTGGACCACCACGTTGCTGATCGCGCGGTCTCCCGCTTCGGAGGTTCGAATCCTCCCTCTGGCATGGATGTTTGTGTTGTCTTTAGTAGAAGTTAGTTTATAAGTAGTTTGTAAGTTTAGAGACTGATGACCCCGCAGTTAAGTCACATAAGCTTAACAAACATATGAACATTTGAATTTATCAAATGTTCAAATGTTTGTAAAACTTTTGAGGCTTAACTACTCTGGTCATTAGTCCCTAGGCTTAAAAATTACTTCAACTTACGCTAAGGACAAAAAACACACCCATGTCCCATGGAGGACTCGAACCTCCGACGGCGAGCAGCGGAGCGCTCCGCAGCTAGGCGCCTTGGAACGCTCGGCCACTCCACCGCAGCGTACAACGTTAAATGTGTGTATATAAAGGTCATTTCACTCCGAAGTACTGTATCTCGAGCTACGTCCTCGGAAGACGTCGCAGATATATCTCGTAAAGTAATCAAATAAGCCATTTCAGACTGACTTAGCTGGTTTCGTGTGCAGTCATGATACGTGATGTTGTATCCAATGTGGCACACAGCAATTAACATTAGGTGTGGGCTTAAACAAAACAATTTATTTCCAACAAGTGTGGTAACACAATCTGTAACACAAAGGTTTGTTGGTGCCAGGCAGCAGAGTGAAGTCCATAACAGAGTCCCAATCGAGTCGGTTGAAGAGTAGCGTGGCGTCCTGATAGCGTGAAGGCGACGATCAGCACGAGACTGCCGGAGGCGGTCGAGCGTGGGCTTATAAACGCCGGGTGGCGTAGGAATACGCCCGCTATAACCGCGTCAGCTGTGGCGTGTTAGCTTGCGATTGGTGCGGCCTCAGCGGAGAGCTACATTGCGAGGCGACGCCGGCCGCGGTTGCCACGGAGTGGCGGAAGCACTGTATGTGCCGGCGCTGGTGGCTGTACGGGGCTGCCATGTGCCGGCGGGAGAAGAGAGGCGCCCTCTGCGGGCAACCTGCGGCAGGCGCCACGGTGCGGGCATTGTCGATATCACACATGATAATGCCCATCTCCAGCTATGCCAGCTTTGCCGCATATCTCGGCTTGCTCATGCGCACTGTACTGTACTGCAATCCACGTGCAATATAATGTAAGAGTGATGGAAAACATAGCTCATAATACATAGCTTTCGGTAAGAGGAAACGTATTTTCGACTCAGTTTCCTTTCGATGTGCATACTGAAACGTCTTCCAGTGACCTATCACAGCGCTCGAGCTACGTCTTTGGAAGACGTCGCAGTAGGTAGCACGTAACATAATTCGAGATACGTACCCTTCAAATCGAAACCTGTGTATTAAGAGCTACGTTTTATATCCAATCGTAGTATTTGCCAGCACAGAGCGCGTGGTTTTTTGATGTAGTGTAGTGCGCATGAGCAAGCCGAGATACGCAGTGACTCACGTAGCTGCAGGTACGCGTTTAGGCTGTTTTCCTGTATTTAAAATATGGTTCGTTTTGTTGTTATTATGAATTATTATAACACAAATAGTATTTCCAATCATTATTCTTACAAAATATCTGTTACTTTCATGTAAATAAAGCTAAAAAAATCATTAAATTTCAAAATTAAATCACGTGATCGAAAACACGTTGTTATTGGCTGAAGCTCTGGTGACGTAACATGACATTATGAAAACGGAAGCTATGAATGTATTATAGCATGTCAGCGAATTTTACGAAATTTTCCTTACTTTCTCTGTGTACGGTGTAGTTTTTTGATGATGTCAAACACATTTACAATTTACGCATAGGAATCGAAAATAATTTAGTGAAGGCAAATAGTGCAAACCTTCCAGAAGCTGATGCGTTTATATTATGTGCTTTCTTAATAAATAAATAAATGAAATAAAAAATAAGAAAATAAATTGCAGACATTTACATGCAGGAAATAAGAAACGCGAAAACGGCAATGTAGGTAAAACATACCTACTTTTTACAGCTGATTATTGCAGTGATGTTTTTATGCCATTTGAAAAAAAAAAAGTACTCACTCGTGTCAACAGACTGGCCCTAAAATCTTTAAATTATGCAATGCAACATGCAGTTAAGGGAGTAATTTCATTTTTACGTGCTCTGATATTGTAGGAAGTTATAACACCAAAAACTGTAGAATACAGCAAAATACCTTACGTGTAGTTATACAGTTATGGCAGACGTCTAGAATATGGCCAGAGCATCATTAGCGACGCTTCCGTATCCCCCATAGGTTGGTAACGCACACTTCGAGTAGCCGTAAATGCCATGAAGAAATTTATAATGCTGTTTCTGGACTATGATTGTCAGTTTCTCGTATGTACCTTTGTCCACTCAGTTAAACTGCCCTCGTAAAACGAAGATCTCATGACAATACATTTCTATTGTCATGTAATGCCAACGTCACGTGATTGCCGCCATTCAGCACCCTTTGCAAATACACTATACACAAATTTTCTTAGTTCTAGACGCAAAATTGCATTAATAGCAATACTCTCACCCCATTTATAAATCAAATCTTCAAATGGGACATAACTGCAGTATTCGTCGGTCCCTACACTTACAAACTAGTTAAGCTAACTTATCCTAAGAACAACACACACACCCATGCCCGAGGGAGGACTCTAAACTCTGACGACGAAGGGCCGCGAGCAACGCAGCAAGGCAACTTAGCGCACGCGGCTATTTCACCGTGGCCATGTATAAATGAAGATTAATAAAAATATCCTACAGACACACTCTCCTTGTAAGTCAACCTAACAGAAGTGTTTCGGCCTTCCGGTCTGACGTCGTTCGCGTAGTTCGGCTAGTTAATCAAGTGAACTAAATGAACTGAACTATTTCAGTCTGCCGATACGCCTTAGTTCGCGCAATTTTGAACTAGTTCATCGACTGAACTAAGTGAACTATTCCGGTTTTCCGATCCGATGGGGGTGGGGTGTATTTAGTATCGAGGGAAGAAATTCTTGAGCATGCGCCTTCTAATATCCAGTAGATCGGGAGAGCAAGCAGTAAAAGAACTACAGTTCAACAAAGTGAACTAAAATGAATTATTGTTCATTTCATGGAATAGTTCAGTTGAACTAGTTCGTTCACGAAGTACACATCCCTACGAGATACATTACGACAGTGTGAAAGGACCTTAATGCTATCTTTATGTTTTGAGGCGGTGTGGGGGGTAAACAGTAAAGGGATGAGCCCTACTGTTGCTTCCGCACTACAGAGAGAGACTGCGTATTCGACTATTCGTCAGCAGGGCGGCGGCGGTTGCTTCTGTCTCCCGGCAGTTGCTTCTCCCCTCCCCTCTTCCCACTGCCAAAGCCTGCCCGCTCCGTCTCCCTGGCAACTCCTGACAGCGCACCACGGCGTAACAACCAACGGCAGTCCCAGTCCGTTTCACGCGCTCCAGCAGCAATAACGCCTCTATCCCGACTAACTCCACGGTCTGGTGGAACCGCCGCTGGCTCTCCCGGGTAGTGTGTATAAAGGACTGGCCCGAGGTCTCGAGTCTTAAATAGAGCAACTGCACGAACAGCGATACAAAATACAGTGTCCGTAATGAAATCAATCTCCTTCAGACATTTACATTTATTGAATTGCTTAAACGTGGACACTGCATATCGTATTTAAAGCCAAAGGCGCGTGTCATTTGTAATGAACGTCTGTCGCTGCGCAGAAATTACGTAATGGAATGTAGGAGCAGTTGTGGGAAGTACTTTGTGGCGTATGGAAGTTTGGGTCGATCCGGCAGACGTGCGTGGATAGCGTAATGGTTACCTCGACTTCTAAAGGAAAGCGGGAAATCCGGGTTCGAATGCCAGGTCGGCACAAATTTTCGTTTGTCACCAATGATGTTGATTCATATTCGCAATTTTTTTTTTGTATTCTTGACAGCTCTAGTCGCCGCATTGTTAAACGCGGACGCTTCACATCGTATTTTCTGTACCAAGCCAGTGGTATACTCAGATTCACTAAATTAAGATACCACCCAAAATATGAGTACTTGCCTTAAACATGGAAACAGTTTGATAATTCCTCACAGCTGCTGATGTTTTGGGATGCTGATCGGAATGAACAGTTTTTATTTTAACAGAGCTTATCCGCCTCCCCCCCCCCCAATAAATTATCTATGCCACTGCTGAAAGTTGCAACAATATAAACGAAATTACGGGGCTGCTCCCTCCGAAGGTTTGAGTCTTCCCTCGGGCATGGGAAGGAAGGAAGCTTAGGGTTTAACGTCCCGACGACAGCGTGGTCATTAGAGACGGAGCTTACGCTCGGAGTTTTTGGGTAAGGATGGGGAAGGAAATCGGCCGTGGCCTTTGAAAGGAACCATCCCGGCATTTGCCTGGGGTGATCCTCGGGCATGGGTGTGAGTGTGTGTGTGTTGTCCTTAGGTTGTTTTAAATAGTTTGTAAGCCTAGCGCTTGATCACCACAGTAGTTTGGTCCCATAGATTTATATGCATTTGAACATTTTAAAAGATTTTTTTCGAACAAACGGAAGAAAAGCATGAGATTTTCCCGTGGTATCCTCTTCGTTCTCTACTTCCTAGGTCTTGCTTGTAACTGAGAGTGCCTTATTTATCTGCCAGGTAGGATACACATTTTCTGGACACGCTTGCAGGCGAACGAGCTTTTGAGGTAGGCTGTCTGTATCAGAGACTGTGTGAGCTCACCCATAGTTTGCGACGGGTGGTGACAAACCGAAGCCTGGAAATACAAGTCAGTATGATAAACTGAATGCCTCAGAGAACCGTCATTTTTCCGTCTATCCGCGCGGTGATGGCCGAGCGATTCTAGGTGCATGTCGAAGACTGCGAGGCCGCTCCCGCAGGAGGTTCTAGTCCTCGGTAGGGCATGTGTGTGTGTGTGTGTGTGTGTGTGTGTGTGTGTGTGTGTGTGTGTGTGTGGTATCCTTAGGTTAGTGTAAGTAGTTTATAAGCCTAGGGACTGATGATCACAATAGTTTTGTATCACAGATTTACATTTAAACATTTGACCTTCCGTCTAAGCAAAACATACAAAAAAGGCATCTTTCTCTGCTTACATGATGAAGCGGATGTTATTATGGAGTTGAGATGATGCATAGAGAGGATCCTCCATGGACAAGATAAATTAATGGATTGTTACGTAGGAGGGAGGCAACGGCATATCACCTCCAAACAGGAGCATGGCTAGCAAAGCAAAGTGGTGTTCAAACAAATCTTCGGCGGATTGTTGACAGCTCCACCTTTTCCTTAAATCATCGCCGCTCCCTTCACAGTAACATCCACTTCATTGAAGAAGTAGAGAAATATACCTTTTTGGATGTTCTAGTTACACGGAAGAAATAGGCTTCTCTCGGCACTCGGTTTATCGAAGCCAACTCATGTTGTTGTTCTGGTCTTCAGACCGGAGACTGGTTTGATTCAGCTCTCCACCCTATACTATCCTTAGCAAGCCTCTTCATGTCCTCATAAGAACGGCAACCCACATCCATATGAATTTGCTTACTATATTCGTCTCTTCGTCTCCCTCTGCAATTTTTCTCCCACATACGTCACTGCAATGCTAAATTCACGATTCCTTCATGTCTAAGAATGTGTCCTACCAATCGATCCCTTATTTTAATCAAGGTATGCCAAAAATTCCTTTTCTCCCCAATTCTGTTCAGTATCTCTTCATTAGTTCCCGATCTACCCTCCGAATCTTCAGCATTTTTCTGGAGCACCACATTTCAAAAGCCCCAGTCGTCTTTCTCTCTAAACTATTTATCGTCCAAGTCAAAATTCCACATGCATGCCTTCTGAAAGGACTTCCTTACACTTAAATTAAATTTCTCTTTTTCAAAAATGCTTTTCTTCCCATTGTCATCCTACATTTTATATCCTTTGCACTACGACCGTCATATGTTATTTTACTACCCAAGTAACAAAACTTATCTACCACCTGTATTGTTTCGTTACCTAATCTAATTCCTTCAGTGCCCCCTTATTTTCTTAGACTAAATTCCATTACCCTTGTTAATGTTCATCTTATACGTTCCATTCAACACACTGTCCTTTCCGTTCAACTGCTCTTCCAGATCCTTTTCTGTCTCTGACAGAATTACAATGTCATCGACAAAAAACAATGTTTTTATTTCTTCACTCAAATGTTTTTAATTATATGGGACCAAACTACTTGACCATCAGTCCCAAGACTTACAAACTACTTACACTAACTTAAACTAACATAAGGACAACACACACATCCATGCCCGAGGGAGGATTAGAATATCCGACGCGGCCGGCCGCGGTGGCCGAGGGGACTGCGGCGCGTCAGTCACGGTCTGCACGGCCACTACGGTCCGGGGTTCGAATCCCCCCTCGGGCATGGATATTTGTGCCGTCCTAGTTCGTAAGTAGTTCATAAGTAGTTTGTAAGTTTAGGCACTGATGACCCCGTAGTTAAGTCCCATAAGCTTAACAAACATTAGAACATTTTTGAAGGAAGTGGAGGAAGATGCGATAGGAAATATGATACTGCGAGAAAAAATTGACAGAGCGCTGAAGGTTTTGAGTCGAAACAAGGCCCCTGGAGTAGATGATATTCCGTCTGGAGTGCTGATATCGTTAGGAGAGCCAGTCATGAAAAAATTGTTCCGCCTGGTATGCAAGCTGTATGAGACAGGGGAAATACCCTCAGACTTCAAGAAGAATATAGTAATTCCAATTCCAAAGACAGCAAGTGCAGACAAATGTGAAAATTAGAGAACTAACAGTTTAATAAGTCACGGTTGCAAAATACTGACACGAATAATTTACAGACGAATGGAAAAACTTGTGGCATCCGACCTCGGGGAAGATCGGTTTGAATTTAGGAGAAATGTAGGAACACGGGAGGCAATACTCACATTACTTATCTTAGAAGATAGGCTAAGAAAGGGCAAACATACGTTTTTAGCGTTTGTAGATTTAGAGAAAGCTTTTAACAATGTCAACTAGAAAAAAGTTTAAAATTCTGAAGGTAGCAGGGGTCAAATATAGGGAGCGTAGAGGTATATTCAACCTATACAAAAACCAGACAGGAATTATTAGAGTTGAAGGGCATGAAAGGGTCGCAGAGGTTTGGAAGGGAGTAAGACAGGGTTGTAGCCTTTCCCCAATGTTGTTCAATCTGTACATTTAGCAAGCGGTGAAAGAATGCAAGGAGAAATTTGGAGAGGGAATTAAAGTTTAGGGAGAAGAAATAAAAAGTTTGCAGGTTGCCGATGACATAATAATTTTGTCAGAGACTGCAAAGAATCTGGAAGAACAATTGAATGGTATGGACAGTGTCTTGAATGGAAGATATAAGACGAACATGAACAAGAGTAAAACGAGAGTAATGGAATGTATTGTCATAAAATCAGGCGATGCTGAAGGAATTAGATTAGGTAATGAGACAATAAAAGTAGTAGATGAATTTTGTTGTTTGGGTAGCAAGATAACTTCTGATGGCCGAAGTAAAGGAGATATAAAATGTAGATTGGCTATGGGAAGAAAAGCGTGTCTAAAGAAGCGAAACTTGTTAACATCCGATATTAATTTAAATGTTAGGAAGTCCTTTCTGAAAGCATTTGTCTGGAGAGTAGCATTGTATGGTAGTGAAACGTGGACGATAAGGAGTTCAGGTAAAAAGATGATAGAAGCTTTTGAAATGTGATGCTACAGACGAATGGTGAAAATTAGATGGGTAGATCACTAATGAGGAAGTGCTTAACCGTATTGGGGAGAAAAGGAGTTTCTGGCATATCCTGATTAACAAAAGGGATAGATTGGTTGGACACATTCTGAGACATCAAGGAATTGTCAGCTTAGCATTAGAAGGAAGTGTATGGGGTAAAAATCGTAGGGGGAGACCGAGGGAGGAATAAAGTAAGCAGATTCAAAAGGATGTAGGTTGTCGAACGTATTCTCAGATGGACAGTCTTGCACACGACAGGGTAGCGTGGAGAGCTGCATCAAACCAGTCTGCGGACTGAAGATCACAACAACAACAGAAAAGCTCGCGTTGCTAGCGATGAGGTGCAGGGGGAAGTGGTAATGCGGGCTTGCGCGCTGGTGCACGTGTGCGCTGGTGGAGTGTCTGCACGTGCGCACCTGTTAGTGTAGCGGCGCGTGCCGCAAAGCCCGCGGCTTACCCGCGGCTCCAGCCATTGATGCCGACAAATATTCGCCGTGGGAAAGATGCCACTTGCCACACGTGCCCTAATCACGTTGTAATTGAAGGATCAAAATGAGTGCGCCCAACATAAGCACCGCTCCCTCTACATTGATCTTCTTTGCTCCCAATATCTCTTGAACAAATTTTCACAGTTTTTCGTGTCTCAAAGAACGGTTTTCGACCGCGGGGATATTACTTTAATGGCATCTGTCATTTAGCAATGACAGTCTCAGATAGGCTTAAAATGCCCCTTTTCAAAAAGCCTGTCAGAAACAAAACTTTTTCCAATAGAGTAACTTTATGTAACTTGATTCCGTAACGGATATTGGACCAGCCCACCGCGGTATTGCAATAAAATAAAAAATTTCAACTTGGTGGGCGATATGAAATATTTATTTTACAAATATTCACATACCTATTTCATTCCTATGATGGAACATAATCAGTTCAGATTGTAAGTCATGATGACTCATGTACTCCGCATAAAACAATCAATTGTATTATCCGTAAAAAATTAAAATGTCTTTCTGGTACATGTCATAAGTTTAAATTTTTAAGACCTTTTAATTCTTTTATGGATATGATCATTGACCGTTTTACGCAGAGTACATGAGTCAACATGACTTACAATCTGCACTGATGATGTTCCATCACAGGAATGAAATCGACATGTGAATTTTTGTAAAATAAATATTTCATATCGCCCACCAAACTGAAATTTCTTATTTTATTTTAAAGTAACTTTACTTGTCAAAGTTAAATTGTAGCATGTAACATCTGCAGATAAAAAAAAAAAGTTTTTCAAATACAAGAGCCGCGCGGGAATGGCCATGAGCTCTAAGGTGTTATATCATGGATTGCGCGGCCGCTCCAGCTGGAGGTTCGAATCCTCTCTTGGACGTGTGTGTGTGTGTGTGTGTGTGTGTGTGTGTGTGTGTTGTCCTTAGCGTAAATTAGTTTAAGGAGTTTGTAAGTATAGGGACAGATGACCTGAGCAGTTTACTTAGGTTTACATACATTTAATTTTATTCAAATACGCACTGATATTCTTCGAATCCTCTCTTCTACACGGTACAGGACCCGTACCGTCGAGAAATATGGCTTTCCTCTCCTTGCTACACATTCCACTCCAATTGCACACCTCCAACCCCGACTCTATATATGAGAGGCTAGCTTTATTATGTAGCGTTACCTGGCTATTTATTTCTTCCTATCTCCCCCTCCTTCCTCTCTGTCTGTGCCCTCTTTCCCCAGCATATAAAACTATAACACGCATCTCCTAACATTCATGGTCATCAGTAAAATGGTGTACAAGCTTGTTGTAAAGATAATACCAGACGAATATCTAAAAGTTATTTTTATATGTTCCGAGAATAGGAGTTTTTCTGGATATAGGATACGCTTTTTCCTTTCCTGTACTCCTCACAAAAATCAAATGTTTGTAATTCTGTGGGACCAAACTAGGTTGGTCGTAAGTTCCTAGCTTATAAACTACTTAAACTAAGTTAAACAAACCTAAGGAGAAAACACACATCCATGCCCAAGGCGGGATTCGAACCCCCGACGTAGGAGAGGCTGCGCGATCCGTAACGTGGCGCTGCAGACCGCTCGGCTACTCCCGCGCGGCTTCTCCTAACAAGTGTGTGCCAAATTGCCGCGCAGGAGTGGTCGGGCGCTTTAAGGCGCCTTGCTGCGGAATGCGCGTCTCTCCCCGTCGGCGGTTCGAATCCTCCCTAGGGTATGCGTGACTCATAAACCTTATGGTATGCACTTTCAGCACATGTTTATTTAGACTTCTCTCAAAATATTCGACCCCTATTTTAACATCCTGTATTACCTAATTTTCTACGTATCCACTCACCCAACCACTTACAGTAACCAAGAACAGCTACTCAGCCACCTGCAGGGCCCTGTCAAGTCGTGATCATCATCATATTAATCAACACAATTAAAATATTCAAAAAAATTAAATGTTTGTAGAGCTTATGGGACTTAACTACGGGGTCATCAGTCCCTAAACTTACAAACTACTTATGAACTAGCTACAACTAAGGACGGCACAAATATCCATGCCCGAGGAGGGATTCGAACCCCCGCCCGTAGTGGCCGTGCAGACCGTGACTGTAGCGCCGCAGTCCCCTTGGCCACCGCGGCCGGCAATTAAAATATTCCAATCAGTTGTTTAGCAAACCAAATGTTCAAATGTTTGTAAACCTATTGGACCAAACTGCTATGGTAATCAGTCCATAGACTTACAAACTACTTAAACTAATTTACACTAAGGACATCACACACACCCATACCCGAGGGAGGACTCGAACCTCAGATCGGACTGGCCGCTCAGTCCGTAGCATGAAGCCTTAGACCACGCGGCCATCCCGCGGGGCGGTGTAAGACGTATTTTATGTAGTTTCTCGACGATAGGAATGACTTCATTTACAACTTCATATCGCACGGCTCTAACTTTAGAAGGAAGCACTCTGTTGTGGACATTCTTCCATATTTTCCTCCAAAGAAAGTTTAAGTATTTCCTGTTAATCGGGCGCGGCGTCTGGTTGGAAGTCACTGCACGGTACATTTAATTTGTTTTGTGATCTTCCTTTATGTAACTTTGTTCGAAGTAGTAGTGGCGAACGGTTATTTATATGAGCTACATTTAACGGTGGTGTTCTGTCACCTGGGTCCAGACAAGCTACCGAGGCACACACTTGTTGCTGAACAGACCAACTTTGTTGCGATATGGTTTGTGATGTCGTAAAGACATCGAGCCCTCCAAGTGCATACTATGCCTGTCATCACGCTTGGTGGTGTAACCTCGTGGGTGCACTCCATCCCGTAAGTTCGACGTTCCGTCCTGCATCCAGCTAGTACAGATACACATCACCAGTTACTCGGTTATGTTCGACTCTATCACCGATTCCTCTGAAGGACAACACAAATTCATGTAGATAAATATTCCTCCTCAAAAACGCCTGCTATCTTCTACGAACCATGCTGAGGCTGCTAGCGCAAAACAACCGCAGGAAAGAGCAGTTCCAGCAGGTCTACACGGCCGTCTGTTCCCCGTTCGTACAGCGCCTTCAGGGGTCGCTACTGGCACTCGTCATGTGCGCCTGCTCTGAAATGCTAATCAGGCCCATCTGTCGTCGCAACAAATATCACCTAATCTGGATGCTTCCTTCGGAGTGTTCCACCACTACGCGTGATGGCAGGCATAGTGTGCACTTGCTAGTGGTCGATGTCTCTATCACATCGCGAACCATACCGCAACAAATTCGGTCTGTTCTGCAACACGCGTGTGGATCGGTAGCTTGTCTCGACCCAGGTGACATAACACCACCGAGAAACGTACCTCATATAAACAACTAACTAGCATACGTTCGCCACTACCACTTGGAACAAAATTACGTAAAGGAAGTTCACAAAACCAATAAAGACTTCCAACCAGCCGCCGCACCAGATTAACAGGAAGTACTCAAACTTTATTTGGGGGAACATATGAAAGAATGTCCATGACAGACTGCTTCCTGCTAGAGCCGTGTGGTATGAAGTTGTAAATGAAGTCATTCCTAACGGCGAGAAAGTACATACAATTGATCTTAGACCGCCGCGCGCATGTGTGTGTGTGTGTGTGTGTGTGTGTGTGTGTGTGTGTGTGTGTGTGTGTGTGTGTGTGTCTGTGTGTGTGTGTGTGTTGTCCTTAGTGTAAGTTAGTTTAGGTAGTATGTAAGTCCAGGGACTGATGACCATAGTAGTTTGGTCTAATAGTTTTACAAACATTTGTGTTGTGGATTGTTGCATGCTGCATGGCCAGCAGCACAGTAGAAGCACAGTCTAACATACATAGTCGCGACACTCACTGCAGTGAAAGTTGTTAACAACTGACAGCTGCAACGATACTAAAAACAGACGAATTTCAAAATGTTTGTAAATCTATGCGAACTAACTACTGCAGTTATCAGCCTCTAAGCTTACAGATTACTTAAACTGACCTAAGGACAACACACACATTAGTGGTGTCTTACGGGCCAACAAATAGGCCCTTAAAAGTTTACCACCAAAGTGTAAATAAATAAAGTGATTGTAAACAACCCTAATCTAGTCCTACTGGGAAGTCTAGAGCGTCCTTGACGATGGCACTTCCTCTACATTGTTCCATTAAAATAAATAAATAAAATAAAATAGAAACCCACACAAACACTCGCACGCACGCACACACACACACACACACACACACACACACACACACACAGACACACACTATGCCGAAGGAGGACTCGAACCTCTGACTGGAAGCAATCGCGCCCTCCGCAGCAAGGCGCCTTAGGCCGTTCGGACATTCATCCGCGGCAACCCAGACGACTTCCCCCCGACTCAGTGATATATAAATAACAACTTATTTATGAGGTAATATTTATGAATATGTGTATATGTGCAGCTTATTCCGCTGAAAGTAATAGAATATAAAGATACAAGGAACATAAATTTTTGTTACTGTCTGTTCTTACATTACAGGCACTTTCTTTGACGGGTAACAACTCAGTATGGAGTCTAATGACTCGAACATTGTTACACTTCACTCGTCTTTAGTTTAAACGCATATACTTGCCGTTTGTGATTCAGATGTAGCAACAGCTGTGGATTGGTTTCTGCTTTGTTCGGAAACTTTTTGTTTTCTCTACGTTTTATTACCATGCTTAAGGTTTTTCCTTCAGCGATAGCTGTGAAGGCTGATCTAATGCATTAAATGCATATAAGTTTCTTACGTTCAGCATGTTCTGATTTGAGTCGAATTGTAGTGAATAAACTTGACGTTTCTGAGTTGAAAACTGAAGTCTTTCAGCAAAAGACCAGGTCTTCTGTTGTTTATTATCCATTTTTTGTTAAGCTTATGGGACTTAACTACGGGGTCATCAGTTCCTAAACTTACAAACTACTTATGAACTACTTACGAACTACGACGGCACAAATACCCATGCCCGAGGAGGGATTCGAACCCCCGACCGTAGTGGCCGTGCTGACCGAGACTGGAGCGCCTCGGTCACCTCGGCCACCGAGGCCGGCACCATTTTTTTTTTTTTTTGTTCTTAATATTAAATGAATATCTTCATTAAAAAGTCGTGGATTTCGAGAGAATCTTAAACGAACTGTCCTACAATGTGCTATGTAATACCTTCCAATAGTTCTTAGGAAACATAATAAAGACAAATGTGGAGCTATTTCGTGTGTATTACGGATTAAGGAAATGCAAACCTACATTTCTAGCCTTTGTAGATTTGGAGAAAGCTTTTGGCAATGTTGAGTGGAATACTCTCTTCCAAATTCTGAAATCAGTAGGGGTAAAAAATAGGGAACGGTGGGTTTTTTACAATTTGTACAAAAACCAGACAGCAGCTGTTAGAGTCGAAGGGCATCAAAGAGACGCAGTGGTTGGGAAGGGAGTAAGAGAGGGTTGTAGCCTTTCTCCGATGTTAGTCAATTTGTACATTGAGCAAGCTGGAAGGAAAGCAAGGAGAAATTTGGAGAAGGAATTAGAGTTCAGGATGAAAAAAAAATCATTTTGCTGATGACATTGTAGTTCTGTCAGAGAAAGCAAAAGACTTGGAAGAGCAATTGAACGGAATGGACAGTGTCTAGAAATTAGGGTATAAGATGAACATTAACAAAAGCAAACCAAGGGTACTGCAATGCAGTCTAACAAAATCAGGCGATGCTGAAGGAATTAGGCCGGCCGCGGTGGCCGAGGGGACTGAGGCGCTCCAGTCACGGTCTGCACGGCCACTACGGTCGGGGTTCGAATCCCCCCTCGGGCATGGATATTTGTGCCGTCCATAGTCTTAGCTAGTTCATAAGTAGTTTGTAAGCTTAGGGACTGAAGACCCCGTAGTTAAGTCCCATAAGTTCTACAAACATTTGAACATATTGAATTTGAAGGAATTAGATTACGTAACGAAACAATAAAGGTGGTAGATGAGTTTTGTTACTTGGGCAGTAAAATAACATATGATGGTCGCAGTACAGAGTATATAAATTGCATAATGGAAATGGGAGGAAAAGCTGTTTTGAAAAAGATATATTTATTAACATCGAATATTACTCTGAGCGTAAGGAAGTTTTTTATGAAGGCATTTGTGTGGAGTGTTGCTTTGTACAGAAGTGAAACATGGACCATAAATAGTACAGACAGAAAGGGGATGGAGTCTTTTGAAATGTGGTGCTACAGAAGAATGTCGAAGATTAGGTGGGTAGACCACGTAAATAATGAGGTACTGAATAGAATCGGGGATAAAAGGTATTTCCGGCATACCTTGACTAAAAGAAGAGATCGATTGGTAGGACACAGTCTTAGCCACGAAGAAATAGTGCATTTGGCATTGGAGGGAAGTGTGTGGGGTAAAAATCGCAGAGGGAGACCAAGAGACGAATACAGTAAACAGATTCAGATGGACGTGGGTTGCGGTTTTTATAAGGAAATGAAGATGATTGCTCAGGATAGAGTTGGGTAGAGAACTGCATCAAACCAGACTGCAAAATACCGATTTTTATGGCGCGAAATACCTTCCATATTGTAAAAAGTACGTTAATATTAATTGAAACGGAACTATTAACGCTCTTGCAATTACGTATGTAGAAAAGTACGTCACCTGCCGCTTGGAGCGCAGCTGTCATGGTGTATAACAAAAATCAAATGTTGAAATGTTTCTAAATCTATATGACATAATTGCTTTGGTTATTAGTCTCTAAGCTTACAAACTACTTCACCTAAGTTAAAACACACACCCATGACCCATGCTTTGGTTATTAGTCTCTAAGCTTACAAACTACTTCACCTAAGTTAAAGCACACACCCATGACCCAGGGAGGACTCGAACCTCCGCAGCGAGGCGCCTTAGACCGCTCGGCTACTTCACCGCGGCAACAAAACTCAGTGGGCGTGTCCTGACATGTATACGTTAGAGTCTAGCGTGACCAGACGTCCAGTATTTTACGGGATCGTTCATTATTTAGCCGACGTTTCCGTTGGCCCGACAAAATAAATACGGGACGTATACAGGGTGTCCACACCTATCTTGCTCATCCAAAATATCTCTGGAACAATAACAGCTATTGTAAAACCACTTTCACCGGTATCAATGCAAGGTTGAGGCACATGAATGTACATATTTTGAAACGGTCTAAAACGAAAGGAAATGTGTTTTTTTCTAACACAAACTTATGTTTTTTTTTTTTTTGTAAATGGAGGCACTATATTATTTCATCAGCAATCTATAACATGACAAATCACAGAAAAAATGGCGTTGATTGCATCGCAATACGCCAATTATATCCCAAGATATTGCGAAGCGAAGTTGACGCTTGGACTACGCGAAACGCGCGGCTAGCGCACGTCCAGAGACTCAGGCGAGAATCCCATGCTACATCTCGGGATGTAATTGGCGTATTGCGATGCAATCAATGGCATCGTTTATGTGGTTTGTCATGCTATAGATTGCTGATGAAATAATATAGGGTGTCCATTGAAAAACACAAAAGTTTGTGTTAAAAAACAAATTTCCTTTCGTTTTAGAATGTTTCTAATCTAATGTTCTAATGTTTGTATAGTTTATGGGACTTAACTACGGGGTCATCAGTCCCTAAACTTACAAACTACTTATGAACTATCTACGAACTAGGACGGCACAAATATCCATGCCCGAGGGGGGATTCGAACCCCCGACCGTAGTGGCCGTGCAGACCGTGACTGGAGCGCCTCAGTCTCCTCGTCAACCGCGGCTTGTTTCTAAAGAATGTAAAGTGTACGCATCTGGAAATCGCGGTCATAATCAAGCAATGAAGAAAACAGCTGTAAGTTAAGTGTGTCACGATTTCTGAATTTCTTTTGCTCGTTCTACAAAATCCTTTGGCATGACATGAGCACGCTTTCCAACTACAAAATTTTAGTCATCAATTAGTACACTAGAAGATGGTTGGTCGAAAGAGTCTGATTTCTTGGATATTTCAAGTTGGTTTCATGAGACGTTACCACTTCATATGCTTAAACCATCTAACTCGGTTCAGTTCAAATATCGTCTTCTTCCCAAGTCTGATCAGTAAAGTTTTAATACTTGACCAGAATTTGATGAAAATATTTTGAAAGAAAAACGTCAAGATCTGCTTTTTGAGGATACCTGGTACAAAAATTTGCTGTTAGTTTCTGGATTTGCACCGACTCCTCCAGGCACTAATATTGCTGCAGAAATAGCGTTCTCTATCACAAATAGTTAACGCACCGCAGAAACATATTAAGTGTGCAGACTATGAATGGTTGGTTTCATACTCTTTCATAAAATACTTTTCGTGTTGCGGTAATCCTCTTAAACTCGAAGGAAGGGTGAAATTTAGGCTTTAAAGTTCCGTCAACAGCGTAATCATTAGAGAAACTCACGATCGGATTTTTTAGTAATGATGGGGAAGGAAATCGGCTGTGCCCTTTCAATGGAACCATCACGCCATTTGCCTGGTCTTATTTAGGGAAATCACGGAAAACCTAAATCTGGATGGCCGGAAGTAGTTTTGAACCACTGTCCTCCCGAATGCAATGGTTTTTTTATACTGAAAAGTCGCACTTTCTGGACACAATACACAGCACTAAAAAAAATTGCACTGACGTGTTTTACGGCCCACATTAGATTTGTAGTTTTATAAGTTTTTGCAAACATTTTGGCCGGCTGCGGTGGCCGAGGGGACTGAGGCGCTTCAGTCACGGTCTGCACGGCCACTACGGTCGGGGGTTCGAATCTCTCCTCGGGCTTGGATATTTGTACCGTCCTTAGTTGTAGCTAGTTTATAAGTAGTTTGTAATTTTAGGGACTGATGACCCCGTAGTTAAGTCCCATAGACTCTACAAACATGTGAACATTTTTTTCAAACATTTTGGACCAAAATAATAATCTAAATAATAAAAAATTAATTAATAACAGTGCCCCTTGTAGGGAAAAAATGTAGGTACTGGCGGATTCCGAACCACCGACCTTCAGCGTCACTGTCCAACACATTGCCCACTACGCTACACCTAACAGTTAGGAATTGTGATCATTAATCTCATACTATTGATGACCGTTGTTAACTGATGCTAATATGGCATTTTAGACACTAGATTATCATTTATCGTACGAAGAACGACGTCTTTTTGTTAATTCTTCAGTGCGCCATTGCTTTGAAATGACAACGTGTAAGTTACAATAAGAAAATCATCAAATACGCAACAGAAGATGGCGTATGCCAGAGACAGTTCTGGGTAAGGATTGTCACATTACATCTGCGAACGGCTGGTTTTCGTTAATGTAATGAAGGGTGTCAAAACTCCGTTATTTTTGCATATATCTCTCAAACGATACGAGATATGAAAAAAACATAAGGGAACAAAGTTGTAGAGAATTTTCTCCTCTACAAATTATGTTATTCAATTTTCACGTCAGATGATCGGTTTATTTGCAATTAAAATTACATTACAAACGGCTTTTTTTGTATTACTAACGTATTTCTTGCCCGAAATATTTCAAAAAGCAAGGTTCTGGTCTCTGGTAGCCAACAATTATGTCCGTAAAATTTGGTGCCGATCGGTTGAACGGTTTGACCTAAAAAGTGGGAACACGTTACAGCCAGACAGACACCGTCAAATCGCCGTTATTTTTGCAAATATCTGTGCAACGATGCAAAATACAAAAAAAAAAAAAAAAAAAAAAAAAAAAAAAAAAAAAAAAAAAAAAAAAACATAATAGAGCGAAGTTGTAGAGAATTTTCCCCTCTACTAATTAGATTCTCTACCAATCAGGTTATTCAATTTTCGTGTCAGATAAACGGTTCTTTTGCAATTACAATTATATTACAAACGGTTTTTTTTGTTACTACCGTATTTTTTGTCCGAAAAATTTGAAAAAGGAAGATTCTGGTCTCTGGCGGCCTATAATTATGTGTGAAAAATTTGGTGCTGATCGGTTGAACGGTTCGTCTTAAAAACAGGGAACACGTTACGAACAGACAGCAGTCAGACATCCCAAAATCGCTGTTATTGTTGCAAATATCTCTGAAACGATACGAGATATGAAAAAAAACATAAGAGAGCAAAGTTGTAGAGAATGTTCTCTTCTACAAATTAGGTTATTCAATTTTCGTTTCAAATGTATGGTTAAGCCATAATTTTCATTTAAATTTCGAGCTGTCAAAACATTATCGCACAAGCCCACTTTTAGTGTTACTGCCGTAACCTAAAGTGGGCCAATAGAGAGAAGGACCTGTAAGTACGAGAACCACCAGCTATGACACGTTATCTTTGGGGTGAGGGAGAAAGAAATAATTACTTTGATTCTTACTGTACTGTGTGTGCATTAATTCGTGTATTTATGTCTGTTTTAATGATTGACGTCAAGGCAATCGTTTTGTATAAGCTTTAAGGGATAACAGCCATGTTGATGACACCACAGGTAAAGCTAACATTTGAAAAAAAAAAGGTTCAAATGTTTGTATAGCTTATGGGACTTAACTACGGGGTCAAAAGTCCCTAAACTTACAAACTACTTATGAACAAACTAATTCTAAGGACGGCAGCACAAATATCCATGCCCGAGGGGGGATTCGAACCCCCTATCGTAGTGGCCGTGCAGATCGTGACTGGAGCGCCTCAGTCCCCCGCCCCCCCCCCCTTTTTTTTTTTTTTTTTTGCTTTATCGGTAGTTCTGTTTATTGCGGACGCTGATCATGTTTGTTCGTTCTTGTTCGTTGTGTTCTTGGCTCAGCTTTTTTTATTGTAGAGGGCGTTGAGCCCTCTGACCGGGCGCGCTAAGCCACGGCGCCCGGCTGTCCCCTCGGCCACCGCAGCCGGCGTAACATTTGATTTCGTAATCTTCGGTACCTGTATTTTGGAAATGTGGTCACCCTGTATCAGACTGCGTGTGCGGCCTCGGAAAGCAGTGCAGCGCAGATGGGCAAGACAAAGGTGTGGCAGCGGCAGCGGCAGCGGCGATGGCTCGCGGCGCCGGCGACAGCCAGCCGCCCCCGCGCCGGCGCTCATCCATAATTCATCGCAATGCGAGCGCAAGTGCACAGTCGGCGCAGAAAGGGAGAGCGCTAAATGTGCGCCCATTACCGGTTATTGTGTTAAGCCGCGGCGCGCCGCCTTTACGACCGCCGACACCCACAAAGCCCGCCGCAGGTGGCCGCCGCCGCCCCGCCCCGCTGCCGCTGCCGCTGCCGTTTTCCCTTCGATTGCTCGCCAATTAACACAGCACGGCTCATCGGGACCAGTCTGTTTGCAGCCGGTGCCACTCACTACGTTTACATGCAACACTTCTTCCGGAAGACGAAACCCGATTTTCGTAAACCGTTTTTTCGCTGTCGTGTTTACATGGCATAGCCTACATCGGATTTCCTAGGCCTGCCGCGGTGGCCGAGGGGACTGAGGCGCTCCAGTCACGGTCTGCACGGCCACTACGGTCGGGGGTTCGAATCCCCCCTCCGGCATGGACATTTGTGCCGTCCTCAGGCTAAGCTAGTTGATAAGTAGTTTGTAAGTTTAGGGACTGATGAATCCGTAGTTAAGTCTCTTAAGCTATACAAACATTTGAATTTGGATTTCCTAGCCCACTTAACATGGTGGCTGAAAAACAGCAGTTCCTGATTTAGTCCGCACTATCACTCTTTTTCGTTATTTAAGTACGCAGATTTGTGTTCACTCTAATATTTATACTTTTATTTCACATTAGAATATATCACTCTTTCCATAAGTGCAGAAAATTCTTAACAAGAAAACACAATCTGGCAGGCAAAGAACGCTTCAAAAACGGTTGCGTTTACATGGGCACGAAAATCGATTGTGGAACTGGAAAACCGCTTTAGAGAAGCGGATTTCCAGAATCGATTTTGGAGTGTTTACATCGGAGGTGCAAGGATTATGGTATGGAGATCAGCATCTCCAAAACGAAAGTAATGTCAGTGGGAAAGAGATTTAAACAGATTGAGTGCCAAATAGCAGGAACAAAGTTAGAACAGGTAGACAGTTTCAAGTACCTGGGATGTATTTTCTCACACGATGGCAACATAGTGAAAGAACTGGAATCGAGGTGCAGCAAAGCTAATGCAGTGAGTGCTCAGCTAAGATCCTCTCTTCTGCAAGAAGGAAGTAAGTATCAAGACTAAGCTAGCAGTGCACCGCTCTATCTTTCGACCAATTTTGTTGTATGGGACTGAAAGTTGGGTGGATACAGGTTACCTTATTCACATGGTAGAGGTTACAGATATGAAATTAGCAAGAATGATTGCAGGCACTAATAGATGGGAACAATGGCAGGAGGGTGTCCATAATGAGGAAATCAAGGCAAAACTGGGTATGAACACCATAGATGAAGCAGTTAGAGCGAACAGACTGAGATGGTGGGGTAATGTTACAAGCATGGGAGAAGCAAGGTTACGTAAGAGACTCATGAGCTCGGCAGCGGAGGGCAAGAGGAGTCGAGGTAAACCAAGAAGAAAGTACTTAGATTCGGTGCAGAATGATTTTGAAGTAAAAGGCATAACATCAGACGAGGCATCAATGTTAGCATTGAATAGGGGATCATGGAGGAATTTTATTACAGGTACTATGCTCCAGACTGAACGCTGAAAGGCATAATCAGTCTCTAATGATGATGATGATAATATACGATTAACCAAAAGCGGAATTGGGAAATCGGTTTACGAAATCCGGTTTTGGGAGCCCATGTAAACGGGGTGATTGACTTTGATAACAGTCTGAAACGAACAGTCGCGAAACTCCACAGCGGAAAAAGTGCCACCTTCACGGCTTCAACGAGTCTATACCGACTTTCAAGATTGTCTGGCATAAGGGAGATAAAATGGCGGCCTTTTATGTAACCTCAGAGAAAAAAATCGCAAGGTGTGAGGTCTGAAGATCTGGGAGGCCACCGGTGATGGTGATGGCGCGCACCGCGTGATAATTACAATATCCCTGTTTGCTCCGTCAGTTTCGTCGGTCCGCTTTTTGAAATTGTTTAATTAACGTCCGCGTCCTTAGTCTAGCGGACAGCGTGGTGGGTTGCCACGCATGGGACCCGATTCGATTCCCGGTCGGATCGAAGATTTTCTGCGTTCGGGGACTGGGTGTTGTGTCGTCCTCATCATCATAATTAACACGCAAGTCGCCGCAGTGGTCTCAAATAAAAAGACTTCTACTAGGCAGGCTGAACACTACCCCAGTTGGGGTCTAAAGGTCATAAATGCCACAAATAATCATCATTTAATTAACATTGGTGATTTAAAGTTTCCCGTGAGGTAATCAAAGAAGGACGACTTTGGTAAAAGAAAATTGTACGAAAACTAATTACTGAGAAAATTCTCTCTGGCTTTCGGCCGAATACTCCTCGCCCATTGTGTAGTGGTGATTGTCGTACATTTGCTGCTGCCATCTAAGAGCTAAGCCTGCCTCACTGGTGTTCGCTCCAGCGCCATATATTGTAGTATTTTCGTTGCGCTAATGCCACGCCCTCTTCATCCGTTTGATGGCTGGCCCTAACCTGTGCTTACCTGTAGGCTGCCGCCTTTATTGGGTGTTGTCACAGATTTTTATCTCGATTGTTTCTTTTATGATGCTTTCCAAAAAGCTATTAGTCCATCTAATAATAGATGCCCCGCCCAATGCAGTACGGCGTTCACTTTCTAGAGGTTGTTCTACAACGACTGATTTTTCATGATCTTTCGCAGACTTTGCCCCCACTGACTGAGCTATCAAGGCACCGCCCACGATACGCCCTCGCAGCTTCACTGCTGTCAGTACATTTCTAATTAAAGTCACGTAGGAGGATTACAGTTATCCTATAAATACTGAGCATCTCTCTATCACCGCTTTTCCACCTAATACCTGGAGTCCACATTCTATTAGATATTTTCAAAAGTGTCCGATAAAAAAGATAAGACACGGAGAAGGGGAGGAAGAAATGAACTTAGACTTTACAGGTTGAGGGGGCATATGAAGTTATTGCAGTGATTACAAAATTGAGTCAAATATACAAGAAAATAAAATTTTATAATGTTTATAAACCTATTGGACCGAATTACTCCGGATCAGCCCCTGGACTTACAAACTACTTAAACTAATTTAGCCGCGGTGGATTAGCCGAGTGGTCTAAAGTGCCTCGCTGCGGAGCGCTCGGTTGCTCGCCGTGGAGGTTCGAGTCCTCCCTGGGGCATGGGTGTGTGTGTTGCCCTTAGATTAGTTTACCTAGGTTTAAGTAGTTTGTAAGCTACGGACTGATGACCATCCAGTTTGGTCCGATAGATTTACAGACATTTGAACATTTGATTTGAAACTAACTTACAATAAGGACAACACACACATCTATGCAAGAGGGAGGACTCGAACTTCCAGCACAAACGGCCGTCCAGTCCGTAGCATGACGCCTTAGACCACGCGGCCATTTACGAAGATCTCGGAATTGATGTGGCCAGTGATCAGTGGCGTTGACCCCCTCCGTCCTGGATGCATACACTGATTCTGTTGAGCACCATAAAGCCACTGCATTCTTTCTTGAGATAGGCACACACCCACATCTGTTGTAACTGGTTCTTGATATTCTGGATATTGGCGCGGGGATACGGTTATCGTCCCAGATGGCCCGTCAGATATTCTTCCGCAAAACTGATATTGAGCTCTCGCAGGCCTCTAAAGTACCTCAACTTTATGAGGAAACTCACAGAAATATGTGCCATGTGTGCATGAGCATTGTCCAGTTGAAAAATGACCCCACTAGTAATTTTTTTTTCCTATGAGAGGTACCATGTAAATATTCAAGGTGTCTCTAATGACCATGATGTCGACGGGACGTTAGACCATAATTTTCCTTCTTTCCTTCAGAAAGACCGTTGTACTGCCAGAGGTCACTCAGTCATTACCAAAAGTGACCTTAAGTCGTACACGATGGTTTCCCACACCATGCCGCTAGTAGTTACACCCCTGTGACTCTCCAAGTCATTGAAGAACGGGACCTGCTCTGACGTCGCCGCCACCATTCAACATTATTTCCCTGTCACGAGACCACAGCGGAATACAGTAACGCCTCTACTCTTGACGCATTGTATGAAGAATCTGGTGAATAACGTAGGATGGGTCTCAAGGCTATTCGCGGATGAGGTTTTCTATACAAGGAATTCGCAACGCAAGAAAATTGTACTGTAAGAATACTTGCGAAGCGTCGACATTTCGTGCAGGTCCTGGTAGTTAAGGGGAAAAGTTGAACATACAGGTTGTCTCTCTCAAGAGACGTGACGCACATTTTCTGTGGCGTTTCTGCAAATATGTCAAATGTTTGTAAGTGTACGGAAATTAACTGCTGCGGTTATCAGTCCCTAGGCTTACAAACTGCTTAAACTAACTTAAAGTACTATCAATAAAATTCTTCTGGGTATGAAACCGCGTCGTCATTTTATGAATTCCACCGACGTTTCGGTACAAGCCTCTAAAACACCAATCATCATTGCCGCTTTCCACCAATGGCGTGCAATAATATAACCACCAATAAAGGCAAACCAACGACCCCCTTCCTTTTCCTCATCCGCTGCTATATAAAATATCGTATATTCAGCAGTTAGACACAGACCCTGTTGAAGGCCGCCTGCAACAGTGGCCGAAACGTCGCTGGAATTTATAAAATGACGACGCGGTTTCATACCCAGAAGAATTTTATTGATAGTGACAACAGCCGCAGATACCTACGTTTGCATTTAACTTAAAGTAACTTATCGTATAGACAACACACAGACCCACGCCAGAGGGAGGACAGGAACATCCAACGGCGAGCAACCGCGCTGCGCAGCAAAGCGCCTTAGAGCTCTCGGTCACTACACCGCGGCTGTAAATATCTGCAATTTTTTTCAGGGTGTATCTGAAGTATGCCCAAAGAATTTCTACCCATCACGTTTTTCGCCTGACGACGACAGAAGACGACTATTTGTTTCCCGTTAGGAATAAAAATACATTAAAGCGCAATTTTACGTGTGCATTGAAATAATAGGACCCCCGCGACGCACAACCCCTCTGTTGTAACTTTGGCAACCTGACATGAATGAAAAATTCTGTGGTAGTTCTCACGGTTGAACATCAACCTGTAATTAATCATGATATTAATCTGTAGATCTTCTCTATCTTTTGTATTAATTTTACCTGGTAAGGGTTCCTTCCAGTCGAGCAATACTCAAGAAAGAGCCCTTCATGGGCGAGGGAAATTTTTAATGGTTCTTCCAATTAACTGCAGTGTGATATCTGTCTTCTCTAAATATATATTCCTACGTTTTTAACGGCCGCGATTGTTTCCAGCGATTAATTCTCAATCGTGTAATCGAACGATGTTTTTCTCCGTATGAAACTGCACACTAAGGAGACAAAAATGCCGGACGTGGTGGCCGAGGGGACTGAGGCGCTCCAGTGACGGTCTGCACGGCCATTACGGTCGGGGGTTCGAATCCCCCCTCGGGCATGGATATTTGTGCCGTCCTTAGTCTTAGCTAGTTCATAAGTAGTTTGTAAGCTTAGGGACTGATGACCCCGTAGTTAAGTCCCATAAGTTCTACAAACATTTGAAGATTTGAGACAAAAGTCACCGAATAGATATATGCGCGTATACAGATGGCGGAATTATCACGTATAAAAAGTATAAAATAATGGCGCGTAGCTAGAGCTGTCATGTGTACTACAGTGATTCGTGTGAAAAGGTTTGTGACGTGTTTAGTCTGCACGACGGAAATTAACGAACTTTGGACAGGGAGGACGCACGGGAAATTTCATTTCTGAAATCGTAAGGGAATTCAGTAGTGTCAAGAGTTTGACGAGAATATCAAATTTCAAACATCACCTATCACACAGACAATGCAGTGGCCTATGGCCTGCCTGCACTTGGTGACCGAGATTAGCGGCTTTTGCGCTGAGTCACTGTTAAAAGACGAGCAACACTGCGTAAAAAACGGCAGAAATCAATGTGGGCTCTTCGACGAACAATGGGCAATGGCAGCAGACGACCGACTTGAGTGCCTTTGGTAAGAGCACAACATCGCCTTCAGCGCCTCTCCTAGGCTCGTGACCATATCGATTGGATCCTCGATGATTGGTCAGATGAGTCCCGATTTCAGGTGGTACGAACTCATGGTAAGTTCGTGTGTGGCGCAGATTCCACGACGCCATGGTTAAATGTTGCCAACAAGGCACTGTAAAATTTGGTGGTGGCTCCATCATGGTGTGGGCTGTTTTTCCATGGGATGGACTGGGTCCTCTGGTCCAGCTGAATTGATTACTGACGGGAAATTATGTTCAGTCACTTCGAGACCATTTTAAGCCGTTAATGGACTTTATGAGGCAAATCAACTGTAGAATTTTTACGGATGATGGTGTACCACGCCCCGGGCCGCAGTTTTTCGCTACTGGTCTGAAGAACATTCTGGAAAGTTGTTGCGAATGATTTGGCCACCTCGATCGCCTTACATGAATCCCGACCAACACTTATGGGACATAATAGAGAGATCAGTTCGTGCAGAAAATGCTGCACCGGCAATACCTTTGCAATTATGGGCGGCTATAAAGGCAGCATGGGTCGGTATCCAGTGTTGAGATGAGCTTAGCCGGGCGAGGTCCAATATGATGTTGGGAGGTATCGCATGACTTTCCTCACAGCAGTGTTATCCGTTATTTATCTTACGGCTGTCCATGAGTAGCTAATTTCTAGCACTCCTCATTTCGTGTACGCGTAGGTCCAGGATAAGAGAAAATAATTAGTTGAGAGGATGATACGAGGGAATATTCTGCTCCGTCATGGCCCCCTTTGCTTGCCTTCACCAGTTGCTACCCCCTCGTGATTGTCCACGTGACAGTTGTGGGTATGTTTCGTTAGTGGACAGGAAATGTAAGCATACATTGCCCTTGAACTTTAACTGACTATGCACACCACACATGAGTAGCTTACGCAGCATTCACTTTGCCCCATGTTTACACGCTTGTGTTTATGTTTTGTCTAAGAGAAGGTCACAAGTTGTAATTCAATTTGGTCTCAGTTGGGACAAAGGAAAAACAGGTCTTACTGCGTGTACATGCTGCGTTTTACAACATATTACAAGCTTAAGTGAAACAGAAATGACTTTAGCTCAATAAAGAGCGTATTAGTGATCGGAAAATATCCGTTACATGCATATCTATCCGGATTCCGGGCGTTCGAACCTTATTAACATAGGCTATTGTTGAAGTACCTAAACATTATTTTCACGACACAACACTGAGATGCTGAAAGCAAGTTTCAGAACGGAGTAACAATCGTGACATGAAATAAATTACCTTTATAGTAAAATTGAAACGATTTAGAAGTAGCATTGTTCGCCAAAAAGTTTTATTCATAGTACCACTCTGAAAAAAATAATAATTGATGAGTCTTATCATAAGTATCTGTCAATTGCTCGCTGAATCGACATTTAGTGCCACCTTCTGTGGCTGCAAGCAAGTAGCGATGTTTCTGACCTTATCCTCTTCCTAAGCTTCAAAAATCTTCAAAATTTTCAAGTGTGTGTAATTCTATGGGACTTAACTGCTTGGTTGTTAGTCCCTAACTTACAAACTACTTAAAATAAGTTAAACTAACCTAATGACATAACACACATCCATGCCAGAGGGAGGCTGCCAGAGGGAGGAATCGAACCTCCGACACGGGAGACTTCGCGCTACAAACATGAATTTGTAGGTCACTGAGTAGATGTTGACGTCAGCGTTTCAGTAACCGCTACATAAGCTGGTTTCGAACGCTATGGCAATGAGCACTTGTATAAGGAAACTATATTCATTAGGACAACATTTTATTAAAATGGCTTCATCGGTTGCTATGCTGCAATAAAAACACTACGATAGGTCGTGATACCGAGATATTCCACCCCTTTTGGCCTGTTGGAGCGGATACGAGGGTCAAACACCGTCTCTAGGTGAAGAATACCCCCCCCCCACTCCACCACGGGTTTGGTTTTCTATTATTTATTAAGACATACCGGTAAAGTTACTCATTAAAACAACCGTTCGCTTAACGTTAAAAACTAATAATAATAATAATAATAGGGGAGATCAAACAGATCACGTTCTAGGGCGTACAGTCCAGAACTGGTATGAAAAACAGGAAAAATCGCGTTCAGCATTGAGGCAACCGGCCCACCGACCAGGTTGAAGACATCCTTTTAGAAAATACCGTGTCCTGCTGCGTGGACAAGTCCAGAACTGTCTGCTGCACATTCTAATAAGACAGGAATCATCAACCCGTCAAGGCCTTTTTTAAGAGACCAAGGCGTAGTAGTCGTATGGGGGGTGGGGGAATTGGGACTATACGGTGGTTGCTCAAATGTCTCCTCCTTGACTTGAATGATGCTGGCCTACAAGATAGGCCGCTGTTTGGCGTCTAATCGTAATCAGCACGGTGTTTGGCGCACAATTCTAAAACTTTGCGTTTCTACAGACATGCTACCTCACACACCTTTTTCATCCTAAGCTGCAAGTCTCGCATTCTAGAGGATGGCGGTTCAAAACCACCCCCGGCCAGGCATATTGAGGCTTTCCGTGAATTCCCTAAATCATTCCAGGCAAATGCTGGAATGGCATCTGAGCTTGTGTTGCATATCTAATTACTACGCAGTCGACAGGACGTTAAACCTGATCTTCCTTCCTTCCGCTGGAAGTCTGCCGGTGTTTATCTGCACCAATCAAGGAAATAGCAACAACCCACACCGTGAAGTCAGGAGTAACACCACCGCCCCTCCCCTTCACAAACACACATACACATTGGACGAGTGAGACCTCTTCACCGTAATTCGTTGCTGAGCGGAATGCGCCGCCATGCGTCAGCAGCCCAGCCATGCTTACCGGTCACGGCACCACTCCGAACAGCGAAAGCATGTGGCGATAATCGCTAGTCTGGCTGCAGCTATTCTTCATCCAAGGGGCAGTATGAAAGATTAGGTTCCACCCAGTGTAGTTCTTGTTCTCGCTTGGCAGGATCATATGTGAAGGGGTTACACTATCTTGACTCCTCCTTTGTGGTTGTCAGACGTGGTTGAACGGTTCTTCAAATGTTCAAATGTTTGTATAGTTTATGGGACTTAACTACGGGGTCATCAGTCCCTAAGCTTACAAACTACTTATGAACTAACTAAGAGTAAGGACGGCATAAATATCCATGCCCGAGGGGGGATTCGAACCCCCGACCGTAGTGGCCGTGCAGACCGTGACTGGAGCGCCTCAGTCCCCTCGGCCACCGCGGCCGGCAACGGTTCCTTGGCGAGTATGACTGACCTATGCACTCGAACGTCGGACGATTGCCACATCTGAATGACCACCAAATTTGGATATCTCACCATTCGACCCTGCAGTAAATGCAGACCCGAGTGCACGCACGAGTACGCGACAGCTTCGGTTTCTTCACTGCGACGACGCGACATCTGACACCGACTGAGGTAGCTCAGTGGTAACACATTGAGGTTCAAGCTCGCCTTCGGCCCTCCTGATTTACATTTTTGTGATTTTCCTAAATCACTCCAAGGAAATTCCGGGATGGTTCCTTTCAAAGGGCACGGCAGAGTTCCTTCCATATACCTGAAAAAAAAAACTACCCGAGCATGTGCTCCGTCTTTAATGACCATGATGTTCGATATCTGACGATGTTCACGCCGTTAACATACACTGCTAGGCCTGATAGCAAAACTAAATCTGAAGAACACTAACTGACACTCTGATAGCTGTTCCACCAATCACAGGGGTATTGCAACTCTAATCAACGAAGTACCGCCGATGTGGTCTACGTAGCTACATTCCCATCCGACCATATCTTCTGGGCTCTTCAGCTTTTTGTTAGACACTGTAATTCTTCAGTGCGGATGTAAAGCAGTTCCGAACTCTTACGAGAACCGGGGATATGTAGGATTAATGAGTGATGATGGTCAGGGGCACTACGTTCAGTTATATTGACAATTGAGAATTTGCGCCTGACGGGAGACGAGCAAGGGTAGCCCGTGAGGCTGTGGAGATTGCTGTGGCAGCTGCCGCGGTTCCCTCTTTAATAATAATAAAACTGAGCCAAAAGCTCAACGATCAACATACAACAAGCACGATACCTCGTCCACAAGGAACCTATATATTCGAGGGAAGAAAAAGAAGAAAGAAAAAACAAATCGCCGCTGGGCACCAATTTTCAGCTGTCCCAATTAATTTAATTCACTGCACATTGGCAGCGAATGTTATAAATATTTTTGTATCTAAACCTTTGTGTATATGACCGGTTTCAACAAGACCAATGCTTTCATTTTCGAATCTTACAGGTATTAACATACGTTACCAATATCAAAAGTCATACAGCGATGTTGCATAAATATATATATATATATATATATATATATATATATATATATATATATATATATATATATAACATTTTTTTACCTACAGCGATGTTGCATCATCCGACAGTAACAAACAGCTAGGAAAATCAGTTTGTCAGGTATACAATCGTGATTTTTACTTGGTATCTTTTGCCATTTTATACATGACATGCTGATTTTGCTGGCTGCCAGTTACTGTAGGATGATGAAACTTCACTGAGTGAGTTGCAAGATTGTGTACGCCTCTTACTTTGTGCTCGATCCGATAATGATAGTATTGGTCCACGAAAACGGTCATAAATGAAAATATTTAAAAGCGATCTTGGGTAAACCTGATTTTTCATATTACTGAAATAAAGTAGGTCTGCCCAGCAACTGACACATTTCCAGGAACTTATAGTGTATTTATACTTGAAACTGAACAATAATTCGTAATCAATGAATAATTCCAATGTATGCAATGAAAGAAGGCGTTCCATATTTAGTCCTTTAAAACATTTCAACCACTGCTATCGTTATATCAAAATTTGGAAATTGTGAAACAAGGTCAAAGCCAGGTGGAACTGTGATTTATTTTAGTTTCAGAAGTTCTAAGTTTTGATCTGATGATAACACAACTCAAAACGTTGCTTTAAGTAAACAAATAGACAGTTTTACTCGTAATAATCTCCAATTATGGCTCACTCTTTTAGAAAATTAATTTCTTTTTGTAATTACATTACGCTGATACCGACAACCTTTCCAACTAATTGTCTGAGCCTGTTCTTCAGGAACTCTCAATCAGCACTGTCACCTTGCATTGCGTTCTAGAATGACTTGGCGTAAGTGATGGAACAGACATCTAAAATTGGGCAGATATCATGGAATAGGCAACTAATGTCGTGCAGAGCTTCCTCTGGTTCTGTGAATGTGGAAGAGTGTCTATAAAGCCTCGGTTCTCTTCTGGACGCAGTTGATACCAAATCGTTTACAGAGTAGCAGCCGGTTCTATTTCTTAGTGGGTGCAGGACCCATGACTCGGCTCCTGTATTACATGTCACCTCATGTATGCTCGATGGGGTTCAAATCTGGACTCCGGGATAGCCATCTCAGTCTTTGGACATCCCCTGTATGTCTGGAACCATTCCCGAACTGTTTGGAAGCGATGTGTCGGCACGTAATAATCTTGAAACATCGCAGAACCGTAATAATCTTGAAATATTGCAGAACTATCAGGGTGTTGGATGACCAAAAATGTGTGCAGCAGCTGAACATACCGTGGGACATTCAAAGTCCTTTGCAGAGCAGCTAGGTCGTCCGTTCCACGCCACCAAAGACCACAACACAGACACCACCGCCTTGGAGCACACTTAATTGGCAGGCGTATCCATCGATTCGTGTGCATTGCGCCATATACGGTTCCTTCCATCGCATGGTGTAGTTGAAATTGTAATTCGTCCGATCATACCACGTTCTGCCATTGTTCCAGTGTCCATCCCTGGTCATTGGCGACGAATGTAAGCCATTGTGGTCGATGACGTTAACAGTGGCACCAGTGTGAGACAATGGCCCCCACACATCATGGAACAGATTTTCTTACGGATTTTGGACTAGAAGACGTGTCTAACACTTCCTGTTTTAAATTGAGCCGTCATTTGTTGCACTGTTGCCCTTCTGTTACTATTGATGACCGCCTCAGATTTCGTCGGTGGCGTTCATCAAGGGTGGCTGGACGGCCGGTAATTCGCGTGTTATGTTCTGTGACACCTTCATTCAACCATTCACGATGCACCGTGGACACGCTTCATTGTTTGAAGCCGGATTTCTGGAGCACTGCCGAAACAAGTTCTCATCCGTCGAACACCGACCGCCATACTCCGTTCGAACATCGTGGGCTCACGACGACTTTGGCATGTTAAAATCACTTTCACAACTATTTCTCAGAACGAGTGGCGTAACTAGGACTTGGCTTTGAAGGGGGGGGGGGGGGGAGGGATAGATCTTCACGAGCAAAATTTTAGTCAGTTTCCAGACAGACGACTCCCATTGAAGAAACTAATTCACTCCCATCCAATGAAAGCTTGTGGTAAAACACCCCAAGTTTCCAATCTTTACCTTTACCAGATTGCTGTTATACAATTTTTTTTCTTTCCTTTTTCTTTTTTTCCCCCTTCTTCTTCTTTTCGGTTTCTGGGGAGGGGGAGGGAGTGTTCTATCCCCCTCATCCCCCCCCCTTAGTTACGCCACTGCTCAGAACGTCTCCTATACAACTGACGACAGGACGGGGAGAGTGTAGCGTGCCATCAACACTCCTGAGACATCTGTGCCCCGATATCTGATGGCATCTGTTAAGTCAGTGCACAGGTGGAACGCGAGTTTCACTAGTAATGACTTCAACAGTCTAAGTGTAGCTTTCCAGTCACATACCACCGAATGGAAACGTGCTATCCGCTTAAGCCACGGTTGAATGTGCTAGTAGTGTTCAGAGCAGTAGAGACCCGAGAGCTGGCTTGGGGGGTACTGGAGAGAAACTGGGAAGCGCTGAAGCAGGAAGAGTGGGAGTGTAGAGTTGCAGAGAGCAGACGGCTGGCAGCACGCGCGTCTCTATCTGCCGCGAGGCCGGTGGCCGTGACGCCAAACAATGGCGGGGGCGGGCCTTGCAACGGGAGCCGCGCTCGTATTGAAAAGGGCGCCTTGTCACAATGTTATCGCCGGCCGCGGTGCACGTGCCCGCCGCTGCAATGCGCCGACGCACGCACCTGACCAAGCAGCCCGCCACATATAAACAGTCGCCCGCCGAGGCTGCCCCACTTTCCTGCCCAGCCTTGTCAAATGGGGCACGCCCAAATGAGCACGTAACACCACCTCCGCTGCAGGCCTCTATTATTTTGTCTTCATATGCGCCCATTCTCCCATTCTCCCCATAATGATCCACTCTATTATTTGGTAACTCTGGATGTGTTAGTAACGTTTCATGCCATCAAAGGCAAATGAATCGTTCATAAGTGTTAGTTACTTGAACGAAATAAGGACGTCAATTTTCATCAGTGCAGTATCATGTCCAACGGTTTCTATACTATTCAACGAGGTTGTGCGCTACGTGGAAAGATTGCAGACTGAAGTTACACAGTAAAATTTAACATATGTAGGTAGTGTCGAACGGTTGTGAAATATAATTGGGTAGATCAAAATGCTTTCAAATATATTGTGACTCATAAGACATTATGCTATATGTAGGCATTATTGCACAATATTCTTGTACGGGTTTACGACATTCCATAAGATGAAATCATTGGGCTTAGTTACAGTCCTCATCTTCGCTCTTGAAATTTTCAGAAGTATGTTATTATTAGTACACTGATCGTAACATGAATCCATATCGCGAACAAACGCAATTTATTATTTAGTATATGTAACTGCACAAAACCTTCGCAAAAATTTATTTTTACCTCAACAAACTGAAACCAGGTTCTGCTCCCCCACGTAACTAGCTCACAACTGATCTTCTATTTGCTTTGTCCTGCTGCATTATGGAAGCCATCTCTGGGAAACTGCGAACAACATTCCCCAATAAATTTGAAATGTTGCCACTGACACTTGTTAATGTTGGCCTCAGGCTCCGGTGTATTACATTTATTTCTGTTTAGAGGAAGCTCTGCACCAGGCGCTGCACATCTGTAAGTCTGTCTAGAGAATTCCAGCGGCCGCAGCAGCCGTTAGCCACATCAAAATAACGGAGGTGGGCGTAATGTATCGGACAGAAAGCTGACTGCTAAGAGCGCGAGTTAATGAAGTATTGTGAGACTTCTTTGTTTGCCGGTAGGCGGCGCAGAATAGCCTTGCCGCGGCCTCCGGACCTGTTTTTACCTCTCCTCTGCGCAAAAGGCAGTTGTCAGATCACGCTGCAATCATTATTTCGCTTATTTCTGCAATAGGTGCCATCCTCCGACGAGAGGATGTTTAAAGACGCATATAACTAATTCTATGAACGAACAGGAGCTGTTTTCTTTTATTTTCTTCATGCGATCCCGGTTTTCATTTGAGGTAGATCTTTGCTGTGATTTCGATCTTGGTGTTTTAAAAGAAAATATTACGATTTTCTGTTGGGGTGATTTAGGAGGATTATCAGAAGCCTAATTTCGTCCTCATATACTGCTGTTGATGATTGCGGCGATGTACAGCTTCACCATGTTGTTCAATGGAGATGATCGTCATTCCCAGCAGTATGTTCTCAATGACAAAACACTCTATACACAACTCGTTGCGTGTGAGGAAACTACCTGTATGCTTTGCTCTCTTTCTCTACAAATAATTTAAACAAATGGTGATAATCATTGATTAAAGATCTGTAAGATGAAATATTGGCGATTTTTGAGCGTGTGCATACGTATATTTACTTCCTTTGTGTGTGTGTAAATGAAAGTGATGTAGAATGCACGACCAGCTCAAAGCCTGTTTCGAATACTGAGGAGTCTTATATGTATTCAAATTCCTGTATATTTTCTCATACCTATGTTTCATCTGACACGTCGTAGTTCAACAGCTGCTGCTGGAACGTAGTCGCCGTGGGGGGTACCGGATACTCTTCGACCGCGCGGGAGTACCCGCATTGTCTAAGGCATCATGCTAAAAACTGGGCGGCCGCTCCCGCCGGAGGTTCGAGTCCTTCCTTGGGCATATGTGTGTGTGTGTGTGTGAGTGTGTGTGTGTGTGTGTGTGTGTGTGTCTGTGTTCAAATGTTCAAATGTTTGTTAAGCTTATGGGACTTAACTACGGGGTCATCAGTCCCTAAACTTACAAACTACTTATGAACTACTTACGAACTAGGACGGCACAAATATCCATGCCCGAGGGGGATTCGAACCCCCGACCGTAGTGGCCGTGCTGACCGTGACTGGAGCGCCTCAGTCACCTCGGCCACCGCGGCCGGCTGTGTGTGTGTTGTCCTTAGTGTAAGTCTTGGGACTGATGACCATAGCAGTTTGGTTCAATAGGTTTACAAACATTTGACATTTCATTTTTTCGTAGAATTTCTTTAATTAGTACCGATGGGGTGAGGGTGGGGGAGGAGGCAATGAAATCTGACTAATGAGATAAAAAGAAGCTTCGACACTGTCTTTAGTTGCATAATAACGTGGATGGAATGAAATTCCCTGAAATCATTGTGGAGCTTCAGCACCCTCAGTGCCCCGTGCTTGTTCGTCTTATTCTGATGAACTGCTTGAATCAGCAGTACTTTAAAAATGCATATTGCCAGCCATCATCTGTTTATTATATTTATAACCTTACTGGTTTCGATTATGAACCGTCATCAAAAAAATAAATTAAACCGACTGATTACGTTGGTACATTTTCTGTCACCGTATCCATGTCAAATAAACAATTGTACCAACGTAATCAGTCTGTTTCATTTACTTTCCTGATGATGGTTCATAAACGAAACCGGAAAAGTGGTAAATATAATAAACAACTGGTGGTTGGCAATATGCATTTTTAAAGTATATTACGGCTGTTACCACACATCTCAGTAAAATTTTGATTTAGCTGTACGTCGGTACACAATGTACAGCAGTCCTGGAATAGCATCATTTCATATCATTAGTACCTATTCCAAATTCCTTACTCTAAGTTGTAACTCCAGTGACTAGCTCTCTTTCCGAGACAGTCTTTGATTGTGTAGCCTAAGCGCCCCCCCCCCCCCTTCCTTTCCATTCACAGTCCCAGTTCCGCAAGGTCACATTGCGTGCGGTGTGGAATGGATTGGCAAACTCTCCTGTCCTCCTCCCTCCCCCACCCACCCCCTCCCCCTCCCCCGTCGCCACACGCACACTCACTCTTCTTTTCCGTTCTAACCAGTAGTTAGCCGTCATGCAGGAAGTCGTGTTCCCCACGGTCAGGTGCATCATTCCGTACCGAGTGTGGCTTTGCTTTAAATTTTCGTGTGTTGTGTTTTAGAATGAGGAGTGGGCGATCAAAAGGATAATCCACATAGTGAATGCCGAACACCGCCGGAGAACTGTACTCAATCCCATTGTCAAACCAGACAGTTGTGGTGTCACCTGAACGTAATCTGTAACCAGACTGACCTCATTCTACGAGCGAATGTGTCAATATTTTTCGTATTTGGCAGTCTTACAGATTTGTGAAATACTGGTTTACGGACTGCAACCACTAAATGCAGGATGCAACATAGGAACTGTAATGAGCTCAGAATACGTCGTGTCTTCATTCATTATCAACTACTCAATTCCTTGCAAATACCATGTCTTTTGGAACTTTCTTGCGAGGGAAACAAGTCGCGAGTTACATAGAAAAGTGTGAAGTTTCAGCTGATGTAATCATGTGAGTACTTTAAGCATTTTTGATATTATTATTATTAGTCTTTGTGTTTCAAAGAAAAGAAGCTTTTGAATATTTCCCTTCCGTATCACTGGCATACGTTAGTTATATTGTGTAGCTTTCCTCTCGCAAACGAATTTTTTCCCAAGTATGAAGCAGTGTGTTATTATCCCTCATAGAAATAAATGTCTAGTTACTGTGCAGGCCGAAAGATAAAATGAGATTAATTTGTGATATTCTCATTCATGATTGAAATCTGCATAAGCAGATGAGCTCAAAAAGGTTTACATGAAACTTTTTTATTGAAATTGTTCATGATCGGTTTCGGCAAGTCTCTGTTCTAATATCCGTACAGTAACATTTTGTCACTTCACAATTATAATCTGAGCTTGTACATAAGAATGTCAAAAATAAAACATCCTGTATATCTACAATAAAATATGCTGCACTCTTTTCGCAAGCTAATCTGTGTGACTGTCTATTTTTAAGTGATCTTGGCTCATCGGCTTAGTCAGATTCTCAATATAAACTATTAACTATTAGGTCGCTCCCATGACTTGCGTAATGTCACGCAGATACGGACTGTAATTTATTTAGAAGGTGCAAGTTCGTTTCTCTACCTTACAACTATAAATAGTTAAAACGTTTTTAAACCTATTGGACCGAACTGCTATGGTAATCAGTCCCTACACATGCAAACTACTTAAACTAACTTGCAGTAATAGCAACACACACACACACACACACACTCACACACACACACACACACACACACACACACATACATACATACACACCCATGCCCGAGGAAGGACTCAAACCTCCGATGGGGAGAGGCCGCCTAGTCCGTGTAATGTTGCCTTAGACCATGGGGCCACTCCAGTGCGGCAAATAAATAGTCCCATACCGTATTTCAGTTTTCGAAGATTAATGAACGGTGGGGGACAGCTATCCTCTATAGATTATACAGACTTTTTAGCCACAACAGAATGGATTCCACGATATGGACATGTGCAGGACAGCTAAAACCCGAAAGCTTCGCACAGAGTTGCATGTGAAGTATTGTCTTTAGAACAAACATGCCTAGAGACAACTGAGAAGTATACCCACCTCAGACAGAAATGGGACAGCCTCCACGAGGTTTTACAGACGTTCCGTAAGCGTGTTAACGATTTCCTTTCTCCACGCAATTCACAAATCGCAAGGATTCCAATGTGCTGATACAAAAGTGCAGCAAGACTCTCAACTTCAACAATTTATGAAATATATATGTTTTTACACACACAAAAAATCGATATACACTCACATATAACGAAACTATATTACAAAACTTAGAAGAAACAGCAGGAATAATCACTCTTACCTGAACAGAATTTCAATGCAGTGGGTGATAAACACTGTCCTCACACAACCAGCCGTAAGAGGATTGTGATTGTTCCGGAACCAGGCCAGGCTTTGTAAAGTAGAAAAAAGAAAAGAAAAATAAATAAAAACAGTGTCCCGTAAAACATATTATCAAGATTATATATTCAAATGAATAGGCTGTTTTCCATCGTTCCCCGGTGGATTTTCAATAAAAGTGTCACCAATCTAACCAGAAACAATAGTTCGCATACTTTCTTAAGCACGCTTTCCCTTACACAGCAAACAGCTTTTTTTACAGTTGACTTCATTTTCGCCTACATTACGTATAGTTTCAAAGACATTATCAGCCTCACGTACTGCTGCATCAAAAGCAGACCAGAAGTTCCTCTTTCACCTAAGGTGTAAAATTTGATTTTATGCACAATAAGCCCGAATAAAAATTTTTGTTACAGCCCAAATTCGGAAAAAAGCTACAGTATAGGAAAGAGTCCAAAAACTATCAGCATTATATTAAATTGAAATTAGACACGTACTGTGAATATGAAATCCAGTCCTTCAGACAAGCTGGTAATGCTTATTCCTTTGTGAGAGAAGCGCAATAAAAGGGAAAATGCTGAACTATTTGTCCGTTTCAAAAATTAGCCAAATGTTTGTAAATCTATGAGACTTAATTGCTTGTTATTAGTCCCTAGCTTACAAAGTAGTTAGACTAACCTAAGGACAACACAGACACCCATGTCCAAGGGAGGACTCGAGCCTCCAGGTCGAACGGCCGCGCGCACCGCAGCACGGCACCTCAGTGCGCTCGGCTATTGCGCCGCGGCTTTGTCCGTTTCCCGTATGGTGCAACTTCGATCGGCAGGAAATAATTTTCATATAAGTTTAGTGTTTTATGTCACATAATTGGGGAAAATACGTAATAAGTATGCTTCATCATTAATCGTTATACGTGAAAAAAATATAAATATATTGGCTCATGAAATATATACTGCAAGCGTTTTCCTACACTTTTGATCAGAAGAATTCTCAGAGATGTTATTCTATAAGAAAAAAAAGTGACCTAGTCATAGCTTTCCAGTTTTTAGAAACGTGGGTATATGTGGCAACGTCCGTAGTCGTCAAAAAGTACGGATATCCGGATTCTCTCTGAACCAAGGAAAAGTTGAACAAACTCCAGTCTCCAGACGACTGTTCACTACATTTTTTGGCCGAGCGCATTGAGGACCTATGCTCCGATACGCGAGGCCGTTGCCCGTCGGGGGAAGGGGGGTGGTCGAATCTTCCCTCGGCTATGGATGTTTGTGTTGTTTTTAGTATAACGTAGTTTATAACTAAATTGTAAGTTTAGGGACTGATGACCCCGCAGTTAAGTCCCTTAAGCTTAACAAACATTTGAACATTTTTGACATTCGTTGTTGTTTACATTATTTTGGGCAGTTGTTCCACATTTAGACGCCAGATCTTAGGAGTAGTGAAAACTTACAGCAGAAAACGATCTGATACACAGCCTATTTAACTACAGCTGTACGTCGTATTAACGAATGAAACCATGTGAACTGTAAACCACCTTTTGGAGTTACGTTGTGTGCATTTTCTTAAGCGATTTCTCGCTGGTGGACAAGATGTACGGATTACATGTAATATTACTAGGTAATGGGCATGTCAAATAAGTAATAATAAAAAAGCTGTACGGATTACCTACGGAAAATTTTCCGATAGCGCTCCCTCGTGCACCGATGAAAGCGGCAATTGTGTTGTTCTAATGATCAAATATGTGTAACGTCCTATGAGACCAAACTGCTACGGTCATCGGTCCCTAGTTTTAATACTACTTAAACTAACTTACTCTAAGGACAACACAGACACCCCATGCTCGAGGGAGGACTCGAACCTCCGTCGGGTGCAGCCGCACAAGACATGACATTGCGAAATAGATCGCACGGTTACCCCGTGCGACTATCTGTTGTCCGCAGTATGTTACTCAGCAGTGCACCTTAGTATCACGCCGGCCGCGGTGGCCGAGGGGACTGCGGCGCGCCAGTCACGGTCTGCACGGCCACTACGGTCGGGGGTTCGAATGCCCCCTCGGGCATGGATATTTGTGCCGTCCTTAGTGTAAGCTAGTTGATAAGTAGTTTGTAAGTTAAGGGACTGATGACCCCGTAGTTAAGTCCCATAAGCTCTACAAACATTTGAACATTTCTTAGTCTCACCTGCTCAAATTTGGCCAAACTGAAACCCAAATGTAGTACTTATTATTTACGTACACAGTAGGGAAGTTGGAAAACTAGTGTTACTCCTTACACGATAATAATGGCTTTAGGAGTTCATTTTTTATGTAAGTCTTGAGAGAAATTACGTTAGTCCCATCAGAGAGGATAAATGCGGCATATAGGTATTTCGTTACAGCAATTAGCGGCTCCTATTTCCAATCAGTCTGAAAACGCCGAATTGACCTTGCTGTTGGTTTCTTGCCCCTGAAGACATTAATTACAGGATTGCGGTTTAGGCAAACATAATGCCAGTTTCCTTGCATAACGTTAATGGGCAAGTACGTATATCTCCTGTGGCCAAAGCCGGTGGTGTTTATGCTAAATGGCGAATTCCGGAGGGAGAGCAGCTCTCTGTGTGATTGGCCGGTCCTCTCCCCTCGCATCCCCTTTGCGCATTCCGTGGCAAATCGAGAGAATCGGATTACACGGTAAGATTAGCCGCCTAACATTACAGAGGCGGCGACAAGGAGGCAGGGGGAGAACAGATGTAAATGTGGCCAAGTGGGCGTGAGGAAGAGCGGCCTGGGTTAATGGGCCGTGCCGAGGGGAGCTGGTGCAGGAGCTGGCTGCGGCGCCTGCTGCGCCGCCACCCGCGGTGCACGCGAGGGCCTGCTGCCTGCAATAAAGCCATCCACCCCACCGTTATGCCATCTTCTCACGTGCACTAGGAACTGGTGTGGCACACCGTGCAATTCCACGTTCACTGCCGTGCAACAGATCGAGCATGTTACATCTACATCTACATAGATACTCTGCAAATCACATTCAAGTGCCTGGCAGAGGGTTCATTAACCACTTTCATAACTTTTCTCTACCGTTCCATTCTCTAATAGCGCGCGGGAAGAAAGAACACCTAAATCGTTCCGTTTTTGATCTGATTTGCCTTATTTTATTGGGATGGTCATGTCTCCCTAAGTAGGTGGGTGCTACTAAAATATTTTCACATTCAGAACTAAAAGTCGGTGATTGAAACTTCGCAAACAGATCACGCCGCAATGAATAACGTCTTTCTTTTAATGATTTCCACCCCAGTTCGTGCAACATTTCCGTGACGCTCCCCCCCCCCCGTAACGTGATAGAACAAAACGAGCTGCCCTTCTTTGAACCTTCTCAATGTCTTCCGTCAATCCCACCCACATCTTTGCTTCGTGGAGTGGAACGAAGCCAGTGAGGTGCGACTAGGTTTTCACGTGATAAGCACAACTTTTAAGCCGACATATTGCAAAATAAACTCGATATTTCGTGACGTTTTACGTTGTAGCGTACGATGTACGAATATAAGCTTTTCAAAGTTTCAGAAAAATTGAGGAACTTTTTAGATACGATTTGTAATAATAAAATTACCAGAAACAATAATCCGATTAAAATTACTTGCTGGTTGACACAACAAGCGCTGGAGCTGATTTCCTCCAATCAGAGAGCTCAACGTCACGCCTGAACTGTTCCTCGTTGCCAAACTGCCACAAGAACTGGTCAGCTGCCGGCCGCGGTGGCCGAGGGGATTGAGGCGCTGCCGCGGTGGAGAAGCCGAGCGGTCTAAAGCGTCTTGCTGCGGAGCGCGCGGTTGCTCGCTGTGGAGGTTCGAGTCCTCGATGGGACATGGGGGTGTGTGTTTGTCCGTAGGTTAGTTTACCTAGGTTTAAGTAGTTTGTAAGCTACGGACTGATGACCACGCAATTTGGTCCGATAGATTTACAAACATTTGAACATTTGAATTGAACATTTAATTGAGGCGCTCCAGTCACGATCTGCACGGCCAATACGGTAGGGGGTTCGAATCCCCCCTCGGGCATAGATATTTATGCCGTCCTTAGTGTTAGGTAGTTCATAAGTAGTTTGTAAGTTTAGGGACTGATGACCCCGTAGTGAAGTCCCATAAGCTATACAAACATTACAAAAAAACTGGTCAGCTGAATTCGATTTCCTTGTCGGCTGTTTTTCTTGATTTGTTTTGTTGCCGATTCATAGGTCTGCGTTTTTTACTTCGCATTCCATCACTTAATGCTAGCCATACAAGAAACAGCAGACAACGGTGTTAAGGAAATATGTACTCATGTACAGTACTAAGCAAACGCTATTGAATCCTTTTCGTATAACCCGTAATTTAATGTCACATACACAAGTATTATATTACAGGTATCAGCTTATTTAGAGAAGCTCCGTATGATTTACGTGAAAAGGAGCTCTCCGAAGTGATTTTACTGGGTGTGTGGTGTGATTCAGAAATGAAAATAACATGGTTGTGTAGCGCAGTGGTAGAGTAACAACTTCGTCTTTTGTGTTAGTTTTTTCGAAACCCCATCAGAACCGATTATTTTAATTTTTAAATCGAAATTAATGTGATTATTATTTTTATTAATTTAATTCGGGTAACTTCTAATACGTCGTTACGTATATTCTATAATAACGACTCTTATTCGTTCTTTTCACAATATTATTCTTTTTTCGATTGGAATCTGCTTGTGTCGTTAACAATATGTAATTAAGTTTCAAGCAGGACTACTGATTGATCATAACTTGGCATGCCGCGGCAGAGTGGCCAAGCGCATTGAGGCGCTATGTTCCGATGCGCGAGGCCGTTCCCCGTCGGGGGTTCGAACCCCTCTTCGGGCATGGATGTTTGTCTCGTCTTCAGTATAAGGTAGTTCATAAGTAGTTTGTAAGTTTAGGGACTGATGACCCCGAAGTTAAGTAACTTAAGCTTAACAAACATTTGAACATAACTCGGCAGCTCATGAAACCACTAGCCAGTATGAGTAGTATGCTTTTAGCGCTGTATGTGAAATTTTCCTGTAAGAAAACTTTTTCCCTTGTTACAGTACAACGCCATTCTATGAAGGAGCGTCATTGTCATGCTATGCCATAGCTAAGTAACATATTACATGTTTTAGATACATATGTGGTATTCTGTACATGTCGACCATCGCTAACAGAGATATCGCGCAATTGTACGAACATCCATATTAGTAAACACATTGATCTATGCGCCAACCCGAAACGGGCGCTGGAGAGCGCTGTGGTCGCAAATCACGATGGGCAGCACGTTCCGTGGGCTGTATCAGAGCGTGTAGTACCTCAATAGACAGCACGTCTGGCGTGCGGCACGTGGAACAACGCGTCCCATATGAGAACGGTGGACACCGTTCATAGTGGCTCCGATATCGGTGGATTTTGCCAATGACCGGGATCGGTGGCAGACGGCCAATAGTTTCAAACCAGTATTCCAATACGGGCACTGTCACAGTGTAACCGATCTCATCGCTCTTCGGACGACAATCGGTGAAATTAAAATCAGTTTACAACCCACGGTAAATTAGACCGACACTCTCACACACTACATCTACATCTACATGGGATACTCTGCAAATAACATTTAAGTGCCTGGCAGAGGGTTCATCGAACCACCATTATACTATTTATCTCCCATTCCATTCTCGAATAGCGCGCGGGAAGAAAGAACACTTGAATCTCTCTGTTCGAGCTCTGATTTCTCGTATTTTATTCTGATGATCATTTCTACCTATGTAAGTGGAAGTCAACAATATATTTTCGCATTCGGAGGAGAATGTTGGCGATTGGAGTTTCGCAAGTAGCCCACGCCGCAGTGATAAAGCACCGTTGTTGTAATGATTCCCATCCCAGATCCTGTATCATTTCCGTAACGCTGTCTCCGCTGTATCGTGACAATACGAAACGAGCTGCCCTTCTTTGGACTCTTTCGGTGTCCTCAGTTAAACCCACCTGATACGGATCCCACACTGGGCTGCAATACTCCAAAAATGGACGGACAAGCGTAGTGTATGCAGTTTCTTTTGTAGTTATGTTGCTTCTTTTAAGGTTTCTGCCAATAAAATGCAGTCTCTGGTTCGCCTTTCCCACGATATTATCTACGTGTTCTTTCCTATTTAAGTCTGAATTAATAGTAATTCCTAGGTATTTTGTGGAGTTTACGGCCTTCACTAAATATGGACTGGGTCTAACTGATAAGTTTAGTGAAAGAAAGCGAGTTATTATGGCACCCAGAAGACGATTAATATCGCAATCGGGATATAGTTCTGAATCTATGACCTGAAATTGCTGGTTTATTGGAAACCACAAGTTGGTTAAATATGCGTCAGAAATTTTAGGAGTAAATTATAACATCAAAAACGGTCTTCAGCTCAGAATAATGGCTTATCTTAGCCTTAAAGTTATTGTAGTGCTGTCTTACTTTCTTTTTCTTTGTGGTAAATGGGTGTTAGCTGTACATAGTTTATTTTTACTGCGTCTGGCATTCTTTAAGAGGGTAGTTATTCTTTTCTATGTATGGACTTGCAAATGTAGTGTAATGTGCTTCTGTTTCTCAATGGTTTCGGTGTTCAAAATTATCTTGTTCTAAACTTCACGCATGTCTTTCACACATACCCTCAATGACAGTCATTTGAAGATTAATGTAATATCATTTCGTTCATCATAATCGAATATTTTTTGATAGCTCCAAACTGTTATTCGTGGGTTTAAATAATGAAAAACTGCCCTGTTGTGTATTTTTTAAGCTTCGCACATTGCAAAAATCAAATCAAATGTTTGTATAGCTTATGGGAATTAACTACGGGGTCATCAGTCCCTAAATTTACAAACTACTTATCAACTACCTTATACTAAGGACGGCACAAATATTCATGCCCGAGGGGGGATTCGAACCCCCGACCGTAGTAGCCGTGTAGACCGTCACTGGAGCGCCTCAGTCCCCTCGGCCACCGCGGCCGGCTCGCACATTGCATGTCGAGGTTTATATACATGGTAAATCTAAATTCGCGCACTCAGGCTTCGCAGCGCGATTCCTCACATGCTTGCAATAAAAAAATGTCTGTCACAAAATTTTGGCGTGCGCATATTTCCGGCAGTAAATGGATGTCGAAGATTGAGATGGGTGTGTGTCCCATACGTCAGTGTGTTTCAGAATTAACACTACTACACCAACAAACTTCTAGGGGATGTGGGAGGTGTCTGGAGGAACAAAGTGAGCATAGAAATCCATACCCGGAAACTTCATTCAACGACGCTACGGAGAGTCCAAGTTACAGGCACCAGCTCCTGCCGCTAGACATCCCCTCCAGCAACTTCGACGCTCTGTAGCGTCATTGGATGACGTTTCCGGGCATGGGTTTCTATGCTCACTTTGTTCCTCAAGACACCTCCCACATCCCCTAGAAGTTTGTTGGTGTAGTAGTGTAATTCTGAAACACACTGACGTATGGGACACACCCATCTCAATCTTCGACATCCATTTACTGCCGGAAATATGCACAGGACGAAATTTTGTGACAGACATTTTTTTTATTGCTAGCATGTGAGGAATCGCACTGCGAAATCCGAGTGCGCGAATTTAGATTGACCCTAGTACTTCTGTCTGTACTTACACATGTATATTGTGTCTGTTCCATTACACTGGATATTACAATACAAAAATTGTCACATACACTGATTGTTTTTGTGTAAAGGTAGGCCCAAGTCATGATTATTGTTTGTGATAATCTGTATGATGGAGAAGGCACAAATAACTTTAATCAGGCAGAAACATTTCTAACATTAGAATAAAATCAAGATTTATTCTGTCCTATTTTCCTAAAACCTAAAAAAGACAACTGCAGTGCAAGAGTGGCGTAACATAACACATTGAATGAAACGTCAGAATAGTACCTTACTCGTGCAAACAAATGCACTAGAAAATGCGAATAATTTGTTCGAATGTTTGTAAATCTATCGGACTCAAACAGCTTGGTTATTAGTCCGTAGCTTACAAACTACTTTAAGGTAATCTAACCTAAGGACAACACAAACACCCATGCCCGAGGAGGGACTCGGAACCCCGACGGCGAACGGCCGCGCGCACCGCAGCACGGCGCCCGAGTGTACACGGCTAATCCGCCGCGGCGCGAATTACTCGAGACGCAATGTGATAAGCAATAAACTTTCCCAACTGGTGTAGTATTTTTATTATTTAAAGCATGGAAATCAACTGATGTATGTCTGCACAAAAAAATTTTTTGTAAAGCTTATGGGACTTAACTACGGGGTCATCAGTCCCTAAACTTACAAACTACCTATGAACTACTTACGAACTAGGACGGCACAAATATCCATGCCCGAGGGGGGATTCGAACCCCCGACCGTAGTGGCCGTGCAGACCGTGACTGAAGCGCCTCAGTCTCCTCGGCCACCGCGGCCGGCTGTCTGCACAACTTCAAATAAATTCAGTAAAACCATGTTTGTAATATTGCTTTTCAATATTACCACGAAATACCACGAGTATGTAATAGAAATGCCTCCCTTTACTGGCATCTCTTATAATTGAAAACTTGCCTGGTAGTATAATAACTGAGGACGGTGTACACAATCCTCGCCAATTTCAGTTTTTGAGGCAGCTGTAGCTCATTCATATGCATTCTATGTCTTTCTTAATAGCAAAAGCCGCATTGTAGCACTCATCTCCAAGCACAAATGTGTCGTAGTATCCACTGCACCCCAGGAAATCGCAGCCTAATCTACTTTACACACAGAATGAATTCTAACCAAACAACCTAACCTTTCCCTAGACTCCACCAAGTGACAAACTACATCGGACGATGTGTGACCAGACTATCGGCTGAATGTATCGGTCAACCTCTGGTGACGGAGTCTGCCGACCGTTAGTCCATGCCACTGTGAACTCAGCCTTATGGAACTTCTTGTTCCGAGATCGCGACAAGATCCAGTTTTGTTTCACTTTTGCAAAATACTGTTACGACCTTGGCTCAAAGGAAGGAAAATTAGGATTTAACGACGGAGCACAGACTCGGTTAGGTTTTGTCAGAGACGGTGAACAAAATCGGCCGTGCCCTTTGAAAGGAACCATCCCGGCCTTTGCCTGGAGTGATTTAGAAAAAAATCACAGAAAATCTTAGACGTCCTCCAAATTCAAGTCCAGTGTGTAACCGCTGCGCAACCTCGATCTTGCCGCGGTGGAGTAGCCGAGTGATCTAAGACGCCTTGCTGCGGAAAGCGTGGTAACTCGCCGTCGGAGGTTCGAGTCCTCCCTTGGGCATGGGTGCGTTTGTTGTCCTTAGTAGAAGTTAGTTTCAGTAGTTTGTGAGCTTAGGGACTGATAACCACAGACGTTAACTCCCTTATATTTACAAACATTTGAATTTGAACCTCGTTCCGTCTCGAGTGTGGTTCACGTACTGAAGTAACGCCATCGGTTGGTGCAACATGTAAATGCAGCCTCTGTTAGTTTCATTTATATCAATAAGTTTATGTTACCAAGGTCGTCTCACAGATGGCGTTGAATGTTGCATATATGCAAGCATCTTCTAGATCTAACGCCATCAATCGATAAAATACCAGACTTTTCCAGTAGTACGGGGCTGGAACTATTTAGGCACGCCACGCGGAAGAATGACGAAGTTCCTATTGGAACAGCGATTTGATACGAGTATTTGTTTTCTATTCCCGCATGCAGCGCAACTGTGGAAAAACCATTTCGCTGATGTCGGGCCGCGCTGGAATGCCCGTATGTTCTAAGGCGCTTTGCTGCTGAGTGCGCGGTTACTCCCAGTCGGAGGTTCGAGTCGTCCATCGGGCGTGTGTGTGTGTGTGTGTGTGTGTGTGTGTGTGTGTGTGTGTGTGTGTGTGTGTGTGTGTGTATTGTCCTTAGCATAAGTTAAAGTAGTTCGTAAGTCTAGGGACTGATGACCACAGTAGGATGGTCCAATAGGTTTACAAACATTTGAACATTTGCTGATGTCGACCAAGTGGACTGATGAAAGAGATCTACTGCCGCTAGGGAGTTCATCAATATTATAGTGCTAGTTTAACTAGATGCTGACTTGCTTGGTGTTTTATAAACGCGTAAAAGGAGAAAACGACTTAATGAAAAAGGTGAAATCTTCCGAAAAATATGGTGTACCAACTACTTCTTCGGCAACTAATTCCAAGAAATTGTGTTGCAAAAGAAAATTAACTTTATTAAATATATTTTTTCTTTATTTCTGCACCCCCGTCGCAGTGGCCCGACGTGCCAGCTAGATATTGCAGTCCTGTCGGTGAGGCATCTCCTCCCATACTCGCATTATGTCGCGACTCGCAGAATAAACAGTGATAGATGAGTTACGACACTCCTCAGGTGATCGGATTTAAACAATCTGTTCTGCTGAGGGCGGTTTGAACTGGGGCAAGAATAGTGACTATAGTTTTTAACAGCAGGTGAAAGAGAAATTTAAAATTTGTAACATTAGTTTTTAATTACCTTCTACGATTATGTAACGTATCTTAAGATTTTCAGAATATTATTATGTAAGAAGTGTACGGAAATGTTCAGTACATAAAGATAAAACCTGTCGATGCCGCACAGTTTTCGCGCATTCGCCAAAATTTAGCCTTAACAGATATCAGTCCAACAACATTTAGTACAATTCCCGCCATTTTTATCAAATGGTTTTGCAGAAAACCGCAGCGAAATGTTTATGATATATTTTCCAGAGCTACGGAATACCGCTAATTTAAATAAACAACTCTGTTAGAAAATAAACACCCATTCTTAAATATATCTGTATTAGAATTAACGATACGCGAAAATGCTTCGTGTAATTACGTTTTGAAAACTTTGTTTCGATCTCCTGAATTGTATAAGAAATGTTAGGGATGTCAACATAATCCGTAACATCTCAGTTGATCTCATTATAATATGTTGTTATTATCTGAAAAGCATTGTGGAAATAGTTAAAACACAAAAAATTAGTCCCTCGAGATTTGCAGCATATATTGTGTTCTTTGTCCAATCAGCATCAAGCGCCGATAAAACTCGATATTTTAACAGATCAGTTGGAATGGAATTGGCAGAAATACGAAAACTTCCACTAAGTTTAAAAACTACTTAATGAATTTCATTTCTGACGGGCGTCAAAGGAAAATAAATAGAAATAATATAATATGGCAGTTTAAGCATCTTATACTTTCAAGTACTTCCTCAATTTAAAACTCGATCGACTTGGGACTGTAACATGGATTTGGTTCCTTCAATTTTGCTGTTTCGGCAACTAAATAATTGACATTGACAGAAATAAAGAGAATGTCAGTTGTTAACTGGTACTATCGAGAAAACTTTTCCTGAACCAAAAAATATGTTGATGTCGAAATAAACTGAAGTATAAAGAAATATTTTAAGGTACTTATTTCGTGTATAGCCCAAAAAGGGAGTGAAAGTTAAATGGTTAGTAGTACAGACAGAAATAGAATAGTAGCATTTGAATCGTGGCAGCCCAACAAAGAAGATTATATGGGTACATAGGCAAACTAATGCAAAGGTACTCAGTCGAATCGGGGAGGAAATAAAGAAGTTATGACAAAACCTGGCTAAGAGAAGAATCGTAAGATAGGACTCTTCCTGCAGCAAAAAGAGAGAAAAAAGTGGTTGCTTCGGTATTGAAGGGACCAGGACAGGGGTGTCCAACTAAATTTCGACGCGGGCCACATTACCAACTTTAATACTGCGGCGTGCCAGACAAAAGAAAATTGCAAAGGAATCAATTACTAAACCAGTGGAAATTAAACACTGTTTTTCTAGGTAGGCGGGTAGGATGTGTTTATAACAGAACATTATAAACTTCAAAGAAACATAATATTAATGGAAAAAATGAAAAAGGAAAACTAATGAGACAATTTTTTTTTTTTTCGTAGAATTCCGCTCAGATGGCCATCTGTTATCGAAGATCTCGTTTTAGATTTTACATTTATATTCTCGTAAGTCTTGTTGGTCGTTCAAAAACCACAATTAAATGTTGATAAATTAGTAGTGGAGAGGCTTATACGGTATGTAAGAAACTAGGATTATAATAAAACTGACTTCTTTCCTAACCCTACGAGCGTCAGATGGGAACAGATTCACTTGCCCACACATACAGCCACCCACACTCTACCACACGCGCGACTCGCCTTCGGACCTAGTATGTTGACTGACTGAACTTATTAAGGCAAATAATGTACAGTTACATACCTTTAATAAACCGCCCGCGAACAGTGTTCAGTAAAGCCCAGCCACTGCAACAGCAGTGTGTCTATTTACGTCTCACTGACGTAACTAAGACAGTGAGTGACTGCGGGAAGAGGACGCTGTGACTGGTCTCCCGCATAGCCAGTGCGCATGCACGTGACGCGTGTTTATGAATCCCCCATAACGCCGTGGGTCACCGTGAGAACGGCGCGGCAGCCGTCCCGTGTTGTGGCAGTGTCAGTGCCAAGGCGACCGCGTTCTGTCAGGCCCCGGCGGCATACGGCTGCCGGGGAACAGTGAAATGGGGCGCTCTAGTGGAGAACCGCGAGGCAGGAACAGTTGCAGGAGAGGGCAGCAAGTGGGTTAGCTGGTAGGCGACCACGTTCTCAGCCCACATGTTAATTTACGTTCGAGTCCAATGACGATGCAGGTTAATTTCAAATCATCGTCCTCACTTAACACTTTGGCTGAAACAAAAAAATTAAATAAAAAACAACAACGAAACGAAAAAACAATAAAACTCACAACTTCGTGAGGCTATGGCGGGCCGGATTTCACGGCGCCGCGGGCCACATTGTGGACAGCCCTGGACTAGGAGGAACGATAATTGTAGAGATGATGATAGTTTGACTAAGTAAACGCATTCAAGTGGAGGTAGGTTGCAGAAGATATTGAGAGACGGACAGATGCTCTTCCAATTAAAATTCCAATTAAAAAAAACTATGAAAAAGTACAGTATTGCACTTTATATTATCTATTTTAGTCCATTTTTCTGAATGAACTATTATTACATGAATTCCGATAAAGAAATATATATTGCATAACGAGGTTTCACACTGTAGGTAAAGCCCAGAAGCAAATTATGCTGCTTGAGCAAGGTCCCACTGTATAGTCAATTTGTTAGTAATCGAATTTCTCAGAATTAATTATTTTATCTTGTAAATTTAGCTAATGTCTGGTAACCCGAAAAAAATCTTCAGGTCTTTCGTTTATTCCTTGTTAACACGATGTATTTATCATAAAACAATCTTTGTTCTATTCAACTGAGAATTGATGATCAACAAGGAATCGCGTAATTTTAATATAAAATGCATTTCAGTTTCCTTAGGCATACGTTTTTGCAATAACCAAACCCCTAGTATTGAGGCATGCAATGGTTTGTTTGTTTCGTTTTATGGTGCAGCTACTGGGCTTCCTCCTGTGACGGCGACCCATCCCCCCTCCCCCCAAGTAAGTCTTTGGGAAAACACTGATCTATAGGAACGTTCTTATAACATCCAATGTCCACTGACCTATCTAGATGTGCTGCCAAAGCCCTTTTAAGCTTTATTAAATTCATAATTATCCCTTATATGCCAGGTTTTTCTTTGTCCACCGGCCGCGGTGGCCGAGCGGTCTGCGGCGCGCCAGTCACATTCTTCACGGCCGCTTCTTGTAACATCCAATGTCCACTGACCTATCTAGATGTGCTGCCAAAGCCCTTTTAAGCTTTATTAAATTCATAATTATCCCTTATATGCCAGGTTTTCCTTTGTCCGCCGGCCGCGGTGGCCGAGCGGTCTGCGGCGCGCCAGTCACAGTCTTCACGGCCGCTACGGTCGGGGGTTCGAATCCCCCCCTTCGGACATGGATATTTGTGTCGTCTTTAGTATAAGGTAGTTCATAAGTAGTTTGAAAGTTTAGGGACTGATGACCCCGCAGTTAAGTTCCTTAAGCTTAACAAATATTTGAACTTTTTTTTTCCTTTGTCCATTTGTTGGTTTCCCAGTCGTTTCTAATAATCCTCATAATGTATTTCTCCAGGACTCACTTTTTTGGGGTTTAATATTTGAATTTCTTGTATTCCTTATCATAAGATGTAGCATAAATTTCTTTCCAGAGTTCCCCATTCTGTTGTATACATAGCACGCGAGAGTGATTTTTATACGCTTTCCTTGAATAGAGGACTACTTAAAAGCCCTGCTTTAGCCGGTTATTAATATAGTCAATCTTCTGTTAGTTCATCTCTCCTACCGTCTTCTCTCGGTCCAACTCCCCCTCTTCCCGTTTCTCTCTGTCAATCTCCTCATCCTCCTCTAGCTGCCTCCACTTCTAGGCCTGGCTAAACGATAATCGGGTTTGAACGGGTTAGGGATTTCCCGATGCGCTGCAGCGTTCCGAGCAGTATCGAGCTTGATCGAAAAATTACGTGACTATTGACTTGAGTGGCGCGAATTAGAGAAGTTTATGCGCAAGCAACTACGAAGCAGCGACAAGAATACGTTTTGTGTCTGTTTAAAATTTCACAATTTCGTAAAACACTAGATATAACAGCATTAAGTCCTACCACTGTACAAGATCGTACTGTGTTTGAACAAATTTGCAATAAGATATCTCATACGGTATCGTTATGTATGGATATATGAACTTTTGTACTGATATTTAAAAGGTAACAGGAAAAGGTGAAAAAGTTTTCTTTCAGAAAACATTATTTGACTGAACTAAGTACAGTATTTTATTTGTTTACGAGATACTGTAATAATTTACTAAATGGGTTGTAAATGAACAGTTTAATCCCTGTTTATATATTAGAATAATAACACGTTACCAGATGTTAATTAGTTTGGAAACAGGACAACGTTCTGATGAAATAAGAAAGAAAGTTATCAAGAATTAAATGCCTCACAAAGGAAATAAATCGGCATTAAGTTTGTAATTTTTATCAAGAGCATAAATTATAGTAACAAGATCCGTCTTGGAAGTAGTTGCATCAGTTGTCATTAGATGTCAGGACGAGTGAAAGCAGGAGAATTTGACAGAATCATTATTGCCATCTCTTATTTAATTATTAGTTTCCGTTTTTACAAATGACATGCACCCTAAAAAGGCAATTCAGTTCTTGTTTGACAGATATTTTCATTATTAATCTCCACACTGCATTAAAAACCCTAAGACAGATCGTTGTGACTGAACCAACAAAATTCACTAGATCGCAGGCCCATCGAAAGATCGAACAACTCCTGAGATTTCTCGAACTGTGACGTGAGCAGTTCGAGTCATGTTCAAATCCAGCCTTGGCCGTTTCGTCTCCTGCTCCTTCTCCCCTTCTTCTCTGACCTCAAGATTATATCATTGTGAAACACAGAGTTCAGGAGATATGACGTCATAAACACTACGTTACCTGAAAAACTAGCTTGTGCCTAAAACATATCACAGAATGAATATACGGTAATCTGTGCTCCATTTTAGGCAAAACCTAGTTTTCACCTACACTATCCTAATGTTTATGACGTCATATCTCCTGAACTGTCTCCTACAAAAGTTTTGCAGTATATTCTGTGATTTATTTGGTTAAAGTCTGCAAATATAAAGAAGTAATTAATTAAAATGACACGCCAGTATAAGCACATGGTAGTTTATGACGCCTATAAGCATATTAGTTTCAACAAGCTTTATACATAATTTCAAACCATTTATAAAAATTGTCTGGGATAGATGCTTAAAGTCACTTATTTAGCAAATTAACTCATTCGTAAGGTAATCAGACGTTTGAAGCAATTCTGTACATGTGAATACGATTTTTACAGCATCGGTGGTTTTACTAGTAGGTTAGTGAAACTAAATATTTCACCCATGACAACTGCAGCGTTCAAGTCAATAAAATAGATCTTATTAAATAAAGCCATAATAAATACAGGAAAATCATGTGTACCGTTATGTCGAAATGAAGCGCAAAAAACTTCGCTCGTTCGCTGAATTTCTTTAGTTAATATTCATCTTAAGATTTCTACCAGTTGATCGACTGACCGAGTGCCTGTATCCGTTAGATAAATCAGCTGAGGTTGGTAGCTTTTGGGCATCATTTCAGAATCCGCTCGGTGGAACGGTACGACATTCAGAAAGGAACTGCTGCAGCACCTCTTCCCGTGACGTTCAAGTGGAACGGGAAACGTGGATTAGGGAAATGGCTGCGGGCATGAGCAGTGTCATTCTGAATACTTCCGGTGAGTGAAGACGCCCCGCGGCGGCCAGCGGGGCACAAAGCGTGTTGTTTAGACAGGTCTGGCAGCGCAGGTGAATTGGAGAGGAGGTGCGCGCGCACGACTGCCTAATCCCACCCGCTATTGTAGCTGCCAGAGTCAAGGAGCCAGTCCCGCTGCTCCCAGCCCACGTGGCCAGTCAAATGGGCCACCTTCACTCCTCCCCTTCCTTGCTGTAACATTCACATCTGTTCTGTGAATGCAAAGCACAGACTTTCCCTTCCGCTTCGTTGCTCCAGTTTGAAAAGATTGCGTATGGGCTACCTTGCGCGTCGTTATTTCTCTAAAAGTCGTGCTGACACTGCAAGTTTCTTCATTGTAATAAAAAATACAGAAGCGTTCAATGGAGCAAACTTTGTAGTAGCTGCTTTGTAAATCATGTTTCAATTATTCTCACTTACTAAGGAAGGAGTTATAGGAACCAGTTAGTATTCGTATAACCAGCAATAAACAAACCAATAACTGTAGTTTCATCTACGATTTATTCCAGAAACAACCGATTCGGCATTCCATTATGCCATCGTCAGGCCTCTGAGCAACTGTCAGAAAAAATATACATTTCGGTTGCTTCCGGCACAAATCAGAAACGAAAATAAAGCTGTTTTCCGGAGGTAACCGGTATATGTATTGGCTGTCGTCCTGTCATCTCTCTTTGCTAGGAGACAGGAAGTGAAGTCTCTATTTATGTTACCGGCCGCGGTGGAGAAGCCAAGCGCTCCAACGTGCCATGCTGCAGAGCACGCGGTTCCTCGCCGTCGGAGGTTCAGAGTCATCCCTGGGTCATGAATATGTGTTGTACTTAGGTTAGTTTAAGTAGTTTGTAAGTCTAGGGACTGATGAGCATAGCAGTTTTGATCCAATAGGTTTACAAATATTTGAACATTCCATGTTATCCTATTTATTTCATTGTCCTTTTTTTCCGCAGTGGAAGTTGAATACATATGCGTTGATCAAAATAAGAGCGTGTTGGACAATCTAGTATGGAAAGAAGCCATATTGTTCACGTTTTTCTGTGCAAACATTACCGCTCTGTCAACAGCAGCTGGGCTTTTCCGCTCCGTTTGCATTGGAATGCTGCAACTGTGAGTTCGTTTAGATTGCGATATTCTTTCCCGTGAAGTAAAAGGCTTCACAGAAAACAATGCAAACAACGAAAACGAATTACAATTGGTACACTATAAGCCGCAAGCTTCGTCTGCAAACTGTCTGTGCATCTGGCAACCGAGATATAGAAGTGGTATCACACTGGTGTTCAGAATGGAAGGAGACGAAACTTATTCTTAGACTGGTTGTTGCTATGGTAGCTCTTTTGCAAACAACTTTGTTATTCTGATTCAGCTAAAAGAAATAGTAGGTCTAATATTAGTTTTTAACACATGCGGCTCGGTAGGTTGCCGGGCGCCGTGGCTGAGCGCGCCCGGTCAGTGGGTCGAACACCCTCTGTAATAAAAAAGCTGAGCAAAATATGCAACGAACGATCAACAAAGAACCGAAACAACGACCGCAAAGTATAGATCTACCGGAGAACAGGGGGGCAAAAAGTAGCAGAGTGCCAGACTACAACTACAAATGTCGTGGGTTCGATCCCCGCCAGGTCCTAGGATTTTTATCTGTCACTTTTCACTTCTTTCACCTCTGGCAGTGTTGCTGATATGAAAAATATCGAGTAGCACCGTGATTCGAAACCCACGTTAAACTGTAGGCCCCCCTATAACTGGCTGGGTAAGTCAGTTCGAAGGTCGGAGGAAGGCAACGGCATACCACCTCCAAGCAGGACCATGCCTAGTAAAGCACTATGGTGTTCAAAGCACTCTTAGGATTGTTGACTGCTTTTTTTTTAAATAACACTCACATTTTCTTCTTTTGATCTCTCTCTATATAAATGTTTCTATGTTTGTACCCTTTGTGTTTCTAAACCATTCACCCGATTTCGATTAAACGTAGGCCAGTTATTTTCCTTATGCCCAAGAAGGTTCTGCACCCAATTACTAAAATGTGTAGCATATAGTTCGATTACATCATAAACAATGAGAGGCGTGTAAACTAGGCTTACAAACTACTTTAACGTATACTACTGAGGACTCGAACCTCCGACCAAGAGCAACGGTGCAACCTGCAGCAAGACGCCTTATAACGCTCGGCCACTCCACCGCGGCTTTTAGTAAGAATACGTTTTTCTCTATTGTACTACTGACTTTCGCCGGCCGCGGTGGCCGAGGGGACTGAGGCGCTCCAGTCAGGGTCAGCACGGCCACTACGCTCGGGGGTTCGAATCCCCCCTCGGGCATGGATATTTATGCCTTTCTTAGTCTTAGCTAGTTCATAAGTAGTTTGTAAGCTTAGGGACTGATGACCCCGTAGTTAAGTCCCATAAGTTCTACAAACATTTGAACATTTGAACTACTGACTTTCGTAGATGTCGGATACAAATTTAATTCATAAACGTAGGTAACCTCGGAAAGAATACGAATGTGTGGATCTTTTCAAGGTCAGATTTAGCAGCAAATCTGGAACCAAATAAACTTGAATATACGAGACCCAAAGTACTTACCAGGAATCACTGCAACAGTCTCACGTGATTGTTGTCGACGAAACATTTCCATTAACAACCCGTTTAATACTACCTTACCGTCGTACACAACTAGATGAGCAATCGAAAAAAATATATTATTACAGATACAATAAATCCGGCAGAGTTTCAGAAAACGCTTTTGAAAAGGTCTGTCGTAGTCCGCAACACGTAGACGACACGATACTCGCAACTTGTGCCTTACACAATTTTCTCTTACACGTTACAGTACAGTTGAAAATATATTTGAATGAAGAGACCTTCCTCTTATAGGGAGCAACTTTGTAAATAATGCTGTTCAGATGCGGGATTGATTCAAAGATTATTTCAATTCCGTTCAAAATAGTTTGGTCCGGCAAAACAACTTCGTTAAAGAGGGATGTCGTCGAAGAGACAATGAGCAGTAAAACAGTTCATGCTACGTATGTAGCCACAAAAAAATATAAACCTAGTTGTCAGTTTCACAAAACAAAAAAAGTCATTTGTAGTTATTTGTAAGTTACGTTTGACAACAAAATAAAAGTCATGCACCAACATAGAAAAATATATAACATTCACTTATCCTTTACTCCCAGTGCAAAATGTTTCAAATGTTTGTTAAGCTTATAGGACCTAATTACGGGGTCATCAGTCCCTAAACTTACAAACTACTCATCAACTACCTTATACTAAGGACGGCACAAATATCCATGCCCGAGGGGGGATTCGAATCCCCGACCGCAGTGGCCGTGCAGACCGTGACTGGAGCGCCTCAGTCCTCTCGGCCACCGCGGCCGGCCAGACTTCAGAGCCACTGCTTTTCTTTTTAAGTAACTCTTCACTTGACTGAGTGGATCACATTCGAGTCTTCCCAACAAGGGAAATCTCTGGCACTGCTGAGAATTGAACTCAGATGACAGTCCTCCATGCTGACCATTCTAGATGTACGAGTATGTACAGTAGTTATCAAAGGAAATCGTCTACAGCTCAATGCATAGTGTAATACGACTGCGTCATGAGGTCGATGGTTGAAATCTCGCTACTATTACATTTTTCTTAATTTTTTTTTTAAATTTATTACCAAGTTAAATATTAACTAAAATATTTAATCATTTTCAATCAAAAATATAATTTATTTCAATTACTACTCACACAAAAATTAATTAACTTATGGTTATTAAAAACGCGAAGCCTCTAATAGAAATGTAATAAATTTTTATTTCTTGTAAACTTTTTTATCTATGCACCATATAGTCTATATTTTTTCAGTTAGTAAAATGGCATTTCGCAGGTCTGTATTAAATTTAAAAATGTTCAAATGTTCAAACTCTATGGGACTTAACTTTTTTGGTTATTAGTCCCTAAGTTTACAAACAACTTAAACTAAATTAAACTAACCTAAGGACAACATACACACCCATGCCCGAGGGAGGACTCGAACTTCCAACGGCAACCAAGCAAGAGCTCTACAGCAAGGCGCCTTTGACCGCTCTGCCACTAAACCGCGGCCTGTACCAAATAATATTTTGTTTAGATGACCAGAAAGTAAAAGTGAAATACGTTGTTCTTATTTTTCTAATGCGTTTGCCACTTGCTCCTGTCGAGAGGTTAAACCATTGATTTAAGGGTGGCCGAATGCCCTCCCTTCCGAATCCCCCATTCCTCCCACTTCCTAACCTCCGCGTGCAGATATGTGTACCCCAAGTATCTGCGTATAGTGTTATATGTGTGAAAGGGTGCGGACGTTTTTCTAAATCTTTGTGAATTTTGTAACTGAGGCGGAACTTGGGTAACGGCCCGGTATTCACCTAGTGGGATGTGGGAAACCGCTTAAATACCGCGTTTTTAACCAGCCGGGTGCATTCGAACCGGAGCCGACATACCTTCCCATACCGGAACGCGTCGCCTTAAACCGCACGGCTAAACGGTCAGGTTAAAGTAAAAACAAGATATCATAAAAAATTACAATTAAAAATTTGTTAAATAGCATTTCCACTGATGATTTCAATGTGGCCTTTTTGGCCGATAGATCCCATTTTGGATCGTGTTCGGCGTGCTGGTGCAAGTTTTCTGGTGACGCCACTTGGGCAAATTGCGCGTCGATGATGATGAGGAAGACACAAAACGCAGTCCCGAGTGGAGACTACGGAGGCAGACAGCATTTTCAGTTGTTAATTAATATATAATTAAGGGTAAAAAAAGTATGCTGATAGCGAGGTTTGAACCAGCACTTAGTGATTACAACCCTATTCTGCTATGAAACGAGAAACATTTTAAACGCTTGTACTAAAGACAACACTCATCCATTCCCGAGGGAGGATTTTAACTTCCAACGGAGGTGGTCATGCAACCCGTGACGTGACGCCCCAGATCGCAAGGCCATTCTCGCGCGGCTCAGAAATTCAAATGTTCAAATGTTTGTATAGCTTATGGGACTTAACTACGGGGTCATGAGTCCCTAAACTTACAAACTACTTATGAACTAGGTAATGCTAAGGACGGCACAAATATCCATGCCCTAGGGTGGATTCGAACCACCGACCGTAAGGCCCGAAAAGGTATAGTGTTCAGTATAATAAACTGTTGCTGTTGTTGTGTTCCATTATTTTAAATCATAAATCTTTCGTCTACGCAGCTGAGGGAGCAAATGAGTCAACTAGCGCTACAGGTGGCCAAACCACGAAACACGAGAAAAAAGCGTTCGAGTTGGCATTTGCAGCTGCAACTGGCGGAGGCCGCGCATGCGCAGTAGAGGTAAGGTTCGTTCGAGTGGCCCAAACGCTGATAGTTCCTGATAGTAACTGACGATTTGGAAGGCCTCCACTGCGCATGCGCGCTTTTTGACAGTTTCCATCTCCGAAGCCAACTCGAACGCTTATTTCACCTGTTTAGCAGTTTGGCCACCCATAGCGCTAATTGGCATCTTTCCTCTCTACCGCTGTTGAAAGGCCGGCCGCGGTGGCCGACGGGACTGAGGCGCTTCAGTCACGGTCTGCACGGCCACTACGGTCGGTGGTTCGAATCCCTCCTCGGCCATGGATATTTTTGCCGTCCTTAGTTGTAGGTAGTTCATAAGTAGTTTGTAAGTTTAGGGAGTGATGACCCCCGTAGTTAAGTCCCTTAAGCTTAACAAACATTTGAACATTTGATGTTGAAAGTGAGGTTATGACTGGCGATATGTTATGTATTTCTCAATTGAGAAAACTATTTACGTCGTCTTGAAACATTTGCAATTTACCGTTAAACCAAAGTATAATAATAAAGATTAACTAGACACATTTGCCTGCAAACAGTGTATCTGTCGAGTATAAAATGAAAATCGCGTGACGAAACTAGGTTAACTTAGGAGTCGCGATGTAACCAGACGACCGTTCCACGAAATATTCTTCTTGAGAAAGCTCATGTTGACGTGAGGTGACGGACCGGCGACGGACAGTGTGAATTCCGCCATTAGAAATACATCGTGGAATACATTCTGATCATAAACTTAGACAAAACGCAAAATATACGTAAACATGTCCCCCCATTAATAAATAATGTAGCCAATTTAACCTGATAAAACCTCATACAAAAATGAGCTAAATTGGGATAGTTGTGTGTGAAAGGAATATTTGGTAACATACAACTTCATATGCATTTTGTCCCATTATTATGAGTTACAATAAAATTTAAAAAAATGAAACATACAAATTAATATACAAAAATTTGCAGGTGTTGTGCAAGAATTATCATCGAACATGATTTTCCCAGAAGTTACACATTTAGTGTAGAAACACCCACGCCGGCCGCGGTGGCCGAGGGGACTGAGGCGCTTCGGTCACGGTCTGCACGGCCACTACGGTTGGGGGTTCGAATACCCCCTCGGGCATGGATATTTGTGCGGTCCTTAGTTGTAGCTAGTTCATAAGTAGTTTGTAAGTTTAGGGACTGATGACCCCGTAGTTAAGTCCCATAGACTCTATAAACATTTGAACATTTTGAAACACCCACATTGGCACTAATAGATTTCTATAATATATAACCACAAGGAGAAACATGGAACAGTAATTGTGAGATGCTATAGTGGCACATATAAAGCTAGATGTCGGTTATAAAAATCTATCACTGCTAATGCCTGTTGTGAACTATATTATTCTTATGTGTCAATTACTTCATTTACAGATGGCACAGAAAATCTCAGTAGGACTATTTTGACTTCATGTTCAGGCGAATATATCACAATCCAAACTGTAAAAACATACGCATTCATCTTTAAATTCATATGTTATGAAAATTTCCACACCTTTCATTTATAGTATGTATGGGTGTAATAAAAAGGGGACGTATTAGAAGACCACATAAGTTGAAAGAATGCCTGTCTAATATACAAAGCTCAGCCTCAATCAAGAGAAAATCGAAGACTTAGAACACAAACCTCTTCGTAAATATGCGGGCTTGTCTTTTGGAGGAAGCTTGTTAAACGCTTTGGAGTCAGTCAGAAAACAGTTTGACGAAAATCCGCTGACTTAAACAAACGGTCGCAAGCTATCAGCTCCGCCACTCGAACACCTGATTGGTCAGTCAGATATCGTCAGAAAGAGTCTAAAGTGCTACTCGAACGCCTCAAACCGTTCCAGATAGGGATGGCGGTTATCGCTGAAACAACCGGTTTTCGATTATACCGGTTCTTTTCATCACCAGTTTAACCGCCCTCTAAAAACTGCTCAAGATAATCATTTTTTTTTAAATAACCGGTTTCCGGTTTTTATTGCTCTTATTTCCAGCAAAGTACGACCAAAACTTAATTGGCAGCCAAAACAGAAACCGTAATCGAATTTTCGGTTCTTCTAGTTTCGGCCGAAAACGAAACTTTATACGACAAATCACTAGTCTTTCCATATTTTGCGAGATCCCCCCCCCCCCCAAATACTACGCCTTCTTGAATGTGTGTAAGCCTAGCCAGGAGTCCGTAGAAGACGATATACCAAGCATACAGATTTACTGGCCTAGTATTTCCATCCGGCAGTTGCGAATACTGAGCTAACCACTCCTTAAGTTGGACTTGTGAGTCAGCGCATATGAATAGCTAGTTATATAAGTTACAGTCAGTAAATGAACTTCAATCAGGGCTGCAGAAGTATTTTGAAAAATAAAGTCACAGTTCCGACTAACAGTATGATTGTTGTCAGTGTAAATTTACGCAAATTGAACTAAATGTTCAAATGTTTGTAAAGTCTATGGGACTTAACTACGTGGTCATCAGTCCCTAAACTTACAAACTACTTATGAACTACTTATGAACTAGGACGGCACAAATATCCATGCCCGAGGGGGGATTAGAACCCCCGACCGTAGTGGCCGTGCAGACCGTGACTGGAGCGCCTCAGTCTCCTCGGCCACCGCGGCCGGCCAAATTGAACCAGGAAAGCTGTGTACCACATGCCCAAATAATGTTCAAATGGGTGTGAGTTCGTATGAGAGCTAACTGCTTAGGTCATCGGTCCCTAGACTTAAAAACTACTTAATCTAACTTAAACTAACTTACGCTAAGGACAACATACACACCCATGACCGAGGGAGGAGGGAGGATTCGAACCTCCGACTGGAGCAGCCGCGCAGTCCGTGACATGGAGCCTCAGACCGCACAGCTACCTCGCGAGGCACTACATAATTAATTTTACCTAAACCCATATTGGTTATTGAAAAAGCCCCTCACTTTCAAGCAATCACATTAATAAAACTTGTTAGCATAGCAATATAATACATTTAAAGTTTTAACCAATGTGTTGAGGAGCTAAGAACACTCTGTTCTTTAATATCCAATAGTAAAAGCAGTCAAGAAAACTCATTTATTAAAATGGCCGCTTTCGGCACATTTAGTAAGTCTTAATCAGACTATTATTTAAATAAATAAATAAATAAATAAAAAACACACATTTTGAATCACTTCTACAGGAACTAGTTGTACCGGTTTTTTTACCCGGGTTTTTGGCAATAACTAAAAAAACCGGTTACAACCGACACCAAACAAATACCGAAAAAACCGGTTATTCAAAACTAAAATACCGGTATCGATTTTAACCGGTCGGTTTTTCCCATCCCTCGTTCCAGACCGTCAGCAGCGCCACTCGAACGAAGCTGTAGTCAGAAACAGTGGCGACTGGTAAATTTGTCGCCACTCGCACAGACCTAATGGTACACTAAGTAGTCCCCGCCAGCCACGGTGAGGTGCCTCGGGAAGCGCAGACGGCGTGTTGCGCGTCCGGCTGTCTGGGCGGTCCAGCTGATGCCCCCACTCCCGGGGCATTCCACTGGGCATCCCCCGCCTGGCCCCAGGTGGGGGCGTGTCAGCCGCGGCACAGGAAGTGCTGCAGTTACCTCGCGCGCTCCTCCGCTCCGGCATGTCCCAATGGTGTCCTCCTGTCCTTACTCCCGACCTGCTCGTCCCCTGCTCTTCTCCTACACGACGCTCCAAACTCGTCCTACCCTTTGCGTGATATCGACGCTGTACATCGATTGCGACGTGTCGCTTTATTCGTTTGTGCCTAGCTGTATCGTTGCGGCTTTTATCTGCGAGGTGAGTACTCACATGTCTGCATACGTTCCCTCACTTGTCTCCTAACGTAAACTTGCCGCAAAGCTGCCAAATTTTTATCTACTGTATCGTGAGTTACCTCGACTGTAGAGAACTAAAGATGTTTAATAGAATTTGCGGAAAAAATGTTGTTGGCATTAATTAAGTCGATGTCACACGATAGAGCAACGAGTAGGCGATCGACTATATTGCTGTAATAGAATAGAACGTGTGGACTGTCCAATAAGCGCGCGATGTCTGTTGACGCAGCCGGTGGTTACGATCACTTCTTGCGTCGTGTTTTCTTTCCTAGCGGCAACCCTGTACAAGTGTCACAATTTAGGCGGAAGACTCCCAATTTTCCTCCCGCTTTCCAATTATTACATTATTTCTCCTGACTTTTAGTTGATTATTGTCAGACTTCAAACATCGGTTTTGAAAATCCGCTATTTCGATTTTTAAGTCCAGTGCTCGTAAGTCCTTCGCCCATTGATCGCTTTTAATCAATGTACGTATCGAAATTTATACAACTGAGTAAGTTGCACACACCTTGTATTTCGATTGTTATTTGTCTTCTTTCTAGAGCGTTATCAGAAATGTATTTGCAATTGTGAATCGGCATCAGCTGTGCAATTTATTGACGAAATATGCAGATTTGTGCCGGACCGAGATTCGAACGCGGATTTCCTGCGTTTCGCGATCCGTTTCGTTCACCATTACGCTATTCGTGCATACTTCCTAGACCGCCCCAAACTTCCGTATGCCACACATTGTTTACTTCCCATTAGTGCTAGTAGCTGTATATGCAATTGCCGCACGGGAGAAGAAATGTAAAACCGGTTCAAAGAACGGGAATATTGCTTAACAACCAAGGCATCTGGTTGTACAGCTCAGAACCTGTGTTCGATTCCAAAATACGTTCTGCTGTTTCAATTTTTATCCTTCATTTGTGTATTCTTTCTTGTCATTTTTCATAGGAATAGGAGTATTAATCAAATCAAATGTTTGTAAATCTATGGGACTTAACTACCGATGTTATGCCCCTAGACTTACAAACTACTTAAGATAACCCAAGGATAACATACACACACCATGCTCGAAGGAGGACTCGAACTTCCGACGGGGAGCAACCGCGCACTCCGCAGCAAGGTGCCTTAGAGCGCTTGGCCATTCCAGCGCGGCCGAAATATTAATAAAGTAAATGAAACAGTGAATATCAATAAGAACTTAAATGAATGAATTTATCAAACAACTTGAGTAAGTACATAATTAAAACGTTAAGTGTCGTTCGGAGAAAAAAGTTCCTCTACGATGAGGTGGGTTTTCAGGTATGTTATTATTTATGACCTGATATTGCCTGAACTATGTGCCGTGCTTTGATGGTATAATTTTGAAGATACACCGGTGTTATATGTGTATACTGTCTGTAAACTGCCGCGCGGGAGTAGCCAAACGGTCTGGAGAGCCATGTTACGGATCGCGCAGCCTCCCGCGTCGGAGGTTCGAATCCTCTCTCGGGCATGGATGTGTGTGTTCTGCTTAGGTTAGTTTAACTTAGTTAAAGTTGTTTGTAAGCTAGGGACTAATAACTAAGCAGTTAAGTCCCATAGAGTTGAAAACATTTGAATATTTTTGTCTGTACACTGATGTTATACCGGTACCCCGAGGCTTACAAACTACTTGAGATAACCCAAGGACAACATACACACACACACACACACACACACACACACACACACACACACATGATCGAATGAGGACTCGAACCTCCGACGGGGAGCAACCGCGCCCTCCGCAGCAAGGTGCCTTAGAGCGCTCGGCCATTTCACCGCGGCCGAGTTCATAATTAAAAGTAATAAATTGTAGCGCCTTCTCGAATGCCGTTGTTTTATTGCATGAACAGTGGAAAACAAGTAAGGTATAAAAATTACTGTGGTTGTCAGTGAAAAAAATTCATAAAGCTCTGAAATATTTGTTTTGTTGCAAGTCGTTAAGTGCTCTCATTCTCCAGCAGTGAATGAATAAAATCTCGTAATTAAACCATCGCAGGATACGATAATATTTCACACGTCTCTTTGCTTATGACGTCATATCTCCTGAACTATGAGACATTTGTGGTTCTTGGCCCCACGGTGACTGTTTGCTGAAGGGAAGGAATATGTGTATCACGTTTGGCTAAATCGGCCTAGTTTAAGAGATGTGGAACATTCACACACTATTTCTCTCTCTCTCTCTCTCGCGCGCGCACGCACACACACGCGCACACACACACACACACACACACACACACACACACACAGATATGCATAGTTTAAGCGGCAGTCTCAACACTTTTGATGCCAGCTTTCAATGAGTATGAGTTTGAGGTCCCCATACATGATTATAAAATATGCTCAGTGTTTAGTTATCTCTCGATTCCGTTTGTTTTGTCGATTTACCGTCATAATTTTTTTTTCAAAATATTTTAAGAGACTTCGAGTTTAAATCGTACACAACTGATCCGACAAATATGAACTGAATCGATTGGCCGCGCCTGAGATGGTATAAAACAAATGGAATACCGTTATAGTCGTCATTTTTTCCAGAGGCAGGCTCTTATTCACTGGCAAGAAGCAGTATTTCTCTTACACCTCTTCGGTCTCACGTCATACATAAATCTGACTGCTTGCTGAAAACCTGATAAGGGCCTTCTGCTCCATTTGTGCCATCGTTGTTACATGTTAGGCCGTTTCTATCTCAGTACAATTTGCGTCGCGTTTTGGAAGTCAGAGGTTTGGAGGATGTCACGCAGTCATTATTAAAAGCAACCGGGATTTTAACGACACTTTGCTTCTGGTTTTAGTGAGTTATACTGGTATCAGCGTTTCATTGTTCTACTGTTACTGACACACTTTTGTTCGCTCTTCCTGATTCCGTACATTAGGAACCTATAGGGATATCACTGCGTTTTGTAATACTGTAATTTCCAAATAAGACAATAATTAGGTTTCGCATTAAGTTAAAAACAGCATCTCACTTTTCAAGTTAGTTAAACAGTGATTACGGAAAAGTGTCGCTTGTTGTGATATGAAGTCAGAGACATAGGGGGACAACTTGATAGGTAAGAAAGGGGAGAGAGAGAATAGTACAAGAATGTGTGTAGGCGTTGGTTGTAATAAAAATTAATATTTCCTGCCTTGTTTCTCGTCTTGACGATACAAGGGACTGCGATATTAATAATTTAAAGAAGTATTTAAAACGCGCCATTTATAATGAACATTAGTCCAGATTAAATTCTTCTTATTTAACTCATCCTGTTAAGTTGAGGGCATGTTAGTAAAATTTCAACGAAACGAATCTCTTGCGTTTCGTAAAATAAACTTCAGTTTCAGTGTAAAATAATATCAATATATGAAAATATTGCATTTTAAGGGTATCTATTTGCATCAGACTAGCAAAGAAAAAAATTTTTAACATATTTTAGTAGTTCAGAAAGCTAAAGAGTGAGACGACAGTCGCGCCGGCCGCGCTGGGCGAGGGGACTGAGGCGCTCCAGTCACGGTCTGCACGGCCACTACGGTCGGGGGTTCGAATCCCCCCTCGGGCATGGATATTTGTGCCGTCCTAGTTCGTAAGTAGTTCATAAGTAGTTTGTAAGTTTAGGGACTGATGATCCCGTAGTTAAGTCCCATAAACTATACAAACATTTGAACATTTTTTTAGGACAGTCGCAAAGGGGATGCTCGCAGTATTAGAGAACTACTTCAGCCATCGCACTGGTAAGGCATTAGACGCACTTTTGGGAGTTCCGCGTTTTGACTAACCTGCTTAGCGTATTTCAAGATTTCTATACATCGTGTACGGCCAATTCCAGGATGGCTCCTTTCAAACTGCATGATCAATTTATTTCCCTGTCATGTACAAGTGTGAACTTGAGCCACTCCTCTACCGACCCGTTCGTAGGCGGGACGTTAAACCGTAGTGTTCCGAATTATTTAAAAATTAGTGGACGTGTTTAGAGATGTTACATTACCGTAAAAAGGCACATTTTATTCTTTTGACACCACAAATCTGCGTACAAACTTCTCAGTCAAATAAACCATTAAAATTATTAAGTAGAACTTATTTAGGCAAGGGAAACGAAGAACCGGTGAAATAGTTGAATACGGTCGGGGGTTCGAATCCCCCCTCGGGCATGGATATTTGTGCCGTCCTAAGTAGTTTGTAAGTTTAGGGACTGATGACCCCGTAGGTAAGTCCCATAAGCTTAACAAACATTTGAACATTTTTTTGAAATAGTTGAACTAACTCAATTTGCGTTGTATTTAAATTATTTCAAATTTCAGGACCAAAATATATCAGCAACCTGACGGCATAGGAGTCTGAAACGGACTATCAGGAGCACTGACAGGGACTGTAGATTCTTCAATAAACTTCCACAGATAAAAAATGTCTACTATAAACACTATGTTGATGATCGTATTATTCAAAGGCTACGAAACTGGAGTAAATCATTTCGCGTCAAATTAAATGTAATGAATCCAAATATAACTTTCTCGGTTTAGATGGAAACAAATGAAAGACTCAGTTTCTTGGATTTGTCAGTAATCAAAATCGAAGGTAAACATGAAATATTGGTTTTAAGGAGTGTGTCACTCAGTCGGAAAAACGAAGCCCTTACAAGATTGTGAATTTTTAACTTTTCTCGGCGTAATGAATTACAACATTACGTCGTTGCCAGTGTGTCTAACTGTTAAGATCCCTTTTCTCACGAACGGTTAGAAGCAGCAAGCTGAAATTTATGTCCGACAGTAAGTTCTCGAGTTGCTTGGCGTTTAAACTTCCAAGTCAAAGCAATCCAAAGATACGGCCAGTTTTTGTTACTTTCCAACTCACAAATCAGAACCGATAGGGTACTTCCCATTGATAAAACAACGAAATTGGGCAAGAAGTGAGATTTCACTGTACAAATAAAGGAAAACAATCCCAAAAGCGTTAATCATAAACAATCTTTTCTGTCATTACAAATGTACGCCGCATTTATAAACCATCAAAAATCTCACGAACTCCTGCAAAGATTTTGATATGACTTTCAGTAATAGGTATAACTATTCAAGAGGGAGTTTTACGCATATAATTGAAGTTATTTCACGATAATTGGACGAGCTACCTTGCCATTGTAAAATTGACGTCTCTGGCATCTAGCTGAGCAGGGGTAACGGCGTTCGACTTAAACAATATCCTTGTTGCCCGCCTGTCAGCCGCTGTCGGATCCACAAGCGCACATATTTACGCCCAACTGTCAATTTTCGCAGCGTAAATTTTCTGCAGTTTGTTTGGATCTTCTAATGACTTTATGAAACAACGATAGTGAAGTGAATGAACCAAAGTGAATGAAATTAAAGTGAAATTTAAATGGTTCAGCGTATTTATCATCTATACGGTGGCCTTTAAAGCTCATGCTCAGTGCTTACTACAGGTTGCAGAGTAGTGCTAATATCTTTAAAGTATGCTGCACTGACTGTCATTGTACTGCTGACGCTAAACTTACATGGACGCAATAAAACAAAATTCCTATATCGTCTTGCCTTGTACTTTCACTGTGCCGATATGTCAAAACGTGTTACCTCACCTGGCGGCTTCTATCTCGTGGATGCCATTTGCATAATCTATGTCGCTATTGGATTCTTCTTGTCTGCAGGTCGCGATTTTGAAGATTTCTATATAGACTGGTGCCAAAGAGATTAGCGGTGGGAAATTTTGAATCTTAATTCAGCGTGAATGAAAATTGATTTATGATGCCAAAATAATTCTCCGGATTTATTTAACTAGTGATGTGAACAACCTACACAGGCGCAGAGCCAGTGACGTTAATTTTAATGTTTGTAGTAATTCTGGATAGCGTTCGTAACAATTACTTAGTACAGTTTCCTCACCCAATCTACTATCACATTTAATTCATAGATCGTCAGGCATTTCACTGTCTCACAAATTACTTCTGATAAATGATAAATAAGTCACTAATTACTCTGAATATTGGTCCGTAGCGTTCTTTCACGTAGTGCACATGTCTTTTCTCTTTCATATGCCGATCACAACGACTTGACTATGCTTAACTACTGTTTCCAGCCTATCTCGTATTAAACTCTTCTGATTGATCCGTTCCAGGAACCAATAACTATTTGATCTTACTTGAAATATTTAATTTCGTTTATGCAAAATAATAAAAGAAACTGCAATTATTAAATCATCCTTATCAGTAAATGCAATACCACCAGTAAGGCTGGAAGTTTAAAAATAATAATAAATTGCAAAAGAAAATTATGAGCAATATGCAAATTCGCGTGCTTTCCGAGCGGTGACTTCCCACTGACGGAGCGTAGTAATGTTCTGGAACGTTCCGTATTCACGCACATCGTGGAGGGAGGTGAGTCGTTTTAGTGGCACCGGACATTGACGCAGCAAATATGTTTGCCCTAGTGCAGTGTTTCACAACATTTTTGAATAAGCGACCCCTTTAAAACTAAAAATATTTTGGCGACCCCCTACCCCCTCCGCGAACCATAAACGTTCAATTGTTTGTAAATCTATCGGACGACACTGCGTGGTCATCAGTCCGTAGCTTACATACTACTTAAACTAAGGTAAGCTAACCTTAGGACAACACACACACCCATGCCCCAGGGAGGACTCGAACCTCCTACGGCGAGAAACCGCGCGCTCCGCAGCGAGGCGCCTTAGACCGCTCGGCTACTCAACCGCGGCGTGACGAACCATAATTCAACTACGTGTGTAATTTACAAGGTAATGAATTTCATTTTCTACTGTTAATACAACTTTCCTGTAAATAAAGATATCATTACATGAATTCCAATAGAAAAATATATGTTCCATAATGAAGTTTCGCATTGCACGTAAAGCTGAGAAGAGAATTTTGCTCGTTGGGAAAGGTCTCACTGCATACCGAATTTGTAAACAACAGTATTTCTCAAAATGACTTATTATATCTTGCAAATTTGTCTATCACCTGGTACCTAAAATAGTTTTCTGTCCTTTCTTTTGCCGCGGCGGAGCGGCCGAGCACATTGAGAAGTGTGAAGTCGTCCACATGAGTACGAAAAGAAATCCGTTAAACTTTGTTTACAAGATAAATCAATTAAAAGTAGGAATTACTATTAGGCTACTTCAGACTTAAACTGGAAAGAACACGTAGATAATGTCGTGGGAAAGGCGAACCAGAGACTGCGTTTTATTGGCAGAACCCTTAAAAGATGCAACAGAACTACAAAAGAAACTGCTTACACTACGCTTGTCCTTCCATTTTTGGAGTATTGCTGCCCAGTGTGTGATCCTTATCAGGTGGGTTTGACGGAAGACATCGAAAGAGCCCAAAAAAGGGCAGCTCGTTTCGTATTGTCACGATACAGGAGAGACAGCGTTACGGAAATGATACACTATCTGGGATGGAAATCATTACAATAACGTCGCTTATCGTTGCGGCGTGGACTACTTACGAAACTCCAATCGCCAACATTCTCCTCCGAATGCATAAATATATTGTTGTCTCCCACTTACATAGGTAGAAATGATCATCAGAATAAAATACGAGAAATCAGAGCTCGAACGCAGATTCAGGTATTCTTTCTTCCCGCGCGCTATTCGAGAATGGAATGGGAGATGAATAGTATAACGGTGGTTCGATGAACTCTCTGCACTTAAATGTGAATTGCAGAGTATCGCATGTAGATGTAGATGAGGCATTATGCTACGATACGCGAGGCCGTTCCTCGTCGGGGGTTCGAATCCCCCGTCGGTCATGAATGTTTGTGCCGTCTTTAGTATAAGGTAGTTCATAAGTAGTTTTTAAGTTTAGAGACTGATGACCCCGTAGTTAAGTCCCTTAAGCTTAACAAATATATGAACATTTGACCTTTCTTTTATTCATTATGTATTTATTATAAAACAATGTTTGTTCTATTTAACTGAGTATTGATGATCGACAAGGAATCGCGTAATCTCAATATTAAATATGTTTTACTTTTCATAGGCCCATATTTATGCATTATGGAACACCTAGTATTCAGACACGTTGCTGGCTAGTTGTGTCATGGTGCAGCTACTTCCTCCTGCCCGGCGACCACCTGAACAAGACTTTGCAACCCCCTGGGGCTCACGACCCATGGAGCAATGTGACAAACGCCACAACATTACTAGACCATAAATGACGGCATTATCTGCAAGCAATCGAAGAGGGGTGCTCACATTACCTCCCAAATCGTTTATATAGGTACAGAACAGCACAGGACCTACAGGACTACCATGGGTAACGCTAGATATCGGACCTGTTTTAGTCGCCGCCTTTCTTTCAATTACTTTTAAGATCAGAACAATTACGGCGTGACTGTTGTCTCTGTTAATATGCGATTGGAAGGGTGAGGTAGAGACTAACACTATTGGGAAGTGGCGGCCGCGGCCACACGCAGCAGAGGCTGGCGCGCTCGGCTGTAACGTAAGCCGGGCCCGTCTCAGCTCTCGCGCAGCTAAGCCTTCCGAGAATCTCCCGCTGTGAGAACACACATCCTGTCCGACTCGGAAGCTGCCAAGTGGCCACCTCGCGCGTCTGCTGCCAACCACCAGACTAGGGATGTGTAGTTCGCGAACGAACTAGTTCAATTCCGTGGAATGGACTATAGTTCACTTCGGTGAACTACAGTTCTTTTACTCCTCGCTTCCCCAATATACTGAATATTAGAAGGCACATTGTCAAATATCTCTGTTCTTGATACTCATTACACCACACCCACAGGACCTAACACTATGTGTTTCAAAAGTCCTAATGTGTAACTGCTTAAACTGCATCGGAATGGAAGACCGAAATAGTTCAGTTAGTTCAAATAGTTCAGTTATTTCAATTAGTTCAGTTGATCAACTAACCCAACTGCGCGAACTACGGCAGGTCGGAAGGCCGAAACAGTTCTGCTAGTTCACTTACGAGAAGAGTGTATGCCAGTCAGTTTCTTTTATTTATCTTCATTACAGAAATGGGGTGAAAAGTATGTCTATTAGCGCAATTTTGCATCTAGAACTAAGAAAATTGGTATACGGTTTTTCAGACATAAAAAAATACGTATTTCAAAGAAAATGTTCAAATGTTTGTATAGCTTATGGGACTTAACTACAGGGTCATCAGTCCCTAAACTTACAAACTACTTAAGAACTAACTAACACTAAGGACGGCACAAATATCCATGCCCGAGGGGGGATTTGAACCCCCGACCGTAGTGGCCGTGCAGTGTATTTCAAAGATTTTGGAAATTCAACCAGTAAGGGGGTGAAATAATGGGTGAAAGTTTTTTTCTGAAAGTAAAGTGATATATATAGTTAATCTGAACTAGTAAACTGAACTACTTAGAGTGAAATGATGAGTTCTTCAGTAAGAAGAACAATCCCGAAATGAACAGTTCCGTAAAAGGAACTACTTTTCCCATCTCTACACGAGACCGCTTTGCTGTCCAAGAATCTCCACACGTCCCCTACCGCTTCACTTACACGCCTCATTTCGCTAGGTAATACACTTTCACCCTCGTCTTGTCAACGGACCATCGTTACAAGCCAAAATATTTGTTCCTCTCGGTTCTGGCGTACTTCATCGTAGCAGGATACTATCAAATGTCGTTGTCCACAGCTCAGGACCGTTTCATGTCACGATGAAGCGGTGCAATGTGCTGACACTGCCGGATGGGGAGTTAGTCATCCCACGATGTACATTTTTTATTATGTCCTGTCGTAGGTGGTGGCGTTGTAGTTTCATTTACCAAACTCTAAAAGTTAGAATCCCTTCCATTTCAGTATGCGTGTCTTGTTGACAGTTTCAAATTTTGTTTAGTAATAAAAGGAACACTTTAAGAAAATATTCAAATGTTTGTTAATCTAAGGGACCAAATAACTGTGGACCCTCGGTCCCTAGACTTACAAACTGCTGAAACTAAATTATCCTAAGGATATATATGAATATGTGGTACAAAAAAAGTGTAGTTCTAATAGGTAACTCATAAAGATCTTGTGATTTTAAACACACCTCGTCTTGAAGCAGCAATCGTGAAAGCTATTTACTGTTCAAATGTTTGTAAATTTATTGGACCAAACAGCTATGGTCATCAGTCCCTAATCTTACAAACTACTTCAACTAACTTACACAAAGGACAACATACACACCCATGCTGGCGGGAGCGGCCTTAAACGACGATGCTACCCCCGCTCGGCGCAATTTACTGTAAATGCAAATTAGCAGCCCAACAAGTTGAGTGGTAAATTAAACACAGTTTATCAGGTTTCGACTCAACTAAGGGTGTCTTCATCAGAGGTACTGATAAAAATATAACATGAGATGAAAGAAATAAGAGCACGCTGTGCTCAAGACGCATAAAAATAACATCAGATATATCGATGATAAAACACAGCATGCTAGGCAATAGGTTTGTGATGCCGCTCCAAAACCAATCGCTACGGCTGCCCGAAGCGGCTAGCCACGTCCTGCTATTAACTGTACAAACCTGCTAGCATTTGATTAGCATCCAGTATTTTATTACTGACATATCTGATGTTATTTTTAAGCTACGTGAGCACAGTGTGTTCTATTTTTACACGTATCATGATACAATTTTATCAGTACTTCTGATGAAACACCATTAGTTGATGTTGAAACCTGTTAAAATGTGTTTAATTTACCACGCAAGTTTTTGGGGTGCTAATTGCACTTACAGTAAATCACTAACGACTGTTCAACGGATGCGCATATTTATCAACCTATATCGCTAATTCCCGTCTCTTGCAGAATTAAGCAACAGCTTTTATACTTGTGCATTGGAGCAACAAGAATTCCGTAGTAGCGATATTGTAAAAACAATTGTCTGTTTTGCCAATGAAAGGGCGAGAGCATCCATTATAATGGTTTGGGGTGGTACTATATTCCGCTCCCGCATCTGACTAGTACGCATTACGAGTACTCTGACAAGCAGTGTTGCATCTCATAGGTATTGGAGCCTGTAGTCCTTCCATACCTTGGAAGCTGTCTGACGGACAACTGTTTGGTTTTATTACTGAACCTATTTTCGCGTTACTGACATCCTTAAGAATTTTCGTAATACGAAACAGTCCTGCCATCCTGCTTCAACTAAAGATAGTGTAACCTTTGCTAACAATACGATTTCTGAAACTGCAAAGAAGGTTATAGCATCTTTGGAGAAGTGTTCCGTAACATTTAAGATTTCGCTATTTTTTGAAATGGATTCGAGGTCGGATAGTGATGACTGTATTTCTACTTCGTTACGAAAACCAAAGCCGTCATTTTTTTACTTTTGTATGTTTTCACTCAGATGAAGAAGGGTCTTCAGTTGACAGACTGGGCCAGTCACGGTCTGCACGGCCTCTACGGTCGGGAGTTCGAATCCCCCCTCGGGCATGGATATTTGTGTCGGCCTTAGTATTAACTAGTTCATAAGTAGTTTGTAAGTTTAGGGACTGATGACCCCGTAGTTAAGTCCCATAAGCTTAACAAACAAAACAAACAACAAGAAATTGCCCAATAAAGATGAGAGAAATATATTTGTCTATGTTATCACTTCAGTAATAGTATTATTGGTTAAAAACGGAGAAACTGGCAAGACAATGCTATTGAAAATGTTAAAATGTTTCTTGTTTTGAATTTACAGCAAGAAATGTGGCTGTCCCCCAAAATTGTGGAATTCTCCCTTACTTGACTGTCTCGTCCCTCGTTCCTTAATTAACAGTTGATCATACTTGGACTGTAGCACCCCATCACCAGACACCAGGATTACACATACCATTTACTTCTTTTTAACCCTTTCAAAAACTATTTAAAAAAATCAACAGAGAGAAAGGAAGTCTTCTTAATCTAATGTTATACAAAATCTGTCTCAGAGCTTTAGTTTTTTTAATTTTTAGAATTCGGGTGCAGTTTGGGGCAGGAAGACACTCATCCTCCCCCCCCCCCCCCGTGCAGACAAAAATCCTGGCTTGATTAATGAAAGCGTAACGCGTGTCCGAACGAAACAATGGTTGTCAAGGTGATATATAACTGGTTTGCGAGACGGAATAGGGAATTGTGCAGGCGACGTTGGCGCCAACCTGGTGTGGGCTGACGCTGCAGGCGCCGACCAGACGCCACGGATCACGAGTTGTTCTCTTCTTGCTGACAGGCAACACCACCCACGCAGCCACTCGCCGACTCGATGCCATTACAATAAGTTGCAGTCTACGTCAAATTTAGAGACTGTATCTTTTCATACGTGCCCACACTGCCGCTGAAGTGGTCAAAACCTTCCGAAGAAAACGCGGTTGTTATAATTGTGAACGCATATCATCGAAACAGTAGAAGATATTAAAAAAAAAAAAAAAAAAAAAAAAAAAAAAAAAAAAAAAAAAAAAAAAAACTAGCTTCTACCCGGCTCGTTGACGTCGCAGAAGAAATAATTGTGCCAGTAACGTTTGAAATTTGGAAGTGTTTGCTTGTTTAATTACGGATGATAGAAAAAAAGCCATTTCAGCGTGATAGCATAAGAAATGAATTAAGTAACTGTAAAGCATCCTCCGCCATGCACCATACGAAGTTAATTTTAGGATGCCTATAACCTTCGCGCGAGTGTAAGCAATATGTTGACGAAGTTTTATAGAAATCTGATGTACGGCATGGCCGTGCATAAAATACAAACAAAAAGACAAGCCGGCCGCGGTGGCCGAGAAGACTGAGGCGCGTCAGTCACGGTCTGCACGGCCACTACGGTCGGGGGTTCGAATCCCCCCTCGGGCATGGATATTTGTGCCGTCCTTAGTGTAAGCTAGTTCATAAGTAGTTTGTAAGTTTAGGGACTAATGACCCCGTAGTTAAGTCCCATAAGCTATACAAACATTTGAACATTTTGAACAAAAAGACAAATAAACAAGCATTAATTTTTATACATTAAATTTATTTTCAAATTCGCATTAAAACCATACGTTGGTAACAACAAATTCCTTCTGCTGGTGGTTTTCACCCCAATGATTCGGTACGCTTGGTATGCATCAAAGCTGACAGCCAAAAAACCGTCATTGAAAAATCTGAATGAAGTATGCTTTCCACTGAACAATATTTTTAAAAAATTTTCTTACTTTAAATTGCTTACATAAAATTCACATGGCGTGAACAATATGTATGTTTTAAATGTTCCTTCGATGATAATAACCCTGAAAAAATCTTACGTAACTGCTAGAATTTTCAGAAATTGTATTTCATTCGAAACTTCGCCGAAATCTGAAAATTAACTGTTTAGTCACGTTAATTAATCGAAATGATTGTAGGTAATCTGAATATATTACTACTGCACTGATAAACTGAATTGTTAATTCATATTTAAAAATTTCATCAGGTTTGGAATGCAACTGTTGAATCTGACGAAGTCCATATGTAAAGTATCCTCCGTCTGCACCATCCAAAATTTTATGTGACAGTGACCTTCCTCTTCTTTTGAAGGTCAAGTGTCCCAAATCCCATGTAGATTTTAGGATGAATAAAGTGTCCTTATTCGCATGTCGCATGATACCACAGGGTTTCAACGATATAATTGTTTATGACGTCATATCTCCTGAACTGTATGTAGTGAGCAGTTCTTAACTTTCGTCAATTGTTACTTCATGGAAGGAAAATATGTACCAAATTTCGTTGAAATCGGTACAGTGGTTTAGAAGCAGACGTCGCATGACTCAGCACTTTTCCGCGAATTTCCTTGTTTATTACGTCGTATCTCCTGCACTATTTGTCGTACAGTCATTTAATGGTGCCTACGACCATACCGAAAGTGCAAGCAATATGTTGACAAAGTTTTATCACAATCGGTTGAACGGTACGGCCGCCCATAAAGTACGATAACACAAACATTCATTTTTATATATTAGATGATTTTGAGACTTAATTTCCATCGCCGTTCGCCGTCAAATTCAACCAATTAGACGCGGTGGCGTGGCCGAGCGTTCCAAGGCGCCTAGATGCGGAGCGCGCCATGGTTGCCGTCGGAGGTTCGAGTCCTCCTTCGGGCATGGGTATTTGTATTGTCCTTAGCATAAGTTACTTTAGTTAAAGTAGATTGTAAGCCTAGGGACTGCCGGCCGCGGTGGCCGAGGGGACTGAGGCGCTCCAGTCACGGTCTGCATGGCCGCTACGGTCGGGGGTTCGAATCCCCCCTCGGGCATGGATATTTGAGCCGTCCTTAGTCTTACCTAGTTCGTAAGTAGTTTGTAAGTTTAGGGACTGATGACCCCGCAGTTAAGTCCCTTAAGCTTAACAAACATTTGAACATTTTTTTAAGTGAATTAACCGGAAATCTTGTAAGAAATACTAGAAAATGTCGCATTTCCAGGGGCGTAGATAATTTAATCTCCTGGGGAATTCGATACTATACGGGTGGGGGGTGGGGGGCCGTGGTTCAGTTCTCCACTACTACAAGAAGTTCATTTAGATCAATATACACAACATCCGTAGTTTCAACGTTCAAAACTTCAACACAGGTTACACTGTGTGCGAGAAAAAATAAATACAGAATAAAATGAGAAAAGCTTCGTGCATATCTCTCTGTGAGGGGTTTTGGATCGCTCCACACCCACCAGCCCGTTATTTACGCAGCTGCGCATTTTATAAAAGTCTTCTAAGCCGTCAAGTTTCCAGATTTCATCGGATCAATCGAAGTGTTCACTATCACACGTCGTCGCTGCTCATTTTGCATGTTCGCTTTTGCTAACGGCAACGATTAGCATACGAGTACATGGGTGTAGGCGTGTGAAGTGAGGAAGCCGTTGACAGGTGAGGCGGCAGGCAGGTTGAATAATTGGCGGTGTGGCGTGGCGTTATCGGGAGGTTGTAGGACAGGCGGCGGCAGGCGATAAGCGGCGCTGCGTGCGCGCATTGCGGCATAATCGCCCAGACGTTTAAAGCGCCTGCCACGCCTCATCCGCAGCACCGCCCACCCTGCACGTCTGCAACTGGCAATCATTTCGTTCTCCCGATTACACCATACACCTAACGAGTACAAGTCTGCACGAGCACACAAACGCTACATATTCGGAACTGAGGGGTTGTTTACGTGTCGTTTATTCGTTGTGAGGGTTACTTCATCATTCTGTTATTTACCGACATTAATCTTCTGTAAAGTCTAGGTTTGCGTTTATTAAGCAATCATAGTTCTCTTGCGTAGCCGCGGCGGAACGGCCGAGCGCATTAAGGCGCTATGCTACAATCCGCGAGGCCGTTCCCCGTCGGGGGTTCGAATACTCCTTCGGGCATGGATGTTTGTGTCGTCTTTAGTATAAGTTAGTGCATAAGTAGTTTGTAATTTTATGGACTGATGACCTCGCAGTGAAGTCTCATAAGCTTCACAGACTTACTTCTCTTGTGTAGTTAGGTTGAAATCACGTCGGCGCGCGGAAGTATCCGAGCGGTCTGGAGCGCCACGTTACGGATCGCGCAGCCTCCCATGTCGGAGGTTCGAATCCTACCTAGCCGGCCGCGGTGGCCAAGCGGTCTGTGGCGCGCCAGTCACGGTCTGCACGGCCACTACAGGCGGGGATTCGAATCCCCCCTCGGGCATGGATATTTGTGCCATCCTTAGTATTAGCTAGTTTATAAGCAGTTTGTAAGTTTAGGGACTGATGACTCAGTAGTTAAGTCCCATAAGCTCTACAAACATTTGAACTTTTTTTTAACCCTACCTCGGGCATGGAGCTAGTTCATAAGTAGTTTGTAAGTTTAGGGACTGATGGCCCCGTAGTTAAGTCCAATAATCTCTACAAACATTTGAAGATTTCAACTTAAGAACTAACTTACACTAAAGACAACAGTCTTTAGTCTAAGTTAGTTCATAAGTTCAAATGTTCAAATGTTTGTAGAGATTATTGGACTTAACTACGGGGTCATCAGTCCCTAAACTTACAAACTACTTATGAACTAGCTAATACTAAGGACGGCACAAATATCCATGCCCGAGGGGGGATTGGAACCCCCGCCCGTAGTGGCCGTGCAGACTGTGACTGACGCGCAGCAGTACACTCGGCCACCGCGGCCGGCAGTTCATAAGTAGTTTGTAAGTTTAGGGACTGTTGACCCCGCAGTTAAGTCCCATAAGGTTAACAAACATTTGAACATTTCTTGAAATCACGTTAGGAATTAAGCTGTTCTCTTTATTTCATGTTTGTACAGGCAAATACTTATATTAACATATGAACGGAATGTATGACATTAACTGCGAATGGGTAAAGATGAAAATGTGTACCTAGCCGGGACTCGAACCGGATCTGCTGCTTATTAAGCAGTTGCTCTGACCCCTACACCACTGGGGCAAAGCGATCACCACACTTGCAACGAATTAATTACGCCTCCCGTCAGATATAAATTCTTAACTTTACCCCTGCCCACGAGAACTCAAACTCCTAGTTATTGTAATCTATTTCCCGTAAGAGTAAGGGCCTAGGAGTGCCTCCGTACTAAAGAACATGTACGAATGAACAGATGTCGCATATATATAACTTATATTGACGTTTCTCTTTTACAGATAACGTGGAATTTCGTTAGATAATAGAGATAAATAAACTAAATGGTTCGTTTTATATCAAATTGTTACAAGAAAATTGTTATACTTATGTAAATTAATATTTATTTATTCAGGCAATTTTTATTCTCATATTATATCCCAGTCTTAGCATACATTTTAATTCGAAGCGTAGCCCTATACTTTCTAATCTTATTAAGTTTCTCTTGTGCAGCTAGCTTGGAATTTCGTTAAAATCATACAGACCAATGAACTAAACAGTTCAAATGTTCGTAAACTTATGAGACCTAACTGCAGTGGTCATCGGTTCCTAAAGTTACAAGCTACTTAAACTAACTTATCCTAAGAACAACAACATACCCATGCTCGAGGGAGGACTCGAACCTCCGACGGCGAATAGCTGCACACACCGCAGCAAGGCACCTTAGTGCACACGGACCAAACAGTTGCTTGCTGGTGCAAGCAAATGACCGTATTTACGTTGCTCTGCAGCAATCGACAAATTATTTTATGATTCGGCCTACACAAAATTATACACTAAACTTTGTTTATTTTATTCTGGTACACGGAAATAATTATCCATATTTACGTTAGGCAGTATTTTAGAAGTAGAGGACGCATTGTTTCTGCGACATTTGCCAAGACAGTGGCCACCTCAACGAAAAAATTGTGCAGTGGCCCGTGTCCGAGGGGGTACAATAGAGCACACGTGTTGTCTGTTAACCACAAGTGAAGAAATAATGAGCGAAGAGCCCGCTCTAAATAGTACATGCGCAGACACATGGCAAAATTGAACCATTTCTAATAGTCACGGCGGATAATGCATCTGCTAAAATTGTAGCTTCCCCGTTCTGCCGCTAGGTAGCAGGCCGTCTAGACCTGACTTACACGTTCGGGGCCTCGTGTCACACCGGCTTTAAGCAGGTTCCACACGGGGAGGGAGCGCTTACAGGATTACTTATGATGCCCCTGTTCCGCGGCTGCCTGCCGTCACAGACAAAGGTTACTCTGTGCTGCTGTGTAGTCTAAATCAAAATGTTTCAAATGTTTGTATAGCTTATGGGACTTAACTACGGGCCATCGGTCCCTAAACTTACAAACTACTTATGAACTAACTAATACTAAGGACGGCACAAATATCCATGCCCGAGGGGGAATTCGAACCCCGGACCGCAGTGGCCGTGCAGACCGTGACTGGAGCGCATCAGTCCCCTCGGCTACCGCTGCCTGCCGTGTAGTCTAGATAAGGGACAATTTCACTAGAGTAGAGGCTACCTACGCTCGCATGTAGAGGGAACATGATGGTTACTATTCTCATGTATTCGAAGGTGCTCCACGCATGCGCAAACGACAGAGTCGCGAGACCAATTAACGAACGGCGCGAACGCTTGAATTTCTCAGAAAAGAGTGTTTGACTTATCTGGAACACATCTTAAATGGTTAATAATGTCACCTTATGCTCGTAACATGATTTTTCCCTCATAAATGTAATTTTTCTTAGGAAAAAAAAAATGTCAGGCTAATTAGAAACTTATGGGGCTGAAGATATTATTCAAATGTTTGTAAACCTAAGGGACTTAACTAAGTTAGTCATCAGTCCCCAGGTTTACTAATTACTTAAACTAAGTTAAAGTAACTTATGTTAAGGACAACGCGAGTTAAGTCCCATAAGCTTTACAAACATTTGAACATTTGAATTTGACAACACGAACACCCGTGCCCGAGGGAGGAGTCGAACCTCCGACGGCCAGCAACCGCACGCTCCGCAGCAAGGGGCCTTAGAACGCTCGGTCACTCTACCGAGACAGGGCTGAATAAGGGTAAAAATAAGAGAAAAAAAAAACTATTTTCGCTCAAGTGCCAACATTAAATACGTTCCAAGAAAAATGACTGTCGAAGTTTTGAAACGGCTTTATCTCCTCAAGCAAGTTATGTTATGATTTACTTTGTACCACAACGGTTAGTTCGTTACTTTACATGTTTTACATCCCGTCTTCAATTTCGACCATAAGTTTCTCTTTCTCTCTCTCGCTCTTTTCTTGTTGTCGCCAAAGAATGTGATACTGCGAAATAGAATGTTATCTTCTGATTCTTTGGAACACTAAAAACATTTTATGCCGCTTTTATTTGTGCATTTCTACAGTGCGACAGTACACATCACTTTACCCCATTTTTCAAAATAAAATGCTACTGCTATACGAAAATAATGATACCACCAAAAGAATATAGCATCAGCAGCGTGCTGAACTGTGACGTCACAGACATGACATGACTCTAATGGACCGTTTTATTAGGCTTCCAAATACTCTGAATGTACACCATGATTTTTGAAAAGTGACAAGTGCGCAATATTAATTTACGTATCATCTTTTCCTTTAGCCTTTATCAAATGTTTGTTAAGTTATGGGACCTAACTACATTGGCCATCGGTCCCTAAACTTACAAACTACTTAAACTAACTTATCATAAGAACAACCCGCTTACCCATGCTCGGTGGAGAACTCGAACCTCCGACGGCGAATGGCCGTGCGCACTGCAGCAAGGCACCTTAGCGCGCTCTGCTATTGAGTCGTGGCCTGCCTTCATCAGGCCCTGACATGACGTTACTATGGATTTGTCATGTTGATTTAAGCGGTATTCGGATGCCCTTTCTGTCGCCAAGTAATATTAATTTACGTAGCCTATATATACGAATTACTCTGAATTCCAACTGTAACTGCGTAGGTGAGCACGTGTATCTAACTTTTACTGTGATCACTAAAAACAGCGGATGCGCGGAATGGCCACGTGGTCTAAGGCGTCGTGCTATGTACTGGGCGGCCGTTCCCGTCGGAGTTTAGAGTCCTCCCTCGGGACTAGGAGTGTGTGTTATCCCTAGTAAAGGTTAGTTCAAGTAGTTTGTAAGTCCAGAAGTTTGGTCCAACAGGTTTACAAACATTCAAACTAAAAACAATGTTCACTTACAATAGGAATGCATGTGGTAGAAAAAACGAAGACTGAACCCAAAAAGCAATCGTTATTCACACACAGGTTTATGGTGTATCTTTAGAGTCCGTGTGTTGACTTAAACAAGCAGCGATTTGGTGCGGAGTGCTGCGACAGTTCCCCGTCGGAGGTTCGAGTCCGCCCTCGGGTATGGCTGTGTGTGTTGCTTTTAGCATCAGTTAGTTTAAGCAGTTTGTAAGTTTAGGGACCGATGGCGGCTGTAGTTAGGTTCCATAGCTTTGCAAACATTTGAACATGTTTTGTAGGTATATTATATTGAAAACTAACTTTTCACACCGCTCTTATTTGGATACTATAAACCTCTCGTACTAACTTTACCAGCTAATGGACAAGCAGTACTCATGAGTGTATCAAACGAATGTTCTTAAGCCACTTCTTTCAAGGGTGTATCACATTTCCTTAAGATTCGTACAACGTTTTAGTGCCCAGATATCACACAATCTGTCTCCCTACAGAGGCAGCGATGCGTAAGAGAAAAAAAAAAAAAAAAAAAAAAAAAAAAAAAAAAAAAAAAAAAAAAAAAAAAGAGCAAAGAAGTTTAGGGTTTAACGATCAGTCTACACTGGGGTCATCAGCTGTGTTTGTTTTTCTTTTTTTTTACTTTTCTTTTCTCTTTTAATAAATGGGGAAGGAAATAGATCGTGCTCTTTGAATGAAGCCAGCCCGGCATTTGCCAGGAGCAATTCAGGGGAATTACGGAAAACTTAAATCTGAAGTTAAAAGGCATTTTACGCCACTGGGGAGCGATCAACAGTTTATATAAAACACTTCATTCAGCCAAGATCGCGAAAAATTTATTTTTTGTCCCTTAACCGGTTTCGGTGAGCTCAGTCGCCATCTTCAGAAAGTCCAGTACAATCACTGCAAAAAGTTATACAATGTCTACAAACTGCAAAGTTATTGTGGTATACATTAAAATGACAGTTAACAAAAAATGTACATTACCTTAGCGTCATATGTAAAAATAGAGACATAACCTTCTAACGCACGTAAACATCTTGTTAAAGTTTTTCATCAGAGGGTGGTTCGTCATAATGCCACCACTGCCACCTAGTGGCAACCTGTAACAACTCTGTTGTGCAATGTTTTCCTGTTCGTCTTGTTTGCTTCGGCCAAGACCACATTTTATTCATTATGACGAACCACCCTGTGATGAAAACCTTTAACAAGATGTTTACGTGCGTTAGAAGGTTATGTCTCTATTTTTACATATGACGCTAAGGTAATGTACATGTTTTGTTAACTGTCATTTTAATGTATACCACAATAACTTTGCAGTTTGTAGACATTGTATAACTTTTTGCAGTGAATGTACTGGACTTTCTGAAGATGGTGACTGATCTCACTGAAGCCGGTGAAGAGACAGAAATAAATTTTTAGCGATCTTGGCTGAATGAAGTGTTTTAAATCTGTAGATTTCATCAAAATTGCTCCAGCCGTCTTGGAGTCCAAAGGGAACATACAAACACACCTCCATTTTTATAGATACCGATTACTCATGTAAAAATTATATCAGTACTTTTTTTAAAAAAATTACACCATAAGTGTCTGTGCGAAGAGCCATATTAATCGAAAAACCGCCATTTCTCTGTAACAACTGTCAATATCATGTCCGATATTCTTCAAGTTTCCCACCTGATACTAGAACAGGCCGTTGAGATGTAAATTTAGTTGGAAAATAGAGGCACGGCTGACAGAAGTGGGTAAACGACACCATTTCAGAGACACCTTTCCGCAAGTTGCTCAAGCCACGTGCACTTAATAGTGCTAGAGTACAAAAGAGAACTCATCTCTGGGTCGAGAAACGCTAGGCGCGCCTTTGTGCGTCGGCGATTAAAAGCACACTCCGTGCAGGAGGCCACTTTTATTGCTGCCCCGTCAATAGGCGCGGATTTTTCCCCGTCGGGTAAAATATGCATGAGTGTAGGCGGAAGCTCATTACCCGCCCGTACAATACCGAGAGCCACCGCCGCTTCTGCGAACGCCGACACCTAATAGAATACCACCTCCCGCAATTACGATCGACACCAAGACGCCAACTGTCGTCTCCCACTGTTCTCGCATCACAATGCTCGCGGGCTGACTACTATTAGACACGGGCCTGTCTACTATGTTACTGTCGTCACAGGCGTCCCCGCATCCAGTCTAATGTCTCCTATTAAAAAAAAAAAAAAATTTCCGCACCGAGTAACTCGGCATCTAAGTGCGCTGAGAGAATGAGGGGGTAGGGGCCTCTACGGCTCCATTGGGTGTGGTCAGCGAGCGACAGGAGAAGCGATGATTCCGCAATCGCTCATTTCGCAGAACTTCTAAGCTACAGCTAGCGAGTCACTAAAAATTGTGTACGAAGAGTCTATGTCAATATGACTAATAATATGACACGTACGGACGTTCTGGTTATTTAATATTCATAGAATATATGACATCAACTGCGATTGGGCAAAGCTGAAAATGTGTACCCAGCCAGGATTCGAACCCGGGTCTCCTGCTTTCTAGGCAGTTTCGCTGACCCCTACACCACTGGGAACACAGTGATCACCGCACCTGCAAGGACTACCTAAGCACGCCTCCCGTCAGATGCAAATTCCCAGCTTCGACCTGCCCACAGTACTCAAACTCGTAGTTATTAAACTAATTCCTGTAAGAGTAAGGGCTTCAAACTTGCCCACCCCTCCCCACTAACGGTAGGATCATTGCCCGTCACCGGCATATTATATATATATATATATATATATGGCGTCTGGTTATTGCCGTTCTTGTGTTATCCGAAGACAGGTTTGATGCAGTCATGAGAGTATAAGGAGGGGACATGATGGCTCTGCCGCGAACTAGTTCGCTCTTTTAGTTCGTCCGCTGCCAGTGACGGCTGAGCGGCGTGGTCTGCGCGTGCAGGTGCAGGGGAAAGTTCCCCCACCTACTGCTTCATGAGCTTGCTGCTTGAGCCGCTAACGATTTCACGCAAACCAAAAGAAACAGTTTGTGGATAATTTCTCTCGTTTAAGTTTAGAGTTATCTCTATATCTTGGCATTATGGAATTTATTAGTCAGATATTGCAGAGTGCAGAACACATCAAAACAGAAATTTTGTAGCACTGAACTATGTTTTCTAGCAGGCAGAAGCTCACCTCGAAATGACTCATCAGCAGAAGGCAAACACGTGATTTTTAATTCTGCTACGCGCCCTCTAGCTATTGCCCGTCGGTCTTCGGAAAAGAATCCAACTAACTATGAAGCGAGATACGTTTGGCATAATCGTCCGCTGCTCCTAGTTCGTGCGCTCCTTCTAGTTCGTCCGCTCTTTTTGGCTTTTGCTACCGCTACTAAAAGAGCTCTTTTTTATGACAACTTTTTTATATAATGGATCAGTGTTGCCAAAGCTATTACCCGTATTTTTGGACAATTTGACATCAAATACTTAGGCAAATAAACCGGTTATTTACAGGAATGGGTGATACAATGGTATTCAATTACTTTGCATACAGAGAAGAGAAGATAGATTAAGAAAAGGCAAACCTACATTTTTAGCTTTTGTAGATTTGGAGAAAGCATTTGACAATGTTGACTGGAATACACTCTTTCAAATTCTGAAGTCAGCAGGGATAAAATACAGGGAAAGGAGAGTTATTTACAACTTGTACAAAAGCCAGACCGCAGTTATTAGACTCGAAGGACATGAAAGGGAAGCATCAGTTGGGAAGGGAGTAAGACAGGGTTGTAGCCTTTCTCCAATGTTATTCAATTTGTACATCGAGCAGGCGGTGAAGGAAAGCAAGGAAAAATTTGGAATAGGGATTAAAGTTCAGGGGGAAGAAATAAAAACATTGCGTTTTGCTGATGACATTGTAATTCTGTCAGAGACAGCAAAGGACCTGGAAGAGCAGTTGAACGGAATGGACAGCGTGTTGAAGAGAGCGTATAAAATGAACATTAACAAGAGCAAAACAAAAATAATGGAATGCGGTCTTAGAAAATCAGGCGATGCTGAAGGAATTAGATTAGGTAACGAAACAATGAAGGTGGTAGATGAGTTTTGTTACTTGGGTAGTAAAATAACATGCGATGGTCGCAGTACAGAGGATATAAAATGCAGAATGGCAATGGGAAGAAAAGCATTTTTGAAAAAGAGAAATTTGCTAACATCGAATATTAATTTAAGGGTAAGGAAGTCTTTTCTGAAGGCATTTGTGTGGAGTGTTGCCTTGTACGGGAGTGAAACATGGACGATAAACAGTGCGGACAGGAAGAGAATAGAGGCTTTTGAAATGTGGTGCTACAGAAGAATGCTGAAGATTAGGTGGGTAGATCGCATAACTAATGAAGAGGTACTGAACAGAATTGGTGAGAAAAGGAATTTTTGGCATACCCTGACTAAAAGAAGGGATCGCTTGGTAGGACACATTCTTAGACATCGTGGAATCGTAAATTTAGCATTGGAGGGAAGTGTGTGGGGTAAAAATCGCAGAGGGAGACCAAGAGACGCGTATAGTAAGCAGATTCAAGTGGATGTGGGTTGCCGTTCTTATGAGGAAATGAAAAGGCTTGCTCAGGATAGAGTAGGGTGGAGAGCTGCATCAAACCAGTCTCCGGACTGAAGACCATAACAACAACAACAACAACAGAGTACTCGTATTACTTTATTTTTAAAATAGATTTCTTGTGGCAGTGAACTATGAAACTACAGCTGAGCTGCATCTCAGCTCGAAATGAAGGTAACTGGCAGAAGGGAATCACGCGATTCTGCGCGCCCTCGCGGCCTCTCGCTGTTCCCCGTCAGTCTTCGGAAAAGGAGCGGACGAACTGAGAGGCGAGGGATCTGCGAACTAGTTCGCGTAGTTCGCCTGTGGGAACGCTCTTCCCAACTAGTTCGTTCGCGAACTACACAAGACTACTACAGACTTAGGCTGTGCGTTGTTTTAAAGTCATTGGGATGGGCCTGCCGCCATCTTTAAAGCCGCAAAACAGTGTTTCCAGGACCGAAAAGTGGATAAAACATGGTCATCGGAAATTTTCTAGACCTCCTGGCTCAGCAACGGTAGTGGTGAAAAATCTTGGGAAAACTTAGAAAATATTTCCTGTAGATTTCCTAGTCATGTTATAGTTCCAGGTTGAGATTTTAACTCACCGGATATCGACTGGTAGTCAAACGTGTTTAAGACAAGTGGCAGGGACAGAGAATCGAACAATATTGTACTGTGTGTTGTATCCAAAAATTACATAGAGCAGTTAAATAGAGAGCCGACTCGTGGAGATAACGTGTTAGACCTACTGATGACAAATAGGCCCGAACTTCTTGATTCTGTTAGTGTGGATCAGGGAATCAGCGATAATAAGGTCATTACAGCACCAATGAAAAGCGAGAAGGGGCCGATTTCCGAGTACTTGACTACTCAACGCGATAGTTTCATCTCTAACACTGACAGTGTTGTGCATCAGTGGACGAAGGTGAACTGTGCCGTACAATACGCGTTAGATAGTTATGTTTCAGGCAAAATTATGAGAGATAGGAAAGAACCACTGTGTTCAACAACCGAGTTAGGAAATTGTTACAAAACAAAAGAGAACATCACCGCAAATTTAAATGTAGTTAAAGTCGTGCAGACAAGCCAAACTTAAATGATGCCAAAATTAGCAAATAATGTTCAAATGTTTGTACACCTATTATATCAAACTACTATGGTCATCAATCCCTAGACTTACAAACTAATTAAACTAACTTACACTAAGTACGGCACACACGCCCGTACCCAAGGGAGGACTCGAAACTCCGGCGGGAGCGACCACCCAGTCCGTAGCATGATGCCTTAGACCACGCGGCTACTTCCGGGCGGTTACATGTTTTTCTCCAAAGCTGTTTCACAGAGGAAGACTGCACTGAAATTCCTCCTCTAAGCCATCGCACGAACGACAAATTGGCGGATATTGAAATAAGTGTCAGAGGGATAGAAAAGCAACTGAAATCGATCGACAGAGGAAAGGCTGATGTATCTGATAGGATGCCAACTGGATTTTAGACGGAGCAGGCGAAGGAACTTACCCCTCCCTCTCCTTCTAGCAGCATTGTACCGAAGGTCTCTAGAGGAGCGAACGTTCCTATGGATTGGAAAAATGCGCAGGTCATTCCCGTTTACAAGAAATGTCATCGATCAGATGCGCAAAACTATATGCCTATATCTTCGTCATCAGTGGCTTGCAGGATTGTGGAACACGTATTATGTTTGAGTATTATGTCATTTCTGGAGACCTGAAATCTCCTTTGATCAACCTGGTTTCAGAAAGCAACGATCACGTGAAACACTGATCGCGCTATTCATTCACGAGATGTAGAGGACAGTAGATACACGATCCCAGGTATATGTCTTGTTTCTTGACTTCCGCAACGCGTTCGATTCCGTTCCACACCGTCGCCTCACTAACAAAAGTGCGAGCATATGGAATATGAGACGAACTGTGTGACTGGATTGGGGCGTAACTAGCTAACAGAACGCAATATCTCATTCTCAACGGAGAGAAATCTTCCGAGGTTAAAGTGATTTCAAGCTTGCCCCATAGGTGTATTATAGGACCGTTGCTTTTCACATTATTTGAAAATGACTTCGTAGATAACTTCGGAAGTTCAGTGAGGCTTTTTGCGGATGCTGCTGTAGTTTATCGAGAAGTCACAAACCTGGAGAAGGGTAACGCAATATAGGAGGATCTGCAGCATATTGACGCATGGTGCAGGGAATGGCAATTGAGCTTCAACATAAACATGTGCAAAGTGCAACGTTTACATAGAAAAAAAGATTCTTTATTATATAACTACGCAATAGCAGGATAAACGCTGTAAGTAGCTATTTCCATAAAATATCTGGGGGTAGACATAAGGGGCGGTTTGGAATGGTACGACCATTTAAAATTAATTGTGCTTAAGATAGATGTCAGACTGAGATTTATTGGAAGTATTCTCAGGACGTGTAGTCCGTCAACATAGGAAGTAGGCTACAAAACACTCGTTTGGCCAGCGCTCGAGTATTGCTCATCAGTGTGGGGTCCGTACCAGGTGGAGTTGATCGAGGACACAGAAAAGATCCAATGCAGAGCAGCACGCTTCGTTACGGGCGCATTTAGTAAGAGCGAAAGTTAAATTGAATAAATCAACAACTCCCATAACGGAATGCAGCCGAGATCGCTTTTTGCAGTTCTTTATTTTTTTACTACCGGTTTCAATGCACTATGTCTTCATATTCAGAGATGAGTAGGAAACTCCACTGGCAGACGCTGCAACAGAGTCATTCTGTATCGCGGTACGGGTTTCTGTCAAAGTTCGAAGAGAGCACATTTCATAAAGATTGCTTCCTCCTACGTATATCTCGCGAAGTGTCCACAGGGATAAGAACAGAGAGATTATGGATCACATGATGGCATACAGGCTATCATTTTTTCCGCGAACCATAACGCGACTGGGATAGGTGCAAGCGACAATGTACGCAAAGTACTCTCCTCCACACACCGTGAGGTAGCTTGCGGAGATGGATGTAGATGTAAACCGAAGTTAACACTCGTCGCGACGGCTGATGGGAGCCACTGCAAATGGGAAGTTCATTAACAGTCACTCTTATCGGCTCCTGCATCGAGTGCCAACTTAGTTTGTGTCGACACTAGCAGACTGTTGATTACGATTGCTTGTTGTTCTTAATTTATGATCTGTGCAGAGAACAACACGATATATATACAATTAAGGCGAAGACGGATATCGATCCTTTCTTCAGTGAGGATTCACAATAGGTCCGAAGTCGGATGATGATGATGACCAAAATGTTCAAACGTTTGTATAGCTTATGGGACTTAACTACGGGGTCATCAGTCCCTAAACTTAGAAACTACTTATGAACTAGCTAACACTAAGGACGGCACAAATATCCATGCCAGAGGTGGGATTCGAACCCCCGATCGTAGTGGCCGTGCAGACCGTGACTGTCGCGCCGCAGTCCCCTCGGCCACCGCGGCCGGCATGATGATGATCGTGTGGCATTTACGGCAGTTAAACCCCAACTGGGATCGTGTTCGGTCTGGCTGGTGAAGTTTTTAGGTGACGCCACTGGGGCGACTTGCGTGTCGATGATGATGACAGCACAACATCCAGAGTGCGAGCAGAGAAAATCTCCAACCCGGCCGGGAATCGAGCCCCGACCTCCCGCGTGGCAAGGTATCACCTTGTCCCCTGGACTACGGAGGTGGACTCCAAATTCTGAATCAGCAAAGTGCCGCGAAAAATGAGTAATAATGGGAAGAGTCACTACGTCAGTAGTTTGTGAATAAGTTGAGACTTTGCGTCTGACGGGATGGTTGCAAGGGTAGCCCGCGCGCCGTGGTGTCCCCAGTGGTGTTGTGCTCTCCGCGACTGCATAGTAAGCTGGAGGACCCGGATTCGATTTCCGATCGGGCACAAATTTTCAAGTTTCCCCATTGATTTATTTTAGTCCTCACCGGCTCCTAGCGTCGTAAATTCCTTTGTGTGACAATTGTGGCTATAGATATATGATATAAAAGTACGTCGGAGGGTATAGAATGATTATCGTTTTTCATGATCTTAAATTGTAGAAGTAATGCATAATTAATGAAAGTACTTTTATCCTCCCAACTATAAGCAAATATTCCGATAGGTGACAACAGTTTGTGAGACGTTGGTGGCACTGGAGGCCTCACTGATGACGTGTTCTCCGTTTTCCGGCGGAGAACATTTCCCAGGAAGCAGGAGACAATCTCTGAAGACCCTGCGGAGGCTCGAAGTACGGTTTCGCTCGGCGGCCGCGAGTGCGGGCTGTGTGCGGCGTGGCGAAACGGCCGCAAACCGCACCGGATAGCATTGTGCGGCGACTTTTACGAGGAGATGGCGGAATGCGCAAGGTGCCGTTGCTATTCACGCCGGCCGAGGAACCCACCAGCTGTGCGCGCCGTCGCTGCCCGCCGCTTCTCTTCCGGACGCCACAGTAAACCAAGCTTTCAAGCTCCCTCATTTAGCTGGCACACCCAAAGGGCTCGTTACAGGTCCAGTTCCTAAGTGTTTCGGCGCCTCTAGAAGCAAGAGTACGAATGCTGGCGATTCCTCTGGAAAACCAGGGGTTATATTTTACCTGGAAAAATCAGGATAATGTTGGAGAATTAAAGAAAACCAGGGAATTATGTTTTTCATCAATGTGTCGTTTATGCTACTTATGGTAATTCAGTATTTTTTGAAGTCCAGTAAGGGTATTGTTAAATAATAGTGCTTTTACAAGTTACTTTTGTCCTTGTACGTTGTCAGTTCGTGCGGTGGCCAATGGGAATGGTCTTCCGACATATAACTGTTCCAGGGGTGAGAAGAGTTGAAGAGCAGGCAACGTCTGCTGTTTCCTGCACTATTAAATTTAACATTATCTGACATTTCAGGGAGGAGGCTATTCAATTAGGTTAATCAACAACTTCCATAACAGAATGTAGCCAAGATCGCTTCTTTTGTGGTTATTTATTTTTCGACTACCGGTTTCAATGCATTATGTCAAATTCTTCATATCAATTGTCTACAAAATGCCGGCCATCCACTGAAAATACATTACAGATTACAAAAAAAAAACAGAATTTCTTTACAGGAGAAACATACACTTCATAAGAGTTTTCTAACTGATAAAACAGTGGAACATGTCTTACATTTGTTTAGAGTGACGTTACAATCTTTATGTGCAAACATTGCACGAAGTCATAATAGAAACATATTTTTGAAAACATTTTTGTTCTCTTTTCGGGATAACAGCACTCTTATTTAAATTTGTTGTTGTTGTTGTGGTCTTCAGTCCGCGGACTGGTTTAATGCAGCTCTCCACGCTACCTTGTCCTGTGCAAGTCTCTTCATCTGATAATACGTTCGGCAACCTACATCCTTTTGAATCTGCTTGCTATATTCACCCCTCGGTCTCCCTCTACGATTTTTACCCCATACACTTCCTTCTAATGCTAAGCTGACAATTCCTTGATGTCTCAGAATGTGTCCAACCAATCTATCCCTTCTGTTAATCAGGATATGCCAGAAACTCCTTTCCTCCCCGATTCGGTTAAGCACCTCATTAGTTACGTGATCTACCCATCTAATTTTCATCATTCGTCTGTAGAATCATATTTCAAAAGCTTCTATCATCTTTTTACCTGAACTCCTTATCGTCCACGTTTCACTACCATACAATGCTACACTCCAGACAAATGCTTTCAGAAAGGACTTCCTAACATTTAAATTAATATTGGATGTGAACAAGTTTCGCTTCTTTAGAAACACTTTTCTTCCCATAGCCATTCTGCATTTTATATCTTCTTTACTTCGGCCATCAGAAGTTATCTTGCTACCCAAATAACGAAAATTCATCTACTACTTTTATTGTCTCATTACCTAATCTAATTCCTTCAGCATCGCCTAATTTTCTTACATTGCATTCCATTACCTTTGTTTTACCCTTGTTAATGTTCATCTTATATCTTTCTTTCAAGACACTGTCCATCCCATTCAATTGCTCTTCCAGATCCATTGCGGTCTCTGAAAGAATTACTATGTCATCGGCAAACCGCAATGTTTTTATTTCTTCTCCCTGCCCTTTAATGCCCTCTCCAAATTTCTCCTTCTATGTATAAAAAAACAGACTAGAGTGCTATGATTTTATTTTACTTAACTAGTTTCGGTCTTTTTCTTGAACCATGTTGTAACGCCATTGATGTCGTGGAGCTGGGCAGGTACCTGAGAGCCTTCCAGTTCGTCTCTGCTCAAACATAATTTGTGCAGCGACGCAGTGGAAGGCTCCCAGGTACCTGCCCAGCTCAATAACATCAATTGAGTTACAATTCCTGACGATCGCCCAAGAAAAGGACCGAAACTAGTTGAGTAAAATAAAATCATTGCACCCTAGCCTGTTTTTCATACATAATTCATAATAGAAAATTAATTATTTTTTAAATATTCATGTTACAGCTTTATCTATAGACGTCTGTTACATGCGTTGCTGTCACCAGGTGGCAGCACAATACTTTTATACATTGTGTTGTTAATGTGTGAAATGTAGCAGCATTATTTATTATTCTTTTATACTAAAGAACGAAAAGGATTGTTGAGGAGATTAAATTACAATTATGTTTTATTTTTTAATTTTTTAAATCACTATAAATTGATTATGAAAAGTAATATGGGATATTTGTAGTCTTGCAGGGTCTATCCAGGTCTAGGTCGTACCGTAACTTAGGATGACATACACACAAGATACTACAAGCTGATGGTGATTTAATTCCCCCCCCCCCTCCACAACAATCTTGTTCCTTCTTTAATATGAATGTTTTATAAGTAATGATGCTATATTTTACATGAACAAGACAATGTATACAAGTATTGTCCTGCCATCTGGTGACAGCAACCGCATGTAACAGATGTCTATAGCTTGTCAGTCAGTTATCTACAGCAAGAGCTGTAACATTGAATATTAAAAAAAATTATACCATGGCTTCGTGCAATGTTCAGCGTCACTCCAAACATGTATAAGGTATGTGCCAGTGTTTTTCAGTTAGAAAACCTGTAAATAGCATGTTCATCCTGTAAAGAAATTCTGTTTTTTATTATCTGTAATGTACTTTCGGGGAATGACTTACATTTTGTAGACAATTGATCTGAATATGAAGACATAGTGCATTGAAACCGATAGCAAAAAAAAAAAATTAAGAACGGAAAAAAGCAATCTCGGCTGCATTCCGTTATGGAAGTTATTGATTAATTCAATTTAACAATGTGTACTGTACACACGTATGGTCTAAGAACAACATTTACTGTGCTCGCAGGCAAATGGAGATCACTCAGCTAGTGCAGCACCAGTAAAATTCTTACCAAGGATATAAGAAAAATGTTTGTAACGCATATGGGACTTAACTGCGGGGTCATCAGTCCCTAAACGTACAAACTATTTATGAACTAACTTATATTAAAGACAACACAAACATCCAAGTCAGAGGGAGGATTCGAACCTCCGACGCGGGAGGCCGTGCGGTCCCCAACGTGGCGCTCCAGAACACTCGGCTACTCCCGCGCGGCAAGAAATAAGATTTAGTCACAAAAATGTAATTTTTTTAAGAGCATTAACTGCACTGTGAATAACAATTATACTGTTATCCGCATATCTTTTTCAAACATGTGTTTTCATATGTTCATATGTTTGTTAAGCTTAAGGGACTTAACTACGGGGTCATCAGTCCCTAAACTTACAAACTACTTATGAACTACCTACAACTAAGGACGGCACAAATATCCATGCCCGAGGGGGGATTCGAACCCCCGACCGTAGTGGCCGTGCAGACCGTGACTGAAGCGCCTCAGTCCCCTCGGCCACCGCGGCCGGCCATGTGTTTTCAACATTAGGTCTGAATTCAACATAAAAATGCATCACATATCTAGAGTTGACTGAAGTTGATGTAGCGGTGTACTGTGTACAGCAGGAAACCAGATAGATCCGTGTTCACGTAATATCTTGACACACATTTAAATTTCAAGCTAGGGTTTTGTAACGGTTTTTGTCACCCCGCAGTTATCATCCTCAAGTGTGGCCACGCGCGAATGGCCGTGTGCTCTAGTGCGTCTTGCTGCGAAGTGCGCGGCTGATCCCCGTCGGACATTAGAGTTCTCCCTCGGGCATGGTTGAGTGTGTTGTCGTTAGCATAACTTAGTTTAAGTCTACGGACTGATGACCACTGCAGTTCGTCCCATAGCTTTATAATCATATGAACATTTGAATTAAGTGCGTAATTTTTTTAAAAGTTTTATTTTAATGATTGATATTAAAATTTCGTCATTTTTCTGCCTCAGTGTTCAAGGTGATGAGTAGAGCCTGGAAAGAAGTGGAATTCTCAGAGACATTGTTTATGGACTTTGAGTAGCCACCCTGTTAGTGATTCAGCCCCGTCGTAACCATCGTCATTAGAGACGGAGTACACGATCGGATAGCTTTCGTCGGGGACGGAGTATGAAATTAGTCGTGCCCTTGGAAAGAAACCATTCCGACATTTGCCTGAAATGATTTAGGGTAATCACGGATAATCTAAATCAGGATGGTCGGAAGCGGATTTCAATCGCTGTCCTCCCATAAGCGAGTCTTCTGTGTTAAAACTGGAGAAAAGGGTTGGCAGAATTGTGTAATCTGTAATGGGGATGTACTTCGATGAGGGTAACACTGCTGTATCCAAATAAATATATTTACAGGATACAAAAGTTTTCTTTATATTATTTGAACGTACATCGAAGTCAGCATGTCCACGTCTAGTTCAAATGTTTGTTAACCTTATGGGACTTAACTACGGGGTCATCAGACCCTAAACTTACAAACTACTTATCTACTACCTTATACTAAGGACGGCAAAAATATCCATGCCCGAGGGGGGATTCGAACCCCCGACCGTAGTGGCCGTGCAGACTGTGACTTTTTTTTTTTTTTTTTTTTTTTTTTTTTTTTTTTTTTTTTTTTTTTTTTTATTTGGAATCGAACCTTGACTTCCAACTTTGCACTCCTAGCACTTGTCCACTATTTTTTTTAAGCGCCTCAGTCCCCTTTTTATTTTTTATTTTTTTTTTATTTTTTTTATTATATATATATTCTTATGTTCTCTTTTTTTTAATTATTTATATATAGATGGTTGTCTTCACTGGTCGCCTCGACCCGTTTTCAAATTTATCTTTATTGAAACAAATTAGGGGAAAAGGAAAAAGGAGAAAGAACACAATATAATCAAAACGAAGGAGCCCTTCAAGCATAAACAAAAGATTATCTGTGACTTCTTTGTAATGAAATGAATGACTCCGTCGGACCTGCACATCCTCACAAGACTGGCGATCGCTGTGATTAGCCGCACGAGAATAAAAACCGCACGGCTGCGATACATCATTAGATCATCCATACACGTCTTCTCGAAATTATTTGAGGATTACCGGTGTAAAGATCCATCATAAACTGGTAATAGGGAACGTAAGTCAGCTTCTCCCTGCATGGATGATCCAGCTGCGAGGGGGGTCGCGGAATGCACTCTGGAGGAAGTTCGAAAAGTGTTGCTGGTACTTCGGGTTTTTGACAACTGCGCAGTGTCGTTCATTGATGTATTGCCAGAAATCGAGAACTGATTTATCACCATTTCCAAACAGGTAGTGGACAGCGAGACCGCTAATCCATGTCACTGTGTGGGTCTTCGCTCGTGGGAAATAGTCCTTATCGGGGAAGAGAAGCATTTCGGCAGTGATATTGTCAGGGGTTGTTCGTGTAAAGAAGGCCAACATCTGGCGGACCAAAAGCCAAACATTGCCTGCCTCGCCGCAGACAAGTCGATGGCCGTCGTCGTCTTGCACGCCACACGTGGCACATAATGGCGATGCTGCTAGATGGATCCTGTAGAGGCGCGTCTGGCAGATCTGCTTCCCATTGACCGTGAGGTACCAGCTGGACTGGGTATCTGATGTAAGCGTAGGATCATGCACTGCTCGCCACACTGCTGTCCAGCGAACATGCGGATGTTTGCGTTCAATCGCATTCGGCGGAAGTCTCGATTGCATCGCTGAGTACACCAGCCGAGCCGTCGACATACGTGGACGTGTAAGTGTGGTTCGAAGATAACTGTACTCGAGGAAGAGGTATCTCAAGTAGAAAAAGGGCGCTGGAACGGCGGTCACCTGCACTGGTGCGATTAGCGAGCTTGGGGCAAGGGCCCTCATTAGTAGGCTGGAAAGGCAAGTCGGAGTACGTCGCCACATCTTGATATGAGTGCTTACAAAGAGGGCCGTCGCTCGATGCGGTACGTGACAGAGGTGAAGGCCTCCTTTGCTCCTTGGGAGGGTTAGGGATTCATAGCTGACCTTGAATAACATACCGTGGCTCACAAACGAGCCCAATGCCGCCAACATGCGCTTGGCCATCGTCGAAGGTATGGGGAACGTCTGTGCCACGTGTGGGATACGGGATGCGACATAAACATTAGCGTACTGGGTGCGTTGCAGCATGTTCAGGTCTCGAAGGCGGTGATCTATAAGTTCCACCCGGATCCGTCGTAGAAGACGCCTACTGTTGAGAGCCACAGATCGCCGCAAGTCGGCTGTGAAATCAATGCCCAAACATCTTATTGTGTCGTGGACCGGCAGGGGAGCGACGTCAGGCTGTCCGCATCCTATTGGCAGTGCGCGTGATTTGCGAATGTTAAGGATGCTGCCTGACGCAGCGCCGTAGGACTCCACCCACGCCAGCGCGTCTTGGACGTCGTTGTGGTTTCTCAAGAAGAGGACCAGATCGTCCGCATAGGCTGTGCAACAGAAGGTGTGGCCCTCATAGGTTATCCCCATGAGGCGTTGGCGGAGGCCACATAGGAGCGGTTCCATGGCAATAGCGTAGAGGATTGTTGACAGAGGGCATCCCTGTCGTACTGACCGTTGTACCGTGATCGGTGGTGTTAGTCGGCCGTTGTATAGAATCCGCGATGTCGCACCTCGAAGCAGGCGCATCGTTATCTCCACGATGTTGTCTGGGAATCTCATATTCCGCATCACCGCAGCCAGATATGTGTGATCGACCCTGTCGAAGGCCTGACTGAAATCGAGGGAGGCTAAGACCCCTTCCATGCGCCGTGTCCGCGCTAGTGCGATCATGTCTCGGTATCGATTTAACGCAGTCCGTATGTTGTGATCGCCTCCTAAGGACACTTGATCGTGGGATATCACGTAGCAGGTGACCTTCCGGAGACGTGCTGCCAAGAGCCGCGTAAATATCTTCATGTCGCAATTCAGGAGTGATAGTGGACAGTAGTCTGTGAGGCGTGTTCCTCCGTTCGGTTTGTGGACGGGAACAAGCAGTCCTTCAAGGTATTCATCAGGAATTTGTACTGTCGGCGTCATTAATTCGCGACATATGTCTATCCAGGCCGGTGTTAGCAGCTGGCGATAGGTCTTGTAAAACTCTAACGGGAGGCCGTCAGGTCCTGGTGACTTGTGTGGTGCGCCAGCCAATATTGCTGCAGTGACCTCTTCCTCAGTGGCATTCTCAAGTAGACCCAATTGTTCATCCTGGGGTAGTACTCCGTATGTTAGGCGAGAGATTTCCTCTATCACTTCTGTTGAATGATACTGAGCTGCGTATAGTTGACGATAGTGAGCGTGGAGAGCAAGACCTATTTCACGTTGCGTTTCGATACAGCGACCATCATCTAAAGTTATACTCTGAATCAGGGCCCGCCTCCGTCGTCGTCGTTCAGCGAGGATATGGTACATTGACGGCCCTTCGTGGTCCATTCTGTCTGTGTTGCGTGCACGAACAATTGTTCCCTCAAGGTGACGCTTCGTAAGTAATGTGATCTGCGCTTTCGCGTGATTCATTGCTTGCTGGCGGGCAGGCGAGTGCATCATTGTTGAACAATCACGTAGGATGCGGTAATAAAAGTCCATTGTGTGTCGTCGCCATGCGGCTGCCTCCCTTGCATGTCCAATCAACGCTTTCCTCAAAGCAGGCTTGGCACATTTTACCCACCAAGAGATTGTTGTTGGGTAAGCTCTTTTCCGGCGTGTGCATTGTGTCCACGTGGCCTCCACGATCTCTCGGCATTCTGGCGAATGTAAGTGTGCAATGTTCAGCTTCCAGGGGCCCCGCCCATGCCACGTCTTCTGTCGGCGCATGGTAAGAGTGCATATATATGCTGCATGATTGGAGAAACTTACAGGCCATATTTCGGCGGCCTGTGTGCCCTGAACGAAGGGTCGCGAGAGATAGATGCGATCGATACGGCTGGATGAGTGGCTGGTGTAGTGTGTAAAACCCGGCCGATCGCCATGTATGTACTCCCACGTGTCCACTAGACGTAGGTTGGTGATGATGGCAGCGAGCGCCGCACATGGAACATGGTGTGGTAGTTGGTCCTTGGGCGCCTGGGTGGAATTGAAGTCTCCACCGATGATTAAGGCATCCTGACGACCCAAAAATAGGGGCGTGACGGTTTTAGCGAAGAAAGCAGTCCGTTCACGGCGACGACCAGATCCAGATGGTGCGTAGATGTTAATGATTCTGACGTCATGTAGGGTGAGTGCCATGCCTCTTGCATCAGGTGTGAAAGTGATGTCTTCTGCAATTAAGCCGTCACGGAGAAGGATTGCCACGCCGCTGCCTGTGTCAGAAGCGTGAGAGACATGAGTGGTATATCCATAAGGACCGACGAATTCAGCAACATAGACCTCCTGAAGAAGGGCAATATCTATATCCGCCGCATTCAGCATCTCTTGTAACATCCTTAGTTTATGGTGCGCGCGAATAGTATTGATATTGATAGTGGCCAGTCTGTATTGTTGGGTCTCCTGGAAGAAGTCTGCTGCTCCAGCGGTGTCCGTTCGGGATGGAACAGACACAGCAGCCATCAAGTTGTCAGTTACTGTGTCGGAACTATGTCCATTGGAGCGCCTCAGTCCCCTCGGCCACCGCGGCCGGCATGTCCAGCTCTAGTTCAGTTCATATCACTGGTATACTGCATTACAACACACGATAGAAATATTGTTGCAAGGTAGTGTACGACAAATTGAAGAGACAAAGATGACACGCAGGATGGTAGTAGTATAAATGCGGTATGGGGGGGCATGTAGTCAGCACACCACTAGCCCAGTCGACTTGGAACCCCTGCTACACCGCCAAGTTGCTCCTCAGTTGGCCTCTTGAGGCTGAGCGCATTCTTTGGCGGTACAGGAAATCGACCCTGGGTCCTCGGCATGGGAGACTGTCGCGATGATCACTCTACTAGCGACGCAGACTGCGATGATGGTATAGAATGAATAATTAAAAATACAGCTGTTAGCCGCGGCGGAGTGACCGAGTGCATTGAGGCGCTATGCTGCGATGCGCGAGGCCGTTCCCCGTCGGGGGTTCGAATCCCCCCTCCCTCGAGCATGGATGTTTGTGCTGTCTTTAGTACAAGTTAGTTTATAAGTAGTTTGTAAGTTTAGGGACTGATGACCCCGCAGTTAAGTCCCATAAGCTTAACAAACATTTCAACATTACAGCTGTTAGCAAAAAAAAAAGAAAGAAAAAAAAAATCTCCAAATATTTAGCTACTGTGTGTGTGTTGTCCTTAGCGTAAGTTAGTTTACGTAGTTTGTAAGTCCAGGGACCGACGTACACAGTAGTTTGGTCCCGTAGGATTACAAACATTTGAAGCCTACTCGTAAAACTGCGGAAGGTACGCCTCAAAAATATAAAGACTGCATGGACTGCGCACCTGTAATTGAACACGGTTAATTCGACGCCTGTGAACTGTGTACACGTACAGCAGCGGAGGGGTTTATTTGCCGTATCAATATTGTCGCTTCCCTCTGCAGGAGCTACGTGATGAAACCGTTGTTTACGATCGCGGACGTTGGCTCATCGGCCAGCTGCACCTCGCTGAATGGCAGTGTGACTAACTAGCGTCTCAGAAACATCCTCTCCGCCTGACACCATGAATATTTATAACGCACGGCCACCTTCCAGGCTCTTCCCTTTCTTTCTGACGGCTGTGTCCTATTATACGCTACAACATGACCAGGAATCGTCGGTGTCTCCGATTTTTTTTTCTCCGACATGCTTACACACTATATCGGTTAACAAGCTACAGAAGGCAGTCACACAATTAAAGAACAGTTTTTGCGGCACGCGAGTATTTATGAGAGATCGAACGCAGCCAAATACATATATTCAGCATGAAAAGACTTTTCAGTTGTGATATTATAATCATTATACTTACTTCTGGCTTGCCGGCCGCCGTGGCCGAGGGGACTGAGGCATGGACTGGACTGGAGCGCCTCAGTCTCCTCGGCCATCGCGGCCGGCCCCTAGGCTTACAAACTACTTAAACTAACCGAAGGACAAAACACACACACATACAAACACACACACACACACACACATGCCCGAAGGAGTACTCAAACCTCAGGCGGGAGCAGCCTCGCAGTCCTAGACAAGTCGCTTGGAACCGCTCGGCCATTTCCGCGCGGCGAAGATTAAAATTTAGCGACTCGTCGACAGCTACGTCATTAGAGGTGGAGCGGAAACGCGGATTACGGAAGGGTGGAGAAGGAAATCGCATCTACCCCTTTCAAAGGAACCACTCTGACATTTGCCTGGAACGATTTAGGAAAATCACGGAAAACGTAAATCAGAATGGCTCATTGGAGAGGACCAGTTGTCCTCCCGAATGCGAAGGAAGGAATATTAGGGTTCAACGTCTCGTCGACGTCGCGGTCATTAGCCCAGATGATCCTGACGTCCTTTCACAAGGATGTTATTTCCTTTTCTTAAACAGTTAAAGTAAATTGTTTCCTTTTGGCACAAAACACTTTCTACAACAAAGGACTGTCATTTGAATGTCGATCATTGATAAACAAATACTAACAATCATTGTTTTGGCACGTTATTCTATGTTAGTCACCTTTGAAGATAGGAATTTAGAAGTAACGTATGAATTAACTCATGATTCTGGGTGTGTAAGTATTTACACATCAATATTATTTTTATTATTCAGAAACATATGGATGGTTTTAGAATTAAAATGTCCTATTCAACATGTAATAATAGTGTCTTCATTTTTACTTCGTTCAAGAAGGACGGCATATTGTGCCGAGACTAAGGGTGCAATTCGTGTAAAATCAATGGTACAAAATTTGAACGATCTATTACAGGTATAATAAAGTATCTTTTAAACCAGAAGTAACCAAAAACAAATAATTCAGAAACATGTGCGTTAGGGACAGAGGTCATGCTGGGATTTTTGGGTAGGGATGCGGAAGAAAATTGCCGCGGTGGAGTAGCCGAGCGGTCTAAAGCGTCTCGCTGCGGAGCACGCGGTTGCTCGCCCTGGAGGTTCGAGTCCTCCCTGGGTCATGGGTGTGTGTGTTGTCCTTAGGTTAGTTTACCTAGGTTTAAGTAGTTTGTAAGCTACGGACTGATGACCACGCTGTTTGGTCCGATAGAATTACAAACATTTGAACATTTGAAGAAAATTGGCCGAGCCCGTAGAAAGGAGCCATCCCGGCCGTTGACCGAAGTGATGTATTTAATTCAAGGCAAATCTAAATCAGGAAAGCCGGTGGCGGTTTAGAACCGGCATCCTCTCGAATGCGAGTCCAGTGTGCTAGCCACTGCGCCACCTCACTCGGTCCACGAAAGGCAAGTGCCTGTATGGTTTCTCTGAATAACACTCGGCCGTCTTCCTTCCCCACACGCCCTGAACGCAAACGGGTACTGCGTATCTAATTGCCAAGTCAGAATCTTCCGTTTCTGAATCGAGAAAAGTTCGTCTCCGCTTATATTCTGTTGCAAGACATAACGCTAAGAATTACAACCATTTAACGTACAGCACGCAAATACAATGTTTCGGGAGGCGAGGAAAAAATACAATAGAGCACTCATAAAAAGGCAGTGGTGAAGAGCGATAAGCGTTGTAGAAGGTTTAGTGTGGTGTTAAAGTTAAAGCCGCAAAACGTCAACCGCTTTCAGTCATACGTGTAGGGCAGGCCGGCGAGAACAATGGGCAGTAACGCCTCTGTTTCTGCTCAGGCGGAACTCCTGCCGGCGCGCCGCGCCGCTGCACGCCGCTACTGCTCACCGCCTCTTCCTTTCAACTATAGAAACCATGCAACCAACGTGGCTGTTACCACATTTCAAACCCGGTACTCCACATTTACACGAAACTTAAGGAACGCTAAAACGAACGGTGAAAGTCTCGCGTGGTTAGACACGCCACGGAACGTGCACTAGGATTGCACACAGAGTGCCAACTTATCCATCGCGTCGTCACACAAATAAATTACATACATTAGCTTTCATTAGATTAGGTAATGAGACAATAAAAGTAGTAGGTGAATTTCGTTATTTGGGTAGCAAGATAACTTTTGATGGCCGAAGTAGAGAAGAAATAAAATGCAGAATGGCTTTGGGGAGAAAAGCGTTTCTAAAGAAGCGAAACTTGTTAACATCCAATATTAATTTAAATGTTAGGAAGTCCTTTCTGAAAGCATTTGTCTGGAGTGTAGCATTGTATGGCAGTGAAACGTGGACGATAAGGAGTTCAGATAAAAGGATGATAGAAGCATTTGATATGTGGTGCTACAGACGAATGATGAAAATTAGATGGGTAGATCACGTAACTAATGAGGAGGTGCTTAACCGAATCGGAGCGAAAAGAAGTTTCTGGCATATCGTGACTAAGAGAAGGGATAGATTGGTTGGACACATTGTGAGACATCAAGGAATTGTCAACTTAGCACTAGAAGGAAGTGTGTGGGGTAAATATCGTAGAGGGAGACCGAGGGACGAATATAGTAAGCAGTTTCAAAAGGATGTAGGTTGCCGAACGTATTCTCAGATGAAGAGACTTGCACAGGACAGGGGAGCACGGAGAGCTGCAGCAAACCAGTCTGCGGACTGAAGACCACAACAACAACAACAGCTTCCATAGGCCTTAAATTATATCAATGGGGAGAGATTAAAATTTGTGCCCAACTGGGATTCGATCGTGGTTATTCTCACCAGGCAATTCTCCCGACTACTACGCCATCCGGCCACAGTTGCCACAACGACTGAGAGGACTTCCTACGCACGCCTCACGCTAGAGCCCAATTCTCAGTTTATCCTCACACTTCTGCTCCTCGTGTTCATTACTCGCGGCATTCGACCTTTGTACGAAGTATTATCTTCCAAATATATTTGGCTCTGATAGCTTCAGTACTTTTTGTTGCTGCTTTTTGAGTTGCCAACAGTGTAATGATAATTCCAAAGCGACAGAGTAAGAATTATTATCAGCATCCAGGACATCCGCAACAATAACACATCTACATCTACATGAAATCCGCTTCCGGCCATCCTGATTTAGATTATCACATTTAAGTGCCTGGCAGAGGGTTCATCGCCGGCCGCGGCGGCCGCGGGGACTGAGGCACTTCAGTCACGGTCTGCACGGCCACTACGGTAGGGGGTTCGAATCCCCCTTCGGGCATGGATATTTGTGCCGTCCTAGTTCGTAAGTAGTTCATAAGTAGTTTGTAAGTTTAGGGACTGATGACCCCGTAGTTAAGTCCCATAGACTATACAAACATTTGAACATTTTTTTTTGAGGGTTCATCGAACCACCATTATACTATTTATCTCCCATTCCATTCTCAAATAACGCGCGGGAAGAAAGAACACCTGAATCTCTCTGTTAGAGCTCTGATTTCTCGTATTTTATTCTGATGATCATTTCTACCTATGTAAGTGGGAGTCGACAATATATTTTCGCATTCGGAGGAGAATGTTGGCGATTGGAGTTTCGCAAGCAGCCCACGCCGCAGCGATAAGCGCCATTGTTGTAATGATTCCCATCCTAGACCCTGTATCATTTCCTTAACGCTGTCTCCTCTGTATCGTGACAATACGAAACGAGCTGCCCTTTTTTGGACTCTTTCGATGTCCTCCGTCAAACCCACCTGATCAGGATCCCGCATTGGGCTGCAATACTCCAAAAATGGACGGACAAGCGTAGTGTATGCAGTTTCTTTAGTAGTTCTGTTGCATCTTTTAAGCGTTCTGCCAATAAAACGCAGTCTCTGGTTCGCCTTTCCCACGATATTATCTACGTGTTCTTGCCAATTTAAGCCGGCCTCGGTGGCTGAGGGGACTGAGGTGCTCCAGTCACGGTCTGCACGGCCACTACGGTCGGGGGTTCGAATCCCCCCGTCGGGCATGGATATTTGTGCCCTCCTAGTTCGTAAGTAGTTCATAAGTGGTTTGTAAGTTTAGGGACTGATGACCCCGTAGTTAAGTCCCATAAGCTTAACAAACATTTGAACATTTGAATTTTTCCAATTTAAGTCTGAAGTAATAGTAATTAATAGGTTTTTTGTGTAGTTTACGGCCTTCACTTTTGATTGATTTATCTTGTAAACAAAGTTTAACGGATTTCTTTTCGTACTCATATGAAAGACTTCACACTTCTCATTATTTAGAGTCAATTGCCAATTTTTACACCATACTGATATCTTATTCAGATAGTTCTGCAGTTGGTTTTGATCTTCAGATGATTTTACTAGACGGTAAATGACGGCGTCATCTGCATAAAACCTAAGAGAGCTACTTAGATTTTTCCCTAAATCGTTTATGTAAATAAGGAACAGCAGAGGACCAATAACACTACCCTGTGGAACGCCCGATATCACCTCTGTTTTAGTCGATGCCTTACCATCGATTATTACGAACTGTGTCCTCTCTGACAAGAAATCCCCTATCCAATCGCAAATTTGGCGCGATATACCATAACCACGCAATTTGATTAAAAGCCGTTTGTGAGGTACGGTGTCAAAAGCTTTCTGGAAATCCAGAAATACGGAATCGATTTGCGAACCCTTGTCGATAGCACCCATCACTTCGTGTGAATAAAGAGCTAGTTGTGTTTCGCATGAACGATATTTTCTAAATCCGTGTTGACCTTGGCATTGTGTCAAAGTTTATGGCCGGTCAGAAGTGTGTAAGCTTGCGCTGCAGCAGCCCAGTGGGCGTGATAGCTGAGGTGCTGTGTGTGTTGCAGGAGCGTGATGAAGGAGAAGAGCAAGAACGCGGCGCGCAGCCGGCGCGAGAAGGAGAACGCCGAGTTCCTGGAGCTGGCCAAGCTGCTGCCGCTGCCCGCCGCCATCACCTCGCAGCTCGACAAGGCCTCCATCATCCGCCTCACTACCAGCTACCTCAAGATGCGACACGTCTTCCCCGACGGTGAGCCACAAATCCCATTTCAACAAAAACATTTATTTATTCAGGGTGACAATTATTGAACTACTAGCTTAAACCCGCGGCTCCGCTCGCGTGTTGGTTGATTATTATATATAAGCTATCTTTCAGTAGTGTGCTATGAGAATGGTTTTGAAGGATGAAATGAAATACAATACCTTCTTTAGAAACAAACTGAAAACTATTCCTATCAGATTGCAGAAGTCTATGCACTTACCGTTTATCAGGAAAGTAAATAGTGTAGATCAAATCACACGTAAAAATGCACTCATTTCGAAGAATCCAATCACGAAATTTAACAATAATGATTGTAATAATACCACAGATCGATCACTTGATGTGATGCGCGAAACGTCAAATTGACTTTTTTAAAAGAAAAGTATTAAAAGAAATTTCTTTTTTACTGCTTTATTTATTTATTCTTATATTTCCTTACAGAGAAAGAGCTGAAGACATTGTAGCACGCGTAGACCAAAGATATGGTCTGTGGCATCACGTTTCGCTGTATGTAACCTCCTTGCTATAGAGTCGCAAACGTCATCGCTGGCCTTCAGTCCGAACTTTTAATAATTTGACGACTTTCAACCACCATATCTTCCACCCCCTTATAGCTATCGGCATGGAACTGCTATAGTGTACAACGCGAGACTTCGGACAATTACACACAGACCATTCGTTTATTAACACACACACACACACACACACACACGTAGAATTTTATATACGCCGATAACTTTCCATCCCAATATACTGCAGCCTTTTATCATTATCAACCCTGAAGCAACAATGCAGCCAATAAAACCATTTTCAAAGAATAAATATAATTTTCAAAGAGTAGTTTTTGTTCCGCATTTCGCGTTATATTCTTCAAATTACTAAATATCTATCAGATCGCTATAAAACCGTGCCTAAAATCTTCCTCAGGTATAAATTAGTAACTGTACAAATATTTACGTCTCTGCGTCTTGTCGTTCGGACGTGATAAGCGTACACCGAACAGACATTCACATTAATATATATAGATTTATGTCATGTGGTTCAGACGCGATAAACGTACACCGACCAGACATTCACATTTATAGATATAGTTATCTTTAGACGAGCATTTTTTGTATGTATAAAACGGTATGAATATTAAGAACTCCAATGGAAAACCAGTACTAAGAAACGAAGAGAAAGCTGAATGGTGGAAGGAATATATAGAGGGCCTGTACAAAGGAAATCAACTTGAAGGCAGTATTCTACAAATGGAAGACGAAGTAGATGAAGATGAGATAGGAAATACGACACTGCGAGAATTTGACAGACACTAAATGATCTGAGTAGAAACAAGGCCTCTGGGGTAGATGATGATCCGTCTGAACTGCTATTACCGTTAGGAGAGCCAGTCATGAAGAAATTGGTCCACCTGGTAAGCAAGATGTATGAGACAGGGGAAATGCCATCAGACTTCAAGAAGAATATAGTGAGTCCAATGCATGGAAAGCAAGTGCAGACAAATGTAAAAATTACAGATCTATCATTTTAACAAGTCATAGTTGCAAAATACTAATACGGATTATTTACAGACGAACGGAAAAGTTGGTGGAAACCGACCTTGGGGAAGATCAGTTTGGATTTAGGAAAAATGTAGGAACGCGCGAGGCAATTCTCACATTACGACTTATCTTAGAAGATAGGTTAAGGAAGGAGAAACCTACGCTTTTATCATTAGTGGATCTGGAGAATACCTTTTAAAATGTTGAATGGAATACACTCTTTCAAATTTTGAAAGTAGCAGGGGTAAAATGTAGGGACCGAAGAGTTATATTCAACTTGTACAAAAACCAGACATAAATTATAAGAGTCGAAAGGCATGAAAGGGTGGCAGCGGTTAGGAAGGGAGTAAGACAGGGTTGTATCCTTTCCCCAATGTTGTTCAATCGGTACCCATTGAACACGCTGTGAAAGAATTCATGGGTAAATATGGACAAGGAATTACAGTTCGGTGAGAGGGAATAAAAACCTTGCGGTTTGCTAACGACGTAGTAATTTTGTTAGAGACAGGAAAGGACCGGGAAGAGCAATTAAATGGATGGGTAGTATCTTGAAAGGAATAATGAAACGAGGGTAATGGAATGTAGTGTCGGAAAATCAGGCGATGCTGAAGGAATTAGATTAGGTAAGAGACGATAAAACTAGTAGATGAGTTTTATTATTTAGGTAGCAAGATAACTTCTGAAGGCCAAAGTCAACTTAGCATTAGAAGCCAATGTGTGGGGCAAAAATCGTAGAGAGAGACCGAGGGACGAATACAGTAAGCAGATTCAATCGGATGTAGGTTTTCGTTCGTATTCTCAGATGAAGAGACTTGCACAGGACAGGGTAGCGTGGAGAGCTGCATCAAACCAGTCTGCGGACTGAAGACCACAACAACACATTTATATTAGCTGTCTCGGAAACGGCTCTAACGATTTCGATGAAATTTTGTATTTATATCGCTTTTTTCTTTTGAAATTCACTTATATGGATTTATTTTTCAAAGAAACGCGATTTTCAAAATTATGTATATGTCAAAAATTAATTTCGTGTTTTCCGGATCACAGAAGATATGTTAGCCTAAATAACGCGGGAGTACCACCGTCGCCACTGGAGCACTACAAGAAATGTTAGATACGGTTCTCTTCGGCTACACTAACGAACTGAAACAGTTTCTACAGGTATAGCCAACCTATGCACTTCGAAATATCTAGGGAATTTTAGACAAAAATATTTACTGTGACACTGAACTAGGTACATTTGTGGTTATTTTCGTTTAACGGTTGCAATTCCTGCATAGGTAGTGCTGCAAAATATTTATATAACAATACCACGATGTAACAGAAAAACATTCTGAGCAACGCTCGGTCACCCGATATTGAAATAAAATCACCATAACTTCTGACCGGTTTGCCGTATGACGTTCAAACTGCAAGGGTAGCCGTGGGGCATGGCGCGAATTATATTCCGATTAGAATGACTCGCTAGTTGACAGATCGCGTGCTGGAGCTGCTTTCCTCCCATCAGAGCGCTCAACGTCACGCTCGAACCGTTCGCTGTTGCCAATCTGTCACAACTGGTCAATTCACTTTCATTTCCTTGTCTGGCTATCTTCCGTGGTCTGTTTCAATTCCGATTCATAGCTCTGCACTTTTCATTTCGAATTTTATCAAAAAAAAAAAAAAAAAAAACAAAAAACAAAAAAAAGACAATATATGGAGAACGGTGCTAGCGAAATACATACACGCTGCTGGATCATTTCGTACAAGCCGGTATTTAACGTAATTTATACAAGCGCTGTATCTAAGAACTTAGCGGACACTACATGAGATTCGTACCATTTACGTGATACCGCGTTCTCCGAAGGCTGCAATTCAGTATTAATACTCCTTCTGTAACGTCACTCAGACAGTTCTGGAAGTATGGCTGCTTATCGCAGTGGTAAAGTGTTAGCTTATCGCACGGAGAATCGTGGATTAAAATCTCGTTACCTGCAATAATTTCAATTTCTAAATCGAAAATTGTTACTTGGGCACTAAAATAACATTGATTGTCGCAGTACAGAGGATCAAAAATGCAGAATCGCAATGGGAAAAAAAAAAGTTTTTTGAAAAAGAGAAATTTGCTAATATCGAATATTAATTTCAGTGTACGGAAATTTTTTCTGAAGGCATTTGTGTGGAGTGTTGCTTTGTACGGGAGTGAAACTTGGACGATAAATAGTTTAGACAGAAAGAGGATAGAGGCTTTTGAAATGTAGTGCTACAGAAATATGCTTAAGATTAGGCGGTTAGATCGCGTAAGTAATGAAGAGTTACTGAACATAATTGGGGAGAAAAGGATTTTTTTGCATACTTTGACTAAAAGATGAGATCGATTGGTAGGACACATCTGAGACATCATGGAATCGTAAATTTAGCATTAGAATAAAGTGTGTGGGGTAAAAATCACAAAGAAAGACCAAGAGACGAATATAGTAAGCAGATTCAGATAGATGTGGGTGGCCTTTCTTATGAGGAGATGAATAGGCTTGCTCAGGAGGATAGAGTAGGGTGGAGAACTGCTTCAAACCAGTCTCCGGACTGAAGACCACAACAACAAATCAAAATTACTATGATTGTTGTTTTTATGAAACTAATTTGTTTAACTAAATTTCTTAAGTTATAATACCTTGTTACGACTTTTTCATAGTAGCACTGACTTTTTTATTCTCTCTTATTTTACATGATATGATTCATTTTTCGACTGGAATCTGCTTGTGTCGGTAATGGCTAGAAACGAAGTGCCAAGCAGGATTGTTGATTTGTTTCTTAACACATACACACACACAAAAAAAGTTCAAATGTTTGTAAAGCTTATGGACTTAACTACGGGGTCATCAGTCCCTAAACTTACAAACTACTTATGAAATAGCTAACACTAAGGACGGCACAAATATCCATGCCCGAGGGGGGATTCGAACCCCCGACCGTAGTGGCCGTGCAGACCGTGACTGGAGCGCCTCAGTCCCCTCGGCCACCGCGGCCGGCTTTCTTAACACGGCGGCCCGTGTAGACACTAGCCAATGTGAAAATATTTTCAGATAACGAGTAATTACAGTTTACTTTTAGCGTTGTATCTGAAATTTTTCTATCATAGAGGTACGCAAGTTTTAATCGCCGTGTACGAAGCGATCATGATATTTGTTCTGCTGGAGATTGTTGACCGCCGTTTTGTCGGATACATGGTACATCACGTGTGATTAGGTTACTACAAGGGATTAAGTTGAGGACTACAAAACGCGTCTTCTGCTGTAGTCCAGTCAATGATAACTTTAAATTAGCTGATTAGCTGCCGTCAGAGCTTCTCGCATTGTCGCCTTTAACTCCTGGCACTCTTTTCCAACACTTTTCTGCTTTATGTACTATATTAATTGCATTTATGAAGTTATCCGCCGTGTTGGTGTGTTGCTTACAGCTGAGCGGCAGAAAGTTGTCTATGTGGCAACACTGTAGCGCCACGCGGCAACAAGCAAGTAATTGTAATCAGACAAATGCGCATCTGAATATGGTTTGGTTAGCGACGAAACCTACTTTCCTTTGGATGGGTTCGTCAGTAAACAAAAATTTCACATTTGGGAGACGCAGATTCCACATTTCGCAGTCGGGAAGTGCCCAGTCACGGAACAATGAGTGTGATATACCATACGGGCGCGGTGACTACAGAGCGGTACGCGAATCCGATCTTCCAAAGATCATTCGAGGCGTTGCGCATACGAAGGGCGAACTCAACATTGGGTTCATTTTTCTAAAAAAATTTCTTATTCTACCAACCGAATCTAGACCCCTCAGAGAATCTACAGGTACATTTTTCATGTTATGTTCGCCCTTCTTTGCCTCTCGAAATACACAGAGAACAATTACACGCTTGCTGGAAACTGCCATAGGAGGGCGGATACGAAAGACGAACTCAACACTCCACACTTGCATTGATGGGTACACCAGAGATCATTATGAGTACTTCATTACAAAATTCCGTTCGCTTTAGTAGAAGTCGCACAAGATTTTGTTTTGTACTATGCCATTCTTCAGAAATATACTACAAAAACGCAGCTCCATGGCGCCAAATTCAAGGTTGGTGCTATTTTTGAGTACACCAAAGAATACAAACAGGGATTCTACAGCCACAAAAGTTACGATGGTCAAATCTGCGGTGAAACTTCAGAAAGGAAAGAGCAGCTATTATGTATGACCCATTCAAGTTTAATCTGGAGAAGGTTACGTAAAAGCGGCTTTATCCTTCACATGTGCCCGTGCCCTTTTGCAAGATATTAGAGATCTCCTGCCGTACGTTCCGATAACATAATCTACATACTTTACGACCCTTGCAATTCACAATCAGGTAACCACACGCCCAGGAAACCGAAGATGGCCAGCATGATTATGATGACTGAATGTAGCTCATTAAAGCAACTCGTGTTCAAACTCGTTTGACAATGTGTTGTATATATGTTTATCAGCGGAATACAGACAGTCTTAATCAGTTGCATTACAAATTATAAATAAAACGCGCTTTTCTTTCAAAAATGTTTGTATAGCTTATGGGACTTAACTACGGGGTCATCAGTCCCTAAACTTACAAACTACTTATGATCTAACTAATACTAAGGACGGCACAAATATCCATGCCCGTGGGGAGATTCGAACCCCCGACCGTAGTGGCCGTGCAGTCCGATACTGGAGCGCCTCAGTCCCCTCGGCCACCGTGGCCGGCACGCTTTTCTTTGAAAGTGTATCAAGTCCATACAAATTCGTGGTCAATTATTATGTAATATGTTTAGTGTTATAAATTAATCAACAACCAATGACACTTCCCACAACGAAAATATTTTTAAAGTACCCTCATGGAGTTCGCCCTTATGGAACTTATATAAAAACGCATTTTCCTGCAAACTAACTGTTGTGTTCGGCCTTCGTATCCGAAACGCCTCATTTCATTCCCATTAACCAAAGTGATCCAGATTTCGACAAGACATGGTTAATTCAAGACGGAGCTCGACCCCATCAAAGCAGGAGTGTGTTTGATGTCCACTTTGGAGACCGCATTCTGGCTCTGGGATACCCAGAGTACACTGCCACGGGACGTGACTGGTTGCAATGTTCTCCGGATCTGATCAGATGCGATTCCTTTGGGGGCGGGGTGGGGGGGGGGGCTATGTTAAAGACGAGGTGTACAGAAATAACCAATTGCGGAGCTGAAAACAGCCATTCAGGAGGTCATTGACGACATTGATGTTCCGAAACTTCAGCAGCTCATGCAAAATTTCTGTTATCGTCTGCGTCACGTAATCGCAACGGAAGGCGGAAGGCATGTCATAAATTAAATCCATTTACATGTTGAATAAGGAGTGTGCACTTCATAGTATGTCATATAGTTCAATAATTGTCAACCTGTATATTTTTTCTTGTGTAGAAGTATATACATTGTTTCAGATATATTTTGTTTACAGTTTGTCTTCTTAATTCGAAATATTCCGACATCTTTAATGTTACATGACAATGAAATAAATTCATTGGTGAAGTTGAAGATTTGCTCTGGACGGAGATTCGAACCCGGATTTCCCGCTCCAGGCCAGTGGTCGCCTTAACCAGTAAGGCTATCCAGACACGCTTCTCGTCCTGTCCAAATTCTCGACTGATCGCATACTACGATTGTAGTGCCCCCTGCCCATTACGTCCTATTGCTCGCATCGCAGGTTTTACTATAGCCTATTGCCGCAAAGCATCGGGCGTATAAGTGATCAGCGCAGAAATTGGCGTTATACGATTATAGATGTGGTGTCTGTTCTTTTCGCTTCCGAAATAACAGACACCATTGGTTGACCTCAACAGTCATAAATTTATGAATTCGATATATGTCCAAAAGAACGGACACCATATCTATCTCTTCTTAGCGGTCGATGAGTTACAATTTCCAACAGAGCAATTTGTAAAAGTTTACAACTAAGCTCGTTCCTGACTGAGGCATATGGATTTCTTTTGCATTTTGAACACCCGCAAATATAGAATTCCACTGATATGTCCGGAAGAACGGGCACCATATCTGTAATCATTTGTCTGTCTCAGACAAGCGATGACGCGCCGGCGGAATAGGCAAATAACGTTTGAAATTTGAAAGTGTGTGTAACCATCTCCCCTCTCTCATTCTCCTCCTCCTCTCTCTGTCCGTCTCCTCCTCTATCCTCTATCTGTCCGTCTCCTCCCTCCCCTTCCTGTCCATTTCCTCCTCAACCTACTCCCCTCGTATATACGAAAACATACATATATGCGTCAGATTTCATGGTGACTGTTAGACGGTGTCAAAGACGCAAGGTACCCTCCGCCATGCTAAATTAACTGGCTTGCAGCTTATAAAATTTCATGTGCTGACTTTCATGGTGACCAGTCGAACAATTTGGATGTTTGTAGTAACGTGCCCTAGACCGTGCACCTACGGAGGCTTACGAAAGGTAGCCCGTGTATTAATTCGAGGTATAAACTATATTCATTCCACATTTCATTCAATTCCGTCCAGCCGTTTCAGCGTGAAGAGTAACAAACGTGTTTACCCACTGTAAGGAACACTCCGCCATGCACCGTACGGTGGCTTCCTAAAGGTATCTCATGCGTTAATTCAGAGTATAAGCTATCTGCACTCTAAATTTAATTCAAATCCGTCCAACTGTTTCAGCGTGAAGAGAAACAAACGTATTAACCCATTCTAAGATAACCTCCGATATCCACCATACGGTGGCTTAGGAAAGTTAGACCAGGTATTATTCAGGGTATAAGCTACACTGTACCAAATTTCACTCATATCTGTCTAGCCATTTCAGCATGAGAGCGTAAGAAACCAATTAACTAATTGTAAATCACCCTCCGCCATGCTCCATACGAAGTTAATTTTAGTATGCCTATAACGTTCGCGCGAGTGCAAGCAATGAGTTGACAAAGTTACAGGAAAAATCCAAAGGAACAGCGGAAAAATAGAAAAAAATATAAATTCATAATTTTGTAAGCGGGCATCTCACTACGGATTAGACTGTTATTTTAACCGCTGTCATATCATTGATCCGACTGCGATAAAATTTTGCATACATGAGCTTCAAAAAAAGAGTAACGGCACTGACTACATTATAATTGGCACGGTGCAGGATACTTTATAGCAGACGTCGTCGCCTATCTATAGTTTCATTCCTAACTTGATGAAATTTTGCACACCCGGCCTTAGAAAGAAAGAAACACCGCCGTCTAATTTGCAGACGATATGCCACTTCGTCAATATTTGATCGTCTGTCTAATAGAATCATTTCACGTAACCTCCCCCCCCCCCCCCCCCAATGGTTTCTTCATTTGTGGCGGTAAACGGTCGTTCGGCTCCTTCATCGTGCGTAAAACGTGTGCGAACACTTCGGAATTTTTAAATCCATTCGTAAACACTCCGCTGTGGCAAGCACTGTTCCCTTACTGTACCGAAAATCCTCGATGAATTTCGGCACCTGATACTCCTTCCGACCATAAAAAAAAACGGATTACTGAGCTCTTCTTTCGTGCAAATAAACAGCGGAGCAGCCACTATTAGCAACACGGCAGCGATAATGAAACTGAACTAGCAGCTTAAAAATTGCAAAGATATAACAACAAATAAAGCATGTGTCATCAACGTAAAACGACAGTACTCAACGTAAAATACGTACTACAGAAAATAAACAAAAATATAACTAAATTACGCAAATGTTTGTAATCCTATAGGACCAAACTACGTTGGTCATCAGTCCCTAGTCTTACAAACTACTTAAACCAAGTTAAACTAACCTAAGAACGACACACACAACCATGTCCGAGGGAGGATTCGAACCTCCGACGCGGGAGGCCGCGCGATCCGTAACGTGGCGCTCTAGACCGCTTGGCTACTCCCGCGCGGCTTTCTTTTTCCTTTGTATATATCGACAATACATTTCTTCTAACCTAGTGTTAAATCTGAAATAAGTATCGCCGTATAAGTACGATGCATTTCCAGCTTTTTAGAGTTATCACGGAAAACTTCACAAATTTGAAGTACGGATACAGTTTAAAATCATTTGGCGTCTGTTAGATTTTCTGGTGAACAACTTTTATTTACTTTTACACGATTCAGTATTACAGAAATCAAATTTGCTTATATAGGAGGGTTGATATTTTCCCACGGAAACCTACTGAACAAGTACACCTGAAGAGCGATATTTCACGTCTTCGTTTTGTGTTCCTCATACCGGTTTTCCAGTGGTCTAAAATTATAGAAATTTTGTCCACCATCTTTTCCCCACGACCCTCCCTCTCCCTCCCTCCCCCCCCCCCTCTCTCTCTCGCTGTCTCTTTGCCGTTTCTGGCCCAGGTGGCTTTCTATCTTGTTCCTGACAGAGCGTGTTTTGCCCGACTTCAAGTACAGAGCTGAGATAAGGGTGCGCTACAGCGAGAAGAAGTCACGTGCGAGTCTCTTGGTTATCGTCGTTGGATGATTCACTGCGAATCTCTGTTTCACGTTTGGTCTCACCAACAGTGGAATCACGTTTCTCGCCACTACTCGATGTTTTCAAATATGATTATGCTAGCTTTTCGTCATTCTCATTGTAGATTATTTTTCTTCGACGTTGAATATGTGTATCAGAAATGCATTTATAATATCTGACCGCAGATTGTACACACCAAATAAAGGGAAGAACAGGTCTGTACAAACATTTTCAGAATTGCTTTGTATCTGATCAATTAAAAGACATTCAATGTTAATGGTAATCCGTATGCTGATGAATTCACTTCATCGTCGATAACTGGATGTTGGCCGCGGCGGAGCGGCCGAGCGCATTGAGGCGCTATGCTACGATGCGCGAGGCCGTTCCCGTCGGGGCTTCGAATCTCCCCTCGGGCATGGATGTTTGTGCCGTCTTTAGTATTGCTGTGTAGTACTTTTCACATGTGTAGTAGTCGTGAATTACATCATAATGTTCCTCCCAACTACGGCAAGATATTTCTCTTTCGAGTGGGGTGACATGATATTCATTTACACCTGCGAGAATGGTAACAGGCGTTTGGTTGCATATGTGAATTAATACACAGACAGGAGACTCTGCTGTTCGTCGTTGAATTATTGGGACAGGAGTTTAACATCAGAGTTTGTATTTCGGGGTGTACAAATACTCGCTGTCCGCATTTCTAGGTATACCATTTCTGGCAGCCGTGCTGCGGGTCGCTAGTTCAGACCCAATCACCAGCAATTATTTGCTTATAATTTTTGGAATGCCTTTCAAATACAGTTAAAGCAAAACTATACATGTGGTGGGTGTCACGAACTTTAAATCGTGGGGGTTGGGCTCTATTCCCGGTTTCCTCGGAGGATTTCTTAGCTGGGGACTGATTGTTTGTACTGATTTAATCACTTCGTCTCGTCTTCTCCGAAGCCCATTCCCGAAGTACCGTCGAACAGAAAGACTCGCAACAAGCGGGCGAACAGCTCAGCTAATATTCGCTCGTACTTCTGCCTAGAAAAAATATATTACACAGCCTTTCTAATAAAATCCAAATTTCAATACACGAGCGTTGCCAGTGTGCAGTATATCTCACTTTACTCCGTCATCATTCATGTATCTGTACTATCTTCAGATTATGCAAGATCTTTTGTATGTTGACCTCTGAACAAACAACTTTCGGCAATGGTTTGATACCATTTCGTTATCTGTACCGCCATTTGGAAGAAAGAGAATATTTTACAACTTACACTTGACGAATGGAAGTTCTCGTGGAAAAAGTCAGATTAGATATTAGCAGAAATTAAAATGAATGTATGTGTTATAATTTCAGATGATTGCGTTTTAGATAAATACGTTTTCCCAGCACGCTTCACAGGTACCGTGTACAAATATCTTGTTCGAAACGTTATGTGCTCTGCCATTGATCTCTGTTATGCCTGGCTGTTGAACTTGAGCTGTCTGAGCGTGCAAGCCAAAGATGTCCGTATTTCGTTTCTTGCCAAATTCGAATATGGCTGCTATAAAGTATAGCCAATTACATCGTATAACGACATACATTTCAAATTAAGAGGTAAGCAAGCAATTCTTTGTTACGTAATAACTGATGAAAATTCTTATGCAAATTTAAACAAGGCGGACAATGTGAATACGTGTGGAAAACATCTGAATGTGCAGGCATGCTGTCTTTTTATGCTCAGACACCAGAGTTACACATCCAGTTGTACATAGATCACTTGTGTAAACGAAGGCTTCCGCGGCCGTTGTCATTGTATATAAAACTCTTCTGGGTTTTGGACCGCATCGTCAAAATATCAAACACTTCACCGACGTTTCGGCCACTATTGCAAGTGGCCATCTTCTGGGTGTTAAATGTAACACCCAGAAGATGGCCACTTGCAATAGTGGCCGAAACGTCGGTGAAGTGTTTGATATTTTGACGATGCGGTCTAAAACCCAGAAGAGTTTTATATACATAGATCACTTGTGCTTAGCATATGATAGGGAGCCTATGGCCTGTGCAGTAATGGTCAGAGACAAAATGTTTCACAACTTAAGGACACAGCTCAATATCGAAAAATAATGTACCACTACTGTATTAGTAAGGCGGGAAATATCAAATCTTGGCTTATTGTGCCCTCTTTAGTCAAGTTTTTACTGAACACGAGACAGCACTGAACGCGATGTCTAGCTCCGTCATCGTTGCAAAAGCAGTACTACATTTCAGGCTTCTTGTATGATGGCAGAAACTTTTCTCGAATATATGAAGACAAATGTCCTGTATTTGAAAGTTGTTTCAGAGAACATCGGACCGCTAATTCGATTATCAGAATCCGTGTACCATTTTTTATTTATCGAGAGGCAGAGTTCCACCGACACACCAAGTTGATTAAACGTGTCCTGCTGCGTGAAGAAGACCATTGTCACCTCCTGTACATTGTCGTCCAACACGAATGGTTGACACCGTTCGAGGCCTTTTTTTAAGGAACCGAAGGCGTGATAATCGCACTGGGAGCGAGCGTGATTATAAGGGCGGAGACCGAGCGAGGTAGCAAAACATGTTTGCAAATCCTATGGGACTGAACTACTGTGGTCATCGGCGCTTAGACTTACAAACTACTGGAACTAACTTAATTAAACCTATCCTGAGGACAACACACACCCATGCCCGAGGAAGAACTTGAATCTCCGGCGGGAGCGACCGCGCAGTCGCCGACATGGCGACTAGAACCGCACAGCAATTACCGCGCGGCGCGAGGTAGTGCAGTGGTAGACTAACACACTGGACTGTCAGTCTAGAGAACGATGCTTCAAATCCACCTGCAGCTATCAAGATTTAGGTTTTCCGTGATTTCTTTTTAATCATTCCAGGCAAATGCTAATGCCCACGCTGTCGACGGGACGTTAAACCCTAAGCTTCCTTCCTTATAATGGCGTGTGCTGCAGAGACTCCCATTTACAGATTATTATTGGCCGGTGCTTGTCCTACAGATGTCAAGAAAAAGATAAGAAAATGTTTCTGCTGTTTGGACCCACTTGGTAATAACGTTAACAGAGTTCACGTTTTCGCATTACCACACGCGCACCGTAAAGAGGCGAATGTCACACTTATCTCTGCCTGGATATTCATACTCATATACACACAGAGGAGTCGATCTACGTTGCATCTACGCTGCAGCAGTGTTGTCAAACGTAAACTTTTCGATCGCTCCCTTATATATTTCATCTAATCTAATCCCTATATATAAAAATCAATTACTGTGCGGTAGCATCACTAAGACTCAGAAATGGCTTGACCCAATTCAATAATTTTTTTGGCTTTGTTTTGTTTGTTTTAATACAGGAGTGGTTTAGAAAAAAAGAAAACGGGAAATCCAAACAAACCGCTGAAAATTCGGGAAAAATCGAAAATGGTGATTATGAATGGGCATCGCCACTTCGGGTTAGGTACTTATTTTATGCGCTTCCACACGGTTCATTCGACTGCGATAAAGTTTTGCACACTTGACTTTCAAAGCAATAGGAATGTCTCTGTTTACTTAAGGTTACAACAGACTTCGAAATCAGTCTATAGTTTTACTCAGATATTGAGGAAATTTTGCGCACTTCACCTTCAAAACAAGAGAAACACGACTGTCTATATTAGATTTCGTACGGACCTTGGCGAAGGGTACCTTACTCCAAACTTGGACACCCTTTCAGCGATCACCATGAAATTTGGCAAATACGAATGATGTTAAAATTAAATTCCTGTGGCTGTGACAAGAGTCAGTCATCTGCTGTTTCCAGTTCGTCGACCGAGTTGAAGCGCTTTCTTTGAATTATTTTTTATTTTATTTTAGCGGAGCAAACTGATGGAAATATCAGTATATCCAACCTGTAGGGCAGATGCCCAATCTGCTCCCACTTGAACTTGGCCAGTACACTTTGTGCGACCCTGGAGACGCGTGGACGCGCGTTATCATGGAACAGAATCACTCTCTCCGTGAGCAGCACAGGCCGTTTGCTCTTGATGGACTTGCGTAGGCTACGGAGTGTCTCACAATACACGTCACTATTAATGATTTTTCCTTGGTCGAGGAATTCGACATGTATCGGACCTTGGACGTCGATAAAAAAGTAAGCATCAACTTGCCTGCTGAGGGTACAGCCGAGAAATTTTTAGTGGGAGGTGACGACGCACGCTTCGTGTCGCTAGATGTCGCACTACGTTATCCCAAAGCGGCATATTCATATTTCAACCGTTTTCGTATCTTTTCATTTGAACACCCCTTGTATGTGTAATTTTTAACATACAGTGGAGGGAGAAGATGAACACAGAGGAGGACAGGAAGAGATCGGAAGAGAGCTGGGAAGGTAATGACAGGGGAGAGTGATGGAAGGATAGAAACATGGGTGGAGGGGAAGGATAAGAAGAGGAGATGGCGTGGAGGCGGCGCAGGTAGGTAGACAGATGTAGAGGAGGAAGGAGGAGATGGACAGGCAGAGGACGGAGGAATACATGAACTAACTAAATACTGGAATAGATCAATATCCGAGCGTCGCCGGGTTTTCATCTAGCTAATACAGAGAAAAACAGAAGATAACAAAGCCGGAGGTGAGAAATAGGCATAAAGATAAGGGAAGTGTCGAGCAGGGAAATTAAAGGGAAGGAGTATAGAATTATACCCAATTCCCACGCATATTTAGCAATTGCGAAGCACTGCAGAATTCGTTAGTCCAATATAAAGGTGGTTATTCTCAGTCTGGCTAGAGGTGATAAATTTGAGGACTGTTTGCTTGAGACGTGAAGGACGCGTGTGGCAGGTATGCGTTGCGGCCAGCGCGATAGGGAATGCGGGCGTCGGTGTGGGTGTCGGCGGCAAGGTGATGCGCTATTGGCTTCATTTAGCGGGCGCACGCCCTGCCCTTTGTTTCCTAAACAGCGCCTTGCGCGTGCGCACATCGCAGCCGCTAGCCACCAATGCCCTCTCCGCTCCGCAGCCACGCAAACAAATCTCTCCCGCTATCTCCTCTGCTTCTGCCTCTGCGCAGCCGTGCCGCTCATTAATACACGACAATCTCCCACACAAACCGAATGCCACTTCCTGCACTGTTTCACTGATGACCCAGAAGTTTAGTTCCCTATAAAAATTCTAATAACAACAACAATCTTCACTATTTCTATGCCGGCCGCAGTGGCTGAGCGGTCTGCGGCGTGCCAGTCACCGTCTGCACGGCCACTGCGGTCGGGGGTTCGAATCCCCCCTCGGGCATGGATGTTTGTGCCGTCTTTAGTATAAGCTAGTTCATAAGTAGTTTGCACGTTTAGGGACTCATGACCCCATACGAAAGTCTCATAAGCTCTACAAACATTTGAACACTATTTCCATAACCAACGACCAACTGAAACTGTCATTTAACTGGCCATTTATGTAAGACAAGTGGACTATGTCGTCCCACACTACATCGTTTTTTCCTACATGTTCAAAAGTTTGTAAAGCTGTGGAACCATACTGCAGTTGTCATCAGTCCCTAAACCAACAAATGCTAACTTATGCTAAGGACAACACTGCCGGCCGCGGTGGCCGAGGAGACTAAGGCGCTCCAGTCACGGTCTGCACGGCCACTACGGTCGGGGGTTCGAATCCCCCCTCGGGCATGGATATTTGTGCCGTCCTAGTTCGTAAGTAGTTCATAAGTAGTTTGTAAGTTTAGGGACTGATGACCCCGTAGTCCCATAGACTATACAAACATTTGAACATTTTTTTGACAACACAGACACCCATGCCCAAGGAAGGACTCAAACTTCCGATGGGGAGCAGCCGCACACTCCGCACCAAGGCGCCATAGAGTGCTCTGCCACTCCCGCGCGGCAATGGTGATATTATTGCTACATCACGATAGGGTTTCTATTCACGAAGCATACATCGCCCAGTGCAGATTTTGCGAGCACGAGGACAGATCGTCGCCGCCTCAGTGACCAGCTCTTCAAATTATTGACACTGTTATCTGCTTTGGCGAGAAGGGTGCGTGAGGAATATCCACCTCCGTTATTGTTACCTGCTCCTGCCACTATTAAGAGTGTGGATGTACTCTCAAGTGACAAGTCACTGACAGCGAAATGCACACATACAAGTGGTGCTGCCGCGGTGGAATAGCCGTGCGCTCTAAGGCGCCTTGCTGTGGGGTGCGCGGCTGTTCCCCGTCGGAGGTTCCAACGAAGGAAGGAAGGAAGCTTGGAGCTTAACGTCCCATCAACAGCGTGGTCATTAGAGACGGACCTGACTCTCGAAGTGTTTGGGCCGCGGCGGAGTGGACGAGCGCATTGAGGCGCTATGCGCTGATGCGCGAGGCCGCTCCCCGTCGGGGATGCGAATCCTTCCTCAGGCATGGATATGTATGTTGTTCTTAACATATGTTAGTTTAAGTAGTTTGTAAGTCTAGGGACTGATGACCTTAGCAGTTTGGTCCAACAGGTTTCCAGACATATGAACATTTTTGAACAGGTGTTGCTAGTATCGTGTACACAAGGTATTGGTATAGCTGTCATTTGTATTCGGGAGAATCGTGTGGCAAAGGTTCCAACTTGCTTATGGCCGCACGGCAGGAATTAACAGACTGAACGGAGAATGGTAATTGGAACTAGACGCATGGGACATTCAGTTTCGCAAATCGTTAAGAATTCAGTATTCCGAGATCCACAGAGTCAGGAGGGTGCCCAGAGTACCAAATTGCAGCCACTACCTGTCACCAGGGACAAGGCCTACACTTGTTGACAGCGGGGGCGGACACCAACTCCACAACTCGGATGAGGCCGAGTTAGGCTTCTGTTATCCCGCGCACGAATTCCGCAACTTTCCCTTCAGGTAGAAGCGCACATACCTGGGGCTTGCTATCTAAAAACTGCAACAAAGAAGAGGTAGATACAAATGTCAAATATCCTTCTCCTCCAGAAAACCTCGACACAAGACTTAAGGAAACTAAATGAAAATTCGATTCACATATCTTGATGACTTACTGGCTGGCAGTAACTCTAGTAAGTAAATCAACGCATCTGAAATGGATTTTCGTTTTATTTATAATCGAACTCAGATGCAGTTACCTAAATAATATTCTTGTTTCTTAAATGAGAAACAAAAATTAAAAACAAGAAAACCAAATATATGTCCCGTAATTCAACTTTACTGCTTTTACGGTTCCTGAGCGGATAACAATGCTTGTTCTAGTAAAATTTCTGTAATTTGCACACAGTTTTAATAACTGGCGGATGAGGAAGTAGGAACTGCGTTTTGTGACATAATAAGCATCATGCCGAAGATCCATCACTTACACAGTTCGCCGACTACCTGTTGGAAAATTATAGTGTTGAGGAAAATGTATCTTTCTCACCTGTTTTGGCAGACGAGTCCTCTGCGCTTTGGAGAACTACAAATGCACGCGAGAACTTTCACTCTCGTTTTAACTCCTCCTTTGAATCCAGTCACCCAAACATTTATATTTTTGTGATTACCCTGAAAAGCCGGCCGCGGTGGCCGAGGAGACTGAGGCGCTCCAGTCACGGTCTGCACGGCCACTATGGTCGGGGGTTCGAATCCCCCCTCGGGCATGGATATTTGTGCCGTCCTAGTTCGTAAGTAGTTCATAAGTAGTTTGTAAGTTTAAGGATTGATGACCCCGTAGTTAAGTCCCATAGACTATACAAACATTTGAACATTTTTTTTTTTTTACCCTGAAAAGAGTACAAACATAAATTGGACAAAATATTGTCAAATGCGGTTCCTTACCGAAAACGGACAACAAAACTAAACATTTATCCAGGAAATAATTCTCCAATTTCAAAAGTGCGAAAGTGACTGTTTGCATTTTTTGAAGTGTGTTTCTTACAAAATCAAAATGTTTCCTTTAGCTTGAAACTATTTTCTGACGAAAAATATTAGTAATTGGACCTCGTTATTACACACTTTATTCCATCACCATTCTTTCAGTTTACAAATTTAAGTTTCTGTGCATCCGTCCATAATTTATCACATGTTTGTAAAGCCGTGGGGCCAAACTGCAGTGGTCCTCGGTCCCTAGACTTACAAACTATTTAAACTAACTTAAGCTACGAACAACACACACACAAACACATACACACACACACACGCACACACACACACACACACACACACACACATATGCCTGAAGGAGGACCCGAGTCTTCGACGGGGAGCGGCCGCTCACGCCGTAGCTAGGATCCTTAGCGCGCTCGGCCACTTTCGCGCGGCCATAATTTATCGTGTTTTACATGTATAGTAAAATGTAATAAAATTCCTACACTCGTATGTGGCTTACCGATAGCATAGCGGAAACTAGGAGTCTGCAGGTTAGTTGCGAAGTTCGTATACTGGCGGTCAAGACCGTTTCGGCCAAGTTGCGGAAATCGTGTATTGAGCATGTGTAAGTTTCGGAGTTTGTGTGAGTCGTACAGCGCCGTTTGTGTAGAGGTGCCAGTACTAACAAACAAGCAGCAAGCGTGAAGCAACTGCAGAAATCACTGTGACACGTACGACGAATGTATGAGTTAAGACAGTGGGGAGCAATTTGGCATTGCCGCGGTGGAGTAGCCGAGCGGTCTAAAGCGACTCGCTGCGGAGCGCGCGGTTGCTCGCCGTGGAGGTCAGAGTCCTCCCTTGGGCATGGCTGTGTGTGTTTGTCCTTAGGTTAGTTTACCTAGGTTTAAGTAGTTTGTACGCTACGGACTGATGACCACGCAGTTTGGTCCAATAGATTAAAAAAAAAAAAAAAATAAAAAAAAAAAGAAGGCATTCATGAGCTGTGAAGAGCAGACAACCGAATCAAGTGCCTTTGCCTACAATGCGACATCAACTGCAGCGCCTCTCCTAGGCTGGTGGCCATATAGGTTAAACGCTAGGCAATTCACATCTACATCTACATGATTGGCCACGATAACTTGACGATTCATGCGGTAACTGCTGGGACCTGCAAGAGGTGTGTCTTACACGCACACTAGGGCTGCCGCGGGAAGTGGATCGGTGAGGGGAAGGCAGCATCGGCTGCTTGCTGCAGTGCTGGAACCGTTACCCTAACAATGTGTACAGTAATATTTCGTGTCAAGGGACACTGTAATGTAATGTAATGAATATATTTCAACTAGTGCTGACTTTCGCTTTTTGTGGCAGAAAATCGTCAAGTTATCGTGGCCAAATGGTACATACTCCGCAATCGACCCAAATCTGCGTGGCGGAGGGTACTTATTTCCACTACTAGTTACTTGCTTTCCTGTTCCACTCCCATACAGCACGAGGGGAAAACGAATACTTGTATGGATCTGTCGGAGCCCTAAGCTCTCTGATCTCATCTTTGTGGTATTTACGCGAAATGTAGGTTGGCGGAATTAGAATCTTTCTGCAGTCCGCTTCAGTTTCCAGCACTCTAAATTTCTTCAACAGCGTTTCTCGGAAAGAACATCGCCTTCCCTCCAGCGACTCCTATTTGAGTTCCCGAAGCATCTCAGTAACACTAGCACATTGATCGAACCTACCAGTAACAAACATTGCTTCTATTGTCTTCCTTTAAACCAATTTGGTGGGGAACCCAAACATTTGAGAAATACTCGGCGCGGGATCGCACAAGCGTTTTATATGCGATCTCCTCTACAGACGAATCACATCTTCTCAAAATTCTTCCAATAAACCAAAGTCGACCATCTGCCTTTCTCGCGACTGTGCTTACGTGTTCGTTTCATTTCATATCGCTGTGAACGTTACGCCTAGATACTTAATTTTGACTTGACTCTATCAAGCAGCGCACTACTAATGCTGTTTCCAACATTGCGGGATTGTTTCTCCTATTCATATGCATTACCTTACATTTTTCTACATTTATTACTAGCTGCCATTCCTCATACCACCTAGAAATTTGGTCTAAGTCATCCTCCATCGTATTACAGTCGTTTAATGACGACAACTTCCTATACACTACAGCATCATCAGCAAATAGCCGCAGACTGCAATTTACTCTGTCCGTCAGATCACTTATATAGATAGATAATAATAACGGTCCTATCACACTTCCATGGGGCATCCCTGACGATACCCTAGTCTCTGATGAACACTCATCGTCGACGACAACGTACTGGGTTACATTAATAAAGTAGTCTTCAAGCCACTCACATATTTGGTTACCTGTTCCACATGGTCGTATCTTCGTTAGCAGTCTGTGCGGCACCGCGTAGAACGCCTTCGAAAATCGAAAAATATGCAGCCTGCCTGTTGCCCTTCATCCATAGAAAGTAAGATGTCACTTCAGTTCATATTTCAGTTGGTACGAATTAATGGTAGCGTTCGATTGTGGCGAGGACCCCATGAAGCCATGGACCCAAGTTGTCAACAAGGCTCTGTGCAAGCTCTTGGTAGGACCACAGTGGTGTGGACTGGTATTACATGGAATGCACTGGGTCCTCTGGTCCAACCGAACCGGTCACTGATTTTAAATCGATATATTCGGTTACCTGGAGACTAATTGCAGCCATTCATGGTCTTGATGTTTCCAAAGAACGACGCAATTTTATGAACAACAGAGCGTCATCTCACCTGACCATATCTGGAACAAGTATTACTGTTATCTAATGTAATCTACTGGTTTGAAAAACATTCTGGACAATGCAAGATAATCCGGGTACCCAGACCCCGATTAAATTCAATCTAACATTTATGGACATAATCCAGATGTCAGATCAGACACAAAATCCTGCTCCGGAATTATAGACGCAGCACGACTCAGCATTTCTGTTGGTTGCTTCCAACGAATTTTTCAGTGCATGACACATCGACATGCTGCTCGTGCACGTAACAGCTTTTCGTTTTCGAGATGTGTTGTTATTCCTTCTTGCTTGTGGCGTATAATTATGTTTCGTGATGTTTTCTTCCTGTTTCGTGTGCGAAACAGAAGGAAAACATCACAAAGCATAATTACATGCCACATGCAAGAATGAACAACACCACAATTCGTAAATGACAAGCTGTAAAACCTCGACATTGCTGAATGAGGATACTATGCAAATCTTGCCCATAGCATTATAAAATAAAAGGCAAAAACCACAGAAGATGGCGCAATAAATGCCGAAACATGTCTGGGTGATAAAAATAAAAGGTGTCCTGCATACGGCAGATTACTTCACCAAATCAACGAAAATATGGCTACGCCTACAGAACAAGAACTTTTATCGGCAGGGAATACATGCTCTCCCACAACTTTAGCGTACGGCCAAGGATCGTGCTTCAGACTATGTAGAAAAATAGGTCGTGGACAAGACATGTTGATGTATTTCCATAAAATCTCGGGTGAACTGCCGGATGTCAGTAACTTCCTGCCACGATATTTCGGCGCAGTCTTCTGGCCATCTTCAGGTGAGTACCGCCGAAGTACTGGCGAAGACGCACTGAGCTGTGCTATTTATGCCCAATTCAGTCGACATTGCGCATGCGCGTACTTAGCGTGCGCGTTCACTACAAATACGTACGCTGCTCAGAGCGCCCTCCGTGGTGGAGGCTTGCCGCTTCGATAGCAGTTCGATTATCATTGTCATTCAGTTGCAGGAAACTACGCCGACTACGAAGTTTTTCAATTACAGGATTCCATGCAGCATTTATTTGGAAACCGCTGTCTCGATTGATAAGAGTCTCACTGTCAGACGGTCTTATTTCCACAGCTTCATTAATAATTGAGCTCCAAAAGTTTCTTGTGTGGACCACAATTTTAGTTTCGTTGTAGTTCATCGAATGACCTGTGGAAATACAATGTTCGGCGATTGCGGATTCAGTGGGTTGGAGTAGCCGAGTATGACGCTGGTGTTCCACAATGCGCTCCTGCACAGTGCGCGTCGTCTGCCCTATATATGACTTACTGCACTCGCACGGAATCCTGTAAACACCTGCTTTACGCAGCTCCAGATCGTCTTTGACAGAAAGCAACAGCGATGAAATTTTAGGAGGACGGCAAAAGATGACTCTTACTTTATACTTTTTTAGTATTCTGCCTATCTGCGATGAAATATTCCCAATATATGGGAGATAGGCAGTCGATTTGAAAGCCTCTTCTTCTCTCTTGTTCTGTCGTTTGGAGGTGTGCATCGCTCGATTTACTTGCCTCCTTGTATATCCATTCTTTAGGAATACTGTCTGCAGGTGTTCCAGTTCCGTGTGAAGGCTGTCGGCATCAGAGATAGTATGGGCTCGATGGATTAAAGTCTTTAGGACACCCATTGTTTGTGCCGGATGGTGGCAACTAGTAGTTTGTAAGTACAAATCTGTATGAGTGGACTTTCTGTATTCCGAATGACCAAGTGAGCCATCACTTCTGCGTCGCACGAAAACATCTAAAAATGGCAAACAGCCATTTTTCTCGATCTCCATCGTAAACTTTATGTTTTCGTGTATGGAGTTCATATGATGTAAAAAGTCTTGGAGACGGTCCACGCCATGAGGCCACACTATAAAAGTGTCATTAACGTATCGCCAAAACACTGTTGGTTTAAAAGTAGCTGACTCAAGTGGTCTCTCCTCAAATCTTTCATGTATATTGTCACCTAATGCTGACCCTTAACACTAAATTTATTCTGAGATAAAAGTGGGGCATCACTTATTGAACGACCCGGGTATTATCGTCTAGGCTGCTTTCACCGCGGCAATTCTCGGTACCAGTTGTGACGCACCCTGCAGATAACGGGCTGTTTTAATGTAGGCATTCGGAAAATCTTTCGCTCGCGAGAGAGGTTTATCCCTTTGGTGGCGTTGATTTATGACGGCCGGAGCGCCGGGGATTAATGGGTTTTTTGAGCGCCGGCCGGGAAGAGGCCAGCTGCGTGGGCCGATGACGATTGGCCGGCGCGATATAAGACATAATGACGGCGGGGTGGTAGTAATGATATGTGTGGGCATGCCCGCGCCGCCGCCCTCGAATATTCATGCCGCCGCACCGCGCTCTTGTGTTGCGCTTTTCACCTCCCCTCGGCGCGCGCCCCAACAAAACACTAACAAACTGGACTCCTCTCCACCCTCCCCACGCCCCGGTCTCAAACTGAATCGAGGACTTTGCAAATGGACGTCGAATAACGTTCCCTTTCTCTCCCCCTCCCCCCCCCCTCCTACTGCCGGGGGGGGGGCCTGTTTGTTCGCGCGAGTCCGCTTATTGTCTGCTAAATCCGATCCATTCAGCGGGACTACTGTCCTACAGTCACGGTTCTTACCGTCCTATTACTTGAATTATAGCATCTTTTCTTTCACATTTAATCAACACTGCTGTTCCTAAAATGCCGATTGCTCGCTATTTTCCCACTATAACATTGTCTATAAAGTCATCGTGATGTTGAAGCCCTTATTATCTGTGTTTCCTTCATAAATATTTAGTTGCTCCTCTATGAGGATCTGCCTTGAGAAAAACACTGGTTTTTGTTTTTATATAGCCATACATGTTTCGCTACAGTTGTTGCATCTTAAGTGGATCTTTTTATTGCTTTTAATTGAACAGCAGAAATATTTTAGTTTTTATACTTTATTATAAGTTCGTATCGTTAAATAAGAAAGTTACACGAGACTTTTATACAGGGTATCTCACTCAACTTTTTCACCGATAATATCTCTGGAACTACAATAGAAATTTGGAAAGAATTTTTCACGGTCATGAACGTTCGGCAGGGACTTGTGAAAGTAAGCGCTAAGAAGCAGCCTAAATGCAAACAAAAATTATTTTCAAAACAAACTTACGATTTTTTAAATGGATACTCCATGTTATTTCTTACGCAATCAGTACCGTGAAAAAAAAAAAAAAAAAAAAAAAAAAAAAAAAAAAAAAAAAAAAAAGCAATGGCGTTAGGTGCATCGCAATAAGTCAATTACATACACAGATATTAAAAAGCGAAGTTGACGTTTGAGACACATGATGCGCCCAGCTAGCGCGCCCCGAGACTCAAGCGATGTAATTGATTTATCGCAATGTACCCAACGCCATTCTTTTTATGATTTTTCACGCTATTTATTGCGTTAGAAATAACATGGAGTATTCATTTAAAAATCGTAAGATCGTAAGTTTGTGTTCAGAATAGAGGGCTTCGGGGAGAATCAAAATGGGCTCTCTCAAAGGGTGCATGGGTATCACAGGAGAAATGTAGATCTAGGATCTATCGGTATAACAGTTGTAAATTGTCGTAGCTGTGTCGGGAAAGTACCAGAGCTCCAAGCGTTATAGAAAGCACCGAAACACATATCATAATAGGCAGTGAAAGTTGGCTCAAGCTGGATATAAGTTCAGCCGAAGTTTTTGCAAAGGATCTAACTGTGTTCAGAAAGGATGGATTAAACAAAATTGGTGGAGGCGTGTTTGTCGCCGTCAAAAGTAGTCTTTCGTGTAGCGAAATTGAAGTTGATTGTTCCTGTTGAGCTATTATGGGTAGAAGTTGTACCTGCAAATCGTAAGAAGTTAATAATTCGTTCCTTTTACCGGCTTCCAGACTCTGACGATACATTAGCAGAAAGGTTCAAAGAAAACCTGTGTCAAATGGTAAAAACATACTCGACTCATACAATAATAGTAGGCGGTGATTTCAATTTACCCTCAATCTGGTGGCAAATTTGTATGGTCAAATCGGGAGGTTCGCATAAAACATCGTGCGAAATTGTACTCATCGCATTCTCTGAGAATTACTCCATGAGCCAACTAGAACTGTAAATGGATGTCAACACACTTGATCTCTTTGCAACAAATAATCCCGAGCTCATAACAAGCATCAAAACGGATACAGGTATTGGTAAACACAGGGCTGTCGTAGCGAGATTGAATATCGAAAGTCCATATTACCTTACGTTATTTTAAGTGCTCCCTCTCTTCTGACTAATATAACAATTTATATGGTTAAATTAATTTCGAATTAAACTAGGTATTTTAAAATAAGCAAGCCTAACTGCTCCACTACGAACTTTACGGGAATTTAATATGCAAAATAATTTTTGCATAACGTGTTGTATGGACATTAGGGCGTTCCAGTGAGAATTCACAGTGTGTGTTAATGTATTGCCGGGCACGCAGTAACATGTTTCAATTTTCGATGTCATGCACGGAAACGTTGGTTTTTATTGTTTTGTGCCGTAAACGCTGCTTGCTAAATGTAATGCGTTTTTTGCGGGTAGGGGGAGCAGGTGGAATTTGCAGGTGGTGTTTACCCACGCGTGCCGCTAAAAGTCTGATGCTACATAATTCCCCGCGCAGCATTCGGACCACGCTCCCCCTAATTCGTCCTCCTACGCAACGTGTAGCTTTTTCTTTCGATCATGTAATGATGGCTGGACGGATGAACGTGCTACGTTTGTGACCGGCAGTTTAAATCAATTAGGGCCATTGCCGATCAAAGGTCTGGGTGAGAAAGCCTTCTTTCATACTCTATATCAGCAACCGATGCCTGCGTATAGTTGGAAAAATAACTCCCGATGAATTCATTCCAGTCGCTAGAAGGTTACAGCTTGTACTTGTCTTACACTATCAATAGTAGCCCGACGGTTAAATGAAACTGCTGTCCCAATTCGCATGTATGCCATTGCGGGATACCTACCAAGTGGGACTGACGGATGATATAGAGTGAGTTCAGAGAAGGGCAGCTCGTTCCTCATTATCGCGATATAGGGGAGAGAGTGTCACAAATGATGCGCGAGTTGGGGTGGAAATTGTTAAAAGAAAGGCGTTATTCGTTGCGGCGAGATTAACTTGCTGAATTCCTGTCAACAACTTTCTCTTCCGAATGCGAACATATTTTGTTACCAACCACTTACATAGGGAGACATGATCACCACAATAAAATAAGAGAAAACAGACTGTAAACGGAAAGTTTCAGGTGTTCCTGTTTTCCGCGCGCTATTAGAGAATGGAAAGGTAGAGAAATATTATAAAAGCGGTTCGATGAACCCTCCGCCATGCACTTAAATGTGATTAGCGGAGTATTTATGTAAATCTAGGTGTAGACGAATATTCAGAAGCTAGCTTGATCAAATCATTTCCCCTTATAAAATTTAGATTTCATTACAGAAGTTTACGTGAAAGAAAGATATCCCAGGAAACTAATAAGGCCTACGTACGTAACTTCGGTGTGAACAAGTCTCGAGGCGAATACTACTGATCGGTCCAGAAACAGGCAATCTGAATTGTCCGGTGAAACCTACCTCGCGATGTTCGTTGAAGAGTCACAAAAAGCAACAGATGTATCTACGCAGATAGATGCCGTGTTTACTGACTTCCGAAAGGCGTTCGATATAGTTCCGCACTGTCTCCTAATAAACATATCAACTGTGTGATTGTATTGAAGAGTTTCTATCAAACAGAGCACAATACGTCATTCGCAATGGAGAGAAGTCTTCAGACAAGTAGCAAGTCGTCATGTCATAAATTCAACGAGTCGCTGGAAGTCCCTTGCAAGAATACTGAGCCATTACACCTCTAAGCAGTCTATAATTGCTGGTGCAGGATTTTGTGCACCAACTGACCCCTCTATTATGTCCCACAAATTATTAACGGGATTCATGTCGGGCGATCTTTATGGCCAAACATTGACTGGAATTGTCTAGAATTTTTTTCAAACCAATCACGAAGAATTTTGTGACATCGCCCTTTGTCATGCATAAGAATTCCATCGTTCTCGGGAACATGAAATTCATGAATGACTGCACATGGTCTCCAAGTACCCAAACCTAACCAATGATCGGTTTGGTTGTACCAGAGTACCAGTGGCACCAGCTTACACAGTATCTTGTTGACAATACGGGAGCAAGACTTGGTGGGGTCTGCGGCACACTGTAACCCTACTGTCAGCTCGTACCAAATGAAATCGGAACTCCTATCATCAATCTTCTAGTGTCCAATCCATATGGTCACGAGCCCAGGAAAGGCGCTACAGGCGATGCTGTGCTGCTAGCAAAGGCACTCGAGTCGGTTGTTTGCTGCCTTTGCCCATTAATGTCAGATACCGCCGCGCTGTCCTAACGGATACTTTCGTCGTACGTCCCATATTGATTTATGCGTTATTTCACGCGGACCCCAGCAAGGGTGCGCCGACTCGAAGATGTGGCTTCCACAATTCTGACCATGAAGGTCCTGCCTGCTTTTCCACGTAGCTACCAAAGTGAATCAAAAGTCGTGAGTGAAAAGTTTGTAGATCTGGCATTGCTGCCACACGCTGTCTAAAGCACTTGCCAATGAGGAGGACCATGCCACAGATATCCATATTTTTGTACGCTCGGATGACGTTCTCGACTACCGTAGCAGCTGGAGAGGTGTAAAATGGCCTCCCTGGAACCCAAATTGTACGTCAGGCAACACCGCTTCACTACTGAGGTATGCAATGAGTCGAGGCATCAGAACTCAGTAAAATGTTCAAAAGGTTTTAAATCTATGAACCTTAACTGGAAGATCGATGCTTTGCGATCGTTTGCTTGTGTTCTTACTTTGTTGTTCGTTTGTATTTGGCTCAGCTTTTTTTATTGCTGAGGACGTTTAGCCCCATGACCGGGCGCGTTGAATCCGCTCGGCTCTTCCACCGCGACGCAGCCGACAGCTTATCTACATCTACATAGATACTCTGCAAATCACATTAAAGTGCCTGGCAGAGGGTTCATTAACCACCTTCACAACCCCTCTCTACCGTTCCATTCTCTAATAGCGCGCGGGAAGAAAGAACACCTAAATCGTTCCGTTTTCGATCTGATTTCTCTTATTTTATTGGGATGGTCATGTCTCCCTAAGTAGGTGGGTGCTAGCAAAATATTTTCACATTCAGAACTAAAAGTCGGTGATTGAAACTTCGCAAACAGATCACGCCGCAATGAATAACGTCTTTCCTTTAATGACCTCCACCCCAATTCCTGCAACATTTCCGTGACGCTTCCCCCCCCCCCCCCCCCCCGTGACGTGATAAAACACAACGAGCTGCCCTTCTCTGAACCTTCTCAATGTCTTCCGTCAGTCTCACCTGGTGAGGGTCCCACAAGGGGCAACAGTACTCCAGGAGAGGACGCACAAGTGTGATGTAGGCAGTCTCTTTGGTGGAGCTGGTGCATCTTCGAAGCGTTCTGCCGATGAAACGTAACCTTTGGTTCGCCTTCCCCACAATATTTTCTCTCCAGTCAAAGTTGTTCGTAATTGTAACTCCTAGGTATTTGGTAGAATCTACGACCTTAAGGTTTGACTGATTTATCGCGTAATTAAAGTTCAGCGGATTTCTTTTAGTGGTCATGTGTATTACTTCACACTTTTCCTTATTTAGTGTCGGGTCTGTATGGTTTTTGCCAAGGTGTAAACGCTACAAATACTACAGCTTCTTCCAGATCGTAGGAAACTACTTCTACTGAAAAAGCGATACTTTCCACCGCATTTTATACTGTCGGTGTCTCGCGACATCTACTGATCAATTACGCAACGTACAGAGACCTCGGGCTTATAAAAACGAGAGCGTATTCACTAGACTACAGACACCTTGAATGCGAGGGACTAAAATGTTCAAATTCAGTACTTTATAGAACGGTAGAGCCTTTCGTCTTCCTGTTGAAATGTCTGTCGTACTCTGCACATCTTGTCTATTAGAATCCGGTCGGTAAGTGGAACGTGTTGGAGCTCCCTTTTCAGCTGTACTTGGCAGCATGCCGTCACTGGTAAAACTGTAAGTGGTGTGCATGAAGCAGAGGAGTGTAAGTGTTGTTGTTGTGTGCCGGCCGTGGTGGCCGAGGGGACTGAGGCGCTCCAGTCACGGTCAGCACAGCCACTACGGTCGGGGGTTCGAATCCCCCCTCGGGCATGGATATTTGTGCCGTCCTAGTTCATAAGTAGTTTGTAAGTTTAGGGACTAATGACCCCGTAGTTAAGTCCAATAAGCTTAACAAACATTTGAACATTTTTGTTGTTGATGATGTTGTTGCAGGTCTGGGCGACGCGTGGGGCGCGGCGCCACCGCCCGCCAACCCGCGGGAGTCGTGCATCAAGGAGCTGGGGTCGCACCTCCTGCAGGTAACACTCGCTGCTGGCTTCTACACTTTGGCCCCTTCTCACTTTAACACACGCAACTCAGTAAACTGTCATGCCATTACTTCTACACTGCTCAAAACAATTAGGGGACCAGGAGAGATATCATACACAGTATACATACAGTAACGTATTTTATTCAGATAGTCGTTATAATTGTAAGTTATGTGTGATACAGTACGATATTTTGCTGTCTCGAGTCTTTACTTGAGGTTTACATGGCTTTTAGTTAGAGCGAGGTACCATGGGGCTACCATAATAATGAAAAAGTCATTCAAAAAAATGTTCAAATGTTTGTATAGCTTATGGGACTTAACTACGGGGTCATCAGTCCCTAAACTTACAAACTACTTATGAACTAGCTAATCCTAAGGACGGCACAAATATCCATGCCCGAGGGGGGATTCGAACCCCCAACCGTAGTGGCAGTGCAGACCGTGACTGGAGCGCCTCAATCCCCTCGGCCACCGCGTCCGGCTGAAAAAGTCATTCTCGTTACCTTCTAATATGGTGTGTGACAACCTCTGACAGCCAGTACAGTTGCACATCTGCGTGGTATGGACAGTATGAGGTTATCAATCAGCTCTTGAGGAATATTTGGACATTCTTCTGTGAGTGCAACATCCACCTCTGCAACTGTTGTGGGAGTTGCTGGTCTGGCTGCAATGCGACTGTCAAGTGCATCCCAGTCGTGCTCGATCGAGTTTAAGTCCGGTGAACAAGCCGGACGCTCTATTCGTTCAGTTCCCTCAGCTTCAAGCATCTTGTACACATTGCAGCTCTGTGGAGACGAACGTTATCGCCCACCAGAAGAAACCTATTTCCCATAGCACCGGCACAGGGCACAACAAAAGGTCTAAGGATCTCATCTCTATACCTCTGAACAATCAAAGCCCCATTTTTAACAACATAGAGATCCGTACGTCCACCAATACTGACTCCTGCCTACACCATTCGTCCACCACGATGATATGGTGATGTTTCCTGCACATAAGCAGGATAGTTCCGAGTTTCACGTTTTCTCGAGATGAAGGAAAGACGATTGTCCGGCTGAACACAAAAATGTGACTCTTCTGTGAACAGAATCTGGCGCCATTCTTCCAATCCTGATGTTACTCCTACCAGCTTCTGCGGGCTAAACGGTGCTGTGGGTTTAATGGGACACACACCATAGGGCTCTGTGCGTAGAGGCCACATTCCCGAAAGCGATTTTGAACTTCCTGTGGCTCTCCAAGCCATAGCTTCCGGTAAGTCACGTTGTAGTTGGATTGCGGTACCTGCTCACTACACTGCTCATTATGGTAGCCCCGTGGTACCTCGCTCTAACTAAAAGCCATGTAAACCTCAAGTAAAGACTTGAGACAGCAAAATATCGTATTGTAATTCGCTTGGTAGAGTAAACACAAGTCAACACCAACCCCATCTGCAGAAACATTCAGTTATTACTACTACATCGGTTCCCGTAATGTTGTTGTCTCCACTTCGTAGACAGAACCGACAGAAAGACGTCGAAACGTTTCAGTTCATTCTGCCGATAACAATACTTCAGAACCTAGATATATCAACTGACCCCCTAATTGTTTTGACCAGTGTATATTGCAACATTAAGGGAATGTTTCTCTTTGTCATCCGATTTACTTATATTCCTACACATTTCAAACAAGGTGCCACATATCACACATTCTAAATCTTTTACACTATGTGAACGACGCTCGTACCGCGTATACAACAGCGGCCTAAGCAAACAGTTCTAGAATTCTTCCCATTGCATTCGGTGTCACATTTATCAGGCGTATCTGACGTTACCTTTACCTCTGATGCACATTCGGGGTCCACTACAACGTATTGGGTTATTTGACTTAAAATCTGTTGAAGCAAAATAACATACAACTATAGTTGTGCCAAAGTCTTATTAGGGACTTCATTGTGTGTTGCTTTATTTTTTGTCTCACTTGTACTAGCGGTGTTCAAATGAAAAGGTACGAAATATCTTAAAAACAAAACCGATTAAAATTTGAATTTGCCACTTTGAAATAACGTAGTGGACATCTAGGTATGCGAATGTAGTGTCGTCACCTCCCCCTAAAAAGTTCACGGATGTACCCTCAACAGGAACGTGATGCTCACCGTCTTTTTCGTCGTCCGTGGTCCGATACTCATCGAATTCTTGGAGCACTGTAAAACCATTAACAGCACGTGTAATGTGACACTCCTTAGCCTACGCAAGTCCATCAAGAGCAATCGGCCTGACCTGCTCACGGAGAGAGTGATTGTGCTCTATGATAACGCGCGTCTACACTTCTCCAGGGACATGCAAAGTGCAGCTGCAACGTTCAAGTGGAATCAGCTTGACTATCCACCCTACAGCCCGGACATATCACCTTCTGACTTGTAACTATTTGGTCCGCTAAAAAAACATCTCAACGGGAAGCACTTCAACTCGGAAGAGGAACTGAGCCGGCCGCGGTGGCCGAGGAGACTGAGGCGCTTCAGTCACGGTCTGCACGGCAACTACGGTCGGGGGTTCGAATGCCCCCTCGGGCATGGATATTTGTGCCGTCCTAGTTCGTAAGTAGTTCATAAGTAGTTTGTAAGTTTAGGGACTGATGACCCCGTAGTTAAGTCCCATAAGCTTTACAAACATTTGAACATTTTTTAGAGGAACTGAAGGACACAGTAAAGAACTATGGGATAGTTGTGCTCAGGCCTCTGGTGATTACTTTTGAGTAAAGACTTCGATTATACTCACAGTGTCGTTCCGTACCTTTTTTATTTCAACACCCCTCATATGTGCATCATGGCATACTGTATTCCTAATGATGTTTATTGTGATGAAAGTTGATAATGCCCAAGGGGACGAGATGAGTTACGAAGTAATGAGATAAAGTAATCTTTTATTTGTTTCTTCCGTCTTGTTATTTTCTGCTGGACTGAAATGAGGTGTACTGGACCTGTAGCGCGAACTGAGTAGTTACTTGGCCACGCATTAGCGGTTCCAAGTCACTGTCGTTTAATACATGTCTCTCCATACCGCATTCAATGACGCCATTGGCATAGGATGACACAGCGGTCGGTGAGAGCGCTCGCCTCCCGGGATCTATTAAAAAATGTTCAAATGTTTGTATAGTTTATGGGACTTAACTACGGGGTCATCAGTCCCTAAACTTACAAACTACTTATGAACTAGGACGGCACAAATATCCATGCCCGAGGGGGGATTCGAACCCCCGACCGTAGTGGCCGTGCAGACCGTGACTGGAGCGCCCCAGTCCCCTCGGCCACCGCGGCCGGCCGGGGATCTAGTATGCGCTGCGTGTGGTCAGAGGATAAGTGGAACGCCCTGTATTTTACAGTTGATATTCATCAGTTTGATTGGGCGCGTTTACGAGCTGCTTGATCCTGAGCGTTCTGTGGATCCTTTAGAGAGTCATGCGTGTCTACTCGTATACGTACAAGCGGTGGACAAAGTAATATGAACACCATCCAGTGTGCTAAATCTTACTGGAAGTTAGCACCTCTGCGTACGCGTTAATACTATAAAGCGACCGCTGTGCACAGTTGACGTACGACGTCTTGGACGTTACCTGGCAGTATACTGTATACTGTTGGGAAGACGTTGAAGTTTAGCGAGCTGCAGTATTTGATAAGCACCGAATGCTGACTGTACCGTTCGGAACTGCTTGTCTCCTACTGCAGGGTGCGCCGTTAATGTCGGGATGGGATTTGAATGACAGGAATCGTGGCTGCGATCAGAGGTGAGGGCGTTATCTGCGGGCTGTCACGAGCGACAAAGGCGCCCGTCGTTGTGGCTGTCGCCGTCGCCGCCACCGCCGATGGCGGATAACGCCTCCCCGCCGGAATCTGCAATTCTGCCCTGCCGTCTCCTCGCGATCTGCCGACACATCTCGCAGTTTCACTCCTCGCCCAGGAGACACATTTCTGTTATCGTTACCTTGTAGTTTATTCTATTAGAAATGACGCTCCCAACAATTAACGAGCATATCATCCTCAGCTGATTAAGGCTTGACAGTCACGTGAGTGGACAGATCACTAACAAGTAAATTGTCATTTGGGATCTCAGGAACTCACTGTTTGTGGATTCTCTGGTAAATGAATATACTACATCACGAGCCGACAACTCTTCTCTGCGTTGGATAAATGCATCTCGGTTTACTTCCCGCGTCAGAATTGACTTCCTCTGTCGTCATCGTCAGGTGTTAACTGTGCTAATAACAGGTCGTATCGTAGGTGATTAAAATCAAGGCATGGAGATGTTGCGAAACCATCCATAGACCTTATGGGACTAAACGTCGAGTCCCTGAGTTAATGGACCTCACATTGACCTGGTAGCATGCAAGAAAGGCCGAGTGCGTTGTTTGATGGCACTCTACAGGTTGGCCTTGTGCAAGTGCTTTCATCTTCTGAGTGTGTCATTTCAAGTCCATACTAAAGACCGTGACTACGATATCTATGAAATCCAACTAATCGCCAACGGCTGGTGAATCGGGGTAGATCACACACAATAGTAACGCCAGTGAAGGCAGAGATAAGAAGTAGTTCGTCTCGTGTCGTTTTGACGGATGAATATTCAAAGAAATAGATAAGGCGGAGTGTTTACAAATGTTTCAAATGTTTGTATAACTTATGGGACTTAACTACGGGGTCAACTACGTATGAACTAACTAAGACTAAGGACGGCACAAATATCCATGCCCGAGGGGGGATTCGAACCCCCGACCGTACTGGCCGTGCAGACTGTGACTGGAGCGCCTCAGTCCCCTGGGCCACCACGGCCGGCGAGTGTGTACAACCTCTGCATATTTACTGCATCTAAAATACATCTGACACTATTAGTATAGTTAATCACCGATGTCCCTTTACCATTTTACCGACATATCTCCCCTTCTAACCATTTAACTCCATTACAGAATTAAGTGTTCCTCCATGTCCCACATTATGTCATATGCTCTTATCATTTCTTTTAGTCAAGTTACACCATAAAGATCTTTTATCCCCAATTCTATTCTGTACCTCTTGAATAGTTACTCTAGGTTCCTGTCTAATCTTTATCATTCCACTTTTCCACGTTTCAAAAGGATTTCCTCTGTTCTTGTCCGGACCATTTATCGTGATTTACTTCCATATAAGGTTACACTGCAGCCAAACAATTCAGATTTGCTATTATATTTCTCTTTTACAGGAATGATTTCCTTGCTGTTAGCTATTTGATTTTATCTTTACTCCTGTCTTCGTCACTTATTTCCCGTCAAAATAGCAGAACTCCTGTATTATTTGTAGCTTCCATTTCCTAATTTCATTCCCCTTCCATCACGGATTTTAATTAGACTAGATTCTACTACTGTTGTTTAGATTCAATTTTTGTCACTTCACTGATCTTCCAATCACTTTGCCGATTCTGACAAAGTTGTATTGTCATGGGTAAATCTTAATTTTTTTCCTGTATGGCCTTTAATTTCCGTTACAAATTCCTTTAACACCTGCTAGAGGTATTACTGCGTAAGATGGATGATCTATACCATCGACTCGTTCCCTTATCAATTACTGTATCCGATGTCTTTCGATTCTTAAGACTGCACTCGTTTTCATTGTCACCGTCTATTTTATTCCAGATAACTACAGAAATGCAAAGACTGCTTACAAATGATGTTATTTTTTGTGTTTCCTTGAACCTATCTTCTAAAATAAGTATTAAGATTAGTATTGCATCTCGTATTCCTACAGTTATCAGGGACCAATACTTGTTTCCCCCCTAGTTAGCTTCTAATTATAGTCATATCTGTCTGAAACTTTCTTGCAGATCAAAATTGTGTGGAGGAACCGGGATTCGAACTTGGGACCTTTGACTTTCGCCGGCAAGTACTGTACCAACTGAGCTATCCCAGCACGTTTCATGGGCCGCCCTCACAACCTTACTTCCGTCAGTACCTCGCCTCCTATTTTCCATACTTGCAGGGCTAGCACTCCTGGAAGAAAGGATGTTTCCAGAAATAAATATTCTCTCTGCAACGTAGTGTGGGCAGATAATAAACCTCCTGGATTATCAAAACTGTGTGCCGGTACCGGGATTCGAACCTGAAATCTTTGCCTTTCACGGGCAAGAGCTGTATTGAGTGAGCTATCTTGGCACTATTCATGATCCGCACTCATAGACTTTCCTCCGCCATTACCTCGTCTTCTATTTTCCAAACTTACAGGACTAGCACTCCCGGGATAAAGGATATGGTTGGAGACATGAATTTCCCTCAGACTTGGGGATGTTTCCAGAAAGAAATTTTCACTCTAAAGCGTATTATGTATTGATATGAAACTTTCTGACATATCAAAACTGTGTGCCGCATCCGGGATTTCGAACATGGCATTTTTGTCTTTCGCGGACATGCGAACTAAATTTCATTTCTGTGCTATCTGTCTACTAATAAATCGTATTAGTATTTTCAACCATGACATGTTTTCTGTAATACATACATCTATAGGCATCTAATTTCTTTAATATTATCTGTATTACATTGTCCTTTTATTGTTATGTTTCCATAAGTACTCGAAAATAATATGTATCAAGAGTCTCCGAGTACAGTTAGGTGCAAAACTCGGGTTGTAATTATACAAAAACAGTCTTAAAGAAAACACGAAAAACCTACTTGTGTTGATGTGAGAGTTGTGATGCACGATTGAGCGATTTCCAAGACTTGCTCATGTACCGTGTTATGAGAGGCGTTACTCGCTGCAGTGAGCATCAGACAGCTTTGGCCGTGTTAGCGTTCGGTGTGTAAGCGAGCGCAGTGGAAGGCACTCGACGGGCGCGCTGTGTAGGCCTACCCTCCGCTCGCAAGACGGCGAGGGCTCTCCACAAGTGCGTCTCCCCCACGACACATGTCCCGGCACACAATTAGGAACGCCACTGCTGCCTTCCGCAGTTAATAACGCTCAGAAAAAATACCACGCCAGTCACTGGTCAACGTACCGACTGGACAAATCAAATTCCCTGAAAACGCGCATCGAACTGTCATAATTCACAGTTTCTGTTGGTGAAAAACAAAATATGTTTATTTAGCCAAGATGTACGTCATACCCAGTATTCATTGCGATCGTCTATTGAATGTTGTAGCCCTTCTTAATTTTCGTGCTTAACACAAGAAACAGCGGAGGAAATTTCCTCTTCATGGAAGACAAAATTCATTTATTTTAATTTTGTTCATTCATGTTCCAGCACCTTTTGTGTCATCTTCAATGATTTGTTTTTTGTATTCTTATTCTGATTATCAGTTGCAGTGTGACCCAAAATATGTTAAAATTTGAATATACACAAATAATGCAGGTAGAGAGATACAAATTGACACCAGTGCTTGAAACGGCTTGAGGTTTTATTGAAACTAGCAACGAGTCCACAAACAGACCATCAAATGGCGCTGGATGGAAACACGTCAGTCAACACCCGTATCTGCAAAATTTGCACTACGAAACATTCTACAGTCGTCTTGGAAACCCCACTGCATGACATTACGGCGTTACGTGTGGCATTATTATCAATCGTGATCGAGCCCTTTTTCTTTGATGAAATACTTGGTGCTGGTGGGAGGCAAACAGATATCTTACAGAATCGTAACCTCCCTTGCGTGGTCAATTAACGACTTGTATGCAGTCATGCGCTCCGTCCCACCCGCGGTTGAATGGCCTAGTGCACTACGGCGCTTTTCTGCGGAGAGTGCGGTTGCTCCCAGTCGGAGGTTGGAGTCGTCCTTCTGGCATGGGTGTGTGTGTTCTGTTTGTTTGTAAATCTATCAGACCAAACTGCGTGGTCATCAGTCCGTAGCTTACAAACTACTTAAACGTAGGTAAACTAACCTAAGGAGAAACACACACACCCATGCCCCAGGGAGGACTCGAACCTCCACAGCGAGCAACCGCGCGCTCCGCAGCGAGACGCTTTAGACCGCTCGGCTACTCCACCGTGGCTGTGTGTTTTGTCCTTAGGTTAGTTTCAGTTAATTTAAGTAGCTTGTAAGCCCAGGGACTCATAACGTCAGTAGTAAAGACCCATAAATTTATAAACATTTGAACATTTTGCTCCGCCCCAAATGGCTACACGTGTGAAAGATCTCTTGTGCACATCGTTTGGCGAGGATCGCGTGCTCAGCCATCACTTCAGTCAGTTGTGACAGGTCCCCAGACCCCAGTCCGTATGCCGCATGGGAATGGACGTGAGACCTGGAGAGTCACATTACGGATATCGACGGGACGTTAAACTCCAAGCTTCCTTCCTTCCTTCCTTACATTACGGATAGCGCGTTATTAGCAACAATATTTGGCCCCCTCGAAGTCCCTATGAAGCCCGGTATGATTTCTGTTTGTGTGAACCATTAAAAGGATAATGTTTATACAACAAACGTTAGAGAAAGTTACGAATAACCTCCGCGGCCGCGGTGGAACGGCGGAGCGCTCTAAGGCGCCTTGTTGGGGAGCGCGTGGTTGCTCGCCGTCGGAGATTCGAATCCTCCCTTGGGCATGTGTGTGTGTGTGTGTGTGTGTGTGTGTGTGTTTACCATAGGTGAATTTAAGTGGTTTGTAAGCATAGGGACTGATGACCTTAGTTTGGTCCCATAGATTTACAAACATTTGAATATTTTCAATCCGTACAGTTATTCGTTGTGTGGTTTCCTGAAATCCCGACTACCACGATCGTCTGACCTTGTTTCGGATGCTAAAGACAAAATCCGATGGCAGTTTCTCACCATTCCTACTGATATGCTGTTCGATGTTGTTCACAAAGTTGTCCTTCGACTACAGGTATTGTTGACGAACGACGACCGACGTTATGAAACTTCCTGGCAAATTAATTTTAATCTGCGCACACTCCGCGGCAGAGTGAAAGTTTCATTCTGGACAACCGACGTACTTACCGTTCCTTAAAAAGAAAACTCAGTATTGCTTTTGTGTCAGATGCGCAACGTCATCTGATGGTCGTTTTGCGCTTTTATTAGTTTCAATAAAAGCTTATTTCATTACAAGCATACGTGTCACTTTTTACCCATCTGCCTACATTATTTCATGAAGTATTGATTTCTCAAATGTTAACGGACTTTTGGGTCTCCCTCTATTTTGTGCTGGTAGTGTCATATTTAACATGCCTGGACAGATATTTTTCTGGAAAAACAGGTACTAGCTTTGGGGGGGGGGGGTGTCGTTCTCTTCTACGTTGTTCGAACCCGTTACAAACAATTATTGTGCTTACCATCGCTGTTTTAATCGTCCCGGACGCATGCTTATGATTTTATATTATTTCACCGCGAAATCGCAAAGATTCTGCGGTCATCTTTTTGGTTTCGTGATAAAAAAAGAATAAAACATCAGATTGCGTAAGCCAGCATCGAAGTCGAAATAGTGAACCTAAAAAATTGTTGCAGTACTTGTAGTACAACGGCAAACAAGACTACTGCACAGGCAAAGAATTTAGTGCGTGTGTTTGATGTATTTTATATTTTACAATGGCAGGATAATATAACTGGAAAAAGTTGTTTGAGACAGCATAGTTAAGAAACTTATAATAAATCATAAAAAGCTGAGATTTGTATGAGGAAAAGAAAAACAGTGTTGTTGTTTGTTTGGCATGGGGGGTCCAAACAGCTAGGGTCATTAGTCCTCTGGTGGGGAGGGGAAGGAGTGAGGATAGGAAAGGATGGATAGGGAAAGGAAATGCAGTCTGGGAAGAAAGAAGGCAGAATGACTGCATTAGCTCGGGGCCCCATGATCGCTACCCACGTACTCACGAAAAAACCGTGAGCCCCCCCGGGGGAAAACAGTCTAATTTCCGTTTCGCACCTTGTAATGGTTCTCCGTAAAGTAAACAATGTGAGTGATGGTCTCTCTCTCTCTCTCTCTCTCTCTCTCTCTGTGTGTGTGTGTGTGTGTGTGTGTGTGTGAATGTATTCTCAGTGAAGGAGACACAACACTTCAAAACGATAAAAAGACGACTCCAAGAAGTGGAGAAGACTTAACACACACGTTACATACAGTACTAATGTAAAGACCCACGGCACTTGCAAAAGGGGATAAATTCCTGAAACGCGCCCTTTTATGTGCGAAGAAAAGTAACAATTGCAAATTATTTTATTCTACTTATTGTTGAGACAAGTAAAGGCTTCCGAAGAAAATAAGTTACCCTTCAATAAAATTAATGAGCTGCGTTTTGTCATTTGGTTGTTAAGCAGTCATTGAAGTCAACAATGAGGCACAAAAACTAAGTTCGGAAACGTATATTGCCTTCTACATCTATTTCAAACGCGATCATTGTTCCTAAATCGCATGCATATTCCGCATAGATAGAAACGAGTTGTCGACGGACACGATTTTGCGGATAAATGAGACGGTGATTAAATCTCGCTGATTAGTGTACCATTGTCCGCGTGCGCGAGATGTGCACAATGACTTCCTCCACTCAGCAACTTACCATAAGTGAGGGCGCAGCGACTCAACCACACATCTTCGCTTTTGTTCGTCGTACGCGGCAAAAGGTCAAATTATTGTACTAAGCACTGCACCAGTATCGACTCGAAGAAAAGGAACTAAATTATAAGAACACGTACTTCTGCGAATATTTCAAAACTTTTGTTATTTAGCATGATTTCGAGTTCCAAGTTCTTTTGTAGCCTTGCGATGTTTCAAAATTATAATTAATACGTTATCGTGTGAAGGAAACTATTACCACGAAAGTAACCTAGTGGTAATTTTAAAGCCGCGCGGGAATGGCCGTGTGGTCTGACGTGTCAGTCTACGGATTGCGCGGCTGCTCCCAGCCGGAGGTTCGAGTCCTCCCTCGGGCATGGCGTAAGTTACTTAAGTAGTTTGAAGTCTAGGGACCGATGACCTTAGCAGTTTGGTCCTTTCGGATAACAAACATTTGATTTTTGTAATTTTATAAACATCGAGATCATAGGCTGTACGACGAAGAAATTGAATAAATAATAATGTGATACATTGATACTCAATAAATAATTTTTGCAGAGGATACCAAGGTTCGAATTCCAGACATGGCAAAAATTTTAAATTATAACCACGCCTTATCATAGTTATCTGAGACATTGATCGTTCATCACCGGACGTGGATTCGGAGTTGTAATTTTATTTAGCGTACTATACCACAGAGGCAGTAGACTAGAATATGTTCTACTAAAAATACGTACAACCCTTTCTGCCTAAAACTAGAAAGAGTAAGTTAACTTGGAATTAGCTTGGTGCGTATTACGTAAGGAAATCTGGAAGAGCTGTCTGCACCAGGCTGAAAGTATATCACGTATCTTTGAAACTGATGGAGACAGACTCTAGATTTGGCAACGTTATTCGGAAACCAACCATAAATATTCCATAGACTTCCAAATACAACATTAAGGAGAGAGGGAACAAATAATTGCAGAAATTAAAATGTTGGAAATTAAGTCAGCTGAACATTGATCAGTAATTTCTACTGAATGTTAACGCCAAATTTTGTTTCTTATGTGTATGTAAGAAACAAGTAGATTTCGTACAGGAATGTGTAGTCGGTAATGACATATTACAACGTTAGCGTGTTGCGAAGTATGAAAGAAAGAAAATTGAAAAGGGAAGTAAAGACAAAAAATGTATTTATTCATAGTTTATAATAGGTGCTCGAAATAGCTGCCATAAACAGCGATACAAAATCCATATTAAAAGCCTGGTATATGAGAGTCCCGTCACATTTGAAGAAGATATAGTTGTCGGCGTGTCTGTTCCTGCTGGATATGTGGTCGCCATGCCTGACGTCTTTTCTAATGTACGCCGATAATTTTTTAGGTCTTCACTTCCCTTTCAAGTTCCCTTTCTTTCATACTTCTGAACGCGCTAGTGATGTACTAGGTCATTACCGACCACTCATTCCCATATCTTATTTCGGTCCCCTCTACATGCAGTTTCACTTTTGAGGTATATTTTACGACCACCCGTCCATGTGTGTGCCGAGCAGGACCTTAATGATTTTATATATTGACTACATTTTTATAGTATCAAATTTAGCTATTGAAGTAGAAAGGGATTATAGCTAGAACTTTGGGGTTGTTTAAATTTCTTATGACCCTGTAAAATAACAACCGCTTACCTGAAGATGCACTTACGGTGGTGCGAAACCAGTTGTAGATCTAACAGCTAATGCGGCACGGCCGCGGTGGCCGAGGGGACTGAGGCGCTCCAGTCACGGTCTGCACGGCCACTACGGTCGTGGGTTCGAATCCCCCCTCGGCCATGGATATTTGTGCCGTCCTTAGTATTAGTTAGTTCATAAGTAGTAAGTTTAGGGACTGATGACCCCGTAGTTAAGTCCCATAAGCTATACAAACACTTGAACTTGAATGCGGCACGGATGACTTTTCATTTATTTTACAAAGAATAAAAAAGTTGTATTTCAAGAATTTTTGCATGCTTTTTGGAACAAAAATAATTCAGTAGGCTGTAGTCACGAAGCGGTCGGTCGTAAAAATTTGTCTATTATCAATACAACGATGTAGAGAATAAGAAGATGCAAGCACCGCAAATTGTAATCTCCAAAATGAGAGTTTTATATTCAAGAGGATGCTTCGGAATACACGTTAAACGGTAAGTCCCCCTGTAACTATCTGGGGTAATTCAGTTCAAAGGTCAGGGGAAGGCAACCACCTCCAACGGGACCATGTCTAGTATAGCTCTGTGGACTTCAAACCAATTTTAGAAATGATGACTGCTTTAACCTTATTTTCTGCTTTCAAGTAGTAGATCACTGAGTTGAAGGCAAGAGTAACAGTTCTGAAACAGTGTAACAATACAAAATGGCTTGGAACTCTTTAGTTATTTCGTGCATCATATAAAGCTATGACATAAGGAAAGGTTTATTTTAGTGTGAGAATAATGGCTCTCCAAAAAGTTAAAGAGAAGCCAGTTAAAATCATCCAGTTATTTTCATTTTGAATACGGCCTTGTTAAAGAACAGTCAGTGGCTCAATTAGTGTTCACTTGATGTTTACAGTTAAACAACTGTTGTCATAAACTAAGTATTCACAAGTGTGTAAGCTGTATTTCGTAATAATAAATGCATTTATTTCACGCAAGCACGGTTAGACGTGTGGTCTAACGCTTCGCTTTCCGAAAACGGGGAGGCATACCGGCCCCGGTTAGAATCCTCCCGGCGGATTAACGAAGGGGGTCGGAGTGCCGTCCAGCCTGGATGTGGTTTTTAGGCGGTTTTCTACATATCCTTAGGTGAATACGGGGCTGGTACCCACGTCCGCCTCAGTTACACGCTTCGCAAACATTACGTAACACTTTACACTTTCACACATATAACTCTATACACAGCCATTTGGTGTACACGTTTTGTCCCGGGGGGGGGGGGGGGGGGACATGGGGGGGGGGGCGACAGGAAGGGCATCCGGCCACTCCGTAAATATTAACACGCAAAATCCGGATTAACAAAGCCGACCCTGGGTGCGCGGGAACATGGCTAAAGAGAGAGAGAGAAAGAAATGCATTTATTGTACCATATTATTCTTCATATCTGAAAAAGACGTATAATTTTCCCCACTGCTTCAAACTGAATCATGGTGAGATTAACAAGAGCCGTATGGCACATTTATAGTGCAGAGCATTGCGTTTCCAGCGACGTCCCATAAGAGGGAATTCTCGTTGTTTTCGATTTTACATGAAGAGTGTCTGGTTGCTGCTATTTTAAAAACTAATTTTCTCCTTTTTCTGTCGAAGATTGTGTTCGAAACTTTAGTTGTGTATGAGTAAAAACACGAGCTCCTGTGTTCGGGTCCCGCACTGTATGCGCCATTTTTTCAGACAAAGTAGTTCCCAACAAAATATAATTTGAACATCTTTACAGATATTTCGTAATTCTAAAATTGTTCATACATGCTAAATTTACTTGTATTTAACAAAATTCCACAATTGTTTCCAATTTATTTAACAATTTCTTCACAAAATGTGGTGCATTAATACAAATACACGATTGCTTTAGATATCGACTATGTCGTAAAGTTATACCTTTTACATAAAATCACGGAGCATCAATAAGACCCTTACAACACCTGTGGCCTTAAATATATTTTTACCTTTCTAATGCTTATCCCACACCCTCTTTAGTAACACTTCTTCTTCAATCATATCTGCATCCAAATGCCATAACTAGAAATTGTCTCCATTAGCCTATAGCACCACAGTCCTCATTACCAACGTGTCATTAAGGTTCATATCTTCTTGTTTGTTAGTATTACATAATTTTCGTGCATTTTAAGTTTTATTCAGAAGCCAAATGTCGGCAACATGGCACCTACTTGCCCGCTCCCTATTGCTCAAATGTAAATGAATGGCTCCCTTGAATAAGGATGTAACCAACATATCGTGAGAAATTGGGTTTCTAGTGGAATAAGGATGTAACAGCATGGATCTGTAAAGTGGTACCCTCTCCACGTCAAATATGTTACTATTTGAAGAGACACAGATGTTTTAAGAGCGGTTGTAACGGAGTAAGGATGTAACATCATTCAAATTGGCTGACATTGGTTGTATTTTTCTTACTGCTGGTCTACAGAATGATTTGAATAAACGTATGAAACGTAAAATCACAACTGAAAAATGGAAGAATACTGCACGTAAAAGGCTGAAGCAGATTGGAAAGGAGCATATAAACACGAAGGGCATCTTAAATGCAGCAAAAAACCATGTACTGAGGTGAGTGGGAAATGGATGTAACGTCACTGTCTACACAATACTTAAAAACCCAACTACTCTGGTGATCAGTCCCTAGGTTTACAAACAACCTAAATTAACCTACGGAAAACAGACGCATACCTGAGGGAGGACTCGAACCTCCGGCAGGAACAACCTCGCAGTCCGCGAGAAAGAGCCTAGGACAATTCGGCTCTTCTCGTGTGGCATTAAAGTGTTTTTCTATTTGTCGTGCATTATTAAATTAATGTATCATCTCTCTTCTAAGGCAGGATCTAATACGGGGATACTTTACAATCGTAGAACAGAAAATTCTCTGCAGTGGACACAGTTTCCTACCTAGCGATCGTGACTTTGCTTTGGTAGAGAAACTAAAGAAAATATCTGTGGCTTATGTCCCATTCCAGAGGGTGGAAGTGCTGGTTAGTGCTCTGCCAAGCCATACATTTCAGGTTAACTTTATGCAGTTGTCGATTTCAAAACTTTTGATGTACTGAGTGAAGAAGTTAGTAGGCCAAAGAATTTTAAAATAACTGGGGCGATGTGGATACGAATTGTCAAAGACGGCCCCATGTCTATAAACAGTAGGAAATCCGTAATATTTTCCAGCCGTGGTTGGTGTACGCTTTGAAGAAAACGAAGGTACGTGCTGTACGAGGAAGAGCCACTTCAACATCACTCAGACCATTGTATACCGGTCCAGTCCCTACCTCTGCAGACAAGAAGAGAGGCCTATTGAAGATGAGTGATTTGATAACAGATGTAGATTTCCGCCAATTCTATATGTATCTAAGCACAGTGTAACTGTAATATCCTACATAATGATGTTGTAGGTCCTATAACAATTACGTTCCTCTTTGTTGTTGGTTACATACTTATTGAAGGGAGCCCTTCAAATAACTGCTAAGCGGCAGTAGATGTAGCGCTGGCGCGTGTAGAGTAGAAGTGCGGAGCGACGTGCTGGCTGCGGAGGCGCGAGGTGTGGTGTGTTGGATGTTCCTAGCTGGCCATCCCTGTTCCCAGACCCTGGATGGCTTCATCTTCGTGGTGGCGCCCGACGGCAAGATCATGTACATCTCCGAGACGGCGTCCGTGCACCTCGGCCTCTCCCAGGTAGGAGTGTATGCGACTATCCGCAAATCTACATCACTTTTATAATCTTAACCTGCATGTCTGTAAGTGTGCATTTATGATGCGCACAGAGAAATATCGCTAAAATTAACACATCAAACGATAGTCAATTTAATTTTAACATTTTTGTAGTGCTTTCTGTTTGCTCTAGTCTTCATTAATAACAAACACGTCGTTTCCAGAATGAAACTTTCACTCTGCAGCGGAGTATTTCAATAGCACAATAGCGCACACTCCGCTGCAGAGTGAAAGTTTCATTCTGGAAACATCCCTTAGGCTGTGGCTAAGCCATGTCTCCGCCATATCCTTTCTTCCAGGAGTGCTAGTCTTGCAAGTTTCGCAAGAGAGCTTCTGTGAAGTATGGAAAGTAGGAGGCGTGGTTCAAAATGTTCAAATGTTTATAAATTTATCGGACCAAACTGCGTGGTCATCAGTTCGTAGCTTACAAACTACTTAAACCTAGGTAAACTAACCTAAGGACAACACACACACCCATGCCCCAGGGAGGACTCGAACCTCCACGGCGAGCAAACGAGCGCTCCGCAGCGAGACGCTTTAGACCGCTCGGCTACTCCACCGCGGCGGAGGCGAGGTGCTGGCGGAAGTAAAGTTGTGAGGCGGCATCGTGAGCCGTGGCGGGATAGCTCAGTCGGTAGAGCGCTTGCCCGCGAAAGGCAAAGATCCCAGGTTCGAGTCCCGGTTCCGGCACGCGGTTTTAATCTGCCAGGAAGTTTCAACTTTTATCAAGTGTGTCATATCGTCTTACGCTGGTTTTCTGTAGAACTTTCGGGTGAAAATACATCATCCGTCAAATGGCATTCGTCAAGCTCATCATTCCTATTTCTTAAGTCTTGTAACGAAACCTCTTTATTTCTTCTTTTAATGAGCATTAAAGGACACTAATCTGTAAGATGTCTCCGAATATGAGATATTTTGCTTCTAAGTAATGTCTGAGAATGCTGTGGAAGGGCTATAATCCTGATGACAAAACGAAATTAACCAATGTATTTCAATAGCGATATGGGAAGTCAACTGAGGCGCAGTATCCCAAAAGCAAGTTTTGCTTAATCTTCTGTTTTTCAAATAGGAGGATAGGAGGATAATGCGAACTTTAAGAGGAGTATTTTGATATTCCTTTTCAATCAGGCTGGGTGTTATAATACGTCAGGTTCCGTAGAACAAAACGCTGCACACGGCACCAGCCGTATGCTGCGTTTGGGCGGCCGTAACTCAGCGTTCGCCTGAGACGTATGTAATACGCACGACATCCAGCGACAACGGGAGGCATAAGCTGTTTGTTTGATAAGTCCTTAGAACCCCATTCACCCGTCTTTGTTAATCATTTCCTCCACGCGTCTTTATCTTCTAACAACTTTTAGGCAACAAGTGCTTTATGATTTACGTCTTCCGGTTGGAGTGTCGTATATAGGACCCGAAGCACCCACCCACTAACAACTGATGGTTATTGTGAACCATCATGCAGGCCGAATCTCTATAGTAATTCTGGTCTTTCAAGTGATCAATGCATGCGGAGACCTTCCAAAAATTCTGCGTCCCTCACATGTGTGATATAGCACCTAGACGTTGTATTCAGTCCAGATTATCGTTCATTTGCCCGTTTGCTGTTTGAGGAATTTAAGATTCGATCAAACTCTTGCAGCGATTAGATGACGCCTGCCGCGGTGGCCGAGGGGACTGAGGCGCTCCAGTCACGGTCTGCACGGCCACTACGGTCGGGGGTTCGAATCCCCCCTCGGGCATGGATATTTGTGCCGTCCTTAGTATTAAGTAGTTCATAAGTAGTTTGTAAGTTTAGGGACTGATAACCCCGTAGTTAAGTCCCATAAGCTCTACAAACATTTGAACATTTTTTGATTAGATGACGCCACAACTCCTCAATTCTCAGTTAGCAAGAAACAACTTAGCAACTGCAGATGGCTACACACATTTACATTTAAAACTTTGCAAACTACGTCGTTACAGCTTGCGAGATATTTCCAGAAAAATACCGCAAAACTTTAGGTATGGGAACATGTCTTAGGGCACAGTCTAATGATCCTAGGGCCAAAGTCACCAAGGATATGATATTTGCATCCATCATAGGATGAGTGAGACTACAGGAGTGACATCTAATGTTCCCATGGAAGTGTTATAGGGCCCCTAACTAAATACCTAAGAATTACAATCACGAACAACTTAAATAGGAAAGAACACACAGAAAATATAGTAGGGAAGGCGAACCAAAGGCTACGTTTCATTGGCAGAACACTTAGAAGATGCAACAGTTCTACCAAAGAAACTACCTACAACACACTTGTGTGTCCTATTTTGAAGTATTGCTGACCGTTGTTGGAGCCCCATCAAGAGGGACTGACGGATGATATAGAGAAACTTCAGAGAAGAGCAGTTCGTTTTATATTATCGCTTTATGGAGAAGAGAGTGTCACAGAAATGACGCACTAGTTTGGGTGGAAATCATTAAAAGAAAGGCTTTATTCGTTGCGGTGAGATTTATTTTTCACCAATTTCCTCTTTCGAATGCGAACATATTTTACTAGCACCCAATTACAAAGGAAGACATGATCATCTTAATGAAACAGGAGAAATCAGATGGTTAACGGGAAAAAAATCAGGTGTTCCTTTTTCCAGCGCGGTACTAGAAACTGGAACGGCAGAGAAATATCATAAAAAAAGGTTCGATGAACCCTCTGTCATGCACTTAAATATCATTAGCGGAGTATTATGTAGAGATAAATACATAGAATGCAGCAACCAAAATCCCAGCGCAGTGTGATCTGCATGACAAAAATTCTGCTACGTTCCTGGTGATTTATAAGTGTACCCATTCCTTATCTGCATGTCTATCGTCATTATCCCTCTTCCGTGTTCTATTCAAATGTTTTTGTAGCTTATGGAACTTAACTACGGGATCATCAGTCCCTAAACCTACAAACTACTTATGAACGAACTAATACTAAGGACTGCACAAACATCCATGCCCGAGGGGGATTCGAACACCCGACCGTAGTGGCCGTGCAGACCGTGACTGGAGCGCCTCAGTCCCCTCGGCCACCGCGGCCGGCCCGTGTTCTATTCACGCGTTGAAAGTTCGATTGTCAAGAAGCCTGCGTATGACCAACAATTTCTCTCATTTCCTCAGCATAGCCATTTCGCGAGATATGCGTGAGAGAAAGTAACATCTTACTCTACTGCTCGTGGATCTTACACTCTCGGAATGTCAGCAGAAGACTTCTCGGAGTTATCAACGCTTCTCTTTATCATCTGGCACCGTATTTATTTGAGCATGTTTGTGACACACGTGGAGTAAACGATCCCACGACGAAACATGCCTCTCCGAGTTGGATCCTGCCTATTTCTTCTGTTAATCAGTCTGGTAAGGATCCCAAACTGATGAGGAATACTAAGAATCGGCAGAGGAATTAAGTTGTGAACCACTTATTCAAGAGATGAATTGCATTTGCTTGATTTCCTTCCAGTGAATCTCTACGCGATATCTGCTTTTTCTACGGTTATTTTTATGTGGTCATTCTGTTGTACGTTCTTTCTGGCGATTACTCTTAGGTCTCTTACCTCTCACGGTTGTTACTGTCCTTAGTGGTTTCTCGACAGTAATGTAATCGAATAATATTAATCGTGGGCAGCGCAGACTGAGACTGCAGGTGGTGGCTCACGTCGGTACCAATGATGTGTGTCGCTTCGGATCTGAAGAGATTCTCTCAGGTTTTGAGCGGCTGTCTGAAGTGGTAAAGACTGCCAGTCTTGCTTCCAAGATGAAAGCAGAGCTCACCATGTGCAGCATAGTTGACAGGACCGACTGTGGACCTCTGGTACAGAGCCGAGTGAAGGGTCTGAATCTGAGGCTCAGTCGGTTCTGCGACCGTGTAGGCTGCAGATTCCTTGACGTGCGCCATCGGGTGGTGAGTTTCCGGGTTCCGCTGAATAGGTCAGGAGTCCACTATACGCAGGAAGCGGGGGCTGTGTGACGTGGACTGGGCGGTATTTTAGGAGAGAGGGCTTGGGGAAAAACAAAATGGGCAATCTCAAAGGGTGCAGGTGGATCAGAGGAGAAATGTAGATCTAGGAACTATCGGTATAATAGTTGTAAATTGTCGTAACTGTGTCGGGAAAGTGCCAGACTACAAGCGTTAATAGAAAGCACCGAAATACACATCATTGTAGGCAGTGAAAGTTGGCTCAAGCCGACAATAAGTTCAGCAGAAGTATTTGAAAAAGATCTAACTGTGTTCAGAAAAGATAGATTAATCAAAATAGGTGGTGGCGTGTTTGTGGCCGGCAAAAATAGTCTTTCGTATAGCGAAGTCGAAGTTAATAGTTCCTGTGAGCTATTATGAGTAGAGGTTGTACCTGAAAACCGTAAGAAGTTAATAATTGGTTCTTTTTTCGGCCTCCCGACTCTGACGATACAATAGCAGAAAGGTTCAAAGAGATTGAATATCGAAAGTCCCAAAGTTACCAAAAATAAACGAAAAGTATATTTGTTCAGAAAAGCAGATAGAAATAAAATACATTGCTACATGAAAGACAGCTTCTACTCGTTACTAACACTAAACGTAGGTGTAGACCAGATGTGGCACAAATTCAAAGAAGTGGTATCGACAGCAATTAACAGTTTTATACCAAATAAATTAATAAAAGAAGATGGTGCTCCACCTTGGTACACAAAACAGAACAGGACACTGATGCAAAAGCAAAGGAAAAGGCATGCTAAATTTAAACGAACACAAAGTCCCCTGGGATTGGCGATCCTACACAGAAGCACGAAATTTAGCGAGGACTTCAATGCGAGATGCCTACAAAACTTATTACAACGAAACTCTTTCTCGAAATTTGACTGAAAACCCAAAGATATTTTGGTCATATGTTAAATATACTAGGGGCAAAACACAAACAATACCCTCACTACGTGATAGTAATGGCGATCCTGCCGATGACAGCGCTACTAAAGCAGAGTTACTAAACATAGCTTTTAGAAACTCATTCACCAAAGAAGACGAAACCAATATTCCAACAGGGACCGTAACGATTAACGTAGAAGTAGATATCATCGGAGTAGTGAAGCAACTAAAATCACTTAACAAGAACAAGTCTTCTGGTCCGGACTGTATACCCATGACATTTCTATCTGACTATGCTGAAGCGATAGCACCTTAATTAACAGCCATATACAACCGTTCTCTCAAAGAAGAATCTGTACCAAAAGATTGGAAAGTTGCACAGGTCACACCTATATTCAGGAAAGGCAGTAGGAGTAACCCTCTAAACTACAGGTCTATGTCAATGACGCCAATTTGCAGCAGGGTTTTGGAACATATCTTGTATTCAAATATTATGAATTATCTCGAACAGAATGATCTATTGACAAAAGGTCAACAAGTATTTAAAAAAAGTATCGTTCATGCGTAACACAACTAGCTCTGTACTCACACAAAGTGATAAGTGCTATCGACAAGGGTTCGCAAATCTATTCCGTATTTCTTGATTTCCAGAAGTCTTTAGACACCGTATCTCGCAAACGGCTTTTAATAAAATTGCGTGGTTATGGTATATCGCCCCAAATTTGCGACTGGATAGGGGTTTTCTGTCAGAGAGGAGACAGTTCGTAGTAACCGATGGTAAGGCATCGACTAAAACAGAGGTGATATCGGGCTTTCCACAGAGTAGTGTTATTGGTCGTCCGCTGTTCCTTATTTACATAAACGATTCAGGAGAAAAACTAAGTAGCTCTCTTAGGTTGTTTGGAGATGACGCCGTCATTTATCGTCTAGTAAAATCATCTGAAGATGAAAACCAACTGCACAACGATCGGAATAAGATATCAGTATGGTGTAAAAATTGGCAATTGACTCTAAATAATGAGAAGTGTGAAGTCGTTCACATGAGTACGAAATGAAATCCGTTAAACTTTGTTTACAAGATAAATCAATCAAATGTGAAGGCGGTAAACTCCACAAAATACCTAGGAATAACTATTACTTCAGACTTAAATTGGAAAGAACACGAAGATAATGTCGTGGGAAAGGCGAACCAGAGACTGCGTTTTATTGAGAGAACGCTTAAAAAATGCAAGAGAACTACTAAAGAAACTGCATACACTACGCTTGTCCGTCCTTTTTTGGAGTATTTCTACCCTGTGTGGGATCCTTACCAGGTGGGTTTGACGGAAGATATCGAAAGAGTCATAAGAAGTGTAGCTCGTTTCATATTGTCACGATACAGTGGAGACAGCGTTATGGAAATGATACAGGATCTGGGATGGGAATCATTACAACAACGGCGCTTATCGCAGCGGCATGGTCTACTTACGAAACTCCAATCGCTACATTCTTCTCCGAATGCGAAAATATATTGCTGAGTCTCACTTACATAGGTAGAAATGGTCATCAGAATAAAATACGAGAAATCAGACCTCGAACGGAGAGATTCAGGTGTTCTTTCTTCCTTCGCGCTATTCGAGAATGGAATGGGCGATAAATATTTTAACGGCGGTTCGATGAACACTCTGCCAGGCGCTTAAAATGTGATTTGCAGAGTATCCCATGTAGATGTAGATGTCAATGAAAGAAAGTAGTTTGTAAGTTTAGGGACTGGTAACCCCGTAGTTAAGTCCCATAAGCTTAACAAACATTTGAACATTTGAACATTTTGAAAGAATTCTCAATAAGTGTAGTACATCAGCAAAGGATGTAGCATACAAAACTCTTGTATGAGTAATACTTGAACATTGCTCATCAGTGTGGGATCCATACCAGACAGGGATAGAGAAGATCCGAAGGAAAGCAGCGCGATACAGTTTCACTTAGTAAGCGTGACAGCGTCACGGAGAGACGTTCTGTATCACGGTGTCAAAGTTACTGATATTGTGTGTTTTCTTTTCGAAAGAACAGACACCATATTAATAATTGTATACATGTCGCCAACAGGCACTTGACAGTTTCAATGCGGACGCATTAAGACGTTCGATCCCTTGCGGGAATCAAGTATAGGCTGCGAGCAAGAGGAAGTAATGGGTAGCGGGAACTTCAATCGTAGTGTGCTATAAGTTGAGAATTTGGGAGGGAAGGAAAGCGTGCCTGGATAGCCAGATTGGTTAGCCGCCGCGGTGGCTCAGAACAATAAAAGACGACCGCTGATCCGAAGCGGAAAATCCGGGTTCCAATCCCGGTACAGCATAAATTTTCAACTTTGTCGTTGGATTTATTTCAGTGCTCCGAAACGGTTGAAATGTTTAAATATCTAGAATTCTGTTAAAGTTCTGAGAGCAGACGTTTCTTGAAGAGTCAATCAATATATTGCTTCCTCTTACGTTTATATCCCGGACACATCAAGATGATCAAGTCAGAGGATTAGAGCCCATATGTAATCTTACTTGCAAACTTTTTTCTCATGAACCATACGCAACTGGAATAGGAAGGAAGAAGAGGCTGTGGTACACAAAGTACCATTTCCTTTTATAAATCTATGGGCCCAATGTAATGTGGTCATTAGTCCCTAGGCTTTCAAATTACATAAACTAATTTATAATAAGGACAACACAGACACCAATGCCCGACGTATGACTGGATCCGTAACGTGACGCCCCAGACCGCACGACCACGTTGTACCCTCCGCCACACACCGTGAGGTAGCTTGCTGACTTTGGATGTAGATATTCGGCGTTTTGAGATGCAGCGTATCGAAGATGAATATCATATGCTGGGAATGCGGAAAAACACCCCGCTAAGACACAACGCGGAAGGAAATGTGTGGTGAGTGGTAGTGCTGCATGGTCATTGACGAGGGTTGTGACGAAAAATAAAAAGATCACAGATACTAAAGGCGGCGCAGAAATGAATGTCGCACTGGCGACCCAACGGAAGGACAAGAACGAAGATCAGTGTTTAATATCCCATCTAGAACGTGGCCATTAGAGATGGAGCAGCCGCGGTGGAATGGCCGAGCGCTCTAAGGCGCCTTGCTACTCGGCTGTGCATTACGTTTATTTGCGTTGGAGATCAACCACGGTTCCTGCGAGAATTTTTTAGCAATTAGCTATACGAGGATCGTGGGAAAAATAGTACCAGTTTGGGAATAAAAATAAAAACTAGTAAATAATAGCAAATATTTAAGATTTAATGAAAAGAAACTACTTCACCAACATAGCCACCGTGCAAATTTAAACATTTGTCATAGCGTATGAAAAGTCTTTGTATTCCAGCATCATATTCGTCTGCCGCCAGTGTACTAAAGATATTTAGTCACACAGTCTTTCAGTTCTTCATCACGCCGGCCGCGGTGGCCGAGCGTTCTGCGGCGCGCCAGTCACAGTCTGCACGGCCATTACGTTCGGGGGTTCGAATCCCCCCCTCGGGCATGGGATATTTGTGCAGGCTTTAGTATTAGCTAGTTCATAAGTAGTTTGTAAGTTCAGGGACTGATGACCCCGTAGTTAAGTCCCATAAGCTTTATAAACATTTTGAACATTTTCTTCATCACTTTAGAATTTCTTTCCAGTTTGAGTTTAGTTGAGAGATGAAACTCTGAAGGAGCTAGGTCTCGGGAATAGGCCCTTCTTCAACAGAATAACATTCCAGAAATGTCAATGCTGTAGCCCTACGCTTGGTTATGTCTTCGTCAGTAAGCATCCGAGGGATGGAGTGGCTGAGCGTTCTAAAGCGCCTTACTGCGGAGGTGTCCTACGCATGGGTGTGTGTGTTGTCCTTAGGTTAGCGTAAGTAGTTTGAAAGCCTAGGGACTGATGACCAGCGTAGTTAATAACCACAGAACCGAATATGAACAATTTGGACTCACCGTGTACAAATTTGTGAATAATGCAAATTGCCTTTAACAATTTCTTGAATAAGTATTCGTGAAACACTATTGAAATGTTCACAAATTTCATCAACTGATACTCGCCAATCCTTCACAAATTCGTCAACTGAACCGAGCAGTTCGTCAGTAATCACAGTTGGCTGGCCTAAACGATCGTCATTATGAGTGTTCTCTCTCCAGAAGTTGAAGTTACGACACCAGGCGACTCGTCCATAACATTGTCTCTATACACGCCCTCCCATTGACAATGAATATCGATTGGTTACATATTTCTTGCGTTGGGAAACCTGATCATAGCTCTAACTTCAGAACTAGCGGCATTCCTTATTTTCTTATACATCGTAAACACTAATAGTCACAATACAGTCGATGCGAACGGCACGTAACGATACACATACAAGGGTTGTTCAAATGAAAAGGTACGAAACGTCTTAAGAACCAAATCGGTTGAAATAATGACACTTTGGGGTAACGTAGTGCGACATCTAGGGACGCGAATTTAGTTTCGACACGTCCCACTAAAATATTCAATGCTGTGCCCTCAGCAGGCAAAGTGATGCTCACATTCTTTTTCGACGTCCGAGGTGCGATACTCATGAAATTCACCGAGCACGGAAAAACCATTAATAGTGACGTGTACTGTGAGACAATGTAGACTACGCAAGTCCATCAAGAGCAAACTGCCTGGGCTGTTCACGAAGGGAGTGATTCTGCTCCATGAGAACACGCGTCCAAACGTCTCCAGGGTCACACAAAGTACTCTGGCAAGACAAATGTGTATGAAGAGGGGCAACAGCCTTTTCAGTAGTTACAGGGGCAACAGTCTGGATGATTGACTGATCTGGCCTTGTAATATCAGCTAACATGGCTTTGCCATGCACTTACTGCGAACGACTGAAAGCAAGGGGAAACTACAGTCATTACTTTTCCCGAGGACATGCAGCTCTACTGTATGAATATATGATGATGGCGTCTTCTTGGGTAAAATATTCCGGAGGTAAAATAGTCCCCCATTCGCATCTCTGGGCGGGGACTACTCAGGAGAATGTCGTCATCGAGAAAAAACAAAACAGGCATTCTACGGATCGGAGCGCGGAATGTTCTAACCCTTAATCGCGTAGGTAAGTTAGAAAATTTGAAAAGAGAAATGGATAGGTTAAAGTTATATATGGTAGGGGTAAGTGAAGTTCGGTGGCAGGATGAACAGGCTTTCTGATCATGTGAGTACATGGTTATAAATACAAAATCAGTTGGTGGTAACGCAGGAGTAGGTCTGATAACGAATAGGTATGCGGGTAAGTTACTATGAACAGCATGGTGAACGCATTATCGTAGAAAGATAGACACAAAGCAATCATCGACCACACTAGTGCAAGTCTATATGCCAACTAGCTCGGCCAATGATGACGATATCGAAGCAATGAATGAGAAAATAAAAGAAATCATTCAGAAAGTTAAGGGAGACGAAAACTTGATTGTAATGGGGTACTGGAACTCGGTAGTAGGAAAGGGAAGAGAAAGAAATATAGTAGGTGAATATGGACTGGGAAAGAGGAATGAAAGAAAAGATCGCTTGGTAGAATTTTGTGCAGAGCACAATTTAATGACCACCAACACTTGGTTTAAATATCATGAAAGAAGGCTGTATACGTGGAAGAGATCAGGAGACACTGGAAGGTACCAGATTGACTTTATAATGGCAAGGAATAGATTTAGAAACCAGGTTTTAAACTGTAAGACATATCCAGGGGCAGATGTAGACTCTGACCATAACTTATTGGTTATGAACTGCAGATTAAAACTTAAAGAGACTGCACAAAGGTAGAAAATTTAGGAGACGGAACCTGGACAAATTGAAGGAATTCAGAGGTGGTTGAGAGATGCAGAGGGAGCATTAGGCAAGGATTGGCTGAAACGGGGAAAAGTAATACAGTAGAAGAAGAATGGGTAGCTCTGAGATATAGTGTACTGAAGGCTGCAGAGAATCATATAGGCAGAAGGACAAGGCCTAATAGAAATCCCTGGATAACACAGGAAATACTGAACTTAATTGATGACAGGAGAAAATGTAAAAATTCAGCAAGTGAAAGCAGGCAAAAGGGAGTACAAACGTCTGAAAAATGAGATTGACAGGAAGTGCAGACTGGCTAAGCAGGAGTGGCTAGAGAACAAATGCATAACCGTAGAAGAATGTATAACTAGGGGAAATATATATACCGCCTACAGGAAAATAAGAGATATTTGGAGACAAGAAAAGAAGCTGTATGAATATCAAGAACTCAGACGGAAAACCAGTACTAAGCAAAGAGGGGAAAGCTGAACTATGGAAGGAATACATAGAGTGGCTATACAAAGGAAATAAACTTGAAGGCAGTATTCTACAAATGGAAGACGAAGTGGAGGAAGATGAGATAGGAGATATGATACTGCGAGAGGAAAAATTTGGAGAGGGAATTAAAGTTCAGGGAGAAGGAATTAGATTAGGAAATGGGACAATGAAAGTAGTAGACGAGTTTTGTTATTTGGGTAGCAAGATAACTTCTGATGGCCAAAGTAGAGAAGATATAAAATGCAGAACGGCTATGGGAAGAAAAGCGTTTATGAAGAAGCGAAACTAGTTAACATCCAATATTAATTTAAATGTTAGGAAGTCCGTTCTGAAAGCGTTTGTCTGGAGTGTAGCATTGTATGGGAGTGAAACGTGGACGATAAGGAGTTCAGACATAAATATGATAGACGCTTTTGAAATGTGGTGCTACAGAAGAATGATGAAAATTAGATGGGTAGATCACGCAACCAGTGAGGAGGTGCTTAACAGAATTGGGGACAAAAGGAGAGCCGGCCGCGGTGGCCGAGGGGACTAAGGCGCTCCAGTCACGGTCTCCATGGCCACTACGGTCGGGGGTTCGAATCCCCCCTCGGGCATGGATATTTGTGACGTCCTAGTTCGTAAGTAGTTCATAAGTAGTTTGTAAGTTTAGGGACTGATGACCCCGTAGTTAAGTCCCATAGACTTTACAAACATTTGAATTTTGACAAAAGGAGTTTCTGTCATATCCTCACTAAGAGAAGAGAATTGTCAACTTGACATTAAAACGAAGTGTGTGGGGTAAAAATCGTAGAGGGAGACCGAGGGACGAATACAGTAAGCAGATTCAAAAGGATGTATGTTGCCGAACGTATTCTCAGATGAAAAGACTTGCACAGGACAGGGTAGCATGGTGAGCTGCATCAAACCAGTCTGCGAACTGAAGACCACAACAACAACAACAAAATTCTCAACGGGAAGCGTTTCAACTCGGTCGACGAACCGAAGGGCACAGTAAAGGACTGGCTCTCGCCACAGGAATTATTGTAACAGGATATCCTTCGACTTGTCAAACAGTGTGATAGTTGTACTCACGCCTCTGGTGATTACTTTTGAATAAAGACTTCAATTATACCGACAGTGTAGTTTCGTACTTTTTCATTTGAGCATCCCTAATGGAAAGCAAACAACTGAGAGCGTTAGATCCTACCCGGCTGTTAATCGACTCACAAGTAAGCCTACCTAAGTGTCACACGAAAAGTAAATTGTGAGAGGCAAGGGGACTCTCCCTAATCAAGCAGCGGGCAGAGGTGTAAACCTGGCCGTGCGACCTCCACGCGCTACATCACGGGAAACGCTAACGCCGGCTGTTAAAAACAACAAACATTTTAACATGTTTTATTCATTTTTATTCACTATTATTTTAAAAGTAGATTTTACAGTATTTTGAATGCCGAATGTCGAGTTACTGTATATTCAAATAGAAGTCGAGTTTTCGTCAATAAATAAATAAATAAATAAAATAAAAAATAAAAAGTTCATATTTTTGTTATTCTATGGGACCAAACTACGTTGGTCATCAGTCCCTGTTTTTACAAACTAAGTCAAACTACCCTAAGGACAACACACACATCCATGCCCGAGGGAGGATTCGAACCTCCGACGCGGGAGACCGCGCGATCCGTAACGTGGCGCTCCAGACCACTCGGCTACTCCCGCACGGCAGTTTTCGTCCGCTACGCTGGATCAGCCATATTTAATTTTAAGAATCTGATCTCAGATTCGGATTCAGCGACTTTAAATGCCGTTATATGAAAGAGATGAAACAGTTCAGAAGCCGGCCGCGGTGGCCATTCGGTCTGCGACGCGCCAGTCACAGTCTGCACGGCCGCTACGGTCGGGGGTTCGAATGCCCCCTCAGGCATGGTTATCTGTGCCGTCTTTAGTATAAGGTAGTTCATAAGTAGTTTGTAAGTTTAGGGACTGATGACCCCGCAGTTAAGTCCCTTAAGCTTAACAAACATTTTTGAACAGATCAGGAATATAGATTCACAAGGTATTTCATGGGCAGTATCAAACGAGCGCGGCAATATAAGAATTGTTTACCCTTCAAATATTGATATAAAAATACAAAAACGTACTAATTTCTTAATTAGCCTTCCCTTAGAAGTTTCAATAGATTCTATTTCGATTAAATCAAAACACTTTTTTTGGCAAAAAAATTGTTCACTGTAGGGGTAGTTGGCCCTCTACTTTTCACTTACCCTCCAATATACCTAGGCCGATTTTCGTCTTTTATCACAAGACACTTTAATACCAAAAATCATTTAAATCGCTTTACTAATCTCTAAGTTATCGCAATTTTTTCCATTTTAGCCCCAACTTTGAAAGGACCGTTTCACACCTTAAATATGTTTCACCGCCGCTAAAAAAATTTACGTGTGCTTTAAATTACACAAAAATCGGAGAGTGAGACTTGGACAGAATGTCAGAAGCGCTCCCTACGGCGCAAACGGGTACTACTTTCCGGAAGGCCATCTAGTTGTAGGAAAGCTGTGAGTGGAGTACATGGGTATTGCAGTGAGGCGCCGGGCTCTGTGCCCCTCGCCGCGAGTGCCGCGCCGTCATTGGGAATGCGAGCGGCCGGTTTGGAGTTTGTGCGCTTTTTGGAGGGAATTGGTAGAGCGGCAAGTGTATTGAGCGGGCGGCGAAGATCCGCGGCAGTGGCCATCTTGCCGGCGGGCGGGTCGATACAGCAAGAGCGGTGCGCCCCCGCTGACTCGCGCCAAGTCAACGCCCGCAGCCGCCGCCGCCCGGCTCGCCTCATTGCGTTTGCACAGATGCTCCACCTCTGCCCCACTGCTTCCTCTTCAATCAATAAACGCACAAATAGCGCCGCTTCCGGACACCTCCGTCCCAACTTCCTGCTGCAACGGCGGGGGAGATATGGGTTAACTACACTCTTTTTCAGGAAAGACACAACACCTAGTAAGACTAGACAATCCATTACTATTGTAAAATGTAAACTTTCACGGCCGGAAATATTAATATTACTAAAATTTTCCGGGCTATTATGCCGTGGTCTTACGGATTTATTACTCAAACCCAACGTTTCGTCCCCAACTGCGGAGGACATTTTCAAGGGAGATCGTGGTACTTTTGTATGTCCGATGCACACCCTGGCTCATTACTGACTGCAGCCAAATTCCGTTTACGAGGGCTCGAGCGCAGAGGTTTGACGTCAGACGTTTTGGATATGCGCGCGCAATTCGTCGTTGCCGACTGCCGTTGTCCGTTGTTAATATCGCCCCATGGTGGAAGACTGTTACATTTCTTCTTCGACACTGGAATCCAGATTTCATTTAGTTCACGCCCTCCTCCATCCTATTGAAATTAGTGGGGTGTTTTACAATTTCTATAGCCGTTCTGTACAGTCTTTCGTGGTATCCATTTGTGGCCGCTAAAACATGCCATTTGGTTCCGATATGTAGACAATACGTTTGTTGGGTTGGGTTGTTGCCGGCCGCGGTGGCCGAGGGGACTGAGGCGCTTCCGTCGCGGTCTGCACGGCCACTACGGTCCGGGGTTCGAATCCCCCCACGGGCATGGATATTTGTGCCGTCCTTAGGATAAGGTAGTTGATAAGTAGTTTGTAAGTTTAGGGACTGATAACCCCGTAGTTAAGTCCCATAAGCTTAACAAACATTTGAACATTTTTTGGTTGGGTTGTTTGGTTGGGATAGGGGGAATAAACAACTGAGGTTATTAGTCCCCTAATACGTTTGTTGTGTGGAGGCATGGTAGAGAGGAACTAGATCGTTTTCTTCAACACCTCAACGGGATTAATTCTAGAATTCAGTTTACCACGGAGAAGGAGGCAAACGGAAAACTGAGTTTTCCTCACGTGTCAGTTTTCAAAAATGGGAATGGCAGATTGGGCCATACAACCATGCAGTTTATCGTAAGCCCCCCCCCCCCCCCCACACACACACACACAGACCGTTATCTGCACCTGGATTCAAACCACCGCTTACAGCAAAAGCGGGAAATTATAAAGACGTTGGCGAACAGAGCAACGAACATCTGCGAACCGGAATTACTCGAAGCGGAATTGAAACACCTGAGTAATGCTTTACTTAAGAATGGCTATTCGTCCACAGAGATAAGGAGAGCGTTGAGACCGACACGTAGAATTGAAAGCGATGAAAAGGTTCCCGTGAAAACTAAACTCTTCCTGCCTTTTATTAAGGACGTCACCGACCGCATCAGTAAAATTTTGACGAAACGGAATGTATCCGTTAAATACAAACCTACTCGGAAGATACAGGACCACCTGAAATGACGAAGGATGCTCGCAAACCACTGGAAAAATGAGGAATTTGTAGGATTCCGTGGAGCTGTTTAGGCGTATACGTGGGTACCACAAAAAGAACAGTCAAAAACGACTAGAAGAGCACAAGGGTAACTATAGAAGGGGAGAGGTTGACAGATCAGCTGTTACTGAACATGTTTTTCAACCAGGGGATCTCCCTATTCAATTTGATAAGACTCAGGTTTCAGTGACCTCAAATGGGTACCACAAAAGACTGTACAGGGAGGTTATTGAAATTGTAAAACACCCCAATAATTTCAATAGGATGGAAAAGGGAGTGAAACTAAATGAAATCTGTATTCCGGTGTTGAAGAAGAAATGTAAGTCTTCCATCATGGGACGATATGAACAACGGACAACGGCAATCGGCAACGACGAATTGCGCGTGCATATCCAAAACTAAGCCAACGAGAAATACAGGCCCCGGCGCGCACGTCATGTCACGTATCGAGGTTGTCATGAGTCGGCCCAATCGCTTGCTGATTGGCCAGTCGCTGGGGTATAGCCCACTGCCTCATAGCGGCGAACCACTCAGCTAGCGTTCACGCCGGCTCAGGACTACCTTGCTTACGTGACATGACATGCGCGCCTCGATCCAAAACATCTGACGTCACACCTCTGCGCGCGAGCCATCGTAAACGGAATTTGGCTGCAGTCAGTAACGAGCCAGAATGTGCATCGGACAAACAAAAGTGCCACGATCCCCCTTGAAAATGTCCTCCGCAGTTGGGGACGATACGTTGGGTTTGAGTAAGAAATCCAAAAGACTACGGCATAATAGCCAGGAAAATTTTAGTAATATTGAATCTATTACTATGTTATGCAGAAATGATCTGCATTTCATGTCGGTTCGCGGGTTCAAGGTCAACTTCGATATGGCGGCGCAACAGCACCTATCAGTTAAATGTGAGGTGATGGGTCTTTGTGACTTGAGCAGCCGTATGCGCGAACCGTACCGTCAAATTATTATTGGCATGAGTGAATGCGATGCTTCCATTCGGGGAACTGCTGCTCGCTTGGAACGTAGTTTTGTGCAGAATGTTTCAAAGAAGTCTGTAGAACACAATGAATGGCTCAGGTCACTCAACAACCCCCAGAGAATATCAAAAATTATTTAATTCGTTGAGAGATAAATTGTCTCAGTATACCAAAGGAATTGAATATAAGGAAAGGTGTTGAATTAAAATTTGTATTGTGGCCAGGAATCAAACCCGGGACCTCCTGCTTTAAACAGTTCAGATAACACAGTGGAACAGATAATGCGGCTACACGGTCTGTCTTCAAGCACGACTCCCTCCACACCATATACTTTGATTTTGCCTCAATGTTCCCTGTGAAATACGTATCAGTTTGCCAAGGCTGTCCTGTATTGAAATAGTACCCCACCAAAATACATAGTTAGGAACAATCCCGTCTTGTTCATCAGGCAGAAGTGATATAAATATGAACTATTGTTAAATATACCGATATTAATTCGCTATTTGCTAAAATTTTCGATTTTAGCTGCTGTTCTTTAGTTGGCTAATAAATTGTAACATATGAAAATTTGTACCGGGCCGGGACCCGAACCCAGGTCTCCCGCTTTTCGCGAGCGGTGGCCTTAACCACGCGGCCATCCGAACATTCTCCGCGGTCAGACCCAAATTTCCATACGGTACACTTATCTACCTCCCTTGGTGCTCCCCACGACGGGAGAGACATAGTTACACCATTCCCTGTCTTCTGTCTTGGCTGACATCAGCAAAGTCTGTTCCTTAAGAACAGACGTATCATGGTAAATATGACAGCCAAGACAGGCTAAAAGGTGGTGGGAATCACGCTAAATGCGTGCGAGCACCAAGGGAAGTAGACAAGTGTAATATATGGAAGTTTGGGACTGATCTAGGAGCGTGTTTGGGTGGCCGCGTGGTTAAGGCGACGGCTCGCGAAAAGTGGGAGACCCGGGTTCGAGTCCCGATAGGGCACAAATTTTCATTTACTACAAAGTGACTGACCAACTAAAGGACAGCAGCTCATTATACCAAAGGTATCTATGGTCGGGGGTTCGAATCCCCCCTCGGGCATGGATATTTGTGCCATCTTTAGTATTAGTTAGTTCATAAGTAATTTGTAAGTTTAGGGACTGATGACCCCGTTGTTAAGTCCCATAAGCTATACAAACATTTGAACCAAAGGTATGGAATATAAGGACAGGCGTTGAATTACAGTTTGCGGTGTGGCCAGGATTCGAAATAGAGACCGCCTGCGTGCTGTGCAGACGCTTTAATCTGTTCAGTTAACACACGTTACGGATAACGTGGTTACATGGACTGTGATCAAGCATGTATTACACAGGGAAAATTGAGGCAGAATTAAAGTGTCTTTTGTGGAGAGGTACCATATTGAAGACAGTCCGTGTAACCACATTATCTGTAAAGCTGTGTTAGATGGGCGGTTTAAAGCGTTTGCCTAGTAAGCAGGAGGTCCCGGGTTCGAAACCTGGCCACAGCACAAATTTTAATTCAACGCCTCTCCTTTTATTCGATACCCACAGAGAAGGTCGACACTTCATCTGAATGGCATTGCAGGACAGATTTGCGTTCTCCTTGGGTCTGGCTCAACAATACAACACATCGTACACTATCTGGGGTGACAGTCGGTCGTCTTTGCTCTCTGGGCAACCGCTGGCAAGGAGGGCAGCATCAGGTGACTGCATTCGCTCCAGACAAATTTTTATGCCCTCAGGGGGCTCACGGTTCTTTCGTGAGTACGTGCGTGGCGAGCACGGGGGTCCGAGCTAATGCAGTTATTCTTCCTTCTTTCCTCCCAGGACTACATTTTCTTTCCCCCTTCCCCACATTTCCTATCCTCATTCCTTCCTCTCCCCACTGGGGGATCGATAACCTTAGCAGTTTGGTCCCCATATCCCAAACAACCAACAAACCATCCAACCAACGAAGTTACTATGGTGTGGGGTACTATTGGGCACAGCCACAAATCACAGTGGTGCATGTCCAGGGGACCGTGACCAGTTGGACCTACGTGAATGACAGCCTGCGACCCGTAGCGATGCCCTTCGTGCACATACGCCAGATGCCATTTCCATAAAGACAATGCGTGACTACATATTAAACGAACACGTGCCTTCTTGGAGTCACAGGATGTCAGCCCTTTGCCCTAGGCCCCCAGTTCAGCAGAATTGTCTCCAAACGGATACGTGTGGGATATGGTGTAACGACGGATGCAGCACTGTAACCCAGTGGAAGACACCGCAGGAGCCAGGTAACGCAGCAGGGATAGCTGTACCGCAGAACGCGATGTCATCACACATGGTGTTAGCCTCCGTAGTCTAGTGGACAGCGTGGTGGGTTACCACGCAGAGAGCCCTGGTTCAATTCCCGGTTCGTTCGGGGGTTTTCTGCGGTAGGGGACTCGGTGTTGTGTCGTCCTCATAATCAATTCATCATCATTAACACGCAAGTCGTTGAAGTGGCGGCAGCTAAAAAGACCTACTATAGTATTATTACGAAAACGGATAATATATCTCTTTTTTACTGAACATGCATAAATGCAAAAAAGGCAACATCTCTATGGCTCAATATGACACCGGTAGGGAACCTCGCGAGGTGGGGTTGTTGTTAACAAAATGGACTCGCATTCGCGAGGAAGACGGTTGAAAGTCATCTCCGGCCATTCAGATTTAGGTTTTCCGTGTTTTCCTTAAATCGTCCCATGCAAATGTCTGGGTGATTCCTTTCAAAGGGCACCGCCGATTTCCTTCCCCGTCCTTAATAACTAACAATTCGAGCTTATGCTCCATCTCTACCGACCACGTTGCAGACAACTTTCTGTAGTTTTACTGCAGTTTAAAAAAAAAAAAAAAAAAAAAAAAAAAAAAAAAAAAAACCTGAAATACTTGGTAAGGGAGGTATGTAAACGGTCTCGTTTACAAAACTGAACAAAATAAATATCTCATACCTTGAAATCAGCCGACCTTTGAGCCCAAAGCAGGAATACGAGTTTAGTACGTCCCTTACAGCCGTTCATCACAAGTAATATTATGCTGGCTTCAGGCAGAAACATCTAGTCCTCAAAGTGCTATAAGGAGATGGGATTAGTCAGCATGATTCCTGCGACAGGCGATACATGCCAAGTAAGGTAGGTATTTCAATGGAAAGGGTTTACGTAATGTGATGAGAGGCAGACAGCCGACTTTGGTTTATTGGGAGAATTTTGGGAAGATGTACTTCACCTGTAAAGGAGACCGCGTATAAAACGCTTCTACGACCACGTCTTGAGTATTGCTCAAGTATTTGGGACCCGCAGCAGATCAGTTTAAAGGAAGACATAGAGGTGGTTCAGAGGGAGCAGCTAGATTTGTTACCGGTAGGTTCGACCAATGCGCGAGTGTCACGGAAATGCTCCGGCAACTCAATTGGGGATCGCTGGAAGAAAGACGACGTTCTTTTCGTGAATTTCTGTTAAGTAAATTTAGAGGGCCGGAATTTGAAGATGAGTGTAGTACGATCTTGCTGCCGCCTACTTACATTTCGCGTAAAGATCACAAAGACAAGGTAAGAGAAATTAGGGCTCGTACGGAGGCATATAGGCATTCTTTTTTTCCTCGTTCAATTTGGGAGTGGAATAGGAAAGGAAATGCCTAGTAGTGGTACAGTGTACCCTCCGCCACGCACCTTACGGTGAATTGCGGAGTATGTATGTAGATGTAGATGAAAAGGAAATGAAAATATGAGAGGTGGGATGGTTCGGCAGAGCGGGTAAATGTCGGGCAGAAGCAGGCGGGGCGGTCCTGAGGGCTGTGCAGAAGAGCAGCTGTGCTAATGAGCCGCTCATTACGCGCTCCGGGTTCGGCAGCGCTCCTCATCCAGCCACCCGCTCCCTGCAGGAAGACACGGCGCGGCCTTCCCGTCTTCCACATCAACCTACAGTCACTCACGTCCGTGACGGAGGAACCTTTTTATTGTACCGTACACCTGAGTCCACTACAAAACGTTCGAGTAATCGCATTTAGTGCGAAGTAATGAGGGCTCTCCTCAGGGACATCTCAATTTGATACAAATGTTTCTTAACCTTATGGGACTTAATTGCGGGGTCATCAGTCCCTAAACTTACATACTACTTATAAACTAATTCATACTAAAGACAGCAGAAGCATCCATGCCCGAGGGGGGATTCGAACATTCGACGGGGAACAGCCTCGCGAATCGGAGCATAGCGCCTCAATGCGCTCGGCCGCGGCTCAATTTGATACCATACTTCTAGTTCTCCAGAAGAATTCTGACAACAGTCCTCGCAGGCAGTTTATAAACAGAACTGCTGTGTATGGAGTATTGTCTGGGCTGTGCGTATCGATTAGAAATTTTTTGTTGGAAAGATCGCAGTTTGTGGTAAATGACTGGAAATCATCTAACGAAAGCAAAGTCAACACTACATAATAAAAAAGTTCCCCTGTGTAATGCGGAATTGAGCACGATAGTCGGAATACATTCTTACAAATTCTGAAGTCAGCAGGGGTAAAATATAGGGAACGGAATATTAATTACAACTTGTTCATTAAGCAAACAGCTGTTTTAGAGTTGAAGGACATGAAAGGGACGCAGTGGTTGGGAAGGGAGTAAGACTGGGTTGTAGCCTCTCTCCTTCCGCTCCAGTCACGGTCTGCACGGCCACTACGGTCGGGGGTTCGAATCCCCCCTCGGGCATGGATATTTGTGCCGTCCTGGTTCGTAAGTAGTTCATAAGTAGTTTGTAAGTTTAGGGACTGATGACCCCGTAGTTGGGTCCCATAGGCTTAACAAACATTTAAACATTTGAGCCTCTCTCCGATGTTATTCAATTTGTACATAGAACAAGCTGTGAAGGAAAGCAAAGAGGAATTTCGAGAAGGAATTAGAGTTCAGGGTAAAGAAATAAATACGTTGTGCTTCACTGATGACATTGTAATTCTATCGAAGACAGCAAAGGACCTGGGAGAGCAATTGAACTGAGTGGACAGTGTGATGAAAGGAGTGTATAAGATGAACATTAACAAGATCAAAACGAGGGTAATGGAATGCAGTCTTAGAAAATCAGATGATGCTGAAGGAATTAGATTAGGTTAAAAAAAAAAAAAAATGTTCAAATGTTTGTAAAGTCTATGGGACTTAACTACGGGGTCATCAGTCCCTAAACTTACAAACTACTTATGAACTACTTACGAACTAGGACGACACAAATATCCATGCCCGAGGGGGGATTCGAACCCCCGACCGTAGTGACCGTGCAGACCGTGACTGAAGCGCCTCAGTCCCCGCGGCTACCGCGGCCGGCTGATTAGGTAACAAAACAATAAAGACGGTAGATGCGTTTTGTTACTTGGCCATTAATACTCCTTGTGTAATGTCACTCAGACAGTTCTGGAAGTATGGCTGCTTATCGCAGTGGTAAAGTGTTAGCTTATCCCACGGAGAATCGTGGGTTAGAATCTCGTTTTCTGCAGTAATTTCAATTTTAAAATAAAAAAATTGTTACTTGGGCAGTAACATAACATTTTGATGGACGCAATACAGATGATATAAAATGCAGAATGGCAATGGGTAGAAAAGCGTTTTTGAAAAAGAGAAAATTGCTAACATCGAATATTAATTTAATTGGAAGTCATTTCTGAAGGCATTTTTGTGGAGTGTTGCCTCGTACGGATGGAAAACTTGGACGATAAATAGTTTTGAGAGGAAAAGGACACATGCTTTTAAAATGTGGTGCTACAGAAGAATGTTGACGATTAGGTGGGTAGATTAGGTAACTAATGAAATGGTACTGAACAAAATTGGGGAGAAAAGGAATTTTTGGCATATCTTGACTAAAAGAAGGGATCGATCGGTAGGATACATTCTTAGATATCAAGGAATCGTAAATTTAGCATTGGAGGAAAGTGTGTGGGGAAAGTCGCAGAGGGAGAGAAAAAGACGAATATAGAACGCAGATTCAAATGGATGTGGGTTGCCGTTCTTATGAGGAGATGAAGAGGCTTGCACAGAATATAGTGGCGTGGAGAGCTGCATCTAACCATCCTCCGGACTGAAGACATTGTATCCGACAAAGCGGCGCTCAAGAGTCTGCGGCAGAATGAAAATCATGATCACCTCTTTTAGAACTATTATGGCTAACCTTTGCGAGCAAACTCAAAAAATTTCTGTTTCAGGGCTAAAAACAATCTGCAATTTGTCGCTATCATTGGTTACTCGAAAATATCCTCACACTGGCTAGTGGTTACACAAGTTGCCGCGTAACTAAACGTTGGGCAGCACTTTTTGGCACTAGCTTACAGGTTATAAGCGACACAGACAGAGGCAAATCAGAAATTACCAATAGAATGAAAAATAAGAGCAAATAAAAAGAGTCAATGCGATTATAAAAATTAATTAGCGGAGTGTTGGAACTAAAAAATTCAGTTTAACCAAGTAATTGAATGAAAATACCAATCGAAATCATTTTGATTAGTTCTAGAAAAATAAGTTATTGCAATTGACGAGACCCGAACCCATGATCTTGTGAAAGGCACATGGTTACCTTTTTCTGCTCTTCGGGTATATCGGTTCTATGCGGACGCGAAATCGTGCTTGTTCTATGTTGCTCGTTGAGTTGCCGGTTTTTTTTATTATTTTATTTTATTTTTCATAAGATAGGACAACTGGGCGAATGCACTGAGCTTTTGCGTAGGCAAATCTAATATTACGCTACGCTGCGGCGGAGTGACCGAGCGCATTGAGGCGTTATGATCCGAGGCCGTTTGCCGTCGGGGGTTCGAATCCTCCCACGGGCATGGCTGTTTGTGTTGTCTTTAGTATAAGGTAGTTTATAAGTAGTTTGTAAGTTTAGGGACTGATGGCCCCGCAGTTATGTCCCATAAGTTTAACAAACATTTGAACATTTGATATTTCGCTCCACCCTGTTTTGACTCTGGACACCAAGTCACAACGATCCACTGTAGCCTTCGAGAAGTACCGTACGAAGCTCATTTAACACTAGCCGATCTCTATCATTACGATAGTTCTATGCGTGACATTAAATTGCGTCTTGTACGAAAGGATACAGTACAGTTTGATTAGTGCTGTGTATTTCGTCATCACAGTTTTTCTTTTATTGTTTTTGGTATGGTTATCACGCGTGATGAAGTGAGTAATAAAATGGGCAGACCTATTATTCTGGATTTAAAAAAACATCAAGAAAGAGAGCCGGACAAGGAATCGCATGTGAACTGACCAGTTTTTGTGGCAATTTGGTAACAGTGAACGGTTTGGACATGACGCTGAACGCCCTGATTGCAGGCAAGCAGCTCCAACGCGTGAAGAGTCAACTATCAAGAAATTTTAATCGGACTGTAAATGGCCGAGAGTCGGAGCCACCAGTATAAAAGGAGGTGGAGGACTTTATATAGCGGAGTAGAGAATCGGCGACACCAGATCGAGTCGGCCAGGAGAGTTCAGTGACTTAGAACGAGGACTCGTCGTTAGATGCAACCTGCCACTTCTGAACCCTTCAAAGCTGTTCACGTCGACTGGTGGTGATGTGACTGTGAAGGGGGTCTGACGAGGAACAACCACAGCTAAATGGCCAGGCGGACCACACATACTGACAGCAGGGGGGGGGGGGGGGGGGGGCATTGTCGAGCGTGATTGTAAAAATCCACGTGAAGGGGCATTTACACCTGCGTGTTGATACATATTAATAATATTTTTACTTAGGGAAACTAAGTTTTGCATTCACATTATCTTTATGATGTAGGCTGTACATGTAATGATTTTGTCGTCTTTGTTAATGTGTCTTTCAATTTTTTATGTAGCTGACAGTTGAATGCGGACGCTAAGTCCTAAAAACGACATTGAAACTGAAGTAAGTTGACTACACTGCAGCGGAGGCGCACGGATGGTGTTACTAAATTAATATTTGATCGCTGCATGGTGTGAAAGATAGTAAACATTCTCTGCAATGGTCTCACTGCCTATGAGATAAGCTTTTATCTAGGTATCGAAGTAGTGCTAATTCTGGTAGCTGTTGCAGTCAGTAATAGTGGTTTTGCATGAGTGACTCTGACTGTAGCTGGTCACCGGTAAATACATACGAGTATATATGGTGCGCGTGCTGGTTGCTGCAGGTGGAGCTGACGGGCAACAGCATCTACGAGTACATCCACCCGGGCGACCACGACGAGATGACGTCCGTCCTGAGCAGTGCGCAACCCGTCTTCACGCACAACCCGCTGGTTCACGGTGAGTGCCGCTAACAATAATGTGTACAGTTGGGTAGAGGTAGCTTTTTAATACAACACGATGTATTGTTCCACTGCAGGCTGATCATTGGGTGATGGTACTACAGGAACTTAATTTTCTCGACCATGTACAACTACGTAGTGTAGTACATGGTGTGGCGATTCAGTGCTTCTTATCAAACTCCACTAACTATAAGTTTCAAATGTTCAAATGTTTGTATAGTCTATGGGACCTAACTACGGGGTCATCAGTCCCTTAACTTACAAACTACTTATCAACTAGCTTACACTAAGGACGGCACAAATATCCATGCCCGAGGGGGCATTCGAACCCCCGACCGTAGTGGCCGTGCAGACCGTGACTGGCGCGCCGCAGACGGCTCGGCCACCGCGGCCGGCATTTATTAAAAGATCACAATAGGTTTCGTACTGTTGAAATGCTTCATTAGGTGATCTGTACACTAAAGCAATAACATTTTACTCTTCGGAATGAACACTTTTTAAATGTAATTGGTCATAATCAGGTTGGAGTATGAAATTTTGTGTTTGTTCTACAGGTTTGTTTATTACGTGAGTCGATTTTCGGCTTCTTAGGCCATCATCAGACATTTACTGAAGTTTAGTCAAAGAACCTGCGTTGTCAAATGTTCAAATGTTTGTATAGTCTATGGGACTTAACTACGGGGTCATCAGTCCCTAAACTTACAAACTACTTATGAACTACTTACGAACTAAGACGGCACAAATATCCATGCCCGAGGGGGGATTCGAACCCCCGACCGTGACTGGAGCGCCTTAGTCCCCGCGGCCACCGCAGCCGGCCCTGAGTTGTCAACAAACGTAGATGAGATGTTACGTGTAAAATATTTAAATGGAATTTGTAAATTAATAGAACTGCAAAAAAGGATACATTGATACTATAGATCGAGAAACAGTGCAAACATAACAATTTCATGGCAAAAATGACTACAGCGAATAAAAACAAATTAAGCAAGAATCTAAAGTTTGTGGGTTGTTCAAAACACAAAATGACACAAAACCTAAGAAATATAGAATAAATATTAGAAACCTGGGTCACTATTATAACTAAATAAATATATTAAAAATAGAGGGAGTGGGATGGGAGGATACGGTGGGGTGCATTAGAGAATTATGAAGCTTAATACAGATCTGAGATATGAAAAACGGTGAAAATAAACATATTCAATTATAGTGATCACAATTAAATAAAGATTTAATGTAAGGACAGAGTACAGAATGATTTAGAATCTTAGTACTAGGGAAGGAAGATACAAAACAGGTGTGATGCATTGGAAAGTTGGACTGCTATTAACAAAGAAAGTAGATGGATTGGATTATCTTTAAACCATTGCAAAAAGGAATCTCGTTCGACTTGGCTACTACGACAAGGAATCGAAACCGGATTTGCCGCTCCTCTCGAACGTCCAATCGGACACGCTTCCCAGCCGATCTCAATTCCCAAGTGATGCTTAACACTGTTCGTTTCTCCTTTTGCTCGCAGCCTAACTGTATTCCACCGATGGTGCTCATCCGCATTGATGATTGTCGGTTGTGCCTGTTGAGGCGTGTCACAAAATTATCTGTTTGGTGTGTGTTCTAATGGACATTCCCAAAAGATAAAGCACAAAACATATTGATGTACGAACACAATGCGACGGCATGCATCATGATTCATAAGTCTATGTTTCCCTCTCACAGCACCATTCCAAAAGCAGCTGCCTGTGTTGTGATCTTATTGACAGCCTACGCATTAAACCACAGTAATGCCCCACAGCTTCTCTTAGCCTGGGTCAAATGGTGTATGAAGACACAGAATGTTCCACCAAGTCCCATTAAGTGTTCTTAGATGAGATGTGCAGATGTGAAGGGATAACGATGTTCTTGGTACAGAGTACGGCGGTTCTCCATTGCGTTGTTGAGAGGTGGTCGATTCCTCACAAATGTGTACACACCCTCAAACTGAAACCTTGCAATGTGATGACAGTGCATTGGCTGCTGCTGTTGCTCGATGCCAGTGCTGCAATAGCCAGTTACAGTCAGTGCATAATGTTGAGGTTCATCCTGAAAATGTATGGCTGCATTTATCAAAGCTCACCAACTCGCAGAATAATCGACAATTCATCACTAACATCAAGAACCTCTGCATAATATGGAAACTTGACTATAGTGTTCAACACAATGTACTGGATTAATCTTAGTCCATAACGCAATAACTTCCAATAAGTATATGAAATCTTCATCACAGCCTTCTTTCAGAGAACGAACAACTAAGAAACAGATCTACCTATACGTATTCCCCCAGAACAATGAAAAAGAACACTCCGAAATTGCGTCCATGCCAGTATTAAACAGTGGTTTTGGTTATTTATTTATTTATTTTAAATTTTTAATGCTTGTGTGCGTTTGTTGGCCGGGAAAACCTGTCTGGGATTGTTCGGCCCCCTTATTGCAAGGGTTTTTATTTGACGCCAGTGAGCGACTTAAGTGTCCATGATGAAGATGTTCAGATGTTTGTATAGCTTATGGGACGTAACTACGGGGTCATCAGTCCCTAAACTTACAAACTACTTATGAACTAGCTAATATTATGGACGGCACAAATATCCATGGGGGGATTCGAACCCCCGACCGTAGTGGCCGTGCAGACCGTGACTGGCGCGCCGCAGACCGCTTGGCCACCGCGGCCGGCTCGATGGTGAAGAAATGATGAGGACAATACAAAACATCCAGACCCCATCTGGGAATTGAACCCGGGCCCTCTGCGTGGTACTCAGTGCCGCTGTCCACTTTGTTTCGTCGGGTAGTTCGGTTCCTTGCGGGCGTAGGATCATTTTTGTTCTATGTCCATCGATGACTTCTTGGCTGTTTTTTTATTACAGAGAACGAACGCGCTGAGCCGCGTACACTGAGCTGCGGACGGCGGACAGTGATCTGAGATGGAACTACCCTGTCTTCTGTCTGCCCTATCCTTTCCTACACTATACTACCCTGTCTAATTCCACCACCTTCCACAACCTGCAATAGCGATTTACAGCTCAGACCTGGAGCAAACGAACTGTAGGAGTTTGATGTCCAGTTTTATTTCTCTTCACTGTCATTTGTGCCACTTGCCTAAATTCGTAAGCGGAGCTGAGAGCTTGTGGTAGTTCGTTCAGAACTCGTATTATCTTCTGAAGGTTTACCTTTCCATCATCGGACAAAGTGGTAAACAGATTTTTGTACGCGTGATTATTAACTAAACAAGCATAAAGAACAAAGGCCATTATCGCTTGTTATTTCAGCGGGCAGCCATATGTACCAGCGGTGTTTAACTACCAAACGCGCGCCACTTGCCTCCAGTCGCAGCCTCCGTACCCTAGGCATGTTGTTGCTTCAGAGCAGCAATCAAGCAGCACGAATCAATTACTTTCAATTTGCTCGCTCTCGCAGCGACCCAACAAAACGCATATCGGATCTCGAGTGTATGTAATATTTTGAGTTCGAAGGGACACAGATATCTTAGGTAATATCTACATATTACTCCGCAAGCCAGAGGACAGCGTACTATAAATTGTCTGTTCCAGGGTTACTCACTTTCTATCGTGTTCCATTCGGATATGTAGCTCTGGAAAATGGCTGTTTAGATGCTCGCCTCTGTAGCTGAGTTTCCAAAGATTAAGAAGTGTCACGCGACATCCGCACAGGCTTAATGATAAAAACTGAGGAAGATACAGAGAGACGAAAAAGTAGTTTGTATAGATGGATGCTTGGCGGATAACCAAGGTTCGTGTGTGTGTGTGTGTGTGTGTGTGTGTGTGTGTGTGTGTGTGTGTGTGCCGTTTGTTCCGAAAGAACAGACGCCACATGTATATATAACGTCTGTTCTTTCGGAACAGACGCCGCATGTATATATATAATATGCTAGTAATGGGCAATGATCCTTTCGTTAGTGGGAAGGGGTGGGCAAATTTGGGGCCCATACTCTAACGGAAATTAGTTTCAAAACTACGAGTTTCATACTGTGGGCAGGGTAAAGCTGGGAATTTGTATCTGACGGGAGGAGTGCTTAGGTAGACCTTGCAGGAGCTGTGATCACTGTGTCCTGACTTGTGTAGTGGTCAGCGCAACTACCTAGCAAGCAAGAGACCCGGGTTCGAATCCCGGCTGGGTACGCATTTTCACTTTGCCCATTCGCAGTTGATGTCATATAATAACAACTGTAGGATCAGAAGTGACGTCTGTTCTTTCGGAACAGATGCCACGTGTATATATTGCTGTACCCATTGCCAATAAAGTTTTTCGTGTAACTATGTTGTCTTTGTAATAAGAAAATGGAGGTTGGTTGGATTTTGGCATTTTAAAGGGAACTACTGCTAGGTCATCAGTCCCAAAAGGGGGGGAGAAACTTACTTTCTGGATCGCATCGTGTATTCTTCACATGAATCTACTAACTTTTATACGTAAAATATGCTAAGTATCTCTGTTTAAAAACTGTTGTGGTTGTTGCACAAATTGCCGACAACGCTTTAGTAACAGATGTGAAGTTTATTACAAATAAATGAATACCCAAACGAAGATGACGTACAAGGAGACTGATAAAGTCAAAACATCGTGCGTTAAAAATTCAAAGGTCCATTGCTGTCCGCGAGAATTTGTAAATGTCAATATGTGAATAAGTCTTGTGGCAATGTACAGTGTAGCTTCGTCCAGAATAGGAGAACTGGATCTGCTGGATCGCAGCACTGCTGATTGTCAGCACGCACCAGATGCACCGTCTCTCAGGCCGTGGGCGGCGACTATTTAACTTTGCTTCGGTTGATCAGTTTGAGATCGTAATGGATGGCCTCTTGCGCGATTGTAGGAACACTTGTTGCCAACTGCCTGCGTCCCGTGGCCATATCGATATTAGAGTAGTAGACTTTGGTTACCTCACAATACGCGCTACTCCAAATATGCTATTTAACACGATTTTTATTGAATAACAATGTTTAATTAATTCCTGCTATTTATTTTTTATTGTCTAAAATTTATCGCTTTAAAAGTCATTTGTCACTTTGTCTCTGACACTAACTTTTTCTTAAAATCATCCGTACTTGTAAACACGTGGAGTTTACGTAAAATCAGAGTGTTCTTTGTATTGGTCCCAACGATTACCTATCGTTGATTCTACGATTTCATTGATTTGTTTCTAGCATGAAACAACTGAGACTCTCTCTCTCTCTCTCTCTCTCTCTCTCTCTCTATATATATATATATATATATATATATAGAGAGAGAGAGAGAGAGAGAGAGAGAGAGAGAGAAATATATATATATATATATATATATATATATATATATATATATATATTCGTTTAGTCGATTCCGACTCTTCGTGACCCCATGAACCAAAGCACGGCACTTTCCTATTTTCTCCTGTAGACTTTCCAGGTCGGAACACGTTGCTTCTGTGATGTCATAAATCCACCTCATCTTCCCCAGCATTAATGTTTTTATTTTATTTTTTAATTATATTTTTCCCTCAATGAGGCATGTCTTCGCATTATGCGTCCAAAAAAGGTCAGTTTTTGTTTTAATATTAGACCTTCCAGGGAGCCACCTGGTTTTATTTGCTCTAATATAGATCTGTTGGTTCTCTTTGCCGCCCGTGGAATTCTAGACGCGGCGGAGCGGCCGAGCGCATTGAGGCGCTATGCTACGATACACGAGGCCGTTCGGGAGTTCGAATCCCCCTAGGGCATGGATGTTTGTGCCGTCTTTAGAATAAGCTAGTTCGTAAGTAGTTTGTAAGTTTATGGACTGATAGCCCCGTAGTTAAGTCCCATAAGCTTTACAAACATTTCGTATGGAAATCTAAGAATTTTCCTCCAGCACCACAATTCAAAAGAGTCAAATCTTCGCTGTTCAGTCTGTTTAATGGTCCAGATCTCACATCCATACATCACAATTGGGAAGAACATAGCCTTCACAGTACGTATCTTTGTTGCTAAAGTTGTCTCTGGACCATATAATCTTTTCAAAGTTTGACATCGCCTTTCTACCTAGCAACAAGCGTCTCTTGATTTCGGGGCTACAGTCGGCATCTGGGAACCGAGATAACTGAACGTGGACACTACCTTCACGGATTCTCTTTCTATATCACATGAATTAATAGGTTTAGCTGCCATAATTTTTGTTTTCTTCACATTTAGCCCGAGACCGGCCTTTTCACTTTCGGTTTTTACCTTCAGCAAGACATTCTTTTAACTCTTCTTCACTTTCTGCCAGCAATATGGTATCATCTGCATATCTGAGGTTGTTACGTTTATTCCAGCTATTTTAATTCCTGTCTCTTCTCATCTATCCTGGCATTCCTCATAACGTGCTCTGCAAACAGATTGAATAAGAACGGAGACAATATGCAGCCTTGTCGGACCCCTTTCTGAATATTTATCCATTTATTTGTGCCATACAAAGTTCTCACCGTGGCTTCTTGGTCAAGGTATAAACTCCGTATCAGATGAACTGGTACTTCCATTTTATTGAGTACGTCCCATAATTTGTTGTGATCGACGCAAAGGCTTTGGCATAATCAATAAAGCAGATACACATCTTTCTGGAATTTTGTTGCTTTTCCACAAGCCACCGAATGTTGGCAATTTGATATCTGGTTCCTCTCCCTTTTCTAAACCCAGCTTGTTCTTCCGGCAGCTCTCGATCTAGATATTGGCGGAAGTCTGTTTTGTAAGATTTTCAGCATGACCTTGCTAGCATGCGAGGTAAGTGCAGATGTTCGGTGATTTGAACATTGTTTAGAGATTCCCTCCTGTGGAATCGGGCCACTGCTGCCTGCTCCATACTTTCTGACATTTTGAATGCAGTACTTTCATTGCATTTTTCCAATGATTTTAAATAATTCTGCTGATATTCCATCATGTCCACTAGTTTTGTTATTAGCCATATTTTCAAGGGCCCACTGGACTTCGCTCTCCAAAATATCATTCCAATTCTTGCCTGGAATTTTCCTTTAATTTCTCTAATTTTCTTGTAAATATCCCTTGACCTCCCCATTCTGTTACTATCTTCAACTTCTTTGCACTGTTCATTACAGAAGATATTTTTATCTCTTCTAGCTAATTTCTGAAACTCTTTTATTTAATTTAAACATAGCTGAACTGTCGCCTTTGATTTTTGCTTTCCTTCGTTCTCCAACTTGCAATGCCTCAGCCGATAGCCATCTGGCTTTCTTGCTATTCTTTTTCTTGGCTATGTGTTTCCCTGCGGCCTCCTTGACATTATTGACTACTTCTGGCCACAGCACTTGTGAGCTTTTGTCTTCCAGCTCTAATACATTAAATCTGTTTCGAATCTCTACTGTATAGTCAGAGGGTATGACTTAAAGTCGTATCTGCAAGATGGAATAGTTTTCGCTACTTTCTTCAGTTTCAGCATAAATGTAGCAATTAGGAGCTCATGATCTGATCCGAAGTCAGCTCCCGGTCTTGTGTAGCTGACTGAACCGCACTCTTCCATCTCTGGTTACAAAGTATGTAATCAATTTAATTGCGGGTTTGATCGTCTGATGAAGTCCAAGTATATAGGCGTCGTTTTGGTAGCTGAAACAATGTATTAGTAATTACCAACGAATTGTCTTGGCAGAACTCTAGGAGTCTCTGTCCTGCTTCATTTGCTGTACCAAGACCAAATTTTCCCGTTACACCCTCTACAATCTGATTTCCCACTTTTGCATTCCAATCTCCAACTATAAAGACGATATCCTGTTTTGGTGTCGACAGCAGTATTCCTTGTAAATCTCCATAGAACTGGTCAATGATTTCCTTTTCAGCATCAGTGGTTGGCACATAAACTTGAATTACTGTGATGTTAAGGGGCTGATCTTGAAGTCTGATAGACATCAATCTATCATTTTTATAGTTGCATCCCATTACAGCTTTACCTACTCTATCACTAGCTATGAAGGCTACTCCATTACTTCTGTTGTTTGCATGTTCAGAAAAGTATATCCTATGGCCATCTGAAGCAAATTCTCCCATGCCAGTCCACCTCGTTTCACTTATTCCCAATATGTAGGTGCTAATTCTCTACATTTCTCTTTTGACTATGTTTAATTTTCCCTGATACGCGGGTTCAATCCCTGCCAGGTCCTAGGCTTTTTGTCTGTCAGTTTCCACTTCTTTCACCTCTGGCAGTGTTGTTAATGTGAAAAATATCGAGTAGCACCGTGGTTCGGAGCTCACATTAAACTGTAGGTCCCCCTATAACTGGCAGGGTAAGTCAGTTCGAATTTCGGAGGAAGGCAACGGCATACCACCTCCAAACAGGGCCATGCCTAGTAAAGCACTGTGGTGATCAAACCAATCTTAGGACTGGTTACATTCCATGTTCTTATGCAGTGCTTCTCTTTGCAGCATCTTACTCTTCTTGAAGCTTTCCTCAACCTGCCCCCCCCCCCCCCCCCCGGAGATCCGATTAGGGAAGTCGAAATTCCGGAACATTATGAGCTGAGCGAAGCCCTGGGGTTTTCTCGGAATATTTTCATCGGTGGTTTCCCATTGCCTTCCACTGACCTTCAAATCCTGTCTCCTCACCGACTCTGTTTCTCGCTGGGGTTGGTTACCCAACCTTCTGCTGAGTTGCTCACAGGGTCACCACGTGTAGGTAGGAATTTTGACAACTGAGGTGACAGAGGCTGCGAGAACTCTCTTGTTGAGTTCTTGTAATCGTGTATCACCTCCATTTTATGTCACAGTCTCCCGGTGTTTGCAGAGACCCCCACAGGTCATTTCCTCGGCGCTATAAATATTTACCTGTTAATATATTTTCACGACAGGGCACCGTGGCACGAAAAACAACAAATATCAGCAAAGCGGGGAAATTGACCTAGTCAGAAGCATGACATTTAATACCTCAGCCAAAACTGAGAATAGAATGAAAAATTCGTATGCATTTTTGTCAGAACGTCATCGTACGAGGAATGTACAATGAATATTCAATAAGTTAAGGAGGATTTGATCTGATTTTGGAATAACAGAAATAACACGGTACATCATGGCTAAATGACGATCAGTAACATCATTAATGAAACAGGGCGCCGCGGCTCAGCGCGCCCGGTCAGGGGGCTGAACGCCCTCTGTAATAAAAAAGCTGAGCCAACCATTCAACGAACAAACTGAACGAATGACCACGAACCATTGATCTACCAGATGGGGAAAAAAGATCTTCAATTGAGTCGACATATTTCAAAATGACTAGAAATAATTGCTTTTTTAACTTTCATTTCTTTATTTATACATTTTTTGGTGAAATTCAAGCCTATTTCTTGTTCCACAGAGGATATTGTTCCATGCTTTACAAAATGCTAAAAACTAATAGAGACAGGAGCCGCTAAGAAAACCCGTATTGTAAACAGATTGTAGAGGAGTATTGGTTTCTTCCATAAAATATAAAAAAGAAAGAAAAATTATTACCGAAAGGACTGCGTAATGGTTAATGGTTAGAACGCTGGACTAGCATTCGGAATAACAAGTTTTTTTTTTTTTTAGAATGCTTAGCTATCGTGCAAACACTGCACTGCGTCTTTAAGCTGTGAGACTTTTGTTGGACTGGGCGTGAGGTGAAAAGGGGTGGCCAGTACTACAGTACAACTTTCCCAAGGAAAAAATTGAACTGGTTCTGTGATGTTCTCTAATGTTTACGAATATTCTCGAATGTTCTAGAACACGTATCATGTTGATCTACTCTCCGGCAGAATTATCTTAACCGCTGAGTTTTTTTAACGTAGAAAAGACAGATGGACAACAACTCGCAAGAGTGTACCCGCTTACAGAAGGAAACCACATAAACATATGGTTACTTCGGTTCACACCCCACCAGCGTAGTAAAGAAACATTGTGCCCGGCTTGTACTTGGATGGGTGTTGCTTGAGAAAACAAGTGATGTGTAAATCGCCGAAGCGGCGCCCAACTGCAACAACTTCACCAGGAAGTTGTGTCCTATGACATTATTGATATAACAACGAGCGATCGCGCCATCAAACAATTTTAGTAATAAAAATCTACACAATTCAACAAATCATCGTACTCAGGATGTGGTATCAGTTTAAAAAAATTAGAAATATGAACCAATTTAACAACAGTATAACAACCTCACAAGGCAGTGACATTAGCGTACAATACGACTGTCAATGTAACAAGCTGTCCACCCAGATAATGAAAGTGAATGGGATGTCGTCTTATGCCTCTCGGTGTCACTCGGAGGCGGTCATGTGCTCTCCCGTGGGTTCAGCAGGCTATCCAAACTGGGAGCTACTGCTATTCGGTCATGTAGCTCCTTAACTGGCACCACGAGGTCGAATGCACCACATAGTTGCAAGTAGGCGCAACAAACAAAAATCTGTGGCGGTATCAGGATTCAATCCACGGTCCTGCACATAGCAGCCATCTACAGCTGCCTAGGCGGGTTGACTACAAATAATCCACATGGGCAAACATGCCAGTGTTGTGCAATAAATTTAAAATAACAGTAACCGTAGGTTGGCTATCCACAAAACTTATTCGTCCTAGCAACCAAGATCGCTTACAAGGGATGGCCTTGCGGTTTGAGGCACCATGTCACGGATTGCGCGGCAGCTCCCGTCGGAGGTTCTAGTCCTCCCTCGGGCATGGATATGTGTGTGTGTGTGTGTGTTGTCCTTACAATAAGTTAGTTTAAGTAGTTTGTAGATCTAGGGACCGATGACAACAAAGTTTGGAAAGTACGAGGCGAGATACTGGCGGAAGTTGTGAGGCGGCATCGTGAGTCGTGTCGGGATAGCACAGTCGGTAGTGCTCTTGCCCGCGAAATGCAAAGGTCCCAGGTTCGAGTCCCGGTTCCGGCACACAATTTTAATCTGCTAGGAAGTTTCAGGTTTACAATTGTTTGAACATCCAATAGCAAAACACCACGTTTAAAAAAAAATAGAATACGCTGTGAACAAGTGGAATACTAAAGAAATGAGCTCATTAATTACCCTTTTTCCATTTCAGAAAAGTAATGAAAGAATTATAATACAACTGAATCGTGTCATTTTCAGCCAGTCCTTTTTTTATACCTACACTCAGACTCTTCAAATTTCAGTATAGTTTTTAATGTAATATATACGTTAGCTGTAATAGTTATTTCCAATTTACGCGACATATCTAAATGCAGATATTTTCTTTCCTTTCTTTCAGAATTCGAACTCGAACGAGCGTTCTTCCTGCGGATGAAATGCGTGCTAGCCAAGAGGAATGCCGGCCTCACAACGGGAGGCTACAAGGTCAGTAAAGAGTTTTTTTAATTTATTTTGTATCATTAATTTATTTACCGCAGCAAGATAAGGGCGATCAAACACCAACTTACATCTGACTAGATATTCTACACAATTTCCATTACACTCATTAGAACAACCATGTATTAATTACATTTTACGTAGAACACAACATTTAGAAGTTACTATAGCGGAGAAGATAAGAAATAGATTCGTTCATAAAAAGTGCAACGATACAGAGAAATTACTGGCAGGTAGATTTAAACCAAGAGCCCTAGCGGGAATGGATCTGAGACGAAAGGTGGAAAAGATGGAGAGAGAGAGAGAGAGGAGGGGGAGGGGGAGGAAACAAAAACATGATAAAGCACAATTATTAATCCAATGGGCCCGCAGGGTAGAAAATTTCTCTTAGAGACATGATATAAATATACCATTGTGCTGGTATTTTTACGTTTTTTTATTATATTGTTAATGGTCCATTTCAGCTAATGTTCCATCTTTAGACAATGTGCGAAATGTACATAAAATTTTACATGTCATTCACCGTTTTATCGTTATGTAAATACACTTTTAGTGATCGGCCTATTTTTGATACACAAAACTTGTAATTACGTTCATTTCATATCAGTGGGCAATGTGAAACTATCATATAACAATAAGATGAGCTTTAGTTACACACTTATCTTTATTTATATTTTTATTTGACGTTTTATCAACAAATTTGACAGTTTGCTGTTTTGACAGTTGTCCAAAGGTGTTATATGGTTACAGTTACTGGGGTATTTTCGACTGTATGTATGATATTTACGGTGGATGTGTCTGTAACCTATAGCTGTGATATCTGGGGCGTTATGTCTATCCGTTATCTGTGGTAAACGTCATGTTGTGACAGTTGGCCAAAGATGCTATTTGGTTATGAAAGATAAGTTTGAAACTAAAGCTCACCTTATTGTTATATGACAGCGTACCATTGCTCACTGGTGACATATGGACTGAAGTACAAATTTTGTGTATCGAAAATAGGCCTATCACTAAAATTCTATCTACATAAGAAACAAATGATAAAGGCTATGTAAAAATTTTATGTATGTTTCGCAGATTGTCTTAAGATGTACATGTACATTGATACATGACAATATAAAAAAAATCTAAGAAATAGCAGCGCATTGGTATATTTATGTAAAGCACAATTACTTAATCTAAGGGGGAAAGAAGCTACATTACTGACTGAGAACTGATAAGGGAACGAAGTGAAACGGAGGGATGATGGGAGCACTGATGTACTGTTAAGCACAGCGACGGGTTGTTTGGGGAAGGAAATCGGCCGTGCACCATTTTGAAGGAACCATCCCGGAATTTGCCTGGAGCAATATAGGAAAACCACTTCCTTCCGATTGCGAGTCCAGTTTAGCAACCACAATGCTCTGTACGGTGATCAGTTTGTGGCACCGTCACTTGGATTGCGAGGTACTGACGTAGAAAGTATTTTAGAATGAGACCGTTTAACAATTTCTGACAAACTTTAACCATATTTACAAACCCATTCCAAAATTTTTCTTGCTACATGATTGAAGTTGGATACTTAACACAGTAACTTGTATGCAAAGCAGTCGCTCCCAACCTTTCTTTAGTCGACCGACCATTTTGATTTCTTTGTTGTGAGCAAGGACCACAAGGTTCAGGAAAACTAAATGGTGTCAATCTAAAAATAATCTTTTAACATTTTCGATAAACTCAAAACTAATACATATTGACATTACTATTATAATAGAAACTGTTAGTAGAAAATTAAATTCGATTTGCAGCAATGTGATTTTAGAACTTTCGTCATATTTTCAAGTTCACGATCCGTAAACCTAGGGCTAACACTTTTGTTCAAAGCTACACGCTTATCATCATTTACTCTAGATTCCTCTATATAAGGAGGAATCCCGTGGTCACCTAAATACGTCGTGGAGAAAGTTGTAAGATAGCGGAAGGTGATTTTCCAACTGTTACTGCATTATTTTGCCTTTTCACAAACAAAACTGCCGAAGGGGATGAATTCAGATGCGTACTTAGAGTTTCTATCATTTTGGAATTCAATAAGCATTCACAAGTTTAGGAGAAAAAACTGTTTGTAAACCTATGGGACTTAACTACTGTGGTTATCAGTCCCTAGGCTTACAAACTACTTTAAACTAACCTGAAGACAACATACACACTCATGCCCGAGGGCCGGCCGCGGTGGCCGAGGAGACTGAGGCGCTCCACTCACGGTCTGCACGGCCACTACGGTCGGGGGTTCGAATCCCCCCTCGGGCATGGATATTTGTGCCGTCCTAGTTCGTAAGTAGTTCATAAGTAGTTTGTAAGTTTAGGGACTGATGACCCCGTAGTTAAGTCCCATAGAGTATACAAACAAACATGCCCGAGGAAGAACTCGAACCTCCGACGAGGATCAGCCACACGCTCCGCAGCAAGGCGCCTTGGAGCGCTTGGCCATTCGACCGCGGCGAGTCTGGGAGACAAATGAATATATTTCAATGGTGCCGATGTTATCTACTTCTGTTATAAGGTTGCCAAGTTATCGTGGACACACGGTACAATTGAATGAGGACGCGACAAGAAACGAATAATTTAAAATGAATAAACGTTTGAAATTTTATATCTTTCACTGACCAAATTTCAGCTTTCGCGGACCAGTTGTGGTCAGCGGCCTACGTGTTGGGAACCACTGATGTTAAATTATCAATTTCTAAATATTCAAACATCTCGACTGTCGCTTTTTTTCCGATTGGTGTCTGGACATGTCCGAAAGGGCAGACATGTTGTCAATAAAAGTAATGAGAAGCTGGAAGCTGTTTTCTTCGTGGGAATTCTAGTCTTTACCGAATGCTGCTTTACTGATATGTTTGGAAATTGTCGGAGGTCATAGGGACGAGCGAAATATTCCTGGACGTGTCGAGATTATTTTGTAGCAGACGAAGTTCCCATTCAAATCTACATCCAAGTTCGCTTTTATCATTTATCACGGTAAACGGCTGCTCTCTTTCTATTTACCAGTGGATTGCAGTGTTTGCAGCGCGGAAAACCAGTCCCGGCGGGCGGGGGCGGGGGAGGGGGTCTGCAGCCGTGCCACAGACAACGTGGAAGCGAAGGTGCGTGGCGCTGTAACACAACTATTGTGGGAGGGACCAGGAGAGGCCGTGCAAGATAAACGGAGGGGAGGGCGGCCGCCAGGTGAGACGTATCGCGGCGGGCGGCGTGTTTGTACTATTTCATTGAGCGCGCCAGGAATGCGGCTCAATGTATGCGCGCGCAGATCCGCGCCGCTGAGCGCTGCTCGGCATTCGCCGGCACGGCCCAGGTGCGCACTCCCACACGCCGCGCGCCGCCCCCACCGCCCCCGCGCAGCACCGCTTTCCCTCCGCTGCCCCGCCCCCCGCCCTCTCGTGTGCGCTCACATACACGTCACTGCTTTTCCGGTCGCGTCCGCGAAACGGCAACGGGCCGCCAAAGGCGACGTTCTGGCTTCGAGTCCCGGCCCGGCACGCTTATGCAGCCTGTCTACCCGTTTCAGTAACCGTATCTACACAGACCGAACCGAACTTTTGCATCACAATAGTTCCACGATATTCTATAATATGGCGAATTCGAACAGACCGCAGTTATTAGACTCGAAGGGCATGAAAGGGAAGCATCAGTTGGGAAGGGAGTAAGACAGGGTTGTAGCCTTTCTCCGATGTTATTCAATTTGTACATCGAGCAGGCGGTGAAGGAAAGCAAGGAAAAATTTGGAATAGGGATTAAAATTCAGGGGGAAGAAATAAAAACATTGCGTTTTGCTGATGATATTGTAATTCTGTCAGAGACAGCAAAGGACCTGGAAGAGCAGTTGAATGGAATGGACAGCGTGTTGAAGAGAGCGTATAAAATGAACATTAACAAGAGCAAAACAAAAATAATGGAATGCGGTCTTAGAAAATCAGGCGATGCTGAAGGAATTAGAGTAGGTAACGAAACAATGAAGATGGTAGATGAGTTTTGTTACTTGGGTAGTAAAATAACATGCGATGGTCGCAGTACAGAGGATATAAAATGCAGAATGGCAATGGGAAGAAAAGCATTTTTGAAAAAGAGAAATTTGCTAACATCGAATATTAATTTAAGGGTAAGGAAGTCTTTTCTGAAGGCATTTGTGTGGAGTGTTGCCTTGTACGGGAGTGAAACATGGACGATAAGCAGTGCGGACAGGAAGAGAATAGAGGCTTTTGAAATGTGGTGCTACAGAAGAATGCTGAAGATTAGGTGGGTAGATCGCATAACTAATGAAGAGGTACTAAACAGAATTGGTGAGAAAAGGAATTTTTGGCATACCCTGCTTGGTAGGACACATTCTTAGACATCGGGGAATCGTGAATTTGGCATTGGAGGGAAGTGTGTGGGGTAAAAATCGCAGAGGGAGACCAAGAGACGCGTATAGTAAACAGATTCAAGTGGATGTGGGTTGCCGTTCTTATGAGGAGATGAAAAGGCTTGCTCAGGATAGAGTAGAGTGGAGAGCTGCATCAAACCAGTCTCCGGGCTGAAGACCATAACAACAACAACACCTTCACATAAATTGAAAAACAAAACCCATTAAATCAGTGTTGTATTCAAACAGAACACGAAATAAATTTGTTATAATTGAAAACAGCGACCACCAACAAGTATGGTATACAAAATATTTAATTGTTCAAACCGTGACCGGTATAGGATTTTTTCTACGAGTACAAATTCATCTTCATTTTCAGATTGTGGATATGCTTTCCAACTGGGGCCTCGTTTTATGTTCGTTATTGTTTCGCTAACCTGGGATAGACAAAACATATCTTGTTTATTATTTTCTAAAGTTTACGTAACGTTTACTTATTTTTCGCCTTCATGATCACATTTCTAAAAAGTTTTTAAAGTTGAAAACAAATAAGGTGTGGCGAAAACTTATTTGTCGTGTTGTCTGTGACGAAGTAAATTATAAACATTAATTATAAATGCCTCAGGTACGGTTATCACAATCTCATTTTTTCATAAAATAACAACTGAACGGAATGGACAGTGTCGTGAAAGGAGGTTAGAAATGTTCAAATATTTGTAAGCCCTATTGGACCAAACTGATATGGTCATCAAAAAATGTTCAAATGTTTGTAAAGTCTATGGGACTTAACTACGGGGCTATCAGTCCCTAAACTTACAAACTACTTATGAACTAACTTAGACTAAGGACGGCACAAACATCCATGCCCGAGGGGGGATTCGAACCCCCGACCGTAGTGGCCGTGCAGACCGTGACTGGAGCGCCTCAGTCACCTCGGCCACCGCGGCCGGCGATATGGTCATCAGTCCCTAGAACTACAAACTACTGAAACTGATTTACACTAAGGACAACACACACACAGACACACACACACACACACACACACATTTCTTGTAGGCATGGAGAATGGTACAGTAGTTGGTCCCCATGTTCAGACTGTTAGTAGGTTTAGTCTACTTCAGACTTCCTTTTGGATGTTTAGTTGATGGGATTTCAGGTTTCTCATCGAATATTAGTCCAAAGTATGGTAGTGTTTTATTTAGGGCGATCGAGGACTGCCATTCTACGGCATTGACAAAAAACGTACAGTGAAAGAAAACGGTACGAGTGAGGTAGAAATGAAAGGGGAATATGGAGTTGCTACTGGTATTGTGCTTAAAATGCTTGCTTTTTCTCTTAGCAGTAAAGAGTAGTGTTACTTGTGTGTGTCAGGTGATCCACTGCTCGGGGTACCTGAAGGTGAAGCAGTTCACGCTGGAGTCGTCGCCGTACGACAGCTGCTACCAGAACGTGGGGCTGGTGGCGGTGGGCCACTCACTGCCTCCGAGCGCCATCACCGAGATCAAGCTGCACTGCAACATGTTCATGTTCCGCGCCAGCCTCGACCTCAAGCTCATCTTCCTCGACGCCAGGTTCGTGCCGGCTTTGCTCTCCCATTTAATCCTGATCACACCAATAACGTGCTATGCAACAAAAGATACATTGCTCGGCCAGGCGGAATGGCCGCGAGGTCTCACAAGACCACACGGGTGTCTGATTTTATATATTTTTTGTATTTATGGTACGTGAAGTTCAGAACTCAAATAACAATCAGCCAAAGCCATTCGACGTAATTATCAAACAATTCTCGAGAAATCGACCATTCAGTTTTGCAAGTAAACGTAATATCAATAACTATCTTAGGCCCGCAGCTCCGCTCGCGTGTTGGTAGATCAAATTACACGAAAAAATGCACCCGTTTCGAAGAATCCAATCACGAAATTCAACGATAATGACTGTAATAATATCACAGATCGATCACTTGATGTAATGCGCGAAACTTCAAATCGAGTTTTTTTTAAAGAGATGTAATAAAAGAAATTTCTTTTTTACTGCTTTATTTATTTATTCTTATATTTCCTTATTCGTATGCTTATCCTTACAGAGAAAGAGCTGAAGTCATTGTAGCACGCATAGACCAAAGATATGGCCTTTGGCATCACATTTCGCTATATGTAACCTCCTTGCTATAGAGTCGCAAACGTCATCGCTGGCCTTCTGTGCGAATTTTTTTAATAATTTGACGACTTTGAACCACCATATCTTCCACCCCCTTATAGCCATCGGCATGGAATTGCTATGGTGTAAACGGGAGACTTCGGACAACAATTACACATAGACCATTCGTTTGCGTTCAGTAGTTTTCGCTGCAGAGCAAAATATTAACACACAAACACACGTAGAATTTTATATACACCGATAACCTTCCAGCCCAATATACTCCACCCTTTTATCATTATCTACCCTCAGGTAACAATGCAACCAATAAAAGCATTTTCAGAGAGTAAATATAATTTTCAAAGAGGAATTATTGTTCCGCATTTCGCGTTATATTCTTCAAATTACTAAATATCTATCAGATCGCTATAAAACCGTGCCTAAAACCTTCCTCAGGTATAAATTAGTAACTGTACAAATATTTAAGTCTCTGCGTCTTCTCGTTCGGATGTGATAAGCGTACACCGAACAGACATTCACATTAATATATGTAGATAAACAGCTATCCGATCGCCATAAAACCGTGACTAAAGCCTTCCCCGGGTAGACATTAGTAACTGTACAAATTTTTAGCTCTTTATGTCTTGTGGTTCAGACGTGATAAACGTACACCGAACAGACATTCACATTTGTAGATATAGATTAAGATTATAACAGTTGCAGCATCTGTCGGTGTATCTCAGGGGGGGGGGGGGGGGGTAGCGTTCTGGGCTTTAAACCATAGGGTCGGTGCTTAGAATCCCACCGTGACAGGTTTTTTTCCGTTGTCTTCCAATACTTACACGGTTTTCATATCTAACCCTTCACTGCGTTGATAAGATAAGATGTTTGTATAGCTTATGGGACCGAACTACGGGGTCACCAGTCCCTAAACGTACAAACTACTTATCAACTAGCTTATCCTAAGGACGGCACAAATATCCATGCCCGAGGGGGGATTCGAACCCCCGACCGCAGTGACCGTGCAGACCGTGACTGGAGCGCCTTAGCCCCCTCGGCCACCGCGGCCGGCTCACTGCGTTGCTTTGCACATCTGCAAAGCGAAGTTTTAACTCTCTTTTCATCATTGACCTGACGTTTAACACTGGAAACTGCCTTGCAGATGATCAGTGCTGTCTTATAAAGTTAAATGAACAGATTTTGCCAGTAGAATGCGCCACAGTCCTCGCTGACATGACAATGTGTATTGCTCTTTGTAGCATTTTCAGACCAGCACATAGAGCTAGTCCTCTCTTTTGATGATCATTTTTATAGCTGCAAGCAGGAACTTTCGTGGATTACGTATGTCCATTTCACACGGTTTTGCATAGGTGCAAAGTGGTAAGTATGAATAAATTTGTTAAGTTTCACGCTTGCATAAATGCAAAGTGTAAGAAATACACTTTTTTCGATAATTTAGATTGTGTAATTTTTGACATTTTTCTTGTCACCCTTGAACAAAGTCTAATACGAAAAAAAATGATTTGCGGTTAAAAAAAAAGTGTGTGATGAAGGGCTAATGGTAATTTTTACGAAAAATGCACGTACTTTTGTTTATTCGTATTTTTCTATATTCTACACAAGGTTGTTAATAATGATGGTTTCAATCAAAAAACATAAGTTATATATATTTTTTTACAGTTTTGGCTTCGCTATTAGTTGACGACGGTTGTCTTTGATCGTTCATTTTGTGAAGAGCTACGACGCTGTTTTTGGAAAGTAATCTCCATAGCTACTAATGGCTTTCCAAGCAGCTAACCAACTAAACCATCGTTTTAGCTGACGCCAAGATGTTCCGCTCGTCTACATACGCATAAAAAAAACTGACACAACACGTGAAATTAAAGATTCCAAAATGTTTTGTATAACTTGAATTTCAAATAGTATAAATTTGTTTACATCCTCCATTAAGTAAACATTATTGAGAATATAGACAATTACGAATAAAAATATGCACATTTTTCGCAAAAATTACCATTATATATGAAAATTGTGTAAGTATTCGAACAGAAAGACGGCGACCCCATCTTAAGTATTGCCCAAGTGTTTGTGTTCCCACCAGATCAGTTTAAAGGAAGATATAGAAGCAGTTCAGAGGCGGGCGGTAGATTCGATCAATGCGCGAGTTTTACTGAAATGCTTCAGGAACTCAGATGGGAGTCACTGGAGGGAAAGCGACGTTCTTTTCGAGAAACACTGTTGAAGAAATTTAGAGGGCCGGAATTTGAGACAGACTACAGAACGATTCGACTCCGACAACCTACATTTCGCGTAAACACCATAAAGATAAGATCAGAGAGATCAGGGCTCGTATGGCTGCATACAAGCTTTCATATTTCCCTCGCTCTATATGAGAGGAAAGCAAGTAACCAGTAGCGGTACTGAATACTCTCCGACACGCACCTTTGAGTGGACTGCAGAGTAAGTATGTAGATGTAGATTCGAACCACCGAGTCTATGGTTGTAAGGCCAGAATGCTACCACCTACCTACACCAACAGATGCTTGAAGTGTTTTAATTATTGGTACTGCCATGTACTTGCAAAATTTCGAAGACCATTTTCTCGAGAATTTTTGAGAGTTGCGACGAATGGCTTTTGCTGATTGTTATTCAAGTTCTGAACTTCATGTACCATAAATAAAAAATAATTCTAAAATCCAGTACCCATTTGGTCTCCTTGTAAGGCGAAATGCCACGGACTTAGCGGCCGTTCCTGCTGGAGGTTCAAGTCCACCCTTGGGCATGGGTGTGTGTGTGTGTTTTCCTTACAGTAAGTTAGGTTAAGTAGTTTGTAAGTCTAGTAACTGATGACCATAGCAGTTTGGTCCAATAGAGCTTACAAACATTTTAACAATTTGACATGAAACTTAAAAACATTCTTAGAAATGTACAGGATATCATTTCGGCACAACATTGCCATCGACAATCCGTGTACGAGGAGAGATTACTCAGCTGATACGTCAATCAAAACTCGCATTTTAGTTTTGGTTCCTTGTGAGAAGATCAAGTTATGCCGTGCCAGAAGGAGAAACGTCTACCATCACGAATAGAAATTCTACATCGAGGCGAACGTGAACTGCGCTGTTTAAAGTTCAGTGGTATCGCTGCTTCCTTTCTTCAGGACCCCAAATTTGTCGTTTGAATATGTCTCAGTAGCTTTGAATTGGATTGTGGTTTTAGGAATACGGTGCAAAAACCTTCTCAAGATAAATGCCGGGATGATTCCACGAAAAAGGAAACGGTAGATGTCTTTCTCCAATCCTAGCTCGTGGTCTGCCATTAATCACCCTGTCGTCGAAGAGAAGTGAACTCCTTTGCTTCCATCTTCCTTTTGTTGTCAGTTTACAATCTGATGTGATAACCCTCTTCGATAAATTGTTGTAAGTATGTTGGGAACAACATCAGCGGTCGTTGTTTTTCTCAAGATATTACTTTTGTTTCTTTTAAACTTCCGCCGTATGGCATAACCTATTTGGTTCTGTTACTTAAAATTCTTCGAACCTTTCGCTCAGAGTGTAGTTAAAGATTCTCCGTATAATCGTATCTTTGTTATCAGTCGACAAACTGGTACTGTGTCGAACAGTTTTCGGAAACACAGAAAGAACAAAACTGTTGTTAACTTGCCTTTATTCCTTGCAAGACGTAAGTTGAACTATATATTTCATACGAGCTGTTCTTTCTCCTGCACCCATACTAGTTCCTTAAAATAAGTTCCTTCTCTTACATAACCGAGGCATTGAAGGATGGTAAATATCTAGGGCATATCATACTTTTAGTATCAACGTTTGTAATTAAACCGAGCAAGGTGGCGCAGTGGTTAGAACACTGGACTGACATTCGGAAGGACAGCTATTCAAATCCCCCTCCGACCATCAAGAGTACAGCTTTCCGTTATTTCCATGAATCATTTCACACAAATTCCGGCACGGTTCCTTTAAGAGGGCACAGCCGATTTCTATCCGCATTATCAAAAAACAGTCCGAGCTTGTGTTCCGTCTTTTTGTCGCTGGGACGTTAAAGCCAAATCTTCCTTTATTAATAGGGTGTCTGTTCTTTTTCGGACATGTCCGAAAAGAACAGACAACATATCGAGAATTATAAATATACCCACAACACGCAATGACAATTTCAATGCGGACGCGTTCAAACGCTCGATCCCTTGAGGGAATTCAGTATAGGCAGCGAGCAAGAGGAATCAAAACGCAGGGCGGCTAGACGTTGAGAATTTGGGTTGGATGGGAAGCGTGCCTGGATACCCTAACTGGTTAAGGCGACCGCATGCCCGAAACGGAAAATACGGGTTCGAATCCCGGTCCAGCACAAATTTTCAACTTTGTCGTTGAATTTTTTTCAACCCCTCGAAACGGTCGAAATGTTTCAATATTTCGATTCTCAAATCTTCCTTCCTTCTTGCAATTATTTACCCATAATTTAACTTTCCCTATTAACGTGGCAGCCGAGAATCTAACAAAGAATTTCCATCCGTTATGGTACTCTTTTTAATGATCTGCGTAACATTCTGCAGTTTCGTCTATGCCAAGGATATATGACTTATCTTGCTTTATTCGTAAAAACAACAGGTTTGGCCATTACTTAACACAATGAAAATGCTTTAGAATTATGTGTATTCAAGATTCATCTGGTTATTCCGATGGAGATTCTACCCTCTTTTGTTTTTCTGTTTTTCTATATTTGGGGAGTATTATTGAGCAATTGCGTTTTGAACTTGAACTGCCTCAAAGTGCAGTGACAAGTTTAATCAGAAACACCTATAAAATAAAACTGTAGATTTTCTGCATGAACAAGATTAAACTAGGACTCGAATTTCAGTTCTCCAGAATACAACATCAACTTATCGACGCTGTTTTACAGACTTGTTAACAACAACATTTAGTCATTTGGTTATTTCTTGGACGGAAGTGACAGTGCAGATTTTGAAATGGTATAGCATCAACAACAGTTATATCGATAGGAGACTTGATACAACAATGATTGTATAGCACTTCGCCGTAAGACTATCATTTTCAGGTGAAGTTAGTTTTGGCTGACCGAGAAAGTTACGATGTAGCTCGTTTCTAAAAACTTATCGGTAACAAATATAGCCACATGGTTAGAAACCGAAAACGCAACCTCATGAAAGCGAACGGAATTCCTACCGAAACCAACTGCGAAGTTTATTTCTGGCTCGGAATATATTCACGTTTCTCTAGAGAAGCTATGTATAGCGGTCAGAGTTACAGTTTTTCTCAGCGATATTTACACCCAGTGTCCAAACGAATTTTTTCTTCTACTAAAACATATACGATAGTCAAGTGATTTTCTGCTGTGATCTATCTACTTTTCTTTAATTAACACAATACTTCACATTCCATCAAGAAAAGTAGGAAAATGGCCATGCTCGAAATCAACAAACATATAACACAGACTCCTAGCATAGTACTAAATGATCAAATAAAGTTTCCACTTTCTCTTCTTTTAATATACGTTTCAGTGAAAAATAATAGATTAACGTTAAGAAATATGTATCGTCTTTTGTTAAATGTATCTCCAGACAAACAATTTTGCTCAAATGTTCAAATACTTGTGAACCTATTGGACCAAACTGCTTTGGTCATCAGTCCTTAGACTTACAAACTACTTAAACTAACTTAAGGACAACACACACATCCATGCCCCAGGGAGGACTCGAACCTCCGCAGCGCGGCGCATTAAGGCATTATTTTGCTCCCCTAATTTATTAGTAAAATTATTTCTGCAAGCATTTTATGTCACATTCCTATTTGAACATTTCATTATCTCATGTGTAACTCACTCATTGTTTTATCTGAACATACGACGCTGAGCTGTCACTTGAAAATGGCCTAAGAATCCGGAAGCTTGTTAGAGACCGAATAAATATAATTTGCGGAACATTAGGTGTTTCTTTCTTACTATTTTTATCACTTTCTCAAAATGTTTGTAAAGCTATGGGACTTAACTACTCTAGACATTAGTCCCTAGGCTTACAAACTACTTAAACTAGCATATGCTAAGGCAATACACCAATGCCCGAGGGAGGATTCAACCTCCGACGGCGAGCATCGGCGCGCTCCGCAGCTAGGCGCCTTAGAACGCTCGGTTACTTCACCGCGGCTTATCACTTTCTGCCAAGCAGCGATGGAAAAGTCAATTAATTGTTTATAACTATATTTAAGATAAGCAGAGAAGTTCACAGAATTCGTTTCAATGATTACGGCAGGGAGACGATACGTATTTAGAACATGATGAGCTATGTTATATTAAAATACGGCCAAAATTGGCTGTTAACTATAATTTATGAGGTTCTTCCATCAACAGAAAAATATTTATATTTACGTCAGAGTTGCGAGTACCGAAATAGTTACAGTCGTTTACAAAATTGTACTGTCCATGGATGAAGATAAACATTTTGCGCGTACAGATAGGATTCCTCTAATCCACAGAGACGTCTAAAGACACGTAGCGTGTAAACTAATGCGGGCAGGAAACTGCTAGGGATACGTGACAACAGAACTTAGAAATTTTGCGTTGGAGATCATTCCCAAGACAAACGGCAGAATCACACACATTATATTGTGGAAAGGAACATGGTCAATGATATGTAAAATTGCTTTCTACGTCACAAGTAGAACTTACGAGCCCCCAACCTTTATTAGGTTTTTGCAACTGAAACCGTAATTGGCGGTTTTTAAATTATAACGTACATCTTGGGATGTATGCTATTTCAAAGCAGCGGTACATTCAGCGTCTCTCGAAAACGATTCGTTTTTAGTACGATTTACTTACTGCGTTGGCCACACAAACCACAGTCGGTCTTTGGCCTCACCAATCAGCCTCTTTCAGCGTACTCCGTCCATGTAAACTTCTTCAGAAAGTCCCATCGTACTCACATCCCTCCCAGTCGTGGTCTTCCCCTTGGCCTTTTACAAATGTTCAAATGTTTGTAAGAGCTTATGGGACTTAACTACGGGGTCATCAGTCCCTAAACTTACAAACTACCTATGACCTAGCTAATACTAAGGACGGCACAAATATCTATGCCCGAGGGGGGATTCGAACCCCCGACCGTAGTGGCCGTGCAGACCGTGACTGGCGCGCCGCAGACCGCTTGGCCACCGCGGCCTGCGGTCTTTTACATCTGATACTTCTTCAACTACTTGCCTGATGTTCAAATGTTTGTGAAGCTTAAGGGACTTAACTCCCGACGGGGAATGGCCTCGCGCACCGGAGCATAGCGCCTCAATGCGCTTGGCCATTCCGCCGCGGTCCTTCCTGATGGTCTGGCTTTCTCGACGCATTACGTGTCCATACCAATTCAGTCTTTTTTCTTCGATTACTGCTAAGATGTCCATCGACTTGAATAACTCCTGAAATTCACGGTTCTTTCTTTTTATCTATTAATCTCCATCCATCACTGGCCCAAAAATCAGTCGGAGGACAGCATTCTCAAATGTCAGAAGTTTTCTTTCCATCCTTTGGGTAATAGACCATATAACACTACAGGTTGCATTATTGTCCTGTAGATGTTGGTCTTTCAGGATCTTGATAGTAGCCGAAACTTTAGTAGTTTTCCCATAGAAAACCTTGACCTGTTTCCTGCTTGTATCCGTGCTGTAATTTCCTGGTCTATCTCGTTCCTTTCATTGAGTGTTACCACAAGATCTTTAAAGTCTTTTACCCTTTTAGTAGGATTTGTTATACTAAATTGCGGGAAACGTCATATTGGTAGTTAAAAGTATCTAATATTTGATACTTTTCTTATTATAACTCGTGTAACACGTAAGTAATCCGTTTCAAAGGAGCAGCACATTGGAGACTTTTGAAAACGTGCCGTTTTAGTACGATTTGTTATGATTAATACTCAGTAAATGGTACATCGGTGGTTAATGCCTTTAGGACATTGTAAGGTCAAAGGTATATACAAGGGTTGGAACTTAAATAGTAGCAACACTGCTGTGGAGACACTATGCAGTGGACTCTACTGTTGCCGGCCGCGGTGACTGAGGCGCTTCAGTCACGGTCTGCACGGCCACTACGGTCGGGGGTTCGAATCCCCCCTCGGGCATGGATATTTGTGCCGTCCTTAGTTGTAGCTACTTCATAAGTAGTTTTTAAGTTTAGGGACTGATGGCCTCGTAGTCGGGTCCCATATGCTTTACAAACATTTGAACATTTTTTGATTCTACTATTGACGCTGACAGCACATGTTTTTGATATACGTACCTTACCTCCGAGTTACAATCGAGGGAAAAACAGTCACTCGTGAGCGAGCGGTCTAATGTAACGGTGTCACTATGTTTTCGAAACAGGAACAACGGAGTTGGATCAAGATAAAATGTGCCAGATGTCGTACAGCACGACATTGTCATCAAGGTCTTCAAGAGGTGTGCGCGGAATCGGCATTGCCGTACAAAACAGTGGCACATTGATAAAAGCCTTTAACGAAGGTCGGCAAACTGTGGCAGATAGTCAGTGCACAGTATTACTGTTCGTTTTTGGAGCATCACCTGCGATTAGCTTTGCGAAAGAAGTGGCAACACTTTCTGCGCAACCCACCCATCATTTTTCACGACAATGCGCGGGCGCATACAGCGCAAGATGTGGCTGCTCTTTTCGGTCGATGGGACTGGGGAGTACTCAAATGTTCAAATGTTTGTAAAAATATATGGGACTTAACTACTTGGTTATTAGTCCCTAGGCTTACAAACTACTTAAACTAAGTTAAACTAACCTAAGGACAACACACACACACACTTACCCATGCCCCAACTCCGACGGCGAGCAACCGCGCGCTCTTCAGCGAGGCGCCTTAGACCACACGGCTACTCCACCGCGGCTGGGAAGTACTGTACATCCACCATACTCCCCGGACGTAAATCCTTATGCCTTTGATTTGATTTTGAAGATGAAGGAACCACTTCGAGACATTCCCTTCAGAACTGTTCCAGAGATTCGACAGGCAGTAGACTGCTCCATTCGCACCATCAACAGAACAGGCTCTGCTAACGGTATACCACACCTCCATATTGCTGACAATGGGTTCTACACAACGCTGGTGACTATTTTGAACGACAATAACAGGTGGAAACATGTAACGCTTTTGTATAGGGTGTGAATAAATAGTTGCCACTATTTAAGTTCCAACCCTCGTATCTAAATAACTTACGGAAAGAGGCGGCAACGAACATCGTCACTACGTGTCCTGCAACCCATAAGTATTATTCTATTCACCTTCATGCTTACTAAATGTTTCTAAGATTTGCTTCTTTCTTAAACAGAAGTTATGGAATATTCAATGTTACGTATAAACAGAGCGCTCTCCGTTCAGGACTGACGTGTTTAGATTTTGCGTAAGTTTAAAGGAACATGCGCCAATGAATTGGAACATTGCTGTCCATTTCAAAGCCGAATTCGATGAGGAGCATATCTCGTGACGTACCAGCTTTGTTCAGAGTGTGTACAAACCGCGTTGAAATCAATGTTTGGCGTTCTTCGCCGCAAGAAACACGCCCCATGCGAGAATGGCTTCAAGATGGCGGCAGGAGACGTCGATTATTGCCATTTGGAAATGATTTTGCTGGAGGAAATTGGCAGAGTATGAGACAACGGAAATCCGCGGGGGAGGCCCGTGTGAAACTTGCGGTGGTCCGCCACCCACCTCCATGAAACGGGAGCCGCGTCATCTCTCGCGCACATAAAGATTGGGTTACGCATGGGGGCCTGGGAAGACACTCGATATTCTACAGCCCGCAAATAGCCTCTCGCCACAAGTAGCGCGGTCTCCGGTGTGATTTACCAGCGCCCCCTGCCGCCGCTGCGTACACACTCCCTGCACTAAACACGTTACCCGATTTGCGCTATTTCTGACAAATGCATGTTGCTTACGTAACGAAATGCGTCCAGCATTCACTTAGGACGCAGCGTTGCCTATTGGTATTGATTTTATATTTTGTGTACCTATCGTAAATCCATTCAAGCGAATGCTGAATTGTGCGTCCATAGGATGTATCGCCTTTCCTTGCTGTGATGATGGTCTTTGGAACCGGTAGCGATTGAAAATTAAGCCCTATTGGTACAGCTGATGATTAAGGCCGTGTTCAGACATGTGGGAATCGCGCGGTTTGAACCGCAAAATGACGGCCTGAGTGTTCAGACAGGGGCTGTCCGGCCACGGTTAGTTCAAATGTTTGTTGAAGTTATGGGACTTAACTACGGGGTCATCAGTCCCTAAACTTACAAACTACTTATGAATTAGCTAAGACTACAGATGGCACAAATATCCATGCCCGAGGGCGGATTCGAACCCCCGACCGTAGTGGCCACGGTTAGTAAGCGGTTGTCGTTCGCAGTGCGTAGCGGGAATTGACAGTGTCAAAATGGAAGTCGAAGAAGAAACATTGTTTTTATTCTGGCTGCTTAAAAGAAAGAAAGAGAGAGAGTAAGAAAAAGGAAGTACTGGGTGCATCCTATACTAAGTGATCGGCCCGTAGGCCTACATGGCCAATTCGTAACGGTGTATCCTACATTAAGAATATATGGAGAAAAATTCTATGAGTATTTGAGAATGTCAATAAATTCTTTTGATGAGCTACTTCAATTAGTCAGAGAAGATATTTCAAGTTCTGAAGCACACATGAGACAAAGCTATGATTCTATGTAGATTCATTTTACTAAAAATATTCTTTTTTTCCATCTTCTTCATCATTTCCAAATATATCCATCAACTCTTACAAGCTTGGTTTTTGGCAGTTTTATTAGAATATTTATCGCTCTGAAGATCCCATAATGCAGGTCGTGTCTCAACTTAATCGATAAATAAATCGTTGTCGAAACGATCCATTGCAAGCTTACGGCACTGAGACGCCCGAACCGCGCGGTGCCTGCAACCAAACTAGACGCTCCTATAGGATCCCATAGAAACAGAATCGAGCGGAGCGTTTAGTTTGGTTGCGGGCACCGCGCGTTTCGGACGTCTCAGTGCCACAAGCTTGCAATGGATCGCTTCGACACCGAATTGTTTATTGATGAAGTGCATTATAGGATTTTCAGAGCGATGAATATTCTAATACAACAGCCAAAAATCAAGCTTTGCAAGAGTTGGTGGATATATTTGAAAATGAAGATAGGTTTGGAAAAAAGGATATTTTTGGTAAGTAGGTGTTTATTGAACAAAAATGAATTTACATAGAATCATATTTTTGTCTCATGTGTTCTTCAGAACTTGAAATATCTTCCCTGACTAATTGAACTAGCTCGTCAAAAGAATTTACTGACATTCTCAAATAGTCAAAGAATTTTTCTCCATACAAGGATACAACGCTACGAATTGTCCATGTACGAGCCGATCACTTAGTATAGGATGCACCCAGTACTGCCTTTTTCTTACTCTCGCTCTCTTTCTTTTAACCAACCAGAGTAAACTATTTGTTCTTCGACTTCCATTTTGACACTGTGAATTCCCGCTACACACTGCGAACGATAACCGCTTACTAACCGCTGTCGGACAGCGCCTGTCTGAACACTTAGGCCGTCAATTTGCGGTTCAAATCGCGCAATTCCCGCATGTCTAAAAGCGGCCTAAAAGACAGTTCTTTACGCATGTGACGGCTGTAGAAAGTTACTTCGCCAAAGTGTTATGCAGAAGTTTTTAGGAAAGTCGATTTTATAATGGCCTGTTTTCCGTTACATTTCGCTGCTGCAGTTTCCTTACATAGCATATGAAAAATCACTTCTTGGCATAAAACCAGTCTTGGTAGAATAAAAGAAAGTACAGGTGAGATATAATTTTACTTGTTGCTGTGATCTTCAGTCCAAAGACTGCTTTGATGCAGCTCTTCACGCTACCCTGTCACGTGAAAGCCTTTTCATCTCTCAATAACAACGGTAACCAACATCCTTTTCAACCAGCGCCGCGGTGGGGTGGCCGGGCGCTCTAAGGCACATTGCTGCGAAGTTCGCGATTACTCGCTGTCCGAGGTTCGAGTCCTCCCTCGGGCATTGGGGTGTGTGTGTGTTGTCCTTAAGTTGTTTGTAAGCCTAGGGACTGATAACTGCAGCAGTTAACTCCCTTAGATTTACAAACATTTGAACATTTGAATTTTCAACCAGCTTACTGTATTCGTCTACTGGTCTCCCTCTGCAATTTTTATCCCACACACTTCCCTCCAGTGCCAAATTCACGATTTCTTGATATCTCAGAGTATGTCCCACTAATCGATCCCTTCTCTTAAAAGGAGACCTTGCGGTCTCTAAATTCAGTTTGGGATGCGGCTTCGCATGCTAGTAGTATATATCGAGTGTGTTCACTCGAAGTTTTAAAACGCACTATCCAAAAAATTTCGAAAAAAGGTCTCAAAAGTTTAAGGGCAAATAAAATACAGCTTATATGCTAGTAATGAGTGCTATACAGCAGAATGGAGAAATAGCTCTGCGTGATTGACATGTGGATGGTCAGGGTTTGATGCTACCTGCAGGTAACATTTTATTTTTGTTTAAAAATTATAACAATTTTTAAATAAAATTGATGATATAAAATATTATCAATTACATCATAAAGAAGATTATTTTATTTATAAACTGACGATTGAAGCTAATTAAAATTTAAATAAAACATTTTCCTTTTAAAAAGTTGAATAATTGAAAATGAATTTTACAATTAATGTAGGCACATTAAAGCGTTAAATACTACTGTCATTACAGTATTATTACAAAATTAGGCGATATTGTAAGCTGTGGAAATATTGTAGATATTCGTTGTCATTTCGAGGTACCGGTTTCTTCATGGAAAAGCAGAGAATAGCTGTAGGCCTATTGTATGTATACAAACAGGCAGACGGTCAGGTAGAGCCAAAGAAATACATAAATCAAATATTTCTGGTAGGTAGGTTTGAACATGGATCGTCGACATGACAGACGAACACGCTACCACCGGAGCTGTTCGACATTGCTGCAGCACAGCCTTCACTGAAAAGTTTTGAGTTATATATGTGCTGCGCTTATTTTAACTTTCGATGATTTTTCTTGGAATTTTTTTAATAGCGTGCTTTAGGACTTGCACTAGTGGACACCCTTCAGGTATATCACGATCCTACGGAGTCCCATCCCGAACTAAATTTCCGAGACCGGAAGATCTCCTTGCTAGTCAATATATGCTATAAATTTCTTTTGTCCTCAATTCAATTCAGCATATCCTCATTAGTTTCGCGATCTATCCACTTAATCTCCAGCATTCGTCTGTAGCACCACATTTCAAAAACTTCTATCATCTTTTTGTCTAAACTCCTTAATGTCCATTTTCACTCCCGTAGAATGCTACACTTCAGACAAATGCTTTCCGAAAGGACTTCCTAACGTTTAACTTAATTTTGGATGTCAACAAATTTCGCTTCTTCAAAAATACTTATCTTCCCATAGCCATTATAAATTTTATATCTTTTCTACTGCAGTCATCAGAAATTATTCGCTACCCGAATAAAAAAGTCTATCTACTATTTTTATTGGCTCATTACCTAATTTAATCCCTTCCTCATTTTCCTACACTGCATTTTATTACCCTTGTTTTACTCTGGTTAATGTTCATCTTATATCCTACTTTCAAGACACTGTCTTTTTCGTTCAGTTGCTCTTCCTTTGCTGTCTCTCACAGAATTACAATGTCATCGTTAAACCGCAACGGTTTTATTTCTTCTCCGTGAACTTTAATTCTTGCTCCAAATTTCTCCTCGTATTTCTTCAAAAATGTTCAAATGTTTGTATAGCTTAAGGGACTTAACTACGGGGTCATCAGTCCTTAAACTTACAAACTACTTATGAACTAACTAAGACTAAGGACGGCACAAATATCCATGCCCGAGGGGGGATTCGAACCCCCGACCGTAGTGGCCGTGCAGACCGTGACTGGAGCGCCTCAGTCCCCTCGGCCGGCTTGCATTTCTTCACAGCTTGCTGAATGTACACATTGAATAACAACGGGGAAAGGTTACAACCGTGCCCTACTCCCTTCCCAACCACCTCATCCCTTTCGTGCCCTTCGACTCTAATAACTGATGTTTTGTTTTTGTACAAGTTGAACATAACTCTTCGCTCCCTATATTTTACACCGACTACCTTCAGAATTTGAAATAGTATATGCCAGTCAACGTTGTCAAAAGCTCTCTCCAAATGTACAAAAGCTAATAACATAGGTTTGCCTTTCGTAAACCTATCTACTACGAAAAGTCGTAATGTGAGTATTGCCTCGCGTGTTCCAGTTTGCAGTAAGGTTCTATAAAACCAAGTCAATTTTTTATAAAGTATATTTAGTTGCTTCTCTATGAGGATCTGTCTTGAGGAAAACGTTGGTTTTTGTTTTTATATACCCATATATGTTTCGCTAAAAATGCAACATCTTCAGTTGGTCTTTTTATTGCTTTAAATTGAACAATAGAAATGTTTCAGTTTCTTCAGGTTATTAGAAGTTTGTATTTTAATTAGAAACTTATAAAATAATTTTATATAGGTATATATACCACGTTTTACACGTTGAAGTAGTTACAGTTTTCCTACATTATCTCTGTAGGTCTTCGTTGACAGTTTGTCATCTGTAACTATATGGCACTTACATACAAAACTGTATCATATCGAAATAACTGATCGGCTTTTTATTTTTATGGATAGGTCTAGTACTACTTAATTTTACGTGAAAGACATCTCTGTGTAAGGTTAAACGTAAAATTAAGTAGTACTAGACCTAACCATAAAAATAAAACAAAAAGCAGATCAACCATTTCGATGTAACACAGTTTTGTATATAAGTGCTATACAGTTGCAGACGACAAACTCTCAAGGAAGACCTACACAGATGATGTAGAAAAACTGTAACTACGTCAACATGTAAAACGAGGAATATATACACATATAAAATTATTGTATACATTTCCAATTAACAACACCAACTTCTAATAACCTCTAAAAACTCATTTCAAGGCACTGCCCATTCCGTTCAATTGCTCTTCCAGGTAATTTGCTGTCTCTGACAGGACTGCAATGTCATCGGCAAACCGCAATGTTTTTATTTCTTCTCCCTAAACTGAATTTCTCCTTTCATTCCTCCACAACTTGCTCGTATTGAATAACATTGGGGAAAGGCTACAACCCGGTCATACTCCCTTCCCAACTTCTGCATCTCTTTCATCCGTATCTTCTAAAATAAGACGAAATGTGAGCATTGCCTCGCGCGTTCCTATATTTCTCCTAAATCGAAACTGATCTTCCCCGAGGTTGGATTCTACCAATTTTTACATTCGCCTGTAAACAATTCATGTTAGTATATTATAAGCATGACTTATTAAACTGATAGTTCTGTAATTTCCACACTTATCTTGCATTTGTTTTCTTCGGACGTTGAATTATTGCATTCTTCTTGAAGTCTGAGGGTATTTCGCCACTCTCATACATTTTGCATACAAGGTGGAACAATTTCTTCGTGATTGGCTTTCTCGGCGATGTCAGCAGTTCATAGGCAATATCATCAACTCCAGAGGCCTTGTTCCGATTCATATCTTTCGGTGCTCTGCCAGATTCTTCTCGCAGTATCGCATCTGCTATCTCATCTACTCCCTCTTCCCTGTGTACAATACTGCCTTCCAGTTCATTTTCCTTGTTTCGGCCCTCTTATATATTCCTTCCACCTTTCAGATCCCTCCTTTGCTTAATACTGGTTTTCCACCTGAGTTCTTTATATTCAAGCAGCTGCTTTTCCAAACGGCTTTTACTTTCCTGTACTGAGTCTAATTTCTTGGACATATCTACATCTAAATCTGCTGCACAGGAATGGCTGTGAGATCTAATGCGCCATGCTAAGAATTGAGCTGTCGCTCCTGCTCGAGTTTCGAGTCCTCCCCCGGTCATGTGTGTGTGTGTGTGTGTTTATGTGTGCCGGCCGCGGTGGCCGAGGGGACTGAGGCGCTCCAGTCACGGTCTGCACGGCCACTACGATCGGGGGTTCGACTCCCCCCTCGGGCATGGATATTTGTGCCGTCCTTAGTCTTAGGTAGTTCATAAGTAGTTTGTAAGCTTAGGGACTGATGACCCCGTAGTTAAGTCCCATAAGTTCTACAAACAAAATGTTCAAATGTTTGTTAAGCTTATAGGACTTAACTACGGGGTCATCAGTCCCTAAGCTTACAAACTACTTATGAACTACCTAAGACTAAGGACGGCACAAATATCCATGCCCGAGGGGGGATTCGAACCCCCGACCGTAGTGGCCGTGCTGACCGTGACTGGAGCGCCTCAGTTCTACAAACATTTGAACATTTTGTGTATGTGTGTAAGTGAGTGTGGTGTCCAGCAGTTTGGTATTTTAGGTCTACAAACTTTTCAACATTTTACATCTAAATCTAAATGACCAAACGCTCTGCGTTCTGGTCCTAGATGGGTTATAATGGTCTCCCCGACTACCCTGTCCGGCCACTCCCCTCACCCTTGCTAGATCGCTTCTATGCGGGTGTGGGATCGTGTTTGTTCCGTGTTTACCGATCATTATTCAGTCCTTTTTTTTTTATTTACATTCGGCGTCCAGCCCTCTAACCAACGCGCTGAGCGACCGCGACGGCGTGCTACGAAGGCGGACGTCTAAATCTACATAAATACTGCACAAGCCACTGTACAGTGCGTACTGAGCGAAAAAAAAAATTACTATCTAATTGGCTGTGCACAGCTCTAATTTCGGCTTTTTTCCACTCACGATCCGTACATGAAGTACAAGTTGGTAGCAGCATTAATGATCGCACAGTCATTTTCGAAACAATTTCTCTAAATTTACTCGAGAGGACTGGACGTAGAAAATTTTATCAAATCTGTCCACCTCTTCATCCCCCTGTACTCCTCCCCGCTCTCTGTCATCTCGTCCCCTCCTCTCTCACTGTTCATCTCTTCGTCCTCTCTATTTCCATGTCTTTCTCCACCTCTCTCAGTCCATGTCCTCACCCTGTATATAAAAAATTCCATGCATGGAACAACTTCCATGGTGATCAGTGAAACGAGGTCAAAGATTATTGCAAGGTACCCTCAGCTATGCACTTTACAATAGCTTGCTAAGTAAAGAAGCCTTATCCATGAAAAGATACATAAATGTGCCACCTTTCATGGTGATCGGATGCATAGCGACTGAATTGCGTCACAAAATAGTCATATCACGTACCTTCCGGTTCCTACAGGAGCTTCCACTTGCTGCATTTTTTATTGTTTTCTTTTTAATTTTTTATATTAAAACACTAGTTACCATTTGAAGATGTAAATATTTAGTGCAACCTTAGTTTTCGGATAGCAGCAATACGCAATCATGTCTGTGGAGGAGACGGGTGTGTGTGAGCACGGCGGTGCATGTTGCAGGGTTGCGCAGCTGACGGGCTACGAACCGCAGGACCTGATCGAGAAGACGCTGTACCAGTACATCCATGGCTGCGACATGATGCACATGCGATACGCACACCATACGCGTAAGTACTCCCTTTTATCTGGTAACAGTTACTTAGATCTCATTACCACTGGACCATTAAGGTCAGATACATCTTCGATGCATACGTTACTTCAAACGAACTACGAGATCGAGTCAGTAAATAAGTCGCAACCTGAGGCAGACACGTCAGAACTGCGTTTACAAGCCTGAAAATTTAATTGGTTACATCGCTAAACACGGAAACCGCAAATCGTATTTAAGCCAAAGTAAATCATACGACATTTGTAATAAAATCTTTTCCTGTGCGGAAATTACGTAATGGAACGTACGAACACTCGTGGGTTGTAGACAAAGTGTGGCAGATGGAGGTTTGAGTCGATCCGGTAGGCGTGCTCGGATAGTGTAACGGTTAACGCGACCGATCGCCAAAAGTGGGAAATCCTGACTTGAATGCCCGGTCCGGGACAAATTTTCATGTCACCAAAAGATTGTAGAGGCGATTCTGTATCATATTCGCAGTAGTGAAAACATTCCTTGTATTCTTCCAGTTGATTTGCATGTATAATTTAAAGCTAAGCGCGTTAGCTTGCGAGATAGGAAGGTGAGCTAAGCCCGCATAGAGTCCCTATGTAGTACACAGGCGTCTGCTCCCTATCGACCTCGATGTCGACGGGACAGTCAACTGAAATCTGGCCTCCCTCCTCCTAACAGATAAACGACCAGCAAGACAGATTCGGCGAAACAGAGGGTGCGAGTTGTTGGGAGTGGACAGGCGTCAGTATTAAATCATTAGCAGGGGTTCATTAAAGTTGCGCCTGTGCGCTATCGGGCGCGTGTTTGCTCAGGCGGCGCCGTATTATGTCATTATCTGATCCACCACCGGAGACATCCATAAATAGCTTAGTTACACATCCTTGCGCCTGCGCCTCCGCCCCCGCAGCCCATCCGAGGGCCTGGATTAACTACTCGCGCTACGGGCGGCCGCTAAAAAGAAAATTAAATCACAGGCGCTGTTGGCTTAGGACAGCCGTTCGGCCGGCAGCCAATAAGGGCGCCTGCGCGTCCGCCACCGTGCTGCGGGGGCGGGGTGTGTGCCCAGACATACCTGACCTGCCCGCGGCGGCACCGTCTACGCCGCTCGTTACGTAAATCACTTACTGCACAGCAAACGTATCCGTGAAATCGATAACGCTGCAAGTACGGTCTCCAACAGGTTTCTTACAAATAAACCTGCCCAAAGGGTACACTTCGATTTTGGCCGGCGTTCAGATGGCTAGGAAGCTGTCGTGAAAAGAACATTTTCAGGATTTCGTTCAAAAACTAAATGCTGCGTTATTTACCATTACAATAATACCTGAAATAAGCGATACTTCTATACGAGAAGTAGTATACTTTGCTTATTTTTATTCGCTATTGACATATGGTGTTTCTTTTTTTTTTTTTTTTTTTTTTTTTTACATAAATCTTCTGATTCAAAAGGGATATTTATGGCGCTGAAAAGGGCGGTTCGAACAATATGTGAAGTAAGCTCGCCAACCTCTTGTCGTTCCCTCTTCAGTAGCCTAGAAATTCTGACGTTAGCCTCTCAATACATCCATAAATATCAGTCCTGTTTTCTAACGCATTTTCGCTTGACAATGATATTATTTACTACCATGGGCGTGAGATTTGCGTGTCACTATATTATGCTGTGATTGCTAAGTCAGTATACGAGTATTTATAATTGAAATAAATGTGTATAATATTGATGCAGTCGCTATAAATGTTGCTTGATAGCTAACTGCCGCGGCGGAGCAGCCGAGCGCATTGAGGCGCAATGCTACGATGCTTGAGGCCGTTCCCCGTCGGAGGTTCGAATTCCCCCTCGGGCATGGATGTTTGTGCCGTTTTAGTATAAGGTAGTTCATAAGTAGTTTAGTGACTGATGACCCCGCAGTTAAGTCCCATAAGCTTAACAAACATTTCAACATTTTTTTAAAATAAAGATGTATATAATTGATATAGCCGCTATAAATGTTGGTAGATAACTAATTAGATATGTGGTTCCACGAACACTACCTAAAATAACCAACTTGGTTTCCCATAAGATCTGACAAATGTTTATGGTGGAACAAATTAGTAGCGAGATTTACATTTTTGTATATTTTGTGTTTTTGATAGGATCTATACATTACAGAATGAATAGCATTTTGAAAAGTATAGTTTTGTTTTAAAGCATTATTTACCGTCGTTCTGCAGTAGAAATATTATAACCGCTAGAACATGTACTCGCGAAAACCACAATATAACTTCACTTGTTAACTGATAAAATTAACAAATATCTTCATGCCTCTACAATATTGCTTGTAGGCATATCAGATATGAATTTTATGACTGCCAATTTTGTCGTCCGCTTTTGTTATGTATTCTCTTGTAGATGGCGACCAGCATTCGCGTAATGTGTGTGTTTTGACAGTTCTGTTCAAGGGCCAAGTAACGACGAAATACTACCGGTTTCTGACGAAGGATGGTGGTTGGGTGTGGATGCAGAGCTACGCGACGATCGTCCACAACAGCCGCTCTTCACGGCCGCACTGCGTCGTCAGCGTAAACTACGTGCTCAGGTAAGGGCGAGCTCAAACCAAGCCTGCTGCCTTACAAGATTAAGCTGATGTAGTGGCGCACAGACGCATGCAAGCGCTCATTCATCCCTCTCTCCGTACCTGAATGGAACGGGAAGAAACGCTCGCTAATGGATGGTACAACCCGAAAATTCCCCCGCCATCCACTTCGCATTGTTTTGCGCATTTATTTATTTACTTTACGTGTCCAGGAATTAAAATATCAAATTAGAAAAATACAGTAAAAAATAAAGTAACAATATACAACTATTAATTAAACACACAAGAGAATTGTGTAATATTCTACAATATTATTTAAAGAAGCGGTTTACAGCCATTACGCGACCATTAGGTTCAGATATATGAACATGTGGCTACGAGTGTTTGCGGGTTCAGAGATTATATACCGTGTATAAAGCACAGACATACATTAAGTAGATTGGCAAAGTCGCTTGTCTAAGTCAAGCTTGACGTCGCCATCTTACTTACACAAACACAAAAAGTATGTGTATTTTACTTAAGCAACTTCTGAACTAAAATGACGTTTTAATCCCTTCGCGGTAGTTCAAATAGTTTATGAAGTTGAGCTAATATTTGCGTAATAGCTTCATTTAATACAAAAATTGTAAAGAATACGGACACTCGTTATCAACAACAAACAGCAATCCCTGCGCACAGAAGCACGAACATTCTATTCTAGAAAAAGACTCAGGCTGGAGACAGATTAATAAATACAGTAACATCACCAAAGATAATTCTCTTTACCTTCATGTAGACGTCAACACTATACTGGTGGCGTACGTTTATCGCTTTAGTCCTATTTGTTAGGACTACTTTAGCTTTATCTTAGTAGTTGTTTACAAGCCCTTTATGGTAGTACACTGGACAAATCAGTTAGTGGATCAGTTGAGATATCTAGTTTCTGAAGTACTGTCATCGGCAGAATGAACTGAAATGGTTCGACGTCTTTCTGTCGGTTCTACGGGGTGGAGAAAGAACCTTACGGTAACCGAGATAGTGGTAATAACAGAAAGTTTCTGCAGAGGGGGTTGGTGTTGATTTGTGTTTACCAAACGAATTACACATGCGGTTGGGCTCAGATAGTGTAGTGAGCAGCGACAATGTGACTTACGCAAAGCGATGGCATCGAGGCCGGTCGCGGTGGCCGAGGGGACTGAGGCGCTTCAGTCACGGTCTGCACGGCCACTACGGTCGGGGGTTCGAATCCCCCCTCGGGCATGGATATTTGTGCCGTCCTAGTTCGTAAGTAGTTCATAAGTAGTTTGTAAGTTTAGGGACTGATGACCCCGTAGTTAAGTCCCATAAGATTTACAAACATTTGAACATTTTTTCATGGCATCGAGAACCATAGGAAGGTTGGAAGCGGGACAGACACAGAGGGATGTGGCTTCAGCTATTAGAGTGTCCCAAAGTGTAATTTCCAGGACCTGGACGCGATTACAGATCACAGGAACCGTTAAAAGAAGACAAGGCCAAAGTCGTCCACCGGTAACATCAGCAAGAGATGACCGTTATCACTGGTTAACAGCCCGTCGAGACAGGAGGCTGAATGCATCTCAGCTGCAACATTTCCTCCAGGCAGCAACAGGACGCGAAATATAAAACACAAATAGTCCGAAATCGCCTTCGAGAATGTGGTCTCTACGCACCGAGGCTTATGGTGTGTGTGTGTGTGTGTGTGTGTGTGTGTGTGTGTGTGTCACTAAAACCACGACACCGTTTAGCCTGCAGAAACTGGGTGGAGGAACATCAGGATTGGAGTCGTAACGAATGGCGCCAGGTTCTGTTCAAAGATGAGTCAGGTTTTTGTGTTGAGCCGGACAATTTTCGTTCCCTCATCTGGAGAGAAAGTGGAACCTCGGAAAATCCTGCTTATGTGCAGGAAACATAACCATATAATGGTGATGGACGAATGGTGTGGGCAGGAGTCAGTATTGGCGGACGTACTGACCTCTATGACGTTCAGAATGGCGCTTTGAGTGGTCAGAAGAATATAGACGAGACTCTTCGACCTTTTGTTTTGCCTTACAATGGTGTCATAGGAAATGGGTTCCTTCTGGTGGAGATAACTCTCGTCTCCACAGTGCTTCACTGGTAAACAACATTCTTGAAGATGTGGGCATTGAACGGATGGAGTGGCCAGCTTGTTCACCGGACTTAAACCGCATTGAGCATGTCTGGGATGCACTTGGCAGACGCATTGCAGCCAGACCAGCACTTCCCACGACGGCTGCAGAGCTGGATATTGCAGTCATGGAAGAAAGGGCAAATATCTCTCAAGAGATTATTGATAAGAGGCACCTGTTTGTCGTGAAAATGTTTTCCTCATTTTGAAAAAGCTATTTCATGGTTTTTATTTCATTTTGTTAATAATTTCGCTAAATTTTAGTTCCACTTTTCAACCATTTTTTTTAGTGTCAGCTTACTACTCTTTATATTTTGCCATGGGTAATAATTCAGAACAACAATTAAAACAGTGAACACGGTAAGCGCATTTAATACGATTTGAAATGCATGGGTCGCGGTGGAATCCTCCTTCGGGTATGGGTGTTTGTGTTATCCTTAGTGTAAGTTAGTTTACGTAGTTTGTGAGTCTAGGGACTGATGACCATAGCACTTTGGTGCAATAGATTTACAAACATTTTTTAAATGCATGTAAATACATTAAGTGATATTACTTAACATATTGTGGGACACGCGTAAATAGAGTTGTCAACTTCGATACATCATCCTCGTAAATTTTATACAATCCTGAAGCGTGACGTTTCAGTTAAGTAGATCACACACTAATTATACACTAAAAATTCTTGTCGCGTGACAGTTGGCAGCACAGATAGCCGAATTTTACTAATTCACAAGGTCTCTTGTCTTATAAGACTAGCATGAAGGCATTATCTTCGCTCCTAACAACATTTTCATGCATAAAACATGCCTGTGTGTTTTCAATGACACTAAGATAGGTGCTGTAGTAATTTCTATTACGCAAATCCAGGACGTAATCGTTCATATTCTTCCTCAGCTTCGGATGGTGAGCTTTTCCTCGTAGAATGTTAACCTCGATGAAAGTTCTAGATGTTCATAAAATGAATTGTCCTTTATCGTTTTCCGCTGGTTCTACCGCTGCACCCATTTCTGTGGGAGCCACTTGTCTTTTGAAACGCTGTTGTCTACATCTACATTGAAGTGCATGGCAGAGGGTTCATCGAACTATTTTTATGATATTTCTGTTATAGCTCCATCTTTGTCTCGATCAAAATCTACCTTATTAATAAACTGCAGCACAAAAATAAAATGCGAGGCTGAATGGACTGGACATGAGCAAGAGTTTCCAACTAGCAGTACGCCGTCATATGAAAGATTGCGTGGGACATAATTGAATGTCTGCATAGCAAATGAAGTTGGAAATACTCGATACGATGTAACATACCGATATATAACAAAATTGTTAATATCGATAATCGTGATATTCGGATTTCATTTCCGTAATTCGAATCGAATTTCTGCATTTAAATTCAAACTAATGTTTTTCGACAATATTTCGTCGATTACTTCATCATTTTGAGTGAAGGCAAATAATTTCGCGTTTTCAGCAATTTTTTAAGATTTCGTAAAAGTTCCGCGCATTTCGCCCTTTGGAGAAAGAAGTGCCTCTATTGATTGATAACCTTCTAATTAGGGATGGGTCGAACCCTAACTTTACCAAATCGAATTCGAATCTTAAATGAAACATTTGCCGAATGCCGAACCCAAATCGAATCTTCCGAATCTCGAACCCAAATAATCTATCAACTCAAGTACATGTATTTAAAAAGAAAAAAAGAATCAGTACTCTATCACAGCCAGTGATGAAGATAAAGCCTTCTGGGGTGAACCCAGATGACAATATTAACAGTAAAATTTAATAAATTAAACTTTCATTAAGATTTTTATTTTAAATCTTTAAGATTTTTATATACCCCTTACCCTTAAAAGAAATTTGTATGAAACACTTCGATATATATGTTGTTGAGATGGTCTAAAAGATTATAAGAAACTGCCTTCACTCTACTACAAAATGTTTCATTTTGAAATAAAAAATAATGAAAGGAAAGGATTAAGAATTGTTTTTCTTTTTTCAAAGGGGAAGACGCAAAAATTAAAAACCTGAAAAGATGAGTAGATATTTTGGAAATTCAATAATAGATTCTTAAAAATTAGGTTGTGTAAATGTTAAATAATTTTATAGTGACATATCAGGCATTTCATGAATGACGGACAGAACATTCAGACACATAGAAAACCGCGTTTATTCGACATGTGTGTACTCGTTAGTGCCACGAAGACATTTCAGAACTGTGAAAAGATTGTGCATTCCAGAGGTTTAAGCAAGGGTATTCTGCAGATTTATTTATTCTTTCAAACATTTAAGATCACGTAACTAGTCTGCACAGAATTTTTATTCGTACAAGATTTAAAAATCACTACTAGAAGTCACTTGCCGTGCTTCATTTCTAACTATTCCCATTCAGCATAAGAATAATACAAATGTAAACATTAACGTGATACGTATATTTTTCAGCGTTTGCCGCTGTCTTTCTGGTTCGTTAAGCGGACGGAATATAAATATGGTAACAGCTAACACGGAAGATTACATGGCGTAATGTTCATTCGTAACTGAAGGTTTCCATAGAACACTTTGGATTCTGGATTCGGTAGTATTCGGCCATTATGCGCCGAATCTCGAATCCGAAGCCAGTGTGCTAGATTCGGCGAATCACTCGGACACAACCCTACTTGTAATGTCCGTGCTACGCAGGTGAGCAGCTGTACTGGCTGTCCGAGGAGGCCATGAGAATGACTTTTTCACATAATAGTAGCCCCACGCTGCCTCGCCCCAAGACAGCAAGATATCGTACTGTATAAAATACGTAAACATATGTATATTGTGTATGATATCTCACCAACACCTGTAATTGTTTTGAGTAGTGTACGTTCTACGTATTAAAGAACCCCCCCCCCTTCTTCCCCGCCTTTCAGTGAGATTTTGCTGGGCCCTCCCCCGTCATTTGTAGAGTGTGTGGAGCACTAAAAGCGTGTTGTGGTTTGCAGCGAGCAAGAGGCGAAGGAGCTGGTGCTGAACGTGGAGCAGGTGTCGGGCCGCGAGGAGCTGTCTGCGGAGGGCCCCGGCAAGGCGCGGTCCCCGGCGCGGCAGGCCAAGTTCCGCGCGCTGGCGGCGCCTGCGGGCGCGCCCACGCCGGACGACGACTACAGCGACTCGTCGAGCGGCGCGGGCGCCGGCGCGGGCGCGCTGGCGGGCTACGCGGCCGACTACGTGGGCCCGCCGCCGCAGTACCCGGCCGCCGCCGGCTACGAGGAGCCCGCCTTCTACTCGGACCTCTTCTACGGGTACGCCGAGCCGGCGGCGCCGGTGGCCGGCACGCCCCCGCAGCTGGGCCTGGCGCAGGCGCAGCCGCAGCAGCGGCCCTTCAGCTCGTCGTCGAGCAGCTGCAGCAGCTCGGAGAGCGACGCGCAGCCGCCCGCCTTCTGCATGCCGCTGCACGCGCCCGCCGCGGCCCAGCAGCCGCAGTTCGGGCTGGCGTGCAGCTTCGGCGACGGCCAGCAGGGCGCCGCGCAGCCCTACCACCACCACCACCATCACCACCACCACCACCACCAGCAGCAGGCGGCGCTGGCGCAGCCCGGCTACACCAGCGTCATCGTCGACACGCAGCAGTACCAGCTGGCCAACGAGTACGTCCGCTGACTGCCGCGAGCCTCTGACGCTGCCCGGGAATGGCAGTGAACGACGCCGACGCCGCGGACGACGGTCGCGCCTCCCGTGCGCCGCACCTCTCCCCGACACGCGGGAGGGCGGTCCCCTCCGCTCCCCGCGGGACAGGTCGCGGCCGCACACTCGTAGTACGCCGGGCGTAGCGGAGAACCGTAAGCGGAGAGGCCCTACCGCGTCCGGCGGTTCGGGTCTCGGACGAGCGAGACCTGCGATTCTCCGACCCGGTCGTACTCCACCGATCTCCGTTCCCTCGCGACTGCCAGCTGTGACCGGTACCGGAGCACCCTTCTCCTTCTGAGTCGAGTACCCCATTACTGCCCTCGGGTGTGGACAAACGGAACAGGTACGGGAGCTCCTCAGAGTGTGGAATTACATATTCTCTGTTACTTCTCGAATACATTGTCGGTAACGAGTTTTGGTAATGTGTCCCAATCTGTATGAGAAGTCTAAAGTGTAGTTTATTTTACTTCCCTTCAGAAGTGGCCATTTTCAGTTAAGTGTTCGTATTTTCTGAAATGTGGACAGATGACCGTTGCAGTAACTGAAACTGGTCACCAACTACAGAAGAAAAAAAAAGTTACTATTTATTTTCATATACAGATAACAGTTTGGAGAGTGCAGGACTGTAATGACAGGATCTTGTGGCTGGCAGGACTAAATCAACTACATATACCTCCCACACTACCCCCAACAAACACAACACACACACACATACATTTCACTATGAGCTGCATCTCTCTTAATTTCTCTCTACCTCCATGCTGCCTTCCTACCTACAATTTTTTTTTTAATTTTTCATCCCCTTTATGATTAGAGTACACTGTTGCCAATTGAGAACAGCTACATCCTGCCCAACAAGCAACCTCACCTCCCCCACCCCACAAAAAAAAATAAAAAAATAAATAAATAAATAAATACATACATAAAAATAAAAAAAATAAAAAAATTTAAAAAATCGAAAAAGGAAAAGTCCATTACAAATTATCTGTAGGCATGACAGCTGACAATTATCGCAATATAGCTGATAAACTGCCAGCAACAAGTTATACAGTTGAAATATTTATTTCTGGCCAGTTTTGGGCACTTTGCGTCCTTCTTCAGTTGTATATAACTGACCTCTATTTACTCCAGATATGGTGAAAGGAAAGTCAACACCAAGGGCACTTGGTATTCAGTGTCCTCCCACTGTGCCTGGACTGGAGACATAAGATTACTTATCTGTCTCTGAAAAAGAGCAGTTACTGTCCAGAACTGGTCAAGAATATATATTGCAATTGTCTAGATTTTTTTTTTTTTTTTTTTAATCAACAATCAAGAAAGTTGTTGAAGACTGACAAAATACAGGTTCTCATGATATTTTTAACTGGTCACAAAATATATGCTCCAATCAATTATTAATCTCATCAAATTTGCCTATTCCATCTTATTATGATCCTCTTTAACACCGCAGTCTGCCTGAACCCTCAGCACTGACCAACCTTTCACCTCCTTGATACAGTCCTGGGAAGATGTGCAATCAGATACTTCTGTCCTAGGTCTAGTTAACTGCCCATTGCAGGCCAAATTCTCCAGAACTACTAGACACATTATCTGTTGTCAGCACAAGAGACTTCTTGCTACCTGTTGAAATATCGCTGATGATTTTTGAAGTAACATTTTCATTCTTTATGGCAGTGTAGCAACAAATATGAATAGGTGGTGTATAAGGAACTGACTGCTAATGAAAGTATCAGAGAACTTATTTTGAATTATTTTACACTTTACAAAAGATATTTAAAGAAAAATCGCTTTGAACTGAGATAAGAAATGGAACTATTGTGTGTTGAAACCACAATTCCTCTGAAAATTATCAGCTAGCGGTTGTGACAGTGGAGGCCCTTGACTGAAGCATGAACCTTTATAGCAGAAACTCAAATCAGTCGAAACTTTTAGTAGTTCTGCTAAAATTTGCTAACCAATGTGTGCATAGTGTATATTGTCATTTGCCATGGGAAAACTGTGTGATAAACTACTGACAGGAACTTTTGTACCATGCCTGTGATCGGGAATTCAGCAGGTTTCTTCTTATGAAGTCAGAAAGGTTGTTAAGTGAAGACACATGCAAGTCTTTACAGCTACAATGACTGTTTATTAGAAAAATCATAAAGTATGAACCTGCAAATCTAAAGCAGCATTTTTAAAATGGTTACAGTTGAGTAGCCCAAAATATGAAATTTTCTTGAAATGTATTTTTGTAACAATAAAAATGTGTGTGTGCCAATTAAAGTAATTAGTTGACTATATCTTGTACATCTGTTGTAGTGACTTATTATGAAGATAAAATATACTGTATGTCTCAGTCATAAATTGTTTACCTTTCCCAGAATCTGTGGAATAACAGTGAAGTATTCAGACACAGATCTCAAATTTAATGCAACTGTTATATTAGAAACATACTTCAAAGCCTGTCTGTCAGAATCACTTTTTTACACTTTCTGGAAATTGTTTTAGAATTTACATTTGAAATATATGAAGTAGCCATCATCAATGAATGTATAGGAACTATAGTGAAAGCATCACTGTGGTAACATGACATTGGTTATTTGGCTTTCAGAAGTAAAAGTTTGTTCTTAACTATGGATCAGGGAAGGAGATAGAAAAATGTGCAAAAATGCTAATAATGGAAAAAGAAAGAACAAAAAGCTACACAATGCAATAGAATTCCAAAAATAAGATCTTAATTTTTAGTTTTTAGCAGATTCTCATATAGTGATATACTAATGTCTTGTGAATGTGTACCTTATTTGTTGAATCCCATGTCACACATCCTTCATGTTAAATTTATCTTGTTGACATAGTATCTGGTTTTGTAATCTGAAGCATACAATTTCTTTCACCACTTTTTCCATGTATTAGTATGATCCATACGAGAGAAAAATTTGCTTCTGAAAGTTCAATATGCAGTGTTAACTAGTATGTACATGTTTAATCCTACAATTTTCAAGAACACATTCAGTAACTCTTTGCAAAATTCTGTTATTTATAAATTTTATTTTTAGAACTACAAAAAATGAGAATAGTTGATGGGATAAAAATAATTACACTCACTCAACATTTGGTGTATGAAATAAAACATGGGAAAGAATTTGAATTACATATTTCAACCTTTGAACTTCTTCACTTTTATGTATTATTCTTTTATAACTATCTCCTCTCAAGCATTTACATTATAAAGTGAGTGGTTTTCATTTCGCATTCTGTTACTGATATTTTGTATCCAGAAACACTGATGATAATGATGGCAGTAAGAACCTAAATAAAAGAAAGATGGTAAATGAAGTAAAACTAAAATGCATAGGATCATGAAAATTCCTGTGTGTGGTTTTCTTATCATTTCAAATGCAATTTTTGTTTATTGTAGGCTACTTTCATACACATTTTGAAAGAAAAGTAATACAGAGATCATCTACAAATCTTGCACCCACAAAGAGAGATGTGCAAGTACTGACTGACCACAGTATGATGCTGTTCCCAGGTCTCCATCCGAATAATTAAGTTATCTTGGCACAATATTTCAGTGATACAGCCAGTCACCATCTTCAGGTAAGTGTAACAATACACTCACCTTAAGAAGGCAGCCAGCTGGATCACAAATATTGTGCCAAGATGACTTAATGCTCTGGCTGGAAACCCAAGATGAATATCATCAGCTACTACACTGGGAAAGTCTATGTAGTCACATCACTGATCACAGTAGGCAAATATTGATTTTGTGTAGTACCTGTTCTATTGAACAAAAATCACTTGTCATTGTACTTCATGTCAAACTGAATATAATTAACATCAAAATTTAACTGTTTTTCATTTTAGCTAAAGACAGGTCAGCTTCACATGTAATCAATTAATGTACACAGTTATTCAACCTAGTATATTATGAAAATCTGCAATGATTTGTTGTTGTTTCTGAGAAATTTTTGTTAATATGAAATCCCAAATACTAGTGACGCACAGCAAAACACAAAAGTTGTAATGTTCTTGTAACAGAAATAACAACAAATCATTAAGTACAGAATTTGTGTGAAAGAATGTTTAAATATTTTTTCATACTGTTTCAAATAACAGTGAATAGTTTTATATCATAAGGAAAGTGATTAACATATGAGTAATGGCTGTACTAGTCCCAAAGAATACATGTATTCATCATTGTTCAAAACTGTACAGATTGTAGAGTGCATCCCTGTAAATAAACAGCTATGTAATAAAAAGATAAATAGATAATAATGTTATACAATATCATCATAACTTGTTTAAAATACATTGTAAATTCAGTTTGCAGTGGATACAATACTACATGTACATATTTATGTTTTCCATAATATTATGTTTGTCAAGACCAAAGAATGTTAGACTTTATGTGGTTATTTATGGATAAAACTGGTAACACCAACAACAGTAAGTTCAATTGAAAATATGTAATATGAAACTATAATAAAGGTGGAAAACACTTGTATACCATAGCATTAAAATTGGTTAACAGCTTCCGTGGAAGGTAATAATGGAAATATATTTCAGAACTCCTGTGTTCTGTAGAATTGTGATAAATACTGTAATGTCTTCCAGAGTAAAAGAAAGCAAATGATTTTGTAGGCAAAATTAAATGTATATTATGAAGAATGACATTTTTGTACGATATTGCCATCAGTTTTTGCTGCAAGACACATGCTCTTGCCAGAAAGTATATATAGAAAACTTTATATTAGAATAACACAAATTAAATGTTTTTATGTGAATGCACTTTAAATTCATGGACCAAACTTCTGTTGATCACATTGAAATATGATTCAAAGCTATATGTCCAAAATGACCAAATTTTTTCTGAGTGGAGATATAATTCATTTTGTAGGTATATTAATTCAGCTCAAAAAATTATTCCCTAAAATATAGTAACTTATACAGTTACTTTTACATTTATATGCTGCAAAACACCTCAGCATGAAGACTTGTTAATAAAAAAATATATAATGCCTTTTCCCATGAAGCTTTTATGGTTGAAATCAAATCGAGAAATTTGCTTGATAAGTGAGGAATTATTTCCGGTGTTTAATAAAAATTCATTCATCATTTCTGTATGTAGCACAATAATTTTAAGCTGGTATGGTGATCTGAAATATATAATCAGTGCCTCCATTTATGCAGTTATGGCAATATCATTTGTATTTAAATGTTGAGCTTATTTTAAAATGTCGGTTCACAGAAGTTTATCATTACAGAAGGCAATACCTAACATATTTCTCAAACAGAATAAAGGAAACAGTTCCTGTGATCAGATTTTCTTATAATCAAACAACTTGATATTAAAGTTGACTGGGACCTGTTGTTATTGTAAGTAATTATTTTGTAAATAAACTATTCTAATTAGTTGGGAAAATATTTATTGTTTCAAACATTCCATTTTACATTTTTGTTTATTTTCCAACCAAAGTCCTTTTTACAATACAATTAGATATAAAAATTTAATCAAGAAGAATGAAATCTGATTGGTGACAACTGAAAACTGAGTAATACAACACAACTTATAAACACAAAAATTTCAACTGCACTGATTCAGAACACACTCATATCATCTGCAGGCTATTAGTATCTGAAAATTTGTGATTATCCTAAAATGTTATGGTTTGACTGTAAATATACTTAAGCCGTTCTGCACTATATAACAATCAACATGATACAATGTTGAATAATTGTGAACTTATAGTTGGCAGACACAATTCACACTGCAACAAGTTTGCTACAGTTTCCTTTTGATCTTGTAATTGATGGAATATTAAAGTCACATTCACAGATGAATATGGTCCACACAGAGAATGAGGGTTTGTGACTGCAAAATAGCCAGTGCATGATGGCAGTTTCTTCATAGTATATCACCTCCCTAATGCATTCTTGAAATTTATCAACTACTAGTGGTGGGCCACAGTTTTTTTATTACAACCAACAGAACACACAACTACACAGATAAAATACAAATCTTTTGTGGAGAATAATTCATCATATCTTTTAATCTTGCTTAATGTTTCTGCTGACAAAGATATTCAAACTGTGTGATATGGCTTACATAGAGGATAGCACTTCAACCTTCCATCTGGCTTTCCATATTTATCTTTTCATAGTTTCAGTAAATCTCTTAAGGTTCCTTTGAAAATGACTTTGTCAGTTTCATTCCTTAATATACTCCCAGTGAACATTATCAACTGTTATTTGTTGAATGAAACCCACTGCAGCTGAAGTTCCTTAAAGGCATGTACTCTACCTAGGTTTCAGGACACCAATGCCATTTTTCAAGATAAAACAAGGCAAGTCATGTTGGAAATTGTAAATTTCTACATGACTTTTACAGTTTTGTTATACACAATGCCCTATGACTGCTATTAATGAACCTTCTATATTAATTCATTTGGTTTAATGTCCTACATAGTCTTTATTAAGGATAGATAACTCACTACAAAGAGGTTTGCTGAGCTGCTGACAGGCATGAAAAATAGACTATCGCATCCACACAACTTAAATTTTCGGCTATGGCCTTCATCAGAAAAAGAAACACATACATTCATACAATCACTCAGACAACTATACACTACAGACTATCTAGATGCTTGTGGCCAGATATGGTGGTTGTGTGTGTACAGTTGTTTGAGTAATTGTATGAATGTATGTGTTTCTTTCTCTGATGAAGGCCATGACCAAACATTTAAGTTGTGTGAATGTGATAGTCTATTTTTCATGCCTGTCAGCAGCTCAGCAAACCTCTTTGTAGTGAGTTATCTATCCTTAATAAAGACTATGTAGGACATTAAACCAAATGAATTAATATAGAATTCAGTCCCACATTATAAAATCAGCTTTGGAAAAATTAAAATTAAGTGTTTTTTGTATTAATACAGTGCAAAATGTGTGTTTTAAAATGTTTGGTCAAACTATTTACTTTTTATGTCATGTATTTAATGCACAACACAGATGTTTGTATTGAGGTATTTTATTATTTGGACGTTATTTTGTTGATAATTAACACTGCCAGATCAATAATGCTAGCATAATCTTTGCCACAGCATTAAAGACAAGACAATTCACTGATGGAATAAAATAAAAGGAATGACATTCACACTCTCAACCACATTCAGATACAGATGGTAATGCAACACAACCTCTTAGATGGAGAGATTAATGCCTCAGGAGTGGCACACACCATACCTAGTGGCAAAATGTCGTACTAGAAGCACGTTGTTCTTCAGCAAAAATGCAACATTAAGGATTGATGTACGAAATACAGTATAAATCAACTTTTAAATACGTTGTTGTCCAGGAATAACATTGGGAATGAAAGGGTTAACATCTGCTCAGCATCAATGAGTTATCAACAGTCATATAGACAATAACAAAGTAAGGCAAGAGAAAAGTGTGTTACAAATGAGAGGGCACTGACAGCGAGGAAAAAGATAGTTTGTTACAGAATTCCCTATAGTGTACAGTGAATAATTTTAAAGATTAATATAATTATTTTACTAGACAATGCAAAAGCACTCAACCAGCCATTCAAATGTGACATTTAAAGTGATACTGAAGAGAGTTATAGGGAAAGAGAAATCAAAATACAATTCCAGAAATAAAAATTAGTTCAAACATTTGTTAAGCATATGGGACTTAACTGTGGGGTCATCAGTCCCTAAACTTACAAACTACTTATAAACTATCTTATACTAAAGACAACACAAACATCCATGACCGAGGGAGGATTCGAACCCCCAACTGGAAACGGCCTTGCGCATCGGAGCATAGCACCTCACTGTAAATATTAGTACACCCTCTTAAAGTTTCTCATTTCATTCAAAATTTATTGCTGGAAGGATGCAAATGGCATACATGAAATGATTACATTTAAGGATCAATAGCTAAAGTGGTACTGAGGAACCAGGTGTCCATCCATACTGAAACACCCTTATTAGTATGTGGTAAAGCCTACATGAGCAACAATGCAGGAGCTGATTCTGTCATCCATTTGATCATAAAGATGACGAATACAGTTTAGGGATGTATTATTCCATGCCTGATTGACCTGTAAGCGTTGTGGGTTGAAAAGTCTCACGTGCCAGTTGTTGTCTCATCATATCCCACAAATGCTCGACTGGAGACAAGTCCAGAAATTGTGCTGGCCAGGGAAGTTGCACATCTTGCAGAACAGTTCAGTTTCACACACAGTATCTGGATGAGCATTATCCTGTTGGAACAACACATCAACTTCCTGTTGCAAGAATTGGAAATGAAAGTGTCTTAAAAAATTCTGCATGAACGAAGTGCTGGCGAGTGTTCCCACCACAAGCACCAAAAGTGAATAAGAGGTGTAGCTCATCACACCCCAGACCATAAGCCCTCTGGTGGAGCCAGTGAGTCTTGGATGAATGCACTCTAGGAGATGGTTCTCACAAGGTCTATGTCATATGCACAAATGACCATTACTTGCATGCAGGCAGAATCTTATTTCATCACTAGAGACCATTCCATCTTCCAAGAGATGCTCCGATGAGACCAGTTGAGCCAAGCACATCAATGCTTGGGGCACAAGTAGAAGACAGGCTAGAGAGTACCTGTACCTGTAGTCCCACTATTGTAAACAGGTAGGAATAGTTTGTGTTGACACTTCTTGGCTCACAAACCCTCTTATCTGTGCTGAAGTAGCTGTACAGACTGTCACTGCTGCACTTACAATAAACGACCTTGGTGGATATCTGGCTTGTGTTGAAGTCTTGAACCTTATCTACAGTGGCCACTGCAACTAGCATTGATGCACCACTGATCCAGCAGCACATCAAACTTGTTTGGCAATTCTCCAAAATGACCATCCCAGCACTCAGAAGGCCACAATTTGACTGCTTTCAAACACGCTCAATTGTCTGTGAGAAGCAAGAGTGCATCTCTGTGGCATGGTTGGTGTTTGTTTCACATCTTCCTTATTGGAGGATACACACAGATTGCACTTCGAGAGCTATATTACTATGCCAATGTTTGAAACCATTATCAGGATACCTACTAGCCCCCAGGTGGCATCTGCTGTCACCAGATCAAAACTGAATTGTCTTTCCAGGTGTACTATTTTCTTTTCTGACAGTTTAGTTCAGAAATTACCCAAACTTCCAACAGTGTTAATACTGTACACTAACCAATAGTCCCTCTGACTCTGTATGTTGTAATTATAATTTGCCAATTTGATCAAAAGATAAACAATTGTTTTTATTTCAACAAATTGAAACCTATGTGATGATCTTCATTTGAAGTTGTAATTCTTAGCCTAAAAAAACTAAATACTATACACATTACACATATATGTAACACTGTTTCAGACACAAGAAACAGTTAAGCACTGAACAACTAGCTGCTGACTAGTGCCAGTATGTCCCATCATATTTACATTTGGAGGAGGGGGGGGGTTAAGCATGACATGCACATGATGCATGAAGCAGCTATGGAGGTTGGTAAGTACCAACAGCAGCATACTGATATCTAATTAAACTCATAAGAAACTGTAACCCCCCTACCAAAATACCACAGCTCAAGTTAGTTGTGGCATCTCCAGAAAGAAGAAATGGAAAAAGCAGGTTGTCTATCTGTATTAGAGGACACTAGTATCAGAAACCAGAAACAGTGTAAGCCTATACGTTAATTTGCCAATAGCACTTCACTTCAACCTCCCTTTTCTTCCAAATGGTGTTGTAATTCAATGAATCACATTTCTAATGACCACACTATCACTGAATCCTCTAATTTTCCTTCCTTCCTTAGTTCAATGAATCCTCCATACATATAAAATTTTTACCTAATTTCTACCTCACCACCACACTATTTGACACATCTGATATGCTGGCATGGGGCCTCCTTACCTCAGTCTTGAAGAAGTACTACACTATGTTTCCTGTGTCTCGTGGAGTCCAGAACGGGCTGCTACTAGTGATCACAGTTAATGTGCTACAGAATGCTCTAAATATTGCACTAAAATACACAATTTCTCTTTGAATGACAGCTGAAAATTACAATAAAATTATGTCATGTATCTTCAAATCCATTTTAGTATGCAAACAAATAGGCATTACATAAAGATTATATCATAACAATATGAAGGCATAGTGAAACACAGTCTATTTAGTTTTGTGATATTGTAACACACCAGTAAAATTTCACAGTAGCAGCCACTGGCCACGGCCAAAATTAGAAGTAAATGGGCTACTAAATGCTACCAGGTCAGAGTTTCTTATTCAGTTGCCCACAAATACAAAATTTAATATATTGTATATATGTGGAATTTGTTTTTTTCAGACATGAGGCCATGCTGATACCATTATCATCTGCCCTTGTTGTACTCTATTTACTAATTACTTGGCTTGTTTGTGGTCACTCTCTTAGGTCACACCACTCAGATTTGTTTTTGCCATTCTTGTGGCAAAGTCTCTGCTTGTTGTCTTTGTTTTGGTCTGTTGTCATGCCTGCAGTCTGTTCATAACAATCATTTGCTTACTGTTAATTGCTACTCTTCCATAGGTGGTTCCTCTACTTCTATATTTAGTCTAGTACTCCAGTAGCAAATTGATATCTGGCTACCCATGGAAACAGAAGCAATGATTGGTGCCTTGTACAGGAGGATAGGTTATGGACAAAAGGTTGAAGGTGCTGGACCATGAGAGCAGAGATCCCCTTTGTGTGGTTATGGTAGCCAGCATCTCAGCTTTGTATATGTAGCAACAGGGTTGCCCACAGTCTTTTCTACACACCATAGTGCAACAAACCACAGTCAGGTGTCCTTAATGGTTAGACTTATGGAGACAATAGTACAACCAGCACAAATAATGTGAACTTTGCATAGGGAGTAACTCACACAGGATAACTTCACAGATAGTACAAATGGAAACAACACAAAAGTGAGTGTGCACATGGTTGTGTGTGTCCTTAAATAGAGCCAGCATAGTGAGCTCTGTTGGTCACAGTGTCCACATCAAATTGCCCTATAACCTTTGACCTCAGGTTTTCACAGAACTTTGCATATTTGCTTGGACTTATAAGAACCTATCCAAAGTACTTTTTGTCTCAGACTAAAACTTTATTTGATATCAAATTTTCAATGTAGTGATGTTCTAACAAGACTTGTGGCACCCTCCGTAATAAGTGTGGTCTCCACTGCTGGCATAGATAGCCTTTATAATCGTACATGTGAATATTATTACATTCTTGTTCTCTTAGAAGAAAGAAAAAACTCTGGAGACATCCATGTCTTGGCACACTGCAATGGGTGTGTAGTGTTGGAATGGTTTGTGATGTGCACAGACTCGACATCCACTCTTGCTTGGTATACTGTATGGTATCATGGGTGAGGCTGGCGCTGCCTCCATTTCAGTGTCAGGTACTGGTGACGGTGAAGGTTCTCAAGGAACTGGTGCCATCTCAAGCAGTGGCAACACCATTGGAGATGATAGCAGTGGGAACAGTGACAGCCTCAGGCAGCAGTTCATTGTCCCCCCCCCCCCCCCCCCTGTTAGGATGACTGCACTGATAGGATATCATAGGGGCCATATGCTGACAAACAGAGAGAATTCCATGGCCAACAGGTGTGGCCACGGTGAAGGTTTGCTGGCAGTGCTTGGACCACCACTTGATGGTCATGGTGTGTGGCCATGGCATCTATTGACAACTGCAGGCATCACCTTAAGGTGATGTCCAAAACTGTAAGCGAAGACAGCAAGTCCTGGAAGAAGATGAGGTGCTGGCAGTCCAACTCATAGAAAATATTGTAGGAAAGGTGAACCAAAGGCTACGTTTCATTGGTAGAACACGTAGAAGATGCAACAGTTCTACTTAAGGAACTGCCTAGACTTCACTTTTGCATCATATTGTAGACTATTGCTGCACATTGTGGGATCCCCACCATGTGGGACTGGCAGATGATTTAGCGAAAGTTTATAGAAGGGCAGCTTGTTTTGTATTATCACAATATAGGAGAGAGACTGTCATGAAAATCATGCACAAGTTGAAGTGGAAATCATTAATAATAAGGTGTTATTCATTGCGGTGACATCTATTTGTGAAATTTCTTTCACCAACCTTCTCTTCTGAATGCAAACATATTTTTAGCACTCATCTACATAAGGATCATCATAATGAAATAAGAGAAATCAGATCAAAAATTGAAAGATTTAGGTGTTACTTTTCCCCGCATGCTATTAGAGAATGGAACTGAAGAGAAATATCAGAAGAGAAGTTTGAAGAACCGTCTACCATGCACTTCAGTGTGACTTGCAGACTATTTATGTTTATGTAGATGTAGATGAGTATCTGGGGCTGGTGCTAATGGAGGAGTTCCACTGGACTCTTCTACCAAAAGGTGTGAATCACTATGAAGGTAGGAAGTGATCCAAGGCAACATTGGAGGGCAACTAAACAACAAAATTTTTCATCTTTCAAATGTTCAACCAAACCTTTCCATTTCTCCATTAGCCTGTTGGTGGAAAAGGGGTGCAAAAATGTGTTGAATACCATGAAGGTGCAATATGAACTGAATTCGTGTGATGAAAATTGTGCAACATTGTTGGTGACCAATGTTGTGGGGAAACTTTAGATAGAAAATATTTTTCACAAAGTGGCAACAGTAGCAGACATAGATATCAATGTACAATTACCAACATATGTAAAATAGGAGAATACATCCACTACCAATAATCAGTCACTCAATCAGCCTTCAAGAATGGGCTAGGTAGATCCACATGTATGTATTCCCATGGCTGTGAAGATGTCAAGCAGGATAACAACGTCAACCAGGGAGCAGCTTGAAGTGTTTCACACAAGGAACAAGGAGCAATGAGTCACGTGATATCACCATCTAAACCTGGCCAAACCAAATGGTGCTGGGCTGGAACCTTCAAGTGAGAGATTCCCAATGATCAGTAAGTATAAGGGTGAGAATCTCTCAATGAACAGCAAACATGACTACCACCCATGACACCACATGGTCTGTTTCTAAGAGCAACACACCATCAATAACATAATATTGATATCAAAAATTGTAGTAGTTGTGGACATAATCCAGTGCACGAGAAGGTGGAACCTCAGGCCAACCATACTGGACGTACATTGGCGACGTATGTAAGATGGATCCACAGAAGTCGCTAGTGCAATCCATGAGCTATTTCCCATAAAACAATCGACATTTTATAGTGTGTCAACACTGATGTGAAAACATAGTAGCTAATCCTGATCAAAACACAGGTCCAGAGTCACCAATTTGAGAAAATGCGACTGCATTCCCATGTTGGGCCATAGGCCGAAAACAGATCCGTAAATGAAACCTAGACTAGTAGCGAGCCCAATGCTGGATGTGGTCCCTGGATTTCTACAGCAAAGACACAGAGGGGATGAATAGGGAAACCACTGGTTTATCACCAGTAATGTGGTGACCGCCTCTGTAGTCTCTAAGAGAGCATGGTAGGTTGCCAAGCAGAGGGCCAGGGTTTGATCCCCAGTTGGGTCGAAGATTTTCTCCAATCAGGGACTAGGTGTTATGTTATCCTCATTATCATTTCATCATCATTGACAAGCAATTTGCCAAAGTAGAGTTAGCTAAGAAGAGTTGCACCAGGCAGGCTGAATACGACCACAGTGGGGGTCTAACGGCCATAAATGCCACATGGAATCATCAATCACCAGTAATGAAGTGAAACTTAGTACTGTACAAAAAGATGTAAAATTCTTCAAGGTATACAAAATTGCTAAAGCTTCCTTTTCAATCTGTGAATACTCTGTAACAAAGTCAAAATTTTGATACATGAGTAATAAGTCTCCTCAAACTGTCAGCGTACCTATGGGCTAGAACAGTCCCCAACCCATGTTATGAGGTATCAGTATGTAAAAATATTTGTTGTACTGGTTGAAAAGTGACTAAACATGTGCAGAATATAACATATGGTTGACCAAGAAAATGTGACATCCTTGGGGAGCAGTACATGCAGCCGCTCATGCTGTCAACACTACTTCTGGAAGAAACTCATGATAGTAGAAAATTTTGGCTGAAGAAGCTTAGAGTGCTTTGATTGAAATAGACCATTGCAGAGGCAAACTGGCAGAAACATTTTGACACAAAGGTTTGAGGCCATCAGTGTACCCTTAAAAACTAAGGTACACAATGGATGGTTGAGAAAACGACACTTCTCTAGATTAAACTTTAAGCCATCCACTTGTAAGACTGAAAACCAGTTTTTCTAGGAAATTCTGCTATTCTGAAGGATTGTAAGTAGACTCCATATAAATCAGTTTTAGAAAAATACTAGCAAGAAGTTCATCTGGGACTGTCAGATTGTACATATCAATGTTAAATTTGTCACTGACTAGAACTTTAAAGTCACCAGAAAGGCAGTGGCAGTCAGTCAGTTTTATCACTATAACCAAGGGAGTGGAAAACTTGTCTGATGAAATAGGACAAACAGCTCCTGATTCCATGAGGTCATCTACTTTACCTACTCCTGAAGTGCCACAGGGACCAGGCAAGCCCAAAAAATTGGGCCCAAGCTGAAGGTTTCATAGTACTGTATGCATGAAAATTATTTGCACAGCCCAATCCAGGTAAAAAAGAAGAACAGAATGCGTCAATCTGTGAATAAGGTACTTGACCAGAAACAGATGGACTTAATCCAAAACAGTGAATGCACCTAAGCTGAAAAGATTTTCAGTATGCACATTGTTGACCACAAGAAAAGTTAGGTGTCATACTAGACAATTGTATGTCACAGGGGCTGAAAATTGGCCAAGGCTAGGAATACACTGTTATTTTGCAACTGACTAGCTTCTGTGAGGGAAGGATTGCATTATAGGCACAGGCAATGTGACCTTTTGCCCAACGTGAAGAGCAGCTGGAATAAGTGTAGTTAAGAAAGCAATTGGGGCAAGAAGAAAGCATGAGATGTGAACATTGCTGCTGACAAACCTCCTCATTTTGCCACAATTATATTATCAAACCAATATTTTGTTACGTATTATTCATTTATTTTAATACAACAGATCGATTTTGGCTTAAATGGCCATTCTCAAGCATCCTGCGACAGAGTAGGTGACATGTTGAACATAATATGTCAAAGTATAATATAACAATACTGATCTCTTTTTTTTTTTTTTTTTTTTTTTTTTTTTTTTAAACACCTTATGTATTTGTGTAGTTGGTCTGACTTATACATAAGTCATATATGGCATTTATACACTAACTGTCAAAATTTGTCGCTAATTTTAGTTTTTATTATGATACTTCAACAGTTGTAGCCAAGATGTCATACATTTTCAAAGAGTGTAAAGGTTATATTTACACTATTAGGATTCGTGTACATCTTTGAAGTATTTTAAGTATGTCCTAAAAAATTGTCTGTGCTAATAATTTAAAAAATAGATAGAGTGTCTTATGCAGTTTATTTCACTGATGTGGTCACAATCAAATGCAGTGATATTGAATATCTTGTAGTTATGTGCACAATTGATGGCACAGTCCCAAGTCCACAGGTGATTTGGGGAAACAGTGGTTTGAATTCCTGACCATTACCCAGATTTTTACTTTCTGACCTATACAACGCTGCAAGCCCTATGGGACATAAAATGCTTGTTATGCAGCTGTGGTTGTTGCTGGGAATGAGACTGGCCAACTTCATGCTAAGACCCAGTACTGTCTTGTCTTTTTGCACACTATTTATGGGTGGAGGCGGGTTAGATAGCAGACACATCACACCACACTTTAGCATATTCCCCTACTTCTCAATCTGGAGGTAAAGGAATAAGAGCATCCCTCACCAGTCAGCATATGATTCCTTCTGAACAGTGACAATGGTGACTAAAACTGTGGAGCTCAGCCACCCATGTAAGATAAAACTGATGGGCATGCTTCTGACATCAATAAAATTCAACTCTGGCAGCAATAATATGGGTGTGTTTACAGTAGTGTTTTGGAAATGATTGAGCACATTTGGTAAAACATCCTGGGTCCTGCAGGGGGCCCATTTACACAGTAACTGATATAACCCTAGTGAGATTCAGTAAAGGAATAATGCCTGACACATTTCATTTGTCACCCCAAAAGCCTGAAAATACTGTCTCACAAGGAAAGTATTTAGGCTTGAACAAACATAAATACACCAAAATCGTATGATAGATAATGTAAAGGTCTCTTATTGCACTAGTGATACTCCCGCATCTGCAAAACTCTGCAGTAGCCCATTAGAGGCCTCTGCGTGTGCTGTGCCGCATTGCACTTTGCTGCCGGTACGCCAGTAGTGATGGTGCAGTGTGCCTCTGAAGTTGTGGTTTCTGACGTTATTTGTGTGGTGAATTGTCGGATGGGTCGACGATTGGTAATCAATCCTGCTAATATAGTGTGACTGGTTGAGGTGAAGTTACGAAGAAACCTTCTTCATGTAGATGGTATCAGTGTAGAAGATGAATCATTCGCATGTTATCTATTATAGTGTTTCTAATCTATTCTCATATTTCTGTACTATAATAGATACCAGAAAACATGTAAATGATTCTTCTTCTACACAAAGACCGTATTCATGAAGAAGGGCTCTTCGGAATTTCATCTCAACCAATTGCAATACATTAGCAGGATTGATTACCAATCGCCGACCCATCTGATGCTTCACTACACAAATAACATCACAAAACGCAACTACAGAGGCACACTGCACCGTCACTACTGGCGTACCGGCAGGTCAAAGTGCAATGCGGCATGGCACACGCAGAGGCCTCTAATGGGCGACTGCAGAGTTTTGCAGATGCGGGAGTATTACTAGTGCAATAAGGGATCTTTACATTATCTATCATACGATTTTGGTGTATTTCTGTTTGTTCGAGCCTAAGTACTTTCCTTGTCAGTCACTGATCATATGTGCTCCATTCTTTAACAGTTTTGTAATATGCAGGAAAAGGTGAATTATCACAAACTTTGGGCACTGTGGAGTGAGGGAAGGCCCCCTTCGACATAACTGTAGTTGATGATCGCAACATTATAATATGATTCTGCTAAGCAGTCAATGAGGTATCTGTCTCATTCATTTTACCATATATATCATTGTACAAAAAAACAGAGACCCAGTCAAGGGAAAGGACATGTGGGGAACAAAAACACATCTGTCGCCAATGAAGTATTCTCTTGCAGCAGCATAATGAGCATAGATGATATGGACTTTACATAGCATAAGCGTCACACTAAATAACTTCACAGTTAGTACTCGTAAAAAAATTACACAATAAATGAGAAATGGCCTCCACTGCCATCATGCACAGTCTTTTTAATCACACACATGCACATTACTAAAAAGAGATTGTGCCAAAGTAAACTACTCGAATGAGAATAAATAGAATAAATTAAATAACATGCATAACAATTTTTTTGAAATGTCTTGGTCGCAATATACTTTATTTTACCATTATGAGTTTCGACAACATCATCATAACATCTGTGGCATAAATAATAGAAGAACATTACATTTTGGATGTTTACTGTTCATAATCACAATATTCACAAGGAAAACAAACACATTATATGCATATATGCTTAAAAATGATGGGAATTAAAATACATTTTAGTGGAGATGCATAACTAAAACATAAACCACCATTGTGGATGTCTAGTGAAGGAGTTCAACTAGATTCACATGCTAAACTGTGGTGAAAGAGGGGAAACACTGTAACAGGTAAGAGTAGGCCCAAAGGCCACCAGATGGCGCAGGGTTGAAATTAAAGTTATTTGAATAAAATTACAATATCATCATCTTGGCGGTCTGTACTGCTTGCTGACAAAGAGGCTATGAAAAACATGGCTACAAGAAGTGTTAATTCGTATGAAAAATATCAGTTACCATATATCAGTACATTAAAACATACTACTAGGATTGGGCGTACAAAAAGGGAGGAATGGGAGGGCAGAAGGATGGGATTGGGCATGGCCAAATATAGCATAAGGTCTACATGAAAATATCAAAGAGCAAGCATGCTAGACCATTGTGACGTGACAGTCACATAACTGCTTACCTTACATTACAAGTCAACATTACAATGGATTATTATATGTTCTTAAACAATGTCAGATGATTATATTTAAGTTAGCGATGAAATAATTAAAGGGATAACCAGGTAAATGCCTGTATTGTGCCTTAAATTAAAGGAGGGTAATAAACTTTATTTAATTGTGGTAATACAACAAAACATCACCGTGAACATTAAATTTTTCTTCAAACAGGCCAGACACCTTGACCCAAACATGTATTCCGTCGTCGCCTGAAACAAGTCGCCTATTCCTTGTCCTTAAACAAAATAAATGGTTTATCACCTACAAAATACGAAGTACCAGCTTTACTAGGTACCTCTGCAATACTCCACGTCTGAAATGCAACAATGTCCCTCTCGGGAAAAGATTCAACTCCACCCTCTTTAGCATCACTTGTATGAACAATCGCTAAAGTAAGCCATCCAGAACCACCAGTGACTTCAAGACTTTTTATACTTAAATCAAATCTGGTTCCCACAAACATAATAGGACCATGCAAAAATAATAAATAATCAAAATATCCATGGGTGTACTGTCGGTCTACAGTGTCCAACGGGCACAATATTTTGGCGATCATACATGTCACCATCATCAGGTGAACTGACAGACTGAGCTCCTGGAAACACGCCAGCACGGAGATCCGCACACTACGGCGGCTCGAAGGGAACTGGGTTCTATCCTCATGGTGGGCGATTTAAATACCCTCCAGCCGCGGAGTGCCCCCTCCGTGGTGCACGCCAAAGATGATCTCGGTTTGAGGAAGGCCGGCATGTACCAGATTATGTGTCAGTGTGGCAAGTCATATATTGCACAGATGATGTGTACTGCCGAGGATCGATGCCTTGAACACCAGAGGCACACACGATTGATGTATCCAAGCAAGTCGGCGGTCGCTGAACATTGTTTGTTGGAGAATCATGCGATGGAGTATGAACACACTAGGTTTCTGGTACAGACGCCGAGATACTGGGACTGCGTCATTAGAGAGGTGATTGAAATTCGCACTAGTGACGACCTCATAAGCCGTGAGTGTGGCTATAAGGCTATAATCTTAGCAAAGCTTGGGAACCAGCGATTGGGTTAATTAAGAGTAAATCTAGCAAACATAATGTAGTGACGACCACGGCGGACAGAGCCCTCACATCGACTTCATCTCAGACGCCGTTGCAATCAGTTCTACTGCACGACCGCGGCGCAAACCACGGAGGGGGCGCTCCGCGGGCGGAGAGTATTTAAATCACCTGCCATCAGGCTAGAACCCAGTTCCCTTCGAGCCGCCGTAGCGCATGGATCTCCGTTCTGGCGCGTTTCCAGGAGCTCAGTCCGTCAGTTCACCTGCAAATCGCACAGTCGTTGCTGCCACTCCGATCTCACTCGCCACGCGAATTTATTTCAACCGCCTCTGCACAGTCACGGGCATGAACATTTTGTGTAAACTATGTAACATAACTCCGTCTTGCATCACCAGTTTGCTGGCCTGAACAGTAAGGTTTTTTTTTCTTCTTTTTTTTTTTTTAATTATTAATAGGTGTGTTCAAGTGTGTGCCACAAAATGAACTGTAAAAAGAGAAAGACAGAAAAGCAGACAAATATTTCTTCATTTTTTAGCCCTACAAGTGAAATAAGAGAAGCTTTCCAAGCTGGTAGTTCAAATGTTTTAGCTAGCACATCCGCACCAGATCAGTTTAAATAGATATGATATCATGAGGTGAAAGTGGATTATTATAAAAATGATATCGGGCTGTATGTGAAAAATAATTCTTCACTTTCCAATGAAGAAAAATATAGTGTGTTGTTCAACTCATGGATTCCTTCTGATAAGTACAATTTTCTTGTGGCACCCCAATGTGGTAATCATAAGCGGACATTCCAAATGAAATGGTTAAGTGACTTTCCATGGATTTCGTATAGTGACAAAGACACTATTGTTGTTCGTGTGTGTTGTTTGGACCAAGAGAAGCAGGTAAAGGGAACCAAACGCTATATGCATTCAGTGCTAAGGATTTTACACGGTATAAGAATGCAGTTGCCGATTTTAAACGTAATGCAAACTGTGAGTACCATAAAATGTCAGTCATTAAGGCAGAGGCCTTCGGAAGTGCAATGGAAGGTAAGAATGAAAGTGTTTCTGTTATGATTGACTCCAGACTTAAACAACAAGTAGACAAAAATCGAGAGTGCCTTGTACCTTCAGTGAAAACTATCATATTCGGTGGTCATCAGAATTTTGCTCTTAGAGGCCATTGTGATGCCGGGCAAGTTTTACTTGAAAATTCAAGTATCAATACAGAAAAGGGCGAGGGGAATTTTAGGGCATATCTCAGGTTTAGAGTAGATGCAGGTGATAAAATTCTAGAGGAACACCTTAAAAACGCACCTAAAAATGCCACTTTTGTTAGCAAAACAACACAAAATATTGTGATTACAGATAAAATGGTCGCAAAAGTAAAACAGGACTGTTATTTTAGTATATTGGTGGATGAGACGACAGATGTCAGTGCACAGGAACAGCTAACTTCTTGTGTTCGATATTTAGACATGGAAACTGTAACACTGCGGGAGGGCTTTCTTGGCTTCCAAACAGTTAATGATTTGACTGGTGAAGGGCATACAGAAACAATATTGAACATGTTGAATGAGTTTGGGCTTAGTATAAAAGGAGCTAAGATGGCAGGGAAACTTTGTGGTGTGCAGACATGTATTCTCAAAGTACAGCCATTAGCATTATATACCCACTGTTCAAATCACTGCTTAATTTTAGCACTTTCAAAATCATGCAATATGCAAGCTGTTCAAAATGTTTTAGGCACAACTGGTGAAATTTGTAATTTTGTTCATGATTCACCAAAATGAACAACAGATTTGCAACAAAAGATAGGAGCAAAATTTCCTGAAGCAAAGGTTAAAAAGTTGAAGCCCCTTTGTGAGACACGTTGGATAGAAAAACATGATAGTGTTTTGTTGTTTCTTGAAATGCTCCCGGCCATAGTAGATTTTCTTGGGGATGTCATTTCTAACACAGAAGGAAAGGTGTTAACTTTCGCAAAAGGCATGTTGTTTGCAATCACTCAATTTCAGTTTCTTGTGTCTTTGGAAGTAGTTGTAGAACTGATGTCCGTTATGTTACTACTTTCACGCCAACTTCAAGATCCCAGCATTGACTTGTCTCAGGCACACAGGATGGCAGGTAATACAGTGAATGTATTTCACAGTCAAAGGAAAGCACCTGATGAGTCATTTATGAATATTTTCAAGTGTGCAGTGTCATTGGCTATGGATCTAAATGCCAATGTTTCCATTCCACGAATAAAAAATCATCAAACACACAGAGCTAACATCCCAACTGCAGATCCTTGCATGTATTATCGCACAACAGTTTACATACCATTGTTAGATTTCCTAGAGTCTGAGATTAGTGAACGTTTCAGCAAGGAAAAACATGAGACTGTGTTGAACTTGCAAGGACTTCTATCAATATTTCTCTTTAGACTGGATACTGATACAGAATGTATTCTAGATGCTGCAACTATGTATGAAAGTGATTTGCCAGATTCTATCCTTGAACTTAGAGAACTATTACTTTGGCATTCATATTGGAAAGAAATACAAAAAAAGGACAGACCAACAACATCTGTAGAAAGCATTGCAGCTGCTAGGAGCGGCTACTACAAATTTCCGAACATCCAGTGCTTGCTTCATCTTCTTGCTGTGCTACCAGTAACAACATGTTCTGTAGAAAGAGCATTTTCTACCTTGAGAAGAGTGAAGACATATCTGCGATCAACTATGGGTGAAGAGTGGCTCAACGGATTGGTGTTACTCCACATTCATCATAACATCAACGTGGAACCACAAGAAGTCATCAAGAAGTTTGCTCGCAAACATCAATGAAGCTTGCAGTTGACGTACATCTGATGTAAGTTTTATAATCTCTCACTCTTTAAATTTCACACACCAACATTTATGATAGTATTATTAACTCTCACACCTCACACTTTCGTCCTAGGGACACCAGTGAATTTTTACTTCAGCATTACGAAGAGTAGGTTGTTTATAATTGATGCGCTCAGGCATAAAACATGGTAACTGACATTCTAGTGGTATGCCATTTCCTCACATATATCGTGTTATGTATGCAGATGTGCCCAATTACCAGGAAAAAAACAAGCTGTATTCTGTGAAGATCTTTGAAACTAACTCATGTATTTATCTCTGCATGCAAGATACTACATTGTATGTGGTGTTCAATAATTTTTTGGCCAAAATGACTGTTACCCTGTTTTACTTCCGAGCCCGTCAAATGTGGGAAAATGGAATACCGCTAGAATGTCAGTTACCATATTTTACGCCCAAGTGCCTCAATATTTTGAAACACCAGTGTATATCAGGTTGATGACAGTGCCTAAAAGTCTGCACTTGTTGCTTCATCGAGCTCAACAGAGAAAGCAACAAAGTCCCTAGCATTATTTATTAACTACCTGTGCACATCGCCAGCCATAGCACTTATATGTCTTGCCAACATTTGTTTGGATAGACCGATCCCTTGAAACCTGCTGACATTTGCTGGGCACACAAGTTCTGCAGCATCAATCAGAGACTCTTTTACAAACTCCCCATCAGGAAAGGGTTTCCTGGATTTTGCAATTCTTAATGCAATTTTATAACTTTCTCACAGTGAAGAATTAGAAACTGAGAGTTAGTATCAGTTCCTATGACTTACATTAACATCAAATCACCAGATAAATGAAAACAACCAGAGGGCTTATTCATGACTACTAAAGATGTTTCCCTCAAACTATAATGGACAGTGGTGATAATATTGTCAGCAGTAAGACAGTTCAGTTCATCCTGAAATTGCTGCTGAATTGTGTGTGGCACCAGCTGGGCCCGAAAGTATTTTGGGCAGGTGGGTGGTACCAAGGTGAGGGACACATGGAAGTTCAGTGCACAGCTGAAATCCAACAAGAAGTCATGGAAATCATTACATATGTCATCGACTGCTGGCAATGGAACCTGTGAAGACACCAGATGAATATTATCATCTGTGGTAAAACAGAAGGCAAATTCAAATGCTTGTAATCCTAAGGGACAAAATTTCTATGGTCATTGGTCCCTAGACTTACAAACTACTTTAACTTATACTAAGGACATCCTCTCCCCCTCCCACCCACACAAACACCCTGCCCAATGAAAGACTAACCTCCAATGTGAGCAGCTGCACAGTACGTAACATGGTGCTCCAAACCATATGGCCATTCCCGTGTGGCAAACATAAGGCATGACACACACTAAAGCTGAAAAGATTGACTGCAGTACCATTGTTTACAACAATGATGGTAATATCATGGTACACAAATTTGTAAATGACTGAAGCTCTGAATTATCCCAAAGGGGAACTAGCTTGTATATTATAGGCAAGGAGGCACTCCAATTTTGGAATAGGAGGAATAATTGCTATGGGAAACTGCTGTCCCTGTATCCACTTGCATCGACAGGGGATGACCATTTATCTAAACGTCAATGTTTAATTTCAAAGACACAGTAGAAGGCAACTGGTTAATGTCCGTGGAAGGGGGATCCTAACTGTTCAAAAAGATGTCGAGGGCAGGCTTGATGAGACGACACACAGTACTGACATGTCTGATACATGTGCATGCATCACAATATGCCCACCTGTCTGAGCAGTTGTCCTGGGTATTGTAATGGATTTAGCCTTAAGAAACATATTTGTTTTGTCAAGTGAACTTACTGATACCATATGTAACTGAAGCTTTACCTATGTACAACTAAGAATATATTTACAGACTATTAAAATAGTATATGAAAATACTCTGCCATACCAGTAACTTTATTGTCTCGATCATTTTGTAAAATTACTTCTGGCTGTAAAAGTTTTGTAATGGCAAGTTGTGAAATTGTGCAATTATCCAAGTTTGTTGACAGATTTTCTTACTAACATTTCCTGGTGCCTTTTGTGATTCACTTAATTTGTCATTGTCCAATACTCTCAAAGTTTTGTTATTGTTATAAAATTATCCAATTTCAGTTAGTTAAACAAACCATCACTGCACTAATAATAATTTGCATATATACCTAATTTTTGTTTTGATTTGGTACATAAATGTAAGGAGTTCAGACGAAAAGATGATAGAAGCTTTTGAAATGTAGTGCTACAGAAGAATGATGAAAATTGGATGGGTAGATCACATAACCAATGAGGAGCTGCTCAACCCAATAGGGGAGAAAATGAGTTTCTGGCATATCCTGACTAAGAGAGGGATAGGTTGGTGGGACACATTGTGAGACATCAAGGAGTCATCAACTTAGCATTAGAAGAAAGTGTGTGGGGTAAATATTGTAAAGGGAGACCGAGGGATGAACACAGTAAGCAGATTCAAAAGGATGTATGTTGCCATACATATTCTCAGATGAAGAGACTTGCACAGGACAGGGTAGCGTGGAGCACTGCATCAAACCAGTCTGCGGACTGAAGACCACAACACCACACAGAAACACTTTTAAAAATACTTTTGATTTATACTGAATAATTTACTATATGGTACTTCTTGTTTCTGTTGGATTTATTTATGTTTAGCAGTTATTTAAATTCAGTAACTACACTGTAACAAATTTCTTCTGGAACATTCAAGAATTCAACATTATGTATAAATATGCATGTGTGATAGATGCAAGTCAGTCAAGTACTCAAGTCAGGATGTAGTCAATCATTACCACGTTATGCACCGACACTCAAATTATGTAGTGAAGTCATGCTGTAAAAATTTCATTCAGGTGTAATAAAAGTAGTGACTATAACATGAAGATGCAATTTGTAGTTCCTTTGACATCCAAGAACCCAGAAAACATAATAAATATGATTAAATAATAATGGCAGGCAAGCTAACAACATGAAAGAAAAACAACAGATGATGTAATGTATTTCATGACATTATAATTTAACAAATACATTCCAGTATGTTTTTTGAAATAGTCGAGGCAAGATGGCAGCTGGAGGGGTGGCATCCTAGTGAGGATGTGGTGTCTTCCCAGCACTGACTTAGGCCACTGGACTAACAGCGATGTCATCAGAAGACAGTGGCCCTGCTGGCACTGCATACCAGGAGGCAGACGGTAGCATTGAGGGTGGACAGCTGTAACAGTACTGATCATTGTAAGAATACAGAAATTGTACCAGCTGTACTTTAGATGTATACTGAGCAATAAATATGAAGCCTGGCCACCAAATATCTTACACAAAATATTTTAGGTGACAGTGAAAATTAAATCTATATTGTTTACAACCCTAATAATTTGGAATGAGCCAAGAAACGATAGTAACAAAACTGGGATATTTGATTAAAACAAGAAATACTGTTCTATACCTATATATAAATATTTTGGTAGGACTTGTACACTCTTTGACAAAAAAACATGGACGGCGGCCGGCCGGCACTGAACCTAATTCTGCTTCGATCGCAACACAGGACAATAAACATGACTGCGCTGATGCACTCTTAAGTCCAACTATCTGCACAATATGGCAACACTGTAGACTGTGGCAGTTCATGCAGGATGTCTTGTGTTCAATTAGAATGAGTGCAGGCCAGCTATGTCTGTGGTCTCATGGTACAGTCCAGAACTTGCAAGTGCTAGGGCTAGCGATCGAAACTATTTGTAGTCAACATTTTCATTCCACCTTTCTTGTGAATGCTGATGCTACAAGTGTAATAGGAGCATATACATAACATATTTCATGTTTTGATATATTTTGGCCAAATAACATTGCTGCCTCTGGACACAGCATGTGGGAGAACTCTCCACGTCCCATTCGCCAGCACCTGCCAACAGCAGCAGCAGTTGCGGTGCTGCGCTACCTCGCCCTCTGCCCAAAGTGCCTGCTGCCGCTCATTACTCTGGGTATGTAAAACATTTTAGTGTTGTTGAGTGGTGATCCACAAAATAGCTTGTGATTTGTATTTCACTCTGGATATCAATGGAGCAGACCACCCATTTTTGTATGAAGTGTATTTTATTACACCTATACACAATACATTAGAGAGGCAAACATTGTCATAGACTTTAAGGTGCTTAATACTGTTATTTGTGATTTAAATCATGATCCTTTTCCTTATAAAAGAGCCCTTCATGTAATTTGTTATTGTCATCAGCTCATATGTTTTCATCAAGCTACACTATAATGTAGCTACACTATAATGTTTTAGTGTCATTGTTTGAATCCTTGCAGTATATGTATATGATAAATTATGTGAATAGCCTTCAGTGAATGCTATATAGCAACACAGGCACACTGCAAGGTTTGTTTCTTTGTGCCTAATCTCTACAGCTATTTTTTTTTTTTTTTTTTTTTTTTTTTTTTTTTTTTTTTTTTTTTTTTTTGCATAAAGGAACTGTATTAATCACTATGTTCACTTCCTCCGTAAGTATCTCCCTACATATGGGTCCTAAGGAAGTAATAAAAATTAAATTTGTATAGATGAAGGTCATTCTGAATTTCTTCAGAGGCGTCTGTATAGTGAAGCAAAGTAGATATCTATGACCATTTCCATAAATTAGAGTCGGCCTTTCAGATAGACTTAGTTATGTAAAAGTTTTCTTCTGAGTTTGTCAAAGAAGTTTTTCTTGCAATTCAAAGAGCATAAAATAAAATAGAATAAAATGAAATACCATCTCTAACCATACTGCTTCCCACTGCCATTAGAAGTGCGGACTCAAAGCAGGCTTCTATCACAAGACACACACAGAACCACAGACCCAATGACATGCAACCCCCAGTTGGCCTCTGTCTCTGAGCCTCTAGTCTAGCGTACAGTGAAAGGTAACATGAATTGCCACTTCCATGATTAACAGCAGTCCATGAGTCCAAAATTTACATTTCTATCTGAGTTTCTCATATCACATGAGGATTATACAGTGTGAGTCATGGAAGTGGAACTACACTGTCACTGTGTTGCCAGATATTTGCAATGATGTTGACAGTTCCCATCTGTGCTAGAAAAAGTGAAAAATGTGATTGTCTTATACAGGCTTCCAGAGTCACGGATTTTGGTTAATATGCGTCACTTCTTCTTGATAGTTTCCAATGTCACTTTTAGGCTGCAGATTTTTAAGTCATCCAATTAGGCTGAAACTAGCATTGAAATTTTTGTAGCATTGCAGCATTACGCTACAATTTCAGCAAATGAATAGGGAAGTTAAGAGATACTGGCAATGTGCATGTGACATATGGCAGGTCAAAGATTGAGATAAAAAAATTTAATAATCTCCCATCATGATTACAGTTTCCTTCAAAATACAAAAGAATAAAACAATTACAGTAAAACCTTGTTTTTACATTCCCGGTTTTTACATTTTCCTGCCATTTACACAATTTTTTGTCGGTCCCGTCAAATTTCCTATGTTCACAATGTTAATTTGTCCTCATTTTTGTGTTATCATATTTACACTTTTTCTGCATTTTACACTTTTTGAAAGCATGTTCATGAAGAAAAAATGACGTAATCTACATAAATTGATGCTAGCATGGCTTTCCCCTTAAAGTATAGCACTTAAAAATTATTCACAGTCGAGTTTCTTGACACTTTGCATTTAATCAAACGTATATTTCACGTATCATTGATGGCAGTACGTATCTAGTTGACTTACGACACGCCAATTTGTGACGATACTCTTTCCACCAGCTTCTTTGCCAGAGCGGCTGGCAATCAGAACCAGTTGCTTTGTTGATGTGAGAATAAAGAGTTGCATTGTTTTTGTGAAACATATTTCTGATTCATAAAGAACGTTATCTGTCAAAGTTTGGTATCATAATACCCACAACCTCAAAAAAGCGATAATAGTGTAAGATGCCAATCCTAGGCAAATGTCACAAAAATACTTATGCATATGTTTGCACTTGAGAACATGAATAAATTCTCTAATATCGTCGAGTGAAACATAGAAAAATACAAAAAGAACAGAATTTTAGGAGTTTTACTACGTAAATAATTAATGCCAGTAAAAGGCAGTAATTTTGAAGATGTGTTACATAGCTTTGAGCGGCGTCCTCAATTATAATGAATGAAATTACGTCAAAAATTTCTACTTCCCATAAAATTACCAGTTCTGCCCTGTGCTTAAAATAGTAAAAATTTGGATAACCTTTATTGTATAATAAACTTCCTGGCGAGTATTTAGATGCCTATTATGTACATATATCACAAATAAACTACGAAAATGCGAGGCTGATCAAGTAAGCACATTTTACCACTTAAAACACAACTTCCTGCATTTTACACCATTTTACTGAAGTCCCTTGAAAAGCGTAAAAATGAGGCTCTACTGTAATTTGTTACATTGTGACAAAAGCTAATTTTGGTGTTATAAAAAGTTACTGCAAATGAACATTGCCCCAACACCACAAAACAAAAAAGGAAGGAAGGAAGCTTACGGTATAATGTCATGTTGACAGCATGGCCATTAGAGACGGAGCTAACACTCGGATTTTTGGTTAAGAACAGGGAAGGAAATCGGCCATGCCCTTTCAAAGGAACCGTCCTGGCATATGCCTGGAGTGATTTAGGGAAAGCGAGTCCAGTGTGTTACCACTGCACCACCTCACTCGGTATGGCCACGAAACAGTACGATATCAGACACTTTGCATCTTGAAATAAACTGCATTTCTATATGCAGCCTTGTGGTCATACAAGTAAAATTTCATGTCTTCAATGTGAATACAGAAATGTGTTCGTTTTGATGAAAGCCAGAAGAAACATAGTTAACTGATTATTTGCTGCAACACAGTTTCAGTTCATTTGAGGATTCAGAAGACAAAATACTTAAATTACGCCCAATAACACAGAAACTACAAGGTGGAATCCAAAATTTTCAGGACTGGTGCTGCCATCTGGAAAGTAGGAATAGTAGATCTTTGCACCGTTAGGTGGCAAAAGCTGCATATCTGATGAGTCAGTGTGCAGAGTGTTATTCAGCTGTGAGGACGTGTTGTGTCTCCACAGTGAATTTTATAATACTCTTGTGTATGGTACATGGTGATTTTATGATGGATCCACGAACAGAACAGCGCGTGTATATCAATTACTGTGCTACGGAGACGTGATTGAACAAGTGTTTGGGAACAGAGCATGGGCCGTACACATCTGTTTGAGTGGCATGCTCAGTTCAGGGCCGTCCATACAGACGTCAAACATGATGCTCACACTGGAAGGTCCATTAGCGACAACGCCAGACATTGTTGCCAAACTTCAATAACTGTTTCATGAGGATCTACATCTAACCATACAACACCTTGAGGAGGAAGTGGGTATTGGTTGTGGGAGGTCAACAAATGTTGACTGATGAATTGGGCATACATTGTGTCGCCACAAAATTTGTGCCAAGGATCTTGACTACCGATCAGAATGCACAGCCTGTTGAAGTGTGTACGTACTTTCATCAAACCGCATCTGATAATCTAACCTTCTTGTCACGGATTATCACCGGTGATGAGAGCTGGATTTACAATTATGACCAAAAGACAAAGCAACAATTGTCCCTGTGGAAGAGCCCGGGCTCTCCAAAACTGAAAAAAAGCGAGACAGGTACAGAGCAAAGTGAAAAGCATGATCATCATTTTTTTTTATACCAAGGGAATTGTGCACAAAGAATTCGCCCCACCCAACCAAACAGTGAATTCCGCATACTACTGAGACATTTTGCAATGGCTCTGTGACAATGTGCGGTGATAACAGCCCGAACTTTGGCGTCAAGGGAACTGTCTGCTGCATTACAAAAACACGCCCTGTCACACGTCCTTGCTCACCAGGACCTTTTTGGCAAAAAACAACATGGTGGTTGTACTTCACCCACCATACTTGCCAGATTTGGCACCTTGCGACTTCACGCTATTTCCAGAACTGAAACTCAAGTTGAATGGCCATCAGTTTGACACTCTAGAGAAGATTCAAGAAGCATCACTGGCAGTGCTAAACACCCACAAAGAACAGGACTTCCAGAAAATTTTTGACCAGAATCACAAGTGCCGGGACAGGTGTGTATGTGTGGATGGGAACTACTTCGAGAGTGATGGTCACCACTAGTCCAAAGGTAACGTTTTCAACAGATGGCAGCACCAGTCCCGAAAATTTTGGATAGCACCTCATGTAATGTATATGTGGGCAATGTGTAATGCCATGGTTTTTAATATGCAGACATATGTATTTAATCTTTCTTCTTTCTCTATAGTCATGTTCCCCTCACATGCAGGGTCGGCTTTCTTAATCAGATTTGGCATGTTAATATTTAGTGGGTGGCTGGATGTCATTTCTGTCACCACCCCATGCTCTCCGGGAGGAAATGTGTACGCCAAATATCTGGGTGAAGCGTTATATGTGTGAAAGTGTAAAGTGTTGGGAAATGTTTGCAAATCGCGTAACTGAGACGGGACTTGGGAACCAGCCCAGTATTCACCTATCGGAATGTGGAAAACCGCCTAAAAACCACATCCAGGCTGGGCGGCACTCTGACCCCCTTCATTAACCCACCGGGTGGATTCGAACTGGGCCTGTTATGCCTCCCCATCTCGGAAAGCAGTGCATTAGACAATACAGCTAACCGAGAGGGTCATATGCATTTAATCTCATGTTTCCATGACAAATGTGCGAAATTAAGCATAAAATTTGTAAACACGACCTACATGTGGACATGTCTAGTGTGTGTTAGTGAAGCAGTGGAAAGCAAATTTAAAAACACTATCCAGGAAAAAGACGAAACAATCAGAGTACTTTAAAGTGACTTACTTACTCTAAGCAGCAAATACGATACTCTTAAGAATACGTGTATATGTGGTGCAAATGCAAATCATCCAAATAAGTAACCAGATGTAAACCAATTGGACTTGTTTATCCGTGATACAAATTGTACCTCGTTAAGGGAGGACGGTTTCTCCACAAAACCGAAACAAGTCTGCTCAGTGTCAGGAAAAAACAAATCTAAAAAACCATCAGGTGATGAGATAAAACAGAAGAGGAGGGTGAAATTATTCGGCGACAGTCATGCCTGCAACATACCGGATCTACTGACAAACCGTGTAAACAACGATGTTCAAATCTCAGGTATTGTGAAACCCGGTGCAAAATTTGACAATGTAATTATAAATGTTAAAAAGAATGCTCAGAACTCACAAGAAAAGACAGTGTAGTGATAGTAGGAGGTGTAAATAATGTGTACAGTAATGAAGCCAGTGCTTTTATAAAGAAGTTAATCACAGTGTTGCAGTTCCTGCATTTCACAAACGTAATTGTTACAACAGTTCCACTAAGGTATGACCTTCCTGACTGGTCGTGCGTAAATAAAGAAATTAAACGAACAAATTTTACGTTGAATAGTTTTTGTGCCAAATTTTCAAATGTAAAGCTCATTGATATTGATAATTATGAAAGAAACTGTTTTACGCGACATGGATTGCATCACAACAAACATGGTAGGAAAAGACTAGCCGATAGCATTAGCCATATTCTCGAACAGATATCTAATGACAACAAAAACAAAAATACAACTGCTATTGCGTTGGAAGCTCCTTTGCAGGGAAACTAATATCGGAAACCGATTCCTATGGAATTAGGTCCAAAAAAACTGATAAAGCGCAGGATCGTAAATTAGCAGTAGGCCTAAAACAAGCTTAGGTGTAAACTTTGCAGACAGTTTAATAGAAAATGTAAATGCTTTAATGGGTAAAAATAGCTTCATAATGCACCTAAATGTAGGCAGCATGTCAGGGGGAACGATAAAAAAGCTATACAACTTGGAAATATTCTTAGAGAAGATAAAATCTGTAAAAGTCATATGTTTGAATGGACATTGGCTTAAAGGGGACAATGTCACTCTACTAAATTCAATTTCAGGATACAAGTTAGCAGCGAATTTTTGTAGAAAAAATGGGTATGGAGGCTCAGTTATATTAGTTGAACAGACACAAAACTTCGAAGTCAGAACGACTTTCAATTGTTTGAATGAGGAACAGGTATTTGAAAACTGTTGCATTGAGCTGTTGGATCACGGCTTACTAATCATAAGCATTTATCATGTCCCGGAATATTGGGTTACCAGTGCATTTCTAGAGAAATTTGAAACTTTACTAAGTAGGTTACAGGTAGGGAAACCATATAAAAAGATTGCAATTTGCTCTGATTTTAATACAGATATAAGGGATGATAACAGATTTGTCACTTCCCTGAAGGATTTATTGGCTACAAATGGCTTAATACTAAATTTTAACGAGTACACGAGGGTAACAGCTACTTCTGCAACAAGCATTGATAATATAGTGAGCAGCAAAAATTATGGTGACACAGAAAAACGTGTGTTAGATTTAGGAATATCTGATCATTCAGCACTGTTTATCTCATTGCCATACTTAGACAAACCATATAGGTCTACAGTAAAACGGGTCAGAAATTTCAGCCAGCCAAATGTAAACACTTTTGTCTTGAAATTAAATGAAACTCACTGGACCTTCAACAGTCAGAGTTCAGTAAACAGTAACTACAACACATTCATATCTGACATCAAAAACATTTTCAATTAATGCTTTCCCCTTGTAACAACACGTGACAAATACAATAACTGAAACACATGGATGACGGAAGGTATCCGTATCTCTAGTATTAGAAAGAGGGAATTACATAAGGAAGCTAAAACCAATCATGATGCTGAATTTATCAGCTACAAAAACAAATATAAAAAATATTTGATCAGGTAGTGAAACAGGCAAAACAAATGGCAAACAGTAAATATATCGCTAATGCCTCAAATAAATCAAAAGCAGTATGGCAGGTTGTTAAGAAGGAAACTGATACAGAAGAAACAACAAATTTTAAATACAAACTGGAAATCAACGGGAAAATTGTTACTGATACTAGACATATCTGTGAAGAATTTAATACGTACTTCATAACTGCGAACGGAATGAATAACTTAGCCCCACCACAAACAAGGCCTAATGCAGTACTGCAAGAACAAATAGGGTTTAAATTAAGTCAATTATCATGCCAGGAAGTAGCCAATACCATAAAATCTCTAAAAAATCTTAATTCTGTGGGCTGGGATGAAATTCCAACAAGAATCATAAAGTCAGGATGTGACAGCATTGCACCTCAACTCCGTAGAATAATAAACCAATCCTTTGATGAGGGCTGCTTTCCAGACAGACTAAAATATGCAGAAGTTCGTCCAATTTACAAAAAGGGAAAACAAGATGAAATAGGCGACTTTCGCCCAGTGTCTATACTGCCAGTTTTTTCCAAAATAGTTGAATGAGTAGTATGTAATCAATTAGAAAAGTATAATAAAGAAGGTAATATTATTCTTAATAATCAATATGGGTTTAGGAAGGGACGAAACACATTACAAGCGGTTAATGACGTAATCTCTAAAATAAGTAAATGTATTGACACCAAACAATGTGTATCGGGTATTTTTTGTGACCTGATAAAGGCGTTCGATGCAGTAGACCATAAGCTACTGCTCCAAAAATTGGATACATATGGCTTCCATGAAAACTCTATAAGATGGTTTTCTTCTTACCTCAAAAACAGACAACAAAGCGTGACGATAAATCAAATGGTTGAGAAAACTTGCTCTAGCTGGAAAGAAATACAAGCAGGCATACCCCAGGGCTCGATACTAGGACCACTTCTGTTCTTATATTACATAAATGACATGCCTTGCAAAGTAAATACAGACACAATACTTTATGCAGATGACTCAACAGCAGTGGTCTGCTCCAAAAGCATTGAAGAATTAGTATTGACCATGAAACAAACTCTACAAGAACTTTAAGAATGGATAAAAAACAATGCCATGAAATTAAATCTGGAAAAAACCCAAATCATAAACTTCAGGACCAAACAAGCTTCTGAATGTGTATCCCAAATAGAATACTCAGGTAAAGAAATGGCCACAGTCGAGTCTGTAAAATTCCTTGGGATAATTTTAAATAAAAACTTATCATGGACTGATCATGTAGACAGTTTACTGAAGAGACTAAACAGCTTAGTTTATGCAATGAGGGTGCTACACAAAATTATGGACTTAAAGGTGAAGAAAGTTGTTTACCATGCTTATTTTGTAACTGTTATAAAATATGGAATAATTTTGTGGGGTGTTGAAAAGACAAACCTGCTTAGAGTTTTCAAACTGCAAAAGAAAATAACCAGAGCAATGACAGGAACAAATAGTAGGCAATCATGCAAACCATTATTTGAAAGCCTGGACTTAATGACAGTCCCTTCAATCTTTATATACGAAGTACTCCTCTTTGAACAGAAAAACTCACATCTGTTCGAAGATAATGCATTCATACATGACTATAACAGAAGACATAAATCACAATACAGGTTACCTTGCCATAGACTCAAATTATATGAAAATACTCCATATTACATGGCTCTGAAGATAAAAAATAAAATGAGGAAAAAATTTGGGGAATCCACACTGGGGACCATTGCTAAATACCTTAAAGGCAAGTGTTATTACAGTCTAGAAGAATTTTTAAATGATGAAAATCAAATGATGATATAGTCTAGAAAAAATGTATATTCATATTTATATATACCAGTAGCCCTAAACTTACTGCCCAAATGGCATATGTATATTTGTACTCCATATAGATGTGTGAAGTTTTAATGTTAAATTTTGATGAGATTTGAAACATTTATAATGAAATTTGGTATGCTTCCTATAATTCATAATGTATATACTATATATTTACTATAAGCCATAAATCAATGTAACATTTTAGGTTAAAGACATGACGAATCACCGATGTTCTCAATCAAATGATTGTATAAAAACACGTTATGTGACAATAAAGTATCTTCTTATCTTATCTCATCTTATCTTACTACTAACCAGTTTATTTATTGCTTTTGCAGTGTCAAACCCTTATTTGACCAACAAATGATGGATTATTTGAATCTTTCCACCCACAACATGTATGTGTAGTTGCTTAGTATCTGTCATCACATTGTTAAATCAACAAAAATTGTTACAGATTTTTGCCTGTATCATTTACTTCATGCCGTTATCTTTTATGATTTAGTTTCTCCTATTGTCCTGAACACAAGACGTCCGGGTAAATCTGTGTATTTTGCATTAAAAACACTTATTATTCCTCATCCACTGTCCATAAGGAGGAACAGGAATGACTTTGCAGCTGAATTAATGATAATAATGATGGTAATAAAAACAGACCAGTAATCAAGGATGTTTACTGCATTACAGAAGGAATGATAATTATTACAAAAACAAACAGATAAAGCTGATCTCTTGGTCGGTGAACTGCAAAGATTTTTAACATTTTGTTACTGAATACCGTTTATGATAATCACAGAGAAGAAAAAATAGACCTGAAGCCACATGCATCACTAGTACAATGAAATCTTCCTAACAAACTATGCTTGCTGTACAGTATGAGGCAAGAATGCCTTCACAGAGCTAACATGACAGTTCTGGTTCAGATGTCTGACATTTTTGTATCTGTTAGCAGCTAATACAGACAGCTCTGAATATAAAACAAAAAGACCGTTTCCAATTTAAGCAGGGGATGACCTTCCTGTGGTCAAAAATTAAATTCACATTATCAGTGTTGTATAAATGCAATGACTAATCTGATTTCCTCAAAAACATTGGAAATTATGAGAATACAGCAGCATAACTCAGCACGATTGCTAAAAGTGAATGAACGATCACAGAGTTGCCTACCATTGTCAGAAATACTGCCAAACAATAGGATGAACTTCTTGGGCAGTGCACAACATCCTCACTACTACAAACAGCTTGCCTTAGCTGGCTTTTAGTCGTGCTGCACTACCAAACATCGTTATAAAGGAAGGTATCTGACCGACAGCAGTTTACAGCACTGGAAAATGCAGATGAATAGATGATTTACCCTGATCAACTTTCAGCGAGAGCTTCTTTTAACAAAATGAAAAAAAGAGCAAACCAACCACTTTCTCCAAAGATAATATGCACTGTTGTCCAAAAACTGATTATATTTACATTTAGTTTTGTGTCATACATGGCTCACATTTCAGGAATATAACCAACTATTATGAAAAATATACCAAAGCATTGATGCAATGGAGTAACAAAAGAAATCTTGTATTAAGCCTGTTTTGAATTTAGGCCTCTTAAAGCTGAAACAAAACAGAAGTGGATAGTCGGCTAGTTGTGCACATTCATATTTTTTCACTTTCCCGTATTGGTTGATACCTAGGTGATGAACAAAATACAAATCCGTGCCCCTTACAGTTGCTTGGATTCTTTTCAGGGACTTTCTTTCATTTTGTTTGTGATGTAACTTGATAGTCAGGAAGTAAATGACATCTGCTATGAGGTTGCTAAGAGAGAGAGAGTAGACCGAGGGTTTCCTTGTGACAGCAACTAGGTAAATTAAAAAAAACATGAGACAAACTGATAGGATACAACTTTTGCAACAAAATTTAAATCAGTGTCAAAATGAGCTACCATTCTCAAAGTGACCATTATACAGCTATGCATTACTGTTGTAAACCGTAACTCATTGAATTATATCTGAGGTAGACTTCATGCATTGTGAAAGACAGGAGTAGCTAATGCACAAATAAATTCAGTTTACTATCACAATGTGATATATTCTAATGGAAATTCAGAATATTCAATCGAGATTAAAGGAAAAAGGCAACCGATTTTAAAATTACAAGTCAGACTCACACCTACATGATGCCAGAGTTGCCACACAGTACCTATGGCATTGGAAAATCTTAATTGCATTGGTTTCCTGATGAATGAGTTTTTGTAGCTGTGATTCTGTGTATTAGGATCCATAAGCCCACTCAGGCACGAGATACAGTCTCCTCCAAATTGCAGTTATGCCATGTGAACAGCTGTTCTCAACGATAAAATTTTTTTCAGTGAATACCCTATTGATCATTATTCCCATTTTTGTGATTCAGTTTATGATTGAAACCTAGATAGATCTTATCGTTGTGTTTACATTACACCATTAAATAACAGGACAACACAAACTGTTGCATAATAGTCTTCCTAAATACTCAAATATTGTCCATTTTCCTTTGAATTTACTTCCTGTTAAACTAAAAGTCAGAAAGGCAATATGAAAATTACAAGCGATGTGTTAGCGATAAAGATCTTGCTCTGGTAAGCACCGTTCCATTTACATCCAATACTAATTTTAATTTGAGCACATTCCTTGATGATGTAGAAGAATGAATTCCGAACATGTCTCATTGTTGCCTGCCTCGTTGATTTAATAAAGTGTTACACAGTCTGATGGCCAGATCGTGTTGTAGTCATAGTTTTAGTTTTAACTTGCTCTCTACAGTGATTCAAACATAATTGACCAATACTGATGAAGGTTCTGATAACAGCAACACTTGGAATAAAACACTGTGGGTAGTAGCAATGCATGTTACTAAAGAGTCTATTTGGTAGAGGTATACCTCACTCCCTGTTTGGGACAATATTTAAAATGTGTGCTATCCTAAATATGTGCATTGACTAGCTTCACAGCAATACACTTTACACAATAGGTTGCATAATTGTTTTATATGTTATTCGATAAATGTATTCACCCATGAATTCTGATGCTTTCTTCTCTGTGTATGAACTTGAGTAACGCAAATTTCTACTATTTTGTTGGATTTTTGTATTGGGAGTATGTCTTTAGTAGGATCCAGTCTTGTATTCAAGGCAAATATTGACTGTTTCATTTCACATCACAGTGGCTGACCAGCGTTTCTCCTTCAAATGTTTGTAAACCTATTGGATCAAACTGCTATGGACATCAGTCCCTAGACTTACAAACTGCTTAAACTAATTTACACTAAGGACAACAAATACACCTATGCCTGAAGGTGTTTTTTTTTTTTTTTTTTTTTTTTTTTTTTTTTTGTGGTTTTAGGGCTCACAACTGCTAAGGTCATTAGTGCACAGACAAGAACAGAGATTCGCTAGATCTAAAAAAAATTGGTAACTGCCAGTTAGAATATCAAGAGAAGGCTAAAAACGAAAGATAAAAAACAATTAAAAGGGTTAAATATCCTTTGATAAATTGGCCAAGTTGATAAAATGCAAAACTCGAGCAGCTGCTCGTGTGTCATCAGCTAAAATTTCCTCCAGAGTAGACAGAAAGTGAAGGGCTACACGGAGATGATTAAAATTAACACAAGACAGTAAAACATGTCGCACTGTCAGCAGTTCACCGCAGGAGCACAGAGGAGCAGGGTCGGCGGTTAGCAAATGACGGTGGCTGAAACGGCAGTGACCGATCTGCAACCGGGCCAGGATGACCTCCTCTCGCCGAGAGGGGCATGAGGAGGACCTCCAAGCGGTCGGGATCAGTTTTACAGTTCTCAATTTATTGTTGTACAGTGAAAACCACGCACTGTGCCAGGACAACACGATACTCCGACGAAGAGCCCGTTGAACATCATCTAATGGGATGCAAAAGGTAGCCATGCGAGGCAAAAGAGCACACCCACGTGGCCAGGGACCCACAGAAAGGAAACGTGACAGCTGTCATCTGCTAGCAACTGGAGGGAGCGTTGGATCCAATACATGAGAGGATGGGTCGAGAAAGGGTCCTTAAGACTCTGCAGGGCACCAAGGGAGTCCAAACAGATGCCATAGAAAGGTTGGCGGTGACGGCAGGTATACAAAACAGCCTGGTGGAGCGCAAAAAGTTCAGCCATGAAATTAGAGCACCGGTCAGGGAGCTTGTATTGGAAACGGTTGTCCCCGACGACGAAGGCAGATCCGACACCGTCAGTGCTCTTCGAACCATCAGTGTAAATAAATATGGCATTATCGAACCGCGAAAGGAGTTCGACAAGCCTCGAGCGGTATACCAAATCCGGGGTGCTCCCCTTGGGCAGCGAACTAAGTTCAAGGTGAGTGTGAACCTGGGCCTGATGCCACGGTGGCAATGGACTGTCGCTCAACCAAAAGGTGGAAGGAGCCGCTGAAGCAGGCGGCGAAACCGAACTCCAGGTGGAAGCAAGGCTATCACAGACAACTGATATTAGCGATTGAGTGAGTTGTCAAAAAGTAATTTGTAAGATGGATGGTTGGGCATTGACCGCAGGCGGCATGCATACCGACACAAGAGTATGTCACGCCGAGTGGTCAAGGGTAATACAGCAGCCTCGGCATACAGACTTTCAACAGGGTTGGTATAAAATGCACCGGTCGCCAGACATAATCCCCGATGGTGAATAGAGTTGAGACGGCAGAGAATCGACGGCCGTGCAGAAGAGTATACAAAGCTTCGACTGAACAATGGCCTGGTAAAGGTGAAGCAGGACAGTACGATCCGCTCCCCATGATGTGCCACTGAGGACACGAAGAACACTGAGGGATCGGGCACATCGGGCAGCCAGGTAGGACACGTGTGTGGACCAGCAAAGTTTCCGATCCAACATTAGCCCCAAGAATTTTGTTGTCTCCACGAAATGGAGAGAAACGGGGCCGAGATGTAGGGATGGTGGAAAAAATTCCTTGTATCTCCAGAAGTTTATACACACCGTTTTCTCAGTGGAGAATCGGAAGCCATTCGCGATGCTCCAGGAATATAGACGGTCAAGACAGCGTTGAAGACAACGCTCCAAGAGACACGTCCGCTGGGCGCTGCAATAAATTGCGAAATCGTCTACAAAAAGGGATCCGGAAACGTCGGCTGAAAGGCAATCTACGATCGGATTGATTGCAATGGCAAAGAGAGCCACACTCAAGACGGAGCCCTGCGGTACCCCATTCTCCTGGCGAAAGGTATCTGATAAAACAGAGCCCACCCGTACCCGGAACTTGCGATCCGCCAAAAACGCTTGAATAAAAAGAGGGAGGTGGCCCCGAAGGCCCCATGTGTGCAATGTGCGGAGAATGCCCGCTCTCCAACAGGTATCGTATGCCTTCTCCAAGTCGAAGAACACTGCTACTGTTTGACGCTTCTTTAGAAAGTTATTCATAATGAAGGTCGACAAGGTAACGAGGTGATCAGCAGCAGAGCGGTGTCGACGAAAACCGCATTGGACCTTTGTTAGGAGGCGGCGGGATTCGAGGAGCCAGACCAACCGAGCGTTAACCATGCGTTCCATCACCTTACAGACGCAGCTCGTCAGAGAAATGGGGCGATAACTGGAAGGAAGATGTTTGTCCTTCCCTGGTTTGGGGATGGGGACAACAATGGCTTCACGCCAACTTGTGGGAACATGACCTTCAGTCCATATGCGATTATAGGTGCTAAGTAGGAGAGAGGTTCTTCAGCATCTCAATATGGATGGAATCGGGGCCGGGAGCAGAAGATCGGGACAGGGCGAGAGCACGGTCTAGCTCCTGCATGGTGAAGGAGACATTATAATTTTCACGATTAAAAGAGTGGAAAGAAGGCGGCTGTGTCTCCTCTGCCTGTTTGCGAGGGAGGAAGGCAGGGTGGTAATGGGCAGAGCTCGAAACCTCCGCAAAGGAACGGCCCAGTGCGTTTGAAACATCAACGGGGTCCACAAGGACTGCGTTCTCGACGGTCAGGCCAGAAATCGGGGAGTGGACTTGATGCCGGATAAATGGCGTAGGCCACCCCAAACAACCGTGGAGGGAGTAAAATGGTTAAAAGAACTAGTAAAAGCAGTCCAGCAAGCTTTTTTGCTGTGGTTTATAACTTTACGACATTGCGCTCGCAGTCGTTTATAATTTATACAAGTCTCCAATGTCGGGTGGCAGTGGAAGGTGCGTAAAGCACGCCGCCGGGCTCTAAGAGCATCGCGGCAGGCTGCAGTCCATCAAGGGACCGGGACACGACGTGGAGAAGAGGATGTATGAGGTATGGAATGTTCGGCAGCTGTGAGAATAACCTCTGTGAGGTATTCGACCTGACTGTCACAGCTGGGAAAATTCTGATCGTGAAAAACAGCCATGGAAGAATAAAGCCCCCAGTCAGCTTTAGAAACGTTCCAACTGGTGGGACGAGGAGATGGGGAATGATGCAGGAAGTGGATGACACAAAGGAAATGGTCACTGGAGTACGTGTCAGAAAGTGCATACCACTCAAACCGACCGGCAAGCTGAGGAGTGCAAATCGTGCAAATGGAAATAGGTGTGTGTCGTGTCGGAAAGGAAGGTCGGTGCACCGGTGTTGAGGCAGACAAGATTGAGGTGTTGGAGAAGGTCCACCAAAAGGGAGCCTCTCGGACAAGGTGCCGGAGAGCCCCATAGGGGGGTGGTGGACATTAAAGTCGCCTACCAACACGAAAGGTGAAGGGAGCTGGTCAACGAGGTGTAGCACATCTGCCCTAGTAAGGGCGGATGACGATGGCGAATAGATATTACAGAGGGAAAAGGAGAAGGTGGATAGAGTGATGCGGACAGCAACTGCCTGTAGGTGTGTATGCAATGTAATGAGATGGTGATAGACGTCGTCCCAAATGAGCATTAGAACGCCTCCATGGGCTGGGGTACCTTCCACAGATGGCAGGTCGAAACGCACAGAAGTGTAGTGGGGTAAGTCTGCACGATCACTTGGACATAACTTAGTTTCTTGGAGACAAACTAGAAGCAGGCAGTGCAATCGAAGGAGTAGTTTTAATTCTCCCGATTGGAACGAAAGCCGCGAATATTCCATTGAAGGAGCGCCATGATAAAAAATAAGAGAAGAAAGGAAGATAAAAAGGAACAAGCAGGTGGGGTCACCTCGACGGCCGCAAAGGATTGGACTTCGTGGGAGCACTACTGTCTCCATCTAAAGGCAGAGAGTCATGTTCCATAGGTTCAAACGCTACATCTGCCACCTTCCTGACTTTATCAGGAGGGGCAGCTTCCGCCGCCGGTAAAATGCCGGTTGCCCGGCTAACAGTAGTGCATCCCGGCGAGACAGAAGATGATCGGGGCCGACTACTGTTGGGCGGCGTGACGGATGGGTCACGCCTCGGCGGGGAAGGAGAGGAACTCTTTCTTTTTGTTGGCTCTTCTGGAAGAGTGACGGTGAGAAGAGGCAGTTGAAGGTTGGGAAGCCTGAGTACGCAGAAAATCTTCACGGACGGGTTCCTTTTTCAAAGTTCGGGCATCTTGTTTAGGTGCCCGCAGTTTATTAGAGGTTGACGAAGACTGAACTTTAGAAGCAGCAGGAGGAAGCGGGGATGTGGAACGGGCAATCTTCGGCCTGGCGAATCGCACAACTGTGTCAGCGAAAGTGAAGTCACAGGTCTGGGTACCTGAATCCTTAGTAGGTCGAGTGGAGGTGAGGATCTTACTGTATGTGCCTGCTGGGAGGACAGTGGGCTTTCGACTCGCCAACAACTTTCGAGCGGCAGATGTTGATACCTTTTCCGTAACCCGAATTTGTTGAATGACCTTTTCATCCTTATATACAGGGCAGCCCCAAGAGGAAGCTGCATGGTCACCGTTGCAATTAAGGCTGTGAGTGGACGGAGATGGGCAATCCCCCTCATGGGCGTCCCTACCACAAGTGACACATTTTGCTGCATTAGAGCAAGATTGACGGGTATGGTTGTATCTGTGGCATTGGAAGCAGCGCGTTGGGTTTGGTATATAAGGGCGGATGGAGATAACTTCGTACCCTGCTTTGATCTTCGACGGGAGTTCAACTCTGTCGAACGTCAAGAACACAGTACGAGTTGGTGTCAGCTGGTTACCTACCTTTTTCAGCACCCTATGCACGGCTGTTACACCCTGATCGGATATATAGGTTTGTATGTCTTCGTCAGACAACCCGTCAAGCGATCTTGTGAAGACTACCCCCCGTGACGAGTTGAGTGTGCGATGCGCTTCTACCTTGAGAGGAAACATGTGTAACAACGTAGTCCGTATTAGTTTTTGGGCTTGGAAGGCACTGTCCGCTTCCAGCAACAATGTTCCATTGCGCTGACGCGAACAGGTTTTAACAGGGCCAGCAATTGCATCAACACCTTTCTGAATGACGAAAGGATTTACAGACGTGAAATCTTTACCATCAGTTCGAGAGACAACAAGGAATTTAGGAAGATTAGGCAGAGTTTTCTTTTGCTGAGGCGAATCTATCTTTCATTTCTGGGTCAAAGTCACAGAAGAAGAAAAGGAAGTCATTGCGGAAGTGTCCCCCATGATTACCGGCGCCTCCGATGGTGCACTCCTTCCTAGTGGGGGCCCTCTCTGAGGGCTTACCCGCCTTAGGTGATTGTTCACACCTCAGGTCACACCTCCCGAGAACTGACAGAGGGACCAATCGGCATGTCCGGAAGGTACCAGCTCGGGTAATCACCCCTCCCTGGGCCTGGCCTTTACCTGGGGGTACATACGTGCCCTATTTGTCTACCAGGGGCAGGGAATTACGCGTTACCCCGTCACCTGCTACGCATGATAATGCGTGGGTCGGCCTTCAGACACGCACAGGGAGGAAAGAAGAAGAAGAGAGGAAGTGAAGAGAAAGGAGTGTCTCAAATGCCGAAGCGGAGACTAATGAGGAGGAGAAGAAGGCTAGGAGAGTACAGCAAGGAGAGAAAGGCAGAAGCAAAGGTTAGGAAAGGAAGAAACCAAGGAATAAGAGAAACCATGACAAGAAACCACCTTAACTCGCAAAGGACGCCCGTCTCCGGGCGAAGGCATAAACCGGGAGGGAAAGTGAAGCAGCCTGGGGCAGAAGAAAGGCTGCTTCGGCTTGGGACCCCATGCACGCCACACACGTACCCACAAAAGAGCTGTGGGTCCCCTGGGGGGGATGCCTGAGGAAGGACTCTAACCTCTGGCAGAAACAGACGCGCAGTTCGTAACTTGATGCTCCAGACCATATGGTCATTCCACGCGGTGCTTCTCCTTCTGTCAACATAAATACATTGCTTAGCTATGCAAGCTATAGATCACATAACTTGTTTGGAGTAGAAATAGGACTATGTGTATTTTCAATATGTCACCCAATAATATGCCCAAAGTGGGGTACAAAACAAAGTGAAGTGAAAGAAAAACCATTTTTGTTAAAGATTTAATTATTAAGGCAATTGATCAGTTTTATTCTCAGGGAAAAGCTGTAAAAACATTTTCAACATTCATTTACTAACATCAATTAATCAGTTTTATCCTTTAATTATAAACCAGATAGTTTATCCCTTATGGACATTAAAACACATAGGAATCACCAGAATCATGGTGAATTCCAAATGCAGTAACTTGATGTGTCCCATGGATAAAAAATCACACACAAAAGGTGAGTATGTGTGGATGGGCATCATCAGAGTCTTTGTTTTCAATACCCTACCCACCCCCCATCGATACTGACAAAACTAACTGCCTAGAGAAGTATTCGTTATGGTTTACTTACCAGCCCCTACACTGGGGCATAGGTTGTCGGTGTTACATGCTCCAGTTGCTAGTGACCTCAGCCCACATGTTTTCTATTGCATTGAGGTTTGGTGACCTCGGCACAAATGGAAGACGTTTAATTCTTCTCTACCTGTGAAACCAACTTTGGACTCCTCTACTGTAATGGCTGGGGCTGTGATCCTGTAAAGAATTTAACATCTATTACATTGGGAAGAATGTGTTTTAGAGTGAAACTATGATATTTCTAATTCCAATGCCGCGAAAAAAAATTTCAGAGTGCAAGGACAATGTAGACTAAGCTAGAGGTTTCAGATTTCATTTGCAGTTTGCATGATTATCCATGAATACTATTGAGAAGAATTGGAAGGGGAGGATGTGGTGATAGGTTTCAGAGTACAAAATTAATTGTGACTTTTAGGTGTCAGGCAGGGGTGACTCATTCTAAAGGGCCACAGGGACCAGGCCCCACCCGAAAATTTGTGATATACTTTTGCAATATTATATTAAACACTTGGAGAGTGACATAATCCCTCTGACATTGTAACTCAATTTACAATGACGCAATCAAATGGTTTCACTTGCCTCTCACCGCAACACAGCTGAGGGTCCGCTAGCATGTGCCCGGTGGACATAGACCCCCTCTCTTCATTATAAGCGTGGAAGAGAAGCTAGAAATCAAGTGGTTAGACGCACATCAACCTAAAGATTTATTGATGCCTCAACTCGAAGGAAAGAAGAAGAGAACTTTCTTCAATACATGGTTCTGCAAAAAGTCTTGTTTTGTTTCTACTGTATATTGTTTGGTGGTGAAGGACTGTGGACAACAGTTGGCTGCAATGATCTACAGCATTTGAGTTAACAAATTAAAATACATGAGGAAAGTGGATTTTATTTAGAAAATGCTTGTAAATATGAAATGTTTCATACTAACATTGCTGCTCAGATTGATTCAGCATATAAAATGACAATTCAGAAACATAATAAATTAGTTACGAACAACAGACACATATTAAACAGAATAGTAGAGTGCTTAATGTTTTGTGGAACTCATTTCGTTAAAAGATTACCAGTCTTGGGGATTATGTGTCTGTTTAAATTTGGCATGCTTCTGAATGACTTATCTAACCTGTTTTGTGTACCAAGGTGGGTCAACCCCATCTTTTGTTAATTTACTTAGTATAAATCTCTCAGCAGCTTTCAATATTACTTCTTTGAATTGAATAATGGAAAGTCCAGGTTGGAATAAATAATATAGTGAGGACAGTTTACTACTCACCGCAAAGACGTGGCGACGAGCTGCGACAGGCACATACAAAAGACACACACATACAACACATTCAGCTATCGGCCATGGCCTTCTTCAGAAATAGAGCACTCACGCAATCACACAGGCACACAACACAGTCATACAACCATCACCTCCGACTGCCACACTTCGAAGTGTGGCAGTCGGAGGTGATGGTTGTATGACTGTGTTGTGTGCCTGTGTGATTGCGTGAGTGCTCTATTTCTGAAGAAGGCCATGGCCGATAGCTGAATGTGTTGTATGTGTGTGTCTTTTGTATGTGCCTGTCGCAGCTCGTCGCCACGTCTTTGCGGTGAGTAGTAAACTGTCCTCACTATATTATTTATTCTTTGAATTGAAGCTACATTTGATCTACGCTCACACTGTAAGTTTCAAAACACTGGAGATTCTCACTAGAGAAATCGTTCAGAGAATTTTCATCTGCTTTTTTGAATAGATATATTTTTTGACTGATTTTGGTGGTTTCAGGAATTTCAATATTCAGTCACTGTGTTCACTAATCCCTGTGTCATTTTTTATGCTCTTTATCAGTTCCAGATTATTTGTTGCTAGGAAATCAAGTATGTTTTCACAACCATCTACTATTTTAGTGGGTTCATGAACTAATTGCTCGAAATAATTTTCGGAGTGTGCATTCAGTACAATTTCCAGTTTTGAACATTCATTTTTGCCAACATATCGAAGGTAAGTTAAAGTCGCCACCAATTAAAATTGTACGCTTTGGATACTTTTTGAAATTTAACCCAAGCTTCCTTTGAACATTTCTGCAATCAAATTGTCTGAGTCAGGGTGTCAGTAAAATCAACCCTTTATTAATTTATTCCGGTTGTCAGATATAACTTCTACCCACACCAACCCACAGGAACCACCTACTTCAATTTTGCTACAGGATAAACCACTTGTGACAGCAGTAAATCAGCCACCACCTATTTTATTCAAGCTATCCTTTCTGAATAACATTTGTCTCTTTGTAAAAACTTCAGCTGAACTTATCTCCAGTTTTAGCCAGCTTTCACTACCTATAATGAATTGAGATTCGGTACTTTCACAGCTACAACAATTTACAACTGGCAAATTAGCAGACTTCGCAAGGAAAAAGTTCCAAGGAATCTCGAATCAAAAAAAGAAAAAAACACTTCCTGGCACATCAAAATTGTGTGCTGGAACTGAGATTAGAACCTGGGATCTTTGCCTTTCACAGCAAGCGCTCAATCGACCGAGCTAACCCAGTGCACTTCATGAACCATCCTCACAACTTTACTTCTGTCAGTACCGCACCTCTAACTTTCTAAACTTCACTGAAGTTCTCCCGCAAAACTTGCAGAACTAGCACTCCTGGAAGAAAGGATATGGTGGAGACATGGCTTAGTCGCAGGCTAATGGATGTTTCCATAATGAAATGTTTCACTCTGTAGCAGAGTGTGAGCTGATATGAAACTTCCTGGCAGATTAAAATTGTATGCTGGAACCAGGATTCGAACCTGGGACTTTTGCCTTTCGCAGGCAAACACTCTACCGACTGAGCTATCCTGACACGCTTCACGGTTTGTCCTCACAACCTTACTTCTGTCAGTACCTCACCTAATACTTTCCAAACTTAGGCTGTGGCTAAGCCATGTCTCCACCATATTGTTTCTTCCAGGAGTGCTAGCTCTGCAAGTTCCACAGGAAAACTTCTTTGGAGTTTGGAAAGTAGGAGGCGAGGTATTGGCAGAAGTAAAGTTGTGAGAACAGACCATGAGGCATGTTGGGATAGCTCAGTCAGTAGAGCGCCTGTCCGTGAAAGATAATAGTCTGAGGTTTGAATCCCAGTTCTGGCACACAATCTTAATCTGCCAGGAAGTTTCATATTGCCACAAGACATCAGCAATCAGAGCTGTTCTATCCCAGGCAGTCACCTTCTGATTCACAGTTGCCTTACAGAGGTACCAGCCGCTCCCATAGCCGCCACACCCAGGAAAACTAAGCGAGGCGACCATCTATGGAGGTGGGGCCGCCGCAGATGAAAATCCTCCATGGACGACAGTCGCTAAGATGTATGGAAATCTCTCTGACATCATAATTGATGGGCAACCTGTCTGGGCACTGGTTGATTCAGAAGCTTCTTTCTCTGTATTGTCGGATAATTACCGCCACACACTAAAGAAGACAATGTTCTGTGATACAGGAGCATCTGTGCTGAAGATTGCAAATGGAAATTACGTCCAGCCCCTGCCTTTGAAGTGAAGCCTGCTTTCAATTCAACATGACAATATCACCAGGCTGTTTCCCTAAGGTAACAAAAGTGTTTCCATAAATATATCACACATTCTGCCACCATCTACGTGTGACTTTTACACGTTTATGTCAGGATAGTTACCTGAACTATTCACCACTGTGCTCGGGTTGAGTGACATAAGAGCAATGTCATTCATTTTATCGTCATATGTTAAAAGAAAATAAGAGAAAAAAAACAACAATAAAAGAAAGTGTCTGTAGCAACAAAAACATATTATAAACTATGTAGATTTTGCATTATTATTGAGATGAGTTTCTAACGAGTATTTTGTTCATATAAGAACTCCCAACCACTCCCTGGATATATTTTACCAACTAATGAGTTTCTAAGGAGTATAAGGAGACTGTACACACCCTGGATATTGTTCAACTATTTTACAAAGCACTATCAAAATAAAAATTATCCACTTCTTGGCAATCACAATTAACAACAACAAATTTGTGGGAATATCCTTCATGCCACAGAGCTACCAAAATCTGAACAACCAACACAGAGTGAGGTGAGGTCAACTGTCCTTGATTTCCTCAGTACAAATTGTTACCTTCTTTCACTGATGCCAATCCTCATGATATATTATTTGATTCAAAGGGTGATTACTGAAATGTATTTCAGTAACTATTGTGTGAAGTCTTGCACAAGAGATGTGTGTGTGTGTGTGTGTGTGTGTGTGTTTGTGTGTGTGTGTGTGTGTGTGGCCGCATGCACTCACTGTATGAAAAAGCGAACAATTGAATTTAGTGATGCGCTTTTCTCCTATAAAATGATTTAAAAGTCATTATTTTATCATAAATTTGTCAAAACTGTAGAAGACTTTCAACAGAAACTTCTTGACGACTACTTACAAATTATTCATCTTCCAAAGTATTAAAAATACTTCAAACCACACTCTTACCCTCCCCCTTACAAACTATACTTATGTGTGTTCTTGTATTAAATTTCACTGTGAGCATGTTTCGAATGCACTTTTGCCTATTGTTTTAGTTCATATTTTTTTTTTTTTTTTTTTTTTTTTTTTTTTTTTTTTTTTTTTTTTTTTTTTTTTTTTTTTTTTTTTTTTTTACCACAGCAGATGATTAGCACAAAACTAAGTTCTCAGAACTATAATGTACACTGCTGCCACACAGATGTTCCCCTCTCCCCACAAACATCTCATTGATGAACTTGACAGGACATACATACACATTGTTACAGACTGTAGATGTCAATTAAATATCACATCACTTCTCACCACCCCAAGAACTTGTGTATTTGAATTGTTCAACAGCTGTAAATAACTTAGTAGTATGAATAAGGACCACTATTATATGAGTGTGTTTAGAATAATGCTTTGATGAAACTTGGGCATTCTGAAGCCTAACTTAGCAAATGATTGTAACAAACATAATGTTATTGGGCATGTTAAAAGTTCTATCTCATATGACTGATCCCCCAAGAAAGATTTTGCAACCCCCTAGGTGGTCGCAGGCTGAAAACCACTGCTCTATAGTACCAAGTAACAAAAGTGCATAATCACCACACATATCTAGCTAAGGACTTTTAAAACTGTGTGCTTATATGTAGCAAGGGCTTTCAGAGTGACTAAATATATTTTTGACTCAAAATCTGTGTGCAATGGAGATGGAGTCGAAAATACACTTTTGTTAGCACACATAATTGCTTTAGAATAAGCATTATGAGCATTCAATAATTTATACTAGGCCAAGAAAATGTTTGTTGGTTTGTCTAGTTCACTGAATAGGTCTGGGTTATTTCCTGCTTAATATGCCTTGCAAAGTAGAATAATAGTACACTGTTTACCTCATGTAGTTAAAACATGGAGATCCACAGCAGATGATGTTTGCATGTAGACATAATCAATTATGACTGCAATGGACACAAGGTTGTAGAGATTACTTTAGATCAACAGAAACGTGATTTCATCAGCTGAATTACTTTTCCTGTTTCATCTAGACAAACAGCTACCCAGAACATGCACAGCACAATGGTGACAGGCTGCTAGGACAATTTGTGTTATGGGGCACATCAACTGGGCTTCCATGGGACCTTTGGTATTAACTAAACTATATACCATAGAAACTGAAGGCACAACATTGTCTGTGGACTACAGGGACACTATTCAAAACCATTTGCAACTTTCATCACCTGATGTCTTCCTGTCAACAGTGACATCTTCCAGCAGCAGAACTATTAATGTTAAAGAGCCACACTCACACTACAGTGGTTTTAAGAAGCATGGTAGTGAAGTCCTGTGTATGTCTTGGCTCTAGATTCACCTGATCTGAACATGATGAACACATTTGTTGTATGATTTTGGAATTCAAAATATTCTAACTCTCAACCATTTCAGGACATTGAAATAAATTCAATGGTGAAGTTGAAAATTGCCTGTTGGGGCAATCCACAAACAACTAGCCAGTAATTTATGGGAATTGGATAGAGATCTGGTGCAACATACCCCACGTGCAGAAAGGAAGAATATGACCGAAGTAAGTACAGAAGCTGCAAAACTTGAACTACAGGCTGCACTCCCCAAGAAACCACTACTATTATATACAGAAAAAAGGAAAGTAGCCACAGAAAGTACAAAAAATACATCATTTCCTGTTGAAGGGATACCAATTAATCCAATACAAGGTAGTCACACAAATCCTGTCCATGCCTCAAGAAGACCAAGAAAAATGCCACAGAGAAGTGAAGACTTTTTATGGAATGTTACAAGAAAGTACAGTTGCAAACTAACCTAGAACCCAGTCTTGCACAGACTGTTCAATGCTCCTCCTTGCTCCATCAAACACTAAATCTTCCTCCTTGTAATAACAGCTCTATTCTATTTGTACACTTAAATATCTGGTCCCTGAAATATAACACTGATGAACTTGGAATCCTTTTGAAAAATAATAGAAGAATGATACTGTGTTTAAATGAACATTGGCAAAAAGATGGAGACATAAAATTGTATGTTTCACCAGGTTTTCATATAGTTACAAGTTACTGTAGGCCAAATGGTTACGGAGGTTCCTTTATATTGTCGCGTTGCAATGGAAGCAGGCTTGACTTCGAAGGCAACTAAACAAAGCACTTATACTGAAAGCACGTTTATTACGAATTCAACATACACGCAGCACTGACTGCCTCTCAGGCAGAGTGCTCTGCTATTTATACACAGACAGAATTTACCAGCGTAGCGTGTGAGGTAGTCAGTACAGACTATTATCCAACGGTTACCGGTTGTCGACTTCGGGAACCTCCCTAAAAGATCGATCCCAACTCGGTGGAATGGAGCTGCTACCGGCGGAATCGGTACGAGATGTCCTGGAGGTAATTGCAGCACATGCTTCCGTCGCTGGCACTCTTTACAGTGACTCACATAGTGCTTGACAGATCGGTAGAGACTTTTCCAGTAATACCTGCGTCTGATTCTGTCTAGGGTCTTCACGAATCCCAGATGACCAGATATTGGAGCATCATGGAAATATTTGAGAATAGCTGGCTGGAGATGAGCTGGAACAACAAGTAGCCATTTGGGGTCCAGTGGATCGTAGTTGCTCTTGTACAATGTTCCGTTTATAAGTTGGAACTCTCCATTGGTCGGTTCTCCTTTCTCCAAGGCATCTATCATTTTTAATAGTGTTGGATCTTCCCTCTGTTCAGCTGCAACGTCATCTAATTCAGTGAGAGCTGAAATTTCATTAATGCTGTTGTGTTCCACTAATGGATTCCTCGAAAGGCAGTCGGCATCCTTGTGTTTGCGCCCGTTCTTGAATACCACTGTGACATCGTACTCTTGGAGTCTTAGTGCCCATCTTGCTAGTCGACCTGATGGATCCTTCAAGCTAGTCAGCCAACAAAAACAATGGTGGTCTGTCACAACGGTGAATGGTTTGCCGAATAAATACCATCTCCGTTGACTAGGTGCCCCAGGATTTTTATCTCTTTGGCGACGAAGAGGCACTTCTTTGGATTGAGGCGGAAACCTGCAGCCTGAACACACTTCAACACAGTTGACAGGCGACTCAGATGTTCTTCAAATGTTTTCGAGAAAACGACAATGTCATCTAAATAGCAGAGACACGTCGTCCACTTTAGGTGTCGAAGCAAGTTGTCCATCATGCGTTCGAATGTGGCTGGAGCATTACATAATCCAAATGGCATTACTTTAAATTCATAGAGACCGTCGGGTGTAATAAAAGCCATCTTCTCCCTGTCAGCTTCGTCAACCTTGATTTGCCAGTAACCTGTCTGCATGTCCATAGTTGAGAAGTATGTAGCTCCTTTCAAGCAGTCTAAGGTGTCATCAATACGCGGCAATGGGTAGACATCTTTCTTTGTGATACTGTTCAGCCGCCAATAGTCGACACAGAATCGCCACGTGCCATCCTTCTTCTTTACAAGGACCACCGGAGACGACCAAGGACTCTCCGAAGGTTGAATGATGTCATCTCGCAACATCTTCTCTACTTCCTCCCGAATTATCCGTCTTTCAGCTGGTGACACTCTATACGAACGCTGGCTAATTGGCGGATGGTCCCCAGTATTGATACGGTGCTTTATCGTGGGCCGTTTCGTCTGACTTTTCCCCTGCTGAGGTGTGAATGCACCCGAAAATTGGCGTAGTATACCTAACACCCGCTGCGCGTTGTTCCTTGGTCAGTCCAGGCCCTATTGGCAATTCCACGTTTGTTTCCTCCAGCGTGTTGTCTGTACTAACAGCAGGGCATGGGTCTTCATTGATGACGTTGAGCTCACCGTCCTGGATTGGTTCAGCTGTCCCGATACACATTCCCTTGGGGATAAGTTATGACTGCTCGTGACAATTTGTGATCCAAATCTCTCCTTGACCACCGGTAATGCTTATGATAGCCGCTGGTATGTAAATTTCTTTTGTGAGCCTGATAAACTTTTTACTATCAACAAGAACTTCACAGTTTAACCAGTCATCTGTGTTTGTAACTGCAACTCTTCTCATTGTCAATGGTGGTATCGTCACATTGTCAACGACGAATAACTTCCCAGAATATTCTGTATTACATGTATCTGGTGGAACAACTTCTTCAATTTGCAGCTCAGATCTTCCACAGTTAATGATAGCTTGGGATGCCTGAAGGAAGTCCCATCCGAGGATGACATTGTGACTACATTCTGTTAACACGACAAATTCAAACGGCTGTGTCCTGTTGTTGATGGTTATTCTTGCGAAACAAGTTCCTGCTGGATGGACGTACTTTCCATTCGTGACCTTCAGCACAGTTGCTCCCGTATCACAGAACATTGTCTTCTTTAGTGTGCAGCGGTAATTATCCGATAATACAGAAAAAGAGGCTCCTGAATCAACAAGTGCCCGGACAGGTTGGCCGTCGATTATGACGTCGATGAGATTTCCCGACATCTTGGCGACTGTCGTCCATGGAGGATTTTCATCTGCGGCGGCCTCACCTCTGTAGATGGTCGCCTCGCTTAGTTTTCCTGGGCGCGGCGGCTAGGGGAGCGGCTGGTACCTCTGTATGGCGACGGTGAACGGCTGCGGCGCGGCGGAGAGCGACCTCGTCTAGGGTACGGCGATGGGCTTCTTCCCATAGGTCGACTGAACTCATCAGCAGGTGACTGCCTGGGATAGAATTGCTCCGACGGCTGACGTCTTGTGGCAAAATAATCATCGAATACTCGCCTCCTCTCTCTGCAGTAGCGTACGACATGTCCAGGCCGTCCACAGTGGAAACACAGTGGTGTGTTGTCTTCTGACCTCCAGACGTCTGTTCTTCGGCGGGGCGTCATAGTTACCGGGGGAGTTGGCTGTGGTCACGTCGGTCGGTTCATGGGCTGCCGTTTTGCGGCTGCAGCGTAAGTCATAGCAGGGCGGCGCCATTCTTCACGTCGGGTGCGATTGACGGGGCAGACAGGAGATAATGTGTGAAATACCTCATCCTCAGTGGCGTCGGCTACCTCGTGACTTACAGGGCTCACATCCATGGCCATAATCTGATGCTCGCTCGGTCTAATAGTCCCGGCTGCCATGCACTGTTGTAATTCTTCTCTCACGATTTGTCGTATGAGAGAAGCCAAGTCCTGCTGGTCTTCCACAACGGCCATAGAGACTACTTTTGGGAGTCTGTCATACTTCTTGCGTCCAACCCTCCTTTGTTGCATTTCTTCAATACGCTGGCATCACTTGATAAACTCTTCTGTCGTAGCGACGTCTTTTATCAGAAGAGCTTGGTACATATCTTCTGCAATTCCATTCATCAGGTGCGTGATTTTGTCTGCCTCAGTCATGTTCAGATTCACTATGTTACACAGGGCCAAAACATTCTGTATGTACGATTGTGTCGGCTCACGTCTTCTTCAGTTCCTCCTGGAACGTCTCCCAGTCATTCAACTTGTCTTCGTTGTTCTCGAACCATTCCGTCCAGATAGAAGTAAACATTGGCCAAGCACATCATATGATCCCACCTGTTGTACTTGGCGACTCGGTCGAACCCTTTTAGCCATTTGTTTGGGTCCTGTCCAGCGTCTCCAGAGAACACCGACGGATGCCTGATGTGTAGTTGGCTTACTGCTGGTTTCGTTTCCATAGTTCGTCTGATGATATGGACTCTTGGAAGGACGTACTCGGTGTATCCCTTGTATTCCGGTTCCAGTCCGTGTAAGCGACGGCTTTTACGTTGCCTAATCGGAGCCACGGTGATGCAGCTGTTGCACAGTGTACCCAACGCCTCCACCAAACAATGTTGCGTTGCAATGGAAGCAGGCTTGACTTCGAAGGCAACTAAACACAGCACTTATACTGAAAGCACGTTTATTACGAACTCAAGATACATGCAGCACTGACTGCCTCTCAGGCAGAGTGCTCTGCTATTTATACACAGACAGAATTTACCAGAAATTAGAAGAACAGTTAACATAAGAAACAAGTAGAATTTACAAGTGAACATAAGAAAGATGTAGAACCTTCTGGAATTGTAAATTACAAAGAAATAAATTTTTGCCGGTGGGCGGGATTGAACCGGCGACCTTATGCTCTGCAGTCCTTGACGGTATCCCCTGCGCCACGGCGGCAGTTGGTGTTCGTGGTCTCTCACGGCAATATACATAAGCAATGATTTAGATCTAAGATGTATTTTTCTGGACATTAATGACTTATGTATTAAAAGTGTTTTTGAAACAGCTGTTATGCTTGTACCCACAGTAAGGCTTGTAATTGCTTCTGTATATCATACCCCTGGCAGTGATACAGAGAAATTTACCGAATGTTTAGAAAAGCTTATTGTCCAGATACAGAAATATTCCAAATATAACATATTAATTTTTGGTGACTTTAAATTTGATGTTAGAAAAAAATACAACTAAAATTAATAACTTAGCAAACATGTTAAGGTCATATAATCTTTTCTTTACAAATGAAAGTCCTACAAGGACTCAATCCTGCCTTGATAACCTCATTACAAATATACATAAAAGTGAATTTGAACTAGGATTATTTAATGTTGATCACCAATCAGACCATAAAGCTATACGGGTAAAATTAATTACTGAGAAATGAAATGTAGGCAAAGAACAAATTCCATACTGGTATGTTAGGTAATTAACTGATAAGCATATTAACACCTATAGGAAGGAACTAAAACTAGTAGACTGGAATACTGTCTTACTCTCTTCCAAAAATGGTGATGCCTTCAGCAAATTCATGAATATTATCTATATAAAATTTAATATTTGTTGCCCCAAGATCAGAAACAAAATGAAGTCGGAAGACCCAGACACCCAATATGAAATAAATGGTTTACCAATGACTTAATGAAGCTAAGACTTTCAGTACTGGACAACCATAAAAAACATTGTAGATTACAAATAAAAATAGCCAAATGCAGAGCAAATGACTATTACATTGAAAATTCAAATAATAGATGTAAGGCAGCTTGGAAAATTATAAAAGCAGAGTTGGATATAGACATAAATTGTACAGAAACCACTAATGCTGTCAATATCACAGCAGATGAGTTTAATCAATTTTTTTGTCAAGGCAGGAAACCCGCTACCATCCAAGCTTCTCATGAACTTACTTCCACCTCTGCATTCACTCCTAATCTAGACCCCATTTCTGGAAATCAGCTTCTTCAAAACCATGCCAGCACTGTGCCTACTTTCAAGTGGACACAAATACAAGTATATGATGTGGTTAAATCAATAACAAAATTAGGAAGTACAAAATCTGAGGATATCTATGGCCTAACTAATTTTGTGATAAAAAAAATAGCAGATCTTGTATCTATCCCTCTCTGTTTAATCATAAACTGGATGTATGCTAGTGGTCATTTTCCAGAGTGTCTAAAAAGAACAGTTGTTGTCCCTATTCATAAAAAGGGTAATAAATTATACACTAATAATTATCGTCCAATTTCACTGATAGTTACTGTCTCCAAAATAATAGAATACTGCATACAACAGGATACAAATTTTCAAATGTTTGTGGAACTTATGGGACTTAACTACGGGGTCATTAGTCCCTAAGCTTACAAACTACTTACGAACTAGCTAAGACTAAGGACGGCACAAATATCCAAGCCTGAGGGAGGATTTGAACCCCCGACCATAGTGGCCGTGCAGACCGTGACTGGAGCACCTCATTCCCCTTGGCCACCGCTGCCGGCTACAACAGGATATCTGCAGACATTTATCTGAAAGTAATATACTGACTCAATCACAATATGGTTTTAGGTCCAAATTATCAACAGTGAAAGCAGTCAAAGACATTGTCTCTTTTATACAAACCTCATTCGAATCAAAGTTATCTGCTCATGTCATTCTAGTTGACTTAAGCAAGGCATTTGACTCAGTGAACCATGCAATACTACTTGTAAAACTCTTGTGTTATGGAATCAGAGACTTTGAACTCTCCCTCATAAACTCCAATTTCAGTGACAGGAAACAAACTGTAGTTTGCAATAACCAAAAATCTCTGTACTTAGAAGTGACTCGAGGCGTGCCCCAGGGTTCCGTTCTCGGTCCCTTGTTGTTTATAACATTCATAAATGATCTTCCCAGTTGCATATTCTGTAAATCCGTACTTTATGCAGATGACACTACATTAATTAGCTCTGAGAAAGATATAAACAAATTGGAACCGGAAAGCAAAAATGATCTTAATCTGTCTGATGCATGGTTCAAATCCAATGAGCTATCCGTCAACCATGAAAAGACAGTGAATATTACTTTCAGTTTATCCAGCAGAGTAGTTGGGTGCTCAGCTGTTAAGCTACTTGGCATATACCTTGACTCCAGATTAACTTGGAAAAAACATACAGACCACATAAGTAGAAAGCTCTCACATGCTACGTTTTTATTGACTAAGCTACAGACATGCGTAACAACATCTTTATTACTTAGTTGTTACTATGCTCTCTTTTATTGCCATCTGCAATATTGCATCCTTCTATGGGGTAATTCTGTAAAGGCCAAAAAAATTTTCATCTGGCGAAAAAAAGTTATCAGATCCATTTCTGGAGTAACAAACTCTAAAACTTTCTGCAGACCACTCCTTAAAGAATTAAAAATATTGACAGTCCCATCACTCTTTATATATCATTGCCTCATAAAGATTAAAGAAAATTTAAATAATTACACCTTACGGAAAGCTATACACCAATATAAAACTAGGCAGATGAAATAGATAGATACGCCCACAGCTAGATTAAAGAGAACACAGACTAGCTATGAATATCTCGACATAAAATTATTTAATACTTTACCTGTACAGGCACATCATGTCTCACTTAATATCTTTAAAATAAAGACTGAAAAATGGCCGAAAGCAAAGGCATTCTACAACATTTCTGAATTTCAAAACTGTTCACAGGATCATTTGCTGTACTAAATAACCTGCAAACTATTTTGTATTTACCATAGTATGTCTACAAATAATTTGATAATTTAAGTTACTAATAAATCTACTTGTAATCTTAAAGCAAATGTGATCAACATATATAGCAGTATTATAATATTGTATACATTACTTATATCAATATGTCATGTATCAATGTAAAAAGCTGTTTAATAATGTCTTATGCAGCTTGAAGGCTGTCGCACAGGCAAATAAATAAATAGAAATCTAATGAGGAACTGTCGAATCATTCCACACACACAACTACTTCCACATGAGATGGTCCAAATGTTTTGCCACATCAGATTGTATGGCCTTGTAACGACTAATGGACTGTTTCCAAGCTGCAGTGATTGCTAATGACAAAACCAAACCAATGAAGTCATAATCCAACAAATACCTGTATTTATGCAGTCCCAAACAAATAAATAGGACCTCACTGTTAAAAAAAATACTAATTAAATGCAATCTATAAAACTGCTTGTGGTATGTCTAAATGAGGGCAAGATAGGCCCTTGCCAAGGCTGCAGACACAGAGAGAGGGCAAAAATTAACCACAATAACAAGTAAAGAAAGAAAGCTGGATTTATAATGAAACTAAAGAGATTCACAACTTCTCTTATCCATCACGTTCTTATTTTTTAACTAAGAATTTCCCTCAGCACATTACTTTAAATGCGTGTTTATATTTTATTTATTTTTATTTGAAATACATATTTTATAGATCCATTATGGTGTGATACACATGGATGTGGTTTCAGTTAAAGCAGATACATTTTACAGATACAATACAATACATTATGGCATGATACGCATGGGTGTGAAATGAGTCAAAACAGATACAATACAATGATACAATAGAGATAAAATACAATACAAATCAGAAGCAATTTTTTTTATACAAATACATAAGGAGCTACAAAAAAGATGTTTTTAAAAGGTGCTGATCAGTTGTTATCGGAAATGAAATCCATAAGCCTGAATTACTACTCACATTATTCATCTCTGCTGAAGAATTCATCTAGAGAATAGAGGATTTTTCCAGTACAAATTCCTTCAGCATATTTGTGTTTGTGTTTGTTTTTATTTGTGTCTATCTATGAGCCTGTGCTTTGGGTAAATACCGGTATATATATACAGGGTGTTTCACTAAGTGTGTTTGCTTCTGTAACTTATAAAATAATAGGTGATGGGAAATTTTAACGCAGTAGGTCAACACAAGAAATGTTACACTTTCTGCGGAGCTATGAACATAGTTTATTGTATCATTTTCCAAAGAGTTACAGCACAAAGATATAATTTTTTAAATGGAACAATAGTTTTTTCTATCATGCATTGTATTCGTTGAAACCAGGTGCGTCCAAATCAATTTAAACTACATTCATATCACTGTTAGTTTGGGAGCTACAACCCTTCAAAGTTTCAGAGGCAGGTACCACAAATGCTGTGCATAATGCAATGCGCCTTCTAAATGTGGTGCGGCCGAGTTGTAACATCGCCGGTGTCACGGAGCGAGAAGCTTCCTCGATGTGCTGTTAGACTGCCGACTGTCGCCGCACACGGCCATATACCCGACAGTTGGAGCCACACAGACAACCGGGGCTCAATATACCACAGTTACTGACATCAAATGACGATGGCATACACGAACAATGAGTATGTTGACATGTTGCTGATGCTCGGCGAGTGCCAACACGATGCCACTGAAGCAGCCATGGAGGTGTTTGCTTTAGCTGCACTACACCACGATCCTCATGTCAGCTTACGAGCCATTGCTGCAGTCCATGGTGTCAGTCTCACATCTGTGTGGCGTATATTACACGGCCACAAGTTTCACCCTGACCCAGGAACTGCATGGGAACGATTTCCATGCAAGAGTGACATTCTGTGAGTGGGCCATGTGTAATTTCACGCTGGAGTCTTTAGAAAGTGTTATGTTCTCTTATGAGTCCACGTTCACAAATTATGGTGCAGTGAATTGCCATAACATGCACTACTAGGCCGCAGACAATTCTCGGTGGGTACGACCTGTCGACCGTCAACATAGGTGGTCTATTAATGTGTGGTGTGGTATCCTTGGGGATGAAATCCACATTACTTCCCAGGTACACTGACAGGTGAGTTATATCGCACTTTTATAGCCGACAGTTTGGGTGGTCTCCTTGAACATGTGTGTCTACACACGAGAGTCCATATGTGGATGCAGCACGATGGTCACCCAGCCCATTCTAGGCATGCTGTTGTGGAAGAACTAAACAACAGGTTTGCAGGAAGACGGTTGGGGCGCCACGATCCTCATTCATGGCCGGCAAGGTTGCGCGATTTAACACCAGTAGATTTCTTTTTGTGGGGATATCTAAAGGATCGTGTTTATGTCACTGAGCCCACATCCAGATGATCTAAAACGGTGCATCGAGGATGCATGTCGCTCCGTTACACCGGCGATGCTACATCTCGCCCGCAGATCCTTTCGACAGTGCATTGCATTATGCATTGAGGAACATGGACACATATTTGAACATCTCATGTAAATCAACTTCCCACCGCCATAACATAAATCACCCACCACACAGCCATGTATTATGTACAGCGTGTGGTATCTGCCACTGAAACTTTGAAGGGTTGTAGCTCCCAAACTAACAGTGATAGGAATGTAGTTTAAATTGATTTGGACACAAGCTGGTTTCAACGATTCCAATGCACGATAGAAAAACTATTGTTCCATTTAAAAAATTATATCTTTGTGCTGTAACTTTTTGGAAAATGATACAATAAACTATGTTAATAGCTCTGCAGAAAGTGTAACATTTCTTGTGTTGACCTATCACATTAAAATTTCCCGTCAGCTATTATTTTATAAGTTACAGAAGCAAACACACTTAGTGAAACACCCTGTATATATATAAACAAATACACACACCCACACACACACACACACACACACATATATATATATATATATATATATATATATATATATATATATATATATATTGTGTGTGTGTGTGTATTTGTTTGCCTTCCTTTTTTCCCCTAAGGTAAGTCCTTCCACTCCTGGGATTGGAATGACCCCTCCCTTAAAACCTGCATCCTTTCCTTTTTCCCCTCCTTCCTTCCTCTTTTTCTGACGAAGCAACCACCAAGGGTTGCGAAAGCTTGAATGTTTGTTTGTGTGTGTTTTCATTTGTGTTTTTGTGTCTATCAGCCAGCCTGTGCTTTGGGTAAGTCAAATATATATATATATATATATATACTTTAAGAGTCATTTTCTTTTAGGCACTTTATATTACTCAGGAGTGCATTAAGGATTTGTGTACTTTACCCCATTTTGTACCAGGGACAAATTTTTCCGTTCACAGTGTATATCACCTTTCCATCCTGTGTTATAATGATGGTATGCCTCATTTGTTTCATACTGAAAAGAACCGATAAGTGCGAAAGCCATAAGTGAGAGGACATATTGTGAGGTAGTGGTTAATATAACTAACTGTTTAAATAGATTGTGACATGAGGTTCTTGGGCTCTTTTCTCTGGCTTACAAAAATTTTTTTTGAAAGTTGTCAGTTGCTCCAAAAGATTATTCCATAACTCAACACCGAATGGAAGTAGTGGAAATATGCTGACTTTGATACATTGCTGTCTCCAATTTTGGAGATTATTTGGATGGCAAATGTTGCTGAGCTGAGATGTTTACATGTTTGGTGGATGTGGTATTTCCAATTGAGCTGATTATCTATGTGGACCCTAGGAACTTTGTTGTCACAGTATTGTTTCTAGAATCATTTCATCAAATTATTGTCACCAGAATATCATAGCATCTTAAAGATCAGAGAGTGAATGTTTACAATAACATGCTATTTGACCTATGGCCTCCAGTTTTTTCCCCCAGTGAGTGACATAGCAACAGAGAAAGCAAGCAAATAGGTGGAGCGGATATGTTATTTACTTGACCTTCCAATATACCAAGTTTTCATTGGTATGATCTTCTGTGTAAATGAAGTTGAAGTATAAGTCTTATGTGGATGATTAATAATATTATGAGAATTCTTGGTCATTGTACCTGGAGATAGCTGTGTTCTGTTCATTGTTCATCTAAGATGAAGCCTCATGTAAACAAACAAATGCTCTGTCTATGACAACACTAGTCTGCATTTTTTTCTCTTTTCTTGAATGATTTGTCAATATTATGTGTGTTTGAATATCCTTTTCAGTGTCAATTCCAGAAATGACTTCCATTTTATTCCATCACATAAAGATTTTACACAAAACAAAAAGTTGCATTTCAAAAAATTGAAGGAATTTGTTCAAGCAAGTGTGTTACAAAATGGCCAATTTTTAACAAGAAACATTGAAATATTCAAAAAGCACAGTAATTAAAAATTTGTATTTGGTCTAACAGAGTGCCCCAAGAAGATGTCCATTAATTTTCAAAATTTCTCTTTTTTGTCTTCATTGGCATCTACTCTGCCTTTACTGTCCCTCTTTAACATCTAGCAGTAGTCAGCTGTCATATTCTCAAGGCACATTTCCTCGTATCTTTTCTCAGTCTCCTTATTGTCCTGGTGGGAGATACCAGGAAATATGGCATGCGAATATGATGGCTGATTTTCCACAAAATTGCTGATATGGTAGAGCAGAAAATGAAGCTTAACATTCAAACTATAACCCAGTTTTCTAACACAACTCCAACAATATTTTTATAATTTGGATCTTTCTTATTTCCTAGGAAATTTAAAAGTGACAAATCTGAAGAAAGTCCATTCTTTTCTCTCTCATTCATTGTCTTCTCAAATTCTTCATCCAACGATTTACAAATTTCAAGACAAACAAGGATTCCAGCAGTTACCTTTTCTTGTGGTAGAGCATTTACAAACTGCTTTATCAAACCTGATCTGATATGTAGTGGTGGAAGCAAAACTTTCTTGGGATCTACAAGTGATCTGCGCAGGATATTTTTAGTTCTAGGAGTGAAAAGTCTCAGCTATGGCTGATCTCTCATACTCCAATGCCTCCATTTGTTCAGCTGTCCCATTTACATAAAAGGCAAGGCTTTTTCCTATGACTTTGAAATCACCACAGATAATCACTCATGTTCCTTACATTTAATACAATTTAACAATACCTTAAGATTCTCAAAAGTTTCTAATTAAAACCGAATGAGCCACAGGAAAGAATCCATAAAAAATCCAATTATGAAGTAACACACCATTGAGGCTACTCTTTGATGAGTCTATAAAGGTCTCCACTGAATAGAATCATGTTTAAATCCATATAACTGCATTAACTTAATATTATTGCATGACGCTAAAGAATTTTTATGTGATAGTGGAGGAACTAGTTATTTTTCTGTGTGTCTGTACCATGAAAACTGTTTCTAGTGACAGAAGATTCTTACTTTTTAGCTGAGATCCAAGGTTTGTAATTTGACAGGTCCCTTAGGAAATTTCAGATCCCTTACAAGATTGTTAAGTTCACTACCAGTATCACCTTCGTCAGCATCTCTTTCAGAACCATATTGTCCTGTGTTGTCACAATCGAGTGGAGGGAGAAGGGCAGGCAGGTCCTCTCCTTGTGGAACAGCCCTAATAGTAGAAAGAATATTTTATTACACAATGCATTTCATACTTTTCACACTGCAAGCCTGAATGTTGACTTCAAAGAAGCAGAAGTCATTAAAGAGATCTTTTGGCTCTGCTAAACCATAGGAATTGCAAATGGCATGCACAATTTATTTCCCTTAGTCTGTAACTTCAAACTCTCAACACAGTAACAGCAAACTTTCTTATGTGCCCATACCTTGTCTTGGTCTCCAAGTTTAACTTTAAAATAAGCATAATAAACTTTCTTCACAAAGTCTATTATGCCTGTTTTTTGCTTAAGCACTATGAAATTTCCACAAATGTAATCAAGAATATCAAGACTGTTCATACATTTGTGAGAAGACATTATCACACAAAGAAGAGGTTTTCCATGAAAGTAAAATAAAATTAAGAACACTTTTCGAAGAAAAGTTATACAGTAGAACCTCTCAAACTCGATTCCCGAAAACTCGACATTCCGTAAAACTCGACAGGGCTGGTGAATTAATATATATTTTTTTTTTACACCGCCCATAACGTAAAGCTTTCCAACAGTACATAGGCCGCCCGAGAGCACTAGAGACTCAGACTAGGTTACTGGGTTTTCGAAGGTCGTTCAACGCACCCTTCACCTGGCCAGCTATTGTTTGCACACGTTCGGGTATTTCTGTGACCACTTTCCTTATCTTGAGGCCGCGCGTTGTCCTGGGATTCCCGGGCAGTTCATAAACTACCCTCGCTACATTGTCGTCACTGGGCGTTCAGTGTAGCGTTTGTTGAGACACAGTTGTGGACAGTTGCTTTTGTTAGAGAGTGGTTGACAATTGTTTAAACAAGTTTTGTGCTGGAATATAGAGCAACAGTGTGGCGGAGAAGAAGAGAAAACAAGTGTCAGTGTCAATGGAAGCAAAGTTTGGTGCCCTAAAAAGACTTGATCGTGGTGAAAGCGTAAATAAAATAGCGTTGGATTTGAACATCGGTAGGTCTACAGTGCCCGGTCGGAAGAAAAAGAAATCTGTAATTGAATCATGGTGTTTGAAAAGACAGTGTACAGAATCCATCGCAGAACGAAAAACAATGAGAAATGCTTAGTTCGAAAAAGTTGGCGAAACGCTTTACCAATGGTTCCCTGTGCACAGGGACAAGGTAACACCTATATCTGGACCCATGTGAAGACAGAAACGTAGTCTTCAATCACAGGGTTTTTCAAACGACTTCAGTAAGTTTTATTTTACACTTTTCTTCTAGTGTTCAGAAAACTTCCCATAACTATCTGTGATAGACTTTTTATAAGCAGCATAAACCACTTCAGTAATAATTGTAATGAACACTGTATTTTCAGGTTCTACTAGGTCTTTTGCCTCAAAATTATTTTTGATTATAAGTTATAAATGTTGATATAAATATATAATTGTATATAATAAATCAATAAATGTACAATTTTAATACTCTAAATAAGCATTTTTATTCAACTCCTAGTTATTTTTATTTAAGTTACCTAAAACTCGACAACCTCAAAACTCGACAACCTTTAAGTCCACATTGTGTCGAGTTTGAGAGGTTCTACTGTACATAGAACAGCCCCTCCAAAATAAAAACACACCAATCACAGCTCTGCAAGAAATACTAGTGAATTAATTTAATTTGCAAACAGCAAAACAAACAGCTGGTCCAGTTGTGCCAACACAACAGCTGGCAAGTCTGTAGAGAGAAATTTCCCTACCCAAGTCCCTTAAATGCATTCACTTTCATTGTGAAAAACTGCATGTGTTGGACATAAACCAAAAACAGTTCTGGAATTAGGATAAGAAATGGAGTTAAGAACACATTAAATTTCAATCCTTTGATACCATGCTGACAAGCATAATCACTTCATTTTTCATTCATATGGTGTTATGAGACCAATACAGGTAGGCCTTACATATGTCGTAGGTATATTGATGTGCATCAAGTTTGCTATTCAATTTGTTAAAAAATAAATGGTTGTTTGAAAAGAGGATGCAGAAATACACAGCCAAAGCCAAAAAAAAAAAAAAAAAAAAAAAAAAAAAAATGTAATTCTGCATTAATCCAAAGTGTATTTGCTATTTTTGTAATTCTGTATCCGTCCAAACACCATAGGTTGTTAAAAGAACATCAAATGTTCAAATGTTTGTAATTCTAAGGGACCAAACTACTCTGGTTATCACTCCCTAGAGTTACAAACTACTTTAAGTTACACTAAGGACCAAATGAAAGATAAACTACTTAACCCTTCATGGCCTGAATTTCTATCTTTTCACTTTGATATTTTGAAATTTTTCTGTGGTATTTTATTTGTTGGGAAATGTGTTTAGTATAAAGGAAAACCAAATCACATGACATTATATTTGCCTGATGATACTTATAAGTACCAAATTATATTTACAAATTTATTCTGAGGAATAACCAATCATAATCATAAATTGATTTACCGAGTAAAAGGAAAAAATTATGAAGATTGCTTTACCACAGGAAATGCACAGAATACAAACTGAGCAATCACCAACACCTGTGTATTGGAGGGGGGAACGCGGGTGGACACCGTCCCCCCCCCCCTTTCACTTTTTTTCCAAGGTGTACCCGTCCCCTTACTATTTTATGTGGAGAACATTTTCTTATTATAGTAAATTCTCTTTCGTCATCTCTGTAAATTCAATTAGCATCTATTCTGAGTTATGACTCATAGAACAAGTTAGCTGTGATTCTGTGAAGTCAACTGACTAATGATAAATGGCCCAGACAAACAACGTAATAAAAAAGAACAAAGATCTTGAGGAGCATTGGGTCCGAAAGCTCGACGTGAAAACCGGGACTGTAACCGGCACAGGCAGGCCGTGTGGTCAGCACATTGTTGTGCTTTTAGTTCACATGCTTACAGTCCAATTGTTAACAGCAGTAATTGTCAGCCGCTGCATAGCCGGTACGGGTATTGTCGTTCAGTTTTCTTTTCAGTGAAAATATATGCGTTGTAGTGAACAGTTCTGTTGATTCCTTCCGTTCTGTGTATTACTTTTCCGTTTTAAAGACTGGAGTATTAAGTGAAAAGTGTATAAACTGTGTTATTTATTGAAAAGTATAATTTTTCACTATGAAATGCAATATAGTAGATTATTTCAGTCTAGTCCCGGAGTTACAACTACAGTGTGGTTCAAAAAAACGTGAAACTGATGATGGACCATCTACTTCATACACAAACAGTAGAACCACACACGCTACAGTAGAAGATAAAAGACAATCATGCGAAGTAATTCCTTGTTATTTGGATTTCCAAAACATACCTAATTATCCTGCTTGTTGGAACGGCAGCACATGGAGAGAATTTAAGGTGAAATATGAGTGGTTAGTGTGTAAGGAAGGCAAGTTGGGTTGCTCAGTGTGTAAAGATGTGCAGAATATTGGAGTGAGTAAATCACAGGGAGTGTACATTTCTAACGAATGGAGTAGTATTTCAGTGGGTCCCGTTTGTGGTAGTAAACAAGGTCAGTTAACATCTTGAGAAAAAAATTCATAAACATAAGAATTCTTAAGCCCATTTAACTGCCTGCAGACAACAAAATGAAAGACAAGACAAAGTTATAGAAAACATGTTAGCTGAACAGCAGAAAGACATTTTTGAAAGTACAAGGAAAGTGTTTAGAACGGCATATTTTGTACCAAAAAATAACAAGCCTTATTTAGATTTTCACAAGCTTGTAGATCTGCAAATTCAGAATGGTCCTTACATGGGCAAAACACTGCATAGTAAACTCAGTTGTGCCAACATCATAGACTGCATCGCAGACACTATGCGGAAGAAGCTTTTTTCATCCGTAATAGTGAAGAATTCCAAGGTTTCTGTATTAATTGATGAGTCTACATCTTTTGCTTCACAGTCAGTTTTAATAGTGTATTTAAGGTCAGAAATCAGTGATGGTTGGATAAATACCTTCTTCTTGAATATTATTGAACCTAAAAGAACAGACGCAGAAACAACAGAGGCAGAACTTCTAAAATGTCTCTCGAAGCATGGTTTTTCTTCAAGTTGTTTGAATGATAATTTGATTGGAGCATGCAGTGATGGTGCCAGTGTAATGCTGGGTAGAAATTCAGGTGTTTTAGAATGACTTACAAACAGGTACAATAAACTATTCAAATGGCATTGTTTGTGTCTCCGAATTGAATTAGGGGTTCAGATGCAATCAAAGAGGTACCTGGTGTGCATTATATTACTTTTTTTTTAACAAGCTATACACGTTGTATCATATGTCTCTAAGGAATCAGCATGAACTGTCAGCTGTTGCACAAGAGTTAGGCACAGAACGTAAGAAGATATCTAAAGTGTTCTCAGTGCGTTCGGTGGCCTCAAGCTTTAGAGCAGTGCAAGCAGTATGGAAGTCCTACCAGACTATGAATGCTCATTTCAATAGATGTTTGAATGACATGACTAGAAAATCAGTTTCAAGAGAAGAGTCCAAGGGATTGCAGAAAACACTATCAAGCCCCGAGTTCGTGGGCAACATTGCACTGCTTTCTGATGTTCTGGAAGAGACAGTATCCTCTCACAGTACCTCCAAAGGGACAGTGTTAATATACATCATATAGGGCAATTGCGAGGTCAATAAGAGCCATTGAACAACTGAAGGAAATGCCAGGTGTTTGCATGAAGGAAGCAGAGAAAGCTATTTCTGAAGAATGCTTCAAAGAAGTTTCACTGGCTCCCAGAAGAGAATCAAGCAGAATTATCACCCAAATTAATAGAAAACAGTTCTGTCAGAGTCTTATCGACAATTTGAGGCAACGGTTAATTTTGGATGACTGTGAAGAATTCAAATCCTTCATGAAAGAGATCGATATTTTGGACAGTAAAAAATCTAAGAAAATAGTGCAACTGTTTTCTTCTTCCTTTTCCAAATGTAAGAGGTTTCAGAGATTATATAGACAGCTGTGGCGAGAACATTCCTGAAAATCTGAAACAAGTTTTTGTTTGTGTTGATACACTCCCTGTGAGCACATCAGACTGTGAAAGATGAACTTAGTTATGACAACACTGCGAAATTCGCTTTCTGTTTGCCATCTCTCATCCTTAATTGTGGGGACTGTGTTACATCTCTGGAACCCCCAGGATTAGATCAAAGTATGGATCAGAACCCACAGGCACGCCGAGGACAACCAAAGCAAGATGACTAATCTATATGTGCAGCAGTCTGACCGGTACTCCAAAATTTGGGATCTTCTTTAGCACACATTAGTCCACCCACTATTTTTGTTAGCAACACAGCACTGCGACCACATACAATTAAATATCCCAAAGTCTAAGTCCTGAAATTCAAATTGCTTTGGCGTCACATTATCACATCAATGTATCCAAGCAAGAATAAGTTGCGCGCTATAGTTCCACGGCAATTCAAATGACAAAGAATGTTTTACACCCATTTTAATGAAGTGGGAATTTGTAGTCACATCAGATCATCAAGGGTTCAGTTTAAGTAAGGGAGACAGCGGGCTGTAAAGCTTCATTATCTTGTCAACAATGTAGACCAAGGTTCTTGAACTTGATTTCAATGATAAAATCAGTGAGTATGCTTTGTTAAAAAGAAGGAAACACTAAGTTGAATTATAATAAAATCACAATACCTGGAAAGTGATATTTCCTATATTGTTAAGTATAGCCCATTTTCTTGTTTCTATTAAATAGACTGCCAGCCAGCAAAAATGTAACACCAAGAAAGATCAGAGATATCACAATCAAATGTATCTGGGAGATGACATGCTGTGCAAAGATCCCTTGATTGAAAACACAGCCTCTTGTGAAGTAAGGAAGATGGCAAAATCAGCATTGAGCTAGTGCTGCCTATAACCACTTCTACACACATTAGCACATAATCCAAGATACTATAAGTGTGTTGTTGGCATATAGCAGTTCATTATGCTTCAATATATTGACAATGTTGATCTAGTGTAGCAGTGGGTATGGTTTTCAGGGCCAGTCATTCCACAAACATCGACCGCATGTTTCTGATAGGCCAGAGATTTGAGAGAACACTGAAGCGAACTCAGCAGTGCAATCTGATAGGCAACAAAGTCATCTTTAAAATTGTGTTCCATGTTTGGTTGCACATTATCTTGCTGCAATGTGGCCAACAGCAGCCCCTGTAGCTATGGAAGGAAAACAAACGCCAACACTTCAGAGATGTAGTGTGAGCAGGGGGAAGTTATTTAAGTTAGAGGAATCCAATGCCAATGGGATGGTATTGCATTCCACCCCCACCCTTCTAGTACACATTGCCCGTAAACTAACCAGCCAGTGTTAGATCTCTTAAGTGTTGCAGTTAGTTGTCCACCCACACTTTTGGATCTTGCTAATAGCTGCAGTGTAACAGGGTTACACTTAACCACATGTGACGTGCAATGTTGAAGACTCCTTCATACATTGGATTGTGTTGCTTCCTTGGCCTCCCTGTTCTCCCATTGTAGCACCTAACGAAACTGTCTGGTTGATGATTGTGGAATGACAGGACCAGGATACATCACCTGCTACTACACAAGATTAACTTTGGCAATATGTTGAAGCAGCATGGACTGAAATACGTCAGTAACACAATGAGAGCTTCTACGATTTAATAAAGAGTCACATAGTGGCAGTTATAGCCAGAATTGGTTCAGTATTGATTTTGTCATCTTTCTTGATTCACAAGGGGGCTGTCTTTTCAATTGTGAAGTTTGTACAACATGTTATCTCCCAAACAAATGCTACTGGCCAACAGTAGTACATTTAAGCAATAATTTTCATTAAAGTTTCTTCTGTAACAAACCTAGTTGTGAAAGTGTAAAATAAGCCAAATCTGCATGGGAAAATTGCATAGAGGTCGTTTTACTCTGAGGGGGGGCTGATGCAGCTCTGCCAGTAGCACAGGATAACCTCAGTACAATCCTGGTTTAGGTAAGTTAAAACATGGAAACAAGTAGATAAATCAAATCAGAAAGTCAGAGCCACATCTTCACTTTCAAGTATCGCTCACTTTTAAGACTTATGTAGAGTGTCATTTTTTATTTTCTCGTACAATTATCCTTTGGAGTGATGAACCTAAGATAAATAAGATTTTTCCTCAGTGAAAGGAAACAATATAAATACCATGGAAAATATGTAACTAAATATCCTTTATGGTTCTCTTTGAATATGTTAAAATTCTTAGATTCACTTCATAATACTTTTGATCCTTAATGGCACTTTTTGTGACTGTCTTATCTGGTAACAGTGATTTATTATAATTGCATAGTACAATGCAAAATATAACAAAAGTTTTCACAATAAAATGTAAGAATTATTCTGAATCAAAAGAAAATTAAACAAAGCGTGCAACTACTGTAATTCTTATATATTATTGACGACGTTACAGCATTCATTTTTAATGAAATAAATCACAATTTGCGATCACTTATGGCTTCACTGTACTAGGTGTAGATGTAATACCAATGTGCGGCGAATGAAAATTTGTGCCCGGCCGGGATTCTAACCCGGGACTGTGGTAATAGGAAAGAGACCGTGTGGAGAATGGAGATTTGGGTATGGCAGGAAACGTGCAGGGAAAAGTCCTCTGCAGTCGGGTTGGTCACTGTGTCCTCGGTGGCGCAGTGGTCAACGCGTCTGCCTAGTAAGCAGGAGATCCTAGGTTCAAATCCCGGCCGGGCACAAATTTTCATTCGTTGCACATTGGTATTACATCTAAACCTAGTACAGTGAATTACTGTAATTCTCTTTGCACACAGTAAACTGAATACACGTCATTAAGTGTGTAGCAACACAAATATGGCAATACTGATAGAGGGGGGGTTGTAGACCTCAATAACAGCTGTTAGGTTGCTTGGTATATATACCAATATCTAAGTGACAAAATCTAACTTCATTCTAGAAATCTCACTCAGGCTTAGTCAACTTTTACAACAGTGACAATGGTCCTATTCTTTGTTATGCAGGATTTGTCAGTATGCCGTTTTCGTGTTGTGGTTGAGCAAAGTTAATGTACCCCATGTAACTGGAATAAATGAAATGAATATTTTTTAAGTGAATCCATATTACTTGGTTCCATACTAAAAGTCTACCTGACATCTATACAGCCACTATAAGTGAACAGCAGTAGTGCTCAATGATAATTAGAAGAGTCAGCTTGGAGATAACTCAACTGCTGGACACATTGCAGAGAGATGAGCTGTCAGATGGGCTGTAGGTGTGGCTTGCATAATCCTGGAGCAAGTATAAGAAGTGCTCTGTTTGTTTGGCTGGCATTGAGATCAGCATGGAGAACTTAAACAAAACTTGGAGTGAACACTTAGATGCCCAGTCAAAATAATTTAGAGTCTAAGAAAAGAACACTGTGCATGCCCAAGTTCATAAGTGGCAGTTTTCTCAATCCATTAAATCTGGGGAACTTCAGCTTGGTGTTTACATAATCAATTAGAAGTAATATAACAGGTAGGATACAGTATATTTCAAGATTTCAGAATGAAACTTTCACTCTGCAGCGGAGTGTGCTGATATGAAACTTCCTAGCAGATTAAAATTGTGTGCCGGAACCAGGACTCGAACCTGGGACCTTTGCCTTTCATGGGCAATCACTCTACCGACTGAGCTACCCCGACACGACTCAAGATGCCACCACAACTTTACTTCCACCAGTACCTCGCCTCCTACTTTCCAAACTTCACAGAAGCTCTCCTGCGAAACTTGCAAGACTAGCACTCCTGGAAGAAAGGATATGGTGGAGACATGGCTTAGCCACAGCCTAAGGGATGTTTCCAGAATAAAACTTTCACTCTGCAGCGGAATTACAAGATTCATTGCAACTTAATTAATCACACTTAAAAATAAATAAATAAAATACAGAATTCAAGCACATTGAAGTGGTTTAAATATAAAAAACTCCATGTCTGTAGAATTACTGCAATGATGAACATTTCACATCCCTTCCAATAACTGACTGGCTAAGCTGACAGATTATGAATGTAAAGGATGAGCATTTGAATCTAACTGGAATCAACTATTATTCATTTACTTATCTATTGACACCTTTTCTAGGTTACACATTCTTTCAAAGGACTCAGTTTTATAACAGTCTAATCTTTAAACAGACAGACAAATGGAAATAGTAAAAATATTGAAAACTGAAGTATTTATTTGTAATTTCTTTGACCACCACCTGATGTCTACAGTTTTCACCTACGAGAAATGTTATTAACCAACTGACATATTTTTCTAAATCATCACAGTTTAAATTTGCAAATGGATGCCCCTTCCAGTAACTGTTGTACCCAGTATAATATTTGTTCTTGAACTACGACGGATCTATTCAACAGTTACACTAAAAAGAAGAGATCAGTTGCTCCTTGTTAGTGTGCCAGCTTACTGCACTAGTAGCTGTAGTATTAATATTATGTGTAATTGAATCTCACTGTGGCATGTCAAATCTTTATAGTTTACTTTTTGTTATTGAATTATATTATCTATTTCTAAAATTTCTTCAATATTCGCTTCAGTAAATAATTAATTGTGGTTTGTGAATTTTATGTAAAAAAATAACGTTCCTTTGAAAGAAAGATTAATTTAATTTCCCATAACATCCTTGGATGGTGGTGTTCATCTGACCTCCCATAAAAATATAAATAATACAGTACATCTACATATATACTCTGCAATCCACCATAGGGTAAATGGCGGAGGGTACACTGTACCACCATTAGGCACTCCCTTTCCTGTTCCACTCCCAAATAGAACGAGGGAAAACTGAATGTCTATTTGCCTCTGTACAAGCCCTAATTTCTCTTATCTTGTCTTTGTGATCTTTCCGTGAAATGTAAGTAGGCGGCAGCAAGATCGTTCCGCAGTCAGCTTCAAGTCTCCACCTTATAAATTTCCTCAACAGAATTCCTCGAAAAAAAAAAAAAAACATCATCTTTCCTCCAGCGATTTACATTTGAGTTCACGGAGCGTTTCTGTGACACTTGTGCATTGGTCATACCTGCCAGTAATGAACCTAGCTGCTCGCCTCTGAACTGCTTCCATGTCTTCCTTTAAACTGATCTGCTGCGGATCCCAAACACTTGAGCAATACTCAGGACGTGGTTGTACAAGAGTTTACATATGAAGTACATCTACCCAAAATTCTCCCAATAAACCGAAGTCTGCTCTCCGCCATACTCACAACTGACCTTACATGTTCGTTCCATTTCATATCGGTCTGCAAAGTTACACTCAGATATTTGGATGACGTGACTGTATCAAGAAGTTCACTACTAATGCTGTATTCAAAAATTATGGGATTATTTTTCCTACTCATCTGCATCACCTTACACTTTTCTACATTTAGAGCTAGCTGTCATTCTTCACACCAACTAGAAATTTTGACTAAGACATCCTGCATGTTGTTACAGTCAATTAATGACTACACCCTCCCATACACCACAGCATCATCAGCAAACAGCCGCAAATTACAAGTTACTCTGGCCATCAGATCATTTACATAAACACAAAATAATAGGGGTCCTATCAACCTCACCTGGGGCACACCCGACGACACCCTAGTCTCTGATGAACACTTGCTGTCAGGAACAACATACTGTATTCTACCACCTAGGAAGTCTTCCAGCCAGTGAAAAATCTCTGAACCTATTCCATATGCTCGTACCTTCGTTAGCACTCTGCAGTGCGGCACCATGTCAAATGCCTTTTTGAAATCGAGAAAAACACAATCTGCCTGTTGCGTTTCATCCATGGCTCACAAGATGTCATGTGAGGGAAAAAAAAAACTTTGTATTTTAATATTAATATTTTGGGGCTAACAACTACACCAGCCTTTCACAGAAAGATGAAATAAAATCAAAATAGCTTCATTATTTTGTCAACATGCCATTGACATCAAGAACAGCTTTCATCCTTCAAGGCATATAATTTATGAGTATGGAAGAAGTTAACAACCATAGCAATTACTGAACCAAATCTCATAGGACAGTCACAGTTCCCAGTGGGGGATCTGGCCAATTGCCCCACAGTCTTCGATAGCAATTGTGAAGGAATGTGTAAAAATGTTAAGAATTGTGTGTTGTAAGTGCACTATAGAAACAGATGATATAGAATAAATGTGTTTCAGACATTTTGCAATATCTGTAATTTATTTAATGTATGGAGTTAGATAACCTGAAGACCTATTATAGCAAACACAATAAGGAAAATTTGACCAGGATTACTGTGCCATGGACAAGAGACACTACCATCTTTACATCAGAAGTTGTCCTTTCTTTTAAAAATGATTCCCATGTAGAGTCACTATGTAAGCATACTAGTAATAATTCAAACACCTAGTCATGAGATTCACAAACAGTACACTCATATCATCAAAAACAAGGAGCATACAAACAAATAAATAAAAACAGAAGTTTTGACAAAGGCGCTTTGACATGTAACCCTGAAACAGAAATTTGCACATTGATATTACAGAAAGTGTCAAAACATGAAAAAAATGGCATTTTTATATACTGTAAAAATTAAAAGGTAGTAGGCCTATAACACATACACATGCATGCATGATCTTAATTTGGGAAATGTTAATCCTATGAAAGTATTCAACTAAATGACCCCTCCACACAGAAACACCCACACATAGACAGGCAGCCTGACAATACCCAAAAAGAATGGTTGGAAGTGAATGAAACTAGATATGACTCAAGACCATGTGACTTCATTAAAGTGATTATAATGTGGGATCAAACAGACAAGCCAACAGCAGTGACAGTTGGGACATTAGTGCCAGATTAGAAGCGTGTCACACCCCTTCTGGCCACAATGCATACCTTTATGCAGTTTAGCATGGTGTCAAACAGCCTTTGGATCCTCCCCGAGGCATTTTTCCACAGCTTTTGCAGCTTTCCTTCCACATCTCACAGGTTGCTACCGGGACGGGCACAACTGAAGACCGGGATACCATCCATCACCTTCGAGCCATGACATCATCAACAAGTCGGAAAACCCATATACGGGAAAATATCTTGATACTTATGTATTGTAGATATTAAATAGTCCGTGATTATCCTCATAAATTACAGATTACAACAACACAATATGCCCTTGATCACAGGTCTCAGCCCAAAAATTCACATCTTCGGCACTCCCTTGCAAAAAAGAAAAACGTTTCTGTTAACCTATCTGAAGCTAAAGATCATTTTTTAAACACAAAATTGTAATCTATAATCAATCATCTTTAACTGAGCCACAACATACACTCCTGGCCATTAAAATTGCTACACCACGAAGATGACATGCTACAGATGCGAAATTTAACTGTCAGGAAGAAGATGCTGTGATATGCAAATGATTAGATTTTCAGAGCATTCACACAAGGTTGGCGCTGGTGGTGACACCTACAACATGCTGACATGAGGAAAGTTTACAAACAATTTCTCATACACAAACAGCAGTTGACTGACATTGCCTGGTGAAACGTTTTTGTGATGCCTCATGTAAGGAGGAGAAATGCGTACCAGCACATTTCCAACTTTGGTAAAGGTCGGATTGTAGCCTATTGCGATTGCAGTTTATAGTATCGCAACATTGCTGCTCGCGTTGCTCGCGACCCAATGACTGTTAGCAGAAGATGGAATCAGCGGGTTCAGGAAGGCAATACGGAACTCTGTGCTGCATCCCAACGGTCTTGTATAACTAACAGTCGAGATGACAGGCATCTTATCTGCATGGCTGTAACAGATCGTGCAGACACATCTCGATCCCTGAGTCAACAGATGGGGACGTTTGCAAGACAACAACCATCTGCACTAACAATTCGACGACATTTGCAGCAGCATGGACTATCAGCTTGGAGACCATGGCTGCGGTTACCCTTGATGCTGCAATCACAGACAGGAGAACCGGCAATGGTGTACGCAACGATGAACCTGGGTGCATGAATGGCAAAACGTCATTTTTTCGGGTGAATCCAGGTTCTGTTTACGGCATCGTGATGGTCGAATCCGTCTTGGTGACATCGCGGTGAACGCACATTGGAAGCGTGTATTCGTCATCGCCATACTGGCGTATCACCTGGCATGATGGTATGGGGTGCCATTTGTTATACGCCTCGGTCACTTCTTGTCCGTATTGACAGCACTTTGAACAGTAGCCGTTACATTTCAGATGTGTTACGACCCGTGGCTTTACCCTTCATTTGATCCCTGCGAAACCCTACATTTCAGTAGGATAATGCACGACCGCATGTTGCATGTCCTGTACGGGCCTTTCCGGATACGGAAAATGTTCGACTGCTGCCCTGGCCAGCACATTCTCCAGATCTCTCACCAATTGAAAACGTCTGGTCAATGGTGGCCGAGCAACTGACTCATCACAATACACCAGTCACTACTCTTGATGAACTGTGGTATCATGTTGAAGCCGCATGGGCATTTGTACCTGTACACGCCATCCAAGTTCTGTTTGATTCAATGCACAGGTGTATCAAGGCCGTTATTACAGCCAGAGGTAGTTGTTCTGGGTACTGATTTCTCAGGATCTATGCACCCAAATTGCGTGAAAATGTAATCACATGTCAATTTTAGTATAATATATTCATTCAATGAATACCCGTTTATCATCTACATTTCTTCTTGATGTAGCTATTTTAATGGTCAGTAGTGTAATTATGCCACCTACAAACACTCACGCATACGACAACATGCCGATGACATGGGTCAAATCAAATGGGTGGTATCCCCATCCTCAGATGAGCCCCGGGATGGCGGTCCCTTCCAGTGACATCCCACTCATGCTCTGAATGATGGAGAGCTTGAGGATCTTGCTACCCATGGGAGGACCTCAGTATGCTATACAGGCTATGACTACACACACCACACACACAAGCATACATTATCTTGTCAGAAGTCTGACATAGGGTACTTGCCATTAAGGGGAATTACATGCAAACACAATGTCTGATGTATCTCTGTATCATCTACTCATATGTCTGCTGAAGCATGACTAGGGGTGACCTGAATGCATATATCCTATGGTTCTACACACTATGATGTCAGCATTTAAGCCTGTGTACTCTGCATAGTATTGGCAGGATGTATCTTCTACCCTTGATGCCACTAATACCGAACACAATGATCATTGGAAGTTAAGGAGAAGTGAGATCACATTCAGTGATAAATCTCACTTCTCCCAGAAATGAGTAGTATCAAACCATATGGTCCAGCTATCCAGTTTTTCTGCAGTCACACTCACCATTAAGTGTAAATGTCTTTTTCTCTTCAGATGTACGTCTTGTATGGAAGGTGCACATACTATAAGGGGTACGCATGAAACAGTAGGCTAAATGGCATCGCTTACATATGACTGGAACTTTTGGACCTGCACACATTTAAAAAAATATATATATTAAATCTACTGGACTCAACTGCATGGTCATTAGTCCGTAGCTTACAGATTACTGAAACTAAGTTAAACTAACCTAAAGACAACACAAACACCCATGCCCTAGGGGGGACTTGAACCCCCGATGGTGAATGGTCGCACACACTGCAGCATGGTTCTCCAGTACGCATGGCTAATCCGTGGCGGCACTCATTTTATTTATTTATTGTAGGGCTATTGTCTTGACGTTACATTCAATATCTTAGCACTTCTGGTCATGTGCTAGAATGAGGACAGGATCATTGTTCAGGTTTCATATGGGATGATTTTGTATAATTTTGTCTCACCAAATTTACTTTGACACTTTGCTAAAATGGGAATTATGACACTGGAAGTGTTAAATAATTTGGTTGATTAATAGTGAGTAATGATTGGTTTCTTGGTAATTTCCAAGAATGCTTGCAATTGAAGTAGCTCAGCCTGAAACAATATATATCGAACATGCAACTCTATATTGATTACGTGGATATTGATGTGCAAGAATGTTTACATACTAAATTATTTTCACGAGTGGTAATGTAAAGCTGTGTTGACATGCATATTTTTACAGCAAACTGTGACACATTCATAGAAATTTTCAGAGAAATTTATTGGATGTTGCTGATAAAATACATTGTAGGGCTCATGCAATTTGGCATACACATTAGGTACAGTATATATGTCTGAGATGAGTGAGGACTAAAGACAAACAGTGTTTTTATTTTTTTATTTATTTTTTTTTTTTTTACACAAATAAATGACAATTATAGATAGGACTTTCATCACATAGTACTAATGAGTGTGACAGTTCTACTTTTCCTTTGCGTACAGTAGCTTTGACTATGAAGTCTTTGAAATCATTATAAATAAGAAAAAACTTTACCATCACTCAAGACCATAGAGACCAATAAAATACCTGCCCATGACTACGAATAAAACATACTTTAGAAGTCGCATGTGAATAGCTGCATAATTGACTTAGAGCTACTTTGATTGCAAGCATTCTTGGAAATTACTAGTTTCCTCATAGAATGTGCACATAAATTGTGCATATAAATACCTAAGAAAACAGTGAATGAAACAGTTGTGTGTTTTTAATGGTTTTGTTGGTATAAAATATTTTTGAATAGTTATAAAAAGGCTAGTGTGCTCAGTTATTACATTAAGTATTAACTTTGAAAAGCAATCTAGCAGTGGCAAACTTTGGCATGAAAGGAAATACGGTTCACTGTTAATACCAACCACGGCTGGCTCTGGGGATACTTTGGGTGTTACTTGCAAAAATTCAATAACTTAAATGAAGTAAGAAAATCTGTGCTATTATTTTATTAAAGCAACAGTTTAATACTAAGGTAGTGGCAGTGTGAGATGACCTTGATTTTGATTTTACACTCCTCATGTCAGGCGACACCCACAGTAATTGAGTAAGTTATATTCAGTGTCATCTCCAGCTCCAACTCTCAGACAGTGCCCACTCCTTACCCCATCACAATTATTTCTGGACCCACTGATTACATACAGATTTTACATGGAGGGGATCAAAACAGCCCTTAAGAAAGGTTAACTATATTTTGCCTGTAACTATTCAGCCATAAAGACATTGCTGTTGACACAATTAAAATCAATTAATTGGAAATAAAAAAATCCTACAAACTCATTAGAATTCATCTAACACACAAGTAAAGCTGTAGGCAGTTACTAATTAATATAAATGCCTCTCAACAAAACATGTGATGTAGGTCAGTTTCTCTAGTTATAACACTCAGGTCCCATAAAGGCAAGTATTCTGCTGCAGGTTGTACACTGAGGTGACAAGTCACGGGGTAGCGATATGCACAGAGACAGATTTCTGTAGTATCACATGCTTACAAGAGTGGTGCATTGGCCTAGCTGTTATTTGTACTCTGGTGAATCACATGAAAAGGTTTCCAATGTCACTATAGCCACCCAACAGAAATTAAAAGACTTTGAATGCAGAGTGGTGGTTGGAGCTGGACGCACAAGACATTCCATTTTGAAAAGTGTCAAGAGTGTGCCAAGAATACCGGATCAGGCTTTAGCTCTCAACACGGACAATGCAGTGGCCTATGGCTTGCATTTAAAGACTGAAAAAACAACAGTGTTTGCATAGAGTTGTCAGTGTTGAAAGACAAACAACACTGTGTAGAATAACTGTCGAAATCAATGTAGGACCTACGATAAATGTATGTGTTACAACATTGCCACACAGTTTTGCTTAATGGGTAATGACAGCAGACAATGAACTCTAGTGCCCTCACGTACAGTAAGATATTGCCTGCAATGCATCTGCTGGAATTGTGACCATATCAGTTGGACCCAAGACAACTTAGAAACCTTGGCTTGGTGAGTGCTGATTGCTACTGGCAACAGCTGATTGCAGAATTCAAGTGTGTCATGGACCCCACAATGCCATGGATTGAAGTTGTCAACAAGGAATTGTGCAAGCTGGTTGTGGCTCCATAATTGAGTGGAATGATTTTATATTGAACATACTGCATCCTCTGGTCCTACTGAACTGAGCATTGGCTGGAAGTGGTTATTTGAGTCATTCATGGACTTCATGTTCCCAAACAACAATGGAATTTTTATGGATAACAATATGCCATGTCATGGGCCACAATTGTTCGTGATTGGTTTGAAGAGCATTCTGACACTTCCACTGAAACATTTTCCCACAGAGATGAGCCGACATGAATCCCATTGTACATTTAAGTGGCGTAGCCTAATTGAGAGGTCAGTTTGTGCCCAAAATCCTGCAACACCAACACTTTCACTATTATGAACGCATATAGAGGCAGTGTGGCTCAATACGCTACTGCAGGGGGACTACCAACTATTTCTTGAATCCATGACAAAGTTGCTGCACTTTGCCAGGCAAACTATAATGCAACTTTTGTTCCAATTTTAGAAGTCAAAACGTCTTTGAAGTTCAGCTGCTTATGTTTTTGGGTATCGACCTGCATGAACTTGGGAACTTAATTCCCTACCATTTTCAGAAGAATAAATTACGAACATCCATGTATCGAGCCCTGATATAGTAATAAATATATAAAGGGTACCGGTACTCTCAGTTGTAATAGAGAAAATATCATGATCTTACAACTTTCGATAATTATGCTAGGCTTCCAAGACATATCCATACTGTTACCGGAATTGTACTAATAAGCCATGATTGTGAGGTGTGGGGTTCATTCTAATCAGAAGCCAGTCACAAATTATTCGGGTGTAATTGAGGATTCTAACCTTTTGTAAACTTATGTGTTGAAACTGCAAAAGCGGAGGGGGGCGAACTAAAATGTTATTGGTTACCCGATTCTGAAACTTCTGCGCCATTTAAGTTTTATTTCGCGACTGGTTTCGACAATTTCTTAGTTTTCTTCCGATCCTACGTAAATGAATTTCAGTAGATGTCAATTATCTTTACGACGTACATATGACAAATAAGGAATGTCGAAACCAGCCATAAAATAACATTTGAGCAATCTTGGCACATCTGTCTTCTTCAGTTCCGAAATTCAGTTAAATGAAAAATAATTTGCAGCCTAGTTTTAATTTCTAACCACCTACCACTTGTGTTTACTGCGAAATTTCTGCTTTTTCTCCAAATTCCAGCATCTGACAATGTCTTCCGTCAACTGTTACACTTGGTATTTGGTAGAAAGTTTGTGATATGTACAATCAACGACTGTTGGCATTTCCTTGTCACTGTTTATGTCCGAATAATTAACTTTCAGTTTTTCGTTGTCTGCGTAGATGTGAAACTGTTCTTTAATTTTTCCATTCTTGAAAACTAACCGAACACAAAGTAACGAACATAGCAATCCAACACTAGCCTACGTGCTTATAAGAACGAAAATTCCTTCTTCACAGTTGTTAAAATAGATATCATTAAAGCATTTCTGTTCATGTGTGCAGATTACCAGTAGTGAACAGAGTTAACACTTTACATGGCCTTTTGAACCTAGCCGCGCCGTTATAAATTTCTAAATCTAACCGCCAAAGACACAAACACACATAACAATCAAGAAAGCAGAAACCACTGATATCGCATCAGAAAATTTAGCAATTATATGCAGCTATATTAATTTTACAGCGGAGATACGCACTAATATACAATACTTATTTCTACAAGTATGGTAGCATTTAACAAAACTTCAGCTGAGCAGATAGTATTACCTAACTTTGCGGCGAATTGCCGACCAAGAGAAACTGATTTAAATCGATCTACCAAATCAAAGATCTCTTGATATGTTCTCCAATTGTTGTGAACAAGGAGGTTTCCCTCTGAGTCTGGAGGTTTTTTGCACAGAGGGGGAAAAATAATAATCAGAGGTAAGAGGGAAAATCGGATGTTTTTTGTTGCTCAGACGGAGGTTTTCACTTTTTTGAAGGTTTGGTCACTTTTATTTCTAAAATTTAGAGTGAGACGAAAAATTCACTTTAACAATAATGAGTCGTGTATACTGACATACAACATTGTCGCTGCAACTGCAAGTAGCGTATTGAAGGACATTGGTACACTTGCTATTTATTCTATATCAACACCAACTATTTCTTCAACACCTATCGCAACTACATCGTCTACCAGTACTGTGACTGAAATAATTGACACCGATTCAGAGCCTGACGATCCACCATCATGATAATGAGGTAAGTAATCTGAGAAGTAATTTTTTCCGCATATAGCGGCTGTCCCATTTAAGCTCACAAATTCACCCCTCGGTCATGGATGTTTGTGTCGTCTTTAGTATAATAGGAGTTGATAAGTAGTTTGTAAGTTCAGGGACTGATGACCCCGCAGTTAAGTCTCTTAAGCGTAATAAACATTTGAACATTTTGAATGTATGTAGATCTGTAAATAAAAACAAAAATTGCGACTGACTGGTGATATTCTCTGCAGATTTGTACAAAACAGTCGCTGAGCACCATCTCAAAAATGGAGTCAAACCTGATTGAAAAAAATCTAGCTAATTTTAATAAGCCTAGTGTGTGTGAAATCTGATGGGACTTAACTACTAACGTCATCAGTCCCTAAGCTTACACACTACTCAACCTAAATTATTCTGAGGACACACCCATGCCTGAGAGAGGACTCGAACCTCCGCTGGGACCAGCCGCACAGTCCATGACTGCAGTGCCTTAGACCGCTCGCCTAATCCCGCGCGGCATGAACTTATAGTTAACAATTTTCAGTGGTTGTGAACAGATAATGTACTCAACGGAAAACAGAATACAGTAAATAAATGTTGGCAAAGTGATACTGTGCGAGTAGTGTTGTCAAACAAAATTGCCGGTCAGAGTTTAATTGTTGGGCATGCAGGCGCAGACATGTGTTTCATGGCGCAAAAACCAAAACGTCCGACTATCGCTCAGAAAATTTTGAAAAATACATCGAACCCCTACTTATGCCACGCTTACTACCAATGTCTTTATCCCTTATAATTACTCGCAGCATATTTACCCATTCGCAATACTTCTAGCCATTGCATAAAGCGGAAAGAATAAAATTCTCGGAAACTGCCATTGAAGCCCTTAGTAAAACTGCTTCAGGCTTAACACGTAATCGCAGAATCTAACATTGCATTCGAATTTCAAAATTGGATGTCATCTTCTGCAAAATTAGTTGTGAGTAAACGCACGACGCGTAACAGGCTGGCAGCGCTCCACTCATAAGAATACTGGCCGGGGGTGGGTGCCAGACTGCTTTCCTTTCGGCGTAAACACGACGGCGCTGCCACAGTGGCAAGGAAGAAATTAGACCTCCTCCCTTCCCTCGTTCAACAGGGGAGGGCGGCAGGTAGTCGAGGCGCCATGCCACAGTTACCGAAGACGCTCCCTCCGAGGTTAGGTTTCGAATCCCCTCTTGGGCAATGTTGAGTTTGTTCTAAAAAACAAAAAATAGGGGGCGGCCTCAAATTGGCCGCCCCTCGGAAAGTGCCGCCCTGTGCGGCCGCACGTTTCGCACGTGCCTTGCGCCGGCCCTGGAAAGAGCACTAGAACGTGAATAATTCCAAATACAATTTTATTACGGTTAACTCAGCGAAAAAAGTAGGGCTATGTAAAGATTCACCCACACTAGGGACGGATATTGTTCAAGAGGCGTTTGTAGTTGAGTGCTATCGTGCAGCGTGTGGTCTTAGTGTACACAAAACATTTCATCTCAGTGAGCACTTTAATGCGCCCGTCAGGTTGCGCAGGGAACCCGCAACCGATGTTCATGATTCCTGATTTTCTCATGTTAATCTGTGCACCCGACGCTTTCCCATATCTCGCTATCTGAGCTATGACTGTGGCAATCTCTTCATTTGAACGGATCAGGAAGACCATATCATCTGCATATACACGATACACAAATTTATTCCCTCTTACACTAACGCCGCTTAATGTTCGATGTAGTTGCATCAGAAGCGGCTCAATTGCGAGTGAAAATAGGCCCATGGAAAGAGGACATCCCTGTCTGACGGGGCATTGGGTAGTGTTTGGTCCTGTCAGACTACCATTCACAAATATCATCGACTTCGCCCCACGCAGAAGCGATGAAACGTATTGGTACATCCATCGCTACCAACGTGGTTCTTAGGAAATCGTGGACGACTGCGTCAATAGCTTGTTCCAAGTCGACTGGCAGCATCGCACCTTGAATTCTGCAGGATTGCGCGATTGCTATCAAATCACGATAGTCATAAAGCGACTTGTGGATTGTACGATCGTTACCGATATCTGTCTGATCTTTCCCTGTCAATTCAGCGAGGGCTGGTTTTAATTGTGATGCTAAAAGACGTGCAAGTAGTTTATAATCACTGTTGAGAAGCGTCAGAGATCGGAATTGGTGCACCGATTGTCCTAACGATGTCTTCGGGACGGGGATGATCAAACCTTGCGTAAATTCAGTAGGTATAATTATTTCGGCGTGTAGTAACTCTTGCAACATCTGTTTCAAAGTCGGTGTTAATATACACTACTGGCCATTAAAATTGCTACACCAATAAGAAATGCAGATGATAAACGGGTATTTATTGGACAAATATATTACACTATAACTGACATGTGATTAGAATGAAACTTTCACTCTGCAGCGGAGTGTGCGCTGATATGAAACTTCCTGGCAGATTAAAATTGTGTGCCGGAACCGGGACTCGAACCTGGGACCTTTGCCTTTCGCGGGCAAGCGCACTACCGCCTGTGCTATCCCGACACGACTCACGATGCCGCCTCACAACTTTACTTCCGCCAGTACCTCGCCTCGGTAGTGCGCTTGCCCGCGAAAGGCAAAGGTCCCAGGTTCGAGTCCCGGTTCCGGCACACAATTTTAATCTGCCAGGAAGTTTCATATCAGCGCACACTCCGCTGCAGAGTGAAAGTTTCATTCTGGAAACATCCCTTAGGCTGTGGCTAAGCCATGTCTCCACCATATCCTTTCTTCCAGGCGTGCTAGTCTTGCATGGTTCGCAGGAGAGCTTCTGTGAAGTTTGGAAAGTAGGAGGCGAGGTACTGGCGGAAGTAAAGTTGTGAGGCGGCATCGTGAGTCGTGTCGGGATAGCACAGTCGGTAGTGCGCTTGCCCGCGAAAGGCAAAGGTCCCAGGTTCGAGTCCCGGTTCCGGCACACAATTTTAATCTGCCAGGAAGTTTCATGACATGTGATTACATTTTCACGCAATTTGGGTGCATAGATACTGAGAAATCAGTACCCAGAACAACAAACGACAGAAAGAAGATGCTGTGATATGCAAATAATTAGATTTTCAGAGCCGTAATAACGGCCTTGATACGCCTGGGCATTGAGTCAAACAGAGCTTGGATGGCGTGTACAGGCACAAATGCCCATGCAGCTTCAACACGATACCACAGTTCATCAAGAGTAGTGACTGGCGTATTGTGACGTGCCAGTTACTCGGCCACCACTGATCAGACGTTTTCATTTGGTGAGAGATCTGGGGAATGTGCTGGCGAGGGCAACTGTCGAACATTTCCCGTATCCAGAAAGGCCCGTACAGGACCTGCAACATGCGGTCGTGTATTATCCTGCTGAAATGTAGGGTTTCGCAGGGATCGAATGAAGGGTAACGCCACCAGTCGTAACACATCTGAAATGTAAAGGCCACTCTTCAAAGTGTCGTCAATGCGACAAAGGTGACCGAGACATGTAACCAATGGCACCCCATAGCATCTTCTTTCTGTCTGTTAAATTTCGCGTCTGTAGCACGTCATCTTGGTGGTGTAGCAATTTTAATGGCAAGGAGTGTATCTTGAAATTCCCTCTAGAATTCTACGGATAGTCCATCGAGGCCTGGAGATTTGTTTTAGCGACCTTTCGCCAGGGCCGTCTTCACCTCTTTCTCGGTTACATCTGCTTGCATCTCTACCGCCGTCTCAAAAATACTTATATGTTTGTTAAAGTTAAGGGACTTAACTGCGGGGTCATCAGTCCCTAAACTTACAAACTACTTATGGACTACCTTATACTAAAGACGACACAAACATCCATGCCCGAGGGGGGATTCGAACCCCCGACGGGGAACGGCCTCGCGCGTCGCAGCATAGCGTCTCAATGCGCTCGGCCGCTCCGCCGCGTCACCGTCGTCTCGCGGTTCAGTTTCTGTGGCAGTGCCGCAAGCATGTCGGCGAGGGCCGCTTCATCTGGGATCTTCTGTGAGTACAAACGAGCGTAGTAATCCACAAAACCTTTCTGATTTCCTGCCTGACTTGTTAAAAGTTGGTTGTCCTCTGTCCCCAGTGGTGTGACGAGTTTCCTCTTTTACCCTCTCTTTTCACATATGTGGTGCATGGATGGTGGTTCGTGCGCGACTCTGCAGTCTTGTCGAGTGCTAATGACTGAACCTTCCATTTTCTGGCGCATTAGTTGTAACAATTTGGCTTTGACACGGTTGATTCCTACCAGACGAAACGGTTGCTGCATTGCACAATTGTATAGATCACAGAGGATGCTAAAATAAAATTCGATCGTATCGTAGTACCATCTCATTCTGTCTCTCGAGTAGCTCATCAGCTACCAAAACAGCACCGATGGATAGGCATGTCTACGTCGTAAGCATTTTGTCCAGGTTTCTGTGACTATTGCACGACAATCTTGGTCCTTCAGAACGTCTACATTCCCCTTCCAAACCCTCTTGCCACGATAGGTTGTCTGAAGCTCCAGATTAACGGTGCAGATGTAAACCAAATGGTCAGAGAAAACAGTCGGCCAGAGTTCCGATTGCTGAAGACTCCCACGAAGCTCGCGCGAAACGTATATGCGGTCGAGACGGCTCGCTGACGTTGCCGTGAAATGCGTGAATCCAGGCGCGTCCCCGTGTAAACAGTTCCAAGTGTCCAGCAGGGCCATGTCACGTACCAGGGCCGAGCGAGAGCTGTGGGCACGTGTTATAGTTTGGCGTCTTGTCGCTTGGCGACAATCCTATACATATTATAAATGCGAAAGTTTGAATGTTTGTTACCGCATCACGCTAAAACTACAGCACTGATTTAGATGAAATTTCATATAGAGATTTCTTATGTCTTGGAATAGGACATAGGCTACTTTTCAAAATGTTTATTACAAGTTATTTATTTGAAGTATATCCATAGAAATACGTAACGGTTGTAAGAAGCTTCTAATACAACAGCAGAAGTACGATATAGAGTATGTCATGTTTAGCCGCGAGGGTTAACGCGTCATGACATAAACTACTATTATTTTGGGCAATGGTTCGTGTCCTGCTATAGTGAATTTTTTTTCTTTGTTATTGTTATCTTTTTTACTTTCGAATATACGAAAAGATTCCTGGATACTGCCAAAACGGCTTAACTGATATATAATTACATACACAAGAAATCTGAATGTTGGCGTTTATGCCGCATTCATTTTCATTTGTTGTAACAAATGAAGGAAGTATGTATATAAATTGAAGACTTTAAATGAAATATGCTCTAAGAACCATGGCAAGAAAAAACATTGATGTTTTGTGTAGAATGGGATCTAGATACCAAGCCCTATTTTGTGTACAAAGCGCGAACTGCCACGTATAAATAGCGTAGGTAAACAGCAACGAAAGTAGTAGCAAATACACTCAACAGATGGCAGGCGGTACGCTGCAGTTAACATATGGAAACGTTGTGTGTTCCGGCCAACTGCAACGATATATATTAATTAAGGTGAATGTTCGATGTACGCTTATCACGTACGAACGACAAGACGCAGAGACTTAAATATTTGTACCGTTACTAATTTATACCTGATGAAGGTTTTAGCCACGGTTTTAAAGCCATCTGATAAATATTTAGCAATTTGAAGAATATAACGTGAAATGCGGAACAAGAATTACTCATTGAAAATTATATTTACTCTTTGAAAATTGTTTTATTGGTTGCATTGTTGCTTGAGGGTTGATAATGATAAAAGGGTGGAGTATATTGGAATGGAAAGTTATCGTTGTATATAAAATTCTACGTGTGCGTGTGTTTTAATATTTCGCTCTGCAGCGAAAACTACATAACACAAACGAATGGTCTGTGTGTAATTGTTGTCCGAAATCTCCCGTTGTACATCATACCAGTTCCTTGCCGATACCTATAAGGGGGTGGAAGATATGGCGGTTTAAAGTAGTCAAATTATAAAAAAAATTCGGACTGAAGGCTAGCGATGACGTTTGCGACACTATAGCAACGACGGTACATACAGCGAAACGTGATGCCACATACCATATCTTTGGTCTATGTGTGCTACAATGTCTTCAGCTCTTTCTTTGTAAGGATAAGCGTACGAATAAGGAAATATAAAAATAAATAAATAAAGCAGTAAAAAAGAAATTTTTTAATACATCTCTTTAAAAAATCGATTTAATGTTTCGCGCATTACATCAAGTGATCGATCTGTGATATTATTACAATCATTATTTTTGAATTTCGTGATCGGATTCTTCGAAACGAGTGCTTTTTACCTGTGATTGGATCTACACTACTTACGTTCCTGATAAATGGATAATCAACCAACACGCGAGCGGAGCCGCGGGTTTAAGCTAGTACGCAATTAAAATCCCCTCCAAAACTTACGTGGTTGTATCTGCCCGCGAAAAGGGGCATTATATCTGCCTGTAGAAGTCGGTGCGGGCGCGTCTGTTTCCGGAGCCTGATGGGGCGTGTATGTTGATGAGCCGGACGTCGTTAACCGTAAGCGTCGTTCCTCTCGCCGATGACAAGTATTCTACTTCTTTAACTGGGATTCCCTCTTTGGTCAGGACTGCAGTGCCCGGTTCTTCGGCAGTGCCCGGATGGATGTGTGCGGTATAAGTGCACAGGGAGTGGAGGTCCGCCTCCATCACCTCCTGCAACAGCGCGATATCTACTTCCACCACCCGCAACATGTCACTCAGTAACTGTAATTTGTTCCCACTGCTGATTTTGTAGATATTGATCGTCGCGATGCGATAGGCTTGCAGAGGATTCATTCTGCGCCGCCTCACTACGTGTCTTGCGTCCCAGCTCGCCGTTCTTTGTCAGTAACGACCGCTGCTCCATTTGTACCGTCTTGAGTTATGATGGTCTTAACACCTTTGCTAACGTAGTCCTATTCCGTAGGTTTTTCCGTCATTTCTACGTCTTCATTGCACTCGTTAACGTCTTCTGTCCAGTCGCCAAGACTGTGGTCAGGGGCGAACTTCTGTAAGATCTGAAATTGTTGATCTGGACCTCTACACTGCTGCACTGATATCACGTCCCTGGGAGACGTGTCATGTCCTTCACATACCCGCTGACCTTTGGCACTGTCCATCTCCAGCGTGCTTGGCAGCGTTCGATGAAGTTCTTGAGCGTTTCCGCGGTATGGTCCAACTGTCTCGTCGACGTCTGGAGGCGCAATACGTTGTTTCTTGCGTTTCTCGTAGCGTTGTCGTGGAGTGCGTCCTTATCGTGGAGAGCGTCCTCCGTATCGGAAACTTGAGACTGTCCCATACTTGTTGTTTCGGATTCCTCTCCTTTATCGTGCGCCGTGTTGGTGTCTATCTCTATTCCATCAGGCTTCACTTCATCGTCTCTCGTAGGGCTTTGTTCCTCCTTTCCGGTGGTTCGGTGGCAGCTGGTTCCTCCTGCTGCGTCGAGACCTCCGGTACTTCATTGTTAGGCATGTGTTCTTGATCGGGTGGTGACGCAGTTCCTAGCGCCTCCTGAACATATGTGAGGGGCAGAATTTGGGGACGTTGCGGTAATTGGCCTTCACCCGTCGGTAATTGCGTGATTCGTCTCTGTAAACATTCTGATCGCACGTGGCCCTCCTTGTCACAGCCAGAACACGTGCGTGGTGGTCCGTCATACATAATGATGGCACGGCAGCCAAAAATGTAGATATAAGAGGGGACGTCTTTCTTGAGTTTTATCCGTACTGGTAGAACTCCATTGAGAACATGATACGTCTCAAAATTCGTCCACTTTTTCTTCTGACTAGGCGAGGACCGTCCCGTATTGCCGAAGCGCCGTAATTTCCTGTTGTTCCATCACTTCAAATTAGTATTAAAAAATGCTCAGTCTCTGTTGCAGTATTTTATTTTCCAATTAGGCGTTTCGCGCTGTTAGCGCATCGTCAGACTGGAAAAGACAAATATTTTGTTACCGTCCGTGTACCTGGTGCGCAGCGAACCTAATGTGGCGCAGTAGGTAGTAGTGCGCACCAGGTACACGGACGGTAACAAAATATTTGTCTTTTCCAGTCTGACGATGCGCTAACAGCGCGAAACGCGTAATTGGAAAATAAAATACTGCAACAGAGACTGAGCATTTTTTAATATTCAACACTGTTGCTGCACCAGCCACCACCACCACCATCATGGAATGGAGTGAAATGTGTTCAAATTAGTAATTCGAAGACATGTATCGTTCGAATTCCGATGCTCGCTGGCTCCACCGTGACGTTCCCTAAATTGCCGTCGGAGTGAAGGAACTTATAAGACCCGTCGGAGTTCTGAATGAGTCGATCGCAACATGCATCGTTGATTAATTTGACATTTATAACTCTCGCTACGATCGAAAAGTGAATAACAATCAATTCGTGAGGATCGAGTTTGACCACTTCTCTTAAAAAAAAAAACGTTCAACTTCTAGTGCTTTAGGTCTAGTAAAACGATTCTCAAGCCCCGTTTACACCGAAGCGAACACAAGCGAACGAGCATTCGCTCTGGTGTAAACGCTATGCGCGCGCTGTTCGGTCACGTTCGGCTCGCGTTCGCAGGTGTTCGCTTGTGTTCCGCTGGGTGTCGGTTTCAGGGCGAACCATCAAAGGAAGTTCGCGACCTCTCCGCTTCAGCGCTAGCGTATGCGACAAACTGTGTATGCTCGCCTTGCGGCAGTGTGCTGTTTTCTCTCCCGTTCGCTCCGGTGTAAACGCTTATTCGCAAGTACAAGCCAATGCGTGCGCGCACAGGCGAATTCCTGGCGAATGCGCATTTGTCTGTGTTCGCTTTGGTGTAAACGGGGCTTCAAATGTGAACTTCACGGTCGATTTCCTTAAGGAGTCAGCCATGTGAACGTCGCTTCCTCCTCGCTGCTATCCAGGCACGCTTCCCTTCCAACCCAAATTCTCACCAAGTAGCACAATACGATTGCAATGCCCCCTGACCATTTGATTCAACTTGCTCACAGGGTATACTGGATTCCCGCAAGGGATCGAGCATATTAATGCACCCGCATTGAAATTGTCAGTTGCCTGTTGGGGCAGATATACAATTATGTATATGGTATCTGTTGAATGCGAGCGCATTAATATTCTCGATCCCTTGCGGGAATCCAGTATAGGCTGCTAGCAAGTGGAAGCAATAGGCAGGAGGCACTACAGTCGTACTGTGCTACAAGATGAGAATTTGGGTTGGTAGGGAAGCGTTCCTGGATAGCCTTCTGTGGGGTAGGACGAGCGTAGCGGTGCTCCGTCTGTTTACATCACTGGGCTACACGGCGTTCGAGGCGGCGGGCAGCGGAAACACCGTCTGTAGAGAAGACCTCCGCGCTGGCGTGCCACGTCACGCAGAGTAGGCCGCGGTCGCGTACCTCACTGGCTGGCCGGAATGAGGCGGTGGGCTGCGCCCCATCAGCCAACCAGTGAGCTACGCGACCGCGGCCTACTCTGCGTGACGTGGCACGCCAGCGCGGAGGCCTTCTCTACAGACGGTGTTGGCAGCGGTCGGCGCACAGTGGGACGGAGTTCCCAAACCGTCACCAAAACCCCGAAAAATGAATTTTCGATTCTCGGAAGTTTGATGGGTGGGCTGGGTAGGGAAAGGATTGGTGCATCTGATTCCAGAAGGAGAGGTCGCCACCTTCGATACCTGTCGAGTTACGTCAGTGTAAAAGTGACCTTCGTCGAGAGCACACGCGGCGCTGTGAAACCAAGGCACGTTTACTCTCGGTATGTAAGCGAATATTTTGATAGTGAAGTGAAGAATTTCAGTTCTACAAGATGGAAACGCTTTCTACAGGTATGTACAAAATGATCGTACACTAAATCGGTATAAATTTCATGATTGCCCTATTTATATTACATTTTTCCCTATGCCTGTGCAAAAGACCATGCTTTGCCGAACGTGCATTTTCAGGCAGAGCAAAAGTACCATACATCGCAATATATCGCAATAATTTTAACTCCCAGACTATAAATTGATTAATTATCTAATGTAATTGACAAGAATCAGCTACCAAAATCTGCCATTTCTCTTGTATAATGAATATTTACAAATGGTCTATATCTACATCTACATGGGATACTCAACAAATTACATTTAAGTGCCTGGCAGAGGGTTCAGCAAAACATCTTTACACTATTCAGCCCCTATTCCATTCTCGAATAGCGCGCGGGAAGAAAGTACGTCTGAATCTTTCAGTTCGAGCTCTGATTTCTCGTATTTTATTCTGATGATCATTTATACCTATATAGGTGGGAGTCAACAATGTATTTTCGCGTTCGGAGAAGAAAGTTGGTGCCGCGGTGGAGTAGCCGAGCGGTCTAAAGCGTCTCGCTGCGGAGCGCACGGTTGCTCGCCGTGGAGGTTCGAGTCCTCCCTGGGGCATGGGTGTGTGTGTTTGTCCTTAGGTTAGTTTACCTAGGTTTAAGTAGTTTGTAAGTTACGGACTGATGACCACGTAGTTTGGTCCGATAGATTTACAGACATTTGAACATTTGAAGAATGTTGGTGATTGGATTTCGTAAGTAGATCACGCCGCAGCGATAAGCACCGTTATTGTAATGATTCCCATCCCAGGTCCTGTATCATTAACGTGACGTTCTCTCCCCTGTATCGTGACAATACAAAACGAGCTGCCCTTCTTTGGACTCTTTCGATGTTCTCCGTCAAACCCACCTGATAAGGATCCCACATTGGGCAGCAATACTTCAAATGAGGACGTTCAAGCGTAGTGTATCCAGTCTCTTTAATAGTTCTGTTGCATCTTTTAAGCGTTCTCCGAATAAAACGCAGTCTCTGGTTCGCCTTTCCTACGACGTTATCTACGTGTTCTTTCCAGTTTAAGTCTGACGTAATAGTAATTCCTAGGTATTTAGTGGAGTTCATGGCCTTCACATTCGATTGATTTATTTTGTAAACAAAGTTTAACGGTTTTCTTTTCGTACTCATGTGGACGACTTCACACTTCTCATTATTTAGCCTCAATTGCCAATTTTTACACCATACTGATATCTTATTTAAATCGTTCTGCAGTTGGTTTTGATCTTCAAATGACTTTACTAGACGATAAATGACGGCGTCATCTGCAAACAACCTAAGAGAGCTGCTCAGATTTTCTCCTAAATCGTTTATGTAGATAAGGAACAGCAGAGGACCAATAACACTACCCTGTGGAACGCCGGATATCACCTCTGTTTTACTCGGTGCCTTACCATCGATACTACAAATTGTGTCCTCTCTGACAGGAAATCTCCTATCAAGTCACAAATCTGGGGGGATATTCCATAACCACGCAATTTGATTAAATGCCGTTTGTGAAGTACGGTGTCAAATGCCTTCCGGAAATCTAGAAATACGGAATCAATTTGAGAACCCTTGTCAATAGCACTAATCACTTTGTGTCGATGCAGGGAGCGGTGCGGTAGGCTACGGATATTGGGAAGACTTTTTTTACAAAATATTCGCGTGAAAAAACAATATAAGACGTTTTAAAAAGACTTCTGGTAACTACGAATGCATAAATACCTAGTATTAGAAAAGTGCCACAAACATAAGTAAAACGTTTGTCAAAGGAGAAAATAAAGCTGCTACTGTCCCCTGCAATTCCAATTACACCACGATCGCCCATGGAAAATTCCGATCTGGATTCTGACTCTGAGATCTTCGACAGCGATACTGACTCCGATTGCCAGATATAAAACCAATCATACCATTTTGTATGCATCAGAACAGCATCTTCAATCATATTAAGGTTTGAATGTTAAGATCGATTGTCTTTATTAGTTACATTTATTACTTCTATGGTTGATTATACTATTACATTTATTGTGTTCTGTCAGACTTTAAGATTGTTTCATTATACTATTGAATTACGATGAGTGTGGTATCGAAGAATTTTTTATCCGATATATTTTCGACAAATATTCTGTTATTTTGTTATAATGAACAAGTCACCTTGGCAGTGTATTAATTATTAGTGTTTCAATACTATACTTACGCTATTATTAATAAATTATTATGGATTTTCATGGGGCAAATTTGCCATATTAGCTCCGCCACTAGACAATTTTTACCATCAAATTCGTAATCAGCGACCTCAAAAACCCTCGATCGATGGGTTTTGTGTGAATTAAACGTCTTCTTGGGGTTTTGGCCACGTTATTGGGACTCCGTCCCACTGTGCGGCGGTCGGCGACCGAGGCTTATGTTATTGGTGTTTTCTACATTCCTGTAAGTTAAAATGTCTGGAACTAATAGAACCAATACCGTGCAGTGTGTGTTTGATAGGAAGTATTTACGCCCCACCGCGTTCGAAATACATGAGTGGATATTTGAAGATCTATAGTTACCAGAGGAAACTGTGGACACTTTTCAGTTAGATTTTATACAGTACTCCCTTTTCGTTAAATTCTTCTCTAGTGATGCCTGCGAAAAATTTATTGTAAACAGTGGAGGTATCCGTAAATTTCGACATGTTGATGGACAAATAAGTGACGTAAAAATTGTACCCTCAGGATATGGCGTGTGTACAGTTCGAGTATTCAATGTTCCTCCAGAATGCCCTTATGAATATTTGTGAAAATGTGGTGATGTGGAGTCCATTACCAATGAAAAATGGCCCTCTGTGTACAGGTATAAATTTAATAGTGATGTGCGAAGTGTTCGCCTAGACCTTAAGCAACACATCCGATAGATATACAAACGTTTGAATATTTGCAACACATCCCCTCGTATGTAGAAATAGCGGGATGCCGTGCTCAAATCTCGTATACGTGCGCGCTTTGCCAATGTACTGATCACATGAGAATTGACCGCCCCCATAGGCGTCCGATTCAGCTACCCCGCGAGGGTGGTAGAACGGGTGAAGGGAATTTTGTGCCGTTGTTAAACGAAATAGTTGCCGGCACGGCGTCGCCGCCCCGACAATCGGTTGAAACCAATGAGATCGAAGTGACAGCTCTTGTGCATAGCAACAATATTCAGGAACAGATGGATGTCAGTGAAACCCTTTCGCTTCCACCCCCACAGGAGTCGATAGCTGATGCTATTACTAACCAACCAGCCGCCTCGGGCACTGCTCAAGGCGAGGAAGCTGAACAGATGGAAGCTGCACCGGCCTTCCTACTCACACTGGAAATAGGGCCGATCGACAAGAAGACGTTTGTAGAAAAAAACATCGCGCAGACAAAAAGGAACAATAGTGGCAAGGAAAAAAAGTCTGCGTCTTCGGCGAGTGGGCCTGTATCTGAGAGTGGAAGTGATTAAGAGTCGCAGTCGTCGTAATGCGAGGCAGGGGCGAAGGCAGACCGAATTCGCGAACGTGCAACATAAGTTAAAATGTTGTTGGAAGGCGCAAAGGAGCAGGTGGCAGCCGCTGCGAAGCGGAAAAGCTAGCAGAGAAACGAACCGCTGTCGCAGGCACAAAAGAGCGCCGGAAGGACGGACGAGGGCGGACAGGCTGGCACGTCACACCACCGACAACAACAACAACAACAACAACAACAAAGGTCGGGCGACGGGCATGAGCCGTGCGCTCTGCGGATGAGGACACTCAATAGCCCCTCTAAGTGTTTAAAGAAGTGTATTGAATGTTGTTCCCTAATACCAGGACCTTATGCAGAAGTTAATCGTACAGCCTTTTACAGCTCTAATCAGGAAATGGTAGTCAGACAAATTGTTGTATGCACTCTAATAACGATTGACGTTCCATGTATATGTCTCATGCTGTCTACAATCAATGAACTGGGGGTTCGTTTTGGGTTCCATATTCCCTCAACAGTTAGTGTCGTTTGCTAAGATGGTTCTGACTTCATGGCGTTGTTTCCAACATATACATGTTGTGTACACATAAACATGTGATTGTTTTAGTTTTAAACGGAAATGTAGTATTCCTTCCTAGATGCACCAATCTTTTCAGACTCTGCACTACTGTTTATTCAGTTGAAGCGTCCGTTATTATTAACTCTAGTGCATCCAGGATGGAACAAAAATGCGAAGTTTTCTGGTATAACTGCATGATATGGTGCATTTTAATATCTTACAAACTGTGCAGTTACAAAACATCTTACTGACACCAACGGCAACTGGACAGCGTTTCTGCTTGGAGTGCACGACTGGTGCCCGATTGTCTATGAATCTCTTTGCGTCTAACAGTAGTCACTCTTTGGTGCTGCAGTCAGCTGTTCAACATTCACCTCTAGTGCTATTCACTTCGGATACTCATTAGATAACTTTACTGGCTTTTAAAGTACCGAATTCCCTTTGCGTTTTTTTTTTCTTATCAGTCAGAATGATGGGAATATTTGGAGAAACACTGGTTTCATTTGCCACATGCTACCTGCTCGCATTTATGGCAGATTCTGTGTAACGACTAATGTTTCTACCGATGATTACGACGAACGTTGAGGCATTCCTTGGAGTGTCTAGTATAGTTCCGTTCTTTATTGTTTCTACTATATATTCTTCGGATGTTCTTACGGTATGGACATGGTACTCGCCCTTGAAATTCGTGCCGGAAGATGAATGCCAAGAATGATGGTTTTTCCATTGCTTGCTTCGTATGGTCCATAATCGTGCCACCACAGTTTGGCCAGTTTTCAGTGATAACTCACAACATCAGTAGGACCACATTTATGCACAAAATTAGGTTCCAGATTGATTTCTTACATTTCGAGCACTTTGACTTGCTCCTCATACACGAAGTTCGTGGAAAGCTATTGGATAATATACTCGGGTACGACGTGATCTATAATGTTGCGGGAAACCTTCACTGTGGAACAGCCATCTTGTACAGAGACACATTCGACCCACAAGATGTACGGATTCTTCCGAATCGCCGAGACATAGCAGCCGGCCGCGGTGGCCGAGGAGACTAAGGCGCTCCAGTCACGGTCTACACGGCCACTACGGTCGGGGGTTCGAATCCCCCCTCGGGCATGGATATTTGTGCCGTCCTAGTTCGTAAGTAGTTTGTAAGTTTAGGGACTGATGACCCCGTAGTTAAGTCCCATAGACTATACAAACATTTGAACATTAGACATAGCATGCACTATCCAGGATGTGGTATTTGTCAATGTATACGCGCCCTCAGGAACGGACAATAGGTAAGCTAGGGCTGCCGTTTACAGTACCGATCTACATCTACATCCACATAGATACTCTGCAAATCACATCTAAGTGTCTGGCAGAGGGTCCATTAACCACTTTCGTAACTTTTCTCTACCGTTCCATTCTCTCATAGCGAATATTTACAAATGCCCGTGGTGCCGACATTTCATAGCACAACATGGTCTATATCTACATCTACATGGGATACTCTGCAAATCACATTTAAGTGCCTTGCAGAGGGTTCATCGAACCACCTTTATACTATTCATCTCCTATTCATTCTCGAATAGCGCGCGGGAAGAAGGAACACCTGAATCTCTCAGTTCGAGCTCTGATTTCTCTTATTTTATTGGGATCGTCATGTCTCCCTAAGTAGGTGGGTGCTAGCAAAATATTTTTACATTCAGAAGTAAAAGTCGGTGATTGAAACTTCACAAACAGATCACGACGCAATGAATAACGTCTTTCTTTTAATGATTTCCACCCTAATTCGTGCAACATTTCCGTGTCGCTCCCCCCGCCCCCCCCCCCCCCCCCGTAACGTGATAAAACAAAACGAGCTGCCCTTCTCTGAACCTTCTCAATATCTTCCGTCAGTCTCACCTGGTGAGGGTCCGACAATGGGCAACAGTACTCCAGGAGAGGACGCACAAGTGTGATGTAGGCAGTCTCTTTGGTGGAGCTGGTGCATCTTCGAAGCGTTCTGCCAATGAAACGTAATCTCTGGTTCGCCTTCCCCACAATATTTTCCATGTGTTCTCTCCAGTCTAAGTTGTTCGTAATTGTAACTTCTAGGTTGTTGTTGTTGTGGTCTTCAGTCCAGAGACTGGTTTGATGCAGCTCTCCAACCTACTCTATCCTGAGCAAGCCTTTTCATCTCCTCATAAGAACGACAACCCACATCCACTTGAATCTGCTTACTATACGCGTCTCTTGGTCTCCCTCTGCGATTTTTACCCCACACACTTCCCTCCAACGCTAAATTCACAATTCCTTGATGTCTAAGAATGTGTCCTACCAATCTATCCCTTCTTTTAGTCAAGGTATGCCAGAAATTTCTTTTCTCCCCAATTCGGTTCAGTACCTCCTCATTAGGAGGAATCTTCAGCATTCTTCTGTAGCACCATATTTCAAAAGCCTCTATCCTCTTTCTGTCCACACTGCTTATTGTCCATGTTTCACTCCCATACAAGGCAACACTCCATACAAATGCCTTCAGAAACGACTTCCTTAGGCTTAAATCAATATTCGATGTTAACAAATTTCTCTTTTTCAAAAACGCCTTTCTACCCATTGCCATTCTGCATTTTATATCATCTGTACTGCGACCATCATTTGTTATTTTACTGCCCAAGTAACAAAACTCATCTACCTCCTTTATTGCTTCGTTTCCCAATCTAATTCCTTCAGCATCACCTGATTTTCTTACACTGCACTCCATTACCCTAGTTTTGCTCTTGTTAATGTTCATCTTATATGCGCCTTTCAGCACACTGTCCATTCCGTTCAATTGCTCTTCCAGGTCATTTGCTGTATCTGACAGAATTACTATGTCGTCGGCAAAACGCAATGTTTTTAATTCTTCACCCTGAACTTTAATTCCTTCTCCAAATTTCTCCTTGATTTCCTTTATAGCTTGCTCAATGTACAAATTGAACAACATTGGGGAAAGGCTACAACCCTGTCTTACTTCCTTTCCAACCACTGCATCCCTTTCATGCCCTTCAACTCTGACAACCGCTGTCTGGTTTTTATACAAGTTGTAAATAACCTTACGCTCCCTATATTTTACTCCTGCTTGCTTCAGAACTTGAAAGAATTTATTCCAATCAACATTGTCAAAAGCCTTCTCCAAATCTACAAAAGCTAGAAATGTTGGTTTGCCTTTTCTTAACCTATCTTCTAGGATAAGCCGTAAAGTGAGTATTGCCTCCCGTGTTCCTACATTTCTCCTGAACCCAAACTGATCTTCCCCGAGGTCGGCTTCTACCAGCTTTTCCATCCTTCTGTGTATAATTCGTGTTAATATTTTGCAACCATGACTTATTAAACTGATGGTTCTGTAGTTTTCACACCTGTCTGCACCCGCTTTCTTTGGAATGGGGATTATAACATTTTTCTTAAAGTCTGAGGGTACTTCTAGGTATTTGGAAGAATTTACGACCTTAAGGTTTGACTGAGTCATTGCGTAATTGAAGTTCAGCTAATTTCTTTCAGTGGTCATGTGTATTACTTAACACTTTTCTTTATTTAGTGTCAATTGCCAATTTTCGCACCTTGTAGAAATTTGGTCTAAATCGCTTTGCAGTTGCTTTTGATCCTTTGTTGACTTCACTAACCGATAAACGACAGCATCATCCGCGAACAGTCTAAGGGGGATATTCAAATTGTCTCCTAAATCGTTTATAAACCCAAGGAAGAGTAGGGGACCTATAACGCTTCCCTGGGGAACGCCAGATATCACTTCCGTTTGACTCTGCCCTCTCTTGGCAACGACCCGCCATGTGGTGATGGGCGACGATTTTAACTGCGTCTTGGCGCCTGAGGATCAGATACCGAATCCGATGTGGGGCCCAGAGCTAGTGAAGCTGATTGCGACCAAGAAGGTGGTGGACGCCTGGCCTCAACGAAAGCCCACAACGACGCACCATACGCACTTCTATGCTACTGGAGCGAGTAGAATTGATAGAATCTATATATTCAGGGCTGTATACAGAATGTGGCGGTCCGACCGGTAGCTTTCAGTGACCATTGCGGCTACATCTGCCTGTTGAAGACGCCCAGTGGCAGGAGGACGGCCAGGTCTTCCTGCTGGCGGCTAAATACCAGCCACCTCGTACCAGCTGACCTTCGTCAAGTGGTGATCACTGTATGGCAGCGGTGTCTGCAGAAGCGTGGTTGCTTTAACTCGACCATTCAGTGGCGGACAGAACTGGTGAAACTCTTATTAAGAAACACCGTGAGAAGTTACAGTAGCCGCGGTGTAGTAGCCGAGCGGTCTAAGGCGCCTCGCTGCGGAGCACGCGGTTGCACGCCGTCGGAGGTTAGAGCCCTCCCTGGGGCATGGGTGTGTGTGTTTGTTCTTAGGTTAGTTTACCTTAGTTTAAGTAGTTTGTGAGCTACGGACTAATGACCACGCAGTTTGGTCCGATAGATTTACTAACATTTGAACATTTGTTATGAAGCTACAGTACAGAAGTTGCTCCTTGGGGGAAGAGGACACCTGACTTTTACCAACAATGTCTTCAAGATGCGTATGATGCCCATATTGGACAAAACGCACTTTTACTAATGCAAGTCAACAAAATAAAGGCGAAGATACTAAACATTCAGCGTGAAAGAGGGAAAGAAATTTTGGTTCGTAGTCACACCGTGTGCAGCCTCGTGGACGAAGATCTTACACCTACCATCTGGCATGTGAAAACAGGAGAGCTAAACAGAAATTCGTCACTTCTAGAGTCACCAATTCTGGGGTCTGCTTATCAGACCGAACGGATATTATTGTACATGTTATCACTTACTACAGGAACCTGTTTCGTTTCACTGTCGGTGTCAGCACTGCTTTGAACTCTTTATTGGCAAACCTCCAATGTGAGATTACGGGCATGGACAGGGAAGGCCTGTGTGCAGCAACGAGAAAACCAGACCTCGAGGAGATCTAGAAGGCATCACCCAAGGGGAAGTCACCGGGAACTGATGGACTCCCTATTGAGTTCTAACAGGCATTTTGGGACGTCATTGGAGATTAATGATGCAGCTGTTCAATGAAGTCATCTCTGGAATTGGGATCCCCAGCAGGTCTTTGGAAGGACGAATATTTTGCCAAAAAATACGGAATACTTGTAGGAGTCAAGACTTTCGACCACTAACCCTTCTCAATTCTGACTATAAACTAGTGGTTCGGTGTGTTGCAGCGAAAATGAAGACCATTATGGACAAGGTGATCAGCCAATTCCAAGCGTGTGGAGTTAAACACAGAAATGTTTTCCCTGCAGCATTATCATACAGGGATGTGGTTGCATACATTGCTACTCACAGACTTACGGCTAGTATTTTATCTGTTGACTTTGCCTATGCTTTTGACAGGATTGGGCATGAATATCTTTTTGCTGTTATGAAACTGTTGGGTTTTGGGCGACCAGGTCATTACGAATCTCCTCACTCAAGCATCGTCTTTGGTTATCATAAACAGGTGGCGAACGAGGCTAATTACAATATACTGTTCATTACGACAGGGGTGTCCACTTCCGATGTTCCTGTTTGCTATAGCGATTGATCCTTTGCTGAGAATGATGGGTGACGTGATCCGTGGAGTGCCATTCTATCATAGTTATATCAAGTGTATGGTGTATGTAGATGATGTTTGGCATCTTTGTAGAGCTGATGTAGACCGCCCCCACCAAGTCCTCGAATTATACCGACGTACCTCAGGAGCTGAAATAATCAAGGCAAAACAATGTTACTCAGTGCTGTATTGCTAACAAAAATAGTTTGCGGATTCACCTAAAGAAGATCCCAAATTTTGGAGTAACGGTCAGGTTGCTGCACGTGTAGATTAGCCTTCTTGCTTTGGTTGTCCTCGGCGTGCCTGTGGGTTCTGATCCATACTTTGATGTGATCCTCGGGGTTCCAGAGATGTAACGGAGGCCCCACAATTGAGGATGAGAGATGGCAAACAGAAGAGTTCATTGTGCTGAAGCCTCTTTCACAGTCCAATGTGCTCACAGGGAGTGTATCAACACAAACAAAAACTTGTTTCAGATTTTCAGGAATGTTCTCTCCACTGCTGTCTACATAATCTCTGAAACCTTCTCTTACATTTGGAAAAGGAAGAAGAAAACGGTCACACAATTTTCTTACATTTTCTTCCCTTTCTAGCCATGGGCTCACAATGTCATAGAGCCATTTTTTACTGTCCAAAATATTGATCTCTTTCATGAAGGATTTGAATTCATCACAGTCATCCGAAATTAACCGTTGCCTCAAATTGTGGATACCACTCTGACAGAACTGTTTTCTATTAATTTGGGTGGTAATTCTGTTTGATTCTCTTCTGCGAGCCAGTGAAACGTCTTTGAAGCATCCTTCTGACATAGCTTCTTCTGCTTCCTTCATGCAAGCACCTGGCATTTCCTTCAGTTGTTCAATGGCTCTTATTGACCTCGCAATTGCCCTATATGATGAGGGAATATTAACACTGTCGCTTTGGAGGTACTGTGAGAGGATACTGTCTCTTCCAGAACATCAGAAAGCAGTGAAATGTTGCTCACGAGCTCAGGGCTTGATAGTGTTTTCTGCAATCCCATGAACTCTTCCCTTGAAATTGATTTTCTAGTCATGTCATTCGAACATCTATTGAAATGAGCATTCATAGCCTGGTAGGACTTCCATACTGCTTGCACTGCTCTAAAGCTTGAGGCCACCGAACGCACTAAGAACACTTTAGATATCTTCTTACGTTCTGCGTCTAACTCTTGTGCAACAGCTGACAGTTCATGCTGATTCCATAGAGACAGATGAAACAACGCATACAGCTTGTTAAAAAAAACTATAATGCACACCAGGAACCTCTTCTATTGCGTCTGCAACTCCTAATTCAATTCGGTGACACAAACAATGCCATTTGAATAGTTTATTGTAACTGTTCTTAAGTCGTTCTAAAACAGTTGAATTTCTACCCAGCATTACACTGGCACCATCACTGCATGCTCCAGTGAAACTATCATTCAAATAACTGGAAGAAAAACCACGCTTCGAGAGACATTTTATAAGTTCTGCTTCTATTGTTTCTGCGTCTGTTCTTTTAAGTTCAATAATATCCAAGATGAAGGTATTTATACAACCATCACTGATTTCTGACCTTAAATACACTATTAAAACTGATTGTGAAGCAACAGATGTAGACTGAGCAACCCAACTTGCCTTCCTTACACCCTAACCACTCATATTTCACCTTAAATTCTCTCCATGTGCTGTCGTTCCAACAAACAGGATAATTAGGCATGTTTTGGAAATCCAAATAACAAGGAATTACTTCGCACGTTTGTCTTTTATCTTCTACAGTAGCTTGTGTGATGCTACTGTTTGTATATGAAGTAGATGGTCCATCATCAGCTTCACGTTTTTTCGAACCACACGGGCCGTCTTCTGTAGTTGTAACACCGGGACTAGATTTACTGAAATAATTCACTATACTGCATTTCATAGTGAAAAATTACACTTTTCAATAATTAACACAGTTTATACACTTTTCACTTAATACGCCAGTCTTAAAGACGGGCCGGCCGCGGTGGCCGAGGGGACTGAGGCGCTTCAGTCACGGTCTGCACGGCCACTACGGTCGGGGATTCGAATCCCCCCTCGGGCATGGATATTTGTGCCGTCCTTAGTCTTAGCTAGTTCGTAAGTAGTTTGTAAGTTTAGGGACTGATGACCCCGTAGTTAAGTCCCATAAGATTTACAAATATTTGAACATTTTGAACTTTAAAACGGAAAAGTGATACGCAGAACGGAAGGAATCAACAAGAACTGTTCACTAGAACGCCTATATCTTCACTGCAAAGAAAACTGAAACACAATAATCGTACCGGCCATGCAGCGGCTAACGATTACTGCTGTTAACAATTGGACTGTAAGCGCGAACTAAAACAATGTGCTGACCCGACTGTGCCGGGTACAGTCCCGGTTTTCACGTCGAGCTTTCCAACCCGACGCGCCTCAAGATCTTTGATCTTTGTTATTACGTTGTTTGTCTGGGCCATTTATGATTGCTCAGTTGACTTCACAGAATGACAGCTAACATGTTCTATGAGTCATAACTCATATTAGATGCTAATTGAATTTACAGAGACGACGAAAGGAAATTACTATAATAAGAAAATGTTCTCCACGTAAAATAGTAAGGATATGGGGTACACCTCGGAAAAAAGTGGGGGGGGGGGGGGGGGACTGTGGGACGGCGTCCACCCGCGTTCCCCCTCCAATCCAGCCCTGGTTACTGCCAGTGGGGCTTCACGGCATTCACGGCACCAATAGAAGACGCCAGGAGCACAAGATACTAGGCTTGGATATAGCGGCCTGTCCACAGAGGATGCAAGCTAAGAATTGGCGTCGAACATTGGTTACCATAAGAAACCTCTGCTCCAGTTACACTAGTAGGAAACTGGACCGCCATCAGAAGAACGTTCCCATCATTAATACTTCTATCCTAAGCCGTGCATGTGGCACTACTGTTAACATTTCCCAAACAAATTGGTAGTTCAATATCCCAGGAAGTCTATTGGCTGCTGTGGCGCCATGAAGTGTTCAAGGTGATAGCGACTTGTTGTGTGCTGGATACATCAGCTGGAGGTCTCTGGTCGATTTTCAATTCAATTGTGCAGCCCTTTTGGTTAACCGCATGACAGCTTTGAAGGCCGCCAGTCTGGGAGGTACCACAGCAACACTTCTTAATGCCTACTATCCACTGTCTGAGGGGGCTCGCCGCGGTGGAGTAGCAGAGCGGTCTAAGGCGCCTCGCTGCGGAGCGCGCGGTTGCTCGCCGTCGGAGGTTCGAGTCTTCCCTGGGGCATGGGTATGTGTGTTGTCTTTAGGTTAGTTGAAGTAGTTTTTAAGATACGGACTGATGACCATGCAGTTTGGTCTGATAGATTAACAAACATTTTTGAGGGGGCTCCAGTGAACGTTGGGAAACGTTCCTACGGTAGTGTGGGAAAACGTGTGGGCAAATGTAAACAGTCACCTGTTACCTACACCAGTCCGAGCAGTATGGTATAAGGTTGTTAATAATACCATCCCAACCAACCAGCCGGCCGCGGTGGCCGAGGGGACTGAGGCGCTCCAGTCACGGTCTGCACGGCCACTACGGTCGGGGGTTCGAATCCTCACTCGGGCATGGATATTTGTGCCGTCCTAGTTCGTAAGTAGTTCATAAGTAGTTTGTAAGTTTAGAGACTGATGACCCCGTAGTTAAGTCCCATAGACTATACAAACATTTGAAAATTTGAACCAACCAACCACCGGTTAGCAGCAATCAACCTTCTGCCATCTGCGAAGTGTGGGCATTGTGATGAAGCGTCTACTCTTGAACATCGATTTACATGTTGGGCAGTATCCTCGGTGTGGAGATCCTGTCAGATTACGGTAGCGCTAATCAACAGAACTATCCCACAGAATGTGAAGGTTAACAGCTTTATCGTTCCTGAAGTAAAGCCATTTCCTAAAACTAAGCACAATGCTACAGTGTGGTTAATGGGGCACACTATCTACGCACTTCTAGAGGAACAAATTACAGACGAATTTATTTACTTATCATACTTATGCGAACATTTACGAGTGCTTCAACACAAGACATATCGTGACGACTTTGCAAATTTCTTGTCGGCGGCTCTACGCCAAAGTTGTTCAAAGGTGGTATATGTTCGTGATTTTTTTTAAGTGTTTTACGGGCAAACTGTTTTGCGGAATGGAGACTACTTACTTGTGTTTTGTACCTGTATTGATGTTTGTTTTCTCATTAGTGTCCTATCGGGACGAGTGATTATTTAATTCGACGAGAAGAATCGTCATATTTCCCTTTACTTTTTTAAAGAGGACGGTACATTTCAGTTTCTAGAGCTGTTGGTATTACGTTTGGCTCCTAAGTCTCAATATCATCTTTTTTTTTTTTTTAGAGATGTGACTTTTTTTATGAGAGAATTTTATGTTTTGTTTCCTTTCATCTCAGAAGAAGTATTGTACCTTGGTTAATTTTTAAAGAAGCAACATCCTGGGATAGGAAATTGGATGTACAAAGATTTATGGATTCGTCTTCAATTCAGGCAGTCAAGGGGAGTAAACATAGCGTCCTCTCCTGCAGGAAAGATTCAGTTTTAAGCATTTTCGCTTTCTTTTTACGCCTTGGAAGGCATTCATGTAAATATTATCTTCCCTTCTGACAGAATGTGGACGCAAGAAGAGGAGACCAAAGTTAACTATAGCTGAGAAGCTCGCCGATGAAGGCTCATTTGGTGAGAGGAAGGAAGGGGTATAAGGGGAGATGGGAGGGAAAATGGCCAAGACGACCGCTAACCCAAAGCGGGAAATCCGGGTTCGAATCCCGGTCCAGCACAAATTTTCATCTTTGACATTGAATTTATTTCAATGCCCTGAAACGGTCGAAATGTTTAAATATTTCGAAATCAGAAAACAGTAACACGGAGTGAGATCTGGTGATCAGGGAGGCCATTTCATGAAACAGCTGTCTTTGTCTTTTCTTTGTTGTCGTCATTGAGATTCTCCACTAGCCCCAATTTGAATGGTTTCATACACAGCTTCTGCTGCAGGACTTTCCACACTGACATTGGAGCCATTTCTAGTGATGCACGACGCACCGATTTCTTGGGACTCCTTATGAACATCCCTCGTACACGCTCCACATTGACTTCGCTCACACTGGGACGTCCGCTTCTCTTGGCCGGGCACAAGCAACCCGTCGTAATGAGTTTGTTGTGCCAGTCGTAAATGGCCAAATGTTCAAATGTCTGTAAATCTATCGGACCAAACTGCGTGGTCATCAGTCCGTATCTTACAAACTACTTAAACCTAGGTAAACTAACCTAAGGACAACACACACACCCATGCCCCAGGGAGGACTCGAGCCTCGCCGGCCGCGGTGGCCGAGGGGACTGAGGCGCTCCAGTCACGGTCTGCACGGCCACTACGGTCGGGGGTTCGAATCCCCCCTCGGGCATGGATATTTGTGCCGTCCTTAGTCTTAGCTAGTTCATAGGTAGTTTGTAAGCTTAGGGACTGATGACCCCGTAGTTAAGTCCCATAAGAAGTCCCATAAGTTCTACAAACATTTGAACAGTTTTTGACTCGAACCTCCACGGCGAGCAACCGCGCGCTCCGCAGCGAGACGCTGCAGACCGCTCGGCTACTCCACCGCGGCCGTAAATGGCCTTCCTTGTTGGTGGCTTGTTACCGTATTTGGTTCTAAACATCCGTTCAATAGCTGTAGCACACTTGTTTCTGTCGAACTCCAACACACAAAAAGTTCGCCCCTGACCTGAACTCGCCATGTTTGCGACTAGCGCTATAGGAAAATTACCAAACATACGTTTGATATCTGTACAATGTTTGGTCCTTTATGTACACCCTGTATACAATAGAAGCTGAGTTTTGGTCCCCTGAAGAATCACGTTATCGCAAGGAGCGATAAACAGAAGTGTCGTGGTTTTTTGGTCCGTCTGAGCAGCGATGCTGTTAGGGAGGGCAGGAGCGTGGGAAGCGCCGGCAGTGAAGTGCGGCCGCGTGGCGGCGCTAATGATTCGCCTCAGGCAGGCCTCCCATTGTCACCGCCGGCCGCGGACAATGGCGGCGCCAGAACGTCGCCAATAATGGCAAACCCCTCCAGTAATTGGTAGCAAATCGTTGAACAAACATATCGGATCTCCCGTGCAGAGTGTGCCGTCGCCATGACGATGCTACACAGTGGTGGTCCCATTATCTGGAGCGAGGGCTGCGTGCCGCCCTCCGAGATTGGAAGGGAAGGGAATGGAATGAAAAAAAGGGTGTGGGGGGGGGGGGACGGTGCCACTGGGGGAGAGAAGCGCGAGGAGTCAGGCGGCAATGAATGCCTTCAGCCGTGGCCCGCGGACGGTGTCCAGATCGCGCCGTTTGTGTCCGTGCTCCATTAGTATTGTACTGAACGGCCGAGTGTGGATTGCAGGATAGGTTGTGAATTTCAGGACAATAAATTCGAGTCACGAATGATATTTTCACTCTGCAGCGGAGTGTGCCTTCGCCGGCCGCGATGGCCGAGGGTATTGAGGCGCTTCAGTCACGGTCTGCACGGCCACTACGGTCGGGGGTTCGAATCCCCCCTCGGCCATGGATATTTGTGCCGTCCTAGTTCGTAAGTAGTTCATAAGTAGTTTGTACGTTTAGGGACTGATGACCCCGTAGTTAAGTCCCATAAGATTTCCAAACATTTGAACATTTTTTTTTTTGAGTGTGCCTTCGGATATGGAACTTCCTGGCAAATTAAAACTGTGTCGGACCGAGATTCGAACCCGGGACCTTCGCCTTCCGCGGGCAAGCTCTCTTCCCAGTGAGATCTATACAAAGTGGATGTATAACTCTGGTGTCTAAGCAAAGAACTGAAGCGCGCCTGCACATTCAAATATTTTCCACATGTTTTCGCACTGTCCGCAATGTTTAAATTTGGCATACGAATCACATCAGGTATTACGTGATAAAGAATTACTTGCATACTTCTTGTTTTGAAATTTATGTGAATATGCGATGTAACAGGCTAATATAGGAGTGGAATTGAAACGTATTTTCTTTTCATTTTCTTGTAATACTTCATAGCAGCATTACATTTGAATATGGCAAGAAAAGAAATATGAACATGTACGGTTGGCATGCTGATACGGCTTCAACTTCCAGGTAGTATAAGATCAATGGCTCCACTGAATGAAATACCGTAGCGCTTCACGGACCGTCCTCACAGCTTTACTTCCGCCAGTACCTCGACTTCTGCCTTCTAAATTTCGAATGCCGGTTCGGCACAAAATTTTAATCTGCCACGAAGTGTCATATCAGCGCACTTTCCGTTGCAGAGTGAAAATATCTTTCTGGAAACATCCCCTACATGGAGGCTTAGCTGTGTGTTCACAATATCTTTTCATCCAGAAGTGCGAATCCTGGAAGATGCGCAGGAGAACCGGTCGCGGTGGCCGAGGGGATGCCGGGCGCCGTGGCTCAGCGCGCCCGGTCAGAGGGCTCAACGCTCTGTGTAATAAAAAGGCTGAGCCAACAACGCACCGGAAAAAAAAGAACGATCAGCGCCCGTAAATGTTCAAATGTTTGTAGAGCTTATGGGACTTGACGTTATATTATATTGTGTTTCGCCAAAAACCACAGGAATTGCGTTTTCTTTTATGTAGGTTCTTTGATATGGATTTGACGGCATCTAAGGACTAACGGCTATATGTTATGTTTACAAATAGGATTTTTGTCAGGTAATGTATTATCAATAAACTATATTATTCAATAATAATACTTACTGTGTACATATATCCACACTAAACTCATCGAAGAGGTAGCGGGTAGGATGCGGCCCGACCGTACCAAATGTTCAAATGTTTGTAAAGTCTATGGGACTTAACTACGGGGTCATCAGTCCCTAAACTTACAAACTACTTATGAACTACCTACAACTAAGGACGGCACAAATATCCATGCCCGAGGGGGGATTCGAACCCCCGACCGTAGTGGCCGTGCAGACCGTGACTGAAGCGCCTCAGTCCCCTCGGTCACCGCGGCCGGCTCAGCGTCCGCAACAACGAGAACTACCCATAGAACAAAAAACAAAGGGGGGGGGGACTGAGGCGCATGGATATTTGTGCCGTCCTTAGTGTTAGCTAGTTCACACGTAGTTTGTAAGTTTAGGGACTGATGACCCCGTAGTTAAGTCCCGTAAGCTATACAAACATTTGAACATTTTGATTTGCGCAGGAGAACTTCTGTGTAGTTTGGAAAGTAGGAGGCGAGGTACTGCCCGAAGTAGAGTGGGAGGGCGGGCCGGGAGGCGTGCCAGGTAGCTCAGTAGGTAGAGGCAAAGGGCCGTGCTTTCAAGCTGGTCCAGCACACACTTGTAATATGCCAGCAAGTCTCATTTCAAGTCATGATTTACATTGAAGTAGTTTATTTAAGAAAAAGGAATACAGAGAAAGGACAGGACCCATATCTTTATTTATTTATTATTTTGTTTATTTTTTCATATATATATGGTGCAACTACTGTGGTAGTCAGTCCCTAAGCTTACAAACTACTTAAACTAACCTTAGGACAAACACACACCCATATCTTTTTTTCTCTTAAATTTTTAAAATTTTTATTTTTAGTTTTAAACGGTGAAACGACTTTACAGTTCAGCTGCAGATATTTGGGATACTGACTGCTCCTCACCCCTAGGAAGAATAAATTATCAACGCCGCTGGGGGGAGGAGGGAGGAGTGCGGAAATCTTCCGTCTCTTCAAGACCGATCCGGCGGGCGTGTGCCGTGGTTACTAACACAGAGAGCCTCTGTCATCTCCGGAATTGTTAAAAAAATAAAGAAAAAAATAGGGACGGTGCAGTGTGCCTCCGAAGTTGCGTTTTGTGATGTTATTTGTGTGGTGAAGCGTCAGATGGGGCGGCGATTGCTAATCAATCCTGCTAATGTATTGCAATTAGTTGAGATGAAGTTACGAATAACCCTTCTTCGTGAAGATGATATTAGTGTAAAAGATGTATCATTTGCATGCTTTCTCCGTATCTGTTATGGTACAGAAATATGAGCATAAGTTAGATACTGTTGTTACAAACTCATAATAATGATTATAGGGATGATAATGACGAACAACTCATTGCAAGCGGTAGTGCTACGGGGCGGGAAGAGGCGATGGAAGCAGTGGCAATGAGTACCAACAGTCTTTCGGGAAGAAGGTTAAAGTTGCAACTATCATCACGGCTTTTGATGACAATTCGCTAGAGAACATATACAATGATCGTTACATAACTTATAGTTAAGATATCTGCATTACGTATGGCGCCTACAATTACATCTACAGTGCTATCTAGAGCATGGTTGCAGAGCTTTGCAGAAAAACGACACCCACCAGCACATTGAGGTGTACGTAGAGATCCTGTAACCAAACGTTCATACAGATATGTTTGTTCGAGCCCATGTACTTTCCTTGTTAGAGCTACTGCAGTTGCAACTAGAGATTTAGAGAAGTGCATTAAAATTAGGCCACGGAAATACAAGTGTCGCGGTAGTGTGGACGAGCGCTTTAAGCGTTTTAAGGCGCCTTGCTGCGAAGCGTGCGGCTATTCGCCGTCGGAGGTTCGAGTCTACCATCGGTCATGGGTGTGTGTTTGTCCTTAGGTTTCTCTAACTAGTTTGTAAGCCTAGGAACTGATAACTGCTGTAGTTAAGTCCCATAGATTTACAAACATTTGAACATTTTGAAATACAAGGAAAGTATGTTGTTTCTTTTCTCTCTCTCCTTTTGCTTGAACTGTGAGGTAACGTTTGGATGGGTATAGGCTGCCGAGCAGCTGTTGCCTTGCAACCACCTGCCAGAGTGGCATCTGCCTGTCCACACCAACCTTTCTTGGAGTTGTACATCTACAGTTACAGAGATCACATGAGACATCATACACGTTATACTTATGGTTAGGTATTTCACTCAGATATTCTTTACAGTTGTAATTTGTGTGTGATACAGTACGATACTTTGCTGTCTCAACTGTTTGCTTAATGTTTACATGGCGTTTACTTAGAGCGAGGCACCATGGGGCTACCATAATAGTTAAATTTTCACTCTCATTGCCCTCTTGTATGGTGTGTGATCACCTCTGACGGCAAGTACAGTTGCACACCTGCGTGACATGGACACTATGAGATTATCTCGCAGCTTTTGAGGGACTTTTGGCCATTCTCCCATGAGTGCAATATCCAGCTCTGCAACCATTGTGGGAGGTGCTGGTTTGGCTGCAATGCGTCTGCCAAGTTCATGCTCAAACTGGTTAAGTCCGGCGAACAAGCTGGCCACTCTATTCGTTCAATTCCCTCAACTGCTAGCATGTTGTTCACTAGTGCAGCTCTATGGAGACGAATGTTATCGTCCACCAGACGGAACCTGTGGTGTCGCATAAGTATTAAGTGCGCGCCATGTACTTACGCCGCGCGCCGCCATGCACGCACGGCGCGGCGTTCTTAAGACGTCAGCCACGAGCGCCCTCTGCTGCAACTCTGCTCGTGGCCACCACTAACTGCATCGGCACTTGGGAATCAGATAGGCACCAGTTAAGACTTGGCTATCGGATAGGCACTAGTAATCATCAGTAGGCAGGCCTCTATCTAAACTATGTATCAGCATTCTGCAGTCAAGAACTGTGTAAAAGTTAAGTATTACCAAGACTCCACGAAATATATATGTTGTTCTAATTTAGCCTAGTGTTCTAGTTTCTGCTGTCCCACTGGCTGGTCACCTCCGTACCTGCACAAGCGTGCATCCTTTATTCCTGTGTCGGTCTCTTTGTACTCGGTCACCGACACCTACGACAACCGGCGGAAACGAGACACAAAAGAACCCATGTCCTATGGCACCAGCGTAGGGCAAAACAAAAGGTCGAAGTATCTCGTCTTTATACCTTGGAGCAGTCAAAGCACCATTCTGAGCAACATAGACATAGAGGACCGTACGTCCGCCAATACTGACTCCTGCCGGCCGCGGTGGCCGATGGGACTGCGGCGCGTCAGTCACAGTCTACACGGCCACTACGGTCGGGGGTTCTAATCCCCCCTCGGGCATGGATATTTGTGCCGTCGTAGTTCGTAAGTAGTTCTTAAGTAGTTTGTAAGTTTAGGGACTAATGACCCCGTAGTTCAGTCCCATAAGCTACACAAACATTTGAACTGACTCCTGCCCACACTATTCGTCCACCACCATGATATGGCGATGTTTACTGCACATAATCAGGATTGCTCCGAGGTCCACGTTCTTCTCCAGATGAGGGAACGACGATTGTCCGGCTGAACATAATATCTTGACTTATCCGTGAACAGAACTCGGTGCAATTCGTTACGACTCCAATCCTGATGCTCCTCCGCCTAGTTTCTCCAATCTAAACGGTGTCGTTGTTTTAATGGTACACACAACATAGGCCTTCGTGCATAGAGGCCATATTCCTGAAGGCGATTTCGGACTGTTCGTGTTGATATTGCGAGTTGTGTTGCTGCCTGGAGTGTGCAGTTGAGTTTGATTCAGCCTCTTTACTCGACTGGCTTTTTACCGGAGATAAGGGTCATATATTGCTGATGTTACCCGTGCACAATCTTGATTTTGCCTTCTTTTAACTGTTCCTTTGTCTGAAATCGCGTTCAGGTCCTGTAAATTACACTTTGGGACACTCCAATAGCTGCAGCCAACTCGCTCTGTGTCTGTCCTGCTTCCAAACTTCGTATGTCTCTCCATGCCATAGCTTCGGGTAAGTCACATTGTTGTTGCATTGCACTACCTGTTCAGTACACTATCTGAGCTGCGGCGGATTAGCCGTGCGCACTGGGGCGTCGTGCTGCGGTGCGCGCGGACGTTTGCCGTCGGGGTTCGAGTCCCCCCTCGGGCATGGGTGTTTGCGTTGTCTTTAGATTAGTTTACCTTAGTTTAAGTAGTCTGTAAGCTACGGGCTAATGACCACGCAATTGAGTCCGATAGATTTACAAACATTTTTTAACACTATCTGTACCCAGCTGCTTGTGTAATTCGTTTGGTAGAGTAAACACAAGTCAACCCAGACCCCCTCTGTAGCAACTTTCCGTTATTATCACTATCTCGGTTGCCGGAATGTCGTTGTGTCCACTCCGGGGAACCGTCAGAAAGTCGTTGAACCGTTTCAGTTCATTCTGCCGATGACAGCACTAGAGAACCTAGAAATCTCAAATGATCCACTAATTGTTTTGACCAGTGTAGTATATGGCGGAGGGTACCTTGTACCTCTTCTAGTCACTTCCTTTTCTGTTCCACCCGCAAATGGAGCGATAGAAAAACTACTGTCTAAATGCCTACATATGAGCCCTGATTTCCGTTGCCGAAATCGTTCTGTAGTCAACCTAAAATTCCAGTTCACTAGATTTAAATTGTGCCTCTCGAAAAGAGTGCTTTCTTTCCTCCAGGGATTCCCATTTGAGCTCACGAAGCGTCCCCATAAAACTTGAGTGCTAACCTAACCTACCGGCAACACCTAGCTGCACCCCTCTGCATTCCTCTGCTGTCTCCCTTCAATTCGTTGGTGGGTATCTCATACAAACCAACTATACTCAACAGTGGGCCGCACTAATAAACTGAAGTGGACAATTCATGTTTCGTGCTACGGTCTTTTCGTATTACTTTGCTTTTCGAATTATTTTGCAGCGTCAGGAGTTGTTATTTAAAGCCCAGTTTACACGATGATCGAGCCAGTAATGAACAAATCACGTTACGAGCCATCTAGCGACGTTAATCCGGGATTACCAGCACTTCGTCAGCGCAAACGGCTTTTCGTACCAGCTAGTACGCTACTTCAGAGAATCCCACAAATAGGGGTCTGCCATTTTGATTCAGGTCAGTTACGGTTATAGCTACAGTCGGCTGTGGGCTACCGCGAACACGTATCTGCTTTTTGCGCTAAGCTACGGATAGAACTTTTTCAATTTCTACGTGAACTTCGTTCACCCTATCCTGTATGATCCGGATCTACGGCGCTAGATAGGGGACTTCCACTCTAGGGTCCTGTTACTCGCGGGTGCGGATGCAAAAGCTACTGGCACCTCCTCCCCCCCCCCTCCTACTTGACACATGGATTCAAAATCCAAATCTCTTTTAAATACTCAAGACAAGGATCTTGCATCCGCTAGTACCGAACCTGATGCTTCTGATTTTACCTTTGTTCTGGAAATAACAAATGACAATAATTACATTGTGAAACAAAGGGCCAATACTCGCTGTGATACAGCAAATATTGGACATGAATCACCCCGTTTACATGGGCTCCCAAAACCGGATTTCGTAAACCGATTTCCCAATTCCGCTTTTGGATGGCCATGTTAACACTCCAAAATCGATTCTGGAAATCCGCTTCCCTAAAGCGGTTTTCCAGTTCCATAATCGATTTTCGTGCCCATGTAAACGCAACCGTGTTTGAAGCGTTCTTGGCTTGTCAGACTGTTTTCTTGTTAAGAATTTTCGGCACATATGGAAAGAGTGATATTTTCTAATGTGAAATAAAAGTGTAAATATTAGAGTGATCATAAATCTGGGTATTTAAATAGCGATTGTTCTGACTAAATCGGGAACTCAATCAGCTGTTTTTCAGCCGCCATATTAAGTGGATTAGGAAATCCGATTCAGGCTATGCCAAGTAAACACGACGGCGAAAAACGGTTTACGAAAATCAGTTTTCGTCTTCCGGAAGATGTGTCATGTAAAAAAAAAATTTAAAAAAAAGCGTGTTTCATCTCAGATAAAGCTCACCCATGAAAAACAACCTAGCATAATCCCAACCGAAAAACCTATTTTTTTCATACGAATCCTGGAACCATCAGGAAACCAACGGAAATTCTGATCTGCCTTTAAACAACTTGGTGTAGCAAACGACATCTGAGGTTTTAAAAAAAATGTTCAAATGTTGTAAAGCTTATGGCAATTAACTGTGGTGTCATCAGTACCTAAACTTACAAACTGCTTATGAACTAACTCATACTAAAGACGGCACAAATATCCATGCACGAGTGGGGATTCGAACCCCCGACGTGGAACGGCCTCGCGCATCGCAGCATAGCGTACGGTTTCAAATTTCAGAGATTTGCAACAGTTAGGATTGAAAGTTATAACCCGAATATCACAACACAGCAGTAGGTATATTGGACGGATTTCGGGACAGTAGGGTGGTGCATTACTGGGACAACTCCCCCCCCCCACCCCCTTACGAAGACTGGTTCTGGGACAATCCCCTCAACCACTCCCTGAAGGTCAAGGTCAACGTCATCGACATACATGCCACTACGAGCGCACATTTAGGTCATGCCGCTACGGGCGCAATCCACCAAGAACATGTTCCGGGAATTGAACCAGATTCCTCCGAATAATTCGTGATTTATGACCCTAATTAAAATTTGACATGAATAATAATGGCCGGCCGCGGTGGCCGAGGTGACTGAGGCGCTCCAGTCACGGTCAGCGCGGCCACTACGGTCGGGGGTTCGAATCCCCCCTCGGGCATGGATATTTGTGCCGTCCTAGTTCGTAAGTAGTTCATAAGTAGTTTGTAAGTTTAGGGTCTGATGACCCCGTAGTTAAGTCCCATAAGCTTTACAAACATTTGAACATTTTTTGAATAATAATGATTTCTACGAGACCCCCCATCCCCTCCCACCACTCGCTGACTACGAGACCCCTCCCCCTACCACCACCGAGCTCAATTTCACGTTCCCTTAAGTTCTCTATGTTCGCCTGTTGTAAATATTTGTGTGTGAGCTCTTCCACCAGATAGCCTTCGAAATCTTTCATTTTATCATCTTTAATAATATATTTCTTGGTCTGAATTATGCTTTCAGCAATGTCATGGGGGGGGGGCGTTCCTATACTGAAGGTTATAACCTTGTGGTCGGAACAGCTCTCTTCTTTGCCACAGTTCCATTGGCTTAGAATTGGTAGTAAATGAGAAGTCGTCATTGTTAAATCAACTCTGTTCTTTCCTTGACTTTTTTCAAAGTTTGGTCCCTGATTGCCCTCATTCAGTAAGTATGGGTTATTCAAAGCCAGAAATTCTTCCATATCCTTTCCTCTGGAGTTTGTTACTTTTTCATGCCATATGCTAGATCTTGCATTGCTGTCCATAGCAATTACCAAACCAACTCCTGTATTGTAGGACTATTTCTACAAAATCTGAATCTTCGTCAGACAAGTGACTGATCAATACAGAATCAATATCTTTGCTGGTTATTAGTATTGCTGCCCTTTTCCTTGTGCTGCCTTAGCTGAATATCTTATTGCCTCTGGTGATTTCAATTACATTTTGTTCGTAACAATAGGGTTCTTGGACGAAAGCAATGTCAATCTGGTAATGCCCAATAAGCTACATTAGGTTAGCTGTGCAGATCTGGAGTGCTGCAGATTTATTTGTATCCACCTGATTTGATTTCGAAGAGTCCGAGTCGCTGGAATTATACGGCTGTTTGTTGTAGTCATAAGGGATAATGTATTCTGTTAATGGTGGGCGTTGTTTATTTCAGAGTGTCGAGGTGATTGCATTGTGGTTGTCCTAGTATAGGCATGACGAACTCGTATCTCATTTAGCTGCCATTTCCTGTTTAATTGCACTTAGCAAACGCCGTGGGTGACGACGTTCATCAACCGCTTTGGTTTTTGTGTTTTTATCAATTGATTGGTAAATAACTCCAAAAACTTTGGTGTATTTTTTGCTATCGGGAGTATTGTTTTCTGATTTCTTGTCGCTTTCAAAAAGGCTTTGAATCATTTGAAGATATGACATTGCCTTGAGGAGTCTGTGCCGCCAGCAGCGCACTGCTCATTGAGGAATCTGATACTGACGAACCACATTCGGATCCGGTATCTGCCATTTCATCGTTTAGTTGGGCAGCACCAGACGCAGTTAATATGTCAGCAACAGCTGCTGCGTCTGCAGCTACGTGACCTTCGGCACTGCTGGACGTGAAGCAGTTTCATCAGGTAATGTCTCACTAATTTAAGTCATTTGTTTCCATTAGATCAGTTTCATTTACCACATTTTTGATCTGGTGTTCGCTGGAAGAAGTACTATTTTAGCGAGGATTAAGTTGTCGACAGTTTCTTTATTAAAATCGATATCAAATCTTCGTCTTTTAGTGTGCTTAGGTGATGTATCTAGAACGGTAGCAGAAGAGACCGCTGTATGTTCCTCTTTTTCAGACTGTGTAAGAGGCAAAGAATTTGTAGGAGCTACTTCTAGTACTGACTGTGTTGACTGATGTGTGGCATCATTTTGTATAAGAACAGGAAATTCGCATTCGCCATTCGAAACAGTTAATATTGGGGGCAATTTTTCTTGATATGACCAACAACTTTGCAATGGTGGAATACAACGTCATCCATGGTAATGTACACAGTGAAATAATTACCTTCATAGGGAATCTGATCCGGCCGCGGTGGCCGAGGGGACTGAGGCGCTCCAGTCACGGTCTGCACGGCCACTACGGTCGGGGGTTCGAATCCCCCCTCGGGCATGGATATTTGTGCCGTCCTAGTTCGTAAGTAGTTCATAATTAGTTTGTAAGTTTAGGGACTGATGATCCTGTAGTTAAGTCCCATAAGCTTAACAACCATTTGAACATTTTTAAGGGAATCTGAATCGTGGATGGTACTTTGCTAAAATCATTGAATAAGTATTGAGTAGTACGACGAAATGATTTTATATGAGAACATCACTGGACATTGGAGCCGGTTTGAATATCTCTGACATGTCCTAGTATACGTCCCCATTTAGACATTTAGTTTACTGTGTCAGCAGTACTTATAAATGGAAATACATTTGAAAAAACAACTCGTGTACTGGCACATTTAAATCGCCTTACTGGCGTCAGTACGTCTTTTATAAGCAGATTACCTTCTTGCACTAAACTATCTACGTTGTCAACAGTTCTTGTAAAAATACAAATATTGCCCCCCTGATACGCGCGAGCAATGCGCAATATTGATACCAGAGATAATGTCACTTCCTGATTTGATGTAATTATCAATTACGGTATTAGGAACATTGTCGATAATCACAGCTTTTTCCGGTGACAACACATTTTCGTAAGAGACAGGTGGTGATTTGGTTGTAACCACTGGTGCTGGGTGAGATGATTCAGTCGAAGAAGTTTCAAATTTGCTTCCTTTCCCACGCAAGTTCGAAGCTTCGGTGTTACCAGCTGGCTGTGGCTGCAGCGCCGTGCTGTATCCGTTTGAGAAGTTCGCCATGCCGACGGAGCTTCCCTATTTAAGTCAGTAACAAAGGTACGTTAGCCCGTACGGTAAAACGCATCACTGCACAGTGAAACTCGTGTAGTAGATTATAACAATATCCAGTTCAACAGAAGTAGCAGTTACTTTTAACCACTATCTGAAATACTTTTGGAACAGCACACAGCCGCGGTGGAGTAGCCGAGTAATCTAAGGCGCCTCGCTGCGGAGCGCGCGGTTGCTCGTCGTCGGAGGTTCGAGTCCTCCCTAGGGCATATGTGTGTGTGTGTGTATGTGTATGTGTGTGTGTGTTGTCGTTAGGTTATTTTTACCTTAGTTTAAGTAGTTTGTAAGCTACGGACTGATGACCACGCAGTTTGGTCCGATAGATTTACAAACATTTGACCATTAATTTTTTTTTTTTTTTTTGAACAGCACACAGACACACATGTTTACGTTAGTACCTAGTCAAATATCAACAGTAGCCTAGTACTCAGGCATGAAGCGCCAGCAGCAGCAGATATCAGGTACTGCAATTCGACGTAATAAGAAGAGTAGGGAAAACAAGTCTAAATGTAAGTTTAAAAAATTTTCAAATGTTTGTATAGCGTATGGGACTTAACTGCGGGATCATCAGTCCCTAAACTTACAAACTACTTATGAACTAGCCAACACGAAGGACGGCACAAATATTCATGCCCGAGGGGGGGTTCGAACCCTCGACCGTAGTGGACACGCAGACCGTGACTGGCGCGCCGCAGTCCCCTCAGCCACCGCGGCTGGCAAATGTAAGTGTAATTAAACAATATATATATATATATATCTCTGACCATTTCCTCTACCTGTATGTTTGCTAGTTTATAAAAAAAATACTTATGTTTTTTCTTCTTCTTCAACAGCACGGAAACATCCTGACGATGCAGGTCTGACTGATATGGATTTGTTCAAGCAACTACTGTCTACACAGCATGCACTGCAATCGTCCCCAGATGTTGGACCACAGCAGTGTACAAATGAACAGTCCGATTATATGGTAAGGACACGCAGCCCTTCATATAGGTAAGAAAAGCGGTTACAGTACATTTCAACTACCACTTTCAACTACTTTTCAAGGTCACCCAATTACTTAGATTCCACTATCAAAATATATGCTTGCAATTGGATGTTAATTCTACCATTTGCCACATGCATAATACAACTATTAAAGCTATTTTACACCACACTACTGTGGATATGCTGTATAGAATTTTAAGTTCAGAAGTTCCGCAAACGATTGATTATTCCACTCCAGAAATATGCACATAGATCACAGTAAATGAGAGATTTACTAGGATTTTTTGGTAGGTTAGAAAATTAGCACACAAATATTCGTTCACAAAAAACTATTATTACATTTTGTATACAGGTTTACATAAAGAAAACAGATCTTCATATATACATTTCAACACAGAAAACAGTTCGTTCTTTGTTTTTCTTTGGTGTAACTTTAAAAATGTCTAGTTCAATTTTTGACTTCTAGCTTAGATCGACATCAGAATCTTCGATCTCCTTCTCCAGCCAATAATTCGAAAGACACAGGGGAGGTATGTTTTCAAACTGCAGTACGCATCTTCGTCTCTTCCTGTAATCAACCCCCTTTATGGCTTTAATAACCAGTTCTACTCCTTCTTCCAATCAAGAGCAATCGGGTGAGTACATTGCTTATCTTTGCCGTCCGTGCTGCGTCCGTGTCTCTCCACCGCCGGGCGTTCGCGCCTCGCCATTTCTATCTGAATTGGGTCTAACGGCTGTTACCATCGGCGAGCTGTTTAACCGTTCCTAACTAAAATGCTGTACTTTGCCAGTTGGTGGCGGTGCGGTACTAGGCGTTACGTTGTAAGGTCCCTATGGTTCCGACATAATTAATTTTCCATTCTAATAGAGTTCACACAATACTTATATTATTAATTCAAATGTTCAAGTGTTTGTTAAGATTAAGGGACTTAACTGCGGGGTTATCAGTCCCTAAACTTACAAACTACTTATGAACTACCTTACACTAAAGACGACACAAACATCCATGCTCGCGGGGGGGGGGGGGGGGGGGTTCGAACCCCCGACCGTAGCGGCCGTTCAGACTGTGACTGGCGCGCCGCAGACCGCTCGGTTACTACGGCCGGCTATTATTAATTATTATTAATACTGTTTGTTATTCTGCATTGTTATTTATGTAGTGAATTTTGTGAACTGGCCACAGATATATTGTAAGTGGCGCAGTGAGCTTTGGAAGTTCGCCGGCCGCGGTGGCCGAGGGGACTGAGGCGCTCCAGTCGCGGTCTGCACGGCCACTACGGTCGGGGGTTCGAATCCCCCCTCGGGCATGGATATTTGTGCCGTCCTTAGTTGTAACTAGTTCATAAGTAGTTTGTAAGTTTAGGGACTGATGACCCCGTAGTTAAGTCCCATAGACTCTACGAACATTTGAACATTTGGAAGTTCGATTGTAGAGTAAGCGCTCTGACTGTGAGAGCAGTTAGTTGCCAGTTGCGAGGGGTAGCGTGAGGAAGTCGGTAGCGGTAAGGAAGCTGTTGGAGTAGGCAGTCGTAAAATATGTGTTGCAGCACGCCATGATTCTGATGCATGATGATAATTTAATTTTCTGTAATACTTTTTTTCTACTTCATATTTCCTTAAGAATATAATTTCTGAGCTTAAATTCGCTTTCTGCGTTCTCATTTACTTTTATTTTCTTCATTTTTTATTATTGTTTAACTTAATTACTACCCAACTATCATTTCTGCATATTTTAATACTGAAATCAATAAAGTTATGAACTTGCATGCTGCGAGCTGCTTGCTGTTTCCAGTTTTGTAATAAGAATATATGAGGTAAGTAACGTTTACCTTTTTTATCTGTGTCGCAGTCAGATTGTCTTCCCCGTTCATTATTAAAGTTAATCAGTTTCGTTGTACCCTTTGGGAGTACTTTCGACAGGGTCATAAATTTTAGTGTTTGTGTTTTCCCCTATTCCCCGGGCGTGTCCGTTGCGCATATTAATGTTTTCTAAAACTTACCTCAGTGGTCGTAGTCATCACATTGTTCAGTTTTTAAAAGTTCAGATTTGGACGTACGTAGTATGCAGTATTGGTCAACCAGATTAAACGTAATTTATTCGGGATACCTTGCAATGTACGTTAGCAAATTCTCGGGAGGTTACGTTAAACGCTAATCCTCCTTCCTTCCTTCCATGTATGGTCACATGACCAATTCTGTCATGTATAAAAGGAGGGTGGAGCCCATCTGCTGATCAGTCTTCCGTGGTAGTCGAAAGTTTTCTTTATGTAAGCCTGAACAAAAATATAATAATAGTTTTTTGTAAACGAATGTTTGTGTGCTTATTTTTTAACCTACCAGATATCCTAAGAAATCTCCCACAAACAAACCGTTGATTGAGTATATTGCCTACAGAGAAAATGTAATCATTTTTGGCGTAACAGAAAACAGAGCCAACCAGTTGCCCATCTCTTTTGATAACTACACCATCTGAAGAACTCTGTAAATCATACGTAAGGAGTAGACGACATAAAAAAATGTTCAAATGTTTGAAAAGTTATGGGACTCAACTGCAGTGGTCATCGGTCCCTAAACTTACAAACCACTTGAACTAACTTATCCTAAAAACAACACAAACACCCATGCCCGAGGGAGGACTCACTCTTCCGACGCTGCGGCGGTTTAGCCATGCGCACTGGGCGTCGTGCTGCGGTGCAGGCGGCCGTTCGCCGTCCGGGGTTCGAGTCCCCCCTCGACCATGGCTGTTTTTCTTGTGCTTAGTTAATATACCGTAGTTTAAGTAGTTTGTAAGCTACGAACTAATAACCAAGCAGATGAGTCCGATAGATTTACAAAAATTTGAACATTTTTGAACCTCCGACGTGGAACGGCCGCACACACCGTAGCAGGGCGCCTCAGCGCGCACGGCTACATTTCAACAGTCTTTTTGAAAATAAGAACCAAGGATATATATTGCAATTTTATACAGTTGAATTGCCTCTTATTGACTGTCTGGGAAACCTTGGTCCTTTTATTCTAATGGGAGTCTATAATGCCAGAGCGATAGCATTAGGCTTTAATGCAACGAATAGAAACGATCGGATACTTGAACAATACTTACAAAAAAGTGTATTCATTCATTTCGAAAATGACAGTCTCACTTTATCGGACATCCTGGAAGTTCCGTGCCTGACCATCTAATCTACTCCAATAGTGTCAGATCAAAATGTAGCGAAGGTTGGATTGGAGACGGATTTTGTAATGACCATTACCTCATGTTTTCCATACCTGTCGTCTACTATAGCCCAAAAACAACAGCTTCTTCAAAAACAGAAATTAGTGCATGATCTTAATAGAATCGACGCAGATAAATTAAAGCAATCATTGAAAGATGAACTTTATGTTGTTGAAACTACTGTTAAGAAAGAAGACGATGAAGACTATAATGGGAACATTTTTAGTGCATTGCATACAGCTATAGAAGACAGTACACCACTGATGAATATTATACATGGTAGCCAACGTATCCTCCGACAAATATTGGTAAACATCGAGATGAAAAGAGAAATGTACAATCTATTCAAGCAAACGGCCAGCCCAATTCATAGCACTGAATGGAACCGACTTAATAAACTAATTCGAAACCATGTTAAGGACAATCGAGCACCAAAATGGGTAGATGCATCTAAAAAAAACTTGATCATAAAAATGCTTCATTGTTATGGAAAACTTTCAAGAAAATATCCGGCGATACAAGGAAGGAAAATCCAGCACTTGTTTATCAAGGAGAGGAAATCGCCGAAGATAAATTACAAACGGAAATTTTCAAATGTTCGAATGTTTGTAGAGCTTATGGGACTTAACTACGGGGTCATCAGTCCCTAAACTTACAAACTACTTATGAACTAGCTAACACTAAGGACGGCACAATTATCCATGCCCGAGGGGGGATTCGAACCCCCGAGCGTAGTGGCCGTGAAGACCGTGACTGGCGCGCCGCAGTCCCCTCGGCTACCACGGCCGGCTACGGAAATTTTCTGAGATGTACTGGAGAGTACTTACCACCATCCAACAGATGAACGTTTTGACTCTCAAATTGAATAACTAGTCAACCAACAAATAGGTCTACTTAAAGTGGTGTTTTTCAAACTTTTTGAGTTCGCGACCCCTTCAAAGTAAAAATATTCTGGCGACCCCCTCTCCACTACAAAATGTTCAAATGTTTGTAAATCTATCGGACCAAACTGCGTGGTTATCAGTCCTTAGCTTACAAACTACTTAAACTAAGGTAAGCTAACCTAAGGACCCCCCCCCCCCCCCACACACACACACATGCCCCAGGGAGGACTCGAATCTCCGACGGCGAGCAACCGCGTGCTTCGCAGCAAGGCGCCTTAGACCGCTCGGGTACTCCACCGCGGCTCTCCACTACACCGCCCTCACAGTAGTATAAAACAAATATCTGTGTGAATTCAGAGAGACCGAATTGTATATTTTCTTCTGTTCATAAAACATTCTTCCAAGGAATAAAGTAAAGTATTCTACATTTTACGATGAATCTTCTTTCTGGAATTGAACAGATTATCCAATTTTTATTTAAATGTCGACAGCTAAATAAATTTTGCATGGCGAAAGTTTCGCGTTGAAGGTGAGATTCGGAAGTGAATTATGCTCGTTACGTCCCACTGTATCAGAAATTTCTAAAAAAGTTCATGTTTTTTCGAATTTCCAAAAAATACTTATTACCTCATGTATATCTGGCTATCGATTAGCTCCTTAAAACAGTTTTCAGGCTTTTCGTTTATTCATCGTTATCATGACATTTATTGTAAAAAGGTCTCTTCTATTCAAATCAGAATTGATGATAACAAGGAATTACGTAATTTTTGTATAAAATAAATTTCACTTTTCTTGGGTAATTTTGGTATTGTGGAACCCCAAGTACCCAGATGTGCACTGGTCTGGTTCATTTATGGCGCAAGACTTTGCGATGACCCTGGGGGTCGCCACAGGTTGAAAAACACTGACTTAATGGCTACGTTGAACGATTTTTTTAAGAGATTTAACTAAATCATTGAGGGTAGCTTCTACAATTTTTCGGGTTATGCCGCCAATCCCTGGCACACTGTTTTGCGCATCGTTTACTTCCTTTACCACTTCTTGTTCACTAATCGGGGCAATCAATTTAACTTGGTCTTCCTCCAACTTAGAGGCAAACAGCCAAGGTCATCTTAATTTTAAAACCGAGAAAACCATTTAATGACCCGAAATCTTATCGACCAATTAATCTGCTGCCTGTCGGCTTGCACTTATCTACGTCAGTGATACAATATGACGTGGTACAATACCCAGTAAACTTTTGTCGCCATGATGAACGTTTCACATTGATTGCTTGCATAATGAAATCCGTACCTTCTGTTGAGCGACTGAAATCCCAAACAAATCTCAAGCACTGTCGTCCATTACCACATAATGAATGTTACTTTGTCATGCACACGCATTTGCTGTATCTTCGTCGGGCGTCTATGTTTCTACCTCCGGCACAGCCAATAGTTCTATTTATTTTAACAAGTATAAATGCTATATTTTAAATAATGTGACGCTCTATGGCTATAACACGGAGTCTTTTTAACGTAAGCTGACTTACTGAAAAGGGGTGAAACGCATTAAAAGAAATATTTGCAACCAAGACGGTTTTTTGAAACTTCGCTGGCAGATTGAAACGGTGCCGGAAACGGAATTCGAAGGTGGTACTTGTGCCTTTTGCGGGCAAGCGCTCTACCGGCTTATTTTTTTCCTTCCGGTAGATCGATGCTTTGCGGTCTTTTTTTTTTTAATTATTATTACTTCAAAGAGCGTTGAGCCTTCTGACCGAGTACGCTGAGCCACTGCGCCCGTCACCGACTGAGCTATCCCGGCACGCTTCACGGCCAGTAGGAAGGAAGGAAGCTTAGGGTTTAACGTCCCGTCGACAACTTGGTCATTAGAGACGGAGCTAACGCTCGGAGTTTTGGGTAAGGATGGGGAAGGATATCGGCCGTGCCCTTTGAAAGGAACCTTCCCGGCATATGCCTGGAGTGATTTAGGGAAATCACGGAAAACCTAAATATGGATGGCCGGGGGTGGATTTGAACCACCGCCCTCCCGAATACGAGTCCAGTGCGTTACCACTGCGCCACCTCGCTCGGTTCCACGGCCAGTCCTCACAGCTTTACATCCGCCAGTACCTCGCCTCCTACTTTCCAAACTTTACAGAAGATCTCTTGCTAACGTTGCATGACTAGAGCGCGCGCCACGTAACTTGGCGGGTGAGGTCTGGATGCGCAGAAGCACGGGTAGGCCTACGTCACGCCACGTGACCTGCTGGCCAATAGCCGTCAGTCAGCCGTTGCGCGCGCTCGAGTTCGTGTCGTACTGTGCGGAGCGACAACTGGTTTTGGCAGAAACAGGATTCATACCTGAAAGTAAATTAATATTTAAGTCATCAAAGACGAAGCATTCAGAAGACTACCATTCTGAAATGACTTACGCAGTCTTCAGTCAGTGGTTTACTAAACTGCTTCCATACCTGGCCGAGAATTCTGTTATCGTTATGGACAATGCAAGTGTGCACTCTGTGCAAGTGAACAGAGCTCCTACTTCAAATACCAGAAAGGACGAAATTATTTCGTGGCTAACATCTAATGGAATTCCTCACAGTGCGTCACAAACCAGGGCAGAATTGCTCATGCTTGTAAATGCATACAAGCTCAAATATCGCACTTACGCGATAGATGAACTTGCAAGACAGTATGGTTACCGGGTAGTAATAAATCACGAAATCTGAAACATGTTGCTTTGATCAGTAAGCACTTGCTTGATGGGCATCAGTCTACGAAGACTGAACATGTGTCGCTTGTAACGTTTTTAGATAAATCTCCTTATCTTGTACAATGCCAAACATATACAATTATTCTATTATTCCATGTGATATGTCACTTAAGTCATTAATAAAGTATTTTAATAACTGCTTCGAAAAATCCAGATTTCAAGATATAATTAAGGAATAAACTTAAATTTGTCAATTTCTAATTTATCACTTTTTTATCTTCACAATTAATTTACTTTGAATTCGTAATCTGTCGTGAACGTCTAATGTGGTTTTTCAGTAATAATGGATAGATTGATCTCCCTAGAAGAACTGTGTATATAATTTACAGATATTTCGTGTTAATCGACGGAGCTACGAAATGAATTTCTGTGCCGCTCAGAAAATTATGCCCTGCCATATAAACATGATAGGTACAAGAGAAAGAGACTTATAAATACTCATAAATGCGCCACTGTGTTCCCAACAATCAAACGAGCGTTGTTTTTCTGCATTACACTTTTTATACAGCCGTGTGTATTCAAGACTCGCAGGTTGCCATTTCCTTGCGCTTGTATGCGGCCGTAACTTTAAAGCTAAGCGGCAGTCAGCAGCTGACTGCGGAATGGAACGCAGCGCAGCTTACGCACAGTCCGGCTACGCTGCAACAGCAGCTTCCCCCACCACTACACAACTACCTGCGCAGAAGAGCCAGTTCACACGCCAAGTTATGTGGCGCGCGCTCTAGCACTCCTGGAAGACTGGATACGTTGGCGACATGTCTGAGCCACAGCCAAGGGCAGGGCTGCGCAACATACGACCCACGGGGAGGATCTCTGAATTATGATTATTCCCATATTTTTGTTAGAGTTCAATGACATTTAGATGAATCTATTACGATAATAAATCCAGATATCATTTAAAAATTCGTTGCCTTATTAGGAATGGCAGGGTCTGTAACATCTATGATAAAATAGGTTTACGTAAGCATTGCATGAAACTGTCGCGCGTTGAACCATCGTCTTGAAGTGTTTCAAGAGTTTCCACTTCCAGTACTTCAAGGTTGATGAAAGAGGAAAAACTGTCAATGTACCGTACTACTGTGTCCTGTGGTTAAATCGTCTCACAATATCTGAATTTAATTTCTGACGAATGCTCTGAGAACTATGAGTTTTAATTCTTAATATTTAATTCAAGGTGGCGAAAAATTGCGAAAAATTGCGTGTGAAAGCAGAGTGTTTAATACGGAGTGGACAAAGAAGTGCCTTTTTATACCGTACAAGAGTAAAATACTTTGGTTTGCCGCGAATCAGTCGCAGTTGTAAAAGAATATAATATTCGACGCCATTTTGAGTCAAAACATGCTGATTTGGCGAAGTTGGACGATAACGAGAAGAAAATCAAGGCGTCTAATCTGCTAAAATCTTTGTCTAGTCAGCAGCAGTTTTTCAAGAAAACGAAGGCAGAGAGTGAGGTGGCTACAAAAGTTAGATTCTTAATTTCAAAAGAAATTGCTGCTGCTGCGAGACCTTTCACAGAAAGTGATTTCTTGAAAAAGTTAATGATGATCGCCGTATCAGAGTTGTGTCCAGAAAAGAAACAAATTTTTGAGAGCATAACCTTGTCCAGGATGACAGTTCAAAGAGGAATCCATGATATCTCTACCAATCTTCAAGACCAGTTAAAAAAGAAATCTGAAGAATTCAAGTATTACTCTTTAGCCATTGATGACAGTACTGTCATAAACAGTATTGCACAACTTGCAATTTTTATCCGTCGTGTTGATGACAATTTCAGTATCACTGAAGAAATGGCAGGACTGTGTCCCATGAAAGGGCAAACAGCAGGTGGTGACATTTTTAAAGAAGTGAAAGAATGCGTCACGAACAAACTGGGTTTGACTTTTGACAATATTGCGACAATTTGCACCGATGGAACAACTATGTGTGGAAAGAAGATTGGCGCAGTATCATTACTGGAAGAATTCGCTGGAAAAACAATAAGCAAAGTCCACTGTATCGTTCATCAACAAGTTATGCAGCAAAATTGTGGGATATGACCATTTCGTGCGTTTATTGAAGAAACCGTGGGCACGAAATCCGAGGATTTATTGTATCATACAGACATTCGTTGACTAAGTCATGGGAAAGTGTTGCAGCGCTTTTTTGCACTCAGAGAGGAAATAAACGATTTTATAAAAAACTATCCAAAGGAATTTCCTGAATTGAAAAATGAAGACTGGATCAATGAGATGTGCTTTCTGACGGCTTATTTCAACGAGCTGAACTCAAACTGCAAGGAAAATCGCAGTTTATTTTCCATCTGTTGGCAACAGTACGTGCTTTCAAAATGAAACTTTGCTCTCTTTAAAAAATAACTGTTGAAAGGCGACATGAACCATTTTCCAACTTGTGGTGTCGCACAAGTACAAAGTGCGCGCCACCTACTTTCGCCGCGCGCCGCCATGCACGCACGGCGCGGCGTTCTTATGACGACAGCCACGAGCGCCCTCTGCTGCAACTCCGCTCGTGGCCACCACTGAACGACATCGTTCACTTGGGACTGAGATAGCAACCAGTAAAGACTTCGGAATCCGATAGGCACCAGTGAAGACTTGGCTATCAGTTAGGCACTAGGCAGGACTCTAGCTCAACTATGTATCAGCCTCCTGCAGTACTATATAAAAGTTAAGTATTGTATAAATTCTGTGCAATATATATCTCGTTCTAATTTACTCTAGTGTTTCTAGTTTCTGGCTGCTCCCCTCCGTACCTGCACCAGCGTGCTATCTTTATTCCTGTGTCGGTCTCATTCCACTCGGCCACCGACACCTACAACGGAACGAGGCACAAAAGCGGCGACGAGGCTGGGACACAAAAGTGGCGACGAGGAGTGATACACGTACCTTGGACCAGCAGCCAGACAGCAGCAGTCGGAGCACGCAGAAATTGCTCCCGCCCACCCACCCTTATTATAAGAATTTTGGGGGAAGATATTTGGTTACGTGTTTTGTGGACTTTTTTGTTGCAGAGCGTCCTCTTTCATATTGCATTTGTGTTTTGTTATAAGTTACTTGTATATGCGGCGCCTAATCGGTCAGCATGGCCGCTAACCCGAATCCAAACTTAATGGAAATTATTCAGTTACAGACGGCGCAAATCACCCAGCTCCTCCAAGCTGTGGCCCAGCTCACAGCGCAAGCAGCTAACCAACAACAACAGCCGCCGCTTCAGCAGCCCACACCTGCCGCCGCAACGCTTCCTACGTTCCGCCAGTACAACGAACGTGAGGAAGAATGGAGCGACTATTTCGCACAGTTTCAAGAACTCGTCGCGGCTCATCAAATTACAGGTCAGAAAGTGAAGCATCTGCTATTATCTGTGGTGGGCACCAACAGCTTCGTGTTACTGAAAAAACTTTTCCCCGTCTCCTCGTGATGTAGACTTTGAACAAATAGTAGAGGCACTAAATGCTCATTATGAGAGAAAAGTTCTCGTAGCTGCGGCACGGTACCGATTTTTCAGACTTAAAAAATTACCGCAGCAGTCATACCAAGAGTGGATTACGGAATTGAAGGGTTTAACCCGCAAATGTAAATTTACTTGCTCTTGTGGACTTTCGTATAGTGACGTGATGTTGAGGGATGCGATTACGCAAAACATTCAGGACCCCAGAATTAGAGCAGCAATTCTGAAACAGTCAGACCCTTCATTAGACAGTGTACTGCAGCTTATTGAAGCGCATGATACGTTTGACTTAGCAAATGTAGAAATGCAAAGCCACAGTGTTAATTCAGTGCGCCGCAACGGACGCTTTCCTAGCCGTAGTTCTCAGTATAGCACTAGTGACTCTTTAAATTCTACCGGCCGTGCTGAACAGACAGTGAACAGTAGCCTGTGTAAAAGTGCGACACAATGGTCGCCCCGTCGTGTTAGACAAAGTAATTTGAATAACGGGCGCCAACGCTCTTTTCAGAAAAATGTTCGTAAGTCTTCCCCCAGTGTGTATTACGCCACAAACGTGCACAGTGCCCAAGTCGCAACGCAACCTGTTATCAATGTGGCAAATCGGGACATGTGCAGTCTGTGTGTATGCAAATTAAAAACTCGAACAGTAACGTTAGAAACAGTGCTTCGCAAAGTGCGAGAGCAGTGCATACAGTCAATGTCATAGACGCTGTGGAATTGAACAGTACTTTACTTGGTTCTCAATTGCATGAAAGTAGTTTTGCGCCTATGGCAAAACTATATAGTGCACCACGTAGCAAGCGCCGACGAGCGCGTAAATCTGTGCAACGGAAAAGGGTTCGGGACAAGCAAAGTGACAATGTACAGTGCAATCCTGTAGTGAACCTAGTGCCTTCTGCAACTTCTCCTTGTAAAAGTGCCCAGTACTGTGTAGCTAGTGACAGTAGACATCAAGTAGCTACTCAAAAGTGTAGTGCAGTAGTTAGTAAATCTGGAGTAGCTTCGCATGCTTGCGCGGACGCCGATCCGGCGGTAGTGTCATCTAGTGACAGTGTTGTTAATCCGCTGCGTGCCGAATCTGCGCCGCTTACTTTACTACGCGGCCCGCGCAAGCGTAGTAAACAAACCGTAGCAGACGTTGCCCACATTCGCGCACCTGTCGAGCGCCGCAAGCACAAACTGTTTGTGACTCTCTTCATAGAAAATAAGACGGTGCAATTTCAGCTTGATACTGGTTCCGCTGTCACGTTAATAAATAACGATACTTATGAACTTCTGGGTTCGCCAAAATTGTCGCCGTCACAGCAAGTGTTAACAGCTTATACAGGTCAAAATATTCCCGTGCTAGGAACGTGTAGCCTGCCCGCATCTTTTCAAGGTGTAACAAAAACAGTTGCTTTTGTAGTTCTTCAGGCCAAATCGACACAGAACATTTTTGGACTAGATGCTTTTGACTTGTTTGGTTTATCAATTCAAAGAGATGTGCTTCAAATTTCGTCAATAGTGCCTCAGGATAAAATCAATGCATTGTGTGACAAATATAGTGACTTGTTTTCGCCGGAACTAGGTTGTGCAAAAGACTTCGTGGCACATGTAACTTTAAAAGAATCTGCAGTTCCAAAATTTCGTAAAGCTAGACCAGTGCCTATCGCCTTGCGTGATACAGTTGCCGAAGAACTTAAACGTTGGCAAGATAGTGGGGTGATTTCTCCTGTTTCTGCGAGTCAGTGGGCCTCGCCTATAGTAATTATACCCAAGCCGTCAGGAAAACTTCGTATTTGTGCGGACTTCAAATCAACAGTGAACAGTCAAACAATTGTAGACACTTATCCCCTGCCCAGACCTGACGAACTAATGGACAAATTAGGACAGTCTTGTTTCTTTTCTAAGATTGATAGTTTCATCATTATCTCTATGGCAGAAAATTCTATTTGTTGACAGACCACAAGCCTCTCACGTCGTTGTTCTCACCCACAAAGCCGATTCCGCCACGAACGGCACAAAAGCTTCAGAGATGGTCCTTGATATTGTCTAATTATCAGTATGAGATTTTGTACCAACCTACCACTAAACACGCCAACGCGGACACACTTTCCCCACTTCCGGTTGGCCAGGATGTGTCGTTTGATTCTTCGGAAATGGCATGTTGTCAGATAGTGGGGCCTCCAATTCTTCTTCCTGTTTCCTATGGCAACATGGCTGATAAAAAGGGAAATGGTTATCGTGCGTCAGTGCGCTCTGCCTCCCCATCCAAGGGTGGGGGACTCCTGATGATGATGTTGACTCCGCAGGTCCAGTCGTCGAAAACCAAGAGCCGATTGAAGCAGGAGAGTGGATCAAGAAACTAACCTCTATGCTAGATGCAGTTGATAAAGGGAAAGTAAATAGGCCTGCTGTAAACAGGTGAAGGCTAGTTTAGCTCAATTGGCCATCCGGCAATCCAGGCTTGAAGGGTGGGTTGAGCAGCTCGAGTTAGAAATCATCGAGAAGCTGAAGAAGCAACCGGCTAAGACCTATGTAGGGACAGTGGCACTTTCCGCACCCAGACCCCCCCCCCCCCCTCAACCAGTGAAAACATTGAAAAAGCGGTCCTAGCGGTCTCAAGCAGATTGTGGAAATCATTGAAAGAGATGGACAGAGTTCATAAATGTGAAAGATTACTTGGTTGCGCCATGGTGTCACAACTGCTCTGATCTGAATCACGTCATGAAGCATTGTACCAAGAAGCTAGCTTGTTCTAAGTGCAGCTCTGAGTAGCACGCAAGAAAAGATTGCAAAAAGCAAGCCATCTGTATACTATGTTCGCAGAGAGGAAAGAAAAATTGCACTGCCACTGGGCGAAACTGCCCTACATATAATATACTAGAACCAAGGTTAATTTTCTCGCAATGATTATGGCTAGCGCCGAATCAATGACAAGGATGCCTCAAAGTAAGCACAAATTCCACAGCAAGAGAAGGAGGGATGCTAAAAGATTGCGACGCTTCAAAGCCTTCGTGAACCAGCAAAAAGCTCCAACTGTTCAAAGATCCATCAGGGACGTTTGCGTTAAAAGTGAAATGGAGAGTGAGTCCTCAGAACCCAGCTTCTCCTGCCAGGGGAAAAAATTCTCCCAAGACATCCCGGCAGAAGAGGAGTCCAGTGGCGTTGGAAACATCTGGAAATATCAACAATATACAAGATACCAAAATAACAAGTACCTCTGAACAGCCCCCTGTGACAAGAGCCATCCAAACATGATATCCAGGAGTGGACCCACAAATGATCTATTCTAACTTGGAGTTCACACTGCAGCTGGCAAATTTGGAGCAACCAGTGGTCATGACCACAACACTGAGACACCTGGTACGTGTTGGGCACAAATACGGCAGGAAAGTCACCTTTCCGTTAATGGAGGCTATGGACAGAATCCACCTGAGAGAAATAAATCTCCCCACTGAGCTAGGGCCCTGCAGAGCCTAGTGCAGAACATCTTTGACAGAAGGGGGGGGCGGAGGTGTTTACTACGGAGGAAATATACAATCAAGTGGTAGAGTTACTTTTGATGCCACTAAGAGCTGGCCTGAGGGTAACATACATACCTACTTCCCCTAATGTCGAAAATCAAATTCGGACAGATGAATGCACATAACTGCAAACTGGTAATGCAGGAGCTCCGAAGGGTAGTGGACGAGATGAGATTTGAGTGGTCTGTCTGCAGGAGCCATACTCTCTCTTGGGGTAACTGGCCTATGCCGCTGTTGGCTGGCAGGTTACTACTCATGGTCAAGACCCAAGACCTGCAATCATTGTAGTAAACAAAGCTATCAGAATCACTGTCATTGACAAGCTATCCAACACACAATGCAATGTTGTTTAACTGCAAACTCTGGCTGGACTAGTGGTCATAGTGAATATGTACTTCCGGTATGGGGAGGAGATCGATGGACTATTCGATCATCTAGTTATGATGATGAAGACAGTGCGTGGGCGGAGGGTAGTTATGGTAGCCAAAACCCCCTGTGCAACAGTCGCTCTCGGGATGAGAAGGGAGCAAAAGCTGAGGAAGCTATCATGGCTCTCCAGCTGGTCATTGCTAATAAACCTGGAAACCCACCCACGTACGCAGGTGGCGGAGGGGAGGGAACAAACAGACGTTACCTTGGCGACGCCAAGCATCATTGATGACATCAAAACTGGGGAGTTTTTGATAAGCTAACCACCAGTGATCACAACCTGACCACTTTCGACATTGGAGGGCACGAGGACGGCTGGGAATCAGGATGGGAATGGCAATTAAATTGCAATAAGACTGACTGGCAGAGTCTTCAGAGAGAGTGTGACGTGCCGATATTCCCAGAGGGTGATCTGGACAATGACAGTTGCGCTCAGGATCTGGTTGCCAGTATAACCTGTGGAATGGACTTGGCTATACCACTCAGGATGAGAGCCGTCGCGGCCTCTCCCTCGTCGTGGTCTGCTGAGGTGCAGAGATTGTGACAGTCTGTCAGACAGGCGAGAAGGTATTACCAAAGGAGCGGATGTGGTAGCGTAAACAATACTGCCTTCAAAACTACAGGGATTTGAAGGATCTATACTTCAAAGAGCTTCAGAGAACATGACTGAATAGTTGGAAGCAGTATGTGAAGACTCAACGGGGCACAGACCCCTGGAGAGTGCCCTACAGGCTAGTCAGGGATAAAATCAGGTCGCCTATAGTTTTGACAAGCATCAGGGATGGGGATCGGTGCACGGATACTTGGCAGGAGACCGTTGAGATCCTGCTCCAGACTCTTCTCCCTGACGATGAACCAGCAGACAGACACCCAACTACAAAGTCAGATCAGGGCCAGTGATCTCCTACCTTAAGAAAATAACACCTTGATCTACCCCAACTAAGGAGAGGAGGTGGCAGACCAACTTAAATGTCTGTAAATCTATCAGACCAAACTGCATGGTCATCAGTCCGTAGCTTACAAACTACTTAAACCTAGGTAAACTAACCGAAGGACAACATACACACAACCCCATGCCCCAGGGAGGACTCGAACCTCCGACGGCGAGCAACCGCACGGTCCGCAGTGAGGCACCTTAGACCGCTCGGCTACTCCACCGCGGCGCAGACTAACTTAAAAATTTAAAAAGAGGGAAAGCCCCAGGGGCAGACCGGATCACCTCTGAGGTGGTGCAATATATCGCCCCCCGGATCATCCCTCAAGTGACAAACTATACAAGGGCAAGGGAGGTCCCCCCCCCCCCCCCCCGAAGAAGGGTAACATAGTCATAATCAAGGAGGGGCCAGATAAAGATCCGGCGCTTGCCAAGTCCTATCGACCCATATGCCTCCTCAATGTACTAGGAAAGTCACTTGAAAGAATTCTGGCTGGTTGACTGGAAGCACACCGAGTTTTGTGTGGTGTGAGTGATAGATAATTCGGCTTTCGCACGGGGTGTTGGTGTTCTGCGTGTGACGCGAGTGTCCTAGCGACCGAGGTTTGCAGCTCCACCCCCCACAAATATGTAGTCGGCATCATGGCAGACATCAGCGATGCCTTTAATAACCTCTGGTGGCTTTCGCGCTCTTCTCTCTACTTCAAGATATTGAGTGTCCAGGGCCACTTTATGGGTGTCTCAGGGACTACTGTGTTGGAAGGGAGGTCCGGTTATTATCGCCTAGCGGAGTCATGAGCAAGGAAATCACCAAGTGTTGTCCTCAGGGCTCTGCCCTGGGGTCACTCTTCTTGGACATAAACATGAGCCCTTGTTCCATGAAATGCAAAATAGTCCGGATGGGCTAGAGGTAATAGCCTACACAGTCGACCTCCTCCTGTTGGTTGGCAGCAAGAGCCGAGAGGATTTCGAACCCTGGAGCTCCAGGGCAGTCAACATCGTTACCTTGTTGTGGCACACAACTAAACTGTCAATAGCACCAGCTAAATCAACATACCTGCTACTCAAAGGAAACCTGATTAGAAATCCCACAGTAAGAATCAATGAAGTACCAGTAATTCGCAGAAGTCAGGCCAGATATCTGGGTGATATTTGATGAACGCTGGAATTTCGTGGCCCATATCGACGCAGTGGCAGGCCGGGCTATGGTAGCTTTGAATAATCTTGCTGGGTTTGGGCACCGGAGATTTCATCTCCCACCCAACCTCATCAGACTTTATCACAATAGCATACTGACGACGATAATGGGCTTCAGATCTGGCAGCTGGGCCCACAGACACTCAAGGGTGGCGCCTGCTATGGCAGTGAGAGGGTTGTAAAGAAGTATCCTGTTGCTCTCCATTGGAGTATATCGTACTTCCCCAGGCAGCTCTCTTCTGGTATTGATGGGGCTCTGTCCCATTGATATCAGAATAAGAGGGTTGTCTGCTGGATATTGGATCAAGAAAGGGAATATGCAGAAGGTGGAGGAGATCTTGGGGGCACAGGCGGAAGGAAAAGGAGCAGTAAAAGAGAGAACCTCAGCTGTGGCAAGAACTTTGGGATCGGCAGGAGACGGGGGAGAAGAACTCGCCGTTTCTTACCTGATGTCAGGGAGAGGCTTCAGATGACATACTTCAATCCAATTCGAGGTCTCATACGCTTTCTTACTGGCCATGGTCCGTACCCGACATACCTATGTGTTTGCGAAACGGGCGACTACACGGTGTGACGTGGTAACTCAGAGGGCACTCCGGAACACGTCGTATTTGAATGCCCCACATATGAGCACCTGGTATCACAATACAGACAACAACTGCCACACACAGACACAACACAATTGCTAAAATCAGTAAAAACTTTCAACATATTAAATGAGTTGACGTTTATCAGAGATGAATATCTGAATCAAGTCCAGTTTTTCCAGGATGCGACAGCTGCACCAGAGCCGTGACGCCGGTATGTGGAATGGCCGCTAGCGATGTCCGGAATCCGCCGCACCCTGGATCAGGAGGACTGGCTGCAGCTCAAATCGGACACGACGCTAGTATTAAGTTAGATGTAATAACACAGGACATCAATACACAGAACTGCAGTGTAAAGGGCCAGCCCAGTGACAGGGGCATGTCCTCTGGAATTAGTTCAGCGAACACCGGCCATAATAGTTGGTTTGTATCTTTGGCACACACACAAAGTAGAGGACTATCACAATAAGAACCCCAGTATCAGCACATCACACACGAAACAACAAAGCAAACCAAACTTTTAGATAAGTCAGTAACTAAGTGTATAATAGAATGAAAATTAGAGTGAAAAGAATTGTATCATAATAGGACCCATTTAGTCATAGGTGATGGGTTAATTGTATTAATAAAGAGTAAAAATTAAAAAAAAAAGCAGTTGAACAAGCACAGGGAATGCTATCTTCCTGATATCTATAAAAGCTTGGACAAAAATAAATTCAGTAACCTATTAGATGCAGCAATAAAAGCGTTCAGCATGTTTGGCAGCACTTACATATGTGAACAATTATCCGTCCTCAAATGAAAGGAAATTTCGCTCTTGTTTAACTTACAAAAATTTGGAACACATACTGTACACTTCAGCGTATGTTGACCCCAGACTTTGAAAAACAGCTGACATGAGATGCAACGGTTCACATTAAAGCTTTTTTTCAGTCTACCATTTTTGTACTGTTTTTATAAATAATAATTTGTCATTCTAGTATCTCCCGTGTGGAGTTTGCTGGTCTTCCATCGGGCACCTCCCCAGGTGGCGGATAGGGGAATGCTCACCAGATATGGTGGGTACCGGGGAAATAAAATACCCGGGGTGGACCAAAACCAGCAACTGCTGCCTTGTAGTATGATATTGGCTTATCAAAGGCTAAAGGAAGAAAACCTTGAATACAAATTACCTGGTCCTCCAGGTTGGGGGTTGTGCAGTGGGCCAGCTCCTCACTCACATAAAAATATAAAATGCTAAAAAACCTAATAATATGCCTCGGAAAAATTGGAACTGTGGACGACGAACTGGCGATGAAAAACGGAAAATGATGTTTGGATGCTGGAATGTGCAAGGTATTTCCACTAAAATAGATTTACTACCTGCAGAACTTGACATGTTCAACATCGATGTTGTTGTACTTTCTGAAACAAAGAGGAAAGGCAAAGGAGAAGAAGAACTTGACAATTATGTACATATCTGGAGTGGTGTATCGAAAGCTGTAAGAGCCAAAGCAGGAGTCTCCATTATGATACAGAAAAAATGGAAAAAAAGAATCACAAATTGGACATTTATCAATGAACGTATTATTACTGTTGAAATGACATTATTTGCCAGGGAAGTTGTGATTATTGGAGTATATGCACCCACGAACGATACAAAAGATAAGGAGAAAGATGCATTCTGGGACACCCTCAGAGAGACTATTGAAAAAATCCCAATGAGAAAAGAACTGATTATCATGGGAGACATGAACGGAAGAGTAGGAATTAGAGAGTCGTGTAAAATAGTAGGAAAACATGGGGAGGCAGAATATAATGATAATGGAGAACGACTGATTGATATTTGTGCACAATTTGATCTAAAAATTACCAACACATTTTTCAAGCACAAGGACATTCATAAATATACTTGGCAACAGAACACTAAGGAACTTCGTTCTATAATAGATTATATTATCATTAGACAAACAAGTAGTTTCAAGGCAGCAGATGTCAGAGCTTATAGAGGAGCCCAATGTGGATCAGACCATTATCTAGTAAAAATGAAATCTTTCTGGCCATGGAAGAATGCAACGAACGACACAAGTAACATAAATAAAATGAACTGTAGTGAGAAAGTTCAAAATGTACATTTTAATATTGACAGCCTACAAGACGAAAGTATAAGAACATTCTTTAAGGCCAGGATGGAAAGGACACTAGATGAGTCATTTGAAGGAAGCACAGAAGAAATATACGAATACATAAAAACTAAAGTGAAAAACGTAGCATCAGAGGTGCTGGGCATAAAAGAAAACAACCCCAAAAGTGCAGCAGAGTGGTGGTCAGAGGAAATAGAAACATCAGTTAAAGAAAAACGAAATGCATTCGTTCAGTGGTTGAATGATAAATCTGAAGGAACAAGATCTAAATACAAGGAAAAAAAGAATGAAGTGGAAAAGAAAATAAGGTTAGCAAAGAATGAAGCATGGGAAAGAACATGTGCCAACGTTAATAGTAAACTGGGTTTTGGGAGAGCGAAAGAAGCATGGTCAGTATTAAAAGCGCTTCGACAAGATACAAAAGGCAAATCCAATCTTCAACTGGTAACACAAAAGGAGTGGGAAGAATATTTCAAAAAATTATTGAATGAGGACAGAGACGAATATCTAGAGGAAGGAACAGTGGAAGAAAATGAACATCATGATGATGAGATCCTAATTTCAGAAAGTGAAGTACTTCAGGTATTAAGGACAGGGAAGAATGGTAAATCACCTGGACCAGGGAATATCAATATGGAGTTTCTGAAGTACGGTGGTGACAAAATTGTAAAACTGATTTTGCAGTTATTCAATAAAATGATACATGGAGATTCTGTACCTAAGGAGATGAAACTGGGTTATATTAGTACCATATTTAAGAAAGGGGATCGCAAAATTTGCTCGAACTATCGAGGAATTTGTGTTACAAACACACTAATGAGGATTTTTGGGAAAATAATTAAAAATAAACTGGAAAAAAATTTTAGAACCCAACAAGAACAATGCGGTTTCACAGCTGGTAGATCATGTGTAGACCATATTTTCACATTACGACAGATTTTGGAGAAACATAGAGAAAAATCGAAAAATGTTGGACTTATTTTTATAGATCTAGAAAAAGCGTATGATACTGTTCCAAGGAAACTACTCTGGAGAGCACTACATATGGCAAACATAAATACTTCTTTAATTAAAATAATAGAACAGATGTATAAAGATAATATTTGCCAAGTGAAAATTGGTAATACACTTTCACAGAAATTTAGAACAAGCAAAGGTCTGTTGCAAGGCTGTCCCATGTCACCAACATTATTCAAAATCTATATAGATATTTGTCTGAGAAAATGGTCACAAAAATGTAATAGTATGGGACTAGAAATCAGAGATAGAGTTTATCTACATCATTTATTATTTGCTGACGATCAAGTCGTCATAGCACAAAACGGGGAAGATGCAAACTACATGTGTAATCAACTAGCAATAGCATACAAAAATTGGGGTCTGAAGATTAATTATCAAAAAACAGAATACTTGACGAATGATCCACATGAACTACGCATAGAGGGAAAGAAAATAAAAAAAGTTAACACTTTCTGTTATTTGGGGTCCATTTTAGAAACTGAGGGAAAATCCGACTCAGAGATTAATAAAAGAATTAGCAGTGGAAGAAAGGTAATTGGAATGCTCAACTCAGTCCTATGGAGCAGAAACGTGATGAACAGAACAAAAAAAATCATATATAAATCTATATTTGAGAGTGCAGTTCTGTACGGAGCGGAAACCTGGACCATAAACCAGAAGCACAGTAAGAAACTACAAGCCGTAGAGATGGATTTCTGGAGAAGATCGGCCAGAATTTCCAGGAAAGAAAAAAGAAGAAACACCGAAATAATAAAGAGGATGGGAATAATAGAAAGAATAGATGAGGTGATGGACAGGAAAAAATTACGGTGGTACGGGCATGTAAGAAGAATGGAGGACAGCAGAATACCGAAGATGGTACTGGAGTGGCAACCTGTGGGGAGAAGAAGAAGAGGACGACCGGTGACCACCTGGATCAAAAATGTACAGCTCTCAATGAATAGACTGGGCGCAGAAGAAGAGGACACACAAGATAGACACACGTGGAGAAATATAGTGAATAATTAGTGTAAAACCTTACGTACTATGTGTATTCATTTCTGGGCGTATTAGTATGTTGGAGGTAAACCTCTGTAATGAGGACAATCTCAAATAATAATAAAATTCTAGTATCTACTAAAACATTCATTTTTCACTGTTATTATGTGTGTCTTTTAATAAAAATATTTTGTGAATAATGTATATACTCAAGAGTTAAAAAATAAATGTGTGTAGTTTCAGCAACTGTAATATTTTTGGTCGCTCTTTACGTTATGCGGACTGCGTTATGCCTCATTAGTCCAGGCCCCATTACTTTAAATTTCTGATGTGAGTGCATTTACTGCTAATTAGAAGTTATTTACAGTGAGATTTCACCACTAAGTAAAACAATAATAATCCTTCTTTGCTACAATAAATTGGAAAAAATCATCAATATTTTAAGCGAATGGAAACTTAGGATTCCATTATCTCACTCATGGCATTTGAATTTTGGTCTAGTGATACATAACATCGCCTATGTATCACACATCTAAATAATACATCACTTATTTCTATATCACAATTCAATGAAGATATATAATACATTAAAATTTAATAGTCAGAGTAGTTGTAATTGTTTTTTTAATTAATTTTGAAGACTTTTTTTAACACAATTGACCAATAATTTTGCTATGGCCCGCACTTTAAATTACAGTTTTGGTTTGGCCCGTCACTACTTTTGAATTGTGCACCTCCAGCCTAGGGGATGTTTCCAGAATGTGAAGTTTAGAAAGTAGGAGGCGAGGTACTGGCGGAAGTAAAGCTGTAAGGACGGACGAGAAGCATGCAGGGATATCTCAGTCGCTAGAGCGCTTTCCCGCGAAAGGCAAGGGACTGAGGTTCGAATTTCGGTTCCCGCACACAGTTCTAATCTGCCAGGAAAGTTCGATAGCAGCGCACACTCCGCTGTAGAGTGCAAATATCATTCAAGTCAACTCTCATATCGCTGCTGTGACAGCCAACCCTGATGGAGTAGTCAGTATTTTACGAAATAACAGATCGCTTATTATACAACTAGCGATTCACGCCGCCTTTGCCCGCTTAGCACTATCAACGTTCGGACGATTTGTCTAGCATTTTGCTAATAAATTATCAAAAAATGTTCAAATGTTTGTAGAGCTTATGGGACTTAACTACGGGACCATCAGTCCCTAAACTTACAAACTACTTATGAACCAGCTAATATTAAGGACGACACAAATATCCATGCCCGAGGGGGGATTCGAACCCCCGACCGTAGTGGCCGTGCAGACTGTGCCTGGCGCGCCGCAGAACGCTCGGCCACCACGGCCGGCTAATTAATTATCAATCTACGTATTAGTGAAAATCTTGTCAAAATCTCTGCAGTAGTTCAGAGTGTAGCGCCTACTCCTTTGATGGTTTGTTGGTGGAAGAAACGAATGAAATGAATTTGTGGGATTAATTAACTTGAGCCGCGGCGGAATAGCCGTGCGCACTGAAGAGTCGTGCAGCGGTGCGCGCGGCCGTTCGCCGCCGGAGGTACGCGTCCTCCCTCGGGCATAATGTGTGCGTAGACCTTAAGTTAGTTTAACTTAGTGTAACCAAGCAATTAAGTCCCATAGATTTACAAACAACATAATTAACCTGATTGACACCCACTTCCCAAGTAACTGGTAGACTTACCTGTTAATCTTCAGCAGTTATGACTGTTGCCAGCATCGGACTTCCTCTCTTCTAACAAGTGAATAAAAACTGTAGCAACAGGAGAAGGCTACAGACTCCAGTGTATTCTGAAAGTATCACACAGAATTACGAGGTAGCCTGTTACAGCAAACAAAACAGAAAACAGTTACAATTCTTGCTGCAGGACGAGACAAGCAAAAATAAAAAATAATTGACATTTAAATAATTCGCCCAGCCTTTAAAGAGAGTGTGCGTATTGAGAGTGTTCCACGATGAGTACAATAGACCGAGCCAAAAGCAGCGGCCGCGCAAACACTAAAGCGAGAGCATTTTCGTGTTGATGGTACCTACAAAAAAAAAAAAAAAAAAAAATCCTGTTCGGTAGAATTGTGAAGTTCATGTCAGTTAACCCTTAGAAGACGTGATAGATGGCACGGTCTGGTCGCATCCGACACGCTACCTCTTCGATGAGGTTTGGTGGATATATTTACACACTAAGTATTATTATTGAATAATATAGTATATTGATAATATATTACCTGACAAAAATCCTATTTGTAAACATAACATATAGCCGTTAGCCCTTAGATGCCGTCAAATCAATATCAAAGAACCTACAGAAAAGAAAACGCAATTCCTGTGGTTTTTGACGGAACACAATATAACGTAAAAATGAAATATTTGCAGAAATAGAAAGACGTATCACACATCTTTTTCCTCACTAGAATCACCTGTCCGCACATCTAGCACACAATACTGTTTTGTGTTCAGCACAAACGCATGGATTGCATTTGACGCAAAATTCTTTTCCCTTTCTGTCTTTCTAAGGTCACACAAGTTACATCTTCTTTGGTTTGTGCGAAAAAATCTGATTGTGTGTGGGAGTGGATTTTCCTATCACATTTGCATTTGTCAAACGAAGAGTTCTCGAAATACGTGGGTCGGGCAGGGCATTCCTTTTGCATCAGGTGTTGGTCAAACCCAACGCGAGCTTTTTAGGAACGTGGTCCGTGCACGTACTGGGAATGAGTCTTGGTTCGTATTAAATTTGTATAATACGAAACTGTTCACAATTGCCATATCTAACATTCCGAAGAAGTACCTCAACGGCCACCTTCGTGTTTTACATTTGGTAGTCTTGTGTTTGTAAAGTTTGTGCAAAACGTTCACTCCACCTGTTGCTAGGTTGTAGACCCATCACTCATTGTTTCGCTGTGGTGCATTGTTGATATTAAGGTAACTTTTTTATTGTTTGCAGGGGTGAAAGTAACATTACTGGTACGGTCGGGTCGGATACGACCCGGAATACACACAGCAAGCCAAGTTAACTTACGCGATAACTGCCGTCACTCCAACAGCCAGGGCACGCCTGGCTAGTAGCGTTCCTGCCCGGCTCGACTTCCTGCACGGAGCAGGTAGATCAGTGTAAAGTAAATCAGAACCGATGGGTCGGATCCGACCACCACGTCCTAGAGAGAAGGCCGCGGCGCTCTTGTGTGACGTCAGGCAGAGTAGGTTGCGCGCGCATAGCTGACTGGCTCGCTGCTTCGGCATAGTTGGCCGTGCCCCAGCGGCTAAACAGTCAGCTATGCGCGCGCAACCTACTCTGCCTGACGTCACACGAGAGCGCCGCGGCCTTCTCTCTAGGTGGTGGTGATCCGACCCGCACTGTACCGTTTGAGGGTTAAGGTCCGATTTACACGGTAGGTAACTTCACTTCAAAGTCAAGTTGGGTCGCATGACGACTAAATGTTCTGTCGTGCTTTCACGTTAGCGTCGATTTGCCTGCGGTCAGTATGCTTGGAAAAAAAATATTTTGACGTTGACGGTCAGGGTCATGTGGCCCATCAACCGCTGACGATTGGCTATCACGATTTTGTTTGTATTGTGGAAGCTCGAGTGGCTCTTAATTCATTCGCAGCCGTGGTGAAAGTACAAAAATCAAGTTTGTAGAGCTTATGGGACTTAACTACGGGGTCACCAGTCCCTAAACTTACAAACTACTTATGAACTAGCTAATATTAAGGACGGCACAAATATCCATGCCTGAGGGGGGATTCGAACCCCGGACCGTAGTGGCCGTGCAGACTGTGATTGGCGCGCCGCAGAGCTCTCGGCCACCGCGGCCGGCGGTGAAAGTACCTTTCATTTTTCGTCTGTTGGCGTTATACTTTATACCAAAATAAACGAGAAAAGTTAAGTGAACTTATTCCCCAGCATGTTGAGCTGTATGACATAATACAGTGACACAGTATCAAAAGAAGGAATGTGGAAGGACATTGAACTGCTTATCGGTAACACGACAGAACAATTTCAGTAGGTCCTCACGGTCGCCTGTTATAGCGCTTCCGGGTAGCGCTGCTGCTTTCGTGGCGTGAGCCTGCTTTGAAATGCTGATCACGCGCACCTCTCTTGAAGTGATGAGTGCTACCGACAAGGAATCCCAAATCGATTCAATATTTCTAGATTTTAGGAACTCTTTTGACATTGTACCTCACTAGCATCTTCTAATCAAATTACGTGCTTATGGAATATCGCCACAGTTGTGCCATTGGACGATTTCCTGTCAGATAGGACACAGTACGTTGTGATTGACAGAACGTCTCTGGTAAAACAGAAGTATTATCTGGCGTTCCACAGGGAAGTGTGAGGGCATCCCTAATGTTCTCTGTCTTTATAACGGTTCAGGAGGCAATGTGAGCATCTCTCACAGACTGCTCGCGGATGATGCTATCATTTATCGGTTAATAAAGTGACCCAAATTTCAAAAGCAACTGAAAAATGATTTAGATAAGATATCTGCATGTTTCAAAAACTGACAATTGGCCTTGAATAACGAAAACTGTGAATTCATCGATATGAACACTAAAAGAAATCCGCTAAACTTCATCAGTCAAATATGAAGACCGTAAATTAAACTAAATAACTAGGAATAATAATTACGACCAACTTAAATTTGAAAGAACGCACAGAAAATATTGTAGGGAAGGCGAACCAAAGGCTGGCAGAACTCTTGGAAGATGCAACAGTTCTGCTAAAGAAACTGCCTACGCAACACTTGTGCGTCAATTAACATCTACATACATACATCGTAATCCACCCAAAGGTGCGTAGCGGAGGGTATTCAGTACCACTACGTGTTACTTACCTTCCTGTTCCACTCCCATAGAAAACGAGGGTAAAACGAATACTTGTATGTATCCGTACGAGTCCTAATCTCTCTGATTTTATTCTTGTATGAAGTGTAAATGTGTCAGAGCCGTCATTTGTACTCTGGCGATTCACGGAAAAGTGGTTTCCCACATGATTACGGCCGCACGACTGGAATTAACAGACATTGAACGATTACTGCTATGTGCAATGTTGTTTGGCGTAAATTAATATGGCAGTGACGCACGTGAATGGCCGCGCGGTCTGGAGCGTCTAGTTACAAATTGCTCTTCTCCTCCAGCCGGAGGTTCCACTCCTCCCTCGGGCATGTGTGTGTGTGTGTATGTGTGTGTGTGTGTGTGTGTGTGTGTGTGTGGTGTCCTTTGTTGTCCTTAGCACAGGTTAGTTTAGGTAGTTTCTAAGTATAGGTACCGATGACCAAAGAGTTTGGTTCCTTAGGTTCACAAACATTTCAATTTGGACTTTTGATATGACAGCAGAAGACCCACCCCAATGCCTTAGCAACCGGAACGCCATCGTTGCAGCGCCTCTCCTGGAGTCGCGAGCATACCGGTTGGGGCCGGCCTCGGTGGCCGAGCGGTCTGCGGCGCGCCAGTCACAGTCTGCACGGCCGCTACGGACGGGGGTTCGAATCCCCCCTCAGGCATTGATGTTTGTGTCGTCTTTAGTATAAGGTATTTCATAAGTAGTTTGTCAGTTAAGTCCCTTAAGCTTAACAAACATTTGAACTGGTTGGACGCTAGGCGACTGGAAAACCGTGGCTCGGTCAGATGCGTCACGATTTCTATTGGTCGCAACTGATTGTAAGCTTTGAGTGTGACGCAGAGGACGCCACGGACACCCACCGGCTTGTAAATTGAAGGCCCGACACCCCGAGGCCGACTGGTGGCCTGTGTGGGCCAATGTTTTTCACCAGGTCCTACCATCGGATATCCGTAGTCTGTGGTACAGATTGGTGAACAACATCCTGTGGACGAATCAAAAACTCCCTAATATACATTTCTTTGCCTCCGGTAATTGTACTGAATGTCAAGTTCCAGGACACCGGGGAACATTCCTTCCAGTTCCGCAGGTGAATAGAGTGACCTCACAATATATGACAGTGGACCGGTTCACCAAGCCCGATATAAAAATTAATTCCTATACGAAACATTGCACCACCACTCGGTTAGCAGGGCACTCAGCCTATGCCATTCTAGAACTCCAGTTCGTTGATGGAGTGGTGTTGATGGACTAGCTGTGGACTGCCCATAAACGGACGAAGACCCTCAGGAACTACCAGGAACCGTTTCGTAACTTACTGACAGCAGCACTTGTTCACGGTTTTCAAAAAGCGCTGCCGGCCGCGGTGGCCGAGCGGTCTGCAGCGCGCCAGTCACGTTTGGCTCCTTAGGTTCAGCCGGCCGCGGTGGCCGAGGTGACTGAGGCGCTCCAGTCACGGTCAGCACGGCCACTACGGTCGGGGGTTCGGATCCCCCCTCGGGCATGTATATTTGTGCCGTCCTTAGTATTAGCTAGTTCATAAGTAGTTTGTAAGTTTAGGGACTGATGGCCCCGTAGTTAAATCCCTTAAGCTCTACAAACATTTGAACATTTTTGAACAAAAAGCACTTAATTATATGTGTGGTTTTGACTTGTCAGTGACTTTCCTTTTCCCTTGTTTTTATATACTTTCTATAGGACTAGCCCTTTTTCCCCTGTAAGAGTACCTATGCCTCACTGACCCAGCATAGGAGTCACACTTTAGTTTCACACACCCCCATCCCTTTGTTTTCTTTGTGTACAGAATGACTGTACTGAATGTCAAGTTCTGGACACCAGGGAACATTGCTTCCATTGCCGCAGAATGACACTCCTCCCACGAGGAGTCTCACATTTTATTTCCACAGTCCTCTCCTTTCTGTGGAATAAGAGTGTTCTTTACTTTTTATTACCCCGTCCTCATTATAGTTGATCGCTGTCGAGCCTTCCACATATCCAACACACTACCGATCACCTTTATATCTAGTACCTGAAAGCTGTTCATTTCCATTTTATTGTACTCCTACCGTTTCTCCACTGATCACTTCTGTTCTAGAATGTTCCGTTTTGTTTAATTATTATGTAGCGTGACAGGCAGAGTTGGAGGGATAATACGAGACCCCCCCCCCGAAAAAAAATGCCATGGGTCAAGATGTCAACAAGACACTGGGCAAATTGGCCGTGGCTCCATTATGGTATGGGGTGTTTTTACATGGAATGGACTGGATCCTCTGGTCCAACTGAATGGACCATTGCCTGGAAATGTTTATATTCGGCTGGTTGTAGACCATTTGATGACATCCCACTATGTCCCGGGGCCACAATAGTTCGCGATTAGTTTGAAGAACATTTTGGACGATTCCAGCGAATTAGAGATGAGAAAATTAGTTCCTTTTACGGAACCGTTCATTTCGGAACAGTATTCTTACTGAACTAGTTCAGTGAAATACTTCAAATGAACTACATAGTTCACTCATTATTTCACCGCCTTACAGGTTGAATTTACAAAAATTTTTAAATATTCTTTTTTAAGGTCTGATTGAAAAACCACACACGAACGTTCTTAGTTCTAGATGCAAAATTGCGTTAATAGACATACTTTTCACCACATATTTATATGAAGATTAATTCCGACTGACATATACTCTTTTTTTAAGTGAACTATCAGAACTGTTTCAGCCTTTCGATCTGACGTAGTTCGCGCAGTTCGGATCTAGTTCATCAGCTGAACTAAGTGAACTACTTCGCTCTTCCGATTCGATGTAGTTTACTCAGTTATAAGTTGGGAATTCTGAAACATAGTTGTAGGTCCTGCGGGTGAGATGCACTCAGTATCAAGGGAAGGGACATTTGAGCACGTGCCTTCTAATTTCCAGTAGATCTGAAAATTAACTATAGTTCATTTCACGGAATAGTTAAAATGAACTAGTTCGTTCAAGCACTACACATCCCTACAGAGAATGATTCAGCCACCCAGATTGCCCGACATGAATTCCACAGAACATCTATGGAACATAATCGGGAGGTCAGTTAGTGAGCAAAATCCTGCAGCGGCAACACTTTTGCAATTATAGACGTCTATAGAAGCACCGTGGCTCAATATTCCTGCAGGGGAGTCAACTACATCAACAGTCCATGCCATGTCGAGTTGCTGCACTTCGTCGGGGAAAGAAGGTTCGAACGATATTATGTAGTATCTTATGACTTCTGCCACCTCAGTTTATACTGAACAGTGCTTAGCGGAGGTTGCTTCCAAACATTATTAGTGATTTTTTTTTTTTTTTTTGTATAATTTCACTATTGTATTGAATGACAAATGACTGGGTACAGACGTCTCTATATGCTATAATCTCTCTTCTCTAATTTTTGTAATCTCTAGGCGAGGTATATGATGGTGGCACACAACGGTAGCACACGGTTCTCAAACATTTACTTGACAAGATTTCGCGAGAATAACGATGCTTTTCAGCCAAAGGTTCTTATAGGAGTTGCTTGTGACCTTTCCTGTCCGCGCTCGAATGAAAGGGAGGGGCTGCTGATCTAAATCGGTGACTTGCTGGCGCTTAGCTGTTCCGCGTTCTGCACATGACGCAACGCTCAAATGAAAGACAGCAATTACTTTGTCACAACGTGCAGAGGAAGGGGCACTGTTTATTGCACCTCAAGCTTTTTGTATAATACCCGGCATGTCGACTGCACATTTAAGAACAGAGGATCTCTTGGTATGCACAAATACTATGCAGAAATAAGAAAACGAATGCGGAATGCATACAAACATCAACAGAAACAAACTGCAGGCTGTTTGTAGTAGCCAAGGAGTCGCAACAGGTAGTTTACAAGCTGAAATCTTTAGAGTGTGAGAGTTACGAAAAGACGTGTATCTTTCAAATGTTCAAATGTTTGTATAGTCTATGGGACTTAACTACGGGGTCATCAGTCCCTAAACTTACAAACTACTTATGAACTACTTACGAACTAGGACGCCACAAATATCCATGCCCGAGAGGCGGTGAGGCGTGAGGCGGTGGCCACGGGGACTGAGGCGCTCCAGTCACGGTCTGCATGGCCACTACGGTCGGGGGTTCGAATCCCCCCTCGGGCATGGATATTTGTGCCGTCTTTAGTATTAGCTAGTTCATAAGTAGTTTGTAAGTTTATGGACTGATAACCCCGCAGTTAAGTCCCTTAAGCTTAACAAACATTTGAATTTGAATTTCTCCCACAATTTGATCCAAATCGACGAGACCCAGCTCGTGACCTCCATTTTAAGTACTGTTTCCACACTCTAATTAGAGCCTTTGCCCGTAGTTCGCTCATGTAAAGTCAGAATCAGTAGGAATATTACGTTATTACGTGACAAATGTCAGTGTGACCGACCATTGCTATAGCAGCGGGATTGTTGTACTGTATTCTGTGACGTTAAGAATCAAGATAATACCACCATGAATGAAAATTTATCACTTGTATAGATGGTAACTTTTCAGTACATTTTACAAAACTTTTTTTATGCAAGACGAGATCAAAAACAATTAACCATTAAACTGAATCCTTTACAGGTAAAAACTGACAATAAAACTTGTGTTTGAATTAAAAGCGGACGTCAGAACATCGAGGTTTAACCTGCAAACACGGACCAAGAAATATAATCTAAAATATCTAATAAAAATAACCATCTAAAATCGTAGAGCTACGCGAAACGCGCTTAAAATTTTCACGAATGTCTGTATGAATTACTCGCCTCCGAATAAATATTATCACAGAATATAAGTATTCTTCGTATCGGTTTTCATTACTGAGGTCGCACCGATACAATAGATGCGAGTAATGAAATGTATTTATGAGTAAAGATTCAGTACTTCGAGTCACACAAAGTATTAGTTACTCAGTACCGCATCCCTATTTGATAAAGAATCAAAACGTTGTAGTTGTTACAGATGCTCTGCACTTTCCTATTAAAAAGCAGGTGTAGAATGTGAATCTTCTGTACAACAAGTGACGATTACATCGTCCATTTACGTATAACAACTGGAAATGTTCGAATTAATACCTGAAAATCGCCGGGGTACTGGTAAAGTCGAAAGGCAAGCGTTTCTAGTCATTAGTAGTATGAATCAAATGGCGTGTAAAACGTCATAAACGAGCGAGACTGTATATCAAGTAGAAGCTCTCATATTCAAATGTTTGTAATTCTATGGGACCAAACTACATTGGTCATCAGTCCCTAGACTTACAAACTACTTAAACTATGTTAAGCTAACCAAAAGACAACACATACATCCATGGCCAAGGGAGGATTCGAACCTCCGACGCGGGAGGTCGCTCGATCCGTAACGTGGCGCTCCAGACCGCTCGGCGTAGAAGCTATAAATCTGCATCGACCCCGATCGATTTCGGAAACAAAGGGCCACCTGCGAGTATGGTCACACGGGTTGGATTTGAATGAACTACAGATTGATATTTGATAGTGAATTTGAAATCGCTACATCGTCGAAGTTTGCATATATATACATTAATGGATGAGACTGCCATCAGAATTTGTTGTTTCTCGAGACGTTAGGTCCTTGTTGTAGGGGACAGCGGAGAGCGACAAAAATAAGGCGGATGTGGTGGAACTCAAGTAGGCTTTTAAATAACGAGGCAGTGACACTTCCACCTAACTGAAACTAAATATGAGAATCTGCTTTGAACTTCCCTCGAAGAGATGCAGATGGGTGAAGAATTTGTTGACATTTTTATTTGCGGTGTTGGAAGCTTTTCCTCTACGTGAAACTGTCGGCGCTGTTGGCAACTGTGGCTGTGTCGATTGCCGAGGCGTGGTGTGACCAACATACGCTGCGTGTTCGCCTTGCACCCGGGGTTCACAGTCCTCGCCCGTAGAGGTCACTGGGCACAAGAATGCTGCAGCAAACGACGACGAAAACCCACAAAAACGTGTGCAGGTGGCCTTACAGGAACTGAATCATGCCACGAAGTATACATTCTTCTTTTTCTGACGAATTTGTCCCGCTTGCGCATGGTTATCTATGATTTGACATGGTTAATTTAAGCAATATCCATATGACCTGCTGTCGTCACCTCATTACTCCCTTCCCCACCCTATACTCGGGAGGAAATTTATGTTTACTCCAACTGTCTGTGTACAGGAGAAAGTGTGCGAATGTTTTTCTAAAGTTTTGTGAAATGTGTTACTGAGACAGAAGTGGGTAGCAGCCCAGCATTCACTTACAAGGAAGGAAACCACCTGAAAACCACATCCCTGCTGGTCGGCAGACCGACCCATGCGTCTTAACCCGCGCTGCTGATCGTGCGGCTCTGAATGCACTCTGAAAATGTTCAAATGTTTGTTAAGCTTAAGGACTTAACCAAGGGGTCATCAGTCCCTAAACTTACAAACTACTTATGAACTACCTACAACTAAGGACGGCACAAATATCCATGCCCGAGGGGGGATTCGAACCCCGGACCGTAGTGGCCGTGCAGACCGTGACTGAAGCGCCTCAGTCTCCTCGGCCACCGCGGCCGGCGAATGCACTCTGAATGCTTAATAGTTTCTATTAACAAAACTGTGTGCCCTGCCACTATTTGCCAACGAACTACCTGCATTCCGGCTTCATGGGGATTTATGTTTACAGGAATCACTGTCTCACATCGATCGCAATCAGTTTTACAGATGATTTGAACACATGAAGACACACCACGTTCGGGAAAAGAACGTTGTGCTTACAAGGATGTTTCATACGCTTTAGCATCTGTAATAACTTCTTTTGGCGCGGGTATGTCTAATTTTAAAACCCTCCTAGTACCAGGTGGGTACCAACAACACATAAAACAAGGTGTGGTCATACTTGTCCCCGTTCCCTTTCATTTTGGTTCTTTCAGCAAAAACTCATTTTTTTAGAAACGCTGACTTTTATCATTATAAAGGAACTGTTTTCCGTACTTTTCCTGAATTCACACTGAAAATATAGAAATAACATGCAGAAATTAAACTTCCCAGCTGAAAACCCAGCGTCATCCGAATACTTATTTATTGCGGTCTTAAGTTGGTCCACCTCTCCTTTCCTTTTCTCTATGTCTGTCTTTCTCTTTCCTTTTCTCTGTGCCCACATCCTCTTCTACCCCCCTCCCTTTCTCTCTGTTTATCTCCTGCTACCCCTCTCTGCCATCCCCACTTTCTCTTTCTCTGCCGTCACCTCCTCTTCTCTAAAACTCCTCCTCCACCTCCACAGTCCATAGCCTCCTCCATCTGTGAAAAATTACATAACTCTGTTAACTTTTGTAAAAATTGTCTTCCATTTAGTCACAATCACAAAACGTCCTAAATTCAATGGGATGTTTTTCATTTTCAGTCACGTTTCATCTAAACACAAAAATACTTGTTTGGATTTCATATACTGACTTGAGTTTCACTTCTCTCACTGCATAACACAAGCCATTTCAACATCATCCTTACCACTATATGTCAGTCATTACCTTGTATTGCACAGCTGGAGTTAGGTTGGTGTGCTGGTTGATTTGTGGTTTGAAGGCATCATCTGGTGCAGTGTTTTTCAACCTGTGGGTCGTAAAGTCTTGCTCGGAGGGTCGCCGTCACAGCAGTAAGTACAGTAGTTCAAATTCAAATGTTCAAATGATTGTAGAGCTTATGGGACTTAACTACGGGGTCATCGGACCCTAAACTAACAAACTACTTATGAACTAGCTAAGCCGCGGTGGAGTAGCCGAGCGGTCTAAAGCGTCTCGCTGCGGAGCGCGCGTTTGCTCGCCGTGGAGGTTCGAGTCCTCCCTGGGGCATGGGTGTGTGTGTTGTCCTTAGGTTAGTTTACCTAGGTTTAAGTAGTTTGTAAGCTACGGACTGATGACCACGCAGTTTGGTCCGATAGATTTACAAACATTTGAACATTTTTTTGAACTAGCTAATACTAAGGACGGCACAAATATCCATGCCCGAGGGGGGATTCGAACCCCCAACCGTAGTGGCCGTGCAGAAAGTGACTGGCGCGTCGCAGACCGCTCGACCACCGCGGCCGGCAGTACAGTAATTGCACCATAAAAGAACTAGGGGTTCAGTAATGCAATAACGTATGCCTAAGTCAAATTTATTTAATATTAAAATTATGGAATTCCTTGTCTAACACTAATTATGAATTGAATATCTCATAGATTGTTTTATAACACAGCGTGTTAATCATAAATAAGTGCAAAACGCCACGTTGCGGATCGTGCGGCCTCCCGCGTCGGAGGTTCGAATCCTCCCTTGGGAATGGATGTTTCTGTTGCCTTTAGTATAAGTTAGTTCATAAGTAGTTTGTAAGTTTAGGGACTGATGACCCCACAGTTGTGTTCCATAAGCTTTACAAACATTTGAACACTTGAAGTTCAAAGTGTTTTTTAAGCTTATGGGACTTAACTACGGGGTCATCAGTCCCTAAACTTACAAACTACTTATCAACTACCTTATATTAAGGACGGCACAAATATCCATGCCCAAGGGGGGATTCGAACCCCCGACCGTAGTGGCCGTGCATACCGTGACTGGGGCGCCTCAGTCCCCTCGGCCACCGCGGCCGGCACCACTTGAAGTGCAAAGCCTGAAAACTGTTTTCAGGAATCAATAGATGGATAAAATGATACAATTCTGGAAAATTCGAGAAAAAGATTTACTTCTTTAGAAATTGTCTGTACAGTGGGACCTTTCTTAATGAGCATAATTCGCTTCTGAGTCTTGCCTGAAATACGAATCAGTGGTCAAGCAAAACATTTTTTCTGTTGGGAATCATGCAAAAATAGGCTGTGTTCCATTCCGAAAAATACCCCAAAAAGCTTCGTCCAACAATTTAAAAGGAAGCTGTAGAAAAAAAGAAAAGATTAAATTTGTTTTCTTCGAGATTACATAGTTTTGTTACGGTTCGTGGGAAAGGGGAGGGGGGAGGTCGCCAGAATATTTTTACTCAGAAGGGGTCGCCTATTAGAAAAGGTTCAAAAACACTGATATGGTGAATCCTGTGGTTACTCTGCCCAGGCTACAATATTTTCATTTTTTTACACCAAATGAATGTAATTGATATGAAACACAAAGAGTGGCACTCTTTCATTGTCCTTTTCTCTTTCGTATTTTTCGAGATTGACGTTAGGTAATCTGTTCACAGATTCTGCGCTGCTTGAAGTATCAGTTTTGATCAAGGTACTATTGTTGCTTTGTTCTTGCACAACAAAGCCTTTGAAGACTATCGCACTGTAGAAGAGGTTATTGTATCACCTAGATTTCCTTTTGTATCCCATCCTCGTCACCACTTTTGTGTCTCGTCCTCGTCGCCGCTTTTGTGTCTCGTTTCCGCCGGTTGTCCTGGGTGTCGGTGGCCGAGTAGAGAGACCGACACAGGGAAATAGGATGCACGCGTATGCGGGTACAGAGTATGAGGTGACCAGCCAGTGGGACAGCAGAAACTAGAAACACTAAGCTAGATTAGAACAAATTGTATATTTCGTAGAAATATAATACTTAACTTTTACAAAGTTCATGACTGCCAACTGCTGAGACATAGGTTAACTAGGTAGAGGCCTGCCTACTGATGAGACCTAGTGCCTGTCCTAATCCCAAGTGACCAATGCAGTTTAGTGGTAGCCACGAGCGGAGTTGCAGCAGAGGGCGCTCGTGGCCGGCGTCGTAAGAACGCCGCGCCGTACGTGCATGGCGGCGCGCGGCGAAAGTACGTGGCGTGCACATTAGACTTGTGCGACACCACATTTCCTACGTATTTTTCCTTAATGAAGCCTTCACCAGTCACAGATCAGACGCCGAATTTGTTTTCTTAGCATTCAGAATAACTTTTGAATTCTTTTTAGCAGTTACTTACCGCCATCTCCACACGTTTTCCATAGGCCCATTTTGACTTTTCTGATACTGCACATCGGCAGTGGCGACGATAGCAGCTTCAGCTTTTGATTCACTAACACTTTCTGCGAGCTCCACAACTTCGTTCACGTGCGTATGCTGGTATTCATCATCAAGGAATGTCATTGGCTACGCTGATAGCATCCTTCTTGTGTTGTCTGCCGCGAACTAATTCGTTCTTTTAGTTCGTCCGCTCCCAGTGACGGTTGAGCGGCGTGGTCTGCGCATGCAGGTGGAGGGAGAAGTTCACCCACCTAGCTGCTTCATGCGCTTGCTGCGTGAGCCATTAACGGTATCACGTAGACCAAAAGAAACAATTTGTTGATAATTTCTCCCGTTTAAGTTCAGAGTTATCTCTATATCTTGGCATTATTGAATTTATTAGTCAGATATTGCAGAGTGCAAAATACTTAAAAACAGAAATTTGGTCGCACTGAACTATGTAATCTAGCTGGCAGACACCCACCTCGAAATGGCTCTCATCATCAGAAGGGAAACACGTGATTTTTAATTCTCTCGCTATTGCATGTTTTAGTTTGCGACCGATCGCGCATATTTTAGTTCGCGACCGATCGCGCATATTTTAGTTCGCGACCGGTAGCTCTCCTCTTAGTTCGCAGCTCGATCGCGAAGTAGGTCGCTCTTTTTAGTTCGTCCGCTCTTTTTGGCTTTTGCTACCGCTTCTAAAAGAGTTCTTTCTTTTGTTATGACAGCTTTTTTGTATAATGATCAGTGTTGCCAGAGCGCGTGCTATTACCCGTATTTTTGGGCAATTAGACATCAAATACTTAAGCAAATAAACCAATTATTTACACGAATGGGTGCTACAAAGGTATTCAACTAATTTGCATACAGAGTACTCGTAGTATTTTATTTTTAAAATGTATTTCATTATTTAATTAATAGGTCACTGAAGGAACATTACCTACAAAATACACTGCTGAATACCTTAGAAAAGAAAATTTGTGGCATTGAACTATGAAACTACAGCAGAGCTGCATCTCAGCTCGAAATGACGGTGACTAGCAGAGGGGATTCACGCGATTCTGCGCGCTCTCTCGTCCTCTTGCTGTTCGCCGTCAGTCTTCGGAAAAGGAGCGGACGAACTAAGTTGCGAGGGATCTGCGAACTAGTTCACGTAGTTCGCCTGTGGGAACGCTCTTCCGAACTAGTTCGTTCGCGAACTACACAAGACTACTGATGACCCTGTGTCGTGTCCTACATAGGAAAGAGGGAAGAGGTAGCAAGGTGAGTCTGCATATCCCGAGCGGAAAGGAGTGATTGCAGAGAGACAGTACAGTGATCTACTAGAGATGCGGATTTCGGGACTCGAGAGGATACTTGTTTAGGAAACTTTATGGAACTCCTAGGTACCTTGAATAGAATTTATTGCATCCCATACTAAGTCTACTACACTGGGGTTAGTTATTTTAAAAAACAAGAAGTATAAATCGTTTGCCACAACTGAAGCCAGTAATTACGTTCCCTAGCAGCATCCCCTAGACAGACGCACTCCCCGCGAGAAACACACTGTCATGGAGCACCCCGAGGCCGACGGTGATAGTCACGGGCTGGCGCCCGACTCCCCCCTTCAACCAAAAAACGGGGTTTTTAACGGCCGGTGTGGGTGCACCTCTTTTCCCCACTTTCCGACAGTTAAAAATTTCCTATTGGCCGCTGCTTGGTTCAACCAATCTAAACTGTGGCTTGCCCTCTCTCTGAGTCCTCTAGCAAACCACGTTTCATCCCTGTCCTTTCTGCCATTCCCCGGGTGGGGAGGTGGCTCGTTTGTGCACTAACAAAATCCATACTTGGTAGCAACATTGTTAAGCTGAAAGTAAAACGTCACGACGCTACCCAATATGGGCAACAACAACAATGTTTTACGTCAGTTGGCCACGCCTTAGGCTCCGCCTTAGGCCACGCCTCAGGGGAGCTGCTAACTTGCAGTTTTTCTTCTTTACCATCTCACTCTAGCCTCGTGAAACCACTGACATTGCTGTTCCCAAGTGACTGGTATCAACTTTGCTACGTACATTAAAACGTGCCTGTTGGCCACCAAGTACTAATGTAACGCCTTACAACAGCGTCTAGACGCTATATGAAGTTACTCCCATCTTCTCCGAAAGGTAACCTCCACCCTGGGACGGTGGCCGAAGGCATCAGCAGTTCGCTAGGAGATTTCTTTAGCGCCTACATCCCGTAAGATATACGTGTCTGTTTTCTGCAATTGTATCTATTTCTCAGCCTGGAGTGAGTCTCTGTGGCTCACACAGCCTCTCAACAATTCCAACAGTAAAATCAATATATGACACCCGCAGTAAAGTCCCTTAAGCTTAACAAACATTTGAACATTTAGCAGTGTGATAAATGCTCAGTTGGTTGATTTCTGAAGGTGGTAGCGGGGAGCGAGGGAAGCAAGCCCGGCCGGCCGGTGACCAAAATGTTCAAATGTTTGTAAATCTATCAGATCAGCCGGCCGCGGTGGCCGAGGGGACTGAGGCGCTCCAGTCACGGTCTGCACGGCCACTACGGTCGGGGGTTCGAATCCCCCCTCGGGCATGGATATTTGTGCCGTCCTTAGTATAAGGTAGTAGATAAGTAGTTTGTAAGTTTAGGGACTGATGACCCCGTAGTTAAGTCCCATAAGCTTAACAAACATTTGAACATTTCTATCGGATCAAACTGCGTGGTCATTAGTCCGTAGCTTACAAACTACTTAAACCTAGGTAACCTATCCTAAGGACAACACACACACCCATGCCCCAGGGAGGACCAGAACCTCCACGGCGAGCAACCGCGCGCTCCGCAGCGAGACGCTTTAGACCGCTCGGCCACTCCACCGGTGACCCGCACAGACCGCCACGGGTGGACCAGCAGACGCAGGGGCAGCTGGCCCCGCCTGCCCGGCACCTTACTCCGCGCTTCACGCTTCTGCCAAAGAACAAGTAAAAAATGTCCTTAATGCTGTACATAAACGAACTGCGTACACTTATCCGAGCTAAAGGAAACAGCATGAAATCAGTGAAGAACAACAAAGTAAGACAGCAGACAACAATCACTACATTTACATGTGACATATCTTCCGGCGGAAAACACCTCTTGGTACCAGCTGTCGTAGCTAACAAAATTCCAACGTTTGTAAGTCTATGGGACTTAACTACTGCAGTTATGAGACCCTAGGTTTAGAAACTACTTAAACCAACTGAAACTAACGCAGGGGCAGCGTACACACACACACACACACGCACACACACGCACGCACGCACGCGCGCGCGAGACCAAGGGAGGACTCGAACCTCCGACGGGCAGCAACCAGGCACACCGTAGCAAGATGCTTAAAACTCTTGGACATTCCTAACCGATTACTTTTCTCTGTGCTGTAACAGTGTTTAAGTAAACTTGTGATTTTTGGTGGTGTCCTAACAGTTATAATGTTATCTAAGAAACTAAAGTATCAAGAAGAGAACGGAGTGTTTAATAAAGAGTGGAAGGAACAACTACGTTTTTGTAGAGAGAAACGGTGAACCAATGTGTTTTGTGACAAATGACATTGTCAGAGTACCAAGCCAGTAATCTCAAACGCCATCACGACACCAAACATAGTGGTTACAGGAAAGAATTTCCTGTTGGGTCGCAGGTGAGAAAAATTAAATTATCATTGAAGGAAACAATTCAAGCACAGAGAAGGATAATGACCATTTTTACCAGGGATGCAGAATTAACAACCTAAGCTGGCTTTGTCTTAGTTTTTAATATTGCAAAATAAAAAAAAAGATATTACACGGAGGGGAAAGAGCAATATTACATAAATTGTTTCTATTTTAGACGGCAAAAATAAGAAACTACAAAAACTGGTTTCCCAAATACCCTGGTCTAGTCATACAATAGAGAGGAGAGTATTTACTATTAGTAGATAAAAGTAACTTACAAAAACATATAAGTGACTGTTCAGCTATGAGTCTAGCTTTGGACTAGCCTACTGGTATCCAAGATAAAAATCAACTTGCTATATTCATGAGGAATGTATCAAATGACTTGGAGAGGGTGGAAGAGCTCTTAGACCTTGTTACACTGAAGGATATTACTCGAGGTTGTGACATTAACGTTTTCCTGGAAGGTGTTGTAGTGAAATATTGCCTACTGGGAACATTGTCAGTATTGCTACAGATGGTGCACCGTCTGACAGGTTATAAACAAGGCACTGTAGGACTCTCAGAGACTGACAATACACTGAATGCCTACTTGTCCACTGTATTATTCACCGAGTACATTTAGCCTCTAACTATTTTCAATATCTACGTGTTATTTAGGTGGTATTAAATATTGCGAGCTCTACTCACTCAAATGCCAGAACACACCGACCGTTCAGATCCTGTATAGAAGAAATCAGCAATGACGACCTCCCTAATAATGTGTCTTGCTATTGCTATCAGTAGGGAATATTCAACACAGATTTTTCCAGTTACTGGATCCAATTAAGCAATTTCTGCAGGATAAAAGGAGAATATTTCCCTCAACTTCAGGAGTCATAGTGGTTATTAGATATGGCCTTCTTCACTGATGATGTTCAGCATTTACAAACACTAAACAAATCAGTACAAGGAAAACTTATTTCTGATTTAGCGCTTTCCGTGTTCAGCTTTCGTAACAAATTAAGACTCTTTCAGAAAGACCTTGACACTAATACATTTACTCACTTCATATGCTCGAAGAAAAGTTATGAATGCCTTCCTTTAGATCAGGTGCAAATTCAAGATTATTTGAGAAGACTTTCTGCTTTTGCTGAAGATATAAATGTCAGACTTTGTGATTTTATAACATTTAATCCTGCATTTTCATTTCTGAAAAATCCTTTCCTTGTTGATGATGTGGAGGCTGGCTGTCGCGTTTCAGCACCAGTTATTCAGCAGCTGTAGAGATGGAGCTATTGGTAATTCAAGAGGACGAAAGACTAAATAGTCTTAAACGTAGCGGTTTCTCAACTATTTAATTTTGGAAGAAGGTTCCAGAAGAAACATATCCTGCAAGACGAAGAATGTGCCTCCATTTTTGAGACCATTATATGTGTGAATCATAATACTCAACTCTCAAGCTGATCAAATCTAAATATCGATCTTTACTAATTGATGAACACTTAGGTGAACTTGTCTGCACTGCACTCACCGATTATCAGTCAGATTTCAAACAGCTTACAGCAAAAGTGAACTCTCTGAAAAGCACATCACAAATGTAACTTTCAAATTTTATTGTGCAATAAAATAGTTCACTAATGTTATTTTTAAAGTAGTGTTTCTTCATTAATAGTAGTTTATGTTTACTCACGGCTGTGGCGGCGTAGTATGCATATGTTGACAACTGCATGTTCGATTTACAAGAATAATTAATTTTCTCAGCGGTCAAGGGTACATACAGCAACGTGTCAACCATAGAAAATGAATTATTTACTTAATCGTCATCACGCAAAAAATTCCCTTCATTCTATGTGGTTGTGTTTTCAAATAGCATTGAACGGCCGTTTCCAGCATCAATACAATACCTCGCCTTGATATTACTGCCAGTATAGAGCTCCATCCGACGCCGGTCATGTGGCCTTCCTAGTCCAACAGAACATTGGAGAGAGAGAGAGACAGAGATAGACAGATAGATAGAGAGAGAGAGAGAGAGAGAGAGAAAGAGAGAGAGAAAGGGTAGCGCGACTTTGTCACATGCTCTTCCCAGTGCAATACAACAATCATAATAGTGTTCTAACTCCGTTATTCTTGCATATAAGTGATAAAGGGTTCAGAAAATGATTGAAGGTGTGCTTAACGTTTGTTGGAAGTCGCCAAATGCTCTCATTCTGATCGGTAATTTGCGCTTCATTTTAATCAAAAGCGTGTCTTTGGCGCATCTGATTATTTATACTACATCTGTCCTGAAGTATGTGCCATACAGTGATATAACCTTCCTATTGCGGATGGGTCTAACTGACCCAGTTCGTTTACTAAAATTAACATAAACCCCTAAATGTTATTTATTTTGCAACATGGCATTATGTATTCCTCAAATACGTCATTATTTATGTTATCCTCAATTTTCGTTTCAAAAACTAAAATACTTTCGGAGATAAGTAGCTTTGACACACTTATTGTGATTGGGTCTTTTAGACCCAGACGGAAATTTTTATTTAGTTTCTACGAATAAATTGTTATAAATACTTGTCATTGGTCTAAAATGTCTAAGAGGCATTTCACATTGTTGTGGGACTCTGTATAAGGAATGCATATAGGCGTACAGTCTGATTTTGTTTGTCGGTTTCTAAGTGATGAACACTTAGAAAGGCTTGTATATGAGTCATAAGATGAAACCCACCCCCATGAACCACAGACATTGCCGAGGTGGGGTGGCTTGCGTGCCTCAACGATGCAGATAGCCGTACCGTAGGTGCAACCACAGCGGAGGGGTATCTGTGGAGAGGCCAGACAAACGTGTGGTTCCTGAAGAGGGGCAGCAGCCTTTTCAGTAGTTACAGGGGCAACAGTCTGGATGATCGACTGAGCTGGCCTTGTAACATCAGCTAATGTGACTTTGCCACACAGCTACTGCGAACGGCTGAAAGCAAGGGGAAACTACAGCCGTTATTTTTCCCGAGGACATGCAGCTCTACTGTATGAACATATGATGATGGCATCCTCTCGGGTAAAATATTCCGGAGGTAAAATAGTCCCCCATTCGGATCTCCGGGCGGGGACTACCCAGGAGGATGTGATCATCAGGAAAGACAATACTGGCATTCTACGGGTCGGAGCGTGGAATGTTAGATCCCTTAATCGAGTAGGAAAATTAGAAAATTTAAAAAGGGAAATGGATAGGTTGAAGTTAGATATAGTGGGGATTAGTGAAGTTCGGTGGCAGGATGAACAGGATTTCTGGTCAGGTGAGTACAGGATTATAAATACAAAATCAGTTGGGGGTATCACAGGAGTAGGACTGATAATGAATAAGAAAATAGGAATGCGGGTAAACTACTATGAGCAGCACAGTGATCGCATTATCATTGTCAAGATAGATACGAAGCCAACACCGACAACAGTAGTACAGGTTTATATGCCAACTAGCTCTGCCGATGATGAGGAGATCGAAGAAATATATGAGGAGCTAAAGGAAATTATTCAGACAGTTAAGGGAGAGGAAAACTTAATTGTGATGGGAGACTGGAATTCAGTAGTAGGAAAAGGAAGAGAAGGAAAAATAGTAGGTGAATATGGACTGGGCAGGAGGAATGAAAGAGGAAGTCGCCTGGTAGAATTTTGCACGGAACATGATTTAATCGTAACAAACACGTGGTTTAAGAATCACAAAAGAAGGTTGTATACTTGGAAGAGACCAGGAGACACCGGAAGGTATCAGATAGATTTTATAATGGTACGACATAGGTACCGGAACCAGCTTATAAACTGCAGAACATACCCAGGGGCAGATATAGACTCTGACCATAACTTGTTAGTCATGAGCTGTAGGCTGAAACTGAAAAAACTGCAGAAAGGTAGGAAAATAAGGAGATGGGACTTAGATAGATTGAAGGAACCTGAAGTTCTGGAGAATTTCAGAGGGAGATTTAGGCAACAATTGACAGAAACAGGGGGAAATAAAACAGTAGAAGAGGAATGGGTAGCATTGAGAGATGAAATAATGAAGGCAGCGGAGGACAAAATAGGTAGAAAGGCAAGACCTACAAAAAATCCATGGATATCACAGGAAATACTACAGTTAATTGATGAAAGGAGAAAATATAAAAATGCAGTAAATGAAACAGGCAAAATGGAGTACAGACGACTAAAAAATGAGATTGACAGGAAGTGCAAAACGGCTAAGCAGGAGTGGCTAGAAGCCAAATGTAAATCTGTAGAAGAATGTATAGCAAGGGGAAAAATAGATACCGCCTACAGGAAAATAAAAGAAACATTTGGAGATAAGAAAAACAGCTCTACTAATATCAAGAACTCAGATGGGAAACCAGTTCTCAGCAAAGAAGGGAAAGCTGAAAGGTGGAAAGAGTACATAGAGCAGCTCTACAAAGGAAATGAACTTAGAGACGATGTTGTAGGAACGGAAGAGGAAGTCGATCAAGATGAAATAGGAGATACTATACTGAGAGATGAATTTGACAGAGCCTTGAAAGACCTAGGTCGGAACAAGGCCCCAGGAGTAGATGACATACCCTCAGAGCTACTAAAGTATCTGGGAGAGCCAGCCATGACAAGACTATTTGAACTGGTGTGTAGGATGTATGAGACCGGCGAAATGCCCTCAGACTTTAAGAAAAATGTAATAATCCCCATTCCAAAGAAATCAGGCGCAGACAGGTGTGAAAACTACAGAACCATCAGTTTAATAAGTCATGGTTGCAAAATATTAACACGAATTATATACAGAAGGATGGAAAAACTGGTAGAAGCCGACCTCGGGGAAGATCAGTTTGGGTTCAGGAGAAATGTAGGAACTCGGGAGGCAATACTCACTTTACGTCTTATCTTAGAAGATAGATTAAGAAAAGGCAAACCTACATTTTTAGCTTTTGTAGATTTGGAGAAAGCTTTTGACAATGTTTACTGGAATACACTCTTTCAAATTCTGAAGTCAGCAGGGATAAAATACAGGGAAAGGAGAGTTATTTACAACTTGTACAAAAGCCAGACCGCAGTTATTAGACTCGAAGGACATGAAAGGGAAGCATCAGTTGGGAAGGGAGTAAGACAGGGTTGTAGCCTTTCTCCAATGTTATTCAATTTGTACATCGAGCAGGCGGTGAAGGAAAGCAAGGAAAAATTTGGAATAGGGATTAAAGTTCAGGGGGAAGAAATAAAAACATTGCGTTTTGCTGATGACATTGTAATTCTGTCAGAGACAGCAAAGGACCTGGAAGAGCAGTTGAACGGAATGGACAGCGTGTTGAAGAGAGCGTATAAAATGAACATTAACAAGAGCAAAACAAAAATAATGGAATGCGGTCTTAGAAAATCAGGCGATGCTGAAGGAATTAGATTAGGTAACGAAACAATGAAGGTGGTAGATGAGTTTTGTTACTTGGGTAGTAAAATAACATGCGATGGTCGCAGTACAGAGGATATAAAATGCAGAATGGCAATGGGAAGAAAAGCATTTTTGAAAAAGAGAAATTTGCTAACATCGAATATTAATTTAAGGGTAAGGAAGTCTTTTCTGAAGGCATTTGTGTGGAGTGTTGCCTTGTACGGGAGTGAAACATGGACGATAAGCAGTGCGGACAGGAAGAGAATAGAGGCTTTTGAAATGTGGTGCTACAGAAGAATGCTGAATATTAGGTGGGTAGATCGCATAACTAATGAAGAGGTACTGAACAGAATTGGTGAGAAAAGGAATTTTTGGCATACCCTGACTAAAAGAAGGGATCGCTTGGTAGGACACATTCTTAGACATCGGGGAATCGTAAATTTAGCATTGGAGGGAAGTGTGTGGGGTAACAATCGCAGAGGGAGACCAAGAGACGCGTATAGTAAGCAGATTCAAGTGGATGTGGGTTGCCGTTCTTATGAGGAAATGAAAAGGCTTGCTCAGGATAGAGTAGGGTGGAGAGCTGCATCAAACCAGTCTCCGGACTGAAGACCATAACAACAACAAGATGAAACAGAAGATGATACTGTCAATGATCAAAATTCTGTTGACAGTTCAAGTGATGTTGCTAATGTATCGATTAGAAGTGAGGACATTGATGTGATCGAAGGAGACGAAAGCGTGGTTTTCTTGTGTAAAGAAACCAGTGTAACTGGAAATGTATATACGTCACGCAGTGGCACATAGTGGTCTGGAAATCATCCCGCTGTGTCAAAACCAAGGAGAGCATAATACATTTCTATTACAAATCAGGAAATGAAGGCTTATTTGGGACTTCTTATATTAGCTGGTGTATAGAGATCTGCTGGAGAATCTCTCCAATAGCTACGGGACAACATGAATGGCCGGCCAGTTTTTCGCGTAACAGTGTCACTTCAGCGTTTCTATACAATCAGAATTCTCAGATTTGACAACAAAGAAGATCGACCAGCTAGGCGACGCCTTGATAAACTGGCGGTCTTTGAAATGTTTGTGTGCCGGCCGCGGTGGCCGAGGGGACTGAGGCGCTTCAGTCACGGCCTGCACGGCCGCTACGTTCGGGGGTTCGAATCCCCCCTCGGGCATGGATTTTTGTGCCGTCCTAGTTCGTAAGTAGTTCATAAGTAGTTTGTAAGTTTAGGGACTGATGACCCCGTAGTTAAGTCCCATAAGATTTACAAACATTTGAATTTTTGAAATGTTTGTGGAACAGTTTACTAAAATGTTCATTCCTTATGAAAATGTCACAGTGGACGAGTTCAGGTTCCAATCAGAAGAAGGTGTCGCTTCCGTCAGTATATGACTCCAAAACCAAGAGGAAGATATGGCATAAAATTATGGTTGTTATCTGATGTGAAAACAGCATATGTTTGTGCAGCAGAAGTCTATACAAGAAAGCCGGAAAATGGACCACGAGAAGTAAATCAAGGTAGAAATGTTGTATTGAGGCTTGTGGAAAGAATTGAGAAAAATGGGCGAAACATTACCACTGATAATTTCTTTACGGACTACACTCTGACTAAACAACTTCTGCAGAAAATTTTAACTTTAGTTGAATCCAAAGAAAGAACAAAGCTGAGATTTCGAAAGAAATGCTGACAAACAACAGTAGACAAGTGTTTCCAACCATCTTTGGATTTCAGAAGTATGTACCACTGATTCGTAAATGCCAAAAAAGAATAAAGCTGTCGTATTACTCTCTACCGTGCACCATGACTCTACCGTGTCTGCAGAAGAACATAAGAAGCCGGAGGTAATACTGCATTACAACAAAACGAAAGGAGGAGTTGACATGACAGATACACTCGCCAGTACGTATTCCTGTAAAAGGTGTACTAAGCGTTGGCCTGTTTATTTAATAACATACTAGACATTGCTGCAATAAATGCGTATGTGTTGCATGTACACACTAACCCAGGCTACTATTGAAACAAATTGTACAAAAGAAGCCTTTTTCTAAGAGAGCTAACAAGAACAATGCAAGAAAACAATGTCCAAAAATATTCCTAAAAAGATAAAAGTAAATTTGGAACGCGTTCTGGAGCAAAGGAACAGAAAAGGGCCAGTAAAAAGAGTGTGGACCGAAGAAAGATCGAAAGACTAATAAGAAATGTAACATTTGTCAATCATTCCTAAGCCAAGATCATGCAAATATTTACTGCAATAATTGTGTAAGCTAATACAACACGTATATATTGAAGCTAAATATTGTTCTTTATAATTAATTATATATCATTGTAATTTTAGGTTAATTAGTGTTTGCAATAAGTGACAAAATTTAAGCTTTAGCTTGCACTTTTATGCAAGAATTCACTTATAAAATGTTGCATGAACATTGTTTTACAATCAAAAATGTAATAATTTTTTACACCAATTACGTTCAATAAATGTTGGAAAGCTTCAATATCTGTTTTTCCTTATGAAAAAACTATATATAAAATATATTTTGAAGTAAAATCGAAGAATATATATTTTTTTAAATTGCGGGTCTAACAGACCCATTCACAATATATGTGTGTCTGTTTCGAACACAATAGGAAGGATAATTTTGCTGGACACTAAGTGAAATTTATAGATAATGTCTGCAATGTGTGTTGTGAATAGAGAGAGTAGTTAATAAATTATGAATGGAAACGTCATTGCAGGTGATGAAGTGAATATAGTAAACGATAAACCTTTATCGCCGGCCGCGGTGGCCGAGGGGACTGAGGCGCTCCAGTCACGGTCTGCACGGCCACTACGGTCGGGGGTTCGAATCCCCCCTCGTGCATGGATATTTGTGCCGTCCTTAGTATTAGCTAGTTCATAAGTTTAGGGACTGATGACCCCGTAGTTTAAGTCCCATAAGCTCTACAAACATTTGAACATTTTTTTTATAAACCTTTATCCTTTCATTATTGGGGGGGGGGGGGTGGAGCTGCGAGAATAACTTTCATAAGGGTTTCAAATTATATGTGAAGCATATTGGAAGTCGCAAAGTGTTATCATTTTCGAGTAACGGATGCTCAAACTTAAAATATCTGAATGGTGACAGCTTACAGACAAATACAAACTTCTGAACTGTAGTACCTGTCTCATCGTGTTAAACATAAGATATAACTCTTAAAGAACAGACTGCGATTGCATTAAAAAATTTAAATTCAATTACGTGAAACATTGAAAATGATATTTTTTTGCTACAAAATATTCAGGACGTGCAAGGATTATGATATGAAGATCAGCATCTCCAAAACGAAAGTAATGTCTGTGGGAAAGAGATTCAAACAGATTGAGTGCCAAATAGGAGGAACAAAGTTAGAACAGGTAGACAGTTTCAAATACCTAGGATGTATTTTCTCACAGGATGGCAACATAGCGAAAGAACTGGAATCGAGGTGCAGCAAAGCTAATGCAGTGAGTGCTCAGCTAAGATCTACTCTCTTCTGCTAGAAGGAAGCCAGTACCATGACTAAGTTAGCAGTGCACCCCTCTATCTTTCGACCAACTTTGGTGTATGGGAGTGAAAGTTGGGTGAATACAGGTTACCTTATTCATAAGATAGAGGTTACAGATATGAAAGTAGCAAGAATGATTGCAGGCACCAATACATGGGTACAATGGCAGGAGGGTGTCCATAATGAGGAAATCAAAGAAAACCTGGGAATGAACACCATAGATGAAGCAGTTAGAGCGAACAGACTGAGATGGTGGGGTCATGTTACACGCATGGGAGAAGCAAGGTTACCTAAGAGACTCATGAGCTCGTCAGTGGAGAGTAAGAGGAGTCGAGGTAGACCAAGAAGAAAGTACTTAGATTCGGTGCAGAATGATTTTGAAGTAAAAGGCATAACATCAGAGGAGGCAACTATGTTAGCATTGAATAGGGTTCATGGAGGAATTTTATTAGAGGTACTATGCTCCAGACTGAACGCTGAAAGGCATAATCAGTCTCTAATGATGATGATGACCTAAAATAAGATTTTATATTGGACGGTTATACTCTGATGAAAACTGTGGCTCGCTTCGAAACAGCTCCGTAGGTTTGCTGCTCCCAAGGGTACGGTCACTGGCCACCCCTGGTCTATACAATCCAAAAAATTGTAACACTTAAAACAATTTCAGAAATTACAGGCAAAAACCCACCTAAGACGGCACAATAAGTGCCGAAACATGTTCGCGTGATTAAAACTCAAAAAGATGATGACCAGTTTCTGTATTTAGCGCTACAACACAAGTTTAAATTTTTTACACGCTGTAGCAGGCACTACATGGAAATACTGCATGTGGAAGGAGGGTTGAGAGGGTCTTTCCGCAGTCCCAGATCCCAGTTTGGAGTGGTGGGGAGGAGGGGGTAGGCAGAACTTCCATGTAGGCGATTACACCGTCATCATAATAAATGCAAATAACGAAATGTGGGTGCCCGAGGAGCGGCAGGGGGGGGGGGGGCGTGGATTAGAGCGGTGCCCGCGCGCGTGCTTCTTTGCCGGTGGCAGGATTACGCCACACTTGCATGTTTGCCCGCACTGGGAATATATTTGCCTGGATCGCCGCTAATCTGGGAACGCCTTCGGCAGCGACACGTGCTCGCACGTGTCGTCCCTTTTTCCTAAGTGGGATTAATTGCTCGCAGGGAACGTGACCATTGCGACTGGTTTTTTGCGAGCAGTCGAGTAAACACGTGCACCTGGTGAACAGCACACGTGCCCGACAGGTGTCGGGGCCGCGTTCCTTTCTCCTGCACACGACCTGCGATTGCAGCACGGCCCGCCCTACACGTGCTATTTACTCCCAAAGGCAAAAACTCAGCTGGGGACACGTACCCAGCAGCGACACCACGGGTCACGTTCTCCCTGAGCAAAGGTACGCGCGCTACAGGGACGTACAGGGCACATTATTTATGTACACCAACACGAGACTTGCTGATGATATCGACAGTGCCGGATTACCCATAAGGCAGAGTAGGCAGCAGCCTAGGGGCCCCGCGCGGTTTAGGGGCCTCTTGTGCAACGAAACAACAACGATAATTTTTAGTTCCTAGAAAGAATTTGGAATTTTAAATAAAAATTTGTTGCCTTTTCATTCTTCTTCTGCAAGTAACTGAAAGAAAATATGGCGGCAAACAGATCGGGATAGTTCTCAAGAGTTTGAGGAGTACAAGACGGAGACTTGCTTTTTCTTCAGCGGCAGTTGTCCCCCCCCCCCTCCTCCACACAAGTTGTAGCACCCAAGTTGTAGCACATAAATCCCTGCAGGTGTTGCACCACTTGTGTAAAGTGAGAGTACATTCCAGTATGTGTTGAAAATGAAAACTAGAAAACTTTCCTATAATTATTCTTATATACAAATGTGAGTTTATTCAGCCAGTATGTCGATATCTTACATGACAGCTGGACATATTAATTACTAATATCGGGTGACAGAGAGTTGCTGGCGAATTTTTTTTTTCTCTTACTTAGTGGTACATAGTGCTGCTCACCGCGTTTTCGAGGCTAACATATCTTCTGTGGTCCGAGAAACACTAAATTATTTTTTTGACATTTATATATATATACCTCAGGAAAATCGCGTTTTTACGAAAAATAAAACTATGTATGTGAACTTAAAAATAGTGTAAATATAAAATTTCATCCAAATCGTTAGAGCCGTTTCCGAGATAGCGGTAATATATATATAAGAATTGCTCGTTTAAAGATATAAGATAACCGAATGCTTGCGTTGTACAGTACCACGATTTTATTATTATTATAGCTATTATCATTATGATTATAATTTCTAATATATTATTATTAGAGGAAAATTATTAACATGAAACTTCCTGGCAGATTAAAATTATGTACCGGAACGGGGATTCGAACCTGGGACCTTTGCCCTTCGCGGACAAACGCTCTACTGGTAGAACGATTAGGGTAGAGCTTTTGTTCTCGAAAGGACAAGATCCCAGATTCGAATCCCAGTTCCGTTACACAATTTTAATCTGCCAGGAAGTTTCATATCAGCACACACTGCAGAGTGAAATAACATTATGGTATTATTAACGTATTAAGAGGCGATTTTGCAGTGAGCCCCAAGATTTGTACTGCCTATGTGCCTAAACGGCGCTTAATCCGCCACTGGATATCGATATCCTTGCCGTTGGAAGAATTACAGGACTTGCTGAAAGAGATGTCATCCAACAACTTCATTTTACTGCAAGCTCTTTGCTTTCCATATTTGGGGGGGGGGGGGGGTGTAATATGGACTAAAAGAAAAAGTCTAATAAGCAAGAACTTTAAAATGCATACATGAATAGCTATGGGCACCTGTTCGATAGAAGAGGCGTCTTTCACAGTACTGAAGATGAAGACTTCAGAACAGCGTATGGACTGGGACTAGAAAGAAAAACTCCCATATTAGCGTGAGTAGGACACGATCACCAAAGGTTCCAACGAAGCTTAATCATTTATAAATCCATCGTTGTAATCGAGAATATCTATATCTATTTTGATAATATATTGCTCCCGGGAATTTCAATACTTTTGAGAATGATATAAGTTTCTTATTTAATTTAGCATTTGCTGCTGTGACTTTTGACTTTTTTAAATAACAAAACAGAAGGTTCTGAAACTGATAGACTCTTCGCTGTAAGCATAACTGAAATACAACAGAAATATACAAAAGAAGAAATTTCCACTCCTGCGAAGGGAGAAACCCAAATCCTTTGGGTTGAAATTCCATTGCCCAAAAAAGTACAACAAGTATATATTTAATTAGTGTAATTCAGAATTGAAAAAGCAAAACGATCGAAAGGAAACGAAAGAGAGTTTTGCCGAAATAAAGGTAACCCAAAGGGAGGCGGGGGTTCACCTGCTTTCTAATTTTCTGCAGGTAACAGGAAGAAGAGAACACAAAACGACCTACTCCAATGGGTCTGAAAGGAAAATGGAATCCAATCCTCGAAACATGAAGTGAAGAAAAAGAAAAACAAAAGAATGCGTGCATGGCAGTTTGTATACTTCAAATTATTCCTTACAATGATATATTCGCAATTTCAGAGTCTTAAGGCCCGTTGGTGGCCTTGGATAAGCGCCACCGTAAGGTTTGTGGCGTATAATTTGCTATAAGTGAGGAGTGTTGTCGCCTGTCGGTAGACATTCCGTAAATAAGTCATGAACTCTACTCCGTCCACTAGGCGGAGGGCGATCATTGCAAAGGCGGAGTGCCCCAGAAACCAAAGAGTAGAATTATGCCTGGTTCGTGGGTGTAGCTTTGTGTCCGGCATGGTAAACCATTTCACAGTCACACTGACTGGGGTGGTTTCGTCGATGAGGGCTATCATGCCTCGGCTTAGCTCCCATACAGCTGACACCCGGAGACACTGGAGCTAATGGTCACGTGTGACAGGAACGTCGCATACTGTACAGTTTGGTGAGGCAATTTTATGTATGTCGGCGAGTCGCTTGATGACATTATTGACCAGGCGATACCACAAGCCACGGACGTCTGTCGGTAGGAGGGGGCTAAAGATGTTCTCCCATACTCGCCGCCAGTTGACGGTCAGGTGTAGGATCTCGTATTTGTGGACTGGTGGGCGTCCGCAAAGTTTTTCATTAGGAATCATATTAAAATGCTACACTAGTTGCCAATTGCAGATGCATTGACTTTACCTGCTCTTTTCTTTTTTTTATTCTGTATTGTTATTTCATCCTCCCTCCCCCCATATGGGACAATTGAAGGAAGTCTACAGAAGTCTACATGGTACAACTACGATTCTTACCAAATTGTCTAACTTTTGGTGGAACGATTCAGCGGATTCTTTATTCAGTCCAAACAATGTAAGTGCACTCCTGCATCACTTGCCACGATTAATTTGCTTTGAAACTTTACAGATACTGTATGTGTCGTAGGCAAAGACTGTCAGGCAAATAGTCGAACGGCCTAACGTCCATCACAGCTAGATGCCAAAGGAAACGTTCTCACAGCGGCACGGGGACTTCATTTCATCCAAGCTCAGCCAATCAGCACGAAATATTTCTAATTACATACAAAAATCTTCTCTTCTATCCATTACTGAAAACCATATCAAAGTCCCTACAATGGTTCCTGATTTATTTGACTGATTACGAATGATTGATAAGCTTGTAATGGCAAACCATTATTTGATATAGGTGCAACTTAACAATTTTCGAACTTTTCTCCCTTTACTTTTACTGTGAAGCACTGCTTCTACAAGTTTTGATGAATGCGTTTGTGAGTATCAAATTATGTTACATAATCTACCGTATTTTTCATTGCATTGACTTTGAAGTTTAAATATTTTACTCTGTCAAAGGAGAGTAAATTTTAGTATTTGACATAAATTTAACTTGATACGTTCGTCCTTTCCTGAGAAAAGGTGGCAGACGGACAGAGAATGAGAGATCCCATAAGGCAGCGTATCTCAACCTTTTTGAACTCGCGACCGCTTACCAAGAGAAAATATTTTGGCCACCTTCCCCATATAAATCTATGTTTCTGATTTCAAAAGGAAGGAAGGAAGATAAGTGTTTAACGTCCCATAGATAGCGTGAGCATTAGAGTCAGTCTGAGGCAGGGCCGGCCTTAGAGATGTGCAAACGGTGCAGTAGCACAGGGCCCTGCGCGAAACATTACAACATAATCTGAAGGCTGACATCCGTAATTTTCTTTCTGAAACTACTTTTAATCTAATGTAATTCAAGTATGTACCCATTGTGACACGACTATGACCACTGGAGTACCTCTCAGATTTTGAAACACAAAATACTTAGGAATTACTATTACTTCAGACTTAAACTGGAAGGAACACGTAGATAATATCGTGGGAAAGGGGAACCAGAGACTGCGTTTTATTGGCAGAACCCTTAAAAGATGCAACAGAACTACAAAAGAAACTGCATACACTACGTTTGTCCGTCCATTTTTGGAGTATTTCTGCCCAGTGTGGGATCCTTATCAGGTGGATCTGACAGACAACATCGAAACAGTCCAGAGAAGGCAGCTCGTTTTGTATTGCCACGATACAGGGGAGACAGCGTTACGGAAATGACATTGGATCTGGGATGGGAATCATTACAACAACGGCGCTTATTGCTGCGGCGTGGGCTACTTACGAAACTCCAATCGCCAACATTCTCCTCCGAGTGCGAAAATATATTGTTGATTCCCACTTACATAGGCAGAAATGACCATCAGAATAAATTACGAGAAATCAGAGCTGGAACAGAGAGATTCAGGTGTTCTTTGTTCCCGCGCGCTATTCGAGAATGGAATGGGAGATAAATAGTATAATGGTGCCAGAATGAAACTTTCACTCTGCAGCGGAGTGTGCGCTGATATGAAACTTCCTGGCAGATTAAAATTGTGTGCCGGAACCGGGACTCGAATCTGGGACCTTTCCCTTTCGCGGGCAAGCGCACTACCGAGAAGTTTGGAAAGTAGGAGGCGAGGTACTGGCGGAAGTAAAGTTGTGAGGCGGCATCGTGAGTCGTGTCGGGATAGCACAGTCGGTAGTGCGCTTGCCCGCGAAAGGGAAAGGTCCCAGGTTCGAGTCCCGGTTCCGGCACACAATTTTAATCTGCCAGGAAGTTTTAGTATAATGGTGGTTCGATGAACCCTCTGCCAGGCACTTAAATGTGATTTGCAGAGGATCCCATGTAGATGTAGATGTAGAAAAATTAACTGAGGAGAAGGAACCAGATTCCTGCTCCACTTAATTATTTTCCAATCATAACGTCTACTGTAGTAAGTGTTTTGATATATTGGTAGTATGTAAATGACGAAACTTAGAATCCTTTTAACGTGACGAAGTTGTATAGCCAGTGCTGAATGGGGCGGGAAGATGAGGACGCAGGAGAGACACGCGGCGAAGCTTGGCCTGATGTCAAAGGAATCAACTGTTTTTCTATTGGTACAACTTAACTGTAAGAAAGAATGATTAGTATTATACATTATGGGACAATTTTATAAATTGTATAGGCTGGGAAAATGAAAGTGGCGCAGAGAACATTGTTCCAAGGTACAAAGAAACACAGCACAGAAAGGAAATACAGTACTAACCTGACTATAGTACGTGCTGAAAGTGACGACTATTCATCTCTTGGCAATTTTTCCCGTGGCCAGCAAGTTACTGAATGCGGCATGAAGCTGGACTGCTGGAATTACTGCCATATGATACGAAATGTTCTGCTGCAGGTCTTTAAGACAAAGAGGATTGTTACGAAACATCTTAGGACTCTCCCCACAAGCCGCGGTGGAGTAGCCGAGCGGTCTAAAGCGCCGAGCTGCGGAGCGCGCGGTTGCCCGCCGCCGGAGGTTCGAGTCCTCCCTGGAGCATAGGTGTGTTGGGGTTGTTCTTTAACACAAGTTATTTTAAGTAGTTTGTAAGCCTAGGGACTAATAAGCAATGCAATTTACTCCCATAGATTTGCAAACAATTGATTTGATTTTCTCCGCACAAAGTAATCACACACTCACTGACAGGTGATGTGGTTTGTCACCTAAAGCCGCGACCACACTGATCTCTGCTAACAACTGTAAGGGGTGCAGAATGTGTAAATGTGTTCAGCAGTTGTTCCATCCTGCTGGAAGTGCATATACTAAAATGTCTTTTCCGCTGCGAGAATTACGTCATAGAATTATTTAAATACGATGCTACAGAAGAATGTTGAAAGTTAGGTGGGTAGATCGCGTAGCTTCTGAGGAGATACGGAACAGAAATGGCAGGAAGAGGAACTTTTGGCATACCTTGACTAAAAGAAGGGACCGATTGGAAGGACACTTTCCGAGACATCAAAGTATTGAGAATTTAGCTGTGGATAGAAGTGTGTGGGCATAAAATCGCAGAGGGAGAGCAAGAGACGAATACAGTAAGAGGGTTCAAATAGATGTGGAATGCCGTTCTTACGAGAAGATGAAAAAGCTTGCTCAGGATAGAGTAGGGAGCACAGCTGCATCAAACCAGTCTCCGGAATGAAGATGAACTCCGTGATGCAGAAATTAATGTGTCTCTATGCAGTGTTTTTCAACCATTTTGAGTAGGGGACCACGTCCCCCTTGTAAGTGAAAATATTCTGGCGACCCCTCCACTAACCCGCCCTCAGCATACTGTAACACAGCTGTTTGGGTCAACTGAACGACAGCCAATTTTATAACTTTTTCTGTTGCTAAAACATTCTTCTACAAAAAAAAAAAAAAAAAAAAAAAAAAACAGTATCCTGTTTTATGGAAGTGACTTTTGAGTATATTTTCCGGAGTGGAACCCATTCTATTTGTACATTAATTTGGACAGAAAAATATATATTGGATGACGACTGTTTCGCGTTGCAGTTAAGATTCGAACGCGATTTTTTTTTAATTTCTCAAAATTACTTATTGCCTCTCGTCAATTTAGCTATCATTGGTTCCTGAAAACAGTTTTAAGGCTTTTCGCTTATTCGTCGTTAAAATGGTATATTTATTGTAAAAAAAAGTCTTTTCTATTCAAATCAGAATTGATGATAACAAGAAATTACGTAATTTTACTATTTCACTTTTTAAGGGAAATTTTGGTATTGCTAAACCCCTAGTACCCAGACATGCTCTGGATTGGTTGTTTTTTGGTGCAAATACTTTCTTCTTTGACTGCGACCCACCGAACAAGATTTTGCGACCCCCCTGGGGGTCGCGGCGCACAGGTTGAAAAACACTGCCGTAAGGGACCGAACTGCTCATGTCATCGCTCCCTAGACTTACACACTACTTAAACTAAATACAAAGCACACACAAATACATCCAGCCACGGCGGAGCGGCCGAGCGCATTGAGGCACTATGATACGATGCGCGAGACCGTTCCCCGTCGAGGGTTCGAATCCCTCCTCGATCATGGCTGTTTGTGCCGTCTTTAGTATAAGCTAGTTCATAAGTAGTTTGCAATTTTAGGGACTCATGACCCCGCATTGAAGTCCCATAAGCTTAACAAATATTTGAACATTTGAAACACATTCGTGCCCGAGGGAGGACTCGAACCTCCGAGGGAGTGCCCGCACATTTCGTGTTTTGGCGCCTCAGACCGACCACGCGGTCGTCCCCGCACGGCTGTCGTTACTGAACATCTCGCATTCCAAAGCTAGTACTTCTTTGCTGAATTACGTTCGATTGCCTACCATCTCTGTCGCCCGTTCAGTTTTTCAATCCGGAGAAATATCCTTATCATCAGACACAAGGCGATAATTATTTGGTTTATTTTGGGAAACTGAATGGATTTCGGATACTAGTTGTTCCGCTACCCTGTTGCGCTCGGTCCGCCTGATTCAGGAAAGAGTGTGAAAATACTTCTGAACTCTTACCACGTTGCCAAATATTCAGGTGACGTGTACGTGAGAATTCCTTCAGATATATTTCAGTCCAGCGTTGTACCGTGTGGTTATAATTAAACTTTTCCTATTTAACGGCCTAAAACACGGGAACTAAATACCGTACGAGTACCAGACTTGGCAGCATTAATGTCCAGAGTATTGGGTGCATGATTTCTATTCGTCACATCGTCACCGTCCAGTTGCAACTATGGCCACTAGCTACTGTGATCAGCCATCGTAATTCATAGTCTCACACACCTGACCACTCACAGTGCACTTGTTGACGTGTCAACGTCAGCTTGGACTATGGGATCAGAGAATTATTGGTGAGGCTCTAGCCGCGGCGGAGTGGCCGACGCATTGAAGCGCTATGTTAAGATGCGCGAGGCCGTTTCCCGTCGGGGGTTCCAATCCCCCCTCGGGCACGGATGTTTGTGCCGTCTTTAGTATAAGCTAGTTCATAAATAGTTTGTAAGTTTAGGGACTGATGATCCCGCAGTTAAGTCCCATAAGCTTAACAAAAAAATTTTGTGAAGCTCTATTATTTTAACAACAGTGATGTTACAGCTGCACTTCGAGAATATCGTAGACTGGAAGTGTTACGGAAGGGTCCTCTCTCTCCACATCCTGTGCGGAGCGTGATGAAGAAGTTCGAATCAACTGCAAAACAGTGCGTCGCTCCGTGAAGAGGCCGACGACAACTTGCACCCGGATGGTTGATGAAGTCACTGTTGCTATGGCAAACAACGCTGCGCTCAATTCCTGGCCGCCAAACAGTGCGCGTTCTGTGTAGCGACAGTTGAACATTCCGTGGTTCACTCTTCGGGAGATGCTTCGAACCATTCTCAAATTGTCTCCGCAAAAGATCCATATCGTACAGCAGTTTGCATCACAGGACGCACAACGACCTGTTGACTTCGCTCTACACTTTCTCGCAAGGATTGCAATTAACATCCTGTGCACACACGATGATCATTTTCCACTGACGGGTAAGGTGAACACAGAAATTGCCAAGTGTGGGGATTTTCACCTCCAGTCACTGTGCACGAAGTTCCTCTGTATGGTGAACGTGTCGTTGTATCGTAACATTCATCATTGGCCCATTCTTTTTTGAAGAGGTTGACGCTCAAGGACCAAACTCATGCAGTGTGACTGGCCAGTGTCAGTGCGATATGCTTCATCAGTATGTCATACCCTACCTAGAGTCCGCCTCCGTAGCTCAGTGCCAGCGTCGCTGACTACCACGCAGGGGGCCGGGGTTCGATTCCCGACAGGGGACAGAGTGTTGTGTGTTGTCCTAATCATCATCATCTCATCATCATTGGCACGTAAGTCGCCCATGCGGCGTCAACTAAAAAGACTTACACTAAGGCGGCCGAACAATCCCGCAAGGGATCTCCCGGCCAAGAAAGCCATACGCTCATTTCCATTTCCCTACCCACAGTAAAGAGACGCATTGAATCCAACCGTCGTCATGTAACAGAACAGCCGCGAGGTTTAAGGCACCATGCCACGGATTATGCGGCCGCTCCCCGCCGGAAATTCTAGTCCTATCTCAGGCATAGGCGTGTGTGTTTCTCTTAGTATAAGTTTATAAGTTAAATTAGTTTGTAAGTCAGTTCGGCTCCTTACGTTTACGAACATTTGAACAAGATGGAGCCTACTGCATCTAGCTCGTGGAGTTTGACCGCTCCTCCGAACCACATTTGGAAACTATCGAATTATCAGCCGATCGTTTCCTAATGATTGGCCTGCGCGATCACCTGATCTCATTCCCTGTTACTTCTGGTTCTAGGGCTAGCTGAAGGACATTGTTTACCAGGGGAACATTCACACATGCGCTGATTTGCAGCGCAACATATCAAGAGATGCTTCGTTTAGCTGTGCAGAATGCAATTTTCCACTTCCAGACGCTTCTGAACACTGATGGGCGTCATATCGAGCCCCTTTTGTAGAAGTAATGATACCGGTATGTAATGGTATGATGTACCGAAGCAGCACATTACAAGTGTTTCAACTGAAGTGAGTTTGTATTGTTTCTCTTTCCCGTGTTCTTGACATTAGTGTTACCAAATATGGTACTCATACAGTCATTAGTTTCCACATTATAACGTGTTAAACAGGGAAGGTTTAATTATAATCACCCAGTATTAGAAATTAGCTGAGAAGTCGACGTCGTCCGGCTACTTAATTATTGCAGTCTTAAGTTAGTCCACCTGTCCTTCCCTCTGTGCCTCTCCGCCAGTTCCCCGCTCTCTTCATCTCCTGCTACCCTTCCCTTTGCCCACCTTCGCCACTCTCTGCCAGTCACCTCCGTCTCCACGTCGAATTCCTACTCCACCTACTCAATGCATTGCATCCTCCATCTGTGGAAAATTATATTGCTCTGTTGATTTTCCTGGTTATAAGTGAAGTGGTGGCTAAGGTTTTTGCAATGTACCCTCCCCCATACACCATACGAAATATTTGGCAGACGGTGATGTTCCTTTTGATTTGAAGATTGAGCGTAGATTTTCTCGAAGTTAGTAGCTAAATCACTCTCTACCATGCACCGTACAAAATGTTACATAAACATTGACTTTCCTCTTGTTTGAAGATAAAGTGTGCGAAGTTTTAAAATTATTCAAACGTTTGTAAAGCTATGGGACCAAACTGCAGTGGTCATCAGTTCCTAGACTTACAAACTACATAAACTAACTTATGGAAAGGACAAGACACACACCCATGCCCGAGGAAGGACTCGAGCCTCCGACGGAGAGCAAATGCGCACTCCGCAGCAAGGCGTCTTAGAGCGCACGGCCTCTCCCACGCGGCGCAAAGTTTCATCACAACAGGATGAACGGTACGGCAGCGCGTAAAATACGAATAAACATGATGTAACAGTTTCCCACGTGTCTCAGTGCTCATGACCTCATACTCCCAAATTGTAAGTCGTAGTTGAAATAATTTTGCAGGTATTTCCATTGGCATAAATGCATAATATTTTCAAAATATGTTGCAAATACATTTAGTAGCACAGCAGTAAGAAATTTAAAGTAAACAGCCTGCAAGTCACACTGAAGTGCATGGCAGAGGGTTCATCGAACCGCTTTTATGATATTTATCTACAGTTCCATTCTCTAATAGCTCGCGGGAAATTTTTCACGCATCTCATAGTTCATGACACCATATCTCCTGAACTATGTGTCGTACAGTGATATAATTATGCCAATAACCTTGGTGAAAGTACAAGCAATATGTTGACAAAGTTTCATCGTAATCGGATGAACGGTGCTGCAACGCATATAATACGAACAAACATATAAAAAGGCGATAAACATTCATTTTTATATATTAGATATTATTCCATAGTACGCTTTAAATTTATCCTTACCCGTGCGTCGAGGTACCCATGTGTTTTGAGGGAACGATGATGAAGTACGCCCGGGATCATTTAAACAACGGTTTTGTATTAGCAGTAGCACAATTTGTCCTATGTGAATGATGAACAGCAATCAGTCGCAAATATTTATTTCTAATTGCATATCTAGATTTAGGTTGCTGTGCGAGCATTCTCAGTGCTTTAAAAATGTGGTTAAAACATATAAAACATCATCAACATGAAACTCGAAAAGTTTTATATATTCTAAGCCACATTTTTAAAGCATTGAGAAAGGTAGCACAGCGACCGAAATCTAGATATACAATTACAAATCAATATTTGCTACTGATTGCTGTTCATCATTTGGCCGGCCGCGGGGACTGAGGCGCTCCAGTCACGGTCTGCACGGCCACTACGGTCGGGGGTTAGAATCCCCCCTCGGGCATGGATATTTGTGCCGTCCTTAGTATAAGGTAGTTCGTAAGTAGTTTGTAAGTTTAGGGACTGATAACCCCGTAGTTAAGTCCCATAAGCTTAACAAACATTTGAACATTTGTTCATCATTTACATATTACAACACAGTCGCTGATCACAGTGTACCAATATGGAACCAAACTTGACAGTTTTGCCCTGCTTTCATTCCATTTCAGTAATGACTTCGATATACGAAATAAACCTCAAGTGAAGAATGCTTGAGAAAATTATCGCAGGCCAACAAACTCTTTTGTATTCGCACACAAGAAAGGATAGAAGATTTAGGTTTATCGACCCGTCGACAGCGTGGTCATTAGAAACAGCTCGCAGAAGGGAAACATTCAGTCTGCACCGCGTGACCATCGCTTGCTTGGCACCTAGTCCACCGCGTGACGTCACGGATCCTAGCCGGCAACCGGAATATACCGCCGTGGCGTCGCTAGTTGCGTTCGTCGGCAATCATCGACTGCACTCCCGATATGCAGTGGCGTATTAAGGGAATTTTATGGGGGGAGGGGGGGGGTTGCCTCGAAGAGAAAGAGAATCTGGCGGTGTCTCCCCCCCCCCCACCCCATAAAAAGTCTTTAAATTGTAGCATTTCAAGCTTCCTGATACTTAAAAAGCATATGAAAGACATGGAAAAGACGTGGTTTATTTTGTGATTACAGACGCAAGTTACATGCGCGTTTTGTAAACACAAATACTTTATTTTAAAACAATATCGGTAAATCCGTAAATAAACTCATAGTTCTTTTTACGTTTTCAGTATGTAACATAGGACCTCGGGTTAACTAGACCAGTGCGCCAACTGTCTGTTTGAGCTTCTTTAACTCGAGAACTTCTGCACGATGCAGTTTCTTTTAAATTCTTCGTTACATTTCTGGGACCAGCTTCAGCTATATTTGTTTCAATACAATTACTGAAAATATAGATAACGACACTAACGTAGAAGGTTTTACCGTCAGCGCACTTTCTTAAGGTAGGCTGGCTAAATTATAAAAATTACGCCAAAGTATAGATAACGTAATTGTAGAACTCAAAAAGATCTAAAAAAGCAGTCCGCGAGAGCATATGTCTAACTTTTACTGTTGAACCACAGTTACCATTTTTCCCTTTTGAAGCGGCTGCCAATTGTGGTTTTAGTAGAGCTGTAAAAGATAAATATATATTCTCGCAGACATTTTTTAAATCTAGATCTTGCTGAGATCTTTAATTCCGTACTGCGTAATTTTTTGTAGAAACTAGGGTTCACGCAGCGTACCGCAAAAAGAGTACACTGGCGTCAAATTTTTGGCCGGCTTGATTGACTACAATCGACATTGCTTCTTCTGTTTGTTACCTAAAGTAGCAAAATAAATACTAAAACACAGCCAGAGCATTTATCTATTAATTAAAGAGATTCCTATCAATCGCATAAGTGATTCCAAATTTCTGAAAATTTGTAGTGATGGAATAAAGCTTCATGTCAGACATCACACCTGACATAGAGCTTTACGCCATAGTTTAGTATATGTGGAAGTCCTCAAAGGCCCTTCTTTTTTTGAATTTCTAGTTAGTTGAATGAAATAAGAGGGCTTATTTAGAAAATTGCAATGAAGCTCATGTAAACGATGGTAATAACTGCTGTCTTGTAGTGGAAACATTTAACAGATTCCAAGGTATATTTACCATTTTAAAAATATATACGTGCTGCATTTTAAAAGATACACATGTGATTATTTCCGTTTGACACTGATATTTCAGGTCCTACTGCATCAAATTATCTTACATATTAAGCAGTCAAACATTTCGGTTTTAGATCATGGTGCGCAGGAAATGAGCATGTTTTCGAATAAAGTAAATTATCACATTTAAGTGATATATTGTAATTAGACCTAAAGGTCTAAGGATGATGTAGCATGGAACATGGGATTTAAACGTATCCTGATAGGTAAATTGCCATGATAGTGACAAACTGATGAAGCAAGAATCCAGTTCTGTATCTTTGTAAATTTGCTGCCACCTAACATGAGTTGTTAATTCTACAAATTCATAGATTAATACATCAATCGTAATGTACCGTATTTGTATCTATCGGCAACAAAAAACTTTGCAGGGTCTGCAACTTGGCACGCAAGCGCAATGTCAGTCGTTTGCTATTTTAGGAATGACGGGCGGAAGCAACAATCTTTCGTAATAAGACATTGTTGAGACTTCATATTCAAATTTGACCATCCGATGTATTCTCAAAAACGGTTAATCCGCCTGCAGATCTCAAACGAGACAGACCATTGACAATTTTATCGTCAGAATGCCTCCTCCCACAGTTGAAAATAACTTCCGAGGCAAAGATACTTCCCGTAGACGTCACTGATACCAAGTTTAACAGTTCGTAAACATACAAGGAAAGATAAGGCTATTCTTTGCAATAAGGAGAATTTCCACGAAAAGACTCCTTAATACAAGTACTTCCGATCAAAAAATGTTCAAATGTTTGTAAATCTATCGGACCAAACTGCGTGGTCATCAGTCCGTAGCTTACAAACTACTTAAACCTAGGTAAACTAAACTAAGGACAACACACACAGCCATGCCCCAGGGAGTACTTCCGCCCATGAAAGTATTACTTGTCGCTGTCTCGAACATAAAATTAATTTGGTTTGATTCAAGATATACAAACTTTTTACACGTAGGTAAAGAAAAGTAAACTGAAAAACTAAATTTTCTCTTTGGGATGGGGGGGTGGGGGCGGGGCGGTCACCCCCCCCCCCCCCCCCTCTCTTCGCCCTCCCTTTAATCCGTTCTGCCGATATGAGGCTATCGGTATTCGGCTCTGTGGATGAAGACATAACACAATCCAGCGCTGAGGCATTTACCACTGGCTCAGTGTGGTGGGAAGCACCGTCTTGCGACTGTTATGTCGGGGACTTCCCCTTCCCTTCTTAAGCCTCTCTGGAGACCGCTGTTGGCGCGAGTGCGTTTCCGTGTCAGACGACGCTATTGATTCAGGTCAAAAGGCGCGCTTGGGCACGACCATCTCAGCCAGTTCCATCCCGCCACGGTTTTTCCTCTTCCTCTCTTTCCTGTTCCGCCAGAGTGAGAGTGGAGAGTGCGTTGTATGTCAGGTCTTACTCCTGGTTCCGTCCTGACACCGCAGTTTGTGAAATACACTGCTAGTGGTCAGCCCCATGGCTCTGTCCGGGATCCGTTCGGAGTGCAGCAACATATTTGAGAGGCAAGAAAGTCGGTGAAGAAGGTAGTACGTCATTCGGTCGGAGCTAGACAATCCGTCGGTGGAAACACCCGCTACGCGAGCAGTTCTTTCAATGTCCGTCGTATACAGGGCGAGTCACCTAACATTACCGCTGGATATATTTCGTATACCACAACAAATACTGACGAACCGATTCCACAGACCGAACGTGAGGAGAGGGGCTAGTGTAACTGGTTAATACAAACCATAAAAGATGCACGGAAGTATGTTTTTTTAACACAAACCTACGTTCTTTTAAATGTAACCCCGTTAGTTTTGTTAGCACATCTGAACATATAAACAAATACGTAATCAGTGCCGTTTGTTGCATTGTGAAATGTTAATTGCATCCGGAGATATTGTAACCTAAAGTAGACGCTTGAGTACCACTCCTCCGCTGCTCGAGTGCACCGAATTAAGTAGGGATTCAAAGGGAACGGTGATGTACCTTAGTTACAGAAGATACTAGAACAGCACATTACGTCCACATGCTAACACCTTTATTGGTCTTTTTCACTGACGCACATGTACATTACCATGGGGGTTAGGTACATGTACACACGTGGTTTCCGTTTTCAGTTACGGAGTGGAATAGAGTGGGTCCCGACATGTCAGGCCAATAGATGTTCAAAGTGGTGGCCATCATTTGCTGCACACAATTGCAATCTATGGCGTAATGAATGTCGTACACACCGCAGTACATCTGGTGTAATGTCGCCGCAGGCTGCCACAATACGTTGTTTCATATCCTCTGGGGTTGTAGGCACATCACGGTACACATTTTCCTTTAACGTACCCCACAGAAAGAAGTCCAGAGGTGTAAGATCAGGAGAATGGGTTGGCCAATTTATGCGTCCTCCATGTCCTATGAAACGCCCGTCGAACATCCTGTCAAGGGTCAGCCTAGTGTTAATTGCGAAATGTGCAGGTGCACCATCATGCTGATACCACATACGTCGACGCGTTTCCAGTGGAACATTTTCGAGCAATGTTGGTAAATCATTCCGTAGAAACGTGATGTATGTTTCAGCTCTTTGGGCCCCTGCAATGAAGTGAGGACCAATGAGGTGGTCGCCAATGATTCCGCACCATACATTTACAGTCCACGGTCGCTGTCGCTCTACCTGTCGGAGCCAGCGAGGATTGTCCACGGACGAGTAATGCATGTTCCGTAGATTCACTGCCCCGTGGTTTGTGAAACCCGCTTCATCGGTAAACAGGTAGAACTGCAACGCATTCTCTGTTAATGCCCCTTGACAGAATTGCACTCGATGATTAAAGTCGTCACCATGTAATTGTTGATGTAGCGACACATGAAACGGGTGAAAGCGGTGACGATGCAGTATGCGCATGACAGTACTTTGACTCAGACCACCGTCTCTCGCAATGTCCCGTGTACTCCTGTGTACGGCAACAGCAGCTAACACCAACGGCACCCGCTTCTCCTGTGACGGGCCTGTTACAAACCCGTTTGCGTGCTACGACCATACCTGTTGCATACAGTTGGCGGTAGATGTTTTGAAATGTGCGGCACGTTGGATGCTCTCTGTCCGGATACCGTTCTGCATACACCCTGCTGGCTTCAGCTGCATTTTGTCGACACTCGCCATAGATGAGTATCGTCTCCGCCTTTTCAGAGTTCGAATACACCATGGTTACAGTTCCTACAACACTACACTATCACAGACGTCTGTTAACACGGTGTACTACACAGTTAGTCTGCGTGCAAAGACGAATGCAGAATAACAATGGCAGCTAGCGCTACATGCGGACACTACGACAGCAAGACGATACCACAACAGTGCACTACAGCCACACTCGTAAACACGGTCGTCATCGTAAACATGTCCCTGCAGATGCTGCTCGCCGATCGTGGCCCATGTTTGTTACAACACGCAACAGAACGTCGGAGGTTTCAAGCGTCAACTTTAGGTTACAATATCTCCGGATGTAGTAAACATTTCACAATGCAACAAACGGCACTGATTACGCATTTGTTTATATGTTCAGATGTGCTAACAAAACTAACGCGGTTCCATTAAAAAAAGTAGGTTTGTGTTAAAAATCATACTTCCGTGCATTTTTTTTTTATGGTTTGTATTAACCAGTTACACTAGCCCCTCTCCTCACGTTCGGTCTGTGGAGTCGGTTCGTCAGTATTTGATGTGGTTTACGAAATATATCCAGCGGTAATGTTAGGTGACTAACCTTGTATATAGTTTGCTCTGCAGCCTGCCATGTTAAGGGGGGAAACCACATTAGGAGGTAAAAAAAAAAAAAAAAAAAAAACCATTTTTGTTGAATAGGTCGGTAGCTTAACTACCTAAGAATACGCTGCCAACGTTTCAAATGGAATTCTCATGAATTTAGATATTACGAGCTGGTGCGAGTGGCAGAAACGAACTACCCTTGGAATGAAGCCCTGAACCGCACCTTACCCCATTGCACCCCGACGTACAGAAGGAAATTGTTCCAATCTATGAACAGCGTGCGTATTAAATGAAGGTAATTCATGCCTTCAGACGGTCATGAACGAGGCTGGAATTGTAGTAGGTACGCAATGCTTCAATTATGCCGAAAAAATTGATAACCAGCGCGTGAGCCGACAGAATCTATGTTTTTTGGAATGATTAATGCTGCAGCAGTCACTATTTATAAATATTTTTATTGGCACGACGCGTTTCGGCAGCATGCTGCCATCATCGGGTGCATTTTTACAGTTACTGGTTACATTCTTGATGTATTGTGTTTTGTGTTGTGGATGCCAGAGAGGTAATGTTTGTACAGTTTTAACCTGTTAGGAAGATATAGCTATTTTTACAATTATGTTTCAAATAGCTATATCTTCCTAACAGGTTAAAATTGTACGAACATAACCTCACTGGCATCCACAACACAAAACACAATACATCAAGAATGTAACCAGTAACTGTAAAAATGCACCCTATGATGGCAGCATGCTGCCGAAACGCGTCGTGCCAATAAAAATATTTATAAATAGTGACTGCTGCAGCATTAATCATTCCAAAAAAGCTTATAATACAGTCGCAGACCTCAGAAAAAATCCAAATAACATGGATAAATTTAAGAATCTATGTTGTTTACTGGCAGCGAAGGAATGCTGGCAAGCTCGGGAAGCACTGCTGCAAGAGCAAAACGAACCGTATGAGGAAGACGAAGGATTATTATATGCCGGCCATAGTGGCCGAGCGGTCTGCGGCGCGCCAGTCACAGTTTGCACGGCCGCTACGGTCGGGGGTTTGAATCCACCCTCGGGCATCGATGCCGGCCGCGGTGGCCAAGGGGACTGAGGCGCTCCAGTCACGGTCTGCACGGCCACTACGGTCGGGGATTCGAATCCCCCCTCGAGCATGGATATTTGTGCCGTCCTTAGCGTTAGCTAGTTCATAAGTAGTTTGTAAGTGTAGGGACTGATGACCCCGCAGTTAAGTCCCTTAAGCTTAACAAGCATATGAACATTTGATTACTATATGGTGCTGGAATCGCAGATTAGTCGATAAGCTTGGTACATTATTTTTAATGTTCAAACGCATTTATCTCGAAACGACTGTTCACACATTTGCGTGTTGTCTAACCCGGAAAGTATAGAACCCATCTTTATGATAACTGATAGTATGATTCTTTATACAAGTACGAATTATAAAACCAACTTGTGAGATGATATTATGATTTAAGGGGCTTGTTGGTTGCATAATTAGAGACAAACATTCGTGAATATCGAAGTAAATTGTTCCACCGACCGCAACATCTGTACTTGTCATTATTGTCACCTGCATTGAGGTTCATATTCTTAGAAAATACGTTATTCATATATACCCAAATCATTTTGGATTTCAGATGAAATTTGGAATTGCTACACTGCACGCAATTGGAGACCTATGTTCGCAACCTTCGGCGGACATCACAGCGTAACGTTGTTAGATGTGGCTGACATTATTCACATAATTTCACACAAACAGTGAGAATTATGAATGAAATGATGACAGAATGTGAGTAAATTCTCATTACTTCTTCCCATCCAAAATAAATCCCACAAAATCCGTGACAAACAGCCTCCTAATGTGGTTTCCCTCCTTAAGATGGGATGGAACATTTTTAACGAGTTCAAAAAATGTTCGAATGTTTGTATTCCTAAGGGACCAAACCGTTAAGGTGATCGGTCCCTTAGACTTACAAGCTACTAAAGCCAACTTTTCGTAAGGGCAACACACTCACCCATGTCCGAGGGTGGACTCGAACCTCTGAAGGAAGCTGCCGCGAATCAGTAGCATGGCACCTCAGACTGCGCGGCGAACCGAGTTGGGTGCGTACGTTTCTGCAGTTGGTTCAGTACAGGGTAGGCGGAGAGTTGTGCCGACCTCTCCGAGACGGTGACATTGGGATGAGCGCAGCCACCACATCGTCTGCCGGCAACCCGAAAGGGAGTTGGAATATGCAGATTGTACAGACTCCGAGACCCGTGTGATGCACTGCACTGGGCTGTGTGTACCACCTAAGTGTTCGGAAACCGAGCCGTCCTTCGTCCCCTAACACATCGCGTCGCAGGCAGCATCAGTTGTTAATTTAACGTAGCCGCGGCGGATTAGACGTGCACCCTAGGCCGCCGTTCACCGTCGGGGGTTCGAGTCTCCCTTCTGGCATGGGTATTTGTGTTGTCCTTAGATTAGATTAAGTAGTGTGAAAGCTGGGGACTAATAACCATGCAGTTGAGTCCGATAGACAGAGGTCTGCGCGGATATGACAAGTGTTATCCGCACCACATCCGCAAGGCCCATATCCGCAACCGCATCCGCCGCAATTTATCCGTATTCGCAAGTTCGTTATCCGTATCCGCAGATATTAAAGATTTGAATGGGCCATATAGTTCATTTTACGTTACGAATCAGTCCATAAACCGATAGCACTTTATCCTCATTTGCAAGTTCGTTATCCGCATCCGCAGATATTAAATTTCTGAATGGGCCATATAATTCATTTTACGGTACAAATCAGTCCATAAATCGAACTACATCCCTGAATACATTTTTCACTTCTTAGGTGACAGTCTCACACAGACGCTGGGCGGTTTCCTTCAAATTCTGGATATTGTGGTTGGATGAGGTAGTAGTTCCTTAGCACTCACTGCACCGTAATTTGCCCCCACATCAATAAGAAACTGTGCCGTCTCGAGAAACCCAGATCCACACGCAACTTGGCACGGTAAAATGTCTTTGCTGACAAGATTGATAATTTTTTCGGTCGCTGTTGTCTTCAAGTTTGGCGGAACTTCAGGAACTTTTTCGTCTGTCTTGGTATTTAAATAAGTAATATGCTACTTTTGCCTGTCTCACGCGAATGTTTCAGCAAATTTGAAGTTCCACTTTTGTGTCCAGTGTAAGAATATACTTTTTTACACGCAAAATAGGACAAAAATGTTCAAATGTTTGTAATTCTATCGGACCAAACTGCGTGGTCATCAGTCCGTAGCTTACAAACTACATAAACCTAGGTAAACTAACCTAAGGTCAAACACACACACACACACACCCATGCCCCAGGGAGGACTCGAACCTCCACGGCGAGCAACCGCGCGCTCCGCAGCGAGACGCTTTACACCGCTCGGCTACTCCACCGCGGCATAGGACAATATATCGTTGATATTTTCCTTCACATCAATACGTATCAAATTTATTTGAAATTGACTGTTTCAATTTGTTTTCCTTCACTAATGTCAAATCACCTCTTTTTACTTTAAACTATATAGTATCCATTGATGTGTACATTTTAAGAAAGAACTGTGACTGTATTCACTACAATACACGTTGTCACTCGGTCACTACAAAGCGCTAACTGAAGGCATCGGTTATTTGGCATGACACTTCTGGTGGGCAGTGGGCAGGTTCACCACCCAGAAAGCACTTGACTGACCGCAAATAAGATACGGTTGCGTAAACTGATTAGGCGTAGGTTCATCGGGTACAGCTACCTCCGCTGTGGCCAGGGAATGAGGACAACAGACTTCCGCTCTACCTGGGCCCTGCAAGGATTCCAAGAATATCCACAGGCTTGAAGAACATTTCGACAGACGTACTGGGGATATACCTCGCTCTTTATCCGCACATAAGACGCAGATATCCGCATCTCTCACAATTTTATCCTCAAAGTAAGAAATACTGCGGATATCCACGGATTTATCCGCGGATATCCGCATCCGCGCAGACATGTACCTATAAATTGTAAATCTATGTTTGTAAAACATTTGAACATTTAATTTAACGTAAACCATCTTGCTCACGACGTAGAGGTACGATCAGTACGGGGGAACTTCACATCTTCCTGCCCTTCGGACGTGCATTTTCAGTCGAAAAGCTGAATTTGAGCGTCGACTTCTGGTATGAATTGGCCATCTACTTCGAAACTTGCGCGTAGGCTGCTGAAAGGACGTAAGCAGGTCGCAGTGCGTGCAGCGGCGGGACTTAAACAGTCCGTTCAAAGTCCGAAGTTAGCGTAACTAAGGCGCCAAACTGCCAAGGTCATCGGTTTCTAGATTTACCCACTGCTCACTGCTTTAAACTACATTAAACTTACTCATACTAAGGACAACGCACACCCATATACCCAAGGGATATGTTTCCGCATACACCGTACTAGCACGAAGGGCATTGTTGCTACACTCTCCATACACTATGAACATGCCTTTTCTACGTTGGTAAGTCCCATCGTCCACTTACAACCTACTGCAAGGACTCTCATACACTAACTAACTGAATAGAAAGCCGTAATGCGGTCAAGGAACACATAATCACGATGGAAGCAAACACAACAGCATTGTACTTTGCAACTTCTTAGGTTACATGGCGCAAACAAGTATACGATTGGAAATATTTTACAATATGATATCTCGTAAACGAATTGCACCAGAGTCCTCCAGAAAAGCATTACAGACATTCTAATTTACCCTTCTTTTAGTTTGTTAGCGTCCATAGGCATTGTTACATTTAAAAAGGTGTATGTTTGCACAAAAATATACTTTTTATGTATTGTTAAAACTACTTATTGGCTAACAATACGAACCCCTGTGTACCAGTCCAACCTGTCAACAACTGCACCTCATTAGCACTTCCCATTTTCACAGTATTTACAGTGGAAGTTTTAGGTGAATGACCCTGTATATAAAATTGCCTCCACAGTCAGATTACGGTTTCAGAGAAGATTCCCAAATAACGTGTGTGTTTGTATACCTGTTGGAGCAAACTGCTATGGTCATTAGACCTTAGACTTGCAAACTACTGAAACTAACTTACAATAAGGACAAAACACAGAAACACACACACACACACACACACTGCCCGATGGAGGACTCGAACCTCCGACGGGAGTGGCCGTGCAGTTCGTAGCATAACGCCTTAGACCTGGCGGTCATTCTCGCGATGGCCCAAATAATGCCAGATCTCTTGATCAAATACAGGTAAAGCTGAAGAGGGACAGCAGAGTAGTAGTGCGCGGTAAGTTAAGAATTGGGGTAAGACAAGAAGAGAATCCGTATAGTACAGTGTTTTTCAACCTGAGGGTCGCAAAGTCTTGTTCAAATGTTTGTTAAGCTTATGGGACTTAACTACGGGATTATCAGTCCATAAACTTACGAACTACTTATCAACTACCTTATACTAAAGACGGCACAAATATCCATGCCCGAGAGAGGATTCGAACCTCCGACCGGAGTGGCCGTGTAGACCGTGACTGGAGCGCCTCAGACTCCTCGGCCACCGCGGCCTTCTCGCAAAGTCTTGCTCGGGGGCTAGCCGTCAGAGGAGCAGGTAGTTGCATCGTAACATAATTAGTGGTTAAATAATACATAAGTGACATTTATTTAATGTTTCAATTACGGAGTTTCTTCTGTAATATTATCAATTGAATAATTCACAGATTATTTTATAATGCAGTGTGTTAATGATGAATGAATAAGCGCAAAGCCTAAAAACTGTTTTCAGGAACCAATCTATAGGTAGAAGATCATGATACAATATGTTCAAATGTTTGTAGAGCTTATGGGACTTAACTACGGGGTCATCAGTCCCTAAACTTACAAACTACTTATGAAACAGCTTATACTAAAGACGGCACAAACATTCATGCTCGAGGGGGATTCGAACCCCCGACCGTAGCGGGCGTGCAGACCGTGAATGGCACGCCGCAGACCGCTCGGCCACCGTGGCCGGCATACAATATGTAATTCTGAAAAATTCCAAAAAAGAGATTTACTTCTTTACAAATTGTCTGTACACTGGGACCTTTTTTAATGAGCATAATTCGCTTCTGAGTCTTATCTGAAATGCGAAATACTTGTTAAGCAAAATATTTTTTCTGTCGGAAATCACGTAAAAATAGAATACTGTGTTGAATTCCGAAAAATTAACCTGAAATTTCGTTCAACAGTTTAAAAGAAAGCTTTAGCGAAATAAAGAAGATTAAATTTGTTTCCTTTTTGATAATAAATCGATTTCAGTCACAGAATGACCAACATCAGTGAAGAACTTTAAGCACTTTTACGTGACGGTTAGAACAGAAAAATGTATATCAAATTCTACAACATAATATGTATAGTAATTTCTTCTGCAAAGTAACTTCACATGAGTGCTTGAAGATCAGCGCTGATGACGGTCACTCTGTGATTGAAATCGATTTGCATTTAATAAAGCAAAGATTACGACCAATGCTGATCATTCCATGTGTTATATTAATCGTGTTGAGGTCGTGGTGCACACCGATTGATGAAATGGAATAGAATCTCAAGTTAACATAGTATTGGTACGGTTCGTGAGGATGTGGAGGGAGGGGGGGGAGGGGGGGAGGGGGATCGCACCACAAAATTTTTTGTTTGGAATTGGGTCGCCAGAATATTTGTAAGGGAAGGGGGTTTAAAACACTGGTATAGCGTAATGATTAAGGCGACCGTTTGCCCAGAGTGGGAAATTCAGATTACAGTCCCGCTCCTGGAGCATATTTCCAGTTTGATTCAGCGTCCAGAAAGAGCCAAGCAGTTTAGAAATTTGTAATTCTTAAAAGAGCATCGTGGCTGTTGACTGTACGAAGAGGTGCTCGTTTAGGTAAACCCATAGTTCCGTAGGCAAACGCAAACACTTTCCCACAAAGGAACTTATCTGACGGTGGGACAAACTGTGATACGAGACATAGCGATTACTCGTGAAATAACGCAGAGCTGTGAATTAGAGCGCCTTTACGCAGCTGCAGAGGAGTCCGTTGCGGAGCTGATGAAAGACGCAGAGCCGGTGTCCGGCGACCTGTGTGTGTGGCGGCGGCGCACAAAAAGCGCGCGTTCTAAATCAGGCCGTGTGGTCACCGCGCGCCGTCCGTCGCTTTGCTTTGTCTCGCAGTTTCTCTTACACTTCACTACTTCTCTCTCGCCGCAGCCGCGCGGCATGGCCACGTGCTCTAAGGCGTCATGCTACGTACGCGGCGGCCGTTCCCGCCGGAGGTTCGAATCAAGGTTCGAATCATCCCTCGGACACGGTTTATGCGCGCGCGCGCGCGCGCGCGCGCGTGTGTATGTGTGTGTGTGTGTGCGAGCGTGCGCAATGCCCTCAGTGTAAGTTACTTTAAGTAATTTGTAATGCTAGAGACTGATTACTTTTTTATATATTTTAGACGACGTTACAGCGTTCAATGAATGAAATAAATCGCAATTTGCGATCAGTTATGGCTTCACTGTACTACGTTTAGGTGGAATACCAAAGTGCGGCGAATGAAAATTTGTGCCCGGCCGGGATTCGAACCCGGGATCTCCTGCTTACTTGGCAGACGCCTTGACCACTCCGTCACCGAGGACACAGTGACCAGCCAGACTGCAGAGTTGGGTGTGGCGGAAGACGTGCAAGGAAGAGTCCTGTGCAGTGGGGCTGATCACTGTGTCCTCGGTGGCGCAGTGGTCAACGCGTCTGCCTAGTAAGAAGTAGTCCCGGGCTCGAATCCCAACCGGGTACAAGTTTTCATTCGCCGCACTTTGGTATTCCATCTAAACGTAGTACAATGAAGCCATAAGTGATCGCAATTTGCGATTTATTTCATTCATTGAATGCTGTAACGTCGTCAAAAATATACGAGGCGCGTCCAGAAAGTAAGTTCCGTTTGGTAATAACATGAAATTGTACTCAGATACAGAAGAAAATTTTATTGCACAAAATTCTACAACTCTTAAACTACTTGTCCATATAACTGCCGAAATTTTGTAGGCACTTGTCATAGCGTGCCACAAGTTTTTGCATGCATCCTTCACAGAAGGTTGTCGTCTGTGTATTCAACCATGCGGTAACAGCTCTTTATCATCGTTGAAGTGTTGACCAACAAGGACAGATTTTAGGTGTAAGAAGAGATGAAAGTCGCTAGGAGAGAGGTCCGAGCTGTATGGAGGATGGTCAAACAGGTCCCACTGAAATTTCCGTAAGAATTGTTTGGTCACATTCGGTGTGTGAGGTCAGGCATTATCGTGAAAAAAAATCTTTTGACAGTAATCCTCTCCTTACACTTAAAATCTGTCCTTGGTGGACAACACTTCAACGATGATGATCTGAAAGAACATGTTACCACATAGTTAAATACACAGGCGGCAACATTCTATGAAAAAGGCACACAAAACCTTGTGCCATGCTATGACAATTGCCTACAAAATTTCGGAAGCTATGTAGGAAAGTAGTTTAACAGTTGCAGATTTTTGTACAATCAATACCGTTCGTTTTATATTACCATACGGAACTTACTTTGTGGACGCGCCTCGTATAATTGTATACAAGCCGAGGCTGGGCTCCTGACGTCAATTAATTGTGTCTTGATACCTCATGGTCTGTTCTCCCTGATGCAGGAATACAGTATTGTGGCTGCGAGCATTACAGAACAAATAGGCTGTGGTAACAGGAAAGAGACAGCGTGGCGAATGGAGATTTGGGTGTGGCGGGAAACGTGCAAGGAAGAGTCCTCTGCAGTCGGGTTTGTCACTGTGTCGTCGGTGGCGGAGTGGTCAACGCGTCTGCCTAGTAAGCAGGAGATTCCGGATTCGAATCCCGACCGGGCACAAATTTTCATTCACCGCACTTTGATATTCCATCTAAACGTAGTACTGTGAAGCCATAACTGATCGCAAATTGCATTTTATTTCATAGATTACTTTTGTGTCCTCGGGAGTCTTAGGTTCGAAAGGTGGGCCGTGGCTGGCAAGGAATGTGGACAAGGTCTGCAACTGAAAGAAGTTATTAGTTCACATATACTTTTACTACAATTGAAGATAATACTCAACATCAGGTGATGTACTTGTGGTGGTACACAGCTGCCTATTACATAGTACACAGTTCTGCAATGATCTCTTCCTAGCTACAATCAATAGTAGTGTTCCGGCTTGTCACTGTAGACGGTCTCCTGGAACGGTAGCACTGCTAACTCTGCTTCGTACTCTGCTATACTGACGTGTAGACTGGTAGACTCAACTGTCGTGGCTGTGGTACGCAGCCCTCTTCTTTTGATTGGCCGGTACGCGAAGCAAGGCAGAGAGGTAGCGGTGACTGGAGGCGCCCCCGGCGGCCGAAGTACCATGGGGCGACTCATCGCCTCTTCTGGAAGTGGCGCGCCACTTGTCTAGACCGCCGGCGTTGTGGCGAATGACGACGCTTCAACAATTACCATAAAAGTTAGGCCTCATAACTTTACACACATTTAAAAATTTGAATATGAATCATCCATTGCCGTAAATTTTGACTGAACTTTATTGTTTTATTTCGCTACCGCTTTCGTTAATCCATTTGTATTATCTTCAGGTCATACTAACGACGTCCATCCAGTTACATGTACTGACAATATGGCCGTATTTACAGAAATTTGCAGTTGTTGGACATTGACAGTACATGTAACTGGATAAACGTCGTTGGCACCGAATATGACACCAATGGAGTAACCAGAACTGACATCAAAATACCCTCCTGGCCATTAAAATTGCTACACCACAAAGATGACGTGCTACAGACGCGAAATTTAACCGACAGGAAGAAGTTCAAATGTTCAAATGTTTGTACAGCTTATGGGGCTTAACTACGGGGTCATCAGTCCCTAAACTTACAAACTACTTATGAACAACTTACGAACTAGGACGGCACAAATATCCATGCCCGAGGGGGATTCGAACCCCCGACCGTAGTGGCCGTGCAGACCGTGACTGAAGCGCCTCAGTCCCCTCGGCCACCGCGGCCGGCACAGGAAGAAGATGCTGTCATATGCAAATGATTAGCTTTTCAGAGCATTCAGACAAGGTTGGCGCCGGTGGCGACACAACGTGCTAACATGAGCAAAATTTCCAACCGATTTCTCATACACAAACAGCAGTTGACAGGCGTTGCCTGGTGAAACGTTGTTGTGATGCCTCGTGTAAAGAGGACAAATGCGTACCATCACGTTTCTGACTTTGATAAAAGTCGGATTGTAGCCTATCTCGATTGCGGTTTATCGTATCGCGACATTGCTGCTCGCTTAGGTCGCGATCCAATGACTGTTAGCAGAATATGGAATCAGGAGCGCAATAAGGAACGCCATGCTGGATCCCAACGGCCTCGTACCACTACCAGTCGAGATGACAGGCATCTTATCTGCATTGCTGTAACGGATCGTGCAACCATGTCTCGATCCCTAAGTCAACAGATGTGGACGTTTGCAAGACAACAACCATCTGCACGAACAGCAGCATGGACTATCAGCTCGGAGACCATGGCTGTGGTTACCCTTGACGCTGAATCACAGACGGGAGCGCCTGCGATGGTGTACGCAACGACGAACCTGAGCGTACGAATGTCAAAACATAATATTTTCGGTTGAATTCAGGTTATGTTTAGAGCCTCATGATGGTCGCTTCCGTGTTTGGCGACATCGCGGTGAACGCACATTGGAAGCGTGTATTCGTCATTGCCATACTGGCGTATTACCCGGCGTGATGGTATGGGGTGCCATTGGTTACACGTCTCGGTCACCTCTTGTTGGCATCGACGGCACTTTGAACAGTGGCCGTTAAATTTCAGATGTGTTACCCTCTACCCTTCACTCGACCCCTGCGAAATCCTAAATTTCAGCAGGATAATGCACGACCGCATGTTGCAGGTCCTGTACGGGCCTTTCTGGATACGGAAAATGTTCGACTGCTGCCGTGGCCAGCACATTCTCCAGATCACTCACCAAATGAAAACGTCTGGTCAATGCTAGCTGAGCAAGTGGCTCGTCACAACACGCCAGTCACTACACTCGTTGAACTGTGATACCGTGTTGAAGCTGCATGGGCATCTGTACCTGTACACGCCATTCAAGCTCTGTTTGACTCAATGCCCAGGCGTATCAATTCTGTTATTACGGCCAGAGGTGGTTGTTCTGGGTACTGATTTCTCAGGATCTACGCACCCAAATTACGCGGATATGTATTCACATGGCAGTTCTAGTATAATATATTTGTCCGATGAATACCCGTTTATCATCTGCATTTTTTCTTGGTGTAGCAGTTTTAATGGCCAGTAGTGTACATAAAGTTCAATCAAAATTTACGGATTTTGGTGTATATAAAGATATTTTTGAATCACAATATTTTTCGCATTCGAAGGCAAAAATTAGTAATTGAAATTTCGTAATTATATCTCGCTGCAACGAAAAACGTCGTTATGGGAATATTTACTACCACAGCTCGTGTATCATTTCCGTGACCCTCTCTTGACTGTATGGCTACAGTCCAAAACGAGAAGCCCTATTACGTGTTTTTTGGATGCCAATCGCGCCTGTTAAGAATCCCACACGACGCAGCAATCCTCCATCGGAGATTCGAGTAATAAGGTCATGTTTGTGTGTGTGTGTGTGTGTGTGTGTGTGTGTGTGTGTGTTTGTTGTTCTTAACAGAAGTTAGTTTGTAAGTCTAGGGTCTGATGAACATTTTTTTAATAATTTACTGTCAATTGCCAATTTTCGCATCATACAGATATCGTCTCTAAATCTTTCTGCAGATGATTTTTATCTTATTACGACTTTCTTCGACGTTGAATGACAGTATTATATGCAAGCAACGTAAGAGGGCAGCTCAGAACAGCGCAGTAATTGCTGAGCGGTTGTAGACGCTTTGTCACGGACTTAGAGGCTGCTCCCACCAAAGGTTCGATTCCTCCCTCGGGGATAGGTGTGTTTTTTGTCCTTAGGTTAGTTTAAGTTAGTTTACGTAGGTTGTAAGCCTAGGGACTGATGGCCAAATTAGTTTGATCCCATAGATTTAGCAACATTTGAACACTTGATGCTTAGATATTCTCCTAAATCGTTTATATAGACAATATGTCGCCAGGTACAGTAGTCGAATGTGGCTGGACGGCCGCTAGTTCGTGCGTTCTGGACTGAGACATCCACATTCAATATTCACGATATACCCTGGATACTGTGAAGCGGAATTGCCGCATCGCGCCAGAAATGGAAATTTCCATCCGTCCACCATAGCCGCCCTAAGGCAACACCGTCCAGAGACAAGGCCTCACAACTGCCCGTGTCACGTCACACCGAGTAGGCCGCGATCGTTGGCTGACAGGTTGGGCATTGTGGTGCAGCGCACTGCCTAAGTAGCGGCCAGCCAGTCAGCCAGCAATCGCGACCTATTGGTGTGACGTGTCACGGACGGTTGTGAGGCCTCGTCTCTAGACGCTGTTGACTTATGGCGCATTGCTGCGGTGTGCGCGGCCGTTCCCCGTAGGAGCTTCGAGTCCTCCCTCACACATGGGTGTGTGTGTTATCCTTACGTTAGTCTAAGTAGTTCGTAAGTCTATTGACTGATGACCACAGTAGTTGGTCCAACAGAATTACAAACATTTGAACTTTTTCGTCCACCATACCATATTCTAAAGGCGTCGGCTCATGTCGAAAATGTTCAAACATTTGTAAACCTGTTGGACCAACCTGCTATGTTCATCAGTCCCTAGACTGTCAAACTACTTAAACTAGCTCACACTAAGGACAACTCTCTCTCTCTCTCTCTCTCTCTCTCTCTCTCTCTGACACACACACACACACACACACCTGCGGGAGGAGTCAAACCTCCGGCGGGAGCGGCCGCCTAGTCAGTAGCAAGATGCCTTAGACCACGCGACTACTCTACGCGGCGGCTCACGTCGACGTTGTGTGCTTCATAAATCACTTGGACATCCACGTCTCAGAATGTGTTCTATATATACAGCTGGCCCTGAGGGAATGCAGTGTGTGTAAAACACACGGACTCCATCTGTGCCTCACTATACCGTTGACATTTGCTAAGGCATTGTACATACAAGATGTCGTTGGAGACGTAAAAATATATGGGAAATAAGGGAGGCCTGATTGGAAAATATGATAGTGGTGGTTCGCCGTAGACTGTGTCAAAAATACCAATGAAACTATAAAAAGATTATTTGCAAATGAAATCAGACATGGTTGAGCTACTGCAATAAATATAAACTCAATAGTCAGTAAAAAAAATCATGGCCGAATTCTGTATTCTTAAAGACGGGTTAATCGTACAATGAAGAAAGTAAGAGTTTCATTCTTACAGTTCAAAAACAGAGTTCAACGAAATGATAAAGCCCTTTCGTCTTCAGACCGAGTTGAGTGTTCAATTATCCATAGCCTATCTATAATTGTATATATATTCCTCTCCACGCAATTGACAGTTTCTGTGTGGATGGCCGCAGCGTAGCGGCCGAGCGCATTGAGGCGCTAAGCTCGGATGCGCGAGGCCGTTCACCGTCGGGGGTACGAATCCACCCTTGGGCATGGATGTTTTTGGCGGCTTTAGTATAAGGTAGTACATAAGTAGTTTGTAAGTTTAGGGACTGATGACCCCTCAGATAAGTCCCATAAGCTTTACAAACATTTGAACATTTTGTGTGGATGCACAAATACGCCCGATCCGTTGCGTGATTACAGTATCGTTGCGGGCAAGAGGAAGTAATGGGCACTACCATCGTATTGTGCGGTATATTGAGACTTTGTGAAGGGGGGATGACGCGTTTGGGTGGCCTAACTGACTGCCGGCGTGGCGGCTCTGCACCTCAGTCAGAGGGCTCAATGTACTCTATAGAAGCGATCAAACGTTCGCAACGGACCTAATAAATCGAAGTACAAGAAAGGAGACGATACTTGGTAAGGCAACCGCTGGACTGAAGTTATAAATACGGGTTTGAATCCCGGCACAGCACAAATGTTCAACTTCTCCATGGTATACATTTCAATGCTCTGCAATATTCAATATGTTTGAATATTAAAAATTCCTTAAATGTCCATTCGAAAGAGGCTAAAATCGAAGTGCTACAAGAATGACTGATGAGTATCTGACATACATGATCACTGTAAGAAGGCCGTCTTCTGCGGTGCGGCGATCCAATTGCGTAATCTCTTCGAGCCAGCGATGGAGACGGCGGTGTCTGCGTGTAGCTGGTCAGTGTAGGATTCCTGGGTCGGTACTGGCTGCCAATGGACGGCATGCGCCGGCCTAAATACCGCCTGGAGCCTGGGCCAGGGGCAACGTGTCTCTGGATCTATTTGCGATCATGTGGATCGCGGAAGCAACACGCTCCTGCCACCCGCGACCTATGGGGGCGCTACTGAGGCCGCCTGGTGGAGAACCCCAAAATGTTCTGTTGCTCGCAAACTCTGCAGCGGAATCGTAGTGGTAAATTTTCCAAGTCCATGAACCAGGCTACTGCACAAACTTTTTACGGTCGTGTCGACAGAGTGCGGAAATGCCTTCTGCCATGCCTACTAGCTCAGGTCTACCGATATGTACTGTACATACAGGCGCCAATCTGAATAGTGCGCATCAGCAGAAGCTTTGTGGAAGAGTGCAAGCTTGCGGTTTCACGTCGCTTCATTACGTGAGGAAACAAGGCGTATGTCTAACGCAACAACGCGTACTCAGAGCCCGCATGACAAAGGACGTTGAGGAATAATAGCCGCTCCCCCACGCTTTATACGAGGGTTGGAACTTAAATAGTGACAACACTGCTGACGAGACACTATGCATTGTAATTTACTATTGTCGCTGATAGCACACGTTGTCGAAATACCTATCTTACCTCTGAGCAAATGGACTCTTCCGTCCCACGTCACCGGCGTGCGCACAATTGAGGGAAACACAGTCACTAGTGAAAATGTTCAAATGTTTGTAGAGCTTATGGGACTTAACTACGGGGTCTCAGTCTCTAAACTTACAAACTACTTATGAACTAGCTAATACTAAGGACGGCACAAATATCCATGCCCGAGGGGGGATTCTAACTCCCGACCGTAGTGGCCGTGCAGACCCTGACTGGTGCGCCGCAGTCCCCTCGGACACCGCGGCCGTCAGTCACTAGTGAGCGAGCGGTGTAACGTAGCAGTGTCACTATGTTTTAGAAACAGAAACAACTGAGTTGTATCAAGATTGAATGTGCCAGAGATCGTACAGCACGATAGTGTCATCAAGGTCTTCAAGAGGCGTGCGGGAACCTGCATTGCTGTACAGAACAGTGGCACGATGGGTAAAAGCCTTCAACGAAGGGTGGCAAACTGTGGCAGACATGCATCGGGTAGGAAGAACTTGCGTCTCTGACGAAGAAGTTTTTACTGTTGCCACGTTAGTGGACAGTGATGGACGCCGGACGATTCGTGAGCTCGCCCGCGAAACCGCATTAGCGCATACGACTATGCATCGCATCCTGAAGGAATGCCTGGGCATGCGAAAAATTGCATCACGATGGGTTTCGCATGAATTGACGGAAACGCAGAAATGGATACGTTACGACACTGCTCAGAAGCACTTGGAGCTCTATGAGCGCGAAGGAGAGGTTTTCTTAATGCGTATCGTAGCACTGGATGAGACATTGGCCACATATCACGAGCCAAAACTGAAACGCCAATCCTACGAATGGCGTCATTATGGGTCGCCGCGAAAGTCGAAAGTGCGTCAGAACCCCAGTATGGTGAAAGTTATGGTGATACTCATGTACGACTATGATGGTGTTACGCTGACACATTACGTTCCTCGACGGCAGACCGTCAATGCACAGTATTACTGTTTGTTTTTGGAGCATAACCTGCAACCCGGTTTGCGAAAGAAGCGAGAACACTTTCTGTGCAACTCACCCGTCATTTTGCAAGACAATACGTGGGCACATACAGCGCAAGCTGTGGCTCCTCTGTTCGGTCGATGGGACTGGGAAGTACTTTACCATTCACCATATTCCTGGGACTTACGTCCTTGTGACTGATTTGACTCAGAAGATGAAGGAACAACATCGTGGCAATCGCTTCAGAACTGTTACAGAGATTTTACAGGTAGTAGACCGCTCCATTCGCACCATCAAAAGAACAGGCTCTGCTAACGGTATACTATGCCTTCAACATCGCTGGCAACGGGCTCTACACAACGATGGTGACTACTTTGAAGGACAGTAGCAGGTGACATGTACTTAACGTTGGTACGAGATTATTGTAGATTTCCGGCAGTCTTCAATGTCAACTGTTAATGGATGAGATGCCTCCTTCCGCATAGTCTACGAGTTAGACTGCGGCGCTACCACCGCCCGCACACGCAGAGGATTGTTTTGATTCTGCAGGTAGGAACTGCAACGAGTTTACGGCAGGAGAAGTTATGCAGCATTTCTCCAGGGTAAAAGTATAGTTCATGGACAAGTACATACACCTAAATATACATACAGGGTGGTCGGAAATTTCCGTTTCAGACTTCTAGGACTTGTAGAGGGTAGTGAGTACATAACATTTTGAATAGGAACCCATGTCCGGAACCATATCGTTTACGTTCTACGACAGTTTCAATTCAGATGATTATCCTAATTGAGGAATGTAATTAGGCGTGACCCAGTACAACTGTTGCAATCAATTTGAAGGTGAGAGTGTACCAGAACATGCTTCGTAAGTACAATGTGTGTAACGACGTTGGTGGTCGCCACATCGAGCCGCTGTTGTAATGCTTCAGTACGTTGCGGCTGGTGCCGTAGATGATGGGTTCTTGTTGTTGTACACCATAAGGCGCAATTTGTAATGAAAATGAGTAAGTAATTCAGTATTCGATGCAAATTGATCTCAACAATTGTACTGGATCACGTCTAATTACATTCCTCAAATAGGATGGAGGAGATAATAATCTGAATTGAAACTGATGTAGAACAGAAAGGATACATTTCCGGACATGGGTTCCTATTCAAAATGTTATGTACTCACTACCCCCTACAAGTCCTAGAAGGTTGTAATGGCCGGCCGCGGTGGCCGAGGGGACTAAGGCGCTCCAGTCACGGTCTACACGGCCACTACGGTCGGGGGTTCGAATCCCCCCTCGGGCATGGATATTTGTGCCGTCCTAGTTCGTAAGTAGTTCATAAGTAGTTTGTAAGTTTAGGGACTGATGACCCCGTAGTTAAGTCCCATAGACTATATAAACATTTGATTTGAGGTTGTAATGGGAATTTCCGACCACCCTGCATATACTCCGCAATTCACCGTAAGGTGCGTGGCGGAGGGTACACTGTACCACTACTAGGCATTTCCTTTCCTATTCCACTCCCAAATAGAACGAGGGAATAAAGAATTTCTACACGCTTTTTTACGAGCCCTAATTTCTCTTATCTTGTCTTTATGATTTTTACGCGAAATGTAAGTAGGCGGCAGCAAGATCTTTCTGCAGTCGGCTTCAAATTCCGGCCCTCTAAATTTCCTCAACAGAATTTCTAGAAAAGAACGTCGTTTTTCCTCCAGCGATTTCCATTTGAGTTCACGGAGTATTTTTGCGACACTCTCCCACTGATCGAACCTACCAGTAACGAACCCAGCTGCTTGCCTCTGAACTGCTTCCATGTCTTCCTTTAAACTGATCTGCTGCGGGTCCCAAACACTTGAGCAATACTCCAGACGTGGTCGTACAAGCGTTTTATACGCGGTTTCCTTTACAGATGAAGTACCTCTTCCAAAAATTCTCCCAATAAACCGAAGTCGGCTATCCGCCTGACTCACACCTGTCCTTACATGTTCGTTCTATTTCATATCGTTCTACAATGTTACGCCCAAATATTTGAACGGCGCGACTGCATCAAGAAGCTCACTCCTAATGCTGTATTCAAACATTAAGGGATTGCTTTTCCTACTCATGTGCATCACCTTACAATTTTCTTCATTTAGAGCTAGTTGCCATTCTTCACACGAACTAGAACTTTTGTCTAAGTCGTCCTGTATCTTATTTCAGTCAATTAAAGACGACACCCTCATATGGTGTATGCACCACAGCATCATCAGCAAACAGCCATAAATTACAAGTTACTCTGTCCATCAGATCATTTATGTAGATAGTAAATAATAGCGTTCCTATCACACTCTCCTGTGGCACGCCTGACGATACACTCCTCTCCGATGAACACTTGCGTCGAGAACAACGTACTGCGTTCTATTCAAATGTTCAAATGTTTGTATAGTCTATGGGACTTAACTACGGGGTCATCAGTCCCTAAACTTACAAACTACTTATGAACTAGCTAACACTAAGGACGGCGCAAATATCCATGCCCGAGGGGGGATTCGAACCCCCGACCGTAGTGGCCGTGCAGACCGTGACTGGAGCGCCTCAGTCTCCTCGGCCACCGCGGTCGGCCTGCGTCTATTACTGAGGAAGTCTTCCTGTCACCTGTTGAAAAACTTGATCGATTTGAACGGGATCACATTGGCGTTCGGTGGGAAGATGGATGGATGTACTGAAGGAAAGCTGCAAATCGTGTGCACAGTGTATCGCGGCGATCTGCCGCTGATTGCAACAATGAACTGAGAGACATTCCCAAACCTTTTAGATAAAGTTCTAGAGTCCAGTGGAGTACACACGCACATCAAGATCGACGCATTGTGCAAGGAGTGGTGGCCGACCGAACACCATGTACGGACGAAATCCGGGCCATCTGGAAATCGTCTGCTTGCAGCAAAACTAAATGCACGCTTGAATCTGGACAGACTAGTTGTAAACCCACGACACCGGCGAATATGGCTATTCTGGTGTCGTGAAAGGGTTGTCTGAAAAATGAAATGGCGGTCTTTTATCTTCTGGGATGAGACTGCGCTTTGTCTCTAGGCAAATCACGGACATACCCTTGTACGGTGTAGACGTGATGTTATGCGTACCTCAGGGAGCATTCGCCAGTGGCATAGGGGCCCCATCCTTGTTTTCAGGGTGGGGATGGAAGCATAAGCTACAACTTGAGGTTACATTTCGTGTTTCCACAGAGTAAAGTAATCAGTGCCCGTTGCATTGCACACGCTGTCATCTCCGTTTTACTGTCATTTCTTCGACAGGAAGGTGATGTGCTTTTTTTAAGCATGACAATGCGGCGCACTTTTTTATGTGGCGTACAAAAAATGCCCTACCCTGCAAGGTGACTAGTTAATGTGGGTTGAACATGCATGGTCTGAGCGGGAATGGTCGTGCGCTCTAAGACACCTTGCTGCAGAGGGCGCGGCCGTCCACCGTCGGAGGTTCGAGTCCTCCATTGGGCATGGGTTGTGTATTCTTAGCATAAGTTAGTTTACGTAGTTTGTAAGTTTAGGAACAGATGGCCACTGTAGTGAGGTCCCCTCGATAAGCATTTTCTTTGCAAAAAAAAAATCATGCTTGTACCAACAGCTGTACAATATTTTTCTTTATTACAGTCAACCGGTTTCGGCGCTGAATGTCATCAACAGGAGATTAAAAAGATATTGCACATCAATTACTATAAGAGATCATTTTTGCCAAATATGACAACATAAAAATTAAAATAAGAATTCGACTATTTATTGAAAACTGTCCTTCATTGTATATCTGTTTAAAAGCAGTGATAATGACGCTATTATTCATAATATTAAATCCATGTAAAGTTAGAAGCATTGATATACATTAAATCTGATTGACTGTTACTAGTAATAAAACAAGTTTTAATAAATAGTCGCAATTCTTATTTTAACTTTTATGTTGCCATATTTGCCAAAAATGATTTCTTATAGTAATTGATGTGCAATATCTTTTTAATCTCCTGTTGATGGCAGTCAGTGCTGAAACCGGTTGAGTATAATACAGAAAAATATTGTTCAGCTGGTGACGGAAGTATGGCGTTTTCCAAATACATTGTGGCAGTAGATCACCACTTTAAAACAACATTAAAAACATTTTCTCAAACTAAAACTGTATCGCTTTTATTTCCCTCCCGTTTAAAGAAACGAATAGAATGCCCTTACAAAAACGACTGCAACATTCTAATATACATCTCTCTATCTATATATCTATCTGTGTGTGCGCGCGCGCGCGCGCGCGCGTGTGTGTGTGTGTGTGTGTGTGTGTGTGTGTGTGTGTGTGTGCGTGCTCACGTGGGAGTCATTCTATGTAGCTGCGCTGGACTGCTGCCAGACTGGGAGTGACGTCATAGGTAGGGCGCCGTGAAAATTAAGTACGTATACAGGGTGGTCCATTGATAGTAACCGGCCAAATATCTCACGAAATAAGCATCAAAACAAAATACTACAACGAACAAAACTTTTCTAGCTTGAAGGGTGAAAACAGATGGTGCTGTGGTGGGCCCGCTAGATGGCGCTACCATAGGTCAAACGGATAGCAACTGCATTTTCCTTTTTAACTTTGTACCCCCATTTTATTACATATTCGTCTAGTACGTAAATAAATATGAACGTTTTATTTGGAAGGCTTTTGTCGTTTTGTGATAGATGGCGCTGTAATATTCACAAACATATTGTTCACAATTTTAGACGAACAGTGGATAAAGGTTTTTAAAATTAAAACACAAAACATAGGTACGTTTGTACTTTATTTCTGTTGTTCTAATATGATACATGTACTTTTGTGAAATTATCGTACATTATGAGAACGCATGCTGTTACTGCTGATTACCTGTAATTATCTCATGACTTCAATAAATGCTCAAAGTTATGTCCTTCAACTTCAATGCCATTGCCAATACACGCAACGAAATTCCTCTCAACAGTGAGTAGTTCGCCTTCAGTAATGTTGTCACATGCAATGACAATGCGCTGACGCATGTTTTCAGGCGTTGTCGGTGAATCATGATAACAAATATCCTTCAATTTTCCCACAGAGAGAAATTCGGGGATGTAAGATCCGGTGAACGTACGGTGCTTCAACGACCAACCCACCTGTCATTAAATATTACATTTAAGGCCGCTTCAATTGCACGCGAGCCATGTGCTAGACATCTAGCATGCTAGAAGTACATCGCCATTCTGTCATGCAGTTAAACATCTTGTACTAAAATCGGTAGAACATTACGTAATAAATCAGCATACATTGCACCATTTCGATTGCCATGGATAAAATAGAGGCCAACTATCCTTCCTCCCATAATGCCGCACCATACATTAACCCGCCAAGGTCGTTATGTTCCACCTGTCGCAGCCATCGTGGATTCTGCGTTGCCCAATAGTGCTTATTATGCCGGTTTACGTTACCTCTGTTTGTGAATGACGCTTCGTCACTAAACAGAACGTGTGAAAAAAGTCTGTTATCGTCCCGTACTGTACACGACGTTCAAAGTCTTCGCTAGGCAAATCCTGGTGCATAGAAATATGGTACAGGTGAAATTTATGTTGATGTAGAATTCTCAACACCGACTTTTTCATATTTCCGATTCTCGCTAAATTTGTCTGCTACTTATTTGCGGATTAGCCGCAACTACAGCTGAAACACTTACTTGGGCATTATGATTTGTTGCAGGTCGTGGTTGACGTTTCACTTGCGGGTGAACACTTTCTGTGGTGTCGCACAAGTACAAAGTGCGCGCCACCTACTTTCGCCGCGCGCCGCCATGCACACACGGCGCGGCGTTCTCACGACAGCCACGAGCGCCCTCTGCTGCAACCCCGCTCGTGGCCACCACGGAAAGACATCGGTCACTTGGGACTGAGATAGCAACCAGTTAGGACCTTCGTAATCAGATAGGCACCAGTGAAGACTTTGCTATCGTACAGGCACTAGGCAGGCCTCTAACAACTATGTATCAACATTCTGCAGTACTATGTAAAAGTTAAGTATTGTTACATTCTGTGCAATATATATATCTTTCTAATTTACTCTAGTGTTTATAGTTTCTGGCTGCTCCCCTCCGTACCTGCAACAGCGTGCTATCTATATTCCTGTGTCGGTCTCATTCCACTCGGCCACCGACACCTACGACGAGGCTGGGACACAAAAGCGGCGACGAAGTAGGGACGCAAAACTTTCTATCTCTTTAAATAACGTAACTATACGACGAAAGGTCCGGACACTTGGATGACGACTTCTAGGATAACGATCAACATACATAGCACAGGCCCGTTGGGCATTTAGATTACAATAGCCATACATAAATACCATATCGACCTTTTCTGCAATTGTAACACGAGTAATGTATCATGAAGCAAATACTGTCCGCAATGGCGAAATGTTACGCGATACCACGTACTTATATGTTTGTGACTATTACAGAGTCACCTATCACAAAGAGAAAAAAGTGTTCCAAATAAAACATTCATATACGAATATGTAATAAAAATGGGGGTACCTATGTAGAAAAATGCAGTTGATATCCGTTTGACCTATGGCAGAGCCATCTAGCGGGCCTAAATAACGCCATCTGTTTTCCCCCTTCAAGCTAGAAAAGTTTTGTTCTTTGTAGTTTTTTTTTGTTTGATGTTTATTTCGTGAGATATTTGGCCCGGCCACTACCAATAGACCACCCTCTATATGTACCAAAGTGTTGCAGAATAACCATACATCGAGTATATCTGGGTTGTCTTGGAACGCAGGGTGCATGCTATCTGCCATATCTCCACATACATACAAAAATTTTCTGCCGCACTGCAAGTGCTTAGGTGTCAGTTAGCAGGAACTTGTAGACTCTCTTCCACGGCGTATCACTTAAGAGGAGGTCCTACGCGATATCAGCTGCCTAACACTGACACTTGCTAAGCCTGTGTAAAAATGATGTGCAAAACAGCCATTCAATACCTTTGACATCGATATGTTGTTGAATATTACAACACATTCTGTACTGAAATAGAAGGAGTCTTCTATATGTCAAACGGCATGGAATGCCAAAGCATAGTTCACATGAAAGCCACTCGCGCTTTTCTCACATAACATCCTAAAAGTCATGGATCAAAACTGTGAGGTAGATGCACTACTTAATGATTTCTAAAAAAGAATTTCACACAGTACCTGTTCAACAACTATCATCAAATTGTACTACTGTATGGGGCAGCATGCGAAATTTTTGAATGGCCTATGGATTGTTGTTGTTATTGTGACGGCAAAGCAAGTTATTTTTGATGGAGATTCATCAACATATGTAGAAGCATTTAACAAGTTATACTTCGCTTTTGATGACCTATGTATCACCCGCTTTGCTTTCTCGCATTTGTGTCTGTAGTGGCCCTCTGACATTGAAATGCATTTGTTTTTTGCCATTTGGTTACAACATTTTTATTGTTGAGACCCTTCAGGAAAAAAATGCGCACAGTGACTTAGCAAATGTCATGGTATAGCATCTAATATAGTGTAAAACCTCCTCTACCCCTACGGACAGTAGTGAGACGCCTGGAAGTGAGTCTACAAGTGTTTACTATGTTCAAATGTCTGTAAATCTATCGGACCAAACTGCGTGGTCATCAGTCCGTAGCTTACAAACTACATAAACCTAGGTAAACTAACCTAAGGACAACACACACACCCATACCCCAGGGAGGACTCGAACCTCCACGACGAGCAACCGCGCACTCCGCAACGAGGCGCTTTAGACCGCTCGGCGACTCTACCGTGGCTGTTTGCTATGCAGGTGACACCAAATCGTCTGTAAAGCGGCAGCCAATTAGGGTCTGTTAGTGGGTGCAGAATCCATTCGATCCGTGATAACCCACATATGGTCGAACTTCCTTGCTTTTTGCTCGAACTATGACAGGATGTCCTGGGAGCGATATGACGACGCGTTATCACCCTGAGACACCGAAAAATCGTCAGCGAGTTGGAAATTAAAAAATAGGTGGGGATGCTCAACATTCGAGCCGCGGTGGAGTGGCCGAGCGTTCCAAGGCGGCTAGTTGCCGAGCGCGCCGCTGCTCGCCGTCGGAGGTTCAAGTCCTCCCTCGGGCGTGGGTGTATTTGTTGTGAATTGGTAGAGCAGCCGATTCTACATCTGGGATTCATGTGACAATATTTCTGACAAGATTATTGCCACACGACGGGAATTAAGAGACTCTGCACGCAGAACGGTAGTTGGAGGTAGGCACAAGGTACACTCTTTGACAAAAAACCTGGCCGCCGGCCGGCCGCCGCTGAGCCTAAGTCCGAGCCGATCGCGACATGGGACAATAAAAGTGGCCACGCTGATTCGCTCTAAGTCCAGCTATCTGCACAATCTGGCAACACTGCAGAATGCGGGAGTTCACACATCACTTCTTGTGTGCAGTTAGCAGATAACTGGGTCAGCTCCCTCCTTGGTCTTGCGGTAAAGTGCGCGACTTGCATGTTCAGTATCAGCGATCGAAAGCGACTGTTGACAAAAATTTTAAATTCACGTCACTCGTTCATGCTCATGCCCCATGTGTAAGGGAAGCATATGTGTAACGTATTTCATTTTTTGGTACACTGGTAATAACATTTCGGCCCAATAACAATGCCACCTCTGGCCGCAGCACTTGGCAGAGCTCTCCGCGGCCCACTCGCCGGCAGCAGCCGTGGCGGCGCTACACAGCGCTGCCTCCCCCTCTGCCCACAGCGCCTGCCGCCGCTCATCGCCCTGGATACGTAAAATGCTGTAGTGTTGCTAAGTGGTGATCCACAAAAAAGGTTGCGATTCGTATTTCACACAGGATATAACGAAGCAGACCACCTATTTTGAATGATGAGCATATAATACATTAGAGAGGCAAAAAATTGTCATTGTCCAATCCAATGGCACTCTCCGATGGTTAACACTTATTTGTGGTTTAAATCTCGATCCTTTTCCTTTCAGAAAAGCCTTTCATGTAATTTGTTATTGTCATCAGTTCATGTGTTTTCATCAAGACACAATATGTAACTCACTAAAATGTTTTAGTGTCGTTGTTTCACTCCGTATGGTAAATGTATGAGCTAAATTATGTGAATGCGTTTCAGTGCACGTTCTAAAGCAATACAGGCACACTGCAAGGTTCGTGTCTTCATGTCTCATTTCTACAGGAGATATTTCACATCAATGGAGGTGAATTCGGATTTCTTCGAAGGCGTTTGTATGGTGAAGCAAAGAAGACATCTAATACCATTTCCATAATTTGAAGTCGACCTGTCTGAAAGACTTATTGTATAAAGTTTTTCTTATGATTCCGTTAAAGAGTTTCTTCTTGCAATCTGCAGCGTATAAAGTAAACAAAATAAAATGAAATCCCCAAACGCACTTTCTCCAACCAGGATTAGAACTGCCACCTTACACCAGGCTTGCACCACAAGACACAAGCAGAACCACACAGCCAACCACACACAAACGGAAATTGCCCTCAGTCTCTCACATATTCAATGCTTAGCCTCTAACGCATCGCGAAAGAACCTGAAAGTCACCTACACAAATAACTACATTCCTTGAGTGCAAAAGTTAAATTTCTGTCTCTCATTTCACGTCGGCATTACAAATCATTAGTCATGAAAGTAGAAAAGGAATGTCAAGTGAACTTAGTGAGACAATTCAGTACCACTTGAGGAAGTAACTGCACTGTCACACTGTTGCCAAATATCAGCAACAATGTTGCCAGTTCTTAGCTGTACTAGGAAGACCTGTGTAGCGATAAGCGACGCGAAATCGCGCTAGTCTCATGCGGGCTGCTAGAGGGGAGTCGCGCATTTCGGTTAATATGCGGCGCTATCTCCTGATAGATTCTGTCGTCACATTTACGATGCAGATATTAAATTCGTCCAATGAGGCCGAAACTAGCGTTTAAGTTTTTTGAAGCTTTACAGAATTATTACTAGAGAAGTTAAAAATACTGATATTGTGCTTGCAACATACGGCAGGTCAAAGTCTGAGATATATAAACTTCCATCACGATTTCAGTTTCACTCCCCTCCCCCAAAAAAAGACTAAAACAATTACTTCGTTAGATATCTACAAAAGCAATTTTTTATGAGTTACTGGAAATGAACGTTGCATTATCCGTCACTAAACAGTAAGGTATCAAACACTTCGCATCTTGAATGCGACAGCCCACAATATTCTCAATCCTACTAGCATCTGGCCTCAACTGGCTTTTAGCCATGCATTGAGAAGAAATGATGATGAATTGATAACTTACCCTCATCAACTTTCAGTGGGAGCTTTTTGTAACAAAACGAAAAAGTAATGCGAACCATCATTTTCTCCAATGATACTAGGCATTGTTGTCCGAAGATGGACTGTATCTACGTTGAGTCTAGTCAAACGCGTCTCACATTCAAGGAATATTACCTAAATGAATTTAGTCCTCATGAAGCTGTACCAAAATAGTGAATCTGGGTGGTTGCGCATATTCGTATTACCTTGCCGTAATACTTGATGCAAAGATGAGCAAAATAGAAATCCATCATCTATCGGTTTCTTCGATTCTTTGGACAGTTTTCTTTGGTTTGTACTCCTTCACTTCGTCGGCTATCTACTGGTTTAATTGAAAATACAGTAATGAAAATTACGCGACTATTTGTCCCACATTTTAATGTCCTTGGTTTTTATTCTGAATGACAGTGATGATTTCTGTTGGACTGTTCCATATATCTGAGCCTAATTAATGAAATTTTATTCCCATGACAGATGAAAGCAATTAGAACCTTGTGTCTCTATAATGAATATGAAAAAATTAACATATGAAGATGGGCCTTTAAAAACGTGAAAACGGTCTTGGACCTGTAAAGCAACATTCTTAATAAAAAAAAGCAGCTGACACGGCTTCAGAATTTATTATTTACTTTATGGGATGACTACATTTGAAGTGATTTCCAAATAAGTTTTTCTATCTATATTTAAAATTTTACCATCATTTTAGAATAATTGATAAATTCATTTAAGAAAATGTTCTTTCGTTTTGTTTCTGATGTCACTTGATATTCTTGAAGTAGGTGGCTACAGCATCTGCTTTGAGGTTTCCATGAGACAGTTGACACGGATGATTTTGTTTGACAGTAAGTGGATAAATTAAAGACGTAACAAGACGAAATGATGAGATCCAGCTTTTGCAACAAAACGGCCCCGATTTCTAAATTGGCTAGGTTTTCAGAAAGTGACTATTATACAGCTAGACATTACTGCTATAAACCCTATCTCATTTATTTACTCACAGCTGAGGCAGATTGCTCACAACGTGTAAGAGAGTAGTAGTAGTTAATGTATGAAAAGACCTTCTTGAACAGAAATTCAGTTAACTACTACAACGAGCATATTATGATGTTCATTTTTCAAAAAATTTAATGTAGGTGACAAGAAAAAGTCAACTGACTGCAGAATTACATATCAGACTCACATCTAGATGATGCCGAAGTTGCGAAACAATAGGCCCTACTACGACGTTGGAAAATCTTGATTACATTGGTGGCCTGATGAACGAGTTTTTGTAGCTGGCGTCCTGCATGTTAGGATCCGGATCCGTAATTCCACTCAGGCTCGAGATACTGTGCTCTCCAAATTGCACATATGTCACGTGACCAGCTATTAAAAAAAAAAAAAAAAGAGAGAGAGAGAGAGAGAGAGAGAGAGAGAGAGAGAGAGAGAGAGAGAGAGAGAGAGAGAGAGAGAGAGATCAGTGAATACCTCATTGAGCGTATTACCAGTTTTATTTCTCGGTTTATGGTTGATTCATATGCAGGACTTATCGTTATGTTTACTGTACTCCATTTACTAACTGGCCGAGGGGACTGAGGCGCTCCAGTCATGGTCTGCACGGCCACTACGGTCGGGGGTTCGAATCCCCCCTCGGGCATGGATATTTGTGCCGTCCTTAGTCTTAGCTAGTTCATAAGTAGTTTGTAAGCTTAGGGACTGATGACCCTGAAGTTAAGTCCCATAAGTTCTACAAACATTTGAACATTAACTAACAATAAGACTCAAAATTTGTCGCAGAAAAGTCTTCGTAAATACCCAAATTTGTCCAGTTTCCTTCGAGTTTGCTTCCTAATAAAATAAACTGTCCACAGGCCAATATGGAAATTACAAGCGACCTGTTATTGACAGAACATCTTGCTACGATAAATAGCGTTCCATTTGAATTTTCTGACCACGTTCCTTGATGAGGTGCTCAATGGATTCCGGACCTGTCTTTGTTGCCTGCCTCGTTGATTTCATAAAATGTTACGTAGTATCAAGACCGGATGCGATTTAAACATAGTTTTAATTGCAACGTGTTCATTACAGCGCGGTGATAGGTTTCAAAGTACAAACTTAATGGCAACTTTTAGGTGCCAGGTATCTCACGTCGATAGATTATCATTCGATCGGTGTCGTCGCAGATAGCGGACGACATTAATTTACTATACATTGCAATGTTCAATGCAATTCGTGAATTTCATTTATTTCTTATGTTAAAGTCAAAACGCGTACGTTCCAAGAGGTCTACCGAATATCTATTAGGCTCCTTTTGATGGCTTCCTCTGTTCAGAACGAAAACTATCCCTCCAGCAGGCGCGCTCCGCCTTCTCCGTTTCCAATGCGCGCGCCTTCGCTCGCTCGTTGTGCCGCATTTACCAAAACGACCGTGGCTGCCCCCACCGCGTCATACCTCTTATCGACTTCAGAACGTTAATGAAATAAATTACCCTTCACGTTGGTGGCCACTAAACGCTACTGTTAGCATTACTCATGATGCAAGAACACTTTATGTTCCAGTGTTACTATGATGTCTGACATACCTATTAAAAATTAGAAAATTTATTGGAACTATCCTTAACGCGGTAGCAATTATCGAGTGGACAAAAGTTACTTTATACGTCTTAGTCTATTTTAAAACCACGTTTCTATGCATTTTCCATCTGAATGATTATTTTACACATTTCAAATTTTGTATGTGTGAAATTTTTCATTCAGTTTCAACCGTTTTTATGAGAATACAACAGAGACATTCGATACATTTGTTTTATTTCTATTTCACCTGACCCCTCTTATGTATTAGTCACGAAAAGATCGCGAAGGTAAAAGACAGGGCGATATGAACTCACACTAAGTCTTACCAGAAATAGTTTTAACGGCGAATATTTCACGACTGGAAGAGAAACAGGCGAAAAGCCGGCCGCGGTGGCCGAGGGGACTGAGGCGCTCCAGTCACGGTCTGCACGGCCACTACGGTCGGGGGTTCGAATCCCCCCTCGGGCATGGATGTTTCCGCCGTCCTTAGTATAAGGTAGTAGATAAGTAGTTTGTAAGTTTAGGGACTGATGACCCCGTAGTTAAGTCCCATAAGCTTAACAAACATTTGAACATTTTTGAACAGGCGAAAACAGCAGTTGTATAAAAATTACCATCCACCACACACCAATTAAGAAATGGCGTTAATGAAGCAGTGTCATCCAGTTCTAAGTTAAGTTGAAAGTTCAAGGTCTCTTGTTCAGAGGGAAGTTGGTTTGAAATGAACTGCAAAATTTGTACCAACACACGGGAACATGAACAAAGTAAGCTCTATTGCACACGAGACACGAAAGAAAGAAGGAAGGTTACGATTTAACGTCCCCTCGACAAGGGGGTCATTAGAGCGAAGCAGAAGTTCGGTTTGTCATGATAAGGATGTGGAAGGAAATCGGCCGTGCCCTGCCGCAGGGACCATTCCGGCATTTGCCTAGACTGATTTAGGAAAATCATGGAAAACTCAAATCGAAATGGACGAAGGCCAGTTCGATGAGCCGTGCAGCCGAATAAGAGTCCAGTGTGTTACCACTGCACCAGAGCCGAATATGAGTCCAGTGTGTTACCACTGCACCAACTCGCTCCGTAGCAAATACGAATGCGAGTAAAATTGCATTGTCACGCGGTTCTGAGTTACGTTAATTAAGTTTATAGCCTATCGTTAATATAAAATCAATTGTAAAATTTGTAACAAAAACACAATAGACAATAAACAACCTAATAATCACGTGTTACAACGATTAAAATTGATCGATGAATTGTGCCATGGTTTAGAACAATATTAGGGAAAGCAATTGCACTGTTGCTTGTTAAAAGATAGTAAATAAAAGTATTGACGTATCTCTTCTTCATTGATTTTGAACAGATGCCCTAGGTTGCGCAAGGCTGTAATTTTACCGCTATCATAAAAATTAAATGGACTGAGTACAAAGTAAATACAAGTAAATATACCAACGGTGGAAATACGACCGCCTACTGCGAAATGAATTATGTGGAGCACATGTTTTCTTTCGACGTGAAATCTGGGATCGGCAGAGACAAAGTATTATCCATCTAGAGACAACGGAAAATGTAATGCGGTCGGAAACGACCAAAGGTAGCTACTAGCAGGGAAAAATATATCTCATTATTTTGTGAGAAGTAAAGGCGCATATAAACTGAATGAATGTAAATACACGAGAAAAATAAAATTAATATGCAAGATTCTTAGATATGACTTCTTTCTTCAACATATAATTCCATCTATTCTGCACAGAGGACTGGCTACGCGAGTGACAGAGAGTGACTCTACTATGACAGAGAACCGTCCGCTTCTCCGCCTTTCGTGGAGATATTTCAGATGAAAGTGTTCTGCCCATATACGAATGACCTAATATAACCAAACGGTTTGGTTTATAGGACAATTTCACTTTTGGCGGTTGCAATTACTTTACAAATAACAGATGGAATGAATGTAGTAATTTGAAGGGAAACTAATTATTACAATTACTTTGAATCACCTGCAAATATAAAAATATTTAAGACAAAAAGTACTTCTGAAGCAACATTAAACACTAACATTATAATGCACCTAAACAGGGGCATCACTATACGAAGAAGTCACTCTATTCTGCAGCAAAAGCCGTCTTGTCAATTTTATGATAATCGGTAAAAACTTGCGTAATAGCTGCTCTAGGACGGTACCCGCCAGATGCTCATTTTGGTGATATTTCTGGAATGTGAGCCGCATATGACAAGATTGAACGTATATACTTCCAATTTGGGACAAAAGTCCGTAGGAACTTTGGAGAAAGTAGTCATTTCACACTTTCTCCGTTTCGTTGAAAGAAGCTCTCCCCGGATGTTGATGAAAGTAAGTCATCTATTCATCAACATTTTCAATGATGTTGTCTGCTTTCGGACTCAAGCCTTACTTAGAATGGGCGTTGGCAGCGCAGCATGGATAAAAGCCAGTTGAAGCAAGCTGTTTGTAGGAATGAGGATATTGTGGAATGGCCAAGAAACTCTTCCTATAGCTTAACAGTATTGCTTATGATGCTAGGAAACTCTGATCGTTCCCTTAGTTCCAGAATTCGAGGTATTTTCCAATATTCATTAGGATATGAGATTAGTCATTGCATTTAAATGACTCTGTTATCCTGAATTAAATTTTCGACGGCAGAAAGGTCTACCCCTCCTTAAATTGCAAACAATTTTGTGTTTCATGTCGGAGCTGTGTGTATTAACTGCCAACAAATGTCAGATAACTGAACGGGTAATTTCATTTTAGCTCGGTGGCGCCGTTCTCGTTTTCTCATCTACAGCTAGCATAGTTGATTAGTGAGGTATCGTTGTACTAGTGATGTGTGAGGCTTCAGGTCTATTTTTCTCCTCTGAAAAATATCCTAAATGGCATTCAGCAACGAAATACAGAAACTCATTGCAGTGTGCCAACCAAGAGATCGTCATTTTCTACTGTTATTGTAATCTTTATCATTCTGTTGTAATGCCGTAACCATCATTGATTACTATCAGCCGGCCGCGGTGGCCGAGGAGACTGAGGCGCTCCAGTCACGGTCTGCACCGCCACTACGGTCGGGGGTTCGAATCCCCCCTCGGTCATGGATATTTGTGCCGTCTTTAGTATAAGTTAGTTGATAAGTAGTTTGTAAGTTTAGGGACTGATGACCCCGTAGTTAAGTCCCATAAGCTTAACAAACATTTGATAATTTGATTACTATCATTATTACCATCATTATTATCATTAATTCAGTTGCAAAAGCTTTCATTCCCATGTGGCCAAGAGACCAGAAAGAATGTGTGGTTTGACGAAAAATAGGACAATAGGAGAAAGTAGGTAAAATGTTTGTAACAATTTCTGTTGATTTAACATCGTGACGACAGATACTAAGCAACAACACATGCAAGTCATAGGTTGCAACGTTCGAAAAATCCATCAGACACATGGGTTCGGATTCTCATCATCATTTGTTGGCCCATCAAGGCTGTATCACTACGAAATCAATATGCTGCTTAATAGTCTATAGATTATATATATATGTTAGCAGAGGAAAAACATCAGAATTGCACGTTTCCCACATATACAGATTCGTTTCTGTGTTCATGGCCGTAATTTTAAATATCCAGTCTTCTGAATACTCAAGTGAAATAATTACTGTGTTGCACAAATAATCAGTTAACTATGTTTCTTCTGTCTTTCAAGCAAACCAACACCTAGAAGACATGAAATATTACTTGTACAGTCGTAAGGCTGCATTTTGAAACGCAGTCGCTTTCAAGTTGCGAAGTTTTTCGAGACGGATGGGGCATCATTGATTTCCAGTAACTTTTCATCAAAAAATTAGCTTTTGTCGAAATGTATCAAAGCAATTGTTTTAGTTTTTTTTTTGGGGGGGGGGATAAAACTGTAATCGTGATGCATGTTTACATATCTCTGTCTTTGATTTGCCGTATGTTGCAAGCATAATATCAGTATTTTTAACTTCTCTAGTCATTTGCTGAAAATATATCATAATGCAGTAAAGCTTCAAAAAACTTAAACGCTAGTTTCGGCCTCATTGGACGAATTTAATACCTGCATCGTAAATGTGACGACGGAATATATAAGGAGATAGCGCCGCATATTAACCGAAATGCGCGACTCCCCTCTAGAAGCCCGCATGAGACTAGCGCGATTTCGCGTCGCTTATCGCTACACAGGTCTTCCTAGTACAGCTAAGAACTGGCAACATCGTTGCTGATATTTGGCAACAGTGTGACAGTGCAGTTACTTCCTCAAGTGGTACTGAATTGTCTCACTAAGTTCACTTGACATTCCTTTTCTACTTTCATGACTAATGATTTGTAATGCCAACGTGAAATGAGAGACAGAAATTTAACTTTTGCACTCAAGGAATGTAGTTATTTGTGTAGGTGAATTTCAGGTTCTTTCGCGATGCGTTAGAGGCTAAGCATTGAATATGTGAGAGACTGAGGGCAATTTCCGTTTGTGTGTGGTTGGCTGTGTGGTTCTGCTTGTGTCTTGTGGTGCAAGCCTGGTGTAAGGTGGCAGTTCTAATCCTGGTTGGAGAAAGTGCGTTTGGGGATTTCATTTTATTTTGTTTACTTTATACGCTGCAGATTGCAAGAAGAAACTCTTTAACGGAATCATAAGAAAAACTTTATACAATAAGTCTTTCAGACAGGTCGACTTCAAATTATGGAAATGGTATTAGATGTCTTCTTTGCTTCACCATACAAACGCCTTCGAAGAAATCCGAATTCACCTCCATTGATGTGAAATATCTCCTGTAGAAATGAGACATGAAGACACGAGCCTTGCAGTGTGCCTGTATTGCTTTAGAACGTGCACTGAAACGCATTCACATAATTTAGCTCATACATTTACCATACGGAGTGAAACAACGACACTAAAACATTTTAGTGAGTTACATATTGTGTCTTGATGAAAACACATGAACTGATGACAATAACAAATTACATGAAAGGCTTTTCTGAAAGGAAAAGGATCGAGATTTAAACCACAAATAAGTGTTAACCATCGGAGAGTGCCATTGGATTGGACAATGACAATTTTTTGCCTCTCTAATGTATTATATGCTCATCATTCAAAATAGGTGGTCTGCTTCGTTATATCCTGTGTGAAATACGAATCGCAACCTTTTTTGTGGATCACCACTTAGCAACACTACAGCATTTTACGTATCCAGGGCGATGAGCGGCGGCAGGCGCTGTGGGCAGAGGGGGAGGCAGCGCTGTGTAGCGCCGCCACGGCTGCTGCCGGCGAGTGGGCCGCGGAGAGCTCTGCCAAGTGCTGCGGCCAGAGGTGGCATTGTTATTGGGCCGAAATGTTATTACCAGTGTACCAAAAAATGAAATACGTTACACATATGCTTCCCTTACACATGGGGCATGAGCATGGACGAGTGACGTGAATTTAAAATTTTTGTCAACAGTCGGTTTCGATGGCTAATACTGAACATGCAAGTCGCGCACTTTATCGCAAGACCAAGGAGGGAGCTGACCCAGTTATCTCCTAACTGCACACAAGAAGTGATGTGTGAACTCCCGCAGTCTGCAGTGTTGCCAGATTGTGCAGATAGCTGGACTTAGAGCGAATCAGCGTGGCCACTTTTATTGTCCCATGTCGCGATCGGTTCGGACTTAGGCTCAGCGGCGGCCGGCCGGCGGCCAGGTTTTTTGTCAAAGAGTGTACATTCCATTTAAGTATTCGTTAGGGAATGAAATGTTACGAGACTCACACTGTGAACTGTGTGCCTAGAATACCAAATTTAAGGCATTACCTCTCACCATGGACAAGCCAGTGATCGACGGCCTACACTTAATGACGGCGAGCAGGAGTGTTTGCACGAGTTATGACTGATCACAGATAAGAAAGACTGCGTGAAATAACAGCAGAAATCAGTGTGGGATGTACGACAAACGTATCCGTTAGGAGAATGCTCCACTTTTTGGTATTAATGGCATGTGGCAGCAGACGACCGACTCGAGTGCCTTTGCTATGAACATGAAAACGCTGCCAGCCCCTCTCCTGGGCTCCGTTTGGACAGTAGACGACTGGTAAACCGTGATTTGATGGGATCAGTCCCGATTTCAGCTGGGTAACGGCTGACGACAGTGACAGTGTGTTGCAGACCCAGGTTGTCAACAAGGTCTTGTGCAAGATGACGGTGGCTCCACAATGGTGTGGGCTTTTTTTACATGAAACGGTCAGTCCCTTGTGGTCCAACTGAACCGGTTGTTGTCTGGAAATAGTTATGTTGAGCTACCTGTCTTTTGGCATCGCTATTCGTGACGACGCTGGCGGTCTATACACGTCGCAGCGCAACTTCAAGAAGAGGCAATAAGCCTCTCCATAGTACTTCGGCCGCCAGGGGCGGCCACAGTCTCGGTGCCTCTCTGCCTGCTTCGTTCGCCGGCCAATAGGAAGAAGGGGGCTCACCTAGAATTCCGGTGCACCACAGAAACGACAAACAGTACGGGAGTTCCAGTCTGTACGAGACAGTCAACGATCAACAAGTTCAACAGAGGAGAGTCAGCTATCTACAGAGCCCTAGGCAGTACTGTGTTGCCAAGAATTGTAATGATATCTTGCCGAACTGTAAAAGTATATGTGGACTAATCAAAGCTTTTAGTTACAGCCACTGCCTCCTCCTACCCACGCTACGATCAGGGAGACTCAACAAGCTGGAGGCCATTTGCAACAACTCATGGACTTCATGTTCCCAAACAGCTTTGGAATTCTTTGGATGAGAGGGAAGTTGATGCACGTCTTGCAAAACAAGTTGAGTTTCACGTGCAGTGCGTGCATTTTGCAAATACAAAGCGAAGGTCAACGGAGGTTCGAGTCCTCCGTCAGGCATGTATGTGTGTGTCTATGTGTGTGTGTGTGTGTGTGTGTGTGTGTGTGTGTGTGTGTGTGTGTTGTCCTTAGTATAAGGTAGTTTGAGTAGTTTATAAGTCTAGGGACCAATGACCTTAGCAGTTTGGTCCTTTAGGTTTACAAATATTTGAATTTTTTTTCTGTGTTGTATGAGCAGACGACCATCACTGTCGTGTAAGTAGAAACTGCTTTGCCGCGGTGGAGTAGCCGAGAGGTCTAAAGCGTCTCGCTGCGGAGCGCGCGGTTGCTTTCCGTGGAGGTTCGAGTCCTCCCTGGGGCATGGGTGTGTGTGTTTGTCCTTAGGTTAGTTTACCTAGGTTTAAGTAGTTTGTAAGCTACGGACTGATGACCACGCAGTTTGGTCCGATAGATTTACAAACATTTGAACATTTAGAAGCTGCTTTCATCTCTAAAGACCACGGCCCGCTATTCTATCTTCAAAGTGAACCTCTGACGGCACCAAAGGTTCAAATGTTTGTAAAGTTATGGGACCCAACTGCACTGGTCATCGGTTCCGAAGCTTACAAACTACTTAGCTAACTTATCCAAAGAACAACACAAACACCCATGCCCGTGGAAAGACTCGAACCTTCGGCGGCGAACGGCTGTGCCCACCGCAGCAAGGCGCATTAGTGCGCACGGCTATTTCGCCGCGGCTCTGACGGCACCAGTCAAGCCGTGTTGGTGGATGCTGTGGCGACCGCGGCGGAGCGGCCGGGCGCATTGAGGCGCTGTTTTGCGATGCGCGAGGCCGTTCCCCGTCGGGGGTTCCAATCCCTCCTCGGGTGTGGATTTTTGTGTCGTATTTAGTATAAGGTAGTTGATAAGTAGTTTATACGTTTAGGGACTGATGACCCCGCAGTTAAGTCCCATAAGCTTCAGTCGCCACCAAGTGGCTCTCAATTTCGCGGTGAGCTGTAGCCACTAGCCATCAGGTCTGGGCTCACGAGTATAAGCGGCAATAATTTTCCTCTGCACAGCTAATGTCAGCTACTCAGAGTTATCGGTTGATCTCAGACTTGCAGCTGAATCATACACCAGCCGACATAGAGGAAATTTGCTATCTGTGAAACCTATGACGTACTGTTGAGTATTTATCTTGTTTCCCAACACATTGATACGAAACGATTGCAACACGAACTGGCAAAGATGTAGGGACTTACCATGAAAACGATAGTGATATAACAAACACTTCAGAGAAATAGATGCAAGTGCCACCGGCAGTAAGAGAAATATTTCCCTCTAAAATAATTAACTGATTGCCATACTACCAAACATATTTTTTTCCAGAACTGCCTATCAAAATTCTGTCAACGTGTAATTGTATACAATGGTATGTAAGTTTTTCCGTTAACGAAATCAGTCCTAGTTTTTTTCCTATTACTCACGTTATAATTAGTATTTAGGTCTCGAAAACAGAGCCGGCCGCGGTGGCCGAGGGGACTGAGGCGCTTCAGTCACGGTCTGCACGGCCACTACGGTCGGGGGTTCGAATCCCCCCTCGGGCATGGATATTTGTGCCGTCCTAGTTCTTAAGTGGTTCATAAGTAGTTTGTAAGTTTAGGGACTGATGACCCCGTAGTTAAGTCCCATAAGATTTACAAACATTTGAACATTTGATCGAAAACAGAGGGAACATATTAACGAACCGGAATACCGAAAGACGAGGGTTTGACGCCTCACAGTTGCAAGGAAGAAAGAGGTCACTGACCATGGTACAGAAGCTTGAACTAGCAGGCTTCTCTGTGCTTGCTCGGCCTGGTGCCGCGCCGTGCGGCCCTGGTGCTTTCCCCCACTACTCTTTCCTCAGCGTGTAGCAGTACGCGTGTGACAGAGACAGCGCTCGCTCTCGCGTCTTCTTGGATGTGCTGGATATCCATCCTGAATCTTATCAAATACGACACTGTTGATCTATCTTGCGGACGTTTATCATGAGCACAAAAGGTTCGGATATATGTGTGCCAGTTTTATTGCTCAATGGGAAAATTCTTTAAGGCTGATGGGAAAGCACAATGCTTAATACGCAACTCTACCGTAAATATCAAAGCACCGACAAAGCGCCGTCACTTTGAAAATAAACATCCCGACACACTAGAGGATTGTCGAGCCATACAGAAGGTAACTGATAACTACATTAAGATTGTTATAAAAGAAAAACAAAAGAATACTTTTTTTTTTAAATTATTACGGATCAAAGGTTCGAGTCCTCCGTCGGCCATGTATGTGTGTGTGTGTGTGTGTGTGTGTGTGTGTGTGTGTGTGTGTGTGTGTTGTCCCTAGTATAAGTTAGGGTCTTTGTACGTCTAGGGACCGATGACGACAAAAGTTTTGGATTACAAAGATTCGAACATTTGGATCGCTGACCTCGCTTTCAAGAAAGACATCACAGGTTATTTACACGACTTAAATAAAACTTTGCAGCGTAAAAAAAATTAATCGGTACTGTGTGTGATTGTATTGGAAGTTCCTAATTGCAGGTTTTGCTTTCTAAAAGTCAGCTTCGAGAAGAAAATTTGGAAAGTTTTCCCTCTGAGAATCCTTTAAATTAAGTATTTATGTCCAAACCGTTATATTCATTGCATAAAAAGTTTAAAGATAGGTTTTAAGAAACAAAATAACTAAACCTACATTCATAAGTTTTTATGATGCTTTTTTTTGTGCACCCAGAGGATGTCCCATCATGTCTCCAAACTGAACTGATAAAACTACAGTACTATTCAATTTTGACAGACCGCTACGACACTTACAATAGTCAGGTCAATTTATTTTTATAAAGGCGTTGATCAAGAAGAATTCGCGAGGATTCATGCCCTTGTCCTAAAATACGTTGCAATGTTTTGGACAACATTCATTTGTGAACAAATGTTTTCAGTTACGAATATTAACAAAACAAAAACAAGCTCAAGTTTAATGCATCATTTCAAGCTGTATCTCGAATTGCAACTGCCAAAACAATTGTGCTTAATATGAGAAAATTAGTGGCTTCAAAGTGATACCAAATATCAACACAAATTCGTGCAAAATAAGGAGCGCAATAAAACTATTCGTTTTGTCCATACACCAAATTTGGCATTATTATTATTCGTTTCAATAATTCACAAACAACCAGATGACTCTCGGTTCGCGACAACACGTCCCTTTGCCACTAATGGCGTGACAGCGCTGTACCTGCTCTAGACCACCGGCGCTGCAGCAGAGCACCTATGCTTTTCCCGGTACTAGCCAGTCATGGGGCAGGAAATGGAACGTTTCTTTGTCGAGGGAAACAAGACGGCATTAACCGTAAATGATACCGAGAAACTAGAGACAATTAAAATCTTCATTTAAAGCTTCTATCCTACGGAATATGATTTCTGTGTGTTTACTCTGCGCGGCGATGGACGCGCGGTCTGAGGCGCCGTCTCACGCATTTCGGGAACGCTCCCGCCAGAGGTTCGAGTCCTCCCTCGGGCATTTGTGTGTGTGCTATCCTCAGTATAAGTTAGTTCAAGTAGTGTGTAAGCCTAGCAGACTTGTCTCCTTACTTACACAAACTTTTTACGTTTAACTTTTCAGTGTGTTTATAGTTGGGGCACCGAGATCTGTGTGCGTAGAATACTTATAATAATACAAGACCAACGCTTAATTTCTGGAGGCAATCTCAGAAAAAGATAACTTTTTCATTCAAAACAGTTAGGAGATATCAACAGGAAAAGAAAAATAGCAACTGAAAAACGAAGTACAGTTGTAAACACAGTAGATGTAATGTGTAATGATCAATGATTTTATGCCTCTTCTGAAAAGAACATTACCAAGCATGAACACCCAAGAACATTTTTTTACAACAGTTTGAGGTCCGTAATTTCTATGAGCTTAGACCCCCCAGACCAAAATCCTAGATTCGCCCGTGCTTGTACGGAAACCTTTATGTCGACTTTCCTGTTTTTTCATTGCCATCGCCAGCAACGTTGCAGTGTCTGTTGGTAGTGCCGAGCGCTGATGACGTCAGCATTCTACCCCCCCCCCCCCCCCCGAAGAAGATCAGTCCATAGACTTAGTAAAAAAAAACTAGACGGTTTAATGGCGCTAGTGTAGCGCTCCTCAAATTGGAAGCCGCCATTTGCAGGGAAACTCAGAATAGTATATCAGGTATCTCGGAGGTGCCCCCGTCCCGTTAGCCAATGACTCCTCCCCCCCACACACACACGAGATATTAGGTCCTGTTCAGCCATTTAATATTGAAATTAAATATCTTTTATTTCACGTTTTCTAAATTGTTTTATAAAGCCCCTCCCCCCAAGTCTGGCCAAAAGTACTAATTTTTCACCCCCCCCCCCCCCAGAAATTTCAATGATTCAGTTTGTGTCATGACCCCCCTGTGGGCACCACAGAGTTATCTGATAAAACAATGCATACACTCTGACTTAAAAGACGTCAATAGCGTTCGTAAAAACGCTGTATCCTTGTTGTTGGGAAAAAAAAGTGTGAAAATAAAGTCGGTAGTTTAAGTCATATTGAAAATTACAATTAATCAAGTCTAACCTAGATGAAGAAAAAATAATATAAAATTGCGGTATGGAAAGGAAGGCAGATAAAATTATTAGAAAGACTAGAGACTGAAAAATAATCGCAAAAGACACATGCAAATTATGCCAGGTAGGCCTAATGTCAAATTGCAACCGAAAGTGAGAAACAGATAAAATCTTACTATCTGCTACTTTGTAAGTTTCATGCAACTATATTTAATCTATTTGAGGAATTTGTGTGATAGCTTCAACCATTTTCACTTCTACTCGTAACAAACCCAAATTTCTTAAAAGGTATTTATAATTTTCCGTCTTTTACGAAGAATTAATACAGAGTAAAAGGCAACTACATTCACTGAAGACAGAACTGAATACTCAGTATGAATTGTGTAGTAACAAGATTTTACTCTTTTACTTTTATTGTTTCTCAAACACTTGACATCATATGCCAGTATTTATTATGTCCGTGACAACCAAGCTGCCACTCGGCGTGGTCGCTCCGATCAGTCCCACGGCGAGTGTCAGCTTAGCTCGCGGGACAGTTTTCGTCCCAGTAAATGGGAGCCGTCAATTAGGGAACAGTTGCCTCAACTCTCTGCTACGTACTCGGGACTTGGGACACTCTTTCTTCCCGAGAAACCTTAACGTAGCGTCACATGACGGTCCGGTGATGGACAGTGTTAACTGGCCTTAAGACTCCTTCAAACAGTGAAAGTATATTTATCTTCTACTAACTACACGTTCAGAAGGGAATTTTCAAATATTTATCGAAAATTGCGAAAAAATCTATCTCTCTCTCTCTCTCTCTCTCTCTCTCTCTCTCTCTCTCTATATATATATATATATATATATATATATATATATATATATGTTACAAAAAGATACGGCCAAACTTTCAGGAAACATTTCTCATACACAAAGAAAGAAAATATGTTATGTGGACATGTGTCCGGAAACGCTTAATTTCCATGTTAGAGCTCATTTTAGTATTTAGTATTGAGGCTTCATTCTAACGTGATCAAATTGTAAATTTTCACAATCAAAATGTGTGGGCTGACGAGAATCCGCACGCAATTGTGCAGTCACGTCATCAACACAAAATTTTTGTGAACGTTTGGGCAGGAATTGTTGTGATGTCTTGATTGGGCCTCATGTTCTTCCACCTACGCTCACTGGAGCACGTTATCATTATTTCATAAGGGATACTCTACCTGTGCTGCTAGAACATGTGCCTTTACAAGTACGACACAACATGTGGTTCATGCACGATGGGGCTCCTGCAAATTTCAGTCGACGTGTTCGTAAGCATCTCAACAACAGATTCGGTGACCGATGGATTGGTAGAGGCGAACCAATTCCATGGCCTCCACGTTCTCCTGATCTCAACCCTCTTGACTTTCATTTATGGGGGCATTTTAAAGCTCTTGTCTACGCAAACCCGGTACCAAATGTAGAGACTCTTCGTGCTCGTATTGTGGATGGCTGTGATACAATACGCCATTCTCCAGGGCAGCATCAGCGCATCCCTGCGACGGAGGGTGGATGCATGCATCCTCGCAAACGGAGGACATTTTGAACATTTCCTGTAACAAAGTGTTTGAAGTCACGCTGGTACGTTCTGTTGCTGTGCGTTTCCATTCCATGATTAATGTGATTTGATGAAAAGTAATAAAATGAGCTCTAACATGGAAATTAAGCATAACATATTTTTTTCTTTGTGTGTGAGGAACATTTCCTGAACGTTTGGCCGTACCTTCCTGTAACACCCTGTACACGTCATCTAAGAAAGTTTTGCGATAGGGCCGAATTAAGGTGCATGGCGGAGGTTACTTTTCCTACAGACTGACGAAATATACAGTTTCATTCTGATCTTCAAAAATTTTGCACGCTTGACCTTCAAAACAAGAGGAAGGTCACCGAATACATAAAATTTCATTCGGTGCATGGGGGAGTGTACCTCGCAACAATCTTATGAACCGCTTCATCCAGGCGACGCCAGGTTTTCTGTGTTTTTTTTTATTTTAATTATATTTTATTTATTTTACATGTGTAAGAGATAAGAGATAATACGTTACCTGCTGTCGTGTTTTCTCCATCAATGAAATGTCCCTTTTAACAGAAAATGCGGTTTTTCAATGTGTCTGTGTGTTTCCATTACATACAAATCTACAGTTTTGTTCCGGTCTTGATAAAATTTGGCTTTAAAAAAAGAAGGAAGGTCACTGTCTACATAAAAATTTGTTCAGTGCGCGGCGGAGGGTATTTTATCTATGGATTTCGCCAAAATCCACGGTTTGGCTCCGATTTCAAATGAAATTTTATACACTTGACTTCCAAACAAGAGGATGCTCAGTGTATACAATAAATTTTGTATGGTGCATGGCGATAGATACTTCACTTTCGATCTTCGACGTAATCCATGCCATTGACCCGACCTTGATAAATGTTTTCATATTTCACTTTTATTCCTAAGGGTAGGTCACTGTTTACAAAATTTTTTTTTACCGTGTATGGCAAGGATTGGCTTGCAATAAAACTTTGTTTCAATGACCAACACGATATAATTCCGTAGATTTTCCCGGCGTAATAATATTTGTTGTTCTTCACGGGTTTGCGGCCGGATTATGCCGACCTTCTGATAAGATATTTCGGCGGTCCACCTGGCCGCCATCTTCAGGTATGACTGGTGCACAATCACGCCGGAACTGAGGACATATCAGTTACGGCGGCTCCTTTATACCGCGGGAACAGGCCAGTGCGCATGTGCAAGAAGTGGAAACACGCCTTCTGGGACGTGAAGAGTATAGCAGCGCCACCAGCGGTAGAAGTTAGCCAAAGCGAGTAATCGAAAATTAAGAAGAAGCTGGTCGAAAACTAGACCGTTGTTTTTTAATATTAGATAAAATGGGATTCCACGTTTTACTCAATGGAAAACCTTTTTCCCTATTAAGATTATCTGATAATGGCGGCCAGGTGGACCGCCGAAATATCGTATCAGAAGATCGACATAATCCGGCCGCAAACCCGTGAAGAACAACAAAGACCAACACGATAGTTGGCATACATGAGTTTTTCTGGATTTTTTTTGGGGGGGGGGGGGGAAGGGGAAGGGGGCGTATGAGTGAACGAAGGAGCTGGGAGAGTCGAGTGGTAGTGGTAGAGGGGAGAAAGTGGATATTTACAGAGAGATGGGAGAGAGAGGAGGGAAGGGAAGTTGGATTACAAAAGTACGGAACTAATACATAACCGGGGAACGCCAGTTTTCAGATAGTGTAATATAAAATAATAATATCTGTATTGGTTATTGACATTTTGATGTCGATATATCGTTAAAAATAATATAGCCAAAATATGTGTCGATATTTTCCAGCCGCAGCGGATTACCCGTGCGAACTGGGACGCCGTGCTGCTGTGCGCGCGGCTGTTCGCCGTCAGGGTTTCGAGTCCTCCCTAGGGCATGGGTGTTTGTGTTGTCGTTAGGTTAGTTTACCTTAGTTTAAGTAGTTTGTAAGCTACGGACTAATGTTCAAGCAGCTGAGTCCTATAGATTCACAAACATTTAGATATTTTTCAGTTAAAATTGCGATATATTTTATCAAAAAAATTAAAATGTTTGAGTCTTAACTTCTTTGGTTATTAGTCCATAGGATTACAAACTACTTCAACTGAGTTAAACTAACCTAAGGACAACATAAATACTCATGCCCCAGGGAGGACTGGAACCTCCGACGGCGAACAACCGCCCTCTCTGCAGCAAGGCGCCTTAAACCGCTCTGCCACTTCACCGCGGCAAGTATTTTATCAATAGCACTACTCGAAAGCTGTCCGCCTATGCGAGAATAACACAAGTTGATAAGACGTTTCAGCGCAGTACGTGTGGTACCAGAGTTGCTGGGCCACTTTACGACAGCGGCGCGGCTGGAGCCATTTGCAGCTCGTGTGTGTCGCCCGCTGTAAACAATAGCCTGCTCACTTCCTGCTGCTGCCGGCACTGCGTGTGCTGCAGGCTGCGGCGTAGCCACACACACGCCGGCCTTCATGCTGCCGTCTAGCTTGCGGTACGTTTTACGTAAAACAAAGATAATAAGTTAAATTACGGTTTTACATCCCTGTACTGCTGCTAGGAATTCTGTACTAGGGCCACACTTTCTACACACTGAAGAGCCGAAAAACCTGATATAGGCACGTGTATGCAAATATACAGGATGTTACAAAAAGGTACGGCCAAACATTCAGGTAATATTCCTCACACACAAAGAAAGAAAATATGTTATGTGGAAATGTGTCCGGAATCGCTTAATTTCTATGTTACAGCTCATTTTATTACTTCTCTTCAAATCACATTAATCATGAAATGGAAACACACAGCAACAGAACGTACCAGCGTGACTTCAAACACTTTGTTACAGGAAATGTTCAAAATGTCCTCCGTTAGCGAGGATACATGCATCCACACTCCGTCGCATGGAATCCCTGATGTGCTGATGCAGCCCTGGAGAATGGCGTATTGTATCACAGCCGTTGCTGTAGACGAGAGCTTTCAAATACCCCCATAAATGAAAGTCAAGAGGTTTGAGGTCAGAAGAGCGTGGAGGCCAAGGAAATGGTTCGCCTCTACCAATCCATCGGTCACCAAATCTGTTGTTGAGAAGCGTACGATCACGTCGACTGAAATTTGCAGGAGCTCCATCGAGCATGAACCACATGTTGTGTCGTACTTGTAAAGGCACATGTTCTAGCAGCACAGGTAGAGTATCCCGTATGAAATCATGATAACGTGCTCCAGTGAGCGTAGGTGGAAGAACATGAGGCCCAATCAAGACATCACCAACAATTCCTGCCCAAACGTTCACAGACAATCTGTGTTGATGACGTGATTTCACAATTGCGTGCGGATTCTCGTCAGCCCACACAACTTGATTGTGAAAATTTACAATTTACATTCAAAGAGAAGTAATAAAATGAGCTCCAACATGGAAATTAAGCGTTTCCGGACACATGTCCACCTAACATATTTTCTTTCTTTGTGTGTGAGGAATGATTCCTGAAAGTTTGGCCGTACCTTTTTGTAACACCCTGTAGAGATATGTAAACACTCAGACGACTGCACTGCGGTCGGCAAAGCCTATATACGACAGCAGGTGTCTGGTGCAGGCGTCAGATCGGTTACTGCCGGTGGCAGGTTATCACGATTTTGTGAGATCGGTGTTATAGGCGGCGCAAGAGAGAGAGAAGACACAGCATCTCCCAGGTAGCGATGAGTTGGGGGGTTTCCCGTACGACCATATCACGAGTGCACCGTGAATATCGGAATCCGGTAAACGCCAAATCTCCGTCACAACTGCGGCCAGAAAATGATCCTGTTCAATTGTACGTCGGGACTTAACTGCGGGCTCATCAGTCCCTAAACTTACAAACTACTTATAAACTAACTTATACTAAAGACAGCACAAACATCCATGCCCGAGGGGGGTCGGACACACGACGGAGGACGGGGTCGCGCATCGGAGCATAGCTACTCAGTGCGCTCGGCCACTCCGCCGCGGCAAATGATCCTGTAAGAATGGGACCATCGACGACTGAAGAGAATCGTACAACTTGACAGAAGCGCAACCCTTCCGCAAATTTCTGCGGATTTCAGTTCTGTAAAAACAGCAAGTGTCTGCGTGCGAAACATTCAACGCCGCGCGGGAGTGGTCCAGTGATCTAACTAGCATATACAACCGCGCGCTTAGCGAAGGTTGCGTAGCCGAAGAGTGTAAAGTTGCACACGTCACTCCAATATTCAAGAAAGGCAATAGGAGTGACCCGAAAAATTACAGGCCTGTATCATTGACGTCAGTTTGCAGCAGGATGTTAGAACATATACTTTCCTCAAATATTATGAACTACCTCGAAGAGAACGACCTATTGCCCAATAGTCAACATGGATTTAGAAAACATCGTTCTTGTGAAACACACCTAGCATGAGTTTAGGAAACATCGTTCATGTGAAACTCAACTTGCCCTTTTCTCACATGACATCTTGCGAGCCATAGATGAAGGGCAACAGGCAGATTGTGTTTTTCTCGATTTCAAAATGGCATTTGCCGCGGTGGCACACTACGGACTGCTAACGAATATACGAGCATATGGAATACACAGAGTTGTGACTGGGTGGAAGACTTCCTAAGTAATAGAACGCAGTACGTTGTCTTCGAGGGCGAGTGTTCTTCAAAGAGGAGTGTATCGTCAGGCGTGTCCCAGGGGAGTAACGGAGTAACTTGTAATCTGCGGCTGTTTGCTGATGATGCTGTGGTGTCTGGGAGGGTGTCGTCATTAATTGACTGTAATAGCATACAGGATGGCTTAGACCGCGAATAAAACGGTTGTACGACCACGTCTCGAGTATTACTCAAGTTTTTGGGACCTGCAGCAGATGAGTTTAAAGGAAGACATAGAAGCAGTTCAGAGGCGAGCAGCTAGGTTTGTTACTGGTACGTTCGACCAACGCGCGAGTATCACAGAAATGCTCCGGGAACTCAATTGGGAATTGCTGGAGGAAAGATGACGTTCTTTTCGAGAAATTCTGTTGAGGAAATTTAGAGGGCCGGAATTTGAAGCTGACTGTAGAACAATCTTCCTGCCGCCTACTTAAATTTCGCGTAAAGATCATAAAGACAAAATAGGAGAAATTAGAGCTCGTACAGAGGCGTATAGACATTCTTTCTTACCTCGTTCTATTTAGACGTGGAATAGGAAAGGAAATGCCTAGTAGTGGTACAGTGTACCCTCCGCCACGTACTTTACGGCGGATTGTGAGTATATATGTAGATGTAGGTGAAATAACTCTAAAAATGCGCATCGCTCACAAAAATGTGCCAAACTCAAAATGATTATCTTTAAGTAAAACATCAACTTGAACTGAAATCAAACTACCACCATCACCAAGTGATTGGGTGGGGGAACAACTTGGAAATTTTAATATGAACCCCCAGTTTTCATTTCAGATTCGGATTTCTCGCCAAAAAATACCTAGGGGTTGCTTGACGCTTCATTTTCTAGTTGGGGTAGATGGCGCTGTATTCGCAAAAAAGTAAGTAAATAAATGAATAAAAATAAGAATAAAAACCTTTCCCGGTTATTCTCGAGAAATTATCCATTAGATTGAAATATAAAGAAACATCTGTTGAGTGAGTCTTAGGAAACGTACCTAACGATACGCCTACGTTCTACTGAGAGTTCGCAAAGTGAACTGCATTTTATCATGGCCGCAGTAGCATTGCCGTATTACACCGCCAGGTACCACATAATACCGCGAATAGAAATAAGTGGACAACATTCATGGATGGTGCAACCTGTGCTATTCTTTCAACAGGGCTGTAGTACGTTTCTTTGATCTGTATTTTTCTAGAGATTCTAAGACAGTTATCCGCCTCTTGTTAATAGTTTGCCAACTTCATCACCGCTCCGTGTCTAGAAGGATTATAAGTTGAACACCGTTGCGTGTCTTGCCTTACATTAATGAAAAAGTAAGTTTCATTGTACGGTTTACCTGTATTGTTTCGGGACGTATGATACATCATATTTTACCGATTACAGCGCCATCTACCATGAATACAAAATAATTTGTGGAGAAAACACTAGGTATTTTTTGGCAAGGAATCCGAATCTGCAATAAAATGGGGGTTCCTATTTAAAATTTCAAAGTTGCCCCTTCCACTGACGGGGTGGGGGTTGTGGTTTGATTTCCCGCTTGGAGATATTCATTTTGTGTTTGGGACATTATTGGGTACGATGCGTGCTTTTCGAGTTATTTCGGTTTCTGAGATTAAATGGAACGCCCTGTATATGCCGTCAGTTAAGCCGATAGCTTCATTACATCAGCGTCATGCAGCTCTGCGGTAATGCCAGTGAAATGTCCTGCAGTGCAGCAGTCTATCACAACTGTAGGCTCGACTGCTGCACGCTGTAGAATAAAGCAACGTCTGCAGTACAAAACCTGAAGGGCACAGAGTATGTGTCACAACACACCTGACCCTGTATTCATCTAGCTCAGTCTCGCAGCCATCAGTCGGGTTAACCGAGCAGCTACAGTTACGTTATATTGACCTTCATCTTGGCAACGCTGTCTACGAACCACCGACTAGCTCTGATGGTACCGGCATTACCGGCCGCGGTGGCCGAGGGGACTGAGGCGCTCCAGTCACGGTCTGCACGGCCACTACGGTCGGGGGTTCGAATCCCCCCTCGGGAATGGATATTTGTGCCGTCCTTAGTCTTAGTTAGTTCATAAGTAGTTTGTAAGTTTAGGGACTGATGACCCCGTAGTTAAGTCCCATAAGCTATACAAGCATTTGGTACCGGCATTCCAGCTGGCACCACCATTGCGAGGTATGTCATTGGGCGTCGTCGTGCTACACTCCAGATAGCCTTACAGAGTCCTGTGTTGTTCAAAATGTTCAAATGTTTGTATAGCTTATGGGACTTAACTACGGGGTCATCAGTCCCTAAACTTACAAACTACTTATGAACTAGCTAATCCTAAGGATGGCCGAGGGGGGATTCGAACCCCCGACCGTAGTGGCCGTGTAGAGCGTGACTGGAGCGCCTCAGTCCCCTCAGCCATCGCGGCCGGCAGTCCTGTGTTGGATTTGACGGCCTGCAAACTGCACCAGACAGGCGTAAGCTCGCTGTGCCGCGGAGAGAACACCCATCTTTGTGTCAACAAGATGACGCTCGCAGTCAGTCATCATTACGCTGTGTCAGTATTCTAATAGCTGAACGCAGGCCGGCCATAAAACTGGCTTGCGAGCCATCCGTCCTGCCCCTGCCCCTGCACGCCGCTGAGCTGACCGACCGGGATCCTTGGAGGAATAAATCGCAGAGTTTGCCGCATAGATGGCACAACTGCCGCGCACGGAACGCAAGACCGGCTTTTATACTAGGTTTCATATTATGCTGTACTAGGAAATTCGAAAAACTGAATCCATATATCGTGAAAAACTTCATTAGTTTTATTGACTGTTGGTACATCAGAAAAAGAAATAGAACAAGCCAGTGGCGCAGCCAGGTTTTAGTTCTGGGGGAGGGCATTTTTTAAAAATAAATCCTATCTAATTTATTGATGTATGACTTATTTTTACACTTTTTGTAATTTAACCAATTATACTACGAAAACAATTGCACGAGAAATAAAATGAGTAGGCTCGCATTAATTTGAAAGTGGAAGAGGAGCAACGTGGTGGAAATGAAGTTGCTATAATCAGCTCGTAAAATAATTAAGCAGCTTCAATGTTACTAGCCAAAGAGAAAGGTCTTTACAGTTTAATTAACATGAGACTATGTGTAAAAATTGCACTAAAATAACACTATTGTTGTTTATAAGATTACACACAATGCCGCCGCTAACCTGCTAAGCAGCGGGTCCGCCGCATACGAACAATCGGCTCGTAACTTGAGCATAGCAGTAACTATAGCAGCAGCATCAAAGCTGGTCGCGGCGGCATTAAAACCGCTCACATTAACAGCAGCACACGTTCTCCGTGGCGGCATCACGTTGGCGACCCATTGTTACGTTCACTTGTGCTTGCCAAATTATAGTTACGTTGTGATCAAATGTTCAAATGTTTGTTAAGCTTATGGGACTTAACTACGGGGTCATCAGTCCCTAAACTTACAAACTACTTATTTACTACCTTATACTAAGGACGGCACAAATATCCATGCCCGAGAGGGGATTCGAACCCCCGACCGTAGTGGCCGTGCAGACCGTGACTGGAGCGCCTAGTCCCCGCGGCCACCGCGGCCGGCTACGTTTTGATTTATTACATGTGTACTATTTCAAATTTCCGATGCCGACCTGTTAAAAAAAATGAAAACAGTAAAAAATAATAACATTAAAAAAATGCAAGGTGTTGGATTGGGGGGGGGGGGGGGGTTCAACCTCATTATTCCTCTCCCCGTGGCTGCGCAACTCGCCACTGGAACTAGGAGACGGTCTGACAAGTTTATTTATTTTATTTGTTTCTTATTATTACTGTTTATTGTACTGTGTACTACAAATAAACAGATAACACACTTAATTGAATATTAATCACACTGTCTGATGTTCTACTTCAAGAAAATGTATTACAAATATGAGAATATTGTGAAATGTATCGAAAAAAATCAAACAAAAATTTGTCATGATGGAGCTCCGAACCTGTATCAATGGTTTTTCGGTCCAAGCCCTGGACCGCTCGCCCGGCGACGTCGCTCGGAAAGATCCTCATGTTTACGACTACCCAAGCTACAGCATAAATCACAAAAACGTTAATCACTAGCATGTCATTAACTTTTGATCCCATATTTTAGTAAAGAATCCTCATCTTCCGACGATCTTTCAGTGTATCCCACTGAAAACGCGATTTTCCATCATCCCAACGCTCCCTGCAAACCACCTTAATCAGTTTAGTTCCCGGTGTAATCAATGGATTGTGACATAACTATTTAGATAGTGAAACTTCACTCTGCAGCGGAGTGTGCGCTGATATGAAACTTCCTGGCAGATTAAAATTGTGTGCCGGAACCGGGACTCGAACCTCGGACCTTTGCCTTTCGCGGGCAAGCGCACTACCGACTGTGCTATCCCGACACGACTCACGATGCCGCCCCACAACTTTACCTCTGCCAGTACCTCGCCTCTTACTTTCCAAACTTCACAGAAGCTCTCCTGCGTAACTTGCAAGACTAGCACTCCTGGAAGAAAGGATATGGTGGAGACATGGCTTAGCCACAGCCTAAGGGTACTGGTACTGGCAGAAGTAGAGTTGTGAGGCGGCATCGTGAGTCGTGTCGGGATAGCACAGTCGGTAGTGCGCTTGCCCGCGAAAGGCAAAGGTCCCAGGTTCGAGTCCCGGTTCCGGCACACAATTTTAATCTGCCAGGAAGTTTCATATTTACATAGTGTTGATAAAACACAACACATACATTTTCATACGGTAAATGGCGTGACACCTTTAATAAATGTATCCTGTGAACAGAAATCTGTTGCTAAGGCAGAATATTCAAAGTGTTTCCATACGGTAAATGGCGTGACACCTTTAATGAATGTATCGTGTGAACAGAAATCTGTTGCTAAGGCAGAATATTCAAAGTGTTCAGGTGTGTGCATTGATGAGAAATTGAATTGGAAATAGCACATTGACGATCTAGTGAAACGTTTGAGTTCAGCAACTTATGCTGTTAGGGTTATTGCAAATTTTGCTGAGAAACATCTCAGTAAATTAGTTTACTATGCCTATTTTCAGTCACTGCTCATGTGGCATCATATTTTAGGGTAATTCATCATAGATCAAAAAAGTATTCATTGCACAAAAGCCTATAATTAGAATAATTTCTGGAGCCCACTTAAGATCATCTTGCAGACAATTATTTAAGGATATATGGATCTTCACAGTAGCTTCACAATATATACGTTCTCATATGAAATTTGTTATTAATAACCCAACGTGATTCAAAAGTAATATCAGTGTGCATAGCTACAACACTAGGAGAAAGGATGAGATACACTATTCAAGGTTAAATCTAACTTTGGCACAGAAGAAGGTGAATTTCGCTGCCACGAAAGTCTTTGGTCACATACCAAATAGCATTAAATGTCTAATAGATAGCCAAGCTGCATTTAAAAATAAATTGAAAGAATTTATGAATGAGGACTCCTTCTACTCAGTAGATGAATTTTTATAAAGAAATAGTACTTTTACAGAAAAAAATAAAGATTGTATGTCATGTAATGATATCTTTTACTAAATTGACACGTTCCACATCATTACGAAATCTCGTATTCATGATCTATAGAAGAAGTATTAATCTAACGTAATCTAATTGCTGGGATTGTATGGGAGGCAGGGCGACACTTGTGCAGTCGTGCATGACTTATAGCTTACGTTAAGTAGGATGAGGCGAGCCATCAGGTTTGCCCCAGCAACCACTGGAAATACTAGTGGACAACGACGAACTGCTGGAACTGGTTGTCTAGAGGGAGCTGCAGCGAGAAGGAGATGTCTTAATGAAAGCTCTGGCAGATATTTAAAAGATGGAAACTTTCTTAATTTAGAAATAAATAATAAATCTCAGTGTTGCTCCCATTAATTATGAAGACATCTACGATGTCAGAAAAATTAGACGCATCTCGTGAACCAACAATAATTTTAATATCTTGAAAACTTAAACCGTTTATGTTCACAATGTATGAATATAGCAATATTACACTTCAAATTACCGACTTTTGAATGCGTCATGGAATTTCAACGAACTTTGTCATAGTCGATAGTTTATTATCTCAGGCTATCATTATCATGAAAGTAACACACTTGTGTCTATTTATTTATGGATTTATTACACTTCTTATATCAATTTTTTATGGAAATATAGTCAGATCATTGTACCCTCCACTGTCAGTCAGCAGTTGCAAGCAGCATGATATGCACCTATTACCCTCATGTTTGTGTTTGTATAACTATTTAATAAATATTTGTCTATTTTATCAGTAACTTTGTGCAGATATTGTGTAGTATAGGTGGTAAAGCTCATGAATGCTGGATTACTCATTTATTTCTTACTGCTAATGAGATTGGCTATGGCAGAAAACTGCTGTGGTCAAGTAAAGTAAGTAAATTTAGAAAAGCGTAAAGTAAGTAAATTTAGAAAAGCGTTCTTAAAGAAGAGAAATTTGTTAACATCGAATATTGATTTAAGCCTAAGGAAGTCCTTTCTGAAGGCATTTGTATGGAGTGTTGCCTTGTATGGGAGTGAAACATGGACGATAAACAGTGCGGACAGGAAGAGGATTGAGGCTTTTGAAATTTGGTGCTACAGAAGAATGCTGAAGATTAGGTGGGTGGATCGCATAACTAATGAGGTACTGAACATAATTGGGGAGAAAAGAAATTTATGGCATACCTTGACTAACAGAAGGGATAGATTGGTAGGACACATTCTTAGACATCAAGGAATTGTGAATTTAGAGTTGGAGGGAAGTGTGTGGGATAAAAATCGCAAAGGAAGACCAAGAGATGGATACAGTAAGCAGATTCAGACAGATGTAGGTTGCCGTTCTTATGTGGAGATGAAGAGACTTGCTCAGGATAGGGTATTGTGGAGAGCTGCATCAAACCAGTCTTCGGACTGAAGACCACAACAACAACAACAACAACAAGTAAAATTCTTAGAAAAAATTCCTGAGAAGAACCCCTTGAGGCTATAAGTACACTTTTATGTCTCGTCTTGGAAGGAGGAGGACTTGTCCAGGTAGCTGAAGTGCTTCGGTTGCGACAGTGTTAGAATCTACGCGCGAAATGGCCGCTTTGTCAGGATTTTAACTGTGACAAGGGCTAATGAGTGCTAGTTTAAGAACTCTAACTTTTTCCGATTTCATTACGGAATTGTAACTGAACAGTGTTTCTACACAAGAATTTACGAGTGTTGATACGTTATTCGTCGGACTAAGACTTGAGCTGATTTTCATTTAGTAATGTGTGATCGCAAAATTGGCTTAGTTTCTGAGCATATTCAATGATTACGTATTTGTGGAGTTTGCTATCATTCTTATAAAGCTGATAACGCATCTGTTCTGCTAGTTTTATAGGGTTTATTTCTGTCTTTCACTTTTGGTTTTATAGGACCACTTCCTATAGTTCAAAACATGTGTTCGAATAAATACTACTCAACAGAGTTATCTGGATTTGCCTTCATCACTTGCAAACATTAGAATAAATCCGCTTTTATTAATTAATCAATTATCTTTATTATATATTTCATTATTGTTTCTCAAATGTTAGCTTATGCATAGAGTGTTTGACTGTATGATCACAGGTACAAAGTACTATTTGCAGCTATATTTGCTGGACATGAAAGCAGACGTGTACGGTTCGACCATGAGACTACATAATGCCATATTTTTGACCAGGGCCCAATACGTGTAAGTTGTGTTTGGTCAATATAGCACATTGAAAAAATCATTCTGATGACAAGGCTGCAAAATATTTTTATTTGTTATATTCTACCGGTTTCGGCAGTTGCTGCCATCAACAGGAAATCAACAAAATATTTTACATCAGAGCCAATAAGGTAACATTTTTTTGGGTACAACGACGTCTAATTTACAATAAAATATTGTGATTGTTTCTCAAAGCCCTTCCATTTTACATCATGTTGTAGGAATTCCTTTAATTAATTTTTAACTATTACAAATAAAATAAGGAAATTCTTTCGTTACAGACTCTAACACACAGTTTCCAACTGTAATACTGTTCTTATCGTGTTGAACTTTAGAAAAGTTTGCCACACGGGAATGGCATCGTTGTCTAAGGCGTCATGCTACGGATTGCGCGGCTGCTCCCATTCGGAGTTCGTGTTCTCTCTGTGGCTTTGGTGTGTGTGTTGTCCCTGTAATAAGTTAGTTTAAGTAGTTTGTAAGTCTAGGGACCGATGACCTCAGCAGTTTGGGCCTTAGGTTTACAAACATTTCATTTACACAGGTTGTGACGGTGTCCTGGGTGTATCCATTCAGTAATATAGATCACAAGAAAACAGAAGTTGATATATCAGTTACTATCTCAACAATAGATATGTGTTGTTTACTATCGGTTTGTCGCACTCTATCAGCGTTTCTTTGCGTACAGCTCAGGCTAAGAGAATGTAAAAAGCACAGGAAACCAGGCCACCCGATAACGACTGCATGATAAAGAATCTTATCACCAGGAGGCTCTCTCGGTCAGGGTTACGTAGGAGCAAATATATGCCGGCCGCGGTGGCCGAGAAGACTGCGGCGCGCCAGTCATGGCCACTACGGTCGGGGTTCGAATCCCCCTCGGGCATGGATATTTGTGCCGTCCTTAGTATTAGCTAGTTCATAAGTAGTTTGTAAGTTTAGGGACTGATGACCCCTTGGTTAAGTCCCATAAGCTATACAAACATTTGAACATTTTTGAGCAAATATATGGCTCCTGCATCATTTTGAGTTTGCATTCAGATTGTCGGATGCTGAGCTTGTTCCTATGTCCGTCTCAGAAACACAACACAGAAACTGTTCAAACACGAATGCGCAGAAAACGCGTTTACGGAATGCCAGACCAGATATGTGAATTAATTCGAAATTACGAAACACATCGTTATTAGTAGATACTAGATAGTAATCGTGTTATGTGAAGGTAATGTCGAGGAATTATTATGAGCTCGTTGTTATTCACTCTATACATTAATGAAATTTTGGGTGACGTTGGGAGTTTCGTGTGGCTGTTCACGGTAAAGTTTGTAGTACATACGTGAGTACTAACGCAAGAGAATTCGAGCGGTGTGCAGGAAGACATAAAGTAAAGAAATTTACTATAGTGTTGTTGTGGTCTACATACCGCAGACTGGTTTGATGCAGCTCTCCACGCTACTCTAGCTTGTTTAAGCCTCTTCATCTCCTAATGAAAACGGCTACCAATATCCATTTGAATCTACTCACTCTACTTGTCTCCCTCTGCGCGGGAGCTGATGGCCATAAAGCTCCAATAGTAACAAAAATAATTCCGTCTGCGGTTTTTGCCCCTAACCCTATCCTCTAATTCTAAATTGACGATTGCTTTCTGTCTCAGTGTGTCCTACCAATCGACCCGTACTCTTAGTGAAGATATGCCACAAAATTCTTTTCTCCTCAGTCCCGTTCAGTACCTTCACATTAGCTATGCGATCTACCCATCTAATCTTCAGCATCTATCTGAAGCACCACATTTGAAAACTTCAGGTATCTTCCTCTCTGAACTATTCATTTTACAATCATTTGAACATTTTCCTCTTGCCCATTAATTTGTTAATTGTGTTATGATAGTTCTCGATAAACTTATGAGGAATCTAAATTTGGAGGGTTGATAAAATGTCTCATAAAGTGGTGGTTGTAACTGAATTAGCTAAGTTAGTATGAGTCCCCCAAGAATTGGACAAGCCGATCGAGAGTGACCGAGCGCAGTAAGGCGCCTTGCTGCGTTGTGCGCGTCTGTTCCCCGACGGAGATTCGAGGGTGTGTGTGTGTGTGTGTGTGTGTGTGTGTGTGTGTGTGTGTGAGTGAGTGTGTGTTGTCCTCAGTGTAAGTTAGTTTAAGTAGTTTGTAAGTCTAGGGAGTGATGACCACTGCAGTTCGGTTCCATAGCTTAACGAACATTTGAATATTTAGAGTCGGACGAAAAACTCACACCTAGAGGGCTGGTAATTAAATAACATTCGCATTGATAATGGCGTCGTATTTTTGTAATATACAACATATAGAGTTCGAAGAGATGACTTTTGTGTTGGCGCAAACGCATTGGTAGTGAATTTCGGCATCAATATGTAATTGTAAGTAACTGTTTAACAGTGAGTAACATGGCGGGACAAAGCTATCCCCCCAAATGGTAAAACCACAAATGTCACATTGCGCGGGATACACCACATGAAATTTGCCAGTATGTGGAAGCAGCACGCAGAGCAGTAGTCCAAAAACACACCCAGAGACTCTTTGATTCAATAGTGAGGCATGTAGCAGCGGTCATAGACACCAATGGCGGCCACAACCAAAACTGATTTTATCTTCCTCACATCACACGAGACTTTCCTCTGTATAACGCGTTATCTATAAAGCTGTGATGTCTCCTGTTGCTCTTCGTGTTGCATTTACGATGCCTTGCAGTCTATTTTTCACGTGCGACGCACTTTGTTCAAATGTTCAAAAGTTAGTAGTGCTTAATGGGCTTAAACGTGCTCCGCGCGGAAGTAGCCGAGCGGTCTGGAGCGCCACGTTACGGATCGCGCGACATCCAGCGTCGGGGGTTCGAATCCCCCTCGGGCATGGATGTTAGTGCTGTCTTTAGTATAAGTTAGTTCATACGTAGTTTGTAAGTTTAGGGACTGATGGACCCCGCAGTTAAGTCCCATAAGCTACACAAACATTTGAACTTAACTGCGGGGACATCAGTTCCTAAACTTACAAACTACTTATGAACTACCTTATACTAAAGACGACACAAACATCCATGACCGAGGGGGATTATACCCCCGACTGGGAACGGTCTTAATGCACTCGGCCGCTCCGCCGCGGCAGCACTTTGTTAAGGAGTAGGCTTACGAGTGTTCACAGGAGTAATATCGCGCAATGAGACGGAAACTCGATGGACTAGCTAGAAGGAACGTTTCAGAGCTACGAAGGAGCAAAGTAAAATTAACAACGAATGTTTTGATGCCGCGCGGCAGTAGCCGCGTGGTCTAAGGCATCTTTCTACGCACAGGGCGGCGACTCCCGCCGGAGGTTCGAGTCGCACCTCGCGTATTTTTGTGTGTGCTGTCCTTAGAGTAAGTTAGTTTAAGTAATTTGTAAGTCTGGGGACTGATGACCACAGCAGTTCGGTCCATCAGGTTTACAAACATTTGAACGTTTTGAATGTTTTGACAAAGCTCATATAAATTATTCACGCAGTTCAGATCCTAAATAACAGGAAAATTGGCGTAAACAACTTTTTAAAAGTGTACACTCACATTCCGAAAAACAACAGCTTGAAATACTAGAGATAAGAGCGTCAAACTCATAAGACATGTCTGTATATTAGCATCCGTTGCTGAAATGATCAACATTTGATCCATGTCTGGCTGCGGGTTCAAGGTCAATATCGATATCACGACGCAATACCACCTTCCGGTGAAATGAGCCTGCAGCTTTCGTTGTCGTTGTAAACTAAAGTTAAAGGATCAACGTCACTTGCGCAGACGTTCAAGATGCTTGAAAGACATGCGCGAACCGTACCATCAAATCAACTAATTCTAAAGAGGGCGCATTACTGGCATGAGAGAATGTGATATATGGGACGACGTGTTTCGGCAGTAAAATGCTGTGTGCAGAATGGTTGACGGAAGACCGTAGAACACGACGAGCTGGGTCAGGGCGCATCACCCACACAACATGCAGAGAATATCGACACCTGATGCGAATGAGATTGATGAACAGATCTCCGTCCCCCTCGGCTCTGGCACAGCAGTGGAACACATCGTACACTATCAAGGGTAACAGTCCATCGCCGTTCACAAAACATTGGTCAGTTGCAGAATTTTGGAACACATTTTATATTCGAGTATTATGTCATTTCTGGAGACCGGAAATCTCCTTTGTAGGAATCACCATGTTTTCCGAAAGCAACGATTATGTGAAACCCAGATCGCCCGATTTAACCAAGAAAACACGAGAGCAGTTGATACAGGATCCCAGGTAGACACCGTGTTTCTTGAATGCGCAAGGCGTTCAATCCCTTTCGCAGTCCCCTTTCGCAATCCCTGAAAAAAGTGCATGTATATTGAATATCAGACCTACTGTGTGTTTGGGTGAGGCGTTTCTAGTTAACAGAACGCAGCACGTCATCCTCAACGGAGAGAGGTCTCCAGACGCTAAAGTGATCTCAGGCGTCCCCCAGGGAACTGTCATAGAACTGTAGCTTTTCACTACATAAATAATAACCTCGTAGATAACACCGTAAGTTCCATGAGGCTGTTTGCGGATGATGCTGTAGATTGTCGAGAAGCCGCAACACTGGAAAAGGGGAGCGAAATGCAGGAGGACCTGTTGCGTATCGACGAATGGTGAAGGGAATGGCAGTTGACCCTCAGCATAACCAAGCGTAAAGTGCTTCGTTTACATAGAAAAGAAGATGATTCACAGTGTAACTATGCAATACCAGGACACACACAGGAAGCAGTTACTTCCACAGAATAACTGGGAGTAGCCATGAGCGCCGATTTGAAATGGAACCACCATATGAAATCAATCGTGGGTAAGGCAGATACCAGACTAAGATTCACTGGAAGAATTCTCAGGAAGTGTAGTCCATCAACGTAACTTGTTCGGTCAGTTAATAGAAGACATAGAGAAGATCCAGCGGAGAGCAGCTCGCTTCGTTACTGGTTCATTAGAAAGCGCGAAAGCGTCACACAGATGATTAAGAAACTCCAGTGGCCGACGCTGAAAGAGAGACGTTCTGTATCACGATTGGGGCTTCTGTCAAAGTTCCGTATATCTCGCGAAGAGGCCACAGGAATAAAATTAGAGAGATTAGGGCCCACACGGAGGCATAAATTAGGCAATCATTTTTTCCGCGAACCATACGCACCTGGAACAGGAGGAAGTGACAATGGTACGCAAAGTACCCTTCGCCACACACCGTGAGGTGGCTTGCGCAGTATGGATGTAGATGTAGGTGTAGGTGGTCATAAGGCTGCGCCTGTTCAGACTACTTGGACGGCATTTCTGGAAACAGCTACTTTACGGTACTTGTAAAAGTTAGTACAGACATACATTCTTGGGCAGATGCAGGAGGAAAAACACGCGATAAGCAAGACGGGCGAGGTGATAAAATGTCAACGTAGAGACAAAGCGACGCAGTGTTTCAGACGTGTGAAGTTACGTGACAGGAGCCGTGACAACACATGTAGAGCGCGTGACAGCCCGCACGCGATATGGCTGGGAGGGCTCAGGAGGAACACACACACTTCACCAACTGCCTGTGATACTGAAACGCTGCAGAAGGGTTACGCCTTTGTAAGGAGCAAGCATTATTGATGCCCCGTTTTTTGAGATACCAACAAATAATGTACATTCTATTTGATATCATATTTTCCACGAGCAGGTCACAATGCTCTAAAAGTATATTTTCCTGTCCTAATTTTTATTACATAGTATCGGAAAAATAATTGTAAGTAAGTCTCTCAAAGGACAAACGCACTTATATTGCTAAACTGATTTTATTGTAAATCCTTGTACTTAAGTCTGTCATGATAAGTGAAGTAGAGAGATTCTGTTTTATTTCTTCTACTATAAACATAATGTATGGCAGTAATGAAGGATTTCCAGACAAATTAACCATTAAAGTTTTGTAATTGTATTGTAGGGAGATATGAGTTGAATAATAATTTCTTTTTAGATACTGAATATGCAGATCTGAACGAAGAATGAACTGATTCGGCTACTTTTTCTTGATATTACTTTTACCCAAGAACTTTTCTTCACTACGTTTCTCTGCTACGTATGATTCCTGCGTATTTTATGTGTGATTTGCAGTTTATATGATCAAGGATTTTATCATTTTGCAGCATTAGTAGAAACAAAACTTAAAAAAGCGTTTTCGATACTCACACATACGTTCACCATCATCTGAAAACACTGTGCTTGCCAAGTTGTTGACACTTACAGCCACGGCTTAGGCTTTTATTAATTCTGAAAGCATGATAAACATAAATCCTACTATTATTTTGAAGCCTACTGCAACTCCCATCCCGAGCTTAGGACTTCTCACAGTTTTCAGACCCCGAAAATTCATTATCTTCCTCTTTGTTAACAACATCATTACAGTTGTCGTTTTTAGATTCGCCATCTGTTCTAACTCTTTCACTGTCAGTATTAGTATCCTGGCTGCAAATGTTTGCACGCGTCTTTCGTGGGCACGAGAGAACGACGGAACGGCGCCCAGCGTTGAACTTCAGGTGCGCAGCTCACGCATCTCTGCGATAAGAATGATAAAAATAGCACACTACTTGATACGCCAGCTTCCAGAAACGAATGGCGGAGCTTAGGACGATTCACTTTAAAATCTTTTCAAAGCATTAAATATTTAAAGCTTTTTCCAAACTTGTTGAACAAACAGGTTAATAACAATAGCGTATTCATAGTTTCCGTGTACTGCTCCGCAAATTCAAATTAAATGTAAATTTGTACGTATCTAGTGAGTAGGAAATAAACATCCCTGGTTGGGATGGGTATTTTAAAATAAGAGGAGGAGATAGTTTAAGAAAGAAAGTGAAATTCGGCCAACATCTCCCCCCCCCCTTCTGCAAAACTCAGCCGGCCGCGGTGGCCGAGGGGATTGAGGCGCTCCAGTCACGGTCCGCACGGCCACTACGGTCGGGGGTTCGAATCCCCCCTCGGGCATGGATATTTGTGCCGTCCTTAGTTGTAAGTAGTTCATAAGTAGTTTGTAAGTTTAGGGATGATGACCCCGTAGTTAAGTCCCATAGACTCTACAAACATTTGAACATTTTTTTGCAAAACTCACAGAATCCCGGGCCATTTGTTCCACAATAATCGAGTCATGGAGCACACGTTTTCGATAGGCGAGGGATCGAGAGAAGAGCGAGGACAAGGCAGCAGTGCAGTCCGATAGGTGAGGAAGAAGTCTTGAATACTGCGTCCATGTTGGTTGCGCGTTGTTCTGTTGCAATGTCGCCGTCGGCAAGGTCCAGAGGCATGGGTGGGACAACAGATTCCAACACTACCAAACTGTAACGCTGTCTGGTCAATGTCCGGCATTGCGTCCTAGTATGACGTGAGAGTGGAATCTGAAACCACAACATAACATAATACCCGATGCAAGAAATGCATAAGGCAACAGTTCAACACTCTCTCAACACGAGGCCTCAATACTCTAATCCGCCCGTAAATTCAACTAAATACCTAGGAATTACAATTACGAAAAACTTAAAATGGAAAGAACACATGGAAAATATTGTAGTGAAAGCGAACCAAAGGCTACGTTTCATTGGCAGAATACTCAGAAGATGTAACAGTTCTACTACAGAAACCGCCTACACTATACTTGAGCGTCCTATATTGAAGTATTGCTGCCCATTTTGGGATCCCCATAAATTTGGACTGATGGATGATATAAAAAAAAGTTCAAAGAGAAGGCAGCTCATTTTGTATCATCACGATACAGGGGAGAGAGTGTCACGGAAATGATGCACGAGTTGGGGTGGAAATCATTAAAAGAAAGGGGCTACTAGTTACGGCGATATTTATTTTCGAAATTACTGGCACCAACTTTCTCTTCCGAATGCGAACATAGGAAAACATGACCATCTTCTTAAAATAAGAGAAATCAGATAAAAAACGGAAATATTCAGGTGTCCCTTTCTCCCGTGAGCTATTAGAGAATGAAACGGTAGAGAAATATCATAAGAGTGGTTCGATGAACCCTCCGCCTTGCACTTAAATGTGATTAAGGGAGTATTTATGTAGGTGTAGATCGTGGCAGTGGCGAATATATTGGCGAAGGGGGGGGGGGGGGAGCGGACAAGACTAAAAATGTTCAAATGTTTGTACAGCTTATGGGACTTAACTACAGGGTCATCAGTCCCTAAACTTACAAACTACTTATGAACTACTTACGAACTAAGACGGCACAAATATCCATGCCCGAGGGGGGATTCGAACCCCAGACCGTAGTGGCCGTTCAGACCGTGACTGAAGCACCTCAGTCCCCTCGGCCACCGCGGCCGGACGGACAAGACTAATGTGAATATAAGTTAAGTAATTTTAATTATACACTCCACGATATTTTGCATCAGTTTTACTACTCATATTCACAGGATAATTTGCCTTGAAGCTCATTTTACTTTACCGAGATCAAACTGTTTTATTGTTGACATGAAATCATAAAAATATAGCAATTTTTTCGTTAAATAAATAATTTTTTTTTTGGGGGGGGGGGGATCGAGAAGCCTCCTTGCCCCCCCCCCACCCTCCCTTTATTTATCGTGGTGATCCAGGCAGAATTAGGATTCGTCGATAAAAACAATGTTGTTCCTTTTGGTTGTTAATGCCAGTCGTTCATCAAATTCAAATGTTTGTAAATCTATGTGACTTAAATATTGCGGTTATCAGTTCCTAGGCTTACAAAGTACTTAAACTAACCTAAGAACAACACACACCCATGCCCGAAGGAGGACTCGAACCTTCGACGGGGAGCAACACCCCGCTCCACAGAAGGCGCCTTAGAGCGCCCGGCGCTCATCGCATCATTGCCAGAGCAAAAAGCCTGTGGCGTTGACTCACTGGTAAAAGCAGCAAAGGACGCCTAGCGTCACGTGCGCTCTGCCCCGGACACTGCTTGTGAAATAAAATAAACTTGTTGTGATGGTTGGTGATGTAACAGAGCGATCCCCCACCTTCTATCAGGATAAGGAACAGAGACAGGATGAAAACGGTTTTATTTGGCTGCATTAGAGGATTCAAATAATTCAACGGAGGCAAGCGGAAATTTGTACTGCATCAAGATTCGAACGCGGGATACCCACTTTGGACCATCGGTCGTCTTAACCGTTGGTTATCCGAGCACGTCTCCCGTCCACCCCAAACTCCCACGAGTTGGGAATAGTGCCCCTACTGTTAATGGCCCTCATATGCTCGCCAAACCAGATTACCGCACGAGGTAGAAGGATTCTTACAGCACATGCGGTGACGCCGTCATTGCACAGACATACGATTCACCTCTGACATGCACACAATACGAGTATGCCTGCTATTACGTGTAGTGGTGCAATCGGTTCCGTCTGTCCGTCGTTACCTCGCAATTATTCCAGTCAACAGTTCTTCCTTCGTCGAACTCCGCGTCCATGAATTGTGCCTCCACTGAAATGCTAACTCCGTGCCTTCTCGCCGTCACGAACGTGCTTCGAATGTTCACCTAATTCGGACGCTTCCGTTATTACTATTGCAGTCTGGGTGCCCAGAAGTGTAATTCAGAGAGATATTTCTCCGTATACCTCCTCCGAAACGTCTGTTGGTTGGTGTACCTGGATTATTTCTGTGTAATGCTACACACATTCAGTCGCGCAATTATGATTTGGTTCTGGGGTGGGGCAAATTTTTTAAAAATAAAGCCTATTGAATTTATTAATCTACGACTTATTTTTACAGTTTTTATAATTTAACCAGTTATACTACGAAAACAATTGCACAAGAAATAAAATGAGTAGGCTCGCATTATTTTGAAAGTGGAAGAGGAGGGTGGGAATGGAGCGTATATAATCAGCTCGTAAAATAATGAAGCCACTTCTTTTTTACTAGCCAAAGAGAAAGGCCTTTACAGTTTAATTAACATGTGTAAAAATTGAACTAAGAGAACACTGTTGTTGTTCATAAGATTCCACTCGGCGGCGCCGCTGACCTGCTAAGCAGCGGGTCGCCGCATATGGACAAACCGCTCGTAACTTCAGCATAGCAATAACAATAGCAGCAGCATCAAAGCTGGTTGCGGCGGCATTAAAATCACTCACAGTAGCAGCATATCAAATGTTTAAATGTCTGCAAAGCTTATGGGACTGAACTGCTTATGGGAATTAACTGCAGTGTCATCAGTCCCTAAACTTACAAACTACTTATGAACTAACTTATACTAAAGGCAGCACAAACATCCATGCCCGAGGGGGATTCGAACCCCGGACGGGGAACGGCCTCGCGCATCGGAACATAGCGCCTCAATGCGCTCGGCCACACAGCCCCGGCAGTAGCAGCAGCACACGTTCTTAGTGGAGGCATCACGTTGGCAACCCATTTTCACGTTTACTTGTGTTTGGCAAATTATAGTGACGTTCTCATTTATTACATGTGTCCTATTTCAAATTGCTGGTGCCGACCTGTTTAAAACACATAAAAATGAAAACAATAAAAAATTATAAAATTAAAAAATCTTTGGGAAGTGCTGGGGGGGGGGGGGAGCTTCAGCCCCATTAGCCTAAAGTAGTCACGACTTCTGTGCCCCAACGGAGGTGGCGCCGTGCTTAGCACATTGGACCCGCGTTCAGAAGGATAACATTTCGCTAATCACTTTGTTGTCGATCGACGTTTAACATTGATCTACCTTTCTTCCTTCCTTTTTCTTCTTAAAAGGGACCAAACTATTGTGGCCATTGGTCCCTACACTTACAAACGACTTAAAATGAAATCTATCCATACCACTAATAAATGCCAAGAGACTTGCAGATCAGTTCACTGGTTTGGAAGATGAGCACCGTAAACATTCTATATTATTGCCAACCGTTTATAGTGTTCTCCTTTATCTTTGTCCTTCTACAATGGGTTTTCGCATTATTTGTTTTAGAGGGTGGCTGGATGCCCTTCATGTCTACCCCAATTACCTCCCGCCTCCCCGCCCGGAAGTAATTAAGTGCTCCCATCTATCTGGTGCAGTGCCAGACTACGAGTCCATAGGCCCTTGGTTTGATCACCGGTCAATCCTGCGATGGACTTATCTGTCACTTATCATTTCTTTCTCCTTTGTCTATTTTGATTGATGTGAAAATGCCGAGCTGCAAGGTTGTTCGGAAACCATGTCAAACTGCAGATCCCCTATAATTGTCTTGGTAAGAAAGTTGATAGATCGGAGGAAAGCAACGGCGCACCACCTAGAAAAGCTCTGAGCATTGTGGTGTTCAATCTCCGGATTGTTAGCTGCTTTACCTTTTACCTTTAGTCGCTATCCAGCACAGACCATAGTCAGAAAGACGAGAAAGTTAACTTAGGGCTTTGGTATGCCATACGGAGTGGCGAAAAAATTAATACCAGTCCGTCAGATGGCGTTGTCAGAAACATATCAAAAGATTGATTGTCTTATTCAAGGTTATGCGGCTATATTGTAGCATTCCACTGACAAAGTCTCAGGTAAGAACTACTATAAAGTACATAGGAATAACCATGCAGAGCGATGAACAGTACAATTACCACAAATAACATTTGTAGCAAAACAGATTATAGAAAGTAATTCGATGTAACAATCTTAATGGAACGTACTTCATCCGTGCTCTTAACTGACTGGATTCATCGAAGATGAAGATCTAACGGACAGCGATAAGTTTGGATCGTTGAACTGCCATGTCGTTACATGTATCGCAGTCAAAGGTCAGTGGCAGAAGCTACGAGAGATGTGTTACGCTGTACGGAAAACTTTCACACTACTGTGAACACAGACATTCTGAGAAGACTCAAGGAAAATATTACTTCCTCCCATACACATTTCGCTAATTTATGAGTATATCAAAGAAATTAGAGCTCATATGAAGGCCAATGAGGGGTCGAAAGTATCAAATGTTTTTAAATCTATGTGACTTAACTACTGTGGTTATCAGTCCCTAGGCCTACAAACTACTTAAACTAACTTACACTAAGGACAACACGCACCCATGCCCGAGGAAGGACTCGAACCTCCTAAGGGGAGAAACGAGCTCCACGGCAAGGCTTCTTAGATCGCTCGGTTATTCCATCACGGCGACAAGTATCAAACATAGGTGTTAATTTCAGGAAGAGACTACTGAAAAAATGTACATTTGGAGCACATCATTATGTGCAAGAGAATCATGGACGATGGAAAAACGAGAATAAGGAAGAATCGAGATATGGTGCTATCGAAATAGTCTCATGTTCAGAAAAAAGAACATGTTGATAGATTAGAAATAGCAAGTTCATATCCACAGGACGTGTACATTAGTATGTTCTGTACGAGTGATTCGCAAGTGAACCATATTGGTTCAAGGTCCACACTGCTATCACGGTGCAACTCCATCTGCCGGTAAAATGTGCCTGTTACTCTCGTTGTTGCTACAAACCCAAGGTATTGGATCAGTGTTATTTGAGCGGACGTGCAAGATGCCTCACAGACGTAAGCGCGAACCTTATCGTCAAAGCAGTGAGTTCAAAAGAGGGCGCATTATTCGCATGAGATTATCTGATGCATCCATCTGCCAAATTGCTGCTCCTATGGCACAGCTTGTTTCGGAATTATAAGGGTTGTGTACAGAATGGTTCACGGGAGACCGTAGAAGACGAGACGGGTAAGGTCGCATCACGCAGACTACCCCCTGAGAAGATTGGGATATAATCCGGAGCCGGCCGCGGTGGCCGAGGTGACTGAGGCGCTCCAGTCACGGTCAGCACGGCCACTACGGTCGGGGGTTCGAATCCCCCCTCGGGCATGGATATTTGTGCCGTCTTTAGTCTTAGCTAGTTCATAAGTAGTTTGTAAGCTTAGGGACTGATGACCCCGTAGTTAAGTCCCATAAGTTGTACAAACATTTGAACATTTTTATAATCCGGATGGCATTGGAGAACGTATCTGCGTCCTCGGCAGTGGCGCAACGGTTGAGCAGTGCAACACGGCGTACTCTATCACAGCTGACAATCCGTCGCCGTTTATCACGCCACGGGTTACGTCAGCGTCGTCCACTTATCCTCTTACTTTTGACTTACGCGCAAAACCACGATAGACGAGAACTGTATATGGAACGTCACTGGGCACCGGGATGGCATCAGATAGTATTTGCGGACGAATCCAGGTTTGGTTTGTTTAAAAATAATGGCGCATTGTTAACGATCGTGATCAGAACCCTTTAATCTTATTTCTTTTGCTACAGCTTTCTTACAGAATTTACGACAGAAAAAAGTATTTTGCTTAACCAGTGTTTCGCGTTTCAGACAAGACTCAGATGCGAATTATGCTCATTAAGAAGGCCCCACTGCATACATAAAGCCGAGGCAGAATAGCCGTGCTCACTAAGGTGCCCAGCTGCGGTGTGCGCGGCCTTTCGCCGTCGGGGGTTCGAGTCCTCCCTCGTGCATAGGAGTTTGTGTTGTTCTTAGCATAAGTTACTTTAAGTTAGTGTAAGTAGTTTGTAAGCGTAGAGACTGAAGACCAACGTAGTCAAGTCCCTTAGATTTACAAACATTTGAACAGTTTGTATAGACAGTTTGTAAATAAGTAGACTTTATCGATTTTTTCAGAATTACTATTGTATCATGTTTTCTGGCTGATCTGAAACATTTCTGATCTGAAACTATACTTTGGAAAGTAGGAAGCTAGGTACTGGCAGAAGTAGAGTTGTGAGGAGAGACCGTGAAGCGTGCCGCGATAACGCAGACGGTAGAGCGCTTGCCCGCGAAAGACACAAGTCCAACGTTCGAATCCCGGTTCCGGCAAACAATTTTAATCCTCCAGGAAGTTTCATTTCAGCGCACACTCCGCTGAGGAGTGAAAATTTATGATCTATTTAACACAGAATCAATGTTACAAAAGGAACTTCGTAATTTTAACATTAAATTTCACTTAGACATACGACTTTGTATCACTGAACCCCTAGTTATTTTACGGCTCAAGTACTTCCTCTTGTGACGGCGACCTCCCGAACAAGACTTAGCGACCTCCAAGAGGGGTCGCGACCCGCAGCTCTTTTTTTATTTATTTATTAAAAAAAGAAAAAAGAAAGAAGGATAGCACGACAAATTTTGATGTGCTGTAGAGGATGCAACTAACACGAATCCTTCAAAACCATTCGATGAAATCTGTGGTACAAAGCAGTGCCGTGGCGCTACGCTGCAATGCGCGAGGCCGTTCCCGGTCGGGGTTCTAATCCCCCCTCGGGTGTGGCTGTTTATGCCGTCTTTAGTATAAAGTAGTTCATAAGTAGTTTGTAAGTTTAGGAACTGATGACCTCGCAGTTAAGTCCCTTAAGTTTGACAAACATTTGATCTTACAAAGCAGTAACGTGTGTTTATACACAACATGATGCCACATATACCGAGGGCTTCCTGAAGATAGCCTTCAGCGCACAACGGAAGTAGGGCTATGAAGCACAGGGTGTTTCACGAAAGACGCCTGCCAGGCGTCCGCGGATCGCGCGGCTCCCGGCCGCCGCCACCGCACCCACTGGTCACGGCAGCGCCCGATTCTCGGACTCTATTGTGCCGGAGGCGCATACACCGAGTTAAAGTCTAAAAACCATTGCCACCTGAGTAACCTAACTAGTCATTTCCCAGATTTCGGCAGCCGAAATTCGTCGAGTGTTCGCAAATGTGTTCAAGATATGCCAGGCTGTACTTTCCATAGAGGGACATCATTTTGAATATCTACTGTAAATAAAGGTAAGCTTAGGTTACTCAGATGGCAATGTTTTTAGACTTTAACTCAGTGTATGCGCCCGCGGCACAATAGAGACCGAGAATCGGGCGCTGCCATGGCCGGCGGATGCGGTGGCGGCAGCCTGGCAGGCGTCTTTCGTATGTATGTATATGTAGTAGTCTCTAAAAGCTCTTTCGAATTCATTTGGTCCTGTATCAGAGACAGTGTTCACCTTCACTCCTATGTACGTGCGTTGGGGAAGCCAACATTAGGCCTACTCTCGTCAGACCGACGAGTGCATGACCTGAACAGCTGTGACGCGCTTATTGCGCCAAGCGGCGACGTAAGCGGGCTGTCTGCCAGATGTTACGGCTGAGGTTACCGCAACCATGTGTTTGGCAGGCCGCGGAGTGGAAATAGTCCGCTGACTTCATTCAGAAGGACACAGGGCGCCGCGTCCGCATCACTGACCACTTCTCCTCGGAGTGTTGATCACAGTCGCCTGCGTTTAGTACACTGAACAGCCAAAGACACTGCTATAGGCACGCTTATGCGATCAAAGAGGTATGTAAACACTCACAAGGAAAGTACTTGGGGTCGTACAAACTCAAATACACCAAAATTTTGTGAGAGACAATTTAAAGGCCCCTTATTGCTCTGGTGATACTCCCCCATTTGCAAAATTCTGCAGTCGTCCGTTAGAGGCCTCTGCGGCATTGCACGTTGACCAGCCGGTTAAAAAAAGTAATAATAACAATAATAAAATAATAAAAAAATTGAAAAAAAAATTGTAAAGCGTATGGGACTTAACTATGGGGTCATCAGTCCCTAAGCTTACAAACTACTTATAAACTTACTTATACTAAATGCAACACAAACATCCATGCCCGAGGGAGGACTCGAACCTCCGACGCGGAAGGCCGCGTGATCCGCAACATGGCGCTCCATGACCTGTCGGTACGCTAGTCGGGGACAGTAGGAACGGTTCAGTGTATATCTGAAGTTACGTTTTGTGACGTTATTTGCGTAATGAAGCGTAAGATGGGTCGGCGATTGGTAATCAATCCTGATAATGTATTGCGTTTAGTTGAGATGAAGTTACGAGAAACCCTTCTTCGTGAAGATGGTACTGGTGTAGAAAATGAATCATTCGCGAGTTTTCTGGTATCTATTATCACCATTCCGCCTAAAATAACAAAATCTGCAAAACCTTTGGACGTGTATTTATTCAGGCAATATAAAATATATGCCAAGAGAATAACAGACGTTATTGAACTATGTTCCGGTAATATGCAGCCAAAATTGTATGACAGATTCTTCATCGTGAATATGCACTCTGTCGTTTACAATCAGTTATCTGCGGCAGTATATAGACCAATGCTTCGTTACGCGTGGTAGAACGCTAGCTTCTGGTGGACCGGTGGACAACTTCAAAAGTGTCACTGACTTGGCGTTCAACTCCGATGTTATGGACTGTGCAAATGTGCCCAGAGATCAACTTGCATTTCTTCACTCTGGGGTTTGCAGTCAGTCATACTACTCGGAGCACATTAATTGCATTTCCCATTTACATGTATAGTTAATGTTTCGGAATTGCGTATGACGTCTACAATTACGTCTATAGTTCTATCTAGAGCATTATTGCGGAGTTTTGCTGAAAAACTACACCCACGAGCACATTGAGGGGTACGTAATGATCCCGTAACCAAACGTTCATACAGATATGTTTGTTCGAGCCCTAGTACTTTCCTTGTCAGAAGGCCGCAATGCGCTCGCAAACGCCTATATGAGAGAACAGGTGTACGACGCAGGCGTTACTAGATTACTGGTACTAAAATGGCAGATTATCACAATTTAAGTAAATATGAACGTGATGTTATAGGAGGGATGGCACACAGTATCTCCGCGGTAGCCAAGAGGTGGAGATTTTCCCGTACGACCACTTCGCGAATGCAGCGTGAGCATCGGGAATACGGTAAAACATGAAATCTGCGACATCGCTGCGGCCGGGAAAACGTCCTGCAAGAACGGGGCCGACGACGACTGAAGAGAATCGTTCAGCGCGACAGAAGTGTGACCAACCGCAAACTGCTGCTGATTTCAAGGCTGGGCCATCAACGAGCACAAGGTCCACTCGAGTACCCTTGCAGACTGCACGACACAAAGCTTTACGTTTCACATGGGCCCAGAAACACCGATATTGGGCTGTTGATGACTGGAAACATATCTCGTCTGACGAGTCTCGTTTCCAATCGTATCGAGCGGTTTGAGTGTAGGGGTATGGAGACAACCTCATGAATCCATGGTCTCTGCATGTCAGCAGGAGACTGTTCAAGCAGGTGGGGGCTCTATAATGGTGTGGGCCGTCTGCAGTTCATGTGATATGGCAACCCTGATACTTCTCGATACGACTCTGACGGATGCCACATACGTACGTATTCTGACTGAGCACCTACATCCATTCATACCCTTTGTGCATTCTGATGGACTTGGGCAATTCCAGTAGGACAATTTTTTTTATTTTTTTTTTTATTTTTTTTTATTTTTTTTAATGAGCGGCTCCAGGAACACTCTTCTGACTTTAAACACCTCCGCTGGCCAACAAACTCAACAAACTCCCCAGACACGAACATATTGAGCACACCTGGGATACCTTGCAACGTGCTGTTCAGAAGAGATCTCTACCCCCTCGTACTGTTACTGATTTATGTACAAGCCTGCAGGATGCGTGGTGTCAGTTCCCTCCTGTATTACTTCAGACATTGGTCCAATACATGGCATGTCGTGTTGCGGCAGTTCTGTGCACTCGCGGGGGCCCTACACGTAATTAGGCAAGTGTACCAGTTTATTTGTCTCTACAGTGTATAACGTAACAAAGAGCGGCCTTGACTATTGTTTGTTTGTTAAGCGTGCATTGAGCTTTCCCGCCGCTGTATTAGCGGCTAAATACGCAAGAGAGTTATCATGATTGTTGAAATAGACCATATAAACTAAAAAGTTTTTGCCACACACACACACACACACACACACACACACACACACACACACATGCTCGAGGGAGGACTCGAACCACCGACAACGAACAAGCGCTTGCTGCGCAGCAAGGCGCCTTAGAGCGATCGGCCAATCCACCGCGACTCTCCTTCATCGTTGCCTTGTTCCATTTGTCTAGGATATCTGTGTTGTTAAATGTGTTGAATCAGAGTTAGTAATAGTGGCTAGTCGCGTGTACTTCCTAACGCCACATCTTCCTCTCGGGATTCCTGAACCCCATGCAGAACAAAGCACCGAGAGAGGTGGCGCAGTGGTAACACACTGGACTCGCATTCGGGAAGACAGCGGTTCAAACCCGCCTCCGGACATCCTGATTTAGGTTTCCCGGGATTTCCCCAATTCACTCCAAGCAAATGCCGCGATAGTTCCTTCCAAAGGAATGGTCAATTTCCTTCCACATCCTTATCAAATATCAGACCGAGCGTGTGATCCATCTTTAATGACGACGATATCGACGATACTTTAAACTCCAACCGTCCTTCCTCTTTGTAGCGTTAACTTTCTTAAAGTGAGATATCGTCTTCTGTCTTACCACATCGACTATTTGAGGCGGGACATGGCTGTTAGTCCGATATTTACCAGGTTGCACACGGTAAACAGCCTAAAAACCACATCCAGGATGGCCGGCACACCTACCCTCGTCGATAATCCGCCGCGTGGAGCGGATTCAGTCGACACCGCTAGAGATCAGAGCGCCCAGCCACTCAGATACGCGATCGCGACCTACTCTGTGTGATGTGACACGACAGCGCTCAGGCCTTCCCTTTAGGCGGTGTCGATTCAACACAGCCGTGGTGGAGTGGCCGAGCGTCCTAAGGCGCCTTGCTGCGGAGCGCGCGTTTGCTCGCCGTCGGAGGTTCGAGTCCTCCCTGGTGGTGGTGGTGGTGGTGGTGGTGGTGTGTGTGTGTATGTGTGTGTGTGTGTGTGTGTGTGTGTGTGTGTGTGTGAGTGCGTGCGTGCGTGTGTCCTTAGGTTAGTTTAAGTAGTTTGTAAGCCTAGGAACTGTTAAGCAGTGTAGTTAAGTCGCATAGATTTACAAACATTTGAATTTGATTCAGAACGGGGCCGGCACACTATCCGAATCCTCGAATGGCGTGGTAACGCGCTCTGCTATCTCGGTAGGCATCAATTTGTTACTGATAGGGTAAAAGAAGTAAGGTCCTACGGGATAGGATCTCAAACAAATTACTGTTTCGAAGATTCTTTAGAAATTAAGGCTCAGTACGGTATCCTGGGGGGGAAACCTTCATCAGAGATAACTGTATTGTCAAGAGCTCCCTAGGGAAGTCTGACAGGACCGATGTTGTTCTCGACGTACACACGGGAACTGTAGGATGGATATGACACATTAGCTGACCTAACGTGCTCGAAAAAGTAGTAAGGCTTCAGAATGAGTTCGTTGAAATTTATATTTGGTGCAACGAATGCTGTATTGTGGATAAATTTAAGTTAATCCCGACGGGTACTATTCCTGTAAACTCCTAATGCAATGTAAATGGTGCGCTGCATGGTTCAGTCATGTCTATTAAATGGTCAGGAGGAACGTTGCGAAAAATCTGGAGCAAGTGACATCAGAGGTAAGGAGGTAAGAGGCTGACTACGGTTTATTAGGAGAGTTCTTGGAAGATGTAGATACTTTTTCAGTAGTCCGATTACAAGATGCTTGACCCACATGTTTTTAAGTATTTCTCGATTTTTTGGGATCCGCACCACGTACAATTGAAAGCTAATGTCGAAGTAATTCACAGGCGCGCTACTACATCTTTTATCGGTCGAATCCATCAATAAGGGAGTGTTGCAGAAATTCTCCGCCAGTTTAGACGGACAACCTTGTAGCGGAGATGATTATCTTTCCGAGAAAGGCTATGGATGAAGTTTAGAGGAGCAGCATTTGCGAGGAACTTCATGCGTCCAACGTTAATCTTTCATAAGACTCATACAGGCAAAATCAAAGTAATTAAGGCTCGTACGGAGGCGTACAGATAGTCCTTCCCTCACTCCATTTGTAAGTGTAGCAGATAAAATTAGAGACACGGACTACTCTCTGCAATGTACCGTACGGTGGTTAGAGGAGTACGTAAGTAAATGTAGAAAATAGTAGTCACAGCACTTACTTGCGCTGACTGCTATTTTGTAACGAAAAAGACAAAATTATAATTAGCAAGTCAAACTAGTAAATCGCTCAGATAGCTGCGATCGTTACCACGCCACTATCATGCCTGCGAGAGGTGCGCCGGTTCCGTAAAACAATCCCTCCGATGGGTTAACAACAAGGACGCTTACATGCTTTTTCTTCGTCCAACTATGTCAATACCAGACTGGTAATCATGTCTCACATGTTTAGAAAGGAACGATCTCATGCGTTGTGTAGCACTAGACAAAGCCAGATGAGTTGCATACTTGTCGTTCTACGGTGTAGGGGTAGGGACTGGAAGGCCACCTACAAAAAAAAAAAAAAAAAAAAAAAAAAAAAAAAAAAAAAAAAAAAAAAAAAAAAAAAAAAAAGACGACAAACGTCCAAGGGCGACTTACAATAGGAAGTTTGTCGTGGAGTTAATGAAATTGTAGACGAATTTCTTTATATTCATCCACAACAGGAACTACAACGGAATGGTCAATGTGGTCATCTCAAAACCTGCCGTGATGTTTTTGTCAGTCGTAGTTAAAACCGTCACGTTGATTTTCACCTACTGAAAATTAACGAAAACAGTTGCAATCTGGCATGCGCGTGAAACAGCTTGCGGAGTAGTGCTGAATTATATCGCTCTTTTGTCGCTCTTTCAATGATGTGCAAGGCAGACAACGAATTGGTTAAAAGTAATCATAATATGATCAAGTATTCGAACATAAATACACATTTTAGTTTATCAGTAATGCTTTATTCAAATACGGTAGATATAGAAAAACAAATAAATACGAAGCTTCCAACTCGTCAATATTAATATTATTTCATGTAACGAATGTAAAAAATGAAATATTGATGCAATGTTCCAGACACCCCCCCCACACACACACATATATATTTGTTTAATCAAAACGGATGGCGCAAACTTACATGTTTTATAGTACACGATAATAGAAGCAAAAATGTCCCAGTAAACATAGGTCCGCGAACGAGTCGTTTGCGAGATAATTACAAATGCCGCCACTGACGTCATTGTAAACAGGAAATATTTAAAAAGCGCGGTTATACCTTATCTAAATTTGAAAAAAAAAAAAAAGTTTTTAATTGTTCTTGGGCCAAATACAGCAGAAAAAGCACGTAATGTAAAGCCTGTTAATTATCACGGGACTTGAGTAAGTCATGTTCATTATGCTGTCCACCATTTTCCGCTAGAAGTTGAAACCGATGAACAGCATGTTCCACAATAGACCACAGTGTCTCAGGGGTCACAATGAAAATATGTCACGTAGTACGTGCCTTCAATTCAGCCAAATTCGCTATGTGGGCACTGAACACTTTTCAAATAATCCCACAGCAGAAGTCAGACTAATTGATCGCCGGTGACCTTGGTGGCCAGGCTATAGGAAAATGACGGCTGATAATTCTGTCATTTGGGAAATGGCTCCTGAGGGATTACTTCACTGGCTTTGCAACGTGTGGAGGTGCGCCATTGTGCGCGGAACCGATACTGTCCCGATATCCACGCTGCTGAAGGCTTGTAATAACGAGGGTACATACAAGATTTTTATACCGGTTACCAGTGACAGTACATGTAACGGGACCTGCAGGAGTCACCTCCTCGAAAAATATTGACCCTATGATAAAAGATGCTGAGTTTAAAGTGGAAATGGGTTTCATCTGTCCACATGATCCATGGCCAATTGTTTCCACTTCCATACGCGCAAAAAATTATAGAGCGAACGTTTGTCTTGGTGGCAGGTGAGCAGGAAGCAACTCCTGCAGATTCGTGATTTTATGCGGATAGCTAAGCGGGGTATCACGTAGAAATTTATGTACCGTGCTCGGAAGCATTTCTACACAGTAGTCTTGCGCAGTCTTGTCTTCGAATGCTAGATACATGTGCAGGAAGTAAACACGGTAGACGTAATGCTTAGTGTTGCTTTCTGTTAAACTTTTGCTAGATACGTGCGGTTGGCCACATTGTAATGCGCGTTATGATACGTCGTAGTTCACTACACGGCCAAAGTGGCGCATCGAATAGTCAAAATCAAATGATCAAAAATCTATAGGACTTAACTACTGTGGTTATATGTCCCTAGTCTTACAAACTACTTAAACTAATTTTAGCTAACCGAAAGACAACACACACGTCCATGCCCGAGGGAGGACTCGAACCTCAATCGAGGAGCAACCGCTCGGCCATTCCACCGCGGCTTCAGCATTGAGGATGGGGTTTCCAAGTAAACGTTTATTAATTACTCGCGTGTCCTATTGTTACTGAATATTACATGGGCGTTTAGCTGCATGTTGTAAATTACAGATATGGACTCATTTCAAATGTTTAAGACAAAGCGTATGTAGACTTTGGCGTACAATCGTAATATGTGATAAAAGCCGCGGTGGAGTAGCCGAGCGGTCTAAAGCGTCTCGCTGCGGAGCGCGCGGTTGCTCGCCGTGAAGGATCGAGTCCTCCCTGGGGCATGGGTGTGCGTGTTGTCCTTCGGTTAGTTTAGCTAGGTTTAAGTAGTCTGTAAGCTGCGGACTGATGACCACGCAGTTTGGTCTGATAAGATTTACAAACATTTGAACATTTTTTGTGATAAAAACCGGAAGCTCAAACGCCTCAAACGCATGTGTTTGGGTGGGGCTCTTTCTATCCAACGTGTAGTTTCCGTGATATCTCAATGTCTTCAGTTAAAATGCATATACGAGGGATATTCAAATGAAAAGGTTCGAAACGTCGTAACAACCAAACCGGTTGAAATTTGAATATGCCACTTTGGGATGCAAATGTAGTGACCGGCCTCCACCTAAAAAATTCAAGGCTGTGCCCTCAGCAGGCAAGATTTTGCTCAACATTTTTTTTCTGACGTCCGAAGCCCGATACTCATCGAATTCGTCGAGCACGGAAATACCATTAATAGTGAGGTGTACTGTGAGACACACCGTAGACTACGCAAGTCCATCGAGAGCAAACGGCCTGTGCTGCTCACGGAGGGAAGCGGACTGTCTCTTGTCACAGTCACAGGAATTCTGGAAACAAGTAATTCTTCGGCTTTTTAAACAGTGGGATAGATGCGCTCAGGCCTATGGTGATTACTTTTGAATAAAGACTTCAATTATACCCACAGTGCCGTTTCGTACCTTTTCATTTGAACACCACTTGTATATACAATCCCCCCTCGGGCATGGATATTTGTGCCGTCCTAGTTCGTAAGTAGTTCATAAGTAGTTTGTAAGTTTAGCGACTGATGACCCCGTAGTTAAGTCCCATAGACTATACAAACATTTGAACATTTTTTTTGAACAATATAAATGGTAAACAAAGCTTACAATGCTCTCTCCATGGTGTGACACCGTAAATTGTTTTGCGGTGTTTCTATATTGAGGAATTGTGGATTTCTTTGTAGCCCTACAAATGATCGGGTAACAACGAATTAGAGTTGGAACATGCTCGGTAAATATTGTAAGAAGTACAAATCCGATTTTTAATATTTCAGTACCTTAATAGAAGCGGTGGTCCCTGATGACACAAGATAAGCCCAGATTGAAACTATCACTCTGCAGCGGAGTGTGTGCTTATATGAAACTTCCTGGTAGATTAAAATTGTCTGCCGGAACCGGGACTCGAACCTGGGACCTTGGCCTTTCGCGGGTAAGCGCTCTACCATTGAGCTATCCCGACACGACTCACGATGCCGCCTTCAAACTTTACTTCCGCCATTACCTCGCCTCCCACTTTCCAAAACTCACAGAAGCTCTCCTGCGAAACATGCAAGACTAGCTCTCCTGGAAGAAAGGATATGGTGGAGACATGGCTTAGCCACAGCCTAGGGATGTTTCCAGAATGAAACATTCACTCTGCAGCGGAGTGTGCGCTGATATGAAACTTACTGGCAGATTAAAATTGTGTACCGGAACCGAGACTCTTGCAGGGTTCGCAGGAGAACTTCTGTGAAGTTTGGAAAGTAGTAGACGAGGTACTGGCAGAATTGAAGTTGTGGGGCAGCACCGTGAGTCGTGTCGAGATAGCTCAATGGTAGAGCGCTTGCCCGCGAAAGGTAAAGGTCTCATGATCGAGTCCCGGTTCTAGCACACAATTTTAATCTGCCAGGAAGTTACAAGATAAGCCCATGTTTACAATTGCGCTCACGGGCGGTAGGCGGGCGTGGTGTGCTGCATCGCCGACTTGTACAGAGTAACTAAGAGAGTGTTGGTAGGGGGTGACATAGGAAACCGGTGTATAAGACGAGACGGATGGAATCTAGGTATTTGAATACAAATTTAACGGAAGGGAGGTTAATAGTTTATGTTGTCACTTATAAATAAAATGGATTATAGTACTTTATTTGATCAGAGACATCATAATATCTAGAAATGTTTGACCTTTGCATGCCAACTGATCATTTAGGAGGTGTGGGTGTCCAAAGTAAGTGCGCTTTGCAATCTCAAACTCTTCCAGTAAATTTAGCTTCCGCCCTATCCGCGCAATGTGTAAAATTTGCATGTTGTCAATTGTAGGCTGTTGATGTTCGGATGCTTTAGTATGTTCCGCAAAAGGGGAATGTATTTTGAGTTGGCCTTTTTTGTAAGAAGACGCTCGGTAAAACGTTCTTTAAAAGTCCGGCCTGTCTGTCCTATATATTCAGCTGGGAATTCGGGACTTTGTAGTTTATAGACTCCTGGGGAAAGGTATATGTCCTTATTGGCTTGTCCGTTGTGTGGGAGAATTTGTTGGATGTTCAAAGGACTGCTAAATACGATTTGTACATTTGTGCCACGAAAGAGTTAAGCCAGGTCATAAGAAAAATGTCCCACGAAAGGAATGGGGATACGTTCAACTTCATCGTCAGGTGGTACCGAATGGTGTTGTGGTACATATTTAGAACGTTTTGTATTGTACATTTTGCGAACCAGAAACGGGTTGTAACCATTCATTTTGGTGATGTATTCAAGACTGTTTAGTTCTTTATTGACGGAAGGTTCATAAAGGGGAATTTCAAAAATTCTGTTTATCATTGATTTAAAGAAGCTCATTTTGTACTGCCACGGATGGCATGAAGATGCATGTATGACTGAGTCACTTGTGGTATGTTTCCTATATATTTGGAAAACAACTTTGTTTTCAACTAACTTTAACTGTAAAAGTAAAATAGGTTAAGCAGTCAACAATCCGAAGATTGGTTTGAACACCACAGTGCTTTTCTAGGCATGGTCCTGTTTAGAGGTGGTATGCCCTTGCCTTCCTCCGACCATCGAACTGACTTACCCAGCCAGTTATAGGGGGACCTACAGTTTAACGTGGGTTCCGAACCACGGTGCTACTCGGTATTTTTCACATGAGCAATACTGCCAGAGGTGAAAGAAGTGGAAAGTGACAGATAGAAATCCTAGGACCTGGCGGGGATCCAACCCGCTGACAGATAACTGTAGGTCCTAAAAATTCAAGACACCGGAGGAGTTCATTATTTCATGGGTAAAGGTTAGTTTTGGGTGTAAGTTGTTGAATTCATGAGTTAGAACTGTTACTTCAGCTAGGGTACCATTGAAAATAATCACGGTGTCATCGACATATCTCTGGTAGAAGAGTATTTTTCTGCTTATTGGACTTTTTGTTGGGAGTATTGAGATTCAATGTGATTGACAAATATATCGGCAATGAATCTTGAGAGACAACTACCCATGGCTAAACCATCGTTTTGTTTATAAAAGGAGTTGTTAAAAGAAAGTAGTTATATCAAAAAGGAACAACTTCCTGATGTTCTGCAAAACTTATTTATTGGTCACAAACCGGCTTTCGGCTTATTAGGCCATCATCAGGTGACAACTGACTGTAGTACACATGTTTTCAAAATGTTAAGATTTACAAAGATGTTATCACAGACAATCGATACCTCACAAAAAAGTTCATCGCAAGTACTTATTTATGAAAGTTATTAACAATAATAATTATGTGTAGAGAATCAAAACTAATATGATCATTTTTGTTGAAAAGGAAGGTTGAAAATAAAACTTATTTCAACAATTAATTCAAGTTTAGGAATTCTTATACCGTCTACCATATATAGGACAATTAATCGCCACTTCCTACTGCAATAACAGTCTAAGACCACAAGCGTTTCGGTTTATTTAAAAGCATCTTTAGTAATCAACTGTAACAACATGATTGTTTTACAATTTTGGCTTTGATCATAAATAGTTCTCATGCTTTGGCATGGTATTATTCTAAATATTATTAACTATTCAGGTTACTTAAGTTTTCCTATGTCCTACTCCTAACTCGTCCTGTTTGTCTGGTACTTACACTGGCACTAAATATTCTATATTATTCTGCTTTTGAAATGCATCAGCAAGTCCCTATTTCGTGCGTTCTGTTTCGATGTTGCGAGATGCGTTCGTCTTTTGTTCGATTTGTATCAAATGGATCGTCTGCTACCACTGTTTGTGTGTCTGTGAATCTTATTGTTTAATTTGTGTGTGTTTGTGTTCCCACACTTCCTAAGACAAATTCCCCAGTTGATCTGAATGCGGGTTTCCAACTACTTCTCATGAGAAAGCAATGTATGTGTTCATATATATCAGATGGCAGAACGATTCCGTTCAGTTCTGTACGGGAACGTGCCTCGCGTATTCATTATTTAATGACTGACCAACGTCGTGTAGTATTTTGTTTTATGGTCGTGTGAAACTGGCTGAGCAGCGAAGTGGTAGGTTCAGCTTCAAATAGAATTTATACTCATACGGTATATTTAGTAAAGAAAGAGTTGAAGGGAACTTTAAGTGATGTGTGTACAAAAAAGATGATTATGGTTCAATGTTCCGTCGACGAGAAGGTCGTTATAGACGGATGTTAAGTGCACGTTTACGAAAACATATAGGGATTAAGATTTTCGAATGTCCATTGTTCGGTTTACGTTGGCAGCTGCACTGAGCTCAGTACTAGCTCCTGCGTGGGAGATATATTTAGTGCCGAAGCTCTCGCTGAAGTTCTGACATCCGCTGGCCTCTCGACCCAAATACCCCGGCACGCAGAACCAGGGCACACATTTCACGCTTTTTCCACGAACTCTGTCACTTTGCCAAAGACAATAAATTTGCTTCAGCAGATTCACTGCACCGTGCTATATTTACGGAGACGTCGAACAGCTGAGGGGCGTCTGTGTATAATGTATCGGCTGGCTACTGTACCTAAATATTGGTAGTACTCCAAGGTATTAAGTTTGTACAACTAATCAACTTTCATTTTCATAACGTTTACTCCATTGTGATACGTAAGTCTTCTTTTCAGAAGACTAAAGCATTTGTCGACTTTTTTTAAAGAAGCCACTAAACTAAATTCAGTCCGAACAGACTTCGAAAGATCCAAGGGCATCGATCGGCCGCTTGTCATCTTGAACCCGAAGGCATGGATGGATGCGTTATGGATGGGCGTATGGCCAGCACAGCACTCCACCGGCCGTTTCAGTACTTGGAGCCGCTACTTCTCAGTCAAGTAGCTCCTAATTGGTTTCACAAGTCGCAAGGGTTAACTGCACTCCGACTGTCAACAGACGCTGACGGTGACTCATCTAAGAAACTGGCCAAGTCCGGTACAGCATTACTACGGTGATCAGAAGGGAACTAGTGTATCAACCGCGATACAGCCGTCGACGAACAAGCCATTGTTGTAAGGTGTATTAAATCAGTTTTGTGACTGAACCGAAAATTCCCTGATTGGCAAATAACTGCTCGTTAGCATGAATAGTCATCTACAGACAATGTAACAGTGTCTAATGTTTCCTATGGACTGTAAATCGCTGTTGCTGTTCTTGTCATATCTTAGCCCTCAGGCAGTACGGTAGTTGGAGACGAAATAGATGGTACGGTCGGGTCGGATCCGACCCGCTTCCTCTTCGATGAGGTTGGTGTAGATATATGTACTCAGTAAGTATTATTATTGAATAATATAGTTTATTGATACTATGTTACATGATAAAAATCCTTTTTGTAGACATAACATATAACCGTTCGGCCTCAGTTGTCGTCAAATCCAAATTGAAGGACCTACTCAAAATAAAATTCCTGTCTTTTTGACGATACACTATATATAGGGCAAACTCGGCTAATTTCGCAGTATTAAGGTTTTTTCCCTCTAGTATTTAAAAGAAATATATTACAAATGGAATTTTTGTATGAAATGGTAAGTAAAAGTAGTATAAATCGTTGGTATAAATGTTAACTATTGAAGGTTAAATTTCAGATATAAAAAAACTTTCTTAAAATCGTGCTAATTTACCTGGAATAATAATAACTCGGGCAATTTCGCACCACTACTCGGGTAATTTCGCAGTAGCAGCTGGAATTCTAAAAGAGGACTCTTGTGTCATCAGAACATGATTTAATGCAACTAAACACATAATGCACTTAACATTTACTGTATTTACTATTACTAAATTATTATAAGTAATGTAATCAAAGGTAATATGATTAATTAATTACATACTTTAACATAAAAATGAATAACAAAACAAACAAAAAAAGAAAATCTTAAATTCGAAAATGTAATTGAAGGTAGTTCTTAAAATCGGAAATCTGATTCAAGTTAATCGGAATCAGCCTCAGCGCATAAACGGCATGTGAACTGAGGACTGTACGCCTTCAATCTTTTCGCAAGACAGACTAAACCAGCACTCGCACTTCAAACAACATATCTACTCTTGGCCATCATTATCATCTTCGTAATTTTCACCACATGAGGAACAAATGTTATCATCCTTTGCTACATTTATTATTAATCTTCTCCGTACAGGTATACATCGTCTTGTTCAAGGAGCTACGTGTTCGCACGATTGCTGTTTCCCCGTTCTAGCTTTTGAGGTGCTCACTTTTCCTTGCTGCCTCTCTGTTGGAACATAACCCTTTGATTTCGAATTTTGTTCTTTCTGCTTTCCTTTCTTCAGAGGTCTTCAAGCCTATTGCTACTAACCAAATCATTAAGAAGTTCACTACCGGCAAAAGCGAATTATGAGCAAACTGTTGTTGTTGTGGTCTTCAGTCCGGAGACTGGTTTGATGCAGCTCTCCACAATACCCTATCCTGAGCAAGCGTCTTTACTCCACATAAGAACGGCAACCTACATCTGTCTGAATCTGCTTACTGTATCCATCTCTTGGTCTTCCTCTGCGGTTTTTACCCCACACACTTCCCTCCAATGCTAAATTCACGATTACTTGGTGTCTGAGAATGTGTGCTACCAATCGATCCCTTCTTTTAGTCAAGATATGCCAGAAATTCCTTTCCTCCCCAATTATGTTCAGTACCTCCTCATTAGTTATGCGATCCACCCACCTAATCTTCAGCATTCTTCGGTAGCACCACATTTCAAAAGCCTCTATCCTCTTCCTGTCCGCACTGTTTATCGTCCATGTTTCACTCCCATACAAGGCAACACTCCACACAAATGCCTTCAGAAAGGACTTCCTTAGGCTTAAATCAATATTCGAGGTTAACAAATTTCTCTTTTTCAAGAACGCTTTTCTACCCATTGTCATTCTGCATTTTATATCCTCTGTACTACGACCATCATTTGTTACTTTACTGCCCAAGTAACAAAACTAATCTACCTCCTTTATTGTTTCGTTACCTAATCTAATTCCTTCAGCATCACCTGATTTTCTTAGACTGCACTCCATTACCCTAGTTTTGCTCTTGTTAATGTTCATCTTATATGCACCTTTCAGCACACTGTCCATTCCGTTCAACTTCTCTTCCAGGTCCTTTGCTGTCTCTGATAGAATTACTATGTCATCGGCAAAACGCAATGTTTTTAATTCTTCACCCTGAACTTTAATTCCTTCTCCAAATTTCTCCTTGCTTTCCTTTATAGCTTGCTCAATGTACAAATTGAATAACATTGGAGAAAGGCTACAACCCTGTCTTACTCCCTTCCCAACACTGCATCCCTTTCATGTCCTTCAACTCTAACAACTGCTGTCTGGTTTTTGTACAAGTTGTAAATAACCTTACGCTCTCTATATTTTACTCCTGCTTGCTTCAGAACTTGAAAGAGTTTATTCCAATCAACATTGTCAAAAGCCCTCTCCAAATCTACAAAAGCTAGAAATGTAGGTTAACCTTTCCTTAATCTATCTTCTAGGATAAGCCGTAAAGTGAGTATTGCCTCCCGTCTTCCTAAATTTCTCCTGAACCCAAACTGATCCTCCCCGAGGTCGGCTTCTACCAGCTTTTCCATCCTTCTGTAAATAATTCGTGTTAATAATTTGCAACCATGACTTATTAAACTGATGGTTCTGTAGTTTTCACACCTGTCTGCACCTGCTTTCTTTGGAATGGGGATTATAACATTTTTCTTAAAGTCTGAGGGTACTTCGCCTGTCTCATACATCTTACACACCAGGTGAAACAGTTTTGTCATGGCTGGTTCTCCCAGAGATTTCAGTAGCTCTGAGGGAATGTCATCTACTCCAGGGGCCTTGTTTCGACTCAGGTCCTTCAGTGCTCTGACAAATTCATCTTTCAGTATAGAATCTCCTATTTCATCCTCATCTACTTCTTCCTCCCTTCCTACAACATTGTCTCTACGTTCATTTCCTTCGTAGAGCTTCTCTATATACTCTTTCCACCTTTCAGCTTTACCTTCTTTGCTGAGAACTGCTTTTCCACCAGTGTCCTTGATATTATTTCCAAATATCTCTTATTTTCCTGTAAGCTGTATCTATTTTTCCCCTATTTATACATTCTTCTACATCCTTGCATTTGCATTCTACCCACTCCTGCTTAGCTATTTTGCACTTACTGTCAATCTCATTTCTTAGTCTTCTGTACTCCATTCTGCCCATTTCATTTACTCCATTTTTATATTTTCTCCTTTCATCGATAAAATCCAGTACGTCCTGTGATATCCAAGGATTTTTTGTAGGTCTTGTCTTCCTACCTATTTTGTCCTCTGCTGCCTTCACTATTTCATCTCTCAGTGCTACCCATTTCTCCTCTACTGTTTTATTTCCCCCCATTTCTGTCAATTGTTGCTTAAAGCACCCTCTGAAATTTTCAAGAATTTCAGGTACCTTCAGTTTATCCAGGTCCCATCTCCTTATTTTCCTACCTTTCTGCAGTTTTTTCAGTTTCAGCCTACAATTCATGACCAATTAGTTATGGTCAGAGTTTACATCTGCTCCTGGGTTCTGAAATCTATGTCTTACAATTATAAAATTTAGCTGGTATCTCCCAGTGTCTCCTGGTCTCTTCCACGTATACAACCTTCTTTCGTGAATGTTCCGCGCAAAATTCTACCAGGCGGCTTCCTCTTTCATTCTTTTTGTCCTGACCATATTCCCCTACTATTTTCCCTTCCCTTCCTTGCCCTACAACCGAATTCCAGTCTCCCATAACAATTAAGTTTTCCTCTCCCTTAATTGTCTGAATAATTTCCTTTAGCTCCTCATATATTTCTTCGATCTCCTCATCATTGGCAGAGCTACTTAGCATATAAACCTGTACTACTGTGGTCGGTGTTGGCTTCGTATCTACCTTGACTACGATAATGCGATCGGCAATATCGATAGAAAACCAGACAGCTGTCACCGAACACGTGCTACACTGAAAATATTTTCAACCACACTGGGAAATGTTCCACCACAGCCACAAGAATGTGCTCCAGTGGCTGTTTTCTCGACCGCACACAGTTGATAGGTGCTGCCATATGTGGCTCAGAATTTGTACTTCACGTCAGCTCGCACAATTTCGCAGCGAAAGGATTTGTATGGTACTGCGAAATTAGCCGTGCTGTGAAATTAGCCGAGTTTGCCCTATATAAATGAATGTTTGTATGTCCTCTGTATGTTCATAAATCATTCATTCAATTGCAATGAAACTTTGGTGAACTGTTCACGCTACGCCCACGAAGGTTCCTGACCCAAAAACAAAAGAACACGACTCATAGCTCAGGAGATATATCGTTATAAATAATGAGAGGCCACCGTGTGAGAATAACCAATTTTATACGTCAATTATTGGGAGATAGGAGTAGTTAGGGGCCTGCAAAAAGTTTTGCATGTAATTTCGGACGTTTATGAAGCGTTTTGTAACTGTCCCCCCTCCTCCTCCCACAAAATGATGAAACGAAAGGAAGTCTACCGCTCACAACAGTTTCGCTGTAGATGCCGCAAAACTGTCGCATCAGGCATGACCTAGTAACAAATAAAGTTAGCTTTACAGATTTGCATGTTACTATTTATTTTTGTCTGCAAGTCTCCCTTAATTCTCTTGCATCCAAAATTAAGCAATCTGTTTTCTTAATGGTTGGGTTGTTTGTTTGGATTAGGGGGACTAAGCTATTGAGGTTATCAGTTCCCCGTTGGGGAGTGAGGATAGGAAAGGATGGGAGGGGAAAAGGAAATGCAGTCCGGGAAGTAAACAAGGAAGACTGCATTAGCTCGGGGCCACGTGCTCGCCACGCACGTACTCACGAAAGAACCGTGAGCCCCTGGGGGAGGGGGGGCGTTCATAATCTCCATATATATAAAAGCGAATGGACACACACTCACTCACTGACTGAACACGAAATCTCGATAACTACTTCACATATGAAGCTGAAATTTGGCAGGAAGGAAGATTATAGGTAGAAATTGTCAGCTAAGAAAGTATTTTATGATAGGTGCATGGCGGAGCATACTTCTTCTACTGACGTACGAAATCTACAGTTGCATTCGATCTTCACGAAATTTCGCACGCTTGACCTTCAAAACAAGAGGAAGGTCACCGTCTACCTTGTTTCATACGGTGCATGAGGGAGGGTACTTTGCAACATAAAAATGGATCCCTAAATACCGTGGTCGTGCCATAACTTGAGAACAGCTCGACCCATTTCACAGTTCCTTTTTCTTTTAGTGTTGTTTTCTTTATTCTCAGAACAAGGGTTGTATGAAATAAAACTGGAATATTTGAGAACAACAAAGTGCGTTTTTCAATGTGACCCTGCGTTTCTATTGTTCCGATATTGATGAAATTTTGTGCACATTACATTAAAAACAAGAGGAATGTCACTGTCGTATAAAATTTTGTTCGGTGCCTGGAGGAGGGTACTTAATTTACGAAATTTTACAAAATGCATAGTTTTGCTCCAATCTTTATGAATTTATGCACACATGACCTTTAAACCAAAAGGAAGGTGATTTCCCCAAATCATGCAGGCAAATGCCGGGATGGTTCCTTTGAAAGGGCACGGCCGATTTCCTTCCCCCATCTTTCCCCAAAAATCTGAACGTGACCTCCGTCTCTAATGACCAAGCAGTCGACGGGACGTTAAACCCTAAGATTCCTTCCTTCCTTCCAAAAGGAAGATCACTGGGTATATAAATGTTTGTATGGTAGATGCAGAAAACGTTGCCGAGAGAGGGAAAGGTGGAAATGAACAGAGAGATGGGAGAGAAAGAAGTGGATGCAGAGAGAGGGGGGGAAGGGATGTGGAGCACGAGAGAGTTGGCTAAATAAACAACCGGGGACCGCCGGGTTTACAGCTAGCATAATATAAATACGTGAATTGGGCATTCGTTTTTCCATCAGGGGTTTTCTAATCGCAACACTGAGAATGAATCTTCGCTCGTATTACGTTTTCATGATACGAACTGTTCACAGCTGCGATGTCTAACATTCCGAAGAAGTTGTCCACCTTCGTTTTTTCCGTTTGGTGGTGTCGCCATTGCAAAGTTTGTTCGATACGTCCAATCCATCTTTCGTTAGATTGTAGAATTCAACAATTTCTGGCTTGCTTGACTCGTGAACCACTTATTGTTCCACTGTGGTGCATTGTTGACATTAGGATAAATTTTTTCTTCGTTGCAGAGGTGAAAGATACCAAAACTTTTATTCTTGATAGAGGAACTTTACGGTCCCAGCTGGGGCCAGTGACAGCATGGATAGTGGTACCTCCTCACTTCTTTTTAAGTAGTGTACCGACTAATGTAAGCTTTCGCTTAGGCAATTTCTCTGCCAGCTCATACGAAGTGAACCAGTTAGCATTTGTCACATTGCGATTGCTACCTATTACTGAGTCCGTAAGTCTAAGACCATACCGAGTTGTCATGGATAAATCATCCTTCTTTGTTTCCTCTTTTACAGGATACGAGATGCTTGAAATAGAACGTTCTGACGTCACACAATGAAACTACACTCTGGCCATTAAAATTGCTACACCACGAATATGACGTGCTACAGACTCGAAATTTAATCGACAGGAAGAAGATGCTGAGATATGCAAATGATTAGCTTTTCAGAGCATTCAAGCAAGTTGGCGCCGGTGGCGACACCTACAACGTGCTGACATGAGGAAAGTTTCCAACCGATTTCTCATACACAAACAGCAGTTGACCGGCGATGCCTGGTGAAACGTTGTTGTGATGTCTCGTGTAAGCAGGAGAAATGCGTACCATCACGTTTCCGACTTTCATGAAGGTCGGATTGTAGCCTTTCGCGATTGCGGTTTATCGTATCACGACATTGCTATTCGCGTTGATCGCGATTCAATGACTGATAGCAGAATATGGAATCGGTGGGTTCAGGAGGGCAATACGGAACGCGGTGCTGGATCCCAACAGCCTCGTATCACTAGCAGTAAAGATGACAGACATCTTATCCACATTGCTGTATCGCTTTGTGCAGCCACAACTCAATCCCTGAGTCAACAGATGGGGATGTTTGCAAGACAACAACCATCTGCACGAACAGTTCGACGACGTTTGCAGCAGCATGGACTATCATCTCGGAGACCACGGCTGCGATTACCCTTGACGCTGCATCACAGACAGGAGCGCCTACGATGGTGTACGCAACGACGAACCTGGGTGGACGAATGGCAAAACGTCATTTCTTCGGATGAATCCAGGTTCTGTTTACAGCATCGTGATGGTCGCATCCGTGTTTGGCGACATCGCGGTGAACGCACATTGGAAGCGTGTTTTCGTTATCGCCATACTGGCGTATCATCCAGCGTGATGGTATGGGGTGCCATTGGTTACACGTGTTAGTCACCTCTTGTTCGCATCGACGGCACGTTGAACAGTGGCCGTTACATTTCAGACCCATGGCTCTACCCTTCTTTCGATCCCTACGAAACCCTACATTTCAGCAGGATAATGCACGACCGCATTTTGCAGGTCCTGTACGGGCCTTTCTGGATACGGAAAATATTCGAATGCTGCCCTGGCCAGAACATTGTCCAGATCTCTCACCAACTGAAAACGTCTTGATGAACTGTGGTACCGTGTTGAAGCTGCATGGGCATCTGTACCTGTACACGGCATCCAAGTTCTGTTTGACTCGATGCCCAGGCATATCAAGGCCATTAGTACTCTCAGAGGTGGTTGTTCTGGGTACTGATTTCTCAGGATCTATGCACCCAAATTGCGTGAAAATGTTATCACATGTCAGTTCTAGTATAATATATCTGTCCAATAAATACCCGTTTATCATCTGCATTTCTTCTTGGTGTAGAATTTTAATGGGCAGTAGTGTATTTTTAGACCGTACGTAACAGGTTTTGATGGGATATACATTATGGAGTGACACTGACCACGGAAACTGGTCACATTTGAAGAAGGCATTCGTGAATATTTTGAACGTAAGGGCTTGTTGGTCCACATTGTTTGCTCGTCCCTACCTAACTCAAATTTTCTATCTGTTCATTGTTCTTCACGCCTACACCTCTCACGCATATCATGACAGTCTATAACATCTTCGTCTATATCACTGTTTATAAGACGTACATCGTCAGAGTCTAAGCCAGACTCTTGAAGGGCAAGGTGATCGTTCTCTTCGTCTGAAGGATCTTCCTGGCTACGTAACACTTCTGGAAATGCCTCAGGTGCGTCTAACAGTTGCTTCCAAGCCATTTTTTGTATGAAAACTGAGAAAAACATGCATAGTGAAATCAGTAACATTACTGGTACCGTCGGGTCGGATACGATCCGGAAGACACACGTCAAGCCAAGGTCACTTTCGCGATAACTGCAGTCACTCTAACAGCAAGGCCATGACTGGCTAGCAGCGTTCCTGGCCGGATCGACTTCCTGTACGGAGCGGGTAGAGCAGTGTAGGATGAAATAGAACCGCTGGGTCAGATCCGACGCGCACCGTACCGTCTGAGGGTTAATGACTTGGTGGGTAGCGATAAGTACAGACAAGCAGGACCGTACTTAGGTAGGTTCAACATTTTCAGCTGCACAGGGCGGCAAAATTTTGCCATTGAAAATTTTTTTTAAATATTACTTCAACTTTAATGTTAATTGAATCATCATTATTTACAGTTTCCATTACAGCAATAAATTTTAAAATTGTGGCTTTTGTGCTGATAGCAGTGGCGTATCCAGAGAGGCGTTTGTTTGTTTGTTTGTTTTTCTTCTTAAATCATCTGTTTGAATACCAGATGCCGTGGGGGGCAGGGCCTAAAATGAATTACTACACAGGGGCGTCGCATACCCTAAATACGGCCCTGCATACAAGGGGTGGATAAAAATACACAAACACTGTGATGTGTAACACATGTTGTTGCAGTTGTCTCCACTGCATATGTGAGAACACTGTGATGGGACCGCAGTGCATAAGTCACCTACCAAGTCTTCGACGTCACCTTGTAATCCATACATCTTATAAAATTGGCTGTATGTGTGTATATATGTTCCACATCTCATAAACAAATCGACCGTTCTCCACCAAACTTGGTACATATGTTCCTTAATATCAGGCAACAATCGCTGTCGGAGTAAGAACCATCTACGTCACATACGTCAGGAGATAATACGTCACATTCGTGAAAAACGATAATATTCTATCTCTGCTCCTAAACTAATGGACCGATTTCAACTAAATTTGGTATAAATATTCCTTAAGGTCATGAATCATTTTCTGTGGTGGCAAAAACAACCTATGATACATAGTTCATACGATATGACGTGATAAACAATGAAAACTGCTCCATCTTGAGGCGGGTGATAGGGTGATTTTATTCGTCAAATATTTGAGAATGAGAGCACTTCGCGCTTTAAACATAATTTCAAATATTTACGATAATTTTTCTCGCTGACAACCCTAACAAAATTATGAAAGGAAAAAAGTTTATCGCTTAATACTTTTCCGATGTTTTTGATGTATATCTGCGGCATTTTGAACGACGTTACAAATTATTACTGCTTCACTGTAAGATGTATTCGCGAGACACTTCACCGACAGTACACATACATACCACTGAATATTCCTTCGATATTATATCACAGTTCGAAATATAGTTCATAAGATATAATGTCATAAATAATTTGGTTCATGAAAAACCGCATCATCACGCTTGAGGTTTCGATTTATTACGTCTTTACTACCAATTCCATTCACGACATATTTTTCAGACATTAGGCACATGTACCACAGAATGTACCTTCAAATGGACATAGTACGACAGATATTTCAGGAGATATGACGTCATAAAAATGAAATTTCCGAATGACTGCTATATCATACCCTATTTTTCCATATTTCTTCCTAAAATAATGGACCGATTTCAACAAAGGTGGTACAAGTATTACTTACTATCAGACAAGAATTTCAGTAGGGTTCAAACGTACCTACGACACATAGTTGATGAGATATGACGTCGTAAACAACTTTCCCATCACGCGACATGTGATTTACGAGACTTCATTCATCCACTATTTATTGTTTAATGTTTGTGAAGCTAAGGGGCTTAAATGCGGGGTCATCAGTCCCTAAACTTACAAACTACTTATGAACTACCTCATATTAAAGACGACACAAACATCCATGCCCGATGGGGGATTCTAACCCCCGACGGGGTACGGCGTCGCGCATCGGAGCATAGCGCCTCAATGCGCTCGGCCACTCCGCCGCGGCCACTATTTTTATTTTCCTTTCTAATATAAGAATGGAAAATGCATATATCCCCTGGCACTACCGGGATTAGCAGCTAGTCTATTATATGTTTTGTTCTGCTACGCAATCACAAATAATCCGTGAAATGCGTGATCTTTCAGGCTTCCAAAGAGGCCAATTCGATGCTTCGCTGTTAGTGGGAGCATCTGTGACGAAAACGGCTGCACTGTTTAACGTTTCACTATCGAACAGTATCCACGGTAACGACAGCGTACACGAAACATGGTAAAATAATATCGGCGAAGATGAACAGTAGGCGAAACCCGAAGTTAACTGGCAACGACTGATAAGCTTTAAATATAATTGTGACCATACAACATAAGACTGCCACGGCAAAAGCGACTACAAAACTCAACACTCACCTGAGTAATCTGTTTCAACGAAAACTGTACCCCTTGAACGCAAATTTCAGGGAAGGGCTGCGTTTGCGAAACTAACGTTAGCTGACACAAAGATCTACATCACATCTACATCGGATACTCTGCGAATCACATTTAAGTGCCCGGCAGAGGGTTCATCGAATCAACGTTATAGTATTTATCTCCCATTCCTTTCTGGAATAGCAAGCGGGAAGAAAGAACACTTGAATCGCTCCGTTCGAGCTCTGATTTCTCTTATTTTATTCTGATGATCATTTCTACCTATATAAGTGGGAGTCAACAATATATTTTCGCATGCGGAGGAGAATGTTGGCGATTGGAGTTTCGTAAGTAGCCCCAGGCCGCAGCGATAAGCGCCGTTGTTGTAATGATTCCCATCCCAGATCCTGTATCATTTCCGTAACGCTGTCTCCCCTGTATCGTGACAATACAAAACGAGATGCCCTTCTTTGGACTCTTTCGATATCCTCCGTCAAACCCACCTGATAAGGATCCCACACTGGCCAGCAATACTCCAAAAAAAGACGGACAAGCGTAGTGTATGCAGCCTCTTTGGTAGTTCTGTTGCATCTTTTAAGGGTTCTGTCAATAAAACGCAGTCTTTGGTTCGCCTTTCCCACGACATTATCTACGTGTTCTTTCCAGTTTAAGTCTGAAGTTATAGTAATTCCTAGGTATTTTGTGAAGTTTACGGCCTTCACTTTTGATTGATTTAACTTGTAAACAAAGTTTAACGGATTTCTTTTCGTACTCATGTGGACGACTTCACACTTCTCATTATTTAGACTCAATTGCCAATTCTTACACCATAGTGAAATCTTATTTAAATCGTTCTGCAGTTGGTTTTGATCTTCAGATGATTTTACTAGACGGTAAATGACGGCGTCATCTGCAAACAACCTAAGAGAGCTACTTAGATTTTCCCCTAAATCGTTTATGTAAATAAGGAACAGCAGAGGACCAGTAACACTACCCTGTTGAATGCCCGATATAACCTCTGTTTTAGTCGATGCCTTACCATCGATTACTACGACTTGTGTCCTCAAAAAATGTTCAAATGTTTTTAGAGTCTATGGGACTTAACTACGGGGTCATCAGTCCCTAAACTTACAAACTACTTACAACTAAGGACGGCACAAATATCCATGCCCGAGAGGGGATTCGAACCCCCGACCGTAGTGGCCATGCAGACCGTGACGGGAGCGCCTCAGTCTTCTCGGCCACCGCGGCCGGCACTTGTGTTCTCTCTGACAGGAAATCCCCTATCCAGTCGCAAGTTCGGGGCGATGTACCATATCCACGCAATTTGATTAAAAGCCGTTTGTGAGGTACGGTGTCAAAAGCCTTCTGGAAATCAAGAAATACGGAATCGATTTGCGAACCCTTGTCGATAGCAACCATCACTTCGTGTGAGTAAAGAGCTAGTTGTTTTTCGCATGAACGGTGTTTTCTAAATCCGTGTTGACCTTGGCCCAATATATCATTCTGTTCGAGATAATTCATAATATTTGAATACAGGATATGTTCCAAAACCCTGCTGGAAATTAACGTCAATGAAATAGGCCTGTAGTTTAGTGGGTTACTCCTACTGTAGGAAATGGTGTCACGATGACAAAATAATTGATAATTGGAATCTTCGTTTACGTTACTCCCTATTAACAATCGGATTTATGTATCGAAAACCTCAAAAGAAGCTTACGATATGGCATGCGTGCTTCCTACTGTCAAACATGGGGAGGTTCCATCGTGATTTGTGCGTCGATATTGTGGTATTCGACTATCATTACCGTCATAGGTCGGAGTACTATAAATGAATATCTTACCATCCTTGACAACAAACTACTTACAGTGACTATAATATTGCTAACAAATACTGCCATATTCAAAAATGACAACGCGACCACACACAAGCAAAAGGTTCGGGCACGCTTAGTAGAGCACCAGAAAGTATTATTGCATATGGTCACGTGACTGCCTTAGCCGTGCAAGGCCGTTGTCTAGTGTCGCCGACACGGCACGTACAGTAACAGGCCGTTGCTTTCAGATCCGTTCCGGTGTGGCAATGCCAGTCCCGGTAGCCGACTAGCAACGCGACTGACTGTCACGCCTGAAGCCCGTTTTAAACGACTAACGTACTTGTAATAAATTGATAACAATCTGCGTTAATGGCGTCCGTCTGTAGTTTAAACGGGTGCACTAGTATGATCGCGCTAGTATCGACGCGCGATAATCATAGCGATAAAGAAATAGGGACATTTCTAAATTCGGTACTAGTGGATTCACTGCGCATGCGCGAGCTAGTAGCTGTCTGCTGCTGTCGCCGCTTTAGTTAGTCCGCCATTTTCCTTCATATTTGCGTAAATTTTGCGTTTTGTTGAAGAATGTATTCCACAATGTATTTCTAATGGCCAAATTCACACTGTCCGTCACCGGAGCGTCACCTCACATCAAGGTCACGTTAAGTTTTCTCGAGGGTTGGTTTGGTTTGGTTGGTTGGGTTAGAGGAACTAAACTACTGAGGTTTTGAAATGTTGTTTCACTTCCCAGCACTTTACCACACTAAGTTGACCAAAAACATACATTGCAAAGTTTTCTTTGGCCCTCAATAGCATTTAGCGTTGTTTCCTCAATTCCAGTAGTAAACTATGACTTGCCGGCCGCGGTGGCCGAGGGGACTGCGGCGCGCCAGTCTCGGTCTGCACGGCCACTACGGTCGGGGGTTCGAATCCCCCCTCGGGCATGGATATTTGTGCCGTCCTTAGTATTATCTAGTTCATAAGTAGTTTGTAAGCTTAGGGACTGATGACCCCGTAGTAGGGTTACCATACGTCCTCTTTTTCCCGGACATGTCCTCTCTTTGAGGCGAGAAAATGTGTCCGGCCGGAATTTATAAAATTCTACAAAATGTCCTCTTTGTTTTGGGTTCCGAGAAAGAAAAGTTATTTTTGTGTCATTGACGACAACATGTTCATTCGCACTGCAGTTCCAAACTGTTCGCAACTATCACGCGCATACACAGAGTGAAATTGCCGTTCACAATTTCGCACTCCGGGTGGGTCTGACAGTTACAAACGGTTCGGATCTTCTCTGCGAAGGAACCCGGTTGTCTATCCTGTATTCAACCAGTGCATTCTGTTTTCTGCATTACGTTCTATGGCGTTGCTTTTGATATACTTTGTGGTTTAGGTTAAAGCCGTATTGTGTGTCTGAAATCGTAGGTAGTCTTTTGCTTCAAAATAAATTACGAACTTAAATATAACATAATACCGAAGAGAAAGTCAGTGTAAAATATGTGCTCCCGGAGAAATACAAATCATTCAAGAGAATGATCAAACGAATGTAAGAATTAATGATACATTGTGCTCCGATCAGCTTTGTAATTTTATAAAAAATATTTAAAGATTATCAAAGGAATCAGAACACACCAGTTGCTGAAGTGTGGTGTGCATATTTAAATCAGTCATCTAGTTTTGTTAGTTATTCTGAACTGCTGACAATTGTAGACTTATTTTTTTCTATAACTAGTCATAATGCCGACACAGAACCTGTGTTTTCTCTTGTGAACACATAGTGTACAAAATACAGGAATAGATTTAAAATTTACCGTAATTATACTGTATGTGTACAGTATAATTTCAAACGTTTGAAATGCCTTGTTAAAAAAAAAACAAAAAGCTCTTGAGAGAGATTTCGTCGTCCACCAAATATAGTTGGTTCAAAAGTGAATAAGAAAAGAATGAGACAATCGAGATTAGTGATGAGAAATAAATTGTCAAGGTTCATAATATTTCGTTTCCCAACAACTACACAGGGTTACTGTTTTAGTTTGTAGTAGTTTTACATGGTCCATTAATAAAGTCGTTAATTACATTATGTTAAAGATAAAGTGTCCCCTTTTTTATACGAACTGTCCTCTTTTTTGGTGATGAACCTATGGCAACCCTACTCCGTAGGTAAGTCCCATAAGCTCTACAAACATTTGAACATTTGAAACTATGACTTCCTACATAACAGATCGCCAGTCATAACCTCACTTTTAACATGGGGTATTACTGTCTGATTCCGTTTATCGCCTAAACACGCTGCCACAAGATCTTGCATGAGTTTGTAGTTCAGGGCCAGAACGCTAGGAGCGCTTCAGTAGACTATTATCTATCTTGCTCACTTTCGTTCATCGTTTAAAAAGGGCTTTCGTCAAATGCGCCGCTCACCCACTGGCCGAGTGCTGGGCTGCGGGGCGCCCTGCGCTTGACAGCTGAGTGGCGCGTTAGAATTCAAACCTCCAACACGGGGGAGGATTGGGTGGCAATGAAATATTATAATTCGCTCTTTTGTCCAGACGTTATATCTATACGAAGCATTAACGTTTTTATATAAGTGCAATGAATAAGCAGGTGTGATGGCAGTGACCCGGTGCTTTGGCAGGGTGGCTGGTTCGGCGCTGGCACTGCGCCAGCAGAGACACTGCACTGCAATTTGCGTCACTGGTTGTAGCGTTCTTCTTACCTTTGCACTCCAAGAGGCGGCTTGCGTCGCTTGGGCATTCAAGCACCCCTGTAAGGACTTCAGACAGAAAGTTTCATATGTCGCTCCACACTGAAACATTGTGCAACATGAAAGGCACGTTTGCATAAGAGAGTACACGTTTCTGGTTTCCTGTTGGCACCGTTGTGCTGCAGTACGAGTAAGAGATGCATCAAAGTGAGCGAGAAAAATTGAACATAACTGTAGGCAGTGGCGGCGCTAGACGAACACTGAGTGCCGGCGAACTCGTCTTTGCGAGGCCCCTTTTATTTTTTCATTAATGAAGAAAATGAGCTGAATTATACATCAATAATCATTATACTAAAATTCTATTAGTATAATAAACGCGTATTATTGCAATGACAAAAATTACAATAAACAAACACTTATTAGAGGAAATATTCACCTTTTCGTCTCACTGAATTTTTTAAGATCACATCTTAATACTAGCCGCTATTACGGCTTTATATGATAGTACTGAGAACGCAGATAGTCTTTCTTGGATCACTGTGCTTTTCAAGTTAGTCTTAATCAATTTTAACTTTGTGAAGCTTCTCTCGGCCGAAGCTGTACTGACTGGAACTGAGCATGATTCTGATTATTATATAAACATTTGGATATACGTCTACCAAATAGTTTTGTAAAATGTACTGAAGAAATCGTTTTGTAAGTATTTAACTAAAAATTGCATCACTGCTGCACTCATACGGAAATAAATACGGACAACTAAATAGCTGCCGGCCGGGAATGGCCGAGCGCACTAAGGCATCATACCACGGTGAGCGAGATCGCTCTCGCCGGGGGTCGAATCTCACCCTTGGTTAGGAATGTTGTGTTCGTTCGTTGGTTAAGCTAGTGTAAAATAGATGTAGGTCGTCGCTACATAAACTAGCAGTTGGAAAGCCCTGTTAAACATCAACTATAAAAAAGAAGAAAAAACTAAAATTTTAACAATGTTTTGCGAGGCCCCCACAGGCGCGAGGCCGTCGGCGGTGGCCGACGTCGCCGACGCCTAGCGCCGCCCCTGACTGTAGGCACACTCCATTGTTCAAGTATCCGAGACAGTAAGATCCGTATGAGCAAAACGTCTAAACTGTAACGCAGATTCACCGTGTAATTCTGGTGTTATATGGACCAAATGCCATGTCGCACCCAGCCATAGTGAATGGTGCCAATAATTTGACCAAGGCAGCACAGCCGTGAGTGATATTGATAGGTAAGTAAGGAAACACTTATACCACGCGACTTCCATTCGTTTTGGCAAGCTGAAAGAACACTAGACGGGTAGAGATTTGCGAGCGGCGAGAAAATTATAGTGTTATGCATATTGGCGATCGATACGGCGGCCTGTATTTGGGAAATAGAAGAGATGAGGCTATTCGCTTTGGGAGACTGGAGGAGGAGGACTCGACTACGGTTGCTGGAACGGCGGAGAAAGAGATCGCCAAGCTTATGAAATCTAAACATTAGCCACTAACAGAACTTAGACATTAAATTTTAAATCTCTGTTCCACAACTAATCAAATGTGAAGTCGTCTTTTATCTGTGAAAAATGAGACGCATCCCAAGAAACAATAATATTTTCAACATCTACAAAAAATAATAATTTACATTAAATAAATTTTATCTGCATGAACTTTAAAGTTAACAACTGATAATTCTCAGAAGATTGCATTACAAGTTATAACCTCTGAATGCTACACATATATGTGTACTTTGGTTATCGATTTATTACGTTTCATAGCTTTTATGATGCAAGCATTGTCAGATCATTTTAGGTGTATTGTGTTTGGCCTATTTAGTCTGATTTGTTCTATTAGGTTCGAATGGAACCCAAATAAAGTTGTAATTGGTTTGATTGACTGGATTTTGTTTAAATGCAGCACTTTCCATGATGATGGAATACATTTTTTATCGTTGCCAAAAGAAACGATTGATGGAACGTTCAGACTTGTTTTTTTAAAAAAAAGTAGTGTCAGTATCTATGTCACTTCGATATCTAAAGGAGAAATTTATGTTAAAATGTCACCCAGTCAAATAGTTTGAGGTCAAAAAACATTAGGCTAGTGCAAAGACTAGCTCCTTGTTTCTTAGTGTAGAGAATTTGCAAGGTGTGCAATGAATTAAACGTAAAAGTGTAACATCCTTTGACTACAGGATCAACTGGGGAGAAATCAAAACAGGAAATCATATAGGGTTCAATTTGAGGACCACTCTAGTTCTTATACATGCCCCTGAGAAGGCTCACACTTCTATCGTGAGTACGTGCGTGGCGGGCATAGGCCCAGCGCTAATGCATTCTTTCTTTCTTTCTTTCTTCCTTCCTTCTTTCCTTCCTGGACTGCATTTCTTTCCCCTTCTCCTCCTTCCCTATCCTCACTCCTGCCCCTCCTCACCGGGGGACTGATGACCTTAGCCGGCCGCGGTGGCCGAGGGGACTGAGGCGCTCCAGTCACGGTCTGCACGGCCACTACGGTCGGGGGTTCGAATCCCCCCTCGGGCATGGATATTTGTGCCGTCCTAGTTTGTAAGTAGTTCATAAGTAGTTTGTAAGTTTAGGGACTGATGACCCCGTAGTTAAGTCCCATAAGCTTAACAAACATTTGAACATTTTTTTTTGATGACCTCAGCAGTCTGGTCTCCCTGTCCCAAACAAACAAACAAACAACCGACGAACCAATCTTATTTATGTGAATGTCCTATCAATTGATATTAAACAGCCGGCCGTGGTGGCCGAGGGGACTGAGGCGCTTCAGTCACGGTCTGCACGGCCACTACGGGCGGGGGTTCGAATCCCCCCTCGGGCATGGATATTTGTGCCGTCCTAGTTCGTAAGTAGTTCATAAGTAGTTTGTAAGTTTAGGGACTGATGACCCCGTAGTTAAGTCCCATAAGATTTACAAACATTTGAACATTTTTGATATTAAACAAGCAGAATTGATACATTTATAGACAATACGGATGTTATAATAAATTCCATTAGAGACTAAGCAATAGAAATGGTTGTTAAAAATAAGAGTATATTTTTCATGGGATTATTAAGTGATTCTCTGGAAATAGCCTCTAACTTACTTTTGAAATATCACAACAAATGTAGTCATGTAGTCGATTAACAGCGGCTAGTAAACACGGTAGAATGCTCCAAATTTTTGGGTGTACATAATGATGTAAGCTTGAACTGGAAGAAATATTTTATTTAGTTTCGCAAACAATTAAGTCCAACTACATTTGCTGTTCACGTAATTGACAGTCTTGGAAACAAACAAATTAACCGTACATAATTCGGATTTTTCAACAAAATAATATCTTATGGGTACCTTTCTCTGGTAACTGATCACATAAAAAGTAAGTATTGATAGCACAAAAACAAGCAGTAAGAATAATATGTCTTGGTCAGGCAAGTTCATCATGTAGGTACCTCTTCAAAGAGCTAGGAATTTTAACTCTGCCATCACAATACATACACTCGCTAAACAAATTATTCTCAAATAATCAGTCACAATAAAAAAAAACAGTATTGACCGTACATACAACAATAAATGAAAAAAATTACCTAAATTTCTCGTTATTGAAGCTGTCATTGGCTCAGAAAGGAGTTCAGTATGCGGCAGCAACATTTTTTGTTCATTTTCCCAAAAAATATAAAATGTCTGGCAGCTAAAAATGCAAGTTAAAAAACATTTCTCTAGAGAAATTTCACGGACAAATTTATTTTTAAAAACCATAGCATACAAAACAAAATCTTATTAAGTGTAGTCACCGATTTGGATTAAATGTGTTTATCAATGTTAACACTAATTATACATAATATCCTGTAAACTGAATCGTTCCGCATCACTTCGATGAAAGAATCATTCTAATGATCTGTGGAATATGTAACCAACTAACAAATGAGCCACAACTACAGTTGGTCATATCATAAAAATATTTAGGAGCGCAAATATGTAGAGGTGTGAAGTTCAAGAACGATATATGCTCAATTGTAGATAATGCAAATGGCACGCTGTTATTATTTGTAGAATAACTGGAAACTGTAGTTTGTCTTCATGAGAGAGAGCATACAAAATAGTTGTATGAACTATATGTAAATCTTTCTCATGTTCTTAGGATACATACCAGTTCGGCCCAAAATAGGCATTGAGAGTATACAAGGTAGGGTGGTAGTCAGTGTACACGGAAAAATAAACAGTGGAAAATCTGGAACTTCAGGCACTTGACGAAAGACTGTATATCTCCTAAAGATTCTGCAGATACATAATAGCTTGCTCAGTGGCACACACTTATTATTTCCATTCTCTATCTATAAATGCAACGGCGGCCAGCACTTATATACTAATTGCGAAAGTACCTTAAGTACTTTTCCATGATTGGCATGTATAAATATATAGTTGTAGTACGTATTGATGGTTTCTGATGCGTTCTTTTTAACATCCCGTAGAGCTTACAGTATCGGACTGATTCGTGCTTGGACTCAGGACTTCTTAGGAGATAGAACTTCATATAAGAATAGTTGTGGGAAAGGTGGATTCTCGAATTAGGCTTACTGGGAGAAGAATAAGATTAGCTTCGTGAGTAAACACAGTAAGACCTGCAGAGGATCGACGACTGGTGTGGAGACCGAAAGTTGACCCTCAAAGTACAGAAATGAATTCAATGCACTAATGATGATCAATCAGTGGAAACAATACAATTGTACAACACCCAGGTTCAAGATGCTGGAACTATCTAGACTAGAAAGACCACATTTATTTAGTGCATTTTAGGCTTAGGTAAACAGACTTATGTGTGCTACATAAACCACAGAGTGTGTGTACTTTATTTTTCGGTAGAAGCATGCCTCCTACATAAAAATTAGTAGTGTTTCTGCCAGACTGTGTCGGCAACATCACGCTTCCTCTTATGATGACGTCCTCTTGAATACTTCCATTCTTGAAAAAAACGTACTTGCTACGGATAAAATTCAATAGGCATTAGCCAGAACAATAATTGTTACGAAGCTTCGCTAAATGTCAAGTAGTAAGTCACGCAGGAATAGTGAAGGTGACCTTGATTTTACCAAGATTTCAAAACGGATTTAGTTCAGTACTATTTTTTTATTATTATTTTACTTTATTTTATTTAAGGAGGAGAAGAAGAGAGTTATTGTTTGAGGAACAGTTCCACAATGATGCGTCATCAGTGGTTGGTTTAATTCTAGAAGAAACGTAGTTTCGGCGGGTTCAACAGCCGCTGGAGAGGCCATTAAGCTGGAACAACAGCGCTGTGTAAAACGAGTTTAGCGTTCATTTCACGCTCGTAATCCTTGTCAGTGAACCAGATGCAATATTTGGCATTGGCCCCTGAAAAGCAGCACACAGTCTTTAGACTCTCTTGAAAAAACTCCTAAAATACTTTCCCTTGAGGTCTTTTGATGTTTGCCAGCTTTGGTGGAGAGACAAAAAGTGGCATGGAGTCGACAAGTCGTTACTAGATGTCTGGACGTACCGTACTGTACTTGGCACTCACAAGTCATACATTCCCCCAAGTTACGATCCGATGGTTTGTGGAGGCTTAATTGGTAATCGATAACGTTCCATGTTTTAGTTCAGGCATACCTGCTGGGCAACAAAGACATCAACTTGATTTGTCTGCCAGTCTCCTCAAACCACTGTAAAACGATTCTCGCCTTCCAGTAGGAACTTTTATCCTCTTCCGATGCAGTCGTCATCGGAGAAGAAATGGAGCATCAAGGAGCGCAGGTGGACCACGATAATTTTGATGTGAGCACGGCTGTCATGGTGCCTGAGACTATCATCACAGGAAGCTCAGGTGATGTCCGGCATGGTACGGTATTATGCCAACTTGCATGCAGCCGTGTCCCGGCACATGTTTCGAGCAACCGTTCACCTTGGTCACGGCGGATGCAGACGCGACCATTCGTAGGTATATATAACTCGTCTGACTACATTATACGTTTCCATGACGAATCTCGACGAACTAGTGTCGACTGCAAAAACACTTGGCGATTTCGTCAAGTCGACATAGAAATACGCAGAATTCGTCTGCCGCGGGCCCCGTGTATGCGATGAATTGTGATATCCGAAGCACTTGTGGTAGCACCAGCATTACAATTTGCCGTCAGATCTTCCTTAAACCCAATTTTCCTACCTTCGTCAGATCTTCCGCAGATGGCCACCTACACTGCTATACAGAATGGGCAAGCCTTCGATCGGCGAGTTTCAAGTGAGCCGTACATTTCCAACTAGCCTGTTCGACGTTTCATTGCCATTCGTCTTCTTTCCATTGATGATGCCCGACATAGGGCGACCAACTCTCCAGTATTTCACAGATTCTCCCTAATTTTAGAAACTCTTTTGTCTCTCCCTGCTCCCTTATTGACCGTGTTTTTCCCACTTGTTTTTCCAGTACTCTTGCGAAGTAATATCAGTATCTAGTCTACATATGTACTCCGCAAATTACATTGAAGTGCCTGGTATAGGGTTTATCGAACCGATTTCATAATGTTTATCTACCGTTCCACTCTCCAATAGCGCCAGGGAGAAACGAGCAACTAAATCTTTCCGTTTTCGATCTGATTTCTCTTATTTTACTATTACGATTATGTCTCCCAATATAGGTGAATGCTAACAAAATAGTTCGCATTCAGGAGTCGAATAGGAAAGGAAATGCCTAGTGGTGGTACATTGTACCCTCCGCCACGCACCTTACGGTGGATTGCAGAGTATGTATGTGGAAGTAGATGTAGAGTAAGTTCGTGAGAGAAATTTCGCAAATAGATCTCCCCACGACGAATAACGCAATTCTTTTAAAGATTTCCACCCGAACTCATGCATCATTTCTGTGACACTCTCCCCACCCCACCCCCCTCACCTATATCGCGATAATACGGAACCAACTGCCCTTCTTTCAACATTTTCTATGTCCTCCTTTAGTCCCCAACTGGTGAGGATCGCATAATACGCAGCAATACTCCAAAATAGGACGGACAAGTGTTGTGTAGGCAGTGTCTTCAGTAGAAATATTGTGTTCTGCCAATGAAACATATCCTTTAGTTCGCCTTCTCCACGATATCTTTTGTGTCTTCTCTCCAATTGTAACCGTAATGCCTAGGTATTCAGTTGAATTTACGGTCGTCATATTTGACTCATTTATCGTGTAAATACAGCTTAACGGATTTCTTTTAGACCTCATATGGATGAATTCTCACATTTCATTATTCATGGTCAACTGCTAATTTGTATACAGAGTGTACAGAATGTATCCAAATAAAAACGAAGTGAATGGTTTGAGTTCACATTTTTGTGTAGTGATGTTGATAAATTGTACTACAAAACTGGCAAGCAGAATAGTAACAAAAGTAAGGAGATTATCAACAGAAAGTGTGGTCTGTGGTCGCAAAATTTTGTAAAAAGTGCGTCACATGGATTTGGATACAATATTAAATTGAATTCCACCAACATGCTACACATGTAAAATTCTGAATGTTTTAAGCTCGAAACCGGTCGTGTAATAAATAAATCATACGATCTTTAATCTGACTGGTAGGGGTTTTTATTCTTAATCCTGCATTAGGAACAATCACAGAGTTCAGACATCCATAATGGATAAAACACAGGAAAATAATTATCTGGAGAAGGAATCTTAAGAGGTATGGCAATTGCTAAAATGTTAATAATAAAAAAATAACTTAGCTATCGGAATCCTTCCAGTTTCATGAAATTCACAACTATTTTTCAGGATACAGACTTTTTGGTTTTCAATACTTGACATGCTCTGTATTTAGAAGAAATTAAATTAGTTGTAGGTTATAAACTCTAAGGACCTTCTGCTTTACACACTTGCTTTTCGACCAGCAAATTCATCGATAATATTTTGAAAACTCACTTCTGAAATCACGTCATGTTCCCCTGACAAGATGGCAAGAAAGACAGGCGTTCTTGCGAGATGAGCTTCCTAAATAATTCTTTATAAGCTGTAAACGTGGAAAGCTCCTTTCCTCTGAGGGGACAGTCACTGACATGATTAGCTAAATTCTATAGGCAATATACACTCCTAGCCATTAAAATTGCTACATCACGAAGATGACGTGCTACAGACGCGAAATTTAACCGCCAGGAAGAAGATGCTGTGATGTGCAAATGATTAGCTTTTCAGAGCATTCAAGCAAGGTTGGCGCCGGTGGTGACAGCCACAATGTGCTGACATCAGGAAAGTTTCCAAACGATTTCTCAAACACAAACAGCAGTTGACCGGCGTTGCCTGGTGAAACGTTGTTGTGATGCCTCGTGTAAGGAGGAGAAATGCGTACCATCACGTTTCCGACTTTGATAAACGTCGGATTGTAGCCTATCGCGATTGCGGTTTATCGTATCGCGACATAAGTGCTCGCGTTGGTCGCGATCCAATGACTATTAGCAGAATATGGAATCGGTGGGTTCAGGAGGACAATACGGAACGCCGTGCTGGAACCCAACGGTTTCGTATCATTAGCAGTCGAGATGACAGGCATCTTATCCGCATGGCTGTAACGGATCGTGAGTCAACAGATGGGGATGTTTGCAAGACAACAACCATCTGCACAAACAGTTCGACGACGTTTGCAGCAGTATGGATTATCAGCTCGGAGACCATGGCTGCGGTTCCCCTTGACGCTGCAGCACAGACAGGAGCGCCTGCGCTGGTGTACGAAATGACGAACCTGGGTGCACGAATGGGAAAGCGTCATTTTTTCGGATGAAGCCAGGTTCTGTTTACAGCATAGTGATAGTCGCATCCGTGTTTGGCGACATCGCGGTGAACACACACTGGAAGCGTGTATTCGTGATCGCCATACTGGGGTGCCATTGGTTACACTTCTTGGTCACCTCTTGTTGACATTGACGGCACTTTGAACAGTGGCCGTTACGTTTCAGATGTGTTAGGACCCGTGGCTCTACCCTTCTTTCGATCGCTGCGAAACCCTACATTTCAGCAGGATAATGCACGACTGTATGTTGCAGGTCCTGTACGGGCCTTTCTGGATACGGAAAATGTTCGACCGCTGCCCTGGTGAGCACATTCTCCAGATCTCTCACCAATTGAAAACATCTGGTCAATGGTGGCGGAGCAACTGGCTCGTCACAATACGCCAGTCACTACTCTTGATGAACTGTGGTGTGTTGAAGCTGCATGGGCATCTGTACCTGCACACGCCATCCAAGCTCTTTTTGACTCAATGTCCAGACGTATCAAGGGCGTTATTACGTCCAGAGGTGGGTGTTCTGGGTACTGATTTCTCAGGATCTATGCACCCAAATTGCGTGAAAATATAATTACATGTCAGTTCTTGTGTAATATATTTGTCCAATGAATACCCGTTTATCATCTGCATTTCTTCTTTTTGTAGCAATTTTAATGGTCAGTAGTGTAAATGTCGGAAAAAGGATTTCCAATGCAATTCGAGCATTTCCGTATTGACATAGGCGTTTTCACATTTTCAGGCACCATTCCTCTGAGCACTTTAATTTCTGTCGAAAGATCTGATGCAGCAGTCTTTCATGCGTTCACAATTTATGTTCACACTTAGCTCTTTCTCGAAGTTTGTAAAAAAGCATTTTCAGTTCTTCGTACTGTACGTAATTTTGTCGAAATAACTATATGTTACATTAAAAACTAAATATCAAATTCAAATATAAAAATGTGCGAATAGCAATTAAAAAAACTCGCGTGAATGATGTCGCCGACGACGAATGCAAGAGGCAGGGCACTGGGTGTTATCACCACCACCTAGAGAGAAGGCCGCGGCGCTCTCGCGTGACGTCAGGCAGAGTAGGTTGCGCGCGCATAGCTGACTGGGTAGCCGCTGGGGCACGGCCTACTATGCCGAAGCAGCAAGAGCGCCGCCGCCTTCTGTCTAGATGGTGTTGGGGTTATGTGTTTGTCGTCAACATGACTTTCATTATCATCATCATCGAGATGCAAGTGGCAAGACCAACAGCAGGCGGCCGAACTCCGGTGGGGATATCCTGTCTAATAAAAGCCATACGATCGGTTTTTTCTTTTTCCTTTATCATGTCACTAAGTCATAGCAGTTCGGAGTAGGAGTTAAGCTTTCATATAAGGTACACAGACGGCGAAAAAACGAGCGGTGCCATCTGCTGGCCGTCTTGTGCCAAGTTCCTCGCCGTCCCATTTGACTGTTCACAGCTTGCGCTGAGCAGCTCAGTTGTAGCTGGAACCGCCGGACTTGTGGGACACACCTGCTATCCGACGGAGGTAAGTAGTGCTTGATTGTTAGGCCCGCCACACACGTTCCGGTATACTTGTCAGGTAAACCTGCACAGGTGTACCGGAAAGGTATACCTGTGCAGGCTGGAGCACACACACGCTGCGGTAAACCGGAAGAACTCAGTCAGTCGAGAAATGGCGAGCAGACAAGAAGACGACGCGATCGCGTTAGTAGGTTTGTTAGTGGCCATGAAGTGTAAGAGGAAGCAAAAACGAAAAACGTGGTGTAAAGAGTGGCTTACAAAGAAAAATGTATACACTCATACGAAATTAGTGAAAGCGTTATGTTCAGATCCTTCAGATTATCCTAATTATTTGCAGATGAATGAAGACGTCTACCAAAAACTATTGTCGCTTGTGACTCCTTTAATACAAAGGAAAAACACAGTTATGAGAACTTCTATTTCTGCCCATGAGTGTATCTTCAGGTATGTATAATAAATACACACATTTTTTTAATTCTTTTATTCTTAGTAACTCTTTTTACAATTTAAAGACAAAATTTCAACTGAGGGATAATAATGAATAATACAAGAAATTAGACAATAATTGTAAATTTGGTAGTATTCGTCAATTAAAACCACAGAAAAATTGAAAATGCCCAAAAATCAAATATTATTATAGGTAGCTAAGTAAGTAGCTGCTGAGTGTGGAAGTGGAAGCTCTTGATTGATTACGAAATCTGCAGGCGCTGTTTGAAGCGTAAAATGATCATATGAAGTGGCTGCGATAGGACTTGGTGAAAAAGTGTTCCAATTTCAGCTTCATATAGGAGATCATTGATTCTTTTAACAGACGCTGGCGTTTTCCTAGTGTCCTCATTCTTATTACAATAATTTACCCAGTAGATCATACCTGTCATATTGGGCTTTTTAAAATGATCTCTCACTGATAGCACAGCGTCATTGGTCAGTTCTAAACTTTTCCTTCTTCCTCCTTCCAAACGACACATTTCGATAAACTCTTCTATCACTTGGTTCCGTCTCCGATTTGACAAGTTGAGTAAAAGAGTTGAGTAGTACCGTGCGTATAGTCACTAGTAAACACTGTTGTGCACGTAAATACGAAGACAACAGGCGCTCTCTACTCGAGGAGCTAGTCCCAGCTAACCAAAAACCTGTACAGGCGTGACGGCGTGACTCACACACACGCTCAGGTCTACTCGCCTGCGCAGGTAGGAAGAACTGAATTTTGATTCTTCTCCGGTCGCCTGCGTAGGTCGCTATGCCTGTACAGTTTGGCCTGAAGTGATTGGCACACACGCTCCGGTTTACCTGTACAGGTTTACTTGACAGGTATACCGGAACGTATCTGGCGGGCCTTCGTCAAAACGATGAGTCGAAAGGGCGTGGAGAGGCGTTGAGGAACGATGAATAGCTTACGGTACCTCTTAATTTAAGCATGAGCAGTAGTCATGTGTTGACCCTGGATATTTCTATAGTATCGTAGCCCCTGGTTCATTTGACTCCGATAAAGGCATAGTTTTCTTGTTTGGAGACTTACTCGAGTGGCCATAGTCGTGTCACAATGGGCATGCAGTTGAATTACACTACATTAAAAGTAGTTTCAGAAACAAAACGGATGACAGTTTTCAAATTAAGCTCTAATGTTTTATGCGGGGCCCTGTGCGACTGCACCGTTTGCACATGCCTAAAGGCTGGCCCTGGCGATTTACGAATTGTGCATTCCTGGTAGCCAGGCCATAACAAGCTGTGCTTTTTCTAAGTCCCGTATATGAGTGTATTCATCCATGTGTTTTCTAGAATGAATCCCCGTTCGCTTTTTCTCGCAGTCACATGCCCGCAGTGGCACGCGATCGCATTCCAGCTCGCGGTGGGGAGTAGGTCAATTTTTTGTCTCACCCGTATATGCGGCGCCACTCGTCAAGTCCATGCCTACACGTCAACATCCACATATGCATTTACGTCTGCTATCATACTCTGCAAGTCACTCTCTGGTGCGTGGCGGAGAGTACCTCGTACAACTACTAGTGATTCCCGATCCTTCTACTTCCAAAAAGAGTAAGTAAAACGAGTCCATACGCCTATCCGTAATTTCTCTCATTTTCTCTTTGGGGTCTTTTGCAAAATACAAGTTGGCGGCAGCAGAATCGCTCTGCAGTCAGCTTCAAATGCCGATCCTTTAAAATTCCTTTGTAGTGTTCACTGGAAAGATCGTCACATTCCGTCGAAGGATTCCCATATGAGATCATGACGTATCTCTGTTATAAACAGCTCGCCTGTCGCAAATAAATAAAATAAAACCATGTCAACAATCCACCTTTCCCACAACCATTCTTACATGCTCTTTCCATTTCATATTTCTTTGCAACATTACACAAATGCTCAAATGTTCGTAAATCCATGGGCCCAAACTACTCCGCTCATCACTCACTGGGCTTACAAACTACTTAAACTAACCTAAGGACAACACACGCACACCCTTGTACGAGGAAAGACTCGCACCTCCGACGGGAGCAGCCTTGCAGTCCCTGCCTACAACCGGTCGGCTATTCCCCCGTGGCTGCCAAGTTACGCCCAGTTCATTAATCAAAGTGATTGTGTTCATAAAATGTTTAAATGTTTGTAAAGTTATGAGACCTAACTGCAATGGTCATCGGTCCTTAAGCGAGGTGGCGCAATGGTAACGCACTGGACTCGCAATCGGGAGGTCGGTGGTTCAAATCCACCTCCGGCCATCCAGATTTAGGTTTTCCATGATTTCCCTAAATCACTCCAGGAAAATGCCGAGACGGTTTCTTTCAAAGGGCACTGCCGAATTCCTTCCCCATCCTTATCCAAACAATCCGAGCATAAGCTCCGACTCTAATGACCTTCCTTCCTTCATCGGTCCTTAAACATCTACTTTAACTTAGTCTAAGAACAACACTAACACCCATGCCCCATGGAGGACTCGAACCTCCGACGTGGAACGGCTGCGCGCACCGTAGCAGGGCGCCTCAGCGCGCACGGCTATTGCACCGCGACAGTGATTGTGTCAACTAGAACACTATAAGTGCCGCTTTCGACAATTCCGGATTTGTTTTTTCCTGTTCACCACCACTAACTTTCCTTTTCCTGTGTTCAGAGCAAGCTGAGACTAAGACTAAGCTCGTTATCAGTCAGTCCAGTGCCAGCTGTCACCAGTGTCGCGGCGTTAACAGCGCTAAGTATCTAAATTTAATTTGTGTCAAATTTAATTTGCCAGTCTAGTTCATTTTCGGTAGTACTGTTTTAAGAGGTTTATTCCCGCGTACTTGCAGATTTCGTTTGTACTACTGTTTTAATAGTTTATTCTATCATATTTGATAAATACCGTTGTGTTTAGTCTTCGTCTTTGACCGGTGTATTTCAAAACAAGTCAGAGACCGTTACTAAGCTCGTTATCAGTCAGTCCAGTGCCAGCTGTCACCAGTGTCGCGGCGTTAACAGCGCTAAGTATCTGAGTTTAATTTGTGTCAAATTTAATTTGCCAGTCTAGTTCATTTTCGGTAGTACTGTTTTAAGAGGTTTATTCCCGCGTACTTGCAGATTTCGTTTGTACTACTGTTTTAATAGTTTATTCTATCGTATTTGATAAATACCGTTGTGTTTAGTCTTCGTCTTTGACCGGTGTATTTCAAAACAAGTCAGAGACCGTTACTAAGCTCGTTATCAGTCAGTCCAGTGCCAGCTGCCACGAGTGCCGCAGCGTTAACAGCGCTAAAGCTGCCGGACTCAGTTTTGTTGATTCGACAGTGTAGTTACCACTGACCACAGTTAGGTCAGCAGCCAGCCGCCTTCATTAGAGTACTAGGCTTCTTTAACGTTGTTAATTGCTGTTAATTGTATCGATAGGATGGATAGGATGTGTGCCTGCTGTGTGCGGACGCAGGAGGAGTTGGCCGCGGTTCGCGAACAGCTGAGCGTGCTGTTGGCTACGGTCAGCCGTCTTCAGGCTGCTGTCTCGGGGTGCAGCGATGGTGGGGAGTCCGGTGCGTCGAGTGGGACACCTCAGGTGTCTCACGCTACGCTCTCTGTCCCTGCTACCGAGGCACCTTCAGGTGTACCGGACGTCGTCGAGCCGCCTTCTCCGCAAGGGGAGTGGCGGGTTGTACGGCGTTCGCGTCGCTCGAGGCGGAAGGCCAATGTGGAGGCTGGACCTCCGTCCGCGCCCGTTCGTCCTGTGAGTGAAAGTGTGGCCACTCCTTCAGCAGGGTCCGAGCAGGTGCACGGGGGGAGGGGATTATTAGTTATTGGAAGCTCCAATGTCAGGCGCGTGATGGAGCCCCTTAGGCAGATAGCGTCCAGATCTGGAAGGAATTCCAACGTGCACTCGGTGTGTTTGCCGGGGGGCCTCATCCGAGATGTGGAGGCTGCCTTGCCGGCGGCTATCGAGGGTGCGGGGTGCAGTCGACTGCAAGTCGTAGCTCACGTCGGCACCAATGACGCTTGTCGCTTGGGTTCTGAGGACATCCTCAGGTCCTACGAGCGGCTGGCGGAATTGGTGAAGGCTGCTGCCTTCGCACGCGGGGTGCAAGCAGAGCTGTCGATTTGCAGCATTGTTCCCAGGGTTGATCGGGGTCCTTTGGTTTGGAGCCGAGTGGAGGGTCTGAACCAGAGGCTTCGCCGACTCTGTGACAGTCATGGCTGCAGATTTCTGGATCTGCGTTATCGGGTGGGGAATTGTAGGGTGCCCCTAGATAGATCAGGGGTGCACTACACTAAGGAAGCGGCTACTCGGGTAGCAGAGTACTTGTGGAGTGCACATGGGGTTTTTTTAGGCTAGGCGCTAACTCTGATGAGCACTCGCCTGTCAGCATTCAAACAGCGAATTCAGGCCACGTTCGGAACAAAAATTCAAACATAAAAATATTAGCCGCGAACTTACAGAGTATTAGAAACAAAGTTCCCGAATTTGCAGCGCTGCATGGAAGTTATTGCGCTCAGATAGTTTTAGGCACCGAAAGCTGGCTAAATGATGATGTGGCAAGTTCAGAAATATTTAGCGAAGCGTGGAATGTATATCGGAAAGATAGATCTGATACAACTGGAGGAGGAGTGTTCATCGCTGTGGACAAAGATATTGTTTCTACTGAGATCGAGGTTGAAAGTAACTGTGAAGTTATCTGGGCACGCATAACAGGTCTAAAAGAAGTAAAGTTAATAGTTGGGTGTTTTTACCGGCCCCCCAGTGCTGCTGTAGCAGTTTTAGAATCATTCAAGGAAAGTCTACACCAGGTAGTGCATAGGTATCCGGGCCATGCAATATTAGTCGGAGGTGACTTCAACCTTAAGAGTATAGATTGGGACCTCGCTAGTTACATTTCAGGCGGTACAGACAAGCAGTCTTGCGAGCTACTTTTGGACACATTCTCCGAAAACTGTCTTGAGCAGTTAAACCGGCAACCCACGCGCAATGGAAATATTCTAGACCTTATAGCCACAAACAGGCCTGACCTTATTAACGATGTCTGTGTAGAGACAGGAATTAGTGATCATGATATCGTCATAGCGTCGATGGTGACCAAAGTTCATAAACCAGTCAAGAAGGCTAGGAGCGTGTTTTTGTTGGGAGGAGCCGATAAGCAAATGTTACGATCGCACTTAGAAAATGAATGGGTATCGTTTAATTCTCGGACTATGGATGTAGAGGAATTATGGACTAAATTTAAGTGCATTGTTAATAAAGGGTTAGAGAAATATGTGCCAGTAAAGACGATTAAGGATGGAAAAGATCCACCGTGGTATAATAATAATGTTAGGAAGCTGCTGAGAAAGCAACGGCTGTTGCACTCTCGATTCAAAAAAGAACACGCAAATGATGACAGGCAAAAGTTAGTAGAGATTCGTGCGTCTATAAAAAGATCGATGCGCGAAGCATACAATAACTATCACAGCCATACCTTAGCAAAAGATCTTTCCGAGAACCCGAAAAAATTCTGGTCCTATGTAAAATCGATAAGCGGGTCAAAGCCCACTGTCCAGTCACTAGTTGATCATTCCGGGGCAGTAATAGATGAAAGCAAACGGAAAGCTGAAGTTCTAAATTTAACCTTTAAGAAATCTTTCACGCAGGAGGACCGCACAAATATACCATCATTTGATCAACGTACTAATTCCGAAATGGGGGACATAGCAATAGGTATTTCCGGTGTAGAGAAGCAGCTGAGAGAGCTAAATACGAAAACGTCTGCTGGTCCGGATGGTATACCAGTTCGGTTTTACAAAGACTATTCTGCGGCATTGGCCCCCTACTTAGCTTGCATTTATAGCGAATCTTTAATTCAGCGCAAAGTTCCTAGTGATTGGAAAAAAGCGCAGGTGACTCCCGTGTATAAGAAAGGAAAGAGAACTGACCCATACAATTACAGGCCAATATCGTTGACATCGGTTTCATGTAGAATTTTGGAGCATATTCTCAGTTCGAATATAGTAAATTTGCTTGAAACGGAAAAGCTTCTTTCCATGAATCAGCACGGGTTTAGGAAACATCGTTCATGTGAAACTCAGCTTGCCCTTTTCTCACATGACATCTTGCGAGCCATGGACGAAGGGCAACAGGCGGATTGTGTTTTTCTCGACTTCAAAAAGGCGTTCGACACAGTGCCACACTGCAGACTGCTAACGAAGATACGAGCTTATGGAATAGGTTCACAGATTTGTGACTGGCTGGAAGACTTCCTAAGTAATAGAACCCAGTACGTTGTTCTCGACGGCGAGTGTTCATCAGAGACGAGTGTATCGTCAGGCGTGCCCCAGGGGAGTGTGATAGGACCGCTATTATTTTCTTTCTATATAAATGATCTGATGGACAGAGTAAGTTGTAATTTGCGGCTGTTTACTGATGATGCTGTGGTGTATGGGAGGGTGTCGTCTGTAACTGACTGTAATAGCATACAGGTTGACTTAGACAAAATATCTAGTTGGTGCGAAGAATGGCAGCTAGCTCTCAATGTAGAAAAATGTAAGGTGATGCGCATGAGTAGAAAAAACAATCCTATAATGTTCGAATACAGCATTAGTAGTGAGCTTCTTGATGCTGTCGCGTCTTTCAAATATCTAGGCGTAACATTGCAGAGCGATATGAAATGGAACGAGCATGTAAGGACAGCTGTGAGTAAGGCAGACAGCCGACTTCGGTTTATTGGGAGAATTTTGGGAAGATGTACTTCACCTGTAAAGGAGACCGCGTATAAAACGCTTGTACGACCACGTCTTGAGTATTGCTCAAGTATTTGGGACCCGCAGCAGATCGGTTTGAAGGAAGACATAGAGGCGTTTCAGAGGCGAGCAGCTAGATTTGTTACCGGTAGGTTCGACCAATGCGCGAGTGTCACGGAAATGCTCCGGCAACTCAATTGGGGATCGCTGGAAGAAAGACGACGTTCTTTTCTTCAATTTCTGTTAAGTAAATTTAGAGGGCCGGAATTTGAAGCTGAGTGTAGTATGATCTTGCTGCCGCCTACTTACATTTCGCGTAAAGATCACAAAGACAAGATAAGAGAAATTAGGGCTCGTACGGAGGCATATAGGCATTCTTTTTTTCCTCGTTCAATTTGGGAGTGGAATAGTAAAGGAAATGCCTAGTAGTGGTACAGTGTACCCTCCGCCACGCACCTTACGGTGAATTGCGGAGTATGTATGTAGATGTAGATGTAGAGCTGCCATTCATCACACCAAATAGAAATTTTATCTAAGTAATCTTGTATTTTCCTACAGTTATTAAAAAATGACACCTTCGCTTACACTACAGCATCAATAGCCAACAGCAGCACATTGCTACTCATCGTGTCAGTCAAATCATTCGTGTAAATAGAGAATAACAGCAGTCTTAGAACATTTATTAGGGGCAGTCCTGACGATACCCTTGACGGCCGTTCGCCGTCGGAGGTTCGGCGCTCACGCGTGTGTGTTTTTAGGATAAATTGGTTTAAGTAGTTTGCAATTTTAGGAACCGTTGACCACTGCAGTTAGGTTCCATAACTTTACAAACATTTGAACATTTTTTCCCATAGAAGATAAATGTTCAAATGTTTGTAATTCTATGGGACCAAACTACGTTGGTCATCAGTGCCTAGACTTACAAACTACTTAAATTAACCTAAGGGCAACACACACATCCGTACCCGAGGGAGGATTAGAACCTCCGACGCGGGAGGCCGCGCGATCCGTAACGTGGCGCTCCAACACCTGAATCTCTCTGTTCAGTGTACCCTGCACTGTTCATTGTTCTCCAGACTATCACTAGAGGAGAATGCCGAGTGTAGAATATCGCTCCCCTCGCAATGATGCACGATCATGTGTGCCGTTAGTGTGTCCTTCGCTCCCCCCACCCCCTAACATCGTTCAGCCGGCCTCCAATGGTGCCATGGTAGGCGCTTATGAAGGGACGAATGGAGACGTGTCGTCTTCACTGATGAGAGTCGTTGCTGCTTCGGTCCAATGATGGTCGTACGCGTGCGCGGTGTCGTGCAGGGGAGTGAAAAAATCTGAAGTTACGCGACAGAGGCAAACGGGGCCGACACCTGGCATCATGTTGTGGGGAGCCAGATTCTACACTGGCCGTTCTACTCTGGTGTTGTGGGAAAATTGAACAGTACACGGTACAGTGAAACCATCATTCAACCCGTCTTGCCACCAACAAGGCGATGTGCTTTTCCAACAGGACTATACACGTCCACATGTATCCCGTACAACCCATCGTGCTCTTCTATGTGTACGTCAACTACCCTGCCCATAATTATCCCCTGATCTTTCCCCCACTGAGCATGTCTGGATGAAACGTCATCTTGGCACGGTGTACACGACCGGCACGAGATATGGTCCAACTGAGGCATCAGATGGAAATTGCATGGCAGGCCATACTGTAAGACTTCATTCGGTACCTCTACGACCGACTTCATGAGAAGTTGCACATAGCATTGCTGTAAAATGAGTTTATACACGATTCTGCACGCTCTGGTGACTGCACTGACGTGCGTATGGTTCTGACTGCGTGATCGTGTGTTGTATACATCCTCAAGAATGTGCCAATAAAATTTCGCTCTGCTGGGTTGACGCATTCCTGGTATTATTTTTCCATTTTCCATGAATATATATATATATATATATATATATATATATATATATATATATATATAAATCGTTAATCTGCAAAACGACGTCAGACCCTAGAGGTAAATTTTCAGAAACACCCAGTGTCATAAACAGATACTTTACACCTTATAGCCACAAACAGGCCTGACCTTATTAACGATGTCTGTGTAGAGACAGGAATTAGTGATCCTGATATCGTCATAGCGTCGATGGTGACCAAAGTTCATAAACCAATCAAGAAGGCTAGGAGCGTGTTTTTGTTGGGAGGAGCCGATAAGCAAATGTTACGATCGCACTTAGAAAATGAATGGGTATCGTTTAATTCTCGGACTATGGATGTAGAGGAATTATGGACTAAATTTAAGTGCATTGTTAATAAAGGGTTAGAGAAATATGTGCCAGTAAAGACGATTAAGGATGGAAAAGATCCACCGTGGTATAATAATAATGTTAGGAAGCTGCTGAGAAAGCAACGGCTGTTGCACTCTCGATTCAAAAAAGAACACGCAAATGATGACAGGCAAAAGTTAGTAGAGATTCGTGCGTCTATAAAAAGATCGATGCGCGAAGCATACAATAACTATCACAGCCATACCTTAGCTAAAGATCTTTCCGAGAACCCGAGAAAATTCTAGTCCTATGTAAAATCGGTAGGCGGGTCAAAGCCCAGTGTTCAGTCACTCGTTGATCATTCCGGGGCAGTAATAGATGAAAGCAAACGGAAAGCTGAAGTTCTAAATTTAACCTTTAAGAAATCTTTCACGCAGGAGGACCGCACAAATGTACCATCATTTCATCAACGTACTAATTCCGAAATGGGGGACATAGCAATAGCTATTTCCGGTGTAGAGAAGCAGCTGAGATAGCTAAATACGAAAAAGTCTGCTTGTCCGGATGGAATACCAGTTCGGTTTTACAAAGACTATTCTGCGGCATTGGCCCCCTACTTAGCTTGCATTTATCGCGAATCTTTAATTCAGCGCAAAGTTCCTAGTGATTGGAAGAAAGCGCAGGTGACTCCCGTGTATAAGAAAGGAAAGAGAACTGACCCACACAATTACAGGCCAATATCGTTGACATCAGTTTCATGTAGAATTTTGGAGCATATTCTCAGTTCGAATATAGTAAATTTGCTTGAAACGGAAAAGCTTCTTTCCATGAATCAGCACGGGTTTAGGAAACATCGTTCATGTGAAACTCAGCTTGCCCTTTTCTCACATGACATCTTGCGAGCCATGGATGAAGGGCAACAGGCGGATTGTGTTTTTCTCGACTTCAAAAAGGCATTCGACGCGGTGCCACACTGCAGACTGCTAACGAAGTTACGAGCTTATGGAATACGTTCACATATTTGTGACTGGCTGGAAGCCTTCTTAAGTAATAGAACGCAGTACGTTGTTCTCGACGGCGAGTGTTCATCAGAGACGAGTGTATCGTCAGGCGTGCCAAAGGGGAGTGTGATAGGACCGCTATTATTTTCTATCTATATAAATGATCTGATGGACAGAGTAAGTTGTAATTTGCGACTGTTTGCTAATGATGCAGTCGGTGTATGGGAGGGTGTCGTCTGTAACTGACTGTAATAGCATACAGGTTGACTTAGACAAAATATCTAGTTGGTGCGAAGAATGGCAGCTAGCTCTCAATGTAGAAAAATGTAAGGTGAAGCGCATGAGTAGAAAAAACAATCCTATAATGTTCGAATACAGCATTAGTAGTGAGCTTCTTGATGCTGTCGCGTCTTTCAAATATCTAGGCGTAACATTGCAGAGCGATATGAAATGGAACGAACATGTAAGGACAGTTGTGAGTAAGACGGACAGCCGACTTCGGTTTATTGGGAGAATTTTGGGAAAATGTACTTCACCTGTAAAGGAGATCGCGTATGAAAAGATTGTACGACCACGTCTTGAGTATTGCTCAAGTGTTTGGGACCCGCAGCAGATCGGTTTAAAGGAAGACATAGAGGCGGTTCAGAGGCGAGCAGCTAGATTTGTTACCGGTAGGTTCGACCAATGCGCGAGTGTCACGAAAATGCTCCGGCAACTTAATTGGGGATCGCTGGAAGATAGACGACGTTCTTTTCTTCAATTTCTGTTAAGTAAATTTAGAGGGCCGGAATCTGAAGCTGAGTGTAGTACGATCTTGCTGCCGCTTACTACATTTCGCGTAAAGATCACAAAGACAAGATGCCTCGTACGGAGGCATATAGGCATTCTTTTTTTCCTCGTTCAATTTGGGAGTGGAATAGGAAAGGGAATGCCTAGTAGTGGTACAGTGTACCCTCCGCCACGCACGTTACGGTGAATTGCGGAGTATGTATGTAGATGTAGATATATGAACAGTGTAGAATTACTACCAATTCTACATCAAGAATTTGATCAAATGTTTTTGAGGCCTGTGCTATCTATACAGGTATACTATAAGTATAATATAAATATACCCGTATAAGTTCAATGAAGAGCTTGCCACAGATTTATTAATTTTCAGCTCTAGTATTACATTCTACAATTACTTTCTCAAAGTTTACACATAGAGACATCTACATTTAATCAATAATTTTTTCCAACTGTAGACACCATTATCAGCAATATTTTCTGCTAAACACACCCAGTGCACATGAATCTTTGTCTAGTAAAAGCCAGAGTCTATGCTATATTTATGGAGGCTTCATCGCAAGACATAAATAATATATATACATGTGGCGTCTATTCCGAAAGAACAGTGACGGGAGGCGTGCTTAGGAAGTCATTGCAGGTGCGGTGATCACTGTGTCCCGAGTTGTGCAGGGGTCAGCGCAACTGCCTAGCAAGCAGAAGACCCGTGTTGGAGTAACGGTTGGGTACACATTTTCAGCTTTGCCCATTCGCAGTTAAGTCATATATTCTGTGAATATGAAAACATAAGTAATACGTACACCCCAACAACAAAGGAAAGAATGATGATTTACTTCGTAAAAGGAACAACATAGCTGTTTTATAAAAGTAACGAGGGAAGTTAGTTTGAACCATATTGTCATACAACTACGTACCTTGTTAAGACACCAAATGAAGACAGTAGCCGATGTTGCATTTAACGCTGGGAGGCCTCAGTTTGTTATCTACGTCGCCCCAAGCCTCCAACAGGCAAAGTCCACAACTGGTTCAAATATCAAGTAATTTTAAACAGACCTAAGCATTTACTTAAAATTTACGACAGTAAAATAAATTATGCTTTACAGACAAGTAAATATGCCAAGAAATGTATCTGAATACTGACCTACCTTACATATATGAAATCTATCCCAACAGTGTGATAAATGTATCGAAATACACGTAATAACTTATTTACAATAAACAAAGAAGCAATTGTTCACTCAGTAACGACAAGAAACGTAGACGGTAGTGTTCTACGTGCGAGTCTCTTGACACACTAAGCTTAGTGGGTCATTTCGTCACCGCCGTTTAGTGCGCATGCGCAGATCCACTACAGGTGTTGTATGGGAATTCACCTTAACTTATCGTAACAGTCGACTGTCCTCGTGAGACTTTGAGCCGTGCTGGGGTGGCGATGCTCGTTGTCAACTGCACGGCGCATGTTAACAGCCTGGTGTCACTGCATTGTTGTCTTATTTGTAACTGAGCTGGGTTGTCGTTATTGTGTTTGTTGCATTATTTTCAGCCTTGGTGGAGCGGCCGAGCGCATTGAGGCGCTATGCTACGATGCGCGAGGCCGTTCCCCCTCGGGCATAAATGTTTGTGTCGTCTTTAGTATAAGGTAGTTCATATGTACTTTGTAAGTTTAGGGACTGATGACCCCGCAGTTAAGTCCCTTAAGCTTAACAAACATTTGAAGCTTAACAAACATTTGAACATTATTTTCATTATTTAATGTGTGAAATAGTAAACTCAGTTTCGATAACACAAAGTATTTAACTGAAAATTTCCTCACTGCTGCACTCATACGAGAGTAAAAACGGACAACTAAATAGCTGCCGGCCGGGAATGGCCAAACGCACTAAAGCGTCATACCACTGTGCGGCCAAGCCGCTCCCGTCAGGGGTCGAATGCCACCTTTGGTTACGGATGTTGTGTTCGTCCTTAGATTAAGCTAATGTAAGCTAGATGTAAGTCGTCGACTCGTCGCTACATGACCTAGCAGTTGAAAAGCGCCGTCAAACATCATATTAAAAAAAAATTAAAAAGCTAAAATTTTGACAATGTTTTGCGAGGCCTCCACAGGCGCGAGGTCGTCGGCGGTTGCCGACGCCTAGCGCCGCCACTGGCTTACGAGAACAGCTGATGATGTATAATGGACTGTAGTTTGATGCAAGCTTCTCGGGAAGTGATTTCTTCTTCTTTCTCGATTAGGTAAGTGCAGTTTTGAGATTTTTATTAAATTTTTTTCCTGACAATACAAATAAACATAGTATGGTTGCACTACTGGCGTATATTTGCAATATAATATGGTTGTTTTAAATAATGAAGTCCCACGCTGATGTTGTGCACATATAAATACAAAATAACATATTTGATGTTGTGGTTAATTGTGAAGTCAGTAGTGTACGCATCGCCAAGAAGCAAAAAAATATTTGCCGCTGGGCGGAATCGAACCCGCGAACCTTTCAATAAAAAACTCTCTCAGGGCCAGTTGATAAGGTGCACATGGTGATAGGTTCGTATCAAAATTCCTTTTATTTCCTAAAGGCATAGCCATCTGGCGTTCCCACTAGGTTCACTTTCATATCTCATCACATGTACCATATATTTGGACGAATTCGGCAATGACGACTAGGCGCAGTGTTTCCAGATTGAGTTTTCGAAATTTCCCCATATCAGACAAAAAATTCCCCAAAAGACACTATTTCGTAAACTTTTCCCCAAATATCTTAAATCTAACTATTCCTTCAAATTATTATCAGTGTTGAAAGCTTGAAAAGATGGAATTATTTGTCCAGAGACGTAAATTTGGCGTATATTATGGCCATACTGTTTATATTGAATTAAGACAACAAAAAATCCCTATAAATACATTTCTTACTAAAGAAATCGCTATTATTATTATCTTCGGACTTAAATTTGGAAGCAGTCATAGACTTAATGACGACAAAACGTACGGTGTATGGAATGATTTGGAGAGAGAGAGAATAACTAGAAAATGAAGTATATGTTGTTTGAACTGAAGTATCAAGGACAACACACACATCCATGCCCGAGGGAGGATTCGAACCTCCTACGCGTGGCGCTCCAGACCGCTCGGCTACTCCCGCACTGAAGTATCAGATAGCTTTAATAGCAACCCTAGGCAGATAAAAATGCGTCCCCAATTTCTCCAATAGCGAAAATGTTTTTCCCAATAATTTCCCCAAGGCTTCAGTTTCCCTAAAAGTTACCCCCAGAAAACATTTTTTCCCCAAAATTGCGAAAAAATCCCCCAATCTGGAATCACTGAATAGGCGTCCTCTCCTTGTTAGATCGGTTACTGCTGCTACAATGACACGATTTGAGTGAGTTTGTACGTGCTGCTATAATCGACGCTCGAGATATGGGAGACAGTATATCCGAGGTAGCGATAAGGCGGGGATTTTTCTGTGCAACCATTTCGCGGGTGCAGCTTGCATATCGAAAATCCGATTAAATGTCAAATCACCGACATCGCTAAGGTCTGGAAAACACCCTGCAAGATCGGAACCAACGAAAACTAAAGAGACTCGTTCAGCTTGGCAGAAGTGAATAAAAAACAAAATTTGTGTTTGATGAAGGCATTAACAACCATCATTAGCATATATTGGGAAGCAAGCACAAGAAAGAAGAGCTTGAAGCAAAAAATAAAATGTTACTCATGATATGGCAGTTACACCGCGTGAAAAGCGAAAATATAGTAGAGGATAAACTTTTTACCTTTCATCTTTTTGTGGGGCATATCAGCGAGAAAAGTTCGGTAAACGTTTTAAATTATGTATAAAATTGATTGCAAGTGACTAAGTGCTCTCCCTCTTAAATACTGTTCGAATAAATCGTAGTTATTGGTGCATCGTTGACTACTAATCTTTTCACCAATAACCGTCTAATCATAATAAATAAATAAAACCAAATCGCTGCCCCGAAGCGGGGAATCTGGGTTCGAATACCCGTCCAGCACAATTTTCCGACCTTGCCGTTGAATTTATTTCAGCGCTCGTAAACCGTCGATTTGTTTGAAAATTTCGATTTCGTAACAGTGGTGTTTACTTTCGTGGGTAGCGGGCAGGATTCTCTGACCTAGTGAGTTTGTCGTTCATATGCAAATCAAGTATAGAAAATAGGTGTGCTGTATTTAGTGCGTCCGCCTGGTGGCAGTTGCCGCCTGGTTAGGCCGTGGCGCCGTCGCTGTGGGCCGCGTGTCGATTATGCCATCCTGAGCCAGCTGTGCCGCTGGTCGCGTGTCAGCACGCAACGCGTCACGTCAGCAGCTGCCGCCACTGTCTCACTTCCCTGCGGTCGACAAGGAGTCACTTTGGCTCTCTATAGCCCCTACACTCAAGTACTTTCTTTAACTTTGTCTCCAAGTCCCCGTAAAAGCGGCGATTCTGGAGGAAACTACGAGTTCTATGCTGGCGGCATCTCTCGCTGGTCCAAATACACTGAAGACCCAAAAAGGAAAAAAAAAAAAAAAGTATAGGCTGAGATATGTAAACACCCAGAGGACGGCGCTGCGGTCGGCAACTCCTACATAAAGATAGGGGGTGTCTGGCGGAGGCTTGGATCGGTTACTGCTGCTACAGTGGCAGGTTATTACGATTTAAGTGAGTCTCAGTGTGATTTTATAGTCCGCGTACGACATAATCTCTGAGATAGCAATGAGGTAGGGATTTTCCCGAACGACCATTTCACGAGTGTACCGTGAATATCGAGAAGCCGGTAAAACATGTAATCTACGACTTAGCTGTGGCCGGGAAACGGTACTGCAAGTACCGGACCAACGGCGAATGAAGAGAATCGTTCAACGTGACAGACATGCACCCTTTCCACAATTTGCTATGGATTTCAATGCTGGACCATCGACAAGTATCAGCGTGAGAACAAGACTTACGCATAATAGTTCGCGATCGGGAGCGCTCACTTTAATTCGCGGCTCTGTCGCGAACTAGTACGTTCTTTTAGTTCGTCCGCTCCCAGTGACGGCTGAGCAGCGTGGTCTGCGCATGCAGGTGGAGGGAGAAGTTCCCTCACCTAGCTGCTTCATGCGCTTGCTGCTTGAGCCGCTAATGATATCACGCAAACCAAAAGAAACAGTTTGTGGATAATTTCTCGCGTTTAAGCTTAGAGTTATCTTTATATCTTGCATTATGGAATTTATTAGTCAGATATTTCAGAGTGCAGAATACTTAAAAACAGAAATTTTGTAGCACTGAACTATGCAATCTAGCAGGCAGACGCTCACCTCGAAATGGCTCTCATCAGCAGAAGGCAAACACGTGATTTTTAATTCTGCCGCGCGCCCACTCGGTATTGCCCGTCGGTCTTCGGAAAAGAATCCAACGAACTAAGAAGCGAGTTACGTTTGGCATAACAGTTCGCGACCGGTAACGCATGTTTTTAGTTCGCGACCGATTGCACATATTTTAGTTCGCGATCGGTAGCTCTCCTTTTACTTCGCAGCTCGGCCGCGAAGTAGGTCGTTCTTTTTAGTTCGTCCGCTCTTTTTGGCTTTTGCTACCACTACTAAAAGAGCTCTTTCTTTTGTTATGACAACTTTCTTATATAATGATCAGTGTTGCCCAAGCGTGTGCTATTACCCGTATTTTTGTCTTTGGTGCTGGGCGAGTCCAATCCTTTGTTTCGGAGGTGAGGCCGCCTCAGTTGCATCGAAAGTTAAGCCAGTCCGGTGAACCTCACACTTATTACAGAAATTGATTTTGTATTAACAAATGAAATAGAAGAAATTTTTGTTCTTCACGCTAGCGACATTGATGACTATGGGTTCCGACCTTTACATTCTGACGACAGGCAGTAAACTACAGTTTTGTAGCTAATTAATTCTATACGTGTTCGTTACTTTACAGTGTTAGTGTTATACGATGTTATCCTCAACGTACTATATTTAGACACTGCTGAATACTTGAGAAAAGAAAATTTGTGGCAGCGTACTATGAAACTACAGCTGAGCTGAGTGACACCTACGTACGTATCCTTACTGATCACCTGCATCCATTCATGTCCATTGTGTATTCCGACAGACTTGGGTAATTGCATCAGGACAATGCGACACCCCACACATCCAGAATTGCTACAGAATAGCTCCAAGAACTCTCTTCTGAGTTTAAACATTATTGAGCATGTTGGGGACGCCTTGCAACATGCTGTTAAGAAGATATCTCCTCCTTCTCATAATCTTGCCGATTTATGTACAGCCCTGTAGGTTGCATGGTGTCAATTCCCCTAGCACTAATTCAGATATCAGTCGATTCAATGCCATGTCGTATTGCGGCATTTCTGCGTCGTCGCGGGGACGCTGCACGATATAAGGCAGGTGTTCCAGTTTCTTTGGCCCTTCAGTGTATTTACAGCAGGATGCCACGTCTGCTAGTCATGGCAACATCAGCGGATAAACAAAATGATAGCATATCTCCTGGCAGTGAATTACCACGCGGGGATGTCCGCTTGGTCTGAGGCACCATGTCTCAAATTGCGCTGTCGCTCCCGCTGAAGGTTGGAGTCCTACCTAGGGCGTCGTTGACATCAGTTTCCTGTAGAATTTTGAAGCATATTGTCAGCTAGAATACAATAAATTTCCTTGATACATAAAAGCTCCTTTCTATGAATCAGCACGGGTTTAGGAAACATCGTTCGTGTGAAACTGAGCTTGCTCTTTGCTCACATGACATCTTGCGAGCCATGGATGAAGGGCAACAAGCAGATTGTGGTTTTCTCGACTTAAAAAAGGCATTTGATGCGGAGCCGCACTGCAGACTGCAAACGAAGATACGAGCATACAGAATAGGTTCACAGATTTGAGACTAGCTGGAAGACTTCCTAAGTAATAGGACGTAGTACGTTGATCTCGACGGCGAATGGCCATTAAAGACGACTGTATTGTCAGGCGTGCTCCAGGGGAGTGTGATAGGACCGCTATTATTTTATATCTATATTATATGATCTGATGGACAGTAACTTGGGCCCACACGGAGACAATCATTTTTCTCGCGAACATACGCTACTGGAATAGGCTGCTGATGATGTTGTGGTGTACGGGAGGGCGTCGTCATTAATTGACTGTACCGGCCGCGGTGGCCGAGGAGACTGAGGCGCTCCAGTCACGGCCTTCACGGCCACTACGGTCGGGGGTTCGAATCCCCCCTCGGGCATGGATATTTGTGCCGTCCTTAGTATTAGCTAGTTTTGTAAGTAGTTTGTAAGTTTAGGGACTGATGACCCCGTAGTTAAGTCCCATAGACTCTACAAACATTTGAACATTTTGAACATTAATTGACTGTAATAGCAAACAGGATGACTTAGACCAAGTTTCTAGTTGGTATGAAGAATGGCCACTATCTCTAAATGTAGATAAATTTAAGATGATGCACATTAATAGGAAAAACAATTCCATAATGTTCGAATACAGCATTAATAGTGAACTGCTTGATACAATCGCATCGTTCAAATATATTGGCGTAACATTGCAGAGCGATATGAAATGGAACGAACATGTAAGGACAGTTGTAAGGCGGACAGCTGACTTCGGTTTATTGAGAGAATGTTGGGAATATGTACTTCATCTGTAAAAGAGAACGCGTATGAAACGCTTACACGACCACGTATTGAGTTTTGCTCAAGTGTTTGGGACCCGAAACAGATTAGTTTAAAGGAAGACATGTAAGCAGTTCAGAAAAAAAAAAGTTCAAATGTTTGTAGAGTCTATGGGACTTAACTACGGGGTCATCAGTCCCTAAACTTACAAACTACTTATGAACTACCTACAACTAAGGACGGCACAAATATCCATGCCCGAGGGGGGATTCGAACCCCCGACCGTAATGGCCGTGCAGACCGTGACTGGAGCGCTTCAGTTCCCTCGGCCACCGCGGCCGGCAAGCAGTTCAGAGGCGAGCAGCTAGATTCTTTACTAGTAGGTTCGACCAATGCGCGAGTGTCACAGAAATGCTCCGGGAACTCGAATGGGAATCGCTGGAGGAAAGACGTTGTTTTCCAGAAATTTTGTTGAGGAAATTTAGAGGGCCGAAATCTGAAGCTGACTGCAGAACGATCTTGCTGTCGCCTACTTACATTACGCGCGGAGATCACAAAGACAAGATAAGAGAAATTAGGGTTCGTAGAGGTACATATATACATTCTTTTTTACCTGGTTCTATTTGGGAGTGGAATAGGAAATGATATACCTAGTAGTGTTACAGTATACCCTCCACCAAGCACTTTACGGTGGATTGCGGAGTATATATGTAGATGTGTGTGTGTGTGTGTGTGTGTGTGTGTGTGTGTGTGTGTGTGTGTGTTTTGATACCATAAGTTAGTTTGAGTAGTGACCTTGGCAGCTTGATGCCTTAGTAACACATACTCTGAATCTTTGGTAGGGAAACAGGTGCAATAAGGCGAAGAATTTCTGTTGAAGTGGCAATGCCCGCAAGATATCAGGGTACCGCGGCTGCTGAGATGTATGTTGTAGTCGACAATATCCTAGCCGAACTGAAAAATTTAAATTGGACAGAAGAAAACATCCACAAATATATTAGACACAACAAGAAGTAAAACTTGGATGCTTATATTCACACAAGCTAAATCAAAAGGTGAGAACAAGGAACTACGGAAGGTCAACGAACGCTTCTAAAAGCGCCATCTACTACCAATTCCCCAGATTAGGAAGAAAGGAAACTTACGGTGTAACGTCCCGTCGACAGCGCGGTCATTACAGACGAAGATCACACACTAAGATTTGTGTAAGATGAGTTAGGAAATACGGCCGTGCCAATTCCATAGAACCATTCCGGTATTTTCCTGCAGTGATTTAGGGAAATCACGGAAAACCTAAATCTGGACGGCCGGAGGTAAATTTGAACCACCGTCCTCCAGAATGCGAGTCCAGTGTGTTAGCACTGCGCCACCTCGCTCGGCAGGGATGGGCGATTGTGACAAAGAAGCATGTAGTTGACGTATACGATTATGTAAATGGATCAATTAACGATGTAGATTAATTGCATCGTAATAATCCACTAATCAATTAACTGTTACATTACATGATTCTTTTCAGGTGAGTGAATCATTCATCTAAAATTATTTGTACAGTAGAAACGTTTGTTCTACATGAATACCAAAATTACATGTAAAAAAACATATTCATTTCTGTAACTAACATGTTTCTCAGTTCTGTGAAAAAAGTCTTTACAATGACGTAATTTTTCACAGAAATACACAGCCACCTAAAATTAATTGGTAAAACTAATATTATAATCACCAAAATTTTTAAGTAAGTGAATAGAGAAAAACTAATTTATGCAGTATTATTCCACTAAGACTTTAACAGCAAGCTATTGTTCCCTGCCTTTCACAAGTTTTCAGAAGGGAAGGAGGAAGCATAGATATTTGCGATTTACTAAATACCGAACAGGAAATATTGACTCGTTGTCTTTCCAAAACTGCAGAGGTGATGATTTTCGGTTCTTCGTGTATTGGTTTAAACACAGTCGTACCTCAGAGGCTACGTCATGGCTGCTCTATGTTACTGCTGTCGAACTCTGTACCCAGTGGCGTAGCTATCATAGGGCTAGGCGGGGCAGTGCCCCGGGGCCCCCGAGCTCCAGGGGCCCCTCGGACTTCGTGAGCGACGATCGATAAAAGTTACAGTAGAGCGTCGAATTTTTTTTTTTTTTTTTTTTTTTACCCTCCCACCCTATCGTCCATCGTATCATATCTCCTTCCCCTCAAACCAAGTTTCCCATAGTAGCCGCACTGGGCCACTGGCTGGCGGCTGACGGAACAGTGCTTCTAATTGGGCCTTCACGAGACGCGCTGCCGACAGGCGAAGCTGCCAGCCAATATGTCCAACAATCTGCTCACTTCAGTCGGCGTAGCAACAGAATTAGAAGTGCTTATAAGCACGAAGCGCGTGCTGGAGCGTCAGTCTTCGACTCTCTATGAAGATGGCTGTACGTTTCTCAGCCGAAATATTAGAAGAAGTAAACTTTATGCGGCTGCACGCCCGAAACTTCTTTGAATAGTCATTGCGCCGCAAAAACATGAAGATGCACAATGTTTTAACACATTGATTGCCACGTGAGTTAGATATAAGCCACAGGATGTCTTCTCTTCAGGCCACGATAAGTAAATACAACTCATTGACATTTTTCTATTTAAAGATCCGTGGTGCAGTTGTAACTCACAGTAGCGTGCTGTGACTTGATGTTACAGTACGTTATGGCCCCAGTAACAAATCATGTTCATGGTCTCCAGTTTTCAAGAGTTCAAGAGTAGTTATTGACACCTGAAATCGTGAATTATATATAACACGTGGCTCAGTCATATTGGAGTTTCCTTTTTTTTTTTTAAATATTATTTGGTGTTACATTTTACTTATACAGTAGATTGTATATCACATACAGTTTCAATTAAATTCTCCAACTCTAATGGCAACAACAGTGAAACAGATTGAAAAAATTGGGCAACTGAACTTTGTATCTCTAACACCAGCTTGCACTGTGCTTTATGAAGAAACACTCTTCGTAAAAATATGAGTCACAATTTCTTACATTTCCATGTAGTTTGTTTGCATTTCTTGACAGCTTGCTCTCGTCCAAATTCATTCTTCATTTTTTCGTAGCATCCGTACACCTATGACTTGATGCTCCCATGTTCACAAGAGCACAATCTGCAGGCAGCTCTGTGGCTACGGTGAGAGATTTCTGAGGGGCATCGACATCTTCTGTATGGGGTAGTCTCAATGTCACTTCCTCTTTGAATTCTGTGATTAAGATGATCTTGTTGATGTATCGGTAAATCACAAGAGCATTTACCAGTGCTGACCCTGTCAACAGTTCAACTGCAAGCTTCCTGCACCATTTCACACCCCGCCTTAGTATAGGATTTGATTTGGTGAGAGAGATCTATAAATGACTGATTATTGTCAGTTATCGTTGCTGGTTTTTTCTTTGTGCCCCTCTTGGTGTGAACTTCAGCTTCTTCCTCTTCATGAACAGTACTCAGCATTAACATATTCCTCTTATTTTTCCATTTCAGTAGTATCTTCATTTTCTTCACTTATGTCCATAACTTCATCTAAAAGCTTCTGTACATGCCTTTGTTCATCTACATAACTTCTACGAGACACTTTCTCCTGCTACAGTATCACTGTGTTATGGAGCAAACAACACTGAATAAAGACTGTAGTAACAATGCAGAAAAACAATAATGGAACTGTACGCAAATAATGTTGTGGAAGGAAAGACTAACAGGAGTACCAACCCAAAATTATTAGCGATATAGCAAATGACATACCTGGCACTTTACTCTGGCGCCATGCGAGTCATATGTAACACACACACACACACACACAAAAATAAACTAAAGTACTAAATTGCAATATTTTTAACTTATTTGTACTTAAATAGCTTACTTCAAGCAAACTAAAGCAGAATATGGAAAAAAGTAAATGATCCCCGGGAGTCGGTAACCCAAGTATACCTTTGGCAGCCAATATGTTTATATTGTTATTGTTAAACAGAATGGACTAAGACAAAATATTAAATGTATACGGCATATTTAAGTGTAGTAGAACAGTATTGGGTAGATGATTTGTTGTGGGGATGTGACAGGTGACAGCAGGAAGGGAGGGGATTGGACGGCAGAAAGTGCGGGAAAGGGCAGACCGCTGGAATGGCCAGGCAGTGTCGTTCTTTGTGCGCCTGTAAAACGAATAGCGAGAAAGCGAGCCGCCACTCTGTCTACCCCTTTACGTCGCAAAAGGAAATTACATGGTGTTTTACAAAGTTATACCGACCCTACCACAGAGCACCTCATAAATCACAGATGAAGTACTGCGCAGATAGACTTGGAGAGTGCGCATTTTCCACAAAATACGTTGCGCCAGGAAACAGTCAAGGTTTTTTTTCCACTAATGCGTTAATACTGAGAGAAATACCGAACAGAATCTACATACCTTTCTACACATTACCTTGCAATGGTAGGCGGGAAATGGATTCGACATTCTGTGGCTTTCTTCTGGGAACTTTTCGCTCTTCAATTTACGTTCATACTAACACTATACCCTCCGCCGCATTTTGCTCAGTTCTTGTATGTTTAAAACAAACAACTTCACTGTGGTGAGAATTCATCTCTTCACGCGATCTTTTAAGGTACTTTTCTACCCGCACACTATTTGTTTATTCTGCCATTTAAAGGTTTAATTACAGTAACGGATCAAAAGTTTGATTTAATAATTACTTTGTCTCAATAGTGAATTGTGCATCAAGAGGTTGCTCTCTACCCCACTGTCATGATAATAAGCGAAGATATCGACTTAATTATTTTACTTATTACTTTTTCTGGCCAGACACATATACTTCAAGAAGCCTGGTAGGGGCACGGCTGAATCCAAAGTGTTTCATCAAACAAAATCCGGCAACTTACTTTTGATGAAACCATCCTACACGAATATTTCCGCTATTTTCCTTCTTTGACTGGGCTGTCAACGAAATGAGCTAACAGCGCAGAGGTTTAGCGAAGGTGAGTTGTCGGCACTGACAACAGTCCGTCTGCTGTCACCGCTGACGAAAAATATCTCATGGGTCATTTTCATCTGCATGTCCTACCCAGGTCCAACTCTATCCCTCTGCAAAATTCCATCCAAATCACCTAGTGCCGGCCGCGGTGGCCGAGGGGACTGAGGCGCTTCAGTCACGGTCTGCACGGCCACTACGGTCGGGGGTTCGAATCCCCCCTCGGGCATGGATATTTGTGCCGTCCTAGTTCGTAAGTAGTTCATAAGTAGTTTGTAAGTTTAGGGACTGATGACCCCGTAGTTAAGTCCCACAGACTCTACAAACATTTGAACATTTTTGAAATCACCTAGTAATTTTTGCGTGGAAACATAACAAAGGAACAAACTTTCACAATTATATTAGAGAGTACGGGTAAACATTATCTGCTGCGTGACACATAATAACTTACTTAATAGTATTTAGGTTTACCTTATTATGTCTTCCAGTGGGCGGTTAGGAACTGATGATGAAGTAGTTTTGCATATGTTTAGTTTAAAGAGGGCCCCATGTCATTTTTGCCCCGAGGCCCTTGGTGACATAGCTACGCCACTGTCTGTACCTGCTACTTCAGAGATAACTGGTTAAACAGTAACATGGTTAATTTTCAGGTGATTCATCGGGTTAGTTGTATTTCCATAATATTTGACGGTTTTGAAACGCAATTCATATTTACGTAAGCTTGTGCCTTGTTTCTCAAAACATTTCCACAAAGCATTTGCTTTCTTTGTTGGCACGATTATTACTAAGCCCATTAGATATCTAAACACGCCATTCAGCAATTGATAAAATCGACACAATAAAGAAATCCAACAATCAAAACGCTTCACACTTGGCAAAGGAGTCAATGAGTTCATCTATGGAGACATTTTTTGAGGAGAGGGGAGCTTTAAATTACAGCAGGCGGAATTGGGGGCATGGAGCAGAACTTCTCGTGCATGGCTGAAAACAGTATTCAAGGCGCTTATCAGCTATGACTTAAACGTCTCTCGGGATTGGCACGAAGTTTCATGTAATCACATTTTTAAAAAATGCTCACATTCGAATATGGTACATAGAACAACGCACCCGGTTTACGTAAAACACTAAGTACCAAACATTTTGTTCCGCACGTATTGATAAAACCAATGAAGGAAGGCAAGAAATATGTCCACTTACGCCGAGCTGAAATATGCCAACTGAGCAATCTACGAATTTTACAGCCAGAATAAACAGGCCAAAATTTTTATAATTAACGGGAAACGTAATCGATAATTTAAAATTAATCAACGTGAACGAAATATCGATTACCAGAATAATTACAATTAATGGGTTAATTGGAATTAATCACCTATCCTTATCCACGATGAGCAGAATGGAGTCCAGCATCTCGAAGAGGTAGTAACTAATCTGAAAACCAGAAACTAAGATAAGGCTATGGGCCTACCCCACTAAAGTTCGGCGGTTACAGCTGCTGGTACAACAGAAAACAAATCAAAAAAGTAAGTCGAAGACAAGATCGTACAAAAAAAGTTCAAATGTTTGCAAATCTGTGGGACTTTACTTCTTACGTTATTAGTCCCTAGGCTTACAAACTACTTACATTAAGTTAAACTAACCTACGGACAAAACAAACAAACAACACACACACACACACACACACACACACACACACACACACACACACACACACACACACACACACCTGGGAGGACTCGAACCTCCGACGGCGAGCAACTACGCCCAGTCTCGGCCGGACCGGCGTAGCGGCCGCACGCGTGAGCGGAGCGGGTTATCCGGTGCCGTTCGCTTTCTGATTACTTCGCGCGCGCTATATATTTTGCTTAGTAATGGAGTCACAAGTGCGAAAGTACACGTTTAAGTTCAGTTTCAGTTTTTGTGTTCAACGACCGAAAATCTATGAGTTCGACGACTGGTTTCATGAATTGTTCAATGTACCCGAAGAAGACTTGTTTGGAATGGCTTACGACTTTATAAGCAACGTCTACACTGCGAAGTTAAGAAACGACGAGCTGTGCCGACGGATTATGGACAAGACTAATGGAATTGCTAGGTACAAGGCTTCGAATGGCGAGGTGAGTGATGTTACAATTACGTATGCTGGACTAGGCCTTCGAACCGTAAAAGTACACCTATTACCGTTCGAAATTGAGTTCGACTCTATTAAACAGGCCCTTTCAAAGTACGGCACCGTTTATACTGTAACTGATGACCGATGGAGTGGCAATATGCATTATAAAGTAGACAACGGTGTACGGTCTGTCAAGATTGACTTGCAATCTCACATTCCGTCTTTCATAAACGTGTGTGGTTTCAAGGCCCTTGTTGTCTATGAGGGACAGCCCCGTACTTGTTCTTCGTGCAACGCGCCAGGTCATCTTAGAGCAGAATGCCCGCGTAGGCGGCCTGTTCAGCTCCCGGTCGGGAGAGACGCGGAAGGCGGGCAGCGCGCGCAGTACGCCACGGTCGCCAGCCGCCTGCTCCCGCGCGAGCACGTAAACACAGCCCTGCCCGATGACGTAGAACTCGCCGTCGCGGCAGCTGCCCTAGAAGAGGCGCGACCAAGTGCACTTCCTGCCGGCACTGACGTAGCCATGACCGACGCTAGTGCAGACGTTGTCCCCCACACCACAAGACTCGCGGTTCCACGACCAAGTAATGTTACCGAAAATACGGCCAGAGAAGTAGACAGCAATGAAAAGGCTGAAGAGACAGTGGCCGCGCCTGGTGCTCGTTTGGACATGTCTGCTGACGAAACCCACGTTCCTCGCAACGTAGGACTGGAAAATACCAACAGTTCCCCCGCCAACAATCAGCAAGTCATACCACCTCCTGCGGTAACTATTACAGATACCCAGCGGGTACGCAATGAGCATTCAGCTGATAATGACCGTAGGGGTGCGACCTCCAAAAAATCCAAAAAAGTAACATCTGATTCTCAGAATGAGGTGAAAGGCCAAACTTCACCGGAAAAAAAGAAAATTCGCGTTGCTCGTGGAGGTGCTGCCGCAGTCGCAAGTCAATTACGCCCAATCGCCCAACAGGTTGCAGAGAAGTTAAAAAATAGCGACTCAAACAAAATCGCAGCAACCGCGCCCACAGCCGAAGATGGCAGGGTTCTGGAGGACGATTCACAAAAAGTGACGGCTGACTCCTGGTGGCAAGAAATGGAGACAAATGACGGCCCAGCATAATTTTACGTGTTTCTGGGCGTGTGAGTGTTTGTCATAGACGTATTTATTAGTTTTTAAATCCCCCCTAATAATGAACGACACCTTTACATACAATATAACTACTATCAACATCAATAGAATTCGGAGCGAGGTAAAACTTAGTGCCCTGACGGACTTCCTCTACAGCACCAACGTAGACATTGGGCTACTACAGGAGGTGTGTGTCGAACCTAACGTGGCAGGATATGTTACCATAGCGAACATCAGCAAGGAAGACCATACAGGTACTGCCATCTTACTACGTGAAGGTATATCTCAAACTAACACTGTACGACTTACAAATGGTAGAGGCATCTCCTGCATTATCAACGGCGTTCAAATCTTATGTTTATATGCACCTTCTGGTAATACTCGTCGACAAGAACGCTCATCCTTTTATAAAAATGATGTCCCTTTTTTAATTAATGGACATTCTGACAACCTCATTGTAGGGGGTGGGGGGGGACTTTAATTGCGTCATTTCGCCCAAAGATCAAACACCACACCTCAATAAATGTTTAGAACTCGAACATCTAATTCACGGGTTTAAACTAATTGATACCTGGGAAAAGGTTCACGGGGACCGTATTGCTTTCACCTTCATAACCGGCAATTCTGCCAGTAGGATAGACCGCATTTATGTATCTAACGCGCTGAAATATGAAGTAATGAACAGTGACATCGCGCCTGTAGCTTTCTCAGACCACAGTGTCCACCAGTGTTACATAAACCTACGGCGGCCGCAAGTATACCGTGGGAGAGGTTATTGGAAATTGAACACCAGCTTGTTACAAGACAAACAGTTTGATGAAGAAATAGAACTAGCGTGGACACAAGCAAGACGTTCTCAGACGCAATACAGGTCGACTATTGAATGGTGGCTGTGTAAAGCCAAGCCTAAACTCCGGTCAACAGCTAAACGATATGCATACCAAAAATCCTATTGGCAAAAACAAACCATCGAATTTTACTTTTCATGCCTTCGTGAAATTTACCATTCCACTGACCTCCCGATTGATGACGCCCACCGGCGTATAAAAAAGTAAAAAAGCCAAGATAACAGCCTTATACCGGAAGCGAATGGAGGGCACTATAGTACGCTCACAACCGAAGGATGTTGCATCCGAAGAAATTGCGTCACTTTACCACACACTCCGGACCATCAGGCGTGAAAGAGCTAAGCTAATAGAAGAAATTGATGACGGATTAGGGAATGTAGCAAAAAGGCAAAGGGACATATCGTCAAGGGTATGCAGTTATTATAAAGACCTGTATGACATGCAGGAAACCAACGACAGACATTGCGACAGTATCGTCAATGAAATAGGCCCCGTAGTGACAGAAGATGACAACTTGACTCTAGAGGCGCCCTTCAGCGAAGACGACATCAAAGAGGCAGTCTTCAATGCGGCAAACCGGAAATAACCTGGACCAGACGGACTTAGCGCCGAATTCTACAAACACTTCTGGTATATATTGGCCCCCACGTTAACACAGCTCACCAACGAAATGTGGCACCTCCCTGCTGTACCACACGAACTTAAGGATGGACTCATCATCCCCTTACCCAAGAAGGAAAATAGCAAAAAGATACAGGAAATGCGGCCTATCACCTTACTTAATGCAGATTTTAAAATTATAACAAGAAGTATCAAACAAAGAATGCAACCGGTGCTACAAAAAATACTTGGAAGACATCAGCATGGGCCGCTGCCCGGAAGAAGCGTAATATCAGCCGCGTGTGAACTGCGGGATATCATATGTACTCTGGCACACAACAATGAACCCGGCGCTTTGTTGTTCCTCGACTTCGAAAAAGCATACGACCGCGTGAGCCATGACTATTTGTTCAAGGTGATGTCGAAGATGGGTTTTGGAGAACGATTGCTACTCCTACTTCGGAATTGCATCTACCATGCATCGTCGCGAGTGCTGATTAATGGACACTTGAGCAACCAGGTATCTATTAGTAGGTCTATTAGACAAGGCTGCCCATTGTCTATGGCCTTATACGCCATAGCAGTCGAACCATTCCTTGACTGCATCAATCGCAAAATATCTGGAATCAACATAGGAATGGAAAAAGCGGTGTGTATCGCGTATGCTGACCGACATGTGCCTTGCAGTGACATCCATAGAACATCTAGTCACGGTGAGGGACATAGTCAATGTCTATAATATGGCCAGCGGAGCAAAATTAAGCACTAGAAAGACAACGTTGCTCCACATAGGTAAAGGTATAGGAAATACCACCGACCTCGACTGGTGTGAAACGAGAGCTCAACATAAATCTCTCAGAATCTACTGGAGTGCTACGCCAGATGTTATGATGACTAAAAATTGGACGGACATGTTGCACAAAATCAGAGCAACAACACAAATTTATTCAGATAGGGATTTGGACCTTCTTCAAAAAGTACACACTGTTAGAATATCCATAGCGAGCAGGTTGTATTATCTCGGCCAAATCTTACCTATTTCTAACCCACTTGCAGACAGCATACAAAAGGCGTTCTGTTGGTACGTCGTGAGAGGCCACATCTTTAAAGTATCCTTCGACACCCTGACCTTACCGACAACAAGAGGAGGACTAGGACTAGTCAGCGTAAGACACAGGTGCCGTACTTTACTGATTAGTCGCATTTACAAAACGATTAATAAACAGACACCGAGCATAACCAAGTTGCTAACGCTACGCTGGAAACCCACCAGTATGATGCCACCCATTCACGAAACCACAATACCGTTGGCCTATCGTCATATCAGAATCTATTACAATGAATTCAGCTACATCCAGCATGCAGAAAACATTAATCTGCCCTATACTAATACTAAAATATATCATTTCCTCGCAAGCAATGGTAGAGAAAACAGGGTTACAACAAAATATCCCCATGCAAAGTGGAATATCATTTGGAGAAACATCAATTGCCATGTATTGCCGTCACGCGTTAAATCAATGTGGTCTTTGATAGTGAATGACAAAGTTCCAACAAACGAAAAACTCAACGCCATCCACCTGTGCCCCACGCCAGCCTGCGCAGTCTGCGGGCAAGTGGACACACTGCCGGCCGGCCGGCCAGACCGTGGACCACATGCGACGCAGACTGGCAATCATCGACCGCACGACGCCGCAAAACGTTAATATCCCTGAAATTATCATACCAGACGCACTACGATACCCCAGAAAGAAGCACAATGCGGCTATTTGGTTTTTAGGCCATACCGCCGCTTATGTACTTTATAACCGACAGGCAACGACTGCAGATTACTGTGCGTATCTGGAGTATGAACACACGAAGATACTAGGACAAAAAGATTATTCAAATACATACGGCAATGTGTTAAGGATCATGGTGCAGACATGATGTACAGCTGAATGTACGACCTGGTTTAAATTTGTGTACCAAACTCGGAATATCCAGCGCTATGGGCTTTCAGAGTTATGAGCAGAAGCAGGCAGCAGAAATGGGAAACCGACGTTATGTTACAAGAAACGGACCACATACAATAATGCGCGAGAAGACGAACTCTAAAGCAGACATTGTGCTGAGAATAGTCCGAGAAGAAGTTTGAGGTGTAATCTTTTTTATTTACTTTCGCCATTCCTTGAAGAGACTAGGGGGTGAATCGACAATTTTTTTTGGCAAGGAGCCTCATTTATTTATTTAATTATTTTCCTTTTATTTTATTTTTTTTTCACGAGGAAGACATGTCATCTGAATCGAATGTCTGGAAGAAGAAATAAATACAAAACTTCCTACACAAAAAGGAAAGAAAGATGACTAAAGGCTTGAGAAGCCACCGTCGAGGAATGCGTTAATGGCGAGCGCAAGGCCGGGCTGAAGGGCTGGTAAGGAGGCCCGTAAAAAAAAAAAAAAAAAAAAAAAAAAAAAAATAAATAAATAAATAAAAAGTAGCATGGCACCTTAGTACGCATGACCACTTCACCGCGGTAGAGATCGTACAAGAGAAAGACAAACAAACGAAGGTTATTTTCTATAAATCGATGAACAACCAAGATGCCAAAGTTGTAAGGGAAACTTTAATAAAGACAATTAACCCAAGAAAAGAGAAGGTAAAAATTAAAGGCATTAGGTCGGAAGCTAACGTAGTAATTCTGAAGGCATAGGCAGCAAGAGAAAAATCATAGAGAAAGCGGCACAGCGGTATGACATCGGGTCTGAAGAGCCCCGTAAGGCCGGCCGCGGTGGCCGAGAAGGCTGAGGCGCTCCAGTCATGGGCTGCACGGCCACTACGGTCGGGGGTTCGAATCCCACCTCGGGCATCGATATTTGTGCCGTCCTTAGTATAAGGTAGTTGATGAGTTGTTTGTAAGTTTAGGGACTGATGACCCCGTAGTTAAGTCCCATAAGCTTAACAAACATTTGAACATTTTTTAGCCCCGTAAGCTCAGACGCGTAAACGATATCTGCGAGACATACAAATCCTTACATTTAGCGTAAGAACATTACATATAAAGGAGTATCAAACATGAGACAATGAGAGGAAACCATAAAGCATCAACAGCAAAACCTAAATATCACACCAGTGAGTGTAATTTGCGTACAAAACCAGTACGTTTCATCTCTGAAGGGAACACTCACAACAAGAACCTGTGGCAAATGCGAAACAAACAAGGTAGAAGATTTCCTCTTACAGAAGGTAAAATAAAAACATTTCAGACATGCTAATGGGCGATATAGAAAATACCCAGCAAGCATTACGTAACAAAAACACAAACTTCACAAACACCCATTATGTCATGTGACTAGACATGGACATAAAACATGAACATGACAAACGAAACATGATAAACCATCAGAATAGTGAGACAAAATTGCGTCTAAGCCGGATGGAAAACAGATATATCACACACATATCTACGACTTTATTAACCGAATTGACATAAACTATGCCACCCAACATCTGAGTAAACGGAACGTTTGATCCACCAGTCCGAAAATCTCTCACCTGACAAACGCGAACTAGCAATGGCTTTGTACGTAGAGAAGAGAAAAAAGTTCACACGGCCTAGTGAGAGCACAATGACGAGTCTACATCGATCCCAAAGTGGTTTTTGCATATACTAGACACTCGCTATGGTTAATGCAGACTTTAAAAGCTAATGAAGTACATGGGGAAGTAATCTGTTCACGGCTACGCTATATGCATGGTGGTAAAACAACTGGTCTTCCAAGGCACAATATTCAAAATGTTCAAATGTTTGTGAAGCTTAAGGGACTTAACTACTTATGAACTAAATTATACTAAAGAGAGCACAAACATCCATGCCCGAGGGGGGATTCGAACCCCCGACGGGAAACGGCCTCGTAAATCGCAGCATAGCGCCTCAACGCACTCGACCGCTCCGCCGCGGCTAAGGCACAATGTGGTATCACAGGAGCAAAAGATGCAATCGTGGAGGAAAACACACGTCATAGTACACAGATTAAGCAGTTTTGCACAGAACACATTACAACAGATGAAATATTGAGAGGAGAAAATAGAATAACATCATAAATTTAAGCACAGTAATAAGTTATATAATGATAGAGTCATTTGCAGACTTAGTAACGGAGGTAGTAGTATTGTTTAGGGGCAAACATTACTCAACTCACGGATATAAACGCCCGCTCAGCACTCTGGCATTCTCACAGGACGGATGCCAGAAAACAAATATACTTGACGCAATAAAAGAGTCTAACCTTCATCAGCTAAACAAGGCAGGGCTAGAACCGAAATGCTATGCAAATGCAGGAGTTACCAGCAATATCGATATATCGCTAGCCACAGGAACATCTGTCATACATGCCAGTAACTGACAACTTTATGATAATGCAACACACTGCGATCACAAAGCAAAAGTAATAGCACCAGCCGCACACACCAACACATATCGACACACTCAGCAAATTCAACGACTGCTGTTTGGCAGGGCACGACTGGAGATTTCCCTTTATGATCTAGGCGCCGGCCGCGGTGGCCGAGGAGACTGAGGCGCTCCAGTCACGGTCTGCACGGTCGGGGGTTCGAATCCCCCCTCGGGCATGGATATATGTGCCGTCTTTAGTATAAGGTAGTTGATAAGTAGTTTGTAAGTTTAGGGACTGATGACCCCGTAGTTAAGTCCCATAAGCTTAACAAACATTTGAACATTTTTATGATCTAGGCATGGTGGGATTAACTACAGACCACACTTAATAAGTAAAGTGGTCGTAAAGATACAAGCACCACACAGCCACAGAACATGAACAGCAACACTTCACAATTGTATGACGATAAGCGGTTACTCAGAATTGCAGATGAGGTAATTTTACCGTCCCGCCACTACAATGCAACCTGTCAAACGGTAGAAGGGCCGTGAACACTAGCGTCATACTCAAATAATGTATCCCATCAAGTCGACGGTCGCAAAGCACTGTTTCTTTGACAATAACTCGATGGAATACAAACGTACCGTAATTTTTTTCACAGCCTTCGAAATATTGGGACAGTCATTGGGAGTGGCGGTTTCAGTTTGCACTAGGGACAATCTCATCAAGTGAGACTGCTCAAACAATGCTTGGGAAACAGTACTGAGTCTAATTAAGAAGATTCCTTATAGAGTATGCTGATACGATAGCCCCATACCTAGTTATCATACACAACCGCTTGCTCAGCGAACGTTCCGTACCCGAAGACAGGGAAGTTGCACACGTTACGCCAATATTCAAGAAAGGTAATAGGAGTAATCAGCAAAATTACTGGCCTATTCATTGATGTCGGTTTGCAACAGGATTTTAGAACATAAACTTTCCCAAAATATTATGAACTACCTCAAAGAGAACGACCTTTTGACCCATATTCAACACGGATTCAGAAAGTATCATTCTTGTGAAACATAGCTAGCACTCGCATGATGTGATGAGTGCTATCGACAAGGGATGTCAAATATATTCCGTATTTCTAGATTTCCGGAAGGCTTTCGACACTGTACCTCACAAGCGTTTTCTAATAAAACTGGGTGCTTATGGAATATCGCCACAGTTGTACGATTGGATTCGGGATTTCCTGTCAGAAAGGACACAGTACGTTGCAATAGACGGAAAGTCATCTAGCAGAACTGAAGTGACCTCTGGCCTTCTCCAGGGAAGTTTTATAGGGCCCCTATTGTTCCTTATTTTTATAAACGATTTATGAGACAATCTGAGTAGTTCTCTTAGGTTGTTCGCGGATGATGCTGTCACTTAGCGGAAAGTAAAGTGACGAGAAGATCAGAACCAACTGCAAAATTATTTAGATAAGATATCTTCATGGTGCAAAACTGGTAATTGATCCTTAATAACGAGAAGTGTGAAATCATCTATATGACCACTAAAAGAAGCCCGTTAATCTTCATTTACACAATAAATCAGTCAAAACTACTGAGCGTAAATCCTACTAAATACCTAGGAGTAACAATTACGAACAACTTTAACTGGAAAGAATACATGAAAAATATTGTAGGGAAAGCGAACCAAAGACTACGTTTCGTTGGCAGAACACTTAGAAGATGCAGCAGTTGTACTAAAGAAACTACCTACACCACACTTGTGCGTCCTATTTTGGAGATTGTTGCGCATTGTGGGATCCCTACCAGGTGGGACTTACAGACGATTTAGAGAAAGTACAGAGAAGGGCAGCTCGTTTTGTAGTATCGCGATATAGAGAAAGTGTCACGGGAAAGATGGACGAGTTGTGGTGGACATCATTAAACCAAAGGCGTTACTCGTTGCGAAGAGATCTACGAGGCGCGTCCAGAAAGTAAGTTCCGTTTGGTAATAAAATGAAATTGTACACAGATACAGAAGAAATTTTTATTGCACAAAATTCTAGAACTCTTAAACTACTTTTCCACAAAACTGCCGAAATTTTGCAGGCATTTGTCATAGCGTGGCACCAGGTTTTGTATACCTTCTTCATAGAAATCTGCCGCCTGTGTCTTCAATCAGTTGGAAACAGTTTCTTTCAGCTCGTCGTCATTGGTGAAGTGATGACCGCCAAGGAAAGACTTGAGATGCAAGAACAGATGAAAGTCGCTAGGAGCGAGGTCAGGGCTGTACGGAGGATGGTCAAACACGTCCCAGCAAAATCCCTGTAGGAGGTTTTTCGTCACATTTGCAGTGTGTGGTCGTGCGTTGTCGTGAAGCAAAACAACACCTTGTGACAGCAGTCCCCGGCGCTTATTCTGAATTGAACGGCGCAATTTCCGAAGTGTCTCGCAATAAGCATCTGCTTTGATTGTCTGACCATGCGGTAAGAAGTCAATGAGTAGGATGCCTTTCCAGTCCCAGAACACTGTACACATCATTTTCCGAGGTGTCATGATTTGCTTCGGCTTTACCTTTGGTAGGGATGAAGTGTGCCTCCATTCCATTGATTGCCGCTTACTCTCGGGGGTGTCGTAAGAGCCCACGTTTCATCTCCTATGACTATCCGTCTCAGAAATTCTTCGCCGCTTTCAGCATAACGGGTCAAAAACTCAAGTGCACTACCCATCCGTTGTGTTTTGTGTTGCTCAGTGAGAATCTTTGGTACTCAAGGTGAGCAAAGTTTACGGAATTTCAGTTGTTTGGTAACAATTTCATGCGTCAGTGATCGTGAAATTTGTGGGAAGTCCATAGCGAGAGCACTAATAGTAAACCTACGGCTTTCCTGGATCTTTCGCGTGAACCAGTTCTTCTGTAATCAAAGATAGACGCCCACTTCGTTCTTCATCGTGCACATCACTACGCCCGCCACTGAACTGTCGGACCCATCTTCTCACCATCGAATCACTCATCGCATTTGGTCCGTAAGCATCGCAAATTTGCCGATAAATTTCACTTGGTTTCACTTTCCTCGCATTCAGAAACCAAATCACCGACCTGATTTCACAGGCGGCGGGATTTTCAATCAACGCCGACATTTCAAACAAGCACAACAAAGCGTACGTAACTGACAGCGATCTCCAAATGGCGCACGTTCTTCTCCTTGATACACATCGTCTACAGCGCATGTGCGGAACTGCAATCGCAGCGCTGCAACGGAGATAAATTGAAACGGAACTTACTTTCTGGACGCGCCTCGTATTTGCGAAAGTTCTTTCACCAACTACCTCTTCCGAATGTGAACATATACTGTTAGCACCCACCTACATAGGAAGACATGATCATAAGATAAAATAAGAGAAATCAGATCGAAAAAGAAAAGATTGAGGTGTTCCTTTTTCCCGCAAGCTATGGAACTGTAGAGAAACGCCACAAAAGTGGTTCGATTAACCCTCTGGCATGCACTTCATTGTGACTTGCAGAGTATTAATGTAGATGGAGGCCAGGGTAGACAGAGTACCTACAGGTGCTCCACCGCCGCCGCAGCCTCCACGGTCACCGTGGTCACTGACAGCATAGTCCCCCCTTCACCTGCATGCTAACATTGCTCCGTTACTGGCACGAGCTCGCCTAGATGGTTCTGTTCATTTCGATCTTTAGATGGTGTTATCAGTGTCATAGCCTGCTAGGTGTCCGTGGGAGGACAAAGTTGGTAAGAGGAAATAAATATTGAAATATTTCACAACAAGTTCCCTTGAGAAGAGTACCAGCAGAAGCTGTTTAGACTAGATGTTCCTGCGGAGCGCGCGGTTGCTCGCCGTGGAGGTTCGAGTCCTCCCTGGGGCATGGGTGTGTGTGTGTTTGTCCGTAGGTTAGTTTACCTAGGTTTAAGTAGTTTGTAAGCTACGGACTGATGACCACGCAGTTTGGTCCGATAGATTTACAGACATTTGAACATTTGAACTAGATGTTCGCCGGCCGCAGTGGCCGAGGGGACTGAGGCGCTCCAGTCACGGTCTGCACAGCCCCTATGGTTGGGGGTTCGAATCCCCCCTAGGGCATGGATATTTGTGCCGTCCTTAGTCTTAGTTAGTTCATAAGTAGTTTGTAAGTTTAGGGACTGATGACCCCGTAGTTAAGTCCCATAAGCTATACAAACATTTGAACTTGAACTAGATGTTCGAGTCTGCAGTATTTTCGGAACTAAATATTTGTGTGAAAGTGGTTTATTCCCTCTAAAATGAAATTTACGAATGTATGGAACTTATGGTTCGTTGGGGGTGATCTAAATTAATTTATAAAGGACTCCAGCCTAGATCGCGTTTTTATTATTTAGGATCTTTGCTGCAATCCTGTATAAATTTATTTAGATCGCCCCATCGAACTATGAGTTCGATACATAACATAATGCCACGCCACGCTGTTGGGAAAGTGTTCACCTTGTTGACTTTACAAAATAAAATTACAAAATATAGGTTGCACATTGACTTCAATAAGACGTGTCTTGAACAGCAGGTAATACAGAGAAAATAAGATGACGCCTGAGTAACGAAGAAACCGGTCATCCTAAACAATAGAAACGCGATCGTGGCTGGAATTCTGTATAAAGAAAGTAACGAAATTTTAGGCCAGCAATGACTGGAGCAATGTGGTTGATGACTAATAATCTCACTACAAATGGTAACAAAATTTTTAAACAGAATTAGAGAGTGATGAAAATACACTTCTTTTTTTCTTTTTTAAGTAATACGTCGGTTCTGAACTTAACACTTCTATTAGTATTATATTTATTAACAGATGTTTAGTAAATGATGCATGTATTCTATCGTATTTTATGTCCGTTTTGTGTTTGTGACAACAAAATTAAGACAAGAAAATGATGGTTTATTTGTGTATTCTCTTTTATCGCTTTTTAGTAGTTACCCTCCGTCACCCTGCTCACCAATGACCTGAACGACAGACTTTTGAACGTAACTACTGTCAACCTAAGCGACGTATTATTTTGTACTTCTGTACTCATTGCAGCATCACACAGTGACAATTTTTTTTCTTTATTTTTTCCTTTAACGTTGTGATGTGTGTCTGTGTCAAAAAATGTTCAAATATTTGTAGACTTTATGGGATTAACTACGGGGTCATCAGTCCCTAAACTTACAAACTACTTATAAACTAGCTAATACTAAGGACGGCACAATTATCCATGCCCGAGGGGGGATTCGAATCCCCGACCGTAGTGGCCTTGCTGAACGTGACTGGCGCGCCGCAGACAGCTCGGCTACCACGGCCGGCAGTCTGTCTGGTAGAATTGTTATAAGCTCAAATTACTTATTCATTCTATAGCACCTTTGTGCAGCGCAAGATTGGTCTTTAATGCAATACTTCTTCAAATACTACTTAACTGTTACATTTCATGGAAGTATTCAGCCGGCCGCAGTGGCCGAGCGGTCTGCGGCGCGCCAGTCACAGTCTGCACGGTCGCTACGGTAGGGGATTCGAACCCCCCTCGGGCGCCGGCCGCGGTGGCCGAGGAGACTAAGGCGCTTCAGTCATGGTCTGCACGGCCACTACGGTCGGGGGTTCGAATCCCCCCTCGGGCATGGATATTTGTGCCGTCCTTAGTTGTAGGTAGTTCATAAGTAGTTTGTAAGTTTAGGGACTGATGACCCCGTAGTTAAGTCCCTTAAGGTTAACAAACATTTTTTTAACCCCCTCGGGCATGGATGTTTGTCCTGTCTTTAGTATAAGGTAGTTCATAAGTAGTTTGTAAGTTTAGGGACTGATGACCCCGCAGTTAAGTCCCTTAAGCTTAACGAACATTAGAACATGGAAGTATTCATTGCGTTGTCATAGTGTAGTATTATGGCAGTGCAAAGAATACCTTTAACGTGACTACAAACTCGCACGTTAGGTGTCGGTCGCGTATTATGGGCAGTGTTGGTCGCTGTTGTCGAGTATCGGGAGCTGCGCTCACATGACGCCCTCACGGCGTCAGAAGTGCCCGCAATGCCCGCGGGCAGATCACGCGCCCACCCCTGGCGTGGAGACAACACCGCCTCAAGAGAACGCCTCAGCGCTTCTGTCACCACTCACACTAGGCCGCGATCGCGTAGCTCACTGGCTGGCCGCTGGGGCACAGAGCACTGACTCGTAGCGGCCAGCTACAGCCTACTCTGTGTGGCGTGACACTACAGCACTCAGGTCTTCTCTGCAGCCGGTGTTGGTAGAGCATGGCTTGTTGGGGGACGGAGAAGGTAAACATAAGTCAGCTGCTCACCCGAAGAGCTGACGATGGTGACTTGTCTTATCACGATATTATTGTGCCCATTGGACAATATGAAGCAACCGAACAACCATGCACTGTTCCATCCATGATGAAGATGATACACTAAATGTTTAATAAAAGATGTATGTATTCTTTCTTATTTTATGTCTGTTTTGTGTTTGTGACAACAAAATTAAGACAAGAAACTGATAGTTTATTTGTGTATTTTCCTTTACCGCTTCGTAGTAGTTACCCTCCCTCACCCTGCTCACCAATAACCTGACGACAGACTTTTGAACGTAACAACTGTCAACCTAAGCTTTTGTGTCCCAGCCTCGTCGCCGCTTTTGTGTCTCGTTTCCGTCGTAGGTGTCGGTGGCCGAGTAGAAAGACCGACATAGGAATAAAGGATGCATGCTTGTGCAGGTACGAAGGTGAGCAGCCAGTAATACTTAACTTTTACATAGCTCAGTACTGCAGAATGCTGATACATAGTTGAGCTAGAGGCCTGCCTAGTGCCTATCCGATAGCCAAGTCTTCACTGGTGCCTATCTGATTCCGAAGTGTTAACTGGTTCCTATCTCAGTCCCAAGTGAACGATGTCGTTTAGTGGTGGCCACGAGCGGAGTTGTAGCAGAGGGCGCTCGTGGCTGACATCTTAAGAACGCCGGGCCGTGCGTGCATGGCGGCGCGCGGCGAAAGTAGGTGGCGCGCACTTTAGACTTGTGCGACACCACATAAGCGACGTATTTTTTTTTTTTTTACTGCTGTACTCATTACAGCATCATACAATGACAATATTTTTTTCTTTATTTTTTCCTTTAACTTTGTGATGTGTCTTGCTACTTCTACATACATACTCCGCAATCCACCTAACGGTGCGTGGAGGAGGGTGCCCAGTACCACTACTAGTTACTTGCTTTTCTGTTCCACTCCCATATAGAACGAAGAAATAAATCGCATTGACGTGTTTTACGGCGCACTTTAGATTTGTAGTTTTATAAGTTATTGCAAACATTTTGGACCAAAATAATAATATAAATAATAAAAAAATAATTAATAAGAGTATCTGGAACCCTTTTCGGGAAAAAAAAAGGTAGTGGCAGATTTCGAACCACCGACCTTTAGGGTGATAGTCCAACGCCTTGCCAACTACGCAGTTTTTTTTTTCTTGGTCTTCAGGTAGATCTAAGCGCTGCGGTCGTTGGTTCAATGTGTTCATCGTTGTTCGTTGAATATTTGGCTCAGCTTTTTTATTAGAGAGAGCGTTGAGCTCCCCGGCCGGGCGCGCTGAGCCACGGCGGCCGGCCGCAACGGCTCTCAAACAAAAGATGAGTCCTATAATCTCATACTATTGAGGGCCCTTGTTAACTGATGCTAATATGGCATTTGTAGACACTAGATTATCATTTATCGTACGAAGAACGACGTGTTTTTGTTAATACTTCACTGCGCCATTGCTTTGAAATGACAACATGTAAGTTACAATAAGAAAATCATCAAATACGCAACGCAAGATGGCGTGTACCAGAGAGAGTTCTGGGCGAGGAATGTCACGTAACATCTCCGAACGGCTGGTTTTCGTTAATTCAATGGAGGGTGTCAAATCTCCGTTATTTTTGCAAATATCTCTCAAATGATACGAGATATGAAAAAAAAACATAAGGGAACTAAGTTGTAGAGAATTTTCTCTTCTACCAATTAGGTTATTCAATTTTCGTGTCAGATGAATAGCTAAGCCGTTATTTTCATTTAAATTTCGAGCTGTCAAAAGACGATCGCAAAGCCCCACTTTTAGTGTTACTACCGTAACCTAAAGTGGGCCAAAAGGAATACTTGTATCCATCTGCACGAGCCTTAATCTCTCTGGTCTTATCTTTGTGGTATGCACGTGAAATGTATGTTGGCGGCAGTAGGATCTATCTGCAGCCCGCTTCAAAATTCCGGTCCTCTAAATTTCTTCAACAGTGTTTATCGGAATGAATGTTTCCCTCTCTCCAGTGTCTCCCAAACCATCTCAGTGACACTCGCGCATTGATCGATCCTACCAGTAACAAACGTAGACGCTCGCCTCTGAATTGCTTCTATATCTTCCTTTAAACCGATCTGGTGGGGATCCGAAATACTTGAGCAATACTCAAGACGGGGTCGTACAAGCGTTTTATATACGGTCTCCTTTACAGACGAATCACATCTTCCCAAAATTCTCCCGATAAACCGAAGTCGACCAACAGCCTTCCCCACGACTGTCGTTATATGCTTGTTCCATTTCGTATCGCTGTGCAACGTTACGCGATTGTTTCTCGTACTCATCTGCATTACCTTACCCTTTTCTACATTTAGAGCTGGCTGTCATTCCGTACACCGCCCAGAAATCCTATTACAGTCATTCAATGACATCTTCTTGTATACCACAGCATCATCAGCAAACAGCAGTAGATTGCAACTCACTCTGTCCGTCAGATCATTTATGTAGTTAGTAAACAATAACGGTCCTATAACACTTCCCTCGGTCACTCCTGACGATACCCTATGCTCTGATGAACACTTGCCACCGAGGACAACATACTCTTCTATTACTTAAGCAGTCTACGTGCCACTCACATATTTGGATACCTATTCCTTATGCTTGTACCTTCGTTAGCAGTCTGTGGTGCGGCACCGTATCGAAAGCCTTTCGAAAATCGCGAAATATGCAGTCTGCTTGATGCCTTTCATCCATAGCACACAAGATGCTGACGAAATCCAGAGCACAATTAGAAAATAATACCACGCAACTTTTCGTGGACTAGGACTTTTGGTGACTGCAAACATGTTGCCTGGTCTGACAAGCCTCGTTTACAATTGTGTCGAGGAGATCGACGTGTACTGGTATGGAGAGAACCTCATGAATCCATGGACCGTGCATGTCAGCAGAGGACTGCTGAAGCTGGTGGAGGCTCTGTAAAGGTGTGGAGCGTGTTCAGTTCGAGTGATTTGGGAACCATGATATGTCTAGATATGACAGCTGAGATGTACGTACGCATCTTGGCCGATCACCTGCATACATTCATGTTCATTATGCTTTCCGACGGTCTTGAGAGCAATTCCAGTAGGACAATGCGACAGCATACACGTCCAGAATTTCTACAGAGTGGTTTCAGAAACTCTCTTCTGAGCTTAAACACCTCCGCTGGCCACCAAACTCCCCAGACACGAACATTATTGAGCATATCTGGAATGCCTTGCAACGTGCTGTTCAGAAGAGATTTCTACCCCTCGTACACTCACGGACGGCCCTGGAGGATGCATGGTATCAATTCTCGCCAACACTACTTCAAAAATTAGTCGATCCCTTACTACGTCGTGCTCGCGAGAGCGCACTAGGCAGGTTTACCAGCTTATTTGTCTCTTCAGTGTATAATGAAATGGAGTGACATACCTTGACACAGAAGTCAATGAGAAACAAACATTTAACGAGTGTAAAAACTTATGATCGACGAAGGGAGGGAACGATTGCAATAAACTTGAGGGACTAAATTTTCTCCTGGAAAACCTCTAATGACAATATGAACGTATCATATCTCCCTATTCTAGTCTAGTGTATGTGTTACTGTGAGCGCCTTTGCTCAACAACTTTGGTTTTTTGAACTACAGAAGTATTGTGAGGCATGGACAAAGGTACAAACTGTTCAGAATGTTGACGAATTTTGGCACAACGTTGGTGGAAACACTATGCCTGGTATGGGAGTGTGTACCATTGACATTACTTCCGTAGAAGAGGGGCAGGAGTGTCAAGGTACTGGAAATAACAGGAGAAGGTATCAAGTAAACCGCTGGTAATGAAAATGGAGACAACTGATATCGGACGCAGCGTTTGTTGCTCTTCCCCAATGCTGTGTTTGCCTGATGAAGGTTGTGGACTTTGCATGATGCAGCTTATGCATAGATATTTTTATTGACGGTGAATGCAAAAAAATGGTAATTATCATCAATGTGAAGTTGTATCATTGTGGTTCGCTGCACTGATAACATCGGTATACGGCTGTGGCGTTATATTGCCCAGAGAGTTCTAAACGCGTGGCTCTAACGTCGTTTCCAGTCCCCTTACCTCTCTCTGATGTATCCTGGTGAGTAGCCTTCTGACGTAGATAGGATGTGATTTGCAGCCTCTAAGACAAAGTACGTGCGTGTGTGGGTGTGAAGGCTTGTTGGGTGGGAGGTGTTTTGAGTATTGATAGTGAGAAGCTGACGTGCCTGTACGCGTTTTTGTTCTGTTTTCCAGCCTTCAGGTTATCATGTCTCCAATCAGATCGTCATCTTTGGCTGCTTTACGAATTAGAGATTGCCTTTAATGTGTTGTGCCATAGATATGTAGTTGTACCCAGGCGCTAAATGATAAACTGCACAACACTATATCGTGGTTGTCCAGAAACCAACATCAGAACGATGTCTTCGCAACTGGAGTGTCGTTGGAGCGGAACTCAGTACTACCGGCATAGTCAACTGTACTAGTTAAAGATACTACAAAACAGTTATAGTGGTTGAGGAATATCTTACAGACGTGTGAGGTGCTCAACGTAGAAGAAAAATGTTTCCCATCACTTCACGCTCTCCGTATGGCAATAGACACCAGCAATAAATAAATAAATAATCAAAAACGTCTGATTGCTGCTCAGCTTAATGTCGATACAGTGTGGAAGTGGTAACATGACTGCTATATGAACTGAAAGAAGACAGTCTGAGGACATCCTACAATCTCTCCATCGATGTTTGTTGCCGACTACTCCATCGACTTCTGCTGCTGTACGCTTTCTCTTGTGCATTATCATATTTAAGGCACAAAAGTGGCCAAGCGCTTTGAGGCGCAATGCTCCGATGCGCGAGGCCGTTCCCCATCGGGGGTTCGGATCTCCACCTCGGACATGGATGTTTGTGTCGTCTTTAGTATAAGGTAGTTCATAAGTAGTTTGTAAGTTTAGGGACTGATGACCCCGCAGTTAAGTCCCATAAGCTTCACAAACACACACTGAATAGTATGTAGAATATGATTCTACTTCCACCAAATCAGCTGGATGTACACCTACATCTACATCCATACTCAGCAAGCCACCTCGCGGTGTGTGACGAAGAGTGCTATGCGTTCCACTGTCACTGCCTACTATTCCAGTCGCGTATGGTTCGCGGGAAAAATGATTGCCTGTATGCCTCGGGATGGACACTTGCTTCGCGAAATATACGTAGGAGGAAGCAATATGTTGGCTGACTCATCATGAAACGTACGCGATAAAGAACATCTCCCTTCCAGCGTCTACCACTGGAGTTCCCTAATTATCTCAGTGATGCTTTCGCGCTTACTAAATGAGCCAGTAACGAAGCGTACTGCTCTCCGTTGCATCTTCTCTTTATCTTCTATTAACCCTACCTGGTCCGAATCCCACACTGATGAGAAATATTCAAGCGCTGGCCGAACGATGGTTTTGTAACCTACTTCTTTCGTTGACGGACTATACTTCCTGAGGATTCTTCCAATGACTCTCAGTCTGGCTTCTGACTTACATACGATTGATTTTATATGGTCGTTCCACTTCAGATCGACCCTTATATCTACTTCCAGGTATTTTAGGAAAGTAACTGCTTGTTTGTCCTGCTATTGTGTGGTTATACAATAAAGGATCTTTCTTTCTATGTAAACGCAGAACTTTACACTTTACCTTGAGGCTCAATTGCCATTCCCTGCACCATGCGTCAATACGCTGCAGATCCTCTTCCATCTCGCTACCCTTTTCGAGTATTGCGACTTCTCTATAAACTACAGCATCATCCGCAAAAAAGCCTAATTAAATTTTCAATGTTATCTACTAGGTCACTTATGTATATTGTAAAACGCAACGGTCCTATAACACTCCCATTGGGCTCGCCTGAGATCACTTTAATGTATGAAGACGTTAGATCATCAACTGCTGCTTGTAAAGTCCTACCTGAACTGTAAATATAATATCTGTTATTGACGCCATTTTAGTTGTGTGTAAGCGGGGTTTACATGTTGCCACTAAGTTACATCACAGAATGTCTAGTTGCATCATTATTCTTTTACCATAGAGGTTATAAAATATGTATGATGAATATAGGGTAATAGACATGGATGATAATCTAGATGGAAGAGTCTTCTTCTTGCTTTGCTCTCTGTAAGAAATGGTTGCTCGATATGTACGTAACGATAAAACAAAAAGATTATTATTCTGCATCCAATTAATCAAGGTCTGTAATGAAAACTGATTCTGTTATTATTTGAAAATACAGTGATATTTAAAACATTATGTGTTTAATTAAGTTCTTAGAAGTTAATCACAGATTTTGAGCATTTTCAGTATATTTGGTGCCGCTGTTAAAAATCCATTGTTGGCGGAAGGCTGCCATTAATTTCCTTCGAACCAGCGGCGGACAAAAATAAAGCAGAACTGATTAAATTGCATGAAAGACGAGAATGAAACTAAAAACTGTTAGGAAATTTATTTTCTATAGCAATTTTAGATTATTACAGCAAAGGTAAGTTGCGTAAGTATTGGTGTGTAGACGAAATCTTGAGCATGGGTAGTGAAATTGCCTATATGAAAGACAGTGAAGAATTTTAAAAGAAAATGCTATTCACAATTTTTGGCAGATCTATAATGAAACTTTCTGTGGTGTTTAAACTAGTTGTGTGGAGGTTAAAGACTGTACCATTACTAATGAGTCTCAGAGCCAGATTATCATATTTCAACGCTAGCCATTGAAAAGAAATAATTCAGATATTTATTATGTGTACCTAATCTCTATGTTCCATGAACAATGTAAAAATCAAGTTTACGTGGGCATTCTTTAATTACATGCCACAGTCAATTATTGGAGAATAATTAATGAACTTATTTTCTAGTAAAATAGTTTTATTAATTACTGAAAACTTTTATGAAGTTATGATTGGTTTGGTACATGTCAGTGAGCCGTGTCGTCTCCTGTTTGGCCTGTTTCCTGCTTTCCATCTTCTTTTGCTTGCTCATGTCAGTTATCGACTGGCCTTCCTGTGCCTGCCGGCGATGGCGCCTCATACGCGGGTTAGTGACCTCTCTGCGCGCTGCAGCGCTCCCTCTTTGAAGTGGCCTATAGCTGCCGCGTTGAGCGGTGAGCAATCAGTCGGTTTTCCGGGTTCCATCGTCCGCAGTCTGCAGGAGAGTGAGCAGTGTCGGCGCGGCCGCATGACTGTGGCCTGTTTACGTACCTAGTGGTTCTACGAGGACCGTTGGGCCACGCTGGAGTTGCGCCCTTACATCCAGGAGGAGATGTCGCGTCGTCCGACATGTTGATTGCTTGAGTACTGTTGTGTGATATCCTGCTGCCGCCGCCGACTGTGCTAACTGCATCGATGGCAACCTTCGCTACCCGATGTTGTTGATAAACCGCTTCACCCTGGTGTGCTGAATCGGACGCTCACATATCTGCCTGCGCCTGCAGCGTCTGGATGTGCTAAGTTAAGTACTCTTTCCAGGGGGTTTTCTGAAGATCTGTGTGTGCCTTTATCCTCCTTTCGGCCTTTGCTCGTCCGGGTGTGATATGTTGTCTTCTTGGAGAGACCAGGTGAGGTCGCCTGCCGTTTGTTTGAAGGCCTGTACTCGGCCCCAGGAGTGCCTGCCCTGCATGTCTGCATCCTTATGTTTTGTTTTGGGTTTAGCCCATGAAATTCTGCACTCTCGTAGTGCGTATGTATTAGTCAGTGCGACCTGTTGGTTGTGCACTCTTCTAGTACGAAACTCATTCCTCTTTAAGATTTAACAATTGAACCGCTGAGTGCCACTGGGGAATTCTGGATTGTGCCCGGTCGCTTTCTGTCAACTGCCCAGGAACCGGCTTGGTGCCATCCTAATCTGGCAGTGCAGTGAATTGATATCGCGATTTATTGTCTTATCTGTTCTAGGCAGCCTGTGTAAGTTGCGTGTGTCACACTGCTAAGTGTTTGGCCTAGCATCATGTGCCTTGTATCACCACCTTGGGTGGTGTGTAGTTGGTATTCGTGTTGAGTGCACCTATGTTGTTGTGAAACCTTGCCTTTAAGTAGCAAAAGTTGGCGATTGTTGTTGTATTTTGCCTTACGGACTCTTGTTTTTTTTTTATTTAAACTTGCCCTTCCGGCACATATTCTATTATATTGTTTATTTAGAGATCGCCCTTCCGGCGTAGCTTTCTTGTTTGTTCAGTCCTGTTCATGTTGATTTGAATTTCGCCCTTCTGGCGCAGGTTTTGCCTTGTGTATTAAACCACTATTTACTGGAGTTTCATTTTTACGTTACTTAATCAAGTCATTGTGAATGGTTGATTTTAGCTTGAATTGAGTTTGAATAGCCTCGTGCCTTCCACTCCCCACTGCCTACCATATCAGTCAGGTACAGAAATACTTTTACACCACTACAACATTCTTATTCTTATACATTGGTACAAGCAACAGACAAAAACCACACACACGCACAATACATACTATAGGACACCACTTGCTGTTTGGGACAGGGTGACTAAAATGCCTAGGTCATCATTCCCCCGGTAGGGAGGGGGAAGGAGTGAAGATAGGAAAGGAGGGGAAGGGAAAGGAAATGCACTTCAGGAAGGAAAGAAGGAAGAAAGACAGACTGCATTATCTCGGGTCTCCGTGCTCGCCACGCACGTACGAAAGAACCGAGAACCCCCTCAAGGGAGATCATCAACTGCTTTCGTAATAACGGAATGTCTACAAAACACTGCGATGCAGTTCAAAACAAACAGCACACAGGTCTGTATAGAGTGATACGCTTTTCGCAAAGTGACATCTCTGTGTGTTGGGACTTCCTCATATGGAAGTCGCCATAAAACGTTCAAATTTTTGTAAACCTAAGGGACCATACTGCTGCGTTTATTGGTCCCTAGATTCACAAACTACTTAAACTCTTTCTAAGGACTACGCCGGAGGGAGGACTCGAACCTCCGGTGGGAGCGGCCGGGCCGGCCGCAGTGGCCGAGCGGTCTGCGGCGCGCCAGTCACAGTCTACACGGCCGCTACGGTCGGGCGTTCGAATCCCCACTTGGGCATGGATGTTTGTGTCGTCTTTAGTATAAGGTAGTTCATAAGTAGTTTGTAAGTTTAGGGACTGATGACCCTGGAGCTAAGTTCCTTAAGCTTAATAAACATTTGAACATTTTTGGAGCGGCCGCGGAATCCGTAACATGGCGCTCCAGATCACGCGGCCATTCCTACGCGTCCTCTTAACGATAACAGCTAGACAAGTCTGAAAATGTCACTGTCTTAGTTCCTTACTGTGTGTATGTGAATGCCTCAGCGTTATGTGCATCTTCATGTTTTCGCGGCGCAATGACTGTTCAAAGAAGTTTCGGGCGTGCAGCCGCATAAAGTTTACTTCTTCTAATATTTCGGCTGAGAAACGTTCAGCCATCTTCAGAGACAAGTCGAAGACTGACGCTCCAGCACGCGCTTCGTGCTTATAAACGCGCGGACTGCGCTACTGCGCATGCGGCCACAGATACAACAAGGCGCCAAAGACGTTACTCGTCGGCAAGGAAGGACACGTATGTGTAAATTATGTCTGTGGCTACATGGTCGATTACTGCGGAGAAATCGATGTATTATGATCTGCATAATCGACCATGCAGCCACAGACATAATTTACACATACGTGTCCTTCTTTGCCGCCGAGTAACGTCTTTGGCGCCTTGTTGTATCTGTGGCCGCATGCGCAGTAGCGCGGTCCGCGCGTTTATAAGCACGAAGCGCGTGCTGGAGCGTCAGTCTTCGACTTGTCTCTGAAGATGGCTGAACGTTTCTCAGCCGAAATATTAGAAGAAGTAAACTTTATGCGGCTGCACGCCCGAAACTTCTTTGATAACAGGATGTCTGAGATCCACACCACTTGCTAAAGTATACTGTTAAGCATGTATCTCACCTCAGGATATCCGTCGTGAATGCGCATCCAGAGTGGAGAAAACTAAAACACTAAACCTTGCGACCCATACTCTATATGGATACCAACCAGCACGCCAGAGGCTCAAGTCACTTCGCAGGATGGATGGGTCTCTCAGAAAGCCTCCCCCCCCCCCCCAGGTCACGAGGTAACCTAGTCAACCTGGAAAACGCTTAACAGACTGCGCTCAGGGTGGGTAGAACGAAGATCAACATGAGAAGATGGGGATTTCCCTGCGGCTCGACCGTATGTGAATGTGGCGAAGGGCAGACAATGAGCCATCTTCTCGAATGCAAACTTCCAACTAGATGCTCTCCCCAAATTATGATTGACGCTACCAAGGAAGGAAGGATGTGAAGTGGCCGCATACTGGTCGCGGCACATTTAATTACATTTGTGTTAGTTATAATTATGCCCTGAAATGATAATGCTTACAGTACCAAAGTTTGGATTTTTACTTTATTTTTTACTTTTACTGCCTTGTTTTCTTTTTGTATATAACTCCGAAAGTATGTATGTTTCTGACACGATTAAATAAATCAATCAACGCAGGAAATCTCGACGGCCACGATGGAGTGGCCGAGCGTTCCAAGACGCCTAGCTGTGGAGCGCGCCGCTGCTCGCCGTCGGAAGTTCGAGTCCTCTCTCGGGCATAAGTGTATTTCTTGTACCTAGCAAAAGTTAGTTCAAGTATGTTGTAACCCTAGAGATTGATGACCAGAGTGCTAAAGTCCCTTAGATTTACAAACATTTGAATATTTTGAAACCACAACGCAACTTCAAACTGTTGATAGTTACTATTTCTTGGCGCTTTGTACTGACATCGCGATTCTGCCTACATCACTTCAATGGTCTGAAAAGAGTCAAGAAACTCCGTGATGAGAGCCTGTTGAACTGTTGCCTTATGCATCGCCATACTGGCCCTGCATCCAGTATTGTGGTTTGCGTGGTATTGGATTACATTCCCACACACCCCTAATACACACAGCCGCGGCGGAGTGGCCAGGCGCATTGAAGCGCTATGCTCCGATGCGTGAGGCCGTTCTCCGTCGGGGGTTCGAATCCCCCTCGGGCATGGATGTTTGTGCTGTCTTTAGTACAAGTTAGTTCGTAAGTAGTTTGTAAGTTTAGGGACTGATGACCCCGCATTTAAGTCCCATAAGATTTACAAACATTTAAACATTTTTAACACATCGCCAGTACACTAACCAGCCAGCGTTTTATCTCTGTCCTCTTGTCTCCAATAGTTCCAGAGTTTGCCAAGTTCACATTGTAACAGGAGAATGATCTACCGCAAATGACACGCAGTGTTCAAGACTTCGTCGATGATTGTATTACCTTTCTGCCTTGTGTACCAAGTTCTTCCTATCACTCGGCTGCCGAGGACGTCTGGTCGAGCGTTGTGGAATGACTGGCCCAGGATACACAACCTGTCGTTACACCACATAACTTTGGTAATATTATGTACAATATGTGCAAGCAGCGTGGACTGCTACATCCCAGCAACACATGCAGAGCCCCTTTGATTCAATGTCGAGGCTTGTAACAGCGGTTTAAGCCAGCAATGGCCCCACAACACCCAATATTAATTTAATCATTTTCCTCATGTCCATGGAGCCGTGATATCTTCGGCGATGGCGGACTAAGCGTATCGCGGACCCGGGGCGGTAATACAACAAAAACAAAATGAGACCATCCCCCGCTAAGAACCCTGCCCCCTACTACATTCCTCTCCACCGAGTTGCCGACGATAACCGTTTGCCTTCTGTCAACTTCGCTGCGAAATTTAAACTTGATTTAAGATGCCTATTAATATTTTTGTGGAAGATAAATATGATATTAATAAAAGGTTGTATGAAAGTGGAGCTGAAACCAAATTCTCTATGAGTACAAGGTAGATAATTCGACAATTACGGTTGTAAAATAATAATGAAGACGAGCAATCACTCTACCCTACCCTGATGGTTCGATAAGTAGTAAAGCTGTGGAGCCCCAGAACACGGATCAAGATGATGCTATTTCCATATGATTTACACAAAAAAGAATAGAAGCAGAACCTACCTCTGATATCACGCTTTGTGAAAAGGAAATTCAATTTTATGAAAATCATGAAAGGCCGGCAAATATGTCTCCTCAGACGGGTAGTTTTTTTCCTTGTGCTGGAGAAAAAATATAAGAAAATAAAAAGCTTCTCTGATAATATTACTGGTGAGTAGTTTTATTTATTTCTTCGGACCTAACTAAATCGCTTGTGCCACAGGGAGTAGGAGAGAATGAGTGCATAATTCTGTCGCCGCGCGGGAATGGCAGCGCCGTCTGGGGCGCCATGTTACGGATTGCGCCGCCGTTCCCATCGGAGGTTCGAGTCCTCTCTCGGGCATGGGCGTGTGTGCTGTCCTTAGCATAATTAGTTTAAATAATTTGTGACTCTAGGGACCAATGACCCTTGAAGTTTGGCCCCTTAGGATTACAAAAATTTGAACTTTTTTTTTTTTTTTTTTTTTTTTGTAATTGTGTCCATAATGTAGCTCCACTTTAGTATTTTGTGTGAATTTTGGACATTTAAGCAGAATATCAGAAGTAAGCTCGAAGCAGGTAGAAAGACGACCATTAATTGTAAAATTAACTATAGCTGAAGGGGAGCCAGTTAAGAGCTTACTTTAAACATATAGCTCTGGCCGTAAAACCAGCTACAGGGTTCCCGTGAACTACTGACTACTTCCTGCAACAGAATCTTGTCCCCTGGCCCAGAATTTAGAACTGACTCAAACTTTACTTTAGCAGCAGGAAGACCAAGAGACGGTGGCCAGCATACGTCATAGATCACGGGAATTACACACAATCATTAATATATTAGCCACCCCGAACTATACCATTTCATGAAGGTGGCTGTGAGAACATTTATGGCGCAACGGAATTAAAAATATGATAATATGCATCTGAATTTGTTCTCACCACTATGAAAAACAACGTTGAAAAAGGGAGGGTATTCATAAACTAATATTTATAAGAAGGATCAAATTCACTGTCAATCAATTATTTATTCACTTCAAATATGAGCAAATGGGGGAACCAATTTTGTTAAACAATAAAAAGGCATACCATTTAAAAAATAAATTTAAAGTAAACTAATTGAACATCGTCGGAGGAGGGATTTACAATCAACAAGCATTCAGCCACTCACACGCTCAAGCAAAGCGAAACTCACCCAACTTAGCATGCTGATACGAAGCAGAAGCAGGCGCCGCAATCGTACGTAAAATTCAGCGAACCAGAATGAACCACACAGCACAAGAAAAAATAAACTTCGTAGGTCGCTCTGTTCTCTCTTTACTTGAGATGGTACGCGATAATAGCGAGATTAATTTCCATTCAAATCAAAACCTGAGCATGCGGAATTATTGAGACACACGGCACGTGTCTGCTACATTACATATTCGCACCCCACTGAAGGCGAAGTGCGTAACCCTTTCGCTACGGTGAATTTCTGCAGAAGTCGGGAGCGAATGTGCTCCACAGGCGGTGGACTGCTGCAGCAGTCGAGTGCTGCCTGTGCCGCCCAGCCGGTGGACTGCTGTAGCAGTTCCGCCTCGCGTCATACATCGTAATGTAATGCTACTGAAATGTAACGTAAATCAATTGTAAATAAATATTATTTAATAAGCTAAATATGCGTTTATAATAATAATGTCCACATCCCACCAGAGCTGAATTCAAAACATGGATCTTTTAGAATTTACAAAAAAATTACGCGGATTATTTGAAAGAAGGAAGAAACTGTTTCTGTTCCGAATGAATTTTCCCTAATAAATATATAGTATAAAGTCCAATAATTGCCATAACACTGAAAGTGAGGAAGCAGGACAGAGTAGCGCCGTGGAGAGTGCGGGAAATGCGCCGCACAGCGGGCACGGCAGGGCGCGACTTGCGCTCGTCCACAGCGCACGGCGCAACAATCACGGCGCCGGAGTGAAAGGGTTAAAGATTGTATTCATTTCAACAAAAACCAGCGGAATCACAGATTGCGAAGCAAGAATACACAATAGGAAGGCACTGGTGTGTGAGCAGTGGCGGGAACTCGAGTGACTAGCTATAAACCCTTGAAGTCGGAGATCGGAGCCACGTGGTTCCGAAAACCAGTAAAAATACAAAAATTCAATTTCCAAAAAAAACCTTAGAAACGCGTAGAATATCACAAGGAAGTTAAAGAACGACAGTTAGACGCGATTGGAAACATTTTGCACGGATGGACGAAGTCCAGTCTTCAAAAGTCAGAAAAGTGGAATAAATTCAGAGTCGGAGTAAATTAACTAAGAAATACGCCATGCAGCCCCTAGAAATACGCAGTATTTCATAAGCAAGCTAATAAAGGGGGTTGTACAAGGCTAGAAGAGAATTTACTGGGGGAGTCTGAATGCAAAGTACAAATTTGGAAACGTAACAACAATTTAAAAATAGACGTAGAGGAGATTGCGAGGTACTAATGGAAATCAGAAGGATACATGCATAATTTCTTGCCTGAAGGGCATAGAAATAGACACCGGGGTAGCTGAAGGCTTTGTTCTAAGAACACACCATGTGGAGTACATATCACTCGTGGAAGGAGAAAACGGAAAAGAATATTTCACATGCACTACACAGAATAAAAATATTCCCGCATATTAGTCGCATTCCACAAAGCTAGAAGGAAATTAAACAGAGTTCATACACCACCGGTTAATCTCACACAGATTACCGATTCCCAGCCATTATCAAACCGAATTAGTTGTATATTCACCGTGTTTACCTATGCAAAATCACCGAAATGAAATTGAATACATTTCCGTACATGATTGGAGAAACTTATCCCGAAAAATGGACCTAAGTTCTGATGTCTAACAAACCAGACAACGAATTGCTACCATCTCAACGGAGGAAAGAAAAGCAGACAGCCATCTTTCAAGGTAGAAGAAGTACGAGGTAGATAGGAGTGGTTGGTGCAAGAGGGACTTTGTGGCATCCGCTTTGTATATGGAGTATCTACATCTACAACCATACTCCGCAAGCCACCTGACGGTGTGTGGCGGAGGGTACCTTGAGTACCACTATCGATTTTCCCCTCCTATTCTAGTGACGTATTGTTCGCGGAAAGGATTGTCGGTATGCCTCTGTGTAGGCTCTAATCTCTCTGATTTTATCCTCATGATCTCTTCGAGAGATATACGTAGGAGGGAGCAATATACTGCTAGAGTCCTCGGTAAAGGTATGTTCTCGAAACTTTGACAAAAGCCCGTACCGAGGGACAGAGCGTCTCTCCTGCAGTCTTCCACTGGAGGTTAGCGATCATCACCTTAACACTTTCACGATTACTGGCCCAGCGTACATTAACTGTGCAGATTCGCTAAAGCAGTGCCCGAACCGTTCCCCGTTGCCAAACTGACACGACTGGTCAATTGACTTCCATTTCCTTGTCTGGCTCTCTCTGTTGCTTTGTTTTCTTCCCCATTCATAGGTCAGCCGTTTTTATTTCGCATTTTATCACTTAATGATAACCATACATCAAGCAACACACGGACAACGATGGTAACGAAATACGCACTCATACATAGCTCTAAGAACACGCTACTGGATCCTTGCGTACAAGCCGTGATTTAATGTCACGTGTACAAATGCTATCACAGATATTAGCTTACATTAGATGAGCTCCGTATGATTTACGTGACACTCAGTTCTCCGAAGGGTATTCACTGTTATTGCTCGGTGTGTAGGCCGTTTATAACATGATTGGGTAGAGCAGCGGAAACGTATGACTCCTGTACGAAAGATTGTGCGTTCGAATCCCGTCGTGGCGATTATTTCAGTTTCTAAATCAAAGTTAATTAGTAATTATTTTCATTAAATTTATTTGAACAATGGAATTTTTTTAAGTTCTAATACCTTGTTACGTCTTATTCATAATAGCATTGACTTTTTTATTCTCTCCTGCATTTTATCCTTCGATACTTTTTTCGACTGGAATCTGGTTGTGTGGTTAATAACCTGTACTTAAGTACCAAGCAGGACTGCTGACTGGTTCCTAACAGGGCAGCTCGTGTAACCAATGACAGCGAGAAATTAGAGTTTCTTTTAGGGCTGTATCTGAAAGATTTCTGTTTGAATTTGCTCATAGAGATAAACTTCAGTCGACGTGAACGATGCAATCATGATGTTAATTCTGCTGGTGATGTTAAAAAATGTTCAAATGTTTGTAAATCTAACGGACTCAACTGCTCGGTTATTAGTTCATAGCTTTCAAACTACTTAAACTAAGATAAACTAACCTCATCTACATTTACATAGATACTCTGCAAATCACATTTAAGTGCCTGGCAGAGGGTACATAACCACTTTCATAACTTTTATCTGTCGTTCCATTCTCTAATAGCGCTCGGGAAGAAAGAACACCTAAATCGTTCCGTTTTCAAAAATGTTCAAATGTTTGTATAGCTTATGGGACTTAACTACGGGGTCATCAGTCCCTAAACTTACAAACTACTTACGAACTAGCTAACACTAAGGACGGCACAAATATCCATGCCCATGGGGGTTCTCGAACCCTCGACCGTAGTGGCCGTGCAGACCGTGACTGGAGCGCATCAGTCCCCTCGGCCACCGCGGCCGGCGTTGCGTTTTCGATCTGATTTCTCTTATTTCATTGGGATGATTATGTCTCCCTAAGTAGGTGGGTGCTAGCAAAATATTTTCACATTCAGAAGTAAAAGTCGGTGATTGAAACTTCGCAAACAGATCACGCCGCAATGAATAACGTCTTTCTTTTAATGATTTCCACCCCAATTCGTGCAACATTTCCGTGACGCTTCCCCCCCCCCCCCCCGGTAACGTGATAAAAGAAACGAGCTGCCCTTCTCTGAACCTTCTCAATATCTTCCGCCAGTCCCACCTGGTGAGGTGAAACGTAATCTTTGGTTCGCCTTCCCCACAATATTTTCTATGTGTTCTCTCCAGTCTAAGTTGTTCCGTAATTGTAACTCCTAGGTATTTGGTAGAATTTACGACTTTAAGGTTTGACTGATTTATCGCGTAATCGAAGTTCAGCGGATTTCTTTTAGTGGTCATGTGTATTCTTCACACTTTTCTTTTAGTGTCAATTGCCAATTTTCGCACCATCGCGTGTCTAAATCGCTTTGCAGTTGCTTTTGATCCTCTGTTGACTTCACTAACCGATAAACGACAGCATCAGCCGCGAACAGTCTAAGGGAGCTATTCAGATTGTCTCCTACATCGTTTATAAACACAAGGAAGAGTAGGAGACCTATAACGCTTCCCTGTGGAACCCCAGATATCACTTCTGTTTCACTCGATGACTTACCGTTAATTACAATGAACTGTGTCCTGTCTGATAGTAAATCGTAAATCCAATCGCACAATTGGGGAGATATTCCATAAGCACGCAATTTCATTAGAAGCTGCTTGTGGGGTACAGTGTCAAAAGCGTTCCGGAAATCCAGAAATACGGAATCAATTTGAGATTCCTTGTCGATGGCACTTATCACTTCATGTGAATAAAGGGCAAGCTGTGTTTCGCAAGAGCGATACTTCCTGAATCCGCGTTTACTATTGGTTAATAGGTCGTTCTCTTCGAGTTAGTTCATAATGTTCGAACAAAGTATATGTTCCAAAATCCTACTGTAAATCGACGTCAATGAGATTGGCCTGTAATTTTGGAGATCACTCCTATTGCCTTTCTTGAATATTGGAGTAACTTGGGCAACTTTCCAGTCTTCGGGTACTGATCTTTCGCTGAGTCATCGGTTGTATATGATAGCTAAGTACGGAGCTATTGCATCAGCATACTCGGAGAGGAATCTAGTTGGTATAAAATCTGGGCCGGAAAATTTGTTTTTGTTTAGTCACTTAAGTTGTTTTACTACTCCAGGAACATCTACTTCTAAGTTTTACATGCTGGCAGCTGTTCTTGGATTGAATTCTGGAGTGTTCACTTCTTTGGTGAACGAATTTCGGAAAGCTGTGTTTAATAATTCTGCCTTAGCAGTACTGACATCGGTAGTATTACCATTGCCCGAGGGGGAACTCGAACCCCCGACGGCGAACGGCCGCGCGCACCGCAGCATGGCGCCCCAGTGCGCACGACTAATCAGCCGCAGCTGCTGGAGATACTTGACCGCCGTTTTGTCGGATACATAGTATATTAAGTGCGGTTAAGTTACAACATGGGATTAAATTTAGAACTGCAAAACGAGTCTTCTGCTGTAGTTCAATGATTGACCACTTGAAGTTAGTTGTCGGCAGAGATATTCGCATTGCCACCATAAACTCTTGACGGCCTTTTCCAACACTGCTCTTCGTTATAAAATCTAACAGCATTTGTGAAGTGACCCGCAGTGTTTGTGCATCGCCTACAGCCGACCGGCAGCCGGCTGCCTGTGTGGCAAAATAGTAGCGCCACGTGACAAACAGCAAGTAGCAAGTAATTTTAATCCCACTGTAGGCGTATTGTTGCCTGTCATGTGATTTGTGGTGGTACCTTTGACAAAGGAATAAATACATCTCTGACAATAAAGTTGGGTGACTAGTCCTGTAACATCAACATAGTTTAACTAAGAACTACAGTCACCTTACTGTCCTTCGAAATATTCACCTCCCATAACTATGCATTGTTTACAACGGGAAAAATGTCTACAGTGGGTATGTTAACCGGTCCTATACCTTTTCCTTTCCTCCTCCATGTTGCCATGGATGACGCACAACAGTTTGCGTTTGTATCGCAGTGTACACGAGGGTTGTAGTTACTCCCCATGCACTGTGTGAAGAGTAGAAACTAAAAGTTCACCAACCTGACGTCTTCTATATATGTCCCCACGCAGATGATAGCACGCAGGTCGGAGTTCTTGAATGAGGCTGAAATTGCTAAACTATTGGAAGGAACTGATCTAGTTACTGAATAAAACTGAAATCCTCGGGAATCGGGATGCCAACTGATTTATTTAAAGTCAGCAGAAAACCAGACTGTTTTAAATGAAATTAAATATAAAGTCATTTCCCTTGCTCTGAGACGATTAAACAATGTATTATGACCGCCTACGTATGCATGTTACTTCACCGAGTGCGCGTACTGAAGTCACTTGTTACTCTTCCGAGTGCCTGTTCTGAATTGAACTGTGGCGGTTCGATGCAAAGTTGCCTTCGTTCCGTAATTTGACGCGTAAACAAGGCTGCCGTGCATCGTCCGTCTGAAATTAATTGTTTTGTTTATAGAATTGGCAATTATTAATACGTTTTACCTACGCAGGGCATAGCTTAGCTTTGAGGGGTTTTTATGAGCTGAGTTTGACTTTGAATATATTATTAGTTTATTAAATATTAATAAAAATATGATTGCGTTTTGGCGCGTGATCGCCAATGCTACAGCCAATCGGCGTCCAGTGCCTGCCGCTCAGGGTCCTACCTAGAATTCGGGGAGATTTGCCAGTGCTCTTTCCCATGAGAACCCAACCCAATCCTGAGTGCCAGCTGACCATGCAGACGCAATCGAGGTGGTTTCGGTCGTCGTAGCGTGCCAAGCCGAGACACCGTACTCACGGTAAACAGCGTCGCGCTCGACGTAAAAAGAAGAGCAGCTGATGTCAGAGGTGCAAACTGCGTCATTGAAATTTCTGTGTGGGGGGGGGGGGGGGTGCAAAATTAGTACTTTTGGCCAGCCTGGGGGATCTTTACAAAACAACTAGCTGAAGACCCGGCGTTGCCCGGGTATTTATTTATTTATTTCTGACATTTTTCAAGTATATATTAAATTGTATAAGGGCTGTTTGCCTGTAATATCTCTTGGGAATACAATTAGTAGTAAAGAAGTAATAGATTAAAACATTGTGCTTAATGGTGCAGTTTTCCATGAACGTTTCTGTTTATGTGATCATATTTCATGAACTACGTGTCGTACTGTGATACATTTTAGAAGGTACCCTCAACTATATGCGTGTATACTGTCTGTAAAATCTCCTACGGCTACAATTTGTAGTTTAGAAATTATAAATTGTAACGTCATACCGAATGCCATAGTTTTAGTCCATGAACAGCGGAACGTTACTGTTTATCTGCTTATATCTCATGACCTACGTGTCGTACTGTGATACAATCTAGAAGCTACATTCAATTATATATGTGTATACTGTCTGTAAAATTTCCTGTCGCTACAATTTGTAGTGTTCAAATTATAAATTGTAACGTCATACCGAGAGCCGTAGTTTTACTCCATAAACAGCGGAAAAGTAGTAAGCGAGAAACTTTTTTCCTTTCATCATTTTACTATGGTTGCCTGTGAGAAAAAGTTTAATAAGGTTTGAAATTATGTTTAAAGGTTCTTGCAAGTCGCTAAGTACTGTCATTCTCATACAGTGTATTTCGAAAGTCTCTCCGCATTAGATGGCATTTTGCGCGATTTCTATTGGTTATGACGTAATATCTTTTGAACCTTGTGCCGCATGTGATTCTTAACCATGCAGCAATTGTTACGTCACAGTAAGGAATGTGTGTACCAAATTTGGTTGAAATCGGTCCAGCCGGCCGCGGTGGCCAAGGGGACTGAGGCGCTTCAGTCACGGTCTGCACGGCCACTACGGTCGGGGGTTCGAATCCCCCCTCGGGCATGGATATTTGTGCCGCCCTAGTTCGTAAGTAGTTCATAAGTAGTTTGTAAGTTTAGGGACTGATGACCCCGTAGTTAAGTCCCATAAGCTTAACAAACATTTCTTAAAAACAATAAACCAATGTTTATATACGAACTAAATTTATCTTCCGAATCCAGGACCTAATCTGTCGTTTGTGGAGAGAGGGGGGAGAAGGGGGAGGGGGGGAGGGGGGTCTGCACGGCCGCTACGGTCGGGGCTTCGAATCCCCCCTCGGGCATGGATGTTTGTGCCGTTCTTAGTATAAGGTAGTAGATAAGTAGTTTGTAAGTTTAGGGACTGATGACCCCGTAGTTAAGTCCCATAACCTTAACAAACATTTGAACATTTTGAGGAGGGGGGGGGTAGGTCGCGGTTTCGGGGGGGGGGGGGGGAGTCATTGGCCAAAGGAGGTGGGTGGCACCTCTGATGATGTCAACAGAAGGTCCGAGCTTCCACCGCCCATTCCTGGGCATGTGTATGAAAGGTTAAATGAGGATTAAAACACTCTTGCTAAGTATACCAAATTTAGCCGCACTGAATAGCCGCGTGGTACAAGGCATCATGCTACTGACTGGGCGGACATTGCCGCCGAACTTTAGAGTCCTCTGGCGGACGTGTGTGTGTGTGTGTGTGTGTGTGTGTGTGTGTGTGTGTGTGTGTGTGTCCTTACTGTAATCCGTTTTAGTATTTTGTAAGTCTAGGGACTTATGATCATAGCAGTTTGGTCCAATAGGTCTACAATCATTTGAACATTTGCAAAATTTATTGAGGATCGGAATAAAACAATAGACTTTGTCGAGATTCGTATGTGATGTACTCTGTGCTGTGTACCATACAAAATTTTACGTAGACAGTGACTTTGCTCGTAAATGTACAAAGTTTCATCCCAGTCGCATGAACGGTACGGCAAAAATGTTCAAATGTTTGTAAATCTATCGGACCAAACTACGTGGTCATCAGTCCGTAGCTTACAAACTACTTAAACTAAGGTAAACTAACCTAAGAACAACACATACACCCATGCTCCAGGGAGGACTCGAAACTCCGACGGCGAGCAACCGCGCACTCCGCAGCCAGGCGCCTTAGACCGCTCGGCTACTCCACCGCGGCGAGCGGTACGGCAGCGCATAAAGTACGAAGGAACATACAATCATTCATTTTTGTGCATTAGATAATTGCTGTTGAGAAACCTCGACTTCCGTTCGCCCCCCCCCCCCCACCACTGAACATGTGATCAGGCCGTACACTTCTCATCTGTGAGGCGGCCGAGAGCGTGGAATTGTTTACCCGCAATTTTCTCGATTCGGTGAATGGAGTGTTCAAATGTTTGTATAGCTTACGGGACTTAACTACGGGGTCATCAGTCCCTAAACTTACAAACTACTTATCAACTAGCTAACACTAAGGACGGCACAAATATCCATGCCCGAGGAAGGGATTCGAACCCCCGACCGTAGTGGCCGTGCAGACCGTGACTGACGCGCCGCAGTCCCCTCGGCCGGCTGAATGGAGTGTAAGTACCTGTGTTTATTTGCATACGTCTCGAGCCACGAATTGCAGATCTCCTCTTGTTTAATAAACGTATTTTGGCTTCGTTTCGAATTTGATTCAAAATGGTAACGTCCTGCGATGCGTCTGCATCTCGTTCTCGTGATTTGCCCCCCTGATCCTTAGCTATTTTGGTGTTGCATTTCGGACGTGCAGCGATGTATTTGCAGAGATGAGAAGAGCGGCTGGTACCTGTTACTCGGGTGTCCGGCTATTCCAATTGATTCCCTCAGCGAGCGACTGGAGGCCGGCCAAGCGCGGCAGACGCAGACGCAGACGCAGCAGCAGCGCGGCCGACCGCCGGCTAACTTTAGTGGGCGTCCCGCCGCCTGCCAACATGCTGCACGCCGTGAGTACACTCGCCTAACGCCCCACTAACCCACGCCTTGCCTCACTTTAAGGCCTACTTTTTGGATGGTTCTTCATTCTGTCGTTGTCACTGTTGTTGTTGTTGTACCTTACAGTCAGAACACGGAATTGATGAAGCACTACAATCTGGTCCAGTGTTTTTAACCTATAGGTTGCGACCTCCACTGGGTTGCAAGTTCTTGCTTGGAGAGGCCACCGTCACAGGAGAAAGTAGTTGCATCGTAAAATATTAAGTGCATGTGTGAATACTAGTGGTTTCAACATACAGTGACACAGGAATAGTACATGTGAGCCGCGCGGGAATGGCCGTGTGGTGTAGATCGCTACGTTACGGATCGCGCCGCTTCTCACGTCGGACATGCGAGTCCTCCCTCGGGCGTGTGTGTATGTGTTTGTTTGCGTGTGTGCTGAAATGTTGAAATGTTTGTAAATCTATCGGACCAAACTGCGTGGTCATCAGTCCGTAGCTTACAAACTACTTAAACTAAGTTAAACTAACCTACAGGGCAACACACACACACACACACACACACACACACACAAACACACACACACACACACACACACACACATGCCCCAAGTAGGACTAACGTCCGACGGCGAGCAACCGCGCGCTCCGCAGCGAAGCGCTTTAGACCGCTCGGCTGTGTGTGTGCTTGTGTGTGTGTGTTGTCTTTAGGTTAACTTAGTATAAACAGTTTGTAATATTTAATTAATTTCGAATGAAACACAGGAGACAATTGTGTATCATCACAGCTGTTTGGCTACTTTACTTGCCTGATATCAATAGGTCTTTATTATTTTCAGTGCCATTGGACATTTAAGCCAATAACTATAATATAACGATTTAAAATTGCAGCCTATATATTCACAGATGTTTCAGTTTATTCTCACCCTTCTATTGTCCAAATAATTGACCTCTTAAACATATTAATAATTTGTTCATCAATTTCTAATGTTTCGCCGGCCGCGGTGGCCGAGTGGTCTGCGGCGCGCCAGTCACGGTCAGCACGGCCACTACGGTCGGGGGTTCGAATCCCCCCTCGGGCATGGATATTTGTGCCGTCCTTAGTATTAGCTAGTTCATAAGCAGTTTGTAAGTTTAGGGACTGATGACCCCGTAGTTAAGTCCCATAAACTCTACAAACATTTGAACATTTTCTGTTGTTTCAATTTATTTTCTTAGGACAAATATCGTAATTTATATCTCGTGACACATATTATATCAATGATCAATAATTGTTTCACCTGGCTTCTTTGGAAATGAATATGTACATATACTACCTATACAGCAGCTTAAGTTGTTTGAACCTTAAACTTACAACCCGAATTGCTACATCTTTGTTGTGTTTACCAGATGATTGTGTAACAGCCGAAAACCGGTTTGTAAAATCAAATTTGCAGAATATTACACAATTATCTCCTGTGCTTCACTCTCAAACTGTGAAATTTGTTTTATTTTAACGTTGAATTTAATATAACGTAGATTGTTTTATAATAAATACACTGGTTCAGCGATAAATAAACAAAGAGACTCAAAACTATTTTCAGGAACCAATCAATAGCTACAGGAACAAGATGCAAAATGGAATTTTGTGAAAATTCGGAAAAAAATTCACTTTTCAGATTAACTGTACAGTGCGACCTTTCTTCACGAGCATAATTTACTTCTGAGTCTTTTTCTGAAATGCGAGACACACGCTATGCAAAACATATTTTTCTATCACATGAAACAGGGCAGTGTATTGAATTCCGAAAAATGCACACGAAATTCATCTTACAATCTTTGATACTAAACATTCTTTTAACAAAGATAAAAAATAATAATAAAAATCGTGATTCTGTTTGGGAGGGGGTGTTCAAAAAGACTGAGAAACAATGGCCTTATCTATTCTTTAAGACTGTCTTCATCTTTTAAACTTATATTCATCCGTGTTACCTGTAAAGCTTTTCAGGATTGAGACTCTGGTGTAAGATTTTTATCGTATAATTAGTACTGCAGCAGTCACTTTTACTACTATTTAATTAGCACGTCGCATTTCGGCAGCACACTACTGTCGTCGTGTACATTTACAGTCCTTACATGTTGCGTTAATCTCAAGTGTGGTTATGTTCATTTGCTGTGTGTACCAGTGAGGTTATGAATCGAACAGAAGCCTGTGCAGGAAGATAAATGTGTAAATGAAATGTGTTCGCAGTTGGGAATGTGAATCGGCATCAACTGTACAATTTACTGGTGACATGAAAATCTGTGCCGGAACGGGCCTCTAAAACGTATCTCCCGCTTTTCGCGTCGAGCATCACGCTATCAGCGCGTTTCTCCAAATGTTCAAACGTTTGTAAATCTATCGGACCAAACTGCGTGGTCATCAGTCCGTAGTTTACAAACTACTTAAACTAAGGTAAACTAACCTAAGGCCAACACACACACACACACACACACACACACACACACACACACACACACACACACACACACCCATGCCCCAGGGAGGACTCGAACCTCCGATGGCGAGCAACCGCGCGCTCCGCAGCGAGGCGCCTTAGACCGCTTTTTTTGTTCTTCTGGTAGATCTATGCATCGCGGTCGTTGGATCAATGTGTTCTTGGTTGTTCGCTGAATGGCTGGCTTAGATTTTTTATTACAGAGAGCGTTTAGCTCCCCGAGCGGGCGCGCTGAGCCACGGCGCCCGGCTACCGAAAGGCAGTAGCAGTGCCAGCGTGAAAACGGACAACTGCAGGCATCATATGGCAGTCAACGAATCTTTGTAAGGCCAGACTGTGGAGAGTGTAAGACAAAAATTAAGTGATCTTGTGTTTACACTTTCACATGTGCTCCGTTATATGAAGACTAAGCCACGCTTCAGACAAAAAACATAAAGGTCTTCCCATGCAGACCCAATGGTTGTGTTCTTGTTTATTCCACCCCACCATCAGAAAAAAATGTTCAAATGGTTGTAAATCGATGGAATGTAACTACTGACGTTATCAGTCCCTAGGCTTACCAACTACTTAAACTAATGTAAGGACAACACACACATGCCAGAGTGAGAACTACAACCTCCGATCATCAGAAAACATACGCGCCGCGTCAAAGACTGGGCACAGAAGGTCACACTTATTTTTTGTGACCAAAATCCACACTACTTCTGTTTCCTTTCTGCCATGACGACCAGCGGTTATGGGATAATAACAGAATAAGTAGCGTATCATTCATTTTCAGTAACTGTTTTGAAGATTGCGGTGAATAAATTTTAATAATTTAAATCAAATGTTTGTAATTATGTTGTACTAAACTACGTTGGTCACCAGTCCCTAGACGTACAAACTACTTTAACTTAAACCCAATGCCCGAGAGAGGACTCGAATCTCCGACGCGGGAGGCCGCGCTATCCGTAACGCGGCGCTCCAGACAACACGGCTATTCCCGCGCGAATTTTCATAATTATTCACAATTTAGGGATAGACTAAAGACACGTTTTCTGTTTTCTAGTACTGGAGTCACAGACTCAGTAATGCCTCAAAAGTCTGTATGTGTGTGGTGTATTCCAAGACTACTGTTTAGTCATTTCCTCATTACACACATAATATTAAAATAAATTTTTAGACATTTTTAAATAGTTGTACACACATACAGGGTGATCAGAAACAGTCTAAGAAGCTTTTGAAGTGTTTTAGGGGAGGTATTGCTGAGAAATAATTGTTAAGGAAAAACTCTGATAGGTTGCGCCGTTTCCGATTTACTTATGGATGAAGTTAGGCAAGAGACATCACCTTGTTGTCTGACTTGTTTGTTTGACTAACTTCAATGCTAATTAAACGGAAACGGTGCAAAATATCAAATTTCTTTGTTAACAATTATTTTTCAACACTATGAGAATTCTGTATGTACACGCAGATATGTATTAACATATGCAGAAGTATAACACACTAGGTTTTGCCCGTTCGCCGCATGGGAATAGCCGCGTGGTCTAAGGCGCCATGCTATGAGTTCCGCGAGCATGGGTGTGTGTGCTGTCCTTAGTGCTGCACTATCCGTTACAGCCATGCGGATAAGATTCCTGTCATCTCGACTGTTAGTGATACGAGGCCGTTGGGATCCAGCACGGCGTTCCGTATTGCCCTCCTGAACCCACCGATTCCATATTCTAGTAACTGGATCGCGATCAACGCGAGTAGCAATGTCGCGATACGATAAACGGCAATCGCGATAGGCTACAATCCGACCTTCATCAAAGTCGGAAACGTGATGGTACGCATTTCTCCTCCTTACACGAGGCAACACAACAACGTTTCACCAGGCAACGCTGGTCAACTGCTGTTTGTGTATGAGAAATCGTTTGGAAACTTTCCTCGTGTCAGAACGTTGTGGGTGTCGCCACCGGCGCCAACCTTGTGTGAATGCTCTGAAAAGCTAATCATTTGCATATCACAGCATATTCCTCCTGTCGGTTAAATTTCGCGTTTGTAGCACGCGATACGATCACCAATTATCCCGGCCCACGCGTTCCGGCTACAGCGATACTGACGATTCTCTGCCACCATACCATGGGGGATCTGCATACTATCCCATAGATGACTGTTATGAAAGCTGAAGATACTACTCCGCGTATAGGGGGCCTCATCTGTGAATAAGATAGATTGTGCAAACCCAAAACTATGGTTGCCTTGTGAATGAAGCAATGACAAAACCACTCCCGATGTGGAAAGTCTATCGTTAGTAAGCGCCGCACACTCTGTAAGTGATAAGGGCAACAACAATTGTCATGGAGGATGTTCCACACGGTTGTCTGGCTTACTCTGCACTGGCGGGCCAACTGTCTGGTACTGACACTGTGTTAATCAAATTTTCCTCCAAGTCTGGTGGCCGGAAATTTCGGTTACGTCCTTCATGATTTCCTGCTTCCTTAAGTGACCCTGTCTCAAACTAACAGCGGAACATTGCTGCAAACAATGAATGCTGTGGTTTTTGTCGGCGGGGGTATGTCTCCCGACACCCTTGCTGCTCGTCGCCCGTTGCCATTTGCCTTTCCGTAAGTAAACAACATGCCGATAAACTTTCTATTGGAACACTGAACCATTGTGTACAACTACAAATTGAGTCAGCAAGAGAAGTGAATCGGACACAACATTACCGATTACTATGGCAGGAGGGGTCGTTAGGGCATGATTTATGAGGAACAGCACCATCCTCTACAAGGAAATCATGCATGCTGTAACTGTGGCTGCAGGGTACAGTGCGTATTGGACTGCAGTCGTTGTAACAAAGCATGATTCAATAAATTGTCTCTAGCATTGGAACCATGCATTTCCGTTGTAAGTTCATTTGACCTCTTTTGTATCGTATTCTCTCATTATCCAATTCTCAGACTTTGTACACGGTTGAAAAAATCACGCTGTAAATATAAGAGTTAGGATTTTACCTACTACAACTTGTCAGGGACCTATAGGGGATAATAGACAGAAAACGAAACACGTGGGAACAAATATATTAAGTTACTTTTTTTCAAAAGTAATCGCCGTAATTTTTAATGCATTAATCCCAATGATGCATTTTTTCGGCACTACAAAAATATAGAAATTGCTTGGGGAAGCATTTTGACGATATGGACTTCCCAGGTAAACTACGGCAACGTAGTCGGACCAACCTTGCAAGATAATGCAGATTCACATGTTGGACTACACTGAGTTGCAGAAGTTTCACCGGCAAGCCATTACACATCCTCCAGACCGCCCCGATCTCGCCTTACCCAGTTTACATATTTTGAAGCCCCAACGAAAGATATGTATGGCCGTTGGTTTGCTTCGGGCAAAGAGATGCGCACTTGGGAACATTCATGGTCCCGCAAGCAAACGCAAACGTATTTCAATGGAGACATGAACCGTCTCCTCAGAGTGTCATGCGTCCGTTACCACATACGTTAATTAATTTTGAAATAATAGAGAAATTACCTTGTTTTTCTCGTCTACTCGTTTCCACTTCCATACCCCTCACAAAAAGATAAATAAATAAATAAATAAATAAAAGTAAACACTCTGAGGACGGCGCTGAGGTAGGCAACGTCTATGTAATACAGCAGGTGCTGCAAAAGTCGCAGATTATCACCATTTAAGTGAATTTGAACCTGGTATTATAGCCGGCGCACAAGAGATGGAACACGGCGTCTCCGAGGTAGAGACGAGATGGGGAGTTCCCCCTCGAACATTTCATGAGTGCACCTTGAATATCGTGAATCCGATAAAAGATCAAATCTCCAACACTGATGAGGCCGGAAAAGAATCCTGTAAGAACAGGAGCAACGACCGAATGAAGAGAATCGTTCAAAGTGACAAGTGCAACCCCTCCACAAAACTTCTGCGAATTTCAATGCTGGTTCATCAACAGGTGTCAAGGTGTGAACCATTCATCCATACGGGCTTTCTGAGCCGAAGGCCCACTCGTGTACCCTTGCTGACTGCATAACACAAAGGTTTACACCTCGCCTGGGCCAGTGAATCCCGACATTGGACTGTTGAAGACTGGAAGCATGTTGCCTGTTCTGACGAGTCGCATTTCCGGGTGTGTCGAGATCATGAACGTGTACGGGTATGAAGACAACCTCATAAATCCATGGACCATTAGCTCGTGGAAGCTCTGTAAGGGTGTGGCAGCGTGTGCAATCGGAGTGATTTGCGACCCCTGATACGTCTAGATATGATTGACAAGTCTTCATGGCTGATAATCTACATCCATTCATGTTCATTATGCATTCCGACGGACTTGAGAAATTCCAGCAGGACAATGCGACACCCCACACGACCAGAATTGCTACAGAGTGGCTCCAGGAACATTCTTATGAGTTTAAACACACCACTGGCCACTAAACTCCCCAGGCATGAACATTATTGGTGAGATCTGGGGCGCCTTATAACGTGTTATTGAGAAGATATCTCCACCAACTCCTACTCGTACGGATTCATGGACAGCCTCGCAGAATGCATAGTGTCAGTTCTGTCCAGCTCTACTTCGAACATTATTGGAGTCCATGCCACGTCGTGTTGAGGCATCTCTGCGTGCTCGCGGGGGTCGTGCATAATATTAGGCAGGTGTACCAGTTTCTTTGGCTCTGTACTGTAATACCGGCAATATATTAACGGCGTCTTCTTTCGTGGCAACCGAGAGTGCGAAATACCTGATGATTCTTCACTGTTATGCCAACCACGTGTCCATGTTGAAATGGCCCATCGATGCAGAAATTCAATAGACCCAGACGCTGTGTCGGCGCTACCATTTCATCTAGACTTATAAACTACTTGAACCAACTTAGGCTAAGAATAACACACAGACACACACACACACACACACACACACACACACACACACACACATCCTTGACGGAGGACTCGTAACTCCGAACTGGAGCGGCCGCGCAATCCGTGAAAAGGCGACTTAGACCAGGTGGCTATTCCCGCGCGGATAGAAGACATTAAGCCGTTATCCCCATACTGCGTGTACCACCTAATTTTGACCCGTGTAATGTTTCGCAAACAAAAATATATAGAAATAAAATTTTTCAAACATGCTGTTGCGCAGAAGGATGAGTATCTTACAGTGTGGTTAATAATCTGATGGAGTAGCAGATTTGGATTTTGGATATAATTGGCAGTGTAACTACTTCTCAGGATCATATATCAAAGTCTTGTTACCTGTATTCTTGGCTCAGAGCCATTTCCTAGAATGTCGCTAAGGGGCTCCATCTAAGGATACGAAATTATTCAAAAACTAGGTTATGGGAATAAACGAATATTTCAGTCACGGGTTACAGAATACCCACATGAAAAAACTTGATAATTCTTAAATTTTAAAATTATATTACGTTCTTCATACGGAACACTGCGACTGTGACGAATAAAGTTATGAAGCTAGCGAGCCTAACGATTCTTCAAGTGACAGTCCTTTAAAATAGCTTATTGCATTGAGGGGGTCTTCTGGCTGTGTTCAAAAAATGTTCAAATGTTTGTAAATCTAAGGGACTTAACTACGTTGGTCATCAGTCCCTAGGCTTACAAACTACTTATTTTAACTTAAAGTAACTTATGATAAGGGCAACACCCATGCCCGAGGGAGGACTCGAACCCCCGACTGCGAGCAACCGCACGCTCCGCGGCAAGGTGCCTTAGAACGCTCGGCCACTCCACCCGACACCGCCTAGAAGACAAGGCCTCACAGCTGGCCTTGCCTACGTTACACCAAAAGGCCGCGGCCGCCAGCTGACTGGCTGGCCTCTGGGGCACGCCCACCGCCGCGTAGCGGCCGGCCAGTCAGCTAGCGTTCGCGGCCTTTAGATGTGACGTAGGCAAGGCCAGCTATGAGGCCTTGTCTTCTAGGTGGTGTTGCACCACCGCGGCTTGTGGGTATGGCATCACAGAGTAAGTTCGACGCTAGGAAACACTGAATGTGGCGACATATGTGCAGTTATTTATATCGCGTTATCAGAACTGTATGCAGTGTCATTGTGTAGCTCTTATGATTTCATGTTTCAGACAGTTCTAGATACGTTACCACGTACAGTGTTTACAAGTGTCTTTTCCTGTCTTAGCACAGCTGCACAACGACCCCCACAATACTATGAACTGCACCATCGGATGATGATTTGTTAAATCTGCATCTACACTCGTACTCCCAAGCCAGCTCACGGTGTGTAGCGGAGGGTACTTTATGTGCAATTGTCACTTCCTCCTTTTTCTATTCCAGTCGCGTGTGGTTCGCGGAAAAATGATTGTTGGTATCCCTCCGTGTGGGCTCCTATCTCTTATACTCGCGGTCTTTTCACGAGACATACGTACGATAGAGCAATAAATTGGTCGATTCTTCAAGGAACGCATGCTCTCGGAACTTTGACAGGAGCCTTTACCGCGATACAGAACGTCTCTCTTGCAATATCTGCCACCGGAGTTCGCCAATCATCTCCTAGACGCTTTCGACCTTTCTAAACAAACCTGTAACGAAGCGTGCTCCTCTCCTTTGGAACTTCATTATCTCTTTTATCAACTCTATCAGGTTCGGATCCCACACTAATGAAGAATACTTAAGTATTTGCCGAGCGGATGTTTTGTGAACAACTTTCTTTTGTTTATGAAATACACTCTCTGAGGATTTTTCCAATGAATCGCAGTGTGCCATATGTCGTACCCAAAGTTAACTTTATGTGGTCGTTTCCATTTGAAACCGCTCCTTATGCCTGCTCATTGTTATATATGGACATAAGTGCTTCCAGTGATTGTTCCGCAGTTGCGTAAGCATATAACAAAGGATATTTTTCCTATGTATTCGCAGTACGTTTCATCTGATTATGTGTAGAATCAATTGCCACTCCATGCAGCAAGCAGTGGTGATACTCCTGCATTTTTCTACAATTTCCCAGTATTGTGACTTCTCCAAATACTACTGCATCATTGGCGAAAAGCCTCATTGATCTTCGAATGTTAAATGAAATATCATTTACACATACGTGAAAACCAACGTCCTTTAACACTCGCTTCGGGTACGCCAGAAATAACTCTCACGTCGGAAGACTTCTCTCCACTGAAAATGACAATTTTAATTCTGTTAGAAACTCTTCAAGCCAATCAGACACTTGGTCTGATATTCCGTACGTTGGTAGCTTGTTCATTATGCGACTGAACGAAAATATATCGATCGCCTTGCGGAAGTAACGACAAACGGCATCCACCTAGGAGCCCTTATCTACCGAATCCTGGGTCTATTGGACAAAAATCATGAGCTAGGTTATACATGATCGTTGGTTTTAGAATCCGTACCGAGCAAGGTGGCTCAGTGGTAACACACTGGACACGCATTTGGGAGGATGATGGTTCAAATCCATTGCCAGCCATCGAGATTTAGGTTTTCCGAGATTTCTCTAAATCAGTCCAGATAAATTCCGCGATGGTTCCTTTGAAAAGGCATGGCAGTTTTCCTTCAACATCCTTAGCCAAAAATTCGAGCGCGATCACCGTTTCTCATTACCACGCTGTTGACGGTACTTTAAACCCTAATCTTCCTTCCTTCCTTGGAACCCGTGATGGTTCCTATAGAGACTTCCGGTCTCCAGTAATGTCATAATAGTAAAGCATAAAACACGTTCCAAAATTCTACAACACATCTACGTCAGAGATGTAGGCCTATAGTTGTATGCATATGTTCAACAACCCTTGTTGAAAGCGGTAGTGGTAAAATGAAATTTCTAACGTTCTTAAATCCTTACATGCTTATATGCAGTATATTTAAGTAACTATGTTGACATAGTGATTGTGTTAAGGATTGACTGAGACGCCCCGTGAAAGTAGTCGGTGAAAGTTACCATATGTGAAGAAATCCGAAATAAAGCTATTTCTGCGTTAGATATAATTTTTATATAATAATGAAGGCTAAAATATGAAAATATGCAAGTACCCTTCGCCTTCAGCTTGATAACAATTTGCGTCTATTTTTGGGGATAGACTGACTCCTAATATTTATATAGTCTTCTTTTCATGGAAGTTTAAAGAAATGAGATGTCGTGTAACATACAGGCAGATAAAAAGTGAATTTTGGAATTAGACACTGAATAAAAAATAAGCTCTTTACGTAGAATCATTTCCCTATTATAAACTTATCTTCGATACTCGAGAATTAATATTCCCCTTTATTTGGGAGCTTATTTGTAATCTGCACAAAATTTTTGAATGGTTAAGGAAGGAAGGAAGGAAAGAAGCTAGGGTTAAACGTCCCGTCGACAGCTTAGTCATTAGAGACGGAGCTAACGCTCGGAGTTTTGGTTAAGGATGGGGGAGGAAATCGGCCGCGCCCTTTTAAAAGGAGCCATCCCGGCATTTGCCTGGAGTGATTTATGGATTTATGGATTTGAACCACCATCCTCCCGAATGTGAGTCCAGTGCGTTACCACTGCACCACCTCGCTCGGTTTGTATGTTTAAGAAGTAACTGGGAACATTTAATTTGGAATGTACTGTTCACAGCGCAAACTCTCTTCAGTTTGCATTAGTAAGCTATACGGCTATCAATACGTCAGCATAAAATAAAGATACGTTACCGCAAAATCGATAATCATCAGTTAGAAACGAACTTTCTCAGTATGAAGACAGAAGAATTAATCGTATAAGAAACTTAAAGGAAAACAAAGGTCACGCGGGGTAAGGCTTTGTTTATATTGCTAAGGTCATTAGTCTATTTATATCGGGAAAAAATAACACGTGCATAACCGAGACTTTCCTCCGAGACAGGGTATTTGTTTTGGCACCTGGGCGAAAAGGGCAAGTGACAAAAAAATGGGAAGTATTCTCAGACGTAAACACATCTATGAAACAAATGAAATTACTCGTGTGCTTTTAGCGAGTCATTAGGAACTTCTAATTATCTACTAGGCAAAAAATTGAAACAAAAACAAAAAATAAAATAATAAAAACATGTAATAAACGGTCTACAGAAATCGAGCCGCTGTAAATTTTAAGCTGAAAGAAGGAGTAGACTTAATTTTTCGTGCTATTTCGCGTGGCATTTATGTGAATTTGCTTTCCAGCTTTGACTGTGTTATGGATCCACTTCTAGCGACAACCGTGCCAGACGTGCAGTTTTCTTCGCCTATAGATAGCCAAATAAAACCCAACCGCCTTATTCTGTCGCACTCGAAAAATTCTTCTTTGATCTTCAATCGTGTATCTGAAAACGAACCAAGTGCTAATGCAGAGACTCGACTGTTTAGGAACAGATGAGTAAAGTCACCAAACCTAACCGTAGTGTGGGTTAAGACACAGGACTTCATTCTGGAGTGTTTCAAATGTTCAAATGTTTGTAAATCTATCGGACCAAATTGCGTGGTCATCAGTCCGTAGCTTACAAACTACTTAAACCTAGGTAAACTAACCTACGGACAAACACACACATCCATGCCCCAGGTAGGACTCGAACCTCCACGGCGAGCAACCGCGCGCTCCGCAGCGAGACGCTTTAGACCGCTCGGCTACTACACCGCGGCTGGAGTGTTTAAATCTAGGCCCAACCATTAGTTTCCCGTGACTTACATAAATAATTTTTGACGCATACCGAAGTTGTTCCATAAACAAGAGGAAGGCCTAATTTCTTGCCTCCTTTGACTTTCCCTACAAGGGCTTTGTCCCGATGACCTAAACGTCGATAGAACGCAAGCAAGAGATTTGGCGCAGTACTTAGCAACTGGACTTGCATTCTAAGGTCGGCTCTTCAAGTCCTCGTCCGGTCGTCGAAATTGAAGTCTTCCGGAATTTCAAAAAATGTTCGCATGTTTGTAAATCTATCGGACTTAACTGCGTGGTCATTAGTCCGTAGCTTACAAACTACTTAAACTAAGGTAAACTAATCTAAGGACAACAGAAACACCCATGCCCTACGGCGAACGGTCGCGCGCGCCGCAGCACGGCGTTCCAGTACGCACGGCTAATCCGCCGCGGCTCCGGAATTTCCTTAAATCGCTCCAAGCAAATGTCGGAATTGTTCCTTTGAAAGCGCACGGTCAATTTCCTTCGCCATTCTTCAAACAATCAAAGCCTTTGCTTCATTTCTATTGACCTCCATGCAGAGGGGACGAACCTATTGGACCAAACTGCTATCTTACACTCAGGACAAAACACACGCATGCCCGAGGGAGGACTCAAACCTCCGGCGGGAACAGTGCCCACGTCCGTAGCATGATGCCTTAGACCACGCGGTTGGCCGGTTGGCCCAGTTCAACACTCCAATTTTCCTTTACTTCCTCAAAAACAAAACAAAGGAGGCACTGTTCACCTAGACATGCAAGATGTGAGTATAACAATTATATGCCTGAATACATTAGACACAAAAATTAACCAAAAAAGAACACATTGGTTTTCAAGAAAAACTAGAACTAAGAATCGATTAAACGTGGACCGACTTGAAGAAGGAACAGCATGGGGAAAGGATTCTGGAATATTAGCGCAGTGTAATTTGTTGTAGTCACCACTCGTATCTGGCCAGGGTTTTTTTGACGCCCGTTTTCGAATAAGTCTATCTCTGTGTGTGTGTCAGAGAGAGAGAGAGAGAGAGAGAGAGAGAGAGAGAGAGAGAGAGAGAGAGAGAGAGAAAGAGAGAGAGAGAGAGAGAGGGGGGAGCGAGAGTGAGGAGGGGGGGGGCGAGGAGACAGAAAGAAAGAGAGAATTTCCGCTTTCAGACAGACATCCGACGTTCATGTATGTGGTATTTGTCTGTTTCAGTCAGAAGATGTAGCAGCATTACGAAAACAACTTACGTCCGAAGCTACCGAAAATCTACATCTCAGCGTGGTAAGAGGAAATGTCCAGAATGTTAAAGACTGCTTGAAATCCGGTGAGTTGGAAATATTTATGCATTTTGGCTAGATTCTGTACTCTAAATGCAATATAGATCTGTTTTCTGCTTATCAGCGTCATGCGTTTGGCCAGCATTCTTATTATCGCATCTTAAGGAATGTTTCTGCCCTTTGCATTCATGAACGAAGTGTTGTATGATATGTCTCTCTGCAAACCTACAATTCATCTGCTTTTATAGTCCTCATTAGAAGTTGTATATAGCTGGTAAGAATAATATCCTCATATTACAGTCTGTAACTCTGTCCTTAAAGTATGTAAATAGAACTCCTTTTGCAAGTGCCTTCCACATTTATGTGATATTCTTCCATGACTCAAACAAAAACATGATCAGTAAGATTCCTTGGTTGGTTGGTTGGTTTGAAGGTTTTAGGGGGACTAATCTAAAGTCTTCAGTTCCCCAAGATTCTTTGTAGTTGCTTCATAGAGGAAGAGTGGTTGGAGTTTCAGAGGTAGTCGACGACAAGCTCATTAAAGAGGGAGAAATATCAGCTTCGATAATGAAAACATGGCTCATGTAAAACTGAAGTTGTTCATTTCTTACATGACATCCTGAAAGTTATGGACAAAGATAATTAGGTGGGAGCAATATTTATTGCCTGCTGAAAATCAGTTGATTCAGTAATAAAGGCCTAACATCGCTTATTAATGAAAGTATGACCATTTTGTTTAGATTGAGGATTTCCTGATAGGGAGGATACATCCAGCATGAAGAGTCATCGACGTTAGCCTTAGTGTAAGTTAGTTTAAATAGTTTGTAAGTCTAGGCACCGATGAGCTCAGCAGTTTGGTCCCTTAGGTTTACAAACATCTGAACATTTTTGAGCAACTTCAGAAAAATGTTTTTGAGCCGTTGCAATTCAAGTAACCGGGAATGTATTCAAATGTTCAAATGTTTGTAAAGTTTAAGGTACTTAACTGAGCGGTCATAATTCCCTAAACTTACAAACTACTTATGAACTAACTTATACTAAAGACAACACAAACATTCATGCCCGAGCGAGGATTCGAAACTCCGACGCGTGAGGCCGTCCGATCCGCAACGTGGCGCTCCAGACCGTTCGGCTACTCCCGCGCGGCTGGAATGTATTAATAGTAGCCTCAAACTATATACATAAAATATAGTTAGCTTGAGTAGTACCTGAGAGAAGCTGCTTAGATGTCCAGATAGATCTTTATAGGATACAAAAGACTGGTAGATACATTTCAATGTCCACTTCACAAAACATAAAAACATGGTGTTGTATTACTATAACATAAATGATTATGATTATTGTGATCTACTAACACACAACCAGCAAGGATTCAGAAAATTATTTTTTCTTATTAAACACAAACGCCTCTTTATCAAAGTTTTTATAACCTAAGGAAATATTTCTAGATTTCCGGAAGTCCTTTGACACCATTCATCACAAGCAGTTTTTACTCAATTTCCAATCAAACATAAGATTTCTTAGTAATATATGGGAATATATTTACTGGAACCAGTGTTATGTTTGGGGTTCCCCATGGAATCATCGTGGACTTTATAATGATCTTAATCTTCAGAAACGATTTAGGGGACAACCTGAGCGGCTCTTTTAGACTGATGGCAAATGATAATGCCTTGTAACATATAGTTCAGTTATCAAAGCATCAAAATAAATCAAAAATGATTTGTATTAGATGTGTGCAAAAGCACAGGAAGGAAGCTTAGGGTTCATCGTCCTCTTGACAGCATGGTCTTTAAAGACGGAGCTCACGCGCGTATTGGTCGGGTTCAAAGGAACCATTCCGGCATCTGCCTGGAGTCATTTAGGTATCTCATGAAAAACGTAAATGTGGATGGCCGGAGTTGGATTTGAACCACCGTCCTCCCGAAATGCGAGTCCACTGTATTAACACTGCACCCTCTTGCAAGGTAGTACAACTAAAAACAAGTTGAGTTCGAGCCCCCTCGTAAAAGCATGACGAATGAAGGAGCATCTTTTATTTTCGGAACACTTAGGACGTCCAACAAATCGGTTCAAGAGACTACTTGGGCTATGCTTGTCTTAGTATTGCTGCTCAGTATGGAAGATTTGCGACATAGAGTTGACAGAGTACAGAGCATAAGTTCGAAGAATGGAAAGTACCGAGAAGGTGGTCGCGAGTATAATAGGCGAGTTAGGGTGACTATCACCGATACAAAGGTCTTGCTGCGAGGTCTTATTACGAAATTACATTCTTCATATTTCTCCTCCGAATGCCAGACATTTTATTGAACCTCGTATACTTGGGGAGCATTGACCATGGTGTTTAAATAAGAGCATTCATAGCTCGCACGAAAAGGTCTCGGTATTCATTTTTAGTACGAGACATTCGAGAGTATAATGGCGCAGAAATAGTCTGACAGTAATCTAATGAACACTATGCACATATTTCATTATGAAGTTCTGAGAAACTAATAATAATGTGTATGAAAATATGAAAGTGATAATGCCGAGGGGACTAGGGCGCTCCAGTCACGGTCTGCACGGCCACTACGGTCGGGGGTTCGAACCCCCCCCTCGGGCATGGATATTTGTGCCGTCCTAGTTCGTAAGTAGTTCATAAGTAGTTTGTAAGTTTAGGGACTGATGACCCCGTAGTTAAGTCCCATAGACTATACAAACATTTGAATATTTGAAAGTGATAATGATGCTTCTGACTATATTACTACACAGTGAGACTAATTCATAGCTGAAAGACTTTTTTTATTGGACTTTATTCGTTATTAATACACTTAAGCTATCCTTTTGCAAAACATGGCAAGCGAGGAAATCTTTATCTCGCCATCGACTAACTATCTGTAGCTTACAGCTGTGTGCTTAGAATGCCTGTACTCGGCGGTTAATGGTTATTTCATTACCAATCGTTTTATTTTCTGTAACACAATAGAGGCTAACTAATACATATTCTGTACACGAAGCAGTAAGCGAACTTTTTTTTCTGTTATTCTGCATGTGACTGTGGATGTAGCTAGTGGATAAACCGAAGGCAGATGTGATTAATGCAGAGCATCACATTTCATTCTTCTGTAATTCCTAACGAACTTTTTCAAAAATTTACTCAACTGAACAGTGTAAGTCCTACAGTTCCTACTGTAAGTACGTCCTCATGATATAAAAAACAAATCTGAGCATATCAGAGGACAAGTAACTTACATTAATCCCTAGTATTATCACACTATAACACCAGTGTAGGCAAAGTAGAATAGAAAGAAAGAACAGCCGAGTTCCATCAGGAGCGTGTAATATCAATCTCCTCCTCTATTTATGGACCACAAAAAGCGTCATTTCAATGATAGCTACGAGAGATGAAAGTTCTGATAACGCATGTCGTAGAATTCTAAACCGCATTGTAGACTCTGGCTTGATTTCTTCTAAATAGAAGCGCTATTTCCGTCAAAGAAACATAAATTACAGAATATATAAGATTCTATTAACAAAATCTTTAGTTTCTGGTACGAAATAACACCAAAAATCAGAAAACAAACAAAAAGTTAGATTCTTCTTTTGCTCATCTGTATGAACAGTGATCCGTCATCATTTTATTAAGAATAACAATTATGCTTAATAGTTTCTTAATTGCTGGAAGAGAAAATTAAATAGGCAGATTACAGATTTAAAGCTTCATTAACTAGTGATATTTCACAGAGAAAATTTAGTGTTTTTACAAGCTATTTAATTGTTCCCCATAATAGCGAGAGAGTGTGGTCACATTACACAACTAATCAGTCAATGAAAAGAGTGGCTGCACGCAAAATACATATAGTCCGTAAGTTATCATTCCATAACGTGATGCTGGGGCCAACTTTTTAAAGTGGGTCGCTGAAATACCATGAATTGGGGGCACCCATTATTTTAAATTAATTATAGGTTTTCTGAAATATTTTGAATTTAGTTTCAGAGAAGTAAGACCTAGCTTTTCATGCATATTCATGTACAACAACTGTATGTTTGCAACTGTGGTAATCTCTACTGTAACTTACTCATCTAACTCATGTTCAGTGGATCGTTATAGTCCATTAGGAACAAACAATAACGTTTTGGTGATCGTCCTACTCTGTTTATCCTGAGTTCTAACTAGGAGAATGATGTAAACATTTCAGATGAGTATTTGTACTGAAATACGTACGTGTTTCTTCTTAGTGTCAAATCAGTAGCATTTCCTTGCAATACTGGTGCGCTGTCGTCTGTATTACTAGAGGGATACTCCAGACGTTCTTTTGACGTTCATTTTAGCCACATAGAGTGTTTTGCTGTGCATCTTCATAATTACTTGTTAGGCTACCTAATGGTGCGTGCTGAGAGTGCCTTGCAAAATATAAGTCATTTCCTTTCCCATTCCACTCGCATACAGAGCGATGGAAATCAACTGCGTATATGCCTCTGCACAAGCCACAATTTATCTTATCTTCGTGGTACTTACGTGAAACGTACAGTGCACTGAAGTAGTAGACGCGTTCTAGAGTCCGCTTTAAATGCCTGTTATCCAATTTTTCTCAGTAATGTTCCTCGAAAAGACGCCGTCTTTGATGGCGGTGGGATGTTCAAGTTGGCACAGTGCTTGCATCTGCCAAGACTTCTAAACTTTTTGTGATTTTTGTTTACTGCTGCCTTTTCTAGCGCCTGAAAATTCATGTTATGAGCAGCCAAAATGCGACGGAGAACATCCATTACCTTCAATCATTTAGTCTAGACTTAAGCTTGTCATCACTGAAACAGAATGTTTCTAATAACTATTAAATTTAGAGAACTTGGGGACTATAATAAAACCAAATTTCTACAGTTCGTAATAAATCAGTAAATTATTTCCTAAAACAAACACGCACGTGCACACACACATATACAATTCTGAATTTTAGTAAATTGTTCCTCTTTCTCAGCAGCAGTCCAAACAGTTCGGATACGCATTCTATACGAAATTTCAAGTAACTAACTTTATTGTCCTCATTATCAAATACCTAACGTCAATTGTGTTCGCTTCAAAAGTTGGGGAAGATATCTGACTACGTGCTACTCGGATTTTAAAATATCTTTAGGCGACAACGCGAAGTAAAGCTCTTAACTGAAGTAAGGCACACATAAACTTCTGCAAAGTTTGTAAGATTGCACAACCGATCGACAAGAACTCAGTCCAGCAGTCGTCGATGGACATTAGAATCTAGCCACGACCAAATAATCATTGAAGCACGGTACATTTCCCAATGGTCACTCGAAGTGGACTTCCGTCAATACCCACCGTTTCCATATGAGGAGGTCTCTTCAAATAATTTCGGAGCTTATTGCACAAAATGTTTAGGCTTATTGTTTTTTTTTATTATGGTTGGTCTCCTCCACAATTGATAGACCTTCCCAACGCCGTTTCTACTTCTGGAAACAGAAAATACATCTTAATTAACTGATACTGTCCACCTGTTTTAACTTTGTTCCTTATATTTGGCTCTCAATCTGTTTAAATCTCTTTCCCAAAGACATTGCTTTCGTTTTGGAGATCTTCATACCATAAACATTACATCTCTGATCTATCTCTGAAATGTTAGATTGCAACCTTTCAATCGAATCTGCTATCACCACTAAGTCGTCCGCATATTCGAAACTGAGTATTTTGTGTTCACCTGTTTTAATCTCACCCGGCCAGTCTATCGTATAAACCATATGATCCATAAATAACATGTACAACACTGTTGACACGTTACAGCCTTGTCTTGCTCTGAAACTACCCTACACCATGAACTCAATTTAACGTCACTCTAACTGCTGCCTGACAATCTACGTAAAGATCTTTAATTGCATGCAGAAGTTTGCCTCCTATTCCATAATCTTGTTGAACTGACAATAGGTTCCTCCTAGGAACACGACTGTAAACCCTTTACCGATCTATAAAACATAGAAACAATTTCCTGTTCCACTCTCACAACTTCTCCATTATTTGCCATAAGCTAAAGATCTGGTCTTGACAGCCTCTAAGAGAGCGAAACCCACAGTGATTTCCAACTAGTCTTTCACAAATATTCGCACTCTCCTTACAACAATACCTGAAAATATTTCGCCCACTACTCTGTGTACTTGTTACAATATATTCTGTTTCCATGTTTGAAAATTCGTGTGATTTTTTTATAAATGTTTTTAGCTGGTATAAAATTTAATATATCTTTGTAAACAAAGTCGACTTTTGTTTCTTGTGGACTGAAAATGCAATTTATGAAACGTTTTAGGTTGTTCGTATGTATTAGGCTTGTGGTACTGGCTTTTTGAAAAAATCATGTTTCTCTATCCCGGATTTACCTACTACCATTACGCTGGGTTCAGTTGCTTTCCTGATGTAAAGCGCGACACCCCACTGTGTTCTTCAGGTTTGACTCCTGACAGACCTTGAATTCTACCACTTCGTCTCCTTTCTCTCCGCTTACCCGAATGTCACTAACAACTAAAACGTCTAATATCCGTCTTACTTGCAGCTTCTGCTGGCACAAACGTCTTCACAGTGTAGGCCACGTTGATGTTAATAGCTTCCCATCTCATTCTGTACCGTTTGCCAAGTTGTATCTGAGGAGTCCCTGGTCTGTCAATTTCAGGTGAGACTTCATCACCTCCATACGTTCAAGGCATTTTGTTCTGATAGTTACCAGCATCAGATCAAAGTACCTGGGAAGCAGGTTACTAGTCTTATTTGCCCAGGGTCCCATTGGGTTTTACGCCTAACGGGTGAGGGACTTACCGGCGAATTTAGTAGTCTTTGTCGTCTGAGCACAAAGGTGGCCACGACCCAGAATCTGTACGAGATGCCCAACCTTATTCCAAAGTAACTGGTATCCCAACTGTCTGGACCACTTTATTACATTAGTATTATAATTATGAGAAGCAAATTCCGTTGTAATTTCAAGAATTGAAAGAAATTTATAAATACATATTTAATCATGAATGCAGTGCCGTTTGTTCACCTGTATGGCAGCATAACAACATTCATAAGTAGATGCATAAGTGGTGGTTTACTCATACGCAGTGTCAGATGTTCTCTGAATAAACGACTTGCAAGATAATTATGTTGATAATTGATGTAGTAACATCGATTTACATAATATTTCCTCTTATGTTAGAGATAGGATCTGAAACTTTCTTTTTTCTTAAATGACACATGGTAGGCCTTTAGATGTTTTTAGTTAAAGATACAAGGAAGTAAAAATTTGATGCGTTGATGCAAAGCAGAGTTTTCTTTTTCTTCATTTCATTAGCTCTCAGCTCAGAAATATTATTGTTCTGGAATCTGCTGTTTTCTTCGTTGGCATCGGTTGTTCTCGTTCGTCCAGTATGGTATTTCATTACATCGTCCTGTCATTAAAAGTATGTTACGGAAGTTGCCATCCGTATCCGTCATATTTGTTGCTAATTAATTGTTCAAACTGATAATTAACAATTTATCATTAAACTCTTAAGATTCGCAAAGTAATATATCATTAAACTCGAGGAGTACTGAGAAGCATCGTTGTTGGATTGGAAGACAGATGGTGTAACACTGAGTGCTGAATTCCAGGTAGCAGTTGAAAGCGTGATTGATGGATTCTGATGGCCACTGCAGATTAGAAATATTCCGACACATCCTCATCGGCTTCGTCCACCATCTCGTTCAGAAATAACGAGAATTTTAGCTTACTAGGCTCGGACGATTGCAACAATAACCGAAGATAATAAAGCTTCACAGGAATATCTTTGGTTATTCTTGCAATCGTCCGAGTCTAGTATTACTGCTAGGACGATTCCGCGGAATACTTTAAGTGGCGTCACACCTTGTCAAGGACGTCAACTTTTCATGTAGGAACTTGCATATCGATTGTAGAGTAATATCTTTGGATTTTTTGTTCGTGTATTGTTTTTAGGTAAATAAGGAATATTAGAACCTCAATAGAATATTAATAAAGTCCTTCCTCAGACACACAGCCGCAGGCCGAAGTTGCTAAGAATTTTACTAAGCTTCCTTTGTATAATATTGAGGATGAGTTCAATTTTTTTTCTAATAAGTAGAGCGCCGTAATTATTAATAAAGTTGTAACATATGTGTACAGGATTAATGTAAGAATTGAGCGACTAACAGTTAGAAAGTTTTCCATAACCAAGGAAAACATAGACTAAAAGACAGTCATCATCAGCTGATGACTCACAGTGTCTTCATAGATTCAGCTTCGGTCTGTACCGGCAGCATACGAAGAAGAAAGCACTTCGGTAGAAGGCGGCAGAGTCCGCACATGTGGCTGGCAGATGACGGCTCAGCTACATCGCCGACAACCTTCTATAAACACAGAGCTCGTAAATGCCATGGCACCTCCATTTGCCCGGCGAAGTTCACCAACTCGACTTGGCGTGAACTCGAGAAATTGCAGGAATATTGATGCATGCTGCCTTTATAGCCCCCCACAATTCAGAAAGTACTGTGTATTATGTCCCACAAATGTTTCACGGGCATATCAGGCGATCTGGATGACCAAATCGTCACTGGAACTGCCCAGCATGTTCTTCAAAGCAGTCGTTAACAGCTGTATAGTGTCAGACATAAAAATTGCATCGTTGTTTAGTAACAAAGTCCACGAATACCTGCAAATGACGGCGGCGGATTAGCCGTGCACATTGGGGCGCTGTGCTAAGGTGCGCGCGGCCGTTCCCCGTCGGGGGTTCGAATCCTCCATCGGGCATGGGTGTTTGTGTTGTCCTTAGGTTAGTTTACCTTAGTTTAACCCTTTCTGGCCCAGTGGTTTCAGCCTGAAGCCACATTTTTACTTTGCATGCTTTTCCGGCCCACTGGTTCCTTCTTGAAACCACCTCCACAAATTGATTACTGGTGACATCTAGCGTCAGCGCCAGATACTTATTACAGTTGCGAAGTGATTGCTGATGGGTAAAAGCCATTTTTGTGTAACTCTGTGACGAGTATATGTGCTTTCGACCCAGACTTCAAAATAAAATTAGTTTGTGACTTCTATAGAGCAGATAATTGGAATTTCAGGTAGTGCATTATTCTTATAAATCATTTTGTGATATTTGGAATATGTTTTCTCTGATAACTGTAATGTGAAGTTTAGTTTTTTTTTACGAAAATGTAGGTGGTTACAGAATGAAACCACTGGGACATAACGACCTTCAATAACGGTAAATTTACAAGTTGCATTTTATTTTACTCTTTGCAGCGTGACGACATTGATAATAGACCACCATCAAGAGTAAAGCAGCAATTCAGATCTTGTGACCTTAGCACAAATATCCTAATGTATACTTGCTGAAATACCAAGTGATACTGAGTCAGCTGCTTCGGATATTGGAAGTGAATGAGACGAAATTGATGGACAACTTTGACTTCTTTCACCTGATGAGTATGTAGTTGAATTTGAAGAGGTTGTCAATGAAAGTGTGTGCTGAGTCTCTTTACGGTAGTTCTAATGTTTGTTAAGCTTAAGGGATTTAACTGCGGGGTCGTCAGTCCCTAAACTTACAAACTACTTATGAACTAGCTAAGGCTAAGGACGGCACAAATATCCATGCGCGAGGGGGGATTCGAACCCCCGACCGTAGTGGCCGTGCAGACCGTGACTGGAGCGCCTCAGTCCCCTCGGCCACCGCGGCCGGCTTTTACGGTATTAGTGGCAACAATGACGAAGATGTGATACAATACTGTCAAATGAAGCAACTGAGTTTTCAAAGGACTATGGTTCAATTATCCCTTCTAACAAATCAAGCCGCAGCCCAGTGGATTCATTATGAAACCACCTAAATATTTTATTGTGAAATTCTAATTTTATTGTTATTACACTATATTATTACTTTCTGAGACAGTAAAAGTAGATTTTGGAAGAAATTGTCGTAGTTTTACATCTATGTTTATTCATGGGCCTCAAAGGGTTAAGTAGTTTGTAAGCTAATAACCCAGTAGATCTACAAACATTTGAACCTGCAAATGGTCTTCATGTAGCCGAACACGAAAATTTACAGTCAATGATCGGTTCAATTGGACGAGAGGACACAATCGATCCAATGTAGAAACAGGCCACTCCATCACGGAGCCACCACCAGCTAGCACAGTGACTTCTTGACAACTTGGATCCATAGCTTCGTGGGGTCTGAGTCAAACTCGAAACCTACCATGAAGTCTTACCGCCGCGGCGGAGTGGCCAAGCGCATTGAGGCGCTATGCTATGATGCGCGAGGCCGCTCCCCGTCGGGGGTTCGAATCCCCCCTCGGGCATAGATGTTTGTTCCGTCTTTAGTATAAGGTAGTTCATAAGTAGTTTGTAAGTTTAGGGACTGATGACCCCGCAATTAAGTTCCATAAGCTTAACTAACATTTGAACATTTTTTTGACAGATTAGACAGGATGGGGGCAGAGACTCCATTTATTGGCCTGGAACCTGTCCTGATAATCACCAAGGCAATTATCAAATTGGAGCTACGTAACGGGCTCAGAAGACAGCACGTAGAATATTGGACCAAAGTCTATCAACAAAACATGGCAAGGTAATGATGCCAAAGCCATGTTTTAAAAGAAGCTCTGCAATCCTGGGCCTGAACAGGAGAGAGATTAGACTCATAGTTGCATTGCGGACAGGCCATGGGAATTTCAAAAAACACCTACATACATGCGAATAACAGAAGAGGACCCTAAATGTAGGATCTGTGATGACGGTGATGAAACTGCATCACATCTAATCTTCGAATGCATTGCATTGGAGAGTGAAAGGCACAGAACATTTGGGACAACCAGACCCGAAGAAATTGTGTCTAATAAAGAACTGGTAAAGGGACTCCTTGCACTGTTCAAGGGCATTGGTTGGCTTTACTAGATATACAGCGAGCGATACCGCACAACAAACTTAGTTTCGGTGCGGGCAGTGGCGGGTTGGACCAAGACTGTTTTGGCTTCCCTGAGAAAATCAATCAATCAATCAAACGTTAACGTACTCGTAATATGCACCTTTCATTCCGATCACTGATGTATTTGTCATAAAACTATAGTTCTGTAAGGGTTATCCTAACGAACGTTATTTCAAGGTAACAATAGATGCTTGTTAAAATGTTTGTAAATCCATGGGACTTAACTACTCTGGTCATCAGTCCCTAGGGTTACAAACTACTTACACTAACTTATGCTAAGGCTAACAAATACACCCATGTCCGAGGGAGGACTCGAACCTCCGATGGCGAGCAGCGGCACGCTCTGCAGCTAGGCGCCTTGGAACCTCACCGCGACAGATGCTTATTTTTAAAAAAATGTTTGACAATATTTAAGGAAGCTAATGAATATTAATTTGAATATAAATTTATTATAATGTCATTTCTGCTAGCAAGCAAATGAAAGGTTGTGTCTGCGAACTTGATGAGACATATTACAAATTACGTCGTGATGACTTTTTGTATATGTATCTCTACCATACATTGACGCTTAAGTATATATTTTTACCATTGCGATATCATGTGTACTTTTACTTCCGCCATGAAGTGGTCATAAAATGGTTTTAATGCAGCGGCCTCGTGCTACGCCAGCCACGTGGCCCAACAATGGCGGCGGCCTCTGAGTTGACACTGCTTTCTCTACACAGGACTTTAGTCTCGCGTCCATAGGCAGGGCTGTCATTTGCACTCGTTTGATTCACGTGACAGAGTTTCCAGCATGACCACAGCCTCATGACGGGAACAGACTGACTTTGAACGTGGAATGGTACGAGGGGTGTTTAAATGAATAGACACGAAACGACACTGTAGGTATAACTGAAGTATTTATTCAATATTTATCACCAGAGACATGAGCACGTCTATCCCACTGTTTAACGAGCCGACGGATTTCCTGTTCTCAGAATTCCTGAGGCTGTGACAAGAGCCACTCCTCTGCTGTGTCCTTCAGTTCGTCGTCTGAGTTGAAGCGCTTCCCTTTGAGATGTTTTTTTAGCGGATCAAACAGATGGACGTCATAGGTCAACAAGTCCGTGTTGTAGGGTGGATTCTCAAGCTGCTCCCATCTGAACTTGGCCAGTACACTTTGTGTGACCCTGGAGACGTGTGGACGCGTCTTATCATGAAGCTGAATCACTCCCATCGCGAGCAACCCACGCCGTTTGCTCTTGATGGATTTGCTGCGGAGTGTATTACAGTACACGTCACTATTAATGGTTTTTCCGTGCTCAAGGCATTCGATGGGTATCCGCCCTCTGACGTCGAAAAAGACGGTGAGCATCAACTTGCCTACTGAAGGTACAACGTTGAAGTTTTTAGGGAAGGTGACGACGCATGATTCGCGTCTCAAGATGTCGCACTACGTTATCCCAAAGTAGCACATGCAAATTTCAACCGGTTTGTTTGTTAAAAGGTTTCGTACCTTTTCATTACCTCGAAGTTGCAGCTAGTCGCATGCTACTTTCCATTTCAAAAATGTTCAAATGTTTGTTAAGCTTATGGGACTTAACTTCGGGGTCATCAGTCCCTAAACTTACAAACTACTTATCAACTACTTACGAACTAGGACGGCACAAATATCCATGCCCGAGGGGGGATTCGAACCCCCGACCGTAGTGGCCGTGCTGACCGTGACTGGAGCGCCTCAGTCGCCTCGGCCACCGCTCCGGCCTTTCCATTTCGAAGCGAGAGAGGTGGCGCAGCGGTAACCCCACTGGACTCACATTCTGTAGGACGTTGGTTCAAATCCACCTCTGGCCATCCAGACTAATGTTTTCCGTGATTTCCCTAAATCACTCCGGGCAAATGCCGGGACAGTTCCTTTAAAAGGGCACGGTCGGATTTCCTTCCACATCCTTGCCCACGTTTCAGAGGTCGTTAGGGAATTATACTGAGAGCTCCACATTGTCAAGAGTATGACGAGAATACCAAATTACAAGCATTAACTTTCACCACGGACAACGCAGCGACAGACTACCTCCACTTAATGTCCCAGAGTAGCAGCATAGGTTTACAGTTTTCAACGCTAACATTGAAACAACACTGGTTGCAATAACCGCAGAGCCGGCCGCGGTGGCCGAGGAGACTGAGGCGCTTCAGTCACGGTCTGCACGGCCACTACGGTCGGGGGTTCGAATCCCCCCTCGGGCATGGATATTTGTGCCGTCCTAGTTCGTAAGTAGTTCATAAGTAGTTTGTAAGTTTAGGGACTGATGACCCCGTAGTTAAGTCCCATAAGCTTTACAAACATTTGAACATTTTGAATAACCGCAGAAATCAATGTTGGACTTGAGATGAACGTGTCCGTTTGGACAGTGTGGCGCAATTTGGCGTTCATGTGCTATGGCAGCTGACGGTCGACTGGAGTGCGTTTGCTAGCAGCACGACATCGCTTGCAGCGCCTCTCCTGGGCTCGTCACCATGTCTGTTGGACCTTAGATTTGGAAACAATGACTTGGTCAAATATGTCCCGATTTCAGTTGGTAAGAGTTGGTAAGAGTGACATTCTGCAATTTTAGACCTTGTTGCAGGAGCTGCCAGTGATCTCAGGGCTGCCTGGCTGTCTGAATAGATGTAGATGCTACGGTCTTTGTAGCACCTACGCAAATTCTCCGCCACACACGCCCTGATGGCAGTTATTTCAGCCTGGAATACTGAGACCAGTTTCGCTAGAGAGATGACGCCCTCCAGTCTTGGCTGCACCCCGTATACCCCGGCCCCAACGCCTTGGTCTGATTTTGACACATCAGTGAACCAGACAATATCCCCCGTACGGTGTCGAACTATTTTCTCCCACTGCTCCCTACTTCCAATTGTTATATTGAAAGGCTTGTTCACTATTTTAGTGTATGCTTCTGGATATCCCAAAGAGTACCAGTTTTTGCCAGTTTTGAGTCTGTATGCACCAGCCGCTGCCTCCATCTTGACCCAAAGGTGTAATGGGGGCATATCCAACATGGTTTCCATCCCAGCAGTTGGTGTGCTGCTGATTCCGCCTGTTATGGCTAAGCAAGCTAATCTCTGCACCTTACCAAGCTCCTTAGCAACAACCTGCTGTTCTACCTTCTTCCACCAGACGACCGATCTATTAAGTGATCCTGGGTCTAATCACCGTGGTGTATATCCAGTGCATACCCTTGGGGGCTCAGGCCCCAATTTTTGCCACAAACTCTCCTGGTACTTACCAGAGTACCTTTTGCCTTGGAGCAAATATTCCTAATGTGAGGGGTCCACGTCAGTTTCTCATCTAAGGTAACCCCTAGATATTTCACTGTCCCCTTCACAGGTAGCGCTTCATTGAAAAACTTTAGATTCCAACTTGAATGTTGGATATGCTTTTTTGTGAATGGTACAACAACAGTCTTCTTAGGACTAACCCCCAGATCCTGTTTTCTGCACCAGTCTTGCACAATGTCCAATGCACCTTGTGCCATATTCTTGACTGTGTCAGCAAATTTGCCAAGTATTACTATGACAAGATCATCTTCATATCCTTGGCAAAAGTACTGCCTAGAGTTTAATTCTCCAATGAGATCATTCACCACTAGATTCCACAATAAAGAGGAAAGAACTCCTCCTTGCAGACAACCCCTAGTGGTGTTGATTACTAATTTTTCATTCATCATGGTAGCCTCTACCTTTCTTCCACTGAGCATGGCCCTAGTCCACCTACATATAGTGGTCCCTAGGTCATGCACCTCTGCTGCCCTAACCATGGAATCGAAGGTCGTGTTGCTAAAAGGCCCCTCGATGTCCAGGAAGATACAGAGGGCTATTTCCTGAAAGTGTAGTACTGTCTCCATCTTCCCAACAAGTTGGTGGAGAGCTGTCTCACATGATTTATCTGGCTGATATGTATGTTGGTTTGAATATAGAGGAGCCCTATTTAACCTCCTTTCTCCATCATGCACATTAACCAGCTTTTCCAATGTCTTAAGAATGAAGGAGGACAGGCTGATTGGTCTCATATCCTTGGTCTTGGTATGATCAATTCTCCCTGGTTTTGGAATGAAGACAACCTTCACTGCCCTCCAGGCATTGGGAATGATTCCTGCTGCTACGATAACCCTGAATAACCTGCATAGGAATCTAGTAAGATTTTTTCCCACTTGTTGCAGGAGAACTGGAAAGATTCCATCGGGGCCAGGTGACTTGAACGGTTGAAATGTTCCCACCGCCCATCGGACCTTACAGAAATCGATACACTCCTTGGCCAAATCCCAGTCTTCTTTCCGTCTCTAATGACCACACTGTCGACAGGACGTTAAACTGCAAGCTTCCTTCCTTCCCAATCCTCTTTGCGAATACCTGAGAACCGTTGTCTCTCAGGAATCGCATTCTGGTCTGAGTTATCCACCAGAGTATATTGAGAAAAGTGCGTCTTGAGAAGCAGTTCCAGCGTTTCATGTGCTGCCTTTGTACACTCCCCATCCTCCTTCCTCAATGTTCCTCCTGGGTTAGTTGGTACCGTAGTGAGGATTTTATGAAGTCTCGCTTGAGCAGCCGTGCCCTCCACTGCCTCACAGAATACCTTCCAGGATGCCTCCTTTGCCCGTCTGATGGCAAGGTTTTAATTGACAAGGGCCTCACCATACTTTTCCCATTGTCCTTTGCGCCTCGCAAGGTTAAACAGTCTTCGTACCTGTTTCCTTTGCATTTCCAGGTTATTATTCCACCAAGGCACACTCCTATTTGTGCACTTCTTGGTGATTGAGCAGTTGTCCTGGTATGAGGTCACTATAGCAGAGGTTACGGCCTCTGCTACTTCCTCAAACTCTGCTGGATTCCTTATCGAAGTTTTAATTTCCGATAGGCTGAAGTCAAGGTCTCTCCTATATGTCTCCCAGTCCGTTATCATGGGATTCCTATAGGCTATGGTCTGTCTGGTTCCCATTTCAACCTTGAATTTAATATACATGTGATCTGATGAGGATGGCTCCAGGACCGCATGTCACTGTTTGACGTAACTGCTCATCATCATGGAACCAAAAGTTATGTCAATTACTTCTTCCCTTCTACTATTCCTGAATGTAGGTTCATCACCCCTATTCAGGATCTCCAAGTTGTTAGATAGGAGAAATTCAAGAAGGTTCTCACCTCTACTGTTGGTGTCCTTGGTGTCCCGACCTGGTACGGATCCCACACTTATGAGCAATACTCAAGCTTTAGCCGAACGAGAGTTTTGTAACCTAGTTCCTCCGTTGACGGACAACACTTCCTGAGAATTCTTTCACTAAATCTCAGCCTGTCGTCTGCCTTTTCTGGTTGGCGTTTATTCAACGCTTTTTATCTAGTGACTATGACGAGCTTTTCATCTCTGAAACGTATCAAAATATGTTTAACTCCGACAACTAAGTTAATCTCTATCTATATAAAAGCGAAAGGACACTCATCATACATTCACTCACTCACTCGCTCACTAAACACGAAATCTCCAAAAATAACTTCGTCTATGAAGCTGAAATTTGGCAGGAATGAAGTTTATTGCTGGTAGATGTTAGCTAAGAAACGATTTTGCGACAGAATCGATAGTTCAGGAGATATGACGTCATAAACAATGAAAACTTCCCCGTCTTGCAGCATGCGAGCGTGAAGGTCGGGGTGAGAGTTTAAAATAGGGAAAGATTAATTTTTTGAAACTCACAACCACCAGCTGCGAACCAAATTCCTAAACATGCAAAAACACTGGAACTGTTATTGCGACTGTTTGACTCGTTTTCTAGGGGATGATATCACACGTTCGCAGCTTTCCTTCCCTGCATATGATTAACAAAACAAATTCATAATAAATTCAAGTTCATGAGAGAAAAGGGTGTACTAACTACTATTTTTGAAAACACGTGAAAGTTCACTTTATGTTGTTTATTTCACAATACTTGAACCCTGTGGCTGATACGTCTGTACGTCGGCACATTTATCAAATAAAGTTATAGCTCGAGAGCCCCCAGACAAAAATGAATATTTGTTGCGAATTGTTTTCACACCACGTGGCTGTCTCAAACACCGTTTATGTTCATGCCTATGCGACGACACGTGTTACATTAACAAATCACAGTCACTTTAATTCAATGCGATGCACACCTTGTTCCACCGGCTAAATATTCACAAACACACAGTAGCGCTCGATTTAACTTGGTGCAGTCTACGACGAGCAACCACACGTGGCGATTGCCACAGACAAATCTCAAGTCACCACCTCGAGATCCACATGCCGACTGATGCAGAGCGACGCCGCCCGGCCAGCCACACCACGTGGTCCCGAGTCCTCACTTCCTGCCCAGGCGCACGCGCGCGCCAAAAGCTCAACTGCCGGGGTTTTTTCCCATACGTCATCAACTTCCCCATGTGAACTGTTCTAACCGATTTGCCAACGCACAGCGCTCAGCCAATACATTTCTAAAACTTTACTTAAAATCAAAATAATTACACTACACATTAAACAAATATTTTCTTACGTTTTTATATTAGTATAAACATCCTTTGTACTGTTTATCATAATCGTGCAATTTCTTATATCACAGATAATTGATTTAACTGAATATTTCAAGGTAAAATACAAAAGATTGATTGAAAATAAAATGAAAAATAGTTAATATATTATTTTTATAAACAAACATTGTCATGCTAGTTGTGTAACATTCTTGTCTTTGTTGGTAATTTATTACTTTTCATTGTCAATTAAACATATTACGTTAGATGTGACTATATCAGCTAATGTATTGTTTATTTATCAACAGGCTATTTTGTAATGAGGGCCTTAAAGGTTCCTAACTGCATCGTATTACTTCAAATGCCAGTAGTATTACAATATTTGTGCACTGCACTGTGCCTGGCACTCGCCATTGTCCCTCTCTCCCCTCACCGGAAACGAACTGTAAAATCCTAAGTTGGAACAAGCCACCAACATCGGCCTGCTCGCTGGCCTCCCGTCAGCTACAAGCACACAGCAAATCTCAACGTGGAGAATTTCTACCTATGGCCTAACTATAAATGTTGTCACCCAACTGTGTACATACGTTGCTACCATAATTAATAAGATTAAAATTGTGTAACATTTAGTGCATTGGCATGGTCAATGTTTGCAGTGAACTTCATACTGTTTAATTATCAAATGCTATTAATTACCAGTATTTCTATTGGGCGGTAATCTCACAAGCACTTGACTTTATCTGTCCATTATTTGAGAAGGAGAGCAATTAGCGACTTGCAACAAACTTTAAACATAATTTCAAACCATTAGAAAACTTTTTCTCGCTGACAACCATAGCAAAATGATGAAAGGAAAAAAGTTTCTCGCTTACTACTTTTCCACTGTTTACAGAGTAAAACTACGGCATTCGGTATAACGTTGAAATTTATAATTTCTACACTACATATTGTACCTGCAGGAAATTTTACAAACAGTATACCAACATACAGTTAAATGTACCTTCTAAATTGTATCACAGTACGACACGTAATTCAAGAGATACGAGCAAATAAACAGTAACGTTCATGGAAAACCGCCCCACCACGCACCAGGCGAGATTCAGGTGTTCTTTCTTCCCGCGCACTATTCAAGAACAGAATGGGAGATAAATAGTATAATGGTGGTTCGATGAACCCTCTGCCAGGCACTTAAATGTGATTTGCAGAGTATCCCATGTAGATGTAGAAATAAATCAAAAAGGTTCAAATGTTTGTAAATCTTTGGGACTTAACTTCTGTGCTTATCAGTCCCTAAGCTTACAAACTACTTTAACTTAAATCTAAAGACAACACAAACACCCATGCCTGAGCGAGGGCTCTAACGTCCGACGGCGAGCAACCGTGCGCTTCGCTGCATGGCGCTTTAGATAGCTCGGCCACTCCACCGCGGCGTCAAAAAATACGAGGCGCGTCAAGAAAGTAAGTTCCGTTTCAATTTATCTCCGCTGCAGCGCTGCGATTGCAGTTCCGCACATGCGCTGTAGACGATGTGTATCAAGGAGAAGAACGTGCGCCATTTGGAGATCGCTGTCAGTTACGTACGCTTTGTTGTGCGTGTTTGAAATGTCGGCGTTGATTGAAAATCCCGCCGCCTGTGAAATCAGGTCGGTGATTCGGTTTCTGAATGCGAGGAAAGTGAAACCAAGTGAAATTTATCGGCAAATTTGCGATGTTTACGAACCAAATGCGATGACTGATTCGATGGTGAGAAGATGGTCCCGACAGTTCAGTGGCGGGCGTAGTGATGTGCACGATGAAGAACGAAGTGGGCGTCCACCTTTGGTTACACAAGAACTAGTTCACGCGATTGATGACAAGATCCAGGAAAACCGTAGGTTTACAATTAGTGCTCTCGCTATGGACGACGAGCTGATTTCTATGAAGAAGGTATACAAAACCTGGTGCCACGCTATGACAAATGCCTGCAAAATTTCGGCAGTTATGTGGAAAAGTAGTTTAAGAGTTGTAGAATTTTATGATACTATAAATAAAACAAAAGTTTAAACCAGAGCCGTAACTGATGTTTTGAAAACAAGGAAATGAACGAGATTCTGAATCCTCGGATCATTGTTTAAGATTAAAATAAAATTTTCTGGTTGGCGTTTATTTTTTTTTATCAATAAAAATTTTTTCTGTATCTGTGTACAATTTCATTTTATTACCAAACGGAACTTACTTTCTGGACGCGCCTCGTAGTTACAGGATTTTAGAAAGGACAGGGAAGGAAAGTAGTGCAGCCCTTGCAAAGGAACCGTCCCGGCATTTCCTTGAGAGATTTAGGGAAATCACGGAAAACTTAAATCTGAATGGCCAGACGTGGATTTATCCGTTGCCCCCTCGAATGCGAATCGGCTAAACTAACAAATGCTCCACCTCTCTGTCCAAGAAGTGTGACTTACTTGTAGATGTTATTCAATCACTGAGTTTCTTTACTGTCGAAGGATAAAAAAAAATAAGTGGAGGGGCTAAACTACGTAAGATATGGTTGTTTATTCTACGTGGACGTGCCGCGTCAGCTACAAAGTCCACGTAGAATAAACAACCATATCTTACGTAGTTTAGCCCTCCACTTATTTCTTTTATCCTTCGACAGTAAAGAAACTCAGTGATTGAATAACATCTACAAGTAAGTCACACTTCTTGGACAGAGAGGTGGAGCATTTGTTAGTTTAGCCGATTCGCATTCGAGAGAGCAACGGATAAAACGTCTGGCCATTCAGATTTAAGTTTTCCGTGATTTCCCTAAATCGCTCAAGGAAATGCCGGGACGGTTCCTTTGCAAGGGCTGCACTACTTTCCTTCCCTGTCCTTTCTAAAATCCGACTTTCTTTTCCGACTCCAATCATCTCCTTATCGACAAATCTTCCTTCCTTCCTTCTAATTTTACGTATAAGGAAATATTATATTGGGTGACTTTTTTAGGAACGTACTGTTACTGATTTTTAACAGTTGAACAGGAGATTTATAATGCCTCTGAAGTAAAGTCGGATTGTATCTCGTATGTTTAACTGTATGTGTATCTCTGTGGCGCTTTCGTACTTTCTAATAGAAGGAATCCTTTTTGGTATGGGCGTAAAACTGACGAGCAATATTCAAGTATAGGTCACACGAGGGTTTAGAAAGTTACCTCCTTCATCAGTCGACTACATTTCCCGATGATTCTTCTTGTGAATCGCGATGTAGCATCTGTTTCCCTTGCTATCTTTTCACATTAAATCGCATCGTACGCATAACTCCAGTCATTTTCTGTGTGTGAGTGCTTCCATTGATTGTTCTGCATTTAAATAATCACGTACAATTCGTTACTTCGTTACGCTGAGAGTCAACCGGCAAGCGGTGTTCCCTTCATGGATCATCCGCAAAGAGCCTGTTGGAGTTTCCGAGGTTATTCACAGGTCATTTACGTAAATCAGTGGCGAATCCAGGGGGTGAGGCTATGGGACTGCCGCCCCAACACCCATTGTATGAGGAAAAACCTCCTAGTACGAGCTTTTATTATTAACTTTTTTTTTTCTTTTAGAAATCAGGTCAATGATTTTATGCTCTTATGACGACGACATAACCAAGCACGGATCGGGACATCCAATATTTTTTCTTCTTCTTTTTTTTTCCTTTCGAAGTACTAGCCCACAAAATTCCTCTGAGCTGAGACGCCCCCAGACCAAAATCCTGGATACTATTGATGTAAATACCAGCTGACCCGACGAACCTCGTACCGTCAGTCTGTGAGTATCGTGGTAACTTTTACTTAAACCTATTTACGGATATAATTTAACGCAGCAAAATAAATTAAGCTGCCTATATAGTTTATTTGGGAAATACATATAAAGAAAATAATAAGACTACAAAAGTACAGAAGGCATTTGCTTTAATGAAGCTATGTAGTTTGCTGAATGACTTGCACTCGGGTTGAATCTCTTCACTGAAGGACCTTCTGATATACGATATTTTCCGTTTTGGTATCAGGCGGAAGAACAAATGAGGCTTGGCCTTGTAATTTCTAATCGTCATGGCGAATGCAAGACGAATAGGGAATTGAATTCGTTTAAACTCAAAGAGCACCTTGTTTGGGACCATCGCAATCAAATGTTTGTAAATCTTTCGGACCAAACTGCCTGGTCATCAGTCCGTAGCTTACAAACTACTTAAACTAAGGTAAACTAACCTAAGGACAATACATACACCCATGCCCCAGGGAGGACTCGAACCTCCGACGGCGGGTAACCGCGATCATCGCAATACTCGGAATGAGAACTTCCACACCTTGGAATTTTTCGTTGAGTATCATTGCGTGAATCACATTGATCAGCAGTTTTCTTATCAGCTAACGCATTAGCCGCGGTGGAATGGCCGAGTGCACTAAGGTGCCTTGCTGCGGAGCGCGCGGTTGCTCTCCGGCGGAGGTTTGAGTCCTCCCTCGGACAACTGTGTATGTGTGTGTGTGTGTGTGTGTGTGTGTGTGTGTGTGTGTGTGTGTGCGTGCGTGCTTGCGCGTGCGTGCGTGCGTGTTTTGTCCTTATGTTAGTTTATTGCTAGTAGTGAATAAGCCTCAGGAAAGAAAAAGTAAATAATGTCGTGGGAAAGGCGAACCAGAGACTGCGTTTTATTGGCAGAATCAGGCCCGTCGCAAGGGCTTGCGAGGCCTGTGGCGAAGCCTAACACGAGGCCACATGTTAAGGGGTGATATGTGACAAAAGCACCCAGTGTAATTTGCACCCAACCCCAAATCTGCGACATTTGCACCCAGTCTGACCTGCTTACTACGTCACGACCTACCTGCAGCCCGTACCCTCCCTAAGCCGTCCCTGTTTTCGCGGTAATGCCACGCCGCCCAGTCCTCGCTCACCGGAAACGCTCTCTCGACACAGTCTGCCTGCAGTCCCGAGGTCCTTGTCCACCTCAGCGGATGACTGCTAACTGTCAGTACGATTATGAAGATCGTAGTGTTCGGTTCGTGCAATTTGTGTATTTGTGCCAGCTTTGCCCATTCGCAGTTGTCATATATTCTGTGATTTTTTTTTCTTTTTTTTTTTTTTTAACGTAACCACACATTCGCAAATTATCACTTTTCGGAAATAAAACCTAAATACTTGTTTCTTCCTTTGTTTTCTGAACGTAACATACAATACTGTAGAACGTCCTTTTCATATACAGTAAAAAAGCTTAGAACCTGAATTTAACGGTGTTGATAGTTTTCGACTTCTATCACCGATACATAGGCGATATATCGATGTTCTTAACATAGATGTTTTGGGGCGAAACGTCGATGTTTTCAAAACGTAGTTTTATCGTTTGCATCCCTAGTCATCAGTCTTCTGACTGCTTTGTTGCGACCTGCCACCAAATCCTTGGCCAACCGTTTCAGTTCAGAGAACCATTGCAACCTACATCCTCAATTATTTGCTTGATGTTTCCATTCTGTTTTTCCCCTAGTGATGTAAAATGCCTCGACATTTGCAAGTTGGGGCAAATGCCTAGAATGAATGCTTGGGCAAATGCCCAAAATTCATAAATACCCAGGCATTTATGGCTTTAAAACATAAACTTAAAAGCAGTACCTACAAGAAAATTACCTGATATTTTGTACAACTCCATAAACTACCTATCAAATGCTTCAATTCTCTTCTGTTCTCATTTCCCAGCAGTCCAAGTTACATACAATGTTATACTGCAAACTTATGTTCTGCGAAATTTCTGCCTAAAGTCCAGGGCGATGTTTGACAGCAGTAGATTTCTCTTTCCCGTGAATGCCCTCATTGCTTGTGCTAATCTACTTTTTATGTCCCTCTTGCTTCTTCCGTCGTGAGTTAGTTTACTGCAAAGGTAGCGGAATTCCTTGTCTTGATGTACATTGTGATCAAATTCAAATGTTGTAGAGCTTAGGGGACTTAACTAAGGGGTAATCAGTCCCTAAACTTACAAACTACTTATGAACTAGCTTATACTAAAGACGACACAAATAGCCATGCCCGAGGGGGCATTCGAACCCCCGACCGCAGCGGCCGTGACGACCATGACTGGCACGCCGCAGACCACTCGGCCACTGCGGCCGGCTACAGCACTGCATTGTGATCACCAATTCGGATGTTATTTTCTCGCTACTTTTATTTCTGTTACTTCTTATGACTTTCATCTTTCCTTGGTTTACCTTCAGTCCATGGTTTGTGGTCATTAGTCTTTTCATTCTATTCAACAGACCCTGTAATTTTCCTTCACTTTCACAGATGATAGCAATGTCATTAGCAAATCTTATCACTGATATCCTTTTACCCAGAACTTTTATCAGAGCCTTGAACATCTTTATTTTCTACATTAAGTCTCTTCATTGTGCAAGTTGAACTGTGATGGCGACAGTCCACAACCTTTTCTTGCCCCCTTTTCAATCTGAGCATTTCGTTCTTGACTTTCGACGCTTATTGCATCGACTTCGTTCTTATACAAACTATGTATTTTCCGCTTTCCCTACAAGCTTACTCCTATTTTTCACAGAATTGCGAACATCATCCAGCACCTTACATTATCGAAGACTTTTTCCAGGTCACAAATCGTATTAATATGTCTTGGTTGTTTTTTAGGCTCGTTTCCATTATAAATTGCAGCAATGCTATTGCCGTCAAGTACGGCCTTGTGTCAATGCGACCTCACAGCCCTCGGCTCTTCTACCTGCCGAGCAGAGACCAGACGGGGAGATTAGCGGGCCGCCCCTCGACCAGAACTGCGTGCTAATGTCACTGGGTGCTTTTGTCACTGGGTGCTTTTGTCAGGACATCGTCAAGGGGGTAGAGGGCGGAAGGGAAGGGGGTGAAACGCAAAGACCGACAAACTTGCTGTAAAACAACTTGGCTGTTTATTAACTAAATTAAACCAACTTCAAATAAAATATTGATTACCATATTTTAAACACTTAACATCTCAAAACATAGCACACGTATGTGAAGTATTTGCGTTAGAGAATGTTAAACAAAACAGACGGAATCTGAACAGATATTTTTGGCTACCTTAACGTCGTAATACTGTTTAATTGTACGCATATGGAACTCTTGTCAATATCAATAACTGCATCTTAAATAACACTAAGATCGTGGCGAACAAAGGATCAGGAACAGCATGTAAAATATTTGGCAATCAGCTTATTAAACCTTCACAGCCGGAAACTACGCAATTTTCACTGCGTATGCTTACAATTTCGGAACTTTGCGTGCCTTGCGCTAAGGAAACTCTCAAATTAGGTCTTCTTTCTTCAGCTGAAGAGCCTCGTCGCTTTCTATTGAAAAAATAGCGAGTCCGTTAAGGCGGTCCTGCGCCACAGTAGATGTTAGATAATTCCTATTAATTTTTAATTTTGAAAAACTTCTTTCTTTAGACGCCACGGTGACAAGTATACTGGTATAGTCGCCAAAATGCGATACGCTGTGGTGATATTGGCATATGATTCCGTGAGTGGGCCTAAGTACTTAAGTGCATCCAACGCTGTCTTCACCATAGGAGGAATCGTAAACCGTAGCAGTTTTACTGATGTGCAGATGTGTCTGCATCCACCAGTTCCCCACCTTGCAGATAAATCGCTAATTTCAGACAACATATTTCAATCTCCTCATTTTTCATGAGACGAAGTTTGAACGGGTGAAAGAGAAATCCAAAGTATTCGGAATAATTAGTCAGCTCTATGAACTTTTAGCTCATGCCACTCAAAGCTTCATCGAAGATCACCAAGAAGTATTCGATCTTAAATCTTTCTTCGGCTTTGTACTGTTTTTTGCTCTCATAGGCGACAATGTCTGGATCGTCTTCAGTCTCGTCTAAAACTCTTTTGCGCTTATTTTGGCGACGAGATGAAAATTTATCTTTCCATCATAAATCTGCTGTTCAAAATGTTCAAATGTTTGTATAGTTTATGGGGCTTAACTACGGGGTCATCAGTCCCTAAACTTACAAACTACTTATGAACTAGCTAACACTAAGGACGGCACAAATATCCATGCCCGAGGGGGAATTCGAATCCCCGACAGTAGTGGCCATGCAGACCGTGACTGGCGCGCCGCAGTCCCCTCGGCGACCGCGACCGGCTAAATCTGCTGTCTATTCTTTTGCAGTTGACATAGCGGATGTGAACCCCGTCTCTCTGTAGCTTTTGAGGAAGCCATTCAATCCACTTATTTCTTGTAGTGCGACGTCTAACTGCATATGATCGTAGCATAAGAGCCAAAATAAATTCGAAAGATCTGAGGGAATAATTTACTAAAGACAGTGCTTCAGATCGGACAGATGAATCCTTTGTTGTTTCGGCAACCTTATCGAGTGATACACAGTCGGCCGCGGTGGCCGAGGGGACCAGTCACGGTCTGCACGGCCACTACGGTCGGGGGTTCGAATCCCCCCCTCGGGCATGGATATTTGTGCCGTCCATAGTCTTAGCTAGTTCATGAGTAGTTTGTAAGCTTAGGGACTGATGACCCCGTAGTTAAGTCCCATAAGTTCTACAAACATTTGAACATTTTTTTTTTTTTTTTTTTTTCTTTTTGAGTGCTTCACAAATTTTCCTTAGTTGGTATCTGACACGTTTGACGCCCTGAAGACGAGATTCCCATTTAACAGCCGACTTCGGTTTATTGGGAGAATTTTGGGAAGATGTACTTCATCTGTAAAGGAGACCGTGTGTAAAACGCTTGTACGACCACGTCTTGAGTATTGCTCAAGTGTTTCGGACCCGCAGCAGATCTGAGGCGAGCAGCTAGGTTCGCTACTAGTAGGTTCGACCAATGCGCGAGTGTCACAGAAATGCTCCGGGAACTCAAATGGGGATCGCTGGAGGAAAGACGACGTTTTTTCCGAGAAATTCTGTTGAGGAAATTTAGAGGACCGGAATTTGAAGCTGACTCTAGAACGATCTCGCTGCCGCCTAAGTACATTTCATGTAAAGATCACAAAGACAAGACAAGAGAAATTAGGGCTCGTAGAGAGGCATATAGACATTCTTTTTCCCCTCGTTCTATTTGGGAGTGTAATAGGAAAGGAAATGCCTGCTAGTGGTACAGTGTGCCCTCCGCCACGCACCTTACGGTGGATTGCGGAGTATGTATGTAGATGTAACATCAGTAGGCCTATTTAAGGTTAGTTCAGAAAAGATCTCAGTGAGAATCTTCAACCTTTCGGTAGATACCGAAAATAGAGTGTACAATCGCTGTATTGTGCTGAAAAATGTCCGTACTACATTTGGCCATGTGTCCAAGGACCATGTTCAAGTTGTGCATAACACAAGGTGTAAACATCGCCCTCTAGTTGATCTGCAAAACTCGATCCTGTACTCTGGAGGAATTTCCTTTCATACTGGCTCCGTTATCATATCCTGGACCACGACAATCCATTATCTTCAAATTGTTTTCTTCCAGCATTTCTACTAAAACCTTTGTCAATTCTCCAACAGTTGAATCTCTCATTACTAAAAACTGAATGAATTTTTCGACTATGGCTGGTACTGGAACACCCGACATCTTGGATGTAACGGATAATATACAAATACTACTACATTCCCGATTAGACTAGAGACAAACGTGCTTCGCACGACAGAGAAAGTAAAAATTCGTTTGTACTATTTCTCTGCATTCGTGAAAATTTACTTGCTTTGTCTAGCACTATTCGTGAAATTTTACTTGCTTTGTCTAGCACCACTCTTCACAATTTGGCCCGAGACCACTGGAAGCGCGAGGCCGCTCCAAGCGCTAGGCCTCTAGCGACCGATATCACCACCACCTAGAGAGAAGGCTGCGGCGCTCTCGTGTGACGTCAAGCAGAGCAGGTTGCGCCAACACCACCTAGAGACAAGGCCTTACAACAGCCTAGGGATGGGACAACCGACTGTTTTAACAACCGATTGGTCAATCGGTTGTTTTTTCGTTCAGTCGGTTTTTTCAGTCGAATGAAACAACCGAATGAAAATAGTCTCCGTGGCCGTATGAATGTTTTCACTCACTGGCGGGGTTTGAGTGGTTTCAGTCGATGCGAAACAATCGAATGAAACCAGTCTCTGTCGGTTGCAGCCGCTATATGAATGTTTTCACTCATTCGGTGGGTTTGAGTGGTTTCAGTCTATGCGCGAGCACCGAATGAAACAAGTCTCTGTCCTTTATATGAATATACTCGGCATTGAGTGTTTTCACTTGATGCGATACAACCGACTGGAAAAAGTCTTTGTCGGTCTCTGCAGTTATATGGATGTTTTTATTAATTCATCGACTTTGTGTGACTTTATTTGCATACTCCTTCAGCCTTTTCAGGTATAAATTAACAGTGATTCAGCATGAAACATTCTTAGAGACAAATCTTAAAAATATAGCAGTGTGTCCGTGTGTGTCTTTCTATTGCATGAAAATCTGCAGTTTTGTTCCAATCTTGATGAAATTTTGCACACTTGACCTTAAAAGCAAGAGGAACGCCACTGTCTACTTCAAATTTCATTCGTTGCATGGCGGAGGGTACTTTACATACTAACTTCGACAAAAACCACAATTTGGCTGCGATCTCGATGAAATTTTGCACACTTGACCTTTAAACCAAGGCGAAGGTAACTGTGTACAATAAATTTCGTAGGTGCATGGCGGAGGGTACTTTACCTACTAACTTCGACAAATTCCGTTTGTATTCGAATTTTAATTATATATTTCACTCTTCACCTTCAAAGAAGGAGAATGGTCACCGTCTACATCTACTTTAGTTTGATGCATGAGAGAAGGTATTCCAGACTTCGACGCCAATATAGACAAATCTTAAAAATATAGCAGTGTGTCCGTGTGTGTGTTTCTATTGCATGCAAATCTGCAGTTTTGTTCCGATCTTGATGAAATTTTGCACATTTGACTTTCAAAACAAGTGGCAGTTCACTGTTCATCTAAGATTTTGTATGGTACATGGCGGAGGGATGGAATAAACCTCCACACCGTTTCACCGATAACCACAGAAATATCTGTGACAGGAGTGAATAATTATGAAACTTGAGATGAATGTTTTCATAGACTGTTGACGAATACAGACGCGCTGAAGAAAATTTACAGCACTGATAAATGTTGTATGTCTTCTCGTACTCCTTCAAATTAGATGGAATTAAAAAAAATATTTTTATAAGAAACATTTTTTTACAAAATACTTTAATAAACTTTTTTTACAATATCTAATGTTTTAGTGATCTTCGAATTTGCATCTAGCAAATATGCTCGAAGTTAAAATACTTAACGCTGTCCTTCTAGTACCTTAGATATATATGAACAATAAGCCGCAAACCGCACGTTTCTACCTGTTCCCTCTTCGGAGATACAGTATGCGAGATTAAACTTGTAGCGATAATTTTGGAACACCCTGTAATTTCGACGCTTCTTTATTGAGACAGTAAGAAACCGACAACAATGGGCGATGGCACGCCCCGCGACGCCGCCAGACACTGTTGTGTGGAGTTTGGCGCGCGCCTGCTGGCGCTGTCAGCAGTGAAAACGCAAGCGAGGCAACTCCTCTCACGTCCCCGCTCCCGCGGTACTTCGTGGTCATCGGCCACTTATCTTCTACAGATTGTGGGTGTCTGCGAAAGTAATCTGATCGGGCCCAGATGATCGGCGTTTTTGAGGTCTGTGGTGGGCAATGAAAGTGATCGCAGGCCTGCTCCAGCGATATGACATTTAATTAGTTACTCGTTGATGGCACCAAAGAAAGAATGAGTAATTCAGTCAATGTACGAAACTGCAAAAGTGTCGCATGTTTTCATTCGGTTGTTCCCACAGACTACTTTCATTCGAAAAAAATAAACGAATATTAATCCAACATAGTAAAACTACGACCGACTGACTCTTTCATTCGGTTGCTACCACTGACTGGTTTCAATCAAAAGAACTAATGAAGAGGCCAAGGTACTGTGTCAATTTTTTCATTCGGTTGGTCCCATCGACTGATTTAACTCAAAAGAAAAGGAATGAGTGGTCCAACAGACTGTGTCGATTTTTTTATTCGGTTGCTCCGACCGACTGATTTCACTCAAAAGAAGGAATGAGTAGTCCAACCGACTGCGTCGATTTTTTCATTCGGTTGATCCCACCGACTGGTTTCACTCAAAAGAACGAATGAATAGTCCAACCGACTGAATCGGTTGTTTCATTCGGTTGGTCCCACCGACTGGTTTCACTCAGAAGAATGAAAGAATAATTCAACCGATGCGAGAAACTACAACCGAATGATCGATTTTTTCCAACAACCGAATGAATCGATTGTTTTCATTCGGTTGTTTCCATCACTACAACAGGCCGTGCTACGTCACACTGACCAGGCCGCGGCCGCCAGCGGAATGGCTGTCCGCTAGGGCACGCCCTCTGCCTCATAGCGGGCTGCCAGTAATAGAGATGGGATAATTGAAACATCTGACGGTTTCGAAACCAATGAAACCGTACCATCTGTGGTTTCGAAACACTGTTTCGAAACTATGAAACCGTGAAGCAATGTATGTTTTATCCTGAAATCTTCGTTCTAGAAGGGCAATATTTTTCACTATGTGAACAAGGGTACATACAAGAACCTGTCAACCATAGAGTATATATTTACGTCTTGGTCTGTACGAAACATGTTGATAAAGATTTTCTCCCTTGTTGTTGATGTTGCCAACATAGTCACACGAGGCCGCCGGTATGGTAGGTAAAAGTTTACCCCGCTAGGAACTCACAAACTGCAATACGGTACGCATATTACAGTGATGGATCATAAATGCTACTTTCTATACTTACTAAATAAATTATAGGGAATAAAGGGCACACTAAATAATCACAAATAATGCTATGGAATTACAAAAATAATAAAATAAGAGACATGTTCACCACTTCTACGTCTTGACCGTTACACTACCGCCGCAATTCCTTTAACATGACAGTCGAAAAATTATAACAATTGGAGGTAACATCGTTTTCACTCGTAAGAAACTAACTCTTTAACACGAGATTAAATATGCGATGTACCCTTGTTCGTATAAAAATGTCATTTCAGGCTTCGTGTTGTATCTTATTTTTAAAAAATGTAGTTTCTCTTGTGTTTTTAATATGGTAGATAAACCTAGAATTTAAGTGGTTATTTCAATGCAAATAGTGAACGTTGTTTTAGTGTTCTTTTACATTTATAAAGCAGACATTATGTCGTTTCGGAATACAGCAGTCTCTTGCAAACGAATCTTGATTTCAGTAATCATAAGCTGCAGACTCACGAGTGTCAACTACTATTTGACACTCTCTTCAGTAAAATGAAACACCGCATTTCGATACCATTAGTCTGTTCCGCCTTTCTGCATTAGTGGTTTGAAACACTGCTGTTGTGAAACCGACACGAAACCGTGAAACCGACAGGAAGAAACGGTTTCAGTGTATCGACAATCGACCGCGAATGTGATCCGAAACAGAACGGAATGAAACCGCATGGTTTCGAAACCGTGAAAGATGCCGGTTTTGAAACACTGAAAATGTTGTGTTTATCGAAACCTGGTTTCGAAACCATGAAACTGGTCAGTGTGACGTAGCACGGCCAGTTGTGAGGCCTTGTCTTCTAGGTGGTGTTGGTTGCGCGCGCATATCTGACTGGCTCGCTGCTTCGGCATAGTGGGCCGTGCTCCAGCGGCTACCCAGTCAACTATGCGCGCGCTACCTACTCTGCCGGATGTCACATGAGAGCGCCGCGGCCTTCTCTCTAGGTGGTGTTGCCGCTACACTCTCGTCACGACGGCCCTGGGCAGAACCCTTAAAAGATGCAACACAACTACTAAACAGACTGCATACACTACGCTTGTCTGCCCTTTTTTGGAGTATTGCTACCCAGTGTGGGATCCTTCAAAAAATGTTCAAATGATTGTAAATCTATCGGGCCAAACTGCGTGGTTATCACTCCGTAGCTTATAAACTACTTAAACTAAGGTAAACTAACCCTAAGGACAACACACACACACACACACACACACACACACACACACACACACACACATGCCCCAGGGAGGACTCGTACCTCCGACGGCGAGCAACCAGGTGCTCCGCAGCGAGGCACCTTAGACCCCTCGGCTACCCCACCGCGGCGTGGTATCCTTATCAGGTGGGTTTGACGGAGGATCGAAAGGGTCCAAAGAAGGGCAGCTCGTTTCGTATAGTCACGATCCAGGGGAGACAGCGTCACGAAAATGATACAGGATCTGGGATGGGAATCATTACAACAACGGCGTTTATCGCTGCGGCGTGGGCTACTTACGAAACTACAATCGCCAACATTCTCCTCCGGATGCGTAAATATATTGTTGACTCCCACTTACATAGGTAGAAATGATCATCAGAGTAAAATACGAGAAATCAGAGCTCGAATTAAGATAATCAGATATTTTTTCTTCCCGTGCGCTATTCGAGAATGAAATACGAGATAAATAGTATAAAGGTGGTTCGATGAATCCTCTGCCAAGCACTTAAATGTGATTTGCAGAGTATCCTATGTAGATGTAGGCACTGATAACACGGTATTTAAGTGCCACAGATTTACAATCATTTGAACCTAACGCGTTCCACTGCATAGGTAGTTATGGTTGGTTTAGATTTCGAAGCATGATGACTACTGAGCGAATCTTCATTTGTAAATTGTACGTGGTAAGCCAAACACATCCAAGTAGTTTAAAAATCCAGTTGGGTAGTTGTTGGCTTCGTAATTATTACACAGTCTATAAATTTGAACGAATGCAGAGTACCAATAATTTGATTTTGAATTACGAAGTTAAAGTTTACCACATCTTTGTTCTTAGCCCAAAATTGCTCGCTCACTCAAACATTTGTAATTTTCGTGGTTAGCAATGATGTTCGGGAACACTTTGGTGATGGGCTCGCAGAAGCCGGCCGCGGTGGCCGAGGAGACTGAGGCGCTATAGTTACGGTCTGCACGGCCACTACGGTCGGGGGTTCGAATCCCCCCTCGGGCATGGATATTTGTGCCGTCCTAGTTCGTAAGTAGTTCATAAGTAGTTTGTAAGTTTAGGGACTGATGACCCCGTAGTTAAGTCCCTTAAGCTTAACAAACATTTGAATTTGGCTCGCAGAATACAAACAAAACGACTGTAAACCTTATATAATTGGTTCAAAACAAATCATACACAACATGAAACAAAAACAATTCGTTACACTGTATGACATTAGCTCATGATACCTAAATGTAAAGTGGCAAAAACATACTGGAATAGCAGTACCTTTCATGTTAAACTGTTCGGGAAGATTAAGTTTTAGAGCAAATTCATATACTTTCAAACAATACCGCATTCATCCTTCTAATTTGTAACGTGAAATAAACTCTACTAGAGAAATAATATGAATGAATATTTTTAATAATATTTTTCTGCTTATTTTACCGATACTGTAAAAGTTACTCTGGTATTTGGGACAGAGACCAATGCAACAAATATGAGATCATTAAAATCGGTCCAGCCGTTCTTGAATAATAAATAGTGAAAATAACCAGACTTCCTCTTATTTATACAGATTGTAAGTAGTAACGGCTCTGCAACACTCTCTCGGGGTATTTCTTGAGCTACTTTTACGTCGGAAGAGTGATGTGCAGTGAAATTTAGGTGCGGCAGCAGAAGTGTGCAGCTGCGGCTGTGGAATTTCAGAGGCGATAACGGCCGAGGTCAAGTTCAGCGGGTCGAGAATATCTGGAGAGCCGCGGAGTCAAGTGGGGCACTTCGCAGCTGACGGCAACACGGCTCTCGCCTCCGCCGGCGCACAAAGGCAGTTACGACTGCGGAAGAGGAACAGCTAGCCGGTGGCGTAGCGAGCATTTCTGCCAGGCCTCTACTTGCTGCCTTACACGCCCACCCCCTCCCGGACTTTCGGAATTGCAAACAAGAATAAAAGAAAGATCTTGACAATACGCGCAGTGTTTATCAAAAGAAAATAATGGCACTGCAATATATATTCCCTGAATAATTATTTTGGGTCTCATTTTTTCGTTATGCTGAACAGATTCTTTTCGGAAATTATTTGTTTATATGACTTATTTTTTCTGAGGTGTCTGAAACAGCAAAACAAAAACTTAATAGGCCGCAGCGGAGCGGCCGAACGCATTGATGCTACGATGCGCGAGGCCGCTCCCCTTCGGGGGTTCGAATCCCCCCTCGGGCATGGATGTTTGTGCTGTCTTTAGTGTAAGCTAGTTCATAAGTAGTTTGCAAGTTTAGGGACTGATGAGCCCGCACTTAAGTTCCATAAGCTTTTCAAACATTTGAAAAACGTAATAAGCTTAACATTGTTTCATCTAACAAGGAGAGGATCTGACATGTGGGTCACCGATTTCGGACGAATTTTGCATGGACGTTAAATATTGAACATAAAGAGACACATGTCTCGGCTTTGTGCTAGACAATAATTCAAGGTCAAAGTTGATGATGGAAAATCGCGTTTTCAATGCTATACATCGAAAGATCATCCAAAAATGAGCAGTTTTTGCTAGTATATATGGAGTCAAAAGTTAATGACGTTCTAGTAATTACCGTTTCTGTGTTTTCATGCTTGGGTACTCGCAAACATGAGCGAGAATCCGAGCGCCGTCTCTAGTCTAGAAGTCCAGGGCTTAGACTATCAATTAGTTGATCTAGGTTCGAACCTCCATCATGGCAATTTTTATTAATTTTTTTAATGTATTTGATAATATTCTCATATTGCTACTACCTTTTCTTACTTTATTTTTAAGTATAGCATCGGGAAGTGTGATTAATATTCAGTTAAGAGTATTATCTTTTTACAGCTGTTTTATTTGTGATACACAAGGCAAAAACAATAAAAATTAGAATAAAATAAAATAAACTTCTAAACCATATTATTACGTAATTCTAATTACTGGCCGTATATTCGTCAGCGTTCTCACATAGAGGAGGGTGCAACTTATTATAAGAACAACCGATACACAAATATTTCTCACAGCATTTGTGCATAAAAATTACATTTTGCTTGATACGGGGTTCATGGTGTGGAAAAACCTGCATGAAACGCTGCGACAGGACATTTGTAGATGATGATCGACCTACACTTAAAGAGATACCAGCAAAATGCACCTTTGTAAACCTTGTGACGTTTGTTACGACATATCTCGGTCAACATGTGAATGTGGCAATATGTCGTTGTGTGTTCTGCGTAGAGTGAGAAATAATTATGTTTTGATTAAAATTATCCATATTGGATGTTTTTAGAACCCGTGATTGTTTATTGAATAGAAATGACAAATCCGCAACCACTCACTGCTTTAAATCCTTTTATTCCGTAAACTAGTTTTCGAACCTTTCAAGGTTCAGTATCAGATGGCGGGGCACAAACAGAATTACATATCAGTGTGGTTTAGCAGCATGCTAGGTGCTGGCTTGCGATGGTACAGGCGGCTTTATAGTTGTTAAACACCAGGCAGCTTCCATTGGAGTAATGAACTGACCACTGAAATTACACATTTCACTGCAAATGCTCGGCATCCAGCGAGTGCTGTATCCATCATCTCTTCCCGTTTCACGATAATTCAAAAGTGAGTTACTCCTCTTTATGCTTTATCGATATCCTCCGCCAGTCCTATAAATGTTCAAATGTTTGTTAAGCTTATCGGACTTAACTGCGGGGTCACCAGTCCCTAAACTTACAAACTACTTATAAACTAATTTATACTGAAAACAGCACAAACATCCATGCCAGCGGGCGGATTCGACCCCCCGACGGGGAACAGGCCTCGCGCATCGGAGCATAGCGCCTTAATGCGCTCGGCCACTCCGCCGCGGCTCCGCCAGTCCTAATCTTGTAAGGATTCCATGACGCACAGGAATACAGAGTAGGACAAAGAAAAACCGTTTAGAGAGTTCCTTTAAAAGATTTCTTACACTTTCTAAATGCTCTGACAAGAAAACGCCATCGTTGGTTCTTTTATGTCTCTGTTCACTTTCCGATGACTCATCGCCACGTAATTATTTAGACCCTTTTTTTATTATTTTTGGTAGCCAAGAGTCACGCTACTTCGCATTGGAGTAGGAGAAACGTTATCTGGAACAGCGTCATCAAAAGTGTAATAACAATGCCTCACATTCTGAGAATTTATAATTACTTAACTGTAGTACATTGATCTAACTGTAGAAATATTTCTGTACACTTGTGAACCTTGAAAATGTACAAAAAAAGTTTAAGTGGTCATTAGGTATCAATATTTTGTACAAGGTTTGTTGTAGTGCCTTACATAGTGTACATATTCTTGTAGACTTCAAAGTTACAAATTTACAAGTACAAAAGATACAATTACTAGCTCAACCAGGCAGTCACTAGACGAAATGTACACTCTTTGACAAAAAACCTGGCCGCCGGCCGGCCGCCCCTGAGCCTAAGTCCGAGCCGATCGCGACATGGGACAATAAAAGTGGCCGCGCTGATTCGCTCTAAGTCCAGCTATCTGCACAATCTGGCAACACTGCAGACTGCGGGAGTTCATACAGTACTTCTTGTGTGTAGTTAGAAGAGAAATGGGCCGGCTACATCTGTGGTCTTGCGGTAAAGTGCGCGACTTGCATGTTTGGTATTAGCGATCGAAACTGACTGATGACAAAAATTTTAAATTCATGTCACTCGTGCATGCTGATGCCACATGTGTAAGGGGAGCATATGTGTAACGTATTTCATTTTTTGGTACACTGGTAATAACATTCCGGCCCAATAACATTGCTGCCTCTGGCCGCAGCACTTGGCAGAGCTCTCCGCGGCCCATATACCTCGCCGGCAGCAGCGGTGGCGGCGCTACACAGCGCTGCCTCGCCCTCTGCCCACAGCGCCTGCCGCCGCTCATCGCCCTGGATGCGTAAAATGCTGTAGTGTTGCTAAGTGGTGATCCACAAAAAGGGTTGCGATTCGTATTTCACACAGGATATAACGAAGCAGACCACCTATTTTGAATGATGAGCATATAATACATTAGAGAGGCAAAAAAAAAAGTCATTGTCCAATCTAATGGCACTCTACGATGGTTAACACTTATTTGTGGTTTAAATCTCGATCCTTTTCCTTTCAGAAAAGCCTTTCATGTATTTTGTTATTGTCATCAGTTCATGTTTTCATCAAGACACAATATGTAACTGACTAAAATGTTTTAGTGTCGTTGTTTCATTCCTTGCGGTAAATGTATGAGCAAAATTATGTGAATACGTTTCAGTGCACGTTCTAAAGCAACACAGGCACACTTCAAGGTTCGTGTCTTCATGTCTCATTTCTACTGGAGATATTTCGCATCAATGGAGGTGAATTCGAATTTCTTCGAAGGCGTTTGTATTGTGAAGCAAAGAAGACATCTAATACCATTTTCATAATTTGAAGTCGACCTTTCTGAAAGACTTATTGTATAAAGCTTTTCTTATGATTCCGTTAAAGAGTTTCTTCTGGCAATCTACAGCGAGTAAAGTAAAATGAAACAAAGTAAAATATAATTCCATCCCCAAACGCAATTTCTCCAACCAGGATTAGAACAGCCGCCTCACACCAGGCTTGCATCGTAAGACACAAGCAGAACCACACAGCCAACCACACACTGCCGCCTATTGCCCTCAGTCTCTCACATATTCAATGCTGAGCCTCTAACATCACGAAAGATAACCTGAAAGTCACCTACACAAATAACTACATTCCTTGGGTGGAAAAGTTAAATTTCTGTCTCTCATTTCACGTGGGCATTACACATCATGAGTCATGAAAGTAGAAGAGGAATGTCAAGTGAACTTAGTGAGACAATTCAGTACCACTTGCGGAAGTAACTGCACTGTCACAGTGTTGCCAAATATCAGCAACGATGTTGCCAGTTCTTAGCTGTACTAGGGAGACCTGTGTAGCGATAAGCGACGCGAAATCGCGTACGTCTCATGCGGGCTTCTAGAGGGGAGTCGCGCATTTTGGTTAATATGCGGCGCTCTCTCCTGATAGATTCCGTCGTCACATTTAGGATGCAAATATTTACTTCGTCCAATGAGGCCGAAACTAGCGTTTAAATTTTTTGAAGCTTTACCCCATTATGATATATTTTCAGCAAATGACTAGAGAAGTTAAAATACGGATATTGTGCTTGCAACATACGGCAGGTCAAAGACTGAGATATATAAACTTCCATCACGATTACAGTTTCATCCCCCCCCCCCCCCCCAAAAAAAAGAGACTAAAAGAATTGCTTTGTTACATTTCGACAAACGCTAATTTTTTTGATGAAACGTTACTGTACAAGTAATATTTCATGTCTTCTACGTGAATACATAAATGTGTTGGTTTGCTTGAAAGCCAGAAGAAACATAGTTAACTGATTATTTGTGCAACACAGTAATTATTTCACTTGAGTATTCAGAAGAGTGGATATTTAAAATTACGGCCATGAACACAGAAACCAAACTGTATATGTGGGAAATGTGCAATTCTGAGGTTTTTCCTCTGCAAACATATACATATAATCTATAGACTACTAAGCAGCTTTTTATTTCGTAGTTTTATAGTCTTTTTGGGCCAACAAATGATGATGAGAATCCGAACCCATGTGTCTGATGGATTTTTCGAGTGTTGCAACCTATGACTTGCATGTGTTGTTGCTTAGTATCTGTGGTCACGATGTGAAATCAACAGAAATTGTTACAAACGTTTTACCTACTTTTTCCTATGGTTCTATTTTTCGTCAAACCACACATTCTTTCTGGTCTCTTGGCCACATGGGAAAGAACGCTTTTGGAACTGAATTAATGATAATAATGATTGGTAATAACCAATGGGTATAGTCTTACACTCCAGTAATACATTTTATGCCGTTTGACGCTACCATGATTTTGTTAAGGCAGACTCATCGGAAACTAGTAAACTAGTACCTCGGCAAAGATGTTTTTTTTTTTTTTTTTTTTTTTTTTTTTTGAAGTGCCGATTCGCAAAACACTATCCGTTTATGGAAATCGTCTCCATGCAGTGACACGTGGTATGGATGGTACCTATGACGATGAAATATGTTGAAAATACTACCTATGGAAATACCAGAATCGCGGTGTAATTGCCGAACACTTATCTGTGGATTGTGGTTTACTGCTGCTATTACTGCTGTTTCAGTAGCTTAACCTGTAACTGGTTGCTTCGTTTCTGCTTGGCAGTCTGTACACTGCCATAAAACATAAGGCGTTTACAACCTTGTAATAGAACGAGGGAGAATGAACATTCTCTGGAAAACGCTAGCCATACATGGCAGCAGCAGCGTCAACATTTCTATTACATTCGCCGTAAATCAGGATAATTTCAGTTTTTCATATTGTGATTGCAGAGTGCATAATCTATTCTCACGTCTTGCCTACGAATGATAGTTTGGTGTGCAGAAGTAAACACGGTACACGTAATGCTTAGAGTTGCTTTCTGCTCTACGTTTGCTAGATACATGAACTCCAGTCACAGCGTACTTCGTGTTATCATGCGCCGTAGTTCGTTACACGGCCATAGTGGCTCATCGGATAGTCCCATGTTCGATGTCAGAAGGATAAAAATTCAAATGTTTGTTAATCTATCGGACCAAACTGCGTGGTCATCAGTCCGCGGGTTACAAACTACTTAACCTAAGGACAAACACGCACACCCATGCCCCAGGGAGGACTCGAACCTCCGCAGCGCGGCGCCTTAGACCGCTCGGCTACTCCACCGCGGCTCAGAAGGATATAACGTTGGGGATAGGTTTCCAAGTAAACGTTATGAATAACTGGCTTGTACTACTCTCGAAGTATGAATGTGGGGTCCCCCGTGCCAGAGAATATTAAATGGACATTGAGCTGCATGTTTGTAAATTACAGCTGTGGACATACTTCGATTCCGCTGATTACGTACAGGTGGTACAAGCATATTTTGGCTTATACAATCAACAGTTTTAAGCTTTAAGCTCAAAATAGTATAAAGATTATTAATTCAGACCTCATCCATGATTTAAATTAAGTTTGTGTTTCTGGTATCGATATATAGTCGTAAAATGTCATATCTTGTATAACTACGAAGTGCCACTGTTGTGTGTACTATCTGTTCAGTATTAAGTCACCTGAGGATGGCCTAGGAAGACGAAAGCTGGGTTATACGAAATTATGACACAAATATAATTGTGGAATAGGAGCCCGTCTCCTCACATCAAAATTTTCCAACACAAAGCTAACTACTATTGTTATCAACTCTCAAAACAATCCTTGAAATTAATTTAGATGCCACGAGGGCCTGGATTGGGGTATGAATGAATTTAATGAGAAGGTGCGAAAATAGTGGCACCTCTCAACATAAATACCACATATTCAAGTTTTTAAATTTCCATGTTTCTGCAAGTACCCACGGAATATTGCATAAATAATAAATATGATAACATTACGCATAGGTGGCGAGTTTATTACAAAAGTGAAACTTATGACTGTGAAAGAATTTTTTTAGAGCATTTGATGTCCACTGGGTCTCATGCTAGCTGACCAAAGGTCACAAAGATTAGAGAAACATCACCCAAAGCTCTTTTCCGAGATCTTGAAATGAACAATACGATTTTTGACGAGTATTATGCCACATGATGAAACACGGTTATGAGCGTAATACGTAAGGCTAGAGTATGGAGTGACAACAAATGCCCACGTCGGAGGTTCGAATCCTCCTCGGGAATGGTGGTGTGTGTTGTCCTTGGGTTAGCTTAACTTAGTTTAAGTAGTTTGTAATTCTAGGAACTTATGACCCAAATAGTTTGGTACCATAGAATTACAAACATTTTTTTTACATCAAATGGATTCATTATCAAAAAAGTAAGCATGAATAGTCCTTTTTTTTTTTTTTTAGAAATTTATGGGGTGAAGACGAATTTGACTCTAGTGAAGTTTATCGAAAATGCACAGGTCATAAATGTTGTTCAATTTACGCAAAAGAGTTTTGAAGCTGCGTCACAGCCTTACATTCCTCGTGTCACGGTAGAAAAATCTGCGACGTTAGGGTATGATAGGCTTCCATACCCTTCCTGGTGAATCGGCCTGGTACGCTCTACAGCTGTTTTCGGCTCTGTGAATGAGCAAGTGCATTGCCGACACTAAGAGACTGGAAGAAAAATGTTCAAATGTTTGTTAAGCTTATGGGACTTAACTACGGGGTCATCAGTCCCTAAACTTACAAACTACTTATGAACTACCTTATACTAAAGACGGCACAAATATCCATGCCCGAGGGGGGATTCGAACCCCCGACCGTAGTGGCCGTGCTGACCGTGACTGGAGCGCCTCAGTCACCTCGGCCACCGCGGCCGGCAGACTGGAAGAGATCCAGAAAACGGACTGCGAGCTTACACACGGGTTTTCCAAACACAAACTAAGAACAAACACACTATTCTGTGCAGGGCGACACAATTTTATCAGTTATTTTCTTCAGTTGGCTCGAGCCCCCAGTGCTACAGCACAAAGAAACGACACATTCACTTTTAACTAAATTAATGTTTATTCCGCCTAATATCCGTCAGCGATTATTTGTTACACATGACTTCAGAGCAAGGCTGCCACTTAAACTTGACTGAATAGTTTCTAAGCCGCACAGTCGCTAAATAAAAATTAAAGTCTAGCAACGATCCTGAGAAACTCTCCACTGTCACACATTATTGTTAGAGTCAACGAAGCACCACTGAAGACTTTTTCTAAGTCCCACAGACGCAAAATAAAATCAAAGTTCTCGAAGCACCACAGAACAAATATTTCTAAGTTCCACACTAGAACACTTCGCTGAAATTTCACAAGTCCTCAAGCGACTCCACAGTCACCCGGCATAACGACAGATCTTGTCTGTAAAACCGACACCAACAGACTGCCCCTAACAAGCCAAAATGGCCGCCTTAAGTACCCTCGCGGGCTTACTCTGAAGTCAAATCGGTATCTTATTTTCACAAACTTATCTCTTTAAATAAAATACAAATGAAATAAATACATGTGATGATAGTATTTAAAGGAAATTAACCGCTGAAACAGAATATGGCATCAAAAACATCGTTCATATCGTAGTTTTTAGATTATCAAAAAATTAAACTTTTCTACATTTGCTTTTTTAGTATTTAAACATAGATTACTTACTGTACTATTGATCCTGTGGTTTCATTAAATATTAACTGAAGTCTAATTTACCGTACTGCCGCTAATACTACCAGTTATTATTGTTTATTTATTAAAAATCCGGCTTTTATACCTGGAAACCATGTTACTGGCCTCGAATTCAAATTTACTGAATTTTCGCAAAAAACTAAATATACATCTTAATCATTTATCTATCATATGACGCCTTGTATGTAATATATGGTTAAGCCGTTTTCAAGATATCTGGTTTACCAAATTTTTATTTTATAATGATTTTTGATTTACTATAACTCAAAAACTATTAAAGTGACAGGAGGCGCGTTTATATCAGTGCAGCCATATAGTATTTATCTATAAAACAAGCCTTCGTACTCCTTTGTATCATATAGGGATCAATAGTTATAAATAACGGCCTGGATTTTCCAGTCACGTGTCTATGCAAAAAGCGAGTGACCAGAAGCTCGTTTGACAGATGAGAGGTGTCGTTATCTGTTGAATAACCCCTGAACTACGACGACTCAGTAGCTGTAAAAACATCACGATTCGCGCGCATGTGCGCGATTTACTACAGAATTGCAGACTTCAAGTGTCCCCACGAAACTGTCCCCTTACAACCCTGTTAATACTAGTTCCATAGATCATGAATATGACATTTCGTAATTATGTCGAATGTGTCAGTTTAATGAAACGTATCATAACATGATGTTGTAAGCATTCTTTTGTTAAATTACTAATTTATAGCTACATTCATTTTGACAATCTATTATTTTTTTATATAAGAAGCGATAATAAAGTTGAAAGTAGTACAACTGTCATATATTTTGTGACAAGTACTTTGCAAAAGTGTCTCTTACTTGCACAGCTTCAATTGAGGCTCTGTTGAAGTGTCGTTTTGTTGTGTAAATGCATTGGAAGTATGACAGTGAGAAGATACTATCAGGTTTCTGTACATGAAGTCATCGTTATGGCAGATTTAACTAGCATATGAGATGTGTCCCAGAAAGATATCAAGAACATCGTCACACTGTGATATCTCTGGCACACAGATACAAAGCGAATAGCCAACATATGAAATTGCAGCCGAGTCAAAAGATGTTTTGCGCATCACAAAGATTCGGCCTCAAAGAGTTGCAGCTAGACATGCCAAGCAAGTTCAAATGTTCAAAATGTTTGTAAATCTATCGGACGCAAGTGCTGGGTTATCATTCCGTAGCTTACAAACTACTTAAACTTAGGTAAACTAACCTAAGAACAACACAAACACCCATGCCCGAGGGGGGACTCGTACCCCCGACGGCGAACGGCGACGCAGCATGGCGCCCCAATGCACACGGCTAATCCACCGCGCCGCCAGGGAAGTTCTTTGTTAGATAATAGATTAGATGCATTTTCGTTGCGTGAGAAGATGTGGACACATTAGACGTTCCTACTAACATATCCAAAATCAAAAACGAAGATACTACTATGCCTTAATATAAAGGTATGAAATCAAGGTCCGTGAACTCAAAATGATTAAATTTTTATCGTGCATTCTTAATAGCCCCGTACTAACACAGCAGTTCCCAAATTGTGTTAGGCGGAAATCTAGGATTCCGCTAAATACTCGCAGGGGGTCCACAAAAAAAAAAAAAAAAAAAAAAAAAAAAAAAATCAAATCTGTAATGTGCTGTACCATAAAGCCAAACGAGGCGAACTATTCGAATTTAGTTGGCATCGAAGCAAATAACATGGAAATGATTCCGTTGTATGCTTCCTAGCTCTAACGCGGATGTGGAGAGAGCAGTTGTTTCTCGCAAAAGTCGTTACCAGAAATCGTTTTATCACAGCCCGACGCCTGGTCTCCAGGGCAGGACTGTCAGACGTACACCCAACACCAGCCGAAAAGGCTACCCCAGCTCTGCTGCCCTTTGTCTCCACCTACAGATGTGAATTTGGCTTCACAGCTTATGCTTACACAAAAAAGGGGTAGATTATGTGCCGCTCTGGATTTTCGTATTCAGCTGTCGGACATGAAGCCCAATTTCAAAACTGCTTCAGTAGCCAGAGGCACGCGTGGTCTAAGTCCTGATGCAAGCAGGAGTTTCCCAATGGTCCCTGATCAGACAGGAGATGGAGCATGAGCCTCATTTTCGCCCCCGGATGATGTTGGAACGGCCACCACTTCTTGTACAGTACTTCGAGTCTCTGTGTGTTTTTCTCTCTCATTAGTATCACATAAGAGTAAGCTCATTATTGTGTCTGTAGGTCTCCTACGTGGACACCCAGAACCTGGTCTACCTGTTTGGTAATGTTCTGTAAACCTAGAATGAAATCTAACACTGTTCACCTCTCGCTTCAGCGCAGTTACTGCATACTTAAGCTGTTGCAAGTCGTATATATCCGGTACTGATTAACGAATACTTTGGCCGAATCGTTACTCATAAATATATATTGTTATTGGCATCTATCGATACGATCTTGGTAACGAAATCCCTAGGGGGCTCACGGTTCTTCGTGAGTGCGTGCGTGCGAGCATACTTTTTAGACATCTTCAAAGTGTGTAACAAAAGACACAAAGGCACCCAGTTGGTGCACATTCAACTTTTTTATAGACTGTTTTCATGCGTGAAAATTCGAGAAAAACAATCTTCTGTAATTATTGATCAATTGCAGAGTAAAAATGAATTAATACGAGTATGTGTATACAGTCAAATGAAAATTCAAATGTAACAGAACAGTGGTATTTATATTCTAATTTACAGTCCCTTTATAATAGCATGTTCTAGGCGTAGTGTATTTCTACAGTAGTATTTTTAATAACACGGCTTTGAAGAAATTAAATTCAGTTAATTTACTCACATTATTCCAGGCAACATGGTGTACTGGAAATACTCAATAATAAATTCGAATTTTTAACCTTACACTTAAAACTTTGAATATTCAGAATAAATACGAATATCTACACTGGTATTTACAAGAAACTATTAGCGCAAAACCATTATCAATTATATAGTCATGAACTGTTACTTCCTTCTACTGCGTAAAGCTGCACCAAATATTAAGATGACAAACTTTGTTTAACAATCACGGTGTTCACGTATTAGACACAAATCATTATTAAAAAGATTAACTTCTGACGAATTAAGGTAAAGTTGTTTCTGTACAGCCGATATGTATTGCGTCATTAATTTGTAAACACGTATCGCAAACAATTAACCGAAGACAGTATCATATGGTAAATTTAATTTTCTTATGTTCTCTTCATATCTTATGTTCATTCTAAAATTTCCTCATGCTTTATAAGCTCGTACGGAGGATTATCAATAATCATAATGGCCTTGCACAGTTAACGGATGGAAGAGACGGTAAGAAATGACAGTGCTTCCTCAAGTACACAAGCAACCATAGTTCCCTCCATCGCACATCTGCAGAATACAGGTTCAGATTTACTTGTAGATAGGTACTTTTTCGGAATATGAATGCAGCACCATCTTACGCCACCTCTGTCGGTTGCAGTAGACATTGTGGTAGTTTCTTGCGTTCACCAGTGGAACGACGGTCTTTAAAGTGGATTTAATTAATTAAGCTTGCAATTATTCATACGTCATTACACATAGAATTTGCTGTCTGCAGTATGACAAATAATTCATCAGCATTTTTTGTTTGTTTAGAATGCAGATAGGAACAAGGTGATTTATTTCTGCAGAAATTTCCAGCGTTTAAAGCAGCAGTGTGAAAATGAATAAAGTCTCGCTTGATGTTCTGATATCTTTAACGACACCTAATAATAACTTGTCTTTGGTTTGAATGACAACTGATGTGCATTTTCTTTTACAGGTGTGTATGTCGATGAAAGATTGAAAGGAGAATGGAGTCCACTGATGTTTGCATGTTCCTTAGGCCACGCAGAAATAGTAGATTGCCTTCTGCAGTATGGCTCCAATCCCAACTTCCACAAAGGTATGCACAATCATAAATATTGTCCATTTAAAAAACTTCTCGCTAATTTTTTTTTTCATGTACTGGGTGTAGTATTTAAATTTTGCTGTTAAGTTACTCTTTCAATGAACTCTCTTCATCTAAATGTTCAAATGTTTGTAAAGCTAAGGAACCAAACTGCAGTGGTCATCAGTCCGTATCTTTTCATCTATTTGTGCTTCACGTTTCAGGAAACTTTACACCGCTGATGGCTGCTTGCACTTCTACTAAAGAGGAGAAGAAGCTCTTAGAATGTGTGAAGCTGCTGGTGTTCAGCGGAGCCAATGTCAACGCCATAGACCAGCTGCACCACACGCCCATCATGTATGCGTCGAGGGAAGGCCACGCCGAGATTGTAGACTTCCTCGTCCAGAGAAACGGCAACGTCCATGCAAGAGACAATCAGGGGAGAACAGTAAGTGTTTTGTTAACGACACGCTTTAATCCAGCACGGAGAGAGGTGGCTGCGATTCACGTCCCCGTCCGGCCACGCAGATTTAGATTTCCAGTGGTGTCCCTAAGACACTTACGGTAAATGGTTCCTTGGAAAGTGCAGGGTCGTTTACCTCCCCTATCATTCAGTAATTCTAATTTCTGCTTCGTCTCCAATGACGTAGTCCTCCACATGACATTTAACCAAAATCATCCTTCCTTCGCTTCGGAATACGACATGTGAGACGTGTTGTTCTCGTAATTCTTACACGAATGTTAAAAAGAATATACGATCAACTAGCTGTATCCCACGCTGTTACTAGAAATTAAACAGTTATTTATAAAAAAAATCGCACTGGCGTGTTTTACGACCCACTTTAGATTTGTAGTTTTATAAGTTTTTGCAAACATTTTGGTCCAAAATAGTAATCTAAATAATAAAAAATTAATTAATAAGAGTGTCTGAAACCCTTTTAGGAAAAAGAAATTTAGGTAGTAACGGGTTCCGAACCACCGACCTTTAGCATCGTTGTGTAACGCCTTGCCCACGACGTTACGGCTATCAGTCAAATCTCATATTATTGATGGCCGTTGTTAACTGATGCTAATATGGCATTTGTAGACACTAGATTATCATTTATCGTACGAAGAACGACGTGTTTTTATTAATTTTTCAGTGCGCCATTGCTTTGAAATGACAACGTGTAAGTTACAATAAGAAAATCATCAAATACACAACGCAAGATGGCGTATGCCACAAGGAGTTCAGGGCGAGGAATGTCACGTGACATCTTCGAACGGCTGGTTTTCGTTAATTCAATGGAGGGTGTCAAAACTCCGTTATTTTTGCAAATATCTCTCAAAAGACACGAGATATGAAAAAAACATAAGGGAACAAAGTTGTAGAGAATTTTTTCCTCTACAAATTCGTTTATTTAATTTTCGCGTCAGATAAACGGTTTATTTGCAATTAAAATTACATTACAAACGGCTTTTTTTGTATTACTAGCGTATTTCTAGTCCGAAATATTTCAAAAAGCGAGGTTCTGGTCTCTGGTAGCCAACAATTATGTCTGTAAAATTTGGTGCCGATCGGTTGAACGGTTCGACCTAAAAAATGGGAACTCGTTACAGACAGACAGACATCGTCAAATCGCCGTCATTTTTGCAAATATCTCTGCAGCGATGCAAGATATGAAAAAAAAAAAAAACATAATAGAGCGAAGTTGTAGAGAATTTTCCCCTCTACCAATTAGGCTATTCAATTTTCATTCCAGATGAACGGTTCGTTTCCAATTAAAATTATATTACAAATGATTTTTATTTATTTATTTTTTTTTTTTTTTTTTTTTTTGGTATTACTACCGTATTTTTTGTCCGAAAAATTTGAAAAGGGGAGGTTCTGGTCTCTGGTGGCCTACCATTATGTCTGTAAAATTTGGTGCTGATCGGTTAAACGGTTCGTCTTTAAAACAGGGAACGCGTTACGGACAGACAGACATCCCAAAATCGCCGTTATTTTTGCAAATATCTCTGAAACGATACGAGATATGAAAAAAATAAGAGAAAAGTTGTAGAGAATTTTCTACTCTACAAATTCGGTTATTCAATTTTCGTGTCAGATGAAAGGTTAAGCCGTTATTTTCATTTAAATTTCGAGCTGTCAAAAGACGATCGCAAAGGCCCACTTTTAGTGTTACTACCGTAACCTAAAGTTGCCCAATATATCAATGTCAAAATCACCATCCTCGCGTATGCATCATCACTCATTGACCTCTTGTGGCTTTCAGACGATAGAAAAAGCTGACTACACATGCACTCCCTATTCACTCGTTTAGTTCACGGAACACGGTTTTACATTTCCGAGCAACAAATTCCAAAATATACCAGAAAGGGAAGTAAGCAGTTTCAGTTCTGTTTGAGGCTATATCATTTCCTCCCCCATCTACGAGGGTTGGAACTTAAATAGTGGCAACTATTTACTCACAACCGATACAAAAGCGTTACATGTTTCCACCTCTTATTGTCCTTCACAGCAGCCACCAGCGTTGTGTAGAAGCTGTCGCCAGCGATGTGGAAGGTGTAGTATACCGAGGGCCGGCTTTAACCACCCAGGCGCTCCGGGCGAGTCGTCCTCTTAGCGCCCTTTATTATATAAACAGCGAGCCTGCCAAGTGCTTTGCAACAAGCTACTTCGCTGTTTTCGAGAAATCGCCTTAAATGTGTCAACTAATGCACTTAATGTTTTTTTTTTTTTTCCTCGTGAATTTGAGTATTTAAAAAAAATGTTTAAAATGTTTGTTAAGCTTATGGGACTTAACTACGGGGTCATCAGTCCCTAAACTTACAAACTACTTATCAACTACCTTATACTAAGGACGGGACAAATATCCATGCCTGAGGGGGGATTCGAACCCCCGACCGTAGTGGCCGTGCAGACCGTGACTGGAGCGCCTCAGTCTCTTCGGCTACCGCGGCCGGCTGAGTATTTTATATACACAGTATATAGGACGATGTTTACAATAAAGTTAGTAAAATGTTAACTGAATGCGATGTAAATCTTAACAGTAAAGTCTAAATATCAACTTAGTGAGTACTAACTAGGACAATGTTTACAATGACATCAGAGGTGGCTTAGACCTATACATTCGTAATTATCTCGCAAATAGCTCGTTAGTCGATCGCATTTACTGCCACATTTTTGCTTTCATTATCGTGTACTTTAGGCCATGCTTTTTGATATAACGAAATTAATCATTTGCTGTATCAACTCGAAACATCCCGCAGAGGGCTATTTAAGGAACAGGGCACACTAACTACTGCTTCCCGATGAATTTATTGTCTGATAAAATTTTGTTATTAAAATATATCGTTTTTAAAGCGACAGCTCAGTTCGTGGGATAAATAGTAGAAACAAGAATAGCTTTCAGAAAAATCTAAAGTCACTTACTACGGCTCAGAAAAATGTCTACTGGTCAGCAATAAACATTTTAATAACGTACCAGCAGCCATAAAAATTTAACTCACAATAAAATCAGTTGAAAAAAGTCTAAAGGATTTTTGATAGCCAACTGCTTGTACTTCATTGACGAAATTCTTAGCAGACGTGATTGATGTGTGTCTGTTATTGTATACAATATTCGCAAATGTGAATGTTGGATTCAGTCTGACTTCAGTACTAAACTTTTGCAGTAATGTGATCATTGTATATAAGTTTCGTAAAAAAAAAAAAAAAAAAAAAAAAAAAAAAAATGTAAGAATTGTCACATTTATCTAGTATATTCAACATTTAATGTAGTAATAAGTTTTATGTCCCTTAAAATGTAAATATTCTTAACATTTTGCTTCTTCTGACCTATTCCACTCCAAAAGGGCAAATACATTTGGGATCTGTGGGAGGTTCATTAACGCATCTTTAATTTTTTTAATATGTTTATAAAGCTAAGGGAACAAACTGCAGTGGTCATCTGTCCCTAGACTTAAAAAAATTACTTGAAGTAACTTACTCCAAGGACAACACACACACAACCATGTCCAAGTGAGGACTCGAACCTGCGACCGCGAGCAACCTCCACAGTGAGGCGCCTTAGAACGCTCGGCTACTCCACCGCGGCAGTCTTTGCAGTTAATTAATGTATTTTTAGGCAATTTTTTTAAGTCAGTGACCAAAAGAAAAGATAGTTATTACTTACATTTACAAATTCGGAATCTTCTTCTTTATATATAAAACTGCCGCGACAGAATAGCTGTGCGCGCTAAGGCGCCTAGCTGCTCAGCGCGCGGCCGTTCGCTGTCGGAGGTTTGAGTCCTCCCTTGGGCATGGGTGTGTAGGCCTATTTTGTTCTTAGCATAAGTTAGTTTAGGTAGTTTGTAAGTTTAGGAACCGATGACAACTGCAGTTAAGTCCCTTAGCCTTACAAACATATAAAGCAATTTGTCAGTGTGTGTGTTTGTGTGTACGTATTGCATACAAATCTACATCTTTGTTCCAATCTTAATGAAATTTTGCACACATGACCTCCAAACCAAGAGGACGTTCGCCGTAAGTGTAAGAATCACGTACAACGCATAGTTCACGAGATATGACGTAAACAATGAGGTGTGAAAACTGCTCCATCACGCGACAATGTTGCGCATTTCCTCCTAAACCACTGGACCGATTTCAACCAAATTTGGTACACGTATCCCTTATCGTGAGGTAACAATTTCCGTCGGGGTAGGAATTACTTACCACACAAGGTTCAGGAGATACAACGTCATATAAACAATAGGAGTCGAAAACACTGCCACGTCAAGCAACGAAACTGTATGAGAATGAGAGTACTTAGCGACTTTCAACAAACTATAAATATAATTTGAAACCTTTATTATACTTTCCCTCGCTGACAACCATATCAAAATGATGAAAGGAAAAAAGTTTCTCGCTTACTAGTTTTCTGCTGTTCATGGAGAAAGACTAATGAATTCGGTATGACGTTCAATTTGTAATTCCTACACTAGAAATTATACTCGCAGGAAATTTTACAGACAGTATGCACATATACAGATGACTGTACCTTAGAATTTGTATCACAGTACGACATATGTTTCATGAGATATGAGGACATAAAGAGTAACGTTCATTGAAAACCGTCTAGTCAAGAATCAGTTTTTCATCTATTACTTAGTTAGTAGTAACTGTAATCGTACAGATTTTCCCGACATACTGCACTTATACAAATGAGTATGTACCTGCAAAATTACACAACTGTACAACATACAATTCAATAAATATGAGATCATACGGTATATACTGTGATGGGTAAAAACTTTTCACATCATGCACAACGTTTTAACACATTTACGTATTTACTACTAAAACTCTCCTGTATTCCAGTCAGCTTAAGGAAATTCCTGAAAGATGACAGTGCTGTTGACAAATCTGAACCAACTTTGCCGTGGTGGAGTAGCCGAGCGGTACCGGGTCCCGTGGCTCAGCGCGCCCGGTCAGCGGGCTAAACGCCCTCTGTAATAAAAAAGCTGAGCCAACCATTCAACGAACAACCAAGATCGAACTGAAACAACGACCGCGAACCATAGATTAACAAAAAATTAAAAAAAGCGGTTTAAAACGCTGTTGCTCGCCGTCGGAGGTTCGAGTCCTCCCTTGGGGCATCGGTGTTTGTGTTGTCCTTGGGTTAGTTTACCTTAGTTCAAGTAGTTTGTTTTGTGTCCCAGCCTCGTCGCCGCTTTTGTGTCTCGTTTCCGTCGTAGGTGTCGGTGGCCGAGTAGAGAGACCGACACAGGAATAAAGGATGCATGCTTGTGACCAGCCAGTGGGACAGCAGAAACTAGAAACACTAGAGTAAATTAGAACGAGATATATATTTCTTAGAGACTTAGTAATACTTAACTTTTACATAGCTCAGTACTGCAGAATGCTGATACATAGTTGAGCTAGAGGCCTGCCTAGTGCCTATCCGATAGCCAAGCCTTCACTGGTGCCTATCTGATTCCGAAGTGTTGACTGGTTCCTATCTCAGTCCCAAGTGGACGATGTCGTTCAGTGGTCGCCACGAGCGGAGTTGTAGCAGAGGGCGCCCGTGGCAGACGTCGTAAGAACGCCGCGCCGTGCGTGCATGGCGGCGCGCGGCGAAAGTAGGTGGCGCGCACTTTAGACTTGTGCGACACCACAGTTTGTACACTGTGGACTGATGACCACGCAGTTTGGTCCGATAGATTTACAAACATGTGAACATATTTGAACCAACTTTAAACTGTGAAGCGCACACGACTGCAGGCGAAAGCAATATACTTATAGAGCAACAAGGAAAGGAGAGAATAAAACAGCGTACACCCATTATTTCCTACAGATCTACCTTTTAATTTCAAGAGACTGTAGTTTCCAGTGAGACTTGCATTTTCTATTACGATTAATAAATCGTAGGGCAATCTATTAAATACTGCGGATTGGATTTTAAGTTTCCATGTTTCTCACATGGACAACTTTATGTCGCTAGCTCATGGGTGAGCTTACCAAAAATTTATTCATATTATATCTTGGACAAGTAACAAGAAATAATGTTTAAAGTCAAGGTTCGATTTAAGTGAATGTATAAATGTTACATACCATTTGTATTCTGATTACTACCATTCTTTGTTTGGATACTGCACTTATAATTTTGTACATAATGCAAGATGGCCTTATTTCTTATATATTCTCACATAAATATAACATGTTTTTAGAAAACAGGAGAGGGACAGAAAGAGAAGGGACAGGAGAAGTATTTACACATTGAATTTCAAATGTTTGTTAAGCTTAAGGGACTTAATGCGGGGTCATCAGTCCCTAAACTGACAAACTACTTATGAACTACCTTATTCTAAAGACGGCACAAACATCCCTGCCAGAGGGGGGGATTCGAATCCCCGACCGTAGCGGCCGTGCAGACTGTGACTGGCGCGCCGCAGACCGCTCGACCACTGCGGCCGGAAAAGTATTTACGCAAGATTGGAATTAATAAATAAATACCCGGGCAACGCCGGGTTTTCAGCTAGTAATGACAATAAAAATGATAGTGAATTCGCACTTCGCGGAAAATTCCCACAGCATGCGAGGTGAAATGTTGCCTCATACTGGTGCAGCACGAGCCAGGAATTCTTAGTGCCAGATAATTGCAGCACGGATGCTTCGCCAAAGAATTCAATCCAAGTCTTATTTTCAGAAACCCAACGTCAGCAAAACTTCGCAATTGGCTTACACTTGCATCTACACTCCCCAAGCCCCTAATGATGTCTTCACCATTTTCCACGCCCTGTCATATTCGCTGTTATCCCTGATTTCCCCCGGCCTGTCATTTCGTGAGAACTCTTATAATGCCCCACATTTTGGAACGTACTGACTCTTAATGTCAACCGTGATGTACAACGGTTCGTTTAGTGTTTGCCACAAGCATCCCTAATTTATTCTGTTTTTACGATCTTTCACCTCTTATATAAGAATATCCATATCCACGCTTTGAACTTACCAGTTTAACTTGCCATTTTAGCTCCTTTCAATTCAGACTTAACGATTAATCACTTCAGTGCCCTTTCTTTAATGGCTTTTAATCACGATTAATACGGCTTTCGCAGTTTAAGACAAGTGAATTATTATATTCCTTTTAACTAGATCTTCATGGTCGGTGACTGGTAGGTACACGAGTGTATTAAGTACAGATGTTCAAATGTTTGTAAACCTACTGGACTAAGCTGCTACGGACATCTGTCCCTAGACCGAGGGTGGCCAACCGGTCGATCACGATCGACCGGTCGATTGCGGCTATTAGTCTAGTCGAGTTTGACAAGTCAAAAATCATGTAAGTTTACTGCGTGATGTACACTGGCAATGTGATTTAGTATTTTTAGCAGATTTTACCGGAAAACTGAGCACATTAAATCTGGAGCTACAAGGCAAGAATAAAACAGTAGCATAAATGATGAGTTCTATTGTAGCATTTCAAAGTCAAACAGTGTCAATGATAATTGACTGCCGGACTGGGGCGCCGTGCTGCGGTGCGCGCGGTCGTTCGCCGTCTGGGGTCCGAGTCCCCCCTCGTTGTCGTTAGGTAAGTTTAATTTAGTTTAAGTACTTTGTAAGCTAGGGACTAATAACCAAGTAGTTAAGACCCATAGATTTACAAACATTTCAACATTTTGATAATTGACATTGAGAAGACATTGAGAAGAAAACATTTCAACAATTTGTAGACATCAAGGGTCAAATGGAAAAACATCCTACCACGATTTCATTCCTGACAATTACACGGCAAAAAACTAAGGCAGTGTTATCTGACTTTGAAATTCGTTTCAGGGACTTGAAAAAATTGCGAATTTGGTGCAATTCATCAGTTACCCATTTAACAGTTCCATTTATCATAATGACATCTATGAAACTGCAAATAAATTTGGAGACACATTTCAAATAGACCCCATGATACTGCAAAATCTACATCTACATCTATATCTACATGGGATACTCTGCAAATCACATTTAAGTGCCTGGAAGAGCGTTCATCGAACCACAATTATACTATTTACCTCCCATTCCATTCTCGAATAGCGCGCGGGAAGAAAGAACACCTGAATCTCTCTGTTCGAGCTCTGATTTCTCGTATTTTATTCTGATGATCATTTCTACCTATGTAAGTGGGAGTCAACAATATATTTTCGCATTCGGAGGGGAAACGTTGGCGACTGGAGTTTCGCAAGTAGCCCACGCCGCAGCGATAAGCGCCGTTGTTGTAATGATTCCCATCCCAGATCCTGTATCATTTCCGTAACGCTGTCTCCCCTGTATCGTGACAATACGAAATGAGCTGCCCTTCTTTGGACTCTTTCGATGTCCTCCGTCAAACCCACCTGATAAGGATCCCACACTGGGCTGCAATACTCCAAAAATGGACGGACAGGCGCAGTGTATGCAGTTTCTTTAGTAGTTCTGTTGCATCTTTTAAGGGTTCTGCCAATAAAACGCAGTCTCTGGTTCGCCTTTCCCACGATATTATCTATGTGTCCTTTCCAGTTTAGGTCTGAAGTAATAGTAATTCCTAGGTATTTTGTGGAGTTTACGGCCTGCACATTTGATTGATTTATGTTGTAAACAAAGTTTAACGGATTTCTTTTCGTACCCATGTGGACGACTTCACACTTCTCATTATTTAGAGTCAATTGCCAATTTTTACACCATACTGATATCTTATTCAGATCGTTCTGCAGTTGGTTTTTATCTTCAGATGATTTTACTAGACGGTAAATGACGGCGTCATCTGCAAACAACCTAAGAGAGCTACTTAGATTTTCCCCTAAATCGTTTATGTAAATAAGGAACAGCAGAGGACCAATAACACTACCCTGTGGAACGCCCGATATCACCTGTGTTTTAGTCGATTCCTTACCATCGATTACTACGAACAGTGGCGGCGCTAGGCGTCGGCGACGTCGGCCACCGCCGACGGCCTCGCGCCTGTTGGGGCCTCGCAAAACATTTTTAAATTTTAGTTTCCTTTTTTTTTTTCCTTTTTTTTTTTTTTACTTGATGTTTAACGGCGCTTTTCAATTGCTAGGTTATGTAGCGACTACCTACATATAACTTACACTAGCTTAACCAGTGGACGACCACAACATCGGTACCAAGGGTGGGATTCGACCCCCGACGAGAGCCATCTCGCTCACCGTGGTATGACGCCTTAGTGCGCTCGGCCATTACCGGCCGGCAGCTATGTAGAAAAAAATGTTCTAATGTTTGTATATTCTATGAGACTTAAATACGGGGTCATCAGTCCCTAAACTTACAAACTACTTATGAACTAACAAAGACTAAGGACGGCACAAATATCCATGCCCGAGGGGGGATTCGAACCCCCGACCGTAGTGGCCGTGCAGACCGTGACTGGAGCGCCTCAGTCTCCTCGGCCACCGCGGCCGGCAGCTATTTAGTTGTCCGAATTTATTTCGGTATGAGTGCAGCAGTGAAGCAATTTTTAGTTAAATACTTGCAAAACAATTTCTTCAGTACATTTTAGAAAGCAATTTGGAAGAAGTATATCCAAATGTTTATAAAACAATCAGAATCATGCTCCCAGTTCCAGTCAGTACAACGTCGGCCGAGAGAAGCTTCTCAAAGTTAAAACTGATTAAGACCTACATGAGAAGCACAATGAGCCGCGTTGTCAGTACTATCAACTGAAGCCGAAATAGCGGCCTCTATTAAGATGTGAACTTAAAAAATTTCAGTGAGACGAAAAGCGGAAAAGTTTCTCTAATTTGTATTTGTTTATTGTAAATTTTGTCATTGCAATAATACCTGTATATTATACAAATTGAATTTCAGTATAATGATTACTGATGTATAATTCAGCTCATTTAACATTTTCTTCATTACAGAAAAAATGAAAGCGGCCTCGCAAAGACGAGTTCGCCGACGCCCAGTTTTCCGCTAGCGCCGCCACTGACTACGAACTGTGTCCTCTCTGACAAGATGTCCCCTATCCAATCACAAATTTGAGGCGATATACCATAACCACGCAATTTGCTTAAAAGCCGTTTGTGAGGTACGGTGTCAAAAGCTTTCTGGAAATCAAGAAATACGGAATCGATTTGCGAACCTTTGTCGATAGCATCCATCACGTCGTGTGAATAAAGAGCTAGTTGTGTTTCGCATGAACGACATTTTCTAAATCCGTGCTGACCTTGGGTCAATAGATCGTTCTGCTCGAGATAATTCATAATATTTGAATACAGGATATGTTCCTAAACCCTGCTGCAAATTGACGTCAATGAAATAGGCCGGTAGTTTAGTGGGTTACTCCTACTGCCTTTCTTGAATATAGGTGTGACCTGTGCAACTTTCCAATCTTTTGGTACAGATCCTTCTATGAGAGAGCGGTTGTATATGACTTAAGTAAGGAGCTATCGCTTCAGCATAATCAGATAGAAATCTAATGGGTATACAATCCGGACCAGAAGACTTGTTCTTGTTAAGTGATTTTAGTTGCTGCACTACTCCGATGATATCTACTTCTACGTTACTCATTACGGCATCTGTTCGTAATTCGAAATCTGGAATATTGGTTTCGTCTTCTTTGGTGAATGAGTTTCTAAAAGCTAAGTTTAGTAACTCTGCTTTAGTAGCGCTGTCATCGGCAGGATCGCCATTACTATCACGTAGTGAAGGTATTGTTTGTGATTTGCCCCGAGTATATTTAACATATGACCAAAATCTCTTTGGGTTTTCAGTCAAATTACGAGAAAGAGTTTCGTTGTGATAAATATTGTAGGCATCTCGCATTGAAATCCTCGCTAAATTTCGAGCTTCTGAGTACGATCGCAAATCCTGGGGATTTCATGTTCGTTTAAATTTAGTATGCCTTTTCTTTGCTTTTTCAACAGTGTCCTGACCTGTTTTGTGTACCAAGGGGGATCGACTCCTTCCTTTATTGATAACTGTCAATTGCTGTCGATACCACTTCTTTGAATTTGTGCCACATCTGGTCTACACCTACGTTTAGTGTTAGAAACGAGTGGAAGCTGTCTTTCAAGAAGCAATGTATTTTGTTTTCATCTGATTTCCTGAACAAATATACTTTGCGTTTATTTTTGGTGACTTTGGGACTTTCGATATTCAATTTCGCTACGACAGCTCTGTGTTCACTAATACCTGTATCCGTTTTTATGCTCGTTATGAGCTCAGGATTATTTGTTGCTAAGAGATCAAGTGTGTTTTCACATCCATTTACAATTCTAGTTGGCTCATGAACTAATTGTTCGAAATAATTCTCAGAGAATGCGTTGAGTACAATTTCGGACGATGTTTTATGCCTACCTACTGATTTGAAAATATAATTTCGCCAACAGATCGAGGGTAAATTAAAATCACCACCTACTATTATCGTGTGAGTCGGGTACGTTTTTGTAATTAGACTCAGGTTTTCTTTGCACCTTTCTGCTATTGTATCGTCAGAGTCGGGAGGCCGGTAAAAGGAACCGATTATTAACTTCTTACTATTTTCGGGTACAACCTCTACCCATAATAGCTCGCAGGAACTATCAACTTCAACTTCGCTACATGAAATACTATTTTTGACGGCGACAAACACGCCCCCACCTATTTTGTCTAATCTATCCTTTCTGAACACCGATAGATCTTTTGCAAATACTTCTTCTGAACTTATTTCCGGCTTGAGCCAACTTTCGCTGCCTATAATGATGTGTGTTTCGGCGCTTTCTATTAACGCTTGCAGTTCTGGTACTTTCCCGACACAGCTACGACAATTTACAACTGTTATACCGATAGTTTCCGGATCTACATTTCTCCTGTCATCCACCTGCACCCTTTGAGATTGCCTATTTTCTATTTCCCCGAAGCTCTTTATCCTAAAAAACCGCCCAGTCCACGCCACACAGCCCCCGCTACCCGTGTAGCCGCTTCCTGCGTATAGTGGACTCCTGACCTATTCAGCGGAACCCGGAAACCCACCACCCGATGGCGCAAGTCAAGGAATCTGCAGCCTACACGGTCGCAGAACCGTCTGAGCCTCTGATTCAGACCCTCCACTCGGCTCTGTACCAGAGGTCCACAGTCGGTCCTGTCAACTATGCTGCAGATGGTGAGCTCTGCTTTCATCTTGCAAGCAAGACTGGCAGTCTTTACCACTTCAGTTAGCCGCTCGAAACCTGAGAGGATCTCTTCAGATCCGAAACGACACACATCATTGGTACCGACGTGAGCCACCACCTGCAGTTGGCTGCACCCCGTACCCTTCATGGCATCCGGGAGGACCCGTTCCACATCTGGAATGACTCCACCCGGTATGCACACGGAGTGCACGAAGGCCTTCTTCCCCTCCTTGGCAGCCATCTCTCTAAGGGGCTCCATCACCCGCCTAACGTTGGAGCTCCCAACTACTAGTAAATCCACCCTCTGTGGAAGCCCGGATCTTGCAGGCTGGGTGGCGACAGGGTGAGAGACACCATCCGACTCAGGAACGTCGTCCCGAGCAGACAGCATGAAGTTATTACTCTGCACTGCGATGTATTTCTAAAATCAAAGTCATCCCTTGGTCTGGATTTCTGGTGATTGGTATCCAACGAGAATTATCCTTGTTTGAAGAAATGTATTGATCAGCTGCATTCGTATTTTGTTTCAACGTATTTGTGTGAATCAGCATTTTCCTACTTGAAACAAACAAAAAGTAGACACCGTTCTCGTTTGACAGACATTGGATTCTTTAAGGTTGGCAATTTCCAATACAAACCTGATTTTGATAACCTGGCAGACGATGCTCAGACCCAGTGCTCACACTAATATGAAGAAGTAGTTATTAAGAATAATTTTCAATTTAATTTTTTCCCTCTTAACAAAATAAAAAAACTACATTACTTTAAACTGAACTATAATGTTTTATTTAAATTTTCAAGAAATGTGTAATGATAGAGAGAATAGTTTCCTATTTAATATTTTTCCTCTTAACAAAATTAATATACTACTTAACTGTATACTGTAATATACTGTTTCATTTAAAATTTCAAGATGTATGTAAGTGTTAAAAAGAGTAACTGCCTCTTAATGAAATAAAAATACTGCATAACTGTAATATACTCTTTCATTTAAAATTTGAAGAAGTATTTAAGCGGTTGATCGGACAGGGTTTTATCTGTGAACGGTAGGTCTTGGGTATAATGAAGTTGGCCACCCGTGCCCTAGACATACAAATTACCTAAACAAACTTACACTAAGAATAACATGCATTCCCATGTCCGAGGGAGGACTCGAACCTCCGGTGGGTACGGCCGACCAGTCCATTCCATGACGTCTTAGACCACGCCTAAAAAAAAAGGTCCTAATGGAACTTCAGTCGTATCATTTACAAACGATCTGAGTACACGTCTAGAGCGCTAAAAGAGTTGTTGTCAATGAAAAAACTTATTGCAACAACTTTTTTATTCCTGTTATCTACTAGTTGCTGCATCAAGTTGGAATGGGGTGGAGAAGACTATCAAAACAACACAAAACGAGACTACGGAACAACGCGATATCGTAACTTCTTTAAATGACTATCCGTAATTGATTGAGTTTCGAGTGGTTTCTTTATTTAGTTCCCGTAAAATTGCATTGTTGTACCGAATCACAAATTCAAATGGCCAACTTATCATAATACTACTTCTACTAAATCACATCACTGAGCACTATTTTTTACTACCTGCGATTTTTTAGTCTGTTTCATCGTGAAAACTATTAGTTCTACAGAAGAAATGAAGAGTTCCTTTTTTTGTACTAAATTTAATACAGAATATTTTTGCTATATAGAGGATTGATCGATACGCACCGTCGGCCTTGACAACTCACCCTAAGTTAGTTAATTACTTTCGTAAATCGAACAAGTTGATATAAATATTTTGACAAGCCAATTTTAGATATCATTACCACTTGTTTCATTCGCAGCAATTTAAACTTTACTCTTGCATTCGTGCGTAACCGTGTCCTTTAAAATAACAACATAGTCGTACGTCACTAGTCAAATTAGACGGCGCGTATCGAACACTTCTGTAGACGCGAGATTTGCACTTGGACACGTTTTTGCTTGAGGCTACGGTTTTTTATTTATTCTAGAAGGAGTTACTTTTAAATACAACCTCCTCCCAGTGACGAAAATAGCATATATTTTCGATAAGGGGCGAGGCAAGAGTAATGTAAAGATATTTTAAGTAATTTTAAGTAGACAACCCATGGTGTTTTGTATCAGTTTTGCTGCTCACATTCAGAAGATAATTTGTGCTGAAGCCCCTTTTACTTTACTCAGATCAAGCTTTATTTTTACTGTTGACATTATATCGTAAAAAAATTGCACGAAATTCGTTCCACTAATACCTCACTCCCGTCACGAATACAGGGAAGTATGACCGCCTACCAAGGCGATGCTTTCGCGCATCATTCATTAAAATAATTCAGATACCTTATTTTTTTCTCTATATTCATTATTTCGGGAGGGGGAGGGAGCAGGCTCCTTGCTCTCCCCCCCCCCCCCCCGTCCTTTACAGATGCCAATGCCTCCTCCTATTCATCTATACATATCGCTCACTCCCTACCACTCATGATTTTTAGAATATTCTTCATACCACTTCCTCCTTGCACACAATGTGTGATTCGATTGGTTCTATTCTTCTCTGACTAGGATTAGCGATGTCGTAGTTACCCTAGAGTTGTTAGTATAGATCTTTGGTAAGAATATTGATTATTGTTCTCGTCAAACACCAAATTATAAAACGCTACAGGGTGAACTTTCCACTGTCGAGATCCTTGGCTGCGTCTTGAAAGACCCAGTTTCTCGTAATTTTCCATTCGAGGTACTATTTTTTCAGCTAGCGCATCGGCTTCTCCGAAAATTTTTGCTTTGTATTCAAATGTTAATGAAATGTTAACGACTGTGAACACTCGTTCATCGACAGGTAACTCTGTAACTTCATATAACTGATATAAAGCTAGGAAGCTGTCTCGAAACTGGTCATTTTTCTAGAAAATAAAAGCGATCTGGAGACGGATGCTCAAGATTTTTAAATGTTAAAAGGTTTTGTAAACCTCTTGGACCTAACTGCTATGGTCATCAGTCCCTAGACTTACAAACTACTGAAACTAACTTACATTAAGGACGACAACACACACACACACACACACACACACGTGCCCGAGGGAGGACTCGAACCTACGGCGGGACCGGCCGTCCAGTCCGTAGCATGCTGCCTTAGACCACGCGGCTATTCCGCGCGGTAAGCACTCTTTGCATTCGCTCGGCTTCTCGGGCCCAACATCCCACTACACCATACCTTAAATACATGTCTGCAAATACATTGTAGCGAATTACGCCTCATCTTCGATATCCATTCATGAGCTGCAAATAGCGGAAAACTCCATGTGGACACTTGACAAACGATCGCGTCATTCAATGTAGGGCTCGTAACGTCTATACGGCAGGTGGTTTTTTACGAAATGTATGCAGTATTTTATACGAATTTGTACCTCAGACTATTGGATTCAAGCCCTCATAACGCCTGGAATACTATTTTTTGACCATTGGTTCCCAGTCTCAAAAATTCACTCATGAGTATAATATTGAACATAGAGGAGTGAAACAGCCTGAATGTCAATAGGTCGCAGCACAGTGGCAGATATCTGAGTATTAACCGCGTACGCACATGGGAAAGCCCGTTATCTCGTAACTACTTGTGCGATAAGCTCCTCTAATCAGCAGAGATACATTTCTGAAAGTAAGCGACAGAAACGATAGACGGCGGGCACAACTTCTTGAATCAGTTGTGTGTTGGGCACATAACTTAACCGAACTTCACCGAAGGAATTTTGCAAAAGTGTAAACTACATGCATAGGAGACGATAGAACCTAGTAGTAGCACTTGAGGATTGTTGTCTGCTTCAGTAAACACAGCGACGTCTACGTGTACATCCATACTCCGTAAAACATCTCACTGTGTGTCGGAGGGTACTTTGTTACCAGTGTAACTTCCTCCTATTCCCGTTACAGTCATGGTTCGCGATAAAAATGACTGTCGGTAAAACTCCATGTCGGCTCTAACCTCAATGATTTCAATCTCGTGATCTTTTCGTATAATATACTTAGGAGGTAGAAATACATTGACTGACACTTCAAGAAACGTACGCTCTCGGAACTTTGGCAGAACCCTGAACCGCGATAGTGAACGTCACTCTTGCAGCGTCCGCCACTGGAGTTGGCCGAACATTTTAGTGCCGCTTTCGCGCTTACTAAATAGAGCTGTGTCGAAGCGTGCTGCTCTTCTTTGTATCTTCTCTGCCTCCTGTATCAATCCCATCTCGTACAAATCCCAAGGAAGGAAGAAGGAAGCTTAGGGTTTAACGTCCCATCGACAGCTTGGTCATTGGAGACAAAGCTCACTCATGGATTGTTGGCTAAGGACGGGGAAGGAAATAGCCTGTTGAAAGGAACCAGCTCGGCATTTTCCCAGGGTAATTTAGGGAAATCATGGAAAATCTAAATCTGGATCTCCGTAGGTGGATTTGAGCCACCGTCCTCCCGATGCGAGTCCCGTGTGTTACCACTGCGCCACCGCGCTCGGTACGGATCCCAGACTGACCAACGCAATTCCGGTATTGGTCCAGCAACTGCTTTGTGATCTGTATGCTTTGTTGATGGTTTACGATTCGTCCTATAGTGAAGACAGCGTTAGACGCACTTAAGTACTTAGACCCACTCAAGGAATCATATACCAATATCACCACAGCGTATCACATTTTGCTGACACCGTGGCGTCTGGAGAAAGAAGTTTTTCAAAATTAAAACTTATTAAGAACTAGCTAAAAACCCGGCGTCGCCGGGGTATTTATTCATTCAAATTAGTACATCTCTCTTTCCTCTATGATCACCATCTGTTTTCTTCTCTCTCTGTTCATCTCCTCATCTCCCTGCTCCTTCCCCGTCTCCTCCTGTCCCTTTCTCTGCTCATTTCCTCCTCCCCCTCCCTCTGTTCACCTCCTTTCACCTGCCTGTCACCTGGATGCCGGACACTTGCCACGCCGGACTTTTGCCACGCCGGACACTTGCCACACCTGACCCTTCGCCAGGTAGTCGGATTAGCGACCCCTCATGCAAGGGACGCCCTTCCCCGTACCGCTGCTGTTTGCTTCCAAACCTCCGTCTCCGATCTTACACGATACAGCCAGTACGAAAGAGATATTTTTATTCGACATCTCGCCGAAATGTACAACTTCCTTTCAATATCCCGAAATGTTTATAACTTTTGGGAAACGAAAGCAATACCGTCGGCTATGTCAGTGTGTAACTAGTTCTTCCGACCACAAATATGGATCCATTCTCCCTCCGTTTGTACGGTTGCTTTCTTCCACACTTACTGATTGCGATAGAAACAGTCCATCGGCATGGAAGAAACAAGAAAGGAACGATACAAAGGTAATTCGAATGTTCGCTTATTATTCAAGTTTGATCACTGCATTTGTACATATATTAATTCCTAACACTATGTGACAAAAAAAAAAGCATAATGTAATATGTGTACTAGCTCACAAGCGAAACTGAATTCGATAGTTTCTGTCGTTTAGTGTGAGCAGATGTTATACTAGACTACCGGAATAAATTAATAACTGCCGCGGCTGAGCGGCCAAGCGCATTGAGGTGTGATGCGCGAGGCCGTTCCCCGTCGGGGGTTCGAATCCCCCATCGGGCATGGATGTTTGTGTCGCCTTTAGTGTAAGGTAGCTCATAAGTAGTTTGTAAGTTTAAGAACTGATCACCCCGTAGTTAAGTCCCTTCAGCTTAGCAAACATTTGAACACTTTAATTTACCGACCCCGGCACTCTCATGATGCAGCCGCTGAACAGTTCATAGGAAACTTGACTCTATAACAAAAATAGGTACACTACTCATACAATTATAGTTGGCGGTAACTTAAATCTACCATCGGTATGTTAACAAAAATACACCTTCTGACCAGATACATCTTCCCAAATTGTTCTAAATGCTTTTTAAAAAATTATATTGAACAATAATTATTAGTTTCGGAAAGACACTTGAGCTCTTACTCATAAATACTCCTGAGCATCACGACAGATACAGGGATAAGTGAACCCAAAGTTGTAGCGAGCTCAAATCTGTAACAAAGATTTTCACCAAAACTAAACGCTAAATATGTCTACTAAAAAAAGATAAAAATTCGGTTGACATCTTCCTAGGAGACAGTCTCCATTTTTTCTAAATTAACTAAGTGAAGACCATGTGTGTCTTACATTCAAAGGCATAGTATCAACAGCATTGGAGGGATTCCTACCAACTAAATTAATAAGAGATTGAACTGGTCCCCCATGGTACATAGAACAGAACAGAAAGCTTTTGCGAAAAATTTAGACGAATTCAAAATCCCCAAGATCGCAGATGTTTTACTGAAGCTCGAAATTTAGCGCGGCCTTCAATGTGACATTCGTTTAATATTTTTCACAACGAAAATTTTCGTAGAAATGTGGCGGAATATCCAAAGAGATTCTGGTCCTATTTATCTACAGCAGCGGAGAGACTAAGTGAATGCCTTTATTGCGCGATAGCGACGGTAATTTTACTAAACACAGTGCCACTAAAGCGGAGTTATTAAATATAATTTTCAGAAATTCTTTCATCAAATAAGACGAAGTAAATAGTCCACAATTCAAAATGAGAACAGCTGCAAACATAACATAAAAGTAAATAGCCTTGGTAATCCAAAGCAAATCACCCTATCAAATAATTGATGTTGCAGACGAAATGATCAAATATGTTTTCAAAAGTTTGTAATGCATAAGAAAAACACGCCTAATACATTTGTTTATGATATTATTATGTAACAATTATTTTTAAACAGTAAGCTTTTACTGGCCTGATTAAAGATAATCAACATGGTGAGATACTTTAATTTTTAAGGACTACAGCTAAATGTACTTCATGAGATCTACGTCTGCTATTATGTTATTTCTATCCTTGTCTAATTTTGGAGATATAGGAATATTTCAAGATTACAGCTGCCGAACTTGTCAATCTTCAGAGCAGATCTGTTTTAGGGTGTGTATTTTAGGTTCAATTCTAAAGTTCATATGATATTTATAACCTCAAGTTTACCTTACCAGTCTAACAAAAGTGATATCTTTAGGAGCTAATTGCGGTTCTGAAGTTACAGGAATGATTTTAGAAGTCACAATCATTGAAGGTATGGCCATAATATTAGAAGGTAGAAAAACAAATCTTTTAACGTGTCAACTGTATGAGTTTTTACCTAAATAGGAAATTGCAAATTGAAAAGCGGTAGATTTAACTATAAGTTCAGTTTGCAGGAGGATCATTGGAGTGATGTTTAATGTATTTGCCTCGTTGAGTCAAATTTCACCGAATATTGATTAAACGCTAGTGAACCGAACTGTGACCAGCTAGCTTCACCATTAAGTTATTTGAGGATACTGACGTCTGATACACTCTTTTTCTTTTTACATCTTATAAAGGTTGCATCGTTAGGTGTTCTCTACGTTCAATACGTCTCTGTTCTTCGAAAGCAGCTTTCCCTTGCAATGATCCTGTTTTCGGCGTAAGCACACCCACACCTTATTATCGCGTAACCATTGTAGTGGGAAAAAGGTCTGCCATTGGCCGTTGTAATAACTTCCATACTGACGGTCGTACTACGAAATGCGGAAGCGACCAGTGTGCAAATGTCGGGACACTGTCCACAGAGTTCTCGGGCCGCGCGACGGGGGGTTCGACGGGGGAAGAGGAGGAGACAGGGGCACCCGACCCTTCGGAGCAGGTAGAAGCGTGGCAAAAGTCCGGCGTGGCAATTGTCCGGCGTGGCAAGTGTCCGGACACCCTGTCACCTTCTCCCCTCTCTCATTCTCCTCCTCTCCCCTCTCTATGTCCACCTCATCCTTCCTCCCCTCTCTGTCCGTCTCCTCCTCCCTCTTATATATCGAAACATACATACGAGGTGCGTCCAGAAAGTAAGTTCCGTTTGGTAATAAAATGAAATTGTATACAAATACAGAAGAAATTTTTATTGCACAAAATTCTACAATTCTTAAACTACTTTTCTACATAACTGCCGAAATTTTGCAGGCATTTGTCATAGCGTGACACCAGGTTTTGTATACCTTCTTCATAGAAATCTGCCGCCTGTGTCTTCAACCAGTTGGAAAAAGTGAAATTTGTGGGAAGTCCATAGCGAGAGCACTAATTGTAAACTTACGGTTCTTCAACTGTACGTCCGGATACCACAATGTCATCTAAATAGTTCGAACAACACGGTACAGAAACTGTCAGCTGTTCCAAAAAACGCTGAAAAATAGCGGGAGCGGAAGAACTGCCAAAGGGTAGGCGTTGAAATTGAAAAAGGCCCATGTGAGTATTAATGACGAAAAATTTTTTTGACTCGTCATCAAGTGGAATCTGTAAGTATGCCTCTGCTAAATCAATCTTGGAAAAGAAGCGAGACTGTCCTAATTTGTCCATCAGTTCCTCAGGTCTGGGCAGGGGATAAGTGTCTACAATTGTTTGACTGTTCACTGTTGATTTGAAGTCCGCACAGAGACGAAGTTTTCCTGACGGCTTGGGTATAATTACTATAGGCGAGGCCCACTGACTCGCAGAAACAGGAGAAATCACCCCACTATCTTGCCAACGTTTAAGTTCTTCGGCAACTGTATCACGCAAGGCGATAGGCACTGGTCTAGCTTTACGAAATTTTGGAACTGCAGATTCTTTTAAAGTTACATGTGCCACGAAGTCTTTTGCACAACCTAGTTCCGGCGAAAACAAGTCACTATATTTGTCACACAATGCATTGATTTTATCCTGAGGCACTATTGACGAAATTTGAAGCACATCTCTTTGAACTGATAAACCAAACAAGTCAAAAGCATCTAGTCCAAAAATGTTCTGTGTCGATTTGGCCTGAAGAACTACAAAAGCAACTGTTTTTGTTACACCTTGAAAAGAGGCGGGCAGGCTACACGTTCCTAGCACGGGAATATTTTGACCTGTATAAGCTGTTAACACTTGCTGTGACGGCGACAATTTTGGCGAACCCAGAAGTTCATAAGTATCTTTATTTATTAATGTGACAGCGGAACCAGTATCAAGCTGAAATTGCACAGTCTTATTTTCTATGGAGAGATTTACAAAAAGTTTGTGCTTCTGGCGCACGACAGGTGCGCGAATGTGGGCAACGTCTGCTACGGTTTGTTTGCTGCGTATGCGCGGGCCGCGTAGTGAAGTAAGCGGCGCAGACTCGGCACGCAGCGGATTAACAACACTGGCACTAGATGGCACTACCGCCGGATCGGCGTCCGCGCAATGCGAGGCTACTACAGAGGCACTAACTACTGCACTACACTTTTGAGTAGCTACTTGATGTCTACTGTCACTAGCTACACAGTACTGGGCACTATTACAAGGAGCAGTTGCAGAAGGCACTATTTTCACTACAGGAATGCACTGTTCATAGTCATTTTGCTTGTCCCGAACCCTTTTCCGTTGCACTGTTTTACGCGCTCGTCGGCGCTTGCTACGTGGTGCACTATATAGTTTTGCCATAGGCGCAGAACTACTTTCTTGCAATTGAGAACCAACTAAAGCACTGTTCAATTCCACAGCGTCTATAACATTTACTGTATGCACTGCTCTCGCACTTTGCGAAGCACTGTTTCTAACGTTACTGTCCTTTGAGTTTTTAATTTGCATACACACAGACTGCACATGTCCCGATTTGCCACATTGATAACAGGTTGCGTTGCGACTAGGGCAATGAGCACGCTTGTGGCGAGACACACACTGGGGGCAAGATTTACGTACATTTTTCTGAAAGGAGCGTTGGCGCCCGTTATTCAAATTACTGTTTCCAACCCGACGGGGCGATCTTTGTGTCACACTTTTACACCGGCTACTGTTCACTGTCTGTTCAGCACGACCGGTAGAAAAATAAGAATCACTAGGGCTAGAATGCGAACTACGGCTAGGAAAGCGTCCGTTGCGGCGCACTGAATTTACACTGTGGCTTTGCATTTCTACATCTGCTGAGTCAAAAGTATCATGTGCTTCTATAAGCTGCAGTACACTGTCTAATGAAGGGTCAGATTGTTTCAGAATTGCTGCTCTAATTCTGGGGTCCTGAATATTCTGCGTAATCGCATCCCTCAACATCACGTCACTATACGAAAGTCCACAAGAGCAAGTAAATTTACATTGGCGGGTTAAGCCCTTCAATTCCGTAATCCACTCTTGGTGTGACTGCTGCGGTAATTTTTTAAGTCTGAAAAATCGGTATCGTGCAGCGGCTGCAAGAACTTTTCTCTCATAATGAGCATTCAGTGCATCTACAATTTGTTCAAAGTCTACATCACGAGGAGATGCGAGAGGGAAAAGTTTTTGCAATAGTACGAAGGTCTGGGGGCCCACAATCGATAAGAAAAGGTTCTTCACTCTCTGACCTGTAATTTGATGAGCCGCGACGAGTTCTTGAAACTGTGCGAAATAGTCGCTCCATTCTTCCTCACGTTCGTTGTACTGGCGAAATGTAGGAAGCGGTGCAGCAGCAGGTGTGGGCTGCTGATGTGACGGCTGTTGTTGTTGGTGAGCAGCCTGTGCCGTCAACTGCGACACGGCCTGCAGTAGTTGAGTGATTTGCGCCGTCTGTAACTGAATAATTTCCATTAAGTTTGGGTTCGGGGTAGTAGCCATGCTGACCGATTAGGCGCCGCGTATACAAGTAACTGATAACAAAACACAAATGCAATATGAAAGAGGACGCTCTGCAACAAAAAAGTCCACAAAACACGTAACAAAATATCTTTCCCCAAAATTGTTATAATAAGGGTGGGTGGGCGGGAGCAATTTTTGCGTGCTCCGACTGCTGCTGTCTGGCTGCTGTAAGCGGGCTGGTCCAAGGTTCTATCACTCCTCGTCGCCACTTTTGTGTCCCAACTTCGTCGCCGCTTTTGTGTCCCAGCCTCGTCGTAGGTGTCGGTGGCCGAGTGGAATGAGACCGACACAGGAATATAGATAGCACGCTGGTGCAGGTACGGAGGGGAGCAGCCAGAAACTATAAACACTAGAGTAAATTAGAAAGAGATATATATTGCACAGAATGTAACAATACTTAACTTTTACATAGTACTGCAGAATGTTGATACATAGTTGTTAGAGGCCTGCCTAGTGCCTGTACGATAGCAAAGTCTTCACTGGTGCCTATCTGATTACGAAGGTCCTGACTGGTTGCTATCTCAGTCCCAAGTGACCGATGTCTTTCCGTGGTGGCCACGAGCGGGGTTGCAGAAGAGGGCGCTCGTGGCTGTCGTGAGAACGCCGCGCCGTGTGTGCATGGCGGCGCGCGGCGAAAGTAGGTGGCGCGCACTTTGTACTTGTGCGACACCACAACGGTTTTCCTGGATCTTGTCATCAATCGCGTGAACCAGTTCTTCTGTAACCAAAGGTGGACGCCCGCTTCGTTCTTCATCGTGCACATCACTACGCCCGCCATTGAACTGTCGGACCCATCTTCTCACCCTCGAATCTCTCATCGCATTTGGTCCGTAAACATCGCAAATTTTCCGATAAATTTCACTTGGTTTCACTTTACTCGCATTCAGAAACCGAATCACCGACCTGATTTCACAGGCGGCGGGATTTTCAATCAACGCCGACATTTCAAACAAGCACAACAAAGCGTACGTAACTGTCAGCGATCTCCAAATGGCGCACGTTCTTCTCCTTGATACACATCGTCTACAGCGCATGTGCGGAACTGCAATCGCAGCGCTGCAGCGGAGATAAATTGAAACGGAATTTACTTTCTGGACGCGACTCGTATATGCGCGAAGTTTCATGGTGACTGGTCAAATAGTGTCAAAGTCGCAGGGGACCCACCACCATGCTAAATTCACTGGCTTGTAGATTATAAAAATCTGCTTCATGAAAACATAGATTTATGTGTTGAATTTCATGGTGCCCAGTCAAACAATGCACCTACGGAGACTTACGAAAGGTAGCCCATGTATTAATTCTTGGCTATACGATATTTCGTTCAATTCCGTCCAGCCGTTTCAACGTTAAGAGGAACACACGTATTAACCTATTGTAAGGTAACCTCCACCACGCACCATACGGAGGCTTCCGAAAGGTAGCCTATTTATTACCTCTCTTACAAATTTCATTCAGATCCGTCCATCCTTTTCAGCATGAAGTTACGGAGGCTTACGATAGATAGCTCGTGTATTAATAAGGGTATAAGCTACCTGTGTTCCAAAAATAATGTTTGTAAAGCTTATGTGACTTAACTGCGGGGTCATCAGTCCTTAAACTTACAAACTACTTATCAACCACCTTATACTAAAGACAACACAAACATCCATGCCCGAGGGGGTATTCGAACCCCCGACAGGGAACGGCCTCGCGCATCACAGCATAGCGCCTCAATGCGCTCGGCCGCTCCACCGCGGCTTGTTCCAAATTTAATCAATATCTGTCCAGGCATTTCAGCTTGAAGGCGTAGGAAACGAATTTACTAATTGTAAAGCACCCACGCTATGCACCATGCAGAGTTAATTTTAGTAATGCCTATAACCTTCACGCGTGTGCAAGCAATGAGTTGACAAACTTTTAACGCAATCGGATGTATGGTATGGCCGTGCATAAAATACGAACAAAAAAACAAACAAGGATCAATTTTATTTTTGTGTCTCGTTTCCGCCGTAGGGGTCGGTGGCCGAGTAGAAAGAGACCGACTCAGGAATAAAGGATGCACGCTTGGGCAGGTACGGAGGTGAGCAGCCAGTGGGACAGCAGAAACTAGAAACACTAGAGTAAATTAGAACGAGATATATTTCATAGAGACTTAGTAATACTTAAATTTTACATAGTTCTTGACTGCAGAATGCTGATACATAGTTTATATAGAGAGTCCTGCCTACTGATGATTTCTAGTGCCTATCCGATAGCCAATTCTTAACTGGTGTCTATCTGATTCCCAAGTGTTAACTGGTTCCTATCTCAGTCAAGTGGCCGATGCAGCAGTTGTGGCCACGAGTGGAGTTGCAGCAGAGGGCGCTCGTGGCTGACGTCGTAAGAATGCCGCGCTGTGTGTGCATGGCGGCGCGCGGCGTAAGTACGTGGCGCGCACTTTAGACGTGTGCTACACCACATTTATATATTAGATTTATTTTCAAATTCGCATTAAAACCATATGTTAGTAACAACAAATTCCTTCTGCTGGTGGTTTTCAGCGCAATTATTCGGTTTAGAAGCAAACGTCGCATGATGCAGCACTTTTCCGCGCATTTCATTGTTTATTACGTCATATCTTCTGAACTATTTGTCGTACAGTCATTTAATGGTGCCTGTGACCATCGCGGAAGTGCAAGCAATATGTTGAGAAAGTTTCATCACAATCGGTTGAACGGTACGGCCGCGCATAACATATGAACAAACGAACATTCATTTTTATATATTAGATTATCTAAGATCTACCATGGCGCAGGACCGCCTTAACGGGCTCGCTATTCTTTCAATAGAAAGCGACGAGGCTCTTCAGCTGAAGAAAGTCGAGCCTGATGGTCTTGGAATAAAGCAGAAGACTGGAAACCGAAGAGTCATGGGTTCGAAAGGGACTTCGATTTTTTCAGTCTGCGTTTTAGCCCATCCTTCACCTCTCAACGATGTGAGGAGTCGCTAGAAACGACACGTGGTAAGGACATGCAAGTCACGGAAGTGGCGGCCAATTGAAAGACTTGCACCAGGCCTATGACCCACACGAAAATATTATTATAGCTGAAGAAAGAAGATATGATACGAGAGTTTGCTTTGCGCCAGGCATGCAAAGTCCAGTATTTGTAAGCATACGCAGGGACAATTTCGTAGTTTCCGGCTGCTGATTGCCAAATATTTTACATACTGTACCCGATCCCGTGTTCGCCGCTATCCTGGTGTGATTTAAGATGCGGTTATTGATATTGACAAGAGTTCCACATGCGTACAATTAAACAGTATTATGACGTTAAGGTAGCCAAAAATATTGGTACGGTTCCCGTCTGTTTTGTTTAACTTGCTGTTACCCAGAACTTTACATATGTTTTGAGATTTTAAGTGTTTAGAATATGGCAATCAGTATTTTATTGGAAGTTGTGTTTAATTTTGTTAGTAAAAAGACGAGTTGTTTTAAAGCAAGTTTTTTGGTTTTAGGCCCTTCCCCTCCGCAGCCCTCCCCCTTGCCCGCGTCTGGCTTCGCTACAGGACTCGCATGGCCTTGCGACGGGCCTACTTCTGCGCGTCCGGAATCGATAATAACCTGGTTGCCCGTTACGAGAAATGTGTAGTTTGTTGGGACCTATGTGGAAAAGTAAACTTACTTTTTATGTTGTGACAGCCGTATTGACTTTCTGTTTGTGGTTTAATAAATGCCGATAATTTTAATTGTAACTTACGTAATGATTCGCCCTTGTCCTTTAATTCTGTAATTAGCACTTCCTGATTGATTAAGCTTGGTGTAAGCAGAAATGAAGGGTACACGAAAACGATGGGCTCATGGACCCTTTTCCCAAAATGCTGATCTTTCTACCACAAGTTGCCGTCAACGTGGTCTTCAGTAAGGACTATTATTATGAGAAAAGAAGTTCGGTAGGAAGGAACCTTAGAGTTTAATGTCCCGTCGACAGCGTGGTCATTAGAGACGGTTTTTGGGTAAGGATGAGGGAAGGAAATCGGCCGTGCCCTTTGCAAGGAACCATCCCGGCATTTGCCTGGAGTGATTTAGGGAAATCACGGAGAACCTAAATCTGGATGCCCGGAGGTGGATTTGACCCACCATCCTTCCGAATACAAGTCCAGTGCGTTACCACTGCGCCACCTCGCTCGGTAGAAAAGGAGTTCCTTGCACATAAAATGACAGAAGGAAAGACAGGGCCTATCAACATTTTCCAGAGAAAAACGGGCTCTTTGCATTGTTCACTCCGACAATCATAACATGTTGAGAGGTAGGAGCACTCGGTTACTTCCTGATCAGTAGCAATGCATTATCTGCACTCTTAATTCAGTGCTTCTCTAGCAATGCTTGAGAGAATACGCTATTCTATAGTTTGTGCCAGTGAACTACAGTGTGGAAACAAAAACACAAACGTAAAACATACGGAAGATTCTCTGCAGGGAATAAAAAGTAGAATCTACAGTTACATGAGATGGGAGATAACTGTCAGTGTACCATAATGCCCTTTCAATCGGTACCAAGAGAAACAAGATTCAAGATTTTAAAAGAGTTCAATTGCCTTGAATCACAAATGCTTCTCCTGATAAATTTCTAGTTTACTGACACCAACTACAGAATACCGTATTCTCTCAACAACTGCTAAAGAATCACTGAATAAAGAGTGCAGACAATGCACTGCTATTGATCAGTAAGTAACCGTGTGCTCCTACCTCGCAACATGTTATCATGAGCCCCGTCTTACCGAGTACCCTTCAAAGAACAATACTTTGTCAGTATTTTGGAACAAAAAAATAATAATTTTCCTACTAATTCGTAAGTGAAATAACAGTTTTAAGCAACCTCAGCAAATGTTTCACTGTGTACCGTGTATAGTACACTTTACTGTAGAGGCCGGTACAGAAAACAAACCTAAGCAAATTCTCCAATGCGTTTCATATTTTGGAACGCTTTCAAATCGAAGTATGAAGGCTTGTTTATAAAAATGTCATCAAAGTTCCAAGCACCCTGAATTAGTTCGTATACCTATTAACTTTTTTCAAAGGAAATACACGTTTTGTAAAAGAATAAAAAATGGAAAACTTTAGTAACACTGATATTATCTTAATAAAAGTATCTCACTTCGCTACTTTTAAAATTGTAAAGGAAGGGAAACCTCATACAATTAGTGTGTCTCTCTGCCTGCGACTATAGACACGGTCCAAGCAGTTTTAGGGGGGAAAGCGGCAAAAGATAAACAAAAAGTTCCGTTATCTAACAATGCGGTAAAAACGAGAAATGAAGTAATGTCTCCGAATATTGATGAAACCTTGTTATTGCAGCTGAAAAGTGCCCTATTTCACTCTTCAAATAGACAAGAATGTATGTCACAAATTTGGCTCAACTGCTAGGTTTTTTACGTTTTGGCTATCATGAAAACATAAGATAAGAAAATGTTCAAATGTTTGTAAATCTAAGGGACTTAATTGCTGCGGCTATCAGTCCCTAGTATTACAAACTACTTAAACCAACTTTAACTTATGCTAAGGTCAAAACACACACACACACACACACATACATACAACAAGCATTGACTTCTAAGACTGCCAAAAACACTTCATATGTTCTGACAGTCGCTGTGAAGCCTATCAACTCCATCAGAGCAGGGCCTCAAAACTCGCGGCTCTTCACGCTATTGTGTGAAGGTAAATTAGAAAGTTTGCTTCTTCACACTGAGGTATGGTTAATGTTACGCCGAATATTTGAACTGAGTTACAAAAACAATAGCATGAAGAATTTTTTCTCTGATGATCAGTGGTTATCGATAATGGCCTGTTTAGCTAACATCTTTAACCGATTTCTTTGCCGAAAAGAACGAGGCACAACAGTTTTATTAGCAGAAAACAAAAATCGTCTTTCAAACGTAAGTTGACCCGTTTTAGTTCACAACTAACTTTTTAGCATTCTCTACTTAGAAGACAACAAACGAGGTCCCACGGAAGATTTAGTTCAAGACATAGTTACACATTTTAAGGTCGTTCAAAAGATTACACATAATACGACTGGATAAGAAGTCCATTTCCAAGAAAATTACTGGAACAAACAAGAAAGAAATTCCATCGACCTGGCTAGCAACTGTTCAATAAAAGCTGCTTTTGAAAAGGAATCTTTCTTTTAGGACGGGGACGAAACAAGAATATCCTTCACTTTACAAAGAAGCAGTCCGATATTTTTGTGCCATCTGTTATTACTTACATGTGAGAAAGTGGGATTTCTGAGTTGTACATTCTAAGTACAGAAACAGACTAAATGTTGAAGAAAACTTGAGAGTAAAGTGGAGCTCAATCGAGTCAGACTTTGAAGCTCTGATTAAAGAGCAACCTGCATCCAATTGAATGTTCTAATGTTTGTTAAGCTTAAGGGACTTAACTACGGAATCATCAGTCCCTAAACTTACAAACTACTTATGAACTACCTACAACTAAGGACGGCAGAAATATCCATGCCCGAGGTGGGATTCGAACCCCCTACCGTAGTGCAGACTATAACTGAAGCGCCTCAGTCCCCTCGGCCACCGCGGCCGGCCATCCAAGTGAAACAAGTAGCTTATTTTAATAAAATAACAATCTAGATCACTCGAAATATCATTTGTTTTTCGATTTCGACCACTGCAATGATCAGTCTCAGAATTTACAGCTTGCGGATGACAATTGCATTGCCCGAAATCGGTAAATAAATAATATTTCGTGCGATATTGACTGATATTTTTCCGAAATTCAGTCCACTACAGATCGCTGCTTCTCCCGATGACGTTGTTGTCTAAATTCATGTATCCTATATGTTCTTTCATCGCAATCAAAATAAAATAAAAAACTGGTTACTAATTTTGTAGTGTGATTAACCATCAAGTTTGATTTTCTTTTGAATATTTTGATTTTGAACGCTACAGTAATCCATGTTCATTTTATTACTGTCTTGGGATGTAAAATTTTTGGTGCGCGAGGCCGAAATTTTATAAAAGTCGTTCCTCAGTTTTATCAGAATATTTGTTTCAGAACTAACTAAATTTCGTATCATATTCATTTTGAGTGAGTGTGTTTCACTCAAAATGAATCAAATATTCTGCCAAGAACCGACGGAACAGTCTGTAAATACAATATCGTATTGTTTTCTACAAATACGTCTCATGTGTGAACATGAACAACTATGTAAAAAAAATGCTTCCACGAAATCTTATCGATCTGTATGTCACATTCTTAGTTGATCAGCACGACCACGACGCACCCCCCCCCCTTGGGTTAATAATATACACAACCGATAGAAAATGCATAGCACTTGTTTCTATGAATGTCTGTGCTACATACTGTAGTAGTTTATTCTGGATCGCATCCTCTCCACTTTAAGGTGCTCCTTCACAATAAAACTTCCTTCGGTTCTAAGTTTGGAATTACTCGATGCACAACTCTCTCACGAGGTTTCCAGAGATTACCTTGCTGCTTTTGTTAACTAGAAGTACTGCGATACAGAATAGTGTTTTCCTGTTCGATGGCCCTCGTGAAGACAATATTATCCCATACAAATTCTCAATCAAATGGCGTATCAAAGCAGCTTAGAGGCATGGAGCCAGATAAAAGCCATGAACAAGTTAGTAAATCTCGTCTCTGTGGCACAATATAATCACGACGCAGTGTAGACACTGTAAAGGTACATTCTAATACCTTCTTTATCGAACGAGATCCCAGGATCGTTACTGACTAGAGGTTTTTGTAGAAAGCCTTTAGCCCGGTAACTAGCGTAGTTTAATTTTGAGGAATGCGTGGATTTCTGAAAATGATCAATGCTACCACAACTCTTATGCCTCATGTTACAACAAATTTTTGTGTCCCGACTTCGTCGCCGCTTTTGTGTCCCAGCCTCGTCGTAGGTGTCGGTGGCCGAGTGGAACGAGACCGACACGCTGGTGCAGGTACGGAGGGGAGCAGCCAGAAACTATAAACACTCGAGTAAATTAGAAAGAGATATATTGCACAGAATGTAACAATACTTAACTTTTACATAGTACTGCAGAATGTTGATACATAGTTGTTAGAGGCCTGCCTAGTGCCTGTACAATAGCAAAGTCTTCACTCGTGCCTATCTGATTACGGAGGTCCTAACTCGTTGCTATCTCAGTCCGAAGTGCCAATGCGAAGTCCTTCAGTGGTGGCCACGAGCGGCGTTGTCCCAGAGGGCGCTCGTGGCTGTCGTCGTGAGAACGCCGCGCCGTGCGTGCATGACGGCGCGCGGCGAAAGTAAGTGGCGCGCACTTTGTACTTGTGCGACACCACACCCCTCCCCCCCAAACCGCCGCGCCGTCGTGGCGTAGGGCTGAGGGCCACGGCGACGGCACTGGGAGGAGGGCCTGGGCGGGGGCGTTACTGGTGGGACGGGCGTCGTAGCTGAGGCCGGGATCGAGACGCCGTCCGCGCCCCGGCATCCGCCTTGCGATCCTCCAGGGAACCCGCCGAAACCTGGGGAAGGGCGCCCGCCCCCGCCCAGAGGGAGCAGGTCATCTTCTTCTGAGGTGCGTGGCCCAAGCTGGGGGGGCCCGCACGGTCCCGGAGTCCCTCTCGGTGACGCTGTCGTCTGCGGCGGCGACAGCGGCGGCGACGACTGCGTCGGATGTACGTCGACGTCCATAGGGATCTCGTAGTCCGGGGACGAACGATGTGGCTGTGCTCCCTGGCGGTGAACTGGGTCTGGAATCAAGAAATCGGAGACAGGATCGCGCGGCCTGTGCAGGCGCAATTGGTTTGCGTGGCGCCGCAGCTCCGACCCTGTGGAAGAACGTACAATAAACATATTGCGCCCGAGCACGCGCTGAATGGTGCCCGGCAACCATGTCTTCTTGTTTCCAGCAAGCACCCTGTACAGCACCGGCGTAGAAACCTGAAAACGCGTAGCGCCATACGAACCGACTCGGTGCGTGGGAGGCTGCAGCAGGTGAAGGAGAGTGCGGTGACGGCGGCCGTGTAGCAGCTCGGCAGGAGACGGGCCGTCACGTGGCATGCACCGATACGTAGACAGGAAAATTTGAAGAGCTTGCTGCCTGGAGTGCTGACCTTTCATCTTCTCCATGTGAGACTTGAATGTTCGAACGAAACGTTCTGCTTCACCATTGGACTGAGGGTGAAAAGGTGCGGTGGTGATATGCTGAATGCCATTCACACGACAAAACTGTTGAAATTCCGCACTAACAAACTGAGGTCCATTGTCACTGACGATAGTTTCAGGCAAGCCTTCGATGCAAAACACTGATGTTAATGCACTGATTGTACTAGACGCCGTCGTTGAGTTCATGGCAATCACAAAAGGAAACTTGCTGAAAGCGTCTACAACAATTAACCAGCGCGTATTCCAGAATGGTCCGGCAAAGTCAATATGTAAACGTTGCCATGGTCCCTTGGGGCGTGGCCAGTCTGAGAAACGTTGCGGTGGAGCCGCCTGATGCTCCGCACAAACAGTACACTGTGACGTCATGTCCTCTATCTGAGCGTCCATACCAACCCAGGTACAATGACGTCTGGCCAGTTGCTTTGTCCTAACAATGCCCCAATGTCCTTGATGCAGGAGGCGTAACACTTCACGTTGCAGGGAACGAGGAACAATCACTCTTGCTTGGTCGTTGTCGGTATGCAACAACAGTACACCCTGACTTAAAGATAATGCATGACGTTGTGCAAAATAACGTCGAACCAGAGGCCGATCAATGTCTTTGGCTCTGGCAGGCCAACCAAAGCGAACAAAACGTGCTACCACACGTAAGTCTGCATCCGCAGCTGTTTCCTGTGCAACCCGACGAGAGTTCAAAGGAAAGTCTGCGACAGCGGAAGCATCTCTGGAGTCTATCTGACAACATGCCATTTCCGAAGAATCAAACGACACATCCTGGCCAACCGGAAGTCGGGAAAGTGTGTCCGCGTTGGCGTGTTTAGTGGTAGGTCGGCACAAAATCTCATACTGATAATTAGACAATATCAAGGACCATCTCTGAAGCTTTTGTGCCGTACGTGGCGGAATTGGCTTTGTGGGTGAGAACAACGACGTGAGAGGCTTGTGGTCTGTCAACAAATAGAATTTTCTGCCATAGAGATAATGATGAAACTTTGCGACGCCGTAAATGATTGCTAAGGCCTCCTTTTCTATCTGACTGTAATTCTGTTGCGTCGGCGTCAGTAGCTTGGATGCAAAGGCAATAGGACGATCGTGACATCCAATACGATGTGAGATTACAGCGCCTAGGCCGTACGATGAGGCGTCAACTGCTAACACTACAGGCTTCTGGGGGTCAAAGGGAATCAAACATGCATCACTGAGTAGTGCAGACTTTAAGTTGTCAAAGGCAACCTGACAATCTTTGGACCAAACAAAAGGAACATTCTTCCTACGTAAGTGATGCAGTGGAGCTGCAATCTGAGAGGCATTGGGAATAAATCTGAAATAATAGTTCAGCTTCCCCATTACTGCTTGCAATTCGTGCACATTCTTAGGAGGAGGCAAGTCTTTGATTGCTCGAAGATGTGACTGTAAGGGATGAATTCCTTGGGCATTAATCACATGGCCTAGGTACTCTATTTCAGTTTGAAAAAACGAACACTTTGCTTTATTGCAACGTAGACCTGCTGCAGTCAAAACTTTGAAAAGGCACTCCAGGTTTGCTAAATGTTCTTCAACTGTACGTCCGGATACCACAATGTCATCTAAATAGTTCGAGCAACACGGTACAGAAACTGTCAGCTATTCCAAGAAACGCTGAAAAATAGCGGGAGCGGAAGAACTGCCAAAGGGTAAGCGTTGAAATTGAAAAAGGCCCATGTGAGTATTAATGACGAAAAACTTTTTTGACTCGTCATCAAGTGGAATCTGTAAGTATGCCTCTGCTAAATCAATCTTGGAAAAGAAGCGAGACTGTCCTAATTTGTCCATCAGTTCCTCAGGTCTGGGCAGGGGGTAAGTGTCTACAATTGTTTGACTGTTGACAGTTGATTTGAAGTCCGCACAGAGACGAAGTTTTCCTGACGGCTTGGGTATAATTACTATAGGCGAGGCCCACTGACTCGCAGAAACAGGAGAAATCACCCCACTATCTTGCCAACGTTTAAGTTCTTCGGCAACTGTATCACGCAAGGCGATAGGCACTGGTCTAGCTTTACGAAACTTTGGAACTGCAGATTCTTTTAAAGTCACATGTGCCACGAAGTCTTTTGCACAACCTAGTTCCGGTGAAAACAAATCACTGTATTTGTCACACAATGCATTGATTTTATCCTGAGGCACTATTGACGAAATTTGAAGCACATCTCTTTGAATTGATAAACCAAACAAGTCGAATGCATCTAGTCCAAAAATGTTCTGGGTAGATTTGGCCTGAAGAACTACAAAAGAAACTGTTTTCGTAACACCTTGAAAAGAGGCAGGCAGGCTACACGTTCCTAGCACGGGAATATTTTCACCTGTATAAGCTGTTAACACTTGCTGTGACGGCGACAATTTTGGCGAACCCAGAAGTTCATACGTCTCTTTATTCATTAATGTGACAGAGGAACCAGTATCGAGCTGAAATTGCACAGTCTTATTTTCTATAGAGAGAGCAACAAACAGCTTGTGCTTCTGGCGCACGACCGGTGCGCGAATGTGGGCAACGTCTAATACATATTGTTTTCTGCGCTTGCGCGGGTTGCGTGCGGTAGGAAGCGGCGCATACGCGGCACACAGGGGAGTAACCACACTGTCACTAGATGACACTACCGCCGGATCGGCGTCCGCGCAATGCGAGGCTACTGCACTAAAATTACTTTGAGTAGCTACACCAATTCTACTGTCACTAGCTACACAGTACTGGGCACTATTACAGTTAGTAGTTGCAGAAGGCACTATTTTCACTACAGGAATGCACTGTTCATAGTCATTTTGCTTGTCCCGAACCCGTTTCCGTTGCACTGTTTTACGCGCTCGTTGGCGCTTGCTACGTGGTGCACTATATAGTTTTGCCATAGGCGCAGAACCACTTTCTTGCAATTGAGATCCAAGGAAAGCACTGTTCAATTCCACAGCCCGTATAACATTTACAGAATGAACCGTTCTCGCACTCTGCGAAGCACTGTTTCTAACGTTACTGTTCTGTGAGTTTTTAATTTGCATACACACAGACTGCACATGTCCCAATTTGCCACATTGATAACAGGTTGCTTTGCGACTAGGGCAATGAGCACGCTTGTGGCGAGACACACACTGGGGGCAAGATTTACGTACATTTTTCTGAAATGAGCGTTGGCGCCCGTTATGCAAATTACTGTGTCTAACACTACGGGGCGACCTTTGCGTCGCACTTTTACTCTGGCTACTGTTCACTGTCTGTTCAGCACGGCCGGTAGAAAAATAAGAATCACTAGTGCTATACTGAGAACTACGGCTAGGAAAGCGTCCGTTGCGGCGCACTGAATTTACACTATGGCTTTGCATTTCTACATCTGCTAAGTCAAAAGTATCATGCGCTTCTAGAAGCTGCAGTACTCTGTCTAATGAGGGGTCAGACTGTTTCAGAATTGCTGCTCTAATTCTGGGGTCCTGAATATTCTGCGTAATCGCATCCCTCAACATCACGTCACTATACGAAAGTCCACAAGAGCAAGTAAATTTACATTGGCGGGTTAAGCCCTTCAATTCCGTAATCCACTCCTGGTGTGACTGCTGCGGTAATTTTTTAAGTCTGAAAAATCGGTATCGTGCAGCGGCTACAAGAACTTTTCTCTCATAATGAGCATTCAGTGCATCTACAATTTGTTCAAAGTCTACATCACGAGGAGATGCGAGAGGGAAAAGTTTTTGCAATAGTACGAAAGTCTGGGGGCCCACAATCGATAAGAAAAGGTTCTTCACTCTCTGACCTGTAATTTGATGAGCCGCGACGAGTTCTTGAAACTGTGCGAAATAGTCGCTCCATTCTTCCTCACGTTCGTTGTACTGGCGGAACGTCGGAAGCGGTGCGGCGGCAGGTGTGGGCTGCTGATGTGACGACTGTTGTTGTTGGTGAGCAGCCTGTGTCGTCAACTGCGACACGGCCTGGAGAAGCTGGGTAATTTGCGCCGTCTGTAACTGAATAATTTCCATTAAGTTTGGGTTCGGGGTAGTGGCCATGATGACCGATTAGGCGCCGCGCATACAAGTAAATTATAACAAAACACAAATGCAATATGAAAGAGGACGCTCTGCAACAAAAAAGTCCACAAAATACGTAACAGAATATGTTCCCCCAAAAATCTTATAATAAGGGTGGGTGGGCGGGAGCAATTTTTGCGTGCTCCGACTGCTGCTGTCTGGCTGCTGCAAGCGGGCTGGTCCAAGGTTCTATCACTCCTCGTCGCCACTTTTGTGTCCCGACTTCGTCGCCGCTTTTGTGTCCCAGCCTCGTCGTAGGTGTCGGTGGCCGAGTGGAACGAGACCGACACGCTGGTGCAGGTACGGAGGGGAGCAGCCAGAAACTATAAACACTCGAGTAAATTAGAAAGAGATATATTGCACAGAATGTAACAATACTTAACTTTTACATAGTACTGCAGAATGTTGATACATAGTTGTTAGAGGCCTGCCTAGTGCCTGTACAATAGCAAAGTCTTCACTCGTGCCTATCTGATTACGGAGGTCCTAACTCGTTGCTATCTCAGTCCGAAGTGCCAATGCGAAGTCCTTCAGTGGTGGCCACGAGCGGCGTTGTCCCAGAGGGCGCTCGTGGCTGTCGTCGTGAGAACGCCGCGCCGTGCGTGCATGACGGCGCGCGGCGAAAGTAAGTGGCGCGCACTTTGTACTTGTGCGACACCACACAAATAACAAAAATGCTACATTCACAAGAGACACTTTTTGTAATCAATTTTTTATCGTGTGAACACGTTCTTGTATGTAAAAATTAAATAATGTGTTGAGTAGTTGCTGGTTAATCTATTGTTAAGGCAGCTTTATTTCCAAGTAATCTTCTTTAATGCTATGCTTTTCTATCAGACAGTGTTGTAAAAAAACAGGACTTCACAGCCCTGTCGAGCCACTATTCTCCTGGATGAGTAATCTCTCTTAACTTTACTCTCAGTATACAAAAATATCTGTGCAATAATCAAGTCGTTAATTATTATACTTTCGTTAGTTGTAGTGTTTGTCTTGCATGCTCCTTGTTTTCTAAGTATTTTCTATTTTAGGCACTGTTTTGGGCCATTAACTACGGAAATACCGAGGTAGTGAAAGTTCTACTTAAAGCTGGCGCTCTGAAAAGTATCAGCGATAAGGAATTCTTGCCCGTCGACCTTAGTGCCATTGCTACAGAGAAGGTAAGTTAACCACCTGCTGTACGTAAGGTACTTCAGATAATAGTTATTACTGTTCACTGTTTCCATTGTCAGAAATACCTTTCGCATACCTATTAATGTGAGAAGCTTCTCTCTCTCTCTCTCTCTCTCTCTCTCTCTCTCTCTCTCTCTATCTATATCTCGTTTCCTTATTCTTAAAGAGAGTGTTAACATCATGGTGATGTAAAATTCTATATATGAAGAAGATGCATATAATTAAATAAGAAAAGAAAACCAGAAACCTTCATCGCAAAACTTTAAAGTAATACGTTATCAGTTGATTCGTTCCCAACAACCTTTTAAACCGTTAAAGTCCAGTAGAATACTAGGCAAAACCGATAACTCTATAAACACATCTCGAAGTAGCCTAGTGCGCAGAAGTGTATTGCCGGCCGCGGTGGCCGAGGTGACTGAGGCGCTCCAGTCACGGTCAGCACGGCCACTACGGTGGGGGTTCGAATCCCCCCTCGGGCATGGATATTTGTGCCGTCCTAGTTCGTAAGTAGTTCATAAGTAGTTTGTAAGTTTAGGGATTGATGACCCCGTAGTTAAATCCCATATGCTTAACAAACATTTGAACATTTTTAGAAGTGTATTAGTGGAAATTCATTCATTTTTATTGCTAAATTAATGACAAGGCATATGGCTACATACCGCTTAAGGTACACTATATATATATATATATATATATATATATATATATATATATGCCTCTACGGGCCTCCACGGGCAGTGCTGGCGCTGATTCCAGCATCCATTCGATTGTACACATGCCGAATAATGTGTTAGGATGCATTATTCCACGCCTGCTCGACCTGTTCACGTAGTTCTGCAAGAGTTGTGGGTTGACGAGTCGCACGAGTCAGTTCAAATGGTCAAACGTTTGTATCCTAACGGACCAAACTTCTATGGTGATCATTCCTAGACTTACAAACAACTTGAAATAAATTATACTAAGGACAACACACACAACCATGCTCGAGGGAGGACTCGAACCTCCGACGCGAGCGGCCGCGCGTTCTGTAACGTGGCACTCCAGACCACGCGGCCATTCCCGCTCGGTACACGTGTCAGTTGTCGCCCCATCATATCCCAAACGTGCTCTATTGAAGACAAGTCCGAAGATCGTATTGGCCAGGGAAGTTGCTGCACGTCTTGCACAGCACGTTGAGTTTCACTCGCAAGCTATGGGCGACCTTTATCCTGTCGGAACAACACATCAGCTTCCTCTTTCAAGGGGTCTTACCACATTCTGCATGCACCAAACTCTGGACAGCGTTCCCTGCACAAACACCAAAGACGATCGAGAGTTGTAGCTCGTCGCATCCCGGACCACAAGGCCTGGGTTGGGGCCAATATATCTTGGACGAATACACTCAACGAGACAATGCTCGCCAGGTTTACGTAGTACACTATGACTTGCATGCATTGAGAATCTGCTTTCATCACTGAAGACCATGCCTCGCTATTCCATATTGCAATTAATCCTCTGACACCACCAGTCAAGCCGTGCACGTCTATGCTATGGAGTGAAGAGAAGATGGACTAGAGATATTTCAACTGAGGCAGCACGTCTAACTTTTGTGGCAATTCTTCGAAAGAACCATCCGTCACTCAGAAGGCGCCAATTTCTCCCTTCTAAACTCACTTAGTTGGCTGTAGGAAGCACAAGTGGGTCTCCGTTTCATGGTGCCCGTTTGCTTCACATGTTGATATCACACTAAGCGTTGCGGCTGTAAACATTCTCTGTTAAAGGGTACACAGATATAGTTCTGGCAGCTATGTCACTAAGCTATATCATGGCAGCCGACTTTGAAACTATTTATTAATAAAGAACAGTCTAGAATGCACTAATTTATTTCATTCAACTAGTTTGTCTTATTTAGACCATCTTCAGGAATTTGAGCAGTGGCGCACTAGAAGGCTCCCAGCTACCTGCCAGCTCCACAACATCGATGGAGACAAAATTCCTGAAGATGGTGTAAGTAAGACTGAAACTAGTTGAATGAAATAAATTAGTGCATTCTAAACTGTTCTTTATTAATACATTTAAATAGAGTGCTGTTGACCCAAAAATAGAGAAACGAAAATGTTTCCAAAAATATGTTTTGAAACTATTATCAATTCATCTGCTGTCCCCCAGGTGGCATCTGCCGTCATCTGATCAAAATCGACGTCATATTTCCATGTTTACTGTTTTCTTTCTCAGCAGTCTAGATCAATAACCAATAATAGTGTTACGTATAGATCAAAAATGGATAATAGCGTTACACACTCTCCGAAGGGGTCAGATCGCGTTCAATGGGTGTGCAGCCCCATGATTTTCATAGAGAACGGTTGATTTGTCGGGTGGATGTCTTTCAGTGCCAAACGTTCCAACAGCGAAATATTTGGGAATTAACTCCCCATGAAAGGGGGTGGTTCCATTGTGTCCTATTTTGCCCCCCGTTTGGGCTTTTGATGTCTGTTTTGAACGGCTGGGTGCCTAAAGTGTTGCTCTAGGTCTCCCATAATAAAGATTTTAACGCTGGGTGTCGCACTTATGACCTCATCGCAGAACCGTTAAAGGAGGAGTGAAAAGTCGATAATAGGGTGTGTGATGGCCTTCCCATCCTATGACACGTCTCCAGTGGCGTTGGTCACGACTGTAGTGAAAGTTTTTGCCAATGTGAGATCAAAACTGTTCAAATGTTTGTAAATCTAAGGGATTTAACTACGTTGGTCATCATTCCCTAGCAGGGCCGTATTTAGGGTATGCGACACCTCTGTACAGTAATTTATTTTACGACGTCCTCTCTGGCATCTGGTATTCAAACATTTCTTTTTATTTTATTTTGTTTTGTTTTAATCATCTCTGGATATGCCACTGCTATCAACAAAACAACCTGAATTTTAAAATTTATTGCTGTAATTGAAACTCTAAATAATGATGGTTCAATTAAAATTAAAATAATAATTAAAAATATATTTCGATGGCGAAATTTTGCCGCCCTGTGCAGCTGCACATGTTGCATCTGCCTAAATACGGCCCTGGTCCCTAGGCTTACAAACTACTTAACTAAATTATCCTAAGGACAACAAATACACACATGCCCGATGGAGGACTCGAACTTCCGACGGCGAGCGGAGGCGCGCTCTGCATCAAGACTCCTACGATGGCTCAGCCACTCCAGCACGGCAATGTGACATCATTAACCCACCTTAAACTTCACATGAAATTCTGAGATCTAGACTTTACTCCGAATACGTCCAAATCCTGATTTCTGATGCGTTGTCGAGCACAAAGGTGGTGTATCCGGGCGCTACGTTTTTGAAACATTTCCGAGACCATTGTAGACGTCTGTGAGCCAAATTTCACAGCCTTTCAAATCACTGTGGGAGACAATTACAGGGTATCGAAAATGTGCGCGTTTATTTGGATCTGCAGTGATAATCAGGCGCCGTCAACGGAGTTACATTAGAAAATGGGACACTAAAAGTAGGAGATGAGGTATACTATATGGCCACCAAAGTAAGTGGCGATGGCCGAAAAAAAGAGGATATAAATGCACACTTTTAAGTCAGGAAATGTGAAAATTAGCACTTTGTTATACCGAATACAAATTTAAATATTAAGAAATATTTCCTGGAGGTATTTATCTCTAATGTAGTCTGAAAGGTGCACGAAAACAGTTCAAACCATAAGAGAATATAAGATTTTGAAAGTTGGAGTTACATAAGAATGTTGAAGATTCGAGGGTTGTATCGGATGTTGATTCGAATTTGGAAGTACAGAAATTCATGGTAGAACGTGAATCGAAAATGTGTTGGTAGGAGATATACAGAGGCATCGTGGTATCGCAAGTTTTGTCATGGAGGGAATTGTGAGTGCAATTGACTATAGAGAGATACCAAGCTTAATGGGGGACAACAGACCACACATGAGACTTCAAATAATAGCCTACAGATTAGTCTTGTGTATTTCTCGAACAAACTAGTTCGGAAGAGCGCTCCCACAGGCGAACTACGCAAACTAGTTCGCAGATCCCTCGCCTCTTAGTTCGTCCGCTCCTTTTCCGAAGACTGACGGAGAACAGCTTGAGCACGCGAGATTCCCTTCTGCCAGTTAACGTCATTTCGAGCTGGGATGCAGGTCAGCTGTAGTTTCATAGTTCACTACCATAGTAGTAATATATTTTGTTGATCACTTCCAAAACTTTATAAAAATTAAAAAGTCATTTATAAAAGTGCTTTTTTATTCACGAAAATAGACTTATTTAGCATATTTTGTAGGTTTATTGTTCCTTCAATGACCTATTAAATCAATAAAGAAATCCATTTAAAAAATAAAATACTACGAGTATTCTGTATGCAAAGTAGTTGAATACCATTGTATCACCCATTCGTGTAAATAACTGGTTTATTTGCTTAAGCATTTGATGTCTAATTGCCCAAAAATACGGGTAATAGCACACGCTTGGGCAACACTGATCACTATATAAAAAAGCTGTCATAACAAAAGAAAGAGCTCTTTTAGTAGCAAAATCCAAAAAGAGCGACATACTTCGCGGCCGAGCTGCGAACTAAAAGGAGAGCTAACGGTCGCGAACTAAAATATACGCGATCTGCCGCTAACTAAAATATGCCCGATCGGTCGCGAAGTAAAATATGCGCGATCGGTCACGAACTAAAATATGCGCTATCGGTCGCGAACTAAAATATGCGCGATCGATCGCGAACTAAAATATGTGCAATCGGTCGCGAACTAAAACATGCGTTACCGGTCGCGAACTATTATGCCAAACGTATCTCGCTTCTTAGTTCGTTGGATTCTTTTTCGAAGACCGACGGCCGATAGCGAGAGGGCGCGCAGCAAAATTAAAAATCACGTGTTTGCCTTCTGCTGATGAGAGCCATTTCGATGTGAGCTTCTGCCTGCTAGATTACATAGTTCAGGGCTACAAAATTTCTGTTTTGAAGTATTCTGCACTCTGCAATATCTGACTAATATATTCCATAATGCCAAGATATAGAGATAACTCTAAGCTTAGACGCGAGAAATTATCCACAAACTGTTTCTTTTGATTTGCGTGATATCGTTAGCGGCTCACGCAGCAAGCTCATGAAGCAGCTAGTTGGGGGAACTTCTCCCTCCACCTGCATGCGCAGACCACGCTGCTCAGCCGTCACTGGGAGCGGACGAACTAAAAGAACGAACTAGTTCGCGTCTCTGCCGCGAACTAAAGTGAGCGCTCCCGATCGCGAACTATTATGCGCAAGTCTACTACAGATCAGGTCGTGTTTGTGGTTCGTTGTCGTGGTGACGGCATCGATCGCCTGATAGCACAAGTCTCGGGTCTCTCCTGCTGTCGAAAACGTCTTGAAACTCCCTACTAAAAATGCTGCTTAGAAGTCTGGCAAGGGAGAACAAAATTCTGGCGCACAACTCCAGGAACATAAAAAAGACACATTCGATTCTACTTTTCTTTCTTTTTCTGGTCTGGTGGAGTTGGAAGTATTCCACTGGCTTGACGCTTGCTTGGTTTCAGGATTGGGGACTTTCAGTATGTTAATTAGGACATCAAACAGACTATTCAAAAAGGTTTAATCTCTCCCCTATTTTTTCGTATTAATTCCGTAACATTCCTGGACTATTAATACTACGAGGGGAGGAGATGTCTCCTGAACAGCACGTTGCAAGGCATCCCAGACAGATGTGCCCAATAATGTTCATGTCTGGATAGTTTGCTGGTGTGTTGCATTGTCCTGCTGGAATTGCCCAATGCACAATGGTCATGAATGGATGCAGATGATCAGTCAGGATGAGTACGATTGTGTCACCTCTCAGAGTCGTACCTAGACGTATCAGCGGTCCCTAATCACTCCAACTGTACACGCCCTACACCATTACTGAGCCTCCACCAGCTTAAACAATCCCCTGGGCTTATGAAAGATGAATGAAGTTGACTCCATTCCCGTACTCGTCCATCCACTTGATACAATTGGAAATGAGACTCATCAGACCAGGCATCATGTTTCTAGTCATCGATCGTCCAAAGTCGGAGATGACGGGCCCAGGCGAAGCGTAAAGCTCTTTGTCGCGCAGTCGTCCAATGTCTGTATTGACGGACCTATGCGAGGCGTAAAGCTTTGTGTCGCGCAGTCAGCAAGGTTACACAGGTGGGCCTTCATCTCCGAGAGCCCATGTCAACGACGTTTCGTTGAATGATCCGCACGCTGACACTTGACGGTCCATCATTGAAATCCGCAGTAATTTGCGGAAGGGTTACACTTACGTCACGTTGAGCGATTCTCTTCAATCTTCGTTGGTCCCGTTATTTGCAAGATCTTTGTCCGGCCGCAGCGATGTTCGAGATTTGGTATTTTACCGGATTCCCGATACGGGAAAATCGCTACATCGTAGATTCCGTGACCCATCTCTTGTACGCCCACTATAACACCAGGTTCAAAGTCACTTAAATTTTGATAACCTGCCATTGTAGCAGCAGTAACCGACCTAACTCCTGCGCCAGACACCTGTTGTCTTATACAGGAATTTCCGATCACAGCATTGTCCTCTGGGTGTTTACATATTTCTGTGTTTGGATAAGCATGCCTATACCAGTTTCTTTGGCTCTTCGGTGTAATAACCACCCTGTCAGGAATTACTGTCACGGCAGTATATAAACAACCGAATGCCATGTGGTATAATTTCCCCACTACCTGCTACACCTCACCCTGGAATTTAGACAGAGGCCTTTAACAGCTACCATGCTATCTGGGGATACAAAACAAATGATCTGAACGGAGACGCTTTTGCAACTTGGATAGAATATCACCATCACCGCGAAGCATACGACCAAAGGACTTTAAAACCTTTTACTCAGCTCTATGGCAGACCGATAAAAACCTAGATCTCTGTATTTTAATAACTGATTAACAACGGACTCCAGTACCCCACACAAGAAAGTTGATAGACATCTCCGCTGGATGCCAGCGACGTTAGTAAACTATCCGCGCTTTGTTCGTGTTGTTATAGGAGCAGCTAAACACAATATGCCACGTGGTTTCAGGAAGGAATATTTACCCTGTTAGAACCAGGAGACGGAAGACCTATGTAAGAAATACCAAGCTCACAGTGACCCAAATATAAGTAACAAGGTACTCCAGTCTCTTAAGAGCCAAAGAAGAGAAAGATTGGAAACTACCAAAGAAGTGGACTTCGCCCACTCAAGCGGCAAAGCATGGCCCATAGACTCGGAACAGCACCAAAAATTATCCAGAGATAACCGCATCGCAGATTGTACAACAAATCAAGTCATGAGCATACAAATTCCCTATGGACAGCAGCAACACAAAAAGGATACAAAAAGAGTTGAAAACCATAGATGCCACCCTTAACTCCCCTTTCAATGACAGTGAGATTGAGAAACCCAGAAGAAGCCAAAGGTAAGGAAAGCAGCAGCGCATGATGGAGTGTTCCCAGAATTTATCATCCACCGTGGAAAAAATGGAAGGAAATGGCTACATTGATTGTACTCAGACTGTTTGTGTAAGGGTCAAGCACCAGCCGATTTTAAGATATCAAAAACACTCACAATCCTCAGGAACGGCTCATTTGCAACTGGATTTATTGAACAGTTGTCAATGGAGTCCCTTCCTACCAAGCAGGCTTCAGGCATATATTAAAAAATATAGAATTAAAAGCTTAATCACATTTTTGCGAAGCGTTAAGGGGTGGGAACCACAAAAGTTATTTTATGAACCAAGAGCCACGCAGATGAATAAAAGGAATACTTAAAAGAACAAAATAAAAAACTGTAACTGTATATAATACTGTTTACGGACTAATTGTGTGCCTGTCCCCTGCCCTCGTCTATTGCTTCTAAATAAACAGAACTGCGATCCCACTGGCTGGAGAGCAGTGTGTTGTTATGCGGCAACTTTGTCATAGCATTGTTTTTCAAAATAGATTTTACGTGAGATTAACTAATTTTACATACAAATATACTTTTCCTTTATATTCGAGGATTTTTGTAAAAATAAATGTATATTCCTTTTCTCCATGATTTGTAACGCCGTCATATAGCTGACTCAGTGTATCCAAGCTATTTTTTAATTGTGATTTAAGTCTTGTGTTTCTTGTTTTTAGGCGAAATTCCTCTTATAGCCATAAACGAAATTACCCTTATTTTGGGAAATCATGTTTTCATTTTAAACGGAAAAATGCCCTTTGTCATAATGCAAAATGTTTTCAAAATTGTCTTTGTGGATTGTTAACAAGCATCATGTTCCGGACTTTTGGTGAGCTAAAAATTTACTTCGCCACGGGATTTTTTTTACACTTATTTACTAACACTCTTTACTGATTTCTTTGATTGTGTATGCTTTACATTAGTGGTTTTCTGTTTATGTACTATGGTTTGTATGTTTTCATTTAATGTCGTATTTATGTTTATGTATTTTTAACAGATTATCTGATGATGGTCCACGTAATGAAGATATTGTATGAACATAACATATAGTGATCAGTCAGCACCTGTTGCATATACTGTGTTAAGCAGAATGGTCGCATGCCTCATGTACGACTTTAAGTAGTTTTTGGAATGGCTATTACTAAAGCAACGAACTTTTCACCCAGAAAAAGGCTAGTATAACCGTGGACGAAACTTTGGTTGCTTTGGTAATAGCTATTTTTACAATTATGACGTGGTACAACACCCAGAAAACGTTAATACCAACTGATTCTGGCCACGGTAGCCTACGCAATTATTTTAATCAGCACATCTCAAATTCAGATTTTACGAGAAAATTTTCTGTAGAATAAACTTTTAAGTTCATTTGACACGTTTTTCTAGTGCTGTTTCAAGATAATCTTACTAGTTTATTGTAAAATTTTAGGAATACAGCAGTGAAGGCCTAAACTTAATTTTATATGTTCGTTATGTGACAAGTGTTTTGAAAGAATTTTAGAAGTAATTGTGATCTTCCTTCGACAGATGGTTAAATTCTTCAATAACGATACCAATAACAACAATAAAAAACTTAGCAGCATCAAACGTAATGGTTTAACAATCAATAAGGAGCTCCCAGCCTTCCTCGAAAGTAACGAAACATTGATGAAGGGGCGAAGAGTGAATCTGACTGATTTAATGTAAGTATTAGTTGATGAAAATTAAGCAACTTCTTGGTACTTTTATGAAATATGTTCACGGTCAGAATTTATAAACATAATGGTGAATTTTAATTTTATAAATAAAATGCTACAACCGTTAATATTACAACAGATTTTCATTACTAGTTTCGGTAACAATATTACCATCCTTTATGCACCAGCTCCACCAAAGAGACTGCTTACATCACACTTGTGCGTCCTCTCCTGGAGTACTGTTGCCCATTGTGGGACCTCACCAGGTGGGACTGACTGAGGATATTGAGAAGGTTCAGAGAAGGGCAGCTCGTTTTGTTTTATCACGTTACGGGTGGAGGGGGGGGGGGCGTCACGGAAATGTTGCACGAATTGGGGTGGAAATCATTAAAAGAAAGACGTTATTCATTGCGGCGTGATCTGTTTGCGAAGTTTCAATCACCGACTTTTACTTCAGAATGTGAAAATATTTTGCTAGCACCCACCTACTTAGGGACACATGACCATCCCAATAAAATAAGAGAAATCAGATCGAAAACGGAACGATTTAGATGTTCTTTCTTCCCGCGCGCTATTAGAGAATGGAACAGTAGAGAAAAGTTATGAAAGTGGTTAATGAATCCTCTGCCAGGCACTTAAATGTGATTTGCAGAGTATCTAAGTAGATGTGGATGTAGAAGGAAGTATTAAAGGAACACTATTTCGTGGCCTATGGGCATGTTACCGCTGTGTTTCAGTATAGATCGACATCTGACCTATTCATATGTAAATGTAATAATTTCATATATTTCATATGCAGGTGTAATAATTTTTATTTTCGGCAATATACATCACAACAGCTCTTATTACGTATGTACCGTATGTCATGTCGTTCACCTTTGCCAGTGATTATTCCTGCCTAGCAATACCTTTGTACATTATCAACTGTCAATCAGTGTATGTTACCAAAAATTACTTCAGTACGATAATGAAACACAATTCTACAGATTGAAAGATGGCCTCAGCAAGATAGAAGAACTGAAAAGGCGGTTCTACCAGCAGTATGAAACTATCTACTACCTGCGGCTTAGGCTGGACAGTGTGCCAAAGCAGCAGCAGCAGCAGCAGCCGGTGTCAAAACTGGCCGTCACTAAGAAGCTGGCCGCGCAGGCCAGGGAGGCTCTGACGGCGGCCGAGTGCGTCTATCACAACCTCAGGTTTCTCCATCACTTCACAGTGCAGGTAAGAACAAAACTCGCCTAAAAACAGCCATTTTATATTACAGATTCTCTGACGCCAGATATTTGTGAATGCTATTATAAATGACACAGGCCAAAAAAAGGTTTGCATCACCTAAAAAACAAAAGTTGTATGGTTTTCATGATTTCTTGACAAACAACATTCAACGAATCACTTATTTAGTAGGGTAAGTGGACCAGTTATCGACATCTTAAGGAAAATTTTCAAATGTTTGTATAGCTTATGGGACTTAACTACGGCGTCATCAGTCTCTAAACCTACAAACTACTTATGAACTACCTTATACTAAAGACGGCACAAACATCCATGCCCGAGGGGGGCTCGAACCCCCTACGGCGAACTGTCGCGCGCACCGCAACACGGCGCTGCAGTACGCACGGCTTAATCCGCCGCGACGACATGTTAAGGAGATTCACATTAAATACCATGTGTAACTCCTATTTAATTGTACAATATTGGTTGTAACTTATTGTGACAAGCCACATAATTCCATCTGGTTTCGTACTGATACGAGTATGTCGTTGTAATACCAATCAGTTCAATTTAAAATAATTACATTTATAGTATGCACTTTTCGTAGCAGTGATCGGCAGTGGAAAACATACCGAGACCCTGTTATCGGCACTCAATCGTACTATTTATCGCCAATGGGACGTAGATTTCTATTTATAAATGACGGATCTATTTAGCGATTAAATGCGTATTTTAAATGTGCCCTAGTAGCGTAGGGTGACCGGTTCCAGAATCAAAATATGGGACATATATGGATACTGAAGATTGCAAAAACAAATGTCATCAGCATGACTGTTATCCGTTAAAGCTTGGCGTCAGTCATTAACACACACATAAACGCGCAAATTATTGTACATACAGTATAGGAAGAAACAAAGCCATTGTTTCTTTCCCCTCCTCCTTTCACCCCAAAGCTGACGTGTCGTATTTGTTGGTTTACGTATTTACGTCTCTAGAAATCACTTCTTTTTAGTACTGTATGTTGTGTGCAGAAAGTATTACTTTTGAGTATAAAAAAATTACCACAACATGAAAAGTACTTAATTTCTGAAAGAACACGAAACCAACGGGACAAACTTACGAATTTGGGGTTTTTGAGACAGGAAAAGATACATACATGGCAATCGCATTAATCAAGACGCACCAATTCAAATGCAATACAAAAACTTACCACACATACTAGTACAACAGAAAGCGCAATAAACAACATTACTAATTAAAGAACGATGTTATTGTTTTATAGTTGTCACATGCTACTGTTACTTAAAGGAGTTTGGTATTTTCTAGGATATTTTCATGATAAACATTGTTATAATTATTTCCTTTGTACATTAACGCTGTTCTTTTCACCCGTCAACAAAGTATTTATAGTAGAGAACATTTTTTTCTGCAGCAATATTAAGTGCCAGGTAAACTCCAGTAAAGTTTTAAGACTTTACTGAACAGACTTCCAAAGAAGAGGATATTTGAGATGAACACAGCACTTGAAATAAATAAGATCATTTCGCGAGATAATCGATTAACGTCTCGTGAAATGAACTTTAAATGTCAAAGAAATCAGTCTCTTTCAGCACGGTATCTTCTAGCAATGAAATGATTAATGACTGAATTCTTACAGCTGGAAAAGATAAACATGTCATGTGAAAGCTTTACGTAGTACCAACCAAAGCAATTAAAAAAATCGTGCCTTATTCCCTTTGATTTCTTTACTGTTTGATTATGACCACATTTGTTTTCCATTTGGTCATGCTGTACATTATAATATATGGGGCGGTTAGTAAAAAACGGGACATTATATGTCCCGTATTTACTTTGTCGGGACATCGGGACACTTAGGCTAAATAAGGGACGATCCCGTAAAATACGGGACCTCTGGTCACCCTACCCTAGCGGTCTAAGACGCTTCGCTGCGGGGCGCGCGGTTGCTCGCCGTCGGGGGTTCGAGTCCTCCCTGGGGCATGGGTCTGTGTGTTGTCCTTAGGTTAGTTTACCTTAGTTTAAGTAGTTTGTAAGCTACGGATTGATGATCACGCAGTTTGGTCCGATAGATTTACAAACATTTGAACATTTGAATTTTTTTTAAAGTGCCGACTGCTCAGACAGTGGCGATTACTGATACACTTCCATTTCACTTTTCTTGAGGTGGGCCCATTGTATAGCTGTAGCAGAGCAGACGGGCTCAGAGCACACTTTTGATTGACAGCTCAAGGGCACCCCCTGCCCCCTACCTGCGCTCTCACTAACTGCCGCTCTGGACTACACTATGCACACTCAAGGTGCCTCTCTGAGAATACTTCTCCCCAGATCTGGAAGGGACTCATACCCTGGACCTATTGATTCCAGACCCTCTTAGTGGATGGGGCTTCAAATTTTCAACTATCAATTAAATTGCAGGAAACTGGTAAATTTTACTGGTATAAATTTCAAAACTGGCAGGAAATGTGGAAGACAATTGTCTTGAGTTATCTCTCCTCCCCCCTTTCTTGAAGATAGTATGCCACTGATCTATCCGGGACTTAAACCGTAGACCTGCTGATTCCAGACCCCACATACTTGAATTGCACTAGATGTGGGCCACCCATCATATGACCCGCGGGCCACAATGTGGCCCATGACTACGCAAAACTCGGCCCTCCATAGCCCAAAGAAGATTTTTCTTTGTTTGAGTCAAAGCAGTAAGTGAGCTCAATGTTTTAAAAATTACTTGCTTTGTTGACTGCGCATATACTATAGACGAGTTAACTGAATGAGCAAATCAGCAACGCACATACAGATTCATTCTCCGTTGGGGGATATAAAAAACTTTATGACTAGCAAATGATAAACTGTCAGATTTTCGGAGAATTAACAATAGTTGACGTAACTACTAAATATCTCGTCGACCTAAATGTAAAATCTGCAAGGTAAAAATATATGGACATATTCCAGTTTTTATTATAGAGGTTATCTTGATCGAGAAACAGGTAAGGGAAAGACTGCGATCATTGGGAGACTTAAGAAGGGTGAAACTTCCTATTTTACCTTTAGGTCTGTGTTTTTTTAATGTTTTATATGTGCATCACACTTATATGGTGGTGTACACTGACGGTTCGAAACAGGGTGATTCCGTCGGCTGCTCTGTCGTTTTCCCTGACCATGTCATCCTGATTCGTCCTCCTGAGAATTATTCAGTTTTCTCAGCAGAGCTTTATGCGATTCTGAAGGCACTGGAGCTGATCAGAAGAGATCGGGGTAAACGGTTTCTTCTCTGCTCCCACTCTCTTAGTGCGCTGCAATCGTTATGTGAGTTATATCTAGTTGTGACGTTGTTGCAAGATATACAGGACGAACTGTTGCGGGAAGCAGGTCACGTTTAGTTGGGTGCCAGGACATGTTGCAATTCCGGGTAGCCGCGGCGGCCGAGCGCATTGAGGCGCTATGCTGCGATACGCGAGGCCGTTCACCGTCGGGGGTTCGAATCCCCCTTCGGGCATGGATGTTTGTGTCGTCTTTAGTATAAGTTACTTCATAAGTAGTTTGTAAGTTTAGGGACTGATGACCCCGCAGTTAAGTCCCTTAAGCTTAACAGACATTTTGATTTTTGAATTCCGGGTAACGAAGAAGTCGATCGGGCCGCCAAAGAGGCCTGCCGAGACAGTGTTGTGGCACGGTGCCCTATTCCTCTGCAGGGTCTCCCTTCCTTGTTGCGGCTGCGGTCTCTGCAGCTGTGGGAGGGGGAATGGCTGTGAGTAACGGATAACAAGCTGCGGTTGCTGAAGCCCACTACCCGTCCGTGGCGATCCTGCCGCCGGCCCCGCAGGCGGGATGAGTTCGCCATTACCCGGGCACTGTCCACTTACCCACGACTTCATCCTCCGACGAGAGGAGCCCCCGATATGTGATGCCTGTGGCGTACAGATTACTGTACGCCACATTTTAATAGAGTGTATTTTATATCGGGCGCAGAGATCACAGGCGGATCTTGGGTAGATTTGCCACATATTTTAGATGATAACGAGGCGAGTGAGTTAAAATTTTGTGAAATTCCTGGACTCTGGCCTAAGCTTTTAGGCTGAAGGTTTTAGTGTGTTGAAGAGCGGTGGGATGATACTTTCCCTTCCTGCAGCCAGTCAGCTTTAGTCATCTGCTGTGTCAATTTAACTTCTTCATCCACATTCTACCTTTTAGACAAAGTTACATTTTTGTGATTTGACTCATCTTCCTTGTTTCCTGAGGTACGCAGGTTTTGTCTCAATTTGTTGAATCCTGCATTTGTATCGTCTTTTACTCATATTTCAAAGGACCTTACTAACACTAGCCTCAGCTACATTATGCCCGAGCGCTGAAAACCTCGCTGTTGCGCGCCCTCGATGTAACATCATCATCATCATTGGGAGACACTCGCTAAGCGAAATCGAGTAACACTCCTTCTACAAGTACGTATTTTTGCTGTAAACTTCTAGAATAAGATTTTAATAAACCAAGAGCCCTGTATGATAATGTTCCAAAATTCTTTCCAAGTTAAAATTGAAGACGCCTTGTTACACCTACAGATGGAGTTGATTGAACTTAGGCTACTAAAGTCGTCTTCAGAATGGACTAATAGGATTTTATAAAATTGTATCCTGATCAATGTCTCTACCTAGTTAGTAGTCAATAGGTTGCCTAATTTGGAACCTCACATATCTGCGAACAGTGTTTTTTTTTTTTTTTTTTCACCAACGAAAACTTTATAATATCAACCGATGCCTTCGCTAACAGGCAGTCATCTGAATGGATTTGTCAGAATTAATGACATCGAATACATTTGCAAATATCAATGAACTGTTACAATAAAAAGCAAAAAAATGTTGTAGTACTTGTCTCGTGAAGTTCTCGATTTAACTGTTTCGTTTCTTATTAATTTTAAGTTTCACTTTAAGTTTGCAGTATTCTGATGTAAATACTTTTTGACTGTCTAGCTAGAAATAATGTTTCATTTCCATTGGTTTACCTTCTTAACGATACCTTTTTTGATTTGGCCCACCACAGTAATAAAAGTTCATTATGTGGCCCACTTAGAAACGAAGCTGGACACCTCTGCACTAGGTATTTACAAATTGATTGAGTTATAGTCTTAATATAACTGTACATTGCATGTACGTGACAGAAGTGTTGAGAAAGACTAAATATAAATCGACATCGCACCTGCAGAGAAAATGAGTCTCTGCGTGGTACATTACAGCCACAAATACCAGATACTACAAACACAGCTATTTGTGTCTGGAATGTTAACACGGCGTCAGTACAGCTTCCTGTAAATATCATTTACTCCTGGTTCTGAACAACTCGATGAGGCTATTATCCATGCACCTAGTATTTTATCTGTCAGAACTATAGTTGTTTTTCCTATGTTCGAGGGTCATCCGGAAAGTAGTACACGTTTGGGATTAAAACAAAAATCTAGTAAATATTAGCAAATATTTTAGTTTTAATCGAAAGAATATACATTTAACTGCGTCTTTACATAGTTACCATGCAAATTTAAACATTTATCATAACGTATGACGTGATTTTGGTTTACAGAGTCATTTTCGTCCACCGCCAATTTATGAACCCGCGAGAACTCGCGCCTTTAAAAGTTACGCGATCGGTCGCGTGTATAACATTTTGCTGACAGTCGAAGAACAGTTTGGAATGTACTTAATATTGCAAATAAGTATTTATAAGAAAACACATATTTGATTATTTAAAATTGGTAAAATGCCGATTGTTTTAAAATTACTGTGAGCAAAAAGCTCACAGCGCGAGTGCTCGTGGGTTAAGATGCGTAGTCACACAGTCTTTCAGCTCTCCATCACTTTCGAATTTCTTTGCCGTCAAATTTCATCAGTTGCAACCAGTGGCGCACCCATGTTTTGGTCCTGGGTGAGAGGGGGGCTGTTTTTTTTTTAAATAAAGCTACTGAATTTATTAATTGTAAAGGGTTCTTATCATTCGCTATCAGAAATATAAGAAGCTCATCGATGTTGTTATTGTTTAATTAACATGAAACCCTATGTGTAAAAATTGAACTAAAATACCACTGTGTTTGTTCGTAGTTTCTTGCGTCCTTCATAAGATTCCACTCGGTGACGCCGCTGACCTACTAAGCAGCGGGTCGCCGCATACGAACAATCGGATCGTAACTTCAGCATATCAGTAACATTAGCGGCAGTATAAAGTTGGTCGCGGCGACATTAAAAACCGCTCGCAGTAACAGCAGCACACGTTCTCAGTGACGGCTTCACGTTGGTGACCCATTGTCACATAACGTGTGCTTGGCAAATTATAGCTACTTTGTGATTTATTGCCGGCCGCGGTGGCCGAGGGGACTGAGGCGCTTCAGTCACGGTCTGCACAGCCACTACGGTCGGGGGTTTGAATCCCCCCTCGGGCATGGATATTTGTGCCGTCCTAGTTCCTAAGTAGTTTGTAAGTTTAGGGACTGATGACCCCGTAGTTAAGTCCCATAAGACTTACAAACATTTGAACATTTTTTTTGTGATTTATTACATGTGTATTATTTCACATTCCCGGTGCCGGCCTTTTTAATAAAAAATAGAAACAATGAAAAACAATAATAAAATAAAAAAATCTTTGGGAGATGCCGGGGAAGGCTTCAGCCCCATTACCCACCCACCCCCCCCCCCCCCCTCCCCAGTGGTTGCGCCACTGTTTGCAACTCGCCGATCTTTCTTCACAAAGTCGTCAATTGATCCGAGCAGTTGGTTAGTAATCACAGTTGGCCGCCCCGAACGCTCGTTATCATGTGTTGTCTCTTGCCAATTGAACTTACGACACCAGCGCCGAGCAGACGACTCGTCCATACCATTGTCTCCATACACTTCCTTCAGTTGACGATGACTATCGATTCCTCACACATTTATTGCGTTCAGAAACCTGATCACAGCCCTAACTTCAAAACTGACAGCTTTCTCTAATAGTCGCAAACAGTCAATGCGAACGGCACTTAACGTTACACACAGACAGCAAACAAACAACTGAGAGCGATAGGTCCATAGAATTAGATCATATCTGGCTGTTTCTCTACTTACTAGCGCTTCATACGGCGCAAACGGGTACTACTTTCCTGACGACCCTCGTATCTCCATTCAATCATGTAGTGCAATCGTTTCTTCACAGTTTTGTTTTTATCGTGTCACTTTCTCGTATTTCTAATCGTCAGTACTGTGGATGATATTTGTATGCACGTCCATCCCCCCTATCCATCAAGTCTCTCCTCTTTCCTAATTCAATTTTTCAAAAAATGTTCAAATGTTTGTTAAGCTTAAGGGACTTAACTGCGGGGTCATCAGTCCCTAAACTTGCAAACTACTTATGAACTACCTTATACTAAAGACGACACAAATATCCATGCCCGAGGGGGGATTCGAACCTCCGACCGTAGCGGCCGTGCAGACTGTGACTGGCGCGCTGCAGACCGCTCGGCCACTGCGGCGGGCTCAGTTTTTCTCCATCAAGATTATTTGTGTCTCTGAGCCATTGCCCATTTGTCTTCTCTGCTGGCTGTGGTCTGCTCGACTTACGAGACAAAAACCAACTACCGAGAGCGCAAATCGAATTAATACTGCCGCAAAACACTCGAAATTTTCATTACCGAATTGCTAACTGAACTTCTTTTGGAGTACACGAAGCACACGAAGCACGCAAGTCCTAAGTATTAAATAGATGGAATAATTTACTTACGCGTCTTTATCTCTAGTTACGCATCTTTATCTCTTTCAGTTGGTGGATACTAATACACTTAGAGTCACTGAATCATCTTAAATAATCGATTTGTTGGGAAGACTATGACTTCGATCTCTGTAGAAAAACATACTGTGTGTGTGAGGTCGACGGTCCAGACGTGTTCAAACTTTCAGACTCAAGTTTTGTTCATTATAAGAAAACAAATAGAGCTCGTGCAAGCCCAAATGCAGCTGACCCTGTAGTTTTTTATTCAGAACACAGCTGATCGCCTCTTAGAATACAAGCACCCAGTATGCTATCGAAATGTTTACATTTCTCCTCTGTGTCAATTATATACCTTACTGCAAGGGTGGACAGATGGGCTAATGCGCTCACCCTGGGTGCCCACAGGCACTGCCAGCATACAGTTCCTCCACCGCCTCCCTGCTAAGGCTATGTTTATAGCCCGCGGTTGCTCCGCAGCGGAAGAATCGCGGCGGTTTGGCAGAGCGCTGTTTCTCGTAAGGCAGCGTGGGCTCTGTTAATAGGCGCGGCTGCTGTAGCGGCCCACCGCTCTTCCACTGCGGCGTCAAAATACCAGCGGCTGCACCTCCGCCGCGGAGGAACCGCGGGCTATAAACACAGCCTAAAGCTCGGTTGCTGGCGCCAAGATGGGCCTGTTGACTGTGCGTCATGAGCCTAGTGTTATCGGTCTCGATGCCTGCCTGGCGTTCGTGATGGAACAAAATTAGTAAGAGGAAAAAATATTGAAATATTTTACAGAATGAATTGAAGATCATGAGTTAGTTTACTGACCTTCGACTGACCAGAGCAATGCAGTCCATGGCCAATAATCTCACTACAAACATCGAGATGTTACTAAAAAAAACATTTAAACAGAATTAGAGGGTGATTAAAACATACGTTTCTTTCTTTTTCGTATCTACTGGTTCAGTTCTGAACTAAACACTTCTCAGTAATATTACATGTATTAAGCCAATAATAATTGTTCAATAAAATGCATGATTCTTTGTTTCTTATCTTTGTGTTGTGTTTGTGGTCAGAAAATTAAGTCAATAGAAATGATAGTTTATTCTCCTTTATTATTGATTTCTATTAGTCGTCTCCATCCACCTACTCACCAGTGTCCTGAAAGACAGAATCTTGAACGAAATTGCTGCCAACCTATGCAACACTGCTGAAGTCATTATAGCATCACTCAATGAAAATATTTTTTTTCTTTATTTTTTCCTTTGACGTTGTGTTGTGTCTCTATCTGATAGAACTGTTATAAGCTGAAATTACTTATTTATTCCGTGGCACCTTTCTACAATACGAGATTTTTGTTCAAGTCAATAATTCCTGAAATACTATGCTAAAGATATTTTTCATCGTAAGTACTCCTTGCATTTTCATACAGTAGGAATTATTAAAGTACAAAGAATACTTATTACGTCACCACAGACTCTCGTGTCAGTTGACAATCGTGTATTATCGGCAGTATTCGGCGCTGTTCGCGAGTAAAAATGTTCAAATGTTTGTAAATCTATCGGACCAAACTGCGTGGTCATCAGTCCGTAGCTTACAAACTACTTAAACCTAGGTAAACTAATCTAAGGACAAACACACACACCCATGCCCCAGGAAGGACTCGAACCTCCACGGCGAGCAACCGCGCGCTCCGCAGCGAGACGCTTTAGACCTTTTTTTTTTTTTTTTGCCGTCCCTTGTGGGGATCGAACCCACGACCTTTTTTTTTTTTTTTTTTTTTTTTTTGCGCTGACCCCTAAACCACTTTTTTTATTATTTGTTTTAATGCTTCCTTCCATCTTGTACTTGCAAATAAAAATCCTTTTTGCGGAAGTTTGCTTAAAAAGTAGGGAAAAAATTAAAAATAATAATAATAATAAAACTTATTTGACGAATTTTCGTCTTGCTGTGCCACAGCTTTGGAACCAAAGTATTTCAAACAAAAGTAAAGCCGCTTCTATAGTAGCAAACATAATCTATTGTTCTTCTATTTACAATTGGAGAAAATAAATTTTTACTTCTTTTTCTATGGCCCTGCCTACCGTCGAATTCAAAGTTCATCTTCTCGGTTTTTGTTTGCAGTTGTTCGTGTCCGGTTGAGGTTCAGTTTCTTCGTGCTTTCTGTTATGCACTAATACTAAATTGCTTCCTTCTCTAACTCTGAAACACGTCAGTAGGCTGAAGCACAGAATTCATCTGTAATAAAATAGAAATACGTATACTGGAGATATATCTTGTTTGAAAAACAAAAACTTATTCTGAAATACAACTCTTTTCTTCCAGAAGATTCCGTTTAATCAGTAATTAGTTCTTCATTTGTTCATTTTACCGTTCTTTGGGTTATTGTATTTATTTGTGCAATGAATGTTACTTTCATTCTATAAAAGTCCATCGTCAATGGTATTGTTCCATGTGCAATTTACATGATAGTTCTCATAAGGAAATTAGCATATTGTTGATGATAATCCTTTATTTTCAGTAGGTTGTGGTGCTGGGTCCTTATATACGTCCAAAAGTCTTGTTCGCTCTTTTCAGTGTTTTTCAATATATAAAATACTGTATGTCCCCTTAACCAGTTAACCGCATTGTTCTTCGTCTTGGGATAAAATATTTCATCGGGTAATAAGAAGCTCGAGGGTGTTATTGTATGCGGCGATGTTCTCTGGATGATTGCTAATTTTCTTCTGACTGACTGCCAGATGGTGTTCGCATCACCACAAACAAACTGGTGATCATCAGTGTCATTTAGATTACAGGTGAGACACATAGGGGAATCGGCCATGCGAATGGAATGAAGGCGTTCGTTCGTTGTCATTTTTCTATTAACGGCGTAGTACCACGTTGCCCTTACGTCAGTTGGTAAGTTCGAATGATGGATGTTTTTCCAGATATTTGACCAATTGACTGTATTGAATTTAGTTTCTATGACATTCTTGTTATGAAACTCCATTAAGTTTTTATATACTTGTTTGACACTTATCATATCTTTCTCTGCAATCCTCATCCTAAGATAACTGTGCTCTATTAAGAAATGTTTTAAATGGTAGTGTGTGCTGGGGATGTGGTGAACATCAATTGGGGCATCGCAGTTGGCTGGTACTATTTCGTTAAGTAAAAATGCTGCTATGCTATTCGGTGACCTCTTCCATTGTTTGTACGTCTTGCACGTGTACAGCGCATGTGCTTTATTATACACGTCTACAAGGTTTAAGCCACCGTTAATAGGTGGTAACGTCAGTGTTTCAAATTTTACTTTAAACATGTGGCCACGGCTGACGAAATGACCAAAGGCAGCCAGGATCCTTTTTGCCACGTCTTCTGGCATTGGCAGAACTTGTGCCACGTAATTTATTTTGGAAGTTAGGTAGATGTTTACGAGTTGCACTCTCTGTATTTCATCAATAATCCTGAGCGTATGTTGGTGGATGCTGGCACGTATGACATTAAGTAGTTTTCTATAGTTCAAAGCAATTGTCTGCAGGATGTTTTGTGCATATTCGATTCCAAGACATTTTAATGTGGGGGTCTCCTTTATTGGTCCTGGAGTGGGAACTCCTAAGCCACGCCCAATATTCATTAGTGCACATTTATTGCTGTTCAGCTTGGCTCCGGATGCAAGTGCATACTTATCTATTATTTCTAGTGCCTTGCATAGCTCTTCGTTGTCTCGGACCAGAAATACAACGTCGTCAGCATAGGCCTTGCACACTACCTGTACTCCATCTATTGTGATGCCTTGGAGATGTTGACTTAAACGGAAAAGCAGAGGCTCAATGGCTATTGCAAAGAGGGACATAGATAGTGGACACCCTTGTCTCACTGAACTGTTGATTGTGATAGGTTTGCTGGGCTGACCGTTGACCATGACTGTGGAGGTAGCACTGTTTAAAAAGTTCTTTATAATTCCGATGTAACGTTGCGGAAAGTCCATGTAAGACATAGTGTGGAAGAGATAATCATGATTGATTCTGTCGAAAGCTTTCTCGAAATCTAATGAAACGAGCGCGCATTTTATTTTACAAGCTCCAGCAATTGATATGATGTCTCTATAGTCACACAGTGTGTGGTGAATGGATCTATCGCGACCGACGCTGGATTGATACGGACCAGTGACGGTGTTCATTACGGCTTTTAATCTCTCATTCAAGATGCGGGAAAATATTTTGTAGTCACAGTTCAGTAATGTGAGCGGTCGTAGACTTGTTACAGATTTTCCTGCATGATTTTTCGGGACTAGAACTATTATTCCCTCTCTAAACTCACTTGGGATATCACTGCTGGGATTCATTAATTCGTTGCAGATTCGTGTTAGCTTAGGTGTCATTTGCCTTCGGAACGTGTGGTATAGCTCAGCTGGAATTCCGTCACGCCCAGGAGATTTGTGTTTTGGACTTCGTGTTATTGCATCCGCCACGTCATCTTCCGTCACGTCAGCCAACAGATTATCTGCTTGATCCTGGTCCAGCTTCCGTGTCAGTCCTGTTGTAAGATAATTTTGTGCTGTGGTGTCCGTTTTGGTATTATTTAGCAAGTTGGTGAAGTATTTATAGATTTCGTTCTTAATCTCACTTTGCTGCGTAATCAGTCTACCATCCATGGAGCGAATTTCAGTTAATATTTTCTTCCGGTGGCCCTTTCTTTCATTTATCACGTGGTAAATTGACGTATGTTCTCTTTTTATGTCGTTTTGAAGCCTTGATCGTATTTTGCAACCTTCAATCTGTTTCCGTTTCAAAGCTAAGAGTTTGGCCTGAATTCTTTTTATCTCTAAATGGTTGTTGATTACTGATCGATCATTAGTGTATAATTCTCTAAGAACTGTAAAATAAAATTCAGTCGTCCGTTTTTGCCAGGCATTCTTATCACGAGAATAGTTTATCAGCGCTCGTCGTATAGACGGTTTAGCACATTTCAGCCACCAAGTGAGTGACGAGGGGTATGAGGTGAATTTCTTCTCACAGTCAGTCCATACACTGTTGAATATATCGTGACATTCAGGGTCTTGCAGATGTGCCACATTTAATTTCCACAGTCCTCGTCCCCGGTATGTTTCTTGTCTTTTAAGGTTCATGGTGCAAATGTATGCTATGTGATCTGAAAATATGGTGGGCCACAACTCGGTCTGCAGCACCTGCGTTTTTAAATTATCGGACACATATATCCTGTCGATGCGACTGGCTGAATGGCTTGTGATATAAGTGAAGCCTGGTAGTGCGCCGTTTTTGAGCTCCCAGGTATCAGTCATGTTCAGTTGTTTGATTATGTCATCAAGTTCGGCACAATAATTAAAGTTTGGCGTTTGATCTTTGGCCGACAAGACGCAGTTATAATCCCCTCCTAAAATTACTTGGTCATATCGTCCACAGAAAAGGGGAACTATATAATCTTTAAAAAATTCAGCTCTACGCCGTCTGTTGCTGGAGCCGGAGGGTGCGTAGATATTGATGAGCCTAGTGCCGTTGATGGTTACAGCTAAGCCTCTGGCATTTGTCAGTTTGACAACATCGTTGACAATAATACCTTCTTTGCTTAATATTGCTGTGCCGAGCTCGGAATCGTTCCCTGAATTGACAATTGCATTATATCCTGTGATATCATCAAGGTGAATGTCTGTAACTTCTTGCAACATTGCTATGTCGATATCTGCTGCGTAAAGCAAATCTTGTAAGGACTTAAGTTTTAAATGGCTCCGGATCTTATTGATGTTTATCGTTCCTATTTTATAGGATTGTAATGCAATTGTGAAAAGTTAGATTGACAATAAGGGTGAATAACATGACTGCGCCTAATATCTCTAGTGTATCGGACGTGGAGGTGACGTCCCCTTCGTTTTCTCACCCCTCGGTACTTCCTTCATTTCTTCGTCCTCAGGGAATTGTGCAGTTTCGTCTGCCCAGTTCCCTCTATGAGTGTATTGAAGCATCTCTTTCTCAGAGCCATGTTGAGATGGTGCTTTGTTTCGCCAGTCTTTCATTGTAGAGTTAGCCTTTGTACCGCCCTGTTGTTTGGGCGTTTCTATATTTGACGAAACTTCCATACTCATCTGTTGACTCCGTTGCAATTTTCCGGACATGTCGGCACTTAATTTTCGACTAATTTGTTGCGCTTTCTCACGCACTGGCTGTACTTTTTGTTTGGCGTCAGGAGGTGCTATGCGCCGTTTTTTATGTTTCTTCGGGGAGGATCCAGATTGTGGACTCTCCTCATTCTCGGAAGTGCTAGTGGGGTCCTGAGTATTATCATCTTTAATAGAAACGGCTTCCTCCTCACGCTGCACATCTTGTGCATAGGTCTCTGGGATATTTTTATCAGGTTCATCTTTAGAGACTGTTTCCGTCGTGTTGGTAGTTGCGACGACCGGTATTTGATTAGTACTGGTGTCCATTGCCACGCTTACGTTAGCGTCGCCAGTCCCGCAGTTTCCGTCCATTGCGGCGGTCGACGTGGCGGCCGTGTTGTCTCGGAGGGCCGTGGCATACGTCACCGGCAGTGACGTCATCTTTGGCGCAACCGGCTCACCTGCCGGCACCTTCGCCACTCTTCGCTGCACACACTCGGATCTGACGTGTCCTGTCTGTCCACAGCCTGAGCATGTACGTGGTTAATCGTCGTACATGACAATGGCTCTATATCCGCAAACATAAATATACGACGGAATATGTTTTTGTAGCTCAATATTTAGTTGCCTGACACCATTGAGTACTGGGAACGTTTGAAAACTTGTCCATTTTTCGGCAGTATTGCTGATAACCCTCCCATATGGTTTTAGAGCTGAATTAATCTCATCTTCGGTTATCTCGAACGGGAGTTCAAAGACACGAACAGTTCTAGTCCCAAATCCCGCATAATCAACTTCAACTGTACCAACATTGCCGTCACAATGATTAAATTTCAGTTTGCCTCTGCATTGTTCGATAACCTTTTCACAACATTCAGTATTAATCATTTTTACATAAACAGTGCTACTCACAATCGATAGGTGGATCCCAACTATCTCACTTACACTGAGCTTTACTACATCTCGAAGGAACGCCTCTACTTCAAATGCTCTTGGTCTAGCATAGTGTTCGTCAAACGAGAACTTTAAAGTATATTTCCGTTTAGGTTGATTCATCTTGATGACCTACACATTTCGATACGTAAAGCTACTATTTACGCTACAAGAGCGTCTAACTCACCACACACTGTAAGCGCGCGTCCGGCCGCAGCGAGGAAGTGAACAGACGTCCACACAGCACGCGAGCCGAAAGCAGACTGACCGCTCGGCTACTCCACCGCGAGTTGTTGTTGTTCAGAGGGGACTAGACTGCTTGGTCATGAGTCCCTTGCGAGTAAGAGTTCGCGAGCTGCATTAACTCGTGCCCGCGGGAACCTCACGTGCCCACCCCTGCTTTAGAGTAAGTATTCTCCCTTACCCACCATTTTTACCGTCAGTAGCCGGCCGCGGTGGCCGAGGGGACTGAGGCGCTCCAGTCACGGTCTGCACGGCCACTACGGTCGGGGGTTCGAATCCCCCCTCGGGCATGGATATTTGTGCCGTCCTAGTTCGTAAGTAGTTTGTAAGTTTAGGGACTGATGACCCCGTAGTTAAGTCCCATAAGATTTACAAACATTTTTTTTTACCGTCAGTAGGGTAACCAATACTCGTATACATGTCTTCTCCCTAATTCCCATTTTGTTATTGAGTTATCTTGATTTTGTAGAGACTTTGTCCTCCTGCAGTCGCTTCAGAACGATGGCGTGTTTATTCTTGGGGAACATCATTACAGCCCATAGAACCTTATTTCTACTCTATGATTTTGCCAAATGTTCAAATGTTTGTTAAGCTTATGGGACTTAACTACGAGGTCATCAGTCCCTAAACTTACAAACTACTTATCAACTACCTTATACTAAGGACGGCACAAATATCCATGCCCGATGGGGGATTCGAACCCCCGACCGCAGTGGCCGTGCAGACCGTGACTGAAGCGCCTCAGTCCCCTCGGCCACCGCGGCCGGCATGATTTTGCCCTTTTTTGTCTTACACAGTGAATTATTACCACTAATAAGAACTAGGGATTTCGCAGTAAATTCTCAGTTGACACTATTGTTGGAGTGGTCGAAACTTAACTGAAATTCTCCCCTATACTTCGAGGTCCTTAAAAAATGTCAGACGGGGTCACTTATTAACTCACCTACACAGGAGTTCTGTGTGTGTGCATAAAAACTCTTCATCCATCGGTATTCTAGAATAAGGTTCACATTATAGGCTACGTTCAGTGTTGTGTGTATACGTTAATACTTACATATACGAGGAAATAATTCTAACGTCGACCAAAGTCAGCTGCTACTGCAAGTTTCGATGTCATCACCCACAGACTACTTAAACAACCACCTGGAGAGGGTCCAACGTAGTAAATCTATTTCCAGCAGCTAACACATATTTACCTACAATTGCTTCATCTGTGTAGCCCCACACCCTAAGAGAACCAGCAAGATAAAGTGTGCGAGAGTTGTATAATGAGGGCTGGAAATCACAATATTTACAAGTTTATAAGTGGTATTACATCAGGAGTGTAAACGGGAAAATTACCGTTCAATTTCGAAATTTTGGGTGGCTTTTGCCCTCTTGTTAGTTTCGTCGCTGTTGGTCGCTTTTGTGCCAACCTCTGCTGTTGAAACTGGGAAGGAAATGCGATATTATTTGTTTGCCGACCCATGATTACATGGCAGATATGGCAGATAATAAGCATAAACAATAAAACAATGGTTGTAATACAGGAAACCGGTAAGGAAGTATCAAACATATAATTATGGAGAAAAATTACAATGAACGTTTGTATGATTTATTTTATGGCAAAAAAAATTGCGTGGAGCAGTAACAGAGGTAAGTTATGCTGATGACAATTACGAACGCTGCTTCGAAGATCAGACATGCTCATAAAGAATAGTTGTTCTGCGAAAATCCATTGGTTTACTTTCTTTGCAAAATATTCACTATGTTTAAGAGGATATAATTGAAGCTGGCAGTAGGAGGAGTGTTTACAGCTATTTATGATTGAGATAATGTCGAAGAATGGTAATCAGGAGGTGTATATGTCGGAATTTCTGCATTACACTCATTGAGTTGATGATTTTATGAATAGTGTAGAAATAGCATTAACCCGTTGACTGCTGCGATGACGTCAGGGGTGCGCCAGAGCAACACCACCTAGAGACAAGGCCTCACAACAGGCCGTGCTACGTCACATTGACCAGGCCGCGGCCGCCAGCTGAATGGCTGGCCGCTACGAGGCAGTGGACGTACCCCATCGGCCAGCCATTCATCTGGCAGCCGCGGCCAGGTCAGTGTGACGTAGCACGGCCTGTTGTGAGACCTTGTCTCCAGTTGGAGGCGGTCAACGGGTTAAACTAACTAATACGACCAACAAGATTGATGTGTTGTTATAGATCACCGATGTCTAGTCCTCTTAGGCTGTGACACTGTACGAGGTGCATTCAAGTTCTAAGGCCTCCGATTTTTTTTTCTAATTAACTACTCACCCGAAATCGATGAAACTGGCGTTACTTCTCGACGTAATCGCCCTGCAGACGTACACATTTTTCACAACGCTGACGCCATGATTCCATGGCAGCGGCGAAGGCTTCTTTGGGAGTCTGTTTTGACTACTGGAAAATAGCTGAGGCAATAGCACCACGGCTGGTGAATGTGCGGCCACGGAGAGTGTCTTTCATTGATGGAAAAAGTCAAAAGTCACTAGGAGCCAGGTCAGGTGAGTAGGAGCATGAGGAATCACTTCAAAGTTGTTATCACGAAGAAACTGTTGCGTAACGTTAGCTCGATGTGCGGGTGCGTTGTCTTGGTGAAACGGCACACGCGCAGCCCTTCCCGGACGTTTTTGTTGCAGTGCGGGAAGTAATTTATTTATTTATTTATTTATTTATTTATTTTTTGTGGCGGTGAATCTGTTTGCTTCCATTGAGATGACTGGCGCTTTGTTTCTGGATTGAAATATGGCATCCACGTCTCATCCATTGTCACAACCGACGAAAAGAAAGTCCCATTCATGCTGTCGTCGCGTGTCAACATTGCTTGGCAACATGCCACACGGGCAGCCTTGTGGTCGTCCGTCGGCATTCGTGGCACCCACCTGGATGACACTTTTCTCATTTTCAGGTCGTCATGCAGGATTGTGTGCACAGAACCCACAGAAATTCCAACTCTGGAGGCGATCTGTTCAACAGTCATACGACGATCCCCCAAAGCAATTCTCTCCACTTTCTCGATCATGTCGTCAGACCGGCTTGTGCGAGCCCGAGGTTGTTTCGGTTTGTTGTCACACGATGTTCTGCCTTCATTAAACTGTCGCACCCACGAACGCACTTTCGACAAATCCAAAACTCCATCACCACATGTCTCCTTCAACTGTCGATGAATTTCAACTGGTGTCACACCACGCAAATTCAGAAAACGAATGATTGCACACTGTTCAAGTAAGGAAAACGTCGCCATTTTAAGTATCTAAAACAGTTCTCATTCTCGCCGCTGGCGGTAAAATTCCATCTGCCGTACGGTTCTGCCATCTCTGGGACGTATTGGCCATGAACGCGGCCACATTTTAAAACAATGCGCGTGTTTCTATCTCTTTCCAGTCCGGAGAAAAAAAAATCGGAGGCCTTAGAACTTGAATGCATCTCGTAGTCTTAGTGTGTGGGACCATGTAGACGGAGGAACGGTAGATAAAACGTGTTAGATGCTGGAAGTAGACTTACTATGTCGGATCCTTTCGATACGGTAGTTCAAACAATTTGTGGGAGATAAGATCGTAATTTGCGGTGGCAGATAACCTTTGCTGATGTGAAAATTACATTCTTGTGTATTATCATGTTGCCGGCCGCGGTGGCCGAGGTGACTGAGGCGCTCCAGTCACGGTCAGCACGGCCACTACGGTCGGGGGTTCGAATCCCCCCTCGGGCATGGATATTTGTGCCGTCTTTAGTCTTAGCTAGTTCATAAGTAGTTTGTAAGCTTAGGGACTGATGACCCCGTAGTTAAGTCCCATAAGTTGTACAAACATTTGAACATTTTTTATTATCATGTTACCGTGAATCGAATTGGGCTTATGTTAATAAAACTCCTGCACAAACGATTTGAATGAGTGTCTAGGAGAGATGTATGAAATACCAGGGTTTTGTCTTGTGTATGGTGCAGCCTTAGGCGTGTTGTACTTATCATGCTATACACCAGTATGAGCCGAAGGCCTCGACAAACAGTAGGTGCGATGACGCTATCGATAGAATATGGACATGGGAAGGGAGAAAGATTGAGACGTGAATATGAAAAAGCAGTTACATTATTTACAGTTAAAAAGTTTGTATGGGAAAATAGTTACACTAAGATATGAAAGAAAATTGACAAAGAGGGATGCTCTGGCTATCGACAGGCTGAAGCAGAGTAAACATTTCGACAGCTTAATGGGAATTTGTTTGCTATAAGGCGAGTAGCTCTGTCGTGAATCGAAAGCTTCTCATTTAGCCGACAGGATCGGCCGCATTTGAGACTTTTTGCAGCTCTTATTCACATTTTTTTTCGAAATTGTTTAAGTGTTCTATAATAAGTGACCCCAAGGCATAAGAGAACTTGGTGTCATTAAACTTCAAATGATTATTGAATCTTGGCTTAAACAAAAATCCTTCTACAGCACAGATGAGTTCCTGCACAACAAAATTTATGGCCTTACAATATAATATTAAAAGATGTGCTCTGTGTAATATATATATAACAAATGTATTGTGCAAGTTTACTCGTATATAATATAATTGTAAATTGTTGTACTGTTAAAGTTGAACTCTTTCCTTCTTTTTTTAACCAAGATATGTATGTTAATGTATGTACGTTAAATTGTCGATGTCTTATGCAACTTACTGTTGTCTGCAGACAAATAATTGAATTGAATTGAAAGGAAATTCACATCTGTGAGTTTGAACTCAGTTGGGATAGACAGGTTACCTGTACCATTTGGACCACATACGGACAGTATGTTTTTTTGCCACAGATCAAAGTCTGAGACTTCCCAAGCAGACGATTCAAATACCGGATAGTTCAGTGACTCAAAGCGTATAAGTATCCATCAATGGGAAGTGAGGAAAGAGCACAAGTACTTTTGTCTATCTATTAAATACTTAGGGTATCGAAGTGTGGCAGGAATTTTCACTTGTGCTTCATTTACTCTGGCAATAGCGCCCCTAGCAAATCGATCAAGAGAATTTAGAGTGTCTGACTGTGGTATCAATTCTATTTTCACTCTCAATAGTTGGTTTTCATCTCATACATCGAGCTATCCACAGTCAGAATGTGAAGGATTGCCCACAAAAATTATTAGTACTGCTGGCCGGAGAAGACAGATGGGTAATGGACCGCCGGCCGCGGTGGCCGAGGGGACTAAGGCGCTCCAGTCACGGTCTGCACGGCCACTACGGTCAGGGGTTCGAATCCCCCCTCGGGCATGGATATTTGTGCCGTCTTAGTTCGTTAGTAGTTCATAAGTAGTTTGTAAGTTTAGGGACTGATAATCCCGTAGTTAAGTCCCATAGACTTTACAAACATTTTTTTGGGTAATGGACCAGAAACACAAACAATCTCGATGGTGACACAGGACAGATAGGAGCGTTAACAATGTGATATCATTTCGGCCGCAATTAGTGTCTGGTATTCGAGTCTGCATTGTACCAACCGGTGACTCATATTCTCCGCAGATGCGATGTCCATCTGTTTTCAGATTCATCTCAATACTGTAGTAGCGTGCATGCGAAATACAGTCATGATAAGACATTTATTCACTAAACATGTAAATACACTGTGGATCTGAAAATTTCAGAAAAATATGTTCAGGACGTCGGGAGTAGTATCGACAGTCGAAGTTCATACGTCGATGGCAAACTAGAAAGTAATAATCCTACAATTTCAGAGGTTTGACCGTCGCTGATTCGTGGAGACAGATAAGCGAGAGGGTGTGCAGAGGCGTGGTCGTGCGGGCCGACACACGGCGGCAAAAATGTTCAAATGTTTGTAGAGCTTATGGGACTTAACTACGAGGTCATCAATCCCTAAACTTACAAACTACTTATGAACTAGCTACTACCAAGGACGGCACAAATATCCATGCCCGAGGTGGGATTCGAATCCCAGGCCGTAGTGGCGGTGCAGACCGAGACTGGCGCGCCGCAGTCCCCTCGGCCACCGCGGCCGGCCACACGGCGGCGTAGAGACTCCTGCCAGCTAACTAGTTCAAATGTTTGTAAAGCTATGGGACCAAACTGCAGTGGCCATCAGTCCGTAGACTTACAAACTACTTAAACCAACTAATGCTAAGGACAATACACACATCCCTGCCCAAGGGAGGACTCGAACCTCCAATGGGAGCAGACGTGCACTCCGCAGCAAGACGCCTTAGAGCGCACGGCCACTCCAGCGCGACCCAACTAGCTAGGGCACAATTAGCAGTTAGCAAACGGTTTCCTGTCTCACGGGAGGAGATGGTAATCCCTACACCTACAAACATACAGAAGGAACTGCTTTTACGTATAAAATGGCGTTCTAACGTTTACAGATATGAATTGATATATTTCAAGTAGAAATGTATAATGCAATTACGGTACATATCTGTAGTGTTGAGGAATGTATCTGTTTCCTTCTCAAATATATTTCGTGAGATTTTGTTGCATACAGTCAGATATGTAAATAAATTTTAATACAGTTCATTCTCAGAAATGTTCAAATGTTTGTTAAGCTTATGGGACTTAACTACGGGGTCATCAGTCCCTAAACTTACAAACTACTTATCTACTACCTTATACTAAGGACGGCACAAATATCCATGCCCGAGAGGGGATTCGAACCCCCGACCGTAGTGGCCGTACAGACCGTGACTGAAGTGCCTCAGTCCCCTCGGCCACCGCTGCCGGCCATTCTCAGAAATGGTGGATGCCTGTGTGCTGTGGAGTTTGGTATGTGACAGACGAGTGGCTGCCTGTATGACCAAGTCCAAACACACAAAAGGCTGAAACGAATATTTGGAAGTCATTAATGCGAATACAGTTGTCATTATTTCAATATAGCCAAAGCCAATGAAGAAATACAGAAAATACCCAACATCCCTACACACTAACATAAAATTTTCGATATTCCTGTCAGAAAAATTGAGTTTCTATAAAAAAAGTTCAGTTCTTATAAACAACTAGAATGTATTCTCCTTTGAAATATAATTGTTAGTTGAAAACTTAAACTTCCAGCCAATAGGAGGGTGGGATGGGGCCTGTAATTGCTAGGTATAAGGTTCAAGTCCCTAACACAGTCTGGCACAAAGTATTCAATGGAGGGAGGAGGAGGAGGTCAGGGGACGGTGGCAGACAGGAAACAAGCGATTATGCATAATTAGGCCATGACCCTAAGTGCATAGTGTTGTCAACAGGAATAGGGACCACTGAGAGGCCTGGTAGGGTTGGAAGAGAAGTGGCATCAGCTATCAATCAGAAAGAGCACTGTAGCAACCAAATTCAATCAAGAGCTGCGTGACCCCTTGCATGAATGAAAGACTCCACCTTATGTGACATTACGTCGCGCGGGAGTGGCCGAGCGCTCTAAGGCGCCTTGCTGCGGAGTGCGCGATTGCTCCCCGTCGGAGGTTCGAGTTCTTCCTTAGGCATGAGTGTCTGTGTTGTCCTTAGCATAAGGTAGTTTAAGTAGTCTGTAAGTCTAGGGACTGATGACCACTGCAGTTTGGTTGTATGTGATATGCTGCCCACTAGTTCATTTAACCACTGCAGGTCTAATTTATCCCAATCTTCAATGACAATCCTGCTTAACTCTCTTAGATTTCGTGGTTGCTCAGGACCAGCTCGAGCAACTTTTTCAATTTAACCCAAACACGTTTCTTTGCATCCATATCGGGGGAACATGCAGGCCAATGAAATCATGCAATACTGGCACATTACATGAAATCGTTGACGGTACCTGCACGGGGGACGCAGGAATTGTCCATAAACTTGATTTCTTCCCCCAAAACGCTGATGGAATGGTTCAACACTGGATTGAAGGGTTATGGAGCGTTGTGCGGCCCACGATGGACAATACTGTCGCTCGAAACACCCACGTGATACCCGTCCAGAACATAATTGATCCACCACCTCACTGTACTCCATTGACAGTGTGCGTATGGCGTGTTGCATTACCACGTTTCTTCCGCACACTACAGTGGGGGTGGAGATAGAAAAAATTAAATCTATAAACCATTCAATGTTATGGTTAAAGTTTATGTTATCAAGTCCACTTGTGACAGTTTCTTTGACAGTTTCCTATCTTCCCTTTATCTCACTCACGATAATACAGAAGCCACAATCTGCATGTTTACGTCAAATTCACAAAAATAACGTTGTTACAGTCATAACACACTTTGACATACATTGCAGAGTTTTGGCGCCAACCGACACTTCTAGAACATCACACTCCCTCTTTACCTAAAATACTTAATCTAATAAATCTACAAAACAATAGTGTAATGCCACGGTGGAGTAGCCGAGCGGTCTAAGGCGCCTCGCTGCGGAATGCGTGGTTGCTCGCCGTCGGAGGTTCGAGTCCTCCCTGGGGCATGGGTGTGTGCACCACCACCTAGGGAGAAGGCCGAGGCGCTCTCGTATGACGTCAGGCAGAGAAAGTTGCGCGCGCATAGCTGACTGGCTCACTGCTTCGGCACAGTGGGCCGTGCCCTGTGCCCCAGCGCGCAACCTACTATGTCTGACGTCACACGAGAGAGCCGCGGCCTTCTCTCTAAGTGGTGTTGGTGTGTGTGTGTTGTCCTTAGGTTAATTTACCTTTGTTTAAGTAGTCTGTAAGCTACGGACTGATGACCACGCAGTTTGGTCCGATAGATTTATTAAACATTTGAACATTTGAATAGTGTAATCTCAAACAATTAATTGACACACATTATGGCAATGGAATTGATAACTGAATTTTTATTTATTAATAAAATAGCTGGGAGGTTGTGGCGCGTAAAGATATAGCAACAGCCAATCAGATCACTATTAGAGAAAGGGGCGGAGTTTTCCCATGGGACCGTACTTACAGTACCATCTGGCTGCTATCTTGCTCACTCTACTTTCTACTGTCCCATGTCTATTTCATTATACGTAAATGAAATTATGAAATAAAATAAAGCAATGGCTCCTGGCTTGCAAGCCAGTACCGCCACAACACATTGTTGACAGACGTCTTGTATCAGACATGTGCAGAATTCATCTCTAAAGAGAACTTTGTACCAATTTTCCACTTCCCAGTTTTGATGATTTTGCGCCCACCTGCGCCGTGCAGAATGATGTCTGGTTTTACACTTTCTTCCTGGTGATCCCCACAGTCAGTGTTTATATTGGTAAAAGTCAGGTCGGGGCTCCTTCTGTGGAGCCGGCGCTCCAGTCACGGTCTGCACGGCCGCTACGGTCGGGGGTTCGAATCCCCCCTCGGGCATGGATATTTCTGCCGTCTTTAGTATTAGTTAGTTCATAAGTAGTTTGTAAGTTTAGGCACTGATGACCCCGTTGTTAAGGCCCATAAGCTCTACAAACATTTGAACAGAAAGCTGCTGCAGAGGGGATTGGTGTTGACTTGTGTTTACCTTACCAAACGAATTACACAAGCAGTTGGGTTCACATAGTGTAGTGAGCAGGTAGTGCAACGCAGCAACAATGTAACTAACCCGAAGCTATGGCGTGGACAGCCATAGGGAGGATATTAGCGGGAAAGACACAGAGGGAGGTGGCTGCAGCTATTAGAGTGTTCCAAAGTGTAATTTCCAGGACATGGACGCGATTTTATACAATTGGAACCGTTAAAAGAAGGGAAGTCAAGGTCGCCCATGGGCACCATCAGCTAGAGACGACCATTATCTCCGGTTAACCGCCTGTCGATACATGAGGTTGAATGCAACTCAGCTGTAACTCACACTCCAGGCAGCAACAGGACGCGCAATAAAAACACATAGAGTCCGAAATCACCTTTGGGAATGTGTCCTCTACACACGGAGGCCTATGGTGTGTGTCCCACCCTACGACACCGCTTAGCCCGCAGAAACTGGGCGGAGGAACATTAGGATTGGAGTCGTAACGAATGGTGCCGGGTTCTGTTCATAGATAGTCAAGACTTTGTGTTCAACTGGACAATTGTCGTTCCCTCATCTGAAGAGAACGTGGAGCTCGGAAAAATTATGCTTATGTGCAGAAAATATCACCATATCATAGTGGTGGACGAATGGTGTGGGTAGGAGTCAGTATTGGCGGACGTACGGTCCTCTATGTCGTCCACAATGGTGCTTTGACTGCTCAGAGGTATAGAGACGAGATCCTTCGACATTTTGTTGTGTCATACGCTGGTGCCATAGGAGATGGGTTACTTCGGACAGCGCTAACGGCCGCGATGGAGCGGCCGAGCGCATTGAGGCGCTATGCTGCGATGCGCTAGGCCGTTCCCCGTCGGGGGCTCGAATCCCCCCTCGGGCATGGATGTTTGTGCTGTCTTTAGTGTAAGGTAGTTCATAAGTAGTTTGTAAGTTTAGGGACTTATGACCCCGTAGTTAAGTCCCTTAAGCTTAACAAACGTTTTGAACATCACTGACGTCTCGTCATACGAATTGACATATGCGTTGGAGGATACTGAACCTATTATTAAATTACATTCAACATTTTTCACTTGACTTCTTCTTTCGTTTGTATATTATTTCTCTCTGCCGTCTCTAATGACCACGTCTGTGAGACGTTAAACCCTTACCTTCCTTCATTCTTATTTCTCTTCTGACAGAGTTAAGGGGTTACAGTACATCTGGGAACGTTTTGACGTTGCGTGTTGGCGGGGGTGGGGGAAAGTAATACGGGGAGAGTTATCGCCGTCTGCAAACATCGCAAGTTATACTACTTCCCCACGTTCACTAAAGTTATAATCTTGTTGTCATAGATTGCATGCTATTGCGTTCTTGTTTAAATATTTTTATTTCATTTTGTAAAAGTTACTTCTATTCAAGGAAAAAAACACTTATTTTTGTTATTTGACACTTTAAAAGAATAAAAAGCAATGGAAAACGTAAAAACTCACTATTTATTGCCTTATTATATTTCTGATGTCTTTGTATGTATATATCGTCTCTAGCAAATAAATGTCGATGTTTAGGGTTAGATGGAATACAGTTTTCCTGTTGTTTCATTTCTCAGCAATTCACCATACACAACTTGTCAGTAACATCCGTTATGCAGTTTAATTAGTTTCGTTGAGTGAATGTTCCGTTGGTGGTTGGTAGAATATTCGATACATGATCATTAAAAACATATGACAATAGAGTAATATTCTAGACTATTTACTGTTTTTCACAAATTACTTTTCGGCTGTTACGCCATCATCATGTACAATATTTATTGTTTTGCACAAATAAGTTTTCGGCTGTTACGACTTACGCCGTCGTCAGGTACAAAGATTACCTGATGATGGCGTAACAGCTGACAACTAGTTTTTGAAAAACAATAAATATTGTAGAATATTACAACATTGTCGTGTGTTTTTAATGATCAAGTTTAATCAGGTTATAATGTTTACTATTAGAGTTTCTCACTTCTCAAATTACATTCGACGTTTTGATTCACAGATGGTATCTAATAACCCCATTTTCACCGATCGATATTGGGCCACCATGAAGTGACGTGTTGACATTTCGTCAAATTTGAACCCAGTAGCAGTTGAAGGGGATGTTTTCAGTTATTCGTTTTCGTTCACGTTCAGTATGAATCAGTCTTTAGTTGTTGACGGGATGAATTCATTTTTGATGTTACCTACATATATCTATCTCAAAACTTTTTTTTTCTGTAGAATTATTTATATGTGCTTCACGAAATGTCTGAGCCTGCCCGTTATAATGACCATGTGCTTTTTATCATTTCAGTTGTCAGAAACGGATGTTGCTGAGACTGAAAACGTTCCTGTTCGCAAGACTGACAACGAATCCTCCCAGAAATGGAGTTCTGTGATTGTCACCGTTGGAATTATCGCCGTCACTCTATTCAAAACTAAAGGGTTTGGTTTTCTCGGATAGGAAACTCCCAGGCACTAACAATGTAGCTTCACGATGATACATACCATTCACTGACTTCGATCTCGAAATTATTTATGTACTGACAATTCCTCAATTATTTAATGTATAAAAATCAGACAAAATATTGTAAATGTAACAAATTGTATTACAAAATTAACGAACTGTATATAGAAGCTGTTTAGTACAAATCATTTTGTAATAAAATATTTATCTTAGCTTAGAGAGCACTTTTGATATGAACTAAATAACTAGACATTTCAAAACTGCGCTGTACTCGAAAGGATAAAATACAGTGGTTGTAATGGTAAGTATCTTGAAGCAGATTTGAGAGAACTGTTTCATAAATGGCAACTCTGATTGCGTCTTTTTCTTTTAATTTTATTATAAGCAAAGGAACAGATTATTGCATATGACCGAGCGAGGTGGCGCAGTGGTAAGACACTGGACTCGCATTCGAGAGGACGGTGGTTCAAATACACCTCCGACCATCTAAATTTAGGTTATTCCTGATTTCCCTAAATCACTTCAGCAAATGCCGGGATGATTCCTTTGAAAGAGCACGGCCGATTTCCTTCGCCATCCTTTTCCACAAACGTCCGATTTAATATAAAACAAAACTTGTAACGGCTTGTATTTCTACATCAACATAAATATTCAACAAAAAGCAGGTGAACAGCAGGTGGATTTCACAGTGTTTATCCTGAAGTCATACATGTGGAGGAGGAGGAGGTATGGTTAACATATACCAATGTACATGTTTTCGTCCCTTTCCTTTACAATGTTATATGTACATATTTTTTGTGTATTTCCATCTAGACAAACAGTGACCAGGGGTTCATGAAATTAACATCAATGTGTTCTTGCGCTTTCATTAATAAGTGAAATATAGGCATCAATTTTATTTTTGTACATTGAACTATGCTAGTTTCTGTCGCAAGAATAGCAGATGTCGATGATATAAATTCAGTAATACAGCGCCTTTGTAGATCGTATAAGAAATCATTGAATAAAGGAATATTTGTGCTGTTGTTGCGCGTCACCTCGAATTTTTCCCATCCAAAGAAACTTGCTCCGCTGACCCAATAAGGTATGTGATATTTATGCAACTCTCGATGAGAACCTTGTCTAAAGGCACTGCACATCATCAGTTGTGTACTGCTGTTCGCATGAGTTAATGGAGTTAAGTGAAACGACTGTATACACATAACAGATTTGTTATGAGGAATGCTGCAGTTTATTCACAGTGTGTCGCTTGTTAAACATCGACATGGGCAAATTGTTGGCAACGCATGAACCATTTTCAGAAAGATAATGTCATTCACTAATCAAAAATTGGAAGATATCCTCTTAATGTATGGCGAATCTCACCATAATACTAGGGTTAGAACTTAAATAGTGGCAACACTGCTTGCGAAAAATTGCATCACGATGGGTTCCGCATGAATTGACGGAAATGCAGAAATGGATTTGAATCCGAAGGTGAAGGAACCACTTCCTGGCATTGTCTTTGGGACTGTAGCGTATACAGAACGATTTTCAGGTAGACACCGTCCAACCCGCTCCACCTTAATTAAAAGAAACAAAAGACTTTACGGACTGGAAGTTTCGCTTCAAGAAATGTTACACGAAGGATGGCTGCTACCAACGAAGCTGCAGAAGTAGCGATTCTTGCAGCTGCTGAAACTCATTTGCATGCTAATTCTCGCAAGATGCAAAGAGAGGCTAGTAACAGTTAAACAGACATTAAGCGTATTCTTCATAGACATAAATGTCATTTCTCTGCATCAAGAGCTAGTAGTGATGTTCAACATCGTTTTGAGTACATCGTTTGTCAGTGTCTATTTAGCCGCCGGCCGATAAGCAGCAGACGCCGCCTTCCGTGAAACCGGCTTCTGATTAGAAGCGACATATAGTATTTTCTGTTTTGTCAGCGCGTTTTCGTTTCAATTTGTAAATTTAATCTGTGCCCTCGTGCATATTAGATTCAAATTCGCGTTTTAATAAACAGTGTAGTCTTCCTTTGAGTGCATCGCGACAGAAGTTTTTGTTTTCTCGGCACTGTAATCATGAATAGGGACTGTGACTGCTGTGTGCGGATGCAGTCTGAGCTGATGACACTTCGCTCCCAGCTTCAGGCTGTGTTAACCTCGGTTGCACAGCTGGAGGCTGCGATCGAGGGGCGTCGTTGTTGTTGGCCGGTAGTGGGGACCGAAAGGACTCCCGTTGTCTCCACCGATCGGACTGCGGCAGCGACATGCCCTGATACTGCCAGCAATGAGGCAGACACCCCACCCGTGGTTGCGTGGGAGGTCGCTCCAGTGCGTGGCAGGCGGCGTAAGACATTCCGGGGGACCAATGGTGAGACCTCCCCGGTTCGTCTTGCGAACAGTTTTGAGGCGCTATCTGTTCAGGACAATGTCCTGAGCCGGATGGTGTCTCTCACCCTGCCGGCCGTGGTGGCCGAGGGGACTGAGGCGCTCCAGTCACGGTCCGCACGGCCACTACGGTCGGGCGTTCGAATGCCCCCTCGGGCATGGATATTTGTGCCGTCCTTAGTGTAAGGTAGTTGATAAGTAGTTTGTAAGTTTAGGGACTGATGACCCCGTAGTTAAGTCCCATAAGCTTAAACATTTTTTTTCTCTCACCCTGAGATCACCACTCAGCCTCCGGATGCATGAAGGATACGGGGTGCAGCCAACTGCAGGTTGTGGCTCACGTAGGTACCAATTATGTGTGTCGCTTCGGATCTGAATAGATTATCTCAGCTTTTGAGCGGGTATCTGAAGTGTTAAAGACTGCCAGTCTTGCTTGCAAGATGACAGCAGAGCTCACCATCTGCAGCATAGTTGGCAGGACCGAGTAAGGACCTTTGATACAGAGCCGAGTGAAGGGTCTGAACCAGATGCTCACATGGTTCTGCGACCGTGTAGGCTGTAGATTCCTCGACTTGCGCTATCGGGTGGTGAGATTCCGGGTTCCGGCTGAATGGGTCAGGAGTCCACTACACGCAGGAAGCGGCTACACGGGTAGCAGGAGCTGTGTGGCGTGGACTGGGCGGTTTTTAGGGAAGAGGGCTTTGCGGAAACACAAAATGGGCTGTCTCAAAGGGTGCAGGTCGATCTCAGGAGAAATATAGATCTAGTAACTATCGGTATAACAGTTGTAAATTGTTGTAGCTGTGTCGGGAAAGTACCAGAATTTCAAGCGTTAATAGAAAGCACCGAAACACATATCATTGTTGTTGTTGTTGTTGTTGTTGTTGTAGTCTTCAGTCCAGAGACTGGTTTGATGCAGCTCTCCACAATACCCTATCCTGAGCAAGCCTCTTCATCTCCACATAAGAACAGCAACCTACATCTGTCTGAATCTGCTTACGGTATCCATCTCTTGGTCTTCCTCTGCGGTTTTTACCCCACACACTTCCCTCCAACGCTAAATTCACAATTCCTTGATGTCTAAGAATGTGCCCTACCAATCTAACCCTTCTTTTAGTCAAGGTATGCCAGAAATTCTTTTTCTCCCCAATTCTGTTTCGTACCTCCTCATTAGTTACGCGATCCACCCACCTAATCTTCAGCATTCATCTGCAGCACCACATTTCAAAAGCCTCAACCCTCTTCCTGTCCGCACTGTTTATCGTCCATGTTTCACTCCCATACAAGGCAACACTTCAAACAAATGCCTTCAGAAAGGACTTCCTTAGGCTTAAATCAATATTCGATGTTAACAAATTTCTCTTTTTCTAGAACACTTTTCTACCCATTCCCATTCTGCATTTTATATCCTCTGTACTGCGACCATCGCATGTTATTTTACTGACCAAGTAACAAAACTCATCTACCTCCTTTATTGCTTCGTTACCTAATCTAATTCCTTCAACATCGCCTGATTTTCTTAGACTGCACTCCATTACCCTAGTTTTGCTCTTGTTAATGTTCATCTTATATGCATCTTTCAGCACACTGTCCATTCCATTCAATTGCTCTTCCAGGTCCTTTGCTGTATCTGACAGAATTACTATATCGTCGGCAAAACGCAATGTTTTTAATTCTTCCCCCTGAACTTTAATTGCTTCACCAAATTTCTCCTTGCTTTCCTTTATAGCTTGCTCACTATACAAATTGAATAACATTGGAGAAAGGCTACAACCCTGTCTTACTCCCTTTCCAAACACTGAATCCCTTTCATGCCCTTCAACTCTGACAACCGCTGTCTGGTTTTTGTACAAGTTGTAAATAACCTTACGCTACCTATATTTCCTCCTGCTTGCTTCAGAACTTGAAAGAGTTTATTCCAATCAACATTGTCAAAAGCCTTCTCCAAATCTACAAAAGCTAGAAATGTAGGTTTGCCTTTTCTTAATCTATCTTCTAGGAGAAGCCGTAAAGTGAGTATTGCCTCCCGTGTTCCTACATTTCTCCTGAACCCAAACTGATCTTCCCCTAGTTCGGCTTCTACCAGCTTTTCCATCCTTCTGTAAATAATTCGTGTTAATATTTTGCAACCATGACTTATTAAACTGATGGTTCTGTAGTTTTCACACCTGACTGCGCCTGCTTTCTTTGGAATGGGGATTATAACATTTTTCTTAAAGTCTGAGGGTACTTCACCTGTCTCATACATCTTACACACCAGGTGAAACAGGTCTGTCATGGCTGGTTCTCCCAGAGACTTCAGTAGCTCTGAGGGAATATCATCCACTCCAGGGGCCTTGTTTTGACTTAGGTCTTTCAGTGCTCTGTCAAATTCATCTCTCAGTATAGTATCTCCTATTTCATCCTCATCTACTTCTTCTCCCCTTTCTACAATATTGCCGCTAAGTTCATTTCCTTCATAGAGCCTCTCTATATACTCTTTCCATCATTCAGCTTTCCCTTCTTTGCTGAGAACTGGTTTTCCATCAGAGTACTTGATATTCATAAAGCTGTTTTTCTTATCTCCAAATGTTTCTTTTATTTTTCTGTAGGTTGTATCAATTTTTCCCCTATTTATACATTCTTCTACATCCTTGCATTTGCCTTCTAGCCACTCCTGCTTAGCCATTTTGCACTTCCCGTCAATCTAATTTCTTAGTCGTCTGTACTCCATTTTGCCTGTTTCATTTACTGCATTTTTATATTTTCTCATTTCATCGATTAAATTTAGTATCTACTGTGATATCCAAGGATTTTTTGTACGTCTTGCCTTCCTACCTATTTTATCCTCTGCTGCCTTCACTATTTCATCTCTCAATGCTACCCATTCCTCCTCTACTGTTTTATTTTCCCCCGTTTCTGTCAATTGTTGCATAAAGCTCCCTCTGAAATTCTTAAGAACTTCAGGTTCCTTCAATTTATCCAGGTCCCATCTCCTTATTTTCCTCCCTTTTTGTAGTTTCTTCAGTTTCAGCCTACAGTTCATAACCAACAAGTTATGGTTAGAGTCTATATCTGCCCCTGGATATGTCTTACAGTTTAAAACCTGGTTCCGAAATCTATGTCTTACCATTATAAAATCTGTCTTGTATCTCCCGGTGTCTCCTGGTCTCTTCCACTTATACAACCTTCTTTCATGATTCTTAAACCAGGTGTTTGTTATAACTAAATTATGTTCCGTGCAAAATTCTACCAGGCAACTTCCTCTTTCATTCCTTTTGCCCAAACCATATTCACCTACTACTTCCCTTCCCTTCCCTTCCTTGTCCTACTACCGAATTCCAGTCTCCCATAACAATTAAGTTTTCCTCTCCCTTAATTGTCTGAATAATTTCCTTTAGCTCCTCATATATTTCTTCGATCTCCTCATCATCGGCAGAGCTAGTTGGCATATAAACCTGTACTACTGTGGTCGGTGTTGGCTTCGTATCTATCTTGACTAAGATAATGCTATCACTGTGTTGCTCATAGTAGTTTACCCGCATTCCTATTTTCTTATTCATTATCAGACCTACTCCTGTAATACCCCCAACTGATTTTGTATTTATAATCCTGTACTCACCTGACCAGAAATCCTGTTCATCCTGCCACCGAACTTCACTAATCCCCACTATATCTAACTTCAACCTATCCATTTCCCTTTTTAAATTTTCTAATTTTCCTACTCGATTAAGGGATCTAACATTCCACGCTCCGACCCGTAGAATGCCAGTATTGTCTTTCCTGATGATCACATCCACCTGAGTAGTCCCCGCGCGGAGATCCGAATGGGGGACTATTTTACCTCCGGAATATTTTACCCGAGAGGATGCCATCATCATATGTTCATACAGTAGAGCTGCATGTCCTCGGGAAAAGTAACGGCTGTAGTTTCCCCTTGCTTTCAGCCGTTCGCAGTAACTGTGTGGCAAAGCCACATTAGCTGATGTTACAAGGCCAGCTCAGTCAATCATCCAGACTGTTGCCCCTGTAACTACTGAAAAGGCTGCTGCCCCTCTTCAGGAACCACACGTTTGTCTGGCCTCTCCACAGATACCCCTCCGCTGTGGTTGCACCTACGGTACGGCTATCTGTATCGTTGAGGCACGCCAGCCACCCCACTTCGCCAATGACTGTGGTTCATGGGAGTGGACACATATCATTATAGGCAGCGAAAGTTGGCTTAATCCGGAAATAAGTTCAGCAGATGTATTTGCAAAAGATCTGTGTTGAGAAAGGATAGATTAATCAAAATAGGTGGAGGCGTGTTTCTCGCCGTCAAAAGTAGTCACTCGTGTAGCGAAGTTGAAGTTGATAGTTCCTGTGAGCTATTATGGGTAGAAGTTGTACCTAAAAATCGTAAGAAGTTAATAATTGGTTTCTTTTACCGCCCTCCCGAATCTGACGATACAATAGCAGAAATGTTCAAAGAAAACCTGTGTCTTATTGCAAACACGTATCCGACTCACACAACAGTAGTAGGCCGTGATTTTAATTTACCCTCAATGTGTTGGCGAAATTATATTTTCAAATCACGAGGTACGCATAAAACATCGTGCGAAATTGTACTCAACGCATTCTCTGACAATTAGTTCGAACAATTAGATCATGAGCCAAATAGAATTGTAAATGGATGTCAAAACATACTTGATCTCTTAGCAAGAAATAATCCTGAGCTCGTAACGAGTATCAAAACAGATACAGGTATTAGTGAACACAGAGCTGTCGTAGCGAGATTGAATGACGAAGCCGCGCAGGAATAGCCGAGCGGCCTGGAGCGCCATGTTACGGATCGCGGGCCTCTCGCGTCGGGGGTTCGAATCCTCCCTCGGGCATGAATGTGTGTGTTGTCCTTAGGTTAGTTTAACTTAGTTTAAGTACTTTGCAAGACTAGGGACTGATGACCAACGTAGTTTGGTCCCATAGGATTACAAACATTTGAACATTTTTTGAATGTCGAAAGTCCCAAAGTTACCAAAAATAGACGAAATCTATATTTTTTTCAGGAAAGCAGATAGAAATGGAATACAATGCTTCTTGAAAGACAGTTTCCACTCGTTCCTAACACTAGACGTTAGTGTAGGCCAAATGTGGCTCAAATTCAAAGAAGTGGTATCAACAGCAGTTGACAGTTTTATACCAAATAAATTAATAAAAGGAGGTTATCACCCTTGCTACACAAAACAGGTCAGTACACTGTTGCAAAAGTAGTGGAAAAGGCATGCTAAAATTAAACGAACACAAAATACCCAGGATTGGCAGTTTTATACAGAAGCTCGATATTTAGCGAGGATTTCAATGCGAGATGCCTACAGTACTTTTCACAACGGAACTCTTTCTCGAAATTTGACTGAAAACTCTAAGAGATTTTGGTCATATGTTAAATATACTGGTGGCAAAACCCAAACAATACCCTTACTACGTGATAGCAATGGCGATCCTGCCGATGATTGTGCTACTAAAGCAGAGTTACTAAACATAGATTTTAGAAACTCATCCACCAAAGAAGACGTAACCAATATTCCAGATTTTGAATTACAAACAGAGGCCAGAATGAGTACCGTTGAAGTAAATATCCTCGGAGTAGTGAAGAAGCTTAAATTACTTAATAAGAACATGTCTTCTGGTCCCGACTGTATACCTATTAGATTTCTATCTGATTATGCTGAACTGATATCTACTTACTTAACAGCCACATACAACGGCTCTCTCAAAGAAGGATCTGTACCAAAAGATTGGAAAGTTGCACAGGTCACACCTATATTCAAGAAAGGCAGTAGGAGTATTCCACTAAACTACAGACCTATTTCATTGACGTCAATTTCCAGCAGGGTTTTGGAACATATCCTGTATTCAAATATTATGAATTATCTCGTACAGATTGATCTATTGATCCAACGTCAACACGGATTTCGAAAATATCGTTCATGCGAAACAGAACTAGCACTTTACTCACACGAAGTGATGAGTGCTATCGACTTCAGGACGGTCTACGTAGGATATCACTGTGGTGTAAAAATTGGCAATTGACCCTAAATAATGATAAGTGTTAAGTCGTCCATATGAGTACGAAAAGAAATCCGTTAAACTTTGTTTAAAAGATAAATCAATCAAAAGTGAAGGCCGTAAACTCCACAAAATACCTAGGAATTACTATTACTTCAGACTTAAACCGGAAAGAACACGTAGATAATGTCGTGGGAGAGGCGAACCAGATACTGTTTTATTGGCAGAACCCTTAAGAGATGTAACAGAACTACTAAAGAAACTGCATACACTACGCTTGTCCGTCCTTTTTTGGAGTATTGCTGCCCAGTGTGAGATCCTTATCAGGTGAGTTTGACGGAGGACATCGAAAGTGTCCAAAGAAGGGTAGCTCGTTTTGTATTGTCACGATACAGGGGAGACAGCGTTACGGAAATGATACAGGATCTGGGATGGGAATCATTACAACAACGGTTCTTATCGCTGCGGCGTGGGTTACTTACGAAACTCCAATCGCTAACATTCTCCTCCGAATGCGAAAATATATTGTTGACTCCCACTAGGCAGAAAATATCATCAGAATAACATACGAGAAATCAGAGCTCGAATGGAGAGATTCAGGTGTTCTTTCTTCCCGCGCGCTATTCGAGAATCTAATGGCAGATAAATAGTATAAAGTTGGTTCAATGAACCCTCTGCCAAGCACTTAAATGTGATTTTCAGAGTATCACATGTAGACGTAGACTATTAATCTCTATAATACAACAACTTGGTGGAGAAATTACAACTGTATTGTGTTTCATTCAAAATGGAAAATAAAAAGAAGTGTACAAATTAAGTCACGTTCTCATAGTAACAGGAACATAAATTTGAGAGATGTGGACACACACTTACTTCGTCTGGTGTTCAACCAATGACAGTGGAGTGCCAGTGTGTGGTGTGGCATAATCGGACAGCACGTGATAGTTCTTTACTTCGTTGATCACATGTTCATGAGTAAACATATATTATAAAGGGCAGTCAAATCAGCAGTCAAATGAAAACTCAATATATAGTAAAACAAAAAGCAAACTCTTTGTTATTATTTCAAATGTAAGCGACGTAGTTACATTTCAAAATATCCATGTTAGATGCGAACTGCAGCTACAGCGTAAATTGGCGATTTATTTTGGTTAAATGAATGCAACCAGCTGATTTTATGGATGTTTTTTATTCCATAACTAGTTTTCGAGCCACTTATCAGTGGATAAGTTGCACGAACTTCTATTATTTTGCACCAGGTGTATGATCACGCTATGATGGTGGTTCTGGTAAAATTACTGAACTTCTGTACTCGGGAACAGAATAAAACGGAATGAAACGTTAGATTGTTATATTTTATATACTTTATGTGTTTTTACTACAGGTATTAGCACAACCATGTTGTTGCCAGTGCCCAATGCACACTACGATTGTAGTGCCGCGTGTCAATTATTTGCACTTGCTCGCAGCTTTATATGTATTCCTGCAACGGACCGGACGTATTTGTGCATTCACACACAAAATGTCATTTTCCTCTTGGATCCATATATACAATCATAGACGTGGTGTCTGCTCTTCCAGGCATGTGGTATGGTGGCAATAATTCAAATGTTCAAATCTTTGTTAAGCTTATGGGACTTAACTACGGGGTCATCAGTCCCTAAACTTACAAACTACTTATCAACTACCTTATAGTAAGGACGACACAAATATCCATGCCCGAGGGGGGATTCGAACCCCCGACCGTAGTGTCCGTGCTGACCGTGACTGAAGCGCCTCAGTCCTCTCGGCCACCGCGACCGGCTGGCAATAATTGGTGCTCATGTTGTAAAGCGATCTCGTCTATTTTGCATACTACCTTTACGTATTCAAACTTTAAGATCACCAAGCACATCTACATCTACATGAATACTCTATAAGTCACATTGAAGTACATGGCAGAGGGTTCATCTAACGACTTTTACATTTCTCTACAGTTCCATTATGTAATAGCTCGTGGGAAAAAGGAACACCTAAAGCTCTCTGTTTTCGATCTCATTTCTCTTATATTATTATGATGATTATGTCCCCCTATATAGGTGGGTGCTAACAATATATTTTCGCATTCAAAAGAGAAAGTTGGTGAAGGACATTTCGCAAGTAGATTTCATCGCAACAAATAACGCCTTTCTTTTAATGTTTACCACCCGAACTCGTGCATAATTTCCGTGACACACTCTCTCTCTTATATCGCGATAATACAAAACGAGCAGCCCTTCTCTGAATTTTCTCTAAATCGTCTGTCAGTCCCACCCGGTGTGGATCCCACAATGCGCAGCAATCCTCCAAAATAGCAGGCACAAGTGTAGTATAGGCAGTTTCTTTAGTAGAACTGTTGCATCTTCTATGTGTTCTGCCAATGAAACGTAGTCTTTTGTTCGCCTTCCATACTATATTTTATGTGTGTTCTTTCCAATTTAAGTTCGTAATCGTTACTCCTAGGTATTCAGCAAAATTGACGGCCTGTAGGTTTCACTGATTTATCGTGTAACTGAAGTTTGACGTATTTCTCTTACTGTTCATATGGATGATCACACACTTAATCATTATTAAGGGTCAATTGCCAATTTTTGCACCATGCAGATATCTTATCTACATCATTTCGCAGTTGCTTTTGATCTTCTGGTGACTTTACAAACCGATAAATGACAGCATCATCCGCGAACAGTCTAAAAGAGCTACTCAAATTGTTTCCTAAATCGTTAAAAAAAAGGAACATTAGGGGCCCTATAACATTTGCCTAGGGAACGCCCGATATCAATTCTGTTCTACTCGATGACTTACCGTCATTTACAACGTACTGTGTCCTTTCTGACAGGAAATAATGAATCCAATCGCACAACTGTGGCTATATTTCATAAGCACATAGTTTGATTAGAAGACGCTTGTGAGGTACAGTGTTAAACGCCTTCCGGAAATCTAGAAATATGGAATCTATTTGAAATCCCTTGTCTACAGCACTCATAACATTATCTGAGTAAAGAGCTAGCTGTGTTTCACAGGAACGATACTTTCTGAATCCGCGTTGACTATGGGACAATAGTTAATTCTCTTCGAGGTAGTTCATAATATTTGAGGAAAATGTATGTCCTAAAATCCTGCTGCAAACAGATGTCAATGATATTGACCTGTAATTTTGCGGATTACTCCTACTGCCTTGCTTGAATATTGGAGTGACCTGTGCAACTTTTCAGTCTTTGGGCACGAAACGATCACTGACCGAGCGGTTTTATGTGATAGTTAGGTATGGGGCTATTGCATCAGCATACTCTGAAAGGAACCTAATTGGTATACAGTCGGGACTGGAAGACTTACTTTTGTTAGATCATGTTCCAGAAAACTGGCCTTGCTCGGTTTTGGTTCACATACATTTCAATGGTATAATAAATGCGAAATGTCCCACTCTCTCGAATCTGCTTCAGTTTCCTTAAAATACAGTTCCCAAAGAAATAATACTACTTCTCTCCAAAAGGAATTTTCTCCCAGTATTCTATCAACCACAAAAAATATTTGGCACGTAATATAGCTGTTAATATAAATACAATGGAGAAGAAACCATTATTACACGTTTAAAGTACACTCAGCAACGCGCCAGCGGCAGATTGATGCTATTGGCTGAAAACACGTGGACTGCGCATCCATCGCCTCACCAACCAGCCCCCTGCATACCTGCCAAGGAGGTTAGAATCTCTGAAGATGCCCCAACAATAAAAAAGTGAAGCCAGCAAACTGAGCACTCGGGCATTTGTTTGTGCCCAAAACATTTGTCGTTGTGCGAGTATATATGTACCTCATATCTAAGTAAATACTCCGATGTGACTGTCAATTTAGTGACATTGCATAAAGAGGGCAATATTCGCACATGGTTTGGGTGAGAAATCCTTGTTTTGGGCACAAAAGCATGGCCCTTCTGGCTTTAACCAATCCTGTTCTCAGCATAGATAACGCCACCTCCCTTTATTCTAACCTCCTTGATACCTGCACACAAGAGGCGGCCTCCCGTAGCCATCTTTAGCACGGCCCCTCAGCAGACGTTGGGGGCCGATGCATTCCTCTCGGAAAGAGGTGTATATCACAACATATTCGTAAACAAACCAACGACGATTTGTGATGAGGACGAATATGACTTTTGTTGCAACTCTTTTCACTCATAACTGTTCTCTTAGGTACTTGTTTAACCACCAACTCGGAAATCGTTACATATTACAAAATAAACAGACAACTATATTTTTAAGGAAATGCAAAGCATTTCACTGTGAACAATTATTTTTAATTCACAATGATATTTCCGGCTTTTGTTACTGTAAATAATAATGCTACTTGATGTGTGAATGAAATCAAAACATGGTCATACCTGTGTATTAAACATGAAATAAATTGTATTTTTCTGTTATATCTGATTTCTGTACACTGACACAGTACATTTTCGATTTGTGCTCAGTTATTGAACTTGGCAGCCGCTTTTATGAAACTAATTGTATGGTGAGTTGATGTAGCACAATTTTAAATTATTCTGGTGATACATTAATATATCTTATACGATCGTAATCGTAATTGTTAATTAAAAAATAATTGATGACACTCTAATGAACTCCAAAAAATTCTTTATAATTATGATCCTCCAGAACTTAGTAGTTCATTAATGAAGCCACGTCATTCGCCAGTCATGACTGGAAAGACTACGTAAATTTTACTGGGTTATATAGTTAACCATTACGTACAAGAAAATAAATGTCGCTGGTACCCAATTCAATCATAGTAATTCAAGCAGTTTTCTTACGTTCTTGCCTAATTACACACTTGCAAATCGGAGCCGGCCGCGGGGACTGAGGCGCTTCAGTCACGGTCACTACGGTCGGGGGTTCGAATCCCCCCTCGGGCACGGATATATATATATATATATATATATATATATATATATATATATATATATATATATATATATATATATATATATATTTGCAAATCGGAACATGTTCATGTATAAGCAGCCAACTATTTGTGAAAAGGCAGAATATTTCATTCGCAAGTTGCCCGTTTGAGCCGTAGTAGGTATTTTAAGTATTGGCCCACTTTAGGTTACGGTAGTAACACTAAAAAGTGGGCCTTTGCGATCGTCTTTTGACAGCTCGAAATTTAAATGAAAATAGCCGCTTAACTGTTCATCTGACACGAAAATCGAATAACGGAATTTGTAGAGGAGAAAATTCTCTACAACTTTGCTCTATTATGTTTTTTTTTTTTTTTTTTTCATGTCTCGTAGCGTTTCAAAGACATTTGCAAAAATAACGGCGATTTTGAGATGTATGTCTGTCTGTCTGTCTGTCTGTCTGTCCGTAACGTGTTCCTTGTTTTTAAGACGAACCATTCAACCGATCAGCACCAAATTTTACAGACACCCCTGGTTTAAAGTAGCAAGAATACTTCACTACTTCACAACTTCCAAGTCAGATTGATGTTCCGTCCACCAGCTAAAATTGCAGACCTGCTGGGATCGGTGAAGGATAATTTGTTACTGAGGTAGACGGGAATTTACAAAATAACTTGCAGTTTTGATATGGCTTACAGAGGATAGACAACGCGCACAGTGGAAGAATGCCGCGTGGAACATAAACGTTGCAACGGCCTTTAGCAACCCACCAAATCTGAATTGGCGGAACAATGCATCTCTGCTGGACATTCGATGGAGCATGACAAAACATTATTTCTGGGCACAGCAATATCTTTTTGGGACTCCATCAAAAAAGAATCAATGAAACAACGCGTAGCAAAAAACTGACAATGGCTAGCAGCTGGACAATGCATGGAATATGCGTCATCTCCAAGATTTGCTCCAGACGAAGACGGCCGATGGCCGCAGCGAGCAGCAGTACTCTGTTTCCTAGCCACCTTTCTAAGATAACTTTAATTGTGGTGGCTTGCTTATAGCCGGCCGCGGTGGCCGCGGGGACTGAGGCGCTCCAGTCACGGTCTGCACGGCCACTACGGTCGGGAGTTCGAATCCCCCCTCGGGCATGGATATTTGTGCCGTCCTTAGTATAAGGTAGTTCGTAAGTAGTTTGTAAGTTTAGGGACTGATGACCCCGTAGTTAAGTCCCATAAGCTTAACAAACATTTGAACATTTGATTTGAAGCTTCCGCATTCCCTGCAATTTTTATCGCGTTTTCTGTGATACCATTCATTGCTAACTCGTGCCGTTACTGAACTAGCCGCACTATATCGGTGCACAACCCATCCAGATTATTCTTAATAATCTGAACGGTGTTACTTTGCACCTCCCTGCACTGCACGCAAACCTTGATAAGTTCGGCCTGCACTGAAGCATTCTGCGCCTCCATCCTCGCTTTTAATTCCAGAAAAGAAGCATTTTGCGCTTCCTTTATGGAACCTACCTCTGCTTTCATTTCTGCTTTTAGTTCCTGAACTGAAGCATTCTGCGCTTCCATCCCTGTTTTTATTTCTCTCGAGAAAGCCAGGAGGTCTGTTAGAGTCGTATCAGAAACGAAAAAATGTTCAAATGTTTGTAGAGTCTATGGGACTTAACTACGGGGTCATCAGTCCCTAAACTTACAAACTACTTATGAACTAACTACTACTAAGGACGGCACAAATATCCATGACCGAGGGGGGATTCGAACCCCCGACCGTAGTTGCCGTGGAGACCGTGACTGGAGCGCCTCAGTCCCCTCGGCCACCGCGGCCGGCGTATCAGAAACGCACACGGGCCTAGTAACACTAGTCGAACTAGTTTCTGCAGTAGCAGAAACCGGCATATCGGTATGCGGTTCGCTTTGTTCCCTCCTGGCCTCACTTCCAGTTACCTCCACGTTTAAACAAGTCGCAGTTTCAACGGGAACGTGGCCGTCTGTACTCGCTACATTTTCCCTTTCGGTCGTAAGATCTGACCTAAACGACTTTTCACGGTCCTGACTTTGGTTTAAACGCCTAGAGCGAACGGAAACAGACAAGGCAGAACTATTCTCCTTTGCCACAAGTAATTTTGAACAGAAGTAACGAACACAAGATTAGCCTAACAAAAACCGCGTAACAAAACAAGAACTAAAGCCTTCACAACGCAACGCACTGTGGGTGGGCTCTTTTTACAAAAACAATTAAATGAAATAACCCTTCCAAAAAAACACATACAAAAAATACACTGAAACACATGTGCTGAAAACATAAAAAGAAATAGATTAATGCACGCTGCTAATCTCACACATTCATCCACTGGGAGGGGAAAGAAAAATTTCTTATGAATATTCCCACACGCATTTAAAGCAAAAAACTATTTCATTAAACAGATGACCCGCTAGAAGAGCGAATCCTAGCAGCGGTGAGCCAGATAAAAGTCGACCACTGTACGAAACAAGGGCTTTGTTTTATCACTAAAATTAGCAAATAAGGTCCGTGTGAACTACCAGTTACTCCCTGCTATAAAACCTCGTTCCCTGGCCCAAACTGAGAACTGTTCGTTTCAAATTACTTCAAAAATAGGAAGTTAATACTACAGTGGTCAATATACATAGCAACTCACACTTTATTACACGCAGACATTAATAAGCAATCCACCATAATTAAAGTTATCTTGGAAAGGTGGCTAGGAAACATTTATGGCGCAACGGAATTTAGACATAAGAAAAATTGCATCTGAGCTTGTTCTCAGCACTCGTGAAGAACAATATTAAATAAAAGAGGGAAGGTGCTCTAAAACTACAATTTGTAGGCAACTTACGGATTATGCTGAACTCAAAACTTGTTTATTCGGATAGAAAACAAGCGAAATGGGGAACCAATTTCGTTAACACAATAAAAATGCATCTCTTACATGGGTTAATGCGGACGGTGCCCAGCCTAAATTATACATGACTTAACGCTACTGGGGGGGGGGGAGGGAGGATTCACAAACAACACTCATTCGCTCACACACACGCTATGCCACAGCGAAACTCACCAAAATCAGCGCGTTGGGACAAGGCGGAAGCAGGCGCCGCTATCGTAGGCGACATTCAGCAAGTCGGATGTAGCACAAAACACAATATACAAAAACACTTTGAAGCTGGCTCTAGTCTGTTGTGCCTGTTTTGAGATGGTGCGAGTGTATAGCCAAGTTAAATTACATCTGAACAGAAAACGCGAGCAAACACGTTACCCGGCCGCGGTGGCCGAGGTGACTGAGGCGCTCCAGTCACGGTCAGCACGGCCACTACGGTCGGGGGTTCGAATCTCCCCTCTGGCATGGATATTTGTGCCGTCCTAGTTCGTAAGTAGTTCATAAGTAGTTTGTAAGTTTGGGGACTGATGAACCCGTAGTTAAGTCCCATAAGCTTAACAAACATTTGAACATTTTTGAAACACGTTAACGGCGACACACGGCGACTCCACTGAAGGTGAAGTGGTTGAAAGTCGGATTCATTATACAAAATCACGGTAGATTCTTAAGTTGCACGCTGTCAGCAATCGATCTAGGTACAGGTTGTATATGAGAAGTGGCGTGAACTCAGGCGACTAGCCAGAAGTCGGAACTCGGACCCACGTGGTTCCAAAAACCATTAAATTGAATAAATTCGGATTCCGAAAAATAAAGAAAATGAATTACGGCATGCAACCCATAGAAATGCTTAAAATTGTATAAGGAAGCGAATGAAATACAGCTACACACGATAGGGGGCGGTTACAGAGACGGATGAGGAAAACCACAAAAATGAGATAATTACAAAGTCGTGAAAATAAAAATAAGAATTACGGCATGCAACCAATAGAAATGTTTAGAATTACATGTAGAAGTGAAAGAAATGCAGATACACGCGATAGGGAGCGATTACAGTGACGGATGAAGTTCAGTCTCCAAAACTCGTAAAAGTGAAATAATTACTGCTGAAGGCTTTATTCTATGATCCAACCACGTGGAACACATATCACTCACGGAAGGAAAGGACGAGAAGATTTTTACATGCACTTTACAAAATTGAACATATCGCCTATTAGAAATCGGGCCCCACAAAGCTAGAAAGTATTTACACAGAGTTCATGCACCAACACATGATCACAAAAGGTTTTAACACATCAGGCCGTTATCAAACTGCAACTAGAATTACACACACCGCGTTTATCTAATGGAAATCACTGAATTGCAAAACGAGAACACATTTCCGCACACGATCGGAGAAAATATCCCAAAAAATGATTCTAAGTTCACGAGCCTAAGTTAAACGTGCGAGACAATGAAATGCTACCATCTCACAGATACCAGAGAAGGACCAACGTTACTTCGCCTGAAGCCCGGTATGGAATGATCAGCCGAGTGACCACCGGGGCTCGGAAAGGCATGGCAAGCCGCCGAAAAATCCTAGAAAACAGCGGTGGTGGGGATGGACAGCAATACTCGCCCTGGAGGAAAGGCTCGCTAACTAGACTGTAACCAAAGGGTTTAGAAACCTCTTTGGTAGCACGAGCAGCTATCGACTGTGAGCCACAGAGAATGATGCAAAGCGAGCTATCACCCCCTACATTCAAACAGCCATAGATTCTCACACACACTTAAAAGTACAACAACTGCACATTCTCACAGGGACAGTGGCGTAGTGGAGAAGCTGTACTTATGCCACATTAATTAATATAATAATAAATTATTAACATAAGAAAATAAGAAAAACCTAGCAATATTAACTAATATTTTAACACATGAAACAAAAGTGCTATTCCTCAAGCCTTGAAAAGAGTGGGGTTCAAATTTTAAGGAAATGATAATCTAGTGACATTAAATAAATTATAATTTTACAGAAACATACAAAAAATATATGGAAGACTACAGACGGTCGTCTTTCATCACCCCGTTGTTAACTGAAAATTTTGATGTAGGCTGAGGTAATTAAATTAAATCATATCCAGCAAACTTTTCAAAACTAGCATGTGGTTGCCTTATGAGCGACATAGACAGCTGGGGCACGTCACACAAAAAAATATACATTGAAAAATAATAATTGCCATAAAAACTAAAACAATGGAGATGCAGATGTGGCTGGCAAGACCACGGGATTGGGACAACATGTTTAACAAAGCAAAATTTACGAGGAAACATAGATAGACAAATAATAAATATAAATTATACATGAGGTTGAAACACAAAAAAAAAAAAAAAAAAAAAAAAAAAAAAAAATCGCAGTCTTGAATGTGTCTTGTAATGCTGAAGCAGATCCTACAATAAAAAAATGGATAAATGTTTTTAAAATCACTCCAAATTAGGAAAAACAGTATGTTCATGTTTATGACAGATTCTTTTTTAAGTTGCTGAGGGCGACCAGGGTCGCTACAGAGAAAAGACCTCTTAGCAGGTGAATCGTATTTTGCACTCTCAGAGCGTTCACTGTTTCTACCACTAACACCACTTTTCAACCTGATGCTGTCCTTCACATTGTCCTCCACTCAAAACTGGTTTTTAAGTCAATAAACACTGTTTTCATTAGTTCGAACCGTCGACTAGGATCTTTGAAGAGGGAGGGAGACAATCTTCTAGAAGGTACTGGGAGGCAGCTAAAACCCACACACATAAAAAGATACTTTTACTTTTGTGTCTCTTCCTCAGCTATTCAACTGCATCCGACGTGAGTGAGAGGGTGTGGTTAGTGCACCTGTCTGCAAGGCCTGGTGTCCCTTGTACATGTGACAGTCGGTCTGACAAGTGCTTGGGCAACTGCGAAGGTTGATCATCGGAAGAGATTATTGGCGGCTACCCCGTACCATCTTAGCGGCCGCGTCTTTTGTGTGTGCGACTGCAGTCGGTAGCATTGTGTGGCCGGCCGGTCTCGTAGTTTGTGTAACCGGCTGGAACCGCTCGACTTCCGTCTCCCCGTGGACCCTGCCAACTCCCAGGTCGGTCTCGCACCGCTGCCTTGCGCCAAGCTGGCGTGAAGTCCACAGACACATGCCTTTGTCTTGGCCTCTGACACCCTCAGATATCTGCCATCACTTTGGTGCACCATGTTACCACATGACATATTAAACTTATGAGGAACTCCATCATGTCACAAACGTGGAGTGCCTTCTTATTTTAACAAAAATACAAATAACCTCGATTGAGGTTCATACAAAAACATCTTACACAAAATTGAGTTAAATTGTCCATATGGTGAACAGAACGCCTAGGAATTTAGTCCTTAATAAATATTTTAACATTAAGGGTACAATGTTCATAGATATATACAAAAAAAATTGTACTTCCCATGAATTGAAGGGTGAAACACAAAAATTGACATATTACATTGAAATAACACATAATAATAGAAAAATAATAGTTTATCCTCTAACTTAATATATTGAGCATAATATATTTATAATAAATAACTTAAACTTTAAGTCAGGACTCTCAGGGTTAGTGTTAGTGAAGCAAAACTAATTTTATTCATGCAGCATGCAGCGCTATATATAGGTATATGTAAAAAAAACGAACTACCAAGCTCTATGCAACACTACGCAAACTAACTACTGCATAACTACCTACTGCCCAGGCGCAACCTAACTAATTAACTACAGCGCAAAGGGGGGAGGGAGTTTTCTTGAGTCCGCCGGTCTGGTTCCAACGCCGCAAATTCGTGTTTAGGGTTTGGAAACAGTCTTACGAAAATCGCTGATGCAGAGGCGAGATAAAACTATGACACATATTAACAAAAACAAGGTAATACATCTTGGAAATAAAAACGACAAAACATGATCAAATGTGTAAACACATAAAATAAATACTACAAATTTACACATGTCAAGCAATCCTAGACAAAATGAAACAGATGATCAAATGTACAAACTCATAAAATAAACACTAGAAATCCACACAAGTTAAACAATCCTAAGTTAATAAAATAATCTAAGGTAAACTTGACTTACAACGTAACCTATTCTGACCACCATTATTACCGTCCTATCGATGTTAGAAATTCAGGTGTCCTCATGGTACATGTAGGGCGGACGTTCCTTGACATGGAGCTTGCCTTTGTTCAGCCCCTTTATTTTTGTTTGCATTTCCTCACATCTGTGATTCTGCCCTCTTATGAATGTGATTCTGGCCTCTTCTACAAATTACTTTCCGTCCTTTAATTTATAAAATTGTCCTGCAAAACTTATCTGAAAAATATAAGTTGGTTCTATTAATAATCCAGTGTGTATATTGTCAATGAAATTTTGATGAACCCCTTCGTTAGTGCTCTGCCACGACCGTCTTCCGGTCGAATCCCACACCTCCTGTTATGCAAACAGACAATCCCTAGACAAAATTATCTAGACCCCTGAGCATAAACACCTCAGTGCATCTACGTGCAACTAAAATCATATGAATTACGACGTTGGCGCCTACCACAGCGTCTTATAAACATGCTACCTAACGGGGAGATTGCTGATATAAAATTTACAGTAAAGGTGGCAACTAAGGTAGTTGCTAAACAAGGCTAGTTTCATACACAGTGAAGAAGCGCACACACATGTAAAACGATATACAGGGACACAAATTACTATAAACAAGACATACATAAAATGTACACAGTAAAATACTTAACATGGCCTAAAGAACTTAGATTATGAACCATCAATCCTCACGATGGTAACAAAAAGATAAAAGCATGGACAAAAAAAAGGGGGGGACTATGTGAGGCAGGCAGCTAACAGAGACACTTGAACGTGTCACACTAATAATTGTTTTATCCACGAAACGGAGCGTCAAGGTACTGTACGTCGAACAACCGAACAGATGGAACTGGCAAGTTGGTGTTATCCACCCCAATAGCGGCGTGTACTTTATAGTACACAAAACATGCATACAACATGAAGATGCGTTATGGCAAATTGAAATCGCAAAACTAACACATACCTATATAAAAGACACATATAACAAAATACACTTTTAAAACAAACCATTTAAAGAAAACACTACAAAAGACATACAAAATACAGCATAAATCTACAAAAACAATTGACATGGGTGGTAAAAATAACACTTAAATTTACGTTAGCAAACAGAAAATTAAATAAAGCTTAAGACGTATATGCTCCTTTCCGAGCTGGTTGATCGACTGACAATCAACTACAGCAAATTATTACTGGCTTTTGCTAGGACCGGGATCCCTCGGTTTGTTATGGCATGCATCAGCGGACCTAATTTCCATGTCTTCTGTTGGTGGGTCGTGTGGTTTTCGTGGGCCCTTATCGGGTCAGTCGCCCTTATTTCCGTTCCCAAACTGTCGCCGCTTGTCTTCTCACATACTATGCCAATAACCGTGCCCGTTCCTCCGCTGTTGCTGATTCTCAGCGTTGGAAGGACCGGCCTCCGCACTGCTATTACTTTCTGCGCGGTGGTTGCTAGCACTATTGTCACTCCGATTACTTCTCCTAGAAGAGCCGTTGCCGTCTCTTCTAGGTATGTAATCTACATCATATTCTAGGTCCTCCAGGAAAGCCTGGAAGGACTCAATGTCTTCCTTGCAGCTTCCTGCAAGGACGGCATTGCACACATTTTCTTGGAGCTTCAACACGCAAGTTCTTATCAATTCACGCATAGGGTATGGGTAGTCGAGGAATTGATTTCTCTGCATCATTCCTCGAAAGAATTCTCCGAGAATCCTGCAATTGCTGTTAGCAAAGTGGGGCATCACTAGAATGCTGCTCTTTACTCGTTCCTGTTGCCTCTCCAACCAGTAGGCAGACAGGAAATGTTCCTAAAATCATCGTAGTAGTGGCAATATCTTAAGAGAGGTAACATCCACATGGCGGGCTCCCCCTCGAGATATCCGCACACATACTCAATTTTCTGTCCTTCTGGCCAGTTTGGAGGCAGAGAGTAATCGAATTGCTCGAGCCTCACACGCGGGTGTATTCCACTTGCAGAGTTTTGGAAGACCTGGTACTTTTTTACAGTGAGAGAGTGGTTATAATCAAATGCCTGCACTGGATTACGCATAGGCACTCGACTCGGTCTTTCTCTTATGGGAGGACGGGCAAGCAGAGGTTCGACCTCCTCCTCCACAGAAGCCAAATCATCTCTGGGGTCGGAACGACAGGGCCGACCTCCACACAAACTGCGGCAGGCGTTTTCTACTTGCAAGGAAGGCGGGGGTGGAACGGAGACTTGCTCCAGACGCGCGACACGTTCTTCTAACTCGGCCACTACATCGCGACGCCTACACTGAATTTCGCACCGTTGTTCATTCAATCAGTGTAAGTCGCAAACTTCCTCTGATTCATTTACAACAGCGGGAACTGCTCTTTTGGCCGCCATCTCCCCGGTCTGTTCGCGTTTTCGCCTGACCGTCTACCAAATCGACTCTCTCGTTAAATCTCTCCTCCAGAGAGTGGATATTCGTGTCTTCACAGTCGGAGAGGGCCAATATAGCTTCCGCATTCCCTGCAATTTTTGTCGCGTTTTCTGCGATACCATTCATTGCTACCTCATGCCGTTTCTAAACTAGTCGCACTGTATCGGTGCGCAACCCGTCCAGATTATTTTTAATAACCTGAACGGTGTAAGTTTGCACCTCCCGGCATTGCGCAGAAACCTTGACACGTTCGGCCAGAACTGAAGAATTCTGCGCTCCAATCCCTGTTTTTATTTCTCCCATGAAAGCCATGAGGTCGCTTAGAGTCGATTCAGAAACGCACAAGGGCCTTGTAAACACTGATTGAACTAGTTTGCGCAGTAGCAGAAACCGGCATATTGGTATGCGGTTCGCTTTGTTCGCTGCTGCCCTCACATCCAGTCGCGTCCACGTTTAAACAAGTCGTGTTTTCAACGGGTACGCAGCCGTCTGTACTCGCAACCTTTTCCCTTTCGGTCGAAAGATCTGACCTAGACGACTTTTCACGGTCCTGACTTGGGCTTAAACGCCTAGAGCGAGTGGAAACTTTTGTGTCCCGACTTCGTCGCCGCTTTTGTGTCCCAGCCTCGTCGTAGGTGTCGGTGGCCGAGTGGACTGAGACCGACACGCTGGTGCAGGTACGGAGGGGAGCAGCCAGAAACTATAAACACTCGAGTAAATTAGAAAGATGTATATTGCACAGAATGTAACAATACTTAACTTTTACATCGTACTGCAGAATGTTTATACATAGTTGTTAGAGGCCTGCCTAGTGCCTGTACAATAGCAAAGTCTTCACTCGTGCCTATCGGATTACGAAGGTCCTAACCGTTTGCTAGCTCAGTCCGAAGTGCGAAGTGGCCGATGTCCTTCAGTGGTGGCCACGAGCGGCGTTCTACCAGAGGGCGCTCGTGGCTGTCGTCGGAAGAACGCCGCGCCGTGCATGCATGGCGGCGCGCGGCGAAAGTAGGTGGCGCGCACTTTGTACTTGTGCGACACCACACCCCTCCCCCCCAAACCGCCGCGCCGTCGTAGCGTAGGGCTGAGGGCCACGGCGACGGCACTGGGAGGAGGGCCTGAGCGGGGGCGTTACTGGTGGGACGGGCGTCGTAGCTGAGGCCGGGATCGAGACGCCGTCCGCGCCCCGGCATCCGCCTTGCGATCCTCCAGGGAACCCGCCGAAACCTGGGGAAGGGCGCCCGCCCCCGCCCAGAGGGAGCAGGTCATCTTCTGAGGTGCGTGGCCCAAGCTGGGGGGGCCCGCACGGTCCCGGAGTCCCTCTCGGTGACGCTGTCATCTGCGGCGGCGACAGCGGCAGCGGCGGCGTCGCGTCAATCTCCATCGGGACGATCTCGTAGTCCGGGGACGAACGATGTGGCTGTGCTCCCTGGCGGTGAACTGGGTCTGGAATCAAGAAACCGGAGACAGGATCGCGCGGCCTGTGCAGGCGCAATTGGTTTGCGTGGCGCCGCAGCTCCGACCCTGTGGAAGAACGTACAATAAACATATTGCGACCAAGCACGCCCTGAATGGTGCCCGGCAACCATGTCTTCTTGTTTCCAGCAAACACCCTGTACAGCACCGGCGTGGAAACCTGAAAACGCGTAGCGCCATACGAACCGACTCGGTGCGTGGGAGGCTGCAGCAGGTGAAGGAGAGTGCGGTGACGGCGGCCGTGTAGCAGCTCGGCAGGAGACGGGCCGTCACGTGGCATGCACCGATACGTAGACAGGAAAATTTGAAGAGCTTGCTGCCTGGAGTGCTGACCTTTCATCTTCTCCATGTGAGACTTGAATGTTCGAACGAAACGTTCTGCTTCACCATTGGACTGAGGGTGAAAAGGTGCGGTGGTGATATGCTGAATGCCATTCACACGACAAAACTGTTGAAATTCCGCACTAACAAACTGAGGTCCATTGTCAGTGACGATAGTTTCAGGCAAGCCTTCGATGCAAAACACTGATGTTAAGGCACTGATTGTACTAGACGCCGTCGTTGAGTTCATGGCAATCACAAAAGGAAACTTGCTGAAAGCGTCTACAACGATTAACCATCGCGTATTCCAGAAAGGTCCGGCAAAGTCAATGTGTAAACGTTGCCATGGTCCCTTGGGGCGTGGCCAATCTGAGAAACGTTGCGGAGGAGCCGCCTGATGCTCCGCACAAACAGTACACTGTGACGTCATGTTCTCTATCTGAGCGTCCATACCAACCCAGGTACAATGACGTCTGGCCAGTTGCTTTGTCCTAACAATACCCCAATGTCCTTGATGCAGGAGGCGCAACACTTCTCGTTGCAGGGAACGAGGAACAATCACTCTTGCTTGGTCGTTGTCCGTATGTAACAACAGTACACCCTGACTTAAAGTTAATGCATGACGGTGTGCAAAATAACGTCGAACCAGAGGCCGATCAATGTCTTTGGCTCTGGCAGGCCACCCTGAGCGAACAAAACGTGCTACCACACTTAAGTCTGCATCCGCAGCCGTTTCCTGTGCAACCCGACGAGAGTTCAAAGGAAAATCTGCGACAGCGGAAGCATCTCTGGAGTCTATCTGACAACATGCCATTTCTGAAGAATCAAACGACACATCCTGGCCAACCGGAAGTCGGGAAAGTGTGTCCGCGTTGGCGTGTTTAGTGGTAGGTCGGTACAAAATCTCATACTGATAATTAGACAATATCAAGGACCATCTCTGAAGCTTTTGTGCCGTACGTGGCGGAATCGGCTTTGTGGGTGAGAACAACGACGTGAGAGGCTTGTGGTCTGTCAACAAATAGAATTTTCTGCCATAGAGATAATGATGAAACTTTGTGACGCCGTAAATGATTGCTAAGGCCTCCTTTTCTATCTGACTGTAATTCTGTTGCGTTGGCGTCAGTAGCTTGGATGCAAAGGCAATAGGACGATCGTGACATCCAATACGATGCGACAGAACTGAACCTAGACCGTACGACGAGGCGTCAACTGCTAACACTACAGGCTTCTGTGGGTCAAAGGGAATCAAACATGCATCACTGAGTAGTGCAGACTTTAGTTTGTCAAAGGCAACCTGACAATCTTTAGACCATACAAAAGGAACATTCTTCCTACGTAAGTGATGCAGTGGAGCTGCAATCTGAGAGGCATTGGGAATAAACCTGAAATAATAGTTAAGCTTTCCCATCACTGCTTGCAATTCATGTACATTCTTAGGAGGAGGCAAGTCTTTGATTGCTCGAAGATGTGACTGTAAGGGATGAATTCCTTGGGCATTAATCACATGGCCTAGGTACTCTATTTCAGTCTGAAAAAACGAACACTTTGCTTTATTACAACGTAGACCTGCTGCAGTCAAAACTTTGAAAAGGCACTCCAGGTTTGCTAAATGTTCTTCAACTGTACGTCCGGATACCACAATATCATCTAAATAGTTCGAACAACACGGTACAGAAACTGTCAGCTGTTCCAAAAAACGCTGAAAAATAGCGGGAGCGGAGGAACTGCCAAATGGTAGGCGTTGAAATTGAAAAAGGCCCATGTGAGTATTAATGACGAAAAACTTTTTTGACTCGTCATCAAGTGGAATCTGTAAGTATGCCTCTGCTAAATCAATCTTAGAAAAGAAGCGAGACTGTCCTAATTTGTCCATCAGTTCCTCAGGTCTGGGCAGGGGATAAGTGTCCACAATTGTTTGACTGTTCACTGTTGATTTAAAGTCCGCACAGATACGAAGTTTTCCTGACGGCTTGGGTATAATTACTATAGGCGAGGCCCACTGACTCGCAGAAACAGGAGAAATCACCCCACTATCTTGCCAACGTTTAAGTTCTTCGGCAACTGTATCACGCAAGGCGATAGGCACTGGTCTAGCTTTACGAAACTTTGGAACTGCAGATTCTTTTAAAGTTACATGTGCCACGAAGTCTTTTGCACAACCTAGTTCCGGCGAAAACAGGTCACTATATTTGTCACATAAAGCATTGATTTTGTCCTGAGGCACTACTGACGAAATTTGAAGCACATCTCTTTGAATTGATAAACCAAACAAATCAAAAGCATCTAGTCCAAAAATGTTCTGTGTAGATTTGGCCTGAAGAACAACAAAAGCAACTGTTTTTGTTACACCTTGAAAAGAGGCGGGCAGGCTACATGTTCCTAGCACGGGAATATTTTCACCTGTATAAGCTGTTAACACTTGCTGTGACGGCGACAATTTTGGCGAACCCAGAAGTTCATAAGTATCTTTATTAATTAATGTAACAGCGGAACCAGTATCAAGCTGAAATTGCACAGTCTTATTTTCTATGGAGAGGGTAACAAACAGCTTGTGCTTCTGGCGCACGACCGGTGCGCGAATGTGGGCAACGTCTAATACATATTGTTTTCTGCGCTTGCGCGGGTTGCGTGCGGTAGGAAGCGGCGCATACTCGGCACACAGGGGAGTAACCACACTGTCACTAGATGACACTACCGCCGGATCGGCGTCCGCGCAATGCGAGGCTACTGCACTAAAATTACTTTGAGTAGCTACACCAATTCTACTGTCACTAGCTACACAGTACTGGGCACTATTACAGTTAGTAGTTGCAGAAGGCACTATTTTCACTACAGGAATGCACTGTTCATAGTCATTTTGCGTGTCCCGAACCCTTTTTCGTTGCACTGTTTTACGCGCTCGTCGGCGCTTGCTACGTGGTGCACTATATAGTTTTGCCATAGGCGCAGAACTACTTTCTTGCAATGGAGATCCAAGGAAAGCACTGTTCAAGTTTACAGCGTGTATGACATTTACAGAATTAACTGTTCTCGCACTCCGCGAAGCACTGATTCCAACGTTACTGTTCTTTGAATTTTTAATTTGCATACACACAGACTGCACATGTCCCGATTTGCCACATTGATAACAGGTTGCGTTGCGACTAGGGCAATGAGCACGCTTGTGGCGAGACACACACTGGGGGCAAGATTTACGTACATTTTTCTGAAATGAGCGTTGGCGCCCGTTATTCAAATTACTGTTTCTAACACGACGGGGCGACCTTTGTGTCGCACTTTTACACTGGCTACTGTTCACTGTCTGTTCAGCACGGCCTGTACTATTGTAAGAATCACTAGTGCTACACTGAGAACTACGACTAGGAAAGCGTCCGTTGCGGCGCACTGAATTTACACTATGGCTTTGCATTTCTACATCAGCTAAGTCAAAAGTATCATGCGCTTGTATAAGCTGCAGTACACTGTCTAATGAGGGGTCAGACTGTTTCAGAATTGCTGCTCTAATTCTGGGGTCCTGAATATTCTGCGTAATCGCATCCCTCAACATCACGTCACTATACGAAAGTCCACAAGAGCAAGTAAATTTACATTGGCGGGTTAAGCCCTTCAATTCCGTAATCCACTCCTGGTGTGACTGCTGCGGTAATTTTTTAAGTCTGAAAAATCGGTATCGTGCAGCAGCTACAAGAACTTTTCTCTCGTAATGAGCATTTAGTGCCTCTACTATTTGTTCAAAGTCTACATCACGAGGAGATGCTTGCGGGAATAGTTTCTGCAGTAATACGAAGGTTTTGGGGCCCACCACGGACAATAAAAGATGCTTAACAGTCTGACCTGTAAGTTGATGAGCCGCGACGAGTTCTTGAAACTGTGCGAAGTAGTCACTCCATTCATCTTCACGTTCGTTGTACTGGCGGAACGTAGGAAGTGTTGCGGCGGCAGGTGTGGGCTGCTGAAGCGGCGGCTGTTGTTGTTGGTGAGCTGCTTGCGCTGTGAGCTGGGCCACAGCCTGCAGGAGCTGGGTAATTTGCGCCGTCTGTAACTGAATAATTTCCATTAAGTTTGGGTTCGGGGTAGTGGCCATGCTGACCGATTAGGCGCCGCGTATACAAGTAACTTATAACAAAACACAAATGCAATATGAAAGAGGACGCTCTGCAACAAAAAAGTCCACAAAACACGTAACTGAAAATGTTCCCCCAAAAATCTTATAATAAGGGTGGGTGGGCGGGAGCAATTTTTGCGTGCTCCGACTGCTGCTGTCTGGCTGCTGCAAGCCGGCTGATCCAAGGTTCTATCACTCCTCGTCGCCACTTTTGTGTCCCGACTTCGTCGCCGCTTTTGTGTCCCAGCCTCGTCGTAGGTGTCGGTGGCCGAGTGGACTGAGACCGACACGCTGGTGCAGGTACGGAGGGGAGCAGCCAGAAACTATAAACACTCGAGTAAATTAGAAAGATGTATATTGCACAGAATGTAACAATACTTAACTTTTACATCGTACTGCAGAATGTTTATACATAGTTGTTAGAGGCCTGCCTAGTGCCTGTACAATAGCAAAGTCTTCACTCGTGCCTATCGGATTACGAAGGTCCTAACCGTTTGCTAGCTCAGTCCGAAGTGCGAAGTGGCCGATGTCCTTCAGTGGTGGCCACGAGCGGCGTTCTACCAGAGGGCGCTCGTGGCTGTCGTCGGAAGAACGCCGCGCCGTGCATGCATGGCGGCGCGCGGCGAAAGTAGGTGGCGCGCACTTTGTACTTGTGCGACACCACAGAAACAAACAAGGCAGAACTATTCTCCATCGTCACAAGTAATTTTGAACAGAAGTAACAAACACAACATTAGCCTAACAAAAAGAAACGTATAACGAAACACGAAATAAAACCTTCACACGCAATTCACTGTGTCTGTGGTCTTTTTACAAAAACAATTAAATAAAATAACCCTTCCAAAAAACACATGGGTGCTGAAAACATAAAACGAAGTAGATTAATGTGCGCTGCTAATCTCACACATTCATCCACTGGGAGGGGAAAGAAAACAAAATTTTAAGAATATTCTTGCTCGCATTTAAAGCAAAAAACTATTTCATTAAACAGACGACCTGCTAGAAGAGCGAATCCTAGCAAAGTCCCCAGATAAAAGACGACCATTGTATGTAGCAAGAACCTTGTTTTATCACTAAAATTAGTAAATGAGGTCCGTGTGAACTACTGGTTACTCCCTGCTATAAAGCCATGTTCCCTGGCCCAAACTGAGAACTGCCTCGTTTCAAATTACTTCAATAACAAGAAGTTAATACTACAGTGGTCAATATACATAGAAGCTCACACGTTATTACACACAGATATTAAAAAGCAAGCCAGTACAATTAAAGTTATCTTGGAAAGGTGTCCAAGAAAACATTTATGGCGCAACGGAATTTAGAGATAAAATATTTGCTCTGAGCTAGTTCTCGGGACTTGTGAAGAAGTGAAAGAAATGCAGCTACATGTGATAGGGAGCAATTACAGAGACGTATGAAGTCCAGTCTCCAAAACTTGTAAAAGTAAAATAATTACAAACTCGGAAAATAAGATTAAGAATTACAGCATGCATTACACTCAGCATGGAAATGCTTAGAATTAAACAAGGATGTTATTGAAGGAGGTTGTACAAGGCTCAGAGAGAATTACTGACAAAGACAGAGTGCGTACTACAAGTCAGAGAAGAAAGCAACATAAAAATAGACGGGAAAAGAAGATCGCAAAATATTTTTGGAAAACAGGATACCCGAATAGTTACTTGCCTGATGGGCATGGAACAAATAAGAGTGGAAGCTGAAGGCTTTGTTCCATGAACCAACCACGTCGAACACATATTACCCACGGAAGGAAAGGATGAGAAGATTTTTACATGCACTGTACAAAAATGAACATATCACCTATTAGAAATCACACAGCTAGAACGTATTTACTCAGAGTTCATACACCGACACATGATCACAAAAGATTTTAACATATCAGTCTGTTATCAAACTGCAACTAGAATCACACACACCACTTTTATCTATTGGAAATCTCTGAACTGAAAAACGAGAACACATTCCCGCACTCGATCGGAGAAAATATTCCAAAAAATGATTCTAAGTTCATGAATCAAAGATAAACGTGCTAGAATGAAACGTTACCATCTCCAGAAACAAGAGCATAAGCCCAGAATGATCAGACCGAGTAGCCATCGAACGCGGCAGGCCACCGGAAGCCGGAAAATCCAACAAACAGCGGTGGTGGGGACAGACAGCGGGACTCGCGCTGAAGGGAGGGCTCACTGACTAGCCCGCAACCAAAGGGTGTGGAAACCTCTGTTATAGCACGAGTAGCTATCGATTCTGATGCAAAGTGAGCTATCACTCCCCACATTCAAACAGCAATAGATTCTTGCACACACTTACAAGTAAAACAACTGCACATTCTCATTGGGACAGTGGCGTAGTGGAGAAGCCGTACTTATGCCACATTAATTGATATAATAATAAATTATTAACATAATAAAATAAGAAAAACCTAGCAATATTAGCTAATATTTTATCACATGTGTGGGCAGCCGCAAAACGCGCGTACATTCTGCGCTGCCTCGCTCTTTCCACAGTCCAGACGAATGCAATCATTCGTTGCAAAGGAAAGGCGTTTAGAAATAAAAGTACATGACTGGTAAAAGTGGACTGTATTTGTGAGAAGCTCTACATTTTGAGGCAGATACACATGCGTCCGAACAGGTTGGCGGTCACCGGCCGAGTCCCCCCGCCGGCCCAGTGCCGGCCGTTTCATTGTGCGAGGGCCAGCAGGTAGCGGCTGCCCTTACCTGCAGCCACAGCGTCCGGTCGCTGCTGCGCCCTTGTGGCGCCTCGCACCGGTACGGAACATTCCGCCCATCTAATTTGTATAAATTACACTAATACACAAATTACAAAAAGCACAAGGTAGATAACACAAACAAAACAAATAAATGGTTGAGGAACTCAGGTCCGATGTATATGAAAGAAACACAAGTTCAATTAGTTGTTGAATGGTTATGAGCACTAAAGTCTACGTTTACTTTGGAACAACACAAATCTTCGACAGCGGTCGTCTATAGGTTCCTGTTGCTGTGCGCACTGAAACCACACGCACCAAACCGTCAGGACCAGAGTGAGTGCAAACAATGACCCCAGGCCGCCACACGAGAGGTGGCGAGTTGTCTTCCTTCAGGAGAACCAATGTACCCGTCTGCATACTGTATTTCGGTGACGTCCATTTAGTTCTCTGCTGCAGCAGTGACAAGTAGTCGCGTGACCAGCGTTTCCACACGTGCTGCTTACACTGTTGGATGAGCTGCCATCTCGACAGCCCGGATGATGGCTCCGGAAGCAAGCCTGGCTCTGGGACTGTTGTAAAGGGTTCACCGATAAGGAAAAGGCCAGGAGGTAGGTACGAAAAATCATCCGCATTATCAGGAAGTTAAGTCGAGAATTTAATCACGCATCCATTTGAGTTGGAAGTGTTTATAATTCTTCAAACGTCAGCACTTGGTTTCCGACCACTCTCTTTAGATGCGTTTTTATGGATTTTATACCTGCTTCCATAATCCACCAAAATGTGCCGCATGAGGAGGAATAAAATGTCACTGTATCCCATTTTGAGATGCATAGCTCTCAATTTGTGTTACATCTGAACAATTTGTGGAATTCATGCAGATCATTACTTGCTCCCACGAACGTCTTTCCATTGTCACTGTACAAGTTTACACAGACACCTCGTCGTGAAATAAAGCAGCAATGAACGCTTGAGAGGACAGATAAGTGACAAGCTCCATGTGTAGTGCCTTTGTTGTCATGCAAACAACCAAGTCAGTGTAGACCTTTGCCTTCGTTTTACATCTCTTTCCACCGTATAGTGGGCTACCATAGTCAATCTCACAACTAAGAAAGGTGCTTTGATACACGAACTGAAGGTAGTTTTCCCATAAGATGGTTGCAGTAGTAGCCTTCAATCGGTAACAAGGGAGACACTTGTGAATCATTTGCCTGATGACTGAGCTTCCTGTTGGAATCCAGTACCTTGGTCTGAAACTTGATAACAGGAGTTATGATCCTGGATGTAACAAACGTAGATGCTCGCCCATGACTGTTAACTTAGTTACATGATGCTTAGGAGCCAGAATCATGGGATGCCTTTGACTGTAGGAAGCATTTGACTGCACCAACATGCCGCCCACCATTAACAACTATTCTTCGTCTAAAAACAGATGAAGTGAGATCACTCTGCTTTCCTTGGGGATCGTTCGACCTTGTAGTAGCTCTGCGATCTCCAATACTGCAATACTCGCAGTCCAGCGTGGTTGTTTTTCATTGGTAGTTTCACCACGTATCTACCGTTAGCATTCATTTGTATGGTTCTTTCAAAATACTCCTCACACAAACGCTCTTCTTTCGTTCGCACAGAAACATTCATTTCTTCTTGCTGACAGAACCGTTCAACCTGAGTGTTAAGGTGATTAGTGCGTGTGAGGCATGACAGTACATTTCGTGCCTTGGACTTCAAAGACAGAGAAGGTATTTTGCCTGAAACAATCCAACCGAACGATGTCTCCTGCAATGTTGGATGATTATTCCTCTTCATCTGGCCTGGCTTCAGTGCGTCAAAAAAGATCGATGCTCCAAGCAGTAGATCAATCTCACCAGGTTTATGGAAGGCTGGATCCGCTAGCTTTAGGTGTGTAGGAAGCTGCCAGGTGGAAATTTCAAAGGATGCAGTTGGAAGTGGCCCTGTTATACGTGGAAGTAACGCGCAGACGGCACTTGTGCTGTAGTTACCAACTCTTGAGGAAATATTCACCTCACAAACATGCGACGATTCTACAGTTTGAACATCACTGATCCCACTTATTGGTATCAGACGCCGACTGAGCTGTAGGCCCATCCTATCTGCCAGGCTAGTAGATATGAAATTCATCTGTGATGCGCTGTCAAGCAGCGCTCTGCATTGGTGTACCTTACCTTTATTGTCCGCGATGACTACAAGGACAGTTGATAACAGTACTTCTGTGCGTTGGTGGTTTCCCTTAACGGCGCAGTATGTCTGCTGTTCTGGTACGCTCGTCTCTTGCTCTCTATCGCCACTACCACTGACTCGTTCCTTGTGCAGTAACGTGTTGTGGCGCTTTTTACAAATGCGGCAACTCCCAGCACGGCATTCCCTTTGCCTATGATCCGTGCACAGGCAGTTGAAACAAAGCTTTTTTCTGCTTACAAAGTCTAGTCTGCTTACAATATCGCTCTCTTTAAATTTGGGACATTTATTTAGTAAGTGAGCTGCGCCACAGAATACACATTTGGATGATGTTGAGAGGAAGGTTCGTTGCAAATTGTAACCTTCTGCTTTAGTACGCTTGGCGGCCGGCTGGTGGAAATGCTGTAACATTCTGTCTGAATGAATTAGTTCTAACGCCTGACAGCTGCTCTCCAAAAATGCCACCAAATCTTTCAGACGAGGAAAAGTGGTGTTAACTGTTTTAGATTCCCACTGTTTCCTGAGATTCACACTAATGTGATCCAACAAAATGTGTGAAAGTAACACCTCATGCAGGGGAATGCCGACGTTCAGAACCTCGATTGCGTTCAGATTTGTCATCAGCTGGTTGATTAACATACGCAAGTCCTTAGCTGATTCAGTTCTGATGCTTGGCAGATTCAGTAGTTGTTTAACATGTAGATCTACAATTAACTTTGGATTATTGTATCTATGAACAATCAAATCCCATGCAATTTTAAAGTTGCTCTCTGTAACTGGTAAGGTTTCTATCAACTTATGTGGTTCACCAGACACACAAGACAACAAGTAGTAATATCGCTGGACACCAGTTAAGGCGTCATTGCTAATAATTAGTGCCTTAAACGTATCAAAGAAGTGCATGAACTCTGCAACATTGCCAGTAAATGTTGGCAATGAAATTGCAGGGAGCTTTACTTCAGGTGCATTGTATGAAGTAGACGAATGAGGAGGTGCCACAACATTCGTCTGCAGTAATGTAGTTATTTTTGACTCTACATCTAGGCACAAGTCTTCAAACGACTCTCTGTCAGCATCATGGGATTCTTCCAGATCGTTAATTTCTAACTGAGTTTGTATATCGTGATATTCATTTTTGCTTGTGATTAGCAATGACTGCCTTACTCTAACGTCATTGAGATTGGATCCGTCCTGAAAGTTATTGAGAAATGTTGAAATTCTAGTCACTCGTGACTTGATGACTGCTCTTTTCTTAACTAGGCTACGTTTCTCGACAGGATCCATGACAGGATATTAGAGCACAGGATAGAAGATTAAGGAAAGAGAGCCAGGCTGCTTGCAGAGCAGAGCGACGGTACCTGCGATGCGCCGAGTGGACCACAGCTGCTGGAGGAGTCGGCGGCGGTGGCGCGGCTCGCTGGCGTGCTGTGCTGTGCTGCGGGAACGGCTGGGCTGCTTCACGCCGTCTGCTGGTTGAGACGCACTTCACAACACGACCGACACGATGCGCGCGTATTCTGTAGTGCGGACAGCTCTACCACGGACATCACGGACATATGTCACTGTTAGTGCACTGGAGGCACTCGAATTCATGTTAATCTGAGAGATCAACCAACAAAGCCACGAAACCGGATACTCTTATTTCGCGGTACGCACAGTCAAACGTCGGAATGGTTCTATTCGCGCCCGGAGGACCAAATGTGGGCAGCCGCAAAACGCGCGTACATTCTGCGCTGCCTCGCTCTTTCCACAGTCCAGACGAATGCAATCATTCGTTGCAAAGGAAAGGCGTTTAGAAATAAAAGTACATGACTGGTAAAAGTGGACTGTATTTGTGAGAAGCTCTACATTTTGGGGCAGATACACATGCGTCCGAACAGGTTGGCGGTCACCGGCCGAGTCCCCCCGCCGGCCCAGTGCCGGCCGTTTCATTGTGCGAGGGCCAACAGGTAGCGGCTGCCCTTACCTGCAGCCACAGCGTCCGGTCGCTGCTGCGCCCTTGTGGCGCCTCGCACCGGTACGGAACAACATGAAATAAAAATGCTATTCCTCAAGCCTTGAAAAGAGTGCGGTTGAAGTCTTAACAAAATGATAATCTAGTGACATTAAATAAATTATAACTTTACAGAAATATACAAAACAATATATGGAAGACGACAGACGCTCGTCTTTCACCCTCTTCAGAGACCCTAGTCGACGGTTCGAACTAATAAGAACAGTGTTTATTGACTTGAAAAACCAGTGTTGAGTGGACGACAATGTGAAGAACAGCATCAGGTTGAAAAGTGGTGTGAGCAGTAGAAACAGTGAACGCTCCGAGAGTGCAAAATACGATTCACCTGCTAAGAGGCCCTTTCCCTGTGGCGACCCTGGTCACCCTCAGCAACTTTAAAAATCTCTCATGAACATACTGTGTTGCTTACTGCAGTTTTTTCCTAATTTGGAGTGATTTAAAAAAAATTATCCATTTTTTAAATTGAGGAACTGTTTTAGCATAACAGGACACATTCAAAATTGTGATATTATTTTATTTATTTTTTATTTTTATTTTACTTATTTTTTTGTTTCAACTTCACGTATATTTAACATTTATGATTTGTCTATCTATGTTTTCTTCTAAATTTTGCATTGTTGTACATATTGTCCCCATCCCGTGGTTTCACCAGCCCCATCTGCATCTCCATTGTTTTAGTTTCTATGGCAATTATTATTTTTCAATGTGTATTTTTGTTGTTGTTGTTGTTCCTGTTTTTGTGTGACGTGCCCCAGCTGTCTATGTCGCCCATAAGGCAACCATATGTTAGTTTTGGAAAGTTTGCTGTATATGATGTAATATAATTACCTTAGCCTACATCAGAATTTTCAATTAACGAACGGGCGATGAAAGACGACCGTCTGTAGTCTTCCATTAAATTTTTTTGTATGTTTCTGTAAAGTTATAATTTATTTAATGTCACTAGATTATCATTTTATTAAAACTTGAACCCCAATCTTTGCAAGGCTTGAGGAATAGCATTTTTATTTCATGTGTTAAAATATTAGTTAATATTGCTAGGTTTTTCTTATTTTGTTATGTTAATAATTTATTATTATTACATTCATTAATGTGGCATAAATGTAGCTTCTCTGCTACGCCACTGTCCCTGTGAGAATGTGTACTTTTCTTACTTTAAAGTGGATGTGCGAGAATCTATGGCTCTCCGAATGTAGGGAGTTATAACTCGCTTTGTATCGTTCTCTCTGGCTCAGAGTCGATAGCTGCTCACGCTATCACAGAGGTTTCCACACCCTTTGGTTGCAAGCTGGTCAGTGAGCCTTCGCTCAGCGTGAGTCTACTCTCCCTCCGTACCCACCACCCCTGTTTCTTGGGCTTTCAAGCTTCCGGTAGGTTTTCACTCTCCTGTGGGCGCTCGGCTGTTCATTCTGTTCTTGTCTTCTGGTGAGGTAAGGTTGGTTCTGCTCTTGTGTTTGAAGATGGTAGTGTTTCATTGTCTAGCACGTTTAACTTAACTCCTGAACTTAGAATTATTTTTTGGAATATTTTCCCCGATCGTGTCCGGGAATGTGTTCTTGTTTTTCAGTTCAGTGATAGCCAATAGATAAACGCAGTGTGTGGGATTCTAGTTGCAGTTTGACATTGGCCAGGTATGTTAAAACCTTTTGTGATCATGTGGCGGTGTATGAACTCTGTGTAAATACTTTCTAGCTTTGTGGGGCGTGATTTCTAATAGGTGATATTTTCATTTTTGTACAGTGCATGTAAAATTCTTCTCATCATTTCCTTCTGTGAGGTTATGTGTTCCATGTGGTTGGTTCATAGAACAAAGCCTTCAGCTTCCACTCTTGTTTGTTCCATGCCCACCAGGCAAGTCACTACGCGGGTATCCTTCTGATTTCCACTAATATTTCACGATCTACTCTCCCCGCTTATTTCAATGTTGCTGTTTCTTCTCCGATTTGTAGTAGATACTCTGCTTTTGTCAGTAATTCTCTCTGAGCCTTGTACAACCTCCTTCATATAATTCTAAGCATTTCTGGTGGTTGCATGCTTTAGTTCTTATTCTTATTTTCCGACTTTGTAATTATTTCATTTTTGTGGTTTTTCTGAGACAGGACCTCATCTGTTTCTGTAATCGCCCCTATCACGTGTAGTTGTATTTCATTCGCTTCCTTATATAATTCTAAGCATTTCTATGGGTTGCATGCTGTAGTTAATTTTCTTTATTTTTCGGAAACTGAACTTATTCAATTTTATGGATTTTCGGAACCACATGGGTCTGACTTCCGGGGTTTGCAGCTAGTCGCCTGAATTCACGTCACTTCTCATATAAAACCAGTACCTAGATCGATTTCTAACAGGCTGCAAGTAGTATGGTAGTAGCATTATTAGCACAGAGATACCGCTTCGCTACCTGGGCACACCCCAGCCGCCGCACACTCGGCCAATTGCCGGACCGCAATTAAAGGATGCCACCACAGTCGAACAATAGGATGATTGACAGGTTATATTAAAGTGCACTTAACACTTGCAAGGAAACAACACCCCCCCCCCACACACACACACCCAGCGCTGCCGCAATACAGGCGGCACCTCCGACAGGTCCAGACCTGACGCCACATTCCCCCACCCCCAGCCACGCACCTGGCCGACACGCCGCCCCCAAGACTCTGGGGAACATGCTCCGCCTCCGAAGGTTGCGATCTAATATTAATTTGTATATCAAATTAATCGCCGCCTCCGCCGTGAGTTCCATACTTACGAACGTTATTATGTGCAGGTTGCAATCTGCACTTACACAGTCTATTTATGTTTCGTAAATGTTTGGAGTAACGCCTTACAGTCTAATTATGCGATATATGTTTGAAGTTATGCATTAAGGGGGGAAAATGCCACATACCACACATGGCACGTCAATTTTAATGTAACAATCTATTTTTTTTATCAGTAACAAGGGCAACTGACTCCACATGTAAGCACTTGCGTGAGCACAGCACCCGCCCCCATCCCCGCTACCGCCCCCACCTCCACCCCACCAACAAAGTTATCGGTAATTACATTATCGATTTTATAACGTGTCCAGACAGGTGACTGCGAGAGACTTTTACTTCTTCGTTGGATCAAGAAAATGGCATTACCAGGCTGGAGGCTACAATATACAAACAACAGAGGGAGAGTGTTTTCGACCCTGTGCAAGACTTTTGAAGTGTTTTAAACGAGAACAAACGGTATTTGCAAACTGCGCCCCTGTATAGTATGTCAATCTCCTCCATGTGCACACATTTAACGAGTTCCTTACAGAATAGCTGTTGTGTGGTGTTTAATAGTGTTCTGCAATTTGTTAACTGGGGTAATAAGAATACCCGGAAATTGACTGGTGTACAGGTAAATCTCCCAGGCACTAAAGAACGAGAATAGCTTATACGATAAGTTCTATCAGCTTTTAGTTTCATCTGCCTACCTATAAATTACCTGGAGATTCGTAATACTGGTGCTGGTAAGGAAGATATAACTATTACACGGAAGAGCTACAGTAAAGCAGGAGAAACATATTTCTCCCAATCCAGAATATTATTCTCCATAATGCCTACAGATAAAGATATAGCCGGCCGCGGTGGCCGAGGAGACTGAGGCGCTCCAGTCACGGTCTGCACGGCCACTACGGTCGGGGGTTCGAATCCCCCCTCGGGCATGGATATTTGTGCCGTCCTTAGTATTAGCTAGTTCATAAGTAGTTTGTAAGTTTAGGGACTGATGACCCCGTAGTTAAGTCCCATAAGCTCTACAAACATTTGAAGATTTGATAAAGATATAGCTGAACTAGGTCTGGTATCTACAAACAACGTCATTCTACAGCAAAAAAGAGTAAATGCGTCATGCAGGCTCAAAGCATTTTCCACTGAAGAAATTACACCTCTAAGTGCAGTTAACGTTTTATGTGCAAGGAAAAGAAAACTGGAAATGGAGGAGATCGAATCTAAGAAAAGGAAACTCGAATATACAGACAGCTATGACAACTGCTTTAAAGGAAAAATACCAGTTCCAAATGGAAAAAGAAGAGGCTATTGCAACTGTGCGGGCACGATTCACGCGTGCCCTTAAACACAGTGTATGACTAAATCTGCCTACAACAACAATCGTTTGTATTGTAACAGGACATAGAGATTCCTTAGATGGGTATACGCAGGAGGTAGAATTAAACTACCCAATTCTCGGAATTGTCAGAAGGCGTATAAAACAATTAAAGTGGTGGTTTACGGGAAGACCGAAAACTTATGTGGGAGACATCGATGCGTCGATCTAAGGAAACGTAACAGGCATATGGGTTTTTTTTTTTATGTAGCCTGCCGAGAGAGCGCTCTTCGTTCTGGACGATTGTTAACGGGGCTTGCAGATGTATATTTAGACACATTCCTAACAGTCTGGTGCAGACTGACAGAGCAGCTTTCGCTATGTTCGGCAAAATGCCTGGTGTGTTGGAAATCATAAGTTTCTATGCAGACGTTGTGCTAGATGTCATTGCCGATTTTTGTTATTTCCACCAGTAAATTGGAATTTTTGTATAAACAATATGTCGTCTGCTGCTGCTGCTGCTGCTGCTGCTGTTGTTGTTGTTGTTTTATCGAAAGAGTGGTTCACATACAGGTTTCTAGCGTCTGTTACCGTTACATTCCATTCGATGGCTGTTGCTTGCATCGTCTAAACGAAGAGATACATTTATTTAGAATTTATTTTAAATAATCTGGACATCGAACGAGTATTTGTTAACATGGATACATAAGCTAGTGGCGTTCGTTACCAATACAACCCGTTTATTATTTAATGTGCACAATTATTAAACATGTCTGTCGGCTCTTGTATATGTGGTCTATGCGATGAGCTTGGAGAGAGAATGCTTAAAAAAATAAAACGTTATGATATTTCTGTTTAAACATTTGGCATATGTTTATAGAAATGTTTTATGTAGTTTGCCGAGAGAACACTGTGTGTTTGTGGTCACAATGGGGGTTGAGCTGTACTCAAATTACTCTTAACAAGTTTAGATGTCTAAACACAATAACTGGGAGCTGTGGTGGATCGTCTGGCTGCTGGCAGGGTCAATTTGTTTACGAAACTCTCGTGTTATTCCAGGTAATTGTCCTGTCCGAAGTACGCAATAATAATTGACTCCTTTTTTTCTTCCAATGTTGGTGTACGTCTATAAGTAATAACTTTCGTAAAAAAAAATCTAGGGGCGCGGGTTCGAGTCCCAGACCGGGTCGGTAATTTTTTGGGGCTGTTGGTGGGATGGAGGTGGGGGCGGTAGCGGTGTTGGGGGCGGGGGCTGTGCTCACGCAAGTGCGGAGGCAGTTGCCCTTGTTACTGATAAAAAAACCTAGGTGTTACAATTAAAATGACATGCGGTGTGTGGTATGTGGCATTCTTCCCCTTAAGGCATTAACTCCAAACATATATCACATAATTAGACTGTAAGGCGTAACTCCGAACATTTACGAAACATAAATAGACTGTGTAAGTGTGGATTGCAACCTGCACATAATAACGTTTGTAAGTATGGAACTCGTGGCGGTGGCGGCGGTTAATTTGATATGCAAATTAATATTAGATCGCAACCTTCGGAGGCGGGGCATGTTCCCCAGAGTCTTGGGGGCGGCGTGTCGGCCAGGTGCGTGGCTGGGGGTGGGGGGATGTGGCGTCAGTCTGGCGGCTGGGGGTGGACAGGTCTGGACCTGTTGGGGGTGCCACCTGTCTGGCGGCAGCGCCGGGGGGTAGAGGGAGGTGTTGCTTACTTGCAAGGGTTAAGTGCACCAGTGTTAAGTGCACTTTCATGTAAACTGTCAATCATCCTATTGTTCGAGTGTGGCGGCATCCTTTGACCTGCGGTCCGGCAATTGGAAGAGTGCGCGGCAGCCGGGGTCTGCCCAGGTAGCGAAGTGGTACCCCTGTGCTGATACCGCTACTACTACACTAATACTGCAACTTAAGACTGCACAGTGATTTTGTGGAGTGCGTTCACGTAACGTAGCCGTGTGTCGCAGTTAGCGTGTTTGCTCACGGTCCAATTCAGATGTAATTTAACTTGGCTATACACTCGCACCATCTCAAAACAGGCACGACAGACCAGAACCATCTTCAAAGTGTTTTTGTATATTGTGTTTTGTGATACCTTCGACTTGCTGAATTTCGCCTACGATAGCGGCGCCTGCTTCCGCCTTGTCTCAACACGCTGATTTTGGTGAGTTTTGCTGGTGGCATTGTATGTGTGTGAGCGAATGGGTGTTGTTTGTGAATCCTTCCCCCCCAGTAGCGTTAAGACATGTATAAATTAGACTGCACACCATCCGCATTATCCCACATAAGAGATGCATTTTTATTGTGTTAACGAAATTGGTTCCCCATTTTGCTTGTTTTCTATCTGAATAAACAAGTTTAAGTTCAGCATAATTCGTAAGTTGCCTATAAATTGTAGTTTTAGAGCACCTTCTCTCTTTTATTTAATATCGTTCTTCACGAGTGCTGAGAACAAGCTCAGATGCAATTTTTCTTATGTCTAAATTCCATTACGCCATAAATGTTTTCTTAGCCATATTTCTAGGATTACTTTAATTGTGGTGGCTTGCTTATCAATGTCTGTGTGTAATAAAGTGTGAGCTGCTGTGTATATTGACCACTGTAGTATTAACTTCCTGTTATTAAAGTAATTTGAAACGAACAGTTCTCAGTTTGTACCAGGGAACAAGGTTTTATAGCAGAGAGTAACCAATAGTTAACACTAACCTCATTTGCTAATTTTAGTGATAAAATAAAGCTCTTGTTGCAGACAGTGGTCCGCCATTCTTTCTCAAGAGATGTTCTTTAAACCTGATTTTAAAAACACGTCCCGTTTGACCTATGTAGTAAGAAGAAACAATGTTGTAAACGCTTGAATTATCTAAGGGGGAACAGGTTGATTTTAAATTATGAATGAAATTTTTCTTGGTCGAGAAGGCAGTTATACTTATTACGAAGAAGACGTTGAATCTGATAGGAAATGGGCCCCTGAAATAGAATGGAGAAATATTTTTCCTTTTGTCAGATTCAATAGGAATGCCAAGTGTTGTAACTCTTTTAGCAGTTTTGTTTGTAAGGATGTTGTCAACTATGGCAGGATCGTATTTATTATTAACTGCTATGGTTTTTAACAAATTTATTTCCTCCTCGAATTTTCCTTTCAAGAGTGGAATGGAAATGGCTTTGTGGATGGCAGAATGAAAGAAGGCATTTTTGTGACATTGAGGGTGATAGAGGAGGCGGGTACAATTTGATCAATGTTAAGGTAAAATCGAGAAAGTTCAGTTGACAAGCCTCGTTTTCAAGTTCACAGGTGAAGGTGATATTCTCAGGTAGTCCATTAAAAAGAGCAAAAATGTTATCAATGCTAGTGGTAGGTCCTTCGTGGATGACTAAAATGTCATCGACATATCTAGAAGAGGAAACAATGCCTAACATTGTAGTAGAGAATTTGTGGAAGAATTTTTGTTCCAGAGAATTGATGAAAATGTCGGCAAGGAAACCAACCAACTGATTTCCCATAGCAAGACCATCGTCTTGTTGGTATTATTTTCCGTTAAATTCAAAATAGTTATATTTGACTACTACATTAATTTAAATTGCGACCGAGGGCTGTTTTTTTATCCATTGATGTTATTAATGGTCACTGAAAATAGCAGTAATGTTTAAAATTTTAAGATTGCCCAGGCATCCAAAGCTGCATCAAAATATAGGGATTTAAAGAAGAAACTACTAACTACACGAATGGCCTTTCATTTTAATAAGTTGTTTGAAGAAAGAGAACTTGTCCCTAATAATGCAAAGGCCTACATAAACTTCAATAATTGCAAAAAGGACCATCAATTTTTCAGACCTATTATTAAAAATCTTATTTCTGATCAGATCACAAAATTTGAAACTCGTCCGCTGTTCTTTTGTCTGTTAACTAGCCATGTTTTTGAAGTTAACAATTGACTGCTTGCTCACAAAATCTAATTACGGCGATATTCACACAGCGGAGGAAGTATACTGTTCCCTTAAACAAAACTCTGTTTCTATAAGTTAAGCAAACAGTTCTACCTTTACTGTAATCTTTAGAGGAAACTGCACACAATTAAATAATGATCTGCAGTTATGGATCTAAATCAAAAATCATAAATGTTGGCAATGGAAACGCAAATATTCTCTCCTTCAGAAGGGAGCAGAGACACAAGATACATGAACAAATTACCCTACATTAATCCAAAATAAATGATGAGGGAAGAATTTAAATTAGCAAAAAAGGATTATAGTTTAACAAATTAATTTATTGTTCAAAACAAGGGGGAGGACCATTTTGTTTAAATTACAATAAAAAACACACCTTACAAAATGTTCAAAATACCCACAATTACATGGCCCGAAAATTGCCCACCTACAAAGTTGAGTACAGGTTAATTACGATCACGTTTCATAGAGGGGAACGGAGGAATTGCAGCACATTCTCACACAGATTCATACGCCAAGCCATGCAGGTACTTACCTAGCACCCGACACCAATACACCAAGACGTCAGCCAAGCAATATGGAGAATGCAGATCGAAGGTTCACTCGCGCACAATGAAATAGTACTTCGCTTCCATAATGTGTCAAGCTAGATGCTTAGGCTCATGATAAACTATCAGAAACAAACGCACTTGGTTTAAGACCACAAAGTGCGGTGTACAGACAGAAGTTAAAGTTTCCATAGAACTTCTAACTATACATTAAATCAAGATTTCATTAAATCATATCTAAAAACGGTCGCTCTGGCGTTCTTTTAGCACAGGGAGAAGATAACTACAAAGGTTAAAGTTGTTAGATCAATACAGCACTCTACTAAGTCAGAACAAAAAATATGCATAAAGTTAACAAAATCAATTTCGAAGAGAATAAGATCGCGAAATATATCGTGTAACCATTCTTTCTGATCAGAGGAATGATATCTATTAAATAAGCAAGGCTACAGATTGCTACAGCACAATACAGAGTTCGGTCACAAAAATTCAGAGAAGTGAAATAAATCTATTTCATGAAAATTAAAAACACGATAGACGTCGTGCAACGGTTCTTATACACAGAGGAAAAAGACCTATTGCATGGTAATAACCACGACAGGGAACACACTAATCGGCACACACGTTGGCCGACAAGTACACAGATTACAAGTTAGAATGGACAATTTTCGGAGAAAATTATCACGCTACACTCACTAGGAAACACATTAGCAAATTAGCTATACAATTATTAACCACTCATGTGCACTGAATGATGGAAAAGCTGAAGGCTTAGTCTGTTATTGTCCACGTGTTCTGTCGACAAAGTACGAACAGTATAGGCAGCGCGAGTCCCCGAAAATATTACAATTTAACTACGATAAGAACGTGAAAGACACTGAATATATTTAAACAGGTGAAGAAATGATTTAAAAGTTATAAAGTGCAAGAACTATGCTAACGAAACACCATCAGAGCCTCGGAATCAGATTCCAGCAAAATTGATATAATATCAGCAATCCTGTACGAAATTAAACAAAATCTTACTACTACACATAGTTTAGCTGCTACTCCCGGAATTAAACTCGTGAAAAGGCATAAGTACGACTATGGAGCCTGAACTAAGTCGAGCCACGATCCACAGCAGAACCAAACCCAGAGGTACTTACCCTACCAGGAACCAACAAGAGAATGAATAGCTCTCTTGACCACCACCTAACCGTTACTGATGAGGGGTAGTGGAGGGGAGCCCAGAGAGTGTCACCTTTCATCAGGCAGGTAACTTCACCAACTCCCAGCCAAGGAAGTTAAGAGCAAGCTACAGTAGGAATCTTTGCTAAGACTGGGTTCTACTCAGCAGTTGGCAAACCTACTTCTCGCCCAGAGACATTCAACGTCCAGTGTTTGAAAGAAACGACGACACAAAACAGATGAGTTGCGCCTAATACTTGCTAAACTTTCTTACATACAAAGTTTCATTCATTCTGTGGAAGCCAGAGCCAGTGGGAGCACATCACAGTACACACTAATACATATTTGGGGCCTCATGTACAACATAGACACTTAGAATTTTACATACAGTTGAAACTAAATCAGTATATAATGCCTGGTATCTTGCATATTGCGAGTGGAGTGTCTTGCTACACTCAAAAAAATTGTCTGAAGCTCCTCAACATTTGTTCATGGGGAGTCAAGTAAATGGAACACGTTATGTGGACGTGTTTCAAATTGTATAATAAAACAGACCCTCTCAACGAAGAGGCATATTGTTTAGACTTAGAACTAACAAAAAGTTTTCATGATAACTACAACTAATTCTAATGTTTGTAGAGCTTATGAGACTTACCATTATTAACCCGCCAGAACTCGCGCCTTTAAAGTTCTGCTATTGATCGCATGTGTAGCATTTTTCTGACAGCCAAAGAACATTTTGTAATGTACTTAATATGTTTAAATAAGTATTTCTAGTTGCGTTTATAAGAAAACACACATATTTGACTTTTTAAAATTGCTTAAATTGCGATTGTATTAAAATTACTGTGAGCAAAATGCTCAAGTGCGAGTCCTCGCAGGTTAAGACCAATTCACACTGTCCGTCATGTCACGGTCCGTCAGAACATTCCACAATATATTTCTAATGGCGGCATTCATACTCTCCATCACCGGACCATCACATCACGTCAACGTCACGTCAGCTTTCTTGAGAAGAATGTTTTGACGGAACAGCCGTCTGCTAACATCGGAAGTTAACCAATTTTCGTCCGCGAATTACATGTTGCAGTCGACAATTTCACAGTTTATATGCAAATGTGTCTTATTCATCTTTATTTTGTTGTTATACTTCGTTTTAGGGGTAAATGTCAAATGTTTCACGAAGACTTAAATATTTTTGTCAACTGAGTGTCCCCTTAAAATCGAAGTAGGATATCTGAAATAAAAAAATGGTTTATGTTACGTAACATTGTAACAGAAAAGACTGAAGCAACTGTTTATTTGAATAAGATTGTAATTTGATTATGCATTTTTCATTAAATAACATTTTAAATGAAAAAGTCAGTTCTAATGAAAGACAAAAATTCAGTTGTTAACGACGGTATTAACAATGTCAACGGGCAAATCGTAATGGATAAAGTAAACAGGCACCATTTATGCTCTTATAAGTATTGTTTGATGTTTTCATATGTTTTTATTTTTTCGCTTGAAAATAGATGTCTATGTTTCGAAATGTTGTTTCAGTTCCCAGTAAGTTGGTAAGAAAATACACTGTAAACTTTTCTTTGGCCGTCAAAAACATTTAGCGTTGTTGTTACCTCATTTCTAATATTAAACTATGACTTTCTACATAAAGATTGCCACTCATAACCTCACTTTCAACATCGCGTATTGACGTGAGCGAATTGACGTGACGGACACGGACGGACAGTGTGAATACAACTTGACGTGACGGTGCCGGGACGTGAAGTTGACGTGATGGACAGTGTGAATTGGCCTTTAAAGTAACGGCTATTATGTATAATTCTGTCGCCATTCTTGTTGAAATTGTGTAATGTCTCTCACCCACAGTCTAATGTTTTGCCTTACTTCTATTACCCACACCATTATCGTTTAAACCAGCGAATTTTAATATAGACTATATACTTCAATATGCTCCTTTATTCCATATTCACATACTCCAAACTTATCTAATTGCTCCCCACCAACATTTCACTTTTTATGTCTTCGTCACTCAACTGTTCCGCTCCTACTTTTGTTTGTATATGTCAGTTTATTAACTATACAATTGTACTTACCAGTACACTCACTGGGTCATTCTTTGTTTCAGCCTATTTGTTGAAAATTAATTTATAGTTATTTCTTAGTTACAGTTTTGTTTTAATTGGTTGGGCGTCTCTGTTTACAAAATACTTAAAGGCTACATAGTCTATGACTATGTATGTATGACTATGTATTTTACTATCTTTGTAAAATCTTTGTACTTGAAACACAGCATTTGATGTGATGTGGATAATCTGCACTATTAAGTTGTCTGAAGATGGCCTAAGAATCCAAAAGCTAGTTCACAACAAAATAAATATTATTATGGAACAAATATATAGTTATTTAATAATAAATGATTTAAATGCCATTGACATACCTGTAATATGAAACAATTCCTAAGGCAGCAGTGAAGAAATTTTTGAAAAAGGTCTCTTCTTGGGAATTGATGAAGATGTGTAAGAGGATGCCAGCTAATGGGTTACCCATTGCGAGGCCATCAGGTTACTGGTATAGTTGTCCATCATATTCAAAGTAATTGTCTTTATTAAATCTGAATTAGGTTCATTAAGTCCATGATCTGCTCATTGAAATCTCTTTTTTGAACAGACCTAACTTTATTTCTATGATCTCTAAAGTCGTTTTCATTGGCACATTAGTATAAAGGTTTTTAATATCAAACAAAAACATCATAGTGTTTTCATCACAATGTATGTCTTTTATTTTGTTAACAAGGCTCTGACTATTCGCTACTGAATAATTATTGGTAAAAAGTATGACTTTTTTAATATGTCTGGAGGAATGCAGGTAATTCATGGGAAGTACTATTCATACTTTTTGAAACAGGACAGATTGGGTGTTTATTTTGTGGACCATAAACTGGGACCGAAGCTTTGCTGGCGGAGGGTTGATGTTGATTAACTGCTTTTATGAAATGGCTTAAGCAAGAAACATGTATCCCTGACAGCAGTTGTAATTTCATTTTGTAAAATTGGTGTGGGATCAACTTGTAGTTCAGAAATATTGCTGTCCTCGAAAAATTCTAGTGTTTTTGCTATGTCTACTTTCTTTGTAGCAATAACAAGCAAGCTACCTTTATCGGATTTAGTTATTAGAGCATCATTTCCTCTAAGTTTTTCATTAATAGCATTAATAAATTTTTTGTCATAATTAACAACATTTTGAGAATGAACTATATTGTTGCTGAGAATATTACATTCATCACGTGCTATTCTGGTCTGTTGTGATTTTTCAGCTTTGAAAGCCGGCTCTCTGCCTCTTTTCATTTATTTCAATGTTTGCTCACCTCCCTTTGAAGTTATAGAGGCTTTGCACTTGTTAGATTCTATTTTAAATTTAAAAACTTATTGATTTATTGACTATAAGTTAAAGTATTGACTTGCATTGACAGGTAGTTTTGCTCCCCACCCTGTGAGGAAGTGATACGCTTCTACTGCGCTCTGTGCTTGCCTCGTTTCGCCGCAGGGAGCTCTGCTGTGCGTCGTTTGCTTCTGCTTTGTTTCCACTATCTAACGCTGAGAGCGTTCGTGTGCGCTCCGGGCCTGCCTCATTCAGCCACTTCCCACTAGGCAACTAGACTCTTTGCGCGAGTACAGTATGTCTCCGCCATGCTCTTTGGGATCTTTGGCGCGAGGATTCGTACGTATCGGAGTGGCGTCGTCACTCTCTCTCCGGTTTCGGCTTAGGTAAGATATTCGTATGGTTTAAATGGTAAGCCACAGCTAGGTCCATGCTATGCTTTATAGCAGTAATAATTTACGTGTGCTTTAGGCGTGTGTGAATTATGTTATTCTCGGGAATGTGGTGTATTCCTCTCGTGTATGTTTTCCGGTGTGACTTTGTTTGATTTCTGTTAAAACGGTAAATGATGACTTGTGAGTTTTAGTTTGGTGTCCATTACGGCATGTGGAACAAAGACTTATTCTTTATTCAACGTTTTCCAGCCCTTCAGGCGTTGAAATAATGCTACCACTTATTATTTCTGTAATACCTTTCCGCGTCCTTCTGCCTTACCGACTTTGCTATCGTGATCCCTAAACTTTGTCCTGAAACCGTAAATTCTATCTTTGTGATTTGTAACTTCGTTAAATGCTCTATAATGCCCATTTCGTATTATTCTCTTCGAGTGTCCGCATCCATTGAATAGTTAAACATGATACTTAGTTTATTTCTTTTACAATTTATTGAATTTACCAGATTTTCTACATATTGTGCCCATGTGGTGTTTAACTTGCGGTAGGTTGTATTTCTTGCCTTTCCTTTCGCTGTGCCGCCTCAAAAGATATAATGCTTGCTTCCATTATCAGTTCACTCGTGTGTAAGGTTTGTGTGAAATTTAATGGTCCCTTCTGTGTATTGGAAGTGGAACAGTGTGCACGTGGTTCTGAATATAGTAATTTGGCAGATTCGGCTTATCTGCCTGGTTGTGCATTGTGCTGTATTTCATGTCGCAGTCTTCTGTGAGAGTAAGTGTCGCAGCTACGCACTTGTGAATCATTGTGTCCCATGTCCTACCAATCCTCCTGTTTCTTATGTTTTACATCCTCGTTTTTGCTTATCTGACCCTCTTGGTGTGTGAGCAAAATTAGTACCTAGTAAATTAGTGGGATTCACTTATATTGTGTGTTTAAAATCGGTGTTGCCCCCATTTCCATGTGAACTGGCAATCAACCAGCTTCGTTAAATTTTCCCTTGTTTGTAATTTAACCTCAGATCCGTTTTATTATTATGGCTTCCCGGAGGAAACCTCATGTATTCCGTTGCGCAAATATCTTATCTTGGATCCCTTTTGCTGGGACTTGTTAGTTTTAAATAACTGCAGCTGTTTTATCTGGCGGTTTCTGGACATGATTAGTTATTTGAAATTTAAAAAACATCTTTTATCTGGCAGTTCCCTGCCAGGATCAGTTATTTGAAATTAACAAGCCGCTTTTAATGTTTATGCTATTTTCACCAGTTTTAAGGTCAACAACGAGATTTTATATAACAGTATGGTTATGTAGGTAAGGTTTCACATTGTATGTTAAGCCTTTTTCTAATAAAGAAATTTCATCTTTAGCAAAGATTGTCAGTTTAAAACAAAAAACAAAAAGAACTTCAGCATTTGGCGTGTTGTATTACAGAGACTAAAGCTATGACAAATTTGAAACTTGGCATCCTAACAATACAATGTTCTGAATAAATTATGTGCAAAGATGAAGATTTTAGAAAAGGATAAAAATGCGGTATTTTCAACCATAATTTGCAAAAATCTGCGTTCTAAAGACCATTAATTTAATTGCAAAATGTGTAGCTGGTCATCCAATGCAGGTAAACAATGCTAGATAATTTGAATCAAAGTTGAACCCATAAATCATGGCGTAAAAAAATTGTAAACCCCAGATTCTTATATCTCCTAATGTAAATGCATGCTGAAAATGAATAGGTTGGCAACACAGGGATGTGGAAGAAAACATTGAGCCACTTCACTATTTTCCAATAGTCTAAAAATTGTCGTAAACATTGAGATTTTTGTGAGAAGGTGAAAATAGTGTAGGATATATTTCAGACGTCTTTTACTGGATTCTACAAAATTATGGACTTCAAATTCAGTTGTTATACCTGTGTCTACAATGAAATCCAAGACATATCCAGTTTTACAGTTGCACAACACTAATGTCTTCATTCCAAATCTACTTAATTTTGAAAGAATAATCTGTTTAAAAGATAAGCGAGGTTTGAACAATAATAGGCTTTCATCAACAAAGAGTTTTTTGTAGGGATTAAAAGCACTGCGGAACGCCACATGAGCTACCTTATATATTAAAAATTAACTCAGTCGGCCAGACCAAACTACCTGACCGATTTCCTTCATTTTTGTTTTAAGTGAAAGGTATTCATCCACAGATTTGTCATCAAGCATTAGAATTCACATAACTCTCGCCTTCCTTTTTCTATACTCAAACGCGATTTCCTTCTGTTTATTTCTTATGGGGATATCCTTGCTCTAAACTAAAGTTAGTAAGTCACGCCATTCTATACAATCGATTTCCTTCATTTTTACTGTAAACGAAAGGTATTCATTCTCAGATTTGGCATCAAGTATCAGAATTAAATTACACCTCTCCATTCTTTATTTTCATTCAAATGCAGTATCCTTCTGTACTTGCATTGAATATTTTACTACGATTTTTTACGATATCTTCAGTTCTAATTAAGGTAAGCAATTTTTTGACCTAACAACACTCAGCGGATCAAGCTCTTTCATTTGCACTTTTAAACACTTGCATTGATTGATTCTCAAGAAAGGTATGTGTGAACATTCAACTTTACTTCCATTTTTCCCAACTTTTTAGTTATTCCACTAACAATGCAAAATATTTGCACAGGTCATATTCACATGGGTCCTCTATATTTCTTATATATTAAAAGAATATATTTCATAATTACAATTGGTTTTAAATAATTATTGTAAAATGAATATAAGTAAACACAAGCTTATATAATAATCTGTATATTGTTAATATCTATAATAAAATATTTTTAAATGATAAATATTTAATTTTGCTTATTTCCTTTTCACATGACTGGGCACTAATGCTGCAGAGTATTTGCATAGGTCAGTTAGTATCAATTACTTTCCTAATCTTAAGTAAACTGTCATTTCCACGATTGGCCAAGTTGTCACTATAATGTAACATTTTCAAAAGTAACATAGAACGGTCACAGGACATAACTTTGCCAAGAATTGGCGTACTCAGAAGTACATCTCTGGACCAATATACCTTTATTCTCACCTTTTTGTCATGAATAATGAGAAGCCACTCAAAACCTGTATCCTTCCAACTGGCTAGCCGAGAACGAACTGATTTCGACGTATTTGTCATGGTGAAAATGTAAAAGCAGTTCGTTTCAAATGCTATAAATGTCATCAGATGTTCTTATAGAAATAGCACGAAAAAGTATAGAATGCTTGAATCGGGTGCTAGTTGGCAAGTATGTCCTGAGTATGAGTCATCAAATGCATTAAGTGCTGGACTGAAATCACGTTTTTGCCAATAAAATTTCTCTTTATCACTATAGAGTGGCCTTTTATGGATAGTTTCGTTTTCACTTTCAGAATCTCAAGAACTGTCCTGGCGAGCTCTACTAGGCGAAGTACGTGAAGGTGTATCACTACGAAATTATTCTGATTAATTATCATCGTCACTACATTAATTGAAGATGCTATGTTCATTGTCAGTTACTCCTTGTAAGTATCTCAAGTATCTCTTCATTAGTGCATCGACACCAATGTATAATTTGTCAGTAGAAGTGAAAAGGGATAGCATTCTAAAAATCCTGATGAAACGTCAGAAAGCTAAAGAAAACTATAGAATCAGAATGCAGATGATCACATGAACCATTTAGCAGGAATGTCGAACAGAAACTGTGAAATCCATAGCAAAGTGTTTCATCAGTGTTGCATTTTAAGGTGTTCTTTATAAGCCAAGAAGGAAGGTAAATATTATAGTACTTCCATCTAAATTCACAAGGAGAGTCTGGTTAACGAAAATTGTCAGAGAAAACTAAGAGCCCAAAAGTGACCCTCGAATCTGTGCAGTGATAATTTTAATTCATAATAAAAATTAGTAGATTAGATTCACTGATGACTGGAACACACTGCAGAAACCTACACATTTATTAACTTGAATAAATTTTGTGAAGAAAATTCCTACATAATATCATGAGGTTAAATTATTCATGCATCGTTGCTTTTACTTCCCAGGTAATTGCTGAATCACCCAAAAATTTTTACTTAAAACTGAGTAAGCTAAATAAATCCTCATTCTGAAATGAAATTAATATACAGTTCAAATGTTTGTTAAGCTTATGGGACTTAACTATGGGTTTATCACTCCCTAAACTTACAAACTACTTATCAACTACCTTATACTAAAGACGGCACAAATATCCATGCCTGAGGGGGCATTCGAACCCCCGACCGTAGTGTCCGTGCAGACCGTGACTGGAGCGCCTCAGTCTCCTCGGCCATCGCAGCCGGCAATATACAGTTCCATTAGCAAGCTTTTCTCATTCATGTAAATGTGTGTATTATTACAGGAAGCTTTTCTCATTCATGTAAATGTGTCTATTATTACAGGAAACAAAGAATTGAAGCAAGAAAAATATTAGACACATAAATGTAATTGTTATTGTATAGGCACTTCAATGTTTTTGGTAAAAGTTATGTAGTGAGGATCTCCTTGCATTTTCTGTAGTTCGTGTAAGTTTTAAGTACATAATTTGCAAGAAAATACTCATCAAAGAATTGTCTGTTATATCGACTGTTTTCTAAATTTTTACATTGCTCCAATGTGAAAATGTTCTCGGTGTGTTTGAATACTGGGTTACACTGCACGACAGTCCAAATTTAGAGCGAACTCTTACATTGTGGAGTTACAAACGAAACTGTTCTCTTAAAATTGGATGACAAGTATTTTGTAGAGCCACCAAGTCCGCATGGACAGAAATGCACACACCTCCCGCATCTGTCCGTCGGACATAACGGCCCATATTTAGAGAATGAAATGAGTTATCGTTCTGTTCGCAACCTTAAATAAAATTTAGATAGCTTACCTACATTTCATCCACACCTTTGTATGTGCTAAACTCAACTATACGTAAAGTCTACACAAAGCCATTTTTCTTCTGGGAACTCCAAGATTTTGCGCAGTAGTTTACTTAAGTAACTGTAAGGAATAAAGTATATAATGTGAGATGATTATCGAGCGAATATATAACACTATAAAATATAAAAAAATAGTTTTCTCAGAATCGGTTGATAAATATTCTGAGCGCTCGGAAGGCTGTGGTATCACCACGGAAACAGCAGTACTGAACGTTTGCAGGCCCACAGGCAGTGGAACTGGCAGCAGCATATGCCGTCTTTAGGGCTCAGGTACTGGCCAGGCCACGCGGGAAATGTCGTCTGCAGGGCCCATATGAAATACCACTGCTGCAGCAAACGGCGTCCATAGGCCCTATGGTAAGGTGGAGCGCCGCAGCATATTGTGTCTGCAGCACTCAAAGGGGTAAATTAACACTGCACTGTGAATTTTTAACAGGTAAAAGGCGAGGAAGATTACTCAATTTCTTTACATGTCTGTTACAAATGACTTGCTATGTATTTCTATGCTCTTGTTAATCAGACACCAAGAATTATAAATTTGAAAATTATATTGGTTACGAAACATTTTGGTAAGTTCTAAGTACAAATAGTATGCTTCTTCATTTACAGCGTCTTTTTTTCTTATAAAGAGTGATAATGTGATAAGATATTATGCTTTTCACTAAAGCACCGAAAGTCTTGGGATCTTTTTTACATTGCTTAACATTCAAAAGGGATTTCACATAACTAGGTATAAGCCCCATTCCTTCACAATGTTTATTAAAATTAATAGCTATGCCTGTATTTACGAATCTTTTCCTAATTTTCTCATATTTAGAGTCAGCCTTTGACACCCGAGCAGGCAGAAATCTCACAATTTTAGACATGGCTGTTAAGACAGCAATTGTTTGTGAAAGATTAACATTCAAAAAATGCATCTCATCAGCTGAAAAGCTATAAGTCGATTATTTTACCAAGGTTTCAGCTTCAACTATGGAAGCCTTCATCGGAAATTAAAAAAAGTAGTTACCAGTAAATAAAATACGAAATTATTATAAAGGAAGCAGTAAAAGCTCCATATCTTAATATTTGAATGAAGAAAATTACTTGCATGAAATGAACAGACAGTGATTTTCGAGCAACAGAGTTCATGTTCAAATTGTGTTGTTGTGGTCTTCAGTCCGGAGACTGGTTTGATGCATCTCTCCACAATGCCCTATCCTGAGCAAGCCTCTTCATCTCCACATAAGAACGGCAACCTACATCTACCTGAATCTGCTTACGGTATCCATCTCTTGGTCTTCCTCTGCGATTTTTACCCCACACACTTCCCTCTAATGCTAAATTCACAATTCCTTGATGTCTAAGAATGTGTCCTACCAATCTATCCCTTCTTTTAGTCAAGGTATGCCAGAAATTTCTTTTCTCCCCAATCCTGTTCAGTACCTCCTCATTAGTTACGCGATCCACCCACCTAATCTTCAGCATTCTTCTGTAGCACCATATTTCAAAAGCCTCAATCCTCTTCCTGTCCACACTGTTTATCGTCCATGTCTCACTCCCATACAAGGCAACACTCCATACAAATGCCTTCAGAAAGGACTTCCTTAGGCTTAAATCAATATTTGATGTTAACAAATTTCTCTTTTTCAAAAACGCTTTTCTACCCATTGCCATTCTGCATTTTATATCCTCTGTACTGTGACCATCATTTGTTATTTTACTGCCCAAGTAACAAAACTCATCTACCTCCTTTATTGCTTCGTTTCCCAATCTAATCCCTTCACCATCACCTGATTTTCTTACACTGCACTCCATGTTCAAATTACAAACGTAAATTACATGTAACAAAATTTATAAAGCAGAACTCATATTTCACATAACTAAACACACCGCTATGGGTCGCATGTGTGCCCAGCACCATGGGTGCCATCTAACTGACAGGCAAACATGCCATCGATGCTATGTCATGGACACAATATATTGTGCCATCTGGTATTAAATAATACTAATTTAACTACAAATGAAAGTAATTGACAACTGTTATTAAATTGAAAAAGGTACATAGTATGCTGGATACCCTCTCCAGGGGACACCACCTTGACGAAGCACTGTCCATGAGGGTGGAGAAGCTTGCGTATCTGCGTGAAGCTGAGGGCTATACCGAAGGTAGAGAACCTACTGCCGGAAAGGCCTCAGCTTATGGATCAGACCAAGCGTGTCCCACAACGTCCCATCTTCCTTATCCTCTCCCAGTCCTTTCCCAATTCCTTTCCCAACCCAAGGTGTGATGCGATCTGTGCCGAGGGGTACGTGGCACATGGGTGGATGTGTCTCGAACGGAGCCTCAGGGATACTGGGCGACCTCCCTGAGTAAGTAGCCTTGCACCACGCAGGGTTATCGTGGTGTGGACCATATAAATCCCCAAATCTCGTGGGACCAAGATGAACATAGAGAAAGAAAGAATTTTAAAAGAATCTGAGGGGCAATCTGAGACCTCAGATACTCAGACATCGGGATCAGGACCGATGGAGTGCACTCCTACTTCTGAATCAGGGTCTAGACCTGAGCAAGAAGTGGGAACTGTAACAGAGGAGTTGGACCAGATTAGGATTAAGGCCTTGTCTGGGGCTCAGAGGAGGAAACTTCTCAAGGAACAGAAGCAAAAGGAAGGAAAAGAATGACTTCCTAAGCATAAGTGGAGGGAATCAAAAGGGCTTGAGACCAAGACCTCCAAAAAGAAACTGCCTCAGGTCGAAGGGGATACACAGACCCCCTCGACGTCAAAGACTGGTGGCAAGAGAGTTGGGGAGGAATCTAAGACTCCCTCCTCTCTGGACAAGCGTGATCCTAAAAGGCTGAGGCAGGAAATAGGGAAACAGACCTATAGTACTGCAGTCTTGGTCTTTAGAATGGCGGTTGTCCAAGAAGGATACCCACTGGTGAGCATCACCTCGCAGCAGGAGGAGCTCGTGCAGATGGCCCTCTTTGAACAGATTGGGGAGGACGCTGGTCCAGGACCCAAATTTAGGAGGGTCTATCTAGCTCGCGGTGCCCTCATTTTTGTCTGCAAGGGAGGGAGCACTCAGCAGAATGGCTTAAGGACAAGGTGCCCATGATATCCCCGTGGGAGGACGCGAAGCTGCTGGTCAAGACAGCGACCGAACTCCTGAAGACCGCAAAGGTATCAATACGGGTACCAAAGATCCTTAAGGATGTCCCTACAAAGACTCTGTTCGAGAAAATAAGGGTCCAGAACCCAAAAGTCTCGACAGAGGATTGGAGGGTAATTAACCAAAAGGTCGTTCCGAGGGGAGACAGGAGGTGGATGTGGCACTGATACAAGACCCCTATTTATACAAAGGGGGTGTATCAGGCCTCGGTGGTACTTGTGGTAAGCTGATTTATGCTAGAAATCTGAAAAACTCCAGAATATGCATTTATGTTAGAAATGGAATACCTTTCATACCAATGATGGATTTTTGTTCCAGGGACTTGGTGACCATCAGGATGCAGCAACGTGAGGAAGGTATCAAGAGGGAAATTGTTTTGGCCTCAGCATACCTTCCTTACGAAGACAGCTCTCCTCCACCTTTCGAAGTGAGGAGACTGACGGAAGCCTGCCATCAGCAAGGTGACGACCTGTTGGTGGGATGTGATGCCAATGCCCACAATCTATCGTGGGGCAGCAAGGATACCAACAGTAGAGGTGAGCACCTTCTTGAATTTCTCCTAACAACTTGGAGATCCTGAATAGGGGTGATGAACCTACATTCAGGAATAGTAGAAGGGAAGAAGTAATTGACATAACGTTTGGTTCCATGATGATGGGAAGTTACGTCAAACAGTGGCATGTGGTCCTGGAGCTATCCTCATCAGATCACATGTATATTAAATTCAAGGTTGAAATGGGAACCTGACAGACCATGGGCTATAGGAATCCCAGGAAAACGGACTGGGAGACATATAGGAGAGACCTTGACTTCAGCCTATCAGAAATTAAAATTTCGATAAGGAATCCAGCAGAGTTTGAGGAAGTAGCAGAGGCCATAACCTCTGCTATAGTGACCTCATACCAGGACAACAGCTCAATCACTAAGAAGTGCACATATAGGAGTGTGCCTTGGTGGAATAATAACCTGGAAATGCAAAGGAAACAGGTACGAACACTGCTTAACCTTTCGAGGCGCAAAGGACAATGGGCAAAGTATCGTGAGGCCCTTGTCAATTACAACCTTGCCATCAGACGGGCAAAGGAGGCATCCTGGAAGGTATTCTGTGAGGAAGTGGAGGGCACGGCTGCTCAAGCGAGACTTCGTAAAATCGTCACTAGAGTACCAACTAATCCAGGAGGAACATTGAGGAAGGAGGATGGGGATATACAAAGACAGCACATGAAACGCTGGAACTGCTCCTCAAGACTCACTTTCCTCAATATACTCTGGGGGATAACTCAGACCAGAATGCGATTCCTGAGAGACAACGATTCTCAGGTATTCGCAAAGAGGACTGGGATTTGGCCAAGGAGTGTGTCGATTTCAGTAAGGTCCGATGGGCGGTGAGGACATTTCAACCGTTCAAGTCACCTGGCCCCGATGGAATCTTCCCAGCTCTCCTGCAACAAGTGGGAGAAAATCTTATTAGATTCCTATGCAGGTTATTCAGGGTTAGCCTAGCAGCAGGAATCATTCCCAATGCCTGGAGGGTAGTGAAGGTTGTCTTCATTCCAAAACCAGGGAGACTTGATCATACCAAGGCCAAGGATATGAGACCAATCAGCCTGTCCTCCTTCATTCTTAAGACATTGGAAAAGCTGGTTAATGTGCATGTTGGAGAAAGGAGGTTAAGTGGGGCTCCTCTACATTCAAACCAACATGCATATCAACCAGGTAAATCATGTGAGACAGCTCTCCACCAACTTGTTGGGAAGGTGGAGAAAGCACTACACTTTCAAGAAATAGCCCTCTGTATCTTCCTGGACATTGAGGGGGCTTTTAGCAACACGACCTTCGATTCCATGGTTAGGGCAGCAGAGGTGCATGACCTAGGGACCACTATATGTAGGTGGACTAGGGCCATGCTCAGTGGAAGAAAGGTAGAGGCTACCATGATGAATGAAAAATTAGTAATCAACACCACTAGGGGTTGTCTGCAAGGAGGAGTTCTTTCCTCTTTATTGTGGAATCTAGTGGTGAATGATCTCATTGGAGAATTAAACTCTAGGCAGTACTTTTGCCAAGGATACGCAGATGATCTTGTCATAGTAATACTTGGCAAATTTGCTGACACAGTCAAGAATACGGCACAAGATGCTTTGGACATTGTGCAAGACTGGTGCAGAAAACAGGATCTGGGGGTTAGTCCTAAGACTGTTGTTGTACCATTCACAAGGAAACACATCCAACACTCAAGTTGGAATCTAAAGCTTTTCAATGAAGCGCTACCTGTGAAGGGGACAGTGAAATATCTAGGGGTTACCGTAGATGAGAAACTGACATGGACCCCTCACATTAGGAATATTTGCTCCAAGGCAAAAAGTACTTTAGTAAGTACCAGGAAAGCTTGTGGCAAAAATTGGGGCCTGAGCCCCAAGGGTATGCACTGGATATACACCACATTGATTAGACCCAGGATCACCTATGGGGCGGTCGTGTGGTGGAAGAAGGTAGAACAGCAGGTTGCTGCTAAGGAGCTTGCTAAGGTGCAGAGACTAGCCTGCTTAGCCATAACAGGCGGAATTAGCAGCACACCAACTGCTGGGATGGAAACCATGCTGGATATGCCCCCATTACACCTTTCAGTTAAGATGGAGGCAGCAGCTGGTGCCTACAGACTCAAAACTGGTAACAACTGGAACTCTTTGGGATATCCAGAATCACACACTAAAATAGTGAGTGAGGTAAATATAGGAAAGGTTGGGGAAATGCCAGCCGACTATATTATAACCCCATACTGCTTCAACAAGCCTTTCAATATAACAATTGGAAGTAAGGAGCAGTGGGAGAAAATAGTTCGACACCATACGGGGGATATTGTCTGGTTCACTGACGGGTCAAAATCAGACCAAGGCGTTGGGGCCGGGGTATACGGGGTGCAGCCAAGACTGGAGGGCGTCATCTCTCTAGGGAAACTGGCCTCAGTATTCCAGGCCGAAATCACTGCCATCAGGGCATGTGTGGAGGAGAATTTGCTTAGATGCTACAAAGATCGTAGCATCTATATCTATTCAGACAGCCAGGCAGCCCTGAGATCAATGGCATCTCCTGCAACAAGGTCTAAAATTGTTGCAGAATGTCACAGGGTTCTGGTGGAGCTAGGGGAAAGCAATAGAGTAAACCTATTGTGGGTCCCTGGCCACTCGGGGATCAGTGGCAACGAACATGCCGACAGATTAGCCAGGATGGGGGCAGAGACTCCATTTATTGGACCGGAACCTGTCGTGACAATCACCAAGGCAATGATCAAATTGGAGCTACGTAACTGGCTCAGAAGACAGCATGTAGAATATTGGACCAAAGTCCATCAACAAAAACATGGCAAGATAATGATGCCAAAGCCATGTTTTAAAAGAAGCTCTGCAATCCTGGGTCTGAACAGGAGAGAGATTAGACTCATGTTTGGATGCTGACAGGCCATGGGAATTTCAAAAAACACCTACATACAATGGGAATAACAGAAGAGGACCATAAATGTAGGATTTGTGATGAAACTGCATCACATCTAATCTTAGAATGCATTGCATTGGAGAGTAAAAGGCACAGAACATTTTGGACAACCATACCCGAAGAAATTGTGTCTAATAAAGAACTGATAAAGGGACTCCTTGCACTGTTCAAGGGCATTGGTTGGCTTTACTAGATATTCAGGGAGCGATATCGCACAATAAACTTAGTTTTGGTGTGGGCAGTGGTGGGCTGGACCAAGACTGTTTTGGCTTCCCTGGAAAAATCAAATCAAATCAAATCAATGCTGGATACAGTATGTCGAAAGACGATAAAACTAATTGAAAATTGAACAAGAAAATAGCTCATCTCAAAATGTTGTTAATTATGACAAAAATAATTATTGCTATTATTGAAAAACTTAGAGAAAATCATGCTCTAATAACTAAATCTAATAAAGGTAGCTCCCTTCTTATTGCTACAAAAGAAGAAGACGTAGCAAAACCCAAGAATTTTTTGAGGAAAACGATATTTCTGACCTAGAGGTTGATCCCACCCCAATTTTACAAAAAGAAATTACATCTGCTGTCAATCATGCATATTTCTTGTTTAAGTCATTCCATAAAAAGCAGTTAATCAACATGAACCCTCAGACACTAATGCTCTGGTCCCAGTTTAAGGCCCTTCAATTCGGATTGTAACAAAATGCAATTACTATGAATGTAGTGGACAACTATACCGACTAACTGACGACCTTGCAGCTAAATGTTTGTATAGCTTATGGGACTTAACTACGGGATCGTCAGTCCCTAAACTTACTAACTACTTATGAACTAACTAATACTAAGGACGGCACAAATATCCATGCCCGAGGGGGGATTCGAACCCCGACCGTAGTGGCCATGCAGACCGTGACTGGAGCGCCTCAGTCCCCTCGGCCACCGCGGCCGGCTAACCTGTAAGCTGACATCCTCACAGACATCTTCATCAACCCCCTACAAGAGACCTTTTTCAAAAAATTCTCCACTGCCGCCTTAGGAATTGTTTCATATTCCAGGTTTGTTGATTATATTTCCTTCATTTACAATGGAACGAACGATGGCATGACCACATGTTTGAGATCTTCAACAAACTACATGACAAAATTACTTTCACCTGTGAACTTGAAAAAGATTCCCATCAGTTGAATTACGTACACTTAACTATAACAATAGTTGATGACAAAATATCCTTCAACATTTTTCATAAAGATTCCTATTCTCACCAAAGAGTACCAGCCTGTTCTACGCACCCATGATCTCACAAAAAGCATTTTTTACTCTGCTGTTTAGAAAGCAATTTCTACCCCTTTACCCTCTGAAAACTTACAAGCTGGATTGAATCTCATTAAAAGTATTGCAGTTAATAATGGCTATGAACCAAATATAGTAGACAACGTCTTCAAACAAAAAACAATAGTAGAATTACCACCCTTGGCACAACAAGCAACGAGCATACTGATTCGAAAAAATACTTTTCTTTACTGTATGTAGGACCAGTATCCTATAGATTACAATGTCTTCTTAAAAACAAATCTGATGTCAATATAGTATTTTATACTAATAACCGTCTGAAAGATAAGCTTATCCATAACTTAAATTCAATTTTAATCTTCCAGGAAGTTTCACATCAGCACACACTCCGCTGCAGAGTGAAAGTTTTATTGTGGAAACATCGCTTAGGCTGTGGCTAAGCCATGTCTCCACCATATCCTTTCTTCCAGGAGTGTTAGTTCTGCAAGGTTCGCAGAAGAACTTCTGTGAAGTTTGATACGTAGGAGGCCAGGTAATGGCAGAAGTAAAGTTGTGAGGACGGACCGTGAGTCGTGTCGGGATAGCTCAGTCGGTAGAGCGCTTGCACATGGAAGGCAAAAGTCCCAGGTTCGAGTCCCGGTTCCAGCACACAATTTTAATGTGCCCGGAAGTTTCATATCAGCACACACTCTGCTGCAGAGTGACAGTTTCATTCTTGAATCATCCCTTAGGCTGTGGCTGAGCCATGTCTCCACCATATACTTTCTTCCAGGAGTGCTAGTCCTGCAAGGTTCGCGGGATAACTTCTGTGAAGTTTGGAAAGTAGGAGGCGAGGTACTGGCAGAAATAAGGTTGTGTGGACGGATTGTGAGTCGTTTCGGGATAGCTCAGTCGCTAGAGCGCTTGCCCGCGAAAGGCATAGGTCCCGGTTTCGAGTCCTGGTTCCGGCACACAATTTTAATCTGCAGAGTGAAAGTTTTATATAATGTGATAGTCACTTAGACACGTCAAAAACTGTGATATTGACCAGTCTTATTTGGGACTTGATATTGGCTATTACTTCAGAAATGGAGTACCAATAATATTGTTTTATTTTAACACCTGTACAAGAGGAAAAGTAAATACCCACCATAAAAAACACTTATAAGATTTGCATTACACACCATATTTGATATACCACTGCTGTAAACCACAGGGATTTAAGGAGACATCTAACAGCAGAATTTAAACTATGCCAAAACGGTACGGCTGAGGAGCAGGAATACACAGATCTTCAAAAATTTCGTAGGCAACACTCTAAACCTAGAAGACACAATCATGTAATTCGTATTCAATGATGTAACTACTGAAACTCGTGTGTTGCCATTGCAAAGCATTGGCATTATTAAGAGTTATTAAAAACACTCATCCTTACAATTTATTATAATAAATGCCATATTGGTGGTTAAACTCCAATGGGAAGGACAATTGACCATCTGCCAGCACATGTTAGCTGTAGTGCAATGGATATGCCCTGACAGTGATTCATGTCCTGCTACTGCCATTAAGTTTTTTTTTTTCACCTTGGTTATTAAAAGTTTTCCTGATACTCTTATTATTTAAATAGAACGACATTCTGCAATTTGTGACTCATGTAAGAATGATTTGTCGGAAAAGTGCATTTCTTATAGTTTGTGAACATGCCATGAAATATGGATGTAAACGAATTGCAAATATGGTCTTCTGAACCACACGCACATAAATTCAACAATCAATATTGTAAATGACATACTGATACCAGTAATTTAATAAATTCATTAAAAACTATAGATATAGCACTAGAAGTCCGTGAAAAACAGTATTTGAACACTTATTCCATAAACAGTGCATCAAAAACCGAACAACTTGTATAATTTCTTTAGCAGAAAAATAAACAATGTAATTCGTTGCAATTTCAGTCTCATTAAGAAATGACAGTGGCCAGCGAACTGTAGTACTTTATCTATATGTATATGATATTACTTGTAACAGAAAATAATTTATAACGTTCATTATTACAGTGTCTCCACAATTTATGTGTATGTGCTTCAGAGGACCGTGCTTCCAATTCATTAGACCATTCTCCATGGCGTGTTCATGAACTAGAGCAAACACACTTTTAAGAGAGGGCACAACTTGGATATAGCAGATGATTTGACTGGCAGTGTATCCTCCTGGAATCAGGATGCCAGTACACACAGTTTCCAATGCTTTTCGTTGGTGCTGTGCTACATACTATGGAGGTAAACATTTCTGAAATAAGTAGTATAATTAACAATCACTTTAATACATCAGTGAATAGCAAACTTTTATACTTTGTTCTGAAGAATTTACACAAAATGGAAACACCAAAAACAAGACCTACTATCAAAATAATGCAAGTATCAAAAGTGACATTTCATCAATAACGTTTTGGCACACAGTTACACATTTATGAACACTAAAAACCGACAAGTCATCTATGTTGGGAAATTGCTCCTTAATCCCTTACATGATAAAACGAAATAGTGAATTTTCATTCACTGTATTAATGTGAAAATATTCTCCTTGTTTTGGAAGATCACCTGCAAGTACAGTCCGGTTAATAAGAGTGGCAAACAACCTTTCAGGAGCGAATCAACCTTTTAAAAGAGGTGTTTCAAGTGTCTTCCTTGCATATGGATTCTATACTGTCCTGGTCTCTGCAATGAATTTCGAATTGTTTTGGAAATCCCTGGATCATTTCAGAATTCTTGACAACCATGTACAACTCTCCGCTCCAGTTCTTTAATCATATTAATGGAGTACTGTACACTTCGCTTTTGAGGTGAGTACAGACACAAAAATCCAAAGAATTTAGATCAAGTGAGTTTGGAGGCCAAGGTGCAGGTCTGCCTTGATCTATCCATCTTTGGTTGTATCTGTGTGTTAGATCCTGTCTCACAGCAGCAGCAAAATATTCCATCATGCATATTCCACATTCTGTGACATTTGAAGATGATGCTGCAGAAACCTAAGGTAGCTCTGTCCATCAACTTTTGGAAGAAGTTGATCACCTAGGTCTCCTAACAACACTGTCAGTGAGAAACTCTGCTGATGTGCTGACTCATCAACAGCATGTGGGTTTATTTCCCACCACAAATGTGTATTATGCTAATTAAAAACACCATCGTGTGTGAATCCCACTTCATGTGTAAATAAAATGTTGCATGCAAAACGAGGTTTGACTACAGTCTGCTGTTGTATCCAATGACAAAACATCACTCTAGGAACAAAGTCCGCATCATTGAGACATTGAACTCGTTGGAGATGATAATGGTACAGTAAATTGTCATGTAAAATCCTCCATACACTACTATGGCTTAGTACAGGCATTTATGTGGCAATTCTTCTTATCAGGGTTCCTAGAGAGAGCTGTATTGCTTCCAACACCTTATCCTGAAGCTCAGGCATAATGCGAGCAAGCCTACCTCCTGCTCTGCCATGTGCAAAACTCACATGTTCTCTCAGGAGCTGATTGGCCCTTGTAAATGTACGATTTCGGGGTATCTTTGATGAGGATACGTTTCTTGCTACAAGCATCCAGCCTCCTGTGCACTTCCATTGGCCCTACTGTACATGAAATGCACATTCGCATCCTCTACTGGAAGGTTCCACTGTAACTACAACACAGCACAACTGGTATTTCTCAAACATGAATGATATCCTTTGAGACTGTGTACTGTGTCCATTCTGTACGTTCTGCATGTATGGTGTGACTCCAACTACAACTCCTGGCAATGTTCTGTTGTGTAAACAACAAACATAGGACAGCCTCAAGTGTGCAAGGGGTAAATCATACTTTTGTGTCTCAGCCTCGTCGCCGCTTTTGTGTCTCGTTTCCGTCGTAGGTGTCGGTGGCCGAGTAGACAGACTGACACAGGAATAAAGGACACACGCTTGTGCAGGTACGAAGGTGAGCAGCCAGTGGGACAGCAGAAACTAGAAAGACTAGAGTAAATTAGAACGATATATATATTGCACAGAATTTATACAATACTAAACTTTTATATAGTTCAGTACGGCAGAATGCTGATACATAGTTGAGCTAGAGGCCTGACTAGTGCCTGTCCGATAGCAAAGTCTTCACTGGTGCCTATCTGATTCCGAAGTGTTAACTGGTTCCTATCTCAGTCCCAAGTGAGCGATGTCGTTCAGTGGTGGCCACAAGCAAAGTTGTAGCAGAGGGCGCTCGTGGCTGACGTCATGAGAACGCCGCGCCGTGCGTGCATGGCGGCGCGCGGCGAAAGAAGGTGGCGCGCACTTTGGACTTGTGTGACACCACACCCCTCCCCCCCCTAACCACCGCGTCGTCGTGGCGTAGGGCTGAGGGCCACGACGACGGCACTGGGAGGAGGGCCTGGGCGGGGGAGTTACTGGTGGGACGGGCGTCGTAGCTGAGGCTGGGATCGAGACGCCGTCCTTGCCCCGGTATACACCTTGCGATATCCTGGGAAACCCACCAAAACCAGGGGAAGGGCGCACCCTTCCGCCCAGAGGGAGCAGGTCATCTTCTTCTGAGGTGTGTGGCCCAGGCGGCGGGGACACGCACGGTCCCGGAATCCCTCTCCCTGACGCTGTCATCTGCGGTGGCGACGGAGGCGGAGAGGCAGACTGCATAGGAGGCACGTCCACCTCCATGGGTACGATCTCGTAGTCAGGGGACGCTGGACTCGTCAGAGAACGATGTGGCTGTGCTCCTTGGCGATGAACTGGGTCTGGAATCAAGAAACCAGAGACAGGATCGCGCTGCCTGTGCAGGCGCAACTGGTTCGTGGTGCACCGCAGCTCCGATCCTGTGGAAGAACGTACAACATACATATTGCGACCGAGTACGCGCTGAATGGTGCCTGGCAACCATTTCTTCCCAGCAAACACCTTGTACAGCACCGGCGTAGAAACCTGAAAACGCGTAGCGCCATACGAACCGACTCGGTGCGTGGGAGGCTGCAGCAGGTGAAGGAGAGTGCGGTGACGGCTGCCGTGTAGCAGCTCGGCAGGACACAGGCCGTCTCGTGGCATGCACTGATATGTAGACAGGAAAATTTGAAGAGCTTGCTGCCTGGAGTGTTGACCTTTCATCTTTTCCATGTGTGACTTGAATGTTCAAACGAAACGTTCTGCTTCACCATTGGACTGAGGGTGAAAAGGTGCGGTGGTGATATGCTGAATGCCATTCACACGACAAAACTGTTGAAATTCCGCACTAACAAACTGTGGTCCATTGTCACTGACGATAGTTTCAGGCAAACCTTCGATGCAAAACACTGATGTAAGGGCACTAATTTTACTAGACGACGTCGTTGAGTTCATGGCAATCACGAAAGGAAACTTGCTGAAAGCGTCTACAACAATTAACCAGCGCGTATTCCAGAAAGGTCCGGCAAAGTCAATATGTAAACGTTGCCATGGTCCCTTGGGGCGTGGCCAGTCTGAGAAACGTTGCGGAGGAGCCGCCTGATGCTCCGCACAAACTGTACACTGCGACGTCATACTCTCTATCTGAGCGTCCATACCAACCCAGGTACAATTACGTCTGGCCAGTTGCTTTGTCCTAACAATACCCCAATGTCCTTGATGCAGGAGGCGTAACACTTCTCGTTGCAGGGAACGAGGAACAATCACTCTTGTTTGGTTGTTGTCGGTATGTAACAACAGAACACCCTGGCTTAAAGACAATGCATGACGTTGTGCAAAATAACGTCGAACCAGAGGCCGATCAATGTCTTTGGCTCTAGCAGGCCACCCTGAGCGAACAAAACGTGCTACCACACTTAGGTCTGCATCCGTAGCTGTTTCCTGTGCAACCCGCCGAGAGTTTAAAGGAAAGTCTGCGACAGCGGAAGCATCTCTGGAGTCTATCTGACAACATGCCATTTCTGAAGAATCAAACGATACATCATGGCAAACCGGAAGTCGGGAAAGTGTGTCCGCGTTGGCATGTTTAGTGGTAGGTCGGTACAAAATCTCATACTGATAATTAAACAATATCAAGGACCATCTCTGAAGCTTTTGTGCCGTTGGTGGCGGAATTGGCTTTGTGGGTGAGAACAATGACGTGAGAGGCTTGTGGTCAGTCAACAAATAGAATTTTCTGCCATAGAGATAATGATGAAATGATGATGAAATTTACGCCGTAAATTATTGCTAAGGCCTCCTTTTCTATCTGGCTGTAATTCTGCTGCGTTGGCGTCAGTAGCTTGGATGCAAAGGCAATAGGTCGATCGTGAGAACCAATACGATGTGACAATATTGCACCCAGACCGTACGACGAGGCATCGACTGCTAGCACTACAGGCTTCTGTGGGTCAAAGGGAATCAAACATGCATCACTGAATAGTGAAGACTTTAATTTGTCAAAGGCAACCTGACAATCTTTAGACCATACAAAAGGAACATTCTTCCTACGTAAGTGATGCAGTGGAGCTGCAATCTGAGAGGCATTGGGAATAAATCTGAAATAAGAGTTAAGCTTCCCCATTACTGCTTGCAATTCGTGCACATTCTTAGGAGGAGGCAAGTCTTTGATTGCTCGAAGATGTGACTGTAAGGGATGGATTCCTTGGGCATTAATCACATGGCCTAGGTACTCTATTTTAGTCTGAAAATACGAACACTTTGCTTTATTGCAACGTAGACCTGCTGCAGTCAACACTTTGAAAAGACACTCCAGGTTTGCTAAATGTTCTTCAACTGTACGTCCGGATACCACAATATCATCTAAGTAGTTCGAGCAACACGGTACAGAAACTGTCAGCTGTTCAAAAAAGCGCTGAAAAATAGCGGGGGCGGAAGAACTGCCAAAGGGTAGGCGTTGAAATTGAAAAAGGCCCATGTGAGTATTAATGACGAAAAACTTTTTTGACTCGTCATCAAGTGGAATCTGTAAGTATGCCTCTGCTAAATCAATCTTGGAAAAGAAGCGAGACTGTCCTAATTTGTCCATCAGTTCCTCAGGTCTCGGCAGGGGATAAGTGTCTACAATTGTTTGACTGTTCACTGTTGATTTGAAGTCCGCACAGATACGAAGTTTTCCTGTCGGTTTGGTTAGAATCACTAAAGGCGAGGCCCACTGACTTGCAGAAACAGGAGAAATCACCCCACTATCTTGCCAACGTTTAAGTTCTTCGGCAACTGCATCACGCATTGCGATAGGCACTGGTCTAGCTTTTCGAAATTTTGGTACAGCAGATTCTTTTAAAGTTACATGTGCCATGAAGTCTTTTGCACAACCTAGTTCCGGCGAAAACAAGTCACTATATTTCTCACATAATGCATTGATTTAGTCCTGAGACACTACTGACGAAATTTGAAGCACATCTCTTTGAATTGATAAGCCAAACAAGTCGAATGCATCTAGTCCAAAAATGTTCTGCTTAGATTTGGCCTGAAGAACTACAAAAGCTACTGTTTTTGTTACACCTTGAAAAGAGGCAGGCAGGCTACACGTTCCTAGCACGGGAATATTTTGTCCTGTGTACGCTGTTAGCACTTGTTGACACGGCGACAATTTTGGCGAACCCAGTAGTTCATAAGTGTCTTTATTAATTAATGTAACAGCGGAACCAGTGTCTAGCTGAAATTGCACAGATTTATTTTCTATCGAAAGAGTCACAAAAAGTTTTTGCTTGTGGCGCTCGACAGGTGCGCGAATGTGGGCAATGTCTGATACACCGTGTTTGCTGTGCTTGCGCATGCGCGGGCCGCATAGTGAAGTAAGCGGCGCAGAATCGGCACACAGCAGATTAACAACACTGTCACTAGATGGCACTAGTGCCGGAATGGCGTCCGCGCAATGCGAGGCTACTGCACTAAAATTACTTTGAGTAGCTACATCAAGTCTACTGTCACTAGCTACACAGTATTGGGCACTATTACAAGGAGAACTTGTAGAAGGCACTAGGTTCACTACAGGATTGCACTGTACATAGTCATTTTGCTTGTCCCGAACCCTTTTCCGTTGCACAGTTTTACGCGCTCGTGGGCGCTTGCTACGCGGCTCACTACATAGTTTTACAGTAGGTGCAGAAAAGCGTTCTTGCATCTGAGAATCAAGAGAAACACTGTCCAAATCTACAGCGTGTACGATATTAACAGTATGAATTGTTCTTGCACTCTGCAAAGCACTCTTTCGATTGGTACCGTTATTTGAGTTTTTAATTTGCATACACACAGACTGTACATGTCCCGATTTGCCACATTGATAACAGGTTGCGTTGCGACTAGAGCATTGCACACGTTTGTGGGGAGATACACACTGGGGGCAAGATTTACGAACATTTTTCTGAAATGAACGTTGGCGCCCGTTATTCAAATTACTGTTTCTAACACGATGGGGCGACCTTTGTGTCGCATTTTTATACTGGCTACTGTTCACTGTCTGTTCAGCACGGCCAGTAGAATTTAAAGAATCACTAGGGCTAAAATGAGAACTACGGCTAGGAAAGCGTCCGTTGCAGCACACTGAGTTAACACTGTGGCTTTGCATTTCTACATCAGCTAAGTCAAAAGTATCATGCGCGTCTATAAGCTGCAGTACACTGTCTAATGAGGGGTCAGACTGTTTCAGAATTGCTGCCCTAATTCTGGGGTCCTGAATGTTCTGCGTAATCGCATCTCTCAACATAACGTCACTATAAGAAAGTCCACAAGAGCAAGTAAATTTACATTGGCGGGTTAAGCCCTTCAATTCCGTAATCCACTCTTGGTGTGACTGCTGCGGTAATTTTCTAAGTCTGAAAAATCGGTACCGTGCCACAGCTACGAGAACTTTTCTATCATAATGCGCAGTCAGTGCATCTACTATTTGTTCAAAGTGTAGATCACGAGGAGATGCATGGGGGAAAAGTTTCTGCAGTAACACGAAGGTCTTAGTTCCCACCACTGCTAATAACAAATGCTTAACCGTCTGACCTATAATTTGATGAGCCGCGACGAGTTCTTGAAATTGGGCCAAATAGTCGCTCCATTCTTCCTCACGTTCGTTGTACTGGCGGAACGCAGGGAGTGGTGCAGCGGCAGGTGCGGGCTGCTGAAGCGATGCCTGTTGGTGGTTAGCTGCTTGCGCTGTTAACTGGGACACAGCTAGAAGTAGTTGCGTGATTTGCGCCATCTGTAACTGAATAATTTCCATTAAGTTTGGGTTCGGGGTAGTGGCCATGCTGACCGATTAGGCACCGCGCATACAAGAAATTATAACAAAACACAAATGCAACATGGAAGGAGGGCTCGCTCTGCAACAAAAAAGTCCACAAAACACGGAACTGAATATCGTCCCCCAAAAATCTTATAATAAAGGTGGGTGGGCGGGAGCAATTTCTGCGCGCTCCGACTGCTGCTGTCTGGCTGCTGTAAGCAGGCTGGTCCAAGGTTCTTCTATCACTCCTCGTTGCCACCTTTGTGTCTCAGCCTCGTCGCCACTTTTGTGTCTCGTTAACGTCGTAGGTGTCGGTGGCCGAGTAGACAGACTGACACAGGAATAAAGGACGCACGCTTGTGCAGGTACGAAGGTGAGCAGCCAGTGGGACAGCAGAAACTAGAAACACTAGAGTAAATTAGAATGAGGTATATATTGCACAGAATTTATACAATACTTAACTTTTACATAGTTCAGTACGGCAGAATGCTGATACATAGTTGAGCTAGAGGCCTGCCTAGTGCCTGTCCGATACCAAAGTCTTCACTGGTGCCTATCTGATTTTGAAGTGTTAACTGGTTTCTATCTCAGTCCCAAGTGAGTGATGTCGTTCAGTGGTGGCCACGAGCAAAGTTGTAGCAGAGGGCGCTCGCGGCTTACGTCCTAAGAACGCCACGCCGTGCGTGCATGGTGGCGCGCGGCGAAAGTAGGTGGCGCGCACTTTGGACTTGTGCGACACCACACATACAATGCTACAAACAATGCCATCAGTAGCGGCTTAGAACCGTACAGTCGTAATTATCTCGCAAACGGCTCGTTTGTGGATACATTTTAATGGGACATTTTTGTTTCTATTATCATGTACTTTCAACTGTGTAAGTTTGAGCCATCCTTTTTTGTATATATATATTTCCTGTAGTCAAATGCAAACCACAGCCAAGGCATATTCATTTCATAGCATCTAGCTGTCATACAGTGTGCTACAGCCACTATATCTGTAGCTACAGCTAACATGTGAGTTTAAGCCACAAAGTGGCATTTCTTGACACCAGATTACAATAAATCGTACTCAAAACGACGTGTTTTTATAACTATTCAGCACGCCAATGCTTTGCATCGCCAACACATGAGTTATAACATGAAAATTGTTACATGTGAAATGCAAGATGGCGTCTCCTAGTAAAAAAGTCATTGGAAATGGTATATAATCTATGCATATTAGACTTCTGCTGGTTAAAAAAATAAGCAGAGGCTGGAAATAATTTTAATCCATGTTAGGCATCCCAAGTAATATATAACGTTTGTAAAGGAGTTATGTCATCGTTTTAATATTGTAATTGAAGTATATTTCCAACAATAAAAACTTCTTTTTGTTATTATTTTTAAAACAGTTTATTATCATTTTGGACTGGCATGGTAATTAATTCACATTAATACAAAGAGGTAACTATGTAGGAAATTACGTACCTGACTAAAATGCATATTTGAATATTTGGACGACTCTTTATGATTGGGGGTACAAAGGAATTTTACTTTGTATGGACATCTTTGCAGGATTCTAGCCTTACAATTGTTTCGACTGTTTTATTAGTAACTATACATAGGAGGGAGCAAAATTTAAAATTCAGGAGCTCCTTTTACGCAGAATTTAATGCTCTAAAACTTTGTAGGTAGGTCATTCTACATAATATTTTATGCTCAGCCAGTTTACTCTGTCACATCACTTTCTGTCAGAACATTCCACAATGTATTTCCAATGGGGACTTTCACACTGTCCGAGTGTCCGTCACTGGATCGTCACTGGAGCAGTCTCCTGCTACCATCATGCGATTTTCATATTGAGTGTTCTTGAAAAATAGAGATCGGATTATGTAAGCATGAAAATGGTTTAGGTTTTACTATAAGAGTAACATAAAAGTCTGTTGCAAACACTGTGGTTGCGTAGACTTGCGTAGTAACTGATAATATCGGGTATGCAGTCGGATACCGTCGTCAACCAGACACGATATTTCAGCAGACCAACTGGCTGCCATCTTCAGGTGAGAGCGCAGAACACTAACTCGCCGGAAACTGAACCTGAAGATGGCAGCCAGTTGGTCTGCTGAAATAGCGTGTCTGGTTGATGACGGTATCTGGCTGCATATCCGAGATAAATATTATCTGATGCAAACACTGTTTATGAATAACAGTGTAAATTTATGAAGTGATATGATTAATAAACATTTTAAATGTAAAAGTCAGAGCTAATGAAAGAGAAAAACTAAGTTGTTTGCATTGTCATTAACAATGTAAGGGGGATATCGTAATGGGTTAAGGAAACAGGCTCTATTTATTCTCTTATACATATTATTTGATGTTTTTGTATATATATTTATATATTCGCTTGCAAATGGGTGTCCTTGTTTTGATATGTTATTTCACTTTCCAGCACTTGGACACACTAAGTTAACCAATAACATAAGGTATAAAGATTTTTTTTGGCCATCACTAAAATTTAGTGTTGTTGTTTTCTCAATTCCGATATCAGAGTATGATTTTTTACATCACAAATGGTATCTCATAACCTCACTTTCACATTTGGATATTGGGGTAAGCGAACTGACGTGATAGACAGTCACTACGTTTACATACAACACATCTTCTGAAAGACGAAAACAGATATTTGTAAATCGTTTTCTGCTGTCATGTTTATATGTCACAGTCTGAATCGGGTTTCCTAGCCCATCCAATATAGCGGCTAAAAAACAGCTGATTCAGTTCCTGATTAAGGCCAATTCACACTGTCCGTCACGTCACATCAGGTCACCGTCCGTCAGAACATTCCGCAATGTATTTCTAATGGCGGCGTTCACACTGTCCGTCACGGACCGTCACGTCACGTCACATCAACGTCACGTCAGGCGTTCTCGCAAAGAATGTTTTGACGGAACGGTCGTCTGCTAAGACGGAAGTTAAACTATTTTCGTCACGCGAATTAAATGTTGCAGTCGACGATTGCACTGTTCATATGCAAATAAGTCTTATTCGCCTTTATTTTGTAGTTATACTTCGTTTTAGGGGTAAATCTCAAATGTTTCATGAGGACTTAAATGTTTTTGTCAATTGAGTGTCCCCCTAAAAGCCAATTCACACTGTCCGTCATGTCACGTCACGTCAACGTCCGTCAAGCTTTCTCGAGAAGAATGTTTTGACGGAACGGCCGTCTGCTAACATCGGAAGTTAACCTATTTTCGTCACGCGAATTACATGTTGCAGTCGACGATTTGCACTGATTATATGCAAATGTGTCTTATTCATCTTTGTGTTGTTGTTTTACCTCGTTTTAGGGGTAAATCTCAAATGTTTCATGACGACTTAAATATTTTTGTCAATTGAGTGTCCCCCTAAAATCGAGGTCGGACATCTGAAACCAAAAAATGGTTTATGTTACGTAACAATGTAACAGAAACGACTGAAGCAAACTGTTTATTTGAATAAGATTGTAATTTGATTACGCATTTTTCATTAAATAACACTTTAAATGAAAATGTCAATTCTAATGAAAGACGAAAATTCAGTTGTTTACGACGTATTAACAATGTCAGAATGCAAATCGTAATGGTTAAAGTATACAGGCGCTATTTATGCTCTTACAAGTATGGTTTGATGTCTTCATATGTTTATTTTTTCGCTTGAAAATAGATGTCGACGTTTTGAAATGTTCTTTCAGTTCCCAGTAAGTTGGCCAAAAACATACACTGTAAAGTTTTCTTAGGCCGTTAATAACATTTAGCGTTCTTGTTCCCCCTTTCTAGTATTAAACTATGACTTTCTACATAACAGATCGCCACTCATAACCTCACTTTCAACATCGCGTATTGAGATGGACAAATTGACGTGACGGACACGGACGGACAGTGTGAATACAACTTGACGTGACGGTTCCGTGACGTGACGTTGACATGACGGACAGTGTGAATTGGCCTTAAAATCGAGGTCGGATATCTGAAACCAAAATATGGTTAATGTTACTTAACATTGTAACAGAACAGACTGAAGCAAACTGTTTATTAGAATAAGATTGTAATCTGATTACGCATTTCTCATTAAATAACATTTTAAATGAAAAAGTCAGTTCTAATGAAAGACAAAAATTCAGTTGTTTACGACGGTATTAACAACGTCAACGGGCAAATTGTAATGGATAAAGTAAACAGGCACTATTTATGCTCTTGTAAGTGTTGTTTGATGTATTCATATGTTTATTTTTTCGCTTGAAACTAGATGTCGATGTTTTGAAATGTTGTTTCAGTTCCCAGTAAGTTGGCCAAAAACATACACTGTAAAGCTTTATTTGGCTGTCAATAACATTTAGCGTTGTTGTTCCTTCAATTCTAGTATTAAACTATGACTTTCTACATACCAGATCGCTACTCATAACCTCTCTTTCAACATCGCGTATTGAGATCGGCGAATTGACATGACGGACACTGACGTACAGTGTGAATACAACTTGACGTGACGGTGCCGTAACGTGACGTTGACGTGACGGACAGTGTGAATTGGCCTTTAGTCAGCAGAATCGTTATTTTTCTTTACTTGAATTCGCAGATTCATGCTCAATCTAATATTTATCCTCTTATTTCACTTTAGAAAATGTCATGCTGTCCATATGTGCCGAAAATTCTTGACAAGAAAACACAATCTGACAAACCGAGAACGCTACAAAAACGGTTGCGTTTACATGGGAACGTCAATCGATTGTGCGACTGGAAAACCGCTTTAAGGCCAATTCACACTGTCCATCACGTCAACGTTACGTCACGGAACCGTCACGTCAAGTTGTATTCACACTGTCCGTCACGTCAATTCGTCCATCTCAATACGCGATGTTGAAAGTGAGGTTATAAGTGGCGATCTGTTATGTAGAAAGTCATAGTTTAATACTAGAAAGGGGGAACAACAACGCTAAATGTTATTAACGGCCAAAGAAAACTTTACAGTGTATGTTTCTGGCCAACTTACTAGGAACTGAAACAACATTACAAAACATCGACATCTATTTTCAAGCGAAAAAATAAACATATGAAGACATCAAACCATACTTGTAAGAGCATAAATAGCGCCTGTATACTTTAACCATTACGATTTGCATGCTGACATTGTTAATACGTCGTAAACGACTGAATTTTCGTCTTTCATTAGAACTGACATTTTTATTTAAAGTGTTATTTAATGAAAAATACGTAATCAAATTACAATCTTATTCAAATAAACAGTTTGCTTCAGTCGTTTCTGTTACATTGTAATGTAACATAAACCATTTTTTGGTTTCAGATATCCGACCTCCATTTTAGGGGGACATTCAATTGACAAAAATATTTAAGTCGTCATGAAACATCTGAGATTTACCCCTAAAACGAGGTACAACAACAAACACAAAGATGAATAAGACACATTTGCATATAAACAGTGCAATCGTCGACTGCAACATGTAATTCGCGTGACGAAAATAGGTTAACTTCCGATGTTAGCAGACGGCCGTTCGGTCAAAACATTCTTGTCGAGAAAGCTTGACGGACGTTGACGTGACGTGACGGTCCGGTGACGGACAGTGTGAATGCCGCCATTAGAAATACATTGCGGAATGTTCTGACGGACGGTGACGTGACGTGACGTGGCGGACAGTGTGAATTGGCCTTTACTGAAGTGGATCTCAAGAATCGATTTTGGAGTGTTTACATGACTAACAAAAAGCGGAATTGGGAAGTCGGTTTAAGAAATCCGGTTTTGAGAGCCCATGTAAATGGCGTACATTTAAACACTCCAAAATCAATTCTGGAAATCCACTTCCGTTCAACAATCGACTTTCGTGCCCATGTACACACAACCGCATTTGAAGCGTTCTTGGCTTATCAGATTGCGTTTTCTTGTTAATAATTTTCGGCACATATGGATAGAGTGTCATTTTCTAATGTGAGAAAGAAGTATAAGTATTAGAGTGAGGATGAATCTGTGTATTTAAGTAAAATAAAATAGTGATTGTGCTGACTACATCAGGAACTGAGTCAGCTGCAAGGAGGTTATAATAAAGGGAGGAGGCGTTACCTATGCTGAGAACAGGCATTGGTTGAAGACAGAGGAGCCATGCTTTTGTGCCCAAAACAAAGATTTCTCGGTTAGAACCCTGTGTTAATATTGCCTTCTTTACGTAAAGCAACTAAATTGGCAGTCACATTGCAGTATACTACATATGACATACATTTAAACGCCTAGATTTCTTATACGCTTACACTTTGCCCAGTGTATTGGGTACAAACAAATGCCGGAATACGCATTTTGCCGTCTTCAGTTTTTCAGCCGCCTTATTAAGTGGGCTAGGAAATCGAATTCACGCTATCACATGTAACACAACTGCGAAAAACGGCTTACGATATTCGGTATTCGTCTTCCGGCAGATGAGTTGCATGTAAACATAGTGATGACCAAGTAAAAGCGGATTTGGGAAATCGGTTTACGAAATCCGGTTTTGGATACCGATGTAAATTGGGTGAGTAGGTAAACACACCTTGAAGAAATCAGAAAATAACAGCCCTTGAGTTATGCACAAACCAGAAACCGCCGTAAATCTTATTACTCTTACCTGCCTAACAATGATTGCAATTATTTTATTTTTTTTATTATTTTTTTTTTTTATTTTTTTTTTTTTTTTTTATCCAGCGCGGCCTTCTTTCGAGCTATTTTTCCTGGGCTATTAGCATAATCGCAGAGACATCTATCTGCAGAAGTTGTCCGTAGTTGATATCTTCGAGAATAAGCTGTGCCTAATGTTTGGCTTGTTGTGGTTTGGTTTACGTGTGTGAGATGTGTGTTGTAAGTTGTGAGGTTGACAGTGTGAGGGATGCTGTACGGACAGTGAAACTGTTATGTAGTGATGTGAGCGTACACATAGCATTTGATTGCAAAAATTTTTAAATACCCGATCCAATAATCGTCTGCAGTGATTTTCGTGTGTGTCATTTTAAGTAATAATATTGTGTACAGTACAACACCGGCGAAGAAACGATGTATCGGTCGCTAGAATTAACTATAGGGCAAGTGTCGGAGCATAATTTTTTTTTTATTTAAATTGGAGTCATAGATGCAAGAAATACTTGAAATGAGAATCTGTACGTGACAGACAATTTGTTTCATGTGTTGCAGAGCTGTTGTCAGCCTTGTAGTTTTGTTAACGGAGCTCTAGCTTGTGACAATTTCTGAACATGTAGTACCGTTTTCTTTATTATTAGATATTTAATAAGTCGTTTACGTATTACCCTTCACATCAGTATCTCATTTCTGGTTATTACTTGGTTTGGTTCTTAGTAGCAATCGCTAAAAAAAAAAAAGTGTACATTGTTATCGTAGTGTTCTGATTTTACAGGTTGTGTTTCGCCGCAACCATTGCTGTCTCATATCTAGGTTCACAGTTCCTAAGGTCCTTAATAGTGTTGGATCAGCAAAGATCACAGCAATCAGATCTTTATTTAACACTAAGTGACAACTGGGTTACCCGACTGATGTTAAACATTCTTGGGTATGCTACAGTGTTTGTCCCTGGATTTTTTATTTTTATGTATGTGAAGAGGAGCAAACATTTAGATCTAGAGGGTATGTCTCTCTGTCATAATATGCATTTAAAATATACTCTGCATAGTGCGTGGCAATGGTAATCTCCTTTATATCCTTATTTCTTTCAAAACCAGGTAACAGTTGTGTTACAAGATTAGTCAAAGTTTGCTTTCTTGGACCAGAACCATTACTAGGAGGAGATAACAAACATAATGTGCAGTCGACATCACATGCTCCTCAGCCACCTCGTACCATGCTTCAGGAATCAGTTTTAATTATGTTCTGTTTCATGGGACTTCAGACAACGTATTTGACATGGGGTATTCTCCAAGAGAAGGTCATGACCCAGGTAATTTTCAATTATGTTTGTTTTAATATTTAAGCATAGCACAGCTGTGTTGACATTAACCGATCATAGTTATGTGCTGTATGTGAAATGCAATAGATATGCATTGTATGAATATTGTGAAAAGCTACCATTTCATAAAGTTTACAGTAAATTTCATTGTAGATTGATAATGCAGCATAATTTTGTTTTTCCTATTCTGGAGGAAGTGGCTCCGGAAAGCTGTTATTTGTCCAGTGAATGAAAACAAATTAAATGCTCTCCCATAGATTAACCTACATTTATCCTATCCTACACCACAGCTATGCTGCACACCAGTATTTCCGCAGAACTAATATTTCATATTATTTGGCCTCAGTGAGTCAACCAATTGACATCTTCCTACCTGACCTTTACCTTTGGCTGCTCTGCAGGTATGTTTGTCACCACACCGTGTATTCCAGAAAAGTAGGCCTATTATAGGATAGGCACACTCAGGCCTATTGCCAGTGTTCTATTCTCTTCTTATAGGCCTATGTGATTTTACTTATGACACCGCTGGCATAGTGTGCTGATGTTAGCAGCAACTGTTGAATGAAAACGCAATCATATAGAATGAGTGGAATAATATTTTGCATCGATAATGCAATTAATAAACATCAGTGTTCCTGCTCTTAAGGTAGACAGGTTTAGTATGTACCCTTGCAGTCAGTAAACTAATTACCGGTATTGTAAAGTAAAAATTTCATACAATTGCCAGCATTAACAACACACTACGCCACTGCCACCATATGTAAAATATAAATATTATTCTGGTTAAGTTTTAGTTACAACAGCAGTGATTTACTGCACTAATGTTAGAAACAAGTAGTTTCTTTGAAAGGATAATTAATTTACGGGTTGGGTGAGAGTACAAGTAAGACATTGTCAACCATAGAGCACTAACAGCTTTAATTAATCATGTCATGGTCAACAGAAATGATTATTCCTATCATTGAGCATTACTGAAGACTGGGATGCCACCCATTAGCTTTGACCCATGATGTCATCAGCATGTCGGAAAACCCATATAAGGAATATCTTAGTATTTCTATATTGCAGATAATAAATAATCTTTAGTTATCCTTGTAAATTACAGATAATGGAATGTACCATCACTCACACGTCTCAGCCCAAAAATTCACGCCTTCTGCGCTCACTTACCATCAGAGGGAAACTACATATTATTTTTTAAACACAAAATATTAATCTGTTCTGTTTGTAAACAAACTATCATTTTTAACTCGGCCACACATAATTACTCTCGCCTTCCACAAACATGCACGCACTTCAAAACTATTGCGCTGTGATGACGTCATGGGTCAAAGCTGATGGGCGGTGTCACCGTCTTCAGGTAAGCCCATCATTCTATATGAATAGGTTCGCAAAGAACATTTAAAGGTTATTGTGGAAGGTGCCAGTTTGGCTTTGAGTTAATGAAATCAATTACTTTATTCCTGATCAAAGCTGCAGTTTTCCTTCTTTGGTCTGTAAGATATTTTCAAGGTTTTGTATATTTGAAGGTGTTACTAACAAGAACATTCTTCGCTGAAAGCCACCTATTCCTTCAGAAGTCTTGTTGGTTTCATGGATTCTTACAGCCCCCACCTGCACTCCCTCTCCTCTGCAGTTTTAAGTACATCATCAGCCTACCAACGTAACCATTAAGTTCTTATGTAATTCCAACAATATGATTTTAGTCTCCACCCACAAGAAACAAGTTATAGACTGTCCTTGCATTATAAATAAAATGTGAGATCAACATGCAAACAATAACATGCCTGGCACCATGTACACAACACACTTCAATGAATATGCTTGTGGTGTTTACTAGACCTCATCACATATTCAATACCTTTTATATAATGAGACAATATAGGCTATGTTTCAAGGAATTGAATTATTGTTGATATTTATATAACATGTGTGCGAGATACAAGGCGGGATTTTTCCCATTCACATTATTTTCTAGGGTGTTATTCCAATATAGGAGACCCTTGACAAATTGATACATATGTTTCACTGGGGAACATTGAGGCAGCACTAGTGTGTGTTGTGGAGGCAGATGTGCTTTAAGGTAGTCCATGTAGGTGCACGGTTAAAGCGTCTGCCTAGTAAGCAGGATGTCCCAGGTTTGAATCCTGGCTACAGCGCAAATTTTAATTTAGCACATCCTCTTATCTCCGATACCTGAAAAGCTCTGTTCACAGACAAGTGTAAAGCTTCATTACTGTTGTTTTACACAAGCTGAAGTAGATTGCTGCCCGTCCAAACAGTAAATTATGCAAAGTTCAGTTTTGACATGTGAAAGTATTAATGCAGATGGGTAAAAAAAAAATCTCTTGCACAATTGTGTGATTAGATTATTGGATTGGATGTACGTACTGTGGCACTAGTAGGGGAAGCTAACTGTCCCTTTGTCCTGGGTACAAAGTTTGCTGTCACATATTAACATGTATTGTACTAGTGAAATGTTTTTCATCAGTAAATATTGTGCAGCAATATGACAACCATTGTTTTATTGTCTTTGAGGAGTCGGGCCTACATACAGTTTTGCACCTGGTTGTACAAGCTGTTGTAGTCATTACCTTAGTTTGATTAATGAAATGGTAAAAGAATAAACATTTCTAAGAACAATGTGCTAGATTGCAAACTTTGTGTAAATCTTTCGTTCATTTGTAGGAAGTGGTTCTAACCATTTGCTTTGACCCGTAATGTCAGCTTGTTGTGTTGGCATCGTCAACAAGTCGGAAAACCCACATTTCTGTCGTAGCCAACTGCAAATAATTGGTGTTTCAATTGATTAGAGTTTTTAATTAAATTGTGGGGCTTGGTAAATTTTACTGATAAGTTGGAAGAAGCGTTACGTATCCCAGTATATCTACTATCAGTAAATTTCGAACACACAAGGATCGCAGTGGCATCGTTGCTTGTTCACTTGCAACAGTATAAGCTGTACCCTTAGGTTCCTGCATAACCACACTCTTTAAAATTATTACATCTTCATAAAAATATTAAAGTACTTTTCTCAAACAGAATAAACATCTGCAGTCTAGCTTGTCAAAAGTACTTTGCCTACTACGCAACACGCCGATGCAAGGGGTCAAAGCCAATGGACGGAATCACGTCCTATAAATGACCTTCAAGAGTCTGTTGGCCACTATAAAATTTCTTCAGCTGATTGTGTTCAGTGGCCAAGATGTTGGCAACCAATGAAGCTAATAAAACTCGTGGCAAAGCCTATAGTGGTTGGATTATGTGCATATGTGTGTTTGGTTTATTTTTTGCATTAGTGTTTTGTAGGCTGGGTCATATTTTTGGTAAGGTTTTCCCCCTTCTCTTTTAGTGTAGTTTCTGTTTGTGATGGTGGAAGCTGACGATGTTTGCATAAGCTTCAGATCACTGTAAGGGACATTTTCAACGGCATATCCATAGCATATGTAGGTTGGCAGCATACCATATTGCTCATAGGTGGTGCAGTGTGATTTTTGCTTTTGGAAAAGCTAACAAATGTAAAAGCCAGAAACGGATTGTGATGACAGGCTGATCTGTAGTGTATATCAAGATATCGCATAGGTTGCAATGCAACAATTTGGTTCTGACTTGGCAAAGTCAGCAGATTTGAAAATACTAAAGTGGTTATGTTGGAAGTAACATTGGAAATGACTGTAGTGTTTGATACTATAATTTTTTTTATGCGTGGGGTGGGTGCAAATTGATATTGCTGTTTTCATTTGAGTTGTATTTTAGGTCAACTGAACTATTTGATTCCATATATAGGTTTTTCTACATTTTTTGTTTTTATTTCACATATTTTGTGTGTTTTCAGATGGTGTTTTGTTGTTTTTCTGGCACTTCCTTATGATAGGATTCCACCCATATGCTTTGACCCATGATGTCATCAAAAAGGCGGTAATGACATATGTAATCCTAGACAACATGGCAACTCAAAAACCTCGTGAAGCACCCACATACAAACGCGGGAAAATTAACATGAAATGACACTAACAGGACAAGTGCAGGAATGTGGGGGTTTTGGGCGGAGACATTCTATGCAGGAAAATACGACGAAAAGCCAACTGAAAACACAGGGAGAAGAATGTAATTTAACAAAGACACGAAAATACTTAAAAAAAAAAGAGAGAGAGAGAGAGAGAGAGAGAGAGAGAGAGAGAGAGAGAGAGAGAAGAAAATACCTAAAATATACCTGTATTCGATGGTGAATTTATGAGGATAAACACAGATTATTTATGATCTATAATACATAAGAATCACGATATTATCCCATATATGGGTTTTCGGGCATGTTGATTCCATGGGTCAAAGCACCTCGTGCTGTAAGCTCCGGACCATTAAACTGCTCCCGGTGACTTGGATGACCTCATCACGCCGCTCGTGACGAGAAGAGATCATCTTGGCCCGGTTGCGGATTGGACATTGCCGGTTCAGCCACCGCCGCTTGCTAAGTGGTGACCCCGCACCATTATGTTCCTGTGGCCGCCCGCTGTCGCTGCGCCATGTTTCATTGTCGTGTTCAAATTTTACTCCTGTTCGGCTTGCACTACATCTGCCGTACACATTGGAAGAAATTTTAGCTGATGACATGTGGGCTGTTGCTTGAGTATTGGATTTTATCAATTTGACCAATTTGTCAAGGGACATTTAGCTCTTCGCTTTGTTGTTTTTTATTCTATGTTTTTTAGCTGTTTTTATATAGTCTTATTATCCTTGGGTATATTCCGGGTTTGATTCGGGCGCTAATGACCTTAGTAGTTGTGCGCCCCAAAAAAAAAAAAAAAAAAAAAAAAAAAAAAAAAAAAAACAACAACCCTCGTGCTGTGCTACAGATCAGTCTGTCACCACAACGAAGATTTTAGGGGTCAATTTTGTGACCACAACCGTCATTTTGCTTTCACATTCACAGGCTTCACAAGCTCGCAACCAAAGTCTTGCCTCCAAACCTAACCTAAACCTCGAGCTGTGCTACAGATAAGTCTGTTACCTCAACCACGATTTCAGGGGAAAAACTAGTTCATGTTATGCGTCGGCGGGTAGCACTCGCTAGGTTAGGAACAGCAGAGCAGCCAATCAGGAGTTGCGATGCTGCAGCCAATAAGAAAGAGCGTTACAATTGAACTATGCAAACAAATTGAAAACCCATGGGATTCCTTTTTGGTGCTGACCATGGAGTAAATAATTGTTTCTGCTCTGTGGTTGATAGGTTCTCGATGTGCCCTTGTCCAGTAGCAAACCTCTTATAACTACAAAATCAATTACAATTACAGGAAATCCTCGAATAAACTTCGAAACTGACGCCACATTTACTCTTCGATACTTTAAACACAAGCAATCCACCACTAAAACAATAAATCACACAACTGACAACATTACATTATCGCACTCACTTCTCAATAGCTCAATACTATGAATTGCAATGAATTGCAACCACACATATGACCCCCCCCCCCTGCCGGGGGCGGGGGCACAGCTCTTTTTGGCACCTCCCACCACCACCACCACCACCCCGGTTGATGCCTTTGCTTGGAGATGGGCATTCCATGTGAGTCTAGGTGGTCTCCTGTACCAGCTTTTCTTGGTTTTTCTTTTCCTAACCTTTGCTTTCTTCTTAATCTCCTTAATGTAATCTTCTAGCCTTCCTCTCCTCCTTTAGTCTTCGCCTCAGCGTTTGAGACTCAACTTCTTCCACTTCCTTCTTCTTTTCTTTCTTCCTCCCTGTGCATTCCTGAAGGCTGCTCACGCTCTTGATGCGTAAAAGGTGACTGGGTAATACGTAAGTCCCAGCCCCTGTTGGCATGTAGGACCCGCATGTGCCCCTGGTAAAGGCCAGGCCCAGGGAGGAGTGATTACCCGAGCTGATACCTTCTGACCGTGCTAATTGGTCCATCCATTTCTCTGGAGGTGTGAGCCCTCAGTGAGGGTTTCCCATTAGGAAGGAGTGCACCATTCGGAGATGCTGGTAATCATGGGGTACAACTTTGCAATGACTTCTTCTTCTACTTTAACCTTTACACAGAAAAGGAAACTAGATGAAGCAAAGGCCAAGAAGGTTTTGCCTAACTTGTCAAAGTTCCTTGTCGTTTCACGAACTGATGGCCATGACTTCACATCAGTGAATCCTCTTATACAATGGGGTGTCGATGCATTTGCAGGTCCTGTCAAAACTTGTTGTTGTTTGGTTTGAAACTGAAGTCAAAGAAACAAACATTCAGTCATTTCTTTGTTAGAATCAATGTCATATAATACTATTATTTCCTTCCTTTATTTGATATAGTCCTTTAATGCCCAAATTAGTTTAGCAATGACCATTATATTTTAATCTTTCCATTACATATAAACTCGATTATGGCTTCGTAGACTTTTGTGTTGGATTCGTATAGTAAGGATTTGATTGTCATTGGTTGTGGCACTTTATTTTTGATGACAGATGATAAAAAACCTTTCCTCGCTTCTTGATATTTTGGGCATTGAAAAAATAAATGGTTTGCATCTCCTCGTGAGATGCCTCACAATCACAAGCCAGTGTTTGATTTATATTCAATTGGTAAAAGTGTTCAGGGAATGAGCCATGGTTAAATCTTATTCTACTTAATGTACTCGTTGCTTGTCGGCGTCCGTTGACTATATCAAACCATGGTCTTTTAGGTATACTATCTTGTATATGAGCATAGTTGTGTCCTTTGTAGCGTGAGCTATGTGTCCATTCTTCTTGCCAAGTGTCAAATGCCCTTTTGCGAATAATATGTCCATATTCGGTATAAGGAAGTTTTAGCTCTAGTTTTGTCCCATTACTTGTTGCCTGCTTTGCCAGCTGATCCACTTTCTCATTGCCTGGTATGCCACAATGTGCCTTCACCCACATGAATATGATCTTTTTCTGTCTTCTCAAACTTTCATGATACCATAGGCGGATTTGTAGCAGGTATTCATTCGTGGATTTCGAGAGTTTTATATTAGACATTGCTTGTAGTACACTCTTACAGTCCGATAATATTACAAAGTGTGAGTAATTCTGATTTATAGTGTACTGTATCGCCTTTAGAACTGCATATATGTCAGCCAAGTAAATCGAAGCATTCTCTGGTAATTTAAATTTTTTGCTCCATTTGTAGTTGTGGACTGTAAATGGCACATCCAGTGCCATTTCCGTCAGCTGACTTTGATCCATCTGTGTATATGTGAATTATCTTGTTTCCTGATACTTGCAGTTGTCTTTGCATGGCTGAGATCGTCTCCAAAAACTGAGTCTTTCCCTCTATTATTTGGAACGGGATGTGGTCCCTGAGCACGAAATAGTCATATTTATATGTAGGCCACTGTGTGTTCGATAAAATATTTCTGCTGATGTTTGCAATGTCATTGTAGGTTGTAACTATATCATACAGCTTTTTGCCCCAATTTCCAGTGGATGAATGAAACAGACGTACTATTTCATGTATTGGGTGTTGTGAACATTACAGCTTCTCTACGATGAATCTCTCCATGAGCATCTTCCTCCTTATATGTAGGGGCATCTCACTAGCTTCCACCAGTTGTGCATTTGTTGGAGTGGATTTCATTGCACCTAGGCAAGTGCGAATACATTGGTACTGGAATCGGTCTAGCTTCTTTAACTGCTTGTTTGTTGCATAGTTATAGAACATGCTGCCATAGTCTAGTCTGGATCGGATGAGGGCACGATACAAGAGCAGCATCACTGAGGGATGTGCCCCCCACCATGTCCTGGTGAGAGATCTAATGATGTTCAGTATTTGTTCACTTTTTCCAATTACTGTATTAATATGTGCTATCCAAGAGAGTTTACTGTCCAAAGTCATTCCTAGAAATCGAACACTCGCCTTTACTGGTATTCTTTTGTCATCCATATGTATTAAACAATCCCTTGGTACTTTAGTCTTTCTAGTGAATATAACTATTGAAGATTTCTCTGGTGCAATCGTGAGTCCATTTCCACAAAGCCACTGATTTAAGTTTTTTATAGATGAAGTAAGATTATTTATTGCCTCTTGTAATATTTTGAGAGAGGTGAACACACACATGTCGTCTGCAAACTGAATAATATTAACTGCTTGAATTAATGTTTTTTCTATGTCGAATGTATAAATTGCATAAAGCAGTGGGCTGAGTACTGATCCTTGTGGTATTCCATTGTCCACTAACCGGGGACCCTAAAGTTCATGATTCACTCTAATATACACAATTCTTTCACTTATTAATGTCAATATTACTTCCACAAATTGAGGTGGTGCTTCTAATTGTATCAATTTATCCAGTAATATGCTGATCTGTACACTATCATAGGCTTTTGTTATGTCAGAAAACAGGGCTGCTGTGTGTTTATTCTCACCAAAGCCAGATAGAACTGAGTAGATCAATATAGATAAGTTGTCCATGCAATTTCTACCTCTGCGAAATCCATATTGGGAACCAGATAGTAAGGATGAGGATTCTAACCACCACTCCAATCGCCTTTTTATTAGTTTTTCCATTGTTTTAGCAATACAAGATGACAGTACGATTGGTCTGTAAGATGTGGCTACCCATGGGTCTTTCCCTTTTTTGTGTATAGGAACTATGATCTGTGTCTTCCATTCTTGGACCAATTCGTAATGCATCCAGATTTCATTATAAATTCGGAGGAGTAGATCTAGAGCATTTCTAGGCATATTTTGTATCATAGGATAAGTAATCTGGTCCATTCCTGGAGCTGTATTTGTGCTTTCTTTGATGACAGATATCAGCTCCTCGATATTGAACGGAGTATTGAGTATATGATGTTCTCCTGAAGTCCAGTTTCGCTTCCTAGGTGGCTTGTTGTGTACACTTGGTGGAGCGATAAGGTCGCAGAATTCTTCTACCCAATCAAATGTCTGTATATGGTTGGATGCAGGCGCTACATTCCTGAACCTGTTAACTTTGTGCCATATCTCTGACAAGTTGGTGTTACAATAATTTATCCAGCTGTTCTTTTTGGCTGATTTTAATATTTTCTTTGTTTTGGCTGCTGCTTGTTTATATTTCAAAAAGCTGTCCATGTTAGGTTGTTTGATATAATCATTTAGGGCTTTTCTTCTGTCTTGTACTGCTCTATCACATTCTTCATTCCACCATGGATTGCCCAATCTTCTTGCTTTTGTGTTCCCACCAACGTAATGGGACACTGTTTCTGGAAACTGAAGGTGCCTTCCAAGATCAAAAGTTGCTTCGCAGTATGCTGTTGCACATTTTTCCTGTTAAGGAAAGGGTTTTCATGATCCCTCGACAGCCTGTCAGATGAGGAAATTCAGGACTATATTTCTGAACAGGGTGTAACAGCTGTACATCGTGTGATGAAAAGAATTAACAACAACCTAACCGCCGACCCAAACTGTGACTTTTGACAAAGTTGACCTTCCTTCCAAGGTTAAAACAGGCTACGAAATCATCTCCGTTCAACCATATGTTCCTAACCCCACCAATGTTACCTGTGTCTGTGGTTCAACCATACCCGTCAGTCGTGCCCCAATACAGCCAAATGCGTCACCTGTGGAAGGGACACTTATGAGGGTGACTGCTCACCTCCATCCCTTCGCTGCATCAACTGAACAGGCGACCATGCTGCTAGGGAATGCCCTTTGTATAAAAATGAGCGGGCCATCCAGGAAATCGGAGTCAAGAAAAAAGTTTCCACCTCTGCTGCCCGGAAATTGGGAGCGAGCAGAAAGCCTGCTATGCTCGCGACAGTTACCTACAGCAATGTGCTCTTCTCTCCTCGACCAACAAGGGAGGTGGGTTCGCAGGCCTGTGATTTTACCTTCAGCGACACAGTTGTCAGATCAGCCAACCCAAAAATTGCCCGCTCGACATCCCCAATGCCTTCTGCTCACTCCAAACTACAGCCCACATCAATTTCACAGTAATCACGGGCCACTAAGTCTGAAGCCGTACTTCAAAAAAAGATCCTGTTTTTGAAGATTTTCTTAAAACTTCATCTTCCCAACAATCAGCCGCTCATTCTTGAAATCGAAGTGCCTCCAGAAAGGCACACAAAATGAAAAGTTCCTCTCCTTCCCCGCCACGGTGTTACTCTTTGGTCATGCCATCCAGCAGTAGCCAGCCCCGGCTGTGCTCTCTCTCACAAGGACACTCTACTGCTTGCCGATCTGCCGGCCTTTCACTGTCAGAGGAAGCTGCTGCTTCCGATCATTCCCGGAAGGAGGCAGAACTGATGTGTGAACCCATTGAACACGACTGTCCATCTGTTGATTGCAGTAGCAGTGCCCCCTCGAAGCCAGGCCCTCAGTGGCCATCGAGGTGATCCCCTCTTGCCTTTTCCCTTTTTCTTCTTCTTTTGATTTTTCGTGGTAGTCCTTCAGTGCAACATCAGAGGCATTCGTTCCAAAAAAGATGAATTAAAACTACTCCTTCAACTGCCTGCTTATAGTTGGTCTCCAAAACACAAAGCTCCACCCAAACGATCATATAAATTTCCCACAATATTGCCGCGAGACACCACGAACACTGACTGCCGGCGTGGTGCAGGGGATAGCGTCACTGACTGCGGTGCTGAAGGTCGCCGGTTCAATCACGCCCACCGGCAAAAATTTATTTCTTTGTAATTAACAATTCCGGAATGTTCTTGTAAATTCTACTTGTTTCTTATGTTAACTGTTCTTCTAATTTCTGGTAAATTCTGTCTGTGTATAAATAGCAGAGCACTCTGCCTGAAAGGGAGTCAGTGCTGTGTGTATGTTAAGTTCGTGCTGTGTTCAGTTGCTTTCGAAGGCAATCCTGCATCCATTGCAACGCGACAATATACCTCTCTGTGTTTTGATTTACATTTTGTGGAAGGTATTCCTGCCCATGGGGATGCTATGCTGCTCATTTGGGAAGACATCCATTATCATCCCATCCCACTGCAAACTCCCCTACAGGTGGTTGGTTGCCATCCGTATCACCATCCCCTCATTCACCTTCTCTCTTTATAATATCTACACCCCGTCGTTGTCTGCTGTTCTTAGGGCAGACTTACTGCACCTTGTTGCTCAGCTGCCATTTTTGTTGATTGGCCCACCACCCTCTATGGGGCTCTCCAGCTTCTTGCCAGAGGGGCTTCTTTTTGGTGGACCTTTTCAACCACCTGCATCTTGTCTGCCAAAATACTGGCGAACCAACTTTTCTATCCAACACAATGCATACCTATTCCCACTTGGATCTCGCAATATGCACTACTCCACTTGTGCAGCGGTTAGAATGGTATGTTCTGTCTGATAGGTATTTGAGTGACCACTTTCCCTGTATCATTTCACTACTGCAACATACCACGTCTCCACATTCCACCAGCTGGAACATCTCCAAAGCTGACTTGGAGCTTTATTCTTCCATGCCGGTTTTCCATGATCAGAATTTCCCCAGCTGTGACAGTCAGGTAAACTACCTGACGGATGTCATTCTTACCACCACCAAATATTCCATACCTCAAACTTCCACCTCTCCACATAAGGTCCCAGTTCCCTGGTGGAAAGCAGCATGCAGCGACGCTATTCGAGCCTGGCGACATGCTCTACATACGTTTCAGTGCCGGCCTACTTTGGAGAACTGTATCAGTTACAAAAGACTACGAGCGCAATGCTGTCATGTCATTAAAGAAAGCAAAAAAAGCCTGCTGAACTGCTTTCTTGAGTTCCTTCAACAAAATTACTCATTTGTCGGTTGTCTGGGGTAACCTACGCCGGCTGTCTGGCACTAAGGTCCATTCTCCAATCCCCGGCCTGAACATAGCAAATGAAGTCTTCGTGGAACCTGTTGATATTTCCAATGTTTTAGGCCGATCTTTCTCTGAGGTCTCAGCTAATTAAGGCCCTGCCTTCCTCCACCGAAAACAGGCGGAGGCGGTACAACCACTCTCTTTTAAATCTGCCAATCGTGAAATTTATAATGCCATCTTCGCAATGCAGGAGCTAGAATGCGCCCTTGCCCTGTCCCGGTCCTCTGCCCCGGGACCTGATGCCATTCATACTTAGATGTGAAGAACCTCTCCCCTGCAGGTAAAGGCTTTCTTCTTCACACTTATAATCACGTCTGGACTGGAGGTTAAGTCCCCACTCACTGGTGTGAAGCAATTGTTGTCCCCATACCCAAACCAGGGAAGGACAAACGTCTTCCTTCCAGTAATCGCTCCATTTCCCTGACTAGCTGTGTCTGTAAGGTAATGGAGCACATGGTTAATGCTCATTTGGTTTGGCTACTCGAATCTCGACGCATCCTCAACAATGTCCAATGTGGGTTTCGAAGGCTCTGCTATTGATCACCTCGTTACCATGTCGACCTTCGTTATTCATAACTTTTTGCGAAAGCTTTAGACGGTGGCTGTGTTCTTGTTTGGAGAAGGCATACAACACTTGTTGGCGGGCGGGCATTCTCCGCACCATGCATACATGTGAGGTATTCGTGGCCGCCTCCCCCTCTTCATATATGTTTTTTTTTAAGAGATTGAATGTTCAGGGTACAAGTGGGCTCTGTTTTGTCAGACACCTTTCGCCAGGAGAATGGGGTGCCGCAGGGCTCCGTCTTGAGCGTAGCACTTTTTGCCATTGCAATCAACCCAATTATGGATTGCCTCCCAGCTGATGTTTCACACTCCCTGTTTGTGGACTACTTCACGATCTATTGCAGCTTAGCTGCCAATGGCCCTCGTGTTGGTACCTGGCCATGCAGGCATGCCTGATAACGAGGCTGCTGATTCTGCGGCCAAGGCTACAACTCTCCTACCTCGGACAGCTATGTTCTGTGCCCCATCAGATGATATTCGAGGGGCTCTTTCCTGTTGCATTTTATCGTCATGGCATAATGTGTGGTCCTCGTTTACAAACAATAAGCTTAGAATGATTAAACTGCTCTCAGTGGCTTGGAGAACCACCTCACACCGCTCGCAGCTAGATGAGGTCATCTTGGCCCAGTTGCGGATCGGACATTGCCGGTTCAGCCACCACCACTTGTTAACTGGTGACCCCACACCGTTATGTTCCTGTGGTCACCCGCTGACGGTGCACCATGTTGTCCAAATTTTCACCCTGTTTGTATTGCACTAAATCTACCAAATAGGCCTACCCTGGAAGAAATTGTAGCTTATGACACACAAGCTGCTGCTCGAGTCTTGAATTTTATCAACTTGACCAATTTATCAAGAGATTTAGCTCTCCTTTTATTTTATTTTACCCTATGTTTTAGCTATTTTCATATAGGCTTCTTATCCTTCGATATATCTCAGTTTTGAATCGGGTGTTAATGACCTCAACAGTTGTGCACCGTAAAACCACAAAAAAAAGAAAAGAAAATCCACATATGACAACAGAAAGAAGAATGGCCGTACGACAAAACACCCATTTTATATAACATCCACCATAAGAGATAAGAGAGTGCCACTCGATACTTACACATGACACCTATAAATAAACACATCTCAAAACTACTGCGCATGTGATGATGCCATACGACATGACACACCGACGTCATGAGGCAAAGCCGAAGGGTAGAATCACATGCTATAAATGACCTGTTTTTCGTCTGTTTACAGTGTCACCGCCAAAAAAAACCCACATTCCCACACATGACCTGATAGTTTTTTTATTGGTCTTATGTTAAATTTCAAATGTTTATGTACATGACCTGATAGTTTTTTATTGGTCTTATGTTAAATTTCAAATGTTTATGTGTGTATTTGTTAGTGTCGTTTGCGATTGTTTAGCTCGCCATATTGGCTATGGGTAAATACATTGCTGCCATGTTGATGGCATCATAGATCGAAGCAGATGGGTGGAATCACATTGTAAAATTATGCCAGATGTCCTGTGTAGTATTTTTATAATCTTGCATGAATTTATATCCTCAGAGGACTATAAATTAGTAAATTTGCTTCACTCATTCTTCACTTTGTGTACCATTTAGTAGGCTACATGTTCTGGATACAGTCAAGATCACAGTAAGGGGAAGTGTCGGTGGTTCTTCCTTAGCTCACATACATTGGCAGTGCACCACCTTTGCATAGCCAGTGACATGCCACTTTGACTTTTATAATACAACATGTTTACCCACCTACCTACTGAGCCCCATGATTAATTAAAAATACCAATTGCTTGAAGTGTTGATCATTTGCTGCCGGCTGCGGTGGCAGAGGAGACTGAGGTGCTTCAGTCACGGTCTGCACGGCCACTACGGTTGGGGGTTCGAATCCCCCCTCGGGCATGGATATTTGTGCCGTCTTTAGTATAAGGTAGTTCACAAGTAGTTTGTAAGTTTAGGGACTGATGACCCCGTAGTTAAGTCCCATAAGCTTAACAAACATTTGAACATTTGATCATTTGCTATGTAAATTACTGCATGGTGAATATTAAATATAATTTTTCATTGGAACATGGCTGCCTCACTTTGTGTTCATACACAAACAACTGACTCAAACTTCTTCGGCCTACCCCGCAAGTACTATTGACAACACTTGTGAGTACAGTATGCCACTGATTGTGATCTTGAATAAACAACATTTTGTGTGTCATTTGTATTATTGTTATTCACAGTTATTATAAAAGAATATCTCCAAACACATTTGACTGAGAAGTTATTGAAAATCCAGTGTGTTTATCGTGTGTACAACACCTCTCCTCTCAATGCAGAATTTTCTAGTTCACCACCACATTACCATCAGAACCAAAGAAAAATATGTTATCTGCCTTATTTTCTTTCCCATACTCAGTCATTGGTAAAAATCTGTATAGGGACACTGTGATCTTTCTTAGCACAACCTTATTTTCTTTCCCATACTCAGTCATTGGTAAAAATCTGTATAGGGACACTGTGATCTTTCTTAGCACAACCAGGTTTTCTGCTGTCAAATTTGTTGGCTTCGCTAATTCATAGCGAACCACCTGTTGCCTCTCGCTCTAGTCTCGATCTCTTGCTGTGTTAAAGATCTGCCTGTCACCACAAGCAGTTTTTTTTTTTTTTTTTTTTTTTTTTTTTTTTTTTAATTTTGTGTTTTCTGGCTACCAGTTGCCTGCCATACTAACAGAGGTGTTACCAACATTTGCACTGCGGACTGGAGCATCATGTAGATGGACCATTCTAGAAATTAGCCCTGGTGTTGCCATTTTATTAAGTGTTCCCATTGTTTATATGAATCCAATAGTATATTTCACACAAAAATATCTGCCTGAGAATGCATCCAACACATCTTTCACTACTGTAGATGTATGTGAAATGGATGTGTTAGAAGTATGAACCAACTGCTTACTTCATAAACTTGAGGAGCTAATAAAGAGAATTCAAGTTTACATCATCTAAATATGTAAGTTCTCCCAGTGATGTGCTGATGAACATATGCTACAGCCATCTGACCGTAAACTGCATTTGTCAGGTACAGGAGAGAATGCAGGAGTCATCAGCACTTTTCATGAGGTAATGTTATGCCACTGTTGTTGCAACTGAGGCCATATCTTGACTGCATTCCACAGAAGCTGAAAAGGATCTTTATAACTGCTGGAAGAACTGAAGTCCATATTTGTATCTGAAGAAAATACATTTTTATCAGTAGAGCTGGTGCAGTTTCCTACCAGATCAGGAGGCAGGTTCTCTTATGATGATCTGGGCAACTGATGTGTTAGTCTATATTTAAATTATTCAGACAATAAATTCATTTTCCAGAGCTTTAGCCCAAGTGGAGTCTCAGCATATTAAAGATGTTGTATATAAGCTCAGGCTAAAAATTGTGCCATGTGCAGGATTTGAACCCTATATCTCCTGCTTACTAGGCAATTGCTTTACCCACTTGGCAACCATGGGATTTTGACTAATACAAATGCTCATATACCCTAAGCATGTCTCCCTCTCCTACAGAAACTTCAATGCTGCCTCGATGTTCCCCTATGTAATTCGTATCTATTGCCAAAGTTCTTTAATGGCAGAATAGTACCCCAGCACTGAACGTAAATGGGAACAATCCTGTCTCTACCTTAGACATAGGTATTGTAAGTATCAATATTATCTTTGATATGTTTGAGACTGCCTACATGTCTGGAAAATGAATTTCTTGTTTGATATATTAATATCACATTATTCCTGAGGTACAGGCAGGATTGTTTCCATTTATGTTTAATGCTGGGGTGCTATTCCACTATTGGAGAGCCTCAGCAATATTGATACGAATTACATAATGGATCACCAAGGCAGTTTTGAAGTTTGTGTTGGGAGGGAGTTGTCCTGAGTGGGTGAAGGAATTGCCCAGTAAGCAGGAGATCCCAAGTTCATTTCAGCACCTCGCCTTACATTCAGTATATTTAAATAATTTATTTCTATTAGCCAGTCACTAGTGCTGTCAAATATTACCATGTAAGCAAATGTACCAGGCATAGTTGGTTTTATAATGAGAAACAGTGCAAGTAACTGCACCCGGTTTCTTCTTTTCTTGCAATGTTGATTATCCTTGCAGTTTTGGATCAACACATCGTATATCTGTACTGATAAGTATAAAGGATTTAAGTCCAAAAAGGTCGACTTTGAGTGACATACATAGTCAGACTAAGTAAAAATTCTCAATGGATTAGTATAAATGCTTTAACAAGTTCATTCACAGATTTTTATGTTACGATAATATCCCAGTTAAAATTGTATTGAATGTATAAGTTTTTATACAGAATATTTTGATTTTTTTCTTTTTGTCTCCTGAAAAATTAAGAATATGGAGTTAAATCCCTTATACTTATCACTACAGATATAGAAGTAGAAGGCACTTTGTCATCATTGACATGGTTTCAATTGCCAGATAATAATTCATCTGATAAAGCAATCTAGAGCTTTTTAAGCATGTAGATGCACTTTGATTGTCTATATCAAAAAGTTTTACTTTCAAACTAAGGAGTTGTAGCATAAGTGGCATCTTCCGTAAATAGTTAGTATCTTGCCTCTATAAAAGGAGGCAGAAGAAACTTTGTGAATACCCAACACTTTAGAATGAAATGTGAATAGAGAGAGATAAAAAATTGTATTCTTCAAAAAGTGATGTTTTGTCAGTTTGTATACTAAGGTGTGTATGACAGGGTGAGCAGTGGAGGTGAAAGTTGTCTGTTACAGATGAGGAGGGCCTGCAGCTTTCCACGCTGGATGTTGTAGCAGTTTAGTGGAGAGATGACAGGTGGCTGTCGGACATCCAGTCGTAAAACTAGTAATTTTATAAATACATCTGTTGCGGAGTTGGTTAGGTAGCACTCTGAATCTCCAAAAGTATTACAGACACTCACTAAAAACAAAAACAGCAAACCAGTCACAGGTCATTTATAGGACACGATTCAACCCGTCGGCTTTGACCTGTGGCATCGGCGCGTTGTGTAGTAGGCAAAGTATTTTTGACAAGCTAGGCTGTAGATATCTATTCTGATTGACAAAAGTACTTTAATATTTTAAACAAATATGTCATCATTTTGAAGGATGTGGTTAGGTAAAAACCTAAGAGTACAGCTTAAGTTATTGTGAGTGAACTAGCAACAATGGCACTGCGATGCTCATGTGTTTGAAATGTACTGATAGTTGGCTGCAACTGCAATATGCAACAGTTCTTACAAATTACCAGTAAAATTGTAATGAGCCCCATGATCCCTTAGGTTGTGGCTAAGCCATGTCTCCACCATATCCTTTCTTCCAGGAGTGCTAGTCTTGCGTGTTTGCAGGAGAGCTTCTGTGAAGTTTGGAAAGTAGGAGGCGAGGTACTGGCGGAAGTAAAGTTGTGAGGCGGCATCGTGAGTCATGTCGGGATAGCACAGTCGGTAGTGCGCTTGCCCGCGAAAGGCAAAGGTCCCAGGTTCGAGTCCCGGTTCCGGCACACAATTTTAATGTGCCAGGAAGTTTCATATCAGCGCACACTCCGCTGCAGAGTGAAGTTTCATTCTGTTATCAGCTTCAGATTGGGAGAAAGTGGATGACATCACCTAAAGGCAAGCCAGCACTATTTCAGAAAAGATAAACGATCAGCACAAACGGAAGTTTGAAGCTTTAGTTCGGAAATCTGAAAAACAAGATCCAACAACATCTGCTGCACGAACCGTGATAAATCTTTCTTCACACGTAATCAGCAAAGCCGGCATGAATGTGTTGGAGAAAGGACTAAACTTCGCTGTAACACCGAGTTGACTACCGTGTGAAGATATAATAGAGAGTGTTGAAGCATCCCTACAACACTTATCGCAAGATAAAGCAGAACTAGTGAGACAAGAAACCTCCAGAGTACTTCTACGCGCCAAGCTCCCTAAAAAGAACATTTCACTTGAAGAACACAGAGCTGTGATGGAAATTAAAATAAAGAAAACAAGACATCGTCGTCTTGCAGGCAGACAGTGGAAATGCCACAGTCATATTGGACAGGGTACAGTATGAAACTAAGATGAAAGATCTTCTAAATCAACCAATATACCGGGAGTTAAAAGGTGACCAAACAGCCAAGATAGTGAGAAAGCCGCAGGCTCTCATAAAGGAGTCAAGGATTGATTTTGACACAGCCAGTACACTGATCCCAAAAGTACCAGTAGCACCGAGGATTTATGGGGTTCCTAAGATTCATAAAAACTTCTGTCCATTATGACCTATAGTCTGCAGCATTAATTCACCTACTTATTTCACAGAAAAGCATCTAGCCAAGACACTACGCAAGCATGTTGGCAACACAAGCTCTTATGTGAAGAAATCTGAACATTTTATTGAACTTATTAAGAACATGAGCATCTCTCCCACCGATTTGATGGTGAGCTTCGACGTGGTATCACTCTTCACAAATGTTCCTGTGAAGGACACAATGGCTCTGTTACAGGATCTCGTACCACTAGACATCTGTGAATTAGTGAAACACTGCCTGACGTCTACCTATTTCAGGTGGCAAGGCAAATTCTATGAGCAGACGGACGGAGTATCCATGGGCTCTCCCTTGTCACCTGTAGCAGCAGACATCTGCATGGAGGCTTTGGAGGAGACAGCTTTGAACTCAGCACCTTTACAACCAAAGTACTGGCTTAGGTATGTCAACAACACCTTCATTATATGGCCACACGGAAAGGAAAAGTAAGCTGAATTCCTTGAACATCTCAACAGCCAGCATAAGAAAATAAAATTCACTGTGGAAATAGAAAAAGATAGTTCCATACCCTTTTCTGGATGTACTAGTGTACAAAACAGCAACTAGGCCATAAAGTTTACAGGAAACTAACCTACACCAACCAGTACTTGCACATGCAGTCTCATCACCATCCGGCGCAAAAGAACTCAGTTCTATGCACACTAGTCACCAGGGCACAACGGATCAGTGATGACAATAATTTGGACGAAGAGCTCACCAAGTTGCGATCGACGTTCCACGCCAATGGATATAGCGACAGAAGCATCCAGAAAGCCATAAAACCACGGTGAACTAAGAAAAACGACACAGAAATTGAAGAATTACCGGTAGCACGTTTGTCATACATTAAGGGAACTAGTGAGCGCATTGGAAAAATATTAACAGGAGCTGGCATCAAACCGTTTTTTTTCCCCCAGCAATAACAGAATAAAAGATATCCTCACATCCGCCAAGGATCCCATAGAAAAGCTGAATACTGCTGGTGTGTATAAAATAAACTGCGGATGTGGAACAGTATACATAAGAGAAAAAGGAAGGCCTGGCCATGTACGAATGGCAGAGCATGAAAGGTACATACATTTAAAACAGCACAGCAAGTCAGCGGTTGCAGAACACGAGGAAGAGTGCAACCATAATATAAACTTAAAGGACGTACAAGTGCTCTCTAAACAGCCATTTAAAATGAAGAGAAAAATTCGTGAAACAAGCAAGATCAGTAAACACCCCTACAACATTAACATAGAAGATGGGTACAGACTCTTACGGTCTTGGCTTCCGGTGTTGACAACACGGTGACGCTTCGCGGCGAGCGGTACAATGGGCCCTCAGGCCGCAGATGGGCGTTCCTGACTGTGTGGCAACTTCGTCACTGCCCAGAAGAACTAAGCAGACCGTTCGGTTGCCGCCGTTGATGGCCAAGAGCGCGCATGTGTACAACTTCCTGTTTCCACCAATAGGAATCACCGATGCAAACACCAATAAAGCACATCTTCCTTTCCTATTTCCACCTATCAGAAACACCAATCAAAACTAAACTGTTAGGACAGTACACACTTCATACGACCATCACAAGGACGTAACAAGCCAGTATTCCCCGAGGAAGGATCCTGCAACAGATCCGACATGTTGGGAAGATTTTATCATCATGTTGCGGCAGATAGCTCAGAAGAATTTTAACGTTAATCCTCTGCATGTTAGTTATTGAGTTTTCCTCCTTGATGTTGTAGCACAAAAACTTTGTAACTCGCAATTTGTACGTGCTCACTACACTATCTGCCATGTTTTCAACTGACGGCATTTTGTTTACATTGAGATCTGTGGTCAGAGTTATATTTTACTAGGGATTCTGTGTGGTTTATGCGCATTGAAAATGTAACATGAATATGCTGAGTTTAATGTATGACAATTTTTGGTTATTAAAAATTATTTTGGATATCATAAATAAACATGACACTTTTTATACACATGATAAATATTACTTATTTTATTAAAACCATTGAGTTCTTTGACAAGAATAATATAATTGTAATTCAGACAGATTCCACTCCTAAATTGCAAAACAAACTTAAAAATTTGATGAAGAAAAGTGACTTACTTTTAACTGCAAAAGATATACATGACTACTGTTGTGAACCCTTCCTCACCACAACTACAAACACAACCTAAGATGCATAAAGCCAATTGTTCTACTTGCCCTGTTGTTATCTCCTGAAGCAGCCCAACTTACAAAAGGAGCATGAAACAATGAAATCCATAACAACAAATTCAAATTTGATGAGGCATTCTCAGTAAAGAATTGTTATGAACTTATTCATTGTGAAAAGGAAGTTCAAATTCCTGATATTGCTAAGTTTGCATCCCTTGACATCAATAACCTGTACACAGATATATATCTGTAAAAGAAACAATAGAAATCATTAAAAGCAACTTACTTAACCACAAAACTTTGTGTTGACACAAGTACCGTCACATAGCTATCTTTTTTTGTTTTATTTATTTATTTTTTTAATTCTAATATGTACCAGCAGAAAGATGGCAAAGCTATGGGCAGTTGCCTAGAAAATTTGCTTGCTAACATATTCAACAACAATCTAGAATGTAATTTTTAAAAGAAAATCCCCAAATAGTAAACAAGATAATTTATTATAAAAGATATGTGGATGATATAAGAATAGTATTTGATGATACAGTGGAGCAACTTGACAACTTTACAAAAGAAATGAATAAAATGCATAAGAACATCAAACATAAAAAGATCTAAATTTTCTAGATCTCTCCATAAGTAGCTCCAACAACAGACACAAAATCCAAGTATACAGAAAACTGACATACCTAGACACCATAATAAATAAAACTTCAGGCCACCAACACAAGCACAGTATGGCTTCAAACAGAACAATGCACCATTAAAGCAATTGCTTACAATAATATCTGCAGAACTGTATGGCGGATGGTGCAGGCACTCTCAACCAAGAGTTTCAATATGGTATTGCATTGCCATCGCCAATTGTGGTCTCGCATTGTCATCCAACAGCAGAACATCAGATCTGAGAATGCCAGGCCGCTTTTTCCAAATCACCTCTTTCAATTTTGACAGAGTGGCACAGTACCGTGCAGCATTGATGTTTGCATCCTCCAAAAAGTCCAGCAACAAAACTGCTTGGGTGTCCCAGAAAATGGTGAGTAGCACTCGACCTGCAGACGTATTGCTTGTGAACTTCTTTTGGACAGGTGATGGATATTTCCACTCCATGAATGCGGCCTTCGGGTGTGTTATGGTGGACCCACTTTTCATCCCCCATCACAATCCAAAACAGGAAGTCATTGCCATATTCGTGGTCAACCTCTACCCAATGATGTATCATTGTCTTGGACATGCGTGTTCCCCTGCTATGTCATCTTTCGCCCATAGCCATTCAACACTTCTTCCATATGCAACGCCCTGATTTTGTCTTCGACAGCTTTTTGAATCTTATAAAGCCGTTTGACAAATGTCTGAATGTACTTGGAAATTATGAAGAAAAATGAAGATATGTCTTATCTTTAAAGTCTCATTCTATTTTTTCCTTTCATATACAACTCTGCCTACAGTCGACAGGGTAATTTATTTTCCAACTCCCCCAGGTATGTTAATTTAAGATCTTCGGAATAATTTTAAATAACCAAAAATTGTCATACATTGCACTCAGCATACTCGTATCACATTTTCAATGTTCATAAACCACAGCAGAAACTCCAATAAAATATAACTCTGAACATAGAACTCAATGTAAACAAAAAGCTATCAGCTGACAACATGGCAGATAGTGCAGTGAGCATGTACAAATTGCAAGTTACAAAGTGCTTGTGCTATAACATCAAGTAAGAATACTCAAGAATCAACATGCAAAGGAGATAGTAAGTATTCAAAGCACAGCATTTTGTAACATTAAACAAACAAACTTAAAGAAACTGAAACAAAATTCAATTATTATTTTTCTATTGTTGTTTTCCAAAGGCCATCTGCAGCTTCCAAACTGTTGTTGACATTTACATACATTACGCCAACTAAATATGGATGAAAACCCAAACTTCATTTTAGCATAAATAAAACCTATTTTAAAAGTGCCTGATTGCTGTATTTATTAGAATAAAATATAATCCACAGCCACAGAGCTTAACAACCCAACAAAAATGCATAAATTATGGTATTTCATGTAAATTTTCTACTTGTCATATTATTAGGTGTAGATTTTGCTATACTATATATAGACATGGAGATTCAAATGTTTAATTGGGTAGCATAGATAGACTTGAATGATTTTGTTCTAAGTGCTTTATCTGAAAACTACCTTGAGCTATTAAAGAGAGTCCCAGTTAATAGAGATGACATCTTAGATCTGCTGATGACAAAACAGACCCAACTTTTCAAGTTCGTGCAGAACAGGGAATCTGTGATCATGAGGCCATTACACCATAAATTAATGTGGCTGTTAAGTTGGAATATTAAGAAAGCTAGGAAGATCTTTGTGTTTGCTAGAGTGAGAAGAGACTGATTTCAGAGTTCTTGACGGCTCAACATGAAAGTTTCGCCTCCAATACTGTCAGTGCTCAGCATCAGTGGAATTCGTTTATGAGCCTTATATAATATGATTTAGACACATTTGTTCTGAGTAAAATTATGAGAAAATGGAAACGGTTCAACAACCAAAGTAGAAATATGCTACAAAAGGAAAGAGAAGTTCATTGCTAATATATATGAAGGTAAAACCTTACAGAGAAGCAAAAAATATACAATGCTAAAATTAGTATAAGGAGGGTCATGCACGAGTGCGTTCACCAAGTATGAAAGAAAGTTCTATGTATCCACTTGACAGTCTGAGTTACATCAGTAAATTGATATAAATCATATGGCTGGACACTTGTGACCGTGATGTTGAAACAGAAAACATGCAAAAGTCTGAAATACTAAATGTCTTAAGCTATCTAACAGAGGAACATTGCTCTGTTGATCTTCCTCCAAACCATTGCATGGACAACAAAGTGGCAGATATAGAAATAAATTCTGAGGGAAAACAATTGCAATTGATCAACAGAGGAAAGGCCACTGGACCTGGCAGGATACCAGTTGGATTGTATGCAGAGAATGTGAAGGAAATTACAAATTATCCCCCCCCCCTCTTCTACAAGCTCTTTACCATAGGTCACTAGAGGAGCAAATGATTGGAAAGAAATGTAGGTCATTTTGTTTCAAGTGGGGTTGTCAAACTGATGTGTAAGACTGTAGGCTTAAATCTCTGACGTCGCACTGCTGTAGAATTTTTAAATTTTTTATGTTAGAATATTACAAAATTTCTGGAGACCTGAAATCTCTTCTGTAGCGATCAACATGGGTTCTGAAAGAAACAGTCGAGTGAAACCCAGCTCGCACTATTTGTACATGACTCAAAGGGCATTCTTGCAGGTTGATGCTTCATTTCTTTACTTCTGCTAGGTATTCAGTATAGTTCCACAAAGTCACATAATGAACAAAATAAGAGCATACGGACTATCAGACCTACTTTATGATTGGATTGAAGAGTTTTTAACTAACAGAATGCAGCATGTCTCAATAGAGAGAAATCTTCCAATGTGAAAGTGATTTCTGATGCCCACAAGGGATTGTTATAGGACTGTGAGTTTTTACCATCTATATAAATGATCTCATAGATAACATCGAAGTTTTACACAGATGATGCTGTAGTATGTTAAAAACTCATAACGTTAGAAAATTGTAACAAAATGTAGGAGGATCTGTAGTTTATTAACACAAGGTGCAGGTAGTGGCTAATGACTCTCAAGATAAATAAAATGTAACATACTGTGACTACATAGAAAGAGCCATTAGTATGTAATCATACAATAGTAGACCCATTGCTTGAAGCAGTTACTTCCATAAACTATGTGGGAGTAGGCATAAGGAGTGATTTAAACTGTAACTACCACTTAAATTAATCTTGGGTAAGTCAAATACCATACCGAGATTCATTGGAAGCATGCTCAGGAGATATGGTCGACTAACAAAGGAAGTAGCTTGCAAAACACTTGTTCGGCCAGTACTCGTCAGTGTGGGAGCCTTACCAGATAGACTTGATTTGGTGGGGGGGGGGGGGGGAGAGAGAGAGAGATAAGATTCAGTGAAGAGCAGCACACTGTTACAGGTTCATTTAGTATGTGTAAAATCATCACAGAGATGATCAGCAAACTTCAGTGACAGACACTGCAAGAGAAACATTCTGTATGACGGTACAGGCTTCTGGCAAAGTTCCAAGAGCATATATTTCTTGAGTCAACCATTATATTGCTTCCTCTTACATATATCTCACAAAAAAACCACGAGGATAAAATTTTTTTGCAAACAGTGCATGATGTGTGACTGGAATAGGAAAAAGAAGGCTTATGGTACACTGAGTACCCTCCGCCACTCACTTTGAGGAATTTGTGTAGTGTGGTGTAGGTGTAGTTGTATAATATAGTAAATATCAGGGAATTGTAAAGTTATGGGATTTTTTGAATATTTTTAGGTTTGTTGCTTTAAAAACCGTATGCTTTTGTTGTCATACAGATCTTAAATTAGACACTACAATGTGTGGACTGCCTACTCATGGTTACTCTTACAAACTTGTTCAAAATGGTCCCTTCTGTGTGTCCACCTAATGCACTTCTACTGCACATGGGTAGATCAGCAGCAAAATACAACAACTAATTCTGCCTAGTGGATAAACCATCTGCCAAAATCATAACATCAATCATTCTGCTCTTAGGTGGCAGACCATCCACATCTGACAAGTACAGTACTGTTTGTTAATTAAAGCTGGCTGATTTCAGAATGGAATAATGGGGAGTGGAGTAAGCAAGCCCATCTTCTACATAGACCACCACAGGGTGATTAGGAAGGAATTCACACAGGCTCACTTCATGCTTCCACAAATGCACAAGTCATGTACAGAAGTAAAAGAAATTAGATCTTGATTATAAATCTGAAATCTTTATATATATTGGCATGTATAGTGATGATCCAAACTGCAGCAATTTTGTACACTTTTTGCAAGGAATGAGAACAGTACTAAAAGAAAGACAGCCAACAATAATACCTCACACAGTATTGTCTAGAGATGTTTCATATTACATTTTTTCAGGCTATTGATTTGTTGACCAGTATAGTATTGAGTAAATCTGTCTGAAAGTGTCATTGACAGGAAAATCTAAACCACTTGACTTTTTGTAGAAAACAACAATAATTGTTTGACAATGAAGAGTGGAAATGTTTTTGCTGCTTGTTTCACTCTTAGCAATTAAGCTGTGATTTTAGGTTCTGGTCTATACACATACTCCAAAATAGGGATAACAGCAGACTTATTTTAACAGACATGAGCATGAATTTTGTGGTCTATGAATAACAATTCTTTTTCTTCAAAATTTTGACTTTTAATGCACTGAGTATTATTATTGCAAACAGTTCAAATATGGACTAATAATTACATTACAATGAAATGCAAATGTTTCTGAAATAATAAGTTTTAAATTTGCATATGTACTTGAAGTCATTTTTGTTTGCGAAAGAATTCTCCTCAAAGAACTAAAATGTAATTATCTTGGTTAAACATGCCAGTTAAAGGTGGCACACACAATTTATAAACAATTTCACTCATTGATGGATTCATCTGTACATGACAGTTACAGAATAACTTAAACAGTATTTTTACAGTAGTAAAGTTGTCACAGAACATCTCTCAGCTGATCTAAATTGTAAATCCTGCCATGAAGGTCATTTCGTTTATGATTGTCATCTTGCGAAGGTTCTAAATATACAATAACAATTTCAGAATGAATGTGTTATGGTGGCTTAGGTTTCTCACAGTTGATTAAGAAACCATATTTGTATGTGTTTTTAGGTGCATCTAAAAATGAATTTGATGCAGCAGTGTTCGTGATACTTTTCGCTTCCAGCGGTTCTATACTTATTATACACCTAACAATGTTCAACCCATTCATGTTACGTCATTATCTGAGACTACCTGTGTTTTTTCCTTTAGTTTAATGTATCAGCCTTACTATGAGGGCACAATTTTCCAAAAGTGCACCATATTCTTGTAGTCTGAATAACTGTTTGTGTGTATTCACCTATATGAATTTTTCCTTAATCTTTGTAAATGTGTGTTCCTACTCATATTACACTTACATGCTAAAATATTTGATAGTTTATCATTCATTATTATGGTAGCTTCCAATATAAGGATATTTAAAGGAGGGTCTTTGCATGTACGCAGTGAATGTTGTGGTTGGTGTGTATCCCGTATCTTACCAGTTATTTACAATATTTAATTTTTCAGAAGCAATGCAATTTTTTTCAAAGAAGTTCTTGATTTTTTTTTTCTGCAAGTTGTTTAACCCCAATCTTCCTTCCTTCTTTTCTTTGTTTCATTTTCTTTAACATTTGTTGATTGTATGTTTAAAATTTTTCAGGAGTATGAAGCCAGAGATGGAACCAAAGGACATTTTACTGATTCCCAGTTTCTGGTATTTGTCAACCGGATACTGGCATTCCTTCTGTCGGGCACATATATACTTACAACAAATCAAACACGTCATGCAGCGCCAATGTACAAGTATGTGTACTGCTCATTTTCCAACATAATGAGTTCATGGTGCCAATATGAAGCCCTCAAATACGTCAGTTTCCCTACTCAGGTATGTACAGTTGATAAATATGGAGAAAACTCTCAGGCACTAGAATGGAATCTTTTGTTCTACGACATTTCATGTACAATTATTTGACTGATATGCGAGGACTTGTCAATCAGTAGCCTGCTGTTGGGGATTTTTTCATCCTAAAATCAAATTCTACCTCATTTAACAACTGAGATGAAATTTGCATGATAAAAATTTTTCGTAATGGCTAAATATCTGTTTATAGTCATGCAAAAACCAGTCTGTAGTTAAGAGTTTGTTGACTTCATACTTTTAACTGTGTGATATATTTAGCAGTTTCTTTGCTCTAAAATGTACAATTTGTGTTTCTGTAACATTTTTTCCTCTGGCAGTATTGCTCATGTGAAAAATACCGAGTAGCACCTTGGTTCGGAACCCATGTTAAACTGTAGGTCCCCCTATAACTGGCTGGGTAAGTCAGTTCGAAGGTCAGAGGAAGGAAACGGCATACCACCTCCAAACAGGACCATGCCTAGTAAAACACTGTGGTGTTCAAACCAATCTTTGGATTGTTGACTGCTTTACCTTAACATTTTTTCCAGTTTGATAGCCATCATTATTTATCCAAACTTCAAGTTTCCAAAGAGTTTAAAATACTGTGCCATTTCTACATTGTTTTTATAGCAAACTACCTCTGTTGAAATATAGTCATACAGATTTGTTTCCGAGATTATCTTACGTAGTATATCACTTATGTAATACAGAAACAGTAATGAGTTTAGTATGTGTTCCCGAGGGATGCTTGTTTGTGTCTGCTTCCAACTAGAACAAGCTCCTTCGCATTTTAGTTGTTTATCCATCGTCTGTTTGTGACATAGGATGGAAACCAACTTGAAGATTTCCCAGCCATTTTTCTGACCAATGGCTTAATGTTTGCCCTGTCAATTGTCTTAGTGGGGTACAAAAGATACTGGATATTCACAATTTCTTATCAAGGCAGTTGCTTATTTTAGTCATTAGTTTATTAACACTGTGTACAGTACCTCCTTCTTGTAGCAGTACAGCTTATTATGACAAATTTATTAGTTTTGCTATAATTTTGTAGTTGGTTATACAACGTTCACCCAATTTATAGAACAAAATGATATTGTTACTGTGTTGAAAATTTGTATTTCGTCTTGTTTCTACCCTGTTTCTGGATGGGTTGAATTTTTTACTTTAGTGACAACAGCAGGCCTTGTCACATGGCAGATTTTGGGGGTATGAGATCCTGTTTTTTATTATTTTCATTGCAACTTCATTCCAGCCCACAGATTCAAGACATATTAAGAATTTTATAATGCCAGTCACTTCATGAAAACATTTATGAATAAATCTAGATTTTTTTCATTATGTTAATATTCATAAGAGGACAGCAGTAATCTATTTTCAACCAATTTTTTTGATAACTGTGAAAGTAGCACAGAAGTTGTATTTTTCAGTGATGACTGGTTTCTGACATGTTTTTGTCCATTTTCAAGGCAGCCAGTTGGAACAGAGTTAAAGATGTTTCATTTGTGTATGTAAGTTACAATAAGAAACTCCCAAAGTATGGAGATGTTGGATAAAATATTTTTACATACCCATAAGGCCTACAATAACATTACCCACAATCGCTGGCCACGTGACATTTATGTGTGACCTAACACTGGACAGACGTCTGTAATGTACTGTACTGCAGGCAATGAACTACTACTAGCCGAGCTGAACTCGCAATAAGGATAACCATAGGGAAGGTACTTTCTTTTATTTTGCAAACATAATTAACTATTGCATACAGCATAAAGTTATACATATTTTAATAAATTTTGAAGTGGAAGTCAACCTGCTCATTAAAAATTTATCAGGCTCAGTTATCTTTTTTTTTTTTTTCACCAGCCCTTTGGCACAAATGTAGAATTTCCAGAGGCAAGGTGTTACATGCTACAAATCCTTCATCTGCTTTAAAGTTGGCTAATAACTGTTTTATTAGCTGGGGATGTGTGACCCGTAAAGCAGGTAAGAAATGTTCTGCCTGTTTGATTGGTGTGAAAGGAATTGTATGAGCCACATTGTAATTTATATACATCAGAAGAGTTGTATTTCCTGGTACCATCTCTACCCATACTGTCACTTAATGTATGGCTTAACATTTATCTAAGATAACCACCAATCCGGAAACCTACCTAACCCCTCTTGGATAAACATAAGGTTAGTTCTGATGATATTGCCTAGCCAAACACGTTTTCTCCGCATCAGCCTCTCGAGAATTGAGAATTATTTCATCCATGTTTTGTGTACCAACTGGACAGAAAACTCAAAGAAATTTTGGTCCTATGTCAAATCGGTAACAGGTCGAAACCGGATATCCAGACACTCTGCAACCATAATGGTGTTGTAACACAGGATGACACACTAAAGTTCGAAATATTAAATGTTTCTTTCCAAAATTGTTTCACAGAGGAGACTGCATGGTAGTTCCTACTCTAGGCCATGACACAAACAACTAAAAGGCATATATTGAAATGTCAGAAGGATAGGAATGTAATTGAAGTCATTCAACAGAGGAAAGGCCGCTGGACCTGTTGAGATACCAGTTTGATTTTACACAGGGTATGTAAAGGAACTTGCCCTCCTTCTAGCAGCAATGTACTGAAGGTTTCTGGAGGAATGAAGTGTTCCCAAGGATTGGAAAAAAGTGGTCATACCTGTTTACAAGAAGGGTCATTGATCAGCTGTGCAAAACTATAGGGCTATATCTCTGACATCTGCCTGTTACAGAATTTTTGAACACATTTTATGTTTGAGTATTATGTCATTTCTGGAGATCGAAAATGTCCTTTGTATGAATCAGTGTGGTTTCCGAAATTTACATTTACAGGAATAGTTCTTTCCTGTAGATATGTTGATTTTAGTAATGTCACTTACTATCATTTTTAATTATCTAACACCTTGACCATGTCGTTATTCCTGTGCCATTTTTTGCTGCACATTACAATATGAACACATTTTGGCATTCTTTTTAGTGATTGTAAATTGCCATCTGTGATGTTTTTGGCAGCAGTAATGTGCACTGTGAAAATAAGCACTTTTTTATTTGTATAGTTTGGAGGAGCGGTTGTGTAGGCATTAATTCTGTAAAAAATTATATTTATTTCCCTTAGTAATACATTTGAAGACTGTGTTTGAGAAATACATCTTGTAGTAACGACTTTGTTAACAAAGAATTCAATTCTTGATTGTTGGTCGGTACCCACATGTGAACGTAATTTGTTATAGATTGGTGTGGTGTTTGTTCTTTCAGACACCGTACCTTGTTCACAGCCATATTGCATTTGCAAATTATTTATTAAAAGGAAGAAGGTTTAGGAAGGAAAGGATTAATATTAGCTGCATTGAGGCATCAAAATTATACAATGGTGCCAAGTGAAAATGTTAATCAGGCTGGGGGTCATAGCCGGGTCTCCGGCTTTGGGCCAGTGGTTGCCTTAATCACTTGGCTACCCGTGCTCCAAGTTGCGTGCTACAGCTGTAGCGCCCCAATCGCCCATGCCCTCTTACTCATCATTATGGATTTCCATGTGAGGTTGAACATATGAACGCATCTGTTGTGAAGTGAATGAACCAAATGCTGTCTTTGCATGTAAATACTTATTATAGATTAGTGTAGTGTTTGATGTCCAGAAAAACGGACACCACACGAAACTATAAGTATTCACACACGAAGAAGGCATTTGATTCATTTACTTCAATGCAGATACAGTCATATGTTTGACCTACTGATGTATTATCAGTATAGCTTGGCTTCTAGTCTTGATATGCTGAGGTGTGGCAGAAAGACATATAATAGTGTATTCAGTTATATACTTTCTCAGTCTACTATGTACAGCTATCTTAAGTATTCTGTTAATAGATTATTTATACTTTTGCTATCAAATCAGTGTTGACCAGTTGCAGATTATTTGCCTACTTCTGTTCTATTACCTCCTGACTCCACTACTTGCAGCAGGTTACAACACTCTCCTCCCAACACCGCTCTACATAGATCTCTGGTTGGCTTATGTTTTTCATCCCTCTCCCATAAGAGTCCACACAGCATTTCATGGCTCTGTACGTGATATATATGATATCTGTGGAATTTTGTTCATATTCATCTATACATTTTACAAATAACAAAAAATCATTTTAATAAATGAAATAAATTAAACACTAATTAAATAATTTTGAGGTTTTTCTTACATGGTCTGACATAGGAGGCCAACAGCTAGCTAGCAATATTTTGTCATTTGGTTGGTGACTGATGAAGTTATTGGTGACTGATGAAGTTATTGGTGACTGGATGGCTCTGTTTATATTGAACCTACTGTAACCATGGTTACCCCATCACTACATTCAGCCCATTAGTAGGTGTTGTTCTGAAAGCTCCTATAGATCTTATACTTCTATTCCTATGTACTCTTTTTGAACCCTGAAATGGCTGGACCAGTCTGAGTCTGTAAGCCTATGAGCTGCCACCATAGCCTACAATCGAAGCAAGTAAACTATTGTGATACAGTTTTATTACATTTGGAGGAAGATGGCATCTCTCCGACCAATAGAAATTAATTTGTTGTACAATGCAATTGCCTTATTTGCTACTTGCTCAATATGTGTCATAGTCTAGCATCTTGATTGACGTGGACACCCAGGTACTTAACAACTTTTTCTCTTATACTGCAATTCCAATGTCATTAATTTTAATTATCAGATCTCTTTGAAGAGTCCCTTTAAACAAAATAAAATTTGACTTGGTGGGTGCAACTGACAACTTGGGTTTTTCACACCCTCGCATGATATGCGCCATGGCAATGTTTGCTCTATCTTCCATCTGGATCCTCAAATTAGATTGAATGAAAACAAGATGATGATTAGCAGCGGCTCCATGTTTACGTCCCAGGAAAGCCCCGGGAACACCCCTTAGTGACCCTCATAATAACTGATCCTCCTGGGGACGTAAACTCAATGAATCTATCACCACAGTAGGCCTTCAGCTACCATACAGTGGACCTGGACACTCAATTTCCCTTAAATGGAAGGAGAGAAGGCCACCACAGGTTGTCGAATGCCCCTGCAATGTCCCTGTGATCCCGGTAACATATTTGCATTCTGATGAGTGGACAAAGTCGACTGCTTGGTTAATAGCCACTCGTTCAGTCCATACAGGACACGGTGGCTCACCAGTCTCTCACAGAGAAGTTTCTCATAGAGAGCTTCACCAAGATGTCAAGGAGACACATAGGCCAGTAAGATTTTGCGTTGAAAGGAAGGATCCCTGTCCTGTCCTTTACTTAAAATAATTACGCTTGATCTCTTCCAGCACTTGGTGTACTGTTGTTCTTCTAAACATTCATAACAAAGATCCACTAGCACTGGTGCTAATTTAGGTGCCAAATTCTGTATAACTTCTACAGGGATTTTGTTGGGACCTGGAACTTTACCGCTTCTGAAAGTTTTTATTTTTTCATATACTTCTGCTATTGAAAACGAATAAACGTTAATGTTGTTTTCATGTGGCTGATTTACTTGATCTCTTAACTGAGCTTGTCCTGGATTGTCTTCTGAAGGGTCATTGTATTTGAATGTTGTAATGACTTGCTGCTTGTTGCACTACTGATCATAACACACATTTTTATCATATCCTTTCACTCAGTAGGAACAAAGATTATTCATTCTGCGTCTTAACCCAACTCGCACCTCTCAACGATGTGAGAAGTCATTAGAAACAACGCGTGGTTCAGATTTCACATTAGACTGTGTCGCATTGCCCCAGTTTGATAACTGGGGTGGGTTAGGGACATGCAAGTTGATGTGGCATCCAGTTGAAAGACCTGGACCAGCCCACAGTGCCACACAAAATTATTATGTTGCTTCATTTTCTTTATATTGTAGGCCTACTCATGCATTTATGAAAATATGTTTTAGTTTGTCATGTGCGATCGTTGGTTAGGGCTGCAAAATAAAAGTAAAGCACCTTTCCTATGGTGTACAAGTGTCCCCACTCTGATACTAATTTTTGTAATGACAGGTTCAGTCCAGATAGTAGTAAGTGATTGCATGCAGTACAGAATAAATGTCTGTCCAGTGTTCAGCCACAAACAAAAGCCATGTGGCCAGTGGTTGTAGGTCTCTTATTGTAGGAATTATTGATACATAAAAATGTTCTGTCAAACTTCTCTGTCCTTTGGGATTGTCTTATTATACATACAAAAATGTAATGTATTATACTCTGTTCCAACAGGTTGACTTGAAAATGGACAAAAACATAACCTAAACGAATCGTCAGTAATAAATCCAACTTCAGTGCTATGTTGTCAGTTAATTAGAAAATTGGTTGACTAACCCAAGTTGCTGCCTATGTCATCCAGCATGCTGGAAATAAGTAAGTCATCCATTTTATTTCAAGCTATAAAATTTCTCTCCAATTCTTCATATATCTGCCCGGAGTTTGTAACAGATTTCTTATCAGTTTCTAATTTAGGTTTGAAATGAGTAGTATTCTCAATGTGTACTTCATTCTTAACAATCTGCCACACAACTTTTGATTTATTTATAACATGTCGGATAATTTATTTTTGCCATCTGCTTTTTGTTTAGTGACTGTATCAAGTATTCTTTTCTTTCATTTATGTACTTGAGAAACTTCCTGTCACAGTTGTTTTCCTTCCATTTACAGTTTCCTCTTTCTAATTAATGCTAGAAATCTTGATTCTTTGAAGTATCCATGAGTATGGGCTATTCTGTTATAAGCGATTTTATTTTGATGTCCACATACCGAAGTAGGTTTAATATTTAAAATAAATTACTTTTCAGAGATGTTACGCAGCACCATTCTAAACATGAAATTACTTGAGATAGTGATCCCACACTCACCCCAAGTTGAAACTGTCTGAATGTGTAGAGAAAAACAGTATCTTTAGCATATATTTTTTGAGAATTTAAAAAATACTTGTTTTCAAAATTCTCTCAATGTCTTCATTTTTTAAAATTTATACAGTGTGAGTTTTCAGATGATTATATATCATATGAAGTGCCTTCAAGTGAACTTTCATTGTTCCAGCTTAATTAGAACACAAGTTGTGAACAAATAAATATTATTCTGCAAGTTAAAATTTTTATTTATTTGTAGTGTTTCGATTACTCAGTAATCATTCATCAGAAAAATGTAAAAACTTTGTTTTGTGTTTCTGTTTGAGTATTACGTACATACCAAATTTCAAACAAATCCAAGGAGGTCAGATTGAAATCATAGGGCCTGTATGACTTGTTTTTCCCCCCTCACTCTTTTTGGGAGTGGAGCAGGAAAGGCAACGCCTAGTAGTGGTACAAGGTACCCTCCACACCACACCATACAGTGGCTAAAGAGTATGGATGTAGATGATGATTTGATTCACAGACTCCTGAGGAGGGACCAGAAATTGACTTGGCTGATGTAATAATAAAAGAGGAGTAGGAAATGTCATTGTGAAGCATACACTTAACAGAAAAAAGTTGGCTGAAGCAACCACTCGGGCAGCTGTTAGTGACTGATCGATTAAAATAAGTGAAGTTACAAAGAATAAATGAGTAGACCTTAGTAGCCTAGACATATTCCAAATTATAATGAATTGGATGGGAGAAACTGCTAAAGCCATCCACACACAGGACGTGTTGTCCGAACGTGGCGCAGGCCAGACGTACTGTCTGTCTAGCTACAGCATGCTCTGAAATGACGTGCTACATCCCACATAATGTGCTGCTCATTGTGATTTGTGACCACAGAGCTCTCCAGTTCCCCTTGCAGGCTGGTGCGTAGGTCAATGTTCTTACAAAGAAATATGTGTTTAAAATTACACGGTACCTCTGTTAGTAGAGAGAGAGAGAGAGAGAGAGAGAGAGAGAGAGAGAGAGAGAGAGAACCTAAAACTGTATTTTCCTTATGTTTGCACATGGCATGCAATACTCTTCGCGGAATTTGTTTTTCTTTTTTTCATTCTTCAAAGGACACAAAGACAGTAAATTTATCTGAAAGCATTTAAGAATCATAAAAAATGTACGACCAAATCACTTTTGAGAAAACAATCATTGAAAAAATTCTCTGTGTTGAAATACATCATCTGCACAAGCTCCACTTGTCTTGCTCTTATATTCTCATTTTCCATATTGTACATACTCTGCATATTCAAATGTTTACTTTGGCATTCCTTCGGAGATAATAGGTTCTGCCCGATACATTTTAATTGTTCATACATGCGGAAAAATGCATCAGCTCGACAGTGTTGTGATAATTTTTGCTTCAAGTATTGTATGTAAACACTTTTCCTCCTCCTCTGCACCTGCTTCCGCACCCACATGCTAACCATGTTCTCTTTGCACTGTAAAACTGAACTATTCTAACACTGTACTGAACTGCAACAGAATTCAAACACTGTGGGGAAAAACCGAGTGACATTGGGTATTGTCTTGAAATTATTGGTTCCTGTTCCCTAGCACGAAAAATTTGGCAAATTGTCTCGTGAACAGAGTTTGTTCTAAATTAACAAGTAAGTTACATAAACTGTAATTAAACCAAATTGTTAAAAATATCTGGGAGATTGTAGATGCAAACCTGTTATTTATATTTCTTTTCCTCCATAGCTCGTGATGCTAATCACCATGCTGATACGTCCTTTTAAAAAGAAATATCAACGAATACACCATTTTATACTTAAATTAGCAAGAAAGAACAAGAAATGTTAAGGAAACAAAAACGGGAAACCATAAAAATATTTTGGATGTATGCAGATATGAACCGGGTTTGCTTGTAATCTCTACAACACAGCCTGTGATGCTGTCAGCTACATTATTTCTACACTTCTTCCACTTCCCCTTTCTTCAGCTATACAAAGCATCTAAAATATGTTTTAATATGTTATTTATGTGTGACATGGCATAACAAAGATGTTCCTTTGATAGAATGGAGGTATACTGTAACAAAGGAACAATATTCTTTCACAGTATACAAATTATAACGCTGACACGTGTTAAATATGATAATCTTTAAAGCTATGAAAATGTAGTTTCCAGTAATTTATCGTAACAAATCAAATCTAAAATGATGTGTTTTCAAAAGTTCTTCATTTTTCTGATGCTTTAAAAAACATTATATTCATACGTCATACGCTACAACGAAAGAATGCACGAAGTACGGAGTTTGGTTTGCAGTATGGCACCTCAAAAGTTCTGCTTGTCATGTGAAAATCAGGTTGCTTCTCAATGGCCATGTTTCACTTCATGGAGCAAAAATCTAACATGCCAGATCCTTCATTTCAAGCTTTGCAGGGTAGTGGAATGTGGCATTCCACGCTGCAACGTCACCACTTCCTCTTCCACATGCGTTTCCACATCCCGTGAGAGGATAGAATAAGTATACAAAGAAAGAAACTGGCAAGTCCATGAGAAGTAATAAAATAAAGATAGAAAAATGTCAAGGTTCAGACTTTGGTGGGCCTTGACCTGCTCTAGCACATCATTCCCTGTCCACAACTTCTGTCTATGTCCTCAGACATCAGTAATATAATTCTTAGTACATCCTGTACATCATCCAAGTATTGCAGTCTTGGCCTTCCGCCACTTTTTTTTTTTTTTTTTTTTGTCCTCTGGGTTAGTAGCAGCACTGGGTTCTCATATTCCATAAAAAATTATCCATATATAATGGCCAACCCATTTCATGCAGTTTATTTTAATGATCTTTGATTTAAAGGACTGTATATTGTCTGTAAAGCAAAACAAAAAAGTCATCTACATCTCTCAACTTATAAGAATCATTTGTTATCTGTCTGTGTGTTCTGTTATAACTCAAGATCCAGACAACCAAATAACGTGGGATTTGGTACACATACACAAAATTACATGGGGAAGGTTCTTAAATAGGTTTCGTTCCATCCCAATCTCACTCTAGCAATGTGCCTGTTCGAAGCTGTGTGATAAACAGAAAACCTTATTTTAAACCCGGGCAAAGCTGGGTACTTGCAGCTAGTCACACACAATTGTCATTAGTGATCTGATAGATTTTGTACAACACCTTCCTTTCAAAACACCTTCTTATCTCTTCAAACTTTTGTGCCAGTGTCCAGGTTTCTAAGCAATATGCTAAAACTGGAACTATTACCATTTTGTACAGTTAAGTTTCTTTCCATGGACCAATTTCTGTTGTGGCACCAGGCAATATCATCATTTTTTCTGTGACATTGCCAGTTTTCCCATATAGACAAATTTATCAACATAATGTTTTCATGTCTAGTCCATTTCTTGCATTGTATTTGGTTCAGGTCTTATTACTCTTGACCAGAGGCAACTGCCACTGGAAAAAGTCACTTATAGGATTGATGTATACATCAGGAAGGTGACCAACATAGCTGAAAAAAGAAGTTGATTGAATGGGAAATCTAGTAAAATGATTGATTGATATATATATATATATATATATATATATATATATATATATATCATCATTAAAACTTTGTGAGGGAATTGACACTATCTGGCTTTCAGTCTTCAAATTAAATGATAAAAAAGGGGGAAGGGAATAGGTTAGCATTATCTAACACAATAGATTCCATAGAGAATGTTGTAAAAGAGGATAATGAAGAGAGACTGGATAGGACAGAAAGTTACTGATTTTACTACTAGAGGCCCTGAACTTTCAGCTGAAAAGGCAAGGAATGAATTAAAGTCAAAAGAGAGAAGTAGGGCTAAAGTAATTAGTAGCAGTGAAAATATTGATGATGACATCCTGCATCTGTAAAAGTGCTACTAACAGAAAAATAAACACAACATAAAATTATTAGAAGAAAATTGGGAATGGTGTTAATGAAAAATATTCCTTGAAACTTGATACTTTCAGCAGATGTGTTACTGAAAGGAAAATAAATGATGCTGGGGACCATAGGAAGGCGAGGTAGAATGTCTGGAAGGCTTCATGTCCTGAGATAGCTTTGTCAGGAATGAAAATTACAAAAGGTAACATTTCGAATGGCATAACATGGAAGTTACCGGAAAAAGGGTCAGTTAAGCATAATGAAGTCAACAACGTTCTCATAAACAAAAATGAACCGTATAATAATGATTTTCCCAAGAAAAGCAAAAGGTGAGAACAACATTCACTGAAGAGCCAAAGAAACTGGTATAGGCATGTGTACGCCAACACAGATATGTAAAAACTCGGAGGATGGTACTGTGGTCGGCAACGCCTTTATAAAACAACAAGTGTCTTGTGCCGAAGTTAGACGAGTTACTGTTGCTACAATAGCAAGTTATCACAATGTCTGAGAGTTTGAACGTGGTGGTATAGTCAGCACATCTCCGAGGTACTGATGTGGCGGAGATTTTCCCATTAGACTATTTCACAACTGCACTGTGAATATCGGGAATCGGGTAAAACATCAAATATCCGTCATTTCCGCAACAGGATAATGGTCCTGCAAAAACGGGACCAATGACGACTGAAGAGAATGGGAGCTGAAGGTCAACTTGTGTACCCTTGCTGACTGCACGACACAAAGCTTTGCACCTTGCCTGGGCCTGTGAACACTGACATTGGGCTGTTGATGAGTGGAAACATGTTGGCTGCTCTGACGAGTTTTGTTTCCAGTTGTATTGAGCAGATAGACATATACAGGTATGGAGAAAACTTCATTAATCAATGGATCCTGCATGTCAGCAGGAGACTTCAAGCTGGTGGAGGCTCTCTAATGGTGTGTGGTATGTGCAGTGGGAACTATGATATGTTTAGATATGACTCTGACAGGTGACATACGTAATGCATCCTGGCTGGTTATCCACATCCATTCATGTCCATTGTGTATTCTGATGGAGTTCTGCAGTTCCGGCAGGACAATGCAACACCCCGTATTAATAATAATAATTTGGTGACCACCTATACACTGCAAAATTAATATTATTTCATGCTGAACATAAGTGCGTAATGGCAGTGTTACTAGCTACGTGCAATAGACACTGTCAACTTATTTGAAATTGCAGTACAATTTCATACACATGTAACTTGCAATAAACAATTTACTACAATTTCATACCCATGTAACAGTAGTAAACAATTTACTAATAATGCTTCGGTTACCACCCAAAGCACAGAAACACAAATTTATCCTTTATTTCAACTTGTGTTCAAAATGTTGACCATGGACTGAAAGGCACAATTTCAATCGCCATTCAAAAGAACAATGAACAGATGTAATTACAGTGGATGGTATGTTAGAGCATGCAGCAGCAATTTGACAATGCATTGTCTGGCATATTTGGGGGCTTCGTCATAGACTGCATCTTTGAGGGGCCCCCCAAATAAAGAAATTAAGGGCGGGGTCAGATCAGGGGACCTCTCAGGCCATTTTACAACACAGTTTCATCCTGTCCAATGTCCATGAAAATTTTCCTGCAGTATTTGCATTGCAACATGGGACGAGTCAATTGGACATCCTTCATGTTGCATCACATATGTTTTCGAATATCCAGTAGTACCTCCTCTAGAAGAACTGGTAGAATGTTTGTAATGGTGTGTGCTTATGAATGTCCATTCAGCATGCCTGGGATGAAGTAAGGTCCCACAATAAAACTGCCTATGATTCAGCACTAGACATATATGCTCCACGGTTGTTGAAGTTGCGCCTGACGAAACCAGGGTGGATTTTTGGTTGTCCAGTAGTGCATTTGATGCTAATTTACATTATCGTGGTTAGTAAACATTGCTTCATTGGTAAAGAGCACACATTGGATAAACATGGTGTCCTTTTCAGCTGCTGATGGGCAAACCTATAAAATTCTATACAATGTTCAAAATCACGGTTGCGGAGTGCCTGATGTAGTAATAGATGATAGGGGTGTAATTAGTGTCGATTTAAGATGCAAAAGACACTTGTCTGCCTGATTCCAGATTCCTGGGCAATATGTCTCTTATCACTTTGTGGCTTCATAGCCATGTTGTCAGTCGGTTCCAGTCTTTATTCTTGTTTTTGTTTTGACATTCAAGCAGCCTGTCTGCACTCTAGCACATCGGACATTGGCAATCCAGATAGATAGTCTTATAAATACTGTATTGTTTGCATGGCATTTCTTTTACATTCATCATAGAAGAGTAGTATATCCAACTTCTCCTCGTTTGTGTACATGTCTGCATGCAATGGATGTTGAAACAGGAGTGAGTGGCCTGCAGTACAAACGAGTTAACATTCTGATACTATGTAGCACGAGAGCCCTGCTTGATACTGTTTGTGCTGCAAACGCCGATTCTGACCACTGTGCCCTCAAATTCTAGGACATTTCTCAAATTTTAAGATGATAGATTTCAATGACATCATTAACAAATGCTAAATCACTGTAATTGTCTTCTCAAGAGCTAATGAATGCAGTTTTATAAATTAAGCAGTTCCATAAAAAAAAGTACATGCTTCAATATAACAGCTGGTATCAGTGCTAAAACCATTCACCAAACAATGATATATGTGCCCCTTTGGATGTCTGGTGGGAATGTTCTATGGAAATGGCTGCTTGCTACTTGCTCCCCCTGGAGAAATTGTGATCAACACCTCACCTGAACTTCTACTGCTGCCGCCTGACTGTGGCTGGCATCGAACTCCGTCTCTTCTAGCAGGGTTTCAGTGCTAATGATATTAGTAATAGGACAGCAGTGGAGTAGTTACAGACCAAGTAAGCAAACAGGTTTACCTGGTACAATTGCTGTATTGTACCTTTAAGCAAGAGGAATGTGAGGTTGCTTGTTACACATTAAAGATGGTTACTTCTGTAATCAAATATAGAAATAACTAGTCTTGCTGCAGGACCAAGACACTATGAAAGTCAATTCAGTAAAAATCATTCAAACTGAAATAGCCCAACCCCTAGCAGAGAGAGAGTGCGCTGAGAAACATTACGTATATTTGAGAGTTAACGGAACAGCCCAGGCAGGGGCAATGGCTACAGTCCTATCGGTAACATTCTGAACATTCCGTACACTTTCGCCCATTCATTGGTGAATGTGTTTACTCATCCCGGTGGCAACATAACTGATAAATAGCGGACGACTGTTGGCTCAACTAGCACTGGTGTAGAACTGCACACGACTGGGGTGTCGAGAGCGTCTCCCGTCATTTTTATGTCCGTCATTCTAGGACACTGTATCACTCCACTGAGAAGAAGTGGGGCTCCACAGTCGACCTGACAATGCGCCCTTCCCCCGGCCCGTGTGGGCAGGGTCAGCACCCTGGGCAGTAGGGACACCTGGACTATTGGTTCTTCAGCCAAATGGCGCGAAGGCATGTGTTCCTTCGCCATTGTGGCGCCTGCCGCAGGTCTCTCGCGCTGTGGGCTGCAGAGAGCACCGCTCCTGCCGGCGTGTGTTTAGCCTCGTACAGTCAGACAGTGCCAGCGCGGCCCGTGCATATAGAGTGCTTCTGAGATGCCATGGCAACCACGGCCGGCATCGCCTCGCAATGTAGCTCTCCGCTGAGGCTGCACCAATCACAAGCTGACACACCACAGCTGACTCGGTTATGGCGGGCGTATTCCTACGCCACCTGGCTCTTATAAGCCCACGCTCGACCGCATCTGGCAGTCTCGTGCTGATCGTCGCCTTCGACGCTATCGGAACACCACGCTACGCTTCAACCAACTCGATTAGGACTCTATTATCGACTTCTCTCTGCTGCCTGCCACCGACAAACCTTTGTGTTACAGATTGTGTTACCACAGGTGTTGGAAATAAATTGTGTTTTGGTTAACCCCACACCTCATGTTAATTGTTGTGTGCCACATTGGATACAACAGAAGCGAATTTAAACTAACAGCCAAACGGGCCTTCAAGAGTACGCCATATTGCTTCATTTCAATATTAATTAAATGGGACTTGATAAAATTATAAATCCTCTGCCAGTAGGGAGTCAAGGTGTCAGCCAAGCCTGTGGAGGTTCTTACTTGGCAGGGAAAATCCACTTTATGCAATTAAATTGGCAATTAATTTATACTACTTGTAAAGTACTTGGCCGATCAGCCAGCGACCAATATCATTCTATCCGTAATTTCCCATAAGGGCCGAATCTGCTGTCAAAATCATAGGATTAATTTTATTACGGCACTCTCCCTTTGTCACAGGGCTGGACTATCTGTCATTTGCATCTGCCTTCCTTCAGCCCAAGATATTGGTGCTACACCTTGATGCTCTAGCATGTGCTGAAAACCAGATTTCAGTATTTGTAACTGTTCACGAAATAAAAAGGGTGTCACATCTTATGTGACTCACCCTGTATATGTAGTACAAAGTAAGGTGATAGAACTAAAAGGGAAAAGAAAGCTTGATGCCCCCCCCCCCCCCCCACACACACACACTTGTTATATGTTGAGAATATATATGCCAATATTGCTTGTTGAATATTTTATTTTATATGACCAGTTTCGACAAACGTGGTTGTTATCTTCAGATCTCTACATTTTAAAAAGTAGCCCCTCATATGACATAGTTCTTGATGTCTAAGTTATAAAAGTTGCATGTACATTTTAAATGTAATGTGTTAAGTACCCCTTCTCTTAGCCAAGATATGCCAGAATATTTTTAATCCACAATTCTGTTAAGTACCTCCTCATTAGTTATGTGATCTACCCATATTATCTCCAGCATTCATCTGTAGCACCACTTTTCAAAAGCTTCTATCATCTTTCTGTCTGAACTCCTTATCGTCCACGATTCACTCCCATGCATCGCTACTCTCCAGACAAATCCTGTCGGAAAAGATTGCCTAACATTTAAATTAATATTGGATGTCAACAAATTTTGCTTCTTCAGAAAGGCTTTCCTTCCCATAGCCATTCCACATTGCATAATACCCTTCACTTCTGCCATCAGAAGTTATTTTGATATCCAAATAACTAAACTCGTCTACTGCCTTTATTGTGTCAGTATGTAATCTAATTCCTTTGCCATTGACAAATTTTGTAACACTACTTTCCATTACCTTTGTTTTACCCTTGTTAATATTAATCTTTTATCCTCCTTTCAAGACACTGTCCATTCTGTTCAATTGATATTCCAGGTCCTTTGCTGTCTCTGACAGAATTACAATGCCATCATGAAACCACAAAGTTTTTATATGTGAATGTAGGCTTTCCAGCGTGTACAGCTGATGATCTCCCCAGTCTCCAGCCGGGTGGTGGCGTTTATTGATCGCGATGTTTCAGGAAGTGTCATACTACCCATCTTTGCTTGAAGTTTGTCTGTTTCACTTGCATTTTTATATGTTCCTCTTTTACCAATTAAGTTCAGTATCTCCTGTGTTATCCAAGGATTTCTATTAGACCATGTGCTTCTATATATGTGATCCTCTGTGGCCTCCACTACTGTCTCACTCAAAGCTAGCCATTCTTCCTCTATTGTATTACTTTCCTCCATTTCGGTCAATTCTTGCCTAATGCTCTCTTTGAGTTTGGGTTGGGATAGGGGGACTAAACTACTGAGGTTATCAGTTCTCCGGTGGGGAGGGGAAGGAGTGAGGATAGGAAAGGAGGGGAGGGGGAAAAGGAAATGTTGTCTGGGAAGTAAAGAAGGAAGGAAGACTGCATTAGCTCAGGGCCCCGTGCTCGCCACGCATGTACTCACGAAAGAACTGTGAGCCCCCTGGAGGTTTCTTTGAGTTTCTTCAGGTTTAGTCTACAGGTCATAACCAATAAGTCATGGCAAGAGTCTATATCTGCCCATGGATATGTCTTACCATTATGAAATCAATCTGGTACCATCCAGTGTCTCCTGGTATCTTCCATGTATACAACCTGCTTTTGTGATAATTAAACCGTATGTTTGTGATGATTAAATTATGCTTTGGGAAAAATTCTACCAGATGGTCTCAGCTTTCATTTCTTTTCCACATCCTATATTCACCTACTACTTTTCCTTCTCTTCCTTTTTCCTACTCCTGAGTTCCAGTCCCCCATCACAATCAAGTTTTCCTCTCCCTTAACTGTCTGAATAATTAATTTATCTTCTCGTACATTTCCTCAATCTACTCCTCACCAATAGAGCTAGTTGGCATATAAACTTGTAATACTGGTTTGATAGTAAGTGCTTCGTGAAACAGGACAGAGAAAAATGTTCTCTAAAAATAATGTGTTACATATAACATGTTGCTCACTTCTGTTTTCCTACAGTTGTCCCTGTCATGATATAGACTACTGCAGAAGATAAAAATATATTTTGACAATTTATATAGTACCACATGTGGCTGCCTACTAAATGTAAAATGATTGGCACTGAATATTAAATAACATAATTAGTATTAGGTGTCTTTGTGGCTGAGAACAGGGAGGAGGGGGGGTTGTACAATAGTGAGCACAAAATTAGATTTCTAGTAGTTCACATAGAAGAAACTAAGTGATATTCTCCCCAAATTCCACCTGTGATTGAAATGGAAGAAAATCTTCACGTTTGGTTCAATAGTAAGCTCTGTCTGCTGTTCACTTTTTGATGACTTGCAGGTTGTAAATTTAATATATAAATGTTCTAGATACATTGTGATGATTATTTCAGTTTGACTGAAGGCTGTGTTATGATTAAGGCTCCTTTTTGTTTCTAAAGTATGTTATTTTCTTGTTTCTTACAGGTACTGGCCAAAGCCTCGAAAATCATTCCAGTCATGATAATGGGAAAGATTGTTTCCCGCACAAAATATGAATATTATGAGTATGTCACAGCATTCTTGATATCATTAGGCATGACTTTCTTCTTATTAGGAAGTGCTAATGATACAGGTATATGTTTCATAAATTTTAATTTATATTTGGCGTGTTGATATTTTGAAATAGAGTTAAATTTAATTTGTTTTGATGATTGGTAGCAGTTACCCTGAACTCGTATTTTCTAGTGCCAATTTTTCTGTACACTTTTTTTGGCTTAAAACTCTATGGACTGAACAGTTTATGCACTATTTCCCTTCAGGTTTTTGCCTGACATAAATGAAAACAAAAATTATGGATGCTCCCCAACTCTTTACAATTTTTACTCAACATGTAACTAACTAGTTTTCATTCCTGTGAAGACAGGATCCCTCCTCCCTCCCCCCCTGCATCTCCTCCTCACACTTTTCGTCCTGCATTCCTTTCTTTTTAGAGATTGTAGGAAGGTGGTAAAAGTTATTTGTAAATGTTTCATGATGGCAGCTCTGAATATTGTTTCCCTCTGAGCTGTGTTTGTTTGGTTTGATTGTCTGATATAATACACTGAAACAAGGGTGGAAAACAAAATTACATTGTGCTGTTACCAGTCATGAGCAAACATCATTTGCACTTGTATCCTCTGACTATAATATTAGTGCGTTACAATTGGAATAAGTCCACTCAGATAAGTATCTGATTATAAGAATTTATGGCAATATAACATGGAATTGTCACATAAGTTAAAATCAAGGTAAAGCAAGTTTTGTTTATTGTAGGATACTGGGAATATGCAGTCAGTCTACAAATGCAATTGCTTACAAAATGCTAGAACACTGCTCAGGTGTATGGGACCCATACCAAATGGGACTAACAAGGAATTTTGAATGTTGACAGAAAACACAAATGGTCACAGATTCTTTGATCCATACAAGTGTGTCACAAAAATGCTGAAAAACCTGAACTGGCAGATGCTTGAAGATAGATGCCAACTATCTTTAAAAGGTCTTCTAATAATGTTTGAAGAATTGGCTTTGAGTGATTAATCTGAGAATATTATATTCCTTCTTGCATATCAACCATACAAAGGCAGAGATCACAAGATTAGACCAATTATAATACATGCACAGAATAATTTAACCAATCATTCTTCCTGTGTGCAATATGTGAGTGGAGTGGAAGAACCCCTGATAAATGGTACAAGGGAAGTACCCTCTGCTATCCAGTTTACACTCGCACAATATAGGCAGATGACAATTGTTGAATATCCGAAACACATTTTGCCCCTTCTAAGCAGGAACACACTACTGAGCAATTAGATGGGTGAGTTTGACTTGGCTAGAGTGTAACTTCCTAATGAATCTGGAGCATTTATGAAATAACAGCATCCTGTAATGTCTCCTTCACCAATTGAAATTATGGATGTGAACATCGTCATTTACAGTATGCACAGAATTCTCAATGGCACTAACATACATCAGAAAGAAAGGCTACTAAAACCTCCAAGTAAATCAAACTGTGTTGAATAAAAGTCCAAAATTGTAAAATTCCTCTTGAGAACACAACCTTTCTGATTTCCACTTCACTTTTTGACTAATTTGTTTGTCTTACCAATGACTCCCCATGTCATAAATTGCCCATTTCCTCTTCGTGTAAAATACTGAGTGAATGGGTCTGCTCCATTCTCCCAGAGAGAGTATTATTTTCACTGTATATAAGAATATCCGAACTTGTTCCCTGAATGGTTTGACTGACTGACTAGTGCTGATATGTCTTGGATTACAGCACAGTATTAGCTGTTTTTCCGTTTACCACGAAAATTGGTCATTGTGTTTGAGAGACTCTTAAAATGTACATGCATTTTTTCATCTTCAAGATAAACACTAAATCACTTAATGAATGTGAACATATCAGATTTCATTCAGAATCCCAGAAAGCCCAGGATATTATTGATATTGCCAACAGAAACGATTATTATGAATTCTGACAGATGATAATGCTCGCTAGGAACTTATCAGTAATATATGAAAAATTTACTGACCAGATTGCATATGTGTGAGAAAAGAGGACAAATTGTCAGAGTGGAGCAGACTTGCAGGAGTACAATGGAGATCTGACCTTTAATTACTTTTCTTGATTATTTATATGAATAGAATCATCCAAGATTGAAGACAGACCATATATCTTCATTTAAAATAGTAAAAACGCTAAGCTAAATTCTTTATATTCTTCATATCACTAAGCTCTTGTACCATCTTCAGAGGTTGACCTTTGGTGTACAAAGTAAGATCTGTTTGAAAAATAAAATTGTGGAAAGAGTGAACACATTCACATATTTCAGTTATAAAATATCCTTTCTGGAAGAAACAGACCTATCTGAAGAACCCACCAGACTTTACTTTTCCACCACACCCTTCACTTTGTCTCAATTATTTCCTTCTTTTTATTTTATTTATTTATTTATTTCCATTGCAAAAATTTCACACACTTAGCCTTATTCATCATTATGGAGTTCGAAGCTATTTTTACAAAGGTGATTTAATGCTTCCATTTGTTTATCACAAATCAAAACAGTGAATGACAATGTATATTACTCACACAACTTCTAAATATTTCTTTCCCATTCAACATTAGATGACTTGTACATACTTTCTCTTATTTGAAAATTGACAAATTTCTCATAAATCACCAAGCAATGTCTTCATAGTAATGTATCCATTTCTTTTTTTACATACAAGTAATTGGCTTCATAATTGCTCTCTACTTTCTACAGGTTCTATGCAGAACATTATCATTCTTCCCTCTTCTTTAATCATATAAGGGGCATGCAAAAAAAAAAAAAAAAAAAAAAAAAAAATGAGCCAGAGGCATACTTACAGAAACCAGTACCTGTATGTTAGAAGTATTGACCATGGCTGTTGAGACATTTGTCACATTTGACACAAGGCAGTGAATGGCTGTCTCATAAAATTCCCGGCACTGCAATGTGAATCAGTTCCGCATGTACAGCTGGACATCGTTGTCTGAGATGAATCATTTATTTCTCGGAGCCTTTTTTAAGGGGACCAAAAATTGCATAATCACAGGGAGAGAGGTGTGTACTGTATGGAGGTTGGCCAAGAACCTCTCATTTGAATTCGTGCAGGAGTGCCACAACTGGTGGTGACCCTGGATGCTTCTGCTGTGGACATTGTCAATTTGATTCTGGCTTGAAGTGATGACACTACTTGTGCCAGTAATGCATTCCCTTCTCAAGCAGAGTGCTGCATGTTAGCAAGACAGTGGGCCATTTGACATGCTTTCTGGTGCAATTGAAGACTGTGAGGCACCCATTGGGCGCACCACTTTGCACAAGTGTAGTCGTTCCTTCATGATGTGAACACTTCCAATGCTCATCCAAACACATCGGCAATGGCTTTCACTGTCACTCAATGGTCATGGGTAATAAGCACATCAACCAGCAGGACAATTTCTTTGATAATGCAATGTGGGTCTCCAGACCGTGCATCATCAGCTAACAACACCTGTCCTTCCCTGAAGCAATTGTGCCACACCTTGACCCTCACAAGGGATGTGCAGTGTCTGCCGTACAGTTGTGATGTTTATCAATGAATGTCTGTTCCCCCTACTCCTTCCCCTGTCAGAAAACCGACAACACCTCTTTGCTTTTCTGTTGACACCTTCATGTCACTGTTCGCAATGCGACTGGCATTGTGGGACGATTGATGTGTGCCACTGCTAGCTTTGTGTAGTTGCGTGAAGTGCACACGTGCCCTCTATTGACGGGCTGTGAACTTCCACGCTCTGGTGAGTACCACACCTTGCTACACACGCCACAATATTACCCTCCTGTCACCGGTTTGCACATTCCAGACTCCAGCTCATTTCGTTTTGAATACCCCTTATATACATTTGTTAAAATATAAGAGCACATAGAAAATTTCCTTTGAAAACACTGCCTGATGAAACAAAGTGATGCATCCAGGAGTAGTTTGGAATTGAATGAAACTACATGTGATGAAAGATAACATGACTTTATTGAACTGATTATAATATGGGATAAAAAAGAACAGGCTGCTGGCAGTTACAGTTGGAACCTTGGCACCTGGTAACTAGGTTGTCACATACCCTCTGCCTTTACGCAGTTCTGGGTGGTGTCAGAGAGCCTTTGGGTCCTCTCCTGAGTGAAGTCTGCTCGCAGTAGTTGCAGCAGTTCGTCTAGCGGCTCCTTCCACTGTCATCCCACATGTGCTCAATGGTGGAAAAATCCAGGGATCTTGTTGGCCTCAATTTGTAGTAGACAGTCTACAGACACATATGCTATGTGTGGGCATGCATTATCTTGTTGGAACACTGGTGCCATATCATCAGGAGTAGAATATGTGGCTGCAGAATGTCTGTGACGTGTTGCTGTGCCGTAATTGACTGCCAAAGCACAACTAGAGGACACTTGAATGCATGTCCTACTACTTTCCATACCACGATACCAGGGTTTACGTTGATGTCTCTCTCCACAATATTGGCAGGTTATGCCCTCTGCCCTTAACACCACAAATCCGAATAGCGTGACCATTGGAAGTTATGGAGGAGTGGGACTCATCACTGAACATGATGTTGACACAGTTTGTCCTCCATACCTCTCAGGCACAGCACTACTCCAGATGCTGTCATTGGTGTTCTGGTATCAATGGCAACCGACTCATTGGGCAGTAGAACCCTGATCTGACAGATGCAAGTTGTCGTGACACTGCGGGAACTTGGAGGATGTAGTGGGTCTCCAGTTTGCAGATGGCGGGTGCCGAGGTCGTGGGATCCTCCGTTGCTTGCTGCACCGCATGGCAGTCCTTCCTTGAGGTTGTGGTTCTTGGTCAGCATGAACCTGCACAACATGATTGGGTGCCCACTTGTAACCATTGATTTCAGCATTAGGCCACAGTGACATATGAACAGTCAATGTGTATGGCAACTGCATAATATGATTACCTTGCCTCATGCAGTCCAATTATGCAGTCTCTGTTAAATGCATCTAACAACATAAACATATATAATATTCAATTATTTGTTTAAATTTTCAGAAATATAATTAAACTTTATGGGCCACAGAAAATTCAAACTGGTCTGTGTTTGAAAATGTAGCTTGTCTGTTTTAGGAAGAATTAATATTATGTTAAAAAAAAATAAAAATAAAAGGTGTCCGTAGAGGGTGGTTTCAGATTAGGCAAGATCCAATATTAATTTATAAAGATAGATTAATATATATGGCTAGTGACTAAAACAATATTCATTTAATAGTGGCATGGTGATAAGTCAGTGCTGGCACTGAATTCCCATTAAGATCACTGTGTTAACAAAATATGCATGAAAACATGTACTCTTAACAAATTCACATTATCTTCTCTCTCACTTCCACACAACTAAAGTAACTTATTTGCTGTGTAATTTAACAATTGGATAATAATTATCATCTTTAATCCTTGTTCTTTTTCTAAAACATAAAACGTCATCCGAATTTATTCATATGCAAAATAGTGCAGATAGCAGGTTATTCAGTGTTCATCCTCATTCAGGAAGCTTGATGTAAGCCTCATTCTGTATTAATGTTTAATATCTGTGTGGCTCAATGGTAAAGTGCCAGATTACAAATTCAAAGGTCTCAGGTTCAGTGCCCAGTCAGTCCTGGGATTTTTATCAGTCACTTACAATTTATTTCCCCTTTGCCAATGTTTGTTGGTGTGAAAAATGCTGAGTTGCACGATGATTCAGAATCATTGTTGATTGGCAGCCCTCTCTCCCCCGCCCCTCCCAAATTACTGTGTCAGTAAGTCAGTTCAAGTTTTGGGGGAGGGCAACAGTGCCAAGTCTAGGCAAGCACTGTGGTGTTCTAAACAGTATCTCGATTTTTGACAACTTTACTTTTGATTTATAATTTTTTGTTCTTTGATCAGAGTTAGTTAGATACAGACTACCTGGTCTGATTTTTACCATTCTTTGAGGCCCAATATGAACAGACATACTGAAAACTCTATCAGACTTTATACTCTTTCTTACGTCTCAAATTCTTCATCATGTTAGCCATTTTTGGCACTGTAATGAATAAGATTATTGACCTCACATAGTCAAATGCTATGTGCTGACTTTTCTCATATTGGCTTTGTCAGTTTGTCTCATTGTTTCTTCTTCATTCATATAGGTTTTGTCACAGAAGAAGACAGCATGAGAAAAGACAGTTATTTTGGTGCCACGATTATGAGTACACGTCTTGTGGTTCCAAATCATTTCAACTCTACTTCTTCCTGTTATCAGTGGATTTGGTTTTATCTAGAAGTAAGCAAATGTCTTTAACACATCTATGTTGAATCATAAACAATTCATCTAAGAAAGGAAGCTTAGATGTGAAATTTAAAACTTTCCTGCTGAACTGAATAATCGGAGAGATTTTGTGCTCGCAGCCGGTTGTCGTCTAATCCAATCCTCAATATTCAGGTGGAACAGAATGCACTGCAGTGGCGCCCCTACTGGTAGACATACAGAACTAATGTCTTTGGCACTGCTGCTCACTACAGCCATTAGAGTTCTCTGGTGTCTTCATCTTAGAGATGATGGGATTATCAAATTTTCTGCTGTGTGTATTTCCACTGATTCTTTTATGGTGGAGTCCCAAAAATATGTGGTTGTGGCCAGAATTGATTTTTTTGTCATACTGCATCCAGACATACCAAGTATTATGATTTGTCCGCAATGATCATGATTTCTAGGCAAAATTTACAGTGTTATGGGAGTCTGTGCTAAAATTACGGAATTAACTATATGATTTATTTTAGGACTTTGGAAACCCTGTTTTTCGTTGGGTCATTTTATAAATCACAATAGTTCCAGAAATAATGCAATACCGTACCCTTTTATCATCAGTTTTGTGCAGACAGTGTAATATACACAAATACAGAACTGGGGCCTCAATATCTTCAGTACTGCGGGTGCATAAACTTGTAATTAGGTTGTGATTTGGCACACTAATGTCCTTGCTGTTATATCATAAGCGAGTGTAAATCAGTTACTGAGTAGTCCTTAAATTAACTCTCGTACATTTTTAGTCTGTTTCAGAGATAGGTAAAAGAATGTGAGGGTCAATGTATTTTTTCTTCTAAAGTATCATATACTCTGATGTATATTTATTTTTTAGTAAGTGCCTTCTTGTATCTTAACAATTACTCTTATACAATTAAGCTGCAAACAAAAATTTTTGCCGTCAAGTTTTAAATAAATTCCAGGTTGGGTCCTCATACACCTCACCCCTCAATCCACACCACATTACGGACAGCTTCTTTTTCAAACTTGGCATCTCTGTTCCATCAAATGTCCAGCAGAAATGCAATGTTCTGCCACTGCAGATTTGCTGAGTTGCTAAAGGCAGGTGAAACATTTGTTCCGTGCAGTGTTCTTCCACTGTGCGAGTTGTCTGTCCTACATAAGATATATCACATTGGCAAGGTATTTTGTAAATTCCCACCTTCCAAAATAACAAATTATCCTTCTCCAAACCCAGTAGGTCTGAAATTTTAGCTGGTTGGCGGAAAATCATCCTCACTTGAAAATTGTGAAGAAGTCGTGCTATTTTAAATGAAAGGTTTCCAACGAAGGGAATTATCTATATTCTGGGTTCTGGTTTTAACTGAAAATGCTCTGTTAATTTGCTGGGCAGAGTATCCAATCGCTCTGAAAATAGTCTTTAGCCGGTCAAGCTCCTTAGCTTGCAACCCAGCAAATCTGCAGCATAGCATTTCCACTGGACATTTGATGTAGTAAAAAATAAAATTTATATATATATATATATATATATATATATATATATATATATATATAATGGTATAAAATAAAGATTTTTGACTTACCTAAAGTACAGGCTGGTCGATAGGAACACTAAACACACACAAAAACACACAACCATTCGAGCTTTCGCCACCAGTGGTGGCTTCTTCGGGAAAAAGAGGGAGGAAGGAGAGGAGAAAGGGAAGGATACGGGTTTTAAGGAAGTGGAAAAGGAGCCATTCCAATCCCAGGAGTGGAAGGACTTACCTTAGGGGACAAAAAGGAAGGTAAACAAATACACACACACTCACACATATCCACATCCAAACACACTTAGGCACTTAGGCAAAATGTCTGCCTAAGTGTGTTTGGATGTGGATATGTGTGAGTGTGTGTGTATTTGTTTACCTTCCTTTTTGTTCCCTAAGGTAAGTCCTTCCACTCCTGGGATTGGAATGGCTCCTTTTCCACTTCCTTAAAACCCGTATCCTTCCCTTTCTCCTCTCCTTCCTCCCTCTTTTTCCCGAAGAAGCCACCACTGGTGGCGAAAGCTCGAATGGTTGTGTGTTTAGTGTTCCTATCGACCAGCCTGTACTTTAGGTAAGTCAAAAATCTTTATTTTATACCATTTTCGTACCTGGAAGGTCTCCTTCTATAATATTATATATATATATATATATATATATATATATATATATATATATATATATAAACCATGACAGTGGCTACTAGCTGGGCAATGCATGGAATCCCGTCATCCCCAAGATTTACTCCAGACGATGACACCAAAGGACTCCAATGGCCACAGCAAGTGGCAGTGCCAAAGACATCTACCGTATATTTCCGCAGGTAAGACAATGACTGAATCATTAAAAGAAAGGCCCCAAAATCCAAAGTCGTCTTATACAAAGGTTAAAAAAAAATTGATTGACATTTACATCATGGAGGAAACACGTATGAAAACAAAGGTTTGCATTTTTTTTTTTTTCAAAAATATTCACTTTATTAATTTAATGAGCGGATATGAGTACATACGGTAACCTATACGCCATAGAACAGGAATAGAATTAATTATTTTCAATGCAGCTTGATTTTACAATGTCGCTTGTCAATAATAATTTCTCAATATATCCAGAGTCACACTGAAACAATTAGCGTATATTTACATATGGAGCAGTGAAAGGGTTAAAATATTTCAGAGCTACACACACAAATTGCGGCTTCCTATGAAATCCTTTATCTTCTGTCCTCAGGCAATTTTGTGTGTTTTCATCTGCATGAGATGTGCATCAGCACGATTAAATATCGTGTTGGTGAAAGAAATTACTTTTCTCTTAAACTTCACAGTGTAAAAAGAATTTTTTTTTTTTTTTTTTTTTTTTTTTTTTTTTTTTTTTTTTTTTTTTTCACTATCGGATACAACATAGCACTATATGCATGAAAGTTCAAAAGCAGATAGAAACACTGCAACAGAGGGTGAAATCCAGATGTACCAATCATGAAAACTGCTTATGGCAGCTTCTAGCGGCATTTTTAAGAATTACCATTCATAAAACCTACTTATGGCGGCTTCTGGCAGCATTTTTTGGAACTTCCTGAAGCTTTGCCTTCAAATCTAAGCTGCAGGCATATTTTTAGATCCTGAAAACTGGAAAAAAAGTGCAACTTGCATTTGGCTAAATACCTTACCTTGCCCCTCAGGGGGTCCACAGCTCTTTTGTGGGTACGTGTGCGGTGCGCACGGGTCCCCGAGCCATTGCAGCCTTTTTTCCTGCTTTCCCCAGGCTGCATTACCCCTCCTAGTTCCCCCTCCTTCCCATCCCAATCGCTCCTTCCCACCCTCTCCAACCCCGTCTCTCGGTGTTACTCTAGATGACGGCTTGGCTATCCCATGGTACCGATTGTCCTGCACTTTGGTTTTGTCTGCTGTGTACACCAGTTTTCGGCCCAGTGTGGTCCCCCCCTCGGGGTTTGACCTTCCATAACAAAATTATCCGATAATGTGTGAGCCAATTGGGAAAGAACTCCCGACCTAACCCCTACGGCACGGGTCCTATCCTTTCCTTTCCACTTCCTTTCCTCGCTATAGCCCCCATCCCCTGCTAGGTCCCCAGCACGTGTAGCCAGTCCATGTGGGGGGGGGGGGGGCTGTTATGTACCCTTTGGCTGAGCCCCGACAGCACAGGGATCACACTACTGGTGTCTGAGCTGCGACCTCTCCATGCAAGCCAAGGAGTTGATGCCTGTCCTCGGGGGTATCAGAACTCCCGACAATGGCCATCGTGCCAGGTGGCCTTTGCTGAGGCTGGGTGGCGCCCGTGGAGAGAGCCCCTGTTTCGGAGTGGGTGCCACCAGGGCGGACGTCTAGCACTATGAAAAGAGTTAGACTCCAAAATGGTCGTGTATTGGCCGTCTCTCAAGACAGGAAGAGGTCTTTTTAATGCGGATACGAGAATGTTTCCCTCCCTCGCTACCCCTTGGGAGGAAGGCCAGGCTCACCGGTTAGGAGCAAAACCCTTTCCTCGCTACCTGGTTTGCACAAGGACTGATGGAGGAACGTTTACTACCACTAAACTGCTGTTCTTTGTTGAGACCACAGAGGACAAGTTTGGTGAAGTGGAATCTATGAGTAAACTTAGATCTGGCTCATTGCTCATTAAAACAGTCTCGGCAGCCCAGTCTGAAGCTTTGCTTGCCTGCACCACTCTTGGCGACATTCCAGTAACAATACTCCTGCACAAATCCTTGAATATGATACAGGGTGTGATATTCCACCGGGACCACCTCCTTCAAACTCATGAGGAGCTTAGGGCCTATCTCGAGCGGCGTGGTGTACAATTTGTTCGCCGCGTTCAGAGGGGACCTAAAGACAACTGCGTCGATACTGGGGCCTTTATCTTGGCCTTCGAGAAGGAAACACTCCCAGAGAAGGTCAAGATAATGATATATCGATGTGAAGTGAAGCCCTACATTCCACCTCCCATGCGATGTTTTCGATGTATGAGGTTTGGTCATATGTCCTCTCGCTGTACAGCGGTCCCAGTATGCGGTGATTGTGGATGCCCACTACATGAGGGGAGCCCCTGTGTTCCTCCGCCGGTGTGCGTCAACTGTCATCAACACCACTCTTCACGGTCGCCAGATTGCCCTATGTTCAAGGAAGAAAAGAAAATACAAGAGTACAAATCCCTGGAGCGTTTGATGTACCCTGAGGCCCGCAGTAAATATGAACGTCTGCATCCCGACCTTCGCTACGACGTTATGTGCTAACCTTTCACCCTCCCCTTCCCACTCCCATCTCCCCCCCCCCCCCCGTTCCCACCCCTCCCTCACATCTCCCTCTCCTGTAGCTCCTGTAGCCCTCCCTTTGTGTCCCACCCCTTCCCAGCAGGAGAAGTGCACCCCTTCTCCGTCGCCTGCCGGTGACAGTGCCCCATCTCAGGGCCTTCCGTCCCAGCGTTCCCCAGATTGGAGATCTTCGACCTCCAGTCGGCCATTGGACTCCCAGTCAGTGAGTTCAAAGGTCGCCCGGTCTTTGTCAGTACCAGACCTAACTGACAAAAGTCCTCTCTCTGGGGTCCTCCCCGTTCCACAAGAGAGGAAGAGAAGAAGAAGAAGAAGAAGAAGAAGAAACCAAAGTTACAAGATAAAGCCCCTCAGGTACCACCGGAGGTGCCGACTGTGCTTTCGCAACTCGCTCATCCCATTGAGCCTGAGGCTGATCAGCTATTTATGGATGTTGTCCCTTCTTCTTTGGTGACGGACGCTGTCAAAGCAGCGTGACAGATGTTACGCCATTCACTGCCCGCCTAGGTCCTCGTGATGTGATCATCCAATGGAACTGTAATGGCTACTATCGTCACCTCTTGGAGATTAAACAACTAATCTCTCTTTCTTCTGCGGCCTGTGTCGTCCTACAAGAATCGAGGTTTATGAATGCACATTCACCGACCCTCCGTGGGTTCCGTGCTTTTTGTCGGAACCGGGTTGGTCCCCTCCAGGTGTCTGGTGGGGTTTGTACTTTGGTCCGGACAGATATTGTCAGTACCTGGATTCCTCTCCATACTCCATTGGAAGCGGTTGCTGTCCGGGTTCACTTGGACACTCTGTTAATCGTTTGCAACCTCTACCTTCCCCCTGACAGGCCACCTACACTCACGTCCCTAGTTGCCCTCCTTCAGCAACTCCCCCCCTCCTTACCTCATCCTTGGGGACTTCAATGCCCACCATCCTTTGTGGGGCAGTGCTTATACGTCTAGCCGGGGCCGCCTCATAGACAAGTTTCTTGCTGACCACAACCTTAGCCTTCTCAACGATGGTTCCCCAACCCATTTTAGTGCCGCTCACGGCACCTTTTCTGCCATAGACCTCTCTCTCACTTCTCCTTCTCTCCTTCCTTTATTTCACTGGTTGGCGAATGACGACCTCTGCGATAGCAACAACTTTCCGTTGATCCTTTCACTTCCCTCACACCTACCACGAGCCATGGTACCCCGCTGGGTTTTCTGTCGTGCTAATTGGCCACTATATACATCCCAGGTTGTTTTTGCATCTTCCCCCTCAGGCTGTATAGATGATATTATAAGCCAAATGACCAACATTATTACCCAAGCTGCCAACGCCGCTGTTCCCCGGTCGACGGGCCCTCCGGCCGGTCCCTTAGTGGAATGCAACTGTTGCCGCAGCCATTCGCGAGCGCCGTAGGGCCTTGCAACATCTTAAGCACCACCCGTCCCTCGCTGGTCTCGTAAATTTCAAACGACTGCGTGCCAGAGCTCGTTACTTAATCAAACAAAGTAAGCGGACATGCTGGGAGCATTTTGTCTCCTCGTTGGGCTCTTCTGTCCCTCTTACAAGAGTGTGGGCTATGCTCCGATCTATCCAAGGTAGCTGGCGGCTGTCTTCCATCCCTGGTCTTGCCCTGCCTGATGGGGTCTGTACAGAGCCATCTGTCGTTGCAGACCATCTTGCAACTCACTTCGCCAATGTATCAGCGACAACTTCATATCCGGCGACCTTTCTCCTTAAGAAACACCAGGCCGAAACCTTCAAATTAGGCTTTACTTCTCACCAGGAGGAACCATATAACGAACCTTTTACTGACTGGGAACTATCACTGGCCCTCTTCTCTTCTCATGATTCAGCACCTGGCCCTGACAATATCCATAATCAATTGCTGAAACACCTCAACCCCTCACGACGACAATTTCTCCTAAAAGTTTTTAACCGTATTTGGCTTCAAGGGGTCTTTCCCTCCCAGTGGAGGGAGAGTATTGTGGTCCCTGCCCTCAAGCCTGGCTAGGACCCATCGGCAGTGGACAGTTATCGACCAATAAGCCTGACAAGTGTCCCCTGTAAATTACTTGAAAGGATGGTAGCCCGCAGAAGATTATGCTGGGTTCTTGAATCCCGGGGACTTCTCTCACCTTACCAGTGTGGGTTCCGGGAGATACGATTCCCTATTGACCATTTACTTCAACTGGAGACAGCGATCAGACAGGCCCTCTCTAAACGACATCATCTTGTAGCAGTCTTCTTTGATCTTCATAAAGCGTACGACATTGCTTGGCGTCATCATATTTTACGTTCTCGTAATGACTGGGGCCTCAGAGGCTCCTTACCAATTTTTATCCGTAAGCCGCCTGTTCCATGTCAGGGTTGGCTCTTCCTTTAGCTCCCCTCGAATACAGGAGAACGGCGTCCCCCAGGGCTCAGTGTTGAGTGTTACACTTTTTCTAATCACCATCAATCGGTTGGTGAGCTCTGTTGGGTCGCTGGTAACCCCGGCATTGTATGTCGATGACTTTTGCATATGGTACAGCTCCTATTCAGTAGCCTCTACTGAACGTCAGCTCCAGAGTGCCATTTGGCGGGTTTCAATGTGGGCTACGTCCCATGGTTTCCAGTTTTCCTCGTCAAAAACAAGGGTGATGCATTTTTGTTGTCGTACTACAGTTCACCCTGATCCAGAACTGTTCTTGGGTAATCAGCGCCTGGAAATTGTAGCACAGCATCGTTTTCTGGGTCTTCTCTTTGACAAAAAATTGTCTTCGGTGCCCCATATTTGCCACCTACAGATTAGCTGTATGAGGAAACTTAATGCCCTACGTTTCCTTGCTCATTCATCTTGGGGTGCAGACCGAACAACTATCCTTCGTATCTATCGGGCTCTAATCTTGTCCCGATTGGACTGTGGGTGTCAAGGTTATGGCTCGGCAGCTCCTTCTGCCCTGAAATTATTAGACCCGGTTCACCATTATGGTGTACGCTTGGCTACAGGTGCATTCTCGACTAGCCCGGTTGACAGTATCCTTGTTGAGGCGGGAATCTGCCCTCTTCAGGTCAGGCGGCAACAGCTTCTGGCGTCTTATGCCATCGCCATCCGGCAATATCCTGCTCATCCCGCATATCAGGTTCTTTTTGCATATGACGGGCTTCGATCCCCTGATATCCGGCTGCGGGCGGGATTTCCTGTCAGACTGTGGCTTGCCTCTCTTTGCCGAGATTTCCATTTCCCTTCCTTAGATTGCGCCCCCCATTTCACTGCATGCACACCCCCGTGGGTGGTGCCGTGCCCACTAATTCCGGTGGATCTCTTCCAGGGCCCAAAAGCTTTAATTTCCCCCATGGTCTTTCGGCGTTTGGTGCGCCCAGTACTAGAAGAGTTTCAGGGAGCTTCTATTTTCTACACTGATGGTTCGAAAACTGCGGGCCACTCCAGATATGCTTTTACATCTCCTGTTGGGGCGGAATGCCATTCTCTGCCAGAGGCATGCAGTGTGTTCACGGCAGAGCTGATGGCGATTTATAGAGCCCTCTGTTTTATTAAACAGACTGCCGTGGAACGTGGTTTAATCTGTGCTGACTCCATGAGCAGTCTGCAGGCCATTGATCGACGTTTCCCCTCCCATCCTTTAGTTATTTCCATCCATGATCTCCTTGCTGACCTTCATCGTGCTGCCTGCTCCGTTACCTTTCTCTGGGTGCCAAGCCATGTTGGTATTACAGGGAATGAAGAGGCTGACCGGTTGGCTAGATCGGCAATTACTCGCTGCCCACCTCCCTTTCTAATTCCTGGTGCGGATCTGCGGGTGCAGATCAGATCTTTGCTTCACTCATGGGATAGCAATTGGAAAGCTACTGCTCCTTCCAATAAACTCCACACCATCAAAGATACGACTGCAGCTTGGCGTTCATCTTTACGCCCTTCCCAAAGAGAATCAATTGTCCTCTGTCGCCTCCGTATTGGACACTGCAGGCTGACCCATGGATTTCTTTTACGAAATGACAATCCACCACATTGTGATTGTGGAGCCATACAATCCGTGTCTCATATTCTGGTTGAATGTCCTCTCCATTTGACACTTCGTGGCGACTATGGCCTACCGCCTTCGTTGCCTCTAGTTTTGGCGGATGACCCACGGATTGTTGATCGCGTCCTTGCCTTCCTCCATGAAAGTAGATTTTATTGTCATCTCTAGGACTTGCTTGGTCGCGGTGAGTGGGTTTGTGATTCTTGGCTGTTTGTGGGGTTTGGAGCCTTCTCCCCCCAGTCCCCCCTGTCTTACATTTTAACGTAGTTTTATTTCTCCCTGCTCTGGAGCTGTGATATGTTGACCACTGTGCCATTAGTAACTTGTGGTTTAGGGTAGTGGTCGCTTCCAGAGCTGTGGGAGTAGACACTGTAGCTTTCGCTGCCCTGGGTTGGTCTTAGTCTTGTTGGTGAGATGATTTTAATTCCTAGTGTAATGGTCTTTTGGCTTTCCCCTATTTTTCATTGGGTTCCGTGGCGTGTACAATTTGGGGTTGAAGGGACTGATGACCTCGTTGTTTGGTCCCTCATGACCACCACCACCACCACCACCACCACCACCACCACCACCACCACCACCACACCTTACCTTGGGGTCGTCTTATAGGCCAGATATATGTTTAAACTATGAAATTTTGATGAAAATTTGTACCTCGTTCTATGAAGGTCGTCTTATCTGCAGAAATATACGATAGTTCTGCACGTCTACCAGTGGGGGCGCTGCTGCAGCGCACTGTGTTCTGCTTGTCAATGCAGTTTCTATATATGGGTGGATTAGTCTTGAGAACACTATATAGGATGGTACAGAGAACTTCTTCCTCAGTATTTGTGGCTCACCTGAAGATGGCTGGCAGGTGTCCAGCTGAAATATTGTGGACTGGATTATACGAGGACTGGCTGAAAGTCTGAAACCTCTTTGTATAGGAAGATTAGAGTTTAGTATCGAGGTCATTAAAGACATCAAAGGCCAGGGCAAAAAAAAAAAAAAAAAATAAAATAAAAAACAGCAAAGTCAGCCATATCCTTTCTAGAGAAACCATTCCACCATTAGTTTTTATCAGTTTAAATAAATCTGTAACTAGATGGCTGTACAGTAATTTGAACTCGCAGTCTCCCACATAAGAGCATAGAATCTTAATAATTATGCTACCTTGTTTAGAATCTTTGCTGACTGATCCATGGAGGGCAATCAAGAAGTTCATGGAATTTCATAGAAGCTATTACCACCACATGCGAGTGTGCATGCCTGTTTGTCCAGCTGGTATAAATTCATGTTGAATTACTGAAAAACATGTTGAGCATCAACTTTGTTTCAAAATTGAAGTGACATGCTTCCTTTGGTTGAGTAGAGGATGCTGTGTGCCACTCTCCTCCAGGTTGCGTATATACACACACCCAGGTCTAACAACCAGTAATGATTATCTCTAGACATTTTGGGTCTTCTGTGGGTGTTTTCTGCAGAACGAACTTTGCAATTACATATTTCACCCTCAAACCATCAGAGATGATTGTATGGATTCATGAAATATCTGCAATTCTTGTACCAACTTGTCAACAGTTAATTGTTGATCTGATCTGATTTATGGTTTCACCAGCTCAACTAGTTCTTTGTTTCTAGAGGTGTATGGTCTTTCACTAGAGAGGTAATTTTCCAGACTCCTGAAGTCTTAAAAACCGCTCGTAAATGAATGTTTTCTAGCAGCCTCCCTAGAAACTGTATGTAAGGCTAACAGTTTTTGCAGCAGATTTCCTTTAACTGCCCATGAATTTATTGTTGCCCTTTGCTAGAAATGTGACGCCATGCCAACAGATAACACATTCTTACACTGAGCAAGGTAATGCAGTGATTAGCACACTGAACTTCCATTTGGATGGGTAGCAGTTCAAACCCACCACCGGCCATCCAGATTTAGATTTTCAGTAATTTCCCTAAATCATCATGTTAGGCAAATGCTGGTCTAGGTCCTTTCAAAGGGCATGGCCAATTTCCTTTCTTATCCTTAACAAAACTATTTGAGCTTGTGCTTTATCTCTAACGATCACAATGTCAATGTGACATTAGACCCTAATGTTCCTTTCATCCTTGTTACCTTTAAACAAACAAAAAACATATATTTAAATATTGCACAGTAACCAAGAGTAATTAGTTAAATTAGAGTAATGAATTAAGACTAATTTGAGGACAGTAAAACAGTTACAATGAAATCCCAAGACCTTTTTGACTGCCCCTTGTATAGTGGCAGTCTCTGCAGACACTGTGGTGGGTAGTGTTTCAAGGTCAGGAGGTTGATGATGCACCACAGAGAAATGTGATAACATGAACTTGGAGGTGTCTGTCTGACACATGAAGGTATTATTGAAATAGTATAAACACAGCAAATATTTATTGTGAATGCAGTACAATAGTTGAGATTTTAATGCACAGGAGGTCATTGCTGGCAGGCATGCAAAGAGTTTGTTGTCACTGAATTGACTTCAGCATGGGCTCACTGCTGGTAATGCCATTTGTTTCATGACAATACTAGTCCAGCAACCTCCCTCACTACCTTAAGGCCATGCCCACCTCATGTGGCTGTAAACAGTTTCCAGTAGATGATGAACAGGGCAGTCATGACCCTGTCATAGACTGCACACAGAAAAGGCAGCTCCCTGGCACTTGAATCTGTTATCAGGAACAGGTGCTGATTAGATGTGAAACCTCGCCTCTCATGATGCCGGAAGAGTAGCTACATGTGCCTGGATAGGAACCACAGCAGTCATAGTCAAATATTCCACACAGTCTGTAGGTTGAAGACACCCGAGTTCTTCGAATCACAATCACCATGGATGATAGTGCTACACCAGACAGCATCATAGGCAGTTCCAAAAGGTCCCAGGGTGGAACTAGCTGTTCTGTATTTCCTCTGAAACTTAATAATATTTATTAGAAGCTGGCCCGCATGTGTTATGTCGCTGTGAGGCTCCAATGACATCACCTGGCCTTCTTTTGTCATCTGGTCTGCTCTCTTGGTTTTTTCAGAATATCTCAGATTTATCTTTTAGGCATTCTTTCTTCTGTGTCAGTATAACAAATAGTATTTCATGCATCTGACTTGTGCTTTCTTGCATCACTTTGCATGGGCAGCATTATGACTGTGCCTGTCACCATGATGTCTTTATGCCTTTGTTGCTTGGGCACCCAAGTCCACCCCTACCCCCACTGTTGTGTAGCAATTGCTACCATGTTTGCTGGTATATTAGTGGTACTTCCTTGCTGGAATTCTACCTGGTTATCGATCTGTTCTGATCTGCCTCTTGCAACTCTTACATTAGCTGGGAAGGTTTCTGGTGTTTATCTGGCTTCACTGAGTATTCTGTCCAATGGCACTGAGACACGAGCAATCATAAAATCAGAATGACTTAACTCTTCATTTGTTAGCAGTTCAACAAATAGCCTTCTTTCCACAGTGTCATTTTGTATGTTTCATTAACAAGGTACTGAATTCTTAATCCATTGCTTAAGTTGACAACCATTACTGCTCTTAGAAAAGTATACCCTCATGATAGTTTTCTACTACAGTAATTACAGCTCATGGCTGATACCTATTTGCAAGTGTTCAGGTTCCAGTTGTTCAGTGCAGAACCTGAGAACTTCTCATGACTCCCCAAGGTGTCATTCTTATCCTGATAAACTGAGGTAGTGAATTTTCCTTGCTTTGAAGGTCTGTTGAAATGCAAGTAGTCAAGTTGATACAGCACCATGTTAATAGCTAGTGTCAGATATTCAGGAAAGAGAACAATCCTCTGATTTACTAGCCATTTTAAATGAAGAGAAAGTAAGTGTTTTAATTCTCTTTATATTATCAAAAGGGTAACGGACAGGAGAGGGACTGGCTTAGTAATTAGCCCCTTTTCATATATTGATTAACTATGTAGTTACGTTGAAGTGTTGTTTTTTACCCTTATGTGTGTACTTGTTTCTTCTTTCAATATTTTATGTATAAAGTGTTATAAATTATTTTGTTTTTGTAGTTCCTTACAACTTCTGCAAAATCTTTTTTAATGACATTGTACTTAGTGCATAAGGCATTTGATAACTGATTTCATTGTTAGCTTATTAGGTAGGCAGTCTTTCCTTTATGGAAGGAAAGGTATAACTTTTTTCAGTGCCATGCTGTGTAAATAATTACATTGTTCTTTTTATTTTCAGGTACAACTGTTACTACATTTTCTGGAGTTATACTCTTAGCATCGTATATGCTCTTTGATAGCTTTACATCAAACTGGCAAGGATCTTTATTTGCTCAATATAATATGAGTTCAGTACAAATGATGTGTGGTGTAAATCTCTTTTCCTGCATCTTCACTGGTGTATCACTTTTTCAGCAGGGTGGATTTATTAAATCTGTAAATTTTATGGCACAGGTAAGGAACATTTAATATTATAGAAACCCTTTCATAATTGGCATATTCATTGCTGGCTATTGAATTTGCAGCACCACGGAGGCACTATGTACTAAATTTCAAATTACCTAAACTGCACTACACACTTTTATTTATAAATGATTGCTATTTTAGTACTTCTGCACAAAGTATGTAACAGTAAAGTCATCTAAATTCTGTATATGAGAAAAGATTTCACAGCATGTTTCTCATTCAGAAATTGTATTTGAATGTTGAAGAAGAAGATGACAGTACGTCTCTTGTAAGAAGGAGAATCATTTGCCTGTTCATGTTGTTATCAGACAACAACACAGTCATGGCATATCAGGACTACAATTTATCATTCTGTGGTATTGCTGTTTTTCATTTTCCTTTATTTGTTCTTTTATTTATGTATTTATTCATTTATTAGAAAATCAGTGATAGTAATTTGAATATGAACTCATTTGTTTTGGCCAGTCATGTTGTCTGGTCAGCCATGTAGAATCATACAACTGAAACACTGTCAGCAAAGCAAGTGGTGTTGTGTTTTCCTTTGACATTACAACACAGATAGATATGCCAGCAGAGCTGTACCCCATGACAACAATGGACCCAGGAGAGGTACAAATTGCCTCTTCAGACAAGTCATTTCTGTATACATCATCATGATGAATTTCTCTCTGTAGCTGCTCTGAGGTGAAGGAACATTCCTAGATTACACTGTGCTATGGCATATGGATCCAGAGCTAAGTGTAATGATATGGGGGTATTATTGGGTACATGACTTGATCACTTCCATTTCAAATTGTCAGTATTTTTCTTAGCAGTTTCCCCTCAGGGGCTCAGCATTAATTTGCTGAGTATGGACTTGGCGAACTCTGGGTCCTGAGCCGTGGACTGTGTCGCGCCAACAGCCCGCTACACCGTAAGCTCTGTGCATGCTTCAGTGACCATCGTTTGGCGCGATAGTGGAATGTTGTACATTTCAGAGCCTGGGGGATCTTGGCTTAATCGCCCAGGTCTTGAGGATGGTTTAAACCTATATAAAGAAAACCATCAATCTCAAGGTGTGCTACGTGCTGAGGAGATGCATGGCTGTTGAGGTTGAACAGTCTCTAGCGAGCAACCTCTGAGGAACCTGTTGCACCTCAGTTGTGTGAGGCTTACCCAGGCAAGCGGGGCTCTGCCTGGGTGGACCACCTTTCCCCAGCTGCTCGTGGGAACACCATGAAAAGACCACATAACGTTGCCAGACGTATAACCGGTGTCCCTAAGAGAGGTAGTCCTGATTTAAATGCAGCAATGTATGACCCCCCACTCGTTGCCTTCCCTGGCCACCCTATGGGAGGAACATAGGGCTCATCAACAAGGTGAGGCTTATGCCCCTGAATACCTTGTCTGTAGCAGGACAGATGGAGAATCCTTTCAATCGATGAAGCTATTATTTTTTTATGGAGCACCTGGAGGATAAGTATGGAGAGGTCAAGGGCATGTCTAAAATGAGATCAGGGACAGTCTTCATAAAGACTTCATCCCCAGCACAATCACAGGCACTGCTTGCCTATGACAAGGTGGGTGATGTTCCCTTTACAGTAACACCTCACACAAGAGTTTAAACATGGTCCAAGGCATTATATTCCATAAAGACCTCCTTTTGCAATCTGATGACGAACTATGAGCAACCCTAAAGCAGTGAGGCGTTCATTTTATCCGGCGAATTTTTAGGGGTCCGAAGGAGAACAAGGTTACCACCGGTGCCTTCATCTTGGCTTTCGAGGGTGATTCATTGCCCGAGAAGGTCAAGGTGATGATCTACCGGTACGACGTTAAGCCCTACATTCCTCCCCCTATGTGTTGTTTCAAGTGCTGGAGGTTTGGGCACATGTCATCCTGGTGCGATGCCAATCCAACATGCCGGGAATGCGGACGTACATCTCATCCTGAGGTCCCATGTGCCCCTCCTCAAGTCTGCGTCAACTGCAAGCACCATCGCATGCCCTACTTGCCAGATTGCACATTTTTGCACAAAGAGAGGAAAATCATGCAATTTAAGACCTTGGACAGGCTGTCATACTCGGAGGCTAAACGTAAGTACTTGAAACTCCAACCCCTAAACATGATCACCTCCTATGCTACAGCTGCTTCGTCATCGCTATCGACAGTGCTAAGATCACTAACTGTTCAGCCAGTTGCAGTGGGACAACAGGCCCTACCACCTCCACCTGCCCCCCAGATGGTTGGGGGAACCTCTTCCTTTGTTGCTCCCAAAACTCCAACTTTGGGAGTAATTCCCCCCCCCCCCAAAAAAAAAACAACACTGGAGACATCAGTCCCCACCCCCAAGCCAGAGAAGGAGCAGACTCCTCTGGCTCCTCTCGCAAGGAAGGGATTGCTTGCATTCCATCCCTCCTTGACTTCTACATCTACATCTACATACAAACTCCGCAATTCACCGTAAGGTGCGTGGCGGAGGGTACACTGTACCACTACTAGGCATTTCCTTTCCTATTCCACTCCCAAATTGAACGAGGAAAAAAAGTGCCTATATGCCTCCGTACGAGCCCTAATTTCTCTTATCTTGTCTTTGTGATCTTTACGCGAAATGTAAGTAGGCGGCAGCAAGATCGTACTACACTCAGCTTCAAATTCCGGCCCTCTAAATTTACTTAACAGAAATTCACGAAAAGAACGTCGTCTTTCTTCCAGCGATCCCCAATTGAGTTGCCGGAGCATTTCCGTGACACTCGCGCATTGGTCGAACCTACCGGTAACAAATCTAGCTGCTCGCCTCTGAACCGCCTCTATGTCTTCCTTCAAACCGACTGCTGCGGGTCCCAAATACTCGAGCAATACTCAAGACGTGGTCGTACAAGCGTTTTATACGCGGTCTCCTTTACAGTTGAAGTACATCTTCCCAAAATTCTCCCAATAAACCGAAGTCGGCTGTCTGCCTTACTCACAACTGTCCTTACATGCTCATTCCATTTCATATCGCTCTGCAATGTTACGCCTAGATATTTGAACGACGCGACCGCATCAAGAAGCTCACTACTGATGCTGTATTCGAACATTATAGGATTGTTTTTTCTACTCATGCGCATCACCTTACATTTTTCTACATTGAGAGCTAGCTGCCATTCTTCGCACCAACTAGAAATTTTGTCTAAGTCAACCTGTATGCTATTACAGTCAGTTACAGACGACACCCTCCCATACACCACAGCATCATCAGCAAACAGCCGCAAATTACAACTTACTCTGTCCATCAGATCATTTATATAGATAGAAAATAATAGCGGTCCTATCACACTCCCCTGGGGCACGCCTGACAATACACTCGTCTCTGATGAACACTCGCCGTCGAGAACAACGTACTGCGTTCTATTACTTAGGAAGTCTTCCAGCCAGTCACAAATCTGTGAACCTATTCCATAAGCTCGTATCTTCGTTAGCAGTCTGCAGTGTGGCACCGTGTCGAACGCCTTTTTGAAGTCGAGAAAAACACAATCCGCCTGTTGCCCTTCGTCCATGGCTCGCAAGATGTCATGTGAGAAAAGGGCAAGCTGAGTTTCACATGAACGATGTTTCCTTAACCCGTGCTGATTCATGGAAAGAAGCTTTCCCGTTTCAAGGAAACTTCCTCCTCTGGAAAAGAGGACCCTGGCTAGTGGCAGACGGTGCCAATGAAGACCAGTCTTAGGGCTTCGAGGTCGTCCTCAGTTTCGGAGACTGAGTCAGCGAAGCCCACCAGACATGAGAAGCTGAAGGAGCAGTGAGAGACACAAAAGAAGAAAAAGAAAAGTAGTGAAAAGACAGAGACCACGGTAGTTCCTGCACTACCGCCCCATACCTCCACCTCTAACGACGAGGTGGAGATGCCAATGTCCCCTAAGGACCTGAATCTTGACGGTATCTCAGAAACTATGGACATTGATCCAACAGCCTCAGCAGCAGTGAAATCAGCTGATCCTGAGGTATAAAAGCCGTCTTCCCAGACCATTCTCCAGTGGAATTGTGGTGATTTTTTCCGACACATGGCTGAATTACGACAACTTTTAAGCATCACACGCGCTTTCTGCATTGCCCCCCCCCCCCCCCTCCAGGAGACTTGTTTCCTGGCAATGAGGACCCCTGCCCTTCGTGGGTGCAGGGGATACTACAAAAGTTGCAGCGTTTATCGTAGTTTGTGAGGTCGAGTCTGTGTCTATATCCTTAACTCTGTTTATAGTGAACCCATGCCCCTTCAGACACCTTTAGAAGCTGTGGCTGTCAGAGTAAGGATGCCACGTGACGTAACTATTTGCAGCTTATATCTCCCACCAGATGATGATGTACAACCAAATATATTAGCTGCACTGGTATCCCAACTCCCACCTCCAATAACCCCTTGTGGGGTGGTGCAATAGCCAGTGGCCATGACAGAGATGTCGAGAACTTAATATCCCAGCTCAATCTCTGCCTCTTAAACACCGGTGCCCCCACGCACTTCATTGTGGCGCATGACACTTTCTCAGCTATTGAATTGTCATTTTTCAGCCTTGTCCTCTTACCGTCTGTCACCTGGAGAACGCATGATGATTACTGTGGTAGTGACCGCTTTCCTATCTTTCTGTCACTACCCCATCTTCAATGCCCAGGATGCTCCACTCGATGGGCTTTAAATAAGGCAAACTGGGATGACTTCCGTCCTGCTGCCACTCTTGAACCTCTCCTGAATGATACGATTGATGTATTGGTAGAGAATGTCACTAAGATGATTGTATCTTCTGCTGAGCATACAATCGCCTTGTCATCCAGATGCTCCCAAAGAAAGACATTGCCTTGGTGGTCGTCGGAAGTTGCGGACGCCATCCGAGACCGTAGGCGTGCTCTTCAGTGCTATAAGTGCCACTCATCACTCAATACTCTAATCGCATTTAAACGGCTCTGAGCTCGTGCTTGGCAGATAATACAGAGGCACAAACACGAATGTTGGGAGGAGTACGTCTCCACCATAGGGTTGCATACCTCCCCTCCCAAAGTCTTGACGAAGATCCAATGCCTGTATGGATACCAGACCCAGACAGCAATTCCTGGGATCTCTCTATGTGGAGCTGTCTGTACAGATCACGGTGCCATCTCCGAGGCTTTTGCCAAGCACTATACTCGTGCTGCTTCTTCCCAAAATTATCCGCCTGCCTTCCACATGTTAAAACAGCGGATTGAACACAAACCCCTTTCATTCACTACGCACCACCCTGAGGTGTATAATGCTCTGTCTAGTGAGTGGGAGTTTCTCAGTGCCCTTGAGCACTGCCCTGACACTGCTCCAGGGCCCAACAGAATCCACAATCAGATGTTGAAGCATTTATCTGATGCTTCTAAGAGAGATGTTCTAGCCTTGTTTAATCATATCTGGAGCAGAGGTGTCTTCCCGTCATAGTGGCAAGAAAGTACCATTGTTCCGGTGCTTAAGCCAGGTAAATCCCCACTAGACGTGGACAGTTATCGGTCAATCAGTCTTACAAATGTCCTGTGTAAACTGCTAGAATGCACGGTAAGCCGGCAGTTGTGTTGGGTGCTGGAATCCCAGGGCCTGCTGGCTCCATACCTAGGTGGTTTCCATCAGGGGCGCTCGATCTTGAATAACCTGGTCCATCTTGAGTCTGCCATCCAGACAGTCTTTTCTCGACATCAACATCTGGTTGCTGTCTTTTTTTTAGGCATACAACATGACCTGGTGACCCCACATCTTTACCACCTTACATGGCTAGGGACTTCGGGCTCACTCCCACTTTTTATCCAAAATTTTTTAGTTCTACGTACCTTCTGTGTACAGGTCAGGGCGTTCCATAGCTCCTTAGATACTCAGGAGAATGGGGTCCCCCAAGACTCGGTATTGAGCATCCCTCTGTTTTTAGTTGCCATTTATAGCCTAGCAGCCTCAGTTGGATCGTCAGTATCAACTTCATTGTATGCTGGCGACTTCTGCATATATTTTAGCTCTTCTAGCATGTGCGTTGCTGAACGCCAGCTGTAGAACGCCTTACGCAAGGTGCAGACATAGGCCCTCTCCCATGTGTTTCAGTTCTCAGCTACCAAGACATGCGTTACGCACTTCTGTCGGCGTCGGACAGTTCACCCACATCCAGAGTGTTATATTAACGACCAACTACTCACTGTAGTAGAAACTCACTGTTTCTTAGGAATGGAATTTGATGATCGGCTAACGTGGATACCACATATTCGCCAGCTTAAACAGAAGCGCTGGCGGCACCTCAACGTCCTCTGGTGCCTTAGCAGTACCACTTGGGGCGCAGATTGCAGTACCCTGTTGCACTGTTACAAAGCCCTTGTTCTGTCACGTCTGGACTATGGGAGTGTAGTATATGGTTCCGCATTGCCCTCGGCGCTACAGCTTCTGGATCCTATCCACCACTGCGGTGTTAGACTCGCGACAGGGGTTTCAGAACAAGCCCTGTGGACAGTCTCCTTGTGGAGGCTGGGGTGCCTGCTTTGCGAATCGGGTGGCAACAACTGCTGGCAAATTACGCAGCCCATGTATATGGTATGCCTACTCATCCCAACGACCATCTCTTTTTTCCAAGCAGAGTACCCCAGATACCAGAACAGAGGCCGAGATCGGACTTGACATCAGTGTCCACGTTAGCTCTCTTCTGAGTGAATTGGAGTCTTTTCCTCTACCATCTTTGTTCAAATTCCAGTTGCATACGCCACCATGGTGTCTACCTCGGCCTCTACTTCGACTGGATTTGACACGCCGCCCCAAACGCTACGTTCACCCAGAGGCACTCTGCAGGCAATTCCTGTCAATTCTAGATGGGTACCAAGACTTCACAGTAATCTTCACTGATGACTCGAGGGCAGATGGTTGTGTCGGCTTTGTATATACGCATGCCGGACATAGGAAACTGCATTTCCTGCCGGATGGCTGCAGTGTATTCACTGCTGAGCTGGTAGCCATCTTTCGTGCAGTCAATCACATTTGTTCCTGCTCTGGGGACTCTTTCCTCATATGCAGTGACTTCCTAAGCAGTCTACAGGCCCTCGATCAGTGCTTCCCTCGCTATCCCTTGATTAAGGCCATCCAAGAATCCCTATACGACATCGACCGTTGTGGGCAGTCGGTAGCATTTATCTGGACACCAGGGCACGTTGGGATAGCTGGAAACGAGATGGCTGACAGGTTAGTGAAACAGTCTACCCATAAACCAACCCTGGATATAGGTATCCCAGCTCCTGACATCTGTTCGAAGTTACATAGTCAAGTTCTTGGTCTGTGGAGCACAGAATGGCGTACCCTACAAATTGTGACTAATAAAGGAGACAACCAATGTGTGGAGGTCCTTTATGCGGAACCCTCGCAGGGTTCTTCTGCCGATTCCGCATCGTCCATACTTGGCTTATGCACGGTCATATTCTCCGTCCGTCCCCCCCTCCCAAGGGGCCCACAGCTCTTTTGTAGGTACGTGTGTGGCACGCATGGGGCCCCGAGCCAAAGCAGCCTTCCTTCCTGCCCCAGGCTGCTTCATTCCCCCCCCCCCCCCCCTCCTGGTTTGTGCCTTCACCCGTGACGGGTCCCGTGTCAGTTTAGATGGTCTTGTGTACCAGCTTTTTTTCTTTTCTCAGTTTTTCTTCTCCTAACTTTTGATTCCGCTTTTCCCTTGTTACTGTACTCTTCTAGCCTTCCTCTTCTCCTTTAGTCTCCGCCTCGGCGTTTGAGACTCAACCCTTCCCACTTCCTTCTTCTTTCCCTCTTTCCTCTTTCCTTTCTTTATCCCTGTGCATTCCTGAAGGCAGTCCACGCACTCGCTGCGTAACAGGTAACTGGGTAATGCATAAGTCCCAGCCCAGGGTTGGCATATAGGGCCTGCGCGACCCCCTGGTAAAGGCCAGGCCCAGGGAGGGATGATTACCCGAGCTGATACCTTCCAAACGTAGGCGGGTGAGCCCTCAGTGAGGGTTCCCCTTTAGGAAGGAGCGCGCCATCGGAGACGCCGGTAATCATTCTTCTTCTTCTTCTTCTTCTTCTTCTACTTTGCCCTTTACCCAGAAAAGAAAACTCGATGAATCAAAGTGAAAGAAAATTTTGCCCAACTTGCCAAAGTTCCTTGTTGTTTCACGCACTGATGGCCATGATTTGTCGTTAGTGAATCCCTTTGTAATACAACAGGGTGTCAATGCGATTGCAAGTCCTGTCAAAACTTGTTCCCGCCAATGTAATGGGAAACTGTTGCTGGAAACCGAAGGTGCCTTCCAAGTTGAGAAGTTGCTTCGAACTACACTGTTGCACACCTAAACTGGTCACAATCCCTTGACGGCCTGTCCAATGAGGAACTTGAGGAACTACAGGAGTACCTTTCCGACCAGGGTGTAACAGCTGTACATCGTGTGATGAAAAGAGTTAACAACAACCTAATACCGACCCAAACAGTGTTCTTGGCCTTTGACAAAGTTGACCTTCCTTCATAGGTAAAAAGCGGGCTATGAAATCATCTTCGTTCGGCCATATGTCCCTAATCCCACCTGATGTTACCAGTGTCAACGGTCCAATCATACCCATCAGTCATGCCCAAATGCAGCGAAATGCATCACCTGTGGTACGGACTCCCATGAGGGTGACTGCCTACCTCCGTCCCCTTGTTGCATCAACTGTATGGGTGAGCACAATGCTAATTCTCGCGAATGCCGTGTATATAAAGATGAGCAGACCATCCAGGAAATCTGAGTCAAGAAAAAAGTTTCCACCTCTGCTGCCCAGAAATTACTAGCAAGTAGAAAGCCTGCTGTGCTCCCAGCGGGTACCTACAGCCAATGTCCTTTCCTCTCCTCGACCAACAAAGGAGACGGGTACGCAGATGTGTGACTTTACCTTCAGTGACACAGTTGTCAGATCAGCCTGCCCAAAGATTGCTCGCTCGACATCCCCAATGCCTTCTGCTCACTCTAAATCCCAGTATACATCAGTTTCGCAGAAATCACGGGCCATGAAGTTGGAAGCCCATACTTCGAAAAAGATCCTGTTCGTGAAGATTTTCCAAAAAGTCATCTTCCCAGCCATCAGCCACTCATTCTTCAAACATAACTGCCTCCAAAAAGGCCATCCAGCAGCAGACGGCCCTGGCCATCCTCTGTCTCTGCTGCTTGCCGATCTGCCGGCATTTCACCGGCGGAGGAAGCTGCCCCTTCTTATCAATCCAGAAAGGAGGCAGAACAGATGTCTGAACCCATGAAGCACGATTGTCCATCTGTTGATTGCAATAGCAGTGCCGCCTCGCAGCCAGACCCTCAGCAGCCGTCGAGGTGATCCCCTCTTGCCTTCTCCCTTTTTTCTTCTTCTCTTGCTTTCTTCATGGCACTCCTTCAGTGGAACATCAGAGGCATTCATTCCAACCGCAATGAATTAAGACTACTCCTACTGCTTATAGTCAGTCTGAAAGAAAAGAAGCTCAGTCCAACTGATCATATCAATTTCCCACAATACACTGCAGTGCATTTTGATTTACCTCCCGTGGAAGGTGTTCCTGCCCATGGAGGTGCTGTGCTGCTCATTCAGGAAGACGTCTATTATCTCATCCCACTGCAAACTCCCCTACAGGCGGTTGCCGTCCGTGTCACCATCTCCACATTCACCTTCTCTCTATGTAATATCTACACCCCGTCGTCGTCTGCCATTCTTAGAGTAGACTTACTGCACCTTGTTGCTCAGCTTCCTAAGCCGTTTTTGTAGATTGTCAACTTCAACGCCCACCTCCCTCTACGGGGCTCTCCAGCTTCTTGCCAGAGGGGCTCTCTTTTGGTTGACCTCTTCAACCACCTTAACCTTGTCTGCATAAATACTGGTGAACCAACTTTCCTATCCAACACGATGCATACCTATTCCCATTTGGACCTCGCAATATGCACTACTCCACTTGTGCATTGTTTCGAATGGTATAATCTGTCTGATAGGTACTTGAGCAACCATTTCCCCAGTATAAATTCTCTACTACATCATACCGGTTCTCCATGTTCCACTAGCTGGAACATCTCCAAAGCTGACTGGGGGGCTCTATTATTCCATGGCGGTTTTCCATGATCAGAACTTCCCCAGCTGTGACAGTCAGGTCAACTACCTAATGGACGTCATCATCACCACTGCCGAACATTCCATACCCCGAACTTAAACATCTCCACGTAGGGTCCCAGTTCCCTGGTGGAATGCAGCATGTATCAATGCTATTAGAGCCCAGCGATGTGCTCTACGTCTGTTTCAACGCCGGCCTACTTTGGAAAATTGTATTAATTATGAAAGATTGCGAGCAAAATGCCGTTGTGTCATTAAAGAAAGCAAAAAAGTTTGCTGGGCTGCTTTCACGAGTTCTTTCAACAGATTTACTCCTTTGTCGGTCGTCTGGGGTAACCTCTGCCGGTTATCTGACACTAAGGTCTATTCCTCAATCCCCGGCCTGCACATAGCAAACCAAGTCTCGTGGAACCTGTTGATATCTGCAATTCCTTGGGCCACTCTTACACTGAGGTCTCAAGCTCAGCTAATTATGACCATGCCTTCGTCCCCTGAAAACAGGCCAAGGAGGCACGAACGCCTTCTTTTACATCTCCCAATCGTGAAAGTTACAATGCCACCTTCACCATGCAGGAGCTGAAATGTGCCCTTACCCTCTACCGGCCTTCTTTCCCCCGGGGCCCAATGCCATTCATATTCAGATGCTGAAGAACCTCTCCCCTGCAGGTAAATGCTTTCTTCTTCGCACTTATAATTGCGTTTGGACTGAAGGTGAAGTTCCCACTCATTGGCATGAAGCAATTGTCCCCATACCCAAAGCAGGAAAGGACAAACATCTTACTTCTAGTTATCGCCCCATTCCCTGACCAGCTGTGTCTGTAAGGTAATGGAGCGCATGGTCAATGCTTGGCTGGTTTGGATACTTGAATCTCGACATCTCGTCACAAATGTCCAATTTGGGTTTCGAAGGCATCTCTCTTCTATTGATCACCTTGTTACCTTGTCGACCTTAGTTATGAATAACTTTTTGCGAAAGTGTCAGACAGTGGCTGTTTTCTTCGATGAGGAGAAGGCTTACGACACTTGTTGGCAGGTGGGCATTCTACGCACCATACATACATGGGGTCTTCGCAGCCGTTTCTCCCTCTTTATTCGTGCCTTTTTAAAAGATTGATGTTCAGGGTACGAGTGGGCTCTGTTTTGTCAGACAACTTTTGCCAGGAGAATGGGGTGCCACAGGGCTCCGTTTTGAGTGTGGCACTTTTCTCCACTGCAATCAACCCAATTATGGATTGCCTCCCAGCTGATGTTTCAGGCTCCCTGTTTGTGGACAACTTCATAATCTATTGCAGCGCTCAGAGAACGTGTCTCCTGGAGCGTCATCTTCAGTATTGCCTTGACAGTTTCTATTCCTGGAGTATCGCAAACGGCTTTTGTTTCTCCCGTGAGAAAACGGTCTGTATCAACTTCTGGAGGTACAGAGTTTCTTCCACCATCTCTCCATCTTGGCCCCGTCGCTCTTCCCTTCGTGGAGATGACGACTTTTTTAGGGCTAACATTGGATAGGAAACTTAGCTGGTCTCCACATGTGTCTTCTCTGGCTGCCCACTGTACTTGTTCCCTCAACGTTCTTAGTGGTACATCATGGGGGGTGGATCGTACCATCCTGCTTCACCTCTATCGGTCTACTGTCAGATCCAAGCTGGATTACGGGAGTTTCGTGTACTCTTCTGCGTGGCCATCCATTTTACCCCGCATAAACTCGATTCACCATCAGGGGCTATGCCTGGCAATAAGAGCCTTTTATACTAACCCTTTTGACAGCATCTATGCCAAAGCTGCCGAATTACCTTTAACCTATCGACACGACATATTGCTGTGTCGGTATGCATGCCTTCTGCTTTCCATGCCACACCACCCTTCCTATCCATCATTCTTTAATGACTCCCTCAATAGCTATTATGAGCTGTTCGCGATTGCCCTGCTCCCTACTGGAGTCCGCTTTCATCGCTTGCTTCGGCAGCTCGATTTTACCCTTCCTTCCACATTTCAATTAGGTGAGAGCCCAGTGCCACCTCGGCTTCAGACTCAAATTCGCGGTGACCTCGTACTCACCTCACTCCCGAAGGAGATTACTTCGGATGCTGTTTACCACTCGATGTTTCTTTAACTTTGTGCATAGCTCGAAAATTCCGTCTTCATATATACAGATGGCTCTAAGACCAATGAAGGTGTCGGATGTGCATTTGTTGTCAGGAATGACAGTTTTGCAGTACAGCTTAATGACAACTTCTCGAATTTCACAGCTGAGCTTTTTGTTCTCTATCAGGCTGTACTATATATCCGCTGACACCGTTCTCCTTTCTATTTCATCTGCTCTGACTCCTTGAGCACCATCCAGAGTCTGAGAGACCCCTTTTGGCCCATCCTGTTGTGCACCGAATCAACCGCTCCCTTTAATTATTAGCTGCCGATGGCCTTCGCATTCACCTCCTGTGGGTACCTGGCCACGCAGGTGTGCCTGGTAACGAGGCTGCTGATGTCGCAACCAAGGCCGCAACTCTCCTATCTCGGACAGCCACTTACTGTGTCCCATCGAATGATATTCGAGGGGCTCTTTCCCATCGTCTTATATTGTTGTGGCATAATGTGTGGTCCTCGCTTACAAATAATAAGCTTCAAACCATTAAACCACTCCCGGTGGCTTGGAGGACCTCCTCACGCCGCTGGCGACAAGAAGAGGTCATCTTGGCCCGGTTACGGATCAGACATTGCCGGTTCAGCCACCGCCACATGCTAACTGTTGACCCCGCGCCATTGTGTTCCTGTGGTCACCCACTGACGGTGCGTCATGTTTTATTGTCTTATCCAAATTTTACTCCTGTTCGGATTGCATTGAATCTACCGGATACACTGGAAGAAATTTTAGCTGATGACGCAAGAGCTGCTGCTAGAGTCTTGAATTTTATCAACTTGACCAATTTGTCAAAGGACATTTAGCTCTTCTTTTTGTTGTATTTTACCCTATGTTTTAGCTTTTTCATATAGGCTTATTATCCTTCACTATATCTCATTTTTGATTCGGGCGCTAATGACCTCAGTGGTTGTGCGCTCTAAAACCACAGAGAGGGGGGGGGGGGAGAGGGAAGAAGAAGAAGGGGGGGGGGGGAAGGAACATTCCCTGTTAAGAGGATCCTCCTCACTGTCGATGTGGTGCTCCTTTCACAGTTACCCACAGCTTACTCAAATGCCCAACCTTCGCCCCTCAAAGGCGGACTTTTAATCTTCCTGACTCCTTACAACTTGTTTTAGGTGACAATGCCTCTGTGGCTGAGTCTGTTTTGACTTTTATTCATAACAGTGGATTCTACAATTCCACCTTACATTATTGAGTATGCTTTATTTATTTATTCTGCACCTGCTTAATATTATTAGGCAGGTAATTTTAATGTTTTGCAGAGTAGCTAGACGTTCTATTTTTATTTTATTTTATTTTTTTTTCTTTTTTTTTTTTTCTTTCTGTGAACACCCAGGCTGTACACTCTGGTCTTCTCTTTTAAATCTCTTCTTTCTTCCCTTTAGTTGATTCTTTGATTTTGACATTTTCGCTCTACGGTTTGATGTAGTTTAACACGTTATGGCATATTTTAGCGGTCTATTATGTTGTCTCTGTGATTATAAAAAGGGACTGATGACAACAGTAGTTTGGTCCCTTTCAAACCCCAACCAAACCAACCAACCAATCTTAGCAGCCTCTTCATATCTGATGTGTTAAGGTTGACAGCTGCAGTTTATAGTAGTGGTTTCTGTTTCAACTTTCCTTCTGATAAGATAACAAAGGTCTACATATTCCCTGTACTCTATTCACCTACCTCACTGTAGAGTGTATGGGATGTTGCATTGGCCAGCATATTTGATAATTTCATTGTCCACTGAAGATGTGTGATCCTCAGTCACCAAGAGACTGGCATGTCACCACACACCATACACAATGATTTAATAAGTTCTGGCACACAGTTGAAGTAGCAAGGAAAGATATACCTGCATCTGTCATCCACACTCAGTTTGACTATATAACCAGCCTGGTTCTAGTCATGTTGCTGTTAGAGTTGGAAGCTTTGCCATGAAATCTCACACCACGTATATTTTCAAAACACCTATAAATTGTTTTTTGTATTCTTTCTTCTACACCATAGAGACAAATTAATAATTTGTTGTAAGCTGTTCTTTATAGTGTTGCAATTTTAGTGACCAGCAGAGCATGTGGTTCCAAATTCACCATAATGGTCACCTATTGAATCTAGTGTTTGGTACATAGCATGCTTTTGAAATTGTTTACTTAACTGAATATAACTATGAAAATAGATGTCCACTTTAATTCTCTCTCATTATAAAACATTGTTTCTCCTTACTTCATTACAATTGCTTGGAACAGGAAAATATCGGCATTATTATGCGGCCAAAATTGGTGTTATTTTTTGCACTTTTTGATGTTAGTTATTGGTGTTATTTCCTTCTAATCTCTTTCCATTTTCAGTTCTATATGTTTTGTCATATTTAACTTTTCAATTGTATGTTTAAAATGACACTATTCCTAAGATAGGGTGGATCAAAATTTATATAGGTGTTGAAAGAAATAATTTTAACAAAAAATACTGATCCAAATAAGTATCTAAAAATCCTTTTTTATACACCAAGTACTTTAAATACTGTGAAAAACATTGGCAAATAATGATTTATCCAACAGGTTAAAAAATATACAGATCTCCCATTTTTTCAGGTCCGCAAATGTTTTTGACATTAGAAATTTTCTTGCCGACTTAAATATCCCTGTCATATTGTTGCAATTTCTTATGGAATAACAGTATTGAAAAATAGCCCTTGCAATGGTATTGTGATTAAATAAAAGCCTTGGCTACAACTACAAGAGAAATTTTTAAATGGGAATCACCAAAAAACATGAAGGTTCAAATTTTTTTTAAAAGTATTTCTCAGGAACAAAATATTTATAAACATGTAGAAAAGGTATTTAACTCAGGGTTAAAATGTGACAAAATTTAATTTCTTTAATATATTTTAAAGTTTAGTCACATCTGGCTTTGAAACTTAAGTTTATAATATACGTTTTGGTACAAGTTTGAGTTTTAAATTTTGTTTCCCATCAGTAATAAAGCCTTTAATACAAAAACCTTTCTTTTAAAGCAATTAATTTTACAACCACTTTACTGCAACAACACAGTTTTTGAGAAAAAGTAACAAAATTAAAACAGACTTTCATCGTGTGCTTCAACTCTAAACATTTCCATTGTAAATGTAGTAACTTACTTATTTGGAAATTTTTATCACAGTCAGTTTTGTTTGGTTCAGACTTGTGACAATATACTGTAATTGCTATAAAGCTAAATATCACTAAAGATGGTCACTTGGGGCCATCTGATTCAGATGCCAATGTTTCTTCATTTCTGACAACACAGAATTTCATGTTATACTCAATTGGTATCTACTGTCTTAGTTAATTGTGTTATTTATTAGTCGGACTTCAACAGATTAGACTTTTAAGACACAATGTCAGTAATTCAAGGCACTTGCAGCCACTTGTATCTCGTCACATAGAACACTTTGTTCATCTGAAAGGCAGGGTTCAGCCACAACGGATTTATCAGGCTGCTGTAATCACAGATGGTGATTATGTTCAACACATCTGTCCTTGGTGGTAAAAATTGTTTGGCCATCGTATGTTTTACCACATTCACATGGCATTCTGTAAGCACTATGCTTCCTCAGACCTAAATGTTCTTTAGCAGAGCCGAGAAGTGTTCTAATCTTACCTGGCAGATGAAAAACGCAGACGATTTCATGATTCTTCAATATCCTTCGTATCTGTCAGACATGTTCCCAGCATATGCTAGAAAAACCAAAATTAGTTTAAGGGCTGCCATGCGAGAGGCGTTCAATGACTTTGAGAGCATTATTTTGTGTACTGACTTGGCAGAAATCCTAAGAAATTTTGGTCCTATGTCAAATCTGTAAATGAGTCAAAACCAAATATCCAGACACTCTGTCACCATAAAAGTGTTGAAACGCAGGATGACTCACTAAAGGCCAAAATATTAAAAATCTTTCCAAAGCTGTTTCAGAGAGGAAGATTGCAAGGTAGTTCCTCCTGTAAATGACAGCATGAATGAAAAAATGGCAGATACTGAAATAAGTGTTAGAGGGATAGAAGAGCAATTGAAATCACTCAGCAGAAGAAAGGCCACTGTACCTGATGGGATACCAGTTTGATTTTACACGGAATATGTGGAGGAACTTGGCCCCACTTCTAGCAGCAGTGCATGGAAGATCTCTAGAAGAGTGAAGCGTTCCTAAGGTTTGGAAAAAAAGTGCAGGTAATTCCCATTTACAAGAATGGTCATCGATCAGATGCGCAAAGCTATAGGCCTATATCTCTGGCATTGGTCTGCTGCAGAATTATGTTAAACTTTAAGGTTCAAATATTATGTCATTTCTGGAGATCAGAAATCTCCTTTGTAGGAACCAACATGGTTCCTGAAGCAGCAGTCGTGTGAAACACAACTTGTGCTATTCATCCATGTGATCCAGATGGCAGTAGATGTAGGATCCCACTTAGATGCCTTGACTTCTGCAAGGCGTTCAATACCATTCTGCATTGTTGCCTGATGAAGAAAGTGCAAGCATATGGAATATCAGACCAACTGTGTGACTGGATTAAAGCATTTCTAGCTAACAGAACCAAACATGCCATTCTCAACTAAGAGAAGACTTGAGACATTCATGTGATATCAGGCATGCCATAGGGGAGTGTTATAGGACTGTTGCTTTTTACAATATATATATAAATGACCTCGCAGCTAACATTGGAAGTACAATGAGGCTTTTTGAAGATGAAGCACTAATTTATCCAGAAGTTGCAGCACTGGGAAAGGGTAACAAAATGCAAGGTGATATGCAGTCTATCGATACTTGGTGCAGGGAATGGCAATTGAACCTCAACATAAACAAATGTAAAGTGCTGTGATTACAAAAAAAAAAAAAAAAAAAAAAAAAAAAAGAAAAAAAGAAAGATCCTTCATTATATAACAATGAAATATCAGCACAAACACTGGGAGTAGTTACATCAATAAATATCTGGAAGTGGAAATAAGAGGCAATTTGAAATGGAACGACCATATAAAATCAGTCGTGGGTAAGGTACATGCCAGACTTAGATTTACTGAGATTTATTGGAAGAATTTTCAGCAAGTGTAGTCCATCAACAGAGGAAGTAGGATACAAAACTATTGCTCATCAGTGTGGGATCCATACCATGTGTCGTTGATAGAGGACAGAGAGAGGATCCAACAGAGAGCAGTGCGCTTCTTTATGGGCTCATTTATTAAGCATGAAAGCATCACAGAGATGATCACGAAACTCCATTGGTTGGTACTGCAAGGGAGACATTTTGTATCGCTTTACAAGCTTCTGTGAAAATTCCGATAACATACATTTCATGAAGAGTCAACTGATATAATGCTTTCTCCTACATATATATCATAAAATGACCACAAGAATGAGATTAGAGAAATTAGGGCCCACATGAAGGCATAGTAAGGTGTAATGGGAATCCATATTTGTGGACTTTTGGTAATTCATACAAACTAAATGGAACAGCTTCATCAGGATGAAATTTTTGAACTTGATGATGTCATGGCTTTGTGTCATCATCATCATCATCATCATCATCAACACGCAAGTTGCCCCCATGGTGTCACCTAAATACTTGCACCAGGCAGGCCAAACACGATCACAGCTGGGGTCTAACAGCAATCGTAATACCACCGCAATCATAATGAGTGTTGAAAAAAAGGTTAAACTTTGCACCCACATGTAGAAGTGTTTCCACCAGGGAGTTCATTTCTTCTATTGAACAAGCAGTGTAACATCTTCCAGTGGAATGGGCAAAAGAGATCAGACAAGATGTTTTACACATTTTTCTTTGAGCTCAGCCCCCACAGAGTAATACAAGGTTCATCTAAAAATTTTGGTGAATATCAAGAAATATATAAGGCTAGTTCGAAGTAATCACCGTTGGCTACAATACATGTCTGACATCGGTTGTACAGCTGTTGAAAACTGTCAGCAAACGCATCTTGTGGAATCGCTCAAAGCACTGAGATCATGTGTTGTTGGATCTCTGCAAACAGCTACAAAAATTTCCCAACAACAGTGCTTACACTGTCTGTGCTCTCAAAGCTGCCAATCGTCCCCAAGCATTGTTTGATGTTGTCTGGGACTGTGATTGTGGATGGTCGATCCAAATGTGGCTCATCCTCGACACATTCCTTTCTGCCTCTAAAGCATTTAAACCACTCACACACACTTTTTACTTACTGCTTCAACATCATACACATGCACTAACATCCCATGGGTCTCTGTCATTGTTTTGCCGAATTTGAAACAAAACTTGATGTTAATGTATTGCTCCATTTTTGCGCTCCATGTTGCTGTGACAAGAGTTCTCACACTGACCCTGTTAGCTTGGTCACTGTGTGTACCACTGCTTTGGGTAATAGGGGGCAATTGTTGACATGTTCCTCAATGTTTATGCATGGGGATCCTCATCCTCACCAGCACGGTTTGTAGAATACGGTACTATTCATCAAACTTTACAGATGCACCTTGTATTTCCTCGGCTGAACAGGCATCAATTTGGTCTACCTGAGAGGACCCTGAATTATTGATTTTACTTGCAGACAAAGGTAATTCCACCATTTTAATCTCAAAGGACAATTATGTAAATAAGATGAATGGTTTACTTTAGAATCCAGCATATAGTGTGTTATGTAAGGATCGCATAAAACAGAAGGCTGCTTCTCTGCTGAAGAAGAGCTCTTGACCTGAAAACACCATAAACAATTTGGTCTTGGTGTAGCCATTCCACCTATATTATATAGATTGCCAAAGATGGGGTCCCATTATACCTCATTGTTAGTAGTTTGGGTGCACCAAGTAACATTTTGGCAAACATTTTAGTGTTGATCCTCGGCCCTCATATAAGTAAATGCGAACACCATATTTCCAATTCCATAGATTTTATTCAGCACTTAAAACTTCTTTGTCTTGGTCCCTTTAATTTATTTGCGATGTAGTGTCTCTTTTTACTCAGGTATACAAAAATGTATGTTGGTCAGTTTTTCACAAAATTGGATTTATTAGTTATGTACCTTAAAGTTCCAGATTTTTCACTTGAGGTAAAGCTCTTAAATGAGTATGTTACAGCAGTTGCACCCCTCCCATAGCCCATGTTGGTAAAGGAGCTACAGGCTTTTTTGGTAGAAAAGTGGCATATTATCAAAAGTTCATTTCACATTGGCAAACCCTTTACATAAGTAAAGATGTTCCTTTTCAGTGTTCACCTACATGCAAATGAGCATTCAACATGTCTGGAACCATTAAATTACTTCAATGTGATCTTCTTCACCATTGTGGAAACATTCTCGTACCAGAAAACTCTTCACGACATTGAAGACATCATTTGGGGGCGGAGTCAGAGCTTCAACTGTTTCAACACATTTTAACAGGCTGTTTGGGGTCTTGCATTGTCATGTATAACCATCTGACCATACTGTCATTCCCTTACAGTGGTGGTGGATCCCGGCTAGAGATTGCTTATGAGCGTGCGAAGCTTGGAACTGAAATCAGCCCCCCCCAGGGGGCCCACAGTTCTTTTGTGGGTACGTGTGTGGCGCGCACGGGGCCCCGAGCCGGAGCAGCCTTTCTTCTGCCCCAGGCTGCTTCACTTTCCCTCCCGGTTTGTGCCTTCGCCCGGAGACGGGCGTATTTCGCAAGTTAAGGTGGTTTCTAGTTGTCATTTCTCTTATCGCTTGGTTCCTTCCTTTATTACCCTTTGTTTCTGTCTTTCTCTCCTTGTACTCTCCTAGCCTTCCACTCCTCCTCATTAGTCTACGCCTTGGCGTTTAAGACACTTCTTTCCTTCTTTCTCTTCACTTCCTCTATTCTTCTTCTTTCCTCCCTGTGCGTGTCTGAAGGCCGACCCACGCATTATCATGCATAGCAGGTGACGGGGTAACGCGTAATTCCCCGCCCCGGGTAGACAAGTAGGGCACGTACGTACCCCTGGTAAAGGCCAGGCCCAGGGAGGGGTGATTACCTGAGCTGGTACCTTCCGAACATGCCGATTGGTCCCTCCATCAGTTCTCGGGAGTTGTGACCTGAGGTGTGAACAATCACCTAAGGCGGGTAAGCCCTCGGAGAGGGCCCCCACTAGGAAGGAGCGCGCCATCGGAGACGCCGATAATCACGGGGGACACTTCCGCAATGACTTCCTTCTCTTCTTCAGTGACGTTGACCCAGAAACAAAAGATAGATTTGCCTCAGCAAAAGAAGACTCTGCCTAATGTACCGAAATTTCTTGTTGTCTCTCGCACCGACGGAAAAGATTTCAATTCTGTAAATCCTTTCGTCATTCAGAAAGGTGTTGATGCGATTCCTGGCCCTGTTAAAACCTGTTCGCGTCAGCGCAATGGCACATTGTTGCTGGAGGCGGACAGTGCATTCCAAGCCCAAAAGCTAATCCGGACTACGTTGTTGCACACGCTTCCAGTCAAGGTAGAAGCGCACTGCACACTCAACTCGTCACGGGGGGTAGTTTTTACGAGATCCCTTGACGAGTTGTCTGATGAAGACATCCAATCCTATATGTCCGAACAGGGTGTGACAGCTGTCCATAGGATGATGAAAAAGGTAGATAACCAGCTGACACCGACTCGTACTGTGTTTTTGACGTTTGACAGAGTTGACCTCCCGTCGAGGGTCAAAGCAGGGTATGAAGTGTTCTCCGTCCGCCCTTATGTACCTAACCCAACGCGCTGTTTTCAATGCCACCTATACAACCACACCCGTCAATCTTGCCCTAAAGCAGCAAAATGTGTCACTTGTGGTAGGGACGCCCATGAGGGGGATTGCCCACCTCCGTCCCCTCACTGCCTTAACTGCAACGGTGACCATGCGGCTTCCTCTCGAGACTGCCCTGTATATAAGAATGAAAAAGTCATCCAGCAAATATGGGTTACGGAAAAGGTATCAACATCTGCCGCTCGAAAGATGTTGGCGAGTCGAAAGCCCACTGTTCTCCCAGCGGGCACATACAGTAAGGTCCTCACCTCCACACGGCCTACTAAGGATTCCAGTACCCAGACCTGTGACTTCACTTTCGCTGACACAGTTGTGCGATCTGCCAGCCCAAAGATTGCCCGTTTCACGTCCCCGCTTCCTCCTCCTGCTGCTTCGAAAGTACAGTCTTCGTCAACCTCTAGTAAACCGCGGGCACCTAAACAAGATGCCCGGACCTTGAAAAAGGAACCCGTCCATGAGGATTTTCTGCATTCTCAGGCTTCCCAACCGTCAACTGCCTCTTCTCACCGTCAATATTCCAGAAGAGCCAACAAGAAAAAGAGTTCCTCACCTTCCCCGCCGAGGCGTGACCCATCCGTCACGCCGCCCAACAGTTGCCGGCCTCGGCCGTCATCTGTTTCACCAGGATGCTCCGTCTGCCGGGCACCCGGCCCTTTACCAGCGGTGGAAACTGCCCTTCCTGGTAAACTCAGGGAGGTGGCAGGCGCGTCGGTCGAACCTATGGACCACGACCTTTTGCCCCTAGACAGCGATAGCAGTGCTCCCTCGAAATCCAGACCTCAGCGGCCGTAGAGGTGACCCCGCTTGCTTGTTCATTTTTATCTTCATTTCTTATCTCATTTTTTATCATGGCGCTCCTTCAGTGGAATATTCGCGGCTTTCGTTCCAATCGGGAGGAGTTAAAACTACTCCTTCGATTGCACTGCCCGCTTCTAGTCTGTCTCCAAGAAACTAAGTTGCGTCCAAGTGATCGTGCAGACTTTCCACACTACACCTCTGTGCGTTTCGACCTGCCACCTGTGGAAGGTACCCCAGCCCATGGAGGGGTTCTGATGTTCATTCGAGACGACGTCTATTACCATCCCATTACATTACATACTCACCTACAGGCAGTTGCCATCCACATCACTCTATCCACATTTACCTTTTCCCTCTGTAATATCTATTCGCCGTCGTCATCTGCCCTTACTAGGGCAGATGTGCTACACCTTTCGTGTTGGTAGGCGACTTCAATGCCCACCACCCCCTATGGGGCTCTCCGGCACCTTGTCCGAGAGGCTCCCTTTTGGTGGACCTTCTCCAACACCTCAATCTTGTCTGCCTCAACACTGGTGCACCGACCTTCCTTTCTGACACAACCCATACTTACTCCCACATAGACTTTGCGATATGCACTCCTCAGCTTGCTGGTCGGTTTGAGTGGTATGCACTTTCTGACACATACTCGAGTGACCATTTCCCTTGTATCATCCACTTCCTGCATCATTCCCCATCTCCTCGTCCCACCAGTTGGAACATTTCTAAAGCCGACTGGGGGCTTTATTCTTCCATGGCTGTTTATCACGATCAGAATTTTCCCAGCTGTGACAGTCAGGTCGACTACCTCACAGAGGATATTCTCACCGCTGCCGAACATTCCATACCTCGTACCTCCTCTTCTGCACGTCGTGTTTCGGTCCCTTGGTGGACTGCAGCCTGCCGCGACGCGCTTAGAGCCCGGCGCCGTGCTTTACGCACCTTCCGCCGCCACCCAACCTTGGAGAATTGCATAAATTATAAACGAATCAGAGCGCAATGTCGGCGTATCTTAATCGAAAGCAAAAAATCTTGCTGGACTGCTTTTACTAGTTCTTTTAACCGTTTTACTCCCTCCACGGTTGTTTGGGGTGGCCTACGCTGTTTATCCGGCATCAAGGTCCACTCTCCGATTCCTGGCCTGACCGTGGAGAGCGCAGTCCTCGTGGACCCCGCTGATTATCCAACGCATTGGGCCGTTTCTTTGTGGAGGTTTCGAGCTCTGCCCATTACCACCCTGCCTTTCTCCCTCGCAAACAGGTAGAGGAGGCACAGCCGCCTTCCACTCTTTTAATCGTGAAAATTATAATGTCGCCTTCACCATGCAGGAGCTAGACCGTGCTCTCGCCCTGTCCCGATCTTCTGCTCCCGGTCCCGATTCCATCCATATTGAGATGCTGAAGTACCTCTCTCCTGCGGGCAAGTGTTTTCTTCTTAGTAGCTACAATCGCAGATGGACTGAAGGTCATGTTCCCACAAGTTGGCGTGAAGCCATTGTTGTTCCCATCCCCAAACCAGGGAAGGACAAACATCTTCCTTCCAGTTATCGCCCCATTTCTCTGACGAGCTGCGTCTGTAAGGTGATGGAACTCATGGTTAACGCTCGGTTGGTCTGGCTCCTCGAATCTCGCCGCCTCCTAACAAATGTCCAATGCGGGTTTTCGTCAACAACGCTCTGCTGCTGATCACCTCGTTACGTTGTCGACTTTCATTATGAATAACTTTCTAAAGAAGCGTCAAACAGTAGCAGTGTTCTTCGACTTGGAGAAGGCATACGATACCTGTTGGAGAGCGGGCATTCTCCACACATTGCACACATGGGGCCTTCGGGGCCGCCTCCCTCTTTTCATTCAAGCGTTTTTGGCGGATCGCAAGTTCCGGGTACGGGTGGGCTCTGTTTTGTCAGATACCTTTGGCCAGGAAAATGGGGTACCGCAGGGCTCCGTCTTGAGTGTGGCTCTCTTTGCCATTGTAATCAATCCGATCGTAGATTGCCTTTCAGCCGACGTTTCCGGATCCTTTCAGCCGACGTTTCCGGATCCCTTTTTCTAGACGATTTTGCAATTTATTGCAGCGCCCAGCGGACATGTCTCTTGGAGCGTTGTCTTCAACGCTGTCTTGACCGTCTATATTCCTGGAGTATCGCAAACGGCTTCCGATTCTCCACTGAGAAAACGGTGTGTATGAACTTCTGGAGATACAAGGAATTTCTTCCACCTTCTCTACGTCTCAGCCCTGTTGCTCTCCCTTTCGTGGAGAAAACGAAATTCTTGGGACTCATGTTGGATCGTAAACTTTGTTGGGCCACACACGTGTCCTACCTGGTTGCCCGTTGTGCCCGATCCCTTAATGTTCTTCGTGTCCTCAGTGGCACGTCATGGGGAGCGGATCGTACCATTCTGCTTCACCTTTACCAGGCCACTGTTCAGTTGAAGCTCGACTACGGAAGCCTTGTATACTCTTCTGCACGGCCGTCGATTCTCCGCTGTCTCAACTCTGTTCACCATCGGGGAATACTTCTGGCGACCGGTGCATTTTATACCAGCCCTGTTGAAAGTCTGTATGCCGAGGATGCTGTATTACCCTTGACCACTCGATGTGACATACTCTCGTGTCGGTACGCATGCCGCCTGCGGTCAATGCCCAACCATCCATCTTACCGGTTATTTTTTGACGACTCACTTGATCGCCAATATCAGTTGTCTGCTATAGCCTTGCTTCCACCTGGAGTTCGGTTTCGCCGCCTGCTACAGCGGCTCGATTTTAGCCTTCCTTCCACCTTTCGGTTGAGCGAAAGCCCATTGCCACCGTGGCATCAGGCCCAGGTTCACACTCACCTTGAACTTAGTTCGCTCCCCAAGGAGAGCACTCCGGATTTGGTATACCGCTCGAGGCTTGTCGAACTCCGTTCGAGGTTCGATAATGCCATATTTATTTACACTGATGGTTCCAAGAGCACTGCCGGTGTCGGATCTGCCTTCGTCGTCGGGGACAACCGTTTCCAATACAAGCTCCCTGACCGGTGCTCAAACTTCACGGCTGAGCTTTTTGCCCTCCACGAGGCCGTTTTGTATACCTGCCGCCACCGCGAACCTTTCTATGCCATATGTTCGGACTCCCTTAGTGCCCTGCAGAGTCTTAAGGACCCTTTCTCGAACCATCCTCTCGTGTATCGGATCCAACGCTCCCTCCAGTTGCTAGCAGATGACAGCTGTCATGTTTCTTTCCTGTGGGTCCCTGGCCACGTGGGTGTGTCCGGGAATGAGACCGCCGACATAGCAGCCAAGGCCACAGCTCTTTTGCCTCGCATGGCTACCTTTTGCGTCCAATCGGACGATATTCAACTGGCTCTTCGCCGGAGTATCATGTCGTCATGGCATAGTGCGTGGTTTTCACTGTACAACAATAAATGGAGAACTGTAAAACCGATCCCGACCGCTTGGATGACCTCCTCACGCCCCTCTCGGCGGGAGGAGGTCATCCTGGCCCGGTTGCGGATCGGTCACTGCCGTTTCAGCCACCGTCACTTGCTATCCGCCGACCCTGCACCGCTGTGCTCCTGCTGTGAACTGCTGACAGTGCGTCATGTTTTACTGTCTTGTGTTAATTTTAATCATCTCCGTGTAGCCCTTCACTTTCCGTCTACTCTGGAGGAAATTGTAGCTGATGACACACGAGCAGCTGCTCGGGTTTTGCATTTTATCAACTTGGCCAACTTATCGAAGGATATTTAACCCTTTTGTCTTTTATCTTTCGTTTTTAGCCTCTTCTTTATGTTCTAACTGGCAGTTACCGATTTTTTTTTTTTTTCCTGAGATCTAGTGAATCTGTGTTCTTGTCTGGGCGCTAATGACCGTAGAAGTTGTGTGCCCTTAAACCACATAAAAAGAAAAAAAATGAAATTGGTAAGAGACAGTATCAGAGCAGTTATTTTTCCAGCACTCTGTGGTAACCACTGCTGTCACAGTACTGAAAATGTACTGCATTATTGCCACATACTTTCTGTCCCCCTGCCCATGTGCATTCCAATCTAGCTACACATTCAATTTCTGGATAGGAAACTGTTAGATGCACAGTTACTGACATAATAAATGGCTTTTTAGAAGCAATGAAAATAAAGGTATGTAGGAGAATTGCTATAACAAGTAACACACAAGCTAAATAAAAATAAACCAGGCTTCTTATACTTAAAAAGGCAACTGCTCAGGGAAGCTGGCAGGGTATAGAAAAATCTTGAAGATCATATACTGAGAGGAAATATATAAATAACAAGCATTTTAAGGGAAAATAGTGGGTAAAAGTGGCAGTGTCAACACAGGAAAAAAAATACTTTAAGAACTTTCTCTGGTTGGTATTCCTTTACTATAAAAATTGTCTACAGTATTTTCACTATTATAGCTTTACCCTTAAAGTCATTATTAAATAGTATACCGCAAAAGACTATGTTTCAGTATATGTAAAATTAAAAAAATTATCTAAGGTGTACATATCACCATTTCATTTGACACTTTTTCACACACAAAAATCCCAATAAACCACTGTTCTTGCACACAATTTACATGTGAACTGACACAGTATCACAGTTATATATTTGCAGGTCATAACTTTGTGCCAACTACCTCAATTCACATGTAAACCGTGTACAGTATGTTATTGGGATTTGTTTTAATGGTATTAATATTGTTAACAGGCTCAGATGCAATGATGATATATGTACAATGAGAGGCAAAAATAGTGCAAAGTCAGAATAATTCAGAGTCCAGAAACAGAGCCTTACACATGCCCAAGTTCAGAAGTGTCTGTTCCCAACTCTAATACTTACTATGTGGAGTGTCAGCTTGGTGTTTTCATCAAATAGAAGCATTATAATAGTTAGGATGCAGTATATGTCCAGATTCATTGCAGATTTACTCACTGTATCATTTATTTCGAAAATCATTTGAGCACGTAAAAATGGTTGAAATGTAACAACTCTGCGTCACTGCAGTTACCTTGATGACAAGCATTTTACATCTGTTACAGTGGCTGAGTGGATAGGTTGACAGTTTACAAATGTAAAGGACAAGCTTGTGAATGTAACGAAAGTCAATTGTATTTTTTTTATTAAGTTAGCCATTTGGATGTAATAGATATTAAACCATAATTCCCCAGAAATTGTGGAGCTGTGGACTGTTCTAAGTTCCATACACTCTCAGAACATTCCATTTTGTAATAGTCTAATCTTTAAACTAACATACAAATAGTCATCATAAAAATATCGAAAACAGATGTATTTATTTGTAATTACTTTGACCTTTGAAGCAGACATGTTGCAGCTGATATGTTTCTCTCAGCTGAAAGCTATACACAAAGTGGCAGTCAAGGTAATTACAAATACAATTTTTTCAATATTGTGGCTAATACCATTTGTCTATCTGTTTAAACATTAGACCTTTTATAAGAATGCGGAGTGTAGAAAAGCCTACAAATGCACAATTTGTGGCGAATGAAGGTTTGAAATCTTATCTGCACAAGTCTAAATAAAATTCTTACCCCCAGGGGGCCCACAGTTCTTTTGTGGGTACGTGTGCGGCGCGCACGGGGCCCCGAGCCGGAGCAGCCTTTCTTCTGCCTCAGGCTGCTTCACTTTCCCTCCCGGTTTATGCCTTCGCCCGGAGACAGGCATATTTCATGAGCTACGGTGGTTCTTGTTGTCGTTTTTCTTCCTTCGTTCCTTCCTTTCTTACTCTTTGTTTCTGTCTTTCTCTCCTTGTACTCTCCTAGCCTTCTTCTCCTCCTCCTTAGTCTCCGCCTCGGCGTTTGAGACACTTCTTTCCTTCTTTCTCTTCACTTCCTCTATTCTTCTTCTTTCCTCCCTGTGCGTGTCTGAAGGCCGACCCACGCATTATCATGCGTAGCAGGTGACGGGGTAACGCGTAATTCCCCGCCCCGGGTAGACAAGTAGGGCACGTATGTACCCCCTGGTACAGGCCAGGCCCAGGGAGGGGTGATTACCCGAGCTGGTATCTTCCGAACGTGCCGATTGGTCCCTCCGTCAGTTCTCGGGAGGTGTGACCTGAGGTGTGAACAATCACCTAAGGCGGGTAGGCCCTCGGAAAGGGCCCCCACTAGGAAGGAGTGCGCCATCGGAGACGCCGGTAATCACGGGGGACACTTCCGCAATGACTTCCTTCTCTTCTTTAGTGACGTTGACCAAGAAACGTAAGTTAGATTCGCCTCAGCAAAAAAAGACTCTGCCTAATGTACCGAAATTTCTTGTTTTCTCTCGCACCGACGGAAAAGATTTCAATTCTGTCAATCCTTTCGTTATACAGAAAGGTGTAGATGCAATTGCTGGCCCTGTTAAAACCTGTTCACGTCAGCGCAATGGCACATTGTTGCTGGAAGTGGAAAGTGCCTTCCAAGCTCAGAAACTACTCCGGACTACACTGTTACACACGTTTCCTGTCAAGGTGGAAGCACATCGCACACTCAACTCGTCACGGGGGGTAGTCTTCACGAGATCCCTTGACGGGTTGTCTGATGAAGACATCCAATCCTATATGTCCGACCAGGGTGTGACAGCCGCCCATAGGGTAATGAGAAAGGTCGATAACCAGCTGAAACCGACTCGTACTGTGTTTTTGACGTTCGACAGAGTTGACCTCCCGTCGAAGGTCAAAGCAGGGTATGAAGTCATCTCCGTCCGCCCTTATGTACCTAACCCAACGCGCTGTTTTCAGTGCCACAGGTACAACCATACCCGTGAACATTGCCCAAATGCAGCAAAGTGTGTCACTTGTGGTAGGGACGCCCATGAGGGGGATTGCCCACCTCCGTCCCCTCACTGCCTAAACTGCAACAGTGACCATGCGGCTTCCTCTCGCGACTGCCCTGTATACAAGGATGAGAAGGTAAACCAGCATATTCGGGTTACAGAGAAGGTATCAACATCTGCCGCTCGAAAGTTGTTGGCGAGTCGAAAGCCCACTGTCCTCCCAGTGGGTACGTACAGTAAGGTCCTCACCTCCACTCGACCTACCAAGGATTCCAGTACCCAGACTTGTGACTTCACTTTCGCTGACACAGTTGTGCGATCCACCAGCCCGAAGATTGCCCGTTCCACGTCCCCGCTTCCTCCTGCTGCTTCTAAGGTACAGTCTTCGTCAACCTCTAGTAAACCGCGGGCACCTAAACAAGATGCCCGGACCTTGAAAAAGGAACCCGTCCGTGAGGATTTTCTGCGTTCTCAGGCTTCCCAACCGTCAACTGCCTCTTCCCGCCGTCACTCTTCGAGAAGAGCTGACAAGAAAAAGAGTTCCTCTCCTTCCCTGCTGAGGCGTGACCCATCCGTCACGCCGTCCAACAGTTGCCGGCCTCGGGCGTCTTCTGTTTCACCGGGTCGCTCCGTCTGCCGGGCACCCGGCCCTCTACCGGCGGTGGAAACTGCCCCTCCTGTTCAACTCAGTGAGGTGGCAGGCGCGTCGGTCGAACCTATGGACCACGACCCCTTTGCCCCTGGACAATGATAGCAGTGCTCCCTCGAAATCCGGTCCTCAGCGGCCGTCGAGGTGACCCCGCTTGCTAGTTGGTTTTTATCCTTATTTCTTCTCTCATTTTTATCATGGCGCTCCTTCAATGGAATATTCGCGGCATTCGTTCTAATCGGGAGGAGTTAAAACTACTCCTTCGATTGCACTGCCCGCTTCTAGTCTGCCTCCAGGAAACTAAGTTGTGTCCATGTGATCGTGCAGACTTCCCACACTACACCTCTGTGCGGTTCGACCTGCCACCCGTGGAAGGTGTCCCAGCCCATGGAGGGGTTCTGATGCTCCTTCGAGACGACGTCTATTTCCATCCCATTTCCTTGCACACTCACCTACAGGCAGTTGTCGTCCGCATCACTTTATCCACACTTACCTTTTCCCTCTGTAATATCTATTCGCCATCGTCATCTGCCCTTACTAGGGCAGATGTGCTACACCTTTCGTGTTGGTAGGCGACTTTAATGCCCACCACCCCCTATGGGGCTCTCCGGCACCTTGTCCGAGAGGCTCCCTTTTGGTGGACCTTCTCCAACACCTCGATCTTGTCTGCCTCAACACCGGTGCACCGACCTTCCTTTCCGACACGACACACACCTATTCCCATATAGACCTCGCAATATGCACTCCTCAGCTTGCCGGTCGGTTTGAGTGGTATGCACTTTCTGACACGTACTCAAGTGACCATTTCCCTTGTATCATCCACTTCCTGCATCATTCCCCATCTCCTCGTCCCACCAGTTGGAACATTTCTAAAGCCAACTGGGGGCTTTATTCTTCCGTGGCTGTTTTTCACGATCAGAATTTTCCCAGCTGTGACAGTCAGGTCGACTACCTAACAGAGGTTATTCTCACCGCTGCTAAACGTTCCATACCTCGTACATCCTCTTCTGCACGTCGTGTCCAGGTCCCTTGGTGGACTGCAGCCTGCCGCGACGCGCTTAGAGCCCGGCGCCGTGCTTTACGCACCTTCCGCCGCCACCCAACTTTGGAGAATTGCATACATTATAAACATATGAGAGCGCAATGTCGTCGTATCATAAATGACAGCAAGAAAGCTTGCTGGACTGCTTTTACTAGTTCTTTTAACCGTTTTACTCCCTCCATGGTTGTTTGGGATGGCCTACGCCGTTTATCCGGCATCAAGGTCCACTCCCCGATTCCTGGCCTGACCGTGAAGAACGCAGTCCTCGTGGACCCCGCTGCTGTTTCCAACGCATTGGGCCGTTTCTTTGCGGAGGTTTCGAGCTCTGCCCATTACCACCCTGCCTTTCTCCCTCGCAAACAGGTAGAGGAGGCACGACTGCCTTCTTTCCACTCTTCTAATCATGAAAATTATAACGTTGCCTTCACCATGCAGGAGCTAGACCGTGCTCTCGCCCTGTCTCGATCATCTGCTCCCAGGCCCGATTCTATTCATATTGAGATGCTGAGGGACCTCTCTCCTACGGGCAAGTGTTTTCTTCTTAGTACCTACAATCGCATATGGACCGAAGGTCATGTTCCCACAAGTTGGCGTGAAGCCATTGTTGTCCCCATCCCCAAACCAGGGAAGGACAAACATCTTCTTTCCAGTAATCGCCCCATTTCTCTGACGAGCTGCGTCTGTAAGGTGATGGAACGCGTGGTTAACGCTCGGTTGGTCTGGCTCCTCGAATCTCGCCGCCTCCTGACTAATATCCAATGCGGTTTTCGTCGACACCGCTCTGCTGCTGATCACCTCGTTACGTTGTCGACCTTCATTATGAATAGCTTTCTAAAGAAGCGTCAAACAGTAGCAGTGTTCTTCGACTTGGAGAAGGCATACGATACCTGTTGGAGAGCAGGCATTCTCCGCACATTGCACACATGGGGCCTTCGGGGCCGCCTTCCTCTCTTCATTCAAGCGTTTTTGGCAGATCGCAAGTTCCGGGTACGGGTGGGCTCTGTTTTGTCAGATACCTTTTGCCAGGAGAATGGGGTACCACAGGGCTCCGTCTTGAGTGTGGCGCTCTTTGCCATTGCAATCAATCCGATCGTGGATTGCCTTTCAGCCGACGTCTCCGGATCTCTTTTTGTTGACGATTTCACAATTTATTGTAGCTCCCAGCGGACGTGTATCTTGGAGCGTTCTCTTCAACGCTGTCTTGACCGTCTATATTCCTGGAGTATCGCAAACGGCTTCCGATTCTCCACTGAGTAAACTGTGTGTATAAACTTCTGGAGATACAAGGAATTTCTTCCACCTTCTCTACATCTCGGCCCTGTTGCTCTCCCTTTCGTGGAGACAACGAAATTCTTGGGACTCATGTTGGATCGTAAACTTTGCTGGTCCACACACGTGTCCTACCTGGCTGCCCGTTGTGCCCAATCCCTTAACGTTCTTCGTGTCCTCAGTGGCACGTCATGGGGAGCGGATCGTACCGTCCTGCTTCACCTTTACCAGGCCACTGTTCAGTCAAAGCTCGACTGTGGAAGCCTTGTATACTCTTCTGCACGGCCGTCGATTCTCTGCCGTCTCAACTCTATCCACCATCGGGGTTTACGTCTTGCGACCGGTGCATTTTATACCAGCCCTGTTGAAAGTCTGTATGCCGAGGCTGCTGTATTACCCTTGACCACTCGGCGTGACATACTCTTGTCTTGGTACGCATGCCGCCTGCAGTCGATGCCCAACCATCCATCTTACCGGTTATTTTTTGACGACTCACTCGATCACCAATATCAGTTGTCTGTGATTGCCTTGCTTCCACCTGGAGTTCGGTTTAGCCCCCTACTACAGCGGCTCGATTTTACCCTTCCTTCCATCTTTCGGTTGAGTGAAAGCCCATTGCCATCATGGCATCAGGCCCAGGTTCACACTCACCTCGAACTTAGTTCGCTCCCCAAGGAGAGCACTCCGGATTTGGTATACCGCTCGAGGCTTGTCGAACTCCGTTCGCGGTTCGATAATGCCATATTTATTTACACTGATGGTTCCAAGAGCACTGCCGGTGTCGGATCTGCCTTCATCGTCGGGGACAACCGTTTCCAATACAAGCTCCCTGACCGGTGCTCGAACTTCACGGCTGAGCTTTTTGCCCTCCACAAGGCCGTTTTGTACACCTGCCGCCACCGCGAACCTTTCTATGCCATATGTTCGGACTCCCTTAGTGCCCTGCAGAGTCTTAAGGACCCTTTCTCTAACCATCCTCTCGTGTATCAGATCCAACGCTCCCTCCTGTTGCTAGCTGATGACAGCTGTCACGTTTCTTTCCAGTGGGTCCCTGACCACGTGGGAGTGCCCGGGAATGAGACCGCCGACATAGCAGCCAAGGCCGCAGCTATTTTGCCTCGCATGGCTACCTTTGCGTCCCATCGGACGATATTCAACGGGCTCTTCGCCGGAGTATCTTGTCGCAATGGCACAGTGCGTGGTTTTCAATGTACAACAATAAATAGAGAACTGTAAAACCGATCCCGACCGCTTGGAGGACCTCCTCACGCCCCTCTCGGCGAGAGGAGGTCATCCTGGCCCGTTTGCGGATCAGTCACTGCCGTTTCAGCCACCGTCACTTGCTCTCTGTCGACCCTGCACCGCTGTGCTCCTGCGGTGAACTGCTGACGGTGCGACATGTTTGACTGACTTGTGTTAATTTTCATCATCGTCGTGTAGCCCTTCACTTGCCGTCTACTCTGGAGGAAATTTTAGCTGATGACACATGAGCAGCTGCTCGAGTTTTGCGGTTTATCAACTTGGCCAACTTATCCAAGGATATTTAACCCTTTTCATTGTCCTTTATCTTTCGTTTTTAGCCTCTTGTTGATGTTCTGACAGTCACCTTTTTTCTTTGCGATCATAGCGAATCTATGTTCTTGGCTGGGCGCTAATGACCATAGAAGTTGTGCGCCCTAAAACCACCCAAAAAAAAAAAAAAATTCTTGCAAATTACTTTTGACATCAGTTGGATTCAAAAACACATCCATTGTGTTTGTAATGTCCTACTCAGCCATTGAAACCGATTTGAAACACTCATTGTTGTAGTAATTGTACTGACATGGAGTTGTTACATTTCACCTATTTCTATATGCTCGACTAATGATTTTCAAAAGAAATGGTACAATGAGCTAAACTGCAATGAACATCGACATATACTGCATCCTTACTATTATACTGTTTCTATTTGATGACGGAAACACCAAGATGAAGTTCCACATACCCCTAGAGTTGGGAACACTGACACTTCTGAACAATGGCATGCACAAGGCTCTGTTATTGAAATCTCAAATTATTAAATCTGGTCAATCTTTTCACCTCTCATTGTACACATTAGAAGATTTTAAAATTTGATATGTGGTGAACCACAGTCATTTTTAGTATACTACCTGATGTCCTTAAGGTGAAAGTTACAATAGTGAATTCACACAACTTCTAGTCTGTCATGGATATGATCTCTTTTAAAAAAGTTAGGTGAAAATCTGTAGAGGACTCTGGAATACCAAAAGTATTGAGTGATATAAAATGAAGTTAAAGACCAAACAAAGTGGTTGGAGCTGCAGCAGTTAACCATCACATTATTGTGATTAATTGTGCCACAATAAACAATGTAAGATTATCAAATGTATGTAAAATACAAATTTAGAATTATATTTTGATTTGTGAAAGTCCATATAAATTTTAAAAATGTTTTTATATACAACCATAGGGCTTAAGTACCAATATATCCGATAATTGTTTCAAACAGCACACATTTGTGATGCAAGACGAATCAACATCATGTAGATGGTGTCATCTTTATGTTAGAAGAGATGGGGCCCCTCCACGCCCACACCGATGTGGTGACCAACTCAAAAGTTCTACTGTCACCTCCGTGTTTGGTTAGTTTTGCCAAGGAGGATCATGGGATGTGGGAACTGCGATGTTGTCCATACATGTGTGCACGATCACCCATTAATACGGTGCATCAGGAGATAGAATTGGTCAAAAGGTAAGCAAAGGGTAAAGGTATGTAAGGGCAGAGGGGAAAAAGTGCCAAGGGAAAAAACCTCTGCGACAGTGTGAGGAGGGGGGGGGGGGGGTTGCAAGGACAGTAGCGGTATCATGTTAACTGCGAAAGCTCATGTAACGTTGGGTTATGTTAGTAATGGGTATCGTGCATCGGATACCGTTGTCAGTGCTAATGATGGTCATAAAGAGATCAGTCCGGTGAATATGGCAGCAACCTTTGCTACATTGGCCCACTCTGCCACACCTTCCCAGGTGCGGCAGTGTGCCACGGTGTTCTGATGCACCTTCTCTTCCAGCGGCAGCCTCCATCCTCAGCTCGCATAAGTGCGTGCGAAGATGTTCCTGTCGCTGGTCATCACTGCATGGCACTTCCGACCTTCAGTGATGCTCCTTCCATCACGGTCTTGAAGTCTTCTATCGCCTTCATCTGCTCAGGCGTCAGCTTGGCGGCTGCTATAAACTGCGGTCCTAGAACTGCAGGAGCGCCTGTCGTCTCGGAAGTGGTTGCCCCAGAGTGCTGTGCCGCATCCACAACTTCATCCTCCCAGGTGTTGCGCGCCAGTTCGGCGTGCAGTTGCCGAAGTTGTCGGCAGGCCCTCTGTCTCGGCAGCGAGCTCACCCTGGAAGGCCGCCCTCTCAGCTGCCATGGCGGCTTTGAAACTCGCTGCTGCCTCTTCCGCAGTATCGCTTAGGTCCGCGCCGGTCCGTGTCGTCTTCTTTGGGGCAGGTTGCGCTGGCCCTCTTTCCATTCTCGGCCGGTCCGCGCTACTGTTGGAGTATTCCGGCCGATCACGGGCGGCAGCCTCTCGATGTCATCGTCGCCTGCGTCTCTACCGACGTAGTGGTGCCACAGCAGCGTCCTCCATGCCGCTACCGGTTTGGATGCGGTTTGAAAAGACTGGACAGCCTCGCCATTTGGGGACATGGGGCCCGCCACATCGAGCACATAAAGGCACGTCTTCTGGTCGCCCACCACAAATGCGACTCTCATGCTCGCCTGAGCACTTTACGCACCTTGCGGCATTGCGACAGTACTTCACAACATGTCCTTCTCTCTGGCATCTGTAGCACTGAGGCTTACAGTCCAGGTCGGGTGGGAGAGCTTCCACTTTCGTAGGGAAACCCAGGATCCTCTGCAGTTCAAAGATCTTCTCTGGGTCATCTGCTGCTGGGACGACCATTATAAACAGGGGTGGCCTCTTTGTGTTCGTCCGATTGTGTAACCGGACGACCGCGCCGCCGAACCCTACTCGCTGTAGTCCTTCCTTGACGGCAGCCTCGTCCAGTAACCAGGGCAGCTCCCTCAGGAGTTCCTTGACGTGCTTCTCACATCGCTTCGGCGGCATGATCTTCTTTTGTGGGGGCTCCGCGACGATGTGAGGAGCCACAACGTCTTGGAGAACCCTGCAGTCTTCCATGCTCGCCGCTAGCAGCTTGATGGTGCCGTCAGAATCCAAGGATTCAACAGCAACCTCATGCTGGCAGCAGTCTCCAATCCAATCGTACAGGTCAATCCATCCTGTGTGCGCTGAATGTACACAGGAGGAATGATTGCATGATCCTCTTCTGTCTGCTGCTTCTTCTTTCTTTCTTTCTTTCTTTCTTTCTTTCTTGGCATTGGGTTCAGATTCCTGAACATCTGGCACCTGCTTCTCGCCCTCTTTCTTCCGTTGGCCTCCTCTTCTGCCTATGTTGTGGCGCACAAAAAGACGACGACAATTTGCTTCTGTCGTAAAAACGACACACGACAATTTGCTCTGCGCTTGCCACAACACAGGCTCTCCTAATGGCACTCTAATGCAGCACAAGCTCGGTACCGCGCTCCGCAATAATGCACTTGCTATCGCTGCTGTGAATGCTAATGCAATGTTCACTGCAATCAAAGTTATAGAGACAACTCTGCCAACTGTAAAGATAACAATCGCTCTGGCATGAGCACTTGAGTATGGATGAGGAGTCATACCAATCCTGGGAGTTGTAGGACTTACCTTAGGGGGAAAAGGAAAGGTAAACAAACATCCACACACACACATACACACAAACACAGAAATTTGTAAAAAGCAAAGATTATGGACAGAGATTCCAGTCTAGGCTCTGTCCAGAGAACAGAGGCAAAGATGTTATCAAATGGAGGGCAGGAATTTGAATTTAGCAGAGGTTGAGACCGAGTGGGCAACGGGAAGAGTGAATATGTTGAAGGACAAGTTCCCATCTCCGGAGTTATGAAAGGTTGTTATCGGTGGGAAGTATCCAGATAACCTGGGTGGTGTGCCAGGATGTGCTGGCCGTGCACTGAGGTATGCTTAGCCACAGGGTGATCCTCATTACCAAACAAACACTGTCTGCCTATGTCCGTTCATGAGAATGGACAGTTTGTTGCTGGTCATTTCCACATATAAGGCTTCAACAGTGCAAGCATGTCAGTTGGTAAATCACATGGGTGCTATCACAAGTGGCTCTGCCCTTAATCATGTATAACTTATGGGTTACGGGACTGTAGTAAGTGGTGGTGGGAATGTCCATAGGGCAGGTTTTACACCAGGTGCGGTTACATGGGTAGGAGCCAGAGGGTAGGGAACGTGGTTTGGGGATTTCATAGGAATGGACTAGGAGATTACGAAGGTTAAGTGGGTAGCAGAAAGACACTCTTGATGGAGTGGGAAGAATGTCATGAAGGATGGATCTCATTCAGAGTCCGATCCAGTCGCAGAAAGTATCCGGTGACAAGAGGGGCACTTTTGGGGTGGTTCTGTGGAAGGTTCTGGTTTTGGGGGGATGAGGAAGTGGCCCTGGCAATTTGCTTCTGTGCCAGATCAGGAGGACGCAATGTGAAAGCTGTTATTAGGTTATTGGTGTACTGGTTCAGGGGTTCAGGACTGGAGCAGACTCGTTTGCCATGAAGACCTAAGCTGTAGGGAAGGGAACGTTTGATGTGGAATGGATGGCAGCTGTCATAATGGAGGTACAGTTGTTTATTGGTGGGTTTGATGTGGACAGATGTGTGAAGCTGGCCGTTGAACAGATGGAGGTCGACATCGAGGAAAGTGGCATGGGATTTGGAATAGGATCAGGTGAATCTGATGGAACCAAGAGTTGAGGTTGCAGAGGAAATTCTGGAGTTCTTCGTCACTGTGAATCCATATCATGAAGATAGTCATCAATAAATCAATACCAAAGTTTGGGTTGACAGGCTTGGTTATCAAAGGCGGCTTCCTCAGCTTCCCATAAATAAGTTGGCGTATGAGGGGTGCCATCCTGGTTCCCATGGCTGTTCCCTTTAGTTGTTGGTACGTCTGGCCCTCAAATGTGAGGAAGTTGTGGGTTAGGATGAAGCTGGCTATGGTGATAAGGAAAGAGGTTTTAGGTAGGGTTGCAGGTGGTTGGTGTGAAAGGAAATACTCCATCACAGTGAGAACCCGGGCATGCGCGATGTTTGTGTATAAGGAAGTAGCATCAATGGTTACAAGGATGGTTTCAGGAGGCAATAGATTGGGTAAGGATTTCAGGCGGCCGAGAAAGTGGTTATTAGAGGTCTGCATCTCGCTCGGTTGCTCGCTCGAATCGCGTGGTTCATGTCGTTCTATGACAGTCCGACAGGTGTCGGTACTGCAGCTAGCGGTAAGACGTGTGGCTGCGCTCGACTTCCTCCATGCTCGTTCGAGCGGCGCACGCACGACCGGCCCGATCGTCCACACTGCCCGCTCGCCACTCGGTCGCTCACCGCAGCGCCACTCGAGTCCAAGGCGAGTGTCGGGGGCAAACTAGACGCTACAGAATACATCCTGACTGCGAAATTTGGAATTGTTTCCTTTCCCGGGTTGTTCGAATGCTGTTCTTTCGATCCAGTTGAACTAGCTATACACTTTCGCGTTTTGTACTTTACCATACAAGTTATTATACGTGATTGACATAAAGTATCTGTGCTAAGATCATTTACTAAATGAGTTTTCCATGATTTTTCCTCCTTTCGTGTTCCCATTTTGTGGACTGTTAGTTCCTGTTCAGTGGTAGGTGTTACTTGCCATCTTAATGAGCAAATGATTGTATTTTATATCCATTCCTCTTCTCACTCTCAAGTCATGGAATACTTTGTCCGTCTTTTATATTGATATTAAATACACGATATTGATGCACACATGTTAGGTTAGTTTTGTGCATCTCTCTCTCAGTTGCACCCCGTTAATATATATTCCTGTAGCATTTTGGCACTGTGCGTGGTTGCTGCGCCTCTACCTTTTCCGAGTGAGTCCTTAACGGGAATTTCTCCATTTGCAACATTCATATATTCCCCACTGCCACTGTCGTAAAGAACGCATGCAAGGTTTTGTGCAGTATGTAGGATCCACGCTTTCTTCCGTTGTCAGTCAGTCATGCCGGTCTAATGCTAATATATCCTGCACTTGTTTTAAATCCTCTTATTCCAACAGTTTACTTTACACAGCTGTACGAATTTATGGTGCTCCTGCTGTTTCAGTGATATCTGTGTTATATTTATTTAGGGCCGTCTTAAGACTGTCACCCGTGTGCATGTTTTCGGAATGGCTGGACTGTGAAATTCGCGAGGCTCAGTCCACCAATGAGGTGGACGTTTATTTAGCACGAATTGATGGTGATGACGACGATCTGCTTGAATGGCAGAAACGCAACAGTACTCTCTTTCCGAAGCCTAGCTGCATTGGCAAACAGTATTTTGTGTGCCCGCCTCAAATGCACCTAGCGAACGCATTTTCAGTACGGCAGGGAACCTATTCTCTGATAGAACTCGACTCGATCTACAACGTGCCAATGATATTTTAACAATACATTGCAATTACAATGCCACTAACGAATAGTTTGGGGATAATGTTACTTTTCACTATATACTTTGTTGTACGTAATTTTCACTTTTGTACATTTCAATAAAAACGTTGTTCGTTCCGTAGTTTCTCTTTAGATCCTTTACATTACTTTCAAATGTTGTAGTTAGTGAAAACAACCTTTTTGTCTCGTTTGCGGTGTAATGATATTGCGGTTACATGCTACTATGCAGGAATACACGTCTACAGCATAACTGATCTTAGTTCCTTTAGTTTGCGGGACTGTGTCAGACACAACAGTAGCCCACACCTCAGAGCCATAGAGCTGCTGCCGTAGCGACTGACAAGGAAATCTATCCAAGTGTCAGATTTTTATAAAATTTGGATTTGTTATAATACATGAAAAACTATGGACCCGTTTTTTTAATCTAAGTTGAATGTATGAAATTTGTCTTTTATCAAAAGATACTTTCATACCAAAAATCATTAAAATTGCTTCACCAATCTCTAAGTTAACGCCATTTTTCTATTTTAGCCCAATTTTGGAGGGACTGTTTCACCCCTTAAATATGTTTACCCGCCGCTAAAAAAATTACATGTCCCATTGTTTTTCATATATTATAAAATATGCAAATTTCATAAAAACGGAGAGTGACTTCGGTAGGATTCCTTGTGAGTACAGCGGCAGCGCCACGCTGTGCGGCCTCTGCCCGCCCCGCCCCGCGTAGCCTCTTTCGAGTGTCAATACGCTCGCTGCAAGCGCACACACTCGCCGCGCCACTGCCGAGCATCGCGCACTCGACAGAGTACGAGCGAGCGAAACTGGCGATTTGCAGACCTCTAGTGGTTATGTCTTTGTTGAAGGATGAGATACTGCACATAATGTGTTGAAGGTGTTGGTCTATGTAGGCAGAGCTTCGTTCTGTGGGGGCTTGGTAACCGGCCACAATGTGATGGCCTGGATGATTAGGTATGTGAATTTTAGTAAGTAGGTAGAAGGTGGGGGGTGCGGGATGTCGGTGCAGTCATGAGGTTGATGAACTCGGGTGAAAAGTTTTGTAGGGGTCTCGCTGTGATGGAGGATGGAAGTGTTCCAGGCAGGGTTCAATTTGAATGATGTCTTGGGGAGCTTCATCATTAGGAGTAGGATTATATTTTTTCTTTATTTTTCTTTTTTTGTGGCGAAGTGATATCTCCAGCAAAGACTAAGAGTATAGGACAGTAAATCTTTGACAAGGGCTCTTTGGTTGAATTTGGGAGTAGGGCTAAAGGTGAGGCATTTGGATAGGACAGAGGTTTCAGATTGAAAGAGGTGTTTAGAAGAGAGGTTGACTACGGTATTGGGATGTTGTGGTTCTGGATTATGTGGATTAGGATTTAGAGGTTTGGGTGGGGAGAGGATCTGGAAGTGGGAGACTGAGTAGACGGGAGATACTGGGTTTCTATGCAATAAGAGGAGCTTGAGATTTGTTGGAGAGGTTGTTGAGGGAGTGTGTATTGCCTTTCTGTAGGTGGGTAACCAGGAGATTGGATAGTTTTTTTGACGTGGAGGGTGGCATGCTGTTCTAATAAGCGGTTGGCCTGTAGGAGGAAGTTCTGAACTGTAGGTGTGGACATGGGAGTGGAAAGGTTGAGGATTTTGATTAGGGATAGGAATCAACAGGTGTGTTCATTGGTGGAGTTGATGTATAGGTTAAGTATTAGGTTGTTGAGAGTTGCGGACTGTTCTGTTTGGAATTGGTATAAGGCATGTTACATATTACTTACATTTTTATAATTTTCCATCCAAAATATTTCCAAAAAGCCAGTGCAATTTGTTTCTAATTTCTTTTACTTTTCTGGCATTTTGGAAGACCTTTTCACAAAAATTTATATATTTGCAGGGCGCATTTGGAAATAATGATACCAATACCAATAATGATCACTCATGATAATTATGATTCATGTTTTTCATAATTTTTTTTTTTTTTTTTATTTCTTTGTAGAAAGGTATTTTCATCGGATATCTTCATCCCTAGATGAAATTTCAACCTCGGACCATTCTTCGAACCTCCATTAAATGACTTACAGCAAAGCAGTATGACAGTAGAGCCATATAAAGATTTACATCTTTATACATGTGTACCAAAAATTAAAATAAATTTAAAACAAAAAATAATCAATATTAAATCATGAACAACTTCTGCTTTTAAATTTTTATTTATTTTTTTCCGACTCATAATAGCTGAGATGGAGCAGTGTTGCCCTCTAGTGGTGTCCTATTATGCCACCAGAGAGTTTCTCGTCACTAGCAGCCAGAAAATACGTAACAGTTGGTGCTGATCGGTTGAATGGTATGACCTGAAACCTGGGAACATGTTACATACAGACAGTATCGAATTGCCACTATTTTGCAACTATCTCCGAAATAGTGTGAAATATAGGGAAAAATAAATAAATAATAAAAAATAAAATAAAATAAAAACTGTGAGAGAGGATAGTTTTTTCTTTATTCAATTTTCATCTCAGATGAACTGTTAATGTGGTGTTTGCAATTAAATTTTGAGCTGTCAAAGAGCCATCAAAAACGACTTAGTTTTACTGTTAACTAACCTACAGTATACATCAAAAGTCATTCATGGGCTTTGAGAAATTGTCTGAGACACACATTGTTTTTCTGAAACATCGAAGATTTTAATTGAAAATCTCTACCATTTTTTAGCTTTATTTTAACATTGATAATATTAAAGTAAAATGTTTTTTTTTTTTTTTAATTAGCTTTACTGAAATAATACTTACCAGATAATTATGACTCTCAGATATTTGATTCAGTGCTCCATTTGTAAAAGTTACTAATACATCATCATAGAGCAATGAGATGGTCATGGAATTTTTTTTTTATCTCAATTACTATCATCATCGTCATCTAAGTTGTTATATGAAAAATACTGCTGGGTTTCCCCAATGTGAAAGTACTTTTACCAGTAACAAAATATATCCACAACCATTATAGAATTTGTTCTGTCTCAGGTATTGACATTGTAAGAAATATGGCCTTTATATAATCACTAAAAAATAAAACTACATTTCTGTAGGTATGTTACACTACTGTGATAAAGAACACTTTTCTGAAAATGGATAATTCCTGCCTCGTAAATTTTTGTTCTATTTTGGATCAAAATAATTTAGTTATATTGTGTATTTCTCTTTTTTTCCAGTTTCCAAAATTCATATTTGACTGCCTGATTCTATCTGTTTGTTCTGCTGCTGGGCAGCTCTTCATTTTCTTCACAATATCAACATTTGGACCTGTGATATTTGCAATAATTATGACTATACGACAGGTAGGGAAGTTTTTATTTTGTTTTAAATGTATCACTATTTTTATTGTGCCAAATATTTATAATAATTATTGTTCTCCTCAGTACATAACAGGTTAATTGCACCATATTCAGCTCTTTCACTCTATTAACTGTGTTTAAAATGCAATTAGTTAATAAATGAATTCATTTATGAAAGCATGTGAAAAGCTAAAACCAAGAGAACCCATGTGACAGTTTGTAGTGGTGGTGAGGGAGGGATTGCTAACTGGGAGATTATGAAGTAATTTTAATACTTTTGAAGAAAAATGGCAACTTTTAAGCCATCAGAAGGTTCCAATTCCAACTCTGTAAAAAACTTATTTTACTAAAATGCTGACAAGGAAAGTACATGGGCTCGAACAAACATATCTGTATGAACGTTTGGTTACAGGATCTCTACATACACCTAAAAGTGCTGGTGGGTGTCGTTTTTCTGCAAATCTCTGCAACCATGCTCTAGATAGCACTGTAGATGTAATTGTAGATGCCATACATACTGCAGATATCTTAACTATAACTTATGTAATAATCATCGTACATGTTCTCTAGTGAATTGTCATCAAACACTGTGATGATAGTTGCAACTTTAACCTTCTTCCCGAAAGACTGTTGGTATTCACTGCCACTGCTTCCATCGCCTCTTCCCACACTTACCGTAGCACTACCGCTTGCAATGAGTTGTTCGTCATTATCATTCCTATTATCATTATTATGACTTTGTAACAACAGTATCTAACTTATGCTCATATTTCTGTACCATAACAGGTACGAGAAAACATGCAAATGATTCATCTTCTACACTAGTACCATCTTCACAAAGAAGGGTTCTTCATAACTTCATCTCGACTAATTGCAATACATTAGCAGGGTTGATTAGCAATCGCCGCCCCATCTGACGCTTCACTACACAAATAACATAACAAAACGCAACTTCGGAGGCACACTGCACCGTCCCTACTGGCGAAACGACAGGTCAAAGTGCAATGCGGCATGGCACACGCAGACGCCTCTAATGGACGACTGCAGAGTTTTGCAGATGCGGAAGTATCACTAGTGCCATCATATGATTTTGGTGTATATGAGTTTGTTGGAGCCCAAGTACTTTCCTTGTGAGTATTACACTATTGTCTTGAAAGGAAAACACCTGATAATTTTACATTTGTCCTTTCTCTTGGGCATGGGCATTCTTCGTTTAAATGATTTCCAAAAACTAGGGAGTCTCTCTCTCTCTCTCTCTCTCTCTCTCTCTCTCTCTCTCTCTCTCTCTCTCTCTCTCTCTCTCTCTCTCTCTCTCAAACACACACACACACACACACACACACACCTCGGCCACACAGTTGGTATAATGTGTTTGTGTTAGGTCATTTCATTCTTTCACCAGCATGCTTGAAAACCAATACTGTTGGATGGTTGTTGGTGCTGGTAAGCCGGCCCATTTGCCAAGTATCCACTCATTTAAAGAGCTCCTTCACCTGCAGAGTTTGATATGGTCGAGTCTTGTCCTCCATAAAAATGTAGTTGGTACCAAATTCACACTTGAAGAGACACACATTGGGGAGGAGTATATTGTCACAATCATGTGTTATGTTCAAAGATTTCCAATGGTGCCAAGAACATTGGTACTAGACCAACGAGGATTAGGGTTGCATGCTCTTGTCATACGATAGCCCATTCAGTCTGCATAGTGATTCTGGACATCTCCTCATATGGTGAGGCATCCTAATATTTGAACAAGGACAATCACTGATCAATTTTACTATGATGTAATTGTTCCCCATTTGTGTCATTCCAGGGGTGCATTGGCCCTGGTCCATTTTTATGGGTGACAATGAAATATCACATTGAACAGTGAAGGTGGAATAGCTCTTGGAACAAGATGATATCCTTTCAAATGGCTGGCCTGCCTTTTCCTCCAGACATAAATTCCATTGATCATGTGTAAGATATGTTTGGAGGGAGGGGGGAGGTTTGGGAATATTACAGTATGACCAGAGATATGAAAAACCCTACTGCATTAATTCCTTACCAATTTTATATACAGCATGAAGGGCCATTTCAAAGCCTGTATTGCTGTGTGGTGAACACACATGACCCCCATGCAATAATGTCCAGGGGGCCATCACAGACAGCAGTGACTTTAGTGTAATTACTGCATTTGAGCAGAAGTGGCATTTCTGTTTGTCTCACTGCAGATTGCTTCCAGTTATCACCTCTACTATACTTTAGCAGTTACTCCTATATGTGGTCTAATGTTCATTGATCTATGTTATTTTCATCCTTTAGTTCTGTGCAGTTTATTTAAATTAACTTTATTTTGCCTCTCTGTGTGTCAGTGACAGCATTCACACATCACTTTGGTACTGAGACTCGTGGGCAGTGTAAGCCATGGCAATGGCTGTTATGCCACCAGTTCAATTAGCAACAGATGACATCAGTCAGTGACAGATAGGTCTCTACCAGTTGCAGTACTCTATCATCAAAATGACAAGGGTGGTCTCCTTCAGAGAGAAGGGGGTGATATTACTGTTATAATGAATTTTACCCTTCAAGCAACAGATTTAATCATATGACAGATCCATCTCCCTCAGCCGGGTCATTTTGCCATATCTTATCTCATTCAAGTGTTACTAATACACTTTTCTTGCATTTTGTCAGTCAGAATTCATCTGCGCAGTTGCCTGTAAGAGTTTTTATCAACACTATTGTGTGTAAATTAACACTTATTAGACTTTTTCATGTTTGTAGTATAAGCAATCTTGTAACACAGTAATGTTAAATTACTTGTGTAATCTTTTTTTTTTTTGCAGGGCCTCGCCATCTTACTGTCGTGCATTATTTATCAACATCATATTACTGCTCTTGGAATTATAGGAGTATTTGTAGTTTTTATATCAATTTTCTTGCGAGTGTACTGTAACCAGAGGATACGTGCAATCAGGAAGAAGACCCAACTGACAGCTGGGATTAAGGTGTAAACTGACCATGAACTCAGTTTTTCATTGCATCCAAATTCCTTTCAAGTGTATTTTATTTATAAAATTAGTTATTGAAATTATGTAGCAACCAATGCTGATTATTTTCTAAGACATTTTTAGAAGTGTTCTCAAGTGGCAGAGTGGTTGATTCAGTTTGTGTGACAATGTAGCACAAATTAATCTAATAGATAGAAATAATACAGATGACTAGAATCGCTATTTGTGATAATAGAAACAAAGATGCTGTGATTAATGGAGATGAAAAAGAAGTTGAGTGTATCACTATCTTTTCTTCTCTGCTATTTGTTAATTCCCTTGTTGTCGATGAGACATTAAACCATTGCAGAAAAGACAAATTAATAATGGCCAAGAGTTGACAAAGCTGTCTTTTAAATTAAAAGTTTATTAATCTTTGAAATTAATAATTATTTTTCATCTAATGTGCAATACTGATAGTAAATCAAAGGACCACTCAGTGAGTGCAAGAATGTTAAGTTTTATCTTATTTGTTCTGGAGTAGAAACCAAACTCAATACACCTATTTTTGGTTTTGCAAATACAAAACCTGCTATGCATTTTAATAAATATAACCCGTCTGTTATATAATCTTCCCATTTTCTGTGTGTTTGAGTTCCATGGGTGTTTCACAGTTATAACATATTCATTTTTGCCCTCATTCACCATTGTTTCTTTCATGCTGAGCATAAAGGTCAACAGCAACTGAAATGCTGTAACTCTCAAATGGCCCACTTCATTGCAAACTACTGTATTGTACTGAGACGCAGCACACTATTTCTTGCAACAATAAATGTGCTAACATTTTATTGAGTTTGAAGGGAGATGCTCTTACTTTTTATATGTTGAAATAGTTGTATGAGGCTGCCATCTAAAAAATTCCCTGCCATAGACGTTACAATGTCATAACTACAGTGGCTACTGATTTACAGACTCACTTCAGAATACCCTCATAAAATTATGTAAGACCCAGGAACAGATCATTCACACACCTGTATGTTACTGCAATGAATATTCATGTAGCCTTAAGCAAAAGTTATTGAATATTCTCTTATTTAAAATGGTGAAGACGATTTTGGAAGGAGATAATGGAATTTTTATTATTACTTTATTTTATTTATTTATTTATTTTTTAAAAGAGGTGGGGCAATTAATCAGGATGCCACAAAGTTTTACAACATACCCGATGCACTTATCAGTCTGTGAGCCATTCTAATCGAAATTAATAAAGCCATAAACTGATCAAATAAGTTATGAAGCTATTAGTTAGTTAGTTAAGAACTGCTTAGTGTTATTGTGGCTCATATTAATCGTATGAAGTTACATATGGTGAATTGCATACAGAGGTGTACAGTCCACACACCCTGAGCCATTCTCACACACTGGCATGTATTACACTCTAAAATTCAGCAATAAATGAGTACATTGAGCCTTAATTGTCTCAACTTTTATTCTGTAAATAAATTCAGCAATATTAAAAGTTAAGAAAAATAGCTTGTTATGAAGGAAAATTTGCAAGTTACTTTCTGCATTGGCAAACACTAATGTGAAGATAATTTATGTAATTTAAAATACCTCTAGCATTCCAAGTTCCGGTGTTGCACGATGAAACTGTTGTGTAGCAAATTCGTCACTGTAGGTGCATGTGTGGAGTTGGTAGACATTTCACATGTACACCATCCACTGAAACCATAACAACCTACCACTATACTAATAGAGAGGGTCAGTACTTTTACTACATTAGGCCTAACAAAAAGAATTTTGCTTGAAGTCAGTTGACAAAAATAAATTGTTAATGATAATATGTAGAAGAAACTTGAAAATGTCTTAGTATAATGTCAGAGATTACAGGACAATTCTTTTCACAGAGAGACCTTATCCATTGAATTATACCCACATTACCACCAAGCAGGATGGCTAAGGCTTATTAGTGCGTACTTTTTGGCTTGAAGGTTTGATATGTCAGAATTTTGTGGGGAAAAAAAATCCATAAGTAAAGAAAATTCTATTATTGTGTGTCTGAATGTCTCCAGAAAACATTTTGTGTCTGTAGCTGTATTTTATTAATAACTAATCAAAATCTATTGAAATTACACAGAAGGATATTTTTAATGTATTTAGATAATTTTTATGTGATTATTGTTATCCTTTCTTATAATTGTTGTGGTTGTGACTATGATGTTTGGAGTCTCATCGTTAGTTTTTGGCCTCCTGTATAATTAATTGCATGATATTCCATAATCTATGTATGGTTAATATTGGCAACCAGTTCATTGGAACAGTCTTCAGAGTGATAAGATTATTGCTGAGTGATGCCTTGCATAGTAGTAATATTCTTTGCCCATATTATCTGCTGTTTAGTTTTACATTGTGAGACTATTTTACTGAATTGTTAGGTGTTCCTCGTCATATGGCCTGTTAAGATTTTAATGGTGAGAATTACATTTTTACATTTCAAAATTCAGATACTTGTGTACATCACAAAGAAGTTTGTAGTAAAGTCGCAACTTAGAAAACAGAACTCAAAGGCTTTATATCTCAGCTTTGGTGATTAAATGTATGCATAACATTCACACAGTAGTGAGCACTGTTTAAACAACATTGTTTTCTGCTACATAACTTTGAACTGTCTTCATGATGTGATTAATTTCTGTAAATCAATTCTTGGGAGTAATAAATTGTAAATTTGTTTTAGTAGTACCCAAAAGAAAGAAATTAATGTAGCCTTATCTCATTAGTTATACAAGGAACAAATCCAGTATTATTTGTATAATGTTATTTTGGTAATACAATATTGTTAAAGTTGCCAATGCCTTTTCATTAATATGAATTGTATTTAAGTTTTGTTGTAAATGTTACTAATCTGATTTATGTGGTCATGCACGTAAGATACTTAATGAAGAAAGTATGCAATGTTGTCTTGTATACTTCATAATTTATCGGTTCTCCTGTAAACGGTGTGGAAGCAGGAGTTCTAGGAAGGTGTATTTGGTATGTTCCAGTGTTTCACGCACACTTGCCTAACTACTATTACGTGACTGTCACAATTTTTAAGTAGTTTTTGGCAAGAGGCTATATGTACAAATCTAAATCAAAGTATTTTGTTGGAAATGATTGAGACCATGTTGTAAGACTTCTACTAAAATGTGCATTTTTGTATGTAATCACTGCCTACGTTATTGAATTTGCCCTATTATCATCTTGCAAACATTCCACCATGGTGGTTTTCAAATACAGAGTTTATGAAATATAGCAGTTTGTGCTTTCCGGTACCTTCTTATTGGTAATTTTTTTAATGTTTGGAGATTTTTTATATGCATCCTGAACAGCAAATGCTCATTGTAGCAGATTTGGAATCATGAAGTGGATGATACTGAACTTTCACTTTTTCTTAAGTGAATGTAGAAATTTCAAGACATATAGTAGTAACAAAGATTGTAAGAACATGATAATGTATATATTGTAATAAGGCATTTAGAAAGTAAGTTTGTTATAGTTTTATCAGAACTAAGAATCAGATTACAAACTATAAAGTTCCATATTTCATAAACTTTGAACATTGACACCACCATGGAGAAACATTTTTATCCATGTTATATTAATATGTAAAAAAAAAACTTTTTATTATGTGTTTAAAGAAGAAACACTTATGCCCCAATTTTATTGTATATCTTCTGATTTTGTAAAAAATGAAATTTTGATTTAAATGTTGTTTGTATCTTATTTATTAGTGTACATCACAGTTCAAAAAAGTACTCAACTAAAGGCTGTGATTTATTTCAGATAAAGTTCAACAAAAGTAATAGCAGCATCTGTGTCTAAATTAAATATTGAACTGTTAGTTCTGGGAAGCATACAATGAAAACAAGAAAAGGTTAAAATAAAAAAAGTAACATTGCAATGGAAAAATTATTCAGTACCCTTCTCTCTCTCTCTCTCTCTCTCTCTCTCTCTCTCTCTCTCTCTCTCTGTACACATAAATTCCTTAATCACTCTAGGCCAGTGGTCTCCAAAATACAGCCCGCGGGCCGGCTTTCATCCGGCCCATGCATCAGTTTCAGGTAGTGTGTGATTCTCACTCGTTTAACTCTGTAAGAGGCCACTAGGATCATTGCAGTGCTTAACATGTGTCAAAGTTGGCTTCAACTGTTGATAAATAAGTAAGAAGCCACCAGGAGCTCTTTGCCAGCAGCGAGTGGGATTTCCTGTCCTTGGCAGTGTTTTGCTTTGCTAGTTTCATCTTTTTTGTTTTGTTCATTCATTGTAGCATGTGCCGTGTTATTTGAAGTTTTCTTTGTTTGGAAAATCTACACAATTTTTGTGCCCAGTACATGTGCACTCAGCAATATGTCGGTTGAAGCGAAAAAGAAGAAAAATACTGAGTGTCGAGTATTCAATGAAACTTGTGGCTTGAAATACTTCCTCAAAGAGAAAAGTAACAGACCCATGTGTTTAATCTGCATTGAACTTATAGCTGTGCTCAATGACTATAATATCAGTCATCATTATGAAACAAAGCACAGTTTGATGCAGTCAACGACAATCTATATGAGCACAAATTGGAAATGTTAAAACAAAACCTTTTTAGGAAACTTGTTCATGAAAGTGAAGCCACTATAAAAGTAAGCTTCAGAATTGTTCACGAAATGAGGAAAGCCATTCACGGATGGAGATTACATAAAGAACTGCATGCTGATTACAGCTGAAGAATAATTTTTCCCTGACAAAACGGAACAATGTAAAGGTGTTTCTATTTCAGCAAATAACGTCACTCATCGACTTGAAGACAGACTTAACAAATCAGTTGCAAGTAAGGGCATCCAGGTTTGCTTGGTATTCTATAGCGCTGAACGAATCTACTGATATTAGTGATACAGCCCAAGTAATCTACATCTACAACCATACTCTGCAAGCCACCTGACGGTGTGTGGTGGAGGGTACCTTGAGTACCACTATCGATGTTCCCTCATATTCCAGTCACGTATTGTTCACGGAAAGAAGGATTGTCGGTATGCCTCTGTGTGGGTTCTAATCTCTCTGATTTTATCCTCACGATCTCTTCGCGAGATATACGTAGGAGGGAACAATATACTGCTAGACTCTTCAGTAAAGGTAAGTTCTCGAAACTTCGACAAAAGCCCGTACCGAGCGACAGAGCATCTCTCCTGCAGAGTCTACCACTGGAGTTAAGCAATCGTCTCCATAACGCTTTCACGATTACCAAATGATCCTGTAACAGTAGGAGTAACCCACTAAACTACAGGCCTATTTCATTGACGTCAATTTGCAGCAGGGTTTTGGAACATATCCTGTATTCAAATATTATGAATTATCTCGAACAGAACGATCTATTGACCCAAGGTCAACACGGATTTAGAAAATATCGTTCATGCGAAACACAACTAGCTCTATATTCACATGAAGTGATGGGTGCTATCGACAAAGGTTCGCAAATCGATTCCGTATTTCTTGATTTCCAGAAAGCTTTTGACACCGTACCTCACAAACGGCTTTTAATCAAATTGCGTGGTTATGGTATATCGCCCCAAATTTGCTATTGGATAGGGGATTTCTTGTCAGAGAGGACACAGTTTGTAGTAATCGATGGTAAGGCATCGACTAAAACAGAGGTGATATCGGGCGTTCCACAAGGTAGTGTTATTGGTCCTCTGCTATTCCTTATTTACATAAACGATTTAGGGGAAAATCTAAGTAGCTCTCTTAGGTTGTTTGCAGATGACGCCGTCATTTACCGTCTAGTAAAATCATCTGAAGATCAAAACCAACTGCAGAACGATCTGAATAAGATATCAGTATGGTGTAAAAATTGGCAATTGACTCTAAATAATGAGAAGTGTGAAGTCGTCCACATGAGTACGAAAAGAAATCCGTTAAACTTTGTTTACAACATAAATCAATCAAATGTGAACGCCGTAAACTCCACAAAATACCTAGGAATCACTATTACTTCAGACTTAAACTGGAAAGAACACGTAGATAATATCGTGGGAAAGGCGAACCAGAGACTGCGTTTTATTGGCAGAATCCTTAAAAGATGCAACAGAACTACTAAAGAAACTGGATACACTGCGCTTGTCCGTCCATTTTTGGAGTATTGCAGCCCAGTGTGGGATCCTTATCAGGCGGGTTTGACGGAGGACATCGAAAGTGTCCAAAGAAGGGCAGCTCGTTTCGTATTGTCACGATACAGGGGAGACAGCGTTACGGAAATGATACAGGATCTGGGATGGAAATCATTACAACAACGGCGCTTATCGCTGAGGCGTGGGTTACTTGCGAAACTCCAATCGCCAACATTCTCCTCCGAATGCGAAAATATATTGTTGACTCCCACTTACATAGGTAGAAATGATCATCAGAATAAAATAAGAGAAATCAGAGCTCGAACAGAGAGATTCAGGTGTTCTTTCTTCCCGCGCGCTATTCGAGAATGGAATGGGAGATAAATAGTATAATTGTGGTTCGATGAACCCTCTGCCAGGCACTTAAATGTGATTTGCAGAGTATCAGATGTAGATGTAGAAGCACGCTGCTCTCCGTTGGATCTTCTCCACTTCCTCTATCAATCCCACCTGGTACGGATCCCACACCGGTGAGCAGTATTCAAACTGTGGGCGAACAAGTGTACTGTACCTACTTCATTTGTTTTCGGACTGCATTTCCTTAGAATTCTCCCAATGAATCTTAAGTCTGGCATCTGCTTTACTGACGATTGATTTTACATGGTCGTTCCATTTTAAATCCCTCCTAATGACTACTCCCAGATAATTTATGGAATTAACTGCTTCCAGTTGCTGACCTGCTATAGTGTAGCTAAATGATAAAGAATCTTTCTTTCTGTGTATTCGCAGCACATTACACTTGTCTACATTGAGCTTTAATTGCCATTCCCTGCAACATTTATCAATTCAATGCAGATCCTCCTGCATCTCAATACAATTTTCCATTGTTACAACCTCTCTATATACTGCCGCATCATCTGCAAAAAGCCTCAGTGAACTTCCGATGTTATCCGCAAGGTCATTTATATATATCGTGAACAGCAACGGACCCACGACACTCCCCTTTGCCACACCTGACATAACTCCTACTTCGGAATACTTCTCTCCATTGAGAATGACCTGCTGCTTTCTGTTATCCTCAATCCAATGTTGTTTAGAGGTGTTCGCTCAAACTTTGAAGTCACCAAAGAACTTAGAATAAGTTAAAGTAGATTGTAAGACTATGGACCGATGACCTTAGCAGTTTGGTCCCTTTGGATTACAAACATATGAATTATTTTTTAAACAATATGTCCTATTTGGCTCATTTAATATGTATGAAAAAAATTGTGTCCATATTGTACAACTGTGTGAATTTTCAAGTGGTCAGTGTTATAGTCCAATTATTCCAAAGTTGTAAATATGTAGAGAAACATATGACAAATTTGCATGGCTTGTTCTGTATAGGGATTTGCATATACCCACCTGGTGAAGCTCAGAATCAGTTACATATTGAATTAAATTCAGAGCCTGAATGCCCAGTGTTCAGCTGTTGGCAAGAGTTTCTTCCTTTATGATGATGAAGGATGAAACAAGTGTGCCCACAGCTGAACACAGGACATTCACACTCATTCTCTCACTTTTTTTATTTTGTGGTAAATTTAGAATATTTACACTGTTTAATGTCACTGAATCATTGTAATATTTTCACGATCATAGGCATTTGAAAATGACGCCATAGTCTGCAGAAACTAATAGTGCATTGGTAGTTAGATGGAAGTAAATTAAGAAGTCTTTTCCCCCCTAAAAAGCGACTGTGTTTTTTGGAACATAATTTGTGTGTTTCCTATAGCAGTTGTATGAGACAATAACTGTAAAAGGGTGAGTCATAATTGAGGAAAAATATGTCTTTCAAATTATTACACACTGAGCTATAAACATAAATTCTTTCTCCGCATGTTCCTATGTCAATAAATGACAATGCAATTGAAAGTTAAAAAATGGAAATATGGAGTTGTGGGTAATCTCTGTGCGCCGACATTGGCCAAGGGGACAAATCAGCAACAGGGCACAACATGGGAGTGATGTAGGTAATCTAGCCGCTCAAAATACATAATACCGGCCAGTGAAAACAATACGAGATAGAGGCGAGTGCTGTCATTGCTCACAGTGTCACTCAGACCGTCGCTCGACACCGCATGCCCCGCCTTCTCGTGAGCAGGTAGACCATCTACAACACTCGCATGTTGTGCTCTGTTGCCAATCTGTTCCCTTGGCCAATGTCCGTGCACTGTAATACCCAAAATTCCACTCCATATTTCCAATTTTTAACAAATTGCATTGTCATCTATTGACATAGGAACATGTGGAACACGAATTTATGTTTGTATCTCAGTGTGTAACAATTTGCACGAAATATTTTTCCTCATTGATGACTCGACCTGTATATATGTGTGTGTGTGTGTGTGTGTGTGTGTGTGTGTGTGCGCGCGCGCATTTTAAAATTAGTCTCACAAAGCCCTTAAGAACATGTTCACCCTCCTCAGGCTTGTGGCCCCCCCCCCCTCCCCCAGAAAAATTCTGTATTCGCCACTGAGCTTGACAATTAGTGAACTATATGAAACAAAACGTAAATTACTTGCAAGCTATGGCGTGCACACACTTTACTCAACATCAAACGTCACAACACGTATTCTGATATAGGTTATGACCTGTTCGATATGTCTGCCTTTTGTGGTGATGATGTGGCACAGACAAATAGCAAAATTCAGCATGACCTGCTGAAGTACCAGAACATCGATGGATGCGGTGGCCGAAGGGACTGAGGCGCTCCAGTCACGGTCTGCACGGCCACTACGGTCGGGGGTTCGAATCCCCCCCCTTGGGCGTGAATATTTGTGCCGTCCTTAGTATAAGGTAGTTGATAAGTAGTTTTGTAAGTTTAGAGACTGATGAGCCCGTAGTTAAGTCCCATAAGCTTAACAAACAATTGAACATCGATGGAAGGCCTCCTGAATGGCTGTTTTCAGCTCTGCAGTGGTTTTGGGGTTATTGTTCTACACTTTGTCTTTAGAATAGGTTCACAAAAAGGAGTGACGTGTTCAGATCCAGAGAATTTGGTGGCCAATCGAGACCCATGCCAATGACCTCTTGGACACCATAGACACAGAGCCAAAATGATGTCTCCAAAGTACAACTCCACGACCTCAAACATTCTGATTACTCAGTGGGGTCGAGCTCAGACTTGCATGAACAATATCTTATGGGAGTCAGGATGACTTTGGATAACAGGGGTGAAATCATCTTCCATCAACCTTCACGTGCTGTTCTGTAGTCAATTTGCACTGATCATTCTGTGACTGGAAATTGCATACCAAACAGTCACCTGTAAAGGGTACAGAGACTTTCCGATTGGGAAATTCGGATTCTCCGTCCCTAAAATGTGCCAATTTTGCTTTTTGACGAACCCATTGCAATGAAAGTGCTCTTTGTCACTAAACCATACCCTATGTACACCAAAGTTTGCATACTATTTCCCACCGGCCACCTGTGAAGTTTGAACGTTCTAACGCAAACCGTCCAGTAGTTATGACGATTTTATTTTATACTAGCTTAAGTCCCGTTGCTTCGCACGCATAGACTGGATGGTCTACATTGTTTGTATCTAATTCTAAATATAAATTTTTAAAGATTCATTAAAAATACTTTCCTTATCAAGTATTTTGATTAAACTTGCCACCCCCTGTTGCACCACTGATGACAGAATTAAAAACATCCCGAAGAATATTTTTTTAAATTCTAACCATGGTTCCAAATCCAAATTTTCGCATTTCTAGCATCAAAATAGTCTTAGTAGCACCCTTAAAAGATTTTCCCTTACTTCACCCGCTTAATGGTTGAATTTCCAAAAATATCGAAACATGTGTTTTTATACTTCCAATCAAAAATGCAAATCCGAAATTTTGTATTTCTTGCTTCAACATTGCCTATATTGCAACGTATTTTCACAAAACCGTTCATCCCTATTTCACTCCCTTAAAAATCGCTGATGCCTACAGTGCATGATAAATAACTTCTAGAAACTTCAAGTTTCTGTCGTCTGTAGATTCGCTTTTCAACGCCGTTTTCTGTCTTTTAGAAATGGATCGAGAACGCAAAATTTCTTTCTTATACTTTGGCATATTTCTTGGTAGTTTTACTTTTCATCGCTGGTCTTCAGTACGAATTTTACATAAGCTGACGACTTTCGATCATGACCCAATACCTACAAGACGAACTATAATGAAATATAAAAACGCAGACTGGGACAAATACAAGGACATACTAAAAGAAAGACTAGTCATACCATTAGCTATAACAGATCTAGATGTTCAACTAGCAAGTCACATACTCGAGTCAGCCATTCACCATGCCATTCCCAAAATAGAAGTAGAAAACGAAGCAATCCATCCCTCGAGAAGCACTCGAACACATACAGCAGAAAAACGACTTTACAGACAAATCAGACGAGACAATAACCCAGAATTAAAAAGACTATGGAACAGACTAAACGAAAGAATTAAAATGCTTATTTCGGAACACCAACAGAGGAAATGGGACGATACATGCAGACAACTATAGGGAAGGAGGACGTTTCTGGAAACTGTTTAAAACATTAATGGTCAAAGACAAACAACGACCACAACACTCCTGATTAAGAACGAACCGACAACTGACAATGCCTAACAGGCAGAAGCCTTTAAACAAGTATTAGAACAAGTATACTCCTTCCCCCAAAACAACCAATCGATGACAACTCACAGACGAAAGGTTTCACAGGATCTTAACCACCCCAATACCAGAAACGGAAGAGGATAATGAACGACTAAGGAGATAACCAACATAGAAATAATAGACGGAATACACTCTGGACGTAACTCAGCCCCTGGACTAAATGACATTAAACGCAAACACCTACAAAAAGCCCCGCTTAATTTACCAGTAGCAATCCTCTCTATCCTATATAACTAATGCCTAACCAACGAAGTCCTTCCGATAAAATGGAAAACCAGTAAAACAGTAATGATACCAAAACCAGACCCAAAATCGTATAGACCAATATCACTACTCGATGTAATAGGCAAAACATATGAACGAATACTGATTGACCGCTTAAAGAAATATATAGAATGTAAGGGAATCCTCCCACTAATCCAATCTGGCTTTAGAAACAATCACTCGACAAACGACCCACTACTAAAACTGACTGACGGAATTACGAAAGGATTTAACTAGGGACACTGTACACTTGCCATTTTTCCAGATACTGAACGTGCCTTCGACAAGCTCTGGCATACAGGACTACTTTATAAACTCACCCAACTAGACCTCCCCAACAAAATAATACGCATAATTAAAGCCTACATTACAGGCAGGAGATGTAAAGTGTTTGTTGGAGGAGTTTTCTTGCAAGAAATTACACCCCAAGCGGGAGTCCCACATGGGGCTATCTTATCCCCACTACTGTACGCTCTATATACAGCCGACACCCAAAACACCTACAGAAACGATGGGACACTACGCCGACGACACTGCCTGCTGGTGCAGAGAACTCAACACGAAGACAATCCAACGGAAAACAGAAACATACTTAAGACAACTTGAAATATGGAGGATAAAACCTAACCCAACGAAGACACAGACGATACTTTTTCAACACAGACACCTTACAAAGAAGCGACAACAAAATAGGGACGACATACGACTGACATTATGGGACGCCCTCCTAAGAATAGAAAATACAGAAAAATACCTGGGAGTGTTCTCGACACACATCTAAACTGGAAAACACACCTAATGTACATTCTCAACAAAATACACACCTATAAAACCTGGGAGTTTTAATATATTTGATTTCATGAATTTTCAGTTTTGTTGTTGATTTTTTTAGCTTTAACTTTTTTTTTTTTTAGCAGAAACGACCAGACAAGGAACATATACTGACTACAAGGACCAGAGACACCAGAAATCACAAATTCAAGTGCCCTCAACCGGCGCGTACAGTGGCACAGTAGGGATGGGAAAAACCGACCGGTTAAAACCGATACTGGTATTTTAGTTTTGAATAACCGATTTTTTTGGTATTTATTTACTGTCGGTTGTAACCGGTTTATTTTAGTTATTGCCAAGAACCGGGTAAAAAACCGGTATGACTACTTCCTGTAGTAGTGGTTCAAAATGTGTTTTTTGTAAATAATTTAAAAAATTAAAACTAGTAGACCCTAATACTTAGGGATATTCCTAAAATTTCCACTACTGTGGAATATTAGGTCATCGCAGAAACTAAGAAAAGCGATCAGTCTTAATTTAAGAACAATTCCGGCAGTCAGAAACGCGCAACAAACGCGTGGCATAAGAACTTAAGAGCAGGTGCAGCTATTGAGGCACCGATGCACCTGTTGCCGCGTGGCGTGGCCTATTAGACGACGCGCGTGCACCGGCAGTGTATGAGACTTGCCTCCGTCTGGTCATGCGGCAGTTCCTTGCTGTGTCTTAAATGGCACCATCTCGAGTATGGAAGTGCTCCATTTGCTTTAAAAAGCTGAAAATGGTTGGAGGTACTACAAACATGCTGTGTCATTTAAGTAGAAAGCATCCAAAATAATATACCTATAATATAATATAATATACCTATTATGTAAGTGATGTAGTCTAACCTTGGGATACTAACTTTTAATGTGTTATCATATTCTTATGCTAACAAGTTTTATTGATGTGATTCCTTGAAAGCGAGGGACTTTTTTTAATAACCAAAGTGGATTTAGGTAACATTGAACATGTGGCGCCTCGCGAGGTAGCCGTGCGGTCTGAGGCTGTATTTGAACATTCTTTGATCATGTGGTACACAGCTTTCCTAGTTCAATTTGCGTAAATTTACACTGACAACAATCATACTGTTGGCTGGAACTGTGACTTTATTTTTCGAAATACTTCTGAAGCACTCATTGAAGTATATTTACTGACTGTAACTTATATTTGTTGTGTGTATAACGAGATATTCATATGCGCTAGCTCACAAGTCCAAAATGTTCAAATGTTTGTTAAGCTTATGGGACTTAACTACGGGGTCATCAGCCCCTAAACTTACAAACTACTTATGAACTAAGACTAAGGACGGCACAAATATCCATGCCCGAGGGGGGATTCGACCCCGGACCGTAGTGGCCGTGCCGACCGTGACTGGAGCGCCTCAGTCCCATCGGCCACCGTGGCCGGCTCACAAGTCCAACTTACGGAGTGGTCGGCTCAATATTCGCAACTGCCGGATGCAAATACCAGGCCAGTAAATCTGTATGCTTCGTATATCGTCCTCTACGGACTCCTGGCTAGGCTTACACACACACACACACACACACACACACACTCAAGAAGGCGTAAGAGGGGATCTTGCAAAATATGGAAAGACTAGTGATTTGTTGTATAACGTAAATTTACCTCAATTTTAACTAAATTTCGCAAGTTTCGGTTTCGGCCGAAACTAGAAGAACCGACGATTACGTTTTCTGTTTCGGCCGAGAAATATGTTTCGTTGGAACTCTACTGGAAATAATAGCAATAAAAACCGAAAACCGGTTATTTAAAAAACCGGTTATCTTGAGCAATTTTTACGGTGCGGTTAAACTGGAGATGAAAAGAACCGGTATAACCGGAAACCGGTTGTTTCAGCAATAACCGCCATCCCTATGGCACAGTGGCGTACAGAAATGGCTCCTGTTATGGAACCATTAATCCGACAAGCCCCACTACCACCACACCTGGATAAGAGACACACTGATTGAAATAAAACACCAAGATTACCTCTGAACAAGAACACGCACTCGCCATTGCGCGCGCGCAAAACACGCATAAAACACACGTACAAAAAATACCAAATTAAAAGATAACCCACAACTAAAAATTAAAACTGCAAAATTGAAAATTTAAAAAAAAAAATTTTGACCTCACTTCTATAATAAACAGTCCAAAGGTATGAAGAAAACCATATCAAAAAGAAAATAGGTATGCAAATAATGTATATACAGATTGTTTCTTCTTTCTCCAATACCAAAACCAAAAACTCAGTTTTATGTGAAAAAAATTAAAAAAATCTTCTAGAAATGTCCAAAATTATCTATTACCGTTAATATATATATGACATTTGCCTTATTTTTTTCATTTATATATAAGTATTGCACAATGTTACAAATAAAAGAATAAAATGTTAAAGATGAACCTGTTACCTAAAAAGGCTGAAAAGGACATTCAAGCCCTCAAAAAGCCCACCTCCCCCTTCAAGGAGAGGAATGAAATGTGGAAAAACAAAAAAGAACACTACATCTTCCACCCTCTTATAGCTATCGACACGTAACTGCTATGGTGTACAACAGGAGACTTTGTACTACAGTAACACAGAGAGATCTTTCGTCTCCACTGTGTAGTTTTTACTGAAGAGCAAAATATTGACACCCACACGTAAAATTTTATATAAGTCGGTAACTTTCAACTCTCATATCTTCCACCCCCTTATCGTTATCGTTATATCACCATAGTGCACAATGGGAGACTGATACCTACTACCACATACAAACACTATTCGTTTGTGATGTGTAGTTTTGGCTGCAGAGCGAAATATAGACACAAACACCTCAATTTTTATATACCGGGTGATCAAAAAGTCAGTATAAATTTGAAAACTTAATAAATCACGGAATAATGTAAATAGAGAGGTAAATTTGACACACATGCTTGGAATGAAATGGGGTTTTATTGACAGATGGCGCTACATCTGATCAGAAAAGCAATAATTAGCATAACAAATTAAGACAAAGCACAGATGACGTTCTTTACAGGAAATGCTCAAAATGTTCACCATCATTCCTCAACAATAGCTGTAGCCGAGGAATAATGTTGTGAACAGCACTGTAAAGCATGTCTGCAGTTATGGTGAGGCATTGGCGTCGGATGTTGTCTTTCAGTATCCCTAGAGATGTCGGTCGATCACAATACAGTTGCGACTTCAGGTAACCCCAAAGCCAATAATCGCACGGACTGAGGTCTGGGGACCTGGGAGGCCAAGCATGACGAAAGTGGCGGCTGAGCACACGGTCATCACCAAACGACGCGCGCAAGACATATTTCACACTTCTACCAATACTTTTTTTTTATGCCTAGTAAAACCTCATTTCATTCCAAGCATGTGTGTCAATTTTTGCCACTCTATCTACATTATTCCGTGATTTATTAAGTTTTCAAATTTATACTGACTTTTTGATCACCTGGTATATTAAGATAGTTCAATAATTGTCAACGTGTATCAGCAACATGTTGGACATGTTCTTCTTCTGTTCAAATGTTTGTAAAGTTATGGGACCTAACTGCAGTGATCATCGGTCCCCGAACTTACAAACTACTTAAACTATCTCATCCTAAGAGCAACACCACCCACGCCCGCGGGAGGACTCGAACCTCCGACAGCGAACGGCGGCGCGTTCTGCAGCAAGGCGCCGTAGTGCGCATGCTATTAGGCCGCGGCCGGATTAGAGGAGAGAGGTGCCAGTGGCAAAGCTTGTACACGCTCAGCTGTCGTCACGCGCGCTTTGGTGGATGTCTCTCGGCGGCTGACGGGTCACCACCCGGGATTGGCACGTCGGCTCCAGCTGCCAGCAAGTGGACGCTAAGTGCCGGACGTTCCGGCGTACCATATCTATGCTCTCTGCTACGCAGTCGTGTTGAAATGCAAATTATGCAGGCAGTACATAGAAAATGTATCTCAGACGCTACACTTTGGATCATTAAGTATCAGTTAAGAACGAATATCAATTAAGGTAAAGGCAAAGGAGTCAACAATCCGAAGATTGGTTTGAACACCACAGTGCTTTACTAGGCACGGCCCTGTTTGGAGGTGGTATGCCGTTGCCTTCCTCCGACCTTCGAACTGACTTACCCAGCCAGTTATAGGGGGACCTTCAGTTTAACGTGGGTTCCGAACCTCGGACTATCAATTAATGATGCAATAACGATGAAACCCAAACCAGGACATATATGAATTATAAAACGAGCAACATATGTTATGAGTTCATTGTGAACTCGTAATTAGAGGCATTTGCTCTGAGTATATCCATTCGAAAGTTTTTGGTTCGAGTCCTAAGAGAACTATATTTTTTCGTCTTCTTAAGTCCAAATGTTCAAATGTTTGTATAGCTTACGGGGTCATCAGTCCCTAAAGTTACAAACTACTTATGAACTAGCTAATACTAAGGATGGCACAAATATCCATGCCCGATGGGGGGATTCGAACCCCCGACCGTAGTGACCGTGTAGACCGTGACTGGCGCGCCGCAGTCCCCTCAGCCACCGCGGCCGGCTCTTTTTAAGTTCGTAACACAATCTGGGACATTAATCCTAATGTATTACAACTCTATTATACAGTATCCAGCAGGTTTTTTTTCGGATGCTTAGTGATATCCGAGAGTGTAATCATGCAGGAACCTAACAGTATAGCTTAAATTTGTGCGACTGAAACGAGTAGGAATTACATTTACATTCTTCCATCTAACAAAAGAATATGTAGCGATTTCCGGGTTTGTTACTGCAGCTGAAACTAGTAGCCTGCCAGTGACATTTAAATTTTGCCTTATTACAAACAGTTGTCTGTTTATGAATGAATATGTGCCGATTTACGAGTGTGTAATTAGGCAGAAACATAAGGAAACAGCTGGAATTGCAGCTACTGAGCCGGCGAAGCGCCAGTCACAATTTGCACGGCTGCTACGGTCGGGGGTTCGAATCCCCCCTCGGGCATGGATGTTTCTGTCGTCTGTGGTGTAAGGTAGTTCATAATTAGTTTGTAAGTTTAGGGGCTAATGACCTGGCAGTTAAGTCCCTTAAGCTTAACAAAAATTTAAACATCTTTTGAACAGGACATTTGTATTTTTCCTTGTAGCTAATAAAAATCAAATGTTTGTAAATCTATGGGACTTAACTACTCTGGTCATCAGTCCCTAGGCTTACAAACAACTTAAACTAACCTAAGGACAAACACACACACACACACACACACACATCCCCCAGGGAGGACTCGAACCTCCGACGGCGAGCAACCGCGCACTCCACAACTAAGCGTCTTAGACCGCTTCTTTTTTTCTTTTTCTTCAGGCAGATCGATGGTTTGCGGTCGTTTGTTCAATTTCGTTCTTGGTGTTCGTTAAGTGTTTGGCTCAGCTTTCTTATTACAGAGGGCGTTTGTCCCTTTGACTGAGCCACGGCGCCCGGAGAACGCTCGGCCTCTTCAATGTGGCCTTTGTAACTATTAGTTGTCTGCTGATGATTTGTGGGCGATCACAGTCAAAGACAATTTTTTAAAGGACATTAGATTCTCATTAACTATTTTTAATTCACGGTCATTATTTCAGCCTGAACAACCTTTTTTGTGTGCCAAATAAAATTTTTAAGTTGTCAGAGATGCCTAAGAATCATGTCAACGTCATATCACCATACGTTATTTTCATAAAACAGGTTGTCAAGTTCCACAATTGAGCACAAATCGGAAATGTACTTCATCAGTGCCTAGAAATGACGAATAAAAGAGAGTGAAATTTATTTCGTGGTGCTTATTCTGATATGCTCATGCTTTTCTTTTGTTCACACATCATGTAGCATTACTATTTACAGTAATAGAGCCCTGAACCATAATTGTGAGCTTAAAAGTAACTGATGACAGTCAAATATCTGGCATTTCCTTAAAAGAATAAGTTGGCTATTTATTTCCAAATAAGTAACGATTTCCGAGTTTCTGATTAGGTATGAAACTAATAGATTAATTGCGAGTGAAACGAGCTGCAATAAAATTCATAGTCGTCCATGTCACAAATCGTCGTCTGTTTATTTACGAATATGTTGTAATCATGACTTCGAGTGAGATGGTTCGAGCACCAAAGTCGATAGTAGTCGACGTAAATTCACCTTCGCAAAGTGGGATTGAGTAGCAGGAATCGATTCCTGAAAAAGAATTGTGTTGCCCAACCTCACTTGGTTGTTTTAAACTTGTTGTCGTCCGCCAAATGTCACAGAAATCGATAGATCGATATAGGGCCAACATAGTATTGTGTACGTGCCCGGCGAGAAATACAGGCCGAGCGCGCACTTCATGCTACGTAAGCAAGGTAGTTCCGAGCCGGCGCGATCGCTAGCCGATTGGCCGGCCGCTGGGGCACTGCCCACTGCGTCATAGCGGGCAGCCACTCAGCTAGCGATCGCGCAGGCTCGGAACTACCTTGCTTACGTCGCAGCGTAAATTGAATCGTACTACAGTTCTGGCACATCCCCTCCACAAGAGTAGAAGGAGGCGGGGCATGTTGTGCACGTGACTAGTCTGCAGTAGCGCTTCCCAGCGGCAGAAAGCAAAAGCTTAACGCTGTCAGTTGTTGCTGTCTTATATTTTTATATTTTTGACGTCTGTAGCTCATGAATGTTCCTATTTTAGTGAAATTTCATAGTAGGTACTACCAAGGTTACGTTTCTCCATACTATCCCTACAATATGCTACATAAATTGCAAGCCTGAAGGAGTGGAACAGTTCTGAGTTACAAACAAAAATGATAGAATTGGAAAAGTGTAAACACTAACTCAGGCCTACCGGTACTGTAAATCTCATTTCATATATTATTTATGTTCTAATTACCATAGTCTCCACTACAGGAATAAAAAAATATGGTCTTTATCTGTCTGTGCTGACTGCCACTGGTGTTTTTACTAATAAACAGTAAACTTAAATTCACACCTACGCTACTGGCAACGAGTTTAAAGAGAATAAAGGCATATGACAACACACATTCTTTTACGCAAGTCGCCGAAGTGCCGTCCAATTTAAAGACTTGCACCTGGCCAACGAGCCACACGAAATTATTATTATAGGGAGATGACTGTAGCCCACGTCTTTGATACGTATAATTATAAATGTTTCATAAATTATGTATTTAAAATGCACTTACAGCAAATGAGACATTCTATATCAGATGGTGCGAAATATATATTTTTTATTTCAGAAACTTGGCATAAATTACACACGTCGGCTCTAATATTCGGATATCGGCATAAGAATGTTGTCAGCATCATTCTTTACATTTTCTTCGATGGAAAGACGTGAGAGGCGCTTCCACATTCAATTGACATTCATTACAAAACTAATGATTTTTTTTTTCACTGGTAGTTACATCACGAATAGAAGAATAAAGCTTTGAAGCTTCCCGTTTCGTTTGAGGCTACTAAGGAAGGCAGTAGTTCACTCTTGTGTTCAGACTGCTGTAAAATATTTTCATGTTACTCTGCCAAGTCTGCTCTGGGAATGAAATTCACATTTCACACAACCTAACCTATACGTAAAATCACGCAATAACGCACGTAAACTGTAAACAAAAGTGACCGAAGCTTTTGCTGTCTGCCGCTTGGAAGCGCTACTGAGGACCAGTCACGTGCTCAAGGGACTCCGCCTCCTTCTACCCGTCTGGAGGGGGTTTGGCAGAACTGTAGTACGATTCAATTTACGCTTACGTCGCATGAAATGCGCGCTCAGGCCGCGCGTTGTATCACGATGATGACACTCACTCCTGACCTTGAGTGAAAAGAAGGCTACCCAAGAGTGCATGGTATAGTCTTTCCGTGAACTCTTCGCCCAATAGGCGAGGCCACAACTGCCTACCCAGCTACGTCACACGTTGCGTCTATAATGTGTTTCACAACGCCATACCGTCCTTTTTGTGCTATTCAAATCAAAGACGACCCTTTGAGTAGATACGTCCAGGAAGCATAAGCGTTTATTTATTTATAAACTACTAGGACAAGTGGGAATATATGCTTTCATCTCGGTTGCTTTGAAATATAACTCAGAATAAAAGTAAAACTCAGAAGATTACTATCACCCACTGGCTTGGCATGTGAGCATCCAGGCGAAACCAGGGAAAGACCTAATCGCCATTTTCGTGGTCTCTTCAGGGCTAATCGTGACGCCGCCACGCCGTCCAGCAGTAGAAGTAGTAGCGAGGATCCAGCAGCAGCAGTCCATCAGAATCCACCGTCTAGGATAGCAGCCAGCCATTCGTCGCCATGTCCGAGTCATTGCCTAGGTGCTGCAGCTCTCCAGCAACCAGGCAGTAGGGGTGCCTTCCCACACATCTCCCTCCACCCCATTCCCTACCCCATTCCCTCACTGCTCTCGAAAATAATCCTCATTCAAACGAAACAGCGCAGATGCCACCCCCGTTATCACCAAGAAAGCCCCTCTCCCACCGACTGCCGCAGCGACCCCTTCTGCTGACCCCCTAACATTCTCCTCTCAGCAGCTCGAACTGCACGCCCCATTCCTGCTTCCTTGATAAGAAACCCTCTCCCTAGAAATCCGAAAATATTTTCCCGCTGCCCCCATCTCCCAACTAATACCCTGTAGGGACTTCAGCCTCATAAAATCCGCCAGCCCCACCTTCTATACTGATCTCTGCCAACGCCTTCCACATGTGTCCAGTTCGGCCCCAATGCCTCCCTCACCCCTTCTACACTGCCGTCTGTCCCCCCACCAACCCCAACCTCCCTGTCACCTGCCCACCCTCACCACTGTGATTACCAGGTTAAGTCCTTGCATCATAGAGGACAAGGGTTTTCTCAGAATCTGCATCCTCCATCGACCACCTCATTCTTGAGGGGGTGCTCATATACGATGGCCATTACAAGGTGGATCCCTCCTACTCCCCACCTCAAGTCCTATTGTTGTGCATGATCTTTAGTATACATTGACCACTTCACACAAAACTTCCGCAACTCTCCTACCTGTCCCCACTATAAATCGTCCCACCTCTGAAACAGTGCCCCAACCTTGGCTCCCTTCCCACCTGTGACACCTGTGGCGACTCCCACTCCATCTAATCCTAGAAATGCCAAACCCACCATGCTCCTGTTACCCCTAAACACACCATCCCTGTCCTCTGCATTGACCCCCCATGCATCCTAACAACTCCCTCTGTCCCCCACCTACCATTGAGGATATCATCCGCATCAGTATGGTTCTCCTAAAAATCCATCCATTCCAGTGTCCCCAAACCCTCCAGCAGATAAGTCTTGCAGCCCATAATGTTTCCAAATCGAGACCTATGCTACATTTCCAAAACCATTCCCACTTCAACTTTTCCCAGCAGGTCACCCTCATATATAGTACACCAATAACCTTTTTCCCATCTGCACCTGACCCCCTCCCCCACCTCCAGCTCCCAATGGTTCGCCCACCATACACTATTCTTTACCACAACATCGGCGTCCTCCCCACCAATAAACCCCCCTTCATGCATGCTCTCTCCCAACACCATGTGAACGCCTTTCTCCTTAAAGAAACACTTCTACAACCCTGCGGTTCTGGCAGCACCACTCCCTACCTCCTCCACTGCCCTGTCTCTGACCGCCACTTCCGCCATCACACTGTCCAGCTACAATCTCTACTGAATGGTCCTACTGAGCACCTTATCCTCAGCCTCTTTCTCTGGTCCGTCATTGTCACCTTGGGTACCATCTATATCTGCAGTCACACCCCCTTATGTTATGTCCTTCTCTCCCACGTTGACCACATCTTTACGACCTATGTGATTGCTACTGACCTCAACCTTACCTCCTGTCCCGTTGGTAACCTCCAGCAGTGGAATCAGTTTGTCACCTCACTTCAAGGCGATACTGTTCCCCTCCCTCAACCTACATGCTCTGAAAGCAGCACCACTCCCTATGTCGTCCTTGCCTCTCCCAACCTCCTCAGGCACCTAAGGTGGACGTTCTTGACCTTATTGGCAATGACCATGCCCCCATCCTCACCTTAAACCCCCACTGCCGCCCTACTTATGCTCCTCATCCTGACCCTCCTCCCAAGCAAATCCATGACTACTCCCATGCCAACTGGGATGCCTACCATTCTTCCATTCAGTCCTCAGTTGCCAGCCACCCCCAGCCCCTCCACACCCCAGCCAACGTTGATCACACCTCATCCTTACTTCATGAGACTGTTGCTGATGCCCCCCATGTCCACATTCCCACCAAAGCCATCCACCTTCACCACCCCATCCTCCTTCCACAGGCCATCCTCATCCTCTGCAAATTACATCGCCTTCACTGCTCCTTCCTGAATACTCATGACTGGGACACACTTCAATGCCACCAGCGACTCCAAAGACATATAGAAACCTTTTGACCTGTAAAAGATCCTAGGCATTGCGCCAGACATGCACCCCATCTTAATGCCTCATTGCCTGTCAACTTCTCCAGGTACTGGCAATCCTTTCACAGTCTTACTGGCAGTCATTCCCTCCCCAACTTCCTTCTCCTTCACAATGCCTCCTACCTCGCTGATATATTTTCCATCTCTTATAATTCACCATTTGATTACTTGCTCTTTTCTGACGCCCATGAGCGTACCAACAGTTCCACCTCACCGCTCACTCCTGGCTTGCAGTACTTGGACCACATTCCCTGTCCCCCCCCCCCCCCACAGTACTGAACACCCCAATTACCGACCTTGTCATCCAACTGACACGTTGCAACAACGCCCCTGGGCGTGACCACTTAACCTACAGGCACCTTCGTGCCTGCCCGCCCCCTTCTTCCATGTCACCCTTGCATCCCTTTACAATGTTTCCTTCCACATCAGCTTTTACCCTGACCTGTGGAAGATCTCCCTGATTCTGATGTTTCCTAAACCTGAGAAACCTCCCTCTGACACCTCCTTCTACCGCCCAATCATCCTCTTCTCGGTGTTCATCAAGGTCTTGGAAACTGTCCTTTGACACCATATCCACCAACTCCACCAGCACCAACTTCTTCCCCTCTCCCAGCGTTGCTTCCAATCCCCCTCCTCTGTTGTGACCAACTCTTCCGCATCACCTACCTCGTCTCCATCCAACTCCATTCCTATCTTGCCACTATCCCCGTGTCCCTTTATATCGAAAAAGTCTATGACCTTGTATGGCATTCCAGACCTATGCCCTTCTTATTAATTATGTCTACTATATCGCTTCCTTTCCTCCAATTACCCATCATAGGTCTCTGTGAACAGCTCCAACTGCTGTTTGCGTTACCCCTCTGACTAGGTGTGCCAGGGCCCTGTTCTCTCCCCTGTCCTTTATCTGATATACTCCGCCTACATGCGTCAACCCCAGCCTCCCATCCACCTCCTTCAGTATGCTCTTGACACCGCCTTCCTAGCCCTTGCCCCCTCCTTTGCCCACTCCTAGCACCTTCTCTGGTCTCACCTCTTCCAATTGGTCACCTGGTGTAACTAGTAGCTCCTTTCTGTCAGCACTGACAAATCTTGGGCAATTATCATAGGTCACACTACCTGCTCCTTCCACCACCACGACGTTTATCTCACCCTCCATAACTGTCCTATCCGCCAAACCCTCACACTCAAGTACCTTGGCCTCCCTCTTGACTGCTCACTTTCCTGGAACCCCCACCTTCAGACTGTCAATCAGAAAGCCCTCACCTGTCTCAACCTACTCTGCTGCTGAATGCGGGGCCTCAAATCCTCCATCATGCTTTACACCTACTGCTTCTTGATGTGTCCTGCCCTCTGCAGTTTCCACCCCATCTGGGTCTCTTTCTCCCCATCTACTATAAATCCCTCCAAATCGTTGAGCACCACGCCCTCCACCTCACTACATTTACCTCCCTTCTTTCATGAGGATCATATATGATCTCATTCCTTTCTCCCACCTTCTCAAGTTCTTGGAGCAGATCTGTATCCTTTATGTCACCTGAAAGAGAGATTTCCCATCACCCTCTTGTCTCTCCCAACCTCTGGAAATTCGGGCCTCTGATGCACATTTACCACTGTGCCCCTCCCTCTCTCCACCACCACACTCTCCACATCATTTCCAATGGTATCTTTCGCCACCTCCCCCTCCCGGATCTCGCCATATCTAACGTTTTCTCCATTCCCAACAGTACTAGATTTGACTCGTCCCTCTTTCCTGACGTCCATGAGCATACCAACATGTCACCTCCCTCCCCCACTCTCCCCTGGCTTCCAGAACTCGAACCACATCCCCCCACCCTCAGAACTCAACACACCCATTACTGCCCTGGACATACAACTCACACTTTGCACCAAACGCACAACTGCATCACCACCCCTGGTCACAGCCTATAAGTACCTCTGTGCCTGCTCCTACTCCTTCCATGTCGTCCTCGCCTCTCTTTTCAACATTATCCTCCACACTAGCTTCTTCCCCGACCTGTGGAAGAGCTCTCGAATCCTCATGTTCCCTAAACCCAGCAAGCATCAATCTGATGCCTCCTCCAATCGTCCCATCAGCCTCACCTCAGTGTTGAGCAAGGCCTTGGAAACCATCCCTTTTCGCCCCACACCAACATCTCCACCAACACGAACTCCTTCCCCTGTCCCAGTGTGGCCTCCAAGCATCCTTCTCTGCTGATGACCAGATCCTCCGTTTCACCCATATCCTTTCCTTCTAGCTGAATTCCTGTCGTACCACTATTTTCCTCTCCCTTGATATCGAGAAGGTCTACAATAGAGTATGGCACTCTGGTCTCCTTTTCAAATTCCAAATCGATGCCCTTCTATTGCTCATGTCCATTTCACTGCATTCTTTTTCTCCCACCGCCCATCCTACATCACTGTCAACAACATCAGGGTGCACCAGGGCTCTGTCCTCACGCCTCTCCTATATCTCTGTCTCTAATGACCACGCTATTGATAGGACATTAAACTCTATCCTTCCTTTTTTTTCTCCTATACCTCCTCTATTCGGCAGATGTGCCACAACCTCAGCCTCCTGTCCACCTCCTTCAGTATGCTGATGTCACTGCCTTCCTTGCCCTTGCCCGCTCCCTCGCTTGATCCCAACACCTACTCCAGTCCCACCTATATGAATTCTCCACTTGGTGTAACCAATTGCTCCTATCTGTCAATTGTACCAAATTCCAGATAATCATCATAGGTCATACCACCCATTCTATCCGTCAAATTGACCTCTACATTACACTCCATCCCGCCCCAACCCACAAACTTCCACCCTAACGTATCTTGGCCTCACCTTCGAACGCACCCTGTCCTGGAAACCTCACTTCCAAACTGTCTGTCAGAAAGCCCTCTCCTGTCTCAACCTTCCCAAGCTCCTCTCTGGCTGGACATGGGGACTTAACCCCTCCACAATCTTTTACACCTACCACCCCACTTGTATTTCCGCTCCCCCTGCCTACTACAAATCCATCCAGATCCTTGAATGCAACACCCTATACCTCACTTACCGAATCCGTCTCCCTTCCTGAACATGGAGCCACTATGATCTTAATGTTTTTCCCACCTTCTAAAGTACCTTGAGCATATCCAGATCTTTTAAATCACTGTAACCCACTGGTTTCTCCCCTCCTGTTGAGTCCTGGGGTTCTGCCACACTGATACCAACATATCCCTCCCTCCCTACACCTCTACACTCTCCACATCCTGTCCAAGAGTAACTTTCGCCATCTCCCTCTCCCTGATGTCGCCCTCTGTCCTGATATCTATCTCTCCTACCAGCCCTGATCCTTCCCCATAAATGACGTGGCCTCACCCCACTCCCAGCCCTCTGCTGTGGATTCCTTAAGCGCTCTCCCGACGCCCGCACCCCTCCCTTCTCTACCAAGATCTTTTTTTTACTTCTAAGTAAACCCCATTTCTCGCAGTGACTTATGTAGAACATATTTCTGAAAAAATATACAGCAGTAAATAATTTCAAAAGGTCAGGAATCATTTTTTATACACTCCTGGACATTAAAATTCCTACACCACGAAAATGACGTGCTACAGGCGCGAAATTTAACCGACAGGAAGAAGATGCTGTGATATGCAAATGATTCGCTTTTCAGAGCATTCACACAAGGTGGAGTTGGTGGCGACACCTACAACGTGCTGATATGAGGAAAGTTTCCAACCGATTTCTCATACACAAACAGCAGTTGACCGGCGTTGCCCGGTGAAACCTTGTTGTGATGCCTCGGAGTAAGGAGGATAAATGCGTACCATTACGTTTCCGACTTTGATAAAGGTCGGATCGTAGCCTATCGCGATTGCGGTTTATTGTATTTCGACATAGCTGCTCGCGTTGGTTACGATCCAATGACTGTTAGCAGAATATGGAATCGGTGGGTTCAAGAGGGCAATACGGAACGCCGTGCTGGATCCCAACAGCCTCGTATCACTAGCAGTAAAGATGACAGACATCTTATCCGCATGGCTGTAACGCATTGTGCAGCCACGTCTCGAGCCCTGAGTCAACAGATGGGGACGTTTGCAAGACAACAACCATCTGCACGAACAGTTCGACGACTTTTGCAGCAGCAGGGACTATCAGCTCAGAGACCATGGCTGCAGTTAACCTTGACACTGCATTACAGACAGGAGCGACTGTGATGGTGTACGCAACGACGAACCTGGGTGTTCGAATGTCAAAATGGATGAATCCAGGTTCTGTTTACAGCATCACGATGGTCGCATCCGTGTTTGGTGACATGGTGAACGCATTTTGGAAGCGTGTATTCGTCATCGCCATACTGGGGTATCATCCGCCGTGATAGTATGGGGTGCCATTGGTTGCACGTCTCGGTCACCTCTTGTTAGCATCAACAGCACTTAGAACAGTGGACGTTACATTTCAGATGTGTTACGACCTGTGGCTCTACCGTTTTTCGATCCCTGCAAAACCCTACATTTCAGCAGGATAATGCACGACCACATGTTCCAGGTCCTGTACGGGCCTTTCTGGATACGGAAAATGTTCGACTGCTGCCCTGGCCAGCACATTCTCCAGATCTCTCACCAATTGAAACGTCTGGTCAATGGTGGCCGAGCAACTGGCTCGTCACAATACGCCAGTCACTACTCTTGATGAACTGTGGTATCGTGTTAAAGCTGCATGGGCATCTGTACCTGTACACGCCATCCAAGCTCTGTTTCAGTCAATGCCATGGCGTATCAAGGCCATTATTACGGCCAGAGGTGGTTGTTCTGGGTACTGATTTCTCAGGATCTATGCACCCAAATTGCGTGAAAATGTAATCACATATCAGTTCTAGTATAATATATTTGTCCATTGAATACCCGTTTATCGTCTGCATTTCTTCTTGGTGTAGCAATTTTAAAGGGTAGTAGTGTATAACTAAAAGTTGTTTGTCGTGTTTTAATCACCTGTTTTTTGTTTACTTTTTATAGGTATGGGTTTCCTCTGAAAATTGTTACTGTTATTTCTTGGCGTTTCCAGTAAGCAGGATGTTTTATTATCACGTTCCTGTGTGAAAAGGCTGGTGCAGTGGTGGACTAAAGCTGTCAGAGGCAAAACAAAATGAGGCCCCCCGTTCACTTGTAAATACATGTATGACTTTAAAACAGTAACTTTTGCATTTTGGAGGCCCTCCCAGGACGAGAGGTACGGGCCAGTCTACAAAATACCGCCCTCCCCCCTTAGTACGTCCCTGGGCTGGGTATATATAAATTATAGTCCTTTGATTGGAACAAACTTTGTTGACGTCAACCACCACACACTTCACTATATCGGCAAACAGGTAAGGGTCAACTGACTTTTGGTGCCCTTGTAGGGCAGTTCTGGGCATTGGCGGATATACCAGTAGGCTTGATCACAGCGTGGCAGATTTTAGGGGTGGCAAATTTGGGGCAAAAATTTTTAAACTGTAGGCCTAAGTGAGTGTAATAAAAGTTATTTAACTATGTTTAGCGAATGTACATTATTGTGTAAGAAGTGTTAAGGAATACATACACCTGCATTATTAGTAGTTCTTTTATTAGCACAGCAATATAAACAAAAACTATTTCTTGTGCAATCAAGGCAAAAAGCTGGGTTGCAAAAGAAATCTGGGAAGTAACCCTTCAAGACCCTGCTTCACACTCATTCTAATTACGGAAAAAATGTGGAGTGAAAATGCGACAATGTTTCCAGAGATCTTCCGACAAAGAACACTTCCCCCAACAAAAACTTTGTTCAGTCGTGAGTTTACCAATAGACGATACAAGCATAGTCTAACATATATAGTCACGACACTCCCAATGATTTTTGTTATAAACTGCGACTGCAGCGCCCCAAGCGGTCGGCAAGCTACATTCCTGAATATGATAGTGGATTAGTGCGAATATTATCGTTTATATTCATTTGTGACATAGTTTTTTACATTAGGAAACGTATGTAGTGCCATTAAAATAAGTAATAACTTAAAATAGTTACATATTAGTCTTTTTTCCCCTAAGATTCTTGACAAGGTAGGAAACGAACATTACAGGAGAGTTTAGCTACAATTATCTTGTTACGTACGGGCTTTTACTGAATAATTTCATCTTATATTAAAAATAAAAAAGGCTGGGAAACACCAGAAGACCTGCCCTTTGGCAGAAAGACGTCGCTTTTCTACTCAGAAACGTTAAGGTTTCCACACTACAATTACAGTAAAATCGGTCAGAGTGGAAAAGAGAAAACGTATATGGAATGCAATAACTACAGGATGTAACATATCAAATCAACCACCACAACTGTATCTGAAGGATAAACGTAACAGTCGTGGCAATAAAACGGCAAAAGCAGTCTAACTGTTTACCAACAAAGAAGAAACCAGTTCCACAATTGTTACAGCAGCTGAACCACAAACGGCAAGAATCTTCAAAACATTGGCTTTTTAAGCTAAATTAATTACACTCAAGAGAATATGCGCGTATAAGAAAGACGAGTGAGCGTAAAAATATGCGAATCATACTACTACACTCCGAACTGAAACGCGACAAAAAATTGCCTGTCGTGGTAAGAACAGACATAATAGAAATTTATGTTTGTTTACATTCTACTTACTTTCAGCAAAATAAGCTGCAAATATACATATATTCGAAAGTATTTGTTCATGATGAAGTTGTTTCTTATACCAATGAATCCGTTGAATTCGGTTGTTTTTACATTAATTTCCCCATCAAGTATGTCTCTTCATATTTTACTAATGCTTGTAATGCAAAAATTATATTAACTATTTCGTTAATTACGTACAAAAATAATTATAAACAAACATCACTCATTCGGCAGCTTGCCCGCCGCTAGTGTCGTTGCAACTGTCAGTTTGTAACAACTTTCGCAGCAGTTATGCCCGATTTCACCAAGCGTTGTTTATGACTTTGACAATCGTTTAATTTTCATTTTTGTGTTTCATCGACGTCTGTTTACTGTAACGATCGTTAATCTCGTCGTCAAAACTGACGCGCCGATTTTGCGTCGTTTAACCATTTGACGAATCGTTTATACAAGACAGGTTTACTGTACCGTAGTTGGAATATTTACGAATTTTTGTAAAGGTACCATAGATACTTATTGCTGTTCACGTCTTCTGGCTGTGAAGATAGGAGATAATTTTGATGCAGAAGTTTGGTTCATAGATTTGCTAGAAAATTTACGGCCTGAATGCATAATTTCTGAGCACAATAATCATTTCTACACAATGAATGATATAAAATTCATTACAAGGTACAGGTTGTCCAAGAAAGTAGCAGTAAAAGTTCTGGAACAAATTGAAAATCGACTAGAGTATCCAGCTAACAGAAACAGACCATTAACCCCAATACAACAGCTGCTTTTAATTCTGCGATGATCTCTTCAAATGGTAATAGCAGACTTAAATGGGGTTTCGAAATCAACCGTCTGCCGATATACTAATAAGGTCTCAGAAGCAATTGCATCGCTCAGACCTCTATATGTGAAATTCCTGCAAGGAATTATGTCTTCCATTTTCGAAATAAGGCCCACAAAGAAACTTTTCTCATCATCGAGTAGCATCGTGGTTCGAAACCCACGTTAATCTGTAGGTCCCCCTTATAACTGGCTGGGTTAAGTCAGTTCGAAGGTCGGAGGAAGGCAACGGCATACCACCTCCAAACAGAACCGTGCCTAGTAAAGCACTGTGGTGTTCAAACCAATCTTCGGATTGTTGACTGCTTTTACCAGAAAATTTAGAACCTCTCTTTATTTCATCTGCACGCTCCATTTTCTTAGTGTTATTATTGTCCGGTTTCACCAAACTTACGAATCACAAATTTGTCTGTACTGAAAAGCCCGCTATGTAGCGATATTCATTTGTTCGATCGAAAACTAGAGAACAACAATGAAAGGAAACGATAAACTCGATAGTATCGATTTAATACACGATACTATACGCTGTTTCGATTGGATTTTTTTCTTTATTGTCATTTCATTCCCCGGATGGGGTGGGCTGTTGTTGTCTGGTAGCACCTGAGGTGCTCTTCAGCCTACAGAATTTTCACATGGTATGAAGAAAATAAACAAAAGACAAATGGAGTGTAAAAGGAGACAATACATAAAACACGGTGAGAAAATGGAAGACGATTTGACATGGTGTTCTGTGTGCAGTACATAAAATCACACGGCGTCGAAATCGGAGAAACACTACACTGAAGGACTTAGTTTTAAAAAGAAATGCAGGCGTCGGGTGCGGGATGACCGTTCGCAGTTACATTAAAAAGAAACACAAAACACCAGGGCCGGATCTTTCTGGTATAATTTAATAAAATTAACTGACACAGAATTATTAAAAGTAAAATGACTGCAAGAAATACCGAAATCATTTAATAAAACTAAAATTCCTGGTTTCTGACTTCAGTGTTGCCCTGTCACAGGTACTTCAGCTAATCAAAATTTAAAAATCTACTAGATATTAGCCAGAATGAGGGAGATGTTTGCTTTATTGCATAAGTAAATGCACAATGTTTATTAATTTGCATAGATTTTCTTTTTCAAGTAAATGAATATTCATATTACATATCAAGGTAATATTTGTAGAACAGGTGAATCTGAATAACGTTCCAGACCTTATAAAAAAAAGTATTTCATGTGCGCACACTTCTTATTGAAAGTCAAAAGCATTAAGAATCTAGAGTCCTCTCTCGGTAGCGGTGGAATTGATATACATCTACACAGGATACTCTGTAAATCACATTTAACTGCCTGACAGAATGGTTCATCGGACCACTTTTATACTATTCATCTCCCATTCCATTCTCGAATAGCGCGCGGGAAGATCATGTGCTGCTCACTCTTTAAATTTAGTAGGAGCAAATTCAACAGACATTCGGCAAGACTAGGTGATCTGTAAGAGTAGATGCGGTTGAAGCTGTTTACAAGCATTTTCATAAAGTTTTGAAAGCCCTGGAAGAAACTGAAACTTATAAATTGTCAACACCAGAAACAAAATCAGAGACAAGATCTATTTTAAAAAATATGAGAAAACTCAAATTCATTACTTTAACTTGTTTCTGGTATGCAATATTAAAATAAATTGCTCATGTTAATCAGTTTCTGCGAAGTTAATACTTTACAATTGATAAAGCTGTTCGAAACATTCAAGGACTTTTGGGCTTTCTCAAAACTTCCCGGGATTCTTGTGCCTCTGAAGCTATTTCTGAGTCCAAAGGGCTAGCAGAAGATAATGAGGTATCAACGGTATTCTCCGAAAAAAGGATTCGAAGAAAGAAGAAAATGGCCGATGAGCTTTGTGAGGATAATGTATCCAACATTCACAGAAAAAATAAGGAATAATTGATAGAGCTTAGTACCAGGTTTACCGCACTTGAGAAAATTGGTGCAAAAATTAGTTTTCTGTGTGGTGTACAAATTCGAGAAATGGAAGTGGAGGACTTGAAGCCCAAAGCAGCGGAACTGGCAGATCTTAGCCAGGAAGAACTTGAAGTTTCAGACAACATGCGCTGGCAATAGACAGAGCCTTGCAAGATTCCACTGCATCATCAACATTAAGTTTAATTTTTAAAAATAAATTAGTAGAGGGGTACCCCAACCTTACTACAGCGTTAAAATATATCTTACCATTCTAGTTTCTGTTTCGTCTGGAGAAAGAAGTTTCAGCAAGCTGAAACTAATTAAATACACTTGAGGAGCACGACTGCTTAACAAATGTTGTGAGTACCATAGAGCACAAACGAGCTGCTTCTCTAAAGTATGATGATATCAAAAACAGTTTTGCAGCAAAAAAAAAAAAAACACCCTTGAAAAGCGAAATTTTGAATTGATTTTTGTATGATTGTAATATTTTTGCATGTATTAAAATTGTTCTGTTTTCCTTTGATCTTAATTTAGTTCATGTTGTGAGATTGTGACATTTATTTAGAAATACGAGTATGTAACCTAATTAGCGTCAAAAAGTCGATTTTTACGGGGGGGGGGGGGGGGTGAAAGAAGGGGCGGCAAATTTAAGCTGGCCCCTTTGGCAAGTGTCCTAGATCCGGCCCTGCAAAACACTGATGACTGAACTCCGATGGAGACACACGTGGTGCCGGCCGCGGTGGCCGAGGGGACTAAAGCGCTCCAGTCAAGGTCTGCACGGCCACTACGGTCGGGAGTTCGAATCCCCCCTCGGGCATGGATATTTGTGCCGTCCTAGTTCGTAAGTAGTTCATAAGTAGTTTGTAAGTTTAGGGACTGATAGCCCCGTAGTTAAGTCCCATAGACTCTACAAACATTTAAACATTAAACACAGGTGGGCCGCGGTGGAGTAGCCGAGCGGTCTAAAGCGCCTCGCTGCGGAGCACGCGGTTGCTCGCCGTGGAGGTTCGAGTCCTCCCTAGGGCATGGGTGTGTGTGTGTGTTGTCCTTAGGTTAGTTTACCTAGGTTTGTAAGTTACGGACTGATGACCAAGCAGTTTGGTCCGATAGATTTACAGACATTTGAACATTTTTAGACACAGGTGATGCACATGCGAATGTTGATGAAAGTAACGGGTGCAGATGGGGAGGGAGAGGGTGAGGGAGCAGATGAGGGGCTACAGGTAAGGACAGGGCGAGGAGGGCCACAGGGCCAGGGGAAAGGGAGAGGGTGGCTGTCCACAGAAGCCATAAGTAGCGGGAGGTGGGGTTCCAGAGGGACCAGCAGGAGGAGGGGGAGTGGGGACCTCTCGGTTGGATCAATGACCAGAGGGAGAGGACGAGAAGGGGGAGGATCAGAGCTGGTACGAGGGATAGATGTCTGTGCAGAGGGCATCGTCAGGGAGGGGGAGGGTGCGGAAATTCCAACGGGAAATGGTAAGGAGGGTGGACAAGTGGGGGGCAGGGGGGATACATTGTTAATGGCGTGTCAACGACCCGGGATTCGCGAGGAGAGGGTGAGGGGGATCCAGTTTACGGTAGAGGAAATGGAGACGAATGTGCTCAATGAAGCGGACAAGGCAGGGGAAGGGGATGAGGTCATAAAGGAGGTGGGTGGGGGATGGGGGGTAGGAAGGGATATGGAAGGCGAGGCGGAGGGCGTGGAGTTCATCTCTATGGACTTGTAGAAGGATAGAGGGGTAGAGATCCAGGCAGTATGGGAGACGCAGAGGATGGGGCGGATGAGGGATTTGTAAGTATAGAGAATGCTGGAAGGGTTCAGGCCCCAAGTTTGGCCAACAAGAATTTTGAGGAGGTGTGAGTGAGCTTTTCCTTGGATGGTGCATAGGTGGGGGGTCCAGGAGAGGGTACGTTCTATGGTGAGACCCAGGTACTTGAGGGTGGGAGTGAGGCGGATGGGACGGTTATGGAGGGTAAGGTAGAAATCTTGGGGGCGGAAAGAAGGGGTGGTGCGACCTACAATTTGGTATGATTTACAGACAGGAACCAATGGTTGCACCAAGTGGTGAAAAGGTCAAGGTGTTCTTGGAGAAGGCAGTTGGAACAGGCGAGGGTGGGAGCTAAGACAAGGAAAGGGGTGTCATCAGCATATTGGAAGAGGTGAATGGGGAGAGCAGGCTTAGGCATATCTGCGGTATACCGGAGATAAAGGAGGGGAGAAAGGATAGAACCTTGGGGCATGCCGAACGTGGGATAGAAAAGATGGGAATCAGTGTTACAGATTGTAACATACGAAGGGCAGTCGGAGAGGACAAGGTTGATGAGACGAGTGTAGGTTTGGAGTTTGAAGAGCAGGACAGGATGCCAGACCTGATCATAGGCCCGTTCGTGGTCTAGGGAGACAAAGACGGCAGCACAATGGGAATTGAGATGGAGAGAGATGAGTTCGGTAAGGCAAAGGAGTTGGTAGTCAATGGAGAAGGAAGGACGAAAACCACATTGGGTGTCAGGAAGAAGCTGGTGAAGTCGAAGGTGGTGATGGATGTGACAGGATAGGACGGATTTGAAGACCTTTCTGAACACCAGGGTGAGGCAAATTGGACGGTAGGAGGAGGCATTGGAGGGGGTTTGTTAGGTTTAAGGAACATGATGACGCAGGAAATTTTCCACAGGCGGTGATAGTAACCTGTGTAAAGGATGGTGGTGTAAAGGGTTGCTTAGGGTGGTGAGGAAGGGAAGGGGGCATTCAAGGAGGCGGCGATAGTTGATACAGTTGCGGCCGGGAGCCGTGTTGCGTTTTGTGTGGAGTGTCAGCTGTAGATCGTGTGTGGAGATGGGTGTGTTTATGTCTGAGGAGGCAATGAGACCCAGGTATTCAAAGCTGGGAGCTAGGGGTGGGAGCGAAACGTCTGTTTTCTCATGAATGTCTGAGAAAAGGAAATAATTGAAGTTGGGATTGTCAGGGATGGTGAATATGTCGGAGAGGAAGGAGGCAAAATGGTCAGCCTTACTGGCATCATCAGGTAGGGGTTGGTCACAGTGCAGGAGGGGATAGGTGGGGGTGGATTGGGAGCCAGTAAGGCGATGGAAGGCTTTCCAATACCAGGAGGAGTCTATGTGGATGTGGGCATTGAGCTGTGTAACTGTCTGTTGCCAGTCCCGGCGTTTTTGAGCAGTCAAACGACTGCGCACGTGTCGCTGTAGTTGCCGGTGGCGTAGAAGTGTATCCCGGTCACAGGTACAAAGAAAGGAACAGTACAGGCGGTGGGATTCCTGGAGGAGTAGGGACTGCCTGTGGGGGAAGGGTGGGACGGTGAGGGTGTATGGCTTAGGTGGGAACATAGGATTGGACGGCATCAGACAAGGTCTGTTGGAGGAAGGAGGCCGCGTGGTCTATGTCGGCAGACGAGTGGAGGGAAAGGGGGTGGCTTTCGACATGGTGGGTGAGGGAAAGGTGAAAGGCATCCCAGTCTACTCGGGAATAATCGTGGATGAGGTGAGGCGGTGGGCGCAGGTGAGGATTGTGGGGGCAATGGACATTTGGGGTAAAGGTGAGGAGAACAGGGTCGTGGTCACTCCCAATAGGGTCAAGGACTTCAGTGGTGACGCACCCCAGGAGGTTAGGAGAAACAATGATGACATCGGGGGTGGTGTTGCTGCAAGGGCGGGTATGGTGGGGGAGGTGGATGATGTCGCCACTGATGGTGGGAAGGAACTGATGCCACTGGGTTCGATGGGAGTGCGGGAATGGATATTGAGGTCGGCGGCGATCACGTAGGTCGAAAAGGAGGAGTCAATATGGGTCAGGAAGTCATAGGGGAGAGGAGAGCGAGAGCGGACGTATATGGTGGCACAGGTGATGGTGAGGGAAGGAAGGAACAAGGTATGGATAAGGTGTTCATAAGAGATGTTAAGGGGGGATGCAGAAGAAACTGGTGGTGGCGGAGGTGGCCAAACACCACTCTGCCCCAAGCAGGGGGCTGCGGGGAGTCGTGACAGCGCAGGAGGTAACACAGTGGTGGGGAAGGAGAAAGGTTTCGTTCAGGAGAAAGGCATCCATGTGATGATGGGAGAGGGTTTTCATGAGAACGAGTTGGTTGGTGGGTAGGGAGCAGATGTAGGCGTAAAGAAGGTTAACGTGTTGCTGTGCCATGATAGGGATAAAGGATCAAGGGAAGGGAAGGGGAAGGAGAGAGACTAAACAAGGGTCTGGCGGCTGTCGGTTCAGGAAAAGGAGAAGCGAATGTGGTTCTGGGATGTTGTGACTTTAAAATCTAGGTTGAAAAGTGAACGAGCGGCGAGGGAGACTTGGTGAAGGTTGTGGGGTCAATGAAAAGGGTGGATATTTTGAAGGACAATGGTGAGGAACCTGATGATGTCTTCCGCAGTGGGGGGTGGGAAGAGAGAATTGTTGACAGGGATAGCAGGATCGGTGGGACGGACGGGGACAATGAATTCAGCTTTGACAGAAGGGGCATGGGATTTATATTTGTAAGAGTAGGTGGGGTGAGCCTCGTCGCAGGTTTTGCAGGAGGGGGAGCGGCAAGGTTGGGACAGGAGGTCTAGAAATGGGGGCCTTGGCAATGGGGACAGACAGGAGGGAGGTGGTAGTTTTCAGAAAGGTGATCATTGTCAGACATTTGGAGCAGCGATATGACTGGGGAGGAGGCGGGAGTGTTCAACAGGGTGTAGGCAGTTATAGATGAGGGCCCCATTCCGGAGGAGCTGCTCGACAGAGGGCGCGTCTTCCATGAAGATGCGCATAAGATAGATAGGGCCCATTGCATTGTTAATGCGATGGGCGGAGCGAATGTTAAGGTGAGGCTCCAGCCACAATTCCTCCAGCACCTCAACCTCCATGATCCCTGGATAGAGTTTGGCGATCACGGCGGTGAGGGGGTTGGGGGGGGGGGGGGGTGGGATGTGGGGACAGAGGCTGAGCTGGGGGAAGAGGAGCAGCTCCCATGGGGACGGAGATGACACAAATATTGCAATAAATAATAAATCAAATACAACCTTAGAAAGATCGCCTAATGAAATTTTCATGAACATTAATAAATGGTTCTTAGCCAGTTCTCTGTCGTTAAACCTTGAAAAAACACATTATATGCAGTTTAGGACTTGTAAAAGGTTTGCTGCCATTATATACCTAGAGTATGACAACAAGGAAATATAAGAAGTTGAAAGTGTCAAATTCTTAGGATTACAGCCGGATAATAAATTTAACTGGGAGGGGCATACCACAGAACTGCTGAAGCGCCTAAACAAGTCCCTGTTTGCTATGCGAATATAAAAATAAAATAGCTAGCACAGAAGCTCTCCTGCAAACCATGCAAGACTAGCACTCCTGGAAGAAAGGATATGAAGTTTGGAAAGTAGGAGGCGAGGTACTGGCGGAAGTAAAGTTGTGAGGCGGCATCGTGAGTCGTGTCGGGATAGCACAGTCGGTAATGTGCTTGCCCGCGAAAGGCAAAGGTCCCAGGTTTGAGTCCCGGTTCCGGCACACAATTTTAATCTGCCAGGAAGTTTCATATCAGCGCACACTCCGCTGCAGAGTGAAAGTTACATTCTGGAAACACACCTTAGGCTGTGGCTAAGCTATGTCTCCACCATATCCTTTCTTCCAGGAGTTCTAGTCTTGCATGGTTCACAGGAGAGCTTCTGTGAAGTTTGGAAAGTAGGAGGTGAGGTACTGGGGAAAGTAAAGTTGTGAGGCGGCATCGTGAGTCGTGTCGGGATAGCACAGTCGGTAGAGCGCTTGCCCGCAAAAGGCAAAGGTCCCAGGTTCGAGTCCCGGTTCCGGCACACAATTTCAATCTGCCAGAAAGTTTCATGTTCTACATCCAAGATGATTTCCTTAATTCAGCTCTCCCCGAATGAAAAGTACATCTAATCTAATCTAATCTAGGAACTGCAGAAGTACAAGAGTGCCTTTGAGAGTTCTAAACTCATTCCTCATGTATAATGTCTGAATCTCCATTCTCTACTTATTACATTCAAAGAAGGGATATATTTAACAGGACCTCTGCAGATACATTTGTGAAAATTGACTTGCATATGAAACAGATTTTTCAGAATTAAATGATGTTACTGCTAGTAGATGCCAAGTGAAGGCAAACTGTTCATCAACTTATGCAATAATTATATCCTACACTTCTTTTACAGCACAGATATTGGATTTTTGTTTTCCTACCAGCTTGGTGGCAGAGTGATAGCATGCTGAATCATGAATCCAAAGGTTGTGTGTTCAATTCCCATTCAGTCCAAGGATTTTTATCTGTCAATTTTCAATTCTTTCCCCAAACAACAATTTTGTTAATGTGAAAAATGCCTAGTTTCACAATGGTATGGTAACCATCTTAAACTGTAGGACACTCTAAAACTGGCTGGGTAAGTCAGTTCAAAGGTCATAGGAACACCCACCAATAAGACCATTACTAATAAAGCACTGTTGTGTTCAAACCAATCTTCAGATTGTTGACTGCTTTACTTACCTGTCTTTTTGCAGGATGCAGAAGCTCGGATATCCTGCTTGGCCTTTTTAAAATGTCCTACCTCTTGTTGTACAGACAGAGGGTCAACTGATTGTCTCTGTAATTGACTGTGCAGTATGTCAAGGGTAGTATAATTTCAGGCAGAACCCTTTAGCGTGACTAATTGTAGTAGTCTGCCAAGATCTCTCATTATTCATGCATCACATAATGGGACAGTTTTCATTGTTTTTGATGACTTATCTCCTGTACTATGTCATATTTTGTTTTTACCCCCACAATAATTGCTTCACGATGTTAAAGAGTATCTGTATTAAGATTCATTGAAATTGGTCTATTAGTTTAGAAAGAGATGTGAAACATTGCCTCGTTATGTGACAGTTTTTTTTTTTTTTTTTTTTTTTTTTTTTTTTTTTTTTTTTTTTTTTGAATTTATTGTTTATGACGAAATATCTCCTGAACTGTGTGTCATAGGTGGTTCTTAACCCGCAGTGAATGTTGTCTGATAGTAATGAATTTAAAATTTTCTCACACATGAATATTTCCATGAGCAGGTTCATTGTTCCAATGTACCATAGGACAAACTGCAATTGGGTTAAGGAAGATATCAGCATCATATCTTTGAAAACAGGTTGATTTAAGGTTGCTGTTTACATTCAATATCTTGAAAGTCCTTCATATATAAATTAACAACAATAGGTGCTAAATGTAATGATAAATTTTATGAAAAAACATGAAATGAGTATGGGTAACCCTTTCCATAAAGTTGTTCATGAAATTTGTCTTTACATAAAAAGTTGAAGAAATCAGATGAAAAAATTATGTCAGTAGTTTCATGTCCAGTGTGGAACTGATTAAACTCAACGATTTGTAAGTGCAACACACATAAACAGGGAGACAGCATAAAGCTTACAAGTAGATCCAAAATACTCATATGGACTGTATTTAATTATTATTATTTTTTGTTTGTTTCTTATAATATTAGGATATTAGGTAACTCCCATGTTCCAAGTCTTTCAAAACAAAAAGATATTAGTAAAATAAAACTTTTCAGACTTAGCTGTTATTACAGGGCATTTAATTAAATTCAGTGATGGGGTTGAAAATTTGTGCCAGTGTAGGAGTCGAACACAGATTCTCCAATTCTCTTGAGCAGTTGCCATAACCATCTCTTCTACTTGGACACATTTCTCTGCTGACCCAAATTTTCACCATTTGCCTACTGCTACTGCAGTCTCCCCAGTATATTCTCCCACTTGTTCGCAGCCCCACCTGGATTCCTGTAAAGGGTCAGGTTTTGTGCGTCTGCACAGAAATTGTCTAGAGCCTGTCAAGGCACATACAGTCAAATAAATGATGCCTGTTCTTTCAGACATCTGTTCTTTCAGACATGTCTGAAAGAACAGACACCACATTTGGTTCACAGTCACTTGTGCATCTGCACATTTAATGGGAGAAAGGAAGAGGAAGAAAGGAATGACTTTAGCTGCACCATGGCATTGAAATAAATCAATGGTGACAAGCAAAAGCTTGAGCTGGGCTGGGATTCAAACCTGGGTCTCCCACAAGTAAAAACAAAGGATTACACTATACTCTGATTAAAATTATATTGTGACTGACAAATTGGAGTTGCACAGCTGCAGTGCTGTCGTCATGCAGCCAGGCATGAGAGGAATGGCTCTACACACACTTACAAAACTGGGAATACAGATATTGTCTGGTGCCTGGCCACTACCACTGAATCATCAATGACAAAGTAATTACAATTGGAGTATAACACTAGGTTTTCTTCTAAGGTTTTCACAAATGTAGTAATTGTTATACACTCAGCACCATGAATGTAATTTCACGTCTGTTAATATCTGCACCTGTGTAAAAAAATAATTAATTAATTAATTAATTAATTAATTAAAGTTAGATGGTGGTGAACTTGTTACATTCTGTTATGTGGGTAACAGCTCACATAATGGCACAACTTATAGCCTGCATCTACATCCTGATTGGCAATGACTGAGCATTAAGCTTCAAAATTACTTCCTACTTCTGAGCAGTTGTAATATGCAAATGGAGCAAATCATAAGGTACTGTATCCATTCTTATTTTGTGCAACATTTTCTTTCAGTATATCACAGGGTTTTTATGACCATTATTAATTTGAATAAATAACAACATCTATTTGCATTTTTTCCACAAATTATTTATCCACTAGGCCACTCTTCATAGGTCAGTAACTATTTAACAAACATATAAAGGAAATACAAAAAGCATATTAGGTTAAATAGTTACATATAATTAATGCTGCACAGTAACTCATTAATATTTATTCATATTTAAAAATTTTACAGTTAGTTTTGTCCCATGACAATACTTCTCATATTTCTTTAGAGTCTGATAATATAATTCTTGCATATTTGAGAGTAACCTAGTGGGCAAAACAGATCATGAAGCAAAATATGTTCAAGCAGCTGAAACTATTATTTATTCAACCTCCCCTACCTAATTTATACTCTGCATAGTGTTTGACAGTGTCAAAATACCTGCAACCTGAACCTGTTTGTGAAGTTTAGTGAACTAGTTCTCACCTTTAGATGACTGTAATTAGCTGCAACCCTTTCTTGTTACTTTGGTACACTAAATGAAATTGGAGAAAAATATAATCTCTACTTATCATTCCTTATTTTCATTTTGTTTTAACTTCAATTATTCTCTCATCTTTGCCACTTTGTAACAATTCATTAATAGTAAGATATGTAGCCTGTAGTTGTGGTGTACTCCAAATACATTCTTTGCCCATAAGTATCGTTGATTATTCAGCTTTGCCCCTACACAAAGCATCGTTCTGAAGCCTATTTATTACTGAAAGTGCAAATTCATATAAAGCTTTATATGTGTTGGAACGTAACCACTCGTCAAGGATCCCTTTAACTGAGGATGACCACCAACTTAGGTAGTGCAGCAATTAGCACACTGGACTTAAATTTGGAAGGGCAGTAGTTCAAACCCACAGGAGGCATCCAGATTTAGGTTTACCATGATTACCATAAATTGTACCAGGTAAAGTCTGAGATGGTTCCTTTGAAAGAGCATGGCCAATTTCCTTCCCCATACTTAGCACAAAACAATCTGAGAATGAGATCTGTCTCTAATGATCATGTTATTAATTAAACGTTAAATCCTAATCTTCCTTTTCTTTTCCTAATCATAGTTAAATTATGCTGCTTGAGTGTGCACTATTACAGGTATTTACTTTTGTATTTCTTACAGTGTTCTCAGCAAGACTCAATACACTCTAAACATACCTCAATTTATCTTGTTCATATCAAATATTCTATTTCTATCTTACACAATCAGTTCTAACAGATGTACATGAAACCTGAATTGTGGACCAAAAAATGGAGTGAGAGAGAAGAATGTGTCAGGATGTTCAAGATTTAAATTCTACAAAAAATTATTGGTTGTGAAAAATCTCTGCCAGCAGAGAAAGATAAATTGAAAACATACAAGTGCCTCACCTATTTATAGAACCTGACAATGTAGCAAAGATACGAACAAGAAGAATTAAGTGAATTGATCATGCAATGAGAAAACAGATTAATCTATATTGTGGAAGGAGAATCCTCTAAGAAAGGTGAGTGTTAGGATGGCAAAGATTGAGATTTGTAAGTAATGTGACAATTGAACTATTGGAAACTATAGATAGGAGGGACTACTGAAAAAATCAATCAAATATGCCATAATATTGTTAATCCTTTAACTGGCAAAATGTCTTATGCATCATAACAATGAAATACATGTCAGAATATACTCTTTGGGAATAGTAATCAAGAAAACTGTTCAAATCATTATGTATTTCTGCCTACTGTAAGTTATATGGTGGTAAATATTGTTACCAATGAATAAGGAGCATCAAATCCATGCTGAAAACATGAAAACAATGAAATACATGTCAGAATGTACTCTTTGGGAGTAGTAATCAAGAAAACTGTTCAAATCATTATGTATTTCTGTCTACTGTAAGTTATATGGTGGTAAATATTGTTACCAATGAATAAGGAGCATCAAATCTATGCTGAAGAGGTTAAAAAAGCCTTGATAAAATAACAATCTAAACTTCTGTTAGTATACATATGCCCTCAGGAAGAAGACATTTCCTAGAGGACTAAGGTATATAACCAGCCTAAGACCACACAGATAAATCTTCATTTCCAGCCAGTTCAAGGAAGGAAGATCAGTGTTTAACATCCCATTGAGAGCATGGTCATTAAATTTAGAAACCAATCTTGAATGGATGGGGGAAGGAAATGATCCATGCCCTTTGAAATGAACCATCTTGGCATTTGATAGGAGTGACTTCAGGGAAATTACAGAAAACCTAAATTTGGATGCCTGGAGTTGGATTTGAACCACTGTCCTCTAAAATTCAAGTCCAGTGTGCTAACCATTGTACACTTTCCTCAGTGCACACAGTTCAAAGTCAAAGTTACTTTCACATCTGTCGTGAAACAATTAAGCACAACAGTCTACCCTACATAGTGTATTTTTATAAGATGTTTCACCCTCTGGTCCACTTGACATTGTTACCAAGGTTACTGTTGAAGTGTCAAACTACAAAATGGCATTAGCCTCTCCTCTCCTCCAAATTCTGCATTCTCGTCTGCAATCTCTTTTCAGCAATTCATTACATGATAAGCCAGAACTTCATCTGCCATGGAACTATGCCACTTTCATGCAATGTTTCTTATCTGTTTGTAAAAGAAATATTCAAAAAAGCCATTACAATCACTCTAATTATAAAAACCAAACAAAAGTGAGTAAATAAAATGCCTATAACATTCAGGTATGTGTAGAAACAGTTTTCGCCGTGTTGCATATTTTCAGAAATCTTTCATACATGTGCACTGCCAGCCAAACTATTTGAGATTAAATCAACAGCTAACATTTCTAAGATTAATCATCTGCAATTCTCTATCTTCATTAGAAGAAGCATATCACATTATATATTCAGTAGACTTGGTTTTAACTAGAACTCAATTCACAACAATCCATTTGGTGTGCATGGCCTCCACAAGGGTGGGGCTGGGTGGACCCATGGGTCCAGGGCCCGGTGCTGAAGGGGGCCTGAGCCCAGCACTAAATGATCCAAGTTTTTTGGTTACTGAAATTAAAAACAAACTAGAACAAACATGTTGAATATTTTCATCCAACGAAATTTTAGAAGATTCTACAGGCAATTGTAGTACATATTTATCACAAACTGCTTATCTTAAACGATTTCCTCAATCGATGTTCTTAATCATTGGCATTGGTTGGTATTGTACATGTGTATTAACTAAGGTGACTAACCATACCGATTTCTTCGGGACAGTCATGATTTCTGTGTGTATGTCCTGAAATTTTTGAAAGGTAATTCGGTACACCTATTTGTCCCCGATTTAACAAGTATCTTCCGATTTAGAAATTTATCTCACCGGCATCAGTATATTTTATTTTTAGTTTTAATTATTGTGGGAAACTGTTTAATAAAAGGTTCGTTAGACTTAAGGTACTTATCATAAACTGTCAAAACCATTTCATACTGTTTCCACTGAGCATACGAGCACAAACTATACCAGTGACAAAATCTGTGAATGGACTGCTAACACCATTTCTTCAGGTCAAAGATGGAGTGATATTATTTCTCATTTCAAACAGAATCATGTGGCATTCTCAAATGTGCTTAAGCTAGAGCAGTTTCTCTTCTTCCTTTCCGGAAATAATGCTGTTACTGAAAGGGTATTTTTCCCACATGAATAATATATTGACAAGTGACAAAACACAGCTTGCCGTAGAAACTGTGAAATCAATATGAGTAACTAGAGTAAATTATTATGAAACTTCTGTAGGATTTTTTCACATGTTGTTGAAAAATACAGACTTGCTGCAAAATTCACTGCGCTATTAAATACAGTTGTTCTGATCGCATTCCTTCATCATATAAAGTACTATTAACATGTAAATTAATGTACTTTTTGTAACAATTTAAACTAATGTTTTGTAATTGTTAGTTTCACTAAAATCTTCTTCTAATATAATGAAAATGTATATACAAATTACAAAATTTTTAATGTGTCCCCAATTTGGATCTAGAAAATGTGGTTGTCCCGTTTTTGAATCTAGAAAATATGGTCACCTTAGTATTAACACAGTATGCAATGTTTTCTCCTTGTGGAGTACACTCACTGAACAGATATGGTGCTTATGCTGCTGAACTGAATTATGATGTGATTCTTTTTTGGAATTGTTGAGGTTTTTATTCTATCTTACCTATTAGGGCTGGTCATTAGGAATTTTTGAAACAACTTGTCCCTTTCTCTAGGTCTTGTTGCAATCAGAGGCTACAAATACTCCGCCAAATTTTGAAGCAATATCATCAATCTTCAAATTTTTTAGATGTGTTCTTGCTGTGTTAACTCTGTCAACAAAATATATTGATTTGGATGTCAAGAAGTACTTGGCAGCTTTCGAAGGCCTCTTGATATGATTTTGGCACAATATCTTGACCTCTATTGATCACAAAAATGTCGTCATACAGAACAAAGGTAATTTCCCTCAATGTAGCGATACTAGTGATTAACTTAAGGACATTATGACATTACTTTGAATGAAGAAAAAGTATTTGCTGAGACTGTTGGCATTTCATCAGACATTATCAATAATAAACCTGATGCAGATGAAAGGACAGCTGAACAACTTCAGCTGTAAGCATCAAATTAATTCAGATCTTTTTTTGTCTTTCCTGTTTTTAATTTTGTAATGCAAGATTTGACAATATTTGGTATCTACGAACAATTTTTTCATCTATTTTCACCAGTTTTTGGCTTTTGTAATGAGCTGAAAGTTAAAATCACCAATCCCATCTCAACGTATCCTTCAGATTTAGCAGATACTGATAGTTTCTTTGAAAATCTACCCATGTATACCATTTTCAGCAGGCCTGCAGTCTGTCAAAATAAAAGGATCCAATGACGGTTCTCAGCATGTTTATGAGAAAAGCTTCAAGCAATTTTTTTTTTTTTTTTGTATTGAGTAGAACAATTGGACATTTTGTACGATTCAGGGCCGGATTAAGGTAATTGAAAGTAACGTGGTTACCGGGGGCCCAGAAGTAGAGAGGGCCCCGCCATAATCGCCTCCGAAATTTGTCACTATTTAACGAAGAGTCATGTTTCCTAGTAAAAGGAGAAAAAAAGAAATCATCGAATTTGGATCATTAACATGATGCATTCACACTAATCTCGCCATCAAGAGCACTTTTCCTTTAATAGGACATTAGTGTTGAATACCAATGCTGTTTTACTTCCCGTGAACCAGCGACAATACACATTTCAATTTGTCACCAAATCGGCCGCCGATTTGTGTCGAAACACCAGAAATGTTTGACGTTGCTGACAGCCCCCGTTTGCCTTTTTGCATACAATGCGGCACTTTAGGGTCACAGCAGTGGGTAGTGTCTGCAGAGACTGCCCTCAGCCAGTGCAGCATCTGCAGTTCCCTTTGTTTCTATGAATAATTTGTAAGTAAATATTTGTTATTAGACGAAAAAGTCGGTGTATTCTTATTTACTGTGAAATTGTTATCAGCTTAGAGAGACAATGTATCAGACATTATAATACCGGATATTGCAACAATGAATTTCTATTTTGTCAGCCAGAGGGGACTCCAGAAATATGCAAAAAATATTATACCAGATGTTAGGAAGGCATTACTTAAATATTTGGAAAAATATTTACCAGTTTACTATAAATAGGACAAATAAATAATAGTTTTAGTGTCAATGTAATATTGAAAACACCTAATGCATTGTTACATTCCTATTTCTACAGTTTTATGTTGTGTTAGTTTTACACACAAGTTCGATTTTTTAAAACTCATATTGATATATTTTGTTTTAGCTTAAATTTCCCGTATTTTGTGCATATTTGAACACATACATTTCACTTGGCAAAGCCAGTTGGTGAACTTTCCAGGAGGTAGTACTGTTGTGATTAAATGAAGAAGAAAAATGGAGGTGATACGAAATTAATCTACCAGGTATTCTGAAAAGCACAGCTTAATACGTTATACACCATTAAAAAAAATTGTTGTGGCATAAAGTCAGCACCACACACCAGACGCACGAGAATAATTGTGAAGAAGGCAGCAGATAACGGGCAGCCAATCACATGCCGACGCCGTGCCTCCTGAAGGGAGCAACCTAGAAGTGCACCCTCTACATATCTAGGCTTATATGTGACTGGACAGGCCCATCTGAACTCGGCTCCAAAATAGGCAGTGACTATACTACAGCGCAGCTAGCATCATGCAATAAGAAGATGCTGCCGACAGACATATGTTTAGAAGCCGCGTATATTCACACATATTAATAAATGAAACTTGTATTACTATAATAATGGAAAGTCCAGGACAGTTTACAACTCACTGCAAAGATGTGGCGACGAGCTGCAACAGGCACATACAACACATTCAGCTATCGGCCATGGCCTTCTTCAGAAAATAGAACACTCACGCAATCACACAGGCACAGAACACAGTCATACAACCATCACCTCTGACTGCCGCACTTCGAATCACGCTCTGCAGCGAATCGGGGACAGGAGGGGAGGGGAGGGCCAGGGCCTTTACCAATTTTTCCCATGTGTCCTGATAATACTGTTAAATGAAATGAGTTGACTTCAGTGATTTTTTTTTCTTTTATATGAAATATTGTGCACCATCTTTTAGAGTTTTCTATTTCAAATAAATTCCTAAATATTAAGATTACTACCTAGAAGAACCGCAAGGCCAATTTGGCCCCTCATTATCATTTCTCTGTATTTTCGGCATGTTTCCTTGCAATAGTGTGTATTAAATAAAACCAACTGTTGTGTCCTTGTTGTTTCAATATGCGACAACAATGTCATACATTCCAGCACTGATTGCGGTAGTGGCAGTCATGTATGGTTGAGTTATGCCCGAATGATTGTTTGTGTGAGTGAGTGTGATTTTTCTGACGCAGTTCATGGCCAAAAATTTACAAGTCGTATGAATGTGAATATGAATTTGTTGGCAGCTCATCGATCATCTTTATGGTGAGTTGCTAGCTATCCTCATATTATTTACATTCCAATCTGTACCTTCGATTGTTAAAAATCAATAAAAGTACATACGGTGGTTACACTAAATTATCTTTCACAGTCTGGTCATGTAAGCAGTAAAACTGCATGGGACCAATTTGGCCCCATAGGTTCTTATACATAGTAGCTTGCATGTGATCCTCCTAGTATTAAATGCCAAGTAGACTAGATAGCAGCTATAAAAATATGATATAATTAGTACCTTTGCCCATTTTCCTCTGCTTGTCATACCGCTTAAGGATTCGTTCTCAAGTCATGCCATTGTCGCAGCAGTTTGATGTTACTTCTGGTGTGGCTTGAAAGGGAATTGATGGATCAGCTTTCACTGTAATGTAGTGATAGATTTTTTCTCTTTTCGCCAACTTCCTGTGAAGATGAGATTTTCCTGTGTTTACAGTAATTCCGCCTTACCTGGCACAGCGTCTGCCAGAAGTTCGAACAAGTGTTCTGTTAAGCTAAACTAGGACTTACTGTGGCCCAGGGCCATAGTCAATTGGGGGGGGGGGGGGAAATGAATGGGATCAATCCCTGCCCCCCCCCCCCCCGAAAAGCCTCACTATTCACCTAATTCCTAATGAAGTAATTTGAAAGTAAGCTGAAGTTGCTCCTTCGGGATTTGTATTGAATAAAATTTAATATTGTCTCTATTTAAGTACATGTGTCTTTAGTTCAACCTATGATTCATAAGTTAGAATATATGCCATAATTGGCTGATCCCCCCCACCCATCACCACCAACCAAATTCTGACTACGTGCTGGCTGGGGCCATTGTAAGTAAAGTCTCAATTTTAAGTAAAATAATTTTATAAATGATGCTTACCTTATCAAATGTATACCTTGCTATACCAAGTTAAAGTACATTGTAAAAATACCATAATTAAGATATAAACTTGCAATTACTAACTACTGCACACAACAGTAAAAAAAGAGTGAGAGAGGGGGGAGGGGCCCGTCTCTGATTCTGGGTCCAGGGCCCGCAATCAAATGTGGGGGGCCATGATGGTATGGGCAAAATCTAGCACTAATATATGCTTACAAATGACTACTGTGTTGATTTTATACATTATAAAGTAAGAAACATTGCTGTGAACTGAACCTACCATTGCATATCTTATAACATATCAAAAGAATAAATCTATAGGTGACAAATGCTAGCCTCAATGGCCACTTATACAAATCATGGCATTACTCATTTGTATGCAAATATCTCATGCATATCATTTTAAGAACATACAAATGGTATTTACATTTATCAAAGAAACTACTGTCAATATATTAGTATGAATGCAATTAATTAACTTTTTGTAGTAGAAACAGGAATAAACAGCATTTAATACCAGTGGTATCTGAATTTATCAGTGACAAAGGGCTACTGCAGCAACACAAAAATGATATAGCTTGCACATGGCTAATAATAATAATAAATTCACCTTGAGTTGGTTTTGGTAAAAGTGAGAAACAATCTATTATAGGAAATAACATGGGCAGGTACTTATTATTTGGACTACATTATTGCTTTTATATAATGTCCACCGACAATAATTAAAATTTAGGCTAACAAAATTCTCTGGAATATTCAGTGAATATTTGTGAGGAAAGTGTAATGCTCTTCAGTGTGCCCATTAATTGAAACTCAAACTTAATTTAATGTAAATTTAAAGGGTAAGTACTAGTTTACGTGGTGCAGAGGCCAGGTGGGGGCCAAGATTAATGTAAAGATAAATAATTTTAAGCAGACACCCCAGATATTTTTTATCGGTTTTGCTGCTTATATTCAGAGGATAAATTGTGCTAAAGCTCCTTTTCCTTTACTAAGATCAAACTTTTTTTATTGCTGACATTAAATCATAAAAAATATAGCAGTTAAAAACAAACAAAAAAACAAAAAACTCCACTCCCCACACTAATATGGAGAAGAATGACTGTCTACCATGACGATAACTTCACGCATCATTCATTAAAATAATTCAAATACTGTACTTATTCTTTTTCTTTATATTCATTATCTTGGGGTGGGGGCCATAGGCCTCCTGAGTGTCGCCCTTATACAGTAGAGTCCCAAAACCTCGGCACTCGGTAACCCTGCAGTCCGGGTAGCTCAGCCACCTGCCTACACATCCTCTGGAATTATTCTTTGCTTGCAGAATGCAAAATAAAATTGAAATCGTGTAGCAGTTACAGACTATGCTATAAATGGACCTTGACATATTTTCTTGTCCCACCTACACTCTGTTTAAAAATCCTTTGAGTTTCATTAATGCAGTCTGTAGATGCTTCATCATATTAAAAACAGTTGTGATCAAAGTTATGGGCTTGCACTTTTTCACACTGCCTTTTAAAATCAGCTTAGGCATGATGGGAAATTTAGTGGAATATGTTTTATGAAGTAAATCACCATTACCCATACTTTTCATTGTTGAAGGCTGTATGCCCTCTTAAAGTAGTTTTCTAAATGTAATTAACTAATATCATTTCTTAGATATTTTCTTAAATTTATTTTGTGGTACTGTATTCCATCATTTGTATTGCATTCTAAAGTAAGAATAGAAAGTATTTTTAACAAAAAAATCTTACCTATTCCTTTTTAACACCGTTCCCAATAACCCGGCATTTTCACAAACTTGGCCAACCTTCGGTCCACATTAGACCGAGTTTTTTGGACTCTACTGTACATGCTCTTGAGGTGGCATAGAATGGTAGGAAAGTGACCTAGAAGGAACAATCTCAATACTTGCCTGAAGTGGTTTTTGTACAATGTGTGCAGCCTGTATCAGGATGTAGATTGGCCCTCACTTACTTCAAAGTAAGATGCTCATACTTACATGCAGCAAAACCTCAGTCCCTCAAAGGTGTCTGGCTAGTAAAATTCTCCATTTCCAAAAAATTGTGGAAATGTATTTAGCATTCTTGGGCTGTATTGAAGAATATTTATTAACCACCAAGTTAAAAGTGTATAAATGACATAATGAAAACTAATCAACATATATCCAAGTCAAAATTTAATTCCTGAAACACTGATATTCATATGAATTATATAGAGCATGTAAGTTTTTCTAATTTACATTGAATATACTTGAAAGAGGTAATATTAGTCATGTTTTAGAGGCTAAGGAGAAAGTCCCGCTGATATTCTATACCTATTCCAAGAAGACACAATGCCAATGGAGTCTTTAAAAACACACTTTGTAAAAATTGAACTGGTAAAATGTGTATAGGAATAGTGTAGGACAGTCATTATGTACACATACACTAAATCTATCTTCATCTGTACTCCACATGCCACTTCACAGAAATCGAGATGTGGACAGGACTGGTGGGGGATCCTTTAATATAAAACCCACTGCTAATTGACAGTTTGTAAATTAATTTTCCCTGCTAGACGCAACAAGGTACTGGTTAGAAATCAACTTCATTTTCATTTATAAATATCACAAAATTGGTAGTCACCTACTTCAAGTTAGTAGTTTATGCCATTAGCCCTTATAGTACAGGGTGGTGATTAGTAGGTCATGATATTTGAAGGTACAGAAAAATTATTGATAAAATGATAAATCATAATTATTGTAGTTTTTATTTTGCTATCTAATAGTACAGTAATAATAATAACAAATTTGAAATGGTAACATTTTAAACTGTCTGCCATTATTGAAAAGCTATTAAGTTTCATCCTTCCACAAATTTTTCACTTGCTTAAGGTTCTGTTTTGCAATGAAGTAATAACATTTTATCTGTCCATGATAACTTGATGATTTTTCTGGTTCTGCTAGAAGTGAGGAAGTTGGCAATAGTTGAGAGATATTCATTTACCTTAAGAATTACATGCAATGTCACATGTAATGTTCCAGCGCTGTAGCCCCGGCTGCGCTGGCCGAGGGGACTGAGGGACTCCAGGTACGGTCTGCATGGCCACTATGGTCGGGGGTTCGAATCCCCCCTCGGGCATGGATATTTCTGCCGTCCTTAGTTCATAAGTAATTTGTAAGTTTAGGGACTGATGACCCCGTAGTTAAGTCCCATAAGCTATACAAACAAAAAGAAAAGCACTGTGGCAAACAGCTGGTGCTGCCTTCTATTCACTGCTACACTTCCCACTACAGCTATAATATGGGAAAAGGGGAGGGGGGGTTGCAAGACACATCTCCTGTCACTCCCAACAGCCACAACATGAGTTGTCAACTTACCATGGACAAACAATAGCCTCATTTGTTTATATGTAAGTTACAAAATTGTTCCTTCATTATATAACGTAGACTTTAAAACAAGAAAAAAGAATTACAGGTGTCTCAAATTACAGATCTTTATAAAAATTACAACACTAATTGTTGTCCTTCCTATTTAATGATAAAACTATCTCACAGTTCTGTTCTATAGTGCTTGAACTGCACCAGCTGTCATTACACTCATCTCATTTAGTCTGACAAAGGAAGCATTTTTAGATAAAAATGACAGAAGAAACTTTCTTATGTAATAGCTCACCTGAAATGTAACTAAAGTCATTCAGGATTTGACTTCCTTTAAGACAGTATGTCACAATGGAAATCATGCACAAGGTGGTTGCAATCTGCTTCAATTAGGGGTGACAAACTTAGTGAAAGATGTTTCTAAGGGCAGCATTTGTTCTATAGTAGCCAGTGATGGAACACAATTCAAATCAATTCACCTCCCTTTCAATTCAGTTATTTTCTCTCCAATTTAGGTCATTATATTTCATGGTGGGTAAGCTCTTAACAATTTACGAGAAAAAAGTCATATCTTAGGAACAAAACAAATATCCAGTAAGAGACATATAAGACTATAATCTATATGGTAGACATTCAGTATTATATGGAAATTTAATCTGTGTAAAGGTGGTAACAGACAACTAGAAATATAACATGGGTACAATATATTTTGGCCCTCTCATTCAGCAACCACTGAATCAATGTACCTAGTCCCATTTGCAAATTTGTACCTAATTTATTAATGACACTAATGCATTTTGCTCTTGTGAGGCCTCATCAGATCATGAGAAAATGTGATGAGAGTTCAGCTTCAGTTGTCAGTTGCCACTAAAGGACATTAAAATAAAGTCAGGATAAAGCTCAGATCTCATTAATTTTTGTATGATCTAATGATGACTCACAAGGGCAAAACTCATAATTGTCATTAAATAATTTCAACATTGCAATTGAAGCTACTTTCTTTCAAAAAATCTAGGAATATATATACTGCAAACAAAAAATACTCGTATATAGAATAATAATCTCTAATTTTTATTGATAAAAAACTTGAGCATGTTTCCCCTCATGACTTGTAATCTGCATCTCCATGATTAATGTCATGTAGCATTCAGTGGTTCATTGTAACACTTATTAGTAAGTAACTTTCAGTCTCATAGTCGAATAAAATTACTCCACCAATTCATCAAATGGACAACAGAGATTAAAACACACATGCAATTAAGACAAAATTTTACCCTACATACATAGTATTAAACTACAGACATTTTATGACTTATATGTTAAAATGAGATAACACAGCACCTTTTATTGCACCTTATTTTTGACATCAGCCTAACTAAATTATATGCTGATTATGATCTTGAGAACCAGTGTATAAGACCTTAATGTCAGTTAAGATAAAAGTTTTGATTGGCTAATTGTACCACAGGCAGAATGGCATAGTTCTATAGAATTAATATACAACCTTAAACAAGAAGAAGGGGAAAACTATGATTAAGGCATATTTGAGTCTGTTATCTTTAACTGAAATAAAACTTTTTATTTCCTGTATAAGTACAACTTAACAGAAGAAGAAATCAAAAATTATGAATGAGGCACATTGAATGTGAATCAAGCTTATGAACTTCATGTGCACTGTCCTTGCAGTTTGTTAAATATTTTGCAGCCATTCCTGCTGCTCGTACAACTTATGCCTCAGATGTGGTGGTTGTGGTGGGAACTTGGACTTGATTTCTTTGTGTTCAGCCAACAATCTTGCAAGATCACTCAGCATTAGATCTGACTAGAAGAAATTCTGGTTGAAGGTGCAGTTTGAATCAATGTGCTTCAATGAATTGAGTGTTAGGAACTTAATCAAAGAGATACCATGTGAGTGAGCTAAGATCTCACTGTGTTTTTGCATGATCTGATAGTGCATCACAAGGGCAAACTCATAATTGACAGTTATCAATTAAAACATTGCAATTGAAGCTACTTTCTTTCAATCTATGAATATTTATACTGCAAACAAAAAGACTAGTAAATAGCCTAATAATCTCTAATTTTGATTATAAAAAAAATTCCAATCTCCATCTCCAGTCTCTGCATGATTAATGTCATGTAGCATTAAGTAGTCCATCATAACACATATCAATAAGTAACTTTCAGTTTCATAGTCCAATAAAACTGCTCCATCAATACATCAGATGGATAGCAGAGATATATTAACACACTTGCAATAAAGACAAGATTTTACCCTAGTTACATAGTATTAAACTATGTTTTATGACTTATATGTTAAAATGAGACAACAGAGCACCTTCTATTGTACCTTATCTTTGACATCAGCCTAACTAAATTGTATGCTAATTATGATCTTGAAAATAAAGTCTATATGACCTTAATGACAGTCAAGATAACAGTTGTGACTGAGTAGTGTATCACAGGCAGAAAGCACAATTCTAGAATTACTAAAACTTTAAACAAGAAGAAGTACAAAAATTATGATTAAGACACATTTGAATCTGTCATCTCTTGATGAAGTAAAACTTTTGAGTTATGGTACTGTTGTACTACAAACAATAATGACCAGTCCTATAGACAAATTAACAGAAGAATAAAATTATGACACACACCCTGAATGTAAATCATGCTTATGAATTTCATGTCCACTGTTGATTAAAGCAGCTTATTATTGATTTTGTAGACATTCACGTTGCTCCTACAACTTAAGCCCAGGATGTGGTGGCAGTGGTGGGAACTTGGACTTGATTTCTTTGTGTTCGGCCAACATTCTAGAAAGATCACTCGGCATCGGATCTGCCCAGAAGAAATTGTGGTCGAGGGCACAATTGGAATCGATGCGCTTCGATGGGTCAAGCATTAAAAACTTATCCAAGAGATCCCAAGCGTTTGGATCATTCACGTGCTGCCTCAGCCAAGGTTTCACCCTGCGTTTCTGTCCCTGTGGCAGCTTAACCCTGCTGTACATGGGGAGTGTTTGTGCACCGGGCCAAACTTCGGGGGTAATGGAGCCGCAAAACTTGGTGATGAGCAATAGCTGCGATTGCTCGGTGCTGCCTCTCAAAATTGGTTTCCGGGTCCACATCTGAGCCATCATGCAACCCACACCCCATATGTCGAGGGGCGGCCCGTAGTGGCGCGCTCCGAGTAGAACCTCCGGTGGCCGATACCACAGTGCCACAACTGGGTTTGAATAAGCGTGCCTCTTACCAATTTCACTGTCACTGAACTCTCGAGCTAGACCAAAGTCGGCTATCTTCAAGATGCCATGTTTCGTAATCAGGATATTATTTGGCTTTAAATCTCTGTGAAGAACCCTCTTTATGTGAATATAATACAAACCATTTAGCAACTGTTGTAATATTCTTTTAATATCTTCCAAATTGATGCGTAATTTAAGATTACCCAGCAAGTCGGCTAAATCATACTCACAGTATTCGAGCACCAGATAAAATTTGAATCGGCGTCCATTCCCTACGAGAATTTGACTTTGGCAAACTTCAATTAAATGGACGACGTTTTCATGCCTCAAATATTTCAGCAGCTTGATTTCCCTTAGCGCTGTTATCGGAAATCCTTCCATTTCGTTGGGTACGAAAATCTTCTTCAGCGCGACAAATTTATTCGGATCGTTCTTATCCCGCGCTTTAAACACCTCTCCATACGTTCCTTGGCCGATTTTTGCTACTGTTTTGTGCTTTGCAGCGTCGTCACAATACGGAAAAAAGAAATTTCTCCCAAACTTATCAATATATTTCTTCACTGGAGTAGAGGATCCACTTGGTCCAGGTTTACTCATCTTTTAACACACAGAGCGGCTTAATCATTGACACACTAACTTCAGTCCGAACGATAAATTAAAACATCCACGAGCTCGTTTGTACTTGCCACTTCGCGATCTACCAAGACACTATGTTAGTCATACAAACATCTTGTCGCTATTGCGGCAACAAACTCAAATCAAAGTCTTCAAGTCTGTGTTCCAATAATTAAGACAACCCGACACACATATTTTTAACTCCTTTTCAACGAAACTTCCTTAATTTGAGTCAAATACACGCAATCGTTACAATTAAACATAACTGCTAATCTGCTTTATTTTTATGAGCTGAGCTCTACACGCAGTAAAGTCATTGACTCCTTTGTAAATGCCTTATCCGGTTGCTCAAATTTCCACCCATTTATTGTACTTGAAGAGAACTGTATGTATATTATCACCTTCACACGAAGAAAAACAATAGGTTCTATACAACACAATGTCTCGGGCCTCCGGATAATTTATTACCGTTACGATGAAAAGCCGAGGGGGTCCAAAATTATAGTTGGTTGATACACACAGCTCAAAAGACGGGGAAATCAACGGATCTTTCCGCTTAAGTGGTATGCTAAATCTACAGTCTTAAAACATTCGTTGATATGAATCAAGACTAATTTCAAAATGACATTATCAAATAACCTAGACTGCAATCGTTCGCACGAGTGCACGCTTCGAGTCGTTACGTTCCTTTATTTTAAGCCTGAAACCAAAGTCCAGTCCTCTTTCCATCATAATTACTGCTAAATGCTTCAACTTTTTTTTCAAATACTGCTTATCGGGTACATCGTGTAACATTGGCTTGACATCGGAGGTCCGCAAATATTAAGGTCGCTTAGCTAAAAAAAATATTAATTACGGGTGCAGTTATTGTAGTATTATGTTCTTCCATATTAAATAGCTCTCAAAAGACATACTTTTTGCTACCATCTGGTACACTAAAAGGTATGAAAATGCGGATGAGATAAAGCAACTCTCCATAATCGTCACGCGCATGCGCAGCTGGAGCAGAGCTTCGAAGAAGCGCTGCCCGTTGCTTTCAGCTGTTTCTGAGGAGCGCCTGTCACGTGCGTTAGCATCAGTCAGGACTAGATTCTTGGAATTTTCCCACGCGCGTGACTCCTATGTCGTTTCATGTTTTGGTGTTATTTATTATGGCTCGTTCGTTTCGTATCTTGCGTAGCATCCTATAGTGAAAGTAAATCAGATGTGGTTAATTCGTCTTTGCATTAACAAGTGTGCATGGTCATTGGATTATATTTACTCACATCTTAAATGAGGTCATTCTTTTTGTGCCGATATTAAAGACTAGAAATATTTGATAAATGAAAATGCTGAAAACCGAATTTCGTGTGAGAAATTACTGTGATTACAAGGGGGGGGGGGGGGGGGGGGAACAAACAAACATTTCCGTACCAGTATTTTGAAATGAAGGCTATGTAATCCTGCTGAACTTGGCAATTTATGCCCAGAAATTAATTTGCTTATAAGCTGATGTTTAGTTACACGAATTACATCAACATATTCAGATTACCAGTCTGAAATTCGAAAGGATTCTGCCTCATCCTCAGTTAATTCCAAAGAGTTCTGTATTTCTTTTTTTTTTTTTTTTTTTTTTTTGTCTAATGTGTTGCCTATTGAGTCCTAACATTATTATGTTGCATGCTTTGCTGTACTGCGTCTGTGTTGTTACTGAGTGGTATAAGGCTAACGCGAGCATTTTTGAGCACACCCGGTAATTAGTTTTCTTGTGTGGATAAATTTAATTCAATACACTCGAAATTCCGTGCGATGGAAAATGAGTGTAGTAGAGATCACGATGACGAGTAGCGTCGGTGGCAATTCCGTAGTGCTCATAAGTTGGCAACGCTGCCCTTCGCTTACCTTGTCTGACACATGAACAACTGACTAGCGCTGTTTCGTCTCGGCATGACGCACGACGATTGCTGCCAACATCGCCACGCCAACATGTGTAACTGCAGTACGCCGCTCACTTTTGGAATGCAATATTTATAACTGCGAAAATTTGGATGAGTTCTTTTCTAAAATAAATTCTGAATAGGTACAAACCAACACAAGTCAAAAAGGACTGTGGCACCGTCTCTTCAAAAATAGTTGCCTTAGCCAGCAAAAGAATGCATGTGAAATACATTGCAAAATTATGAATGGTTGAAGAGGGTTAATTTCAGGAATCATAGACATTCTGTATGTCATGCGGGAGGTTGTTTCGTCTTTATAAGACTGCAGAACAAATCCACATAAAGACATGTAATATTACTATGTAATGGGGCATGTCAAAATAAATAAATAAATAATAAAAAATAATATAAAAAACAATTTACAAAATGAAAATAAAAAATCCTTATAAAATATTGAGTGATATGTACCGACAACATTTACTAAACTGACACGTTCCACATCATTATGAAATGTCGTATATATGATCTATGGAACAAGTATTAATCTAATCTAATCAAATAAATAAATGTAAAAAAAAAATTACATAAAGCTCACGCATGATTTAGTGTGTGTGTGTGTGTGTGTGAGAGAGAGAGAGAGAGAGAGAGAGAGAGAGAGAGAGAGAGAGAGAGAGAGAAGGAGAAAATATTGCTTTGTACTTGCACACAGAATATTGCATTCTGAGAAAATTTATGAGATGGTTAAAGTTTGCGTTGATAGCAGCGGCGCAGCCACGGTGGGGGGGGGGGGGGAGGAGGTCGCTGCTAATGGGGTTAAAGCCCCCCCCCCCCCTCCAGCACCTCCCAAAGATTTTTTTAATTTTCATTTTTTATGTTTTTAAACAGGTCGGCACCGGAAATTTACATACAATTTATTTTTTAATTAGTTTCAAATTATACATTGCATAAATATATCTATTGCGATGACTCGCTTGGCTCTAGTTACATTGCATGAACCTCACATAGAAATAAATAGACAGTGGACCCCCTCATTACTACTGTGGCCGGCCGCGGTGGCCGAAGGGGCTGAGGCGCTCCAGTCACGGTTTGCACGGCCACTACGGTCGGGGGTTTGAATCCCCCCTCGGCCATGAATATTTGTGCCGTCCTTAGTATTAGCTACTTTGTAAGTAGTTTGTAAATTTAGGGACTGATGACCACGCAGTTGAGTCCTATAAGCTATACAAACTTTTTTTTTTTTTTTTTTACTACTACTACTGTGTTTAGGTTCGAAACACCAACTAATAGTGATAGGAGGGGGGAGGGAGAAAGGCGATTTTCCGTCATTAAGTGACGTTTCTGTGGGTGCGGGAAGCGGCAGCGGATCACAGCGTGCTGCGTTTGCGTCTTGCGCTGTTCGCCGCGCTGGAAAGGCCGAGCGCTTAAAAGGCGCATTGCTGTGGAGCGCGCTGTTGCTCCCCGTCGGAGGTTAGAGTCCTCCCCCGGACAAGGTGTGTTGTGTTTGTGTTTTCCGTAGGTTAGATTAAGTATTAGTTTAAGTAGTTTGTAAGCTTAGTGACTGATAACCACTGTGGGTAAGTCCCATAGACTTGCAAACATTTGAACATTTTTGAGCTGTTCATTGAAGGCCTCAAAACGTTGCCCAAAACGATTTTCCTTGAAAAAAATGAAGGTGGTGTTTTCTATAATTGGACAATTGTACACGATAGAGTGATCTGGCAACTACCTTCTGATTTTATTTATTTTTTAATTCAATGAAAGTCCGTGTCACTGAAATAGATAAATATTTTAGCTTTTAAGAAAATTATTGATATAGATATGTTCGAAAGAACAGGTACCATTGGTTGACACATTAAACGTAAATTTACTAATTCTAAACATTCAAAAATCTCTACCGTTGCAAGTCCTCGAAATAAATTCAATATATTGTAGTTTTAGAGATATTAGGATTAGGAAGTATAAGCGGGAAACTGGTCGAAACAATTAGGGGATCAGTTGAGATATCTAGGTTCTGAGGAATGAACTAAAATGGTGCGACGTCTTTCTGTCCGTTATACGGAGTTGAGACAACAACATTACTCAGTGGTTCAGGTTCACTTCTTTGAGTACCGGTTCTTGATAGTGGCGCCATTCCCCTCTCCCTTTTTCACTATTTTGATATCTCACTTGATCCCATAATTGTTTTGAGCAGTGGATAAATCTTATTATTACATATTGCTGTTTTTAATACATTTTCCTTCATAGATTTTTCATCTGCAACATCTCAAAATCTCGTCACTGGGGGGGGGGGGGGGGGAGGGGAGTCTAAAACTTCGTTGAGATGTCAAATGTTTCTCATTAAGAAGTAATATTAATGTAAGTTTTCAGGCAACCTGACGTAGTAAGGTTTTTATTTATTTATTTATTTTTATGTACCGTTGCGTCGTCGTTCCTCAAAAGTTCACATGTTTGATAAGCTTAAGGGACTTAACTACGGGGTCATCAGTCCCTAAACTTACAAACTACTTATGAACTAGCTACAACTAAGGACGGAACAAATATCCATGCCCGAGGGAGGATTCGAACCCCCGAACGTAGTGTCCGTACAGACCGTGACAGGAGCGCCTCAGTCCCCTCGGCCACCGCGGTCGGCTCGTCGTTCCTGCGTAATAAATACTAACTTGCTGAACTTCTATTACGTATAACGAGATCGTTAACAATGAGTGGCGAATATAGCAAAGATTTTCGGTGGGCCGAGGCTAAACGTTTTTGTGGCATAGTATCTCAAATTGACGGGTAAAAAGAAAATGCTTTTGAATGTTCCGATCCAGACGAGGCATACAATCATTGACTTGATTGTATAACTTATTTTTATTCTTTACATTCATTATTTCGGGGTGGGGGTGTCCCTGTACCAAATTTACTTAGTAAAACTTAAGTCTGTTGTTGTTATGGTCTTCAGTCCAGAGACTGGTTTGATGCAGCTCTCCACCCTACTCTATCCTGAGCAAGCCTTTTCATCTCCTGATAAGAACGGCAACCCACATCCATTTGAATCTGCTTACTATACGCGTCTCTTGGTCTCCCTCTCCGATTTTTACCCCACACGCTTCCCTCCAATGCTAAATTTACGATACCTCGATGTCTAAGAATGTGTCCTACCAAGCGATCCCTTCTTTTGGTCAGGGTATGCCAAAAATTCCTTTTCTCACCAATTCTGTTCAGTACCTCTTCATTAGTTATGCGATCTACCCACTTAATCTTCAGCATTCTTCTGTAGCACCACATTTCAAAGGCCTCTATTCTCTTCCTGTCCACACTGCTTATCGTCCATGTTTCACTCCCGTACAAGGCAACACTCCACACAAATGCCTTCAGAAAAGATTTCCTTACACTTAAATTAATATTCGATGTCAGCAAATTTCTCTTTTTCAAAAATGCTTTTCTTCCCATTGCCATTCTGAATTTTATATCCTCTGTACTGCGACCATCGCATGTTATTTTACTACCCAGGTAACAAAACTCATCTACCACCTTCATTGTTTCGTTACCTAATCTAATTCCGCATTCCATTATTTTTGTTTTGCTCTTGTTAATGTTCATTTTATACGCTCTTTTCAACACACTGTCCATTCCATTCAACTGCTCTTCCAGGTCCTTTGCTGTCTCTGACAGAATTACAATGTCATCAGCAAAACGCAATGTTTTTATTTCTTCCCCCTGAACTTTAATCCCTATTCCAAATTTTTCCTTGCTTTCCTTCACCGCCTGCTCGATGTACAAATTGAATAACATCGGAGAAAGGCTACAACCCTGTCTTACTCCCTTCCCAACTGATGCTTCCCTTTCATGCCCTTCGAGTCTAATAACTGCGGTCTGGCTTTTGTACAAGTTGTAAATAAGTCTCCTTTCCCTATATTTTACCCCTGCTGACTTCAGAATTTGAAAGAGTGTATTCCAGTCAACATTGTCAAATGCTTTCTCCAAATCTACAAAAGCTAGAAATGTAGGTTTGCCTTTCCTTAATCTATCTTCTAAGATAAGACGTAAAGTGAGTATTGCCTCCCGAGTTCCTATGTTCCTCCTGAATCCAAACTGATCTTCCCCGAGGTCAGCTTCTACCAGCTTTTCCATTCTCCTGTAGATAATTCGTGTTAAAATTTTGCTACCATGACTTATTAAACTGATGGTTCTGTAGTTTTCACACCTGTCTGCACCTGCTTTCTTTGGAATGGGGATTATAACATTTTTCTTAAAGTCTGAGGGCATTTCGCCTGTCTCATACATCCTACACACCAGTTCAAATAGTCTTGTCATGGCTGGCTCTCCCAGAGACTTTAGTAACTCTGAGGGTATGTCATCTACTCCTGGGGCCTTATTCCGACCTAGGTCTTTCAAGGCTCTGTCAAATTCATCTCTAAGTATAGTATCTCCTATTTCATCTTGATCCACTTCCTCTTCCCTTCCTACAACATCGTCCCTAAGTTCATTTCCTTTGTAGAGCTGCTCTATGTATTCTTTCCACCTTTCAGCTTTCCCTTCTTTGCTGAGAACTGGCTTCCCATCTGAGTTCTTGATATTCGGAGAGTTGCTTTTCTTGTCCCCAAATGTCTCTTTTATTTTCCTGTAGGCGGTATCTACTTTTCCCCTTCTTATACATTCTTCTACAGATTTGCATTTGGCTTCTAGCCACTCCCGCTTAGCCATTTTGCACTTCCTGTCGATCTCATTTTTTAGTCGTCTGTACTCCATTTTGCCTGTTTCATTTACTGCATTTTTATATTTTCTCCTTTCATCAATTAAGTTTAGTATTTCCTGTGTTATCCAAGGATTTTTTGTAGGTCTTGCCTTTCTACCTATTTTGTCCTCTGCTGCCTTCACTATTTCATCTATCAATGCTACCCATTCCTCTTCTACTGTTTTATTTCTCCCTGTTTCTGTCAATTGTTGCCTAAATCTCCCTCTGAAATTCTCCAGAACCTCACTTTCCTTCAATTTATCTAAGTCCCATCTCCTCATTTTCCTACCTTTCTGCAGTTTTTTCAGTTTCAGCATACAGTTCATGACTAACAAGTTATGGTCAGAGTCTATATCTGCCCCTGGGGATGTCTTGCAGTTTAGAACCTGGTTCCGGAATCTATGTTTTACCATTATAAAATCTATCTGATACCTTCCGGTGTCTCCTGGTCTCTTCCACGTATACAACTTTCTTTTGTGATTCTTAAACCACGTGTTTGTTACGATTAAATCATGTTCCGTGCAAAATTCTACCAGGCGACTTCCTCTTTCATTCCTCCTGCCCAATCCATATTCACCTACTATTTTTCCTTCTCTTCCTTTTCCTACTACCGAATTCCAGTCTCCCATCACAATTAAGTTTTCCTCTCCCTTAACTGTCTGAATAATTTCCTTTAGCTCCTCATATATTTCTTCGATCTCCTCCTCATCGGCAGAGCTAGTTGGCATATAAACCTGTACTACTGTTGTCGGTGTTGGCTTCGTATCTATCTTGACGATGATAATGCGATCACTGTGCTGCTCATAGTAGTTTACCCGCATTCCTATTTTCTTATTCATTATTAGTCCTACTCCTGTGATACCCCCAACTGATTTTGTATTTATAATCCTGTACTCACCTGACCAGAAATCCTGTTCATCCTGCCACCGAACTTCACTAATCCCCACTATATCTAACTTCAACCTATCCATTTCCCTTTTTAAATTTTCTAATTTTCCTACCCTATTAAGGGATCTAACATTCCACGCTCCGATCCGTAGAATGCCAGTATTGTCTTTCCTGATGACAACATCCTCCTGAGTAGTCCCCGCCCGGAGATCCGAATGGGGGACTATTTTACCTCCGGAATATTTTACCCGAGAGGATGCCATCATCATATTTCCATACAGTAGAGCTGCATGTCCTCGGGAAAAGTAACGGCTGTAGTTTCCCCTTGCTTTCAGCCGTTCGCAGTAGCTGTGTGGCAAAGCCACATTAGCTGATGTTACAAGGCCAGCTCAGTCAATCATCCAGACTGTTGCCCCTGTAACTACTGAAAAGGCTGCTGCCCCTCTTCAGGAACCACACGTTTGTCTGGCCTCTCCACAGATACCCCTCCGCTGTGGTTGCACCTACGGTACGGCTATCTGCATCGTTGAGGCACGCAAGCCACCCCACCTCGGCAATGTCTGTGGTTCATGGGGGTGGAACTTAAGTCTAAGAAATTCAATTTGCAATGAAACTAATTGCGCCAACTTCACGATGTAGGTGTATAACTTCTAGTTGTTTCCACACTGTGAACATAACGCAAAAATCAGCGAAAAAGCACAACCTTATGCAAGCTGAAGAGCAATATAGTAACTTGATCTTACTACAGAATAGTTCGATGAGCGTTCCTCCAGAAAACAAAAATGTATTTTCACTGTTTCGAAAATTATTGAGACTTTTCTTTCACTGCTTTCATATAATAACTTTCTTCCGTCATACCTGTTAAAAGCATTTCATTTATAAAACTAAGCATATCAAGACTCCTTTGCACAGAATAAATATATTAGACATACGTAGCAGAAATGTTAACGTGTCTGCCCACTTTGTAGTTACACAACCATCAACTCTTTAAAACAGCAACTTTTCATTTTAACTGGGGACTCCACCCTAAAGCTTCAATTAAAAAAAATAGACTGTTTCACATATTTTGAGTGTTTAATCTTAGATCCCAAAACGATTTGTCTTTATACGAATCTCCTTCTTCTTTATATATAAAGCAGTGTGTCCGTGTGTTTGTTTGCGTGTACGTACTGCATACAGATCTACAGTTTTGTTCTAATCTTAATGAAATTTTTCACACGTGACCATCAAACCCGGTCGCCGTAAGTGTAAGAATCACGCACAACATATAGTTCAGCAGATATGACGTCATAAACAATGAATTCGCGAAAAACAGCTTCATCACGCGACAGTGTTTCACATTTCCTCCTAAACCACTGGACCGATTTCAACCAAATTTGGTACATATACTCCTTACCGTGAGGTAACAAGTGCTGTATGGGTAAGAACCACATACGACGCATAATTGAGGAGATATAACGTCATAAACAATAGAAGTTCCAAGAAACTGCAACATAATGCGACGAGACTTTCAAAATACACTACCGGTATATGAGAATGAGAGTGTTAGCCACTTGCAACAAACTTTAAACATAATTTCAAACCTTTATCAAACTTTTTCTCGAATACAACTTTTCCACTATTCATGGAGTAAAATTACGGCATTCGGTAGGACGTTACATTTTATAATTTCTACAATACATATCGTACATTTACAGACACTATACACACATGCAACTGATTGTACCTTCGAAATTGTATAACAGTATGACACATAGTTCATGAGATATCAATACATAAACAGTAACGTTCATGGAAAACCACCATATCATGCATCAGGTTTCAATATATTACTTCTTAACTACTAACCATACTAGCAACAGATTTTACAAACGTACAGCGCTTTTATAAATGAATATCTACCTGGTCAGTTATAGAGTTGTAGAACATATAATTCAATAAATATGTCTCATCATGCATCACGTTTTGACCCAATTCTTATTTAGTACTAAGACACTCCTGTATTGGTGTCAAACTAAAAAAATGTCTGAAAGCTGACTGTGCTGTTGACAAGCGGACGTGGCTACAGGCGAAAGTAGTGGATTTCTATAGAGCTACAAGCAAAGGAAGAGAATAAACTAGTGTACATCCAACGAGTAGCCAATATTTCCGGCAAATCTACCTTTTAACTTGAAGAGACTGCAGTTTCCAGTGAGACTTGCACTTTGTATTATGATTAGTAAATCACAGGGCACTCTATTAAATGCTGCAGAGTGGATTTGATATTTCCTCACACGAACAGTTTTATGTCACTCCCTCACGGGTGAGATCACCAAAGAATTTATTCATGATAGCTGCTGGGCAAGTAACAAGAAATATTATTTATAGTCAAATTTTGAATTTCATGAACGTTACAGATCATTGTATTCTGATTACTACCTTTCTTTGCTTACAATTTTGTACATTATGCAGGACAGCCTTATTTCTTGTATATTCTATCATAAATATAACATGTTTTCAGAGAAAATGGATAAGAAAAGTACTGACTCAAGGCTCGGGCAGGGCTGTGTGTTTTGCAAAAAAAAAAAAAAAAAAAAAAAAAATAAAAATAAAAAAAAATAAAAAACAAAAATTAAAAAAAAAAAAATAAATAAATAAAAAAATAAAAAAAATAAAAAAAATGTTTGTTAAGCATATTTGACCTAACTGCGGGGTGATCAGTCCCTAAGCTTAAAAACTACTTATAAACTAACTTATACTAAAGACAACACAAGCATCCATACCCGACGGAGGATTCAAACCTCCGACGGGGAACAGCCGCGCGCATCGGAGCATAGCGCCTCAATGCGGAATTAACACCGTCTTCTACGTGGTGTTGTCGGAAGTCGCTGCGTGTAATTGCGTCAGCGTATTCATTCGCTATTCGCTTACACGCCGAGCGACAACAGACGCCAGCCACTAGCGACCAAATACGCTCCGTGTAATATACCCTTAATGTATGGCGTACTATGCATCGAACAGTAAGCTACCTTCTATCGAACTGTTTGTATAAATTACGTACACATACTTGAGAAAGAGTGTCATTTTAAAACGAATGTTACGAATTAAGAAAAGGTTACTGTTTTATTAGGAAGCTGTACTACCACATGTCAAAAAATCAGATCTGTAAACTGTATGCTTTCTTCAGATTAGAGTGAGAAGCGTTTGAAACTAAAAACTCACGCAGAATGAAAACTAGGCATTTTCTATTTTCACAACGAATAGAAAACATGTAAGGAAAAAATGAGTTGATTAAACTATGTGGGGTGGTCCTATATACCATCTACAGTTTTTACAGCGTGAAAATCGGAAAAGTGATTTGCCACTTTTCCCAGCCCGGTCCGGCCGGAAGTGGCCATCCCCGCGCGGCTCAATGTAAATAAATATTCATTCTCATCAAGAGTATTTTACCCACTGTCAGTTTTTTGAGTGGGTGTAGCTAGCGCGGCACCCAATTCAACCGCCCGGCCTGCTTCTGTTACTGCACGCGCGCGAGACAGAACACTGCGGCAGTCGCTTGCTGGCAGTTCGTTTCCCCCACCCCTCCACAGGCGTGTGCGGGACAGACTGGCTGAAGGACGCAGGCTTTAATACCCGGAGGTACAGCTCGCAGCGGCACGTCTTGCCTCACTCCCTACCAGTGGGGAAGAGAATTTACGTAGCTCGCTGGCATACCTGTGGCTAGGAAATCGCCCATTTCTGTACTGTGCCAAGTGGAGCCGGCGGTCATTTCCACCACAAGGGTGGGGCTGGGTGGACCCCTGGTTCCAGGGCCACAGGCAAGTTTAATTTGTTAATTGTAACTTAATTCAAACTGGGAAAATTATGTATCCACTTAACTGTTAGAAGCCGGCCGAGGGGACTGAGGCGCTTCAGTCACAGTCTGCACGGCCACTACGGTTGGGGGTTCGAATCCCCCCTCGGGCATGGATATTTGTGCCGTCCTTAGTCTTAGCTAGTTCATAAATAGTTTGTAAGCTTAGGGACAGATGACCCCGTCGTTAAGTCCCATAAGTTCTACAAACATTTGAACATTTTGAACTTTTAGAATTTTATTTAACTAATAGCCTAAGACTTAAAACAGATATTTATGACAAACCGTTTATCATAAGAGGTTTTTATTTATTTTTTAATTTATCTATTTATTATTATTATTTTTAATTGGTGCTGACAGTTACTGTCACTGCGTGTATGCGGCCGATTTTGAAACTGCTGCATCCAGCCTGCTTTACGGAAATGTGGCACCCGATGAAATGAGTATTTCAGAAGTGATCTTAGGATAATACAATCCTCACACTTTTAAACCCCAGTTAGATAAGGTGCCCTCATTAACTCTTTAAGCAAGAAATACTATTTTGGGACTCAGCAATTACTCTGGAACTTCCAAAGGCTTCTTGATGTCATTATTTTGGCACAAGAGCTTGGCTTCTATAAATTAATTAAAATTTCATCATACAAAACAAAGAAATTTCTCTCAACGTAGAGATACAACAAATTAAAGCTTTACTTAATGAAGGCCGGCCGCGGTGGCCGAGCCGTCTGCGGCGCGTCAGGCACAGTCTGCACGGCCACTACGGTCGGGGAGTTCGAATCCCCCCTCGGGCATGGATATTTGTGCCGTCCTTAGTGTTAGCTAGTTCATAAGTAGTTTGTAAGTTTAGGGACTGATGACCCCGTAGTTAAGTCCCATAAGCTCTACAAACATTTAAACATTTAACTTAATGAAGTGCAGGTCCTTCGAGATTCATGGAAACCATTTTGAATGAAGGTGAAGTAGTTGTCGAGGCAGTGGGTATTACAGCAGAGTTTCGCCGCACGAAATCACCACGTGGTCTAAGGCGTCATGCTAATGACTGGGCGATCGGTCCCGCCGAATGTTCAAGTCCTCCCTCGGGCATGGTTGTGTGTGTTGCCCTTAGTGTAAGTTAAAGTAGTTTGTAAGTCAAGGGGCTGATGAGCATAGCAGTTTGGTCCAATAGGTTTAAGGACATTTCAACATGCCAATCAGAAAGGGACCCGATGAAGCTTCTCAGCTCCGTATATGAGGAAAAACTTTCAAGCACATTTTTTGAGCGTATGTACTGCATTTAGACTTTTTTGTACCATTCCAATAAAAACGTCTACGGCTGAAAGGCGTTTAGTAAACTGGCGAACTCTTTAAAAACTTGGCAAAATAGTGCAACAGGTGAAAGTCGTCTTAATCATTTAGCAATTGAGAATTAGATGGCAAAAATCTGTTGACTTTTCCGTCTTAACCATTTGAGTGCCGCGAGGGAATGGCCGTGCTATCTGGAGCGCCCTCTCTCGGGCAAGTGTTTGTGTTTGTGTGTGTGTGTGTGTGTGTGCGCGCGCGCGCGCTTATGTGTGTGTGTGTGTGTGTGTGTGTGTTTTGTCGTTTGCATAAGTTACTTTAAGTAGTTTGTAAATCTAGGGGCCAATGACCTGAGCAGTTTAATAGGAAGGAAGGAATCTTAGGGTTTAAGGTTCCGTCGACAGCGTGGTCATTAGAGACGGAGCTTATGCTCGGATTTTTGGGTGAGGATGGGGGAAGGAAATCGGCCGTGCCCTTCGAAAGAAACCATCCCAGCATTTGCTTCGAGTGATTTAGGGAAATCACGGAAAACCTAAATCTGGATGGCCGGAGGTGGATTTGAACCACCATCCTTCCGAATACGAGTCCAGTGTGTTACCACTGCGCCACCTCGCTCGGTGCAGTTTAATACGTAGGATTACAAATAGTTGCTTAGTCAGAAGAAAGCTTGACCAACATTTGAATTTGAACTAATAAAAAATAGATAAAAACGCCTAAACATATTTAGATAGTGATGCAAACACGAGTTTCTTTATTTTTAAAAAGCACTAGGTCAGTACTGAACTTAACACTTCTCAGTTATATAATATGTATTAAGTTAATAATTGTTTCACAAAAATGCATGTGTTTTTTGTTTCTTATTTTATGTCTCTGTTGTGTTCAGATTCAAATATTCGTTGAGCTTATGGGACTTAACTGCGGGATCATCAGTCCCTAAACTTACAAACTACTTATAAACTAACTTATACTAATGACAACACAAACATCCTTGTTCGAGGGAGGGTTTGAACCCCCAACGGGGAACGGCCTCGCGCATCGGAGCATAGCGCCTCAATGCGCTCAGCCTCTCCGCCGCGGCTGTGTTGTGTGTGTGCTCATCATCCAGGCCGTAGACGTACAAATTACTTAAAGTAAATTAAGCTAAGGACAGAACACTCCCCCTTCCCTCCCTCACAAACACACACACACACACACACACACACACACACACACACACACGCGCCTGAGGGAGGACTCGAACCTCCGACGGGGAGGAGCCGCGCACTCCGCAGCGGCCGACGGAAATGACAATTTGTTCTGCTTTATCGATCAGTATAACTCCTCCTCCATACCCCTGCTCACCAATAACCTGAACGACAGAATGTTGAATATAACTGCTGCCAGCGTTTATTTTGTGACGTTGCTGCACTAATTACAGCATTGCCGGCCGCGGTGGCCGAGGGGACTGCGGCGCGCCAGTCACGGTCTGCACGGCCACTACGGTCGGAGGTTCGAATCCAAAATGTTCAAATGTTTGTAAATCTATCGGACCAAACTGCGTGGTCATCAGTCCGTAGCTTACAAACTACTTAAACCTAGGTAAACTAACCTAAGGACAAACACACACACCCATGCCCCAGGGAGGACTCGAACCTCCACGGCGAGCAACCGCGCGCTCCGCAGCGAGACGCTTTAGACCGCTCGGCTACTCCACCGCGGCGGTTCGAATCCCCCCTCGAGCATGGATATTTGTGCCGTCCTCAGTGTTAACTAGTTCATAAGTAGTTTGTAAGTTTAGGGACTTATGACCCCGTAGTTAAGTCCCATAAGCTATACAAACATTTGAATTTGAATTACAGCATCACGCATTGAAAACATTTTTTTCTTCAATTGTTCCTTTAACGTTGTGTTGTGCCGTTATCTGATAGAATTCTTATAAGATGAAAGTACTTATTCATCCCATGGCATCTTTGTACAACACAGATTGCTCTTCAAAGCAATACTACCTCAAATACTATGTTCAAAATGTTCAAATGTTTGCAAACCTTCTGGATCAAACTGCTATGGTCATCAGTCCCTACACTTACAAATTACTTAAACTAACCTAAGGACAACACACACACCCATGCCCCAGGAGCCGCGGCGGAGTGGCCGAGCGCAGTGAGGCGCTATGCTCCGATGCGCGAGGCCGTTCCCCGTCGGGGGTTCGAATCCTCCCTCGGGCATGGATGTCTGTGCTGTCTTTAGTTTAAGTTAGTTTATAAGTAGTTTGTAAGTTTAGGGACTGATGACCCCGCAGTTGAGTACCATAAGATTAACAAACATTTAAACATTTTTGAGGACTGCAACCTCTGCGGCGAGGCGCCTTAGAACACTGGGCCACTCCACTGCGACTCAAATACTATGCAAACGTTGCATTTCATCGTAAGAGTTCATTGCATTCTCATACTGTAATTATGACAGTGAAAATGTTTCTAACGAGACTAAGAACTCATGTGTCAGCTGTCGATCATGTATTGTTTTCAGTCTTCGGCGCTGTTCGCAACCAGAGGGTGAGCTGCGCTCACTTGGTGTACACGTAATTAAAACCTCTGCCCTAGACTAATAATTATATTTTGCAATATTTTGAATTGACAGACTGTAAGTAAGATTTAAGTTTGTGCTACACATTGCACAATATATCTAAGTATCTACAGTGGCCCCCGATTGTCAAAATGTTGCGCAATATTTTATGCTGTTCAATACTATAGACTGTCTGTAGGTAAGGGCCGTTTTATGGGTATGTTTATGCTGCATCTTCGCAGCTCGCATGTGAAGCATATAAGGGTGCGTTTATGTTGCCACCTCGCAGTTGGCAGCTTGCTATCTGCTCGCCGGCAGCGTTGTTGCATTCACGCTGCAGGCACCTCGCTGCTCGCCGTGTGTTTTCTCCTGCAGCTGTTACATCACTGCATTGGCGTGAAGCGTGACACATGTTCTACACATCGTCTGACTACAGTGATAGTGATTTGTTCGCTACAAAAATGTAGTTATTGGAAAGGGCAAGAAGAGGAGGTATGCAGTGCATCCTTTGAATGCTGAACGTCCTCGCTACGGATACTGTTTTGTCCCCGTCAGCATATCTCTCAGGTAAGGATCTGCTCAGGACATGTGGGATGCGTGGACAGCTAAAACAGCTAGGGTAAGGTGGTACAATTTCGATCATTTCGGACAAATGTTGTTATAACTGGAAATAAATTGAGAAAAGGAATAATTTTAACTATGGCACTTGTTCTTGGATGTTTAATGAATATGTAACACAAATATTATACAGTTACAAATGTTGGTATAAACACAAAAAAAGGTTACGGAATTGAGAAAAATCGATCGAAAATGTACCACACTAGGTACAACTGTGATCACTTCCTCGTACAGTTTTGATTACGGGCATCTTCCACATAAAAAGCACTTTTTCTGTCACGCACCAACACATACTTCGTGGTACCAAACATTGCATTTTTGGCAGCGAATCCAGTCACGGTTAACTAGATGATTTATAAGAGCGCTTTAGACTAAGTAGCTTCACTTACCTCTTTAAAGGGAAAAAATTGTATCTCCTTACCACAAAGCGATGTATTCTTGGAAAAGACAGGAGGAGCTGTAGAAACATGCTACTCTACATCGCGACACAACGAGACACTACGAGACAGAAAAATGGCGCGAAAATTTACGTTGATCGGAATTGTACCTATATCGAAATTGTACCACATTACCCTATACAGATTAGTAATACAAGTTTTATTTACTAAGGTATACAAAATACTCACTTTGTTTTTGGAGGGAATATGTCTGTGGTCGCGGCGGCGTCTTCTTGCACGATGCTATCTGCGCTGAATCATAGTAACTGCCTAATTCGGAGTCGAGTTCGGAGTGCCCTTCCAGACGCATGTCGTCCTATATAAAGCTGCCTGTAGTCGGCGCGCTTCTCGGTTGCTCCTTCCAGGAGGTGCGGTGCCGGCGTGTGATTGGTTGCCGGTCACCCGCTGCCTTCTTCACGATCGTTTTCGTGCGTCTGGCGCGTGGCGCTGACTTTACGCCACAACATCCCTCCCCCCCACCAAGCGCCGGACCGTTGTCGTGTAAGGAGCTCAGTAACAGGGGAGGAGGCAGGCTCGTGGACGTAGTGATGGACCGGAGTCTGTAGCTGCGGAGGACGGCAGACTACGGGCGACCCCCGCCATCTGGCCTGAGCTCGCGAGGGAACGTCCTCTGGGGAAACCTCCGAAGGGCCCACGCCCACTGCCTGGGGCCCACATGATGACGTAGACGGTGACGTCGGTGGCGACGTCGGCGTCGGATGCTGCGTGGCGTGCTGGTCCAGTCCCGGGATGTCGAGCGGAGGCGGAGGCGGCGAGGGCTCCGTGAAGTCAGGCCGCGGTGCCGTGGAGATCTGCTGCGGGGGCGGCTGCCGAGGTCGCGCGAATCTGCTGAGAAAAACGCAGAAGGATCACGGGGTACACAACAAGGGCGAATTTGGTTGCGGTGCCTGCGTACAACTCCGTCAGGTCCTGAAATTTCAAACATGGAAGCACCGAAATATTTGACGATTTCACCCCCCTCCCATCGTCTTCGACGGCTAAAAACTCAGTAAAAGACTGGGTTACGCGGAGCGAAGAGATACTTGCATGTCTTCGGCTGCTGCTCCGGGCAGCACGGTGGGTGGAGCAAATGGAGCAGGGTCCGGTGGCGGCGGTCGTGCAGAAGCTCGGACGGCGATAATCCTTCTCGTGGATGGGAGTGGTAGGAGGCGAGGAACAGGTGCAAAGCTGCGTCCGTGAATGCGCCGAACGCAGTCTCGACATCTGTTGCTTAAATGTCCCTACGAAGTGTTCCGCAGCGCCATTTGAGTGCGGGTGAAACTGTGCTCTGGTGAGATGCTTAATTGCATTGTGTGCACAAAAGGAGCGAAATTCGTTCGATATGAACTGAGGGCCGTTATCAGAGACTATCAGTTAAGGGAGTCCTTCCAGACAAAAAACTGAAGATAACGCCCTAATCGTGCTACTAGAAGTCTTAGAAGACAATGGCACTGCAAATGGGTAACAACTAAAAGCTTCAACCACAATAAGATACTTAGTGTTCCAGAAAGGACCAGCATAGTTAATATGCCCTCGTTGCCATGGTGAATCTGCTTTGGGTCACGCAAAAAATTTCTGACGTGCGGCGGCCTGGTTGGTAGCGCAAACTGAATACTGTGACGTCATCTATTCTATATGGGCGTCCATACCCTGCTAAGTACAGTGTCGCCGTGCAAATTGCTTAGTGCGAACCATTCCCCAATGTTCTTGGTAAAGTAAGTACAATACTTCTTTCTGAAGACGTCGCAGGATCAACACACGCGATTGTCCACTGTCATTTGAAACTATAATGACTCTTCTATGAACTGAAAGTTCATTTCTTCTAGCAAAATAGCGACGCACCAGCGAATTTTGAATGTCACGTTGTGAGCGAGGCCATTCTGTGCGAATATAGCGCAGCAAAAGACGTAAATCGGAATCTGTTTTCGTGGACCGAGCAATTTTCCTATAGTCCAACGGGAAGGTTTGCAACAAACGATCTTCCTGTGCATCTATCTGACAACAAGACGTCGTAGAAACGTCAAAGTCTTTCTCAGGGCCACTCGTAAGACGGAAAAGTGCGTCGGCACTTCCATGCAAGTTGTGGGTCTGTACACAATCTCGTACTGATACTGTGATAACAGCAATGCCCAGCGTTGCAATTTGTGTGCCGTGCGAGTAGGAATCGGCTTGGCCGGATGAAACAATCACTGCAAAGGCAGTTACTAAATACAATTTTCTCCCATATAAATAGTGATGGAATTCCGTAACACCATACAATATCGCTAAAGCTTCCTTCTCTATTTGAGAATAACGGTGCTGTGTATCTGTCAAAAGTTTGGACGCAAACGTTATTGGACGGTCCGTATCCCCATGTCTATGTGACAGCACTGCACCTAGACCATACGATGACGAGTCAACGTGCGAAAGAACTGGTTTTCTGGATCGAAGTCCACCAAACATCGATGACTGAGCTATGCATCTTGTAACTGTTGAAATGCGCGTTGGCATTCTTCTGTCGAAACAAAACGAACATTTTTACGGCGTAGCAGATTCAAAGGGGCTGCAATTTGTGCTGCGTTGGGAATATACCTAATATAGTAAGTTAACTTTCCCAAGACGGACTCTAATTCTTTCGTATCTTTTGGTGCTGTGAGATCGCGAATGGCAAGCAAATGTGATTGCATGGGGTGCACACCTTGACTGTTTATCACGTGTCCTAGATACTGCAGTTCCGGTTTGAAAAAGTCACACTTATCTAAGCGACACTTGAGACCTGCATCTAATAAAACTTGAAATAATTTTCTCAAATTTGCAATGTATTATTCTGGGGTACGGCCTGACACAACTATGTCGTCCAAGTAGTTTGAACAAGAAGGCACCCGAGCTGTAAGCTGTTCCTGATACCTTTGAAAAATTGCAGGCGCGGATGCACTGCCAAACGGTAATTGTATTGACAACATAGATTTTCTGTGATTCTTCGTCGAGTGGCAGCTGAAGGTAGGCATTGCGCAAGTCTATTTATAGAAATATTTTTCTGCACCCAATCTGTCCATTAAATCTTCTGGTCTCGGCAAAGGATAACAGTCTACAACTGTTTGTGGATTTACTGTGGCCTTGAAACCAACACAAATGCGGATGCTACTTAACGGCTTCGGCAAAATAACAAACGGACTCGCCCACTGGCTAGCTTGTATTGGTTCAGTTGCACCATTTTCTTGCAGTGTGCGAAGTTCTTGTGTGACTTTGTCGCGAAAAGCGAGCAGTACATCACGAGCTTTGCAAAATTTTGCTATGGTATTTTCCTTTAGTTATGTGCACATTAAAACCCTTAGCATTTCCTAGTCCTGCAGAAAATAAATTCAGAAAGTCTTTCAGCAACCTGTCTACACCGTCTTTAGCATCAAAACTGTTCACAAGAAAAACATTGTCTTGCACAGTGAAACCAAAAAGATCAAAAGAATCTAGACCAAAAATATTCTCTCCTTCGTAAGACTGAAGCACTTGAAGTATCACTGTGCACATTTGCGAACGGTATTCTGCAAGTAGTGAACACTGTCCTAGTACAGGAGTTTCGTTGCCGTTGTACGCTGTTAACCGAGTGCTAGCACGAGAAAGGCGCGGCATCCTAACTGTTCATAAATTTTGCAACTGAGCAATGTGACTGATGCAGCTGTGTATAGTTGAAATGTCATTCACACGCAAACTGATATACATTTTTCTGGCCTGTCAAACAACTTGTGCTACTTCCATGTCCGTGAGTTACGAGGGGCGGCCACGGGTTTTGAAAATACTGCATTTATTAAATAAATATTGTCTTATCGCTGTTTGGACTGGGAAGGCAAATTCCGTTTCTTTTGCTGTAAGCAGGCCGCTTGTATATGACCTTTCTTGCCGCATGCATAGCATTCCACAGACTGGGATGGACAGTTCTGCCTTTTGTGTTGCGATAAACATTTTTGGCAAGACTTCACTTCCTTAGTGGGCAAGGCTCTGTGTCTATCAACTTGTTTACGCTCTCAGCACGGGCAGGAGGAAGTGCACCTCGTGCGAGCTTGGGCTCGCGGGCGAGTGAGACGCTACAGTACACAGTGGAATTGAATCAATGTTTTCCCCTGCCACAATACCTGAATCGTACTGTTCCTAAATCTGTTCTACTTGATGGAAAGACAGATATGACATTTCTAGAATCTGTTCTCTAAGTCTGCCATTAGAAATGTTATAGACAATAGCGTCACGTAACATCACACCCGAATACAAAGCTCCACATGAAAACTTAAATTTGCACTTTCTAGTAAGACCTTGAAGATCTGTTATCCACTGCCGGTATGTTTGGTTATGACCTTTCCTACACCGGAAGAACTGATACCTAGTGGCTATTACATTGATTTGCTGTTCATAATATGACTGAATCATAGGAAAGTTCAGAAGGCTCCGCAGTGGAAAACAGTGTTTTGACAAGACGGAATGATGGGGGGGGGGGGGGGGGGGGCCTAAACACGATAAGAAAAAATGTAGTTTGTCAGTACCTTGTATCCTGTGAACTGTTGTGTAGGCTTCAAACTGTTGCAGTCATTCTGTCCATTTCCCTTGTGCTTCGTCATACTGGTGAAATTGTGGAATTACTGGAGGTGGTAGCTGCTGCAGTGGTACTTGCGTATTTTGTGGCACAGATGCGACCAGAAGTTGTTGCACAGTAGACAGCAGTGAGGCGATTTGATGACTCTGAAACAGAAACATCTGTATCAATTGCTGTGCATCGACACAGGGAGCTGCAGGCAGTGGCAGTGATGTTTATGTTAGTGGGGGTTGACATTTTGCAAAAACAACAAAAAGAAACAATGCAAAAATATAGAAATTGACGCTTATCCCTGCAAGAGAAACGAAATGATTATATACTGCAATCTCCGAGTCCTGTAAGAAATTGACAAGCAAAATAATGTTGCAGCATAGTTTCAGAGATTTCAGCGTCCACTGAAATTTAACATCTCATCACCATGTGTTTTGTCCTCGTTGGCCTATCTTTCAGGAAAGGATCTGCTCAGGATGTGTGGGATGCGTGGACAGCTAAAACAGCTATACAGATTAGTAATACAAGTGTTATTTACTAAGGTATACAAAATACTCTAATTCGGTTTTGGAGAGAGTATGTCTCTTCTCGTGGCTGCGTCTTCTTGCACGATGCTAGCTGCACTGAATCATAGTAACTGCCTTGTTAGGAGTCGAGTTTGGAGTGCCCTTCCAGACGCATGGCGGCCTAGATAAAGCTGCTTGTAGAGGGCGCGCTTCTCGGTTGCTCCCTCCAGGAGGCGCTGTGCCGGCGTGTGATTGGCTGCCGGTCATCCGCTGCCTTCTCCACGATCGTTTTAGTGCGTCTGGTGTGTGGCGCTGACTACACCACAACATATACTTTCACAAGTACTACCAATAGCTCAAAAGCTATTGCTTTTTCACATATAATAATCATCTGCTTCAGATCTTCACTCGTTGTTGCTTCTACTGAAACTACCTCTAACAAACAATGTGCGCAATGGGCACGAGAGTTCCACACGCACAACTGTCAAACGCCGCTCTGCTAGAGTGACCTTGAAGCAACCAATCACAGTGCAAGTTTCAGTCCGGGCAGTGATGGTCGTAGCGCGAAACACAAACCAGTTTGATATCATCGCCTGGCGAGGATCGCAGCGAGCTGCAATGGTGCACGCTAAATGGGCTGGTAACTCTGTGGGTTTGATTCATCATCGCCGTGCCACGTCGGTGAGCAGCGAGCATCGAGCAGCAAGGTAACATGTTCCTTGCATTGTCTGATGAAAGTTAAAGTATTCGTTCACTGCAAATATGCAGTTATTGTAAAGGAAAAAAAAAAGAGGAGTTCTGGTGTGCACCCTATGAATGTAGAAAACGTCGAAAGTATGAATACTTTCACCAGACTTACCTTACTAAAAGTTTAGAAAATACCCAAAGTGCCTCTTCAGACAGCTGTGAACTTTGCAACATATACAAGGACTGGTCAATAAAGAACGATCATAATTGTTTTTGACAACATACCTTCACTCATCCTTCTGAAAATAGTCTCCCATGAGCGTGATGCACTTCTCCCAGCGTTCTGCCAGTCTTCAAATACATGCTGGAAACCATTTTTGAGAGGTCCTTCCAAAATCGCCTTCACTACTGCTTCTGATGATGGATAATGTCTCAATTGAAGGCGTTTCTTCAAGTTCTACAATAGTAAAAAGTCACATGGGGCTAAATCTGAACTGTAGGGAGGGTGACGGATGCACTTCACGTTGATTTTTGCAAGATATTCAGCAACATCATTGGAAATATGCGGCAGCACATTAATGTGGTGCAGCATCCAGCCTATTTTATGGAAACGTGGCACCCAACGATATGTTCAGTATTACAGAAAGTGATCTTAGAGTAATTCGTCAATTTTCTTTCAGAATGACAGCAGCAGAGTTGACGTTTTCTTCCGTAAGAGCAATAACTGTAACAGCGGGTCCACCTTCTTTTGATATTGATTGTCTCCCCCCTTGAAACATTTTAAACTAGCTTCAAGCTGCGCTGTAGAGAAGAACAGACTCTCGATATGTCTCCTGTAACATTGTATAGGCCTCATCTGAAGATTTCTTGAGACGAAAGTAGAATTTCAAAGCCGCGTATTGTTCCTCGCGTATTACCTCCACTGCAGCGGTAGGCGGTACTGAACATGTCTGAACGTGCCTGCCACTCACAGGCGGGAACCGGGAGTCTCAACAATGAAACTACTACGGCGTGGTTGCTTCACATTAAGCTAACAGAATATCATAAGATTAAATTTTAGCGCGGGAAATTATGACCGCAAAAAATTATGATCATTTTTTATTGAACAGCCCTTGTATTAAATATTGTCGGACCAGAAATGGCTAAACAGATGACAATTCGGACCAACAATATCAACTCATTTTCCGTGGAGGAGCGACTGGTGCCTCCTCCGAGAAAATACAGATTGTATCCGTCGGTTATAAACCATTAGCTGTTCTAGGTTCGAAATTACCTCTTAGAAGACTGACGGGTAACAGCGAGAGGACGCGAGAGCGCGCAAAATCGCGTGATTCCCTTCTGCCAGTTGGCGTCATTTCGAGCTGAGATACAGCTCAGCTGTAGTCTTAGTTGCGGTAGCAAAAGCCAAAAAGAGCGGACGAACTAAAAAGAGCGACCTACTTCGCGGCCGAGCTGCGAACTAAAAGGAGAGCTACCGGTCGCGAACTAAAATATGCGCTATCGGTCGCGAACTATTATATGCGCGATCGGTCGCGAACTAAAATATGTGCGCTAGGTCGCGAACTAAAATATGCACGATAGATCACGAACTAAAATAAGCGCGATAGGTCGCGTACTAAAATATGCGCGATAGATCACGTACTAAAATATGCGCGATAGGTCGCGAACTAAAATATGCGCGATCTGTCGCGAACTAAAACATGCATTACCGGTCGCGAACTATTATGCCAAATGTATCTCGCTTCTTAGTTCGTTGACGGCCGCGGTGGCCGAGGGGACTGACGCGCTTCAGTCACGGTCTGCACGGCCACTACGATCGGGGGTTCGAATCCCCCCTCGGGCATGGATATTTGTGCCGTCCTTAGTATAAGTAGTTTGTAAGTTTAGGGACTGATGACCACGTAGTTAAGTCCCATAAGCGTAACAAACATTTGAACATTTTTCTTAGTTCGTTGGATTCTTTTCCAAAGACCGTCGGGGAATAACGAGAGGGCGCGCAGCAGAAATCACGTGTTTCCCTTCTGCTGGTGAGAGCCATTTCGAGGTTAGCGTCTGCCTGCTAGATTACATAGTTCAGTGCTACAAAATTTCTGCTTTGAAGTATTCTGCACTCTACAATATCTAACTAATAAATTCCATAATGCCAAGATATAGAGATAACTCTAAACTTAAACGCGAGAAATTATCCACAAACTGTTTCTTTTGGTTTGCGTGATATAGTTAGCGGCTTAAGCATCAAGCGCAAGCAGCTAGGTGGGGGAACTTCTCCCTCCACCTGCACGCGCGGACCGCGCCGCTCTGCCGTCACTGAGGGCGGACGAAGTAAAAGAACGAAATAGTGCTCGACAGAGCCGTGAACTAAAGTGAGTGCTCCCGATCGCGAAATATTATGCACAAGTCTAGTCCACAGTACTGAACGTGTGTGAGCAGCATTCCTTGACATGCGTGTATTTAGGTCGCTCGTTCAATCTCTCTATCAACTGCTGTCGAAGACCTTCCCTTTTTTAGCAGTAAAATATCTTTGTGAAATGTTATAGAAAAACCAGTTCTATGAAGTAGATAAAGGATTTATAGAGACAGGTATAAGAAAGTTACAAACTTTCGTTTTTTATTTCAGATTCTTGGCAACCGGGAGCTCGAGTGCAAAGCGAGCAGGAGAATTTACAGTAGGAACAATTACTTGACACATAGCCCCGAGAAACAACACGCAGTAAGCAGCTCTCAAAAACAGTACGGTTAGAGTGACTTTGAATCAGCCAATCATATCTCAAGTTTCAGGACATACGGTGATTGTCGCAGCGCGAAACTCAAACTGATATCATCGCCTAGCGAGGACCGTAGCGAGCTGCGCGCGCGCATAGCTGACTGGGTAGCCGCTGGGGCACGGCCCACTCTGCCGAAGCAGCGAGCCAGGCAGCTATGCGCGCGCAACCTACTCTGCCTGACGTCACACGAGAGCGCCGCGGCCTTCTCTCTAGGTTTGATTCATCATGCCGGCGAGCAGGGAGGTGCCCCCGGCGCGCAGTTGACGCAGCACAGGCAGGCCGGAGCAGCGCGGCGCTTGCCGCTTTGCGCTCTCACAACACAGCACGAGCAGTGGCGTAGCTATGATAGGGCTAGGCGGGGCAATGCCCCGGGGCCCCCGAGCTCAAGGGGCCCCTCGGCCTACGTGAGCGACGTTCGAAAAAAGTTACCGTAGATCCTTGAACACTTTCATGTGCGCCAATTACTTCGGATAATAATTTAGGTGAATGAAGGTTTTCCGACTTTGAACTTTTTGAACCCTGACAAACAAACCTCAAACGCACGAAGTGAAAACCAAAAATTATTCGCACCCCAGAATATAAACATAACAAGGCCCTTTGCTTGTCCACTAAGATGTGGACCCTGCCATCGTCAGCGTGTTATCGGTTGAAGTCGGAGTTGCTGTGCCTGCCAATCTTTGCGAAATAACAGCGAACGGTGCTGAATTACTAGCACAGTGTTTGACAGTAGACAGTGTGACCACATTTGAATATGAAGTCTCTACAATATATTATTACAGAATGGTATTATTATGGTAACTCAACTGTTTGTGTAGTGAATTCCCCAACGGTGCGCTCCATAATCATAGATCCCAATGAAGTGCTGTAACCAATTGCACTCTTAAATTCGTGCAAGAAGTAGAGAAAATATCGTTACTTTGTTACAATAGTAAGTTGTGCATTCAAGACACTACCCTGTACCCCACTGCCACTATAATAAGCGAAGATGTCAACTTAGTTATTTTACATATTACTTTTTCCTGGCCAGACATTAATATATATTTCATGAAACCTGTTAGGGGCACGGGTCAAACCAAAGTATTCCATCAAACAAATTCCGGCAACTTTCTTTTCTGAAACCACCCTACACGAATATTTTCCTTAGTTTCCTTCTTTGATTGGGCTATCAACGAAATTAGGCTGCTCGGTACGGAGCAATGACCTCACAGAGAGGAGTTTAGCGACAGTGAGATGTCGGCACTGACAACAGTCCGCCTACCTGTCACCGCGGATTCGACTGTTCCCGGTTTGCTTCGCAGCAGGGGGGGCATGTTTTCATGGTTAAGTAATACTTCTTCATTGAAACTTCCTGGCAGATTAAAATTGTGTTTATTTTTTACTAGCTTATGCCTGCGACGTCATTCACCTAGTATGGAGCAACTTCGGAAACTATCCAAAGGGGTCGTTTATCTTTATGTCCTACCGAGCTCCAAATCTATCCCTCTGCAAAATTTCATTCAAATTCGCCCAGTAACTTTTGCGTGAAAGCATAACAAACAAACCAAGTTTCACAGTTATAATTATATTTGAGAGTACAATTAAATATTATTTGCTGCGTGACATATTATAATTTACTTAATAGTATTTTGGTTTGCCTTATTATGCTTTCCAGTAGGCGGTAAGGAACTGATGATGAAGTAGTTTTGCATAGTTTTAGTTTAAAGAGGGCCCCAATGTCATTTTTGCCCCAGGGCCCTTGCTGACATAGCTACGCCACTGAGCACGAGTTGCGTGTCCTGTGCAAACCTCTCCATGCAGTTACACTTAATTCAGGAGTCTCCTTTAAAACCAATTAATTTGTGTGTGCGAACATCATATATGACCTGTGAAAGGTCTCTGTTGAGCAAAGGCAAAAGTGACCGATATAAGGCGAACTTGTGTAATCTGTGGAAATTCCTTATCAGCTATCCAGGGAACAATTTTGACTAAACAGAAGACAGTTCAATGAGATTCACATGCTGATAGAAGAATACTTAACAGAGAAGTAAAGTAGCTTGTGAGACGCCATACCTACTAAAGAAAAATAGGGGATATGTTTTACACATATAATTCAATAATTGAAAGAACCTTTATACACCTGACATATTTAATCATGAATGTGGTGCATCTGAAACACTTTTCTTCTCAGTGACACCTGGTAGGCTTTTATGTCTTTGGTTGAAAGAGTCCTCCCGGGGGCATGGGGGTGTGTGTTGTCCTTTGGTTACTTTACATTAGTTTAAGTAGTTTGTAAGCTACGGACTGATGACCACGCAGTTTAGTCCAAATTCAAATGTTTGTAAATCTATAAAAAAAAATCAAATCTTTGTATAGTCTATGGGACTTAACTACGGGGTTATCAGTCCCTAAACTTACAAACTACTTATGAACTACTTACGAACTAGGACGGCACAAATATCCATGCCCGAGGGGGGATTCGAACCCCCGACCGTAGTGGCCGTGCAGACCGTGACTGAAGTGCCTCAGTCCCCTCGGCCACCGCGGCCGGCGGTTTTCTTGGAGTTCTTGTCCATAGTTATTGTTACAATAAGAAGTAAAGTACAACGCCGCGCCGCGGTGGAGTAGCCGAGCGGTCTAAGGCGCCTCGCTGCGGAGCGCGCGGTTGCTCGCCGTCGGAGGTTCGAGTCCTCCCTGGGGCATGTGTGTGTGTGTGTGTGTGTGTGTGTGTGTGTGTGTGTGTGTGTGTGTGTGTGTGTGTTCTTAGGTTAGTTTACCTTAGTTTAAGTAGTTTGTAAGCTACGGACTGATGACCACGAAGTTTGGTCCGATAGATTTACAAACATTTGAATTTGTAGAGTTTGTAGTGAAAAATGTAGTCACTGGCCAGTTTGCGTTTGGTGGGTTTTACTCCATACATGACTGCGTACGAAATATAGCTAACACATCGAAATTGTTTTTAACTGTGGAAGGAGAACCAAACCTCTTTCAATTCTCGAGAAAAATACATGAGATACGTTTGACGGCAGCTACTCGCCACACACACGGCTGTTGCCGCGTGCGAAGCTGCCTCGCGTTTCTCTACGGATGCTTCCGATGCACTACAGACCAAAGCTGGAAATGAACGACTTACTGAAATGAAAACACACCGAGAGTCACAACTGGAAGATCCTGATTGTGTATTTTTTCGGTATATCGTACCTGTTTTCGGTAAACTTTGTGACAGACATGAAAGAACTATGTAAGCTGAAATTCCTGTTAGTTCTGAATGATGAGCTCGGTGAAATCAGGAGGAATGCCCACCGATTTTCTTTACCATCAGGGGGCCTTCTCCGATTTCTTGAAAGACACTATCTACTCCATCGTGGAGTTCAGCACCCAATGCTACTACAAAGCAGATGATGAATGATCTAGAAATCCAGTAACGTTTCTTGTCAGTATTCCTCTAGTTGAATTCTATACTACTTTTAGAAGTTTAACAATTGGAAAAATACTAGCATATCTTTACTAATTACTAACAAGTATGATGGCTGTTGATGGTAATTATCATAAGAAATGATGACACAGACAAAATAGGAACGCAATATAATAAAATACTGGACATACAAGAACAACTGCTGCAAAAAAGAAGAAAAATGCAGCCTCCAGTATAATATTCCTCAGGAACATGAAGAGCTGCGAATAAAGACCTAAGTCATGGAACTCTCTGCGTGCAAATGCAGTCAAACAAGGAAACTTTGTTTGTAAAAATTTTTCATATCCATTATATCTTTTGACCTAAGACATATGAAAAGCCTCTCAGGTGCCACTGAGAAGAAAAGTGTTTCTGATAGTATAAAATGCGCCACAATCACGATTAAATATATCAGGTGAATAAAGGTTCTTTCAGTTACTGAAGTTGCAGTGACACTTGCGTCTCTTAATTATAAAAGAAGTTGGAGAAAAATAAATGTGATTTCTATTACATTCCTAAAAGATGTCCCTAATTTTTCTTTAGTAGGTATGATGTCTCAGAAACTACTTTGCTTCTCTTTTAAGTCTTCCTTAATCAGCATCTGGCTCCCTCTGAACTGTCGTCTGTTTAGTCAGAATAGCTGAGTAATTTATAGCCGCAGCGGATTAAATGTTTAAATGTTTGTATAGCTTATGGGACTTAACTACGGGGTCATCAGTCCCTAAACTTACAAACTACTTACAAACTAGCTAATACTAAGGACGGCACAAATATCCATGCCCGAGGGGGGATTCGAACCCCCGACCGTAGTGGCCGTGCAGACCGTGAGTGGAGCGCCTCAGTCCCCTCAGCCACCGCGGCCGGCCGCGGCGGATTAGCCGCGCGTGCTGGAGCGCGCGGCAGTCCGCCGTCGGGGGTTCGAATCCCCCCTCGGGCATGGATGTTTGTGTCGTCTTTAGTATAAGGTAGTTCATAAGTAGTTTGTAAGTTTAGGGACTGAAGACCCCGCAGTTAAGTCCCTTAAGCTTTACAAACATTTGAACATTTAGTAATTTATAATGAACTTCCATAGAATAAACAAATTCGCCATGTATTCATCACTTTAGTCTGTTGCTCAACAGACCTTTCACTGCTCTTATACGCACATTACCAGAACACACACCCACACACACACATACACACACAAATGAAATTAATCGAGGTTTGAAGGGCCTGAATAATGAAATTTAATTGCATCGAGAGGGTTTGCAGAGGAAACGCAACTAGCGCTACACGCTGCACTGTGCTGTGTGAAGTGACCGGAAGTGCAGAGGCCCTGCGCCTCGCCGCTGTGTGCGCCACACACGCAACGTGCTACGCTTGCGAGACCGTGCTCGCCACCCGCTCAATACAAATATCAGCTGCAGGACATGGCTCTACCTGCGAGAAACGCGTGTGCTCCAACAGGAGTGGTCCCAAATCCCAAAAAGCTGGCCAAAAGTCGAAAACGTAATAAAATCGGCTGAAAATCTGGACTTGGCAATTTTCGGGGTTGCTGATTACGAATTCGAAGTCAAAAATTAGAAAAACAAAATGGCGGATGAAATACGACGGAAAATCTCTTCAAAATCGTATTCAATTTGAGTGAAGTCTGGAATCGGGGGTTTCGGGGTCGCTTATTACGAATTCGAAGTCAGTCCCTAAATACATTTGAAGCATGTATATTTCTAGCAGCCCGGAGACCCATCTGTGTAGCGCAGGCCAGTTCGTGGACGGTATGTTGTTTTCGAACCTTTTCTGTCCTACATCTACATCTACATACATACTCCGCAATCCACCGCAAGGTGCGTGGCGGAGGCTACACTGTACTACTACTAGGCATTTCCTTTCCTATTCCACTCCCAAATAGAACGAGGAAAAAAAAAGAATGCCTATATGCCTCCGTACAAACCCTAATTTCTCTTATCTTGTCTTTGTGATCACTACGCGAAATGTAAGTAGGCGGCAGCAGGATCGTACGACACTCAGCTTCAAATTCCGGCCCTCTAAATTTCCTCAACAGAAATTCACGAAAAGAATGTCGTCTCTCCTCCAGCGATCCCCAATTGACTTGTAGGGAGCATTTCCGTGACACTCGCGCATTGGTAGAACCTACCAGTAACAAACCCAGCTGATCGCCTCTGAACTGCTTCTATGTCTTCCTTTAAACTAATCTGCTGCGGGTCCCAAACACTTGAGCAATATTCAAGACGTGGTCGTACAAGCGTTTTATACGCGGTCTCCTTTACAGATGAAGTACATCTTTCCACAATTCTCCCAATAAATCGAAGTCGGCTGTCCGCCTTACTCACAACTGTCCTTACATGTTCGTTCCATTTCATATCGCTCTGCAATGTTACGACTACACATTTGAACGACGCGACAGCTCACTACTAATGGTGTATTCGAACAATATGGGATTGTTTTTCCTACTTATGCACATCACCTTACAGTTTTCTACATTGAGAGCTAGCTGCCATTCTTCGCACCAACTAGTAATTTTGTCTAAATCATCCTGTATGCTTTTACAGTCAGTTAAAGACGAAACCCTCCCATACACCACAGCATCATCAGCAAACAGCCGCAAATTAAAAGTTACTCTGTCCATCAGATCATTTATATAGATAGAAAATAATAACGATCCTATTACACTCCCCAGGGGCACGCCTGACGATACACTCTTCATTTTTCGGTCCTTCGTTTTGACCGATCACACAAATCGTTCCAGCTTGTGGGAGGACGCCCCATTGTCTTTTCCGTGGGAAGACGCCCCATTGTGTCTTCCAATAAGTCTTCGAACATTCATTTTCAGTTGTGAAACAAACAGGAACCTTAAGCCACCCGTCAAATTTTTGGAAGAATTTGATTTCGTTCCTGCTCACTTGGTGCCACCTCTTCTTGAATACCGATACCAATTTAGCCATGGCATCTTTCAAACGTTTCGGCAAAATGTGTTGATGCTTCAGTTTGTTTGACATCTCCATCTCAACAACGTCAGTGTCCACGTTGATATTCCCATTCAACACCGTTTCACAAATACAAAAATTTCCTTTCTCGTGAAAGAAATTTCTTCGGTATTATCCAGAGGTTCTGTAGAAAATGAAGGAATAAAATGAATAGCAAAATTGTTTTGACCAGTGTCCTATAAAAATATTTCATACGGTAAAATTACGAAAAACTACAAAGAGAGCACACATCATCGCATAAAAATTGTAACTGAAACCGAAGTCGCAACTAATTGCTGCTAATTTTTGGATATGTTCTGAAAAAATGTCTAAGGAACTATTTCCATTCGGTTTAAAACAGGAGTCGACAAGAATTTTGACTTATTGCTTTTTTCAACAAGACTTCTCGCAACGCGACCAAGAAAAATATAACTACTTTAATTAATTATTTTTTTGTGTCTCGTTTCCGCCGGTTGTCTTGGGTGTCGGTGGCCGAGTAGAAAGAGGCCGACACAGGAATAAAGAATGCACGCTTGTGCAGGTACGGAAGTGAGCAGCCAGTGGGACAGCAGAAACTGGAAACACTAGAGTAAATTGGAACGAGATATATATTTCATAGAGACTTAGTAATACTTAACTTTTACATAGTTCTTGACTGCAGGATGCTGATACATAGTTAAATTAGAGAGAGGCCTGCCTACTGATGATTCGTAGTGCCTATCCGATAGCCAAGTCTTAACTGGTGTCTATCTGATTCCCAAGTGTTAACTGGTTCCTATCTCAGTCCCAAGTGAACGATGGAGCAGTCGTGGCCACGAGCGGAGTTGCAGCAGAGGGCGCTCGTGGCTGACGTCGTAAGAACGCCGCGCCGTGCGTGCATGGCGGCGCGCGGCGTAAGTACGTGGCGCGCACTTCATACTTGTGCGACACCACATATTTAATATTTCATACATTGTCAATAACAATTTCAAGCTACACGTTAAAACTGTACTTATTTTCTGGAGAAGACTTCATTTTGCAGAATCCAAATCTGTTAACTTTTCGCGATTGTACACACGTCTGAACATTGTGCTGTACGGTCGGGGGTTCTAATCCCCCCTCGGGCATGGATATTTGTGCCGTCCTTAGTCTTAGTTTGTTCATAAGTAGTTTGTAAGTTGAGGGACTGATGACCCCGTAGTTAAGTCCCATAAGGTCTACAAACATTTTTTGAACTTTGTGCTGCTTTCGACGCTCGACGAGTAAACAGTGCGGCACGCCCGTTGCTCACAAACAAAATGCGTTCCTGAACCAGGTAGGGACGATTCCCTTTTATTTACGGTCATAATAAATACTAGGTGTACCACTATAACTATTTTTATAGTCTATGGGACTTAACTACGGGGTCATCAGTCCCTAAACTTACAAACTACTTATGAACTAACTAAGACTAAGGACGGCACAAATATCCATGCCCGAGAGGGGATTCGAACCCCCGACCGTAGTGGCCGTGCAGACCTTGAGTGCAGCGCCTCAGTCCCCGCGGCCGGCTATAACTATTCCAGCCATTAAAAGTCCCTAGAATAACAAATTTTATGTCCTACTTTTTGCTAGCTTTTTTGGGATTTAGGACCACTGTGCGCCGCAGCGATTTGTTTGGCTGTAATAAGTCAAATATACTTTCTGTTTCATATGTACAATTTTTTTTTCTTTCTGTCTCAATGAATTACATTTCATTCAAACTATGTAATCAATATTTTTGTCCTATCCTCTGGCCCATTTGCTACCTTCTGAAAAAGTAAAAATTACACGTGTATGCATTTTATTCGGTGTGGAAAGAAAACAATCCAGTTCGATCCAATCAGGCCAATGCTTTCGTCATATGTAACGGAAGTCTGTAGAATCAGCATTTATTCTACTGGAACAATGGCACAGCAGTAAATATAACAATCGATCCACATTCATTATGCGTAGCCGGCAGCAGTGGCCGAGCGGTCTGCGGCTCGTCAGTCACAGTCTGCACGGCCGCTACGGTCGGGGGTTTGAATCCCCCCCCCTCGGGCATGGATTTTGTGTCGTCTTTAGTACAAGGTAGTTCATAAGTAGTTTGTAAGTTTAGGGACTGATGACCCCGCAGTTAAGTCCCTTAAGCTTGACAAACATTTGAACATTACGCGTAACAGAACTTTGGCAAATCGACTGTCTACTGGCATACTGGCGTAGCAGTAAATAACAATCGATACCATGTCACATTGTTTACTAATTCATATTAACATTTACTATTAATGAGAAACTAACCTTAAGTAACTGATAGTTTTTCTGCTGGTGTAATTGGTTTCACCAGTCAGTTGCAGAAATCAATTAACCCTTTCGCTACGGTGAACTTTTGCAGAAGTCGGGAGCGAATGTGCTCCACAGCCGGTGGACTGCTGCAGCAGTCGAGTGCTGCCTGTGCCGCCCTGGACTGCTGTAGCAGTTCCGCCTCGCGTCATATTTCTCCGCTTCACTACTCTCGACTTGTGTGGAAGTTTGACTTATGCACCATCTAGCGGCTTTGTTGATAGTCTGTAGTTAACTAGATGTCAGTTGCATTCAGTTTCAAGGCATTAGTTTCGCTTGAGTTGTACTGCTCGTTTCCCTCCTTGTTTATATCTGACGTTTTGTTAACTCAATTTTTACTAAAAGTGATATGGCAGAGAAGAGATATACTGTGGAGGAAGCTCTTTCCCTAATAATGGGTAGTGACTTTGAGGATGAAAGTGCATCATCGTCCGAATCTGACGATGAACATAAAACGCATATTGTAGCTGCTTCTACATTCCGTACATGTGCTACTCCTGCTGTTCCATTGACATCCACAGTGTTGGATTTGTGCACAGAAAACGAAACTACAGATAATGAGAGAGACGAAAAGGCAGCAGAACCACCGAACAAGGAAAAAATAAAGTGGAAAAATGGCAACTTGAATCCGAAGAAACACGCGTTTGACGCAGCTACCTCTGGACTGAAAGGTATCGTTGACAGTGACAGTTCCTTTCAGTTGTTTTGTGTGAGGAAAATAACAGATACTTCTCCCAAATGGTGGCTGGTGGTCGGGTTTCAGAAAGGATCCAAAGAGCATGGAGTGACATGAATGAAAATGATATTTACATTTTTATTGCCACTATGTTTATCATGACAAGAGTAAAAATCTGAGCCTGTCTGAATATTGGTCTGAGAATCCAGTTATTCATACACCAATATTTTCTAAACTGCTTCCTAGAGACCGATTTCAACATATATTGCGGATTTTACATTTCACCAATAACGAAGGGCCTCACGACAGTGACTATTTGTATAATCTAAGGCCAGTAATTGACCACTTCAGAAAACAATAGAAGGAAAACTTCTATCATTATGAAAAATTATGCATAGGTGAAAGTCTTGTTTTATTCAAAGGCAGGCTAAAAATCAAGCAGTATATACCTGCTAAACGTAGCCGTTTTGGAATAAAGATATTCAATATTTGCGACGTTCAGACAAATTATATTTTAGATTTTATTGTCTACTGTGGCTGACATACAGACTGTGGCTGACATACAGACATACAGATCTCGGTATCTCAGGAAATGTAGCGACACTGGTAGAGCCATATTTGCAGAAGGGACACAATGCGCCGTACAGCGGGCACGGCCGGGCGCGACTGGCGCTCGTCCACAGCGCACGGCGCAGCAATCACGGCGCCGGAGGGAAAGGGTTAACGACAGAAGATAGTGAAACTGATCAGGAGTGAATCGAAAATATTCCCAAAACTTGCCATTATCTTCGAGCAAATGTTTTGCTATTAGAATGTTGCATGATACTTTTTCTTCGCGATGTAAAAACATTCGTCTGACTGCTTTGCACTTCCTGAGAACTGTACCGAATAAAATGCAGTTTTCCGTACCTTCCACCTTCTTCTTTAATACCAAAATGAGAAGTAATTTCTTTTTTTTTTTTTTTTTTTTTAATCTTTTCTTAAATCTCGCGCGGCGCTAAGGAGTCGCACAATACTGCTCTCGTCTAGCACAAACGGTTGCACGCAACGCCTGTTCTTCTCGCTTACACAACCCCTCCCCCCCCCCCACCCCGAGACACGCACAAAAGATGTAAAGGGAAAATATCTGTCACTTACTACATTTCGGTTGTTGGGTTTTCGTATCTCTTCGTTAAAATTATTTTTTCATTTGTTTATTACAGTAATTATATTTAAGTAAAGGAAAATTGTTTTTATGTAGTGCTACTGACCAATAGGCTTCGTTCCTGTCAGTAAATGAACTTGAATTAGTGCTTCATACAGTATTTCGAAAAAAAAAAAGTCACAGTTCCGAATAAAATTATGAGTGTTGTCAGTGTAAACTCCACAGGAAAATCTGAAGCACATGATCAATGTTTCCCAAACCCATACTGGTTATTAAAACAGCCCTTCGCTTTCAAGGAAACACGTTAATAAACCTTTTCAGCATAATAATATGATAACCCGCTCCATTAAGTACAATACTGAATAAGTTAAATTGCTACAAACACAATGTATGAATATCACTATAAGATACGACTGCGTTATATTGTGATTAACAACGAAATACAATTCTTACTAGCACTAAATCAGTCACAAACGCGACCCAACTTCATCTATAAGTTCACAAAAGATTCGGCTGATTTCTGGCCGAAATTGAAACTACGGCCGAAACAAACAGTTTGGTTTAAACTGGCCGTAACGGAAACCGAATATTCGGTCGATCCTTAGTTTCCACGCTTCGTGCATACTTGCACCACTGCTCTCCATGATATAAATGCTACAGCTCTGAAAATGCCGCGCGAGAGTAGCCGCGTGGTCTAGGGCATCATGCTACGGTCTGAGCGGCCGCTACCGCCGGAGGTTCGAGTCCTCCCTCGGGCATGTGTGTGTGTGTGTGTGTGTGTGTGTATATATATATATATATATATATATATATATATATGTGTGTGTGTGTGTGTGTGTGTGTGTGTGTGTGTGTGTGTTGTCCGTAGTTTATGTAGTTTGTATGTCTAGGGACTGATGACCATAGCAGTTTGGTCCAATAGGTTTACAAACATTTATCTTTGAACATAAACAGAAACGTCATTGGGAATATTCGAAATATGAAATATCGAAAGCTGAAACTCTTGGGGGGAACGTATGGACAAGTGGATTACCAATGCCGTTTCGTTTGCTAAGAATGGCCGGCCGCGGTGGCCGCGGGGACTGAGGCGCTTCAGTCACGGTCTGCACGGTCACTACGGTCGGGGGTTCGAATCCCCCCTCGGGCATGGATAATTGTGCCGTCCTTAGTATAAGGTAGTTCGTAAGTAGTTTGTAAGTTTAGGGACTGATAACCCCGTAGTTAAGTCCCATATGCTTAACAAACATTTGAACATTTTGCTAAGAATGTAATTTGTCATTATGTTTATTATACCAAGAAGGAAAATCGGATCACAGGTTGTAGATCGCCATTAAGGAATCAATTCTTTTTTGACGCATAGACACGAGAGGATTTCACATTGGAAGTCGCAGATAATTATTTCAAACAATAGCAAGTTACATTCTGGTACCACCATATAAGTGAAGTACAGGCGGATTCCGCTGCACATTGACGTGCGTAATTTATAATGGTAAATGAATACAAAATAAAATAAAATCTTCGAAATATTTCTTATAGTTTAATAAGAAAATCTTAGCAGTAACTAATAACAGGTGAAGATCGTAGTCGCGCGAGAATGGCCGTGCGCACTAAGGCAAATTACTGCAGACTGCGTGGCTGCTCCCCGTCGGAGGGTCGAGCGCTCAACTCGGGCACGTGTGTGTTGTGTGTGTGTGTGTGTGTGTGTGTGTGTGTGTGTGTGTTGTAGTTAGCATAAGTTAAGTATTTTGTAAATCTAGAGACCCATAGCCGCTGCGGCTTGGTCCAACAGCTTTACAAACATTTGGACATTTCTTGAAGTTCGTATCAGGAATTTAGTCTACGTCACAAAAATAAATATTCCATTAACAATATGTCTAGTGCAAATATTACCAAAGGTCGCTTTGTTGTAAGTTTTTATTGTTACATATCTAGTTTCGGCAGTCTATCTGCCATGTGTCTACAAAAAATACAAAGAATAATGTAACATCGCCGCGGCGGAGTGGCCGAGCGCACTGAGGCGCTATGCTTCGATGCGCGAGGCCGTTCCCCTCGGGGATGGATGTTTGTGTTTTCTAGTATAAGTTAGTTTATAAGTAGTTTGTAAGTTTAGGGACTGATGAACCCACAGTTAAGTCCCATACGCTTGTTGTTGTTGTTGTTGTTATGGTCTTCAGTCCGGAGACTGGTTTGATGCAGCTCTCCACCCTACTCTATCCTGAGCAAGCCTTTTCATCTCCTCATAAGAACGACAACCCACATCCACTTGAATCTGCTTACTATACGCGTCTCTTGGTCTCCCTCTGCGATTTTTACCCCACACACTTCCCTCCAATGCTAAATTTACGATTCCTCGATGTCTAAGAATGTGTCCTACCAAGCGATCCCTTCTTTTAGTCAGGGTGTGCCAAAAATTCCTTTTCTCACCAATTCTGTTAAGTACCTCTTCATTAGTTATGCGATCTACCCACCTAATCTTCAGCATTCTTCTGTAGCACCACATTTCAAAAGCGTCTATCCTCTTCCTGTCCGCACTGCTTATCGTCCATGTTTCACTCCCATACAAGGCAACACTCCACACAAATGTCTTCAGAAAAGACTTCCTTACACTTACATTAATATTCGATGTTAGCAAATTTCTCTTTTTCAAAAATGCTTTTCTTCCCATTGCCATTCTGCACTTTATATCCTCTTTACTGCGACCATCGCATGTTATTTTACTACCCAAGTAACAAAACTCACCTACCACCTTCAGTGTTTCGTTGCCTAATCTAATTCCTTCGGCATCACCTGATTTTCTAAGACCGCATTCCATTATTTTTGTTTTGCTCTTGTTAATGTTCATTTTATACGCTATGTTCAACACACTGCCCATTCCACTCAACTGCTCTTCCAGGTCCTTTGCTGTCTCGGACAGAATTACAATGTCATAAGCAAAACGCAATGTTTTTATTTCTTCCCCCTGAACTTTAATCCCTATTCGAAATTTTTCCTTGCTTTCCTTCACCGCCTGCTCGATGTATAAATTGAATAGCATCGGAGAAAGGCTACAACCCTGTCTTACTCCCTTCCCAACTGATGCTTCCCTTTCATGCCCTTCGAGTCTAATAACTGCGGTCTGGCGTTTGTACAAGTTGTAAATAACTCTCCTTTCCCTGTATTTTACCCCTGCTGACTTCAGAATTTGAAAGAGTGTATTCCAGTCAACATTGTCAAAAGCTTTTTCTAACTCTACAAAAGCTAAAAATGTAGGTTTGCCTTTCCTTAATCTATCTTCTAAGATAAGACGTAAAGTGAGTATTGCCTCCCGGGTTCCTACGTTCCTCCTGAATCCAAACTGATCTTCCCCGAGGTCAGCTTCTACCAGCTTTTCCATTCCCCTGTTGATAATTCGTGTTAAAATTTTGCAGCCATGACTTATCAAACTGATGGTTCTGTAATTTTCACACCTGTCTGCGCCCGATTTCTTTGGAATGGGGATTATTACATTTTTCTTAAAGTCTGAGGGTATTTCGCCTGTCTCATATATCCTACACACCAGTTCAAATAGTTTTGTCATGGCTGGCTCTCCCAGAGACTTTAGTAGCTCTGAGGGTATGTCATCTACTCCTGGGGCCTTGTTCCGACCTAGGTCTTTCAGGGCTCTGTCAAATTCATCTTTCAGTATAGTATCTCCTATGTCATCTTGATCTACTTCCTCTTCCCTTCCTACATAATCGTCTCTAAGTTCATTTCCTTTGTAGAGCTGCTCTATGTACTCTTTCCACCTTTCAGCTTTCCCTTCTTTGCTGAGAACTGGTTTTTCATCAGAGTCCTTTATATTCATAGAGCTGTTTTTCTTATCTCCAAATGTTTCTTTTATTTTCCTGTAGGCTGTATCTATTTTTCCCCTATTTATACATTCTTCTACAGATTTGCATTTGGCTTCTAGCCACTCCCGCTTAGCCATTTTGCACTTCCTGTCAATCTCATTTCTTAGTCGTCTGTACTCCATTTTGCCTATTTCATTTACTGCATTTTTATATTTCTCCTTTCATCAATTAAATTTAGTATTTCCTGTGATATCCAAGGATTTTTTGTAGGTCTTGCCTTTCCACCTATTTTGTCCTCTGCTGCCTTCACTATTTCATCTCTCAATGCTACCCATTCCTCTTCTACTGTTTTATTTCCCCCTGTTTCTGTCAATTGATGCCTAAATCTCCCTCTGAATTTCTCCAGAACTTCACGTTCCTTCAATTTATCTAAGTTCCATCTCCTTGTTTTCCTACCTTTCTGCAGTTTTTTCAGTTTCAGCCTACAGTTCATGACTAACAAGGTATGGTCAGAGTCTATATCTGCCCCTAGGTATGTTTTACAGTTTATCACCTGGTTCTGGAATCTATGTTTTACCATTATAAAATCTATCTGATACCTTCCGGTGTCTCCTGGTCTCTTCCACGTATACAACCTTCTTTTGTGATTCTTAAACCACGTGTTTGATACGATTAAATCATGTTCCGTGCAAATTTTTTACCAGGCGACTTCCTCTTCCATTCCTTCTGCCCAGTTCATATTCACCTACTACTTTTCCTTCTCTTCCTTTTCCTACTACCGAATTCCAGTCTCCCATCACAATTAAGTTTTCCTCTCCGTTAACTGTATGAATAATTTACTTTAGCTCCTCATATATTTCTTCGATCTCCTCATCATCGGCAGAGCTAGTTGGCATATAAACCTGTACTACTGTTGTCGGTGTTGGCTTCGTATCTATCTTGACAATGATAATGCGATCACTGTGCTGCTCATAGTAGTTTACCCGCATTCCTATTTTCTTATTCATTATCAGTCCTACTCCTGTGATACCCCCAACTGATTTTGTATTTATTATCCTGTACTCACCTGACCAGAAATACTGTTCATCCTGCCACCGAACTTCACTAATCCCCACTATATCTAACTTCAACCTATCCAATTCCCTTTTTAAATTTTCTAATTTTCCTACCCGATTAAGGGATCTAACATTCCACGCTCCGATCCGTAGAATGCCAGTATTGTCTTTTCTGATGACAATATCCTCCTGAGTAGTCCCCGCCTGGAGATCCGAATGGGGGACTATTTTACCTCCGGAATATTTTACCCGAGAGGATGCCATCATCATATTTTCATACAGTAGAGCTGCATGTCCTCGGGAAAAGTAACGGCTGTAGTTTCACCTTGCTTTCAGCCGTTCGCAGTAACTGCATGGCAAAGCCACATTAGCTGATGTTACAAGGCCAGCTCAGTCAATCATCCAGACTGTTGCCCCTGTAACTACTGAAAAGGCTGCTGCCCCTCTTCAGGAACCACACGTTTGTATGGCCTCTCCACAGATACCCCTCCGCTGTGGTTGCACCTACGGTACGGCTATCTGCATCGTTGAGGCACGCAAGCCACCCCACCTCGGCAATGTCTGTGGTTCGTGGGGGTGGTCCCATACGCTTAACAAACATAAACACATAAATCACGCAAATGAGACCTCTTGTAAAAATGTGTGCAGATGTTAATATTTTTTATGCCCATACGCTTAACAAACATAAAAAATTAACATCTGCACACATTTTTACAAGAGGTCTCATTTGCGTGATTTATATACATACCATTTACATAAAGTATGGTAATTTGATACATCATTGCACTGAAGATGTGCAAAATATAATTTCTGTAATACTGAATCCCTCTTTGTAGATTTTATTCCCTCGTGTAGATGTAGATGGATTCCCTACTTAAGACACTGTTTTACACCACGAAACACACGCATGAAGCTGATATTACTTTGGAAACAGCAGTGTGAGAAAAATTAAATGTGTATAAATGTGGAAACATTGTGATAATTTTCTCGTAACGAAACTATAAGAGCGACTACTCTATACACGACGTACGAGCGGGCAATACGTCATACGTAACTGATATTATCTGGTGTCACAAACCACGGGGAGAGTTCCGTTTTGCAGTAGAAGAAAATATGACGTATTCTCGTCATTTCATTCGCTTAATGTGCTCACCTAACTTCAATAACAACACAAAAGTTTTCTAGGTATCGAAAATCCGGTAACAACGTGAAAAAATTCGTTTTCGTAAACTGTCAGTATATCTTTTTTGGTTTCTCTTGGGCCTGCAGCACTATAAATGTCATTTAAAGACATTATACAATAAATCCTAAATGCTGTTTTAAATATCATTACACTATTACACTATAGGCCTATTTCGGCTTTTAGCGCCATCGTCAGGTGATCTGCGAAAAATGTTACATTATATGATTATCGTAATTATAAATATTATTACGAAATATTACATACGTCTGTTGGTCCTGACATCCATATACATCGATGGTTTTATTGCTGTCAGTCATTTATTTATAGCTTTGAATTTTCATTATTGCAATATTTCTGATGACTATCATTTACGTTGTTTTGACTTTTCATCACTGCAATATTGCTGATGACTTATCATTTACGTTGTGATGTGACAGCTTTTTGATAACCAGAGATGTAATATGGTTACATACTTTTTGTTTATTATTACGAATATCTTTGCTACCGGTATTTGAGAGGTTGGTTAAGGTATGTCTTTGCATATGTCGAGAAATTTTGTTATCTTAGCCGAATCGTCATTGACATGTGTGATCTTTGTATCATAAATTTATTAATCTTTGCTACTGAAATTTCGTTCTTGTGAAATCAATGATGGTCTAAAATTTTTACCCATTTTCTTGGTGTACGATATCAATAAAATTTCCTATGTGGTTTTTGTGTTTTAAGTCGACTTGTTCATTTAGTATTTCAGAGTGGTGGTGTAGTGAGTTTAAATATATTTCGATTTCTTCTAGAATGTCCATAACTCGTCCTTTAGGTGTGAATGTAATATAGAACAGGCAGTCGAAATTTTACATGTCACACCTAAAGGACAAGTTATGGACATCAGCAATATTGCAATAATTAAAATTCAAAACAACGTAAATGATAGTCATCAGAAATATTGCAATAATGAAAATTCAAAGATATAAATAAATGACTGACAGAAATAAAACCATCGATGTATATAGATGTCAGGACCAACAGACAGACGCCGGCCGCGGTGGCCGAGGAGACTGAGGCGCTTCAGTCACGGTCTGCAAGGCCACTACGGTCGGGGGTTCGAATCCCCCCTCGGGCATGGATATTTGTGCCGTCTTTAGTATAAAGTAGTTTGTAAGTTTAGGGACTGATGACCCCGTAGTTAAGTCCCATAGACTATACAAACATTTGAACATTTTTTGAACCAACAGACGTATGTAATATTTCGTAATAGTATTTACAATTCCGATAATCATAAAATTTGATGTATTTATAATGTAACATTTTTCGCAGATCACCTGACGATGGCTCTAAAAGCCGAAATAGGCCTATACTGTAATAAAAATAATATTTAAAGCAGCATTTAGGATTTATTGCATAATGTCAGTATATCTTTTTAATAATCTTCCGCCGCAAGTAAATCTAAATGAAAGTACAGTAGAGTTCTTACAGAATGCCTGGATGTGAGTTCCATATTTATACGGGGAATAAGGAAGGAATTTTAGGGTTTAACGTCCCGTCGACAGTGTGGCCATTAAAGACGGAGCTTAAGCTCGAATTTTTGGGGGAAGGATGTGGGAGGAAATCGGCCGTGCCCTTTGAAAGGAACCGTCCCGGCATTTGCCTGGAGTGATTTAGGGAAATCACGGAACACCTAAATCTGGAGGTTGGAGGTGGATTTGAATCGCCATCCTCCCGAATGCGAGTCCAGTGGCTTACCACGGCGCCACCTCGCTCGGTAGATACGGGGAACAGTTTGCGTGTTTGAGCGAGTGGAATGAAATGCGCGTGCGTTGTGCGGGACGTGGCAACTTTGCGCGGTGGCTGCAGAACTGTCAGGGCAGATTTATAGGCGGCTGCCGCGCGCCTACGAGTTCGTCGACGCCTGCCGCACCGTTGCCGCAGTCGGCGTTCCTGCGAAGAGAATGCGTGGGTGAGAGGCGGGGTGGCCACTTCCGCTGCCGCTCGCCTTCCTCCGGTGCAGCTGACTCAGTCACCGAGTAACTGTGACACAATACTTCTCTCGCAAGGTCGCCAGTGACGGAAGGGCACTAACGATGATAGCACCAGGCTGACTAATCAGTTAGAAATGTTCGGAAATGCGTAAATATATCTACGTCTTCTCTGCAAGTTGGGTTACCAACCGTCCGGATTTAAAAAAAAAAAAAAAAAAAAAAAAAAAAAAAAAAAAAACTCCTCCTGATTTCGCCGAGCTGATCATTCAGAACTAACAGGAATTTCAGCTTACATAGTTATTTCATGTCTGTCTTACTGAAAACAGGGACGATATACCGAAAAAAATACACAATCAGGATCTTCCAATTATGAATCTCGGTGTGTTTTGATTTCAGTAAGTTGTTCATTTCCAGCTTTGGTCTGTAGTGCATCGGAAGCATCCGTAGAGAAACAAGAGGCAGCTTCGCACGCGGCAACAGCCGTGTGTGTGGCGAGTAGCTGCCGTCAAACGTATCTCAAGTATTTTTCTCGAGAACTGAAAGAGGTTTGGTTCTCCTTCCACAGTTAAAAACAATTTCGATATGTTAGCTATATTTCGTACGCAGTAATGTATGGAGTAAAAAGCACCAAACACAAACTGGCCAGCGACTACATTTTTCACTGCAAACTCTACAAAATATCAGCGGCGTTGTACTTTACTTCTTATTGTCACAATAACTATGGGCAAGAACTCAAAGAAAACCAGTCCAATATCTTTTAGTGACGTTTGACTATGAGATACAGAAAAATAATATTTTTCTACCGACTCAAATGTTCAAATGTTTGTAGAACTTATGGGACTTAACTACGGGGTCATCAGTCCCTAAGCTTACAAACTACTTATGAACTACCTAAGACTAAGGACGGCACAAATATCCATGCCCGAGGGGGGATTCGAACCCCCGACCGTAGTGGCCGTGCAGACCGTGACTGGAGCGCCTAAGACCCCTTTTTTTCCATCTGGTAGATCTTTGGTTCGCGGTCGTTTGTTCAATTTGTTCGTGGTTTGTGAATTATTGGCTCAGCTTATTTTATTACAGAGGGCGTTCAGCCCCCTGACCGGGCGTGACTGGAGCGCCTCAGTCCCCTCGGCCACCGCGGCCGGCCCGGCTTTTTCCTGACACGTCAGACTTCTTTGTGCTTTTTTGGATGTCAGGCCGGAATTATTGTTTTTCAGAAAATATCCGCCTTTTTGGTAATAAAGTTTTAATTTCATCATCTGGCGCGTTTCAGTGTAGCGTAATTGCAGCAAAGTAGCTGCACACGTTATTTTCTATCTATATAAATGATCTGATGGACAGAGTAAGTTCTAATTTGCGGCTGTTTCCTGGTGATGCTGTGGTGTATGGGAGGGTGTCGTCTTTAACTGACTGTAATAGCATACAGGATGACTTCGACAAAATTTCTAGTTGGTGCGAAGAATGGCAGTTAGCTTTCAATGTAGAAAAATGTAAGGTGATGCGCATGAGTAGGAAACACAATCCAATAATGTTCGGCATTAGTAGTAAGCTTCTTGATGCTGTCGTGTCGTTCAAATATCTAGGAGTAACATTTCAGAGCGATATGAAATGGAACGAACATGTAAGGACAGTTGTGAGTAAGGCAGACAGCCGACTTCGGTTTATTGGGAGAATTTTGGGAAGATGTACTTCAACTGTAAAGGAGACCGCGTATAAAACGCTTGTACGACCACGTCTTGAGTATCGCTCAAGTGTTAGGGACCCGCAGCAGATTAGTTTAAAGGAAGACATAGAAGCAGTTCAGAGGCGAGCAGCTGGGTTTTTTACTGGTAGGTTCGACCAATGCGCGAGTGTCACGGAAATGCTCCGGAAACTCAATTGGGGATCGCTGGAGGAAAGACGACGTTCTTTTCGTGAATTTCTGTTGAGGAAATTTAAAGGGCCAGAATTTGAAGCTGAGTGTAGTACGATCTTGCTGCCGCCTACTTTCATTTCGCGTAGTGATCACAAAGACAAGATAAGAGAAATTAGGGCTCTTACGGAGTCATATAGACATTTTTTTCCCTCGTTCTATTTGGGAGTGGAATAGGAAAGGAAATGCCTAGTAGTGGTACAGTGTACCCTCCGCCACGCACCTTGCAGTGGATTGGGAGTATGTATGTAGATGTAGAATTGGCTATATATTTTTTCACGATGTTTCACTACCAATGACGTAACTGTTGAAGAAACATCGCATTCATAGTCGACATATACGGTATCTCTATGCGAGATATTATTTGTCTAGCACTGTCTCGATATTTTAATAGTCGATGTATACGATTCGAGATTTTTTTACTTTTTGCCAATTTTTCTTTCCCATTCCTGGTAGCACTGCTTCTACTGGACGTGTCTGTTTCTCTCACAGCTGCTCAGTGGACAAAAGAGAGGGACCGTTTGATAATGGATTCAGTAAAAGAAATTTTACTTGTCAAGTACAATTTCGAGGACATGTCTTGGGAGGTATTTTATTTTCAAAAATTATCAAATGTTTGTAAATCTATCGGACTCAACTGCTTGGTTATTAGTCCGTACCTTACAAACTACTTAAACTAAGGTAAACTAACCTAAGGAGAACACAAACACCCAAGCCCGAGGGGGGACACGAACCCCCGACGGCGAACGGCCGCGCGCACCGCAGCACGGCGCCCCAGTGCGCATGCCTAATCCGCCGCGGCGAGAAATTTTATAAGTATACTAGCTAAACCCGGCCACGCTTCGCTGTGGCTCACTCTCATATGAAGTAAATAGAAAAGGAAATATCGTAATTCATGTGGACACAGAATCACCGAGAGAATGCTTCAATCATATCAATATCGTTCGTTCGTTATGCTCCAGTGGCTATGTAAAACTAAAGTATAGTATGTAAAACGAAAGGTTAGCTTCACAGATACACATTATTTTAAAACCCTTAAGACAGATTACTTTTTTGGTCGTTCGTTTTCTCCACAAACATACAGATCATTTTACCGACTCTGGACCACCTTAGTAAAAAGCTATTGTTTTCTACATTCTTTCTATCTATTTCCCATCCGCTATGTCTGTTTCCTGCTTCCCCACTACCTACCTCTTCATCCTCCCTCTATCTAATACCCGGCCTCTGTTCATCACTCCATTGCCTTCCATCCATCTTCAATCTCCTCCTCCATCTATCTCTATTCACGTCTAGTCTTTCGCTCGTCGTACCTACATAAAATGAAGAAATTAAGACGGCCGCGGTGGCCGAGGGGACTAAGGCGCTCCAGTCACGGGCTGCACGGCCACTACGGTCGGGGGTACGAATCCCCCTCGGGCATGGATATTTGTGCCGTCCTTAGTTCATAAGTAGTTCATAAGTAGTTTGTAAGTTTAGGGACTGATGACCCCGTAGTTAAGTCCCATAAGCTTAACAGATATTTGAACATTTTGAAGAAATTAAAAATTAGGGAATTACTTCTAATTATGTGTTATCTGTTGGAAAGTATCACAAAGTTAGTTACATAAAATAAAATGAAATAAAGACGCACATAAACAACGTTTTGTTCAGAATTCGTTTCTATGGTGTTTTGATTTCCACTGCTAATATCATGATCTATCTTACTGAAAATTAACCATTAAACATGAGCGTATATAAAATACGTTTCCACGAAAAGTTGTTACCTTACTGTCGCATTTTTACCATAGCACCTGGCCAATACACAAGACAGAAGTTGTTACCACCTCAATTTTCGACGCTCACTTATTTGGCAGCTGGAGAATTTAAAGCGTGATCAGAGCTATAAACATCTGATTCCTTTTTCCTCTCTTAATGGCTACGTATACACATGATTTTCGTCTTGCACGCATCTATGACAAAGCGCCTTTTGAAATGTGTAAATTTTATTGGCCTCCTTGTAAAATTATAATCGTAAATCGATACTTCATTTTTCATGTTCATGGATTTGTATAAATTCGGTAAAATTTCACTTGCGGCAGCAGCTGATGTTGCCAAAATCTCTTGACTGCTCTTTGAAAACTCAGTTACATACAATGAGGCTAATAATGTTCCGCGTCTCAAAATGTTCAAATGTTTGTAAAGCTTATGGGACTTAACTACGGGGTCATCAGTCCCTAAACTTACAAACTACTTATGAACTACTTACGAACTAAGACGGCACAAATATCCACGCCCGAGGCGGGATTCAAACCCCCGACCGTAGTGGCCGTTCAGACCGTGACTGAAGCGCCTCAGTCCCCTCGGCCACCGCGGCCGGCGTTCCGCGTTTACCATTATTATTAACACGGAATGCCACAGCTGCCGTAAGTAAAATAACCTCTTGATTTTCAATTAATTCTACGATGGTAATGTCCATTTTTGTCGGCAGGGATTTAGAAGCGCACATTCGATATATTTCGTTATAGGACGAGCTACTTCAGTTTATTATTATTATTGTTATTATTACAGGATTAATTAATACAAAGATTAATTAATAACAACATCTTGTCATATTCCTGTTATCCTCCGCCAAGCCTCTTTATCCAGCGCTTATTTCTTGTCGATGCCGCGATGTTCCATCACTCCATTTATCTGGTCTGTCCAAGAGCGTCGTGGTCTTCCGCGCTTACGTCTGCTGGGTGGTTTCCATTCGTAAACTTTCTTAGGCCACCGATGATCTGGCATTCTCATCATATGTCCGTACCATTTCAGTGATTTTCTTTCAATTCTGTCTATCACTGTATCATTTGCCTTCATTCTAGCTCTTACTTCATCATTAGTTTTTCTTTCGATTCTTGATATTCTGGCACTCGTACGCAAATAGTCCATTTCCACAGCTATTAGTCTTCTTTTGAGATCCGCGTTTAGTATCCATAGTTCTGATCCATAGCATAGCACTGATTCAACTATTATCTTACCTACTCTTTTCTTATTATTGTTGGAAATATTCTTATCCCACCAAAAAGAATTCAAACACCCTAACACCTTTCTGCTTTGCTTTATTCTGTATTTTACTTCTGTGTGGGCCAATCCATTTTTATCAATATGTGCCCCGAGATATTTAAATTTCTCTACCTGCCTCATAACTGCTTCGTCATTGATGTTTACTTCAAATTTAGCATCACTATTCACCACCAGATACTCTGTTTTTGTTAGACTCATTTGTAGCCCCCAGTTGTTGTATTCGTGATGTAATCGTCGTATTATGAACTCAAGGTCATAATCATCTTGTGCTATAATAGCTTGATCATCAGCAAAACTTAATGAAAATATCTGTACATTGTTGACTGTGATTCCCATTCCTTTGCAGCTGTTCTTCCAATTTCGGAGAGCCACTTCTACATATAAATTGAATAAGATGGGTGACATGCTGCAAGCTTGTCTTAAACCTTTAGTGACATTGATAGGTTCTGATAACTTTGAACCTCGTTTAATCTGTACCACATTATTTCTGTACATTTCAATAATAATTTGTAAAAGGTGATCATCCACACCTATATCTTTCATGGCTTCCCACAGCTTAGATCTAGGGATTGTATAGTAAGCTTTTGCTAAATCTACAAAGGCAACGTGTAGCTTCTTCCCTACTGCTATAAATTTCTCCATTAGTTGTTGTAAAATAAATAAGTTATCTGTACATGATCTGTTCTGCCTAAAGCCGCTCTGGTCTTCTCCAATATGGTAGCCAACATTTTGTCTATTTTTTTCAAACATTATCTTGCCAAATAAGCGGCTCATTGTACAGTTGACACTAATGCCTCTATAGCAATTTGGGTCTTTTCTATTCCCTTTTTTGAAAATAGAAACCATATACGACTTTTTCCATTCTGAGGGAATTTCAACTCATGTACAACAGTTGTTCATCAGGCAGGCTATTCGCTTCTTCAGATATCTTTCTCCAGCCTTCATTAATTCAACAGGAATGTTTCCTGGAGCAGGTGATCGGCCATTCTTCATTTTATTTAATGCAAAATTGACTTCCTCTGTTGTAATGTATATAGTTAGATCATTTACTTCCATATTCTCTTCGTTCCCTTGCGTGTAATAAGGCCTATCCTCAGTTAAAAGGTCTGCATAATACTTTCTCCATTCCTTTAAGGGAATTAGGTTGTCTACTGCTTTGTTTACTTGTGTTTTCTTCATACTGGTAATTGTCCTCCACACTTCTGTTGTTTCTGATCCACCTATTAGACTCTCAATTTCAATATATTTCTGTTCCCACATCGTGTTCTTTTCTAATTTAATTCTGTTTCTTAATTGGTAATTTGTTGTCTGGTAGTTTTGCTTGTCTTGTTGTGATTTAGTTGATAACCATTATTTGTAGAGATTTTTCTTTTCCCTAATCGACATCTTCAGGTCATCAGTCATCCATGGAGGATCCCGTTTACCTAGAGTCTTATTTTCAGTCCCTAATACCTCTAGAGAAATTTTTGTAAACGCTTTTTTAATATTTTCATATTCTACTTCAACATTGTAATCTTCTGGAATCGCTTTTAGTTCATTTTCTAATCTACGTTGAAATAAATCCTTGATACTGAAATGCTTCAGGAGGAACAGCTTATACCCTGCCTGCTCTAATGTCCCATGATTGCTGTGGTCGGCCACTTGTCGATTTGGTCGTTTTCTCCTAAACGGGTAAGTCAACTTAGCTAAAACTAAGTAGTGATCAGACCCACAGTTGGCTCCCCTCATGACTCTACAGTCTTGAACTACCTTTTTTGGCCGTTGCTTGGTAATGATATAATCAATTATCGATTTCTGCTGCAATGACGGTCTCTCCCATGTATATCGGTGGATATCTTTATGTGAATAGTGTGTATTCAGAATTTTCAAGTCATATTGGTTACAGAATTCTACAAGATTTTCTCCAGAACTACTAATGACATTTCTCCATATCTTCCTACTACTGCATCATTTACTTGTGAGCCAACCCTCGCATTGAAATCTCCTGCTATTATTACTTCTTGGTGATTTTTGACTTGGTTAAGTAGATGGTCTAATTTCTGGTAGAAATGGTCTTTGGTTTTGTATAAAAGACATTTTTATATATGCACCAAAGCTGCTCTTATTTGAAATGCTGACTAATTTCGGTCTTTGCCCATTTTCTTAAGCCACCTATTACAGAGAACAAAGTGTGTTTTACATGAAAATACATTAATATGGCAATGTTATATTGACTGTACAAGTGGTAATTACTTACATTCATATATATATTTATATTTGGTTACTGTTTAGGTCACGCTATTTGTTGTAATTACTTTGGTGTAATTTACTGAGCTTTTGATCCAAAGATGTTTTATTAAATATTCTTTGCTTAATTTTGTTTGTGACAATATCGTTGGTTATATGCAGTGTGCCATAAACAGTACCATGACAAATATCGTACAATAAATTTTAGATTTCATTCCGAACTATTTTAAGTGTAATAAATTGCTTTTGTGTCCTATATTGTAATACAGGGATAATATTGCAGTGCTACTATAATTTATCGCGTTTTGTTGCATATTTGGAAGTATATTACGGTAGGATGGATTGTACTTTATATGCTGGCCAAGGTGTTATAGAAATTTTCGATAAATTTTTTATTGTGCATTTCTGTTTGTTCATTTAACATTTGTTCTGGGTATTTAGACATATGAGTATAGATTTGTAATTCTTCTAAAACGTCCATTAGTTGTCCTTTGCATACGATATGTAAAAACTAATAGACGTTTTAGAAGAATTACAAATCTATACTCATATGACTAAATAACCAGAACAAATGTTAAATGAACAAATAGAAATGCGCAATAAAAAAATTCATCGAAAATTTCCATAACACCTTGGCCAGCATATAAAGTACAATCCATCCTACCATAATATACTTCCAAATATGCAACAAAACGCGATAAATTATAGTAGCACTGCAATATTACCCCTGAATTACAATATAGGACACAAAAGCAATTTATTACACTTAAAATAGTTCGGAATGAAATCTAAAATTTATTGTACGATATTTGTCATGGTACTGTTTATGTCACACTGCATATAACCAACGATATTGCCACAAACAAAATTAAGCAAAGAATATTTAATAAAAACATCTTTGGATCAACGGCTCAGTAAATTACACCAAAGTAATTACAACAAATAACGTGACCTAAACAGTAACCAATATATATATATATATATATATATATATATATATATATATATATATATATATATATATATATATATATGAATGCAAGTAATTACAACTTGTACAGTGAATATAACGTTGCCATATTAATGTATTTTCATGTAAAACACACTTTGTTCTCTGTAATAGGTGGCTTAAGAAAATGGGCAAAGCCCGAAACTAGTCAGCATTTCAAATAAAAGCAGCTTTGGTGCATATATAAAAATGTCTTTTCTACAATATTTAAGAGCTGCAAAACGCGACATATCAAAAACATTTGGTCTTTGGTTTGCTGTGCGCATCATCGTTTGGTGCATACACCCCTATTATAACTGTTTCAATGCCATATAACTTGATGGTAACAGTGGCAATTCTTTCACATATAAATGCATAGTCCTTTGTGTAAGAGCCCAAAGCTTTGTTGATTAGAATGGAAACGCCTGCTTTTGCTCGTTTATGTCTCTCAACTCCAGACCAAAAATGGATGAAATTTCCAAATTTCTCAGTCCCTTGTCCCTTCTTTTTTGTTTCTGACAGAATTATTATGTCCATCTTCAGTCGACTAATTTCATTCTCTATTTCGGTGTGTTTATTTGTCAGGCTTTGAACGTTCCATGTACCAACTCTCAATGTCCTTTTTCTTGCCAATAATTGTCGTAAAGAGTTTCCATCCGATTTCCGAGGCTCCACTTCAGATTCTCGAGCTTCTAGAAGTTTTTTGTGGACAATGGGGTGCTGGCCCAATGATCCAACCCCCAACTTGGAGAACCAGGATTTGATATCAGAGTTTACTCCCCTAGGAGGGTTGGCTTCACCTCGCTTGTAGAGATCCCGCTTCCCTAGGTGGTACACATTTCGTCTGGCGCTACTTCAATTGCAAACATTATTATAAAACATCTGGTTACTCGGGAATGTTGTCCTCTATAATGTAGTGGTAATTCGAAGAAGATCTTTATCAGACTTAATAAATCTTTTTTTTACCGTAAAATAACCATTTATGCGGTTCTGCAGTGTCGTTGATACGATCTTGTACGAACCACTGTCAATAAATCAATTATCGCTCTGGCTGAAGGGTTTTTCCGTTGCCAACATTGGCAAGCTGCGCCGCAGCCTTGGGATAAATTCAATCATTGCCTCAAAGCTGTAAGGATGACGACGTTATATCTGTGTGTCCATTTCCCTGATTTTATTTCCACTATGGGGGGCTATTATTTGGCGCTCGGGGGTCCATTTGTTCATCATACAGCAATTCGTTGAGCAGCAGGATCGTCCACCCAGCCGTCTGACTTAGTAGGCGGATTTGTAAGCAGCTCCGCTTGATAATATTCAATATACAGGGTGTTACAAAAAGGTACGGCCAAACTTTCAGGAAACATTCCTCACACACAAAGAAAGAAAATATGTTATGTGGACATGTGTCCGGAAACGCTTAATTTCCATGTTAGAGCACATCACTTCTCTTCAAATCACATTAATCATGGGATGGAAACACACAGAAACAGAACGTACCAGCGTGACTTCAAACACTTTGTTACAGGAAATGTTCATAATGTCTTCCGTTAGCGAGGATACATGCATCCACCCTCCGTCGCATGGAATCCCTGGTGCAGACCTGGAGAATGGCGTATTGTATCACAGCCGTCCACAATACGAGCACGAAGAGTCTCTACATTTGGTACTGGGGTTGCGTAGAAAAGAGCTTTCAAATGCCCCCATAAATGAAAGTCAAGAGTGTTGAGGTCAGGAGAGCGTAGATGCCATGGAATTGGTCCGCCTCTACCGATCCATCGGTCACCGAATCTGTTGTTGAGAAGCTTACGAACACGTCGACTGAAATGTGCAAGAGCTCCATCGTGCATGAACCACATGTTGTGTCGTACTTGTAAAGGCACATGTTCTAGCAGCACAGGTAGAGTATCCCGTATGAATTCATGATAACGTGCTCTAGTGAGCGTATGTGGAAGAACATGAACACAAGAACTGAAGTCAACATTACCTTCCTTCAATTGGGCCAACTGGCGGTGAATCGAGGAAGTACAGTACATACTAACGAAACAATTGGGTATTTTGACAATTGTCTGCACGAATTATTTCAATTTACATTTAAAGAGAAATACTAAAATGAGCTCTAACATGGAAATTAAGCGTTTCCGGACACAAGTCCACATAAAATATTTTCTTTCTTTGTGTGTGTGGAATGTTTCCTCAAAGTTTGGCCGTACCTTTTTGTAACACCCTGTATAACAGGAAACACTGCACAGACCACCTTCGAGAGAGATCGCAACAGCTTGCAACGCATAATACCTATAAATAAAAGGCAATGTTCCGAGTGACTGACTGACAGATTAAATGAACGACTCATCATCGCCCAGCCAAAAATAACTGAAGATAAAAACTTGAAATTTGGAGGGGGTGTTCATCTTACACTGTTGGCGACGTTTAAGAAGCGATTTCTCGATATTCCGTCCCTAAGAGGGTGAAATAGGCGATGAAAAGTTTTTTGAAAACACGCTGTTATCCAGTCAATTTTGATGCTAACGTACATAAATTGGTATACGGATTCTTGGTTAGAATTTAAAAGAGGCGTCTTTCAGCTTTCTCTGAAAATCAACCTTTAAGGGGGTGAAATAGGGGATGAAAATATTTTTAAAAAATGCTGCTATAACGCTAGTTTTGCGGCCTGAACTACAAAAATTGGTATTTGTTGTCTTTGCTACAATTAAAAAAGTACTTGAATATGTCTCCTCCTCTCTTCGTCATTGCCTACCCTTCCTTTATCTCGTCTTAGAATTCTAACTTAGAACGATGTTTAGTCTTATGTTCAAAATCTTATATCTCCGAAAGTTCTTGACTGAATGCTTTGTAATATTGATACAACGTACTACTGGATTACGCGGATGGTTTTACATACCTATTATTTAAATATATATCACATACGAATTTATATAAATTTTACAATGTGGAAACGTTGAGGCCAAAACTAGAATTTTTATATATAGTGATTCTTAAAGATAATAATTTACCTCTTATATCAGCAGTACATACTATTGAAAAGACAACTTTCCAAAAGGAAACACAAATGAAAAATGCTGAAAAATAACTTCTAGGTGATTGTATTGTATTTGTAAGCATTAAATACTACTGTTTAATACAATAGCATATTTTCAATACATTCCTTTTTGGTTCTATTGAGAGTAGAGCATGTTTACTACCCAAATGTTGAAAATATAAACAATTTTTTGATTCTAAAATAAATTGTAAGGCTTTTTTTTTTTGTAATGTCAGGCTTTTGTGAAGCAATGTCCTACTTTTGATAATTTTCAGTTGATACCTCTATCTGCAAGCCACTTCACGGTGTGTGGCCACAGTCGCGACACTCACTGCTGTAAAAGTTGTTACCAACTGACAGTTGCAACGACACTAACGCTCCTAGTGGTGGGCAAGGCGCCGTAACAATAATGTTTGTTTATAATTAATTTTCAATGTAATTAACCAAACAGTTTCTGTAATTTTTGCGTTCCAAGCGTTAGTAAAATATCGAAAGACATAATGTTGTGTTATGGTCTTCAGTCCGGAGACTGGTTTGATGCAGCTCTCCACCCTACTCTATCCTGAGCAAGCCTCTTCATCTCCTCATAAGAACGGCAACCCACATCCATTTGAATCTGCTTACTATATGCGTCTCTAGGTCTCCCTCTGCGATTTTTACCCCACACACTTCCCTCCTATGCTAAATTTACGATTCCCCGATGTCTAAGAATGTGTCCTACCAAGCGATCCCTTCTTTTAGTCAGGGTGTGCCAAAAATTCCTTTTATCACCAATTCTGTTGAGTACCTCTTCATTAGTTATGCGATCTACCCACCTAATCTTCAGCATTCTTCTGTAGCACCACATTTCAAAAGCCTCTATTCTCTTCCTGTCCGCACTGTTTATCGTCCATGTTTCACTCCCGTACAAGGCAACACTCCACACAAATGCCTTCAGAAAGGACTTCCTTACGCATAAATTAATATTCGATGCTAGCAAATTTCTTTTTTTCAAAAATGCTTTTCTTCCCATTGCCACTCTGCATTTTATATTCTCTGTACTGCGACCGTCATATGTTATTTTACTACCCAAGTAACAAAACTCATCTACCATCCCGCCGCGGTGGCCGAGTGGACTGAGGCGCTCCAGTCACGGTCTGCACGGCCACTACGGTCGGGGATTCGAATCCCCCCTCGGGCATGGATATTTGTGCCGTCCTTAGTCTTAGTTAGTTCATAAGTAGTTTGTAAGTTTAGGGACTGATGACCCCGTAGTTAAGTCCCATAGGCTATACAAACATTTGAACATTTGATTTCATCTACCACCTTCATTGTTTCATTACCTAATCTAATTCCTTCAGCATCGCCTGATTTTCTAAGACTGCATTCCATTATCTTTGTTTTGCTCTTGTTACTGTTCATTTTATACGCTCTCTTCAACACACTGTCCATTCCATTCAACTGCTCTTCCAGGTCCTTTGCTGTCTCTGACAGAATTACAATGTCATCAGCAAAACGCAATGTTTTTATTTCTTCACCCTGAACTTTAATCCCTATTCCAAATTTTTCATCACTCTCAAAATCAAATGTTTGTATAGCTTATGGGACTTAACTACGGGGTCATCAGTCCCTAAACTTACAAACTACTTATGAACTAGCTAACACTAAGGACGGCACAAGTATCCATGCCCGAGGGGGGATTCGAACCCGTAGTGGCCGTGCAGACCGTGACTGACGCGCCGCAGTCCCCTCGGCTACCGCGGCCGGCTTTCTTGCTCTCCTTCAACCGCCTGCTCGATGTACAAATTGAATAACATCGGAGATAGGCTACAACCCTGTCTTACTCCCTTCCCAACTAATGCTTCCCTTTCATGCCCTTCAAGTCTAATAATTGCGGTCTGACTTCTGTACAAGTTGTAAATAATTCTCCTTTCCCTGTATTTTACCCCTGCTGACTTCAGAATTTGAAAGAGTGTATTCTAATCAACATTGTCAAAAGCTTTCTCTAAATCTACAAAAGCTAAAAATGTAGGTTTGCCTTTCCTTAATCTATCTTCTAAGATAAGTCGTAAAGTGAGTATTGCCTCCCGGGTTCCTACCTTCCTCCTAAATCCAAACTGATCGTCCCCGAGGTCAGCTTCTACCAGCTTTTCCATTCTCCTGTACATAATTCGTGTTAAAATTTTGCAACCATGACTTATCAGACTGATGATTTTGTAATTTTCACATCTATCTGCGCTTGATTTCTTTGGAATGGGGATTATTACATTTTTCTTAACGTCTGAGGGTATTTCGCCTGTCTCATACATCTTACACACCAGGTGAAATAGTTTTATCATGGCTGGATCTCACAGAGACTTTAGTAGCTCTGAGGGAATGTCATCTACTCCCGGGGCCTTGTTCCGACCGAGGTCTTTGAGGGCTCTGTCAAATTCATCTCCCAGTATAGTATCTCCTATTTCATCTTGATCGACTTCCTCTTCCGTACCTACAACATCGTCTCTAAGTACATTTCCTTTGTAGAGCTCCTCTATGTACTCTTTACACCTTTCTGCTTTCCCTTCTTTGCTGAGAACTGGTTTTCCATCTGAGTTTTTGATATTTATAGAGCTATTTTTCTTGTCCCCAAATGTCTCTTTTATTTTCCTGTAGGCAGTATCTACTTTTCCCCTTCTTATACATTCTTCTACAGATTTGCATTTAGCTTCTAGCCACTCCTGCTTAGCCATTTTGCACTTCCTGTCAATCTCATTTCTTAGTCGTCTGTACTCCATTTTGCCTGTTTCATTTACTGCATTTTTATATTTTCTCCTTTCATCGATTAAATTTAGTATGTCCTTTGATATCCAAAGAATTTTTGTAGGTCTAGCCTTCCTACCTATTTTCTCCTCTGTTGCCTTCACTATTTCATCTCTCAGTGCTACCCATTCCTTTACTGTTTTATTTTCCCCCGTTTCTGTCAATTGTTGCCTAAAGCTCCCTCTGAAATTCTTAAAGTCCCATCTCCTTATTTTCCTACCTTTCTGCAGTTTTTTCAGTTTCAGCCTACAGTTCATGACCACTAAGTTATGGTCAGAGTCTATATCGGCTCCTGGGTATGTCTTGCAGTTTAAAATCTGGTTCCGGATTCTATGTTTTACCATTATAAAATCTATCTGATACTTTCCGGTGTCTCCTGGTCTCTTCCACATATACAATCTTCTTTTGTGATTCTTAAACCAGGTGTTTGTTATGATTAAATCATGTTCCGTGCAAAATTCTACCAGGCGACTTCCCCTTTCATTTCTTTTGGCCAGTCCATATTCACCTACTATTTTTCCTTCTCTTCCTTTTCCTACTACCGAATTCCAGCATGCCATCACAATTAAGTTTTCCTCTCCCTTAATTGTCTGGATAATTTCCTTTAACTCCTCATAAATTTTACCTGACCAGAAATCCTGTTCATCCTGTCACCGAACTTCACTAATCCCCACTATATCTAACTTCAACCTATCCAATTCCCTTTTTAAATTTTCTAATTTTCCTACCCGATTAAGGGATCTAACATTCCACGCTCCGATCCGTAGAATGCCAGTATTGTCTTTTCTGATGACAATATCCTCCTGAGTAGTCCCCGCCCGGAGATCCGAATGGTGGACTATTTTACCTCCGGAATATTTTACCCGAGAGGATGCCATCAACATATTTTCATACAGAAGAGCTGCATGTTCTCGGGAAAAGTAACGGCTGTAGTTTCCCCTGGCTTTCAGCTGTTCGCAGTAGCTGTGTGGCAAAGCCACATTAGCTGATGTTACAAGGCCAGCTCAGTCATTCATCCAGACTGTTGCCTCTGTAACTACTGAAAAGGCTGCTGCCCCTCTTCAGGAACCACACGTTTTTTTGGCCTCTCCACAGATACCCCTCCGCTGTGGTTGCACCTACGGTACGGCTATCTGTATCGTTGAGGCACGCAAGCCACATCACCTCGACAATGTCTGTGGTTCATGGGGGTGGCGAAAGACATAAATAATCGGGAAATAAATGTGAAAACATACGAATTTCCCTGATTCACTGATATATACAAGGACTTATTCGTGAGGAAATGCTTGCGAATATATGTGTATTTTGCAACCCTACTCCGCAGACTAGAAACATCAATTACTGTTGTGGTCTGTTCTTATATGACAGGCACTTTCTTTGACGTGTAAAAATTCGATGTGGATTCTAATGATTCGAACATTTTTTTCACTTCACTCGTCTTTCTTATAAACATAAATACTTTTGAGTGTAATTACCTTTGCTTATAAAACGAATGTGATGAAGATTCTTGCTATCTGTGGTTCAGACGTAGCAACAACTGTGGAATTGGTTTCTGTTTTGTTGGGAAACTGTTTTCTTGCTTTCTATGTTTTATTGTCACGTTTGTGAGGATTTTCCTTGAGCTACAGCTGTAGTAGCCGATTTGGTACGTTAAATAATGTAGGTATTGCATTAAATATCAGTTTCTTAAGTTCAACACATACCGATTTGACTGGAATTATAGTGAAGAAACCTTGTCGTTTCTGAGTAGCAAACTGACGTCTTTCTGTAGAAGGTTGGGTTTTCCGTTGTTTATTAGCTATTTTTGTTATTAATAGAAATGAAATTCTTGTGTTAAAAATCGTAGATTTCAAAATAATTTAAAATAAGCTGCCCTGCAAAGTACCAAAAAATGTTCAAATGTTGCAAATCTGTGGGACTTAACTGCTCGTTAATTAGTCCCTAGCTTACAAACTACTTAAACTAAGTTAAACTAACCTAAGGACAACACATACACCCATGCCTGAGGGAGGAGTCGAACCTCCGACGGCGAACGGCCGCGCGCACTGCAGCACGGCGCCTCAGTGCGCACGGCCATTCCGCTGGGGCTGCAAAATACCGATTCATACCTTCCAATGGTTATTCTAAAAGCAAATAAAGACAAATATGGCGTTATTTTCTAGTTATTTCTGAATTTTATGCTGCTGCGTACCTTCCCTGTCGTAAAAAGAGTGTTGAAATCAATTTAAACGCTACTATTCACACTCATCATGTATCATATTCAGAAATGTACCTTGCCAGCCGCTTGGGGCGCTGTTGTCGTGGCATATAACGAAAATCAGTCGGAGTGGTGTGGTGGAGGGTACTTCGTGCACGCCCTCCTCCTATTCCAGAAGGAACAAACTATTGCCAGTGTTCCTCTGTGTGGGCTCCAATCTCTCTAGTTTTATCCGTGTGATCTTTTCGTGAGATATACGTACGAAATTCACTCTTCAAGAAACGTACGCTCTCGGAAGTTTGACAGAAGCCCGTACCGCGACACAGAACGTCTTTCTCGCAGCGCTGCAACTGGAGTTTTCCTAAAACCTCGCATATATTAGAGAGGGCAGATCAAAAAGTAAGTTGCACTTCCACATTATGGCCACTTATTAAACCACCTATACAAAAGCAACACGTCTATGACAACCAGTGGCGTAGCTATGTCACCAAGGGCCCCCGGGGCAAAAATGACATTGGGGCCCTCTTTAAACTAAAACTATGCAGATGCAAAACTACTTCATCAGCTCCTTACCACCCACTGGAAGACATAATAAGGCAAACCTAAATACTACTAACTAAATTATGTGTCACGCAGCAGATAACATTTAATAGTTCTCTCTAATATCTATATAAAAGCGAAAGGACATTCACTCACTCACTGACTAAACACGATTGATTTTCTCAGGGAAGCCAAAACTGTCTTGGTCCAAACCGCCACTGCCCACACCGAAACTAGTTTATTGTGCGGTATCGCTCCCTATATATTTAGTAAAGTCAACCAATGCCCTTGAACAGTGCAAGGAGTCCCTTTACCAGTTCTTTATTAGACACAATTTCTTCGGGTCTGGTTGTCCCAAATGTTCTGTGCCTTTTACTCTCCAACGCAATGCATTCGAAGATTAGATGTGATGCAGTTTCATCACCGTCATCACAGATCCTACATTTAGGGACCTCTTCTGTTATTCCCATTGTATGTAGGTGTTTTTTGAAATTCCCATGGCCTGTCAGCAATCCAACCATGAGTCTAATCTCTCTCCTGTTCAGGCCCAGGATTGCAGAGCTTCTTTTAAAACATGGATTTGGCATCATTACCTTGCCATGTTTTGTTGATTTTGGTCCAATATTCTACGTGCTGTCGTCTGAGTCAGTTACGTAGCTCTAATTTGATCATTGCCTTGGTGATTGACAGGACAGGTTCCGGTCCAATAAATGGAGTCTCTGCCCCCATCCTGGCTAATCTGTCGGCATTTTCGTTGCCACTGATCCCCGAGTGGCCAGGGACCCACAATAGGTTTACTCTATTGCTTTCCCCTACCTCCACCAGAACCCTGTGACATTCTGCAACAATTTTAGACCTTGTTGCAGGAGCTGCCAGTGATCTCAGGGCTACCTGGCTATCTGAATAGATATAGATGCTATGGTCTTTGTAGCACCTACGCAAATTCTCCACTACACACTGGAAGCAAGTCGGCATGTTCGTTGCCACTGATCCCCGAGTGGCCAGGGACCCACAATAGGTTTACTCTATTGCTTTCCCCTACCTCCACCAGAACCCTGTGACATTCTGCAACAATTTTAGACCTTGTTGCAGGAGCTGCCAGTGATCTCAGGGCTACCTGGCTATCTGAATAGATATAGATGCTACGGTCTTTGTAGCACCTACGCAAATTCTCCACTACACACTGGAAGCAGTGATTTCGGCCTGGAATACTGAGGCCAGTTTCCTTAGAGAGATGACGCCCTCCAGTCTTGGCTGCACCCCATATACCCCAGCCCCAACGCCTTGGTCTGATTTTGACCCGTCAGTGAACCAGACAATATCCCCCGTACAGTGTCGAATTATTTTCTCCTACTGCTTCCTACTTCCAATTGTTATATTGAAAGGTTTGTTGAAGCAGTATGGGGTTATAATATAGTCGGCTGGCATTTCCCCAACCTTTCCTATATTTACCTCACTCACTATTTTAGCGTGTGATTCTGGATATCCCAAAGAGTTCCAGTTGTTGCCAGTTTTGAGTCTGTATGCACCAGCCGCTGCCTCCATCTTGACCCAAAGGTGTAATGAGGGCATATCCAACATGGTTTCCATCCCAGCAGTTGGTGTGCTGCTAATTCCGCCTGTTATGGTTAAGCAGGCTAATCTCTGCACCTTATCAAGCTCCTTAGCAGCATCCTGCTGTTCTATCTTCTTCCACCACACGACCGCCCCATAGGTGATCCTGGGTCTAATCACTGTGGTGTATATCCAGTGCATACCCTTGGGGCTCAGGCCCCAATTTTTGCCACAAGCTCTCCTGGTACTTACCAGAGTACCTTTTGCCTTGGAGCAAATATTCCTAATGTGAGGGGCCCATCTCAGTTTCTTATCTAAGGTAACCCCTAGATATTTCACTGTCCGCTTCACAGGTAGAGCTTCACTGAAAAGCTTTAGATTCCAACTTGAATGTTGGATATGCTTCTTTGTGAATGGTACAACAACAGTCTTCTTAGGACTAACGCCCAGATCCTATTTTCTGCACCAGTCTTGCACAATGTCCAACGCACCTTGTGCCATATTCTTGACTGTGTCAGCAAATTTGCCAACTATTACTATGACAGGATCATCTGCGTATCCTTGGCAAAAGTACTGCCTAGAGTTTAATTCTCCAATGAGATCATTCACCACTAGATTCCACAATAAAGGGGAAAGAACTTCTCCTTGCGGGCAACCCCTAGTGGTGTTGATTACCATTTTTTCATTCATCATGGTAGCCTCTACCTTTCTTCCACTGAGCATGGCCCTAGTCCACCTACATATAGTGGTCCCTAGGTCATGCACCTCTGCTGCCCTAACCATGGAATCGAAGGTCGTGTTGCTAAAAGCCCCCTCGATGTCCAGGAAGATACAGAGGGCTATTTCCTGAAAGTGTAGTGCTTTCTCCACCTTCCCAACGAGTTGGTGGAGAGCTGTCTCACATGATTTACCTGGTTGATATGCATGTTGGTTTGAATGTAGAGGAGCCCTACTTAACCTCCTTTCTCCAAGATGCACATTGACGAGCTTTTCCAGTGTCTTAAGAATGAAGGAGGACAGGCTGATTGGTCTCATACCCTTGGCCTTGGTATGATCAATTCTCCCTGGTTTTGGAATGATGACAACCTTCACTGCCCTCCAGGCATTGGGAATGATTCCTGCTGCTAGGCTAACCCTGAATAACCTGCACAGGAATCTAATAAGATTTTCTCCCACTTGTTGTAGGAGAGCTGGGAAGATTCCATCGGGGCCAGGTGACTTGAATGGTTGAAATGTTCCCACCGCCCATCGGACCTTACTGAAATCGACACACTCCTTGGCCAAATCCCACTCCTCTTTGCGAATACCTGAGAATCGTTGTCTCTCAGGAATCGCATTCTGGTCTGAGTTATCCACCAGAGTATATTGAGGAAAGTGAGTCTTGAGGAGCAGTTCCAGCGTTTCATGTGCTGTCTTTGTATACTCCCCATCCTCTTTCCTCAATGTTCCTCCTGGATTAGTTGGTACCCTAGTGAGGATTTTATGAAGTCTCGCTTGAGCAGCCGTGCCCTCCACTGCCTCACAGAATACCTTCCAGGATGCCTCCTTTGCCCGTCTGATGGCAAGGTTGTAATTGACAAGGGCCTCACGATACTTTGCCCATTGTCCTTTGCGCCTCACAAGGTTAAACAGTCTTCATACCTGTTTCCTTTGCATTTCCAGGTTATTATTCCACCAAGGCACACTCCTATTTGTGCATTTCTTGGTGATTGAGCAGTTGTCCTGGTATGAGGTCACTATAGCAGAGATTATGGTCTCTGATACTTACTCAAACTCTGCTGGATTCCTTATCGAAGTTTTAATTTCCGATAGGCTGAAGTCAAGGTCTCTCCTATATGTCTCCCAGTCCGTTTTCCTGGGATTCCTATAGGCCATGGTCTGTCTGGTTCCCATTTCAACCTTGAATTTAATATACATGTGATCTGATGGCTCCAGGACCACATGATATTGTTTGATGTAACTGCCCATCATCATGGAACCAAAAGTTATGTCAATTACTTCTTTCCTTCTACTATTCCTGAATGTAGGTTCATCACCCCTATTCAGGATCTCCAAGTTGTTAGATAGGAGAAATTCAAGAATGTGCTCACCTCTACTGTTGGTGTCCTTGCTGCCCCACAATAGATTGTGGGCATTGGCATTACATCCCACCACCAGTTCGTCACCTTGCCGATGGCAGGCTTCCGTCAGTCTCCTCACTTCCAAAGAAGGAGGAGAGCTGTCTTCGTAAGGAAGGTATGCTGAGGCCAAAACAATTTCCCTCGTGATACCTTCCTCACGTTGTTTCATCCTAATGGACACCAGGTCCCTGGAACAAAAATCCATCATTGATATGAAAGGGATTCCATTTCTAACATAAATGCACGTTCTGGAGTTTTTTAGATTTCTAGCATAAATGAGCTTATCTCCAGTACCACCGAGGTCTGATACACCCCCATTGTATAATTAGGGTTCTTGTATTAGGGCCACGTCCACCTCCTGTCTCCCCAGGCGACGGCTCAGGGCAGTAGTGGCCCCTTTACTGTGCTGCAGGTTTATCTGCAGCACTTCCAGTCCCCATCTTGCTGCCATTATTGCCTTTAAGGTCTTTGATTACCCTGACGGCGACCTGCGAGAACCCTAAAAACAGTTTCAGGCCTTGCTCTCGCATTGCCTTCAGGGACTTCTCTCCGACCTCCACCACCAGGGTTCGTCCTTCCGGAACGACCTTTTGGTTAATTACCCTCCAATCCTCTGTCGTGACTTTTGGGTTCTGGACCCTTATTTTTCTCGAACAGAGTCTTTGGAGAGACATCCTTAAGGATCTTTGGTACCCGTATTGATACCTTTGCGGTCTTCAGGAGTTCGGCTACTGTCTTGACCAGCAGCTTCACATCCTCCCATGGGGCACCTCCCACGGGCACCTTGTCCTTAAGCCATTCTGCTGAGTGCTCCCCTCGCAGACAAAAATGAGGGCACCGTGATCTAGATAGACCCTCCTGAATTTGGGTCCTGGACAAGCGTCCCCCCCCCCCCAATCTCTTCAAAGAGGGCCATCTGCACGAGCTCCTCCTGCTGCGAGGTGATGCTCACCAGTGGGTATCCTTCTTGGACAACCGCCATTCTAAAGACCGAGACTGCAGTACTATAGGTCTGTTTCCCTATTTCCTGCCTCAGTCTTTTAGGATCACGCTTGTCCAGAGAGGAGGGAGTCTTAGATTCCTCCCTAACCCTCTTGTCACCTGTCTTTGATGTCCAGGGGGTCTGTGTATCGCCTTCGACCTGAGGCAGTTTCTTTTTGGGGGTCTTGGGCTCAAGCCCTTTTGATTCCCTCCTCTTATGCTTAGGAAGCCATTCTTTTCCTTCCTTTTGCATCTGTTCCTCGAAAATTTTCCTCCTCTGAGCCCCAGACAAGGCCTTAATCGAAATCTGGTCCAACTTCTCTGTTACAGTTCCCACTTCTTGCTCAGGTCTAGACCCTGATTCAGAAGTAGGAGTGCGCTCCATCGGTCCTGATCCCGATGTCTGAATATCTGAGGTCTCAGATTGCCCCTCAGATTCTTTTAAAATACTTTCTTTCTCTGTGTTCATCTTAGTCCCACGAGATTTGAGGATTTATATGGTCCACACCACGATAACCCCGCGCGGTGCAAGGCTACTTACTCAGGGAGGTCGCCCGGTATCTTTGAGGCTCCATTCGAGACACATCCACCCATGTGCCACGCACCCCTCAGTACGCATTGCATCACACCTTGGGTTGGGAAAGGAATTGGGAAAGGACTGGGAGAGGATAAGGGAGACGGGACGTTGTGGGACACACTTAGTCTGATCCATCAGCTGAGGCCTTTCCGGCAGTAGGTTCTCTACCTTCGGTATAGCCCTCAGCTTCCCATGGATGCGCAAGCCTCTCCACCCACACGGACAGTGCTTCGTCAAGGTGGTGTCCCCTGGAGAGGGACTAAACACGAAATCTCGAAAACTACTTCACCAATGAAGCTGAAATTTGGGAGGAATGCAGTTTATCGGCAGAAGACGTCATCTAAGAAAGGATTTTGCGATTGAGCAGATAGTTCAGGAGATATGACATCATAAACAATGAAAATTGCGGCACGTGATAGTGTGACTTTATCAGTCCACTATTTGAGAAGGAGAGGACTTAGCGAGTTGCGACAAACTTCAAACATAATTTCAAACCTTTAGGAAACTTTTTCTCGCTGACAACCCCAGCAAAATAATGATAGGGAAAAAGTTTGTCGCTTACTACTTTTTGGGCGTTCATGAAGTAAAATTACGGCATTTGGCATGACATTACAATTTATTACTCGTAAACTATTAATTCTATTCGCGAGAAATATTACAGACAGTATGCGCACATACCACTGAACGTACGTTCAAAATTTTATCATAAGCCGGCCGCGGTTGCTGAGGGGACTGAGGCGCTCCAGTCACGGTCTGCACGGCCACTACGGTCGGGGTTCGAATCCCCCCTCGGGCATGGATATTTGTGCCGTCCTTAGAATTAGTTAGTTCGTAAGTAGTTTGTAAGTTTAGGGACTGATGACCCTGTAGTTAAGTCCCTTAAGCTATACAAACATTTGAACATTTTTTATCATAATACGACACACAGTTCATGAGATATGGAGTAATAAACAATTACGTTAATGAAAAACCGCCACATCACGCACGAAGTTTTGATTTGTTAAGCTAAAGGTCACTCACTCACTCACTGACGAAACACGAAATCTCTAAAACTACTGCACCTATGAAGCTGAAATTTTGCCGGTATGTTGTTTAAAGGTAGAAGATGTTAGATAAGACAGTATTTACGATAGGACGGAATGCAGGTGCATGGCGGAGGATACTTTTCCTACAGACTGACAAAATCTACAGTTTCATTCCGACCTTCACGAAACTTTTCACCGATTTCACAGATCCTTTTTTTTTTTTTTTTTTTTTTTTTTTTTTTGCCGTTATTCTCAGAACACAGGCTGTATGAAATAAAAATGAAATAAAATTGGAAAATCTGAAACCAAGAAAGTGCGTTTTTCAATGCGACTCTGTGTTTCTATTGCATACAAATCTATAGCTTTGTTCCGATATTTATGGAATGTCACATTCTGTATAAAATTTCGTTCGATGCATACGAACTTTGACAAAATGAATAGGTTTTCTCAGATCTTGATGAATTTTTGCACACACGACACTTATATCAAGTGAAAGGTCACAAGATACATACATGTTCATATGGTACATATAACAGTATGACAGAGGGTGCCTAGCAAAAAACATTGCCGAGAAAGGGAAAGATGGTAACGAACAGAGACATGGGAAAGAAAGAGAAGAATGCAGATAGAGGGGGGAAGGGGAGGTGGACTACGAGAGTGTAAAATAAGTAAACACCCGGGCAACGCCGAGTTTACAGGTAGTATAGTTATTACCGTGAAAAATTGTTTGTTTGTTATGTATTCACGCAAAAATTACTGGGTGGATTTGGATTAAATTTTGCCGAGGTATAGAGTTGGATCTGGACAGGACATACAGATAAAACGACCCCATGCTCTGTACCGATCAGCCTAATTTCGTTGATAGCGCAGTCAAAGAAGGAAACTAGGGGAATATTCGTATAGGATGTTTTCAGCAAATGGAAGTTTCCAGGATTTTGTTTGATATAACACTTTGTATTGAGGCTTCGTGAAGTAAATGTTAGTGTCTGGCAAGGAAAAAGTAATAAGTAAAATAACCAAGTCGATATCTTCGCTTATTATCATAACAGTGTGGTAGATGGCAGCGTCTAGAATACACAATTCACTATTTTGACAAAGTAACCATATTTTCTCTTCTTCTTGTACGAATTTCAGAGTGCAGTTGGTTACAGCACTTCATTTGGAACTATTATTAAGGAGCACTTCCTTGGGGGAAATCACTACACAAGCAGTTGAGTTACCATAATAATACCATTCTGTAATAATACATTGTAGAAAGTTCATATTCAAATGTGGTTACACAGTGTATTGACAAACACACTATTCAGCGCCATTCACTGTTATTTCGCAAAGATTGGCAGTCATGGCAACTCCGACTTCAACCAACACCACCTAGAGAGAGGTGATGGTGCTTCAACCGACAACACACCAACGGTGGCAGGGTCCACTTCTTAGCGGAAAAGCTATATATAGACCTTGTTATGTTTATATTCTGAGATGGGAATAAGTTTCGGATTTCACTTCGTGCGTATGAGGTTTGATGGTCAGGGTTTAAAAAGTTAAAAGTTGAAAAACCTTCATTCAATTAAAATATTGTATACAGTAGATCGTCGATTATCCGAAGTAACCGGGTGACATGGATGTTCGGAAAACCGATTATTCGTATAATCGAACTGTACACTTCTATCTGCCAATAAGATACCTTTTTTTTTTTTTGGGGGGGGGGGGGCGGTTATTAGAATCGCTTGCTACCTTTGAAATTTATAATAGGTCGATTGAAGTGTTCGATATCATTTTTTATTGTTTTGTATGTTGCGGGATTGATTGCTATAAATTGCTTCATTTTAGGTGTACTGTAGGTGTCAATTGAACTGTTACCATTCTTGTGTTTGTTTTGGCATTCAAAAAATGTTCAAATGTTTGTAAATCTATCGGACCAAACTGCGTGGTCATCAGTCCGTAGCTTACAAACTACTTAAACCTAGGTAAACTAACCTAAGGACAACACACACACACACACACACACACACACACACACACACACACGCCCCAGGGAGGACAAGAACCTCCACGGCGAGCAACCGCGCGCTCCGCAGCGAGACGCTTTAGACCGATCGGCTACTCCACCGCGGGTGTTTTGGCATTGTTTCCGTGTATTGTATGTGTTGTTTTGTTGTATTTTTGTCTGTAATTGACAGTTTCTTTGCCGCGGTGGAATAGCCGAGTGGTCTAAAGCGCCTCGCTGCGGAGCGCGCGGTTGCTCGCCGTGGAGGTTCTTGTCCTCCCTGGGGCGTGTGTGTGTGTGTGTGTGTGTGTGTGTGTGTGTGTGTGTGTGTGTTGTCCTTAGGTTAGTTTACCTAGGTTTAAGTAGTTTGTAAGCTACGGACTGATGACCACGCAGTTTGGTCCGATAGATTTACAGACATTTGAATTTGACTGTTTCTTTCTTGTTTATTTCTGCTGGTAACATTTCCTGCCCAAAACATCCACATTTCTACGCTTTTCCCGTCAATGTCACTTTATTGGTTTTACGTCAATTTTCGCGTGTTCATATATGCGTATATGGATCGTGTTTTTCTGTTTTGCCTGAATCTGGATGCTCCGCAGCGAGTCGCGGGGGATTATCCTCGCGTATTGGAGCGCCGTTTTGCGGTGCACGCGCCCGTCCGCCGTCGGAGGTTCGAATCCCCCCTCGGGCATGGATGTTTGTGTCGTCTTTAGTATAAGGTGGAGCATAAGTAGTTTGTAAGTTTAGGGACTGATGATCCCGTAGTTAAGTCCCTTAAGCTTTACAAACATTTGAATTTGCTCCGCATCGACGCTGATGACTAAGGTGTGGCAGCAGACTATATATGAAACCCAAGAATATACTTACAGAGAAACTAATATGTAAACAAACAAAAAGTGAGATGTCTGATGATTGCTAATCAATCAGAATCTTCATTTCGTCAATCACAGTGTGTGTTGTTGGTTCCACATACGTCTACCAGTCCACTAATGCTGTGACATTCTGCATTTTTTTTTTTTTTTTTTTTTTTTTTGCTTAAGGGACTTAACTACGGGGTCATCAGTTTCTAAACTTACAAACTACTTACGAACTAGGACGGCACAAATATCCATGCCCGAGGGGGGATTCGAACCCCCCCCCCCCCCGACCGTAGTGGCCGTGCTGACCGTGACTGGAGCGCCTCAGTCACCTCGGCCACCGCGGCCGGCCATTGTGCATTCCCAGTTATCTTCGTTCGAAGCGAAATTAATTTATTTCTAATAATATAATGAGGACAGTTTGCAACTCATTGCAAAAATAATTGTTGACCTGCGACATGCATATAAAAAAACCACTCAGACACACATAACAGAATATTTTGGCCACAGCCTTCTTCGCAGACACACACTCTAATTCAAACAACCACACAAGAATACTTCGCATGCACACAGATGTCATCTCCGCCTGCTGCATTCCGAGTCATGTGCCTGTCTTCGCGGTGAGTTATAAACTGCCGAATTATAAGGTTGAATTCCAACCTGGACTTACCATTGTTAGTAAAATGTTTCATACTTTTATTTTATCCATTGAGAGAGGAGAACACCGCAACTGTTTTGTAAATGTGATTGCAGAGAATACTGCAGTCAGCTGGTGTACAGTGTGTTTTAATTTTACGAGATAGGATAAATTCCATTGCTTTCCACTCAACAATTGGAGATCTCTTCGGTACGTAAATTTGTTAAAGGTAACAATATTGTGATCTACGCCGTTGGTCATCCACAGTGAGCTCAGTTCTAATTTAGAATTAGAAGAAAATTAAGTATTGCTAATTTAGAATTGACCTCACTGGTCGTTCGTGTTTTAACACAAATTAAATATTGCGGGCGACACCGTTGCCAACATAACTGGATGGGAAAGCTACACCTGTAGTGGCTATCGGAAAATAAATGGCTGAGAACAACACGTAGGTATAGTGTGCCCAGTTCAGTTAGCCCTTTAATAATTATTACTGGGCTTACCCCACAATTTTGCGTGTCGCCCTATGTATTTTATAAACTGCATATTAAATACATATGAATATTAATGTTTCGATCTTCCAACGTCGTAGGTTTCCTTACATTTTTGTAGCTTCTACAAGATGGCCATACTGCTTCGTAGCAATTTACTCAGATAATAATATCGCTGAGGTATTGTGACTGTCGAGTTGTTGAGATGAGAAGCAGTTGCTTGTGTTAGTAAATAATGTGAAACTTGACAAACATCGTTTTAATATTCGTCGTGATTGGCGTGCTATTTTGTGCAGTTTGATTTCTGTAAGAGCTGTCATTGCCATTCAACAGTTGTTTAAATTTTGCCTGTGATGGATAAATCAAACGAAGTAACACGAGATCATGTACTGAAATTGATTGCAGAGAAAGAGTCTATGGAAAATCAGTTACTTTCTTTATATTCTGTATTATCTAAGAATGGTGTTGGAATGACAGACCCTCTCGTTGATTCAGAAGACTACCCACGGTCTGACATAGATGTGTATGAAGTACGAGTAGCAAGGCAAAGAATAATATGCCTTCGAAATGATTTGAGGAAAATGATGGTAGAAATTGAAGAAAAACTGCACGCCCTCCATGCCTCATCGAAAGACAATATGGAAATGTGTATTCCTGCTGAACGACCAAACACGCAGCCTGTTGCAAAAGTAGCCTGGGTTGCTGCGCATTCTCCAGCAGATCGTGCAGGTCTCATTGAAGGCGATGAAATTGTGGAATTTGGTTCACTGAATGCCACTAATTTTAGAAGTATATCAGATTTTACCCTTGTGGTCCAGAATTCTGTTGGACGCAAGATAAATGTGAAACTGAAGAGGATGGGGAATTTTGTAAATGTTCACCTCATTCCCGCTTCATGGTCACCAGGTGGTGGTCTTCTGGGTTGTAAAATCGTCGAACTTACAGAGAACATGATGTGACTGAAAATATCGAAGTGCAATTTTCATAAAATTGTGTTGTAATACGTTCAGTGCATATGAATTTGTTTGTCATATTATGTCGCAACAAGCTGTAGGATAATTTTTTGTGAGTGAATTTTCTCCCCTTAATTATCTTTTACACTTGTTTTTGAGTACTGCATACTGTTGTAGGTCTCTTGGGGTTTTAGTCAGTCACGAAAGTATTGTGTATGGAGCAGTCTAGTGCTTACCGAAAATTATGTCGAAGTTTTATGTAGTATTTTCCCGCAATACTGATATTTCATATCAGTAAAAACAAAACAAAAAAGTACATCAGTAGTTTCTTAACTAGCAAGAAATTAAAATTTATCAACCTGTAATAGTAGACATACACACTGCTTTTTTTGTGTACCAAATCATGTTAATGTTTTCTGCTTGTAGAGATGTAGGAGCCTAAAGATAACTTGCAGGTTTTCCTGCACAGAAGCATACTTTCACAATATTTCATCACCATCTGCTAAACATATATCTACAGTTTTGCTGTTTAAGAATAATAAGGAATTTACTTTGTAGAATGTTGATATATATCTTTGAAAATGCAACACGACTGTAATCGTCTATAAGTTAATAAGTTTTCCAGTGCTTTCAACAGCAACAAAACTAGTAAGAACATCTGTTGTAAAAATCACTGTAATAGTTGAGAGAGATAGTGCTTTCAAAATGTGTGTTGACATACTAAAATAAAGTCATGCTGGAGTCCTCATAGTGTTCACTTTATAACCAATGACTCTAATCATGAAAATAACGATCACATTATTGTATTTAAAGAAACACCAGAAATATAATGTATCTCGTTTTTCTAATATACAAAAAATTATGATGAAAGTTTTCTGTTATCTAGTATTATCATTTTGAAATGATATAAAGAATCCTTTTATCTACCCAATGACAAAGCAGGGCTTTGTGTTATTTACATATTAACCCTTCTACATGCATTTAAACTGCTATTTCAGTTGAGGTGCTCTCCTCAAGCTTTATTCATATCACATATGTTATGTTGTAGAGTAGTTTGCTGGGGTTAGAATACATTATACATATTATTTGAATGTAGATGGAAATTAGTTGAATGGTTAGTGAGAAATAGTGCTAGGGTTCTTCAACATGTTCATTCTGAATGCAATGACAAATATGCTTATTCAGTAAGGCAATGCAGATATATAAGATACTTGTTCCTTGATACAGACTTTCTACCCCATTGTTTCAATCATCATAATAATGAACAGAGTGGTTTCTGTATGCTGTTTTGAAGAAAACTATCACAGATTATGTGCTACCATGAAACACTGTTCCAACAGTCTCAGCTATGAGGCACAATGTAAAATAAATAATAAGCTTATTTACTGATCAGTTCGCTATCACAATCTTTATTTTTGCACTGACATTCATTGGTTTCACCAACTCGCAACTGAATTGTTGCCTTTTAACCCGACTTAGACCTCTGCACTACAGATTATTTTGCTTATACTATACAATCAAAATTTTAGTGGCTTAAATGCTACACTTCAACCCAGTACGGTGATAATGAGTAAAGCAGCACTATGTATTATTCTGTTGATACAATAGAATATTACCTTGGCAGATTTATAATAACTCAACTACTGAGTCATTCAGTCCACTATCTCAGATGTGTATGAAATTTCTTATTTGTTCACCCTACAGAGATAAGTAACCATACCAAATTTTTAATATTCTTTTAATTTCAATTTTATGGTGTTTCACTGTTTTAATTGAGACTATTGAAATGTCTCACAAAATTGATTAGGCCTACAATAACATGTCTGCATTTTTTTTTTCTTTTTTCAGAATATAATGTCACCCACCATTATTAATCTTTTTAATAATCAATGTTCAATTTGAAAACCTGTGAATTAGTGGCAACAAACATGTTAAATTTCTGAAAAAAAGACAACAATAATTTTTAAAAGTCCTGAACCATAAACTGGTTTTTTGATAATACTGAAATGACTGAACATATTAAATTAATATATTCAGCAAAGAATAGCATTGTTTTGATGAGTCTTTTGGAGTGGGAGAGGGAAGTTGATTAGGCTCGGGTTGTTTGGGGAAAGAAATCGGCCATGCCATTTGAAGGGAACCATCCTGGCATTTGCCTGGAGTGATTTAGGGAAATCACAGAAAACCTAAATTAGGATGGCCGGAGGTGGATTTGAACCACCATTCTCCCGAATGCGAGTCTAGTGTGTTGCCACTGAGTCACCTCGCTCGGTACTGTTTGGTTCAATCCTTTATGTTTTAATCTAATATGTAATTTTTCTTTATGAGAAACTAAATTGATAGTTTTCATTTGATGTGCTGTTTTTGAAGTTGTTTATTTTGTGGACTTAGGTTTCATAGTAATTTGAAGAAATCTGATATTAGTGAATTGAATACAAATATCTATGAAATGGTCAATGGAAAAAGTATACCAAGAACCAGCCACTACATGGGTGTGACAGTTTCCTTTTTTTTTTTACCACTCGTCAAAAACATTTACTTATTTTTAACGAGTTACATGGGCAACACAGTGTTGTGTACAAAATGAAACTGAAAGACATATTTTCATTGGCACCCTCAGCAACACTTCTGATTGCCTGGCCTTTGCTACCAACATCTCCACATCAATGAGAAGCTACTGTCATCTGAACTAGTATTTAATCATGAGGTAGTATAATTTTCTATCCAATGTATATATAACCATGAAATCTCTCATGAAATGACAAAAAATTATTTTAATGTCAGGAAGTTGCATTTTGCAGTGCAGTGCCATAAAATATAAATGATTTTCTGAACATAACATATTTACGCGTCGAAGAAAAATCTCACTTCATCCTAATTTGAGATGGTTGGTGATAAAATTCTCATCCCCCCCCCCCCCCAATTTTTTAAGGGGGGAAAGAAAATTTTTGTGCTGAATGATGTACAGATCTTTAATTGGCAAATTAGTTTTGATAGTTAATTGGTAACTTTTCATACAAAGGGTGGCAGCTGTTCTTTCACACAGTTTTAGAAACAAATAGCTACACCTGTCCCCCATGAGACTCTGGTGAGACAGACTCAAAAACTAATCATTGAAATTTACCCAGCCCATTCAAAACTCTGATACCTAGTATTATTCTATACAATAAAATAACCTGGGAATAAAACGTACCACTAAGGGACATGTACGGGAGAAACAAGAATTTTCCAGGGGACTAGTACTTGATATGTAATATCACAAACACTACAATATGTAGTTTCTTGTAACTGTTGATTCAAATTATTTAAGTGGTGGTTAAAGATTGTAAACAATGCACTGCTATTTTATAATCCTACCACTATGGAGAAAAAAATGAACCAATATATTTTTAATGCATTTCTGTTTTATGAAGCTCTCGTGTAATCCTACAGGATCAAATAAAATTCAACTTAAGTCTTGCACTATTATAGCCCTGAGAAACAAGACAAAACTGAAAGGCAAGTGTGAATGTGCTTGGAAAGGTTCTCGATACACATTCTGCACATGCAGCATTCTCTCTGTCATTATGAAAAGTAGTAGTGAGAATTTTGGTTTTGTATTGTGTCATCTTATGGTGGAAGTTGATCAACATCCTGCTGTTGACAGATGGGGTGGCTGGTGATACTGTTCTTGATGTCTTTTGCAGAGGTAAACTGGAAGACAGGGGAGGAATTGCCTCTGAGTTGGCTGGAGGGTGAGCTGACTACCTACCAATTGCTCCAGGAAACTTGACTGTGACTATTCTTTAAATTTGCACTCAATTTCCCCAAGTATTGCCAGCCAATCTGACCCATTACAATGGCCACACCACTCTCTGATGGTGACTGTCGACCAAGGCAGTAAAATTATCTATATACTGTCATTAATACTGCAAACAAAAAATTACTATGAACTTACAGCAACCCTTCTTTCTTAGGTTAACAATCTATCCCTCGTACCATTTTTTACAAGATTAGTTGTGTGAGGCTGTCAACAACCTTCAGTGTAATACATACAATGCCAAATTTGACCACATCTATTGGTCATTTCTGTATCAAAGAACACAACGTCATTTATCATTTAAAATTAAATTATATGCAAGGGCCTCAAGATGGGGCACTGACTAACTGGAGGAATCTATCCATCCAGTCTTGATTATACTTGCACCTCTGTCTTAGACAAATAGCATAAACATTTTCACATGAGAATGGCAACTGAAACAGTTAGTCTTCTAAATATGGTGTCAAGGACTTGGTGCCTACCACCATTACCCAATGTCTGTGCCACATGGTCATCCAAACAAGAAATTAAACTTCATCTACGGGAAGCCCACGAAAATGAAAACAATTATTTATAATGGAACTGACATCCATTAAGGGCTAACATTCTTCCCTGGCCTGTCACGCTGGGAAATGAAGCAGTGTGTCTCAGATTAATCAATACTGTTACCCAATATGATTACTAAGCTCGCACAGAACTTAAGAAGTTGGAGCTTGAAGAAGAAATTCAGCAGGCTATTAGTACATATAAACAAAATTATATCCTTGTTAAGTGAAGGCAAGAGTGTTTTCCATCTACATCTACATACATACTCCGCAATTCACCGTAAGGTGCGTGGCGGAGGGTACACTGTACCACTACTAGGCATTTCCTTTCCTATTCCACTCCCAAATTGAACGAGGAAAAAAAGAATGCCTATATGCCTCCGTACGAGCCCTAATTTCTCTTATCTTGTCTTTGTGATCTTTACGCGAAATGTAAGTAGGCGGCAGCAAGATCGTACTACACTCAGCTTCAAATTCCGGCTCTCTAAATTTACTTAACAGAAATTCACGAAAAGAACGTTGTCTTTCTTCCAGTGATCCCCAATTGAGTTGCCGGAGCATTTCCGTGACACTCGCGCATTGGTCGAACCTACCGGTAACAAATCTAGCTGCTCGCCTCTGAACCGCCTCTATGTCTTCCTTCAAACCGATCTGCTGCGGGTCCCAAATACTTGAGCAATACTCAAGACGTGGTCGTACAAGCGTTTTATACGCGGTCTCCTTTACAGGTGAAGTACATCTTCCCAAAATTCCCCCAATAAACCGAAGTCGGCTGTCTGCCTTACTCACAACTGTCCTTACATGCTCGTTCCATTTCATATCGCTCTGCAATGTTACGCCTAGATATTTGAACGACGCGACCGCATCAAGAAGCTCACTACTGATGCTGTATTCGAACATTATAGGATTGTTTTTTCTACTCATGCGCATCACCTTACATTTTTCTACATTGACAACTAGCTGCCATTCTTCGCACCAACTAGAAATTTTGTCTAAGTCAACCTGTATGCTATTACAGTCAGTTACAGACGACACCCTCCCATACACCACAGCATCATCAGCAAACAGCCGCAAATTACAACTTACTCTGTCCATCAGATCATTTATATAGATAGAAAATAATAGCGGTCCTATCACACTCCCCTGGGGCACGCCTGACGATACACTCGTCTCTGATGAACACTCGCCGTCGAGAACAACGTACTGCGTTCTATTACTTAGGAAGTCTTCCAGCCAGTCACAAATCTGTGATCCTATTCCATAAGCTCGTATCTTCGTTAGCAGTTGCAGTGTGGCACTGTGTCGAACGCCTTTTTGAAGTCGAGGAAAACACAATCCGCCTGTTGCCCTTCGTCCATGGCTCGCAAGATGTCATGTGAGAAAAGGGCAAGCTGAGTTTCACATGAACGATGTTTCCTAAACCTGTGCTGATTCATGGAAAGAAGCTTTTCCGTTTCAAGGAAATTTACTATATTCGAACTGAGAATATGCTCCAAAATTCTACATGAAACCGATGTCAACGATATTGGCCTGTAATTGTATGGGTCAGTTCTCTTTCCTTTCTTATACACGGGAGTCACCTGCGCTTTTTTCCAATCACTAGGAACTTTGCGCTGAATTAAAGATTCGCTATAAATGCAAGCTAAGTAGGGGGCCAATGCCGCAGAATAGTCTTTGTAAAACCGAACTGGTATACCATCCGGACCAGCAGACTTTTTCGTATTTAGCTCTCTCAGCTGCTTCTCTACACCGGAAATCCCTATTGCTATGTCCCCCATTTCGGAATTAGTACGTTGATCAAATGATGGTATATTTGTGCGGTCCTCCTGCGTGAAAGATTTCTTAAAGGTTAAATTTAGAACTTCAGCTTTCCGTTTGCTTTCTTCTATTACTGCCCCGGAATGATCAACTAGTGACTGGACAGTGGGCTTTGACGCGCTTATCGATTTTACATAGGACCAGAATTTTTTCGGGTTCTCGGAAAGATCTTTTGCTAAGGTATGGCTGTGATAATTATTGTATGCTTCACGCATCGATCTTTTTATAGACGCATGAATCTCTACTAACTTTTGCCTGTCATCATTTGCGTGTTCTTTTTTGAATCGAGAGTGCAACAGCCTTTGCTTTCTCAGCAGCTTTCTAACATTATAATTATACCACGGTGGATCTTTTCCATCCTTAATCGTCTTTACTGGCACATATTTCTCTAATCCTTCATTAACAATGCATTTAAATTTAGTCCACAATTCCTCTACATCCATAGTCCCAGAATTAAACGATGCCCATTCATTTTCTAAGTGCGATCGTAACATTTGCTTGTCGGCTTTTCCCAACAAAAACACGCTCCTAGCCTTCTTGACTGGTTTAAGAACTTTGGTCACCATCGACGCTATGACGATATCATGATCACTAATTCCTGTCTCTACACAGACATCGTTAATAAGGTCAGGCCTGTTTGTGGCTATAAGGTCTAGAATATTTCCATTGCGCGTGGGTTGCCGGTTTAACTGCTCAAGACAGTTTTCGGAGAATGTGTCCAAAAGTAGCTCACAAGACTGCTTGTCTGTACCGCCTGAAATGTAACTAGCGAGGTCCCAATCTATACTCTTAAGGTTGAAGTCACCTCCGACTAATATTGCATGGCCCGGATACCTATGCACTACCTGGTGTAGACTTTCCTTGAATGATTCTAAAACTGCTACAGCAGCACTGGGGGGCCGGTAAAAACACCCAACTATTAACTTTACTTCTTTTAGACCTGTTATGCGTGCCCAGATAACTTCACAGTTACTTTCAACCTCGATCTCAGTAGAAACAATATCTTTGTCCACAGCGATGAACACTCCTCCTCCAGTTGTATCAGATCTATCTTTCCGATATACATCCTTTGGTTCCTGTTCATGATGCTTTGAATGAAGTAAGGAAAGTATGTATCATCCTTCATTTGCATACTCTCATTCTCTTATCTTTGAATCTGAGTACTCCAGTATATGACATTTTTTAACAATATTCACTGTTAGATTTTTGTTGTACTAGTGTCATTATCCCTTATTATTTCAGACAAAACAAAATCTGATATAATAAACACAAAGGTAATCCATTTATTAAATGACATACAGTAGCATTGATGTTTCTGCTTCCAAAGAAACTTGCACACTGAGAACAAAAATATTTTACTGGTTAGCAGACATTTGTGAAATATCTTCTCTTAGTAGTTAGTGATCACTTACTGTGTAAACTACTTTAAGTTGCTGACATTACTAGACACATTTTGTTCTGGAATGTGGCTTGATCAAAGAATAAGTGTAGTTATCAACTGTGTCCTTAAAACTTCATGTGCTTCTAATTGTAGAGGGAGTGATGGCATTTTCTTTAAATGACTGAATCACACTTCACTGCCAGTTTGTGGTTTCTTTGAAGATGCTCCAGTGCCTTTCATATCGAGAAAACACCTAGCTGGGTTGTATGAACAATAACACGGTGAAGACAGGTTCCTATTTTCCTTGTGAAACTCGCAAGCAAGTCTCTGTTACTATTTATTTACACAAGGATTGCAATGTCCATTTTCATCTATCTGGACCTCGTCATGCCACAATTTTTCGAATGTGTGTTTGTCACTGTCTAATTTTCCCCATGGAGGTTCAGTCATGACAGTTAACCAAAGGTGATCTAAGATTAGTTTCTGGGTGTTGTTGAATGTTATAAGGGAAACTATCTGTAGGATTACTCTTCCCTTCAATATTGATTTGGTCCTCTCACTGGAGGCTCCTATACCATGCACTGCCCGTGTGCATAACTCTCATATCATAGTGATACAACTCTCCCCATTTGTCACTGTTCTGCCAGTTTATTTGAATGTGGCACCTGAAACTGTGTCCTGGAAGGGGAAATTGACTCCAATCAAAATTTTGTATCATGATGAGCATTTATTTTAAATTCAGGTCTTTGACTTGCTAACCATCATTAATACTGGAACACTGAAAAATGTGCACCTGCAGTATGGCCATTACAGATAGCAATACTAAAATATTTAAACATTGTCTGTCGATACTGGCCTGATGTTATGAGCGAGATGTAGTAGTGGTGGTGACAGAAGTGGCACCATCAGCAGCAGTGGTATAGTCTTAGTTGTCCTCACTGGTATTGTTTATCAGCAGCACTACTTGCAGAAAAAATTTCAGACCCTTCAGTTACCAATGTAATGTGGACTGTGTAACTTAAAGATGCAGTATAAGCTCAACCATGGCATTGAAACATACAATAGTGCTGTGTTATAAATGTTGCTAATCTTAGTACCTGCAGTCAGTGTAGTTGTCTAGAAAGAGGATATCTCATTTTCCTTAACCCATTACTGCCCAGAACTTTTTTTGTGAGAAAAATGTTTCTTTTTTTTTTTTTTTTTTTTTAGGATAGGTTCAATAGGATAAAAGAAGTGTGAACAATGCTGTAAATATAGTGCCATATCTTTGCTGTACTGAGACAAGAGCAGGAAGATATATCTACGTTCCTTTGTTTCCAAGGTGCAAAAGTATAGATAGAGCAACATGGTGCACAAACGCACCACTGAGCGTGAATGGGTTAATATAATTTAATACTTGAAACATGAGTTCATCATTTGATGGGCCAATTTCTTCCTTTTCATTTTATTTTTAGTTTTTTTCAGGATATGAATTCTACTGCTTTGAAATATAAAATCACATATATTGACAGGTTAGAAATACTTCCATTGTGTTGCTAGGCAAATGTAGTTTCTAAAACAACTGGTAGGTACTTTTTATTGTATGAAATCAACCCGCTGGAAGGCAGCAGCTGTTCGCTCAGTATATACATGAATGAAAGACATGACTCCATAATAAAATAAAAAAGTTAGAAAATCTCATTCACTGTAATTTAGGTTTGCATAAATAAAGATTGAAAATCTCAGTGATGATTGAGTGCTACCAACTACCCAATTTTAAAATTAATATAGTTGTGGTATTATGTGAAGAATTATTAATGTATGAAGATGGTCCTAAACTGAGTCCCTCTGGGAGCCAAGAGCTTGGGCTGTTTACAGCAAAGCATTTCTTGGAAAACAATTTCACCACCACACTGTAGCACTTATTTCCAAAACAGATGAAAAAGAGAATACTGTTCACAGTTTAAAAAGTTATTGCTTAGATATTGATACAAATCAACCAATTATGGGCATTAATGATAGATTTACAGAGCAACTAGTCACACCAATAACTTTCTCACCTTTCCTTCGTGGCAGGAAGTGTGATTTTTAATAGCATGTTTTTAAGTAAACAGTAATGGTGCATATAATGGCAGGAGAACTGCCTTGGAAGCCTTAGGTAAAAAGGACACCATATTTGACCAGTGGCACTTCCAAAAGTTGGGTGCCTGAACACAGTACTCCTCTCCTGCCTTTGGCATTATTTTGTCATTTTTTGCAATCTGTATGGGATGCTTACTATTACTGAGACTGCAGAAGGGTTAGGAATGATTAATCAACTGAAAAGTCAAACTGCAAGACTATAAACCACCAGCATTCCAGTCTTCTCCCTGATTTAGACTAGCTTTTTGCAGACCTTAGTTGAGTTATGTAATTGCTTCCAGTCCGTCTGCGTCACAGGTAAACTTCCAGGTGGTGAGCTATCCTGTCATACTTCCCCTTACTCCTCAGGTTAGGCCTATTCTTAAGTAAGTGACCAACAGCGGGAAATCAATCTGCTCTAAATAGGTTTATTAATCCAATTAAATACTCTTTGCTAAATTGAGTAATAAAATGTCTGGTACTTGTTTTTTTGCTGTAAATGGATCACCTTATTGTGTTCAGCAATTGTAGTAGGGAGGAGTTACCCCACACCTTGCAAATATATAGTCACTAACTGTAAATTGCAGGACACAAGCCTCTTCTGCAAGTAGGAAAATAAATCTGCTTTGCCTGTGCAAAGCATAATTTTTTTTAAATTCCTGCTAGTTGTGTATGAAAATGAATTACTTTCACTTGCACATCATCTGCACCAATACCTCCCACCTAATCGTTTCCTCCTCCCATCTTTACACTACCACAGTCTTGTTAACAGTGATAGCTTTTTTATTAAAATACATTGCTTGTAGTGAAGCTGGCGTGTGTGGAGACACACACACACACACACACACACACACACACACACACACAATACACACACACACACACACACACACACTTATTTAGGAATTAATTCTTAAGTTTTTCACAAGAGGATAATAAAAAAGTCAGCCAATTAGCATGGCATGATGGAATATGCTGCGGATATAGGGCAAAAATAGCAATAAGAAGACATGCACCTGCAACCTCCACCCATAGGTCCATGGATCCAGTCCATTGAAGTCTCACTAAGAGACAACTCATGGCAGGGACTGCAGCCTTCCACAAGAGTGCGCACACCTGACGACAAGAGCGACGACTGCTGCAAGTACAGATGCAGTTCTCAGCATTCCATCAAATGCTGACACCATCACCTTCAGTGTCACCAATACCTCCACTGATACTGCCATTGCCAATGCTACCCCCATTGTTGACGACATCACTGCCACTACATCTTCTTTCAAAGTACAGGTGAGTGCTGACAGCCGATGTTCAAATGTGTTAGTCATGCTAGGGCATAGTTTAGTTTCCCAATAAGAATGCTGCTCTAGCAAGTCAGAGAGCTAAATTTAACATTCTGAAGGCTAAAATAAATTCAAAAGTTTATCAACATAATGCAGAGTTGAAATACTTGACATGAAATTCAGCTCCCAGTCAGCAGGTACAGAGCCATGAAACAAAAACATGAACAGTCTACACCAAAAGACACAGCCTACATACTTGATCTGGCAAGTTATGTTGGGGCTCGAAAGTCTTATCATTCTACGAACCAATTTTGTGACAGGGCAGGGTATTTTCCCAAGTAAATTGTACACAGCTCTTATCACTGTCAAAAGGTAATGAGTGAGGAATTGCTATCATTGTGATCTTGATGTCATAATGTGGCTGGCAAAGCCTGTTAACATTTAGTCTGACTTAGTTTGTAGGTAATGACATATTACAAAATGCCACTTTCCTGGGATATAGGCATGCACAAGTAGTCATAAGTTTTGTGATGATTATTGATGTCCAACTGTTGCAACTACTACTGCACTGTTGAATAAAGTTTTATAGAAGATCATTATTAATCCATTAGGCTCACAGGATATTCAGTGGTAAATATTAAAGTTGGTGCTTTGCTAAAGGAGCAGCAAGATTTTTATGCTAATCTACAATGCAACTTTTTTGAAGCATTGTTAATTTTCACTAGCAAACTATTGAAATAGGCAGAGTTCTGCACATTGGGTGGTGATTCACAGACACTTGAAAGTGTCATATATGTAGCTTGATATTGAAAACCAATGGTTCAGAAACTTTCATTAAACTGTCCATACACATACTAATATGAAACGATCTTTGGGATTAACTTTCCATATTAATCCAAGTGTTAGGAATTAGTTCTTAGATGATTTGCAGTGATGATAAATGAAGTATATACCAGTATGCTATGTTGAATTGAGAAACTTTAGTGTCGGTCATCACTGATAAGTTTATTAAAGCTAATGTGGTAGTTCACATGGTATAGAAGTGTTAGTTTTTGGAAAGATGAAGTCATTGAATGTGTACTGAGCAGTTAGGAAAGAGAATTTGGGAAATGAGAGTACATTTGTGGTAATTAAGTCTGGAAGATTTTTTAACACTGTGAAGAAGTTGCCTTACTCAGCAGTACTGCATTACACTTATTACACACAAACACCTTAAAGAAGAAACTAAAACACTTTTCTAAATCAGGCAAGAATATGTTAATAATCATTCTTGGAAGAGTATAGTCATGTTATTTATATACCATCCCTATATCACATAAAATAAACCATTCTGAGACCCCTGCTGTTCATATCACATGAGAAATACATTTCGGAACAGTTAGCCTAGGAGCAAGAACCATTCTGTTATCATTGTCTTCCAGAATTTGACAAATAGTTATTATTTCTAAATAAACAGTAACTAGGGAGGAAGCTTATTGCATGTGTTTGGAAATGTGACCAGTGGGTAGAATCACAAGACCCAGGTGCATTATGAATATCTAAGACAAATAACATTTGCTGTAGGGACTGAAAAGAACCATGTAGTAACATATTTAGATGATAGAATTAGTTTACATCTAACTGGAGATGGTGCAATGAATTGAATGTATTCAGAGTAACATTATACACTGTGTCACAGTGGATACACCGAATCCTGTTAGATCACTAAAGTTAAGCACTGTTGGGCTAGGTTAGCACTTGTATGGGTAATCATCCAGGTCTGCCAAGTGCTGTTGGCGTGTAGGGTACACTCAGACCTTGTGAGACCAATTGGGAAGTTACTTGATTGAGAAGTAGTGGCTCTGGTCTGGAAAACTGACACAACGGCTGGGAGTGTGAGGCACTGACCACGCCCCCCCTCCATAGTGTATCTGATGACATCTTTGGGCAGAGTATGATGTGGCGACCAGTTCGTACCTGATGGGCCATAAAGGTCTGTGTGGGACAGAATTTAGTTTATTATACATTTGAAAAGAATGGCAGATTTTTTACTTAAATAATTATTTCTTGTTGTTGCATTATTTGATTCTTTTATGGCCACTAAATTTAAAACCATTGACTCTTGTTGAATAATAATAGTCCGCTATTTACTTTAGAAATAATGTTCCAGGTAATCCCATTAGTCCCCACTGAGATAGTGATTTCTGAATTTTCCCACAGATGAGAACTACACTTCACAAAGTGTTATATTTTAGTCCTTAAACAAAAAACAATCAAGCCGTAGTTTTGATGTGTACCATTACATTTGCCAAATTAGCTGCCTCTTTTTTAAACTTTTTATTTTATTATTATTATTTTAGCTAGTTCTTATTTGTTCCATTTAATAATTTTTCTTGGGGTCACTGCAGTGTTTTGTAACAGTAGAAATACTTATGCACACTGATGGCATAGACGCTATTAGCAATGCCCTTGTTGAAACACAGCCTACTTCACCAGCTGGGAATTACTTTCATTCCATTCTGGCTATTTACACTGTGTACTTTAATAAAATACTCTATGTTACCAGCCATGTGCCTTCACCTTTTTATCATTGTGTCTGTGGCATGTAATATGAACTATGAAATAAATTACTGGGAGAGGCATTGATTTGCCACAGACAGGTCTCTTGCTTAGTAGGCAGTCACTTTAGCCAATCAGCTGGTATGGTGGATAACGTAAATGCACGGAATACCCTAATTACGTCTCCCGCCACAAAACAAACTTCAATTCTGCCTGACATTCCCCTAGGCAATCCATATAAATTGCCAAGGCTCTTCAATAGTGGCATGGCATCCCAGCATTGAATGTAATGGGAACAATCCTGCCTTTTACCTCAGGCGTAAGAGAAATTTGTATCAAATAAAGCAATTTTATAGAGACAGATGTAGTCTCAACAAAGATAATTACAAGGAGATGTACTGAATTAAAATTTATGCCACAGCTGGAATTTGAAGCTGGGTCTCCATTGACAATTCTGTCACCATGGCATTCACATTATTCAGTAGCTGACTGGTTAAACAACTGCCAAGAACGCAAGAGACCCAGCTTCAAATCTTGGCTGTGGCACAAATTTCAATTCAATGCCTCTCATAGTAATTATTGTCTTTGATATGTTGATACTATATTTGTCATTGGAAAGTGATTTTATTTTATATTAATGTCAAATATATGTTTGCAAAAAAAGGTAATGTTCGAGTTTTAACAGGCGCGTTAGAACATTATAATTACTGACTAATGAGATTGTGGAACCTTACAATACTCGTGCCAATGTTATGATTTAATATAATCAAATAATTATTGTTGAAGTTGCTGCCTTGAAATAATTTATAAAGCTGAGCATAAATATTAAGACCAACCATGGGAGAAAAGTTTAAAACTAGCAGTGACATAAACAGAGAGCCACACTACTCCATAGCTATAACAGTCATCTTTAAATTTCAAATCACAAGAACCTTCTAGTCCATTAACATAAATCAAAGCAGTTAAATTAACAATGTAACTAGGAGCACGTCGCCCAAATGAAGCCCTGCTCTGGCACTCTGCTAACTGATGGATAGGCTAGATTAAAATGAGGTGTTTTATCTGTCATTCCTCAAGATGACTCTTATAGGTGCTCTGCTATTCCTTACTATATAAAAACCGAGCGAGGTGGCGCAGTGGTAACGCACTGGACTCGCATTCGGGAGGATGGTGGTTCAAATCCACCTCCGGCCATCCAGATTTAGGTTTTCCGTGATTTCCCTAAATCACTTCAGGCATATGCCGGGATGGTTCCTATCAAAGGGCACGGCCGATTTCCTTCCTCATCCTAACCCAAAAACTTCAAGCGTTAGCTCCGTCTCTAATGACCAAGCTGTCGACGGGACGTTAAACCCTAAGCATCCATCCATCCACTATATAAAAGATCTGTGAGAAAATCTGAGCATTCCTTTTAGGTTGTTTGCAAATGATGCTTTCATTTATCATATAGTAAATTTATCAAAAGCAACTGCAGGACAATTTATGTGATGTTCTTTTCCAGAAACACCATTAAGAAATTTAGAGGGCCAGAATCTGAAATGGAATGTAGATCGATTCTACTGCCAACAACTTACATTTCGCTTAAAGACCGCAAAGATAAGATCAGAAGGATTAGGGCTTGTACAGATACATACAAGCATTTAGTTTTCCCTTGTTCTATATGGGAGTGGAACAGAAAAGCAAGTAACTAGTAGGGGTAATAGGTACCCTATGCCACACACCTTTGGGTGGATTGCAGAGTATGTATCTAGATAGTAGATATGGTGTGGAAATTGGCAGTTGACCCTAACCATGAAAAATGTGAAGTCATTGACATGAGAACTAAATGCAGTCTATTAGACTTAATTTACAAGTAAATGTGTCAAAATCGAAGATTGTAAATTCAACTAAATACTTTGGAATTACTATTATGACAGACTTAAATTTCTAAAGAACACACAGAAAATATTGTGGGGAAGGCAAATCGAAGACTGCATTTTATTGACAGAACACTTAAAAGATGCAACAGAATACTAAAGAGACTGTCTACACCAGGGGTGAGCAAATTCACTGACTTGAATGCAGGTGCCTCACTTGCCCTCAGTGATTGCCTGCAGGGAGTTCCCTCTCCCCCTACCTGATAACATTTCTAGCAAGGTGCACAGCCAGATGAGATTTTCTAGTTTGTGTTCTCAGTGTTTTCAATGCTAAAGCCTCATTGTTGTTTTTGGTAGAACAAAATTAGAGGGAAGGAGTAGTTTACATCCTGAAAAAGGAAATGATGACCCCTTTCAATACTAGATCTTCCATTTCTAACTGATCCTACAAAACAAGCACATTCATGTGTTTAGTACAACTTTGCCAGGCATTTGCCACCTATTTACTGTTCCTCTTTACATAAAATTGGTGGTGTAGATAGAACGACTTTCCGAAAGGTCATTTGTGCATTTTCTAATACTGCACTTGTTATAAATGAAATAAATCTTACAAAGGAAACTTTGGAACAGTTAACTGAATTTGTTGCTGCGTTACAGTTGTCATTAGAAAAGTTTTACACTAGAGTTAATGACCTGAGTCAATCTGAAATTGATTTAACACAATATTGTTAATTTTTGCAGGCATATTTCTTAGCTGCCAATAGAATTTGGTATGTAACGGACATTTTTTGCTCTTCAGTGTCATCAAAGAACTTCCCACCTTTTGCGACGATTTTTTATAGTTTGAACATCTTTAGGGCGTGATCTGCTTTAATAGTAAAATGATAGTTCTTCAACACCATTTCAGTTGCAAATGGTGGGAATTCCTTATCTTTTTGATAAAACATACATGACTGATTTACAATATTTGCAGTGGACATTCGAAATGCAGCTTTTGAAACTCAGTTGGAGCATCATGACTTTCACTGCAGTCATGTGCTCAGGGAGAGGTTTCTCACTGTGGAGAATATTGAAATATAAAAAACAAAGTTTCACTCACTGACAACCATATCTAAACAGCATGGCTGTTTCTCAGACTACTGACTGACATGCAAAGCCTTTTGTGAAGAAATGACACAAAAGCATGCAATCAAGAATTCTTTTTTTTTCTTCACAGCATAAATTTTATAAGCTGTTATTCCATTTTCATTTTACTGCACTTCTGTACACCACTGTATTCATCTTTACGGTTACACTTTCTGAAATGCTATGCAAGTATCAAAGGTATTGAATTATTAGTATTCATTACAATGTCTTACTATATTAATTACAATGCAATTTAATGTGATTAAAAACTCAAGTGTCTTCTGTCAGTTATGTATTATCGGTAGTCTTCAGTCATATTCATGAGGAAGAGAATAGGAGGTGCGCGCATCGTGCCAGCATGGCCGACACTCGTGTCCGCTAGCTGCCTTGTGGGCAGTGTGGGCCGCTCACATGTCCAGCTCTGGTCTACACTATGCTTGTCAGTTCTCTTTTTGAATACTGCTGTGTGGTGTGGAATTCTTATGGGGTAGGATTGACAGAGGACATTAAAAGAGTTCAAAGAAGGCAGTTTGTTTTGTACAGTGGTCAAAACAATTACGGGATCAGCTGAGCTTTCTAGGTTCCGAAGTATTGTCATTGGCAGAATGAACTAAAATGACTTGACGTCTTGCTGTTGGTTCTACAGAGTGGAAACAACAACATTACGGTAACCGAGATAATGGTAATAATAGAAAACCACTGCGGAGGGTGTTGGTGTGGATTTGTGTTTACTCTACCAATCAAATTACACAAGCAGTTTGATTCAGTTAGTGTAGTGAGCACAGACAGAGGGAGGAGGCTGCAGCTATTGGAGTGTCCCAAAGTATAATTTCCAGGAACTGTTAATAGTAGGCAAGGCTAAGGTCATCCACAGGTAACATCAGCAAATGATCGTTATATCCGGTTAACAGCCTGTATAGACATGAGGCTTAATGCAACTCACAAGTGGAACACCGAGTATAGTACAAACAAATTTTGATGGGACACAGGTATGTTGTGCGGGAACTCCTCCAGACCACCAAGCTATTGGTTTCCACCAAAATTGAGATCAAAGTCCAGCGTTTAACAGCTATACCTGTGCTAAGTAACCATCTGTATGTGAGTCAGTGTGGTGTAATTAGCAAGACGCTTGACTGTGACACAGATGACACAAGTTCAAATCCTGCCAGGGTTTTTTTTTTTTTTTTTTTTTTTTCCTTCACTTTTCTGACAATTGATGGTGTATAATTATATTCCTTTTTCCCACATCATCAATTATTATTGCAAAGATAAAGTTATATCAGGTGATTACAGTTACACATGAACGATACACTACGAATGACTAGCCACCTGGCCACAGCATAATAATCTGATGGGACGTGTCAAGTGGGCACACACTGCATTTGACGGTATAACAACAGTGGGACCGAGGACTGTAAATGCAATTAGCAAATGCTTCACAAATGTTATAGGTGATAACTACAGATGGATTACTGATCTTTCAATCACTTTGAAATAAAATAATTGTCACACAATACATAACATATTGAGCAATTAACATAAGTTATTATCATGATCAATTACCGTACTCAAGCATTAACATAAGAGAGGCTATGAAAGCATATAATTATGCACAATCAATCACCTGACGAGTGAAAACAAAGAGAGTTCCGAGCAGGATTTGAATGCAGGTCATCTGTGTGGCAGTCAAGCGCCTTGCTAATTACATCAGGCTGACTCATTTACTGGTGGTGATTTAGTACAGGTATAGCTGTTCACCACTGGACATTGATTTCAATTTTTGTGTAAACCAAGGCATACTTGAACAAATCCTTTTAGCTTGGTAGTCTGGAGGAAGTCCCATACTACATACCTGCGACCCATCAAAATTTGTTTGTACCATACTTCGTGTTCCCCATATCAGCTGCAGTGCACCTTCTAGGCAACAACAGGACATGCAATATCAACACAAACAGTCTGAAATCATCTTCAGGAATGTGGTCTCTACGTACAGAGGCCTATGGTGTTTGTCACATTAAAACCATGACAGCGTTTAGCCTGCAGAAACTGGGCAGAGGAACATCAGGATTGGAGTTGAAACAAATAGTGCCAGTTTCTGTTCACAGAAGAGATTTTATGTTTAGCTGGACAATCATTCCTTCATCTGGGGAGAACATGCAACTTGGAACAATCCTGCTTACATGCAGGAAACATCACCATATACGGTGGCGGACTAATGGTGTGGGCAGGAGTCAGTATTGGCAGACATACAATCATCTATGTTGTACAAAATGGCACTTTGACTGCACAGAGGTACAGAGACAAGATTCTTTGACTTTTTGTTGTGCTCTGTGCTAGTGCCATAGGAAATGGTTTTCTTCTGGTGGATGATAACACTTGTGCCCACAGAGATGCACTGGTGGACAACATGCTTGAAGCTGATGGAATTGAACAAATAAAGCTCGTTCATCGGACTTAAACCCGATTGAGCATGTCTGGGATGCACTTGGTAGACACATTGCAGCCAGACCAGCACCTCCCACAATGGTTGTAGGGCTGGATATGGCACTCATGGAAGAGTGGCCAAATAGCTCTCAAGAGCTGATTGATAACCTCTTACTGTCCATGCCATGCAGGTATGCAGCTCTACTGGCTATCCAAGGTGATCACACACCATATTAGAGGACAAAGCGAATAACTTTTTCACTTTTATGCTAGCCCCATGTGCCTGGCTCTAAGTAAATGTCACGTAAACCTCAAGTAAATGGTTGAGACAGCAAAATATTGTACTGCATCAAACACAAATTACAATTGTAACCAATATGTGAATAAAATATGTTACAATATGTATATTGTGTATGATCTCACCTGATCACCTAATTGTTTCAAGTAGTGTATTATAATAATATGGGGGAGAAAGTAGGTATCATTACAAGAACGGCATTTTTGTTGCAGCAGTGTTTTTCCTTCCTGTATATTATTCAAGACTGGAATGATAGACAAATAGTATGGAAAATTTTTGATCAACCCTCTGCCAGGTACTTGTGTGTGGTTTTCAGAGTAACCATATAGGTGTATAAGGCACCATACCATGTGTCCTTATGCTGTGAAGTCTGCTGAGTTTCTATGGTGTCAGATGTAAACCACAGACCAGTAACATCATCTGAGTTTCACCAGGACATAATTATTCAGTGGAAAGTCGAAGTGGAAATGTCAATACACTGTAAAGATGATTTTTCAGCCACAGCCTTCATCAGAAAGAAGAGCATACATACACTCACACACTCATTTTGGCAAAACTCATTCATACATGGTTGTCATCTCAGTCTGCTACAGTCTTACTTGCACTTTAATCCATTCCTTGCCAAATGTTGTCCCTTTTTTGGTACACAAATATTTTTTTTATATTTCTATGTGAGAAATGGAACTTTTAGCTTTGATTGTTGTACGTGAAGGCTGAATTGACTGTTATAATCCCTAGCAATTCAAAATAAATAATTTGTTGATATTAATTAATTTTAGGAAAGGAATTAATTTTCTTGTTTTTTGTCTTCACATTTGCCTTACACTGTGTGTCTGCTGATAGTTGCTGTGCAACAATGAATCATGATTTAGTTGTCTGGGTGTGTTTATGAACATGCAGATATCCATGTAACATTAAGTGAAGTGCTGTATCAACTTATTTTACATGTCCCAATAATGGGACAAAATCTTGTTACACTGTCAATCTTTTTTGAAGTGACCTATTAAGGTATCATAATCTTAAATTACTACTTACATTACTTTCTTTATATCACATCTGATTTTACCTAATTCAAATTTTATGATGCCAAGAGGTTACAAATGTACCACTTATACTTACAGTTGAAGAATGTCTAGAAGAACAAAGTGAATGAAGATGAAGCTGACAACTTAGCACTAGTGATTATTCCATTTGATGCAAATAAAATAAGAGATGAAAAAGATATTGATGAAAATGTCCCAAAAATGGGATGTTCTGTAATATTTGTACTAATATACCAAAATGATTTTTCCTTTCATTTGTTACCCAAGGTATAATATTAATGCAAAAAAAAGGTCACAAAAAATAAAAATAGCTACTAAAGTTTTGGCAAATAATGGGTTAACAGTGGTCCGGGAGGGGGAAGGCTGTGGGGCAGTGGTGGGGATAGATTCTGCACCGTCTTGTGGAGCATAAAGGTACTGATAGGTGGGAATGAAAGGTGGAACTTAGAATGCAAGGGAGAGTGGGTGGGAGAGCAAAAATGGGAGAAGCAAATAAATAAATAAATAGAAAGAGGCAGCACACAGCTACTGGAGAGAAGACATGAATTAGGAGAAATGTAGGATGGGGAAAAAAGGGGGGGGGGCTGTTAGGCTTGGGGTGTAGGGATGATAAGATACCTTAGGTTAACACCAGGATGGTTGCGGGGCTGTAGAATCTGTTGTAAGGACAGCTCCTATCTGCATCTGCATCTGCTTCTGTAGTCCAGTGGACAGCGTGGTTGGTTGCCACGCAGGGGGCCTGGGTTCGATTCCCGGTCGGGTAGGAGATTTTCTCCACTCGGGGACTGGCTGTTGTGTCGTCCTCATCATCATTCCATCATCATTGACATGCAAGTCGCCGAAGTGGCGTCAGATAAACAGACTTGCACCAGGCAGGCTGAACACGACCCCAGTTGGGGTCTAACGGTCATAAATGCCACACGATCATCATCATCATCAGTTCCAAAGAGGAGAGGAGGACCCAGATTGTAAAGTAGCCATTGAAATTGTGCATGTTATATTCAATGTTCAAATGTTTGTAGAGCTTATGGGACTTAACTACGGGGTCATCAGTCCCTAAACTCACAAACTACTTATGAACTAGCTTATACTAAAGACGGCAAAAACATCCATGCCCAAGGGGGGATTCGAACCCCCGACCTCAGCGGCCATGCAGACCATGACTGGTACGCCGCAGACCGCTCGGCCACTGCAGCTGGCACGTTATGTTCAGCTGCATGTTGTGCTACTGGGTGGTGCACCCTGTTTTTGGCCACAGTTTGACATGGTGTCCATTCATTGTGATGGACTGCTGATTAGTAGTCATACCAACATAAAAAGCTGTGTAATGATTGCAGCATAGTTGGTAAATCACAGGTAGCCTGGCCTCTGGTGGGGCAGCAATAGACTGTGCTGGGGCTAGAGTAGGAGTTGGTGGTTGACTGGATTGTGCAGATCCTGCATTGAGGTCAACTCCCTGCCCCAAATGATGGTCATGTTTTCTTGAGTTGTGCCTGAGTGATTATCTGAATGTTGTTCTCTTTTGTACAAACCTGTGTGGCCCAGCAATTTTCTTTGCAGTGCATAATTAATGTTTAATGTATATATCAATTTTTCACATTAAATTTTATGATGTTATTAACTGCTTTTATATAATCATTTCCTGTATATGTTCAAATGTTTCTAAAGCTTATGGGAGTTAACTGCGGGATCATCAGTCCCTAAACTTACAAACTACTTATGAACTAACTTATACTAAAGACGACACAAACATCTATGCCCGAGGGAAGATTCGAACCTCCAATGTGGGAGGCCGCGCGATCCACAATGTGGTGCTCCAGACCACTCGGCTACTCCTGCATGGCGTCCTGTAAATGTACTAGACCTGTAATCCACTATGAGAATTGTATTTGTGTGAGTCATTTGTGGCATCCAGGTCATAACTCACGCAGGTCAAATAAAGGTCAGTATGAATAAAATTTCAATTTTTTAAGATTCAGCAGAGGGAAAGGTGTCTTGCAAGTAGTCAGCAATGCTGACTGTAAGCCTTGTGGTGAGCTGTGATTTTAAAACAATATAAGACACCTACCCTCAGTCAATACTATGTGAAAATGATGTGGCCTGACTGTGATATGTTTGATGTGTGTGGTTGTCTCACTTGTCACTAGCCAGAACTTTGTACCAGCAAAGCAATAAGGAGCTCTAGCAGCCTTCATTCTACTACCATGTTTGTTTTCCATACTAGATGCCATATTTTGAACAACTGAAAACTTCATTTCATCCTTTCCCAAGAGTGACAGAGACACTGTCATATTGTCAGTTACCATGTACAGTAAAGGTATTATATATGCAAGTTTTCTTAAACTGTACACTGTAACTTTTCCTTCTTGAAATAATTTCAACCATTACAACAAAGTTATCTTGACCAAAACACTAAATTGGTGTAATGGTTATAAAAAGTAGGAAAACTGGTAGGTGATCAGTTCTTGGTTCATAGAATGGTGGCCGACACCAGTGGCATCTCCTGGTTTGGATGTTAAGGCATGAAGAAAGTACTTCATCATGCTTTACACTTTAGCCGTCTTTCTGTGAATGTAAGAGGAAACTAAATAGCACTAAATTTTGAGTGGTGTTAAGCACAAACCCTGTATCCAAGTTGTGACCCGGTGTGAGTTGAAAATTGTGGTACAAACAAAAATTAAATTAAACCAGTGCTGTTTCATTACTAGGAGACATGTATAAAGAACAATGACTTTAACCAAGAAAATGTTTTTAAGAGTGCACCAATGCAGATCCTCACTAAATAATTAATAAAACTGTGGCAGCCCTTGGCTGCACAATATGAGTGTGCAGTTGCGTGCAGTAACTTGTTACATCCGTCCACTAGGCGGGACAATTTTTTTCTGACAGTACACCTGGTGCCAACTATTAACAAAAAGTAGGACTGGTCTAGGTAAAAGCTTTCTCTGACTGAGCCTTGCTAGTTTGCACCTTTCTTCCGCGACAGACGCACGCCAAGTGATATCTCTGCACATGTGCCGGATGACATGCCATGTGGTGAGACAGTGCTGGTGTTCTCATATTACTACGACAAGTGATGCGTAGTGCACCGCAACACCAACGTTTCTTTACACTGTGTCTTCCACCAACAATGTGATGCATTTTTCTGGGACATTTTTGCCTCCACGCCAATGCGTTTTCATGTTGCAGGGCTACACTCCATGTTTGATATCTGCTCCTCCTTGTGGGTGCCACTGTCATTTTACCGTGCCACACTATGTATGGCTGCTGTGAACCACAGTGTATGTATTGAAATTCCATTGCCATTTTATCATTTGGAACAAAAAATAAAAACATTTTTAAAGTATAACTTAAAGGGGACCAACATGATCCCAAAGACAAAATGGTTTGCATAACAGCTGAACCAACAGAATAGGGATCCATGAAAACTTATTCTATGTAGTAATCTATAACTGTATAATTTGTTTGGAGTATATGTCTCAGTGCAAATAAATAAATAAAGTACAAAAGAACAACCAAATATGCATAGACATAAAGTATAAACAAACAACACTTAAATTTTGCAACACTGGGAAAGTTATTATTATTCTTCAGTTTAAACTTCATCTACAGTGTGATTATGTATGACTACAAAAATTAATTGTATTTGGTTGGTAAATGATATGAATTCTGAATTACATCAACAAAAATTATAATGGGGAAATCAATACTTTCCCTAACCCCCCTCCCCCCACCCCCAGTCTCTCTGTTGCAATGACTACTGACTGATAGTCAACATGGCTGCAAGTGTAGAAATCTGTAATACTGATGTGTAAAAAAGGTACAGTTACATTATTGAAAAGAGAATTTGTGAGGGTTGTAATGTTGAAGTAACAAACTTAAAAGAATGAGTTTCAAGTTTACAATTCTTAGTCAACAATTTATGAGGCAAAATCAACAAATTATAGAATAAAACCGGGCGCTATGGACAAAGCAAAAATAAAGTGAAGTGCCACAGGAAACTCAACAAAGTTACCAGTCTTCTGAGTGGAAGGAAATGATGAAGAAAGGTAGGACTTCAGCTGCACCAAGAACAACGAACACTGCAACAGCAAATGTAATTACAAACATAAACAGATATGGTGTTTTGCAGTCAAGTGACTGCATTAAGGACTGTGCAAGTGATCGAGAAATTGCGAATAACAATGTGGCTAAAATGAACTGGCGCACTGAAAACAGTGCTAGTAACAAACAAGATGCATCAGGTAAAAATTGTAATTTGCTTCTTCTAACAGATAGCCATGGCAGGAAACTATCTGGTATGTTTTGAGGAAAAAATTGTGACCTAGTTGTGATGAGTGTTATTAAACCTGCAGCAGCCACTGAACATGTTTTAGACACTGATGTTCAAACGAAAACCATGCAAGAAACTTATTTTACTGTATGCATAATAGGCACCAATGATGTCGCGAAGAATGAAGCAGATATCTGTGTAAAAGCTTTGCAGAATTTTCTGGAGAAGAATAAACCAAGAAACACTATAAATGCTACAAAGCCACATGGACAAGATGTAATTGATAACTCATGCGCAAATAAAGAAATGAGAAAAACAAACATCAACATAAAGAAACTGTGCTCAGAATAAGCAAATTGCTCTGCACTAGATATAAGTAAATTGCATTGTAACAGCCACACCAAGCACGGGTTTCTAAACTATGAAGGGAAGAAGTTTGTGTGTGATCGTGTCAATAAAATAGTTAGCGGAAGACTCTAAAGAAATAAAACAGTGTATGAGTGTAGTGAGTGATTCGAGTACTAACAACAGTGCACGTCATTTTTTTTGGCTAAAAGACAGTGATTCAATAGGTAACAAACCTAATGCTCATAAACTAGATCCAAGAAGAAACACTTAAAAGGGTGAGTGTTTACAAACTATAAAAATAAATCTTTTACTGTAGAGCAAATGAACATTCAATGCACCAGAAAGAAAATATTAGAACACTTCTGTAGCATCAAAAATGTCGATCTTGTGTGTGTATCAGAACATTGGATGATAGAAGATCACACTGAATATTTTGTCCCACATTTTGTGACATTATATGTAGACAAGTAAAATAGAATGGAGGTGCTCTAATATTTGTTAACGATACTATAATATTTACCAAGATAGATGTTACCTCTTACTATACAGAACTAGATGGAGAGTTTAGTTGTATAAAACTGAGAACAGAGAATACAGTTTGTATAGGTCTCCAGGTGGGGATGTGAATAAATTTCTCAAAAAAATTGAGCTACTTATGAGGAAAATTTTAAAATCTAAAATAAAAATCATTATTTGTAGTGATATCAACATTGAACTGACCAATGATGACGACGATAGTACAAAAACTTTTTTTCAATAGCTTAAATTCTCTAAATCTACACTGTACAAACCACAGCCCTACATGGTATAATGAACGCCTGGATAACATTATAAGTAATTATTCTAGAGGTATGTATAATGTCAGACTTGCTAGTGGCACTTTAGGAGATGACAAACCATCACTTTTAACATATGGCTGTGATCAGTTGTCTATATCAGATACATCTGCTAGCGGCAAGTATAAGGATAGATGGATAAGAGGCAAGAAGGATGAAAACATTAATTTATTGATTGATAGATTAACTGACATCAATTGGGACTTTTTATACTGTGAAGCCGTGTTTGCTGATTTCCTTAAAATGCTCACTGAATTGTTGTACACCTGTTCACCATTAATCAAAATTAATCCCAAACACAAACAGAAACGGCTAAAACAGTACACAGCTGAGCTGGCTCTCATTAGGGAAGAGATGCTCAGACTATACCGAATATACAAAACACTTGTAAAGAAACGCCTCAGCCAAATGATACTTATCATGGAGTATATTTACAATGTAAAAATAACTACAAAAACAAACTAACCCTGGCCACAAAAAAACATGCATGTGATCATTACATAGAAGGGGCTCCTAATAAATGCAGAGCAGCAAGAGAAGTCGAAAACCAAAGTACAAGCTGCCATGCTGGAACCTGAAGAACATAATGATTACTTTCTGATCTCAGTGAGCAAATTGAAAGGCAAAATCAAGCCAAATCACACCTGTGCTTTAGATCTTCTTGGAGATGAGCCACATAATAGGTGTGACTTCCACTGGAATGTAGTTATTCCCAAGGATGTTATAAAAGCTGTATCAAAGTTCTCGGAACTCCAGAAGTATGGATTATTACTGGTTCTCTAACTATGTAGTAAAAAATATTATACACCTTATTTGTCAGCCTCTCTCACGCATTTTTAATATATGTCTAATCAGAATATTTTCCTGATGCATTCAATATTGCCAATGTAATACAAGTTTTTAAAAAGGGAGATAAGCATCTTCAAATTCAAATGTTTCTAAATCTATCGGACTCAACTGCTGGGTTATTAGTCAGTAGCTTACAAACTACTTAAACCAAAGTAAACTAATGTAAGGACAACACAAACACCCACACCTGAGGGGGGACTCGAACCCTTGATAGCAAAAGGCCGTGAGCACCACAGCACAGCACGCCAATGCGCAAGCCTAAACCACCGCGGCTAAGCATCTACTGACCAATCTCCATTGTCCCAATTTTCTCCAAAGTTTTTGAGACTCTGTAAAGGCACTAGAATTAGCAATAAGTAATTTTGATAGAAATTAGCAGTAAAGAGCTGGACAGCTATGGTGACATTGGGTCACATGGAAAGTAAACAGCCATACGTGCTGGTGGAGTTAGCAACTAGATCAGTGTTCAAAGAGCATGGGGCTTGGGACACTATCAAATGAACTGCTAAGCGTGTGGGAAAATTGACTGTGGTGCAGCTGACATTAAGCATAACGCATCACAAGTGGTACAGGAGGCAGTATAAATAGTGTGTGTGAAAGTACATATCTCTCTGCTAATCTGGTCTTGTCCGGGTACGGCCAGGTGAGGATACGTGCAGCTTCGACGCCAAGACGATCAACACTACCAATTGGCAATAGTGGGTTACCGCTATCAGCACGACAGTCTTCCGTAGGTGCCGTAGCACGCTGCTTCTTACGCAAGGCGGAATGATGTGCACAGCACATGGCTGCTCAACGAGAGTGCTGTGTGTGCGTTTCTGCCTTGTACACATGGTGCCAGGGCCACTGAGTCAACGTACACCACGCAGCCCAGAAGTGGCTGTCAGCAGCCGTGTCAATGTAGCACCAGACTGCGGTGAGCAACTGCCGGGAAGTGCTGGTGTATCTGAAGGAAATAAAACTGATACAACTCTATCAATGTATAATTCACAGAAGCAAGTGAACCCATCTGTCCCCTGTGCCTCTACATGTGTTATATGCTGGTCATCCTGGCAACTTTCTAGTTACAGTCTCAACCACCTAATTGGGGCCGTAGTAACTCTAATATACAACCAGCTAAACTACTACTTCAGAAAGCATGATCTCCTCTCCAACAGATAGTTTGGATTTCAACATGGTAAAAACACCACTACTGCTGTTACTGAAATTGTTAACAAAGCATTATCTGCCTTTGAAAATAAGGAACTAGCTACAGCTGTACTATGTGATCTCAGAAAAGCCTCTGACTGTATATTATTTAACATCCTCTTTGCTAAACTGGTGTATTATGGCATAACCCTTTCCATCAACATTTTTTGTTTGTTTAGTGAAAATTTTGATATTTATACCATACATTACCTGGTATTTTCCATTAATTTTTTTTTGTCCCATACTTCCAGTGTTCATACGAAAGGTCTTAAGTGACGTCCATTACAATAGACATGGGTGCACACGAGGGGGAAAATTACTACAGATGTTAGAGAATTACATAGTTTATTGTGATTAATTATTACATCAGTGTACAAAATTTCATACAAATCTCCTGTTATTTACAATGGAATACCTTGAAGCAGTGTAATTTACATTTAGTGCATGCAAAGTGTGTTCTTTTCTTGCAATTCATCTTTTTTGCATTTAGTTGCTTCTTTCTTATCATCCATAGCAGGTATATTACCCATCTCATCATAGCAAATTTTGGTATTTGGCCATTGTTCAGCAACTTTCCATTTTTTTCCTTGCATAAGTTCTTCTGAATCTCTGTTAGGATGTCCCCCTCCTTCTACACTTATTTTTGTCCGGAATAACCAAGGTTTCTCCAATATGCTGTCTAAATTGCAGCAGTTCCATCACACTCTTCATAGGGAGACAAAGGATTTGACAGTCTTTTTTATACTCCAACTAAGAATTGGTGCACACCATATCCAGAGCCCCACCTTTTGCCCATACCCATTAACCCAGTACTAATAAAGTTAGACCCCACGGCATTGATATTATTAACTAAGGCTTCAATCTTTTCATCTGTCAAATATTTAATGCATTTGCATCTTTTGGACATGTGTGTCAAATTAACTCTAAAATAGAGAAGAAAAGAAAGAAAAACAGAATACTATTAAATATAACCCCCCCCCCCCCCTTTTATGTACCACACTTTTGGAGCACAATGTCCATTATAATGGACATCAAAAAGAAAAAAAAAAATGATTATAAAATTTAAGGAACATTTTGTCACTTTAAGAATATGTGTTGGAAGCAATGAGATCTTATACTTGCAAATAACATTAATAAACAATGTGAAATTTACCAGTAACATGAACCAATGGAAGAAATCAGCTTTTTGTTGAAGGTTGCATCCATCAGCAACATCCACTAACTTTTGCCAAATAGTCTGACACAAAATCCGCTAGATGGCACCACACGATGTGACAAGTGATTCTTTGGTATTTCATTGAAATGGACATGGTGACTTAATTCAGCAAAAATAATAAAACGGGGAATATTCATTGTAAAATCAAGCATACATTACAATGGACAGTATGACTGAAATGGATAAACCATCATTAATTAACTGTAATCAAGTCGTACTTAAGCAATAGGAGGCAGTTTGTATCAAATAACAACAAATGCTCGTCAGTAAAGGAAGTTCAGATACAAGTGCCTCAGGGCATGGTCCTGGGACCCTTTCTCTTCATCTTTGCAATCAATGATCTTCCTTACGATGTAGGAGAAGATTCAGTAGTGTGCTATGCAGATGACACAACATTGTTTAGTACATACCATGACTTAACAGAACTGCACCAGGAAAGCCAAGAAACATTGAAAATAGCAATGTACTCATTTTCTTCCAATTAACTCTTGTGTAATCCTGTTAAAACACAGGAACCGATTTTGGGATTACCCAAAGATGTGGAAGGAATATCAGTAAAACTGCTATGCTTCCACATTGATTAAAAATTAAACTGGGAGGAGCACATTAGCCATATTAGCAAAAAAAAAAAAAAAAAAAAAAAAAACAGCAAGAGTATGCTATGTCATTTTTTTTATTCACAATAACCTTTCATATTTTAAATAGTTTTCTTTCTACAAAATTAACAGACAGGTGTAGCAATAAAATCTGTTCAGCACATCACATCCATATAGTCAGTCTGATAACTCATACAATTCCTTACGAAAATCTCTCTCGAATCCCTTTCCAGTAGACAACATTTTGGTTTTATACACAATGATACTGTTTAGGAAGGACATGGTCTACTATTACCATTTTTTCCTTCTCTGTTAAGATAGTAATGAAAAAGGAGTTGCAATAGTTATTGACAATTTTTTCCACTACCTATTTCTAAACTCTACCAATCTTCATATATCAAGAAACACGAGACATAAGCAAGACAGCAGACAGCCAGCCAGCCAGCAGCAGGATGAGGCATCACGAGCTGCAGTGGATGGGGTTGATGTGTGCACAGTAAGGCACTATTCAACTGCAAAGCTAACACACTTCAACACCTTAATTATCATGTTAAGCGCATTTGCATGCTGCCAGGGGCTAGGCCGCTAGTAGACCGAGTTGAAGCATTATCCTAGATCACGTTTTTTACATAATTTGTTTTTGGCACAAGACTAGCATTCCCTGAGGAGATGCCTCTATCTGACACTAAACATAAACAAATATAATGCAATGTATAATGAGGGGACAAAACGATTACCTGGCCTAAACAATTTAAAGTCCAAGAACAGAGCATTGCGCATGCCCTAGTTTCGAAGTGCGAGTGTTGCCAACTCTAGTGGTCGTCGGAGCTTCAGCTTGGTGTTTATATCGTCAAATAGAAGCAATATAATAGTTAGGATACAGTATACGTCATGATTCATAGCAGCTTAACTCATGTATGATTTATTTTGGAAAACGTTATTTGAGCTCATAGAAGCGGTTGAGGTATAAGAACTCCACATGCGTAGATTTACTAGAACTAAGTGCTTTCTTACATAAATATGTTTTGTTGGCTGAGTGGATAGGCTGACGGTTCACGAACATAAGGGACGCAAGTTTGAGTACCACTGGAGTCAATTATTTTAGACCTGAGCAGGTAATATTTTTTAACATTAATACACTAGAAATTGTACAATTATAGACTTTTCTAGAATCTACATTCTCAAACATATTCCATTTTGTAATAGCCTAATCTTTAAACAATGAGACAAATGATAGCCATAGTAAAAATGTTGAAAATGGATGCATGTATTTGTAATTATTTTGACTGCCACACGATTAATCTATAGTGTTAAGCTAAGATAAATGTATCAGCAGATAGGCATAATTTTCTAAGTCCTTATGTGCAGTTTACACAAGTGAGTGGCTGTGCCTTCCAATATCTGTTGTTTCCAGTGTAATATTCGTTCTTAAACTCCAGTAGGACTATTCGACCATTACACTAACGAGAAAGGATAGGTAGTTTTGATAAGAGTGTCGGCCTTCCTGGTTAAGTGGTGTACATCAGATCGGATGCCACCAAAGGCTTTACATTTTCATTTTATTTCTTTTTTTTTATCACGGTGCAAATTTTTCCTGCATAAGTTAGTTTTTGTTATTAAATTACATTGGTTTTACTTTTTTCTACTAATTACAGTTTGTTAATTTGATCTCTAAAAATAATCTACCTTGGAAGTTAATATTTATTTGACCACCTATAACAAAAAATAAACATCCTTGGATGGTATTTTCATCTGAACTCCCATAAAAGTAATCTTCCTTAGAAAGTAATATTTATTTGACCTCTCATCAAAAATAAAAAAATAAAAACTATAAATAAATAAATAAACATCCTTGGAGGGTTTTATTCATCTGACCTCTCATTAAAATAACAATCTTATAATGTAGGCTACATATATCTTCAATATTTTGTCCATGTGCAATTGGCATCAAGAACAGTCCACATCCTTCGAGACATAGAATCTACAAGTCTGAAGAAAAAGGCTTCATCAATGGCAATTCTCTCCCATGAAGACTAACAAAATCCCACAATGCATCCGTAGTTCTTTGAGAAGGGTCTGGCAAATTATCCTGCACAGTCTTCTTGAGTTTAGGCCATATGTTGTGTATGGGATTGAGATCAGGTGACTTTGGAGCCCATGGTAGGCATTGAATAATATTCTCTCTCCTTGGAACCAGTTCTGAATCCTAATGCTGGGTGCAATGGATGATTATCATGTTGTTAAATGAGACATCCTTCGGGGTACCAAATTTGAGCTCAAGGAATGGTTACATTTTCATGGAAATGTTCATAGCATGTTGAACTGAACTTGTATTAGATTTGTTCTAAGGTACCTGCACCCTTATTAGACATCCAGCCCCAACATTTCACACTTATGAGCCCACTTCTAGCATGTGTAGCCATGAAGCGGGTATCATATCATTGGCTATCTGTGCAGTATACAAGAATAGGACGTCTGCTTGTCGACTTAATTGTGCCCTCATTGGTGAAAATGACTTTCCTCCAACTGACATTTTCCCACGAACTCACAATTGCCAGTCTGTCCATGGCTTGATCATCAGATAATGTTTCTTTAATGAGAGAATGATGGAACCTGAGTCCATAGTCATTTAATCATCTGAGAGCAGTTTTCGACGAGCCTGTTTCCCTAGTTCCTGGATGTTTGAGAAAGGGGCATATGGGGGCCACTCTGATAAATTCATCACCTTCTCTTCGAGTAGAGACTCATGGTCTTCCAGGTATTGGACATCTGCTTACCGTACCGTTATCTCTGAATTGTCTGATCCATCTCCTTGGTGTGGAATCATCAACACCATAATGAAGTCCTGCCTCAGATGCACTAACACTGCTTTCAGTTATGTGTTCTTGAATATTCACAACAGCCAGTTTGAAGTAGACCTATGATATATGCTAAGCAGCTGATACATTTCTCTTAACAGATAACTACAGAGAGACCATGTGGCGGTCAAATTAATTACAAACAAAATACATTCATTTTTCAATATTACTATGAATGTGTGTGTGTCTGATCAAAGATTAGATTATTATAAAATAGAATATTCTAATATCTATAAAAGCATACAACTGCACAGTTTTTAGTGAATTAATATTTTGAATATTACCTGTACGAGGGGTAAAAAATAAAAGCACCCATTGTATTCATAAACTGCCATCCAATCCACTCACCTAAAGAAACACATGTGAGTAACGGTTTGTTGTAATAAATGTACCCATGTGGAATTCTTATACCTCAACCATTTTTACACGCTCAAATAATGTCTTCCAAAATAAATGATAAGTGACAAAGTGCAATGAATCTAGACATATACTGTATCTGCATTGTACATATGTAAATGGAAAGACCCAATATTGATTAACTAGAAAAACAGAAGTCAATTACTATAAATATTCACAACTGTCCAGTATCTAGTTGGAGCAATATATAGTAGAAATATTTTATAAATTTTGTCATAGATGATATAGTTACAATTCTGATATTTGTTGGGGGTAACCTAAGGAAATATATGTCACCCTTGACGGAGATCACTTACGAAATCCTTCTTCAACTAAAACATAAGTTTTTTCCATTCTGCTATGATCTGTACTCCCTCCACCTTTCCTTTATAACACACATCTTTAGAGACATTGTGTCTCATTTTTTTATTTCTGCCAGAATAATTGTTACACATTTGCAGATGTGAATTTGATCTCTTTGTCTTGTGCCTTGCTGTAGTCCAGTTTGCAAAAGTTGTGATACCGCCCCCCCCCCTTCCCCGCATATGCCATTACTATACAATTTCATCATAGAAGAAGGAATAAAATAAATACTGTTGTTAAATTTGAAACACGGGGATAGTCCATAATATAATGTGTGCAGTGATTTGTTATACTAAAATACTGACTATTAACATAAATGTAGAATGTTAAAAGGGTCAAATGTTTGTAAACCTACGGGGCCAAACTACTATGGTCATCTACAAACTACTTCAACTAATGACAACACACACACACACACACACACACACACACACACACGCACACAAAGGAAGACTCGAAGCTCTTGTGAGAGCGGCCGCACAGTCCGACATGGGGCCTACAATCGCACAGCCATTCCTGCACAGCTAAACTTAAATGTAGTTATCTGTAGTTCAGTGATAATTTTACATTATAATCATCATTTCATGTTGTCCACATCATAAAACCCTCGTTTCAACTAAAAGTTGCACAAATGTCACACAAAAGAGCAGAATAACATTATTTTGAAGTCAAATGGTAATGACTTATAGTGACTGTTTCTAAATACAGGAAAAGGATGACAAAGATGAGAAAAACAATAAGTATGAACACTTACTTTTTTAATATTAATTTAATAAACATATATATGAAATATAAGAATTATTTTGTCACAATATCACATTATCACAGCCAATGCTTTATGTAAGCTATGCAGCATGAGATATGACATTTCTCAGCTGACAGAGGGAGGAAGTGGAAGAAAAAGGGGGGAAGGGGGTGGGGTGAGAGAGCGATAAAAATAATTAGGAAATAGTAATAAGGTAAAACATAAAACAAAGGTTTGCACTTGAAATCCACAGGAATGTATGAATAAAAATGAGAGTAAAAGATAAAAGGGATAACAGTGCACAGCATAAATTTAAAAATTCCAGTAATCAAGAATAAGGAGAACACAACAGCAGAAGAGAATAATAATTTGCAGAAGGAAGAGTTTAGTTTAGGTTAATAGCGAGATAATGTTAAACTACAAAGCTCATTCTTTTCAGTTCATCCATCACATGGTGAACAACTATCAGGTACTGAGTTACAAAAATTGTGTCTACCCATAAGATTGCTTAAAATGAAAAAAACTTTTCTTGCAATTGACGTGCATAAGGGACTTGACCCAAATCCCTTGCAGCTCTATATCTCATAAATAAAACTGGGCAATCCAGAGACAAGCAAGATACAGGGCCACGGCGTCCACAACATGCCTCACAAATCTGAAACAAGGGGAAAAAATCATTAAGTAGCCAGAAGTTAATTACTCAGTTAATATCATTTTTGTATTTTTATCAACAGTTCAATGATTAAAAAAATAAAGCTATCTATGTTTTCACTTATGAGTGCAACTGACTCACAAACTTTCAACAACTGTCATTGTTTATGAATAAGATATTAATGTTATCTCATATAGTAGATCTCAGAAAAATAATGGATAAGGAGTTTACATGAAAGGATCAACAATGTGAAAATGCAATTTTTTGTGCTATTCATTCTGAATCATGGGAAAATTCTAAAAATGGAGTGAGAAACTTAGTAATTACTAACTTTGCAAATAATTACTGAAACATTTCAATAAAAGATCAATATAAATGAGTAAACATCCAACAGCATGTTGAGCATAAGCCTGGGTTCTGAACAGGTATTGATAAGGGCAAGCAAGGGCTACCCCGCCTTGGCACAGAACTGGGGTATGTGTCGTTTCTGAATCCCCTAAAGCAAGCATGATTCCCTCGTGGTCTTCTGGAAGAATCAATAAGCAGACTCATACACTGTATCATTATTACTGAGCTTGGCTACTTAAAGTGGAGTACACTAGTCATATCTTCTTCCTATGTTTTGTGTCTACTAAATTTTTAACACAAAAATAAAAATAGAAAAGAGATGACTTACCAAAAGGACCGGCTCGTCGAGAGAAACAAATAAAATCACACACAAACACACATACAAGCTTTCGCCACCACTGGCAGCTTCTTCAGGAAAAAGAGGAAAAAAGGGGAGGAAAAGGGAAGGATATGGGTTTTAAGGAAGTGGAAAAGGAGTCATTCCAATCCCAGGAGTGGAAGGACTTACCTTAGGGGAAAAAAAGGAAGGTAAACAAATACACACACACTCAGACATATCGAAACGCAAACACACCTAGACAGACACAGATATTTTTAGTTTTCTCCACCTATGTTTTCATGACACCTCTCTCCTGTCTTGAATGATGGTTCGAATCCTTAGGGAGGTAATGATCGGTGTGCGTATTTTTTCTATATAACTTATGCCCTAAGGTCCCCATGTGTCCATTTGATAACTGATACACTCAAAAAAATTCAGTTGTTCATTTTTTTCTTTCCTGTGGTAAACTGTATCTTTGGATTAACACTATTTAGGTGCACTTATCATCCACATGGTGGAACTACTTTGAGGTGCTTTGGTTGGCTGACTGAGGAGCTTATTGTTAAAAAAAAAAAAAAAAAAAAAAAAAAAATAATAATAATAATAATAATAATAACAATAATAGTGCGAGTCAGAGGGCTACCCATGGCCACCCCTTCAATTTGCTCATAAAACTCACTGTTTTATTGAAAATAAGTCGTGGATAGGCAATGTCAGAACAGAACTACTATCAGTTGGAAACATGTCAGCTATGGAAATAAGAGATAAGTCAACAGGGATAATGGGAAACAAGGATACTACATCAAAACCGAAGAGGATGTCAGTTTGACTGGCAGTAATATCCCAAAATTTTTCTATACAATGCATAGAATTTTTGATGTGATTTTCCGTTTTACCTATGTATGATTGCAATATGGAGGCAAGATGTCTAGGTAGCTCTTGAGTCAGACATCCAATGGTACCAACTATTGGTCTCAATGGGACATTCAGTTTATGTATTTTTGGCAATCTATATAACCTTGGAGAGTAAGCTTCTGTTCAGAAAAGATTTTTTTATCCTCGGAAGGGCTGGAAGACTATTTTATTAATCACTTGGTAGAATTCAACATTTTTGTTGTAGGATCTTTTTCCAGTCTTTTTTTATAAGTGGTAGGATCAGGTGGGTCATTTATCATCCTATGGTAATTGTCACTCTTCAGTATGATAGCATTATCCCTATCAGTAGGAAGTACAGTAATATTCTTGTCTGCATTAATCTCCTTCAATGCCTTCCATTCTCCTTTATCTGCATCATCATGGACCGTATTGCACAAGTTTTGGCCAAGTTTCATGTGAAAACAATCTTTAGACCTACCAAGAAGATTAGTGAAAGACATGCAACACCCCCAGCAACACTTGGGGTGTATAAAATTTGTGTCGCTGTGACATGATTTACACTGGAACAACAAAAAGAAGTTTTAATACCCACTTAATGGAATGTAAAAGGCATTGTTGACTGGGATACACTGACAAATCAGCTGTAGCAGAAAAGTCTTTACAGTTGGTTATCACGAAATAAAATTTAGTGAAACGAGAGTTCTATCCAAGACCATGCGTTATTATAAGGTTGTGTCCGAGTGGTTCGGCCAAATCTATTATTCGCCGAATATAGCACACTGGCTTCGGATTCGAGATCCGGTGCATAATGGCCGAATACTACTGAATCCCGAATCCAAAGTGTTATCTGCAAACCTTTAGTTATGAATGTTGTAGTTTACTTTGCATAACAGTACAATTTCGTTTGTGTTATTTACTTTATTTTCCATATATCCGCTGAAAGACGTGATGCCATAAAACAAAACGACCTCATTTTGAATAGTTCTGATAAATGGTGCAAGGAGCCGCCACAAGTAACTTTTCCCATCTAATATAAGCAGTGCTACACAGGCTTGCTTAGCAGTTGCAAATATAAATACTGGTGCCAAAACCTTTGCGCTCATAAAAATAAAAAATAAAAAAGACAAGTCTGATTTCCTTTTTATTTTCGACTACTGAATAGTAATACACCATCCAACGAGGAACTAGAACTTTAGTATTGCTCAACTCAAATGTAGCAGCCCTTCAAATATAAGTAGGAAAAAACTAAATTTCTACATGTAAATACCAACAATACACAACACTGTAAGATTCTTGCACTAGTTACCTAATTCTGATTTCACATATTGTTTCGTCGAATTTTGTGAAGTCTGGGGTATGTGAACTGTAATAAAGCACTGGGATTATAAGAAGAAAGTTATTTATTATGTGGGACAAAAGCCACCACTTGAAATCTGTTTTAATAAATCGCGTAAGGTAAAGCTTAAACACATGTACACCTACTACCTTTCGAAAAGTGACAGATGACTGACACCAACGCGTGTTGCAGTTACGTGATCTTAAATGTTTGAAAGAATAAATAAATGTACAAAATATCCTTGCTTAACCTGCTGGAATGCGCAATCTGCACGTTAAGTGCTTTTCACAGCTCTGAAATGTCTCGCGGCAATAACAAGTACACACACGTCGAATAAACGCGGATTTATCTCTGCCTGAATGTCCTGTCCATCACTCATGGAATGCCTGATATGTCAATATAATATTTAACATTTACACATCCTATTTTTTAAGAATAAATTTTTTAAATTTCCGAAATAGCTACACAACTTTTCAGGTTTTATTTTTGACTCTTCCCCTTTGAAAACAGAAAAAAATACGTAATCCATCCTTTCTAGGACTTCATTCTACATTTATTTTTTATTTCATCAAAATGAAACAGTTTGTAATAGAGTGAAGAAAGTTTCTTATCTTTTAGAGCATCTGAACATATATATCAAAATGTTTCATGCAAATTTCTTTGAAGGGTAGGGAGTATTAAAAAATCCTTAAGATTTAAAATAAAAATCTAAATGAAATTTAAGTTTCTTAAATTTTACTGTTAATATTGTCATTTGGCATCCTCTCCAGAAAGCTTTATCTTCATCACTGGCTGTGATAGAGTAGTAATTCTTGTTAAATACATGTACTTGAATTGACAGATTATTTGGGTTCAAGAGTCGGAAGATTCAATTCGGGTTCAAAATTCGGCACATGTTTTATTTAAGATTCGGTATTCAGATTTGATTCGGTAAGATTGGGGTTCGACCCATCTCTAATTATTACACACCTGGGCCATAGCCACGGGGGGTGGGCGGAGGGTGAAAGGTATCAATCCTCCCTGAAATTATGTTGTAATACTTTACAAGTCGGAATATATCTCATAGTTTGCAGTTGCTTTTATTGTCTGATCCCCTCCCTAAACAAAATTCTGACTATGGCCCTGATATACATGCATGTATAGAGAATTTTAATAAACAAGAAGGTTTAAAATTATATAAGATATGCTGGTCGAATTTTCATCAATAATGTGACCACTGATTACTTGTAATTGAAAGAGAGGACACTGGTCACAGATAGCTTTATAGTATAGATGGCAGCACTTGACAAGTGGTGGTGCCCTCTATATGCTCTATATAAAATGTGACCACTCATCACCTGTAATCCAGAGAGAGGATGCTGGTCAGAGATGACTTTATAGTCTAGTTGGCAGAACATGGCAAGTGGTGGTGCCCTCTATGTGCTCTATATAAAAAGGACCTCCAGCACATAGCAGCCAGTCATTGATTCACCTTGGAAGATGTTACTGCTGTAGGCAACGGGAATTCAGGAGGAAGTTTTGTATATGGACCACAGCATCTTCCACGAGACCACGTGGGTTTAGAATTTTTTGATATTATGGTACGTGAAGTTGAGAACTCAAATAACAATCAGCAAAAGCCATTCAATGCAACTCTCAAAATTTTCGAGAAAATAGACTTTGAAGATTTGCAAGTAAGCGTAAGTATCAATCATTAAATGGATTGTAGCTCCTGTCAGTGTAGTTTAGGAGAAAGCGTTCTGGCCTTACAACCATATGGTAAGTGGTTTGAATCCTGTCATAAAATGTATTTTATTTTTTTAGTTGTGTTTGAATACTTACACAATTTTAATATCTAATAGTAATTTTTACAAAAAGTGCATGTTTATTCATAATTTTCTATATTTTATAGAAGGTTGTTAATAATGATGGTTTCAATCAAACATAAGTTACATCTTTTGCAGTATTGGCTTCACTATTAGTTGATGATGGTAGTGTTTGATTGTTCAGTTTGTGAAGATTTAAGACGACGTTTTTGGAAAGTCATCTGCATAGCTATTAATGGCTTTCCAAGCAGCTAACCCACCCGACCATTGTTTTAGGTGACGGCAAGGTGTTCAGCTTGTCTACATAAACATAAACAAAAACTGACACAACACGTGGAATTAGAGATCCCAAAATGTTTTATATAACTGAATTAAAAAAACCTGTCACAGTGGGATTTGAACCACTGACTCTATGTTTGTGAGACCAGAATGCTACCACCTGAGCTACACTGACAGATCCTGCAACTGTTTTAATTATTGGTACTTGTGTGTACTTTGCAAAACTTCAAAGTCGATTTTCTCGAAAATTTTTGAGAGTTGCATTGAATGGATTTGGCTGATTGTTATGTAAGTTCTGTACTTCATGTACCATAAATATAAAGAAATTCTAAAATCTGATACCCATGTGGTCTCCTTGTTAGCTCAGAAGTTTTTATTAATGGTTAACACCATGTTTGTTGTGACAATACAGCCCACAGACTCTAAACTCACTCTACAGTTCTTAGCAAATCCTTCCTTACATTACCAAAACAACGTCCATTATAATTTATGCTGCCCCTTAATCATTAACCCCTCCAAAACTATTAACAACTATTTACATCAATATCCCTTTTTCACACCATTGTGGTGTTTTACACTATACACAAAAACAATGTTTGTTCCAATACTACTCAAGGGTCCTACCATCTTAATTACAAATAATCATAACAATGCAATACATCTATGTATCGTCACATGTGGCCGTTTTTTCTGTCGACGATCTAAATTATTTTGTGATTAAGCTGCAACTAAGTGAGTCTTACTTGACTGTACCCATTGTACCATGGTCATAATGGATCGCGCTTGAGGATTTCTTTCTCGATTTACCTCCAACTGCTGTGTACGATCTGCGTCAGTGTCATTGACTCTACGATCACATAGTAGGATTGCGTTGCGCGTATGCTGACTGACATTACACCGCCTCAATGGAGGCATTAATAATAATGATAATAATAATAATTTCATGTGGCTCATCCAATATCTTTGTCGATAATTTGACCCCTCATCTCAGACACAGGTCTGTATCATAATAAGCAATATATAAATGTAATAAGTAGTATTTGCCATCATATTGCATAATTAATAACTACAATAGGGCCTAATGTTACATTTTTTATAGATTTATGCATTGATGACAGCTTGTTTGTACGAAGTGCTTGAAAATGAGCAAGGCTCTGAATCGGTAATGCAATTGGTAAGAGATGTGATAGGAGCGGTTCTGGTGGTTATTTGGCTGCAGTGCATTTCATGGCAAGAATATGCATTATACTACTTCTTCACTTAATGACCATGCAAATGTAAACATTTGTCATAATGGGTGACTAGCTTTTTTTTCCGCACTGTCTTATTCGTCCACCACTAGTGAATTAAGATACGTACTCACACAGTCTTTCAGTTCTTCATCAGTTTCGAATTTCTTTCTGTCCACAAAGTCTTTGAGTTTAGTAAAGAGATGAAAATTTGAAGGAGCTAGGTCTGGGCTGTAGGGTGGATAGTTCAACGTGTCCCACATGAATTGCTGAGAAGTTGTGTTATCCCAGCCGTACGAGGTCTGCCACTGACATGGAGAAGAATGACGCCACATAACAGCAGACTTCGCCGTCGGTTCTGAATTGCCCACTGTAAGTTCTTCAATGTTGAACAGTATGTGTCAGCATTAATAGTGTCTCTACACATCATGAAATTAGTCATGGGTACTCCTTGCTGATCCCAGAAAACTGTAGCCGCGAGTTTGTAGGCAGACAGTGCAATCTTGAATTTTTTTGTGCATTTTGTGAACAAGCATGTTGCCACTCCACAGACTGTCGTTCAGTCACAAGTGTTGCATATGAAACCTTCGTCAGCAGTGACTGTCCTAGTCAATAGTCTCCTTCAATAGAAGAATGTTTAAAAAATGTCAATGCCGCAGTGACTCATGAATAAGTGCCCTTGAGGCATTAGTGAATTATCCAATAAATTTTGGGCATGCAGCTGTGCGAGGTTGGTTTCTTCTGGTAGCTTGGCCGAGTGGCATTTAGGCGTCTTCGGGATAGGCCGCAGGGTTGCCGATGAGGTGCCAGGCACAGCCTTGTATGTCCCAGCTCGGCGGCACTGCGCATGCGGGTCACCAATTTTGGTTGGCAGCGTGGGTTTGTGTGTGCCCTTGCATGTGTGCACCTGGCAACAGTGTAACAGCGTCTCTGCAGCTTCATTGCACTTGGAGCCGCGTTCTGTGCCTAGTCTGGATTGAACCCATTGTCTCTATTTATTAAGTTTTCTACTACTCTAATTGCTATTGATTCCTTAAAAATGAAATCCCAGAAGGAAGAGGTCGGTGTTAAAATTCTCACGTCACAAACAGAGACAATGGATTTTAATTTGGATGGGGTGTGGAGCCTGGCTCTGGGTGTGGTGAAGTTGCAGGAACTTCATCTTAGTGCTGCTGCTGCTGCTGCTGAGCATGTATCAATGGGCGGGTCTAGTGGCAGATTGCTTCCACCATGAGGGCATGTGCATGTGGGTGTGCATGCCTCTTTGCTGCTGACCAGCATCTGTGTCCTGCATGTGTGGTGCCGCAGCACTGGGGCATGTGGGGGCGCGCCTGGCACCTTGTGGGCGATTTTGCGATTCATCCTGGGGATGGCCGGACGTTGCTCAGCTGAGATATTGGAGGAGGCTGGGTTCCTGCACCTGCATGCCCTAAATTTATTGGATTATACAATCTCTATGAAAAGCTGAAAATGTACATTACTGAATTGTTAACAAATTTCATCAGTTGTAACACGTCGATTGTCCTTCACAAATTCGTCAACTGAACACTAGCAGTTAGTCAGTAATCACAGTTGGCTGCCCTGAACGCTCATGAGAGTTCTTTGTCCCCAGGTTGAAGTCACGGCACTAGTGCGAACCGCCAACTCATCCATAACACTGGCTCCATGCATCTCCGTCAACTGACGGTGAATATCGACTGCTCACAAATTTCTTGCGTTGAGAAACCTAATCCCGGCCATAACTGGCAGCAATCTCTATTTTTTAACATCATCTTCTTTGTGTATAAAGCAGAGTGTCTGAGTGTTTGTATGTATGTATTACATACAAATCTACAGTTTGGTTCCAATCTTTACATAATTTTGCACACGTAAGCTTCAATCCATGAGGATGGTGGCTGTAAGTGTAAGGATAACATACAACACATAGTTCATGAGATACAATGCCATAAACAATGAGATGTGAGAAAAACTTTTACATCACGCAATTATGATGCACATTTCCTCATAAACCAATTGACCAATTTCAACCAAATTTGATACACATATTAATTACCATGAGGTAACAGTTGCTGCAGGGTTAAGAATCACATACAACACATGGTTCATGAGATATGATGTCATAATAAAAGAGTTGCAAGAAACTGCCACATAATGCAACGACACTTTATTCATATAATGTATATGAAAGTGAGTATTTAGCGACTTGCAACAAACTTTAAAGATAATTTCAAACCTTTATTATATTTTTTCTGGCTGACAACCACAGTAAAATGATGAAAGGAAAAAAAGTTTCTCAGTTACTACTTTTCCACTGTTCATGGACTAAAACTACTGAATTCAGTATGACGCTATAATTTATAATTTCTACACTACAAATTGTAGCCGCAGGAAATTCTACAGACAGTATACACACATATAGCTCAATGTTCCTTCACAACTGTTTCACATTTAGACACGTATGTCACGAGATATGAGCACATAAACAGTAACAATCATGAAAAACCTCCCCATCATGCACCAAGTTTTCATCTGTTACTTCTTTAGCTACCTTCATGAACTGCAGACATTGATGAAATGGGGTGGCTTGTTTGCCTCAACAATAAAGACAGCTGTACCATAGGTGCAACCACAGAGGAGGGATATCTGTGGCGAGGCTAGACAAACGTTTGGTTCCTGAAGAGGGGCAGCAGCCTTTTCAGTAGTTACAGGGGGGCAACAGTCTGGATGATTGACTGAGCTGGGCTTGTAACATCAGCTAACATGGCTTTGCCATGCAGTTAATGTGAACAGCTGAAAACAAGGTGAAACTATAGTCGTTAATCTTCACTTATAAATATACCCTCTTGGGTCAAATATTCCGGAGGTAAAATAGTCCCCCATTCGGATCTTTGGGTGGGGACTACTGAGGAGGATGTCGCCATCAAGAAAAACAAAACAGGCATTCTATGGATCGGAGCATGGAATGTTCTATCTCTAAATTAGGTGGTTAGATATGGTGCAGATTAGTGAAGTTCGGTGGCAGGATGAACAGGATTTTTGGTCAGGTTAGTTCAGGGTTATAAATACAAAATCAGATCGTGGTAACGCAGGAATAGGTCTAATAATAAATAAGAAAATAGGAATGCAGGTAAGTTACTATGAACAGCATAGTGAACACAGTATCATAGCAAAAATAGACATGAAGCCAACACCAACCACAGTAGTACAAGTTTATGTACCAACTAGCTTTGCCAATGATGAGGATATCAAAGAAATGTATGAGGAGATAAAAGAAATTATTCAGACCATTAAAGGAGAAGAAAACTTAATTGTGATGGGGGCTGGAACTCTGTAGTTGGAAAGGGCAGAGAAGGAAATGCAGTAGGTGAATATGGATTGGGAAAAAGGAATGAAACAGGAGATCGCCTGGCAGAGATTTGTGCACAGCACAATTTAATCATCACAAACACTTGGTTAAATCATAATTAAAGAAGGTTGTACACTTGGAAGAGACCAGGAGACACTGGAAGGTATCAGATTGACTTTATGATGGTCAAGGAAAGGTTTAGAAACAAGGTTTTAAACTGTAAGACATATCCAGGGGCAGATAGAGACTCTGATCATAATTTATTAGTAATGAACTGTAGGTTAAAACTGAAAGAGACTGCAAAAAGGTAGAAAGTTAAGGAGGTGGAATCTAGACAATCTGAAGGAACCAGAGGTGGTTGAGTTTCAGAGGGAGGATTAGGGAAGGATTGTCTGAAATGGGGGAAAGTAATACAGTAGAAGAATAATGGGTAGCTCTGAGAGATAGAGTAGTGAAGGCCATAGAGGATCGTATAGGCAGAAAGACACAACCTAATACGAATCCTTGGATAACACAGGAGGTAATGAACTTAACTGATGAAAGGAGAAAATATAAAAATGCATCAAGTTAAGCAGGCAAAAGGGAGCGCAGAGTGCAGACATCTGAAAAATGATGTTGGCAGGAAGTGCAGACCAGCTAAGGAGGAGTGGCTCGAGGAGAAATGCAAGACTAGAAAATTGTATAAGTAGGGGAAAGATAGATACCGCCTACAGGAAAATAAGAGAGACATTTGGAGACAAGAAAAGCAGCGGTATGAATATCAAGAACTCAGACAGAAAACCAGTACTAAGCAAAGAAGAGAAACGAATATATAGGAGGGCTATACAAAGGAAATAAACTTGAAGGAAGTATTCTAGAAATGGAAGACAAAGTACAGGAAGGTGAGATAGACGATACTATACTGCGATAAGAATTTGACAGAGCACTAAAAGATTTGAATAGAAACAAGGTCCTCAATTGCTGTTATCGTTAGGAGAGCCAGTCATGAAGAAATTGTTCCACCTGGTATGCAAGATGTATGAGACAGGCGAAATACCAAATGTAAAAATTACAGTACTATCAGTGTAATAAGTCATGATTGCAAAATACTAACACGAATTATTTACAGAAGAATGGAAAAAAGGGTGGAATCCGACCTTGGGGAAGATCAATTTGGATTTAGCAGGAATACGCGAGGAAATACATTACGAGCAATCTTAGAAGACAGATTAAGAAAAGGGAAACCTACATTTTTAGCATTTGTGGATCTGGAAAAAGCCTTTGACAATGTTGACTGGAATACATTCTTTCAAATTCTGAAGGTAGCAGGGGTAAAAAAAATCGCACTGACGTGTTTTACGGTCCACTTTAGATTTGTAGTTTTATAAGTTTTTGCAAACATTTTGGACCAAAATAATAATCTACATAATAATTAATTAATTAATATGAGTGTCTGAAACCCTTTTAGGAAAAAAAAAAAATTAGGTACTGGCGGGTTTCGAACCACCGACCTTTTGTGTCACTGTCCAGCACCTTGCCCACTACGCTACGGCTATAAATCAAAACAGGAGTTCTTTAATTTCATACTATTGATGGCCGTTGTTAACTGATGTTAATATGGCATTTGTAGACATTAGATTATCATTTATTGTACGAAGAATGATGTGTTTTTGTTAAATCCAATGACAACGTGTAAGTTACAATAAGAAAATCATCAAATACGCGAGTAATGTCATGTGACATCTCCTTATGGCTTGTTTTCGTTAATTCAATGGAAGGTGTCAAATCTCCATTATTTTTGCAAATATGCCTCAAACGGTACGAGATATGAAAAAAACAAGCGAGCTAAGTTGTAGAGAATTTTCTCCTCTAACAATTAGGTTATTCAATTTTCGTGTCAGATGAATAGTTAAGTTGTTATGTTCATTTAAATTTTGAGCTGTCAAAAGACGATCGCAAAGGCCCACTTTTAGTGTAACTACCGTAACCTAAAGTGGGCCAATGTAGAGAGCAAAAGAGTTATATTCAACTTGTACAAAAACAAAACCACAATTATTAGAGTCGACGGGCGTGAAAGAGTTGCAGTGGTTGGAAAGGGAGTTAAGACAGGGTTGTAACCTTTGCCCAATGCTGTTCAATTTGTACATTGAGCAAGGAGAAATTTGGAGAGGGAATTAAAGTCCAGGGAGAGGGAATAAAAACATTGTGGTTTGCTGACAACATAGTAATTCTGTTAGAGACAGCAAAGGTCCTGGAAGAGCAATTAAACGGAATGGATAGTGTCTTGAAAGGAAGGTATAATATGGACATTAACAAGAGTAAAATGAGGGTAATGGAATGTAGTCTCAGAAAATCAGGCGATGCTGAAGGAATTAGATTAGGTAAGTTTCTGAAGAAGCGAAATTTGTTGATATCCAATATTAGTTTAAATGTTAGGAAGTCCTTTCTGAAAGCATTTGTGTGGAGTGTAGATTACATGGGAGTGAAACGTGGACAATAAGGAGTTCAGACAAAAATATGATATAAGCTTTTGAAATGTGGTGCTGCAGATAAATGATGATGATTAGACGGGTAGATCATGTAACTAATGAGGAGGTGCTTAACAGTATTGGGAAGAAAAGGAGTTTCTGGCACATCCTGAGTAAGAGAAGGGATATGTTTGTGGGACACATTCTCAGACATCAAGGAATCGTCAACTTAGCATTAGAACGAAGTGTGTGTGGTAAAAATCATAGAGGAAGATTGAGGGACGAATACAGTAAGCAGATTCAAAAGGATGTAGGTTGCCGTACGTATTCTCAGAAGAAGAGGCTTGCACAGGACAGGGCAGCATGGAGAGCTGCATCAAACCAGTGCGTGGACTGAAGACCGCAACAACAACAACAACAACAACAACAACATCTACTTTACAATTATATACAGTTTCTTGTACTCCTTGTACAATCTTACGGGTGCATGATAAATTAATCCAATGGTATCTGTACTAAAGGGTCACTTTGACAAGTGGCTCTCTCCTTGCTCATAGTCGAGATCATATGCTGTAGCTCCTCCTTGTATTGCTGTGCATGTGAGAATATTTGGTCTCCTGAAATTCGCCCGTCTTCCATATCTGCTATCTAGTTTAACAATAGGATTAGGTTAGGATACAATGTTTTAATTGTGTAAGTCAGTGCCCGGACAAATTAAAAAAGTTAAGAAGCAAGGAGTGTGAACAAACAAAATAAAATAAATGAAAGCATTCCAACTGGTAACATGAGCAACTGACGTAAATTACAAATAATAAATGTTAGCGGTGATGGTGAAAAGAGTACCCCAGGGAAAGGTCGGAGGGATAGTGAAAGCAAGTAAGCAGATGACCATGGCTAGCTGACCACGACAATAAAAAGGGCAAGCCAGCCACTCAGCAACATATTAAAACCTCCAGCCTAAAAGCACAGACCAAAGTTGAGACAATTCACAAAATTTTAAAACTTTGCTCACACTCGTTTCATCATTACCTAAAATAGACCCCATATCTACACCAAGATTCACAGCAACCCTCTCAGCATCAAATAAAGCACACTCAATTAAAATGCGGCAGACAGTTATCGGCATGCCACAGGTATCACAAATTGGGTCTCCCCTCCTTGGAATAAGAAACCATGTATAAATGGATTGTTGTTGTTGTTGTTTTAAGGGGACTAAACAGCTAGGTCATCAGTCCCTATAAATGGACAATGCCCGATTTGGAGGTGGGTTAAGGCTACTTCTTCCCTCCGTAGGGTCCAGGAGGAGGATTGCCAGGGCAGCCAGTGTGCTTCAGCAACCTCTGTTTGTTGTTAGCTGTCGTCCCACAATTGCAGGGACTGCTGCCGTGACAAATAAGTGATGTCCTGCAAGGGAATCGGGCACACTGTCACTTCAGGTGCGCTGCAAGCCTCTCTGGCAGCCCGATCAGCTTCTTCATTCCCCTGAATACCCACATGCCCTGGCACCCAGCAAACTGACACCACCTTCCCATGATGTTGGAGGAAGAACAGTTCGTCATGGATTTGCTGCAGCAAAGTTACCGATGGATAGAGGTCTTGCAACGACTGCAGAGCACTGAGAGAATCAGAGCAGAGCAGAAATCGTTTTCCCTGTATTCGACGTATCAGCTGTAGTGTCTTGTAGAGTGCATGTAGCTCTGCAGAAAAAAACAGAGTAATTGTTGGGGAGGCGAACCTTAACAACACGGTTGGGGAAGACACTGGAACAACTGACGGAGTCCCCTTGCTTGGAGCCATCAGTATACAAACACTGTAAAACCGTGATGTTTATCTAAAACATTGAAAAATACAGACTGAAAAGTAAAATCAGAAGTGTCATCTTTCCTGAAACTCGTCATATCTAAAACAAGTCTGAGCCTTTGGAGAAAGCAAGGGAGAACCCTGCTCCAGCCATGGTGTAGAACATTAAAACCAGCCAATCCCAATCCCTCGCATGAACCCCATATGGTCTCATAGCTCGTTGCCGATTGTGAAAGAGCTTTTCCAATGGAGGCTGAGTAACGGTATGGTATGTCGGTGTGGAAGGTGTGGACAGCGACTTATATGCCTGGCACACCATGAGCAGCCGTCACATTATGTGCAGTGGCAGCTCTGCAGCATACAGAGACTTGGTATGGGGCTCGTCCTAAATGCCCCAGTTGCCAGCTGAATCCCTGCATGGTGTACCGCTTCCAACTTCTTTAAATAAGACGGACATGCAGACCCGTACACCGTGCACCCATAATCAAGATGGGATCACATGAAGGCTCTATAAAACTGAAGCAAACAGGTTCTGTCTGCTCACCAAGAAGTGACTGAGGCATTTTAAAATTGCCAGTGCTTTCCGGCACCGGGTTTTCAGGGCCTTATGGTGTAGCAACTAAGTGAGTTTGGAATTGAATGTGAGGCCCAGAAACCTCACAGTGTCTTTAAAAGTGAGCACAGAGCTCCTCATCCACAGTTCAGGTAAATTAAAAACAGTATGTGAACGGTTAATAAGGACACACACAGACTTCTCAGTGGAAAACTTAAAACCAGTCTTTTTCGCCCATTCATCCAGCTGTTGAAAAGTGAGCTGCAACTGACGTGTAGTCGTTGCTAGGTTGGAAGAAGAGCAAAAGACAGAGAAGTCATCCACAAAAAGAGAACACTCAACAGGACTTTTCATGGCAGAAGTAATAATTTTAATTGCTATTGCAAACAGGGTCACACTTAAAATACTACCCTGAGGGACTCCGTTCTTATAGCTCTCAGTTCCCACTGCTGTACACACTACACTGTATTATTAGTTTACAAACTCTTTGCACAAATTACAGCAGTACAGATGAATTACAAATACCAAACACAAATTTCTTAATGGAATATTCCTATTAGTTTCTACAGCCGGTATAACTGTGATTGCATAATACTAAGTTTTGTTTCCCTTTTATCAGATGCTGACAGGTGAAAGATCAGCCCTGTTATGCCACTGACTGTCCTGTTAATGCACTGGAGAACCAGAGAGACTGGTACACTTGCCTAAAATTGTGTAGGGCCCCTGAGAGCACACGGAAGTGCCGTAACATGACAAGACACGGACTCGACTGTTGTCTGAAGTAGTAATGGAGGGAACTGACACAATGAACCCTGCAGAGCCGTCCATAAACGAGTGCAAGAGGATGGAGATCTCTTCTGAACAGCAAGTTGCAAGGCATCCCCAATATGCTCAATGATGTTCATGTCTGGGTGGCCAGCAGAGGAGTTCCAGGAGCCACTCTGTAGCAATTCTGCATGTGTGGGTGTTGTGCTGTCCTACTGGAATTGCTTAAGTCTGCCAAATTGCACAACGGACATGAATGGATGCAAGTGATTAGCCAGGATGCGTTAAGTACGTGTGACCTGGGAGATTGATCTGTGAGTATCAGGGGTCCCGTATCACTCCAACAGCACACACCCCACACCATTACAGAGCCTTCATCAGCTCGACAAGTCCCCTGCCGACGTGCAGGGTCCGTGGATCCATGAGGTTGTCTCCATACCTATATACGCCCATTTGCTCAATAGAATTGGAGACGAGACTCGCCAGACCAGGAAATATGTTTCCAGTCATCAATAGTCCAATGTCGGTATTGACAGGCCAAGGCGAGATGTAAAGCTTTGTGTCATGCAGTCAGCAAAATCTCGATGATATTTCGCTGACACTTGTTAAAGGTCCAGCATTGAAATCTGCAGCAATTTGTGGAAGGGTTGCACTTCTATAACGCTGAATGATTTTTGTCATTCGTTGTTGGTCGCATTCTTGCAGGATCTTTTTCCGGCCTCAGTGATGTCAGAGATTTGATATTTTACCAGATTTGTGATATTCGTGGTGCACTCGTGACATGGTCATACACACGGAAAAATCTCCCACCTCATTGCTACCTCGGATATGCTGTGTTCCATCTCTTGTGCACCAACTATAACACTACATTCAAACTCACTTAAAGTGTGACCACCTGCCGTTGTCGCAGCAATAACTGATCTAATGACGATGTCAGATGCTTGTTGTCTTACATACGCACTGCTGTGTGCAGTTCTGTCCTCTGGATGTTTACATATTTCTGTGTTTGGTTATTCATGCCTATACCAGTTTCTTTGGATCTTCAGTGTAATTATTCCAGTCCTGTGCATTTTCAACTAACTTCAGCATTCAAGAAATGTATTCACAGTTGTAAATATGAATCAGCATCAGCTGTAGAGTTTATTGGTGACATGCGAAAATTTGTGAGACCCAGTCTCAAACTCCAATTTCCCACTTTTTTCAAGCAGTCGTGTGCATAATATTATTTCTAACTGATATGGAATCAAAACTTGTAATACTTAAGACGCAATAAGAAATTCATATTCACAGAAGATATGACATCAACTGTGATTGGGCAGCTTTGCCCAATTGCATCTGATGTCATACATTTTGTGAATATGAAAGAATAACAACTGCAGGATCAGAAGTGACACCTATTCCTTGGAACAGATGCCACATGTATATATGCAATGAGAAATGTTAAGATTAAAAAATTTAACTGTTTTACCTGGTTAACTGCAAAACTATTCCTTTCCCATACTCTTATTTTATCAGCTAGAACTAGAGCTGATTCTTGAGGCTGTTTCTGGCACTTTGAGCAAAGACCAGTTTGTGTCTCTTCATCACAAACAGCACAATTCACAGTAGAAAAATATTGGGAAATTGTGCTCTTTTTGCTTATGTCAGACATTTTTGTTGGAAGATAAATGCTATACTTCCTTGGCATTGTACTGTACCTATTGACAGACAGACAATAAAAATAAAAAAATAAAAATTTAATAACAGTCAAATATGAAAAATAATGAGGTATACATATCCAACATTTTGTTTGACATATGGAGTCCTGAAAAAATAGAAAACTTGTGAATTTGGTGTAAAATTCATACAAGAAAACAGCTCCTCTTTTTCTTCTAGTGCTGATGTTTGAGGATTTCCTGGTTTTCAGCTTGATGTCTGGCACAGTATTTGGTCAACATACCTTGTGACGACAGGTGATAGCACACAGTTATGTCAGCAAGGTATATCAATGAAATATTGTGCCTGTCCAACATTAGCTAGCTGAAAAACCAACAATAGTCAATTTTAGACTGAAATACCTACTGAGGTGCTTACATCTTACTCTTTCAATCTAGATGATTGAACATAATGGAGTTTAAGGGTCTCATTTAGTAACATGAATGGAATCAATAATGCAATATCAGAAAAAAACTTCCAAAATGTCCACACATTGTGCTTGAGAAATGAAAAACCAGGATGAAATTTCTCTTTTAAAATCATTATCCTGAATATAAATATAGCTCTTTTTCACACTGAAAGTGAACTTTAGGAAACACATGTACAAAATGGAAGAATCATATAAAATTAAAGATTGTACACTATATTTTGTTTCCATGATGTTACCAAGCTAGAATAAATTTCATATATGAGAGTTTATTTTGAAAGAAACTCCATTAGTTGTGCTATCTAACCAGCATTAAAGCTTCACTAATCATAAGGACTTAGATTTCTTTGCAAATAAGTTGGGAGTTTATGAAATGTAAGCAGCACAATATGTAGTACACAGTCAATTATTAAAACTTTTTTAATGATCAACTTCAGATGTGAAGCATCCATTCTCAAGTTTCAAGTGAGAGACGTCGCCTATTCGATGCTCTCTCATTTTTTATATTGCATATTTTGAATAATTGCTGTGGTCTTTAGGAGATATTGGGACGTGCAGAAGCATTTAGTTTTAGTCTGGTGTTGGTTTGGGGACAGAGGTGGAGAAACAGCATTCCCGGTGGTCTAATGGAAACAGGTGGTCAGAAAGCAGAGGCCCTGGCTGATTGTGGCAGGTGGTACTGAGAAAACAGCAGTTGAGCCCGAAGGCCGCCACCCAGCGATGAATGGACAGCTGGCATGGCATTCCTTTGGTGGAGGCCGAAGAGGAGAACAGTTAGTTGCATCATTCGCCACCCAAACAGCAAACCTCTTTACAAGTAATAGCAAGTGACATTCCTTTTAAATGTTGAGTGAGAGGGAGATAGCAATGCTTTTCGTCAGCGTGAGAAAGTCCAAGTTACAGTTAAGCACCAGAAATACGCAGGAATGATTTCCATTTGCGGAAAACGTGTATTTATATGCTGTTCTCCCACCAAGCCATGCTTGCAGGATTTAATTGTGCACAACTAGGCAACACCTTCACAACTGTCCTCTGGAAATGTGGAGGGAGCAATTCCGAAGGGCCTAGCAAGATCGTGTAAATTTTAAGTTTGTAGATTCTAATCTCTACTTTGGGTAGTTTCTGATCTCTACCTTCAGGTGAAACAGATGTGCTTGTGTAGATTCTGATCTCTACCTTTGAGTGAGACAGATGTGCTTGTGAGTATTCTGATCTCTACCTTTGGGTGAGACAGATGTGCTTGTGTGTTTTCCTTCCGAAGTTGCATTTGGTCTCTAAATTGGGAGCCAAGGCGTGAGCAGACAAGTACGGTTCTCACTCGCAAGTGCAAATCATAGTCCGTGTCTATTTACTTTTATTCAGAGCTTGATTTCATTTGATTGCATTGGCAACTACTATCTGTTCTGTTGCAAGGCTGGTTCCAGCACTTGAACACTCGCTAACAACTTTTGTGCAGTAAGACCACATCTGAGAAGATGGTACAAACTCCTTGTTCAACAAGTGAACCAATCTGGCAGTGGCATTCCCTGTGAGGAGTGTATTTGTCAGACAAACCCCATAAAGCAGGCCATATTGCTCACCAGAAGCTTTATAATATGATTTTAATTCTTCCCAAAAACACAATCATTCTACAGTATGTCTGCCTAGGTGTGTTTGCGCCTGTGTAAATGTGTGGGTGTGTGTGTGTGTATTTGTTTACCTTCCTTTTCTTCCCCCAAGGTAAGTCTTTCCTCTCCCGGGATTGGAATGGCTCCTTACCCCCTCCCTTAAAACCCTCATCATTTCCTTTTTCCTCTCCTTCCCTTCTGCCTGAAGAAGCAACTGTGTTGCGAAAGCTTGCGTTTGTGTGTGTGTTTTATTTATTTGTGCTACTATCACACTTGAGTATATATATATATATATATATATATATATATATATATATATATATATATATATATCGACGAGCATGTACCTGTGCCAAGATGTGCTGCAAACACTGTCTGCCTGTGATCATTCATGCGAATGGACAGTTTGTTGCTGGTCATTCCCACATAGAACGCTTCACAGTATAGGCATGTCAGTTGGTAAATCACTTTGCCACAAAGAAAAATAATCCTACTCCTAATGATCCAGTTCCCGAAGACATCATTCAAATTGAACCCTACCTGGAACAGTTCCGTCTTCCGTCGCAGCGAGACCCACCCGCTCTTCCTCAAAATCATCCTCTTCAAACCTTCCAGGAATTCCTTACTTCCCACCTTGCCGCTCAGTCTTTCCAGAGAAACCTTAATCCTACTCCCAACATTACCTAAGCTGAATCCTGAGCTATCTGTGATCTGAAGGCTGACCATTCCATTGTCATTCTCCCTGCCGACAAAGGATCCACGACCGTGGTACTTGATCCGCGGGAGTATGTGGCTGAGGGACTGCGTCAGCCTTCAGACAACACTACCTACAAAGTTTGTCAAGACAACCCCCATTCCTGATGTCCAGGCAGAGCTTCAAGGAATCCTCAGATCCTTCAGCACCCTACAAAACCTTTCACCTGAGTCCATCAAACTCATGACCCCACTGACATCCCACACCCATACCTTCTACCTACTTCCTAAGATTCACAAACCTAATCATCCAGGCCATCCCATTGTGGCCGGTTACCAAGCCCCCACAGAATGAATCTCTGCCTACATAGACAAACACCTTCAACCCACTATGTGCAGTCTCCTATCCTTCATCAAAGACACCAATCACTTTCTCCACCGCCTGAAATCCTTACCCAACCTGTTACCTCCGGAAACCATCCTTGTAACTATTGATACTACTTCCTTATACACAAACATCCCGCAGGCCCAGGGCCTTGCTGCAATGGAGTACTTCCTTTCACGCCGACCACCTGCAACCCTACCTAAAACCTCTTTCCTTATTACCCTAGTCAGCTTCATCCTAACCCACAACTTCTTCACCTTTGAAGGCCAGACATACCAACAACTAAAGGGAATAGCCATGGGAACCAAGATGGCCTCCTCATATGCAAACTTATTTATGGGACACTTAGAGGAAGCCTTCCTGGATACCCAAGCCTGTCAACCAAAAGTTTGGTACACATTCATTGATGACATCTTCATGAACTGGACTCAGTGAAGGAGAACTCCAGAATTTCCTCTCTAACCACAACTCCTTTGGTCCCATCAAATTCACCTGGTCCTATTCCAAATCCCATGCCATTTTCCTCGATGTCGATCTCCATCTGTCCAACGGCCAACTTCACACATCTGTCCACATCAAACCAACCAACAAACAACAGTACCTCCATCATGACAGCTGCCATCCATTCCACATCAAACGTTCCCTTCCCTACAGCTTAGGTTTTCGTGGCAAACGAGTCTGCTCCAGTCCCGAATCCCTGAACCAATACACCAATAACCTAATTACAGCTTTCACATCCCGCAGCTACCCTCCTGATATGGTACAGAAGCAAATTGCCAGAGCCACTTCCTCATCCCCCCAAATCCAGAACCTTCCACTGAAGAACCCCAGAAGTGCCCCTCTTGTCACCAGATACTTTCCGGGACTGGAGCGGACTCTGAATGTGGCTCTCCAACGAGGATACGACTTCATTAAATCTTGTCCCGAAATGAGATCCATCCTTCATAACATCCTTCCCACTCCACCGAGAGTGTCTTCCCTAAACCACCTTCCCTACCCTCTGGCTCCTACCCATGTAACTGCCCCCATTGTAAAACCTGCCCTATGCACACTTCCACCACTACTTACTCCAGTCCAGTAAGCCGGAAGGTGTAAACGATCAAGGGCAGAGCCACTTGCGATAGCACCCACATGATTTACCAACTGACATGCCTACACTGTGAAGCGTTCTATGTGGGAATGACCAGCAACAAACTGTTCATGCGCGTGAATGGTGACAGGCAGACAGTGTTTGTTGGTAATGAGAATCACCCTGTGGCTAAACATGCCTTGGTGCATGGCCAGCACATCTTGGCACAGTGTTACACTGTCCGGATTATCTGGATACTTCCCACCGACACCAGCCTTTCAAAAGTCCGGAGATGGGCTCTTGCCCTTCAGCATATTCTTTCTTCCCGTTTCCCACCTGGTCTCAACCTCCACTAAATTCAAATTCCCGCCCACCATCTTAACATCTTTCCCCCAGTTCTCTGGGCAGAACCTCTGCCTCAACTGTTATCTCTGTCCAACCTCTTTGCTTTCTACAAATGTCTACCTTGTTGTGTTTTCGTGCATGCGTGTGTGTGTGTGTGTGTGTGTGTGTGTGCGCGCGCACACTTGTTTGCCTTTCCTTTTATCCCCTTAAGGTAAGTCCTTCCACTCCTGGGATTGGAATGACTCCTTTTCCACTTCCTCAAAACTCTATCCTTCCCTTTCTCCCCTCCTTTCTTCCTCTTTTCCTGAAGAAGCTACCAGCGGTGGTGAAAGCTTGATATATATACACTCATCAAATTCCTATTATAGAGGAAAAACTTCTAACAGGAAAAATATATATAAAAAGTAGATGTAGTTTACTTACCAGGCGAAGGAGCACAGGTAGTGATAGTAACAAAAATGCCGGCCGCGGTGGCCGAGGGGACTGAGGCGCTTCAGTCACGGTCTGCACGGCCACTACGGTCGGGGGTTCGAATCCCCCCTCGGGCATGGATATTTGTGCCGTCCTAGTTCGTAAGTAGTTCATAAGTAGTTTGTAAGTTTAGGGACTGATGACCCTGTAGTTAAGTCCCATAAGATTTAAAAAAAAAAGTAACAAAAATAAAACACACACACACACACACACACACACACACACACACACACACACACACACATATAAACGCAAGCTTTCGCAACCTTGTTGCTTCTTCAGGCAGAGCAGGGAAGGAGAGGGAAACGTAATACCCATATTATGGTCAATAATCTACTCTGGAGTGATCAACAATGATTTCCCAAATGGTAATTGTTGTGACAGATCTGTTTTCTAGTGAACAGAATGTGAGCTTACAGAATTGTGGAAGATAAGAGCAGCTTTGTAACTGGATAGAAAATGCTTAACAGCAATAACACCTTTTCTCTTTCACTCATGCACACACAAATTCTGTGCAATAAGATCTACTTCTTGCACTAACATGTCTCATCATTAATTCAAATGTTTGTAAATCTATCGGACCAAACTATGTGGTCATCAGTCCGTAGCTAACAAACTACTTAAACGTAGATAAACTAACCTAAGGACAACACATACACACCCATGCCCCAGGGAGGAATCGAACCTCCACGGCGAGCAACCGCGCACTCCGCAGCGAGACGCTTTAGACCGCTCGGCTACTCCACCGCGGCCATCATTAATTGAAGAATGTTATGTAAAATGTATTTATAATTCACATTCTATGAGCAGTTTCAAATGAAAAGGTATGAAATATCGTAACAACCAAACTGGTTGAAATTTGAATATACCGGTTTGGGATAACATAGTGCAACATTGAGGGACATGACGCACTGTCACCTCTACCTAAAAAATTCAAGGCTGTGCCCCAAGCAGGCAAGGTGATGCTCACTGTCTTTTTCAATATCCGAGGTCTGATACTCATCAAATTCCTCGAGCATAGGAAAACAATTAACAGCGACTTGTACTGTGAGACACACTGTATGCTATACAAATCCATCATGAGCAAATGGCCTGGGCTGCTCATGGAGGGAGTGCCTCTGCTCCATGATAATGTTTGTGCATTCGTCTCCTGGGTAACACATAGTGTACTGGCCAAGTTCAAGTGGAAGCAGCTTGAGCATCTGCCCTACAATCTGAACATGTTGCTCTGCGACTTCAATCTGTTTGGTCCATTAAAAAAACATTTCTAAGGGAAGCACTTCACCTCGGGAGATGAACTGAAGGACACAGAAGACTGGCTTGTCAGAGCCAAAAGAATTCTGGGAAGAGGAACTCCTTCGGCTCGTTAAACCGTGGGATTGTTATGTTCAGGCAACTGGTGATTACTTTTGAATAAAGACTTCAATTATATCCACAGTGACGTTTTGTACCTTTTCATTAGAACACTCCTTGTATCAACATTTTAAGAGGGTAACAGAGAATACCATATTTATTAGTCAAATATTTTATCTGAGATAATTGCATAGTTCTGCAAGCAAAGTACAGTGACGAAAAAGTTACTCAAAATATTTATAAGCATTAAAAATCAATATTCTAAAAAGTCAGAAATATATCATTGTTGTATATTATCAAGCTATGGATGAAATTAAAGAGAATATATAATACTGCTGAAGTAAGAAGAGGGAACATGAACTACAAAAAAAGAAAAGAAAGAATACACTTGAAGTATGTGTTAAACACATTCTTAAAGAACAAAATAATTATCCAAGATTACACAAAAATAATGATATTTTATGTCATAAAAACAATTTGTATTTCAGGGGGTTATTAGTTCTGTTAACAAATTAAATGAGAAGAGGTCATACAAATATCTAAAATTCTGACAATGTTATACTATTATCATTAACTATGAGTATTCTGATTTTTGATATGACACAAAAATTTGCACTGCTAACTACTCAATTGGCAATTAAAATTTCAAAACCAGGAAGAATGTTATCTATTAACAGATCAGATTCCTGTCAGAAAGGGGCCATACGAATTGTCACCACCTAGAATGAAGGAACTGAAGGAACATGTGGACAAAATGTTGCAACAGAATGTAATTCAAACATCAAAATCACCTTACACAGCACCCATATTCTTGGTACCAAAGCCTAATGGGGGACATCGGCCAATGGTAGATTATAGGGAATTAAACAAGAAGGTAGTGTTAAGGTCTGTGCCTTTACCTGATTTACTTTCATGTTTTGGTTGGTTTAAGGGAGCCAAGAAGTTTACAATATTAGATCTTAAACAGGCCTACAATCAAATTCTGCTAGAGTAAGGATCCAAACAGGTAACTGCTTTTGTAACAGATTGAAACCTTTTTTAATTAAATCGTGTCACATTTGGTTTGGCCACTGGCACCACTGTGCTCTCATAGCTGATGGATATGGTATTTTCTGATGTAAAGTTTCAATATCTATCATTACCTAGATGATTTGATCGTTTATAGTCAGAATGTGCAGGAACATATTGAGCATCTGCAAGAAGTTTTTAAGAGGTTGAGGAGTGCCGGACTTACTTTTAATCTACAGGTCAAATTTGCCTGCACCACATTGAAGTTTTTAGGGCATATGGTCTTGGGCGAGGGGATTTGCATTGGTCCAGAAAGAGTTGAAGGGATCAGAGTGTGCCCACAGCCATGGAATGTGACAGAAGTGGCCAAGTTTGTCAGAGTAGCCATTTATTTTTGAAAGTTCATTTCTGGTTTTGCTGAGAAGGTGGCACCACTTAATGAACTAAGGAAGAAGGGATGTAAGTTTGCATGGGGGCCAATGCAAGAAGCAGCATTTTTGGTGTTAAAGGAAGCCTTGCAGTCATCACCAGTGTTAGCCTTGCCTGATTTCAGTAGGGAATTCATTTTTCAGACTCACGCTTCAGCTCGAGGAGTCGGGACAGTATATGCTTCAAACGCCCTGGATGATTTAGAGAAACGATATTCCACCTATGAGTTAGAAGCTTTGGCTGTATTATTTGGTATGGAAAAATTTAGATATTACATTGAACATAGGAAATTCATATTAGAAACAGATGACAAAGTGTTGAGCTGGGTCTTGGCGAGACCTAGAAAGACAGGCTGCATAACTAGATGGGCGACTCGAATATTATCATTCAAGTTTAGAGTACATTGCACATGCAGCTCTGGTAATGTTATTGCTGTTATCTTAAGTCACATGTTTGGTGGAGAAGAGGAAGAGCAAGGGGAAGAACTTCGGAGAAAGGAGCGTGATACGAATCCAGTGGTAGCCTCCATTCTCACCAGGATTCCACAGTTCCGTGAGATCGGGGAGTTTCACAAATCGGATCACTGCATACATAGCAGTGTATGATACTGTCACTGTCAGTTACTGGCATGTGCTGCTAGATGTTTCCCAAACACAATTCTGTCATGACCAACCAGCATTAAAATTGATTTCTGGATCAACCTGTTCCATAATCTTTCCTTATAAACAAAATATATACATACACCTACTTTGCACAATTCTAATTAAGTCCTAATCATATGCATACCCAAGGAATTTTTTTTTTAATTTTATTATTATTTTTTTTCTGGTATGCTGTCTTCATGTTATTGCAATTTTAATGGCTACGATGTAACTATTTTGTTTCAACTTTGAGAAATTTATGAAAACAATTCAAAAACATGAAAATAATGTAGTAGTGACAATAATATAATGAAGATAGTTTGCAACTCACCATAAAGATGATTGATAAACTGCAGACAGGCTTATTCACACAACTTTAATTTTCAGCCACAGCCTTCATCACTAAAATTTCACACATACAATTACACAATCACTTCAGTACAATCCATACACACATGACAACTATCTCTGTTATAGCCCTACCGGTGCTTAATCAGTTACAGGTGAGTGGGGGGGGGGGGGGGGGGGGAGAGGACTGGAAAGTATGCAGGGCAAGAGTGGAACCCAAATCCTAATAATTCAATCATTTCCGAGACCTAGGTGGAATTTTAGCAAAGCCGATTGGGACACCTTTAATTCAAAGGTAGAGCAGAGCTTCAGGTTTATCCCTCCGATAATAACTTACTATGACCGTTTCATGAATCTTCTCCTGGCTGTTGCTAAACAGTGTATCCCCCAGGGGCTTCAGGAAAGAATACATTCCAGGATGGAGTCGAGAATGTGACGGACTTTACAATGAGTTTCAAGACACTGAAAGCCTTGACACTACCGACAAGTTACTGCAGTCTCTTGATACTGCCAGAAAAGAGAAGTGGATAAAAACTGTGGAAAACTTAAACTTCATGCACAGCAGCCAGAGAGCTTGGTCTTTATTAAAGAAACTTTCCTCTGGCAAACCAGCTGATAACTGCACAGTGACACACCCAAACCCCTGCGACATAGCTAAGTGGATTGTTAGCTCATCAAAGCCAGCCCGTCTACCCTCTGACAAACATGTTGCATACAAACTGAACAAAATATTGAGGACCCAATTCACACCCTTGGAAGTTTCAAGACCCTTCACTGCAGAGGAGCTAGAGGCTGCAATCACTACCCTGCAAACCGGGAAAGCCGCAGGACTAGATAAAATCTTTCCCGAGTTCCTTAAACACATTGGTCCTAAAACAAAATTCTGCCTCTTAACAGTCTATAACGCCATACTAGCCACTGGAAATCTGCCAAAGGCATTTAAAAGATAAAAAATAGTAGCCATTTTTAAGCCAGATAAAAGCCCAGAGCAAGCTGAGAGCTATCACCCTATAGCCCTACTAAGTGTGTGCTATAAGCTGATGGAGAGGTTAATCTATAACCGGGTATCACAGATCCTTGATGCCAGCATCTGTTGAACAAGCAGGTTTCAGGCCAGGTCCAAATTGCTGTGACCAGATCCTTTCTCTGACATTGTCCATTGAGAAAGGTTATGAAATGAAAAAGAAAACTTCAGCAGCATTTATTGACTTCTCCGGAGTTTATGACACGGTCTGGAGAAAAGGAATGTTACTGAAATTTTACAATATCATCATCCCGTGCCCCCTTCTCCTGCGCTTTTTGAATTCCACCCTTAGTAACAGGCTAATCAAAAGTTTACCTGGGTTGTAAGGAAAGTGATTTTAGGCAGCTTAATGATGGCCTCCCCCAGGGATCCATTCTCGCTCCTCTCTTGTTCAATGTATACATTGCTGACATCCCTACAACACAGCATACTGACCTACCCACCAAAGAAGCAACACTCACAAATGATCTTGCCACCCTACATGAATATCTTGCAACATGGAAGTTAAAGCCAAATCCAAATGAAACAGAGGTATCCTGCTTCCATTTGAATAATAAACTAGCCAACCAGAAACTTAACATCTATCTCGACGGCGTGAAGCTCACACATAATAACCACCCAAAATATTTGGGAGTAACATTGGATTGCTCTCTTACTTTTAAAAGCCACCTTAAAAAACAGCTGCCAAAGTTAAGACCAGAACTAACATCTTGCAACAAATTGCTGGATCATCCTGGAGAGCAAATGCCCAAGTCCTGCATACTACTACTTTGTCCCTGATTTATTCATTGGCTGAGTGTTGTGCTCCTGTGCGGCTGAACAGTGCCCATGTGCAATAGGTTGACATCCAGCTTAACAGAGCCATGAGGATAATTAGTGGTACCCTCTTGGCTACACCTCTTCCATGGCTCCCAGTTCTGTGCCAAATACCTCCCCCAGAGATTCGTCATCAAGAAGCACTCATCAGAGAGTATAAGAAAATATTAGCTACCCCACAACTTCCCATCACACAATATCTCCTACAAAACCACAGCTGACTTAAGTCCAGAAAGCCACCTCTACACTTAGCTTCCCAGTTGATAACAGAGGATTTCTCACCCAACACCACCTGGGCAGCCTCATGGGACATGTTTGAAGGGCAAAACAAACACCTCATCCGCAGCCCTTCCACTAAAGACAGCAGCATGAACCTCCCTTGCAGGAAGTGCACAGCAGTGGGAAGATGCAATAACTGGAAGTGTAAATGGGAATGACATTATATCAGTCATGTGATTGCGGAGCAGACATCCAAACTATGGATCACATAGCAATAGACTGCACCCTGCGTTCTGTTGCTGAAGTGTTGGCTGGTCTTCACAACATAACTAAAGCAGGACTGAAATGGCTTAAATCACTGGAAATGGCTTAAATCACTGAAAATGGCTCTGTGACGAGAGATACTATTCTCAAATAATTTTTTAATCACTTGACGCAAGTACTATGTACTGTAATAACAATAATTTAATGTGGTGGCTGACAAGACCAATACAATAAAAATAATTTTGTTTGTTCTCATCTTTATGGCGAGCTGCGACCTTAACTAATGCAATAGCTGTTTTATGTAATACTATAATTAATATTTCATCTGTAGGAAAGCTGAAACTGCTACACTAGGGTGTTAGTTGAAAAGTACCTGTACTTTAGTTGTAATAGTCCACAGATTGACCATAGTCAGTCACCTTCTAGATGTCACAAAAGAAGAACAGCTATTTGTAATAGGCTTTTGTGATCTGAATGTATGCACAGTGGAAACACCTAGAATACTTTGAGCAGAATATGTTTATCAGTGGATGGAATGGTTCAAAAATGGCAAAACAACTGAGAAGGACAAGGAAGAAGTTAAATTTCCAGCTTCTTCCACTACTGATGCCAAAACTGAGCAAGTCTGTGCCTAATTATGAATAACCGATGAAAGACAACTGATGAATTAACAAATCATTTACATGTTAGTCACTGTCCTGCAAATAAAATTATATATTACAGGCTCAAAGTTTATAAAATTTGTGTGAGATGTATGCCAAAATAATTTGGTAAAAAGAAGAAGAGCATTTGACAGAAATATGATGTTACCTGGACTGTCATGAATCATCTCTGGAGATGGAATATAGATTCTTCAGTTTAAATTAAAGAGGAAATGCAGACCAAGGAATGGAAATAACCAGAATGCACAGTCCACAAGAAATACAAGAGGTAACCCACTATGGCAAAAGTCACGTGCACAATTTTTGGGACTCATAAAGGGTTAATTTTGGGACATTACCTGTATATGCTATGCAACAAATTGAAGCCTGCAATTCAAATCAAACTGTGATTCTATAAGAGAGCACATTTTGGGCACATCCACATATAACAGCCAAAACTGTTCAACTTTTTTTAAATATACATTCTGAGGTGTTAGAACTTCCGGTACCAGTCCCGATCTCACTTTATACAATTACTATTTTTTCACGCATTCAAAGATGTATTAAGAGACCAACAATATGTCTTCCATCAACAGGAGAAAGAAGTAGGCACACATCTCTTGCTGCTCCACTAGAAACCTTTCTCTCTTCTGGCAACGTATGTTCTCTCTCTGACAATGGGAAACCTTGCACAACAATAACCACAGTGGATTGAAAAGTAGGACAAGTATGCCGAAACAGGATGCCACTGTAAACATTGTATTTTGTAGTTATAAAAGTTAAGTGCAAACATATATTGACAAACGTTAGTGCCTATTATTGATCAGAGTAAAATAATTTGTGTGTTAAATAAAACTTACCACGATTCAACATCAATGTTAAGAAGAGAGAAACATCTATCAAGAGGAGGTATAATGACACGTGTAATGTAATAGACCACATTGATCTTCTCTCCAGGATCATTAAGCACTGAATATGGAGACCTAACAAGTCGTATCAGTGGTAAACCTGGAGGTCCATTGACTATCACATAAGGCACTCTCTCACCCACCCTTGGTTCAGCACATTTATCTGTCTTTAACCAGGATCTGCAAACAGGTGAATTTAATTAGCATGGGAAAAGTATGTTTCAAATAATAGACACATATTTATTAATTTAGGGATCATCTATCAGTGTCAGGATTTGTCACCAATTAAATCAGAGACTTGTAGCACAAAACAACATTAACAAAATAACTCCAGTGGTTGGACAGATTTAATTTTTAGTGTTAAATGATGAATTTGACAGCACACATTTATTCTAACAGCAGGAAGAAACACATTTAAAATTGTTTGAAAAGACTAAATGTACAATAATCAATGAATCAATCAGATATATCTAGGAACATGTGCTTCATACTAATGTCCTGTAATACTGAATGGAGAAATGTGTCATTGATGCATTGTTTTGGAGTTATAGCTGTAAAAAAGAAGTCAGCCCACAAAAAGCACAAAGTACACGCATCTTTAATTTGACTAAGGTAGTAGTTGCTATGCTAGATATCATAGACACTAGTTAAATTATTTCAAGCTGACTTTTTGAGTTGAACATACAATGCAAAGTAACAAGACTGGTCAACAATAATGTTGGTGACCAAGTACAATTTGATTAGGTTTCCTCTGCGGTGTTGTGTATGTAAATGACAGATCCAATCATGGCAATATAATCTGCCAAACCAGTTATCTAAATACATGATAATTAGTGATCTTGGCTGTTTGAATTAATTTTTTTACATTAAATTAAGACACTGAGGTGCAACAGAAGAGACTACAAATTTAAAGTAGTCTTGTTTTTTTAAAATTAGTCAGTTCAAATAACATATCCAATCTGGCTTACTTAGTGGACAAACTTCTGAGCAATCAATGTTACTTAGCTGTTGGCTCTAGCTTCAGAATGGTACATTTCTGAGCTATGAATATATTTCATGGTTAGACCCTGGATTTGCTCTGTAATTGATTCACAGGGTGAGTTGCGGAAGACGTAACACCCCCTTTATTCTGGGGGCGATTGCACTTATCGAAAAGTGGTTTTCGACGAATCACAGTAGACTATGGGGCACATGCACAATAATCACAACATTTATACTGACCGACATAAGGAGGCAAGTAGACTATGGGGCACATTCTTTGGTATATGCACAAGAATCACAATGTTTATATTGACCGAGCTAATGAGGCAAGTACCTGTTTTTAAAGTGGGATGCTGTACTCTTTTTAACATCATTCAAAATCTCTGGAAAAGACGCGTATAGTGATGTAACGCTTGTGGATATTGTGCTTCAAACTTTGCTTAAAAGACTCTGGGAAATATTGTAAGATTAAAGGTTGAGGCAGTCACCTTCAACTCCATCAGGCACTCGAAGGACGTGATTTCAATCATCATATGGAATTTTATCTGTTTGCTCTACGACACCTGTGAGACGATAATACATTTTTCAAACGTGTGCTCTGCACTGATGAAGCAACATTCACTAATCGTGGTAATGTAAATTTACGTAACATGCACTACTGGGCAGCTGGGAACCCACATTGGGTTCCTCAGGTACAGCACAAAGGACATGGAGCTTCAATGTGTGGCTTTGTAGGAAATTACATTGTAGGTCCTTATTTAATGACAGAAGTATTAAATGGAAATATGTATGGAGACTGTCTTAGGAACATTCTACCCATTCTGCTTCAGTGGTGTCGTTCCAACATGACGGCTGCCCAGCTCACTCCTAATATGTTGCAAGTCAAATACTGAACAAGACATTTCCTGACTGCTGGATTGGATAGAATGCTGCAGTACAATGGCCTGCCAGGTCCCTTGATTTGACTCCACTTGAATTCTTTTTGTGGGGAACACTGAAATATGCGGTCTACCACGAAGCCGCTAACAACGCCAGATGATACACACTGTCGAATCATCATAGCTTGCTCCGCCATATCGTCCACTGATCTGTCATCTGTTACTCATCCTCCTGAATGTCAATTACAAATGTGTCTTGCAGTCGAGGGTAAACTGTATGAGTACATTGCTTAAGTAAATTAAAAATTATGTTTTGTTAAGAAAACTATTAATTGTGAAGGTTATCAGTAGGTACCAATGTACTATTAAAAGCTGTGTGTCAATGACCAGTGACTCCCTAGAATAATAATGTAATGTGTGTGGACAATGTATACCAAGTAGTTTTTCGTTCTGTCTTATTGTTTTGTGGGGGGTGGTAAGCATATGATTGTGAATAAAATGATTATCTCATCAAATGTGCATTCTCACTCATTATAATGTCCAGTTACATAGTTTCACAGCAGACACTTTTTACCTCAAAGACATACTCGAGTATCACCCGGTAAAGAGTTTCCCATAACTCTTCCATAAATAACATTATCAGTGACTTACTGTGCGCCAGGTGTAAGCAGCAATGGACATTGCTTAAATGAGAACCTGTATGACAAAGTGGTTGATATGTTCACACAATATCTATTCATTTCAGCCTGGGAAAGTACATGCATTTGGAATAGTTCTCATAATCCCCTTCTGATATGCAATTAGCTAGCATGTGCCACAGTTAAATACAAAAAGCAACTTGCTAACCTTTTACCTATGGTGTATAGTGAAAAGGGCGACTGAGGATTTACCTATGTAACGTAGGCCATTCTTGCTGCACAGAGCACGGCAGTCAACCTATGGGTCGCGTGAGGCATGTTTACAGTTTGCAGCCGATTCCAACCGCCTCGACCTTCAATCTTACAATATTTCCCAGTGTCTTTTAATCAAAAATTGAATCACAATATCAACATATGTTACATCACTATACGTATCTTTTCCAGACGTTTTGAATGATGTTAAAAATAGTATAGCATCCCATTTAATAAACGAAGGTCTCTGTCAATTGTCCGATTCTTCTACCTACACACCCTGCCACAATGATCCCATCCCAAAAACCCAAAAAGATCTCCAGTCCCTCCTCGAATCCTTAGGACCATCCCAAGACCTTTCCCCCAAGTCAATCTCTCTCCTCGCCCTCCTACACCCTGCACCGCCACCTACTACATGCTCCCTAAAGTTCACAAACCCAACCACCCTGGACGTCCCATTGTGCTGGTTATGGTGCTCCCACAGAGAATGTCTGCTCCTGTGGACCAACACCTTCAGCCTATCACCCACAACCTACCCACCTATATAAAAGATACCAAGCATTTCCTCCATCGACTCTCCACAGTTTCTGTTTCTTTACCAACTGGTACCATGCTTGTTGAACACTACCTTTCACAATGTCCTACCGACTGCAAGCCCGCAACCTCCATCTTAGTTACCTTGACCACCACAGTTACTTCTCCTTTGAAGGCATAACCTACAAACAAATTCACAGTACAGCCATGGGCACCCATATGGCACCCTCTTGTGCCAACCTGTTCATGGGCCATCTAGAGGAATCCTTCCTGAGTACCCAAAATCCCAAACACCTCATCTGGTTCAGATTCATTGATGACTGAAGGTGAGGACACATTATTCACATTCCTTCAAAACCTCAACATCTTCTCCTCCATTCACTTCACCAGGTCCTACTTAACCCAACGAGCCACCTTCCTCAATGTTGACCTATTCCTCAAAGATGGCCTTATCAATACCTCAGTCCACATCAAACCTACCAACCATCACCAACAGCTGCCACCCATTCCACACCAAAAAGTCCCTTCCATACAGCCTAGCCACCTGTAGTCATCGCATCTGCAGTGACAAGCAGTCCCTCTCCAAATATGTCAAGCACCTCACTGAGGCCTTCACTGACTGCAATTACCCTCCAAATCTTGTCCAGAAACAGATCTCATGGGCCCTGTCTGTCCAGTCACCCACCAGCTCCCCACACCCACCGTCCGGCCACAAAAGAGCACCCCTCTTGTGATCCAGTATCACCCAGGCCTGGAGAAGTTAAACCAAGTTCTCCACCAGTGCTTTGACTACCTTTCATCCTGACCTGAAATGAAAAATACCCTACCAAATATCCTCCCCCCCCCATAGTGATATTCCACCGCCCACATACCCTACATAATATCCTTGTCCATCCCTACTCCATACCTGCTCTCAACCCCTTACCCCATGGCTCATACCCCTGCAATAGACCTAGATGTAAAACCTGTCCTATCCACCATCCCACCACCACCTACTCCAGTGCTGTCACTGGCATTTTCTATGCCATAAAAGGCCGGGTAATCTGTGAAAGCAGTCATGAAACTGCGCTGCAAACACTGGGCAGCTTTCTATGTGGGCATGACCAGCACCCAGCTATCTATCTGAATGAATGGCCATCGTCATACTGTGGCCAGGAGACAGCTAGACCACCCTGTGGCAGAGCATGCAGTGCTGCATAGTGTGTGACTCACTTCAATGACTGCTACACAGCCTGTGCCATATTGATCCTCCCAACAAACACCAGCTTTTCTGAATTGCGCTGATGGGAACTCTCCCTACAATATATCCTACATGCCTGCAATCACCCAGGCCTAACCTTTGCTAGTTCCTGCCTCTACCACCCTTCCCTTCCTCTCCCTGCTATTCTCTATCCATATATATGTCTCCCATGCCACCACACATTTCATTCCCTTCGCTTCCTTCCACAATGTCCATAAGACAGCACTAGCATATTCCCCCACCCATGCTGTGCATCCCTCCTCCCCTCCTGCTGTCCTTGCCACCTCCTCACCCCCAGCACTGGTTGCTCTGCCTATTGTCGTGCTGGGTAGCGCAGATTGGCCACAGTTGCCGGAGATGACGGTCGCGCGCGCGTGTGTGTGTGTGTGTGTGTGTGTGTGTGTGTGTGAGCGCGCGCGCGCGCGCGCGCGCGCGCGCGCGTGCGTGTGTGTGTTTCTAACTGACGAAGGCCTAAATGGCCAAAAGTTGTAATGTTATTATCTGTTATTTGTGCCTTTCTACGGCTCATCAAATGTCTCTGTGGTGAGTAAGCAACCCATACTTTGCAAAAATATTGTTGAATCCTTCCTGGAATTTCTTTTGTTCAATATAAATGTTGTAATTATTGTGCATATATCAAAGAATGTGCCCCATAGTCCACTATGATTCGCCAAAAACCTGGAATAAAGGGGGTGTTACGTCTTATGTGACTCACCCTGTGTGTGTGTGTGTGTGTGTGTGTGTGTGTGTGTGTGTGGGTATTTTAAACCATTCTGTCGGACAAAATAAGGAGCCCTTTTGCAACATAAAATTTTAATATAGTACTTCATTTTAACTCATCTTACCATCACTTAACCTAGTGGTACATTCAGCAATAGGTCAAAGTGGAAAAGAAGCAAACATATACTACAACTGCCAGAGTATTTAAAGGTGACAGAAAAACTTTTATGTTCGTATGCCACAACTTTTATATGTAGGACTTCTTCTGGTGCATCAGGAACTGTACTTTGAGTCCAACAACTGTAAGACACTAAATGGTTAGACTGGTTGTATTGGACACTACAGTCATTTGAAAAGGTGAAAGGAAGTAAAACAAAAAAAAAAAAAAAAAAAAAAAAATCCTATACATCAAGATCAAGGTTTTCATCATAACACTGCACTTATTGGCCATGAAATTTTGAAAAACTAGTTTTATTGATGGTGTCAAATAGTTGGAAGATACTCTCGTGTTACACTCCCTGCTTTAAAAATGATCATTAGGTTCCTTCAGTTGGGCTATTCCTGAATATTCTCTAACACCCAACATTCAGATATCAGACAGTCAGATCGGTACCAAACATTGATAATCAACCAAAACTTTGATATACTTCATGGTATGTGCTGCCATCCAGGAGAATATACAAAAATAGGAAGTAGTAAGTAATACCTATCCTACAGAGTAAAGGAAAAGCACATCACTGGGCGTGCATTGTGTTGAGCTTCTGTGGGGAAATTATTAGCGGGTATGTTTGTTGTATCAAGGGTCCTGGGTTCATGCCCTGGTGATGGGAAACTTTTTTCTATATTATGTTGAGAATTGTTTTACAGCTACATACACCGTGTGTTATATGGGACAACATGTTTCTTACATGTAAAAGTACTGTTATGTTACAGTTATTATTAATACTTCCACACATGTGGTACAATTGTTTCTTTATTCTTGTATTTGGATTGCTTCTGTTTATTTTCTGTAACTATGAACATACTCTACAGGTTTGTTATACATATTCAAATAAAAGTAAACTGCTGATAAAACACTGCTATAAAATCCAAACACTCTTTTTACATGTCAGGAACATGTTGCTCCATATAACAACTGCAGTAAAAAAAAGCTATGGGCAGGACCCTTGGAATAACAAACTAATGCTCTACCAACTTGCCTACAGCAGCTCAGGTGTTACTTATTATTATAGTTTATGGACATTTACCCGCAATTATAGTCTCAAAGTGTTTGGACATCGCGTTTCGACCCATTTACCAATTTAACCTATGACCAAAATTCTTAGGATTTTTCTGCCTAGTCGGTAGACATACCTTTACTTTCCAAGTTGCTGAATAACTCTTGCATAGTGCTCCTTATGCTAATTTTGGCATTGTTTGAATTTTGTTTCTCTGCAAGACCTTGGCTACATTTATACTTGCAGTGCAGTTCTCTTTGCTTTTGTAAGAGCTTTCTAACTCAGTTGAACCACTGTGGATCTTTGCCATCTTACATAATTTTACTTGGCACATACTTATCTAACACATATTGTATGATGTTCAAATCTTTGTAAATCTATGGGACTCAACAGCTTGGTTATTAGACCTTAGCTTACAAACTACTTAACCTAATGTAAACTAAACTAAGGACAACATAAACACCCATGCCCGAGGGGGGAATTGAGCCCCCGACGGGAGACGGCCGTGCGCACTGCAACACGGCGCTCCAGTACGTGTGGCTAATCCGCCGCGGCCATATTGTGTGATTCACTAACCCTGTTACAGTTAGTGATGAAACTTTCCTGTTGAGGTACTCTGAAATCTGTCCCTTTTCACTTTTGCTAAATAGGAATATCTTCCCACATTTATTGATATTTCAATTTACAGTTGTATTCATTGATACTGCAACAGCCTTATGATTGTTCATTCCATGTTCTACGCTACCTGAGTCGAAAAGTTCAGTCTATTTTTATCAGCAGGTCTAAGCTGTTATCTCCACAAGTCGGTTCTCTTAACTGCTCGAGGTAATATTCAGATAAAGCACTAAGAAGGAGACTGCTCAACTCACTGTCCCTGCCATCCATATCGAAACATGTGATGTCTCCCTGTCTATATTGGATAACTTAAAATCTCCACCTAAAACTATAACATGACTAGAAAATCTACGGGAAATGTTTTACAGTTTTTTCCTCAAATGTTTCAACACTACTACTGCTGAGCCAGGTGGTCTATAAATTGCCAATGACCATGTTTGAGCCACTTTAAACCTGTCTTCACACAAATTATTTCAGATTCTAGATGATCTGTATTTTTTGGTGCCATAAACATGCCTCCCCCTTCAGTGTTCAGTCTATCTCGACAGTACACATCCTGGTCTCATTTAGGGTTTCATCACCATTGACATCTGGTTTGAGCCAGCTTTTTGTCCCTAGTACTATGTGGACATTGTGACTATCTAAAAGTGAGAACAACTCTGGGATCTTTCCATACATGCTCCTACAGGAAACTATTACAATATTTTTTTCTTCTTCTCTCTCTCTCTCTGTTCTATTGTGCCAAGTGCTGCCCTGACTGGAATCAGTGAGCTTCCTAACAGACCTGTGGAGGGATTTCTCTGTGCTAACAAACCCACACTCTAATAGCCACTTCCCACATGTATTGCACACCCTATTCAGGGGGATCTTACATTTCTCCACCCGATAGCAAAGGTTGAGAAATTTGCATCCAAGATCCCAACTGAATCCGAAATATTGAAACATCTCAACCATTGCAGGGCAATGAAATAAATTCAATGGTGAAGTTGAAAATTTGTACTGGACAAGGATTTGAACCTGGATTTCCCCCTTCAGGCCACCTGTCACCTTTTCAGGCACACTTCATGTCCTTCCCAGATTCTCAACATCTCACACTGCAATGGTAGTTCCCCCTGGTCATTATTTACTATTGCTCACAGCCTAACTGTATTCTTACAAGGGATCAAGCATATTTGTGTATTTGCACAGAAATTTCAATTTCCTGTTGGGGACACATGTAAAATTATTGACATGATGTCTTTTCTTTTGGACATGTCCAAAGCTCAATCCCTTGCAGGAATACAGTTGGGCTGCAAGCAAGAGGCAGTAATGAGCAGGTGGCACTATGATCGTAGTGTGTGGAATGTTGAGAATTTGGGCAGGATGGGCAGTGTGCCTGGATAGCCTAATTGGGTAAGGCTACCGCTGGCCTGAAGCGGGAAATGTCGGTTTGAATCCTGGTCCAGCACAAATTTTCAACTTTGCCACTGAATTTATTATAATGCCCTGAAATGGTTGAGGAGTTTGAATATTTTGAGTTCCAAAATTTATGGCTATCAATGTCAACCAATGGTTTCTGTTCTTTCCAACATATCCTAAAGAACAGACACCATATCAATATTTGTAAATATCAGTTAGCGATGGGGAGTAGGGTCTGTATCCAGCTTTCTGGACACGCATCCAGGTTCTGTGTCCACTGGACCTCTATGAGTCCAGCTCTACAGCTGGTTGGATGGATCACATCTGTAAAGTCAATCCCTATCCTCTGGACTTGTAATGGTATGGCTTCACGAATGGTGGACAAAACATACCTATGTAGTGAATCTTCTTTGACCAAGAAGGATTGCAGTTGTGTTACACAGGATATAATATGGAGCCAATAAGTTATTAACTGTAATTCCACACTTCACAGTTCTTGAGTGGTAACAAAATGAAATCCAAAACATGAATAAGCTAGTCTAAAACATACAGCCAGCAAAGCAAGAACACATATTTTAGATAATGTGACTAAAAAGCTTAATTAGTTATCAGTAATTAAATCAGTGGAACAAGATTACTGTTCATATTATCATTTGAAGTGGTCAAAATTGAGTTTTAATGTTTGATTGATAAACAGGAGTGAAAGTAAATTAAAACTTGTAAAAACATGATTATGAAAAATATCATAAAAACAAAAAACAAAAATAATTTAACTGTCCATTGCTATTTAGCATGTAAAGGTATTCACACTTTAAAACAATACCATAAATTACAACAAAACAATGAAATAGAAGGGACTGATAACCTTTGTCATTTAGTCCCTTTCAAAATCAAACCATCCATGCAATAAAATATCACTACTGAATTTTTATTCACAAAATCAATAGTATAATTTAAAATAACATTTCACTAATAATCTCAGCTCTCAATGGAAATTAAGACTATTGCACATTGAATAAGAACACGTATTCAGGAAACAGATGGGTCAGGCTGTACTGAACAAAATCACTGCTATATGGAGATGGGACAGACAGTACGTGCTGTTCAGGTAAGTGCCAGTTCCACAAGAGACATATCTGCCACTGGCCACAGGTGCTGCTGCATCTAACTACTGTAAGATTGGCACATAGCAAACTCAGTTTCCCTTCTACTACATTACTCCACTTCCAACTCTGGATGTGACTAGTTTGCTGGCCTGGAAAGACATTATCTGTGTGTCCTACGATGCATACTCGACTTGGACTTGGATTTACATCAATCACTAGCACACAATGTAGGTCCAAGGAACAGTTTCCAACCACACCTACCCACCTCTAATATCAGTTACCCCCACAGATTTATTTGAGCCTCTGGTTTAATAGTTTCAGTTGGCTCCAAACCAGAGGACTGCAATCTGTTCTGGGAATTATGCTGCAAATTGGTAGCTCCGTTTCTACCCCATGAGTTACGATAGCTATCTTCACCAAATCTGCCAGCCACCTGCAGGAACTGAGGCTGATCTCTGAACCCAGGTGTTAGGAGCCATTGGTGCCCACATGAGCAACGATTTGAAGATTTCCCTACTGCTGCTCGCAGAGCCTTCTCCACATCTCAAATGAGAACCTCTGGCAAGCTAACTGAGTGCACGCTGGCCTTCTTTCCTGATCTCCTGCTATTTCCCCAAGGTGCTCCATCACCCACCTGACATTGAGCTCCCACCAGACATTGATCTGTCCAGGCCTCTCATAGGTCATTGCCACAAAAGGTGATGCAGCTTGTATTATCAGTGGGGGCAACACCTCAAATGTATTGCTGAGGTGTAAGTGCAGGGTGGTGATTCCTCTGAAAATCCTGGGATTCTCAGGGAATTAAAATAAATAAATAAAATAATAATAATGACGGAATTCTGTGTTTTTGATCACTGTGCCATTTATTCTACTTGTGATAATTGGCACTTCAGTATTTTCTTAAGTATAATAAATGTATTGTTATATAAAAGTGTTTATGAACAATTGTAAGTACCTCTTAAAAGCAATCAATATTTCCTTCACATATGATATCAATTAGTAGTAATCTCATTTGTTTTATTTTGTTGCAATGCACTGCAGGATATTTTCAGGGTGAGAACTTTCAAATGACAGATAATGGATGGGAGGAAACTCACAGTTAAATGTCTCATCAACAATTATGCCCGAGCAAACTGCACAAGGATGCAAGAGGAAAATACAGTAGTGTGTAATTTTTAAAGGAATCACCCCTGCAGTTGTATACTTCAGCAAATTAATAAAATTATAGCTTGTTTAAAATACAATGTCACAACAAGAACAAAATTGCACAAGAGGCAAGAACAGCATGCACATTAAATAAAGTCATTTGGTGAGATAGTATTAATATTTGTTTCCAAATGATTAAGTGTTCTTTTGCAACATACAGTTACATCTACAACCTTGCGATAATTTGTGAAGCCAGCAAAATACAAATTTAAAGCGAGAAAAAGAACAGCATTTAAACTTTAAACTAACCTTACAAGCTCCAATGCTGGAACACAAGCACCTGGCCGATAACCACTCATCCCTCTGTATTCACGTGCAAATATCATGTCCTGGAGGTTAAAACGGCCTTGCAAGAGCTTGGTGAAATGTCGTTCCACATATTGCTTCACCATATTTGTGTCACGTGTCTCAAAAAGAATGCAGAGTGACTGTTTCAGTAACTGGAAAAACAATCTGCTGTTAGATTATATAAAATATACAGAAATATCTATGTAATCTTTCTGTAATACAAGGGTCACTTAAGTTAAAAGTTCCAAACATATATTTCACAATATTTTAGCATTAACAAAGATGCAAATCTAAAAGTGCAGATTTTATAGACAATTATTAAATTATTTTTCATATACTATTCAGAATAATGAAAATGACTATCAGTTGGAATATGTAACAAAAGGACCCAATTACAAAATAAGAATCCATTATAAGGCTCTAAATATTGTCGCATTGAATTGGCAGTCGGTTAACATGGGCTCTCGCGGCAATATGAAAGGTGTCTACATTTACATAAACACTCTGCAACTCACATTGAAGTGCATGACAGAGGGTTCATCAAACCGATTTTATGATATTTCTCTACTGTTCCATTCTCTAATACCACACAGGGAAAAAGAACACCTGAATCTTCCAGTTTTCGTTCTGATATCTCTTATTTTATTATGATGATGATGTCTCCCAATATAGGTGGGTGTCAACAAAATATGTTCACATTCGGAAGAGAAAGTTGGTGAAAGAATTTTGCAAATAAATCTCATTGCAACAAATAATGCCTTTCTTTTAAGGATTTCCAATAATAATAATAATAACAACAACACAATGAATGCTTTCATGACCGGTTATGATAGTTGCTGATGACTCTATGAAGTTATGTTGGACATCTTCAGAGGTGCTCCTGGTGGTGCTAAGTTTCTCTGGCTGACAAGCTGGACATCAGAATATGGCATAATTACCATCTAAAATGGGTTTGTTCAATTTTTCATGTCATCAGCAGATATAAGTTTTGTCAAAGGTAGAACTTAAGTACTGATTGCCATGAGTCAAGGATGAAAACATTTCTACCAGTATCTATTCTGAAGAGCCATAATCCATATATCACTTAAGTGTAATGGCTTATTCCTTCCCATTATAATTATCCTTATGCTGTTATGTATGCCAAGGGCATGCAAGCTGAAGTGTCAGGCAGCAGTTGACCACAACATCTGGTATTTGGCCTGGGGGTGACGTGTGCAACAAAAGCCATGACACATCCCAAATCCAAAAAGAGATGTCACTACTGAGCAAAGATGTACAGTTCCATTAAATGGACCATGACCTTGACTTTGTTGGACATAGAAAATCCAAACGATGTAAAGGCATTGAATAAAAAAATGACAGTAGCTGATGGATGCTCAACATATAGTATAATGAAACAGTGGCATTTTCGTAGGCTGCTGTGACAGAGAACAGCACATGACGCAGGTTACCTATGTTGTGAGGGCAAAGACAATTTGGATGAGCCCAGTCTAAAATGGGCATGGGCACGGTCACATTTTCACGTGATCAGCAGGGATAATTTTTGGCAAAGATAAAATTTAACTATTGATTATCACTAGTCAAGGTTAAATGAAGAGCGACTGTAGAAATTGTGTATCATTAAGATTCATGGCTTCTTCAGTCCTGTTAAAATTATTTCCAGTTTTTACAACACCACACCTTGTTTGTACCATGAGAGACCTAAATCTGTGGTCTTATATAATGTGGTAAGGCAGAATCTTCACCATCTGTAGAATTGGTGAAGATTCTGCTTTCGCATAGTATATAAGGCCACAGGAATGGGTCTGTCATGGTAGAAATGAGGTTTGGTGTTGTAACAGTTCTACATCTATTACAACAGAGTCTTTCCATATGAGCACAAATACACAGATTACAAGGATTTTCTTGAGTATACTAGTGAACACACCTACCATAGACTGTGAACTGAGACACAGCTCAGTCCCGCAGCAATCCACCGATTTTGGAAGGGTGCTGTCTGTCCAAAAAACAAGCAATCTCAACAACATGTTTGCGAGTGGTGCGAATTTCAGATGCTTGCAGCCTATGGCATCCAGCACTAAGTCACAACATGGGGCATTTGGCCTGGGGATGATGTGTGCTAGAAAATCCAAGACACATCTCAAATCCAAAAAGAGATGTGAACACTGAACAAAGATGTCCAGTTCCTGGATAGGAACTGCAGCAGATATGGCCTTCATTTTGGCAGGCATAGAAAATCTAAACAACATAAAGGTTTTAAGACGAAAAATGTTAGTAACTGATGGGTGGTCTACATCTACATACATACTCCGCAATTCACCATAAGGTGTGTGGCGGAGGGTACACTGTACTACTAGGCATTTCCTTTCCTATTCCACTCCCAAATTGAACGAGGAAAAAAAGAATGCCTATATGCCTCTGTACGAGCCCTAATTTCTATTATCTTGTCTTTGTGATCTTTACGCGAAATGTAAGTAGGCGGCAGCAAGATCGTACTACACTCAGCTTCAAATTCCGGCCCTCTAAATTTACTAAACAGAAATTCATGAAAAGAACGTTATCTTTCTTCCAGCGATCCCCAATTGAATTGTCGGAGCATTTCCGTGACACTCGCGCATCGGTCGAACCTACCGGTAACAAATCTAGCTGCTTGTCTCTGAACCGCCTCTATGTCTTCCTTTAAACTGATCTGCTGTGGGTCCCAAACACTTTAGCAATACTCAAGACGTGGTCGTACAAGCGTTTTATATGCGGTCTCCTTTACAGGTGAAGTAAATCTTCCCAAAAGTCTCCCAATATACCGAACTCGGCTGTCCGCCTTACTCACAACTGTCCTTACATGCTCGTTCCATTTCATATCGCTGTGCAATGTTACGCCTAGATATTTGAATGACGCGACAGCATCAAGAAGCTCACTACTAACGCTGTATTCGAAGATTATGGGATTGTTTTTTCTACTCATGTGCATCACCTTACATTTTTCTACATTGAGAGCTAGCTGCCATTCTTCGCACCAACTAGAAATTTTGTCTAAGTGATCCTGTATGCTATTACAGTCAGTTACAGACGAACCCTCCCATACACCACAGCATCATCAGCAAACAGCCGCAAATTACAACTTACTCTGTCCATCAGATCATTTATATAGATAGAAAATAATAGCGGTCCTATCACACTTCCCTGGGGCACGCCTGACGATACACTCGTCTCTGATGAACACTCGCCATCGAGAACAACATACTGCGTTCTATTACTTAGGAAGTCTTCCAGCCAGTCACAAATCTGTGAACCTATTCCATAAGCTCGTATCTTCGTTAGCAGTTGCAGTGTGGCACCGCGTAGAATGCCTTTTTGAAGTCGAGAAAAACACAATCCGCCTGTTGCCCTTCATCCATGGCTAGCAAGATGTCATGTGAGAAAAGGGCAAGCTGAGTTTCACATGAACGATGTTTCCTAAACCTGTGCTGATTCATGAAAAGAAGCTTTTCCATTTCAAGGAAATTTACTATATTCGAACTGAGAATATGCCCCAAAATTCTACATGAAACTGATGTCAATGATATTGGCCTGTAATTGTGTGGGTCAGTTCTCTTTCCTTTCTTACAAACGGGAGTCACCTGCGCTTTTTTCCAATCACTAGGAACTTTGCGCTGAATTAAAGATTCACGATAAATGCAAGCTAATTAGGGGGCCAACGCCGCAGAATAGTCTTTGTAAAACTGAACTGGTATTCCATCCAGACCAGCAGACTTTTTTGTATTTAGCTCTCTCAGCTGCTTCTCTACACCGGAAATACCTATTGCTATGTCCCCCATTTCGGAATTAGTATGTTGATCAAATGATGGTACATTTGTGCGGTCCTCCTGCGTGAAAGATTTCTTAAAGGTTAAGTTTAGAACTTCAGCTTTCCGTTTGCTTTCTTCTATTACTGCCCCAGAATGATCAATGAGTGACTGAACAGTGGGCTTTGACCCGCTTATCGATTTTACATAGGACCAGAATTTTTTCGGGTTCTTGGAAAGATCTTTTGCTAAGGTATGGCTGTAATAATTATTGTATGCTTCGCACATCGATCTTTTTATAGACGCACAAATCTCTACTAACTTTTGCCTGTCATCATTTGCGTGTTCTTTTTTGAATTGAATAATTACATATAATGTAATATTGTTGTAGGCTTCTGTGACAGATAACTGCACACAATGGGGAACAGAATGTCCCTGTAGGTTACCTAATGTTATGAGGGCAAAGACAACTCTAACGAGATCAGTCATGCTTATGTTGCCAGTTTGAACAATGAGGCAGTGGCACCTGTATGTGGCTGAAAATGGTCATCCTCAGTACAAATGCAGAGCATGAGAAATAATTTCCACCTGAAAGCAAGACAACTGATTACAATGTCCTTAACCTCTGTGGTGCTGGACAGGAGCAGGTTATGCAGCTGTGATACACCAACTGAAGCTGCACCTCTTTGCCACAAAGTGAACAAAAACCTAGTGAACTGGACAGTCATCCCAGGAATGAGTGGTTAAATATTGTGGACACAGAGGGTTCGACCTATGTGGTTTGCGATGGGGGGTAACTGGAGGCTCAGATGCCTCAGAAACATCAGATATAGATGAACCAAAAAGTTTCTGTAACCTGTGGGGTGTCCTGTGCCTTCAGAATGAGGAATGAGCACATGAAGTTGTATTCATTGCCCCATCTTGAGGCCTTGCTCTATGACATTTGTTAGGATTTTGAACGAGTGTTTGATGTGCAAAAATCTTTCAATGGGGGTAATACAGTTTCAACACCACAGTGCAGACATCCATATCTAGAGCAAGCTGAACCATATCACTACAAATGTACGAGTCCGCTTAAGATGCCTTGTAGCTTTGAGTGCTGCAAGTGAAATCACATTTGCTATTGACGCCCTGGAAGTCTGTGACCCAGGAGTGGTACAATTGTCCCAGCTGTTTATAGTATTGATGGAATTTGATCCTGGAGGCCACCACATAACATCTTTGGGAATACATAGTAATTAGTCAACAGAATGGGTATCTTCTGAAAGTAGAATGTGTCTGGACCTGACAGGAACATCAGCTTTTGGAGAAGGAACAATTTGTCTGGTGAAGCTGAAGATGAGAATAAACATAGCTGCACAGTGAACCATCTGCGACTTGAAATACAGTGGAAATGTTGTATAAATGATGCAAGTATATGACAAAGTCCTCTTCAGTGTCACTGGAAGGTGGGAAAGAGGAAGGATATATGAGGGCATCAATAGCAAGAATTGCCAAGGCCTGGTGCAGCTGTGCCTCACATGTTTTGAGTATGCCCACTTGAAGCTGAAGTGACATTTGTAACAAGTCTAACTGGAATAGTTGCTGTGCCAGGAGACACAGGTTCTTAGCATCCATGCTATCAAATAACTTCCTCTTTCCTTGTCAGAAATGCTATATCTGCAGATAGCCAGATACTGGTATGCACATTGGAACTGCAGAAGAAATGGAGGAAGCTGCCAGATGGGAGAGCCACTTGCAGAAGAATAACTCAACTAATGGAAAGCAGGCCAGTTTGACAGATTGCGGACAACAACCAAAACAAGGACAACGACCTATATGACAACTTAGTGCTAAGCAGAGCATTCGTCCCAAGTACAGAAACAACACCAACAGTAGTGGATAGACAAATCCTAGGCCCGAGAGAGGGAGGGAGGGGGGGGGAGAGAGAGAGAGAGAGAGAGAGAGAGAGAGAGAGAGAGAGAGAGAGAGAGAGAGAGAGAGAGAGAGAGGAAGGGGGGGGGGAGCAGTAGCCAAACCGTGCATATAGCAAAGAGTCCCAAGTGCCTGAATGATATAAAAGAGGAGCACAAAACTGACCAGTTGTGAACTGGGTGGCCACCAGTATACACACCACATGGAATATAATTGGTGGTCATATTGAATATAGCAAGACAGGTGGTGCTCAACAGTGAGAGCACAGTGATGTGCTGAATATTGTTACAAATTTCGCTAGATGCCCCATATTACCCTACTTTTAACAATAAATGTTAGTGTGGTAATGAGTTAAATGCTTTAGAGAAGTCAGGAAACACAAAAACTACCTGGGAGCAAGTGGCTTGCATAATGGTTTTAGGATTCATTGGCTGATACATTAAACCAAAATTTATATCATCCAAATAATATCAAATCCACAAATCTCCATACAGTTGAGGAAAGCTCTTAACAGCTTTCTTCTTCTTCTCAACTGTATGGAGATTTGTATATTTGATAGGGTTGAATGATTCTGATTACTAAAAATCTACACCACATGATGGTCTCATAAATGATTTACAACAGTAATGGATAAAATGTTTGCAGAAATACAGCTGTGTGTAACAATTATGTTTGAATGTTTACTAAAAGCTAAAAATTATATCTGTGAAATAAATAAATAAATAAATTAAGCATTGGAAGGTTCACTGCAGTATAACATTTTATTTGCTAAGAACTGAACTTATTTGGAGGGGGGAGGGGGGGGGGGATGAACACATTTGCAATCAGTCTTTAGAATTCTGAGCCTTTACAATCATATGGGCTACTAAAGATAAAATTAAAGGAAGATGTTTGTTTCAGTTATGAGCGCATAACATTAAGACTTTTGAGTCTCTCTCAATTCATCTAATGATTTCCTGCCCTGATTCACAACTATGTACAGACCATATGGGCTTGTCTATGCAGCTCCATTTCTCTTCATCTTTAACTTTTCAGTAGCTTCAGATGAAAGAACCCCACCCCCCACCCCCACGCCTGTCTGTCTCTCTCTTTCTCTCGCTCTCTCCCCCCCCCCCACCCCCCTCCCTATGAACATAAGATTTTTTGGAGAGAGAGAGAGAGAGAGAGAGAGAGAGAGAGAGAGAGATACAATCCTTCACTTTTCTGAAAAATAAGATCATTTCAGTGTCACTGCAGCTTCATTTTAATTTTGAATTTCTAGAGCATATTAAATAGTTTTGTTAAAGATGCAAAAATAATTTACTCAACACAATACAGAAATTGGTAGGTAACACTGCAATGACATAATGGGTAAGAATGAGGTAATAACCTCAAATTTTACAGAGTAAATGAATATAAATAATTACAGTATATTTAAAATGATGTGACAGAATACAGTATCAAATGGAACATTTAGAATTTAAAGTCTGTGAGAAACCACTTTGACAAAAATTGCACACAAATCATGTAATTGATACTATGAGATTTTGTGTGTGCATTTTATGTGATTTTGTTATGAATTGGTTATCCCCAATCAACAATATTAAAATACATAACATGAAGACCAAGTCAAAAGTCGTATGTTTTAGTGAGCCCCATGTAACTTCCAAAATAATCAAAGGTTCTAAAAGCTGCACACTACTAGCTGCAGGGTCCTACATAATTACCGATGAATATTCATACAACTAACGGATATGCAGCTGGGTAACAGCACTCTGCCATTTTCAAGGATAAACTGAACCTTCGGCAGTCAATGTTACCCAACGGCATAACCATTACTTATTTGAATATTCAATATACCAGGATAAGCTCAGAATTCAGACAGATGAATCATTTTGAGTATACAAGTCTGATATTCTCTACACTAGCCATGCTTACGCTGAACACACATTAGGTACTCTGCTATGGAACAATCAATATTAGTGATACTTATTTTCAGCATGCTGGGTGATGCAGGCAGCAACTTGATTATTTGATTAATTTTATATAATTAGCCCCCAGTGATTTTCATCTGTCTGAGCCCATAAAAATTATTAGGGTGGCTGTCATTTTGATACAGATGATGCCGTAATCTACGAGGTTACACATTGAATGCAACAGCAACCAAAGGACTTCTTTGCTGCTGGCTTTCAAGGACTTGTAAAGAGATGGGGGTAAGTAACTGAATGTACAGCGTGAATATGTGAAAAAGTGAAATAAATGTCAGTACGTTACTTTGATTATTTTTGCATCAATTCAGTTTTGCGACTTATTTCTTGACTTGTCCTCGTAATAACTAAATTGTCACAAACATGTATAAGTTGAATACACTAGGTTTCTTCAGTAGCAGTTCTTTGTTGATGGAATAATAAACTTTTATGCACAATCACTATGATAAGTATCATCTCACTAATAATGCATTGCAGGACACCTCATTGTAAAATAATAGTAATTCGCATTGCCCGCAAATAAGTGAGAATTGGACTGCAATTATAGATGGATTTAAATACAGTTATAGAAAAGTTAAGAGTTTACTACTTTGTTAAGAGCAAACCTTGAATAATAACAATACCTTTGCAACAATTGGACAGCCATCCCTCCGCACTGTCTCAATACCCTTTGCATCATAAACAGGCACCTCTTGGTCAGGAGATTCATACATATATCCAACATAGCGTTTCTTTGTCTACAAACAGATCAAATGGATCTTAATAACATCAGATGAAGACAGAAATCATTAAAAAAAAGTATTAGAAATTTTAAAAGTAGCTTTTCACCACATATGATATGAAGATGTTTAAGGTCTAGCAGGTTTCAACTTGATAATATAAAAGACATGTAAGAGCTAAAAAACTGCAAAGCAAAACCCAAAATCTAAAAGCATCAATTTAATTTATATCTGTTCTTGCATTTAACAGTTACAACTAAAACCAACATGATACACACTTTCCATTCAAAAAGAAATATAAATAAATAAATTCCAGGACTGATTTTCTTCCTGGAGTATAAGTGGCAGTGACAGTGACAGGAACTACAGAGGCAACTTGAACTAACAACTACAAACAACATATAAGCATTTGAACAGTTAATTGTGAACAAGCAGTATTATGTAGTAGATGTGTGACTTATCTTGTGTTACAGGCATTGTTTTGCAAGTCGAGAGACAACAATGAACAGAACATTCTTAAATCAAATGATCAAGATATTCTCCAGTCTGTTTTGATGAACAGAAAAGTGCATGCAAAGTCTGTCTTGCACACATTGACTCCCAATCAACTATGCAGGGTCACCTGCTGCAACTTGATTGAGGTACAAATGTGTACAGTCCTTTTCTAGAAAAATAAATAAATAAAATCATCACAGACTATGACACGTGGTATTATCAAATATGAACTAACCACAAAGTGTAGAATTGGTCTCCAGTCATTTGCAAAACTGATGAAGGTGCAAATTCAGGATTTCTCGTCTTAGAATGTAGCAGCATTTCAAATATTTGCAGAAACAAAAAAAAAAAAAAAAATTTCTTTGCATCAATACCAACAATGCAAAAGGCTTTAGGATTTTTGAACGAGTTGTTAGCTGTGAATATGTCACGATTTTCAAATATATGGTTATGCTGGAACCTAGTAGCATAGCTTTAAAAGACTCAGTTTTACAACTCCGAAATATTCGAATGTGTTTCTCTGTATTTTACATAACTAATGGGGGGCAAGAAAAGGTGGATGGAGTGAATTTATAGCTGAAATTGAAGCGATTGTTTGTTTCAGTGGTTTTGACAGTGTGTATTAGTGACTCATAATTTCCTGTGATTATGGTGACAATAGAAACTGATCCAGTGATGATCTACCTGACACCTTGATTTAATTATAAAACACAAATCATTTGGTACATCCATTATTAGACATTAAGATTGCTTGGTGGAGCATTGTGCTGATGTGAAGTTTTCTTCTTGCATAATCAAAATCTCATATTTAATGGCACTTTTCATCAGAAAGCATTATCTGTCTCTTGCCTCATTCTGGGCATACAACAACTGACACATTCACACACTTGCTTGTCAGAAATATATTGATGTATTTCTATGAATATTTAATGAATTTCGAGTTTGTGGTTAGGCTGAACATAATAGCACAGTGAAATAAGACAGAAATGCAGATATGATTACATTTGGAAAGGCACAATGGCCGACTGCAACAGCACATGACTGGCCATGCATAATTCCTATGATTCATCGTGCCATTACCAACAACTATTGCCTAAAAAGTATTTTCACCAAAATAACCTTGCTTAAGCTCAACTGCTAAGTTTAAGACTCAAACCCAATTAGTGTAGCTGTATCTTCATCCATTCTAGCTAATTTGTATTTCCTGTGAGAATGAATAAACTGAGTTTCAATTTAAAAATGTGACCTACAACATACGGAAAGACAACTTGTAACTGTATAGATACACAGAGAAAAACCTAACACCCACTGCAAAGGAGCATTTAGTGCTAGCAAGCCACGGACATTGTTTCTTTACCAACACTGTCAAGGAACGCAGCATGAAAATTGGTACCATAGTCCAGAAGTAGCAGCGAACAATGTTGCAGAACACATTTCATACTCATTGTAAGCGCACCTTAACGCCAACAAGAAAGCAAAAAACTAACATCTACATTCTCTTTGGAGTTTTGACTGCTTTGTATTGTTTTACCACAGCGACACAATTTGCAGCAAAAGGAATCAATATTTCCACCCAATGTCAAAAATTCAAACACTTCAGCATAAGCTCCATGTAGAAAGGTGTGGAAAATAATCGGAGACTGAGCGCTGTTTACGTGTGCCATGCCAGGTGATTGTTATATTAGCATTGTTGGGTACATTATTATAAAATACAAATGTTATGAATGAATGAACACTATGAAATGGGTATAATGGTACTAAAATATATATATATTTCATACATTTCCAATGTACATTGTTGAAAAGATTTAATTAAAAACATATTATGTTTCTTTTTTCTCTTCACTAAAATCTAAGTTTGGTATTTTGCAGTCTTGAGATTCATACAAAAAATATGTTACGTTACTTGCAACAAAAAGGAAACAATTACCTTTGAAAAGTAACTGTTACTAGTAACGGTGTTTCAAGTAATGCGTTACTCCCCAACCCTGATTATTATAATTAGCAGGAGCCAAGGATAGATCATTGTGAAACTCCATGATGTACTGTTTTCCACTCAGACTCTATCTCTCCTACCTGTAGATTATTACCACTTAATACTATTTTCCATTGTCTGTCCTGTAGATAAGCTTCAAGCAAGTTACCCATTTGTCCTTGGATTCCATACTGGGCTGTTTTTTCTAAAAGTATTCTGTGATGGACACAGTCAAAAACCTTAGCCAGATCACAAAATATGTCGATTGTAATGTACTCTTGCAAAGGCATTCCAAAAGTTTATTACAAAATGAGTATATAGCTTCAGTTGTAGAGATACCAGTTCTGAAACTAAATTGGTTTGATTAATTTGTGCAATTTTTTCAATGTGATTGGCAATCTTGACATATATTAATGTTTCAAAGTCTTTAGTGAATGTGCTTAAAAGAGAGAGAGGATGATAGTTTGAAACATCTGTGGCATCACCTTGTAGAGGGGCTTCACAGTAGCATTCTTCATCTTGTCAGGGATGATACCTTATTTGAAAGAGGCACTGAATATGTGAGCTAGAATTTTGCTGAAATGATAACATCTGGCTTTCAGCAGTTTATTGTTAATATTGTCTACACCATTTGAATTTTTACTTTTAATAGAAACTTCTTGCACTGTTATGGAACTACAAATATGTACTATACAGAGTTTGAGAGATGTTCTTTCAGAATTTTATAGCCTTTGCTAGGGCGTCTTTCTGTCCTATTTTCTCAGAAACATTTAAAAAGTTCTCATTATAGATTTTGTCACACTCTCTTGATTATGTACTAGTCTACTTTCACTGTACAGAACAGTATTTTGGGTGCTGTTGGGGGTAATTTTCATCAGTCCGATTTCCTATAACGCCCCATACCACTTTGATTTTATTAGTAGAGTTATTAATTTTTGATCACACATACATACTTCGGAATAACTTACTTTGTTATGGCCGCGTCGCATTTCAATCCACCGCCTACCACCGGTATGCCAAATGGCCGCGCTGCTAAAACAAGCAGCGCTAACAGTGCCACCTGAGCGACTGGCGGACACAAGCGGGCGGAGATGTGGCAGCGGGCAGTGCTTGTTTTGATACCAACTGGAAAGGTGCCGAAGGTGTTCTGAACACCCCTTTCGGTTTGTACCAATACCAGCGCTTACCGTTCGGCGTGGCAAGCGCCCCTGCTATCTTCCAGCGCTTTCTTGAACAGTTGCTCACCACAGTACCTGGCTGCATCAACTATCAAGACATCGTTGTCACGGGCGCCATCACGGCCGAACACATCAATAACCTATGCACCCTATTCTCAGTTCTCCAGGAAAATGGCATCAAATGCAATTTTCAAAAGTCCAAATTTTTCCAACCCTCTGTAGTCTACCTGCAGTTTCAGTTGTCCGGGGCGGGCATCTGGCCACTCAAAGACAAAATTGAGGCAAGCGAAGCTCTTCCTCGCCCCACGAACATCAAAGAGTTGCAGGCCTTTCTGGACACCATTGCCCATTACCACCGGTTCTTGCCGTCTGTTGCAGACATTGCACATCCCCTTCACAATCTTCTCCGCAAAAACGTACCCTTTCATTGGCCGGAAGATTGTGAAGCAGCATTTAAACACCTCAAAACCCTCTTGCATACCGCCCCATGTCTGGCTACCAATACACCAGGTCAAATGCTTGTACTTGCTACCGATGCCTCACAACAGGGCATAGAGGCGGTACTCGCGCACCGATATCAGGACGGGATCGAACGCCCAATCGCCTATGCCTCAAAGAACCTAAATGTCTCACAACAGAAATACTCTCAAATAGAAAAAGAGGCCCTCACCATCATTTATGCTCTTTAAAAATTCAGTGTTTTTCTATATTGGTCAAAATTCCATCTTATCACCGATCATAAACCTTTAGTGTCTCTCTTCAACCCCACGGCATCCCTTCCCGACAAGGCTGCCCACAGACTTCAACATTGGGCCCTGTATCCATCCCGTTTTCATTACGACATTCACTTCAGACCCACGACAGAGCACGCAAATGTCGACTTTCGTCGCGCCTTTCCAAGGGCCGTGACCCAACATTAGACCGCAGTGAAATTCTGTGTTTCCATCTGGATGAAACAGTACAACGAGTAGTGGATGGTTTTCCTATTACGGGCGAACATATCGCAGCAGCAACAGATACAGACCCCGTACTTAGTCAGGTCCTCCGGCATATCATCCACGGCTGGCCCGACCAACCTTCTAAAAAAGCTTCCGACCCTCTTCGTAACTACTACTTTTTATGCTTCACCTTACTGCACGAAACGACGTTGTTCTTCTATCCATTGACAATGCATCGCCAAGGGTGGTCGCCCATCCAGCCTTCGGCGTGAAGTCCTGCAACTCCTGCATCGGGGCCACTGGGGTGTCACCCGCACCAAAACACTGGCGCACAGACACGTCTACTGGCCGGGCATCGACGCCGACATCGCACCTATGAGCTCCACTTTGTCGTAGCCCAGGCCCGCACGCCCATGGGACCGCATCCACATCGACTTTGCTGGGTGTTTTCTCGACTCCTATTGGCTCCTCATTATAGACGCCTACTCCAATTTTCCGTTTGTTGTTCGTGTCACCGCAACCTCTACAGCAGCTACCACAGCTGCACTAAATAAAATATTTGCCTTGGAAGGACTACCCACCACCATCATTTCTGACAATGGCCCCCAATTTACATTCTCTGAATTTTCAACCTTTTTTTAACACGAGAGACAACTAACACATCACCTCTCTCCAGTCCAATGGGGAAGTCGAACAACTTGTCAGAACCTTTAAAAATCAGATGAAGAAGCTCCTCACCTCTGCCTCCACCGATGAGGCACTCATCGACTTTCTGGCCTCTTATCGCTTTACACCATTGGGCACTCACAGCCCCACTGAGTTAATGCACGGCAGACAGCAGCGCACACTACTTCATCTTATCAGACCTCCCACAAACCCTCCCTTTCTGGCCACTGCCAAAAACTTTTCCTCCAGCAATCCTGTCTGGGTGCAGGGCCCGACACGTCGATCAGATGAGGAGATGGGTTCTGCCCATGCACGACACGCCTCCAGCCGGCCAACCCGACTCTATGGATATGGAGGTAGACTTCACGCTGCCACTCATGACCCAGCCCTCACCCGCACATCAATCCGTGCTCCAGGATGCAGCATCACCTCACACCCCAGCTGCCGCATCACAGGATGGGGACGCCACACCACCATCACCGCTGTTACGCACCACGCAGCTACCAACCCTCTCCAAAGACATGTCACCAATACTGGGCTCTCGACATCCACAATGTGCCGCTCATTTCCGACCTTACTCCCAGGTCCTTCCGCAAACCTTCGCACTGGCAGCAAATAACACCATGGACGTCGGTGCAGTACAACAAGTGTAACACAGTGCAGTGGTTGAGCCAAAGTTTTTTTCCTTTTCTTTCTTTCCTTCCAGCGTTCACAAATTTGAGTCGAGTGCTCCATTCTGGTTTCTGTTAACCACTGCCCATGTGGGCATGTTTCTTTCTCTCACAAATGTTCTGCAGACCTACTTAGTTCCTGGGTACTGTCAACAATATTTCCAATGTGTCCATATCATTACTTGTAATTATCTATTGTCTCTTACTGAAGTTTTTTTTTTTTTTTTTTTTTGCTTTTTCATTGTATTTATGTACTGTTGGCAAACGGCCGCGCTGCTAAACCGAGCAGTGCTAACAGTGCCACCTGGGTGACCAGCGGCCACAAGTGGGCGAAGATGTGGCAGCGGGCAGTGCATGTTTTGATACCAACCGGAAATGTTCAGCCGACTTTTCTTTATGTACCTCATGTGTGATTTAATAAAGTGTTCTAAGTCACAACATTCTTCAGTACTTTACAACACACTTTATGATTTCTTTCATTTGAAATCTTAATATCAGTGGTGACTGAAGGCTTTCTGGTGGATTATTTAGTATGGGTTTTATAGATTATTTTTGGGAAACTGCTTTCAAATATCGGTGCCACTTACTTTCAACACTGCAGAGAAGAATTATCTTCTGCTGTCTGTTATTAAAGTAAGAGGTGAACCAGTTGTAAGCTACTCTTTTCCATACTCTTCCAATTTCTGCAACAATATCTTGTGATCAACACAATCAAACACCTTTGTTACATCAAAGAAGATGCCTAATGTCCATAGCCTTACTGTACATTTGACAACAAATTATGTGAATCAAAAGATCAATTAACCTTGAATATTCAGCCTTTTCAATAACTTTAGAAAAAACCGATGGCATAGAAATAGGTGTATGGTTGTCTACATTATCCCTTTCTCTATAAAGTGGTTTCACTACTGAGTACTTTAATCTACCAGGAAACTGACCATTCTGAAAGGAAAAATTACAAATATAGCTAAGTACTGGGCTAACATTTGGAGAACAGTACTTTTGCTAAATACCCTGTCATATCCACAAGAGACCTTAGTCTTTAGTCTAATTATTGACTCAATCTCCCCATTTTAAGTATCATGGACGACTATTTCAGGTAACAGCCTCGGAAAGCTATTTTCTAATAATGTTACATGATTACTTGTAGAAACTAGGGTTCTGTTTAGTTCGCTTGCTAAATTCAAAAAGTGATTCTTAAATACTGTACATATATCTGACTTATCATTGACAGAAACCTTTCTACTACACACAGACTTTATATCCTCAACCTAGAGCTGCTGACCAGACACTTCCATCACAAATTATCAGATGGTTTTAATTTTATCCAGAGAGTTTTCCATTCTTTTTGCATACAACATACTTTTTGCCTTCTTAATGACTTTTTCAGAATCTTACAATACTGTTTGTAATGAGCTGATTCTTACATAAATATTAATGACCTATCTCTATCCTCAAATAGTGCTGGCAATATCACAATGTTTGTAGATGATATGAGTATCATGATAAACAGTACAACCTTCACTGATGTAGAGTTAAATGGCAACCAAGCACTGGCAAATGTTCTGGACTGGTTCACAGTAAATTCACTAGCAATAAACCTCATTAAAACCAGTTACATTCATTTCCAATCCAGTTACAAAAGGCCAAAAGAGATCAATATTGCACAAAAGACTCAGCAGTTACAGAGGGCACAGTGTACATAAGCTCTTAGGCGTCCACTTAGATAACAAGCACTTGGGAACACCACATCCAACAAAACTGAAAAAGCTTAGTTTAGCAACATTTGCCGTCTGAATAATCCCCAAAATTGGAGACATCAGTGTATCAAAGTCTGCTTATGTCGGCTACTTCCATTCAGTTATGTGCTATGGAATAACTTTTTTGGGCAATTAAATGAATAAAAAGGGTTAAAAGTTAGTCTGAATTCCTCAAAGAACCTCATATTGCAATCTTTTCCAATGATTGGGATATTGACCACTGTCTCAGAATATTTCCTCTCACTCATGGCTTTAACATAATCCTCAGTATGGAACAAATGTGTCATACCACCATATTAACAACAAGAAAGAAATGTGACTTACACAGTTAATAGAAAAAAAATGTGTGTGGCCCTGGGTATTCTTGTCAGACCACTATGTTTTTTACTACAGCAAAACTTTTTACCCTAAACCTTTGTTTTGTAACTCCTTATGATATGTATAACTTGTTCCAAATCCATGCATTATCATGCCATAATGGATCTCTGGAATATGTATCACAATAAAAAGAACCTTCTCCTAATCACCAAGGCAACACTGGTCATGAAATTTTTGAGAGAAGTATTAAAAAATGATGACAATGGTATCTGTGTTAGAGCGAGAAATTTCCTCCAATTCCTCACATTGGACTAGGTTTATGTGGCTACACGACTGCGCATATTCCAACATTCGCTAATCCACACTATGAAATGGCACAACAACTAAGTCAAATACTTCGTAATTTAGGGATTGCTATAGTAGTTACGTTGACCGAGCTTAAAGCTCTCTGGATCCTTATTTAACCAGTTTTATGAGGGTGAATGAGTACTGAAGTTTACAATGGAAAAATGAATTTGAATGATTGTCACTAAAATTACAGAAACAATGGTATTTTCTTAAAAGAAGGGCAAGTCAGCTACAGCTTTGAATTATTTGTGGCGATCCTTCTGGAAATTTAATTTGAATTATTGGAGAAAATTTGATTGCTCTTTATAGCCCAGTAAATAGAGGGGTCTAAGCTTACATTAATTGGAACAAAAGATTTTTTTCCTAGGATCGTTTGGTATGGTGTGGGTATGCCAACTCTAAGGTTTCGACCTTGAAAAGTGTGGGGGACAACTTTTGGTGGCCGAAAAACCTCGAAATATTCGGACTTTTTCTGGTTTCTCACTTATAATTCGAAAACGGTCGAAATGTAGGAAAAACATGACCAGCAGTGAAATAAAGACAACAAAATTCTGCACCGATTAAAAGAAAAAAACTGAAAATCGATCAAATAGCTCAATTTTTATGGCATTTCAAAAAACAGCAATTTTTTGCAACTTTGCCAAAAACTATGTTTTTCCAATTTTATATGTGCTGTAAGGTCCCAGAATCAAATGTTATCAATACCTTATTATTTTAAAGCATCAATCCATGTATTTGAAAAGCACACTTAGCCGTAAACTACAATATAGAGAAATCTTAAATTCACACATTGGTTTTAGCAATTTTTAAATGTTTTTTAGTAGGGGACTTAATACTAACTTCATTCTAAGGCTATTTTATGTCATCTGTATTCACTTTAAATTGGCTTTAAGGAAATTGAGAAAATTTTAAAAATCTAATTTTTTGATAATTTTCGCAGAATATTTATTGTTTACAGGGATGAGCAGGTAGCAGGTTCCACTCGTTTGTGCCCATTGCGCCTTAAAGAGACCTAAGTAACAATTATATACAGATGAGAAACCTTGGTAGGAACTGTTGACATGAGCAGGGGGGGGGGGGGGTGGCGGCGCTGACGGAAGAAAGTTAGCCAGGAAACAGGTAACTGACATCCTCAACACTGGCAACATTCCTCCCTCTGCATCCCCACCAACCTGCCCTCTGAAAGCTCCTCCATCACCTTCGCCATACAGAAAGACGAAGATCTGAAGCACTTTTTCACCTATGAACTGACACCTTATGCATTATCATTGTTCGAAGAAGATGGATTACGAAAGGGAACAAAAACACTGTTGTTCAAATCTTTCGAGCCAGAAGATGTTCCCACAGGGTTACAAAATAAAATTGTTGTTGATGATGGAGGATTCCTTCATAAAGTTGTAGGGGATAAGCATGAATCTTTCGGTGACATCTGCAAAAATATGTCAAATTTGTCATCTGGCACTACGGATTGACAGTGATAGTTGTGCTCGATTGGTACCCAACTCAGGTGAATCAGTGAGGCACGATAAGTTCAGAAAGAGCTCGGCGTTCGAAAATGAAGATTTCAGCCGATATAATGTTTGATAAGAGTACAATACCGGCTGTTTCCCAGGAGAAATTCTTGGGAAATGAAAATAAGAGTCGCCTTATTCAAATGTAGAGAAAATATCTGGAAGAATCTTCCATTTGAGTATTGGATGCAGCAGAGGACGCTGACTTAATTATTGTGACAACAGCTTGTTCTCAGTCACCCAAATTCGACAATCTGCTTGTGGTCAGTGAGGATATCGACGTTCTATTCATCCTATGTGGGGCTCCCAGCAATGCCACCTACAACATCATCTACCTACTGAAGCCAGGAAAGAAGGGGCATGCTGACTCTTAACTACTCAGCCTCAACATACCAGTTCGATAAGAAGCACCTCCTGCTCTCTCATGCCTTTTCTGGATGTGATATAACCTCCATGCCATTCGGGCATGGTAAAATCACACTATGTAGTCTCATCAATAGTACTAAAGCATTGAAGGAAGCTGCTATGGTGTTCTACAAGGCATCTTCTACTCCAGTGGATATAAGTAGAGCTGGTGAGAAGATCCTGATGGCAATGTACGGCAAAGGAAGAACGCCCACCCATAGCATCAATGAGCTGAGGTATCCTCTCTTTGTGAAGATGTCTACAAAGGCTAAGTTCATCTTGCCGTGACTTCCTCCAACACTCAATGTTGTGGACCTGCATAGCTACAGAGCATTCCTCCAGGTTCAGTTGTGGACAGGAAACACAGTAAACCCACTTGAATGGGGTTGGAGGCGTGACAGCCTCGGACTCACTCCCATTCCTATGACAAAAGCTGCTGCTCCTAAAGAGCTTCTGAAACTCGTGTTCTGCAGCTGCAAAAAAGGATGCACCGGTGCATGCACTTGCCGCAAGTCGGGCCTCAATTGCACCACTTTGTGCAAAAATTCTTTGGGAGTTTTTGAACAAACTCTCCAAGTATTGAACTTGACGTCGACTTTGACGGTGATATCAATGTGGAGGAAAGTGATGAGGAACTTTGGGGCAAGGAAGTTGACGAGGAAGAGAACGACAATGACAAATAATGCCAATCAGCCTGGCGAAGAAGAGCCTGAACCATGACCGTGAAAACGAGCGAAATTGTAAATATTATCCGTTATTGCAATCATTTCTGTAAATAAGTATAGTTCAAAACCTTGTGTGTAATGTTGGATTTGAAATTTGAAATTGTAAATTAAACAAGATTTCTAAGTTCTAACTTAATTATCTCTTTCCCGTTTACTTTGGTATAATATGACTTACAAGAATATAAAATCCCTAAAGCATTTAGAAAAGGTTTTCAGGTTTTAAATACATGTGTAGGGAAGAAGAAATCAGCTTTATATGTCAATCTCATGAATAATGTAGACATTAAATTTTAGGCCTGGGCCGAAGTCATAATAAAGTTAGATTCTCAAATTTTCAGAAAATTCCTTAAAACCAATTAAATACAGACGACATAAAATAGCATCAGAATAAAGTTGGAATTAAGTCCTTTACTAAAAAACATTAAAAAATTGCTAAAACCAAAGTGTGACTTTAAAGTTTCTCTATATTGCAGTTTATGGCTAAAAAAATATTTCAAAATTTGTCCACATTGGAAAAAAGTGTGCTTTTAAATACATGGATTAATGCTCTACAACTTTAGTGTAATTGGGCATTGATAACATTTGATGCTGGGACATTACAGCACATTTAAAATTGGAAAAACAATTTTTGGCAAAGTTGGAAAAAAATTGCTGTTTTTTTTTTTTTTTTTTTTTTTTTTTTTTTTTTTTTTTTTTTTTTTTTTTTTTTTTTTAAATGTCATAAAAATTGAACTATTCGATCGATTTTCAATTTTTTTCTTTTAATCGATGCAGAATTTTGTCGTCTTTATTTCACTGCTGATCAGGTTTTTCTTACATTTTGACCGTTTTCGAGTTATAAGCAAGAAACCGGAAAAAGGCCGAAAATAACGAGGTTTTACGGCCACCAAAAGTTGTCCCCTGCATTTTCGAGGTAAAAAAAACTTAGATTTCGCAATACCCACATCATACCAAACGATCCTAGAAAAAAGATATTTTGTTCCAATTAATGTTAGTTGAGGCACTTTTTGGATCCTCTATATACTGGGCTATTAGTTAAAAGTAGTTTAGTATTGATCATATCTATAATTTTTATTTTATGTATTACATTCAAGCACCTGCAGCTACAAAGGGACAGCCAAAAGTGATGAGTGTGTATATAGAGGGGGGTGGGGGTGTTGGGTTGTTTGGTTGGGATAGAGGGATTAAACTAAAGGGAAAGGAGTAAGGATAGAAAATGATGGTAGGGGGAAAGAAAATGCAGTCCAGGAGGTAAAGAAGATAGGAAGACTGCACTAAGCTCAGGACCCCTGTGCTCGCCACGTGCGTACTAACAAAAGAACCGCCATGAAACCCCCCCTCCCCGGGGGTCTACTTTTAATTTTTTTATGCTTTCTTTTAGTTGTTGCCTCAACTTCACACTTTTGAATCAGTTATCACTTGTGGGTAAGTGTCAATTAGGTCATTTTTTGGAAATGCTATTTCAAGTGCTTGATGATTTCTCCAATGTGGATATCACAGAACAAACTTGTTCAGATATAAAACTGCATTTCCATTTACATAACACAGGAGGGAGGTGTGAGAAGAAAACATTATAGTTTAACAGATGAGAAAATACTGTTGAGGTTCCACTCAGACCACATATACCAGATCTGGCTTTCAGAGACTTTTTCCTGTCCTCTTCAATAAACTGAACCCTACAGATGTAACATAAAGGTAGGTGTGTGTGTGTGTGTGTGTGTGTGTGTGTGTGTGAGAGAGAGAGAGAGAGAGAGAGAGAGAGAGAGAGAGAGAGAGAGAGAGAGAGAGAGAGAGAGAGAGAGATAGGGGGGGTCGACTTTTATTTTATTTGGAAGGTTGAGTTATGTCAAATTTAAACACAAACCTGTAAAATACATGGCTGATATACTTTCTCCAGTTTTAACTTTACTGGTTTTGGATTGTCCAAAGTGACAGCTGTTGCTATTTCTGATCCAATTTTAAAAGCCTCTTGTCTACTTCTTCCTGGTACCAGAACAAACAATGAATCTGTATCACCGTAAACAACTTTCACATTCCATTCTTCTCTTGCTTCAACCAGTTTTATGGCTCTTTCCAAGGTTTCTCTACCCTTGCTCACTACACTGTCGCCAACCTATTGAAAACAGTTTGAAAAGGTGCATGAAAGCAAATGTGAATACATTAATGAATGTCACACCTATTATTATAATTATTTTATTGCCTTCATTCGAAAACCCTAGTCAATAGTATGAAGGACAGTTTACAACTCACCACAAAGACGTGATGACGAGCTGCAACATACAGATAAAAACAGATACACACATACACTTCAGCTATTGGGCATGGCCTTCTACAGAAAGTAGAACATTCACACAATTACACAGGCACACAACACAGTCACACAACACAGTCACACAACTGTCAGCTCCGGCTGCCACACTTCAAATTATGCTCTGCGGTGTGGAAATAGGAGAGGGGAGGGGGGATAGGAAGGTTGCGTCATGGTGGTGGGGACAGATACAGCATGGCCTTGCAGAGCATGTATGTATTTATTAGATGGGAGGAACGAGATGCAGCTTAGGAATGGAATGGGGAAGCCCATCTAATATGTACATGCTCTGCAAGGCTGTACTATACCCACCCACACCACCGTGATGCAACCTTCGTATTCTCTCTCCCCTCCCGTATTTCCACACTGTAGAGCATTGTTTTAAGTGCGGCAGCTGGAGCAGACAGTTGTGTGGCTGTGTTATGTGCCAGTGTGATTGTGTGAATTTTCTACTTTGTGAAAAAGGCCATGGCCGATAGCTGAAGTGTATGTGTGTGTCTTTTTATGTGCCTTGTCTTCATGTCTTTGCAGTGAGTTGTAAACTGTCCTTATTACTATATTGTTAATTCCAACCTGGACTTTCCATTATGTCATACAACATTATGAAGGTTTACACAAGTTGTCATTATTCAGTAATACTATTCAATTATACAATGGTTAAAAATATTATCATCATTTATATTATAAGAAGGATGTTTTGCTCTTCTGTTTGCCCCATAATGAAGACAACATTCATTATTTTTGAAAAGACAGATAACTGATACAAAAGCTGATATATACTATACTAGTTATTAAAAGAAGATATTCACATATTAGTTTTATTCTCTGACTGGATACATGAAAAATAAATCATTACAGTTTCTACACCATATAGCAAAATACTGAATACTCCTCTCTCTACAGGTAAAGAATTCATAGTACACTTTAGAGTTCAAATAAAACCAAAAGCAAAGTTCTTTTTAACTAAAGGAGTCAATAAAAATTTCCTAATTCCCTTTAATGTATGAGAATTAACAAGTAATGGAGCCCTGAGATTGTACTTAACATATGTGTGGTCTAAATTCTCCTTATAACTGCAGGTTCTCCAAACTAGTTGAAATGTTTAATATACAAGCAAGAGAAATTTGATGATTACCATGCTGACTATGGCTGAAGTTTACAATGCTCAACACTGCCTCATAAGCTGAAGAAGAGAGGTTCTCATTCAAAAGGTATGCTATATAGATTAGTTTAAAATGTAAAATAAACTTATGCAACATAAAAATGAACTACATAGCTGTTAAGACTGTATTTTTACAAGTGAGTGTATATGAGATGTTTTACATTACCTCTATACATGGCATTCTGCCAGAGAAGTTGGCTGAAGTGTAGCCATAAGTAACATTTGCTATTAGTTTAAGTCCAAGCTGTCTTGAATGCAGCACCCTTTGCAACACTCTGTTGCTTGCATTATCCTTCATAGACTTTTTAACCTAGGTTTGAATCAGAAAAATTCTGTAAAATTGTTATCTCATAAATGTTACAGGTGCATAATGCCATAACTGTCTACTTATGAGTCTCAGTTGTTTTAAGTATAATTCATATTAAAAAATAAAAATTAAGAAACCTTAAATTAGGTTTCATAATATCTACAAGGGATTGTGCCAGTTAATGAAAAAACCCAGGCAACAATAACACTTATAGTCTTATGAAGGGGAACCCCAACTTTTTACAACAAAATCAACAAATCACTGTACTGTACAGATTCACCTACCATTAATCTGGTTTCCAGTATTTCCTCCAGCATACGAGGTAGAATTCCCTTGCGGATATGTTCTTTAACAAATGCAATACCAGCTGGAGACACATTGATATCATTCTCCAAACGTTTCAACAGATGAGGACTAACTCTTAATTTTGTGCATCCAAATTTGAACGGGCCAGATCTATATCACAGAAAAAGATGCATTTAATAAGATCTCTGTTTGAGATACAGCTATAAATAAGAAACTTTGCAAACTCTGAGTTTTTCAGCAACAATGACTATAAAATTAATTTCAAACTACTACAACTCTTTATCCTCATAAAACATATTCCCACTTTTTCCTACCATTAGTATTTAGTCAAATACAATCTTTGAAACAAAGTAGCATAAGTGAAATATTCTGGAAATACAGCAAGGGCAAAATTCAATAATTGGATGGTGAAGAGCAAATGCAAAACAACAACATTTTAATGCCACTGATAGTACCCATTTGGGGCAGAAAACAATCTAATCATTACAAATGAGTTAACATACTGCCCAAGTTCTTCAATTCTCCCCAGGCATGTAGAGAAACAGTAATTGTACGCAATCATCATTGATGGATATAAACTCTGAAAGTCTAACACAATAACAGGATCTGTGTAGAATCTGCAAAAGAAATAAAAATGATGGTTTTATTTCATGTCCATTTCACTTATACATATTGAAGACATAAATATAAACTTTTAACAAATGTGATTACCTAGACATTGGTTCCATAATAAGAGGTAAACATTCAGGTGCTCTCATTCTTGCTCTCTGTTGAACACTTGGGGAGACTGGAACGAAGTTGTATGGTTTTGCCAAACGCAACATCATAGACTCTACTCGAAACTGGGAAAAAATCACATAACCAAATCAAATAATTTAATTTTTACATAGGAATGAAATGTAGATTATTTTTTTATTCAAATGTCTTGATGGCATTAGATGAATGTATGATGATTAACTGATTCGGACTCTTTTTAAACGAGCCACCAACAAAATAAATATTGCAGAAAAGACAAAGATCAAATTTTTTCTTAAATATAAATACAATTAGAACAGTTTATAGCGACATCACTTTTAATGATTTATTGTTATAACGATGGAATCTAATAGTCCTTTCTATATCCTATGTAACCAATATATTAAAAAAAAAATGCTTAGCACAATACAGCTTATTGCAACTTATCATATAAAAAGGCACGTTTTCATTACTATTTTGGAGAAATATATCAGCTACAATGTTCACTGTTCTTTTGTGTTATGTAACTGGGGGTTACTGACATCAATGGAAGGCCTATTTTCAAACTCTTTATTTATGTACATTGTTGTCTGTAACTAAGTGTTCTGTTGCTATAGCGCTATCTGTATCTTGTGGATTTTTATAGTTTGGTTTTCTTTTTTATTATCTACACTGCAAACATGAAACAGTCAAATAAAGCATCACTTTAAAGACGCTGCAAAAGATGATGTTGTTGTTTAGAGGGGACTAGACTGCACGGTCATCAGTCCCCTGTTGCAAGCAAAGCCAATGCGACGTATTGAAAGATAAAAAAGACGATCATTGAAACACAAAAAAGAGATAGCACAATGGGTACACAATGACAAGGAGCATTGAGGTCATGACACGCAAAGAAGAAAACTCAAAGAGTAAAGAAAGATAATTGGACTAAAAAGTTACAGCAGAATGTTGAGGCTGGCTGATCACGAGGATAATAAAGGATGAGCCAGCCACTCTGCACATTCTAAAACATACGAATAAAAGCAGGGTAGAAAACACAAAATAAGAAGGGTAAAACGTTGTGAGAGATGGGTGCCTGAGAGTTCAGGCTACGGAACCCACCGTTATATCAAATGGTAAAACCCAGCTGCACGGATAAAACGTAAAACACGATCAGCTGTAGCAGCGTTGTCACCCAGAATAAAAGGAAGTGCGGCTGGCAGGTCAAAGGACTGTCGTAAGTCAGCTAAAAGGGGACAGTCCACCAGGATGTGGACCACTGTCAATGAAGTGCCACAGCGACACTGTGGAGGATCCTCCCGTCGAAGTAGATGGCCATGTGTCATCCACGTGTGACCAATACGCAGACGACAAAGGACGACTGACTCCTTCCGAGAGGCCCTCAGGGAGGACATCCACGGAGCTGTAGAACGCTTCACTGCAAGGAGCTTATTTGGGGCAGGTGAGTCAACCCACTCAGTGTTCCAAAGCCCAAGTACTTTCCGGTGGAACTCTAATCGGAGGTCCCTCTCTTGAACGCCCATTTCTAAGAGGCTGGAAGTAATTGCCTGCTTAGCCAGTCGATCTACGCGTTCGTTCCCCGGAATTCCAACGTGTCCAGGGGTCCAAACGAAGGCCACAGTGCGGCCAGACTGGACGAGAAGGTTAATAGAGTCCTGGATGGACCGCACCAGGGGGTGTTTTGGAAAGCACTGGTCAAGAGTTTGCAAGCCGCCCAGGGAGTCACTGCAGATAACATACGACTTCCCGGGACAGGCTATAAGGTGCTCAAGTGCTCGACAGATAGCGATCAGCTCCGCAGTGAATATACTACTCCCACAGGGTAAGGCGTGTTGTTCAATGTCCTCATTATGGGTGTAGGCATACCCACAACGGCCACCAACGAGAGACCCATCTGTGTATACAACTTCAGCGCCGTGGAAAGAACTCAGTATCGCCTGAAATTGGCGGCGGAGAGTCAACGGTGCAACAGAGGTTTTACACTCACGGGACAAGTCTAACCGAAGCTGCGGACGTGGTACAGACCAAGGAGGAGCACGGGAAGAGTAGTGAAAAGCGGGAGGAAGAGGAAGGGATTCAAGTGAAGAGAGAAGGGATCGAACACGGACCGCAATCGGGAGACCCGACCTTGGCCGCCGTCGTGGGAAAGGGAGGACAACATCCGGAAAGAGAAGCCTGTAATTTGGATGGTGGGGTAAGGCGTGTACATGGGCAGCATAAGAAGCTAGTAAGCGCTGCCGGCGGAAACGCAGGGGTGGAACCCCTACTTCGGCTAGCAGACTTGTCACCGGGCTCGTGCGAAAGGCCCCTGTCGCCAAACGGACACCACTATGGAGGACAGGGTCCAATACCTGCAGTGCTGATGGCGCTGCAGAGTCATACACGATACTCCTGTAGTCCAGGCGCGATTGTATGAGGGCTTTGTATAGCTGGAGAGGTGTTGGGCGTGATGCTCCCCAAGCCGTGTGGCCAAGACAGCGGAGGATATTCAGATGTTTCCAGCATTTCTGTCGCAGCTGTTGGAGGTGCGGCTGCCAAGTCAGCCGGGCATCAAAGACCATACCGAGGAAGCGGTGCGTTTCTTCAACACGAAGACGTTCATTACCTAGGTACAGCTCTGGATCGAGGTGAAGTGCCCGACGACGACAGAAGTGCATTACTCGGGTCTTAGAACCTGAGAAATGGAAACCGTGGGCTGAGGCCCATGACTCTGCCTTTCTAATGGCTCCCTGCAGCCGCCGTTCAGCGACACCAATAGTAGCGTAGCAGAAATAAAGGCAAAAATCATCCGCAAATAGGGAGGAGGAAACTGATGACCCAACCACAGCTGCTAGACCATTGATTGCAATCAGGAAGAGGGGAACACTGAGAACAGAGCCCTGCGGTACACCATTCTCCTGGATATGGGGAGAGCTGAGACAGGTGCCTACACGAACCTGGAAAGAGCGGAGCGATAAAAAGTTCTGTACAAAAATGGGAAGGGAGCCCCTCAGGCCCCAGCCGTGCAGTGTGGCCAAAATATGGTGGCACCACGTTGTATCATACGTCTTTCGCAGATCGAAGAAGACCGCAACAAGGTGTTCGCGCCTGGTGAAGGCAGTGCGAATAGCCGATTCCAGCGAGACGAGATTGTCAATGGCGGAACGGCCTCGACGAAATCCACCTTGTTGCGGGGCTAGAAATTCCCTGTCTTCAAGGAGCCACATCAGCCGCCGACTCACCATTCGTTCGAGTAGCTTGCAGAGCACATTGGTAAGGCTGATTGGGCGATAACTGTCAGCCACCAATGGATCTGCTCCAGGTTTCAACACCGGGATCACGGTGCTTTCCCGCCACTGTGATGGGAAAACCCCATCTGCCCAGATACGGTTGAACAGGGACAGAAGGTGGCGGTGAAACTCAGCTGAAAGGTGACGGAGGAACTGACTGTGTATCCGATCTGGTCCCGGAGATGTATCGGGGCACGCAGCCAGAGCGGTTTCAAGCTCCCACTCGCTAAACGGGGCGTTGTAAAGTTCCTGGCGGCGTGTGCGGAATGACAACTGCTGCCGCTCGACCCTCTCTTTGAAGGTGCGGAAGTCTGCACTGTATGTTTCAGTTGCAGAGCAACGGGCATAGTGATCTGCCATGCACTCAGCTATGGCTTGTGGGTCAGTGCAGAGAGCACCCTGAATGGTGAGCGATGGGATTCCAGGCGGTGGGTGATATCTGAAGAGGCGCCGTACTTGGGTCCAGACCCGAGAAGGGGAGGCGCGAGAGCCGATAGAGGCTACAAACGTCTCCCAGGAATCCTCCTTACTCTGCCGAATCAATCGCCAAGCCCGTGCAAGGAGACGTTTAAAGGCAATGAGGTTCTCTAGAGAAGGGTGTCGCCGGTGTCACTGGAGCGCACGCCGACGTTCCCGAATGGCCTCAGCGATCTCCTGTGTCCACCAAGGGACCGACTTACGTCAAAGGTAAGCGGATGCGGTTGGAACAGTTTTCTCGGCGGCGGAAACTATGGCCTTTGTGACTTGCTGGACAGTCACTTCAATGTCAGCCGAAAGTGGAGTCGTAACCACCGCAGCTGAAGCATATGCCGGCCAGTCAGCCCTATGAAGTGACCAATGAGGCAGCCGGTTTGCGGCTTGAGTCTCTGGGAGCGACAGAAAGATGGGAAAATGGTCGCTGCCACAGAGATCATCATGCGCAGTCCAATTCAGATGAGGGAGAAGACTCGGGCTACAAATAGACAGGTCGATGGCCGAGTATGTGCCATGAGCTACGCTGAAGTGTGTCGGAGCACCCGTGTTCAGAAGGCAAAGGTTCTGCTGTGTCAGGAGCATCTCCACATCCCTACCACGCGCCGAAGTCTGCGTCCCACCCCACATCGGGTGGTGGGCATTAAAATCCCCCAAAAGGAGAAACGGTGGGGGAAGTTGAGAGATCAAGGCACCAAGGTCAGCAAGACAAACAATCTCATCTGGCGGGAGGTAGAGGGAACAGATCGTTAGTTCCTGCCTTGCTCTGATCCTAACAGCCACTGCCTCGAGATTCGTGGTGAGGGGCACAGCTGTACTCGGGACAGTGGCAAGGATATAGAGGCACACACCTCCAGAGACCCTGTCACAGAAGGGACGATTTTTAAAAAAGCCCCGGTAGCCACGTAGGGCAGGGGTCTTCTGGACAGGAAACCACATTTCCTGTAACGCTATGCAGAGCAAAGGGAGTTGGCACATTAGCTGTTGCAGCTCAGCCAGGTGGTGGAAAAAACCGCCGCAATTCCACTGGAGAATTTGATGGTGCATGACTTTAAAGGCCCTGATGCAAAGTATAAATAATACTATTGCATGGGTTCATCTGCTGCCGCCGATTTGGAGCATTCAGAATCCAGGATCATGCGTTCTGGAGAGGCAATAAGTGCAAGATCCTCACGTGACGCGAGGATCTGTACCTCATCGTCCGATGCAGAAGATGAGGTGGCAGGTGGCTGTAGAGCCACCGAAGACTCTTTAGTCTTCTTTTTCCGTCCCTCTCGCTGGCCCTTAGGTTTGCAGGGCCGGGAGGGCTTCTCTATAGTGGCGTCAGTGGTAGAGGAAGAGCGGGAAGCCCTTCTACCAACAGGTTTGGGATCCTTCCGCCATCGGCTGGGATCCGCTGGATCACTAAGAGAAGCCTCGGAAGGGAGTGCCCCAAGGGACCCCTTCCGAGAGAGGGGAGCCGGAGGAGGCTGCTCCTTCTCCAGCTGGGAGGTGGGGACTGGTGTCCCCGATGTTAGTGGTAGAGTGGCCTCCTCAGGTGGTAGTGGGGGGGCAGTGAGAGGAGTGCCCCCGACCTTGACGGAGGCAGATGAGCTTTGATGGCCCTTTGGGCCCACAGATGGTTGTTGCAAGGTAGATAACCGAAGAGGTGGTAATGATGCAACAGCAGCAAAAGACGTTGTCATAGAAACCGGGTGAAGCCGTTCATATTTTTTACGCGCCTCGGTATGTGTCAGTCGATCCAGGGTCTTTATTTCCATAATCTTCCGCTCTTTGCGGAGCACAGTACAGTCTGGAGAACAGGGTGGATGTTGCTGCCCACAGTTTACACAGATAGGTGGAGGAGTACACGGAGCGTCCGGGTGTGATGGACGCCCGCATTCCCTACATGTGGGGCTGGAGTTACACCTGGAGGACATATGTCCGAATTTCCAGCATTTAAAGCAGCGCATAGGGGGAGGAATATAAGGCTTTACATCACACTGGTAGACCATAACCTTGACCTTTTCGGGCAATGTATCGCCGTCAAAGGCCAAGATGAAAGCACCGGTGGCTACCCTATTATCCTTCGAACCCCTATGCACGCGCCGGACGAAGTGGACACCCCGTCGCTCTAAGTTGGCGCATAGCTCGTCATCCGACTGTAAAAGAAGGTCTCTGTGGTAGATAAGTCCCTGGATCATGTTGAGCGATTTGTGGGGTGTTATACTGACCGGAACGTCACCCAGCTTATCGCAAGCAAGTAATGCTTTCGATTGGGCGGATGACGCTGTTTCGTTCAGTACCGAACCGCTCCTCATTTTTGACATACCCGAGACTTCACCAAACTTATCTTCAAGGTGTTCAACGAAGAAAAGTGGTTTCGTTGACATGAAGGTTTCCCCATCCGTTCTACTGCAAACGAGATACTTCGGAGAGTAAGACTCATCCCTACCTTTAGCCCGCCGTTCCTCCCAAGGGGTGGCCAGGGAAGGGAACGTTCGGGGATCATACGTCGCTGCATTATAAGCAACTCTTCCTCTCTTAGAGACGGCGTTTTTGCGACCGCCCACACTATTTATTGCTCATTTCATGTCTGTCCCATGAGCAGCTAGGGAACTAAAGGTCCACCCAGGCAGAGCCCCGCTTGCCTGGGTAAGCCTTATACAACTGAGGTGCGGCAGGTTCCTCAGAGGTTGCTCGCTAGTGGCTGTTCAACCTCAACAGCCATGCATCTCCTCGGCACGTAGCACACCTTGAGATTGAGGGGTTTTTATAGAGGTTTGTACCGTCCTCGCGACCTGGGCGATTAAGCCAAGATCCCCGGGCTCTGAAACGTACAACGTTCCACCGTCGCGCCGAACGATGGTCGTTGAGGCACCCACAGAGCTTACGGTGTAGTGGACTGTTGGCGCGACACAGCCCACAGCTCAGGACCCCGGGTTCGCCAAACCCGTACTCAGCAAATTAATGCTGAGCCCCTGAGGGGGCTGCAAAAGAAAGGGAAGCATTTAACACTGGAGAAATGTCACACATTAGAGCATAATTGCTCTAGAAATTGTCTGGTGGACAATATTTCTCAAAAATAGACCTGGCAGAAGCATACTTACAACTGCCATGAGATTAGGAGTCGCAAAGCAAACTGGTAGTCAACGCCCGATTTGGACTCAATCAATACTTAAGTCTTGCCTTAGGGGTTGCAAGTGCACCAGCTATTTTCCAACTCTTTTTAGAGGAACTTACACACCTGCTTCCCGGAAGTATCAACTATTTGGATGACATTGTTGTCACTGGGTGCAATAATGAGGAACATGTGAACAATTTGTGAATCTTATTCTCTGTGTTACAAGACAAGGGACTCAAATGCAATCTCCAAAAGTGCTAATTTTTTCAGCCAACTACTGAGTATCTCAGATTGGAGTTATTGGGACGAGGTGTCTCCGCAATTACGGACCACGTGCGTGCCATGGCAGCGTTGCTACACCCTACGTCTGTTAAGGAAAAATTGCATATTATCACAAATTTATTCTGGGGGCCTCCACTCTTTCGTGTCCTATGATTTGTTATGGAAAGGTGCCAAATTCAAGTGGTCCCCCGCGTGTAAGGCTGCCTTTCTGTCACTTCAGAACAAATTACTTTCTGCCCCATGTTTAATTACGTTCCACCCTGGTGAGCACTTGGTTTTGGTGATGGACCCGTCTCAGTACAGGGTGGGTGCTGTTCTTTTGGACTGATTCCCTGATGGCTCCGAGTGTACCATCACATTCGCCTCTAAAATGCTTACACCAGCCCATTCAAAGTACTCTTAAATAGAAAAAGAACCTCTGGCAACTGTGTATGCTCTTAAGAAATTCTACGTCTTCCTGTACAGTACGAAATTTCATCTAGTAACAGATAAGCCTTTGGTGTCCCTTTTCAACCCCTCGGCCCCACTACCAGACAAAGCTACATGCAGGCTTCAGTGTTGGCCATTGTTTCTTTCTCGTTTTTACTATGAGATCCATTTCTGTCCTACAGGGAAGCATGCAAATGCTGATGCATTGTCCCTTCTGCCGATTGGACCAGATGCTGCTTTTCATCATGATGAACTTCTGTGCTTCCACACTGATGATGATGCGCAGCAAACGGTTGAGGGATTCCCCCTCACGTCTGACCGCCTTACTGCAGCAGTGGTGTCAGATCTGGTGTTGCATCAAGTAGTGCATTATTTTCAATATGGGTGGCCGGAGTATCCTCCTTGATGGGCTTCCGATCCCTTCCACAACTATTTCTCCTTCCAATATCAGCTGGCCATGCGCGACAGAGTGCTTTTGCTGCAGCTGGCAAATTCTCTGCCACGAGTAGTGATTCCTAGTGCTCTCCAGTGTGAGGTTCTTTGTCTCTTGCACGCAGAACACTGGGGCACCATCCGTACTAAAGCAATGGCACGGCATCATGTTTTCTGGCTAGGTCTGGACACTGACGTACGATTAGTAAGTGCATGTGAGACATGTGCCACACAGCAGACACCCCCCCCCCCCCCCCCCGTGATTCGCTTACACCATGGTCTCAATTGGCCTCAACCTGGGAACGCGTACATGTGTACTACGCAGGAGCCTTTTTGACCTTGTACTGGCTCCTTGTTGTGGACGTGTATTCAAAGTTTCCTTTTGTTGCACGCTGCACACCCCTACTTCCTGTGTGACAACTGCAGCACTCTCGAAGATCTTCGCTATGGAAGGGCTTCTTGTTACCCTGGTTACAGACACTGGACCACAATTTACATCTAATGAATTAACAGAGTTTTGTGCCCAATGGGATATATGCCATGTCCTGGCCCCACCTTTCCACCCACAGTCTAATGGGTAGATTGAGAGAATGGTGCGAACTTTTAAAAATCAGATGCACAAATATATCTAGTCTTCCTCAACCGATGTTGCATTAGACAGGTTCTTGGCTTCATATTGCTTCACTCCACTAGGTGATAAGAGCCCAGGGGAATTGCTACATGGGCGGCAACCCCACACCACATTTCACTTGCTAGTTCCTCCATCACAGGTGCAGTGAGAGCACCCCCGTCATAGGTTCCAGGCGGGGGTTATGGTTTGGGCCAGAATGTATAGTAGGCACCACAAATGGACACCAGCATCTGTCACTCGCAGCGAAGGCCACCGTCTCTGCATCCTTCGTACGCCAGACGGTGAAATTACCAGTCATCTCGGGCAACTCCTCCCACGAATTCCTGCTTGGTCACCGAACTCCGGGAAGCAGTGTGACACAGGCAGATTTCAACTCGACACCAGTAGTTGAGCAGCCTGATCCATCAGATGTCAGTGCAAATCCTGAGCGAGGCACCCGGGGGGAGTCAATTCCACCCTCGTCAGATAGTCTGTCATCCACCTGTCCACCTAGCTGCCATCTACACAGTCACCTTCAGCCCCGGCCTCCCAGCCACAGAAATCGATCACATCACCACCAATCATCTCCTGCTGGAAACTGTCGCAGCAAGCAACATGTCACAATCACCTACCGCAGCCATATCCAGTGCTTCAGCCTCGGTGTTTGTAAAACAGTGGTAGTGATAGTGGCTGTGAGCAAATGGACATTCAGTGTTGTGAACACCGGCTCCTCGAATGGGAGAGGTGTGACATGTCTGCACTCCATGTAATAAAAAATGGCACCAAGACTACTGCAACAGACTGCCGCCTGGTGCGCCACGGGTGCTGCATGCACAAAGCACGCTCTATATGAGAAGGTAAACACACGCGGCACAACACTTTGGCAGCGTGAAGTGTGAATTTAACCAAGCGTGTTATGATTTTGTGGGTTAGAGTCAACATAGCAATGAGCAATCAATCATCATTGAGTAAAAATACTACAGGCAGGGCCACACAAAGACTCATTAAATGTAGAACAGACAAATTCTGTCTGTGTCCCATCTGTTGTCACTAAACACATTTAACAATAGCGAACAGTCAGAGTGATTGTGTTTTCAAAAACCAAACAATTTAGCAAATAAATATGCTAATGATGAAAAAAAGAAATGAAAACCGAGAGCAAAAACCCCCACAAAGTTCCTAAAAAAGAAAGATCTGGAAGACTGAAATCATAACATGAGCAACCGGGAAGAGAAGATGCTATCTTTTTTCCTTCAGTTGAAAGTTTGAAGCCAGTATAAACATCAAGTCTTTTCAGTCTCTCCTTCGATCTATCAAATTGTTATAGTGAAACTTTGATTTTACATTCCTCAATTTTATGTTTTTCGTGATTCTATGACATAAATTTGTAGCCTCTGAGAAAACCCCATACGATCAATGTTAAAAAAACACAGATTTTAAATTTTTCCCTAGTGAGGGGCACCTCAATTCTACTTTATTACTTGCGGCCTGGCTAGATTTCATTCTGTTTTATTCCTACTGACATTTGGTGTGACTGAAAGAGTTAAAAGTGGCACAAAAGACCGACAGTTCACACCACCTTTGGTGAGTTAAGGGGTACACAAAGATACACCATGAATGATATTGGTACGCTCTGTAGTAATGGTCTAGAGCAGCAGCCATCTAGTGGCAGAAGGAAAAAGTAGCAGATGCATTATACGAGGTGAATAACGGCATGCACATTAGACAGGGATAACTCAGGTATGCTCACAAGGAGATACTGCAGTAAACTTTCTAAACATCATGTTTCATGTGATTACATCTTTTGTTTTATTTTAGTATACCAGGAAAGAGAAACTGGAAATAATTAGACTGTAAGATAGTCGGGTAATCAAATGAGAAAATTACAAGGTATGAACTTAATGTTAGCTAAACAATAAATTGAAATAAGACCTGCAGAAACATAAAACCACCTAGCATCTTAAAGCTTAATTTATTTTGCAAGTACAGTTTGTAATCAAATAGACAGGAATGTTATGTTTTTTTGCAACAGAAAACTACAATGTGTGGTACTCTTTTATTATTTATTTTCAATAGGCAACATTTTAAATAAAAGACAAAATTTTATACATTTTGCTACACCACAAAGGTGATGTGATACAGACGCAAAATTTAACCGACAGGAAGAAGATGCTGTGATATGCAAATGATTAGCTTTTCAGAGCATTCACACGAGGCTGACGCTGGTGGCGACACCTACAATGTGCTGACATGAGGAAAGCTTCCAACTGATTTCTCATACACAAACAGAAGTTGACCGGCGTTGCCTGGTGAAACGTCGTTGTGATGCACATTCTCCAGATCTCTCACCAATTGAAAATGTCTGGTCAACAGTGGACAACAACTGGCTCATCACAATACGCCAGTCACTACTCTTGATGAAGCTGCATGGGCATCTGTACCTGTACACGCCAACCAAGATCTGTTTGACTCAATGTCCAGGCGTATCAAGGCCGTTATTAGGGCAAGAGTTGGTTGTTCTGGATACTGATTTTTCAGGATCTATGCACCCAAATTGCGTGAAATTGTAATCACATGTCAGTTCTAGTATATTTGTCCAATGAATACCTGTTCATCATCTGCATTTCTTCATAGGGTAGCAATTTTAATGGCCAGTAGTGTATAAACAAACTACTCTGACTCAAACATTAAACAGATAGTGAACAGCAGAATACAGATTATTGAAAGTTCATTTTAGTAGACAGTTGTGTGTGTTTGTGAGTAGGTACAGCAGGCGAAAAATCTTGTTTCAGACATGAACTATAATCTGAACCCCAAGTGTTTTAGTAAGAAAAATAGATGCATATATTACAACATGTTGACTCCAATGTAGGGACAGATGTACAGTTAATTTGGAATTCCAAGAATGTTTTTAAATACTATTGTGAGGAAACTTTAAAACATTGAGAAGAACTTCCACCATTGCAGATTTTCTTTTTCTGAGAAGAGGAAATCAACGTAGTCATCACCACTTAAGTTAGAATCAGTTCTCATGACATGATTCAAGCAAGCCTGCATGGTAAATGTTGCATAGACAGCACTATCATGACAGAAAAGGCCCTACATATTACTGGCCAGTTTGGAATTGTAAATTTCTGAGCATCCAGTGGATGGAAAGATCTCTCAAAACACCTGTTTTCATATATGATTTGCAGTTGTAGCATGTCACAGAATAGCTTAATTACCTTGTACCCAGATACCAATTTCAGTTTTTGACAAGTTTTTCTTGTTGTCACACATCTGTGATTTTTAGGAACAGGTGTATTTCATTAGCAGAAATTGTTGTATAAACATTGGGCAGTGGCAGTCTCGGCAGCATTTTCCTATCGCTCATGGGCTGGCAATGCATCACATTTCGCTTAGCCAATGGTATGCTACCTTCCTGTAACCAATAACTGGCAAGAAAAGATAGAATGAATATATAGCTGCAGAAATTGAAGCAATTGTCTGGTTTGGTGTGTTTAGCCATGCATATTTACGATTGTGTGTTGTAGTTTTGTGTAATTATGGTTTATGGCTGCCCATTCCATTAAATTGATTCAGTTAAGTGAAGTGTTATTACTTTTTATAATGGAAAATGATCCACTTAAAAGCCACTTTTAATTAGAAAATGCTAGTTATTTTTAACTTTTTTTGTGCGCAGCCAAAATCTCATATTTCATCACACTTTTCTTCATGTCTCATTCCGTGCATAGAACAAATAGCTGGCTCACTCCACTTCATTCCCATTATTCCTCATGGAGAGCATTACCAACATTTCTGCGCCAAATACAAAAGGATGTGATTGGCCCTTTTCTAGACTTGCAATTAATTTCATTTAGGTAAACTGATTTTATGCACTGCAGGCCTAGTGGAGAGGGTTATGATGTCTAATCATATATGGTACACCAGTTACACATGTTTACATGTTTTTGCTTGTATTTTGGGGGTTAACACGTTTTCCTCAATTTTGCATTTCCCTCAATTTCGTTTTTTAAGTAGAATAGGCAACTGCTCTGTAATTTATGGCATGCTGTGAAATAATACAAATTTAAAGAATAACTTAAAAAAAAAAAAACACCTCAATCAAATGAGTGACGAAATCAGAGAAGGGGCTATACCACTAAATCAGCTTTGAGAAAAATGAAGTCATATTAGACTAAGTACAAAATACATAAACAATGATTATTTTTGTGAACCAATGCCTTATTTACTCTTAAACTAATTGATTGTAGTTGGAAAATTGTCAAGGACCAAATTTATATGAATAACAATTTACAAAGGTAAGCTACTATTGACGTTCAAAATATTAGGTTATACAAATTTGGAGGCTAGAAAACAAAAAATTATGAACATATTTTGGGAAGCACAAATAAAAAGCAGTTTTGCAAAAGTAAGCTACCAGTCATGCTTAACATATTTTAATTTAGTCTTTTACCTGAGAGCCTCGAGAAAGAACTTCATAAAACTGTATTCCAAACAATCTTGCTAACTCGCATGTCCGACCAATGAGATCAAGCTGATCCAGCATTTTTATAATCCCATTAACTCTGGTCACATAATGTTCTACTGTCATCCACCTGCACACAAAATTTAATTGTTAGAAGTGTTATATTACTCTACATAAAATAATGGCACAGTAAATAGTGCAAATATCAAGTTGAAATTTCATGAAACTAATGATGAAAGACAAGCAGTGGCAAAGAAAGGCAACAAATTTCTTATACTTGGGAATAAAGATATTATTCACTGAAAAACAAGAGACATAGAATCATCAAAAGGTGCAGATGAAAAAGACAGAGATGACTTGTTTGCTAGCTTTTGGATTAACTTTCCTCAAGCAAAAGTATGGAACACACACACACACACACACACACACACACACACACACACACACACACACACACACACACACACGTGTGTGTGTGTGAGAGAGAGAGAGAGAGAGAGAGAGAGAGAGAGAGAGAGAGAGAGAGAGAGAGAGAGCATGTGAATGTATGTATTTATGCTTTCTTACACCTGGCTGAAGAAGGTTGATTCAAAAGCTGGCAAACAAGTCTTTTCTGCCCATTTTATGCGCAGCTGTTGACGATCCAACACCTCTAGTTTTCACTACATGGTCTCTATTTCTTCCAAGTGTAATTTTTTTAACCCAAACTTTCGAATACAACTGTAAAATCTTCTGAAGCTACTTTCTCACTAAGGGATTTATCACGGAGATTTGTGGCTGGTACATGTAGCTGATAAGGTGTGGCACAAGTTGCAAGATCCTGTGACATCAACACTAGAATTCTGAGAAATACTTAGTTCTGGCACATGTGCCTGTATCCATTCACCGAGCGAAAACATGGCAAAAATTGCAGATAAATTTTCTCCTGCACATGTGCAGTTCACAAACAGAATCACAGTCTTGTATCTTGGGTACAAGTGACCAGTTGTGTACATTCCATATTCATTGTATATCTAACCTTGTTTTGTAAAATATAATAATGGAAAGTCCAGGTTGGAATAAATAATATAGTGAGGACAGTTTACTACTCACCGCAAAGACGTGGCGACGAGCTGCGACAGGCACATACAAAAGACACACACATACAACACATTCAGCTATCGGCCATGGCCTTCTTCAGAAATAGAGCACTCACGCAATCACACAGGCCCACAACACAGTCATACAACCATCACCTCCGACTGCAGTCGGAGGTGATGGTTGTATGACTGTGTTGTGGGCCTGTGTGATTGCGTGAGTGCTCTATTTCTGAAGAAGGCCATGGCCGATAGCTGAATGTGTTGTATGTGTGTGTCTTTTGTATGTGCCTGTCGCAGCTCGTCGCCACGTCTTTGCGGTGAGTAGTAAACTGTCCTCACTATATTATTTATTCTAACCTTGTTTTGTGTTTGTTTGTGAAACTGGAGTGGTTAAAGAATCATACCATGGAGATTATTGAGGGATTCTGGAAAATGCCCTTGTTGTGGGACTCCACATCCCCAGATTATAAGAATCACAATGTGAAATATGATAAAATGCGCCAATTAGCTTCATTATTTGGCTTGGCTGATAAGCTCCATAACCTGTGGTAACAATTCCTTCAGGAATTTAACAAAACATCATCATCGAAGACGTCTGGATCAGTAAAAGAAGAGGTTTAGGTATCAAAATGATACGCAAACAGTCCAATTCTATTTCTAAAAGATGTGAACAGACCAAGAATGAATTTATCCATGTTTGCAGTAAGTTAGTGCATATTTATTTTTCATCATTATTACAAATATTTATTTACATAAGAATGAAGAATGTTTATTGTGTTGTTTATATTAGTTAATGGGCATTTTTGATAAAATTGATAGTTCAGTGATAATTATCTTTGACACTAAGGAGACAAATATTGCTACTCCACTTGTTGCTGTTGTTGTTGTTTGATGTAGGGGACTAAACAGCTCGGTCATCAGTCCCCCGCTCCGAACGAAGTGCCAAAAACCAAAATACAGAACACGTAGAGAGAAAAAGCCACAAATTGGACAGAGCTACACTGTGCAAGTTGCTAACACATAAAGAAAGGACACACATGAGGAGAATACCGAGTCACAAACTGAACAAAAACTGGAAAGGAGGATATCTTGGCTGGTGATTGCAAAGACAATAAAGGATGAGCCTGCCATCCTGCACACATTAAAATCGACAGACAATCTGTACGAAGTCAGAAAAACATTTAAGAGTGGTGGAGAGTTGGGGACCTGCCACTTCACGTGAGGGTACCCACCACTGAATAGAATGGTAAAAGCCTGCTGCACAAATAAAATGTAAAACACTGTTAGCCATTGAGGCATCGTCTCTAAGAATTAAAGGTAGTGCAGCAGGCAGATTAAAAGACTGAGGCAGTGTGGCTAAAAGTGGACAATCCAACAAAAGGTGGTACACTGTCTGAAGGGCGCCACACCGGCACTCTGGCGGGTCCTCTCTACGAAGAAGATAGCCATGCGTGAACCAGGTATGGCCAATACGCAGGTGACAAAGGACGATGGACTCCTTGCGAGAGGCCCATAAGGAGGACTTCCATGCAGCCACAGAGGGCTTTATCGCACGAAGCTTGTTGGGCGTGCTCAAAGGAGACCACTCTGACTCCGAAGCAGCAAAGACCTTGCGGCGTAACCCCAATTTGATATCTGTCTCTGGGGTACCAACATTGTGAACTGCCAGAAGTAGTGAGCGTGAAGATGGAGCTTTGTATCGATCTCACCACAGGATGGGTAGGGAAACACTGGTAAAGGGCTTGTAGGCCACCCACGGAGTCACTGCAGATGACAAACGACTTCCTGCGGCACCACTTAAGGTGGTCAAGAGCACGTGATATTGAGACCAGTTGTGCAGTGACAAATGCTACAGCCAGGAGGCAAGGAGTGTTGTTTAGTGTGGTCACCTTGCAGGAAGGCATACCCAAGGACATATGTACCAAGGGGGCGAATGGGGTTGGTAGGAGAGAGCAGGAGGGAGAGGGAGTAACTAAACAGAGGCAAGGAGGGTACGAACAGGGACTGCGATTGGTAGACCCGACCTGGGCTGGTGACTTGGTATGGGAGGTGCAGCAGCTGGAAAGATGAGCCCACAATTTGGATGGTGTGGCGAAGCATGGACATGGGCCACATATGAGAGAAACAGTTGTGGTGACAAAACTCCAAAGGAAGGATCCCAGCGTCGGCAAGTATGTTTAGTACAGGGCTTGTACGGAAAGCCCTCATTGAGAGCCGGACACCTCTGTGAAGGATAGGGTCAAGAAGCTGCAATGCTGAGGGAGCTGCAGAACCATAAACCAAGCTCCCATAGTCGAGCTGTGACTGTACAAGAGCTTTATAGAGCTGCAGTAGTGTTGGACATGCGACTCCACAAACAGTGTGGCTAAGGCAGTGTAAGATGTTCTGGTATCACAAGCACTTTTGTTTAAGCTGGTGGAGATGCGGCACCCAAGTGAGCCGGCCATTGAAGAGCATGCCGAGAAAGCAACGCATCTTTCCGACATGAAACAGTTGACCACCCAAGAAGAGCTCTGGATCTAATTGAAGAGTCCGACGATGACAAAAGTGCACGACTCGAGTCTTAGATGCCGAGAACTGGAATCCACGCACTGAGGCCCCTGAGTGTGCTTTGTTAAGGCGCTTTGAAGGCGCCTTTTAGTAACGCTCATGCTTGTGGAGCTATAATAAGGCAAAAGTTATCAGCAAATAGGGAGCAGCATACCAATGAGCCTACTGCAGCTGCAATACCGTTTATTGCCACCAAAAACAGGGAGACACTGAGAACGGTGCCCTGTGGGACACCATTCTTCCGAGTGTGAGTGGAACTTTAACAAGTGCCGACCCTAACATGAAAGGTGCGGAGGGATAGAAAGTTTTGGAGAAAGGTCGGAAGAGCACCCCGTAGACCCCATTTGTGTAGTGTCACCAGTATGTGGTGACGCCAGGCCATGTTGTATGCCTTCTGAAGGTTGACGAGGCGACGGCGACAAGGTGCTCATGCCGAGCAAAAGCTACACGAATGGCTGACTCTAGTGACACAAGGTTATCGATTGCGGAGCGACCCTGACGGAAGACCCCTGTTGCTGAGCCAACACTCTCCTATCTTCCAGGATACACATGAGCCAATGACTCACCATACGTTCGAGAAGCTTGGAGAGAATGTTGGTGAGGCTAATCGGGTGGTAACTATTTGCCACCTGCAGATTGGCACCAGGTTTTAACACTGAGACAATGATATTTTCCCACCATTGTGATGGAAAAAGACCTTAAGCCCAGACACGATTCAACAAAGCGAGTAGTTGAAGTCACGATTCTGCTGACAGGTGACGAAGAAATTGGTTGTGAACGCGGTCTGGTCCAGGGGACGTATCAGGGCATCCAGCAATGGCACTTTCGAACTCCCACACACTAAATGGAGTGTTGTATGTCTCCTGGCGGCACGTACAGAACGATAACGTCTGCCTCTTAGCTCGCTCTTTAAGGGAGCGGAATTGTGGGCTATAGGCTGCCGTCGCAGAACAACGTTTGAAATGTTCTGCCATGTGCTCTGCGATAGCGGTGGGGTCAGTGCATAGAGTACCCTGCAATTGGAGACAGGGGATGCCGGATGGTGGGCGGTGTCCAAATATATGTCGCACTTGCAACCACACTTGAGATGGGGAGGCACGAGAACCTATGGTAGCAACGTACCGCTCCCAAGAGTCCTGCTTACTCTAACGCATTACACACCGAGCTCGAGCCTGAAGACGCTTAAAGGCGATCAGGTGTTCTATCGAAGGGTGACGTCGGTGGCGCTGGAGTACTCCCGGATTGCCTCCCCGATTTCTGGATTCCACCAAGGCACCGACTTTCGACTGAGCAAGCCACGAGAACTTGGGACTCTGGCCTCAGCAGCATAAACGATGGACACAGTTATTTGGTGAACCACCATATCTGTGGGAAGTGGAACAGCTACCACAGCAGCCGAGGTGAAGGCTGGGCAATCTGCTCTGCTGAGTGCCCATTGGAATGGTGATAAGCAGGTTTAAACTGAGGCGGAGAGAGGAGAATAGGGAAGAGGTCACTACCACATAAATCATCATATACCTTCCAGCTGAGATGGGGGAGAAGGCTCGGACTGCAAATGGAGATGTCAACAGCTGAGTAGGTGCTGTTTACCACGCTGAAGAGTGTGGGTGCACCTGTGTTCAAGACACAGACGTCCTGCTGTGGCAGTACAATCTCAACATCCCTACCACGGTGGGAGACCTCAGTTCCACCCCACAAAGTGTGGTGGGCATTGAAGTCCCCCAGGAGGAGGAATGGTGGGGGCAGTTGGTCAACCAAGGCAGCAAGGTCAGTGGGGGAGACGACCTCATCCGGGGAGAGGTAGAGATAACAGATGGTAAGTTCCCTCATTGTCCGGATTCTGACAGCCACTGCCTCAAGGGCTGTGTGGAGAGGCACGGGGGCACTGGGGACAGTAGAAAGGACGTAAACACAGACACCACCGGAGACTGTTGTAAACAGAATGGTTCTTATAGTAGCCCCGAAGGGCAGGGGTCTGCTGGAAACCATGTTTCCTGTAATGCCAAACAGAGCACAGGGAATCGGCACAACTGCTGCAGCTCAGGTAGATGATTAGAAAACCCTCCGCAATTCCATTGAAGAATTTGCTCAATTCCTTGCTGGAAGGCCATGATGTAAGACAGAAGATCGTCAGTCCAAACATTTGCGGTGTTTTAGGTGTTGCACATCTACATCATCTAGGAGCATTGGCTCAAGCATCTTAGTAAGGGCCAGATCCTTGGGAGACGCGAAGATCTCCACCTCATCTTCTGAGACAGATTATGTAGGTATCTGTGACTTTGAAGTCACTGAGGAGTCTTTCTTTTTGGGCTTTTTCTTTATAGCCTCTTGCTGCCCTTTCAGTTTTAAGGGCTGGGAGGACTTCTCACAAGTGGTTTCAGGGTCCGATATCGATCGGGAAGCCTGTCAACTGGGGGCGGGTGGATCCTGCAGCCTCTGGCTGGGATCCTCCAATCCACTCGTGGAAGCCTCGGGAGGAGGTGCCACAAGGGACCCCTTCTGGGTGAGACGAGCCAGGGAAGAGTGTTACTTCTTCGGCTGGGGTGTGGGGACCGGAGCCCCCGATGGTGCGGTGGATGTTGCTCACACAGGTGTTGGTGGAGCAATGGATGAAGATATGCCTCCACCCATCGAGGGGGCAGTGAAAGGTTGATGGCCTGTAGGGCCCACAGATGGAGAAAACACATGTGATGCCGATTTCAAAGAAGCTGGTGTTGCTGTGGCTGCGGCAAAAGATGTTGACATGTGTATGGGGTGAAGCCGCTCGTACTTCTTTCGCGCCTCAGATATTGTCAGCCGGTCCAGGGCCTTTATTTCCATTATTTTTCTTCCCCGATGCAAGATACTGCAGTTTGGCGAGCATGGCAGATGACGTTGCCCACAATTAACGCAAAGGGGAGGTGGGGTACATGGAGTGTCTGGGTGTGATGGCCGCCCATATTCCCTGCAGGTTGGGCTGGAAGTACATCGGGAAGACATATGCCCGAACTTCCAGTACCAAGCACACCGCATAGGGGGAGGGACATATGGTTTAACATCATACCGGTATATCATTATCTTGACCTTCTCAGGTAGTGTATCGCCTTCAAAAGGCCAAGATAAAAGCACCAGTGGCAACCCTGTTGTCTTTGTACGCCCGCCGGACGAAGTGAACCGCTCATTGTTGCAGGTTTGCTCGCAGTTCTTCATCTGACTGGGACAAGATATATCTATGATAGATAAGACCCTGGACCATGTATAAAGACTTGTGGGGCATGATACTCACCGGGATGTCACCCAGCTTTTCGCAGGCAAGTAGTGCCCGCGACTGAGCTGGGGACGCCGTCTGTATCAGAACGGCCCCACTTCTCATCTTTGAAAATGACACCACTTCACCAAACTGATCTTCAAGGTAGCCAACAAAAAACTGAGGTTTAGTGGACGTAAATGACTCTCTATCAGTTCGTCCACAGACTAAGTATTGTGTAAAATATGACTCTGAACTATTTAGGCCCCTACGTTCCTCCCATGGAGTGGAAAGGGAAGGAAATGTCTTGGGATCATATGTTGTCGCATTGAATTCCGCCTTGCCACACTTAGATACACCAATTTTGCGTCTGACAATGCTATTATTTGCTCATTTCATTCTCATCCCACGAGGAGGTAGGGAACTAAAGGTCCACCCAGGCAGAGCCCCGCTTGCCTGGGTAAGCCATGTACAACTGAGGTGTGGCAGTTACCTCAGAGGTTGCTCACTAGCGAGTGTTCAACCTCAACAGCCATGCATCTCCTCGGCATGTAGCACACCTTGTGATTGAGGGTTTTTATAGAGAGGTTTGTACCATCCTCACGACCTGGACGATTAAGCCAAGATCCCCGGGCTCTGGAATGTACAACCTTCACCGTTGCGCCGAATGGCAGTCGTTGAAGCACGCACAGAGCTTATGGTGTAGCGGACTGTTGGCACGACACAGCCTACAGCTTAGGACCCCAGGTTCGCCAAGCTTGTACTCAGCAAATTAATGATGAGACCCTGAGGGCCACTCCACTTGGAGGTCAGCAGTGACAATATGCACTGTAAACCCATTTCTCACTTGTTCAGTATCTTCGGCAACATTTCTGACTCTTAATAGTGATGTAAGTGGTGGCTGGTCTCTCTCCATCTCCTAGGTTCTACAGTCCCTGTTTATTCTTCTTCTTTTTCTTTTTTTTCCATAATCAAAACTATCTTATAGCGAATAAATGAGGCGAGATTTTTGATTTATTCTCAGAAAGTTGTGTAGATAAATGCAGCACAAAATCCCAATTGATGCTTTATGGGAGTGAGATGCAAAGGTTTTTGTAGAACACAAGATGATAAGATCCCAAATGCATTTTGAGTACTTGTTGGGCTCTAATAATTCTGTATTATATATTCTTTCTTTGCTGGCTTTGTTATGAGTACCTAGGATGGGTTACTTGCGAAATAACTGTGAGTCTCCTGGGGGATAGTATTTGCTACCTTAAAAAATATACAAAAATCTAAAGATTTTATTTTCCTTTTTAGGGTACATCAGAAGACAGTAAATGTTGAATTGGAAGGGGATAAACAAACACAAGAATAGCATATTAGTGGTACTAACAGTTTGAGTAATTCAGACACACCACTAATTGTTGGTACTTCAAGTACTTATTTATCACCATGGAAGAAGGCCAACCTTACACCAAATAAGGCAACGATGTGTTTGATGTATCAAAGAGAATGAGTGATCACATCTTCACAAAAATGGAGGTCAAAGTTTACATCATTCAGGAAATATGTTGAATCCCAACTCAGAGAAATTAAAAACAACAAAAATTGAGTGATAATCCTGCATAAGAGGATTCAGGAGTTAATTTTTGGTGCCAAGATGGAAGAAGTAGACAAATTTGAAAGTGATTTGATTGTAATTACTGAAAGTAACATTATGCCAATAGAAAAAAATGAGGGGGCAGGCAGAAAATGTTTATATTTTACCAGAAGAAAAGTAAATGTGTTTTTACCTGAAGTTAATAGTATTATGTTTTAAATGATAAAATCAATAAACAAGTTCTTAACTCAAATTCTTCATGGAGTGCTTTTATTATGGCATGATACACTTTTGGTATTATTTAACTGAATTTTGATTTGGAAATCCTATGCATATACATTAACGAGCTGTATGAATCACCAGTAGCTAAAAATCATAATTTAACAACAAGTTGTTGAGTAGGGGTCACAGCCTCTCAAATTTTTTTTATCCTTTATTGTGTAGTATTGAGCTGTCATACTTAGTAACACTTCAAAGTATGTCATTCACATGTGAACAAAATTTTTGAAACACTGCAAGTCTTGAACTTTCAGATCACTCATCACTGAACTGTAGACTCTGTGACTAGGCACTTACTGAGAAAGTTACAACCCACCACCTGTGTTATTTTCTCTAATTAATCTCCCCGTTTACAATTATATTGACAGCAATAGTGCTGTGCCAGAAGCCATGCTTGGGAAACTGAGTAGCTACATGTCACCAGTGAGAATGCTCATGTTGGCTGCATGTGCTGGACATGTCTCTGAAGTAAGTTGCGACATACATGTGCCAACATAATTCTTGTCGCCGACTTGTGCCGGGCACAAATCTTTGTGATAAATCCCTTGGTGTGAATGTAGCTGAAGATACCCTAGTCTGTTGGTATTCAATAGAGTGAAAAGTGAAACAAGATAAAATAAAAATTGTCTAAGAATTGTGTGCTGATAATAATAATAATAATAATAAGAAGAAGAAGAAGAAGAAGAAGAAGAAAACAAAATAATAATAATAATAAGAAAACAAAACTACTTTTTGTTTTAGATAATGCATGTTACTTTTTTTTTATTTGTGAGACAAGTGCAAAGAGCATTTAACAGTAATGAAATAACAATGATGTGATTTGCAATGAGACATCTCCAATAAGGAGCATTGAAATAGAGAGGTATAGTCACAGCAAGACAAAATAACACAAGCCAAATTAATACCCATGAGCAATTGAATTAGAAGTACATACCAAACAGTTGGAAGTAATCACTTTCAATCTAATGACTAAAATATCACAAGATGTACTCCAAAATATAGCAAAAAACTTGGAGAATCTTTCCAATTCACAAGTGTTCAATTGCTGCCCACAAATCAGACTGATTAGTTGGAGCTGGGTTCAGGGTGAGCAAATCTCAACAGTGTTCCAGATGTATTCAGTTAGATCAAGTTCAAGTGGCTTGAGAGCCCCCACCTAGATGATGATAAATGTTGCTTTAGATGTGCTCCATGTGAGCAAATGATGCATATTATTCTTGAGGGCCATTTGACTTAGAATGTGTTGTAGAATCATAAGCACACCTGTCCTCCTGTAAATATATATTATGTATGTTTCTTTTCATCCACATCCTTGAGAATCTTTTCACTATCGATCCATAGACTGAAAAGTATATCCACCTATATAGAACTTAGTCACAGTTGACGCCACCTACCTGTACACCAACATCCCACTTGCCCATGGTCTTGCCACTCTCAAACAATACTTCTCTCAATGTCTCTCAAAATCCAAACCTAATACCTCTTTCCTCATGACCCTCACCAACTGTATCCTAACAAACAACTTCTTTTCCTTTGATGGGAAAGTATACAATCATGTGCGTGGCACAACTACAGGCACCTGCATGCCACCCTCCTAGGCAAACCTGTTTCTGGGCTATATGGAAGAAATCTTCGTAGTGTCCCAAAGCCCTGAATTTATGACCTGATTCAGATTCATTGACAATATTTTGATGATCAGGTCAAAGGGCAAGGACACCTTATTCTCCTTCTTTCATAGCCTCAACTCTCTCTCTGACCCAGTTCACCTCATCTTCCTTAGTCACAGTGCCACATATTTGGATGCTTACCACACTGATGATGCCATCCACACTTTGATCCACATTCAACCTACCAACCACCAACAGTACTTACACTTTGACAGTTGTCATCTATCCCACAACAAAAAATCCCTCCCTTACAGTTTAGACACCTGTCAATGGCATATCTGCAGTGACAAGAACTCCCCTACTCAATATGCTGAAGGTTTCACAAAAGTCTTCATAGACAGACACTATCCTCTAGACCTAGTGCACAAACGTGTCCTATTCCACATCTGCAAACACCACAAATCCTCCCTCCGCCATCAATAACTATTCATAAAAAGTGCACCTTTTGTCACCCAATACTACGCTGGATTAGAACAACAAAACCGCATCTTTCACCAAGGTATTATGATCAGAAATGACACATGTCCTACCCAAGATCCTTCTCACCCCTTCTAAAGTGGTGTTCCATCACCATCTCCTTCCCTATGGCAACCCCAACCCCCTGTCACAGGGATAATATCCCTGTAGAAGATCCCAGTGCAAGACCTGCCAAATACAACCACACAGCACTTCCTATTCCAGTTCCACAACAAGCTTATCCTATAAGAGTTTGTGTCACTTTCTGATGAAGGTCTGTGGTCAAACTTTCAAGTTATGAGTGTATGAGTGTCTCTTTTATGTGCCTGTCACTGCTCGATGAATGTCATGGCAGCGAGGTCACACTATCACCATTATATTGTCGCGTTGCAATGGAAGCAGGCTTGACTTCGAAGGCAACTAAACACAGCACTTATACTGAAAGCACGTTTATTACGAACTCAACATACACGCAGCACTGACTGCCTCGCAGGCAGAGTGCTCTGCTATTTATACACAGACAGAATTTACCAGAAATTAGAAGAACAGTTAACATAAGAAACAAGTAGAATTTACAAGTGAACATAAGAAAGATGTAGAACCTTCTGGAATTGTAAATTACAAAGAAATAAATTTTTGCCGGTGGGCGGGATTGAACCGGCGACCTTCTGCTCCGCAGTCCGTGACGCTATCCCCTGCGCCACGCCAGCAGTTGATGTTCGTGGTCTCTCGCGGCATTGCTCCCTGTCCTGGCGAAACAGCGACCCGCTGTTATGATCCCTGTGGAGCCAGCTGCAATGTCCTGGATCTTGACCGTGTCATGGGTCCTCTGTATGACAGTTCAAGAGAATCCTTCCCTTCTCCGCGATTATCGACGACAGACGTTCCTGTAGTGGATTCATCAGGAACATTACCGTCCTTAAAGTCCTTGAACAAGAAGCCATTGTCGTCTACCTGCTCTTCAGGATCGTAGTAAGGCTTCATGCGCAGGATGTGAACAATGTCTCTTCGTTTTTGACGTTTCGACGACGGCTCATAATCCTCAACTTCGTATGTGACGTCTGACAGGCGGCGTATGACACGATACGGACCAAAGTATCGCTTCAATAACTTTTCTGACAGTCCAACCTTCCGTACAGGGGTAAAAATCCATACCAGATCTCCTGGGCTGTACACAACAGGTCGGTTATACTGCTGACGGTCCTTCTCCTGGGCGTCCAGTGTCCGTATGCGAGCCAGCTGTCTTGCTTCTTTGACCCTGGTGATGAGCTGTTTAACATAGTCATCCTGAGTGTCGTCCGGTTGGAACGGGAACAGTGTATCCATTGTCGTCTCAGCTTCACGGCCATGGAGCAGGAAAAACGGAGTGAAGCCTGTGGTGTCTTGTCTTGTGGTATTGTAAGCAAATGTCACGACTGGCAGAATTGTATCCCAATCCTTCTGCTCAACATCGACGTACATCGACAGCATGTCGGCTAAAGTTTTTTTAAAACGTTCCGTAAGACCATTTGTCTGAGGATGGTATGCAGTTGTCATTCTGTGGACAATGTTGCATCGTGACATTACCTCTGACACTAGTTTTGACTGGAATACTTTTCCACGATCAGATATCATGAAACGTGGTGCTCCATGCTTCAAAATAATGTCTTCTACAACGAATTTTGCGATCTCTGGAGCTTCTGCAGTCGGCACAGGTTTGGTGACAGCGTAGCGTGTGAGGTAGTCAGTGCAGACTATTATCCAACGGTTACCGGTTGTCGACTTCGGGAACCTCCCTAAAAGATCGATCCCAACTCGGTGGAATGGAGCTGCTGCCGGCGGAATTGGTACGAGATGTCCTGGAGGTAATTGCGGCACATGCTTCCGTTGCTGGCACTCTTTACAGTGACTCACGTAGTGCTTGACAGATCGGTAGAGACCTTTCCAGTAATACCTGCGTCTGATTCTGTCTAGGGTCTTCACGAATCCCAGATGACCGGATATTGGAGCATCATGGAAATATTTGAGAATAGCTGGCTGGAGATGAGCTGGAACAACAAGTAGTCATTTGGGGCCCAGTGGATCGTAGTTCCTCTTGTACAATGTTCCGTTTATAAGTTGGAACTCTCCATTGGTCGCTTCTCCTTTCTCCAAGGCTTCTATCATTTTTAATAGTGTTGGATCTTCTCTCTGTTCAGCTGTAACGTCATCTAATTCAGTGAGAGCCGAAATTTCATCAATGCTGTTGTGTTCCACTAATGGATTCCTCGAAAGGCAGTCGGCATCCTTGTGTTTGCGCCCGTTCTTGAATACCACTGTGACATCGTACTCTTGGAGTCTTAGTGCCCATCTTGCTAGTCGACCTGATGGATCCTTCAAGCTAGTCAGCCAACACAAAGAATGGTGATCTGTCACGACGGTGAATGGTTTGCCGAATAAATACGGCCGGAACTTGTTGATAGCCCATATAACCGCGAGACAGTCTTTTTCTGTTGTAGAGTAGTTTATCTCGGACTTTGAGAGTACTCTTGACGCATAGGCTATCACTTTTTCGGCACCTTCCTGAACTTGTACAAGCACTGCACCAATCCCATAGCCACTGGCGTTTGTGTGAAGTTCCGTTTCTGCATTCTCGTCGTACAAGAGGTTCGAATGTGGCGCTTCGGCACTAATGTTAATGCATTTTCCCTCCCTCGCCTTCCCTCAACACGCACACGAGAAAGTGCCCATACAGCTGCGAGTACCCGCACTCAAAATTGGCTAGTTGTTAAGCCCTGCATTAGTGCTTTACATGGTACATGAAACTGTCAACTAAAGAAGTTATACACCACACTCATGACTTTCATATAGTTAGATTTTAAATCTCTTTCTCAAAAAGCTTTTGAGTACTTGAAATCATAACTGTAAACTGGATTTCTTAGAGTAATTAGAAAGAGCCATGTGTCTTCATTTATAAATAACTGAATGTGGATTGTGTACACTGTACAATCTGTCATCGAGCATTCAAGCTAAAACTGTTTGCACATTGTTACTTCATGGAAAGAAGGCTTGTGATAATGAAAAGTTTCCTGTCAAATTGTTCTACACCAAACTGCCACCTGAATATTCAGCTATGATCCCAAGAAAGAAAACATTGAATATCTGCAACGAAGTGGTTGTCCACGGCCAAAAACTTCAGCAGATGACCCATCTCTAATATGGAAACAAGTTTTACTGAGCAACAAGTAAGGGTTTGTCTAATGCCTAATGATCACAGAAGAAGAGTGGAAAGGCAGGCAGGTACTGACATGTCTCAGGAATGCAGTTCTATGGGTTCAGCAGAGATGTAAGTCAATTGTGTTTTTTGTTGCTGTCATGTAGATGTCAGACAGCTCTAGCAGCTGCTGGGGACAACTGAGGGATGTGTGTATCTAAATAGGAAAGTGCAACATATCATGCAAGCCTACAAACAACATATCAATTTTGTAGTTGTCTTTCAAAATTATTTATTTGCCTATTCATGTCAGAAGTACCAAAACATGAGTACACAGAATGAAAAATGCAAGGTGTGTCTTAAAAGTCCAGAGAATGGTCCCATATTTTACAAACTGCGCTGGAGAGGATGAGGTGCCTGTGCGTACACATTGAAAGACCGTCAACAAGTTCCTCCTATCTTGCAAAGTACTGTAGTGAAGGAGTAGTACATGTTGCGACCCAGCTAACAGGGTCATTGAGAACTTATGTTATTGCAACATGGAACGCAAAATGGAGCAATGCATTAACATCAAGTTTTGTTACAAATTACGCAAAACAAAACAGCAACAGAGACCAATGGTATGTTAGTGTAAGTGTATGGTGTTGAAGCAGTGAGTAAAAAATGTGTGTTTGAGTGGTTTAAACATTTAGAGATGGAAAGGAAGGTGTTGAGGATGAGTCACATTTAGGTCGACCGTCCACAATCACAGTTGCAGACAACATCGAACGAATATGACGGATCCTTGCAGACGATGGGTGGCTGTTTTTGAGAATGATAGTGGCCAGAACTGTACTGGAGTGGGCAGTGGAATTTCCTGCATGACAATGCCCATCCGCACACAACTTTCTCACTAGACGCAAGGTCACTGCGCATCCAGACCCTTCTTATTCTCCAGATTTGGTGCCGGCAGACTTCTCTTTCTGTTTCCCCATTTTAAATTAGCCCTGAAAGGCTTATGCTTCGCAACGGTTGCGGAGATCGAACAATGTGTGAACTCAGTGCTTCAAGTGATCCCTCAAGAAGGGTTTGCCGACAGTTTCCAACAGCTGTACAATCAATGTCAGAAGTGTATTGTAGTCAATGGAGATTACTTTGAAGGCCAGTAAAGGTATTTTGTTTGTAACTCTTGTTTCTTATATTTCCTGAAACCATTCACTGAACTTTTCAGATGACCTTGTATACATAACAAGTCAAAACACATAAAATTAATAAACTAATCAGATTATGTTGTTTCAAGCTGAAAGACAGAAAACAAAAGACACAATCAGTATTTACATAATTTATAGTATTTACTCAAACTGTGACCCGTATTTGGCTATGTTGACTGTGTTGTCGACAGCCAGAGTCAGTTCCAACCCTGTACAAAAGTCTGGGCAGAAATGACACTTCAGACCATGTCTTGAAGTTTGTGCTTCCTCACTCTCACACAGTGCCTTCATCTTGAGCAATGCCCCATTTCTTCAGGTTGTCCTTAGATCTTGCAGCGCCAAAGTGCAGTCTGTTTAAGGACTTCCATGTACACCATCCTTCTTGGTGGCCAGGTGCAACAGTTTCATCAATTTCAACTTCTTCCTTGTAGTAAGGATACAATTGTTTTCATAATTCAGCCCTGGCTTTACTTGGGTCTATGCCAAGTGGAACAAAGGACTAAGAAACTCTTCCTGGACTTCAGTTGTGGTGGTGGCAGCTGATGTTGATGCAGGGGGTGGGCTGGGTGTTGCAGGCCTTTTGTCTCTTATTATTGGCAGCAACCTCCTGTCTTAGACCTAGTAAATACAACCTGTGACTAGCCTACAGGTTTCATTTAGGGCAGTGTCTAATTATTTATTTATTATATTTTTGCATGAGCAAATTTGTACCACACTGGACATGCATAATCAGCAGTAGACTAGCAGAGTGCCAGGGCAATTGTCCTTACTTTAAGGGCACTCTATACAGAACCTTTTCGTGCTGAGATCCTAGCTTTTATGATGGTACAGTGTGTCTTTAAGGTCAGAGAGTGGTCCAAGTTAACACCTAAGTAGACTAAAGCACTACAGTGTTCTAACTCCTTTCCGTTCCAGTTCACATGCAGCTTCCATGAAGCTTCTCTGTTCTTCAAAGGAAAAGCACATATTTTTCTTTTCCCTGGATTAGGCTTGAGGTGTCTTCAAGGCAGCAGTGAGATTTTATTCCACTATCTCAAAATTCTTAGTTTGGGTTGCCAAAGTCAGGTCATCTGCATAAAGGAAAGTTTTTGTTTGGAGTGAAAGTGGTTGGTTGTTGGTATAAATGTTGAATAGCATTGATGCTAGGACAGTGCCTTGTTGAGAGTCCGTTGTTTTGTATACTTCCCATCAGCCTTGGAATTCCATGAAGAAACGTCAGTTCTGCAGCAGAGTGGCAACTATTTGTGTAGGCCTGTAATCTGTAGTTAGGTGATAGATGTTCCTTAGAACAATCTGATTATGTATGGTGTCACAAGCTGAAGAGAGATCAATAAAAGCCACTCCAACTATATCGCCATACTGAAGGCCATCTTCCATGTGCTGTATTAGGTTAAGGATTTGTGTACAGCAGTTTATCCCTGGTCTACATCCAGCTTGCTCTGGAATGAAAAGAGGTTCAGCCAGCAATGTTAGGCGATTGAATAACAAGTCAGTCAAAAACTTTGTAAAGATGTCACAAAAGTGATATTGGCCTGAAGTTCTATGGGTCTGTAGGCTGCTTACCAGGTTTCAGAGTGGCAACAACGTTAGTCTTTTTCAAAACTGTGGGAATTTGGCATTGTACCAGGCAGTTATTGAAAAGCTGTAGGATCAATTGCTTGATAAGATTCCCAAAGTGGAGGATCTGCTTCATATGCACATCATCTAGGCTGGCTACCTTGCCAATCTTACTCTTTTTTATTGTGTATTCTAGCTCTTTGAGGGTAAATGGATGGGACAAGCTAGATGTCTCTTGTTCTACATTTCTTTGAATCTTAGGCAGACCTTTCTTTTTATTTATTTTGCCATTTATTAAGAGCTGATGAGCAATATTGTTGGATGTGATGTTGCAGTGTAAGGGGCCTACCCTGGGGTCATTGTTCAAACATCTTATTAACTTCCAGACTTTTCTGCTGTTTTTTTACCATGTCCCGTTCTTCCATCAGCTTAACCCAGTGTTCTGTCCATATTTCACCCATGGACTGAATTAGTTGTTGGCCCGCCTTAATAGTTTCCTTACTGAATGGTTGTATTTGTAGAAGGATATATAGTCTTAACTTATCTGCTGCACTGGAGTCTAAGCCATGTATATACTGAGATCTACAATCTCTTGGGATTGACTTGCAAGAGCATTCTTGCACAGCAGCAGTAAAAACATATTTATCTGAGGCAGGTTGGATGTATGCTACCATTTCAATCTAAGCACTCTGTGAATTTCACCCAACAAGTTTTTCTGTAGTTACATTGCCTCCTAAATTGATTGAATTGTGGGCATACTGCTGAGACAAAATGATAATGCAACAACACACCACAGCCACTTCCTACAAGGGGCAGAAATTAAACAACTGAACTTTCCAAAAGATTACCTTTATTTTGATTATTATTTTCTCTTTATTCGACAATTGTTAAGTTGACAGTTTCATAAGACTTACTCTTTCATACTTACCCCTCTTGAAGTCCATAGATGTTTGCAGACATGCAGGTGGAGAACTTTTTTTTTTTTTTTTTTTTTTTTTTTTTTTTTTTTTTTTTTTTTTTTTTTTTTTTAGCAGTTTACAATAATAAAGATATTAACATTCTAGCTATGTACACATGATCAAGCAGGTATAAAATTAAATGGGCTATAGGAAAATGATAACTTGCCGGTAAATGTGTGTCCTATGGTTCCACCAAAGAGTCAGATCCTTAAATGAATGGTACGGGATTCTCTGGTGCAAAATATGGTACATCATGTTTTCAAATGAATAGCTCATCACAGACACCTGATAAAATGGATAAGAATATTTATGAAATCAGTACTTCAATATGGAGATGAAGTAGATCATGTAAATGTGGTACAAATACTGAGAAGGCATCAACATTGTTTAAGAACAGCAAAAAAAGACATACATATATAACACACACACACACACACACACACACACACGCACACAGATATATATATAACGAAAATTATAGAAGGAAACATTCCTCGTGGGATATATATATTACTTATGTTGTAATGTAATTTAGTGCTAACATACATGTACCATGAATAGAAAGAAAGCACAAAATTATACAACTGTCAAAATTTGATGTACATAGGTAGCAAATATTCAAATTGTAGAACAGGGTGGCCACCAAATCTTCATTTTCAAATTCAAGGTTTTTTCCAGGTTAAAAATAATTATTTTCCAGGTTTTCACGAAACTTTATTTTGCTCAAAGGGTTTGGCAAACAACTATACCCTAAAGAAACTAGTTACATATTTTTAATACACATTGCATCCATGTCACGTTGTAATATACACCAAGCAGTGGCGAATCCATGATTTGTGTTGGGGAGGGGAGGGCAAAGCTCATAAAAATTGTGGCACTGTACCTCAAACTGATCTACAAAGAACCAGCTCATATTATGAGGTTTTCCTCATGGTTTTGGAGGATCTGCAGCCCCATTGACACCCCCTCCCCCCACCCCAGTTTCTACACTGACACAATGTAAGGTACCATGTGTGCATTTTAAGTTGACAAACCAGAATAACTATAGGGAAAAAATGAAAAAAAGTATATATTCAACAACGGTTTCACCATTATTAACGGACGGCAGAGGCGTAGGAAATTATATTGAACTTGAACTGCCTCCACCGTTTGGGAGCGGTGTGGGTGGCTAGTGTATAATTTAAAATGGAAACTCCCATTTTTTTTATTGCAGATTCATATTCTACAGACTAAATCATGTCTAGTTTGGTTGAATTTTTTTTATTTCAATTGGCAACATATTGCACCGTAATGGTAAGAATGATTTGCCATACTTCTGAAGAAAAGTACCGCCCAGGAAAGAAAATAAAGGTTAATCATATTGATGATGCTTCAGAACCCAACCAAATGATACCAGATGTACATTTCTTCCCGGCTAGTTGAATTAAGAGTTTTTTTCGGAAATTCATAACTGGTATTCAGACAAGGGCAATCTGGACTAAGGTATCACTTTGGAAGACTGCCCTGTCCACTGCGGAGAGAGGAAGAGATCACTTTGGGGATCATTTGGTAGCGTTCTGAAGCATCATTAATTTAGTTTTCATTTATTTTATATCCTGTTAATTACATTTCTTCACCAGTATGGCAATTATTGGTTACTATTACAGCTCCATCTGTAGTAAAAAAAAAAAAAAAAATCAACCAGATCATACATGATGTGGGCCTTAGAATCCGAATTGGAGATTCCATTTAAAATTTTACACTTGACACTCCCCTCCCCCCTCCCACACACAAATGGTGGAAACGTTTCAAGTTGAGTATTATTTCCTAAGCCTCTGCCATCCGAACATGCTGGTGAAAACCATTTTTGAATATCTACTGTTTTTCCGAGTTATTCCAGTTTGTCAACTTAAAATTTACACCCTGTATAATGGACTAAGTTGAGTTCAAGTAGTTGGAGGATACTGTATGTTTTAATGTGAACTGCATTCGTTTCTGCAACATAGCCCGTTCATTTATACTAGAATTCCTAATACATTAAAATACAGTCACATCTCATGAACTAGTGATCGAGAACTCAATACACATGATTTACTTTACCTTCAGGATATGAACAACTTTTTCACCTCTCAAGTTTTCATTTAGTTTGTTCCAAATGATGGTTTTCAGTTTCCAGAGCCCATATAGTCAAATAAGTTTTTCCCTGGAAAACTAGCTAAAAGATCAATTAATGTTAATGACCCAGCATGCGTAATAATGCACAATGTTGTGGGCGAGTTCTTGAACTTCGAGGAGATGGAATGGGGAATGCAAAAAAATATCTGGAGCAACAGCTATGTGGTATTTGCATTCAAGCGTCGTCTGTTAAAATAACACTCAACAACAGATTTTAATGATAACATTATTTTGTCCTAATGAATTTGTTTAATTTTTTAAATTCTTGTAGTACTAAACAGACAGTAAAATATATATTGTGCAAAGCAACAGACTTCCGTTTGCTTATGGAAAGTTTATGTTTCTTGCTACCTGCGTGGCTGTTCAAAGCACTCTTTCCCATTGCAGAAATATTTATCTGTGTTGCACCAAGAGCATAATGCATTCGTTTGTGATTTGGGATCACATGTAACCCACGGATACACTGTCTCGTATGAGCTCTAATAGCGAGTTATACTCTGTTTTGACATGAATGACATGACTTCACTCTAAAATACATTGAATTACTTCGTCTGTGCAGGCACAGGTAAGGTCGATTCACACTTGGATTCACTCTATAGTTCTCTGCAACAATTGTTTCACTCTGTTCCATCTCAGAAAGATGTAGATGGCGTTAGTCTCGAAATATAACAATACATTAAAAATATCGTTAAATATAAGACAGATGTTATAGCAATAAATTACAACTGAAAGAAATTTCCTTTTCGTAAAAGTCGCGTACCGTATTACAGAATTATACTTACATCTTTTTGGAGGACAATTAGTATGTCAAAACGTCGCAATCAACAATGTTAGAACTGTATTTCATACGGGCCCGGCTAGCGCTCACTAGGTGGCGATGCGTGTACGTATGCTTTTTGAAAACTTAACATATAACGATGGGAATAATCCTTTGTGTTGACCATAAAATAAATAATTAATGTTGTTCCTGCTCTATCGTTGACAGGTTCTCGCTGTACCCTTGTCCGCTAAGTAAATTAATTACCCTCGTAATTGTTACCGCCACTCCTCATTGGCGCTAGCCGGACCCGCATGAGAAACAGTTCAGCCAGCAACAACACGTACCGGTACATCATGATTGTGTTTACTATTTATATATTACCAATGTTACGTAAGTCTATAATTATTACTGACGAACATAGGCGCCGACTTTTGAAAATCTTGGGGTATGCTCAGTGGTGTACCCAGGTATTTCTAAAGGAGAAAAAATAAATAAATACAAAGCAAAGCCAAAAACTTATACAAAACGTACACGCTATCGATTCCATATCACCGTCACCATCACGATTATAAGTCGAAGTCCTTTTGTATTTCACTATATACTCATCCAATTTAACGAGTTTCACACGCTAGACATTAACCCTTTTAACCCCAAATTTTATTGATTTGGGAACAAAAATATTTCTTTGCCTTATAAAATAGGCTGTATTGTATGTACGTATGTTCCACATCTCCTCCTAAACTACTCTACCGATTTCAACCACACTTGGTACACATTTTCCTTAATATCAGGCAACAATCGCTGTCAGACTAAGAATCACCTACGACACATACGTAAGGGGAGATGACGTCATAAACAATGAGATGCGCGAAAAACTGCTGCGTCAAACGACAATGCTGCAAATTTTCTCCTAAACCACTGGACCGATTTCACCCAAATTTGGTACACACATTTCGTACGTGAGGTAACAACTGCTGTAGGAGTACGAGCCACGTACGGCACATGGTTCTGGAGATAACGTCATGAACAATTGGAACTGCAAAAAACTGCTATATAATGCGACGAGACTTTATAAATACACTGTATAAGAATGAGAGACTTGGCGAATTGCAACAAACTTTAAACATAATTTCCAACCTTTACTAAACATTTTCTCGCAAACAATCACTTCAAAATAATGAAAGGGAAGAAGTTTCTCGGTTACAATTTTTTCGCTGTTCATGAAGCAACGCTATGGCATTCGGTATAACGTTAGAATTTACAATTTCTACACTACCAATTATACTCACAGGAAATTTCGCAGGGAGAATACACACTTAAAGCTCAATGTCCATTCAAAATTGTATCACAGTACGACACACAGTTCATGAGTATGAGGACTTAAAGAGTAACGTTCATGGAATACCGCCCCATCAAACCTCACGTTTTAATCTATTACGTCTTTACTACTAACCATATTCGCAACAGATTTTACCGACATACAGCACTTAGACAAATCAAAATATTCCTGCAAAATTTTACAACATATCTACACTAATAATAAATATGTAAATGTAGGCCTGTCGCTGTTCGCTTCAATCTTCAAAACTACTGGACGATATTCATGCGGTGTTCACAGGAAATTTGAGCTAAGATTGGGGCAACATAGACATGATGACACTAAAATCAAATCACGGAAAAATGATACATCGCGATCTTAAGTGTTTTCAGTAACTGTCTGTGCATCTATTAGTAATACCTAATTTCCTAAACTACTTTACGGATTTGCATGGAACAACTTCATAATGGAAATTGTTTTAGCTGTAGGTTATACTTGAAGTATGGACTGCGTAGTACAGCAAACATGCAATAGAGGCGCTGTAGTGCACGAAAGAACTAATAAACACCACTGCTGCATAATAAGTACGGGATAGTCCGTGACAGAATTGAGGAATCTTATGTCTACGAATACCAACAAACATTAAACATAGTGTTACTGATTTCTCTTTGTGTATTAGTACTTAGCGACATTTCTTTGCTTCTTTTGGCACGTCTCACTTTTTGTATCAAAAACTTTATGAAGTTACATCGTTTCGGACAATGACTTTTACTTACATTTGACATCTTGACTAGGACAACTGAGTTTATTGACAGAGCAATCCAACAAGGATTCTGTTTTTACTGACTGAGGTCCGGAACCCTAAAAAACCATGATACACACAGGCCATCCTTCAACAACCGTTGCAAAGCACGGGCATAAAAGCTGGTATATCTATAAATATTGATTGGATTAATGTATATTTGACAGAATTTTTGATTATTTTTAGTTTTTGGAAGCAAATTTGGGATGACTACAGATGGCATCAGTGTGCAGGATATGTTTCCTTTATCGTAACTAATACCATTTTCAAACTGTTGACTACTAATTTAGACATTTGACAATTATTTAGTAATAAAGATTTTAAATTATTTTGTTTCCTTTGCATTGATACAATTATTTGAAAGTATTGTTGCATTTACTCCAAATTAGACATCAAGCAACGATATATATTTTGACAATGTATTGTAACCTAATGCTTTTTGTTTCCTCGAGGTAATGGTAGACAATCTAGTCACAATGAATTATTGGAAGCCCTGAAATATTATTTACAATCTTCGAACAAATGGTTGTGGCTAGACGGACAGATAAAGATGAGGGGAGGGAAAGGGTTAAGACGTAATTCCATGCACAAGTGACACAGGTCAAAAAGAGGAGAAACTAAGGTTCGACTACTACGTTCAATTGTTGACAAATTGTTGTAGCCTGAAAATTCAAATTCAGAAAAAAACCTATCACTAAGTGTTGCGTTTCGAGAATTTTGTAGAGCTGCCAATTAAAACACCAAGATCTTCGCAAGTTGTTATGAGGACTGTGTTAACAGAATGTTTTAGCTAGAAAGGATAGGGCAGTCTTCGCAGCAAGTACGTCAGCTCACTGGTAACGTATGTGGTTGTCAAAAGGTTATCTCAAAAGATACCAGGAATTAAATTCGTAATGTAAACATTTTCAATGTATCGTACCAAACCCACTTCATTTATAGTTATTTAATACATTTAAAGGTTACCGCCTTTAGTTTACAATATTGACTTAACAAGCGGAATTCCATTAACATTCGGACTCTTTAGAAAACGGTTACTTCACTCACATGTAAACTTGGATTTTAATGCCTATGATTTCGATTACCTGTTTAAAATAACCTTTTTTGAGTGGTGTCTTACAAAAGCCAGCCGGCCATCAATTGGATGAGAGTCCAATTTAATTACAATCATGAAATATAACATAAAGAAAAAAAAATTATACCAACATTTTCAGTGGGGTACCACTCAAATTTTGGGGTATGCTTGAGCGGCTGAGCATACCCATAGTCGGCGCCAATGCTAACGAAGCATCACAATACCAACTTTTTCGGAGTTTATAGTTAAAATCAACAAAATGCTTCCGTGAAGAGATTTTTTCAACACAGAATCAGAAAAACGAGATCTGTGTTGATGAGTATCATTGAAAAGGGGGGGGGGTCTCAATTACGAAATTTGACAAAATTTAGTACAAATAAATATAGCATTTCATTCTAGCTGCGATTTCGTAGTTGCAACTTACGATAACATCGCCTCTTCGATGTACATCGCGAGGAATTGTGTCGCGTGGTTGAACAACACTTCGAGATAAATACAGAAATACATAACGGAATACATAACCTATAATAATAAAACTTTTTAAACCGCCCAGAAATATAGTTGAAAATGTTTTTGTACATAATAATGAAGTGACGAATACTATTTAACCCGCGGGCACTAGTGATCTGAGCATTTTGCTCACCGTAATTGTAAAACAACTGGCATTTTGTTACTTTTAAATATTAAACTTTGATGTTTTTTCTTACTAAAACTACAGGGATTACTTATTTACACTTTAGTACATTTCGAACTGGTCGTGTAATCTGAGCAATAGGCTACACACACGAACGATCGTTTAACTCTTAAAGCCGCGAGATCTCATGGGTTAAAAATTCCGGTTTCTGGCTGAAATTCAAGGTTTTTCCTGGTTTTTTCAAATTCAAGGCTTTTCCCCGGTTTTCCCGGTTTCAAGGTTCGGTGGCCACCCTGTAGAATAAAATTAATTTTTAGATGTTATGGCCTAGCGGGCCATTCAGATCGCGCACACCTGTATTATGCTCCGTTGGCTTGCGCGAGGTCGGCCGCAATAGTTCACAGCCTAGCCACAGGAGGTCACGGCTGTCTAAGACAGCTGACATGAGCTGTGTGCCATCTGCCAGTGGCGTGCTGTCAAACCGGCTGGCAGTGACAGCCGGATCATTCTTCCAGTGTACTCGAAGCCGTCAATAAAGTGTTAGTGCCAAACGGTGTATACTTCATTAAACCTACAGTCTATTTGAAGACGAAATCTTGAATGCTTGTACTTCTGATCAAGAACTTCGCATGTCAGCTCAAGGTCATGTGTTAAGCAAGAGGTTCTCAAATAGCAAATATAATCTCCTGTATCTCTCACCCTTCAATATTGGCTTACAGTGAAGACTTGTTGAACATCCCCTTCACAAACATATTCAATGAATATTCTACAAACATAGCACAAAATTTAATTAAAAACAAATGTAATTTAAAGAATAATGTGAAACTCATGTGAGATGACAACACCATATTTCTATTTCAAGTGACCAATGCCAATTATTAAACTATAAAATAAAAATCTTCACCAAGAGTTGCAACTGCAACAGGAACTGAAATTCCTAGTACTAACAAAGCTAGTGGGCAACTTGGACACCATTGCTTACAAATAACCATGGTTCATTCAAGTAATAACAGCAATACTCCAGGTGGTAACCAATCCATGCAGCAACGGGCAGCAACTGGGAAATTCGGATTCTGGGGGACCCGGATTTCCACAAATACAGAGAAAATCGGAGTTCTCTGGCAAACTCCCAATCAAGACAACAACATACTTAGGGACTCTCAACATTAACACTCTCATACAGCCTGACAAGATCCACAACCTAGATACAGAACTCAACAGAGAGAAGATTCTAAGCCTTGCGCCTCAGGAGACATGTATCACAAACAAAGAAATGACTGACTACGGTAAATACTGCATCTTAAAAAAAAAAAAAAAAAAAAAAAAAAAAAAAAAAAAAAAAAAAAAAAAAAAAAAAAACCTGACAGGTGCATTGCCAAATGCACTTCACTACTGGGGATGGCCTTCATGGTTCAAAAGACCATAGACGAAGCCATAAAATAAGTTACACCAGTAAACAACTGACTGACTGTGTGAGTTCAGTGTGCCAACAAAAAGTACACATTGATCAATGAAGACGCCCCCACTAATCAGATTGGCAGAGGTAAACGACACAGGAAAACAGTTGGAAATTATTCAGTGCATAAATTTACTAACAAAAATGGCACATGGGTTATAGAACTCGGCCAACAGAACAACCTGAAGCTGATGTCATCATCCCTAAAAAAAGTGATATGCACTTTTGTTGACTTTAAGAAAGTGTGTGGCTATGCTGAGTGCCAGTCATTGTTCAACATCCTATATGAACAAGGTATTTATAACAAGACACTGCGATCAATCAGACAGACACTGACAAAAAGGAGATCAAAAGTGAAATCTCTTGAACCCTTTGAGATCAGGATAGGCGTGCATCAAGGTGATGGTCTCTCACCACTCCTTTTCAATCTAGTGTTGGACAAAGACATAAAGAGGAATGGGAGAAAGAGCTGAAATTACAACGCTACTGGAAGCCAGTGAGATTCCGACAACCAAAGGATGAACTGGAAGTTGATTGATTAGTTTTCATGGATGACCTGGCACTACTTGCAGACAAAAAACCACAGCCATCACGCTGGTAGTAATAAAAAGAGTGGGCACAAAAAGTAGGACTACAGATCTCCTTTCAAAACACAGTTCTTCTGCATGAAATTCAACATACTGAATTTAAACACAAAATACGGCAAGATCAACAGAGCAACACATTTTAAATACTTAGGGAAAGCACTCGAACCGACAGAAAAAAGTCACGCAGATCACCAGGTTACTGAAGATGAAGAGAGCCTTATACAAAACACAGGGTATCTACAGCAAAAAATGTCTTCCCCCTCCATCAAAATTCGTCACTACAATACTGTAATCAAACCAGAGGTGCTATACGACTGCAAGGCAGTGCTTTTCTTACACACTAAGGGTGACCTAGAGAAGATCGTCACAGAGGAAAGCAAATTTATCAAGAAAATTATTGGACCAAAACTCACAGACGAAAGATACCAGCTTTGCTTCAGAGACACCACAGAGAAGTTATCAAACATCAGTTAAATGTGACTAAAATTTGAGGGGTACATCGGTAGACTCCCACTGACTAGATTCACCAACAGAATACTCAGATACATACAGAGGCTCAAAACCACTACACACTGGACAAGCCTAGTCCAAATTGATCTGGAAGAAGCACAGGAATATTCAGAGGACATCACAGACAAACATGTCTATAAACACAAAATACAAAAGTGGGAAGTAATGTTAGAGAAGACAGTACCTAAAGCCCAAAGACAAAACTGGATAGAAGAAAGGTACTGCAAGAACAGGAAGAACAAGTAGTCATAAATGCTTTGTGTGGTCTGATAAAAGGCTGTAACTTGTGTACTAATAATAAAATAAAAATCAAGTAGTACTGTGGTATCACAGATAACACTATGAAAAAAGTCCAAGAAATAACAGATTTTTAGCTTACTGATACAATCAATGTATTGTTCAGTACCAAAATACCCCTAACAAAACTTAAAGTAAAGCCACTTCATGAAACTAATTACAAATAGAACTAGAGACTCATGTCCCTATTATCCAAGAGTTCTGTAAAATAACTGAAAGATTCACATGCAAAGAGTTATATCTGACCAAATAACCACACTATCGGACACAAGAAAGATCTTTAGCCACCCTTTACCAGTAAAACTGCAAAATCAAATGGATAACATGCTGACTCTGTGGAGACACAAGACATGGTTAACAAAAAGAAGGAGAATATATGCAGGAAATGTTATTTACCTTTCTCTACAAAAACAAAATATTAGTGAATACTGAAAATGATTTTAGGAAAAACAAAATTAAACTGCTTCCTCAGACTTTAAAATAAGTTTTGGATGCTATTGATTACAGTGACTTAAACTGTAGGAGGTTTCTATACATGTATAAGGTCTTTGATCTGAGCAATTATTATCTGTTCCTGAGAAAATTATATGAGGTTAATTCAAATGAAGCCTGGTCAGTGAGTCGAACTTTGCCTTACATGTAAGGTGGCACCATGAAACTGTGGGTATGATGGCGTTATCTATTGGTAGAGAGACTGACTTGTCATAGCGCAAGTGTGCTTTCATGGCGAAGAGAAGGTGGTCACACAAGTAATCTTCCATTACTGAACATCTAGGCGAGTAAGCACCAACAACGAGGAGTGATTCTTTTTTTTTGGCAGTGGAGAGAATTGGAGGCCGTGAAATGTATCAACTGGTGAAGGCTGTGTATGGTGAGTCGTTCGTATGTTGTGGAATGGCACAAACGATTGCTTGAGAAATGCGAGTTACTGGAAGACAATGCTCATCCTGTAGAGGCTCATCGTGTCATCACACCAGAAATGATTGCAGAAGTGAATGCTTTAGTCTTGGATGACCGCAGAATCACAATGAATGAGATCCATCAGTTACTGGGTATTAGCACGTGAACAACCCACACTATAATCAATCAACCCTTGAACTTTCAAAAAATTTGTGCGCATTTGGTTCCCCCCTCACTGACCGCCGAACAGTGCTGTCTTTGAGTCAACTGCAACATTGGCATGAAGAAGAATATTGCTTTCTGTTGAGTATTGTCACAGGTGACAAAACATGCCGTCACCGTTTTGAACTGGAAAGTAAGTGTCAGAGCAAGCAGTGGAAACATAAGATTTCACCACCTGCAAAGAAATCAATGGCCATGCACACCAGTCCTGGTAAGGTCTTGGTGTCCTACTTTTTTGACCAAAAGGGCCCACTGCTTGTCGAGTTCCTGAAAAAGAGAACCACCATCAATGCCCAGCACTATCAAGCCACTTTACAGAGACTTAGATGAGCCATCAAGTCGAAACGTCCAGGCATGTTCAACGGCATTATCCTCCTGCATGACAATGCCCACCAACACAAGGCGAATACAGTGAAGACGATATTGCATCAGTTTCTGTGGGAAATGCTGGAATATTCACCGTACAGTCTTGAGCTTTCACCATGTGACTGTCATGTGTTTGGGTCCCTAAAACAAGCTATTTATGGACATCAATTCACAATGGACAACAAAGTGTGTGGAGGGGTCCAGGCCTGGATCTGACAGCAGCCTACTACCTTCTTCAAGGATGGAATTGACAGGCTAGTGTCGCAATGGAATAAATGTGCCAAAAGTTTTGGTAACTATTTTTGATTATGTGTACTGTCTATAACTACATTTTCTATGTAATAAAATCTTTATCGTTACTTTACACTAGTGACCAGGTTTCATTTGAATGCCTCTTATATAAACATGGTGTGTATATAGTCGCTTATGGCTGGTTAAGTTTGATATTTCTGGTAGGCAACATACAGTACAAATATGTATGTCATGAAAATAAAAGTTACTTAGGACAACAAAAGAAGCAATATGGTTTTGAGACATAATGTGGCAGTAAATGAGAAGAAAATGTTATAAGAAAAAGGCCAGAAGCAACATAACTCTAGAAATATGTCACTGTAACAAACATCTAATCCAAAGTTTCTAAAAGTTTGAGTACTTATGCTTTGCATATATATAATACAGAAAGAGTCAATGTTTCAACTTCTTATTATCCATATCATTGCAAAAAATGAAATCATGATGAACAAATATTATTTGTAGTGAAGTTACACATTCCACACTCAAAGCACAAATGACATAAATGAAATAAAATTAACAGGTTATCTCTTTTAAATATAGTTACAAGGTATTATATACCTCATGTCTAAACAGTCTCCATATATTCAAAATGATTCGACCAACAATCTTGATCTCAGCTGAAAACTCAATCATGTCTCCATCTGGGTCACTGCCTCTAAGTTTACTCTCCTTGATTGCAGTTGGTATGCGCGAGAGTTCTGGGCACAAATTCATCTCAAGTGTAAATGCTCTTTTTATGACATAACCCCAAGACAACATTTCCACCTGAAAAATAGTAGTATTTATTGCTTATTTGAACAAAAATGTATTTTAAAATATCATGATTCATTGATATTGATGACTAAATGCTGTATGAAATCAAAGGTGGCCATCCAAATTAGGCATATCCATTATAATATAGCATGTGTAAGTGGGTCACAAGTCATTTTCTTGAAGTAGTAGTATTTCTTTGTGATACTATGTAACAGTTTATTTATGTTATTTATGCATAGTCTCTATAAGCACAAACTGCAGATCTGTAAATAATTAAATCTATTTTATACTGTCAACTGAACTAAATATGCAATTAACTAATTAAAAATAATAAGAAACAATACTGAGTAAAAGAAGGGATTGAGATTGGTGGGACACATTCTAAGAGAACAAAGAATCATCAATTTAGCATTAAAGAGAAAAATTGCAGAGGGAGGCAGAGAGACTAATACAAGTAATCAGGTTCAAAATAATGTAGGTTGCTGTTCTTATTCAGAGATTAAGATGTTGGCACAGAATAGGGTATCATAGAGATCTGCATCAAACCAGTCTTTGGACTGAAGTCCAAAACAATAAGGAAAGAAAAAACAGACAGAGTGTTCAAAATATGGCTGTTTTAATGATTTTGTGAATTAATCATAATTTATTGACATTACAAAGTAAGTGCATAGCTGCAACATTGGTGTAACTTTGAAATACAACTGTGGGAACGAATATGTCTGTGTAGGCAAATATTATTCAACATCAGGGTAGACTTCTGTATATGTCATTGTTTCGGGGGGGGGGGGGGGGGGGGTTATAAGTGGACAAGAAAAATATTCCCCCAATCTACCATACACTTTTTTCAATGGTACGTGATAATATACTTCGACTTGGAGCTGTAAAACATCAATCGTTTGAAACATATGTTTTATACACCAACGTAGAACTTTGCAGGGTTCATGCCCTCCGCAAGATGAGACTCGCGACTTTTGTGCTCCTGCAAAGTTAAGTAATTGTAAGTAATAAAACTTAATTTAATAGTAATAAGTAATAAATAACATATATTAGTTTCCTCTTCAAAGGCACAATTAAAGGTTTCACTTTGCAGGGTTCATGCCCTCCGCAAGATGAGACTCGCAACTTTTGTTAATTTAATAGTAATAAATAACATATATTAGTTTCCTCTTCAAAGGCACAATTAAAGGTTTCACTTTGCTTTGTGCATATTTTGAGAAAACATATAACAATCAAGTAGGTTTACAGTTGTATTTTTGCTTATGTGTTTTGCACAGTAATTTTGATGAATCTCATACATTGTTTTTGTTTTTCCTTCTAGCATTAAGTACATCATATCCCCTCATTTTCTATTTATTATTTGTATAAAGCAATATAAATTTTAATTTGTTTTAGAGACTTTGCGCATATTACTTTAATACACATACAGTCATGAGTAGGCCTAATTTTCTTTGTTTTTACAGTAATTTAACTGATTTTATCACTAAATTAATATTTTTACCATGAGTGGAAAGTGCCTGACTCACCACAGAACTATTAGTTCCAGGGCAAGATGTGATGAGTGCTGCAGGTTTCTTCATTGTGGAGACTGTAGCAGTGTTTTTAGCAGAAATCTAAAAATAAATAGGGACTTAAGGGACCAAATTGTTGAAAAAAGGGACCTAAAGAACTTTTAAGGGACCAACAGGGGTACGAAATATAAGAAATCAATAAATTTCTTATTAATGAACAACCCTATCCAATGAGTCATTTTTCTTTATTTATTTAATAAGGTAGTCTTGATTGAACTTTATTTATTTACTGCTAATGTGTTTTGCCATTTTGAGGCATCTTGAAAAAAGGGACCTAAAGAACTTTTAAGGGACCAACAGGGGTACGAAATATAAGAAATCAATAAATTTCTTATTAATGAACAACCATATCCAATGAGTCATTTTTCTTTATTTATTTAATAAGGTAGTCTTGATTGAACTTTATTTATTTACTGCTAATGTGTTTTGCCATTTTGAGGCATCTTCAGAATGATATATACACAAAGCTTAGTCTTATGGCTTTAATATTTTGACTTCATAGTTTGATTTATGCACATCAGCAGACACAGACTTATTGTTCTGAAGATGACCAAATGGGATGAGATGAGTTAGCAGTATATAAATAAAGTGAAATCAAGGCTGTTTGTAATTTGCAAATCATTATCACAGCAAATATAAGAACATTACAATTTGTTTTTATTGTGCTTAATAAGCCCTGCAAACACCAAGTTAACAACAACTGCGGTTTGCTGTTACAGCAGTACCATACTCGAGTATAACATAGTTGCTTGCAAGTGTTGTCATTTTAATGCAAGCATTGCGATATATCATGATGTATCTTATCAATTCCATTTTCGGGACGGCTATGGACTGACAAAAAGAATAGTTTATGAACGTTGATAGATCTGCAGTTTTAAGGGTTTGCATGCAGTGTAAGAACTCTCTGGGGGTGGGGGGGGGGGGGGGGTAATGTTTTGAAATCTACAGTACTGTATTCTACATAGTCTGTGATATACAAGTTGAAGAATGTTTGTTACCTTTAATTTCAATTATTTGCCTGCTCCACTAAACTTAAAATTACTCACATATGTAAATCTCATTTTTACACCAAATCATTAATAAAATATCATAAGACAATGCCAATCCGAAAGTAGTTCCTATACCAATTAATTCTCTTGAGTGTATTTTTGTGACTTTCACAGCCATAGCTAACAACCTGCTGCTCAGACAGCTTACCAAAGTGCTGTAATTCTTTTGCTCATATAATAGTTTTGGCACAGCTACAAAATTCAGTGTGGTGTGACTGACACATACATACAGTGAATAACGTAGTACCACCGCCCATCTCAGTAGCTGAATGTTTCCGACTGCAGCTGAAGTCAGTAGCACATTTCTCAGCACGTCCTGCCTCTGATTGATATTATTTGGTCAGTCGCAAGTTGTCTTCATTGGAGCTACTGCCAACATATACAAACTACTTCCATGCTCCATTTCTATCATACAAGATGAAGTAGCACAAAAGTTTCTGCCACTAGGTAGCACTGTTTTTGCACACGTTTCATCACCCCGCAGACAATGATGTCCTACCATCACTCCCTGCACTCCCCTCGACAGGACACTTTTGTATGTACAGGAGCCGAGAAGGGCAAAAAAATGCTGAGAAAGGTTAAAGCCAGCTGTAACATGAAAGGTGCCTCAGTTAAGCTTCATTGGAGTCATTAAAATACAACAAAATATGCTTTCTAATTGGGGGAAAAAAGGTACTTTAGGGAACGAACTGAAAAAATAGGTACCTTTTAGGTACTTTCGGGCATAAAAGGGACTTTATGGACCAATGGGACTTCCGCTAAATACACTGCTGTAGCAGTGCGAGAATTGGGCAAAGGAGTGAGAATCTTCAATGGTTCTGTAGGATATGCAATAGAGATATGAAGATTGTGGAACAGGAAGGAAAAACTGCTGCCCTTTAGGCTGAGTTATATCAGGCTAAGAGGGATCTGGACAGGTTAAGAAGGGTAAAGAGGGATGAGAAGTGGCAACATGTGGAAAGAATAGGGTCAGAACTCAACAAGTCAGCTTTGTGGCGAATGTGCAAAATAAGTTTGACCTGTTGCTTCAATTTGAAACTGATGAGCCTCATACATAGGTAGACGTAGACAGGGCTAAACAAACTTTCAACAGAAAGTTGAATAAGAATGTAGGTAAATCAGAGAAAGAAAGAAAATTTTGCTGTCAGGTAGTTCATATGCCAGAGGTGTCAGCCAACTCCTGCAGGATGAATTAGGAACAGAATGCCAGGTAACAAGTTTTTCAAACTTGGTGCTGGGCTGGGTTAGGTAACAGAGGATTTAGGTTCACTACGTGAATACACCGTGGTTGTTGTGGGTGTGTCTAGGGTGGCCACCTTTTGATCATGGGTTTAATTGAGATGCCTAAAATCTGACCATGATTACCAAATTTGCTGGCATATAAGATACTCTGACACATAAGATGCATCCCACATTTAAGACAATTTTTTTAGGAAAAAAATAAATCACATCTAACACATCTATTGCACTATAATTATAATAAATATGTTCATGTACCTCAAATATCTAAGGCAGTGCCTTCAAGTAGTGTTCGAAAACTTTACTCAGTCAAGTTTCTTGCCAGTTTGCGCTTATTCAAACAGATATTTTGCCTTTCGCTATTTACAATACGCGCTGACTATGGTGCGATGTTTGATAAGAGTGTCATAAAGGCTTACAACATTGCACTGCTTATAATTGCTCCCATCAGCCACCGTGCCGAGTATCAGTTTGTGTGCCGAGTAGAGGGAGGTTTCATGTATAAGTGACACATTTTGAGAATTTATTGTGAAGTGCAAATGTTTATGTAGGTATTTTTGTGATGTTCCATAAACTGTGAGAATGATGGATGGTTTGTGTCTGTGTATTCCTTGGCGCACTGTATGAGGCACAGCATGTTATAACCTCAAAAGACGACAAATTTGAGACATAGATGCAGTGCAACTATCACAAAAAAATATGTAGATACATATTTGCACTTTGAGAATGCTAATAAATTCTAACATATAGTCAAGCAAGGCATGGGCAAATATGAGAGCAGTGTTTCATTATTCAAATAATAAATGACACCATTACAGAATTGACGAAAACATTGATTATGATGAAATTATGTTGAAAGTTTCTACTTCCTATGAAATTACCAGTTTCAGTTACGCTTGGCACTAAAAATAAAACAAATTCAGATAACCTTTACTACATAAGAAATCTCCTAATGGGTGTTTTGGTGGACATTATGTATATATATTAAATATATACTAAGAAAATTTAAGAGAGAAGCTTAAAGCAAATTTTCCCGCTTAAAACATTATTTCCCACATTTTACACCATTTTTTGAAATCTCTTGAAAAGAAATGGAATTGGCAACCGGAATATAAGATGTATCCAGTTTTCAGACCAATTTTTGTAGGAAAAAAAAGTATGTCTTATATGCCAGCACGTCTTATATGCCAGCAAGTACGGTACATGGGGAAATTAAAAAGATATATTCACAGTAAATTTCAACTGCACAACTGTAACTATTTCCTTGGAATGGATGACAATGGGGATGTGAACATACAAAGTCAAACATACTTTGCTTACTTTTGCTCAGATATAATATTTTGGGATAGCTCCACAAGCTATGAGACAGATTTTAAGAGTGCAATGGCATTAATAAGACTCATTTGTGGAGTAAATTTAAGACCAGTATACCAAAACCTATTGGATCTGCATTTCATATATAAAATTCTTTTGCTTGTTTTAGCAATGATAGACGTTTATAAAATAATCTCTGACACCTTTTTCTATGGATGGACTTAAGCTGTTCAATAATTTTTAGTGTTAGTAGCAAAAAATATGTCTTTAATCCTCATTTTCACTGAGAGAGCACAAAATAAAAACCAATACTCTCTAAAATATGGAAAATCAAAGAAGACAGCACAAATCAAAACATTTGGCACTAACTTTACCTTGTTTTCGATTTCTGACAACTTGAGCGATCTATCAGTTCTGGTTCTTTTGAAACATTGTGTAATGTTATGTGAGTCAACTGAGAAATAACTAATGAAACACTTCTGTTTAGAGATAAACAACTCTATAATCCACTTTCGCGAGTGATTAGTTCCATATGTTTTCGTAGTAGGAAAACTTTAACTGCATATTGGTATGACACGAGCACATCCTTGAGTTGGTAGTATTGACCATAAACAAATAAACATTTCCCTCACTGAGTATTATTATAAAAGTTTAAAAGATATTTCAGTGAAGGATTTCAGGTTATTAACAGTGATCATTGATGAAATATATGGGAGAAAGAGACAAACAATAAGGGATATGGGAGAAGAAGAAAACACGCTGAAATAGGGGAGAGCTGGTTGCCCTAGGGTGTTCTGGTGAATAGTATTGACAGATATCCAGGAAACAACATAGAGTGTGACCTGGCAAAGATTTCAGCAGCACTGAGGCATACCGGTGTTGAGTTTGTGTCTGTTCTGGAGCGCCATGACCACCCTCATTTGAACTCTTCTGTCAAGAGAGTTAATTTGGAGTTGACCTGACCTGTACTTCTACAGGAATGGGAAGGGTGAACTGGATGCACTGACATGAATGGTAAGATATGAGTGGTTACAGGTGTTAGAGCAGCACCATTTTTAGGATAGGCAGGACAGAAAGAAGTCAAATTCTAAGAGAGGTCATAGTGAAACAAACCTGAAGTTTCCAGTGTACCGTGATCGACCGATATCTCTATGGATGCTGAAAGACAACATCCGATGCCAATGCCTCACCATAAATCCGGATATGCTTTACAGTGTTGTTCACAACATTATTCCTGAGGGGGTTCAAGGAGGGTCTGAAGGAGGTTACAGCATGGTCTGGGGGGGGGGGGGGGGGGCGCACTGTCGGGCTGCAGTGATACATCACTGATCTGTTCATAAATCACTTTGAAAGTCTATTGGCCTATTTAACAACAAAAAAGAAAGAATTAGTGTTGGCTGCCAATTTTAATGTAGACTTTCTTTAAAACTCTCACAGTAACAAATTATTGCGGTCAGAAGATTTGTCATTCAAATTAATAGTTTAAATTCACTTTCCGACTAGGATAGATAAGGGCTCAAACACAGTCATTGATAATTTCTTTATAGAAATGAATAAGGTTAAATATTTTATTACAAAACCAATAATAAGTAACCTTTCAGACTACGATAAGCAGTTCCTTTTGCTAGATATGATCACGATATAAAATCTATCAAATCTGAGTTAAGAGCGTAGTCAGTAAGCTGAAAATTGATCATTTTAGAAAACTGCTCAAAGACATGAATTGGCGTGATGTTTACAATGCTCATAGCATGAATGAGAAATATATCTCTTTCACGAATAACATCTTTAACATATTTGAAAATTGCTTTCCCCCAAATTAATACAGATTAGACCAAAGTCTATAAAGAATCCATGGATTACTCAAAGAATAAAGGTCTCCTGTGAGACAAAAAGGAAACTATATCTGATTACTGATGGAAATTCTCTAACTGAGATGCTAAAATATTCTTGAAAAGAGATAGATTGGCTGAGCAGTAGTTACTATAGCTCTGTACCACCAACAGTCGCACTCGGGTCCATCATACAACAGCCAATTGTGAACTCCAACTGCATGCCACACAGTACCTAAGAAAACTAGCCACTCTACTGGTCCAGTGGTGTCCCTCTTCCCATCATCCACAACCACTCAGCACAACACCCCTCTCAACAACCTCCTCTCTCATAGGCAACATACCGAGCCTGGATTCCCTACTGAATCTTCCAATCCCAGCACATGCCCAACCCAGAACCTATCACAACCATCACCACATGCAAACACCACTTAACACCAACACCCATTCCAATTCAGTCCTTAACCTTTCATCCAAATCCCTCTCCATGCCAGAGATATCAGTCCTGTCAAAGGCTTAATGTTCAGTCCCACATCCAAATTCAACCAAACTGCCCTGGTCAAGGCTCTCCTGCCATTCACCCATAACCTCAACTGGAAATACCACTTCACCACCCAGCCACAACCCCCAGGCAACAGAGCCACTGTTCAACCCTGCCTTGAGAAATTCCAATCGACCTCACAAAGGGATCGTCCTGCTCTTCCCCAAAAGCATCCCTTGAAGGCATTCCAGGAACTCCTTACATCCAGAATTGCCTCTCAATCCTTCCTGAACAACATATCAACTACTCCCACCATCAGCCCAGCTGAATCCCGTACCATTCAAGAGCATCATTCTTCCAGCACACAACGCCTCCACAACTGTGGTACTTGATTAAGGGAAGTATGGGGCAGAGGAACTGCATCAACTCTCATACACCTCTACCTACAAAACTGTTCCACATGACACCATTCCTAAAATCCAAGCTGAACTACAGAAAATCCTAAAAACCCTGAATTTGCTAAGGCATTCCGCAAAATCGACTGTTGTGGACAGTTCCCAACATAATGCCAAAGCATGAATAGCTTCTTTGTGAACTGTTGGAAGTTCATAAAGTCTTGGTTAAATTAGTGCATTCTATTGTAGGTTTTGACCCAGATGTACAGCTTCTGGAACTGTATAATTAAAGAATCAGCCAATATCCAAATAAGAGAGCTAAAAATAAAGTGATAATGGCTAGATATTTGGTGAGGTGTGGTAATCCACCCATAGCGTGATAAAAACGAGAAAGGGATTAACCCACAATGAACTGACGTTGGGAGGTAGCAGAGCAGCCACGGGGACACTAGTTCACATGTCAATGGGTGTGGATGGCATAGTGTGCCAAAGAAGGGTGGAGATAAAAGAACAAACCTGCTCCTAAGCATTCAGTGCATCAGTGAAACTGATGATGACAAGTAGTTGCTTCCTGAAATACTGTGCCAGTTTGAGGCAAGGATCTGGCTGTACACCAGCGAACTTTTTCATCTACTATTAAAGCAGGCACGGCCAAACACCACCCCGCAGGGGCATGTAGGGCAGAGTGGCGAGCAGGAAGAGGAAGAACGATATGTATTTCTGCTAATCACATCAATAGTACGCAATGTGCTTATTTCATTAAAGAATAAAATCATTGCTTTGGCGAATAAAAACAGGCAGCAAATATATATTAGTGCTAAAATACCAATTATAAAAGTACTCTATGACATTGCCATCTCCACTTAGTGGGCTCACTGTATTGCAAAAAAAGCCTTCGTTTCCGCCTTGGAGCGTTTGGCATATAGCCGTCTCACTCCCACAAATGCTGCAGGGATTGCAGTGGTAGTGAAGCTAGCGCATATTGTCGCTGGTTCCAACTAATGTTCACTGTAGGTGGTGTTTAGCTTGACCCATGTGGTTCACGGCATATAATCGGAATGGAGAATGCCAGGCGACATCCGTACAGTCCTGTCCTACAGCTCGCACTACTCTCTCGCTTTCTGTGCACGCCAGATGGGATTTTTGCCGATTGCTGAACAGTGCTCGTCAGCAGATATCCGATGCAGCCACTTTGTGCTAGCTGCCTGCCGCTCGTCGTTCACAAGTCTCTGCTTTAAGGCGGCCAGGCCATTACAGTAAGGGAAGTAGTGTGCCCGTCAAAACGGCTCTTGCCCGAAGAGCGCTAGCATCCTTTCAGAGGAACTGGGGGACAATGCACCTAAAACCAATCTTTTTTTTTTTGGTAGTTTTTTATTTATGATTTAACAAAAAAATATTTACTTGTAAGAATGAGATTCTATAGACCTTACATAAAATTATTTTTAAAACAGCATATTTATGATACTAGTTCATTTAAGAAACATATATCTTTCAGAAGAAGCCTATTGTTTGTATGATGAGTGTGCATATACAATACTAACAGAATTGAATTTGTGTCACAAAATTACAAAGTTTTCCTTCGATTTGTTTAATGAATATTTCCTAAAGCTTTGCATAATGATTCTGGCATACAAACACTAATTGTTACCTAAACAGTAAATTGTTTCCTTGTTTTACCATTCTTCGACCACATTACAGAGCTGCGCTTCCTCTGTTACTTCGTTTATGTTGGATCTGACCACATCACAGTAAAATGCAGAGCACTGCTGTGCGGTCTCCCTCTTACTGCAGCTATCTCTCTCGTCCCGTTGCCGACACTAGCGACACTCGATCGCGGCTGGGGCAGTGAACTACAGTGTACTCTGCCCGCGGGGTGTGGGCGCGCCCGCCATGTGGAAATGTTGGCCTGTCTGTATTACAGTGTCAGAACTGGAATTTTTTATGAGGAATACATTAATGAAGATGTCCCTCATTCATAATCAAATTTTAACCATTTTTCGATGGAGACGCTGCTAACAAGGTTATATGTGCGAGTAAAATGGATGTGCTATAGCATGAACTATCTGGTGAGTTGTTATTTACAAAATTCATATAAAATCAAAAATAATGATCAGATATAACAACTGACTTCAATTTGTAATCTTACAGAACTATAAATTCCTTTGACATTTTAGCAAAGCTACGATTGTTTCCCACTAACCATGTGAGTTGGAGCCAAAGCATTCCACTAATGAAATTAAATATAAAATATAAATAAAAATAGAAAACAGATGACTTATCAAAAGGACCGGCTCGTCGATAGAAACAAATAAAATAAATAAAATCACACACAAACACACATACAAGCTTTCGCAGCCTAGCTGCTTCGTCAGGCAGAAGGGAAAATATAATTAAATGTTCTGCAATTACTTGTCTTTACTTCTATAATCACAGACATTTCCTCAAAATAATTTAAATTACTACAAATACTCTTGTTGAAGGTTGGAACTTGTTGAATCTAAACTTTTATATATATTAATATCAAAAGCTGCACTTTGTTTTTACCTCATATCCTGCCAAAATATCTGGATCCCACGTTTTCACCAAATTAATAAGTTCTTGGAGGAGGATTTTCTCATTTGGCACAATGCAAGCATTGCAATCAAGAGCTGTTGATTTAAATAGATGATTTCTGAATGCTTCACTCTCTGAATCCAATGGAAATTTATTCACAGCAATAATGCCTGTAGAAAAAATTATCTAATAAGAGATATACTATTATCACTGTCACTTATAACTCACAGAATAATTTCAGACATTATAAACTGTTACACTCATATGATAAAGAGTTAAGATTCAGTATTAAAAATTAAGCTATACTGTACATTACATTATGTTTGGGATTAACTCAATGGTGTTTCAGGATTGAAGTTGATCCATAATTTATTTTTCGGCATGGTATTTCAGTGGACATCATTTTAAGGTAAGTTGGTGATATGTTCATAGTCATGACATGGAGAAATTAAATTAAAACAATTTTTAAATATCTCAATTTTTAAGAATATTCAATTTTAGATGAACAAAGGAATGTATGAATGCTTGTCATTCCTGGCTGATATGTGATTAGATGGAACCACTGAGTCTACTGTAAGCCTATTCAGAAAATTATTTTTGAACAGGCTTTAAGTTCTCACAGACATCACCAACGATACCTGAATATACGGCACTTACAATTTGGAACTTTATTAGTTTGCCTAAGAAGGAAAACAGGCAGATTGCATATTTCTTGATTTCTGAAAGGCCTTTGACACGGTACTGCACTGCAGACTGGTAACGAAGTATGAGCATATGGAATAGGTACCAAAATATGTGAGCGGCTTGAAGACTACTTAAGTAATAGAACCCAGTGCATTGTCAATGATGGCAAGTGCTCATCAGAGATTAGGGTACACCAGGAGTGCCCCAGGAAAGTTTTCAAATGTTTGTATAGTCTATGGGACTTAACTATGGGGTCATCAGTTCTTAAACTTACAAACTACTTATGAACTATTTACGAACTAGGATGGCACTAATATGCCGAGGGGGGATTCGAACCCCCGACTGTAGTGGCCGGGCAGACCGTGACTGGAGCGCCTTAGTCCCCTCGGCCACCGCGGCCGGCAGGAAAGTGTGATAGGACCGCTTTTATTTTCTATCTACTGGGTGATCAAAAAGTCAGTATAAATTTGAAAACTTAATAAATCATGGAATAATGTAGATAGAGAGTTTTAAATTGACACACATGCTTGGAATGACATGGGGTTTTATTAGAACAAAAAAGTACTGCTAGATGCGTTTGGTGATGATCGTGTGCTCAGCCGCCACTTTCATCATGCTTGGCCTCCCAGGTCTCCAGACCTCAGTCCGTGCGATTATTGGCTTTGGGGTTACCTGAAGTTGCAAGTGTATCGTGATCGACCGATATCTCTAGGGATGCTGAAAGACAACATCCAACGCCAATGCCTCACCATAAATCTGGACATGCTTTACAGTGCTGTTCACAACATTATTCCTCGACTACAGCTATTGTTGAGGAATGATGGTGACCATATTGAGCATTTCCTGTAAATAACATCATCATCTGGTGGACATTTTTTGAACTTTTCTTCTTTTTTTTGCGTTCTAATAAAACCCCATGTCATTCCAAGCATGTGTGTCAATTTAAAACTCTCTATCTACATTATTCCGTGATTTATTAAGTATTCAAATTTATACTGACTTTTTGATCAGCCGGTATATAAATGATCTGACTGACAGAGTTGCAATCTGCAGCTGTTTACTGATGATGCTGTGGTATACAGGACGGTGTTGTCACTGAATGACTGTAGTAGGATGCAGGATCAGTTGGACCAACTTCCTAGGTGGTGTGAGGAATGACAGCATTAGTAGTGTGCTGTATGACAGAGTTGCATCAAATTAAATATCTAGGCGTAATGCTGCACAGCAATTTGAAATGGAACGAGCATATAAAGACAGTTGCGGGGAAGGTGGATGGTTGACTTTCGTTTATTTGGAGAATTTTGGAAAGATGTGATTTATCTGTAAAGGAGAGCACATACATAATACTGGAAGGACACCATCTTGAGTATTTCTCAAGTATTCGGGATCCCCACCAGATCAGTTTAAAGGAAGACATACAAATAATTTAGAGGCAGGCAGCTAGGTTTGTTACTGGTACGTTCAATCAAAGCACAAGTGTTACTGAAATGGTTTGGGAACTCAAATGGAAGCCACTGGAGGAAAGACAACTTTCTTTTTGAGAAACACTGTTGAAGAAATTTAGAGGCACGGAATTTGAATTGGACTCCAGAACTATTCTACTGCTGCGAACTTACATTTCACGTAAAGACCACAAAAATAAGATCAGAGCTATTAGATGCATACAAGAATTTGCTTTTTCCTCATTCTCTATGGGAGTGGAGTTAAAAACCAAGTAACTAGTAGTGGTAGTGGGTAGTCCCCTCCACACTTGATACTGTGTTGATGTTATGACTAATAACACACCTATGCACGTTACACCAGCTAAAAGGATCACTAGGATCCTGAACCGTCCCATCGAAGTCCAACACAAGATATGTCCATACACACCCACTCTTGTCCTATCTAGTAGTATTGTCCGGAGACATGTTCGTGAGCACAGTAAGCATGTAAGCATATAACTGAGGCGAGGTTTTCGGCTGGCCCAGTGCCTCTCTCAAAACGTCGCGTGGCTGGCAGGGTGCAGTGCGGTAGTGCAGCCTGCGCTGCACAGCGGCCAGTCCTGGTAACAGACAGCGCGCTGTTCAAACACACGCGCCGGCATTACCACGGTTGGGAAGTTTTTGTCAAAATAAGCCAGAATCCTGTCAAACAACAACACAAAAGTGATTTCCGATTACCATTTCAATTTTGATCAGTGAACGATGATTTACAATTGTGGAAGAGTGGACTGTATAACGCACCCAGGCTACGTCCATGGGCAATGCCTCATCCATCTCCGGCTGCCATTGTTGGGCTGGTACTACCCCATAGGGTCAGTAATGTCCTGATCGTCTTTGCCAGGAATGGCTGGTACCTCTGTGTATGTTGTTTGCAATTACCGGGGATGAGGGTGCATTGTCCACCCCCAGAATTGGAGATAAAAAAGGAGCGGTTTCATTACTCACAGGTTGAGTCCCGGTCCTTTCCGGTGTCTGGATGTCCATAGCTTCGGAAGCGGTGGCTCTCCCCCCACCGTCCAGTGCCAGAGGCTCAGTGAGGGAAGCCAAAGGTGGCGGCAGCCTGGCGCCCAGGGATGTAGCTCCTGGGACTGGTGCCAGTGCCAGAAAAGGCGCCCGTACCGCCAACGGAGCACGGGCGGACACAGCACGCAGTGCAGAAGGCCCCCCCCCAGCACGGAGCATGTCGGTGGAACAGGTCCCGGAGGAGGTGGGGATGGAGGTGGTGCCTGTGAATCTGTCGGTAGTCGCGGGCGCAACTGATCCCAGTGTCGACGAAGAGCGGCCACAGCAGTGTCCACAGTGCAGAGGCAACAGCCGAGGCACGACTTCACCTTACCCAGCAGCCAACGAGGATGCTGACCAAACCCGCTCGCCCACACGAGTGACCCCAGAACATACCGACCTGATGGCCGTGTGGGCACACTCGGTGGCTGAGGCAGCAACAAATGAAAGAGAGTATGAGGTTGCCGGCCATGAAGCAATTCCGCCAGCCTGCGTTCCCCCGCCGGGGTGAACCGATACGACATCAAGAAACGGATAATGGCATCGTCCACAGAGCAAGAGGTCACATATTTGCGCATCCGAGCTTTAAAAGTACGCACAAACCATTCCACTTCACCATTAGACTGGGATGAAACGGAGGGGCTGTAATGTGGCGAATGCCCAGACGAGCACAAAAAATCTTGAAAAACAGAAGAAGTGAAAGGGGTGCCATTATCTGAAACAAGTGTGTGTGGAAACCCCTCCAAAGCAAAAACTTTAGGCAGTGATTGAATAGTTACAGCAGTGGACATGGTATGGCAACGAAAAATGTATGGAAAGTTTAAATAAGCATCCAGAAGAAAAAACCAATAAGAGTTCAGGAAAGGGCCCACATAATCGATATGCACCCGTTCCCATGGCTGTCAGTGCTGCGGCCAAGAAGAGAGAGATTCCTGAGGCGCCGCCTGCTGCAAAGCGCACAACGAGCACATAGCCACCAGCCTCGTAATGTCACCATCGATGCCGGGCCAAAATACATGCTGGCAAGCCAACGTTTTCGTGCGGGAAACTCTCCAGTGTCCTTCATGAAGCCTCTAAAGCACTTTGGAACGGAGATCCGCCAGAATCAGTACCCGCGGAGCCTGTCCATCTGTAGCCAAAAGGAGAACCCCGTCCCATTCAAACAGACGAAAACGGAAGGAATAATAGTTATGGAGGGGATCTGAAGCCCGACGTGGAGGAGCGTCAGGCCAGCCCACATGAATGTAGTGAGGAACGCGCCGCAGCACGGGATCGGACGCACCGCCTTGGCCAACACTGGAGCCGTAATAGGAAAACCATCAACAGTAGCCTGAGCTTCCTCATCCAGATAAAACCATAAAAGCTCTTCTCAATCAAAGTCAGGATCAGGACCAGCCGGGAGGCGTGATAATGTGTTCGCGTTAGCATGCTGTGCCGCAGGACAGAAATGGATTTCATAATTATATCGGGAAAGAAAAAGAGCCCAACGTTGCAACCTATGAGCTGCCTTGTCGGGAAGCGATGCTGTAGGGTGAAAGAGAGACACAAAGGGCTTATGATCAGTAATAAGATGAAATTTGACCCCATACAAGTAAACGTGAAATTTCTTCAAAACATACACAATGGCTAATGCCTCCTTTTTAATTTGAGAGTACCGCTGCTGGGTTGCCGTCAACGTCTTAGATGCATATGCGATGGAGCGTTCCAACCAATCAGGATACTAATGGGCCAAAACCGCTCCAATGCCATGTTGAGACGCATCCGTAGACAGAACCAAATGTTGCCCAGGAACATATACCGTCAAACAAGGTGCAGAAACCAGTAAGCGCTTTAACGTTCAAAACGCCCGTTCACACTCAGACGACCAGGCAAAGGGAACACCCTTGTGAAGCAGACAATGTAAAGGATGCACTGCCGAGGCAGCCTCCGGTAAAAAAATGGTGGTAATAGGCAATGTTGCCCAAGAAGACCTGTACATCTTTAACAGATGCGGGACGCGGCAGGGATTGTACCGCGGCCACGCGATCCAGCAAAGGGCGGACGCCCACTGAAGACACTTCAAACCCCAAATAAGGAATACAAGGTTGGAAAAAATGAGACTTGGCCAGATTGCAGCAGAGACCGGCTGCTTGCAGGACAGAGAAAAGTGCATGCAGGTTTTGTAAATGTTCATGGAGTGAGTACCCGGTCACAACAATATCGTCTAAGTAGTTAACACAGCCTGGAATCGGACGGAGGAGCTGCTATAAGTAGTGCTGAAAAATAGCTGGGGCAATAGTGACTCCGAAAGGGAGTTGCTGATATTGGTATAACCCAAAGGGAGTGTTGACGACCAATAGACATTTGGTGTCGTCGTCCAAAGGAAGCTGAAGATAGGCTTCCGCTAAATCTATGTGAGAAAAAGAGTGGGAACCAGAAATTAAAGCAAGGAGTTCATCTGTCCGAGGCATGGGGTACGAGTCAATCACAGACTGTGCATTGATGGTGACTTTAAAATCCCCACAGATACGTAAAGACCTCCCAGGCATCTTTACAATAACTAGTGGCGTAGCCCATTCACTGGAAAAAAATAGGAGTTAAGACCTGCAAGTCCTGTAGGCAATCCAATTCAGCCTTAAGTTGGTCGCGCAGGGCCACCGGCACCTGGCATGCGCAAAAAAACTTGGGTCGCGCCGTTGGTTTCGTAGTAAAGTGGGCGGTAAAGCCCACGGCACAACCCAGGCCACCCGAAAACAAGGAAGAAAATTCCCGACAAAGAGCATCCAACTCCGAGAAAGGAACCGAATCCGACAGGAGATTGACAGAATCATCGATAGAAAAACCAAAAACATTAATAACATCCAGGCCGAAAATGTTTGCAGCCACAGTGTCATCAACAACAAGAAAAAAGTGGTTCCAGCCGTAGCGGTCTCCGAAAGCTAAGTTCCAATAAGTGTTTGTGTATTGTAGTTAAATTATTAAAGTTTTAGATTTCAGGAGGTGTTATCGCGCTAGTTGTTTATTAACTTTAGTACTTTTCAACAGGTGACTTGCTGTTTTTAACGTGGTTGAGGTTGGGAAACTTTAAGTTACGGTATTTCATAACTCTTGTACTCTCACAGTGTTTAGTTATTTTATTAGTGACGCTTGAATTTGAACTTGTTTATACAAGCAACAGTGTAAAGTTTCTGTGGTAGTGTTATTTGCTCTTTTCTGATACTATTAGTTGTTGTTACTTGATTTGTAGAGACTGAGGTTTGTTGATTGCCGTAGTTAAGAGGTACTTCCTACTTATTTTGTAGAAACTTAACTTCATACGTAGACGTCTAGTTTTTCTTAACAAATTGTTGTAAAATTTTACCATGAGTGAAAAGTGTGGGCTCTGTCGTAGGGTCGTGCGTAGTGGGCTGCAGTGTGGGATTTGTAGTAAGTATTTTCATGGGGGGGAGTGCAGTGGGGAAGACAGTGGGCATTGTGGTGAGGTTCTCTCCTGGAACTGTAGGATTTGCAGCAGGAATAAGTTGATAGAGGAGCAGGAGCGTTTGATCTGCGCCCTTCAGGTGCAATTGAAAAATGCTGAAGAGGAACTAGGTAGGTTGAGGAGGGGAAGGGGGGCTGGGGAATGGGAACTGGCAGTTGGCAAGAAGGTAGCTAGGAGAAGGTATTCAGATAGCTTTACATTGCAAGTTGCAAATAGGTTTGACCAACTGTCAGAGTTGAGTGGAGATGAACCTCCTGTAGCTGTAGGGGTAGGAAGTACGCAGCAGACCTCAGCTTTTGGTAAGCCGAAATCTGTAGAGAGGTCTCTTAGGAAGAAGAAGGTTCTGCTGCTAGGTAGTTCTCATGGCAGAGGTGTTGGCCAACAGTTGCAGGAAGTACTTGGGAGTGAGTACCAGGTCACCAGCATAGTGAAGCCTAGTGCAGGGTTAGCTCAGGTCACTTGTAACATAGGGGACTTATGTAGGAATTTTTCAAAAGAGGATCAGGTAGTTATAGTGGGTGGGGCCGGGAATAGTCTTGATAGGGACGGGGAATATGATATAGGTGGTGATCTGGAAAGGATAGCAACTCTAACTGGTGGCACGAATGTGCATTTCGTGCAGCTGTTTCAGCGTCATGATAGGCCTTGTCTTAATAAGGCTGTCAGCCGTGTTAACATGGGGCTTGAGAAGGCGCTGATGACGGAGGGCATGGATCACATTGCAGTGGTGCCAGTTGAGACTATCCAAAGGTCGGATTTTACTAGGCACGGTCTGCACCTCAATAGGTATGGGAAGGGGAGGTTGGCAAAGCTCATAGGTGACAGTGTAGTAGGGGGTGGGGGTTTCACTCATGGAAAAATTCCCGTTTGTTGTTAGGGCTGCACCTTTTTTAGACTGAAGACAGCTGATAGATATTCCTGCTTAAAGGAAGTCCCTCTAAGAAATGAACCACCTTTGACAAAGTCTAAGAATATAAGTAATAAGGGAATTACTGTTTTTCATCAAAATATACAGTGTATCAGAGATAAAGTTAATGAAATGCTTATTGATACTGATTCTGACATTATTGGAATTTCAGAGCACTTTTTAAGTGGTGTGACAATTAAGAGACTTCCTTTGCCAGGATACAGGTTAGCTGCCTTCTACTCTAGGAGTTCCTTGCAGTGTGGGGGAGTGGCCATGTATGTAAAAAACGATTTTTCATCGGAGTCAATCGATTTTTCTAAACACTGCACAGAACAGATATTTGAATGTTGTGCAGGAGTTGTTAATGTTAATGGAACTAAACTAGTAATAGTTGTTATTTATAGATCCCCAGACTCAGATTTTAAAATGTTTCTGCCCAAGCTGGAATTGGTTCTGGGTTCACTGTATAGGAAGTATAAAAATTTAATTGTGTGTGGAGATATCAACATTGTGTAGGTGATAGCTCAAGGAAAAGTCAGCTGTTAGATCTATTTAATTCCTATAACATGATGCAAACAGTATTTTTTCCAACGAGAGTGCAAGGAAATAGCAGTTCTACCATTGACAATATTTTTGTTCATTCTTCATTATTAGAGGGGCACTCTGTCAGCAGAATAGTAAATGGCCTATCAGACCACGATGCCCAACTTTTAATTCTAAAAAGTATTTGTTCTCAAACAAATGTTAAACATAAATATCAACTACTCAGAAAAGTTAATCCAGTTGCAATTGAGACCTTTTTAAGCCTAATTAAGGAACAAGAATGGCAGGATGTTTATAGTCCTGATAATGCAGATGATAAATATAATGCTTTTCTGAATACATTTATTATGCTGTTTGAAAGTTGCTTTCCGCTAGAACGCTCAAAACAGGGTACTTTCAGTAACAGACAGCCAGGGTGGCTGACAAAGGGGATAAGAGTATCATGCAGAACTAAGCGGGAGTTGTATCAAAATGTCAGAATGAAGATGCAGTAGCTCATTACAAACAGTACTGTAAGGTTCTGAAAAATGTCATTAAGAATGCAAAAAGTATGTGGTACGCAAAAAGAATAGCAAACTCTCGGGATAAAATTAAAACTATCTGGTCAGTCGTGAAGGAAGTGTCTGGTCAGGAGCAGCAGGTAGAAGATATAACGTCAGTGCGTAGTAGGAATGTTTCTGTTACTGACAAGTTAGATATATGTGCAATATTCAATAATCACTTTCTGAATATAGTAGAGGAACTAAACAAAACTCTAGTTTCTACAGGTAATCATATAACGTTTTTAGAAAATGCGTTTCTGAGGCTGTTACCTGAAATGATCCTTCATGATACTTCCATAGGTGAGATTGAGTCAATAATTAAATCACTAAAGACTAAGGACTCTTGTGGATATGATGGGGTATCTAGCAGAATTCTAAAGTACTGTCTCCATATGTTAGCCCAGTACTAAGCCATATTTGTAACTTTCCTTTCAGAATGGTCAGTTTCCTAACAGATTAAAGTACTCAGTAGTGAAACCGCTTTATAAAAAAGGAGAAAGGGATAATGTAGACAACTATAGACCTATTTCTATGCCATCGGTTTTTTCCAAAGTTATTGAAAAGGCTGTATATTCAAGATTAATTGATCATTTCAGTTCACATAATTTCCTGTCAAACGTACAGTTTGGTTTTAGAAGTGGTTTAACGACTGAAAACGCTATATTTTCGTTTCTCTGTGAGGCACTTGATGGGTTAAATAAGAGGCTACGGACATTAGGCGTCTTCTTTGATTTAACAAAAGCGTTTGATTGTGTTGATCACAAAATATTGTTGCAGAAGTTGGAACATTATGGAATACGGGGAGTAGCCCACAACTGGTTCACCTCTTACTTTAATAATAGACAACAGAAGGTAATTCTCCGCAATTTAGAAAATGGCTATGACGTGCAATCCCAATGGGGCACAATTAAGTATGGGGTGCCCCAGGGGTCTGTTTTGGGACCATTGCTGTTTCTTATTTATATAAATGATATGCCTTCGAGTATAACAGGTGATTGTAAAATATTTTTGTTTGCTGATGATACCAGCTTGGTAGTGAAGGATGTTGCTCGTAATATTGACACAGTATCAAATAATGCAGTTCAAGAGATAAGTTCATGGCTAATAGAAAACAAGTTGATGTTAAATCACAGTAAAACTCAGTTTTTACAATTTCTAACACATAATTTGACGAAATCTGACATTATGATTACACATAATGGGCATGTGATAAGTGAGACTGAACAGTTCAAATTTCTAGGTGTTCATATAGACAGTAAGCTGTCATGGAAAGCCCATGTTCAGGATCTTGTTCCAAAACTAAATTGTGCTATATTTACCATTAGAACAATATCCGAGATAAGTGATTTTTCAACACGAAAAGTAGTCTATTTCGCTTACTTTCACTCACTTATGACGTACGGCATTGTTTTTTGGGGTAACTCGCCTGATGCAAAAAGGATATTTCTGGCTCAAAAACGGGCGGTTTGAGCAATATCTGGTGTAAGTTCGCGAACGTCATGTCGACCCCTCTTCAGTCTGGGAATTTTGACTCTGGGGTCACAATACGTTTTTTCTTTAATGTCGTTTGTTGTTAATAATATCAGCTTATTCCCACGAGTTAGTAGCTTTCACTCGGTGAATACTAGACAGATGTCTAATCTACATTTGCACCACACCACCTTAACACTTGTGCAGAAAGGGGTGCAGTATTCTGCGGCATCCATTTTCAATAAGCTGCCACAAGAACTTAAGAATCTTAGCACTAATCCACATGCTTTCAAATCTAAATTGAAGAGTTACCTCGTGGCTCACTCCTTTTATTCTGTTGAGGAACTCCTAGAAAAGTTAAACAATTAAGCTAATTCATTTTTTCTTTATTGATTCTTTTCATTTTGTCTTAAGATTGTTGTGTGCAAAGGACTACTTAAAATTTTTCTATTACCATTCTTGTGTAACAATGTATTGACTTGTTCCACGACCGTGGAGTCTTACTCCTCAAGTGGGTCCTATGGAACAGAAAAAACAAATAAAAAAATAAAATAATAAATAAAAGTGACCGGCCTGACGACAGATTTATACGCCATGGAAGCCATAAATTGACACAAGATAGGGATGCGCTGGCGGCTGTAGCCACGCAAAGAACGGTTGACAGCTGCCAGAGGGGGCGAGCCAAGTCGTACATATGTGATATAATTGAGAAGAGAAACGGAAGCTCCCGTATCAACAAGTAAGGTAACCGCTCTGTTAAAAATCTAAACTTCAACAAAAAGTTTGGGAGATGGAGAGTGAACATTCTGGACAAGATTAACATCTATCTCGTCATCTAGCTCAGTCGGCTGGAAACGGCAGACAGAAGCCATGCGGCCTATTTCTTGCACGAGTGACATGTAACCCAACACTTGGAGCAATCAGCCCTGTCATGTTGTAGAAAACAAAGGGGACAAGATGGAAAAGGTCGCTGCGAGCGAGCGGGAGTGTGTTATGCGGCCTGCGACTGCCGAGAAGCCGTGGCATGTTTCCAACCGCCCGTGCGGCGAGTGGGGCACTCCCGTACAAAAGCAATGTCCGTGCAACCCAAAGGAGCTGAGCCCGACTGCGAAACTGCAGTGACATCACCCCAAGTCTCAATTTGGTCCCCTGCAGCCCGGGAGACTTCAAAAGACTGCGTAATGCTTAAAACATTTGTCAAGGTAGGATTTTCCAGCTGTAAGGTGCGTTGGCGCACTTCCCTATCTGGAGCAAGCCGGAGAGTTGCGTCCCGAACCATATCATCGGAATATGACTCCTTGTGGGTAGGAGTAATGAACATACACCGAGGCTAAAACTTTGCAGCTCTGCGGCCCACGCCCGATAGGACTGAGTGGGTTTCTTATGTGACCGGTAAAATTAAACCCGCGCCGCAATAACATGCATAAGCGGGCGGTAATTGGCCGAAAACAAATGACACACCTCATCAAAAGACAAAGCAGCCAGTTCCTACAGGGGGGCTAATTGATGCAAAAGTTGATAGATGTGAGGAGAGACCCACGAAAGAAATAAAACCTTACACAATGCCGGGTCGGACACCCCAAACACAAGGAAATGTTGACGTAGCCGGTTTTCACAAGAGTCCCAATCTTCAAAAGAATTGTCAAAGCCAGAGAATGGAGGCGGAAACACTGTGGTGGGAGATACAGAACTAGAATCAAACCCCGGCCAATGAGGCAATGGAACCGCGACACCAGAGTTAAAGCGGTCCGCCTGACCTGACACAATCGTAGTTAACCGCTGAAGGAACTCAACCACGGTCTGTAACAATTGCTGCAGGATTTGGCCCCACGGGGGCAGCTGAAAGTCCGCTGGAGCCAGTCCTTTGTTGTCCACCATCGTCCACGACGGAGCACACACCAGTTCTAACACCACCTTCGTCGCCATTTGTGTTATGACTAATAACACACCTATGCACGTCATGCCAGCTAAAAGTGTCGCTAGGATCCTGAACCGTCCCATCGAAGTCCAAAAAAACCCACTCTTGTCCTATCTAGTAGTATTGTCCAGAGACACAGTAAGCATATAACTGAGGCGAGGTTTTCGGCTGGCCCAGTGTCTCTCTCAAAATGACATGTGGCTGGCAGGGTGCAGTGTGGTAGTGCAGCCAGCGCTGCACAGCGGCCAGTCCTGGTAACGGGCGGCACGCCGTTCAAACACACACGCCAGCGTTACCACGGTTGGGAAGTTTTTGTCGAAATAAGCCAGAATCCTGTCAAACAACAACACAAAAATGATTTCCCATTACCATTTCAATTTTGATCAGTGAAAGATGATTTACAATTGTGGAAGAATGGACTGTATAAAATACATCACAATGCTTGAAGTACACGTCACACTAGCAATGCAAAACAAACGCTGCTTTAATATTTCTTAAGTGAAACAGGAGTCTGATTAGAAATGACGTACAATAATTTGATTTTTGTCTGCGATTTTTCATTCCAGTTTGTAAATTTATCCTGTGCTCATATGCATATTAGATTCAAATTCACATTTAAGAAAGAGTGTAGTCTTCCTCTGAGTGCAGGACAGAGTACACCGATACTCATAAGTGTAATTGACTTCCTACTAGAAGTGGCATGTTTGAATTGTTCTGTCAGGTTGTTGTTTCTGTTTATTAAATATCATGTGTGCTCGCGTGTGTATTACATTCAGATTCGTGTGAAGTATCTGGTTAGAGTATTCTTCCACCATGTGATTCTTGACAGTCGTCTGATTTGTTTTCGTTGGATTAGTACCAGATCTAGTTGTCTATGTTTACCTTGGTTAACCTCCGTCAACTCTACATCACGGATTTCTAGTAGTTGGTTTTTCTGGGTATTGTAATCATTAGTGTGACTGCTACGTGCGGATACAGACTGAGCTGGTGACACTTCGATCCCAGCTTTGGGCTGAGTTAACCCCGGCTGCACAGCTTGAGGGTGCAGTCGAGGGGAGCCGATGTTGTTGACAAGTCGTGGGAGCCGAACAGATGCCGGGCGTGTCTACCGATCAGCCCCTGGCACCAACAAGCCCTGTTAGTGCTTGCAATGAAGCTGTGTGGGAGGTCACTTCAGCATGTTGCAGGCGGCGTAAGACATTCCAGGAGACCAATTGTGAGGCCTCCCCGGATCATACTTGGTGGAGTCATTCCATATGTGGAATGGGTCCTTCTGGATGCCTTGAAAGGCACAGGGTGCAGCCATCTGCAGGTGGTATCTCACGTCGGTACCAATTATGTGTGTTGCTTTGGACTGAAAGAGAGTCTCTCAGGTTTTGAGCAGCTATCTGAAGTGGTAAAGAATGCCAGTCTTACTTGCAAGATGAAAGCAGAGCTCACCATCTGTAACATAGTGACAGGATCAAAGCCGAGTGGAGGGTCTGAATCAGAGGCTCAGAAAGTTCTGCAACTATGTAGGCTTTAGATTTCTCGACTTGCGCCATTGGGTAGTGTGGTTCCAGGTTCTGCTGAATAAGTCAGGAGTCCACTACACGCAGGAAGTGGCTTCACGGGTAGTGGGAGCTGCGTGGTGTGGACTGGGCAGTTTTTCAGTTTAGAGGGCCTTGGGAACACACAGAAAGGATTTCAATCTCAAAGGGGACAGGTCAAAGATAGAATGAACACAGATCTAAAAACTATTGGTCTAACAGTTGTAAATTGACGTATCTGTGTGGGAAAGTAACAGAGCACCAAGTGCTAATAGAAAGTACTGAATCTCAAATCATTATAGGTACCGAAAGCTGGTTAAGTTAAGCTACATTTTTACAAAGGGAAAATAGTGTTCAGAAAAGATAGACTGAATAAAATAGGTGCTGGCGTATTTATTGCTGTCACAGGTGGTTTATCCTGTGGCAAAATTAAAGTAGATTTCTCCTGTGAGTTGGTATGGGTAAGGTTGTACCTGCCAACCAGAATAAATTAATAATTGGTTCTTTTTATCGACCCCCTGACTCAGACGATTCGATTGGAGAAATATTCAAAATCTTTTATCAAATTTCAAACACATACCCAAAGCATACACTTTTAATTGGTGGTAACTTTAACTTACTCTCGATATGTTAGCAAAAATACACGTTCAAAACTGGAGGCAAGCCTAAAACTTCATCCAAAATTGTACTGAACGCATTCCGATAATTATCTCGAGCAATTAGTTCATGAACCCACTAGAATAACAATAGTGGACCCCCTAGCAAAAAATAATTCAGAGCTAATAAAGAGCATCAAAACAGACAAAGAGATTAGTGAAAACAGAATTGTCAGAGCGAGACTGAATATCAGACTTTCCAAATCCACAAAAATTAAAATAAAAGTATATATATTCAAAAAAGCAGATAAAAATTCGTTTTAACACTTTACTGAGTGTGAATTTTCAGTCTTTTGAAACTAACAATGGGAGTGTAGATCAGAAGTGGCTTACATTAAATAAATAATATCAACAACTATTGACAGATTTATGCCAAACAAATTAACAACAGAGGGGGTTGATCAGCCATGATACACAAAACAGGGTACATGACTGTTGCAAAAGCAAAGAAAAAAAGCGTGCCAAATTTAAACGCACACAAAATTCTCAAAACTGTCAATCTTTTACAGAAACTAGAAATCTAGCTCGAACTTCAATGTAAGAAGCTTAAATAGTTACCACAACGAAACCCTGTAACGTAATTTGGTAGATAATAAAAAAAAAATCTGATCATATGTGAAGTATAATAACGGCAAAACACAGGCAATACCTTCATTACACAATAGAAATGGTGATGCTACTGATGACAATTCTACTAAGCCTTCCGAAATGCCTTCACAAAAGAAGACAAAGCAAATACTCCAGAAATTATATCAACAACAGCTGCCAGCATGCATAATTTAGAAGTTGATAGCCCTGGTGTATTAACCGATTAACTGTCAAAACTTTTTTAGTTTTATTTGCAGCATTCCTTTACATTAATATTATACCTTGAGTGACAAATGAAAGAAAAAGTTGTTTTAATAAATTTCAGTATACCAAAACAAAAATTACAAACCGTCAATTTTTTTTAGATATTTTTGTAAATATCTCCTCCATCTGATATTTTATCTGCATTGAAAGAAATTCATATTCACACACACTTCCTCCTTATGCAGTTCCACTAGAATTTCTTCAAATGTAAGTCCATGCAGTGTGTTTTCATTCTCTTGGAAAACGTGGATGAGGGAAAAGCTCAAACAATATAAACAAATCAGATCTCAAGAATTCATACAGTAATTTTTGTATATAAGACGTTTATACCCTAATAAGGCACTTCAACAAAATACTGATAATGTCCCATCATTGGGACATGCGAAATAACTTGATATTGCATTTACTTCAGGATATTTGAGAAATACTGAATTTTACATGGATGTTCGTATGTTCATAAACACACCCAAACCACAAAATAACAATTTATTGATGTACAGGAGGCACCAGCAGATAAACAGTGTAGCTAAGAGAAAGTACAGAAAACAGGTACATTAAGTCCTTTCCTAAACCTAACTAATTAAATAAACATTATTTCCAGGCATTATACAAGTTAATTCATCCTTCATGTAGCACAATCAAAGCTAAAAGTTACATTGCTCATGTAGTATTAAATAAAATATTTGCTCCCCAAAAATGGGACACTGGCCAGTAATCGGTTAATGCAACTTAAATCACTTAACAAAAGTAAGTCTCCCGGTCCTGATTGTATATCCTTTCAGAGTATGCTGATGCAATAGCCTCATACATAGGTATCATATACAACCGCTCACTCAGTGAACATTCCATACCCAAAGACTTCAAATTTGCACAGGTCAATGTAATATTCAAGAAAGTTAACAGGAGTGATCTGCAGAATTACATGCCTATATCATTGATTTTGGTTTGCAGCAGGATTTTAAAACATATACTTCCCCAAATATTATGTCAGAAAGAACACAGTCCTTAAATTTCATTTGATGAGCAAAGCTACTGGTAATAAATCTAGCAGGATGCATGCCACTAAATTTAACCCAACCTGGAGTGGATCACAAACCTGGAGCAATAATCAAGATTGGGACACACTAGTGTTCTGTACATAATCCTCCCAATCAACCATTTGAATTCTTTGCAACTAACCATACACACTTGTTCTATTTGATGTGGTTTAGCAACATTACATATAGGTATCTAATTGAAGTGAGTGTTGTCGTGAAGCATGCCACTAATACTCTTCCTGAACGTTACTGGATTATTTTTCTACTTTTGTGCAGTTGAGGAGTAGAATTTCTCATAGTAAACATATCATTTATATGTATATCAAACATATCATTTTTCCTATAGCTCCAGTTGTTTTGGCTGTTATCTAATGAATTTAAAAAATGACACAAGGCCTTGACGTTATGAACTGCTTACATTTAGATACTGCTCTCTATACGTGAAAAACAAGCTCACTGAAGTTGCAGCTTACTTACATATAAAAGACCTAATATCTTGCTCCACTCGCCATAACCTAAATGCCAAAACCTTATATTCAGAAGAAATTAAAATCTCCAAGAAAGTAAAGTAGATGGAACTGACACTAATGTTCCAGAAGTCAATGAAGCAATGTTACAGTGAATATCACCTGTAGGCAAGCAATGCTGATAAGAGTTGAAGTGTTGCAACTGTATAGCAGGATGAGAGAATAACTTTAGCAGAGTTTTATAGTTTAATGTCCTGTCGACAGTGTGGTCATTAGAGTAACTTTAGCAGAGTCCAGTTGAATGGAACAATGTCATACTCATGACAAAACCTGCACTTCTGCCTTATGGTTTACATAGTATATGTATTACAGATGGGCACTAAAACTTGTCTTATGACTAAGTATTCAGTATGCCAGGGTCTAAAGAACAAATCATATATAAAAGCAAATCTCATTTATGTGGTTAAAAATTAATTACTGTGTTTGACAATCAATGCTGAAGCATTTGAGTGATGTAACAGCTAGAAAATATATTTTGTGCAACGTAAAAGGGCTACCTTACACTACAGAAACAGCCTGAATTAGATTAGATTAGATTAGATTAATACTTGTTCCATAGATCATGAATACGACACTTCGTAATGATGTGGAACGTGTCAGTTAAATGAAGTGTGTCTATACATAATATTACATGACACTCAATATTTGCATATTTTTAAGTTTTTCCTAAAGTACTAACTTTTATCTAGAAATTCATCTAATGTGTAGAAGGAATTGCCATTCAGAAATTCTCTTAATTCATTTTTAAATGCTAGTTGGCTATCTGTCAGAATTTTGATACTACTAGGTAAGTGACCAAAGACTTTTGTGGCAGAAAATTTAACCCCTTTTTGTGACAGAGCTAAATTTAACCTTGAATAGTGTATGTCACCCTTTCTCCTAGTGTTGTAGCTATGCACACTGCTGTTACATTTGAATTCAGTTGGATTGTTAATAACAAATTTCATAAGTGAATATATATATTGTGAAGCTACTGTGAAGATTCCTAGATCCTTAAACAAATGTCTGCAGGATGATCTTGGGTGGGCTCCAGCAATTATTCTGATGACCCGCTTTTGGGCAATGAATACTTTCTTACTAAATGATGAATTGCCCCAGAATATGATGCCATAAGAAAGCAGAGAATGAAAATAGGCATAGTATGCTAGTTTACTGAGTTGTATATCACCAAAGTTTGCAATCACCCTAATAGCATAAGTAGCTGAGCTCAAACGTTTCAGCAGATCTTCAATGTGTTTCTTCCAATTCAACCCCTCATCAATGCATAAACCTAAAAATTTTGAATATTCTACCTTAGCTATAGATTTCTGGTTGAAGTCAATATTAATTAATGGTGTGATGCCATTTATTGTGTGAAACTGAATATACTGTGTTTTTTCAAAATTTAAAGAGAGTCCATTTACAGAGAACCATCTAATAATTCTCTGAAATACTTCATTGACAATTTCATCAGTTAATTCCTGTGATTCGGGTGTGATAGCGATACTTGTATCATCAGCAAAGAGAACTAGCTTGGCATCTTTATGAATATAGAAAGGCAAATCATTAATATATATTAAGAACAGCAAAGGTCCCAGTACCGAACCCTGTGGCACCCCATGCTTGATAGTTCCCCAGTTTGAGGACTTGGCAGTTTTTTGTATATTATGTGAATTACTTATATCAACTTTCTGAACTCTTCCAGTTAGGTATGATTTAAACCATTTGTGCACTTTTCCACCCATACCACAGTAGTTAAGCTTATCTAGAAGAATTCCATGGTTAACACAATCAAAGGCCTTTGATAGATCACAAAAAATCCCAACGGGTGATTTACGGTTATCCAAAGCATTTAATATTTCATTAGTGAAATTGTGTATTGCATTTTCTGTTGAAAAGCCTTTCTGGAAACCAAACTGACATTTAGTTAGAACTTTATTTTTATTAATATATGAAGTTACTCTGGAATACATTACTTTTTCAAGAATTTTTGATAGAGCAGTCAGAAGTGAGATTGGGCGGTAGTTGTTGACATCCAATGTATCACCTTTTTTATGAAGTGGTTTGACAATAGCATATTTCAGTCTATCAGGGAAAATACCCTGCTCCAGTGAGCTATTACAAATGTGGCTAAGAATCCTACATATTTCTTGGGAACAAGCTTTTAATACCCTGCTGGATATGCCATCAATGCCATGAGAGCTTTTACTCTTGAGGGAGTTTATTAATTTCCTAATTTCAGATTGAGAGGTGGGTGGGATTTCCATTGCATCAAACTGTCTAGGTACGCCCTGTTCCATTAACTGCCTAGCTTCTTCTAATGAACATTTGGATCCTATATTCTCCACAACATTTAAAAAATAATTATTAAAAGTGTTTTCGACTTCTGACTTTTTGTTTGTAATTTTTTCATTCACTTTGATGGTAATGCTGTCTTCCTGTGTTCTTGGTTGCCCTGTCTCCCTTGTTATAATATTCCAGATTGTTTTAATTTTATTATTTGATGTACTAATCTCAGACATGATGCACATGCTTTTGGATTTTTTAATAACTTTCCTTAATACAGAACAGTAGTTTTTATAATAGTTGAGTATTACTGGGTCACTACTCTCTCTTGCTGTCAGATACAGTTCCCTTTTCCGGTTACAAGATATTTTTATACCTTTGGTAAGCCATGGTTTTTTGCTTGGTTCCTTACAATTAAATTTGACTAATTTCTTGGGGAAACAGTTATCAAATACCCTTACAAAAGTATCATGAAATAAATTGTATTTTAAATTAGCATCAGGTTCCTTGTAGACTTCATCCCAATCTAACTGCTGAAGACTTTCCATGAAATTTCTAATTGTCGATTCATTAATTGTACGAACAACTTTGGAGGACTGATTCAAATTACAGAAAGGAGATATATCATATAATGTAACTAGCTGTGCACCATGATCAGAAAGACCATTCTCAACAGGACATGCACTAATGTTGTTAAACCTATCTTGATCTATAAAAAAATTGTCTATCAATGTGCTGCTGTTCTTTACTACCCTAGTAGGAAAATCAATAACAGATCTCAAATTGAAAGAACCAAGTAAGACTTCCAGGTCAGTCTTCTTATTACACTCTTGCAGTGAATCAACATTGAAATCCCCACATACAATAATTTGCTTCCCCCTATCTGACAGATAGCACAACAAGGCATCCAAGTATTCCAGGAATAAATGAAAGTTTCCTGAGGGAGGCCTATACACTGTGACAATTATAAAAGAACCACCCTTCAGTTTAAGCTCACAGGCACATGCTTCTATGTGTTGCTCTATACAAAATTTTTTTGTTTCTAAATTTTTTACACTGTGACAATTTTTGACATAAATGGCAACTCCTCCCCACACCTTCTTTTCTCTACTTGCATGTGCTGCTAGTTTATACCCACTAATATTTACTTTATTCATATCAGTGATAATGTGATGCTCAGACAGGCATAGTATATCTATTACATTGTCAGCTTCTATAGTTTCTAAACAAATCAGGAGCTCATCTACTTTATTCTTTAAACCCCCAATATTTTGATGAAAAATACAAACATTATTTTTTAATTTACTATTGTTAGAATCTTGTGATATTTTAACAGCTTTATTACCTGCCTGTCTGGGCTTCTCATTGGACACTGAACTTATCCTAAAAAAGAGGTACTCCCAAGAGTTGCAGTGTCCCCCCTTATAGATTTTCCTATCAACCCAACCAGTTTTCCCTTCCCTTTCCTATTGAGGTGCAGGCCATGCCTAGTAAAGTCCCACCTATCAATAGCATCAACAGGTACCAAACTAATGTCCGACAGAGTGTCCGCCCTGCGCAGCTGATCTAACTCCATGTTGACCCTCCTTACAGAGCTATTCAACCGAGGCTGATCATACCGCATGAAGGCAGGCACCATCCGAACATTAGTATGGTTTGCTGCAGTAGCTATTTTCACCAGGTCACACTCAATATTGTAGCCCTGATCCCTATCAATACTGTTTCCCACACCACCCACTATCACCACATGATCCTCCTTAGTAAACCCTTTGCACAATGAATCTAAATCCTCTACCACCTGGCTCAGACTTGCACTGGGCTTAAAAAAGTTTGTGACCTGGTACCTGTCACCTAATTTTTCCTGCACAATTTGGCCCACACCTCTCCCGTGGCTGCTACCTAGCAACAGAACTTTCCTCCTACGTTCTACTTTTTTTGAAACCTTTGGTTTCCTAATGAAATTCTGTTGCTCCTTAATTACACCTACATCTACTGGAGGCTCTTCCTCGTTAGACTGTGGCAGCAAGGCAAACCTATTGTTTGTGCCAATGATAAAACTGTCACACACTGTACTCTTACTGAGGCCACTGTTCCCTGCTACCACTTCCCACCTCTGGTTACCCTCCTCCCCCCTTAACCTTGACAGTTCTCCTCTAACACTATCTAATTCAGCCTGAAGGGCTCTGATTTTCCCCTCTTGTTCCGCTATTTTCTTATCCCTTAAGGATAAAGCATGATATGAATGGTTCATCTCGTCAGTATATTTGCCGCCTATTAGCAGTGAGTCAACATTATTCACTTTAGTATTAACTCAATTTATCATTTTACATTTTGGAATGCATGCACAACAACAGAAATTATGACTGGGTAGCAAGAAACAATGGTATGAATCAAAGTGATGGATTTCATGTCCACCATCAGGTCAGTGTCTTAATAGGAAGTGCTTCATACAATTAGGCAATCACAACAAAAAACATGTTAGACCACATCCAACTGTAGTAAATTAAAATGTGATTTCATATCCGTCATCAAACCAGTGCCTTAATGTCATGGGTCACATACCTGATTAGTCAGTAATAAATGAAATAAAACACGTTAGGCCACATTCAACTGCAATAAATTAAAATGCAGTCCAACATGTTTTATTTTGTTTGTGACTGGCTAATCATGAATGTGACACATGCTATTAAGGCAGTGGTCTGGTGATGGATATGAAATCTGAAACCAGTTACCAGTAATGAAATTTAATTTTCAAATGTGACAGATAAATAAAGAAATTATTTATTTTGTTATTTTTTCTGACTCAGATGTTGGTGATAGTAATGTTAATACAGATTGACAAAGGATGGTTACATTGGTGACTGCTATATAACATATGTGCTCTTATAAGTCACTTTCCTTTTAATTATACACACTTCACTAGTGATGAAACTGAAATACATGACATGGGGCAGATGAGGAGGAAACACAGGAAGATTTCACACCAATTTCATTTGCATTGGTAAAAATCATTGATAAGTACACAAGTTTTGGAGAGTTTGACGAGTTATCTGGCATGTTTTAGAGAACATGTGAATGATTTCAGTACTATATAAAATATTTTTCTTTTCCTGCAGGTACCTGCAAATGATATATACTATGCTATTCATATGAATTAAAAACCAAGCCTATCGAAGGACTGTGAAAGTGTTATGTAACGCAAGTTTCTTTTCATCATGGTACTCAATAAATGTATCATGCAATAGTAAAGCTATGTATATTACGAGCTATGAAAGAGGTATGGAAGTATTTAATACCTTGTTTTTGTTGTTGACTGCTTCCTTCATTAGATCCCTCGGAGTCAGTATAAACCACCGTGTAAAAAACCGATTCTATTGGATCAGTAGTTGGATCTGGCTTCAAATCCCCTCTAGTTGTAATATGCACTTCCATCACAATCAGTGTAAGATTATCACACTAGACAAAATATATAATAAAAAGCACATTTGTAATAAATCCTTCTACTACTGCAAATAGGAATCAGTGACAAATATCAAATTTAATGGAAGAGGATTTGGACCTAATATGACATGCTGAGACAGTAAAACAAGACAAAATATTGTATTAAGAAAATATGGGAAAGAAAAAGGCTGTGTCCTTTCCAAAAGAAACATAAATCACGGTAATTTTCTGAAGATTTATATTTTTTCCCGTGGAATTACGACCAATTTTTGCTCTCCATTCAATTATATTTAAAGACAGGGTGGAAGAGCATATGACTGGATCTTCTGATATACTACTTTTAGATTTGATTAGATTTTTGATCCAATTGATTAAAAGTGAGGAGATCCTCTTGGATGTAGAACACATCATAAAACATGAATACACTATATAGGCCTACTTACAAAATAGGAACATATGTTACTTATGACCTTTCCAAGAGTATAATTTTCATACATGCCATTAGAATATATTTAAGGTTGTAAGTCCGATCAGTCAACTACTTGCCAGTTTACATAATAGTTGTACTTTTACCCATTCACTTTACAATTGCTGTTTTAGCTGAGGGTACTGCACACTGTTGACTTGTCCTGCTAGTGGTTGTTTCAAATGATGTGCATGTGGAGTAACTAGGCTCAATTAAAATGTAACTCTGTACTTGAACTGAACTTTGTATATGTGCAGCAGATTGAACAAATGTACATCATGTTAACACATTCTTGTACCGAAAAACAACTGAAATGAACAATAAGAATATAAAACTTATTAATGGTCAAACAATTCAGCAGCGCATCTACAAACAATGATACATTCACTGTATATTCTCCTGAAGGAAAAGGTATCGGAGGGGGGGAGCGGCGTTGGACCACAAACTGTAGTTCTACTATTGAATAACTGAAGTGAATGTGTGCTATTAATACATTTTTCTACAAAAAATCATACGAAATTAAAACTGTTATTTTGCGCTCTAATAACATGAGTTTGGCACCTAGCTGATAAAAATACATTTTCTGTTAATACATTACTGCAAAGCACAAGAAATTAAAATAAAACAGAAATTTTAGTGCACAATCTAAGAACTAAGAAGAAGAGATTTTCACTGGGAGGACTGATGTTTTGAAACCATGGCCTATATATTATACACTGGTGTAGGTTGGTCATTCACCCCGGTGAGCCCTCATTTATGAGTAATCAACGAAAAAACATACAGTATTTTACAAAAATCTCTGGAGCCTTAAAAAAGACAAGACATTAAGATAGCTAGTGAAGTTCTTGTTTATGAGTAATTGCTGGAAATTTGTTTTGTAATTTAACTTGATTCACTATTGTCAATTGTTATAGTGTAGTGTATAGCATATCTACTTCCTGTGCCAGGGTACACAGATTTGAATATTGTCACCTCCTCTACTATTTTTCACTTCCAAATCTATATCGAAATGACTTTGTTCGCGGTTTTCATTCAGTTAGTTGGTTTAATCATCTTTTCTTCTTCTTAATAATAATAATAACAAAACTGAAGAAATTAAATCAAAGTTAATATGTAAAATAATTAAAATTAAACGCAGAAATAAAGTAATACAGGAACAAAAAATTTGACTTAATGTCAAAAGATTTATACAATATTTAATAATGTGAAAATGGATTACAGCTAAAAAACCACATTTACACCAATTAACCTTCCTAACATTGCCCACAACATTACACACTGTCCTTACAGTCTTTTCTGCTGCTGCTCTCTCCATAGCTCTTTCTAATGCTATTAGCAAACCCTTTCTGTTTTTCTTCTTGGCAGAACTGACTAATATTAATTATTAGAACTTCTCTGTCTAAATGTACTCTGTGATTACATATATTTGTGCAATTCCTGTCAATTTCAGCAGACAATAATGATATGCAATTACACTATAACAATAATGTGAGTGTACAATGCCAAACCACATATGCTCTTTGATACTGGCAAGTTTTATTGAATGTCTTTGACCCCATCTGGCTGTAAACAAAGTTTAGTTCTGCATTCTACAGTTGGCAGCTATTATGTTAACCCAAGAAGGAAGGAAGGATGGATGGTTTAAAGGGACTACACTAGTATGGTCATCAGTCCCTTGTTCCAATCACAGAGACGACATTAAGTATCGCTAAAATGGGACACAACATGATAAACTACATCAAACCGTAGGTGGAAGATGTCAGAAATAAAAGGGAAGAAAGTAAAGAGTTTTAAAAGAGAATACCAGAGAGTCTAGGCTGCGAGTTCACAGAAATAAAAGAATGTCGAGCCACTCTGTAACACATTAAAATCACCCGCCCAAAAAAATAAGCAGGTGCAGAGCAAATAGATAAATCATAGTCAATAAACATCAGTTGTAATTATATAACCTAGTGTTAGGAATAAACTTTAAAACAACATCAGGCACAAAGGCACTGTTACCTAAAATAAGGTTTAAGGAGTCAGGGAGTTTAAAAGGCTGCCTTTGAGCAGCAAAATAAGGGCATTCCCTTAAGATGTGGGTGACTGTCAAATGCTCGCCACATTGGCACTGAGGAGGGTCCTCGCACCGCAGAAGGTAACCATGTGTCAGCCAAGTATGGCCGATACGGAGTCAGCAGAGGATGACAGAATCTCTGCGGGGAGTCTGCATAGAGACCTCCACATGTTGATTCTTTTATCGTCCGTAACCAGTTGGGTGTGTGGAGGGAATGCCATTCTGCATTCCACAGCCCAAGAACTCGACTATGTAACTTCAAACGGAGGTCATTAGCTGGCATACCTATATCCAGGGTAGGTTTCTGGATAGCCTCGTTTGCTAACCTATCAGCTACCTCGTTGCCGTCTATCCCAACATGTCATGGAGTCCAGAGAAAGACCACTGACCCTCCACGTCGGTCGAAGGCATATAGGGATTCTTGGATGGTCTGAGTCAAAGGATGGTGAGGGAAGCAGTGATCGATGGCCCATAGATGCTCAGGGAGCCACTGCAGATAGGGAAGGACTCCCAGGGGCAAGCGGAAATATGCTCAAGTGCACGAAGGCTGGCCACCAGCTCTGCAGTGAACACACTGCAGCCATCCGGTAGGCAGCGCTGTTTGTAGTGTATTGTGTGCATATACATGAAACTGACAACACTTTCTGCTATAGAACCATCTGTGTAGATCACTGTGGAGCCCCGGTATCCGTCAAGAATTGACAGAAATTGGCAGCGAAGGGTCTCAGGGTGGACAAAGTGTTTGAAGTTCTGTGACAAGTCCAGTCAAATAAGAGGTTGAGGTATACACCATGGTGGTGTACACGTATGGAATTTGATCAGAGATGGTAGGGGGAGAGACTCCAAGTCACTCAGAACAGGCCGAACATGGACACTAACCGTCAAACCCGATCTCGGCCGCTGCCGTGGAATATGGAGTACTCCGTTTGGAAAAAGGAGGCGGTAGTTGGGTTGAGTGGGCACACCATAGACGTGGGCTGCATAATATGCCAGCAGTTGTTGCCGTCTGATTCACAGAGGAGGCAGCCCAGCCTCCACAAGGAGACTGTCCACAGAACTTGTTCTGAAAGCCCCAGTCGTGAGTAAGTCCACAGTGGTGGATAGGATCCAGCAACTGCAGCACCAAGGGAGATGCAGAACCACATGATATGCACCCATAATCAAGCCGAGACAGGACAAGAGCTTTATAGCAGTGAAGCAGGGTATTCCGGTTTGCACCCCAAGTGGTACTGCTAAGGCAGTGGAGGGCATTGAGGTACCACCAGCACTTCCGTTTCAGCTGTCGAATATGTGGTTGCCACGTGAACCGGTCATCAAATACCAGTCCCAGAAAATGATGCGTTTCAACCACATTGAGTAGTTGGCCGTCAAGATACAACTCTGGAAGCAGGTGGACTGGCCGTCGACAGAAGTGCAATGCATGTTTTGACAGCAGAAAACTTGAACCCATGGGAGAGCGCACATGTCTGCACCTTGCTTATGGCTCCCTGCAGCTGGCGTCCTGCAACACACATGCAAGACGAGGTAAAGTATATGCAGAAGTCGTCAGCATACAATGAAGGGGATACTGACGACCCAACTGCTGTCGCTAAGCTGTTAATTGCCACTAAAAACAATGGAACGCTTAAAACAAAGCCCTGAGGGACCACATTCTCCTCGGTATGAAGGGTGCTATAGGATGCATCAACCTGAACATGAAAGGTACTTACAGCTAAAACATTTCGGATAAAAAGTGGGAGTGAGCCCCAGAGACACCACCCATGTAATGTGGATAAAATGTGGTGTCACCAGGTTGTGTCATACACCTTCAACAAGTCAAAAATATGGTTACCAGATGGTGAAGTCGAGAGAACGCTGTCCTGATGGCAGACTCAAGATAGACAAGATTATCCAAGGTCGAGTGCCCCTTGCGGAAACCACCTTGGCATGGAGCCAGAAGGCCCCGAGATTCAAGGAGCCAAACAACCACCAGCTCACCATGCGTCGAGCAATTTACAAAGGACATTTGTAAGGTTGATGGGCCGATAGCTGTCCACATTTAGTGGGTCCTTACCTGGCTTAAGCACTAAGCCAATGGTGCCCACTCGCCACTGTGACGGGAAGACACCACCGCTCCTGATGCGATTGAACAATGAAAGAACATGTGGTTTTGAATTGTCAGATAGATTTTTGAGCATCTGATAATGGATTCTGTCTGGCCCAGGGGTGGAGTCAGGGCAATGGGCTAGTGCACTGACATGCTCCCACTCACTAAACTGAGCATTATACTATTCAGGGTGGTGTGAAGTAAATGACAGGTGTTTGCATTCCATTCGCTGTTTCAATGTGCAGAAGGCAGGTTGATAATTTTCGGATGCAAAGGCGCAAGCATAGTGCTCGGCAAAAGCCTTGGCTATAGCGCCTTGATCCGTACACACAGCCCCTTGGATAGAGATCCCAAGTATTGCTACCTGCGACTGGTAGCCATACAGGTGTAGAGGCAGGGAGTTCTAGCAGCAGAAGGTGTTGAAACAAGTCTGCTGATGACAGTAACCCGGAAACTGGGACGACGCGATCGTTGCCCTGAGACCATTGATCGATGGTATGCAGAGCCTTGGAGTTCGGTGTATGCAAGTGGGCCATGCTGGAGAACACCTAAGCAGAAAATCAGTACTTATAGGCGCTGTAGTGGGCAGTGGGCGTTCGGGGAATGCTGAATGCATCGACCAGAACGTCTCTACGCCAGATGTCGCTGCCACAAGTGAAATCTGAGCTGCGTCTAACAGCCGGCCTAGTGCCTTAGCTGCCACTCACAACACCTGCCCGAGCCACGGGCATAGGAGCCATTCAAATACAAGAAACTAATAAAGAAATAAATTGTATTTTCCCAGGCACCACGAGTATTAATCTGCCGCTACCCCACACCCATCCAATCCGCTACGGCTGTCCCTGTTACACAGGCATCGATCTTTGTCCAGACTTGTGAAGGAGTGGTACGTGACCCTATGGTGGACATGTAACACTCTCAAAATTCTTGTTTTTGACTCTGTATTATCTGGCGAGCACGAGCACGGAGTTGTTTAAAAGCAATAAGATTCTCGAGTGACGGGTGTCACTTATGGCACTGAGAGCACGCCTACGGTGTTGAATGGCATCTGCAACTTCTGATGACCACCAAGGCACTGTCCTTCACCAGGAGCATCCTGATGAATGGGGAACTGCGTGCTCTGCAGCATATAAAATTTTCAGAGTGACAGTCGCAACCACCATGTCAATAGTGTCATCTGGAAGAGGTCCAAAAGTGGCAGCAGGAATGAATTCATCCCAATTTGCCTTTTTTAAAGCCCACTTGGATAGGTGGCCAGTGCAGTGATGATGGGGTAGTGATATAAAGATAGGAAATTGATCACTACTACACAAATTGTCATGTGTCCACCAACTGACATGTGGTAAGAGGCCAGGGCTGCAAACTGACAGGTCAATAGCCAAGAAAGAGCCATGCACCACACTGAAATGTGAAGGGGCTCTGGTGTTTAGAAGACAGAGGTTGAGCTGGGATATTAAGTTCTCTACCTCTCTGCCACAGCCACTGACTATTCATCACCCCAAAAGCTATTATGGGCGTTAAAATCACTCAGAAGTAGAAAAGGCGGCAGGAGATGGAAGATCAGTGTAACCAGTGTGTGTGGTGGTACATCACCATCCGGTGGAAGATACAGGCTGCAGATGGGATGGTTATGTCTTGTGGTATCATTACCTTGACAGCCACAGCTTCTAATGGCGTTGGAAGGGGCACATGTTCACTATAGACTGAGTTAAGGATATACACACAGACACGACCTGAGTCTCTGTTAAACAAAATTACAATATTCCCTGTAGCCACGAAGGGCAGGGGTCCGCATTGCTGGAAACCAGGTCTCCTGGAGAGCAATGCAGAGAGCAGGTGTTGTGCTCAAACGTTGACGCAGCTCAGCCAGGTGGGAGGAAAAACCACCACAGTTCCACTGAAGAATGACAGTGTCTTTGAGCTGATGGGCCATGTTAAAAATGTACAGCAGATTATTCCATGGGGACATCTGCTGCCAACCGTTCGGTGTATGCTGAGTCAAGAATCATAGATTATGGTGCATCAGTCAGTGCAAGATCCTCAGATGATGCGAGGATCTCTATCTCATCTTCTGAAGCAGAATATAAGGGTAGCTGTGGCTTTGAAGCCACCGAACATTCCTTTTTCTTGGACCTCGTCTTCGTTTCCTCTTGCTGGCCCTTTGGTTTGCAGGGCTGAGAGGGCTTCTCAGAAGTGGCATCTGGGATGGAGGAAGAGCAGGAGGTTCTTTGACCGACAGGTTGTGGATCCTTAAGCCTGCAGCCAGTATCCTCTGGAGCACTCTGAATAGCCTCGGAAGACGGTGTCCCGAGGGACCCCTTGGAAGCGAGAGGAACCAGAGAGCGATGTTCCTTCTCCAGCCGAGAGGTGGGGACTGGTGTCAATGAGGGTTGGAGGAGAATTCCCCCAATAGCAGGTGTTTCAATAGGGGTTGGAGAGGCGCCTGCTCCCATCGAGGGGGCAGTGGAAGATGGTTGGCCCCTAGTGCCCACAGGAGGAGGTGGTACAGTGGGAGGTGTCGAACCCAATGAGTGGGGACGACACAGTAGCAGCGAAAGATGTAGGCATACAAACCGGGTGGAGCCACTCATACTTCCTTCTTGCCTCGTTATAAGTGTGTCGGTCCGAGGTCTTGATCCCCATGATATTACATTCCTTGTGCAGATGAGACCAATCTGGTGAGCAAGGCAGATGTAGCTGCTCACAGTTCACACAGACGAGAGGTGGGGTGCATGGAGTGTCCAGATGGGATGGACGCCCGCATCCCCTGCACATGAGGCTGGAAGTACATTGGGACGACATATGCCCAAACTTCCAGCACCTGAAGCACCTCATAGGGGGTGGGACGTACAGTTTGATGTCACACCGGTATATCATGACTTTGACCTTCTCGGGCAGAGTATTGCCCTCAAAGGCCAGACTGAAAGCACCAGTGGCAACCTTGTGATCTTCAGGTCCCCATATAGACATGCCTGACAGAGTGAACTCCTCTTCGTTCTAGGTTTGCGCGCAGCTCATCATCAAATTGTGACAGGAGATCACAGTGGTAAAAAGGACCTTGGACCGTATTGAGCGTCTTGTGGGGCATTATACTGACTGGAACATCACCCAGCTTGTTGCAGGCAAGCAGTGCCTTTGACTGGGCTGGGGATGCCATCTGTATTAATACTGCCCCACTTCTCATCTTGGAGAAGGACCTCGCTGAACTTGTCTTAAAGATTTTTGATAAAGAACTGCGGCTTTGTTGGCAAAAAAGATTCCCCATCTGTTTGAGTGCATACCAAATAGTGCGGTGAATATGGCTCAAATCTGTTATATGCTTTACGTTCCTTCCATGACGTGGCCAGGGAAGGGAACGATCTGGGGTCATATCTCTCTGCATTGTAGTCAGTCATCCCCACACTTAAGAGATGCGGATTTGCGTCCGGCAACACTATTACTGGCTCGTTTCATTGTGGTCCCACGAGCAGCTAGGGAACTATATGTCCGCCCAGGTAGAGCCCCACTTGCCTGGGTAAGCCTTATACAACTGAGGTTCAGCAGGTTCCTCAGAGATTGCTCGATGACTTTTCAACCTCAACAGCCCTGCATCTCCTCAGCAAGTAGCAAACCTTGAGATTGAATTTTTTTTTTTTTTTAATAGAGGTTTGTACCGTCCTCGCGAACAGGGCAATTAAGCCAAGATCCCTGGGCTCTGAAACGTACTACATTGCACCATCATGCCAAACGATGGTCGCTGAAGCATGCACCTAGCTTACGTTGTGGTGGACTGTTAGCGTGACAAAGTCCACAGCTCGGGACCGTGGGTTTGCCAAGCTCGTACTCAGCAAATTAATGCTGAGCCCATGAGGGGCAAGAAGGAAGGGAGTTTAGCGTTTAATGTCCTGTCGACAGAGTGATCATTATAGACCGATTTGCTGACCTGTCATAGTTTAGAAATTGAGCAGCAAACACTGATCAGCCAAAATAATATGACCAGCTACCTACTACCAAGCGATAGCAGCAGCATCAGACACTCGCACAGTGCATGTAGTATCAGGAGTGTACTCTTCGTGTGTAGAATGTGGAAGATATGCAAGCTATCCGAGTTTGAGGACAGATTTTGATAGCCTGGAGTGTTTGCAAGAGCATTTCGGAAACTGCACTACTTGTTCGTTGGTCAAGAAGTGCTGTGGTGCGTGTCTTCAACAAATAGAGAAACTTTTAATGAAAGTCCAGCTCCAGTTGCAATTAGTTGTGCTTTATTTAAGCCCACACTACCGGTTTTGGCCTCTATGTTAGGCCATTTTCAAGTGTGACAGACCTGCATATAATGTGTAGCAATAAGTTTACAAAAATTATATGGTACAAGATAGAATGATACATATGTAAAAAGGTACTGTACAGAAGCAGAAAGAAACTTACGTTATGCCATAGAGAAAGCAACGTCAAGTAATTAAAACGATAGAACTCAGAGAATTTAAAACTTTTGGCGCCCAATGGCGATATAAGAAAAATGGGCGTGTCATTTTTTTAACATTCCAGAACATTATAATCGGCATGATCTGATGTGTTCTGATATAAACATTACATCATTGCATGCTTAAAATTATAAACATCAGTTGATAAAATGTAAAGGTCAATAGTAAAAATTACAATTGTCAGTTAGGATAAAAAACGGAAATGTAGCGGCCAATGAGGCTATGTGAAAAGTGGGCGTGTCGTCAATTTAAAATGTTTTAATACAGGAAGTATAATAATTTAGCTTAAGGCCAATTGTATTCAATTTAGTTTACATTAAAGTTGAATGTATTGATTTAAACAAGGTACAAAGATTCTTAGGTTGTAAAATGTAAAATGATTGCAACAAACGAGGCGTCCAAGCCGATAGTTGAGGGGCGGCCTCTAGCGAGCGAAATTTGAACCAGGAATGCTGGTACGGGCTCCAGAGCTGTTTGGACGCATCGTTGATTGCTTACATTGTACTGTTTACAAACAGTAGTATGTATCCAACGATGGAGAAACTAATAAATAGAGAAACATCGAGGTTGAATGGTCACCCCTCATTACAGATGTTAGATGTCATAGGCTCGGCAGAGTGGTAAAATAGGACAGACACAATTGTGGCAAAACTAACATCAGACTTTAATGATGGGCAGAGTACAAGTGTGTCTAAACACACAGTGTACCAAACACTCCTAATAACGGGCATCCACAGCTGATGACCAAAGCCTCTGCCAATGTTAACAATATAACTGAAATTGCCAAGTGACCAACTGAATATTGGTGCAGTGGCATTAATTCTGATAGCTCCTTCAACATTTCCTGACGGGAGGGTGCAAGTCCATCTCAGTTCAAGGGAACAGCTGCTTGATGCTTCTACTGCATTGCAGAGAAAAGCTCAGTAATGTTCTGGAGAACATTCACAGGGGCATCCATAGGTCCAATGAAGATTTGTAAGTCACTATAATGGCAATGAAGTATCATGCAATGGTTACAGACCATCAACACCCCTTAATAACAATCATGTTTCCCAATGGCAGTGGCATTTTTAAACAACACAGCATGCTATGGCCGTATTTTGTTCGAAACTGCCACTGCCCATATGTCTGCCAAACAGTGGAGATGCAAACACAGGCTCCACCACAAGCGCCATCTGGGCGACCGGTGGACGTGCGGCAGGATGGACGAGACTGCCGGCAGTCTACGATGAGCACTCCTGCCGTCAAGTTGCTCATTCCCTTGTGTGTACAAGTTGCTGTCATTCAATAAATGTATTTAAAGTTTTAACAGTTTTAGTGGCGATGAGGATGGGATTCATACCAAGTTCCGCACAATTACTCGGTGATGGCATGGCTGTTTTCAAACAACTACTCGCCAGTCTCGTGGAGCAGCAAACGCAACTCTGCACTGCCTTGCAATAACTTCTTGCTGCATCTAACCACAACCGTCTACCAGCGTTGAACATACTCGTACGAGGAAGCTGCAGAAGATTATATAGACTACGAGAATCACCTCCGCCAGCACTTCATGGCTTTCAGCATTGATGACCCGCAACTTTGTAAGTCATTATTCCTGTTTTGGATCTCTCTGAAATTGTATCATATGTTAACTTAGTTGGCTCCATTGAAAGAACCGTCGTCTCTCATGTTTGATGAAATGTGATCTTTGCTAACATCCTATTACTGGAAACAGACCCATGTTGTTACTTACCGCGTTGCATTTTATCAGTGCAAAAACAAGCTGGGTCAAAGTTATAGGGTGTGGGCAGTAGAGCTACAAGGGTTCAGTCGCAAGTGCCAATTTGTGACTGAAATTCATCAAGAATCGTATGCACATCTGATGGTCAGGTGTGCAATTCTATGCTCCACCCCAGACAGGGACATTCAGCAAAGGACCCTCCAACTTGACAATTCTTCACCAGACGAAGTTTTGAATATTGCTCAGACCTTTGAAATCACTAGAGCTGCAGGTGCACAAATAGATGCATGGGGCGATGTTTGTGATGTGCAGTCAGATAGGGCACCTGTTGACACTGCCTTGCATGACGTCGCTGCAATTCAAACACAGTTAAGCAGCAAGCCGACTCTACAGATAAACAAGGTTCTGCTACTTCTTTGTTGCCCTCCTGTCCTCGCTCCTCACTGTTTCACACAGCATCCGTGTGAAGATTGCCTCCAACGTTGGGCCACGTGTCACAATTGGAAAAAAAAGGTCATGTTTCCTCAGTGTTGTACAGGTTGTCAGTGATAGAGACGTCAATGACGACTTAATACTTTTTCATAAATCCCACACTTTCTTCAATAAATAAATTGTATATTGATGTTAAAATGCTCGGGAAGGATGTTCACGTGTAGGCCGACACGGGCTTGGCAGCCACGTTAACCACTTCTCAGACATACACAATGTTGGGTTTGTCCCCGTTGTCACCTGTTACGCACTGCTTGCACACTTATAATAACCAACAAATTTCACTCTTGGAACAACTGGAAATTGAGGTATCCTACAAATCAGTCATTTGTACTCTGACAGTGTATGTTGTGGACAATATCATCGTCACAGGTTCCACTACAGCTAACATCTTCGCAACCTTAGCACGCTTTTCTCTGTCTTGCAAGCTACTGGCATCAAATGCAAACCTCGACCCACCAACATCAAGAGTTACAGCTTTTTGGGCACCATTGTGTATTATCACAAGTTTCTGCCCTCTGTAGCTGAGGTTGCCCACCTGCTGCACACACTGCTTCACAAAAATGTTACATTTCAGTGGTCTGAGGAATGTGAAGCTGTCTTCACTCACCTCAAAACTCTTCTGCACACAGTCACTTACACGCCGGGTCAACTGATGCCTCTCAGCATGGTACTGGTGCCGTTCTTGCCCATAGATATCAAGACGGATCAGAACGCCCATAGCTTACGCATCAAAAACTCTCAACGCTTCTCAGCAAAACTACTCTCAAATAGACGAGGTTCTCGCTATCGTATATGCCTTACAAAAATTCAGTGTTTTCCTATATGGTACAAAATTTCATCTCATTACCGACCACAAATTCATGGTGTCTCTCTTCAGCCTGACAGCTTCAATACCTGACAAGGCTGCCTGTAGACTCCAGCGAAGGGCCTTATTCCTGTCCCGCTTCAATTACCAAATTCATTTCTGACCTATGGCACATCATGCCAATGCAGATAGGGTCAGCAGGCCCTTGGGGAGGCAAGACAGACTGACTTCGATTGGAACGAGCTTCTTTGTTTTCACGTAGATGAGGCAGAACAACAGGTTGTTGAAGACTTCCCAATCACAGGTGACCACATAGCGGCCGACCCTGTGCTATGCAGCATCTTACACCACATAATCCACAGGCTGGCTGGACCAACCTTCTAGGAAGGCGCCTGACCCGCTTCAGAACTATTTTTTTCTACATTTTTGCCTCAAGTCTAGGAATGACAATGTTCTCATTTCCACGTCACCGAGAGTGGTTATTCCCTCTAGTCTCCAGATGGAAGTTCTACAGCTCCTCCATCATGGCCATTGGGGTGTCTCCCACACCAAGATGCTGGCTCGAAGCCATGTCTACTGGCCACTGGCCGGGCATTGATGCCGACATTGCCCATACAGTCTATGTCGTCCTGGCCTAATCCTACGCACCAATGGGAACGCATCGACATAGGTTTCGCTGTGCGCTTGCTCAGGACATTGTTACGATTCATAGGAACTTTCTATATTAGTAACGCAAGAAAATCGTGCAAATATTCACGTGTTTTACGTGAACTGTAACTACCACATCTGTATGGGTTAAACTTACCTTAAACTGGACATAAATGTTAAGTACATTTTTGTATTTGAAAATCACAGGCAAGGCATGTGTGAGATTGACGTTTGTTTTGATTTGTCATAAGAACTGTGCCAAATATCTTAAACATAGAAGACGCTCTTATCAGCATTTGTATGTAATGATTGTAACTTGCTACTAAAATGTTATTTTGTATAAAAGCCATTGTTAGGCACAAAGAATCAAATAATAATGCAATTACATGAATATCTGTTATTTAAAAATTAAAATATTTGTTTGTACCTTTAAAAGAAAAGTGCGTAGCAGTTGTAACTGTTACTTTCAATTTCATTTGTATAAAACATCTTTACTAAACACTAAAGAATAATTTATATTGTAATTTGAAGTATATTTTCTATTTAAAAATCTAAAATACTCTTAATAGAAAATTTTAAGTGAAAATTGAATGTCACATGATGTCACATGACGTGACGAAACGTGACGTAGCCGCCTTATTAAATGGTATTTAACCCTGTTGGCAGATGCCAAAGGCAGAAAGAAAATGTATACTGTATTGGTAGTACCGGTGGTAGTAGAAGCACCAGCAGTGAAACCTAGACACTATGTAAGATGTATGGTATGAGTATACACAGTGTAAAAGAATTGTAAGTGCAAGTGACTTTTGTGTTTTCGAGTGTGGTTCAAATAAATTTGTTTGTCTTCTCAACAAAGTAGTGATCTGTGTAGAGAACCTGTTAGACTATCTGTTAATTTGTACTTATGTATGGACAAATTTCTGAGGATTTACAGTGAAGTGTCGCTTTGACTGCTTAACTTAGACATTGAGCACCTCTGCAACATTTCAACGTACTGGCTACTTGGTATTAATTCCTCCTGCAACTTTCCTTTTGATGTCTGGGTCTCCTCTCCATCCACGGTGGTCACCATTGCCATGCTCACTAAAATATTCGCTCTGGAAGGACTTCCCACTACCCTGGTATCTGACAATGGTCCTCAATTGCTGTCACCTGAATTTTCCGCCTTATGTGACCACAGAGGTATCTTACACATCATGTCTCCTCCATTTCACCCCCTGTCCAATGGGAAAGCTGAACGACTCATTCAGACCTTTATGAATCAAATGAAAATTGATTCGGCCCCCACAGATGAGGCACTCATAGATTTCCTGGCATCATACCAATTCACACCTCAGGGTACACACAGCCCTGTGGAATTAATGCATGGCTGACAGCCGCGCACACTCCTTTACCTAATCCGACCTCCTACCAGCCACCAGCGTCCTGCCACTGCCAGCAAATTTTCAATGAGTGCTCCGGTATGGGTGTGGGGATATGGAAAACATCAGAAGTGGATACAGGGCCAAATACTGGAACCCAGGGGGCATTGCCTCTACGCAATTCACATGGCAGCAGGAGACGTTGCACGGGTTATTGACCTTCTTGTTCTTCAGCAATTTACTAGCGAACCAAGGAAGTGCTGCCTAACACTGTTTTATTCTTTGTATGTATTCTCTTCAAGAAAAAAATTAATTGAATGCCAATTACTTAATCTTTCTTCTACGGAAGCGTTTCTCACTGTTGCCAGCCACACTTCCCACATTCGAGCAGGGTCCCTTAGACTTGGATGTGGACATTGCCCCACTTCCAGCACAGCAGGTCCCGCTAGCTAGGCAGGACGCCCCCACGGATACAGCACCGGCAAGCCCACCAGCCATGTCACCAATATTCCCTCCTCTACAGCGCACTCAACTTGGGAATCTCCATGAGAACAAGTCTCCTATCATCGGATCAAGACCACATCAAACCCGAGCTGGACACCCGATCGTATTCCAAAGTACATCCGAGAGACTTTACTTCAGTCATGGAAGAACACATGGATGTAAGTGCTGTGCAACGAGTTCCAAAAAGGCATCATGCAAAGTGCCGAACTGCAAGGTAATTACTTTTCATTCAAGTAATTGTGAAAATCAAGTAGAAGTGCTTTTTTAGTTTATTTGCAATCTAACCAGCATTTAATTTGCTTCAACCTAGTGTTCATAGTGATGTTTTATTTTCTCTATCTTTATTTTTTTTTTGTTTTGTTCTGAAGAGGGGGTTGATGTGCTACGAGCGTGTCTTGTTCGAAACTGTCGCTGCCCGTCGGTCCGCCAAAGAGCGGCAGTGCAAATGCAGGCTCCGACACAAGCGCCATCTGGGCGACAGGCGGACGTGCAGCAGGACAGACATGTGGCAGGACGGTCGAGACTGCTGGCAGGCTACGATGTGCACTCCTACCTTCAAGTTGCTCATTCCCTTGTGTACAAGTTGTCTTCGTTCAATAAATGTATTGAAGGTTACAACACAGCATGTCACAGGAACAGAAGTTTGGTGGTGTGATTTGCAGAACATAGTGGTGAGTTCCCCTTGATATTCTGGCCTTCAGGCTTGCCAGATCGGAATTCAATCGAACACATCCAGTATGTGATGGAACATTTTTTTTTTTGTGGTTTTAGGGCACATAATAAGACGGTATAAAAACAGCTAAAACATAGAATAAAAAACAAAGGGACGAGCTAAATGTCCTTTGACAAATTGGTCAAGTTGATAAAATCCGATACTCGAGCAACAGCCCGCTCGTCATCAGCTAAAATTTCTTCCAGTGTGTCTGGCAGATGTAGTGCACGCCGAAAAGGAGTAAAATTGGAACACGACAATAAAACATGGCGCACCGATAGCGGGTGGCCACAGGAACATAGCGGTGCGGGGTCACCAGTGAGCAAGTGGCGGTGGCTGAACCGGTAATGTCCGATCCGCAACCGGGCCAAGATGGTCTCTTCTCGTCGCGAGCGGTGTGATGTCATCCAAGCCACCAGGAGCGGTGTAATGGTCCGAAGCTTATTATTTGTAAGTGAAGACCACACATTATGCCACGACGATATAAGGCGCCGCAAAAGAGCCCCTTGAATATCATGCGATGGGACACAGTATGTAGCTGTCCGACATAAAAGAGTTGCAGCCTTGGCAGCGGCATCAACACCCTCATTACCAGGCACGCCTGCGTGGCCAGGTACCCACAGGAGGTGAATGCTATATGTGTTAGGTGACTTCTGTGTCAGATGCAACACCTCATTGTTATCATGCCAAAATGCGCCAGAATGTTTTGGGTACTCGGTGTATGGGGGGGGGGGGGGGGGGGGCATAAAACTTCAGAGCCATTTTTCTCAAAATATTGTGAATAGTGTCCTTTACAAATGGATGAGCACACTAGAGACTAGAGATACACTACTAATCTGCCTCATCAACTGGATTTCCAAGATCGTAAGGTTCCCTTATAAGGTAACTTCTAAATGCTCTTTCATTTTCAGTTCTAGCAAAATGGTTGACTTCACTGACAGTTAGCCCCATTACATTGAAAGATAATCAACACAAAAAATGTCCGGAACCTGCAAACATGGATGAAAACCCAGAGAACACGCACTATGTTGTACTGGGTGAATACAGAACAGATGACGCCAAAGGCAGTATAATACCATGAATAGATTTTACAAGCAAACTAACTGTGAGCAAGTGTTTTGGAAGATGGGTGCCACATTTGTTGAATGTGTACCAAAAGCAAATAAGAAAATAAAGTACTAAGACATATTTTGATTTTTGTCATGAATACAACTGATTCTATGGAAAGATCCTTTACTGTGGATAAGATGTGTGTCTACAAATATATAGCAGAAATAAAATAACAATCATAGCACTGGGCAGAAGCTGGTTGACCCGTTACACAAAAGGTGACGTGGAATTGAATTTACATATAAGAAAGGTTAGTGCTTATGGATTGAATAAGGCTGCTTCAAATTTCAAAACAAAAACAATAAAAGGTAAATACTATGCATGTATTTCTGATCAACAACAAACTTTTTGGCAGAAAAAGATAGTGTGATTGGCCAGTACTTAGATAGTACTGCTGATAGTAACACAAAAAGACGAAAATAAAAGTAGTTTCAAGTTTTCAGAAACATTTTTCCTTCATCAGGCAGCATAGAGGGGAGAAGAGAGAGAAAATAGAAGGGAAAGTGGATTTGAGTTATTCACAACCCAAACTGTGAGGTAAAGATAGTGTGAAGGGTGTTGAGTGGAAGTGAAGAGAGTAACTTGCAAAATTATCTTCAATTGAGACAAAAAAGATGCTTTGGCATTGTAAATTGTTGGAACAATTAGCCTATTCATCAGACTTGGATCCCACTGAGTTCCATTTATTCCACCATTAAAAAAAAAAAAAAAAAAAAAAAGAAAGAAAGAGAGCCTAGATCACACGTTGATTTCAAATTAAAATATTGTGCAGCTGTAGACAATATTTTGCAGACCTTTCAAAACAACACATGAGTGACAGTCTCCATTTAACAGAAAATAAAGTGTTGGTCAATCTTCACTGATTCAGAAAGGGACTACATGGAAATAATTGCACTGATGTACTAAGAATTATAGTTTTTCACTACAAGGCTAAGAAATTTACATACCTGTCAAACTGGCATATTTTACAAATGAAATAAAATGTAAAACCCTGATTCAGATCTAACAGCAGAATAAGTCTTACGTTGAGGTTACTACAGTATTCTATCATTTTATATGTCAGTTCTGACTTGCATATCTACTTTATGGAACTGTTTAACTATATTTGATTTTATAATACATCTTATCTATTGTGTTTGGATTTTGATTTATACAGACATAAATCTACTTTTTATCCACAGAACTCCATACTTTTTTTATGAAAAGTTATCATGGTTTTTCTGTAGCCTATGGCTACCCTCCAGTTTTAAAGAACCTGCACTACAAATTTGCATATGACAAGTTCTCATTGTAACCTTGTGATGTAATATTATTTTACTTGCATGGTTCAATGGAATTGCAGTATGGGGGGGGGGGGGGGGAGATATGTTTCAATCTACCATGAATGAATTTCAGCATTCGGGATACATATATGTAATAACGAGAGAGAAATGACATGAATGTTAAAAGCAACTAGGTTGTATAATTGTAAGTTCCGTCTGATAAATATTACAGCTTAAAGTTAGCTTAAATGAGAAAACTGTTTAATAGCATCATATTTCTCATTTACCAAGCCATGGTATCAGTGTTTACCATTTATTTTTTTAAATTACCGTATGGTGATGAATTACAGTGATTATAATTTTAACAATATCTTTCCACAATAGCGAATTTCTCTTAGCGTCACTGTATAAGGTATTGATGTTCTACCAAAAGTTACCATACAATAATTTAACAGATGCCTAAGCGAGGCAATGATGATAACAGCGTAGGTTAATGCCTTGTTGTTTTCATTCTCCCTGGTGCGGAAATAGAGATTAAGCTGTGAGTGCTAAGGGATGAATGCAGTTGACTCATATGTGCAATCAGTGTGGCATATGGAAGTTTGGGTTGGTCCTGAGGTTGTGTTCGGGTAGCCTAGTGGTTAAGGTGACTGCTCGTGATAAGCGGGAAACCTGAGTTCGAGTCCCGGCCCAGCACAAATTTTCATATGTCACTATTTGGTAGAACAGCCATACCTTATACACTGATGCTAAGAGAAATTCGCTATTGTGAAAAAATATCGATAAAAAATATTTTTTTATTCATACTAGCATTATTGTTAAACATATGAAGTTGTAAAACACATTCTTTAAAACAATTACCTGTGCCACTGCCCGAACATCTTGCAAGTTTGCATATGTCATTTTAAAGCCACCAGAATTGCTTGGTGTTATACCTACAATCTGTCCCAGTGATCTAGTTTCTGATAACAGTTTTGGTGACATTTCTTGTGAACCAACTGAATTCTCTAGCAGCATTCTGTGAAGTGATGGGCTTCCACTATTCTGCAGAAAATAAAGAATGCACTTCATTATTGTGGAAAGTATGGATATCTGATCAATTAGAGTAAATTTACGAACCCCAAACACTAAAACACTGCAAAATTACAAGAGGTAAAGTCACATATTCTGATGAATTTTTCAGGAAGTCACTAACATTGGAATTTACTGTTCAGTTGGTATCAATGTTCTCTCTCTCTCTCGCTCTCTCTCTCTCTCGCTCTCTCTCTCTCTCTCTCACACACACACACACACACACACACACACACACACACAGAGAGAGAGAGAGAGAGAGAGAGAGAGAGAGAGAGAGAGAGAGAGAGAGAGAGAGAGAGAGAGAGAGAGAGAGAGGTTACTGAAAAGAGCATGGCTAAATCATTTTGATCCTGAGAGCAAACAGCAAAGCTCAGCCTGGAAATCTCCATCACCAACCCCAAGCAAAAGTGGTTGCTTCTGCTGCGAAAGTTTTTGTTATCTCATTCTTTGATATTCATTGACTGGTTTATCAGCATGTCGTACCTACACACACATCAGTAACTGGAGAATATTACAGGTATGTCCTGAGAACCACTGCAAGTCCTTATCAGGCACAAAAGACCAAATTTCCTTGAAGCACGCTGGATGCTGCACCACATATGCAGCCACATATTGCCAAAGTTGCTGCTGAATATCTTGCAAAAATCAAGATGAAGTGCATCCCCACCACCCCTATATTCCAGATTTAGCCCTCTGTGACTTTTTTTTATCCCCTAACTTGAAGAAACGCCTTTGTGCAGAGGCAAATTGGAAGGACCTCTCAAAAAAATGGTTTCCAGCATGGCAGAAATGCTGGGACAAATGCATCACGTTCATGAGAGACTATTTTGAAAAGGACAATCAAAATTATGAGGATGAGTAAAGTTATCAGAAAAAATTATGACAATTCTTTACTGAACAGCTCTCGTATTAAAAGACTAACTCTTCCAGTGATCAATGAATACAGTACATGCATTGGTATATGTGCAATATGAGCATTACTGCATTTGTGGAGCCTCTCAATTGGTACATTAGCATGTGGCATAATGTTAAAGTTAATAGATTTGTTGTTATACATTCTGTCTTCTGTGTCTTTTGTTTTGTTTTGTGTGTGTGTTTTAATTTACTATGCTACAAATGTCTTGTGAAAGGAAATGTGTTGTCTTATAGTTGAGCTGAAACGGATGATACCTGGTGGGTGCGCCAATCGGCTTTGAGTGCCGGCTGTGGCAGCATACCGTTGGAGCAAGCCAAACACGAGAGTTGCTCTGCGAATGCGCGCATTCGGCTGCACTCTGCACTTTTGCCAGTTTTGTCAGACAACAGCCACCATTACCTACACTGTCTGGCAGCGAAATAAATACTTGGCAACATGGTCGCATTCAGTTTCTGCAGCAGGGGCGGTCTCCCAGCCCAGTAAACGGAGCAGTGGATCATCGTATTTCGGCCCGACTATAGTGTTGGCATATGAAAACAGAGTCCTTGAATAATTAGACAAAAGTGTGAGTGATAATGAATTACCTGAGATATGTAATGTGGGGACATCAACAATTTTAGACATAAAAACAACAAGCCTCAGTTTTAAATATTGTGTTCTTGAGAATTTGTTGAGAAAGCAAGGAAAGTGGTAAAAAATATAAGAGCTTCTATGGGCCATATTCAAGTGGTTTTTGCAGCAGCAAGAACTGGGAAACTCTCTTTTAAGGAAAACTGTTTGAAAAGAAAAAATATATATTAGATTTAAAAAAAAAATTGTCAAATTGTCTTCATTTGAAGCAATCAATGGGTGGCTACAAGATCATTAAGTGGTAAAAACTACATTATCATCCAGTCGAAATTGAAATTAAGTACTTGGTTCATGTGATAAATAGCCAAGGTCTCAATGGTTGCAATACAAGACTTCTTTACCTCCTTACAATGTCAGTGAGCTTCAATAAGTTTTGGAGAAGCTCACTTACTACAATTATGCTAATTCTGCCCAAATTGCAGATCCCTTACCTTGCCTACAATGAAAAATGTATGGTCCAAAGACTTCAGAACTCTTTTTAGAAGCTCAAGGACAAACTTTCCTGCCTAGCTGTTGCACCAGAGTGTGATTTTGATTATTTGGTTGCTTCTTGTTGTGCAATTGTCAAGTTTTGCAAAGGTTACTGCTTAACCACTTTAAGGTTGTTACTACAATAGGAACATATGCCAATTTGCAGATCCTGTTGTGCTACATCTACACTTGGTATCCATGTTCTCTACATCTGCAGTTTGGTGGCTCATCGATATTTTGCTTACTGGCATTCCCTGTCATTCTTTTGCATATGGACTCTGAACAGTCACATGTTGTCTTTCCAAAGGTTATTCAATGTGAAGTACTTCGATTACTTGATCAAGGATACTGTGGGTCTCGCTTCGGATGAAACAGCTGACCCGACGGCATTATACATGAAAAAGCATGGACATTCAAACTGAATGCATGACAGCTCAGTGTGACATTTCCAGAGCACTAGACTGCCTTACTACAAAAGTTCCTTGATCAAAAGCCTCAGGCCCCATGGCAACATCAGCATTTAAATTTTACGGGTCCCTACTGGAACACTTGTAGTATAGTTCATTGGCACCATAATAGAAAATTTGCTAAAAGCATCAATCACAATGAGCCAATTACATATAGTATGTTTCAAACCCTGTCATCCATTTCTTGCATTGAAGTACTGCCTGAAGTGATAGTGACAGACAATGAACCCTAACTTATTGCTATAGACTGAACAGTTTTGCCACAGCAATGGGATAAAGCATATTAAGAGTGCACCTTTTTACCCCCAATCTGATGGTAAAGCAAGATGTTTTGTGTGCACATTTAAGCAACAGATGGACAAATTTCAAAGCTCACACTGCTTTTCTTGCCCACTTACTGCTTTCAACCATGTAATGGCTATTCACCAGGCAGAATTGTTGGACACATAGCACTACTGCACCTAGCTAGCTAGTGCGTTCTCCAACATGCACTCTCTGTTACAGCGTGTAAAGTATGCTGCTAGTGATCCTGTCTTTTACAGAGTATTCATGGGAAGGAAGTGCTGGGAGTGATGAACAATTATTAAGTCTTGAAGCCATTGCATGTATCTATTATAGGACCCTGCAGGTTTGCTGCAGTGGCCTCAGAATCAGATTTGATTGAGTGAACTGCTTCCCTGCGGCAGGTCAAGAGGTCACCACTGCACTGCAGTGTGCTGCAGCTTCCTATGGAAGAAGATGCTCCACTACTTCTCGTAGGTGGGTACACTCCTGTTGGTTTCAATAGGAATTCGTTCCCAGTGCGGTCGCAAGGCTAATGAGGAGAGCAGACAAGAGGTTTGTAGGTACAGTCTCAGCCTGTCTGTTCAGTTCCACTTGGATCCAGCCTCCTCCGCTGTCGTAACTTGCACCTTCACTACACAATAATGAGGAGGAAGTTTGGGGAGAGGAATGTGGTGTCATATGCTTTTGGTGCCACCAGGATTATTGCCCCCATGCCTGGCAATTGTTCATTGTACCATCAGACACTTTTAGTGGGCTTATATGACAAGCAGCAGTCAATGTTACAGATCTTTGCCTGCAACATCTTCCACAGAGCAGTAGCAGTTCCCTTTATATTCAGCATATAGGATGAAGCAGAGGAGCCACAGGGAGTCAATCTATCAGAAAGCCAGTGCATATAAGTCTGTGTTCACCATACAGTTACTGGAATTGGATAATTGTCTTACTGCCTCAATTCATGCTAAAGAGAAGTTGGCTACAATATGCTTTGGTAGACCAGTGAAGTTTAAGTTAGTAAGTAGATAGTTTTGTTTAGAAATACCACAAGAAATATTTTCACTTTATATTGTATGTTCTAAGAGAACATTCACTATGTTTACATATTGCAAAGTTAAGAAAAATAGAACCAATTATATTTTGAGTGTAGCTCTTATTTTGTGTCTTCTTTATGTCTAGACTTTCTACAGCTGCAGCTTCTTTCCTTACTATTTGCCTCCTGCATTCATACAGATAACACTTGCAGGTTGAAAACCATTTCAGGTGACATAAAATTTATCGTGGCCAGCACGACACAACAAGTACATAATGTAGAAGATATGTATCATGAAAATGTGTACAAAAAGTGTAAAAGTCGTATGCATAAGCCTTTTTCTGAGACCCTGTTTAATCCTTAAAGGGGGCACAGTCATAAATAGGCTAAAACAAAACAAAAATTTGGTGTTTCGTTGTTGGTCCTATTCAATGCACCATTTACTTGGCTAAAAACTGCCATTTGTTCCATACAAATCTGTCTATTAGATTCAGAGTTATTAATTTTTTTGTGATGTGTGGTAACTTGTGTCCCACCCATTTTTCTCTGACTTGCTCAGAAGCCAGCAATAATTATAGTAAAACAATTATTTATGTTCCATAGACATAGATATTCTTATTTCGGATGCACGAGAGAATTCTTATTTTAGGGTTAATTACAAATAAAATTTTGATAGAAATATAAAGGACTGGAAACTTACATGTCTTTGAATGCTCCGAGGTTGACAAATCCATCTGCTTTGTTTCCCATATTTTGCTTTAATTGTTGATAATTGTAGTAACTGTGTAAGTGTTACTTCATCTGGAGACATGTTATTCTCAGGATTTAGAAGTGAGGGTATTTTCTCCCTTGTTGGGCTTTCTACAAAAGAATTTAACTGAAATGGTGAACTTGAATTGAAAGACCCATCAGAGGAAAGCCTTCTACATTCAAAATAATTCTGACACATCTCTTTCTTACATATTCCAATATTAGAAACAGTATCCTCAGATTCAGCATCTTCTACAATAGTAGGAAGGATATCAATGCCTGTACTTTTTACAACAGAGTGACTCGGTTCATTTTTCATGTTATCATATAATCTTCTCCGAATCCTTTTCCTTGAGGTTACTGTTTCCATTCGTGTATCTTGGGCATTGTTAAATACAACTACATTCAGATCAGTTTTGCCACTTTCAGTTGGTTCCGAAGAAGACTCCTTATCTGATGAAGTGTCTCTGCTTTTGTACCTGTTTAATTTTACACTAGGTTCAGCATGTGGAGGTTGTTCTGTCTCACCACTTGAAGACAGTACATATTTATCATTTCTGTCAGGATTGATGTTGGGAAATGACACACCATCCTCAAACTCCATATCACATTCTTCATCCACAGCTCCAAATTCACTTAAGAATGATGTTTCATAAAAGCTGTGAATACCTGAGCAATTACTGCTCAGAAGTTCAGACAATTTTTCTGTCGACATTGAATCAATCGAGTCATTTGAAAGTGATAGCTTCCAACTGAATACTGACACTTTGTCATCTTCCTGTAAAGGCGTATTTTCTGATGCCTCCCGACCACTTACTGCAACTGAAACCACGCCGCCCCTGAAAAGGTAAAGCAAATTTAATTATGGAATACATAGTAACCACATAAGAAATAAATGCGAAGGCTCAATAATAACATGTATTCACACAATTTTGCTATGAGAAAAGAAGACTGTATAATACAAAAATAACATTTAGTAGTTGTGCACAAGAAAAATGTATGAGATTCAACAAACCATCCATGGAAAACAACTATTCATCTGAGCTGGGACTGCGGACAAGGAGGAGGTAGGAAAAACTGGGGGGTGAGATTGGGGTGTTAAGAGGAGTAGCTCTTTGCCTTTCTGAGCTACATAAAAAATAGAAATTCATAGTTTTTCCCCATTCTTCCCACAACAGAAAACTTATCAACCTTTAACTGTGGAGAAGCACAGTACCTATTAAGAATTGTTGTTCGTATTTGTCACAAGCTAACTGGTATATATCGCAGCACATGGCAAACCAAACTCCGCGCTGTCGCCTGTGAGTTTGCTACTGGGAGACAGCGGCACTTCTGTTGGCTGGCCGCCACCTAGCGGCCACCGGCACCAGAAAGCCAAGTGAACTGCAATGTGGCTCAGTGAGCTAGTACGCTCCAGCCGATGTATAAGGCTCTAGGTGTGTGAAGTAATTGCATGCTTTAGTGAACTACCATCTGTATCTATTGTGCAACCGTTGGCACAACTGCTAGTGCTAACTGTATCCATTCCGAAGTTACTTCATTGGCGATGACAGTAGTACGATTTCAACTTTTGCACATTATTTGTCCTGCTTATCTACTGTGGGGCAACAGCATGCCACCGTTGTGGACATTCCTATTCCACCATGGGGCCAGTTCTTCATAACAACTTACAATCTCTAGCAGACTCTCTTTAGCAGTTAGTCGCCATTATGATGGTACAGGTGAACCGTATGGACAGTCTTTTGTCTGTGGTTACATCCTGGGCTTCGACCTCTGCAGCATCGTTGGCTACTTCTGCCAGTTCAGGTACTGTTCCTGTTCCGCCTCTGTTCTCTGGGTTTCATGATTGTCTCGAGGACTGGGATTCCTATGAAAAACGATTGTGACAGCACTTCCTTGCTTTTGGGGTGCCCGACCTGAATTTGTTTAAAGACACAGTTTTGTCATGGATTCTGTCCCCCCCCCCCTCACTTGCCGAGCCGCCCATGTGGCGCGCTGCTCACGGTTCCCCCCACTCCTCTGGCGAACCGTCATTTAGACAAATGTCTCATTCCAAATAGTTTTTGAGATAAAACACATTTATTTAGAGTTAATTTTATACGTTCTTTCTTAATAACAGGAAATTACAATCTGTAGAGAAAATGTGTTACTGTGCCAAATTAAACTATATAAAATTTTCATGAAAACATTCCTACTCATTTTTTCTCTAAGACTTTTAGTTTTCATGAAAAGAGCAAGAGAGACAAAGTCTTGTGCAATATGCATTCTCTGTTGCTTAGATAGGTTTTGTAAGCTCATATCATGCCATTTCCTGACTTGATACACAAGTGACCTATATCAAATTATGCGTGTTCTCTTCATCTACACTATTTTGGCACATTGAAAACAATGACTATGTACAGAATAACAAAGAAAATAAATATAAACATTAATGTTTTCTATCTCATAAACCATTCAGTTTAGGAAATATGTCCATTTGAAAATATTGCTGCTGGCGTCAAATCTTTGACAGTAACAACAAACTTACTTTGGAAGACAGAGAGAACACTAGGATGTCAAACAAGATGCATGTAAAATAACGGTTATGAGTAAAATATCTTGATATAATTTTCGTTAGGAATTTAATGTGTTTGGTACAGTGGGATGAGTGTGTTTGCAATTAAGGATAAACTATATTGGGAAGCACTTAAAAAATAATTTGCTGTGCACTGTATAGAGAATATATAAAACTTTGCACAAATAACAGGTGAAATTGTTGTAGTTACAGGAACTAAAATATGCAACCGCAAAACTTACAATTGATGAGCCCAGAACGCTACCCTTGTACTATTCCGACTGTAACAGTATCACTGCATTTACCTAAGCATTTATTTCAATAAGACTCTCTTCATACTTAATCAGTTGTTGATGGTTTCTACTCACAAAAGAAAAACTCATTGATGGCATAGTCAAAAGTATCTATACTTGTCGTCGTATTTTCAAAGAATTTAGTTGGAGATGTTTACAGTCTTTTTTCCGTATTTGAAGTTATTAATTAAATAGTCTACGAACATTCCTCACTTTGCACAGCACTATTTTTACACGTTACTTCCTAAAGTAAATAAAACTCTATTGCCTTACTTTGGAGCTATCATTGTTCTATGGTATATGGGTGCCAGACTTAAGAAACAGACGATCAGTTTTAGTGGCCACTTTGTAGCGAGAATCTGTCGCGCTCGCGTAGGACACCCGGCCATGTCACCGAATGTCACTGCTTGTAACTGCTGTGTCGTGTCGCTGAATGTCGTGCGCTGTCGCTCGCTTTTGTTGCTCACATAGGACACAGCCTTACTGCACATGGCTATTCTGCCACGGCAGTTGCCACGTCCTACATGGAATTCTCGCGATATATCACGTTTCATTCAACTCGCTCAAACTTGCAAAGCAGTCACTGTATAAATATGGAACTAGTATCATTGTATTTTGAAAAATATTGTAGTTTTGAATAAAATATAAACATTATATTATTCCATTTTTAATTTAGCTGTAATTCACAAATTTTAATTGTTGAAACTACTAAGGACTTACAATAAAATTATTACTTCTTTTTCTTCTTTCACACTATGGCCAAATCAGATAAAGTATTGTGACAAAAGCATTGTGCCATTGGTTAACGCTTTTTATCAACTGCTTATTGGTGAGTCGGTGAGTCATGAAAAAGTACTAGTTCATCCCAGTGAGTGACTACTTCTGATCCGATCCCTGAAAAGATCGGTTTTCCCCCTCTCTAGTCCTAGCTACAGATGCCTCTTAGTATGGAGTCGGTGCAGAGCTGGCCCATAAATTTTGTGATGGGTCTGAACGTCCCATTTCATATGCCTTTAAAACTGTTACCCCAGCACAGAAACAATATTCTCAGATCGAAAAAGAATAGTTGACCATTGTTTATACCTAAAAAAAATTCATCTGTACTTTTATGGTGTCAAGTTCTACCTTCTTACGGTCAACAAACCGTTGGTTTCCCCGTTTTCATCCTACTGTCTCTCTAATGGATAAGGGTGCACACCAGCTTCAGTGCTGGGCTCTTTTTCTGCCATGATACAATTATGAAATTCACCTCCGGCCTACAACCCACCATGCTAACACTGATGCTCTGTTGTGTCTTCCTACTGAACCCGATTGTGAAGAACATCTCTGCTTTTATCTGGACAAGGAAGCAAAAGCTACTGTGGATAGTTTTCCTATTATGTCTTGGGTACTGTCTGCTGCCATGGCTTCTGACCCGGTGTTACATCAGGTCTTGCATTATATTTGTACCGGTTGGCTAGACATCCATCCATGCCGAGCCTCCGACCCCTTGCAGATTTATTTTTCCTTCCAGCAGCATTTGTCTGAATGTGACGGGGTCATCCTACTGGCTACTGATGGCATGCAGTCTTGGGTGGTTGTGCTGGTGTCCTTACGTTCGACATTTCTCCCCGAGGGGGGAGTAGTGTTACATATCGCGGCGAACGACGAACTAAACTCCGAGCCACTACCGACTGCAAGATGGCAACACTTAGGTTGGCTGGCCCACCACTTAACATCTGCCAACATCAGAAAGCTGACCAAATTGCAATGCGGCTCAGTGATCTAGTGTGCTTCAGTTGATGCATACAACCCGCTACCTACCAGCTGCCAGCACCAGAAAGCTGACTGAACTGCAATGCGTCACAGTCCACAGAGACAGCAGAGGTAAAAAGTCTGAATCACATGGTAATGAAGTCACACTGTCAGCTGCCGGCAGGGGTAGACAACAAGCGCACGACTCCTACTGTACAGGCTGTTGTTGGCTTGTGCTTACTGTTGAAACTGTCCGCGAAACTGTGCATATTGTAACCAAAGAAATGAAAGCAATATTATGTTTGTTTAACACTGGGTTTATTGTTAATGCATTTTCTCTACTACTTCTTTTATACTATCTTTTCTGTTACCTCCAGTTCTAAACATAAAAATGTAATGTTCTACCGAAACTGCGGAACATGACGGTATTCTCAGTCTTTCTAAGAAACGAATGAAAAGCAGCTTTATGCAGTTCTGAGAATAAAAATATCCTGAATGTGTACAAGACAGAATGTGACTGACATTCAACAACAAAAAAGTCAGAAAGTGTAGCTAAAACTGCACATTTCACTGGGATTCAGGGCTCGTCAGTGTATTGAGTGCTTCATGAACATAAAGCTAATCACTCCTAAAATACTCACAAAAAGAAACAACATTAAAAATGTCGATGACTTCTACAGAGACGCCATATGGAGTGACATTCGTCAGTTTTACTTTCGCAATGAGCTGCATACAATTGATAAAGTCCTTCATTCTGTTAACGAAACACCTGATCTGCCATACTTCAGAAGAACGACCTTGTACTGTTTATTGAAAGAGAGAAATTCCAGGTACATCAGTCATGGGCATATAAGCATGATGATTGACAAAGAAGAGATCTTTTTGTGGAAGAAGGCGCTATTTAAGGACAATTAAGTCAGCATACTAGGAAGGTAGAAAAATTTATTAGTTGGACGAGACCTGGTTAAATGCAGGCCATAAGTGAAATAAAATCTGGAGAGATGATTTGGTATCATCAGTTAAAGAAACCTCCCTGTTTCCACAGCTGGTACCTCACTGAGAGTTTTAGAGCATTTACAGTGTACCTTCACCAGTAGCACTTCACTATTTGGTTGCAGCCGGCAGTAGTTAACCCTGCAACTGTTCATATTGATTGGAGTGATGTGAAGCATAAAACATGTTCCCTGCATCATCTGGTGACAAACAGTATTAATTTGCTGCAAAGATACAGTTATTATTAAGGAGAATAAAAGAAGAAGTATGGAATGCTTCATATGAATGCAGAATGTCCAATGTGTGAATGCTTTCACCAGAGCTACCAAAAGCTCAAAACATATCCAGAGTGCATTCTCAGACAAAACTGTCACAAAAACTTTCCAATATATATTAAATATTAATGGAGCAGAAACAGCCAAGCAGATGAAACATTGGACCAACAATGATATGTCATTTCCGTGAAGAAGTATTTTGTGCTGGCTTTGAGGAAATACGGATAGTGTCAGTTGGTTATGAGTCAGATTATCACCCCAGTACTCGCTGAGTTGGTCAGCGTTATAACTGCATTTCACCAGATTAAAGTTTCTACTAGCTGTTTTAGGTTCAAAAATACTTTTCAGAAAGAACACAGAATCAAAATATAGCCATCATAGTACTGGACCTGTATGAGCATTATCACCTAATGTGTATTTAGGATGCTTGTTCAACTCTGTACGAACTACTTTCAAAGAGTTTATCATTTTTTCTTAACATAGCATACTACTGAAATTAGCAGAAAAATATACTTGTAAAAATATTATCGAAAAACTATTCCTATATCGCAGAGAAAGGATTTATAGACACATACAGAAATAAGGAAGTAACAGAAACTTTTATAATTTATTATTATTATTATTATTTTAATATCAGGTTCTTTGCAACCAGGAAGTCGTATGCAAACCAAGCAGGAGAATTTAGAGTAGGAACAATTACTCTGACATATAACCCAGCTCAAGTTTCAGGACATATGACAATGGTCGCAGTGCAAAACACGAACGAGCTGGATACGGTTGCCTGGCGAAGATCAGAGTGAGCAGTGTGGCAAGCTGCGATGCTGCAAAATAAATGCACCGTTAAGACTGTGTGGGTTTGACTCATTATCGCCAGTGAGCAGCGAGGTGGGAGCATAAATGTGACCTAACGGTGTTAAAACAGAGGATGTCACACAGATGGCTGAAATACTAAATGTCTTTTTCCAAAGTTGTTTCACAGAGAAAGATTGTACGAATGATGACAGATATTGAAATAAATGTCAGAGGGACAGAAAAGCAATTGAAAATTCTCAATAGTGAAAGGCCTATGGACCTGATGGGATACCAATTAGATTTTCCACAGAGAATGTGAAGGAACAAAATTCAAATGTTTGTAAATATAAGGGACTTAACTACATTGCTCATCAGACCCTACGCTTACAAACTACTTAAAATAACTTAAAGTAACTTATGCTAAGGGCCCACATGAGGCATACAATCATCTTTTATGCAAACCATTTTTGACTTGAATAGGAGAAAATGCCCTCCGCAACACAGTGAGGTGGCTTGTGGAGTAAGGATGTAGATGTAGAAGCCAGGAAAATATGCAACGAGCCAAGACTTGTTGACATATGGAGATATAGGAATTTTTGCAGTCACTCAAGACCTTTGAAGTATCCTGGGCCTTTATTTCATCAGCCTGGGATGACTATACTTCTCAAATGCTCAAATATTGAGTAGTCATTTGTTTCTAGTAAATTTCACATGTCACTAAGGAGAAAAGTTATGTCATGTCAGCATCCACTAATCACTGTCTCAGACTTGTAGGTATCTCTGCAGGAATAATGGGCATTATTGCCTCAATGTGAGACTGATGACTTTTTAAAGCATGCCCTGTCATATCACACCTCTGTTGCTGCCACAGGTCATCACACCCAACTGAACACAGTAACCAGTTGTTAGAATGCTTGTGCAAACCTTTCGTTAGAAAAAAATGGAGAAAACATTGATGTCTATCATTATGCATTTCTTTCTATTCTGTATTCTTTACAGTGTTTCCAATTTACTATCACTAGTTTTGTGGCAAGATAAGTATATAAAATTTTTAGATCCTTTAGAAAACCAAGTTTGTAAGAATCCAAGTTTTTAAGAATGTCAACTGACAAGGAATGAACACACTGATATACTGCCAAGGAGATTGCCATCACCATGTTATACCCTTAGGGTACTATCATCAGAGTGTAACAGTCAGTACCTTCTGGTGTCACACTATTCCTCTGTTCACTCAATTCTTAGCAACAGGATTCAGCTCTGGGGATCAAATGTACAAAATATGAACATTTTCAAACTGCAAAATAGGACTGTAAGGGTAATACCTCAGACTGGTAGTCACTCATTCTAAGAAAATATTTTAAAATTAGGGTGTGCTCAATTCACAACAGACATCAACAGAATGGAATTAATGAATCAAATGATTTAGATACGATATCTGCATGCTGAAGAAAAAATGGCAATTGACCCTTAATAATGAGAAGTGTCAAGTCATTCATATAACCACTAAAAGAAGCCCATTAAACTTCATTTACATGATAAATCAGTCAAAACTAAAGGCCGTAAATTCAACTAAATACCTAGGAGTAACAATTACAAACAACTTAAAATGGAAATAACACATAGAAAATAATGTAAGGAAAGTCAACCAAAGACTACATTTCATTGGCAGAACACTTAGAAGATGCAATAGTTCAATAGTTCTACTAAAGAACCTGCCTACACTACACTTGTGTGTCCTACTTTGGAGTGCTGCAGTGCATTGTGAGATCCCCACCAAGTGAGACTGACAAATGATTTAGAGAAAGTACAGAGAAGGGCAGCTCGTTCTGTATTATCGAGATATAGAGGAGAGAGTGTTATTGGAATGATGCACGAGTTGGTGTGGAAATCATTAACCCGCAAGCACTCGCGCGTGAGCATTTTGCTCACAGTAATTTTAAAACAATCGGCATTTTACCAATTTTAAATAGTCAAATATGTGTGTTTTCTTATAAATGCAACTAGAAATACTTATTTAGACATATTAAGTACATTACAAACTGTTCTTTGACTGTCAAAAAAATGCTATAAATGCGATCAATCGTGTAACTTTTAAAGGCGCGAGTTCTGACGGGTTAAATTGAAGGTGTTACTCGTTGCGATGAGATCTATTTGCAAAATTTCTTTTGCCAACTTTCTCTTCCTAATGTGATCATATTTTGTTAGCGCCCACACCACAGGAAGACATGATCATCAAAGTAAAATAATAGAAATGAGATTGAAAATGGAAAGATTTAGGTGTTCCTTTTTTCCATGAAATATTAAAGAATGGAACCGTAGAGAAACATCATAAAAGCAGTTCGATAAGGAGTCATCAGAAATGACACGTGGTTCGGATTCCACGTTAAGCTGTAGGTCCCCTGTTGGATAACTGGGGTAGGCTAGGGACACGCAAGTCGCCGAAGTGGCGTCCAATTGAAAGACTTGCACCAGGCCAATGAGGCACACGAAATTATTATTGTATCTAAATGTCGCAAGAAGGCCTGCAAAATCATTTGGAACTACAATAGGAACACTTACGCATGATATCGTGTGTGTGTGTGTGTGTGTGTGTGTGTGTGTGTGAGAGAGAGAGAGAGAGAGAGAGAGAGAGAGAGAGACAGAGAGAGAATACAAATTTAAAGATATATACTAATTTTGAAGAAATTCTGAGAAATGATTGGAACTAAGCTGAGTACTCATTTCTGTTAATCTAGTGAAAAAATATCCATGTATTTCCAGTCACAACAGGAAAGTTTGCAAAACATCAGAAAGATTAAGTAATTGGCATTAATTTAATTTTTTTCTTGAAGAGAATACATACAAAGAATAAAACAATGTTAGGCAGCACTTCCTTGGTTCGCTAGTAAATTGCTGAAGAACAAATGTAAAGATCATAAGTTCGAGTCCTGGTCATTCCAAGGATGTTTATCCCTCACTTATGATGGCTTTCATTTCCGGTAATGAAACTTCCTGGCAGATTTAAATTGTGTGCTGGAAACGGGATTCAAACCTGGGACCTTTTCCTATCATGTCTGAGCTATCCAGGTACACTTCACAGGGCGTCCTCACAACTTTACTTCCAGCAATACCTCACTTACTACTTTCCAGACTTCACACAAGTTTTCATGTGAACTAGCAGGACTAGCACTCCTGGAAGAAAGGATATGATGGAGACATGGCTTAGCAACAGACAAACGGATTTTTTCATAATCAAATTTTCACTCAGCTGTGGTGTGAGCGCTGATATGAAAAGGCAAAGGTCCCAGGTTAGAATCCCGGTTCTGGCACACAGTTTTAATCTGCCAGGAAGTTTAATATCAGCGCACAGTCCGCTGCAGAGTGAAAATTTCATTTTGAATTTCTGGTAATGTTTGTAAACGTGAAAAATACCAAGGCACAACATGCTTAGGAATCTGAATTCCTCCTGTAAATGGCTGGTTAAGTCAGTTCGAACGCTGGAAAACAAATGGCATACCACCTCTAACAGGTCCATGTTTGGTAAAACATTATGGTATTCAAACAATCCTCTTGTTTGACAACTGGTTTACTTAACTGTGAACTACATTACATGGTTTCTGTAAAACATGTTTGAAAATCTCTTTAATGTTTCATTGTTCTGAAAAGACAGTGCTGCACTTTGGCTAAGAAAGATACTACAGAATGTGTCTGTGATGACAGTTTGAACTATCACTTCGACTTTATTTCTGTAACAAAGTATCTAATACTCGTATCGATGGTGGTAACATACCCAAAGAACTTTATATATACCTTCTTGCCCTGCATAATGTGTAGTTAAATGTACGCCTTTCATTAGTTAATTATCTACGAGCAGCCTCATTGTGTGTTTTGAGAGTGAAAAAGCAATTTTCTTTCGGCAACGGTTTACGAACCGGAGGGTGTAATTTGTATGTCCAATAGTCTGGAAATCCATCATTAATCTTTTTATAAACCTTAGAATTAATTTGTTCACATTAATGAACTGACTAAAACTGAGTGCAGGCTCCAAATTGTCATGATATGGTAGGAGGGGACGGGGAAAAAAAAAAAAAAAAAAAAACTAGCCGGATAACGAAATGTAGCACTGCTCACCACAATATTATTAATCCACTAGTGCAGAATTCTCTATAAAAATATAGTAATATAGTCTTTAATAGCAGGCTCTTGAATAAGCTTTCATTCAGTGGAGCTGATGCCTCATCAGAAAACTGCACAATCAGCAAAGTGGTCACTAATTAGGCCTAGTTGTACTTGTGATAATGAGGTGGTTTAAATCATGTACGCAAAAATCTGATAGACATGATTTCTATCCAGTAGTTAATAAAAATTATACCTTTTCTAAGAAGTCCTAAAGAGACGAAGTGGTCACTAGAAGTAAACGCTGTTGACGGAATTTAGAGGGCCAGAATTCAAAGCCAACTGCAGAACGATTCTGCTACCACCAACTAACACTTCACTTAAAGACTACAACAGTAAAATAAAATAAATTAAGGCTCACAGAAAGACATATGGCTATTTGTTTTTCCCTTGTTCTATTTGGGAATGGAATATATACGGCAATGACTAGTAGTGGGATGAGGTACCCTCCGCCACGCACCTTACGGTGGATTGCGGAGTATGTACATATTATAATGTAGATACAGATGAGCGAGTGGAAGAAATTTATTGCCATGACTGCAAAATGTTAACTCAATATTTCTGTTAGGATCTCTTACTCATAAAGAATATCCGTTACGAGTACACAACATGCGCATCTGCAGACAAACACGGCATTATTTCAAAAAGGAGTACTACACCCTGGGATTAGACTACATAATGCTTTACCCAAAGCCATAAAATCAAAAACGGACACAACCAAATTCAAGACAGCAGTCAAGGATTACTTGGTGATGCAATGCTTCTATTCAGTAGATGAATATTTAGAGTTCCATAATTGTAGCATCAGCTAGAAATGTAGGTCTATGAAAAAGTGTGTAGAGAAAATTTAAATTTACTATTAGATATTACGATATATTTATTTACATAAAAAATGTAATCATGCTGTGCAAAAGTGACAAAGAAATATGTTAGGCCAGAAATGGTCCAATATCTATTGCACCCTGTACAGTTCTGGATTCACAGGACCAATAAATAAATAAAATAAATAACTACATTCTCAAACAAACTGAACGGTTAAATATCATAATTACCACAAGTTTAATGTATAACTTTTTATAAGGTAAGTGATATGAAAATAAGCCTGCAGCTCTCTTGTTTAAAATGGCTATAAAAATAAACTTAAGAAAAATCGGATGTATTAATGTGTGTACCACTTTCATCCAAAATGAAATGACAAATTTCTTATTAAATTATTACCTTGAAGTTATCCCAGCAGGAACTAGCATGGCTTGTTCTTGGCCCATCTAGCAGAATGTACTTTCCATCTACTAACACCCGCAGAACATCGTTTTTCGTCGTAATTTGCAAGCTCGTAGCAGGGGCAGGGTGGCCGCGGCTGACTCGCAGTGCCCCATTTCCTCCCCGTAACTGCGAGTCTGGCGGAAGGCAGGGACAAGCTACGAGTGAGCATGAAGGCTGAAATGACCGGCTCTAACTACTAGTCATTTCCTTTCCTATTCCACTACCAAACACAACAAGGAAAAAATGCCTATATGCCTCTATACAAGCCCTAATTTCTCTTATCTTGTCTTTGTGATCATTACTCGAAATGTAGGTAGGCGGCAGGAATATCGTACTACACTCAGCTTCACATTCCAGCCTTCTAAATTTCCTCTACAAAAATTCATGGAAAGAACATCATTTTTCCCCCAGTGATCCCCAATTGAGTTCCCGGAGCATTTCCGTGATACTCGCACATTGGTCGAACCTACCAGTAATAAACCTAGCTGCTTGCCTCTGAACTGCTTCTATTTCTTCCTTTAAACTGATCTGCTGCGGATCCCAAACACTTGAGCAATACTCAAGACATGGTCGAACATGCGTTTTATACGCGGTCTCCTTTACAGACGAAGTACATCTTCCCAAAATTCTCCCAATAAATCAAAGTCAGCTGTCTGCCTTACTCGCAACTGTCCTGACATGTTCGTTTCATTTCATATCACTCTGCAATGTTACGCCTAGATATTTGAACGATGCAACTGCATCAAGAAGCTCACTACTAATGCTGTATTTGAACATTATGGGATTGTTTTTCCTAGTCATGCACATCACCTTACATTTTTCTACATTAAGAGCTAGCTGCCATTCTTTGCACCAACTAGAAATTTTGTCATCCTGTAAGCTATTACAATCAATTATAGATGACACCCTTCCATACACCATAGCATCATCAGATCATTTATATAGATAGAAAATAATAGCGGTCCTATCACACACCCCTGGGGCACGCCTGATGATACACTAGTCTCTGATGAACACTCGCTATTAAGAACAACATACTGTGTTCTATTACTTAGGAAGTCTTCCAGCCAGTCACAAATCTGTGAACCTATTCCATAAGCTCGTATCTTCATTAACAGTCTGCAGTGTGGTGCTGCGTCATATGCCTTTTTGAAGTCGAGAAAAGCACAATACACATGTTGCCCTTCCTCCATGGCTCACAAGATGTCATCTGAGAAGAGGGCAAGCTAAGTTCCACATGAACGATGCTTCCTAAACCCATGCTGATTCATAGGAAGAATATTTTCCCTCTCAAGGAAATTTACTATATTTGAACTGAGAATATGCTCCAAAATTCTACAAGAAACTTATGTCAACGATATTGGCCTGTAATTGTGTGGGTCAGTTCTCTTTCCTTTCTTGTAAATGAGAGTCACCTGCGCTTTGTTCCAATCACTAGGAACTTTGCGCTGTATTAAAGATTCGCGAAAAATGAAAGCTAAGTAAGGGGCCAATGCCGCAGAACACTCTTTGTAAAACCGAACTGGTATTCCATCTGGACAAGGAGACTTTTCCGTATTTAGCTCTCTCAGCTGCTTCTCTACACCGGAATATCTATTACTATGTCCTCCATTTCGGAATCAGTATGTTGATGAAATGAGGGTACATTTGCGTGAAAGATTTCTTAAAGGTTAAATTTAGAACTCCAGCTTTCTATTACTGCCCTGGAATGATCAACGAGTGACTGGATAGTGGGCTTTGACCCGCTTATCGATTTTACATAGGACTAGAATTTTTTCGGGTTCTCGGAAAGATCTTTTGCTAAGGCATGGCTGTTGTAATTATTGTATGCTTCGCGCATTGATCTTTTGATAGGCACACAAATCTCTAATAACTTTTGCCTGTCATCATTTGTGTGTTCTTTTTTGAACCGGGAGTGCAAGTCTTTGCTTTCTTAGTAGGATTCTAACATTATTATTATACCACAGTAGATTTTTTCGATCCTTAATCAACTATACAGGCACATATTTCTCTAACCCTTTATGTACAATGCATTTAAATTTAGTCCACAATTCCTCTACATTCATTGTACTGGAACTAAACAATGCCCATTCATTTTCTAAGTGCAATCCTAACAATTGCTTATCAGCTCTCCCTAACAAAAACACACTCCTAGCCGTCTAGATTGGTTTATGAACTTTGGTCACCTTTGACGCTATGACGATATCATGATCACTAATTCCTGTCTTTACACAGACATCGTTAATAAGGTCAGGCCTGTTCATAGCTATAAGGTCTAAAATATTTCCATAGTGAATGGACTGCCGGGTTAACTGCTCAAGACAGTTTTCGGAGAATGTGTCCTAAAGTAACTCACAAGACTGATTGTCTGTACTGCTTGAAATGTAACTAGAGAGGTCCCAATCTATACTTTTAATGTTGGAGTCTCCCCCGACTAATATTACATGGCTCAGATACCTACACACAATCTGGTGTTGGCCTTTTTTTGAATGACTCTAAAACTGCTACAGGAGCACTGGGGTCCGGTAAAAACACCCAACTATTAACTTTACTTCTCTTACACCTGTTATACGTGCTCAGATAACTTCACAGTTCCTTTCAATCTCAATCTCGGTAGAAACAATATCTTTGTACACAGTGATGAACACTCCCCCTCCAGTTGTGCCCGATCTATATTTCCAATATACATTCCACGCCTCGCTAAATATTTCTGAATGCTAAATTAATGATTCTTTGATGTCTAAGAATGTGTCCTACCAATCGATCCATTCTTTTAGTCAAGGTATGCAGAAATTCCTCTTCTCCCCAATTGTATTTAGTACCACCTCATTTGTTATGGTCGACGTCAGCTATGATGGCAGCCCAGTTTTCAGCCGTTCTGGGCATCCAGCGATGACAGCCAATAATGTTTGTTCTGCAGGTGCGTGGCTGGCCGTGAGCTACACAATGCTTCTCCCGCAGGCGCAACTGTTGGCACTCGGCTGTAGCTTCTCACCTCCATGCTTCCCCTATCGCTCTGCCTCTATGCGCGGAAGCGCCTTCTTATATGACACCAGGTATAAGCAATCAACTCACCTAATTTTCAGTATTCGTCTTTAGCACCAAATTTAAAACGCTTCTATCCTCTTCCTCTCCAAAGAATTTATCATCTATGTTTCACTGTAGTACAAGGCAACACTCCAAACAAAAACATTCAGAAAAGACTTCCTAACATTTAAAATATTTGATGTTAACAAATTTTTCTTTTTCAGAAACATTTTTCTACCTATTGCCATTCTGCATGTTATATCACCTGTATTACAACCATTCTATGTTATTTTACTGTTGAGTGAAAAATTCATTTTAGATATGAAAGCTGTCTAATCCAGTAAAAATGCCAGATAATTTCTCACATTTTATATGTGAACATTATTATTTTAAGTTTTGGCATTTTCAACAAAATGTTATTTTTTCTTGCTACAAAATCTGGAAACATAGACAATTAGAGAAATTCAACAATTAAAGCAAAATTAACTTCACTTCCAAAAACTCTTAACTTTATAATGAACATATATATAGAAATCAGAACACACAAAACTCACACAGAATGTTCATTTCCAATGGTGGTAGAATACTGCTTCCTGCATTCACCTTCTGACATTCCTGGAAAAAGAGGAAAATTATCTTCCACAGAAATATACTCTAAAATAATTATTCAGTAATTCAAGGAAAACTAAATTGCCATTAATCATGATGTACAACACTAAACTGCTTAGCTGTAGCTGCAATCTCAGTATATTCAGGTCTTGCCTTAGTTACTTTCACAGTATCTACACTGCTAGAAACAATTTCTATTAAGTTTAAATAATGCTTTCATATATACTGCTATTTGGAACACTCACAAGGGAAGGCAAAGGCGATTGTGGATACTTTAAAATTTGGACACCTTAAACAGGTCATTAAAACAACACAATGTTAAAAAATGTGAACTACTCCGGCATTTCCAAGAAAGTCACAAAAGTGTTACATGTAAGTTATGTAGCTTTTGTATCTGTGTGTAGGTGCCAGATGTTAAAGAGTTCATGGTGGTCAAGTAGCATTTGAGCTTTGTAAGATGAACATGGATGAGGCAATGGTTCATCTCCCATTCAAACTTGAAATGTTCATAATATTTAATATATATATGACATTTTAGAGGTAATATAATAACTTGGCAAATGGAGCCTATCTGTGTGTGTGCTGCTTGAAGTGTTGTGGTGCAAACTAGTTCTGGGCACCTTATCAGATTTCATATATAAGGAAATTTGCAAATCATGACAGGCACATATATTCAGGAAAACTCTATGCATTTCTTCATTTACTTTTCAACACGTATAAAAATGTATGTTCTAAAAATTAAATTCATTTAAAATAGTAGGTAGTAAATAATATATACAAATTTCACTAAAACATCATGTAAATAAACATTTTAAAAAATTAAATTTACTCTGAAATGTCACATAAATTAAATAATATGATCGGTGATGAAAAAGATAAAGATTACAAATTAAGTTTGAGCAGGAGTCCTACTGTCAGCTCATCCGAGTTTGTCTTACAAGACTCAAACGCTAACCATTCTACAACCACAATCCCAAATGTCTGGCATCTACGTTCAGGTGCATAAGCTACATAACTGCTGTGTGAAACTTCTCTTGCAATTTTCTCAGAACTGTCAGAGTAGGGGATTTTATTGCATGTACATTATGTTGTTTTAATGGCCTTCTAAAGATGTACAAAGTTTGAATTGTGATCCCAATGACGTGGCTGCCTCTTGTTAGAAGAATGGTCCAAATGAATCAATTCATATATATGCAAAATATTGGCCCAACACTTGAGTGCATGGCAGAGCAGGGGGCACTGCATGGCCAATTTGAGCTGTCAGATCAGAGATGCCCCACACAAGCTATGCAAAAGGCAGTGTGTGGAGAAGCACCTTCGATGATAATAATAAACAAATAAATAAAAAGTGTGACACACAAAGAGTTTAAGGTCTCACATTTATTGTCAACATGATAATTTTGTGTTTATTATGATGGAAGAATAAGGTAACAGACAAATCTAGAAAAAATAATAACTATTTTAAGAACACTAATACAGTATCTATCAAGAAATCAAATTAAAGGGCTTGGTGAGAGGCATCTTTTACTTTTTCAACATCATCGTATTGCACCAAGAAAGTAAACTTTATTTACATTTAATCAAAAGCTTATTTAATTACCCAAAGTAAACGGATATGCCCAGGTGCTCGTATAGCTTAACACACAGCATTATATGTACATCTTGCTGCGACAAGCACATAGAAAAGACATAACTCAAACTTTCAGCCATTAGCCTTTGTCAGAAAAGACATCACAGACACAATCACATAGGCACATTTCACAGACACACAAAGTGCGTCAGATCTAAATCAAATCCATGTGTCAGATTGATGACCATGGAGTGGTAAAGTGTCCAGCCTGACTGTAGTTCTCTGGCAGCTTTCCATGGTTATTTGGGCAAATCCTGGGCTGGACTCAAAACATCTGCCCCAGTGAATGTGGTTTAGAAACAGTTAAAATAAGATAACACACAGAACAAGTTTACATAATTAACAAACAGATAATCACATGATTACCTTGCCTTAGATTACCTTAATGACCGTGGTGACAAATAGGGTATATGGTTACACAGATAAATTGCAATTTGGCAAATGCTGGAAAAGTGGATGCACACTAGATGTGATTAATGCTAGGGAAAAAAGAACCAACCAGTATTAATGCTATAGTGGATAACCAAGATTTTAAGCACACCAAAAGCAGCCACACATTTTTGTGGGTCTTTTGACTTTATTTGTGTGTGTGTGTGCTCCGAGCAATTGTGAAAATTTTGCTGTAGGGTCACAGTTCAGATTCCATCATTATTCAATGATTTTGTGAATATCACTAATTTCTTGAATACATATATGTGAACCTCTAAAACTTCCAGCTGAGGATCGTGGTTGAGTGTTATAGTTTATCACCACAGTTGTGACTTGTATTAACTTGTGATTTAACAAACAACCAGGACTTGTAGTCACACTATCTGACAAAAAAACTTTACGCACCCAAAGACATGGCCAGATGTCAATGTAACTTTGTACATATATACTCTCTCACCAGGTATGTAAGCGATTAAATATTGCAATTCTGAAAGGAAGAATGACTCCTGGAAGGCATTTCAAGGCCTGATAGGATGAAGAATGTTCTACATCCAAAGAGGATCTCCTCAGTTTAGGTCAAATGGAATGAAAAGTACAGGTCAACTGGAATGAAAAGTACATCTAATCTAATCTAACAGTATGAAACATTAAGTGAGCACTGTGATGTACTCAGACATGCTGTATGCTTGTTTGAAACAGCATTATCAGCACATGACAGAGTCTCTATTTGACAGACTTGATGAATTGTGCACTATCTAGACTTGTGTGGTATTTGGATGTGACAGTGGTCTCATGTTGGACTGCAAAGGAACATGAGAGCAAACATACTCATGATAGAGGGTACCTCACACAGCAAGCACATTGCAACCCAGTCATATCTACTCCTGTCACCCAACAATCTGTGTTATTCCACACCATTGGTTAGAAATTAGCAGTAGCTGAATTAAGGAATTTCTATCAAATATGTATAGCTGTTGTAAACATTACAATGCAATCAGCTGCATTTGGAGTGGTGCTATGACAAGGAAGCACTGACTGTTTATGAATGTCATTCCATAGTGTTTATCAATAAAACACAGATTCTGCACTACTCTGTAGAGCATCATCAGCAAATATGGCAGCAATCTGGAGAGAAGTACCCTTCTTCCCATGTTTTACAGAGTCCCAGTAGTGTTACTCCTGGTATTATGATGTGGGGAGCCATCTAGTATGATATCAGGTTACTGCATATTGCAAGATCCCATCACTGTATAAGCCTTCTTTAGTGTGTGTAAGCCTAGCCAGGAGTCCATGGAAGATGGCATTTGAGGTCTGCAGATTTACTGGCTTACACTTTTCACCTAGGAGTTGCAAAAAAATTAAGCCAACCCACCCTCGAGTTGGACTTTTGAGCCAGTGAGTAGAAATTCATTCTACATGTTATCTAGTGGAGCCATAAATGTTGTTGGACCTTGCAGTTTTAGTAGCGCATTGTATTCCTAAGCAACTAGCAGAAAATATACTAAGTTGTTGCAGGTGGGTACTCTTCTCAAAGTCTGGAATGCCAATTATGATGTGTTTATAGGTGACAACACTGTAATACACAAATAACATTTACATTTTTACCCTAAAATTCATATTTAAGCAAACTTGCCAGAGTATGGTCACTTCCTGAAACTCAGATTAGGTTCTGTCACCGACTGACTACATTGCCATGCAGACAAGACATTGTATACACTTTGTACAATTTCGTATGTGTATATATCTCTTTGTTAACATTATGATTATTTGTTTGCTTATTAAAGTGACTGGATTGAAGTGAAGTAAATTTATTGCTGATGACCAATGAAATTTGCCTAAGTGAGACCACACATGAAGTGCTTTCCAGTCATAGCACGTGCTACAACAATGACATTTCTTATGTCTTGGCATCCCCCTTGACTCAACTGATGCCATACATTCATTCATATGCCTTCTCCAGTGTGAGAGCTGGTAGTCTCACAGCCACTATGAACTACTAGCCTTTCTAAGCCACAAAATGTTACTACTGTGGGCTTGTAACAAAATTTGTGAAATATGGAAACTGACAAATTAACCCCGTAACAAGTCTTGAATTACTTTTGTATTTTTTGTTTTATTTTTATTTTGGTAGAAGTTTAACATCCTGATTTGAGTAACTTTAGATAAAACCTTTTAAAAAAGCAAATCCTCACTCATATTTGTTGCAGCACTGATAGTCTAGCTGCTACACAGCATCCACACCTACATTTGCAGCCTGGCTATTACATTTTGGCTGAGGTAATTGTGCACTAAATGAATCGTGCCATCGAATAATGCTGTATGGCACATTTTGACATTTCGTAGAAACGCGTGGAATAATGATGTAAGCGGCAGTCTGCATCGCCTGCTGTAAAAGTTGACAGGTTTACTGACCGAGGGCAGCACTATACAGCGAGGAGACTCACTAAGTTTTCATGCCTCTGCTGGAACAATTCTGTATGTTACAATAATGGCGGAGTGTAGCAAGGTGACGCTTACCGAAAGCGGTGTGAAACGCGCTAATAACACACGGAAAAGGAAAATTAACATCACTAATTGGCAGGATATTAAGAGGAAAAGGCTTCGTGATGCTGGAATGGAATATAAATCATGGAAAGGAAAGGTAGTTTTTGGGAAACAACCTCCAACACAAGCGAGTGGAATAATGCTGTATGGGCTCCGTGAACATCAAATAAAAAAATTTACTGTTGTCTTCTGGTTTTCGGTTGCTTTACAATGGGTCACTGACACTTCAGAAGGAGAAGAAAAAGGATCTGTTGTACATGATAAAATATATGCATACAAAATACCGGGATTTTTACGAAAACCTACAGTGTGACAGCTGAGTTTGGCTACCAGATTTGTCTCTCAACTTTAACAGATTAATGTACTACTACTTTTCTAAGACCAATGTAATCAGTTTAAAATAAATATTTTTTGCATCTTGTAATAATTTTCTTACTTACACTTTTTGCATTCTAGACAACCTTACCATTAGAGCAGAGTACAGAGTGATATGGAATAAAGCTGTATATCCAGTGCTATACAGCATTTATCCATTACTAATTTTCAAACTTACTAATTTTCAAAAAAACTATACTTAGTGAAATTTTGGAAAGCACAACCAAGTATTTTTAAGAGTCTGTATGCACAAATAATACGTATCTACTAGTACGTTATTATTTTCCAACAATTCTCTGGAATTAACAGTTCTTTTCGATTTCCCATAAACTGCAAAATGTGCCATACAGCGTTATGCGATGTGACGATTCAAATGTTGCCTTTGGTACCTGCAGCTTGGGATACCCGACAACAAAACATGTGATTTCAGCCTCTGTCCTGTATTGATCTTTAGGCAGTTCTTCTGAAAATGGATGTATATATATACTGCTACTGAACATAACATTGAATTTAGTGGGCCAGAAAGTGAAGTGGCGTATTCATTATTACATCACTATGAATAAGGCTGACCCATATGTATAATTACCACTATGGGCAGCTAAAATTGGTGTATTAATTATTGATTACAGCTTAAGTTTCCTTTGTAATTAATATTATTTCAGTAATAGTGAGAAACTTTGTGATGTACCTTGTAAGTTTCAGGATTCTGTAGTCAAACGCCCCAAATTCCCCAACTATTCCAGTTATTGGAGTGTTTCAGGAGGCTGATCAATATGTGCAAGTGATTAAAGAGAGGTTCCAAAGGAGGAGGGGTATTATTGACAGCTAAATTTCCCACAACCTCAAGTGAGGCATGCATTACATTCAAGATGGATCAGTGGATAGGCCATGAAAAACTGATCACAGATCAACCGAGAAAACAGAAAGAAGTTGTGTGGAACTATGAAAAAAAAGAAGAAGCAAAATATAAAAACTGAAAGGTATATGCGAAAGATAGGAAATGTAGAGCACATACTGGGCACGTGAGCACTGTGGTCCTGTGGTTAGCATGAGGAAGAGCGGAGCAAGAGGTCCTTGGTTCAAGCCTTTCCTTGAACAAAAATTGTAATTTTTTTATTTTCGCAAAATTATGATCTGTCTGTCCAATTCATTAATGTCTCTGTTTGCTGTAATTAGTATAGTGTATGTGCTTTGTGACTGCAACGCAAAACCGTGCCATTAACAGATGAAAGGAAGTGCCTCTCCAATGGGAACCTAAAACTTTTTTCACAAGGCGATAGGTCAACCAATTGCTCCACAGGAAAACACCTCTGATGTATTCTATACCACACTGATGAAGGTACCAGAATCTCTTGTTGACCCTCCTATCTTGTACACTTGGTGAATGGGTAAAAGATTCAACCTTGCCCGATTTAGGTTTTCTTGTGGATGTGATAATCACTCCTAAAAAGTGATGAAAACTTAAGAGTTTGTCACATAAAATGCAACAAATGAATGCAACAGTTTCACAGTCGCACAGTTTTCCCTGTGCTCTGTCAAAACATATGTTTAGATGTTTGTTTAGGCGTAGCATCCCCATAATACGGTGCAGTTACCTTGCTTCGTATGGACGGATAGATAATGATTTTCTGAAAATGACCTCTTGCTCCGTAACTCCTCATGCTAGCCACAGGACCACGGTGCTCCTGTGGTCACAATATGCATGACATTGCTTATCTTTGGCATGGACTGCTCAGTTTTTATATTTTGCTTATTTTTTTCATAGTTCCACACAACTTTTTCCTGTTTTCTCGATTGATCTGTGTTCAGTTTTTCACGGACTATCCACTGCGCCAACTTTTAATTAAATCTGACGGGGGTGCGATGGGGAGGTTCCCTTGTAAGAAAATAGATTTCAAGTTAGGTTTCCAGTGAATGTCTTGTGTATTATGGTCCAAGAGCTGGTATAGGGCCTATGTTCTTGTCAAATCTCATGAGAGGCACAGAATATACCTAGCTTCACTTTTGGAAAATATGACGTTAGAGCGAAGTACCTGCAACAGGATAGATCACAGATTCACAGTACCAGACAAGTATTCCAGTATCTAAATAACATATTTCCACACTGGTGAATGGCTGTGGTGGACCCATTAACTGGCCTGCTAGATCACCTGATCTAGCTCCATTGGACTTCTGTTTATGGCGCTAGTTAAAGGGACTGTGAATGCTACAAAAGTGGACGCACAAGAAAAACTTAACACACATATCACCAACGCTGTTGCCCACATTAAAGCTGACCAAGATTATGTTCGATGAGCTACAGAATACACCCTACAATGCAGTGAGATGAGGAGGAGATGTATTGAAAACCTATTGTAGGGTGGATCAACCATCTGCTTTACCATTATTCTGTCCAACACAACACCCAAACACAATTTTGATAATTTTTCATAATCATTCATAGATGTGTGTGGTTTTCAACTTACTCCAGGTTCATAATGATTATATATCAAATGGAATGGAGGCACTGAAATATATGGAAACTGGCAATGAAAGAATAAAAAAGGTTACAAAATTTAAATATCTAGGTGAAATACTAAAACCAAATGCTCTTGATAAAGAAGTTACCTGAAAAAAGAGCAAGGAAGATGGAAGTGGTGTTTTAATTAACAAAAAACTTGTAATACGAGAATTTTATCCATAAATGAAATCTGTTATATTAGATACATGTTGTGCTACAGGGTGGTAAACTGTTCTCTGCCACTCATCTAGAGGACAGCTGGTTGGCTATCATCACAATAAAAAAAAGCTGTGCAATGATTTGATCACAGTTGGCATATGATATGGCTGCTTCTATAGGTGACCTAGCCTCTGATGGGGTAGGATAAGCCTGTGACAGGACTGAAGTAGGAAGCGGTGGGAGGGTGGATTTGGCAGGTTTTGCATCTGGGCCTTCCACAGGGATATGGTTCTCGTACCGAGGGGTTATGAGCTTGAATGGCATAGGAATGGACTAGGATATTGTGTAGGCTTGTTGGGCAAAGGAAGACCACATTAGCAGGACTACGAATGATCTTGGGTAGGATGTCTCTCATTTCAGAATATCATGAACGGTAATCAAAGCTCTGATGAAGGATATGGTTCATATGTCCCAGACCAGCGTAGTATTAGGTGATGACAGGGGCATCCCCTTGTAACTAGTTCCTGAGGATGATAGGAGGATTGTCGGTGTGTAAAGTATGGCACAAAAAATCGTGTTTGCAGAATATGTCTCGATGGGTAGTGCCTGTTTGTGAATGCCATTGTGAGACTTTCAGCATACTGGGCAATGGAGATCTCCTTATGGCAGGTATGCTAACCATGGATGGCCAAGCGTTATGGGAGGGATTTTTTCATTTGGAAGGAATGGCAGTTGTCAAAAACAGGTAGTAGATTTGTTGTTACTTGGGCATTGTTTTTCTCTGTCTTTTTCGTGTGCTTTTCTTTCCTCTGACTTTTAGTCCCAGCTGAATATGGGTGAGTCTACACTTACATTTGCTTTAAACCAGCTTATTCAATTTCAAAACCTACAAATGTGGCAGATGTTGAAAATGCTAAAAACATTCCTATGAATGTACCTCCTTTTCAGCAGTATGAAGTCCGACTCCATAGTTTAGTGGACAGCATGGTGGGTTGCCAAGCAGGGGGCCCAGTTACATTCTCGGTTGGGTTGGAGATCATCACTATTTAATCATCATGGACACCAAGTTGGTGAAGTTGCATCAGATAGAAAGACTTGCAACAGGCAGGCTGAAAATAGCCCCACTTCCAGTCTAATGGCCAAAAATGCCACACCAACATCATCATCATGAGCAGCAGCAGTAGTATGAAGAAGAGAAAGAGGAGTGGCAAGAATATCTTGTTCAACGGGTGTCACACTGCACTGCACATAATGTCACAGGTGACAAGAAACATGCACTTTTCATATTATGGCAGCTGTTTCCATTTATGTTATTCCTCACATCCCAAATGGAACATGTTATTTATTATGATTTAATACAGGCTTTGAATAAATGCTTTCAAGATAAATGCATAAGGCTGCTGATCACTGTAAAGTGTTTAGACTACAGAAAAGCAGATCAAAGATATTGACAGTGGTTACTAAATTACAAAGCCTAACCAGTCAATGTAGTTTTCACAATGCCTTGTGGTAACTTTACATAGATGCAACAAAAAAAAAAAAAAAAAAAAAAAAAAAAAAAAAAAAAAAAAAAAAAAAAAAAAAAAAAAAAAAAAAAAACTTGCCATTACTCAGATTGTTGGTGACTTTAATATTAGAGAACAGATTTTATGGTAGCTTGAACCCTCATTACTACAAAGTGGTTCAAATCAGTGACTATCAGGATTCATGTGGTAGTACAGCTGACAACTTTGCTCTGATGCTGATTTGGAGAAGAGACAATCAGTAAAGTATAGCTGTGGTGTAGGACCCTGTGACCTACACTCCTGCCCACAGTTTACAGGGTTTTTATACATTCCTGGTCTCCTTAATTATTGTGCCTGATGTGATACAACACAGGAGGCACAGGAAATTTTTTGGAAACCTTGATGTGGAAGCCTAGGTTTTGGGCAAACGGTTGGAGGTACTGGTCTACAATGAAATAAATTAATAAATTACTTCACTGGGAGTGTAACATAAGCTAGATTTTGGAGAGCACTTAAGTGACTGTACGGGAGATTTCACTGAAGTGGTGAGGGGGAGAGAGTTGGAGAGTCTCAGGAAGGCCTTCAGTTTTCACCGGGGACTGCAGACTACGTTGAAGGGGCTACAGGTTTTGATGTCGGTATCAGCAAAACATTTTCCCCATACCTAAGATTTACAAATTTTGATGAAATTGTTATATGTTTTACATAATTTTTACTTCATTTTATCAATATTTTACAGCTACTTCTTTAATAATTTGTGTTCTTTTCTCCTAAGGGATTTACATTCCCAAGAACTTTCTAACAATAAAAATAATTTTTACCTACTTTGACAGACTCCGAAACAGTTCAATAATGTGGATCAAAGATATTAAAGACAGTCCTGAAGAAAATGGAAAAAGGGAGAAACAGGAAAAAAGTTCAACAAAAAAAATCCATGCTGATGGAAAATAAATGAGTAATAGGAAAAAGAGATGAGTTCTTGCAGGAAATAAGACACTTGTGCAACACTGGATGGACTAATTATTACACACATGAAAGTTAGTATAGCGCCATTCATTCTGGAAAGTTTGGAGGGCAGGGAAAAAAGAAAAAGCACGGCAGAAAATGTTTTAGATCAGGTTCCATATCACATGGTGATAAATCCACTACAATGAAATCCATCTATGTAATGGAGGAAGGATATAATTATTGAATGGATGGAAAGCAATAATGTACAGCTTACAACTAAAGCCATATCATATGAGGAATTTACAAAAGCTTGACTAGTGGAACATGTGTTACTACACTTTAGGATGCAGGTACACTTTTTGGAAAGTATATTGTAATCAATGGACAGGGAAATTAAATTTCTGTGGTTGCCTGTAGCTTACTGTGAACTGAACATCAGTGAACATATTTGGGTATTTCTCAAGAACAAGGTAACAAAGAAGAACAATAATTTTAAACTAAATAAAACTTTATAATTGTGTAACTCCACTCAGGAAAGTGTTCCCCAAAATGTATGGAGGAATTCAGTGGGTCAGGTACACAAACTCATTTTTCATGTAGCAATAGAACTGTTGCTGATCTGAGTAGATGACTGCAATAACAGCAGTGAGACTTCAACCAGCAATGAAAGTGATTATGTCACCGATTTCTATGCGGCCTTTAAATTGACATTTGCTGAAAAAAATCTAGCAACAGCATTGTTTTCCTTAAATAGTATTGTGTACGTCACTTGGATTTTGGCAAGGCATGACATACAGATTTTAGTCATATGATGTGACCAGAATATGAGCTCAAAGTCTGGGGTCAATCATTATCAAATGATACATATGAATCTCTTATAAGATCCCTATTTGCCATGGATTGCTTATATACATTGATGACTAGTTTCGATTCGTTAAAGAGTCATTATCAAATCTGTAAGACATAAAACACAAAACTACAGTGAATACATGATGCGGTGCCTAACTGTACAATAAATGTAGTACATTATTTAATCTAGATGTTATCCATGTCAGCTACACAGTATATAGAAAACAGTCAAATGTTATACTGGCTGAAGATAGCTATCAGTCAAAAGTACAAAAAGTTTGTCAAATTCATACCTTAATTGTCCAGGCATGGTAAGTAAGACATAAGTTTCTGATGAGCTGACACTATAGTGGCAAGCTATAAATGGTGTGCCCATCATTAGTCAAATATGTCTCAATGTCATGTTGTTCAATACAAAGTGCTTTCCTGTCCCACATGTCCAGACAGTGTGTCATCACAGCAAGAATTGGAGATGGGTGATGCAATAAGCCATAAATATTTATAAGTGATCTATGTGCCAGCAGGATGGGGGCATGAATCGATATGTATTACATCCAATGATGTGCAACATCATATACTTGTCACAGTGAATCAGAATCCTAAACTACCTGTCATTTTACATTATTTGTATAGAATTTGGGTTTAAAAACATCCAGACTGTCATTGTAATAGTATTCAGTTCCCTTTCAATTAAATTATTAGAATATCAAAATATAATGCAAACATTAATATCCAAATTAAATGAGTACAGTGTGTTACAATATAATACAGCAGAACGAAACATCTCTTGTCATAAATACAAAATCCAAAAATATCACATTCAAGTTATACAATGAAAGAATGTCTAAGTTACTATTTCCAGTGAGAAGTGACTGAATGTCTAAGTTACTATTCACCTCCTGTCCCCCCAACATTTGTTTTACTAAATTTAATACATGAATATACATACAGTCCAGTATGCTGTAGAACATAAATTGTTTTTATATTATAAGAAATATTATGTCACAAAACTGTGTTACCCAGTGTCTAGGTACCACACAATTTATTATATTACAATAGATAATTTCTAAATGTTCATTCAAAAAATGTTCAAATGTTTGTATAGCTTATGGGACTTAACTACGGGGTCATCAGTCCCTAAACTTACAAACTATTTATGAACTAGCTAATCCTAAGGACGGCACAAATATCCATGCCCGAGGGGGGATTCGAACCCCCGACCGTAATGGCTGTGCAGACCGTGACTGGAGCGCCTCAGTCCCCTCGGCCACCGTGCCACCTAGATATTAAGTAATTTTTTACTTTAAACAATCCAATTTAGGCATTCAGTTACCATTCATTGTGGTCAATGTAATGTTACCTATTTAACTAGTCTAACTGAAATATGTTGAAAGGATCCTCTGGTAATAGATTACAATGAACCTAGTTATATACCAAAAATTGAAGTTAAGTTTGACATAATATTGAACCTAGACATAAAGTTACTCTTTATCTTCAACAACTTAAGACATTCAAATACTCACTGCTTTAAATAGTTTAATATAGCTTATTACTTATATACTGGTACAGGTTGTAGACAATTTGTAGTAATGGTTATTTACATTTAACCGCAATAAATACCAATAATTGGTGGCTCTTATCATTATTACTTATCTGAAGTGTAATTTTTTATGCAACAAGGAACATTTTAAAATTATGTGTAAATGACATCCTGTATATTGGTTAAGTAAATTACCATTAATTACATTGAGGTCTGTATGACCAATCCTAAATACTTAGTAAAGTTAAGTAAAAATTTTGTACTTTCTGAGACGGTACATTTGTAAGTTTAAAAAATATGAAAATTTATATTGTTTTATTGCATTCTGTGTGATGAAAACTGGATGATTTTATTTATGAACTACTCGAATTTACATTTAGTAATACAGTAGACCTGTATGGAAGCTAGGCATAGAGTGATACTTCTATAACATAATATCCATATGATTTTAAATTACACAGTTTTGGATAGCAATCTGATTGAGGTTTCAATATGGGATATAATAAACTTATATGGGACCTAGACATAAGTAATTAGAAACATGTACATTTCATATTAAGCAACCATTAGATATTATTAATAGGTCTCACATTATAGTAGAAATATGAAAATTTAAACTCAAATTCTATACAAATAATGTAAAATGACAGGCAGTTTAGGATTATGATTGACTGTAACAAGTATATGATGTTGCACATCATTGGATGTAATACATATCGATTCGTGTCCCCATCCTGCTGCCACCTGGTGGCACATAGATCACTTATAAATATTTATGGCTTTTTGCATCAGTTCTGCTGTGATGACACACTGTCTGGACATGTGGGACAGGAAAGCACACTGTATTGAACAACATGACGTTGAGGCATATTGGACTGGTGATGTGCATACCATTTATAGCATGCCACTATAGTGACAGCTCATCTGAAACATATGTAAAGTTTGACTGTTTTCTATATATTGTGTAGCTGACACAGATAACATCTAGATTAAATAATGTAATACATTTATTGTACAGTTAGGCACCGCACCATGTATTCACTGTAGTTTTGTGTTTTAATTATTACGTATTTGATAATGACTCTTTAACGAGTCAAAACTAGTCATCACTGTAAAATCAATGTATATAAACAATCTATGGCAAATAAAGATCTTATAAAAGATTCATAAGTATCATATTGCCGCGAGAGACGATGGACACTAACTGCCGGCGTGGCGCAGGGGATAGCGCCACGGACTCCGATGCAGAAGGTCGCCGGTTCAATCCCGCCCACTGGCAGAAAATTTATTTATTTGTAATTAACAATTCCAGAAGGTTCTACATCTTTCTTATGTTCACTTGTAAATTCTACTTGTTTCTTATGTTAACTGTTCTTCTAATTTCTGGTAAATTCTGTCTGTGTATAAATAGCAGAGCACTCTGCCTGAGAGGCAGTCAGTGCTGCGTGTATGTTGAGTTCGTAACAAACGTGCTTTGAGTATAAGTGCTGTGTTCAGTTCGACCGAGTCACCAAGTACAACAGGTGGGATCATACGATGTGCTTGGCCAACGTTTATTTCTACCTGGACGGAACAGCCCAGCAATGGTTCGAAAACAACAAAGACAAGTTGAATGACTGGGAGACGTTCCAGGAGGAACTTAAGAAGACGTTTGGCGACCGCCAGCGAAAAATCCGCTCGGCGGAAGAACAACTGAAGAACCGGGCCCAAAGACATGATGAGCCGACACAATCGTACATACAGAGTGTTTTGGCCCTGTGTAACGTAGTCAATCCGAACATGACTGAGGCGGACAAAATCACGCACCTGATGAAGGGAATTGCAGAAGATATGTACCAAGCTCTTCTGATAAAAGACGTCGCTACGACAGAAGAGTTCATCAAGTGGTGCCAACGTATTGAAGAGATGCAACAAAGGAGGGTTGGACGCAAGAAGTATGACAGACTCCCAAATGTAGTCCCTATGGCCGTTGTGGAAGACCAGCATGACTTCGCTTCTCTCATACGACAAATCGTGAGAGAAGAATTACAACAGTGCATGGCAGCTGGGACTATTAGACCGAGCGAGCATGAGATTATGGCCATGGATGTGAGCCCTCTAAGTCACGAGGGAGCCGACGCCGCTGAGGACGAGGTATTTCAAACATTAGCTCCTGTCCGCCCCGTCAATCGCACTCGACGTGAAGAATGGCGTCGCCATACTATGACTTACGCTGCAACTGCCAAACGGCAGCCCATGAACCGGCCGACGCGACCACAGCCCTCCCCCGGTAACTATGACGCCCCGCAGAAGAACAGACGTCTGGAGGACAGAAGACAACACACCACTGTGTTTCCACTGTGGACGCCCTGGGCATGTCGTACGCTACTGCAGAGAGAGGAGGCAAGTATTCGATGATTATTTTGCCGCAAGACGTCAGCCGTCGGAGCAGTTCTATCCAAGGCAGTCACCCGCTGATGAGTTCAGTCGACCTATGGGAAGAAGCCCATCGCCGTACCCTAGACAAGGTCGCTCCCCGACGCGCCGAAGCCGTTCACCGTCGCCATACAGAGATACCAGCCGCTCCCCTAGCCACCGCACCCAGGAAAACTAAGCGAGGCGACCATCTACGGAGGTGAGGCCGCCGCAGATGAAAATCCTCCATGGACGACAGTCGCTAAGATGTCGGGAAATCTCATCGATGTCATAATCGACGGCCAACCTGTCCGGGCACTTGTTGATTCAGGAGCCTCTTTTTCTGTATTGTCGGATCATTACCGCCGCACACTAAAGAAGACAATGTTCTGTGATACAGGGACAACTGTGCTGAAGGTCGCGAATGGAAAGTACCTCCATCCAGCAGGAACTTGTGTCGCAAGAATAACCATCAACAACAGGACGCAGCCATTTGAATTTGTCGTGTTAACAGAATGTAGTCACAATGTCATCCTCGGATGGGACTTCCTTCAGGCATCCCAAGCAATCATTGACTGTGGAAGATCTGAGTTGCAAATTGAAGAAGTTGTTCCGCCAGATACACGTAATACAGAATTTTCTGGGAAGTTATTCGTTGTTGACAATGTGACGATACCGCCGTTGACAATGAGAAGAGTTGCGGTTACAAACACAGATGACTGGTTAAACTGTGAAGTTCTTGTTGATAGTAAAAAGTTTATCAGGCTCACAAAAGAAATTTACATACCAGCGGCTATCATAAACATTACCGGTGGTCAAAGAGAGATTTGGATCACAAATTGTCACGACCAGTCACAACTTATCCCCAAGGCAATGTGTATCGGGACAGCTGAACCAATCCAGGACGGTGAGCTCAACGTCATCACTGAAGACCCATGCCCTGCTGTTAGTACAGACAACACGCTGGAGGAAACAAACGTGGAACTGCCAATAGGGCCTGGACTGACCAAGGAACAACGCCAGCGGGTGTTAGGTATACTACGCCAATTTTCGGGTGCATTCACACCTCAGCAGGGGAAAAGTCAGACGAAACGGCCCACGATAAAGCACCGTATCAATACTGGGGATCATCCGCCAATTAGCCGCGTTCGTATAGAGTGTCGCCAGCTGAAAGACGGATAATTCGGGAGGAAGTGGAGAAGATGTTGCGAGATGATATTATTCAACCTTCAGAGAGTCCTGGGTCATCTCCGGTGGTCCTCATAAAGAAGAAGGATGGCACGTGGCGATTCTGTGTCGACTATCGGCGGCTGAACAGTATCACAAAGAAAGATGTCTACCCATTGCTGCGTACTGATGACACCTTAGACTCCTTGAAAGGAGCTACATACTTCTCAACTATGGACATGCAGACAGGTTACTGGGAAATCGAGGTTGACGAAGCTGACAGAGAGAAGACGGCTTTTATTACACCTGACGGCCTCTATGAATTTAAAGTAATGCCATTTGGATTATGAAATGCTCCAGCCACATTCGAACGCATGATGGACAACTTGCTTCGACACCTTAAGTGGACGACATGCCTCTGCTATTTAGATGACATTGTCGTTTTCTCGAAAACATTTGAGTCGCCTGTCAACTGTGTTGAAGTGTGTTCAGGCTGCAGGTCTCCGCCTCAATCCAAAGAAGTGCCTCTTCGTCGCCAAAGAGATAAAAATCCTGGGGCACCTAGTCAACGGAGATGGTGTCCGTCCTGATCTAGATAAAGTAAGGGCAGTCACAGAATTTCCAACTCCTCAGCACATTTGTGTTGTGAGAAGTTTTCTCGGGCTGTGCTCATATTACCGACGTTTCATAAAAGGATTTTGTAACAAGGCACGTCCATTACAAGAACTTCTACAGAGAGACGCCAAATTTTACTGGGATGAGACAAAAGAAAGAGCTTTCGGGGCACTTCAGGAGGCTCTAGCTTCCGCACCAGTGCTAGCCTTGTACGACGAGAATGCAGAAACGGAACTTCACACAGACGCCAGTGGTTATGGGATTGGTGCAGTGCTTATACAAGTTCAGGAAGGTACTGAAAAAGTGATAGCCTATGCTTCAAGAGTACTCTCAAAGTCCGAGGTAAACTACTCTACAACTGAAAAAGAATGTCTCGCGGTTATCTGGGCTATCAACAAGTTCCGGGCGTATTTATTCGGCAAACCATTTACCGTTGTGACAGACCACCATTCTTTGTGTTGGCTGACTAGCTTGAAGGATCCATCAGGTCGACTAGCAAGATGGGCACTAAGACTCCAAGAGTACGATGTCACAGTGGTATTCAAGAACGGGCGCAAACACAAGGATGCCGACTGCCTTTTGAGGAATCCATTAGTGGAACACAACAGCATTAATGAAATTTCAGCTCTCACGGAATTAGATGACGTTACAGCTGAACAGAGGGAATATCCAGCACTATTAAAAACGATAGAGGCCTTGGAGAAAGTAGAACTGACCAATGGAGAGTTCCAATTTATAAACGGAACATTGTATAAGAGCAACTATGATCCACTGGGCCCCAAATGGCTACTTGTTGTTCCAGCTCATCTCCAGCCAGCTATTCTCAAATATTTCCACGATGCTACAATATCCGGTCATCTGGGATTCATGAAGACCCTAGACAGAATCAGACGGAGGTATTACTGGAAAGGTCTCTACCGATCTGTCAAGCACTATGTGAGTCACTGTAAAGAGTGCCTGCGAAGGAAGCATGTGCCGCAATTACCTCCAGGACATCTCGTACCGATTCCGCCGGCAGCAGCTCCATTCCACCGAGTTGGGATCGATCTTTTAGGGAGGTTCCCGAAGTCGACAACCGGTAACCGTTGGATAATAGTCTGCACTGACTACCTCACACGCTACGCTGTCACCAAACCTGTGCCGACTGCAGAAGCTCCAGAGATCGCAAAATTCCTTGTAGAAGACATTATTTTGAAGCATGGAGCACCACATGTCATGATATCTGATCATGGAAAAGTATTCCAGTCAAAACTAGTATCAGAGGGAATGTTATGATGCTACGTTGTCCACAGAATGACAACTGCATACCATCCTCAGACAAATGGTCTTACGGAACGTTTTAACAAGACGTTAGCCGACATGCTGTCGATGTACGTCGATGTTGAGCAGAAGGATTGGGATACAATTCTGCCAGTGGTGACATTTGCTTACAATACCACAAGACAAGACACCACAGGCTTCACTCCGTTTTTCCTGCACCATGGCCGTGAAGCTGAGACGACAATGGATACGCTGTTCCCGTTCCAACCGGACGACACTCAGGACGTAAAACAGCTCATCACCTGGGTCGAAGAAGCAAGACAGCTGGCTCGCATACGGGCACTGGAAGCCCAGGAGAAGGACCGTCAGCGGCATAACGACAAGCACCGACCTGTTGTGTACAGCCCAGGAGATCTGGTATGGATTTTTACCCCTGTACGGAAGGTTGGGCTGTCAGAAAAGTTATTGAAGCGATACTTTGGTCCGCATCATATCATACGCCGCCTGTCAGACGTCACATATGAAGTTGAGGATTATGAGCCGTCATCGAAACGTCAAAAACGAAGAGACATTGTTCACGTCCTGCGCATGTAGACTTACTATGATCCTGAAGAGCAGGTAGACGACAAAGGCTTCTTGTTCAAGGACTTTAAGGACGGTAATGTTCCTGATTAAGCCACGACAGGAACGTCTGTCTTCGATATATCGCGGAGAAGGGAAGGATTCTCTTGAACTGTCATACAGGGGACCCATGACACGGTCAAGATCCAGAACATTGCAGCTTGCTCCACAGGGATCATAACAGCGGGTCGCTGTTTCTCCAGGAGAGGGAGCAATGCCGCGAGAGACGACGGACACTAACTGCCGGCGTGGCGCAGGGGATAGCGTCACGGACTCCAGTGCAGAAGGTCGCCGGTTCAATCCCGCCCACCGGCAGAAAATTTATTTCTTTGTAATTAACAATTTCAGAAGGTCTACCTCTTTCTTATGTTCACTTGTAAATTCTACTTGTTTCTTATGTTAACTGTTCTTCTAATTTCTGGTAAATTCTGTCTGTGTATAAATAGCAGAGCACTCTGCCTGAGAGGCAGTCAGTGCTGCGTGTATGTTGAGTTCGTAATAAACATGCTTTGAGTATAAGTGCTGTGTTCAGTTGCCTTCGAAGTCAAGCCTGCTTCCATTGCAACGCGACAATATTAAGATCTCATCCTATATAAATCCTGACTATAATGTCAAGTAATTATAACATTACCAAATGGACAGTAAGGATACACTATATGGATAGAAGAAACCTTTCACTAACCTGGACTTCGTGGAATGACATCTCTGAGTTTGTGTTTCTGCTTGGAGTCCCAGTTCAACTTTGAGAGGGTTCTAGCATTTAATGAATCTTTACCAGTATCACCAGCATTTTCATTTCTGTTAGTGTATGGTGTCTGCTGCACTTCTTGAGAGGTTTTCTGCACGTCTACAGAATGGGTTTCTTTCTTTGGAGACTTCTGTAAAACTATATTTAATGCCTTATAAGAGCCCCTCTTCTGAGATTTGCCAGGACTAGACTGTTCATCACATATTTTTCCTTTCGTTTTCTTTGGGGGCTGGCAAGCATCATCTCTTTCTTCAGTTACCATGGCAGATGACTTGCTATTAATTGGTATAAGGGTTTCCTTTGATACATCAACATATGATGTACACACCATTTTATTTTCAGCTTTACTCTGAGAATCCATGATTTTATCAGTGATTGATAAAGATTTATGTTGTAATTGAGTGCTTCCTATTATAGGTAATGCTTTCACAGCTTTCTTCTTTTGTCGGCCTTTATTCTTCTTCTGCATTCGTTTGACCTCTTTTTTGTTCTGAATGGCTGTTTCTTCTTGCCTACTAACATCACTTTTAACAGAAGAGTCATCCGAATCATTATTACCATCAAGGAAAGGGACTCTCCATTTTCTCTTCTTGGCTTTACATAATTCCTGTGATGTAACAACAGTTAAATCAGTTGATCCTGAATTTCCTGACAGTTGTTTTTCTGGTGTTTTTGTGCTTCTGAAGTCTTGCATAATATTTTGCAGTGGCTCTATTTTAACATAACATGACTTTATTTTAATATTTTCTTGAGACTGGGAGCTGCTTTTTTTCTTCCTGCTTCTTCCACTGCAAGATCTAGCCAAATTACATAGATTGCACTGTGTTTGAGAGCTATTCTTCTTGTCACTTTCTTTCTGATTTTTTCTGACTCTGCGAATATGACCACAAGAGGGCTTACTCAAATCCATTATTTTTTGAGATGTTCTAGGAGCTCGAGGGCGTAGCTTCATTTGGGTTTCAATACCATCATTCTTTTCCTGACTCTTATCGTTATTCTTGGCACTACAAGAAACCTTATGAGAAGTGCCACTTGCTTTTGGAAATTCTGGGAAGATCTCACTCCTGACAGGCTCAACATCAATTTTTGTGTCCACACACTCAGTAATTTTCTGTATCGCTGTTCCATCTTCAGAGCTGAAACAATGAAAAGTTGTTTCATACTAGAGAGACTACCTATAAATACAACAAACAAAAGATAGATAATGAAATCTTAAACTGGACACAAATGTGTTACAATATTTATATATAAAATCACCTGTGATGGTTATCACAAATTTGTCGTATATTTCAAACATTTTGAAAGTAAATATAGTTTCTACCTAGATTTATGACAGTTTCCACAGGCATATCTTCCTTGCAAATCTGCAGTAAGACTGTTTAAATAAATAAATTTTTTTCAGACAATGAACAGGACAAACAGTATCTGATGCTGTAACCAGTTATTACTAATAATATTCAGCTCTACAGTACACTTTGCATGAAAAATGAAAATCACTCATGGTTGGAGGATTTTACTTCAATTTCTTTAAACTGAATACTTTCTCATTATGCAGATCACATTGGTGAGGTCACATTATGGTTCAATACTTCAAGACAGGGTGAGTTTAGTGTGAACTAAGTTGTTGTTATTTACCAACCAACCCTGTAAATCTGAACAATCCCAGGAAATTTCCACTTTAGAGGAAAGATGTTAGTGGTATAAAGCAATATTTATTCAGTTCAATTACGATGGAAAGTATATTTTATCTGGTGTTACTTGTATGAAGTAACTTTTTCAATATGCAGGCATGTGAATTAAATTAATCTCTTATTTATATATACTGATCAGCCCATTCTTCACAGACTGTTGCCCAAAGTTGGCATTCTGAAACATCCCAAAGATGTTCTATAGGATTCAAGTCAGGACTCTGTGCAGGCCAGTCTAATACAGGGATGTTGTTGTGTAACCATTCCACCACAGGCCGTGCATTGTGGACAGGTGCTTGATCATGTTGAAAGATGCAATCACTATCCCCGCTGAGCTCTGGGATATATGTCCTGGAAACTTTGCACAAAGTCTTCCTTTGGGATTGTGTTCAAAAGCCTCATCATGTTTTGTTGGATGTGAGGAATATCGTCAAATTGCTTTCCTTTCAAAGCGAGTTAGAGTCGAGGGAATAGGAATAAGTCTGGAGGATTGAGCTCTGGAGAGTATGTAGGATGTTCAAGTTGCACAACAATGCACACTCACAAACAACCAATACTGTCAAACAGTTGCTGGCACAACAGGGGATAGTGTAACTTGAACATCTACCATATGTGCTGGATCTCAATCCTCCAAATTTCTTGCTATACCCTCAAATCAAACTCTAATTGAAAGGAAAAAGATTTGATGATATTCCTGACATACAACAAAATGTGATGAGGCTATTGAACACCATCCCAAAGGAAGACTTTGTGCAAAGTTTCTAGGACATGCATCGCAGTTCTCAGTGGTGCATAGTTATGGGATGTGAATATTTCAAAGGACAGTAAGGTAACTGAAGTCCATAGTTCATCAATGTTAATGTTACATGACTATTCACCTAACTTTACTGTCAGAGATTGTATTATAGTGATCAGCTACGTAATGGGCAGTCAATGATTTTTTGTATAAGTCTCAATCCAAAAGTCGGCTGTAGTTGTGACGCATGTCTCCTTTACAGCTTTTAAAACCTCTGGATGTTCCGTAACTTTAGCAGCAACTACATATCATGCAACTGCACGTGTATGGTTGTAAGATTTCACAGTGACTTGGATGCACTGATACACCAGTACTCAATGTACACTTGCACTGGTTCCATAAAATATGGAACTGAGAATGCAGTGAATTGCTGAATGTACCCTGCACTCATATTAGCACTATCATCACTCAGACCTAAAGGAATGCAGAACATGAAAAAGATGGTGCAAAACCTGTGTATCTTTTTGTACTCCTTTCGGATATATGTCCATATGTCCAATCTGTTCCCAGCCAGGGATCGTTACATGTCTAACTGTTTTTACCAACACCATCCAATCAACCAATAAAATATTTTCCTGATAATTTTGTTCCTTTAATTCTTTTACTGCCTTCTTTTCAGATCCTTTCTGACAGAATGATGGCCCTATACTGAGGTTGTTAACTCATCTTGTGTCTAATGCAGGAAATGAACTAATACGAATCGTTACAGTTGATAATGATAATGCCTCTAAGGTGAAAGAAGAAGCAGACATTAGGAGTTGTGGTGACCTTAGCACATTGCATGTGCGTGCACTTCACATTTGCAAACAGGTGCAGGCCAACAGCAGCCATATGCGAAAACACGTGAATTTTGTGTGGCACATGCCAGCCACCCATTTGCTTTTGGTATTGCACAAGAAAGCATCGGTCACATTCCGCAATTTCCATGAATGTTTGCGCTCTCAATGGCCCGCAAACGGAGTATAAGGGCTGTGTGTGTGTGTGAGAGAGAGAGAGAGAGAGAGAGAGAGAGAGAGAGAGAGAGATACAGGGTGGTCAGAAACAAGCTCCAAAGCACATATGTATGTTTCAGGGTAGGTTGTGCTGATAAATAATTGTTCAGGGTAAGAAAGATACTTTGGGTCATTTTCAGTTTAATTAGCAAGTTTAAGCATTTATTAGCCACTGTGTGACTTGGTTGCATAGTACGCACTGTGCACTTCAAACAATACAGCTCCATCACACTCCTTTGTGATGGATACTGAAGCAAGTACTGTCAAAGTACTAGTCATGACATAATACGGAAGTTAAGTGCCCGATCTCGCTGTGTTGTGTATCACTGACAGAGCAAAAATGATCTACTTTCGGGATAGCGTGGCCTCTAACAAAGCTGTTATGTGAGAGACCATAGAGAATATAAAATGAAAAGTAAATGATGGAGTGTTTGTAGCAGCAAATATGGTGAAGAAGAGAAAGCTAGGTGCCTGGGAAAAGTATGACACATCAGTCCATGCAGTAAATGGGACACATAAAGTAACATAAGTTTGTAGATTACAGAAAAAATGTTGTATTCTCATGTATTCCATGGGGGGACAACTGTACTCTTTTCAACAAAAACTGACCACAGAATGAAGTCACCACTATCCCCCAGCATATAAAAAGTGCACTGTTTGTGATTCTGTGGCACTTGTACTGCCAAAATCTTAGACCATTCAGTATGGTTTCAAGGCACACATTTCAAAAAGGTAGCCCAAGCAATGATATTTTTAGGAGCTGAAATGGGTTCTGTAGTTGATGTTCCATTGCAGATGACATTGGAAAGGTGATGATTCCATGAGTTACTGCTGCTATTACCCATAAAAGAGCATATTACCAAACTAATATGTGGATGGCAAATGCACATAAAGTAACCTACACTAATGTGACTGTATCCATTATTAGTAAAACATGGCATTTGGAGACCAGAGTACTGTTTATTGCCCCCATTTCCCGATTATGAAAAATACGTTTTATTAGAGCTGGTTTGAGTCCTTGCCAATTTATGAGGACTTAATAAAGTCAGCACCTTTCATCAAAGATCTATATTTTAACATAGTGGCAGCTCTGAAAGATTTCAATAGTCTCCTTGGCACTTGTCTTTAACACTAGGCTCAAAAGTACTTTTAAGTCACAGGTTTTCGCATCGAAGTCACAACTAACTTGTGTAGAAGAGACAATAAACTTGTGGAAAGCACAAGTGGCATACTGTAAAGAGAGTTGGTCTTTCAAAAAGACTCACATCACTCAAAATAAACCTTTAAGTCCAATGGAACACTTTGTTAGATATGCTGATTTCAGTATGTGATACTATGATGGAGATTATGGAGTTGCTTCCACATAAAGAGTTAAGTAGACTTCAGACCCTCACATACACGAACAGACCCTAAATGAGCTTGTCATGTTATCTCAAACCATTCAAAGAAGCTACAGTCAAACCTCGATATATCGTATGTTTTTTCATTACCTTCCGTTGGAAGCCAAAAACCTTAGTATTTCAAATAAAACCCTCCAGAGAAAGGTAGATTCTACCTCTGTGTATCGAAGTTCAGTGGGGAAAAATATTTATATTGAAGTCACCTCTATATATATCGAAGTCTTTTTTTGTGCTAGCTTTGTATATTGAAGTCCCCACAAATAGGAGAGTCCCAGTACCTTCCCTCCCTGCATCAATGCATCACTGAGATCTGGGTCAGTCTACAGTTCCCACGACTTCCGTGCCAATGCGATTTCAGGCAGTGTTTGTTTTGATTCAGTGTGAGCTGCGAGTGCCAGTCATGGGTTTAAGTAGAACTGTTTGTCAATTGCTGCAAAGTGAAAGTTAATTGACAAAGTGAGAGCAGGAGTAAAGAAAAAGAAAGACATAGCAGCTGAGGTTGGGTTTTTGGCAAGCACACTGTCGATAATGATGAAGAATGAAGACTGTGTGATTATCGCAGGCGAAGGGACAGATCGGAAACGACAATGAAAGGCTGAGTTTCCAGATTTAGAAGAGTGTTTAGTGCAGTGGTTCTGGCAACATAGGAATAATAATGTGAACAATGTTGCACTTATTTTGAAAGAAAAGGCAGCAGCATTGGGATAGGATACATTTCGGGTGAGAAATGGCCTTCATCACACACTGTGGAAAAAAAAAAACTTCAAGTAAAGTAATAAAATAAGACTATTTTTTCTGGAACACCTTGTTATACTGAACCCTTGATATATCAAATTAATTTTGTGCTCCCTAGAGATTTGATATCAGTAAAACTTTTTAGTCTATACAAAAGTAAATGTCTTCTTTTCAAACAAATTGTGTTTTTCTTTTTTCATTTTGGATGTCAGAGATAAACTATTGTTAAGGGTAAAAATTATGATTTTGAGGTTTTCACCACATGTGGCTTGTTTCAGCTATACCTTCTTAGGGGTAAACTGCTGTATGTATATGATAGTATCGTACGTGCAATGAGAATCCAGTGGTAAATGGTCATACAACAATATTGAGCTGAATGTAGTCCCCTGCACTCTTTATCGTCTTGGCTTTTATGAGTTACATTACTTCCATTTGTATACACATTATTAATCCAAGTTACAGCAGCTTCTTCTTTGTGCTCTAATGTAAAGTTAGTGAAATGTCACTCACAGCATTTACCTCTGACTTCCAACATTAATATGTGATGTACAGTGTTTGTAAAACAGTAATAATAATAATAATAATAATAATAAAAGGTTTCTCTCTAGCCAACTGAAATTACAGTTTACAGTTAGTATAAACTCCTTTTTGTAAATGGTCTTGAAAGTAGGACCAATATCTTCCCAGATAAATGATGTCTTTTTAGAAATTAAAGCAACAAAACTGTTTTCATGAGCATGAGCTAGCGATGTTTCTCTCTGTGGCACAACATAGCAATGATTAGGTAACACACCTTCCGACACTGTTGGTATACTTGAATTCTTAACAGTTGCTGAGTAACCAGTGCAAATCCACCCATCCATCCCCCCCCCCCCCCGCCCCCATACCAGACCCCACTGGAGCCCTTTCCAGACCCTGCTGCAGCCTCCCCCATGACATGACCTGAGAAATTTTCACAATATAAGTTTTAAGACTTTCTTTTTATTTTATCTATCATCTTTGGTTATCTATCCTCTTTGATTTGCTATTGGCAGGGATCACTACTTAACATACAGTATCTCTGACTTCCACAATCACTTTCCCCTTTTGTTTCCTGTTCCGTTTTTCTTCCCTCCTATCCTACCTGATGAAGGAACACAGTTCCGAAAGCTAGTGTTCTATTTCTTTGTCTCCATTTCTTTTTTACTATCTGGGGTACAGAATAAGGTAAGTATTGGCCAGCCAATCTATCTCTTTTGAAGAATATTTTGGAATCTCAGTGCAGAATTAGCATCAGTAATCAAAACATGTTTGCCCTCATTCTCGACCTTCTCATCCTCTTCCTCTTCCAACTTGCCATAACGGCCACTGCTGACTGCTCATCCGTCTCTTCCTCACACCATCCACCCATCTCTTCTCATGTGTCAATCATTTCCTTCCTCTAATCTCTGCCAATCTCCTTCCGTCTGCACATTCTCTTATCCTGGTCAGAAAGAGCCCTCCGCCATTCACGGTACAAAATCTTATGTGGACAGTGATGGTTCTCTTGGTTTGATGTTCAAGTGTACAAAATTTCATCAAGATCGTAAGACTGTAGATTGTATGGTATTCTGTAAGTGAAGTTCTCTCCACCAAGCACTGCAAGAATCTTACATAGAGGGTACTTTTTTTTAACATAAAGGGTGCTAAGTTTGAGCAAGTCATTAGATTCTGTGGAATTTATGAATGTCACTTCTGCATAATTTCATCAAGATCATAATAAAACTGTAGATTTTTTTTGAAGTCTATAAATAAAGAAAGTACACACTGCCATGCACCATACCAAATTTTAGGTAGACAGAGATATTCCTTTTGTTTGAAGATCAAGTATGCAACATTTCATCAAGACTGGAATAAAACTGTAGACTTGTATCAATCACAATTAATTAAATTAATTGAGTACCCCCATATAGAGGCAGTGGAGGCAAATGTGTCGAGTATCTGAGAACACTGAGACAATGAGTATGATGACATCAGAGTAGCCATGGAGGTCATGTCTGGTGACTATGAGCCCACGAGTACAAAGCGACAGCAGTACCACCACACCCAGGCTCGTTATACTTGCACAATTACAGTGGGGATGAAGGAAGGCGTTTCTTGTATATGCAACCTGCCACACTGGCCTGTTTCTGATCTCTAAGCACCACATGTTTCTTGGTAATAAAAGAACATTTTATCAAAGAATAATAATTTTTATAGGAAAAAGCAGGTTTATATATTCTATTAAATACAGTAATATTATGAATAATAATGTTGAGGACAGTTATTGGTTAATAAGTTACATAAAAAAGTTCTGTTTTCTTGGTACATCAAATATGGGTAAGAGACAAGCTTTCAACTATGGAGGTTAGTCAAAACATTGAGATTTTACCCATATCTAATGTGATAAGAAAACTGAAAATTTTTTATGCAAGAACTCTGTCACTAAAGACTTCATACTCAGGTTAATAAGTTATTTCTGAACAATATTTTTCAGATACAAAATAAAGAAGGGCTTAAATAATTTTTCATTTTCCTCATTTGTAAGGGTCAGTACTGCATCTTCCCATTTACCTACGTGCCCCATATTAAGCACAATTCTTTTTTATGCAGTGGAACTAAACTGGATCATACACAACAAAAAATAAAACTTTGTAAATAAGAGTTAGCCTAATACGCAGTTATCACAGATATGAAAACTTCACTGGTCAGTTCAACATCCCACATCCACATTTTCAACCAATTATTTAACTATCCAGCTCCTGCATGGCAACCACTGTGTTCCACAGCAGGAACTGATGCTGAAATACTAGCACATACAAAGGTTTCTAGAATAGCTTTCAGTAAAAATCTTTCCTTTCCATTATTGTGGAGCGGTAGAGCAACCATTTGGAGTCTCGATTGCAAAACAAAGGCAGTCTTGTATTCAAGAAATAGTTTTTAGTTGTGACACATCAAACTGTGAAAATTACCCGATGACAGAACAGAATTAGGGTTGATCAAGTAGTCTGCTTAATCCTTTGAGTGCTGCAGATGTGTTATGCCGTGGCGCTCCACCTTGTCATGGAGCCTGCAGACTTCATATGCCGCGACAGTGGTATTTCCCATAGGCCTGCAGATGGCATTCCCCGCGCGGCCTGGCTGGTACGCAGCTGGTTCCACTGCCCATGGGCTTACAGACGCCAATAGCTGCTCGGGGCTGCTGCTTACACGCTACTACAGCAGCTGAGGTGAAGGCCAGCCAATCTGCTCTGAGGAGTGACCATTGGGGCAGGCGGTAAGCAGGTTAGTACTGAGGCAGAGATACAAAAATGGGGAAGTGGTTGCTACCACATAGATCCTTGTGTACCTTCCAGCTGAGAGGGTGGAGAAGGTTTGGGCTGCAAATGGAGAGGCCAACAGCTGAGTATGTGCCGTGTGCCACACTGAAGAGCATGGGTGAACCTGTGTTTCGGAGACAGACATCCTTCTATGTCAGGACAGTCTTAATATCCCTACCACAGCAGGAGATCTCGTTTCCACCCCACAAAGTGTGGTGGGCATTGAAGTCCCCCAAAAGGAGGAATGGTGGGGTTAGTTGAGCTACCAGAGCAGAAAGGTCAGCAATGGAGACAACCTGATCCAGGGAGAGGTAGAGAGAAGAGATAGTAAGCTCCTGCGTTACCCATATGCAGACAACCACTGCCTCGAGGGCTACGCGGAGAGGCATAGGAGCACTGGGGACAGTAGAAAGAATGTAACACAGACACCACCGGAGACACTGCTTGTAAACGGAAAGTTTCTTATAGCAGCCCCGAAGGGCAGGGGTCCGCTGGGCAGGAAACCATGTTCCATGTAATGCCAAACAGAGCATGGGAATCAGCACAACTGCTGCAGCTCAGCTACATGATTGAAAAACCACTGCAATTCCACTGAAAGATTTGATTAACTCCTTGCTGGAAGGCGATGATGTAGGATGAACGATCGTCAGTCCAAAGGCTTTCCTTTTGCCAGGTGTAGTGTATCTACATCATCTAGGACCATTGGCTCAAGGGAGCCCATATCCTCAGGGGACACGAGGATCTTCACCTCATCTTCTGAGGCAGATGATGTAGGAAGCTGTGACTTTGAAGCCACCGAGGAATCCTTATTCTTTGGCTTTTACTTTCTTGCCTCTCGCTGCCCTTTTGGTTTTGAGGGCTGGGAGGACTTCTCACAGTTAGTTTCAGGGCCCGACGTCGATCGGGAAGCCCATTGAGTGGGAGTGAGTGGATCCTGCAGCCTCTGGCTGGGATCCTCCAATCCACTTGTGGAAGCCTCAGAAGGGAGTGTCCCAAGGGACCCCTTCTGAATGAGAGGGACTGGGTAAGACTGTTGCTTCTCTGGCGGAGCTTTGGGGACTGGAGTACCCGATGCTGGAGGGGATGTTGCTCCCACAGTTGTTGGGGGGGGGGGGGCAACATCTATATCTACATCTAAATGGGATACTCTGTAAATCACATTGAAGTGCTTGTAAGAGAGTTCATCAAACCACCTTTATACTATTTATCTCCCATTCCATTCTCGAATAGCACGCAGGAAGAAAGAACACCTGAATCTCTCTGTTCAAGCTCTGATTTCTCGTATTTTATTCTGATGATCTTTTCTACTTATGTAAATAAAAGTCAACAATTTTTGCATTCGAAGGAGAATGTTGGGGATTGGAGTTTCGTAACTTGCCCACGCTGCGGCGATAAGCACTGTTGTTGTAATGATTCCCGTCCCAGATAATGTATAATTTCCGTAACACTGTCTCCCCTGTATCGTGACAATACAAAATAAGCTGCCCTTCTTTGGACTCTTGATGTCCTCCATCAAACCCACCTGATACGGATCCCACACTGGGTAGCAATACACCAAAATAGGATGGACAAGGGTAGTGTATGCAGTTTCTTTTGTAGTTTTGTTGCATCTTTTAAGGGTTTTGCCAATAAAACAATGTCTCTGGTTTGCCTTTCACACAACATTATCTAAGTGCTCTTTCCAGTTTAAGTCTGAAGTAATAGTAATTCCTAGGTATTTTGTAGAGTTTACGGCCTTCACTTTTGATTGATTTATTTTGTTCAAATCAAATGTTCAAATGTTTGTAAATCTATCGGACCAAACTGCGTGGTCATCAGTCCGTAGCTTACAAACTACTTAAACCTAGGTAAACTAACCTAAGGACAGCACACACACACCCATGCCCAGGGAGGACTTGAACATCCACGGCGAACAACCGCGCGCTCCGCAGCGAGACGCTTTAGACCGCTCGGCTACTCCACCACGGCAATTTATTTTGTAAACAAAGTTTAACAGATTTCTTTTTTACTCATGTGGACGACTTCACACTTCTCAATATTTAGAGTCAATTGCCAATTTTTACACCACAGTGATATCCTATATTGATTGTTCTGCAGTTGGTTTTCATCTTCAGATGATTTTACTACACGGTAAATGACGGCGCCATCTGCAAACAACCTAAGAGAGCTGCTTAGATTTTCTCCCAAATCATTTATGTAAATAAGGAACAGCAAAGGACAACTACCCTGTGGAACACTCGATATCACCTCTGTTTTAGTTGATGCCTTACCATTGATTACCACAAACTGTGTCCTCTCTGACAGGAAATCCCCTATCCAGTAGCAAATTTGAGGCAATATACCATAACCACGCAATTTTATTAAAAGCCGTTTGTGAGGTATGGTATCAAAAGTCTTCTGGAAATTAAGAAATACAGAATCAATTTAAGATCCCTTGTCGATAGACTCATCACTTTGTGTGAGTAAAGAGCTAGTTGTGTTTCACATGAATGATATTTTCTAAATCTGTGTTGACATTGGGTCAACATATCATTCTGTTCGATATAATTCATAATATTTCAATACAGGATATATTGCAAAACCCTGCTGCAAATTGAAATAGGCCTGTAGTTTAGTGTGTTACTCCTACTACCTTTCTTGAAAATAGGTGTGACCTGTGCAACTTTCCAGTCATTTGGTACAGATCCTTCTTTGAGCGAGTGGTTGTATACGGCTGTTAAGTAAGGAGCTATCGCTTCAGCATAATCACATAGAAATCTAATGGGTATACAGTCTCAACTAGAAGACTTGTTCTTGTTAAGTGATTTAAGTTTCTTCACTACTCCGAGGATATCTACTTCAACATTACTCATTCTGGCCTTTGTTTGTAATTCGAAGTCTGGAATATTGGTTTCGTCTTCTTTATTGAATAAGTTTCTAAAAGCTGCTTTTAGCACTATCATTGGCAGGATCGCCATTACTATCACGTAGTGAGGGTATTGTTTGTGTTTTGCCCCTAATATATTTAACATATGACCAAAATCTCTTTGAGTTTTCAGTCAAATTTCGAGAGAGAGTTTCGTTGTGAAAAGTATTGTAGGCATCTCACATTTAAGTCCTTGCTAAATTTTGAGCTTCTGTGTAGGATCACCAGTCCTGCGGCAGTGGAAGGTTTATGACCCATAGGGCCCACGGTTGGAGAGAACACTGGTGATGATGTTTTCAGAGTAACTGGTGCCGCTGCAGCAAACAATGTTGACATTTGTACGGGGTGAACCCGCCCATACTACTTCTGTGCCTCCCTCCGAGAAAGTCAGCTGGTCCAGGGTCTGGACTTCCATTAGTTTCCTTTCACAATGGAGTACAGTGCAGTTCGGCGAGCGTTGTGGATGATTTTGTCCACAGTTCACGCAAAGGGGAGGTAGGGTAAATGGGATGTCCGGGTGTGATGGCAGCCCACATTCCCTACAGGATGGGCTGGAAATACACCGGGAAGACATATGCACGAACTCCCAGCACCGGAAACACCACATAGGGGGAGGGACATATGGCTTTAAATCACACCGGTATATCAATATATTGACCTTCTCAGGCAGTACATCACCTTCGAAGGCCAAGATAAAAGCACCGGTGGCAACCCTGTTGTCTTTAGGTCTCTTGTACACCTGCCTGACGAAGTGAACCCCTCATCAGTGCAGGTTTGCTCGCAACACTTCATCAGTCTGCGACGACAGATCTCTGTGATAGATTAGACCCTGGACCATGTTTAAGAATTTGTGGGGCATGATACTCACCAGGGTATCACCCAGATTATCGCAGGGAAGTAATGCCAGTGACTGGGCTGGGAACGCCGTCTGTATCAGAATGGCCCCACTTCTCATCTTTGAAAATGATGCCACTTCACCAAACTTATCTTTGAGATGATCGACAAGGTTCCAATCAATTCAGGCCCCTACGTTCCTCCCATGGTGTGGCAAGGGAAGGGAATGTCTTAGGATCGTATGTTGTCACGTTAAACTCTGTTTTGCCCTGTTTAGAGATGGTATTTTTGTACCAGCGCTATTAATTGCTCCTTTCATTCTCATCCCACGAGGAGCTAGGGAACTATAAGTCTACCCAAGTGGAGATACAGTTGCCTGGGTAAGCCTTACACAACTGAGGTGCGGCAGGTTCCACAGAGGTTGCTCGCTAGCGACTGTTCAACCTCAACAGCCATGTATCACTTCGGCATGTAGCAAACCTTGAGATTGAGTAGTTTTCTATAGAGGTTTGTACCATACTCGTGACCCGGGCTCTGAAATATACAACATTCCACCATCGCACTGAACAATGGTCGCTGAAGCACGCACAGAGCTTATGGTGCAGTGGACTGTTGGCACGACACAGTCCAAAGCTCGGGACCACAGGTTTGCCAAGTCCGTACTCAGCAAATTAATGCAGAGCCCGAGACAAATCACCACTTTCACTAGAGTAATGTTCTGCTGCACTTTCTTCTGACAAAGTATCATGGTCACTCACAATGGGTTCAGTTTCTTCACGATTATCATCACAGTCACAGTCTGATTCTTCCAACCATTTCCTCACAGTTTCCTCAAACTTTTGGTCTGAAGTGTTCACACATTGTCTACTACTTACAGCAGATCCTTTACCTGTAGAATTACTTGGTTCCTCCAGTTTCAAAAGCTGTTAAATGGATAATATCGAGAATATGTAAGGAATGTAATAGCAGATAAAACTACACGAACAACATAGTGCGGTTGAAATGACCGCGAGCTATTTTCGAAAGGACGTCACTCACGTTATACAAGCTGTGGCATAATTCCACATGCTTGAACGGTCCACTCACAACTAAACTCAAAGCTAATGAGCCAACAGGCACTATAATGGGCAGGGAAATGGCTAAATCGCAACTATTGATGAAAGCGCAAGGTCAGATATACCGCACCTCGTTAGTTAAAGGTTAAGGCAGTGGTTATAGAAGGGAAAGATGAAGCAGATTAAGGGAAGATAGTAGAAATGATACTGTGAGAACATTTTGACAGTGAACTGAAAGATCTAAGTAAAAAAAAGAAAAAGAAAAAAGAGGTGCTACTGATGTCCCGGGAGAGCAAGCCATGCAAAACTATTACACATTGTGTGCTAGATGTATGAGACAGGCGAAAAATCGTGAAATTCGGCTTCTTATATCTCAGGGATTGAAATTATGACAAAAGTGAAACTAGGCATGTAGTAACCTAAAATATAAATTTACAATTATGTACCTCTTTCCCATACACAGTACAATTAGTTCAAATAGAAGTGACTATATCTCAGTTAATATTGTTTTGATGATTGTTTAACATTACAATGTTCACACCTTCTGAATACATTTTCCACCATTCTTTTTGATCTGGGCTTTGGACCTGCACTGGAAAGGTTAAAAATATGTTTTTTGTCATTTTCCCCCTTTTAAAATTCTTAATTTATTTTTGCTTCCATATAATTAAAAAAAATTCATTTTGCAATGCAATAATTGTATGATAAGCCTCAAAACATGGCACCATGCACGTTTTGCACTCATACCTGGTTTCTCGGTGCACTTACTGCTTCAAGCATACTGAACATCTCCGCATTGGCCTACTTTACTGTGAGTGCATATTCTCAGTTATATTGGGAAATACCTTCCAGTAAATCAAAGAGGATCTCGTTGTCAGAACTCCTCCCTTTGCCACCTTTCCTCTGTTCTGTGGCGTAAGTTTAAAAAAATTCTCTTGGCAGAGACAGATGAAATTCTGTTATTGGCATTTTCTGCCCTATTACTTCTTTGTGGAGAGCATGGGAATTTAAAACAGACAGATTTAATACATGGAAGAAGAACTTCTTGTAGCATTTTACTGTCTTTCACACTGATTCGTACAGTCTTTCGCACTGGTTCGACTGAACTCAGTAACTTGTCAGTGTGGTCAACTGCACCCATACTCGCATAGTAATCAGCAACACATTATGGTTTCATGCATCTTTCACCAACTTTCTGTCTCTTCTCCGTATCACACAATTCTGTAGTATTACAGGTGGTCAACATCCACACATCTCTTTTATTGCAACATTTCATGGCAAGCATTGTATCTATGGACATAAACTGTACTTCTCAAAATTTCAATTTGTCCTGCAATTTTGGCAAGTTACGCATGGTTTTTCGAACAGTACTACATGCATTCGTACCATGGTTATTAAGCCAGAGAAACAGGTCTGGGCTGGAATACCAGTTGCTGACATAGAGCTTGTGTCCCTGTTACAAATATGGTTTTAGCAGTGTTGCTACTATGTCGCCACTTTTCCAAGATTGTGAAAGCCAATTTAACTTGTGGTGCATCTATACACAATGAAGTCCAGTACGTAGCCAGTCCAAGAGTCACACAATATGAATGTTTTAATTCCAAACCTACTTCATTTGGACAGAATAAATTGTTTGAAAGACAATCGCCCTTTGAAAAGCAAGAGGCTTTCATCAATGCAGAGGTTTCAGTATGGGCGAAATGCACTGTGCAATGTTGTACAAACTGTATCAACAATTTTTCTAATTTTAAATATGTCTCTTCATTACTTTCGGAGTTATCACTAAAATGAAGCATTCTTAGCATCAAGGGGAAGCAGTCTCTGGATATTATTTCCTGAAAATTGGAGTGTTCAAGAGTATCTCTCTGAACCAATAGTCACTAATTTTCAATTTCTTCACTTGAGCCATGATTTTAAAAAAAGCAATGAAAGAATACAGTTCCTCAAATTCTGAATCTTTCCACTTTGACAAGAGCAAATTTTCTGATTCTGGCATATTTTGCTTCACATATAAGTAAAATCTGTTTGTTTTGTCTGCAACAAATTTAATCAGACATCCTGTAAAAAAAGTGACAGAATTGTTGAATCTGGCCTAATACACATTTGTATCCAGACGCTGAATCATTAAATGCATGCACAAGCAGACGATAATCACTTCTTCTTCCAGTCAAATGTGTTACTGAAGCATCCTCTTTTCAATGGCATCCCTCCCTCAGTTTCCGATTAATTTCATTCTGAAGGATTTCCATCTGTTCTTGAAACAGATGGTTCTGTTATAGCTCCTGATGAATGTGGCACAGGACTATTACTCTGAGAGTCTGTTGAAGAGTAGTCACTATCATCTCAGACAAACAGTTCATTTTCACTGTCACTTCTATGAGAATCTTGAAGATTTCCCGATCTGAACAACTGCAATGCTGTGCCACTTTTTTCACGAAAAACAACGGTAATGTCATCAGTATGAAGTAAGACCTAAGACAAACAACGCAAGACAAGTCTACAGCAGCAAACTCTCACTACAGGAGCAAAGAGCGGCTGTTAGGTCGCCATGCATTAACACGTCCAGAGCACCAGGAAGAAGGAGCGGCGGTGCACGTAAACATGTCCAGAGCACACTGGGACAGGTATAAAGGTGCATGTCAACACGTCCAGAAGAGTTGGAGGGTTGAACTGGCCGACTTCTTTATTTGTTGTTTAAACTGATCATAATCATCAATTTTCTCTGAGCATATACATTGTCTCCATGTTTAGTCCTCTCTGCTACAGCTTCTTCACATATTTTCCTTTTACTTTTCACTAAACCCAATGTTTTCTATGCAGGATTATTAATTTATTCCAAGTTGTCATATTTAACCACTTTATTTTCATTCTTGATAGTTATTAATTCATTCTTTTGTTACAGTATGTCTCTCTGTATTGCATATTATTAATCTTTGTTAGGCAGGAGTCTGGCTTTAATTTTAGATAGATAATTGAAGAAAACACTGTTTGTCCTCAGCACAATATAGCTCGTTTTGCATACACTCGTCGAATGCCTCGGCTGTCACTCCGGCCGTTTGACAGTGCGCCACCAGCAGATGGCGCGCAGCTCGCGTCAGCTGTTTAGACGACCATGCCCTCCTGTGGCTAGGCCGGGAACTATCACGGCCGGGCCTGCACCTGCCACAGAACACAATACAGGCGCGCGCGATATGAATGGCCTGCTAGGCCATAACATCCCTCCCCCCTTGGGGTGAGGAGCCGGACTCCTGAACGGCGGTGCAGAAGTCTGGCTGCTGGGACTCTTCCACCTCCATCCAATCGTCTGGCGGCTCCATCCACTCCATAGCCGGAACCACTTCGTACGGGCGGAACCCCTTTGAGCGACGAGGGGTTCGCCCTCGCAAGCGATGTCTTGCTGCTCCCAGCACTGGCGATGGCGGTGGGTCCTCCATTCCCCCCTCCTGTGGCACCTCCATTGGCAACTCGGGGCCTCTGTCGTCTGGCTGCAAGGTGCCCCCACTGCCGGTGACCGGAGCTGTCCACTCCTTGGAGCTGGCCGCTGGGACTGCGGTGGGGGAGTGGGCCCCGGACCCCGACGGTGGCAGGAAATCCCCTTGCCCCCAGCCAATGCCCGCGGAATTGAAGTCGGTAGAGAACTGTCCTCTGATGACACCCTCGACATAGGGAGGCTGGACCAGGAAGAGGAGGAAGGGACCGTAGGTGTGGGAGGAGGGTGGCAGACCCGGAGCTGATCGTGGTGGCGGGTGAGGACCCCAGTAGGAGAACGGACCTCACAGAGACGTCGGCCATGCTCCCGAACGACCACAGCTGGGACCCAACGAGGATGGCGGCCGTAGCCTCGAGCCCAGACAGCCCAGCCTGGGGGAAAACGTGACCGAGGAGGAAGAAGGGGTGCGGGAGGGCCCGGATGCAGGAGGGACAACAGTGTCCTATGAGGACGGCTGTGAAGGAGCTCCGAGGGGCTCTGCTAACCTGCCGGAGTGGACCGATAAGATGACAGGAATCGTAGGAGGGCATCCTCCACTGAAAGATGCGCCACATACTTGCGCATTTGCGTCATGAATGTGCGAACGAACCTCTCCGCTGCCCCATTTGACTATGGGTGGAAAGGTGGAGCCAGGACATGGTGGATCCCATGGGTAGAACAAAAATCGTGAAAGTGTTGTGAAGTAAACTGTGGCCCGTTATCTGTCACCAGTGTGGCTGGGAGACCCTCAATAGAAAATATCTTTAACAGGAAACGTGTGCTAACTTCCGCGGACGTGGAGGTCAGGCGAACAACAAACGGGAAGTTGGAATATGCGTCAATGACGCAAAGCCAGTAGCTATCTAAGAACGGCCCCACAAAATCAACATGGAGTTGTTCCCAAGGTGCAGACAGAGTGGGCCATGGAGAGAGAGATGAGCGAGGAGCTGCTTGTTGGGATGCACAAGAAGAGCATCCTGCAATGCGGTGAGTTGTGTCCCCATCTATGCCTGGCCAATATACATGTCGGCGGGCAAGCATCTTCGTGAGAGAGACGCCCCAGTGGTCCCGATGTAGAAGATCGAGAATCTGGCGGCGCAAAGACGCTGGAACCACCACTCGATGGGAGCCGTTTTCCGTGGACAGAAGTAAAATACACTCGTAGGTGCTAAGGCGGTGCCGAATGGCATAATAATTGCGGAGAGGGTCTGATGCCCGACCAGGAGGACACTCCGACCAGCCTTGCCACACCCGTGGAAGGCTGACCCGGAGGACAGGATCAGCAGCGGTAGCCTCCGCGATCCGTGAGCTATTGATAGGGAAACCGGAGACTACATCTACAGCTGACTCGTCAACTGCAAAACACAAAAGCTCTTCGGCATCAAAGACTGGGTCGAGGCCTACCGGGAGGTGTGATAGGGCATCGGCATTGGCGTGATGAGCCGTCGAGCGGTACTGTATCTCGTAATGGAAACGAGAGAGGTACAAGGCCCAGCATTGAAGACGATGGGCTGCCTTGTCCGGAAGAGCCGCTGATGGGTGTAACAAAGACACTAATGGGCGGTGGTCTGTGTATAGCGTGAACTTTGACCCATAGAGATAAACGTAAAATTTTTTTAGAGCAAAAACGATGGCTAGGGCCTCCTTGTCCACCTGGGAATACCGGCGCTGCACATCCGTAAGAGTTTTAGATGCAAATGCCAACGGGCGCTCTGACCCATCGGGAAACCGATGTGGCAGCACCGCCCCCACACCATGCTGGGAGGCGTCCGCTGTCACCACAAGCGGGACCCCCGGGGTGTATGCAGTGAGGCATGGAGCCTCCAGGAGGGCCTTTTTCAGTGACTGAAAAGCCTGCTCGCACGCTGGAGACCAGTGGAATGGGACACCCTTACGCAGCAGTTGATGCAGGGGGTGAGCCACTGTGGCTGCCTGCGGGAGGAAGCGATGATAATAAGTGATCTTGCCCAGGAATACTTGACGTTCGTGAACGGAAGAAGGACGGGGAAGATCCGCGACTGCACGCACGTGCTCTGCCACGGGACGCACCCCCGACCTGGATACCTCGTAGCCCAAGTACTCGATAGTCGGTTGGAAGAAAGAAGATTTCTCGAAATTACAGCGGAGGCCACCCCTTCCAGAATGGAAAACAAGGAACGGAGGTTCGCAATACGGTCAGCAGCTGTGGATCCCGTCACCACAATATCATCCATGTAGTTCACGCAACAGGGGACCGGTTCTAGTAATTGCTCCAAAAAATGCTGAATGATTGCGGGGGCACTGGCCACCCTGAATGCCAATCTCTGATATTGATATAGGCCAAAAGGCGTAGAAATCACCAGCGCCTGCTTGGAGGCATCATCTAAAGGCAACTGGAGATAAGCCTCTGCCAGATCTACCTTCGAAAAATACTGGCCCCCTGACACCCGATCTATCAATTCCGCTGGGCGAGGCATGGGAAAAGAATCAATGATGGATTGATAATTTACAGTTTTCTTAATCGCCACATAAACGCAGGTCACCCGTGGGCTTGCGTATGACAACTAGAGGAAGGCCCACTCGTTTGCTGTGATAGGACACAAAATACCTTCCGCCGTCAGGCGATATAATTCAGATTTAACAGCACCGCGGAGGGCAATCGGGAGAGGCCGAGCCTGACAGAAGACAGGGCGAGCCGTATTTTTAAGTGTAATAGTGGCCCGAAAATTCTTAGCACACCCAAGACCCGGCGCAAACAAGGACAAGAACTCCGCGCGAAGCTGCGTGAGACTCTCGTACGGAATTTGATCGGAAACCAAGCAGACAGAATCGGTAATAGTAAAGCCAAAAGCGTGGAAAGTGTCGAGGCCAAAAATATTCGTAGCCATTGCACTGTTTACTACCACAAATGGTACCGCGCGGGTAACGTTCTGATATGTAGCTTCGGCGACAAACGACCCCAATAGTGGAATAAGGTGGCCGCCGTAGCCAACCAACGCGCGAGGCGCTGGACTTAAAGTGGGAGAGCGTAATGCTTGATGAGTAGCAGAACTTAGAAGCGATGTGGTCGCGCCAGTGTCCATTTGAAGCGTGACAGTTTTCCGCAGAATGCAGAGGTCTATAAACAATTTCGGTGGCTGTACGCTGACGGGAACAACCTTATTAATATCCATGGGCGATGCACCAAAATCGCAAGGGGGAGAGGTCCTTTTGCGGCCCTTAGCAGAGGAGCGGCACACTCGGGCGATGTGTCCGAACTTGCCACAACGATTACACGTCGCCCGTCTGTGCGGGCACAATTCCCGAGAATGGGACACCCCGCACGAAAGACATGAAATCAGCTCGCTCTCTGAAACGGGCGACGCACGCCGCCTATCCTCCCGTCTATACGACACAGGTGAGCGCCGCGGCGTCAGAAGGGAAGGGCAACGCAACAACAGTCACTGAAGAAACCGGCGCTGCGGATAACTGGGCCAAATCGGCAACTGACGATACCTCCCCCCAAGCGGAAAGTTGACTCCCCACAGCCTCAGAAACTTCAAATGCGCACGCAATAAGCAAAACCTCCGCTAATGAGGGATCGTCCGATTGAAGAGCCTGCTTGCGAACATCCAGGTCGGGAGCAAAACAAATCAAAACATCGCGGACCATAGAGTCCGCATACGAATCACCGTGGGGCTCGGACCGAAATAGACTACGACGGGCCAGCCCCTGCAGTTCCGTGGCCCACGCGCAGTACGACTGACCCGGCTGTTTTCCGCGAACGGTAGAAAGATATGCGGGCAGACACCACGTGAGAGTGGCGGCGAAAATACGCTGCAAAAAGAGAACAGATATCCGGAAAGGACAGGGATGCCTGCGTCTGAAATGGCGCTAAATCGCCCAGCAAACGAAAAAGACGAGTCGAGAGCCACGAAAGGAAATAAGCTTTTTGCTTACCTTTATCACACACCTGGAAGGCTACGAAGTGTTGGCGTAAACGCTGTTCATAGTCGGACCAATCCTCGGCAATGTCGTCAAATGGAGGAAACGGAGGAACGGGCACAGAAGACCGCAACCCGACCTGTTGTGTCACAGCCCTAGTCAAGGTGTCAATAGCCGCCGTGAGAGAAGCATTCTGTTGAGCCAAAATTTCCGGTAACGACTGAAGATTCGTCAGCAACGCGCTAAGGTGTTCTGCCATGACTGCGGCAGGAAGACCACGCTACCATAAACCTCGTCGCCACTGAAGAAAACACTGTTTGTCCTAAGCACAATATAGCTCATTTCACATACACTCGTCGAATGCCTCGGCTGTCACTCCGGCCGTTTGACAGTGCGCCGCCAGCAGATGGCGCGCAGCTCGCGTCAGCTGTTTAGACAACCATGCCCTCCTGTGGCTAGGCCGGGAACTATCATGGCTGGGCCCGCGCCTGCCATGGAACACAATACAGGCGCGCGCGATATGAATGGCCCGCTAGGCCATAACAATAATCATCAGAATGAAATTCACTATTCCTTTCTACTTTCACATTCATAATTTCCCCTTGTATTGTTTTGTGATATAACCAAGTCATCTAACTCAGCTTATATTTCTAATCATTGTTTTTCCCCCATTTTTATTCAGATATCTGCCTGAGGATGTAACCATAATGTTGCAGAACCGAAAGTGCTTTTAATAAAGTATACATACACCTGCAGTGAAGTGTCAGTTCGAAGGTCAGAGGAAGGGAATGGCATACCACCTCCAAACAGGACCATACCTAGTAAAGCACTGTGGTCTTCAAGCCAACATTACGATTGTGAACCGCTTTATCTTTACCACTTGTAGTATCACTTGAGCAACTACCAAATCTTTAATGTGGGTATTTGACTATTTAACAGCGCTCGATATGGAGAGCAAGTGAAATCTACTTTTGTTATTTGTAATTGGCTTGAGAATGGATATTTTTTTTAACATATGCTACGTCGTTTCTACATGTTTTTATTGCCCCAGTGCCCCAGTTTCTGCACAAAACACATTCTCAAATAAAACATTTACACCTTCTTTTCTTTAAATTGGAAGTTAATGTCAATTCTAATACCATAACCTAAATGACAACACCATGTTTCAAGTCATGCAATGATAAATCTAATAGGAGTGTAATAAAATGGCAGCACATTACACCACTGCAATATCTGCTATCATGTAACTTGCAAATGTAAAGCCCTCTTAATACCATGCTGCTACACAATAACATCCAAGTATGAGACCCTTAGCTTGCCATGGCCAGAACTACACTATCAAATTATTGGACAAAGAAATATTGAACATAGTGCCATGGGAATGTCACACAACATTTGATCGAATCTAAGATTGGCTTAGATTTGATCAAAGAAATCGCTCATCTTCTGTTTTCTGCAGTGAGAAATGTGACCACTCGGAGTGCTAGTAGTAGTAGTACAGTCTCCTTGCCAGGGAGGTTAGAATATAACATTCTTGCTGCTTGCCAATTCAGCTGTTTGACATAGCATTGATATTCATAAACTTGGCTACTAACTTAAGTGTGTTTCAGCAACAACACAATTGATAGGAATGTGTGAATCAGATGGGGCGTTATATAACACGCTACAATACCAATTCACACCATCCGTCACATCAATTCGCTTAGCCCAATATCCTGTGGTGAAAGTGAACCTATGAGTTACAATCCTTGGTGTAAAAAGTAATAACATACTATCATAACTGAAGAAATAACACCCATAAATCTTATTTACAGCCAATGTTTTTGTTCAACTTAAAGTGCTAACTGGTGGGAAGTGAAACAACAGTCATAACATCGACATCTGTTTGCAAGCAAAAATATATAAACACACCAAACAGTTTTTTTAAGGAAATAAATAGAGCCTATTTACTTTATCAGCAATGTTTTCCCCCTAGCATTGTTATTAACATCATAAACAACTTAGATTTTCCCCTTTGTCAGTGGTGACATTTTCCATTTAAAACATCATTTAATGTAACTAGCTTCATCAACAAACAATCTTATTTATAGACACTGTTTGTGTCAGACTTTTCTGTTACTTTATTTCAAACTGTGAAGAATGGAGAGCTACAAAATAAATGCAGTGTTTTATGACCCAATTGTACTCCTAATGACATGAAGAAGAAAATCCCCCCATTCCCATAACAAATTATAGTAAACACCTATTCATCTCTGTGACACCCACGGTTTCAGCCAAGTATGTTTCCTTTTCTTTTCCCCTCCTCCTCTTCTAAATGCAGACACAACGTAGCTGTAGTATAAGCAACAGCTGAGCATAACATGGTCATTTTGAAGGAACTTTGACAAAATATTGGATGATAGTGTAATACCTCGTTTAGAGTTTCATCAAATATCTTTGTCAAAGAATAGGACCAGTATTTCTTCCAATTTTTTGTCCAAGTCTGTGTCAAATAATGATAGTGTAATACCATTACTATAAGTAAAGCAGTCAACAATCTGAAGATTGGTTTGAACACCACAGTGCTTTACTAGAAATGGTTATGTTTGAAGGTGGTACGCCATTGCCTTTCTCCGACCTACAACTGACTTGACCAAGACAGATGTTGGGGGACCTACAAGTTAACATGTATTCTGAACCATGATGCAACTTGACATTTTTCACAACAGCAACATTGCCTGAGGTGAACGAAGTAAAAAATTAGATAAAAATCTTAGACCTTTTTGGGGATCAAACCCGTGATCTTTACATTCATAGTCTGAAACTTGTAATACCCCTTTTACTACTACTAGGCTTTAATAAGCACATTTACCTTAGTTAAGATTTAAAGGTTGTTTTTACAAGATTTCTCTTAAATCCCTAATCCCATAAGTTCATGTCTATCAGTGATAAGCTGGTTTGGTGGTAGGGATTACTGGCACAGGTTAACATGTTGTGGGACATGGTAGGATTATCTGTTGATTGCTATGGGATAGCATAAAATGATGAAGTAAGTATGCAATTACAAATGCATTCTCTTAATAAAAGATTACATTTGGTTGGTCAGAAGTTACAATGTGGTCAGCTGACCAGAAAAGGACACAATCAGGGTACATCAGCCTATTAGATACTGAAGGTCCACTTACTGATAAATCTAGACAGCAAGTAAGAGTGGTTGTATCACTTCAGTTGTCAACGTAAATGCTTGCAATTGTGGACGCCACCTAGTGGCCCATACGAAGATGACACATATCGACCACTGAGCATGACTGTACCACAATATGACAATAGCATCACATAGTGGTGTTGCAGTGCATAGCTGGTTGATTAGGGAGCACTGGCAAAAACTTAATGATAACTTATTTAGCATTTGCCATACACACACAAGAGCACAGAAGCAACTCATTCAGGCTGGAGGTTTACACACTATATATACATTAACAGAAACTCTGGAACATTATCTCTCAACACATCTAGAAGGTACTGAAACAACTATACACAAATTAAACTGTACAAACAGATGGATCTCAAAGTCAGGACCCATTACTTCAGAGAGTACTACATCACACTGTCACTTTCTTCCAGCACTTTGTCACAATATAATGGGCATCGGTTACAACTCACTATAAAGATAAGGAAGCACACAGACACAGTCACAGAGTCTAAGGTGTGTGTGTGTGTGTGTGTGTGTGTGTGTGTGTGTGTGTGTGTGTGGTTTTTTTAAAGTCCAAGTTGGTTTAAGTAATTTGTAAGTTTAGGGACCAATTTGGGGACCAATGCCCTAAGAGTCATTTCATGTCAAATCAACATTCAATCGTCATAAAATTTTGTGTGTTCATTGCTCATGACAAGAGAAAGGAAAGTACCAAGCTACAGAATTTTAGTGCAAGCAAGACCAGAGTAATGACCACTCTGAGTTCTAAATATGTGTGGAAAATTTGAGAAACACTGATCACAAAAACAGCTGTAACTTCTCTCCTAATAAAGAGACAGAACAGTGAACCAGGCAATTTTGGAAAGATCTTGAAACAAGCTATTAAATGATATGCAATTTTGCCACATTAGGTCAATGACCTTGACCTTGAATACCTAAAAAAAAATCACCTTCAACATTGATGAAAAAATATACTCGCTTTTTCATGTTACACTATACAACATAAAAAAAAAAAAAAAAAAAAAAAAAAAAAAAAAAAAAAAAAAAAAGCTGTGATGACAATGGATTTAGAACATACGAGGCGTGTCCAGAAAGTAAGTTCTGTTTGGTTATATAAAACGAACGGGTACAGATACAGAAAATATATTGATTGTACAAAAATCTACAACTGTTAAACTACTTTTCTACATAGCTTCCGAAATTTTGTAGACAACTGTCATAGCAGGGCACAAGGTTTTGTGTGCCTTTTTCATATAATGTTGCCGCCTGTGTATTCAACCATGTGGTAACATGTTCTTTCAGCTCGTCATCGTCGTTGAAGTGTTGTCCACCAAGGACAGATTTTAGGTGTAAGAAAAGGATTGCTGTTAAAAGATTTTTGTTTTCACGATAATGCCTGACCTCACACACTGAATGTGACCAAACAATTCCTACGGAAATTTCAATGGGATCTGTTTGATTATCCTTCATACAGCTCGGACCTCTCTCCTAGCGACTTTTATCTCTTCTTACACCTAAAATCTGTCCTTGGTGGTCAACACTTCAACGATGATAAAGAGCTGTTACCACATGGTTGAATACACAGGCGGCAACCTTTTGTGAAGGACGCATCAAAAACTTGTGGCATGCTATGACAAGTACCTACAAAATTTCGGCAGTTACGTGGAAAAGTAGTTTAAGAGTTGTAGAATTTTGTGCAATAAAAATTTCTTCTGTATCTGTGTACAATTTCATTTTATTACCAAAGGGATCTTACTTTCTGGACGCGCCTCATATAAATTAATATGTACAGTAACATGTTGCATTAATGGGAAAAAATAATTGATTTATGATATGTAAGGTCACATACTATGCCAACTGACATACAATGATGCAAAATATGATATATCCATCCCAGCTGAGAATATCTGTATTACATGGTACACAAATTAAGATTTACAGAAACAAATATGACAGATTTATCACCTAGGCTTACTATCATAAATACTGGGAAGCAACATATATCATTGTTTGTGTCTCTTTTGGTGAAAGGAAATATGTTCACACTGTTGTTAAACTCACATAAATCTTTCTAAGAATGCCAATGCCACAGTTAAGATGTTAGGTTTCTCAGGGTACAAAATGTAGGACGCTAACTGAAACCTCATAGGTACCTTCATTAACATTCAAAATACACCCACGCTACCAGTGATCTTCATATATACATGCAACAAACCACATCAATATCACAGAGATACAGGTCTTGTTCAGTCCTAGTTACAGTTTCATTTTTAACACCTCGGGAATTGCAAAAACTTTCATTTGGATATTATAATGGTCAGTGAGACTAACACAGTACAACTTATGGGTATTTACAATTGTGTAAATTTGTGTAAACTGCTCTCTTGAAGGAGAGATTCATCATCATCATCATCATCATCATACACACTTTTAGTTGTATAATGAAAGTAACACACTGCAATGTTCTCAGAGTACCATTAAAAAATCATTTGGGAGGCATTATCTGAGAGTTTTAGATGCACAACAGATTGGTGCAACCAGCAAGACTCTTGATGTTACCATCAGTACCGTTACATGTTCCTTTGCCATGTTATGTGGCATAGAAGTGGCACTCTGAAGAGACATTAATTTTTTTTATTTTTATTTATTTATTATTATTATTATTATTTTTTATTGTTTTTATTTTTTTTAGGGCGCTCAACTACAGTGGTCATTAGCGCCCGATTCTGACCCTAGATTGACTTGAAACAAGGTTAAAAAAGTGCCAATAAGGAGAATGTCAGACATTAAAATCTGCCGGACAAAAAACTATGTTGGAAAATTCTTGTGACTCTTACACTGAGCTGTAGCACCATCTCTGTAGTAGTCCATGTACTTGGATATACTACAGAAATGGGATCTGATGAGGCTAACCAAGTGGCACTGAAAAAGACGAGCACTTACTATGTCATATTTAAGTATACTGTTACAAAGGAAATGTGATCATTTGCATGATTTTCTGGATGTCTTAAACAAAAAATGGATGAATGGTGGCCAGTGCATTGTTTCAATGAAATCCCTGCACCTCATCCTGAAGGACAAATGAATACCAGTAACATTATGCAAAATCACTTTTTTTTCAGGTGTATAAATAGACTGGTGGACGACTATGAAGAAATGCAACATAAGATGTTTTACCTTGTCTGCAAGGTTTTCCATCTTCCACAGATGATACGCTTGTCAGTACAGCTGTTATATCTTTAGATGTCGAAAGCTTATATTTTACATCATCATCTCCATTTTCATCAAACAACTGTTGCAGGTATGTCATAACAGAATTTGTACTTGAGCAGTTCTCACTTGTGGACATATAGCATTTTGACTGTGCAAGATTGATTTGATTTGATTCTTTCAGGGAAGCCAAAACAGTCTTGGTCTAGCCCGCCACTGCCCGCACCGAAACTAAGTTTATTGTGCGGTATCGCTCCCTGTATGTCTAGTAAAGCCAACCAATGCCCTTGAACAGTGCAAGGAGTCCCTTTACCAGTTCTTTATTAGACACAATTTCTTCGGGTCTGGTTGTCCCAAATGTTCTGTGCCTTTTACTCTCCAATGCAATGCATTCGAAGATCAGATGTGATGCAGTTTCATCACCGTCATCACAGATCCTACATTTAGGGTCCTCTTCTGTTATTCCCATTGTATGTAGGTGCTTTTTGAAATTCCCATGGCCTGTCAGCAATCCAACCATGAGTCTAATCTCTCTCCTGTTCAGACCCAGGATTGCAGAGCTTCTTTTAAAACAAGGCTTTGGCATCATTACCTTGCCATGTTTTTGTTGATGGACTTTGGTCCAATATTCTACGTGCTGTCTTCTGAGCCAGTTACGTAGCTCCAATTTAATCATTGCCTTGGTGATTGTCAGGACAGGTTCCGGTCCAATAAATGGAGCCTCTGCCCCCATCCTGGCTAATCTGTCGGCATGTTCGTTGCCACTGATCCCCGAGTGGCCAGGGACCCACAATAGGTTTACTCTATTGCTTTCCCCTAGCTCCACCAGAACCCTGTGACATTCTGCAACAGTTTTAGACCTTGTTGTAGGAGCTGCCAGTGATCTCAGGGCTGCCTGGCTGTCTGAATAGATATAGATGCTACGATCTTTGTAGCACCTACGCAAATTCTCCTCCACACATGCCCTGATGGCAGTGATTTCGGCCTGGAATACTGAGGCCAGTTTCCCTAGAGAGATGACGCCCTCCAGTCTTGGCTGCACCCCGTATACCCCGGCCCCAACGCCTTGGTCTGATTTCGACCCGTCAGTGAACCAGACAATATCCCCCGTACGGTGTCGAACTATTTTCTCCCACTGCTCCCTACTTCCAATTGTTATACTGAAAGGCTTGTTGAAGCAGTATGGGGTTATAATATAGTCGGTTGGCATTTCCCCAATCTTTCCTATATTTACCTCACTCACTATTTTAGTGTGTGATTCTGGATATCCCAAAGAGTTCCAGTTGTTGACAGATGTGAGTCTGTAGGCACCAGCTGCCGCCTCCATCTTGACCCAAAGGTGTATTGGGGGCATATCCAGCATGGTTTCCATCCCAGCAGTTGGTGTGCTGCTAATTCCACCTGTTATGGCTAAGCAGGCTAGTCTCTGCACCTTACCAAGCTCCTTAGGAGCAACCTGCTGTTCTACCTTCTTCCACCACACGACCGCCCCATAGGTGATCCTGGGTCTAATCACTGTGGTGTATATCCAGTGCATACCCTTGGGGCTGAGGCCCCAATTTTTGCCACAAGCTCTCCTGGTACTTACTAAAGTACCTTTTGCCTTGGAGCAAATATTCTTAATGTGAGGGGTCCATGTCAGTTTCTCATCTAGGGTAACCCCTAGATATTTCACTGTCCCCTTCACAGGTAGCGCTTCATTGAAAAGCTTTAGATTCCAACTTGAGTGTTGGATATGTTTCCTTGTGAATGGTACAACAACAGTCTTCTTAGGACTAACCGCCAGATCCTGTTTTCTGCACCAGTCTTGCACAATGTCCAAGGCACCTTGTGCCATATTCTTCACTGTGTCAGCAAATTTGCCAAGTATTAATATGACAAGATCGTCTGCGTATCCTTGGCAAAAGTACTGCCTAGAGTTTAATTCTCCAATGAGATCATTCACCACTAGATTCCACAATAAAGGGGAAAGAACTCCTCCTTGCGGGCAACCCCTAGTGGTGTTGATTACCATTTTTTCATTCATCATGGTAGCCTATACCTTTCTTCCACTGAGCATGGCTCTAGTCCACCTACATATAGTGGTCCCTAGGTCATGCACCTCTGATGCCCTAACCATGGAATCAAAGGTCGTGTTGCTAAGAGCCCCCTCGATGTCCAGGAAGATACAGAGGGCTATTTTCTGAAAGTGTAGTGCTTTCTCCACCTTCCCAACGAGTTGGTGGAGAGCTGTCTCACATGATTTACCTGGTTGATATGCATGTTGGTTTGAATGTAGAGGAGCCCTACTTAACCTCCTTTCTCCAACATGCACATTAACCAGCTTTTCCAATGTCTTAAGAATGAAGGAGGACAGGCTGATTGGTCTCATATCCTTGGCCTTGGTACGATCAATTCTCCCTGGCTTTGGAATGAAGACAACCTTCACTGCCCTCCAGGCATTGGGAATGATTCCTGCTGCTAGGCTAACCCTGAATAACCTGCATAGGAATCTAATAAGATTTTCTCCCGCTTGTTGCAGGAGAGCTGGATAGATTCCATCGGGGCCAGGTGACTTGAATGGTTGAAGTGTTCCCACCGCCCATCGGACCTTACTGAAATCGACACACTCCTTGGCCAGATCCCAGTCCTCTTTGCGAATACCTGAGAACCGTTGTCTCTCAGGAATCACATTCTGGTCTGAGTTATCCCCCAGAGTATATTGAGGAAAGTGAGTCTTGAAAAGCAGTTCCAGCGTTTCATGTGCTGTCTTTGTATACTCCCCATCCTCCTTCCTCAATGTTCCTCCTGGATTAGTTGGTACCCTAGTGAGGATTTTATGAAGTCTCGCTTGAGCAGCCGAGCCCTCCACGTCCTCCACCTTCCAGGATGCCTCCTTTGCCCGTCTGATGGCAAGGTTATAATTGACAAGGGCCTCACAATATTTTGCCCATTGTCCTTTGCGCCTCGCATGGTTAAACAGTCTTCGTACCTGTTTCCTTTGCATTTCCAGGTTATTATTCCACCAAGGCACACTCCTATTTGTGCACTTCTTGGTGATTGAGCAGTTGTCCTGGTATGAGGTCACTATAGCAGAGGTTATGGCCTCTGCTACTTCCTCCTGCTGGATTCCTTATCGAAGTTTTAATTTCTGATAGGCTGAAGTCAAGGTCTCTCCTATATGTCTCCCAGTCTGTTTTCCTGGGATTCCTATAGGTCATGGTCTGTCTGGTTCCCATTTCAACCTTGAATTTAATATACATGTGATCTGACGAGGATGGCTCCAGGACCACATGCCACTGTTTGACATAACTTCCCATCATCATGGAACCAAAAGTTATGTCAATTACTTCTTCCCTTCTACTATTCCTGAATGTAGGTTCATCACCCCTATTCAGGATCTCCAAGTTGTTAGATAGGAGAAATTCAAGAAGGTGCTCACCTCTACTGTTGGTATCCTTGCTGCCCCACGATAGATTGTGGGCATTGGCATCACATCCCACCAACAGTTCGTCACCTTGCTTCCGTCAGTCTCCTCACTTCGAAAGGAGGAGGAGAGCTGTCTTCGTAAGGAAGGTATGCTGAGGCCAAAACAATTTCCCTCTTGATACCTTCCTCACATTGCTGCATCCTGATGGTCACCAGGTCCCTGGAACAAAAATCCATCATTGGTATGAAAGGTATTCCATTTCTAACATAAATGCATGTTCTGGAGTTTTTTTTAGATTTCTGGCATAAATCAGCTTACCTCCTGTACCACCGAGGCCCGATACACCCCCTTTGTATAAATAGGGTTCTTGTATCAGGGCCACGTCCACCTCCTGTCTCCCCAGGCGACAGCTCAGGGCAGCAGTGGCCCCTTTACTGTGCTGCAGGTTTATCTGCAGCACTTCCAGTCCCCATCTTGCTGCCATTATTGCCTTTAAGATCTTTGATTACCCTGACGGCGACCTGCGAGAACCCTAAAAACAGTTTCAGGCCTTGCTCTCGCATTGCCTTCAGGGACTTCTCTCCGACCTCCACCACCAGGGTTCGTCCTTCCGGAACGACCTTTTGGTTAATTACCCTCCAATCCTCTGTCAAGACTTTTGGGTTCTGGACCCTTTTGGGGGTCTTCGGCTCAAGCCCTTTTGATTCCCTCCACTTATGTTTAGGAAGCCATTCTTTTCCTTCCTTTTGCTTCTGTTCCTTGAGAAGTTTCCTCCTCTGAGCCCCAGACAAGGCCTTAATCCTAATCTGGTCCAACTTCTCTGTTACAGTTCCCTACTTATTGCTCACGTCTAGACCCTGACTGAGAAGTAGGAGTGCACTCCATCGGTCCTGATCCCGATGTTTGAGTATCTGAGGTCTCAGATTGCCCGTCGGATTCTTTTAAAATATTTTTTTTTCTCCGTGTTCATCTTAGTCCCACGAGATTTGGTGATTTATATGGTCCACAGCACGATAACCCCGCGCGGTGCAAGGCAACTTACTCAGGGAGGTCGCCCGGTATCCCTGAGGCTCCGTTCGAGACACATTCAGCCATGTGCCACGCACCCCTCAGCACGGGTCGCACCACACCTTGGGTTGGGAGGCAGTTTAACGTCGTGCCCGGGACGACTGTGCAAGATTACACACAATATAAGTAATACAGTGTTTGTAGGTGCTAAGATGACAGTTTGCAGCATGTATCAACTCTCTCAATCTGGAATCTTTCAACATGAGCTTCACATCTTGGCAAATACTGCAAACAAACACACTATAGATACCACTTGGATCACCCAAATCATAGTTCTTGAGTCTCAACTGGTAGAATTTTGATAATCCTACTTTCAGTCTTGACTGTTCATGCCTGTTACAGTTTATGCAGTGTCCCAGCACCAGTTGTTTTTGTTTATGAATTCTGGAATCATTTTCCTTGACAGAAAGGAAATCCTTGTTCCTAGGCAAACAGCAGCTTGTTTCATCTCTGTTGTTGAATTATATGATACCATCCACAATTTGTTCACTCAAAAAGGTTCATGTCTCGGATTGAGAGTTGCTAAAATACTAAATTGATTAATTCTTTTGATTTTCTCCCTAAATAGTTTCAGCCTACAAATACATTTTCAGTCCTTCAAATGTTCCAATGGGGGACTGATGGCCATAGTAGTCTAGTCCCCCTAAAACCCCCCAATACCAACCAACCAAATGCTCCAACTTTATGGAGGAAGTGGCAGAATTAGGATCTCACTGCTTGCGGTGCTGGTAGTGAATTACTCTTTGAATTGTATCATCATTTCACATTTAACATTTGTTTCATACTCTGCATTTTCTTCTACAATAGGTATGCATATTTCAGCTTACCTCAGACAATTGCTCAAACTTTTTCTGTGCATACGTTTTTACTCCCAGTCTCTTCTTATTCATTTGGGACTCGCTGAGAAATACTAAACTACGATTTAATGCATCTAAAGAAATTTTTGGGGCTACATATATGTGTGAATCATCTCAAGAGCTAAGCAGATTTGTGGTTTTCACTTGTGTTATAGTAATGTAATTGGGTCACCCACAGGCTCTGGTCTCCAAGTTAATTTTTTTCCACATTTATCAATTATCTTACATTCTGATGTTATTGCACTGAACACATCAACCATCCCCATTTGCACTCTTTAAAGATTTTTCTTCAATCAGTTGTGTCCATCTCCCTCACACTGGTTACAGCAATACACAATCTTTCCAAACTCTATCTTCGAGATAGATTTGTGTAATTTCAATACACAGATCATTTCACTGCATATATCAGTTTATGTGGAGCAGCCACTCTGCCACTCGGTACCTGATGACAAAGACTTGAAATATACACAATTTTCTATGTTGTCACTTACAGTTTTCAAGTAACCTTCTCATTTTCTTGGTGCACATAAGAATGCTTGATATTGGCCTGCCTATGTAATTTCCATACTGTGCATTGTTATAATGCCACCCTTTAACAATAAAGAAGTTTTTCAGTGCTTTGTGTCAGATTGTTGGAGTCTGAATACTATTTTTTTTTCTTTAATGCAACACATTGCTGTATGTAGAAGGGGTGGAACTTAAAATAGTGGTAACTATTTATTCACAACCAATACAAAAGTGTCAAACATTTGTGCCTGCTGCTGTCCTTCAAAGTAGTCATCAGCATTGTGTAGAGCCTGTTGCCAGTGATGTGGAAGGCATAGTATACCATTCACAGAGCCTATTCATTTGATGATGCAAATGGAGTACTTCCCAATCCTATCAACTGAACAGAGCAGCCACAGCTTGCGCTGTATGTGCCCACACATTATCATGCCACTGTTCTGTACGGCAATGCCGATTCTCTGCACAGTTCTTGAAGACCTTGATGACACTGTTGTGCTGTATGACCTATGGCACATTCAATCTTGATCCAACTCTGTTGTTCGTGTTTTGAAAACATAGTGACATCATTATGTTAGACTGCTCACTCACAAGTGACTGTGTTTCTCTCGATTCTGCACACGCCGGTGCCGTGGGATGGGTGGAGGTAAGGTAGGTATGTCAACAACGTCTGCTATCAGTGACAATAGTAGATTCCATTGAATAGTGTCTCCACAGCAGTGTTGCCACTATTTAAGTTCCCACTCTTGTATTAATTTACATCTCCTAATCCCATTGTCATCCCACCTTGATTTTTTACTATGTTGTATAGTGTAACATGAAGATGCAAATATATGTTTTTAAGGTAAATCTTAATTGTGTACATTCTTTGAATATTGCAAAATTGCATATCATTTAATAGCTTATTTAAAGATCTTTCCAAAGTTACCTGGTTCACTGTTCTGTCTCTATCAGAAGAGAAGTTACACGACCACTTGACTATCTCCAGTTGCTGTGACATGAATGAAGACCTCTAGTAGAAAATAACAATGAATGATTAAAAAAGGACTTACTCATCAAAAACTGTATGGGTGTTGTTATCACCCATTTCATCTTTCTCTTGTTTTGGAACTTCAGGACAAGCTGGCAATATTTCTTCATTTTCCAGTTTGAAATCTGGTAGAGTACTTTTGCTTGCCTTTATTCCTGAAAATATATAATTAAAAACTATATTTAATAATAAATAAACAGACACACACACACACACACACACACACACACACACACAAAGAAAGTAAGAACAAAGCTTATCTAAGAAAACAATGAAACTCAATACCTCATTTATCTATTATTTATTTTAATTGACTGTATAAAATCTAGTCAGAACAAAGTGAAATAAATGACAGTTAAAAATGAAATACTTACCAATATCCTCATCTGTCCCAAATTCAATTTTCTCCATCATTGATTTACTCAGTATATCATCATCACCATCATCATCATCATCTCCAAAACACACTTGGTCAATTTTTTGGGACCCAAGAATGCTGTCATCATCTATTTTTCTTTCAGCGGCAAGATCTTCTAAAAGCACAGCCAAATCTATATCTTGAGATGACACTGATTAAAACAAAAGAAGACTATGATGAAGTCAAAACAATGTGCCACAGAATATAGCTACACACAAATTTTAAACTAAAGAAATGTATGTAAAAATGAGTAAACTGTAAAGTGATCCGAATTGTGGAATTGTATTGAGTCTTTATAGTTAAACTTAATTGTTTTTTATTCAGCATATCATAGATCATCAGCGAAGCCATCAGTAAAACAAAAATATTATGAATAAGCTTGAAGCATAGAAAAGTTGATTGACATGAGCTCACAGAAAAAGCTTGTTGAGCTTAAAACATTAGGATCTGCCAAGAAGATAAAGAAGGTGACATGGGAATTATAGGGAGACATTAAGATTGTTTATAGACTACAAACCCTGTCCTACTACCTCTCAACTATTGCTACATTTTCATGTCCTTTGACTTTCATAACTACAGTATGGTTTCTGCACAAGTTGTAGACAAACCTTCGATTTCTGTACTTTATGCCTACTACAGAATTTTGAAGAATATATTCCAGTCAATAATATAAAAAGCTTTTCTTATAAATCTAAAAATAAAAACATAGGTTTGCATTAATTTTTCTTCAATCTATGTTCTCATGTAAGTCACTGATGCTTTGTGGGTTTCTTCATTTCTACATAACCAAAACTGATTTTTCCTAAAGTCTCCTACAATTTTATTCTATTCTCCTGTAAATAATCCATGTCAGTCTTTTGTAATTGTGACCCATGGGCTCCCATATTTTGTGGAAGTAGGTTGGGAAATAAAACTATATGAAATATCAAAATAACTGAAAGGTTTCCCTTTACCAAAGTCAAAGCTAATGTTATTGTGAGAACGGCAAGTCTTGATTCTGCATTGAAAGGCACAGGCACTTTAGCATAAATTAAATTACAAAGTGACTGGCTCCAAGCCGCTGCCAGTCTTATTTATTTCTTGTACTTAGTTTCATTTTCTGAATCGTCCTTACTAACTGACCAACATGAAAACTGTTCTAAAATCTCTAATCTTATAAGAATAATTATAGTGGATGAATTACACCTTAGAAATTCCTGTGAGGAGTAGAGAAACAACACAACTTGCAACTAAGGTCTTAAGATGTCAATGGACACAAACAAACTCAAAAACCTTTTTCAGGTGTCTTCTTAAAGAGCTTACTTCAGAATACACATACACAGACATTCCTATACACTATCCTGGTCAATTAACCGTATCAGCACTACAGTTTAAGTAGAGTGAGGGGATGTATCAGCTGGAGGGAGTGAAAGGAGAAAGTAAGTGAGGAGAGTGAGGGAGGGAGGGTGACATAGCTGGGAGGGAGGGTGACATAGCTGGGAGGGAGAGGTAGCAAACTCCTCCTCCTGGTCATTCATAATACCAACTTCTCTTAACCATGTACATTGAATCTTACATAATACACATTCTTGGAGCCCACAATTGTCATCCTAACCTCCACTAGCCGGTGTCACACTTCACTTATAACCCTTTCGTAATCCTCCCTACTTTACTTAGTCTGCATTCACACAGTCTTCTCCATGTGCTTTCAATTCCTCTGTTCTGCATTACCTTTCTCTGACCTCCATCTCATTTTGTACCATATGCAAAATACCCTGCTTACACCTAAGTGAGCTTACTAGTACTGTAATCCTCTCTGCTGCTCTTCCTGCTCCTCCTTCAAAATATTCAGCAATACTTCTCTCCAATCCTCCGTTATTCCCCCTTCCTTAGTGCCACCCACTTCACTCGACGGAACCCCTCCCTGCAATCAGGAGAGGAGGGAGGGGATAAAAACAATATGAGGAGGAGGACCAGGTTTTAACACCCCATTAAAAATGAGGTTATTAAAGACACAGCATAAGTGTGGGTTGAGTATTTAAGGACAGGGAAGGAAATCATCTGCATCCTTTAAAAGTCGCCATCATATCACTTGGTTTGAGCAATTTCGAGAAACCACAGAAAACTTACATCTGGTTAGTCAGATGTGGATTTGCTTTGTTGTGAGTCTGAATGTGAATACAGTGACTGTGTCAACTACTTTGCCACCTTACTTTTTCCCACCACAGTCAACCAGCAATGCTGGTTCGATTCAGTTGGCAGGGTCTACATAGCCGTCCGTCCGTCCGTCCGTGTGTGTGTGTGTGTGTGTGTGTGTGTGTGTGTGTGTGTGTGTGTGTGTGTGTGTGTATCAGTAACTCTGGAGAAGATAATATACAAAAGCTTGGCAACATTTTCAGTGTTGTTTACGTGTATATTGACAACCTAATCATAAGTTACTGTATTTATTAATGAACTACTTATGAAGTACTATGATAAGTCTGGGAAATATAGTCTCAATTGAGAGATATACATGAAGCTCAGTCATCCTCCAAAATTTTCATCCCTTCAGAAAAATAGGTTCTGTTACAACTCCATAAAAATACTCATTGACTGCAACTATTGCTTCCTTCTTTTATGAAAATTTCTTACCAGTAAACCAAAGCTTCATGTTAGAGAACAGGGAGACGTTACTTTGTGGATGAGAAAGCATTGAAAGATCACTTTCTTGTTTGCTGACTTTGGCCTTTTTTCAGTCAATGCAAGTTTCAATTGATCCAACAATGAAACATAATAGGTTCCAGTTATGGTTCTGAATTTTTCCAAGTAATCTATGAGGATTATATGTCCTTGTGAATCCCCCCCCCCCCCCGAAAAAAAAGACCTTACCAGCAGAAAAAAGGTACACTGTAATCTCTTCAGTACATTCCTCATTACCCTGTTTCCCTGCTTAGTACATCCATTTTTGGAAGTCCCAACCCCAATCGTCTTAAACCTATGTTAACACAACTTGTTTATACATTTTCCCTTCCTGCTTAGTGTGTTCAAATTTGGCAGTGTCAACAAAGTGTATTTCAGTGTTGGCAACATTTCAGAGCACAGGCTACATTAGAAATGAAAATGGTACTGTAGCTTGTATAGGTTGGCATTATCTCGGACGACTTGTGAACTATTAATAAATATCGATTGGCAGAAACAATGTAGTAGCGGCCATTATGAATGACAAACCTCGTGTAACTCAGGTGCTGGTTGTCTTTGTTCGTGTGTACAGTGTGTTTGCTCTTTTAGTTCTCTCAGTGTATAATTTTCTTTTTTATTTAGAAAACATTACCGATAGGACATAGATACTGGCAAGAAAATAGTGATGTAGTTCACCAATGAAGGAAAAAGGAACATTATTCAAGAATGTTGACAAAAATTCACCCCTGAAGCATGTCAAAATTGCACAGAAACTCAAAATTCCTCCATCGCCATTGAATACAATAGTGACCAAGTGAAAAATAACAGAAGCTGCTCGTGTGGGAGGAGGAAACTGCAAAAGAAAACGTGTACATGACAGCCAGTTTCCAGAACTGGAAAATGTTCTCCTGAAGTGGTTTAAACAAGAGCACCTCTGTGAGACTCGCACATTGGTTGAATCTACCAGTAACGAACCTAGCTGCTCTCCTCCGAACTGCTTCCATGTCTTCCTTTAAACTGATCTGCTGCGGGACCCAAACACTTGAGCAATACTCAAGACGTGGTCGTACAAGCATGTTATACACGGTCTCTTTTATAGATGAAGTACATCCTCCCAAAATTCTCACAATAAACCAAAGTCGGCTGTCCGCCTTACTCACAACTCTTCGTACATGTTTGTTGCATTTCATATCGCTATGCAATGTCATGCCTAGATATTTGAACAATAGGACTGTATCAAGAAGCTCACTACTAATGCTGTATTCGAACATTATGGGGTTATTTTTCTACATTTAAAGCTAGCTGCAATTCTTCACACCTACTAGAAATTATGTCCAAGTCATCCTGTATGCTATCACAGTCAATTAATCATGACACCCTCCCATAAATCACAGAATCATCAGCGAACAGCCGCAAATTACAAGTTTCTCTATCAATCAGATCATTTATATAGATAAAAATAATAGGAGTCCTATCACACTCCCCTGGGCACACCTGACAATACACTCATCTCTGATGAACACTCACCATCGAGAACAACATACTGCCAGTCACATATATGTGAATGCTCGAATCTTTGTTAGCAGTCTGCAGTGCAGCACCTTGTTAAATGCCTGTTTTGAAATTGAGAAAAACATGTCAAGATGTCATGTGAGAAAAGGGCAAGCTGAGTTTCACATGAACAGTTTCCTAAACCCGTGCTGATTCATAGAAAGAAGCTTTTCTGTCTCGAGGAAATTTACTACATTTTATAATTATGTGGGTCTGTTCTTTTACCTTTCTTATAAATGGGAGTCACCTGCACTTTTTTCCAATCACTAGGAACTTTGTGCTGAATTAAAGAATATATATATAATAAAAAAAGAAAGAAAGATAAGTAAGGGGTCAATGCCACAGAATACGCCCTGTAAAACCAAACTGGTATTTCATCCGGACCAAGATACTTATTTGTATTCAGCTCTCTCAGCTACTTCTCTACACCAGAAATACCTACTACTATGCCCTCCATTTGAGAGTTAGTGTATTGATCAAATGATGGTATGTTTGCATGGTCTCCTGTGTGAATTATTTCCATTTTCTTCCGTCTATAACTGTCTTGGAACTATCAACGAGTGACTGGATTGTGGCCTTTGACCCGCTTATCGACTTTAGTAGAACCAGAATTTCTTTGGGTTCTTGGAAAGCTCTTTTGCTAAGGTATGACTCTGGTAATTATTGTATACTTCACACATCAATCTTTTTATATGTGCATGAATCTCTACTAACTTTTGCCTGTCTTGATGTGCATATTCTTTATTGAACCAAGAGTGAAACAGCCTTTGTTTTCTCAGTAGCTTTCTAATATTATTATTATACCACGGTGGATCTTATACATCCTTAATCGACTTTATCAGTACATATTTCTCTAACACTTAATTTACAATGGATTTAAATCTAGTCATATTTGATCTGGGGAATAGGTGACCCTTCAGCACATCAATTGCCTCTCACCACTCCACTCTCTCCTGGCCTTGTGGCATGATCAATTAGCTTGTTGAATAATGCCACAGCCATTGGGAAACATTGGGACTGTCATTAAAGGGTGTATGTGGTCTGTACCCAGTTGATGGTACTTATTGGCTATTGTGGTGCCTTGCATGAGCTCCACTGGACCCGTGGATGCCCATATGAATGACTATAATTGAACTACCAACAGCCTGTCATTAAGGAACCTGGAAGACAATGGAACCACACACTCACATCAGCTTGTTGAAGAAGATATAGTGATTCATCAGAGCACACAATGCTCTGCCACTGCACCAACATCCAGCAACACTGGTCATTTGCCCATTTCATTTGTAGTTACCAACACCATGCTGTTAACATTGGCACATGCATTGGTTGCTGCTTGTGGAGGCGATTTGTTAGTAGTGCTTGATTTACTGTGTGTTAAATCACACTTTTACAACACCCGGCATTAAAGTCTGATGTTAGTTCAGCCACAGTTCATGTCACATTTTACCAGTCTGCCCAGCTTACGATGTCCAAAATCTATGATTAGGGGTGGCCACCCAACTCCTTGATGTTTTGATGTGGTTTCACCTTGGTTTTGTCACTTGTTGAAGAAACTTATGTGGTTGGTTTGTTTAGAGAAGAAGGGACCAAACCTTAAGGGTGAAGACACTCAAACACCCAACAAGAAAACACTGTATTTTCAATTGCAATTTTGACTCACGGTCCACTTCAAACAGCTGACAACAATTAACTGTATCCAGTACATTGTTTTAATTCTGTATACAATTCTTTAAATAATCAAGCATAACAACCATGAAAGGGTAACAAAATAAAATGTTATAGTTAATTGAAAGAAAAAAAGTTTCATTCTCTCAAGGAAATTTATCAGACCACCTTTGTAGAATATGGACAAAGTTAATTATTACTATTGTAATGAGGATAAGTTATAACTAGGGACAGGAAAAAGTCATTTTAATGATAATGCAACGAATAATGCAAATTCGTCAGTTTTTAAGGAAATAATGCGAATTTGTCATTTTTTCTTCTTCAAAATAACGCAAAATCAGCAGTTTCCAACGAAATTATTCTGTATATGTGTAAGAAATGCCACAAGTCTAATGAAGTCAGTGACATATTTTATGTAGAAATGTTCCATATACAAATGTGGAGGCTATTTTATTATTTTGTAATACATACTGTAATAATACAGTGCCACATATTGTTAGATGTGCATATTGACAGTAATATGATTTCCAATTGGTAAATGTTGACAAGCTTATTTCTCTTTCTGTGTTAAGTAATGAAAATATTATGGTAATTAATATTGCTATGACTGTTTTCAAATTTCGATGGATATATTCGCCAAAATGTTTCTAGCATTTTTAAACTGTTTCATACTATTTTCTGTGATCGAACGCTGACCTGGCAGTTTGTAAGTTCAACGTACTGCAAATGCGCAGCTTTGACTGACCTTAAGCCGCAGGATAAGGGCTGACGGAACTGTGTTCAAACACGGCCTTTGAGAAATCATTGAAGCTGAAGCAAGAGGGGGCAGGGAGGAGGAAGAATTTGTGTCCCAGTTGGGTAAAGTCATAGATTCAGCACTGAAAAACAGCTGAAAATGAGCCTTACTACCATTTGTATGCGTGCCAAAAAATAAGAGAAGGTTAAAAGAAATGTTTTTGTGATAAAAGTCTGTAAACAAAATTTAGAACTCAAACGTGTACAAAAACGTATATTATAAACTTAATTTCGAAGCCATTAAAAATATTTAGAAAATTAAATTTTGTTACTTTTAACCTCGAGTTAAATATCTTTTCTATGTGTTTATAAATATTTTGTTCCTGAGAAACACTTTAAAATATGTGAATCTTCAAGTTTTGTTGGCGATTTTAATATAAAATTTTCTCTTGTATTTGTAGCCAAGACTTTTTATTTATTCACTATACAGTTGGAACGACAAAGACTTTTCTTTAGCCTACATTAAAATATATTATTCTATTTTTCACTATTGTTCTGTAAGAAATTGCGACAACATAACAGAAATATTTAAGGTAGTGAGAAAAGTCCTACGTCAAAAACATTTTGCGGACCTGAAAACAAAAAAGGTAAGTTGCTGGATACAATCATTGGTAATTAACTTTTTTCATGGTATTTAAAATACTCCGTGTAAAAAAAAAGAAAAAAAAAAAAAGATATTTAGATGCTTATTTCCATCAATATTTTTTTTTTAAAATAATTTTTCAACATCTATATCAAATTTGAACCACCGTATCTCAGGAACATCATCATTTTCAACATACCATTGAAAAATTGTTAAATATGACTAAAATATAGTACCAAAAATTGAAAAAGATTACCAGAAAATAACACTGAAAAGTGTAAAAAATAACATTATTAATCAACATTTCGTGACATGTCCATGACTGTACCATATAGGTTGGTTGGTTGGTTGGATGTTTAAGGGGGACCAAACTGCAACGGTCATCAGTCCCCCATTTCACAGTGGGCATAAAAGTGACAGGATCAGAGGTAAAGTGTAAAGTGGGAGAGGAATCCCACTGAGTCCTTAAAACATCTAAAACGACAACAAACAGAACGAAAGGAGACCTTCACACAATACAGCTCATAACAAGGAAGCCGATGTCTGTGGCTGACCGACCATAAAAATAAAATAGGAAAAGTCAACCACTCGGCAGTACAAGGTAATCTCTAGTTAGAGAGAATGATATAAACCCCCCGCTCGAATAAAACGTAAAACGGAATCTGCCATTGTAGCATCGTTACCTAAAACTTCTGATAAAAGAGCAGGGAGATTAAAATTTCTCCGCAAGGCGGCTAAAACAGGGCCGCCCAACAATATGTGGACAACTGTCAAATTGGAGCCACACCGACATTGGGGCGGGTCCTCACCCCGAAGGAGATATCCATGGGTGAGCCACGTGTGCCCAATGCGGAGGCGACACAAAACCACCGAGTCCCGGTGAGAGCCACGTATTGAGGAGCGCCACGCAGCCGTAGTCTCCTTGACAACCCGAAGCTTGTTGGGCGTGCTCAGGTTGCGCCATTCAGCATCCCAAAGCTGATGTACCCGACAGTGCAACAAGGTACGGATATCTGAAGCTGGGAGGCCGATCTCTAAGATAGAGGCATTAACCGCCTGTTTGGCAAGCCCATCGGCACGTTCGTTGCCTGGGATGCCAACGTGACCCGGAGACCAAAGGAACACCACTGATCTGCCAGACTGAGCAAGGGCAAAAACAGCCACTCGGATGGCCATCACCAATGGCGAACGTGGGTAACATTGCTCCAGAGCGCGTAAGCTGCTCAGGGAGTCACTACAAAGAAGGAAAGACTCACCTGAGCAGGAACGCATATGCTCGAGAGCACGGAAGATGGCCACCAGTTCTGCAGTATGAACACTGCAGCCTTCTGGCAGAGACAGCTGCTCAACGTGGTCGCCATGGACGTAGGCAAGGCCAATGCGGGCGTTCACCATCGAGCCGTCCGTATAAACTATGTCGTAGCCAGGGTGCTCAGCAACGACAGCAAGAAACTGGCGACGGAGAGCCTCAGGGGGGAAGCGAGTCCTTGCGCCCGTGGGCCAAGTCTAAACGAAGACACGGCCGTGGCAGGCACCATGGAGGTGTGTGTGAATGGGCCCGAAATGGAGGTGGGAGAGGATAGGACTCAAGCTCCCCCAGGAGGGACTGCACGCGGACGGCTATTGTGTCTCCTGACCTGGGGCGCTGCTGCTGGTGACGAACAGCCGCAGTAGAAAAAAGTAGGCAGTAGTTAGGATGTCCTTTTGAACTATAGACGCGGGCTGCATACGCTGTCAACAGTTGCTGGCGGCGGACCCGTAGCGGGGGGACCCCGGCCTCCGCTAGAAGACTGGCCACAGGGCTGGTTCGGAAGGCTCCCGTGGCAATTCGAACCCCACAGTGGTGAATAGGGTCCAATAAATAAGCACAACGCTGAAGGTGCTGCAGAGCCATAAGCGAGGCATCCATAATCTATGCGCGATTGCACCAAGGCCGTATAGAGCCGCAGCAGGGTGGAGCGGTCAGCCCAAACTCCCGTTTCAGATAACAAATATGAGGGAGCCAGGTCAGTCGGGCATCAAAGATCAGGCCTAGGAATCGGTGGGTGTCCACAACAGGAAGCAGTTGGCCGTCAAGATAGAGTTCAGGGTGGGGGTGCACCGTCCGACGCCGACAGAAGTGCATCACACATGTTTTGCCAGCGGAAAACTGGAAGCCATGATGCTAGGCCCACATGTGAGCCTGGCGGATGGTCGCCTGGAGTCGGCGTTGAGCAGCACTTGTTGTAGCAAAAATCATCGGCGTACAGGGAAGGAGACACCGATGACCCCACAGCTGCAGCCAGGCCATTAATGGCCACCAAAAAAGGTGAGACACTCAGCACAGACCCCTGTGGGACCCCATTTTCTTGGACGTGGGGCGAACTATGGGCAACACCGACTCGGACCCAAAACGTGCGGAGTCGGAGGAAATTTGCAATAAAGATGGGAAGTGACCCCCGAAGGCCCCACTCGTGCAGTGTAGCGAGGATGTGATGCCGCCATGTGGTATCGTAGGCCTTCTGAAGGTCGAAGTAAACCGCAATGAGGTGCTGACGACGGGAAAAAGCTGTTCGAACCGCTGACTCCAGGCACACCAGATTATCTGTCGTAGAATGACCATGGCGAAATCCACCCTGCGATGGCGCCAGAAGGCCCCGTGACTCGAGCACCCAAGTCAAGCGATGTGCGACCATGCGTTCGAGCAACTTGCATAGAACATTCGTCAGGCAGATGGGACGATAACTGTCAACCTCCAGTGGGTCCCTGCCAGGCTTCAGCACCGGTATGACGACGGCTTCCCGCCACTGGGACGGAAACTCGCCACCACCCCAAATGCGGTTGAATATCTCTAGGACATGGCGCTGAGAATCCCGCGAGAGGTGTTTCAGCATCTGTGCATGGACACGGTCGGGACCGGGAGCCGTATCTGGGCAATTGGCCAAGGCACTAAGCAGCTCACTTTCGGTAAATGGGGCGTTGTAGGACTCCCGACGGCGCGTCGCAAAGGAGAGGCGCTGTCGCTCCTCACGCTCCATGCGGGAGCAAAATGCTGCACTGTATTTAGCAGATGCAGAGCACCTAGTGAAGTGATCAGCAAGATGTTCAGCGATCACACTCGGGTCTGTACACACAGCCCCATGGATAGAAAGACCAGGGACGCCAATGGGAGTCTGGTGGCCATAGAGGTGCCTGATCTTAGTCCACACCTGAGATGGAGAGACACGAGAACCTAAGGTCGAAACATACCTCTCCCAACATTCTTGTTTGGCTCGTTTGATAAGTTGCCGAGCCTTGGCACGAAGTCGCTTGAAAGCAATGAGGTTGGCCACTGATGGGTGCCGTTTATGACGCTGAAGAGCTCGCCTACGTTACCTGATTGCGGCAGCTATTTCTGGCGACCACCAGGGCACGGACCTCTGCCGGGACGATCCAGAAGAAGACGGGATTGCAGACTGAGCTGCAGAGACAATGACGTCTGTTAAATTGTCGACCACCACATCAATGTTAGTGTCCAGCAAAGATCGAACAGTGGCAGCAGTCGTAAACACATCCCAGTCAGCTTTGTTAAGAGCCCAACGGGGCAAACGGCTAGGGCAATGACGCTGGGGCAGTGACAAAAAAATCGGAAAGTGGTCACTGCCACACAAGTCGTCATGCACTCTCCAATGAAGAGATGGTACGAGGCCAGGGCTGCAAATAGAGAGGTCGATGGCCGAGTAGGTGCTGTGTGCCACACTGAAATGCGTGGGAGCACCTGTGTTTAAAATACAAAGGTCGAGCTGGAAGACAAGATTTTCAACCTCCCTACCTCGGCCAGTAGTCATGTTGCCACCCCACAAAGGGTTGTGGGCGTTGAAATCGCCCATGATGAGGAAAGGTGGGGGGAGCTGAGCAATCAGTGCAGCTAACACTTGGCAGGGGACTGCACCATCAGGTGGAAGATAAACACTGCAGGCGGTTATAGCTAGTGGTGTCCTGATCCGAACAGCCACTGCCTCCAAAAGTGTTTGAAGAGGCACAGCTTTACTGTAGACAGAGTTGATGACATGAATGGAGACGCCACCAGATGCTCTGTCATATGCAGGACGATTGGTGTAAAACCCACGATAGCCACGAAGGGCTGGGGTTCGCGTTGCCGGAAGCCAGGTTTCCTGGAGGGCAACGCACAGTACATGAGAAGAGCTTAAAAGTTGTTTCAACTCTGCTAGGTGGGAAAAATAACCGCTGCAATTCCATTGGAGGAAAGTGCTGCCTAAGGACTGGGGAGGCATGAAAGTGATTAAGAGACGCGGTGCGCCTCAGTGTCACTTGCCGCCACCCGCTGAGGGTCTGTGGTGTCCATATCCATTGCGTCTAGGGTGTCTATAAGAGCAAGGTCCTCTTTAGATGCAAGGATTTCGACCTCATTGTCTGAGTCAGAACTGGTAGCGGACGGCATCGAGGAAGCCGCCTTTGCCGCCAGCTCTTTCTCCTGAGGGACATCCTTTTTTCTCGCCCGCTCCCGCTTGGGTTTGGGCTTCGGTGCTTGAGTTGGCTTCCCAGAAGTGGCGTCGGATGTCGACGCAGATGGGGAGGCCCGGCTACCAGCAGGTACCTGGACTTTGAGCCACTGGCTGACTTTTGGCTGCGACGAAACTGGCGTTTCGGAGACTTCAAGAGACCCTTTCCGTGCAGCTATAGGTCGACTGACATCCAGGGTGTCAGACACAGTGGGAACTGCAGGAGGTGGTGGAAGGGGCTCGTCAGGCCCTTTCCCTGAAGGAAGAGCCGGAGAAGGAAGACATTTCTCCGGCAGAGGGACGGGGTTCAAAGACCCCGTTAAAGGGGGAGGCAAAAGCCTCGCAGAAGAAGGTGCGCCCCCTGGCGTCTGGGGAGCGGAGATTAACTGATGGCCCAAAGGGCCCACAGAAGGTGTGATAGGGGGTCGGGAAACCACCCTCGATGGAGGTGATGACACTGTGGCAGCAGCATATGTAGTAACCATGGATACCAGGTGGAGTTTCTCATACTTGCGGCGGGCCTCAGAGTAAGTTACGCGATCGAGGGTCTTATATTCTACGATCTTGCGCTCCCTTTGGAAAGCGGGACAGTCCGGTGAGCAAGGCGAGTGATGGCCGCTGCAGTTGACACAAGAAGGTGGTGGAGTACAAGGTGCATCTGGGTGTACGGGACGGCCACAGTCACGACAAATAGGGGCTGCGTCGCAACGGGAAGACATGTGTCCAAACCGCCAGCACTTGAAACAGCGCATGGGTGGAGGGATGTACGGTCGGACATCACATCTGTATACCATCACCTTGACCTTCTCGGGCAAGGTATCGCCGTCAAAGGCCAAGATGAAGGCCCCAGTTGCCACCCTATTGTCTTTTGGACCCCGAAAGACATGGCGGACAAAATGGACACCGCGTCGTTGCAGGTTTTCGCGCAACTCCTCATCGGACTGCAGCAAGAGGTCACGGTGAAAAATGACTCCCTGCACCAGATTCAAAGTTTTATGTGCCGTTACAGAGACAGGCACGTCGCCAAGCTTAGTGCACATGAGCAGAGCACGGGACTGTGCAGGGGACTCTGCCTGTATAAGAATAGATCCGTCTCGCATCTTAGAAATTCCCGCAACCTCACCAAATTTGTCCTCAATATGTTCAACAAAGAACATGGGCTTAGTTGCCTGGAAGGATCCCCCATCTGTCCTAGTACAGACCAGAAATTTCGGGACATATGACTCATTCTGTCGACCCCCACGTTCCCGCCAAGAAGTAGTCAGGGAAGGAAACGAGGAGGGATCATAAGTAGCTGCATTGTACTTTCCACGCTTAGAGACACCTGTTGCGCCAGGATTTTGATGGTTGGATTTGTTTTGCTTCATCGCGAATCATCCGCCACGATGCCACCCACTCCGAACAGGGGCTCTCCTCATGGGCGCCACCCAGCCACAGCAACGTCACCTGGCAGGATGACTGTTGCCGGGAGTCCTGATGCTCCACGGCGACAAGCATCTACTCCTAGGCCTGCATGAGGAGCTTACAGCTCTGGCATCGGTAGAGTGATCCCTGCGTTGTCAGGGGGCTACAACCAAGAGGGTACATGACAGCCCCACCACAACGGACTGGCTACCGTGCTGGCTTTCTGGTGCTATGTAAACCATCATAAAAGAGGGTGCTGGGATATCAGTGCACAATGGACGCGACTTGCATGGAAAAAGAAATGTCATGCCCGATGGCAGAACGGAAGCCGCAGTCGCAAGTCCATTCCATGATGGGTGCATAAGATGGCATGGCACGAGAATTACATGTTGCACCACGTAAGGTGTCCTTCCCCAAATGGTTCGCTCTTCTGAAAAATTTTGAAAAATGGAGGGTCAAACCCACATAGGGGACCACAGATGGAAAACCGAAAAGTATGAAGACTCCTTTTAGTCGCCTCTTACGACAGGCAGGAATACCGCGGGCCTATTCTTACCCCTGAACCCGCAGGGGGGTACCATATAGGTTAGGGGTATATAATAATAATAATAATAATAATAATAATAATAATAAGCTGTCTTTAGGCACAATAATTTTATTGTTTTTATTGTCCAATGCATTTTGGAGCTATAACTCTATTTTTGAGGACTTTATTACTGTATTTCTGTGTTACATCTGCTTCAGTTTTTCAGCCAACGGTAGAAGAACAAAACAGTTCTTAGTTTTTGGTGAGAAAGTTGCCGCAGGCATTAATGCAACGATCTTATAATAAACATACAGTGAAGTATCGTGAAGTGTTACCTGCATTTGTCAAGATGAAATTACCTCCTGCATTGGTGAAATAACTTACACATTTGTGCACGTTTTCGCAACTGGCATGTTTATGCCGGTACTGTATACATCAAATTCATTATGTCAAAGTTACGGAGTATTGAAGCTATAGTTATAATCATTTGTTTTGATTAAGAAAGTAGATTAACAAAATAAATAAACAACATTTATAAGATGACAGAGAGTCAGTAATTTTTCAGAAAGTAATCTGTTGTGTTCATTGTCAGTCTGTACATTCAGCATGTCAGTGGGTTGGATGATTTGTTGTTTGTGTATTTCTAGTGCCTCTAATATAATAAGTTTGGCACCTGATGGTTATCTACGGCAGATTGTTAGGTCTTTGTTGATGTTTGGGAGGCTGTGTTTGCTCTCATGGAGGTGAGTTGTTACTGCAGATTTGTGATGCACTTGTAGGCATACAGCTCACATGTGTTCATTATATCGTATGGCAAATGAGCTGCCTGTCCTGCCTATGTAAAAACTGGGACAGAGTCTGGGTATTTGATCTTGTAAACACCTGGTTGTTTATGTTTGTCAGGTTTGTTGTAACTGTGAGGAAGGACATGTTTTATCTTGTTGTTAGTGTAATAGCTAATTTTGATACCATATTTTTTGAATTGATTGGCAATTTTAGAAGATGCTTTTCCAATGAAAGAAATACTAGAATATTTTGTGGTTTTGGTGTCTGTTGGTAGCAAGTGTGTTGTTTCATTTCTATTTTGGTTTTTTCTCATGTTATGAAGGAGGTGATCGATTGTGGATGGTGGATATCCATTATTAGTGGCTATCTGTTTGATTAAAACAATTTCAGTAGCAAGATCATGTTGTGCCATTGAGATGTTCACTGCTCTATTAACCATACTTCTGTATACTGCTAGTTTTTGTGGAGGGATGGAAAGAGCTGTTCTGGATAGTACTTTCAGTAGCTGTTTTCTTTCTGTGGACTGTGAAGGTGTGTCTGTTAACAATAAAGGCAAAAAATAACACCAATTTTTTCTTGTCACTAGTTATAACTCACCATAAAGATGAACACTGAGCAGAAAAAACAGTCAAGTGTATGTGAATTGTGCTTAAGTGAATGTGTGTGTGCGCTCTCTTTTCCTGATGAAGGCTGTGGCCAAAAATCCAAGTTGAGTGACTGTGATTGTTTTGTCTACGTGCCTGTCACCAACTTAGGAATTGTCTTTATGATGAGTTGCAATATATTACTCATTAAATTATTGATATTCCAAACAGCACTTTCCATTGTTAAGTTAATGATTACTTACACAAAATCTCTGAGGTGCTAGTGGTAGACTGAGCACTGCCAGAAGATGGTAAATTGACTAACATGGCATCTTTAAAAATGTTTGTACTGTCAGCAGAAGACCTTTCTTGACTGCCATGTATCAAGGCTCCTGCACTTGTTGGCAACAAAGATGGGTCTGCATGGTTTACAATGAATGACGCATTCAGTAAATTCACACCATCTGGTGTTTCTGCAGGATACACGTATGGTTTTTCTTCATTTGCATTTCGACTTTCCTCATGTCCGCTGCCACCCTAGAAAAATAATAAATAACTAAAAACAAATGAAACTCATAATAATGTTTACTTCACAATCACTGTTTGCATAACACACTCCCCATATATCAAACCTAAGATCTGGATGGATGTATCGATAGAGAGAGAGAGAGGGGGGGGGGGAGGGAGGAGAACAGCAGATAAAAGAAGAAAAATAGCAAGAAACATTGCAAAAAATGGAATGTATACAATAGGTATAAAAAAAAGTGAAGGTCAATAGATATTTGGTGCCGATACACAGTAGTAGTGATTTTTTAGGGTAATAACCTGTTGGATAATAATTGCCCTAACATAAAGTAAATTAAGAAGGTGCGGTTAAAATCTGAGGAACTGAAACAACAAGCTCTAAAACTGAACAGGATTAACCAACACTGCAGTCACTGTTGTAATGCAGAAATAGATCAATTCATCTGACTTTTTAAAAGGGAAAGAGCATTGATTTTCAGGACAACAGTGGGAGTGTTTCCAAAATGGCTCCATTTGTTAACGGTTTGCATGCGGCTGTCATTAAAGAATACTGTGCATAGAAAAATAGCATTATCCAAAACCAGTGCCAAGGAAACTATATTGCACCATGTGTCACAGGTGACAGGGGCGAACAATGGCTGCAGTAACACATACAGGTGAATAGATGTGTAACTGTTGAGCAATTAATGTCCCAGATGAACCAAGGGGCCAAAGTCTCTCCTGAATGACTGCACATTTGGGCATATGCAGCAGGAACCTGGTTCATGCAGACACACTGACTGCTTTTCATCACAAATGAAGGCTGCAATTTGCATGGATGACATTACTGCAGCTGGATGTCTGCTAAGTAGTGACAGGTGACTTTTTTGGATGAATTATGTTTATGCTCCACTGGACAAAATCATGTGGTGTGTGTATAGTATGAAACATCTGAAACTGCCAGCACCAATTGTTGGAAGGGATCATTATGACCTGAAGAATTTTTTTGTGGCATGCATTGGGCTATTTCATAGTCTGAAAGATCATCACAAATATGCATCTATCATTGGCGAAATGTCCACTCATACATGGAGTTCATTTTTCCTTGGCCTGATGGCATCTACTATCAGCTCAATGCAATGTGTAATTTGTACAACCTCTATCAACATGCTCGTGTCATGGACTCTCAACCTAGAGCAGCTGGCTACATCACTCAATAATAATTGGTGACGCAGTGACTCTACAGAACAATAAAATCTTGCTTCCAATATTTTCAGTCAATTAAAATCATGTTTACTGACAATTATTTCTGAAATGTTCTTATCAAAAAAATGTTCAAATGTTTGTATAGCTTATGGGACTTAACTACGGGGTCATCAGTCCCTAAACTTACAAACTACTTATGAACTAACTAATACTAAGGACGGCACAAATATCCATGCCCGAGGGGGGATTCGAACCCCCGACCGTAGTGGCCGCGCAGACCGTGACTGGAGTGCCTCAGTCCCCTCGGCCACCATGGCCGGCTGTTCTTATGGCATGAGAAAACTATGTGTCAGGGAATACCAGTTTTAACCATATTGAGCACCTTTTGATACTTATTATGGCTGGAAAGTGTAACTTTGACACTATGACTGACAACTCATTTACCCCTCACTTTTAGTCACTGAGCATCCAAAACGCAATTGGTTTTTCTTGTCATGTACATGGTGGGTAAATGCTCATAATGGGAAATTGGTATGGAACAGTTCAGGAATTGAAAGCCCCCTTGAAACCTACATCAGTTGGTTAATTTCTCTGGATTCCTAGGAACAAGGAAAGGAGTTGCCCTGGATATCCTAGATAATCCAGTCTGTCAGGTACACCAGTGCAATGGCAGGAAAGGCCTTTGCAAACCATAATAGATGAATTTCTTGCCACAATGCTAGCTCATATACTCCTTCACTTCCAAGATAGCAAATAATTTTACATGGTAGCTAACACCACTGAACAGCTGATAAACTTTCACTGCTTACATCCTTCAATGAAAACATCAATAAAAACTGGATTTCAGTTTAAAATCCCATAAAATTTATTAAAAATAATGAGAGGTAGTCCTACAGGACTTCAGGCATGCCATCAATCCTTAAATTTCCCCAGGACTATTCTGTCTCTATGTTTAACCTTAATTTCATCAACATGAAAGATGCTTTCTTGCACAGATCACAAAAGACCTTGTTGCCCACATAAATGAGTCAAAACAAACATTTCAGTAGTGGCAAGGCTAAATTGATGGTTGCTGGTGCTGTAAGATGCAGACACCTCCGTCACCATGCCCTGGGCCCAAGGTGGGGATGGAGTCCGAGCCACAATCACCGGTCCTGCCATATGGGTTGTCAGGGGAAGGATGTCGACACTGCCCCCGCCTCAAGTACTTGAGGCCCTACGCAATGGTGTCAGCCTGCCACCTCAGTCAGAGGCCGGCAGATGATGCCGCCGTGGACATCTATCGAATCCAATCTTCCCCAAGAGGAAAGAAATGCTGTAAGATGCAGACGCAAGTGAAGCTGAGCTATTACGTCACACATTGGCCACAAGAATGCGCCGCGGGTTACTGAGGCAAACGGCAGCGCTCACACATGCGATCTATTGACATAAACAATGCCGGATTTGCATGTGCGCCTCATTGTGTTGTTGACTAGGTATAAGCTTACCTTGCGGGTTTTCACACAGCTGGTGCACGCCTGTGCTACGATTGTATTTGTGTATGTGTTAGTGAATAAAACATTGGCGACGATGCGGTATTGTTTTCCACACGTTTTTTATTCTGAAGTGGTTGTTCATCTTCACACAATGACTACTGGTGCTTCTGATGATATTCTGTGACGCCTTGTTGAACAACAAGAGATTTTTGCGATTCACGCTCAAAACCAGGTATTGCAAACCTTTGCTTCAGGCCTTGTCTAGTGGGCCGCACTCTCCGACCATCTCACAGGTTGTTTTCGTCCCACACACCCCCCCTGACGCATCCGCCACCTTTTCTGGTGTACAACGAGTTCGTAGAAGAGTGGGACGCCTATGAAAAATGGTTAAGACAACATTTTCACGCCTTTGGTTGGTCTGATTTCACCTTGTGTCATGCGATATTCCTGTCGTGGCTGTCGCCTTGTATTTATCAGCTCCTTTGCCAACTTGTGCTCTTGCAGGATCCTTCGCCGCTGTCTTTCGATCAAATGTGTGACCTCTTTGGACAATATTACCACAAAGGGACTCACGTGATAGCTGCCCGTGTTGAGTTTTATCGCTGTAGGAAGCAGACATAGCAGTCCTATCGGGCACGGGCCACGGAACTCCACGGCTTAAGCTGTCATTGCCATTTTGTAACTGATGTGCATAAAGAATCGTATGCTAATCAAATGGTCCACCACACTATTATTCGTCTCGCCCCCAATTGCGAAATTTGCGAGCAAGCTCTGCTGTGTGAGAATCCTTCTCTTTACGAGGTACTTAATATTATGCAGTCTTTTGAGGTCTCGTGGGTGGTGGACAACCAAATTGAGGGTTGGTGTGAGGTGACGGGAATTCACCCCACTTCTTCTCCCATGTTACAATCCAGGTTGCGCAGGGATGACATTGTTGCCGGTAGTTCATGCACAACTGCAGCAACCAGGGCAATCAGGCCATTTCAATGCACTGAAAACTCAGGCCAGGTGGTGTGCAATCACGCAACTGGTCAATGCTTCCTTCTTGTCCCTCCTGTTTTGATTATTATTATAGACCTGATTGCCCCAAGTGGTTGGCCACTTGTCATCAGTGCTATAAAAAGGGTCACATTGCTTCTGTTTGTGCCTTCAAAACGATTCCGACACCGACATGGACGTCAATTGTGTCTCAGCGATTTCTGTTGCACCCAATAAGCTCTTTATTGACATTACAGTTTTCCACATAAGTTTGCGTATGCAAGTGGACACAAGTGCGGCTGTCACATTATTAAACTCACAGACATATCTGGATCTGGGTTCTCCCTCTCTCTTACCGGTGTCATGGAAATTGGTCAGTTAGAATAAAAAAATATTCCGATTCTGGGACAGTTCTCGGCCCCAGTTACATACAGATGTGTCAGTTGTAGGTTCACTTTTCTTGTTGTAAACAACGCTCATATGGACAACTTGTTTGGTCTCGACAGTCTTCGGGTTTTTGGTTTCACTATTTCTGATGGAGTTAACATTGTCTCTGATCAAGTGCCTTATCCACAACTCTACTCTCTATGTGCCGAATTTTCAGCGCTGTTTTCTGCGGAGTTGGGTTGTGTTAATAATTTCCAAGCCCACATCACTATGAAGCCTTCCGACAGACCCCGTTTTTCTCGTGCTCAGCTAGTTCCAATCGCACTCCAGGACCAAGTCAAAGTGGTGTTGGACTGATTGGAGGAAGCCAGGGTGGTAAAACGAATTCCATCAAGTGAATGGGCAACTCCCATGGTCATTGTAAAGAAACAGTCTGGGCAATTGTGCCTTTAAGGCAATTTCAATCTATCATTGACACTTATCGATTACCATGCTCTTATGTGCTTCTTGCAAAATTGGCAGGTGGACAGTACTTCTCCAAGATAGACCTCTCAGAAGCATATTGCAAGTCCTCCTCGAAGCTGACTCTCAATGTCTCTTGGTCCTTAACACGCCCTCTGGGTTGTACCAATATTTGAGGTTGCCGTTCGGGGCGGCCAGCACTCCAGCAATCTTTCAGCGCTTCCTCAAACAACTCTCACTATCGGTGCCTGGGTGAGTTTATTATCTCGACGATATAGTAATGTCTGGCCCTTCAGCTGACGAACATTTATGCAACTTACATGCACTTTTCACAGTATTGCAGGCAGCAGAGTTGACATGCAATCTGATGAAATGCCATTTTTTCAGCCTTCTAATCACTTTTCTGGGGTTTGAGGTTTCAAGTGAGGGCAGCAAGCCCCTATGTCAGAATGTGTCCCCCATGGTGTCTCTGCCTTGGCCAACATCAGTCAAGGACCTTTAAGTGTTTTTAGGAAAGGTCGCTTGTTGTCATAAATTCTTGATGGAGGCTTTGACTACTGCAAAACCTCTGCATGAACTGCTGCACAAAGGGACTTTGTTCCATTGGTCATCGGCTTGTGAAAAAGCATTTTGCACATTAAAGGAGTTGCTTCAATGGTTCCCTGCCTCGTAACCTATCAATCTGGCTTCCCACTCATCTTAGGGACAGATGCCTCCAAACATGAGATTGGAGCAGTGCTTGCTCATAAATATCCAGATGGATCTGAGCACCCAATTGCTTTCGCCTCGAAGATGCTCACTCTGGCCCAAACCAGATAGTCCCAAAGTCATGTCTTTTTGTATGGCGTAAAATGTAATCTCATAACTGATCACAAATAATTGGTTTCCCTCTTTCATCCTTCAGCATCACTACCCGACAAAGCCGCTCACCGTCTTCATCGTTGGGCGCTGTTCTAATCTCGCTATAACTATGCAATACACTTTCGCCCTACATCCAGACATGCAAACACAGATGCACCCTCCCACCTTCCGGCTGGTCCGGACCCAGAGTTTGCAGACCCAGTCCTCCGCAAGGTGATCCATTTTGTACAATACGGCTGGCCTGAGACCCTACTGACACAGGCATCTGACCCCCTAAGGAACTACTATGCATTTCAACACCATTTTTCTGTTGTGGATGTCATGCTTCTCCCTGATACAGAGGAGTCCTCTCCTTGATACTGAGGAGTCCTCTCCTCGGGTTGTAATCCCATTGGCTCTCCACACAGAGGTTCTGAATCTGCTCCACGTCAATCATTGGGGGTATCTCATACTAAGGGTGTGGCCCACCGTCATGTGTTTTGGCCAGTGAGGTGTCTCGTATGGTTACCTCTTGCTCGCTCTGAGCACAACACCGAGCCTCTCCGCGAGCAACATTTGTCCTGTGGCCTCAACCATCGCTGACCTGGGATTGCCTGCACATTGATTTTGCCAGCCCCTTCCTTAATACCTATTGGTTACTTGTCATTGATGCCTTTCATAGGGTCCCGTATGTTGTCCGTTGCCTGTCAACCACGGCCACTGTTACAGCTCTGTGACACATTTTCTCGACTGAAGGCATCCCCACCACACGAATTCGCCTCCTTCTGCAATGCCCAGGGTATCTGCCATGTCCTCACCTCCCCCCCCCCTTTTTTGCATCCACAGTCGAATGGGGAGGCTGAAAGATTTGGTCGCACCTTCAAGACCCAGTTGAAAAAGTATGTCGCTCAGTACCCTTCAGATGTTGCTCTCGACCCATTTTTCTCATTCTATCAGTTCATGCCATTCTGCGACAAGAGTCCGGCAGAGCTCCTCCGTGGCCAACAGCCCCTGACTCTGCTCCATCTCTTTACATCCGAGCCAGGGACATTCGTCCATGCCTCCGTCCCCTCGCTTCTGACCAGGACTGGTTGTCTGTGCACGAAGGTTTGGCCGTCAGCAGAAATGGATACCTGACATTGTCATCAGATGCTGCGGCCGCCGTCTCTTTGACATACGCAAAGAAGAAGGCATCTGTGCACATCATGTGGCAAACAGCGGGAGAGCCCCATCACCCGACAGAGGCTCCTGCACCAGTCTGCTCCACTAACCAGTCCACACGTTGAAGAGGGGTTCCTGCCGCTAGCTGCAAGTTATCCACCTCAGCTAGGGGCTGAACCAGCTTCCTCCTGTGGGGGACCTATACTGTCGTGGGTACAGTCACCACACACAAGGTATCCGTCTCCTCCTGCCACACCACTATCTTCGGGGCCCCCGTCCCCAAGCCCTGGGCTCAAAGTGGAGATGGAGTCCGAGCCACAATCACCAGTCCTGCCATATGGGTTGTCGGGGGAAGGATGCTGACGCTGCACCCACCCCAAGTACTTCAGGCCCTATGCAATGGTGCCAGCCTGCCACCACCTCAGAGGCCAGTGGATAATGATGCCACGAACATCTCTCGAATCTGATCTTCCCCAGAGGGGGGAAGGAATGCTGTTAGATGCAGACACAAGCGAAGCTGAGTGATTATGTCGGGCGTCGGCTGCAAGAGTGCGCCGCGGGAAACTGTGGCTAATGCTAGCGCACGCCATATGCGAACTATTGACATAAACAGTGCCGTGTGTGCGTGCGCGCCCACATCTCAGTGAGTTGTTGACTAGGTACGAGCTTACCTCACACCTGTCCTACAATCATATTTGTATGTGTTAGTGAATAAAACAGGTGGTGATTAATGAGGCAAACAATATCCTACAAAGGAAGGAGGCGAGGTACAGTTGGAAGTAAAGGTGAGGACGGGCTGTGAGACGTGCCAGGGTAGCTCAGTCGGTAGAGTACTTGCCCGTGAAAGGCAAAGGTCCCGAGTTCAAATCCCAGTCCAGCACACAGTTTTAATCTGTCAGCAAGTTTCAATATTCTGTATGCTTACTGTACATGCTCAGGGGGCTCACCAAGTTCCTGCATACAAGCTAGTAATGTCCCCTTTGATAAGCTTATTCTTATATTGTTTACAATGTTCATTACTTTAATGTACAAAAACCTTCCTGATCAGTAAATCTGACATTCATATTCATGCTAGGACTACTTATATTTTTATAAAGAAGGCTGCGTTTTTGAGAGAAATCTAAAAATAAATAGGGACTTAAGGGACCGACTTGATAAAAAAAAGGGGGACCTAGAGAACTTTTAACTTTTGAGGCATCTTCAGAATGATATAAAAGGATGAGAAGAGTTAGTAGTATATAAATAAAGTGTCATCAAGGCTATTTTTAATTTGCAAATCATTATCACAACAAATAAGGGAACAGGAATGAAGAGGAAGTCGCGCAAAAGCTTGTGGCACTGTGTAGCACTGTCTCCACGTACATTCCCTCGCCCTGCAGTTGACGATAACCTACCATCACTCCCTGCACTTCCATTGACAGGACAGTTTTGTACGTGCAGGAGCTGAGAACGGAACAAATGGTCAAAGATTAAAGCCAGTTGTAACATGAAATATGCTTTAAGCTTTATTAGAGTTATTAAAATATCTCAAAATGTGAGTTCCAATTTTGGAAAAAAAGGGACTTTAGGGAACAATGGGACCTCCGCTAAATACACTGAGAACAGTAAGAGCAAAAGGAAAAGGGAGGAGCGAAGTCAAATAAGGAAGGGAAAGTATAAGTAACATTAGTGAAGAAAGAATAAATAACAACACAGTGAAACCGCCTTTTTTACGTTTTCATGCAGTCCATACTTAAAAAACGTAAAACTGAGAAAAACACAGATTTAAGGGAAACCGTTAATGTGGTGTCACACAAGTCTGAAGCACGCACCACGTACTTGCACCATGCTCCGCCATGCAAGCACGGCGCAGCTAGCTTAAGATGTCAGCCGCAAGTGCTCTGCTGCAATCACACTCGTGGCCACTACTGAACTGTATCAGGCACTTGGCAATAGGACAGGCACTAGATAAGACTCTCATCAGTAGGTAGGCTTATACCTAATTCAAGATAAACTATGTACCTGTAGCATTCTACTAGTCTGTAGCCATAAAAGTTAAGTATTGTACTATTTCTACGAAATATATATCTTGTACTAATCTAGCTTAGTGTTTCTAGTTTCTGCTGTCCCACTGGCTGGTCACCTCAGACACTGTACCCACACAGGTGTACATCCTACTTCTCTGTGTCGGTCTCTCTCCACTCGGCCATCGACACCCAGGACAACTGGCGGAGACGAGGAGTGATAGAAAAAATGTTCAAATGTTTGTATAGCTTATGGGACTTAACTGCGGGGTCATCAGTCCCTAAACCTACAAACTACTTATGAACTAACTAATACTAAAGACGGCACAAATATCCATGCCTGAGAGGGGTTTCGAACCCCCGACCATAGTGGCCGTGCAGACCGTGACTGGAGCACCTCAGTCCCCTCGGCCACAGCGGCCGGCAGTGATAGAAGAACCTTGGACCAGCCCACTTGCAGCAGCCAGACAGCAGCAGTCGGAGCACGCAGAAATTGCATCTGCTCACCCACCCTTATTCTCTTATTTTGGAGGTAAATATTCTGTTACGTGTTTCATGGACTTTTTTGTTGCAGAGAGTCCTCCTTCACCTTGCATCTCTGTTTTGTTCTAATTTTCTTGTATGCGTGGCACCTAATCGGTCGGCACGACCATTACCCCAAACCCAAACTTAATGCAAGTTAGTTAGTTACAGATGGCGCAAATAAGTCAATTACACCGCTCCCTATGTTTCGCCAGTATGATGAACAGAATAAAGAATGGAGCGATTACTTGGCGAAATTTCAAGAATTCATCGCGGCTTATCAACTTACAGGTCAGACAGTCAAGCACTTATTCTTAGCTGTGGTGGGCACCAAGACATTCGTATTGTCGCAGAAACTTTTCCCCCAAGCATCTCCTCGTAATCTAGACTTTAATGAACTCGTAGACGCACTGACTGCTCATTATGAGTGAAATGTTCGCATAGCCGCTGCGCGGTATCAATTTTTCAGATTGAAAAAATCACCGGATCAGACACATCAGCAATGGATCACAGAATTGAAGGGCTTAACCCGCAAATGTTAATTTACTTGCTCTTGTGGACTTTCTTATAGTGATATTATGTTAAGAGATGCTATAATGCAGAACATTCAGAACTCCAGAACTAGGGCAGTGATTCTAGAACAGAATGACCACTCCTTATATAGTCTACTGCAGCCTATTGAAACGGATGACACCTTTGACTTGGCAGATGTGGAAATTCAAACCCACAGTGTTAATTCAGTGCACCACAATGGATGCTTTCCTAGTCACAGTTCTCAGTCTAGCCCTAGTGATTCTTACAATCCTACTGGTCATGCTGAACAGTCAGTGAACAGTAGCCAGTGTAAAAGCGCGACACAAAGGTCGCCCCATCGTGTTGGATAAAGTAATGTGTGTAATGCTATCTGTTAGCAAGGTGGCAATCAGGACATGTACAAGCAGTATGTATGCAGAACAAAAATTACAAAAACGGTGCCATTAGAAACAGTGCATCGCAGAGTGCGAGTGTAGTTCATGCAGTAAATGTCACACATGCTGTGGACTTGGACGGTGCTTTTCTTCACTCTCAAATGCAAAAATGTTCTTCTGCACCTACAGCAAAAATATGTATTGAGCCATGTTGCAGGCGCCGTTGAGCACATCAAACTTTGCAATAAAAATGGGTTCGGGACAAGCAACATGACTATGTACAGTGCAATCCTGTAGTGAACCTAGTGCCTTCTGCAACCTCTCCTTGTAAAAGTGCCCCGTACTGTGTAGCTAGTGACACTAGACTTGATGTAGCTACTCAAAGTAAGTTTAATGTAGTAGTTGGTGAATCTGGGGTAGCCTCGCATGCTTGCACGCAAGCCGATCCGGGGATAGTGCCATCTACCAATAGTGACAGTGACTTGCAGCAGAAGTGTTTTTCGTGTGCGCAATCATGTACTTGTGATTCTGATATGCAGCAAGACAATTTAGCACAGTTGCCATCTAGGGTCAGTGCTGTTAACCTGCTGTGTGCCGATTCTGTGCCTCTTCCTTCAGTACACGGCCTGCGCATGTGCAAGTGCAGCAAACAAACTGTAGCAGACATCACCCACATTTGCACACCTGTCGTGCGCCACAAGCAAAAACTTTTTGTGACTCTTTCCATGGCAAATAAGACTGCAATTTCAGCTTGACTCTGGTTCCCCTGTCACTGAATAAAGACACTTATGAACATCTGCATTCACCAAAATTGTTGCCATCTCAAAAAGTGCTAAAAACATATACAGGGCAAACAATTCCTGTGGTGGGAACATGTAGCCCACCCGCCTCTTTTCCAACACAATCTCTTTTGTAGTTCTACAGGCCAAATCTTCTCAGAACATTTTTGGACTTGATGCATTTGACTTGTTTGGTTTATCAATTCACAGAGATGTGATTCAGATTTTGTCAGTAGTGCCTCAGGACAAAATCGATGCCTTGTGTGAAAAATATAGTGACTTGTTTTCACCAGAATTAGATTGTGCAAAAAGCTTGGTGGCACATGTAACATTACAAGAATCTGCAGTACCAAAATTTCGTAAGGCTAGACCAGTGCCTATTGCCTTTCGTGATAACGTTGCTGAAGAACTTCAACGTTGGCAGGATAGAGGGGTGATTTCTCCTGTTTCTGCGAGTCAGTGGGCCTCGTTTTTAGTGATTCTAATCAAGCCATCAGGAAAACTTCACCTCTGTGAGGACTTTAAATCAACAGTGAACAGTCAAACAATTTTAGACACTTACCCCCGCCCCGACCTGAGGAACTGATGTACACATTAGATCAGTCTCGCTTCTTTTCCAAGATTGATTTAGCAGAGGCATACTAACAGATTCTGCTCGATGATGAGTCAAAACAGTTTTTCGTTATTAATATTCACATGGGCCTTTTTCAATTTCAACGCCTATCCTTTGGCAGTTTTTTCGCCCTTGCCATTTTTCAGTCTTTTTTGGAACAGCTGATGGTTTCTGAACCATGTTGCTCAAACTATTTAGATGATATTGTGGTCTCAGGGTGCACATTTGAAGAACATTTATTAATGGAGTGTCTTTTCAAAGTGTTGACTGCAGCAGGTCTATGTTCCAATAAAGCAAAGTGTTCATTTTTTCAGACTGAAATAGAGTACCTAGGGTATGTGATTTAACACCCATGGAATCCATCCCTTACAGTCACATCTTCGAGCAATCAAAGACTTGCCTCCACCAAAGAATGTGCACAAATTGCAAGTAGCAACGGGAAAGGTTAACTATTATTTCTGATTTATTCCAAATGCCTCTCAGATTGCAGCTCCATTGCATCATTTACATAGGAAGAATGTTCCTTTTGTATGGTCTAAAGATTGCCAGGTTGCCTTTGACAAATTAAAGTCTGCACTACTCAGTGATGCATGTCTGATTCCCCATGACCCTGAGAAGCCTGTAGTGATAGCAGTGAATGCTTCTTCTTACAGTCTGGACACAGTATTGTCACATAATATTGGATCTCATGATCATCCTATTGCCTTTGCATCCAAGCTACTGACACTGACGCAACAGAATTACAGTCAAATAGAAAAGGAGACCTTAGCAATCATTTATGGCGTTATAAAATTTCGTCATTATCTCTATGGTAGAAAATTCTATTTGTTGAAAGACCACAAGTCCCTCACATCGTTGTTCTCACCCACAAAGCCAATTCCACCATGAACGGCACAGAAGCTTCAGAGATGGTCCTTGTTACTTTCCAATTATGAAATATTGTACTGACCTACTACTAAACACGCCAACGCGGACACACTTTCACGACTTTCCATTGGCCAGGATGTGTTGCTTGACTTGTCAGAATTGGCATATTGTCAGATAGACCCCAGAGATGCTTTCATCTTCACAGACTTCCCTTTGAACTCTCATCGGGTTGCACAGGAAAACAGCTGCTGATGCGGACCTAAGTGTGGTAGCACGTTTTGCTCGCTCTGGGTGGTCTGACAGATCCAAAGACACTGAGCAGCCTCTGGTTTGACGTTATTTTGCACAACGTCATTCATTGTCTTTAAGTCAGGGTGTTCTGTTGTTACATACCGACAACGACCAAATAAGAGTGATTGTGACTCATTCCCTGCAGTGGGAAGTCTTACACCTCCTGCATCAAGGACATTGGGGTATTGTTCGGACAAAGCAACTGGTGAGATGTCATTGTGCCTGGGTTAGTATGGACACCCAGATAAAGAGCATGAAGTCACAGAGTACGGTTTGTGCGGAGCATCAGGCAGCTCCTCCGCAAAGTCTCTGATTGACCACGCCCCAAGGGACCATGGCAACGTTTACACAGTGACATTGCCGGACCTTACTGGAATAAGTGCTGGTTAATTGTAGATGCTTTCAGCAAGTTTCCTTTCGTGTTTACCATGAACTCAACGATGGCATCTAGTACAATCAGTGCCTTAACATCAGTGTTTTGCATTGAAGGTTTGCCTGAAAATATCATTAGTGACAATGGACCTCAACTTGTTAGTCAGGAATTTCAACAGTTTTGTCGTATGAATGGCATTCAGCACATCACCACCGCACCTTTTCACCCTCAGTCCAATGGTGAGGCAGAACATTGCATTCGAACATTTAAATCTCACATGGAAAAGATGAAAGATCAGCACTCCAGGCAGCAAACTCTTCAAATTTTCCTGTCTACGTATCGGTGCATGCCACATGATGGCCCGTCTCCTGCCAAGATGCTACACAGCTGCCATCAACGCACTCTCCTTCACCTGCTGCAGCCTCCCAAGCACCAAATCGGTTTATATGGCACTTCGCGTTTTCAGCTTTCTACGCCAGTGTTGTACAAGGTGTTTGCTGGAAACAAGAGATGGATGCCGGGCACCATTCAGTGCATGCTCAGTTGCAATATATATGTTGTACATTCTTCCACAGGGTCGGAGCTGCAGCACCATGCAAACAAGTTGTCCTACAAAGGCCATGTGATCATGTCTCGGGTTTCTTGATTGCAGACCCAGTTCACAGCCAAGAAGCACTCACCGCTGGGCCCAGCATCCCTGGACTAAAAGTTCATCCTGCTGGAGGTCGACACACCTCCTTGCAGTCGTCCCCACCGCAGCTGCCTGCGTCACCGAGAGGGACTGCGGGGCCATGCGTGCCCCCCAGCCTGGACCATGCACCTCAGCCAAACATGACGTATTTCCTTTGGATGGGGGTGTGCGCCCTTCCCCTTGGTTTGGCAGGTTTTCCAGGGGATCACAAGGCAGATATTGGGGCGCGGACGGCATCTCAATCCCAGCCTCAGCTACAATGTGTGTCCCACCAGTAACAACCCTGTCCGACCCTCCTCCCAGTGACACCACTGCGGCCCTCAGTCCTACGCCATGATGGGGCAGCATTTTGGGTGGGTGGGGGGAAGGGGTGGTGTCGCACATGTCTGAAGTGCACGTCATGTACTTTTGCCATGTGCCACCGTGCAAGCACAGCACTACTGAACTGTATCGGCCACTTGGCAATAGGACTGGCACTAGATAAGACTCTCATCAGTAGGCAGGCTTATATCAAATTCCACTAGTCTGCATCCATAAAAGTTAAGTATTGCACTATTTCTATGAAATATGTTTCTTGTACTAATCTAGCTTAGTGTTTTTAGTTTCTGCTGTCCCACTGGCTAGTCACCTCAGACTCTGTACCCGCACACGTGTGCATCCAACTTCCCTGTGTCGGTCCCTCTCCATTCAGCCACCAATACCCAGGACAACCGGCGGTGACGAGACACAAAAGTAAAAACACCGAATATACAAGCAAAAACAAATGTAATTGGAATATGTGGATGAATAAAGAACTTAATAACTTCTATACACCTACACTGTATATTATCTATGTAAGAAATGAAATTAAATGAACAACAGGGAAGTATATAATAGCTCCAGCAGTTTGCTAACAGGCACTGTGCAGGAGTTTTGTCAGTGCTCAATGTGAGCAATGGTGGGAATGAAACAGTGTTAGTCAGCTGTTTGTTCTATGCATAGAAGGAGGCAACAAAAAAGGAATTCCTCAATATGAAGAGTGATAAGATTTTGATTGTGCACAAGAAGAGCAACCTCCATGTTTCAAATAATTACTTTTTAATTAAATCATGGTGATATGTGGGTGAATGGATGTGAATCAGTTTTTATAATACAAAGTTATAACAATTGACTTAATTGAATCAATTTAAATGAATGGCCCGCAATAAGTACACAAAACTATGAAACAACTGCAAGTATGCAGTGCTAAAGATACCAAACCAGACAACTGCTTCAGTTTCATTCCTATAAATACATTCCATCTTTTCTGGTCTCTTACTGGTTATGTGAAAGTACCATACTATTGGCTAAGTAAAGTGTTACTGGATTACAAACTGTACTAGCAAAATAAAGTCTCCTTTAAAGCAAGTTGGGTGGCTTAACATTTTTGCAGATTCTATCAATATTGGCTTAACAATAAATCTTAAGTTCATAACTTGTAATTTTCTCATTTCATGATATGACTATCTCACCAACTAATTCTAACCAGTTCCTCCTTGCTGGTGTACTGACATAATGCAAAAGATGCAACGAAATCAAATGTGATGTTTAGAAAGCTTAATGCTGTACCCCCTTGAGTGCACGCGCGACTTATCCCTGTGTATTGTGCACGAGGTGAAACACCAGAGTTATGTGCCAACTTTCTTTTCTACCGCTAGATGGCAGTCCCGCTACATGAATACCATTCACACCATCATGGAGGATCTTCATGCACTCCTAAATACATTGCAAGAAACTGGTGCAAACCGTCTGTCTTACATGTCGTATACAACTCGTTCAGTCACATCTAATGTAGGAAAAAAAAAGGGCTAAAGAATGAAGTAAAGTGAGATGTCCAGGAAGAATGTAGAATTGCTTTTAACCTTACATAAAATCAGGGAATTTTTAATATTGATCTTATGGGTTTTCACAGGGGCTACAAACTTACGGCGTAAAATCGGGTGATGTGAAATCGAAGTTCCATTTTAACAACTGTGTGCTGTTCTACTATTAATAAATATTAAACAAATTATGTAAATTTGTGCATTTTACCTCAATGTAAAGTTCTGTTGGTCTCAATAAACAGGCAACACAGATATTATTTAACATACTGTATGGCTGCAACAGAAGCAGCTTGTAGAGCATGAAGTGTAGCTGGGCGCAGACATAAGATACATAATTTCTGTTTACTTGGCAGGTAAATGCAAAGGATGAAGCAATTTTCACAGCAATGAAAAAACTAATGTTTGTATCGCAAGACAAGATCTCTGACAATGAAACTATGCTTGGTGTGCCCACCTTTTGCAGCAATCAATTGAGCAACATAATTTTGTATACATTTCTGTGGCACTGTTTCAGTGTTGACAGGGTGCTGGGCAGTAATCGCTGTCATTCATTGCTGTGGCAGCCAATTGCATATCTTAGCTGAAAAATGAGAACAGCCCTGCTAGCTTTCAGGTTGTTCTCTCACGTAATGCAAGATGGTGTAATTTTAACATGATGAAGTCACTATTGGTCACTTCTACAAAACTGGACACACAATGTAGAAAAAGTGATCTCTGTTGACTCCAGGTACCACTTTCCCTGAATAATTCCAACACAAGATAGTCCCCCCTCTCCATCTCTTTAAGGAAGGCATCATTCATATATGTAGCACACAAATGTCCTTGCAATTTGTGGACATTGAACCTGTTACATATTTTAAAATCTCACTACAAATGGTTTCAGTAGCCAACAAGTAATACTATTTTAAATTTAATTCAGCTCAGTTTAAAATGACTGTAGATATTATGCAACAAAATATAAACACTATTTGCTAGTCAAACCTGAGAGAAAAACTGATCCAATTTTTCCTTCAATTTCTCTTTGTAATAGACTTCGCTTTCTGTTGCAAAGAGTTCAGGCCGATTTTGAGATGACTGTGGGGTCATCTGAGATGGTTTGTTTTCATCTCTACGTCGTTGTTTCTCTTCTTCCCAAATGGAATTTAGTCCAGGGTTGATGGATCTCTGGTCTGTTTAATAAAATAGACGTGTGAATTGCACTGCCTACATAGTAACCACAAGATGCAATATTACACCATATGTTATACTACAGGTAACAACACAACTACAGAACAGTGAGGGAGGAACGGGTCATAGGAATTAGAAGCAGAAAGTGATTGTAACTAACATCCCATTATACCTTACTTTGCTGTGAATAAACTTGAGTCATTGTGTATTATGCCAACTATCATTAACATCCTTATTAGATAGGATTTACATGTTTTATATTATTACTTATATTTACATTAAATATGTGGTGATGTAGCTCCATTTGTGTCTACTGATCTGGTCTTGATAGTAAGGTAACAGGAGCCATTTGCAACTGCTTCTCCAAACTAGTATCCTACAATGTGGCACACTAACAAATGGAGCAAATGGTATTGCTGATTTAGTGACATTTTTGTTATTGTAGTATTTGCCCTGACTTGGTAATGTCTATTTTATTTATTTTTCCCCTTGCTACTTTTTTGTTCAGTCTGAACTCAAGTCGTAAGTGGGTAAAATAACTCTAATTTCAGATTGCTAAACAAAGGCAGAGACCGAAATTATGAATTACTGTAATACATAGTCATGATGGTTCACTATGGGCTGAAAACATTCTTTGTGCCTGAAGCGAGTATCCACAAAATATTACACCATGTATTGTTTGAGTGTGATTGTATACACAGTAAATAGGTTTTAGTGCCTAGCTGCTAGTGATTGCGGACTATATTGTAATCATAAAAAATAAGTGGATTCAGATTCAACAAAATGTTCTGTTTGATACACCATAGTGGAGACCAGATTCCAAAAAATGTAACATAGTAGGCCTATATATGAATGTAATGAATTTATGAGCCAATTTGTGTCCACTGTTCATTTCCTGTCACTGAGTTTTCTTCAAAGCCTAATAGATTATCAATTTAATACAAATAAACAATCCCTGAGATGGATTTTCGACTCAAATATGTCAAAGACATTATTGATAAATATGAAGCATGAAATAAATTTGTGGTGCGGCTGGAATCAAACCTGGCCCTCCATGCTTACTAGGCAGACGTCTTAGACCACCAGACGTTAGACCACCACACCACTAACGAATAAGGCGCCTTGGAATAATCTAAGTAATATGTTGTGTCCGTGCCCCACTCGAATCGCCTGCCGTCGTCCCGCAAAGGGCTCTTCAATTGGATAACCCTTCTTTAGACGAGGTGTTGCACATCGCTCAATCATTTGAAATTACTAAAGCAGCGGGTACACAAATTGAGTCTTGGGGCAATGTTTGTGATATTCATCTTGATAAGATACATGTGGACATCGTTTCGCGCAGTAGAGATGAGGAAGTTGCAGCAATACACACGCAGCCTTCCCGTAGACGGGCCAAACAGGGCCACACTCAAAATAAACAAGGCAATATACAGTCTTCGTTACCCTCTTGCCCGCGTTGTTTTTCACAACACGCTAGAGATGACTGCCCACAACGCTGGGCAACTTGTCACAGTTGCAAAAAGCTAGGACATACACCTTCTGTGTGCAAATCAAAGCTAGTACAAGTATTTCAGGGGAATGAGCAAGACGAATCTTCTATTCTTTATGTCAACACTATTTTAGCTGCTTCTAAAACTTTACATTGAAGTCACAATTTTGGGAAAGCAAATTCGCATGCAGTTAGACACTGGATCGGCGGCTACTCTTATCACGTCAGCCACGTAAGTCTTGTTAGGTTCAGCCCCTTTGAACCCTGTCACGTGCAAATTATGCACCTACAACAAGCAGCCAATTTCCCTGCTGGGGCAGATGGAATTAGATGTGTCTTACAAATCGGTAACCAGAACGCTTACTGTTTTTGTGGTTGACAATACTGGGTCGGAAAACTTATTTGGATACGATGCCTTTTGACTGTTTGGCTTTTCTGTTGATGACACTGTTAATGTCGTCTCAGAAGAAATATCTTACTCCAATTCCATTGAAACACCTTTTCTCACCAGGTATAGGACGTGCCACCAACTTTGAAGCCCATAACTCTCAAAAACACGGCAAGGCCGAAATTCTTCCGTGCACATCCACTTCCAGTAGCATTGCGCGATGACGTAAAAAAGGAATTAGACAGGCTCACAGTCTCGGGCGTCCCATTGCCCATTACAGCAAGTGAGTGGGCGGCACCACTTGTTGTACGCAAGCCAAATGGTTCTCTCCGCCTCTGCGCCGATTTCAAGACCTCCGTCAATTCACAATTTTAATTGACACCTACCCTATGCCTCGACCGGAGGAAATGTTTGCAAAACTAGCAGGAGGCCAATATTTTTCGAAAATAGACCTATCTGAGGCCTATCACCAGCTGCCTTTGGAAGAACCTTATTGTCAGATTCTTGTTATAAACACACCTTTCGGTCTTTTTCAATATCAACGTCTCCCCTTCGGTCTGGCAAGCTCGCCAGGCATTTTCCTAGAGCAAATATTGGACAACATACCGGGGTGTGTAAATTACCAGGACGACATTGTGGTCACCGGTAAAACAACCAAGAAACATCTGCAAATTTACGACAACTCTTTTCGGTTTTACAGACTGCTGGTGTTACGTGCAACCTACAAAAATCATAGTTTTTTCAACCCTTGGTGGTTTATCTAGGGTTCAGGCTTTCCCACGAAGGGATACTCCCGCTCAGCGAGGGCGTGGTGGCCATAGAGGTGCTCCCAAGACCTCAAAATGTTAAAGAGTTGCAAGCCTTCCTGGGTGCAATTGCCTACTATCATAAATTCATACCGTCCGTGGTCGAGGTGGCCCATCCACTCCATAGGCTCTTCCGCAAAAATGTCTCATATCATTGGACAGGGAATGCGAAACGGCGTTTTACCACCTGAAAACTCTTCTGCTGCAGGCTCCATGCCTAGCTACATACACGCCCGGACAGTTGCTTGTTCTTACTACAGATGACTCGCAACACGGCATTGGAGCAGTACTAGCCCACGATACCAGGACGGTTCAGAACGTCCCATAGCCTATGCGTCCAAAACACTCAATCCTTCTCAACAGAATTATTCACAAATTGAAAAGGAGGCACTGGCTATAGTGTATGCCCTACGCAAATTTAGTGTTTTCCTATATGGCACAAAGTTTCACCTAATCACGGACTATAAACCCCTGGTTTCGCTCTTCAGCCCTTCTGCTTCCTTACCTGACAAGGCCGCACATCGACTGCAAAGATGGGCCTTGTATCTCTCTCGCTTTAATTACGAGATCCACTTTCGCCCAACCACACAACATGCCAATGCAGATGTATTATCTCGCCTACCCAATGGCCACGACCCCGCCTTTGAAAAGGATGAACTTCTCCGTTTCCACATTGACGAAGCAGAACAACTCGCGGTGGACAGATTTCCAATCACGAGGGAACAGCTAGTTGCAGCCATGGCTGCGGATCCAGTGATTTTACAAGTTCTCCAGCCCGTCAGGGACTGGTGGGCCGACCATCCATCCAAGAAGGCGTTGGATCCGCTTAGGAACTACTTCTAGCTGCGACTCCGACTCACCTCTCGCAACGGTGTGGTTCTCCTTTCTACAGAAGAGGCAAACCGAGAGTAGTCATCCCTCTCAGCCTACAGAATGAAGTACTGAAACTATTACACCAAGGACATTGGGGAATCTCGCGAACAAAACTGCTTGCCAGGCGTCGTGTATTGTCCGGGCATTGACTCCGACATCGCGCATATGGTGACGAGCTGTGAGGTATGCACTGCCCAGGCTCCTGCCCCTAAAACGTCAACAGTTGCTTGGCCGTCGCCCACGCACCCATGGGAAAGTGTTCACATTGACTTTGCCGGGCGCTTTCTCGGCAAATATTGGTTACTGGTAGTCGCCTCTTATTGCAACTTCCCATTTGTCTCCAGATTATCCTCTCCCACAACAGCAGCCACCTTATCCACGTTATCAAAGGTTTTCGCCCTTGAAGGATACCCAAAAACATTGGTTTCCGACAATGGCCCTCAGTTTGTATCCTCTGAATTCTCAGACTTCTGTGCCCACAGACATGTCACATGCCCACCCTTTCATCCTCAATCTTATGGTGAGGTTGAGCCCCTCGTCAGGACTTTCAAAGATCAAATGAAGAAACTTCTGATCTCTGCTACCACTGAAGAGGCACTTACCGACGTCTTAGCCTCTTACCGTTTCCCACCTACGGACAAGCACAGCCCCGCAGAGCTATTGCACGGCAGACAGCCGCACACACTTTTACACCTCATTCGTCCCCCACTCAATGTGCAAGCCTCTGCTACTTCCGGAAAATTTTTCCGTGGCGCAACAGTATGGGTGCGGGGTTACGGCCAAGGCCAGAAGTGGATGAAAGGAAGAATATTGGAACAAACAGGACGGTGATTATACAAGGTTCGCACGGCCGTAGGAGAAGTAGCTCGGCACTACGACCAACTCCAAAAGCGGGTCCTGCCCTTCCAAAGTATGTCCCCTGGTACTGAACCCGACACATTAGACATGGATGTTGACCCAGCACTCCTTCCTCAACAGACACTGGCAAACGAAGAGCCTGTCCAGCTGTCCCACTCACCGACGGGCGCAACCAATGAGGAATCCAGTATACCAATGTCACCGATATTCCCTCCATTCCGGCATACGCAACAGGGTATACTCCAGGAGAGCGAGGCCCCAATACTGGGATCCAGACATCCTCCACATCGCAAGGGCCACTTCAGGCCATACTTCAAAGTCCCGTTAAGAGACTTCACGACAAATATCGAAGAAATGGAAACTAGTGCCGTGCAGTGTATACAAAAAAAAAAAAGGAAGCAGCCACACACGCCACAAGTGATTTTCCAGTGTTTGAGTGTTTATAAAACAAAAACTTTTTCTTTTTGCAACAACCCTGTGCTATGTAGAAGTGCCTTTTCAGTATTTCTGTTTTCTTTTATACAAATGGGTAACAGTGCACATGAGGCAACAGTTGTGTGCAAAGCTTGAACACCGAAGTAGGCGTCTGTGCCTCGTGTTTCTCTCCAGCAGACAGCTAACAATGAATGCATATATTTGTCAGTGACTTACCTTCGGGGCATTTTCTTATAAATAACATTTTCTTTACTTTATATTCAGTGTCCACTGTGCGTGTTTACTGATATTTCTATGTACTAGTTTTTGTAATCTTATCACCACGGTATGTTATATAAGAGTCATAGCAATTGTTCCATTCTTATCTTGTCTTTTTAAGAGGGGGGAGATGCGTTGTGGCCGCGCCCCGCTCGAATCGTCTGCCACCCGCCGGCTCGTCACATACAGCGCTGCCCTCAGTCGCAACTAGCGCCATCTAGGCGACCGGCCTGGCGGACGAGTGGGATGCAGCACAGTTTCAGTTGAGTTTTCCGATAGTAAACAAGTGTAACATTTATATCTCATGTGATTCAATAATGTACTTTTGAGATACTACATAATAATAACACAGAAGCTGAATTAAAGTTTGTGACGTGGAGGGAAATTGTACTTAGATTATTCCAAGGTGCCTTAATCAATAGTGATGTGGTGGTCTAATGGTTAAGACATCTGCCTAGTAAGCATGGAGGTCCGAGTTCGATTCCCAGATATTTCACTTTATTGATCTAAGCCCCCACTGTAGGAAAACAAAGTTATAAAAAGCCACTACACCTCGTCACAAATTTCTTGTGATGTCCCTAGCAATATAAAGTAATATGTGGAGCAGAGAATGATGATAACGAGGTAAAAAAATTAAAATGGATGTATAAAAAGATCATTCTAATTGTTTCAACAGTTACTGGACATACTGATGTTTTAGTGCATGGGAAAAAGAGATGGTATTATGAAACCAAAGACTGATCGAGTACAACACGATAAAAGAAGGCTTTTATCTCAGTAAAAAAAATTGGCATTTGCAAATGAGACCATGTAATCTGACGGCCCACACCCTGATTCTTTTTTCTTTTCTTTTTTAAATGACAGAATTCAACATGAGCCGGAAAAACATGCCTGCCTCGATGATGATAATATGACAAATTTGGTCAAATGGAAGATATGCGGGTTCCTGAAATGGAGCAAACTGACATAAAAATTGATAAATATGAGGAGAAATTCAAAATTGGTTAAATGTTTGTATAGTTATGGGACCAAACTGCAGTGGTCATCGATCAATAAACTTACAAACTACTTAAACTAACTTATCCTAAGAACCACACACACACACACACACACACACACACACACACACACACGGCCATGCCTGAGGGAGGACTTAAAACTCCCATGGCGAACAGCCACGTGCAACACAGTTAGGTGCCTTAGTACACACAGCTATTCTACCGTGGCACGAGAAATTCGAAAAGGGAGAATGACTCATACGTATTTGGATCTGCTATGACTGAAATGAGGAAAAGTTGCCAAAGCAGCTTCTTCGGCTGCATTGTCATTCAGCGCAAATTGGTGTTGGATGCACCTATAGTCCAGTCAATGAGTGCTCAAAATAGGGGTGTAGAGTGCATGGAATATGCGAGAATTTTTGACTTCAGGACTTTGTTACGGACAGTTAGGAGGTGAACATACTAAAAGTCACCGCTCCTGGGGGATGAGCTAAAGCGGGGAGGTGGGTAGAAAGGTACCATTTTTTGGTTTTCCGCTTATATCTCGTAAACGGTCGGTTTTAGGAAAAAATTGTTCTGAATAAAAATGAAAGATATTTGAATTTGCTATAAAATTGTTTCTATACATATACCTCGAATTCCCAACGGTTTTTGAGATATACGTTATTGAAAATCGACAATTTCAGAAAATATCATCTTTACCTCACTAATTTTGTGAGACATTTACTTCTAGTGACTCACTCGATCGTTTCACAGAAGATTCATCTGAAAGAAAGTTGTAGAGCATTAAATTTCCTTCAATTTGATGTGTACATTTGCTACCTTATCTTCAGCCAATCAGAAGTTACATCATTTATAAGATGTGCGCTCAGTTTCGATGTCCCTCCATAAATGAGTGTTTTGAGGAGTTGTAACGTTTTTACCTTATGAAACGTGATAGCATGGTAAATAACAACAGTTTAACAATGACAAGAAGGTACTTGCAATTGAAATCTTTTCATAATTGTAGTTTTTGTTACAATATTATGAATCATAAATGAAAGTTTTTAGAAACACTAATAGTGATTCAGAATGAAAAATAAGTGCATTCAAAGCAACATCTTCGTTTTTCTGAGGAGGAATGGTCAAGTTCATTCATCTTCGTCAGTAGTGGGGACGTCGTCCAATGAGATTGGTAGAGTCTCGATGTCACTGTCGTCACCTTCATCCTGAATTAATATTCCAACTCCGTTGTTGCAGTTGCCCTTGCAGTTCAGGCATGTGACAGAACAGTGTAACAACGCTTTTCTGCAACCACATCTGCTACTGGCACATCATTTCGTGCATCGACAAAAAATCATCTTCAAGATTTCGTCAGGGGCAGCATCTAACTCTGAGAGATTCGGAACTAGTTGGCCATTCGAACCCCAATTCGGCGCTCCACCTTTAGGTTCCTCTCCTAACCAAAGGCGTCCTGGGTGGTAAGTTTGGAATGCATGCTGATTAACAGCTCCTTCAGCTGGAGGGAGAGTTGAGAGATTGGGTTTTATGTTCCCAACTGCTTTTATAGATGATTTGTAGCGGAGCACGTTGAGGGATTCTGTGATGGCTGGCACTCCATACCATTATAGAGTACCGTACTAGTGATTCCCACTGTCTCAAGGGAGTTGGCGGAAGAAGAACTATTGGCAATATCTCAGCAGCATGTTGTATGATTTTGGCTTTCTGGTGCATTTTGACAAAACACTCTTCAGTCTTGAAATATGCTATGGATGTTATGTCACAGTCTGTAAATGCATGTAAGAATAACAAATGGGCATTGTCCTTCATTTTCAACTCCTGATGCAGCTATTGTGAAGAATATAAACACGTCTTAACCTCTCCTCTTCCTGGTTCTACAAGCAGAATGTTACAATGGGTTAGAGATTTTGCTGTTAAGAGAACAGCTAAGTCGACATCCATTCCAATAATGGCAATCGAGGAATTATGTTATCTGTTGATAGCTGTCCCCACAATATCAACGTCAGCATCACCTGAAGCTTGAAGGCCATTTATTCCATTTTTCTGTTGCATCAACAGGTTTATCAGCTGATTCTTATTGTTAAATTTGGAGAGGAAATGCTCTTGCCTCACTGTAATTTTAGTTTCTAAACTGACGTTCATTTCCCCATACGTCCTGAGCCGATATCGTCGACTGTTCAGCTGCTTTCATCCTCTCTGATATATCAGAGTACCCATTAAAAACCACTGTACAACATCTCCCAAGACAATTGGTTTTCAAAAATCTAACATAACCATCGCAAATGGATGTAATTTTTTCGATATTTAGTATGAATCAGAAGGATGTCCAAACCCTCTAAAGATGAGCCATTGCTATCTCCCCTTTCTATTCTAGCTTTGATGAGCGATAGTATTCCTTTTTTTGTCACTGTGGAAACATCTGTTCCATCTATTGTTTCATCACATACAAAACACCGAGTAGCCATTGTGCACACTACACAGTCAACATTTTCATAAATAAATAAAAAATATCTCGAAAAGCTGACACACACTACTGACACACAAACGTTCTCTGCGGTTGGCGAACTTTTGAAGTGAACTGAAATAAGAAGCGAGTGAGAACACTCCATTCCACCCCCTAGTCAGTGACAGGCCGTCGATGTTCGTCGTGGGGCTTCCCCATCGTTAACCCTCTCCTGGGCGTTAGGTACTGATGACCTTGACGACATATCCACTGCAGGCGACAATAAATGAGTCTCAACTCCAACGCCTCAGAAAAACGAAGATATTGCGATGAATGCAATTTTTTTTCATCCTGAATCACTTTCAGTGCTTGTAAATACTTTAATTGTACGATTCATAATATTATCAGAAAAGCTACATTTATAAAAAGGTGTTCTGTATCAATTGCAAGTACCTTCTTGTCATTGTTAAATTGTTGTTATTTACCATGCTAGCACATTTCATAAGGTAAAAACGTCACAGCCCCTCTAAACACTCATTTATGGAGGGACATTGAAACTGAACGCACATCTTATAAATGATGTAACTTCTGATAGGCTGAAGATAAGGTAGCAAATGTGCATATCAAATTGAAGGAAATTTAATGCTCTACAACTTTCTTTCAGACGAATCTTCTGTGAAACGATCGAGTGAGTCACTAGAAGTAAATGTTTGACAAAATTAGTGAGGTAAAGATGATTTTTTCCGAAACTGTCGATTTTCAATAACGTATATCTCGAAAACCGTTGGGAATTCGACGTATATGTATATAGACAATTTTATAGCAAATTCAATTATCTTTCATTTTTATTTGGTACAATTTTTTCCTAAAGCCGACCGTTTTCGAGATATAAGCGGAAAACCAAAAAATGGTACCTTTCCACCCCCCTCCCCGCTTTAGCTCACTACCCAGGGGCGGGGACTTTTAGTATGTTCACCTCCTAACTACCCCTAACTAAGCCCTGAGGTAAAAATTTCTCGCATATTCCATGCACTCTAGAATGCATTCATTGACTGGACTACTATGGTAGTCTCTCAGATGGTGCATGAACTACTTATGTGGCCAACAGATTCTTTGATGCATCTATATGAGTTTGCTGTTGCTGTAATAAGGCAGTCATCTGTCCTGTTATTTTACCAGGGCTTGCAGTACCTCCTGGGCACAGTTTACTGAAGAACTAGTCACTGTGATTAAGCAAATGGGAGGGAGAATTACACACGTCACCAACTGTGTAATAAAATAAAGACACAAGAAACTGGACTGGATCAACAAGTGCAAGTTTATTAATGTGACACATAAACAGTGCCACATTGTATGCTTCATCTCTGGTTGCCTTCTTAGTAGGCACGGCGGCGACCCAATGCCGAGGCGTGCAACTTTTCAACTATGCAGGTTACAAAAAGTACAACTTTTATAGCAAATTTAGATGGCTGGTAGAAACACCTGATGATTAGTTTTAGTTTATCCAGACCATTTAATTATGTCCAGATTAAGTTCACAATCATATTCAATTTCAATAAACATAACATTTTTGTCAAATGCAATGAACACACTCATTCAGATGACGTCCAGTCTGTCATTTTATACATATACCATGCTTCTGCTTTTAGTTTCACCCAGATATTGCTTTCATGCACAAACTCAGCATGACATTTTACATGGAAGGCAGTCAATTCTGGGACTTTTAATTTGCACCAGTAATTTACTGTTAGACATTAGAATTACTCTTACTTTGTACATGATTTTATTTCTCCCTATGTATTCATGAGAGGACTTACAAACATTGCCTAACCTAAAAAACAAACACATGCACACGGTATGTACTCTGCTACCTCAGTAGCTATTTTCTACAATTAACACTCCTTATATCTATCAGTAGGAGCTCTACAATTCTTTACCCCATAATGCAGGTCCAAAAATCTTAAGCCAAGACTATCACAGACGTAATGGGCCTGTGGTCGAGACCCTCAACTCAACTCCTAACTAAAGGACCTTAGCCAATTCTGGGCATGATATTGCATATTATAAAGTGTTGGTACCCCCCAGTGGTACACCCATCCCAGTAGGAGGTGGAAAATTACTCGATAGGTCCATCTCGATCCCACAAGCAGCTAGGGAACTAAATGTCCACCTAGACAAAGCCCCGTGCGCCTAGACAAGCCTTATACAACTGAGGTGCGGCAGTATCCCCAGAGGTTGCTCGCTAGCGGCTGATCCACTTCAACAGCCATGTTTCCCATCAGCACATAGCACACCTTGGGATTGAAGGTGTTTTTTTTTTTTTTTTTTGAGGTTTGTACCATCCTCACGACCCGAGCAATCAAGCCAAGATCCCCATTCCCTGGTACACACAATGTTCCACCGCCGTGCCACATGGTGCTCACTGAAGCGTGCCCAGAGGTTACGGTGTCTAGAGGACTGGCAGCGCTTACCAGTCCCCAGCTCAGGACCCCGGGTTCGCCAAGCCTATGCTCGACAAATTAATGCTGAGCCCCTGACGGGCCTGTTGGTCGAAAGCACAACACTTTTTTGCCCATCCTTCATTATAAACATTCTTACAAAAAGTGATTTCAAGATGGGGCAACTAAGGTTTTAAATGTCCAAGCACAGTGCTTCCTATCTGCAGTATGTATGTATGTTCCCTATGGACTCTAAGATGGCTAGAGCAATTATGAAGAAATCTTCAGAGTACACCAACAGGTGATCTTGTGAAGTTCTGTATTGATCAGATCAAGATATTTATTAAAATTTATGTAAAAGTTTACATCTGTCACCTGGAGCAACAGTAGTGCCACTAGCAGAGAAAGGGCCAACTGTATCATGCCAATCATATGTTACTGCAGTGCTGCTGCTAGGAGCTCTAGCACTCACTTCCATGACTATTCGTGTTACACTGTACATTAATAGTGGTGCTACGGTTGACTTTTTCTGCACTAGGGATGCTACTATCATTCCAATTGCCAGATGTAAACTTTTACATGTATGTTAGAGCAAGATATTAGTATGTAAATATTGATTAAACATGCTGAGTATTGTATAAACATGGTATTCATTCTGTTTAATCACATTATGTAGAACCTAGCAAGCAATACAATAAATACACACATCGATTTTTGAAGATATAGAATATAAATTCCACCTGTGCTAAACTGTGCCGGGCCGCTAGTAAGCAATAAACATCTATTTACAATAATATCACCATGTACATAATTTATTAAGCAAATGACCCATGCAGTATAAGAGATTAAAATGACATGAATAATTGTCTAAAGCATACCATTATGGTGCTTGTATAGCAGAACAAAAGTAATCTGTGATGCAAAGTATGCTATATTACCTGCACTCTGAGTGGGAGGGATAATGTGACAACCTTGTATATCTCCTTCAATTCTGCATGTACTTTGCTTCTTGATATTTTCTTGTAACCAATCTTCATCACTTACAGGTGCTGAAAGCAAAAGAGTCAACAATAAGGAAACATTGGTCACAAAACAAACGAGTAAACCTCCACAAAGAAGAAGAAGAAGAAGAAGAAGAAGAAGAAGAAGGGGGGCGGGGGTTATGAGGCTGACCTACCATACTTAATAAAAAGAGTAAAATCACATCTAGCAAATCTCCAACTGCTACCATCTAAACACAATGGCAATAATCATTCTTTTGTACATTGCGAACTAAACAACTATTCACATGTGATGTTATGCACAGATGCAGTACAGGTCCCACTACAACCACCGTACACAGGCCCTTATTGAGTACTGAAACAAGATACACATACTATGAAACTACAGATTAGAGTCAAGCAAATAACTGTGACAACGACTGAGTAAAACCTACTCACTTCTTTCAAGCAGGTTTTGGGTGGCTGGCTGTAGCGATTGTTTGTTGTGGTACACTGAATGGACTTGGTGATCTTAAAAGTTTTAACAGTTGTGATAATATTACTTACAGGACATTTAATGTTGATGCAATATATAGTAAATATATAGGAAAGTCTTATGATTACTAGCCACAAAAAACGTCTGAGGCAGGAAGTGATAAGCATATCCAGTTAGATAAGGCACAGAAAGTGCGGACTTAAAAATAAATAAATAAATAAATAAATAATAATAATAATAAATAAATAAATAAATAAACGAAAACAAAAAATAAAACAGAACACCTACATATTGATCTTGACAAAAGCAATTCTTGATGTTGTAGCTCACAAGGGGCACCCTGAGATGCTTTCTGTGTAAAGCACCTCTGATCATCTCTGTGAGCCACAGCACATGATTTGCACATGGGCAACACTGTGTCGTATGTAGGCTTGGAAACTTCACTGCATAGATATATAGGGTAAGGACGGGGAAGGAAATCGGTCAGGCTCTTTCAAAGGAACCATCCTAGCATTTGCATGGAGTGATTCAGGGAAATCACAGAAAACCTAAATCTGGATGGCTGGAAGTGGATTTGAACCAATGTTTTCCTGAATGTGAGGCAGTCTGTTACAACTGTGCCAGCTTGTTCAGTCGGTTAGGCAAGAGTACAGCTTACATAAAATTTATAATGCCTCACTTGTCATAAAAAGAAGGTGCATCTGAAAAGTTCGGCGAATGGTATCAGGAAATATAGGAAACAAGAGTTATAAACAAAATACCTTTACTGGCCTACAAGTACAGTGTAACTGCAATTTTACATTACCCTATTTTACATTTGTCGGGATTTTATGCAATAAATTTATAGCCCCATAAGATCAGCTAGAGGACCCGTGCAAATACTTTGCACCGTAAATGGAATGACAAAAAAGTTGGGGAAAAAATGGAAGTAAAGTTGAATGTTCATGCATATCTTTCTTCAGAATGAATCAATGCAAGTGTTTAAGAGAGTGTTGTTAGGTCAAAAAGAACTGTGAACCTTAATTAGAACCGAAGATATTGTAAAACAAACCGATTAAAATATTCAATGCAAGGACAAAAGGATACTGCATTTGAATAAAAATAAATGATGGAGAGACTTAAGTAAATTCTGATACTTGATGACAAATCTGTGGATGAATACCTTTCATTTAAAACAAAAATGAAGGAAATTGGCCAGGTAGTTTGGTCTGGCCGACTGACTAGTTTTCGTAGATTCTTTTTGTTCTACCACCTTTTGTCAACGAGTTTAGGGGTACACGAAGATCCAACGTGAACGGAATTCGTTCACTGCGACTGCCATCTAGCAGTAGAAGAGGAAGTTTGCATACACTGTTCTCAACTCATGTTTCAGTGCATGCGCATTACACAGAGATAACTCACACATGTGCATTAAGGGATACAGCAGTAAACTTTCCAAACATCACATTTGATTTTATTGAATCATTTGCTTTATTTCAGTATTTTGTCAATTAGAAAGTTGTATCATGAAATGAGAAAATTACCAGTTATGAATTTAATATTGGCTAAACAATAAATCTTAATAGGATTTGCAGAAACATAAGACCACCAGTCACTTTAAAGCAGACTTTATTTTGCTAGTACAGTTTGTAATCCAGTAGATGGAAATATTTGCAATAACACATTGTGTTTGTGACAGATTTTTTACTGATTACTGTTGTGGTGTCTCTATTCACCACAACGCCAGTGGTCCATGCAATTCGCCTTGCCAGTATAAGATGGGCGATAAGTTGCTCTATAGTACTTCGGGTGCCAGGGTTACCCGCAGTCGCTGTAACTCTTTGCTTGCTTCGCATGCTGGCCAATAAGAAGAATTTTGTAGCACCAAAAACACAGCAAAGTTAGATATTCATTTCATCTTGTAAATAAATTATACTATATATAAAAGCGAAAGGACACTCATTCATACACTCACTCACTCGAAATCTCAAAACCTACTTCACCTATGAAGCTGAAATTTGGCAGGAATGTAGTTTATAGGTCGTAGACGTCAGCTAAGAAATGATTTTGCGATAGGAGTGATAGTTCAGGAGATACGACGTCGTATACAATGAAAACTTCCCCGTCTTGTGGCATGCTGTGGCAGCCCCTGACCCTCACGCGCAATAACATAAACAACGGCCAACAGCAGAAGAAAGGGCACTGTACAGCAGCACTACATTAAGGTCAGCCAAGTGACAGTGCCCAACCAATCACAGCAGAGTACCAGTTGTAGCCCTCCGCTGATACCGGCTTCAAAAGCGCACCGACGTGGTGTGGAGGGCAGTGTATACTAAGTCACCGCCCGCTCCTACGCCAAATCCAGCTGCCACTGCACTCAGCATAGTTTTCGAAGTAGTATAGTTGTTTTTCTTTGGCCTAGCGCCACGTGTAATAGTTTACTGTCCGTGTGTATGTCTTCACTATTATACTTGTTGTTTGTTGTTCCACGTGACTGACCATCAGTTTTCTTGACATTGTTATTGTATGCCCAGAAGATTCTTTTGTTTAATAAACCTGTTAGCAATTGTTAGGAGTTGTTGTCTATCCTGCAAATCGCAGGGCTTAACGGAATTGGCGATGAGGATGGGATCTTTGTCTTAATAGTAATGCTGCCCTTAGAGAAATTTTTTCACTCCTTGACAGACACAGGCAGCGCTCACAGGGTTGGTGCACCACCCGCACTCCGCAATGTTGCAAGACGTAACTCACAGAGTAGATTCCATTGCCGGAAAATTGAACAGTCTGCATATGTCACCGCCGACATTTCCTGCTTTCAATAGAGCTTTGGAACCATGGCCGAATTATGTAGAGCAGCTGGAACAACACTTCCTGGCCCACGGAGTCCTGGAGGAAAATTGGCGTCGGGCTTTTTTCTTAGCAACAGTCGGTCCCCAGGTGTATCGCTTGATTCAGCAATTGAATCCAGAGCAGTTGCCTCAAGGTCTCTCATATGCCCACATAAAAACACTGCTTGTCTGAGTACTTTGATGCACAAATACACGTCACCTCCACTCACCAGGTTTTCTTTTGCTGTCGAAAGTCCCCACGTCAGTCATATCGGGAATGGATTACGACGCTGCAGGGTCTATCTCGCGATTGTAAATTCAGGTGCACCAACATCGCCTGCAAGCAATTCTATGCTCCTTGATTGATTCGCGATATGGTGGTAATGAGGGTTTTCGAACTAAGATATTATTATTTATGCTGTTCCGGTCAGTAAGTTAATCATCGTCCTAAAGCGAATAGTTCGTTGCCAACGACAGCAAACTAAACCGCTGCCACTGCAAGTAATAACCACTATATTGTATATAGAGTAGAAAATTTCTGTGGAGTGAGCATTGCGTTCCTTGCATCTTCTCAACATTATGCTGGAATTACCACGTGATATTGAGACGAATCTACTCTTTCCACACATTTATTTGCTATTACGACTGGTTTGTACTGCATTGTCTGCAAAGGACAACCACCTCCTTTTTGCATAGCAACTGCATAACATGAAATAATATCTAAGTAAATGTGTCACAGAAGCAACAAGAAAATTGAGGAAGCGTTGCTAAAACGGCTATAGCGCCTTAACCAAACAAAGAAGGAACCAAGATAAAGAAAGCGATTGGTAGATTTTTTCCAATATCATGTGACATTTCCACCTCAATGTTGAGGTCATAAAATCTGTTCTGCGGATCTGAATGCTAACCCCAGAGATATTTCTACTCTCTGCCTGCCACTAGAGATAATATACACACGCAATCGACAAACTCATCAGAAACGTCTCTGCTTTCATAATTGTTCATTACAATATTGTGATTAAAATGTGCAATTACTTACTTTTGGTGTGGATTACATTAAGATAGACAAACACATTTTCTTTTGCAGAAACAATTGTACTTAGTTATAATCCGGCTTCTGAATATATAGTTCTACTACACAAGATCGATTTCAACTTCATGCTTTACGAAGTAATCACTTCAGGACCTGGGGACATGAAACAGTGGCCGATGCTGTTAACACAGGCAAGACAATTCACTGGAAATACTATATTTAATGGAAAGTTCTATACAGGCAATCAGCTGACGCCATTCCTTCAACGCTTACCCAGACTTACTTTATCGCACATTAACACCACCATGATATATTATTTAAACAGACATGAACTGTTCAGTTGATTGAATTACCAGACTTCTAACATTCGTCGAGTTTTCGATAATAGGGAGCACTGCATACAGAATAACTACATTGTCCTCAGTGCTACACAGTAACATATTATTATTTCAGCATACACATACTGCGAGAGATAAACAGTTTACTACTACTACACCATAGAACCGATACATGGCGCTTTTATTATTATTATTTCTATTTCTCATATCAATGATTTTTACATTGTTCCGGAGTACGGACTTTAATTAATTTCACTTTTTGTATGAGAATCTTTATGAAAATTCATCGTTTTTGACAATGACATCTACTTAAATTTGACATCTTGGCTATGAGAACTGAGTTTATTGACTGGGGGATCCAACAAGGATTCTGTTTTTGCTGACCTAGGTCTGGAGCCCTAAAAAAAAACATGATATAAACAGGTCCCTTTTTAACAACCATTGCGAAGCAAGGGCATATAAGCTAGTAAATTATATGTAATCAATTCTTTTAGTTACAGATCAATGTCCACATCCTTGTTAGCCATGGTCCAACTCCCGATCCTGCTGCATCCCGAGACATAACAATTACCATGCAGTAGTTGGTATCTATTAACGAGGGAGTTGCAAGACTTCAACGAACCTCTGGTATTGCCGCGAGACACCATGTAAACTGACTGCCAGTGTGGCGCAGGGGATAGTGTCACCGACTGCGGTGCTGAAGGTCGCTGGTTCAATCCCACCCACCGGCAAAAATTTATTTCTTTGTAATTAACAATTCCAGAATGTTCTACATCTTTCTTATGTGTACCACAATATAGTGGTACACTGCTCTTCCATTTGCATCTTCCTTATTTGCAATAACAACTACAATGTTCAGTACTTTTAAAAGCTACTCTGAACCAAACAGTCCACAGGTGGTGAAGAGCAGAGTATGGATTATTGAAAGTTCATTGTTGTATATACAGTGTTACATGCGTTTGTGAGTTGTCCAAGTGAAAAAATCTTGTTTCAGACATGAACAATAATTTAAACAAAAAAACGCCAAGTGTTTTCATTACAAGAAAACGTACATATAGCCTACTAGTTGATGGTAATACAGGGACTCATTCACAGTTCCAGAATGAAACTTTCACTCTGCAGCAGAGTGTGGGCTGATATGAAACTTCCTGGCAGATTAAAATTGTTTGCTAGAACCGGGACTAGAGGCCATCAAATGCGGCATCACTCTTGCTTGTGTTTGCCACTGAGAGCGCCTGGTGAGACTGCCGCACCCGGAAGTTGGCCATGCCGAGAACGCAGTGCCGGGAGCAAGGCGACTCAGTACTCCTGGCAGACACGTAGAACAGCCAACAGCAGTGTGGATGTTCACAGCCAGACCACCTCACTGCACCGAAATTATTGTGCCCGTCTGGCACACCTCTATCTTTAGGTTGCATTCACACTGTTGGCCGGGCAGAGATGGAAGAAAAGGGGGGGGGGGGGAATCCACATTCCAATTTTCTAGATGAAAAAAATCTTGATGGTATATAAGACCATCACACAATGTTTTATTAACAAAGTTTTTCCTTACAAGCTTTGTCTTGTCTGTAAAGAAAGAAAACGTCTAATTTTCATTCCGCCCGAGTTTTCAGTTTCATAACGCTCCTCACTAGATTTTTATCAAAGTATGCGGTTAAAAAATCTTGATTTTTGGACTCATTATAGTACATCATCTTAGCTTCTGAATAAATTATTCAACTTTTCATAAATCATAACAATCGTTTTCAAATGACACTATTTACCAGGTGCATGCGCTCAATTTACAAATCATGCATTGAAAAAGTTTGATAGCGAGCAACTTAATGTTCTATGCATTTTAGACCATATTACAGTGAGTGAAATGGAGCTAAAAGAACAGAGAAATTATTGAAATGGTAGTCACACTGATATCTACCACATTTCACAAGTAATAGTGAGTTATCTGAGCGGCGTCATGTCATGACCGCAAGCCAACGAACTTGGCATCTGTTGAGCGTAGTGTGAAGCACTGCAGTGCAGAAAAAATTATTTGCTGGTCACACATGTTGGTGATCCCTCGTGATGTATTAATGATCCATAATCATACGCTAATTTTTTTTGGATGATGACCGATTACAATAGACAATGATCTGCTACGGTTCTATAAAAGGTAATACTTCACTTAATAAGAGGTATAGAACTAGTTTTTTGTCCACATCGTACAATTGATGGAATACATATTCTGTGTTTTGAACTACAATAGAAGAATAAATTAATGGAAACTGTGAATTCGCTGTTGCTGGACTAAAATAAAATTTTCTGAAATTGTACTTAATGACTTTCTAGTTGTAGATTATAAACGGAAGAAGCCCAAAAATATACTTACATTTATTGATGCATCTACACCTGAAATGGCTATTACACTATTTAGCCTACTTTTAATTTTCACTTTTGTAGCTCTCGGAAAATGTTGTACTACAAGGTGAAATGATTTGTTTACAGTGCCTCACATAAAAACACTATCCCTCATGCCCGAGACTAAAGTAGGAATTAACTATATAAAAACGAATACAGAACAATAAAATTAGAGACATTTAGTTACCTCCTTATAAGGGATACTGCAAATTATGGCCATGGGTGTACACGTGCTGGTCTTATGTGGGGCAAGCTGTACTGTTTCAACTCACGTCCACTTTCAAAGAACTCTCAAAAAATGTTCAAATGTTGGTTAAGCTTAAGGGACTTGACTGCGGGGTCATCAGTCCCTAAACTTACAAAAAATTATGAACTACTTATGAACTAGGATGGCACAAATATGGGATTCGAACCCCCGACCGTAGTAGCCGTGCAGACCGTGACTGGAGCACCTCAGTCTCCTCGGCCACCGCAGACGGCCAAAGAACTCTACACGGTTCTCAGAATTTTTATTTATTTTGTTAGGAAGCTGTCTGCTGGGAACGGCTTTTTTATGAACATTTTCTGAATCACCTGATGACAATTTTTTCTTCATGGTACTTTAATTTCGATTTTTGTAGTTTAAATGACAGAAAAATGCACAAATTTAGTTTAGCCTCAGACACTGCAGATCAGTAAAGGATGAGAAACAGGTGCCATTTTGTTTCATGCTGGATTTATTTTTTCCTTCTTGGTGGGCTTGTGGCCAGCAACATGGGATCGTCACCCACTGTGGTTTAAGTAGTTTGTAAGCCTAGGGACTAATAACCAAGGCAGTTAAGTCCCATAGATTTACAAACATTTGACTTTTTTTTTTTTTAATGCACCTGAAAGAACAGAGAATTTTTTGAAAAGATAGTCACACTGATATCTTTCACAAGTAATTGTGAGTTATCTGAGTGCTGTCATGCCCTGATTGCAAGCCTACGAAGTCAGCCTGTGTTGAGCATAGCGTGAAGCACTGCAGTGCTGAAAAATTTGAATTGGTGACTACATTTGTTGGTCCCTCGTGATGTGTTAATGATCCATAATCAGAAAACAATTATGAACTAATTTTTCTTGGGTGGCAACTGATTACAATGGACAATGATCTGCTACTGTTTTACATCAGATCATATTTGACTTTATGAGAGGCCGGCCGCGGTGGCCGAAGGGACTGAGGCGCTCCAGTCATGGTCTGCACGGACACTACGGTCGGGGGTTCGAATCCCTCCTCGGGCATGGATATTTGTGCCGTCCTTAGTGTTAGTTAATTCATAAGTAGTTTGTAAGTTTAGGGACTGATGACCCCGTAGTCAAGTCCCATAAGCTGTACAAACATCACTTTATGAGAGGAATACATCTGGTTTTTTTGTCCACATTAAACAATTCGTGGAATATATATATTTCGAATTTGGAACTAGAAGAAAAGAACAAATTAATGTAAACTGCGACTTTGCTGTTGATGGACTGAAATAAAATTTTCTGACATTGCAGCTAACAGATTTCTAGGTGTAGATGAAGAAGAAGCCCAAAACACTTATATTTATGGATGCATCTACCCCTAATACACAGTATATACCTTTTTGAAAATATTCACTTTTGTAGCTTTCGGAAAATGTGATACCACAAGGTGAAAATAATTGTATACAGCTTGTCCCACATAAATGCGTTACCTCCACGTCTGAGATTAAATGAACGAAGAACATAGAATGAACGAAGTTGCTTTTAGGAACCTCTTAGAGGAACAGTGTTTCTACGAACATTTTGCTGAATTATTTGAAGACAATTTTCTTTGTGTGCAAGATGGAACTTTCAAATTTTCTACATACGTTGGTTTAGTTTAGTCTCAGACACTGGAGGACAGGTCAGTTAAGGATGACAAGTGTGTGTCACTTTATTTCTCTTTTTTTCCGGGGGGGGGGGGGGGGGGGCTTGTACCTAGCAATGAGGAATCTTAACATACTGTCAGCAGAAGAGATTGATTACCGTCTGCTTCAACAAGCCAGTTAACAGTTCATTGATTTTGTTATTTTATTACTATTGTTCTCACATTGTACTGACTTATCAAATTTTGTGTAAATAAGAAATAGGTTGTAATGGACTCATCCCATGAATTTAGACTAACATTTAGGAGAGGCCGCGTTGGAGTAGCCGAGCGGTCTAAGGCGCCTCGCTGCGGAGTGCATGGTTGTTCGCTGTCGGAGGTTCGAGTCCTCCCTGGGGCATGGGTGTGTACGTTTGTCCTTAGGTTATTTTACCTTAGTTTAAGTAGTTTGTAAGCTACGGACTGATGACCACGCAGTTTGGTCCGATAGATTTACAAACATTTGAACATTTTGATTTAGGACAGTCTTTCCTTATGTGAACGACGCGACAGCATCAAGAAGCTCACTACTAACGCTGTATTCGAACATCATGGGATTGTCTTTTCTACTCATGCGCATCACCTTACATTTTTCTACATTGAGAGCTAGCTGCCATTCTTCGCACCAACTAGAAATTTTGTCTAAGTCATCCTGTATGCTATTACAGTCAGTTACAGTCGACACCCTCCTATACACCACAGCTTCGTCAGCAAACAGCCGCAAATTACAACTTACTCTGTCCATCAGATCATTTATATAGAAAGAAAATAATAGCGGTCCTATCACACTCCTCTGGGGCACGCCTGACGATACACTCGTCTTTGATGAGCACTCGCCGTAGAGAACAACATACTGCGTTCTATTACTTAGGAAGTCTTCCAGCCAGTCACAAATCTGTGAACCTATTCCATAAGCTCGTATCTTCGTTAGCAGTCTGCAGTGTGGCACCGCGTCGAACGCCTTTTTGAAGTCGAGAAAAACACAATCCGCCTGTTGCCCTTCATCCATGGCTTTCAAGATGTCATGTGAGAAAAGGGCAAGCTGAGTTTGACATGAGCGATGTTTCCTAAACCCGTGCTGATTCATGGAAAGAAGCTTTTCCGTTTCAAGGAAATTTACTATATTCGAACTGAGAATATGCTCCAAAATTCTACATGAAACTGATGTCAAATGATATTGGCCTGTAATTGTGTGGGTCAATTCTCTTTCCTTTCTTATAAACGGGAGTCACCTGTGCTTTTTTCCAATCACTTAATTTCTTAAAGGTTAAATTTAGAACTTCAGCTTTCCATTTGCTTTCTTCTGTTACTGCCCTGGAATGATCAACAAGTGACTGGACAGTGGGCTTTGACCCGCTTATCGATTTTACATAGGACCAGAATTTTTTCGGGTTCTTGGAAAGATCTTTTGCTAAGGTATGGCTGTGATAATTATTGTATGCTTCGCGCATAGATCTTTTTATAGATGCACGAATCTCTACTAACTTTTGCTTGTCATCATTTGCGTGTCTTTTTTGAATCGAGAGTGCAACAGCCTTTGCTTTCTCAGCAGCTTTCTAACATTATTATTATACCACGGTGGATCTTTTCCATCCTTAATCGTCTTTACTGGCACATATTTCTCTAACCCCTTATTAACAATGCACTTAAATTTAGTCCACAATTCCTCTACATCCATAGTCCTGGAATTAAACGATGTCCATTCATTTTCTAAGTGCGATCGTAACATTTGCTTATCGGCTCTTCCCAACAAAAACACACTCCTAGCCTTCTTGATTGGTTTATGAACTTTGGTCACCATCGACGCTATGACAATATCATGATCACTAATTCCTGTCTCTACACAGACATCGTTAATAAGGTCAGGCCTGTTTGTGGCTATAAGGTCTAGAATATTTCCATTGCGCGTCAGTTGCCGGTTTAACTGCTCAAGACAGTTTTCGGAGAATGTGTCCAAAAGTAGCTCACAAGACTGCTTGTCTGTACTGCCTGAAATGTAACTAGCGAGGTCCCAATCTATACTCTTAAGGTTGAAGTCTCCTCCAACTAATATTACATGGCCCGGATATCTATGCACTACCTGGTGTAGACTTTCTTTGAATGATTCTAAAACTGCTACAGCAGCACTGGGGGGCCGGTAAAAAACAGCCAACTATTAACTTTACTTCTTTTAGACCTGTTATACGTATATATACTAAAATCAAACAGAAAGGAAATAGAATAAAAAAAATAAAAAATAAAAATAAAGTCAGTTTGTGTCCGAAATCACTTCATACACTTTGAAACACTGGACAGAGATTGAAAATAGATGTGTGTTTTAAATCACCCCAGTCCTTGGGATGATTTTGGACACTTTATTTGTCTGTCCCAGGCAAAAGTAGATGCACATGGACGTCCTGTTTGTAAGATATTTTATTGCTTATATATATATACCCAACCACTTCCATAAAAAACCATTTGATGGTACCATTTGTGAATCCTCTTCTAAGAAGTGGAACTCATTGAAGACATCACTTGAATCAATTCTCACAAGTTGGATCAAACAAAACCACACGCAAATGTTGCCATGAATTTCAATTTTTTATGAGATTTTACTTGCTGTCACATATCTGTCATTTCTAAGGACAAATGATAAATTCATTACCATAAATTATTTTATAAACACTGTAATGTACACTAAAGTTTCCCATGGTCAGGGGCAGTATTTTCCAATCACTCATAGGTTTGCAACATATAACACTTTGTGTTGCCAATGGTATGTTACTTTCATATAACCAATATGAGGCAAGAAAAGATGTAATGAATATACAGCAGTGAAATTTGAATGATTATTTGGTGTGTTTAGAATTGCATATTTGATGTCGTGTGTCTAGTTTTGTGTACTTATTGCGGGCTATTCCATTAAATTGATTTAATTAAGTGAATTGTTATTACTTTTTACAATACAAACTGATCCACATATATGTTCACCTATCCACCAACCTAGCACCATGATTTAATTAAAAAACATAATTATTTAAAACATGGATCGTTTGACATGGACATTGCTTTTCTTGTCTGCAGCCAAAATCACATATTTTATTGCACTTTTCTTCATATTGTGGAATCCAACTCTTTTTGTGTCATTCTGTACTCATGGCGAGCACTGACCACATTCCTGCATCACACAGGTAAGTATGCCACTGTTGCTATTCTGGACTTAACTATTGTTTATTTAATTTCATTCACTTACACAGATAATATACAATGTAGGCCTATTGGAGAGGATTATGACTTTTAATCATGTACATATGCTAATTAGCCTACATTCATTTTTGCTTATATTTTGGGAATTTGAATGTTTTTCCTCGATTCTGTGTTTTCCTCAATTTAGTTTTTAAGTATGGATGGCACAAAAACATAGAATAGGGGTTTCACTGTAATCACTACTGGCTATAATACACTTCTGACATTGGTTATACAGCTGTTGGAAATTGTCAGCAAATGCTTCTTGTGGAATCGCTCGAAGCACTGAGGTCACATGTTGTTGGATCTCCGAAACCACTCTAACACACACTTTTTACTCACTACACACTTCCACTACCATCCCATGGGTCTCTGTTTTACCTAATTTGAAACAAAACTTGATGTTAACACATTGCTCCATTACTCCAGTTTGCGCTCCCTGTTGCAATGACACGAGTCCTCAAACTGAACCTGTTAGCTGGGTTACAACATATACCACCTCTTCACTGCAGTGCTTTGAACCATGGGGGACACTTGTTGACATGTCTCTCAATGAGTATGCCTGGACACCTCGAACTTGCCAGTGTGGTTTGTAAAATAAGGGATCTTTCACTGAACTTTTCAGATGCACCTTGTATCTGCTGTTTACTTTGAAAAATATTGCAATGTCTGAGTGAACCTAATAGTACAGATAAGATTTCTGTGAGTGAAATGAGCAGCAAAGACATTTATTGTTACAAACAGTAAGCTGTTTGAGAAGGGGAGTGGGAAGCAGGCTTTGCATATGTGCAACATGAGGTACAGATGCTGGCTGTAGTTTCCATGCTCTTAAATGACTCACTTGTGTGACTGATCTCTTCAGTCTGTATCTTCTTAAAGATAAATGCATGAATGAACTTTTATGGAGATACTAAAATCTGCCTAAGTCAACATTTGGTGGACTATATGGAAATAAAGGGTATTTTTGCTTCAGATGAAAGAGACATAATAAGTCATAATACTTTGGTAATATTAATATATATTTGACGGAACAAGTAGTAGTGAAAGCTTACATATTACAGTATTGCCTTCTTGCCCTAAACACTATGTGCAAAACTACAAAAGCCCACAAAAACTATTCTTTCTTACATTACATGCATTATCCATATTGTTATTACTACTATTATTAACAGTGGCTACAGTTGTACGAATTTGTTAATTATCATAACACCAACAATGGAAAATCCAACTGGAATGTCAATGCACAATCCACCCACCCAGCACTTCTTATTCCAGTCCTGTCATAAGCTTATCCTGTCCCATCAGACGCCTGGCCACCTGTAAAAGCAGCTATATGATTTACCAACTCTGCTGCAATCATTGCACAGCATTTTATATTGGTATGATGACGAATCAGTTGTCCATAAAGATGAATGGCCACCATCAAACTGTGCAAAAAGAAAGATGGACCACCTTGTAGCACAGCCTGTGACTGAACCCAAAGGTCTTGATTTCAATGGGTGCTTTACTTCCCGAGCCATCTGGATCCTCTCCTCCACCACCTCCAAATGTGCAGATGGGAGTTGTCTATCCAAAACATTTTATGGTCCCGCCATCCCTACACCTTATGCCTAACATCCTCCCCCTTCCCCATTCATTATCCTCCATCCCTCAATTCATGTCTTTCTTCCAACTGTGTGTCAACCCTTACAATGTCCCCTTAATTAATTACTTTTTTATTTTTATTTCGTTTTTATCATTTGAAATCCCCTCACTCCTCTACACCTCCCTTTATCCTCTACTGTCCCTTCCCTTCACTGTACTCAAGGCTGCAGCTCACATTCCCAGCTATCAGAGCCTTACAATCCATCATACAACACAGAACTTCTCATCCCCATCCTTACCGAGCATCCTTCCCCCTCTACTCCCCTCCTCACTCACTGTCAAGGTGCTTGTAGCTTGTAGCACGGAGCAGCTGGAGCTGGGTTTGTGTGTGTGTGTGTGTGTGTGTGTGTGTGTGTGTGTGTGTGTGTGTGTGGCTGTCAGAGAGATTGTGAGAATGTGTGTGTTTCTTTTTCTGACAAAGGCCATGGCCAAAAATTTAAGTTGTGAGAATGTAACTGTCTATTTTTCAAGCCTGTCAGCAGCTCAGGGAGCCTCTTTACATTAAGTATCTTAACTTTTATATAACAGATAATTTAAAATGTATTCTCATGATTTGCCACTGATTATACACACTCAAAAATCAACTGCAATGTATACAAAGTCATATTCATAAGCCACAATTGGCTAATATAAAATTAATCCTTCTGCTTATTTTTGAGGAAAAAATACTATATTTGTGACTTCATTATAAAAAATAAAAGTGAGTGAAAGGAGTTAGATAGTGTATTAAATTAATATAATTATGATTACATTTACTTGTCATTTGCACAGGCAACTGGATTTCAGCGTGTCTCATTTATTAGAAATCAGTAATACTTTGCTGTCTTTCTCTTTAAAGAAGAGCAGGCAGAATTAGCCATTTTATAAAATAAGGATGAATATAATTCAATTTAATTGGAGTATAACAAAGATCTATACTTGAGATATGTGTAATTGAGAAAAAATAATAATGAGAAGAAAAAAAAATCCTTATTTATAACAGCAATAAAACAGCTTTTGTAGTATCTTACCATCAAGTGAAGAATCTCTTCTGAATTTCACCTGTGAGACAGATACAAAACTCATTCCATGAAGTTTGTAATCAATCATAAATTGAAGGATAAATGGGATATGTGCCTCATGTGGCTGAAAAATTTTATTAAGAACAGCTCCATTCTGTGGAATAAAAAAAGGAAAATGATTCTGAAAACATCCATATTTTGTATACAATAAAACTGCAACAAAAAAAGCAGGAAAGAACTATGAAAGTTTCCATAAACTCTAACTAATATAGTGCTAAAATGTACATGCATGAAAGCATTGAGCTGTCACTGTGATCTTCAGTTTCAATATATTTTAAAGTGAAGTATTTATTTAAGAACTTTCGTACTATCTTCATCAGAATATTAAGTTTGAATGCAAACACTTATGATACTATGATATGGCAAACAGATCAGACTTATTGTCAGTGTCAGTACTGCAGGGGTTAGTGATAGTGAGGTCATAATAGTGACAATGGTTACTAAAGTTAATAAATTCATCAAGAATCTTAAGAGAAGTATTTATGCCAGAAAGAGTAAGTAAGCAATTGTTGGTACATCACCTAGACAATGAATGGTTGTCATTTAGTTGCAATACATAAAGAAATTATGGGAAACATTTAAAATGAATGTAAAACACTTCATGGATAACTATGTGTCAAGTAAATTAATTATGGACAAGACCCTATGTAGTTTAATAACAAAATTCAGTTAATGCTGAGGAAGCAGATGTAATTCAACAATCAAGAGAAAAATCAGAAGAAAATAATAATAATAATAATAATAATAATAAATAAAGAAGTGGAAATGTCACCAGGAAAAAGTTACATGAAATTCGTGCGTGTGCGTGTGTGTGAGTGTGTGTGTGTGTGTGTGTGTGTGTGTGTGTGTGTGTGTGTGTGAAAAGAGTGATGTGCAAAGCATATACCAACATCTAGCATCATATCTTAGCAAAAGATCTCACCGAGAAAATTCGGATCACATGTAAAATCACTAATTGAGCTGAAGGCTTCTATACAGACACTCATTGATCAGACTGATGTGGTGATACAAGACAGCAAAAGTAATACTGAAGTTTAAAATTTCATGTTAAAGAAATCATTCACATTTATGAAAATATAATTGTTTGATTCTGACAGAGACTCTTGTATGGAGGACGCAGTAATAGGTAGCCCTGCTACAGAGAAGTAAATGAGAGTCGAAAACAAATGTCACCAGGCCATATTGAAATACCAGTTCAGTTTACAGAGAGTAAACTTTTCTCCACCTAGCACAAAGTACAATGTGAAGAGAAAAAATGCAGGTTATATCTATAAAGTTAAAGAACAGACTTGCTTAAATACAGACCAAAATCCTTAACATAAGTTTTCTATAAAGTTATTGAAGCTATTCTGAGTTTTAATGAAATAAATTACATCAAGACAGCAGTATTCAGAAAGCATTGCTTGTTTTAACACTCAGCTTGCTGTTTATTCACTAGATATCCTGCAAACCATGGATGGAGAGCAACCCCATATACTAGATTTATGGAGCCTGTGACATGGTGCCCAACAGCCGATTGTTAATGAAAGTCTCATCATATGAATTAGGTTCCCAGACATGTGAGTGGGTTGAAGACTTTTTAATTAATAAAATAGCGCTAGGTATGTTTTTCTTGAGGTGAGTGTTTATGGGAGTCAAGGGTATCATCACAACTGTCCTACGGGAGGAAGGGACAGTGGGGAGGTGGAAGGGGGAGGGAAGATGCAAAGGGAGAGGGGGGAGGGGAGGGGAGGGAGGGAGGGAGGGAGGGAGGGAGGGAGGGAGGGAGGGAGGGAGGGAGGGGGAGGGGAGAGGAGGGAAAGAAGGGGGAGTGGGAGGGAAAGAGGGAGGGAGGGAGAGTGGGAGGGAGGAAGAGGGGGGAGGGTGGGAGAGGACAGTCTTATCACAAGATGACTTGGCCAATTGATGTGACAAACGGTAACTAGGTCTAAATGTGGAGTGTCTCCTTGTGGGTATTATTGCTCGCAGCTTAATAGTTACCAATTTTAGAAAACATATTGAAATAGCAATGATCAACTGACTTTTTTAAATTTTTTTTTTTTTTTTTTCCATAAAATATTTCAAGAAACTCTCCAGATAACACAAGAGACTTAATTTGATCGGTTTTGATCTTTTGTGATCATCTTCAGATATTCTCCTCGTGTGTTAAGCAAATGTGACAGGTGGAGTAGAAGCAGCTGCCTAGCACCTCTGCTCACCACCCAAGGAGATTGTCTGAAAATGGTCACACAAGATTGAAACGGATCATCTGAAACATAATACAATCTTTTGTGTGATCTAGACTTTTGTTGAAGTATTATAAAAAAATAATAGTCACTCCATCATTATCAACTAGAGTTACAGAGCTATGATTAAATGAATGCATCCACAGCTACATCCACACTCCACAAGCCGCGTCATGGTGTGTAGTAGAGGGTACTTCATGTACCATTGTCAGTTCCTCCTCCTATTCAACTTGCATATGGTTCACGGGAAAACAATTTGCCTTGATGTAGGCTCTTCACTCTCTAAATTTATCTTTGTGGTCATTTCATGAGATATACGTAGGAGGAAGCAATATATTGTTTGACTCTTCATGAAACATATACTCTCTGATTTCTGACAGAAGCTTACACCATGTTTCAGAACATTTCTGTTGCAACGTTTGCCACTGCAGTTTCATAATAATTTCTATGACACTTTTGCGCTTACTAAATGAGTCCATAAAGAAGCATGCTGCTCTCCATTGGATATTCCCTATGTGCTTTATCAATCCTACCTCGTACGTAACCTAAAACGAAGAGCAATACACAAGCGCTGGCCAATCTGCCTCTTTTGTTGACGGACTACACTTCCTGAAAATTCTTCCTATGAATCTCAGTCTGGCTTCTACCTTACCTATAATTAATTTTATATGGTTGTTCAATTTCAAATTGTTCCATGTGTATACTCCCAAATATTTTATGGCAACAACTGCTTCCAGTGTTTTTCCTGCTATTGCATAGTCATATAATAAAGGTTCTTTCTTTCTATGTAAACACAGCACTTAACAATCAACATATATTGATACACTGCAAATCGTCCTGCACTTTGCTACTCCTTTCCAATGTTGCAAATTTTTGATAAACTACAGCATTATCCACAAAAAGCCAAATCAAAGCACTATAACATTCCCTTGGGTACACCTAAAACCACCTTTACATCTGACGACTTCTCTCTGTCATGCTGCGTCCTGTCAGCTAGAAATGCCTCTACCCAGTCTCACAATTGGCCTGATAGTCCATATATTCACACTTTGTTCATCAGGTGATGGTGTGGAATGATATCGAACATCTTGCGGAAGTAAAAAAATAAAATGGCGCTTGCCTGGGACACTGTATCTACTGCTCTCTCGATCACATGAATGAATAGTGTGGGCTGGGTTTCACATGATCATTAGGAAACCATGTTGATTCCTACAAAGAGGATTTCCAGTCTCTAGAAATGTCATCATACTTGAATATAAATCATGTTCCAAAATTGTGCAACTGACCGATGTCAGAGGTAAAGGCAAATAGTTTTGCGCATTGGGTCGATGACTATTATTGAAAATGGGAATGATCTACACTTGTTTCCAATTCTTAGGAATGCTTTGCTCTTCTAGAGACCTTCAGTACAGTAAAGTGCTGCTATAAGGGGGGTAAGTTCCTTTGTATCCCATCAGGTCCAGAGACACTCCCTCTTTTGAGTGATTTCAATTGCTTTTCTATCCCTCTGACATTTATTTCAATTTGCCAATTTGTTGTTCATGCGATGGTTTAGAGCAGGGAGTACAGTGCAATCTTCGTCTGCGAAATAGTTTTGGAAAAAAATACAGTGAGTATTTCCACCTTTTTTGTGTCATCCTCTGTATCAATGCATTATCATCACTGGCCGTTTACAGATTTGATGCAGGACCAAAATATTTTAGGGTTTTCTGCCAAGTCAGTACACAAAATATTGCTCTCAAAGTCACTGATCCCCTCTCAAATGGCAACACTTACAGTAAATTAGGCATAGTTCAATTTTTGCTTCTCTGCAGGACTTTGACTATGTTTATTATTTTCAGCGAAGTTCTCTTTCATTTTGTAACAGTTTCCTACCTCAGTTGTTGCACAAAACTGGATCTTACCAATCTTCATCCACAGATGCTAAACACTGTCAGTGTTAGGGATGAAACTTTGCTGTTTATCAGTCAAGTACTCTGAAATTTGACCTTATAAGATGATCTTACAACCTTTCTTAATATTTATATTTATAGCGATATTCATTAATGCTGTGATAGCTTTATGATCACTGACTCCCTGACCTACAGGGTCTATTTGTCATCAGCAAGTCTGACACATAATCTCCACAAATCTGCTCTCCATTTAACTGCTCGAGGTTATTTTCAGATACAACGCTTAGAACAATACTGTTCAATTCTCTGTCCGTGCCATCCATCTTCAACATGTTTGTCTCCCACTCTATATCTGGGAAGTTAAAATCTTCACCTAAAACTATAACATGACTAGGAAATCTATGGGAAATATTTTCCGAGTTTCCCTCTGATGTTCCGTCACTATTGGTGGTGAGCCTGGTGGTCTATAAAACTTCCAATGACCATGTTTGAGCTATTTTCATGCTGACTTTTGCCCAAATTTTTTGACAGTCTGAATCTGAACAAATTTAACTCAATACAGTTGGTATTCTTTATTGCTACAAACATGCCTGTATCCCTCCATGTGGGTCCTAATTTCTCTTACCATTGTGGTCTTTACATTAAATATAAGTTGGCATTAGAAGATAAGTTCTGCAGTTGGCTTCAAATTCAGGCCCTCAGAAGTGCTTCTCAAAATGAATGTTGGCTTTCCTCTAGTGATTCCCATTTGAATTGCTGAAGCACCCGTGTAACATGCACACACTAGTCAAACCTGCTAGTAACAAATAGCAAACCACCTTTCAATTGCTTCTATATTTCCCTTTAAACTGATCTGGTGGGGATCCCAAACATTTGAGTAATGCCAAAGACAGGGTCCCACAAGTGTTCTACAGCTGAACCATATCTTCCCAAAATTATCCCAATAAACAGAAGTCCACAATCCACCTTCCCCACGACTGTCCTTACATGCTATTTCTATTTTGTATGGCTCTACTATGTTACACCTAGATATTTAACTGACATGACTGCGTAAAATAACACTACTAATGCTGTATTTGAACATTATAGATTTCAATGATAAAACCTTTTTGTAAACCACAGCATCATCCACAGATTGCTACTCACTCTGTGTGTCAGATCATGTATGTATAAAATAATAACAGTCCTATCACACTACCTTGGGGCACTCCTCGTGATACCCTTGTCTCTGATGAACACTTGCCTTTGAAGATAACTTACTGGGTTAAATTACTTAAAAAGTCTTTGAGCCAGTCGTATACTCTGGAACCTATTCCATATGCCTGTACCTTTGTTAGCAGTCTACAGTGAGGCAGTATGTAAAATGCCTTTATGAAACCAAGGAATATGCAGTCTGCTTGTTGCCCTTCATCCATGGCTCATGAAATATAATGTGAGAAATGGGCCAGCTGAGATTCACACAATCAATTCTTTCCAAAGCCATGCTGCTGCAAGGAGAGAAGCTTTCCCACCTCACAGAAATTTATTTACTATATTCAAACTGAGAATCTATTCAAAAATTCTACAGCAAACCCTTTGACAGGAACTATGGGCCCTATTCTCTGTACAAACTTGCCATTACCAGAAGGGTTTAGTGGTTTTAGGGTGCACCACAGAAGGGTTTAAAAACATGGTTAACAGAGTAAGAGCTGTATGTTAGGAAATACAAACTAAAGTGAACACTGCCATCAGCTGCTGAAGGATACATCAAACTGATCGGCTGCTGCATCACTCTGTGTCAAGGGTCACCATGGAGATGTGGTATGGATTGACATGAACTGAGCATTCTCTTGGTCAATGTAGACTTCATTAAGGAAATATGATGGAAGTAAACACTCAAACAGAATAAAATAGTTCAGTACTTGTTTCTATCTCATTAGAAAGTGCAGCTCAGAGAATAGATGAACGGAGCAGCACTGGTACAAAGGTGTACTATGAAACTGATTACAAACTCATTAAATGTCACTTGCATGTCTCGTAATTTATGCTAGGGAATTTCAATGAGTATGAAGAGCATAGAAGTATATGGAGAAATACACCGAAGAGCCAAAGAAACTCGTACAGGCATGCATATGCAAACACAGAGATATGTAAACACTCCGAGGACACCACTACGGTCAGCAATGCCTATGTAAGACAATTGGCTCAGACACTTTCAAAAATTTCAATCGATTCTCTATCCCTGCCACCAGTTTCAAAAATTTGAGTCTCCCAGTCTATACCCAGAAACTTGACTAGTCACATGACTAGAAAATATATGTGAAATGTCTTCCAAGTTTTCCCTCGGATGTTATTCCACTACAGCTGCTGAGCCAGGGGGTCTATAAAAACATCCAAAAAACATGTTTGATCCCCTTTTAAGTGTGACCTTCACCCAAATTATTTAACATTCTAGAAATGTACTAATCTCACTCAATATTATCTTATCCACATAACTGCCAACCTTTACAATTGGCTGTCCGTAATGATGTGCAAGACCAAAGAGGACGTGGAGCTACGGCCGTGTCCCAAGAATATTTTAAAAATTTAAGCCTGACACTGTATTCCTAAATATCTGCCACGAACCGTGTAAAAACTATTCTGTTTCAAAAGACTGAGGCTAGGTGGAAGAAGCTAACACATTTGTGTAAATACCGTGAGTGGCTTAGAAATATTCCTGTAAGTTTCAATTAACTGTCTTTACGGAAAGTTAACAGTTGCCGAAGGAACAGAAAAGGGTGAAATTCCTTGCATTTTTTAAATATAAAATCCTTAGCAGCTAAGGATACACAAAATGGTTTTGGATTTTAAACGACGAATGAAACCACTGAACTGAGGTGTCACAAATGCCTCAACACTCATATTTCATTCTAGCTGTACAAGACTGCTATGGAAACATGTACCCGCGAGAAAAGCCAGTAAAAGCTTTTCTCTTCGGAAACGAACTGGCTCACTTCAGCCACCCGGTAAAACACGTGGGCTGTTAAGCTTGAACCAAAGACATTATAGTCATTATAGACCATAGAATTTACATAGATCTTGGGTGTGTGAGCGTGCATTTGGTAGGCGGGTAGGTGATTATAGGCGGGATTTGATCCAGATTTGTTCCAACGGAAATGCTATCTTTAACATTTCCTACAGCTTTGCTACGTACTCAGGAATGAAATAAATTATTTATATAAAACTTTTATCGGCTATTACCAAAATGTAGATACTAACTACTCCGATTTTCTTAAAACACATCAGATCGTACAATGTCTAGTTTCCGTAATTTTTCACGAACTTCCCGTAACTCCGTAAATATGACGATAAATCCGTAACAATTATGGACAATCCGTAATACTTGGCAGCTATGTATCCATTTGCTTCCGGATACACGCAGTGCTCTCTATTGCTGCCAGCAATGCATCCTCCACATCTTAGATGAGACCCTCTGGCAAGCAAACAGTGGTCTTCATTCCCAACCTACTTGCTATTTCCCTAAGGGGCTCCAGCACACACCTAACAATGGAGCTGCAAATGAGAAGCAAACTCGTGTCAGGTTCACACAGGCAGATTGGCCACTGCTGCAACAAGCAAGGCAGTTGGTGCTAGGTCACAAGTACTATCAGCAGTGGTCAATACCTCAAATCTGTTACTGATGCATAAGGTGGCAGCTTTTTGGCCTGTTCCCGTTTCACCTTCTGCCCAGATTTGTGACCCTACCACATTTCGATTGACATTGGGCAACTGTCGAGTGGCAGGGATGAAGAAATATGAATGTTCAGTACATCAGAGATCCCAAGTGGTGCTCCATAGATAGCAAAGCATTTTGTTGAGATGCCCCCTGCCTCTGCAGCCCAAGGCAGCAGCCTACAGCCCACCGGCCATGGCCAACACAACATCCAGCTATTTACAGATGGTGGCCAGTTCCCCAGAATACGCACATAACGGGCACAATTCCTATTCATCTCTGTCCAGATATTTGCCACCCTAGACTGACTGCTTATCTGAAGCAACAAACTGTTCAAATAACGAATCACTTACCAGAACTTGAGACACTGTATGAATTTACACTACGGTTATAAAAGTGAGATACTAAAACTTTAAAAATAAATAAATAAAACCACTCACAAAAGTTACGAATTAACTAGTAAGAAAAGCACAGAAAAGCTAAATTGTGTAACTTGTTGGTCTCGAGGTGATACACAGGTGACAGTTGACTCTAGACTCCACACTATGAGAGGTATCATTCTCCAGGAATCTGCCAAACCCTTCAATTGAATTGTGGCAGAATATAGTGCAATTCATCACAACACATCACCCATTATCAGTACTCCACCACTCAGCTGTGTCACTCTTTACACCAACTCGAGTGTTGTTTAGCACTGACTGCAGAGATGTGTGTCTTATGGAGCTGCTTGATCATCGTACCTCCATTCTTTTCAGAAATGCGCAGTTGTGCTAGCCATGCTGATGGTAGCACTTTGGAGCTCACAAAGTAATTCCTTCTGCTGATTTCTTGCTATGATGACTCTCCACAATGCTTGATGGTTCCTGTCCATTAGTACATGAGGTCTACTTGATCTTGATTTAATTGTTGCTCTGTTTTTCCACTTCACCATCACAACACCAGCAGTCTACTTGGGCAGCTTTAGAAAGGTTTGAATACCTTTGATGGATCTGTTACCCAGGTGACATCCAATGACAGAACCATGTTTGAAGTCATTAATTTCTCCAGACATACTCAGTCTGCTGTTACTGCTTCTCTACTGACAACAAAATACTCCCCACCTCATTTTATACTGGTTGGTCTGCCTCTGTTGCATCTGTACTTCTGATCAAATAGTGTGAATGGGCATGATCAAAAACCAGTTGTCAAGCAGGATAAAGTGACAATTCCCAACTATAAACAAGGGAAAAATTCACCACTTTACAAGAGAGCATACTGCTGAGCACTATACAGTCACATCAGTGCCCCCATAAAAATCTTTGTGATATAGATCTCCAACATTCTAATGTTTCCCAACAGCAGCAGCTCCCAGTTTTGAATAAGGAAGTGCCCTCTAACATATCATTTGGTCATCACCTCACTACTTCACTCAGACATCATTTTAATACAATTCATAATTCTATGCTTCCTTAAATCTTCATTAAAACTTTTACTTCTAAGAAGGTCTCCTTCCCTATGTTCTATCCTCTCACTCATTTCCTCGCCCCCTACTTCATCACGTGCAACACACGTTGTTGTTGTTGTTGTTTATAGGGGACCAAACTACAAGGTCATCAGTCCCCTGTTCCATGCACTGATGTAACAGGTGATAGAACGAAAACACAGAGAACAAGGATTAGAGAATTCCTGGAATGTAAAATAAAGACAAACACTACACTTATACACAGAGGACTGCACAAAAGGGATAAAAGGACAATTTCATAGCAGAATGCAATGGCCAGCTGATCACTAGGATAAAAACGGATGAGCGAGCCATGCTGTACACACTAAAAAACAGTGTAAAAATGAGAGTCTGTGAACCACTCAGAAGCGCCTTCCATTAAATGGAAGGGTAGAAACCAGATGCGCAAATAAAATTTAAAACAGTAGCAGCCAAGGAGGCATTGTCACCTAAAACTGATGGCAGCGAATCTGGTAGGCTAAAGGACTGCCGCAAAGTGGCTAAAAACGGACAATGCAACAGTATGTGGACCACAGTAAGCTGGGCACCACAACGACAAACTGGTGGGCCCTCTCGACGCAAGAGGTGACCGTGTGTTAACCATGTATGGCCAATGCGTAGTCGGCAGAGTACAACGGACTCCCTACGAGAGGCTCGCAGGGAGGACCTCCACATTGCCGTAGTAGGCTTAACAGCACGGAGCTTATTTGGTGCGTTCGATTCAGCCCACTCTGTATTCCAAAGGCTTAAAACCTTCCGATCGAGCACCGCCCGGAGATCCCTCTCCTGGAGACCGATTTCCAGCATAGTTGAGGTAGTAGCCTCCTTCGCCAGTTGGTCAACACGTTCATTTCCTTTTATTCCAACGTGGCCTGGAGTCCAAAGGAAGACCACAGTGCGACCAGATGTACATAGTCTGTATACAGCTTCCTGAATGGACCGTACCAAAGGATGTTTTGGGAAACAATGGTTAAGGGCTTGCGACCACTCAGGGAGTCAGTACAGATAACCACAGACTCCCCGGGGCAGGCTCTGAGGTGTTCAAGGGCCCGCCAAATGGCGACAAGTTCCGCCGTAAACACACTACTCCCACAGGGCAATGAACGTTGTTCTATATGCCGGCCATGGGTATAGGCATACCCAACATGGCCATCGACTAGGGAGCCATCGGTGTATGTAAATTCAGCGCCATGGTAGGAATCTAGAAGGGCCTGGAACTTTTGACGCAGAATCGTCGGTGCAACAGAGGCTTTGGAGTCCTGGGACAAGTCCAACCGAAGCTGGGGGCGAGGAATGACCCAAGGAGGAGTACTAGAACGGTACTGGAAGGTGGGAGGAATAGGAAGGGATCCTAGAGAAGAAAGAAGGGAACGAACACGAACCGCAACCGGGAGGCCCGACCGCGGCCGTCGTCGCGGGGAAGGGAGTGCGTCAGCTGGGAAGAGGAGCCTGCGATTTGGATGGTGAGATACGGCATGAATACGGGCAACATAAGAAGCCATTAGCTGTTGCCTTCTGAATCGCAGGGGGGGAACCCCAGCCTCAGCAAGAAGGCTTGTCACAGGACTGGTACGGAAGGCCCCTGTTGCTAAACGGATGCCACTGTGATTGACCGGATCTAAGATCTGCAGTGCAGTTGGAGCTGCCGAATCATACACAAGGCAGCCATAATCCAGGCGTGACTGGATAAGTGCCTTATATAGGTGCAGTAGAGTGGGGCGAGTAGCTACCCAACCTGTGTGGCTGAGGCAGCGGAGGATGTTTAGATGTCTCCAGCCAGCATTTTTGTTTTAACTGGCGAAGATGCGGTATCCAGGTCAGCCGGGCATCAAAAAGCATGCCTAGGAAGCGGTGTGTCGTCTCAACACGAAGGGGTTCATCATTCAAATATAGCTCAAGGTCCGGATGAGCTACCCAACGGCGACAAAAGTGCATGACGCGGGTTTTCTGCGCCGAAAATTGGAAACCATGCTCAGAGGCCCAAGACTGTGCCTTTCGAATGGCTCCCTGCAGCCGCCGTTCTGTGACGTTAATGCTGCTGGAGCTGAAGTAAAGGCAAAAGTCGTCGGCAAACAAGGAGGAAGAGACAGACGTTCCTACTGCCGCAGCTAGTCCGTTAATAGCTATCAAAAATAACGGTACACTTAAAACGGAGCGCTGAGGGACCCCATTCTCTAAAACATGAGCGGAGCTAAGAGAGGTGCCAACCCGAACCTGAAACGAGCGTAGCGACAGGAAGTTCTGTATGAACGTTGGTAGGGGGCCACGTAAGCCCCATTCATAAATTGTAGAGAGGATATGATGACGCCAGGTTGTATCATAAGCCTTGCGGAGGTCAAAAAAGACTGCGAGAAGGTGCTCTCGGCGATTAAAAGCGGCACGTATGGCTGATTCCAGGGACACGAGATTGTCTAGAGTGGAACGGCCCTGACGGAAGCCTCCCTGTTGTGGAGCCAGGAGACCTCGATCCTCCAGTAGCCACATAAGCCGTCGACTCACCATACGTTCGAGGATCTTACACAGAACGTTGGTGAGACTGATGGGGCGGTAGCTCCCAGCATCGGACGGATCTGCGCCTGGTTTCATCACTGGGACGATAGTACTTCTCCGCCATTGTGACGGGAAAAGGCCTTCCGTCCAGAGACGATTGTAAAGGGCGAGTAGCCGCCGTTTAAAGTCCGCTGAGAGGTGACGGACGAACTGGCTGTGAATACGGTCCGGACCAGGAGAGGTATTGGGGGACGCAGCAAGAGCAGTCTGGAACTCCCACTCACTAAATGGGGCATTGTACGCTTCCTGTCGACGTGTGCGGAAGGACAATTGCCTCCGCTCAACCCGCTCTTTGAGGGCGTGAAATTGTGCACTGTAGGCTGCGGTCGCAGAGCAACGTGCAAAGTGCCCTGCCATTAGCTCCGCAATTACCGTCGGGTCAGTACAAGGACTGCCGTCAATTCGGAGTGACGGGATTCCGCTTGGCGGGTGGTACCCGAAGAGGCGCCGTACCTGCGACCACACTTGAGAAGTGGAGGCGCAGGAGCCTATGGTGGCTACATATCGTTCCCAACAGTCCTGCTTACTCTGTTGGATCAGTCTCCGGGCTTGGGCCTGGAGACGCTTAAAAGCGATTAGATGTTCAATACTGGGATGGCGCCGGTGACGCTGAAGCGCCCGTCGTCGCTCCCTGATAGCGTCAGCTATCTCCTGCGTCCACCAAGGCACCGACTTGCGCCTAAGTGAGCCTGTGGTAGTCGGGATATTCGTTTCAGCAGCGGAAATAATCTCCTCAGTTACTTGCTGTACTGCCATATCGATGTTATCTGGCAATGGAGTAGTAGCCACAGCTGTCGAGGTATAGCCGTGCCAGTCAGCCCTATGGAGGGACCACCGGGGCAGGCGTCCTGCAGGGTGAAATTGTGAGAGCGACAAAAGGAGAGGAAAGTGGTCGCTCCCACAAAGGTCATCATGGACCTTCCAAGATAAATGCGGAAGGAGACTCGGGCTACAAATGGATAGGTCGATGACGGAGAAAGAGCCATGTGTCACACTGAAGTGTGTGGGTGCCCCACTGTTCAAGATGCAAACGTCAAGCTGTGTGAGAAGGTTCTCAAGGTCTCTACCACGGCCCGTGCTCTCATTTCCACCCCATAGAGGGTGGTGGGCATTGAAATCACCCAAGAGGAGGAACAGTTGTGGTAATTGGGCAACCAATGCAGCGAGGTCAGCAGGAGAGACAACAACATCCGGGGGAAGGTATAGGGAACAGATGGTAAATTCCTCTATTGCCCGGAGTCGAACAGCCACAGCCTCCAAGGTCGTGGTGAGAGGCACAGCAGCACTGGGGACGGTTGCAAGAACATAAACACAAACTCCGCCAGATACCCCGTCATAGATGGAACGATTGTTATAATAGCCCCGATAGCCACGAAGGGCTGGGGTCCTCTGTGCAGGGAACCAAGTTTCCTGCAGGGCTATACAAAATGCTGGAAACCGGCACAACAATTGCTGCAATTCGGACAAATGGCGGAAAAAACCGCCACAGTTCCACTGCATGATCAGAGAGGCTCCTGGTCGCTGGTACATGCAGATTGGGATGGTACATTGGAGTCTGCAAGGGTGTTCGCCGTCGCTGATGGCGGAGGCAGAGCCTCAACGTCCATCGCGTCTGGGGACTCAGCAAAAGCCAAGTCCTCAGGGGACGTGAGAATTTCTATTTTGTCCTCTGAGGCTGACGTTTGTTGTGGTGGTTCAGAAGCCACCTGGTGGTCCATCTTTTTGGATCTCTTTTTCTTTCGTTCGCGCTTGTCTTTCGGTCTCTCCTGCTGGGAGGGCTTTTCTGCCACATTCTCGGGGACGGAAGATGCCCTCGAGGCCCTGCGACCAGCAGGTAGTGGCTTTTTCAGCCACTCACTGGTATCTGCTGTACCAGCGTCAGAGACCTTAGGAGGAAGGGCATCGAGGGAGCGCTTCCTTGCAGGAGGAGCCAGAGACGGTTGTTGGTTCTCTGGCTCAGGGATGGGGACCGTTGTCCCCGGTGGTTTGGTACTCGTTGCTCCCAAAGTAGGGACCTTGGGGGCAACAGAAGAGGAGGCGCCCCCTGACATTGAAGGGGCAACTGGTAACTGTTGGGCCGGAGTGCCCAGGATGGTAGATGGAACCTGATGTGCCTTTACCGTAGATGTTGCTGTAGCATAGGTAGACTTCATGTTGACAGGGTGAATCTTTTCATATTTGCGCTAGGCCTCGGAATATGAGAGCCTGTCCAGGGTCTTGTACTCCATTATCTTTCTCTCTTTTTGGAAAACTGTGCAATGTGGTGAGCAGGGAGAGTGGTGCTGGCCACAGTTAACACAAACTGGAGGCGGGGTACATGGGACGTCTGGATGTGACGCACGTCCGCACTCCCGACAGGTGGGGTTGGCATCGCAGCGAGATGACATATGGCCAAACCACCAACACTTAAAGCAGCGCATAGGGGGAGGAACGTAGGGTTGGACGTCACACCGGTAAACCATCACCTTGACCTTTTCGGGCAATGAATCACCCTCAAAAGCCAAGATGAAGGCACCAGTGGCGACCCTGTTGTCCTTCGGACCCCTATATATGCACCGAATAAACTGCACTCCTCGCTTCTCTAAGTTCTTCCAGAGTTCGTCATCAGATTGAAGTAAGAGATCACGATGAAAGATAATACCCTGGACCATGTTCAAACTTTTATGTGGTGTGATGGTAATGGGAACGTCACCCAGCTTGTCACAGGCAAGTAGTACCCTTGACTGGGCTGGGGACAACGTCGTTATCAGAATCGACCCGGATCTCATCTTAGATATTCCGTCTACCTCGCCAAACTTGTCTTCAATGTTCTCCACAAAAAACAGAGGCTTCGTCGACATAAACGATTCGCCATCTGTTCGACTGCTCATCAGGTATCGGGGGGCATATGCCTCACCTTGATGACGAGCCCGACGTTCCTCCCATGGCGTAGCCAGGGATGGAAACGATTGGGGGTCATACGATACTGCATTGAAAGAAACTCTTCCACGCTTTGAGACGCCGTTTTCGCGGCCGGCCACGCTTTTGTTTGCTCGTTTCATGATCGTCCCACGAGCAGCTAGGGAACTAAAGGTCCACCCAGGCAGAGCCCCGCTTGCCTGGGTAAGCCTTGTACAACTGAGGTGTGGCAGGTTCCTCAGAGGTTGCTCGCTAGCGGTTGTTCAACCTCAACAGCCATGCATCTCCTCGGCACATAGCACACCTTGAGATTGAGGGGTTTTATATAGAGGTTTGTACCGTCCTCACGACCCGGGTGATTAAGCCAAGATCCCCGGGCTCTGAAACGTACAACGTTCCACCGTCGCTCCGAACGATGGTCGTTGAGGCACGCACAGAGCTTACGGTGTAGCGGACTGTTGGCGCGACACAGCCCACAGCTCAGGAACCCGGGTTCGCCAAGCCCGTACCCAGCAAATTAATGCTGAGCCCCTGAGGGGTGCAACACACTACTACATTGCCTGAATCAGAATGAAATCTCTCTGGCACTCTGCTGCTATCACCCTCTCTGGCTAAACATTCTTCTACAATCCTTGCCAGCTCTTCCCATCCCTTCCTTCTTGCACATTTCACCTACTACACTCAACACAACCTCCTAACTCCAGACAGAATACACCACTATAACAATGAACTTTTGTGTGTTTTAAAGATCAATACCTTGATGTGACAATACTTGATTACTTCCTTTTACCACTCAGTACCTACACAATACAGTTAGTGGTTAAACCCATGTGACTTTTTATAATCTGTCTATGATTATCCAGTATCATATCAGGTCAAGTTGTGCTGATGGCACCACTGTAATGATCTTCATGGGAAACTGGTAGTAGAAGTATCTAGGAACAGAGGTGCTCTAAAGAAAATTAGAAGTTTGCTGTTCTGGAAGATATTGTCAACTAAAATTATTGTTATGTCCAAAATAGACATAATAATAATGATGATGATCAACACTACTCAGTATCCCAATATAAAAATTATGGCAGCAATTAAAACTGAATCAGTCATTTTAAAAAAGACCATATATCCACCAAAGTAATTTTTTCAGGAGAAAGTAATAACTGTCTCTACTGGAATAATGTGAAATATGACACTTAATACCATCCACATAGGAGTGAGCAGAATGTGATCTCTTCACAGAGAATGTGTTTTTCTTTGAGTACTTCCTGATTTTGAACTAAAGTGGAAATGTGGTGGGGCTGGACATATTGTCTTTTCGAAATGACTGATTCAATTAAACACCAGGTAATATGGAATTAATAAAATGGAATACTTCCCAAGAACACTTTGAGATGGTTTGACAACAACTTTGCTATCCCAATATGCCTTATGTGGTTTTACTGATGTCATTATAAAAATACAATTAAACAAAACTTATACGAATAGGAATACAAGTCCTATTACATTTCCACCATTAAGTGCAATCATAGTCTGGAAAGTAAGATGTGATTTTAAAACTTACCACATACTTCAGTCCTTAGAAAATACACTTTTTGACAGTATGACTTATCTTCTTATTCCCACTGCATAGCAATGAATTAGCACTAATTTCCACCTCCGCACACATTTTTTGCACGAGACTGTACTTCCCGCATTCCATGACATGTATTTTGGGTTAATAGTTTACTGACGAACAGTCTCACCATCGAAAGTTTGTGCTGTGTGATGGAGTGGAAACTTTCTACTGTTACGAATAGCAGGAAAGTATTAAAGCGTCAGTTAGCAATGAGACCAGTATGCTGCGAACTAGGAAAAGAGCTGGAGAAGTATGTGAAGTTACAAAATAACAAAGGTTTTTACAAAATTGTGTACTGTGTGGGATGATTCCAGAAAATGCCGAGAACATATAAAAGCAAGAAAGATTCTCAAGTTCAGTGTAATTATGACTTGGAACTTTTAAACAAATCAGTTTATGATAGTCAATGTGGCAAACTAACATACAAAAACGTGAATGATTTGTATGGTGTACCAAGGTTGTTGACCTTAGTAAATAAAGTGCAAAAAACACAAACAAAAAAGTTGTAAGGATAATCAGTGCTGAATGAGAAAGAAGAAGAAATGTTGAAGTCAGGTATCTTGAGGGCTACAACTGGGACTCATCTTTCAATAAATTGGACATCAGATATTTAGTGAAAGGCTACCTTGACAAATCTGACCAATAAGAGAAGTAATTTCCTAACAGTTTACCAGGAGAAAAATGAGTGCATTTATTCCCCCAAGCGGCATTCAGAAGATCTGTTCGCCTAAATGAAAATATTAAGAGAGCTCATACAAAAGTGAACTAAAAAATTAAAGTTCTTATCTCAAGCCTTATCCCTCATTCATAATGATGGACTGCCTTAAAATGTGTAAAAAGTCATTAAAATCAAATAAAAAGCAAGTCAATTTTATGTCAAAAATCACCCCATACACTTAGAAACTCAATACAGAGAGTGAAATGCCCATGTCCAAAATCACTCCATCCTACATGGTGATTTTGGACACTTAATTTGCCTGTCTCAGACAAACATTGGTAGCAACTACAGAAACACCTAAGTTTAAATAATAGCAACAAAGCAACTAAATTACCTTATATTAAATTAAATCTTTGAAAATGCAATACATCAGTTGAACCTATAACAAGCACCTGGATTACAATTATACAAAACTAATTAAAATAATGTAACATTTCAATAGCTGCTTAGTATTATTCATATTGAAAGTCATCATACCTGGAGCAGTTCCACAGCTTTTCTAATTATGTTAGGATTATAGAAATAAATCTTTAAAAACTGGCTCTCTTTTGTGTGGTATCCATAGAAGGGTCTGAAAATATGTAACACAAAATTACATACAATTCAAATGGAATGCCACAAATTGCTAGTAGAACAACATGTTACAGAAACGACAATTTATAATTGTATCCACACATTTCAGAGAGAAATCATTAAACACCTATACAGGGTTGTGGAGTAGCATGTTACTTGTTAAAGGTATTGGTTGGTAACAGCATTCTTATTTTCATAAAGTAACTTCAACTAGGTTACTTTTATTAGTAACAATTTAATGAAAGTGTATTTTTTAATTTTTTTTCTGTGGGAAACTGAAAACAGCATAATATATTTAATACTATCACTTGTACATAATATTCAGCATCTACATACATTCTCCGCAAGCCAACATATTGTGCATGACAGTGAGTAATTCATACCGCTACTAGTCATTTGCTTTTCTGTTCCACTCCCAAATACAGCAAGAGAAAAACGACTGTATATATGCCTCATATAAACCCTATTTCTCTTATATTATCTTTGTGGTTCTTGCGCAAAATGTAAGTTGGCAGCACTAGAATTATTCTGCAGTCAGCTTCATGTGATGACCCTCCAAATTTCCTCAATAGTTTTTCCCGTAAAGAATGTCATCTTCTCTCCAGGGATTCCCACTTGAGTTCCCAAAACATCTTTGTGATACTCACATGCTGATCAACTGAAGACTGGGTCACACTAGTGTTCTATATACAGTCTCCTTTACAAGTGAATCAAATCTTCCCAAAATTCTCCTCCCCTCAATTGTCCTTACATGCTTGTTCCATTTAACATCTCTCTGCAATATTATGCCTAGATATTGAAATGATGGAATTATGTCAAGCAGCTCATAACTAATACTGTATTTGAACATTATGGTTTTGTTTTTTGTTCATCTGCAGCATTGAAAAATTTCTACATTCATCACTCAATTAGAAATTTTGTCTAAGTAATCTTGGTCTTACTACAGTTGCTGAAGGACAATAATTTCCTGTCAAGCATCATCAGTAAACAGCTGCAGATCACTATTCACCCTGTCTGTCAGATAATTCATGTAGACAGAAAATAATAGTGGTCCTGGGGCAATTCTAAAGGTGTGTCCACTAGCAAGTAACTCCTGCAAGTCCTTGGCAATGTGTTTACATTTTAGAACAAAAACTTGCACAAGTTTTCTTCTGCAAGTCGCTTACACAATGAGCTTGCTGCAAGTACTTGCAAAAGTGTTTCCACCAGAGTCATGTTGTGTGGTAGGCAAGTGCAAGTTTACAATGTCATGCACAAATAAAAGAGCAGCCTCTACTGCCATTCCATTTATTATTATTAAAGAAAAAAACATGACAAAAGTTCAAAAGGAAAAGAAGTTTTTGGTCGAAGAAATAGGTACAGAGACGAACATGTTTAAGTTTTCTAGAAGATTATTGAATGATCTAAAATCAGAGGAAACTTAAATTTCATTGGCTAAAAAAACTCCACTTGCTAGTATAAATGTAATTTGCACTTTGTTCACTTTTTCGTTTCTTCATTTTGTTTAATTCTCCCCCATGTTGCACGCATAAATTATGATTTTTTTCATATTTCGGCATCTGTTGTTCAGAAATCGCTGCAATATTTTTGGGAGCAATCTGATTTCTTATTCATTTCTATCCCACAATTCTGGGAAGCACTCAAATTTCTCTATCAACAGTGGCATTTTCTCGCAATTTCAAACTATTTTCGTCATTATTACTGACATTTTCATTTCATAAGCGCAATAGAAAACTTCTGCAAGTCAAATAAAAACTTTCAGCAACCAGAAAGTTCGGCAAGTGGTTGCTGCAAGTCACACGAGACTGTAACCACTGACTTGCGGAAGCTACTTATGCAAGTTGATGAAACTTGGGGAAGTCGAGCTGCTGCGGGTGTTTCGACGTTAAAAAACTTGCAGAAGTAGTTTCTGCAAGTGACTTGAGGAAGTTTACTTGCTAGTGGACACGTGCCTTAAGGATACCCTTCATCAAAGACATGAATACTCACCATTGGAGACAATATATTCGCTTCTATTACTTAAACAGGAGTCACGTGCACTTTTTCTAGTTGTCTGGGACTTGAAACTGGATAAAAAGGTTTGCAATAAATGTAAGTAAACTAAGGGTCCAATGTCGCAGAGTATTAGGATTCCATCCTGACCGTGACTTATTTATTTTCTGCTCTCTCAGCTGCTTCTCTACACCAGGAATGCCTATTACTGTGCCCTCCATTTGTGAGTGAGTGATGGTCAAACAACAGTACATTTGTATGATCCTCCACCAAAAAAGATTTCTTAAACTTGAAATTTAAAACTTCATGTTCATTTTGCTGTCTTCTATCACCACCCCTACCTGATCAAGTGGCTGGATAGGGCCTTCGATCCGCTTATTGATCTTACATTGGACAAGAATTTTCTTGGGTAAGGGCAATATCTTTTGGTAAGGTATGATGACGATAGTAATGAAACACACAAAGGAAGTAGCTGACCACTGAGTTATAATTTTAGTGCTTTTACAGCACTTACTTCCTGTTCATTCATTCAAAGAATTTTATTTGAAAATTATCTACGAAGCAAGAAGTATATTGAAGTCATGATACATAGTACAAGTGAATAAGATGCAATCTAAGACATTATATTCTTTCCTACATCTTTCGGGCATGAATAAGGGTGAATTAACTCTCATGTGTTGGTCATCTTATGCTGAAGAGGTTGAAGATTACTGTCCACCTCAACAATCTTTCATAGCAGACATCCTCTATGAATTTTCTACATGGCAGGGATGAAACTCTGTTCCATAACTGAATTTAAACTGTCACTTTAGGGGGTAAGTATAATACAAATATCAACCAATCATACAGTTTCAGAATATTTTTGTCCATATGTTATAGGATACTATCTAATAACAATGCACTGCTTGCAGATACACCATTCTACATTTAATGCTCTACAAGCTGTGGCACAAAGCATTTATTGGACCATGTTTACAATATCATGCAGTCCATTTAGACCCCTTTCGGGTGAAAATAATGGAGAAGTAATTTGGGTATTTCTTTCCCTTTCAAATCACACTTTTATTTAGCTTTACACTAAGCTTAACTTCTTGAGATCCCATACTATTAACACAAAACAACACAGTTACCCTATCCACATTTATAGAGGAGTCCAGAAAATTGTGGACACTCTTTGACAGATAATATCTTTGTAAAAAAGATGAGAGGGTTCCAGAAAATGTAGACACTCTTTGATAGGTAATATTTAGAACAAAATGACATATCCTTGCAATTCTTGCACAATAGTGTAGTCCATTGATTTCCCAACAGATGAAGGTCATGTGAGTGGAGTTACAATCTTGGAATGCATTTTCCAATTTATGATAGTGCAGTAGTGAATGAAGTAAGATCATCATTTGACTGATGCAGGGCCATATTGAACTGGTACTGGAAGAATGAAATCATGCTGGAGGTACAACAGCAATGGCAAAATAAGTACATAACTCACCACCAACACATATAACCATTTATCATATTTGGGATGAATCTGAAGCTGATGGTAATGTTCAAGATGTAAATAAAGTAAGGTCTGGCTAATGAAAACCATAAAAAATCCAGCTTCCAGAACTCCAGAGTTGCAACATTTTACTAAATCACTTAAAAATAAGTGAATCAGGAGGTAAGTGTGTAAGTGGGATAAGCCGATCAAGTGTACAACAAATTCTGAAGGCTTCTGAGATCCTACACACTATGAACAAGGACAACTTGAATCAAATGATGGAATATTGTGAGTAGTTTGAAGTCATGCTTTGCAAGGGTGAATGGTTTGCACTGATGGTTACCTGGTCTAACAAGGAGCAATTCAGACTGACTAGGTGTTAATATGTTTTGAAGTCTCTCATCATGCAGTTTAATTGGCCCATTACTCCTTGAAGGTTCTGTTATTGGTGAGGTATATCTTCATATACGGCAAACATCAATTTTAGCTGCCATCCCTAGAAGTGTTTAGAAAAGACAGATTTTACCTACAACAAGATGCTTCGACTCGCTCCCACAGAGATGTAAGAGCTTAGTTGGAAAATATTAACCTAGATGATGCATAGGTTGAAGAGGAGCTGTTGAGTACCCACCAGTCTCCAGATCTTATACCTCTTGACCTCTACTTATGGGGGACCTTGAAAAATTAAGTTTACTAAAAGAGCCAGTTACATTGGACGAGTTATGAGAAACCATCTAGGCACCTGTGTGGCTATCACACTGGCAACACTGACAGCCATAGTTTAGTCAGCAGTTCCAGTTAATGTAATTGGTTGTTAATGAGGGGTCACTTTGAAACACCTTCCCACATATCAGAACTGTAGTGATATGTCATTTTTTTAAAAAAAAAATATTGACTATCAAAGAGAGAGTAAATTTTATGTGCCCTTCTGAATATGGTACTTTATTTATTTATAGATGTGTTAAAACTTTTAGTGTCCCAAGCACAACATGCTTTCCCTAGCTAGACAAGATTACCAAATGGGTTAATTTTATGTATTAATGGAGGTTTATTTTTTGAATTATTAGTGTCCTAGGCTATTTCTTTTACAGGTGAATGTCCAGACAGGAACCTCTTGCTAGTCAAAAGTGTAAAACTTCAAGGTGTTGTGTGGTGTAATGAACTCTGTGAAGACTTGGAGTAAACAATGAACAGAGTAGACTGAATGAAGTTTTTTGTCTGTTTTTGTAATTAGTTAAGAGTGAGGACTTTGATAGATAAGAGATTATAGGTTTGGTCTCAATAAGAGATATTTGTAATTACATCTGGATGTATAAGTGTAAACCAGATAATACTCTTAACTGAAGTTGTATTAAGGGTTAATAAACACCTTTCTAATGTTTAACTTGAACTGGAGTGTGTACTCATTTTATTAATGAGTTATGTGCTGATTGAAATTCTTCATCTCTTCTACACATTTTAAGTAGAAGAAGTCAGATTGACCTGAGTATTGGACTAACTGTTACTAGAGGCACCGAGTTTCATTACCTCTACAAATCTAAATGTCATAAAAAATATATGAAGAAGACATTTCTTGATGTGATGGGATTCTGAAAAAGCTAGTATCACAAACTATAGCTTTTACAAGTAACTGTAGTGAAAGCTGCAACTAATACAGTTACTTTTGATGCATTGTGACTTCAACTGTAACTAAGTTACTTTTCCTGGAAAAAAGTACCTTTCCCAACCCTGCACCTATAATATGCAATTCCATTTGTTCATCACAAATTATTCAAAAGTGCATGACATAAGCTAATTTTTTCATTTTCTGTATTTAGGTTTCTTGACATTCGACTTACAGATGATACATTTCATCCATGTATGTTTGTATAATCTGTTATTAATATAATTTTATCTTTATGGTCCCTACAAGAGTGATATCGTGAACGCTGTTTTACATTGACAGATTCTATTCTCAAAATTGGTTACTGAATTATTACCCTTTTTGTGTGTACATTTCTTGTACAAAGTAAAGTTAAAAGTAAAGTTTCTTGTAGAAAGTAAAAAGTTTTGTATCATAACAAAACTTTAATCAACTAACTATATTTAATTTTTTGATAATTATTTTTGTTAGATATATTTTGAGCACACTATAATACTTTTGATTTTATTTTTGTCAGTTAGGATAAAGAAAAATTGCGGTAAGTATCCTTTCCACTTCCCTTTTATGAGCAATTATGAGTTTCCATAGGAGTTTTTTAATTCACTTGGTGAATGCGAAACATCTGTAGAGGCCAACTCACTACGTGTCAGATTTGAAAATTTGGTGATTTCTGCTCATTCCCTCCAGTGTATCAATGCAGATCACACTAGTATACACTGTCGAAATGAAGCAATCTGTTGTGATTTTGAATTGACGCTGTCATACCATGCAAATGAATGCTATTGACTATAACATCCAGTTTTTGCCTTGATGACCAACAATTTACACAGCTTCAATTTTGGTTTTGCCCTGTTTGGTAGATGAAGCCAGAGTAGGCAGTGATCAAGCAAAAGCAGGTTATCTTGGCAGCATCAGTGAGATGAAGAAGAAAGATGTATTCCATTGTTAAACTACCTATATCAGTTGGGCTGTGTTGATAATACAAGTGTTCTGTGAAGAATTGGTCTCTCAATGTCTTACCTCTGGCAGTTGTTAAAATCTTCAATGGGAGGCTACAACTAAAGGAACTTCTTGATAAGATCCTCACAAACTTCAGTGATGAACCAGTAGTGATGAGTAAAATATATATTTTTTTATGGTGTACAAAATACAAGGCTGATTTCAGGTTTGCAGAATGGGACATCAGCAAACTCATTAAGATTATTTTGCTTAAATACCTCTTTAATTCAGTGGCTATTCAGCTGAGTTTTCATGGGGACCTTTTCATTTTTAATTTAGGTTATGGTTTGTGACACACTCTCTGAATGATACTGCAACTATAAGTAATGTTCCACAAGAATATTCTTCAACTCATGGTAGTGAAAAGCCATTGAGCTAGAGGTCTTAAAGAACTAATCATCTTGTGGATGTTGCAGTTCTTCTTTTTTCCATGCTTGCTAAGATAGATTGTAGTGGAATTCATCTTTACACAAGACATCTTTTTGTACTTTTTAGTCAGATATGTTTCAGCACTTTTTGTACTATCTTCAGGGGATCTATATATTTAATTTCTGAAAAATTGTTGTTACATGTAAAAGGATTTTGTATAGTTTCACATTCGCAAATTGAGTACCAAGTGTACAAACACTTTTTATGTTCATTTTCACAAAGTCATAGTACAGGCATATACCAATGAGCTAAAGATTACAAAACAAACCAGCTCAACCATATATGCCAAAATTCTGTTACTGTGGAAAAACTATTGTAAAAGATATTTGTACACTTGGCACTCCATTTGCAAATGTGAACAATTTAGGCTATAATTTCACATTTACTATACAAAAAAATGTAACATGTAACATCGATTTTTTAGAAATATATTGACCAAGATAGCACAAAAAATGCTGAAACATGTATGTGTGAAAATTACAGAAAGGTTCCTTGTGTAAGATGCAATTCCTCTCCACTTCTTAAAGAATTTATTGCAACAATCAGGTCTTGTAAAGAAGGCTGCTGAGTTCAGAAATCTGCAACAGGTGCACAAAATAATATGAACACCATGCAGCCTAACATATCTTGTTGCAACTTGGCATAATTGTGTATGTATTAGCACTGAAATGTTCCCACAGTGCACAATTGACAAATGAAGCCTTAGATGTTACCTTCCAGTGTAAGACTTCCAATGATGTCAACTCAATGACATGCAGTAAGTGGAAAAATCTGTGAGAAATATGGCTGCACTGTTTTAACATTTCACTGACAACAGTATCTTCGGTAACGATGGCGTACGCAAAATAAGGTAAACCTTCATTGGGAAAGAGGAATAGTGAGCAAAACCTGAAGTTAACTGACAATCACCGACAACCATTAAAAATGATTGTGGCCAGAAAACAAAAAACTACCACAGCAAAAGCAACTGCAAAACTCAACACTCACTTGAGTAATACTGTTTCGATAGAAACAGTAAGGCTGGAGCTAAACATTTATAGGAGGGCTGCAGTTGCTAAACCCTTACTAATGGAAGCCAATGCAAAACTGCGAAGAAAGTGGTGCCACGATTATACAGCCTAGACACATGATGGCTAGAAGTATGTGGAATGGTTCCGTGTATCACAATTTACATTGCTTCCTACAAACAACTGGGTTTATGTATCAAAAAACCCACAAGAAGCTTATGATACAGCATGGGTGCGTCCTACAGTTAACACATGGGGCGGTTTCTGTTATGGTCTGGGTGTGTGTATCGTAGCATTCAACTTGTTTCCATCATACTCTAACTGGACAGATGACTGAATGAATAACTGACCATCCTTGAAAACAAACTACTTTATATGATCACTGCTAACAAACACCGACATACACTATTGGCCATTTCAAAAATGTTTGTATAGTCTATGGGACTTAACTACGGGGTCATCAGTCCCTGGCCATTACAATTGCTACACCAAGAAGAAATGCAGATGATAAACAGGTATTCATTGGACAAATATACCACACTAGAACTGACATGTGATGACATTTTCACGCAATTTGGGAGCAGATCAACCCCCTCTGGCCGTAATAACGGCCTTGATATTCCTGGGCATAGAGTAAAACAGAGATTGGATGGCATGTACAGGTACAGATGCACATGCAGCTTCAACACAATACCACAGTTCATCAAGAGTAGTGACTGGTGTATTGTGACGAGCCAGTTGCTCGGCCACCATTAATCAGACTTGTTCAGTTGGTGAGAGATCTGGAGAATGTTCTGGCCAGGGCAGCGGTCAAACATTTTCCATATCCAGAAAGGCCTGTACAGGACCTGCAACATGCGGTCGTGCATTATCCTGCTGAAATGTAGGGTTTTGTAGGGATCGAATGAAGGGTAGAGCCACGGGTCGTAACACATCTGAAATGTAACGGCCACTGTTCAAAGTGCCGTCGATGCGAACGAGAGGTGACCGAGATGTGTAACCAATGGCACCCCATACCATTACGCCCGATGATGCGCCAGAATGGCGATGACGAATACACGCTTCCAATGTGTGTTCACTGCGATGTCGCCAAACACGGATGCGACCATCATGATGCTGTAAACAAAACCTGGATTCATCCGGAAAAAAAAAATGATGTTTTGCCATTCGTGCACTAAGGTTCATCATTGCATTCACCATTGCAGGCGCTCCTGTCTGCGATGCAGCATCAAGGGTAACCACAGCCATGGTCTCCGATCTGATAGTCCACACTGCTGCAAACATCGTCGAACTGTTTGTGCAGATGGTTGTTGTCTTGCAAATGTCCCCATCTGTTGACTCAGGGATCGAGACATGGTTGCACGATCCATTACAGCCATGCAGATAAGAAGCCTGTCATCTCGACTGCTAGTGATAGTAGACCATTGGGATCCAGCATGGTGTTCTGTATTGCCCTCCTGAACCCACCGATTCCATATTCTGCTAACAGTCATTGGATCACGACCAACGTGAGCAGCAATGTCGAGATATGATAAACCACAATCGCGATAGGCTACAATCTGACCTTTATCAAAGTCGGAAACATGATGGTACGCATTTCTCCTCTTTACAACGTTTCACCAATCAACGCCGGTCAATTGCCGTTTGTTTATGAGAAATCGGTTGGAAACTTTCCTCATGTCAGCACGTTGTAGGTGGCGCCACTGGTGCGAACCTTGTGTGAATACTCTGAAAAGCTAATCATTTGCATATCACAGCATCTTCTTCCTGTCGGTTAAATTTCGCGGTTGTAGCACGTCACCTTCGTGGTGTAACAATTTTAATGGCCAAGAGTGTATTCCAAATTGATAATGTGCCCACACACATAGGTAAAGAGGTTCAGGAATGTTTTGCACAACATCAAAACATTATCAAACATTACTTCTGCATAGCAAAATCACAAAATTTCAACATAGCTGAACCGACTGAGGACCAAATTTACTGCTCCAACTCAGTGACGTAATTGGTGGATGCTTTGGTACTACACACACATATAGAGGGGGGAAAAAAAGAAGAGTTGCATCACCTAGTTTCAAGGTCTCCTGACACTGATGTTGAATATGTATATTGCATCAAGAACACAGTTCCTTAAATTGTCCATGTCACTCAACCCACAAAAATATATAAACAACCATGTATGAGCTGTGCCAATGCAATGAAGTGGGTAAGGCAGCTTATCAATTCCATTCATAGCACCAGGAAGGAAGTACACTGCTTGTGTTGAGTGTTGCCCAGACTAGGTTTGATCGCATCCATATTGTTAGTTTGTGTCAAGAGGTGCTCTTATCAAGGAAAGTTTCCAGATGTCTTGGTATGAACCGAAGCGAGGAGGTACAGTGATACAGAAATTGACAATGACTTGCCTCATTCTGGCCACCCAAAAGCTACCACAGCAACTAATGACTGCTAATATGGATTTCGGCTTGCAGGAACCCTGAGAGGCGCACCAATGTGCCAAATAACGATTTTCGTGCAGCCACAGGACAACATGTTTGACTCCAACTGTATGCAAGAAGCTGCATGTCGTGCAACTTCAATTCCAACATGCAGGGCAAAGTCCAGCTTTGCCACCTATACACCAGGCAGTGCACTACACATGGGCCAAACATCATGTTGAATGGACTCACCAGAATTTGCATCAAATGCTATTCACAGATGAGACTTGCATCTACCTTCATGCAGACAAACATCAAAGACATTTTTGGAGGCAGCCCGGTTAGCCTGAACGTCTTACACACATGGTCCAGCAGTGAGTGCACGAAGTTGTGGTTCCTTGATCTTTTGGGGTGACATTATGTGGGGGTCACCATATGCCACTGGTGGCCATAGAAGGCATTGAAACAGCTATATGGTACAGGGGTGATATCTTACAAAGTATACTGAAACCATATTGATAGAATTTTCGTGAGGGATTTGTCCTAATGGGCAACAATTCTTGCACATCATGTGAATGAGCTCCATTATAATGACATCGCAGGATAAAAAAGGCCAGCATGTTCTTCAGACATAACACCTATTGAACATGCCTAGGATACACTGAAAATGGCTGTTTTTGGGTGAGATGACACATCAAACAATCTGAGTGTTCTACACTGAATCACTATTGAGGAGCAACAGACCCTTGATGATCTAGAGTACAGTATGCCACAAGAATACACACATATATCAGTCCTTTTTTTTGTGTGTGTGGTTTTAGGACGCACAACTGCTGAGGTCATTAGCGCCCGAATCAAAACTGGGATATACCCAAGGATAATATGCCTATATAAAAACAGCTTAAAACATAGGATAAAAATGCAATAAAGGGAAGAGCTAAATGTCCTTTGACAAATTGGTCAAGTTGATAAAATTCAGTACTCGAGCAACAGCTCATGCGTCATCAGCAAAAAATTTCTTCCAGTGTATCCGGTAGATTCAGTACAATCCGAACAGGAGTAAAATTTGAACAACACAATAAAACATGGTGCACTGTCAGTGGGTGACCACAGGAAAATAACGGTACGGGGTCACCAGTTAGCAAGTGGCAGTGGCTGAACCAGGCCAAGATGACCTCTTCTCGTCGTGAGCGGCGTAGGTGGTCATCCAAGCCACCGGGAGCGGTTTAATGGTTCAAAGCTTATTATTTGTAAGCAAGGACCATACATTAAGCCAAGACGATATAAGGCGACGGGAAAGAGCCCCTAGAATATCATTCAATGGGACACAGTACGTGGCTGTCCGAGGTAGGAGAGTTACAGCCTTGTCCGCGGCATCAGCAGCCTCGTTACCAGGCACGCCTACACATATATCAGTGGAAGAGGATATGTTACTGGATATAAGGAGTACTGGTGCAAGCTACAATCTGAAATGCAAATTCAGAATTTCTAGGTTATGTACATAGATAGTCCATTTTTATGTAAAGGGTCATGAACCCTTATAATCCCGTTGATGCAACTTTTTTTTATGTGTGTATAAAGGTAGCAAGGACAAAATATAGGAAGCACTTGTACAAAATCCAATAGCATTTATTAGAGCTGAAGGACATGAAAGAGATACAGTAGTTGGGAAGGGAGTATGATAGAGTTGCAGCCTTTCCCCAATGTTATTTCAATCTGTACATGCTGTAAGCTGTGTAGGAATACAAGGATAAATTTGGTTGGTTGGTTGGTTGGTTGGTTGGTATGGGAGGTTTTAGGGGGACTATACTACTATGGCCATCAGTCCCCCATTTCATAGCTAGGCGACACGCAAAAAAACATAATCATCTATAAATGTGCCTGAGTTAAATTTACAATAATGCAGAATAAATGAAATCTTGACAGAGCCAACAAGAGACGATACAAAAGACGCCAGACACACAGGAACAGGTACGAGATAAAAAATTACAGAGCCAGTGAATGTGGTTGACCGACCAGGAGTATAAAAGGGGAAAAGCCAACCACATAGTGTACACAAGAAAAGCTGTAGTCGAAAGGCGCGTCAAGTGGAACGTACATAATGATCTAAAAGACCAACCAGAGGACTCATAGCAACTGGTAAATGCCCCCCCGCATGAAGAAATCGTAAAACAATATTAGCCACAGAGGCATCATCGCCGAGCACCAAAGAGAGAGTGTTCGGGAGGTTAAAAGAATGCCGCAGTGGAGCTAAAGTGGGACACTGAAGGAGGAAATGAACCACTGTCAACAGAGCACCTCTCGACGGAGGAGGTGACTATGCGTCAGACGGGTGTGACCAATGCGGAGACGGCAGAGGGCCACGGAGTCCCTACGGAACACCAGCTGCGAGGACTTCCAGACAGAAGTTGTGCCCTTGATCGTTCGCAGCTTATTGGGCACGTACAGAGCAGACCATTCGGTGTTCCACAGTTATCATATTTTATTGCGAAGCAGTGGGCGGAAGTCTGCTTCCCAATCGCCAGAGGGCGGCAAGTGGTAGCCTGTTTGGCTACCTGGTCAACGCTCTCGTTGCCCAGAATGCCTACATGGCCCAGGGTCCAAATGAATGTCACAGAGCGACCAGAGTCATCAAAAGCCAGTATCGACTCCTGGATGGCCCTGACCAATGTATGACGGGAGTAACACTGATCAAGGGCCTGTATACCGCTCAGTGAGTCGCTGCATATCAGGAAGGAGGTCCCGGGGCAGGTGCTGATGTGTTTAAGGGCGCAGTATATAGCCACTAGTTTTGCAGTGAAGATGCTGCTGCCGGGTGGTAAAGAACGTTGCTCAACATAAGCACCATGCATGTAGGCAAATCCAGCGTGGTCGCCATCCAAAGAACCATCTGTATAAATGACCTCGAAATTATGGAACTCATGAAGCAGGGCATAAAACTGTTGCTGTAGGACCAGAGGAGAGGTGGAGGTCTTTGGCTTACGGGAAAGATCCAACCGAATCCGCAATCGAGGAATGGTCCAGGGAGGAGCACGGAAAGTGGAGTGGATAGGGGGGTTAAGAGGGAAGGAGTCAAGTGTCGAAAGAAGCGATTGGACCCGTGCTGCTATCAGGAGTCCTGACCGGGGCCGCCTCTGCGGCAAACGAATGACTTTTCCTGGGAAAAGTAGTCTCTTATTTGGATGCTGAGGGGTACAGTGGACTCTGGCAGCATACTGGGCGAATAGATGACGCCGGTATTGCAATGGGGTGACTCCAGCCTCTGCGAGAAGACTCGTGACAGGGCTCGTACGAAAGGCTCCAGTGGCCAGACGGATGCCGGTATGGTGGACTGGGTCGAGAACTCTCAGAGCCGATTGGGAGGCTGAGCCATAGACCTGGCTCCCATAGTCCAAACGTGACTGCACCAGAGCATTATACAGCCGGAGGAGGAGAGGGCGTGCTGCCCCCCATACAGTATGGCTGAGGCAACGAAGGACGTCCAGATGTCGTGAACACCGTTGCTTAAGCTGGCGCAGATGAGGGAGCCATGTCAAACGTGAGTCAAAAAGGAGACCCAGGAAGCGGTGTGTGTCCACAACCCGAAGGAGCTCACCATCTAGGTAGAGCTCCAGATGCGGATGTACCGTCCATTGGCAACAAAAGTGCATCACTCTAGTTTCGCATGGGAAAATTGAAAACCATGGGCAGAAGCCCAAGTCTGCGCCCGATGAATGACTGCCTGCAGTCGTCATTCAGCTACACTTGTACTAGTGGTAGAATAGTACAGGCAAAAGTCGTCCGCATAGAGAGAGCAAGAAACTAATGGCCCCACTGCAGCCACTAGGCCATTAATGGCCACCAAGAAGAGGGGTACACTTAGAACGGACCCTTGTGGTACCCCATTCTCTTGGATATGGGGGGAACTGAAGGAGGTGCCAGCACGAACTCTGAAGTGGCGCGAAAGTAAAAAATTATGAATAAAAAGTGAGAGGGAGCCAGGGAGACCCCATCCATGTATCGTGGCAAAGATGTGATGACGCCATGCTATGTCATATGCTTTCCGAAGGTCAAAAAAAGATGGTGACGAGGTGGTGACGTTGGGCGAAAGCAGTGCGGATCACCAACTCCAAAGAAAGGAGGGTATCAATGGCAGAGCGACCCTGCCAGAAAGCACCTTGTTGTGGGGCAAGTAGACCCCGATACTCGAGAAACCACAGCAGTCGCTGGCTCACCAAACGTTCAAAAAGCTTACAAAGAAATTTGTGAGACTTATGGGACGGTAACTGTCAACGTTCAATGGATCTGCACCAGGTTTCAACAGAGGGATAACGATACTCTCCTGCCATTGGGATGGGTATGCTCCCTCGATCCAGAGACAATTGAAGAAATCCAGAAGATAGCATTGTGAGTTTACAGAGAGATGTTTTAGCATTTGACAGTGGATTCGGTCTGGTCCTGGAGCTGTATTGGGGCAACTGGCAAGAATACTTTGAAATTCCCACTCGGTAAATGGGGCATTGTACGGCTACTGGTGGTTTGTGCGAAATACCAACTGCTTTTGCTCAGCCCGCTCTTTCAAGGAACGAAAACCTTGGGTATAGGCAGTGGATGCCGAATTGAGATCAAAGTGTGCTGCAAAACACTCGGCAATGATGGTCGGGTCGGTATGGATAGTACCATGGATAGAGAGACCCGCGACCCCTGCCGGTGGGTGGTAGCCTGATATGTGGTGAATCTTCGTCAAGATCTGGGTAGAAGAGACACGGGTTCCAAGTGTGGAAACAAATTCTTCCCAGCATGCCTGTTTGCGCTGCCGGATGAGTCGCCGCGTCTGGGCCTGAAGACGTTTAAAGGCCATCAGGTGGTCAACGGTGGGGTGGCGCCAGTACTGCTGCAGAGCTCTGCGGCGATTGCGGATAGCTGCTGCTATCTCCGGTGACCACCAGGGCACTGGTCTTTGCCGGGGTAAGGCAGAAGAAGATGGTATTAGACTCTGCAGCAGAAACGACAAGGGTGGTCAACAGTGGGGTGGCGCCAGTACTGCTGCAGAGCTCTGCGGCGATTGCGGATAGCTGCTGCTATCTCTGGTGACCACCAGGGCACTGGTCTTTGCCGGGGTAAGGCAGAAGAAGATGGTATTATGGACTCTGCAGCAGAAATGACAACGGAAATAAAATGCTCTACTGCCATTGTCGCATCAGCAGGGAGAGGGGTATCAAGCATTGCAGCTGAGGTGTATGCTGCCCAATCGGCCCTGTGGAAGGACCAGCGGGGTAGGCGTGCATGGCTTCGATGGTGGGGAAGCAAATGGAAGATGGGAAAGTGGTCGCTTCCACAAAGGTCATCGTGGACCCACCAGTTAAGGAGTGGATGTAAGCCCAGACTACACACAGAAAGGTCTATGGCGGAAAAGGTGCCATGGGCCACACTAAAATGGGTAGGAGCTCCTGTATTAAGAATACAAAGGTCAAGCTGGTTAAAAAGCAGTTAAAAGTCTCGAACACGTCCTGTAGTCACATTGCTCCCCCATATGAAGTGATGAGTGTTAAAATCTCCTAAAAGAAGAAGGAAGTTGAGCGATCAGGGCTGCTAGGTCGACTGGTGCCACATCTGCATCAGTAGGGAGATAAAGGGAACAGATGGTAATGTCCCGTGATGCTCGAACTCTGACAGCCTCCAGGGCTGTTTGAAGTGGCACTGGGGAACTGTGGACCGAGGTATGTACATATAGATATACCCCACCCGATACCCTATTGTAGACCGCGCGGTTATTGAAGCTCCCCCGGTAGCCCCGAAGGGTGGGGGTCCGTTCACCAGGAAACCAGGTTTCCTGGAGAGCAACACAAAGAGTGGGAAAGGAGCTCAACAGCTGACGCAGTTCAGCCAAGTGACAGAAAAAACCTCCACAATTCCATTGGAGGATCAGACTGTCTCCTGATTGACGGTGCATGTAGACGAAGAAGATGGAAGAGGGATGGCATTAGCACTCATCTCTGGCTGTGAAGTCTGATCCTCCGTGTACATGGCATCCCCGATATCGGCAAAAGCCAAATCTTCTGGTGTCGCGAGAAGGATGACCTCATCCTCAGGCGCGTCAGATGCAAGGGCTGGAGGCAACCGAGGCCACCAGTGTCTCCTTGCGCTTTACTGTCTTTTCTTTCTTTTCTTTTTTGTCTTCCCGTCGTTCCTTGGGCCTACCGGAGGAGGGGGGGTTTCTCCGGAGGGGCTTGAGGAGTGTGGGAAGACTGAGGAGCCAAACGGCATTCTGGCTGTGGGTCCTTCAGCTGCTGTCTGCTGTCTTTTGTGATAACGGTGGAAGGGGGGGACAGGTTCCCTTCCCAGAAGCAGAAGCCAGAGAAGGTGAACCCTTTTCTGGCTGGGGAGCGGGGGTAACCACTCCCGACATGGGGGGCAGTACAGGCCCCGTAGAAGGTGGTGTGCCCCCAGATGTCTGGGAGGCTGATGTAGAGGAGCGGCCCATAGGGCCCACGGATGAGGGTAGAGCAGGGTGAGAAGTGGTCACCGGAGATGGCGCCATCATTGTAGCTGCAGCATACAACGTTAGTAAAGAGACTGGATGCAGCTTTTCGTATTTCCTCCGAGCCTCTGAGTATGTTAGTCGGTCCAAAGTCTTGTACTTGACTATCTTCCGCTCTTTATGTAGAGCGGGACAGTCCTGCGAACAGGGAGAATGGTGACTGCCGCAAATGACACAATAAGGAGGAGGGGCACAGGCAGTGTCCGGAAGTAAGGGATGGCCACAGTCCCGACAGGTTGCAGCAGCGTTGCAACGAGAGGACATGTGCCCAAAAAGCCAACACTTGAAACATCACATAGGAGGGGGGATGCACGGCCGGACTTCCCATTGATACATCATGACTTTGACCTTTTCGGGCTGATTGTCACCCTCAAAGGCCAAGACAAATGTGCCAGTGGCCACCCTATTATCTTTGGGTCCCCAAAATACGCGCCGGACAAAGTGGACTCCACGTTGTTGTAGATTGTTGCGTAACTCCTCATCTGTCTGCAGCAAAAGGTCGCTGTGATAAATGACCCCCTGTACCTTATTTAAGGATTTGTGGGGCGTTATTAAGGCAGGAATGTCGCCTAAGTGGTCACACGTTAGGAGGTTTCGTGACTGAGCAGGGGTCTCTGCCTGTATCAGGACCGAACCGTCGCACAGTTTAGACATGCCGGCAACTTCTCCAAACCTTTCTTCGAGGTGTTCAGTGAAGAAGGAAGGCTTAGTTGCCTGGAAAGAGTCCCCATCCTGCCTGGTAACAACTAGGTATCGTGATGAGTATGGTTCAGTCTTCTCTGTGGGCCCACGTACCCCCCATGATGGAGTTAGGGAAGGAAATGATTTGGGGTCATATCTTGCAGCATTGAAATTAAACTTACCACACTTTGAGACACTTGACTTAGAGCCAGGATTTTCAGAGGGTTGTTTCCTCTTCATTGCGGAATGTCCATCCCAATGCCACCCACTCCGAAACAGGGGCTCAACCATGAGGGTACATAACAGCCCCATCACACGGACTGGCTACCGTGCTGGTGACCTAGTGGGGGAGGGAGCTACGGCGAGGAAGGGAAGTTGGAAGGAAAGGGTAGGAATCCGCGCCCTAGGGGCTAGGTTGGGAGTTCTTCCCCAAATGGCTCACACTTCTGAAATTTTGATGGGGGTCAAACCCTGAGGAGGACCTAACTGGGCCGAAATTGGTGAAAACGGCAAACAAAGACACAATAGCGAAACCAGCAGTACCACGGAAATAGCTGGGCCGTCATCGCAAGAACACCTAGAGACTGGGTTGGAGAAGGGTAGGGTGGGAAGAAGAATTCGGGAGGGGAGGGAACCGAGGTGAGGAAAAGCGGCCTGGGAAACAGGAAGGAAGGCCGCAATGGCTTGGGGACCCATGCGCGCCACACATGTACCCACAAAAGAGCTGTGGGCCCCCTGGGGGAGATAAATTTGGAGGAGAAGAGATCAAAATTTTATGGTTAGTCAATGACATAATAATTCTGTCAGAGACAGCAAAGGACCTGGAAGAGCAGTTGAGCGGAATGGACAGTGTCTTGAAATGAGGTTATAAGAGGAACATTAACAAGAGTAAAGTAATGGTAATTGAATATAGTGTAAGAAAATTAGGCAATGCTGAAAGAATTAGATTAAGTAATGAGATGATAAAAGTAGTGGATGAGTTTTGTTATTTGCATAGCAAAATAACTTCCGATGGCCGAAGTAAAGAAGATATAAAATTCAGAATGGCTATGGGAATAAAAGTGTTTCTGAAGAAGTAACATTTATTGAGATCCAATATTAATTCAAACATCAGGAATACCTTTCTGAAAGCATTTGTCCGGAGTACCATTGTACAGGAGTGAAACATAGACGATGACAAAAAGGTGATAGAAACTTTTGAAATGTGGTGCTACAGATGAATAATGAAGATTAGATAGGTACATCACGCAACTAATGAGGAGTTTGTGACATTGGGGAGGGGGGGACAACAATCAAGTAGTGGGAAGGGAAGGGCAAGGTTTATGTGAACCAATTGCTATTTAGTAGAACACCTTTCCATTACACTATCAAATTTAGGTAATCAATAATAACATTCATTCAAAACATTTCAAAAACAACAATTTAGGAAGGGGGGCAATAAACCCACTTAAGATACAATACTAGAAGTTAAATTAAAGAAAACTTTGAAAGAAACATTTATGTGACAGTTAAGAGTGCAACAAACCTAAAAATATTGCAGGCTGGCTTAAACGTACAATTTGATTCAATTCAAAAGCAACATGTGTTCCTCAATGGCATTGCCTAAAGAACCTTTTAAAAGACAACAATCAAGTACAGGGGCAATAATCTTGCACAATGGGCTCCAAATTATTTAAGATCTATAATAGTACTTTGGCAAAAGAATGATTTTTTTCTTAAATCATTCATTTAGCAGTTAACACATTACAACTGTTTAAAAAATCACAGAAAATGAGGTTACAGTACTGAGCACCTAACACAAGGCAAATTCCAGAAGTGGTTCTAGGACACTAGAACTTGATAGTTACCAACAAATATGCCTGTGCCCAAAGTCATCTTAAAAATGACAATGCACGTGAACAATTTGAAAAAGATTGCTCAAGTCAAAACTTCCTTAATTGATTCTCTCAACAAACAAGGAACAGATGGAAGACACACCTGAATCTACTGGTGGACAGGATGAATACATGGTGTGCCCATGGTAAATAAATCAGAGGAAAAAATAGTTACGTAGCGTATATTTCTAAGTCCCTATTGCCACTTGGTGATGACACCTCACTTACAGTAAAAATAGCAACAACCACCAAGGAACTAGTTGGGATCTATAGAGTAAGGTAGGGATAGCAACCTCTTTGGGCACACTTATGTTACACAATGCCACAAGTCCTCTAGATGGTTAATCACATTAAAATACCCTTCACAAGGTGCGTAATAATAACAGTAACTGCTAATTACGACCATATCCTACACCCTGAGAAACATGACACAGAAAGAAAGAGCCCTACCAACTGTTTTGTCTGCGGCTCAGGAGGGCAACAAACCCACAGACAGGCATTGACCAGATAAAGGTAGACAAATGAAATACTAATACAGAAAAAGGGACACACAAAGTTCAAGATCAATCACAGAACCAAACAAAATGTCGAAATACGTCCACTCGCTGGGTTGTATCAGTCAAGGAAAGGAAAAATGCGCTACCTATTCATACACCCGTGGCCAAGGCAAGGAACTGACACATGAGGGGGCTACAAACCAGAAGAAACCACCAGTTACATGCAGAACAGGTTATGAAAGTATCAATTAGAAAATATCAAATGTTAAAACAGCAACTTAAAATGCGACAAGAAAATCCCAGTGCACACACACACACACACACACACACACACACACACACACACACACACACACACACTGCAATAGAAAGTCTGATCCACAACAATGGCCAAGGCAAACATATCTATCACTACTTGGTAATAGAACTGTGCTGAGAGATGGCCCACTGCTGCAAGACCCATTGACGTTGAGACGGACAGGTGTAACGGGTACAAACACGCTCCAGTGGTCTGACGCAGTGTCCCACACACCCCACACATCAACGTCATCCTACCTCTCGGGTCAACAGCCAACTCTATAGGCCGACAGCCAACTCCTTTTTCTGCCTAGATGACAGCAATGTGGCTGACCAAAGCTCAGCTAAGAAAGGCCAAACTTACAAAATGTTCAAATGTTTGTATAGCTTCAGGGGCTTAATTGCAGGGTCAACAGTCCCTAAAACTTACAAACTACTTGTGAACTACCTTATACTAAAGATGACACAAACAACCATGCCCGAGGGGGTATTCGAACCCCCGACGGGGAACTGCCTCGCGCATCGGACCATAGCGCCTCAATGAGCTTGGCCACTCCACCGCGGCCCAAACTTACAATGCCATCACCAGAGGGAACAAGAAAGGAAGCGAGTACGGTTCACTGGTAACTGGCGCCAGTGCATAGCACAAAGAAAAAGCAACAAAAATCGAGCCAGCATGGCTCAGAGGTGCTTAAAAGAAGTAGGGATGAAAGGAATTCCTCACATATCTTGACTAAGAGAAGGTGTAGGTTGGTGGGACACATTCTGAGACATCAAGGAATCATAAATTTAGCATTAGAAGGAAGAAAGTGTTTGGAGTACAAATATCAGAGGGAGACCGAGAGACAAATACAGTAAGCAGGTTCAAAAGGATGTAGGTTACCATTCTTATTCGGAAATCAAGAGCCTTGCACAAGACAGGATAACATGGAGAGTTGCATCAAACCACCAACAAGTTATTGTCAAACAACTTGTCAATTTGTTTTCATGAGCAATAATAAGAACTGAAATTTTGTTTATGTATATATCTATTCCAATTTTATGCAAAGGGCCATGAATCCTTAGAATTGTCAAATTAATATTATGCCAAAATCGCAATTTTTTAAATATTTGCCTTGATAACTGGTTTGGACACACCTTAGAATAATAGTGATGCAATACTTTTTTGTGTGTGTATAAATACACTTTATGAATCTGTTCCCAGAAGAAAGACAGCTGTTACTAAAGCCAATATTTTGTCTATGTTAGGCACTGACTACTCTAAGGTGGAGAATAATGTCACAGCCTGAGTGAAATAATAACTAATACTGACTTGGGAAGCATGTTATACAGTTATCCGTAGGTAACCATAGCACAGTAGTGATGTATTTCAGGCCACCTGCCAGGTGACTACTTCGGAGAATACTGCCTGCACACCAACAGTGTGGGAGGCCAACCTGAAGAGTTGGAGATTACTACCAAAACTTATAGGGAGCCATACCGATGTAGGGTGGAGTGTCATCCACCAGTTGCTTCATTCAGAGGCACTCATCAGTGGTCACCTCCATCTAAAACCTAGAAACAGACACCAGTATCCTCACTCATCCTGGGTGCTGAAATCATGTGGCAATCTCATGCCGACACCATGTCTGGAGCAGAGTGGTTGCAGTTAATCTGGGTACAATCCCTCTGGTGAAAACAATAGAACTTTGGTAAAACAACCGGCAAAACCAGTACTCCAGTCTACCACATGAAATGTGCTAGCCACTGCTGGCCGTGCCAGCCACCGCTGGCCGTGCCTTCTCCTTGCCAAACGCTTACATTGCATGACATTGCCCATTATATCCACAGCATGGTGGAGCTAGCTTTCCTGGTTATTGCTGGCATTATATCTATCAGTGCATTCCAGAAACCACTCGCATTGGGTAGTATCTCAAAAGTACTTTATTGAATCACATGTGATATATATCGTCTATTTGTTGACTATACGATAACTCAACCGAAACTGCCCTGCGTGCCACTCGTCCGCCAGGTCGCTTGCCAGTCGCCTAGGTGGCGCTAGTTGTGGCTGAGGGCAGTGCCATATGTGGCAAGCTGGTGGGCGGCAGGCGATTCGAGCGGGGCGCGGCCACAACACATCTCCCCCCTCTTAAAAAGGCAAGATAAGAACGGAACAATTGTTATTACTCTTATATAACGTACTGTGGTGATAAAATTACAAAAACTGGTACATAGAAATATCAGTAGACACGCACAGTGTACAGTAAAGAAAATGCTATTTACGAGAAAATGCCCCTAAGGTAAGTCGCTGACAAATATATGCATTCGTTGTTAGCTGTCTGCTGGAGAGAAACACGAGGCATAGACACCTACTTCGGTGTTTAAGCTTTGCACATGACTATTGCCTCATGTGCACTGTTGCTCATATGTATAAAAGAAAACAGAAAAACTGAAAAGGCATTTCTACATAGCACAGGGTTGTTGCAAAAAAAGTTTTTATTTTATTTTTTTATTTTTTATTTTATTATTATTATAATAATTATTATTATTTTTTAATAAACACTCAAACACTGGAAAATCACTTGTGACATGTGTGGCAGTTTTGTTTTTTGATACACTGCACAGCATTAGTGTCCATTTCTTCGGTATTTGTCATGAAGTGTCTTGACGGGACTTTGAAGTACGGCCTAAAGTGGCCCTTGTGATCTGGAGGATGTCTGGATCCCAGTATTGGGGACTCTCCCTCCTGGAGTATACCCTGTTGTGTATGCCGGAACAGAGGGACTATCGGTGACATTGGTATACCGGATTCCTTGTCGGTTGTGCCCTTCTGTGCCTGGGACAGCTGGACAGGCTCTTCGTTTGCCGGTGTCTGTTGAGGAAGGGGTGCTGGGTCAACGTCCATGTCTAATGTGTCGGGTTCAGTACCAGGGGATGTACTTGGGAAGGGCAGGACCCACTTTTGGAGTTGGTCGTAGTGCCGAGCTACTTCTCCTGTGGCCATGCGAACCTTGTAATCGCTGTCCTGTTTGTTCCAATATTCTTCCTTTCATCCACTTCTGGCCTTGGCCACAACCCTGCACCCATACTGTTGTGCCAGAGGAAATTTTTCCAGAAGTAGCAGGGGCTTGCGCATTAAGTGGGGGACGAATGAGGTGTAAAAGTGTGCGTGGCTGTCTGCCGTGCAATAGCTCTGCAGGGCTGTGCGTGTCCGTAGGTGTGAAACGGTAAGAGGCTAAGAAGTTGGTAAGTGCCTCTTCAGTGGTAGCAGAGATCAGAAGTTTCTTCATTTGATCTTTGAAAGTCCTGACGAGGGGCTCAACCTCACCATTAGATTGAGGATGAAAGGGTGGGGATGTGACATGTTTAATGCCCCTGTGGGCACAGAAGTCATACAAATTGAGGGCCATTGTTGGATACCAATGTTTTTGGGTATCCTCCAAGGGCGAAAACCTTTGATAACGCGGATAAGGTGGCTGCTGTTGTGGGAGAGGATAATCTGGAGACAAATGAGAAGTTGGAATAAGAGTCGACTACTAGTAACCAATAGTTGCCGAGAAAGCGCCCACAAAGTCAATGCGAATATTGACACGGGTGTGTGGGCGACTGCCAAGGAACTGTTGATGTTTTAGGGGCAGGAGCCTGAGCTGCGCATACCTCACAGCTTGTCCCCATGTGCGCGATGTCGGTGTCGATGCCCGGCCGGTACACATGACGCCTGGCAAGAAATTTTGTTTGCGAGATTCCCCAATGTCCTTGGTGTAATAGTTTCAGTACTTCATTCCATAGGTTGAGAGGGATGACTTCTCTTGGTGTAGCCTCTTCTGTAGAAAGGAGAACCACACCGTTGCGAGAGGTGAGTCGGAGTTGCAGCTAGAAGTAGTTCTTAAGCGGATCCAACGCCTTCTTGGATGGATGGTCAGGCCACCCCTCCCTGATGTGCTGAAGAACTTGTCGCATCACTGGATCTGCAGCCGTGGCTGCAGCTAGCCGTTCCCGCGTGATTGGAAATCTGTCCACCATGAGTTGTTCTGCTTTGTCAATGTGGAAACAGAGAAGTTCATCCTTATAAAGGCGGGGTCGGGGCCTTTGGGAAGGCGAGATAATACATTTGCATTGGCATGTTGTGTGGTTGGGCGAAAGTGGATCTCGTAATTAAAGCGAGAGAGGTACAAGGCTCATCTTTGCAGTCGATGTGCGGCCTTGTCAGGTAAAGAAGCAGAAGGGCTGAAGAGCGAAACCAGGGGTTTATGGTCCTTGATTAGGTGAAAATTCGTGCCATATAGGAAGACACTACATTTGCATAGGGCATACACTGTAGCCAGTGCCTCCTTTTCAATTTGTGAATAATTCTGTTGAGAAGGATTGAGTGTTTTGGACACATAGGCTATGGGACGTTCTGAACCGTCCTGGTATCGGTGGGCTAGTACCGCTCCGATGCCGTGTTGCGAGGCATCTGTAGCAAGAACAAGCAACTGTCCGGGTGTGTATGTAGCTAGGCATGGAGCCTGAAGCAGAAGGGTTTTCAGGCGGTGAAACGCCGTTTCACATTCCCCTGTCCAATGATACGAGCCATTTTTGTGGAGGAGCCTATGGAGTGGATGGGCCACCTCGGCCACAGACGATATGAATTTATGATAGTAGGCAATTGCACGCAGAAAGGCTTGCAACTCTTTAACATTTTGAGATCTTGGGAGCGCCTCTATGACCGCCACGTCCTCGCGGAGCAGGAGTATCCCTTCGCGGGACAGCTTGAACCCTAGATAAACCACCGAGGGTTGAAAAAACTGTGATTTTTGTAGGTTGCACTTGACACCAGCAGTCTGTAAAACCGAAAAGCGTTGTCGTAAATTTGCAAGATGTTCCTTGGTTGTTTTACCGGTGACCACAATGTTGTCCTGGTAATTTACACACCCCGGTATGTTGACCAATATTTGCTCTAGGAAACGTTGGAAAACGGCTGGCGAGCTTGCCAGACCGAAGGGGAGACGTTGATATTGAAAAAGACCAAATGGTGTGTTTATAACAAGAATCTGACGAGAAGGTTTGTCCAAGAGCAGCTGGTGATAAGCCTCAGATAAATCTATTCTCGAAAAATATTGGCCTCCTGCTAGTTTTGCAAACGAGGCATAGGGTAGGTGTCAATTAAACATTGTGAATTGACGGAGGTCTTGAAATCGGCACAGAGGCAGAAAGAACCATTTGGTCTGCGTACAACAAGTGGTGCCGCCCACTCACTTGCTGTGATGGGCAATAGGACGCCCGAGACTGTGAGCCTGTCCAATTCCTTCTTTACATCACTGCGCAACGCTACTGGAAGTGGACGTGCACGGAAGAATTTCGGCCTTGCCGTGTTTTTGAGAGTTGTGGGCTTTAAAGTTGTTTGAGCGTCCTACGCCTGGCGAGAAAAGGTGTTTGAATTCCGTGAACAAAGATACTAAATTGGAGTAAGGTATTTCTTCTGAGATGACATTAACAGTGTCATCAACAGAGAAGCCAAACAGTCGAAAGGCATCGTATCCAAATAAGTTTTCCGACCCAGTATTGTCAACCATAAAATCGGTAAGCGTTCTGGTTACCGATTTGTAAGACACATCTAATTCCATCTGCCCCAGCAGGGAAATTGGCTGCTTGTTGTAGGTGCATAATTTGCACGTGACAGGGTTCAAAGGGGGTGAACCTAGCATGATGTACGTGTCTGATGTGATAAGAGTAGCCGCCAATCCAGTGTCTAACTGCATGCGAATTTGCTTTCCCAAAATTGTGACTTCAATGTAAAGTTTGTTAGAAGCAGCTAAAGTAGTGTTGGCATAAGGAATATAAGAGTCATCTTGCTCATTCTCCTGTACTACTTGTACTAGCTTTGATTTGCACACAGAAGATATATGTCCTAGCTTTTTGCAACTGTGACAAGTTGCCCAGCATTGTGGGCAGTCATCTCTAGCGTGTTGTGAAAAACAATGCGGGCGAGAGGGTAACGAAGTCTGTATATTGCCTTGTTTACCTTGAGTGCGGCCCTGTTTGGCCCATTTACAGGAAGGCTGCGTGCGCTTTGCTGCAACTTTCACATCTCTACCGCGTGAAACGACATCAACATGTGTCTTATCAAGATGAACGTCACAAACATCACCCCAAGACTCGATTTGTGTACCCGCTGCTTTAGTAATTTCAAATGATTGAGCGATGTGCAACACCTCATCTAAAGAAGGGTTATCCAAATGAAGAGCCCTTTGCCGGACGTCTCTATCCGGCGCGGAACGAAGAATGGCATCCCTAACCATATGGTGTGCGTATGATTCTCTGTGTTTGTCTGTTACAAAGTGGCATTTTCTGCTAAGGCCCTGCAATTCGGCCGCCCATGCCCTGTAGGACTGGTCAGGTTTCTTTTTGCATTGATACAATGCCACACGCAACGCAACTACATGGGCCTGCTTTTGATAAAAAGACGAGAGAGAAGCGCATATTTTGTCAAAAGATAGGGTTGAAGGTTCTTTCAACAGCACTAGCTCGGTCAGAAGATGATACAACTTTGGGGAAATCCAAGACAAAAAAAGAGACTTACATAAATGTTGATCGTCAACGCCGAATGCATGGAAGTGTTGGAGAAGACACTTTTCATACTCGCACCAATATTCTGCAGTCTCGTCATATGGAGGAAACATTGGCACGTGCAGCACCGACTGTCGAGTAGACTGGAATGAGACGAGCAGCTGTTGAAGTGCTGCGTTTTACGTCTTGAGCTGTTCCATCAACTGAGCTAGTAGCACTGACGCTGGTATTGTAGAATATCCCATCCTCGTCGCCATTTCATGTAGTATCTCAAAAGTACTTTATTGAATCACATGTGATATATATTGTCCACTTGTTAACTATACGATAACTCAACCGAAACTGCCCTGCGTCCCGCTCGTCCGCCAGGCCGCTCGCCTAGGTGGCGCTAGTTGCGGCTCAGGGCAGCGCCGTATGTGGCGAGCCGGCAGGCGATTCAAGTGGGGCGTGGCCACAACACATTGTCTACTGCTTTACCACAATAAAAACTTGTTACACTAATGTTCTTTAATTAGTGCTACAGTATCATCTGGATCTCACTGCTTGACTCCTCACTCATCATACAGGTAAAAAGCATTGTTTCAATTCTAGCCTCTGCAGCAGTAATATCCAGTAATGGATTACAGGCTGACTGGGAAAGGCATTTTGGAAGTAATTCAGCCAGAGCTAATGAAATGAAAGTTGGTATAAATGAGGCTAATATCTCTGGCTGACCAATGACACTTCTTTATTGCTAATATCACTTACACAGTCAGGGTGTATTTGGAAATCTCACAATACTTGGTTCTTTATGAAAATATCAGCTAAGGCAGGAAAAGAATTTTCAATAAGGTATCTTCATTGCTCAGCTGCTTCAATTCCCATTAGGTTGTCCGACTCCAACACACAGAAATTTTATACATAACTTGATCAAGTTATCTTGGCACTGTTAATGATTACTACTGTAATAAGTACAATTTCCTTACTGGCTTTAGGGTTCTAATAAGTACAAACAGAAGTGGGGGAACAATCAACAGCCACTAACAATAAGACCAACATATCATTTTTTTCCCTAAAATTTTAAGGGCATTTTAATCAGGCATTTAATAACACTAAAGGTGTTACAAATTACTGGAGAGTAATAAGGAGATGAAGGAGGGAAAATCTGTGAAGAATTATATACAGTTGGTATCAACTACATCATAAGACAAAGCAAACAGTTGTAATTATAATAAAATTTATTGTATCCTAAAATGAAAAGAAAAAATAGAATCTAATGTCACAATAAACAATGAAAATTTACTATTAGGGATCTGAAAATTTTGCAGTTGCAATAAATATTAAGCTTCAAGCCAGCAAGCCAGTGTATAAAGTGCACCAAACATAGATAACACTGTTCTACTGTTCCATTGTTGCCCTACCATTGCGAGCATGTACCAATTCCTTCATTATTGCTTCAGTTAACATGGCTGTAAGTTGTGTTGTAAGGCGTCCAGGTGAGGAGCAGTGACGGAAAATAAACTGTGATTGTGTTATCTTGGCGTACAATGTACATTAAGAGCTCCAACATTTTGGAGAATTTTGCATCAAATTTCACAACAAGGCTAGTGATGCTAGAGGTAGGAACATTGAAATGATTAACAAATTTTGTGATTTTAATTATTTTTGTGCAGCAACAATAATATACTAGCCAGTGTGATTTTAAGACAGGATGTAATAAGAAAATGGCCACGCCCTTTCCAAAAGAAACATACCAGTATTTGTGTACAATTTAGGAAAATTATGGAAAACCTATATATGGATGTCTGAACAGGTATTTGAACTGTCATTCTCCTACACGCAAGTCCAGTGTACTTAACAGTGTGCCTCACCATTAGGCTAAATTAGATGAGCGATTCCGACCACCTGTGGCATTTGAATTGTGCACATCATTGTGATTGTTGGCACTGCCTGAGTCTGAGCTGAATTCATAATGCAGCCATTACAATGTGCTAGCATTCAAATTACATGACTGACCCAGGGTAGCTCTTGTTCAGTCATTCCCTATGGTAACTATGCATTTGCAGTGAGAATACTACTAGCATATTAACTGTCCGAGTAACTATGCATTTGCAGTGAGAATACTACTAGCATATTAACTGTGCAAATGTCACAAAAAACACTAATGTACATATTTGCACTTGAGTATGCGAATAAATTCTGAACTATCATCAAGCGAAACACGGAAAACATGGAACACTGCAACGTGGTGAGATGAGTGTTGAAGACCAAACTCATTCTGGACACCTTTCAACATCGCGAAACGAGGAGAACATTGAAAAGGTCCGACAAAAGATCAACGAGGATCATCGCCAAACGATCGATCAAATTTCAGCAGAGACAGGAATAAGTTGGAGCTCGTGCCATTGGATTTTGAATGAGGATTTGCACATGAGACATGTTTCTGCAACATTTGTTCTGCACCTTCTCACACAGGAGCAAAAAACCATCCGCATGAATGTGTGTCAGGACTTGAAAACAGAGATTGCACTTGATCCAAACTTCTTGAACAAAGTCATTACAGGGGATGAGAGTTGGTGTTAGGGGTATGACCCAGAAATCACGCAAGCATCAAGCCAGTGGAGGACTCCCAACTCTCCCAGACCAAAAAAAGGAACGCAAGTTAGGTCAAATGTGAAGACAATGATCATTGTCTTTTTTTATGTTCATGGAATTGTGCATTGGGAATTCGTACCCCTTGGCCAGACTGTTAACCAGCACTTTTACTTGGATGTTTTAAGGCGTCTGCGAGAGGATGTTAGGAGGAGACGCCAGGAACTTTGGCGATCAGGTGACTGATTTCTGCATCATGACAACACTCCAGCACACACGGCCTTTTGAGTGACCCACTATTTGGCATCTCAGAAGTGATCTGTCGTTCCCCACGCTCCGTATTTGCCAGACCTAGCCCTGTGCAACTTTTTCCTATTTCCACGAATGAAATAAACACTAAAAGGGGAGTGTTATGATGATGTGGAGGCAGTAAAAACAGCCTCGCAAAGGGCACTGGACAATATCAAACTTGAAGAGTTCCAAACATGCTTCCAACAGTGGAAAAAGAGACTTTACAAGTGCATCACATGTTATTGAGAGTATTTTGAAGGTGACTGAAGTAATTTTGTAAAAAGATCCATCAATAAATTTTTTATGACTAAAATCCGGTTTCTTTTGGATCCCCCCCTCATACATAGTGAATGACACTGTTAAAAACTTGCTGAAAACATCAATTCCAAGTGAATTATGTCAAAAGTTTCTAGTTCCTATGAATTTACTAGTTCAGTTATGTTTGGTACTAGAAATAGTATCAAATCCAGAAAACTTTTATTACATTATAAATAAAGCTCCTGACAAGTATTTTAACACCTATTATGTACATATACACATAAACTACAAAAATGTAAGGGAATGCCTATAAGCAAACTTTACCACTTAAAATGTTATTTCCCTTGAGAAGTGTGTTCTACTGTAAAGTCAAAAAGTTATTTTTATGTAGAACAGAAATAAACTAAGCTTAGTCTACAGGCACAAAGTGTAGTCACTTTTCATTTTGGTAAAACCAGATATTGCATTTTCAAGTCCCTATTTATTGGTATCTAATAACAAATATATGAGTCAGTTATAATAATAATAATAATAATAATAATAATAATAATAATAATAATAATTTCATGTGGCTCATTGGCCTGGTGCAAGTCTTTCAACTGGACACCACTTCGGCGACTTGTGTGTCCCTAGCCTACCCCAGTTATCCAACCGGGGAAAGAGGACCTACAGATTAATGTGGAATCCGAACCATCTGTCGTTTCTGGCAACTCCTCACATCATTTAGAGGTGAAGGATGGGTTTCTAACCCACGACCCTTCTGTTTCCAGTCAAGCGCTTTATCTCATGACCACAGAGCCCGACATAAGTCAGTTCATAATTAACAATAACACATAACATATAAGTCAATGTACTTACATGCCTGACACTAGATGAATATTGTAAATATGTTGCGTCACAGAATTTGCATGGCCGAGGGATGCATTGATCAATTTGTCTAGGCTAGATGCAATCTTATACATCTCTTTCCCACATGTCTCTCCTCCATCATATGGTATATAAATGTATGGAAAGACACCATGCACATGCAAACAGGTCTTGCGTCCTGTACAAAAAAATAATTTGTTAATGAATAATCAAGAAACATATATGACACACGTGATTATTTTATTTGTGAACCTGACCTGCTATGGACCACATACAACTTTAATGGTTTTTTTTTTTTTTTTTTTTTTTTTTTTTTCATGGCAATATATGTATTATGTTAACACTATAATTTTTTTGGACATTCTTTTGTTTGAAATTTATGTTTATTATAAAACATGGATGAAGAATAAAAACAAACATTCATAATCTGAAGGTTCATCTGAAATCCAAGAGCTCGATAAAGAGGATATTATGGACACATACAAATTATCAGTACAAAGAAAGTATTCTTGATTTCTTAGCGTTTATCGATTTTGTAGAATTACAGCCATAAGATAATTGATGCTTTTAAAGAAAAGCACAAAGTTTATAGGATGGATACCCATAGCCAAAAAACTTCCATGATAAAAGAACACACCACTGCAATTTATAAGTACTTTAGTTTAAAAAACTGACTACTGATATTGTAGCTCTTGTGTTACAACCTCCCCCTGATTATGTCACTCAAAGTTACGAAACCGGTAACATGCTTTATAAATGAAAGTATTTTTACAGCTGCAGTGGTGTGTTCTTTCAACAAGACTTTATAAAAACAAATTATAAAAATCAAAGCAAATAAAATTGTTTTTACACTGTCTTTTCAAATATATGTGGCAAAAGTAGTAGAAAATTATAAGTTATTACAATTGTTATCACATATTTTTTTCCATTTTTATGTGAAAGTTTATTTGGGAAATACCAATTAAAATATTAACATTTTGTGTTTTTTTATTATTATTTTTAATTTTTATATAGAGACAGTAACATGCAACTAATAGGAAAATGTTAAGTAAAATTTTTGATAATGATTGTTTGAACATAAAGAACTCTTCTAGCTTGCCAGTACTAATCAAAGAAGAGGAAAGGAATATGTAGAAAGCTAATTAAATGAAAGAAACCTGAAGACAATGTCATTGAAAAAAAAAAAAAAAAAAAAAAAAAAAAAAGGTAAAGCAGTCAACAATCCAAAGGTTGGTTTGAACACCACAGTGCTTTACTAGGCATGGTCCTGTTTGGAGGTGGTATGCCATTGCCTTCCTCTGACCTACGAACTGACTTACCCAGCCAGTTATGGGGGACCTACAGTGTAATGTGGGTTCTGAACCATGGTGCTACTCGGTATTTTTCACATGAGCAATACTGCCAGAGGTGAAAGAAGTGAAAAGTGACACACAAAAATCCTAGTACCTGGCTGGGATCAAACCCGTGACCTTTGGATTTGTAGTCTGGCACTCTACCACTGTGCTATATCGTACACAATATACACATAGTATCACATATTATTCATATATTGGTTACAATTGTAATGTTTCTGTAATACAATATGATATTTTGCTGTCTCAACTCTTTACTTGAGGTTTACATGGCATTTACGTACAGCGAGGCACCACGGGGCTACCATAATAGTGAAAAAGTCATTCTCGTTGTCCTCTTAATATGACATGTGATCGCCTCAGACAGCCAGTACAGATGCACACCTGTGTGGCATGGACAGTATGAGGTTTCCAATTAGCTCTTCAGGGATACTTGACCAACCTTTGATGAGTGCAATATCCAGCTCTGCTAATGTTGTGGGAGGTGCTAAACTGGCTGCAATGTGTCTGCCAACTGTATCCCAGACATGCTCAATAAGGTTTAAATTCAGTGAACAAGTTGTCCACTCCATTAATTCAATTCCCTTGACTTCAAACATGTTGGTCACCACTGCAGCTCATGAAGACAAGTGTTATCGTCCACCAGAAGGAACCCATCTCCTATGGCACCAGCGTACGGCACAACAATAGGTCAAAGGATCTTGTCTCTCTATCTCTGAACAGTCAAAGCACTACTCAGAATGACATAGAGCTTAGTACGTCCACCAATACTGACTCCTGCCCACACCAATCGTCCACATAACAATATGGTGATGTTTCCTGCACATAAGCAGGATTGTTCTGAGTTCCACATTCTCTCTAGATGAGAGATTCGGTTGAACATAAAATCTTGACTCATCTGTGAACAGACTCTGGTGACATTCATTGCAACTACAATCCTGATGTTCCTCTGCCCAGTTTCTGTGGGTTAAACGGTGTTGTGGTTTTAATGGGACACACACCATAGGCCTCCGTGTGTAGAGGTTACATTACTGAAGGTGATTTAATACTGTTTGTGTTGATATTGTGGGTCCTGTTGCAGCTGAGTTACATTCATCCTCCTATCTCAATGGGCTGTTAACCAGACATAATGTTGATACCCATGGCCTTACCTTCTTTTAAAGGTTTCTGTTGTCTGAAATCGCGTTCAGGTCCTGGAAATTACACTTTGGGATACTCAAACAGCTACAGTCACCTTCCTCTGTGTCTGTCTCACTTTCAACTTTCTTACACCTCTCAATGCCATAGCTTCGGATAAGTCATGTTGTTTTTGCATTTCACTACTTACCCAAACCACAATCTGAACCCAACTGCTCGAGTAATTCATTTGATAGAGTAAACATTAGTCAACATTAACCCTGTCTGCAGCAGCTTTCTGTTATTACCACTATCTCGGTTGCCAAATGTTTTTGTCTCCACTCTGTAAAACTGCCAGAAAGATGTTGAACCATTTTAGTTCATTCTGCTGAAGACAATACTTCAGAACCTAGATATCTCAACTGATCCTTGGACATTGCTGTTAAATTTTTACCCTCATCCTGTAGATTGAACTGTATTGCACACAGTTTCATCTTTGTTTTATTTTATTCATTATTCAGTGATGATCTATGTTAATGCACCAAAAGGACCTGAGAAACAGTTTTCCTGGTTAAACTCACTGTTCCTAACACGTTTCCAAGTACAGAAAAACAGCCTCATGCATTTAATTTAGTTATAAATACGTCTTCCCTTTCACGGCCAGCTTGTGCAGCAATTATCGACCTACACTAGATCACAACTCAGGTAAATGGTATGTTCTTAAATGCAATGGGAGCAGAGCTTCCCAATGCTAGTTGGCCTCAAAAATGAGTGTCTCCTTATTTTTACAAAAAAGGAGGGTCAGAGTGTAAAGCATAATAGAGTTTTTTGCTACTTATTCTTTTCCAACCCCTTAAAGGTCCAAATCAAAAGATGCCAACTAAACTAGGTAGGGAATGAAGCAAATACACATTAAATTAAACATTGATTACCCTCAAATTAAAAAAAAAAAAAAAAAAAAAAAAAAAAAACTATACAGCCACAAGCAAAAAAGCAAGAAAATATACTCTTTGAAGTCTTCTAGCGAAGTTTTGTAAATTGGAAATGGGATTTTTTTTCTATCCTGACTTTGTTGCTTCTTTATACCTCCACGTATAAATGAAATATCCCTTGTCATTCAATGATGTTAAATATCACAGAGACATAAATGTGTCTTAGAAAGTTTAACAGACATTGTATATAGTACATACGTAGTTACTCAACAAGTACTTATAACTGCTGCTTGCAGGAAGAGCTACAAACCCACCCATCCTGTCCAAGTGTCAGAAATAAAATCTTATAGCCAAGAATAAAATCCGAAGAAACCCATGGACCTGGTCAGCCATTTGTGAATCATCCTAAAAAATTAAAGGCAACGAGAGTGGAATTCTGTATTTGGCTTGAGAGTCAAGTGGAGCGGACATTTCACTAAAATATGAGCCACAGATTGTAGGCTCCACAATCACAATGTGGGGGAGGCTTATTGTGGAAAATAAAACCATGGGTCAGCCTGGAATATCTAATGGGGAGACAGCAGAGGACGGTGGATTCCCTCCAAGAAGGCTGTAAGGAATAACTCCAAGCTGCAGTGAGCGGAGTTTATTAGATGGGGCAGTAGCTTGCCAATTGCTGTTCCATATTTGTATGAGCAGAGATCTCATCTGCACTGGCAAATCTGCAGCTGGGATTGTCAAGAGGAATGGGTAGTGAGTAAATGCTGCTCTAAGCCAACTTGTCAGCCCGTTCATTCCCTAGGATACCCACATGACTGGGGACTCAGAGAAAAGCAATGGAGTAGGCAGCATGGCGAAGCTCAGCAAGGAGATTGTGGATACAAGTGACCAAATGATGGGAAGAATAGCATTTGTCTATGGCCTGCAGGCTGCTCATTGAGTTATTATACATTAGAACACAGTCCAGGGCTTCCTGTTTGATAAAATGAAGGGCTCTACTAATGGCCATCAGTTCTGCTGTAAACAAATTACATGATTCTGGCAGAAAATGGCATTCCGTACCGATGGGAGATGTAAAAGCATATACTGTATGACCATTGTGGCACCCTGAAACTCTTCATGTACTGGGTGCAACAAATGCTGGAAGATGATGGGGGAGACTGAATGAAGCTTTTGGACATTGGAAAATGTCCAACCGGATTTGTAGCTGAGGCACCACCCAAGGGGGTATGCATGGTATAGCATGGCATGCAAAGTCAAGGGAAGGGAGAGTAAAGTCCCTGCAAAGGGAAGTGAGCAGCAACCCAATGGGCAGTCCCACTCAAAGGTGAGTATCAGATCAAAACCCATCTCCTGCAAAAAGAACATGATATGTGGGGTGAGCAGGGAATTTTCAAATGGCAATGGCATAGAACACCAAAAGATGATGCCGCAAAATTGAAGAGGGAGGATTCCTGATTTGGCAAGGAGACTGTCAACAAGGCAGGTCAGGAAGGCACCCATAGCCAAGCGGACACCACAACAGTGAAGTGGGTCTAACAGTTTCAGAGCAGAAGGAGCTGTCGAGCCATAAACCTGGCATCCATAATCCAATGGGGACAAAATCAGTGCCTGATAGATACAAGGAGTGTTGTGTGGTCTGAACCCCAAGACAAGTCTGTTAGGAAACGGAGGGCATTAAGCTTTCGCATGTATCTAGTCTTCAGGTGGCGAATATGGGGCAGCCAAATCGGGTGTCTGTTATCGAAAAGGAGGCACATGAAATGGTACTTTGAAACAACTTCTAGGCGCTGAGTATTCAAGAAGAGTTCTGATTCAGGGTGGACGATGACAAAAATTTATTACCCTCATTTTAGAAGGGAAGAACTGAAAACCATGGAAGAGGGCCCATGTGGAAGCTGCTAAATGGCACCTTGGAGTTGCCGTTCAGCTGAGGCTACCAAGCAGGAGCTGTACCATAGGCTAAAGTCGTTGACGTACAGTGCAGGAGAGACCAGTGGCATGCCAGAGCCTACCAGAACTCAAACTCAAGAATGACTGTGAGCTTATCTAGACACATATGACAGGTATAGATGAAATCAAGTTAATAGTTTGGTGTTTATACTGGTCAACCGGTTCCACCGTCACAGTGCTAGAGTCATTCAAAGAAAGTTTACAAAATAGCGCAAAGGTACCTGGACTGTGCTTTATTAGTTGGGGGGCGACTTCAACCTGCCAAGTATAGACTGGGACACCTATGCTTTCACTACAGGGGGTACAGACAAGCAGTCTTGTGATCTATTGTTGAATACTTTTTCCAAATGCAGCTTTGAGCAGCTATATCATCGGCCCTTCATGCAATGGAAATATTTTGGACATTATAGTTACAAGCAGACAAGACCTAGTCAATGATGTCACTGTAGAGACAGGTTTTAGTGATCACGATGTCATCACAGCGACAATGGCCACCATCGGTCAAGAAGTCTAGGAGAGTGTTTGTGCTAGAAAGAGCAGATAAGCAATTGTTTGTGTCCCACTTAAGGAATGAATGGCTCCGGTACTGTGGACGTAGAGGAATTATGAGCAAAATTTAAATGCATTGTAAATTAAGCACTGGAGAAATATGTGCCGACAAAGTGGATTAAGAATGGTATAATAGTAATATTCAAAAAAACGGTGAGAAAGCTAAGGCAGTTGCACACTCAATTCCAAAAAGGTCAAGCAAATCAAATCAGACAAAAGTTAGTAGAGATTCACGCATCTATAAAAAGAGCAATGCGTGAAGCATACAATAACCATCACTATCATATCTTAGCAAAAGCCCTTGCTGAGAACCCGAAAAAATTCTGGTCCTGTGTAATATCGGTAAGCAGATCAAAGGTCTCTATGCCGTCACTCGATCATTCTGGGGTGGTGACAGAAGACAACAAAATGAGGGCAGCTGAGAGAGTTGGAAAAAAAAAAAACTGTCGGGTTGAGATGGGATACTAATCTCATTTACAAAGAGTACTCGGCCCCTTACTTAGCTTGCATTTATCCAGCACAAGTACTAAGCGAATGGAAAAAGGCACAAAGGCACAGACACACAAAATTACAGACCTATATCATTAACATCACTTTGCTGTAGAATTCTTGAACATATTCTCAGTCCTAATATATTAAATTTCCTTGCGACAGAAAAGCTTCTTTCCATGCATCATCATGGCTTTAGGAGGCATCTTCCTATGTAACCCAGCTTGCACTTTTCTCTCATGACATATTGCATGCCATGGATGAAGGGCAAAAAGGCAGTTTGCATATTTCTCTATTTTCTAAAGGCGTTTGACAGGGTACCGCACTACAGACTGATAACAAAGGTACGAGCTTATGGAATAGGTACCCAAATATGTGATTGGTTCGAAGACTACCTAAGTAATAGAACCCAGTATGTTGTCCTCGATGGCGAGTGTTCATCAGAGACTAGGGTATCGTCAGGGGTGTCCCAGGAAAGTGTGATAGGACTTCTATTATTTTCTATCTACATACATGATCTGATGGACAGAGTGAGTTGCAATTTGCGGCTGTTTGCTGATGATGTTGTGGTGAACAAGAGGGTGTCATCACAGAATAACTGTAGTACGATGCAGGATGACTTTGACCAAATTTCTAGGTGGTGTGAGTATTGACAACTAGAGCTAAATATAGAAAAATGTAAGGTGATGCAAATGAGTAGGAGAAACAATTCCGTAATGTTCAAAAACACCAGTAATAGTGTGCTGCTTGACAGAGTCATGTCAAATACGTACGTGCAACGCTGCACAGCGATACAGCAATATCAAATGGAATGAGCATATAAGGACAGTCATGGGGAAGGCAAATGGTCGACTTCGCTTTATTGGGATAAATTTGGGAAGGTGTGATTCATCTACTAAGGAGACAACATATAAAACACTTGTACGATTCTGTCTTGAGTATTGCTCAAGTATTTGGGATCCCCACCAGATAGGTTTAAAGGAAGACATAGATATGTTTCAGAGGCAGGCGGCTAGGTTTGTAACTGGTAGATTTGATCAATGTGTGAGTGTTACAGAAATGCTACGGGAACTCAACTGGGAGTCACTGGAGGGAAGGTGACGTTCTTTTCAAGCAGCACTGTTGAAGAAATTTAGAGGGCTGGAATATGAGGTGGACTGCAGAATGATTGTATTGCCACCAACCTGCATTTTGCGTAAAGACCACAAGGATAAGATCAGAGAGATTAGGGCTTGTACGGATGCATACAAGTATTCGTTTTCTTCCTTGGTCTGGAGTGGAACGGGAAAGCAAGTAACTAGTAGTGCTACTGAGTACCCTCTGCCACACACCTTTTGGTGGATTGGGTGTATGTATGTAGATGTAGAGATGATAGATCCTTGCCAGGTTTAATGCAAGGGGAAAACCCATTGGAGCCAAATAAGGTTAAATACTTGGAGGATATATTGCCATTGTGGAGGACAGAGGTGTTGGAGCAGCTGATTATTGATGGCATCATAGCCAGGTGTGGAATCATGGGAGAAGAGGAAAGGGCCAGAAGTAGTTCCCACTCAGTACAGGGGTCATTGTAAGGTTTCTCCTGATAAAAGGTAAAACATAAGTTGGAGGCTTTGGCCTGTTGTTTCTTGAGAAGAAAGGCCACCGAATAGGACACGGTCACTGGTGTCATACAAAGTGAGCCACAATATGCTCTCTAAGAACAGACGGGTCAGTACAGACCCCATATGGTAAAGCTAGTTCAGTGATTGAAGATGGTCGCTAACAACCTTGGATGGAGTGGAGCACAGCCCACACTAGTGACAAGGGAACAGAAGAGCCCAGGAAAGAGAGAAAATACTCCCAGCACACACACTTGCTCTGTTTAATTATATAATGACCTTTAGCACGAAGGCATTTAAACTTGACAAGCTCAGCATGGATCGGGTTGTGTTTAAAATGTTGCAAGGCCTCGATGACGCTCGTGCATCGCTGTGGCAATAGTTGTGTCCCACCACGGCACTGAATGGTGGCTAGAAGGACCCGTCTAATGGGGGATAGCAACACTAGTGGCTCGAGTAATCGCATCGAACATATCATGGACAAGATCATCAGTACAGCCAGATGTGGAGGATGTGAAAACAACCTGGGATGTATTCTGAGACCAATTAGCACAACAGAAAATGGGTATCCTGTCCCTCGTCAGAAGGGAGAGGAGCAAAACAATCAACTGTAAATGGTCACTATCACAGAGGTCATTGTGTGGTGACCAGTGAAATGAAGGGAAGAAAGGAGGAAAGCTCTATAGCAGAGAAAGTGCCATGAGTGCTATTAAAATAAGTTGGAGAACCAACACTAAGAAGACACACATTGTGATCTGAAAGGAACTTTTCTAAGAGGCAACCACGGATAGATGTATGAGAACTGCCCCACAAAGGATGATGGGCATTTCAAGTCCCCAAGGATGAAGAAGGGAGGGGGAGTTGCTGAAGAAGGGCAGTAGATGAAGGTAGCCTGTTGGGAGGGGGGGGGTATACGAGTGGCATTTGAAAAGTCCATGCAAAAATAAAAACTAATAACGTGTTTGGGGAAAACCATTTTCATTTTCCAACATAGTCTCCTTTTAGACTTATACACTTCATCCAACACTGTCCTAATTTGTCGATCCCTTCTGAATAATAGGAATTGTCCAAGCCTGCAAAATAGCTATTAGATTCTGCAATCACTTCCTCGTTTGAATGAAATCTTCGTCCCGCCAACCATTTCTTCCAATTGGGGAACAAATAGTAGTCAGAGGGAGCCAAGTCTGGAAAATAGAGGGTATGTGAAACGAGTTGGAATCGTGTTTCCAATAATTTTGCGACCACTACTGATGAGATGTGTGCTGGTGCATTGTAATGATGGAGGAGTCTTTTGTGGGCCAATCACTAGCATTTTTCTTGCAGCTAGGTTTTCAAATGGTCCAATAATGATGAATAATATGCACTTGTAATAGTTTTACCCTGTTCCAGATAGTCAATCAGGATTATTCCTTTCGAATCCCAAAAGACCGTCGCTATTCTTTGTACAGATTCTCCCTTGGTAACCCAATGTTTAGATTGTTCTTTGGTCTCAGGAGTACAGTAATGTATCCATATTTCATCCACAGTGATGAAACAACAAAGTCCTGAGGCTTCTTCCTGAACAGCTGCAAACCTTCCTTGCAACATTTCACATGATTCCATTTTTGGTCAAGCGTGAGCAATCGTGGCACCCATCTTGCAGATAGCTTTCTCATGTCCAAATGTTTATGCAGAATATTATGTACACGTTCATTCAAGATGCCAACAGTACTAGTCATCTGATGGATGGTTAGGATGATGTGGGTGCATGACAGCTAGGTCTTTAGCGACCTTACAAGATTATTAGAAGACAGTATGACCGAAGAAAAGAGGTAATGAAGAAAAACAGGCAACAGGAAGGTACATATCCAAACTAGTCAAGTGGAATGGGGAGACAAAGCAATTACAACAGTTACTGCATGTCTGCAATGTAAGATGACCCACTGAAGTACACAGTCGTAAATGAGCTCTTAAGGCAACTTCAGGGTTCAAGGGACCGTTGACTGATACAAAGGCAATGAGCCAGCCAGTCTTTTAATGCACTAAAACCTCCAGCCTAAAATCTTAGGCAGGAGCCCAAAAAGATCGCCTTGTTGTTAGCTAAAAAATAGGGCAGAGCACCATCAAGATTCGCTGCCACCCTCTCAGCACGATATAAAATACATTCAACTAAAATGTGGCACACCACAGGAATTACAAAACGGGGGATCCTCTCGACAGAGTAGATAGCTGTGCGTTAAAGGGCAATGTCCCATTTGGAGACGTGTCAAGGCTATCTCATGCTGCCCCAATGACTGGCAGGAGGTTCGCCATGGTCGGACAGTTGGCTTAAACAATCACAGTTTATTGCCCGTCACTGCCTGCCACGATTCGTCCCACAAATGAAGGGACCTCTGCCGCACCACAGAGAGGATGTCCTGCAGGGGAATGGCAAACTGTATGATATCACAGTCACTGCAGGCCTCCTTAGCAGCCCTATCGGCCATTTCATTGCCACAAATGCCGACATGGCCTGGTACCCAACAGAATGATATTTGCTTAATGACATAATATAACTTGTATTGATTCCAAATCACTGCTTATTATTTTATATTTATTTAACGAGAGTCATTTTGGCTACAAAGCCATCATCAGGTTAGCTGCAATTGTGTAATACAAATACAAAAGTTACAGGATACAATATTTACATAAATTTTGATTTTACATACTTAGTGTAATGTGATTTTCCATAGAAGATCACTGTCATGCCACCAATATGGTACAGTTATAATGTACTGTAAGAAATTGTTGTAGATGTTATCTGCTGGTGTATGTCAACAATATTTTATGCTTACAATAACTTGTTTATATTTATACCAACGATATATTAAACAGTTAAAGTGTGTATTAAATTTTGTCTCTGATTATGATAGGCAACAATTTCACATGCCTCCAATGGTTTGTTTACCAATGATATACGAAAATAATTTAGAAGGTGCTCTTTGGTGTAACATGCGTTAAAATTTTATCAATGGGTTCTGGAGGGAGTACAGTTTGTCATGTATGAGCTGTACTATCTTCTAAGCTGGGTACAAAGTTTGTAAAGATTGCATTGCACTGAGTGAGTAAGAGCACTCGTTTAACTCTGCTGAGAATACAGAGTATGTCGTTGAGAGACAAATCCTGATGGTGTTGTTGGGGAACACTGCCAAGCAACCTAGGGAGTCCGCCTGTTTGGACCTATCCATGTAAACCACCGTAAAATCTCGATGCTCATCTAAAATGTTGAAAAACATAGATTGAAATGTAAAATCAGAAGTACAATCCTTCTTAAAATGTGTCAAGTCTGAAAGTAATCTGGGACTGTGGAGGAGCCAAGGTAGACATTTACTCCAACCTCTATGTAAAACATTAAAACCTGCCACACCCATATCTAAAAAACAGACCTTAGCACGAATCCCAAAAGGCCTCGTAGCTTGAACCCGATTACGAAAAAGCCTCTCTATAGGTGGGTGAGCAATGGTATTGGAAGCAGGTGTGTATGCAATGGACAATGTGATATACGCCTGGCACACCATGAGGAGCTGTTGCCGTATGTGTAGCGATGGCTCAACAGCCTCGGTACAAAGGCTTGGTATAGGGTTAGTACGAAACGCCGCGGTAGCCAACCGAATCCCCTCGTGGTGCACCACACCCAGCATTTTAAGATAGGAAGGTCGTGCAGACCCATAAACTGTGCAGCCATAATCAAGCCAGGATTGTACAGAGGCTCTATAAAACTGGAGCAGATGAGTCCTGTCAGCTCCCCATGAAGTGTGACTTAGACACATTAAAATAATTAGTGCTTTGAGGCACTGTCTGTTCAAGTCTTTAAGATGTGGCAACTGGTAAGTCTAGATTCAAATGTGAGACCCAGAAAACACACAGTGTCTTTAAAATTCAGAACAGTGTCCCTCATCCACATTTCAGGGTAATTAAAAGCAGAACGAGTATGGTTAAAAAGAACACACACCGACTTCTCGGTTGAAAATTTAAAACCAGTCTTCTGTGCCCATTCGGCCAGCTGTCGGAGAGTTAAGCTGCAAATGACGAGTTGTCATTGCAAGGCTGGAGGAAGAACAGAAGAAAGAGAAGTCATTATCAAATAGTGGACACTGGACAAGACTTTTCACAACAGAAGTTATACTGTTAATAGCTATAGCAAACAACATCACACTTAAAATACTACCCTGAGAGACACCACTTTTCTGCTCAAAGCGGTCACAAAGCATGCCACCAACTCGATATCTAAAAAAACGTGGAGAAAGGAAAGACCGGATAAAAATGGGAAGATAACCACGAAATCCCCATTCGTGAAGCTGCCTGAGTATAAGGTGCCTCCAAGTAGTATTGTATGCCTTCTCTATAGGAAAAAATACACCCAGAAGGTGGTGACGGCACAGGAAAGCCTGTTGTATAGCTGCCTCCAGGAAGGCCAGGTTATCGAAGGTGGAATGATATCTCCTGAACCCACACTGGAAGTGACTAAGGATTCCAACATCCAGACAAAGCAGCGGTTGACCATACGCTCTATGGTCTTTCCCACACTACTACTGAGGTCGCCACTACAATAACTGCTTGGGCATGTGCAATCATTCCTGGGTTTTAAAAGAGGGATCAAAACTGCTTCTCTCCACGAGTCAGGAAAGTGACCTGATGACCAACTAGCATTGAAAAGACTGAGGAGGGTTTCTTTATTTCGCTATGTGAGGTGCCGCAGCATACTGAAGTGGATTCTATCATTGCCAGGGGATGTATCACGCGCTGCACACAATGCAGAATCCAGCTCCCACAGTGTGAAAGGGCGGTTATAGTCCTAATGATCAGTGGATCTCTAGTCCAAATTGCCCCTCTCAGCAACCACTCTGTGGCGCTGGAATGCTGGATCCTGATGGGCAGTGGCTGTAACATTAGCAAAATAGACAGCCATGGTCTGGGCAATGTCTCGCGGGCTGGTCTGGACACCTCCCTCCTTTCGAAGAAATCCTCCGTAAGGTCTCCCATACTGTGGAACTTGTAGTGGAACTGAGGAACTGTTGCCAAGATCTCTTTCTCCTCTCTCTTATTATTTGGCAACATTTTGCCCTCCTCATCCGAAAGGCTGCCAGGTTGTCCACAGTTGGCCGGCTCTTAAACCAACGCAAAGCTACATGCCTGGCCCTAATTGCAGAGCGACACTCTGCAGTCCACCAAAGGACAGGCTGCTGTTTTGGTTGTCCTAATGACAGTGGCATAGATGCTGCAGCAAGCGTATGTATCCTTTCAGTGATACAGTTCACCCATTCCTGGACACTGTCAAGTGTTTCCAGCTCAGCGAGTTGGCTGAACAGTGTCCAGTCGGCTTTACTGATCACCCATTGAGGTGGCCTGCTTTCTGGCTCCACTATGTCTGGCAGGTTAATCCTGATGGGAAAGTGCTCACTGCCATGCAGATCATCGATCACTTCCCACAGGTACTGTGGGCAAGGGCTGGTGAGCAAAGTAAGATCTATGGTGGAGAACAATCCCGTTGCAGTACAAAAGTGTGTGGGCTGTCCCGTGTTTAATAAGTATGCGCTTGATGACAAGAGAAGCCTCTCAGTTGCTCAACCCCGGGGGCAAGTACTGGCAGAGCCCCAAAGCACATTGTGTGCATTAAAATCACCACAACGGATGTATGGTTGGGGGAGCTCTGTAATCAGGTCTTCGAGGGCTTCTATATCAAATGTGCTTTGAGGAGACAGATACAGGGAGCACACCATCATTCAGTGACACACACACAGATACTGCAACAGCTTGTAAATGTGTGGTGAGAGCGAGGGGCTCGGAGTGATAGGCTGTATTAGTAAAAACAGCCACTCTGCCTCTAGCTCTCTCTCTGCTGAGGTCATCCTTCTTATGGAGAATATAGCCACATAGCTCAGGTTTGTCTGAGGATTTAAAATTTGTCTCTTGTCAACATATACAGATTGGTCGACCCTGAGTCAGCAAACGTAGTTCCTCCACATGCATCCGGTAGCCCTGCAAGTTCCATTACAGTATTGGGGCCATCTATGACGGAGGTTGGATGTTGACTCTCTCTTAACTGGAGACACTGAACGTGGTGGAGGTTCAGTATTGGGGCGAGATGTTGGCCCCAATGATAGGTCGGTCTGGGAGAGAGATGGTTGCCCCAGATTTATGTCCAACTCCATGAGCTCTGGAGTGGAATCGGAAGAAGCAGTTTATACAACAACAGTGATGGTTACTGAAGGCTTACTATCCAATTTCACCTTTGTCTGCAACTGGTCAGAAACTTTATTGGCTTTAAATGGCTTGTCAATTGCGGCAGTAGAAGTAGTAGCAGCCACTGTAGGTTTTTGGCAGCCTCTACTATGGAAGGAACCAGGGGTTCCACAAAAGCGGTATCCGTAGCTTTGTCGGATGTCGATGGTGCTGTAGGCCCTGATGCTACCTCTGCCTGGCAGGTACACTGGCAAATGCAGGTGTTGGTGGTAACACTAATAACTTCCGTCTGAGTAGAGGCCTCAACTTTAGTGACTGGTTTTTGGAGGACCGGTGAGAAAGAGGCTGAAAATACAGGTGGTTGCATAGACATGTAGATCTGTTTAGCTTCAGCATATGAGATGCACCTTGACGTCTTTATTTCCTGGACCTTCTTCTCCTTGAGATACACTGTGCAGTCCCTTCTCCAGATAGGGTAGTCCCCAGAGCAGCTGATGCACGTGGCAGGTGGTGTACATTCACTTCCACCATAGGTAGTCTTACCACATTTGCCACACATTGCCTCACCCTTACAACCCAAAGTGGTATGCCCAAAGTGTTAGCACTTAAAACAGCGCATTGGGTTTTGGAAATATGTTCTGAGCTTCAGGCACAGGAAGCCTGCTTTAACACGTTCTGGAAGTGTCGGACTGTTGAGGGTCAGGCTAAAGGAATCAGATTTGACCAACTCCCCATCCACCCTTTTCGTTATTTTTTGCAGATCCACAATGCCCTCAGAAGCCCACTCACTCTTCAGTTCCTCTTTTGGAATATCTACCAGATCCCTGCATGTCACGACACCTTTGTTTAAGGTGTTGCAAATCCACAGAGCAATTTCGCTGTCTGCAGGTTAATTGCCTGCTGGGAATTTGATGCCTCAATCAGTAACGTCCCATTGTGCAGCAGTTTCCCTTTTGGATATAAAATGGTGAAACCTTTTCAAAGGAGCCCTCTTTCCTTTTAATAATTAGAAGCACATTCTGTGGAGCAGCATGTGCTCTGTTACGATAGACTGAACTTTGTTTTAACGAACCCAGAGGACTGATTACCTGAGCCCTCTTATGTGATTGGGTGTTGATACCCCCTAGTGGTACACTCATCCGACCAGGAGGTTTAAAATTTCTCAAAGGATCCATCTCGGTCCCACGAGCAGCTAGGGAACTAAATGTCCACCTAGACAGAGCTCCTCATGCATAGGTAAGCCTTATACAACTGAGGTGCGGCAGTATCCTCAGAGGTTGATTGCTAACGACTGTTCCCCCTCAACTGCCATGCGTCCAATCAGCTCATAGCACATTTTAAGATTGAGGTTTTATATATATATTTCCTTCCTCGTGACCTGGATGGTCAAGCCAAGAACCCCATTCCCTGGTACACACAACGTTCCACTGTCGCGCCACACGGTAGTATCTGAAGCGTGCCCAGAGGATAAGGTGTCTAGAGGACTGGCGGTGCTTACCAGTCTCCGGCTCAGGACCCCAAGTTCGCCAAGCCCGTTCTCAGGAAATTAATGCGCAGCCCATGAGGGGACAAACAATCTCACGCACCCTAACTCTTCTGTCATCCATCACCATATCATGGATTTTATCAATGATTTCTGGTGACGTAACCTCCACAGGACGACCAGAACGTTCAGTATCACTCCGAAAATCGTGAAACCAATTATAAACTGTTCTAATCGAAGGTGCTGAGTCACCATAATGTTTATCAAGCTTCTCTTTAGTCTCCCGAGGCATTTTGCCTTTCATAAAGTAATATTTAATCACCACACAAAATTATTTTTCATCCACTCTTTGACAATAATTCGGCTTCCTTGATTCACACAAATGCCAAACACAGAGAAATAGGCCAATATAGCTGAAACTTGGTGTGCATTCTTTCAAAAAATGCTACTAACTAAACATGACCTCGATTTGAAATGCGCCAGTGGTGCCTTCTCTCGGTCTTTGCACAGGCTTTTCAAACACCCCTCGTACATTACAAATTGTTAACGGGATGCCTATGTAAAACTGGACAGCAACTGCTTCTAAGGAAGTGAGGAGAGGGATCCGTGCACTAAAAATATTCATACGGACTAATGTGCAAACTCCACTCGCTGGCTGTAGGGGTCAAACCAACACCTTCTAGAGTACAGTCCTGCGCGCATGCCCGTGACGTCACCAACTGAAGGCTGGCTGCCGTGCAGGCGGCTGAGTCTGCGTCGGAACTGCGCTGTGATGCAGGCGCTATACGAACGTTTTGCATTTTAATGTGCCAACTGCGTCGGTATTTCCGTGCTTTCTTCTCCTACACGGCCTTGCAATTACACTAAGGGAATTAATACATGCAACACTCATTCAATTTTGTTTTGAGCCTGTGAAATTCTTTTGACAATTTTCAGCAAATATTCATCTGTCGGTCTTTAAGACAAACTGGAAAATCAAATTAGTTCTTTGCCTTGCCTCGAACATAAAACTTTTCCTGCAATAAATTGTCACTGAAAAGCAACAAGATACCAATATTTATGATTTTAATGAAGCAAATTGGTTCTTAGAATATATAAGGATTTATTTTTCGGTAATTTTTGAAACCTTTGTCTCCAGGTATCACTAGTAAAGTACTTACTACTTATGAAACTCAGATCATTTGATGGATTGTATCGTCTTCCGAGAAAACATTCATTAAATAAATTAAGAATTGTTACAAGGATCCTACCTTTCACTTTTTTCCAGAGCTGTAGAAACTTTAAAAACGAATAATTTATTTCTTTTGCATCCTTGATGAGAAAATGAAATGCTACCAGAGTTCCATTAATTTCCCTAGTAAGTTACTTAAATCAAAATTGTGTATCGTATATTTCTTTGTTATAAAAACGCTAAATAGTTTGAAACAACTGTTTATTTCAGTAATAGCTATTTTTGTGTAAACGGCCAAAATGATTTAGTAAATATGGTAGTTCTAGAATTGTTCAAAATGATTTAATAGCTCTTTAAGATAAAAATCCAGGAAAGTAAAAAACATGACAGGAATGTTAAGGAATACTAAACTTTTTTGAGGCACAGAGTGAACAGAAATTTATTTTTAACACTGAAAAGTTGTATGACAACATGCAGCAGCAAACCATATAAATATTTGTACAGCAACAAGAAACTTGGGAATTAAGTACATCAAGCTGTTTGACTTACAGTAGAACCAAACTTTTTCCCCTTTATCAGAATGATATTAAATTGGATTGTGATAAAATGCTTTATTTCTTAAATACTAAAAACACAAGTATGTTCATCCTATGCAATGCAGAAATGGTGATGTGTTACCAGTACACAATCAGTGAGGACCAAAAATTTAACTACATAATTCCTTGTAACTCTCCCACAACACACTGACACTGCAAGATGATTACTTAATGTAGGCACACCACATAAAAACCAATAATGGCAAACTCAGAATATGTCATAAGTTATTCCAGAAAATGGACACATATTTCATTGTCAGGCATACTGATAACTGAAAGTTGGACAAAACATGCAGTGTACTCTTAAATAAAACTATGCTGTCTTTAACTTTGTGGAATACATAAAAATACATTCTGATTTTTTCATCAAAACTTAAGCAGCATGAAAGTTGTGATTACTATACAGTATATTTACAGGAAACTGAAGAATCAAAAGATATTACTGTACATACATTTTCTGCACAACAAAATGTAACAGTACCATACAGACATAAAACTGGAATAAAGTTCCAGGTCATTGTTATAATTTATTCTAGTTCTGTCAGTCTAGAATACCATGACAGATTTGTTTTCTACTTCATTAGGAATTTAAGGTACCATATGCCATCCAACCTTAATAAAAATAAGTAGGAAATGACTGTACACACATATTTCATTTTGGACTATATGCCTGATTTCACATTATGTCTGACTGATGGTCAACTGACGACAATAAAACAGCTTCATCAGTTATCTTTAGTTAAGGAAGAGAGAAAGTACAGTTTTCAGAATCATGAGTACCAAGTCACGTATCAGAGAGAAGTTGCTACATGAACAATTGAGGAACTGTGTTACAGACACACAGGAAATGATAGCTGTAATTTCCTCCAAAAAATATTCTTTTAAAAGTGCAGAGGAAATGTAGCCAGCATGCTTGCATTATAAAACTTAAGATGTTACTTTCTGACTGCTGTCTGTCAGTAAGACACCACAACATATACGAAACAAACCAGAAGGGTAACTAACTGCATCAGAATATTCAGAGTCAATTATGTAACTTCTAGTTCACAGACAGTCCCAAATTAATGAGTTTTTAAGTATTGTAGAATGTAGATGGATGAGAATGTTGCCTGAAATACCTAATGATACACAAATGCTTAGCATTATGCAGTAAACAAAAATAGCAACTAGGTGTGAGAAACCAAATGTTGGTTAGGTTTCTTCCCCTCAAAGCAACTCTTTCTCCTGTCATTATTTCTTATTTCTATACTTCTCAGGAACTGCATAAACACACAGAAAAAGTGACCTCTCCTTTGTACATCATTTCTGATCACTATCAAGATTTTTAGCAACTCTTGTCATTCAAATAAGACCCTCTATTCAAAAAACATTAATATCAAATTTGTGCAATGCCTTTTTGGCATAACTGAAAAGGGGGGGGGGGTACCACATGTCAGCTTTGACCAAAGACGTCATATAGATGACAATTACTGAACAAATGCGACAATTTACATTACCTAAAGCAAACTGTTTCATCAATGTAGTGACTCATTCTTGATCTACTTATCCAAATCACGATAAGGCAGCAATCCGTATTACTGAATAAATTCTGTGAGCTTGACTATCATGTCATTTGTCAAAGATAATGGGTGGTATCCCGATCTTCAACTGACCCACCTTATCTTTTGCAGAAGGTCTCTTCTCACAGAACAATGTCTGTTAAGAATTACTTATTTTATTTTAATGGGAATTTCAATTGCACCACTGTAGAACTGCTCGGTAAAGAAAATTGCAGTTTTTAGGTTGACTGCCTTGCTCAGCTCTATGTTGTTAATTTGCCACAAAGGCTGTTTAGATGTTTGAAAATTACTTGTGAATCTCTGAAGTTAATCAGAGGACATTTTCCTGGAGTACTACATCAAATTAAAACATGTTGATCCCCTATCAATTTCAAGTATAGGCATAGCTATGCATATGATCTACATTTTTCTATCACAAACATTTTTTTGTAACTTGACATTTTTATTCCTGAAAAACAATACTTTACCATACCATATGAACATTGCTGTTTCACTGTTCTTTTTCAGTCTTACGGTCAAACTACTACTTAGTTTGAAAATTCCATCTGAGGTGTATTTAGAGAAAAACTTAAACAAGATCCTATTATGTAAGCAGAATATTGTATTGTTTAATTGTGAAGGATGATAGAAAAATGAGCACTTCAATCCAATAGAAATGAAAACTCAAACATTAGCAGGAAAGAATAAGACAGAAATAGTGATATGGAGCTAAGACCAGTAGACAAGAGAGACAAAGCAGGCCAGATTGTAGAATACACCACTCTGTTCTTGTTCACAGTGTGAATAATGGTAATGCCTTTGCTAATGTAGTAGGGATCACAGTACTAATTTAGGCAAGTCTTTTCTAGTATGGCAGTCAACTGATAGCCAGAAAGATGAAATTTGAGAAACTGGTTATAGTGACAGACTGATCTGTAGCAGAGCCCAAGCTCAAGGTTTGGTCGGGAGGCAAGAGTTAGTTTGTGAGTTGCCGAACCCAACGACAGTGAAAGCAGAAAACCTGGTTGTGATGAGACATGTTATGTTAAAATTCAATTTTTAAAACTAAATCAATGGTATTATCTAAACACAAATAATTTGTCTTGACATGTTAACTTCCAATGACCATTCACAGTAGGCATTACTACCATACACATAACAGTAGTACACAGGCTGCCCTTTCTAGAATTTTATCACAAAGTATCTCCAGATAAATATTAGCAGTTTATGTCACAAGGATTTGTGTTTGTGATGACATTAGTATGACTGGAATTCTATGTCTTCAGAAAAAGGATTATAAATAAAGAAACATTAAGTGCTTTTCAAATTGTTTTTTTGCAGTTGGGTGCCAACCTTGAAAAGATGAAATAGCAGTGACTAATGCTTTTGAAGACTATGTAAAACACATCTGACACATACACATCAAAAATGCATGAAAGAGAAGCAAAATATAGTAGGCCTATAACACTAATAAATTAATATGTCTTGTACTGCTCATTCATGACCAATTTAAAGCAGCAGCAGATATCAGCTGTAAAGTAATTAGATATTTACAGTAAGAAAGAATTGGTATAAATGATGAATAAGTCAAAGAAAAATAAATGACAGTTTCATTACCGAAGCTCACAACCCATGCAAGGCAACCACTTGTTTAGCACAGTTACTGGAAGAGACAAATAACAAAAGAAATCCCTTATTTATTTAGTATTGTTTCCAGTTTTCCCTTCTTACCACCTTTTGATGTTATGCCTTGAGTGTTAAGTTTTTGATTGCAGTAATTTTTCAATAATGAATTTGTTGCAACCCAGATAATCATTTTGAGAATATTTTCAGATGTATGAGTGCCACACAAATCAAGCTGCTCAAAATTAGAGGATAAATTGTGAAGAATCAAACTTGTAGCCTGTTGTCTTTGATTTTGTTCCTGCAGGAACAGTTTTTCATATTCAGGACCAATAAGCTTTGAAACAGTGATATAGCTGTACATGACAGCATTAACAACAAATGGACGTGGGTAGAGTAGGCCTTCCCGATCTAAGTTTCTAATAAGCTTGAAGGATTCCTCATAATGCATGATTTTTTGGAAAACCAAACAATCCTTGCATATATCACATTTCAGTTTTTTTATGACTAAGAATGCACAGTAGCCTCCCAGATATGTAATTACGGGCAAGTAACTGCCAACATCAGTGATGTCGGACTGTCATAGAGAGAGAAGCAAAGTTGTTAGAAAAGGGAGTATTTTCTGAACTGTATTGCTTCCAGGGTTCTAAAACATCAAAATAATTAACTTTGATTTCTCCTTTTGTTTCAGATCTTAATGAAATCCTTAAAATTGTGGAAAATCTTAGTTTTTTCTCAACTTCAAAAATTTGCCTTATTGAGACATGGTATTGTGCCCCTGCCAGTTGTCTGTACTTACCAAACCTGTCCTCAAGAAGGTCAGTTTGAAATTTTCAAGGCAAAATGTATTTTAATGCAAGTTCATCCACACAGTAATTTGCGATTTCAATAATGGAATGTGTAGACAATTTCAAAGCAGATAATGTTTCTTTTGAAAGGATGCCTACACCATTTGCCAACTATTCCCATTTATCTAGCCAAGTCAAAAAATTGTTTAAGAAGATAAACTGTTCATCTGTGTTTGAATTAGTCAAAGGTTCTTGCATTTTATCCCTCTTCAGTAAGCCTTTGTAAGGAGCCTTTACATTTAAAATTTTCCACCACAGAGAGATGATTCTGATGAATTCTGCTGTGCCAACATGTTTGCTCAAATTATTAGATGGACCCAGTGTCTTTAATGCTTCCACAATGTAGTCATTGAATATTTGGATCACTAATTTCACATTTTGCTTTTCTAGAGGAGAAGGATAGAGAGCTTTCAGTGATAACCCATAACCATATTTCAATAACTTGTCTGATTCTAAATTGTACAGTTTTCTTACTTCTGAAAATGAGGCTTACAAAAGTGAATTTGAGCTGCCATCAAATGGAGGAAATCTGAAAGAACATGCATCAGTTTCCTGTTGAGTCAGTTATTTCTGATACATTTCAACAAATGCACAGGATCAATAACAAAAAGAGGCCTTGAGCTATCAGCAGGATGTGGATACACAATACTCAGCTTAGGCTTGTTTGAGAAGAATGTCATAGCCTTCCTGTTCACAGAATTATTATCACTAACAACTGCAAGCACTTTAAAACCTACCTCTTCCAAGCCAAGAACTACCTTTTTCAAAACTCTGTGCAACAGTTCAGCAGTAACAGTCCGAACAGGCAAAATGTGTACAACGTCTTTGTATGAAGACATTATGCTGCTAATCATAAATGTATGGGCACTAGAAGCTAACTCTTGTGAATCGAAGGCATTTCCAACAACATTACCCCCCTTGTAATCAAGATATTGCTTAATATATATCTCATCAACCATTAAAGTTACAATCATATCTTGGGACTGCAATAGAGGAACTTTATTCTTAATGTAGCACAAGAAATTGCTGTCCAGTTTTTCCAATTCAGGGCCAACATTTAGTGAAGAACAAAGTCTTCTTATTGTGCTTTGATGAGGCATTAATAAGTTTCCAGATTCCCTCATGAACCTATAGGCAGCTGGAGAAATAATTTGAACAAGAGAAAAAAACAACAAGTCCTCTGGTTTGTATCTTAGTCTGTCCCTGCTACTCACAAGATGTATTTGAGACTTTACAAATTGAAAAAAGGCTTTTTCATCACTGCCTTCAATTAACTTATCTAAAATATTTTGCATTATCTCTAATAAATGGTGTTTATCTTTTGTATCTACAGCTTCACAGGTTTCAACACATTCCAATATACTTTCAATCTCATGAAAATAGTTTATTTTGCAAGGAAATTTGTACTTGTTCTGGATGTTACTTATTAAGACTCCTTTATAAAAAACTGACACTTGCAACTGCTCATTGACAACAACGGAATAATGCAACTGAGGTACAGATGCTGGTGTCTCGATATTGACAAAAATTACACTGTCTGCTTTACTAATCATAGTCCAGAATGAAGAAAAGTTGATTTTACGTCCTCCTGTTAAGTCCAATATACATGAAATTTTATTTTCACTGTCGTACTATTCAGCTGAGGTAACACTTTCATTACAGGTAAGAGCTTTCTGAAGTTGTGCTGCTTCCACACGCATTCGCTTTTCATCAGGAGATTCCCGGAAAGCCAACTGTGACGACAAATAGGACGGACAACCAGGAAATATCGACGGAACACAGCCATCTTTTATCCTCGGTTGTTCGAGGTTTACTGTTAAAATCCGTCCTGTTTTCTCATCAAAGTGTTCGGCAGTCCATAGAATGCTTTCCGTTTGGAAATGTTTGTGGCAAATCTGTAACAGCACATCACCAGCCAATGTAACAATCCTTTGTCGAAACATTGTATGGCTACCTTAGTATTAATGTTGTCCGCATTGGTGTTGAATAAACAAATCAGTTACACACTTAGCACCATTTACTCACCCTTGAATGCTCAGTAGGCACAAATCCTTTCCTCGGTATTGCAGCAATCCAGCGATTTCCCAGGTCCTCACATTTGGGAAATCGAAAAACGTGCACTTTTATTCCTCCTTGAGAGTCATAATTTCCCTGGCAATAGGGAATGCAGCACTTGTACCCCATACCTCAAATAACTGCAGGCGATACTATATGAAAGGTAATACTTTACGTAGCACAAGCTTTCAGCACAACACAGTCGCGAACGGAACCAGCCAACTGTTGATGACGTCACGTGCCAATATGGCCGCTATGCGTAGGCCTTGTATTTTAGAAGGTGTTGGTCAAACCAGTTCTGACAGAAGGCGTGGAACCCGTAGAGGGTTGGTGAATGTGCATCAAGAAAATAAGTTATTGTAACTCCAGGTGACGGAAATACCCATTACAATTCCACTGGACGAGTACCGCATGAGGATCCCGATGGGAGGTGAACGGGTCGTAGCCCGTCACACCGCTGAGTCAGTGTCTGTCACCGATGAGGAAGGGACGACATCTATAAATGGTAGATCAGACACAATCTCAGAATGTCAAGTTGGTTCGCGAGGACAAGGTTGGCACCTCGGCATTGGAGGGGCCATGTCCTGTGACCGCTGTTTCTTCTACTCTTTCTCTCTTGCAGGACGGAGAGGGCAGGTCCCAGAGAGAGAGCCGGTATGAGTGAGGTCCGGGAATGATGAAGAACGAGCGACCTCAGTACACTTATAAGACTGTAAGTCTGGCGGCCGACTTGGGATAGACCACCTCCGATCTGGTGAAAGCCGAAGGAGGGGCTCTGAGAGGTGGCACCTTCACCAGGGAGTGCCAGAGAAGGGGAGACCTTCTCTGGCAGGGAAGGAGGAGGAGAACACACAGAGAGGGACAAGGGTGCTACAGGACAAAGAGCCTGTACAGGGAGAGAGTGGCCAACCAGGCTGTTTCCGCCATGTTTTCACCAGACTATGAGCAGGATGTGCAGGCAGAAATGCAGCCACTTAACAATTTAAATAAGGCATCAGTGTGACCCGTGAGGCCAAAACAAGTCATGTAGCTTACTAATCAGAACATATATGAGTGCATGTTTTCGCGGCAATATCCATTAATGAAATCTTCTCGGGTTACAAGCCGCGTCATGTGGTTTACTCCCCACGAGCTTTCGACAGAGATCTCCTCTACCATTGTCAAGTGGATGACTGTCATTTCGCTGCTGCTGCCGTGCTTATACAGCCGCGCCACCGGCAGTGACGTCACTAGTGCCCAGTACCTTTACGGGAAGGAAATGTGGCGCAGCATCAAACGCCTTGGGAAGCTGTGTACGTCATTCTGTACATAGTTTTAGAATCTCAGTACCACAGAAAATTGGAAAAATAACAATACTATCTCTACTGAAGTAGCAGAAAGAGACTAAAAACAGATAACTGAATATCTACGAGTCAATAGTCCCGCTCCCTCCCTTTTTCATGTTACATCTCCTAACCAATTATAGGATTGTGAATAGCCAATAATACACAGCCAAGGGGGAAGTGCCTCATCCATGTCTAAATATACCTTGTAGGATGGCATGCCAAAAACCAAAATCATGAACTAACAAAAAGCTAGAAAACACTGTTTACAAAATTACCATTTACCAGATTCGAACTCATGACCTTCACATTATGAATTCAGCAAGCAACCCCTACAATGCACAGGAATTGCACAGGCAATAGTTCTATTGCTGACTTTCATAGACGCCTTTCTTGCTTTGGGCGGGGGGAAACAGACAATATTTACTCCATACAGACAGGAATAATTCAATGGTTTCCATAAGTTGCCTTTACTGTTCCTGCTTTCTCAGTTAACTTTCGTGGCCCACTGTTTCCGTATTTCCTCATGAACACAAGCACCATATAACAACCTTCACTTTTGTTTTTACAGCCAACAGAGGAACCAGGATGCATTTCTCTTGACTGTCCTTAATGATTATGTAATACACATTATTAATACACTCAGTAAATCACTTAAAATTAACATTTAATCTTAAAAACTGCCACAAAGTTCTATAGTTATCATTAACAACCGATGAACAGCATATAATTTATGTAAATAGAACAGACAGAAGACGTGCAAAAGTGCAGCAGCGCCTACTGCAATATAAAGTGTATTTAACTGTATACAGTAGAACCTCGTTTTTCCGCTTCTCAGGGGACTTCAGTGAAATTGTGTAAAATGCAGGAAATAATGTTTCAAATGGTAAAATATGCTTACTGGATCAGCCTTGCATTTTCGTGGTTTATGTGTGATATATGTACATAATAGACATCTAAATACAGGGAGTTGATTATACAATAAAGGTTATCCAAATTTTTACTATTTTAAGCGCCAGGCAAAACTGGTAATTTTATGGGAAGTAGAAATTTTTGACCTAATTTCATTCATTATAATCGAGGAAGCCACTATTTTAAGCGCCAGGCAGAACTGGTAATTTTATGGGAAGTGGAAATTTTTGACGTAATTTCAGTCATTATAATCGAGGCTGCCGCTATTTTAAGCGTCAGGCAAGCTGGTAATTTTATGGGAAGTAGAAATTTTTTACGTGATTTCATTCATTATAATCGAGAACGCCACTGCTGGGCTATAACACATCTTCAAAATTACCCGAACCGCTTCGATAGATATCGTTTGGACGCCGCTGTCAGGCTATGTAACACATCTTCAAAATTACTGCCTTTTACCGGAATTAATAATTTACATAGTAAAACACCTACAGTTCCGTTCGTTTTGTATTTTTCGATGTTTCATACGACAATATTCGAGAATTTATTCGCGTTCTTGATTACAAACATATGCATAAGTATTTTTTTGACATTTGCATAGGATCGGCATCTCTCACTATTATCGCTTTTTTGAGGTTGTGAGTATTGTTGTTGTTGGGTTTTTGAAGGGACTAAACAACGACGGTTATCAGTCCCTTTTTCCAGTCCAAGAGATAAAACATTTTGTTAAGCAATTCGAAGTGAATGCATTAACAAGTCAAAGTTTAAAACTTACAGACTAATAGAAAGAAAGGATACGATTAAAAACGAAGAAGGGATAAAACAGCTGAAACAGCACAAGAGTGTTTTTGCTGGGTGGTCACAAGGATATAAGGAACACACCCAGCCACTCTGGAACACGTTAAAACCGCCTACATAACAGACTTAAGCAGGCAGAGGACAGAGAAATGACAGACAAACACAAACTTTAAAGTGACTTGTAAAGTCCACACTCACGCATAAAATTTAAAACAGAGTCAACCGTGGAGGTATTGTCAGCTAATGCTAGCTGCAAAGTGTCAGGAAGATTAAAATAGCGTCGTGCTGCGGCTAAATGGCGACATTCAATTAAGATGTGGGCGACCGTCAAAGGCGCACCACATCGACACTGAGGAGGGTTCTCGCGACGCAGGAGGTGACCGTGCGTAAGCCAAGTATGGCCTATACGGAGTCGGCAAAGGACGACCGACTCCCTGCGAGAAGCCCTCAGGGACGTCTTCCATGCAGCGGTAGACGGCTTGATAGCACGGAGCTTATTCGGTTCAGTCGAATCTGCCCATTCAGAATTCCAAACCCCTAAGACCTTGCGGGTCAACTGGGTTTGGAGGTCGGAAACTGGGAGGCCAATATCCAGGGACCGCATAGTGGTGGCCTGCTTGGCCAGCTGATCAACACGTTCATTGCCCGGTATACCTATGTGCCCTGGCGTCCAGACAAAAACGACAGAACGGCCTGACTCGCCAAGGGCGAAGACAGCATCTTGAATGGCCCGCGCCACTGTGTGTTTCGGTAGAAACTGGTCGAGGGCCTGTAAGCCAGTCAGGGAGTCGCTGCAGATGACGAACGACCCCCTGGGGCGAGCTCTGAGGTGTTCAAGAGCTCTCAAAATACCGACCAGTTCTGCAGTAAAGATGCTGCTTCCACAAGGCAATGACCGCTGTTCGATGTGGTCACCATAGATAAAGGCATATCCAGCATGGCCATCGGCCAAAGAACCGTCCGTGTAGATGATGTTTGCTCCGTGAAACGAATCAAGCAGTGCATGGAACCGGCGACGGAGAAGCAGTGGTGAAATCGAGACTTTCGAATCCCGGGACAAGTCCAGCCGAAGCTCCAGGCGAGGAATTTTCCATGGGGGGATACGGGGGGAGTAATGGTAAGGTGGAAGAAGCGGTAAGGAATCAAGTGAGAAGAGAAGGGAACGGACACGGACCGCAATCGGAGGCCCGACCTGGGCCGACGCCGTGGGGAAGGGAGTGCAGAAAGTGGGAAGAGAAGCCTGTGGTTCGGATGGCGGGGTGAAGCATGAACCCGGGCAATGTAGCTCACCAACAGCCGTTGCCGGCGATACCGCAGAGGGGGAACACCAGCTTCAGCTAGAAGGCTCGTTACGGGACTGGTGCGAAAAGCCCCTGTTGCGAGACGTACACCTGTGTGGTGGACGGGGTCTAGGACTCACAAGGCAGAAGGGGCTGCCGAGTCATAAACCAAGCTCCCGTAATCAAGCCGAGACAGAATAAGTGACTTGTAGAGCTGAAGAAGGGTGGAACGTGCTGCTCCCCATCCAGTATGGCTGAGGCATCTAAGAATATTTAAATGCCGCCAACACTTTTGTCGCAGCTGGCGTAGGTGTGGCACCCAAGTCAGCCGGGCATCGAAGACCATGCCCAGGAAGCGATGTGTTTCCTCGACCTGAAGTAGTTCACCACCCAAGTAGAGCTCTGGGTCAGGGTGAACTACCTGACGGCGACAGAAGTGCATCACGCTGGTTTTCTGCGCGGAGAACTGAAATCCGTGAGTAGAGGCCCATGAATGGGCCTTTCAGATGGCACCCTGCAGCCGTCGTTCAGCTACGCCGATGCTAACGGAGCTGAAATATAGGCAGAAGTCATCGGCGAACAGGGAGCAACTGACCGATGACCCCACAGCCACAGCAAGACCGTTAATTGCAACTAAAAACAACGGGACACTGAGGACAGAGCCCTGTGGAACACCGTTCTCTTGAATACGGGGGGAACTAAAAGATGCCCCAACCCTCACCCGAAACGAGCGGTGGGAGAGGAAATTCCAAATAAAAATAGGAAGGGCACCCCGTAAGCCCCAGTCATGAAGAGTTGTTAAAATATGGTGGCGCCAGGTGGTGTCATACGCCTTTCGTAGGTCGAAAAATACAGCTACCAAATGCTCACGCCTAGAAAACGCCGACTCTAGTGACACAAGGTTGTCAATGGTAGAACGGCCCTGGCGAAAGCCCCCTTGTTGTGGAGCAAGGAGTCCACGCTCTTCAAGGATCCACATAAGCCGCCGACTCACCATACGTTCGAAGAGCTTGCAGAGAACGTTGGTGAGGCTGATCGGACTGTAATTGTCAGCCACCTGGGGATCTGCACCAGGTTTCAGCACCGGGATGATAATGCTTTCCCGCCACTGCGACAGGAAGGTGCCCTCTGCCCATAGATGATTAAACAGGGTGAGGATGCGGCGTTGAAACTCTGGTGAAAGGTGTCGGAGAAATTGGCCGTGAATCCTATCAGGTCCTGGAGTTGTATCAGGACACGCAGCAAGGGCAGTTCGGAACTCCCACTCGGTAAACGGGTCGTTGTATACTTCCCGACGACGAGTGCGGAAAGATAACTGTTTCCGCTCGGCCCGCTCTTTGAGGGAGCGGAAGTCGGCACTGTACGTGGCAGTCGCAGAGCATTGTGCGTAGTGGTCTGCCATATGCTCGGCGATCGCTGTCTGGAGCGTGCAGAGCACACCCTGGATGGTGAGGGATGGGATTCCTGTCGGCGGGCGGTATCCAAAGACGCGTCGGACTTGCGTCCATACTTGAGTCAGGGAGGTGCGGGAGCCGATACTGGCTACATACCGCTCCCAGGAATCCTGCTTGCTCTGTTGCACGAGTCGTCGAGCACGCGCACGGAGCCGTTTAAAGGCCACAAAATTCTCCACGGATGGGTGGCGTCGATGGCACTGAAGCGCTCGCCGACGTTCCCGGACAGCCTCAGCAATCTCCGGTGTCCACCAAGGCTCGGACCTACGCCTAGTGGAACCGGTGGTTCGTGGAACTGCTACCTCAGCGGCCATGACAATACTGTCAGTCACCTGCTGGACTGCATTGTCAATGTCATCTGGAAGTGGTGCAGCGATGACAGCGGTTGAAGTATAGACTGGCCAGTCAGCCCTACGGAGACACCAACGGGGTAATCTGTCTGCAGCTTGGTACTGCGGGAGTGACACAAACATTGGGAAGCGGTCGCTGCCACACAGGTCCTCATACACACGCCAACCGAAGTGTGGTCGAAGGCTGGGGCTGCAGACGGAGAGGTCGATCGCTGAATACGTGCCTTGTGCCACGCTAAAGTGCGTGGGGGCACCTGTATTCAGGAGGCAAAGGTCTTGTTGCGCCACTAATGTCTCAACATCCCTACCGCGGCCTGTGGTCTGGAGTCCACCCCACAGAGGGTTGTGGGCGTTGAAGTCCCCCAAAAGGAGGAATGATGGGGGAAGTTGGGAGACCAGAGCAGTAAGGGTGTTGAGAGACACAGCCTCATCCGGAGGAAGGTACAAGCTGCAGACAGTGAATTCCTGCGTTGCCCGGATTCTGACAGCTACTGCCTCAAGAGTGGTGTTGAGTGGCACTGGGGCACTGGGTACAGTGTCCAGGACATACAGGCAGACACCGCCAGACACCCTGTCGTAAAGGGTCCTGTTGCGGTAGTAGCCCCGATACCCACGGAGGGCAGGGGTGCGCTGTGCTGGAAACCATGTCTCCTGTAGGGCGATACAAAGTGCAGGGTAGTGCCACAGTAATTGGCGCAGCTCGGCCAGGTGATTAAAGAAGCCGCCACAATTCCACTGGAGAATAACTCTTTCTACTCGCTGTAAAACCGTAAAACAAAAGAAAGGAAAGAAGATCATTCCATAGGAACATCTGCCGCCTTATGGTCAGGATCTACAGAATCTAAGACCATAGGTGATTCTGGATGTGCAGAGTTCCTACGTTCGGGCGAATCAAGAAGTGCGAGATCCTCAGCGGAGGCGAGGATCTCGACTTCATCCTCTGAAGCAGAGGATGTGGGTGTGTGTGGCTTGGAAGCCACCAAAGAATCCTTTTTCTTCTTTTCTTTCCTTTTAGCCTCTTGCTGGCCCTTGGGTGTTAAGGGCCGTGAGGGCTTCTCAACAGGGGCTGCAGCTGCCGACGAAGAGGTGGAGGCCCCTCGATCAGCAGCCGCGGGATCCTTCAGCCATTTGCTGGGATCCACTTTCCCATGAAGAGAAGCCTCGGAAGGGAGTGTCCCGTGGGACCCCTTCCGGGCGAGAGGAGCCGGAGAAGGCTGTTGTTTCTCCGGCGCTGGGGTGGGGACCGACGTCCCCCGCAATGGTTTGTCTGTTGCTCCCAACGAGAAAAGTGTGGGAGCAACCGAAGGAGTAGTACCCCCAACTGTCAAGGGGGCAGGTGCAGTAGTTCGGGCCTGGGGGCCCGGTGGCATTCGTGGCACAGATGGTCTGGTGACTGACGATGTAGCTACTGTGGCGTAAGACGTTGTCATGGTGACAGGATGGAGCTTCAAATAATTGCGTCTGGCCTCTGCGTATGTCAGCCGGTCCAGGGTCTTATACTCCATGATCTTGCGCTCTTTGTGGAGTACAGAACAGTCAGGCGAACAAGGAGGATGCTACTGATTGCAATTGACGCACACTGGAGGTGGGGTACAGGGGGCGTCTGGATGGGATGCACGCCCACACTCCCGACATGTTGGGTTGGCGTCACATCGGGAGGACATGTGACCAAACCTCCAGCACTTGAAGCAGCGCATAGGGGGAGGAACGTAGGGCTTGATGTCGACCCGGTAAACCATCACCTTGACTTTCTCAGGCAATGAATCGCCCTCGAAAGCCACGATGAAGGCACCGGTGGCAACCCTCTTGTCCCTCGGACCCCTATAGATACGGCGGATGGAGTGCACACCTCGCCGCTCCAAGTTAGCTCTCAATTCATTGTCCGATTGCAGCAGCAGATCCCTGTGGAAAATGATGCCCTGGACCATGTTTAAGGTCTTATGTGGTGTAACGGAAACATCACCCAGCTTGTCACAGGCTAGCAAAGCCCGTGACTGGGCTGGGGATGACCTCGTTATTAAAACGGATCCAGACCTCATTTTTGACAATCCATCGACCTCTCCATATTTGTCTTCGAGATGTTTCACAAAGAACATTGGCTTTGTGGACATGAAAGATTCCCCATCTGTACAGCTGCACACTAAATACTTTGGGGCGTAAGCCTCGCCTTGAATTTTGGCCCTACGTTCCTCCCACGGTGTAGACAGGGAAGGAAACATTTGGGGGTCATACTGTTCTGCGTTGTAATCGCTTCTACCGCGCTTAGAGACGGCGGTTGTACGTCCGCCAACGTTTCGTGGTCTTTTCATCGTGTTCCCACGAGCAGCTAGGGAAATAAGGGTCCACCCAGACAGAGCCCCGCTTGCCTGGGTAAGCCTTATACAACTGAGGTGCGGCAGGTTCCTCAGAGGTTGCTCGCTAGCGGCTGTTCAACCTCAACAGCCATGCATCTCCTCGGCACGTAGCACACCTTGAGATTGAGGTTTTTTTTATAGAGGTTTGTACCGTCCTCGCGACCCGGGCGATTAAGCCAAGATCCCCGGGCTCTGAAACGTACAACGTTCCACCGTCGCGCCGAACGATGGTCGTTGAAGCACGCACAGAGCTTACGGTGTAGCGGACTGTTGGCGCGACACAGCCCACAGCTCAGGACCCCGGGTTCGCCAAGCCCGTACTCAGCAAATTAATGCTGAGCCCCTGAGGGGTTGTGAGTATTACGATACCCAACTGTGAAAGATAAACTTCTTTATTAATCAGAAATATGTATGACAAAAACAACACAACTATTTATTCTCACTTCAACAAAGCAACTGGTTCTGATTGTTTGAGTACTCGCCAGCCGCTCTGGCAAAGAAGCTAACGGAAAGAGGATCTACACCGCCACAAATCAGCGTTATTCTCTCGTTAACAAACCATTATGTTTGTCTGAGTACATGCCAGGCGCTCTGCCAAAGAAGCTGGTGAAAAGAAGAACTACATTGTCACAAATCGGCGCGTCTTTAAGTCAAGAACGAAACGTGAAATATACATTTGAATAAACGCTATACTTTAAGGGGAAAGCCATGCTAGTGTCAATTTATGTACATTACGTCATTTTTCTTCACGAACATGCTTTCAAAAAGTGTAAAACGCGGGAATAGCGTAAATATGTTAATGCAAAAACGAGGGCGAATTAACATTGTAAACATAGGAAATTTGACGGGATCGACAAAAAATGGTGTAAATGGCGGGAAAACGTAAAAACCGAGAATGTAAAAACGAGGTTTTACTGTAGTTACATTGTCGTCGAAAGCAATGTCACACCCGAGGTGTTTTTAAACGCTGATTATTGAATGTCATTGTTGCAATACAGATCTTGCTGTCACAGTTGTTGGAGAAAAGGGAAGGGGGAGGGGGAGACAAGATGCAGTGTTGAGTTTATTGTCGCGCCAGTGTCAGAAGGTGATACATGTGTGCAGATGTGGCTAGGGTACGTCATCCCCAATCTCGTAGTTTGTGTCACATTTTTGAGCTGTCAACAATTTTACAAGACATACAGTTATTTATAGTATTATTTGATTTATTTTTAGATTTTATATTTCTCAAGATGTCTTACGAAGAACATGAATGTCGGCTACAAGAAGTACTAGATGAAGTTTTAGACAACTGTTCAGAGAGTGAAGAAGAAACTGACAATGTTTCTCAAAGAAGTGAAAAAAGTGATTAGGAGCAGGAGTGTATTTTGGATCATTTGGAAGAGCCAAAATCTGTGTTAGCAGCTCTTAGTCAGTCACCTGAGGTATGTGGGATTTTTTATACTTCCAAAGATGGTACAAAATGGATGAAGGATTGTCCTAGACAAAGTGTTTGAATCCGTTCAGAGAATATTACTATCAATCCTCCAGGTGTAAAAGGTGCTGCAAAACATGCCAAAACTGACTGAATGTTGGAGTCTTTTTATAACAAACAGTAAGTTGAATACTATACTTACACATAATGAAATAAGGAATATCAGGGAGAAATATCCAGAAAATAAAGAGCAGTACCACATGAAAGATGCAACTTTGGAGGATTTGAAGGCATTTACGGGACTTTTATATATAGCGGGCCTAAACAGCTCAAATAGACAAAACTTGAATGATTTGTGGTGTACAGATGGTGCTGGAGTTGCAATCTTTCGGGCTACAATGTCACTGCAGAAGTTTTACTTTCTACAAAATTGTTTGAGATTCGATGATAAGAATGACTGGGGAGAAAGGAAAAAAGACTGACAATCTGGCTGCTATAAGATACATTTTTGATAATTTTGTACAAAATAGTCAAAAACACTATATGCCTTCTGAGAACCTTACTATTGATGAGATGCCATTATTTTTCTGAGGGAGATGTCCTTTCTGTGTATACATGTCAAACAAACCTGCCAAATACAGCGTAAAAGTATATGCTCTTGTAGATGTGAAGACATTCTATATCCTCAAACTGGAAGTATACTTGGGAAAAACAACCACCAGGACCTTACCAGCTTAGTAATAAAGCATCTGATGTTGTAAACTGTTTAGTGGAACCAATAACAAAAACAAATAGGAATTTGATATTCGATAATTTGTTTACCAGTTACCCCCTTATGATCCATCTCTTGAAAGAACATTCATTGACTTCTCTTGGCACAGTCCATAAAAACAAGACAGCTGTACCTGAGATTTCCAAAAAAGGAACAGAAGTATATCGTTCTCAATTTGAGTTTCAGAATGACATTACAATGGTGTCCTACGCACCAAAATAGTTGTGCTCTGGTTACGTCAACTTTACACCATGATAAAAACATAGACCAATCAACAGGTGATAAAAGAAAAGCATAAATGATTATTTATACCAATGCAACTAAAGCTGGCATCGATGTTGCAGATGAACTGAGTGCCAATTATGATGTTTCCCGCAACAGCAAACGTTGACCTATGACAATTGTTTATGGTATACGCAATATGACTGCCACAAATGCCACCACAATCTACAGAGAAAATAACAAAGCTGACAAAACACGCATGAAGCAGCGAGATTTCATTTGTAATTTAGGCTTGAATCTGATAAATGACAAGTCTTCGCATTAGACAAGAAAACGTACTCTTCCAAGGGATATTTGAAACAGGATTGCTGATCAACTAGGAGAAACTACATTGCATCGCAGTTCCAAAAAAAAAGAGACTGGTAGATATGTCAGGTGTGGTAACTGCACTGACAAGGAGACAGCACACTGTGGGTTGGGGATTCGTCCGATATTTTGTTAGGACGCACTACTCGGAAAATCCCGAGAAAAGTTGATCCAAAATTTCTTAGGTGCCTTATGAGTATAAAATGTTGCCGAGCCGCTGTCTGGCCTAGATGGTTAGGGTTTGATTCCTCCTCTGTCCCTTTTTTTTTGGCCCACTTTAGGTTACGGTAGTAACACTAAAAGTGGGCCTTTGCGATCGTCTTTTGACAGCTCGAAATTTAAATGAAAATAACGGCTTAACTATTCATCTGACATGAAAATTTAATAACCTAATTGGTAGAGGAGAAAATTCTCTACAACTTATCTCTGTTATGTTTTTTTCATATCTCGTATTGTTTGAGACATATTTGCAAAAATAATGGAGATTTGACACCCTCTATTGAATTAACGAAAACCAGCCGTTCAGAGATGTCACTTGACATTCCTCACGTATTTGATGATTTTCTTATTGTAACTTACACATTGTCATTTCAAAGCAACGGCACACTGAGGATTAACAAAAACACATCGTTCTTCGTACGATAAATGATAATCTAATGTCTACAAATGCCATATTAACATCAGTTAACAATGGCCATCAATAGTATGAGATTAAAGAACTCCTGTTTTGATTTATAGCCGTAGCGTAGTGCGCCTCGGTTGCACATTGGTAGCGTGCCAGACTACAAATCCAAAGGTCGCGGGTTCGATCCCCGCCAGGTACTAGGATTTTTATCTGTCACTTCCCACTTCTTTCACCTCTGGCAGTATTGCTCATGTGAAAAATACTGAGTAGCACCGTGGTTCGGAACCCACGTTAAACTGTAGGTCCCCCTATAACTGGCTGGGTAAGTCAGTTCGAAGGTCGGAGGAAGGCAACGGCATACCACCTCCAAACAGGACCATGCCTAGTAAAGCACTGTGGTGTTCAAACCAATCTTCGGATTGTTGACTGCTTTACCTTTTTTTTTAGTGTAGTGGGCAAGGTGCTGGACTGTGACGCGAAAGGTCGGTGGTTCAAAACCCGCCACTACCTAATTTTTTTTTCCCCTAAAAGGGTTTCAGACACTCTTATTAATTAATTAATTATTATTTTGGTCCAAAATGTTTGCAAAAACTTATAAAACTATAAATCTAAAGTAGGCCGTAAAACACGTCAGTGTGATTTTTTCTTCTTCTTCTGCTTCATTTTCTTTTGTTATTCCTCCAATTATTCACAAAGCTTCCCAAACTTACATGATATTTAACAAATTAGTTACATTATTGATTTTCTTTTTGTCCAACAACACAATTCATGGTGCTGGTTTTTCCATTTTTCATTGTAACATGTATGAGGAGAAAAATTGTTTTCTTTACCAGAATAATAAAGTCAATTGGGAAACATTTCAATTTTGATATATATAATAATTATAAACAAGAATCACAGTGGTAATTATCGTAAAAACAAACAAAGCAATAATTTTTGCAACATCTTGAGCAACTTATAAATGCGGATTTTTTAGAATCACTGGGCGTTTGCAATAAATCTGTACAAAAACATACTCAATTAACATTTTCGGCTGATAATTTTGAGGCAAACCAGGCATATTGAATTATGTCTGGGAATATTGGTGATGATAATTGATGGTGAAATATAGAATGAATTTTTATACAATCTTCCCGGGAATTAATTTCACGATTCTCCTGTAACAATGCACTGCAATTTTGCAAGCAGTTTATGAAATTTTTAACTTGCCTGTAAAAGTAAACCTCACAAGGTTGCACCAAAGTAGTACATTTTGGTGGTATGACTTTTACCGGCCAAGTTGGCATATTTTCGCGATCTTGAAAAATTACATCATATATCTCCAGATTTGTTTGACCTCCCCAAGAGTCAATGAGAAGTAAGAATTTATTCTCCCCAACGTTAGATGTTAAACATTTCCGGAGAAAATCCTTGTATAAAACCGTTGTTAATTTTCCGGACTTCGATGATGTTACAATGACGTTCGTATAAGTATTGGCATAGCCATCTATTAATTTGTGAATACGAGATCCGAAATGACTGGTCGCTTCTTGTAAGGATATGAAGACATGTGGGAGCAGTTTTCGGGATAATGTTATTGAATATTGTGTGGTGTACAAATGCGTCACTTTATTCAAATCCGACTTTTTCATTAAAACTGTCTTAATCCCTTTTTCAGTGAGAGTTCTGTTGAAAACAGACTGATATTGTCATCCAGAAACAATAGTATTTTTAATATTAAGCAATATTCAAATGTGTATGTAAATATCTTTCTATATAATTAAATTTGAATAGATATATTTTACATTGGTAAAAACATTTTGTACGCAGAAAACATGTTTTTACCAGTTTGGTCAGTATTTATTACATAATCCACATGGTATTGAGGGATTAAACAGCATGTCTGCCGACGAAAGGTCTCCGCAGACGCCTGGATGTCCTCCATTGATGCCGCTTCTTTTTTTGAAACCAGTTTCTTGATCTTGCGTTGTGAAATTCTGTGCTTTTGTTTAAATGTTGTGACCCATCGATCAGACACCTTGAATATGAAATCGACGAATTGTGCTGCCGCAGCCAATGCCCATTGTTGTAAATTTCTTGTTGTGACTTGCTGATATTGCTGCCTTGCTTCCACAAAACGGTCATAGGTTCACGTATCTATTGCCTCAAATTTATCCATTCGTGTACCACCACTTTTAATATCTTTCTCCCATTCTGAAAGATATTCTTTTCTCTTCGAATGGTGGCATACTTTTTTTTTTTTTCTTTTTTTTTTTTTGGCCAAGGACCATATGGGCTGCACTTTAGCAATATTCACAACTTTGACTTTGTAGGCAATGGGAATCATGTCACTTTTAAATCTTTTCGGTGGCGGTTTATATTCGTCTGGAGACGAATCACTTTGTAGCACTTCAAACTATTCGTTGTTCTCCTTAAATTCTTCGCAATCCTCATGAATATGAATTAATTCCTCTTCAGTTATGAATGTTTTTTCACCCAAAAGTTCCAATATATTATTATAAAGTTCTGCGGCCAATAACATAGCATCACAAGAGATTTCTTCCGAAAATGTCGATGCAATTAAATTATTTTCCATCAACAGGTTTACATAATAAACCACTGCGTCCTTCATTCGTAATTTTGATCGATCACTATGAATGGATTCTTCAGAAATTTCTTCTCCCGTACCAGATGAGACAGCAACTTCTTCAGTCGACATGTTTAACCTTGGATCGGAATAACACATTGAAATTTGAAACAGGCACGTCTGTTCATGACGAAATCGAAAAACAAACTTCCGTTAACTTCTCACAACTCGCACACAGCCCTAGGCGCAGATGAACATTATAATCCCAAGGGGACCCTTACAAAGCCCCTTTAAACTGTGAAACCCCATAAAACAAAATAGAACAACGAGCACAAATATTTTTCAGTGATTGAAAAACTTTAAGTTCTTGAGTTAAAATAATGTTTTAAAAACAATGTAGGTTTGAGAAACTTTTTGAATAATTGGTGGAATAACAAAAGAAAAAAAGTGTTGGAGGAGGAATCGAACCCGAGACCTCTGGTGTAAGAGTCCAAGCCCTAACCACCTAGGCCAGACGGCAGCTCGGCAATGGACCAACATTTTATACTCATAAGGCACCTAAGAAACTTTCGATTGATTTTTATTGGGATTTTCCGAGTAGTGCGTCCTAATATTTTAACCACAGGAGGTGTTAAGGGTCCATTTCACCACACAACATTTCGGACAAATCCCGGACCCCACGGTCATGCTGTCTCCTTGTGAGAAAAAAAAAGACAGAAAAGAAAACATTGTTGTTCGAAGTGTGGGAAGCCAATATGTATGGAACACTCGATTTTTGTGTGTGGAGAATGTGCTGACTTCTAGGTGTAATGGTGGTGCTGAGCTAATTGATCTCATAACTACTTTTATTTTCTTTTTCTGTTTCATAATTAGAAGGTAATATCATTGTGTTAATTAATCTAAGAAACTATAATTTTGTTCTAATTTTGTATGAAAACATGTTAAATGTTATTTCACAAAAAGGGATTTTATATCGCAAACACAGTATTTTACTTATTCATCTTGTTTAATAGACTCCATTATTAATATCCCAAGTCGAAAAAATACGTAATACACGATTATAGTATCAAAAATTTGTTATTAGAGTTTCGGGTATCTCATACCCACCTCATAGCTGGTGAAACAATTTCTCACCTCATTCACGCCAGGTTAAAGACCCTCTACACTACAGGAACGCACACAGCAGCTATTCAGATATATACAAAGCCCGCCAAGTTTGGTAAAAATGTGGCATCCTGGGCTCTCAGCTAATCAGCAGTGACATCGTTCATTGCCACTCTCCCCCTATACAGGCTCTGTACTACAGGAGACAGATAGGGAAAAGGAAGGTGGGATGAGGAGGGAGGGTAAGGCGTAAAAGATGTTAACAGAGGCAAAAGATGATACTACAGCCACCTGATTTAACGATTCAAATTTTTGACGGGCTTCACAATATGTTAAACGGTCTAAAGACCTGTAGTTTCTTCTTTCTATTATACACTGGGCAGTCCGTGAGCATGAAGAATGATGTTGCTGGCAATTCACACACAGGGACTCCCCTCATGGAGTGGGTATCCATATTCAACACATAATGGGACTGCTGTATAGAGGGGAGACATGTGCCCAAACCACATACACTGGATCTCATAGGAGACCTGATGTCGTATCGATGAATCATGACTTTGACATTCTCTGGCAGATTATCTCCCTCAACGGCCAAAATAAAGGTACCAGTGTCAACACTATTGTCCTTAGGGACCCTCTGCACGCATCAAAGAAAATGAACATCTCACCATTCCAAATTAGCCAAAGTTCATCAGTTTGGAGGAGGAGGTCACGATGGAAAATAACTCCCTTGAACCATGTTTAACGAGTGGTGAGGGGTTATAGACACTGAAACATCACCAAGATGTTCGCAGGCACACAAAGCTACAGATTGGGCAGCTGGCTCGGTGATGGTGAATGTCCCTCCGTCAGTCCTGGTGCTGACCAGGTAGCATAGAAAGTGACCCCAAGCCAACAAGCCTGGCCTTCCTCCCAAGAATTAGACAGGGAGGAGAAGTTCCTAATTATAGGTAGCAGAATTTAAAGTTGCATTCCTACCTTCAGAGATGGACATAGCATGACTATTTTGTGGTTTCACACACGTCATGGCACAAAACTTCCGCCCTGGTTCCACCCAGTCTGATCAGGGGCTTTCTCCATGGGCGCCACCCAGTCACAGCAAAGGCCACCTGGCACCATGGCCATTGCTGGGCCATGATATCCCACAAGGACGGGCATCGACTCCTTGGCTTGCATGGGGAGGTTACAGCTTAGGTACTATGTGTGATCCCTGTGTTGTCAAGGGGTTCAGCCAGAAGGGTACCTAACAGCGAATGGCTGGGAATGTAGCAGGGGTAGGGGGCTACGGTAGATGTCAAACCCTCCAAGGGGACCAAACTGAGCCAAAAATAGGGAAAACAGCAAACAGAGCAAAATCACGAAGACCATAACCAGAGCCAAAGGAGTAGCCAGGCAGTCTTAAAGGGGAACACCTAGAGAGGGGGAATGAGCGGGGAGGGATTAGGACGGGAACCGGGAAAGGAAATGCAGCCAGGGAAAATAGGAAGATGCGCACCACACAAGTACCCACAAAAGAGCAGTGGGTTCCCCCCCCCCCCCCAAGAGGGTGTGGTGTATGTGTGTGTGTGTGCGTGTGGGGGGGGGGGGGGGGGAATTAGATGATTTAGAGTTAATGGTGAGGTGGCCCAGAATGCTCCTTTTCAAAACACCCATAAAATATGCATTTCCTGGGCTAATCGAGAACTGCTCTCAGAAGATTAAAAGACCATGGAATCAGATCTTGTCATGCTCTTATCAAAGAACATCAATAATGGAGGATGGGTGACAACTCACCGTAAAGAGGCTCGCTGAGCTGCTGAGAGGCACGAAAATAGATAATCACATTTACACAACTAAATTTTCAGCCATAGCCTTTGTCAGAAAAACATAAAAAATAACTCAAAATAAAAAGTACTTAATTAAGGGGATAATGTAAGTGGTGACACACAGTTGCAAGGGAGACATGATATACAGGATAATAAGTGGGGAAGGAAGAGGGGGGAAATATAATAGGCATAGGGTGCAGGGATGGGAAATTATCTTCTATGACATATTTGTAAAAAATATTAAAGTACTTTTGTTAATAAAGAATAGATATCTACAGTTCCTGTTTGTCAAAAGTTCTTTGGCTACTACACAACAAGTCAATACCATGGGTCAAAGACAATGTGTGTAATCACGGCCTATAAATAATCTAAGAAATAATAAGAATTTCATCAAGTAACCAAAAACTGTTAACAAGTCATTCACCAGCTACAGCTAATCTACATTTTTCACATGACCTTTTTATTTTAGTTTGCTGTTTGTACAAATATCACAGTAAGGTATATGGGAGTGTATTGCAGAATAATTATCATTAATGGTATAGCATACTGAGAAGCCTCCCTTACCCTTTTTTGTTGAGCCAAATATTCGCAATATTGGCACTTCTTTTATTGCGCAACCCCTGAATTCCGAATATTCTAAATCCAGTCCAGGTATCGGTTGGTGCATGTAGTAATCTGCCACCACAAGATTCACCGAAAACATAGTGAAATCTGTAAAATAAAGAAAATACATAATAATAATTATGATTATAATAAGCTTCAAGAAAATGCAGGTTGCCTGTTGTGAATGAATTGGAATTTTACAAACAACCAAGTAATTTATTTCACAGGTCATTGAGCGAAATGAAATGCACATTCAAGAAAAGCTCTTCAACATAGGTTGGGAGTAAATTGGAATCTATTAGATATTGCAGTCAGTCTTCATCAATATATATATTCCGCAATCCACCGTAAAGTGCATGGCAGAGGGTACACTATACCATCACTAGGCATTTCCTTTCCTATTCCACTCCCAAATAGAATGAGGAAAACAAACAAATGCCTATATGCTTCCGTATGAGCCCTAATTTCTCTTATCACGTCTTTATGATTATTACGCGAAATGTAAGTAGGCGACAGGAAGATCATTCTACACTCAGCTTCAAATTCTGACCCTCTAAATTTCCTGAAAAGAATGTTGTCTTTCCTACAGTGATCCCCATTTGAGTTCTCAGAGTATTTCCGTGACACTCGCACATTGGTGTAACCTATCAGTAATGAATCTAGCTGCTCGCCTCTGAAGTGCTTCGAAACACTTGAGCAATACTCAAGAGATGGTCGTACAAGCATTTCATACACGGTCTCCTTTACAGATGAAGTATATCTTCCCAAAATTATCCCAATAAACTGAAGTTGGCTGTCCAACTGACTCACAACTGTTCTTACATGTTCGTTCCATTTCATATCACTCTGTAATGTTACGTCTAGAAATTTGAACGATCTGACTGCATCAAGAAGCTCAGTGCTAATGCTGGTATTCGAACATTATGGGATTGTTTTTCCTACTCATGCGCATCACCAGACATTTTTCTACACTGAGAGCTAGCTGCCATTCTTCGCACCAACTAGAAATTTTATCTAAGTCATCCTGTATGCTGTTAAAGTCAATCAAAAATGACACCCTCCCATACACCACAGCATCATCAGCAAACAGCCACAAATTACAAATTACTCTGTCTATCAGATATAAAATAATAGCGGCCCTATCACACTCCACTGACGATGCACTTGTCTCTGATGAACACTAGCCGTTGAGAACAATGTACTGTGTTCTATTACTTTGGAAGTCTTCCACCCAGTCACAAATCTGTGAACCTATTCCATATGCTCATATATTCGTTAGCAGTCCACAATGTGGCACCGCGTCAAACGCCTTTTTGAAATCGAGAGTCAGTAGCGTTTTTTTCCAATCACTAGGAACTATGCACTGACATAAAAATTTGCGATAAATGCAAGCTAAGTAAGGGGCCAATGCTACACAATACTCTTAGTAAAACAGAACTGGCAATTCACTTATGTATTGCATGATACATTTTACTTTTATTAGCAAAACAAGTGAATCTGTGCTGTATGTTGTCATTTGTGATGTAAATTAATATCTCCACCTAGTCTGGAATGTCCATAAAGGACATGTAAATAGGAGCTATCTGCTTACTGTTGTAGACAAAACTGATTACAGTCATATGGTTTAGAGTTAGGGGGTGGGTTTAAACTACACCTTTCTGGTCCAATGATTATGTTTCTTGAATTCTGTTATTGCTTTAAGAAATGTAGAGATCGGTGCGTATGATACCAACAGTCAGCTTTCACCCCTCATGTCAGCGTGTTGTATGACTTAAACAATGACTCTCTTTCATTGCGAATGTCAGACTCTTTTTTACAATACAAACTGATCAATTTACGTGCACCCATCCACTTAACAGAGCTCCATATTTTAATTAAAAACACTAATCACTTGAATCGTTGATCATTCGTAATAACAATTATCTGACAAAAAAATATTGCAATGGAAAGTTTTATTTTGGGTTTAGGAATGTTTTCCGCGTACTTTTCAGTTTAGTTATGTCCCCGCCAATGACGTCAGGCGTCAAAACAGACGAGTGGTACCGGGTCCTTCAATATTGTCAGAATTTTTATGTACAACAAATATTCTGCTTGTTAACCGTATATAACAGTAATTAAGTTTTTACCAATTAATTTGTGACAGAAGTATCTAAAGGCATTACCACAGAACTGTTACAAAAACCTTGAGTGGGTTTTGCACAAGAATATTGTCACGAATATTCGGGTTCACTTTACTACGGTCAACACCTTACATATTTAACTTAAACAAATGTCTTATGGTATCAAGCGACCTAGACAAGTTATTGAGAATGCTAGACAGTGTCACTACACAAAGTCACTTGTTTAATTTCCCAACTAAATGTGGTTTCCAGATGATACGTGAACAATATGTGCAGTGAATCGGACCACCTACATTACACACAAAATACTAATGACAATAACTTCGACGAGATGCATAATTCTTTCTACTTGCATAACCATTCAATAACATGTCAAGAGTAGCCAACAGCAACTACATGTGAATTTCTTCAGTGTTTAATATCTGCATTGGAAAATTGTTATAAACGTTCTCTCTAAAGAAAATGACATATAAATAATTTACCTTCAATTAGTCAAGGACTGAACAGAATTTTGAATACGTCCATGTACGCTTTTCTGAACACTCTTATAATATTTTAACACAACATTTTTTGTCTACCAGCCGAATGGCACACTCCGTATATTAAAACTTTTGTTGTCAAACAAAATTTGTTCACAACTGCGTCTGCATTTTAAAACACAAACAATAACTTGTTTGAACATGTTCCCTCGGCCAAAGATATTGTATACACACAACCAATGCAGCCAACATACGCCGATGAAATTCAAACTCTTTGAAACCGATGCTACAACGCAAAGATCTTCAAAAATAACTACACACACTGACGGCTAGTGATGCGGTTCCTTATCCGACAAGAGCTTTTGCACGATCCTCTCCATATCCTCCGAGCGCTAGCCAAGTAACCAATGAAAAGTCAGAAATCGAAGACCAATAGGAACTGTAAACGCATTGCGCGCGGTGTTCGACCGTACGCAAATAGCATTCGCAAATGTTCGCTTATACCGCTGGTTGTCCTTTCAAGCACAACGTTACTAAAAGTTTCAGGACGAATCATCAGAGGAAGTTCTAGTCCTCTCCGCTTCATCGCTAGCTTCAGAGGTCACTCGCTCTGCTGCAGTATGCTGTTTTTCTCGCGGGAATTATTATTTGTTGTTGTTATTGTTTTTGTATATTGCAACTGATTTTCTCTTAAATGGAGTGGTTAGACAAGAGAGTACTTCAATTGATAGAAGAATATAGTTCACATATATACTTTTGGTATCTTACAGGTCCTTAAAACGAAATAATGAACGAAACAAAATGCTTGGCAAGCACGAATATTTTACTAATACTCACATACAGTAAAATATTTTTGTAACGTCACAACAACCTGAAGATGAGGCGCAGACGCGAAACATGTAACTGAATAAACAATTTTGAAACAAATAAAACAAATATTACCGTAACTGGTACCAGTAATGTAAGAAACCTGTTAATAATACGTTGAACTCTAATTTCCATTTCATGTTTGTCGTGCCTTTTGTTTCATTTTTTCGTGACATTAAAGTCTGAGGACTTAATGTCATCAAAGTCAATAGTTTATACACCTGAGTGTATTATAAAACATACTGCACAAAAGACCAGCTCTTTCCCATGGTTTATGTTCAGAATATATGATGTCATAATTTTGCATATATTTAACGAAATTTAAACACAGAAGGAGAATAACTGAACATTGTTTTTCCTTTGATAATGATGTACCTTAACCAACTCACTATAAAACACAAGTTATAAATTACATAATGGCTGCAGTTTCGTGTATCTGCACATTAAATTAATCTTTTTTAATGACATTGTGTTCATCGCAGTCACCTTAATAAAACTGCTTGAGTGTTTCGTATACGACGTTACATGCGTCAGTAATTATTTCGAAATAGTTACCGTTGATATACAAAACAGATATTTGAGACTAGCGTAACTGTGCTAGCCTCTCTTCTACTGTTATGACTCTCGGTAATTAGTATCTTGTTTCAAAATCCTCGGTTCAGTTACAGCTATAGCCGCCACCTAAGAAAATTCTTGGGGTATGCTCCTCAAAAACTCTTAGGCCTAATTATTCCTATTTAATTAAAGTAACTGTTAATGGTCCAAAATTAACTTGGTACGGTATATTATCTCCATACGTAAAATGGACTGTCCTGATTAACTGAATAATTGACTGTCTCTGTATCTCCCAGCTCAAACCACTGATAATAGAAATTTGTAAATTGTAGAGGATGTTTATATTAGCCTGTAGGCGTCGTTTAAAAAGCGATCTTTTGATATTCAGGGGGTGAAATAGGGGATGAAAGATTTTTTGAAGATACATAGTCACTTAGGCAATTTTGAAGCTAGAACTACAAAATTACAGATTTGGATTCTGGGTTAGAATTTAAAACACATGCGTTTCGGTATCTTTGGAAATTCAACAATTAAGGGGATGAAATAGGAGATCAAGAGTTTTTTGAAAATACGTTGCTATTAACTTAATTTTGAAGCCTGAATAACAAAAACCGGTACTTGGATCCTGGGTAGGACTTTAAATACACATATTTTTGTATTTTTGGAACGTCAGCTATAACGGAATGCAATAGGGGGTTGCAAGTAGTATTGCAGGATTTTTTCATGACAGCATTTAAACTATAACCATGAAAATTTATACTAAGGAGAAACAACTGGTGCAGACCATCCAGTCTACTTGTGCGAATCAGCGGGCGTTAAGACAGCCATACAGAAAAATTAGTAGGCTTATTACAATTATCTGTGAGGTACAGTCGGTGACAGAATTCGCGAGACCCCTCGCCTAATCGCTATACACAACCGCAAAGTTCTGCTGCTTGGTGGGAAGTATAAACAGCTAGGCAACACGATCGTACATACTGTCGATTACCCATCTGACACGAAATCTGAGAGGAAAAATGTTATCTTCCAGTATCGCAGCCAGTTGTAACAACACGCGTGCTTTCTATGCGACGAGACGGCGACTTCGAAAACTGATTTTAGAAACTGCTTTGCGTATTAGCCATAGCGTTTTAAGCTGTTCGCGACCGAAAAATTCCTTTCCACATTTATTTTCTTATAGTTTCAATGAACAAAGACAGCAATTAGAATTGAGATGCTGCAGTCCGTGAATATTTTCGGACGTTACTGGCACATTCAAATGCAAAAATTGCATGCATATCATAGAATTAATTCAGTTACATGAATGGACTTTGTTATGAAGCTTAGTGTTACATCATGGTGCATCATGTTCCGAGTATCGCTGACGGTTTCCGCCCACCGCCTGGGTTGCCCGATAAAGACGAAAACCGTTTGGCGCCGCAGATCACTGATGGTATTTCCGAGAGTGAAGGTATCGTGTCATTCCCACTGATTCTCTTTCGGTTGATGTTGCAACTAAGATATCAGCACAAATTTAACAAACATAAGCCAGCTGTGTCACCACAAATTACAGTTCTCCTCAGATGTTTGGTGCTTTTCCATACTCCTTGTCTTATTGAAATGGCTAATAGTAAGCATTCGACAGCATATTGGGCTATTATAATACCAGATACGATTATGTCAAATGAATGTGCAGAGAAGAAAACAAATGATAACGATAAGCTTATTTATCTCGCCAAATGGCCAACTACTAATCAACGAGCGACAGTTCGATTACTGACTCTTTCACATTTTTCTTCTGTTTTGAAATATGGCTCATTATGTTTCTCACGTAACAATAACAAACACACATGATAATTGCCGCGGTGGAGTAGCCGAACGGTCTAAAGCGCCGCGCTGCGGAACGCGCGGTTGCTCGCCGTGGAGGTTCGAGTCCTCCCTGGGGCATGGGTGTGTGTGTTGTCCTTAGGTTAGTTTACCTAGGTTTAAGCAGTTTGTAAGCAACGGACTGATGACCACGCACTTTGGTCCGATAGATTTACAGACATTTGAACATTTGAACACATGATAATTGAGTAACAATCTGTATCGAAATCATTGTGAGGAAATTATTATTCCATAACCATGAAAATATATTGATAATACTATATGATACATGTGCAACAGAGAATTGTTTTGCATCAAATGAATTTCTTTAAACTATCGTATCCAACACATAATTGTATTTTTATTCCGTTTCTTTCAATAACGACGCAAAAACTACGTTTTTCGTGCAAGTAAAATTTGGAATATTCAATCGCTGTGACATGCAAATCCGTAGTCGTTTAATATAATCCTGTTTCAATCCAGACAGTAGTACGACAACAAGAATTCCGAATACTGGCGAGCTCGGTGTTCGCCATTTGGCTCCCCCAGAGGTTAAAGAGAACTTTTGGTGTGAGTTGGTCACTGGCGAGTATCGAAGACGATATGTTTCGCATACTATTCAAAAATATAAACCCGCCAAACCACCCGCACCTAGTAATACATCATGCGGGAAGTAGACGTCTAAACAATCACCTTAGAATGAAGTCGGTCATCTATTCAAAGAAGCAGGTATTAATTTGATAATGCAAACAGCAAAAACAAGTAGATTGAATAATTTGTAAAATCTCAAACGTAAGAGTCGACTTTGGTGATTCTCCATCGTAGCAATTAGAGGAGTGAAAGATTATAAAGCTAATTCCTTGGTTTTAGAAGCCGCAGGCGTTTACTCTGTAGTAGGACAGCATCACACACCGGTGGGTTGCAGTTACTGTGCAGAATACAAAACCACGGTTTTTCGTCAAAAGCGTGCGTAGTTTCCTGCCACTTATGAATAGGTAGTAGCCTATGTTCCTGCAGATATTCGATAAACGGCTGTGCTATAGTATGTGTGAGTGGCGCCAGCATAAATGCGCAGATGCGTAACACGAGGTCCTAGGATCGATCTGACATCCGTAGCACTTTTATTTTTAATTATTCACTCATTTTCACGAGTTTCAATCCGTATTTTTCACATACGTAACTTTTCTGCTTAGTAACAACTTTGGTAGCGAATATAGTATCAAAAAGTTTTAACTCTTCATTCAGCCAGTTAATATGATAACAAAGAGAAGTTTTGAATGAATGAACGAAATAGACAGTCTATTTGCGTTAGATGTTGTGAGCAGATTGACACTGCCACCAGAAAAATGCAACAGATCGTGTGAGTCATAGCGTAAGTTATTCCACAGACAGATAATAAACGTTGGTTTCAGACCACATATCGTATGGATTTATAAATATCAAACAATATAATAGTCACAATTTAATAGCTGAAATAAGTGCATACTGGAAAACGTTGCCTTTATATGGGTTCAAAACTTGACAAGCACATACCAAGAGTGTAATAGCTACAACGACAATCTCCGAATGCAATTGTCTTGACAAAGACTAATAATATCCCCTTTATACGTTTGCGTGTTGAAAGTCACAACACTAGGGATCGCTGGATGGGTCTCACCTACTTAGCCCAATCTCTGCGAGAAAAAACACGAATATGAACCTTTTAAATTCCTACAATATCTCCCCTGTGTAGGCCATAGGAAAAGAGAAAACCCACGCCAAATGATCCAACTACAGATAGGTGCAATATCAACTAATATTGAGGCTCACCATTGCTGATGACGGTGTTTTCGGTTTTGCGAAGTAGCTAAACGATTAGCTTTTGAATGAAACAGCATGGGTATGAATCCCGTCCCTTCCTAAATAATTTTCTTATCTTAACCCCTGTAGTTTTAATTATAAAAAATTCAATGCATAGTATAAATATTTGGTTTCGTTATAACTAATTTAATTAATATATCTTATTTCATCATTTAATTTTCATAATTCTATGAAGTATTAAATGAAAATAATATTTCAAAAATTGTAGCATGTATTTATATGCCGAAGTTATATTACATTCCTTGGGCTGTTCATCGTCAAAGAAAATCTTTACACTATGCAGACTTTACCAAAGTATTATAAGCGAGAAATTTTATCCGAAATATGCTTTGGTGCAAAGCATACTTTATTCAAGTTTTTAAGTAAATGACTTTTCACTGTTGATTTCTGTGCATACCAAGTGTATGGATGGGAATTGTGGCACTGAACTGATGCTGTAGGATTGAATATGTTTTAATTGAGACACCTCTTGACATCAACGTTCGTGACACACTGAAACGTTTAAGTAAATTTAAATTTCATAACTAAAAGGTTTACATTGTCAGGGGGTAATATGAAATGAACAAAAATGTAAGGAGTATCGGGGAATCGACCCTAGACTTCCAACTTTGCACTGCAAGCAATTGTCCACTACGCTAGCCACACTGCTAGAAGACGGGAAGTTAATAAGCAGCTTATATAACACCTTTTTGTCTGTGAGAAATTTTCGCCACCGTATTCGCTTTCCCTTTAGCCAACTCGGATGGGATATTTTGGGAATTTGAAAGGTTTGTCAACTTCCTTCTCGCAGGGTTTGAACAAAATCTTTGAAAACCATCCCGCAATCTACTCTGTCAGTCATAAACATTCTACAGTATAAACCGAAAGACAGAATCGTTGAGGAAATGGCTTCCCCCCCCCCCTTCCCCAATCTTTGAGGGTTAAAATTCTAGGAGTAGGGAAATCCTCATCCATGATCCACGGACTGAGACGCGATATTTTTGTGAAATTCAGTGTCCTGTTACAGCGACAGTCGTAAAATTGTGGGAATAAAGTTTATGAAGTAGTTTCTGTTGATATTTATAAAGAAACTTTACGCTGTAGCTACGAATGCCTGATCTACGAAACAGCAACGAATCTAAATCATTAATACGAACGTGTTTCTGACGGCATTTTGAGTCTTCTATAGTTCAAAGGCACATGCGGTAACTTGAGAGTAATTTTACGAAAAATTTGTAACAAAAAGTGAGGGAGACGTATGTCGACCACGCTACTAAACACCCACATGCAAGGTCTTGGTATTCTGGGGTGTTCATTCTACTATCAATCGCTGTTTTATGTCCTCTGACTTTATTGAAAGCAGTACGTTTTTTTTTTTAAATAAATGAAGCATGTCAAGTTACCAAAAAAGGTGGTCTTATTTTTGTCACCCTGATTTCTTTAATGAAAAGGTTCATATTAACAACATACCTAACGCAAGAATCATTTATGAAACATCTGAGACCAACTGAATAACAGTTGGTAAGATTTAGCTGTAGTACATTGTCGTGTAAGGAAGTTTTATTACACGCGCTAGCCGTGCTGTGAAGTGCCCCGTTTACTTCCGTTCTTACCTATGGCCGGCCACAAGCACTGACTGGAGGACGAGACATTCGCTGCGATTGAGCAGAGGCATGCCTCGCCTCTTCTCGATTGCCCACTGATGTGTCTGAACCTGTCTTTTCTTAAATGGACTTACGATGCCTGGTTATCCTGATACCGATCTCCTAATGGATTCTCGTCCTAGGTTATATTATTGTGCACTGAATTAAACATTTTATTATTGGATGGTTTCAGATAGCCCGCCTGTTAGTTGCCATATTTAGCGGCAATTCTTACATTATTAAACAACAAGTCTATAATAACTTCTTTATATTTGAACATTAACATGTCGTGACGCTGAAAAAAAGGTGTGCATGGTCTATTAAAATTTTATTCTGTTGAATGTGTAACACATTAACCTCGAAGCAACTATCAAATTATATCTTAATAATGACATGGCCGCGGAGGATTGGCCGAGCCCATTGAGGCGCTACGCTACGATGTGTGAGGCCGTTCCCCTCGGGGGTTAGAATCCCCCCCCCCTCCCGCTTGGGCATGGATGTTTGTACCGTCTGCAGTATAAGGTTGTTCATAAGTAGTTTGTAAGTTTAGGGACTGATGACCCCGCAGTTAAATCCCGTAAGCTTAACTTTTTTTATTTTATTTATTTATTTATTTATTTATTTATTTATTTATTTATTTTTTTTTTTTTTTTTTTTTTTTTGACATGGCAGTTACGTATGGATTTGAACGTCTAGTCTGTTTGTTGCTTTTGAGGAGTTTTTAATGTTTTAATACCATTTCGACAGTCTTAGCTGCAAGCAAAGAACTAACCTTCGGGAAATCTAATGGTGAAACAAAGTACGCTGTTGTATGAACAAAAAATACAAAAGTTTCGGACCTCTGTTATAGTCTCTGTATCTGTTAGCCGGTGCAGAAGTGAGTTTTATACACAGCTTCAAGACGAATTTGAAAGTAATGTATAAAATCCATTACTCCACGACCCAAGTTATTGGCGCTTACCTTGTATACTATCGATATACCCGGAATATTACTACTATATATCGTACAAAGAGCTTTGCAACCTACTTCGAGAAGCCTACTGGAAACCTCTAACCTGAATAAAAAGACATGTCGTTTATGGCTGCTTACCATCAACAATAGTAATGATAAAGGGTTTCATTGTGTTTTATATTTTATTTGGCCTTCATCGCCCTTCCAGAGGAACCTGCTCCTTCCACAACGCTTTTTTATACTTGATGCGTCTTCTGTACTATAATTGTACACAATATGTTATTCATTCCCTAAATTAATGTTTAAAAGTAATACTGTTCTCCCTCATTGAAAAAAAGTACACAATATTAAAATGAAATCATAGATTAGAATGTTAAAACATACTACATTCGCTTTAAAAGAAATATACTAAAAATGATTTCATTTTGTAGGTGAATTTTTTTTCTATTGTATTGAACCTCGGTGTTTCTCGAACAGTTTGACTCGTTTGTTTTTTTGCCAATGGTAGCCAAACAGTGGGTCCTATGAGTAGCACTCTGATACTGTTACATACTAAACCATTATAAATAAATGAACGTCTTCTGCTAATACTGCTTCCGTCACGATTCGAAGCCTATTGGGTATTCTCGTTTCTTATTATATTGGTGTGGTGTCTGTTATTTCGGGCATATCCGAAGTAACAGACACCATACCAATATAATTAATTACGACTCGCGAAGACGGCGTTTCTTCAATCACTTCACCGCATATGCGGTCATACGTTCGACCTCGCACGATATGGGCGCTACAGCCATAGCGTGCAACTTGTGAAAGTTTGAGACGGACGCGGGACGAGCACCGGTAGCCACGTGGTTAAGTTCACCACTGGCCCGAAGCGGGAGACACGGGTTCGATTCCCGTCCCGCTTCATATCTTCACTTATCGCCATTGTTTAATTTCAATGCCCTAATTCAGCACTATCATTCCTTTCCTTCCTAATTCTTATTCCTTCACCTCGTTCATAAATATTAGCCAGTTCTTGTTTCTTTTTCTTTGGACCTCCATATCTGCTCTTCTAGGCTGAACTGAACTTCGCTCACAAATTACGCCTTCATCGGCGATCTTGTACTCTAAACTTTTTGGAGATGTTTAGATGTTTAAAATACAGTTCTGCACTTCCATGTTTTATTATTACTATTATTGAATCTAGAAACTGAATAGTTCTTCTCACGGAAAAATAAAAATTATTATTACGAATCCTGATGAAAATTAGTTTTATACGTACAGTTTAAACTTACAACTGTCCCTTAAAATAAAAGTAAATAACTCTTCTTTATAAGAAATAAATTCTCTGACTGCTTAAAAAACGAAGCAGACAAAACAAGAAATCAAATCAAAATGTTCAAATGTTTGTAGACCTTATGGGACTTACGTACGGGATCATCAGTCCTTAAACTTACAACCTATTTATGAACTAGGTAATACTAAGGACGGCACAAATATCGCACCCCCGACCGAAGTGGCAGTGCAGACCCTGACTGGCGTGCTGCAGACCGTTCGGCCACTGTGGCCGGCCAAGAAACTCTACAAATACTGTTCAACATCCCGTAAATCCTCCTTCAGCCTCAAAGACGGCTCGAAGTCCGTCGGGCAGTGAACCCAAAACTCTAATCACGTAACATGGACATTCAAGTAGCTGGTTCCAGGAGTATAGCCTCGGTCGGTTTCGCGCCAACACCGCTTCCACACGGCACGTTTTCACCTGCCCTCCACCCCCAGTATATTTTTAAAAAACTAGGACTAACGCAACAGCGTTCAAGTTTTATACTTTTTAATGAGGACGTGAAGTTAAGCTTTCGATTGCTTTACATTTAACGTGAAAGCTGGGGAAGGCTAAATGGCAGATATGTTTTTCTAAGGAATTTTAGCACCTGATGATGTGTCTACAGGATGCGAAACCGGTAGTGCTTTTTTAAAAATAAAGTTAATTGCAGTCGAAGCGGATTTTGTTTCAAAATGTTCCAAGAGTCCTGAATCACATGAGAAACCTGGTGGCGACTCTACAGTGAATGTCGTGCTTCACCAGTCAGCGTTACGTCTGCAGCCGTGGAGCGATGCCAACGAGAAAGACAGGCCCCGGCGCGTACGTCATCTGACGTAAGCATAGCAGTCCTGAGCCGGCTGGCCGGCTATCTAGTTAGCTGGCCGCTGTGAGGCGGTGGGCCGTGCCCCAGAAATCTGTAAGTTGAAACTGGATGCACAGACTAATTTTCATCAGGAATCGTAATATTTATTTTTCCGAGAGAAGAAGGACTCATCTTCTAAATTTAATCAATCTCTAAAACAAAAATGGTTGTGCAGAATTGTATTTAAAACATCTGCGAAAAGATTAAATATAAAAGATCGCCGATGCAGGCGTAATTTGTGAGGGAAGTTCAGCCTAGAAGGGAGATAGAGAGGCCCAAACAAAAAGAAACAAGAATTTCCAAATAGTTATGAAAGAATATCAATTTAAAAGCAAATACACGAAACCTGAGACGGTTTTTCTTCTCAAACATGTCAAAGACATTAAAAATAAAGGTGAAGCACTGAATTAAAATTTGTGATGCTTACTTGTCTATTTCGCTGCGTGGAGAGCCTTGGCAGTTGTTCCAACATTCTTTGGAACACAGAAGCTGAAGTAAAGTTTGTGACGTGGAGGCGCCTTAATCGCTAGTGGTGCGGTGGTCTAGTGGAGAGTAGTCTGCCTAGTAAGCAATTGTGAAGTAGGTGACGGAATAAGAATTAGGAAGAAAAGGATCGATAGTGCTGCATTAGGACATTGAAATTAAACAATGGCGACAAGTGAAAATGTGAAGCAGACCGGTAATCGAACCTGGGTCTCCAGCGTCGGGCCAGCGGTGAACTTAACCACGTGGCTACCGGTGCTCGCCCCGTGTCCGTCTCAAACTTCCATAAGTTGCACGCTATGGCTGTAGCACCCCTATCGTGCGAGGTCGAACGTATGACTACATATGCTGTGAAGTGATTGAAGAAACGCCGTCTTCGCGTGTCGTAATTAATTATATTGGTATGGTGTCTGTTACTTCGGATAGCCTGAAATAACAGACACCACACCAATATAATAAGAAACGAGAATACCCAATAAGCTTCGAATCGTTGCGAAAGTAGAGGGCGATTATACGTGATTCAGAGCAACATTAGCAGGATAAGTTTATTTATTTAGAATGGTTAAGTATGTGACGGTGTAAGAGTGCTACTCATATGATCCACCTTTTGTATACCATAGGCAAAAAAGCAAAGGTTTCAAACAGTTTGAGAAACACTGGCGTTCACTAGAACAGAATCAAGATCTCACCAACGAAATGAAACGATTTTTAGTTTATTTCTTTTAAAGCACATGCCGTATGTTTTAACGTTGTAATTTATGATTTCATTTTATTATTGTGTATTTTTTGAAGGAGAAAGAACAGTATAACGTTTCAAGATTAATTTAGGGAATAAATAAATTAACAAATTGTGAACAATTATAGTACAGGAGACGAAACAAGTATAAAAAAGCATTGCGGACGAAGCACGTTGGTCAGGAAGGGTGATGAAGACAAAATTAAAAAAAATTAACAGAAGTTAAACTCTTTATCACAACTATTGTTGATGGTAAGAAGCCATAAACGATATCTGATTTTTTTTTCTTTCAGGTCGGAGGTTTTCCGTGTGTTTTTTTTTCTCGAAGTTGATTGCAAAGCTCTTTGTACGATATATAGTAGTAATATTCCCGGTATATCGATAGTATAGAGGGTAATCGTCACCAACTTTGGTCGTCATGTAATGGAACTTACACAAAATTGCTTTTAAATTCTTTTTGAAGTCGTGTCCAAAACGCACTTCTGAACCAGCTGACAGACCATGACAAGAGGTTCAAAACTTATTGTATTTCTTGTCACACAAACAGCAAACTTTGTTACACCATCAGATTTCCGGCAGGTTAGTTCTTTGCTTGCAGCGAAACCTATCGAAATTATTAAAATAACATTTTAAAACCAACAAACAACCTCAGTGTTCAAATCAATCTGTAACTGCCATGTCATCATTCAGATATAATTTGAAAGCTACTTCGAGCTTAATGTGTTGCACATTCAACGGAATAACTTTTTAGTAGAACACACACTCCTTTTTTAAAGCATCATAACTTGTTATTGTTCCAAGTTAAAACAAAGTTATTATACACTTGTTGTTTATCAATGTAAGAATTACCACTAAATATAGTAACTAACAGGACGTCTATCCGAAACCAATCAATAATATAGTTTTTAATTCAGTGCACAAGCATATAAACTAGGACGACAATCCATTAGTAGATCGGTATCAGGCAAACCAGGCCTCATAAGGCACTGTCCGTATAAGAAAAGACAGGTCCGGCCACATCCGTGAGCAGTCGAGTAAAGGCGAGGCATTCCTCTACTCTGCTCAATCGCAGCGAATGTCTCGTGCTTGGGGCCGCAAGAGGTTTACGCGGAAGTAAACGGGGCACTCACAGCACGGCGAGCGAGTATAAACAAAGTTTCTTACTCGACAACCTACTCCAGCTAAGCCTTCCCAATGGTATTCAGTTTGCCTCAGACGTTTCAAAAATGATTCTTGTATTAGGTGTGCCGGTAATACGAAACTGCTAAATAACAACTCAGGGTGTCATAACATCTGGCCACCTTTTTGTGGTAACTTGACACGCTTCATTTATTAAGAAGCCTAAGTGGTCAACATACGTATCCAACACTTTTTGTCCTAAATTTTCGCAAACTTACTCTCCTGTTACCGCATGTGCCTTTCAACTAGAGAACACCGACGACTCAAAATACCGACAGAAACACGTTCGTATTAATGATTTAGATTCGTTGCTGTTTCGCAGATCTGGCATTCGTTGCTACAGCGGAAAGCTTTTTTATAAAGAGACAAACGACTCCATTTACTTTATTCACACAATTTTACGACTGTAGTTGTAAGAGGACCCTGCGTTTCGCATTCATAATGCATCTCCGTCCGTGGACCATAGGCGAGCATGTCCTCAGGCCTGGAATTTCATTCACAAGGAGGGGTGCGAACTTTCCCTCAAGGACTCCAACGTCATTCATTTTATACTGCATACTGTTTATGAATGACCAAAGTAGATCGCGGGATGGGTTTCACCGATTTGGTTCAAACTCTGCGAGAAGAAGAAAGCAGACGAAACATTTCAAATTCCCAAAATATCTCGCGCGATTTGGCCAAAGGGAAAGCGAATACGGTCGCAAAAGTTTCCCGCATAGAAATAGGTGTTATCTAAGCTGCTTATTGAGTCCCAGTCTACGTCAAATGTGAGTAGGGTGGTGGACAAGGGCTTGTATTGCAAAATTTGCGGCCCAGTTTCGATTCTCGGTACTTAGTAGACTCGTGTTCATTTTGTATTACCACTCGCAATGTAAACCTTTTATTTATGAAATTTAAATTTACATAAACATTTCAGTGTTCCACAAAAGTTGACGTCGAAAGGACACTCAATTAAAACACATTCAATCGCATCAGTTCAGTGCCCCCGTTTCCACCGCAATGACTCGATACATTTTGTATGTACCAAAAGCAATAGTGAAAAGTAATTTACTTTAAACCTTGAATCAAGAGTGTTTTGCGCCGAAGCATATTTCGGATAAAATTACTTCCTTAAAATACGTTCATAAAGTTTACATAGTGTGAAGTTTATGTTTCTTTGTCGACGAACATCCTAAGGAATGTAATATAACTTCGATATATAAATACCTGCTACAACATTTGGAAATATTATTTTCATCTGAAACTTCATAGAATTATGAAAATTAAATGATTAAATAAGGTGTATTAATTAATTTAATTAGTTGTAACGAAACCAAATTTATTAATTATGCACTGAAAATTCATAATTAATAGTTAAAACTGCAAAGGCTAATATAAGAAAAATATTTTGGAAGGGGCGGTTTGGAACCCGTGCTCTTTCATTCAAAAGCTAAACGCTTAGCCACTACGCACCAATGCTGATCCTCAAGATTAGCTGATAATGCGTCTATCTGCACTTGGAAAATTTTTGACAAGCGTTTTCTCTCTTCCTATGGCCTACACAGGGGAGATATTGTAGGAGTTTAAAAGTTTCGTATTCATGTTTCTTCTCGCTCAGTTTGGGCCAAGTAGGTGAGACCCATCCAGCGATCTCTAGTGTTGAGACTTTCAACACGCAAACGCATGAAGGGCAATTATCAGCCTCTGTCGAGACAATCGCATTCGGAGATTGTCGTTGTAGCTATTACACTCTTGGTATGTGCTTGTCAAGTTTTGAACTCACATAAAGGCAGCGTTTTTCAGTATCCACTTATTTCAGATAATAAATTGTGGCTACTATAATGTTTTATATTTATAAATGCATACGATATGCGCCTGATACCTACGTTTAAGGAAATTATTTATGTAGAAACATGATCAAAAAATTATCTGTCTGTGGAAAAAATTTACGTTTGTTAAGCCTGAAGCAATTTTGCTAAACCCTTCATAGCAGTTTCCGAGAGATTTATTCTTCCTGCTTTATGGAAAAAAATCGTTGAACATTACTACAGTCAAACATGTCATACACCTACAATGGCTAGAAGTATTCCGAATGGGTAAATATGCTGCGAGTAATTATAAGGGATAAAGACATTGGTAGTAAGCGCGGCATAAGTTGAATTTCGATGAATTTTTCAAAAGATTTGCTAAGCGTTTCTGAGTGATAGTCGGATGTTTCGGTTTATGAGCCATGAAACACCTGTCTGCGCCTGCATCAACAACAAACTCGCACAATGTGGCACTTTGACAACATACTGTACACTGTTTTCCGTTGAATACATTCTGCTCACAACCACTGAAAAAGTTTACTTATGTTAACTAAGTTCTTGGCGCACGGGATTAGCCGAGCGGTCTAAGGCGCTGCAGTCGTCGACTGTGCGGCTGGTCTCGGCGGAGGTTCGAGTCCTCCCTCAGGCATGGGTGTGTGTGTTTGTCCTTAGAATAATTTAGGTTGAGTAGTGTGTACGCTTAGGGACTGATATCCTTAGCAGTTAAGTCCCTAACATTTTAACGTTTTTGTAAATTCATAAGGCTTATTAAAATTAGCTAGATTTCTTCAGTCAGGTTTGACTCAATTTTTGAGATGTTGCCCAGCGACCGTTTTGTACAAATCTGTACAGAATGTCACCAATCAGTTGCAATTTTTGTTTTTATTTCCCACATCTCCGTAGATTTCGGGGAATGTGGGTATGCTCATGACGGATCCTAGATGGATATGAAAAAAAAAAAAAAAAAAAATGCGATTGATAGCTGACATTTCCTACAGATTAGTTTAAATAAAATTCCACAAATGTTTAGAAAAACACGGGGGGGGGGGGGGCGGCGGCGGCAATTTAGCAGCTCGCACGGGGCGGCACTTGGGCTTGCGCCGGACCTGTTCAGACACATCAGTGGGCAGTCGAGAAGAGGCGAGTCATGCCTCTGCTCAATCGCAGCGAATGTCTCGTCCTCCAGTCAGTGCTTGTGGCCGGCCATAGGTCTGAACGGAAGTAAACGGGGCACTTCACAGCACGGCTAGCGCGTGTAAACAAACTTCCTTACACGACAATCTACTACAGCTAAATCTTACCACTGAGGCGCTCCAGTCACGGTCTGCACGACCACTACGGTCGGGGGTTCGAATCCCCCCTCGGGCATGGATATTTGTGCCGTCCTTAGTTGTAAGTAGTTCATAAGTAGTTTGTAAGTTTCTACATCTACATGGGATACTCTGCAAATCACATTTAAGTGCCTGGCAGAGGGTTCATCGAACCACAATTATACTATTTATCTCCCATTCCATTCTCGAATAGCGCGCGGGAAGAAAGAACACCTGAATCTCTCTGTTCGAGCTCTGATTTCTCTTATTTTATTCTGATGATCATTTCTACCTATGTAAGTGGGAGTCAACAATATATTTTCGCATTCGGAGGAGAATGTTGGCGATTGGAGTTTCGCAAGTAACCCACGCCTCAGCGATAAGCGCCGTTGTTGTAATGATTCCCATCCCAGATCCTGTATCATTTCCGTAACGCTGTCTCCCCTGTATCTCGACAATACGAAACGAGCTGCCCTTCTTTGGACTCTTTCGATGTCCTCCGTCAAACCCACCTGATAAGGATCCCACACTGGGCTGCAATACTCCAAAAATGGACGGACAAGCGCAGTGTATGCAGTTTCTTTAGTAGTTCTGTTGCATCTTTTAAGGGTTCTGCCAATAAAACGCAGTCTCTGGTTCGCCTTTCCCACGATATTATCTACGTGTTCTTTCCAGTTTAAGTCTGAAGTAATAGTGATTCCTAGGTATTTTGTGGAGTTTACGGCCTTCACATTTGATTGATTTATGTTGTAAACAAAGTTTAACGGATTTCTTTTCGTACTCATGTGGACGACTTCACACTTCTCATTATTTAGAGTCAGTTGCCAATTTTTACACCATACTGATATCTTATTCAGATCGTTTTGTTTAGAGACTGATGACCCCGTAGTTAAGTTCCATAGACTCTACAAACATTTGAACATTTTTTTAAAATCTTACCAACTGTTATTCAGTTGGTCTCAGATGTTTCATAAATGATTCTTGCGTTAGGTATGTTGTTAATATGAAACTTTTCATTAAAGAAATCAGGGTGACAAAAATAAGACCACCTTTTTTGGTAACTTGACATGCTTCATTTATTTAAAAAAAAACCGTACTGCTTTCAATAAAGTCAGAGGACATAAAACAGCGATTGATAGTAGAATGAACACCCCAGAATACCAAGACCTTGCATGTGGGTGTTTAGTAGCGTGGTCGACATACGTCTCCCTCACTTTTTGTTACAAATTTTTCGTAAAATTACTCTCAAGTTACCGCATGTGCCTTTGAACTATAGAAGACTCAAAATGCCGTCAGAAACACGTTCGTATTAATGATTTAGATTCGTTGCTGTTTCGTAGATCAGGCATTCGTAGCTATAGCGTAAAGTTTCTTTATAAATATCAACAGAAACTACTTCATAAACTTTATTCCAACAATTTTACGACTGTCGCTGTAACAGGACACAGAATTTCACAAAAATATCGCGTCTCAGTCCGTGGATCATGGATGAGGATGTTCCTACTCCTAGAATTTTAACCCTCAAAGATTGGGGAAGGGGGGGGGGGGAGCCTTTTCCTCAACGATTCTGTCTTTCGGTTTATACTGTAGAATGTTTATGACTGACAGAGTAGATTGCGGGATGGTTTTCAAAGATTTTGTTCAAACCCTGCGAGAAGGAAGTTGACAAACCTTTCAAATTCCCAAAATATCCCATCCAAGTTGGCTAAAGGGAAAGCGAATACGGTGGCGAAAATTTCTCACAGACAAATAGGTGTTATATAAGCTGCTTATTAACTTCCCGTCTTCTAGCAGTGTGCCTAACGTAGTAGACAATTGCTTGGAGTGCAAAGTTGGAAGCCAAGGTTCGATTCCCCGGTACTCCTTACATTTTTGTTCATTTCATATTACCCCCTGACAATGTAAACCTTTTATTTATGAAATTTAAATTTACTTAAGCGTTTCAGTGTGTCACGAACGTTGATGTCAAGAGGTGTCTCAATTAAAACACATTCAATCCTACAGCATCAGTTCAGTGCCACAATTCCCATCCATACACTTGGTATGCACAAAAATCAACAGTGAAAAGACATTTACTTAAAAACTTGAATAAAGTATGCTTTGCACCGAAACATATTTCGGATAAAATTTCTCGCTTAAAATACTTTGGGAAAGTCTGCATAGTGTAGAGATTTTCTTTGACGATGAACAGCCCAAGGAATGTAATATAACTTCGGCATATAAATACATGCTACAATTTTTGAAATATTATTTTCATTTAATACTTCATAGAATTATGAAAATTAAATGATGAAATAAGATATATTAATTAAATTAGTTATAAAGAAACCAAATATTTATACTATGCATTGAAATTTTTATAATTATAATTAAAACTACAGGGGTTAATATAAGAAAAGTATTTTGGAAGGGACGGGATTCATACCCGTGCTGTTTCATTCAAAAGCTAATCGTTTAGCTATTTCGCAACACCGAAAACACCGTCATCAGCAATGGTGAGCCTCAATATTAGTTGATATTGCACCTATCTGTAGTTGGATCATTTGGCGTGAGTTTTCTCTTTTCCTATGGCCTACACAGGGGAGATATTGTAGGAATTTAAAAGGTTCATATTCGCCGACCGCGGTGGCCGAGGGGACTGAGGCGCTTCAGTCACGGTCTGCACGGCCACTACGGTCGGGGGTTCGAATCCCCCCTCGGGCATGGATATTTGTGCCGTCCCAGTTCGTAAGTAGTTCATAAGTAGTTTCTAAGTTTAGGGACTGATGACCCCGTAGTTAAGTCCCATAAGCTTTACAAACATTTGAACATTTGGTTCATATTCGTGTTTCTTCTCGCACAGATTGGGCTAAGTAGGTGAGACGCATCCAGCGATCCCTAGTGTTGAGACTTTCAACACGCAAACGTATAAGGGGATATTATTAGTCTTTGTCAAGACAATCGCATTCGGAGATTGTCGTTGTGGCTATTACACTCTTGGTATGTGCTTGTCAAGTTTTGAACCCATATAAAGGCAACGTTTTCCAGTATGCACTTATTTCAGCTAATAAATTGTGACTATTATATTGTTTGATATTTATAAATCCATACGATATGTGGTCTGAAACCAACGTTTATTATCTGTCTGTGGAAAAACTTACGCTATGACGCACACGATCTGTTGCATTTTTCTGGTGGCAGTGTCAATCTGCTCACAACATGTGACGCAAATAGACTGTCTATTTCGTTCATTCATTCAAAACTTCTCTTTGTTATCACATCAACTGGCTGAATGAAGAGTTAAAACTTTTTGATACTATATTCGCTACCAAAGTTGTTACTGAGCAGAAAAGTTACGTATGTGAAAAATTCGGATTAAAAATCGTGAAAATGAGTGAATAATTAAAAATAAAAGTGCTGCGGATGTCAGATCGATCCTGGGACCTCGTGTTACGCATCTGCGCATTTATGCCGGCGCCACCCACACATACTATAGCATAGCCGTTTATCGAATCTCTGCAGGGACATAGGTCTACTACCTATTCATAAGTGGCAGGAAACTACGCACGCTTTTGACGAAAAACCGTTGTTTTGTATTTTGCACAGTAACTGAAACCCACCGGTGTGTGATGCTGTCCTACTACAGAATAAACGCCTGCGGCTTCTAAAACCAAGGAATTAGCTTTATAATCTTTCACTCCTCTAATTGCTACGATGGAGAATCACCAAAAGTCGACTCTTAGGTTTGAGATTTTACAAATTATTCAATCTACTTGTTTTTGCTGTTTGCATTATCAAATTAATGCCTGCTTCTTTGAATAGATCACCGACTTCATTCTAAGGTGATTGTTCAGACGTCTACTTCCCGCATGATGTATTACTAGGTGCGGGTGGTATGGCGGGTTTATATTTTTGATTAGTATGCGAAAAATATCGTCTTCGATACTCGCCAGTGACCAACTCACACCAAAAGATCTCTTTAACCTCTGGGGAAGCCAAGTGGCGAACACCGAGCTCGCCAGTATTTGGAATTCTTGTTGTCGTACTACTGTGTGGATTGAAACAGGATTATATTAAACGACTACGGATTTGAATGTCACAGCAATTGAATATTCCAAATTTTACTTGCACGAATAACGTAGCTTTTGCGTCGTTATTGAAAGAAACGGAATAAAAATACAATTATGTGTTGGATACGATAGTTTAAAGAAATTCATTTGATGCAACACAATTCTCTGTTGCACATGTTTCATATAGTATTATCAATTATCATGTGTGTTTGTTATTGTTACGTGAGAAACATAATGAGCCATATTTCAAAACAGAAGAAAAATGTGAAAGATTCAGTAATTGAACTGTCGCTCGTTGATTAGTAGTTGGCCATTTGGCGAGATAAATAAGCTTATCGTTATCATTTGTTTTCTTCTCTGCACATTCATTTGACATAATCCTATCTGGTATTATAATAGCCCAATATGCTGTCGAATGCTTACTATTAGCCATTTCAATAAGACAAGGAGTATGGAAAAGCACCAAACATCTGAGGAGAACTGTAATTTGTGGTGACACAGCTGGCTTATGTTTGTTAAATTTGTGCTGATATCTTAGTTGCAACATCAACCGAAAGAGAATCAGTGGGAATGACACGATACCTTCACTCTCGGAAATACCATCAGTGATCTGCGGCGCCAAACGGTTTTCGTCTTTATCGGGCAACCCAGGCGGTGGGCGGAAACCGTCAGCGATACTCGGAACATGATGCACCATGATCTAACACTAAGCTTCATAACAAAGTCCATTCATGTAACTGAATTAATTCTATGATATGCATGCAATTTTTGCATTTGAATGTGCCAGTAACGTCCGAAAATATTCACGGACTGCAGCATCTCAATTCTAATTGCTGTCTTTGTTCATTGAAACTATAAGAAAATAAATGTGGAAAGGAATTTTTCGGTCGCGAACAGCTTAAAACGCTATGGCTAATACGCAAAGCAGTTTCTAAAATCAGTTTTCGAAGTCGCCGTCTCGTCGCATAGAAAGCACGCGTGTTGTTACAACTGGCTGCGATACTGGAAGATAACATTTTTCCTCTCAGATTTCGTGTCAGATGGGTAATCGACAGTATGTACGATCGTGTTGCCTAGCTGTTTATACTTCCCACCAAGCAGCAGAACTTTGCGGTTGTGTATAGCGATTAGGCGAGGGGTCTCGCGAATTCTGTTACCGACTGTACTCTGTGCATACCCTATTAAATTTTGGGGTAGGTCGATACATAAGCGACCGAGCGCCTCTGTCGTCATCGCTTATGGTTACAGTTAAAATAAAACGAAACTTGTATCTCTACATGTGGCTGAAGTTTTCAAATAAAACAAGTGAGGCCTGCAGTTGCAAATCAGTAATCGTAGCCAAACTACCACTTATTTCACGACTGTATAAAAAATCAACCATTCACATTTTTCTATGTCTACGCAGCCTTCCTTTCATTTGCATTACTTACAGCGTGCTCGGCATAGTTTTGCTAATTTACTGCACAGTCGGTAGTGCGCTTTCCCGCGAAAGGCAAAGGTCCCAGGTTCGAGTCCCGGTTCCGGCACACAATTTTAATCTGCCAGGAATTTTCATATCAGCGCACACTCCACTGCAGAGTGAAAGTTTCATTCTGGAAACATCCCTTAGGCTGTGGCTAAGCCATGTCTCCACCGTATCCTTTCTTCCAGGAGTGCTACTAGTCTTGCATGGTTCGCAGAAGAGCTTCTGTGAAGTTTGGAAAGTAGGAGGCTAGGTACTGGCGGAAGTAAAGTTGTGAGGCGGCATCGTGAGTCGTGTCGGGATAGCACAGTCGGTAGTGCACTTGCCTGCGAAAGGCAAAGGTCCCAGGTTAAAGTCCCGGTTCCGGCACACAATTTTAATCTGCCAGGAAGTTTTACTGTGTTACATGTTTTACTGAATTTATAAGTGCATTTGCGTTTTCAGGAAGGTTTTTTCCTCAATTGTACTTTTGTAAGTAGTAATAATTTGTAATGCTTTAGTCACTGTATTTAAAAATTTTAACCTGACATGACCTGCACTGACAGAGCCCTGCCATCTTTGGGTGTTTATTTCGTTCTTATAACAAATGGGACAACAAAGGGCCATGAATTTCACTTTCAGATCTTACTTTTGTATTTAATGTTCACCCAGTAACCATGCTTTATTTTAGTATAGTGTTATTCTACCCTTTAATACAGTGTGTGTTTCTGTAGTTATAGGCTGGTTCATCCTAATGTTTCTCAAGTCATAGTAGATTTTTGAAAGTAGACTGATCATAGATGCGATTCATGCATATCCTTTGTTATGTTTGTTAACCAAGTTGTTTTTATCTGTCTGCTGTCACAATGACTGAAGAGTTTCAAGGTAAACTTGGCTGTATTCATTAGAGACAGATGTTCATGAAATGTAATTCACATCTTCCTGAGCACATCTGTAGTTTTTTCTATGTGACTGTACAGTTCCTGATGAGGATGATGTTCTACATTCATGCTCTTGTTCAATTGGTCTTAATATATTTCTCCCCTTTCTGTCAGTTCTTCTGTCATATTAACCCTTTATAGCCCAAATTAATGAGGATATTTGGGGAAAAATATTTTATGATTTCAAATGTTTCCAAAAAAATTAAAAATATTAGTTTGTGCAACCTTTGATACAATAATTTTTTAAATGGGTCCATATGGACCAATTGAGAAAATGAGAAGCATGATTCATTTAATTGATAAATATGCTGTAAGTAACAAGTAATAAAAATTTCACTTTAAAATGTGGAAAACAGCATTAAAGCAGTACACACGTCATGCATGTTATTTAGAAATGGTAGCATGCAGTTTTTATATTCCTGATGATTAATGTTCATTAAGTGAACTTTGTGTCACATGGTACACAATTTGTATAGGTAAGCAGAAGTTGTTTATTCATTGCTATTACAGTGAAAACCACTATGAAGACATGATGTCACATCACATTTTAAGCACCTTACTCAGGATTTTGCCTTCACACACTGCACGCACCTCTGTTACTATTAGACTAATAGCCAGTATCCAATTTGATAAAATTCAAATCATTAATGGTGGTGGATGTACAGCCTATTTCTTTGCAGCCCATACAATATCATTCTGAAGCAATGCTTTGATTATTAACTGGCTGAAAAGGTAGCAAAGGCATTGGTCTTTGCTTCAGCTGTTAATAGTGTCATTTTTGAAAAGAAGCCAAGCAATGACAACACATAAGTCTGTAAGATGAACAAGCATTCTGAGATAACAACTTTTTACCTTAGTATTAATACTGAGCAGTTTAACAAGCGTATACAATGGTCAACACCCTCCATAACTTTATTGTATTTTCTGACAATAGCTGACTACCTCCAAATACGCCTTTCATTCTATCAAGCCTAACTGTGCAGTATTGCCTACCTACTCCTTTCCCTCAGAGCTGTTAAGAAAAGTAATTGCCAAAAGCAAGTTTTTGGTTTTTATGGTCAAGTATAATCTCAAACAATCTCATGACTAATTCCCATGCAGCTATTACTCCTAATATTTTTTCCCACATGTATTTTAAAGTCATGCAAAATGCCACTGCTGCTTGTATTACAAAGTCTTGTATGCAGTTTATGTTTCACTATTGCATGTTTGAAGGGAATAATTACTTCATCTACATAAAGATGTTCATCAGTATCTACTTTTGTTACATTTTTGTTTCAAGGCAATGATAAATGGGAAAACTCTGAAGTCTTATCAAGATTTGTGTCATCTCTCGGCACCATGTTTGTTCACAGTTTGTCAAATCTATTTCTAAACATTGCCTCTTTTACCATGACCCACACTAGTAAGAGCATAATTTACACAGCATTATGTCCGTTTTGTGATAATAAGTAGGTACAAAAAGAATGGATTACCATACTTATGACACATTAACGAAAGTGAAAGAATCCAGTAATGTTTATTTTTCTTTTTAAATTAACTCAAAAGTTAATCCATTACTCAGTAAGTTAACTTAATTACTGATTAATGGATTAACAGGCTTGTGTCTAGCTCTGTTCATATGACATACAGTTCAGTATTAAATAGTTTTTTAAACATCAATTTTGGTGATATGCCTCAAAATGAAGTCAAATATTACACACCAGACAAGGCCTTTTGGGTGAATAACTATATAGTAGTGCATCAATCTGAGTTACAAAACAGAATTTCTTGTAGTATTGCTTGGTCAGATGGCATACTAGCTTCAGGTTGTTGATGTTGTTTTTTAGTGCTGCCACTTCAGAGAGAGATTTATAGCCATTCTCCTGCATAGTTAACTCTGCTGAATTTCTTAATTTTGCTCTGATCTCATTGTAGTTCATGAGGGAGTAATTGATGAGAGTGAAGAACTCATTTCTGCTCAAAGGCACAGTGTCATCTGTTTATACCAGACAGTCTGCTGTTGATCACTTCCATTAGTGTTTCTGGCAGTTCATACCATTTGGAATCTTCTGTTTAGACAGTTCTTTTCACCACAGACTACTGATTTTCTTTAATGCAGAGTGAACAGTAGCATTGAGAATTCATTCCTACTTCTGCTTCATGTGTTTATTTATAAGGTTTACATATGTTATTGTAAAAAGATAAAAGTGTTAGCTAGCTCCATTTCCCCATTATGCATAGTTTAAATAAACTTATTTCATCCTCTTTGTCTTTTAACATTGTGTAAAATTTTACTTATGGCAACAGCAGCAGAGAGAGCTGATGTTGGCAACAGGTGTTGAATACTCTTTGAAAACCCAACATAGACTGAGGGGAATAATATTTTGTGCAATCATGAAATAAATAATTAATGCTTCTCCTGCTCCGTAGTTGATGGTTTCTTGTATGTACTCTTGTCCAGTTAGTAAATTAATTATCATTCATATAGACAACATTTCAGTGCCAATATTAGCACACTGTGCCACTCCTGCCATAAATATACGTGAACCATAACATTGTATTGATATGTACTGTATTATTATCTATCTTTGCCAATAGGAAGAAAGACCTGGAAGTCTTACTTGGCTCATTCAATCTGACATCCGTTATTGATTTTCCTACTCGGGTAGTAAAGGACAGCAGTACATTGATAGATAACTTTTTTATAGACCAAGATAAGTTTAACAACATAAATGCTTGTCCCATTGAGAATGGTCTTTCGGATCATGGTGCACAGCTAGTAACAGTATATGAAATAGCTCCGTTCAGTAATTCGAAACAGTCCACCAGAATTGTGCGCTCGATTAATGACTTAACAACTAAAAATTTCAAAGAAAGTCTACAGCAGTTAGACTGGGATGAGGTTTACAAGGAACCTGATGTTAATTTAAAATATAATTTATTTCACGATACATTTGTAAGGGTATTTGATAACTGTTTCCCCGAGAAATTAGTAAAATTTAATTCTAAGAAACCATGCAAAAAACCATGGCTTACTAAAGGAATAAAAATATCGTGTAACCGGAAAAGAGAACTATATCTGTCCGCAAGAAAGAGTAATAACCCAGAAACAATAAAATATTATAAAAGCTACTGTGCTACATTAAGAAAAGTTATTAAAACATCAAGAAGCATGTGCATCATGTCTGAGATTAGCTCCTCTGATAATAAAATTAAAACAATTTGGAATATTATTAAAAGGGAGACAGGGCAACCAAGAGCAGAGGAAGAGGGTATTACCATCAAAACAAATGAAAACTTTATTAACAAAAAGTCAGAAGTTGAAAACATTTTTAATGATTACTTTTTAAATGTTGTGGAGAAAATAGGATCTAAATGTTCATTATAAGGAGCAAGGCAATTAATGGAAGAGGCCATACCCACACAATTTGATACAATTGAAATTCCACCCACCTCACAGAAATTAGGAAAATAATAAACTCTCTCAAGAGTAAACGGTCATATGGAATTGATGGCATTTCCAGCAGGATATTAAAAACTTGTTCCCAGTCATATTTGTAATAGCTCATTAAAGCAGAGTATTTTCCCAGATAGACTGAAATATGCTATCGTTAAACCTTTGCATAAAAAAGGGGATACATACGATGTCAACAACTACCGGCCCATCTCACTTCTGACAGCTTTATCAAAGATTTTTGAAAAAGTTACGTATTCTCGAGTTGCTTCACATATTAGTATAAATAAAGTTCTAACAAAATGTCAGTTTGGTTTTCAAAAAAGCTTTTCAACTGAAAATGCTATATATACCTTCACTGATGAAATATTAAATGCTTTGAATAACCGGACATCACCAGTAGGGATTTTTTGTGATCTTTCAAAGGCTTTTGATTGTGTAAATCATGGGATTCTTCTAGATAAGCTTAAATATTGTGGTATGAGTGGGACAGTGCACAAATGGTTTAAATCATACTTAACTGGAAGAATGCAGAAAGTTGAAATAAGCAGTTCACATGATGTAGATGAGACAATTAATTCTTCTAACTGGGGAGTTATCAAAAATGGGGTCCCACAAGGTTCGGTCTTGGGTCCTTTGCTGTTCTTAATATATATTAATGACTTGCCATTCTACATACACGAAGATGCTAAGCTAGTACTTTTTGCTGATGATACAGGTATAGCTATCACACCTGACAAACAGGAATTAACTGATGAAATTGTAAATGATATCTTCCAGAAAGTCATTAAGTGGTTCTCTACAAATGGACTCTCATTAAACTTTGATAAAACCCAGTATATACAGTTTCATACTGTAAATGGCATGACACCATTAATAAATTTAGACTTTGAACATAAATCTGTAGCTAAGGGAGAATATTCAAAATTTTTAGGTGTCTGCATTGACGAGGGACTGAATTGGAAAAAAACATATTGAAGATCTCCTGAAACATCTGAGTTCAGCTACTTATGCTATCAGAGTCATTGCAAAATTTGGTGATATAAATCTCAGTAAATTAGCTTACTACGCCTATTTTCATTCACTGCTTTCATATGGGATCATATTCTGGGGCAATTCAACATTGAGTAAAAAAGTATTCATTGCACAAAAGCGTGTAATCAGAATAATTGCTGGAGCCCACCCAAGAGCATCCTGCAGACATTTATTTAGGGATCTAGGGATACTCACTGTAGCTTCACAATATATATATTCACTCATGAAATTTGTTATTAACAATCTGACCCAATTGAAAAGTAATAGCAGTGTGCATAGCTACAACACTAGGAGAAAGGATGATATTCACTATTCAAGGTTAAATCTAACTTTGGCTCAAAAAGGGGTGAATTATGCTGCCACAAAAGTCTTTGGTCACTTACCAAGTAGCATCAAGATAGCCAACTAGTGTTTAAAAAGAAATTAAAGGAATTTCTGAATGGCAACTCCTTCTACAATTTAGATGAATTTTTAGACAAAACTTAAAAAAAAAAAACTTAAAAAAAATAAAATTAAAATAAAAAAACAAAACAAAAAAATTATTAAAATATAGATTGTCAAGTATAGACAAAATTTACTAAACTGACACGTTCCACATCATTACGAAATGTCGTATACATGATCTAAGGAACAAGTATTAATCTAATCTAATCTAATCTAATGCATACAATATACAAGAAGCTAATAAACTAAAGCTGTGTAGTCTATAAATGAAAATGCAGAAATTTTGCTTGGATCTGTTTACTGTGACACAAATGCAATTGATTTTCAGAGTAATAAAGGCATGTCTGAGAAGTTCATTAAATGGTCTTAAAAAAATAAAGGGGAAAAAAGTAGCAAAATGACTATACTGCTCATCAGAGTAATCACTATCAGCTACAACACACTTATGACAGTAATGACATAAAATACAGTTGCTATTGTTGAACTTACTGTAACAAATTATGTTCCAAAAACTGAAAACTGCATTAATAGCTGAGAATGAAATGTTTAGTTCCTACATGGTAATAGTAAAAAAATACTTTTGACTTTTGGCTAAGCTCTATTGTGCTCTTTTGGATGCACATTGACTATCCTCTAAAAACACAATTCTGTGTGTTGATGGCTATACAGTAGTTACATTGTAGTGTAGAACACACTTTAAATACTATTGTGGAACAGCCTTCATGAAGAAACAATGAAAATGTGGAATATTTTCCTCTTGCTCTACTGTCATATTAATTCGATTGTTAGAAATTATAGCTGTACCTGTATATTGCAGTCACAATCACAATGAAGATTTCGCTATTAATGTGACATCATTAGAAACTTAGTGATCCCCTTTAAGGGAAAACAAATTTAATGTGTGCCGCAAACAGAACATATGACTTATAGACTACCTCTGAACAATAAAATATTCTGCTGCAGTTATTCTGGAAGATAAAATCTGAACCTAAGAATTGCAATAAAGTAGTCACATGATAAAAAATATAATGACTCTACCATTCAGTACTTAGATATGGTAGTCAGAAAGAAGAAAAATATATCTGTGCTAAATACATGGAAAATTGAAATTAGGTGACTTCTTAAGCCTAGTCTGACACAGCAGCACATTAGCGAACCGGATTATATTTTCAGTACAGTAAGGACACATTTCTAGTTAAAAATAATGGGAGAAAATTGGCAAATGCATTTAAATTGACCAAATAAATGTACAACAGTATGATAATTTACCATACCAAAGAACTAAGGTAGCAAAAGAAAATTAAGTATTTAAATCGTCTCAGGCACAAAAATGGAATAATATGTAGACAGCGAACTGCAGTATATCATAGGAGAAAATTAACGAGACTTTGAGAACCATTAAATAGGTCAATGAATCAATAGCTAGGCTAAGTACATCAAGAACTGAGGATCAATGTGGTCTTCATAATTCTCTTATTATATTTATGTGGAATAAACGAGCATTTAACAAAAATTGAAGTATTAAATGATATTCAACCACAAATCTTAAAAAATATGCATAAACAAGTCCTGTCACGAGAAAAGTAGTAAGAATCACATGATTTGTGTTGCATCAAAATAAAACAAAGTCATTCAATTTTAGTGCCACACAATCTAGACACTGAACAGAGTTTCTAATTGAAAAAGAAATTTTGACTTAGTACCACTACCTGAGTTAGGACCTACACTTCTGACAAGGGACACCAAAAATTATCTAATCTGCTGTGTAATTACATCTTTTGAAAAATAAATAGCAGGAATAAGTTTCCAAATATGGGATTAATACTGTAATGTAATGTAGGTACAGTATCACACTTGGATACAATTGTGCATGTTAGTTTAACAAACATAATGGGTCCAATGTATAGAGCACATTTTTTGCACAGTGTATATTATGTAGACCAATAAAACACAAACAGCTGACTCAGGGCACAAATGAATTTAGTAGCAGCTTACGTCATAAAATTCCACAAGGTCATTATGTTCGATTCAGAACCATTTTGCTGTTCTAAACCAATAACCTGGGAAAATACCACATGGTAACAACCATTTAAGCTTTATAACTTATGTAATACTGGAGCTATAGGTGTATAATCTTAAATGACACCAGTTAGGCCTACACATAAAAATAATTGATACAAAAACTACTGTTCGTGAATATTGTACTACACATTACAGCAAACAATTTTTTCATATAGCTCTGTTCATTTATCTGCTATGAAATAACTAGACTTTCTGTAATTTGATTTATTTATAGCCCATTTCATCTCATTAACAATTTATGCACAAGTTTATATATTAAGTATTGCAGCGTAAAATACGTTATTATTTTCCAATTATTTAAACGTTCAGAAGATTTCGAGTTCCTACAACCATTATCTCATTTTACTGTATAAAACAGCAGCAGGGAACAACACATTAAGCATCGTAATCATGACAAAACATAATGTTCACTCACAAGTACAAATATCGTAAATAAATATAATTTTAACAGAAAATAGAATTTTCACAAGTGAACTTTTCAAAGAAGCAGCAGTGCTTTAGGTCAATATGTTGAACGGACTTAGAGGCAGCCCCAGCCCCCAGGTAACCAGAATTCAACACTGTGTCGCTTCCAGACGGCATGGCATATGACGAACGCGCCATGTGGATTTAAACAGGCCTACCTATTGGCCTTTCAGTTCTGACTTATCGTTGGTTGCTTGGCTAGCGCTCGGAAGGTGTGGAGGGGATCGTGCAAAAACCCATTGTCGGATAAGGAACCGCATCGCGAAAACGGAAGCGACCCACAGGGGTTCAGCAGTCTCCCCACCACACCGTCTCAGCTCCAACCAAGCGACCAATGATACGGCGCTCTAGGAAAGCCAATGGGAAGGCGATGTGTTTCACGCGCGTGCATATGAACTAAGTTAACATGTAAGGTGTATGGCAGTAGTATTCTACTTTTATGTTCGCTTGTGTAGCTTGTAGATTGGAAACAACCAATTGTACTTATTTTTTGAAAGATATGTTTCAACACACTTTACGATTATGACGTCCATTGTTTTTTTCGTACCGCTGCTTTACTCAGTAAACACACAATCAGATGAACTAAGCGCATAGCTCTCGAATGTGCAAAACGAGTTCTCTCCACAATATCTGCACTAAAGTCAAGTGGTACAACGGTGCTGCAGGCCATATAGCGCTAAGCGTATTTCAAGCGTTATTAATTCGTTATTACATGCAGATATCTTTCAGAACTAGGCCCTATAGTAAAATTACGTATACATTTTAATAGACATGTTAAAAATTGTATTCATTGGATGAAGTTGGTTTACACACGCAAAGATCGAGAGTGTGATGCTTTTTTATGAGAGTTAATTTTTTCCCCCCCTCCGTGACAGAATGGAAATTTACAGACAACCACATTCTTTCTAATGTAATAGATATACTATGCCTGTCTGAGCATCACATTGTCACTGATATGAATAAAGTAAATATTAGTGGGTATAAACTAGCAGCACATGTAAGTAGAGAAAACAAGGTGTGGGGAGGAGTTGCCATTTATGTCAAAAATTGTCACAGTGTAAAAAATTTAGAAACAAAAAATTTTTGTAAAGAGCAACATATAGAAGCATGTGCCTGTAAGCTTAAACTGAAGGGCGGTTCTTTTATAATTGTCACAGTGTATAGGCCCCCCTCAGGCAACTTTCATTTATTCCTGGAATACTTGGATGCCTTGTTGTGCTATCTGTCAGATAGTGGGAAGCAAATTATTATCTGTGGGGATTTCAGTGTTGATTCACTGCAAGAGTGTAATAAGCAGAATGACCTGGAAGTCTTACTCGGTTCTTTCAATTTGACATCTGTTATTGATTTTCCTACTCGGGTAGTAAAGAACAGCAGCACACTGATAGACAATTTTTTTATAGACCAAGATAGTTTTAACAACATTAGTGCATGTCCTGTTGAGAATGGTCTTTCTGATCATGGTGCACAGCTAGTTACATTATATGATAGAGCTCCTTTCTGTAATTTGAATCAGTCCTCCATAGTTGTTCATACAATTAATGATTCAACAATTAGAAACTTCACGGAAAGTCTTCAGCAGTTAGATTGGGATGAAGTCTACAAGGAACCTGATGCTAATTTAAAATACAATTTATTTCATGATACTTTTGTAAGGGTATTTGATAACTGTTTCTCCAAGAAATTAGTCAAATTTAATTGTAAGGAACCAAGCAAAAAACCATGGCTCACCAAAGGTATAAAAATATCTTGTAACCGGAATAGGGAACTGTATCTGACAGCAAGAGAGAGTAGTGACCCAGAAATACTCAAATATTATAAAAACTACTGTTCTGTATTAAGGAAAGTTATTAAAAAATCCAAAAGCATGTGCATCATGTCTGAGATTAGCACATCTAATAATAAAATTAAAACAATCTGGAATATTATAACAAGGGAGACAGGGCAACCAAGAACACAGGAAGACAGCATTACCATCAAAGTGATTGAGAAAATTACAAACAAAAAGTCAGAAGTTGAAAACACTTTTAATAATTATTTTTTAAATGTTGTGGAGAATATAGGATCCAAATGTTCATTAGAAGAAGCTAGGCAGTTAATGGAATAGGGGATACCTAGACAGTTTGATACAATGGAAATCCCACCCAACTCTCAATCTGAAATTAGGAAATTAATAAACTCTCTCAAGAGTAAAAGCTCTCATGGCATTGATGGCATATCCAGCAGGATATTAAAAGCTTGTTCCCAAGAAATATGTAGTATTCTTAGCCACATTTGTAATAGCTCACTGGAGCAGGGTATTTTCCCTGATACACTGAAATATGCCATTGTCAAACCACTTCATAAAAAAGGTGATACATTGTTTTGTGTCCCAGCCTCGTCGCCGCTTTTGTGTCCCGTTCCGTCGTAGGTGTCGGTGGCCGAGTGGAATGAGACCGACACAGGAATAAAGATAGCACGCTGGTGCAGGTACGAAGGGGAGCAGCCAGAAACTAGAACATTAAATTAGAATGAGATATATATTGCACAGAATTTATACAATACTTAACTTTTACATAGTACTGCAGAATGCTGATACGTAGTTGTTAGAGGCCTGCCTAGTGCCTGTACGATAGCAAAGTCTTCGCTGGTGCTTATCTGGTTCCGAAGGTCCTAACTGGTTGCTATCTCAGTCCCAAGTGCTATGTCTTTCCGTGGTGGCCACGAGCGGGGTTCCAGCAGAGGGCGCTCGTGGCTGTCGTCGGAAGAACGCCGCGCCGTGCATGCATGGCGGCGCGCGGCGAAAGTAGGTGGCGCGCACTTTGTACTTGTGCGACACCACACCCCTCCCCCCAAACCGCCGCGCCGTCGTGGCGTAGGGCTGAGGGCCACGGCGACGGCACTGGGAGGGGGGCCTGGGCGGGGGCGTTAGTGGTGGGACGGGCGTCGTAGCTGAGGCTGGGATCGAGACGCCGTCCGCGCCCCGGCATCCGCCTTGCGATCCTCGAGGGAACCCACCGAAACCCGGGGAAGGGCGCACCCCCCCCGCCCAGAGGGAGCAGGTCATCTTCTTCTGAGGTGCGTGGCCCAGGCGGCGGCGGCACGCACGGTCCCGGAGTCCCTCTCGGTGACGCTGTCATCTGCGGCGGCGACAGCGGCGGCGTCGCGTCGATCTCCATCGGGACGATCTCGTAGTCCGGGGACGCTGGACCCGTTGACGAACGATGTGGTTGTGCTCCCTGGCGGTGAACTGGGTCTGGAATCAAGAAACCGGAGACAGGATCGCGCGGCCTATGCAGACGCAATTGGTTTGCGTGGCGCCGCAGCTCCGACCCTGTGGAAGAACGTACAACATACATATTGCGACCGAGCACGCGCTGAATGGTGCCCGGCAACCATGTCTTCTTGTTGCCAGCAAACACCCTGTACAGCACCGGCGTGGAAACCTGAAAACGCGTAGCGCCATACGAACCGACTCGGTGCGTGGGAGGCTGCAGCAGGTGAAGGAGAGTGCGGTGACGGCGGCCGTGTAGCAGCTCGGCAGGAGACGGGCCGTCACGTGACAGGCCGATACGTAGACAGGAAAATTTGAAGAGCTTGCTGCCTGGAGTGCTGACCTTTCATCTTTTACATGTGTGACTTGAATGTTCGGACGAAACGTTCTGCTTCACCATTGGACTGAGGGTGAAAAGGTGCAGTGGTAATATGCTGAATACCATTCACACGACAAAACTGTTGAAATTCTGCACTAACAAACTGAGGTCCATTGTCACTGACGATAGTTTCAGGCAAGCCTTCGATGCAAAACACTGATGTTAAGGCACTGATTGTACTAGAAGTTGTCGTTGAGTTCATGGCAATCACAAAAGGAAACTTGCTGAAAGCGTCTACAACAATTAACCATCGCGTATTCCAGAAAGGTCCGGCAAAGTCAATGTGTAAACGTTGCCATGGTCCCTTGGGGCGTGGCCAGTCTGAAAAACGTTGCGGAGGAGCCGCCTAATGCTCCGCACAAACAGTACACTGTGACGTCATGTTCTCTATCTGAGCGTCCAATCCAACCCAGGTACAATGACGTCTGGCCAGTTGCTTTGTCCTAACAATACCCCAATGTCCTTGATGCAGGAGGCGTAATACTTCTCGTTGCAGGGAACGAGGAACAATCACTCTTGCTTGGTCGTTGTCCATATGTAACAACAGTACACCCTGACTTAAAGACAATGCATGACGTTGTGCAAAATAACGTCGAACCAGAGGCCGATCAATGTCTTTGGCTCTGGCAGGCCACCCAAAGCGAACAAAACGTGCTACCACACTTAAGTCTACATTCGCAGCTGTTGCCTGTGCAACCCGACGAGAGTTCAAAGGGAAATCTGCGACAGCGGAAGCATCTCTGGAGTCTATCTGACAACATGCCATTTCTGAAGAATCAAACGACACATCCTGGCCAACCGGAAGTCGGGAAAGTGTGTCCGCGTTAGCATGTTTAGTGGTAGGTCGGTACAAAATCTCATACTGATAATTAGACAATATCATGGACCATCTCTGAAGCTTTTGTGCCGTACGTGGCGGAATCGGCTTTGTGGGTGAGAACAACGACGTGAGAGGCTTGTGGTCTGTCAACAAATAGAATTTTCTGCCATAGAGATAATGATGAAACTTTGTGACGCCGTAAATGATTGCTAAGGCTTCCTTTTCTATCTGACTGTAATTCTGTTGCGTCGGCGTCAGTAGCTTGGATGCAAAGGCAATAGGACGATCGTGACATCCAATACGATGCGACAGAACGGCACCCAGACCGTACGACGAGGCGTCAACTGCTAACACTACAGGCTTCTGTGGGTCAAAGGGAATCAAACATGCATCACTGAGTAGGGCAGACTTTAGTTTGTCAAAGGCAACCTGACAATCTTTAGACCATACAAACGGAACATTCTTCCTACGTAAGTGATGCAGTGGAGCTGCAATCTGAGACGCATTGGGAATAAACCTGTAATAATAGTTAAGCTTTCCCATCACTGCTTGCAATTCATGCACATTCTTAGGAGGAGGCAAGTCTTTGATTGCTCGAAGATGTGACTGTAAGGGATGAATTCCTTGGGCATTAATCACATGGCCTAGGTACTCTATTTCAGTTTGAAAAAACGAACACTTTGCTTTATTGCAACGTAGACCTGCTGCAGTCAAAACTTTGAAAAGGCACTCCAGGTTTGCTAAATGTTCTTCAACTGTACGTCCGGATACCACAATATCATCTAAATAGTTCGAACAACACGGTACAGAAACTGTCAGCTGTTCCAAAAAGCGCTGAAAACTAGCGGGAGCGGAAGAACTGCCAAAGGGTAGGCGTTGAAATTGAAAAAGGCCCATGTGAGTATTAATGACGAAAAACTTTTTTGACTCGTCAGCAAGTGGAATCTGTAAGTATGCCTCTGCTAAATCAATCTTGGAAAAGAAGCGAGACTGTCCTAATTTGTCCATTAGTTCGTCAGGTCTGGGCAGGGGATAAGTGTCTACAATTGTTTGACTGTTCACTGTTGATTTGAAGTCCGCACAGAGACGAAGTTTTCCTGACGGCTTGGGTATAATTACTATAGGCGAGGCCCACTGACTCGCAGAAACAGGAGAAATCACCCCACTATCTTGCCAACGTTTAAGTTCTTCGGCAACTGTATCACGCAAGGCAATAGGCACTGGTCTAGCTTTACGAAACTTTGGAACTGCAGATTCTTTTAAAGTTATATGTGCCACGAAGTCTTTTGCACAACCTAGTTCCGGCGAAAACAAGTCACTATATTTGTCACACAATGCATTGATTTTATCCTGAGGCACTATTGACGAAATTTGAAGCACATCTCTTTGAATTGATAAACCAAACAAGTCAAAAGCATCTAGTCCAAAAATGTTCTGTGTCGATTTGGCCTGAAGAACTACAAAAGCAACTGTTTTTGTTACACCTTAAAAAGAGGCGGGCAGGCTACACGTTCCTAGCACGGGAATATTTTGACCTGTGTACGCTGTTAACACTTGTTGACACGGCGACAATTTTGGCGAACCCAGAAGTTCTTTTTTTTTTTTTTTTTTTTTTTTTTTTTTTTTTTTTTTTTCCTTTATTGTTAATTTCTCTCCGACTTTCGTCGGCGGGCTGGCAGCAGCATCAGCGCTGCTCTTCAGCCGAGAGAATAGACATATGACAAGCGAGATAAAAGGCACAAAGACATGAAGTTAAAAACAATGAGTATAAAAACATGGTACGGAGGAAAAATGGAAGACTTACAAACTGGACATCGGAGACAATACTGCAGACTTAAGACACATGAACAAGAGAGACTGACACACATAAGCAGATTAAAAACAGTCTGTGCCACGGTGGCGATAAAATCACATGGAGATACAACACTGGACACACGAAGGCACACGATGATATAGGTGACGACGACATGAGTTGCGACGCACTGGAGGTGAACACACGGCGATGACGATGCACTTGACACGAGAATACACTGTTGTTAAAAGGCGACGCTGCAGCCCCCGCGGGGCAAGGAGAGGGAGGAAGCGAGGAAGCGCGGGGGAGGGTCGAAAAGAGAGAGAGGGGGGGAGAAGGTGGGGAGAAGGAAAGACAGGCGCGATTGAGACTCCAGGTGGGGAGAGGAGGGGGGAAATCCAAGCGGGGAGGGGGAGAAGGAGGGGATGGGGAGAGGGGGCCGCTAAGTCTACGGGGAAGGGATCAAAGCTGATAGGAGGGGTATATTTCGGGGCGAAGGGCGTCATCCGGTAGGGGAAGGGAGCGGAAGTTGCCTTGGGAGAGTATATGTAGGGTGTGCAGGTGGAGAGAGGGAGGAATGCAGTGGTGGAGGCGTGGCAGAGGCCCAGGGGCGGTGAGGATAGGGTAAACTAGCGGGTTGCGGGAATCGAGTTTTCGGGTGACATACAGGAGGCGGAGGCGTTCAAGGTGTTGAAGGAGGTGAGGGAAGGGGATGAGGTCGTAGAGGATCCGCGTGGGGGGAAGGAAGGCGGATACGGTAGGCGAGGCGGAGGGCGTGGCGTTCAAGGACTTGGAGGGTGTGATAAAAGGTGGGAGGAGCAGATACCCAGGCAGGGTGGAAGGAACAGAGGATGGGGCGCATGATGGATTTGTATGTGTGGAGGATGGTGGAAGGGCGTAATCCCCACGTCCGGCCGGTGAGCAGTTTAAGGAGGTTGAGGCGGGACATGGCTTTTTCACGGATGGATTTCAGATGGGGGGTCCAGGTAAGGTGTCGGTCGAGGGTGAGGCCCAGATACTTAATGGTGTTAGTGTGGCGGATGGGACGGTCGTGGAGGGTGATGTAGAGATCGGGGATGCGGAAGGTGCGGGTGGTATGACCTATAATGAGCGCCTGGGATTTGTCAGGGTTGACGGAGAGGAGCCACCGGTTGCACCATGCGGCGAACGCGGTGAGGTGAGACTGGAGCAAAACCTGGGATCGGGCAAGGGAGGGGGCAAGGGCTAGGAAGGCGGTGTCATCAGCATACTGTAGGAGATGGACGGGAGGCTGAGGTTGGGGCATGTCGGCGGAGTAGATAAGGTACAGGAGAGGGGAGAGGACAGATCCTTGGGGCACCCCGGCAGAGGGGTAAAACAAACGGGAGTTGGAATTGCAGACAGTGACATAGGACGGGCGATTGGTGAGAAAGGATGCAATGAGGCGGACATAGTTAATAGGAAGGGCATAGAGTTGGAGTTTGAAAAGGAGGCCGGAATGCCAGACACGGTCGTAGGCTTTTTCTATATATAGGGACACAAATATGGCGGAGCGACGGGAATTGAGCTGGACGGATAAGAGGTGGATGAGGCGAAGGAGCTGGTCGTCGGCAGAGAAGGATGGTCGGAAGCCACATTGAGAAGAAGGAAGGAGCTGGTGCTGTCGGAGGTGTTGGTGGATACGACGGGAAATGATGGATTCAAGGACCTTGCTAAACACGGAGGTGAGACTGATGGGACGGTAGGAAGAGGCTTGGGATGGGGGCTTGTTGGGTTTGGGGAACATGAGGATGCGGGAGATTTTCCACAGGCGAGGATAGAAACCGGTATAGAGGATAGTGTTGTAGAGGGCGGCAAGGACAGTGTGGAAGGAGAGGGGACAGGCACGGAGGTGCCTGTCCCAGAAGTTCATAAGAATCGTTATTTATTAATATGACAGCGGAACCAGTATCAAGCTGAAATTGCACAGTCTTATTTCCTATGGAGAGATTTACAAAAAGTTTGTGCTTCTGGCGCACGACAGGTGCGCGAATGTGGGCAACGTCTGCTACGGTTCGTTTACTGCGCTTGTGCGGGCCGCGTAGTGAAGTAAGCGGCGCAGACTCGGCACGCAGCGGATTAACAACACTATCACTAGATGGCACTACCGCCGGATTGGCGTCCGCGCATTGCGAGGCTACTGCACTAAAATTACTTTGAGTAGCTACACCAAGACTACTGTTACTAGCTACACAGTACTGGGCACTTTTACAATAAGAAGTTGCAGAAGGCACTAGGTTCACTACAGGATTGCACTGTACAGAGTCATTTTGCTTGTCCCGAACCCTTTTCCGTTGCACTGTTTTACGCGCTCGTCGGCGCTTGCTACGTGGTGCACTATATAATTTTGCCGTAGGCACAGAAATATTATCTTGCATTTTAGAATCAAGAGAAGCACTGTTAAAGTCTACAGCGTGTATAACATTGACTGTATGCACTGCTCTCGCACTTTGCGAAGCACTGTTTCTAACGTTACTGTTCTTTGAGTTTTTAATTTGCATACACACAGACTGCACATGTCCCGATTTGCCACATTGATAACATGTTGCGTTGCGACTAGGGCAATGAGCACGCTTGTGGCGAGACACACACTGGGGGCAAGATTTACGTACATTTTTCTGAAATGAACGTTGGCGCCCGTTATTAAAATTACTGTTTCTAACACGATGGGGTGACCTTTGTGTCGCACTTTTACACTGGATACTGTTCACTGTCTGTTCAGCACGGCCTGGAGAAAAATAAGAATCACTAGGGCTAGAGTGGGAACTACGACTAGGAAAGCGTCCATTGCGGCGCACTGAATTAACACTGTGGCTTTGCATTTCTACATCTGCTAAGTCAAAAGTATCATGCACATCTATAAGCTGCAGTACACTGTCTAATGAGGGGTCAGACTGTTTCAGAATTGCTGCTCTAATTCTGGGGTCCTGAATATTCTGCGTAATCGCATCCCTCAACATCACGTCACTGTACGAAAGTCCACAAGAGCAAGTAAATTTACGTTTGCGGGTTAAGCCCTTCAATTCCGTAATCCACTCTTGGTGTGACTGCCGCGGTAATTTTTTAAGTCTGAAAAATCGGTACCGTGCCGCAGCTACGAGAACTTTTCTCTCATAATGAGCATTTAGTGCCTCTACTATTTGTTCAAAGTCTACATCACGAGGAGATAAGTCGGGGAAAAGTTTTTTCAGTATCACGAAGGTGTTGGTGCCCACCACAGATAATAGCAGATGCTTCACTTTCTGACCTGTAATTTGATGAGCCGCGACGAGTTCTTGAAACTGTGCGAAGTAGTCGCTCCATTCTTCCTCACGTTCGTTGTACTGGCGAAACGTAGGAAGCGTTGCGGCGGCAGGTGTGGGCTGCTGAAATGGCGGCTGTTGTTGTTGATTAGCTGCTTGCGCTGTGAGCTGGGCCACAGCCTGCAGGAGATGTGTTATTTGCGCCGTCTGTAACTGAACAATTTCCATTAAGTTTGGGTTCGGGGTAGTGGCCATGCTGACCGATTAGGCGCCGCGTATACAAGTAACTTATAACAAAACACAAATGCAATATGAAAGAGGACGCTCTGCAACAAAAAAGTCCACAAAACACGTAACAATATTGTTCCCCCAAAATTCTTATAATAAGGGTGGGTGGGCGGGAGCAATTTCTGCGTGCTCCGACTGCTGCTGTCTGGCTGCTGCAAGCGTGCTGGTCCACGGTTCGTCTATCACAAACAATACCAGAATCAAAATAAATAATGATATGTATCATCAGATGTAAAACCAAAACAATATAGCACTGTGTTACACATCACTAAGCACTGGAGCAAATAGACGGAAACTCAACCTTTGTTTTATATGAAACAAAAGACTTGTTTTAACATTGTCTTATAAACATTAGACAATCTACATAAAGTCAGATGTTATGTAGCTAAAGCTGGTGGTGATGAAACATACGGTAATGGCCTAACATTGTCCATATTTGCAAAAAAGACAAAAAAAATTATGGTATGTGTGATATGCCTACAAAACCTAACAATATGATACTGTTGTACAACAGGAACAAGAACAAACCAAAAAAAAGGAACCACAAGTGAAATCAGTAGCACCCCCCTCCTTTAGAATAAACAGAGTTGCGGATTAAATCTGATTACTATTGCTTATCCAACTAACAACTGTGACTTGGATAAAGCCACAGATAAGAAATAATATACATTTAGTATCTTCCATCAAACTATTAGAAGCTTAATTTTAAAAAAATGCTAACATTTACATTCATGAAAATAAAAGGAGGATGGCATTTCAGTAGATGTGTGTACAGCAAAACAACATGTGTAAATTACTGGAATAGAATAGTTTCACCTTGATTGATACAAGCTGATAAATTACTGCATAACTAATAAAAAGGAAGATGAAGTGGCTGGTTGCCAACATCTGGCTGTGTTATTTTCCACAACAAAATTCCCTACAAGGACCAGGGTAGTCAAATGTTAACACTTAACAGTAAAATCTTATACTAATATGAAACGATTATAGGAACAATACTTGGAAAAATTCTGTGTGTGGAAATTAATGTATGTCTGATGCAGTTATATTTTTGATTAATCTGTTGATTTCTTTATTAATGCAAGTAACAATTTACATAGGTCTTTTAAATAAATTACTCAATCAAAAATTAAATTTTAATTTTTTTTAATTTTAATTAAATTTTTGATTAATCTGTTGATTTCTTTATTAATGCAAGTAACAATTTACATAGGTCTTTTAAATAAATTACTCAATCAAAAATTTAACCCCAGAAGTAGACCTACACAAAATGATGAACAGGACATAAAATTCCTTGTGGCACTGCTGTTACATAATGTGTCTCTTTGTGGGGTTAAAAGTTTAACCAGTAGCTGTGAACCACTTATACACCCCTCCAACTATTTTATAGCTATATCAGCTCGAGTTTAATCAGGACTCTTTGGTTACTATGTTTGTGTTGTCAATAAGTCTTATATATATAGGGCACATACACAGAGACTGCATTGTTCAAATGTTTGTTAAGCTTATGGGACTTAACTACAGGGTCATCAGTCCCTAAACTTACAAACTACTTATGAACTACTTACGATCTAGGACGGCACAAATATCCATGCCCGAGGGGGGATTCGAACCCCCGACCGCAGTGGCCGTGCTGACCATGACTGGAGCGCCTCAGTCACCTCGGCCACCGCGGCCGGCAGACTGCATTGAATGGAAACAATGTCAAGATAAAATAGCTGTGTTATGACTCTGCTGAAAAATGCATGTTCATTTGCATATCTACCACTGAACACTTCCACTGTACTATAAATGATTGTTTTTACACTCTACATGCTCAAGACTAGTCTGCTAGTGAGGTCCCCTATTGCGGAGCAAGGCCATTCATGCCCTGACATTTTACTTTGTTAAGTATAATTTTATGTTTTGCACAGTTAAAGGCTTTGACAAGATCACAGAACATACCTCTATCAATACTTCATTTGTAAGATCATGTGTAACTCATTATACTACATGCCATGATAACGTCAAAAATAGTCAGTCTATATTTTGGAAATTTAATGTGATGAGGTCAGATACTACGTGTGAAATCCTGCTTGTGCAGGTGTATGAAATCTGCAAGCAGACACTTTGCATGCAAGTGCAGCATGGAGAAAGAGACTCACATCACCCTGAAGAATCAATGTTAAAGTGTACACTATCTGACTACAGTTTTTCTGTCTTGTTAAAATATTCATCATCATCATCATTAGAGACTGATTATGCCTTTCAGCATTCCGTCTGGAGCATAGTACCTCTAATAAAATTCCTCTATGATCCCCTATTCAATGGTAACATTGATGCCTCGTCTGATGTTATGCCTTTTACTTCAAAATCATTCTGAACCGAATCTAAGTACTTTCTTCTTGGTCTACCTCGACTCCTCTTACCCTCCACTGTCGAGCTCATGAGTTTCTTAGGTAACCTTGCTTCTCCCATACGTGTAACATGACTCCAGCATCTCAGTCTGTTATCTCTGACTGTTTCATCTATGGTGTTCATTCCCAGTTTTTCTTTGATTTCCTCATTATGGACACCCTCCTGCCATTGTTCGCATCTATTAGTACCTGCAATCATCCTTGCTACTTTCATATCTGTAGCCTCTACCTTATGAATAAGGTAACCTGTATCCACCCAGCTTTCACTCCCGTACAACAAAGTTGGTCGAAAGATAGAGCGGTGCACTGCTAACTTAGTCTGGGTACTGACTTCCTTCTTGCAGACGAGGATAGATCGTAGCTGAGCACTCACTGCATTAGCTTTGCTGCACCTCGATTCCAGTTCTTTCACTGTGTTGCCATCCTGTGAGAAAATACATCCCAGGTAATTCTGACTTGGCTGTGCAGTAGATATGTACTCAGGAGAGGTTATAACGTTGCCCTTGCTTCGTATGATGCCATAATTGTTAAAGTAGATTACGCGATTATATTTTTTGAACAAGGAATTGATGGTACCGAATTTTTTTGAATTTTGAAATAAGTTAGTTAAAGTACAGCACGAAATGAACATTAAAGCAAATAAACCGCGGGTTGCATATTAAAGTCGGGCACCATACAAGCAACAGCACGTTATAAGACTTACGGAAAGCATCTAGCTGGATCCTGCGCTTCGTATTGTAGAAGCTGGAAATAATAACTTTTTTTTTAAATATGTGAACGTTGGAGATACTTTCCGTAGCAGATCAATGTTCAGACTGTTCACTTCGCTTTTCATTGTTGTGTGACCGTGGGTGGAACATGAAGTTACTGGTAATGATAGAATAATTAAAAAAAAGATCGGACTTCGTGAAATTACAAAAGAAATGACTGCAGGTTCTAAATTCAAGCAAAGTGTAGTATAAGGATGATTGATTGATTGAAATTTTGCAGACAATGCGAAGCGATTGTAATGGCGTCTGAACATTAAACTATTACGGACGTCGAGGAGCTGAAAACAGTAGAAAATAAGTATTTGACGTGGATGGATTCATTTAAATAAAAGCCAAAGAGAGGGGATGATTTTAAATTTAAGTAATATATTTTTACAACAACTTGCATCACTTACATTAGTGGATACAGGTATGAAAGACGTCTACACCGATTAGATACAGACCAGAGAGTGAGTAAAAACTACTACCACGGTTCCGTCTTCTCGCTTGTTTTTAAGTAGAAAATGACGAACGAAATTAAATTAGTTGCATTGCGAGTCAGAGGGAACCGGAGGTGATAAGCATCGCTGATCAAAGATAAAAATAAATAAAATAAAATTTAAGTGTATCGTTACAAGGTGATGAAAACCAATCTTGTCTAATTACTTTAAATATGCCTTTTAATACATCATTAGTAGAAGGTTAGCTTTGCAGAAACTTCAAGACACTCCAGAGCAAGAAGTTACTCAAAATATGACAGACAAAGTCCAATGCCATATTTTAAAGGTATTTGCCAGTTTCTGGGAACTGACTCCGAGGGCACAGACTTCTGAAGGTCCATAACATATTCCAGAAGTATTCACACAATATATGACACCAACTGCAAATAGGCAAAGCTGAAAATGTGTACCCAGCTGGGATTTTAACCCGGGTCTCCTGCTTTCTAGGCAGTTGCGCTGACCACTACACCACTGAGGAAACAGTGATCACCGCACCTGCAGGGTCTACCTAATTTTCCCTCCCATGAGACGCAAATTCCCAGCTCTACCCCAGTGGTGTCATATATTCTGTGAATATAATAGAATAACAATTTCAGGATCAAAAGTGACGTATGTTCTTCCGGAACAGACACCACATGTATATATATTCCAGAAGCTTTCAGTGTAGGTTTATTTCTTACACTCTAGTATTTTATGTGGTGGTATAATCCAGCTACATTGTCACATGCCAAGTATTTCTCTTAGCGCAGATAACCCTTTACGAAATCTAAACTGAGAAGTGAAATTCAGATTGAGTCAACGAGCATGGCCACTTCTTTAAATACTTTTCATTGACTGGAAGGAGTGATATAGGTCTGTTATTAGAGGTTGTTACTCATCTGTAGTTATATAAATATTACTACAGCATACTAAAGAATGTCAGGAAATATGACAAAGTCCTAGTTCATAAAAAAGGTACCTTAATAGAAAACCTATGAAATAAGTATAATCTATTAAAATATTCCTAGAAATACTACCATAGCAAGCAGAACTGCTTCTATTTAGTAACCTGATGAATTCTGTAATCTCATTAAGGGTTTTATTTTTCATATTAATGTTTGTTATTGGTTGCACTGTTTCATTCATGGAGGGTTGGTAATTTTTTTTTTTTTTTTTTTTTTTTTTTTTTTTTTTTTTAGCATACTAAATAATGGTAGCTTATGAACGATTTGACAATACTGTTGATAAAGAAGTTTCAGAATTTGACTACAGCTTGTTCTCTGAATTATACAGAGTGCCATTAGAGGAAATTCCAGGTTGCAATTCAACAATACAATAAGGATAATTTACAACTCACCGCAAAGCCGTACAAGCTGTGACAAGCATATGAATGTTCATTTCTGAATAAGGCTAATGGCCAATAGTTTAAGTGTATTATGTGTGTGACTTTATGTGCTGGTCACAGCTCATCATATTGTCGTGAGTTGTGAACTATCCTTATGATATTGTTATACAGACATCCTCTATTCCTATAAACAAATTGCATAAGTTAGTCACATTTTATCTTTACTTCATATTCATTCTACATACTGTTGCTTTTTCACAAGAAAACAAGATTCAAGATGTTGACAAGAATATGTATAAGGAAGAGTTAAATTTTTTATAGTTTATTAATTTTTCCAAGTATTGTTTCTATAATTGTTTTATATTAGTATAAGATGTTACTGTTAACATTTGACTACACTGGGTCCTGTAGGGAATTTTGTTGTGGAAAATAACACAGCTAGATGTTGGCAACCAGCCACTTCCTCTTCCTTATTATTAGTTATGCAGGAATTTATCAGTTTGTATCAATCAAGAGCCGGCCACGGTGGCCGAGGGGACTGCGGAACTCCAGTCACAGTCTGCACGGGGTTTGAACCTCCCCTAGGGCATGGATGTTTGTGCCGTCTCTAGCATAAGGTAGTTCATAAATAGTTTGTAAGTTTAGGGACTGATGACCCCGCAGTTAAGTCCCTTAAGCTTAAAAACAACAAACAACAACAAATCAGTCAAGATGAATTTGTTCTATTCCAGTAATTTTCACATGATGTTTTGGTGTACACACATATGCTGAAATGCCAACCTCCTTTTATTTCCATGAATGGAAATGTTAGTTTTTTAATTTTTTTTTAATTTTTTTTAGTATGAACACATGTTAGGCCAGTACCTTAAGTTTCATCACCACCAGATTTAGCTACATAACATCTCACTTTATGTAGATCGTCTAGTGTTTATAAGAGAATAAAGGTTGAGTTTCTATCTATTTGCTCCAGTGTTAAATAGTGACGTATAACAAGATGCTATACTGATTTAGTTTCACTTCTGATGATACATACTTTGATTTATTTTTATACCAGTACTGTTCGTTTTTCTTAATTTTGCTCTTGTACTATTGTGTCTAGCCTTATATACTGGTAAAAACTTTATACAAAATGTAATTAAGAGGAGAAAAAAATCAAAGTTGGCTGTGCTTTATTTCGTTATGAGTGAATGTTCTCATGAATGAATGAGGTTTGTTTAATTTACAATATTATTTGCCCAAATGTCCTTAATTTCCTCCAGATAGTTTTTGTTTGTCGGTGGTATAAGGACATGGACTTTCATTAGTGTCTGCATAAAAACTTCCTATAACAAAAGCTACCTAATGTCTGTTGTTGTTTTGGGACTTTTAAGGGGACTAAATAGAAGGGTCATCAGTCTCCTGTTCCTAATTGAGACACAACAGCAAAAGACTGAACTCAGCACCTAAAGGAGAAACTATCTGTACAGTAACTTATTTTTCAAACCATTACAAAGTTGATTCATTCCATGCTAATTACTGCTTCCTATTTAGCGTTTGAACTTACCCAATGAAGATTATGAAAAACGCTGTAGGTAACTGCCTCCTTGCAGTGAAAAAACCAAATCGATAAGCAAAGACTGCAAATAGTTTGGAAGGTTGTCATTTTCTGTAAGAGTTTTTTCTTTTTCTGTGTCTATGTGCGTCTTCGAAACATAATTCCAACAGACATTCGTATAACAGCTTACAATGAAGTGGTCGAAATTCTTGCTAAAGAAGCAACAAAATCCGGAATTTTCATCGCCCTTAAACTTTCTCCTTCTGAATTATATCGCCTGGCCATGCAGAATGCTTTTCAAGAATGGCAAGAAGATTAGAATCTATCTCAGTCCTTCAGGGGACAACATTATGCCTGTGTTCAGCCTATAATTCCACGAAGACCTCGGTTCCATGACGTTCGCTTATCGCGATGGCTGATAACTACTGTATGCCGTATGCGATTCAACCATGGAAGTTTTCCGACACAACTCCATTGTATTGGAATCACTCCAACCCCATTCTGTGACTGTACAAGCACTAAAGAAGGTGACATCAATCATATACTTTTGAACTGCTCAAAATGGGAGACGCACAGACAGTCGTTTTTGCATCAACTACACCGTTTGCAAGTAGAGCTTCCTATGAGTAATCCGGCATTTACTACACAGTTTTCTAAATTCTTGCAAGCTGCCAAGATATGCGTGTAGTGATAAAATTGTACTGTTATCCATCATTTTATGATATTACAATTTACCATAATTGTATGTTCAAATGTTTGTTAAGCTTATGGGACTTAACTACAGGGTCATCAGTCCCTAAACTTACAAACTACTTATCAACTACCTTATACTAAGGACGGCACAAATATCCATGCCCGAGGGGGGATTCGAACCCTCGACCGTAGTGGCCTTGCAGACCGTGACTGGAGCGCCTCAGTCCCCTCGGCCACCGCGGCCGGCATTAATTGTATGAATATTTCGATTGGGCTTAGAGCAACTTTATATCTAGTGATTCTGTTCGCTTCATTTCCTGCCATCTGGTGGCACAAGAACAATTGTTTGTATAAAACTACCTTGTAACATTTGCACGTCGCATAATGGACACATTTGTTAAATTAATTACATGTATTCCTTTTATGTTTGTGACTTCACAATTTTTTAGTCACTATATTGTACATAGATAGTTCTCCTATCAAAATGACAACCAGATGAAAATAATTTACTTCTAAGCGTAATGATGATCAAAATGCATTTACGGTTAATTATGTTACTCCATTATAAGAATGTACTGAATGTGAAATATATGTATTAAGCTGGCTAATTGGCCGTCAGCTGCCCAAGGCCAAATAAAATTTAAAAAATAGAGAGTGATCACTGGGTCTCAGTTATCTTAACTCACTGATAACGGCGCTTCTATCGCACAAATAATTTGAACCTTGGGCCGGCCGCCATTATAGAGTCAAGCATGAGACAAATACAAGTTTTGTTAGGAGATAAATCGAGTATTATATAGCAACTGCGAAATATGTACTGCCGGCCGCGGTGGCCGAGGGGACTGAGGCTCTTCAGTCACGGTCTGCACGGCCACTACGGTCGGGGGTTCGAATCCCCCCTCGGGCATGGATATTTGTGCCGTCCTTAGTTGTAGGTAGTTCATAAGTAGTTTGTAAGTTTAGGGACTGATGACCCCGTAGTTAAGTCCCTTAAGCTTAACAAACATTTGAACATTTTTTTTTTTTGAAATATGTACTCAGCTGGTAGTCATGTCTGTACTGTTTGACTGTTGCAGAATACATGAAGCACGTTGGTGGAGAGCTAGCAGCGTTTAACTGCACAACTCGGTTTAAGAAAGGAACAAAAAGTTTCATTTTCAGAAGGTGTAAAATAACTATTTGGGCAAATTATTAGCTTAACTGCAGTTCGAATGTTTGTTTATGAAATTAATATCAGCAATTTGTAAGACAGAATTTAAAGGTTGTATCACAGTGTAACATATACATTCACAACACACCCATTCACGGGCGGATTCAGGGGGAGGATACAGGGGCACGTGCCCCCCAACCCCTAGACGGCCCGACGAAAAATGAGAATGAGAGAAAGAAGGAAGATAGAGAGAGAGAGGGGGGGAAGAGAGAGAGGGGGGGGGGGGAAGAGAGAAAGAAAGAGAGAGAGAGAGAGAGAGAGAGAGAGAGAGAGAGAGAGAGAGAGATAGAGAGATTCGAAGGGAGGAAGGGAAAGAATCTCAGCATAAAAATAATTAACTTTTACTTACAGGCAGCATGTAAGTGTGAGTTTAAAAATGCAAAATCCCTATAATTAACATAACGTAATTTAACTTTGTGTTATGCTTCCATTTAATTGCTCTTTTCTGTCAGTAATTTACTACACAAATAAATAAATGTTGTTTATTGTTTCGTCTATGTGAAAAAGCTGTGAATTTCAAGGGCTGTGTTCAGGCTGGTGCATTCAGGTGTTTTCGGTAAGCGGTTCATCTCTCTGGATTCTTTTCCATGACACTAAGAGGTATTACTGCCACCCATTATAAACAGTTTTATTTGAAGTTACTTCCAGTTATTGGATAAAATTAGAAATTTCAATGTTAATTTTCCACACATCGGATACAAAGGATTTTCATGGTGGTAGAAATTCTTCTTGAAACACTGTCAAATATAATTTTCAGAATGAAATTTTCACTCTGGCAGATTAAAATTGTGTGCTGGAAGTGAGATTAGAACCTGCGACCTTTGCCTTCCGCAGGCAAGTGCTCTACCGTCTGAGCTATCCTGACACACTTCACAGGCGTCCTCACTTTACTCCAGCCAGTACCTCGCCTCCTACTTTCGAAACTTCACAGGAGTCCTCCTGCGAACCTTGCAGAACTAGGACTCCTGGAAGAAAGGATGTGTTGGAGACATGGCTTAGCGCCAGTCTAAGGGACGTTTGCTGAATGAGGAGTGCTAGTTCTGAAAGATTCACTGAAGAACATCTGTGAAGCTTAGAAAGTAGGAGGCGAGGTACTGGCAGAAGTAAAGTTGTGTGGATGTACTGTGAAGCATGCCGGAATAGCTCAGAACAATATTCTTTCATTTACTTCTCTGCTTAAGAGGTGATACGCCAATTATTTATTTACATTAATAAACAACTTTAATTATGTGCAAATACATAAAGCAATTACATTCTAATTTTATTTTCCCTTAGGGCAGAATTTAGCAAGAACAGTTTATTTTCAATGTGGCAGCTTTTTTCCTACTGCTCACCTTCAAGGACGATCGTTTTTGTTTAGCCGGCCGCGGTGGCCGAGGTGACTGAGGCGCTCCAGTCACGGTCTGCACGGCCACTACGTTCGGGGGTTCGAATCCCCCCTCGGGCATGGATATTTGTGCCGTCCTTAGTGTTAGCTAGTTCATAAGTAGTTTGTAAGTTTAGGGACTGATGACCCCGTAGTTAAGTCCCATAAGCTTAACAAACATTTGAACATTTTTGTTTTTGTTTAAAATCAGTATAATGGTGCACTTCATTTTTATCATTTATTTCGAAGAAAGCCACAGAAGCTCGCCGATGAAGGCACAATTTGGAGAGCGTAAGGAAGGGCTGTGAGGGGGAAAAGGGAGGCACTAAAATATAAAATTAAAAAAAAAAAATAATAAAGATGGTAGAGCACTTGCTCATGAAAGGCAAAGATCCCAGGTTCGAAGTTCGAATCCTGTTTCTGGCAGACAATTTTAATCTGCCAGGAAGTTTCAAGTATAATTTTGTTGATCACGAAAGCTTTCTTGAAAACTTATCTCGTTTTGCTTAGCAACTTTACAAAGCATGAAGAAGAAATTGATTCAGTACAACGCAAATACAAGAAATCTGATTTTAGGTTTTGAGGGAATATCAAACATAGTGTGATATATTTACTGGCTGTTTGGGCGACCCTTTAGGATACGCTGTTTTTTCAATGTCTGCATTGTTTAGTAATGGCACAGCTACTCCGGATACTCTGCTGTTCGTCCACGAAAAGTTGACGATTCGTGCGGTGGCTGTTGATAGCAGCACGAGGTATGTACCATGGCTGCTGGGGGGGAGGGGGGGGGCGATCATCAGCGAGCAGAAGGCATCGTCACAGAGTTGGAAATGTTACCTGTAACAATGTATACAGTAATATTTTGACGTCTGGAGCAGCGTAATGTTGGCAGCATTCCGAAATAAATGGATGTCCATCAAGTAGTGCAGATGTTTTCTGTTGCTGGCATCACCAGATAAAATAATCATCATCTCATTTTCGATGCACTACTAGTTTCGGCGCACTATGGCGTCATTCTCAAGTTCCTATGATTACAAAAAATATTACAATATTCAACCACATTGAAGAGTGAAAAATATAATAATTTACCACAAAATGTAGTTCCATTAGCTGGTGGTAGTACACAGTTCTGCTGTGTCGGCAAAGCGGCGATCGCACCAGCCTGGGCGTTCTCTGTCCTCTCCCCCCAGTGTCGTGTCTACCGAGCACAGCCTGCCCGCTCCGAGCATCCATACTCTAACTAGCCTAGCCTGAGCGTGGCACACTCGGCCGAATAAGAGCGAGCGAAATCCCCAACACCCAGAACTCCAGTGCGCTGTATACCGCCTGAGCTGTATCGTTTGGCGACATCATCGAGGTGACAGCGCCGCGACACAGGTTCTGAACCAGGCGGCCGCCAGGTAGCCAACCCTACCGTCGACGTTAAGGTCTTTCAGGACCGCTCCTGCCCGCACGTTCCACGCGAGAGCTGTACTCGTGGATGGGTGATGACCGCTAGCCAGTGACGTCACTCGGCGCCACTCCGTCTTCGAGAGGCGGTGTGTCATCGCTTGCTACTCACCTGGGGCTGACTGCAACATTCTGCAGATAGGAGCTGCCGGCTGCGGAAGTGTCTTCCATGATTTCTTTGACCTGGCTGAGTAGATATTTCTTTATCGAGCGCTTTTGACCTTCGACTTGCCTCCCGCTTTTGCCTCATATATTTTGATTTTTTTTCGCGCAGCGTGGGTTATTCTACATCTACATAGATACTCTGCAAATCACATTTAAGTGCCTGGCAGAGGGTTCATTAACCACTTTCATAACTTTTCTCTATCGTTCCATTCTCTACTAGCGCGCGGGAAGAAAGAACACCTAAATCGTTCCGTTTTAGATCTGATTTCTCTTATTTTATTGGGATGGTCATTTCTCCCTAAGTAGGTGGGCGCTAGCAAAATATTTTCACATTCAGAAGTAAAAGTCGTTGATTGAAACTTCGCAAACAGATCTCGCCGCAATGAATAACGTCTTTCTTTTAATGATTTCCACCCCAATTCGTGCAACATTTCCGTGACGCTTCCCCCCCCCCCCCCTAACGTGATAAAACAAAACGAGCTGCCCTTCTCTGAATCTTCTCAATGTCTTCCGTCAGTCCCACCTGGTGAGGGTCCCACAAGGGGCAACAGTACTCCAGGAGAGGACGCTCAAGTGTGATGTAGCCAGTCTCTTTGGTTGAGCTGTTGGATCTTCTGGATCTTCGAAGTGTTCTGCCAATGAAACGTAACCTTTCGTTCGCCTTCCCCACAATGTGTTATCTCCAGTCAAAGTTGTTCCTAATCGTAGCTCCTAGGTATTTGGTAGAATTTACGACCTTAGGGTTTGACTGATTTATCGCGTAATTGAAGTTCAGCGGATTTCTTTTAGTGGTCATGTGTATTACTTCACACTTTTCTTTATTTAGTGTCAATTGTCAATTTTCGCACCATGTAGAAATTTTGTCTAAATCGCTTTGCAGTTGCTTTTAATCCTCTTTTGACTTCGCTAACCGATAAACGACAGCATCATCCGCCAACAGTCTATTCAGATTGTCTCCTAAATAGTTTATAAACACAAGGAAGAGTAGGAGACCTATAACGCTTCCCTGGGGAACGCCAGATATCACTTCTGTTTTACTCGATGACTTATCGTCAATTACAACGAACTGTGTCCTTTCTAATAGAAAATCGTGAATCCAATCGCACAATTGAGGAGATATTCCATAAGCACGCAATTTCATAAGAAGCCGCTTGTGGCGTACAGTGCCCAAAGCCTTCCGGAAATCCAGAAATATGGAATCGATTTGGGATCCCTTGTCGATTGCACTTAACACTTCATGTGAATAAAGGGCAAGCTGTGTTTCGCAAGAGCGATACTTTCTTAATCCTTGTTGACTATTGGTTAATAGGTCGTTCTCTTCGAGGTAGTTCATAATATCCGAACAAAGTATATGTTCCAATATCCTACTGCAAATCGACGTCAATGAGTTTGGTCTGTAATTTTGGGGATCACTCCTATTGCCTTTCTTGTATATTGGAGTAACTTGGGCAACTTTCCGGTCTTTGGGTACGGATCTTTCGCTGAGTGATCGGTTGTAAATTATAGCTAAGTACGGAGCTATTGCATCAGCATACTCTGAGAGGAGTTTCATTATGTTTTCCTTGCAGCTATGGGATTCGCGTGCGATTTGTGCGATAAGCAATTTACTGCACGAAAGAACTTGTATGGCATATGAGAGCTGTCCATGATGTGGTCCTGAACATCATAACCACCCTTTCCACAGTCAAATGTCCATAGGGCGATTGTAGTTTTTTTTTGTACTTTCGGGATGCTGTTCCGTGTACGGAAGTTCGGGAGGTGGCCCGTGGCTAGCAAGGATTGTGGACAAGATCTGCAACTGAAAGAAGTGATTAGTTCACATATACTTTTATTACGAATGATATAAATACTCAACTTGTATGTGTGCTTGCTGATGCAAGGTCCTATCTAATAAATAGTTCTGCAATGATCTATTCCATCAGTCACTAGTAGTGTTCCGGGTTGTGCTAACGTAGACGGCTGGCTCGCTGTAGACGATCTCTGCTATACTGACGTACTGTTCCGTTGACTCGTTGACTGAACTGTCCTCCGCTATACTGTCGTCGTGGCTGTGGTGCGCCTGCATATCTTGACGAGCCCTCTTCTTCTGACTGGCCGGTGCACGAAGCAAAGCAAAGAGGTAATGAGACATAGCAGATGAAGTATTGTGGGGCGACTTATCGCCTCTTCTTCCCCGCCGTCGCTGTGGCGAATGGCGACGCCACAACAATTTGTCCAATAAGAATTTGAGAGTACATGTGCAGGAGGAGCACGTGGCCGTAATAGAATAGAGAAAGTCACGGGAGGGTAAGTGTGCAACTGCATAGTTCACGTGTCTAGACCAGAGCTTTCTAAACTGGGTGTCGCGACACCCTGGGATGCCGGCCGCGGTGGTCTAGGGGACTGAGGCGCTCCAGTCACGGTCTGCACGGCCACTACGGTCGGGGTTCGAATCCCCCCTCGGGCATGGATATTTGTGTCGTCCTAGTTCGTAAAGTGGTTCATAAGTATGAAACTTCCTGGCAGATTAAAATTGTGTGCCGGAACCGGGACTCGAACCTGGGACCTTTGCCTTTCGCGGGCACGCGCACTACCGACTGTGCTATCCCGACACGACTCACGATGCCGCCTCACAACTTTACTTCCGCCAGTACCTCGCCTCCTACTTTCCAAACTTCACAGAAGCTCTCCTGCAAACACCCAAGACCAGCACTCCTGGAAGAAAGGATATGGTTGAGACATGGCTTAGCCACAGCCTAAAGGGATGTTTCCAAAATGAAACTTCACTCTGCAGCGGAGTGTGCGCTGATATGAAACTTCCTGGCAGATTAAAATTGTGAGCCGGAACCGGGACTCGAACCTGGGACCTTTGCCTTTCGCGGGCAAGCGCACTACCGACTGTGCTATCCCGACACGACTCACGATGCCGCCTCACAATTTTACTTCCGCCAGTACCTCGCCTCCTACTTTCCACACTTAGGCTGTGGCTAAGCCATGTCTCCACCATATCCTTTCTTCCAGGAGTGCTGGTCTTGCGTGTTTGCAGGAGAGCTTCTGTGAAGTTTGGAAAGTAGGAGGCGAGGTACTGGCGGAAGTAAAGTTGTGAGGCGACATCGTGAGTCGTGTCGGGATACCACAGTCGGTAGTGCGCTTGCCCGCGAAAGGCAAAGGTTCCAGGTTCGAGTCCCGGTTCCGGCACACAATTTTAATCTGCCGGGAAGTTTCATATCAGCGCACACTCCGCTGCAGAGTGAAGTTACATTCTAGTTCATAAGTAGTTTGTAAGTTTAGGGACTGATGACCCCGTAGTCAAGTCCCATAAGCTATAGAAACATTTGAAACACCCTGGGATGTCGCGATACTAACAAATTTAGACTCTAAACAAACAAAAAGCTTACCATAAAATAACACAAAAATCCTTCTCTTTATACTACCCTGAAGACTCGCCTGCAGCTAATCATCCTCCTCTTCATTCATTGCACCACAGATCACGTATTAAAGGAATGATCGGTCACTCGATTATACGGACCTCAGTTATAGGGATTCGCGATTATCTGGATTGTCAACCGCGAGTAAGTATTTTTGTTGTCTGATCCAAGCATGTACAACATTACCCGCTGGAACTACCCACGCCGCGGCGGAGCGGCCGAGCGCGTTGAGGCGCTATGCTGCAATGCGCGAGGCCGTTCCCCGTCGGGGGATCGAATGCCCCCTCGGGCATGGCTGTTTGTGCTGTCTTTAATATAACGTAGTTCATAAGTAGTTTGTAAGTGTAGGGACTGATGACCACGCAGTTAAGTCCCATAAGCTTAACAGACATTTGAACATTTTTAACATGAGATTCTGTATGTAAAAATTGAACCAAAATAACACTATAGTTGTTCGTAGTTTTTGGAGGCCTTCATAAGATTCCACTCTGGCGCCACTGACCAGCTAAGCGGTGGGTCGCGTAATGTGCTCCTAACTTTAGTATAGCAGTAAGTAGTAACAATTTGAACTACCCACCGCATCCCACACCATCTGTTCAAATGTTCAAATGTTTGTAGAGGCTATGGGACTTAACTACGGGGACATCAGTCCCTAAACTTACAAACTACTTATGAACTACTTACAACTAAGGACGGCACAAATATCCATGCCCGAGGGGGGATTCGAACCCCCGACCGTAGTGGCCGTGCAGACCGTGACTGGAGCGCCTCAGTCCCCTCGGCCACCGCGGCCGGCACACCATCTTTGTTCCAGGCGTTGCATTACTGTTTCAGTTAGACAGCGAGCATTTATTTATTATTAGGCTTAGACAGCGAATGTTTCATCGTTAATTGAGTTAGGCCGTTGCCAGTGTCAATGCGTAAGAGGATTTCAGTTTCGTTTACAAACTACATTTAAGCTATACTTTATTTCGCCCCCCCCCCCCCGCTAGAACTACCTAAATTCTACCATATGTATTTATAATAGGAAAGGGTGTCGAGCAAAACTGGAAGCTATAAAAGGGTGTCGCCATGAGGGAAAGTTTGGAAAGCACTGGTCTAGACATACCTAAGTCATGCCATTAGGGAAAAGCCCTAACGAACAGACCACCCAACCGACGTTCATGCCGCACGGGCAGCGTTAGGGCAGGCACCGCGCCAAAAAATAGAGGTCGGCTGTGCATCGTAAACATCTACCGACCAGGAAAAGGCGAAACTCGATGTCTAAGATATAAAAACGTACTATATTTTGCAGATGTCGCTGTCACCGGAGGCACACATACCGAGATGCCTCCGCCGACTGCTGATTGGCCGCAGTTATCTATATCTGGAGGAGCCACTGAAGCTGACACCGAGTTTGTTAAGAGTAATGCCCAGAGTCGCCACCCCCTCCAGGACTGTTTGCTGCCGAACTGCACTTGCGCATTGGACTGTTATTCGTGTGCTCGCCTGGATCGTGTTGGCACTGTCTAGACTTCAACTTTCAACTTGCCCACGGAGAGGTATACCTGGTAACGACTTGAACGTACAAAGAGTCCACATGGATATCTGATTTTAGAATTACTTTATATTTATGGTACGTGAAGTTCAGAACTTACATAACAATCAGCCAGAGACATTCGTCGAAACTGTCGAATTCACGAGAAAATCGACTTTGAAGTTTTGCAAGTACACGTAAATACCAATAATAACAGTTGACCATCTGTCCGTGTAGCGTAGCTGGTAACGTTCTGGCACGCTCTAACATACAGCTTCTGTGCTTCGAATCCCGCAGCGACAAATATTTTTTCGTTGTTTTCGAAATCAGTTAATACAACATTTTGGAATCTCTGATTCCAAGAGTTCTGTCAGTTTTTAGGTGTATGTAGACGAGCTGAACACCTTGTCACATAAAACGATGGTAGAGTAGGTTAGCTGCTTGGAAAGCCATTAGTAGCTATGGAGATGACAGCGTAGTAGTTTTTCACGACATGAACAATCAACTACTATCATTGTCAACTAATAGTGAAGCCAATACTTAAAACAAATGTTTTCTGATTGAAACCATCATGATTATCAAACATTAATAAAATGTAGAAAACTACGAATAAACACAAATATCTGCATTTATCGTAAAAACTGCCATTAGATATTAAAATTGTGTGACTATTCGAACAACGCAACAACAAAAAACGTTGGTCACTACAGGATTCGATTAAGCGACTCTAAGGTTGTAAGGCCAGAACGCTACCACCTAAGCTGCACCGACAGATGCTTAGTGTTATAATTATTAGTACTTACGTCTACTTGAAAAACTTCAAAGTCGATTTTCTCGAGAACTTTTTTGAGTTGCGTCGAATGGCTGTGGCTGATTGTTAATGTTCAAGCGTTCAAGTGTTTTTAGAGCTTATGGGAGTTAACTAAGGGGTCATCAGTCCCTAAACTTACAAACTACTTATGAACTAACTAATACTAAAGACGGCACAAATATCCATGCCCGAGGGGGGATTCGAACCCCTGACCGTAGCGGCCATGCAGGCTGTGACTGGCCCGCCGCAGACCACTCGGCCACTGCGGCCGGCGGCTGATTGTTATTTATCTTCTGAACTTCACGTACCATAAATATAAAAAATTCTAAAATCCGATACCCACGTGGTCTCCTTGATGCTATCGGGCTGCTGTGAAATGAAGTAGATTATTTTGCGCCTTCAAGAAATGGACCTTACCAGTTTTTCGTTAACTCTGAACTATGATCTTCATCAAAACTTTGTACGTTGTGTTAATAAACTGTCTTATAGAAAGTTTAGTGCTGAATTAGTAACAACACTTAATAATGTAAATGTAAAATTATGGGTAATTGTAAAGCAGTTTTGACGCCAAAACAGCTTCTAACATGTTTTACCGGAAATGTGCGCACATAAAAGAAAAATACGGACGTTTCTTTGTGTTTTCAAGTGTAATTTGTGTTCGTTACACACTTATAAAGCCGTAGGCTATATTTGATGAGTTATCGTACTTCCGATTTATTCTCACCAAGCATGTAACTAAGATGAATTGTACTTAAAAGCAAGTACATTTGTCCGTATTTTCATTTTATGTGCGCACGGATCTGGCAAAATACGCTACGAAGCTGTATTAGTGTCAAAACTGTGCAGTACACTAGTGATGGCTGGCGTATTGCAAACCCAGTAATCGCAACTGTACAATAACAGATTTTCGGGATTCTGAACGTTGTGCAGTCTGAGTCCACGATTGGTTCTTGACAGGAGTTAAAGGCTGCCAATGAGGAGTCACGTTATGGTGACCAATAACATTGTGTGTTTGACGTCTAGTAAATTTGGCGTCAGTTTTAAAGTTTGTTCTGGCGTTTGTGCGCAGCGTTTTTGGCAACGTAATTGATATTTCATTTATAATCCGAAGTAATTGAGTTTTTTACCGGTTTTTATGATATATGTGAGGTGCCGACCCTTTGCCTGTATTATTTACGACGATAATTAATTTAGTCACCGGATAAGGGTACATCAACAACCTGTTAGCCTAAAGCAGGAATTATTTATTTCTTGGTGAAGAGAAAAGGTGCATGCTCTTTCAAAACAAATTGACAGAGAATGAGGCGGAATAATCTTTTGTGTCCACCAGGAAATAAATAAATAATGCTGTTCCTGCACTATGGTTGACAGGTTCGTGTAGTATCCTTGTCCGGTGAGTGTATTAATTATCCTTATAAGTACTGCATGTTTATAAACCAGAAAGACTAAAGCTATTTCTTATTTTGGGGTAACTCTTCAAGTCAGTCAAAAGTCTTCAGAGTCCAAAAACGTGTAATACGTATTATTTGTGGAGTAAATTCACGGACGTCTTGTAGAAGCCTCTTCAAAGAACTGGGTATATTAACTACTGCCTCTCAGTATATTTATTCCTTAATGAAATTTGTCATAAATAATATATCCCTTTTCCCAACAAACAGCTCAGTTCATACATACAATACTAGAAATAAAAATGATCTACACAAGGATTTAAAAGCACTTACTTTAGTTCAAAAAGGGGTCCACTACTCAGGAACACACATTTTCAATAATTTACCATCAAGTATAAAAAAGTTAGCTACAAATAAAGATCAGTTTAAGAGGAACCTAAAAGACTTTCTAGTGGCCAACTCCTTCTACTCCATTAGTGAATTTCTAAATTGTACCAAATGATGCATGCACTCATACTATATTAGTATTATTATATTATCAGCTATATATATATATATAAAAAAAAAAAAACTTAAAAAATTATGTATCTGTATTTATATTATAAGTGTATGTATTTATATTATTAGTATTATTTGTTATTCAACTTGTAAATTTTGTTTCTTGACATGTTCCACATCCACGAGGATCCCCTCAATATGGATCTACGGAACAAATAAATAATCTAATCTCTATTGGCCGCCCGAACGCGACTCCTGATTGGCCGCCTTCACCTCCCATCATCTATCGCGCCATTGCCAACGTCTGCAAATCAAGCACCAGTGGCGGACTCAAAAACTGCACTTAAACCCGTTTCACAGATAATTAACTACATTTTCAGTTGTGGTATGTGGAATTTCTATTGTATTATAGAATAGTATCCATCCACTAGGTAATGTAATTTGCAAAATAGATAGTTTGTGCATTTGATTTCCAAACAAAAACAATGTATTACATATTATGTAAGGCCCTAAATGTAAGGATCTTCGTGTGTTCGTTCCACTTAGTGGTGATATTCATCCTCAGATGTAAAATCTATGTTTTAATTTGGTACTATCGTCCATCTTTGACCTAAAATTTGAGGTCCTTAAAAATATAGAATGTTAAAAATATTCTTATTCCTAGTAGTAAACATCTAGATTTTAATGTTTTTCATGAAGAGCTGCGGTGTTTGTCCTTTAAGTGGCTGGTTATCAGCTGACAACATTATTTCCCCCATGGTTAAGAAGTCACCGAGCTATATTAATAATGTATTGGTCTTAATTTGCACTAAACTACTCACATAACTTTTTGTTCCAGATTTCTTTAAATGGAAGACCGAGGAAGAGGAAAAGACCAAGAGTTACATTGTCCATCACTGTGGTGCCAGGCTTATAAATAATGGCGGCAGAGAGTACAGGTTTCTGTGCAATAGAACACGCAAATTTTCTTCACGGTCTGAAGGGAATCTCCCACTTAAATCACAGGGGAATGCCAAGATGAGAACCCACTGTACCACTGAAACTGAGGTTTGCCAGAACAGAAATGGAATGAGCGAAGTTGTTTACTTCACTACACATTTTGGCCACATACAACATTTTGAATTCCTGAAAATACCTCTTGCTGAGAGATATGCGATAGCTGGTGAGTTTGTGCTTACATATTATTACAGTCACGTAGGGATGACTTTGGGCTGAGAAAAGCTCTTTTTGTTAACGTCACTGTAATTATTGCACGAAAATTTTTGTTAATGTTCCTATGTCCATTAGAAAGTATATGGAATTATCACATTGTTCATTATTAAAAAAATTGCTCATGTCACTTTTAGACTGAGCCCAAAAGTGACATAAAGTCACCCCACCATTTGGTGTGACTTTGGGTAGGCATGTATTTTTTGTGCTTATTTACGGTATAGCTTAGCTGTGGTTTCTTTCTTTTTTAGGTGGGGGGCGAGGCCTTGTTTGAAAGCACCGAATTTGTAGATTCTTTTGATATTCTTCCCATTTTTTTTTTTGCAACTCTTAAGAATTAATGCTGTCCGAAAACTTACGAAATACCACCTCTGCGGCCAAACTTTATAAGAATTATTGAATTTTTTTTTTCACACTAGAAAATATGCATCTGTCCATACCACCGTCATTCAGGGATTTTGTGGCAAATAGTTTCAAGGTAAAAAATCACAAAATAGTAATTCATTTGATACAAACTGCGAGACAGCATAAAAACTTTTAAAAACAATTTGAAAAAATTCGCAAGGCCATTAAATGTTCTGTGGGTTAGGAGGTATTCGCAGACTTTTACTGGATGTTTACGTCTGCATCAAATAAGAGGGTTGTAATAACAACCCTCAGTATCTGAAATTGGGTTCTGGTAGAACCTTAGTGAAATTTGTAAAATGAACAATACTTCCGTCACTTTCATACCATGTAAAGTAGGCCTGTCCCCACTGTTGGTGCAATTCCTTCTTCATCCAATATAGTGTTTCCTTGTTTCTTATTATTTCTTCTAGTTCTAGGATTCAGAAGTTGGATTAATATTCCCTTCAGTTATGTTCAAGGCAAACATTTTTGAGAATAGCTGAAAGTCACCCCATCATTTTTAAATTTGATTTTTTTCCCTACCTGAGAGTGTTCCACGTGGCTGTAACTGTGTGCCTGTAAACAGCTGAAAAGAGCACCTATTTGGAAGCTTGACCAGTTTTTAAAAATAAATTTTTGATGTCCTACTGTTGTTATTTACTCTTAAGTTGTTTAACCCAGTAAGTAACTGTATTAGTAATTAAAAAAATCTTTTGCAGGAAGGACTGCTGAAAGAGTAAGTTTCCAGAGGAGTTTGGTCGATGTGAGGGATAATATACATTCATCTGAGGTGAAAAGGTTAAATTTATTGACACGGCAAGACCTTCGCAATGTTAGAAGGGACTTTGCCCTTGGTGACAGCTAGTACCACAGAATCAATGAAATGAATGTTAAAATGTGTACTAATGAAATGAGATAGTGTGTTCTTCTGTCCAAGAGAGAAGGCGAAGATGTGACTAATTTTCAGAAGACAGACTTTGTTAGTTTTAATGAGTGATGCCTCAGTGTGATTGGCTGCATAGATTTGGAAGTACTGTTTGTGTGGATTCTAAATACAACACAAATATGTATAAATTATTATTAACTACATTGTTAAAATTGATGACTTTGGCATTCTGTATAACAAATAGACACAAGTGCCATGATAAATTTTTTTCAGAGCTGTCACAGATAAAGAAGGTGTTATTAAAGCATCTACATTCATGTCTGATGACACAAACACCTTCCGCAGTGCATGGTCCTGTGATATGGGCAACTCAACGAACAATTTTCTTGGCATGTGGACCGAAACTGGCGCAACAACTTGGAAAACGTGTATGGCCTAGGAAAAACAAATAGTTGTGTACAATGGTTTGCGAATACTACTCGAAGAAGCAAATACTGAGAAAGTTATAGAGCTGTTGCAGCATTTTATTTTGAAACTTCTGGACGATGAAGATACTAGCGAGTTTGGCGAGTACTTCTTACAAAACTACTATTCTAGGCCACAGTCTTAGGCATTTATCACCGCCTGAAACTGGGAATTAATACTAATATGCATATTAACGTGACAAGCTGTTTGAAAGGGCACTGAAACTGTACAAGGGTGGTAATTCCCATTAAAAACAAATTGACCAGAGCAAGTCAAGTCTGCTAGCAGTATTGGTAGTGTTGTAATAATGGTGTTGGGTGGTGAGACGGCACACTGTTGAATAACAAATATTAATGAAGTGACAGGGAATGGTAAGTGTGAGTTGGAATGCAGATTCAGATGTCCTGTGTGTAATATTTGCATCCATATATATTCAGCTTTTCATGCCCAGATAATTTGAGCCACTTCAACATTTGCAAATACATACATACAGTGTGTATGAAGTAGAACTGCAATGATGTAACGCAGCAAGCAGAAGTAATTGTGGATGAAGAAGCTTCGGTTATTTTGTGTGCATTTAAGACATCGAATGAGGAACCTGTGTGTAATGTGGAGGTCACGAGAATACAGGGAACAATACAGGCAGTAATAGCTCATGTCCGTAGGGGTGAGTGTGGAGTAGATGTTTTACACCCTGTGGAAGAGACCTCATAGAGACTGCTGTCACTGTGAATCAAAGAGTATTGTTCCAAGGGGCTCCAGCAATAAAGTTTATTGTTCAGCGAATGTATGTTAAACAGAAAAAGCGGTAGCAGTGCAAGCTTAAGAAACCAACAGAAGCTGATAAATTTCAAACTGTCGAACAGCTCGTGCAAATATGCTCTGAAGAGGCATATGTGCATGAACTTGGTATAGATGACAAATACTGAAAAGATAAATGCATCAAACATGGCATCACTATGGTGATGTAGAAATAAATAGACCTACTTCATTATTCAGGTAAGTGTTAAATTTTCTGTGAATCTGTTGATAATTAATTCAATGTGCTCAGGTTTTATGGCTCACTGGTGATTTTGTGTTTGTTGCACACAAATGTCTTCAAATGTTGTTAGATGCCATTTGAAACAATAATTTTACAACTAAAAGTGGATATTGCCTTCACTGTCTATGATGAAGAAAACACTGAACACCTACAAAACCTTTGTTAACTCAATCTTAATGGCATCAGATGTCTCAAAGGTAGCAAGACATTTTTAATTCATCTGTGAACAAAGTTCTCGCGATCTCCAGTTTGTAAACTGTAACACTATTAATTCTCAACAGAGGTTGATAATGTGGTTGGATCTGTCTATAATTTTTTACACAGTTCAGATTTCTACTGTTAGAATTATTTTCATTATACCAATGAAATTAATGTATTCCTCTTCCAGGTTAGTTTGCTTTGAGATGTTACTCAACTGATTTGATGCCTTTTTCAATTTTTAGAAAATGATTTATTTAGTGTGAAATTATTGTCAAACTGAGGTATGAAAATAATGGTTTCAAATTATTACATTGAGTGTTTCTGTCACACCTTTTGACGATGTAAACATGTATCCTGACATTTAGTTGTGCTACATTAGTAGATTGGAAGTTTTACAATTTTTTATACAAGCTTAGAATCATTTGCGATGAATTTGTTCTCAGTTCATAAGTGTTTATTGAATGCTTATTTGAACTTATATACTGAACTAAAGCTTGCAATACAGAGTTTTTTTGCAGGGGGGGGGGGAAATCAGCTTTTATTCTAAGAAATGAACTGTATGATCTGTTAGTCATGCTAGCTTGTGTAACATATTTACAGCAGAGAAATGTATGAAATACGAAGTAGCTAAAGATATTATGTCCCAAAAGATACTTTTCTTCGATCGTTTCAATATTTTGATTAACATTCATTTCTATTAAGTTGTAGTCTAATTAGTTGTATAGATTTGATAGTACTAGCTATAGCTCATTTCACTATTTGTCAAAGCAGTAACATGGTGTTCAGTTATCTGCGAACAACAATAGAGTTCTAACACACACATGAATCAAATAGTCTGAAATTGCACAATGACTCACACCTTGGACCTTTAGTGAAAGAAGCAAATCGAAGTGAGAAACCAGGACCAGGTTAAATAGTACACATCAACATAAGTGATCCTTCATCTTAGTAAAGCCGTGATCTTTGCTGGAGCCAAACAGTGTACTGTAGCATAATACTGTTCATAACGAGTGGAATAATACTGTTCATAACGAGTGGAATAATGTATAGTTTTTAAGGGGGGGGGGGGTAGGGGGGAATTTGGGATGACTTCATATGGCATCATTGGGCACGATATGTTTCCGTACCTGACAACTTTTTCAAACTGTCTACTACTAATTTAGACTTTAACAATAATTTATTAATGAAATTTTAAAATTATTTTGATTCCTTTATCTTGATATAGGCTATTATTTTTGAGTTTTGCTGTTAGTAATCTAACTTAGACATTACGAAACCATGCACATTTTGTCAATGCGTTGTAGCCTAATGATCCTCTGTTTCCTCAAAGTAATGGTAGCCAAGCTACCAATAATGAATTTCAGAAAGTCCTGTAGTGTTCTTTATAATCTTTGGTCAAATTTTTGGGCCGAGAGTAACAGATCATCATTGGGCTGGAAAGGGTTAAATGTTTGTGGAGAGGAATCAACGACGTATAGGTATTGGATACAAACATGATTTTATTCTAATAACCTGATACTAAATACAATTAAACTAACTTTGTTGGGTGTGGTAGTAGTGCCAAGAGGAAAATGCATGCCTAATGTTGGATAGCAAATAAATAGAAAAGGTGTGTACTTTAAAATTTCTGGGAATTCACATTAACCAACAACTGGAATCAAACACATTGTGTACATTACTCAGAAATTCAATTAAAATGTTTTTCCGTCCAAGGAATGGAACCAAGAATCAGTGCTAGTTTAGAGGAGGGGGGGTGGGGTGTAGCCCTGGGCCTCCAGGTGGATGGGGGCTCCCACTCTGATCATAATATTATTTATAGTACCTCTGCATATGTCCACAGATTATTATTATTATTTCTTGTGTGAAATTTCATTTTATCTGTTGCATTGTTTGGTTAATGTTATATAATTAGGTATATTCTGTTACCTGCTCAAGTGTACTCCTTTTGTCAAGTCAGTGAGCGCCTCAAATTTTTTTCTAGCCCCAGGATTCTACATCAGTTATCTGGTCCTCTCCACAATGTATTACAATAGTGTACTTTGATTATTTCCAATTAGTTGCAAACTACAGCATACGTTTTTAGAGCAAAAACAATTGAAAATTAAAAAAAAATGTCAATGATATATATTACAAGAACTGTGCTTCGTATCCTGAAGGAACGCCTGAGCATGCGAAAAACTGCGTGACGATGGGTTCCGCATGAATTGACTGAAATGCAGAAATGGATGCGTTACGACGCTGCTCAGACGCACTTGGAGCGCTATGAACGCGAAGGAGAGGCTTTATAACGCCATATAGTAACACTATATGAGACATGGGCCACATCGTACGGACCAAAACGGAAACGCCAATCCAACGAATGGCGTCATTATGGGTCACCGTGAACGTCGAAAGTGCGTCAGAGCCCCAGTATTGTGAAAGTTATGGTGATTCTCGTGAACGACTGTGATGGTAGACCGTCAGTGCACCGTATTATAGTTTTTGGAACATCACCTGCGACCTTCTTTGCGAATTAAGTGGCAAAACTTTCTGCGCAATCCACCCATCATTTTGCACGACAAAGAGCGGACGCATACAGCGCAAGCTGTGACTGTTCTGTTCGGTCGATGGAACTGTAAAGTACTACAAAAAGAAGGAAGGAAGCTTAGGGTTTAACGTCCCATCGACAGCTGGGTCATTAGAGATGGAGCTCACACAGGGATTTTTTGGTAGGAATGGGGAAGGAAATCGGCCGTGCCCTTTGAAAGGAACCAGCCCAGAATTTGCCTTGAATGATTTAGGAAAATTACGAAAAACCTAAATCAGGATGGCCGGAGTTAGATTTGAACCACAGTCCTTCCGAATTCGAGTCCAGTGTCTTACCAATGCGCCACCTCGCTCGGTTGGGAAGTACTGTACCATCCACCATACTCCCCGGACTCAAGTCCTTATGACTTTGATTTGATTCCGAAGATGACGGAACCACTTCGTGGCATTCGCTTCAGAACTGTTCCAGAGATTCGACAGGCAGTAGACCGCTCCATTCGCACCGTTTAACAGAATAGGCTCTGGTAACGGTATACTACGTTTTCCACATCGCTGGCAACGGGTTCTACACAACGCTGGTGACTACTCTGAAGGACAGTAACAGGTGCAAACATGGAACGCTTTTGTACCAGTTTTGAATAAATAGTTGCCGCTATTTAAGTTCCAACCGTGATGCATTTTCATATGCATATGCATATGGGTACATCAGTGTCATAATGTGCCTCTCGCCAAGTATATTCCAGCATACGCTTAGTGCTTTGGTACAGAAAATTGAATGTAAAAACGTGTCTTTAGTGAGGGCGTAGATTGTTTCCTTTCTCTTTGTCTTAACCTTTTCATTGTAAACCTACATCAGCATTTTGAGGACTAACATAAGCACTATCAGGTGTGTAGTATGTGATCTGTGCGCTGTTATAATTACTTTAAGCAGAGGGCTTTAGGCACCAAGTGCGCCTATATGACATTTTCTGGGAAGTGGGAATAAGACCCGAGGATATGGATACTTTTTAACAGTTTGGAGTACAATGCTCACTTTTAAGTAGCAATAATAATGTTGCTCTTCCAAATCTGCTAAAATCAGTTCTGTTATTAAAGATAATGACTTTTAAATCATTTTCTTAAAAGAAAATTACATACGAAGCTATACTTTTTCGTTCCTTCCTGACTCCAACTATGGACATCGACGATTGGCACAGTTAACTAAAAACAAATGATACTCTGACGTCATTGAATGAAATATAATTTCTCCCCTAGGGTACTAATATCTGGTTTCTCTCTATTAAAACGTTACTTGTGATCGAATACGACTTTTCGCTGGGAATCTATACAGACCACTGTTTTTTCCCTAGTATCGAGAAACGTTAACATCAGTTTCATGTAGAATTTTGGAGCATATTCTCAGTTCGAATATAGTAAATTTCCTTGAAACGGAAAAGCTTCTTTCCATGAATCAGCACGGGTTTAGGAAACATCGTTCATGTGAAACTCAGCTTGCCCTTTTCTCACATGACATCTTGCGAGCCATGGACGAAGGGCAACAGGCGGATTGTGTTTTTCTCGACTTCAAAAAGGCGTTCGACGCGGTGCCACACTGCAGACTGCTAATGAAGATACGAGCTTATGGAATAGGTTCACAGATTTGTGACTGGCTGGAAGACTTCCTAAGTAATAGAACGCAGTACGTTGTTCTCGACGGCGAGTGTTCATCAGAGACGAGTGTATCGTCAGGCGTGCCCCAGTGGAGTGTGATAGGACCGCTATTATTTTCAATCTATATAAATGATCTGATGGACAGAGTAAGTTGTAATTTGCGGCTGTTTGCTGATGATGCTGTGGTGTATGGGAGGGTGTCGTCTGTAACTGACTGTAATAGCATACAGGTTGACTTAGACAAAATTTCTAGTTGGTGCGAAGAATGGCAGCTAGCTCTCAATGTAGAAAAATGTAAGGTGATGCGCATGAGTAGAAAAAAACAATCCTATAATGTTCGAATACAGCATTAGTAGTGAGCTTCTTGATGCTATTGCGTCGTTCAAATATCTAGGCGTAACATTGCAGAGCGATATGAAATGGAACGAGCATGTAAGGACAGTTGTGAGTAAGGCAGACAGCCGACTTCGGTTTATTGGGAGAATTTTGGGAAGATGTACTTCACCTGTAAAGGAGACCGCGTATAAAACGCTTGTACGACCACGTCTTGAGTATTGCTCAAGTATTTGGGACCCGCAGATCGGTTTGAAGGAAGACATAGAGGCGGTTCAGAGGCGAGCAGCTAGATTTGTTACCGGTAGGTTCGACCAATGCGCGAGTGTCACGGAAATGCTCTGGAAACTCGAATTGGGGGTCACTGGAGGAAAGACGACATTCTTTTCGAGAAATTCTGTTGAGGAAATTTCGAGGGCCGGAATTTGAAGCTGAGTGTAGTACGATCTTGCTGCCGCCTACTTACATTTCGCGTAAAGATCACAAAGACAAGATATGAGAAATTAGGGCTCGTACGGAGGCATATAGGCCTTCCTTTTTTTCCTCGTTCAATTTGGGAGTGGAATAGGAAAGGAAATGCGTAGTAGTGGTACAGTGTACCCTCCGCCACGCACCTTACGGTGAATTGCGGAGTATGTATGTAGATGTAGATTCTAAGCGTTCAAGGTCCAAGGTGTCCGTTGTGAGCTCTGCTGACTGAACCATACAGCTGTTATTGTTCTTTTTTCTGATGACAACATAGTACCCCGTCTGCTTTTATACTAGCTGGTCCGCTTGTCGTGATATCTGGTGATCAATTCCGCATTACACAAATGTTCGGATACATTTGATCAGATAGTGTATGTCGTGAACCTACATAGGGATAAATATTTTATAGATCAGAACGTTAAAATAGCGGAACGGAAGTGCAGTGTATAAAAGACAAAGCGTAAAGGTGGAAACAGATGAAAACTATACCAGTGGTAGTCTTTTGGATCGAAAGATCAGATGTTTATTAGCATTTCATTAAGGGAAAGGTAATGATTCACCTAGAACAACATAATACACTGAATGTGAATATGGGAAGTTCTACAAAATAAGGAACTATATATCTGCTAGAATATTGGACAGTGGACTATAACCATTGTGATATAGAGCTTTATAATTTCTTAGTGACTAGTGGCTATTTTTGTCTTCTTAGTGTACGTATATTGAATATATAGCTTGTCACATAGTATTTTAATAATATATTGAATACATATAAATGTGAAGATTTTATTGGTAATATTTTGAGAACATCTATAATTAATCTCAAACTGTCCTTTTTGTGTTTAGTGCATTCCGGAAAGCAATGAAGGACGTAGAAAAATGGATTTAAGCTATATGCTGGTGCCTCGAATCTCACAGCGCGTTTCTCAATAGACGGTCTTTAAAGTTTTCCAATTAAAGCTTCGTTTGTGGTTGCTTCAGGTAGCATCAAAAGTTTTAAGCGGCGATATTACCATGCAGTAAACTCGCGTAGCTGCAGTGCATCGGCTTCGCCAAAATTCACGGATCAGAACCACATCAACATCTGTATTCCGTAAACACCCTCATGATGTGTGGGAGAGGGTACTTCGTATAACACTCTTACTCCTTTTCCTGTTCCAGTCACGTATGGTTGCTGCAAAAAAGACTGCAGATAGGCCTCCGTCCGCGCTTTAAACTCTGTTATTTTATCCTAGCGGTCTTTTCGAGAAATATACTTAGGATGAAGAAATATATTGGTTGACACTTCGAGAAGCGTACAGTCTCGGAACATTGACAGACGTCCGTTCCGTAATGCAGAGCGCCTCTCTTGCAGCGTCTGCCACTGGAATTTGCAGATCATCTTTGAGATGGTTCCACACGAAGTGAAATTCAAATGCTCAAATTTTTGTAAATGTATGGGACTAGATTAATGTGGTCATCAGTCCCTAAGCTTACAAACTAACCTAAAGACAACACACACACACACACACACACACACACACACACAAACACACACACACACACACACACACAAACACAGAGCCGAGGGATGACTTGAACCTCCGGAGGAAGCGGCAGCATATTCCCCGACATGGCGCCTAGAACCGCACGGCCATGTCCGCGCAGTCCGTAAGAACTAAATGAAGCTACATCGGAGTGCGAAAAATGTTTTTAGCTGGCTGGCTGAGTGTAGCTGTTGTTCGAATTGGTTCAATAAGTGAAATTTCTGGTCTTGGAAGCTTGTAGGTTGTAGGGATTTTGTACTTTTTATTATTATTATTGTACAACACCTGTGGTTCTTAGGAGACATAGTAGTCTTAAGGTTGATGAAGACGAGCCTGTTACATTTAGTGTAGAAGACAAGGTGATTCTGAATCTTTAAATTTTAGTGGTGTTTATACAGCCTTCGATTAAAAATAAAGTTCCCGATGGGTTAACAAAAGAAGAAAGAAAAGAAAAAAGAAAGAAAGAAAGAAACTTCACAGTGAAGTTGTCAAAAGCCAAGAAGGGAATCTTCTTGGAGTTATAGCTTGCTAGGCAGCCTGCAAAGCTCTCTGTGTGAGGCATCTGTTGGAACTCATTGAGACTTCGACTCGGGCGCGCGCTGTCAAACTTTGGTTTTACTGTGGCTCTCGCGCTGGTTTCGGAACTTCCGGTCGCGCCGTCGTGTGGATCTCTACCCTTTTACGTTTTGGGGTAAGTTGATGTTGATAACACTATGTACAACAGGTCACTGTTGCAGAGGACTGTAGGTTATTATGGGCATACAGGCGTCAGAAAGCTGAAAGTGAATGCTCGTAGCTTTCCCAAAGTACAATTTTAATCAAGTGTGTTTTATGGTTATTAACGAATACATTACGTTCTGATCAGAATTTTGCAATCGCAACTGGTAATGCATACCTTATCAGTGCAAAAAGATTTGAGACTGTGTTAATAAAAAAATTGGGAAAATTTAAGGCGATGGACTTCACCCATCAGGTGTTCTACATGGCCTCTCTCCCCATTGATGAAACTTACATATAACAAAGTGAAACTACTAGACAAATTCTTCTATGGACTGTTCTTTAGCCCACGTGTCACATTGTCATGAACCTCAGTTATATCATCAAAGTGTTGATCCTTCATGAGAATTTCTACCCTTTTATGTATATGGTAGGTTTATGTCGTTAATATCTGTCCCACTGCAGGACTTCATCCCCCAGCTGTAGATGCTGCAGGGCTAATCTCTGTAACTTCAGCTGGCGTCCTTGGCCCTGCTACCTCCCTACCTGTTGTCGCTCTGGTCATCGCTAGTCGTCGTCGCCCGGTCCTGCTACTGGTCATTGCTCGGCCCTGCCGCTGGTACGTCACTCAGTACTCACCACTGCCTGCTCCTGGACGCCGTCGTCGCCATCGCTGCTGCCTACTGCGGTCTCTGCCTGGCTCGGGTCTCCTGGGCTGAGGAACGCAGCTCAACGACCGAGAGATGGAGCCCTCCTCTCCTGGTGCTGCCATCGCTGCCACTGCTCTCCAAGAACGTCAAGACTTTGACTTCCACCATGCCCCTAATCCTCTACTTCCTCCCACTTCCTTCATCTCCTCGTGCCAATCATGTCCACAACCCATACTGGCACCATCACCATCACAGTGGTGATGTACACCACGCCATCCCAGTCCACCACATGGAGCCCAGCTCGCCATTTCCCCCACCACCAATCTCCCCCGTCATCAATTCTTTCAACTGTTTTCGTCTCTGCCCCACTGTTCTCCCCTCTTCCTTTCTTCCTTTACACCAGCACCACAACCACCCATCCTGCCACTCCTCCCTCTCCTCTTTACCTCCCCTCAAGTATTCCACACCTGCCCCATCACCCACTGCCAAGCCACACCTGACCTCCCAGCCTGGAACATCAGCAAGCAGGCTCCACTCCCCATCACACCACCATCGAACTGGTTTCTCAGCCCATCCCTGCCACCACATTCACCTGCAAGACCTCCACTAAATCCAAACACTCCAGCACAGATTCCCCTCCCTGTTATCCTGAAATACTCCCCACCACCACTGCATCTGCCTCCCATATCCCGTCTGCCCTTCCCACGGACACCATCACTGTTCCCTCCTCCTTCTCCACTGACACAGAAGTTTTTACCTATGTCCTATCTTGCCCTGTTTCCTACTACCTTGACAGTAGAACCCTCTCCCTTTAAATCCGGAAATACTTCCCTTCTGTCCCCATTTCCCAATTGATCCCGTGCAAGAACTCTGTCCTCATCAAGTCCACTTCCCCTACCTTCCACTCTCACCTCATCCTCCTACATCTGGGGTCCAGGGCCCACATTGGTCCCCATGCCTCCCTGACCCTTCACCCCTCCTCGTTCACTCTCTGCCAACCTTAGTCTAACCACCGCACACCCACCTTCAACACTGTTATCAGCAAACTCAGTCCAGTGATTACAGTGGCTGAGGTGTCGGAGCTACTTAACGCCCATCCCGAGCTCAAGATACGTTCCATCAAATGTATCCATGATGACTCTGGCCCCACTGACTTGATGCGGGTTTTTACTGAATCCACATCATCCATCGACCGCCTCCTCAACAAGGGGGCCCTCCTTCATGACGCCATAAGTTGGATTCCTCCGATTCCCTCCCCAGTCCTATCGTTGTGGACGCTGCTTGGTCTACAAGGATCATATGACACAAAATTTCTTCACCCCCCCCCCCACCTGCGCCACTGTAAGTCGGCCAATTTCCTCAAGCAATGCCCCAACCTCGCCCGCACTCCCACCTGCAACACCTGTGGCAGTCCCCATCCCATCTACTCTACTCTTACCAATGTCAGGCTTTTCCCACCTCCATCACTCCTGAGCTGAACGACCCTGTCAGCCCCATAAATCCCCACCTCCACCCCAATAATTCCCTCTGCTCCCATCCTACAGTCGACGATTTCATCCACTTCATGACCACTGTAGTCCAAAACTTTCATCCCATCCAACGTGCCCAGACCATACAGCAGATCACCCTTGCCGCATGGCCCATCTTCCAACCTGAAACCATTGCAACATTCTCCTACAAACGCTCCCATTTTGCTTTCTCCCAGCAGGTTACCCTAGTTTGAAGCAGCCTCCATCCTCTGCAGCCCCCATGACAAGCCATTCCTACACACTCTTCTACTATAATGTGCGCTCCCTTCCCGCCAAAAAAACACTTTTCATGCACACCCTTTCGCAACACCATGTGGACGCCTTTCTCCCCGCTTGAGGTGGAGTGGCGATCGGCCATCACCTTCACCATAACCCTGTCCAGCATCAACCTCTCTTAAACGATCCTACCGAACACCGCAGCCTCTTTCTCCCATCCCTCACCGTTACCCTGGTGTCAGTTTGTCTCCCTGCTTTGGGGCGACTCCATCCACCTCCCACAACCCACACGCCACAAGAGCAACACCACTCCCAACGTTGTCCTCACCTCTATTAACCTGTTCGTTCGTGTTCAGGCGGAAGTCCTTGACCTCATTGGCAGTGACCATGATCCTGTTCTCCTGACCACTACCTCCGCGGTCTCTGTCTCCATGCTCCCCATCCCGATCCGCCTCTCAAGGTTATCCATGAGTACTTGTGTGCCAACTGGGATGCCTATCGTCGCTCCATAGACATCTCGATCGCCAGCCACCCGTTGCAACTCCACACTCCCGCTGACATAGATCACGCCTCGTCCTTCTTCCATGAGACCGATGCTGACGCTGTCCAAGCCCACATTTCTACGAAAGGCGTCAATACCCAACGCCTCACTCTCCCTCCACAGACTGTCCTCCTTTTCCTACACGCCCAGTCAACTCCTCCAAGTAATGGAAAGCCTTCCATCACCTTACTGGCAGTCGCCCCTCTCCCATGTACTCTCTTTTACAACGATCATCCCTTACCTGACAATGCCAGTAAGGCAGAACACTTCGCTAACTACCTTTCTGATGTCTTTTTTATTCCTGAGAATCCTAGATTCGACTTCTCCCTCTTTCCTGACGTCCATGAGCATACCAACACTTCCAAACCCCCGCTCGCCCCTGGTTTCCATTACTTGGACCACATGCCCTCTCAGAACTCAACACGCCTATTACTGCCCTGGACATTCAACTCACCCTTCACATCAAACGCAACACTGCCCATCGTCACGATCGCCTAACATACAAGCACGTTAATGCCTGCCCCCATTCCTTCCATTTCGCCCTCACCTCCCTTTACAAAGTTATCCTCTACACTGGCTTTTTCCTGACCTGTGGAAGACCTCCCGAATCCTCATGTTCTCTAAACGCGGCAAGCCTCTGTCTGATGCCTCTTTCTATCGTCCCAACTGCCTCACCTCAGTGTTCAGCAAGGTCTTGGAAACCATACCCTCTCACCGCATTCACTAACATCTCCATCAACACCAGCTCCTTCCCTGTGCCAGTGTGGTTTCCGATCCTCCTTCACTGCTGATGACCAACTCCTCCACCTCACAGACCTCCTTCCCATCTAGCTGCATTCTCGTCGTGTCGGTAGCTTCGTGTCCCTCAATATCTAGAAGGACTACAGCAGAGTATGGCATTCCAGTCTCCTTTTCAAACTCCAAACCTACGCCCTTCCCCTTAATTACGGTCGTTTCACTGCATCCTTTCTCTCCCACCGCTCATCCTATGTCACTGTCAAGAACTCAGATTACTGTTTGTTCTACTCCTCTACTGGGGTACCCCAGGGATCTGTTCTCTCCTTTACCTCCTCTACTTGCTGGATGTGCTGCAACCCTAGCTTCCCATCCATCTCCTCTAGTACACTGACGACATGGTCTTCCTGGCCCTCGCCCCCTCCCTCTATCGCTCCCAACACGTTCTCCAGTCGCACCTACCCGAATTCTCCACTTGGTGTAACCAGTGGCTCCTCTCCGTCTACCCCACCAAACCCCAGGCAATCATCATAGACCATATCATCCGTTCATTCCGTCACAGCGACCTGTACCTCACCCTCCATGACTGTCCTCTGTCCTATTCCACACACTTCCACCCTCAAGTACTTTGGCCTTACCCTTGACAGCACCCTATCCTGGAAACCTCACCTTCAAACTGTCCACCAGAAAGCCATCTCCCATCTCAACCTCCTCAACCTCCTCTCTGGCCGGACATGAGGACTTAAATCCTCTAACATCCTTTATACTGTAGTGGTAAGAAACTATTTTACGTAGTTTTTTGAAAAAAAAAATTGCACTGACTTGTTTTATGGCCCACTTCAGATTTGTAGTTTTATAAGTTTTTGCAAACATTTTTCTCCAAAATAATAATCTAAATAATAAAAAGTTAATTAGTAAGAGTGTCTGAAACCCTTTTAGGAAAAAAAATAGTTACTGGTGGGTTCCGAACCACTAACCTTCAGCATCACAGACCAACGCACTGCCCTCTACCAATTAGATTATTCAACTTTCGTGTCAGATGAACGGTTCGTTTGCAATTACAATTATATTACGAACGGCTTTTTTTATTACTACCGTATTTTTTGTCCGAAAAATTTGAAAACGGGAGGATCTGGTCTACAGCGGCCTGCAATTATGTCTGTAAAATTTGGTGCTGATCGGTTGTACAGTTCGTCTTAAAAATAGGGACACGTTACGGACAGACAGACAGACAGACATCCCAAAATCGCCATTATTTTTGCAAATATCTCTGAAACGATAAGAGATATGAAAAAAAAAAAACATAAGAGAGCAAAGTTGTAGAGAATTTTCTGCTCTACAAATTCGGTTATTAAATTTTTGTGCCATATGAATGGTTATGCCGTTATTTTCATTTACATTTCGAGATGTCAAAAGACGATCGCAAAGGCCCAATTTTAGTGTTACTACCGTAACCTAAAGTGGGCAAAAACGGAGATGATATGGTAAACTGGCATCGCAACTCTGAAACAGAACGCTGGACAGTATCGTGAGTTGGAATGCTGATTTCAGATAGTCAGTAATTTGTGAATTCAAGCCGACACGTCATGGTAACCCATAAACTAGAGCAAGGCGGTCGTCGCCCTGCAAGCTGGCGATTCTCACCAGCTTCTAGACTGACGGCGTTACTGAACTAGGGCACGCTGGACATCACCCTGTGTGGTCAACGTCAACGAAACCAAGAAGGTTCCAGACGACCTAGTTATGGTTGCGACAACCACGGACTCAGCAGGAAAGAAGCATATTTAAGCACACTGTACCAGCTGGGAGGCAGTGATCAGCACTTCTCCGTGCCGCCGACGTCACACCCGCCGTCATCGGCCCTGGCGGCAGGTCACCGGTAGGAGGCAACGAACGCGGAGTCCACGACGCCCGACGACGCGTCTCAGACAACGCGGCGCCGCTGGCCAGAGAGGGTCAACGCTTCGCGGAGTGCACTGGACGATTTCGGCTAAGCCACGTCGTCTTCCGTGTTTATCGCGGGGGGGGGGGGGGGCGCAACGCCACTCCACGATCGGTCTTGCCCCGTCAGCGAGTAATCAGAGCGGCTGCGTCCTCCGTGACTAGATTAGATTAATGCTTGTTCCACAGATCATGAATACGACACTTCGTAATGATGTGGAACGTGTCAGATTACTGAAGAGTGCCTGAACTAGACGATACATTACACAAAATATATGACACATTTTTTTTAGTTTTACTAATTTATATCAAAAAACGCATCCAATGATTAGGAGTTGTCATTTAGATATTATTTTAATTTATTTTTAAATGCTAGTTGGCTATCTGTCATGCTTCTGATGCTGCTTGGTAGGTGACCAAAGACTTTTGTGGCAGCATAATTTACCCCTTTCTGGCCAAACTCAGATTTAGCTCTACATAGTGAAGATCATCCTATCTCCTGGTATTATAACTTTGCACACTGCTACTACTTTTGATCTGTGATGGATTATTAACAACAAATTTCGCAAGTGAATATACGTACTGTGAAGTTACTGTGAGGATACCTAAATCCTTAAACAGATGTCTGCAGGATGATCGTGGGTGGACTCCAGCAATTATTCTGATTACACTCTTTTTACTCGATGATGAATTACCCTAGTCCTAGTGCCGGCCGCACGCTTCATACGCTCTACCGCTGCCAGCAACGCTGAGAAAACGCGCCAGTACAGTGACAACCAAACCCTGTCAAATAAATAAATAAATAGCTTCTCCCAGGCACCGCTGTTACCATCAGCCACGCCCACCGACATCCAACGCTCCATCCTGTTCCACTGGTGTCAGAAGTTACTGGAATCAGATGTGGTTGCACTGGTATACATACTGTGACACTGGTGTCAGAAGATCCTGATACTCTGGTACCTTTTCATCGAATAATGGTGGAGACAGGAGAAGCAGTAATGAGATGCTGAAGGATGTCGACCGTCTGAAGGCGTCGTCAAGCAAACAAGTAAGTGCCAAGCTTGAAGTTTTCTCTCTTTTCTTTTCCTGAGTTTATATTTTTCCTTTCTTTTGGGTGACTTTTTTCTTACGCCACAAGCATGGAGGAGAATAAGGTGTCGACTAAGGAGGCAGTTGACTATTTGGTAAATTTAGTGAGTCATATGCAGGTTTTACTTGATGAGGTTAGAGGTGCGAGTAGGGTAGAGTCATCCCCGACTGTAATAACGGTAGACGGTAGATACCACTGCCGCAAAATTGGTGACCTCATTTTCGGGAAGATCAGGAGAAGATGTTTTTACTTTTCTTTCTTTTTTTTTTTTCTTTTTCAACTTAGTTACAGTCGCCAAATTAGGGAACTGGAACTGGGCAAAAGAACATACGCTGAATACAGCTAAGCTGAAGCGGATTGGGGAAGGAAGGACATTTGCCATGTGTCATGAGAGCTTACGAGAAGCTAGGTCCTTTGAACAGTTCCAGGAAAGTTTAATAGAAAGGTTCCGACAAAAGGACACTAGGAGGTATTGTCGGGAGAAGCTTGACATTCACAAAAAATAGGGTGAATCAATTGAAATCTTCGTGGATATCACTAGAAAGTCAAATGTTGGTACCTATGAGGTAACGACCTATAGTCAGGTAAACTCAGTTATCCTGCATGAGGCAGATGAAAGGGTTCTCAATGTGTTCCTGAGGGGGCTAAAAGCGGAAAGGTCAAGGAGGGTTAGGACGGAGTTCCTAAAACCGTTGGATGAAGCATTAGGGATAGCATGGCCTTAGAGGAAGTTGATGAGGACGCCCACAAGTTGTGCGTCAATTTTGTGGACAATGCCATCCTGCTCTGCAGTGATGTCAGACTTGATGAAACATCCTTATGTTCAAAGGAGGAGCTCCACAGACATGTTGAAGCCCACATTAGCCAGTCCGTGCACAATGTGGCCATGGAGTTGTGACACCACAACTATACTATATGCCATGGTTCAGAGTTTCAGTGGCGTTTAATTCTGATCAACACATCTTGTCAGCATTCAGTTTTCCGCACCTTCATACATTGGACGGCAAGTGCTAATCCATGTTTCCACATAAGACACGAAATCACGGCAGGATATGAAGGTACTGGTGTCCAAGATCAACTAAATGCTGGACTAGTGTTATAGGCGACTGCAGGACTGTGGCCACGTTCATGACTAATCCCAAACGTGATGCCCACATATCCTTGGGATGACAAAGACAGCATGAGGCCCTCCCACAAAAGATACCACTCCAACACTCTGATCTCATGGTGCAACTCCCTCAAGCCCACTCTGCCACAAGAAGCAGCTAGCTGTTGCAAGTCGAGTAGTCAGCCTTTCATTCAGAAAGGCCCAATCCAAGGGATAGATTTAATGCTGAGTCCACAATGGATTATTGGAGCATGAAATCTGCCCTAGATTCTTCAGGAGGCAGAACAAACTCCTTACTGCAGCCATAACGCAGATGCTCATGGCTTGAGGGTACCATTTGGTGAATGTCAACATACTGAAGCTTCTTTCGATATCAACAGAAATCAGTAAGGCAAACTCTGTATGACTCAGAATGGCAACTCTAAAGATGTGGCGTAATCCTCTATGCCTGGATTCTTCTGAAGGCTAGGCTCAGATTTGTCTTTAGCAAAGACCTCTAATTTTTCACTCCCAGAAGTAAAAGTAGGCCATTGGTTTTCCATTCCCAGACTTTTTTCTTCTAAATTGTTTAATAGCTAGAGACAAGTGCCATAAATTACAGACACAACACAGTTCTTAGCAACTTACGTATTTTCTCCAGTAACAGAAGTTTCTGCGCTTTGGAAGTTGCACACACTCCCTTGTCAAAATTCTCACACACCTTAGCAGCATACTCAGTCCAAGATCCATAAGAAGCAATGACTCATAAGTATGAAAGGGGCAGCCACATGGTTTCCTGTAGGCAACAACATGACTTTCAGGGCAGAGATGAATTAATTTGTGATTTCATATTCAGACGTTATGGATTCGCAAATCCAGTGAAGGGCATGACCGAAGCATGTTAAGTAAACAACTCATTACATTTCAAATGAAATATTTTACACAGAGTTCTCTGAAAAAACCAAAATTTTAAGGGATTAAACACTGATCTTTTTTGCTGCAAGAATTGTACTCAATACAGTGATTCTTCCAACATTCAAGGGATTTCTTGAAATATAGAAAAATATGTCAATGCCCATTGAGGTTACTTTACGAAAATAGTATATGGAGTCTGTTTCCAATGAACCTCAAAGAATAAAGGTGAAAACGTCTGATAGCAATGTCGGAATTATTGTGGACAAGTCTATAGAGTCAACAAAACGATGTGTTTAGTGCATTTTAATTCTTCCCTTAATGGGGGAAAAATTAAGCCCATGTTGTTAAAATGTGTGAGCTTCAGAAAGCCATTGCAAGTACAGCAATCTAATCAATTATGTACTCCTCTCGATTACCAATAATTTCAATGCTTTAGTATTACACAATAATTAGTGAAATAAAAGTAAATTACAGAATAATCAACAAGTGGAAATAAATAAATTATTATGAATTGTATCATGCAGAGCAATGGATTGGAATATTAAAAAAATGAAAAATCGAAGTAAATGTCACCATGACAAGAGAAAAAATTCTAATCCAATTTCTCACAAGGTTAAATATTGGTGACCAAATCTTCTATAATTAAAAACATTTTTTTAATAAACTAAATTTTTCCAACATATGACACGATAGATTTTTCCCAAAATTTTTAAAAAAGTGCATAAAACGTACAAGCTATAAACAGAAATGAAATAACAGTGAATTGTAATAACATAATATTGGAATTTCCTAGAGGCAAATGAAAATTCAAAAAAGGAAGATTTAAATGTTCACAAAATAAAAATACTCCAGAAAAGGTATCAACTTTTATAAATATAGAGGAAATTAAATATGATATATTTAACAAAATAAAAATATCGATTGTTAAATTAATTAGAAAGTTAATAATTAAAAGAAAAACTGAATATTGAGATAAAAGTGTAAGGTGATATATAACAAATATGTGAATGTATTTAAAATGTGAAATATTATAAAAGGTTAAATATAAAAGGAAAAAGTACTTATAACAGGTAATATGGCGGTCAATAATACACTTATCAAAATAGTATACTAAAAAAATGCAAAAAATGAAAAACAATATTGTTTGAATATTTCAAATCATTTTTGTATTAATACCTATCTCTTTAAAAATTTGATTTATTTAAAGTAAAGACAATTAAGTGGTTGTTAGAAAAAGAAAAAGACATTAATTTTATATCAATTAAAATTTCATTTACATTTTCAAAGATATAATAACGAAATAAATTTTCGAAATACATAATATTATTTTTCGAAATTTTTATGTTGAGGTAAAATTAAATTTTAAGAATTATAATTATAAATGAATTATTACAATATTTATTGATATATGTGTACTAAACAGAATTAAACATACCAAGTTAAAAATTTAATGAATTTAGTAAATCATATGATCTATTGCTGTAAATTTATTTGAATATGTAACAACAGACATGTTTGATTCTGATTTTTCATAGCACTTACCCTGTTCCATGATAAAATGTGGCTTATTATACATACAGAATTTATTAATAACTGAGTCATTTAACAATTATGAGAAACACTGAATTGCTGTTCAATCAAATAAATGCATAATTAGTATTTCTTCATAAGTTTTAATAAAAGTAACCAGCTCTAGGATAAAGAAAGCTTGCTGCAAATTTTGATAGAGAACAATCTGGGCATTGCCTTCATTATAGGCAGAAGAAGTTATCTGGCTTGGCATATGGTTTTAATACCATATGTATTTTTTATATTCAGCCCATTCCAAAATATATTATGACTTAAGGAATTCCATGAATTAGTTTCTCCCTTCCTGTTTTATTATATTCATATTGTTATAGTTCGTAAATTTTCTTAACTGAATTATTATTTTATGTGATATGATGCATCACATTTTTGTTCTAGCTTCAGTTTATAAAATTTGTGATAGATTTCTTACAATTTGTGTCTGATATTTGTAAAGTCACGCGATATTTACAAAATTTCATTTAATGTAATTTAGTATAATATTGGTGCCTAATTCGGTTTAGTTTTATATTCTGACAGTTAATTTTAACATTATGATGAGATTTAGTATTTAAACACTTGCTATCATAGTGCAAATGGTTCTTGAAAATATAGAAAAAAAGGTTTTTCTTCTATCTTTAATGTTTCTTCTTCGATTATAATTTTATTTCTTGACTTACTTAATTGAAATTATTTATTTATATGAATATCCATATGATTCTTAAAGCTTAAGAAAATTTAATGGTTGTGATAATGTGCTAGAGTAATTAAAATTGTAATTAAAGTATCATTTCCTACTTTCAATAATTTTCTTTCATTTGTAATACAAACTAGTGTATCAATGAAATAAAATTATAGAGTTAATTTTATATTTTATTTTTTCTGAAATCTATGTACATAGGAGATCTTTAAGTATAATATGAACGTTAATATTTTGCATTAGTTTGCTTCAATCATATAAAATCTTTTATTTCATTTCTTTAAATATAAAAATTACATATTTCTAAAAATTTGATTTTTTTGCATTTTTATTTTAAATTCTGAAAGTTGAAATGCCTATTTCCCTTTTAATGTACTTCTCTTACTTATATCACCATTCTTTTCTGGATATGTTGATTGATTTTAAGCCTAATATTGTATTTTTTTTAAATTTAAGTATATTAACATTCTACTCTTCTTGACCAAATATTGAACTGGTTGTTCACATTTTATTTTTGTCTATATATTCCATGCATTTTATCAAGCAAATAAGTTTCCATATATATTAGGGATTATTTTCAATCAATTTTCTGTTGTTATTATTTTGACTAATTCTAAATCATCTTTGTAACTATTAAAATATCCTTCTCTCTAAACTTTTTTAGTATTTTATCCTCTTCAAATTCAAATATATTTTGCAAAGATGACATATTCATATGTAATATAATTACATTGAAAAATGAAATAATTTTAAAATATGGGAAATTAGAAAATTTCCTTCAATTTAATTGAGAAAATCAGTATTGAACAGCATTAAAAAAACTAAAATAAAATTAAAAATGGGTTATGATTTAAGAATGGTTTTATACAGATCTGATTGAAAATCATTTATTTTATAAATTTTTTTACACTATAATAGAAAAGGATTACGTATACAAATAAGTAAATAGTGAAAAATCATATAAGTTTTCGTTCAGGCAAGACAATTTTTTTGTATTGAAATTTTGAATATTAACAGTATGTTTGAAAAAACTATTTTATGTAGAAATGCTAAAAAAGTACTTCAATATATAAATATAATTTGTAACAAAACAATACATTTTCCGGTCGTTACTATTATATTTAAAAGCTATCTGTTTTTAATTTTCATTAGAAAGCTGTATTGGATGAAACAAAAGTATTTCAATATTCATAACAATGTTCTTTTATAAAATCAAAGGAAATATATTGGGAAGTATGTGTTAAAATGAACCCTGATTTCTGAAGAATGATAAACTTTGAAGTTTATTACAAAAGTAAATAATACTAATTCAGTTTTAGAATTTAATACATTAATAATTTTAAATACTAGATATTAAAAATTAAGCAACTTCACCCTTTTTACATATGAATATGGATTTAATTATGCTAATACGACCTAAAAATTAAGATATCAACTAATTTTTTAATATTTTATATAACTGATGTAAGAACTTACATGTAATTTTAAATCAGAATTTGAAAAATCAAATTATTATCTTAAACTAAGTATTATTATGAATAACTGAAATACAAATAAAACGAAATTAACTCTTTCACAACTTGTATTACTTTCACATATAAATTTATGTAAATTTGGATGAAACCTCTATAACTGATTATTAAAAAATGTTGTTGAGGATTTTCCTTTATTTTCGCAAAATGTCATTGCGACATCATCCAATTGTCACATTCAGCAATTACAATCTTGTTCTCAAACCAAAATGAACAGTACTGCTACCATTGGTGCTTATACCTTTATTTTTCATGTTCTATTTTGATGATACTTTTGAGATGACATGCACTCCTTACTATTGCAGGGTAAACGTTTGCTTTGGAATTTGTTTAAAATTGACATGGATGAGGATGCTTACTTTTGTTTGATCATATATCTTGCACTCATTTAGGCAACATGTGTTTACTGTATTCCATCAAAGATAAGTTCGATGCTGCCCACAAGACATCTTTAATTTTGTTATATAAATTTTATGTTCAATAGTTATTGATTTCCATTATTCTTCATTTCATTTTTTTATATTTTTTATAATTTGCTTCTATTTATGAACTAAAATCTCCACTGGCATAGGCACACGACATTTTTCCCTATGCAGGCTACATACCACATATCCTTGTCCATATTTGATGTATCTTCTGATATTGCACTAACATGTACACTTACAACTGTATCCTTAAATGAAAAAAATTAATTGCCTCAGTGCTCTGTATATTTTTATATCTGTTAATATATCAAAATGGGTTAAAATTACTTGTTTCATAAAAATATAATGTACTTTCACTGTAATTTGAAAATAATTTTGTGCATGTACCCAACAATTGTAAATGTATTTTACTGACAGGTTACAAGATGATGGGCTATGTCCAAAAAATTTTGTGAAACTAAAGGGTTCGCCTAAGTGCCAACAAACAGTTGTACAGAATGCCTGTGTGACATGCGACTGCATGAGCTGCGGCTTCCCTGTGCATAGACGAACCTGCTACAGTCTCCATTTCTTCCTGAACTGTCTCAGCAGCATTACGCCTTGTGCTCGCTCGGCCACTACAGGTTTATCGTCTAAACAACCCATGGCTTCAAACTTCGAAATCATTCTCGCCACAGATGCATTTGTCAACGATCTTTACCCGTTCGAATCCTCCTCCTATGGCGATAGGATCGTAACACTGAACGAGCACATTCCCAATTCTGGTAATACAGCTTCACTAAAAGCACCTTTTCAGCTAACGTCAACATACTGCGACTACTGGTGCATCTGATTCTCTCTCTCATTACAGCTCATTTTATACACGATTTTCATGTGCAGTCACTGACGTTTTGCTGACCAGCGCCATCTGTCGGCCATGTTTTGAACCTTTTTTTTGTTCTAATAAAATCCCACGTCATTCCAAGCATGTGTGTCAATTTTTACCTTTATATCGACATTATTCCATGATTTATTAAGTTTTGAAATTTATACTCACTTTTTGATCGCTCAGTACATTCTACCTTCAATCTTCCTCAAAACCAAAAACTTGTTGCATCTCGATACGTGTTATATAGAATAAACAGAATCGCTTTCAACAAGAAAAACTATCAAAAGGAAATGAACACAATTATACAAATAGCAAGGAATAATGGTTATGACACACAAGTAGTACAAAAATTCAATCAGAAAATTAAAAGACAAATACAGAACAAACAACATTTTAAACACAACGAAAAAAGAGCAACACACAAAAACACGCAACTACAACACCAGATAAAAACAAACCAAATAGTACACCATGACACACACACACACACACACACACGCCGTGGTGGAGTAACCGAGCGGTCTAAAGCATCTCGTTGTGGAGAACACGGTTGCTCGCCATGGAGGTTCGATTCCTCCCTGGGGTGTGGGTGTGTGGGTTTGTCCTTAGGTTAGTTTATCTAGGTTTAAGTAGTTTGTAAGCTACGGACTGATGACCACGCAGTTTGGTCCGATAGATTTACAAACAAACATACACACACAGTTTAACACAGAGCGACAAACATACTAAAGAAACAAGGTTTCCACATAGCATATAAAAGTGCCCAATCTTTTGAAACAAATCTACAACAAAAAAATCAACAAAGATATATTCCAAGGATCAGGAATATAAAAACTTCAATGCCAAAGTTGTGATGTACAGTACATAGGAATGACAAACAGAGATTTCAAAACAAGATACAGAGAACATGTAAGACGTTGGAAATATGAAACAAACCACTCCACATTTGCCAAACACTTAATACAACCATTACCCAAAAATACAGAGTAAGACATGAAAATTATCAGGACTAACAACCACAACAAACACCTCATACAAACACAAGAAAACTACTATATCCAGATAGCCATAGCCGAGATAAAAACAGTTAACAAATGAACAGACAGACATCAATGAAAAATCACTGCTAAACCTAAGCAAAGAAATGAGACAGTAATTAAAGAGAAAAATTGACATACACTTTCATAATGAATTACAAAAATAGACTGAGATGAACACGCATATTGACATGTCACATCTGTCTCTCTCTGTCTCTGTCTCTTCGTCTCTCCCTCCCTCTCTCTAACTCTCTGTCTCTGTCTCTCTCTCTCTCTCTCTCTCTCTCTCTCTCTCTCTCTCTCTCTCTCTCTCTCTCTCTCTCACACACACACACACACACACACACACATACACACACACTGACATAAAGGAAAGATAGGCCAAACATACATTCAGCAGTTGGCAATACCACCCACAACAAAAACACAACACAAACAAAGTGATATGTGCCTAGCGGTGATAGTGTTGAAGTGCTGAAAACAAAAACGCCGAGGGAGCATAATTGGAAACAAAGCAATGTAAGTTACCAATAAGCCCAACATGTAAACCGGCATCCATTAAATATTGTAAGTAATAACATCAAAATATCATTACCTATTCTTGGATAAAGCGCCAGAACTGTTTATAACCTAAAATACTAAAAACGTAAAAAACGAAACGAAATATTGTAACACATAATAATCTATATATTAAAGGCCACTGATGAATCCTTCCAAATAAAGCCGAAATGCATATTGCAATAAAACTTTTGTTATTTAGTTGCATAGACGGTTTACATAAATATCTACATTATAATATGCTGACAAGTTTGGACGAAAAGCAAATGAATCAAATAAAATAGAACTAATATTGTCTAGCTCAATTCATGCAGGAAGCCTATATCTACCGTTTAATACCTTAATTCATTCATGGTTACTCTAACCTGCCTTGATAACGCACTGGACTCTTATTCGGGAAGATGGTGGTTCAAATCCACCTCCGGCCATCCAGATTTAGGTTTTCCGTGATTTCCCTAAATCACTCCAGGAAAATGCCGAGATAGTTCCTTTCAAAGGGCACGGCCGATTTCCTTCCCATCCTTCCCCAAAAATCCGAGCGTTAGCTCCGTCTCTAATGACCAAGCTGTCGACGAGACATTAAAGCCTAAGCTTCCTTCCTTTTCCTTCTAACCTGGCTACTGAATCGTATCCTCCCACAGAACATTATATTCCAGATCCAAAACAACACTAAAACATAAACACCATAAATACAAATAGTACAACGCCGTTTAAACGCTGATCAACCAAACGACAGTGATGCAAAAGCCATAAACTCTTGTTTTTTGAGGCTGAAATAAATAAATAAATAAAACTAATTTACTACGCTACGCAGCTGCAATTGATTATAGGTAAACGCGGTCAAAACTGTCGAGCACGCCTATTATTGATTCGTCATCTAGTGACACTCAATTATTGAAAAGAGCAAGTGTAAAACCTCTGGTTATTTACTAAAAAATGTGTCACCAGAAGATTCAAAGAACGAGAACTCTGGCAGAGTGGACGTAATGGAAAAGGAGTATTTTTATTTAAACAAAATGTTTGATTGTGAATGTATAGCAAATGGTGTCTCTTACAGGCAACTGACCTGTGTAATTTTTAAAACTTATAAACTTGCTGAATTAATGAGCTGGTCTTGAAAGCAGAATGTATTTTAGAGTCTGTAAAACACATTTATTAACACTAAAGAAACTTGAATGTAAATTATTACCAAACAATAAACTTTAGCAGAGAATTTTTATGTGAGAAACCCGTAAACGGCAAAGTGGAGGAATTGAGGATGATGCGACGCGTTCACGTTTAGCAATCAAGCAACTCGATATATCAAGTTATGAGAGATGTTCCGACAGTACTGATTTGAACATGCATTAACTAGGTACTAGGCAACGAACCGTGGTCTACAGACTGTAATTACGAGCCGTGGCTTCTGATACGTTACCGTCTCAGCGGTACGTCGTGACACTGCTACTGCGGTTGCCTCGTAGCGTGATGATCGTTGCGCGGCAGTAAAGTTCAAACCGACAAGCACGACTGGGTCATGTTATGGAGACCAGAGAGAACTTCGGTGTTAAACTTGCTTCCCCAAAGGTAAAGACAAGTTCGTTCTCCAGAATCTAAACTGGAACACCTCAGCGTAGCTCCCATCTTGAATTCTACACGCTGACTAAAAACTGCAAACTGTCCACGAGGAACCGTGGCTGTCGCCCCCACCACTCACCAGGCTGGCGCTAAAACCCGCCAATCCTGACAATTAAATGTGTTCCCTTGCGGCCCGCGCAGAATAATACTGTTTCTACGCCGTTTTTGCAAGTGAAATCACTGCCTAGCGTCTTGCCCGCGAAGCGAGAGTTTACATCTACTTTTCCCACGTGTGTTGAACAAAACAAATGTTCAAACGTTTGTATAACTTATGGGACTTAACTACGGGGTCATCAGTCCCTAAACTTACAAACTAATTATGAACGAGCTTATATTAAAGACGGCACAAACATCCATGCCCGAGGGGGGGATTCGACCGACCGCAGTGGCCGTGCAGACCTTGACTGGCACGCCGCAGACCGCTCGGCCACTGCGGCTGGCTGTTGAACACGCGTGTGTAGGATTTGAAGAACGTCACTGGCGGTTTCCCCAAAGTGGCAGTCATCGCTGAAGCACCCACTCCACTTCCAAATGTACACTGGCGCGTAAGCTGCAGCCAGGGCCGGCGCAAGGCACGTGCGAAACGTGCGGCCGCACGGGGCGGCACTTTTCGAGGGGCGGCAAATCCGCCGCCCCCTTTTTCCCCCTTGTAACGATCCCGCCTGGTCGATGTTTGGAAAAAAATATAAATGAAAGATAAATATTGAGAAAATGTATCTGATATGATTATTCAACCTCTGCTTTTAACTGAAATATTTAATAATTGATTTTTAGTTGGGGCGGCAGAAAGCGATATAATACAGCATCTTCGCATTACAACAATATACGTAATTGTAAAGCCCAATTTGCATTTGTGACTTTACTATGCATGAAAATGCCGTAAAGATTTTGAAAAAGAAAAGTTAACTGCAGGTTCGTTTGCAACAAAAGAATAAATCGACTAATATTGATGCATTTATGAATAAAGTTTTACCATATTTATGACTGATCAATAATGATGTCGTACTGCAATCCATATAACCTACTAGGAAAAACTGCAGACGGTTAGCTAATGAAATAAGTTAAATTATTGTTAAATAATGAATCTTCTTTTTATTTTGCATTAAGTAATTAAAAAAGTAATTATTCATATTGACATTGCATGAAGAGTAGCCGGAAAGGAGAGCCTAATTGTCCGAGAGAACAATATCAATCGTAAGACAATCATCTTCCTTTTGACAGTTGAAAAATATGACAATCAATCAATGATATAGAAATGAGAAGGCCATCAAGCTAAATATCTATGGGATAGGACCAGAGACCGCTTGTAATGCTTCACCCTTTAGGACAAACTCAACATTCATGCCCAAGAGGGGATTCGAAACCAAACCTCGGAAACTGTGGCATGGCGCCTCGACTTCTGCCGGCCGCCCCTGTTGAACAAGGGGAGGGAGGAGGACTGATTTCTTCCTCGCCACTGTGGCAGCACCGTCGTGTTTACGCCGGAGGAACAGAGAGGAGCAAGCAGTCTGGCGTACACGCCGACGCCAGTATTTGTATAAGTTCAAAAATGTTCAAATGTTTGTTAAGCTTATGGGACTTAACTACGGGGTCATCAGTCCCTAAACTTACAAACTACTTATGAACTAGCTTATACTAAAGACGGCACAAATATCCATGCCCGAGGGGGGATTCGAACCCCCGACCGTAGTGGCCGTGCAGACCGTGACTGGAGCGCCTCAGTCTCCTCGGCCACCGCGGCCGGTTCAAGGGATAAAGACATTGCTAATAAGCCTGGCGTAAGTTGGGTTTCGACGTATTTTTGAAATTTTTTTTTGCTATCCGTTTTTGAGTGATAGTCGGACGTTTTGGTTTTTGAGCCATGAAACACCTGTCTCCGCCTGTATGAACAACAAGTAAACTCTGGTCGGAACTTTCGTTTGACAATACTATTCGCACACTATCACTTTGCCAACGTTTATTTACTGTATAATGCGTGTGAATTCATGTTTTGTCTAAGTAAACTGCTGATCGCTTTGAATCAGATGAAAATCTGAGAAAGTATGGTCCTTTAATAACAATGCCCTCTCGTCCGCACAAAACAAAAGGTTATTTTTGACACCTTCTAAAACGAAAATCCATAGAAACAACGTTGCTTCTAAGGGTTTCCTTGCTAGCTTTGTAGCTCATTTCTGTTTGACAAACGAGCGAAGATGACCTCGCTGTTGAGTGCCCTAAAACGCCAATCATCATCATCATCTGTTTGACAAAAGTTGTGCAGGTTTCGCAGTTCGTATTTCTATTGTTCCTAATACCATAGCAATTGCTGCCTGATAATACATTTATCCATATTATCGGTCACATACTTACTGTGAGTTTTTGCTTCTTCTTCTTGGGCGATAGTTTAACCGTAGCCTCACTGTACCTCGTCACGTGACGTAGTACCTGGCACTACCGCGTCACCACTTCGCCTTTGCAGGCAATAGGTATTTTTGCATTCTCTACAACGAAAACTATAAAATTAGTTTCGGTAGTTGGACGAGGGAGTTAAGATTGGTCAAAAGCACTTTCATTGCGTTTCGTAAGAACTGAAGAGTTGGTGCGTCCGAATTTCTTGCAACTTTGTATGTAATAGGTAAGTGCTTTCCATATAACGTACAATTAGTATTGCGCATGCACGTTACTCATAAGTTACAGTTTTTCTTCTTCAAGATATCAGAAAAGGAAAATTTATTTCCTTATGATCTGTTACTTCAAAAATTGGCAACTCGGCAAATAAGCACGCGTCACCCCAATAGCTAGAATGAAAATAAAAGGCACAAAAGTGAAGTGATGCGACGATGACTAATTTGTTATCCCTTATTCCATAATCAGACTCGAAATAACTGACATGGAATTTACGACATATGTCGAGTGTCAGTTCTTTGAAATGAACAACCGCAGTGCAGTGAGTTAATATATTTCGACTAGCATCAGTACCCGTCGATACCCGCGTGTGCATTTATTGCATTATTATGTTATTCCATCTCCTTCTACTTCCGCGCTCAATTGTCTTCCGCCCCCTCTTTGACCGTTTCACCTGCGTCTGTCGTGAAATTCAGCCTGAAATTTAATTTCACATGTCTCAATTCGACTTCATCTCCTGAACAGAATATCCTACAGTAATATGAAATTTCACACACATTTGAACATTTTTGTAAATTCACAAGGCTTATTAAAATTAGCTAGATTTTTTTCAATCAGGTTTGACTACATTTCTGAGCTGGTGCCCAGCAACTGTTTTCAAATGTTCAAATGTTTGTTAAGCTAAAAAAATGTTCAAATGTTTGTAGAGCTTATGGAACTTAACTACGGGGTCATCAGTCCCTAAACTTACAAACGGCTTATGAACTAGCTTATACTAAAAACGGCACAAATATCCATGCCCGAGGGGGGTTCGAACCCCCGACCGTAGTGGCCGTGCAGAACATGACTGGCGCGCCGCAGACCGCTCGGCCACTGCGGCCAGTATTTGCGAAGCTTAAAGTACTTAACTGCGGGGTCATCAGTCCCTAAAGTTACAAACTACCTATCAACTACCTGATACTAAAGACGACCCAAACATCCATGCCGAGGGGGAATTCGAACCCCCGACCGTAACGGTCGTGGAGACTGTAACTGGCTCTTCGCAGACCGCTCGGCCAACGCGGCCGGCTTTACTGTTTTGTACAAATCTGTAGAGAATATCACCAATGAGGCGCAATGTTTCTTTTTTATTATTTTTATTTTCCAGATCTACATAGATTTCGGGCACAGTGTGGCTATTCTCAATGCTTTGAGTTACGTTTACATCTATAGCGTCATGCTGTACGTAACTGTCAACATGACGGTTTAGATGTAAGCACATATTAAAAGCTACGAGACTGGCCACTCAGTGCCCGAAACATAGATATGTCTGAAAACTAAAAACATAAAATTGCGATTGATGCTGACATTTCCTAAAAATTCCACAAACGTTAAAAAAAAAGAAAAAAAAAAAAAAACGGCGTTGGGGTGGGGGGGGGCGGCAATTTAGCAGCTCGCACGGGGCGGCACTTGGGCTTGCGCCGGCCCTGGCTGTAGCCGTCGCTAAATGAATCAACCTGTCACTCACCCCCGGCCGAGGAGTAGGGTGCCTGTTTCAAGTGGATATGTGACAAAAGCACCCAGTGACATTTGCACCCAACCCCAAATCTGCGACATTTGCACCCAGTCTGACCTGTTTACTACGTCACAGCCTACCTGCAGCCCGTACCCTCCCTAAGCCGTCCCTGCTTTCGCGGTAATGCCACGCCACCCAGTCCTCGCTCACCGGAAACGCTCTCTCGACAAAGTCTGCCTGCAGTCCCGACGTCCTTGTCCACCTCAGCGAATGACTGCTGTCAGTACGATTATGAAGATCGTAGTGTTCGGTTCGTGCAATTTGTGTATTTGTGCCAGCTGGGTACACATTTTCAGCTTTGCCCATTCGCAGTTGTCATATATTCTGTGAATATATATATATATATTTTTTTTGTAACGTAACCATACATTCTGAAATTATCACTTTTTCGGAAATAAAACCCAAATATTTGTTTCTTCCTTTGTTTTCTAAACGTAACATACAATACTGTAGAACATCCTTTTCATATACAGTAAAAAGGCTTAGAACCAGAATTTAACGGCGTTGATAGTTTTCGACTTTTATCAACATCGCTGTTAACATCGAGGTTTTGTGGCAAAACGTCGATGTTTTCAAAACGTAGATTTATCGTTTGCATCCCTAGTCATCAGTCTTCTGACTGCTTTGATGCGACCTGCCACCAAATCCTTAGCCAACCGTTTCATTTCAGAGTACCATTGCAATCTACATCCTCAATTATTTACTTGATGTTTCCATTCTGTTTTTCCCCTAGTGATGTAAAATGCCTCGACATTTGCAAGTTGGGGCAAATGCCTAGAATGAATGCTTGGGCAAATGCCCAAAATTCATAAATACCCAGGCATTTATGGCTTTGTTTTGTTTGTAAATCTTACTGGACTTAACTACGGGGTCATCAGTCCCTAAACTTACAAACTACTTATGAACTACTTACGAACTAAGACGGCACAAATATCCATGCCCGAGGGGGGATTCGAACCCCCGACCGTAGTGGCCGTGCAGACCGTGACTGAAGCGCCTCAGTCCCCTCGGCCACCGCCGCCGGCATTTATGGCTTTAAAACATAAACTTAAAAGCAGTACCTACAAAAAAATTACGTGATATTTTGTACAACTCCATAAACTACATATCAAATGCTTCAATTCTCTTCTGTTCTCATTTCCCAGCAGTCCAAGTTACATAAAATGTTATACTGCAAACTTATGTTCTGCGAAATTTCTGCCTAAAGTCCAGGGCGATGTTTGACAGTAGTAGATTTCTCTTTCCCGTGAATGCCCTCATTGCTTGTGCTAATCTACTTTTTATGTCCCTCTTGCTTCTTCCGTCGCGAGTTAGTTTACTGCAAAGTTAGCGGAATTCCTTGTCTTGGTGTACATTGTGATCAAATTCAAATGTTTGTAGAGCTTATGGGACTTAACTAAGGGGTCATCAGTCCCTAAACTTACAAACTACTTATGAACTAGCTTATACTAAAGACGACACAAACATCCATGCCCGAGGGGCATTCGAACCCCCGACTGCAGCGGCCGTGAAGACAGTGACTGGCACGCCGCAGACCACTCGGCCACTACGGCCGGCTACAGCACTACATTGTGATCACCAATTCGGATGTTATTTTCTCGCTACTTTTATTTCTGTTACTTCTTATGACTTTCATTCATCTTTCCTTGGTTTCAAAATGTTCAAATGTTTGTTAAGCTTATGGGACTTAACTACGGGGTCATCAGTCCCTAAACTTACAAAAACTACTCATGAACTAGCTAATACTACGGACGGCACAAATATCCATGCGCGAGGGGGGATTCGAACCCCCGACCGTTGTGGCCGTGCAGACCGTGACTGGAGCGCCTCAGTCCCCTCGGCCACCGCGGCCGGCTTTCCTTGGTTTACCTTCAGTCCATGGTCTGTGCTCATTAGTCTTTTCATTCTATTCAACAGACCCTGTAATTTTCCTTCACTTTCACAGATGATAGCAATGTCATTAGCAAATCTTATCACTGATAACCTTTTACCCAGAACTTTTATCAGAGCCTTGAACATCTTTATTTTCTACATTAATTCCCTTCATTGTGCAAGTTGAACAGTGATGGCGACAGTCCACAACCTTTTCTTACCCCCTTTTTAATCTGAGCATTTTGTTTTTGACTTTCGACGCTTATTGTATCGACTTCGTTCTTATACAAACTATGTATTTTCCGCCTTTCCCTACAAGCTTACTCCTATTTTTCTCAGAATTGCGAACATCATCCAGCACCTTACATTATCGAAGACTTTTTCCAGGTTACAAATCTTAATAATATGTCTTGGTTGTTCTTTAGTCTGGCTTCCATTATATATTGCAGCAATGCTATTGCAGTCAAGTACGGCCTTGTGTCAATGCGACCTCACAGCCCTCGGCTCTTCTACCTGCCGAACAGAGACCAGACGGGGAGATTAGCGGCCCGCCCCTCGACCAGAACTGGGTGCTAATGTCACTGGGTGCTTTTGTCACTGGGTGCTTTTGTCAGGACACCGTTTCAAGTGTCTGTTTGGCCAGACCGTTGCTCGCGCGAATGGACAGTCGGAAATTATGAACAGACACTCCCTATTACAGAGTCCCTCTTACTAAGAACGCCGTCGGCGGCTGAGGGCTGAGCTGTGCAAGGCTTTCCTGTATAGCTTGGGAAGGAAATATCGCGTTGTCGACCAGGAGCCCGTCTCCTCACACCAAAATTTTCCAAAACCGAGCTAACTACTATTGTCCACTGTATATCATCTCACAAAACATTAATTTGTGTATTTAATGAGAGGGTGCGAAAATAGTGGCACCTCTCAATGGCTTCAGCAATTCGTTTAAGTCCCTCCAGTTTTTCAAAGTCGCTTATTGCCTGCCGTTTAAGTCGTTGAGAGGAAGTAGGACATTAATCGCATTTGTGGGGGTTCTATTGCAGTGTGATACGTTCTGGGAAATCAAATTCCTAACATGTGGATTTAGCTCTCTCTTTTATGTTCACACAGCTTATAAAACATGCCTTGGAGGGGTTCTACATGCTTCGTTTAAAGCGTTCCTTATGTCGGCAAAACCAGTCGGCCCATTTTACTGGCGTTCCTCTCCCTCTGCCGTGTGTTAGTTTAGTCTGCCAAGTGTCTATGATTATCTCTCCTTTTATTTCGTTTATTTTATTTCCCTGCTGTATTATGTGGCTCTTTCATGAGTGGTGATAGTAGTTGTTTTCTTACAACCTAACCCCCCGATGTCAGTCAGTCAGATCGGTATCAAACGTTATATATCAGTAGAGTATCAACCAAAACTTTCGTGTTGTGTGCTGTGTCGTCCAGGTGAACGTTGAATGAACTATGATAATAAGTAACAACTGACCTACGGAGTACAAGAAAAGGATAACTGTGAGAGCATGTTTGATATACCGAGGGTCCTAGGTTCAAGCACTGGTCATAGCACTTTTGTATTGCATGCGCTGAAAATTCTTATATTAGGCAATGTGTTCCTGTAGTACTGTCAGTTGCAGTAGTAACAGTTGCTGCAGCGCGTGGACTAGGCAGCAACGTCAGCCTCACTTGTTCGTATGGGCAAACTCACGACGCTCTAGCTCAAATGTTCAAATTTTTGTCAAGCTTAAGGGACTTAACTGCGGGGTCATCAGTCCCTAAACTTACAAACTACTTATGAACTACCTTATACTAAAGACGACACAAACATCCATGCCCGAGGTGGGATTCGAACCCCCGACGGGAACGGCCTTGCGCATCGTAGCATAGCGCCTCAATGCGCTTAGCCACTCCGCCGCGGCGACGGTCTAGCCACAATGTAGATGTAGCTATAGAACACGCACATCTGCTGAGCGTTGGTGCTGCCAAACTAGCAGTCATCTAATTTTATTATTACTGTTAAAGGTATTATGGTTATTATTGCTTTATTATTATTTTCATTACTGTTAATACTTCCGCAAGTGTGGTGCAACTGTTACTTTATTCTTGTGTTCCAATTGCTTCTGATGGATGATATGGAAACATGAATTGCTCGTTAAATATCCTCGACGGTGAACATACTGATGTTCGAAATATTGGGGACACTTGTGTTGCACTGATCTGATTCTTCTTCAACAGATTGTAGAACGTACTCTTTCTGATAAGGTGTACGAACAACACCTGATATTCTGGCAATCTTCGATCAACAACATGTTGTGGTATTGATCTCGTCCCTTAGCGTGAAGATATACAGCACCAAAATTTGTACTATTCGGCTGTCTTCGGTCTGGAAACGCCGACTGATACATTTTGTAGTCTCGTGTCCATTACCACTCACCCAGCATTACATAAATGTAATGTCTGCCTGTTAACAAAATGTAAACCTTGCCTTTTTTGAACTAAGCATCATCAGTTAACGCACTGATTGCAGTGCATATACGCAATGGACACACTAAAGACAGACGAATGACTAATGTAAACAAGTCTGGCAACACAACTTCATGTAATATAAAATGACTCGCATGGATGCATAGATAAATGAAGTTATTCTGGAAGGCTTTCATTCATAACACAGAATGAAATCATTTTTGGACATAGTTTTATTCACTGCTGGTCATCCAAAATGCAGGACCTAGAAGACCCGGAGCTATCAAGGCCAAATTTATTTGGGAAATAACACGTCTTAGAAAAACATCACTTGGTCGAAAATACAGCACCATGTAAGGTGAAGGAGATGGCGAAATCAGCATTGAGCCGTATCACCACTTCTGCTTGCTCTACACGTCTGGACAATGTATCACATAGGCTCAGGGTGTGTTGCTGGGATATGCCAGTCCATGTTGCTTATGCATAGGCCCATTACCAAATATGATCAGACGGTGCATCCCATCGCAGTCGGTGCGAAATTATCGACCAGACGTTTTCGATAGGCGATGTTTTAAATCCCGACCTTAACATCCTCCACTAAAGAAACAACATACTACGATCTACTGAGCTAAATATGATGTCAAGATACCTATTACAGTGACAATAAATTCTATATCTACACAAATACTACGCAATCCACCCAAGGTGCGTGGCGGAGGAAAATCCGTCCCACTACTAGTTACTTGCTTTCCTGTCCCACTCCTATATAGAACGACGGGAAAATCGAATGCTTGTATGCATCTCTACGAGTCCTAATCTCTCTGATCTTTGTGGTCTTTACGCGAAATGTAGGCTGGCAGTAATAGAATCGTTCTGCAGTCCGCTTCAAATTACGGCACTCTACATTTCTCCAACAGTGTTTATCAAAAAGTACGTCGCCTCCCATCCAGCGACTCCCATTTGAATTCCCAAAGAATTTCAATAACATTCATGCACTGGTCGAATCTACCAGTAACAAACCTAGCTGTCTGCCCTTGGACTGCCTATATGTCCTTCTTTAAAGCCATCTGAAGCGAATCCCAAACACTTGAGCAATACTCAAGATGGGGTCGTACAAGCGTTTTATATGCGGTCTCCTTTACAGACGGATCACAACTTCCCAAAATTCTCCCAATAAACCGAAGTCGACCATTTGTCTTCCCCAAGACTATCCTTATATGGTAGTTCCATTTCATATTGCTGTGCAGCGTTATGCCTAAATATTTAATTACACGACCTTATCAATTAATAAACGGTCACAATGACCAAACCGTACAAGGGACGGAAAGTTGGCTGAAACCAGATGTAAAGAGTAATGATATTCAAAAAGCAGATTGGAATATATACCTCAGAGACAGGATGGACAGTGAAGGGGGAGGCGTGTTTATAGCGATAAAAAGTCCAACGGTATCGAAGGAAATTGACGGTGACCCGAAATGTGAAATAATTTGGGTGAAGGTCACGGTTAGAGCAGGCTAGAACATGGTAATTGAATGCTTCTATAGGCCTCCTGGGGATGTGTGTGTTGTCATTAGGTTAGTTTAACTTAGTTTGTAAGTCTAGGGACTGATGACCAACGTAGTTATTTTAAGTGTATTATCTGAAAACTAACGTGAGCAGTTAATCAGAGAACCCACTCGTGGCGATAACATATTAGACCTTCTCGTGACAAACAGACCCGAACTATTCAAAACAGTTAACCCAGAACAGTGAATCAGCGATCATAAAGCGGTTACAGCATCGATGATTTCAGCCGTAAATAGAAATATTATAAACTGTAGGAAGATTTTTCTGTTTGCCAAAAGTGACAGCCGCGGTGGAGTAGCCGAGCGGTCTAAAGCACCTCGCTGCGGAGCGCGCGGTTGCTCGCCGTGGAGGTTCGAGTCCTCCCTGGGGCATGGGTGTGTGTGTTTGTCCGTAGGTTAGTTTACCTAGGTTTAAGTAGTTTGTAAGCTACGGACTGATGACCACGCAGTTTGGTCCGATAGATTTACAGACATTTGAACATTTTGAACAAAAGTGACATAAATCCTCTACATCTACATAGACACTCTGCAAATCTTTCTGTTTTCGATCTTATTTCTCTTATTTTATTGGGATGGTCATGTCTCCCTATGTAGGTGGGTGATAGCAAAATATTTTCACATTGAGAAGTAAAGGCGGTGATTGAAACTTCGGAAACAGATCACGCCGCAATGAATAACGTCTTTCTTTTAATGATTTCCACTTCAAACCGTACAACATTTCCGTGACGTTTTCCCCCCTATACCTTGATAAAACAAAACAAGCTGTTCTTCTCTAAGCCTTCTCAATATCTTTCGTCAGTCCCACCTGGTGAGGGTCCCACACTGAGCAACAGTACTCCAGGAGAGGACGTACAAGTGTGATATAGGCAGTCTCTCAGGTGGAGCTGCTGCAGCTTCGAAGCGTTCTGCCAATGAAACGTAACCTTTGGTTCGCGAGAGCTCGAAAGAGCAGTGAGGCCAAGGCAGCATTTCATTCTTAAGTGCGATGAATATGTCGCGAAAGTTGCATGCCACGTAGATCCTGCTTTAATCTGTTCCAAACTCCGAAGGTGTGGAAGAACAGCAGGCTCCCACGTTTCAGAGACGTAATCTTGGCTGGTTAATGTATCACTAATACCTACTACGGATGTGTGGGAATCCAATACCTTCGCAAACGAAATTGTTGGGTGCAGGAGAAGTATGGCTATGCATAAGGCAAAAGATGAATAGCCTCTCACCATGACGCGTCCAGAGTCTAACCCAATCACTGTGATATAGACAGAACTGGGATTCGTCGGTAGAAATGATGTTACATTGGACTGTCCATATCCATCGATAATCGCATCATTGCCGCCACAAACGACAGTTGCATTGACTCTTTGATGAATGGAGCACTGGACTCCTTGTGGGGAGTTCTAATCTAATGTTCTAATGTTTGTAAATCTATCGGACCAAACTGCGTGGTCATCAGTCCGTAGGTTACAAACTACTTAAACTAAGGACAACACACACACACACACACACACACACACCCATGCCCCAGGGAGGACTCGAACCTCCACGGCGAGCAACCGCGCGCTTCGCAGCGAGACGCTTTAGACCGCTCGGCTACTCCTCCGCGGAGGGAGTCCTCTCTGTTGCAAATGACGTTGAATGGTATGCGCAGACATGCTTTTTGCACAACAGAACGAATTTGTTGTGAGAGGGTTCATGATGTGCAAAATCAATCCATCATTGCCATGCTTCATCACATGTAGTCGTATAAGACCAGGAGCAGGTCTGGTGGATGTGGACTACAAATAGAACACACAGAACCGCAGCGGATGGGAAACGTAATGGCAACGCTCCAGAAGATCGCAGAGAGGAGGTTCAGACCGCAGAGGGAGCACCAGACCGAAGATGGAACACCCATGAGCAGGGTCTGCTGGCTGCGGACTGCAGTAGGAGCCGGCCGCGGTGGCCGAGGGGACTGAGGCGCTCCAGTCACGGTCTGCACGGCCACTACGGTCGGGGGTTCGAATCCCCCCTCAGGCATGGATATTTGTCCCGCCCTAGTTCGTAAGTAGTTCATAAGTAGGTTGTAAGTTTAGGGACTGATGACCCTGTAGTTAAGTCCCATAAGCTTAACAAACATTTGAACATTTTGAACTGCATAGGAACATCCAGAACCGCAGCGGACGGGAAATGGAGCGGCACCACTTCAGCAGATCGTAGGGAGTGGGTGCTGACCGCAGAGGGAGTGCCTGGATCCGTCAGCTAAGGGGTAAGGCCACAGACATAAAGCGGGACCTGGTCCTCTCAAGGACGGAAGGAAGCTTAGGTTTTAACGTCTCGTCAACGTCTGGTCATTAAAGATGGAGCTCACACTAGAATTTTTTTGGGAAAGGTAGGGAAGGAAATCGGCCATGCCCTTTTAAAGGAACCGGACTGGTTTAGGGAAATCATGAGAAAACTAAATCTGAATGGCCAATGGTGGATCTGAACCCCCATCCTACCAAATGCGAGCCCGCTGTGTCACCATTATTCCACCTCCCTCAGTGTCCGCCTCCGTAATCTAGTGGACAGTGTGGTGGGTTGCTACGCAGGGAGCCCAGGTTTGATTCCCGGTCGGGTCGGAAATTTTCTGCGCTTGGGGACTGGGTGCTGAATCGTCATCATCATTGTCACGCAAGTCGCCGAAGTGGCGTCAGATAAAAATACTTGCACCAGGCAGGCTGAACACTACCCCAGTTGGGTTCTAACGGCCACAAATGGCACATGGAGTCATCATCATCACCTCGTTCAGTGGTCCACTCGAGGAGCAGTCTCGGATCGCACCTGATTAAGGTTACGAGCAACGTAACTGAAATATCGTGCAAGTACGACACTGATACCTAGCAGAACACTCGACAGCACAAGACGTTGTTAGATTTCCGGGAATGCATGAAGAGTTACTATGTTATTATTGAAGATGTAGCGAGGCAATTGATTGAAATTTGTGCCACAGCTGGGATTATTTTAAAATTTACTTATCCGACTGTAATCTCATTTACAGGCACTGACACTCAAGTTGTTAGTTATTAACTTTTAAAATATTTTTAGAAAAAAAATCGATAAGTGCTCATCATTGCCATGTAAAAGAATTTCTTTGATTTATGTATCTCTTTCTTAATTTTAGTTAGTTGGCTGTAGTTGTATGTAGTTGTGGGGAAGTTGGTGGACTGGTGTGTTAGGTTTCACTTTGAGGTTGAGACATATTTGAATCTTGAAATTACGCACTGAAAAAAAAAATTATGAGAAATGAAATTTCCTTTGTGAAAAACAAAGTGTGGGGTATAAGTTAAATCATGCATATGTTTTAAATCCCGACCTTAACATCCTCCACTAAAGATACAACATACTACGATCTACTGAGCTAAATATGATGTCAAGATACCTAATACAGTGACAATAAATTCTATATCTACACAAATACTACGCAATCCACCCAAGGTGCGTGGCGGAGGAAAATCCGTCCCACTACTAGTTACTTGCTTTCCTGTCCCACTCCTATATAGAACGACGGGAAAATCGAATGCTTGTATGCATCTCTACGAGTCCTAATCTCTCTGATCTTTGTGGTCTTTACGCGAAATGTAGGCTGGCAGTAATAGAATCGTTCTGCAGTCCGCTTCAGATTACGGCACTCTACATTTCTCCAACAGTGTTTATCAAAAAGTGCGTCGCCTCCCATCCAGCGACTCCCATTTGAATTCCCAAAGAATTTCAATAACATTCATGCACTGGTCGAATCTACCAGTAACAAACCTAGCTGTCTGCCCTTGGACTGCCTATATGTCCTTCTTTAAAGCCATCTGAAGCGAATCCCAAACACTTGAGCAATACTCAAGATGGGGTCGTACAAGCGTTTTATATGCGGTCTCCTTTACAGACGGATCACAACTTCCCAAAATTCTCCCAATAAACCGAAGTCGACCATTTGTCTTCCCCAAGACTATCCTTATATGGTAGTTCCATTTCATATTGCTGTGCAGCGTTATGCCTAAATATTTAATTACACGACCTTATCAATTAATAAACGGTCACAATGACCAAACCGTACAAGGGACGGAAAGTTGGCTGAAACCAGATGTAAAGAGTAATGATATTCAAAAAGCAGATTGGAATATATACCTCAGAGACAGGATGGACAGTGAAGGGGGAGGCGTGTTTATAGCGATAAAAAGTCCAACGGTATCGAAGGAAATTGACGGTGACCCGAAATGTGAAATAATTTGGGTGAAGGTCACGGTTAGAGCAGGCTAGAACATGGTAATTGAATGCTTCTATAGGCCTCCTGGGGATGTGTGTGTTGTCATTAGTTTAGTTTAACTTAGTTTGTAAGTCTAGGGACTGATGACCAACGTAGTTATTTTAAGTGTATTATATGAAAACTACCTTGAGCAGTTAATCAGAGAACCCACTCGTGGCGATAACATATTAGACCTTCTCGTGACAAACAGACACGAACTATTCAAAACAGTTAACCCAGAACAGTGAATCAGCGATCATAAAGTGGTTACAGCATCGATGATTTCAGCCGTAAATAGAAATATTATAAACTGTAGGAAGATTTTTCTGTTTGCCAAAAGTGACATAAATCCTCTACATCTACATAGACACTCTCCAAATCTTTCTGTTTTCGATCTTATTTCTCTTATTTTATTGGGATGGTCATGGCTCCCTATGTAGGTGGGTGATAGCAAAATATTTTCACATTGAGAAGTAAAGGCGGTGATTGAAACTTCGGAAACAGATCACGCCGCAATGAATAACGTCTTTCTTTTAATGATTTCCACTTCAAATCGTACAACATTTCCGTGACGCTTTCCCCCCTATACCTTGATAAAACAAAACAAGCTGCTCTTCTCTAAGCCTTCTCAGTGTCTTTCGTCAGTCCCACCTGGTGAGGGTCCCACACTGAGCAACAGTACTTCAGGAGAGGACGTACAAGTGTGACAGAGGCAGTCTCTCAGGTGGAGCTGCTGCAGCTTCGAAGCGTTCTGCCAATGAAACGTAACCTTTGGTTCGCCTTTCCCACAATTTTTTCTATGTGTTCTCTCCAGTCAAAGTTGTTCGTAATTGTAACTCCTAGGTATTTGGTAGAATTTACGACCTTAAGGTTTGACTGATTTATCGCGTAATTTAAGTTCAGCAGATTTCTTTTAGTAGTCATGTGTATTACTTCACACTTTTATTTAGTGTCAATTGCCAATTTTCCCACCGTGTTGCTTTTGAACCTCTGTTGACTTCACTAACTGATAACCGACAGCATCATCCGCGAACAGTCTAAGAGAGCTATTCAGATTGTCTCCTAAATCGTTTATAAACACAAGGAAGAGTAGGGGACCTATAACGCTTTCCTGGGGAACGCCAGATATCACTTCTATTTTACTCGATTGCTTACTGTCAATTACTACGAACTGTGTCCTTTCTGATAGGAAATCGTGAATCCAATCGCACAATTGGCGCGATATTCCATAAGCACGCAATTTCATAAGAAGCCGCTTGTGGGGTACAGTGTCAAAATCCTTTCTGAAATCCAGAAATATGGAATCGATTTGAGATCCCTTGTCGATGGCACTTAACACTTCATGTGAATAAATGGCAAGCTGTGTTTCGCAAGAGCGATACTTTCTGAATCCGTGTTGACTATTGGTTAATAGGTCGTTCTCTTCGAGGTAGTTCATAATATTCGAACAAAGTATATGTTCCAAAATCCTACTGCAAATCGATGTTAATGAGATGGGCCTGTAATTTTGGGGATCACTCCTATTGCCTTTCTTGAAAATTGAAGTGACCTGGGCAACTTTCCAATTTTTGGGTACGGATCTTTCGCTGAATGATCGGTTGTATATGATAGCTAAGTATGCAGCTATGGGATCAGCGTACTCTGAAAAGAATCTAGTTGGTTTACACTCTGGCCCGGATGATTTGTTTTTGTTTAGTGACTTAATTTGTTTTACTACTCCAGGAACATCTACTTCTAAATTTCGCATGCTGACAGCTGTTCTTGGTTCTAATTCTGGAGTGTTCACTTCGTGTTCTTTGGTGAAAGAATTTCGAAAAGCTGCGTTTAGCAATTCTGCTTTAGCAGTACTGTCATCGGTAATATTACCATTGCTGTCGCCTAGTGAAGGTATTGATTGTGTTTTACCGCTAGTGTACTTTACATATGACCAGAATTTCTTTGGATTTTCTGCCAGATTACGAGACAGGATTTCGTTGTGGAAACTATTATAAGCTTTTCGCATTGAAGTCCGCGCTAGATTGCGAGCTTCTGTAAAAGATTGCGAGCTTCTGTAAAAGATTGCCAGTCTTGGGAATTCTGTGTCTGTTTAAATTTTCCATGAGTTTTTCTTTGATTCAGAAACAGTGACCTGACCTGTTTTCTGTACCACGGGGGTCAGCCCCCTCTTTTATTAATTTATTTGGTATAAATCTATCGATTGCTACTGATATTATGTCTTTGAAAGTAAGCCATAACTGATCTACACTCGCAATTTTGGCTCTGAAAAAAGGTTTTGAAAGAATGGAGACTATCACTCAGGAAAGAGGGAAGCGAATTTTTACCTGCTCTTTTGCATAGATATATTTTTCGTTGACTTTTGGTGCATTTGGGAATTTTGATATTGTCTCGCTACTACAACTCGATGTTCACTAATCCCTGTATCTGTTTTGATGCTCTTTACAAGTTCAGGATTATTTGTTGCTAGGAGATCAAGGGTATTTTCGCAACCATTTACTATTGTAGTGGGTTCATGAACTAACTGCTTGAAGTAGTTTTCAGAAAAACCATTCAAAACTAGTTCGGACGATGTTTTAAATTTGCCGCCGTTTTTGAATACTTATTTATTACAACATATCATGGGTAAATTAAAGTCGCCACCGATTATAACAGTATGCTTAGGGTACCTGTTTGAAATGTGTTTCAAACTTTCTTTGAACATTTCGTCTGAGTCAGGGGGCCGATAAAAAGATCCAATTATTAATTTATTCCAGTTATCAGGTATAACCTCTACCCATACCAACTTACAGGAAGTATCTGCCTCAATTTCGCTGCAGGATAAACCGTTTGTAACAGCAATAAACACGCCATACCCTTTTTTATTTATTCTATCCTTTCTTAAGACCATTTTGCCTTTTGTAAAAGTTTCGGCCGAAGTTATCTCAGGCGTCAGCCAGCTTTCAGAACCCATAACGATTTGTGCCTCAGTACTTTCTATCAGCGCTTGGAGCTCTGGAACTTTCCCAACACACCTACGACTATTTACAACTGTTACACCAGTGTTTCCTAGATCTGCATTCTTTCAGTGTCTGAGCTGCACTCTTTGAGACTGCAACCCATTTTGTGTGTTTCCAAGGCCCTCTAACCTAAAAAACCGCCCAGTCCACGCCACACAGCCCCCGCTACTCGTGTAGCCGCTTCCTGAGTGTAGTGGACTCCTGATCAATTTATCGGATCCCAAAAACTCACCACCCTTTGGCGCAAGTCCAGGAATCTGCAGCCGACACGGTCGCAGAACCGTCTGAGCCTCTGATTCAGACCCTCCACTCGGCTCTGAACCAAAGGTCCGCAGTCAGTCCTGTCGACTATGCTGCAGATGGTGGCCTCTGCCTTCATCTTGCAAGTAAGACTGGCAGTCTTTACCACTTAGGATAGCCGCTCAAAACAGAGACAATCTCTTCCGATCCAAAGCGACACGCACCGTTGGTTCCCACATGAGCCACCACCTGCAAATGGCTGAGCCCTGTGCTCTTCATGGCATCCGGAAGGACCCGTTCCACATCTGGAATGTCTGCCCCCGGTATGCACACGGAGTGCACATTGGGCTTCTTCCCCTCCCTAGCAGCCATATCCCTAAGGAGCTCTATCACCCGCATAACTACTAACAAACCCACCATCTGTGAGTGCCCGGATCTTGTTGCAGGCAGAGGGGTGACTACAGGACAAGCGACACCATCTGCGTCAGGAACATCCTTTGCCACAGACAGCGCCTCTAATCTGTTCGTAAGACTAACCGGGAAGGGCTCCACTTCGGTCCCCCGGAAAGTCTTATGCCGCCTGACACGCGCTGAGGAGACCTCCCAATCTGCCACGGATTGGGAGGCGACCCCCTCGCGGGCAGTGAGCGGGCTGTCCACAGCCGCAGCCCGATCGGAGAGCACAACAGACGCACAGGGCGTCTGCTGCAACAGCGGCTCCCACCCATGACAGTCTCAAGCGAAGCCAACGCCGGGAATCTAAGTATACGCACGTGGATACTAAACTGTTTCTTTGATGCGAAGCTGACTAAATACACAATCGAGGACACAAAAGTTAGCTAAACATCAACTTCGAAAAATAAGTACGTAACACAAAACTGTTTATTAACGGCGAATCTGAAAAATATATACGCGACCTAATAAATCAAAATATCAACACTGATCTGTCAACTAAACGCAATTCTGAATAAATAAACTCGCGAATACACGAAAGTTTGATGAACTGTAAGAGAAACCACACACGAAATGAAAATAAGTCGCTTCTGTTAAGAAGCCGGTTAACTTACAGTGAAGAGCTGCCTGCTGCGCGACACATAGGTACTCGCCAGCGGTCACTGAGCAACTGAGCAAGTTTCAGACTACCTGACAGCTCAACACAAAAGTTTTATCTCAAGTGCAGATAGCGTTGAGGAACAGTGGACAAGGTTCAAAGTCATCGTACAACATGCATTAGATGAGTATGTGCCAAGGAAGATCGTAAGAGATGGAAAGGAGTCACCATGGTACAACAACCGAGTTAGAAAACCGCTACGGAAACAAAGGGAACTTCACTGCAAACATAAACATAGCCAAAGCATACACGAAGTGAAATGTAGCGTGAGGAGGGCTATGCGAGAGGCGTTCAGCAAATTCGAAAGTAAAGTTCTATGTACTGACTTGGCTGAAAATCCTAAGAAATTTTGGTCTTATGTCAAAGCGGTAGGTGGATCAAAGCAAAATGTCCAGACACTCTGTGACGAAAATGTTACTGGAACAGAAGACGACGCTCTAAAGACTGAAATACTAAATATCTTTTTCCAAAGCTGCTTCACAAAGGAAGATTGCACTGTAGTTCCTTCTCTAGATTGTCGCACAGATGACAAAATGTCAGATATAGAAATAAATGACAGAGGGATAGAAAAACAATTAAAATCGCTCAAAAGAGGAAAGGCCGCAGAACCTGATGGGATGCCAGTTCGATTTGACACAGAATACGCGAAGGAACTTGCCCCCCTTCTTGCAGTGGTGTACCGTATGTTTCTAGAAGATCGTAGCGTTCCGAAACATTGGAAAATGGCGCTCCTTCACTTAAGATTGTATGTCTTAAGGAACTGACCTTGTCTGTCGGTTTTATACGTTTTCAAGAAGGTATGTCGAACAGATGTGCAGAAGTATTGGCCTAAATCTCTACCGTCGATCAGTTGTAGAATTTTGGAACAACTATTATGTTCGAGTATAATGAATTTTCTGGGGAATAGAAATCTGCTGTGTGAGAATCAGCATAGGTTTCGAAAATGGCGATCGTCTGAAACCAGCTCGCGCTATTCGTCCACGAGACTCAGAGGGCCATAGACACAGGTTCACAGGTTGATGCCGTGTTTCTTGACTTCCGCATGTAGTTTGATTCAGTTCCATACAGTCGTTTAATGAACGAAGTAAGAGCATATGGTCTATCAGACCAATTGTGTGATTGGATTGAGGATTTCCTAGATAACAGAACGCATCATGTCATTCTCAATGGAGAAAAGTCTTCCGAAGTAAGAGTGATGTCAGTTGATCTACAGGGGAGTGTCGTGGGAGCGTTGCTATTCACGATATATATAAATGACGTTGTGGGTAACATTGGAAGTTCACTGAGGATTTTTGCGGATGATGCTGTATATAGAGAGGTTGTAACGATGGAAAATTGTATAGAAGTTCAGGAGGATCTGCATCGAAATGACGCATGGTGAAGGGAATGACAATTGAATCTCAGTGTAGACAAGTGTAATGTGCTAAGAATACATAGAAAGAAAGATCCTTTATCATTTAGTTAAACTATAGCAGGTCAGAAACTGGAAGCAGTTAATTCTATAAACTGGCTGGGAGTATGCATTAGGAGTGATTTAAAATGGAACGACCATATAATATTAATCGTCGGTAAAGCAGATTCCAGACTGAGATTCATTGGAAAAATCCTAAGGAAATGCAGTCCGCAAACAAAGGAAGTAGGTTACAGTACACTTGTTCGCCCACTGATTGAATACTGCTCACCGATGTGGGATAGTGGTACTCAAGGTACCCTCCGCCACACACCGTCAGGTAGCTTGTGGAGTATGTATGTAGATGTAGAATCCTATACTAGTAATGCTGTATTTGAACAATACGGGATTATTTCTCCTATTCATCTGCAGCACCTTACATTTTTCTACATCCAAAGCTAGTTGCCATTCCTCACACCACCTAGAAATTTGGTCCAAGTCATCCTGCATCCAACTACAGTCATTCAATGACGACACCTTCCTGTACACCACAACATCATCAGCAAACAGCCGCAGATTGCAACTCACTCTGTTCATCAGATTATTTATAAAGATAGACAATAATAGCGATCCTAAAACTCCTGACGATACTCTAGTCTCGGATGAACGGTCACCAGCGAAGACAACGAACTGGGTTATATTACTTAAGTAGTCTTCGAGCCAGTCACATATTAGTTGAATTTACTCAGGTAATTTGTATCATAATTTTTACTTTGTGGACAATTCAACCCATGCTCGTATTTTTATTGCAGGAAAGACGTACCAAATGCTACATTTCATTAGCATAACACTCTGAAGATGTAACTATTCTACTAAAGAATCTGCCTACAATTCATTTTGCACCTAACCCGCTCTCCGTGGCCAGACCTCAGTTCCTTCACTTAAGATTGTATCTCTTAAGGAACTGACCTTGTCTGTCGGTTTTATCCGTTTGGCCAATAAGTATGAAGCAAGCAAATTCGCCTATTACTGTTAAGCCACCCTTCATTTCAGCTATAGTCCTAGTATCTGGCTAGTTATATTAACAAAATGAAATTAGCCCTTGTGCAACATCTCTCAGGTTAAGGTAATGTTTATTGGAGATATGGTAACGCACTAGCCAACTACTCTGACTACAGCGGAAGGGCAGGGTTTCGGTGGTACACGACAGACAAGGAAAAATTTCATAAGACACTATCTTAAAATAAATCCTCTAAAGGACATTCAAAACGAAAATTACAAGCTTAAGGCTTCCTTGCTGTTACTTGTGATTAGGGTAATGTAAGACAAGTTCGTTAAATTTTAAACAAGTTTATTGGAATAAATTGCATGGAACATTTTCAGACAGCCTAATACAAATAGGCACATTGCAGGGTTGTCTGTGAAGCAGACTACATCGAATAAGGCACAATATAATTAACATGCTGTCTGTGATGCAGACAAATTTACCAGTATTATAGGTCTTGTCTGTGAAGCAGACATTAACTGAGAATTTCTCACACGGTAGACACATCTACCAGACACAAACATTATAAATCAGTCTGTGAAGCAGACGCTAGTACGATTACTTACAACAAAGATCTCTTACGATTATGTGCCATGCCTAAGGTCAGTTGCTGAAAGACTTTCCAGATATATTTTCTGCAGGCCTCGGAAAAGCTAAGGATTTTGCTGCACACATTATTCTCAAAGACAATGCCAAACCAAAATTTTGCAAATCTCGTAATGTACCGCTCGCCTTACACGACAAAGTAGCACAAGAACTTCGCACATTGCAAGAAAATGGTGTAATTGAACCAATCCAAGCTAGCCAATGGGCGAGTCCGCTTGTAATTTTGCCGAAGCCGTCAGGTAGCATTGGCATTTGTGTTGATTTCCAGGCCACAGTGAATCCACAAACAGTCGTAGACAGTTATCCTTTGCCGAGACCAGAAGATTTAATGGCGCAGGAAAATATTTCTCAAAAATCGATTTAAGCAATGCTTACCTTCAGCTGCCACTCGACGAAGAATCACAAAAAATTTGTGTTGGCAATACACATCTCGGCTTGTTTAAATATTTGCGTCTACCGTTTGGCAGTGCATCCGCGCCAGCAATTTTTCAAAGGTAATTGAAACAGCTTACAGCTCGGCTGCCTTGTTGTTCAAACTACTTGGACGACATAGTTGTCAGACCGTACCCCAGAAGAACATACTGCAAAAATGAGAAAATTATTTAAAGTTTTGTCAGATGCAGGTCTCAAGTGTCGCTTAGATAAGTGTGACTTTTTCAAACCGGAACTACAGTATCTAGGACACGTGCTAAACAGTCAAGGTGTGCACCCCATGCAATCACATTTGCTTGCCATTCGCGACCAGCCAGCACCAAAAGATGTGAAAGAATTAGTCAGTCTTGGGAAAGTTAACGTACTATATTAGGTTTAGTCCCAATGCAGCACAAATTACAGCCTCTTTGTATCAGCAACGCCGTAAAAATGTTCGTTTTGTTTGGACAGCAGAATGCCAACGCGCATTTCAACAGTTAAAAGATGTGTTGCTCAGTGCACTTCGATCCAGAAAAAACCAGTTCTCTTGCAAGTGGACGCGTCATCGATTGGTCTAGGAGCAGTACTGTCACATACACAACATGAGGATACGGACCGTCCGATAGCGTTTGCACCAAAAACTTTTGACAGACACACAGTGCCGTTATTCTCGAATTGAGAACGAAGCTTTAGCAATAGTGTATGGTGTCACTAAATTCCATCACTAATTGTATGGGAGAAAATTTTATTTTGTTACTGACCACAAGCCGTTGCAGTTATTGTCTCATCCTACTCGCAAGGCACACAAATTGCAACGTTGGGCACTGCTCTTGTCACAGTATCAGTACGAGATTGTGTACAGACCCACGACTTGCCATGGAAATGCCGACACACTTTACCGTCTTCCGATTGGTCCTGACAAAGAATTTGATGCTTCTGAGCTGTCTTGTTGTCAGATAGATGCACAGGAAGATAGTTTGTTGCAATCCTTCCCGTTGGACTATAGACAAGTTGCTCGTGCCATGGAAACAGACCCCGATTTACGAATTTTGCTGCGCTAGATTCGCACACAATGGTCTCGTTCACAACGTGATTTGAAAATTCACTGGTGTGTCACTATTTTGCTAGAAAAAATTCAACATAGTGGTGTCATTTTAGTTACAAATGACAATGGACAATCGCGTGTGTTGATCCCGCGACGTTTGCAACACGAAGTATTGAACTTACTTTACCAAGAACGTTGGGGAATGATTCGCACTAGGCAATTGGCATGACGACACTGTAATGGCAGGGTATGGACGTCCATATAGAACATATGACGTCACAGTGTTTAGCCTGGGCTACCACCCAGTCAGCCCCACCTCAGAAATTTTTTGCATGGCAAAAAAAAAAAAAAAAAAAAGGCACCATGGCAACAAGTGCATATAGACTATGCTGGTCCCTTCTGGAACACTAAGTGGCTTATTGTGGTTGATGCGTTTAGTGGTTACCCATTTGCAGTGCTAATGTCTTCTACGACTTCTAGTAGCACGATTAGGGCGTTGTCTTCAATTTTTTGTCTAGAAGGTCTCCCAGAATTGATAGTCTCTGACAATGGCCCTCACTTCCTATCACACGAATTTAGCTCCTTTCGTGCACGCAATGGAATTAAGCATCTCACCAGTGCTCGGTTTCACCCGCAATCAAACGGCGCTGCGGAACGCTTCGTCCGGACATTTAAACAACAGATATCCAAACTCCGTTCGGAGCACTCACGGGAGGCAGCTCTACAACTGTTGCTCGCCTCCTACCGCTCACATCCACGAGAAGGATCACCGCCGGCCGAACTACTGCACAGTCGCCGACACCGCACCCTGCTCCACTTGCTCCACCCACCGCGACGTCCGGAGCAGCAGTAGTCGACACGCAAGTATCGCTTTGCTCCGCGTGACCCAGTCTTTTACAGACTTTTTAGCGGTCGCAGACGGTGGGAGTGGGTCCAGATCATCACATGTTGCTGTGCTCACATGTTTGAAATTCCAGAACCTGAAGGCATCGTACGCCGGGAAAAAAAAAAAAAAAAAAAAAAAAAAAACGCCCTTGCCATGTGCTCTGTGATTCTTCTGCGTTGCTCTCTGCAGATTCACGCACCACACAGACCGCACGGCCGCAGCCGCCCGAGCGACCGTGGTGGCCGCTCCCGCAACAGATCGCTAAGGCGCCGCGGCCCGACACCATGGAAACGGAGCCCTTGCCGTTTCCGCCTCAACTCGCCGTCCCGATGGAACTGGACCAGCACGCCACGCAGCATCCGACGTCGACGTTGCCACCGACGTCATCGTCTACGTCATCACCTGGGCCACAGGTCGTGGATGTGGACCCTTCGAAGATTTTCCCGGAGGACGTTCCCTCGCGAGCTCAGGCCGGATGGCGGGGCCCGGCCGGTAGTCTGACGTTCTCTGAAACTACGACTCTGGTCCATCAGTACGTCCACGAGCCTGCCTCCTCCTCCGTTGTCGAGCTCCCTGCACGACAACGGTTCGGCACTTTTGGGGGGGGGGGGGAGGGATGTTGTGGCGTGAAGTCAGCGCCACACGCCAGATGGAAGAGAACGATCGCGGAGATGGCCATGGTCGACCGACAGCCTATCGCACGCCAGCGCCGCGCCTCTTGGAGGGAGTAACCGTAGACGCGCGCCCTCTACAAGCTGCTATATCTAGACCGACATGCGTCTGGACGCCCGTCAGAACTCGGCTACGAACTAGGCAGTAACTAGGACTCAGCGCAGGTAGCATCGTACAGAAGACAACGCCGCGAGAAGAGAGAAGAAAGAGACGTATGTTCTAAAGTTGAGTATTGTATTCTTCAGTCAATAAAACTTGTATACTAATCACAATAGAACTGTTCTAGCTATCTACGATTCCTGCACCGTACCTTTCCTGACAGCTAACCGGGACGAGGACACAACAAATGGCATCGAGGATGATACAACAAATGGCGACGAGTATTCAACAGAACCGACCAATGGAGAGATCCAACTGGTAAACGGGACATTGTATAAAAGCAACTACGATCCATGGGGCCCCAAATGGCTAATGGTCGTTCCAGCTCATCTCCAGCCAGCTATTCTCAAATATTTCCACGATGCTCCAATATCCGGTCATCTAGGATTCGTGAGGCCCCTAGACAGAATGAGACGCAGGTATTACTGGTACGGTCAATACCGATCTGTCAAGCACTATGTGAGTCACTGTAAAGAGTACCAACGACGGAAGAATGTGCCGCAATTACCTCCAGGGCATCTCGTACCAATTCCACCTGCAGAAGCTCCATTCCACCGAGTTGGAATCGATAATTTAGGAAGGTTCCCGAAGTCGACAACCAGTAACGGATGGATAATAGTCTGCATTGACTTCCTCACACGCTACGCTGTCACCAAACCTGTGCCGACTGCAGAAGCTCCAGAGATCGCAAAATTACTTGTAGAAGACATTATTTTGAAGCAGGGAGCACCACGTGTGGATGATATGTAATAGTGATGGTAGCCCCTGCGAGTGAAGAAGGTTTGTTTACCAGAAGGATGATAGGGAGGTGGTTGCTGAGGTGTCTGTCGGCAGGTGGGGCAGGCCGCATGCACCTGAAATGCCTTTTGGAAGGAGACGGATGCTTAGAGGGACTGTTCAAAAATAATGTTTGTACAGCTTATGGGACTTAACTACGGGGTCATCAGTCCCTAAACTTACAAACTACTGATGAACTAGCTAATACTAGGGACGGCATAAATATCCATGCCCGAGGGGAGGATTCGAACCCCAACTGTAGTGGCCGTGCAGACTGTAACTGACGCTCCGCAGAACGCTCGGCCACCGCGGCAGGTGGAGGGACTGTTCAAACGCCCGAATAATTGGAAGACATGCTTCTAAGGAGGGGTTTTGAAGCTTTAGTAAGTCCTTCCGGAGGCTGTCGTTGGAGGCAAGAACCAATATCATATCCCTAACGAGCGATGCCGCATACGATTGTTGGCAGGTTTCATTGGCCCATCGAAATCGGCAGTCCCTTGATAAGCCCTGGAGGGGAGCGATCCATTCCCGATACGACTGACCATGCTTCTTGTGATAGCTAAAGAATTTGTGTCGAGCTGTCGTAATATGCATTTGTGAGTCAAAGTACTCCTGCAAACAAAACTTCAATTTGTTATAGGGTAGGGTTTGTGGTTCGTGCTCCGGTTCTAATTGCTGAAAAAGATGGTAAACCTCAGGACCAACGTAGGCGAGGAAGAAAGCCCTACGGTGGGCATCACCAGAGATACCGTACGCCAGGAAATGTTGTTCAAGGCGCGCCATGTAGTTTGCCCAAGATTCCACCTGCCTATCAAACGCTGGGAAGGGCGGAGGGGTCCCTGGAACCGTTTACTATCAGGAAGAGAATGAGGCGTGCGGCCAGTAGCTGAAGCGCTAACGGCCACCATTGCCTTTACAAGTTCCTGCTGCTGGACCAACTGCATGTCCCGTAAGAGGAGCAAAATTTGCTGCGACACGTCAGGGGTTGCGGTGACTGGTTGACCGTCCATGGTAAACAACGAGCAACACAACAAAGAAGACTACCTACTTGACCACCAGTGCCCGAAAAAATCCTCGCTTCCACTGCCATATCTCGCCTCAGGAGATAATAACTGAAAGACATTGTCTGCTACGGAACTTGTATTTATTGACAAGACAAACTAATCATCTTCTGGAAACAAAACAAACTAACAAACTTCTGAAACTAAGGCAGAAACAACAAACATCAACTCAAAGTTTTCTTCTTCACGAATTAGGTAAAAGTCAGGGAGATAACGACAGCCTTGAGAAAACGGACAGTGAGCCGGAGCCGAACGACGTATTACGTTATGGGAAGTCCTGGAGGCGGGGCGTCGCTGGCAGGGACTCTTCCCCGGTGGCGTCGGTCGCGAACCCTCAGCTATGGTTCTCGTAGGCGGTCGGCGGAGAACTGCCGTCGTGTTGCACTGTGCCCTCCTCCTCCCCCCCCCCCCCCCATAGTCGGCGCGCAGTGATACAGGGCAGTTTCGAGCGGGTCTCACGTGACTGTGCGGCGGAAAATAGTTCCAGTTTAGTGCGCTCTCTAGCGGTGCTCGTCGCGTTCTCTGGTGACTCCGGGACCGTCGCTGTATAACGCCTCATCATTGCTATGGATCCAAGCGATTGCACCCTGAATTACGGGTTGTCCGCTCGTCAGGCGAACCACCGGTACATGACACTAGTAGAACCTTCCATTGTGTGTAGTGTAAGACCGAGCGAGGTGGCGCAGTGGTAACACACTGCACTCATATTCTGGAGGACGGTGGTTCAAATCCACCTCCGGCCATCCAGATTTTAATTTTTCCGTGATTTCCCCAAATGACTCCAGGCAAATGCCGGGATTTTTCCTTTCAAAGGGCCGATTTCCTCCCCACATCCTTTCCTAAAAATACAAGCGTAAGCTCCGACTCTAATGACCACGCCGTCGACGAGACGTTAAACCCTAAGCTTCCTTCCTTCTTTCTAGTGTAAGTCCATACATTTTTGTGTGTGTGGGGGGGGGGGGCTGTACAAAGTAGAAGGCACGATTGTGGGGTTGAAAACGGCGCGACAGGTGGTTTTTGATAGAGCTTTACTAGAGAAGACGAAGCAAATACTCTAGACTTCCTATCAAGAGCAGCTTCCAGCATGCCTAATTTAGAAGTAGATACCCCTGGAGGATTAAAACAACATAAATCACTTAACAAAAATAAGTCTCCCGGTCTCCACTTATAACAATGAGGTTCCTTTCATTGTATGCTGATACATATACAACCGATTGCTCAGCAGACGTTCCGTGTTCAATGACTTGAAAGTTGCAATAGAGTGAGCCGCAAAATTACAGGCCTATATCATTGACGTCGGTCTGCAGCAGGATTTTAGAACATATACTTTCCTCAAACATCATTAATACCTCGAACAGAACGACCTATTATCCCATATTCAACACGGTTTCAGAAAGCATCGTTCCTGTGGAACCCAGTTAGCTCTTTACTCACATGATGTGATGTGTGCTATCGACAATGGATGTCAAATAGATTCCGTTTTTCTAGATTTTCGGAAGTGTATTGCCACTGAACATCACAAGCTGCTTCTAATCAAACTGCGTGCATATGGAATATCGCCACAGTTGTCGCTTGAATTTGTGATTTCCTGTCAGAAAGGACACAGTACTTTGTAATTGATGGAAAGGCATATAGTAGAACAGAAGAGATATCTGGTGTTCCATAGGGAAGTGTTATAGGGCACCTACTGTTTCTTATTTTTATAAACGATTTAGGAGACAATCTGAGTAGCTCTCTTAGCTGTTCGCGGATGATGCTGTTTTATCGGTTAGTTAATTCACCAAAAGATCAAAATCAACTGCAAAATGATTTAGATATCTTCTTGGTGCAAAAATTGGCAATTGACCCTTAATAATTATAAGTGTGAGGACATCCATATGACCACTAAAAGAAATCCGTTGTACTTCATTTATACGACAAATCAGTGAAACCTAGAGGCCGTAAATTCAACTAAATACCTATGAGTAACAATTACGAACAACTTAAATTGGAAAGACTACATACAAAATGTTTTTGGGAAGGTGAACAAATGACTACATTTCATTGGCAGAACACTTAGAAGATGCAATAGTTCTACTAAAGAAGCTGCCTACACTACACTTGTGCGCCCTATTTTGGAGTATTGCTGCGGATTGTGGAATTCACACTAGGTGGGACTGACGGACGCTTTAGAGAAAATTCAGAGAAGGGAGCTCGTTTTGTATTTTCGAGATATAGGGGGGAGAGCGTCGCGGAAATGATGCACGAGTTGAACTGGAAATCGTTAAAAGAACGGCGTTATTTGTTACGGCGAGATCTATTTGCGAAATTTCTTTCACCAGCTTTGTCTTATGAATGCGAATCCACCTACGTACGGAGACATGATCATCATAATAAAATAAGAAAAATCTAATCGAAAACAAAGATTTAGGTGTTCTTTTTTCCCGCGAGCTATTAGAGAATTTAACTATAGAGATATATCGTAAACGTGGTTCGATGAACCCCGTGGCATGCACTTCATTGTGACTTGCAGAGTATCCACGTAGATGTAGAGTGTAGAAACAGATTTTTGTTCGGTAGGATAGGACGTTCGATGCTACTCGAAAGTCCCCTAAAGCCCTTTCTACACGGGAAGTGGGAGCTTACGAGATTACCCATGATGCTCCGGTCACGCCGCCCGCGTACAGTGTAGGCGCTTCCACTTGCACAAGATGCAGGCATACGATAGCTAGCAGACGGAATAGGATGGATCCTATTCTCACGCGTATGGAAGTGCTTCGCGCATGCGCAGACGACCGAATGGGGAACCCTGCTGACAAACGAAGCCAAGTCGGGAATTTGAGAATGTGTACTTGTCTCCTGCTCAGAGGAACGAAGTTTTTCGACTCAGTCGTAAGTATTTTAGGAGGCGTTACTATAGAGCCATTGCATTAAAAATTTAATATAAACTGTGTAAAATTTTTATTGAATACAGCCGAGGTTGAGTAGCCGAGCGCTCTAAGGCATCTCGCTGCGGAGCGCGCGGTTGCTCGTCGTCGGAGGTTCGAGTCCTCCCTGGAGCATGTGTGTGTGTGTGTGTGTGTGTGTGTGTGTGTGTGTGTTGTCCGTAGGTTAGTTTACCTTAGTTTAAGTAGTTTGTAAGCTACGGACTGATGACCACGCAGTTTAGTCCGATAGATTTACAAACATTTGAACATGTTTTATTGAATACAGAGATATAGTTGTTAATATGAAATACAAACAAACGTAGAGCAAATGTAAATCAAGAAATTTTCATTGATTTATACGTCGGTTCTTCGTAGTACAACATCACACTTACTTAAAAGTAGAATTTTGTTTATGTTCTACACGTTCATTTCCACGTAGTTACCCAGTTTTCTGCTTACTAGGACATATTCAGGCTTTAAACTACGTCGAAAATCGGTTATTTAAATAAGTCAATATGGTGATCTACCAAGAACCGACGAAAGAATCAGTCAAACTATCCAAACCAGTTTGTTGCAACATACCAAGAGCTGTATCTCTGTACCCAATAAAAATTGGACACACGTTATATGAAGTTTTAACTGCAAATCGCCTTTATTACCATCTTCTAAAATATTTGCTATTTTTCTGAAACATGCTGTAGTTAACAGATGAAATATTTGTTTTTGGTGACCATTATGTGAAGCTTAATCAAAGTGAAAGGTCTATGTATACACACCTGAGCTAGTTCATCATATACATAGGTGCCTCAAACCTCCGGGGCTGGAAGTATGTACTCGCATGTTATAATGAGGACGTTAACACATGTGAGCGACGTAGTTACGCATGAACTGCACGAAAACAATTAAATACAGTTTCACAGTGGCAGTCTAAAACACAAATGTTTTAATCATCACAATAGGGGAAGGTTGCCGATATTGGACCACTTTTTTTATTTTGGGATCCAAAGTCTACATTATCTATCTAATCGAAACAAAATATCCTTTAAAAGAAACTATATGTTGTACAATTTCATCTGCTAGTTTTATGCTGTGAATAAAAACAAAGCATAAATGGATATTATTTAATATTTAAAAATGTATAAACGGTCCAGGTTAGGAAATCGGTTGCCTAATTTGGACCTTCAGTTGCTTAAATTGAACCGCATGGTAAACCAATGCGTAAAAAGGAAATAAGACCCGTAATATTAAGAAAAGCTCCATTTCAACATCTCGCTATTGATATACGCATATATCTTTAATTATCTTTCGGTACTCGGTATATACGAACACACTAGTTACGTTCATGGTTACCGTTTCTGTATGCTTCCACAGCTACCTTCAGTTCATGTTCTGTCCATTTTCCATACATTCCCCTTATTGAATCTTCCAAATCTAAAAAGGTTACCATACTTACTTCTTATTTTTTAAATTGTTTTGCAGTCTAGAAAAATAAACCTAAAAACGTAACATCTAAAAAATGTTCAAATGTTTGTATAGCTTATGGGACTTAACTACGGGGTCATCAGTCCCTAAACTTACAAACTACTTATGAACTAACTAATACTAAGGACGGCACAAATATCCATGCCCGAGGGGGGATTCGAACCTTGCAGATCGTGGCCTTGCAGATCGTGACTGGAGCGCCTCAGTCCCCTCGGCCACCGCGGCCCGCCGTAACATCTACCTATTGTTGAATGACATTAAGTATTATTTGTTACGATTGATCCCTAAATAGGACCGGTCCAAATTGGGAAACAAGCTTTGGTCCAACTTTGACAACTCGACGCCATTTAAGTAAAGATAACGTTGTAGGAACAGAAAACGTTAAACTATAGTTTTACGATATTGAATTATTAGCTAATGAATGGCACTTTGAACTATAGTGCTGATGATATTTTTACTTACTTTTAGAGTAGAGGAAAGCTTACGATATGTAGTAGAAAACTCACAGCGACATCAAAGAAAACGCAATAATGGAAACTGTTCTCACTCCAATGACTATCGTCGACTGGCTACTGAGCCACGTGACTTCGACAATGTTTCTCACCAGTTGAGCGAACTTTAAAATTTAAGTTACCAACATACAGTGAAAAACGTAGGTGGTCCAACTTAGGCAACGGTCCATCTTCGGCATCTCTCGCCTATATCATACAGTTTCGAAAAGTGATGCTAACGCGGCGATTCATTTGCTGTAAATTGACAACAAACTAAGTAGACACGTGAAGCAGACGACTCAAAAAAAAAAAAAATGTTCAAATGTTTGTATAGCTTATGGGACTCAACTACGGGGTCATCAGTCCCTAAACTTACAAACTACTTATATATATATATATATATACATGTGGCGTCTGTTCCGAAAGAACAGACGTCACTTCTGATCCTGCAGTTGTTATTACTTAATATATGACATCAACTGCGTTTGCGCAAAGCTGAAAATGTGTACCCAGCCGGGATTCGAACTCGGGTCTCCTGCTTTCTAGTCAGTTGCGCTGACACCTACACCACTGGGGACACAGTGATCACCGCACCTGCAAGGACTAGCTAAGCACGCCTCACGTCAGATACAAATTCCCAGATTCGCCCTGCCCGCAGTACTCAAACTCGTAGTTATGAAACGAATTCCCGTGAGAGTAAGGACTTCAAACTAGCCCACCCCTCCCCACTAACGATAGGATCATTGCCCGTCACCGGCATATTATATATATTCATGTGGCGTCTGTTCCGAAAGAATAGACGTCACTTCTGATCCTGCAGTTGTTATTACTTAATATTCACTGAATATATGACATCAACTGCGATTGGGCCAAGCTGAAAATGTGTACCCAGCCGGGATTCGAATCCGGGTCTCCTGCAAGGACAGGTGCGGTGATTACTGTGTCCCCAGTGGTGTAGGTGTCAGCGCAACTGCCTAGAAAGCAGGAGACCCGGTTTAGAATCCCGGCTGGGTACTCATTTTCAACTTTGCCCAATCGCAGTTGATGTCATATATTCTGTGAATATTAAATTACAAACTACTTATCAACTAGCTTATCCTAAGGACAGCACAAATATCCATGCCCGAGGGGGGATTCGAACCCCCGAGCGTAGTGGCCGTGCAGACCGTGAGTGGAGCGCCTCAGTCTCCTCGGCCACCGCGGCCGGCAGACTCAACATATGGGTACCATTTGAACGCTTCTTTGTAGTTGGACGGTCTATCGCAAGGGGCGCTGCAGCTGAGAACGACTTCGCTGTGCGTGTTGCACGTTTGGTATAGAAAGGGCTTAATAGGCGAGCCTTGTCAGTCGGTGGGGTGTTAGGCGCTGCCGAGCGTGCGCCGGCCGCAGGGCCTGGTGTAGCGGCGGTGCGGCGCACAGCCAGTCTCTCGCCGGCGCTCGGCCAGTGCGCTGCCGCCTGCGCCACGCGACGGCCCCATGCTGGCTTCCGCGTCCTCTCGCTGCTCACACGTCTCCAGGTACAGTCCGCACAATTTCTCTCCGCTGACAGCCCTCACAGTCACTATGCAATCCATGCAGTTGTTCCAAGGTGCAACCACTTCGTCGATTCATTAAACGTCAAGTGTAATTCTTGACGTTGGGTTTCATACCGAATGCGAATTTCCCTACATATGCGAATAAAAAATTACAGACGCGTTGGATGAGCTAATGGCTAGAGTCAATCGTAATTCCGAGTCCATTAAATAGGACGTAAAATGTTTATTTCTGAGCCGGCCGGGGTGGCCGAGGGGACTGAGGCGCTCCAGTCACGGTCTGCACGGTCACTACGGTCGGGGGTTCGAATCCCCCCTCGGGCATGGATATTTGTGCCGTCCTTAATATAAGGTAGTTCGTAAGTAGTTTGTAAGTTTAGGGACTGATGACCCCGTAGTTAAGTCCCATAAACTATACAAACATTTGAACATTTTATTTATTTCTGAAAGACCGTGTGGCATTTTAATTCAATAAACTAATAATTTTGACGTATTGGTCGACAAAGTCCGGAAATATTCCGAATAATGCCACAAATGAACGCTATTTGTTTCGAGCAGAATGAAGGTGATGGCCTCACCCCGTACTGTTTCTAGCTACTTCCGGCAAGCAGAAAATTTTGCAATCATAGATTAAACGTTTGATGTACACAACCTTAGTACTTCAGTTTTCGTATTTGCATATGCGTCCACTTTTATCGACAGACTTTTTTTGCATTTGACAATTGCCAAATGTAAGTTATGTGTAATCAGAACTAAGTCACTTGTTGCGTCTCCTCTGTTGTACGAAACGTCACTAGTCAAATATGCGATGTAAGGTGAAAACTTGATTTGATAATCAAACTTACACATGTATAAAAGTATTTGATAAAGTTCAGCCCAACGAGTTGCAAAATTTTATAAAATACCTTGATCTAGATTTCGTCACCATCTAAGGGGGCCTTCATCAGAAGAATAAAAATTAAAACCTAAAATAATAATCATTGAGTTAAATTAGTATACATTACGATAGAAAAGTGCTTTACATATGTTGCCTTTTGCTAGCATGTTGTATAATTTTATAAGTTTGGACTTGAGCACACTGCTCGTAATTGCACGTCTTATGTAAGTACACATGTATACCTACGATTTTGCGTAACGCAATATATGAAAAGCACTTTTTTCTAACGTAATGTATACTAATTTAAGTCAATGATTATTTTTTTAGGTTTTAATTTTTATTCTTCTGGTGAAGGCACCCTTAGATGGTGCCGAAATCTAGATTAAGGTATTTTATCAAATTTTGCAACTGGTTGGGCTGAACTTTGTCAAATAGTTGTAAAGCTACAGTTGCTGCAGTCGTCAAGCTATGTTTAAAATCATTCGTATAAAAGTCTGACAATAGTATGCTGTCATTGTCTAATTTGCATTCTGCCTTCCAACTAGATTTATATGTACTTTTTAGTTTTCTTCAGTTATTCTGAATTTACTCGTAATCGAATTCAATGGCGGTAATTTTCTTGATAAAATTAACAAAAAATATCGCTTAGTGCATGAAAAGCGGGAATTAATAACAAAATTAGTAACAATTTTCTTGTAATCAAGTGACTGCCTTTTGTGAAGTAAATGACTATGGATGTGCTTCAGTCAGATCAGAAGTCTCGCTTAACGAGGAAATGCTATTTGTGAAATGCAAAAAGAAGGAAGGAACATAGTCATTTCTATTATTGCATAGAACCTCCAACAGGTGTCAACGCTTTACTTTGTCCCGCGACTGTTTCTAACATAGTTCCTTGTCTGTAAATATTCTATGAAGTGCTGGCTTGTGTAAACCCCAAAATTTACATTCTAGAGCAGCGTTTGTAAACTTTTTCTCCTTTGAGTTACACCAAAGAACATTTCGCTTCACTCCTAAATATGATTTTTTCCTAGTTGCGAAAAGGCAAACAAAAACTAGTCCTACATTGAATATTTCTTTTACTACGGAACGACTACGAGATACAGTTGGGATACTTCGAGAAACGATTTGGTGATACATTTTTTTATGTTCTATATATTTTATTTACGGAAAATTAGAAGACGTTAAGAATGTTAAGATGTATGTGATACCTATTCGCGACACACAAACGTGTCGCTAAAAAGCTGTTGAGAAACACAGGTGTAGAGAAATGCCTCAATCTAGTAATACGGGCACCAGTTACGTTAGAAAATGAGAAGTTGCAGAAAACACATTGTCTGAAACATTGACCAACCCAACGGAGCTATCTTAGAATTTTCTAGACAACCAAGACGCCTTTGGATTACTGTATATGTCGGAGAGGTAACTGAAGTATATTACATTATCAGGGTTACAGTGTTGGAAAAGAAATTTCAGTACAATTTTTACAAAGGAAAGAAGGAAGATTAGGGTTTAACATCCCGTCGATACAGGGGTCATTAGAGACGGAATTTTGATGCACATTCATTATCTTCTACCAAAAATATCAGCTCTATTAGACATTATAAATGCTGAGACTAATAAGAGCTTTGAATTTACCTCTCATGAAATTCTTTATATTTCTTTAGCTCCTTTCCTTAAATTTATAAATGAAATTATATTTTCATTAATTAAATTTTTCAGGCAAAGCTCCCAACCTTACCTGTTGCTGATGACGATTTGTAGAATATTCCTCTTAATATGAGGAAGTCATATATCTGGGCAAAACAATAAATTGCAATAGAAGATACAATTACACTCACGGAAAATATATTTCCATCGTTTGAGAGGTCGTAAATTAAGAAACTTTTCGGTGCGAACAAAGTGAGTATCCCAGTTAATGTTTCCTTTTACTACCGTAGAATGTTCCAGTGTAAGGTATTAATTCGAGTAACGCGTCATATTATCGTAAAAATTTTCATAGAGACATTTTGACAGCAACACAAATCACACATAGCGTTTTCGACTCGCTGAAGCTCCTATAACCAAAGTATTACTTGTAATAATTAACGAGAGGTAACGTTTACTTGACATTAAAATCGTAGAGGTTTTTACTCAAAAAGAGTAAAGAGTGTGCAGTACTAATCCGAAGGGAGTTTTAATCTGGATTCCTCTTGACTTATAGTACATTTATGAGAATGTTTATAACAAATTACAGCTCTGGGGTAGGTTTTGATACCGGCATACTTTAGCAGTGGACGATTTTTTTTTAATTTTCTGGCTTCAGCAGCAGTCTTTTTATATTCCATATCATACCAGAAACTGTAAACAATTTTAGGTAACTCTTCAGACTGGAATGTTTGGCTTTAGTTACTTATATTTACATTTAATTAGTTATCGACAGTGCGGATAGAACAATTATTTCTGGAATTATTTCAAACTTCCTTCCAGTATTAGCGCGGTGATTTCTATTTGCTGCTTGTGGAGGACCAAGCAAGGACTCTCTTTATTTTTTCGAGCGTTCTGGCAACATTGATGGTACCAGTATTTTGGTATTTAGTAAACACGCTGTGAAAAGACGCTTCATCTCTCATAAAATAACGCCACATGTTTATACTGTGTGTTATTATCAACACAGTTAACAAAAATTAATACTGCAGCTAGAAACGTTTTATGAAGTACATGCAGTCTATTAGAAAACCCAATGAAAATTATTTACAAACTAGAAAAAATTAAATATGTATAGGTAAAAACACCTAATGCTCTCGTGTTAAATGATTTAAACTGATTATAAAACTTCATTAGCCTGTTACTCGTAACATCAGACGAATTAATATCGAATTGCGCTTTATTATATTTTTGAATAAATCACACTCAGTAATATTTACAAATGAATGGAATTACTGAGATTGAAACAGTTAAATTCCTTTTAGTAGTATAAACACTGCTGTGCAAGATATGCAACTCTGCTTCGAATGATATTATTGATTTTGAGTATAGGCTTTATTCGGCAGTTGGAAGCTCTCATGCGCTCATAAAATATTTCCAATATAGATCTCAAGTAACAGAAGCCGCGGCGGAGTGGCCGAGCGTATTGAAGCGCTATGCTCCGATGCGCGAGGCCATTCCCCGTCGGGGGTTCGGATTCCCCCTCGGGCATGGATGTTTGTGCTGTCTTTAGTATAAGCTAGTTTATAAGTAGTTTGTAAGTTTAGGGAGTGATGACCCCGCAGTAAGTGCCATAAGCTTAACAAACTTTTCAACATTATTTGAAGTAACATAAGCAATCTGTAGTTGATACTTCTGCACACCATATGTTACATCGAAGGAAGAAAAAATCTGAAATGAGTACGATGTCCGTCTATTTTTTAGTACCTTCGTTGATTATCATAAGTGTCCGCAGCTTATTTTTTATAAAGGCAGTGATAATCCTCAAGCCTCGCTCAATTCGTGAAAGGAACATGGAAGGGAACGAGTAACAGTGGTAGGCTTTCGAAGCATGTATATGGATGCATGTAGAACATATTAAATTGTTAGATAGGTGACATAAAAAACTAAAATTCACATTAAATTGTTGGAGAGCAACGTTAGTAATAGTTTTGCGTCGCCTACCAAACACAAGGTCTATGATATTCTATACTATGGTGAACTAATATTTATAAAGTAAATAACTGAAAACCCCGCGGTTCCCGGGTATTTTTTGATTTCTTCCAGCCTTGAGTTAGTAATTCTCCTATCCCTTCTGTCTCTGTCCATCTTCTCTTTTCTAAAACCATGTTTTATTTAGGGGAGAATATATAAGAAACAAGGCCATGTTGAATAATGTACAAAATTATAAGTGCAGCATCCAAACAAAGGCAGTAATCAAAATTCAAATGATATGTAACATTCATACATTCATATAATTGAAAACTTCACTAAAACACTGTCTTGTTACTGGTCCAAGATCTAATACTTGATGAGCTCACCTCTAAGCAAGCGACATAAAGTTGTATGTGTGAGAAACATGGAAACGTCAAATCCACTCCGCAGTATTTAATAGATTACCCTGTGATTTATTAATCGGAATAGAAAATGCAAGTCCCACTCGAAACTACAGTCTCTGGAAGTTAAAAGCAGATCTGTCGGAAATAATGGGTACTCGTTCGATGTACACTGTTTCATTCTCTACTTCGTTGTAGCTCTATAGAAGTCTATTGCTTTCGCCTCCAGCCGTGTGGGCTTCACAGTTTAAAGTTGGTTCATATTTGTCAACAACATCGTCATCTTTCAGGAATTTCCTTAAGCCGACTGGAATACAGGAGTATCTTAGTAGTAAATACGTAAATGTGTTAAACGTGGTGCATGATGTGAAGATTTTTATCCATCGCAGTAAATATGATCTCATATTTATTGACTTATATGTTGCACAATCGTACAGTTTTGCAGGTATGTATTCATTTATATAAGTCCAGTATGTCAGTAAAATCTGTTGCAAATAAAGTTAGTAGTAAAAAAGCAATAGATTAAAACCTGATGCGTAATGGGGCTGTTTTCTATGAACGTTACTGTTTATGAACTCATATCTAATGAATAACGTGTCGTACTGTGATATAATTACGAAGGTATATTGAGTTGTATGTGTGTATACTGTCAGTAAAATATCCTTCAACTACAATTTGCAGCGTGTTAATTATAAATTTTTTATAAGGTCATACCGAATGTCATAGTTTTACTCCATGAATGGTGGAAAAGAAGTAAGCGAGAAATATTTTTCCTTTCATCATTTTGATGTGGTTGTCAGCCAGAAAAAATGTAGTAGAGGTTTGAAATTATATTTAAAGTTTGTTGCCAGTCGCTAAGTACTCTCATTCTCATACAGTGTATGAAAAACATTTCCTCGCATGATGTGGCAGTTTTTTTACGACTCATATTGTTTATGACGTTATATCCCCTGACCATGGTATGTGGTTCTTACCCGACGGCAATTGTTATCTCACGGCGAGGGATACGTGTACCAAATTTGGTTGAAATCGGTCCAGTGATTTAGGAGGAAATGTGCAACCTTGTCGTGTGATGCAACGGTTTTACACGCAGCTAATTGTTTATGACGTCTTATCTCGTGGATTATGTGTTGTACGCGATTATTACGCTTATTGCGACCGTCCTCTGGGTTAGGAGGTCATGTGTGCAAACTTTCATTAAGATTGGAACAAAACTATAGATCTGTATACAATACGCACGCACACACACACACACACACACACACACACACACACACACACACACACACGGACACGGACACTCTGCTTTATCGTATACTAGCTGAAAATCCGGCGTTGCCCAGGTATTCATTTATTCAAACCTTGAGTTAGTACTTCTCCTAACCTTTCTCTCTTCGTCCATCTCTTTTGTCTAATAACGTGTTATATTTTTCAGAAAATATATAAGAAATAAAGCTGTCTTGCATAATATACGAACATTTAAGTACAGTATCCAAACAAAGAAAGATAGTAATCAAAATACAAATGATATGTAACATTCATACACTTAATTCACAACTTTACTATAAACAATATTTCTTATTACTTGTCCAGGATCTAATATTAATAATATCTTTGGTGAAGCCACCCCTGAGCAAGTGACATAAAGTTGTTCGTGAGAGAAACATGGACATGACAAAACCACTCCACGGTTTCGAATAAATTGCCCTGTGGTTTATTAATCGTAATAAAAACGCAAGTCTCACTGGAAAGTGCAGTTTCTTGAAGTTAAAAGCCAGATCTGTCGTAAATAATGGGTATTCATTGGATGTAATGTTTCATTCTATTTCTTCCTTTATAACTCGATTGTTATCGTCTGCTTCTGTGTGAGCTTCAGAGCTCAGTTGTCAACACTACTGTCAGCTTTCCAGGAATTTCCTTAAGCCGCGACGACTCGCGTGTGAGCATTTTGCTCACAGTAATTTTAAAACAATCGGCATTTAATTATTTTAAATAGTCAAATATTTGTGTTTTCTTTTAAACGCAACTATAAATACTTATTTAGACATATTAAGTACATTACAAACTTTTCTTTGACTGTCAGAAAAATGCTATACACGCGATCGATCGCTTAACTTTTAAAGGCGCGAGTTCTCGCGGATTAAACTGACTGCAATACGTGGTACATGATGTGACAGGTTTTTACTCATCGCAGTGTGTCGGTAAAATCTTTTGCGCACGGAGTTAGTTGTAAAGAAGTTATAGATTAAAACCTGATGCGTGATGGGGCGGTTTTCCGTGAACGTTACTGTTGTCCTTATATGAACTACGTGTCGTACTGTGAAACAATTTCCAAAGTACATTCATTCGTATGTGTGTATACTACCTCTAAAATTTCCTGCGACTACAATTTGTAGCGTAGAAAATATAAACTGCAACGTCATGCCGGATGCCGTAGTTTTACTCCATGAATAGCGGAAAAGTAGTAAGCGAGGAACTTTTTTCCTTTCATTATTTTGAAGTGTTTGTCGGCGAGAAAAATTTAATAAAGGTTTGAAATTATGTTTAAAGTTTGTGGAAAGTTTCTAAGTAATGTCATTCTCACAAAGTGTATTTATAAAATCTCGTCGCATTATGTGGCAGTTTCTTGCAACTCCTATAGTTTATGACGTTATATCTACTGAAACGCGTGTCATATGTGGTTCTTATTCATATAGCAATTGTTATCTCACGTAAGGAATATGTGTACCAAATTTGGTTCAAATCGGTCCAGTGGTTTAGGAGAACATTATCAGCATTGTCGCTTAATCCAGCAGTTTTCCACACATCTAATTATTTACGACGTCGTATCTCGTGAACTATGTGTTGTACGTGATTCTTACGGTTACGCCGACCATCCTCACGGATTGAATTTTACGTGTACAAAATTTAATAAAGATTGTAACAAATCTGTAGATTTGTATACAATACGTACACACACACGCACACGGATACTCTGCGTTATATATAAAGAAAGATAAATCTGAAAATTTACTGACAAAGAAAAGCCAACAAATCGCTACTTTTGTATTCAACCAGATTCTAAAATTTCGTTCCTTTAGGTAAGTCCATTTGTAGCAACCTCTCTCAGTAAAACGTAACATGACCCCTAGTGTGAATGCAACTTTTCATACTACGTGGCATGCTGCCCACGAGTTCTTTTAACCACCGCTGGTCTAATTTATCCCATTCATGAACGCCAATCCTGATTACGTCCCGTAGATTTCCTATTGGTCAGGACGTGCTCACAACTGTCTTCACTCTATCCCAAGCATGTTCATTCGGATACATATCGAGGGAACATGGAGAACAATCAATCTTGCAATAACGACACGACTGACTCAAATTGTTGACGATGGTTGCATGATGGACTCGGGAGTTATGGTCCATTAACTTCAATTCTTTCCCGAGATGCTGATGAAACGGTTCAACGATGGGTTGGAGAATGTTATGTATTGTTGAACTGGAGCTTTCGCTTGTTAGCATTACTGGTGTCCGAAACCGTGACATGATACTCGCTAAGAACCTCACTGATCCGCCTCCTCGCTGGACTCGGTTGACGGTATGCCTCTGACGTGCAGCATTGCCAGGTTTCCTCCACACTCGTTGCCGACGGCCATCTGGTATTACACTATGTGGCATTCATATGTGAATAGAACTTTGATATAATTTTCCATGACCGAGCGAGGTGGCGCAGTGGTAACGCACTGGACTCGCATTCGGAAGGTAGGTGATTCATATCCACCTCCGGCCATCCAGGTTTAGGTTTTCCGTGATTTTCCCACGACCTGGGACCTTTGCCTTTCGCAGGCAAGCGCTATACCACTGAGCTACCCCGACACGACTCACAGCTTCCCCCACACAACCTCAATTCTGCCAGTGCTTCGCCTTCTACTTTCCAAACTTCACAGAAATTCTCCTGCGAAACTTGCAAGACTAGCACTCCTGGAAGAAAGGATATGGTGGAGACATGGCTTAGTCACAGGCTGAGGGATGTTTCCAGAAAGAAACTTTCACTCTGCAACGGAGTGTGCGCTGATATGAAACTTCCTGGAGTTTAAAATTGTGTGCCGGAACCGGGACTCGAACCTGGGACTTTTGCCTGGAAACATCCCTTAGGCTGTGGCTAAGCCATGTCTCCACCATATCCTTTCTTCCAGGAGTGCTAGTATTGCAAGTTTCGCAGGAGAACGTCTGTGAAGTTTGGAAAGTAGGAGGCGAAGTACTGGCAGAATTGAGGTTGTGTGGGGGAGCCGTGAGTCGTTTCGGGGTAGCTCAGCGGTAGAGCGCTTGCCCGCGATAGGCAAAGGTCTTAGGTTCGAGTCCCGGTTCCAGCACACAATTTTAATCTGCCAGGAAGTTTCATATCACGCACACTCCGCTGTAGAGTGAAAGTTTCATTCCGGATACGGGTAGTAGTTGTGGATTCTGATTAGTACAGTCTTTTTGTACACTTCCCTCCTGGTGGCCCACACAAACCCATCGTTTATCATGGTGGCAGTCTGGGTCTTTGGGTAGGAAACCGCATATCGCCGCGCGGAATGGTCTGAGGCTTTATGCTACGGAATGGGGGTCCCTGTAGGACATTCTAATCCGCAGTATGTGTGTGTGTGTGTGTGTGTGTGTGTGCGCGCGCGCGTGTGTCACAGTAGTAGTTTGGTAGAATGGGTTTACAAACATTTGATCAGTTTTTGCCCAAGGGCATATCATGACACTATCTGTGGCCTAAACACGACCCCAGGTCCTTACATCTCTGTCTGACTCACGACTATTCGCCTTACAACTTCTCTCTCCAATAGCTGAATAGCTACATTTAATGGGACAATTCTGCCTGTGTCTCAGGCTAGGGTGATATTAATATCAAATAAATGCATATTATAGATACAGATATTGCTCTCGCCGTTCACAGATACTTATAAGGCAAAATTTAATACTCTTAAAAATGTTCAAATGTTTGTAGAAGTAAAGAAAATATAAAATGCAGAATGGCTATGGGAAGAAAAGCGTTTCTAAAGAAGCGAAACTCGTTAACAACCATTATTAATTTAAATGTTATGATGTCCTTTCTGAAAGCATTTGTCTGGAGTGTAGCATTGTATGGGAGTGAAACGTGGACGATAAGGAGTTCAGATAAAAAGATGATAAAAGCTTTTGAAATGTGGTACTACAGACGAGTGATGAAAATTAGATGGGTAGATCTAATGAGGAGGTGCTTAACCGTATCAGGGAGAAAAGGAGTTTCTGGCATATCCTGACTAAGAGAAGGGGTAGATTGGTGGGACACGTTCTGAGACATCAAGGAATTGTCAGCTTTGCATTGGAAGGAAGTGTGTGGGGTAAAAATCGCAGAGGGAGACCGAGGGACGAATACAGTAAGCAGATTCAAAAGGATGTAGGTTGCCGAACGTATTCAGATGAAGAGAATTGCACAGGACAGGGTAGCGTGGAGAGCTGCATCAAACCAGTCTGCGGACTGAAGACCACAACAACAACCATTCAGCCAACGTTGCGTTATGCGTAACGCGAACACCCAGAATAACCCAAGTACGTAATTCCCTGTTTAATTAGAACTCAACATGTTGCTTAGAATTTACTTTAATGTTTAAAGACGAACTAAAGAGATTGATGCAATCTACCACTCAAATTCTTTGCAAATAAATGTTACCAACATATAGCGCAGTGTAATGTAAAATCCTCGAGTACATTTTATTTTAAATGGTTTATACACGTCATGGGAATCATGGGATATCGATATACAGATGGTGGCGTCGCGTGCACAACGTATAAAAGGGTGGTGCATTGGCAGAGGTGTCTTTTGTACTCCGGAGATTGATGGCAAGTCGTTGCCGATGTGATTATCGCCGCGCAAAGATAATTAACATACTTTGAACCCGGAATGGAAGTTGGAGTTACACACATGAGACATTGAGTTTCGTAAATCATTAGGGAATTCAATATACTGATAGTATAAAGAATAACAAATTTCATTCATTACAATCACCACGGACAACGCCGTGCCTGACAGCCTACACTTAACGACCGTGAGCAGCAGAGTTGTTATGTAACCACAGAAACCAATGTGGGACCCAGAAAGAAGGTATGGTTAGGACAGTTTCGTGCAGTGTGGAGTTAATGAGCTATGGCAGCAGACAACCGAGCCGAGTGCCTCTGATAACAAGAGGAGCGCCTCTCCTTGGCTCCTCACCATATAGGTTGGACCCTAGACGATTGGACAACTATAGCTTGGCCAGATGAGTCCCGATTTCAATTGGTAACAATTTATTGTAGGATTCGAGTGTGATGCAGAGCACGAAGCAAGGGACCCAAATAGAGAATTGTTGCGTCTGTTCTGGATATAGATTGTAAACCGTACGACTTGCTTACTAGGCAGTTGCGCTAGAACCCTGTGCCACGGCAGGCATACAGCCTTACCACAACTGCACGGACAATCCAAACACTATGGGTCTCAAACCTTCGTGTTATGAAAAAGCAAAAATTCCTGGCGTTCTGCAAAATTATTGAGTTACTAACCGGCTTTCGGCTTCTTAGGCCATTATCAGGTAATAACTGAATGTCGCTGACATTTCTTCACAGATGTGCCACTTACAAAGATGTTAGCCGGCCGCGGTGGCCGAGGAGACTGAGGCGCTTCAGTCACGGTCTGCATGGTCACTACGGTCGGGGGTTCGAATCCCCCCTCGGGCATGGATATTTGTGCCGTCCTTAGTTGTAGATAGTTCATAAGTAGTCTGTAAGTTTAGGGACTGATGACCCCGTAGTTAAGTCCCATAGACTCTACAAACATTTGAACAAAGATGTTATTACAGATGATGCAAATTCACATGTTCACAGAAAAGTGAAATTTTTATGGCACTGAATTACATTTACTAAAACATAAAAAAGCTGATGTTATCTGACGTGGTTCTAAACTTGAATATTACCGTTAAAAGCAGGGGGGAGGAAGGAGGAGATTTTTACATTGTGAAATAGTACTGAAATGGTAACATTTAACAAACTGATAACAAAAATTTATTTTAGTAGAGGGGGAAAGGAAAACTGGGTTTTGCCATTTAATACTATTTTGGCGTCCTCTGACAATTTTATTTCCGGTATTTCCAATAGTGTCGTCTTTCTGCTTTTCTTGAGAGAATGTAAGATTTCACAGTCTACATCCTAAGCATAGTTTTCTGTGAGCAGATGTTCGGCAAAGATTGAATAAGTATTTATTAAACACGAGACAAAATTCAACCTGTTACACAGAGTGGTGTGTATTAGATCACATGCAGACATTGTGGAAAAGTGTATATTGGTCAGTCTGGCAAGGCTGTAGCTATTAGATTATCAGAACATGAGAGAAGCTAGAGGTTAAAAAACATTCAGCCTTACAATACTGTAACAGTAGGGGCCCTATAAGACTTCGCTGTTTTACTCGATGACATTCCGGCAATTACAACGTACTGAGTCTTTTCTGACAGGAAATCACGAATCCAATTCCATAAGAATGCAATTTAATTAGAAGAGGCTTATGAGGAACAGTGTCAAAAGCCTTCCGAGTATCTAGAAATACGGATTTGATTTGAGATCCTTTGTCCATAGCACTTATCATATCATGTGAGTAAACCGGTAGCTGTGTTTCACAGGAATGAATCAGTGTCGAGTATGCGTCAATAGGTCGTTAACTTGGAGGTAGTTCACAGTGTTTGAGGAAAATACATGATGCTACAAATCTACGTCAATGATATTGGCCTGTAATTTTGTGGATCACTCCTATTGTCTTTCTTGAATATTTGAGTGACCTATCCAAGTTTCCAATCTTTGGATATGGATTGTTAACTCAGCGAGCTGTTGTATAAAATAGCTAGGTATGGGGCTACTGCATCACCTTGCTCTGAAAGGAACTTAACTGATATGTAAATGGCACCGGGAGACTTACTTTTGTTAAGTGATTAAAGTTTTATATCTAGATGGGATACACTGCAAATCATATTTAAGTACCTGACAGAGGGCTCATAGAACCACCTTTATATTATTCAGCTCCCATTCCATTCTCAAATAGCGCGCGGGAATAAAGAACACCTGAAAGTCTCCGTTCGAGTTCCGATGTCTCGTATTTTATTCTGATCATTTCTACTTATGTAAGTGGCAGTCAACAATATATTTTCGCATTCGGAGAAGAATGTTGGCAATTGGAGTTTCGTAAGTAGCCCACGACACAGCGATAAACGCCGTTGTTGTAATGATTCCCATCCCAGATCCTGTATCATTTCCGCGACGCTGTCTCCCTTGTTTCGTGACAAAACGAACTGGACTCTTTCGATGTCTTCCGTCAGACCCACTTGATAAGGATCCCACACTGGGCAGAAATACTCCAAAAAAAAGATGGACAAGCGTAGTGTATGCAGTTTCTTTAGTACGTCTGTTTCATCCTTTAAGGGTTCTGCCAATAAAACGCAGTCTCTGGTTCGCCTTTACCACGGCATTATCTACGTGTTCTTTCCAGTTTAAGTCTGAAATAAAAGTAATTACTAGGTATTTAGTGGAGTTTAATGGCCTTCATTTTTTATTGATTTACCTTGTTTGCTTTAATACTCCAGTTATATCTAGATCTAAGTTACGTACGCTGGCAGCCGTTCTTGATTCGAATTCTATAGCATTTGCTTCGTCTTATGTGGTGAATGGATTTCGGAAAGCTGTGTTTAGCAATTCTGCCTTAGCACAACTGTCATCGGCAACATCACAGTTGCTATCGCGTAATAAAGTTGTTGTGTTTTGACGCTAGCATACTTTAGATACGATTATAATTTATTTGGAATGTCTACCAAATTACGTGACAGGGTTTCGTTGTGCTAACTATTATAAGCTTCTCGCATTGAAGTTAGTGCTGATTTCGAGTTCTGTAAAAGATTGCCAGTCTTGGGGATTTTTTTGTCTGTTTAAATTTGGCATGGTATTTGCTTTACTTTTGCGTGAGTGATCTAACCTGTTTTGTGTACCACAGCGGGTAAGCCCCTTGTTTTGTTAATTTATTTGTATAACCTGTCAATATCGGTCAATATTATATCTTTGAACGTAAGCCACATCTGATCTACTCTCACATTGTTAGTTTCGAAAGATTGGAGAGCATGAAGGTCCGGGTTCGATTCCCGGCCGCATCACAAATTTTAATTCTATGGTTCAGACTTATAATTATTGACTTTGACATATTCGGGACGAAAATCCGTCTCAGGGATTGTTTATTTGTATTAAATAAAAATCAATGTTTGTTTCTTTGTCTTTTTGTTCGTATTTTATGCACGGCCATACCGTACATCCGATTGCGATAAAAAATTTATCAACTCATTGCTTATACTCGCGCGAAGGTTGCAGGCACACTAAAATTAACTTTATATGGGGCATGACGGAGGGTGCTTTACAATTAGTTACTTCGTTGCTTACTCCTTCACGCTGAAATGGTGGGACGGATATGAATGAAATTTGGAACGGAGGTAGCTTATACCATGATTAATACATGGACTACATTTCGTTTGCCATCGTATGGTGCGTGTCGGAGAGTACCTTACAATAGATGAATATGTTTCCTAGCCCTTCATGCAGAAAGGGATGGGCAGATCTGAATAAAATTCAGAATGGAGAGAGCTTATACCCTCAATTAACGCATGAGCTACCTTTACGAAGCCATCGAATGGTGCATAATGGAGGGTACATTACAGTGTGGTAACATGTTTGTTACTCTTCACGCTGAAACGGCAAGACGAAATTGAATGAAATGTGGAATGAAGATAGCTTATACCCCGAATGAATACATGGACTACCTTTCGTAAGTCTCCGTAGGTTCATCGTGAAGTGTACGTTACAACCATCATCCAGGTTGTTTGATTGGTCACCATGGAAGTCAGCACATAACTGTATGCTTCCATGAAGGAGATTTTTATAATCTGCAAGCCAATGAATTTAGCATGCCGAAGGGTACCTAGCGACTTTGACACCAAAAATGTTCAAATGTTCGTAAAGCTTATGGGACTTAACTACGGGGTCGTCAGTCCCTAAACTTACAAACTACTTATGAACTACTTACGAACTAGGACGGCACAAATATCCATGCCCGAGGGGGGATTCGAACCCCCGACCGTAGTGGCCGTGCAGACCGTGACTGAAGCGCCTCAGACTTTGACACCGTTTGACCAGTCACCTTGAAAGTTGACGCATATATACATATGTTTCATATATAGGAGGGAGAGGAATAGGTAGAGGAGGACACGGACAAAAAGGGGAATGAGGAGACGGGTGGAGAGAGGGGTGGGGAGGAGAATAAAAGAGGGGAGATGGTGGCAGACAACTGAAAGGAGGTGAACGGGGGGGGGGGGGGGAGGAAATGGTAGAAATTTCAAACGTTCAAACGTTATTTGCACAGCTATTTCTTCAACTAGTTCCAAATAAATACCAGCTGTACTCAGAGTTATATTTGGATGGCGTGAAGTGTATAAACGTTAATGCGTAGCAACTGCGATTAATTGCTGCTAGCAAATAAAATTTCACCGTTCTGGCCGCAGAGTGGCCACACGGGACAAATGGGCGCAGCGTCAAACTCAAGTGGTGGCGTCGTTTGAATGCTGTATGGAGGGGCGTGGGGTCACCTGACTGCTCACTTTGTCACCTCTGCTGACCTCACAGCCGCTGCTTCTCATTCAAGCGGCGCCTCAATTGACATCGCGAGGCCTGGTGGACCCCCATTCCAGTCCTCCGGCTGCGGAAAAATCCTTGGTGATTACTTTGAAGATTTTACTTTACGTACTGTATTAAAGCCTGTTATGGCCAGTTTTCTTGGATTTTGAGACAGAAAGAAATAGTCTGACGTTTTACAATGAGGATAAACAGTACTGTTGACGACATAATGAATTTTAATTTTGTTTTAAGTGGAGCTGGAATGCCGTGAAATGGTAAATAATGTTCAAATGTTTTTAAATTCATGGGTCTTAACTACTCTGGTCATTAGTCCCTTGGCTTACAAACTACTTAAACTAGTTTATGCGAAGGACAACAAATACATCCATGCCGAAAAGGAATCGACCCTCCGACGGCGTGTGTGTGTGTGTTTTCCTTAGGTTAGCTTAGTTTAAGGAGTTTGTAAGCATAGGGACTGATAACCACGGTAGTCAAGTCCCATAGATTTGTGAACATTAAAAAAAATTGTTGGTTTTGAAAATAAATTCATTACTGACAATAAGCTAGGTTTGCTTATATCATTTAATATTTTCGGACCGGTTGTACATCGTCATGTTGACGCTTTGCTGGAAATATCGTTACAACCGTCCACTGTTTCCCTTGAAATCACTGTAAACTATGTTGCGCTCAATATGACGTCCATAACATAGTAAGCCACTGTCATGGACATCCTGTAATTTGTATCCAGTAGCCTTGAAACGCGAAGGTAAGGGTTTTTGTAAAAAGTGCACCGTGTCCTCCCTTGAATATCCGTAGTTTTCTTGTGCACTACACGGTCATATTGCTTTGTATTTGTTCAAAATCTGCTCGTAACTATTTTTACTTTTTTCTTTTTACTGTGCTGCGGATTATCTAATGGATAAAGTTGGTGCGTACCGCGAATGCACGATGTCATTTGCTGCTGCTTAAATTCAACCATAAAAAGGAACTTGATTCAGTCTGAGCCTGGAGTTCGCGACTTACACGCTCATATGCATGGGAAGAATGATGGAAACATCTTATCACGGTAAAGTAATAAGAGACGAAGTATTTTTGCCCATGGGTCAGTGTTGATAAAAATGCACAAGCTGTTTGCTGCTTACTGCCTATGTCTGCCGTACACATACAGAGATAGAGGTAATACGCGTTACTCTACATTCGGATATGTTTTCCACAAGCCACATTACTGTGTTGATTGGGGATGCCTTGCGTACCACATTCAGTTCCTGTTTTTACTGTTTAATTCACGTACGGTTCGCCGAAAGGACAATTCCTGCAAATTACTCCATCTAAATTCGAATCTCTCTAATTTTATCATCGTGTTCTTGTCGCAAGTTACACCCAGGATGAAACAATAAATTCGTTGACTCTTCTAGAAGTGTATCCTCTCGAAACTATGACAGTACCCCGTACGGTGATGTAGTGCTCCCCTTTTGCAGCGTCTGTCGTTATTGGCTAATCAAGTACGTGACGTTTTCGTGATAACTGAAACATGGAACATGGAACATGGAACATGAAACTTTTGTCTTCTCTGTCAGCTATATCTGGTACGGATCTCACACTGACGAGCTATAGTCAAAGATTGGTCGAACGAGTGTTTTATACGCTAAATGTTCAAATGTTTGTAATCCTAAGCGACCAAACTACCACTGTCCCTAGACATACAAACTACTTGAAGTATCTTATCTTAATGACAACACAAACATCCATCCTCGAGGGAGAACTCGAATCTCCGATGGGAGCGGTCGTGCAATCCGTAACATGGTGCCTCAGACCCCACGGTCATTCCTGTGTGGGTTTTATACGCTGTTCCCCTTGTAGATGATTCTTACTGTCAATCTCGCATCTCACTTACGCAACGATTAATTTCCTGTGATAGTTCCACTTTACATCTCTCCGTATACATACTACTAGATATTTTATGGAAGTAATTGCTTCCAATGAGTGTTCTGCAATCTAGTAATCATGGAATAAAGGACCTTACTCTCTTTGTATTCGCAGTACTTTACATTTGTTTATGTAGCAGATCAGTTGCCAACGCTGTACTAAGCGTCGATAGGTTGTAGATCCTCCTATATTTCACTACAATTTCCAGGTTACGACTTCTTTGTATACTACAGCATAACCCGTGAAAATCGTCACTGAACTTCCGATGTTATCTACTAGTCATTTGTGTGTATGGAGAAAAGCAATGGTCTTGTAACACTCTGCACTAATAAGGACGGCAGTTCAATCCTACATCCTGGCTGCGGCGCAATAGCCGTGCGCACAGAGGCGCCGTGCTGCGGTGCGCGCGGCCATTCGCCGTGGTGCTTCGAGCCCTCCCTCGGACATGGGTGTGACTGTGTCGTCCTTAGTTTAACTCAGGTTAAGTAGTTTGTAAGCCTAGGGACTAATGACCAAGCAGTTGAGTCTCGTAGATTTACAAACATTTGAACCGTCCATCCAGCTTTAGTTTCCGTGATTTCCCTAAATCTGCCGAGACAAATGCCGGGATGTGCCTTTCAAAAGGGCACGGTGGATTTCCCTTCCCACTCCTTACAAAAGCCCTCCGAACGCGTGCTTCGTCTTCAGTGACCACGATGTTGACTAGACGTTAAACACTAATCATGCTTCCTTCCTGTATACTCTTCAACCCAAACTCGTTATTGGCTTGATATTCCCTACGTCCTTCCTTCGTTCATTAGACGACAACGAGGAAGGTGTCAAACACCTTTCGGAAGTCCAGGATAAGGGTGTCTGTCCGGGTAGTCTGTATCTGCTACTTTCTGTGCCTCGCGAGCTGGATTTTACATGCTTTCACTATTCTTGTTGAGTGATATTAGAGATTTTGGGTCTCCAGAAATGTAATACACATGACAGAAAAGATGTTCCAAAATTCTACAACACACCGACGTCAGAAATTTAGGTCTCTAGTTTTTCGGATCTGTTTAGTGACCCTCGTTGAAAACGTATATTACCTGTTTCTTTTTCCAATCATTAAGCACGATTCACTCCTCCAGAGTCCTGTGGCGCACTGATGCTAGAAGCGTGGCAGGTTCTTCTGCATACTTCGTGTAGAGTCGAATTCGCATCCGGACAGGTCCAGTAGCACCTGTCATGTGCAAAAAGGTTGCAATTGCTTTTATGTACCTTTTGTCATTTATTCCGATGTCTGTCATTTTGTGGTTTGTGCGACAACTTTATGAGTTGGGGGGACTAAAGTGCGATATCCCGCACTAAAACAGCTTTGGAAAACGACTTCAGTATTTGAGCCTTTTGGGTATAACCTCTGTTTTAGTGCCATTACGGTCACAGAGTATCTAGGTATAAGGTTTCGATACTTTCACTGATTTAACGTAAGGACAAAACTTCTTAAGATATTCCGTCAAGACGGTACACAGGACATTTTCTTTCCAATTCGTTGAATGATTCCCGCTTATCCCTCCTTACGGTAATTTTGACTTCGTTTAGTTCTCGTTTGTGTGCGAGGTTTTAGCTATATTTACATTTCAGAGAAGCTCTCCTAGACTTGGTAGCAGTTTTCTGATTCGGTTTTCAAACCAATATTTTACTCACCACATATCTGTGTAAAGTGTATGACACGAAAATTACCTAAATACTACTCATGAAAAGTGTCCGTCAGGAAGGGGTCGTAGATTTGGTGACCAAATCAGTTGTCTGCTATCGGTTCACACGTAAAGATCTGTGTAAATTGTTTGTTAATTCCGTGTGTTTTCGCGTGTCTTGCCGAGTGCACAACATTTGAACATGGTTCAAATGTTTGTTGATATAGGGGGCCAAACTGCTATGGTTATCGGTAAATAAACATACTAACTACTTAAACTAACTTACGCTAATGACAACATACACACTCATGCCCGAGGTACAGCTCGACCCTCCGGCGGGAGCGATCGCGCCGTGCCTGGCATGGCGCCTAGGACCACGCGGAAATTCCAGTGCGGCCTGAACATGCTGTCTAAATAAAATTAATATACTGTCTAAAACGTTTGTTTTCAGGTACAATTTTTTTGCTTGGTACCTCGGGAAAAGTGAACCATTGATATCGATGAATGATGCCATCAATATTAACGCGACGAACGCAATAGTTTTATAGACGTAAGTATTATGAACACTGCCGTCGCCTACTTGATGAGACCTGCGCGCTGAAGTATGTGAATCAGGCCAACGGGTCACCAGAGGTTGCCATTGCCTGATTTAGTCTCTATTCAAGTGAGAAGCTTATAATAATTTCCACAACGAAATCCTGTCTCTTAATCTGGCAGAAAATCCAAACAAATTCTGGTCATCTGTGAAGTACACTAGCGGCAAAACACAAACAATACCTTCACTACACGTTAGCAATGGTAATACTACCGATGACAGTACTGCTAAAGCAGAATTGCTAAACATAAGCTTACCGAAATTCGTTCACCAAAGAAGACGAAGTCAACACTCCCGAATTCGAACCAAGAACAGCTACCAGAATGCGAAATTTAGAAGTAGATGTCCCTGGAGTAGTAAAACAACTTAAGTCACTATTGGAAAACAAATCTTCCGGGCCAGATTGTATACCAACTAGATTCCTCTCAGAGTATGCTGACGCAATAGCTCTTTACTTAGCTATCATATACAACCGACCACTCAGCGAAAGATCCACACCCAAAGACTGGAAAGTTGCCCAGGTCACTCCAATAATCAAGATAGGCAATAGGGGTGAACCCCAAAATTACATGCCAATCTCAATGACGTCGATTTGCAGTACGAGTTTGGAACATTTACTTTGTTCGAACATTATGAACTATCTCGAAGAGAACGACATAAATTAACCAGTAGTCAACACGGATTCAGAAAGTATCGCTCTTGTGAAACACAGCTTGCCCTTTATTCACATGAAGTGTTAGGTGCCATCGACAAGGGATCTCAAATCGATTCCATATTTCTGGATTTCCGGAAGGCTTTTGACACTGTTCCTCACAAGCGGCTTCTAATGAAATTGCGTGCTTATGGAATATCGTCCCAATTGTGTGATTGGATTCGCGATTTCCTATCAGAAAGGACACAGTTCGCAGTAATTGACGGTAAGTCATCGAGTAAAACAGAAGTGACATCTGACGATCCCAAGGGAAGCGTTATAGGCCCCCTACTCTTCCTTGTGTTTCTAAACGATTTAGGAGACAATCAGAATAGCTCTATTAGACTGTTCACGGATGATGCTGTCATTTATCGCTTAGTGAAGTCAACGGGGCTATCAAAAGCAACTGCAAAGCGATTTAGACTAAATTACTACACGGTGCGAAAATTGGCAATTGACAGTAAATAATGAAAAGTGTGAAGTAAAACACATGACCACTAAAAGAAATCTGCTGAACCTCAATTACACGATAAACTAGTGACACCTCGAGATCGTAAATTCTACCCAATACCAAGGATTTACAATTACGAACAACTTAGACTGCAGAGAACATACAGAAAATATAGTGGGGAAGGCGAACCAAAGGTTACGTTTCATTGGCAGAACGCTTCGAAGATGCAACAGCTCAACCAAAGAGACTGCCTACATCACACTTGTGCATCCTCTCCTGGAGTACTGTTACCAAGTGTCGGACCGTCACCAGGTGCGACTGATGGAAGACATTGAGAAGATTCAAAGAAGGGCAGCTCGTTTTATCACGTTACAGGGGAAGCGTCACGGAAATGTTACACGATTTGATATGGAAATCATTAAAAGAACGACGTTATTCGTTGCGGCGAGATCTATTTGCGAAATTTCAATCATCGACTTTTACTTCCGAATGTGAAAATATTTTTTAGCACCCACATACATAGGGAGACATGACCATCCCAATAAAATAAGAGAAATCAGATCGAAAACGGAACGGTGTAGGTGTTCTTTCTTCCCGCGTGCTATTAGAGAATTGAACGATAGAGAAATGTGATTTGCAAAGTATCTATGTAGATGTAGAGCTAGTCTTAGTTAAATAAAGAACTCAAAGTAGAGAATACCATCAGTTTACTTGTCACAGTAGTCTCTTGTACATGTAAAGCCACTCTTCGTTGTTTTAAAGTAACTTTACAGGAAATTAAGTGAATGGAAGTGACTTGCGTAAGTAATTAGGCAGAAACACAGCAAAGTAGAAGCTGCACTCTCCTTCAGGAAACAAACAAAGTTAACTGATACTAGCATAATGGTTTTTGCTAACATGTATGTATTGGTTTGTAGATGGGGTGGTGGCTGTTGTTTCGTACATGTATTCTCATGCGACGACGGAGTATGGTCCATTTCATCATCCGCGTCGCCACGCAAACCAGTCGGCTGGATGTGGAATTCAAAGACCCTCGGTGCCTCGCCGCGCCAGCAGGCTGAGAAAATATCGTTCATGCGAAACGCAACTAGCTCTTTACTCACACGAAGTGATGGGTGCTATCGACAAGGGTTTGCAAATCGATTCCGTATATGTTGATTTCCAGAAGGCTTTTGACGCCGTACCTCACAAACGGCGCCACGGTGGAGTAGCCGAGCGGTCTAAGGCGCCTCGCTTCGGAGCGTGCGGTTGCTGGCCGTCGGAGGTTCGAGTCCTTCCTAGGGCATGGGTGCGTGTGTGTGTTGTCCTTAGGTTAGTTTACCTTAGTTTAATTAGTTTGTAAGCTACGGACTGATGACCACGCAGTTTGGTCCGATAGATTTACAAACATTTTAACATTTTTTCACAAACGACTTTTAATCAAATTGCGTGGTTATGGTATATCGCCCCAAATTTGGACTGGATAGGGGATTTCCTGTCAGGGAGGACACAGGTCATAGTAATCGATGGTAAGGCATCAGAATAAAATACGATAAATCAGAGCTCGAACGGAGAGATTCAGGTGTTCTCTCATCCCGCGCGCTATTCGAGAATGGAATGGGAGAGAAATAGTATAACGGTGGTTCGATGAACCCTCTGCCAGACACTTAAACGTGATTTGTAGAGTATCCCATGTAGATCTAGAAACCAACTTGTATTTCATACAGTGGCGATAGGTCCGCCATGTTTGAAACAAGCTGAACTGACGTCCGCCATGTTATTTGGGGTATTGGCTAACAGCTGGTATGCCACATCCACAAGAGAATTATACCTGTTTACACAGTTTCACGTTTTAAATAAAGATTGACTATTGAGTAGGGGAAAGGGTTGTACCTTGGGACGGTTTTACCTTGGAACACTTTTTAATAAAGGCAGTGCACTCTAGTGGAAACTCTAAGAACTACAAAGTTAAGTTGTCAGACCTATTTTCAGAAGGAAATAGAAGGCCATGTTGTATTTGGATGGTGTTTGAGATCTGAGTAAGAGTTTTATAAGTTTTCGTGTTTGAAAGTAAAATTTAGCCACGATCCTTAGAAGATATAAATAAAAGCTAAGCATCATTATTGATATTTCTTAAATGCAGTGTTGTAGGGCTATGTTTAAGTAAGCTATTGATACCATAAGTTATAAAAATATAAATGTGTGCATAGGTCAGGATACTGTTTTCTGTTATTGTGTATTTGGTTTTACCTTAAGACACTTCGCTGGTTGCACCTTGGGACATGTGGTGGAAAGGAAAAGAGAAAAACCAGATGCGGAATGCATGGAGGCAGCTGCCAATGAGGTTATTACACAGAAACTATCTATACGAGAGGCGGCTGAAGTATATGGAGTGCCGAAAAGTACTCTTGCTAGGCAAGCGAGCGTGAAGGTCGGGGTGAGAGTTTAAAATAGAGAAAGTTTAATTTTTAAAACTCACAACCACCAGCTGCGAACCAAATTCCTAAACATGCAAAAACACTGGAACTGTGATTGCGACTGTTTGACTCGTTTTCTAGGGGCTGGTATCACATGTTCGCAACTTTCCTTCCCTGCATATGATTAACAAAACAAATTCATAATAAAATCAAGTTCATGAGAGAAAAGGGTGTACTAACTACTATTTTTGAAAACACGTGAAAGTTCACTTTATGTTGTTTATTTCACAATATTAGAACCCTGTGGCTGATACGTCTGTACGTCGACACATTTATCAAATAAAGTTATAGCTCGTGAGCCCCCAGACAAAATGAATATTTGCCGCAAATTGTTTTCACACCATGTGGCTGTCTCAAACACCGTTTATGTTCGTGACTATGCGACGACACGTGTTACATTAACATTATACAATAAAAAATTAAAATGTAAATGTCCCAAGGTACAACACTTTCCCCTACAGATGTGCATGAAGTTCTGTCGTTCACTCCGGACTTTATCAGAGCTGTGAATTGATCAGCCAGATGGTATATTTCCTCAAGATGCGGTGATGAAATCTCACGAACCTGACAGTAATACTCTTCCAGTTCGAAGTATAACAGTTAGCTGAGGTTTGGCCCAACAACGAAAATGTCTCTTTGAAAATGTTAGTGTTAATTATAATGGAAGGTCATAGACTAAAAGTGCTGTGAAACTTATACAGTGAACAGTAATTGTCATGGTGAGAATCATGATCATGGATTTCCATCTGTTATTAATATGTTGTAACAATTGCTTTCATAAAGTTTATTACACATTTAAATAGTGGTTCTTAAACGTATTAAGTCCATATACTCGTCAAATTGCTGTTAATGGGTTTTGTTCCGAAGTTTGGTTGACGAAATCTGAGTACAAAGACAAAAATGACAACAAAATATTGCAGTTAAAATGCGCCTGGGTCAGCTGCCTCAAAGGCACTCCACGCCGAAATAAGGCGTCATTAATAACTTTCGTTGTTGTCTTGCTGGAAGAAGTAAAGTTTGGTGGGACAAATTTGAATACAAAGACGAAAGTAACAACAGAATACTGCAATAAAAACGCGCCTAGGTCAGCTGCCACAAAAGCATTCTACACCGACATAATCTATTATTAATAACTTACGTTGTTGGCACGCTGATATACGTGAATATTTGTTACAGAGAACATGGACGTTTAAGAAGCGAAAAAATTCCGGCTGTTGCTACCGCTTCCACGAATTGCAACGATTGTATCTTAACCATGCTTGATCAAATATTGTCAATAACAAATGAAAATATTTTTAAAGAAGGTGTAGACACTCAAATATGTTTATTTTATTATTCAACAGATGAGATACTCTTTCATTAATCACAGCAGCAACAGAAGAATAAATACACAGACGCTACGCAGAAAACGTACCCTTTGTATGGTGTGTACTTCAAGGAAATTCCAAGATAGGTAATCTGAAGCTTCACTCTTGGGGAAGCTATGTGCCATTAGCCAGAAATTTTGTTCGTGTATAGGCAGACAGTGATCAAACAAGGCAAAGCAACTGCTGTTCTTGCTCGTAATATTTGCCGTTGTACCACTTCGATTTGTGTATTTAAATGCTGAACACACTTTAGGCATAGTGCAGAAGCAAAAATTGCAGAGAAAATATACCCTAAACACAGCACTTCGCTTTCAACAACATACGATGGACGGACTCCTCACAAGTGTATTGACTACCGCTAATATGGCGGCCGAATTTCCACAGGTTGCCGCGAAGAGCGCTGCAACTTGTGTCATAGCCACTCAATGAAATGTAAGCTCGTTGCGGAGCTTCACCTAGGCGTCAACAGAGAGCGTTGCGACTGCACCACAACACGCATGCGCGCGGCCTCACACTACTGTTCTGTACACCTCCGCGACGACAAACAGGAAACAACCGATGGTTTCGCAACGCGGCGCATCAATCGCAATACGTAGTATTGAATATAAGAAGAGGAGCTTAATTAAAATTTGTGCTGTCGCCAGGATTCGAAACCGAGACCTCCTGCTTACTAGGCAGACGCTTTAAACCGCTCAGGTAACACAGCATTACGGATAATGTGGCTACACGGACTGTCTTCAAGCACGTCTCCCTCCATGCCACACACTTTAATTATGCCTCGGTGTTCCCTGTGAAATATGCATTCCACACCTTCAAGAGCGCTCTTCTCAAAACAACCTGTCTGAGTGCATACGATCCAGGCAAATCATTAATCTTGGCAGCAGACGCTTCAGACTATGGAATCGGTGCAGTATTTACACATGTCAATGTTCAAATGTTTGTAAACCTATCGGACCAAACTGCGTGGTCATCAGTCCGTAGCTTACAAACTACTTTAAACTAAGATAAACTAACCTAAGGACAACACACATTCCCATGCCCCAGGGAGGACTCGAACCTCCGACGGCGAGCAACCGCGCGCTCTGCAGCGAGACGCCTTAGACCGCTCGGCTACTCCAGCGCGGCTACACATGTCGTCAATGGAATAGAACAACCAATCGCATTTGTATCAAAAACTCACAACTCAGTTCAGAAGAATCATAGCTAGCCGCGGTGGAGTAGCCGAGCGGTTTAAAGCGTCTCGCTGCGGAGCGCGCGGTTGCTCGCCGTGGAGGTCCGAGTCCTCCCCGGGGCATGGGTGTGTGTGTGTGTGTGTGTGTGGTGTGTGTTTGTCCTTAGGTTAGTTTACCTAGGTTTAAGTAGTTTGTAAACTACGGACTGATGACCACGCAGTTTGGTCCGATAGATTTACAAACATTTGAACATTTGAATTATAGCTAGATTGAGAAAGGGGCTCTGGCAATCGTCTTCAGAAGTTAGAAATTCCACGACTTTGTGTATGGAAGAACGTTTACCATGCAAACAGACCACAAACCTCTGCTACCTCTCCTGCGCTCCTCAGCGGGCATTCCAACCGAAACAGAAGAAGGCTAAGGCGTTGGGCTCTGTTTTTAGCAAGTTACTCGTATGATATACAATACCGATCTTCGACACGGCATGCTAATGCAGACTTACTTTCTCGGTTAATAGCAGGAGACGACTCAGATTCAATAGTCTTCTGCCATATATAAAGAGAGCACATGGGTATCGGATTTTAGAATTGTTTGATAGTTATCGTACCTAAAGTTCAGAACTCATATAACAAGTACCCAAAGCCATTCGATGCAACTCTAAAAAATTCTCGAGAAAATCAACTTTTGCAAGTAAGCATGAGTACCAATCATTAAATGAATTGCTGCATCCGTTGACTAAACTCAGGTGGTAGCGTTCTGGCCTTTTTAACCCTAAGGTCGGTGGTTAGAATCCTTTTCTGACATAGTTTTTATTTTACTATCTAATGTTAATTTTTACGAAAAGTGCACATATTTTTGTTTATTCGTAATTTTCTATATTTTACATAGATTGTTAATAATGATGGTTTCAATCAAAAACGACGGTAGTCTTTGATTGTTCAGTTATGAAGACCTACAACACTGCTTTTGGAAAGTCATCTACATATCTACTAATGACTTTCTAAGCAGTTTTACATGACGACACAGTTTTTAGCTCGTCTACATAAACAAAAACTGAAACAACACGTGGAATTAGAGATCCCAAAATATCTTATGTAATTTAATTCGAAAACAAAAAATATCTGTCACAGTGGAATTCGAATCACCGACTCCATGGCAACAGAACTACTAAAGAGGCTGCAAACACTACGCTTGTCCGATTTTTTTCCCTTTTTTTTTTTAGTATTGTTGCCCAGTGTGGGATCCTTATCAGGCGCGTTTGACGGAAGGCATCAAAAGAGTCCAAAGAAAGGCAGACGTTTTGTATTGTCACGATACAGGGGAGACAGAGTTACGAAAATGATACAGGACTTGGGATGGGAATCATTAAAACAACGGCGCTTATCGCTGCGGCGTGTGCTACTTACGAAACTACAATCGCCAACATTCTCCTCCGAATGCGAAAAATATTGTTGACTGCCACTTACATAGGTAGAAAAGATCATCAGAATAAAATACGAGAAATCTGAGCTCGAACGAAGAAATTCGGGTGTTCTTTCTTACCGCTCGCTATTCGAGAATGGAATGGGAGATAAATATGATAAAGGTGGTTCGATGAACCCTCTGCCAGGCAGTTAAATGTGATTTGCAGAGTATCCCATGTAGATGTAGATGGCTGTCAGGACAGAACGCTGCCACGTGAGCTACACCCACAGTTGTTGCAAGTGTTTTAATTATTGGTACTTACGTGCAATTTGGAAAACTACAAATCCGATTTTCTCGTGAATATTTTTAGATATATACATGTGGCGTCTGTTCCGAAAGAACAGACGTCACTTCTGATCCTGCAGTTGTTATTATTTAATATTCACATAATATATGACATCAACTGCGATTGGGCAAAGCTGAAAATGTGTACCCAGCCGGGAATCGAACCCGGGTCTCCTGCTTTCTAGGCAGTTGCGCTGACAGGATCAGAAGTGACGTCTGTTCTTTCGGAACAGACGCCACATGTATATGGGGGGGGGGGGGGGAGGGGGGCAAGTTTGAAGCCCTTACTCTTATGGGAATTAGTTTCATAACTACGAGTTTGAGTACTGTGGGCAAGGCAGAGCTGGGAATTTGTATCTGACGGGAGGCGTGCTTAGGTAGTCCTTGCAGGTGCGGTGCTCACTGTGTCCCCAGTGGTGTAGGGGTCAGCGCAACTGCTTAGAAAGCAGGAAGCAGGAGACCCGGGTTCGAATCCCGGCTGGGTACACATTTTCAGCTTTGCCCAATCGCAGTTGATGTCATATATTATGTGAATATTAAATATTTTTAGAGTTGCGTCGAATGGCTTTGGCTGATTGTTATTTAAGTTCTGTACTTCACGTACCATAAATATAAAGCAATTCTAAAATCCGATACCCATGTGGTCTCCTTGTTAGATGAAGAGGCCACGGACACCCTGGTACAACTACCACTGGACGCCCCGCTCGTCCAATAGCATACAGCACAGGACCCAGTCCTCAGCAAAATCCTCCGCTTTATTAAGTTCGGGTGGCCTGGCAGCAAGAAGCAGTTGCAACACCCAACCTCCGAGCATATTGTAACCGCCAGCATGAGATCCCATCTCTGGAAGGTACGGTATTTATTCGAGGAGACAATAATACAACTAGTCGTCATTCCAGCCACTGTGTAGAAGAAAGCCCTTTATCTATTACATCAGGGTCATTGGGGTGTGGTGCTAATTACACACGTGGCGAGCAAAACATGCACTGGCGTGGTATGGATAGGGACATTGCGACCACTGTGGCCAGCTGTGAAACGTGCCAGAAGGACCAGGCCGCACCCCCAAGGAAGTATTTTTCTTGCCCCACCGCCGACGCGCCTTGGTCCCGGCCATACATGGATTATGCAGGACCACTTACGGCAGCTTCTTGGCTTTTTGTGTCTGATGCGCACTCTGTATTTCCAATATCCCGTCGATGACATCAACCTCTGCGGCCACTATACAAGCCCTAGTCCGCAACTTTTCAATAAAGGGCCTGCCAGACACACTTGTATCCGACAATTGGCCGCAGTTCTCAAATCAAATGTTTGTAGAACTTATGGGACTTAACTACGGGGCCATAAGTCCCTAAGCTTACAAACTACTTATGAACTAGCTAAGACTAAGAACGGCACAAATATCCATGCCCGAGGGGGGATTCGAACCCCCGACCGTAGTGGCCGTGCAGACCGTGACACCGGAGCGCCTTGGCCGCAGTTCTCTTCAGCATTTTGCTCCCACGATGGAACTCAGCTGGTGCATACTGCACCTTTCCACCCAGCTTCCAATGACCTCGCAGAAAGATTCGCCCGAACATTTAAAACTCAGAAGCAAACGTTGACACAACGACATTACACTTTTGCATGTCTGTCGTCGTTTTCCTCTTCCTAAAGATGACAGCCTCGAGAAAAAGGCTCATCGGCTGAGATACTCCATGGACGACCACTGCGTTCACACCTATCACTACAGCATCCAGCGGGCCTCCACCAACTCAGCAACGAAAGTACGCAACAGACGACTAAATCTGGGCCATTATGTACACCAGGGGGCGTCCACAATGGGAATGGATGTTTGTGCTGTATTTAGTATAAGTTAGTTCATAAGTAGTTTATAAGTTTAGGGACTGATGACCCCGCAGTTAAGACCCATAAGCTTAACAAACATTTGAACTTTTTTCGTCTGTTGTTACTTATGAACTGGTTCACACAATTGAAGAGAAGATTAAGCACAACCGTAAGTTTACACTTAGTGCCCTTGCTATGGAAGTTCCGCAATTCTCAAGATCACTAATTCATGCAATTGTTACAGAAAAACTGAAATTTCGAAAACTTACCCCCCCGTTGGGTATCACAAATTCTTACTGGACAACACAAAAATAACGGATTGGCAGTGAACTTTAGTTTTCGACATGCTACTATGAAGAAGGCGATCGTTTTCTTTCTCGGATAGTCACGGGGGATGAAACGTGGGTATCGTACGACACCCCTGAAATGAAACGACAATCAATGGAATGGAGGCACACTTATTCCCCAACGAAGATTAAGCTTAAGCAAATCTTCGCACCTCGAAAAGTCATGCGCACTAGATTTTTGTAAAATAAATATTTTTTCTGTATCTGTACTGGTTTGTTTTACGTAACCAAATGGAACTTACTTAGTTGACATACCTCGTCTTAATGACTGAGAGAAATTCACACTTTATGAGCGCAACATTCAGCAGCTATAATGGCGCGGTCATTCGTTTTAAACCAAATGTTCAAATGTTTGTAAGTTTAGGGACTGATGACCCCGTAGTTAAGTCCCATAAGCTTAACAAACTACTTATGAACTAAGGACGGCACAAATATCCATGCTCGAGGGAGATTCGAACCCCCGATAGTAGTGGCCGTGCAGACCATGACTGGGGTGCCTCAGTCTCCTCGGCCACCGCGGCCGGCGGTCATTCGTTTCAAAGCTCTTCCACGTCACAGGATTTCATTCAGGTTACTACAAATCAATAACTGTACAGAAACCCTTCTTGCTCCACATACACAAAATTCGTCGTCATTGATATCTCCTTCACATTTATCTTGTACCTTCTCACACGTGTTCGAAACAGGCGAAGTGTCTTCCACGTACCATACGGTAGCTTCTTTTTAGTTAATCATAAACCTCCATGACGCTTTATTATCTACAGCTCAGTTCGGCGGTCTTATGCTGAAGTTGTAATTGTACTGTTGTAAGTAGGAACCTTTTACTGGATTTCACCCGTGTTAGATAAGCGTGTGTTCCGAACAATGAATGCCTTAGAATGTTTCTGTAGACTGGTGTGACGTATTCGACAGCAGAGAAAAACAGAACAAAGGCGGATGGGGAGGGACGTTAGTGCGCTCTACCAAGCAGTGTTTAAAAGTATATCTTCGAAAATTTCAATACTGTTTAGAAGATATGACATTAAAAGGGTTCCTTTTTTTTCAAAATGTTCAAATGTTTGTAAATATATCGGACTCAACTGCGTGGTTATTAGTCCGTAGCTTACAAACTACTTAAACTAAGGTAAACTAAGCTAAGGACAACACAAACACCCATGCCCCAGGAGGACTCGAACCCCCGACGGTGAACGTCTGCGCGCACCGCAGCACGGCGCCCCAGTGCTCACGGCTAATCCGCCGCGGCAACTGTATTTTTTTTTAATAAAAAAACCCTTATTGGATCAGTAAAGCATGATATGGCACAAAGGGAACAGGGAGTGCACGAAATTTCTGTCACTGGAAGGCCTATACTGACCAAAATATACGTACAATTCAGGCTTCGCGGGTAGAGCACCACTACCATACTCGTTTGTTCTAGCTAGAGAAATCAGCAGTGGCAGACCATTGTATTAATGATGGACGTAAGATGTTGTGTTATGAAAGACAAACGATTGCTCCTCATTCTCGCTACCGGGTGTGAAGGAATGTATTGAATTTAGATTATTCAGCGTTTCCTAACCGATGGCGTGTGGCGCATTTGTGGGCCGCATGTAGGTACTGGCCCGTGAACGCTGGTCCATAATCGAAGACTTGGTGAAACTTATCAGGAGCTTCAGGAATTTCACTCGTAAGTAGTTGCGGTCAGTGAGCACAGAATGTAAAAAGGGTTTATATACCCTGTCGCTGTCCTATACGACACGCAACGGAATGGTTCATTCTGTTGTTTCGAAACGTACGCAGATTTTTTTATCTTTACACAGAACAATTATTGAAAAGATCCCGCAAAGGCTGCCAATATTTTTTTTAATGTTGAGAATTAACAATATCGTGTATGCTGCCGGCCCACATACACAGATCTCCTGAACACCGACGTTATATGTGTGTACTGCATTAAGAACACAGTTGCTTAGATTTTACACAACTGTCACGCCACCTGCACAAACATGTAAACAGCCACGCATGAACAGTGCCAATGCGACTGAGTGGGTAAGACAGTCGATCAGCTTTAGTCATATGAAGAAGGAGGCACACTCCTTGTGTTGACTGTAGTTTTGCCATGTCTAAAAGATCAATTTTGAAGTCTGATCGTATCCGCAATTTGGCAGGAGGGGCTCGTCAAATAAAGTTTCCAGACGTCTCAGAGAGAACCAAAGCGATATTTTTGTGACTTGGAGAAGGTACAAAGATATAGGAACTGTGGATGACCTGCCTCGCTCTGTCCTCCCAGAGGCTACCACAGCAGCTGATGAGCGCTCCTTACGGATTTCAGCTCGGAGGAACCATGAGAAGAACGCCACAATGCCGACTAATAATTTTCGTGTAGCCACGGGGCGTCGTGTTTCTACTCAAACTGTACGTAACAGACTGAATGACATGCAACTTCACTCCCGACGGCCATGGCGATGTCCAGCTTTGATACCTAGACACCATGCAACGCAGTACATATGGGCCCAACAATAGCATGCTGAATGGAGTCATCAGAATTGGTATCAGGTGCTTTTCACAGGCGAGAATCGCATCTGTTTCCAATCAGACAATCGTCGGAGACGTTTTTGGGGGCTGCCTGATCAAGCTGAACGTCTTAGACACACCATCCAGCGAGTGTAACAAGGTGGTTGTTCTCTGATGTTTTTGGGTGGCACTATGTGGGAGCACGTAAGCCACTGGTGGACGTAAAAGGCAACCAAAGGGCTATACGGTATAGAGATGACATTCTTAGACGTATAGTACAAGCACATCGGCAGAATTTCGGTGAAGGATTCGTCATAATAGACAATTATTGCACTCATCGTGCACATCCTGTGAATGCGTTCCTTCATGATATTGCAAAATTAGAATTGCCAGCATGTTCTCCAGATGTCTAGGATACAATGAAAATGGCTTTTGGACGAGACGACCCATCAATCAATCTGAGAAATCTACGCGTAATCGCCGTTGAGGAGTGTGACAATCTGGACCAAAAGTCCCTTGATGCTCTAGTGGATAGTAGGTCACGACGAATAGACATTCATCAGTATAAGAGGACATGTTACCGAGTATTTGCGGTACCGGCGTATGCTGCAATCTACATCACAATTTGAAAATGTCTAGGTTATTGTCGTACAACTATATATTGCTGTTCATTAGTCTCGCTAAAACTCGAGAACGTCTGAACCGATTTACCTAATTTTAGTCTTGAAATATTCGTGTAAGTCCAGGAAAGTTTAAACGGTGATAAAAATATGGAATAGTTGTCCGGAAAAGAGAAAAATCGGGAAAAACTGAATCAGCTTTTTCTAGTGAGCTATCAATACCGTTCGTCCAATTGCGATAAAATTTTGTACATTTCGTGTTGAAAGCAGGAGGAAGGTTTGCACCAAATAAAAATTTGGAAAAGTCGCCCGGAAAGTAGGAAAATTTCGGAAAAACCGAAAGCAATTTTTTTCTATGAATAAAAATCAATTGCCACATGGTTGTAAGAGCATCACTTGAGTACGGCTTTACAGGACAAGGTTTGTATGAAATAAAGTTTTTGGAAAATCTACCGGAAAACTGAAAAATTTGAGAAAAACTGAAAGTGCGTTTTTCAATGTGTTTTTGATCGAATTCAGCTCTATAACTGACTATTCGCACGACGGAGAGGTGTAATTCTTTTTTTGTTTTGTTCATTATGGTCTTGGAAATGTCTAGGAAAGTCCGCAAAATTCGATCCAAGTTCTTTTTTCAGAGTGCTTCTAAATGTACTCAAGACTATAAGTTGACAACCGTTCATCCGATTGCGATAAAACTTTGATGATTTGGCGTTCAACTAACCAAAAAAAGAACTACAAATTTGGGAAAGTTGACCGGAAAATTTGAAAATTCGCGAGAAACTGAAAGAGCTTCATTCAATGGGATATCAATATCATTCGTCTGATTGCGATAAAATTTTGCATATTTGACGTTCACAGCAAGAGTAACGTTCTTATGAAATAAAAATTTGGAAAAGTTTCCCGGCAAATTGGAAAATTTAGAAAAAAATAAAAGGAGATTTTTCCAGGAAATATCATTATCATTCATCTGATCGCCATAAAATTTTGCACATTCGACGTTCAAAGCGAGAGGAAGGTTTGAGTGAAGTAAAAATTAGAATAGTTGGCCAGAAAAAAGGAAAATTTGTGGAAAACTAAATGAGCTCTTTTCTTTGGGATATAAATATCATTCCTACGATTTCGATAAATTTTTGCACATTTGACGTTCAAAGCAAGAGTACACACACATTAGCAATTGCGAAGCATTGCCGGGTCGACTAGTGAACAATATGAAATATTTTCGTATATCTCTACTACATTTTTCTGTAAAGGGTGATGAACCCTAGAATGGAGGTGATGCAACACTTTTTTTTATGCGTGGAACTGCACTATAAAGGAAGAAAGGAAGCTTAGGGTTTAACGTCCCGTCGACACCTGGGTCATTAGAGACGGAAATGCGCTACAGGACTAGCGCGCTAGCTTTGCTGACTGTTATTGGTTGATTACATAACATCCCACATGGCGACTGTGATAAATTATTTTTCGAAATGGTAGTTTGTCGAACACATGTTCACAAGAGCGATTCGAATGCATCTAATCATTTAAGATCTAGACATAACCTGAAGAAACGAAGACTGGGGTTTTACATCCTGTTTACAGCTTATATATTAGAAGCGGAGCTTTTCTCGCATTTTATAGTTACCGAAAGCGAAGAAAGTGTCTATAGAGATTTCAAAGAACCATCCTGTCATTAGTATTGAGTGATACGGGTGACCTTAGGAAACCGATATCTGGATGACCAACTCAAGAACTGAATCCACATCTATCGAATGGAAGTCCTTGTGGAGATCTACATCTACATGGGTAGTCTGAAAATCAACAGAAGTACCTTGCAGACGGTTCATAGAACTACTTATCTAGCATTCTATACACAAATAGCGCGCTGGAAGAAAAAAACACTTAAATCTCTCCGTTCAAGTTCTGATTTCTCTTATTTTCTGATGGTTTACAATTTCTCTCTGTATAGGTGGTAATCCGAAATATAGTTTTTCATTCGGAGAAGAACGTTGCTGAATGAAATTTAGAAAGTAGTTTTAGCCGCAACGAAAAAGTCTTTGTTGTAATTCTTTCCATCCAAAACTGTGTGTGATTTCCGTAAAACTCTTACTGCCCTGTCACAATAATACAAAGTGTGCTGCGTTTCTTCGTACTTTTTCTACGTCTTCCGTCAATCCCACCTGATAAGGATTCCACACTGTGCAGCAATTCTCCAATAGTGGACGAAAAACGCAGTGTAGGTAGTCTCTTTACTAATTCTATTACCTCTTCTGCCAATAAACACAGTAATTAGATCGTCTTGACTATGACATTTTTTGTGTGTTCTTTGCAATTTCAGTCTATTGTAACTGTAGCTTCTAGGTGTTTAGTTGAAATTGTGAACTTTAGATTTCATTGTGTATCTTGTGACGGAAGTGTAACGTTTTTTCTAGCACTCATGTGGATAACCGCACACTTTCCATTATTTTGCGTCTGTTGTCAGTTTTCGCACCATACAGGTATCTGAATCGATCCGCAATTCGTTTTTCATATTCTGCTGAATTTCCTATACGATAAAGGACAGCAGCATCTGTAAAGAATCTAATAGGGCTACTCAGATTTTCTGCTCTATCGTTTGTGTGAGGATAAGCAGCAAGGTAAGTATAACATTACCCTCTCCATCAGTAACTGCGAAATGTTTCGTCACTGATAGCGAATCACGAATCCAATCGCATAACTGAGACGATATTCCATAAGCGAGGAATTTGATTAAAAGCCGCTTCTGAGATACAGTGTTGAAACCTTTTGAAACTCTGGAAATGTGGAATTTGAGACCCGTTGTCAAAATCTCCTAAATCCGTGTTGAGTATGGGTCAATAGATCGTTCTATTCGGGGTTTTTCATAATGTTTGAACATAATCTATGGTCCAAAACCGTGCTGCAAATCTGCCTCAATGGTATAGGCTTATAATTTAACGAAAAGGTTCAGAAATCGAAAAGCTTGAACAGGAAACAGTCTTTGGTCATTGCCTCCAACCTTCTTCGCTTAAATCAAGAAAACGTTTTCTACAAATTACCAAATCAAATCTTCTATCCCCTAAAGTACGAGAGGAACTGGGGCGAAACTTGGAACCAGAAAGACCAGCGAAGAGCAGCAGAGAAGAACCTGCAGCTGGTTTCGAACTCCCATATACTACCTGGAAAGTACTGAATAGATTACGAAGGGACGTATCACGGTGCAGAGCAAACCTGAAGAAATGGGGCTACACCAGCGCCCTCAGAGTGTGGAGAGCTGCAACACCCACAACTCCTACTCGTCTACAGGAAGCTGGATGAACCTTGTACGATGGAGAATTTACTAGCAGCAAATAACAAAGCCATTCACGCTGCAACGTATTGGGCTTCATGTGGAATATAAATTTGTTATAATCGATAGAAATACATTAGCTCTATTAAATGTTTCCTTGTCTTCTGTTTTTTTTTCATATTTTCTATATTATTGCATTTAATTTTCACTTCCCCACTATAATGTATTATAAATGGTTTATATCCTTCTCTATTGTAAGATGGTTATTGTAATTATTGTATTTTAATATTGTAAGATAAGTGATGTCTTGGATACGATAAATAAATTAAAAGAAGTACACATATCGCCTTTCTTCAGTATTGGTTAACCTGTACAAACTTCTAGTCTTTAGACTAAGATCCTTAGTTGATTGAGCGCTTGTATATGAATGTTAAGTACGGTTTATCGGGATACTCTGATAGGAACTTTAGTGGTATAAAATCTCGACCATTAGAGTACGTTTATCAAGCGATGTGTTCTTCGCTACTCCAAGGATACCCACTTCTATGTTACTCATATTGGCAATTATTATTAATTCGAATGAAGGTAAATTTATTTCGTCATTTTTAGCGCAGGAATTTGGGAAAGCTGAGTTTAATAATTCTACTTTAGCAGAACTGTCATCTGTAACACTGCCATTAAGTTAGGGAATTGATAGTATTTTGCCTCTAGAATAATTTACATTGGACCAGAACTGTTTTACAATTTTCTATAATATTTTTACAAATAGTCTCTTTGAGGAATCTGTAACAAACATTTCGCTTTAAAGTCCGTGCTAAATCGCAATCTTCAGTAAAAGAACGATAAACTTACGGATTTTGCATTCGTTTGAATTTATTACGCTTTTTCCTTGCTTGTGCAACAGTGTTCTGTTTTGTGTACTAAGGGAGATCAGCTTCGTCTTTTATTAATTAAATTGATATAAATCTGTGAATGGCTGTCGATACATTTCTCTGAATCCAAGCCACACCTGGTCTACAATCACATTTCTAATTTGTAAGGAGCGGAGGCTGACTCTAAGGAAGGCATCAAACGATTTTTTTTTAAATTTTCCGATTCAATAAATGTTTCATTTATAGTTTGTTGGATTACAGTGGTTCGGTATTCACGTTACAATGATGTGTTCAGTACTTCTGACGCATGTTATGAGCTCAGGGATATTTTTCGCCAAGAGGTCAAGTGTAATTTCATAACCGTTTCCTTTTAATGTGGTCTCATGAACTTATTTCTCGAAATAATTTTGAAAGAATGCGCTTAGCACAATATAGGACAATATTTTATATGCACCTCCGGATTTAAACATGTTTTCGCCAAAAGATCGAGGATAAATTGGGGACATCGCGAAATATAATTGTACATATTGTGTATATGACTGAGATTCAACACAAGATTTTTTTAACCTTCTTGCAATTATATCATATGAGTCAGGAGGTCGATAAAATAAGCGAGTTATTGACATATTACGGTTTCAGGTATGAAGATATGACCTCTATCTATACTAGTTCACAGGAATAGTCGATTTCAATTTCAATACACGATAAATTTTTTTTGAAATCGACAAAGACGCCACAATCTATTTTATCCAACTTACCTTTTTATTGCGGTTATGTCCTTTGTAAAAATTTCTGCTGAACATTTTTCCAGCTTTAGCTAGCTTTTATAGCCTATAAAGATTTGTACTTCGGTGTTCTCTAATAGCGCTCTGAGCTGTGGAACTTTCTTAAAACATCTACCACAATTTACAATGTTAAAGTGATGGTCCCTCTATCTTCGTTCGTCTGTGTTGGATCTTCACCTTTAGAGACACGGGGCCTGATCAATTTACCACTACTTGTGTAGCTGCCTCCTGTGTATTGTGGACTCCTGTCCTATTTAGCGGAACCCGAAACCCCGCTAGTCTGCAGCTTACAAGGGCCACAGAACCAGCTGATGGTCCGGTTCAGACACACTACTCGGCTCTGTGCCAGAGGTGCGCTATCAGTCCTGTCCTCTATAATGCAGATGATGAGCTCTGCATTAATCTCACAAACAAGACTGGCAGCCTTTACCACTTCAAACGGCTGCCGGAAACCGGAGAGAATCTCTTCTGCTACAAAGCAGCACGCTTCGTTGGTACCGAGATGAGCCACTTCCTACAGTTAACTGTACCTGTGCCATTCGTGGCATCCGGAAGGACCCGTCCTAAATGTTAAATGACTCCACTCTGTACGTATACAGAGTACACACCGGACTTTCACGCATCTATGGCAGCCATATTTCTTAGGGGCCCATTTCGCGCCTAACTCTAAAGCTCCCAACGGAAAATAATCACACCGTTTGTGATTCTTGGATATTCAGCGGTTTCCTCTAGTACAGGATAAGCGTCTACATCTGGCTCAGGTTTCGCGAGAGATAATGATAACTTAGTATTCACTCAGTTTACTTCGTATTTAGCTGCTAATAAAACGTACATGTATGGACTATGTGGAACTGATACTGAGATATTGGCATATCGGCGTTTAAAATAATTTTTGTAGCTACGTTCATGTACATCTACATAAGTACTCTGCAAGTCACATTGAAGTGCATGGAAGAGAGTTCATCGAACCGGTTTTATGATATGAGGCGCGTCCAGAAAGTAAGTTCCGTTTCAATTTATCTCCGCTGCAGCGCTGCGATTGCAGTTCAGCACATGCGCTGTAGACGATGTGTATCAAGGAGAAGAACGTGCGTCATTTGGAGATCGCTGTCAGTTACGTACGCTTTGTTGTGCTTGTTTGAAATGTCGGCGCTGATTGAAAATCCCGCCGCCTGTGAAATCAGGTCCGTGATTCGGTTTCTGAATGCGAGGAAAGTGAAACCAATTGAAATTTATCGGAAAATTTGCGATGTTTACGGACCAAATGCGATGAGTGATTCGATGGTGAGAAGATGGGTCCGACAGTTCAATGGCGGGCGTAGTGATGTGCACGATGAAGAACGAAGTGGGCGTCCACCTTTGGTTACAGAAGAACTGGTTCACGCGATTGATGACAAGATCCAGGAAAACCGTAGTTTTACAATTAGTGCTCTCGCTATGGACGACGAGCTGAAAGAAACTGTTTCCAACTGGTTGAAGACACAGGCGGCAGATTTCTATGCCACGCCATGACAAATGCCTGCAAAATTTCGGCAGTTATGTGGAAAAGTAGAATTTTGTGCAATAAAAATTTCTTCTGTATCTGTATACAATTTCATTTTATTACCAAACGGAACTTACTTTCTGGACGCACCTCGTATTTCTCTACAGTGCCAGTCTCCAAACAACGCCTTTCTTTTAATGATTTCCACCCCAACTCGTGCATCTTTTCCGTGATAATCTCTACCCTGTATCGCGATAATACAAAAAGAACTGCTCTTCTCTGAACTTTCTCTAAATCTTCTGTCAGTGCCACCTGGTGTGTATCCCGCAATTAAAAAAAAAGGACGCACAAGTGTAGTGTAGGCAGTTTCTTTAATAAAACTTTTGAATCTTCTAAGTGTTCTGCCAATGGAACGTAGCCTTTGGTTCGCCTTCCCAATAATATTTTGTGTGTGTTCTTTCCAATTTAAGTTGTTCGTAATTGTTATTTAGTTGAACTGACGGCTTTAGATTTGACTGATTTATCGTCCACACAAAGTTTAACAGATTTCTTTTAGTGGCCATGTGGATGACTTCACACTTCTCATTATTAAGGGTCAATTGCCAATTTTTGCACCATGCAGCTATCTTATCTGAATCATTTTGCAGTTGCTTTTGATCTTCTGGTGACTTTACTAACCGATAAATGACAGCATCAGCCGCGAACAGTCTAAGAGAACTACTCAGAGTGTCTCCTAAATCGTTTGTAAAAGTAAGGAACAGTAGGGGCCCTGTAACACTTCCGTGGGGAACGCCAGATACCACTCTATGACTTACGACGTGCTGTGTCCCAGCAGGAAATCATGAATCCAATCGCACAGCTGTGGCGATATTCCATAAGCGCGCAGTTTTTTAGAAGACGCTTGTGAAGTAGTATCAAAAGTCATCTGGGAATCTAGAAAAACTTATTCTATTTGACATTCCTTGTCGGTAGCACTCATTACAAAATGAAATGTTTGTAAAGCTTATGGGACATAACTGCGGAGTCATCAGTCCCTAAACTTACAAAATACTTATGAACTACCTTATACTAAAGACAACACAAACATCCATGCCCGAGGGAAGATTCGAACCTCCGACGCGGGAGGCCGCGAGATCCGCAGCGTGGCGCTCCAGACCGCTCGAATACTTCCGCGCGGCCACTCATTACATCACGCGAGTAAAGAGCCATCTGGGCTTCATAAGACCGATAACTTCTGAATCCGTGTTACAAAATGACAGACAGGAAAGAAAAAATCTAAATGTCATGTGAACTTTTCAGATTACAAGTAAATTAACGCTGGATCTTACTCGTGCACTGTTGTAGATCATATCCGACACCTCTGTGAACGGGGCACTATTTTCGACGCTTTTATGCAGATCTGGAGCAGAAAAGCATAAACGCCGGAATCTTCTGCATACAGACTTAGAGATATGTAAATTGCAGAGGAATTTATACATGGGTAAGATTTTTTTATCTAGCAGATGGTACGCACGGCTAAGGAACTTGGGTACCGATGGATTATATGATACTATCATGAATGGGGATAAAGGATTCACTTTAAGTAAGACATGTAATGATTTTATCTGATACTTCTTTCGAGAGCGGATTCCTTGAACTAGTGCCTTGGTTGCGACTACCTTTTTGCCTGTTTCTTTTGTCAGCTGACTTGCGCTTGCGAGGCATGCGCGACGGGCCGGTTCTATTGGAAACTCGACGCAGACGATATCGTGATCTTGACCGCGTTCTTCCAGGGAGAGGCTAGTGCACTACAATCTGATCTCTGCCAGAATATGTCGGGCGCCAGTTTTTATTTTATTTTATTTTTTTATCGTTACTGCACTCCTGCCGTCCCGATAATTAATTTTTCGACTGGGACAACGTCGCAGCAATAAATTAATATGGTTCCACTCACCCGGTTTCGACCAAGGTTTTCGGAAGGTTTCCCTTGCTTGTTAGGAATCTGCCGAAACTGGAAGCCCCTCTAAATTATTTCCTGTTGTGATCCCCCTTGGCTCCACTATCTGCTTGTCTGATAACTGGCTGAATAGAACCGCCACCTCTTTATGGGCCGGATCTCCTCGGAATGGAGAATGACAGGAATAAAGGTTTAGTTTTTTTACTCACTTCCTGGGAGATTGTGTCTCATACTCACCTAAAGATTACTTTGCTTAAGTGCATATAATGGTTACTCATCGTAATTAAAATTATGTAACAATTATTAATATAATTAACATAAAAGTAACGATCCGCTACGGCTTCACACGTGTACCATTTTATAACAAAGAAGATAATAAGAGCACATAGGAAAAATATGTTAAGTATGTTTTATTTATAGCATGACTGTATCTTCAGTTGTTTAGCTTGTGCGTTGTATGTCAGTCAGTAAATCGAGAATAGATTCATCCAACTTCCTCTTTCTTAGAAATTGTGTGAATTCAAACTGAGAAATTCAGTACGATAATGAATTTATTGAAAAGAAACAAATCGGAATTCACTATTTTGATAATAGCCTGTTGCTATTTTAATGTATTCATTTGTTTGTAATGTACGGTACATGTCTTTAGGTCTTGTGTTAGTACAGCACTTGCTCCCCTCCTCCTTATATAAACCTCGGGCGATTTCTCCACAGTAACATTTCCAGTTTTGTGTATTTATACTAACTTTCCAGCATTACTCCATGTCTTCCTTCCCCCTACGTTTGATCACCTACTATCGCTCCCGCCGGTCTGTCTGTTTCCTCTTGTCCCACTCCATTTTTACTATTTTCTTACAATGAATCGTCTCTTGAAATATCTTGCTAATAATTGTCGTAAACAATTACATTTTTATTAAGTTTCTGTGCCAGCTGATTAGATGTAGTAGAAATTTTAGATACATTAATATTTTTCTACTAGAGGAACTGAAAAGTTTAATGTGACTGTTTGGTGTAGCATTCAACGCGTACCTACGTAAATCGTAAGACAGTGTAATGTGGTTCAATACCGGTACATCGCATGTTTATTGGCTGTATTTTACATGAGGCAGCCGTAGCTTTTAATGGAGTCCTGCCCCTTTATCACAGTTAATGGTGCGATGTGTATGGTATATACACCATAGAACTTCGTGATTTAGACACACCTCAGTGACAAACTTCGGTTTGCCAACCCATGGCACATCTGTTCCAACAAAGGTATTACACATAAAGTGAGGCACAGAATTAAAATTTGTGGTGTGACCAAGATTGGAACCCGTGACCTTCAGCTTACTAGAAAACGCTTAGACTGCTCAGCTAACACAGCGTTACGCAGAAAGCGACCACACGGAATGTCCTTAAGCACAATTCCCTACACGCCACATAATTTAATTCTGCCTCAATGTTCCCTGTGAAATACGTATCAAAATGCCAAGGCTCTCCTATATTGGAATGCACCCCAGCAAAGAACGTGAATGGGAACAATCCCGCCTTGTTCCTCAGGCAGAGGTGATATTTATATCAACAACTAGCTAAAAACCCGGCGTTGCCCGGGTATGTATTTATTTATTTATTCAAGCCTTGAGTCAGTACTTCTCCTATCCACTCTCTCTCTGTCCATCTCATTTTTGTAAAAACATGTTACATTTATCAGAGAATATATAAGAAATAAATCACACGTAAAAAGCACTCGTTTCGAAGAATCAAATCACGAAATTGAACAATAATGACTGCAATAATATCACAGATCGATCACTTGCTGTAATGCGCGAAACGTCAAATTGATTTTTTAAAGATATGTATTAAAAGAAAGTTATTTTTACTGCTTTATTTATTTATTGTTATATTTCCTTATTCGTATGCTTATCCTTACAGAGAAAGAGCTGAAGACATTGTAGCACGCATAGACGCATGGTCTGTGGCATCACGTTTCGCTGTATGTAACCTTTCTATAGAGTCGCAAACGTCATCGCTGGCCTTCAGTTAAAATTTTTTAAATAATTTGACGACTTTCAACCACCATATCTTGCACCCCCTTATAGCTATCGGTATGGAACTGCTATGGTGTACAACGGCAGACTTCAAATGTTCAAATGTTTGTATAGCTTATGGGACTCGACTACGGGGCCATCAGTCCCTAAACTTACAAACTACCTATGAACTACTTAATACTAAGGACGTCACAAATATCCATGCCCGAGGGGGGATTCGAACCCCCGACCGTAGTGGCCGTACAGACCGTGACTGGAGCGCCTCAGTCCCCTCAGCCACTGACGGGAGACTTCCGACAACAATTACACACAGTTTGCATTGTGTAGTTTTCGCTGCAGAGCGAAATATTAACACACACACACACACACGTAGAATTTTATATACACCGATAACTTTACATCCCAATATACTCTGCCCTTTTATCATTATCAACCCTCTAGAAACAATGCAACCAATAAAACCATTTTCAAAGAGTAAATATAATTTTCAAAGAGTCCTTCTTGTTCCGCATTTCGCGTTATATTCTTCAAATTACTAAATATCTATCAGATCGCTATTAAACCGTGCCTAAAACCTCCCTCAGTCATAAATTAGTAACTGTACAAATATTTAAGTCTCTGAGTCTTGTCGTTCTGACGTGATAAGCGTACACCGATCGAACATTCACATTGATATATACAGATAAATAGCTATCTAATCGCCGTGAAACCGTGCCTATAGCCTTCCCCGGGTAGACATTAGTAACTGTAAAAATTTTTAGCTCTTTATGTCTCGTGGTTCAGACGTGATAAACGTACACCGAACAGAGATTCACATTTATAGATATAGATTATTCAGTTCCTTGAGACAAACATTGTCTCGTTATACGAAAGATATTAAACATAATGAGAGGTATTGAATTAAAATTTGTGCTTTGGCCGGGATTTGAACCTGTGCTTGCCTAGTAAGCAGGAGGTCTCGGGTTCGAAATCTGGCCACAGCAAAAATTTTAATTCAATACCTCTCCTTATGTTTAATTCCGTTGGTATAACGGGATAATGTTTGTTTCAAAGAACTGAGTTATTGTTGATTTTCTGTTCCATCAGTTTCATTAATTTGTTTAAGGAAATAAATATACATGTCTATGGCGAGACGGCAGCCATAGCTGAAGCTGAATCGAAGCTCTCTTGACCTGTTTTCAGGTCCTTCGTAACAGTGTGAAGTATAGTCGATTAATCCGTTAGCAGACCGTAGAAATTAATTTTCAATCCGATACAAAATTGTTAATATCGGGAGGTTCTAAGCTTTATTTAGCCCAGGATTGCAGCATCACCGGAACAACGGCACTAATATGCAATTACGGCTTCGCAGCAAAATACCTTCAGTCTCTGCAAATTGAAAATTAATCTCATAACATACGTGAATGCGAATCTTCTAATTAAGGGATTTTCAGAGAACGTATTGCCAGTGTTGTAATTACTGTGAACTCAAACTATTCCTTCAAACAAAATATAAAATTTTGTTAAATTGACATTGCTGCTAAATGGAGGCAAAACGGAACTGAATGACAAAATTGTTCAGTGCTCTACAAATGAGACTATTCTTTCCGTAAGAAGTATCAAATTTGAAGAATTATTAATCAGTTTTTTAAGGAAGCAGTGTCAGGATATAGATTCTTAAAAGTATCTGAAAGAAATAATAAGTGATATTAGATTAAATGAAATGTGATTTTGTGTTAGATTCTGGAAATTACCCACATGGGAGTGAATGAATTAAGAAGCTGGACTACACTATAAAATTCACCATGGAGGTGAAAGAGCCGCGGTGGAGAAGCCGAGCGGTCTAAGGTGTCTCGCTGCGGAGCACGCTGTTGGTCGCCGTCGGAGGTTCGAGTCCTCCCTGGGGCATGGGTGTGTGTGTGTGTGTGTTGTCCGTAGGTTAGTTTACCTTAGTGTAAGTAGTATGTAAGCTACGGACAGATGACCACGCAGTTTGGTCCGATAGATTTACAAACATTTGAACATTTGAGGTGAAAGAGATTTCCGAACTCCTTTCTCTGGATGACTTAGTCAAGTGAAACTGGTCGTACCGTGGTACACAGTGTGTACAGAAGTATATCCATGCATCGAGCTGGTATAAACACTTACAGCTTGAGGTAGTGCTACAGTCACTGGTACACAGGATCCATGTAATTTCAGACAAGGAAAAGCTAACAAAGGAACTGAGGCACTTTAATGACGTACGGAAGAAGAACGGATCTGACGGGAGTAGAGGGGTATGTTTATATGAGCACACATTCAGACAGACAGCTGCCGGTAACTCCCTCTCCCTCCCTCCCTCCCCTGGCACATCTCGGGTGTCTTACTAATCGCTATCCCTAAACCTGCTTAGGCCCAGTTAAGGATAATTCCCTATTTCTTATCTGTCACAGCCCCTTACCTCCTCTTCCTTCCTCTCCCGTGTCTTGAGTTCTCAAACCCTGTACCTACCAATTCCAGAACCAAATCACTACAACTCCCCCTCTCCCTCCTCTATAGGTTGGAACTTCCGAGTTTACGTGGAACTGCAGAGGATGCAGAAGTTTATTATGAAAACGGAAATTATTTACAATAATTTGACTTTACTGGTATGAATTTCGAAAATCTGTGTGAACTTAGAAAATCGATGGAAAATCTTTTCTTAGCATTTAGGGATCTTGCGTATTCTCTTTGTTATCATAATCTTGAGAATGCGGATATTGAAACCAATGCTTGTATTACTTACTTCCAAAAATTTGTTTTGGAAATCTTTAGCGGGGAAGGCGGCGACCATACAAGCAACAACTCCAATCTCTACATGCTAAACACAGCAGGCAGGTATCCGAAACTTTTGAGAATGAATAACATTCAAAGTTATTTGCATGTTGCAATGTATACAACAAAATCTTGGGAAAAACACAGCCGGAAATAAAAATTTGTACACCCTCTTACAGTTTTCAAATTCTATCAAAATTTAATGTTGAAACAGTGCATACTGAGTACATGAAGTGATTATATTTACAGATCAATAGCCCAAGTGGTACAGAGGTACCACATGTCCATCTTGGCTCCCAACTTAGTACGTGTCAGAGGCGTGCACGGAGGCCCGACCCACGGCCTGCAGCCGCACTATTGTCCCTGATAAGTTCCCTTGTTTCGTTGTTAAAATCCGCTTCTTTTGCCAAGACGTAGCACAATGAACAAATTTTCTGATTAACATTTTTATGCAGATGAAATGGAAACATAATATTGAGTGCTCGGATTTGTAAGGGAACTAAACGGCAGGATGTTCAGTCGCCCAGAATATTGAAACTATTTGATAATAATGAAGGGAAGATAATTTATACTTCGTGAAAATGCCTATTCTAAAATTAAATGGTTAACTTCTTCACTTACATAGTAGAAACAGCAATTTCCGTTTAAACAGCTATCGATGACCCTTAATGAGCCCACTACTTCATTCAATAAAATATGTAGTTTGTTGAATATCGCGATTAATATGAAAGTTTCGTAAATTAATCATATGACAAAATAATTTTCTCTTGCTTCGATACGCCAATCACTTAAGAGATGTAAGGGATTCTATGAAAATTGCGTTCCGTTTTCTTAAGTGACTGGCGGGATCGAGAACAATTGCTTTACACAACCAATTATCTCTGGATTGGTGACAGATGACGAAATTCTTCTAACTTCAAAGAACAGTTCAATATTTTAGGGACATTTCATTCTCAACAACATATGACCTAACATGCACTAAACGCAAATTCATAGCGACCTCTATTTCCCAATGCAAAATATTTGGGGTTCTTGCAGTAGTATACTCAATCCGTAAATATCTCAAGAACTGTAACCACTAACAAAATAATAAAAAGATCATCATGAAGCTGGAGAATGCAACTATACGCTGTGTGAGAATCAATTTTTTTTACCTAATAGTTTCTTCACGATGGTTTGTTAAATAACGCAGCTCGGCCATGTCGCGCGCCTTTGCGTTCACCCAGCCAAGCCAGCCTGCACGCTTTCGCGCCGAATTTTGCGTTTGAGACGGACGGAGTGTTTTTCAGCCGGATTCCTATGTGCAGCCAAATGACGTGCATGCCATCCAGGAAACGTACGTCGAACCATACTCCGTTTGAAAGGGCCTTTAACGGGGCATGGCGCAGCACGGCATGTGTGCTGGGCTGAGGCAACAACACCTAGAGACAAGGGGCCGTATGAATGAAAAAGAGCACATGCTCCAGAGGAGATTCTCAGAGTAAAAGAACGTTCTCTAAGTAAGTTCTCAATTTCGTATGAATAAAAACTTCGAAGATAATGCTCTGAGCAGGAAGTTCATTTTCGCTACCTCCCCTCCTTCTTGAGTAAGTTCTCAGCTGTTCAATCGTGTATTTCTTTAAACTAGCCCAATCAGGCAAATTATTAAGTGTACAAATATGGAATAGGCATCTACGTGTTCAGGAACAACTGTAGAATGTTTAGATAGTAGTTTTTTTGTGAAGGAGCATATTATTAAGACTAAATGTGTACTTTTTACGAAAATTTATTCTTCTGACGATGTTAAAAATTTTTCGTCACGTGAGAAACTTTTTCGTTATTGAAGTTGGGTTAGCACAATTTGCGAAGGAAATTTTAAGAATGCATCACATATTCATTTGTTTCAACATGGAATGCTGTCAGAGCTTTCTAACATGAGATACGTGTTGTTAAATATGACACCCAATGGTCTGCTCATAAGCGTTAGGCCATGCGATTTTGTTACAAGAAACAGCCTGCTAGATATGTAATTAATTCAAATGTTTGTATAGCTTATGGGACTGAACTACGGGGTTATTAGTCCCTAAACTTACAAACTACTTATGAACTAGCTAACACTAAGGACGGCACAAATATCCATGTTCGAGGGGGGATTCGAACCCCCGACCGCAGTGGCCGTGCAGACCGTAACTGAAGCGCCTCAGTCCCCTCGGCCACCGCGGCCGGCGTAATTAATCAGTTATTAATTTTCCTGTCGTGTCTGCTTACTTCTAACATAGCAGAAGTTATGATTATGAAGTCGGAAAACGCAACTTAAAATAATAGGCCAAACGGTTTGGACAGAAACAATAAATCTGTAGGCCTACCTGGTATTGCAGCAATATTTATTTTATGATAGAAACTGTAAAGTCTTGGAATGCACTTTATTTGGTACTAAAGTCAAAAGGCCTTATTAATAGACCCTATTTAAAAACACAATATTATTTTGCTTCAAAATGTTAAAATGTTTGTAATTCTATGGGACCAAACTACGTTGGTTATAAGTCCCTATAATTACAAACCACTTAAACTAAGTTAAACTAAGGACAACACACACATCCGTGCCCGAGGGGGGATTCTTACCCCCGACGTGGGAGGCCGCGCGATCCGTAACTTGGCACTCCAGACCGCTCGGCAACTCCCGCGCGGCATTATTTTGGTATGTAGCTGTTTACAACTGTAAATATACACTGTAAATATACCGTCCTGTGACAGTAATGAAAACATTCCTCTTACATCACTCTCGTCACTATATAAAATGCTTGAAGTGTCACACTCACGATTTTTCTGAAGGAAATTTTTTTATTTTTATTTACATTAACATTTATGTCCCCTCGTATTTCTTAAAGACTGCATATAAAGGAACTTGTTTTTATTTCTAAGTAACACAAACTTTGTCATTTTTATTATAAGGTAAAAACGGAAAGCAGTCAACAATCAGAAGATTGGTTTGATCACCACAGTGCTTTACTAGGCATGGTCCTGTTGAGAGGTTGTACGACATTGCCTTCCTCCGACTTTCGAACTTCCCGCGAAAGGCAAAGATCCCAGGTTCGAGTTCTGGTTCCGGCACACAGTTTTAATCTGCCAGGAAGTTTAATCCTTGTTAGAGATTTATTACTTTTGTATCATAATTCATTACTGAATTTATAATTTTTTATAATTAAATTACTCTATAGAACATTGAATCTTACGATTTCTTATTCGTATTCGGGAAGGCGGTGGTTCAAATCCAACCCCGGCCATCCAGATTTAGGTTTTCCGTGATTTCCCTAAATCACTCCAGGCAAATGCCGGGATGGTTCCTTTCGAAGGGCACGGCCGATTTCCTTCACCATCCTTACCCAAAACTCCGAGCGTTAGCTCCGTCTCTAATGACCAAGCTGTCGATGGGACGTTAAACCCTAAGCTTCCTTCCTCCTCTTCCTCCTTATTTATTACGATTGGGAATCCCAGCTATCCCTCGTGATAATAAATTGCCTAAGATAGAAACCAAGTGTTTTTGTATAAATAATTACCTAATTGTGAGGAGTGATTCATATTTATTTTCGTAATGATACCGCAAGGCTAGTGAACCACACGCAAATTAGCGATAGGGCCGTTCATTCAATTTCACCAACTGCGGCAAAATCATTACAAATATTCTCATATTGGAGCGAGGGGCCATCTTAATTTCGGTAGAAGAAAAAACGTGCATATCGAGGAGAGCATTACTGGTCATTTATTCGGGATTGCCGGTGTTACCACCATCTGATCTATTTTTTACACTCTCTAAAAGTTGACTGTGGCCTGTTTCCATAAAAATGATGTATTTCCCGCGTTTGTTATTCTCAATAAAAACATTTTTGGAGAAGGAATTAGAGTTCAGGGTGCTGATGACATTGTAATTCTGTTAGAGATAGCAAAGGACCTGAAAGAGCAATTGAATGGAATTGACAGTGTGTTGAAAGGAACGTATAAGATGAACCTTAACAAGATCAGAACAAGGGCAATGGAATGCAGTCTTAGAAGATCGGTCGATGCTGAAGGAATTAGGTAAAGACACAATAAAAGTGTTAGATGAGTTTTGTTACTTTGGCAGTAAAATAACGTATGAGGGTAGCATTACAGAAGATAAAAAATGTAGAATGGAAATGGAAAAACAAGCGTTTCTGCAATAGAGAAATTTTCTAACTTCGAATATTAATGTAAGTGTAAGGAAGCCTTTTCTGAAGGCATTTGTGTGGAGTGTTGCCTTAGACGAGAGTGAAACTTGGACGATAAATAGTTGAGACAGGAAGAGGATAGTGGGTTTTGAAATGTGGTGCTACAGAAAAATGCTGAACTTTAGGTTGGTAGATCGCGTAACTTACGAAGAGGAACTGAACAGAATTTGGAAGAAAAGGAATTTTTGGCTTACCTTTGACTAAAAGAAGGGATCGCTTGGTAGGACACATTCTTAGACATCAAGGAATCGTAAATTTACAATTTCAGGGAAGTGTTTGGGGAAAAATCGTAGAGACCAAGAAACGTAATTTATATAGTAAGCAGATTCAGATGGATGTAGGTTGCCGTTCTTAGGGGGAGATGATGAGGCTTGCTCAAGATAGAGTAGGGTGAAGAGCTGCATCATCCCAGTCTCCGGACAATAACACTGCGAATTTGTAATTTTTAAATACATGTCATTATGTAAAGCCTAACTTTTACGTAATTGTCATTCTTTCCTTACTATTATCAAAGTAGGGAGTATTTATCAATTCACACGAGTTGTGCTGTTGAATGTAGAAGTATCAGGTTTCAGGACATATTTTGGATCTTCATCAAAGTAGATTATAAGTCCTTGTGGCGCATACAAATACAGATCCACCACTTCACACGATGTTTCATTTATTTAAAAGTAACAACACTTAATGAAGGATTGTCATTAACAGAACGGCTACAATTATTAAAATATTTTCTTGCCAATCCAGTCGTGTGAAGGAGATACGTTCATTGTTTAAGAATGATGTATTTTGTAACTCTTTAAAAGTTAATTAGAATTAGTTTCCAGTAATCAACCGAAAATAAATCTGCGAAAATTATTCTACTTCAATTACATTTGTAGAAATAGCTTTGATTTTGTTGGTCGAAACTGGAGTACATAAGAGTATTATTTGTCACGTTGGATTCTAAGAAACTAATATTACAAACTGCAACGTGAACGTTTTATTTCATAAAAACAGTACAGCTGATACTTTAGGTAATTTTTCGACAGTCTCCTTATCGGTTTACGCATTTGTCAATTCGTGAGATGAGTGTGAATAATCAATCCCGGATAATATCCTGTCGTTGGGGTGTCCGAATTGTTTCACGGCCCCGACGGAATTGTATCACCGTCCCGCTAGGTTCTCCTTTAAGCAAGGAATACGGTGAAAGTTAGTTGGAGTGACTTCCGGGTTGTAGGCAGCGTGGTCGACGATGTCCTACCGAAACTGGCCGCAAACTTTCGACACCATTCTGCAACGTGCTGACACGACATTAATCTTTCCGAAAAGTCTTCCGGCCGCTGCTCAATTTCAGCTGCTATTAGATGTTGCATCATTATCAATTGAATAACTGAGCGGATTTCTTCGCAAGCTTAATTAGAAACCAGTAGCCAATTGAGTTTGTCTACAGCCAGCACTGTAAGGTGCCAGGTGGCTGAAACGTCTGTATACTTGCCAACCTCTCCAATCAGAACTGCCGCACACGTCTTAAAATGTTTGTAAAGCTTATGGGACTTAACTGCGGGGTCATCAGTCCCTAAACTTACAAACTACTTATGAACTAACTTGTACTAAAGACGACACAAACATCCATGCCAGAGGGAGGATTCGAACCTCCTACGCGGGAGGCCGCGCGATCCGCAACGTGGCGCTCCAGACCGCTAGGCTACTCCCACGCGACCCGCACACGACTAAATTCTATATAACAGACGAAATTGCACGAATTTATCCTTAGTTTCTTATCACCCCTCCCTTCCTCACGCTAGTGAGTGTGATTAAAGTACACGAGATTAGTCTGTGCAGTTGAGTGGTCGGAGTGTCTCATGTCCATGCATAGGGCTCTGGTTAACTTCCTTGATCTCACGATGTTGATAGAACTAGAACGATGAGGAACCAGTCTCGTAAAACCAAGTGAATTTCTACTTGACTGAGAAGTAGCAAAGCCAATGTTTACACAAAACATCCAAACGGAGCCTTATGGCAGAGGATGACATGGAGGGCGTTTTGCATTCCGTGGTCCTCTCAGCCTCACTGGAGAGTTACGTTAGTGAACATACAGGCGGTGGACAAAATAATATTACCACATAACACAGACACAATGTTTATTTCTAGTAAAGACCGGCGCATCATTCGCTTTGAGAACAACTGCAATTCGTCGAGGAACAGACTCACAAAGTGTCTCTGTAGTTTGCAACTCATTCTTGTTCCAGGTGATGTAGCAATTAATTCAACGGTGTTGGAATTCGGTCGAGGGTTCGAATCCCCCCTCGGGCATGGATCTGGCTGGTCACCTCAGACTCTGTACCAGCACACACGTGCATCCTATTTCCCTGTGTCGGTCTCTCTCTACTCGGCCACCGACAAGTTTATGAATGTAACAGTTGAGGAATAAAAATAAACACTTAAGAATTGGCAAACAAATAATTTATTTTTGTTATATCAAAACACAGAATTAAAATTTAAAGTATTTTTAAATATTAAACTTTGTCCTATCAGTTTTTCAAAAGAAATCCTCTCCATCGTTAGCTTTTATTCCTAATTTCCCTGCCACAGTCAACACAATAAGTATTAAAGATAGCGGCATGTATCACGACCTATCAGGGATAGACGCCGCACCCTATGACTCTGTGACCGTAGCAGCCAAGCTAGCCGGACTAGAATAAAAAGGCACCCAACACAAGTTATTGTTCGTGCAGCTACTCAGATATTTAAAAATATTTTACTATTTAGCACCATTTAATCACTGGTGCCACAGTGGATGCACCGGTTCCCGTTAGATCACCGACGTTAAGCACTGTCGGGCATGGCTAGCACTTGGATGGGTTCCCATCCGGGTTTGCCGAGTGGTGTTGGCAGGCGGGGTGCACTCAGCCCTTGTGAGGCCAACTGATGAGCTACTTGATGGAGAAGTAGCGGCTCCGGTCACGAAGACTGACATAACGGCTGGGAGTGCGGGGCACTGACACAGACAAATATATACAGACGGGAAACCTCCATAAGGGCCCGGTCACACGCTCAGGGGTGCGGGGAGGGAAGGTTCCGTAAGATGTCCCATGATGGCGCTGCGGTCAGAAGCAGCCCTTTAAACTGGTCAGAGCAGGTGGCAGGTAGCGGCTGTCCCCACCACCACCTCCCCTCAAACGCCAGCAAGCTGGACACAGCCGTGGCCTCGTGGCAGGTGGCACGAGCTGTCCCCTCAGCCTCCCCTCCACGCTACCCTCAGAAGCGCCTCTAGTGTCGTCTACCGGTACTAGGCCGGGGAACCGTCTGACACCTGCAATCATTGTATGGACTACAAGGGCAGCGTAGGACAGTGGCTTAGGGGGGGGGGGGGGGCCTTCTCTCTGTATGTGTCACTCTGTGGCACTGACCACGTTCTCGCATCCGTCGACGCATTCAGGCTGAGGATGACACGGCGGCCGGTCAGTAACCAGTGTGCACCCTGAGGCCTGTGGGACGGACTTTACAGTTTACAATAATTAACCGTAATACTAAAAAGATTTTCATGCAAGATATAGAGACTTACCTTGTTTATTAACACTAACTCGGTTGAAACTACGACTATTGAAACAAAAGCAGTTGCCTCGCCTCCCAGCGTCCACTGTGCAACTGCAAACTGCCTGCACACGAAATCGGGTGTCTTATATCAAAACTAGGTTGCGCAGTCTGTACTGCATGCAGCAACTCTCCCGGATTTACTATAATTCCAATCTTCAAATTTACAGTTTTTATTATCGAGACCCACTTCCTTCGCACCTTTGTGCTGGCTTCTGTAATTACCTCTAGTCCTTTCATTAATGTTAAGCTTTAGCCTTACTATTTTCATTGATATAGTATTATTCAAGTGAGTGGTTTTACAGTTGCTTTTGCCGTGGTAGTTTTATGTCGTCTGGCCTTAATCGTCGGTGGTCGTTGTCTGTGAAACATCGGACTTCGCATGCTATTCCTTTTGATCAATCCCATAGAGCAGAATATAGAAGGCACTATGGAGATGGCTTGTATGATGTTATCCAACAACCACTCTCCAATACTGCGAGGAGCTCTGCGGGAGTGCTGAGCGATTCTGTGGCAGCGTGAGTTTTGTGACATAATTAGTAGCATGTCCTGTCGTTGTCAAGCTTATATTCTTACCAGAGATGAGCGCAGCACTTAGTGAACACTAACCAGTTGTCGGAATGTGTGCATAAGTCAATTACGTTGGGAAAAAAAGAAGAAAATATTATCTACCAATATGTTTGTTGCAGTTGTCTCCGTTATATATAAGTTAAATTGTTTGTACTTTACTATCACTTGTTTGTGGAAATTAAAAGTAACCTGCGAAATTTCCATCATCGCTTTAATTTTGGACACCAGTCTGGTATTGATAGAATTAAAAAAAAAAGAGTACACACAGAGACGTTATTGTTTCATTTGCATAATTAGCAGACTAGCTGCATCAGTCTTCAATAACTATTACGTTGAATTAAAAACATTTAATTCCTCATTCACTCTCTCAAATTGTGTGTTACCAGGTCCACATCACTGAATACATATATACATATGCCATTTATTTTATGGATATTCTGACAACGATAACTAGTGTTTTAATGTTCTAATTAGAACGAGCACGTATTTGTTGTAATGGTTTAATACTTACTGTATTGGTGTGGTGTCTATTCTTTCGGATGTCCGAAAGAACAAACACCACACCTGCTTCGCAGCCAAATAGCATTTGTAAATGATAAAGGAAGGGAAGGAAGAAGGATAGGAAAGAAAGGATTGACAGTGGCCGCATTTGGGCATTGATATTAAGCAATGGCGACAAGTGAAAACGTGAGCCAGACCGGGAATCGAACCCGGGTCTCCCGCTTCGAGCCAGTGGGGTCGCCTTAACCACTTGGCTACCCGAGCTCGCCTCCCGTCCGTCTCAAATTCTCACATGTCGCACGCTATGTTTGTAGCGCCCCTATCTTCCATGCCCTCTTACACTCGCCATTACGGATTCCCGTGTAAGGTCGGACGTATGACCACATCTGCGGTGAAATAAATAAAGCTTACGCCGTCGATCTTTCAGACGTCCGAAAGAACAGACACCACACCAATACAATTAAACACGACGGCGGCGTTAGCTTCAGTTATTTCACCCCAGATTCGGTCATACGTCCGACCTCGCACGGGAATCCGTAATGGCGAGTGTAAGAGGGCATGGGCGATAGGGGCGCTACAAACATAGCGTGCGACATGTGGGAATTTGAGATGGACGGGAGGCGAGCACGGGTGGCCAAGTGGTTAAGGCAACCGCTGTCCCGGGTTTGATTCCCGGTCCGGCTCACGTTTTCACTTGTCGCCATTGCTTAATATCAATGCCCAAATGCGGCCACTGTCAATCCTTTGTTACCTATCCTTCTTTCAAATTTCAAATGTTTGTATAGTCTTTGGGACTGAATTACGGGGTCAACAGTCCCTAAATTTACAAACTACTTATGAACTACTTACGAACTAGGACGGCACAAATATCCATGCCCGAGGGGGGATTCGAACCCCCGACCGTAGTGGCCGTGTAGACCGTGACAGGAGCGCCTCAGTCCCCTCAGTCCCCTCGGCCACCGCGGCCAGCCTATCCTTCATTCTTCCCTTCCTTTATCATTTGCAAGAGCACGCATTTCATGAATGAAAACGCAAGGTACCGTTTCCTGTCAGATCGACATTCTGAAGTTTAGTTCGGTAGCCTCTAGCTCTGGATCAAGGACTCTCACACACAGAAAATCACGTCCTTTTTTCCCTTTATTGTTATTTCACACCCGTACACAAATACTTACATACAGGTAGGCTGGCAGCAGCTTCATACGCTGCTCTACGCTGGATGACGGTCGTTGTAATGGGAATATTGTCCGTGATTGCTTCCCCAAAGGTGAAGACAAGTTCGCTCTCCAGAATCTAAACTGGAACATCTCAGTGTAGCTTCCATCTTGAATTCTACACGCTGACTAAACACTGCAAACTGTCCACGAGGATCCGTGGCTGTCGCCCCCACCACTCACCAGGTTGGCGCTAAAATCGGCCAATCCCGACTCTTAAATGTGTTCCCTTGCGGTCCGCGCCCAGTAATACTCTTTCTACGTCGTTTTTGCAAATGAAATCACTGCCTCGCGTCTTGCCCGCGAAGCGAGTGTTTACGTGTACTTTTCAAATGTTCAAATGTTTGTATAGCTTATGGGACTTAACTACGGTGTCATCACTCCCTAAACTTCCAAACTACTTATGAACTACTTACGAACTAGGACGGCACAAATATCCATGCCCGAGGGGGGATTCAAACCCCCGACCGTAGTGGCCGTGCAGACCGTTGATGGCGACAGACATCTACATCTACACGGGATACTCTGCAAATCACATTTAAGTGCCTGGCAGAGGGTTCATAGAACCACAATTATACTATTTATCTCCCATTCCATTCTCGAATAAGCGCGCGGGAAGAAAGAACACCTGAATCTCTCTGTTCGAGCTCTGATTTCTCTTATTTTATTCTGATGATCATTTCTACCTATGTAAGTGGGAGGCAACAATATATTTTCGCATTCGGAGGAGAATGTTGGCGATTGGAGTTTCGCAAGTAGCCCACGCCGCAGCGATAAGCGCCGTTGTTGTAATGATTCCCATCCCAGATCCTGGATCATTTCCGTAACGCTGTCTCCCCTGTATCGTGACAATACGAAACGAGCTGCCCTTCTTTGGACTCTTTCGATGTCCTCCGTCAAACCCACACTGGGCTGCAATACTCCAAAAATGGACGGACAAGCGCAGTGTATGCAGTTTCTTTAGTAGTTCTGTTGCATCTTTTAAGGGTTCTGCCAATAAAACGCAGTCTCTGGTTCGCCTTTCCCACGATATTATCTACGTGTTCTTTCCAGTTTAAGTCTGAAGTAATAGTAATTCATATGTATTTTGTGGCGTTTACGGCCTTCACATTTGATTGATTTATGTTGTAAACAAAGTTTAACGGATTTCTTTTCGTACTCATGTGGACGACTTCACACTTCTCATTATTTAGAGTCAATTGCCAATTTTTACACCATACTGATATCTTATGCAGATCGTTCTGCAGTTGGTTTTGATCTTCAGATGATTTCACTAGACGGTAAATGACGGCGTCATCTGCAAACAACCTAAGAGAGCTACTAAGATTTTCCCCTAAATCGTTTATGTAAATAAGGAATAGCAGAGGGGTGTGAAGGAGAAGGAGAGAGACAGGAGGACAGACGGAGAGAAAAAGATAAGTCACTGTCTGCTGTGAGGCGACGGCTGGAGAGGAGGCGGGGCTGCGACGACCGCGACGGGTCTGGAGTGGTGGCCAGGCAGCGGGAAGAGCCGGCCGGACCCGCGGCGGGGTTCGGCAATCCGGAAGAGCGGAGGCCGTCCCCGAGGATCGGACCGGGGCCCGGGCGTCGATCAGCGGCGGCGTAGACGGCGGATCGGCGAAGCGGCGATCCGCAGAAGCTGGTTCCGACGATCGGCGGCAGTGACGACGACGACGGCGGTCAGGAGACTACCCTTGCGGCAGGATGACGCAGCGACCTGTAAACCATGACAAAGACGTAAGCACTATGTATAGGCAATGCCTGCTACCAGGCGGAAAGGATGAAAATCACGCCTGGAGCGCTTTAGGGAAGTCACGGAAACCTAAATCAGGATGGCCGGGGACGGGTTAGGCTGCCGTCCTTGCGAATGTGAGAATAGTAAGTGGTTGCGAAAATACCCTTGATCTCCTAGCAACAAATAATCCTGAGCTAGTAAGGAGCATCAGAACAGATACAGGGATTAGCGAACATCGAGTTGTAGCAGCGAGACTGAATGTCGAAATGCCCAAATGCACCAAAAATAAACGAAAAATATATCTATTCAATAAAGCAGATAAAAATTCGCTTCACGCTTTCCTGAGTGATAATCTCCAGTCTTTCAAAACTAAAAATGCGAGTGTAGATCACATGTGGCTTACTTTCAAAGACATAATATCAGTAGCAATCGAGAGATTTATACCAAATAAATTAATAAAAGAGGGGGGTGATCCCCCGTGGATCTACATCTATGTAGATGTAGATGTAGAAGTGTGCTTAACACTGGGCCACCTCGGGCTTCTCAGTCTACACCAGTTACAAAATTACGTGGCGGTACACAACTGCCCATTTCTTCAGAATTATCGATAGTGCTGGGACAAATTAAAATATTAAACAATCCTGATAGTCACGATATAAGACTATTCCTTTCAATTGTCAAGTTATTTGTACGAGGCGTGTTTTTTATGTAAGTGCTGTTTTGCCACACCACGACCTCATCGCTGCGGTCGGCATTCTGCGCATGCACACGGGGTACCTACATCTTTTGTCTACGCACTGACGCCATTAGTCTCATTCTTGCTTGTTTACATTGTGTACTGAGTGTTTTAAGATGCCTCCGATAATCGTAAGTCCCGCCGACTGTGAAGTATGGGCTGTTATAAGATTTCTTAGTGCTACAGACATAAAAGCGATTGATATTCATCGTGAGATCTGTGCAGTTTACGGAGAAAACATTATGAGTGATGGAATGGTAAAGTGTGAGAGCATTTAAAGACGACCACAAGAATGTGATGGTAAACAACTGAGTAGGCGTCCTTCGGCCGTTAATGAAACTTGGTGCAGGAAGTGGAAAATCAAGTGAGAAAAAACAGACGTTTTACGATTTCCTGCACTTGAAGAAACACTTGGGCAATCAGTGTCTTCAAGACGATGACGAAGTCAAAACAGTGTGAAAGTAGCTTTTTAAGTTTTCTAAGTAAGATCTCGGGCAGTAGAGATGTGTGAATGCAAGTTAAAACGCTCACTACTGCTCTAAATTACTTTACGAGTGGCCACAGTACTTACGCAACAGAAATTTATCTAACTGCTCACTCCTTAAGGGAGCAGCCAGCGTTTTAACAAACAAAAAATTAATCTTAAAAAGGGAATAGATAATTAAACATGAAACGGGATCATGAAATTATAAACCAGAGGTTTGATACTTTAAATCATTATCTATTCAGTAAGCTGAACACGCAAATAAATGTGGGGAGAACGTATTAAGCACAAACCTTGTCCAAAACTGAATTAAATCATACAGTTTCTGCCCTTAATAAGATTGTTCTGCCCTTTATGAATATAGAGGTAATGTGGGAGGAAATATGCAAATACACAGTGGATAAAGGAAAGCACATTCATTCACTCACAGACACATGCATAATTCTTGTCACACATTACTCATGTGGCAACACTTGATAGCAGTGGCAAAACGAAGAGTCAGTGGCATTTTGACGAGATGGCGGGTGTCTTGAAGCACTAATTGAAAATAACACTATGCACCGAACGAACTAATGAGTGGGGAGGTAGTGGTATACTATCCATAAGTACCACGTGGTGTGCGACCATGGTGAATTACATAGAATTTACAAAAAGAAATAACTTTACAATGAGCAAGTAAAGTACACATCAGAATTCATATAGAAGAAAGCTAGTATTAGTAGAAAGCATGGCTGGGGGCTGAAGTAAGGACTGTTACGAAAGCATGTGGTGCAATCGGTCGTACCAAGACAGGAAAGATGGAATAAAACCAGAAAATCGGAGAAATATTTTGTGTACTCGCGGATACAGACACGATGCGAAAACAATAGTTAAAAATCAGCAAGGAAATTCAAACAGACTAAGTTTACACAAAGGCTGAAGGCTACACACCAGTATTTCAACTAGAGAAAAACCGGACACAAAATCATCACCAGTATGAGAATGCAAATACTAAATTTAAGCCGTCCACGGTGGTCGAGAGGGCTGCGGTGCGCCAGTGACGGTCTGCACGGCCACTACGGTCGAGGGATCGAATCCCCCCTCGGACATGGATATTTGTGCCGTCCTTAGTATTAGCTAGTTCATAAGCAGTTAATTCCCTTAAGCTTAACAAACATTTGAATATTTTGTGAAATCAAAATCGACGTATGGAATACTTCATACCGTGATGGCCCCACCTGTCCATTATAAAATTTTAGATTGTCGTTGGGATTGTCTCTGAGTCACTCGAGACTGTGTCCAAGTCTGTTCCACTTTCCGAGTGCAGCTGTCCTGAGATCCTCTAGTGTGAAGACGAAGAAATCATACAACGACGCACTGAAAGGTTCAAATGACTCCAAACAAGATTCATCGGGTCAATTCCATTCGACTGATTTATGTTACCTGCACAAAGATATTCACGAGATACGAGACGTGGGCTTTATCATTGTCGTCTTGAAAAACGAATTCATGGCTGAAATATTGTCTGTACGGCTGGGCCCTGCCCCAGTATTGCAATGCTCTCAAATCACCCTTGACAGCGATAAAAAAAAGTCAGACGTGCGCATATGAAGATGAGATCTACGAGGCGCGTCCAGAAAGTAAGTTCCATTTGCTTATATAAAACGAATGGGTACAGATACAGAAAAAATATTGATTGCACAAAAATCTACAACTGTTAAACTACGTTTCTACATAGCTTCCGAAATTTTGTAGGTAATTGTCATAGCATGGCACAAGGTTTTGTGTGCCTTTTTCATAGAATGTCGCCGTCTGTGTATTCAACCATGTGGTAACATGTTCTTTCAGCTCGTCATCATCGTTGAAGTGTTGTCCACCAAGTACAGATTTTAGGTGTAAGAAGAGGATTACTGTCAAAAGATTTTATTTTCACTATAATGCCTGACCTCATACACCGAATGTGACCAAACAATTCTTACGGAAATTTCAATGGGACCTCTTTGATAATCCTCCATACAGCTCAGACCTCTCTCCTAGCGACTTTCATCTCTTCTTACACCTAAAATCTGTCCTTGGTGGTCAACACTTCAACGATGATAAAAAGAGCTGTTACCACATGGTTGAATACACAGGCGGCAACCTTCTATGAAGGATGCATGCAAAAACTTGTAGCACGCGATGACAAGTGCCTACAAAATTTCGGCAGTTACGTGGAAAAGTAGTTTAAGAGTTGTAGAATTCTGTGCAATAAAAATTTCTTCTGTATCTGTGTACAATTTCATTTTATTACAAACGGAACTTACTTTCTGGACGCGCCACGTATTTACCTCACTACTACTCACTACTCACACAAACCTAGTAGACAGTACTTTATGGGTCGACACAGCCATCCCAGTTTCTTCCTAAAAGCCAGTGAGCAGTCCTGCTTTTTTATCGTTGGGGTGCCAACATAAAATTAATACACGATCTTCATGAATAAAGACCCGACGCTGCATACGAAGTTCCTGGTGTACAGAGCTATTGTAATTTTTACATTCTTGTATGTTAAACTTTGACACTATCCCAGTGCTATAGAAAACGTACGCGCTTCCACCTAGAAAAAAATGAAATTTGTCATTAAGTGGAAGGACTTCAGGTACGTAGTCACGCGGCAGTAGCCGAGCGGTCTGGAGCGCCACGTTGCGGATCGCGCGGCCTCCCGCGTCGGTGGTTCGAATCCTCCCTCGGGCATGGATGTTTGTGTTATCTTTAGTATAAGTTAGTTCATAAGTAGTTTGTAAGTATAGGGACTGATATCCCCGCAGTTAAGTCCCATAAGCTTTACAAACATTTGAACGTTTGAACTACAGGTATCTAAACAACACTGATGTTTTCGAGAAAGCGCATCCAAACAGCATTTAGTCAACCATCATCGCTCATCAGCAGATATCGTTACTCTTTGTTCACCGCAGTAGTGACACCAAGATTCCCTGCACTTCAGTGATAGGACGATCACAGATCGAAAATCCCTTGGATTAACAATTGTAAATTGTCGTAGCTGTGTTGGGAAAGTACCAGAGGTCTAAGCGCTAACAGAAAGTACGAATTGAATCTCAAATCATTATAGGTACCGAAAGCTAGCTAAATCCGGAGATATGTTCAGCTGAAATTTTTACTAAGGGGCAAATGGTGTTCAGAAAGGATAGATTGAATAAAACAGGCGGTGGCGTGTTTATTGCTGTCGAAATCGGTTTATCTTGTAGCGTAACTAAAGTGAATAGTCCCTGTGAGTTTGTATGGGTAGAGCTTTTACCTCACAACAAGAATAAATTAATAATTGTCTCTTTTTACCGACCGTCCGATTCAGATGACTCGATTGCAGAAATGTTCAAAGAAAGCTCGGACCAACTTTCAAAAGCGTTCCCCAGGCATAGAATTTTAATTCGTGGTGACTTTAACTTACCCTGAATGTGTTGGCAAAAATACGCGTTTAAAACTGGAGCAAGCATAAAACATCGTCCGAAATCGTACTGAACGCATTCTCCGAAGAAAAAACTTGGACAATTAGTTCTGAACCCATTAGTATACTAAATGGTTGTGAAAATATACTTGACCTCTTAGCAACTAATAATCCGGAGCTAATAAAGAGCGAATACGAATATCGGATTTCTCAAATCTACCAAAAACAAACGAAAACTATATCTATTCAAAAAAGCAGATAAAAATTTGATTAACACTTTCCTGTGTAAGAATCTCCAGTCTTTCGAAACTAACAATGTTAGTGTTGATGCGATATGGCTTACATTCAAAGAAATGTCAACAACTATTGACAGATTTATACCAAACAAATTAACAAAAGAGGGGTCTGACCCGCGTGTTACAAGAAACAGGTTAGATCATCCCTGCAAAAGCAAAGAGAAAAGCATGCCAAATTTAAACGGACACACAATCCTCAAGACTGGCAATATTTTACAGAAACTCGAAATTTAACTCTAACTTCAATGCAAGACACTTATAATTCCACAAAGTAACTACGTCACGTAATTTGTTAGAGAATCCTAAGAAATTCTGGTCGTATGTAAAGTATATCAGCGCAAAAACACAATCAGTAACTGATTTACACGATAAATCAGTCAAAACTACAGGCCTTAAATTCAACTAAATAGCTATGAGTAACAATTACAAACAACTTAAATTGGAAAGAACACATAGAAAATACCGTAGGGAAAGCGAACCAAAGTTCTACCAAAGAAACTGCCTACGCTACACTTGTGCGTCCTATTTTGGAGTATTGCTGCGCATTGTGGGATCCCCACCAGGTGGGACTGACAGACGATTTAGTGAAAGTTCGAAGAAGGAAAGCTCGTTTTGTACTATCACGATATAGGAAAGAGTGTCACAGAAATGATGCACAAGTTGGGGTGGAAATCTTTAAAAGAAAGGCGTTATTTGTTGCGACGAGATCTATTTGCGAAATTTCTTTCACCAACTTTCTCTTCCGAATGCGAACATATGTTGTTAGTACCCACTTACATAGGAAGACATGATCATGAAAATTAAAAAGAGAAATCAGATCAAAAACGGAAATATTTAGGTGTTCCTTTTTCCCGCGAGCTACTAGAGAATGGAACCGTAGAGAAACATCATAAAAGCGGTTCGATGTACCCTCTGCCATGCACTTCAATGGAGCTTGTAGAGTATTTATGTAAGTGTAGATGTAGATATAGATAACATAAGCGAACTCTGCCATCAATACACTTTATGAAGTTCCTTTTAAACACAAGCAAGCTGAAACATATCACGAAGACGATTGGTATAAATGTACAAAACGAGAAGTCTGTGCTATTCACCGTTTACTGTGCAGGAACACTGGTTCAAATGATCAAATTTTTGTAACTCTATCGGACTCAACTGCTCGGTCATTAGTCCGTAGCTTACAAACTACTTAAACTAAGTTAAACTAACACAAACACCCATGCTCTAGGAGGGGGGGGGGGGGCGAACCCTCGACGGTGAATGACTCGTGCACCACAGCACTTCGCCCCAGTGCGCACGGCTAATCCGCCGCGGCAGGAACACTGTATATACCACTTTAACGACTTTGAAGGAAATCGCTATAGGTAGAAAAAGGACAAGCGAAAAGCAAGACAGCTTTATAAATTACATACTTACCTTCCTCCTTCCAGTCAGTGCGGTTTGTGTGCACGCATGAGAGTTCGAGTGTTTCTTCAATAATCGGTAACACATCCTTGGGTCTACTCGAAATGTTCATTCTATGCAAGAAATAGTTATGCCTACTAGGAATCGAGTTGTAATACAGAGCGGAATGTCACGGTTGTTATCACACTATACACGTATTCGGGAGGATGACGGTTCAAAAACGCCTCCTGACATTCAAGCTGGGTGTTTCATGAAAACTCTCTAGCCAAATTCCGGGATTGAAGTGCCAAACAAATCATCTGTTAGGCTTTCAAATCCAATTTCTTGAATTCTATTAACATAAAATAGGCAGTGGAACAACGCAGCTAAAAAAACAAAATAAATTCTCTTCTGAGAATTTAAATTCTTGCAGGGATTTTAACAAAAATAAATAAACACTCTTGTAATATTAAATTATTGTTAGAAGAAAAGAAAAAAAACTTTAACTAAATTTCTGATGGGGAGAACCATTAAAACGTTTTTCTTCATATATAAATTGAAAGATATAAGGAGAAGAACTATATGTAAGTAAACTGCTCAAAACAATTATGGGATAAGGTGAGATATCATATATCATGCACAATATACATGTGGTAACGTATTTTATTCACATATTGGTTACAGTTGTAATTTGTGTGTGATACAGAACGAAAGCTTTCTTTCTCTTTACGTAGAGCGAGACACCATGGGACAACAAAAATAGTAAAAAGTAATTCTCGTTGCCCTCCAATATGGTGTTATCACCAGACTCTGTCGAACGCCTGCCTGTATCTCAAAAAATGTTCAAATGTTTGTAAAGCTTATGGGTCTAAACTGCGGGGTCATCAGTCCCTACACATACAAACTATTTATGAACTGAATTATACTAAAGACAACACAAACATCCGTGCCCAAGGGAGGATTCGAACCTCCGACACGGGAGGGTGCGCGATCCGCAACATGGCGCTCCAGACCGCTCGGCTACTCCTGCGCGGCTGCCTGTATCTACTGATTTCGAAGTCTCGTTTACGAACAGAGAGAGCTGTGTCTCACACGATCCTTTTCTTCAGAATCGACGTTATTCCTACATATTACATTTTCCATCTCCAGAAATGTCTAGCACTATAATAAAAAACGTGTTTTCTTTTAACATGTTGACTGCCACGATGACGTCAGAGCCGCGCCAAGGCCGCCTGCTGTGGCCGCCGGCGGGCACACGGCAGCCAACGTGTTAAAACACATAATACAGCACTGCAAATGATAACATAATTTGAAATACGGTTTATACAGAATTGCTTTAACTAATAACATTGTTGCGCTCGGTAATTCATTGTTGTTTTCGTCTTTTCTGATGTGCGCCGGATTACTGAGAGGCCGGACAAGTGACGTCCGGATTAGTGAGGTTATAGTATATTAGGAGGTCCACAACAAAGTAGCAGCCGAAACTTCTTCCGAGTGAAGGCATGGTAAAAGTCGTTCCGATTTGATCGTTTGTCAGAAGCACAATAATAGTGCTACAATTACTAGTGGAGTACACAGACGGTCACTATCAAGACCATCGCCTTACGTAATGTATACATGCAGCACTGGGGATATCTCTCATTGCAATGGCGAATGCTTCGTCGTGATGTGTAGTCTGGTTGCACTTCCGAATTAGAAGTGGCTGACGTGTTATTAGTTGGCGTCCAATAAATGCCATCTGGTTGGCGGATACTAGAAAGCTGTGATGATCACGTGGCTCGCGGAGGTGAGTTAGTGAGTGCTGTTTCCGGCAGATGTGGCGTCCCGAAATAACTCAAAGGCCATCGCAGGCAGCCTGGGCTACGGCGGACTTCTAGGCGCCTAGTGTATGCGGCAACCCGCTCCACTTCGTTGTGTGGCATATAGAATGTAAGGAGGGAAGCCGTACGCCACATCCCTTTCACCTTCGGAGGAGACGGCAGAGCATATGTGAGTAGCCTAATGTCAAACCTGGACATCTGACCTAATGATCGAAATTTAGTTAGCAGTCGATCCAAACGGAAGTTTTTCCGCTCTTTTCATTGGTGAAGTCAGCTCCTTCCAAAAATTGACGTAAATGTGATAAATCAAACGTTAAATTTGACTGTTCACATCAAAAGCGGACACCTACACAAGTGCTTGATATCAAATTCGGACACTTCTTGAATGAAGCAGTGTGAACCAATGGGAACACAGTATACGATCACATGACCTCGAAAATCAGACATGGCGACAGATGTGCCAGGTACTATGACGTATTAGCTCGTCCTTAAGTTTTTCACTAATTTTTTTATAGTATTATTACTAATGACCATCTTAGAGCGAGTGAAATGGAACATAATATATCAGCAGTGTCCGAAGGAAAAACTAGGACGCGGTTGAGACAACCTGGAAAGTGGAAAGTAAACAATGAAAAGAAACAAAGGTAAGACTAGCTTGGAAACTACACTGTTCTATTGTAAGGTGTGTTGTACGAAATTATCACTTGTTCGAAAGAAGTTCGATGTCAGAAATAACGTAAGAATGTTTACGGAAAAATTGTGGTGACAGTTTCAACAGACTTTATGCTAATAATTTTAGAGATTCAGTGTCGTAACATTTCATTTTGTAAATAAAATTAAAAAGATTATTATGACTACTGTAGTTTATTTTTTCAATATGTAATAGAGTTCATAATTTAATATTTTCCACTATATGTCGATATTCCTATAATTTCCCAGATTATACACCTATAAAAGATTCTCCTCAGTAGTAAGCGAATCTCTGTGTATGAAAAACGGACTTCTGAGAGCGTGTTCACATCAAAATTGGACACCTACACGTTTTGGTTTCAAAGACGGACATCTGTATTTTCAAACACAATTTGAAGGTGCTTGAGTAATCAAATTGATGTTAGCCACTTCCAGGTATAAATCCTCGAGCATTAAAGTTTATAATGCTCAAAACAGCATATAAATATATTGTCTCTACGTTTCGCAATGATAAATGACGTTTGTCTTAGTTTCTGGCAAACGACAGATGTCCGTCTTTGATAGTAGGCTACTCACATGTGACCGTGCTGCAGGCCGACAGCAGACACACGCCAAGAACAGGTTCTTGATAAAAAAAGGTCTCAATTGAAATCTCGGGACGGTGCAGTCCAATGTCGGTTTCGTTTTATTGATTTACAACATCGTCAGTGGCTTAAATGTTATAAAACAAAAGTAAGACTGATTTTACTTGCTGATTTTTTTTTTTTTTTTTTTTTTTCCAAATGTTTGTAAACCTATTCGACCGAACTGCTATGGTCGTCAGTCCCTAGACTTACAACGTACTTTAACTTACACGGACAGCAGACACACACACACACACACACACACACACACACACACACACACACACACGCACGCACACGTGCCCGAGAGAGGACTCGAACGTTTGGGGGATCGCGAGCCCTCCCGCGTCGGGGGTTCGAATCCCCCCTCAAGCATGGGTGTTTGTGTCGTCTTTAGTATAACGTAGTTCATTAGTAGTTTGTAAGTCTAGGGACTGATGACCCCGCAGTTAAGTCCCTTTAGCTTCACAAAAATTAACATCGCACCTCCGGCAGGACCGGCCGCCCAGTGCGTAGCATGACACATAACACGCGGCCATTATGCGCGGGCGAATTTTCCCCCCCAAGTTTTCATTTACATTTGGAACTTTCATCTTCTTGCAAGTTTTCAACGTATTTATACGTTAACGACGGATGACTTCGGCCTCGAATCATGCGCATTTGCGGCGAAATAAGGTTTTCTAACGTGAAGTACAGGAAAAAATAGCAGTTCAAGTTTTTGCTTTACATTTACCTGAAAAGGAGTACGTCTGTGTTTTATGAGTGCTGCCATCTTTCTTTTATTTTTCACTGACGTCAAGGAATGTGCTGCACCGTAAAGCAACATATTAATCAGGGATACCTGAGAAATGTGCCGGAATACGACACTTTCAGATGTAAGATAAAATCAGTTGTATTATTTAAAATGAATTCTTTTATATTTGGAAAGCAAATTAAATTTTGATGGATTAAATCATGTATGTTTTATCCGGATGATAAGAAAATTTGCCGGCCGCGGTGGCCGAGGAGACTAAGGCGCTCCACTCACGGTCTGCACGGCCACTACGGTCGGGGGTTCGAATCCCCCCTCGGGCATGGATATTTGTGCCGTCCTAGTTGGTAAGTAGTTCATAAGTAGTTTGTACGTTTAGGGACTGATGACCCCGTAGTTAAGTCCCATAGACTATACAAACATTTGAACATTTTTGATAAGAAAATTTCCCTCTTTTGCAACTGAAAATTATTGAGTTTCAGATATGTTTTGCTCATTCATTTCTGGTGCTCAAGAGTTTATTTTAAATCTTCCTGTTGCAATTTACGTTATTGAAATTAGAAACTGAGGAAATTGGTTGCAAATATTAACAATATTGTAAAGGTTTTCCAGACCACTAACCACAGTTTAAATCAATAAAGCAAATTTTTTATTGTGACACGATTACTAATTTTTAATGAATACAAAGTCAATTTTAAAACCCTTTGTTTTTATTCATTTCATGTTTCATTACGGTAGTTTTTCATTCTTCCTCATTGTTTTTCTCCTCTTTCTTCTTCTAGTGCGTGCACTAGCCTTTTTTTTGTCCTGTATGTTGTGTTATTTCTGCCTTGCAGCCATTATATTCAATTTCGTTAGAGTTGTATGCAGCTGACGCTGGCTGGTGTGAGGTACTAATAACAGATGGTAGAGTACGTACTATACCCTTGGGAAAGGCTGCCCGAAGTTCTGGTACTCTGCTGTGATTGGCCATTACGTTTGGAGGCAGCGCGTCATAAATAATTTCTTCTCTGGTCAAAATTAGATATATTTTTCATATCATTTATTTGATTTTTATTACAAGTTATGTTTCACTAGCAAGCTACCATTCTGTTGTTTCAGATCATTTGAAAGCACATAAATTATTAAACTAAACTGAAACTAAAAGGCAGACGAAACGCTTCGGCCACGATTTTGGCGAGTTGCAGCCTGACGTAGACCGGGCTGTCCGTTCACTACCACGCCGGCAGTCATCACGGGCATACGCTAGCAGCCGATTATATACGAGTGCATTTTAACTTTAAAAGGCGACATCAATTATCAATGTTAATTAGATACAGTTGAATTGAAAAGACTGTTCGTTAATTGCGCAGTTTCTTTGTTTCTGGGTGAATAAAAGAAATTGACATCTTTACGGAATTTCAGAATGAAACTTTCACTCTGCAGCGGAGTGTCCGCTGATATGAAACTTCCTGGCAAATTAAAATTGTGTGCCGGAACCGGGACTCGAACCCGGGACCTTTGCCTTTCGCGGGCAAGCGCTCGGTAGAGCTGTGAAGTTTGGAAAGTAGGAGACGAGGTACTGGCGGCAATAAAGTTGTGAGGCGGCATCGTGAGTCCTGTCGGGATAGCTCAGTCGGTAGAGTGCTTGCCCGCGAAGGGCAAAGGTCCTAGGTTCGAGTCCCGGTTCCGGCACACAATTTTAATCTGCCAGGAAGTTTTACGTAATTTGTTTTACCAAATTAGTTCCTCGACAATTAAACGTACAACCTCAACAGAAAGAACCAATGTCCTGCGTGCCGTCGCCTGCGCTGGGGACACAACAGGTTGGTGAACATTTTATTTCACTCAGGATGGTGAAAGCAACTACGCACCTCTCGACTACTGCACTTTCCTTACAACCGAATTCAGTTACTCCAAATGCATGGCAACATGGAGGATGTCGCGGAAAGAACAAATTGTGAAAGTGACTTTGTCAATTACAAATCATATTTTTCTTCCCCATGCCATAAAGACCTCAAGACGTTTACCTCTTGCTCTGAACGTTTCTCTTTCTCCGATTCCTTCCTTATTTATGTCAGTACCCCCTCAAGAATGTTTTAACTTCATCCACCCTCGTCATTGAAGATATATTCTGACAAAAAAAATTTGTAATTCAGTTTGTTATTATATTTCATCCAGCTTTTGTTAGATGCTACAGAATGCAACTCTTTCTCATTGCGTCTGATATTCGTTCCTTTTTTTCATAAACTTATTTATTACTTTTCCATTTTCCATCTTTAGTCCCAAGGTATTGCTAGTTGTTTTCCTTTCCTCCTTTCAGCCTCACCAAGTCATTATCAAAGATAAAGGCATCACGTTTTAGTGATGGTGTTATTATTATAGTTATAAAGAAATGGAAGGCAGCTGATGTTTGAATGTGTAGTCACGTTAAACTGAATTATAATTACTACAATATGACAACGCAGCGTATACTGTTGACGAAATAGTTATAACATGTACAAAATGCTTGGTATGTGAGTTATTAGGCTGTAAAATAGTCGTGTTTTATCATATGGTTATTAATGAGAGAAATTTAGTTTTTGATGTTCTCCCTGTGCTACCAGCTCGTACTTTGTTCGATTCCCTCTGAGCGCGAATATATCATTCCCGATTCTTAAAAAAAATTAAAGGCAAGGAAACAAGTTCGAATGACAAGAGTATACCATAGAAAAGTGGCTGATCGTCTGCAGATCGGTACAGACAAACATAGCCACAAAGAAATAAATACAGAACAATTTTTCACTGCTTAATGTCGTGATGGGTAATCCAGTGATTTAAAATACTACAGTAGTTAATGAAATGATAGCAAGTAAAAGCTGTACCAAGTGGGGAGGGGGGAGGCATACGTGTATCAAGGAGGAAAATATTTTAGTTAGCCTAAGCCTAATTTCCTCGTCAGAAATAGAACGCAGACACAAAGTAATAAGCAAAAAACAAATAATTTTTCTTATTGCACGTCCATTAACTTGACGGGTCTGTGTAAGATTAAATGTGTGAAGTTCCGGCTGTGCTGCTGTTTCCTAAAGAGAAAGAAACACTGATTTGTACCATATAGTTTTGCCTTTAAGTGTCTTTACTAGAATTTCTCTGTGCACTGAAGTTACTGGTCATCAGATACACTGCTTCAGGGAATTAAACAACAGGCGACAATTAACAAGTTTCGAATTACTTAATTTCATTGTTAGAAAAACAGTTTCATACAACCGGACGGACAGAACCTTCTGTAAATTCGAGAAGGTATTCGAGAAACACTGTGGGAACTGTTCTGGAGGGAAGTTCTTGTAAAATATTTCCGTAGCTTCTGCAGTGATGAACCTCTTTCTGAGGACACGATTTCAGTGAGCGTCACAAATTTCCAATTGAATTTCAGGAGCTGTACATCAAATGCCACAGCAAAATGAGTTGCAAAAATGCTAAATCAGTTTCTAGATCTATAAAACATAAAGTTCCCTGTTCCACTCACAGCACTTCTCCACTAGCTTACGTTAGATAATGGAGAAGTGGTATAAATGGAACAGGGAATTGTACCTCTGTTTCATAGATCTAGAAAAGACTTATTGATGTATCCTTAGGAGGAAGCAATTGTCAGTTCTACAAGATTATGAAATAGGGGTAAAAGTCGGCAGGCAATGAAAGGTCTTTCCGTAGACTGTCAGGCAGCAGTCCCAGAAGACGGTGACTTGAATTCATTTTAGGGTATTTTCAGGGGTAAGACAGGGCTGCTACTCGTCACCATTGTTGTTAATTTTATTTATTTATTGAAAACGATAAACTGGAAAGGTAAGATTAGAATATGTGAATACAAAATAAGCCGTCTCGAATATGCGTACGACTTATGATGACAGCAGATCGCAGATTCGACTGAAAGGTCGCAGTCTAATATTTCAGAGGTAGATCACAGACATAAAGGTTATGGCATGAAGATGAGAATCTCCAAAACGAAAATTATGTATGTGGGAAAGAGATTTAAACAGACTGAGTGTCAAATAGGAGGAACAAAGTTAGAGCAGGTGGACGGTTTCAAGTACTTACGATGTATTTTTTCACAATATGGCAACAGTGAAAGCTCAGCTATCTCAGCTACGATCTACTGTCTTCTGCAACAAGGAAGTCATTACCTCAGTACACCGTTTAATCTTTCGGCGATATTTGTTCTGTGGGAGTGGAAGATGGTCGGAGAAAGGGTACGTTATTGACAAAGTTGAGATTACAGACATGAATGTAGCAAAGCTGATTGCAGGTACTAATTGACGGGAACAAAGGCAGATGGGTGTTCATAATGAAGAAATCAAATAAAAACTGGGAATGAACACCAGAGCTGAAGCAGTTAGAGCAAACAGGCTGAGATGGTGGGATCATGTTACACGCATGGTAGAAGAAAGATTACTTAAGAGACTCATGGAGCTCGGCCGTAGAGGGTAGGAGGAGGCGAGATAGACCAAGGAGAAAGTACTTGGATACGGTCAAGATTGATTTTGGAGTAACAGGTTTACCATCAGAAGAGGCATCAATGTTAGCATTGAATAGGGGATTATGGAGGAATTTGATTAGGGGGGGAATATGCTTCAGACTGTACACTGAAATGTATAATCGGTCTCTAATGATGATGGTGATTTATTTACTGAAAAATCAAATGTTCAAATGTTTGTAGAGCTTATGGGACTTAACTACGGGGTCATCAGTCCCTAAACTTACAAACTACTTATGAACTAGCTAATCCTAAGGACGGCACAAATATCCATGCCCGAGGGGGGATTCGAACCCCCGACCGTAGTGGCCGTGCAGACCGTGACTGGAGCGCCTCAGTCCCCTCGGCCACCGCGGCCAGCTTATTTACTGAAACTTGATTCAGTTTGGCTTCGTCAGATGAGGCATGAATTTTAGCATTGAGAAGGGGATTCTGAAGAAATTTAATAAGGTGTACTATGCTCCGACTGAACGCCGAAAGGCATAGTCAGTCTTAAATGATGATGAGTTTCAAATCGATGAGAGTCGCTTAATCCAGTATCAACATTTTCAGACAAAGCGTGTAAGACCGTAAAATCGTCTTACTGGTCGGTTGTCTCTCTTTCAAGATTTATTTCATTTCAAACGAATGCAGCATTCAAGAAGTGTGAGATGACGTTTCTGAAGACGCGGGAGGTGAGCGAATACTGGAGTGGTGGTTCTGGAGCAGCGGCAGCTGACGGCTGTAGTGAGGCAGTGCGGCAGTGTGAAAACGTTTTATTTTCCTCAGCTTCAGGCGGTACAAGAGATCCCTGTATCGCTTACTTCGCGTTCCGCTCAGTCTGTGGTTTGCTCGCTTTGCATTGCTGAGGTCGTAGCCCAGCTGTCCGTGGTCCGGATGTGTCTTTGGAGAAGCTGCACTCTACCCCTCGGTGACGAACAGCACGCACGTCGCGACTTCTAGCACCTGCGACTGGCCGCAGTGGAGTAGCCAGTTCTGCTGGTGCAGCCGTGCGGAGCGGACGTCGCTGTTGTAACAGCGATAAGAAAATTGTCGTTGTGAGCTGCGCGCCTGACCATGGACGGTACAGCAACGCAGAAGAAGACGCCTCCACACCCGATATTCATCCGATATCGGGAGGAGAATTGGTTAGAGATGCTTAGCCTACTCGATGCAACGGCTAAGAACAACGTCAGCTTCACGAGCGAGGGTAATAACTAACTTGTGCAAGTTCACATGACGACCTGGGAAGACTATGAAGCATTGTCACCGCTTCTATGTCGTGATTGAGGAGAAGAAGAAAACAACTGATCGTTGGACGATCACAGAAGATACTTCACCGCCGGAGACACTCGACAAGGAGATGTGTAGCATAAGTACTCAAACACCAAGAGAGAGAGAGAGAGAGAGGGCCAAAAACATGACACCAAAAGAAAAAGAGCACAAGCATGTCGAGTGGTTCGTCGCCTACAACCAAAAAAGGATGGGAGCGGCAAAGAGGAGAGGAGAAACCGCCTACGTAAGGGAATGGCCAGCATCCGTCCCGGAAATGGTTCCCATCCAAGGCGAGAAAACCTTCTTCCAAGATGTAACACTCTGCTTGGAAGAGTGTGACAGAAAAGCGGACGCAGCGATGGAAGCACTTAATCGACGCGCTACCGACAACAGAAAATACACACCAGCAAATTTCATCGCTAAGCAGAAGAAACCGAGAAGCCACTACCCGCCTCCACCGCGCCATCGTCAGTGGTCGAAGCAGTGTAGTAGCAACGGCAAAAGAAGAACAAGATGACTTCTACACCGAAGACATCACGAAGACAAGTTCAAAGGTGGCCAACCACCAGAATCTCTGGCCCAGGTTTCCGTGGTTCCCTGTTGGCTGTAAGGTAAATACCGGAGCTGTCCCCATGCCCACGGAATTTTCCCAATTGGGAAAAAACATCGCCCTCCCATACCCAATCCAAAAATAAACTGTGCCCAAACAGAATTAACCTCCACGGCTCAATAAAGCGGTTGCTCTAGAGTGGCCCGCCCTTTCCCTTAAGGCAAGGGAATGAAATTAAAAAAAAAGTGGAGTAGCCGCGCGCTCTGAGGCGCCTTGCTACGGTGCGCGCGGCCGTTCCACGTCAGAAGTTCGAGTCCTCCCTCGGGCATGGGCGTTTGTGTTGTTCTTAGGATAAATTAGTTGTTTGTAAGTTTAAGGACCGATGACTACTGTTAGGTAGCTAGGTCCCACAACTTTACAGTTTTGAACGTGCGACGGTGGGAGGAGGTTGGCGGTAGTTGGCGACTTGTGCATCAGCGGGAATACGGTCCGCCTGCCACGGGCAGAAGTCGCTCTTGCCTATGAAACGCCTCGGCTGGCCCGCTGCCGTCTGGCTTCGAGTCCTTGCCAACTCAGAGGCTCAAACCCTAGCACTCCGTAGAAAGCTGCATCGCCCCACCATGAAAGAGAGCTGTGACATTAAAGACACTGGTGTTACCTTTTTTTTTTTTTCTTTGTTGATAACTAGCTGAAAACCCGGCGTTGTCCGGATACTTATTAATTTATTCCTGGTATATATTCATTTTCATAAGGGCTGTAGGTCTGTAAAATCTCTTGGGAATACAATTAGTAGTAAAGAAGTAATAGACTGCAACTTGGTGCGTGATGTGGTGGTTTTCCATGAACGTTACTGTTTATGTGCTCATATCTCATGAACTATTGTCGTAGTGTGATACAACTTAGAAGGTACACTTAAATATATGCGTGTGTAGTGTTTGTGTAATTTCCTTCCACTAAAATTTGTAGTATAGAAATTATAAATTGTAAAGCCATACCGAATGCCGTAGTTTTAGTACATGAACAGCAGAACGTTACTGTTTACGTGCTCATATCTCATGAACTACGTGTCGGAATGTGATACAATTTAGAAGCTACATTCAACTATATATATGTGTATACTGTCTGTAAAATTTCCTGTCGCTACAATTTGTAGTGTTCAAATTATAAATTGTAACGTCATACCCAGAGCCGTAGTTTTATTCCATAAACAGCGGAAAAGTAGAAAGCGAGAAACTTTTTTCCTTTCATCATTTTACTATGGTTGCCAGCAAGAAAAAGTTTAATAAAGGTTTGAAATTATGTTTAAAGTTTGTTGCAAGTCGCTACGTACTGTCATTCACATACAGTGTATTTCGAAAGTCTCGCCGCATTATATGGATTTTTGTGCGATTTCTATTGGTTATGACGTAATATCTTTTGAACCATGTGCCGTATGTGATTCTTAACCATGCAGCAATTGTTACCTCACGGTAAGGAATGTGTGTACCAAATTTGGTTGAAATCGGTCCAATGGTTTAGGAGAAAATGAGCAGCTTCGTCGCAAAATACAGCAGTTTTTCGCGCATCTCATTGTTTAAGACGTTATCTTGTGAACTATATATCGTATGTGATTCTTACACTTGCGGCGACCGTCCTCATGGATTGAAGCTTACGTGTACAAAATTTCATAAAGATTGGAACAAAACTGTAGATTTGTATGTAACACGTACAAACATACGGACACTCTGCTTTATATATTAGATTTCGATTTCTCCCTACTGGGGGGCCGGGTGCTAGGCTACTCTTCAGCCAAGCGTTGCACACACAGTATGGATACGTAGACATATACAATAAAACAATGAGAACGCTATGTAGCGATAAAAACAACTACCGTATATGGAAATTTAGGAATATAAATTTGGAGCTTTAAAATCGTAAATGGCAATTACACACAGTTAAAGACACCTGTGGGTTAGTTATTTCCCCGATGCAGTGGGTCGCGGTATTAACACACACACAACACTGTTGACACTTTGACTGGACTCACAGTTAGAACTGCACTGGCATCAGTGTAGCTATGGGTGGAGCGGATGGGGGTGGAGGGGGCTGATGGTAGACTAGGGCGGGGGTGCTCTCTGGCGATGACATGGGCGGAGGGCGGACCCCATGGGCAAGGGAGGTGTCGGGAAGTACAAGAACTCTGGGGTGAGAGATGTAAATATATAAATAAATAAAATAAATATGTCTTAGATAATAAATTAGTAGAAATTAACTCTCTTTGGTTATGTTCTGATAAGATGCTGCAAAAAAATTCTGAAAGAGAACAGTTTACTTGTTTCTCACGTCCACAGGCTATACGTTGTGACGTCAACGTAGGTCGTAGATACTCGATTTATGATCTGCAATTGTGTGAAGCTGTAAAACTTGAATTTATTTTTACATAAGAGAGAGAGAGAGAGAGAGAGAGAGAGAGAGAGAGAGAGAGAGAGTCACGGAATTGAGTATCTCTGTCTGAACGGATAATCCACATCCAATCTGGAATTGCTAGTTGTTCTGTGTCTAATGTAACAAATATTTTACGATCAATTTAGGTAAAGTCCCGTGTGTATAATCTGCAGGATCTTAATTCCAGATGAGGCAGTCCCGTAGGCTACCTTTGTACTTAACAGAAATTTCCTATGCAGTTGATTAAATAACTGTAGACAAATGCAGAACTTACTTTGAGTTGAAACATACGTATATTGAACATTCGTCATATATCCAATAATTCCATAACCCAATTTGACAATCCTCGTCCATAATTAGAATACTACAACATACCAGCGAAGAACAACCCCACTCTTCCTAACCGTTACATAGAGGTTTTATATGTTTTGAAAAATACTTTACATTAAATTTGTGATTAATGATCAGATTTTAGATACATATTGAGTACTGCAAACTTCCTAATTAGTGTTGAATTTTATTCACAACATAACGGAATCTTTTATGGATAGTTACGTGATTAAAAAATGTAACTATGTGACGCATAGTACTGACAGGTATCTAACAGAGAGGCAGGGAGATGGAGAGTTGGAAGGGAGGCGAGGAGAGGGGGAGGAGGAGAAGAGAGCCCTAAATTGGTAGTATGGCTCGATATCAGGAAGGAGCTCACTCTCAAGGAGGGGGAGATGTCGAAAGTTGTGCTGGGAAAGTAAGTGGAGGGTTTTTAGGTGTAGGGCAGGAGGGACGCATTGGTAGCTGTAGCCGCGGCGATGTGGCTGAGCGCATTGTGGCGCTATGCTCCGATGCGCGAGGCCGCTCCCCGTGGAGGGTCGATTCCCCCCTCGGGCATGGCTGTTTGTGTCGTTTTTAGTATAAGGTAGTTCGTAAGTATTTTGTAAGTTTAGGGACTGATGACCACGCAGTTAAGTCCATTAAGCTTCACAAACATTTGAACATTTTTGGTAGCTGCGCGACAGCGTACCCAGGTCGGTGAGTAGAGGGACGGCTACAGGACTGACGAAATGGTATATAAGTTATGACGTGCGAGCAAAATAAGGAGGTACGGGAAGGGGATGAGATCATAGAAGGATCATTTCCGTAACGCTGTCTCCCCTGTATTGTGACAAGACAAAACAAGCTGACCTTCTTTGGACTCTTTCGATGTCCTCCGTCAAAACCACCTGATAAGGATCCCACACTGGGCAGCAATATTCCAAAACAGGACGGACAAGGGTAGTGTATGCAGTTATTTTAATAGTTCTGTTGCATCTTTTAAGGGTGCTACCAATAAAACACAGTCTCTGTTACGCCTTTCCCACGACTTTGTCTACATGTTCTTTCCAGTTTAATTCTGAAGTAATAGTAATTTCTAGGTATTTTGTAGAGTTAACGGCCTTCACTTTTGATTGATTTATCTTGTAAACAAAGTTTAACGGATTTATTTTCGTACTCATGTGGACGAATTCACACTTCTCATTATTTACAGTCAATTGCCAATTTTTACACTATTTACACTATAGTGGTATCTTATTCACATCGTTCTGGAGTTGGTTTTGATCTTCAGATGATTTTACTAGACGATCTGCAAACAACCTAAGAGAGCTACTTAGATATTCTCCCGAATCGTTTATGTAAATAAGGAACAGCAGAGGACCAATAACACTACCCTCTGGAACGCCCGATATCACCTCTGTTTTAGTTGATGCTTTCCCATAGATTTCTACAAACTGTGTCGTCTCTGATAGGAAATCCCCTATCCAGTCGCAAATTTGGGGCGATATACCATAACCACGCAGTTTGATTAAAAGCCGTTTGTGAGGTAGGGTGTCACAAGCCGTCTAGAAATCAAGTAATACGGAATCCATTTGCGAACCCTTGTCGATAGCACACATCACTTAGTGTGTGTAAAGAGCTAGTTGTGTCTCGCATGAACGATATTTTCTAAATCCGTGTTGACCTTGGGTCAATAGGTCATTCTGTTCGAGATAATTCATAATATTTGAATACAGGATATGTTCCAAAACCCTGCTGCAAATTGACGTCAATGAAATAGGCCTGTAGTTTAGTGGGTTACTCCTACTGCCTTTCTTGAATATAGGTGTGACCTGTGCAACTTTCCAATCTTTTCGTACAGATCCTTCTTTGTGAGAGCGGTTGTATATGACTGTTAAGTAAGGAGCTATCGCTTCAGCATAATCAAATAGAAATCTAATGGGTATCACGTACCACTCTAATGGGTATACAGTCCGGACTAGATGACTTGTTCTTGTTAAGTGATTTTAGTTGTTGCAGTATTCCGATGACATCTACTTCCACGTTCCTCATTACGGCCTCTGTTCGTAATTAGAAATCTGGAATATTGGTTTCGTCTTCTTTGCTGAATGAGTTTCTAAAAGCTACGTTTAGTAACTCTGCTTTAGTAGCGCTGTCATCGGCAGGAACGCCATTACTATCACGTAGTGAGGGTATTGTTTGTGTTTTGACCCTAGTATATTTAACATATGACCAAAATCTCTTTGGGTTTTCAGTCAAATTTCTAGAAAGAGTTTCGTTGTGATATGTATTGTAGGCATCTCGCATTGAAGTCCTCGCTAAATTTCGAGCTTCTGTGTAGGACCGCCAATCCTGGGGATGTAGTGTTCGTTTAAATTTCGCATGCCTCTTGCGTTGCTTTTGAATCAGTGTCCTGACCTGTTTTGTGTACCTTCTTTTATTAATTTATTTGGTATAAAACTGTAAATTGCTGTTGATACCAGATCTTTGAATTTGAGCCACATCTGGTCTATACTTACGTTTAATGTTAAAAACGAGTGGAAGCTGTCTTCCAAGAATTAATTTATTTCATTTCTACCTGCTTTCCTGAACAAATATACTTTTCGACTATTTTTTGTAACTTTTGGACTTTCAATACTCATTCTCGCTACGACAGCTCTGTGTTCAATAATACCTGTATCCGTTTTGACGCTCGTTATGAGCTCAGGATTCTTTGTTGCTAGGAGATCATGTACGTAGCATTGGATAGCTTTGTAGAATTTTGGTAGGGCAGAGATCCAGGAAACGTTCAATGAGCACAGGGTGGGGCTGATCAAAGAGTTGTAGGTATGAACGAATGGTACAGAAGTGGACCCCAACTGGTGTTACTTGACTGGCTCTCATTTATACTCGGCAGTGCGCATATGTTTTGCAAGTACGTTGCTTCGAGTCACGTATGCTAAACATTGCGTTAGTGCTAGTGTGCTGCTGCTGATAGCAGTTCGTGCCAAGGGTTATTCGCAGTCCGGCTGAGCACGCCATTTCGCTAACTCTCGCTACCTCCTTGGCATGAGATACTCCGCAACCTCTTGCTGTACAAAGTTATCAACAAACACGCACCTGACTCACGGGTACGGCTGCAATCCACTGCCGAAAATCCATACTAAAATTAAGGAATGCGGTAATGCTACTACATTTATGAAAGTTGATCTATCGACACAATAATTCCATTTACACGGTCTCCCAAAACCGGATTTCGTGAACCGGTTCCCCATTTCTGCATTTGATGGTCAATTGATTCTGGAAATCCGTTTCTGTAAAACGCTTTTCAACTTTCACAATTGATTTTTGTGCCCATGTAAACATAATCTCCTTCAAACGTTCTTGGCTTGTCATATCGCATTCTTGTTAAGAATTAAAGTCTCATATGGACAGAATGACATTTTCTGGAGTGGAAAGAAGTAGAGCATGAATCTGTTTACCCAAAGAGACTAAATCAGAACTGAAACAACTGTACTCCAGGCGCCATGCCTGACATCGACACCAAATCCGATTCTGGCCTTAACATGTACACGCGACAGCGAAAAACGGTTTACGAAATTAGGTTTTCGTCTTCTATAAGACGTGTCGCGTGAAAACGTTGTAAGTTCTTTTGAAGTTCAAAATAGTACCTGAAGCAATGCCAATTAGTGGATGAGTATGTTTCGAAGGTGTGTTCAAAATATTCATGTCTTTTGTAAGGCCAGATGTAAATGTACAATAAATTTGTTGTTCTCGTAATTGTTGAAAAAAAATGAAATAAGAAACCTGATGCTAGAAAAATCAAACTTTCCCTAATCACAAAGTAACTCAAATGTTTGTAAATCTATCGGACCAAACTGCGTGGTCATCAGTCCGTAGCTTACAAACTACTTAAACTAAAGTAAACTAACCTAAGGACAAACACACACACCCATGCCCCAGGGAGGACTCGAACCTCCGACGGCGAGCAACCGCACGCTCCGCAGCGAGTCGCCTTAGACCGCTCGGCTACTCCACCGCGGCGTTACCGTAGTAACACTAAAAGTGGGCTTTTGCGATCGTCTTTTGACAGCTCCAAATTTAAATGAAAATAGTGTCTTCACCATTCATCTGACACGAAAACTGAATAACTGAATTTGTAGAGGAGAAAATTGTCTACAACTGTGCTCTCTTATGTGTTTTCCATATCTAGTATCGTTTCAGAGGTAATTGCAAAAATAACGCCGATTTTGGGACGTCTGTCTGTATGTCCGTAACGTGTTCCCACTTTTTAAGATGAACCGTTCGACCGATCAACACCAAATTTTACACCAGAGACCAGAACCTCCCTTTTTCAAATTTTTCGGACAGAAAATACGTTAGTAATACAAAAAAAAAACCGTTTGTAATGTAATTTTCATTGCAAGTAAACCGTTCATCTGATGCGAAAATTGAATAACAGAATTTTTAGAGGAGGAAATTCTCTACAACTTTGTTCCCTCGTGGTTTTTTTTTTTTTTTTTTTTTCCTTCATATCTCGTATCGTTTGAGAGATATTTGCAAAAATAGCGGAGATTTGACACCCTCAATTGAATGAACGAAAACCAGCCGTTCGGAGATGTCACGTGACATTTCTCGCCCTGAACTCTCTCTGGCATACGCCACTTGCGTTGCGTATTTGATGATTTTCTTAATGTAACTTACACGTTGTCATTTCAGAGCAATGGCGCACAGAAGAATTAACAAAAACACGTCGTTCGTCGTACGATAAATGATAATGTGGTGTCTAAAAAACCGCATTAGCATCAGTTAACAACGGCCATGAATAATACGAGACAATGCGTTGGACTGTGATACTAAAGGTCAGTGGTTCGAATCCCACCACTGCCTAATATTTTTTCCTAGAAGGGTTTCAGACACTCTTATTAATTAAATAGAGATATGTTCTTCAATGGTTAGAGTTGTGCATATACAAGAATGCTTCCTCTAAAATGCGTGTTTGTTCTATTTCGTGAACATGCCGTGAAATACGTAACAACGAATTGAACAGTGGTCTTCTGAAGCATACGCACGTAAACTATGAGGATACTGTAATAATGAACATTCTGCACAAACTGCTGATACAGGTAGTTTCGTATATAACGGATGTCCCAGATTTCTGGGGAAAGTGTAGTTCCTTAATCAAACAGAAAGGAAGTGTATACATTGCCACAAATTACCTTTTTATTTTTTCTAAGCGTTTATTCACTATTTCTGGAATATACTGAAAGGAATTAATTAGAATCAATGCATCTACTAAAATGTTTGTCTTTGACATAATTGCTATGGACGCTTTTATTACCTTTATTACCATTCCTGTAGTTCAGATATGACTTCGTTCATGTTAAACTGTTCTGCGCAAAAATAAAGAGCAAAATTTCAAACCGTGATTACGTTTTCTTTTACAGGTAAAATCACAAACGGAATAAGTGTGGTAATACTGAATTCCACATAACTCTAGTGCTCAATATATATATACAATGTTAGTACTAGCAATACGTCATTTACAACAGTCACTGTTATAGTATCTCCCCAGTGTTAAAGAAGTCTATGTTTACAATTCGTTGCTATGTATTTCATGGCATGTTCTCGAAATAGAACAAATCCGCTTTTCAGAGAAAGTGCTGTTACCTTTGAACAACTCAGAATCTTGCAGAATACAGTTGAGTTAACAAGAGTGGTGTTTTTTCTACAGTGAGATCGATGCGGTTTGTTCATACTTGTGCTGGGTTGTCCGTTGAGAATTTTACTCAGTTTTTTATTGGCGTTGAACCAACACCGTCTGAAGGGAAGGCCTATGAACTGACGTGCAACGTCACATCACGCAGAGTAGCTCGCGATCGCGTAGCTTACTGGCTGGCTGATGGGGCACAGCCCACCGCCTCACTGCGGCCAGCCAGTGAGCTACGTGATCGCGACCTACTCTGTGTGATGTGACGTGACACAGCAGAGCACAGGCCTTCTCTTCAGATGTTGTCAATTGAACCGTCTTTAGTTTTCTCTCTTTCGATTGGTTCGTCGGTTTGAACGGGTACTTTGTGGAAGTTAGTTTGTTTTGTCCTGTTTTGATCGTTTCGGATATATCAGTTCTCTCGTTACAGTGTGCGTCGAGCTACCATGCCGGCAACCCTCTGACCGAGCGCGCTGAGCAACCGCGCCCTAGCAAGTTCCTAACTACCGTGTAACATGTTCATACATCACAAACTAATTCCTCGCCTATTACGCTATGGCGAACAGCTGCGAGAGTAATCCGCGATTCTCGAACTATCGATGACAGGTGTTAACTAAATAACCGACATTAGATTATAATTCATTGTCCTAAGAACGACGTGTTTTTGATAATTTTCAGTGTGCCATTGCTTTGAAATGACAAGAAAATCATCAAGTAAAGAAAGCCAGATGGCGTTCGCAAAAGAGATTTTGGGGCGAGGGATATCACGTGACTGATTTACGAACGCCAAATGTACTCTGTGTTCCATCCAGGCTATAGTCACTCGTCCGAACGCCAAATGTATGCTACGTTAGTTCGAGGCTATAGTCATTCCTAACCAGTACAGGCAAAGAAAATAAACTTAGAACTACCAAGGCAAGACAGGTGACGATGTTTTAACGGAAAAATATAATGAAAAGGTGAGAGAGATATTAAAATGATAGTTCAAAGAGATAAAAGTTAAAAAAAGAGTATGCTTGTCAAAGCTAAACTCAAACATCATATAATTTGGCTGTTTGTTAAAATACGGTCATAAAGAATATTACGTATTGGGTGGATAGGTATTACCACAATAGTAGAGTCGTAATCTTTCTACCATAATTTTTTCTTATTCAGATTATTATTTTGGTCCAAAATTTTTGCAAAAAGTTATAAAACTACAAATCTAAAGTTGGCCGTAAAACACGCCAGTGCGATTTTTTTTACATTTGTATCAATTTCATACGACTATTCCTCATAATTTGAGAGATTGTTACGACGACGTTGTTTACAGGCGGTGATGAGAGCGCGCCGGAGCTGAGTGTGTGGCGCGATGGAGGCGTACGACGAGTGGGTGAACTGCTCGGGGCGGTGGAACTGGAGCGCGGGCTGCGCGTGGGCTGAGGCGGCGCCGGCGCGGCCCTACCAGCTGCACTGGGCGCTCAAGCTGGCCTGGAGCCTGCTCTACGGCGCCATGCTACTCGTCGCCGCCGCCGGAAACGCCACCGTCATCTGGATCGTGCTCGGTCAGTCTAACACTCCTCACCTCCTCTCGTCAACCCCTTAGCTATAATTTACAACCGATCACTCAAGTTACTCCAATATTCAAGAAAGGCAATAGGAGTGATCCCCAAAATTACAGGCCAATCTCATTGACGTCGATTTGCAGTAGGTTTTGGAACATATACTTCGTTCGAATATTATGGACTACCTCGAAGAGAACGACCTATTAACCAGTAGTCAACACGGAATCAGAGAGTATCACTCTTGCGAAACACAGCTTGCCCTTTATTCACATGAAGTGATAAGTGCCATCGACAAGGGATCTCAACTCGATTCCATATTTCTGGATTTCAGGAAGGCTTTTGACACTGTACCCCACAAGCGGCTTCTTATGAAATTGCGTGTTTATGGAATATCTCCTCAATTGTGCAACTGGATTCACGATTTCCTATCAGAAAGAACACAGTTCGTTGTAATTGACGGTAAGTCATCGAGTAAAACAGAAGTGATATCTGGCGTTCCACAGGGAAGCGTTATAGGTCCCCTACTCTTCCTCGTGTTTATAAACGATTTAAGAGAATCTGAATAGCTCCCTTACACTGTTCGTGGATGATGCTGTCGTTTATCGGTTAGTGAAGTCAACAGAGGATCAAAAGCAACTGCAAAGCGATTTAGACAAAATTTCTACATGGTGCGAAAATTGGCAATTGACACTAAATAAAGAAAAGTGTGAAGTAATACACATGACCACTAAAAGAAATCCCCTGAACTTCAATTACGCGATAAATCAGTCATACCTAGGAGTTACAATTACGAACAACTTTGACTGGATAGAACACATAGAAAATATTGTGGGTAAGGCGAACCAAAGGTTACGTTTCATTGGCAGAACGCTTCGAAGATGCACCAGCTCCACCAAAGAGACTAAATCACACATGTGCGTCTTCTCCTGGAGTACTGTTGCCCGTTGTAGGACCCTCACCTGGTGGGACTGACGGAAGACATTGAGAAGGTTCAGAGAAGGGCAGCTCGTTTTGTTTTATCACGTTACGGGGGGGGGGGGGGATCGTCACGGAAATGTTGCACGAATTGGGGTGGAAATCATTAAAAGAAAGACGTTATTCATTGCGGCGTGATCTGTTTGCGAAGTTTCAATCACCGACTTTTCTAAATACGAAAATATTTTGCTAGCACCCACCTACTTAGGGAGACATGACCATCCCAATAAAATAAGAGAAATCAGATCGAAAACGGAACGATTTAGGTGTTCTTTCTTCCCGCGAGCTATTAGTGAATGGAACGGTAGAGAAAAGTTATGAAAGTGGTTAATGAACCCTCTGCCAGGCACTTAAATGTGATTTTCAGAGTATCGATGTAGATGTATAATTAACACTACACTATGGTCCGTTCACCGAGAGCTGGGACGAAACAAACAGTGTCACGTGAGCGACTACGATAGTTTCCAGACAAAGCATTCGGTGTTCACGTGATACGAAGGGGTGTACAAAATCCTTGGCGCACGCTTTGCAGCTGGTGGCATCGGCTGGCTGCCGAACTGACGTCATAGCGGAACCTGAGAAACCTGGACAACAATGTAACGAAACAAAGCACGACATGGATGTTAGATTCAAAGCCAGTTATAATAATGTTAAAAGTACGATGAAAGTGAGTTCATTCTGTCAAAACAGATTTGTTTTCATACAGGCTGCTAACAAAACGCTCCATTCATACACAATTTTTAATAACATTACCAGTAATAATAATGGTAAAGGACGGCGAAACAAGGTTCATTCTGTCAAACTTGAACTGTTTTCATTGAGGTTTATACCAAACCGCTCCTCTCTCTCTCTCTCTCTCCTCTACAGTTTCCACATTTGACTTTCAATTAAAAATTACGACACAGAGGACGCACTTGTTCCAAACTTTTGCAGTCACTGTTTTCACTGCTTCTTCTTGCAGTTTTTCAACTTCCGGCATTTTGTATGTTTTGTCTTTCGCTGCAACATAGCCTTTGATTCTGGCCCATACTTACTCGATGGCGTTTAATTCACAGCGGTACGGAGGAATTCTAAGAATAGTTTTCCCTGAATTCTTCGCCATTTCATCTATCGCGTATTCGTTGCGCGCTGTTCTGTAATTTTGAAATATATCTATCAGTTATTTTTTCAACATACCATCTTCAAAATCGAGGTTCTTAGATTTTAGCCACTCTAATATTTCGTGCTTATTGGAATTCGCGCTGGGAACTATTTCTTTTCTACGATAATGGTACGGCGCTTTATCAACAACAATGACTGCAAGCCGAGGAAGAACATCTTACAACCACTTCTCGAAGGTTCAACTAGTCTTTCAAGCGTCTTTAAAGATGAACTTAAGAGATCCTGAAATCGCCGCTGTACAACACGCACTAACGAGCTTACACTTGCAATTGAGACGGCCATGCTGACTGTGCGCCGCCGGCCGCGGTGACCGAGGAGACTGAGGCGCTCCAGTCACGGTCTGCACGACCACTACGGTCGGGGGTTCGAATCCCCCCCTCGGGCATGGATATTTGTGCCGTCCTAGTTCGTAAGTAGTTGATAAGTAGTTTGTAAGTTTAGGGACTGATGATACCGTAGTTAAGTCCCATAAGATTAACAAACGTTTGAATATTTTTTTGACTGTGCGCCCCTGCCTTGTACACCCCTCGACGGTAGCGCTGTGGCCATGCGCCTAGCTGGGTTTACAGTACGTCTCTCGTTTCAGTGAGTGGAGTATAGCGTCCAAAAGTTAAGCGTAATCGCTAAACAAGAACATACCTCCTTATCTACATCTACATGGGATACTCTGCAAATCACATTTAAGTGTGTGGCAGAGGGTTCATCGAACCACCTTTATGCTATTTATCTCCCATTCCATTCTCGAATATCACGCTATAAGAAAGAAAACCTGAATCTCTCAGTTCGAACTCTGATTTCTCGTATTTATTTTGATGATCATTTTTACCTATGTAAGTGGGAGTCAATAACATATTTTCGGGTTCGGAGGAGAATGTTGGCGATTGGAGTTTCGTAAGTAGCCCACGCCGCAGCGATAAACGCCGTTGTTGTAATGACTCCCATCCGAGATTCTGTATCATTTCCGTGACATTGTCTCCACTGTATCGTGACAATACAATACGAGCTAAACATCTTTGGACTTTTTCGATGTCTTCCGTCAAACCCACCTTATAAGTATCCGACACTGGGCAGCAATACTCCAAAAAAGGACAGACAAGCGTAGTGTATGCAGTTTCTTTAGTACTTCTGTTGCATCTTTAAAGGTTCTGCCAATAAAACGCAGTCTCTGGTTCGCCTTTCCCACGACATTATCTACGTGGTTTTTCCAGAACGTCAAAAGGATTGCTGAACATACTGAAGCCTAATCACACACCAATTTCCATACAACTATTAAAACAATGTGTTAAAAGGTTCTGAGAGCTACGGTACATCTCATATGAACACTAACAAAACTTGTAATTCTCATACACAACAAAAGAAGCCGTTTCTTGGGTGCATAGTTACCACTAACGTCAACACGTCATTCGCATTGACGTGGCATGCTCTCTACCAGATGGTCTAAGAGCTCTCTTGGAAATCGATTCCATTCCTCCGAAAGGTCAATTCGCTGTTCTTGGAGGGTCCTCGGTGCAGGATGCCTTAATGCAATTCACCTCCTTAATGCATTCCAGGTAGGTTCTGCAGGATTCATATGCGCAGACTTCGCTGGCCAGCTGGCCAGTCCATGCAATGAATATCTCCCTCTTTAAAACTTGATCCACCAAAGTAGCGCGTTGGGGACGGGCGTTATCGTCCATAAATAAGAAAAAAAAAATGTTCAAATGTTTGTGTAGTCTATGGGACTTAACTACGGGGTCATCAGTCCCTAAACTTACAAACTACTAATGAACTACTTACGAACTAGGACGGCACAAATATCCATGCCCGAGGGGGCATTCGAACCCCCGACCGTAGTGGCCGTGCAGACCGTGACTGGAGCGCCTCAGTCTCCTCGGCCACCGCGGCCGGCAAATACGAACACTTATGATGTGTATTACGGGATAGTTTCTGCTACTCACTTGCATTATCTTTCATTTTTCTACATTTACAAGTAGCTGTCATTCCTCACACCCACTAGAAATTTGGTGCAAGCCAGCCTGCTTCCTACGACAGTCATTCAATGACGACACCTTCCTGTACACCACAGCATCAATTGGAATGAGCCGTGTATTGCAACTCTGTCCGTCAGATCATTTATATAGATAGAAAATCTTAGCGGCCCTATCATTCTTCTTGGGAGCACTCCTGATGATACACTAGCCGCGGTGGAGTGGCCGAGCGGTCTAAAGCGTCTCGCTGCGGAGCGCGTGGTTGCTCGCCGTGGAGGTTCGAGTCCTCCCTGGGGCAAGGATGTATGTGTGTTGTCCTTAGGTTAGTTTACCTTAGTTTAAGTAGTTTGTAAGCTATGGACTGATGACCACGCAGTTTGGTCCGATAGATTTACAAACATTTGAACAATTTTTTTGATACACTAGTCTCTGATAAAAGCTCGCCATCGAGGACAACGTACTGGGTTCTATTACTTTAGAAGTTTTCGAGCTCACATAATTGGGTACCTATTGCATATGCTTGTAGCTTGTTAGCAGTATGTAGTGCGGCACCCTGTCGAAAGCCTTTCGAAAATCGAGAAATAGGCAGTCTGCCCCTGGACCAATCGCACCTCTCATGAGTCGAACATGTGGTTGCAGTACCTCATCTGTGTATCTTTGAGCGTTATCAGTGTTCCTCGGACCATCAAGGAAGATGTGCAGGTCCGTACGGCCATTTAACATGATGCCGCGCCACCACCACAGTATTGGTCCCTTTCCAGATGAAGGTACGACGGGAATCATTCTGTAAATTGAAGCGGGATCCCTCTGTGAAGAGCACATTACTTCATTCATTCACGGTCCAATTTCGATGTCGCCGACTTCACTGCTAATAGTCTTGTGTAGTTCGCGAACAAACTAGTTCGGGAGAGCGTTCCCACAGGCGAACTACGCGAACTAGTTCGCAGATCCCTCGCCTCTTAGTTCGTCCCCTACTTTTCCGAAGACTGACGGGGAACAGCGAGAGGACGCGAGAGCGCGCAGAAGCGCGTGATTCCCTTGTGACAGTTACCGTCATTTCGAGCTGAGATGCAGCTCAGCTGTAGTTTCATAGTTCACTGTCACAAATTATCTTTTCTAAGGTATTCAGCAGTGTCTAAATAATATTTACTACGAGTACTCTGTATGCAAAGTAGTTGAATACCATTGTATCACTCATTCGTGTAAATAACTGGTGTATTTGCTTAAGTATTTGATGTCTAATTGTCCAAAAATACGGGTAATAGCACACGCTTGGGCAACACTGATCATTATATAACAAAGCTGTCATAACAAAAGAAAGAGCTGTTTTAGTAGCGATAACAAAAACCAAAAAGAGCGGACGATCTAAAAAGAGCGACCTACTTCGCTGCGAACTAAAAGGAGAGCTACCAGTCGCGAACTAAAATATGCGCGATAGGTCGCGATCTAAAACATGCGTTACCGGTCGCGATCTAAAACATGCGTTACCGGTCGCGAACTATTATGCCAAACGTATCTCGTTTCTTAGTTCGTTGGATTCTTTTCCGAAGACCGACGGGCTATAGCGAGAGGGCGCGCAGCAGGACTAAAAATCACATGTTTCCCTTCTGCTGATGAGAGCCATTTCGAGGTGAGCGCCTGCCTGCTAGATTACATACTTCAGTGTTACAAAATTTCTGTTTTGAAGTATTCTGCACTCTGCAATATCTGATTAATAAATTCCATAATGCCAAGATACAGAGATAACTCTAAAAGCTAAACACGAGAAATTATCCACAAACTGTTTCTTTTGGTTTGCGTGATATCGTTAGCGGCTCACGCAGAAAGCGCATGAAGCAGCTATGTGGGGGAACTTCTCCCTCCATCTGCATGCGCAGACCACGCCGCTCAGCCGTCACTGGGAGCGGACGAATTAAAACAACGAACTAGTTCGCGGTAGAACCGGGAACTTAAGTGAGCGCTCCCGATCGCGAACTATTATGCGCAAGTCTAACTGCTAACGGGCCCCGTCTCTGAGCTGAAGTGAGCGAGATGCACACCGCTGGACATCAGGCAAACTGGCCTGCCATCCTGATCCTCCGGTACACAATTTAGCGGGAAACTGCGACCCCTGACGCAGCTGCTGGTTCTACAGACAATTGTCGTGCAGGTGCATTTCGGTTTCGTCGGGCAATTAAGGCCGAATGTCGGCGCTGCTGTGGGGTGCTTACTGTTCGTCATAGGCGAGTACCAGGTCGACCAACATCCCCTGTCACTCGGAATCGTCTCCGAAGCCTCTAAATGACTCTTTGTGGCACATTCTAGGCTACTGAGACTTCGGTCTGTGTCTGGCCTGCTTCAAGGTGACAGAGTATTCTGCCCTGCAGAACAGTGTCCAAATGGCGCCGTTGTGCCAATATGAAATGAGTGGAAATGGAAGTTGAAAACATAGACGAAGCAATAAAATACATCAGTCAAATCAATATCCAACATTATGTTACTGTGGTATTGTGGAATGAAAGGAAAATTGGAAAAAAATACGTTATCTCAGAAAATAATTTATTGTAAAGCCAGCTTATTTTCTAAATCATTCTGAATAAATGTCAGATAGATAACCGACTCTGGAGCATGTGACATAACTGCTATCGAAGAAAGCGATCGTTTCCTGTATTCTGTCTATATACTCCTCGCCTCCCCTGTAAACGTCTTCCTTCCCCTCTATCTCTCCTCCTCCTCCTCTTCGCATTCGGAGGGACGGTGATTCCGATCCACCTCCGGCCATCCATATATTAGTAAAAAGTACAAGAACAGTGTATTGATATTCTATACACGTGAGTTTCTGTACAATGAAAACGGCACAATACCGTACCACATGGCAGGAGAAACAGAACACCACAAATGGAGATATCACAATAAATACAAAAAGCACCTGAAGATGGGAATAAAATCTCGAAACGCGAAATGCAGAGCATTAAAAACAAATAACTGGTGTGATTTCTTTAAATAAATTGCGTAAAACATCTCCGCTAGCAACCAAACTCCCCAGATACGGATATTATTGAGCATATCTGGAATGTCTTGTATCTTGCTGTTCTGAAGAGATCTCAAAAACCCTTTGTAGAGCTTATGGGACTTAACTACGGGGTCATCAGTCCCTAAACTTACCAACTACTTATGAACTACCTACAACTAAGGACGGCACAAATATCCATGCCCGAGGGGGGATTCGAACCCCCGACCGTAGTGGCCGTGCAGACCGTGACTGAAGCGCCGCAGTCTCCTCGGCCACCGCGGCCGGCGAGATCTCCATCCCCTCGTATTCTTACTGGTTTAGCCAAAACTAATGGCATAGAAATAGGTCTAAAGTTGTTTACATTATCTCTTTCTCCATTTTTATAAAGTGGTTTCACTATTGAGTATTTCAATCTGCCAGGAAACTGACCATTCCGAAAGGAAACATTACAAATACGGTACGTACTGGGCTAACAGAGGCGGACCAATACTAAGTACACTGCTAGCTAAGTTCTTAATCTTTAGTGATGTAATTACTGACCCATTCTGTCCCTTGTGTCACGGAAGACTGCGCCAGGCAAAAGTCTTGGAATGCTATTTTCTAAGAGTTATATGATTACCTGTAGAAGCTAAGATTCCGTTTAAGTTAACTGATTTAACTGATTCATAAACACTGTACATATATCTGACATACCAGTAACAGAACAATTTTCATTACGCACTGACTTTGTTTTACACGATATTCTTATTCCTCTTATCAGCCACCCGGCTGCCTCTTAGTGGAAGTACCTTGTTTAAAGCCTTCTAAGGGAAAGCAGCTTTCAAAGATAGTGAGAAATGTGTTAAGGAAAGCATTATATTTATCGCCTATATTATCAGCACAATAAACACCCTGCCAGTGTTTTCCCTTCATTATGTCTGAAGAGACCTTTATTGCAACTGGATTAGATTTTCTAAATAATTCATAGTTGTATTTAACAGATGTTTGAGTACAAGACCATTTTAAAGTTAAAATTAGTGCATCGTGTTCTGTTAGGCGGTTCGCTATTCTGCCCCTTTAATAATAGAGAATTAACAAAAATATTGTTTATGGTTATGATGTTGTTCCCTTGAAATCACGAGATACAAGTAATTTTTTGTACTTTCTATAAATTGAACTTAGAGCCCTTTCTAGCGTGAGCAGATTTTTTTTTTAGAGTAACAGTAAGGGTACTTATAAACAATAATTATTAGTTTAGCTCCGTTGCACAACACTAAACTTCTTTTCAATGCGGTGTTTTGAAACATCAGTAGAATCAACTGTAATACCGTTTTTTATGTACATGGCCACTCCCCCATACTGCACAGAACTCCTGAAAAAACAGGCGGCTAAATTGTACCCTGGTAAAGAAAGCCTCTGAAATGTGACATGATTTAAGAGTCAACATCTCAGTTCATACAGGCGGTTGGTGGAGTTGGTGAAGGCAGAAAGCCTCGCTCGCGGGGTGGAATCTATTTGTAGTGTTGTTCCCAGAACCGATCGTGGTCCTCTGGTTTGGAGCCGAGTGGAAGGCTTAAACCAGAGGCTCAGGCGATTCTGCGAAGATCTGGGCTGCAAATTTCTCGACCTCCGCTATCGGGTGGAGAAATGTAGGGTTCTCCTGAATAGGTCAGGCGTGCACTACACGCAGGAAGCGGCTACAAGGATAGCGGAGTACGTGTGGAGTGCACATGGGGTTTTTTTAGGTTAGAGAATTCCCTCCCTAGGCCCGATAAGATGCCTCCTCAGCCGCGACAAGGTAGCAGTAGGCAGAACAAAACAGGGAAGGAAATGATCAATTTAGTAGTAGTTAACTGCAGGAGCGTCTATAGCAAGGTGCCAGAATTGCTCTCAATAATAAACGATCACAATGCCCACATAGTACTAGGGACGGAAAGTTGCCTGAAACCAGATGTAAACAGTAATGAGATTCGAAACTAAGACTGGAATGTTTACCGCAGAGATAGGGTGGACAGTGAAGGGGGAGGCGTGTTTATAGCGATAAAAAGTGCACTAGTATCGAAGGAAATAGACGGAGATCCGAAGTGTGAAATAATTTGGGTGAAGGTCACGGTTAACGCAGGCTCGAACATGGTAATCGGATCTTTCTATAGGCCTCCTGGCTCAGCAGCTGTTGTGACAGAACACCTGAAGGATAATTTGGAAAATATTTCGAGTAGATTTCCCGATCATGTTATAGTTGTGGGAGGAGATTTTAATTTACCCGATATGGATTGGGAGACTCAAACTTTTATTACAGGTGGCAGGGACAAAGAATCCAGTGAAATTGTTTTGAGTGCATTATCTGAAAACTACCTTGATCAGTTAAACAGAGAACCCACTCGTAGCGATAACATATTAGACCTTCTGGTGACAAACAGACCCAAACTATTCGGAACAGTTAATGCGGAACAGGGAATCAGCGATCATAAAGCGGTTACAGCTTCGGTAATTTCAGCCATAAATAGAAATATTAAAAAATGAAGGACGATTTTTCCGTTCGGAAAAAGTGACAAAAAGGGGATTTCGGAGTACTTGACGGATCAGCTCAGAAGTTTTATCTTACGTACAGATGGTGTTGACGAACAGTGGTCTATGCTCAAAGCCATCGTACAATATACATTAGATGAGTATGTACCTAGCAAGGTCGTAAGAGATGGAAAGGAGCCACCGTGGTACAACAACCGAATTAGAAAGCTGCTACGGAAGCAAAGGGAACTTCGCTGCAAACATTAACGTAGCCAAAGCCTTTTAGACAAACAAAAATTACACGAAGCGAAATGTAGCGTGAGGAGGGCTATGTGAGAGGCGTTCAACGAATTCGAAAGTAGAGTTCTTTGTACTGACTTGGCTGAAAATCCTAAGAAATTTTGGTCTTATGTCAAAGCGGTAGGTGGATCAAAACAAAGTGTCCAGACACTCTGTGACGTAAATGGCACTGAAACAGAGGATGACACTCTAAAGGCGGAATTACTAAATGTCTTTTTCCAAAGCTGTTTCACAGAGGAAGATTGCAGTGTAGTTCCTTCTCTGGATTGTCGCACAGATGACAAAATGGCAGATATGGAAATAAATGACAGAGGGATAGAAAAACAATTAAAATCGCTCAAAAGAGGAAAGTCCGCAGGACCTGATGGGATACCAGCTCGTTTTTACACAGAGTACGCGAAGGAACTGGCCCCCCTTCTCGTAGTGGTGTAACGTAGGTCTCTAGAAGAGCATAGCTTTCCGAAAGATTGGAAAATGGCGCAGGTCATCCCAGTTTTCAAGAAGGGTCCTCGAACATATGTGGAGAACTATAGGCCTATATCTCTAACGTCGGTCAGTTGTAGAATTTTGGAACATGTATTATGTTCGAATATAATGACATTTCTCGAGAGTAGGAATTTGCTCTGTAGGAATCAGCATGGGTTTCGAAAAAGGCGTTCGTGTGAAACCCAGCTCGCGCTATTCGTCCACGAGACTCAGAGGGCCATAGACACGGGTTCTCAGGTAGACGCTGTGTTTCTCGACTTCCGCAAGGCGTTTGATACAGTTCCCCACAAACGTTTAATGAACAAAGTAAGAGCATATGGTCTATCAGACAAATTGTGTGATTGGATTGAGGAATTCCTAGATAACAGAAAGCAGCAGGTCATTCTCAATGGAGAGAAGTCTTCCGAAGTAGGAGTTATGTCAGGTGTGCCACAGGGGAGTGTCGTGGGTCCGATATATATAAATGACCTTGCGGATAACATCGGAAGTTCACTGAGGCTTTTTGCGGATGATGCGGTAGTATATAGAGAGGTTGTAACAATGGAAAATTGTATTGAGATGCAGAAGGATCTGCATCGAGTTGACGCATGGTGCAGGGAATGGCAATTAAAGCTCATTGTAGACAAGTGTAATGTGCTGCGAATACACAGAAAGATCCTTTATCATTTAGTTACACTATAGCAGATCAGCAACTGGAAGCAGTTAATTCTATAAATTATCTGGGAGTAGTCATTAGGAGGGATTTAAAATGGAACGACCATATAAAATCAATCGTCGGTAAAACAGATGCCAGACTTAGATTCATTGGGAGAATTCTAAGGAAAAGCAGTCCGAAAACAAAGGAAGTAGGTTACAGTACACTTATTCGCCCACAGCTATAATACTGCTCACCGGTGTGGGATCCGTACCAGGTGGAATTGATAGAGGAAATGGAGAAGATCAAACGGAGAGCAGCGCGCTTCGTTACAGGATCATTTGGTAATCGTGAAAGCGTTACGGAAATGATCGCTAAACTCCAGTGGAAGACTCTGCAGGAGAGACGCTCTGTCTCTCGGTACGGGCTTTTGTCGAGGTTTCGAGAACTTACCTTTACTGAGGAGTCTAGCAGTATATTGCTCCCTCCTACGTATATCTCGCGAAGAGATCGTGAGGATAAAATCAGAGAGATTAGAGCCCACACAGAGGCATACCGACAATCCTTCTTTCCGCGAACAATACGTGACTGGAATAGGAGAGAAAATCGATAGTGGTACTCAAGGTTGTGGTGTCGCACAAGTATAAAGTGCGCGCCACTTACTTTCGCCGCGCGCCGCCATGCACGCACGGCGCGGCGTTCTTACGACGACAGCCACGAGCGCCCTCTGCAGCAACTCCGCTCGTCTCCACCATTGAACGACATCGTTCACTTGGGACTAAGATAGGAACCAGTTAACACTTCGGAATCATATAGGCACCAGTGAAGACTTGGTTATCGGATAGGCACCAGGCAGACCTCTAGCTCAACTATGTATCAGCATTCTGCAGTACTGAGCTATGTAAAAGTTTAGTAATACTAAGTCTCTAAGAAATATATATCTCGTTCTAGTTTACTCTAGTGTTTCTAGTTTCTGCTGTCCCACTGGCTGGTTACCTCCTACCTGCACAAGCGTGCATCCTTTATTCCTGTGTCGGTCTTTCTTCTCGGCCACCGACACCTACGACGGAAACGAGACACAAAAGTAGCGACGAGGCTGGGACACAAAAAAGGTACCCTCCGCCACACACCGTCGGGTGGCTTGCGGAGTATGGTTGTAGATGTAGATCTATAAGCATTTCAGTAACATTATCTCTAATGCTGCGTATATTTTGGTGAAATATGAAAATATCTCTATTTTGGTTACCTAACATTTGGGAAAAGTGTTTCCTTTGTTAGAGGCAATTCCTTTAAGCATCAATACCTAGCAACTGATTTCAGTGTAAGAAAGGTGCAGCTGTAACATCCACTACCACAGGAATATCCCACGAATGATAGGCTATAAGCTTTGCCAACCGCCTCTTCCCGTTGCTATTGAGGTATAGGCCGTGCCTAAAGAAACCCGACCTACTCATAGATTCAACCGGTAACACTGAAATGTGAGCCATGTCTTCTGCCATCAGCGCTTCCCCTAGCCTCATGATAATACGCCTGACAGCTGTATTAAGATGAGGATGACCATGATGCTGAAACAGTCCCACGAAATGCACATTTGTGGTACCAGTTCCAGTGGCTATCTTTCCCAAATCACCACCTATGTCGTACTCCCTCATCCCTATCAAGACTTTGCCCATTTGCACCCACTATCACTACTGATCCCGTTTTGAAAAATTCTAGTGTAGCTCCCCTATGTTAACAGTCACCTGGTCCAACCCTGCTGTGCGGGAATGGCCAAGCGCTCTAAGTTGCCTTGTGCGCAGTGCGCGGCAGTTCCCTGTAAGAGGTTGGATTGCTCCCTCGCGCGAGCGTTTGCGTGCGTGCGTGCTTGCTTGCTTGCGAGTGTGTTGTCCTTAGCATGAGTTCAAGTATTTTGTAAGCCTACAGACTGGTGACAACTGCAGTTTGGCATCATAGCTTTATAAACATGTGAACACTTGATCCAACCCTGTACTAGCCTTCAAAATACTGGTGACCTGGTACTCACTTCCCAACCCTCCCTGCCACTGCTGGATGCACCTCTTCCATGTGAGCTACCTAACAGCGGAACCTTCCTTCCATCAGCCTTTTCTTCCGTTTTGGGTGTCTTAACAGCTAATCTCTGCTGCATATTACCTACACCTAAAGCTGCAAGCGGCTGTTCTCCACTCAACTCTGACAGTCGATTAAATCTATTGTTCTCATGAAATTTGAAACTATCTGGAAATTCTTCTTCCTAACTGCCTTTTTCCCAACTTCCAGTTCCCATTCCCCCGCCCCTTTTCCATTCTCAACCTGTGTAATGCGTACACAACACCTGGAGGGCACAGAACGTATACTCCTGTTCCTCTATTAACTTATTCTTGCTGCATAGCCTGCAATTACAGCAGAGATCTCCTTAGAAGGCCCTCTAGCTTCCACACTCCACTCCGCAATGAAAATTTGTACAAATCTAACACCACAACCCACTACTCGGGAACCTACGACAGAGCCCACACTTACAGAGTTTTTATGCACTTGTTTCCTTAGGAATTGGAACCACTACATTCTTCTTGAAGTCTGAGGGTATTTCCCCTGTCTCATACATCTTACATACCAGGTGGAAAAATTTCTGCATCACTGGCTCTCCTAACGACAATAGCGGTTCAGACGAAACATCATTTACTCCAGCGGCCTTGATTCTACTCAAATCTTTTAGTGCTTTGTCAAAGTCTTCTCGCAGTGTCTCCTATCTTATCTTCCTCTACTTCGTCTTCTATTTCTAGAATGCTGCCTTCAGGTTTATTTCCTTTGTACAGGCCCACTGTATATTCCTTTCAGGTTTCCCTTCTTTGCTTAGTACTGGTTTTCCATCCGAGTTCTTGATATTCATACCGCTGCTTTTCCTGTCTCCAAATGTCTCTCTTAATTTGCTGTTGGCGGTATCTATCTTTCCCCTCGTTATACATTCTTCTACTGTGTTGCCTTTCTCCTCAAGCCACACCTACTTAGCCAGTCTGCGCTTCCTGTCAACCTAATTTTTCAGACATCTGTATTCTCTTTTCCCTGCTTCACTTAATGCATTTTTATATTTTCTTTCTCCATCAGTTAAGTTCAGAATCTCCTGTGTTATCCAAGGATTTCTATTAGGCCTTGTCCTTCTGCCTATATGTTCCTCAGTACTCTAGCTCTCAGAACTACCCGTTCTTCTTCTACTGTATTACTTTCCCCCGTTTCAAACAATCTTTGCCTAACGCTCCCTCTAAAACTCTACATCTCCTTACATTTCTACGTTTTGCAGTCTCTTAAGTTTTAATCTACATTTCATAACCAATAAGTTATGGTCAGATGGTCAGATGCCCGCAACAGCTGGAAATACTCACCGCGAAATGCATTCAGTATCCACCTTCAATTAAATATACGCATTCATTAGTAATGAAGTAACGAACATAATACGAGCCTACAAGGTAGCTCTCCAAGGTAGCACACACTCTTAATGGGATGGAAACTTACCTAACAAACCTCTCCTCTTCTTCATGTGTAAGAACAATAATTAGACCACAAGGTTTCTTGTGCTGTCGACTTCCTATTATGAACTGCGAACATGTCCTAGGGGTCATATACTTCTTATCAGCAGCCCTTAGTGATATTCAGAACTACTTTGTAATTACTGAATGGCTGCCACCGTAGGACGACGTCATCACACACTCGTTTGGGCATTTTGGCAGCCTTCTGACAACAAGAAATAGGTATAGCAACATGGAGCGCAATAATGGGCCACGTGCCATACAATTATTGGCCAAAAGATCATTAACTGCTCACATCGTCCAGGCAAGGTACTGTCCAAGATAGAGATTACAGAATAATAAAAACAAATAAGAAAATTAACAGTATACACAACAATACATGTGACACTTATTTGGCGGGGCCGGGGCAGTGAATAACCAAATATTCTCACGTAGTTATTGGCCACATACAATAACTTATGTAATTACTTAAAATTCAGTTGTCTTTTTTTTTTGGGGGGGGGGGGGGGTGGATAGGAATGGACAGGCAAGCTGCGGCATCGTACGCCTCTCTTCAGCCGAATGATTCTACACGTTTCACACGTGTGTAAATAACATTCAGAAGAAGATACAAACGCATAATTAAAACATTGATGTGGCGAAGGTTTGGAGATAAAAACAACAGACAGAATGAATAAAGTGTGTTTTATCCATGATGGATGTGTCTGAACTTTGTTACTGTTCCTATATTCAAGAAAGGCAGTAGGATTAACCCACTAAACTACAGGCCTATTTCACTGACGTCAATTTGCAGCACGGTTTTGGAACATATCCTGTATTCAAATATTATGAATTATCTCTAACAGAACGATCTATTGACCCAAGATCAATACGGATTTAGAAAATATAGTTCATGCGAAACACAACTAGCTCTTTATTCACACGAAGTGATGGATGCTATCGACAAGGGTTCGCAAATCGATTCCGTATTTGATTTCCAGAAGGCTTTCGACAACGTATCTCACAAACGGCTTTTAAATCAAATTGCGTGGTTATGGTATATCGCCCCAAATTTGCGATTGGACAGAGGATTTCCTGTCAGAGAGGACACAGTCCGTAGTAATCGATGGTAAGGCATCGACTAAAACAGGGGTGATATCGGGCGTTCCACATTGTAGTGTTATTGGTCGTTTGCTGTTCCTTATTTACATAAACGATTTAGGGGAAAATCTAAGTAGCTCTCTTAGGTTGTTTGACGCCGTCATTTACCGTCTGGTAAAATCATCTGAAGATCAAAACCAACTTGCAGAACGATCTGAATAAGATATCAGAATGGTGTAAAAATTGGCAATTGAGTCTAAATAATGAGAAGTGTGAAGTCGTCCACATGCGTACGAAAAGAAATCAGTTAAACTTTGTTTACAAGATAAATCAAAAGTGAAATCCGTAAACTCCACAAAATACCTAGGAACTACCATTACTTCAGACTTAAATTGGAAAGAACACGTAGATAATGTCGTGGGAAAGGCGAACCAGAGACTGCGTTTTACTGGCAGAACCCTTAAACATGCAACAGCACTACAAAAGAAACTGCATACAATACGCTTGTCCGTCCATTTTTGGAGTATTGTTGCCCAGTGTGGGATCCTTGTATGGTGGGTTTGACGGAGGACATCGAAAGAGTCCAAAGAAGGGCAGATCGTTTCGTATTGTCACGATACAGGGGACACAGCGTTATGGAAATGATGCAGGATCTGGGATGGGAATCATTACAACAACGGCGCTTATCGCTGCGGCGTGGGCTACTTACGAAACTCCAATCGCCAACATTCTTCTCCGAATGCGGAAATATATTGTTGACTCCCACTTACATAGGTAGAAATTATCATCAGAATAAAATACGAGAAATCAGAGCTCGAACGGAGAGATTCAGGTGTTCTTTCTACAAATGTTTGTTAAGCTTATGGGACCTAACCACGGGGTCATCAGTCTCCAAACTTACAAACTACTTATGAACTACTTACGAACTAGGACGGCACAAATATCCATGCCCGACCGTAGTGACCGTGCTGACCTAACCTATAGCGCCTCAGTCACCTCGGCCACCGCGGCCGGCTGTTCTTTCTTCCCGCGCGCTATTCGAGAGTGGAATGGAAGATAAATAGTATAATGTGATTTGCAGAGTATCCCATGAAGATGTAGATGTAGAATGCGGGGCTAAGAATAAAAATCGCTACCAGTTACATTAAAGATCGTGTTTTTTTTCATGTCATCTCGCCAGCTGCAATTAGTTTCGCTATTTATGAACACCAAATAATTTGTTTTCAAACAGCGAACTCCACCAACATGCTACACATGTAAAATTCTGAATGTTTTAAGCACCTTAAGATGGGCACAAGCCCGAAAACAGTAGTGTCATAAATAAATAACACGATCTTTAATGGGCCGGTAGTGGTTTTTTTCTCAACCCTGCAGAATGAATAAAATCCACGTAGTCGGATTAAAAGGGGCCGTAATGGTTAAAAACGCGAAGGTAGGCACAGTCTGTAGCACACTATGGAGATGGATTAAAAGCACATATGCGATACTTATTCCTCCGCAACAAGATAAGACTAATGGAGGCGCTTCACTTTACAGCACAGACGGAGCACTCATTAAAACACTGCACTGGGGGGAGGGGGGAGAGGGGAGGGGTGAGTGGGGAGGGGGGAGGGGGAGGGATGCGCAGGGATGGGGAGGAGGAGACGCGGAAGGAGGGGGTTAGGAAAGGGCGGAGGGAGCGGAAACACAAGGACTCCAGGCTGAGAGGAGAGAAAACGAAGCGAGGCGAAGGAAGGGGAGGAAGTGGCAGGGGACGCTGCGTCTACGACGGAGGGACAGGACTGTGGATGGTATCAGGGATAGATACCGGGATGGAGGGCGTCATCGGGAGGGTAAAGTATCGAAAGTTGCCATTGGAAACTATGAGTGTATGGAGGTTAAAGATAGGACGGATACAGTGGTGTAGGCGTGGCAAAGGCTCGGCGGAGGCGAGGATGGCTTAAACCATTGGGTTGTGGGAATCGATCTTGCGGGTGATGTAAAGGACACGGATATGCTCCAGGAATTTCAGAAGATGGTAAAGGAGCCGCTTGGGGGAGGGGGTGGCGAATAATGTTGGCGACGCTGTGTGCGTGTCGATACAGGATTTGAAGGGATTTATAGTAGGCAGGGGAGGCGGATATCCAGGTGTGGTGGAAGCTGCAAAGGATCGGACACATCACGGAACGGTAGGTATACACGGTTCTAGAAGTCTGAAGGCCCCATATCCGGCTGGAGAAGAGCTTCGGAAGGTTTGCGCGATAAAGGGCTTTCTGTTGGACTGTTGTAAGGTTGCGATTCCAGGAACGGGAGTGATCAAGGGTGAGGCCGAGGTATTGGAGGGTGGGGGTAAAGTTGATGGGACGGCTATGGAGGGAAAGGTAGAAGTCATTGAGGCGGAAGGAAAGGGTTGTACGATCTATGATAATTGCCTGGGACTTATCGGGATTGACAGAGAGGAGGCATTGATTGCACTTAGTGGGGAAGCTGGAAAGGTGGGATTGGAGATGGTGCTGCGATCAGGCGAAGGAGGGGCCGAGGGCAAGGAAGGCGGTGTCATCAGCATATTGCATGAGATGGACGGGAGACTGGAGTTGGGGCATATCAGCGGAGTAGAGAACATAGAGGAGAGGCAAGGGCAACATTTACTGAGCTTGGCTTGTAAAGCCGTTTAGGCACATGCACTGTGTATTCAGGCGACGTGCACATGCCTTGAGCGCATGCGCTTTCATTGCAACATTGTGCACTGTGCCGTGGGTGGTGAAGGTTTGCCGCATCGAATCAGATCGATTGTCAACTTCACGCAGTAATGGAGAAACAAGCCGACTACGAAGTTTTTCCATAAAAGGATTCCAAGCAGAATTTCGCTGTCAGACAGCCTTATTTCCAGAGATTCATTGATAATTTGTGCCCAATAGTTTGAGTTATGAACCACAATTTTTGTCTCATTGTAATTAATGGAGTGATCTGTCTAAATAGAGTGTTCGGCAATTGCGGACTTTGTCGGTTGTAGGAGCAGTGTTCTACAATGCGGTCCTGTAGATTGTGCGTCGTTTGCCCTATATAGATTTGCCGCATTCACGTGGAATCCTGTAAACACCCACTCTATGCAGTTCCAGGTCGTCTTTCAAAAATGTTTGTATAGTATATGGGACTTAACTACGGGGTCATCAGTCCCTAAACTTACAAACTACTTATGAACTACTTACGAACTAGGACGGCACAAATATCCATGCCCGAGGGGGGATTCGAACGCCCGACCTTAGCGGCCGTGCAGACCGTGACTGGAGCGACTTAGTCCCCTCGATCGGCTCCAGGTCGTCTTTGACGGATCCCAGCAGCGATGAAATTATGGAACGAGGGCGAAAGATGACTTCTACTTCATATTTTCTTAAATTCTGCCTATCTGCGATGAAACATTCACTATACGTGATAGATAAGCAGTCAAACTGAAACCCTCTTCCTCCAGCTTGCTCTATCGTTTGTAGGTCTGCAACGCTCAGTTCACCTTCTTGGTTGATTATTCAGTCTTCAGCAATACTCTTTGCCGGTATTCCAGTTTGGAGACTGTCGATATTAGAGATAGTAGGGCCACAGAATAAGGAGTATACAGAAAGGAAACTCCCGCTGCAGTCTGTCGTCCAAAATTTAGTGCGCATGCGCGGAATCGGCCATGTTGAAAAGCAGTAAACGTGTGATTACTCCCTACTCTGCGGCGTGGTAATGCGCCGTTTTTGTTTGTTAATTGTGTATTTTAACAGCCTGAATCGCATTAAAGTAAACAAGTATTTGGTACAGTGCACTGCAGTGAAAAGAAAGAACTGTGTGTCAGTAGTTGGAGCTGTTCCGTTTTTATTATCAGCAGCAATAAAAGAAAAGGCGGCCGATGGTATTCAGCACCTAATTGCCGCAATAATTTGAATACAAATAAGGATATAGGCTTCTTCACCTTTCCAAAAGAAGCCGAGCTGTAAGTGAAAGTCGCTATATGTATAGTGAAAGTTAAATGTTATCAGTTTCGAATGAGAGCAATACGTGCATAAATATTAAAAGTAGCCTTTCTTCTTCTCTTGACCATAACTCTCGCTGTTGCTGTTGCTGGAGCAGTTTAACAGCATCGAAATGTTGAAGTACATTTATATTTTATAACTTTAACGCTGCAGGGAATAATATAAAATGAATGACAAAGAATAGTGCGCAAGTAGGCAGGTAAAATTTTACTTACGGCATTGGAGGTGTAGTGTGCTAATGTTGGAAACGAATGCTCTTCGGATACTCAAACAAATAGATTAAGGGGAATAATTTTTTTATGATGTTCCTGCTCTGTGGTTGACAGATTCCTCTATATGCCCTTCTCCGATCAGTAAATTAATGATACTCCTAAAGCAAATACAACTTTTATATATGCCCAGACGTCATTAGTTCTGTATAATCACGTAGTACTGTTAAGTCTGACTCAATATTTTGCGCGAATTTATTCGTGTCAAATAAAACCTGGCAGTTGTAAAGTCACTTTCTTGTTTATAAATAATTTCCCAAACATAATTCTGCGTTATTTGGGATTCTTCTAGAGATAAGCACCAAATAAAACAATCATCGATTCCACCATACATTTTTGCAGTTGTATTAAAATTTAGGACCACTTTTTTTCGTTGGATTACAATTAGATGCAAGGAGAGGGCGCTAAATAGATGAGAGCATAATGAAAAGCCATTTCCTTTCGTAAAAGTCGGTGAGATTAGCTGCAGTTCATAAAAAGTCAATTTCCAGCCAAAGTACTAAGTGGCTATAGTTCCGCGTTTACTGCTTTTCAATATGGCGTCTAGCGCAACGCTTGGTAACATAAAGATCAAAGGCGCCGCCCCCAGCTTTCCATTCTGTATGCTCCCTATTCTGTGGTAGGGCCTCGGTGGATTAAGGTCTTTAGAACGCCCATCGTTTGTGTTATGTGGAGGCAACTAGTAGCCCGCAGGTACAGACAGCGGCATACTCGGCTCTTACAACCCACAGAGATCGCAATCGCCGATAACTGTATTTCCACAGATCATTCAATGAATTACGAGACAAATATTTTGACCCATATGTCAAACTTATGGAGTTCAATTATCAATGAATATGTGGAAATAAGGCTGTCTGACAACGAGACTCTTATCAATCGACATGGTGGCTTTGAGGTAAATTTTGCTTGGAATGCTGTCATGGAAAAACTTCTTAGTCATCGTATTTCTCTGTTACTTCATGAATATGACAATCTATCTAATATCGATGCGTGGCGCTGCACACGAGATTGCTTTGAAAGCGTATTCGCTCAAGTAAGCGCATGCGTATTGTCGCTTCAATACACAGCGCATGTGCCCTTACGGTTTTTAAAGCTAAGCTCAGTACGTCTTCGCCAGTACTTCGGCAGTACTGACTTGAAGGTGGCGCTGTGCCGAAATATCGTGGCAGGAAGTAACAGACATCCAGCATTTCTCCCGAAATTTGATCGCACAATTCTTGCATCCTTAAAAATTTACCAAAATCGTAATATCTAATATCAGTATTATGCGCTGTCAGATATCAAACTTCTCAGAGTAAACAATGCGAATACAATACACTAATGGCCATTAAAATTGCTATAACAAGAATAAATGCAGATGATAAACGGGTATTCAATGTTCAAATGTTTGTTAAGATTAAGGGACTTTACTGTGGGGTCATTTGTCCCTAAACTTACAATCTACTTATGAACTACGTTATACCAAAGACGACACATCCATGCCCGAGGGGGGATTCGAACCCGCGACCGTAGCGGCCGTGCAGAACTGTGATTGGCGCGCAGCAGACAGCTCGGCCACTGCGGCCAGGAAACGGGTATTCATTTGACAAAAATATTATACTAGAACTGACATGTGATTACATTTTCACGCAGTTTGCATGAATGGATCCTGAGAAATCAGTACCCAGAATAACTACCTCTGGCCGTAATAACGTCTTTGATACGCCTGGGAATTTAGTCAAACAGAGCTTGGATGGCGTATACATGTACAGATGCCCATGCAGCCTCAACACGATACCACAGTTCATCATGAGTAGTGACTGCCGTATTGTGACGAGCCAGTTGCTCGGCCACCATTCACCAGACGTTTTCAGTTGGTGAAAGATCTGGAGAATGTGCTAGCCAGGGTAACTGTCGAAAACTTTCCGTATCCAGAAAAGCCCGTACAGGACCAGCAACTTGCAGTCGTGCATTATCCTGCTGAAACGTAGGGTTTCACAGGGATCAAATGAAGGGTAGCTCCACGGTTCGTAACACATCTGAAATATAACGGCCACTGTTCAAAGTGCCGTCGATGCGAACAAGAGATAATCGAGACGTGTAACCAGTGGCACCCGATACCATTACGCCGGGTGATACGCCAGTATGGTGATGACGAATACACGCTTCCAATGTGCGCTCACCGCGATGTCGCCAAACACGAATGCGACCATCATGATGCTGTAAACTGAACCTGGATTCATCCGAAAACATGACGTTTTGCAATTCGTGCACAAATATTCGTCGTTACGTACACTATCGCAGGCGCTCCTGTTTGTTATGCAGCGTCAAGGGTAAACGAAGCAATGGTCTCCGAGCTGATAGTCCATGCTGCTGCAAACGTCGCCGAACTGTTCGTGAAGATGGTTGTTGTCTTGCAAACGTCCCCATCTGTTGACTCAGGGATCGAGACGTGACTGCACAATCCGTTAGAGCCATGCGGATAAGATACCTGTCATCTCGACTGCTAGCGATATGAGGCCGTTGGGAACCAGCACGGCGTTCCGTATTGCCCTCCTGAACCCACCGATTCCATATTCTGGTAACAGTCATTGAATCTCGACCAACGCAGGCAGCAATGTCTAGATACGATAAACTGCAATCGCGATAGGCTACAATCCGACCTTTATCAAAGTCGAAAACGTGATGGTACGCATTTCTCCTCGTTACACGAGGCATCACAACAACGTTTCACCAGCAACACCAGTCAACTGCTGTTTGTGTATGAGAAATCAGTTGGAAACCTTTCTCATGTCAGCACATTGTAGGTGTCGCCACCGGCGCCAACCTTGTGTGAATGCTCTGAAAAACTAATAATTTGCATATCACAGCATCTTCTTCCTGTCGGTGAAATTTCGCGTCTGTAGCACGTCATATTCGTGGTGTAGCAATTTTAATGGCCAGCAGCTACTATGAGGCAGTTGGAGGGAAACAAGGCGCTGCCATCTGTCGGTTAAATAATAACTTTGAATAATTCAGTTCTTTATTTTGGAATGTTATGTGCTGGATGGGCAGTAACTGCCAGGTGGCTAATAACCGTACCTTGTACCATGTGTATTTCCCTTTCGTTTGCTTTAATGTTCGTTATACGAACATAGTAACGAGTTACTTAGTATTGGTTGTAGCATTTCAAGCGATAGTTCATATGATGAACACACATTAAGTGATAAATTTTTATTTGACAGCATTACATCATTTCATAGATGATGAGTAGAGGAATTTTAACTGCTACCTACATTAACCGACAGGTTAACATCATTTATAGTGAAGTTAATTCACATTTAGTTGAATACATGACTGACTGTGAAGCTGGCAGAAAGTCGGAAGGAACGTTAGAGATGAATCCGAAAACTAGACTTTTAAGTTAGGCTGACCATATTTTTAAAATCAAAATAGGGCACGCATATGGATACTGGCGATTGCGAAACCTAATATATCCTTTACCTACGGCGTCATGAACATGGCTTATCCCTGCTGATACATTTGGATGGCCTTGGTGTCACTCACTAAGGCAGACATAAACACACGATTTAATGCACACATAGTATAATAAACAACTAAGCCATTGTTTTCCCCACCCCCTCCCCTTACGTCACCTCAGATCTAACATGTTTGTTAATTTATTTACATTTGCTTCACTGGAAATCGCTTCTTTTATGTCCTGAATGTTGTGTGCATAATGTGCGTCTTTTGAATATAAAAGAATTACCACAACATGAAAAGTATTGAATTGCTGCAAGAACGTGAAACTAACGGGACAAGAATAGGAATTTGGTTTTTTATGGGACGGGACAATCTAGATATTCGGCAAACAACAATCTGAGTAACTAGAAAAACCAAGTCAAATGCTAATAAATTGTATTTCTAATCAAACACATACTTATTATTACTTAATTCTCTCTCAGTTATATTTTGCAGAAGAATGTATGACATTCAGGGGTTCGGTATTTTCATACAGATTTTCATAATAATCACCTCATGAAATATTCTGAAAATGTGTTCTTGTTTCAATTATTGTCTTCACAGTTTGCACCCTAAATACGTTATTTTCGCGCTCCATGAACTATTTGTGATAGAGAACACTCTTTCTGCAGGAGCAATAACGCCAGGTAGAGATAGTACAAACCCAGTAATGAGTTAAAAATTTTTGCAGTAGACATCTCGAGATGTAAGAACATTAAAAATGATACACTAGCTTTTACTAATGCGCTACCTAGGTCTCAGTTAAGAAATTGTATCTTTATATACACATTTTTAACGTGGTTCGCTTCCTCAAAAAGCTGATCTTCAAATCTTTCTTTCAAAATATTTTCATCAAACTCCAGTAAAGTTTTAAGACTTTACGTAACAGACATTCAATGAAGACGATATTTGACTTGAACCAGTTACATGGTTTCAGAACATATCGTGTGAAATCATTATGCAGTGCTAATGAAATTCGTGCCTCATTCAGTTGGATTTAAAGCCTATTTTCTTTATTGTTTGAACCCATTTATTTTCCATTTGGTTACGCTGTAGATTACTTAACAGTTTTTTCAAAACATACGGGACGGTTAGTAAAAAGCGGGACATTATACGTCCCGTATTTAATTTGTCGGGTCCATGGGTCACTTGGGCTAAATGAGGGACGATCCCGTAAAATAAGATACGTCTGGTCACCTTATTTTAAGCTCTTCTTGGGTTATCAGTCAAAGTGTGTGGTCTTGGGATGTATGAAGGAAACGACTTGAAAGGCGCCATCCATCAGTCGATGGCGTGTGAACATGAAACATTTATGTGATGAGTGTAAACACAAAGAATAAATACCCTCTGGAAGTGAATGACTAAAACAAATGGGATACACTGACGTGGCAATATTGGTATTCCCTGTTCTGCGATAACTTAACTAAATTGTATGTGATCTGGAATTTAGTCGATTTAATATTGATATATTGACTGAGAGAAACTAAAACTTTTTTATCAGTCGACAATTTGTTGCTATACTACCACAGGGCTTGTTCAACTTCTTTTAAATCTGTTCATGCATCCACAAGCACATTTATAGAGTGTCGATTACGGAGCACAATACAGAATTGTAAGATGCGTACTTGCATCGGAAACGCACTCGTATTGCCACTGCATTACCAGTACTGTCTGTATGGAGCAATCGTCGAGTATGAGCTAAATATTCATTAATTTAGAAATTGCTCCCAATTTTCATGATTTGTTTTAAATAAGAAATTTAATTAAAATTATTTTTGCTTATCAAACAATTCTTTCGACTCAGCAATTTCTTTCACGCATCTGACTTGTCATTCTTTTTACCAATCCCGTAAATTATCTGTCATCCCAGGAAGTCGGTTAAGCGCTGTCGATAAGATTCTGCCTAGCATTTTACGTCCATGGAAGATTTATTATGTTAGGTAAGTATTCTGTTGACACCATAGAACAGGTTCAATATTCTCCACTAGACACTCTTTATCCTTACGACCCATTGTTGCTGATTCCTAGTTTTCGTCATTCATCATAAATACCAATTAAGCAGGAAATCCGCTGACAAGGAACCCCTTGGGCGCTAGATCACAAGTTCAGTCACTAGTCACGCTCATCACGCTCATTTAAAAGATCTGAGAGATCTGCGCCGAATCGCCGTTGAGGAGAGGGACAATATGGACCAATAGTCCTTGTGATCTAGTGGACAGTATGTCACGACGAATAGAGGGATGCATCAGTGAAAGAGGTACTGGTACCGGGTATTGGGAGTACTGTTGTATGTCGCAATGTGGTACACAAATTCAGAATATCTAGATTATTGTCGTACAACTTGACAGTTTGTTTCCATGGTCATGATCACCTAGAATTGTGGCTATGCGCCGCTAGGGAGTAGCCGAGCGGTCTAGAGCGCCACGTTGCTGATCGCACGGCCTCCCGCGTCGGGGGCCCGAATCCTCCATCGGGCAGGGATGTTTGTGTTGTCTTTAGTATAAGGTAGTTCATATGTAGTTTGTAAGGTGACCCCGCAGTTAAGTCCCATAAGCTTTACAAACATTTGAATTTTTTTGTGTGTGGATATGCTACACTTTTTGATGTGTTTGTAAGCTGGTACAAAGAGGACAGAGAGTAGGGATAAAATTGATCTATTTCTGACTTGCTTATGGATACAAGAACATATTAAATGTGACTGAAACAGTCGGATGGGTTAATCTCCTGCTTTCCTTCCGCCATATTAGCTAGTGATTTTTTTTCTAAATCTCGCTGTTTGCTGCGTGCCTGAATATCGCCCATTGCGTAAAATCTGAATTCTGCAGTGCAGGACCCTAAATGTTGCACACTCTGATATCTATATTGAAGGTAGTCTTTTGAAGAATGTTTCACACACAAGCCTTTGTTAATACCTTTCTCTTTCTTCGTTTATGTGGGTGACTTTCGTTTATCTAATTTTAAGTGAGTTTTCTGTCTTGTATCTTGACTCTTTCCTTGAATTACTATGATCATTTCCTATGTTTAGATCCTTTATCGTCAATGTAATGGCCACAGTGTGTCATATCAAAATTTAGTTTATTCAAGGAGCGCCTTGGAATGTCATTTCTATCCGTAGGTAATCCTCATTTCTTCTGTTGTAATGTTTGTTGCATGTCACCTAAGGATTTTCTTAAAGACCATACGCTATCCCTTATTTTGATTTCCTATGAGGCTTTGATATAACAATTTTTGACAAGTCTTTGCGGTGTTTATTGTTTATTGTATTCTGCGATTGCTGACTCTTGATCTATGATAATACTGAAGTCGACGTTAATAAGATGTAATCCGCCAAGACTTGTCACTCTGGAAATCGCCACTTACCCTTCTGTGCATGTGAATAATGAAGTACCAATGTCCATTATTGCGTTGGTTGAACTTAGTCTCTGACGTTTTTGTGTGGTAATAGCATAGGTCATAAATATTGAAAACTGTTCCCGATGAACATAAGCTCTATTAATAATTCCGAATTAAGTGTTGAGTGGACGTAGCTCTTAAAGGTAGTCATTATTAAATGCAGTATGTATTTCTATACATTTTTTGTACTTTCAAGGTCAAGTTTTACTCCTTAAGATAACTTTTGCTCCTTTTTTAATAACTACGTTCCCTTCCAGCCGTGATGCATGGCGGCATCATCTTTAAAAATTTTTTATACATTCACGGTCCATTTTCGAGAGATACTTGGGGCAATTTATGCTATTTACAGCACTAAATTACATTTCTGGATAAGAAAGAGATTTAAGCACTCCATTGTTTAATTGTTGGCTCTTTTTTCTTGTCGGTAATATACAAACTGAGTCGTCAGGAAGTACTGAGAGATTCAGTAATTTCTAGTAATCTGATTTCATTGCAAATCGAATCAAGAGATATTAATCTAGTCAAGGGCGAATCACAGTCTTTTTGTGTAGTCGCACCTAAATTTATTTTGTTTAGCTTATCAATAAAGTCCAAGTCATTGAGCTGTCTCATGTTTATAGTAAGCTCATCATAGATACAGTTCAGTCAAGAGACTGGACATATTTAATAGGTCCCAATAGCTCGCCGTGAATGACTTCGAGAAAAGGATGCGACGGTGTTTGCTTGACTTGAAGGAAAGTTCAAATTTGACACATATTATTTTGAACATCGATCTAGTCCTTTTTTTACATAAGTTTCGGTTGTCCGAGCTTTCAATATTTCGAGATTGTCCCAGTTACAACGAACCGTCGAGACTATACTTTTCTGTACTTTTTGTTATGTGATTATTCTTGTGTGATTATATTTAGTTAGGTAATAGACTTTAGATGTTCATTCAGTTTAAGGTGGGATTGGAACCATGCCATTTCTTACGATCCATGACATGGTACAATGATGACGTGTAGATTAAAATGAAAAGTGAAAAAACACTACTTTTTCATTAGTATCTTAACAGGGAAAAAATGGTAATGGCAGATCATTCTTACCTGAACAGTATCAATGTGTATAAAGGCACAAATGTGGTCTTCGTGAATGGTATTTGAGAGACATTTTTGCGAAAAGTTGCATGAGTTATAAGACTGCCTTTGCGGTTGTAGTGTGATGGACAGATGTTACACCTATCTGTTATTTGGTACAAAAAAAAATTTTGAAATAAGAAAGGCTACTATGATTTAAATCGTATTAAACTGTAGAGAAGAAACATGTTTAGTCTTTCTACTTTTCAATATACAAGAGATTTATTGCATTCACTGCCAGAATTAACGTTACTTTCACTTCTCATCGAAGGGTAGAAACAGAAATGCATAATGAGAAAGTAAGGAAGGATAACGAAGTATTGAACCGAGTACATAATGCAGTTTGGTGTTTAGCGAAACAGGAGCAATAGTTTCGAGGCTACAAGGAAAATTCAGAAGGTGAAAAAACGGAAGTTAAGGAATTTCTCCTTGAAACTACCGAGCACGTTTCTCCTGTGAAAGAACATTTAGCAGCGTCTAAGATTTTTCGCCACATTTCGGCAAACATTGAAACCGATTAAATAACTGCAGTAGTTGATGTGTTCAGAGATGAAAACAGTACCAGTAATGAAATTAAGATTGAGGTTTTTCAATCTTTACGTAAAAATCATAATTTCTACATACATTTTCAATTCGCTTTAACTCAGAGAGAGAGAGAGAGAGAGAGAGAGAGAGAGAGAGAGAGAGAGAGAGAGAGAGAGAAAGGGGGAGGGGGATAGACAGAGAAAGAGGGGGGGGGAGGGAAAATGTATCGATTTCCTTACAATAATGTTTGTTTGTTGAACTAATGAATAGTTCATATCACTCAGCCAACAGTTACAATGAATTTCGTAGTCTAACGTAGTCGTACTGTAGATAGAAGATTAAATTTAAGAATAATAACCGCGTTTCCCAGTATTACAAGACTTCGATACCTATTCAGATTTGGATTTTTTTATTCACTTTATTGTATTTATATGTCTTGGGACATTTACTTGATCCACATTATTCAATTATAGTTTAGCAGGTCGAATAAGTTTTCTCCAATCGCCATTTTGTAGGTTCAATTGTGGAGCAAACTGTTTCGTCTTTAATCCACTAAATTGCGGTCGTACAACTGCGCAAACCCAATTTCGTTGAGTAATATTTGGGCCGCGTATCGTCCGGCCTCTTGACTACCGACAAGGATCCAGGCACGGCCCTATATGCCCCATTGCGGCGGTACTGCGCATCCTGGTCACAGATGCTCGTTGGCGGCAAAGAGATACGCTTTGCACGTGGGCCACTATGGTGGAAGGAATCAGCAATTCGATTCTCTTATCGCTGTGTGTTCTGGGTTGGCAACACATTGACGACTTCTCTGTAATTTTGTTACACGAAGTACAGGATTCCATTCCTTGACCAATTTAAAACCTTTATCTCCGTTTATTAACTTGTCAGCGAATCTCATTCTTACTGCTCCCTTGAAAATCAACCCAAGAATAAAGGGATGGAGGTTAAAATCTTTACAACACTGTCATTTATTGAATCACCACTATCGAAATAATGTTCTGCAACAGCTGAGCCGCGGCGGAGCGGCCGAGCGCATTGAGGCGCTGTGCTACGATGCGCGAGGCTGTTCCCCGTCGGGGTTTCGCACTCCCCCTTGGGCATGGCTGTTTTTGCCGTGTTTAGTATAAGCTAGTTCATAAGTAGTTTGTAAGTTTAGGGACTGATGAGCCCGTAGTTGAGTCCCATAAGCTCTACAAACATTTGAACATCTTGCAACAGCTGACTTGTCTGACTGTAGTACTCGAATATATCGTTGGTGCTCATCACATCTCTCGTGCGTGTTGTCTGTCCTATGTATGAATTTTCACAGTTTCTGCATGGAATCTTATACACAAGACTTGCGAAGCAACAAATCATCCTTAACAGATCTGAGTATGGCTGCAATCTTCATAGGAGGACAGACCACCTTAAGTAGATGTTTTACTAGAAAGCGACTTATCTTTGAGGAAAGAGTACCAACGCAAGAATGCCCTTAATCTGAAGATATTACTTTCTTCTTCTTCTTCTTCTAGGTCACGTACTTGCATTCTTGCATTCACATCAAATGCTCTGTGAATTTGTTGCTGATAAAATGTTCAGATCTGTGGAATCAAACTACTGTGGTCATCGGTTACTAACTACTTAGACTAATCTATCGTAAGGAAAACACAAAACCATCCCCTAAGGACGACTCGAACCTCCGGTGGGAGGGGTCGTGCAGTACCTGACATGGCGCCTAGAACCGCACGGCTATTCCCACGCAGCTGGAAATATCAATTCGCTTTAAAGATGCTTTTTAGTTGTTGGGCGCCTCTCGCAAGTTATCAGATATACTGCGTGCTCTGTGCACCGATGTTTTAACGACCCATACGGTTTGTGAGAGTTATGGCAGCTGCTGAGCGCAGTGGAGTAGCCGAGCATTCCAAGGCACCTAGCTGCGGAGCCCGCCACTGCTCGCCGTCGGAGGTTCGAGTCCTTCCTCGGGCATGGGTGTATTTTGCTGTCCATAGCATAAGTTAGTTTAAGTAGTTTGTAAGTCTAGAGACTGATGACCAGCATAGTTAAGTCCCATATATTTACAAACAGTTGCAGCTCCTGACAGGTAAATACCGATTCGTATGCGTCGGTTTGCCATATACTGCATGCCTTAATGTGCCATTAGTTTTATGTTGTACTTTGACTGAAAAAACTGACATATTGTAGGAACGGCGAACCAGTGACTACGTATTATTGGCAGAACACTTAGAAGATGGAACAGTTCTGTTAAAGAAACTTCCAACACTGCACTTGTGCGTCCTATTTTGGAGTATTGCTGCCGGCCGCGGTGGCCGAGGGGACTGAGGCGCTCCAGTCACGGTCTGCACGGCCACTACGGTCGGGGTTCGAATCCCCCTCGGGCATGGATATTTGTGCCGTCCTTAGTCTTAGCTAGTTCATAAGTAGTTTGTAAGCTTAGGGACTAATGACCCCATAGTTAAGTCCCATACGTTCTACAAACATTTTGGAGTATTGCTGCGCATTGTAGGATCCACACCAGGTGGGAATGACGGATAATTTAGAGAAATTTCAGAGAAGGCAGCTCGTTTTGTATTATCACGATATAGGGGAGAGAGTGCCACGGAAATGAACTATTTGGGGGTGGAAATCATTAAAAGAAAGGCTTACCTGTTGCGACTTGGTCTATTTGCGAAATTTCTTTCACCAACTTTCTCTTAATAATGCGAACAAATATTCGTAGCATCCACCTACATAGGGAGACATGATCTCATAACAAAATAAGAGAAATCAGATCGAAAACAGAAATATTTTGGTGTTCCTTTTTCCCGCGAGCTATTAGAGAATGGAATTATAGAGAATTATCTTGAAAATGGTTCGATGAACCCTCTGCCATGCACTTCAGTGTGACTTCCAGAGTATCCATGTATATGTAGATGCAGACATATAAGTAATTGTATATATACGGCCAACTGTCCATTGACAGTCTATTTCGGATTCACAAATATACTCGATCCAAAAAAAAATTTTGATCTCTAAGAGACACAAGTGCTGCGGTTATCAGTTCCTATGCTTTAGAACTACTTAAATTAACTTATGGTAAGGACAATACACACGGACATGGCTGAGGGGACTCGAAACTCCGACGGTCAGCAACTGCGCACTCCGCAGCTAGGTTGCTTCGAGCGCTCAGCCATTCTATTGCGGCACACTCATTCTCTTGTGCGAATACAGTTAGTCTGCGTTTAGAGCCCGCGGTTCCTCCGCTGCGGGGCAACCGCTGTGATTTTGCGTAGGCTCCGCTCGTCATTCACACAACAGGTGGTTCAGCCGCAATGACCTTGAGCACCCTGTTCCCACTTCGCGGCCACCGAACAGCCCTATTAGCCGCAGTGTAAGCGGTTTGGAAGTGCTGCCGCCGGTATTTTGACGCTGCAAAAGAAAAGCAGAGGGGGCGCCGCTAAACAGCTCCCACGCTGCCTTATGAGAAACTGCGCACAGCCAAACCGCCGCGATTCCTCCGCCGCGGAGCAACCGCGGGTTATAAACACAGCCTTAGGCTATGAGCACGAGCAAGTATTAGGCAAGGAGCTATACCACAGAAGTGTGCGATGTGTTGAAAATCTGAGCAGGAATGACAGCGTGCCTGAATGTTGATTAGTTAAGGTGACCGCTGCTTGAAGAGGGAGACGGTGTTCGAATCCCAGTCCAGCACAAATTATTTCATTACTCTGGAACGGTCGAGATGTTTGAATATTTCGAATTAGTAAATTAACGGCTGTTAATATTAATCAATGATGTCTGTTTCTCGGAATTGTTAGAAAGGTCAGACCCCATATCTATAATTCAGAACTTGGGTTGGAAATTAATCAAAATACACGCTTCTCAAAATGAAATATTACTTTCTGTAAATATTATAAAATTTTTATTCATTATCGATGTAATATGTGTTAGGTCATACTTTGGATGGGATACGGATGTGGATTATAAGTCTGAAAATAAATTATTACATTAAGTCCTAATGTAACTGTTTAAAAGAAATTTTTACATATGTTTCGTCAGTTTATGGTACTTGGGAAACATTGATTGTCCGTGAATATTTCAGCCAGTTAACGTGCGAAATTTTGGGATGGTAATATATTCTAATGTGCTACAACTGTTGGATTAATACGATTGGTCACTGAATGAATGGCGCGATGGTGCAATGTATAACTGCAAGCTGAAGACTATAGTAGATTTCAGCCCATCAGAGGAAGAGATTGGAAAGGAGGCTTTGTCTAGTCTAGAAAAGGATTATGAGCTCAGCTAACATCAGGAGAGGTCACTAGAATATACGCTCTGAAGAGTTTCGTCAAAGTGGAGTAAGTTTGAGGTTCGCAGTGTGTTGATAAATTTTAACTGATATGGTAATGTAAATCTCCGGAATTTTTATACGAACTGTGGTTTGAGAACATTGAAATACTTGTGGCATGATGTGTACTTCGTTACCACAAACAGAACATTCGAAGTGAGCGGTTTAAATTATACATATATCGAAAAAAGTATTGTATTACGACGATTCTAAGGGTTCATGACCCTCACATAAAAATTAAATAGACATACAAAAGCAGCATTTCAGTTCCCTTTATTGCTTGTGAAATCAGAAATTGACATGTTGTACGGCAATAATCTAGATATTCTGAATTTGTGTTCCAGACTGCAGCATACATAATACCAGGAAACACGTCCTCTTGCACTGATACTCTGTCCTCCAGATCATCAAGAGACTGTTGGTCCACATTGTCTTACACATAATAGGCGATTTGGCATCTATGGACAAATTAAGGAATTGTGTTATTGATTAAATGTATACGTTCAACGTCAGTTTCGGGAGATCTTGGAACCAAGGTTATGCAACACCTGTTGTGATGCGTGTATTCGATCAGCGATGGACCGTGCGTAAAAATTGTCCTGATGAGAGGTCAAATTTATTTTAAACTAGTTACTACTGTGACTGTGGTTGAGAGTTGTGAACAGTGCTGTAGTAACACATGCTTGGCAGAAATGTCTATAATCGTTATGTGTAGCTAGTATTAATCACTGTATTTTAAAGAAAGTAACTCGCACCGAAAACTGCCAGTTGAATAAACTAGTTGAGAACTTGAGATATGTGTATTGCGGTTAGTTCTCTATACAGCTTTTCTAATCGAAAAACATTATCTTTCTTGGATTGCTGGTGCGGCCTGTTGAAATAAGACTGTGGACACTATAAACCGTAGGTAGGCGTAGACCGCTGCGTCGCACGCCGCCTTCATCGAGAAATAGTGACCGGACACAAACGGCTAAACGGTGGCTTTTATTGGCAGTTAATTCAGCAAGTTTCTGAAGTTAATCAGGCGCGTGACCAACTTCAACTCCAGGGAAATTTTGTGCCAGCAGGAGTCCATCTCAGTCTGCGAGAGGCGGAGCGATGAAATAACATCAACTGAAACTTTCCTGTTTTCATGAACAAACATGTGAAAATTTAAATGAACTCCTTCCTTACAGAGAATTTTTATGACAGATCCGGTTAACATGTCAGCCGTAACACGGTGTAAACGCTAACGAGATTCAGGGCATGCAGTTTAAAAAACACATCCAGTGAAAACTGGTCTGCTGTTTATGGACTGTAATTATTGTTTTAATGTTCTGGTTCTTCATTCATTGCCATTCACCCTGTTACTTTCCAATGCAGTTTCTGAACTGCGATCAAACAATTTAACCCTGTGCTAAATGTTACTGTTCGACACCAATCTTGTGACACGGAGCACATTCCAGAGATGGCAGAGTAGAGGTCTTGTGTAGGAAGTGGTCCAATAATTATGTCGAATAGTCAATCGGAATATGGCTACTGATTCTCTTCTTGGTCGATCAGGTACTGCAGAGTTGTCCGTTCGGTTTTGGCAGATCTTTCCCTCACATGATACTAGAAAAGGCTTATCAATGAGTTCGTAGGAGAAAGCTATTGTCAGTTCTACAAGATTATGAACTAGATGGCAAACTCCTGCAGACAATTAAAGGTCTTGACGTAGATAGTCACGCAGCAGTCAGAGTTGATTACAAATTGAGTTAATGGTCCATGGTAGTATCAGAGGTAACACTAAGCTGTAACCTGTCACCACTGTTTGTCATTTATGGATCATAATTAGAAAACGAAAGACTGGCAGGGTGAGATTAAAATAGATGAAAACAAAATTATCAGTCTCCCATAGGCGGACTACTTAGTCGTAATGGTAGATTCGATTGAAAGCTTACAATATATTTATCTCTTTCAGAGATATAAGAGTTATGGTATGAAGATTAGCATTACCACAATGAAAATAATGTATGTCGGAGAGTTATTTAAACAGACTGAGTGCCAAACAGGAGAAACAAATTTGATCAAGTAGACAGTTTCTAGTTCTTAGAATTTATTTCCCTACAGAATGGCAATATAATGTAAGAAGTGGAATCAAAGCGTAGTGGTGAGCGCTCAGCTACAAACTACTCTTTTGCAATTAGGAAGTGAGTACCAACACTACTTTAACAGTGCAACGTTCCATCTTTTGATCAACTTTTTGTTTCGGAGTGAAAGCTATGTGAATGCAGGTTACCTTATTAAAAAACTTGAGGTTGCAGATACTAATAGATAACAATGACAGGAGGGTGTCCATAATGAGGAAATCATAGAAAACGAGGAATGAACACGATAGATGACATTGTGGGGTCATACATACATACACTGTAGGAAAAATAAGTTAAGGTGAAGGACACCTGTACAGTGCCAATTATAAGATACGGATTGATACACAATTATACACCGACGGAAATTAAAGCAATACGTATAGGAAGAGGAAGGTGCAGTTGTGAAAGGTATAGAGACGCCACACAGAGAGGCAAAATAAATAAATAGTTTAGAAGTTAAAAATCTTTACACTGTGATAAGAAGTATGTACATAATTTATATTTTTGAAAGGACAGAATTTATACGGTTTTTTCTTTGGTGAGGAATTTTGAGAAGGTACGTGACATTTTGTAAAATAATAAGCTATATCCCGGTTCCCCATCTTTTTTCTAGTGTCACCCATATTCTATTTGAAAACAAATTCGCGACTCAGTATAAATCTATGGCAGACACACATAACAGAACACACAATTGTTCAAATGACCACTGTTTTCTCCAATACAGAATTTGCTTTATACGAATTAAATTATAAGATCGGCGATATCTTTTAAAATTATTAACTCGTGGTATTAATAACACTTTCCATATCTAGATTAGAGCTTGTTGGTTTTAGACGTAAAACGGTTTCTTCGCAGTTTAATCTTATACTTATTTAAAAAAGATCTCGAAAATGGACGCTCGCTACGAATCCCATTAACTCTTTCAAACCCGTATTTGCAAGCATTCTATATTATTCCTTTTCTGACTTAAAATGACATTGCTTGAGTATTTAAAGAAAGTGTTCAAAGAATAATCACATGATAGTTGCGTCAGGGGGTCTTTCTCAGATACTGATAGTTTTAGTTTTTTAAGGTTGTTCAAAGGTTTGTAAAGCTTATGGGACTTATATGCGGGTTCATCAGTTCCTAAACTTGTAAACTACTTATGAACTAACTTATACTAAAGACAAACATCCATGCCCGAGCGAGTATTCGAATCTCCGATACGGAGGGCCGCGCGATCCACAACGTGGCGCTTCAGACAGCAGGATGGCGTTAGTGTGAAGATCATCATCAATTAAATTTTAAAAGTTGATGTCCTTACTGAAATCTACACATTTTGCTTTTCTATCATGTTCGTATATATTACAAATTTTATTTTCATCTTTTAAAATTTTATGTAACGTATTGATAGGGTTATATCACATTCATAAAAGGAAGTGAAGGACTGACAACTTCTGAAAGTAGGACTTGAAGACTGTTTGCAGAACATGTTGCGTTGCTCATATAGTTCATTACTGATCTTTGAGAATCTGCCACCAGATAACTCCACGTCGTTAAAGCGTGTCAACAGAAGTCAAACAAGAGAAAAGTTACTTGCAGCTCTTGAGACATTCAATTTAATTCTTTATTTCTACAAACGCAAGACATATTTACGTAAGGAGAAAGTTCATTTATTTGTGCCACATCTAATGAGGAGATGGCATTAGTGCTGGTGATGGTACTCCAGAGTCAAACTGCAGTTGTTCTCAGAATAAAAGTCAGGAATCCATGAACAACGGCAAGAAATTGCTGTGTGCTATATCATTCGAAGAAACTGACGAAAGTTTGTTCGGTATGTAGATTATAGTGCAGAACGTTTTGATAATAAACTTACTCTTGAGTATGAGGCACTAACATTTATGAGAAATGTTCTTAATATTGCATGGACATATCTAATTCGTTACCTGTTAGGCCATAAACTAAGTGTTTTAGAAAAACCAAATCTACAAATTGAGGCTCTACAGTTTTATTTTGATTTGGTTCTGACGTTATATCAAGTAACGTCTGGTGAAATCCTATAAATACTGCAAGAGTAGGAAAGCTAAGTGCTTCATTATCTGGTTTGAACAAGAATTTTTTTTGTTACACACCAGTAGTGTAATGATAACACGAGCCCATTTCTTTACCCGTGTCAAATGTTTAATTTTGTTAGTAATATGCCGCTGCTGATTAGCCGTGCGCAGTGCGGCGCCGTGCTGCGGTGCTCGCGGCCATTCGCCGTCGGGGATTCGAGCCCCCCCCCCCCCCCCTAGGGTTTCGGTGTTTGTGTTGTTCTTACGTTCGTTTACCTTAGTTTAAGTAATCTGTAAGCTGCGGACTAATAACCAAGCAGTTAAGTCCGATAGCTTTACAAACATTTAATTTTGTTCGTAATACCATAGCTGTTAAGGGTACAATTTCTACGTGAACATAAATTCTACTACATGGAATAATGTACTGAAATTGCACGACTTTCAGAGTGTGGACACTTCATCTTGCCCCAAAAGTAACGTTGTAGCATGTTTAGTGATATCACCATCAAATGAATGCCGGAAGTGCTGCGTAGACATTGGGTAATAGTGTAGCTAATGCTCTTGCTAAGTAGTTACAGTTCCGAGAATTTTATAAACAGATAATCAAGTTCATATCAAAACTATGTTTTCGATTGCTTTAATCTGTTGTTCAAAGGGTATAAAGTACCTCTCACCACTGACAGCTAGCCATATTTTGTCTTTTGTTGGATGAAGATGGGCTACAAATGAATGATACTGCAAAGTGTAGGCGACAAGAGAAGCTTGTGGAGACTGACTTAAAAAAGAGTAAAACTTACAAGCAATCTAATGAGACATGAAGGACTCTGAACATAATCGTATCAGGCAAAAAGACCAAGAGGAAGACCACACTTGAAGTATTTGGAACGAATCATGACAATTGTCTGATGCAAGACCTATGGATAAATTAAGAGAAAAGTAGAAAGACGTACGTAATGGAGGGCTTCTGCCATCATGACTGTTGCGAACAAATCCGTGGATTGACCACTGCAGAAGAAGGCTGAAGCTGAAAAATATATTAAGGCATTAAGACTGGATGTAAATGACCTCTTATATACAAACCAGAATTATGATAGCTTGGTTTTATTATGTCGATTCAAACTCCAGGAATATTATGTCAGTCTGATAAGCAGTTACACTTTAAAACCTAAGTTCGTACTGACAAGAGTTTTTAACCGCCCTCCTTGCCATATTTCTCAATTCAGGCAGAAGATATAGTCGTGGAAAGCTCTACCGGTACTCAGTTCAAAGCTGCCTATTTTAATCATTTGTATGAGAAAGAATCATTCAAATGTTTCGCTCATTGCTGGCTGTCTAAAAATTTGCCATTAAATTTACACAAGAGTTATGGTTAGAATTTGCCAGTGGTTTCTTGAATAATAATTTTAAACTTTTAGTACAAAGTAATGACATAGGTAGAAATTTTGAGATGCTTTCGAAATGAATAGTTTAAAACGGAGAAAAAATTTGAATTAAAACTGGTTTGAATTTAGGGGATGAAAGAAACAGTTGGTTTCGCTACATGTGATAAGATGTATTTCACATTGTACGTTTCTTTTTTTATGCCTATTTGCGTAGTCACGAGGAATACGTATTGTTTAGATGTTTATAATAAACATTTAATAGAGGAGCCGTGCGAATACTTCGCACCGTTAGTGGAATGACAAAAAAGTTGGGGAAAAATTGAAGTAAAGTTGAATGTTCAAGTATAGCTTTCTTTAGAATCAATCAATGAAAGTGTTTAAAAGCGCAAATGAAAGAGCTTGATCCGCCGAGTGTTAATAGGTCAAAAAGAACTGGGCACCTTAATCAGAACCGAAGATATCGTAAAACAAACCAGTTAAAATAGTCAATGGAAGGCCAGAATGATACCGTGTTTGAATAAAAATAAAGGATGGAGAGACTTAGGTTAATTATGATACTTGATGACAAATCTGCGAATGCATATCTTTTGTATAAAGTAAAAATGAAGGAAATCGGTCGAATAGAATGGCCTGACCAACTGACTTTAGTTTATAGGAAGGATATCCCCATAAGAAATGTACAGAAGTAAATCTCGTTTGAGTGTAGAAAAAGTTGAGAGTTATGTAAATTCTGATATTTGATGACAGATCTGTGGATGAATATCTTCAGTTAAAAAAAATTAAGGAAATCGGCCGGGTAGTTTGGTCTGGCCGATTGATTTTAGTTTTCATAGATTCTTTTAATATATAAGACGTGACTACAGTGCCACAACATTCATATTTTGTACTGATCACAACAAGTGTCCTGAATGGAGTACGCATATCATAGTTAGTAATACTGAAATATGTATGGCGAATATAATGCTAACTTCATTGTTAAAGGAACAAGAACTAATTGGTCAGTACTAGCTGTTTTTAAACAGGTTACATTTAATGTAGTAAAGTCAACAGGAAATCCTTTGAGAAATACTGGAAGTAAAATCAGGAGGCCGAATGCTTCCTTGAAACCCCACGATATTTTATCAACAGGCTTGTGTTTGTGATGCAAACACGCAAAGTGTATAGCCACAGCAATGTTTGTTCTACCTGTTAGTGTCTACCCAAACATTATGGCAGATGTGCATACCACGATCGAACAAACTCAGTCAAAGTAGTAACGGCTATGGCAGAATAATGTCCCTGTCACACAGACACAAGCTCAATTTAGTCTAAACAATGTAATTTGAAAACTGAATGTAATCTTCTGTGAATATTATTTTCATTATTCCTGATTTAATGTTCAGATTTTAGTCTGCATGAGGCGAGAGTTAAAAGCAAAATCACAAATGAAAGTTATGCCTAGTAATAAAATATACGATATTTCGGGATTGTTTATTTTTGCCGAGCAAATCCTTCATATAGAAAAAGGAAATTCGTAAAATATAATTTTCTAGTTTATGCTACTGAGGAAATCAGAAACGGACATGAATGTTTGTCATTTAAGAAGTGGGCTATTTTTTTATTAATAGCTTTGTTATATTTACTCATTTAATAATTGTTCTCCCAACATTTTGTGAGTTTTTCCAATGTGAAGGCGCAGATTAACGCGGTTGTGAACTGCAAGCATATTGACTTCAATGTATTTTAGCCAAGGAGTATACAATTCCTTTAGGTATGTATTGAGGGCTAGAGAATTTCTGCGATTTAGGGAGGCTTATGATTTACGTCGGTATGACGATAGAGCGAGCCTGTGTAGTTAATAAAAAGTTAATGGTGGCAAGGGATTCGCATCTGACTACAATAAAATAGAGACAACGGAATCTAATATGTAAATAAAGGAATGGAGCTGTCCCAATTCAAATTCAGTGAAGGAATTGGACACAATAGTGCTCATCAAAAAATTAACTCCCCCTATCCAAAATATTATAAACTAACTGAACTAATGAGTGGGTCTTTAAATGAGACTTTAATGTAAAGAGAACATAATACGTTTTTATTACCTTTAGAGCAACATGAATATAAAGGAGGACTGAACAATATTCTTTTTAACATGAAAGTGTCGTGTGAAAAACCTGTAAATAGCAAAATGGGGCTATGAGGCTGACGCGAAGCGTTCACGTTCGGCAATCGAACTTGCTCTACCGAGTAACGAGAGATGTTCCGACGGTATACTGCCTGAACATGCATTTGTCTGGTATAAGGCAATGAAACGTGGTCGTAAGGCTGTAATTACGAGCCGTGGCTGCTGATACGTTACCGAAGTCACTTCTCGAAGTCTCGGCAGCACGTCGTCGTCGCTGCTATCGTGGATTACTCTCGTGCCGTGATGATCGTTGCGCGGCACCAAGAATTGAAACCGACAAGCACTCTTCGCGGGGAATGTCAAGTTACAGATCGTCAGAGCTGAATAATTTGAGAGTAGCACTCTCCTCTCTGCAGTTATATCACAGGTAAATTTGGCTCACTTGTGAGACAAGAAGTTTCTTCACAACAACAAGCAGTGGGCTGCCATAGGGAAGAGGAAACAAACGTTCACACGTTTTGAGATTAAAGGAGCGAATGAAGAAATACTATGTTGCAGATGCAATAGATCACTGACTCTCTCTAAAATCAAATTACTGTACTAGCTTCACCACTCACGGGGATGATCATTAGCTATCAAATCACCGATTGGTTTCCATTATGGACACCAGCAAGAACACTTCGACAGCACGACTTGAATCCCCAGAGGTGAAGACAAGAACTCCCTGAAAATCTAACCCCCGCATTTGGAGCGACCAGTCGCAGGGTTGGCGCCAAAATACCGGCCAATCCCGACTCGCAAACGCGTTCCCTCCTGGTTCAAAAAAGGTTCAAATGTTTCTGAAGCTTAAGGGACTTAACTGCGGGGTCATCAGTCCCTAAACTTACAAACTACTTATGAAATAACTTATACTAAAGACAGGACAAACATCCATGCCCGATGGGGGGATTCGAACCCCCGACGGGAAACGGCCACACGCTTCGGACCATACCGCTTCAATGCGCTTGGCCACTCCGCCACTGCTCCGTCGTGGTTCGCGCAGATTGATGCAAATTCTATGCCGTTTTCGGTGAATGAAACTTTTCCGTCACACTAAGCCCCCGAAGCGAGCTTTCACGCCTACATTTCCTACAGATGTAAAAATATCTGCAAACGGCTTTTAATCAAATTGCGTGGTTATGGTAAATCGCCCCAAATTTGCGATTGGATAGGGGATTTCCTGTCAGAGAGGACACAGTTCGTAATAATCGAGGTTATGGCATCAACTAAAACAGAAGTGATATCAGGCGTTCCACAGGGTACTGTTATTGGTCCTCTGCTGTTCCTTATTTACATAAACGATTTAGGGGGAAATCTAAGTAGCTCTCTTAGGTTGTTTGCAGATGACGCCGTCATTTACCGTCTAGTAGTATCATCTGAAGATCAAAACCAACTGCAGAACGAGCTGAATAAAATATCATTATGTGTAAACATTGGCAACTGAGTCTAAATAATGAGAAGTGTGAAGTCATCCACATGAGTACGAAAAGAAATCCGTTAAACTTTGTTTACAAGATAAATCAGTTAAAAGGGAAGGCCATAAACTCCACTAAATACCTAGGAATTACTATGACTTCAGACTTAAACTAAGCCTGCCGCGGTGGCCGAGGGGATTGAGGCGTTGCAGTCACGGTCTGCACGGCCACTACGGTCGGGGGTTCGAATCCCCCTCGGACATGGATATTTGTGTCGTTCTTAGGATTAGCTAGTTCATAAGTAGTTTGTAAGTTTAGGGACTGATGTCCCCGTAGTTAAGTCCCATAAGCTATACAAACATTTGAAGATTTTTGAACTTAAACTAGAAAGAACACGTAGATAATTTCGTGGGAAAGGCGAACCAGAGACTGCGTTTTATTGGCAGAACCCTTAAAACATGCAACAGAACTACAAAAGAAACTGCATGCACTACGCTTGTCCGTCCATTTTTGGAGTATTGCTGCCCAGTGTGGGATCCCTATCAGGTGGGTTTCACGGAGGACATCGAAAGAGTCCAAAGAAGGGCAGCTCGATTCGTATTGTCACGATACAGGGGAGACAGCGTTACGCTGCGTCGTGGGCTACTTACGAAACTCCAATCGCTAACATTCTCCTCCGAATGCGAAGATATGTTGACTCCCACTTACATAGGTAGAAATGATCATCAGAATAAAATACGAGAAATCAGAGCTCGAATGGAGAGATTCAGGTGTTCTTTCATCCCGCGCGCTATTCGAGAATGGAATGGGAGATAAATAGTATAACTGTGGTTCGATGAACCCTCTGTCAGGCACGTAAATGTGATTTGCAGAGTATCCCATGTAGATGTAGATGTATACTGCCCAAGATCTGAAGGGTACCTTCGGCGGTTTCCGAGAAATGGTAACCTTTTCAAGGCCAATCATCCTATTCTAACTGGACTCCGGCAAGCAATCTATGGCCGCACCTGGCGTTAAAGGACTCGACCTGTCACTCATCCCCAGACGCGGAACCTCTCCATAGGCCGCTGCTCACAATTGGGGCCGGGGGGGGGGGGGTTCTGGAGGCATACCATTGCTCGCCAATAATGAACATTGGGTGGTCAGAGTGCACGCTGCTTGTTTCAGAGTCCCTCCTCGTACCAAGAACGCTTTCACCGGCTGTAGGTTAAGCTATGCCGACACTGCCTGTACATGTCCCCGTTCCGCTAGCGAGCTATGTTTAGAGAAGAGAACGTTGCGTTGCCGACAATTAGAGATGGGAAAACTGAAACATCTGACGGTTTCGAAACGAATGAAACCGTACCTTCTGTGGTTTCGAAACCATGAAACCATGAAGCAATGTATGTTTTGTCATGAAATCTTCGTTCTAGGAGGGCAATATTTTTCACTATGGACAAGGGTACATACAAAAACCTGTCAACCATAGAGTATATATTTACTTCTTGGTCTGTACGGAACATGTTGATAAAGATTTTCTCCCGTGTTGTTGATGTTGCCAACATAGTCACACGAGGCCGCCGGTATGGTAGGTAAAAGTTTACCCCGTTAGGAACTCACAAACTGCAATACTGTACGCTTATTACAGTGATGGATCATTAAATGCTACTTTCTATGCATACTAAATAAATTATAGGGAATAAAGGGCACACTAAATAATCACAAGTAATGCTATGCAATTACAAAAATAATAAAGAGGCAAGTTCACCACTTGACCATTACACCACCGCCGCAATTCTTTTAACATGAATGTCGAAAAATTGTAACGACAGTAGGCCTAGGTAACTTCGTTTTTGGTCATAAGAAATCAACTCTTAAACACGAGATTAAATATGCGATCTACCCTTGTTAGTATAAAAAATGTCATTTCAGGCTTCATGTTGTATCTTATTTTAAAGAATGTAGTTTCACTCGTGTGTTTTTAATATGGTAGATAAACCTAGAATTTAACTGGTCATTTCAATGCAAATAGTGAACGTTGTTTTATTGTTCTTTTACATTTATAAAGCAGACATTGTCATTTCGAAATACAGCAGTCTCTTGCAAACGATTTGATATCAGTAATCATAAACTGCAGACTCAAGAGTGTCAACTACTATTTGACACCCTCTAAATGGTTTATATACCAGTAAGTTATATGTGTATCTGTGTGGAGCTTCAGTAACATGAAACACCACATTTCGATATCATTAGTCTGTCCGCCTTCTGCATTAGTGGTTAAAAAAACCGGTGTTGTGAAACCGACACGAAACCGTGAAACCGACACGAAACCGTGAAACCGACAGGAAGAAACGGTTTCAGTGTATCGACAATCGACCGCGAATGTGATCCGAAACAGAACGGAATGAAACCGCATGGTTTCGAAACCGTGAAAGATGCCGGTTTTGAAACACTGAAACTGTTGTGTGTATCGAAACCTGGTTTCGAAACCATGAAACCGTAGCCAACTCTACCGACCATGGACAGTCTACTCACACCAAAGCTTCCCCGACACCAAATTCTAGCTAACTACTACTGTACACTTCATGACATCTCTCAAAATAAGTTTTGAGCTTCTTCATCATCTTTAACTAGAAAGCCGTTAAGTGTAATATCAGAAAATTTTATTTCAGGTCATCAACAGAAAAATCAGAATTTACATTAATTTAATCTGGGTAAAAAAAACAGTCTTGGCTGCATAAAATTGATGTTTTATTTATTTAAACAGGACGCGTTTCGCCTCTTCTGGGCCTCATCAAAAGTTGAAAAGTGTGTGTGTGTGTGGGGGGGGGGGGGGAGATTTACAAACTTGTTTAAAACACAAATAAAATGAGTTAAATCTTTCCTAAGCAAGAAATATTACAATAAGAAGGGTGCAGACTGAAAAAACTGCAGGTCACTTGACCACTTTTACGTTTTGACGTGGGGGGATGAAAATTGAACTAATAAAATACCGCTAAAGGTCATAGCTTAATAAATAAAAATGCTTAACTCTGAAGTTGCAGAGCGTCAATAAAAATAGATTTAACTGTTGCTCAATAATGGGTCAACGAAGTCAAAGGTAAAACTGAGCTCAGCCGCTCGAAGCTTTGTCTACTCACGTAGAGCCGACCCCTGGCGCAACCATGGACTGCTTCCGCGCTCGTGTCTTGCTAGTAACTGTTCAAACTTACGCACCTTCGATGGCGAATTGGCATTTGTCCTTTCACTAAGGGACAGACCACCTGTTAAGTAGTCCTGGGGATTGAGGGATGGATGCTTTTGCAGCTTCGTGGATGGTTACTGTAACATGATCCACCCACTCACCGACGCTAACATAATGTTGAAAATCAGCAAGGGAACTACAATATGCCCAGTCTGCCTACCGAAGCATCAAATTTGATGAATGTCTGACGCGAAACAATTTGTTTTGCTAGTGAATCCAGATGGGTAATGGTCGCTGCCGTGGGGGTCATTAACCACTTCCCATTGAGTAATGGGACTGGGGAGTTAAGTGAGAGATCGATTGCAGAGACCGACCATGTGACAGTGCAGAAATATGTGCTCTGGCTGGTATTAAGCAAGAATGGACAGGAGCCGCCCCTCAACTTCTCTGCTCTTAGGGCAGGTAGTTGTAAAAGCTCAAAGCACGTTGTGTCCATTAAAATCTCAAAATATGTTGAATGATCGGGGGAGCTTTGTAATTTGGGTCACGGAGAGCCTCTACATCGAGTGCATTATGCAGGAGCAAATAGAGAGGACAGCCGATAACTGAGCCGTGCTGGCTCGATTTGCTTGTATTGGCGCCAGTTACCCGTCGCGCACATTCGATATTCCTTCTTACTTCACCGCGGGTGGCGCGGCGTTCCTGGTTTCGCTTGTCATTTGTTTCGCGAATGGCGCTAGTGGCCGCGGTCACCGTGTATATTTGAGGGCCCGCGCGCAAGAAGGAAAGGAAGGAAGGTGTCCCATCGACAGCTTGGTCATTAGAGACGGAGCTAACGCTCGGAGTTTTGGGTAAGGACGGAGAAGGAAATCGGACGTGCCCTTTTGAAAGGAGCCATCCCGGCATTTGCCTGGAGTGATTTAGGGAAATCACGGAAAACCTAAACCTGGACGGCTGGCGGTGGATGTGAACTACCGCCCTCCGGAATAAGAGTCCAATGCGTTACCACTGCGCCACCTCGCTCGGTCCCGCGCGCAAGACTCGGCGACTTGACGTGTGGAGTGTGGAGTGTGGAGTGGGCAGCTCTGGCCGGCGAACCAACAGCGAGTGGGTATACAGCCGCGCTGCGGTGGAGTATCCGAGCGGTCTAAGGAGCCTCACTGCGGAGCGCGCGGTTGCTCGCTGTCGGAAGTTCGAGTCCTCCCTGGGGCGTGAGTGTGTGTTGTCTGTAGGTTAGTTTATCTTAGTTTAAGTAGTTTGTAAGATACGGACTGATGACCAAGCAGTTTGGTCCGATAGATTTACAAACATATGAACATTTTGTCTGCAGCCGCGAGGAGACCGCGGCTTGATAGTTTAGTAGAGGCACCACCAGGGAGGGCACGTAGTTCCCGGCGGCCGTATTGACAACCATTCCACGCGACGGACCGATGCAAGTTATCACGGGGGGCTCGCTTTGAAAACAGCCGGAGTCTGGTCGCGGCCCGCTCGTTGTGATATTATTCCGAGTGTGCTCTGGTCCCCCATCTTGCCCTATGGAGTACATCTTGGTGATTTGCCACTAGTATGTTCATCATTGGAAGACCCAGTTGCTTTTTGTGAGTCATTGCAGTGCAGTACGTAAAGTTTTTACCATTTTGATTTGTGCATTCCCACTCCTCATACAAGGGAACATCAACTCGACCTCATATTTTCGTGAGAAAAAAAATACAAGACCTAGATGCTAACCACAGAAATCGATATCACGTGAAAATTTGGGCCATTATTCAGATACTACGCAGTTACGGCCTCCTCAAAGTACAGCTTTTAAACTTTCGCGTGCTTAGGTTGTTCCTCACTCGGCCCGCTTCACTGCGTCAGCTTAATGCCCGAACGCTAGTACTGTGAGCAGAGTCTAGTAAGCGGTTTGTGTTCGCTATGTAAATTAATCCACAGGCTGTCGTGCGACATCTCCAGGAGCGGTATGGAATGGTGACTAATCTGCAATGAATAAATGTCAAAGAATTACAGCTCTTTAAAGTCGTCACCGGTAAGTATAATCATTTGCAGTTATTAGACGTACTATACACGACAAAAGAAAACACATGGCGCTTTCTTTATGCTTTTCCTTATACGTTTCAACTGAGTTGCATATATCATAGACAGTTGTACTGATGTGCTGGATATAGAAGAAAATAACGGGATGACTTCGACGATAACAACGCTGCCATTTCACCATCGTCAGATTCGTCGAGCTCTTTCATTGCTTCCACGGAACTTGGGCGTGGAATTGAGGTCGTCAGTAATGGTGAAAGCTGAGTTGATGATTTTAAATCGTCGAAAACCACTTTGCCAGTCTCCGTAACAGAAGAATACATCCAACGAGCCGTTTGCGTTTTATACAGCACGTCACAACTGCAGTGGAAATGAATGAGATGGTTTTTCAACAAACAGTGTAATGTAATTTCAATCTCAATATCTCTTATGCACATCATTTTGTTATATGTAAATTTGACACTATTGAAGTGGAATAAGCTTGAAAGACTTACAGTACATATGTTTCATTTTGTTATATTAATTCCTCCTCCTCTTCCCTAGATCTTCAAATTTCACATTTTGGGGGACTCGCTGTTGTCCCTTCATTGCACAGCACTTCGCGTTCGGGCATTGAGGCCGCAGTGAAGCGGGCCGAGTGAGGAACAACCTGAGCGCGCGAATGTTTAAAATATGTACTTTGAGGAGGCCGTAACTGCGTAGTATCTGAATAATGGCCCAAATTTTCACGTGATATCGATTTGTGGAGATTATATCTAGCTCATGTATTTTTTTTTTCACAAAAAATATGAGGTCGAGTTGATGATATTCCCTTGTTAGTGTGAGGTACAGCTACTGTTTCCCTGCAGCCGGTTAATGATACCATTTTGTTGCGGTGTCCAGTGTTCTGCTTTGCTCCATCTTTCACATGATTTCATTTTATATATGTGTGTACTAGTCCTCGTAATCGAACCACAGAGGTCACTTTGGTCGAATTAGCGTGTGTCATATGTGTTATTGATCATGAAATTTGCATTCCCATTCCCGACAGGTCTGTACTAATCCTCTCTAATTAATTTATTTAAACTTAGTATTGCTTACATTGCTAAGTGCGTCTGGGGTATTTATTTGCTGAGTGGCCGTTTGTTACTCCGTTGCCTTGCCTGGGGAGCAAGCGTTCTATATTGGTAGGGCCTACTCCTTCCACGAGGAGTTACTGCCGCCCGTGCAGTTTATCTTCTGGTCACGGATTGCTCCTCCCCTTCATTTCCCTTCCGTTCCTCGCTGTGGTTACTAACCGACGTAAGTTTGTCTATTGCTGCCATCCCTGTTCCAATGATTTGCTAATTGTAAATCTGTTTTGAGAATCATCAGTCAAGCTCATTTCTTGTCTGCTTGTCCAAGTTAACCTGTTTATGTCACCTGATTAATTGGAGCTTTACTCTCTCAAGATTTTAAATTGTGCTTCATTTTTAAATTGTTTATTTGTGATGTCACCTAAAGGTTTAACTGTTGTGATGAACCGTTCATTAATGAGGTTTCCCTTACTCAAATTTGTTGCCATTTTAGCTGTCATATTTATGAGGCATTATCTAAGTGCACATTATTGTTAATAACTTTTGTTGCTAGGGTGGAATTATTCCATCAGTTAGAACTTCAAGCTCTTTGAAATTTAATTTTAAGTGCGGCGAGTTCATTTGCACCATTAACGCCTCATGTCGCGCCAGTCAAATATTTCAATAATTTGTTGCATTTGTTAAATATAAAATGTGTGCATTATCGATCAAACTTACGTTTCTTCACTGCTTATCCAAGTTAACTTGCTTATGTTACCTGATTTAGTGGAGCCTAACTGTCTCTTAATTTTTTAAAAGTTGTCTTATTTTAAATTGATTATTTGTGATAACTTAAAGGGTTTGGCAGCCGGTTTAACTCTTTCAAGGTAGGTGGTACATTTTGTGCACCTTGCATAAATGCTTGGTGATACAAAAAACGTACCACATAATTATGTACCGTGGCTCAGGCTCATCCAAAATGAAAGTTCATTTCATGGACCACCCATTGTATGTAATGTGGTAGATACAAGGACCGAGAGGTGTCAGAAGTATTATTTTTCATCTATGGCGGTAGCTATTTCCCACGGCGTGTGTGGTGTTGCTGGTTTTTCCCCACCTGCGGTCAAGTGCATATTTTGTCTTTTTGTGACATTGTTGATTCGTCTATTTCATACTGGTAAGATAATGATATCTATAGAATTGGAATCACTGTAAACTTCACGGTTCTTGGATTTTTTCTATTTAAAGGAGTAATTCATGAGTAACTCAGAGTTCAAAATTTGTACCACCATGCCTCAATGGTCTTTCACATAACTTGAGGCGTTACCTTCCATTTCAGTTAATAATGAAACTTTAGGGAAATACTAAAGGATGAGTTAATGGCCAAACTCTATGCAGAAATACCCTCAGGTCACAGTCAGCTGAAGGGACAGATTTTTTTAGTGATGACGTTCCAGGGTGGGGGTACACTTAGTGTACCACCACTGTTTTCGAAAAACTGTTTAAAAATATTATGTTTATTAACATTCTCATTATAATGTAATTCTTTAACATTTCACAAATTCTTTATAAAATTTTTCAACAAATAAGTCTTGTGCATCAAGGGTCTAAATTTTTCTTACATCGCTGTGCTTGAAAGAGTTAACTGTTGTGATGAACTGTTCGTTAATGATCTTGCCCTTACTCAAATTTGTTGTGATTTAGCTGTCATATTTACGGGGCATCAACTAAGTGCACGTTACCGTTAATAACTTTGTGACACTACACAAGCAGTGTGAATCTTAATTTTAAGTTTAATTGTAGCTGATTTACCGCTAGCTCCAATTTGTTACATGTGGACTACCTACTTCATGACTATTTTTTGTGTAGTAGGTTTTAAACCATGGTTTATTCTAACTGCCTTTTCTAATTATGCTTCCTAAAGTATTATCAATTATTTTCAAAAACTACATTGTGAGCTCTGTGCGAGTTTTAAACGAGTCAGCCTTGTTGTTTGGAATAAAGATTTTGTAACCACAAGTAATAATTATCTTTGATACCAGCCGTTCCATTTCCCACTTGGGCAAACACAAATACTGCAACTGCCTGGATCCTGGTCGTGAGAGAGAGGCAGCCGAGGAGTAGTAAGCAGTGCTGGCGTAAATAACAACTCCTCCTTTAGCTCTGTCTCCACTCAGGTCGTCTTTGTGGTGCCGAAAGTAGCTATTCAGAGGTAGGCTTTGGTTTGAAATTAATCTCCTGGAGACAGATACAAATAGTTCTACCACGAGTTAGTAGACGTAGTTCTTCTACATGGGTTCTGAACCCCTGCAGGTTCCACTGCAGAATGGAAGCCATCTTAGCGGTGTGGCTTCCCTCGGTCTACCCCATTGTCGTTCGTCCACACTGGGGGGACGGCAGTGGAGGGAGGCTCAGTTGAGGGACTTGCTGATGCTCTCAGTAGTCTTGTGTAGTTCGCGAACTAACTAGTTCGTAAGGGCGCTCCCACAGGCGAACTATAGGAACTAGTTCGCAGATCCCTCGCCTCTTAGTTCGTCCGCTCATTTTCCGAAGACTGACGGGGAACAGCGAGAGGACGCGAGAGCGCGCAGAATCGCGTGATTCCCTTCTGACAGTTACTTTCTTTTCGAGCTGAGAAGCAACTCAGCTGTAGTTTCATAGTTCACTGCCACAAGAAATCTATTTTAAAAATAAAGTACTACGAGTACTCTGTATGCAAAGTAGTTGAATACCATTGTATCACCCATTCGTGTAAATAACTGGTTTATTTGCCTAAGTATTTGATGTCAAATTGCCCAAAAAACGGGTAATAGTACACGCTTTGGCAACCCTGATTCATTATATAAAAAAGCTGTCATAACAAAAAAGAGCTCTTTTAGTAGCGGTAGCAAAAACCAAAAAGAGCGGACGAACTAGGAGCAGCGGACGATTATGCCAAACGTATCTCGCTTCCTAATTCGTTGGATTCTTTTGCGAAGACCGACGGTCAATAGCAAGATGGTGCGTAACAGAATTAAAAATCACGTGTTTGCCTTCTGCTGATGAGTCATTTCGATGTGAGCGTCTGCCTGCTAGATTACATAGTTCAGTGCTACAAAATTTCTGTTTTGATGTGTTCTGCACTCTGCAATATCTGACTAATAAATTCCATAATGCCAAGATATAAACTTAAACACGAGAAATTATCCACAAATTGTTTCTTTTGGTTTGCGTGATATCGTTAGCGGCGCAAGCAGCAAGCGCATGAAGCAGCTAGGTGGGGGAACTTCCCCTTCCACCTGCATGCGCAAACCACGCCGCTCAGCCGTCACTGGGTGCGGACGAACTAAAACAGCGAACTAGTTCGGCAGAGCCGCGAACTAAAGTGAGCGCTCTCGATCGCGAACTATTACGCGCAAATCTATCTCTCAGGCAGAGGTCGACGTCCTTTTCTTCAATAACGTCGTTCTTGTCTGATCCATCAGACAGGACCAAGGTCAAAAGGTCTGTTGGTTTCTGAGTGGATTGCTTCACTTTTGCCTTTTTTTGTCCCCACCTTGGATTTTGGGGACATTGACAATGCTGTATAAACAACACATTTGCGGGGCTCTTCACATGTCTGCTTTGAAAGTCTTTACTGGTGGTAACAACAAGGTGTTCTACGGAAAGACTACTGGGACAAATGACATGCAGCGGCGGATTAGCCGTGCGCATTGGGGCGCCATGCTGCGATGCGCGCGGCCGTTCGCCGTCGGGGGTTCGATTCCCCCCTTGGGAATGAGTGTGTGTTGTCCTTAGGTTAATTTACCTTAGTTCCAGTATTTTTTAAGCTACGGGATAATAACCCAGTCCGATAGATTTACAAACATTTGAACAAATGGCACAGGCTGGCAACTGAATTTCCCTCTGCAGGTAGATGTTTTCTGCTCCACTGTCTCCGTCTGAGTGCCAACACTGGCTTTCGGAATAGGTTTATTGAACGCCGAAGGAAATGATTTAACGAAACTAGGTGTTTGAATAGCCTTAATTTCTCTCTTTGCATCAGAGTTTGAAAATACGTTTGGTGACTTTTATTTCTTGGAATGTTTTTCTTATGCGAAGGTAGGGCAGACTCTTCTCCAAACTGGTTTAGATAGGGCAAATTCAACACACATGGGCGTGACAGTACATTGAAATCCCGATTCGTGGACTACAGCACCACATCTTCTACACGTTACCTGGCCATTGCAGCCCATGGATGTGCGCAGTTATCGTTGATGAAGCCTCGCATCGGATTTCGGACATCTACATCTACATACATACTCCGCAATTCACCGTAAGGTGCGTGGCGGAGGGTACACTGTACCACTACTAGGCATTTCCTTTCCTATTCCACTCCAAAATTTAACGAGGAAAAAAAGAATGCCGGTATGCCTCCGTACGACCCCTAATTTCTCTTATCTTGTCTTTGTGATCTTTACGCGAAATGTATGTAGGCGGCAGCAAGATCGTACTACACTCAGCTTCAAATTCCGGCCCTCTAAATTTACTTAATACGAAATTCACGAAAAGAACGTCGTCTTTCTTCCAGCGATCCGCAATTGAGTTGCCGGAACATTTCCGTGACACTCGCGCATTGGTCGAACCTACCGGTAACAAATCTAGCTGCTCGCCTCTGAACCGCCTCTATGTCTTCCTTCAAACCGATCTGCTGCGGGTCCCAAATACTTGAGCAATACTCAAGACGTGGTCGTACAAGCGTTTTATACGCGGTCTCCTTTACAGGTGAAGTACATCTTCCCAAAATTCTCCCAATAAACCGAAGTCGGCTGTCTGCCTTATTCACAACTGTCCTTACATGCTCGTTCCATTTCATATCGCTCTGCAATGTTACGCCTAGATATTTGAACGACGCGACCGCATCAAGAAGCTCACTACTGATGCTGTATTCGAACATTATAGGATTGTTTTTTCTACTCATGCGCATCACCTTACATTTTTCTACATTGAGAGCTAGCTGCCATTCTTCGCACCAACTAGAAATTTTATCTAAGTCATCCTGTATGCTATTACAGTCAAAGACGACACGCTCCCATACACCAAAACATCATCAGCAAACAGCCGCAAATTACAAATTACTCTGTCCATCAGATCATTTATATAGATAGAAAATAATAGCGGTCCTATCACACTCCCCTGGGGCACGCCTGACGATACACTCGTCTCTGATGAACACTCGCCGTCGAGAACAACGTACTGCGTTCTATTACTTAGGAAGTCTTCCAGCCAGTCACAAATCTGTGACCCTATTCCATAAGCTCGTATCTTCGTTAGCAGTCTGCAGTGTGGCACCGCGTCGAACGCCTTTTTGAAGTCTAGAAAAACACAATCCGCCTGTTGCCCTTCGTCCATGGCTCGCAAGATGTCACGTGATAAAAGGGCAAGCTGAGTTTCACATGAACGATGTTTCCTAAACCCGTGCTGATTCATGGAAAGAAGCTTTTCCGTTTCAAGGAAATTTACTATATTCGAACTGAGAATATGCTCCAAAATTCTACATGAAACCGATGTCAACGATATTGGCCTGTAATTGTATGGGTCAGTTCTCTTTCCTTTCTTATACACGGGAGTCACCTGTGCATTTTTCCAATTACTAGGAACTTTGCGCTGAATTAAAGATTCAGCTATAAATGCAAGCTAAGTAGGGGGCCAATGCCGCAGAATAGTCTTAGTAAAACCGAACTGGTATTCCATCCGGACCAGCATACTTTTTCGTATTTAGCTCTCTCAGCTGCTTCTCTACACCGGAAATACCTATTGCTATGTCCCCCATTTCGGAATTAGTACGTTGATCAAATGATGGTATATTTGTGCGGTCCTCCTGCGTGAAAGATTTCTTAAAGGTTAAATTTAGAACATATAGTGTAACCTTGGCGCAGAAAGTCTGCTGAAATGTAGTCTGGGAGATTCGGTTGATTTAATGTAATGCTAAATAAGGCTTGTTTTTGCATCATCGTGTCAATCATCAGTGCACTCTCCCTGCTGTTCACTGGTGTCCATATCTATGATATCCTGGCATGTAATAGCTCCCATAACACTATTTAATACAGCGTTCTCAAGTGACAGGATATTCCCCGACTTGCTTGGCGTTCAACAGATGATTAATCTGTGCAGCTTTCATTGTCTCAAGCAAAAATGTACGGATACGCAGCCTCCTGATTTAAGTAGCCCAACAAGACCCTCCATAGCTTTGTATATGTAAAATGGAGACACTTTCTCAAAAGAACAGTTCGCACGTGTCATCACTACAAAAACGTGACTCACCACGGGATGTGGTCCGTTACTGCTGTCCGTGTCAATGAGAGATGGTCCAGGAGAACTAACCACACGTTAGGAGGAGAAGCACACACTTTTTTCATGATGTTCCCACGAGGAGCTAGGGAATATTGTGCAGCCGCGGTGGAGTGGCTGAGCGTCCCAAGGCGCCTTGCTGCGGAGCACGCTGCTGCTCGCCGTCGAAGATTCGAGTCCTCCCTCAGGCACGGGTGTATTTGTTGTCCTTAGCATAAGTTAGTTTAAGTACTTTGTTAGCCTAGGCACTGATGATCAGAGTAGTTAAGTCCCATACATTTAACAACATTTTGTTTTCGTTAGAGTGTTAGTAGCACCAGTTTACCTTAGTCACCCTCTGTCGATTCTACATCGCGTGTTTCTATTTGTTAGTTTTTTGGGTATCGTATTCATGAATAGGAGCTGTGACTGCTGTGTGCGGACGCAGACTGAACTGGTGACACTTCGTTCCCAGCTTTAAGATACGTTAACCTCGGCTGCACAGATTGAGGCTGCCGTCGAGAGGCGCCGTTGTTGCTGGCCGGTCGTGGGAACCGAACGGATGTTCGCCGTGTCCACCGATCGGCCTGCGGCAGCGGCAAGCCCTGATACTAATCGCATTGCGGCAGACACCCCACCCGTGGTTGCGTGGGAGGTCGCTCCAGTGCGTGGCAGGAAGCGTAAGACATTCCGGGCGACCGATCGTGAGGCCTGCACGGTTCGTCATGCCAACAGGTTTGCCATCTGTTCAGGACAATGCTCCTGAGCCGGATAGTGTCTCTCATCCTCAATCCACCACTCAGTCTGCAAGATTCGGGCTTTCACAGAGGGTGGGTTTGCTTGTAGTTCAGAGTTCTAACGTTAGGCGGGTAATGGAGTCCCTTAGAGAGATGGCTGCCAAGGAGGAGAAGGAGGTCAATGTGCACTCCGAGTGCATACCGGGTGGGGTCATTCCAGATGTGGAACGGGTCCTTACGGATGCCATGAACGGTACGGGGTGCAGCCAGTTGCAGGTGGTGGTTCACGTCGGTAACCATGATGTGTGTCGCTTGGGATCCGAAGAGATTCTCTCAGGATTTGAGCGGCTGTCTGAAGTGGTAAAGACTGCCAATCTAGCTTGCAAGATGAAAACAGAGCTCACCATCTGCAGCATAGCTGACAGGACCGACTGTGGACCTCTGGTACAAAGCCGAGTTGATGGTCTGAATCAGAGGCTCAGATGGTTCTGCGACAGTGTGGACTGCAGATTCCTCGATTTGCGCCATCGGCTGGTGGGGTTCATGAACCAACTAGAATTGTAAATAGATGTCAAAACTCACTTGATTTGTTAGCAACAAATAATCATGAGCTCATAACGAGCATCAGAACGGATACAGATATTAGTGAACACAGAGCTGCCGTAGCGATATTGAATATCGAAAGTCTCAAAGTTACCAAAAATAAACGAAAAGTATATTTGATCAGGAATCAGATAGAAATACAATAAATTACTTCTTGAAATTCCAAACGCTAAACCTAAGTGTAGACCAGATGTGGCTCCAATTCAATGATGTAACGACAGCAATTGACAGTTTTATACCAAATAAATTAATAAAAGAAGGTCGTGATCTCCCTTGGTACACAAAACAGGTCAGGGCACTTTTGCAAAACAACGGAAAAGGCATGCTAAAATTAAACTAACAGGATTGGCGATCCTGCACAGAAGCTCGAAATTTAGCGAGGACATCAATGCGAGATGCCTACAATACTTTGCACAACGAAACACATTCTCGAAATTTGAAAACCCTCACTGACGGCTTTTAATAAAATTTCTTGGTTACGATATATCGCCACAAATTTGCGACTGGATAGGGGATTTCCTGTCAGAGAGGACATAGTTTATAGTAATCGATGGTAAGGCATCGAATAAAACAGATGATATCGGGGGTTCCAGAGGGTAGTGTTATTGGTTCTCTTATTTACAGAAACGATTTCGGAGAAACTCTAAGCAGCTTTCTTAGGTTGTTTGCAAATGACGCCGTCATTTACCGTCTAGTAAAATCATCTGAATATCAAAACAAAATGCAGAACGATCTAAATAAAATATCACTATGGCGTGAAAATTGGCATTTGACTAAATAATGAGAAGTGTGAAGTCGTCCATATAAGTACGATAATAAATGCGTTAAAATTTGTTTACAAGATAAATCAAACGTGAAGGCCGTAAACCCCACTAAATACCTAGGAATTACTATTACTTCAGACTTAAACTGGAAATAACACGTTGACAATGTCGTGGGAAAGGCGAACCAGAGACTGTGTTTTATTGGCACAAAGTTTAAAAGATGCAACAGAACTACTAAAGAAACTGCATACACTACGCTCGTTCGTCCTTTATTTTTTTTTTTAAATTTGATTTATTTATTTATTATTATTTTTCTATTTTTTAGTATTGTCGCCTAGTGTGGGATCCTTATCAGGTGGTTTTGACGGAGCACATCAAAAGAGCCCAAAGAAGGGCAGCTCGTTTTGTATTGTCACGATACAGGGGAGACAGCGTCACGGAAATGATACAGGATCTGTGATGGGAATCATTACAACAACGGCGTTTTTCGCTGCGGCGTGGGCTACTTACTAAACTACAATCGCCAACATTCTCCTCCGAATGCGAAAATATATTGTTGCCTCCCACTTACATAAGTAGAAACGATCATCAAAATAAAATACGAGAAATCAGAGCTCGAACGGAGAGGTTCAGGTGTTCTTCCTTCCCTCGCGCTATTCTAGAATGGAATGGGAGATAAATAGTGTAAAGGTGGTTCGATGAACCCTCTGCCAGGCACTTAAATGTGATTTTCAGAGTATCCCATGTAGATGTACACGTAGACAGAGCGTGCGGCTCGTTCAGCAGAGGCTGCCCGCTAACGACAGTTCTGCCTGGGCAGCCATGCATTTTATGAGCGCGCAGCACACCGTAATATTGGAGGATTTTTATATAAAGGTTCATACCGTCCTCGCGAACCGTGTGCTCATGCCAAGCTCCAACACAGAACGTTCCCCCGCCTCGCTACACGGTGGTCGTTGAAACGTTTCCAGAGGTTACCGTGTCGGAGTACTGGCGGCGCTTACCATTCCCCAGCTCATGGACCCCGGGATTGCCAAGCCAGTACCAAGCAAATTAATGCTGAGCCCTCTGAAAGGCTCTCATATTTGTCAAAAATAGTTATATCAGAGCCTCTGAGGAATATCAGCAAAAGGGATAAGGAGTGGGCTTCAAATAATCCGTAGCTGACGTACAACAAATGTTACCAGAGAAGAAAAGGACAGGGGACTACCTACAAAAAGAAATGACATCCCAAACACTATGACCATTACATTGACGAAAAAAGATCTAAACATAGGAACTGATTACGGTAATACAAGGAAAGAGTGAAGGTACAAGAGAAAAAATTAGCATTTAAAAAGAGAGAAACGAAAGTCACTCACATAAATGAAGAGAGATAAAGGTAACAACAATGGCTTCTGTGTCATACATTCTCCAAAAGACTACCTTCAATGTAGGTAACATCAGAGTGTGCATCGTTTCGGGTTCTGGACTTCAAAATTCAGTTGTTGTGCAGTGAAGGTATTTAGGCATACAGTAGACAGTGATATTTAGAAAAAAACACTTAATGTGGCAGTATTTATATATTGCAGTGGACACCATGCAGACATGAATTAACGGAACTGTTCTCTTCAAATCAGATGATGACTGAATGCAGACGTGGAGAAATGTTCAAATGTTTGTATGGCTTATGGGACTTAACTAAGGAGTCATCAGTCCCTAAACTTACAAACTACTTATGAAATAGCTAACACTAAGGACGGCACAAATATCCATGCCCGAGGGGGGATTCTAACCCCCGACCGTAGTGGCCGTGCAGACCGTGACTGGCGCGCTGCATTCCCCTCGGCCACCGAGGCCGGTCAGACGTGGTGACAGTGAGTTAGAAAATCAAATAAAACTCATTGCTGGTACTGATGTTACACATAGATCGTAAAATGGATGATTGGCCTTTATGTAAATCACAAATAATGGAAGATAAGTATCAGGTATAGGAACGACAAAAGTAGAATTTGCGCACTAGTAGCATCTTTTGCAGGAACGTGACCTGGCTTGGAGGAGAATGACATTAAAAATTTCGCTACTTTATTGGAAACCTTTCCAAAATGGATTTCCGAAAATTCTGTTATGAACTGAAGTGAAATTGTATCAAAACTCTATGCCACACATGAACACAAAAGAAAGAATTACGGATCCAATATTGAGGGTGGAGGTGCAGTATTAAACAAATAGGCCTTACTGATGTAGATATAGAAACGGAAGTTATTGATTTGTATATTACAGAAAAGTGAGGTACTGAAGGACGGAACTAATGCAGCGTGCAATACTGCAAGTTCCCTAAATAATATTGCCAAAACAAGCTTGTTGTCCAAAAGCACTTACAGGTGGAGCGTATGATGCAAATCTTAGATATTACTCTTAGTAAAGTAGTTATTATTAACGGTCTCAGACTTCATTTTTTTCTTAAGAAAGAAATTATTTTTATGCTGTAATTCTCTCAAGTTATAACTGTACAGATTCTAGGAGCAAGATTGCTACAATTATATGTAACCATTTTCATACACATACAATTGTGTACACTGAAAAACAAAGTTTCTTTATACGGACTACAATAATCAATTTCAAATTATTAACTGATGTGTGAAATAAACTGATCATTCAATAAATCCCAGGCCGGCCGCAATGTCCGAGCGGTCTGCGGCGCGCCAGTCAGTCTGCACGGCCGCTACGGTCGGGGATTCGAATCCGCCTCGGGCATGGATGTTTGTATAAGGTTGTTCATAAGTAGTTTGTAAGTGTAGGGACTGATGACCCCACAGTTATGTCCTTTAAGCTTAACAAACGTTTGAACATTTGAATAAATCTCATGCAAAATAGCTACTACTACTACTACTTTCAGTTATACGGGAAAATATACCTCATCCACAAGTTCGATCTCTTCAGAAGTTCAGAAAATGATGCGAAATACAAAACTAACTTTTTGACATTTTAATGGTAAACCACCACAGGTCGCAGTAAGTGTACATCATGAAAGGATTGAACATTAACTTTATGATGGACTTTCCAGACTTCCCAAACTTTGTTACATCAAAGTCTCTGAGAAAAACCAAAAGAGACGGGGAGTGGGTTTTAAGAGAATCCGTGGGTGATGTACAAAAAATGTTATACAAGGAGAGAAAAAGAACTACCTACAAAAATAAATGAAATCCCTCAAAATGGAAGTTCCGCAACAAACTCCTTGGCCCGTAAAACGATGCGAAATCTAATTGGAAATCAAGTCGGTTTTTTAGTTAGTGTAAATGGAATCACCACTACAACACCTTGCCATAGTTTCTTATCTAATTACTCCTCTACTGACATTTGTAAAATTCAAAAGTTGTAAAACTATTGACCAAATTGCTAAGGTTATCAGTCCATAGACTTACAAGCTTGCAAACTAACTTACACTAAGAACAACACACACACATACCTATACGTGAGGGAGGACTCGAACCTCTGGAGGCAACATTAATAGCGACCTTATCAAATTATAGTTCTATAATAAATATAATGACTTCGCAATTGCATAGCAACATAAACTAATATTTGAAATACTTTATGCTTATATGAGTGTACTTATTTTATACGATTACGTTTGGTTACATAATGGAATGTAAATTGTTTTGTCATTATATCGATGAGCAGCTGCCAGATCACTATATTTATTCTTTTGACATTATATTATGCTAAAATTGCCAAAATATTAAATTTTTATAGAAATAAAGGTGTATAATATTGATATAGTCACTATAAATGTTGATAGATAACTAATTAGATAACATATTATGGCAAGGTGTTGAATAGGTGGTTCCATGAACACTAACTACAATAACCGACTTTGTTTTCCATGAGCTCTCACAGCTACTAAGGATGGAAGGAATTCGTCGTGAGACTTACATTTTTGTACATTTTATGTTTTTGTGGTTCAGTTGTTAAAAACTGTAATACAGCACAAAGTGAACCACAAAACATACAACACACTACCTAATGCTCATAGTAGAATGTACCTACACTAATGTGATATAGATGGAAATCAAAAAAACTCTGTTGACCCTGCTGGCAGAATTTCACAAGGAAAGTACTCGGGCTCGAAGAAACACAAATATACCAAAATCGTCTGAGTGATAATGTAGAGGTCCCTTATTCCACTAGCGATACTCTCGCATCTGCAAAACTTTGCAGTCGCCCATTAGAGGCCTCTGCGTGAGCCACGCCGCATTGCACTTTGATCTGCCAGTAATCTGCCAGTACACCAGTCGGGAGCACAAGGGAACAGTGCCGTGTGCCTCTGAAGTTGCGTTTTGTGACATTTGTGTAGTGAAGCGTCAGATGGGTCGGCGATTGGTAATCAATCCTGATAATGTATTGCGATTGATTGAGATGAAATTCCAAAGAGCCCTTCTTCGTGAATACGGTCTTGGTGTAGAAGATGAATCATTGACATGCTTTCTGGTATCTACTATAGTGCAGAAATATGAGCATAGATTAGAAACACTATAGTATATACCAGGTAACATGCGAATGATTCATCTTCTACACCAATACCATTTTCACGAAGAAGGTTTCTTCGTAACTTCATCTCAACCAGTCACACTATATTAGCAGGATTTTTACCAATCGCCGACCTATCCGACGCTTCACTACACAAATAACGGCACAAAACGCAACTTGAGCGGCACACTGCACCATCACTACTGGTGTACCGGCAGGTCAAGGTGCAGTGCGGCGTGGCACTCGCAGAGGCCTCTAATGGGCGACTGCAGAGCTTTGCAGATGAGGGAGTATCACTAGTGCAATGAGGAACCTTCACATTCTCTCACACGATTTTCGTGTATTTATATTTGTTCTAGCCCAAGTGCTTTCCTAGTCAGTTCAATGACTGTGTTCGTATCTTAAAACGAAACGAGTATTACAACCTCTGAAACTATTCGATACTTCTTTTACAAAATAGAAACAGTCCGAGAAATATATTCGCAATTGGGACTATGATTAAGCAACAAGTGCGCCATACGCTACTAGAACAGGAAAAGGAGAGTGTGACAGTGGCTCACAAAGTACCCTCCGCCACACACCGTAGGGTGGTTCAAGGAGTACAGATGTAAATTAGATAACATTATGGCAAGGTATTGAATAGGTTCCAGGTTCGAGTCCCGGTTCCGGCACACAATTTTAATCTGCCAGGAAGTTTCATATCAGTGCACACTCCGCTGCAGAGTAAAAGTTTTATTCTGGAGTACAGATGTAGATTAACAGGACGTACGTAATTGTAGGACGTGTTGTTCTGATTTTAGATCATGAATTCAGGTAATTATATAAAAGCCGAATCAATGTAGCAAAAAAAAAAAAAAAAAAAAAAAAAAACCGTTTGAATGAAAATCAAGTTGAAAGCAATACTTATAAGCAAAGCTGAATAAATTTAAGTCAGAAATAAAATCATAAATGTAAGATTTTAAAAATCTAACGCACTACACTTTTCAATTCTGACAAAATAATAGTCTGTCTTTTATACAGTAAAAACAAAAAGCAGCATTATGTCGGTAACACCAGAAGTATATCAATACTTGTGTAAAGCAGAAAATACATTTTACTAAAGCAATCATAATGGTCACAGCCAGTTGTGCGTGGTGGAGACATCGTGGGTAGCGGTCGAAACCCGACGCCTGGCCATAATGCTTTCGCCTCCTTTGCCGCTAAGCTGCTTAACCACTGCCCACTGAGCAGTGTGAGCAAGGGCTGGAAATAACAGCGAGAGATCGATAATAGAAAACGACGCTGTTGCAGCATACAGCTGTAAATACGAATACTAAAACGGTTTATCCAGCACTGAGAGTGTTGAGCATCTGTTGAAAAAGTTTAAGAGTACCGTACAATACGCATTAGACAAGTGTGTGCTGAGTAAAGTTAGAGGTGGGAGAGATCCACTGTGGTTCAGTAACCGGGTTAGAAAACTACTACTAAAAAAAAAAAGAGAACTTCACTGGAAGTATAAACATAGCTAAAAGTCTTCCAGAAAGACAAAAATTATGCGATTCCGCAGTTAGCGTAAGGAGGGCCATTTCCGATACGTTCAACTTCAAAAGTAAAGTTCTCTGTTTTGACTTGGGAGAAAAACCTAAGAAATTTGCGTTTTATGTTAAATCGGTAAACGGATCAGAAACGTGGGTAGACTGAACTGTAGTTGCTCCTCTAAATCGTCGCACGAAAGACAAAAAGGAAGATATGAAAAATAAACGGAAAAAGAGATAGAAAAGCAAATCAAATCACTGGAGAGAGGAAACCCTGCTGAACCCTCCTAGCAGCAGTGGACCGACATTCTCCAGAGGAGCGAAGCGTTGCAAATAATTGGAACAAATCCCAGGTCATTTCAGGTTTCAAGAAGTGTTCTTGAAGAAACCCGCAGAGTTACGGGCCTGTATCTATGACGTGCTGGTGGATTATTTTGTAATCATTCTGTTGATCTTCTTATATTTGTTCTAAATAATACATTTCGTTGTTTAATTATTCTTTCTCATATAATTAAAATGAATATAATAATTCCTGTGATTGAAATTGTCGATCCAATTCTGGAGATAACATTTCATGATGTATAAGCGTCAGGATAGTGGGGGGTATACTGTTCATCCTGTACCAGCTCCATTATCTACTACAGAAGACATTAGTAGGAGTGTTAATGATGGTGGTAATAATCAAAATCTTATATTATTTATTCGTGGGAAAGCTATATCTGGAGCTCCAATTATTAATGGTACTAATCAATTTCCGAATCCTCCAATTATAATAGGCATAACCATGAAGAAAATTATAACAAATGCGTGTGCTGTAATAATTACATTATATACTTGATCATCATTAATTATTGTTCCTGGTTGACCTAATTCAGCTCGAATAATTATTCTTATTGATGTTCCTACTATTCCAGCTCATGCCCCGAATATAAAATACAATGTACCAATGTCCTTATGGTTTGTTGAGAATAATCATTTTTGCGGTAATGAAGATGATAAGATGGCTGAATTATTAGGTGTTAGATTGTAAATCTAATTATGGGAACATTTTCTCTCTTATCATAGTGTTGTTGGTCTTATATTCAATTATGATTCTAGACTGCAATTCTAGGGGTGTAAAATATTATTTTACTAAGACCTAAAAGAATAACTTTTAATTATAACTTTGAAGGTTATTAGTTTTATTAACTTAAGATCTTAGTAAAATAATATGAAGTTTGATGTACAAATTAGTCCTATTGTTGAGATTATTGATAGAATAGGTAGAGCTACTACTAATTTATTTATTTTAATTCTTGTTAATCATGAGTTTTCATTATGTAGTATAATAATTGCTGAGAATCTAATTCGTATATAATAGTATAATGTGATGGTTGTGAATGTAATTATTAATAATACTAAAGCTGTTATTTTATTGTCAATTAATGATTGTATTACAATTCATTTTGGTAGGAATCCTAGTATTGGTGGCAGTCAACCTAGAGATAAAAGTGATGTTATTATCATGAATTTAATTTCTGTTTTGAAATATCTTGCTGAATAGATTTGATTTAAGAAGAATAAATTTATTGTTTTGAATATAAAGATGATAATTACATTTAATGTTGAATAAATTAGAAAATAGAATTCTCAGATATTTTCTCTGATGGTTATAGATCTAATTATTCATCCTAGGTGTCTAATTGATGAATATGCTAGAATTTGTCGTAGTGATGTTTGATTTAAACCTCCTATTGCTCCAACAATAATTCCTATTATGATTACTACAAATAGGAATCTTCTTATTTTAATGCAGTATGATAGTGTTATTATTGGAGCAATTTTTTGTCATGTTATTAGTATAAGACAGTTAATTCATCTTGTTGATGATATTACTTCTGGAAGTCAAAAGTGAAATGGTGCTGCTCCTATTTTTATTATTATTCTTGACATAATTATTATTGATGGAATGTTTTTATTATCTCATCACATTCCATATTTTATTTGAATAATTAAGATTGAAATTAATAATATTGTTGATGCTATTGATTGAATAATAAAGTATTTAATTGCTGGTTCATTAATTATTGAATTTTTATTATCTGTTAATATGGGAATAATAGATAGTAAGTTGATCTCTAGTCCTATTCAGATTCCTAATCAGGAGTTTGAAGAAATGGACAGGATCGTTCCTATCATCAACGATGATAGGAAAAGAAGTTTTATAGAGTTGTTGTACATTAAAAAGAGAAGGATTATTACCTTCATAAATGGGGTATGAACCCATTAGCTTAATTAGCTTATCTTTTTATATTGAGGTGTAAGATGCACATTAGTTTTTGATACTAAAGGTGATAGTTTAATTCTATCTTATATAATGAGAGTAATATTTTTACTTTATTTATCCTATCAAGATAACCCTTTAATCAGGCATCTCATTTATTTTATATATAAATTAAAAGTTCCTTTTTATATTTTATAAATTGGTTTATTTCTTTAATAATTGTAAAATTTGTTGTTTATCTGACTTTTTTTTATATTTTTATTAATATATAATATAAATGATTTATATCAATATATCATATCTAATTAAATATATCCTTATAAGTTTTATTTAATTAATATTAATTGATTATTTAAATTTATACATTTATCAAAAGTTGTAGCTACCTATTTTTTAAGGCAAAAGAAATGATTATATAATAAAATATTTAATATAATGTAATTAAATATTTTACATTATAAATATATGATATAATTAATATAATTTAAATATATTATATTATTTTAATATATATTTAATTACATATATTAATTATATAATATTATTATTTATTTAAATTAATTATATTTAATATAATATAATTTCATATTAATTAATATAACAAATTTAATTGTATATTATTAACTATAATGTTAAATTACATATTATATTGAATTAAATAATTTATATTATTTAATCTTTCTTTATTATTAGTGAAAAGAAAGATTAAATAATAAAGAAAGATACTATAATACATTTATTGAAATAAGAGTTCCATACTTATCTTTATAATATATAATAAAGAAGTTTTTGTTGTACTGCTGAGGGCAGTATTATTCTATAAATTTTTGTGTTTTTTAATGTTAATTTTTGTTTTGATTCTATGTGTGTTTATTATACATATATTTTGTTTAGGTTATTTTTTATTGTATGTGTTTGGTTTATATTCTAAGAGAGTTTTTTGTTGTTGTATAATATAGGGGTAGTATTATTCTATAAATTTTTGTGTTTTTTAATGTTAATTTTTGTTTTGATTCTATGTGTGTTTATTATACATATATTTTGTTTAGGTTATTTTTTATTGTATGTGTTTGGTTTATATTCTAAGAGAGTTTTTTGTTGTTGTATAATATAGGGGTAGTATTATTCTATAAATTTTTGTGTTTTTTAATGTTAATTTTTGTTTTGATTCTATGTGTGTTTATTATACATATATTTTGTTTAGGTTATTTTTTATTGTATGTGTTTGGTTTATATTCTAAGAGAGTTTTTTGTTGTTGTATAATATAGGGGTAGTATTATTCTATAAATTTTTGTGTTTTTTAATGTTAATTTTTGTTTTGATTCTATGTGTGTTTATTATACATATATTTTGTTTAGGTTATTTTTTATTGTATGTGTTTGGTTTATATTCTAAGAGAGTTTTTTGTTGTTGTATAATATAGGGGTAGTATTATTCTATAAATTTTTGTGTTTTTTAATGTTAATTTTTGTTTTGATTCTATGTGTGTTTATTATACATATATTTTGTTTAGGTTATTTTTTATTGTATGTGTTTGGTTTATATTCTAAGAGAGTTTTTTGTTGTTGTATAATATAGGGGTAGTATTATTCTATAAATTTTTGTGTTTTTTAATGTTAATTTTTGTTTTGATTCTATGTGTGTTTATTATACATATATTTTGTTTAGGTTATTTTTTATTGTATGTGTTTGGTTTATATTCTAAGAGAGTTTTTTGTTGTTGTATAATATAGGGGTAGTATTATTCTATAAATTTTTGTGTTTTTTAATGTTAATTTTTGTTTTGATTCTATGTGTGTTTATTATACATATATTTTGTTTAGGTTATTTTTTATTGTATGTGTTTGGTTTATATTCTAAAGTTTTATTCTTGCTTATTTATTCACTTTTTCTTTATATTATATATAAGTTTTGTTAAACTAAATGTTCTATTTATTTATAGTAATTAAATTTAATTATCAAGTTATTTTGGAATTAGTAATTGATAAAGTATTGGCATATTTCGTGCCAGCAGCCGCGGTTATACGATTAATACAAGTGAATATTTTTGGTTAATGTAGTTATAAATTATTTTGAGTTTTAATAATTAATTATTAGGTGAAATTTTATTTTATTTATTTGCTCTTAATTTTGAACCTATGAAATTTATAAAATAGACTAGGATTAGATACCCTATTATTTTAAATGTAAATTTTGTTTTACCTGGGTATTATTAGTTAAGGTCTTTAAACCCAAAGAATTTGGCGGTATTTCATTCCATTCAGAGGAACCTATCTCATGATTGATAGTACACGATTTACTTTACTTAATTTATTTGTTTGTATATCTCCGTTATCAGAAAATCTTTTTGGAGAAAAAATTTTCTTGTTTTTTTATTAAAATTTATTTCAGGTCAAGGTGCAGCTTATAATTAAGTGTATGATGGGTTACAATAATTTTTTTTATTATGGATTTAATTTTGAAATATTTTAATGAAGGTGGATTTGATAGTAATTTAAATTATTTAATTTAACTGATATTGGCTCTGAAGTGTGTACACATCGCCCGTCACTCTCGTTATTGATTAAAATTTTATATCTTTTAATATGAGATAAGTCGTAACATAGTAGATGTACTGGAAAGTGTATCTAGTAAGTTTATTCAAGACATAGCTTTTTAGTAGAGTGATTCATTTACGCTGATTTTTAGTTCTGTGCAATTCAGGATGTCTTGAATAATTTATTTTATTATTTAGTTTTTTGATGTTTACTTAATTTAATAAAAATAATTTTATTTATTTTTGTCTTAGTATATTTTATTGAAATGATTTTTTTAATTATATTTTACTAGTAATGTTATTGAATTAATAATTATTAATTTAAATTATAATAAGTAGGATTTATTTTCTTTACCTTTTGTATCAGGGTTTATCAAAATTTTGATTTGTATAAATTAATCTCAATTTAGGTTGATCTATGAATAAATAATATTTATTGTTTCATAAATATTATTAATTTATTTATAGAAATGAAATGTTATTCGTTTCCTAATATATTTAGTTTCTTAAGAAAAAATTTAATTTTTTAAAATTAATGCTTTTATTTAATTTTTAGTATAAAGTATTAATTTATTAATTTTTTAGGGGATAAGCTCTAAAAATTAATAACCTATAATTTATTAATTGAAGTATTTAATAATAAGCTTAGTACCAGCTATTTTTTGATTACGTTATAGTTCATTATTTTTTGTTTAGATTTTATAATTATTTTAGGTTGTTTATTAAGATGATGAATTTAATTTTAAAGTTTTTGTAATAATGATGGAATTAGTATAATTATTTTGTTTTATTTTATTTTTTATAAAATTTATTATAAGGAACTAGGCAATATAAATTTCCGCCTGTTTATCAAAAACATGTCTTCTTGATAATATTTTGAAGTCTTACCTGCTCACTGATTAATTTAAAGGGCCGCGGTATTATGACCGTGCAAAGGTAGCATAATCATTAGTTTCTTAATTGGGGACTGGAATGAATGGTTTGACGAGAAATTGACTGTCTCTTAATAATTTTTAGAATTTAACTTTTAAGTTAAAAGGCTTAAATATTTCTTGAGGACGAGAAGACCCTATAGAGCTTTACATTTATAAATTAATTTTTATTATATAGTTTATTTTTTAATGTTAATTTTTATTGTTTTGTTGGGGTGACATGAAGAATAATTAAACTCTTCATTATAAAATCATTGATTTATGTTTATTTGATCCATAATTTGTGATTATAAGATTAAGTTACCTTAGGGATAACAGCGTAATCATTTTTTAGAGTTCTTATCGGTAAAATGGATTGCGACCTCGATGTTGGATTAAGATTAATTATGGGTGTAGTAGCTTAATAATTAGGTCTGTTCGACCTTTAAATTCTTACATGATCTGAGTTCAGACCGGCGTGAGCCAGGTCGGTTTCTATCCTAAGAATAATTATTATTATATTAGTACGAAAGGACCATATAATAAAAATATTTTTTATTTATTGATTAAAATTAATTATTTACTATTTTGGCAGATAAGTGTGTTGAATTTAGAATTCATTTATGTAGATTTTTTCTACAAATAGTATTGATAATATATGATTTATTTATGTTTGTTTTAAATTTTTTATTATTAATTATTTGTGTTTTAATTAGAGTTGCTTTTTTAACTTTAATGGAGCGTAAGGTATTAGGATATATTCAAATTCGAAAAGGTCCAAATAAGGTTGGGTTTTTAGGTATTCCTCAACCTTTTAGTGATGCTATTAAATTAATTTGTAAGGAACAACCTATTCCTTTTATATCTAATTATTTTTTATATTATTTTTCTCCCGTTTTTAACTTAATAATTTCTTTGTTAATTTGAGTTATTTTTCCTTATTTAACTTATATATGTTCTTTTCCTTATGGTTTCTTATTTTTTCTATGTTGTACTAGATTAAGAGTTTATACATTAATAATTGCTGGTTGATTTTCTAATTCAAATTATTCATTATTAGGTTCTTTACGTTCTGTTGCTCAAACTATTTCTTATGAAGTAAGATTAGCTTTAATTTTATTATCATTAATTATTTTAATTGGTAGTTTTAATATGCTTGATTTTATGAATTTTCAATTATATTGTTGATTTATTGTTTTTTCTTTCCCTTTAGCTTTATCTTTCTTTGGTTCTTGTTTAGCAGAAACTAACCGGACTCCGTTTGATTTTGCTGAAGGAGAGTCCGAGTTGGTTTCTGGGTTTAATATTGAGTATGGAGCTGGTGGTTTTACTTTAATTTTCCTTGCTGAATATTCTAGAATTATTTTTATGAGAATGTTATTTTCATTAATTTTTTTGGGTGGTGATTTTTATTCTTTTTATTTTTTTTTCAAGCTTTCTTTAGTCTCTTTTTTTTTGTATGGGTTCGTGGTACTTTACCTCGTTTTCGTTATGATAAGCTTATATATTTGGCTTGAAAGAGTTATTTACCTTTGTCTTTAAATTTTTTATTTTTTTTATTGGTTTAAGGGTTATATTTTTCTCAATTATTTAATTAAATTTTTTAAGAATTTAAAAGTTAATAGAAGAATTGAACTTCTTTTCTTATGTTTTCAAAACATTTGCTTTTCTTAAGCTAATTAACTTATGTTTTAATTAATGTATCTCATATTTTTGCGATGTGTACATTAAATAGGAAATATGAGAAGTAGATAATTGTTAAAATTTGTCCTGTTATGATATATGGTTCTTCTTCTGGTCGTTTTCCAATTCATGTTAATAGACAAATTACGATTACTATAATTCAGAATATGATTTGATTTATTGGATAGAATTGGTTTCCTCGGAACTTTGTTTTATTATAGAATGGTATAATTATTAAAATTCTAATTGATATAACTAATGCAATAACTTCTCCTAATTTATTAGGAAAAGATCGTAAAATTGCGTATGCAAATAGGAAATATCATTCTGGTTGGATATGGACTGGTGTTACTAGAGGGTTAGCTGGTACAAAATTATCAGGATCTCCTAATATATAAGGGTCAATTAAGCATAATATGATTAGAATTATTATTAGGATGATGAATGTAATTATATCCTTGTAAGTAAAGTAGGGATGGAATGGAATTTTATCAATGTTTCTATTTAATCCAATTGGGTTGTTAGATCCTGTTTGATGAAGGAAGAATAGATGAATTATAACTATTGCTATAACAATAAATGGTAATACAAAGTGGAATGTGTAGAATCGATTTAATGTTGCGTTATCTACTGCGAATCCTCCTCAAACTCATTGGACAATGTCTGTTCCAATATAAGGAATTGCTGATAATAAATTTGTAATTACTGTTGCTCCTCAAAATGATATTTGTCCTCATGGTAAGACGTATCCTATAAATGCTGTTGCTATTACTAAGAATAGAATAATTGTTCCTGTTATTCATGTATTTATATACATGTATGATCCATAATAAATTCCTCGTCCTACATGTAAATATATGCAGATGAAGAATATTGAAGCTCCATTTGCGTGTAATGTTCGGATTAATCATCCATTATTAACGTCTCGGCAAATATGTACTACTCTTGAGAATGCTATTTCAATATTTGGTGTGTAATGTATAGTTAAGAATAGACCTGTAACAATTTGAATTATCAAGCATATTCCTAATAATGATCCAAGATTTCATCATATTGAAATGTTTATTGGTGCTGGTAAATCAATTAGTGAATTATTAATAATTTTAATTATTGGGTGTTTAATTCGTAAAGGTTTGTTCATTAGTTTATCTTATTTTACGTATAGGTCCTTGGTTAATATTTGTGATCTTTACTACTGCTAATAATGTAATAAATAGATAAATTATTATTATAATTGTAATAATAACTGTTGGGTTATTATATAATTTTACTAGTGAGGTTGATATTTCTTTGAAATTAATTGAGTAGTTTAGATTTATAATTTCTGTGTTTTAATTATTTCTGTTATTATTATTTTATCAATATTATATAATAACGTTGATAGAATAATTATTATGTAAATAATAATAATGATTCTGTTGATTTTAATTTTAAATATTTCATTTGATGCGATTCTTGTAATGTAAATGAATAAAACTATTATACCACCTAGGAATGTTAATAATAAAATGTATGATAGTCAAAATCTTTCTATTATTGTTCCTGTTATTATTCTAATAAATAAGGTTTGAATAATAATGGTTATTATGATGGATATTGGATGGTTTATTTTTATGAAATTAATGTTTATTAGGTTTGATGATCTTATAATTATTATTTTTATCATATCAAGGGTTAGTTTATGAAAATATTGATTTTGGGGATCAATGATGGGAATTAATTTCCTACCCTTGAAGTTTTAAAAATATTTTCTTAATTTTGGTTTACAAGACCAATGTTTTTTTTTTAAACTATTAAAACTAATGTCTATATTTGGTTTATTTACTTGTTTATCAATTTATTTTTCTGGTGTTTATGTTTTTTGTTCGAAGCGTAAACATTTATTAGTAGTTTTATTGAGATTAGAGTATATTGTTCTTTCTTTATTTATATTAATTGTTTTATTTCTTATTGAGTTTGATTATGATTATTTTTTTCCTGTAATTTTTTTGGTTTTTTCTGTTTGTGAAGGTGCTTTGGGTCTTTCTATTTTGGTTTCAATAATTCGTTCTCATGGTAATGATTTTTTTAATTCTTTCTTTTTAAGTTTTTGTTAAAGTACTTATTTATAATTATTTTTTTGATCCCTATTTGTTTATTAGGTAATTGTTGATGACTAGTTCATTCTTTAATTTTTTTATTAAGTTTTATTTTTATAATTTCTTTATATTCTTACTCTGATTTAAGAATGATTAGTTATTATTTTGGTGTTGATTTTTATTCTTTTATATTAATTTTATTGAGTCTTTGAATTTGTTGTTTAATAATTACTGCGAGAAGATCAATTTATTCTTCTTCATATCATCCAAATTTTTTTGTTTTTGTTGTTTTATTATTATTGATTATATTGTTTTGTTCTTTTTCTAGTTTAAATTTATTTTCTTTTTATATTTTTTTTGAATCTAGATTGGTTCCTACTTTGTTTTTGATTTTGGGTTGAGGTTATCAACCTGAACGTTTACAGGCTGGTGTTTATTTAATGTTTTATACTTTAGTTGCTAGATTACCTTTATTATTGGTTTTGTTTAGGATTAATGATGTATTTAATACTCTTTATTATCCTTTATTAATTGATTTTGGTTCTTTTTATTTTTTGTTTTATGTTTTTTCTATTTTTGCTTTTTTAGTTAAGATACCAATTTTTTTATTTCATCTTTGACTCCCTAAGGCTCATGTTGAGGCTCCAATTTCTGGTAGAATAATTTTGGCTGGTATTTTATTGAAGTTGGGTGGTTATGGTATTTTTCGTTTAATAAAGGTTATTTCTTGTTTGGGGTTAAGATTTAATTATTTTGTTTTATCTTTAAGATTGTTTGGTGGTGTTATTATTAGATTTGTTTGTTTTCGTCAAGTTGATTTAAAGTCTTTAATTGCTTATTCTTCTGTTGCTCATATAAGATTAGTTATTTGTGGTTTAATAACTATAAATTGATGAGGTTGTATGGGTTCTTTATCTTTAATAATTGGTCATGGATTATGTTCTTCTGGTTTATTTTGTTTGTCTAACATTATTTATGAGCGTTTAGGTAGTCGTAGATTATTAATTAACAAGGGTATAATTAATTTAATACCTAGAATAACTATTTGGTGATTTCTTTTAAGATCTTCTAATATGGCTGCTCCTCCGTCTTTAAATCTTTTAGGAGAATTTAGTTTATTAAATAGAATTATTTCTTGATCTTCTTATATAATTTTATTGTTAATTTTTTTATCTTTTTTTAGAGCTGTATATACATTATATATATATTCTTATTCTCAACATGGTTTATATTATTCTGGTGTTTATACTTGTTCTTTAGGTTATTTTCGTGAATATCATCTTTTATTTTTACATTGATTTCCTCTTAATTTGTTATGTTTAAAGGGTGAATATTTTTATTTTTAATACTTAAGTATTTTAATTTAAAATGTTGTTTTGTGGAATCAATGATATGATCTTTTCATCTTAAGTCGTGTATTTATTTTCTATTTGTTCATTGAGTTTTTGTTTTATTTTTGTTTAGAACTTTATTTTTTATATTAGGTATTTATTATTTAATAATTGATTATAGATTGTTCATTGAGTGGGAATTATTTAGTTTAAATAGTTCTATGGTAGTGATAACTTTCATTATTGATTGAATGTCTTTAGTTTTTATATCTTTTGTTATATACATTTCTTCTTTAGTTATTTATTATAGAAATGATTATATGCATAATGAAAGGAATATTAATCGTTTTATTATGATCGTTTTAATATTCATTTTATCCATAGCATTCTTAATTATTAGTCCGAATTTAATTAGAATTTTATTAGGTTGAGATGGATTAGGTTTAGTATCTTATTGTTTAGTTATTTATTATCAAAATGTAAAGTCTTATAATGCTGGAATATTAACTGCTTTATCAAATCGTATTGGTGATGTTGCTATTTTGATTTCTATTTCTTGAATATTAAATTTTGGTAGTTGAAATTATATTTACTATTATTATTTTATTTCTGATTCTTTTGAAATAAAAATTATTACTTTATTAATTATTCTTGCTGCTATAACTAAGAGAGCTCAAATTCCTTTTTCTTCTTGACTTCCTGCTGCCATGGCAGCACCTACTCCTGTTTCTGCTTTAGTTCATTCTTCTACTCTTGTTACTGCTGGTGTTTATTTATTAATTCGTTTTAATCCAATATTAATGGTTTATGATTTTGGTTGATATATTCTTTTTATTGGTTGTTTAACTATATTTATGTCTGGTCTTGGAGCTAATTTTGAATTTGATTTAAAGAAAATTATTGCTCTTTCTACTTTAAGTCAACTTGGTTTAATAATAAGAATTTTATCAATGGGTTACTCTGAACTTGCTTTTTTTCATTTATTAACTCATGCTTTATTTAAGGCTTTATTATTCATGTGTGCAGGTTCTATAATTCACAATTTGCGAGATTCTCAGGATATTCGTTTTATGGGTTCTATTATCCATTTTATACCTTTAACTTCTATTTGTTTTAATGTTTCTAGATTATGTTTATGTGGTATACCTTTTTTAGCTGGTTTTTATTCTAAGGATTTAATTCTTGAAATTGTTTGTTTAAGTTGAGTTAATTTTTTTATTTTTTTTCTATATTTTTTTTCTACTGGTTTAACAGCTTCTTATTCTTTTCGTTTGTTTTATTATTCAATATCTGGTGATAATAATTATTATTCTTCTTATTCTTTTAATGATAGTAGTTATTATATTTCTTTTGGTATGATTGGGTTACTTATTGTTGCTGTCTTTGGTGGAAGACTTTTATCTTGATTAATTGTTCCTGTTCCTTATTTAGTTGTTTTACCTTGATATTTAAAGTTTTTAACTTTATTAACTATCATTTTAGGGTCTTATTTTGGTTATATTATTTCTGATTTTGTTTATTCTTATGAATTATTTTCATTAAATTTTTTATCTTTCGTTATATTTACTGGTTCAATATGATTTATACCTTTTCTTTCAACTAATTATGTTAGATATTTACCTTTAAGATTTGGTTATTATTCTTTAAAGTCTTTTGATTCTGGTTGAGGTGAATTGCTTGGTGGTCAAGGTTTATATTCCTTTTTTGTTTATTTAATTAATTACATTCAGTCTTTGTATGATTCTAATTTTAAGGTTTATTTATTAACTTTCGTTTTTTGAATATTTATTTTATTTGTATTGTTTTTTTTATACCTAAATAGCTTATTGTGTAGAGTATAACATTGAAGATGTTAGGGAAATATTTTTATTTTTAGGTATTTATAAATATTAATTTATTATTTTTACAGTGAAAATGTAATGTTTTATTTTAAACTATATAAATAGAAATGTTAACGGAGTTTAACCGCTATTATAAAAAGTTAGCAGCTTTTATATTGGCTTTACATTTCCTTAATTGGAACTATTGTTCATTTATATTATTAACAGTAATACGCCTCTCTTTGGCTTCAATTAATAAATAAGGGCATTTTTATGCCAAATTTCAGGTCGAAACTGATTGCAATACTTCGCTTCTTATTTAAAATTAAGGTTAATTGATATTTCAATACTTTTTGGATGCAAACCAACTGTTATAATTAACTATAACCCTAATTAGCTAATTTAAGAGCTCCTTGATTTCATTCATAATAAAGTCCTACTAATAGAATAATAATAAATAATATTGTTGATAATGTTCATACTGTAATATTTGATGTTTTTATGATAATTACAATTGGTAAAATTAATGCAATTTCTACATCAAAAATCAGGAAGATTACTGCAATTAGGAAGAATTGAATCGAGAAAGGTATTCGTGCTGATCTTTTAGGATCAAATCCACATTCAAATGGTGAACTTTTTTCTCGATCATTAATTGATTTTTTTGATAGGGTTGTTGCTAATAATATAACAATTATTGGTAATAAAAATCTAATAGTAATTCTTGTTATTAATATTATAATTATTTTTCTTGATATCTTCAAGCTTTTTGATTGGAAGTCAAATGTACTAATTATACTAGAAAAATTAATTATCTACCTCATCAGTAAATTGATAAATATAAAAATAATCATACTACATCAACAAAGTGTCAGTATCATGCTGCTGCTTCAAATCCAAAGTGGTGATTTGATGAAAATTGGTTTATTATATGTCGAATTAGGCATGTTAATAAGAATGTTGTACCAATGATTACATGTAGCCCATGGAACCCTGTTGCTATGAAGAATGTAGATCCATATACTGCGTCTGCAATGGTAAAAGGTGCTTCTCAATATTCATATATTTGTAGTAAAGTAAAATAAAATCCTAATATTACTGTAAAGAATAATCCTTGTAATGCTTGTGAATGGTTACATTCTATAATTCTGTGATGTGCTCATGTAATTGTAACTCCTGAGGCTAGTAAAATTGCAGTATTAAGTAGTGGAATTTGTATTGGATTAAATGGTTGAATTCCTATTGGAGGTCACTTTATTCCTAATTCAATTGTTGGTGCTAATCTACTATTAAAGAATGCTCAGAAGAATGAGGCGAAAAATAAGACTTCTGATGCAATAAATAAAATTATTCCTCATCGTAGTCCTTTTGATACTAATTTAGTGTGTAGACCTTGAAATGTGTCTTCTCGAACTACATCTCGTCACCATTGAATTATTGTTAATAGAATGACAGTTATTCCAATTATTAATAAATTTATATTGAATGTATGGAATCATTTAGTTATTCCTGAGGTTGAAATTATTGCTCCGATTGCTCCAGTTAAAGGTCATGGTCTATAATCTACTATATGAAATGGGTGATTGTTGTTATTTGTTAACATAAGTTTAGTAAACTTCTCTTGAATATAATGTTCTTAGAATTGAAAATACATATGCTTGAATTATAGCTACGGCTGATTCAAGAATTAAAAGTAATATTTGTCCAAAATTAGAAATAATATAATTCTTGTTGTTAGTGATGGTCCCGTATTTCCTAATAATGTTAATAAAAGATGTCCTGCAATCATATTTGCAGCTAATCGCACAGCTAGGGTTCCTGGACGAATAACATTTCTAATTGTTTCAATTAGTACCATAAATGATATAAGTGCATTTGGTGTTCCTTGTGGAACAAGATGTGTAAATATATGATTAGTATTATTAATTCATCCAAATAATATAAATCTTATTCATATTGGTAATGCAATTGAGAATGTTAATGTTATATGACTAGTTCTTGTAAAAATATATGGGAATAGTCCTATAAAATTATTAAATAATATTATGATAAAAATTGAAATTAGAATTAGTGTTGATCCTTGAAATGAATTTTTTCCTAATAATGTTTTGAATTCATTATGTAGATTTAAATTTATTTTATTTCATAAAATATTAATTCGTGAAGGTATTAATCAAAATATTGATGGAATTAATAATAGTCCAAGAAATGTTCTAGTTCAATTTAATGATAAATTAAATAAATTAGTTGATGGGTCGAATGTTGAAAATAGATTTGTTATCATATTCAATTAATGTTTTTTTTAATTTTATTGTTACTTCTTATAATTTTATTTGGTTTATAAGAGAAGAAGTTTAATTGGTTAAATAGTATTATTGTTATTGAGAATATAATGAATAGTGAAAATCATATTATTGGTGATATTTGAGGGATTAAGTTTATAATTTACCTCATCAGAAGTAAACGTTAATTTACTATTTTTTGGTTTAAGAGACCATTACTTACTTTCAGTCATCTGATGGCTCAAGGTGTACTATTTTTAGTTATTTTAGATTGACATTCTAATGTTATATTTTAACTAACTCCTTATATTATGTTAGATAATCATTTAATGAAAAGTTTAATTGAGGTTCTTTCAATTACAATTGGTATAAATCTATGATTAGCTCCACAGATTTCTGAGCATTGACCGAAAAATAGACCTGGACGGTTAATTATAAATATACCTTGGTTTAGTCGTCCAGGTGTTGCATCAATTTTAATACCTAAAGCTGGTACTGCTCATGAGTGGAGTACATCAGATGCTCTAGTTAATACTCGAACTTCTGTATTTATAGGTAATGTTGTTCGATTATCAACTTCTAAAAGTCGGAATTCATCTGTATTTAATTCATTTTCAGGAGTTATATATGTATCAAATTCTACATTAATGAAATCTGAATATTCATAACTTCAGTATCATTGTCGTCCAATTGTTTTAATTGTAATTATAGCATCTGATGAATCATCAAGTAAATATAGTAATCGTAATGATGGTAATGCAATAAAGATTAATGTAATTGCAGGTAGTGCTGTTCAGATAGTTTCAATTAAGTGGCCATGAAGTATATTTCGGTTTGTATATTTTGTTAATAATATGTATCTAAGTGAATATCCAACAATTATTGTGGACACGAAAACATATGTTGAACAATTTGTAAGGCCACACGCGAGTACAAAAAAATAGCTGAACATTGTTTGTTGACAATGAAGTTGAAGGTACATCTGATGTTGTGTTCATAGCTATTGTGAAAGATGGTAAGAATGTTAGCTCAAAAACAAAGCTGAACATTTCACATTTGTAATACAAAGGAACTTTATCATGCTCAAGTATGGATTAATGGAAATATATAAAACATCTGGCTTTAACTTATTTGCAAGAACTGATGTAAAGATTATTATATGCATAACTTAGTTAACTTATACAGATATAATAAATAACTATTACTCTCGACATTTTGTACCTAGTAGTTGGCTTATGTCATAGCATGTAATAAAGTTTTTAAAAATGGTATATGGATAAGGCATTTTGATAATTTTTTATTTCAGAACGATTACCAAAGTAAGTTTGCGTTTAATAATTATATTCAAGTATACATGTAATATAATAAGTTTAATTTTTATTCCAAAGATGAAATATTAAGCTATGTTTTAAGGTAACATTTACGCTATCTCTGACAATAGCTATGCACATTACATCACATGTATCTTCAACTTCAGTATGCCTTTAACCACTAACTGTAACACACCTGGCGTTTAACAATATCATGAATAAGTGCTGTACCAGTCGGTAGTGGCTTTTTATAATAATATTAATATTGTTTCTTGTTGCATCTACCAAAAGAGACATTAAAAATTGCGAAGTACTTTTCAAAAAACAAGAAAAGAAAACATGCTATGTAATTGAAAGTAGTCTGTTAAATTATTTAAGTACGATCACGGGCAGTTGAGATCTTCAAATGCAAGTTAAAACGCTCAGTGGTGGTCTAAATTACTTTGCGAGTGGCCACAGTACTTACGCAACGGAAATTTATCTAACTGCTCACTCCTTAAGGGAAGGGGACTGATAACCTAGCTGTTTAGTCCCCTTAAAACAACCAACAACAACCTTAAGGGAACAACCAACGTTTTAACAAACACAAATAACACATATAAAATCGAATATATAATTAAACGTGGGACGGGGCACATGAAATTATATAACAGAGGTTTGATACTTTAAATAATTATCTATTCAGTAAAATGAACAAGCAAATAAATGTGGGGAGACCATATTAAGCACAATAAAGCATACGCCTTGTACAAAAGTGAAATTAAATCATAACTTTACTGCCCGTAATAAAATTGTTTCTGCCCTTTCTGAATATGGAGGTAACGTGGGAGGAAGCTTGCAAATACACAGTGGATAGGGAAAGCACATTCATTCACTCACATACACGCGCATAATGCTTGTGACACATTACTCACGCAGCAACTCTTGTTAGCAGCGGCGAAACGAAGCGTCGGCGGCGTATTGATGAGATGGCGGGTGTCTTCAAGCACTATTAAAAAACACACTATGCACCAAACGAACACATGTTTGGGGAGGCAGCGGCATACTATTCTTAAGCACCACATGGCGTTCTACCACGGTGAATTACATAGAATTTACAAAAGAAATTAATTTAGAGTAAAGTAAAACACACGCGAGAATTCATATAGAAGAAAGCTAGTAAGAGTAACAGTATGGCTTAAGGCCAAAGTAAGGACCATTACAAAAGCACGTGGTGCAATCAGTCATACCCAGAGAGGAAAGATGGAATCAAACCAGAAAATCTGAGAAAAATTTGGCATACTTGCGGATATAGACACAATGTGAAAATGTTAGTTAAAAACAGCAAGGAAATTCAAACATACTAAGTTTACACAAAGGCTGAAGGCCACACATGTAATTTCTAACTTGAGAAAATCTGGACACAAAATTATCATCAGAATGAAAATGCAAATACTAAATTTACACTGAATTACTCGAGTTCTGTAAATTACGAAACACTTCACCTCGCATAGGGAGAGAATTACTCAAGAAAACTATCACTGATAAACCAAGACTGCCTGATTACAAAGAAAACAAAGCCCTAACAGCATGCCTTCACCAAGATGTAGTCACCTCGGCCGTCTAAGCAAGAGTGCTACCTTAAGGCCATGCCAAAACCTTCCCCACCACACCGGATGTACAGCGCTATAACCCATACAGAGTGCGTTCAGAACAGTGTCTACCAACCCTCGCTACCCGGGGAAGATAATACCCTCTTCTAGAGCTCCCAGAGAGGTCTCTTGTCACCTCTTTCGTCTTAGATTAGGTTGGCACCCCACTAAGAACATGGCCACCTCGCCATCTTGCCAAGTAAGCTTGTCTCTGGCTACCTAGCAGACGCCAGCGAAGTAAACGAGGCTTAAAGCGCGAGGCGGTGACTGTAAGCCATTGTGCGGCGGTCAGTCAATATTAAAAGCAACCTTCCACATTCACATGAACACACAAGTTCAGTCACACCAAAGGAAACACATAAGCATGAGGCATTGGTCATTAATAAAATAATAAAATAATTGACATAAATAATATTAATGGTGCAGAAACACTTATGCACTATCTTATACTAAAGACAACACACACATCCATGCTTGCGGGGAACGGCCTCACGCATTGCAGCATAGCGCCTCAATGCGCTCAGCAGCTCTGCTGCAGCCCGGGCCTATTATTAATTGCGCAGATAGCCCAATACCTTTTAAGCAAAAAACTAAATATGTTCTTAACTAATCTATATACATATAACAAAGTACACCAATAAAAAAATCATGGGCCTTAGCCCATAACATCAAAGACATACGTATTCTACAAACTGCAAAATTAATCTCCTTCGGTATTGCAAATTTATACACCAACATCCCAGTTATGGAAACAATAACGATTATAAATAATAACATTGTTCAATATAGAAAGACATCTCTAGCAGCAACCAACGAATTTATAGACCTCTTAAAACTAACACTCTCTCACAATTATTTTGAATTTAATAAGAAATATTTTACACAAGCAGGTAGGGTTGTAATGGGCAACTGTATAGCAGGAACAATTGCTGACATATTCATAAACACGTTAGAAGAAATTTTTTTAACTCCAATAACCAACTAGTTCAGAAAATTACATATTGTTACAGGTATGTCGACGATACCCTGTTATTAATAAATGGAATTTTACTGTTGAAACCGAAACTAACGAATCTACAAATTTTCTTGACCTAAAAATAAGTAAAATAAATAACAAATATGTATTTAAAATATATAGAAAGCCAACCACCATATTCAATATTATCAACAAAAATTCTTGCCATCCAAAGTCACAAAATATACCTTTTTCAAATCTATGATGAACAGACTTATAAAGTTACCTCTAGAACAACAAGTAATATGAAAAGAAATCACAACACTATAATTCATAGTCCAAGAAAATAATTTCCATCCAAATATAGTAAGTAAAATGTATCAACAGCAAACAAACCCTAAAAAAGAAACCATACATAAAGGCACGACACTGAAAATAGAACCTACCAATAGATCAAAAGCAACATACATACCAACAAATTACCTTGGCTACATAACAGATAAAATGAATGAACTTTTCCGAGAAACGAATATAAAATTATAATTCTGCACAATAAATAATAAAAAACCCATATTCAGTTAGGAAAAACCAAAATTCGAGATATTTTCAAACCTGGTATCTACCAAATTTCTTGTGATAATTGTACAACATTCTACATTGGGAAGATAGGAAGGAACAGCGGCATTACATTTAAAGAACACACAAGATCATGTGACAGCAATCATTCGACATTCTATCTGCACCCTAGAACGGAAAATCACACAGGAGAACAGATAGAAAATGCAGTACAGATTTTACACAGAATACCTAAAAGACGTGTAATTAAGCATCTGTGCTCAAACTCTCAAAATACAAAAGTACATCGAATATCAAGGAATTACTGAAAAATTCTTTAGTAGAATTATTATATAAGAACGGACAGATGAGTTGTCTACCAGATGCTATATGTATGTCACTAACGCCTTGACGTAAGTAATATTGTAATTTGTATATATATTATACCTTATAAATTATTTCTTAAGACGTAAATAATAAGCAATGTATTAACATCTGCAGAGCCACTTGAAAATGGCAATATGCTGAAACAAGCTTGTTGTGCAAATTCGTAAAACACAAGCAAAATAAAAAATAATTGCAGCTACCTGGAATAATTTAATATAAAATATTAACATATTTTGAAGCAAAGTAGAGCAGATGATGATAACAACAGAACAGTTTATTTCAAGCTTTTGAAATATACGACCCTTACCAAGTAAAAATTCTCTAGCGACTGGTTTGATTTCAGACGCAACAAATTTATTTGCTTGTCTTAAAAACAAAAGTGCAGTGTTGTACTTTATAGGGTGAATTTTTTTATTTACTTTCCGGAGTGGAACAGAATACCCTAACTTCAGATTAATTTCGACAGAAAAGTATTTATTGAATAAAGAGTGTTACGCATTGCAGGCAAGACGCCGAATCGAATTATCCTCGTTATGCTAGGTAAAGAAGAATATCTTTCCTTCTTTGAATTTTTCAAAATTACTGACTACATCTTAATGCAACTATTGATTCGTTTCTGAAATGTTTTAAAAAAAATGTTCAAATGTTTGTTAAGTTTATGGGACATAACTACGGGGTCATCAGTCCCTAAACTTACAAACTACTTATGAACTACCTTATACTAAGGACGGCACAAATATCCATGCCCGAGGGGGGATTCGAACCCCCGACCGTAGTGGCCGTGCAGACCGTGACTGTCTCCTCGGCCACCGCGGTCGGCTGAAATGTTTTCTGGCTTTCCTTCCTTCATCACCAAACGAAGTCCTATACGTACTTTTGATATAAAATAAGAATTATGAAACCCTATTTTTCAAACTGGGCTAGTTTTAGATTTTCGAAGAAATTTGCCTTATGCAAGACAACTTGTTTTATTTTATTACCCAGACATGTTTCGGCAGTTATTGTGCCGTCTTCCGTAGGTTTTTACCTTTTATTTTAGAATTTTATTTTATAATTTTATAATGTCATTCGCAGGTTTGCATGCTGCTTTAATTCAGAAATGACAAGTTTTCTCAGCTTGTCATATTCGAGCTGTGTTGTTGCTATTTTTTGTTTGTGGTAAAGTTCCCAACAAAAAAGGGCACTAACAGAAATAAACAACATGAAAGATAATCACATGCTACAAACAAGACGCAGCAACAACACAGCTCGAAAATGACAAGCTTTAACCTGAATTAAAGCAGCATGCAAATCCTGCTAATGACAGTATAAAATAAAAGGAAAAAACTCGCAGAAGATGGCATAATAAGTGCCGAGACAGCTCTGGGTAATAAAATAAAATAATGTGTCTTGCATAAGGCTGATTGCTTCAGATATATATATATATATATCATAGCAAGCATGGAATAAATAAGAGCTGCACCATAACAAGATGATCATGGGCTCGTTTTATGATGGAACTTCATCCTCTCGTTACAGAGACCCACTGAACAACACATTGCAACCCTCCTGGTGGTCGCGACCCACAGATTTAAAAATACTGCACTAGCGCATAGAAACCAGTCATCATAATTAACGTAAAATCTGCAGTCTTGGTTTAAAACCATTTGCTATTAAATTATTTGATCGACACAATTGCACCTACCTTGTGCTCCATGCTCTCAGTATTAGCTCGACACTTTTTCAATGCCGTGGTGGATTAGCCTTGCATACTGGGGCGCCGTGCTGCGGTGCGCGCGGCCGATCGCCGTCGGGGGGTTCGAGTTCCCCCTCGGGCATGGGTGTTTGTGTTGTCCTTAGCTTAGTTTACCTTAGTATAAGTAGTTTGTTAGATACGGACTAATGGCCACGCAGTAGAGTCCAGATATATTTACAAACATATTTTGAACAGTTTTTCAGTCGCTGAGACGTTTGCCGTTACGTGTGCCTGCAGCTCACCGGCGCATGCGCACGGTGACCAACTACTTCCTGGTGAACCTGAGCGTGGCAGACCTGCTAATGGCGCTGCTCAACTGCGCCTTCAACTTCGCCTTCATGCTCAACTCCGACTGGCCGTTCGGCGTCGTCTACTGCTCCGTCAACAACTTCGTCGCCAACGTGACGGTCGCGTCCAGCGCCTTCACGCTCGCTGCCATCTCTCTTGACAGGTGAACGCCACTGTTATCTGCTTCAATTGTCACCGTTTATAGTACTTAGTAGAGGTCCCGCAACGCCGCGGTGGAGTGGCCGAGCGCTCTAAGGCGCCTCGCTGCCCAGCGCGCGGTTGCTCGTCGTCGGAGGTTCGAGTCCTCCCTAGGACGTGTGTGTGTGTGTGTGTGTGTGTGTGTGTGTGTGTGTGTGTGTCGTTAGGTTAATTTAAGTAGTTTGTAAGTCTAGGGACTGCTGACCACAGCAGATTGGTCCAATAGCTTCACAAACATTTGAAAATTTGAAAGTTCCTGGCAGATTAAAATTGTGTGCGGGACTCGAACCTGGGACCTTTGCCTTTTGCGAGCAAGTGTTCTACACAAGCAAAGTAGGAGGCGAGGTACTGGTGGAAGTAAAATTGTGAGGCGGCATCGTGAGTCGTGTCGGGATAGCTCAGTCGGTAGAGCATTTGCACGCGAAAGGCAAAGGTCCCAGGTTCGAGTCCCGGATCCGGCACACAATTTTAATCTGCCAGGAAGTTTCATATCAGCGCACACTCCGCTGCAGAGTGAATGTTTCATTCTGGGGATTTGAAAATTTCTTTTCGCGCCGCGCGGGAATGACCGCCGTGTATTTCTATGCACCATGTAGGGACTGCGCAGCCGCTCTCGCCGGAAGTTTGAGTCCTCCTTTGGGGATCGGTGTGTTTGTGTGTCCTTACAGTAAGTTAAAGTGGTTTGTAAGTCTAGCGACCGATGAACACAGCAGTTTCCTCCCTTAGATTAACAAACATTAGAATTTTTTTTGTTGTGGTTTTAGGGCGCACAACTTCTATGGTCATTAGCGCCCAGTCAAAAACATAGATTCGCTATGATCTAAAAAAAAAAAAAAAAAACACAAAAAAAAAATGGTGACTGTCAGAACATCAAGAAGAGGCTAAAAACGAAAGATAAAAGACAATTAAAAGGGTTAAATATCCTTGGATAAGTTGGCCAAGTTGATAAAACGCAAAACTCTAGCAGCTGCTCGTGTGTCATCAGCTAAAAGTTCCTCCAGAGTACACGGAAAGTGAAGGGCTACACGGAGATGATTAAAAAGTACTCAAGACAGTAAAACATGTCGCACGGTCAGCAGTTCACCGCAGGAGGCGGACAGCAAGTGACGGTGGCTGAAACGGCAGTGACCGATCCGCAACCGGGCCAGGATGACCTCCTCCCGCCGAGAGGGGCGTGAGGAGGTCCTCCAAGCGGTCGGGATTGGTTTTACAGTTCGCAATTTATTGTTGGACATTGAAAACCACGCACTGTGCCATTGCGACACGATACTCCGGCGAAGAGCCCGTTGAACATCGTCAGATGGGACGCAAAAGGTAGCCACGCGAGGTAAAAGAGCTGCGGCCTTGGCTGCTATGTCGGCGGTCTCATTCCCGGGCACACCTACGTGGCCAGGGACCTACAGGAAAGAAACGTGACAGCTGTCATCTGCTAGCAACTGGAGGGAGCGTTGGATCCGATACACGAGAGGATGGTTCGACAAAGGGTCCTTAAGACTCTGCAGGGCACTAAGGGAGTCCGAACATATGGCATAGAAAGATTGGCGGTGGCGGCAGGTGTACAAAACGGCCTGGTGGAGGGCAAAAAGCTCAGCCGTGAAGTTCGAGCACCGGTCAGGGAGCTTGTATTGGAACCGGTTGTCCCCGACGACGAAGTCAGAGCCGACACCGGCAGTGCTCTTGGAACCATCAGTGTAAATAAATATGGCATTATCGAACCGCGAACGGAGTTCGACAAGCCTCGAGCGGTATACCAAATGCGGAGTGCTCTCCTTGGGGAGCGAACTAAGTTCAAGGTGAGTGTGAACCTGGGCCTGATGCCACGGTGGCAATGGGCTATCGCTCAACCGAAAGGTGGAAGGAAGGGTAAAATTGAGCCGCTGTAGCAGGCGGCGAAACCGAACTCCAGGTGGAAGTAAGGCAATCGCAGACAACTGATATTGGCGGTCGAGTGAGTCGTCAAAAAATAATCGGTAAGATGGATGGTTGGGCATCGACCTCAGGCGGCATGCGTACCGACACAAGAATATGTCACGCCGAGTGGTCAAGGGTAATACAGCATCCTCGGCATACAGACTTTCAACAGGGCTGGTATAAAATGCACCGGTTGCCAGACGCAATCCCCGATGGTGGATAGAGTTGAGACGGCGGAGAATCGACGGCCGTGCAAAAGAGTATACAAGGCTTCCGTAGTCGAGCTTAGACTGAACAATGGCCTGGTAAAGGTGAAGCAGGACGGTGCGATCCGCTCCCCGTGACGTGCCACTGAGGACACGAAGAACGTTAAGGGATCGGGCACAACGGGCGGCCAGGTAGGACACGTGTGTGGACCAGCAAAGTTTACGATCCAACATGAGTCCCAAGAATTTCGTAGTCTCCACGAAAGGGAGAGCAACAGGGCCGAGATGTAGAGAAGGTGTAAGAAATTCCTTGTATCTCCAGAAGTTTATACACACAGTTTACTCATTGGAGAATCTGAAGCCATTTGCGATACTCCAGGAATATAGACGGTCAAGACAGCGTTGAAGACAACGCTCCAAGAGACACGTCCGCTGGGCGCTGCAATAAATTGCGAAATCGTCGACAAAAAGAGACCCGGAGATGTCGGCTGAAAGGCAATCCACAATCGGATTGATTGCAATGGCAAAGAGCGCCACACTCAAGACGGAGCCCTGTGGTACCCCATTCTCCTGGCAAAAGGTATCTGACAAAACAGAGCCCACCCATACCCGGAACTTGCGATCCGCCAAAAACGCTTTAATGAAAAGAGGAAGGCGGCCCCGAAGGCCCCATGTGTGCAATGTGCGGAGAATGCCCGCTCTCCAACAGGTATCGTATGCCTTCTCCAAGTCGAAGAACACTGCTACTGTTTGACGCTTCTTTAGAAAGTTGTTCATAATGAAGGTCGACAACGTAACGAGGTCATCAGCAGCAGAGCGGTGTCGACGAAAACCGCATTGGATATTAGTCAGGAGGCGGCGAGATTCGAGGAGCCAGACCAACCGAGCGTTAACCATGCGTTCCATCACCTTACAGACGCAGCTCGTCAGAGAAATGGGGCGATAACTGGAAGGAAGGTGTTTGTCCTTCCCTGGTTTGGGGATGGGGACAACAATAATGGCTTCACGCCAACTTGTGGGAACATGACCTTCAGTCCATATGCGATTGTAGGTACTGAGAAGAAAACACTTGCCCGCAGGAGAGAGGTTCTTCAACATTTCAATATGAATGGAATCGGGCCCGGGAGCAGAAGACCGGGACAGGGCGAGAGCACGGTCAAGCTCCTGCATGGTGAAGGCGACGTTATAATTTTCACGATTAAAAGAGCGGAAAGAAGGCGGCCGTGCCTCCTCTACCTGTTTGCGAGGGAGAAAGGCAGGGTGGTAATGGGCAGAGCTCGAAACCTCCGCAAAGAAACGGCCCAATGCGTTGGAAACGTCAGAGGGGTCCACGAGGACTGCGTTCTCCACGGTCAGGCCAGGAATCGGGGAGTGGACCTTGATGCCGGATAAACGGCGTAGGCCACGCCAAACAAACGTGGAGGGAGTAAAACGGTTAAAAGAACTAGTAAAAGCAGTCCAGCAAGCTTTCTTGCTGTCGTTTATGATACGACGACATTGCGCTCTCATACGTTTACAATGTATGCAATTCTCCAAAGTCGGGTGGCGGCGGAAGGTGCGTAAAGCGCGGCGCCGGGCTCAAAGCGCGTCGCGGCAGGCTGCAGTCCACCAAGGGACCTGGACACGACGTGGAGAAGAGGAGGTACGAGGTATGGAACGTTTAGCAGCGGTGAGAATAACCTCTGTGCGGTAGTCGACCTGACTGTCACAGGTGGGAAAATTCCGATCGTGAAAAACAGCCATGGAAGAATAAAGCCCCCAGTCGGCTTGAGAAATGTTCAAACTGGTGGGACGAGGAGATGGGGAATGATGCAGAAAGTGGATGATACAAGGGAAATGGCCACTTCAGTACGTGTCAGAAAGGGCATACCATTCAAACCGACCGGCAAGCTGAGGAGTGCATATTGCGAGGTCTATATGGGAATAAGTGTGTGTTGTGTCTGAAAGGAAGGTCGGTGCACCGGTGTTGAGGCAGACAAGATCGAGGTGTTGGAGAAGGTACACCAAAGGGAGCCTCTCGGACAAGGTGCCGGAGAGCCCCATAGGGGGTGGTGGGCATTAAAGTCGCCTATCAACACGAAAGGTGAAGAGAGCTGATCAACAAGGTGTAGCACATCTGCCCTAGTAAGGGCGAATAAATATTACAGAGGGAAAAAGTAAATGTGGATAGGGTGATGCGGACGGCAACTGCCTGTAGGTGAGTATGCAATGAAATGGGATGGTAATAGACATCGTCTCGAAGGAGCATCAGAACCCCTCCATGGGCCGGGATACCTTCCACGGGTGGCAGGTCGAACCGCACAGAGGTGTATTGTGGAAAGTCTGCACGATCACGTGGACGCAACTTAGTTTCTTGGAGGCAGACTAGAAGCGGGCAGTGCAATCGAAGGAGTAGTTTTAATTCCTCCGGATTGGAACGAATGCCGCGAATATTCCATTGAAGGAGCGCCATGATAAAAAAAGAGAGAAGAAAAGAAGATAAAAAGGAACAAGCAGATGAGGTCACCTCGACGGCCGCTGAGGACCGGACTTCGAGGGAGCACTGCTACCGCCATCTAGTGGCAAAGGGTCATGTTCCATTGGTTCGATCGACGCGTCTGCCACCTCCCGGAGTTGATCAGGAGGGGCAGCTTCCACCCGACAGACGGAGCGTCCCGGTGAAACAGAAGACGGCCGAGGCCGGCAACTGTTTGATGGCGTGACCGAAGAGTCACGCCTCAGCGGGGAAGGGGGGGGGGCTGTTTTTTCTGGAAGCCTTCTTAGAAGTATGACGGGTGGAAGATGCGGTTGACGATTGAGAAGTCTGAGTCTTGAGAAAATCTTCACGGACTGGAATTTTTTTGAACTCCGGGCAGCAGATTTGGGTGCCCGGGATGTGTGTGAACTGGTCGACGAATTCGTTGTAGAACGGGCAGAAGGGATGGGAGAGGTGGAACGAGCAATTTTCGGGCTAGCCGACCTGACGACAGTGTCACAGAAAGTTAGATCGCAAGTCTGGATGCGTACCTCCTTAGTTGGTCGAGGGGAGACGAGGACCTTGGTGAAGGTACCTGATGGGAGTACAGCGGGCTTCCTACTAGCTAATAATTTCCGGGCGGCATGGGTGGAGACCTTTTCCTTCACGCGAATCTCTTGGATGACCCACTCTTCTTTATAAACAGGGCAGTCCCGTGAAGGAGCAGTATGGTCACCCATGCAATTAATGCAGCGAGGGGATGGAGGTAGACATTCACCCTCATGAGCGTCCCTGCCACAGGTGGCGCACTTGGCTGCATTTGGACAAGATTTACTTGTATGGTTGTACCTTTGACAATGGAAGCAGCGTGTAGGATTTGGTATGTACGGGCGAACGGAAATGACTTCGTAGCCCGCTTTCACTTTTGATGCTAGGTCAACCCTGTCAAAAGTTAAGAAGACAGTACGGGTCGGCACGAGGTCATTGTTGACCTTTTTCATCACGCGATGAACAGCTGTGCCTCCCTGATCTGACATATAGTTCAATATCTCCTCGTCTGATAACCCATCCAGCGATCTAGAGAACACTACCCCCCGCGAAGAGTTGAGGGTGCGGTGAGCCTCCACTTTCACAGGGAAAGTATGTATAAGTGTAGCTCGAAGTAACTTCTGCACCTGGAACGCATTCTCTATTTCGAGTAACAAGGTCCCGTTGCGCTGCCTGGAGCAGGTCTTCAAGGGACCTGCGATCGCATCGACACCCTTCTGAATGATAAACGGATTGACTGATGAAAAATCCTTATCGTCGGTACGTGATACCACCAGGAACTTTGGAATGTTAGGCAATGCCTTTTGCGGCTGAGAATCATGTTTCCGCTTATGGGTCAGGGTTATAGTTGATGTGGAAGGTTTCATGGCGGAGGTGTCCCCCATGATTACCGGCGTCTCCGATGGCGCGCTCCTTCCTTGTGGGGGCCCTCACTGAGGGCGCACCCGCCTTAGGTGACTGTTCGCACCTCAGGTCACACCTCCCGAGAAAGGACGGAGGGACCAATTGGCATGTTCGGAGGTATCAGCTCGGGTAATCACCCCTCCCTGGGCCCGGCCTTTACCGGGGGGTACGTACGTGCCCTACATGTCTACCCGGGGCGGGGAGTTACGCCTTACCCCGTCACCGGCTACGCAGAGCGTGGGTCGACCTTCAGACACGCACAGGGAGGAATGAAAGGAGGAAGGAGAGAAAGGGATGAAGGAGGAGGAAGAATCTCAAACGCCGAGGCGGAGATTAAAGGGTGAGTCGAGAACAAGGAGAAAGGAAAAAGAGGGGAAGGCTGAAGAACAGGAAACGAAGAGGACCAAGAAGAGAAGACAGAGGAAGCGAAAAGGAAACCTTGGACTAATGAAAAAAAAAAAAAAACGCCCTTCTCCGGGCGAAGGCACAAACCGGGGGGAAGAGGGAAGCGGCCTGGGAAGGAAGAGAGGTCGCTTCGGCTCGGGGCCCCGTGCGCGCCACACACGTACCCACAAAAGAGCTGTGGGCCCCCTGGGGGGACAAACATTTGAACGTTTTTCATAATCGATACCTGAAAGTGAATCTGTAAGGAATGGAGCTGAAAAGCAGCAGATCTGATAATCTTGAATGCGATGTCTCACTTCCTGGAGTCTCAAAATCCGCAGTATGTTCATCTGGTCTGGAACCTGTAAGCATACGTCATACATGCAGTGTAACGTCCTGCGCTCTGCAGGAAATAAACTAACGGTCAAGTGGAACACAATTTATTGAACTCTAAACGCCTCCTTGGCGCGCACCTAAATACAAGCCAGTAATCACAGAGAAAATACAACCCAACTGCTCATAAAGTAATAAAACACGTACATATTTTGAAAGCCTCATCCTAAATAACACGTTCGCTGCGGGTGACGATTGTAAGCGTTTCTGCGATCAACATGCCAGTGCAGGTAACGCTTATAAGCGGCGCGTTTGCTAGCTGCGTTCTCAGTTTAGTTTGTTCGTCTGTGCACTCGTGTTAGTACAAGCCACTAACGAAATGTCACGTAACGTTTTCCTGTCTGCAGTTGTGTGTTTTCGTCCTTAGTCGTCTGTGTTGTGCATTGTTTGCAATAAAATCAATAAATCAGAAGCGTTGTTAGAATTGTTTGCAATAAATGCATATGACGCTTATGAGCGCCAGACAACATGCAGCATTTATCACATTATCGGAATGCAGCTGTATCTAGCACCACCTCTTCCGCAGACGTTGTATTCGCTGTCAATATTACGTACTTGCACAGCATGAACTTACAGGTTTCGCAGGGTTATGATTTCAACTCTCAGCCCACGTGCGCTTACAGGTGTCCACCTGGAGCGTTAGTAGCCCGCACTGGTGTCCGCAGCGAACGTGATAAGCAACACAATTACTAGTGGTGCTAGGACAAATACATCCAGGAACTACTACATGATATCTAAACACTATGGTAGGTGCTGACGGAGTTAGAAACTGCGTACGAGCGGCCTGTCACGGTCGTCAACAGTTTGTTCCTTTTTTTTTTTTTTTCTTTATTGGTAATCTGAAACTCTGCGTGCGTAGGCTGTCAGCAACTTGATATGCCGCTCTTCAGCCAGTAGGATTTTAACAAAGTATGGGATATAAACAATGTACAAAAATGAAGTAAAATAATAATTGTATGAATAAAACAAATGCTCGCAATTAATGAATTAAAAAAGAAAAAAAATAACAGAAGCAGATTATAATTGACATGGAAGCGTAAAAAAAGAGCCACGATGTAAAATCGAACAAAAATTAACAAAAAGACAAGAAACATGTCACGTGAAAGAACACTAACGGCACATAGTTAAAAATCACTGGCGCCCATGATTGTACTGCTGTTTCCGGCGAGCGCAACCAGTTAAACGGCAAAACACTGAAGCAGAGACGATAATCACTAAAGCACACATAAACACTGTTCAAAGCTGCCACCACCACTGTCGCAGAAAGACCAACGGCTTGTTGGGGGAGGGGGAGGGAGGGAGGGAGGGAGGGGAAAGAAGTGCAGGTGGCCGATATGGAGATGAAAGAGAAGTGAGGGGAGGGGAGCGTGGGACTCCGGGGAGGGGGGCGGGGAAATGGATGGGAAGAGGGGGCATGAACTACGCGGGAGGGGCGAGGGAGGACGAGGCGGGATCGAAGTTGATAGGAAGGGTAGGCGTCGGAACAGGTAAAAGTGCAGTTTATGAGTCCGCGAGTCGTCCTTCATGCGTAGACGTTGGTAACGGCGCATGAATGACGCAAGTGAAGGCGGCCAATCAGATTCCGTGTTTCATGAGTTGTGAATTTTGCCTCTCTTCACATGCTTTTCCGTTCAGATTTAATAATTTCTTGTAGTGTAAATTAAATTACGTGTTTCTCTCTCAAGTAATACGACTGGCAATTTTTCCAGTGAATTGCAATACGTGAATAATGACTGTTACTAAAATTAGTGTTTACTTCCCTAAGAAAAGATGTTGGTTAATTTGGAAGAATCCGTGTATCTTGAAGTTCCGGTTCTGAACCGGAGATTCGGGCGCTACGCGCCCTCACGTACTATAAAAAAAATTCTTGTTTAACCTATACCTAACCATCTGAAGGCTACGCTACAGATCACTTTTTTAAATGAAAGGATGTTTCCAACACTTTCAGACTACTCTCTAACACAGTAGGCTATTGATAACTTCAAAAACAAAAGGCTAGCGCAGCCTTAAGGTTAGGTACATAGGTTACACAAGAACTTTTGTCTCGTAGTAGCGCCTGAATCTCCGGTTCAAAACCGCTCAGTATACGTAATTGCGCTCGCAAAAGCTGCGAAAGTCATGCAATCACAACAACTAAAATCAATGGTGAAAATAATTTTGACTACATAGTACAGCCAGTACGCTTGATCTCCATTACAGAACGTAAATATAAATCTCACATTTATTGCAATGCAATATGTTGATCTAAAGATCTTTACATCCACTACGCAGATTTGTTTCCAAACACAAAAAAGAAAGTTGCGTGTTGTTGGCCGTTCGAACGCGACTGCTGATTGGCTCCAGCGCCGTTGCCAACGTCCAAACATGAAACGCCACTCGCGGACTCATAAACTGCACTTCAGCCGTCGGAACGTTGTCCACACTTCGTTGGTGCGCTTATAAAGCCGACACTGTTGGAGGGCTACACTCAGTCACGCAGTGGCGATTTGCTAGACACAGCCACATGCGGGTGCCGTACTACAGTACCGTATTGCAGGAAATGTTGTCATCATCGTTGTTGTGGTTCTGTTTGCGATCCTGAGGTTTATCGGTGTGAGCGCCTTGGAGGAAACTAAGCAACCCGCCTTGGCTGCTTGCTTTGCGGGCCCTCTAACAAGTAAGGGGCCGTTACTGCACAGTCTGTATCGCCCACATTCTCCTCAGCTGTAACTCCCAGCAGTTTTCACACAAGAAAGAAAATGTATTAACTTTATAGCTATGATCGTCCCAGTTGGTGTTGTTATTTATGTCTTTTTTTGCCAAGTTTAGTGCGGCCTAAAAATTCTTGCCTACTTTCATTGTGGCCCAGATGAACTGAAATTTTGGACTCCCCAGCTCCACAAGTTTTACCATCTACAGCTCAATACTAACACCATGTAAGTTATTTTCACGATCTTAAGACAATCATATAATCCGCACCCTTCTTCTTGTCACTGTTTCTTCTTTCCCTGATTCTGAGGAGAAACTTCACATTCCTTGTCAATCAACCTAATTTTCAACATTCTCTTGTGCACCACACCTCAAACGCTTCGTTCTGTTCCGTCCTTTCAACTGTTCAGGAGTTATTAACATATAACCATATAGCGCTAAATATAATATATATCTCCAGAAATTTCTTCTTCGAAAAAATGTCAGTAGACATTTCTTGGCTACGAATGTTGTGCTAGTCTGCTTTTTGTGACCTCCTCATGCTCATTACGACTATGTTCCTAACCACGCTCTTGAGGAATTCACTCTCCGGTCGCAGCTATTCTCTTCAATTTTTCACACTGAATAAAAGCTGGTGATATGAACTTCTTGCACTTTGCCAGTAAGTTCGCCAAACGTCTGACGACTGCTGCTTGACTTGATAACTTATAAATCGAAACCGAGAATGAAAAGTTTCTGTCTCAAACTAAAGTCCGTTGAATAACACAGTTTAAAATATTGACGGATTTACAACTTTCTGATCTACAAACAACTTAGCACCTTTATTGAAATGGACAACAGGTTGTATATTGTGACACCGGCTTGGTAGTGAGGATGTTGAATGCAATATTGACACCCCATCAAATAATTCACTTCAAGACATAAGTTAATAGCTTGTGAAAACAGTAAAACTCAGTTTTTATAGTTTCTAAAAATCAACTGAAAAAAAAGTCACACTTCAATTACACAGAACGGGCATATATGTAATCAGACTGAATGATACAAATTCGCCGGCTGCGGTGGCCGAGGGGACTGAGGCTCTTCAGTCATGGTCTGCACGGCCACTACGGTCGGGGGTTCGAATCCCCCCTCGGGCATGGATATTTGTGACGTCCTTAGTTGTAGCTAGTTCATAAGTAGTTTGTAAGCTTAGGGACTGATGACCCCCTAGTTGAGTCCCATAAGCTCAACCAACAGTTGAACATTTGATACAAATTCCTATGCATACATATATATATAGTAAGTTGTCGTGGAAATGGCCAATTAAAAATATTTTTCAAAAATTAAATCTACTTCATTTATCATTAGAACAGTATCTAAAATAAGTGAATTCAACACGAAAAATAATGCATTTTGTTCATTATTCAAAAAAATGTTCGTTAAGCTTATGGGACTTAACTACGGGGTCATCAGTCCATAAACTTACAAACTACTTACGAACTACCTTATACTAAGGACGGCACAAATATCCATGCCCGAGGGGGGGGATTCGAACCCCCGATCGTAGTGGCCGTGCAGACCGTGACTGAAGCGCCTCAGTCCCCGCGGCCACCGCGGCCAGCTGTTCATTATTATTCGCTTTTGATGCATGGTGTTAATTTTTGGAGAAACTGCTTTGATTAAAAATAAACTGTTCGATCAATATGTGGTGTAAACTCGCGAATCTCTTGCTGACCCCTGTTAGGTAGTATGCGAATTTTGACACTGGCGTCTCAATACATATTTCCTTTAATGTCGCTTGTTGTGATCAATATCAGCTTATTCCTAACAGATAGTAACTTTCACACAGGTAGTACTAGGCAGGAATCTAATCTAAATTTGCCGCGGTAGAGTGGCCGAGCGTTCTAATGCGCTTAGCTGCGGAACGAGCCGCTGCTCGCCGTCGGAGGTTCGAGTCCTCCCTAGGGCATTGGTGTATTTGTTGTCCTTAGCATAAGTTAGTTTAAGTAGTTTGTAAGGCTAGGGACTGATGAACAGAGTAGTTAAGTCCCATAGATTTACAAACATATGAATCTAAATTTGGATCACACCTCCTTGACCCATGTGCAGGAAGACGTGCAGTATTGTGCTGCATCCATTTTCAGTAACCCGCCACAAGAATTAAAAAAATCTTAGCAGTATTCTACGCATTTTGAAGTGTAAGATGAAGAGTTTACTCATGGCTTACTCTTCCCATCCCATCGAAGAATTCCTGGAAAAGTTAAATAAATAAAACCCTTTAAGCTTATACCTGTGTTACGTTGTTGATTATGTTTACTTAAAATTACAGCTGGTTGTTTTTTTTTTTTTTTTTTTTTTTGTGGTTTTAGGGCGCACAACTTCTATGGTCATTAGCGCCCAGCTAAGAACATTGAATCGCTATGATCTAAAAAAATGGTGACTGTCAGAACATCAGCAAGAGGCTAAAAAACGAAAGATAAAAGACAATTAAAAGGGTTAAATATCCTTGGATAGGTTGGCCAAGTTGATAAAACGCAAAACTCGAGCAGCTGCTCGTGTGTCATCAGCTAAAATTTCCTCCAGAGTAGACGGAAAGTGAAGGGCTACACGGAGGTGATTAAAATTAACACAAGTCAGTAAAACATGTCGCACTGTCAACATTTCACCGCAGGAGCATAGCGGTGCAGGTTCGGCGGACAGCAAGTGACGGTGGCTGAAACGGCAATGACCGATCCGCAACCGAGCCAGGATGACCTCCTCCCGCCGAGAGGGGCGTGAGGATGTCCTCCAAGCGGTCGGGATCGGTTTGACAGTTCGCAATTTATTATTGTACAGTGAAAGCCACACACTGTGCCATTGCGACACGATACTCCGGCGAAGAGCCCGTTGAACATCGTCCGATGGGACGCAAAAGGTAGCCATGCGAGGCAAAAGAGCTGCTGCCTTGGCTGCTGTGTCGGCGGCCTCATTCCCGGGCACACCCACATGGCCAGGAACCCACAGGAAAGAAACGTGACAGCTGTCATCAGCCAGCAACTGGAGGGAGCGTTGGATCCGATACACGAGAGGATGGTTCGAGAAAGGGTCCTTAAGACTCTGCAGGGCACTAAGGGAGTCAGAACATATGGCATAGAAAGGGTGGCGGTGGCGGCAGGTATACAAAACGGCCTGGTGGAGGGCGAAAAGCTCAGCCGTGAAGTTTGAGCACCGGTCAGGGAGCTTGTATTGGAAACGGTTGTCCCCGACGACGAAGGCAGATCCGACACCGGCAGTGCTCTTGGAACCATCAGTGTAAATAAATACGGCATTATCGAACCGCGAACGGAGTTCGACAAGCCTCGAGCGGAATACCAAATCCGGAGTGCTCTCCTTGGGGAGCGAACTAAGTTCGAGGTGTGTGTGAACCTGGGCCTGATGCCACGGTGGCAATGGGCTTTCGCTCAACCGAAGGGTGGAAGGAAGGGTAAAATCGAGCCGCTGCAGCAGGCGGCGAAACCGAACTCCCGGTGGAAGCAAGGCAATCGCAGACAACTGATATTGGCGATCGAGTGAGTCGTCAAAAAATAATCTGTAAGATGGATGGTTGGGCATCGACCGTAGGCGGCATGCGTACCGACACAAGAGTATGTCACGTCGATTGGTCAAGGGTAATACAGCAGCCTCGGCATACAGACTTTCAACAGGGCTGGTATAAAATGCACCGGTCGCCAAACGTAATCCACGATGGTGGATAGAATTGAGACGGCGGAGAATCGACGGCCGTGCTGAAGAGTATACAAGGCTTCCATAGTCGAGCTTCGACTGAACAATGGCCTGGTAAAGGTGAAGCAGGACGGTACGATCCGCTCCCCATGACGTGCCACTGAGGACACGAAGAACGTTAAGGGATCGGGCACAACGGGCAGCCAGGTAGGACACGTGTGTGGACCAGCAAAGTTTCCGATCCAACATGAGTCCCAAGAATTTTGTAGTCTCCACGAAAGGGAGAGCAACAGGGCCGAGACGTAGAGAAGGTGGAAGAAATTCCTTGTATCTCCAGAAATTGATGCACACAGTTTTCTCAGTGGAGAATCGGAAGCCGTTTGCGATGCTCCAGGAATACAGACGGTCAAGACAGCGTTGGAGAGAACGCTCCAAGAGACACGTCCGCTGGGCGCTACAATAAATTGCGAAATCGTCAACAAAAAGAGATCCGGAGACGTCGGCTGAAAGGCAGTCCACGATCGGATTGATTGCAATGGCAAAGAGCGCCACACTCAAGACGGAGCCCTGTGGTACCCCATTCTCCTGGCAAAAGGTATCTGACAAAACAGAGCCCACCCGCACCCGGAACTTGCGATCCGCCAAAAACGCTTGAATGAAAAGAGGAAGGCGGCCCCGAAGGCCCCATGTGTGCAACGTGCGGAGAATGCCCGCTCTCCAACAGGTATCGTATGCCTTCTCCAAGTCGAAGAACACGGCTACTGTTTGACGCTTCTTCAGAAAGTTGTTCATAATGAAGGTCGACAACGTAACGAGGTGGTCAGCAGCAGAGCGGTGTCGACGAAAACCGCATTGGATATTAGTCAGAAGGCGGCGAGATTCGAGGAGCCAGACCAACCGAGCGTTAACCATGCGTTCCATCACCTTACAGACGCAGCTCGTCAGAGAAATAGGACGATAACTGGAAGGAAGGTGTTTGTCCTTCCCTGGTTTGGGGATGGGGACAACAATGGCTTCACGCCAACTTGTGGGAACATGACCTTCAGCCCATATGCGATTGTAGGTACTAAGAAGAAAGCACTTGCTCGCAGGAGAGAGGTTCTTCAGCATTTCAATGTGAATGGAATCGGGCCCGGGAGCAGAAGACCGGGACAGGGCGAGAGCACGATCTAGCTCCTGCATGGTGAAGGCGACGTTATAATTTTCCCGATTAAAAGAACGGAAAGAAGGCGGCCGTGCCTCCTCTACCTGTTTGCGAGGGAGAAAGGCAGGGTGGTAATGGGCAGAGCTCGAAACCTCCGCAAAGAAACGACCCAATGCGTTTGAAACATCAGCTGGGTCCACGAGGACCGCGTTCTCCACGGTCAGGCCAGGAATCGGGGAGTGGACCTTGATGCCGGACAAACGGCGTAGGCCACCCCAGACAACCGTGGAGGGAGTAAAACGGTTAAAAGAACTAGTAAAAGCTGTCCAGCAAGCTTTCTTGCTGTCGTTTATGATACGACGACACTGCGCTCTCATACGTTTGTAATTGATGCAATTCTCCAAAGTTGGGTGGCGGCGGAAGGTGCGTAAAGCACGGCGCCGGGCTCGAAGCGCGTCGCGGCAGGCTGCAGTCCACCAAGGGACCTGGACACGACGTGGAGAAGAGGATGTACGAGGTATGGAACGTTCAGCAGCAGTGAGGATAACCTCTGTGAGGTATTCGACCTGACTGTCACAGTTGGGAAAATTCTGATTGTGAAATACAGCCATGGAAGAATAAAGCCCCCAGTCGGCTTTAGAAATGTTCCAACTGGTGGGACGTGGAGATGGGGAATGATGTAGGAAGTGGATGATACAAGGGAAATGGTCACTCGAGTACGTGTCAGAAAGTGCATACCACTCAAACCGACCGGCAAGCTGAGGAGTGCATATTGCGAGGTCTATATGGGAATAAGTGTGTGTTGTGTCAGAAAGGAAGGTCGGTGCACCGGTGTTGAGGCAGACAAGATCGAGGTGGTGGAGAATGTCCACCAAAAGGGAGCCTCTCGGACAAGGTGCCGGAGAGCCCCATAGGGGGTGGTGGGCATTAAAGTCGCCTACCAACACGAAAGGTGAAGGGAGCTGGTTAACAAGGTTTAGCAAATCTGCCCTAGTAAGGGCAGATGACGATGGCGAATATATATTACAGAGGGAGAAGGTAAATGTGGATAAGGTGATGCGGACGGCAACTGCCTGTAGGTGAGTGTGCAAGGAAATGGGATGGAAATAGACATCGTCTCGAAGGAGCATCAGAACCCCTCCATGGGCTGGGACACCTTCCACAGGTGGCAGGTCGAACCGCACAGAGGTGTAGTGTGGAAAGTCTGCACGATCACGTGGACGCAACTTAGTTTCCTGGAGGCAGACTAGAAGCGGGCAGTGCAATCGAAGGAGTAATTTTAACTCCTCCCGATTAGAACGAATGCCGCGAATGTTCCATTGAAGGAGCGCCATGATAAAAATGAGAGAAGAAATAAGGATAAAAACCAAGTAGCGAGCGGGGTCACCTCGACGGCCGCTGAGGACCGGATTTCGAGGGAGCACTGCTATCGCTGTCCAGGGGCAAAGGGTCGTGGTCCATAGGTTCGACCGACGCGCCTGCCACCTCCCTGAGTTGATCAGGAGGGGCAGTTTCCACCGCCGGTAAAGGGCCGGGCGCCCGGCAAACGGAGCGTCCCGGTGAAACAGAAGACGGCCGAGGCCGGCAACTGTTGGACGGCGCGACAGATGGGTCACGCCTCGGCGGGGAAGGAGAGGAACTCTTTTTCTTGTCAGCTCTTCTGGAAGAGTGACGGCGGGAAGAGGCAGTTGACGGTTGGGAAGCCTGAGAACGCAGAAAATCCTCGCGGACGGGTTCCTTTTTCAAGGTCCGGGCATCTTGTTTAGGTGCCCGCGGTTTACTAGATGTTGACGAAGACTGTACCTTAGAAGCAGCAGGAGGAAGCGGGGACGTGGAACGGGCAATCTTCGGGCTGGCGGATCGCACAACTGTGTCAGCGAAAGTGAAATCACAAGTCTGGGTACTGGAATCTTTGGTAGGTCGAGGTGAGATGAGTACCTTACTGTATGTACCCGCTGGGAGGACAGTGGGCTTTCGACTCGCCAACAACTTACGAGCGGCAGATGTTGATACCTTCTCCGTAACCCGGATTTGCTGGATTACCTTCTCATCCTTGTATACAGGACAGTCGCGAGAGGAAGCCGCATGGTCACCGTTGCAGTTTAGGCAGTGAGGGGACGGAGGTGGGCAATCCCCCTCATGGGCGTCCCTACCACAAGTGACACACTTTGCTGCATTTGGGCAATGTTCACGGGTATGATTGTACCTGTGGCATTGAAAACAGCGCGTTGGGTTAGGCACATAAGGTCGGACAGAGATGACTTCATACCCTGCTTTGACCTTCGACGGGAGGTCAACTCTGTCGAACGTCAAAAACACAGTACGAGTCGGTGTCAATTGGGTATCGACCTTTTTCATCACCCTGTGGACGGCTGTCACACCCTGATCGGACATATACGATTGGATGTCTTCATCAGACAGCCCGTCAAGGGATCTCGTAAAAACTACCCCCCTTGACGAGTTGAGTGTGCGGTGTGCTTCTACCTTAACGGGAAACGTGTGCAACAACGTAGTACGTATAAGTTTTTGGGCTTGGAAGGCACTGTCCACTTCCAGCAACAATGTGCCATTGCGCTGACGTGAACAGGTTTTAACAGGGCCAGCAATTGCATCTACACCTTTCTGTATAACGAAAGGATTGACAGAATTGAAATCCTTTCCGTCGGTGCGAGAGACAACCAGAAATTTAGGCACATTAGGCAGAGTCTTTTTAGGCTGAGGCGAGTCTAACTTACGTTTGTGAGTCAACGTCACGAAAGAAGATAAGGAAGTCATCGCGGAAGTGTCCCCCGTGATTACCGGCGTCTCCGATGGCGCGCTCCTTCCTAGTGGGGGCCCTCTCCGAGGGCTTACCCGCCTTAGGTGATTGTTCACACCTCAGGTCACACCTCCCGAGAACTGACGGAGGGACCAATCGGCACGTTCGGAAGGTACCAGCTCGGGTAATCACCCCTCCCTGGGCCTGGCCTTTACCAGGGGGTACGTACGTGCCCTACTTGTCTACCCGGGGCGGGGAATTACGCGTTACCCCGTCACCTGCTACGCACGATAATGCGTGGGTCGGCCTTCAGACACGCACAGGGAGGAAAGAAGAAGAGGATAGGAAATGAAGAGAAAGAAGGAAGAAGTGTCTCAAACGCCGAAGCGGAGACTAATGAGGAGAAGAAAGCCAGGAGAGTACAAGGAGAGAAAGACAGAAAACAAAGGGTAAGAAGGGAAGGAACGAAGGAAGAAAAACCACAACAAGAACCACAGTAGCGCACGAAATATGCCCGTCTCCGGGCGAAGGCATAAACCGGGAGGGACAGTGAAGCAGCCTGGGGCAGAAGAAAGGCTGCTCCGGCTCGGGGCCCCGTGCGCGCCACACACGTACCCACAAAAGAACTGTGGGCCCCCTGGGGGGACAGCTGGTTGTCTTCGTAGGATTCCTATACATTTGATTTTACCTGTTATTGCTTTTCTGTTAAAATGTCATGCACTGACTCGTTCCATGACCATGGAGGCTTGTTCCTCAGTTGAATACCTGCCGGCAAAAATATTGCAATCCTCGCTTTTATAAAGTAATTGGTTTTCACGTGTAAACATTTTATACACTAACAACAAGGCGTTCAAATGTTTTTTAAGCTTATAGGACTTAACTGCAGGATCATTAGTCCCTAAACTTACCAACTACTTATAAACTAACGTATACTAAAGATAAGACAAGCATCCATGTCCGAGGGGGGATTCGAACCCGCGACGGGGAACGGTCTGGCGCATCTGGGCATAGCGCCTCAATGCGCTCGGCCACTCTGCCAACATGGTGTGTATAAAGATATGTTGACAACGATGTACACTTGACAGCAAAGAAGTAGGACACCCCTGAATTCCTGTGTGTTGTCTTTCCTGACAGTATGCAACCAACATAGCATAGCTGTGTCGCAGGTCGTCACGACCCTCCCCAGTAGAGTTACTGACGATAGGTTCCACAAGACACTGGACAACATTGCTCATAATGGCAGTCAGTTCACATGTAAAGCAAATTGTTCAAATGTTTGTATAGTTTATGGGACTTAACTACGGGGTCATCAGTCCCTAAACTACTTACGAACTAGCTAATCCTAAGGACGGCACAAATATCCATGCACGAGGGGGGATTCGAACCCCCGACCATAGTGGCCGTGCAGATAGGGTTGCCAGATCTCCGGGCGCCGCCCGGGGTACCCGGGTTTGGAATGAATTCTCCGGGTCTACGGGCCAATGACTCATTTCCGGGCTTGAATGTAACCTTCATCTTAACTTTTTTTTTACGACGCTTTTTAAGTACTGCGCTCATGTAGCGACGATCTACATCGAACTTAACGTACCCTAAACTAAGGAAGAACACAACATCCAAGCCGTAGGGGGGATTCGAACCTCTGGCGGGATAAGTCTCGCGCACCATGGCAAGACGCCTCAGTGCGCTCGGCCATTCCCGGCCGGCTCCTCTCTAGTAATTATGAATAACTTGATATTCTTATATTTCTTATTGCAATAAAACGCTACTTTTCTATTCATCCTCTGAAAACTTTTCATTGTTGCATCGGTAGTAATCGGCTAGCTGCGGCAACGCGTCAATCCTCTCTCTCTCTCTCTCTCTCTCTCTCTCTCTCTCTCTATCTCTCTCTCTCTCTCTCTTTTTAGGATTCACTTGTAATCTTTGTTGGGGGCGAAGTTGGTCGCAGTTGGGAGGGGGGGGGGTGAGTCATTGTCCAAGGGGGAGGGGGGCACGTCTGGACTCCGGGCCTGCCTCGAGTTCAATCTGGCAACCCTACGTGCAGACCGTGACTGGAGCGCCTCAGTCCCCTCGGCCACCGCGGCCGGCATGTAAAGCAAAACCGACATATGAAAAATATTTGAATACACGTTATTAGAGATGACATAGTAACATTTGTAAATTAAATTTAATTACAGTAAGTGACAAGTCATAGCATCTCACACTTATTTAATGATATAAGTTATTGTTCGCTATCTGCATTTGAACGCACTGTTAACCAATCAAAGCTTACGTGTTTGACCGAAACTCGATAAGGTATAAAGAGGTGTAAAACATTGGCGTTTTCATTAGTGTCATTTTTCAAGGCCGATGTCCAAAGCCTGCACAAAGCATTGCATTAAGCTTATATTGTTGCTGCGAGGTAACCACTAAAGGTACGTAATGCAGGTGTGAAACGCCATAGTGCTCTCAAAGTCTCTCTAGGTATTAGAAATTTCTTGTCGGGCGGGGAAATGTCTTACCTTTGTAACAGTATATTCTGTTTGGGTATCAACAAATAATACAATTTCTAGAGACAACATTGTCTCGTTATACCAAAAGTATTAAACATAAGGAGAGGCCTTGAATTACAATTTGTGCTGTGGCCGGGGTTCGAACCCGGGACCTCCTACTTACTAGGTAGGTGCTTTAAACCACCCAGCTAACACAGCTTTGTAGCCAAAGCAACTACACGGACTATCTTAAAGCACGTCACCCTCCACACCACATACTTTAATTCTGCCTCATGTTCCTTGTGGAATGTGTATCAAATTGCCAGGGCATAAATTTTAATTCAATGCCTCTCCTTATGTTTAATTCCTATGTTATAACGAGACAATGATGTCACTAGAAATTGTATTTGTTGATATTTATATCACCTCGGCCTGAGGAACAAGGCGGATAGTTCTTATTCGCGTTCTTTGCTGGGGTGCAATTTCAATGTACGACAGCCCTGGCAATTTGATTACAGGGAACATGAGGCAGCCGGCCGCGGTAACCGAGGGGACTAAGGCGCTTCAGTCACGGTCTCCACGGCCACTACGGTCGGGGGTTCGAATCCCCCCTCGGGCATGGATATTTGTGCTGCCCTAGTTCGTAAGTAGTTCATAAGTAGTTTGTAAGTTTAGCGACTGATGACCCCGTAGTTAAGTCCCATAAGATTTACAAACATTTGAACATTTGAACATGAGGCAGAATTAAGGTGTGTGGTGTGGAGGGAGACGTGCTTTAAGACAGTCCATGTAGTTGCTTTGGCTACAACGCTATGTTAGCTGAGTTGTCTTAAGCACCTACGTAGTAAGTAGTTCCGGGTTCGAATCCCGGCCACAGCATAAATTTTAATTCAATGCCTCTCCTTATGTTATTCTGTTTGGGTTTAACAAAAGAGTGAACGCAGTGCCGACCATTCCAAATAGTCCGCGAAGGATATGGTGGACAATGCGCAGAGACGAGTTTTCATCCAAAGCGCCGGACGAGTCCATTCCTCCGTTCGGAAGAGGAGGCCACGTCAGTCCACCTCCGCCTGCCGGCCAGTGCACATAGAGCGAGCGCACCGCTATAAACGGCGTGCCAGCAGTCTCCAAGCGCTATAGCTGCAGGAAGAGTTCTGCATAGCCAGGCACGACAGATTGTTCCCAGTGTAATTAAATTCATGTCTGAAGAAATAAAAGAGGGGATAAAAATCCCATTAACAGTGTGCTACTGGTGTTTTACTTCGGACAATAAAAGAAATTAAAACGAGAGAGAGAGAGAGAGAGAGAGAGAGAGAAATACGTTGCCGGTAGTTTTGAAGGTTTCTCTACTTCAGGAAAAAGCGAAATAAAGAGAAGAAATACGTCTTCCAAGGGAAAATACGTCTTCCAAGGGAAAATACGTCTTCAAAGGGAAAATACGTCTTCAAAGGGAAAATACGTCTTCAAAGGGAAAATACGTCTTCAAAGGGAAAATACGTCTTCAAAGGGAAAATACGTCTTCAAAGGGAAATATTTCTTCATTGTGGTACGTACTTCAAAAGGTTGGGCTTCAGGTGCATTAGGGTTTTTTTTTAATTTCAGTGTAATATTTACATGCTTTTTATTTTTCGTGTAATTAACATGCTTAATATTTACTAGGTGGCGCAAAAAAACAGGATACAGGAAGGTGCTTTGGAATGTTTAGAAACACGTAGTAAATGTGTATATTATTTCAATAAAAAAATAGGTACCGTGAGGAGGGTTGACCTGTCATATACGTCGATGAAACATAGATTCGCAGTTCGCATACTACTCCCAAAGAGTGGACAGACGTATCAAGTAATATAGTAAAGGCGCCACTTTCAAAATGACACGCAGATAAGGACAAGTATTTCAAAAATGTTCAAATGTTTGTAAATCTATCGGACCAAACTGCGTGCTCATCAGTCCGTATCTTACAAACTACATAAACCTAGGTAAACTAACCTAAGGACAAACACACACACACACACACACACACACACACACACACACACACACACACACACACACACACACACACGCACACGCACGCACGCACGCCCCAGGGAGCACTCAAACCTCCATGGCAAGCAACCGCTCGCTCCGCAGCGAGACGCTTTAGACCACTCGGCTACGCCACCACGGCGACAAGTATTTCCGCAGACTATAAAGTACTCATGTGTCTAAAGGCTAAATTTACGTTATCTGGTCTACATTACTGTAGAACAGGAGATAGTGAGCATTCCTTGATTTTGAACCCGTTCTATAATCATGATGATTATTTCGTGAGGAATTTCTGGCCGTTAGACCTTAGGTGGGATCGTGTTCGGCCTGCCTGATGCAAGTTTTTAGGTGACGCCACATGGGTGACATGCGCATCGATGATGATGATGACGACACAACATCCAGTACCCGACTGGGAATCGAACCTCGCCCCCTCTGCGTGGTAATCTAACACGCTGTCCACTCGACTATGGAGGCGGACACGTTATATAATGAAGCGGCGGAAATACGATCGGTTTTATTTACGCTTTTCGTATCGTGGGTTTTCTGTTTAGTATTGTTTCTGACGGATTGTTTAAGTGCTATGCAGATGAGTGCAGTAAATTGAAGAATGATGAAATTTTTTTCTGTTTCCAAGTTTAACAAACATACCATACTTCCTGCATGCACACCAGTAATACTAACAAATCAGTCCATATCCTGTATCACAAATATTACATAACTTATGCTCTAAGTAACGTGTATTTCGAAGTAAAATGGATAATGTTAATAAAATTATAAAAACAGTGAAATATTAGTAACACTGAGTTAAGTATTTAGAAAAGGGTATTTAAGATGGCATGATTGGGTAGAGAAGAGAGAATTTATAGAACTCCGGCAGGTAGTGGAGCGTAGGCTTGAGTTCAGGGCGGCACTTCCCCTCCAGCGCTAGTCACTTCCCCTCACTGCTCTGGCTGCTCCCCCACCACTACCGCTCTCCCAGCGGTCTGCGCATCTACTGGCCAATTTATCCTGCGTGCACCCTACCTGTGGTCAGGATGGAGTGAGTACCACTGAGAACATCAACTTGTAGCGTTTCAAGTAAGATCACAACAAACAGGCAATGACAGAGGAAGTTTCTGCAATTTACTACTGAGGTCAATGACAGTGTATCCAATAATTGGCAAGTGTGTCAACCAATTCTCCTTCGTGGTGCAAGTGCCATCACATTGATAGAATTTCGAACTGGGAGTTATGGGGGAGGATATACACATGTTGGCCAACATTAGGTGTTTCGTGTTATGAAGTACTTCATAGGGATGTGTCCTTCGCAGTTGACATTTGTTACCAACAGATGTGATGCCTCGGAGGCCGCAGAGTAAGAAATGCGATATGGAAGACAGCACTAAAGAGAATACGTAAGTTGTAACCGTTGCATGGAAAAACTTTGGTGAAGGCAACCCAAAGATGACCGTCAACATCACACCTGACTGTCTTGTTCCTGAGTACTCCTGTGCTGTATTGGTACGAGGTAGGACCTTCTTAACAAAAAATAGTGAATTGCAGTCTTTTCAGGTAGATGCAGGTAATTATGTCAAGGGTGGGGGGTAGCAGGAGTAATGGCGGAATCTAGGCATGGAGTATTCCTTACTTTGAGATATGCCACTGTTAGTTTTCTCTTAGGACCGAGAGGAAAGGAAGGCTATTTTATGGACTGAAGAATGTATTATAGGTAGGGAGATATGAAAGAACACTGTTTCATAGAAAGGACTGGACAGTAAAGAAAGGAATTAAAAGAGAAAGTATAGTGTCAACAGAAGCCACTAGATTTGTTCATAACGTTTTGGAGGTATAGACCAGAAAGGTAACTGTGGTTATTATGTAATAGAGGAGATAGAGAGCGAGAGAGAAAATGGATGAGAAATTCACAGTGAATAAATTCAAGAGGAAATCGTTTGCATATTTTGTGAAGTACGGACGGTGTATTAATTAACGGAAGGGAAGATAGAGACACGTATTTGAAATAACAAAAAATACATTGACAGTGTCCATCTAAAATGATTACTGTGTGTAAGGAGACAGGGTATAAATGAAATAAAAAAGGAATAATAAACAAAATGTATATTTATATGAGGCTTCAATTAAGAAGGCAACTCAGAAAAAAGTAATTCATATCTTGTTTCTGTTTCCAAGTAATCTTCCACTGGTTTTCAATGAGGAACATTGAAAATAAAGATGTAACAAAACGTTTTGGGGAATCTTTTATATTTTTTCAGAATCCCTCAATATTTTCTACTTTAATCATGCGTCTAGGCACAGAATCTATAAGCCGTCAGACGTAACAGGCTGAAGAAGCAACTTCCTCCCAGGCTTCCAGAACGCAGTCCCAAAGAGCTTCCGCTCGATAGGCTGGTTTCGTGGCCAGTTCTCTGTTAACGTGCTGGCGACCTCAGCCCACATTCTCCATTGTGTTCATGTCAACCACCGTGGTGGCCAGTCCATGAAGTTGACGCCCATCGTGGAGCGCCGCTGCTGGACGAATGCAGCATTGTGGACTGGAGAATGGCCCCCTTGCAATGTGAAGTACACTTCTCCGTATAGCATTTGCACTGGCGGAAGCATAAAATTTACAAATATGTGGACGTACTACTCATTCTAGAGGGTTCCTTCTGTTCTCTGAAGAATTCCTGCTCCTCGTGCAGATATCCAACCTCTATAGGAAACATATCCTCCCACATCTTCTCGTCGTGGTTACATATTCCGTCGATGGCGAGTCTCTTGCTGCTTGTAAACGACTCTCGGATCATAGGTACTGGTAGAAAACATTTTCTCGGCAGTGAAAATGTTTTTCCACAACGCCCTCATCTGAAGCTCTGCAAATGCCAGGCGGTATACAATATTTTCTTCGCTGAGCTCTTGTTTCACGGCGGACCGTCGTGCGTGAAGTCCGTCTCTGAAGCCGGGGAAGTTAGTCTCCAGCCGCAACTACTTCGCGTTGAGAAAGAGATTTTCTCTGTTCTCAGACACTAGCTCCCTGTTCTGCTGTGAGCCACGCCGCCATCTGGTTGCAGTGGTATATCACACGCCATTCCTTCAAGCAGCTTCTCTGATGGAATATCTTTCATCTTCAATCAGCGCGACGACTGTATTTCGAGGTGACCTCTGCCAGTGAGTCGTTTCCACAGACTGCCTGACGTGTATTTCCGCTTGCCAGTCGTATTTACGTCAAACAGTGGCAGAGGCAGCGCAGCCGTGCGGGCCAATCACTACTGGGTGGGGGGGGGGGGGGAGGTGAGGGGCTGTTGGCCTCCCACCACCAGCTAGATAACCTCGGTGTCACCTTGGCCTGGCCTCGCCTCGGCACCCTCGCGAGGCTGTAGCCAACCGGCCAGCCCATCTGCCGGCCAGCCTGGATGGCCCGTAGCTCGCGAGCTACAGCAAGCATAGGCCAAGGCCCAGAGCCACGCTCACCCATGAAGGTGGCGACACCTACAACGTGCTGACATGAGGAAAGTTTCCAACCGATTTCTCATACACAAACAGCAGTTGACTGACGTAGCCTGGTGAAACGTTGTTGTGATGCCTCGTGTAAGGAGGAGAAATGCGTACCATCACGTTTCCGACTTTGATAAAGGTCGGATTGTAGCCTATCGCGATTGCGGTTTATCCTTTCGCGACATTGCTGCTCGCGTTGGTCGCGATCCAATGACTGTTAGCGGAATATGGAATCGGTGGGTTAAACAGGGCTATATGGAACGCCGTGCTGGATCCCAACGGTCTCGTATCACTAGCAGTCAACATGACATGCATCTTATCAGCATGGCTGTAACGGATCGTGCTGCCTCGTCTCGATCCCTGAGTCAACAGATGGGGACGTTTGCAAGACAACAACCATCTGCACTAACAGTTCGGCGACGTTTGCAGCAGCATGGAGTATCAGCTCGGAGACCAAGGCTGCGGTTACCATTGACGCTACATCGCAGACAGGAGTGCCTGCAATGGTGTACGCAATGACGAACCTGGAAGCACGAATGGCAAAACGTCATTTTGCGGAAGAATCCCGGTTCTGTCTGCAGCATCATATGGCGACATCGCGGTGAACGCACATTGGAAGCGTGTATTCGTCATCGCCATAGTGGCGTATCACCCGGCATGATTGTATGGGGTGCCATTGGTTACACGTCTCTGTCACCTCTTGTTCGCATCGACGGTACTTTGAATAGTGGCCGTTACATTTCAGATGTGTTAAGATCCGTGGCTCTACCCTTCATTCGATCCCTGCGAAACCCTACATTTTAGCAGGATAATGCACGACCTCATGTTGCAGGTCGTCTACGGGCCTTTCTGGATACGGAAAATGTTCGAAGACTGCCCTGGCCAGCACATTCTCCAGATCTCTCACCAATTGAAAACGTCTGGTGAATGGTGGCCGAGTAACTGGCTCGCCAGCCACTACTCTTGTGGAACTGTGGTATCGTGTTGAAGCTGCATGGGCCTCTATACCTGTACACGCCATCCAAGTTCTGTTTGACTCAATGTCCAGACATATCATGGCCGTTATTACGGCCAGAGGTGGTTGTTCTGGGTACTGATTTCTCAGGATCTATATAATCACATGTCAGTTTTAGTATAATATATTTGTGCAATGAATACCCATTTATCATCTGCATTTCTTCTTGTTGTAGCAGTTTTAATGGCCAGTAGTGTAATATTTCACCTAGATAGTAACGCAGTAAACTATGATTTCACATGCGCTCTGAACTGGATCTAGGCTTTTGAAAATAACTTAGAGAACTAAGCGAGTTGTAAAATTAAGCGGGTTTGGTGGCAACAATGCAAGATGTAGTATATCATTCAAGTTTCGTGAACTTATAAAGTGTAACCAATGTCTTTGAAACAATAAGTTGTGCATGACGGAAATTATCTTCTCCTGATGCACTTCATTTAAATCCCAATGATACACGATAGCTATGTTATTCGCAGTTAAGTGTTTCATGAAGGGTTCATAGAATCTTTTCAATTTCTTGACTGTTCCACTCTTACGAATGTTGAGAAAAACAAGTACAAAAATACTTTGTGCGAGTTCTAATAACTCTTATGTTACTATTACAGTTGTAATACCATACTTTATGAGGAGTGGGAACAAAAACTGTTTGCATCCGGAAGAGAAAGTTGTTAATTGAAATACCATGGAAAAACGTGCAGCAGTGAAAAATGTTGGTTTAATATTGCTGCCGAACTTCATCCCCCTACTATCTCCCCCCTCCACCCTCAAAGAAAGAGAGGAAGAAAGGAAAACAACCTCCCCCGTTCCTGTAATTCACTATACAACACAATCCGATACATTTATTTAACTTTTTCGATGTCCTCCCTGTATCCCGCCAGGTAACAATCGCACACTGCTCAACAATATAAAAGAAGAGGTCGAACAACCGTAGGGTTGGAAGTCTCCTTAGTAGACATTTTGAATCTTCTAAGGGTTTTGTCATTAACGCAGCATTTGTTTCCCTTTCCCATGTACGTTAGTTATAATTGTTAGATGTATAACCCTCAATTTTCTTTTCTCTAAGCCTTGCGAGACTTTGTTAGTAATCATATGGAGAAACAAATACATATAAGTGTTTGACTTGTCACAGTTTGCGCCGTGAAGATATAATTTAAAAGTCACGTAACGCATCGCGAAATATAACAAATGTTGTCACTTACACGAAGAGCGGCCTTCTTTGAGACCAAAAATTTAATTTTCTATTTCACTGTGTCATAATACATGAAAATTACACTGTATGTATCATGGAAGTGGAAAAGGAATGTCAAGTGAATTTAGTGAGCCAACTCATTACCACTTGCGTAATAAACTGCACTTTCACAATGTTTCCCACCATTTTCCACGATGTTACCAGTTCTACTCTGAGCTAGGAAGAGCTCTGTAGCGCTAAGCAATGCGTAAGCCATGCATGTCTTATGCAGATCCCAGACGAATCGTTGGTTTAGTGAAAATGCAACGTTATCTCCTAATAGTTCCCAACTTCGCTGTTTACGCTTACTTGGACGACTTAAATACAGACAGCATAATCTAGTATACCAAATATAATAAACTTTACAACAATATTGTGTAATTTCAGCGTAGTAATAAATTTTGACAATAGAGACTCTTTCATGTAACATACAGAATTTTAAAGATTGGGCTGTATAATCTGCTATCACGTTATCAGTTTACCTCTAAATACAAGCAAATGAAACGCTTCTATGTTAGTTCGCGACGAAAGCTTTATTTTCGTGTAATGAAAAGTTACTGCAAATTGTACAATTTGAATTTCACGACTTCTGCGGAAATACAGAAATGCATTACTGCTGAAGGAAGCAGAAAGAAAAACACAGTAAACTAATTACTCGCTCCCATACTTTAATCAATTCATCTGAGAATTCAAGTGGTAAAACACTAAAAATTAATTCCAGTAACACAAACTAAATTGCAGATATGGGCAATATGCAATTCTGTGCTTATTCATCTTCGTTCATGTACATGTAATATATAGGATACTAACCAGCCTATTTACTACTTTCAAAACGTTACATTCATGTTTGGTTACGAAAAGATGAAAATGATTCAAACCAGTGTCTCTGATGGACCCTTCCAATCTTCACATACACTATTTACATGTGTTGTTGCTTGATATATATTTTTATACCAGATCATGACGCCTGCACCCACGAGCTGTTGGGTCGAAAGGTAAGGATGCTTACGAATCGTATTCGAAACTGAATGTTAGAAGTTCAACACACACTTAATTGACGGAAATGTCCATATTGTTTTATATAACAGGGTAAACAAAATCAAGGTAAAACCCCATACTCATCAACTGACATCTCTTATTAGAACAGTAGTTTAATAAATTCAAATGTTTGTAAATCTACCGGACCAAACTGCGTGGTCATCAGTCCGTAGCTTACAAACTGCTTAAACCTAGGTAAACTAACCTAAGGACAACACACACAACCATGCCCCAGGGAGGACTCGATGCTGCACGGCGAGCAACCGCTCGCTCCGCAGCGAGACGCTTTAGACCGCTCGTCGTAGATTAATATCAGACATGGTCATCCTTTAGAATAAAGTATCTACAACCGGCAACTAAGTCACGAATAAGCCATGGGATTGGCCATAAATTTGTAGCTATATTCAGCAAAGAATCCCGTCAACAGCCGTACCGAGGTGGACACACCGGTTCCCGCCAGATCACCCAAGTTACACCGTCGGGCGTGGTCAGCACTTGGATGGCTAACCGTCCGGGCGGCAGAAGGGAAAAGAGGGATGATGGTGCAAAGTCCGTGATCACCAGTCTTTGCACCAATATCCTGGATTAAATTCCAAACCTTTCCGCAGTGTCTCATGGAGTGAGGGCATGGAGTACTGTTGATGGTGATCCGTCCGTCGGATTGGGCGTTGAGCTCTGCGGCCCCCGTTGGTGCTTTTCGAGAGTAGTAGCCTATATGCCGGCACCGGGTTTCACCCTATCCCTTTTCCCATCATCTCCAACATGAACACGACACTACACTACACACGCACCCAATACACTCACCTACACTAAACACAGACACTTCAGAGAACACACGGTTGTCACACTTCGAGGAGGAAAGGTGCCTGCGGGCGCGGAGGATACGGAAAACATGTCCAATTGGGCGGCCGAACCTGCCCTTCGGGGCCTCCCAACCATTCATTCCATAAGACCTTCACTTTTTAGCAAAGTATCCCAAAGACATACGATTGTTTAGTAACATACTTCCACACAAATCTGTCTGAAGGTATTATGTGAAATTAACATCTACATCTACATGGGATACTCTGCAAATCACATTTAAGTGCCTGAAAGAGGGTTCATCGAACCACCGTTATACTATTTATCTCCCATTCCATTCTCGAATAGCGCGCGGGAAGAAAGAACACCTGAAACTCTCCGTTAGAGCTCTGATTTCTCGTATTTTATTCTGATGATCATTTCTATCTATGTAAGTGGGAGTCAACAATATATTTTCGAATTCGCAGGAGAATGCTGGCGATTGTAGTTTCGTAAGTAGCCCACGCCGTACCGATAAGCGCCGTTGTTGTAATGATTCCCATCCCAGATTTCCGTAACGCTGTGACAATACGAAACGAGCTGCCCTTCTTTGGACTTTTTCGATGTCCTCCGTCAAACCCACCTGATAAGTATCCCACACTGCGCAGCAATACTCCAAAAAACAGGAGTTATTACAATTTTTGCTTGCGTCACTGGTCTTCCATAAGTCTTTTCTCCTTTTTTCCTTTTGCCATGAAAAGAAGATGGCGAGAAAAACGTATGTATTTTCCACGACGAACCATCCATTAACCATTCCTCTGGATTCACTGGTAAAGTGCAGCGGTGAAAGTGCGAGTCAGTGAAGATTATGCAAGTAAAGAAAATAACAAATTAAATAGCACTCCGTTTCGTGTTTCTCAGAGGTTTTATTTATTATTTTTTGTTTCGTTTTATAACTTTGTTACTGAAGTTCGCTTGAGGAAAGGAAAAAGCCTGAAGCCATACATCTCACAAGTCCAACGATATCTTAAAAATTAACTGTCTTTAGTATAGATCACCAGACAAGAATGGCACCATAGAGGTAACGTGACACTGTCTCATGCGTCTCTGGTATTGCTCTGTTGGTAGTTAATGTAGACAATCCATTACATGAAATACAGAAATGTTCACAATTTAAACGTGGAACGACCTTCCTGGGGTGATAAATTAATGTAAAGTAAATGCGACCACTATACAGATTACATCACCAATATGGAAAGGGAATATTACGGACATTAGCAGAATAACTGATCACGATAGGTGGAAGTGGGTGAACTATCACAAAGTTGCCTAACATCAAAGGCAATACCGTCAAGTCTTCACTGTACTGGCAACAGGAAGACGTTACTGGATCGTTGAAATCATCCTCACCCCTATTCACATTCGCGCGGAATAGTTGCGTGGTCTAAGCGCCCATGTCTTGAATCGGGCGGCCGCTCTCGACACTGGATCGAGTCCACAATGTAAGAACGTTTAAGTAATGTTAAGTTTAGGGAGCCTGACCCTGTCAGTTGGTCTCATGAGCATTTACATAAACATTTTGCCTATTCACAACCTGCTGAAACTGACCATTAGCCGTGCTGCCCTGACAAATGCCTATATAAGGGAAGGCCTGCATCCAACACTTCATTACAGATGAACTGCAAAAATCATCATCATCATCATCATCATCAAGTAGCAGCGGAAGATCCTTTCAACGACTTCCTCATAGACAAAAATGTTCTGTTAGTAGAAAAAATGTCACGATATGCATCTAGGAAATATAAGCGACGTTTAACTGTTAAAATACCATGCTACGTTAGGTAGCATTCTATTCGTGGATGACACTAAATTCTGATTTCGACCTATTTATTAATGAAGTACTGAAAGGTTTGCAAATTTCCCTTATGTGAAAGAAAGTGGACAAATTGGAACTGTTAAAGTTCTTTCTGGCAGAATTTGTCTGTCGTTACGGAATATTCGTCGTCTATAAACATAAAAATTATTCCCATTTATTAACCAATTATCCGAGTGGGAATAGCACTAATTTTTACCCTATTTTTAGACACTTGGTCACATGTAATTTATGATATTTAGACAGCAAAGTACCTCATACTGGACTGGATTTACGGATCCCATATAAAGTTTCCAGTTGCAAAACTGTATTATCTTGCCACCAGTGTAGCACTGCAGTGAAGATCTTGCATACACTTGTTTGTGGATGTCAGATTGATTTATGCTTGCCGCGGCGGAGCGTCCCAGCTTTAGTATAAGCTAGTTCATAAGTAGTTTGTAAGTTTAGGGACTGATGACCCCGCAGTTAAGTCCCATAAAATTCACAAACATTTAAACATTTTGCTTTATCCTTATAAAGTCTTTTGTCTTTTTCTTCACATATTCTGAACAACTTTCATTTAAAATATTGCATTATGTTACAAAACTGATTAAATATGAGGTCAAGACATGTTAACACATCTGAAATTCGGTGGTTGGCTGGACTGAGGCTAGCTTGTAATAGCTAAGGTATGGATTTGATTCCGACTGGGGGGTAATAGTTTTTAACAGACACAAACATATCTGTTCACCCCAATAGAAACAAGTAAAAACAAGTTAAGACTGTGCCGTGTTTCAAACCAACGTTACACATGTATGTTCGCTACTAACTAGAAACGAGTCGGATTAGTTTTCATTGTTTCCTCAAAATGCTAAATCCCTCCACGTGTCTACGAATGGCGGAATCCTAACGACCAGTGAACGAGAATGTGATAGGTGAAACGTCGTCGTGTGGCGTCAACAGTAACCATATATGAGGGGTTGGAGTCCCAGGCAGCGCAAAATTATTTGTGTCTTCACTTCTAGCCGAACTTGTGCATATCCCACTAATGGAAAAAGACAACAAATATGTTCTCTATTCGCATTATAAAACAGCGAATGGTGACGGATTAGAGACCCTGCTGGGGAAGAAATCAATTCTATATCTGCTTCAGATCCCAGTATAACGCTATTTGTGAATATATTTGATATGAAACATCTGATTGTGCTTAGTTAACAAATCACGTAAGTACAGTGTTCTATTTAACAACTGTATGGCTTTTGACACCTAAGAGCTGCACTATAATAATACCTTTATTGGTTACCTCTCAGCAACTATATGAGCTTAATGCAAACCCTGGTGCAGTGCTAACTTTATCATTTATTTAATTCAGCTCACGTACAATAACTCATCTCATTAAATGTATGTGATAAGGTAAATATGTCTTGCCACTTAATGTAATGAAAATTAATTTACAAGTGTTATTATCTCATCTCTAATAACGTGTACTCTAACACTTGTTGAACGTCGGTTTTGGTCTACATATGGTCTGACTACCATAAGGAGCAATGTTCTCCAGTCTCTTGTGGTACACATTGTGTATATTCAAGCGGCTGTACCGCACAGGGGTTTGGTGTTTAGAGTACCCGCAACACAGTTGCGTTAGTTGGGTTGCATTCAGCAGTGACCCACTTTTTTTGCTGTCGAGTGTACATTAGGCGACTCTCTTGCTACTGTTTCGCCTCGAGCGCTCAAGTGCAGTAACGCTATAACAATGGAGGACGAATCCCGTGTGTTGCAGAATTCTGAGATCCGGTTTTCCAAGTAGTAATGTGTATGTGTTCGCTTCTCCAGTAAACTCATTCATGACACTATAAAAATAAATGTAATGTGCTTATGGTCCTAGTACACATTGCAGCTTCGAAATGCTTCAAAGTGTTGGCAAGTTGACAATCGCAGCACTGAATTGGAGTAAAGCGCAGCAAATCGGGTCAGATTACTGTTCACTGCAAGAAATGTCGCGAGCAAGAGAATACGAGGGTCGTCCACATAGTAAGTTCCGTTTCTATTTCTATCCGCGGCAGCGCTACACAATCGCAGTTCCGAGCATGCACGGCAGTTACTCTGACAGGTATGCCATTATCAGATCGCTGCTGCCGACGTGTGCTTTGTAGTGCTTCTGTATAATGTCAGCCGTAATTGAAAATGCGTGTGAAATCAGATCTGTGATTCTTGTTCTAAATGCAAAGAAATTTAAAGCTAATAAAATTCATCAACAAATCTGCGACGTTTACGAACAAAATGCTATAAGTGATTCAATAGTTTGAAGATGGGTTAGACTGTTAGACTGTTCAAGGAAGTGCACGATGAAGAACGATGTGGACGTCCGTCTTTGGTTACTGATGAACTGGTTCACACAATTGAAGCACAACCGTACGTTTTCACTGAGTGCCTTTGCTATAGAAGTTACGCAAATCTCACGATCACTAATTCATGGAATTGTTACTGAAATGCTGCAATTTAGAAAAAATTGCTTATGTCGGGTACCCAAAATTGTTACTGAACAACACCAAAAACAACGAATGGGCAATGCACTTCAGTTGTTGACACGCTACAATGAAGAAAGCGATGGTTTCCTTTCTCGGATAGTCACGGGAGATGAAACTTGGGTATCGTACGACACCCCTCAAACAAAATGCCAATCAATGGAATGGAGGCACACTACATCTCCAACGAAGGTTATGCCTAAGGAAATATTTACACCTCGACAAGTCATGTGCATGGTTTTTTGGGACAGAAAGGGAATTTTACTGATTGATTTCTTACCAAATCAAATGTTCAAATGTTTGTATAGTCTATGGGACTTAACTACGGGGTCATCAGTCCCTAAACTTACAAACTACTTACGAACTAGGACGGCACAAATATCCATGCCCGAGGGGGGGGATTCGAACCCCAGACCGTAGTGGCCGTGCAGACCGTGACTGGAGCGCCTTAGTGCCCTCGGCCACCGCGGCCGGCGATTTCTTACCACGAGGACAAACAATCAATGCACATGGTTATTGGGAGACCATTATGTAATTGTACCGCGCAATACAGAACAACCGCCGAGGATTATTGTCAACAGGTGTTGTTTATCCCACTATAATGCACGACCTCAGAAGGCGAATGTGACCAAAGATCTCTTACGGAAATTTCACTGGGGCATGTTTGATCATCCTCCGTACAGCCCGGACCTCGCTCCTAGCGATTTTCATCTCTAAAATCTGTTCTTGGTGGTCAACACTTCAACAATGATGACGAACTTAAAGAACATCTCACCACATAGTTGAATACACAGGAGTCCACCGTATATGAAGAAGGCATAGGAAAACGTGTGCCACGCTATGACAAGTGTCTTTATAATTTTGGAAGCTATGTACAAAAGTAGTTTAACAGTTTTAGATTTTCGTGCAAAAAATATTTATGTATCTGTACACTTTTGTTTTATATAACCAAACGGAACTTACTTTGTAGACATACGTCGTAATTAAACTAGTAAAGGGTTAAACGCACGGTCGGGGGTTCGAATCCCCCCCTCGGGCATGGATATTTGTGCCGTCCTTAGTATTAGCTAGTTCATAAGAAGTTTGTAAGTGTAGGGACTGATGACCCCGAAGTTAAGTCCCATAAGCTCTACAATCATTTGAACATTTTTTTTGCTTAAATACAGTGGTTGAATGGGCAAGAAACATGAGCAGAAGAACGAAAATAATTGTCTAGACACTAGACTACTTTGGGTTAACAGTACAGAATTTTATAAAAGTAAGCCTCCCATTAACAAAACGGAAAACTTTAAAACAGAAAATTTTACTAGCAAAAGAAAAACAAAGACTTTGGTCACGGCCCTATCTGGCTATCCACGTCACCTGCCGCGCGGGAGTAGCCGAGCGGTCTGGAGCGCCACGTTACGAATCGCGTGGCCTCCCGCGTCGAAGGTTTGAATCCTGCCTCGGACATGGATGTCCGTGCTGTGCTTAGGTTAGTTTAACGTAGTTGAAGTAGTTTGTAAGTCTAGGAAGTGATGACCAACGTAGTTTGGTCCCATAGAATTACAAACATCTGAACATTTTGAAAGAACTGCAGCAGAGCGTTTCGGATAGAATGGCAGCAGTTCCAGTAGTCCATCTTCGATATGCATTCATCGTGTTGCAAGGATACTGTAGGACTTCGGCTTTCACCGATTTAAGTACTGAAGATGCTGATACATCTGGAACAGAAGGTCTATCAATGTTTACTGTACGTTTTGACTCATGGCACCGATGCGTGTAGTTTACTAATAAAACTTTGACGAGGAATCTTCGGTAAATGGGAATGTGTGTGTTGGAAATTAGTGGGAGAGTCAAGAAAACAAAGAATTATGGTATATGGTAAAGACTGGAATGAAAGACATAATTGTGACCGTAATGTAAGTAAAATAGAGGAAGTTGGGCCATGTAAGGAGACTCACGATTGGTAGATGGGACAAAGCAGTCCTAGGAATCACAATGTGCGTGGATAATGTTTGGAGACATGCAGGAGCAGCAAGAAATCTTGTAGCTGAGAGAGTGTTTATACACTACTGGCCATTTAAATTTCTACACCTAGAAGAAATGCAGACGATAAACGGGTATTCATAGGAAAAATATATTACACTAGAACTGACATTTTCACGCAATTTGGGTGCACAGATCCTGAGAAATCAGTACCCAGAACAACCACTTCTGGCCGTAATAACGGCCTTGATACGCCTGGGCATTGACTCAAACAGAGCTTGGATGGGGTGTACAGGTACAGATGCCCATGCAGTTTCAACACGAAACCACAGTTAATCAATAGTAGTGACTGGGCAGCAGTCGAACATTTTCCGTATCCAGAAAGGCCCGTACAGGATCTGCAATACGCGGTCGTGCATTATCCTGCTGAAATGTGGGGTTTCGCAGGGATCGAATGAAGGGTCGACACACATCTGAAATGTGACAGCCACTGTTCAAAGTGTCGTCGATGCGAACAAGAGGTGACCGAGGCGTTTAACCAATGGCACCCCATACCATCACGCCGAGTGATAAGCCAGTATGGCGATGACGAATACACGATTCCAAGGTGCGTTCACTGCGATGTCGCCAAACACGGATGCGACCATCATGATGCAGTAAACAGAACCGGGATTCATCCGAAAAAATGCCGTTTTGCCATTCGTGCTCCCAGGTTCGTCAGTGCGTACACCATTTCAGGCGCTACTGTCTGTGATGCAACGTCAAGGGTAACTGAAGCCATGGTCTCCGAGCTGATAGTCCATGCTACTGCAAACGTCGTCGAACTGTTCGTATAGATGGTTGTTGTCTTGCAAACGTCCCCATCTGTTGACTCAGGGATCGAGACGAGGCAGCACGATCCATTACAGCCATGCGGATAAGATGCCTGTCATCTCGACTGCTAGTGATACGAGGCCGTTGGGATCCAGCACGGCGTTCCGCATTGCCCTCCTGAACCCACCGATTTCATATTCTGCTAACAGTCATTGGATCGCGACTAACGCGAGCAGCAATGTCGCGATACGACAAACCCGCAATTGCGGTAGTCTACAGTACTACCTTTATCAAAGTCGTAAACGTGATGGTAAGCATTTCTCCTCCTTACACGAGGCATCGCAACAACGTTTCACCAGGCAATGCCGATCAACTGCTGTTTGTGTATGAGAAATCGGTTGGAAACTTTCCTCATGCCAGCACGTTCTAGGTGTCGCCACCGGCGCCAACCTTGTGTTAATGCTCTGAAAAGCTAATAATTTGCCTATCACAGCATCATCTTCGTGTCGGTTAAATTTCGCTTCTGTGGCACGTCATCTTCGTTGTGTAGCAATTTTAATGGCCGGAGTGTATAAGTCTAGAAGCGGATTTCAAATTGCTGATGACGGCGAAATGGCCATAAACGTAAACCGGCTCTACAAACACGTGAATTGATTATTTTAATATATCAGATTCATTTAAAAAAAATTATCTACGAAAACTGAAGTCAGGCGGCCAGACCAAACTACCCGTCAGATAACCTTCATTTTTGTTTTAAACGAAAGGTATTCCTTCTCAGATTTGCTTCAAGTATCAGAATTAACTTAAGTGTCTCCATTATTTATTTTTATTCAAAAGCGGTATCCTTTCCTTGCATTTGTAAATGGTGAAGTCTTACTAAGGAAGATGAAGCAAGAAGGGTTGCTACCTAAATATAGCCTTTCCTCTCAGACAAAGTTACACTCACCTGCTGATCTGCTGTCCTTGGACCGTAAAGGCGTTGGACTACTTCTCTTGGCAGGTGTTTCGTCGCCTTATTGAAGATGCGTTAATTGAAAAGAGGACAGTAGGAAAGTCTTAGAACAAATAGGCACAGTTGTGGTGAAATATGTAGTCATAAAGATATGACGAATTTGAGGTAGCCCTTTTGCATGTTTAATATTATTTCACAAATAAGATTTTGCCACAAAACCACCTTGCTGTAGGACAAGGAATTACATAATAGTCAATAATTAAACACACTTTGAAACAGATACCTTTGTATTTCTTAGAGGGAGAGGAGAGTGGTTGATTCAGAGAGTGCCGTGGCGGAGGGGTTCGAATCCTCCCTCGGGCATGGTGGATGTTTGTGTCGTCTTTAGTATAAGGTAGTTCATAAGTAGTTTGTAAGTTTAGGGACTGATGACGCCGCAGTTAAGTCCCTTAAGCTTAACTAACATTTGAAAATTTGAATCAGAGAGAATGTTGCTAGCCATGAAATCGTAAGACTATAACCAGAGTAGGGGCCAATCGGTCAAGCTTACCTCACTATAAACTGAATGGTAAGTGTACCGGATGTTTCCACTCGCCCATCATTGCAACAGACGCGGACGGTCCTCAGAGTCACACTTTCCTACTACGACGATAACTTCCGCCCTAGACTGTCCGCGAGGTGGATACCTTGAAGCTCTGCTACCGAATGGCGGTGCGTGGCTGTTCGCCGGGCACGGCACCGCTGTGTACTTCCATTGTTCAAAAATAGTCCCTGTAGCCAACCTTACAGGTAGAGGAGAGAAACCGTTGGCGAAGCTTAGCCCTTGCTGGCGGCACTGTGTCGCGGACACTCAGGTTGGGACACCTGTTTGGAGCGCGGGACAAAGCTCGTATGCCTCCGCCACGGCGTGGCTTCCGCTCGCTTTTAAATTTAATGGCTACAGGAAATTCTCCATTTTGAACAATTTTTACAATAACCAAACGGGTAATGTAGAAATTACTCTGTCCCTTCCATTCGATTGTCCTGTAAGTAAGCAATCATTCTGTGATGCTCCTTGGTTGGTGAAAATAATGAACCGTCTTAAATTAATTGATTTAATTTTGCTACTTTTTAATTAAGAACCCGTCCGGTCTGTTATTGGTACCCGGGAGTAATTTACTGGCAACTAGAATGGTCGGAATAACATATTTAATTTTATTTTGCCCTGATTTCTTTCATATGACACTGCCGTTGCGGCCAAGCATTGTGTGCCCTCAAAAAGTCTGTGCGTTGCACAGTTGATATTTTAATCGGTTTGTTTTACGATATCTTCGGTTCTAATTAAGGTACGCTGTTCTTTTCGACCTAACAACACTTCTTTCTTTCATTTGCGCTTTTAAACACTTGCATTGATTGATTCTGAAGAAAACTATGCGTGAACATTCGACTTTACTTCCATTTTTCCAACTTTTTTTTGTCATTCCACTAACGGTGCGAAGTATTCGCACGGGTCCTGTAGTTAAATTATGAAAACACAGCCCAGTGGTGATTAAATGCGTATTGCTTACTGGGGTCTATCTTACATACTGAGGTAGTCAAATATTGCTCTACACAACATTACACCCGACGCCTAACATAACGGATACGGAGCTTAAAAGAAAATCCGCGGTGAAGTTTTCGGGTACGTGGAGTATCTCGAGCGTGCCCTGCTTTAAGACTCGCAGCTGATTCCTCTCCGAGAAACTGGACCCCAGGGCCGTAATGGCTGTCATGCGGAAGCTATAATGAACAGCTGCGGTCGTTATTCCGGTTCATCGGCGGCGTACCGCTATCGTATCGCGTGTCTGATGACGTACGTGGCACCTATCCTCGTGTTATTTATCAACTCCGCCTGGAGCCAAGAAGAAGAGGAGGAGGAGGAGAGAATGGGGAGATCGCGAAGAGGCATTCCACATTTTATATTTTCCGCTGTTTCTATGTATAGCTAAAGGCAAATTTTAGAATGCTTCCTCTGAAAAGAATACGAGCGATATCCTTTACAAATACGAGATCCTACTCCATTTCCAACGATTGTGTCATGAAGACGCTAATCTTTCTCCCCCTCCCCCCCTTTTTTTCCAAAGCACGATATTTCGATAAATTAGTATCAGACTTTAGTGTGACCGATGCTCCGTGGTTTTTCCTTGTACGTTAGTGCCTTTCGACGAATGACATTGTTTATACATTGAGCATTGTTATTTCAATAAGACAAAAATTCCTTGCTTGTAGATGCATGATATCGTCTCTAGTTCAGTAGCAAGAAACATATAGGAAAAATTTGGTGGCAAATTGAATTTTAGTTGTCTTCAACGTAAGGCTCTTCAGTAATCATAATCTTCAGAAATTGTGATAGATGCATATCCCGTCAGTCCAAAAAGTTACGAGACTGGCTCGAAAAAAATAAAAATTTGAACCCTTTAATGCATGACTATTTGAAGCTATAAAAACTACCACTATCAATGTGTAGTGCGTATATGAGAAAAATATTGAAAAATTCCTTAAAATTATTATGCACTACTAGCAACAAGTACTTCATAGCTGGTCAGCTATATAGTGCTCCCATGATGTATCCGATGTAGTAAATGTTACTATTATGCCTCTCACCTTTCCAGAATGTAACTCGTAATGCAACAGTAGTATGTGATTGACTACTTTTACATGGCTAAGGAGAAATACTAGTGTAAACGAACGCACATATTAGGAGTAATTCAATGCAGCTAACTGTCGAAATGATTCAGTAGCACTCTGCAATTTATAATTTCTAGGACGAGCTACTAGCATATGTAACACTGTGTAAACAAGCAGCTACAAATGAATTTGTGGTAAAATGTTGACCAGTTTGATAGTTAATGGAAAAAATAAGGTACGTAGCTTATCAGCTATACTATTCATTAAAGCGTTAAGATGGTGGTTTAAAAAGCAAAAGGCAGAATTCTAAGACGGAATGCTATGGTAAAGTTCGACACATACAGCTCTGACTGTCAGCGAGGAATTAATTGGTGCCCGCACACTTGCACCCCTGGACAACTGCACCCCAAGAAATTTGCCACGCTTTTACATTTTTCAAAGATAGTTTATAGTGTGACCATCAGTATGGAAATTATTAAAACGACCAAGTGAAGGCCACTTTAAAATGGTTACGCGTATCGTAAACAGAGGGAATCTAAAGAAAGTGTTCTTACGTGGATGTGATTATGCCGAAAATCGAATCACTGCAAAGGAAAGATGCTTTCGATGAACGGAGAAGTGTTTCAACTATCAGAACAATGCTTTGGACCACCTTTGACGATGCGGCTTTGGAAGTGAGGAAGCAAGAGGAGAAGGCGAACAGGAGGACTAGAGAAGAAACTACTCAGTTATCCGAGATATACGTGCATGAAATGGGAAATCTACATAATAAAGGTTATGAATTTGTTAGTGATGAATCACTTAGAATTTATGAAGAAGACCATGCGTCGTCGATGGAGTCAAGCGCGGCGGAACCAACAAGAGCCTAAGAACTCTTATGACTTTGATCTTCATGAAGATCTAATCTTTTCTTCGAGACGACGATAGATTACAGGCGAGAATAAGGATTTTAGTGGCGTAAAGGAACATTTATCAACGTTTTTCCATTTTTTTATGTTTGGAACCTTTAAAAGCTACAGCAAGCAGTTTACACAATCTACACCATACACGTAGACTGCTGCATTTGGACTGCTGTCTAGTAAGAAACTTACACTCCTCCCCCCCCTCACACACACACACACGATAGTCTATTTCGCCTGACAAGAGGCAGTCCTTGAGTGGTGTCCTTGAGAAGTGAACGTCGATTTTCAGGCAGCTGTGATCTCTGCCATTCGTCAAGTTTTTCCCACAAGTGAAATGAATGGCTTTCTTTGTCTTATGAAGAAGAGTTTACGGAGAAGACTTCTAGATCTCAATTTAACCGCCAGAACATTGATTTAAGAGTACACGTCAGCATTTGAGATGAGACCAAAGCTTTTCTTTTAACTGTTCAGCAACCGTATCATCTGAGTCCTGGGGTCAGTAAAAGGAGCCAGTTATTAAGTCCGTTTCTCGAGTAGAACCGCTACCAAAAAATCATACGCACGAACTATCTGCTTCAACTTCATTTGGAGCTACGACACACATTACATTGTGATTTCCGTAAGTTGTGCTTATTTTCAGATCAAAACAATTATGGCTTCCAAAAACTAATTTGCTTTCTGTGTGACTCGGTAGATACCAGAGCTATACAATGTAGAAGAACAACGTACGTCAGAGGCATAGCATTCTATATTACTTGTTTCCCTTATTTGTAACATTTTAAAATTGCATGTCAACTTAAGGTGACCTGTCAAGCATAGGTGCTTTTACCTCTATTTGGTGAACGTATTGTCTGTCACTGTTTAAAAATTGTCGCATTACACTTTATTAACTAATGTTTCGATAAAGTTATCGGTTTTTAGAGAGTAAATCAATATGGAGTATGTCTTTTTTCTTTTCTTATTACTATTTGGACATATAATAGTTGAAGGAGGCACAATTGCAATGAAAAATGAAATTATTAGCGAACATTCGTATTCTATTCACATCATTCCCTTCTGATTCCTCTCGCCGGCCGCGGTGGCCGAGGGGACTGAGGCACTCCAGTCACGGTCTTCACGGCCACTACGGTCGGGGGTTCGAATCCCCCTCGGGCATGGATATTTGTGCCGTCCTTAGTGTTAACTAGTTCATAAGTAGTTTGTAAGTTTATGGACTGATGACCCCGTAGTTAAGTCCTATAAGCTATACAAACATTTGAACATTTTTTTCTCATTCCTCTCACGGAGGTGGACTGATTGTATCGCTATCAGTAAGTGTGGAAGGAAGCTACCATACATACGGAGGGAGAATGGATCTATATTTATGCTTGGATGAACTAAATCAATACTGACAGACGACGGCATTGCTTTCGTTTCCCGAAAGTTATAAATATTTTGATTTTGGTAAATTGAAAAGAAACTTATTTTGCCTAGATGTCGAAGAATAAGGTCTCTTAGTGTTTGTATCGAGTAACGTGGAGCGGTCTGAAAGCGGGCAGGAGTACGACGAAGGGGGTCCCTCGCCTGCAGGATCGCTTATCAAACTACCTGGCGACGCAGCAGGTGTGGCAAATGTCGCGCACACCCTGCCTGTGGCAAATGCCCGCCCTTCAATTAATACACCAGGTGCCAGTGATGTCACCCACTAACTCACTGCACTGCACCTCACAGAGCTACAATCACTAATTATGCTGCAGTTTATCATTACGAGGTACTACTCATTCATTTAAATGATTTTACGTCAGTTTTCATGCCTTTTCCGCTTGAATGTTCTATCTGTGTTTAGTCCTGTGTGTTGCATAGTTGCTCCTAAGAACTTGCAGTGGAAATCCTCAGACCGTACTGTGTTTTCAGTGGGAATTTTACTATTAATTTGTTGTGCATACACTGGGTTATTAGTAGGAAATTTGGAGTATGATTTTACGGGAGATTACATGTTGTTTATCTAGTTCTAGTTTAGCTTCTTGTGGCTTGTTGTTCGTAAATATATCCAGGTGATCTCCAAAGTCGAAACATTTTACATTAACTATTTCCTTTTTCATTTGAATACCTTTGACGTGCTTTCGCCACTCACTGATTATTTTATTCAGTACAATATTGAACAAGAATGTTGACGAGCTAGCCTTTGTTGGACTCCCGTGAGAATTTTTAACGAGTCTCAGATATCTCCCATGAATTTCTCTTTTGAGTTGGTTCTTGATAAAGTTTCCTGGAAACATCATATGCTTTTATTGAAATCCACAAATATAATGTTAGAGTAACGCATCGTTTGATGTGTAGTAGAGACTTGAGAGTCCTTTTCCTTAACCCCCAGGGGGGCTCACGGTTCTTTCGTGAGTACGTGCGTGGCGAGCACGGGGCCCCGAGCTAATGCAGTCTTCCTTCCTGCTTTACTTCCATGACTGCATTTCCTTTCCCCCTCCCCTCCTTTCCCTCCCTTCCCTACTGGGGGACTGATAACCTCAGTAGTTTAGTCCTCTTATTCCAACCAAACAACCCAAACCCAACCCCTTTTCCTTAATCCTGTCTGATACCAATCTGTGGTTCCGTTTGAGGCCCAGGTCTGTTCAGTAAAGATTCGCCGCGGCGGAATAGCGCAGCGCACCAGCACGCCTCGCTGCGGTGCAATCGTCCGTTTCCCGTCGGAGATTCGAGTCCTCCCTCGGGCATGGATGTATTTGTCGTCCTTAGTTGAGTAGTTTGTAAGTCTAAGGACTGATAACCGAAGTCGTTGAGTCCTATAGGATTACAAACATTTGAACGTTTTGAGTAAAGTTTCACGCATAATCTTAGAAGCTAGTTGAATGACAGATTCCTCTGGGTCTATTTTGTCTCTTTTATTGAATGGGTGTAACAAGGTACTCTCCCATTCGTTGGGGATTTTCTATGTTTTCTAGACTTGTGATATTCTGTGAATTTTTGATGTTATGTTTTTATAATCCAATTTCCATAATGCTGCAGTAGTTACATTCTCAAAGTGCTATGTTGTTCTTCAATGATTTTATTATGCCCTTTTTTTCCATGTGAAAGTATTTGCGAATCCTGATTTGATGTTGGTTTTGTAAATTAGATTTTCTTATTCGTTTTTATTCATGTCAGAAGCATCATGTGTACAGGAGTTTATAAAGGTATTACATACAGAGTTTACTTACATACATGTAAACTACGAACTATAAACAAACAGACAGCATTTGGGGTGCCAACATCAGGCAGTCTAAGGTGCAGTGTGAAGGACATTCAGGGCAGTTATATATGTGCTGGGTCGTCTGCACGTCTCCACAGAAGTTGGATACAGTAGAATATACCCACTTCATAAGATTATCTCTTGACCAGGCAGTGTTGGTGCGTAGCCTGTTTAGTGACTTCCAAACCGTCCAGTCCTCATTGTGGCCTGGTGACAATTCTTCCTTAGATGATTCTTCGCAGTAGAGAATATTTGGCTAGAATCTCACAATTACTTTAAGTATTAGTTTCCGAAGATCCATCGGGTTGTTGGAATCAAAGGCTATAAGGTTGACAGCCAGTTAAATTTTCTCGGAAGTTATCGTAAAAACGTTTTCTTCGGAAAGTCTTCTTACATTTAGTTCAACGTCTAATTGTCGAAGTTGCGTTTCTTTTCGTCGAATAATTTTATAGACTTTTTCCGAAACTCTACAAATTCATGCAACTTCTCAGTTTTTATGGCTGTTGAAGTTACTCCATGATTTAATCGTATACTTGACAGGTTGATCGCATGTTCACCACATATATTTCCTTTTCCTTGGAAGTTTAACTTTAATGCTCGTTTCACTTTCTCTGTATGTTCACACCAGTTTTTGTATCAACCCTACGAATTTCAATTATTTTCTTTATTTTCAGTTCCGATCACGGTTAGCCTGGAGAATCTGGGCTGCTCCTTTCCTATTTCTGTCGGGATGGAATTTTGCTTTGATTTGCAGTAAGTGGTGGTCTGATTCTACGAGTCCTCTCCTAGTATTAATATTGAGGACTTCATATGTGTTCCTCCTGTAGATGGCAGTATGATCTGAGATTCTCCGAGTGTTTCATTGTGAGATTTCCATATTTTTAGTTTCTTGTAAGTTTAGGGACTGATGACCCCGTAGTTAAGTCCCATAAGCTTAACAAACATTTGAACATTTTAATGCTCTTATATGTTTCAGCCTCCGAGTATCCTATCAGGTGGAACAGATGTTAGTACAGTGGACTCTAAACCAAGGATTCGGTGTAGTGATATTTGTCTCCAAGACGCATCAAGTTACATAAAAATTTGGGAACTGAATTAACTCATAAATGACAGTAATATATAATTTCACTGAAATATAGGTAGTGTGCTTTGTTATGGGGCATAATTCAACAACGACATTTACTAGGCCTCGGCTCACTACAAAATTTAATAATCGGAAAAGTTATGTCAGTTCTGCCAAGTTTTCTACAACTAATACAACTACTAAGTGGATGTTCCAAAATCACTCTCTTAACAACCTCTGACAATATATTTCTGTGAATAGTCCTGTGACATTAAAGTAGATGACCTGTGAACTACAGCGACCATGCTGCCCTTAGAAATAGCAGACCTCTGCGATACATGTCCTGGAGACTTTGCACTATCTTCTTTTGGGATGGTGTTGAAAAGCCTTGTCACGTTTCGTTGGATGTCAGGTATCTAGTCAAATATCTTTCCTTACAAAGCGAGCCTCTGTTCCAAAGTTGCTCAGTTACCGCCGGCCAGTGCACACGTGACCAGCAGCAGCTCTACATTGTACGGTAACCGGTTTCTTAATAGAAGCGACTTATTTTCATTTCGTGTGTGCTTTCTTTTGCAGCTCTTTAGTGTTCTCGCGTGTTTATTTATTACGAATCGCGTTTAGTTGTCAGTTCAGTTGTTGATTTTTTTTTATTTATTAGCTCGCGTATATATTTTTCAGATTCGCCGTTAATAAACAGTTCAGCGTTAGGTTTATATTTTTCAAAGCTCACTGTTTATCAAACTTCTGTGTCCTCTGACGTACGTACTTGGAAGAAACATAGGTTTTTAGAATGGCTAGGAACTGTGATTGCTGTGAACGGATGGAGGCAGAGTTGGTGACTCTTCGCTCGCAGCTTCAGGCGGCGTTGGGTTCGCTGGCAACGCTTGAGACTGCGATGGGTGAGCGCCGCTGTTGTGGGCCGCTCGCGGGGGTGCAGCAGACGCCCTGTGCGTCTGTTGTGCCCTCCGATCGGCCTGCGACTGTGGCCAGCCCGCTCACTGCCTGCGAGGAGGTCGCCTCCCAATCCGTGGTGGATTGGGAGGTCCCCTCAGCGCGTGTCAGGCGGCGGAAGACTTCCCGGGGGACCGAAGTGGAGGCCTTCCCGGTTAGTCTTGCCAACAGATTCGAGGCGCTGTCTGTGTCAGAGGATGTTCCTGACGCAGATGGTGTCGCTTGTCCTGTACTCGCCCCCCTGCCTTCAAGATCCGGGCACTCACGGAGGGTGGGTTTGCTAGTAGTTGGGAGCTCCAACGTTAGGCGGGTGATGGAGCCCCTTAGGAAAATGGCTGCTAAAGAGGGGAAGAAATCCAATGTGCACTCCGTGTGAATACCGGGGGGGGGGGGGGAGTCATTCCAGATGTGGAACGGGTCCTTCCGGATGCCATAAAGAGCACAGGGTGCAGCCAGCTGCAGGTGGTGGCTCAAGTCGGGACCAATATGATGTGTGTCGCTTTGGATCGGAAGAGGTCCTCTCTGGTTTTGAGCGGCTATCAGAAGTGGTAAAGACTGCCAGTCTTGCTTGCAAGATGAAAGCGGCGCTCAACATCTGCAGCATTGTCGACAGGACTGACTGCGGACCTTTGCTTCAGAGTCGAGTGGAGGGTATGAATCAGAGGCTCAGACGGTTCTCCGACCGTGTGGGCTGCAGATTCCTCGACTTGCGCCAATGGGTGGTGGGTTCCGCTAAATAGGTCAGGAGTCCACTATACTCAGGAAGCGGCTACACGGGTAGCGGGGGCTGTGTGGCGTGGACTGGGTGGTTTTTTTAGGTTAGAGGGCCTCGGGAATACACAAAATAGGTTTCAGTCTCAAAGGGGGCAGGTCAGACACAGAAAGGAAGAAAGCAGATCTAGAAACCATTGGTATAACAGTTGTAAATTGTCGTAGCTGTATTGGGAAGTTCCAGAGCTCCAAGCGCTGATAGAAAGTACTGAGGCACAAATCGTCATAGGTTCTGAAAGCTGGCTGACGCCTGAGATAAGTTCGGCCGAAATTTTTTCAAAGAGCCAAATGGTCTTCAGAAAGGATAGAATAAATAAAAAAAGGGGGTGGCGTGTTTATTGCTGTTGCAAACGGTTTGTCCTGCAGCGAAATTGAGGCAGATAGTGCCTGTGAGTTGGTCTGGATAGAGGTTATACCTGACAACCGGAATAAATTAATAATTGGATCTTTTTATCGGCCCCCAGACTCAGACGATGCGGTTGCCGAAATGTTCAAAGAAAGCTTGACTCACATTTCAAATAGGTATCCGAAGCATACTGTTATAATCGGTGGCGACTTTAATTTACCCTCGATATGTTGGCATAAAAAATATAAACCATCGTCCGAACTAGTTCAGAATGCTTTTTCTGGAAACTACTTCGAACAGTTAGTTCATCAACCCACTAGAATAGTAAGTGGTTGTGAAAATACCCTTGATCTCCTAGCAACAAATAATCCGGAGATAGTAAAGAGCAAAACAAATACAGGGATTAGCGAACATCGAGTTGTTGTAGCGAGACTAAATGTCTCAATTCCCAAATGCACCAAAAATAAACGAAAAATATATCTATTCAAAAGAGCAGATAAAAATTCGCTTCACGCTTTCCTGAGTGATAGTCTCCAGTCCTTCAAAACTAAAAATGCGACTGTAGATCAGTTGTGGCTTACTTTCAAAGACATATCAGTAGCAATCGAGAGATTTATACCAAATAAAATAAAAGACACAGAATCCGCCAGACTAGCAATCTTTGACAAACTCGCAACCTAGCGCGAACTTCAATGCGAGAATCTTATAGTGGTTTCCACAACGAAATCCTGTCTCGTAATCTTGCAGAAAATCCAAAGAAATTCTGGTCATATTTGAAGCAGACTAGCAGCAAAACACAAACAATACCTTCACTACGCGATAGCAATGGTAATAGTACCGACGACAGTACTGCTAAGGCAGATTTATTAAACACAGCTCTGAGAAATTCGTTCACCAAAGAAGACGAAGTGAACACTCCAGTAGTCAATCCAAGAACAGCTGCCAGCATGCGAAACTTAGATGTTCCTGGAGTAGTAAAACAACTTAAGTCACTAAACAAAAACAAATCTTCCGGGCCAGATTGTATACCAACTAGATTCCTCAGTGTATGTTGATGCAGTAGCTCCGTACTTAGCTATAATTTACAACCGATCACTCAGCGAAAGATCCGTACCCAAAGACTGGAAAGTTGCCCAAGTTACTCCAATATTCAAGAAAGGCAATATGAGTGATCCCAAAATTACAGGCCAATCTCATTGACGTCGATTTGCAGTAGGATTTTGGAACATATACTTTGTTCGGATATTATGAACTACCTTGAAGAGAACGACCTATTAACCAATAGTCAACACGGATTCAGAAAGTATCACTCTTGCGAAACATAGCTTGCCCTTTATTCACATTAAGTGTTAAGTGCCATCGACAAGCGATCTCAAATCGATTCCATATTTCTGGATTTCCGGAAGGCTTTTGACACTGTACCTCACAAGCGGCTTCTAATGAAATTGCGTGCTTATGTAGTATCTCCCAATTGTGCGATTGGATTCACGATCTCCTATCAGAAAGGACACAGTTGGTCGTAATTGACGGTAAGTCGTCGAGTAAAACAGAAGTGATATCTGGCGTTCCACAGGGAAGCGTTATCGGTTCCCTACTCTTTCTCGTGTTTATAAACGATTTAGGAGACAATCTGAATAGCTCCCTTAGATTGTTCGCGGATGATGCTGTCGTTTATCGGTTAGTGAAGTCAACAGAGGATCAAAAGCAACTGCAAAGCGATTTAGACAAAATTTCTGCATGGTGCGAAAATTGGCAATTGACACTAAATAAAGAAAAGTGTGAAGTAATACACATGACCACTAAAAGAAATCCGCTGAACTTCAATTACGCGATAAATCAGTCAAACCTTAAGGTCGTAAATTCTACTAAATACCTAGGAGTTACAATTACGAACAACTTTGACTGGAGAGAACACATTGAAAATATTGTGGGGGGAAGGCGAACCAAAGGTTACGCTTCATCGGCAGAACGCTTCGAAGATGCACCACCTCCACCAAAGAGACTGGCTACATCACACTTGTGCGTCCTCTCCTGGAGTACTGTTGCCCCTTGTGGGACCCTCACCAAGTTGGACTGACGGAAGATATTTAGAAGGTCCAGAGCAGGGCAGCTCGTTTTGTTGTATCACGTTACGGGGGGGGGGGGGGGGAAGCATCACGGAAATGTTGCACGAATTGGGGTGGAAATCATTAAAAGAAAGACGTTATTCATTGCGGCGTGATCTGTTTGCGAAGTTTCAATCACCGACTTTTACTTCTGAATGTGAAAATATTTTGCTAGCACCCACCTACTTAGGGAGACATGACCATCCCAATAAAATAAGTGAAATCAGATCGAAAACGGAACGATTTAGGTGTTCTTTCTTCCCGCGCGCTATTAGAGAATGGAACGGTAGAGAAAAGTTATGAAAGTGGTTAATGAACCCTCTGCCAGGCACTTTAGTGTGATTTGCAGAATATCTATGTAGATGTAGAATGGCCGAGCGCATTGAGGCGCTATGCTACGATGCGCGGGGCCGTTACCCGTCGGGGGGGGGGGGGGGGTTCGAATCTCCCCTCGGGCATGGATGTTTGTGCCGTCTTTAGTATAAGGTTCAGCTTTTTAAACATTTGAATATTTTCCAAAGGGAGTTTGAACGAGGGAACAGGAAGAAATCTGAGGATTGAGATCCGACAAGTATGACGGATGGATATTCAAGTTGCAAGACAACGCTACCCCGCACACAGTTGATATTGTCAAATTGTTTTCGGCACAAAAAAAAAAGGTGGTGTTAATATCCACTATACTCAAATGTTCAAATGTTTCTAGGACTTATGGGACTTAACTGCGGGGTCATCAGTCCCTAAACTTATGAACTACTTTTGAACTAGCTTATACTAAAAATGACACAAACATCCATGCCCGAGGAGGGATTCGAACCTCCGACGGGGAATGGCCTTGCGCATCTTAGCATAGCGCCTCAATGCGCTCGGCCGCTCCGCCGCGGCTCCACTGTACTAACCGGATCTCAATCCTCCACACTTAGTCCTATTCCCTCGACTCAAACTCGCTTTGAAATGAAACAGATTTGACGATATTCCTGACAACCGACGAAACGTGACGAGGCTATCTAACACCATCCCAAAAGAAAGCTCTGTGTAAAGTTTGCAGGACGTGTGTCACAGCACTCAGCGGCGCATAGTTATGGGACGTGGCTATTTCCAAGGACAGTAAGGTAACCGTAGTATACTTTTCATCTACGTTAATGTTGCAGGACTATTTACCGAACTTTGTCAGAGGTTGTACTATGGTTTAATTCGAAGAGATCCGATGTAGTGAGAAGAATTTGGCAATCACCGCTCTGAATCAAGTTTCTTGTCTGGTTGGTAGACACTTCCAAAACTATCATGTAATTCCATAATAAATCGACGGGTCTAATTCAACAGTCAATGCTCTGCTTTCTAGATACAACAAGCGTCAACGGTAAACAGCCTGCAGTCAGACAACAAAGTCCACTTTCATCCACTAGTTCGTGTCTTCTGAAACCAAAAGACATGAACTAGTGGGTGAACGGCGGACGTTGTAGTCTGACTGCAGGCTGTTTACCGTTGAAACTTGTTGTTCAAAATGTTCAAATGTTTGTAGAACTTATGGTACTTAACTACGGGGTCATCAGTCCCTAAGCTTACAAACTACTTATGAACTACCTTATACTAAGGACGGCACAAATATCCATGTCCGAGGGGGATTCGAACCCCCCGACCGTAGTGACCGTGCAGACCGTGACTGAAGCGCCTCAGTCACCTCGGCCACCGCGGCCGGCAAACGTGTTGTATTTAAAAAGCGCAGAATTGGCTCTTCAAGTAGAACCGCAGATTTATTATCCAGTCGACTGTCTGTAGCGCTGCACAGCCAACATAATTGCCCGGTGGACGGAATAATACGAGTAATGGTCTAATTCTGCCCTCTGTAGACAACTGATATGATTTTAGTCACATGTCGCCTTTGCACTTAATTCCAGATAAGCGGTCGATTGTACCGAGGGAGCCGGTGGGCAATGCAGGATTCATAGTCGCTACAGCGATCAAGATTGTGAAGAGTCACAGGAAGTGATTCAGAACAATAAATCTGCAATTTTGGGGTACTCCCATCCATAGGATCTTCGGTATATTGTAATAACTAGTATCTTTAATATGCACTTTTACACTTAACGTCCGAGATGAAGAATCATCGTCAATATTAGCTTCAGAAGAGGAAGGTGGTTAGATACCGAAAACTTCATCACTTTCTTTTACCTTCTTCACTTTATAATGTAGGTGAACCATAACAATATGTCAGAAGTACTTAACAGTAGTGTGCACATTGAAGAAAAAGATGCCGTTCCATACGTATCAGTATTGACGGCACTTTACTTTGGTCTCAGATGGCTATATTTTACTTCTCCACAACCTCCTCATACGCCAGAAGACACAGTACGTAAATTACAGTTTGTGTTCCAGATACATGACCGAGATTAGCGCCTGCGGTGTCATACTTTATGACGTAGTGGAATTTGTGATATATTACAAAATTTTGTGTGTTGCAGGTAATGGAGCCCATAAACCGACTGTGTGTATCTTCATCTATAAATAGACATAGAAAGTGTTGCGTCGTATTTCTACTGAAACTGTAGGGAAAGGATTGTACCTTGGGAAGGTTGTCAGGCCTATTTTCAGAGGGAATAGGAGGCCATGTTGTATTTGGATGGTGTTTAAGATCTGAGGAGGAGTTTTACAAGTTTTCGTGTTTGGAAGTAAAATTTAGCCATTAACCTTAAAGCCAAGCATCATTTTTGATGCTTCTTAAATACAGTGTTAAGTAAGCTATTGCTACCATAAGTTAAAGATATAAATTTGTACATAGGTTAGGATACCGTTTTCTGTTATTGTGTATTTGGTTTTTACCTTGGGACACTTCTCTGGTTGCACCTTGAGACACCTGGGAGGTGTATGATTATCACTTATACACCAAAAAACAAAGAATTGAAGAGAAAACAAAGAAACAAAAGAAGTCTTTCCCAAAGAAAGACGCCACTAAACGGACAAAGGAGTTTTCATCTTCCACTTCTTTTGATGAAGAACTTCCCAAGCTTGGCAGTAGCTCTGGAGGCAGCATATTTGATTTGTTATCTGAAGAAGAGGATTTCTCATCTTTCTTTCCATCTAGAAAGATAACACTTTCTTGTTCTCAAGCTGGTTGGGTCTTGGTAAAATTTGACATCAGTGGCAGATCTCATGTTTACTAGTTTTAGAAAGCACAGAAGATGTAACTGAAATTCTTAAGGAAGCAAAGGACCATTTTGTATTCTCTAATGTTGAGAACATCATTGTTAATCACAGTAGAATAGTAAAAAAAAAAAAAAAAAAAAAACCTACCAGCTCAAGTGGTGTGTCATGGGTTTCATTCATTCAATATTTTATTCCCACCATATCTTGTAAAATAACTTTGTATTTGGACTAACAAACATTTACTACGTAAATCCAATACGTTTTTTTTCCATTCACAAAACTAAGAAATTGGAATACATCACCGTGTCCCAAGGAAAAAAACCACCACTGTCCCGAGGTGAAACCATAGGTTGTACCTTGGGACAAGGGTCACAAAAGTCTTTATTGGTAAGTAATTGTGTAAATATAGGAGCGTAAACTGCTGTTCGTTCAACATTACCTAAAATTGATGCCTGTGATGGGACATTTTTTACATTTTAATTTTTTATACTAAGATTTATTTACAAGAAATTTGAAAATGTACCCCAAGGTACAACCCTTTCCCCTACGTAATATGCTTCATGACATGCAAATTCACTCCCGACGTCCATGGCGAGGTAGACACCATGCAGTTCAGTACAGACGGGCCGAACAGCATGCTAAATGGACTAATCAGAATTGACAGCAAGTGCTATTCAAAGATGAGACTCGCATCTGCCTTCAACCAATCATTGGGGACGTTTTTGGACGTAGTTTTGCCAGCCTTAACGTCTTAAGACTCAGCATCCAGCGAGTATTTAGCAAGGTCGTGGTCCCCTGATGTTTTCAACTGCCGTGATGCGGGGCTATTGTACGCCACAGACGGCAATCATACGTCGTGGATGTTAAAAGAGCTCGCGTTCGTATTTGAGTGTACTGTGATTTGGTATGTGACTGGTTGTATTCCTGTGCTTCTGTGATGTTTGTTGTCTGCTGTTTGGAAGTGAGTTCGATAATGGTTGCCCAGTCGCGTGTGCGCTACTACGTGTTTTAGTACTACATTGTTTCTGATATAGTTCGCCTGTCTTAATATCGTGTGTTTTATTTTCTTTTAGGATGGCTATGACGTATAAATATAATGCATTTTCGCTGCGTGACGGGAGAATATGTTAGCCACTATAAAATTTCTCTAGCTGCTGGAAGTTTTAGCTGAGTGTGTGCGGTGTTCAACGTGTCGGCAAACTATGACTCTCATATTCATAGAATATATGATTAACTGCGAATGGAAAAAGTCGAAAATGTGTACCCAGCCGTGATTCGAACCCGGGTCTCCCGCTTTCTAGGCACTTGCGCTGACCACTACACCACTGGGCATCTGACGGGAGGCGTGATTAGCTAGTCCTTGCAGGTGGGGGGGGGGGGGGTGTGATCACTGTGTCCCTAGTGGTGTAGTGGTCAGCGAAACTGCCTAAAAAGTGGGAGACCCGGGTTAGAATCCCGGCTGGGTATACATTTTTGACTTATCCAATACGCAGTTGATTTCATATATTCTATAAATATGAAATAATAACTGAAGGATCAGAAATGACGTCTGTTCTTTCGGAGCAGACGACCATTTATACACCTGTGGTACATACCAGTGAGATAACTGCTGGCGTTCCATTGGAAGAGGGGGGGGGAGCTGGATTTAGAAGTCGTATTTGGCCATAAGGGAGACTGCCTTTATTATCTATGATTTTCTTACCGTTCTCGTGTTGAATTTTGCGCGCAAGAGACTCGACTGACTGGAGTGTGATAGTACATCAATGAATGTCTTGGTCGCACTGTTTTTTTTTTTTAATTTTAATTATGCGTTTCGATACATCAGATTTATGGCAAAAAATAAATCTCATTTCGGATGTTTACATTTCTTAATCACAAGATTCGTATGGAGCACAAACACATATGAAAATATAATTACAACTTTTTTTTTCTAAACGATAGTAATTAAAATACATCTTATTGAAGATGTCTAACTAAAATATAAACCACCATCGTGGATGTCTAGTCAAGGTGTGTCGACTAGAATCTCATGCCAAACTGGTGAGAGGGAGGGGGGGGGGGAACACCGTAACAGGTAAATTAGGTCCAATAAATCTGATATTTTCTTTTGACTCAACACATCTTGTAGCCATGTTTTTCGTAGCTTCTATGTCAGTTGACAGTGCAGAGGGTGCAAGATGATGTTAAATATTATTTTAAAGAATTTATGTAAGTTTAACCCTGCGCCATCTGGCGGCTATTGGACCTAATTTACCTGTTACGGTATCCCCCCCCCCCCCTCTCTCTCTCTCTCTCTCTCTCTCTCTCTCTCTCTCTCTCTCTCTCTCACACCGCAGTTTGACATGAGATTCTAGTCGACACACCTTGACTAGACATCCACGATGGTGGTTTATATTTTAGTTCATCTCCAATAAGTATTTTAATTACCAACGTTTTTCAAAAAACGTAAGTATATTTCCATACAATGCGTTTGTGTTCCATACGAATTTTGTGATTAAGAACTGTAGACATCCGAAATGTAATTTATTTTTTGCCACAGATCTGATGTATGGAAACGCGTAATGATAAAATAAAAAGTGCGACCAAGACATTTAAAAAAATGCATGCCAACGTATGGTCGCTGTCTGCAAAAAATGGAAGGTTTTATGAACCGAGTGATAAACATCAGTAGTTGTTTGATACCTGTCATACACGGACGAAGAAATTTACTGTTACCGGTATCAACGGCCGCCCATTTTAAATGCATTTAGTTGCGCCAGTTCGTAACAGTGGTCTGAAGTTAGTGCGATTATAGAAACGAAACCGGTCGCTTACTTAATTTAAAAAATTTAAACACATCAGCTGCCACTTCCTTTTAATCAACATAATATTTCAGCTGTAATCTCATTCCATTCATTATGGAGAGAAACTGTGAGAGGAGAATTGTTGATTGGTATTAGTTTTTGCAGATTGCTTTGTATAGGTGGAATTGGGAGGGGCTGGTGTAGTTATGGAGGTAGACGAGTCGTGTTTTGGTAAAAGGAAGTATAGTAATCATATTATTGAATTTAAGAATTATTCCATAGAGGCGTGCACAAATACTATAGAGAGGGTTTGGGGGATTGTGAAATTTGTCGTGGGGAGAAGGAAGAGGCACTCTTAATGCCTGCAGTCTCATTTTGAAGAGTACAGTTGGCGGAAAAGCGTCCCTGAACATTTTTGTGTTTTACGTTCATTTAGGAGGGTTGTGGGGAAAATGTATAGGTTCAAGGTTTGGAGCTCGTTTGAGGGGGAGGGGGGGGGGTTGGAGTGCCGTTGGGGGGGGGGGGGGGTTTGGAGTGCCGTTGGTTGGGGAAGGAACAGGTTTAGGCGGCATTTCGGTGGGGTCGTGGTCGTGGCGGGGCGGATAGAGGTCTGTGGGTGGATGGGTACGGTGAGAGGGATGTATTCCGAGTGGTAGGGGGATGGGTGGGTTTGTATTTGTATGTTTGGTGGTTTATTTTTTCTGTTGATATTCTGCATTTATTTTTCTAATCTCCTTTCATTTGTGTCGTGTGTACGTGGCGCGTGCGTGCGTGCGTGTTGGTCAACTTCGGCAGAAGTAGCTTGGACTTTTACTTGGTAAGTAATTTTTAAAAACATATTTTTTATTAATACTCTATAGTTTATTTGCTACATTCGCGGCGCCCGACGCCTGCCGTATCGACTAACCGTCAAACAGTGCGACGTTGCAGGCTGCCGGTACAATAGGCGTCAGTTCCCGTAAACCAGGACCGCTCAGCAATGTACTCGAGTGCTGGCTCGAGCTCGCGCCATAGCAGTGAGCTGTCAGCAGGCTCCCAGCGGCTGATGGTAGAGGCACGAGGAGCAGTGAGGGGAGCGAGGAACCCCACAACAACAACAACAACAACGCAACGGAGAACTGTCAACCAGTCAATGTCAAGTTCTTCGCAGATGTAGCACTTCACGGTGGCCGAATAATCCATTCTGTGGCAAGTTAATTGCACAAAACTATTGTATTAAAGAGAAACGACAAATGAAACGTACATCTCAGTTTGATTAAGGGAAGAACATGATACAGCTAAGGAACATATTGTGCAGGACCAATACACACGGACTGATGACCACGCAGTTTGGTCCGATATATTTACAGATATTTGAACAATATGAACCAATAGACACACATGATTTACACCATTTTTAGACAAAATTTTAACTTACATAATTTATGAACAAAGCAAATGTAGTATGCAGCATTGACCGTTAATACTTTATTGTTAAAGGAGCAGATAGATTTCGATCACATAGGTCATCTTCAATGCATCTTAAAACTATAGAAGAGATCCCAAAATCAGTAAAGAGCTAAAATAAAATACAATATAAACTTCAAAACAATTCCAAATGCAATATACAGTAAGAATACTTACCAGGCATTGTGAATGAAATGAGTACAAATTGAAATATCATCTGCAACTGCGTTGGAAATAAATTTCAGAAACTTAACATTACAGTGCTAGATATTCGAATGGAGTGAGCGAGCTGATTACAAAAGACATGTAGCGGCGCTGTAGGGATGGTGTTATTAACGCCCTCTAGTACATAGATATTCCACTAACACTTTTTATACATTTTCAATTATATGGAAATAAATAAATAAATAAATAAATAAATAAATAAATAAATAAATAAATAAATAAATAAATAAATAAATAAATAAATAAATAAATAAATAAATAAATAAATAAATAAATAAATAAATAAATAAATAAATAAATAAATAAATAAATAAATAAATAAATAAATAAATAAATATATATATATATATATATATATATATATATATATATATATATATATATATATATATATATATATATATATATATATATATATATATATATATATATATTCTGTTCCATAGGGCTCAATGACTCCATGGTCATGGATAAGTCAATACATGAATTTTTACACAAGAATGATAATAGAAAATTTTTTTAAGTAGTCCTATGCACACGACAATATCTTAAGACAAAGTGAAAAGAATAAAGAAAAAATGAATTAGCTTAATTTTAACTTTTTCTAGGAGTTCCTCGACAAAATTAAAGGAGTGAGCCATCAGGTAACTCCAATTTAGATTGAAGTGCTAAAAAGGTAAAGCAGTCAACAATCCGAATATTGGTTTGGACACCAAAGTGCTTTACTAGGCATGGTCCTGTTTGGAGGTGGTATGCCGTTGCCTTCCTCCGACCTTCGAACTGACTTACCCAGCCAGTTATAGGGGGACCTACAGTTTAACGTGGGTTCCGAACCACGGTGCTACTCGGTATTTTTCACATGAGCAATACTGCCAGAGGTGAAAGAAATGGAAAGTGACATAAAAATCCTAGGACCTGGCGGGGGTCGAACCCGGGACCTTTGGATTTGTAGTCTAGCACTCTACCACTGTGCAACCGAGGCGCACCCGATATTCTTTATTTGTAGTTTTGCATACAAGGTGTACAAGACGGATAAGATACAAAATGAAAAGCCAGAATACAGAAAACATCAAGAAAATGAAAAGAATATGACACTAGGCGTCTTATGTCAGCTATAGATACTACCTACATAGTAAATTATTTCACATAAGAACAATTTAAATGAAAGGTTCCATGAAGGATAGTACCATTTATGCATCGACCATAGCTATGCTGCAAAGTCTTAAAAAATAAGAAGAACAAGGAGATACCGGTTACAGTTTTACGATATAGTAACGAATATTAAATGCAGCGACATCTCGTTTTCAGTGCTTGAAACACATTGCATAGAGTCGACAAAGTTACAGTACAATACAAACAATACATCAGTCAGAAAAACAGAGTATGCATAAAACATGAAGCAAAAGGTTCAACTAGTACAGGATAGTGCGATTTAATGCTAAAAATTTAAAATAAAATAACATGGCGAAAGAAGTAAGATACCATTAAATGTATATGCCGTCTGGGGAATGTTCTCTCAGTGTGAGCATACGGCGTGTTGAGATATAAGGACCAAACCTTGTACATTGTAGATGAGAGTTCGACGTTATCACGCTTATCAAGTGTTACGTAGAAGTGTGAAGTTATACGTACGTTTCTCTGCGGTACTGTCGTGCAGTCACGAGGTCTCGGGTATGTGTTATCGCGTTATTGCAGGCCTCCTCTCTTACGAAGACATGGCTTCCGGAATGGACACTGCTTTGAATACTCTAATTGATGTTCCTGTAACCCACCTACAAAGTGTTACCCCCAAACAAGGTGTGAAGTCATTGACAATACCTGACACCAAGGAGAAGCATAGGGAAGACAAACAGGCCGATCACCAGCGCCACTGTAAAAAGGCATTGGAAGAAATACGACGAATCACACAATACTGGAAGACACTGATGACGAATCTGTGTACATATACTCATCCAAAGACGGTAGTTATATTGTTGTAGTTGATCGTCGCAGTCCAACTTTATGAGAGGGTGAACAGACGGAACACGTCGCCACAACCAGAAAAGCCGATGATGGTTTTCAAATCTTACATCGTCGGAAGAAAGCAAGCCTGAGGTCTGCTAAGGCCCTGCCAAGCAAATTATACCAACCACAGGACACTGCAAACCGTTTCGAAGCTCGTGCAGGAGCTTCTCCGAAGGAACAACTTGCCGATAACCAGATGGCTCCACAAACAACTGAGACTCAGAAGAAGCAAATACCACCTATCGTGATATATAACTGCGCTAACCATATGAAAATGTGCAGAGATCTCAAGAAAGTTATTTCCGGCAACTTACGAGCCGCTTATACCAGAGATGGAGTGAAATTCTATGTTGACACTGTGGAAGACTACCGCAAGGTGTTCACTTTTTGCCAGGACCGCAACCTAACGTTCCACACCTACCAAGACACCACGAACAGAGCACTGCAGGTGGTGGTCAAGGATTTACCTCCTTCAGTCACAGCAGAGGAGCTGCGCGACTACTTACGACATCAAGGCTTAACGTTGAATGACGTGCACCAGTTCAAGCGGGGGAAAAAAAAACAGGGTACGTTCCACCCTCTATCGGTATACGCCGTAACTCTTCCACAGTGGGAAAAAATTGAACACAATTTATGGTGTCCGGTACATACTATACACGAAAGTCCGGGTGGAGGATTATCATTCCCGAATCGAGCCTCCCAGTATAAACGCTGCCAGCGATAGACGCACACGAACTACTGCTGGCTACCAGCACGCTGCGAGAAGTGTGGTGACGTGCACCCCAGCAACGACTGCAAGCAACACCCCCCCCCCCCCCCCGAAATGTGCAGGATGTGGTGGGCCACACACTGCTTCCTGGAAGGGCTGCACTGAGTTCCAGAAGACTGAAGAAATACCGACCATCGACACACTACACGAAGAGGTCACAGGGAGGACCTTCGGCGAATTCCAATGAGGTGAAGCTGGTCATAGCAGAAACATCTCGTACGTCTACACAACCACCTCCACCACCCCGCCACCACCGTAGGGCATCGCTTCACGGGATCCACTGCGCCCTGGTAAGGTCATTCCTTCTTATCAACACTTCAGGGTGTACGTAGAAACACAGGACGGAAGCCGGCAGCAGTACTCATATTTATAAGTAGCCAAAACTCTTCATAAGTAGCCAAAACTCCTCATAAACTGAGGGGAAGAGGATGTTGGCAGCGAAGGATAAGCTGTCCAAGATCGTCATCTTAGTTGAAACGTTGGCACAACTTGAAGTGTCAGATTAATAACATGGCGACTCATTCACGTGATCGCTACGTCTTTGGAATGCTACGGGAGTGAAAGGCAAGAAGCTCGGGTTAGAAGATTTCATTGCTCGTCACAGAATAGAGATTCTACTCCTATTTGAAACGCACTTACGACCGCGGGAGCAAAAAAGAAAAAAAGGTTTAAATGTTTGTAGAGCTTATGGCACTTAACTACAGGGTCATCAGTTCCTAAACTTACAAACTACTTATGAACTAGCTTATACTAAAAACGGCACAAAAAACCATGCCCAAGGGGGGAGGGGGCATTCGAACCCCCGACCGCAGCGGCCGTGCAGACCGTGACTTGCACGGCGCAGACCGCTCGGCCACCGCGGCCGGCCTGCAGGAGCCTTTTAAACTTTTCAATATGGAGGGATACCGCCACGACACACAGGGACGAGGTGGTGGAACCGCCATATTCATCCGACGCACAATTTCACACCGTGAAGTTGCGTTACGCCGTCTACAAGACCTAGAAGCGACGGCGGTCGTCGTCGGAACAGATCTCGGGAAGGTGACCTGTGTTTCAACTTACCTACGCCCTCGATCTAGTCTCGTCGACCAGGATTTAAGAGCTATTTTGGCACCTAATGGGACAAACTTTATCGGTGGCGACGGGAATGCGAAGCACCCAACGTGGAATTTGCGCGTAGCAAAGCCCAGAGGAATAGAACTTCACCGGCTAGAGCGAGAGTTGGATTTGGATTTGGAAGTGGAAGTGTGGGGGGGGGGGGGGGCGGGCACAAGACCCGACTCATATACTTGTATTCAGTCATCAACACACGAACTGGACAACGTAATCACATAAGTTGAAATGTTCAAATGTTCGTAAATCTATCGGACCAAACTGCGTGGTCATCAGTCCGTAGCGCACACGCGCACACGCGCACACGCTCCAGAAAGGACTCGAACCTTCGACGGCGAGCAACCGCGCGCTCCGTAGCGAGGCGCTTTAGAACGCTCGGCTACTCCACCGCTGCATTTACTCAAGGTTTTGGGGTAGACCCACGACTTGCCACCATCAATGATTTAGCGTCACACAACGACCCCGTTCTGGCGACACTCCCAGGGTCCCGTCAATTGCTGTTGAGGAAAATCCACCAGGAAACAAATTGGGCGCAGTATAGAAGATACTTAAACAACAATGTCACCCTTACGCTTCCTGTTACAACGCCCCCCCCCCCCCCCTGCCAGATCGATGCTGCTATCGATTACCTCACGGTCTAGCTGAGGAAGGCACACAAACAGTCATCCGTCACAGTCGTGGATGACCGGCCAAACTATAAACCACTCCCTCCCCTGCTCTATGAACTTTTTGTAGAAATACAGGCTTCGCAAGCTGTGGTAAAGAACAAGACACCCGACGTACCGTCGCAGGATGCACCGCTTGGAGCGACAGCTTAAACGCAGGCTTCTCGAATGGCGCACCGAGAAGTGGGAAGACCAGATGGCCTCTCTGCTCCTACAGACGCGGGAAGAATGGCGGTTAGTGAAGACCATTCCTGCGGACCCAACCCCTAAAAGGCCGCTGCACACGCCACAAGGTCTCACCAGCGACCCCCTAACTAAGGCAGAGACGTTCGTATCAGCCTTTGAGCAACGTTACGGCGGGAACCATTGAATATGTTACAAAGAGAACACGAGCGGACCACCATTCAAATTGTGGAAAGGACTCTCGCTGGCGAGGATCGGACGAGGCCACGTCTTACTACACCAAGCGAAATACGAACCATTGTAACGAAGCTCAATGTCAACAAATCTCCAGGAGTAGACAGAATTACCAACGCCTATCTAAAGCACTTACCAGGATAACCTCTAGTCCTCCTGACCCGGATCTACAAGGGTTGTCTGCTTACAAAGTACTTTCCAATAGCTTGGAAAAATTGCTAAAGTGGTACCCATTCCAAAGTCCCAGAAGGACGCAACAGTGGAAACTAACTATAGACCCATCAGCCTTCTCAGTAGTATGGGCAAGACTTTCGAGAGTGTTCTTCAGACTCGCATCCAAGAACCTCTTGTTGCTGACGGTACGATTCGTGTTGAACAATACGGTTTCCAGCGGAAACTCTCAGCAGAAATAAAACTACTCTGCTTCGTAGAACACGTCACACGGAAATTCATCTTATTTAGTGCTACAGCTGCTGTATTTCTAGACGTCGAAAAAGCCTATGATAAGGTCTGGTCGGAATTTTGGATACGGAAACTAGTCGAACAGACGTCTATACCCGACTGCTACGTGAAACTGGTGGCGAGTTTGCTAAATAAAGGCAGGAAAATGGTGGTGACTATAGATGGACAATCTTCGGACACAATAGCAGCGTAGGCGGGATTGCCCCAGGGCTCTGTTGTATCGCCACTACTTTTTAACATTTATGTAAATGACATGCCAACCGTAGCAGGCGTCCATACAGCGCTCCATTTTTTTAAATATTTTAGCTCGTATAAATTTAGTATGTTTGTAAACAAAGTAGGCTTTCGCTTTTTGTGAAGTGAATATGCAATTTGTGAAATGTTGTAGGATCTTCTTATATATTAGGAATATGATACAGGCTTTTGGAAAAAAAAAATGGACATCTATCCCGGATTTACCTTATGTGTATGTGTAGATTTGGAGAAAGCTTTTGACATTGTTGATTTGAATACGCTCTTTCAACTTCTGAAGTCTCCAGGGGTAAAATACAGGGAAAGGAGGGTTATGTACAAATTGTACAAAAGCCAGACCGCAGTTATTAGCGTAGAATGTCATAAAAGGGAGTAAGACAGGGTTGTAGCCTTTCTCCAATGTTATTCAATTTGTACATAGAGCAAGCTGTGAAGCAAAGCAAAATTTGGAGAGGGGATTAAAGTTCAGAGTGAAAAAATAAAAACATTTTGCTCGTGACTGTCATTCTGTCAAAGACAGCAAAGGACCTGGAAGAGCAGTTGAACGGAATAGTGTGTTGAAGAGAGCGTATAATATGAACATTAACAAGAGCAAAACAACTGTAATGGAATGCAGTCTAAGAAAATCAGACGATGCCGAATGAATCAGATTAGGCAACGAACTAATAAAGGTGCTCTATGAATTTTTTTTTTTTTTACTGCCCAAGTAAAAAAACCGCGACGGTTGCAGTACAGATATGAAATGCAGAATGGCAATGTGAAGAAAAGAGTTTTTAAAAAAGAGGAATTTACCGACATCACTTATTGATTTAAGTGTAAGGAAGTCTTCTGAATGCATTTGTGTGGAGTGTTGCCTTGTACAAGAGTGAAACATGGACGATAAATAGTTTATGCAGGAAGAGGATATAGGCTTTTGAAATGTGGTGCTACAGAAGAATGCTCAAGACTAGGTGCATAGGTCGGATAGGTAATGAGGAACTGAACAGAATTGGGGGAAACGGAATTTCTGGCATACCTTCACTAAAAGAAGGGATCGATTGGTAGGACACATTCTTATACATGAAGGAATCGTTAATTTAGCATTGCAGTCGCGTCGTTCAAATATCTATGGGTAACATTGCAGAGCGATATGAAATGAAACGAACATGTAAGGACAGTTTTGAGTATGGCGAACAGCCGACTTCGGTTTATTGGGAGAATTTTTGGGCGATCTGCTTATCTGTAAAGCACACGGCATATAAAACGCTTATACGACCACGTCTTGAGTATTGCTCAAATGTTCGGGACCCTCAGATGATCAGTTTAAAGGAAGTCAAGGAAGCAGTTCAGAGGCGAGCAGCTAGATTCGTTACTGGTTGGTTCGACCAATGCGTGAGTGTCACAAAATGCTCCGGGAACTCAAATGGGGATCGCAGGAGGAAAGATGACGTTCTTTTCGAGAAATTCTGTTGAGGAAATTTAGAGGGCCGGAATTTGAAGCTGAGTGTAGAACGATCTTCCTTCCGCCTACTTAAATTTCGCATAATGATCACAAAGACAAGAGAAATTAGGGCTCGTACGGAGGCATATAGGCATTCTGTTTTTCCTCGTTCTATTTGGGAGTGGAATAGGAAAGGAAATGACTAGTAGTGTTACAGTACCCCCTGTCACGCACCATACGGTGGATTGCGGAGTATGTATGTAGATATAGACGTAGATGTAGGAGGGAAGTGTGCGGGGTAAGACTCGCCGAGGAAGACCAAGAGACGAATATAGTAAACAGATTCAAATGGATGCGGGTTACCATTCTACTGAGGAAATGAAGAGGCTTTCTCAGGATCAACATCTACATGGGATACTCTGCAAACCTCATTTAAGTGCCTGGCAGAGGGTTCATCGAACCACCATTATACTATTTATTTCCCACTCCATTCTCGAATAAAACTCGGGAAAAGAACACCTGAACCTCTCCGTTCGAGCGCTGATTTCTCGTATTTTATTCTAATGGTCATTTCTACCAATGTAAGTGGGAGGCAACAATATATTTTCGCATTCGGATGAGAGTGTTAGCGATTGGAGTTTCGTAAGTAGCCCACGCCGCAGCGATAAGCGCCGTTGTTGTAATGATTCCCATTCAAGATCCTGTATCATTTCCGTAACGCTTTCTCCCATGTATCGTGACAATACAAAACAAGCTGCCCTTCTTTGGACTCTTTCGATGTCCTCCGTCAAACCCACCTGATAAGGATCCCACACTGGGCTGCAATACTCCCAAAATGGACGGACAAGCGCAGTGTATGCAGTTTCTTTAGTAGTTCTGTTGCATCTTTTAAGGGTTCTGCCAATAAAACCCAGTCTCTGGTTCTCCTTTCCCACGATATTGTCTACGTGTTCTTTCCAGTTTAAGTCTGAAGTAATAGTAATTCCTAGGTATTTTATGGAGTTTACGGCCTTCACTTTTGATTGATTTATGTTGTAAACAAAGTTTAACGGATTTATTTTAATACTCATGTGGACGACTTCACACTTCTCATTATTTAGAGTCAATTGCCAATTTTTACACCATACTGATATCTTATTCAGATCATTCTGCAGTTGGTTTTGATCTTCAGATGATTTTAGTAGACGGGAAATGACGGCGTCATCTGCAAACAACCTAAGAGAGTTACTAATATTTTCCCCTAAATCGTTTATGTAGATAAGGAATAGCAGAGGACCAATAACACTACCCTGTGGAACGCCCGATATCACCTCTGTTTTAGTCGATGCCTTACCATCGATTTCCACGAACTGTGTCCTCTGACAAGAAATCCCCTATCCAATCGCAAATTTGGGGCGATATACCATAACCACGCAATTTGATTAAAAGCCGTTTGTGAGGTACGGTGTCAAAAGCTTTCTGGAAATCAAGAAATACGGAATCGATTTGCGAACCTTTGTCGATAGCATTCATCACTTCGTGTGAATAAAGAGCTAGTTGTATTTCGCATGAACGATATTTTCTAAATCCGTGTTGCCCTTGGGTCAATAGATCGTTCTGTTCGAGATAATTCATAATATTTGAATACAGGATATGTTCCAAAACCCTGCTACAAAATTAACATAAATGAAGTAGGCCTGTATTTTTTTTTTTTTTTTTTTTTTTTGTGGTTTTAGGGCGCACAACTTCTATGGTAATTAGCGCCCAGCCAAGAACATAGATTTGCTATGATCTCAAAAAAAAATGGTGACTGTCAGAACATCAACAAGAGGCTAAAAGCGAAAGATAAAAGACAGCTGAAAGGGTTAAATATCCTTGGATAAGTTGGCCAAGTTGATAAAACGCAAAACTCGAGCAGCTGCTCATGTGTCATCAGCTAAAATTTCCTCCAGAGTAGACGGCAAGTGAAGGGCTACACGACGATGATTAAATTAACACAAGTTAGTAAAACATGTCGCACTGTCAGCAGTTCACCGCAGGAGCACAGCGGTGCAGGGTCGGCGGAGAGCAAGTGACGGTGGCTGAAACGGCAGTGACCGATCCGCAACCGGGCCAGGATGACCTCTCGCCGAGAGGGGCGTGAGGATGTCCTCCAAGCGGTCGGGATAGGTTTTACAGTTCTCAATTTATTGTTGTACATTGAAAACCACGCACTGTGCCATTGCGACACGATACTCCGGCGAAGAGCCCGTTGAACATCGTCCGATGGGACGCAAAAGGTAGCCATGCGAGGCAAAATAGCTGCGGCCTTGGCTGCTATGTCGGCGGTCTCATTTCCGGGCACTCCCACGTGGCCAGGGACCCACAGGAAAGAAACGTGACAGCTGTCATCTGCTAGCAACTGGAGGGAGCGTTGGATCCGATACACGAGAGGATGGTTCGTGAAAGGGTCCTTAAGACTCTGCAGGGCACTAAGGGAGTCCGAACATATGGCATAGAAAGGTTGGCGGTGGCGGCAGGTATACAAAACGGCCTGGTGGAGGGCAAATAGCTCAGCCGTGAAGTTCGAGCACCGATCAGGGAACTTGTATTGGAAACGGTTGTCCCCGACAACGAAGGCAGATCCGACACCGGCAGTGCTCTTGGAACCATCAGTGTAAATAAATATGGCATTATCGAACCGCGAACGGAGTTCGACAAGCCTCGAGCGGTATACCAAATCCGGAGTGCTCTCCTTGGGGAGCGAACTAAGTTCAAGGTGTGTGTGAACCTGGGCCTGATGCCACGGTGGCAATGGGCTTCCGCTCAACCGAAAGGTGGAAGGAAGTATAAAATCAAGCCGCTGTAGCATGCGGCGAAATCGAACTCCAGGTGGAATCAAGGCAATCGCAGACAACTGATATTGGCGATCGAGTGAGTCGTCAAAAAATAATCGGTAAGATAGATGGTTGGGCATCGACCGCAGGCGGAATGCGTACCGACACAAGAGTATGTCACGTCGAGTGGTCAAGGGTAATACAGCAGCCTCGGCAGGGCTGGTATAAAATGCACCGGTCGCCAGACGTAATCCCCGATGGTGAACAGAGTTGAGACGGCGGAGAATCGACGGCCGTGCAGAAGAGTATACAAAGCTTCCGTAGTCGAGCTTCGACTGAACAATGGCCTGGTAAAGGTAAAGCAGGAAGGTACGATCTGCTCCCCATGATGTGCCACTGAGGACACGAAGAACGTTAAGGGATCGGGCACAACGGGCAGCCAGGTAGCCAGGTAGGACACGTGTGTGGACCAGCAACGTTTACGATCCAACATGAGTCCCAAGAATTTCGTAGTCTCCACAAAAGGGAGAGCAACAGGGCATAGATGTAGAGAAGGTGGAAGAAATTCCTTGTATCTCCAGAAGTTGATACACACCGTTTTCTCAGTGGAGAATCGGAAGCCGTTTGCGATGCTCTAGGAATATAGACGGTCAAGACAGCGTTGAAGAGGACGCTCCAAGAGACACGTCCGCTGGGCGCTACAATAAATTGCGAAATCGTCAACAAAAAGATCCGGAGACGTCGGCTGAAAGGCAGTCTACGATCGGATTGATTGCAATGGCAAAGAGCACCAAACTCAAGACGGAGCCCTGTGGTACCCCATTCTCCTGGCAAAAGGTATCTGACAAAACAGAGCCCACCCGTACCCGGAACTTGCGATCCGCCAAAAACGCTTTAACGAAAAGAGGAAGGCTGCCCCGAAGGCCCCATGTGTGCAATGTGCGGAGAATGCCGGCTCTCCAACAGGTATCGTATGCGTTCTCCAAGTCGAAGAACACTGCTACTGTTTGACGCTTCTTTAGAAAGTTGTTCATAATGAATGTCGACAACGTAACGAGGTGATCAGCAGCAGAGCGGTGTCGACGAAAACCGCATTGGATATTAGTCAGGAGGCGGCGAGATTCGAGGAGCCAGACCAACCGAGCGTTAACCATGCGTTCCATCACCTTACAGACGCAGCTCGTCAGAGAAATGGGGCGATAACTGGAGGGAAGGTGTTTGTCCTTCCCTGGTTTGGGGATGGGGACAACAATGGCTTCACGCCAACTTGTGGGAACATGACCTTCAGTCCATATGCGATTGTAGGTACTAAGAAGAAAGCACTTGCCCGCAGGAGAGAGGTTTTTCAGCATCTCAATATGAATGGAATCGGACCCGGGAGCAGAAGATAGGGACAGGGCGAGAGCACGGTCTAGCTCCTGCATGGTGAAGGCGACGTTATAATTTTCACGATTAAAAGAGTGGAAAGAAGGCGGCCGTGCCTCCTCTACCTGTTTGCGAGGGAGAAAGGCAGGGTGATAATGGGCAGAGCTCGAAACCTCCGCAAAGAAACAGCCCAATGCGTTGGAAACATCAGCGGGGTCCACGAGGACTGCGTTCTCCACGGTCAGGCCAGGAATCGGGGAGTGGACCTTGATGCCGGATAAACGGCGTAGGCCACCCCAAACAACCGTGGAGGGAGTAAAACGGTTAAAAGAACTAGTAAAAGCAGTCCAGCAAGCTTTCTTGCTGTCGTTTATGATACGACGGCACTGCGCTCTCATACGTTTATAATTGATGCAGTTCTCCAAAGTTGGGTGGCGGCGGAAGGTGCGTGAAGCACAGCGCCGGGCTCTAAGCGCGCCGCGGCAGGCTGCAGTCCCCCAAGGGACCTGGACACGACGTGGAGAAGAGGAAGTACGAGGTATGGAACGTTCAGCAGCGGTGAGCCCCCAGTCGGCTTTAGAAATGTTCCAACTGGTGGGACGAGGAGATGGGGAATGATGTAGAAAGTGGATGATACAGGGGAAATGGTCACTCGAGTATGTGTCAGAAAGTGCATACTACTCAAACCGACTGGCAAGCTGAGGAGTGCACATTGCGAGGTCTATATGGGAATAAGTGTGTGTTGTATCTGAAAGGAAGGTCGGTGCACCGGTGTTGAGGCAGACAAGATCGAGGTGTAGGAGAAGGTTCACCAAAAGGGAACCTCTCGGACAAGGTGCCGGAGAGCCCCATAGGGGGTGGTGGGCATTAAAGTCGCCTACCAACACGAAAGGTGAAGGGAGCTGGTCAACAAGGTGTAGCACATCTGCCCTAGTAAGGGCAGATGATGGCGAACAGATATTACAGAGGGAAAAGGTAAATGTGGATAAAGTGATGCGGACGGCAACTGCCTGTAGGTGAGTATGCAAGGAAATGGGATGGAAATAGACGTCTCTAAGGAGCATCAGAACCCCTCCATGGGCTGGGATACCTTCCATGGGTGGCAAGTCGAACCGCACAGAGGTGTAGTGTGGAAAGTCTGCACGATCACGGGGACGCAACGTAGTTTCCTGGAGGCAGACTAGAAGCGGGCAGTGCAATCGAAGGAGTAGTTTTAACTCCTCCCGATTAGAACGAATGCGGCGAATATTCCATTGAAGGAGCGCCATGATAAAAATGAGAAGAAATAAGGATAAAAACCAACTAGCAAGCGGGGTCACCTCGACGGCCGCTGAGGACCGGATTTCGAGGGAGCACTGCTATCGCCATCTAGTGGCAAAGGGTCATGTTCCATTGGTTCGATCGACGCGTCTGCCACCTCCCGGAGTTGATCAGGAGGGGCAGCTTCCACCGCCGGTAGACGGCCGGGTGCCTGGCAAACGGAGCGTCCCCGTGAAACAGAAGACGGCCGAGGCCGGCAACTGTTGGATGGCGTGACCGAAGAGCCACGCTGCGGCGGGGAAGGGGGGGCTGTTCTTTTTTGGAAGCCTTCTTAGAAGCATGACGGGTTGAAGAAGCGGTTGACGATTGAGAAGTAGGAGTCTTGAGAAAATCTTCACGGACGGGTTCCCTTTTTGAACTCCGGGCAGCAGATTTGGGTGCCCGGGATGTGTGTGAACTGGTCGACGAATTCACCGTAGAACGGGTAGAAGGCATCGGACAGGTGGAACGAGTAATTTTCGGGCTAGCCGACCTGACGACAGTGTCACTGAACGTTAAATCGCAAGTCTGAATGCCTACCTCCTTAGTTGGTCGAGGGGAGGCGAGGAACTGGCTGAAAGTACCTGATGGGAGTACTGCGGGCTTCCTACTAGCTAATAACTTCCGAGCGGCATAGGTCGAGACCTTCTCCTTCACACGAATCTCTTGGATGACCCGCTCTTCTTTATAAACGGGGCAGTCTCGTGAAGAAGCAGCATGGTCACCCATGCAATTAATGCAGCGAGGGGATGGAGGTAGACATTCACCCTCATGAGCGTCCCTGCCACAGGTGGCGCACTTGGCTGCATTTGGACAAGATTTACTGGTATGATTGTACCTTTGGCAATGGAAGCAGCGTGTAGGATTTGGTATGTACGGGCGGACGGAAATGACCTCGTAGCCCACTTTCACTTTCGATGGTAGGTCAACCTTGTAAGAAGACAGTACGGGTTGGCACGAGGTCATTGTTAATCTTTTTCATCACGCGATGAACATCCGTGACTCCCTGATCGGACATATAGTTCAATATCTCTTCGTCCGATAACCCATCCAGTGATCTAGTGAACACTACCCCCCTCGAAGAGTTGAGGGTACGGTGAGCCTCCACTTTCACAGGGAAAGTATGTACAAGGGTAGCTCGAAGTAACTTCTGCGCCTGGAATGCATTTTCTATTTCGAGCAACAAGGTCCCGTTTCGCTGCCTAGAGCAGGTCTTCAAGGGACCAGCGATCGCATCGACACCCTTCTGAATAATGAACGGATTTACTGCAGAAAAATCCTTATCGTCGGTACGTGATACCACCAGGAACCTAGGAATGTTTGGCAATGCTTTCTGTGGCTGAGAATCATGTTTCCGCTTATGGGTCAGGCCTATAGATGATGTGGAAGGTTTCATAGTGGAGGTGTCCCCCATGATTACCGGCGTCTCCGATGGCGCGCTCCTTCCTTGTGGGGGCCCTCATTGAGGGCGCACCCGCCTTAGGTGACTGTTCGCACCTCAGGTCACACCTCCCGAGAACGGACGGAGGGACCAATTGGCATGTTCGGAAGGTATCAGCTCGGGTAATCACCCCTCCCTCGGCCCGGCCTTTACCGGGGGGTACGTACGTGCCCTACATGTCTACCCGGGGCGGGGAGTTACGCCTTACCCCGTCACCGGCTACGCAGAGCGTGGGTCGACCTTCAGACACGCACAGGGACGAAAGAAAGGAGGAAGGAGAGAAAGGGATGAAGGAGGAGGAAGAATCTCTAACGCCGAGGCGGAGATTAAAGGGTGAGTCAAGAACAAGGAGAAGGGAAAAAGAGGAGAAGGCTGAAGAACAGGAAAGGAAGAGGACCAAGAAGAGAAGACAGGAAGCGAAAAAGAAACCTTTGACTGATGAAAAACGCCCGTCTCCGGGCGAAGGCACAAACCGGGGGGGAAAGAGGGAAGCGGCCTGGGAAGGAAGAAAGGTCGCATCGGCTCGGGGCCCCGTGCGCGCCACACACGTACCCACAAAAGAGCTGTGGGCCCCCTGGGGGGAGGCCTGTAGTTTAGTGGGTTACTCCTACTGCCTTTCTTGAATATAGGTGTGACCTGTGCAACTTTCCAATCTTTTCGTACAATTTCTTCTATGAGAGAGCGGTTGTATATGGCTGTTAAGTAAGGAGCTATCGCTTCAGCATGTGTTGTTGTGGTCTTCAGTCCAGAGACTGGTTTGATGCAGCTCTCCAACCTACTCTATCCTGAGCAAGCCTTTTCATCTCCTCATAAGAACGACAGCCCACATCCACATGAATCTGCTTACTATACGCGTCTCTTGGTCTCCCTCTGCGATTTTTACCCCACAAACTTCCCTCCAACGCTAAATTCACAATTCCTTGATGTCTAAGAATGTGTCCTACCAATCTATCCCTTCTTTTAGTCAAGGTATGCCAGAAATTTCTTCTCCCCCCAATTCGGTTCAGTACCTCCTCATTAGTTACGCGATCCACCCACCTAATCTTCAGCATTCTTCTGTAGCACCATATTTCAAAAGCCTCTATCCTCTTTCTGTCCACACTGCTTATTGTCCATGTTTCACTCCCATACAAGGCAACACTCCATACAAATGCCTTCAGAAAGGACTTCCTTAGGCTTAAATCAATATTCGATGTTAGCAAATTTCTCTTTTTCAAAAATGCTTTTCTACCCATTGCCATTCTGCATTTTATACCATCTGTACTGCGACCATCATTTGTTATTTTACTGCCCAAGTAACAAAACTCCTCTACCTCCTTTATTGTTTCGTTACCTAATCTAATTCCTTCAGCATCACCTGATTTTCTTAGACTGCACTCCATAACCCTAGTTTTGCTCTTGTTAATGTTCATCTTATATGCACCTTTCAGCACACTGTCCATTCCGTTCAATTGCTCTTCCAGGTCCTTTGCTGTATCTGACAGAATTACTATGTCGTCGGCAAAACGCAATGTTTTTAATTCTTCACCCTGAACTTTAATTCCTTCTCCAAATTTCTCCTTGCTTTCCTTTATAGCTTGCTCAATGTACAAATTGAACAACATTGGGGAAAGGCTACAACCCTGTCTTACTCCCTTTCCAACCACTGCAACCCTTTCATGCCCTTCAACTCTGACAACCGCTGTCTGATTTTTGTACAAGTTGCAAATAACCTTACGCTCCCTATATTTTACTCCTGCTTGCTTCAGAACTTGAAAGAGTTTATTCCAATCAACATTGTCAAAAGCCTTCTCCAAATCTACAAAAGCTAGAAATGTTGGTTTGCCTTTTCTTAATCTATCTTCTAGGATAAGCCGTAAAGTGAGTATTGCCTCCCGTGTTCCTACATTTCTCCTGAACCCAAACTGATCTTCCCCGAGGTCTGCTTCTACCAGTTTTTCCATCCTTCTGTATATAATTCGTGTTAATATTTTGCAACCATGACTTATTAAACTGATGGTTCTGTAGTTTTCACACCTGTCTGCACCCGCTTTCTTTGGAATGGGGATTATAACATTTTTCTTAAAGTCTGAGGGTACTTCGCCTGTCTCATACATCTTACACACAATGTGAAACAATTTTGTCATGGCTGGTTCTCCCAGCGACTTCAGTAGCTCTGACGGGATATCATCTACTCCAGGGGCCTTGTTTCGACTTAGATCTTTCAGTGCTCTGTCAAATTCAACTCTCAGTATAGTATCTCCTATTTCATCTTCATCTACATCCTCTTCCCTTCCTACAACATTGCCTCTAACTTCATTTCCTTTGTAGAGCCCCTCTATATACTCTTTCCACCTTTCAGCTTTCCCTTCTTTGCTGAGAACTGGTTTTCCATCAGTGTCCTTGATATTCATAGAGCTGTTTTTCTTATCGCCAAATGTTTCTTTTATTTTCCGGTAGGCTGTATATTTTTCCCCTATTTATACATTCTTCTACATCCTTGCATTTGCCTTCTAGCCATTCCTGCTTAGCCATTTTGCACTTCCTGTCAATCTCATTTCTTAGTCGTCTGTACTCCATTTTGCCTGTTTCATTTATTGCATTTTTATACTTTCTCCTTTCATCGATTAAATTTAGTATCTCCTGTGATATCCAAGGATTCTTTGTAGGTCTTGCCTTCCTACCTATTTTGTCCTCTGCTGCCTTCACTATTTCATCTCTCAATTTTACCCATTCCTCCTCAACTGTTTTATTTTCCCCTGTTTCTGTCAATTGTTGCCTGAAGCTCCCTCTGAAATTCTTAAGAACTTCAGGTTCCTTCAATTTATCTAGGTCCCATCTCATTTTCCTACCTTTCTGTAGTTTCTTCAGTTTCAGCCTACAGTTCATAACCAACAAGTTATGGTCAGAGTCTATGTCTGCCCCTGGGTATGTCCTACACTTCAAAACCTGGTTCCGAAATCTATGTCTTACCATTATAAAATCTATCTGGTATCTCCCGGTGTCTCCTGGTCTCTTCCACGTATACAACCTTCTTTTGTGATTCTTAAACCAGGTGTTTGTTATAACTAAATTATGTTCCGTGCAAAATTCTACCAGGCGGCTTCCTCTTTCATTCCTTTTGCCCAGACCATATTCACCCACTATCTTCCCTTCCCTTCCTTGTCCTACTACCGAATTCCAGTCTCCCATAACAATTAAGTTTTCCTCTCCCTTAATTGTCTGAATAATTTCCTTTAGCTCCTCATATATTTCTTCGATCTCCTCATCGGCAGAGCTAGTTGGCATATAAACCTGTACTACTGTTGTCGGTGTTGGCTTCGTATCTATCTTGACAATGACAATGCGATCGCTGTGCTGGTCATAGTAGTTTACCCGCATTCCTATTTTCTTATTCAGCATAGTAAGATAGAAATCCAATGGGTATACAATCCTGACCAGGAGACTTCTTTATTGATTTTAGTTGCTGCACTACTCCGTTGATATCTACTTCTACGGTACTCATTACGGCCTCTGTTCGTAATTAGAAACCTGAAATAGTGGTTTCGTCTTTTTTTTGGTGAATGAGTTTCTAAAAGCTATGTTTAGTAACTCTGCTTTAGCAGCGCTGTCATCGGCAGGATCGCCATTACTATCACGTAGTGAGGGTATTGTTTGTGTTTTGCCCCTACTATATTTAACATATGACCAAAATCTCTTTCGATTTTCAGTCAAATTTCGAGAAAGAGTTTCGGTGTTATATGTATTGTAGGCATCTCGCATTGAAATCTTCGCTAAATTTTGAGCTTCTGTGTAGGATCTCCAATTCTGGGGATTTCGTGTTAGTTTAAATTTAGTATGCCTTTTTCTTTGCTTCTGCATCAGTGTCCTGACCTGTTTTGTGTACCAAGGGGGATCGCCTCCTTTTATTTATTTGGTATAAAACAATTGTTGTTGATACCACTTCTTTGAATTTAGTTTTAGAAACAAGTGGAATCTGTCTTTCAAGAAGCAATGTATTTTATTTCCATCTGATTTCCTGAACAAATACACTTTTGTGATTTTTCAGTTTCTCCCGGCGTATTAATCAATAATCAAAATATCCACGGGTGTACTGCCGGTCTACAGTGTCCAATGGGCACAATACATGTCGCCATCATCAGGTGAACTGACGGACTGAGCTCCTGGAAACGCGCCGGCACGGATATCCGCACGCTACGGCTGCTCTAAGGAAACTGGGTTCTAGCCCGATAGCGGGGGATTTAAATACCCTCGACCCGCGGAGCGACCCCTCCGCGGACCGCGCCCCGCGCCGCGGCCGGGCAGTGGAACCGATTGCGACGGCGTCAGATGACGTCGGTGTGAGGGCTCTGTCCGCCGTGGTCGTCACTTCGTTACGTTTGCTAGATTTACTCTTAATTAACCCAATCGCTGGTTCCCAAGCTTTGCTAAGATTATAGCCACAGACACGGTTTATGAGGTCGTCACTTGTGCGAATTTCAATGGCCTCTAACGACGCTGTCCCAGTATCGCGACGTCTGTACCAGAATCCTAGTGCGTTCATACTTCATCGCATGATTCTCCGACAAACAATGTTCAGCGACCGCCGACTTGCTCGGATACATCAATCGTGTGTGCCTCTGGTGTTCAACGCATCGATCCTCGACGGTACGCATCGTCTGGCCAATATATGACATTCCACACTGACACGGTATCTGGTACACTCATGTGGGTAAATGCCCTCATCACATCCGTAATTTCGTGGATTTTGTTAAACGCCTTAACAGCTTCAGGCTGGATGAGTCAGATGAGTTTTGACGTCGTTTCGTTGTTTACGAGGGTGCCCCTTCGGGAGTCACTAGATTTGATTGGTCAGAAGTTTGACGAGAAGACCACCGAACTTTTTAGGCATGTATTGACCTCCACGTATTTTCTTTTCAATGGCGAATACTACGAACAAACGGAGGGAGTCGCCATGGGTAGCCCACTCTACCCGTGGTCGCAAATTTGTACATGGAGTATTTCGAGGAGGAAGCCTTGGCATCATCTGAATGGAAACCTACTTACTTTTTCCGTTACGTGGACGACACTTTCGTCATCTGGCCACACGGTATGGATAAACTCCTTGACTTCCTTACACATCTGAACTCCATACACCCCAACATCAAATTCACTATGGAGACAAACTGAGGGTAAACTGCCATTCCTTGACGTCTTTGTCAAGAGAAGAGCTGATGGCACCCTGGGTCATAGTGTATATCGGAAGACAACGCACACTGATCTGTATTTACACGCAGACAGCTGTCACCACCCTTCACAGAGGAATGGGGTACTTAAAACACTAGTACATAGGGCGCGCACTATCTTTGACGCAGAGAGTCTACCCCAGGATTTGGAACACCTGAGAACTGTATTTCGTAAAAATGGGTACTCAGAGTGGCAGATTCAGCGGGCTCTCCGCCCAAACACTACATCACAACCTGTGGAAACGGATGAAAACACGAGGGAGGATGTAGGCACTGCGTTCATTCCATATACCGGCGCACTCTCGGGGAAGGTCGCCCGCATTTTGAAAAAACACCAGGTTGGAACTGTTTTTTGTCCGCCGAATAAAATTCGTGCACTGGTGGGGAGCTCAAAAGAAGATCTCGGGTTGAGGAAGGCCGGCGTGTACCAGATTTCGTGTCAGTGTGGAAAATCATATATTGGGCAGACGATGCGTACCGTCGAGGATCGATGCGTTGAACACCAGAGGCACACACGATTGATGTATCCGAGCAAGTCGGCGGTCGCTGAACATTGTCGGAGAATCACGCGATGGAGTATGAACGCACTAGGATTCTGGTACAGACGTCGAGATACTGGGACAGCGTCGTTAGAGAGGCCATTGAAATTTGCACAAGTGACGACCTCATAAACCGTGACTCTGGCTATAATCTTAGCAAAGCTTAGGAACCAGCGATTGGGTTAATTAAGAGTAAATCTAGCAAACGTAACGAAGTGACGACCACGGTGGACAGAGCCCTCACACCGACGTCGTCTCAGACGCCGTCGCAATCGGTTCCACTGCGCGGCCGAGGCGCGGGGAGCGGACTGCGGACTGCGGAGGGATCGCTCCGCGGGTCGAGGGTATTTAAATCCCCCGCTATCGGGCTAGAACCCAGTTTCCTTCGAGCAGCCGTAGCGTGCGGATCTCCGTGCCGGCGCGTTTCCAGGAGCTTAGTCCGTCAGTTCACCTGATGATGGCGACATGTATGTTCGCCGAAATATTGTGCCCATTGGACACTGTAGACCGGCAGTACACCCGTGGATATTTTGATTAAATATACTTTTCCTTTATTTTTGGTGACTTTGGGGTAGAATGGGGTGGAGAACTGCATCGAACCAGTCTCCGGACTGACTATGATAACAACAACATAAGTATGGGTGAACAATCCGCCCGTTTAGTGAGTGTGTGTTTGTAGGTGGTAGGTGGGTGTTGTTGCAGGTACATGGCGATCGTGCGGCCGCTGCAGCACCGCATGACGCGGCGCAGAGCCCTGTTGGCGCTGCTCGCCGTCTGGCTGAGCGGCGCGCTGCTGGCCGCGCCCTGCCTCGTCTTCTCCACCACCGACGTCCACACGTAAGCTCTTCTCTCTCTATAAACACCCACTGCAGTAGTTGCAGTACGTCCCATAACGTAGGGTAAGGTTGGGGCAAACGGATACGCTAAACGGATATATTAAAATAACTATTAAAAAATCTAATTCCAGAAGTTTATTTTATATCACTATGAAGCTCATACATTATGTCAAAGTAATACGTGTTTAATTAATATTTAAATTTTATTTTCAGACTAGGCTAAATGATACAAATGGATGGAGTGCCAATGTCCGTTTGCCCCCAACTATAGGGGCAAACTAACGCTTTAGTTGGCCCACTTTAGGTTACAGTAGTAACACTAAAAGTGGGCCTTTGTGATCGTCTTTTGACAGCTCGAAATTTAAATGAAAATAACTGCTTTACTATTCATCTGAAACGAAAATTGAATAACCTAAGTTGTAGACGAGAAAATTCTCTACAACTTTGCTCTCTTATGTTTTTTTTTTCATATCTCATAGCGTTTCACAGATATTTGCAAAAATAACGGCGATTTTGAGAAGTATGTCTGTGTCCGTAACGTGTTCCTTGTTTTTAAGACGAACCGTTCAACCGATCAGCACCAAATCTTACAGACATGATTGTAGGCTGCCAGAGATCAGAACCCACCTTTTTCAAATTTTTCGAACAAAAAATACGGCAGTAAAACAAAAATCCATTTGTAATATAATTGTAATTGCATAAGTACCGTTCATCTGACACGAAAATTGAATAACCTAATTGGTAGAGAAGAAAATTCTCTACAACTTATCTCCCTTATGTTTTTTTCGTATCTCGTATCGTTTGAGACATATTTGCAAAAATAACGGAGATTTGACACCCTCCATTAAATTAACGAAAACCAGCCGTTCGCAGATGTCACGTGACATTCCTTAGCCAGAACTGTCTCTGACGTACGCCATCTTGTGTTGCATATATGATTATTTTCTTATTGTAACTTACGCGTTGTAATTTCAAATCAACGGCAGACTGAGGAATTAACAAAAACACATCGTTCATCGTACGATAAATGATAATCTAATGCCAACAAATGCCATATTAACATCAGTTAACAACGGCCATCAATAGTATCAGATTAAATAACAGCTGTTTTGATTTATAGTCTTAGCGTAGTGGGCAAGGTGCTAGACTAACGTGGAAGGTCGGTGGTTCAAAACTCTTCACCTACTTTTCCTAAAAGCGTTTCAGACACTTTTTAATTTATTATTATTTACATTATTATTTTAGTCCAAAATGTTTGCAAAAACTTATAAAACTACAAATCCAAAGTGGGCCGTAAAACATGTCAGTGCGATTTTTTAATCACTGTCATCATTGTTTCTATTATGGCAAACATAGTAAGGATCATTTCCATTTGGAAAACACACAACATGAAACAAGAGAAAACGGACTAGACACTGCACCCAATTTTCACCATGTTTGTATAGTTTTTTCCCCCACACACATTGCACGTATCATTCTTACGGTTATCACATTTGGTATTGTTCGCTGCCTTCTTGTTTGCCGCCCTGGCCTTTTTCTCTTTTAGATAAGAAATAAAACCAGAATCTGTCAGAATGGATGATGTGAACATCTTGCGTTTGTTTTTGGCAGATCCTGAAGCCGATGGTATACCACTGAGGTCCTGGAAACTTCTCCCATTCGCCGTATATTTGGTGACCCTTGTTCCGCCACTCGATTAGGTCTATTTCCTGGTACAGTTGTCATCTGAATGCCTGCTGTTTCTCAGGATGTCCTGATGGGTTATTTGTGGGATCTTCATGCACAGTTGCGGAAGCAAACACGTGCTCAGGCAAGCGATTAGGGTTGGAGGGATGAGTCCTACAAGCACTGAAGCCATTTACAGCGTTCCCGACTGTACCTGCACGGTTCCATGCTTCAGAAAAAACAGCTCGAAATACCACTTTATTAATTCCTTTCCCTTGATCTCTTCTGACGTACAACCTGCAGGCTTCATTGTAAAATGTTCAAATGTCTGTAAATCTATCGGACCAAACTGCGTGGTCATCAGTCCGTAGCTTACAAACTACTTAAACCTAGGTAAACTAACCTAAGGACAACACACACACCCATGCTCCGCGGAGGTCTCTAACCTCCACGGCGAGAAACCGTGCGCTCCGCAGCGAGGCGCTTTAGACCGCTCGGCTACTCCACCGCGGCTTGTAAAATGTCGTTAGTGGAGCAAAGAAAGAGACATCAAGGGGCTGCAGCCTGTGAGTACTGTGTGGGGGCAAACAATAGATGCACACTGTTGGCTGCGACCTTCTATGGAAGGACGCTTAGGCCTTAACGTCCCGTCGACAGCTTGGTCATTAGAGACGGTGCTAACGCTCGGAGTTTTGGGTAAGGATGGGGAAGGAAATCGGCCGTGCCCTTTGAAAGGAACCATCCCGGCATATGCCTGGAGTGATTTAGGGAAATCACGGAAAACCTAAATCTGGATGGCCGGGGGTGGAATTGAACCACCGCCCTCCAGAATACGAGTCCAGTGCGTTACCACTGTGCCACCTCGCTCGATCACGGCCTTCTGTGTTCCTTTTTCGATTACGGACCATTCTGTAAATAACGATGGTATTCAGTCACAACTACTGAGATTTACTAAAAATTAAATTATTAGCCAGTTAAAGATATTTGCTACACCTCCATAACTGTTTTATTAAGAAAAAAATGCGCCCGTTTGCTGCCACGAACAAGTGACCTTCTGCCCCACCTGAGCACTATTTGAGTTAGTGTCGTAAAAATACAACGGATGGCACGACCAAGGCATATCGTCATACTGGTACGTGGAGGGAAGCAGGAGACCGCCTCAGGACCAGGATATAACCTCCGTGAATTCATTGAAATACCAACAACCCTTATTTCCCGAACAATATTCTGAACAAAGTCATTGTCTGCACAGCATATGTTGCTTAACTGCGTTGGTTTACAAGCCAGAAGGACGTTCTGAACAGGCTATTTCAAACAATACTTATCACTACACTGCAACAATCTGAGTCACAAGAATGGTGTTTCCAACTTCAACTAGCTAAATATGCCACATTTGCTTACGTTCTGTCCGTCTGCTCCCATGTCCGTTTGCCACAACCTTACACTATGTTTTGTGACTCATCTGCTGCGGCAAAAATGAAAAAGGAATTGACACATTTGTATTTCCGTGGCACGAATTAACACGACTCTTCCAAATTTCAAGATCTTGTATGATCTTCACAGGGGGGGGGGGGGGTTTGCAAAATCATCGAGGAGAATCATCGGGCCGGCCGCAGTGGCCGAGGGGACTGAGGCGCTCCAATCACGGTCTGCACGGCCACTACGGTCGGGGGTTCGAATCCCCCCTTGGGCATGGGTATTTGTGCCGTCCTTAGGATTAGCTAGTTCATAAGTAGTTTGTAAGCTTAGGGACTGATGACCCCGTAGTTAAGTCTTATAAGTTCTACAAACATTTGAACGTTTGAACATGCTCGAGGGAGGATTTTTGGGAATCATCGAAGATAACGACCTATTGACCAATAGTCATGAAGGATTCAAAAAGCATCTTTGTTTTTAAACACAGCTAGCTCTTTACTCACATGAACTAATGACTTAACCCATTTCTTCCCAAAAATACAAATTGTGAAAAAGTGTTATATTTAGTCATCACGTTCTCTTTAAAATAATTGAAATAACATTACAAATATTACAAACTAGCAGTATGTGTTGTAACTTGCACCACCCATAATGTTGCGCTGTTTCCTAGTAAAAAAAATAGAAAAATTTAGTTTTTGTGGTCACATTCTTCTATCTGTTCAAACTGTGCAATATTGTCTATTATATGATAACTGACTTACATTGATGGTATCACTCACGAAATATTGAAAAACACTGTGTGAAGCTGAACTTGACATTTCTTGTGTATGCAGATCGTCTGACGTTTGTAAATCCTGCATCTTTTTACGAAGTGTTAAGGCAATTGTGAAACTTTAACACACATACACAGAGCTCGTGAATGCCTTTTAAAACATGTGTGGTAAGTTTTGTATAGTAAGTCCATTTCGACTACATTTTGTAAGGCTAAATTGTGTGTTGCGTCTACGCAACACTGGGAAGAAATGGGTTAATGACAAGAGATCTCAAATCGATACCTTACTTCTATACTTCCGGAAGACTTGACACTACCTCACAAGCTACTGCTAACAAAATTGCGTGCTTGTGGAATGTCACCGCAGTTTCCTTCCAGAAAGGAAACAGTACGGTGTAATTGACGGAAAGTCATCTAGAAAAACATAAGTGATATCTGTCGTTCCCCAAAGAAGTGTTATAGGGCCTGTACAGTTCATTATGTTTATAAACAGTTTAAGAGACAATGTGAGCAGCTCTCTTAGAATGTTCGGGGATGATGCTGTCATTTATCGGTTAGTAAATGCACCCGAAAATCAAAATTAACTGCCAAACGATTTAGATATGATATCTGCATGGTGCAAAACTTGGCACTTGGCACTTGACAGTCAATAACGGAAAGAGTTAATGCATTCATATGAGCACTAAAGGAAATCCGTCAGATTTCATTTATACAATATATAAGTCCAATATACAGACCGTAAATTCAGCTGAATACCTTCGAATAACCACTTATTACAATTTAAATTGTACAGAAAACAGAAATTTTGTAGAGAAAGGCGAAACAAAGGCTAGGTTTCATTGGCAGTAGAGTTAGGAGATGCAACATTTGTACTAAAATCAAATATTCAAATGACTGCAAATATACCGGACTCAACTGCTTGGTTATTAGTCCGTAGCTTACAAACTACTTACACTAAGGGAAAATAACTTAAGGGCAACACAAACAGCCATGCCCCGACGGCGAACGGCCGCGCGCACCTCAGCACGGCGCCCCAGTGCGCACGGCTAATGCGCCGAGGCTCTACTAAAGAAACTGCCTACACTACACTTGTGGACGCTATTTTGGAGTACTGCTGCGCATTGCGGGATTCCCACTAAGTGGGAATGACATAGGATGTATAAAAAGTTTAGAGAATGGCAGCTCGGTTTGTATTACCGCGATATGGAAGAGAGTATGTCACGGAAATTGGAAATCATTAAAAGAAAGGCTTTATTCGTTGCGGCGAGATCTGCTTGTAAAATTCCTTTCACCAACTTTTTCCTCTGTATGCAAACATTGTTTTAGCACCCAGCTACATTGGGAGACATGATAATCATAAGAGAAATGAGATTGAGAAGGGAAAGTTCCGTGCTCTTTTTTTCCCCGCGAGTTATTAGATAATTAAACGGTAGTGAAATATGTTAAAATCGTTCGATGAATACTCTGCCAAGCATTAAAATGTGATTTGCAGAGTATTTATGTGGATGTAGATGCTGAAGAGGCCTAAGCTGAGATACGGGAGAGAACTGCGACGCGTGAAGTGTTGCTTAACAGTACACCGCACACTGCACTGAAACGGTATTTTCATATATCAAATTGTTTTCTCATTTTAACCTATTCCTTTCCTTAGGAAGCTTTGTTGGGAAGGGAATAACACAGGGTTGTAGCCTTTCCCAATGTTATTCAATCTGTACATTGAACAAGTTGTGGAGAAAAGTAAGGAGAAATTTGAAGAAAATATTAAAGTTCAGGGTGAAGAAATAAAAACATTGCGTTATGCTGATGACATTGTAAATCTGTCAGACAGCAAAGGACCAGGAAGATAATTTGGATGGAATAGAAAGTGTGTTCAAACGAGCGTATGAGGTAAAGATTAATAAGAGCAAAACAAGGGTAAGGAATGCAATCTAATTTCAGCAGCCACAGATTTCAATCTTACATGGTTTTTTAATGCATTTGTTGATGTTGGCTGAATCCAGTCGTTTATACATTATTTTACTTGTTCGATAGATAAATGGTGCCGGCCGCGGTGGCCGCGGGGACTGAGGCGCTTCCGTCACGGTCTGCACGACCCCTACGGTCGGGGGTTCGAATCCCCCTCGGGCATGGATATTTGTGCCGTCCTAGTTCGTAAGTCGTTCATAAGTAGTTTGTAAGTTGAGGGACTGATGTTACGTGGGGTATTTACTGAATTGATGAAACGTTCTTGTCTGCAAAGTTATGTGGCGTGCTGAAAGAGAGAAGAGTTGTTCTCCTGAGTGATATATAGTGCGGAGCAACGTGTGTATAGGCACACAGCTGAAACGACTTTGGCCACTTTCACCGTAATGCAAGGGGATGGCAGATGCGCATTAGCGTAGCAAAAATAAGTGGCAACCTGGGATTACACTTCACTGGCGCTCCATCATTCTTTAGAACCTGGAGACTGACATTTATCTATATTACAGTCACTACCTTACTATGCTTCGACTAAATATTATACTGCTGTTGCGTTCAGTAGGGACTGGCTAAGAATAGGCTTTGTGACAATACTACTATAAACATTTAGACGAGGATTGGAACAGGAAATGTGTGTTTAGTGCGAGGATTTGGCTAATTGTGTCTGATTCTCGCACTACAGACATTTCCTGTTCCAATCCTCGTATATGAGGATTATATACGGTCTCCTTTACAAACGAATCACACCTTCCGAAAATTCTCCCAATAAAGCGAATTTTTTTGTGGTTCTAGGGCGCACAACTTCTACGGTCATTAGCGCCCAGCCAAGAACATAGATTCGCTATGATCTCAAAGAAAAAAGGTGACTGTCAGAACATCAACAAGAGGCTAAAAACGAAAGATAAAGGACAATGAAAAGGGTTAAATATCCTTGGATAAGTTGGTCAAGTTGACAAAACGCAAAACTCCAGCAGCTGCTCGTGTGTCATCTAAAATTTCCTCCAGAGTAGACGGAAAGTGAAGGGCTACACGGAGATGATTAAAAAGTATGCAAGACAGTAAAACATGTCGCACGGTCAGCAGTTCACCGCAGGGGCACAGCGGTGCAGGGTCGGCGGACAGCAAGTGACGGTGGCTCAAACGGCAGTGACCGATCCGCAACCGGGCCAGGATGACCTCTCGCCGAGAGGGGCGTGAGGATGTCCTCCAAGCGGTCGGGATCGGTTTTACAGTTCTCAATTTATTGTTGTACATTGAAAACCACGCACTGTGCCATTGCGACACGATACTCCGGCGAAGAGCCCGTTGAACATCGTCCGATGGGACGCAAAAGGTAGCCATGCGAGGCAAAATAGCTGCGGCCTTGGCTGCTATGTCGGCGGTCTCATTTCCGGGCACTCCCACGTGGCCAGGGACCCACAGGAAAGAAACGTGACAGCTGTCATCTGCTAGTAAGTGGAGGGAGCGTTGGATCCGATACACGAGAGGATGGTTCGAGAAAGGGTCCTTAAGACTCTGCAGGGCACTAAGGGAGTCCGAACATATGGCATAGAAAGGTTGGCGGTGGCGGCAGGTATACAAAACGGCCTGGTGGAGGGCAAAAAGCTCAGCCGTGAAATTCGAGCACCGGTCAGGGAGCTTGTATTGGAACCGGTTGTCCCCGACGACGAAAGCAGATCCGACACCGGCAGTGCTCTTGGAACCATCAGTGTAAATAAATATGGCATTATCGAACCGCGAACGGAGTTCGACAAGCCTCGAGCGGTATACCAAATCCGGAGTGCTCTCCTTGGGGAGCGAACTAAGTTCAAGGTGAGTGTGAACCTGGGCCTGATGCCACGGTGGCAATAGGCTTTCGCTCAACCGAAAGGTGGAAGGAAGGGTAAAATCGAGCCGCTGTAATAGGCAGCGAAACCGAACTCCAGGTGGAAGCAAGGCAATCGCAGACAACTGATATTGGCGATCGAGTGAGTCGTCAAAAAAGAATCGGTAAGATGGATGGTTGGGCATCGACCTCAGGCGGCATGCGTACCGACAAGAGTATGTCACGCCGAGTGGCCAAGGGTAATACAGCAGCCTCGGCATACAGACTTTCAACAGGGCTGGTATAAAATGCACCGGTCGTCAGACGTAAACCCCGATGGTGGATAGAGTTGAGACGGCGGAGAATCGACGGCCGTGCAGAAGAGTATACAAGGCTTCCGTAGTCGAGCTTCGACTGAACAATGGCCTGGTAAAGGTAAAGCAGGACGGTACGATCCGCTCCCCATGACGTGCCACTGAGGACACGAAGAACATTAAGGGATCGGGCACAACGGGCAGCCAGGTAGGACACGTGTGTGGACCAGCAAAGTTTACGATCCACCATGAGTCCCAAGAATTTCGTAGTCTCCACGAAAGGGAGAGCAACAGGGCCGAGATGTAGAGAAGGTGTAAGAAATTCCTTGTATCTCCAGAAGTTCATACACACCGTTTTCTCAGTGGAGAATCGGAAGCCGTTTGCGATGCTCCAGGAATATAGACGGTCAAGACAGCGTTGAAGAGAACGCTCCAAGAGACACGTCCGCTGGGCGCTACAATAAATTGCGAAATCGTCAACAAAAAGATCCGGAGACGTCGGCTGAAAGGCAATCCACAATCGGATTGATTGCAATGGCAAAGAGTGCCACACTCAAGACGGAGCCCTGTGGTACCCCATTCTCCTGGCAAAAGGTATCTGACAAAACAGCCCACCCGTACCCGGAACTTGCGATCCGCCAAATACGCTTGAATAAAAATAGGGAGGCGGCCCCGAAGGCCCCATGTGTGTAATGTGCGGAGAATACCCGCTCTCCAACAGGTATCGTATGCCTTCTCCAAGTCGAAGAACACGGCTACTGTTTGACGCTTCTTTAGAAAGTTGTTCATAATGAAGGTCGACAACGTAACGAGGTGGTCAGCAGCAGAGCGGTGTCGACGAAAACCGCATTGGATATTAGTCAGGAGGCGGCGAGATTCTAGGAGCCAGACCAACCGAGCGTTAACCATGCGTTCCATCACCTTACAGACGCAGCTCGTCAGAGAAATGGGGCGATAACTGGAAGGAAGGTGTTTGTCCTTCCCTGGTTTGGGGATGGGGACAACAATGGCTTCACGCCAACTTGTGGGAACATGACCTTCAGTCCATATGCGATTGTAGGTACTAAGAAGAAAGCACTTGCCCGCAGGAGAGAGGTTCTTCAGCATCTCAATATGAATGGAATCGGGCCCGGGAGCAGAAGATCGGGACAGGGCGAGAGCACGGTCTAGCTCCTGCATGGTGAAGGCGACGTTATAATTTTCACTATTAAAAGAGTGGAAAGAAGGCGGCCGTGCCTCCTCTACCTGTTTGCGAGGGAGAAAGGCAGGGTGATAATGGGCAGAGCTCGAAACCTCCGCAAAGAAACAGCCCAATGCGTTGGAAACATCAGCGGGGTCCACGAGGACTGCGTTCTCCACTGTCAGGCCAGGAATCGGGAGTGGACCTTGATGCCGGATAAACGGCGTAGGCCACCCCAAACAACCGTGGAGGGAGTAAAACGGTTAAAAGAACTAGTAAAAGCAGTCCAGCAAGTTTTCTTGTTGTTTATGATACGACGGCACTGCGCTCTCATACGTTTATAATTGATGCAATTCTCCAAAGTTGGGTGGCGGCGGAAGGTGCGTAAAGCACGGCGCCGGGCTCTAAGCGCGTCGCGTCAGGCTGCAGTCCACCAAGGGACCTGGACACGACGCGGAGAAGAGGATGTACGAGGTATGGAACGTTCAACAGCGGCGAAAATAACCTCTGTGAGGTAGTCGACCTGACTGTCACAGTTGGGAAAATGCTGATTGTGAAAAACAGCCATGGAAGAATAAAGCCCCCAGTCGGCTTTAGAAATGTTCCAACTGGTGGGACGTGGAGATGGGGAATGATGTAGGAAGTGGATGATACAAGGGAAATGGTCACTCGAGTACGTGTCAGAAAGTGCATACCACTCAAACCGACCGGCAAGCTGAGGAGTGCATATTGCGAGGTCTATATGGGAATAAGTGTGTGTTGTGTCAGAAAGGAAGGTCGGTGCACCGGTGTTGAGGCAGACAAGATCGAGGTGGTGGAGAATGTCCACCAAAAGGGAGCCTCTCGGACAAGGTGCCGGAGAGCCCCATAGGGGGTGGTGGGCATTAAAGTCGCCTACCAACACGAAAGGTGAAGGGAGCTGGTCAACAAGGTGTAGCACATCTGCCCTAGTAAGGGCAGATGACGATGGCGAATATATATTACAGAGGGAGAAGGTAAATGTGGATAAGGTAATGCGGACGGCAACTGCCTGTAGGTGAGTGTGCAAGGAAATGGGATGGAAATAGACGTCGTCTCGAAGGAGCATCAGAACCCCTCCATGGGCTGGGACACCTTCCACGGGTGGCAGGTCGAACCGCACAGAGGTGTAGTGTGGAAATTCTGCACGATCACGTGGACGCAACTTAGTTTCTTGGAGGCAGACTAGAAGCGGGCAGTGCAATCGAAGGAGTAGTTTTAACTCCTCCCGATTAGAACGAATGCCGCGAATGTTCCATTGAAGGAGCGCCATGATAAAAATGAGAGAAGAAATAAGGATAAAAACCAAGTAGCGAGCGGGGTCACCTCGACGGCCGCTGAGGACCGGATTTCGAGGGAGCACTGCTATCGCTGTCTGGGGGCAAAGGGTCATGTTCCATTGGTTCGACCGACGCGCCTGCCACCTCCCTGAGTTGATCAGGAGGGGCAGTTTCCACCGCCGGTAAAGGGCCGGGCGCCCGGCAAACGGAGCGTCCCGGTGAAACAGAAGACGGCCGAGGCCGGCAACTGTTGGACGGCGTGACAGATGGGTCACGCCTCGGCGGGGAAGGAGAGGAACTCTTTTTCTTGTCAGCTCTTCTGGAAGAGTGACGGCGGGAAGAGGCAGTTGACGGTTGGGAAGCCTGAGAACGCAGAAAATCCTCACGGGGGGGTTCCTTTTTCAAGGTCCGGGCATCTTGTTTAGGTGCCCGCGGTTTACTAGAGTTTGACGAAGACTGTACCCTAGAAGCAGCAAGAGGGAGCGGGGACGTGGAACGGGCAATCTTCGGGCTGGCGGATCGCACAACTGAGTCAGCGAAAGTGAAGTCACATGTCTGGGTACTGGAATCCTTGGTAGGTCGAGTTGAGGTGAGTACCTTACTGTATGTACCCGCTGGGAGGACAGTGGGCTTTCGACTCGCCAACAACTTACGAGCGGCAGATGTCGATACCTTCTCCGTAACCCGAATTTGCTGGATTACCTTCTCATCCTTGTATACAGGGCAGTCGCGAGAGGAAGCCGCATGGTCACCGTTGCAGTTAAGGCAGTGAGGGGACGGAGGTGGGCAATCCCCCTCATGGGCGTCCCTACCAGAAGTGACACATTTTGCTGCATGTGGGCAATGTTCACGGGTATGGTTGTACCTGTGGCATTGGTAGCAGCGCGTTGGGTTTGGAATATAAGGGCGGACTGAGATAACTTCGTACCCTGCTTTGACCTTCGACGGGAGGTCAACTCTGTCGAATGTCAAAAACACAGTACGAGTCGGTGTCAGCTGGTTATCTACCTTTTTCATCACCCTGTGGACGGCTGTCACACCCTGATCGGACATATAGGACCGGATGTCGTCATCAGACAACCCGTCAAGGGATCTCGTAAAAACTACCCCACGTGACGAGTTGAGTGTGCGGTGCGCTTCTACTTTGACTGGAAACGTGTGTAATAACGTAGTCCGGATAAGTTTCTGGGCTTGGAAAGCACTGTCCACTTCCAGCAACAATGAGCCATTGCGCTGACGCGAACAGGTTTTAACAGGACCAGCAATTGCATCAACACCTTTCTGTATAACGAAAGGATTGACAGAATTGAAATCTTTTCCGTCGGTGCGCGACACAACAAGAAATTTCGGCAAATTAGGCAGAGTCTTCTTTTGCTGAGGCGAATCTATCTTACGTTTCTGGGTCAATGTCAGTGAAGAAGAGAAGGAAGTCATTGCGGAAGTGTCCCCCGTGATTACCGGCGTCTCCGATGGCGCGCTCCTTCCTAGTGGGGGCCCTCTCCGAGGGCTTACCCGCCTTAGGTGATTGTTCACACCTCAGGTCACACCTCAGGTCACACCTCCCGAGAACTGACGGAGGGACCAATTGGCATGTTCGGAAGGTACCAGCTCGGGTAATCACCCCTCCCTGGGCCTGGCCTTTACCAGGGGGTACGTACGTGCCCTACTTGTCTACCCGGGGCGGGGAATTACGCGTTACCCCGTCACCTGCTACGCATGATAATGCGTGGGTCGGCCTTCAGACACGCACAGGGAGGAAAGAAGAAGAATAGAGGAAGTGAAGAGAAAGAAGGAAAGGTGTCTCAAACGCCGAGGCGGAGACTAATGAGGAGAAGAAGGCGAGGAGAGGACAAGGAGAGAGAGACAGAAACAAAGGGTAAGAAAGGAAGGAACCAAGGAATAAGAGAAACGACGACAAGAAAACACCTGAACTCGTGAAATACGCCCGTCTCCGGGCGAAGGCATAAACCGGGAGGGAAAGTGAAGCAGCCTGGGGCAGAAGAAAGGCTGCTCCGGCTCGGGGCCCCGTGCGCGCCACACACGTACCCACAAAAGAACTGTGGGCCCCCTGGGGGGAAGATGTTTACAGGGCCATGAAAGACATTGAGGTCAATGTATAGGGGTCAAAGGGTCACAAGTCGTTTGTTGACTGACCAGTAATATGTAGTGCATTTCTCTTTGTAGATACCTGGTAAAAATTTATGTCTTGCACCCCACATTCAAACTGTCAAGGATTTGATCTACAGTAGATAATGTTAAATTTTTTTTGCTCAAAGATATAATTGTCATACGATTGTGCAGTGGTTTAAGTGTGTGTGTGTGTGTGTGTGTGTGTGTGTGTGTGTGTGTAGAAACTCTCACTGAGATACTGCAGATCCACCACAGACGCCGCTGAATACAGAATCTTGTAATTGCGTATAAACTCAATATAACATTCATCATGTTTTTTTCCAGAATTGTTTATGTTTGCGATTTCGAACCATATTTTTTAAATAAAAGTTATATTCGGTTATACGGTAAGCTTGTGACAGCTGAACATATAGCGTGTTCCATTTATTTTATTCCCAATAAATAAATCTTGATGGGCTTCAGACATTTTTAGCGTAGCGAGACGCTCTATTCGCACTGTTCGAGATGACAGATGTACAAGAAATTGTTTTGTCCAAAATATGGAATAATTTTGTTGTGTTTCGTAAGTATAAATGTCTATTTTTTCTGTATGGTGCCCCATATGTGATTGCATATGATATGTTCCCGCTGATAGCTAATCAGCGTACGGAACATAGTTTTATTTTATTGGTGCGCGAATAAATCTTCTGTTCCGTACCGCGTGCTGCTGCTGGTGTTGCTGTTTATGTTCGGTGCTGTTAGGTACCCGCATAGCATGGCGCATGTATCTGTGTGAGGTGTATCAATTTCTCCCTTTTCCCGTCTGAAAAATAATCATTATTAATTACGCTATTACCCCTTTTGCAGCTGGGCAGTATTAGGGCCATATAAACTTTAGCCGGCCGCGGTGGCAGAGGGGACTGAGGCGCTTCAGTCACGGTCTGCACGGCCACTACGGTCGGGGTTTCGAATCCCCCCTCGGGCATGGATATTTGTGCCGTCCTAGTTCGTAAGTAGTTCATAAGTAGTTTGTAAGTAGTTTGTAAGTTTAGGGACTGATGACTCCGTAGTTAAGTCCCATAAGATTTACAAACATGAGAACATGTGATTTATAAACTTTATAAATGTGGATTCTTTTGTAAGGTATGTGTTTATTGTATTTAAAGTGGTCTCCCCACTTTGTTGTTTATGTCTTGGACAATAAATCATTTTGTTAAACGTTAACCATCTGTCCTAATTTAAAGCCTCCCATGCTATACATTTTATATGCAGTCTTAGAAAATTAGGCAATGCTGAAGGAATTAGATTACGTAATTAAACAGTGAAGGTGGTAGATGAGTTTTGTTACTTGGGTAGTAATATAACACATGACGGTTGCAGTACAGAGGATATAAAATGCAGAATGGCAATGGGAAGAAAAGCATTTTTGAGAAAAATTTGCTAACATCGAATATTAATTACAGTGTAAGGAAATCTTTTCTGAAGGCATTTGTGTGGAGTGTTGCCTTGTACGGGAGTGAAACACGGACGATAAACAGTGCGGACAGGAAGAGAATATAGGCTTTTGAAATGTGGTGGTACAGAAGAATGCTGAAGGTTAGGTGGGTGGACCGCATAACTAATGTAGAGGTAACTGAACAGAATTGGTAAGAAAAGAAATATTTTACATACCTTGACTAAAAGAAGGGATCGCTTGGTAGGACACATTATTAGACATCGGGGAATCGTAAATTTAGCATTCGAGGGAAGTGTGTGGGGGTAAAAATCGCAGAGGGAGACCAAGAGACGCATATAGTAAGCAGATTCAAATGGATGTGGGTTGCCGTTCTTAGGAGGAGATGAAGAGGCTCGCTCAGGATAGAGTAGGGTGGAGAGCTGCATCAAACCAGTCTCCGGACTGAAGACCATTACGTGTACTCAGATGAAACATCTTGTCTCTTGCTCCCTTCTGGAGGAGAAAAACCTGCGTGTCCGTTGCCACGATTTAATATGTTATTTAAGATCTATAGATGGGGATCGTCAATTAACTTACTGCAGTTCCATTAAGAAAAATAGTAGAGGCACGCTTCTTTCACTTGGACATCTGAGACAATTTTGTTTAGAGAACTGCACGCTTCTGTCACAGTACCGCCCAATGAGTAGCACTCAGTCATTATGTTGGGAGAAATTTATCAAGATAGATTAAATGCATCGCAAACACTGACCTTTCTAATGCATATAATTGTTACATTCTTATTTTATTAAATTTGGTAGCATATATCTGTAGACAGGTGATATTGATGGGAATGCAGTATCTGTATAAATCTGTAATTTGGAAAAATCAGGTTAAACAGCCGTGAATCTAGGGCTCAGTGGGAAGTCAGAATGCCGGACACTTGCCACGCCGGACATTTGCCAGAACTGACCCTTCGCCAGGTAGTTGGATTAGCGGCCCCTAAGGCAAGGGACGCCCTTCCCCGTACTCTTACTGTTTGCTTCCAAACCTCCGTCTCCGGTCTTACTCGATAAAGCCGATACGGAAGAGATCATCATCTTTACAACTTCTTCGCAATATCCTCAAATCGAAATATTTGGAGGGTGTTATGCATCACTAGACCAAGCGCCATTTATTGATATCTTCTGATTTGAGCAAATTCTATTGATAAACATAACGTATGTGGATAAAAATCACCGTCCTCGTCGTAGCAACTGGTGCCATGATATATATGATAAAATACTAAGTGCCACTTCGCTTACCGTTGATTTTCAGTTTTGCTTCACAAGTCCATATGCGACAAACCAAACTATAGTTCTGCAACAGTAAAACTTGTTTTTTCATTTACAGCAGACGTTGCCTCTGCCTAAGATTCCTACCAACATAGTGTGTATATAATTTAGGTATTCACAGTGGCAAACACGGCAAAGGCCACTGCTACGTCTGGTTGAGGGTAAGGTGACCGTGGAGAAGATTGACAGCTGTCTCAAAAAACTTAGAGGGAAATATCCCTGCAAAAGATCTCACTCTTTGGTCAAACTCGTGGAGGCCAAAATCGTAACATAAAAATAGTGTTATTACTTAAAACGGTTTTTAAAAGTCATCCTACTTTGGAAAAGATTACTTTGCGCCATGTTCTCCCAGGACAGCTTTTTGCCCCGTAACAGTGATTCTGGAGCCGGAGTGTGCACTGCAGCTAAAACAACGGTTGAACACCGTCGATGACATTATGAGTAGGCCTATAATGAAAGAGGGCGATCTTCTCACCCGTTGAAATTGAGTGAACTAATACCACTGTGGCCAGGAGGAAAACCGATTTCTACAGAAAAACTGGCAGACTTTAAATATCTTCTGCCGCTGATTCCGAAAGATGCAAAACAAATCTACCGGTCGCTTCGAAGTGAACCCAGCGTTGAAGAAACATCGATAGTTTCAATGGACACGTTGACTTTGAAATTGAATGCGAATAATAACAACTACCTCTAATTTTGTTTTGTATAAGTTTCATTATGTTTCATTTTTCTGGATTTGTACAGTAGGCCCATTGTGATGTACATTTTGTTACACTTATTTCCATTTAGAATGTATGTAGTGCTGTGATAGACATTCGTAGAGGACACATGCCGTATCTGTAATGTTATTTGCAATGTTGCAATTGATTTGTGACTCATACAATGTCATAAATAAAATGTCAATGATACAAATTGATAGAAGAACTTCAGTATTGATATTAACAATGCTTAGCTTACGAAATGTATTTGTTCTTCATTTAGGCTTCGTTTTCAGTAACGTGACCTCATTAAGTTGTTACAGGATATGTAAAGCATATGGCTTTATTTTTATAATAAGCTTAATGCACAGTTCAGTTACGGACAATGAGACCAAAGGACGTTGAAGTCTTTTAGTCCACTGATGCATAACAGAACTGCATAAGCAGCAATTAAGCATTAGTAGTCTAACGACCATTTCTACTATTTATTCGTGTTGTTTAGCTTTTAATTACGGTGATCTGCCACAAATAAGTGAAACAATAACCCTTTGTTTTTAGAAAAATTGAGTAACTTCAACAATACATACACTTTTGAGGGAACGGTAACTTTGGACGCTATTATGTCGCTTATGACATTCTGCCGCTTGGACTAGTTATACATAACAGCGTCCATTTATAACTTTTAGGAAACTAAAGCAATATCGGCGTCTATATGTCACTGTATAATTAGTTCTTACAACCACAAATATGGATCCATTCTCCCTCCGTCTGTACGGTAGTTTTCTTCCACACTTAATGATTGCGATAGAAACAGTCCATCGACGTGGAAGGAACACGAAAGGAACGATATAAAAATAAGTCGACTGTTCGCTGATCATTCAAGTCTGATCACTGCATTTGTACATACATATATTAATTACTACAACTAAAGGACAATAAAAAAAAAAAGAACGAGGAAAGAAGAGCAAAACACTTCATGAATTTACTCTCTTGCGGGGAAGCACTAGTTGATAAACTGTGTTGGGACAATGTTCAAAACAATGACGGAAAATACGTTTACAAAATAGAGATAAGAGCGTCTATATGACAGATCACCGAAAGTCGACAATTTTAAAATATTTGAAATAAGGAAATGAAGGAACATATAATGCTATGCTTGTAACTTACACTGTTGTTCTACATTGTTTAGCTATGGTATCTTCTGAGTCTCAGAGGAATAACCCTACTTTAATAGAAAAGCCATAATTCCTATGATCTGCACTACAAAAGAAACAAAATCACAACTTAAGGAAATCGTAATGTAATATTTGTACTAGCTCACAAGCGAAACTTTAAGTTAGTATGTGTAGATGTTATACTTGACAACCGGAATAAATTAGTAACCAACTCCGTCCGTTTACCGACCCCCGTACTCTCATGATGGACCCGCTGAACAGTTCATAGAAAACTTGAGTCTCTTCACAAATAGGTACACTACTCATACAATTATAATTGGCAGTTACTTAAATCTACCACCCGTATGTTGACAAAAATACATCTTCAGACGGGGTGGCAGATAAATCTTGCGAAAATGTTCTAAATTATTTTTTAAAATTATTTTGAACAATTAGTTCACGAGGCCATCCAAATTGTAAATGGTTTCAAAAACACTTGAGCTCTTAGTCACAAATACTCCAGAGCATCACGACGGATACAGGGTAAGTGAACACAAAGTTGTAGCGAGCTCAAGTCCGTAACAAAATATTTACCAAAACTAAACGCTAAATACATCTATAAAAATTAAATAAATAAACCATATAAAAATTCGGTTGACAGCTTCTTAGGAGAAAGTCTAATTTCTTTCTAAATCAACTATGTAAGTTAAGACCATATGTGGCTTACATTCAGAGAAATAGTATCAACAGCACTGGAGGGATTCCTAGCAAATAAATTAATAAGAGAACAGAAAGCTTTTGCAGAAAATTTAGACGAATGCAAAATCCCCAAGATTGCCGATGTTTTACTGAAGTTCGAAATTTTGCGCGTCCTTCAATGCGACATTCATTTAATAGTTTTCACTATTAAACTCTTTGAAGAAATGTGACGGAAAATCCAAAGAGATTCTGGTCCTATGTTATCTACACTTGCGGAAAGACTTTGCCTTTATTGCGCGATAGCGACGGTAATGTTACTGATGACAGTGCCACTAATACGGTGTTAGGAAAAGCAGTTTTCCAAATTTCTTTCACCAAAGAAGACGAAGTAAACATTCCACAATTCTATATGAGGACTGTTGCAAACATAACAGAAGTAGATATCCTTGGTGATACAAAGCAAATAACCCTATCAAATAAGTGATGTTGCAGACGAAATGATCAAATGTTTTTTCAAAAGGATTGTAATACATAAGAAAAATACGCCTAATACATTTCTCTATGATTTCTTTTGTAACAATTATTTTTGAACAGTAAGTTCCTTGCCCTGTTTCAATAACTTTCACTGGCCTGATTAAAGATAATCTACAACATGGCGAGATAGTTTAATTTTTAAGGACTACAGCTAAATGTACTTCATGACATTTGCATTAAACTAAAGTTATTTCTATCATTGTCTAATTTTGGCTATATGGGAATTATTTCAACACTATAGCTGCTGAAATTGTCAACCTTAGGAGCAGCTCTGTTTTAGGGTCTCTCTCTTATGCGCAATTCAAACGTTCAGATTCTTTTTAAAACCTAAAGCGTACCTTATCAGTTTAACAAAAATGAGATTTTTAGAAGTTAGTGCGGCTCTGAGAGGAAGTTCTCTTAACGTTTCAACTATAGGAGCTTTTGCCTGAACAGAAAATTGCAAATTTAAAAGCGGTAGATGTAACTATAAATTCTGGTTGTAGGAAGATCATTTGAGTGATGTTTAATGTATTTGCTTCGTTGCGTCAACGGCCGCGGTGGCCGAGGAGACTGAGGCGCTCCAGTCACGGTCTGCACGGCCACTACGGTCGGGGGTTCGAATCCCCCCCTCGGGCATGGATATTTCTGCCGTCCTTAGTCTTAGGTAGTTCATAAGTAGTTTGTAAGCTTAGGGAATGATGACCCCGTAGTTAAGTCCCATAAGTTCTACAAACATTTGAACATTTGCGTCAAATTTCACTGCGTATTGATTAAACGCTAGTGAACTGGGACCAGCTAGTTTCATCATTAAGTTATTTCAGGATACTGAGGTCTGATACACTATTTTTACAACTAATAAAGGTCGCATCGTTGGATGGTCCCCACAGACGTTCTCTACGTTCAATACGTCTCCGTTCTTAGAAAGCACTTTTCCTTTGCAATGATCCTATTTTCGGCGTAAGCACATCCACACCTTATCGCGTAAACCATTGTAATGTGCAAAAGGCCTGCCCTTTGCCGTTGTAATAACTTCCATACTGACGGACCGACAGTCACACTACGAAATACGGAAGCGACCAGTGTGCAAACATCGAGACAGGCGGCAGGGGGGAGGGGAGAGGAGGAGGAGACAGCGGTACCCGACTCTTCGGAGCTGGTAAAAGTGTGGCAAATGTCCGGCGTGGCGAGTGTCCGGACACCGGAAGTGTGTGTAAGGCGGAAACGGCCGGCCGGGGGGGGGGGGGGGGTGGTGGTTAGCTTAGCGCTCGCCATGGAAAGGCGGTAACTCTAAACAGGGCCCTCCCTGTATCACTAGGCAGACAACGCGCCAGGCACAGATTGTATAATTAGCTGTTATACATTACAGTATGCTAGTAACTGCTCTGAGAGCGTTGCTTTATGGGAGAGGTTATGGTTGCGACTCTATTCCTTGGAATTTTATATTTTTGACAATGTTACAGCGTACATTTAATGAAATCTCAATTTTCGATCAATTTTGGCTTCACCGTACTAGGTTTAGATGGAATAATAAAGTGCGGGGAATGAAAATTTGTGCCCGCGCGGGATTCAAACCCGGAATCTCCTGCGTAGTAGGCAGAAGCGTTGACCACTCCTCCACCGAGGACACAGTGACCAACCCCACTGCAGAGGACTCTTCCCTGCACGTCTCCCGCCACACCCAAATCTCCATTCGCCACGCTGTCTCTTTCCTGTTACCATAGTCTATTTGTTCTGTAATGCTCGCAGTCACAATATTGTATTCCCGCATCAGGGAGAACAGACAATGAGGTATCGAGACAATTGATTGCCGAGGCTGAGCTCCTGACGACAATCAACTGTCTCGATACCTCATGGTCTGTTCTCCCTGATGCGGGAATACAGTATTGTGGCTGCGAGCATTACAGAACAAATAGGCTATGGTAACAGGAAAGAGACAGCGTGGCGAATGGAGATTTGGGTGTGGCGGGAGACGTGCAGGGAAGAGTCCTCTGCAGTGGAGATGGTCACTGTGTCCTCGGTGGCGAAGTGGTCAACGCGTCTGCCTAGTAAGCAGAAGATCTAGGGTTCTAATCCCGGCCAGGCACAAATTTTCATTCGCCGCACTTTGGTATTCCATCTAAACCTAGTACAGTGAAGCCATAATTGATCGCAAATTGCGATTTATTTCATTCTATCCCTTAGTGTTGGAGTTGTTATTTATCCAATTGTCCTTTTGGTAGTCGAGGGCGAGTTCCACTATTCTAAAATAGCGCAGTCTCCTGAGCCACAGGCACTCTACAACCATCAGTCTGCAGAATCCACTTCAGATTCAGGTACGTGCTACTGTCACAAATCAGCGTCCCCACTTACTCCCTCTCAGGGACGCGACACTAACGGACTGGGCTGGAGAGCTGCTCTCCAGGTTACTTAAGGACACAGTCAACCGACTCCTGTGCACTTCCGCAATATGCGAATAGGTCCCTGTAGCCAACCTAACAGAAGGACAGAGGGGCAGGCAGCTGCTAACTTTCGGCTTCAGATGGGCTGTCCTGAACTGGCGCGAATTCCAAACCGCTGACAACTCGTCTCTTTGCCACCGCGTGCTTCTAACGTCGGATTGAAATAACGACCAGGAAACCGAACTAGATTCCGCCATCTTGAGCGTATTCTATATCACTAAAATGAGGAATACAAAAATTATCTGGTGCCCTCCAACTGATGCTTCTTTATGCAGACAATATACTGGTAGTGTCTGTGGACCTGGGAAAATTAATAGTGTTAATGACGCAATGAAGTTTGAAGCCTTCTTAATTAATCGATCAATCAAGGTTTTTATCAGTTTACTCGGAATTTAATTTGGAATTAGAATCTGTGACTATAAATAAGGTATTATTTGCACAGCTCTCTCTTCGACTGAGGACTGGTGTAGACAGATGCTGCGGTCTCGCCACTTGTCATTCATGCTTCAAGTTACAGCGTTACAGCCGGCACTACGCACTAGGCAGGTGCGTGAGGGAAATTCATTACCACCCCAAACCGTAATAGTCTACTAGTTGCAGGACCAATATCGCAACACACAACGCAGTCCAACAGCATTCTATCCTCTTGAGTCTAAACTCTACTCCGACCATTGTGGTGGCGCAGGCATAATCCGGATGCGTCGTTAAAAACAGTATCGTTCCATCTGCCCGTTTGTCGCACCACTGCCGGCGAAAACGATGTGGAGTTCACTCAGTCGTAAACACAAAAATGGGTGTCTTCCGGACAGTCCACTCTGCAGCAAACTACGTCGCGCGAAGACTATTGTTCAACAGATCGAAATGGTTTTGATGTGGTTCTTGTTGTGTCACAGTGAACCATCACTGCCTCGCACGCAATGTGCCTGTATTTAGGTGGAGTGGTGTAGTGATGTGGGTGTAATTCACCTTGTCGTTCCGTCGTTCCCTCCTGCATCCAGCGATTACATACCGGCATCACAGTTGCTTGGTTCTGTACTACACACCGATTTGTCTGAATAATAATCCGCAACCCCTACATGAAACTGTTCTTCCCAAGTCGAACTCCGAAACGTGCTCAAAAATGCTCCCTACTTCTACTGAAGCTGCTTACGAGAAACAACCAACAACAATCCAGTATGTCCACAAGTCCGTCTGATCCCTTTTATATAACGCTTCCAGGTGCCTATTCTAGCACCTGTGAATACGACTACACAAATGCATATTGTAAATTGAATCTCATTTGAATATTTCTTTCGGGGTGTTTTATTGTTGGTGGCCAGTAGTGTACAAAGTGTTTAATATTCCCTTTTCACGCTTCTAGAGTTTACATACGAAACTTAGACAATACGAGGGTGAATTGGAAAATAGGTTTCCCTTGTCGACTGGTCAGACTTGCGTATGAAAGAAAAAAATAGAATCAGACATTAAAGACTAGACTTATATTTACTTTTGTACATAATTTCCAAGTACATTCAGACATTTGTCGTACCGTACCGTACCGTACCGAGCACCACTGATGGTTGCATCCTCCAAAAAGTCCGGCAACAAAATTCCTTTGGCGTCCCAGAAAACGTTGAATAGCACTTTACCTGCAGACGGAGTGCTTTTGAACTTCTTTCGGACAGGTGATGACGGATGTTTCCGCTCCATAGCCGTTCAACGCTTCTTTCGTATGCAACGCCCTGATCTTTTCCTGGACGGCGTTTAGAAGCTTATAAAGCTGTTTGACAAATGTCTCATTGTACTTTGATATTATGTAGAAAAAGAAATCTATGTCTGAACTTTAATGTCTCATTCTACTTTTTCCTTTCATACAAAACTCTGCGCATGGTCAACAGGGGAAACTTATTTTCTAACTCCCTCTCGTAGAAGTTTTCATCAGAAAGTGATGCCCGAAATACACGGAATACGTTGCAAATTTTCCGTTTCACAATACACGCTTGAAATGATAAGATGGGGCGTTCCCCAGTGTCTCTTTGAATCGTGACACAATATATCACTTCCTTCGATATATAGCAAAGGCTACGAGGAGCTGCGGCGGAGCGGCCGAGCCCATTAAGGCGCTATGCTACGATGCGCGAGGCTGTTCCCCGTCGGGGGTTCGAATCCCCCTCGGGCATGGATGTTTGTGCCGTCTTTAGTATAAGCTAGTTCTTAAGTAGTTTGTAGTTTAGGGACTGATGACCCCGCAGTACAGTCGCATAAGCTCTACAAATATGTCAATATTTTTGGCTGCAGGGAACTGGTACGTTTAAATCTGGTGCTCAACAAATCTGCCGCATTTTCAACTTTTAAGGACAACAGTTTCGTGAAGTGAACCTGACGATGAGTAGTCTAAACACTGTATTAGCGCCAGATTCTTTTGGAGTATACTGTTTCTACTTTGTGCATAGTATTATTTTCAAATCTCCTGCTTCGTACTATCTTAATACTCACAATTACAAATAGAACATTCCCGGACTTCGGTTACTACCTAAACTATCTGCTATGTACCCATTACAACCCATAGAAGCCTGTAATGGGGACTGGTAAACAGCCTACTCTTTCAAATGTTCAAATGTTCAAATGTTTGTAGAATCTATGGGACTTAACTACGGGGTCATCTATCCCTAAACTTTCAAACTACTTATGAACTAGCTACAACTAAGGACGGCACAAATATCCATGCCCGAGGGGGGATTAGAACCCCCGACCGTAGTGGCCGTGCAGACCGTGACTGAAGCGCCGCAGTCCCCTCGGCCACCGCGGCCGGCCCTACGCTTTCGTTTTCGCGTCACATACCCACAAAGTCCCCACACGGCGTTCACTTTTGCATTGAGAAGTGGTCTTTGGTTCGACTCAATGTATGATTATCACGAAGAATCAGATAGCAGCGTCAACAGTAAGAGACAAGACTTCATCTCTTATTGGGCAAATAGCCGCTGAAGTGCCTGTCATTGCACAGACTGCTCCTGTAAGGGACAGTCAAACTAAGATGAGATGGTGGTGAATAAATAAGTAGAATGTTTATTATTTAAAAAGTAATCGCCACAACCTTGTATCTCACTGAGATTACAGGGTGAAAGCGTTGTGGAGAAGTGTTTGCAGCTGTCTACGAAACTATGATTTTCGCCACCCGTGCACGTCTTCGTGAGACGCAAATTGGCGACTATGAAAGTCTTCCTTCCGGGCTCCAAAAATATGTAAATCAAATCGGTAGAGATCGTAACTGTGTCGAGTCTGTGTAAGCACTTCCTAGCGAAACTTCGGAAGCGTTGCGCAAAGTTTCGCTACGGGAGAAAAACGAATTACGCCTCAGGAGTCTGAAGAAGCACTGAGGATCACATCCACTTAAGTGTCTCATTCATTCAGATGAGTCACGATGACTGTATGAAAAATTCATATTTTAAAACACGAATGTTCATCACAATGAAATACATTTGTGATATTACTTTCTTTTTACTTAAACAAGCAAGCTCTCAAATAGGGACTCACTTGTGTGTGTGACGATGTCCTACAGTCAGTGAGAGTAGAAGTACGTTGCCGGACAGAGAGGAAGGTAAACGTCCTCTGCGTAGGAATATCACCTTCAGCGGGAACTGTCTCAGTAAAAACTAGTGCCACAAGGGAAACGGATAATGTTTTATTGGCAATACACAACAGCCACAAGCGAGGAAGTTAAGACAACACTATCTCGAGATAAGAGGAGTTAAATCATGGAGGAAGGGGGAAGTAAGACGGCTTCGCAGGCTTCAGATAGCAGAACGCGGGGAGTGGTGAGGAAGATACGGGCTGCGCCGAGACAGCAAAAAGCAAAGGACGCCGCGGCATTTCATCGGTAAGCGACCCTTTCGCCAGACTCCCGCCACGGGCTGCTGACTTGAAGAAAAGCAAACTGCTGCCACTGTAATGGCAGTAGACAGAGGCTATACATACTGATAAGACTGGCAGACCGTGTGGGTAAGTGGAGGGCTCAGTTAACATGACGTACAGCGTCCGCACTTCACAAGCAATACCAGGGCAGGGACTGAAGCCATGACGGCAATGCCAGTAGACAGGGTCTATACATACCAATAAGGCGATACTGAGAAGTGGTCGACGAACGTGAAGCACAGCATCCACGCTTTAGTTGTAATACCAGAGGACAATAAGAGTACTTGGCGGAACGTATAGACATAGTTTGCTACAATGATTTCAGATGTTCAAATGTTTGTAAAGTTATAGGACCTAACTGCAGTGGTCATCGGTCCCTAAACTTATAAACTACTTTAAGTAACTTCTAAGAAAACACACCCACACACCCACACCCTAGGGAGGACTCGAACCTCCGACGGCGAACATGCCGCGCGCACCGCACCGCGGCAAGGCGCCTTAGCGTGCACGGCTATTTGGCCGCGGCTTCAATGATTTATGAAAACAGTTATACACAGGCTGTATGTAATTGGTGATGATATTGCACCGTATACAAGACAATTTTAGTTAAATTTCCCAAACATGTTTCGGCGTATTTTGTGCTATCATCAGTGGGGTAGTTTTTGTTCTTTACATTAGGCTACGTAAAAAAAAAAAAATCAATGAGGAAATAGCCTACTTATTACTGCTAGTTGTAGTATTAGGTTTTTACGAACCTGTCATGATTATTTTTCTTTAGTTTCTGGTTGTTCCTGTTTTCTTTGCAGTGCGCTTGTTTGTTTTCCACGTTCTGTTCGGGGTATACATTACGCCTGTAGTAATATTAAACTCGCCGTGCGGCTTCGGCTTAGTTCTAAGTGCTTCGCCGTCCCATTTGACTGTTCACAGTCTAGATCACTGAAGCTGGAATTGCTTGTCCACGAATGTAATGCTGGGTTATTACTTAGTCACAAGGAGTAGAAAGAACGCGGACAGGCGCTGAGAAACAAATCTCAAGCCTCTTCAACTTGAGCGATAGTCATGTTTGGACATTGGATATTACTATTGCGCAATGTTTTCCAACCCAGGGGGGGGGAGGGGTCGCAAAAACTTGCTTGGGGGGAGGGGGCGTCGACGTCACAGGAGCAAGTACTTCCACCATAAAATAATACGTGTCAGTAATACAAAAACGTATGCCTAAGTGAAATTTATTTCATGTTAAAAATACGGAGTTCATTGTGTAACATTAATTACGAATTGAATAGATCATAGATTGTTTTATAATGCAGTGTGTTAATGATGAATGAATAAGCGCAAAGCCTAAAAACTGTTATAGGTAGATCACGATACAATAAGGAATTATGGCAAATTCGTAAAAAAGGGATTACTTTTTACAAATTTTTTTATTTAATGAGCATGATTCGCTTCTGAATCTTATCTGAAATGCGAAACACTCGTTGAGTAAAATTTTTTCCTGTCGGAAATCAATATAAAAATAAGATAGTGTGTTCCCTTCCAAAAAATTCACAAGCAACTTCGTTCAACAATTTAAAAGAAAGCTGTAGCAAATTAAAGAAGATTAAAATTGTTTCCTTTATTTATTAACAGCAAATCGATTTCATTCTCAGAGTGACAATCAGTGAAGAAAAATTTGTTTCAAATTCTACGACATAATATACATAGTAATTTCTTCTGTAAGCAACTTCACATGAATGCTCGAATATCTGCACTGATGGTCACTGTGAGTGAAAGCGATTTACTATTAATAAAGCGAGGATTACGAACAATGCTGCTCATTCCATGTGTTATATTAATTACATTGTGGGCGTGGTGCACACCGATCCATGAAATGGAATCGAATCTGAAGTCAACATAATTTTGTTACGGTTCGTGATGATGTGGTGAAAGGGGGGGGGAGGGTTACCCGAACATTTTTTTTATTTGGAAGGGGGGTCGCCAGAATATTATTACTAGGAAGGGGGTCGAGTATTCGAAAAGGCATAAACTCCTAAATCTGAAACTTACTTCAGTGGCCATAGTCATGTCATAGACTTGTACTTTAATAGCATTAAATCAAGAGTAGTATTAGAAACAAAATTACGGATGACAGTTTTCAAATTACTTTCAAACGTTTCGTGCGGGACCCGCAGAAGCGCGGGGCCCTGTGTGACTTCGTCTGCACATGCCCTGAATGTAAGAGTAAAATGTTTCTCAATGTCGTTATGTTGGAATTGTTGTCAGGAAAATAAATTTTATAAGCAAACATGTTATTGTTTAATTTTCAAATGAACTTACAGAAATTCTCAACATTGGCAGATAATTTCTACATTCCCACTCGTACTTGCTATTGGGACTTTATAATAGCATTCAGAAAAAATTTAAAAAATTCGAACACTTCGCTTCAGATTCCAACAATCATGAACTCGGCCTTTATTAAACAAAACACAAAGGAGTTTTCGACTTAGCTGCCACTGGGGTTGGAATCAAATCCAGAAATAAGTAGGAAAATTGGGTTCCAAACACGGCCTAGGACAAATTTTACATAATAGGCCGTCGCACAGTGGTCACTTCTGCACCAACTACTCTATCACGTCTCTTCCAGACCCAAATTTCCAACTTTCTACTGACGTAGTACCCCTGCGCATTATCACTCAGTACTCACTGCATTTCACCTACTTCCCTAAGTGTTCGAACCTGGTGTGTAGCCACTCTGAAGATAGGATCACTAGCAGTGTTAGACATTGTATATAGTATCGCTCAAAATTTTTCTAACGCCCTGAAAATAAGATAGGATATTTTGTCATCAGATTCAAACACAAATTAGCTATATTATTTGCGCAGTGCCATGGACAATATAACGTGTCATATTTCTGGCTTAAAGCCATCGTATTAAGATCGGATTATTGCTCCACTGCAGCCGGTTAGTACCATAGGCGACAGATGGTAAAAGCTGGTGAGAACCACAACAGGTGGTACAATACGTCGGTTGCTCATGGGAAAGAGCGCTGGCAATTTCCCCAAATTCTAGGGAAGTCCCCGAGCGGCAGGCACTGGACGCCGATTGGCTGTAGCACTGGCGGTCACGCGCCAAAACAGTCATATTTATATTTAATAAACTATTTAATGTCAAATCCAGTCCAGAAAAACACTCAAAGCCAAGCTATGCCCCGACTACATAAACATGAACTATTGCAAAATCAGTAACTAAAACAATTTAAGACGGACGATGCACGGCGGCCATGTTTGCGCGCCAAATTGAGGGGCGAAGGCAGCCTTGCATCGAGCCGAGTAACATGTTGCATATGTAGGCGGTCATAAGACATTTATCATTTTCAGTTCAGAACACACATTCTGAGGAGTAACACGTCGCATACATATTGTTTAATCATCTTAGAACTAGGGAAATGATTTTATATCTACTTTCAGTTAAGACAATGTCAAGTGGATAATATTATGCAGTTTTCTGGTTTTCTGCCTTCTTTAAATAAATCAGCTGGCATCCAAAGGACCTCAGTTTTATTCCGTAATTAGACGAGTTCCCGTCAATAGTTTAATAATTTCAGCCTCTTCAAGAACTCCGACCTGCGTGCTGTCATCTGCGTGGGGACGTCTATAGAAGACGTTAGGTTGGTGAACTTTTAGAGTTTCTACTCTTCACACAGTGCAGTGGGGTCCGCCTACGTAGCTTAGACGTAGCGTCGCTGACTACCACGCAGGAGGCCCGGGTTCAATTCCCGGCTGGGGACTGGGTGTTGTGTGTTATGATGATGACGATGATATCATTGGCACGTAAGTCTCCCACGCGGCGCCAAATAAAAAGACTTACACTAAGGCGGCCGAACAATCCCGGAAGGGATCTCCCGGCCAAGAAAGCCATACGCTCATTTCCAGTGCAGTGGGGAGTTACTAGAACCCTCGAGTACACTGTCATTGCGGTACAAACGCAAACTGTTGTGCCTCATCCATGGCAACATGGAGGAAAGAAAATGATATAGGACCAGTTAACATACCCCTACAGACATTTATCCAGTTAAAACTTAAGAGTACTGTTCCACGGTTATACAAATAAATCCTTCAGAACATAGCTTTCCGTTCTGGTTCTCAGTTTCCAAGCATTACTTATCGCCAATATTGTATTGTGATGGTACAATATTATCTTCCTCACTAGTTGGCGTTCATAGGACGTCAAGAAATCTATAAATACAGTTAGTTACAGGTAAGAAAATGGCATGTAGCTGTACACAATATAGCAAAGGGTGAACTTCAGTGAGTGCTAAGTGTAAACTTTCGATAATGGGAAGAAGGAATTTTCAACAGGGAAACGTTCTGTAATTGTGTCTTTACATGCAGCCGGTCTTACTATGCGACAAATAGCACGTCAAGAATATATTTCGTTGGGGTGTGTACATTATACCATGCACATACATGTGGATACTGGCCAGAATATGGACCGACCTTGAAAGGGCAGTTTCAAAAGTCACTTCAAAAAGTGATAAATATGTAGAAGTCACAAGTAAGTGCCAGTTTTAGTAACAACGTAGCCATAATAGGGGAAAACCGGTGAGCATGTACTGTGAAGAGACTTTTTCTGGCAGCGAATCTAAACGGGTGCCTCATGGGAGTAGCTGCGTGGTCTAAGGCGTCATGCTACGGACTGGGCGGCCGCGCCCACTCGAGGTTCGAGCCCTCCATTGGGTATGGGTGCGTGTGTTGGCTTTAGTGTAAGTTTAAGTAGTTTTTAAGTTTAGGGACTGACGTCCATAGCAGTTTGGTAAAATAGATTAACAAAATTTGAACATTTCAATTGTAACAGGCATGTAGTGGCTAAGAAACCATTAGTGACGGTTATTAGTAGGAAAAAGAGGCTACACTGGCCAAGACAACTTTAAGATTGGTCAGTAAATTATCGGAAAAGGTACTTTTCACAGAATAATCCAAATCAGAGGTCTTCATTATAAATCGAAGCAAATTTGTTCGCCGGTTGCCATGTGAACAAACATTCCATCAATGTGTATCTGCAACATATAAGCAATGAAGAAATTCCCTCATGGTCTGGAGATGTTTTGGAAGCGATAAGAGTGGTGATCTTATGTAAATAAACGGAACAATGAAGAAGTAGGCTTACCATTGCATTCTACAGTATCATGGAAAGCCACGAGTAAGGGTTTGAGTGGCTAGTGATTCGTCCTACTACAAGATAACAAGCCTAAACACACTTCAAAACTGTGTAAAGCGTATTTAGCAAGTTGAGAGAAAAAAATCTGGAAAATATGATCTGGCACCTCCAATCCTATTCAAATTTTCAAATGTTTGTAAACTTATGGGACCTAATAGCACTGGTCATCGGTCCCTAAACTAATAAACTACTTAAACTAAATTATCCTAAGAACAAACACACACACACACACACACACACACACACACACACACACACGGCGAACCGCGCGCACCGAGGCAAGGCGACTAAACACGCACGGGTATTTCGCCGTGACGTAATCCTATTGAACTGCTTTTCGATCATTTGATTAGAAAAGTTAAATTGAAGCCTATTACCAAATTTAATGAAGCTGTAGATGTTAACCATCCATAGACCAGACAAAAAAGAGCAATGGCAGCATATCACCAAGGAAACCATGACGAAAATGACAGCAAGAAGCGTCGCGTATGAAGAGTGGCGATTAAAGGCAAAGGAGGCTACTTTGAGGAGACTCCATGTATTTAGTTTCAATAGATCATTCCAAATTTAACGTGTGAGTATTTATAACATGTATGGTTCCAGTTAGTATGTTTTCCTCAAAATCACTGATAATCAAAAACATTTCGGAGAACATGTCAGAATAGACACCCATATAGACATATTCATTCAAGTTAACTCCATAACCGAGTGATAAACACGAGAAACCTTGCCGCGGTGGAGTAGCCGAGCGATCTAAGGCGCCTTGCTGCGGAGCGCGCGGTTGCTCGCCGTCGGAGGTTCGAGTCCTCCTTGGAGAGGATATGTGTGTGTGTGTGTGTGTGTGTGTGTGTGTGTGTGTGTGTGTGTGTCCTTAGGTTAGTTTACCTTAGTGTAAGTAGTTTGTAAGCTTAGGGACTGATGACCCCGTAGTTAAGTCCCATAAGTTCTACAAACATTTGAACATTTTTTTGCACAACACAAATTATATAATTTATTTTCACTTTGGTCTATGGAACGATGTTTGATCCGTTCGACGATGAAGCAAACGAAAGTTTGTGACAAACTTAAATTATGACTTACAGAACTTCAGCAAGAGCTGTTTGTCACGATATTCTGTATTTTGTGTGCAGGGTGGACATTATATGAAATGTCGGGAGAATCCAGACGATTCCCTACCAGCTGGCAATCCTAAGTACAATTAGTATCGTTGTTTGACGTTACTCGTAAGTTACACTTTTTCTCCTCTTAGGTTGAAGACGGGAAACATTTTCCCTCTATTATTGGAGTAACTGGCAGGGTGGCAAATGACACATCTTTCCAATAGCTAAAAGGGAAAATGGAATAAAAGTGAAGCGATATGCCGATGGAGACTAATATGTTATCATATAATGAATAATTAGATACGAAGTAGCTAATTGATAAGGATGACATTCTTCCTAATGTCTGAATTTTCTAATGAGGGGTCATTATTCTATTTCCCTTCCATTACGCTCTAAATTTCAATATTATAAGGCGAAAAGTTATGAAAAATGAACCGAATGTCATCCAATTTGCTCCCAGTCACTAGAAATCTCCTTATAATCCATATATTTTACTACGAATCACATTTTCTGCTATGTAGCCGTGCGGAAATGACCGTGCGTTTCTAGGCGCCATCTCAAGTACTGCGCGGCTCTTCCCGTCGGAGGTTCCAGTCCTCCCTCAGACATGAATGCGCGTGTTGTTCTCAGCATAAGTTAGTGTAAGTACTTTGTAAGTCTAGGGACCGATGACCACTGCAGTTTGGTCCCATACGATTACAAACTAAAACATTTTTCTGCTACTCGCTACATCTGAAACATCTAGTTCAAAAGAAAGTAACGAAAATTTACGAAGATGAGCCTCATTGACACACGAGGCCAAACCCACCATCGGGATGCACCTTTCTGTAAAGCTTTCGTCGTTGTTGTATAAGATTTAAGAAAAATGATATGAACGCATAAAGTACAAAAAAGTGCAACTGGAAAGAGGGATTTAAGCTCGTAACATATGGATATTAGGTACTTTGGAGTGGAAAAATAAAATGTTTCATTACAACCAGCGCCGAACACTGGATTCTTTTTCGGAATTGGGGGGGGGGGGGGCAATCGAAAAGGTAATTTAGTTAGCATAGCAAATAGCTGCAGGTTCAGCAGTCCATAACCTTACAAACTACTTAAAAGCTAATTTATACTAAACCTAACACAAACACCCGTGCCCGAGGGAGGACTAACCCCCGACGGGGAACGGACTCGCACATCTGAGCATAGCGGATTAATGCGCTCGGCCACTCCACCGCGACACCTACCGTAGGTGTATCAAATGGATGGCACAATCTTACACGGTTGAAAGTACACGATAATAGAAGCAAATGTCCCAGCGAACATGGGTCTACAAACGAGCCGTTTGCGAGATAATTACGATCAAAATAGGACTAAACTAACCAACGTCCATAAAGTACACGTTCGAACCTAAGAATCTATGAAAAGAGAAAAACGAAAGACGGTTCAACTAACACGATCTGAAGAGGAGGCCTGTGCGCTCCCATGCCACGTCACGCAGAGTAGGTCGCGATCACGTAGGTCTCTGGATAGCCGCTGTGAGGCAGTGGACTGTGCCAACAACCACCTAGAGAGAAGGACGCGGCGCTCTCGTGTGACGTCATGCAGCGTAGGCTGAGCGCGTATAGCTGACTGCCAGGCTGCCTTTTTTTTTGTCGTTTTAGGGCGCTCAACTTCTATGGTCATTAGCGCCCAGCCAAGAACATAGATTCGCTATGATCTCAAAGAAAAATGGTGACTGTCAGAACATCCAGAAGAGGCTAAAAACGAAAGATAAAAGACAATTGAAAGGGTCAAATATCCTTGGATAAGTTGGCCAAGTTGGCCAAGTTGATAAAACGCAAATCTCGAGCAGCTGCTCGTGTGTCATCAGCTAAAATTTCCTCCAGAGTAGACGGAAAGTGAAGGGCTACACGGAGATGATTAAATTAACACAAGTCAGTAAAACATGTCGCACAGTCAGCAGTTCACCGCAGGAGCACAGCGGTGCAGGGTCGGCGGAGAGCAAGTGACGGTGGCTGAAACGGCAGTGACCGATCCGCAACCGGGCCAGGATGACCACCTCTCGCCGAGAGGGGCGTGAGGAGGTCCTCCGAGCGATCGGGATCGGTTTTACAGTTCTCAATTTATTGTTGTACATTGAAAACCACGCACTGTGCCATTGCGACACGATACTCCGGCGAAGAGCCCGTTGAACATCGTCCGATGGGACGCAAAAGGTAGCCATGCGAGGCAAAATAGCTGCGGCCTTGGCTGCTATGTCGGCGGTCTCATTCCCGGGCACACCAAGTGGCCAGGGACCCACAGGAAAGAAACGTGACAGCTGTCATCTGCTAGTAAGTGGAGGGAGCGTTGGATCCGATACACGAGAGGATGGTTCGTGAAAGGGTCCTTAAGACTCTGCAGGGCACTAAGGGAGCAGAACATATGGCATAGAAAGATTGGCGGTGGCGGCAGGTGTACAAAACGGCCTGGTGGAGGGCAAAAAGCTCAGCCGTGAAATTCGAGCACCGGTCAGGGAGCTTGTATTGTAACCGGTTGTCTCCTTGGGGAGCGAACTAAGTTCAAGGTCAGTGTGAAACTGGGCCTGATGCCACGGTGCCAATGGGCTTTCGCTCAACCGAAAGGTGGAAGGAAGAGTAAAATCGAGCCGCTGTAATTGGCGGCGAAACCGAACTCCAGGTGGAAGCAAGGCAATCGCAGACAACATATTTGCGATCGAGTGAATCGTCAAAAAATAATCGGCAAGATGGATGGTTGGGCATCGACCGCAGGCGGCATGCGTACCGCCAAGAGTATGTCACGCCGAGTTTTCAAGGGTAATACAGCAGCCTCGGCATACAGACTTTAACAGGGCTGGTATAAAATTTACGTTGGGCGCTACAATAAATTGCGAAATCGTCAACAAAAAGAGATCCGGAGACGTCGGCTGAAAAGCCATCTACGATCGGATTGATTGCAATGGCAAAGAGCGCCACACTCAAGACGGAGCCCTGTGGTACCCCATTCTCCTGGCAAAATGGTATCTGACAAAACAGAGCCCACCAGTACCCGGAACTTGCGATCCGCCAAAAACGCTTGAATGAAAAGAGGAAGGCGGCCCCGAAGGCCCCATGTGTGCAATGTGCGGAGAACGTCCGGTCTTCAACAGGTATCGTATGCCTTCTCCAAGTCGAAGAACATTGCTACTGTTTGACGCTTCTTTAGAAAGTTGTTCATAATGAAGGTCGACAACGTAACGAGGTTTTTTTTTTGTGGTTTTAGGGCGCACAACTTCGATGGTCATTAGCGCCCAGCCAAGAACATTGATTCGCTATGATCAAGAAAAAATGGTGACTGTCAGAACATCAGCAAGAGGCTAAAAACGAGAGATAAAAGACAATTAAAAGGGTTAAATATCCTTGGATAGGTTGGCCAAGTTCATAAAACGCAAAACCCGAGCAGCTGCTCGTGTGTCATCAGCTAAAATTTCCTCCAGAGTAGACGGAAAGTGAAGGGCTACACGGAGATGATTAAAATTAACACAAGTCAGTAAAACATGTCGCACTGTCAGCAGTTCACCGCAGGAGCATAGCGGTGCAGGTTCGGCGGATAGCAAGTGACGGTGGCTGAAACGGTAATGACCGATCCGCAACCGAGCCAGGATGACCTCCTCCCGCCGAGAGGGGCGTGAGGATGTCCTCCAAGCGGTCGGGATCGGTTTGACAGTTCGCAATTTATTGTTGTACAGTGAAAGCCACACACTGTGCCATTGCGTCACGATACTCCGGCGAAGAGCCCGTTGAACATCGTCCGATGGGACGCAAAAGGTAGCCATGCGAGGTAAAAGAGCTGCTGCCTTGGCTGCTGTGTCGGCGGCCTCATTCCCGGGCACACCCACATGGCCAGGGACCCACAGGAAAGAAACGTGACAGCTGTCATCCGCCAGCAACTGGAGGGAGCGTTGGATCCGATACACGAGAGGATGGTTCGAGAAAGGGTCCTTAAGACTCTGCAGGGCACTGAGGGAGTCAGAACATATGGCATAGAAAGGTTGGCGGTGGCGGCAGGTATACGAAACGGCCTGGTGGAGGGCGAAAAGCTCAGCCGTGAAGGTCGAGCACCGGTCAGGGAGCTTGTATTGGAACCGGTTGTCCCCGACGACGAAGGCAGATCCGACACCGGCAGCGCTCTTGGAACCATCAGTGTAAATAAATACGGCATTATCGAACCGCGAACGGAGTTCGACAAGCCTCGAGCGGTATACCAAATCCGGAGTGCTCTCCTTGGGGAGCGAACTAAGTTCGAGGTGTGTGTGAACCTGGGCCTGATGCCACGGTGGCAATGGGCTTTCGCTCAACCGAAGGGTGGAAGGAAGGGTAAAATCGAGCCGCTGTAGCAGGCGGCGAAACCGAACTCCCGGTGGAAGCAAGGCAATCGCAGACAACTGATATTGGCGATCGAGTGAGTCGTCAAAAAATAATCTGTAAGAGGGATGGTTGGGCATCGACCATAGGCGGCATGCGTAACGACACAAGAGTATGTCACGTCGAGTGGTCAAGGGTAATACAGCAGCCTCGGCATACAGACTTTCAACAGGGCTGGTATAAAATGCACCGGTCGCCAAACGTAATCCACGATGGTGGATAGAGTTGAGACGGCGGAGAATCGACGGCCGTGCTGAAGAGTACACAAGGCTTCCATAGTCGAGCTTCGACTGAACAATGGCCTGGTAAAGGTGAAGCAGGACGGTACGATCCGCTCCCCATGACGTGCCACTGAGGACACGAAGAACGTTAAGGGATCGGGCACATCGGGCAGCCAGGTAGGACACGTGTGTGGACCAGCAAAGTTTCCGATCCAACATGAGTCCCAAGAATTTCGTAGTCTCCACGAAAGGGAGAGCAACAGGGCCGAGACGTAGAGAAGGTGGAAGAAATTCCTTGTATCTCCAAAAATTGATACACACAGTTTTCTCAGTGGAGAATCGGAAGCCGTTTGCGATGCTCCAGGAATATAGACGGTCAAGACAGCGTTGGAGAGAGCGCTCCAAGAGACACGTCCGCTGGGCACTACAATAAATTGCGAAATCGTCAACAAAAAGAGATCCGGAGACGTCGGCTGAAAGGCAGTCCACGATCGGATTGATTGCAATGGCAAAGAGCGCCACACTCAAGACGGAGCCCTGTGGTACCCCATTCTCCTGGCAAAAGGTATCTGACAAAACAGAGCCCACCCGTACCCGGAACTTGCGATCCGCCAAAAACGCTTGAATGAAAAGAGGAAGGCGGCCCCGAAGGCCCCATGTGTGTAATGTGCGGAGAATACCCGCTCTCCAACAGGTATCGTATGCCTTCTCCAAGTCGAAGAACACGGCTACTGTTTGACGCTTCTTTAGAAAGTTGTTCATAATGAAGGTCGACAACGTAACGAGGTGGTCAGCAGCAGAGCGGTGTCGACGAAAACCGCATTGGATATTAGTCAGGAGGCGGCGAGATTCGAGGAGCCAGACCAACCGAGCGTTAACCATGCGTTCCATCACCTTACAGACGCAGCTCGTCAGAGAAATGGGACGATAACTGGAAGGAAGGTGTTTGTCCTTCCCTGGTTTGGGGATGGGGACAACAATGGCTTCACGCCAACTTGTGGGAACATGACCTTCAGTCCATATGCGATTGTAGGTACTAAGAAGAAAGCACTTGCCCGCAGGAGAGAGGTTCTTCAGCATCTCAATATGAATGGAATCGGGCCCGGGAGCAGAGGACCGGGACAGGGCGAGAGCACGGTCTAGCTCCTGCATGGTGAAGGCGACGTTATAGTTTTCACGATTAAAAGAGCGGAAAGAAGGCGGCCGTGCCTCCTCTACCTGTTTGCGAGGGAGAAAGGCAGGGTGGTAATGGGCAGAGCTCGAAACCTCCGCAAAGAAACGACCCAATGCGTTTGAAACATCAGCTGGGTCCACGAGGACCGCGTTCTCCACGGTCAGGCCAGGAATCGGGGAGTGGACCTTGATGCCGGACAAACGGCGGAGGCCACCCCAGACAACCGTGGAGGGAGTAAAACGGTTAAAAGAACTAGTAAAAGCTGTCCAGCAAGCTTTCTTGCCGTCGTTTATGATACGACGGCACTGCGCTCTCATACGTTTGTAATTGATGCAATTCTCCAAAGTTGGGTGGCGGCGGAAGGTGCGTAAGGCACTGCGTCGGGCTCGAAGCGCGTCGCGGCAGGCTGCAGTCCACCAAGGGACCTGCACACGACGTGGAGAAGAGGATGTACGAGGTATGGAACGTTTAGTAGCGGTGAGAATAACCTCTGTGAGGTATTCGACCTGACTGTCACAGTTTGGAAAATTCTGATCGTGAAAAACAGCCATGGAAGAATAAAGCCCCCAGTCGGCTTTAGAAATGTTCCAACTGGTGGGGACGAGGAGATGGGGAATTATGCAGGAGGGAAATGGTCACTTCAGTACGTGTCAGAAAGTGCATACCACTCAAACCGACCGGCAAGCTGAGGAGTGCATATTGCGAGGTCTATATGGGAATAAGTGTGTGTTGTGTCTGAAAGGAAGGTCGGTGCACCGGTGTTGAGGCAGACAAGATCGAGGTGGTGGAGAAGGTCCACCAAAAGGGAGCCTCTCGGACAAGGTGCCGGAGAGCCCCATAGGGGGTGGTGGGCATTAAAGTCGCCTACCAACACGAAAGATGAAGGGAGCTGGTCAACAAGGTGTAACATTTGCCCTAGTAAGGGCAGATGACGATGGCGAATAGATATTACAGAGGGAAAAGGTAAATGTGGATAAAGTGATGCGGATGACAACTGCCTGTAGGTGAGTGTGCAAGGAAATGGGATGGTAATAGACCGTCTCGAAGGAGCATCAGAACCCCTCCATGGGCCGGGATACCTTCCACGGGTGGCAGGTCGAACCGCACAGAGGTGTAGTGTGGAAAGTCTGCACGATCACGTGGACGCAACTTAGTTTCCTGGAGGCAGACTAGAAGCGGGCAGTGCAACCGAAGGAGTAGTTTTAACTCCTCCCGATTGGAACGAATGCCGCGAATATTCCATTGAAGGAGCGCCATGATAAAAATGAGAGAAAGAAATAAGGATTAAAAACCAACTAGCAAGCGGGGTCACCTCGACGGCCGCTGAGGACCGGATTTCGAGGGAGCACTGCTATCGCTGTCCAGGGGCAAAGGGTCGTGGTCCATAGGTTCGACCGACGCGCCTGCCACCTCCCTGAGTTGATCAGGAGGGGCAGTTTCCACCGCCGGTAGAGGGCCGTGTGCCCAGCAGACGGAGCGACCCGGTGAAACAGAAGACGGCCGAGGCCGGCAACTGTTGGACGGCGTGACGGATGGGTCACGCCTCGGCGGGGAAGGAGAGGAACTCTTTCTTGTCAGCTCTTCTGGAAGAGTGACGGCGAGAAGAGGCAGTTGGGAAGCCTGAGAACGCAGAAAATCCTCACGGACGGGTTCCTTTTTCAAAGTCCGGGCATCTTGTTTAGGTGCCCGAGGTTTACTAGAGGTTGACGAAGACTGTACTTTAGGAGCACCAGGAGGGAGCGGGGACGTGGAACGGGCAATCTTCGGGCTGGCGGATCGCACAACAGTGTCAGCGAAAGTGAAATCGCAAGTCTGGGTACTGGAATCCCTAGTAGGTCGAGTTGAGAACCTTACTGTATGTACCCGCCTGGAGGACAGTGGGCTTTCGACTCGCCAACAACTTTCGAGCGGCAGATGATACCTTCTCCGTAACCCGAATTTGCTGGATTACCTTCTCATCCTTGTATACAGGGCAGTCGCGAGAGGAAGCCGCATGGTCACCGTTGCAGTTTAGGCAGTGAGGGGACGGAGGTGGGCAATCCCCCCCTCATGGGCGACCCTACCACAAGTGACATTTTGCTGCATTTGGGCAAGAGTCACGGGTATGGTTGTACCAGTGGCATTGGAAGCAGCGCGTTGGGTTTGGAATATAAGGGCAGACAGAGAACTTCGTACCCTGCTTTGACCTTCGACGGGAGTTCAACCCTGTCGATCGTCAAAAACACAGTACGAGTCGGCGTCTGCTGGTTATTTACCTTTTTCAAAACCCTATGCACGGCTGTGACACCCTGATCTGACATAGGATTCGATGTTTTCATCGGACAACCCGTCAAGGGATCTCGTAAAAACTACCCCCCCGTGACGAGTTGAGTGTGCGGTGCGCTTCTACCTTGACTAGAAACGTGTGTAACAGTAGTCCGGATTAGTTTCTGAGCTTGGAAGGCACTGTCTACTTCCAGCAACAATGTGCCATTGCGCTGACGCGAACAGGTTTTAACAGGGCCAGCAATTGCATCTACACCTTTCTGTATAACGAAAGGATTGACAGAATTGAAATCCTTTCCGTCGGTGCGAGAGACAACCAGAAATTTAGGTACATTAGGCAGAGTCTTCTTTTGCTGAGGCGAGTCTAACTTACGTTTCTGGGTCAACGTCACGAAAGAAGATAAGGAAGTCATCGCGGAAGTGTCCCCCGTGATTACCGGCGTCTCCGATGGCGCGCTCCTTCCTAGTGGGGGCCCTCTCCGAGGGCTTACCCGCCTTACCTCCCGAGAACTGACGGAGGGACCAATCGGCATGTTCGGAAGGTACCAGCTCGGGTAATCACCCCTCCCTGGGCCTGGCCTTTACCAGGGGGTACGTACGTGCCCTACTTGTCTACCCGGGGTGGGGAATTACGCGTTACCCTGTCACCTGCTACGCATGATAATGCGTGGGTCGGCCTTCAGACACGCACAGGGAGGAAAGGAAGGAAGGATAGAGAAAGTGAAGAGGAAGGAAAGAAGTGTCTCAAACGCCGAGGTGGAGACTAATGAGGAGAAGAAGGCTAGGAGAGTTCAAGGAGAGAAAGACAGAAAAAGGGTAAGAAAGTAAGGAACAAAGGAGTAAGAGAAACGACAACAAGAACCACCGTAACTCACGAAATTTGCCCGTCTCCGGGCGAAGGCATAAACCGGGAGGGAAAGTTAAGCAGCCTGGGGCAGAAGAAAGGCTGCTCTGGCTCGGGGCCCCGTGCGCGCCACACACGTACCCACGAAGGAACTGTGGGCCCCCGGGGGAGGGGGGGGGGGAGGCAGCAGCTCTTAATTACAAACTGGAGCGAGAATAACATTTTACCTTTTACCCACTCTGACAGAGCTACAAACTGCTATATACAACTGAGAAACATTTGTGGTAGATTATGCTACTGTCTAGTAAACATCTCAGAAAAGCAAAGCCAACTTTAAAATGATAATGAAGTTATATCTTCACGGCGCTAATTGCGACAATTGAGCCTAAACAAATATTTGTATAGTTCACCACATGATTACCAAAAAATTTTCATCAGGTCTTGAGAAATCGTTAAGGATTATACATCTGACGAAATTTCTGGTGGGTAAAATTGAAAACAGCGTTAACCGGGAAAAATAAATGTTTTGGCGAGGATAAAACAAGCCGTCTGTTACTGTTACAACCATTAGAAGATTAAAACGTCTCCCAAGGAGACTGCCAACCCTAGAATTGCTCCACCTCTTCCGCAGTATTTCTGAGCAATGTGTGATTATTACCTGACGGTATAGAGGGAGGAAAAATGTATCAGATTGTGCGGTATAGTGAATTAGCGGTAAGACGGTCTCTGATGTTTTCCGTTTTCTTATAGGTTGGGGAGGGAGCGGAGAGGGCAGGGGGAAGAGGTGGGGACGCAATATAAAAACAAATCACCTTTTCACTGTAGCATGCTTCTATTAGATTTCAATCACCAACATTGTCCTACGAGTGCAAAGAGCTTTTGTACTCATTACCGTACAAAGTATGATGTTACAATTGTAAGGAGGCCGCGCAGAGTAGCAGCGCGGTATAGTGTCCCATGTCATGGATCAGGTGTGTAAGCTTAGGAACTGTTGACCCAGCAATTAAGTCCCATACGATTTCACACACATTCGAACATTTGATTTGAATTTTAAGAATAACATAATGGTAATTAGAACTCGCACATATCCTTTTTTGACACTTGTTTTTCTCGATCTTCGTATAAGCGTGGATAAGTCGAGAAACTGAAGCGATTATATGAACCCATTACTAAAAACTTCACTGTGAATACCAGAACAATCGTGTAAATGAAGGGCTCCAGCACAAGATGATTTCCGTTGTGTAGCACTTATTGTTTCAGTCACATTAAGAATACTTTATAAGTGCACAAAAACGTGAATGATACGCTGCATGTATACATTTGTGTTGTTGCCACCAGAACTGTTTACTTTTACAACATGCTTACATTACTAAGATAAAGACATATTTCATTACGCATAGATCTAATGCAGAGCGCTGAAAAGAGGGAATACTTTCCTGTGTCCTATGATTGCTATCTAGGTGACATATGGCAGCTACGTTTATCATGATTCTATTATTTCACTTCGTTAATTGCAAAATAGCTCTATCTGTGATAGTTTACACTACACATTGGGGGTAGGTTTGCAGGAACTTTTGATACTTCAAGGGTTGAGCCTGGATTTGCGACCGGGGTCCGTATTAGCCGTGGCTTGGGGGCTACGGGCAGGCCGGTCAACCACAGCTCATGCCGAGGCGAGGCTTGGCGGAAAGTAGCCAGCTGGCGGTCGCAGCGGCGACCACCAGCCCCCAGCACTGTGCAAAGCAGGGCTCTGACGTAAATACAGTATGTTTACTTCCTGGCTTGTTATTGATAGTAAGAGCGGTAAGCAGAAATACTGTGGTGTCGCACAAGTATAAAGTGCGCGCCACCTACATTCGCCGCGCGCCGCCATGCACGCACGGCGCGGCGTTTTTACGACGTCAGCCACGAGCGCCCTCTGCTACAACTCTGCTCGTGGCTACCACTGAACGACATCGTTGACTTGGGACAGATTTTTTTTTTTGTGGTTTTAGGGCGCACAACTTCTATGGTCATTAGCGCCCAGCCAAGAACATAGAACATCAACAAGAGGCTAAAAACGAAAGATAAAAGACAATTGAAAGGGTTAAATATCCTTGGATAAGTTGGCCAAGTTGATAAAACGCAAAACTCGAGCAGCTGCTCGTGTGTCATCAGCTAAAATTTCCTCCAGAGTAGACGGAAAGTGAAGGGCTACACGGAGATGATTAAATTAACACAAGTCAGTAAAACATGTCGCACTGTCAGCAGTTCACCGCAGGAGCACAGCGGTGCAGGGTCGGCGGAGAGCAAGTGACGGTGGCTGAAACGGCAGTGACCGATCCGCAACCGGGCCAGGATGACCTCCCGCCGAGAGCGGCGTGAGGAGGTCCTCCAAGCGGTCGGGATCGGTTTTACAGCTCGCAATTTATTGTTGTACAGTGAAAGCCACACACCGTGCCATGACGACACGATTCTCCGGCGAAAAGCCCGTTGAACATCGTCCGATGGGACGCAAAAGGTAGCCATGCGAGGCAAAATAGCTGCGGCCTTGGCTGCTATGTCGGCGGTCTCATTTCCGGGCACTCCCACGTGGCCAGGGACCCACAGGAAAGAAACGTGACAGCTGTCATCTGCTAGTAAGTGGAGGGAGCGTTGGATCCGATACACGAGAGGATGGTTCGAGAAAGGGTCCTTAAGACTCTGCAGGGCACTAAGGGAGTCCGAACATATGGCATAGAAAGGTTGGCGGTGGCGGCAGGTATACAAAACGGCCTGGTGGAGGGCGAAAAGCTCAGCCGTGAAGGTCGAGCACCGGTCAGGGAGCTTGTATTGGAACCGGTTGTCCCCGACGACGAAGGCAGATCCGACACCGGCAGTGCTCTTGGAACCATCAGTGTAAATAAATATGGCATTATCGAACCGCGAAAGGAGTTCGACAAGCCTTGAGCGGTATAACAAATCAGGAGTGCTCTCCTTGGGGAGCGAACTAAGTTCGAGGTGAGTGTGAACCTGGGCCTGATGCCACGGTGGCAATGGGCTTTCGCTCAACCGAAAGATGGAAGGTGGATGGTTGGGCATCGACCGCAGGCGGCATGCGTACCGACACAAGAGTATGTCACGCCGAGTGGTCAAGGGTAATACAGCAGCCTCGGCATACAGACTTTCAACAGGGCTGGTATAAAATGCACCGGTCGTCAGACGTAAACCCCGATGGTGGATAGAGTTGAGACGGCGGAGAATCGACGGCCGTGCAGAAGAGTATACAAGGCTTCCGTAGTCGAGCTTCGACTGAACAATGGCCTGGTAAAGGTAAAGCAGGACGGTACGATCCGCTCCCCATGACGTGCCACTGAGGACACGAAGAACGTTAAGGGATCGGGCACAACGGGCAGCCAGGTAGGACACGTGTGTGGACCAGCAAAGTTTACGATCCAACATGAGTCCCAAGAATTTCGTACTCTCCACGAAAGGGAGAGCAACACGGCAGAGATGTAGAGAAGGTGGAAGAAATTCCGTGTATCTCCAGAAGTTTATACACACCGTTTTGTCAGTGGAGAATCGGAAGCCGTTTGCGATGCTCCAGGAATAGACGGTCAAGACAGCGTTGAAGACAACGCTCCAAGAGACACGTCCGCTGGGCGCTACAATAAATTGCGAAATCGTCGACAAAAAGAGACCCGGAGATGTCGGTTGAAAGGCAATCCACAATCGGATTGATTGCAATGGCAAAGAGCGCCACACTCAAGACGGAGCCCTGTGGTACCCCATTCTCCTGGCAATAGGTATCTGACAAATCAGAACCCACCCGTACCCGGAACTTGCGATCCGCCAAAAACTCTTGAATGAAAAGAGGAAGGCGGCCCCGAAGGCCCCATCTGTGCAATGTGCGGAGAATGCCCGCTCTCCAACAGGTATCGTATGCCTTCTCCAAGTCGAAGAACACTGCTACTGTTTGACGCTTCTTTAGAAAGTTGTTCATAATGAAGGTCGACAACGTAACGAGGTGATCAGCAGCAGAGCGGTGTCGACGAAAACCGCATTGGATATTGGGACTGAGATAGTAACCAGTTAACACTTCGGAATCAGATAGGCACCAGTGAAGACTTGGCTATCGGATACGCACTAGGCAGGCCTGTAGCTCAACTATGTATCAGCATGTAAAAGTTAAGTATTGTATAAATTCTGTGCAATATATATCTCGTTCTAATTTACTATAGTGTTTCTAGTTTCTGCTGTCCCACTGGCTGCTCCCTTCCGTACCTGCACAAGCGTGCTATCTTTATTCCTGTGTCGGTCTTCCTACTCGGCCAGCGACACCTACGACGAGGCTGGGACACAAAAAATACAAATCAGGCCGTATCACTGCGAGCAATCAACTCGAGATAGGGTCGTCGCTTTTACTGAAGAGAAGCTGGTCCGATGACGTACAGATTATATGTTGAGATGCATTATGGAAGAAACAAATAATAAGGGACTCTGAATAAATCATTCGTCCTTGAATATACACTTTATTATCCTGTATTATAAAGAGAGACATTTTTCCGTATGAATATATAAGACATTGAGTGGAAGGAAAAGTATTGAATTAAAGTTAAGTATGGATGTCTGGGTTCGATTCCCGCCCGTGACACTAATTTTAATTCGGAGCTTCTCATTTCACTCAATATCCTATTTTTATTTCATTTACACCCAGCTTCCATACATACAGAGTAATCAGTTTAGATGGACGCTGCTGTTCCTCGCCGTCGGAGGTTCGAGTCCTCCCTGGGACACGTGTGTGTGTGTGTGTGTGTGTGTGTGTGTGTGTGTGTGTGTGTGTGTCCGTAGGTTAGTTTACCTTAGTTTAAGTAGATTGTAAGCTACGGACTGATGACCAGGCAGTTTGGTCCGCTAGATATACAAACTTTTTTTTATGGACGCTGTTAAAGTAATTTATGTTATTTCAAATACGTCTCTCCTTCCCTCCATCCATTAATAGACCCTCCGTCCTTCACAAAATATGCAAACCACTTGTCGCATTTTTTCGTTGTTAATTTCTCCTCCAATCTCTCTCTCTCTCTCTCTCTCTCTCTCTCCACACACACACACACACACACACACACACACACACACACACACACACACACACACACATTATAACCTCAGTTGCTCTTTTGGTCTATTCCCTCAAAACGCTGTAAAAAAAAAATTGTGGTTTCCGTTAAAACAGTATCGTCTCTTAATTTCTGCTTTCTTTACTGTCCATCGGTCCTATGTATGAAAGTGTTCTTTTATATCTCCGATAATCCATCCTTCGTTCTGTAAAACATTAGTTGCTTTTCTTTCGGCCCTAAAACCAACTGTGATATGTCTAAGTAAGGAGTACTTTGGAAGTATTTCACTCTTATTTTCCAGTTCTGCACTCCTATTCATTCTTAGATCCCGCCCTCTCTCCTACGATCCCTCCCTTGATATATTTTTCTGCATCTACGTGCTTCATTTCACAATTTTGTTCTTGGCAGTAATTTTTTTTATTCACTGTCGTTATTTCTCTGCCGTTGGCTCTCGAAAAGCACGTGGATATAATGGACAACTGAACCTTACCGCGCAAGCACTGATGTCTCCATTGAAATGGCTATCTATTCCGATAAATCCCAGTATCCAACCTTTGAAATGGCAGAGACTGAAGTTCTCCCATCACTTCCAGTTGGATATTATACTTAGCATCACAGTTTCGATGCGACATTGTATCAGAATCCACAATTTTGTTTTTTTTTAATCTCAATATGACTATTGAAGGCTACCACACCGTGAAGAATAATTGCTCGACACACTTGCCTGTTATCGGATACCTTGTCACTGACAATACTAGTAAATCACAGAAACTTCCTTCATAGAAGTCTGTTTTTGTTCATGAACGTGGTGAATAATAGATGTCAACACGACGTTATTTTCCCAATTTCAGAATCCTTTTTCTAATGCATAATCCACGCTCCTCATAACTTTAAAAATGCGTAATATTCGAGTTATCGTGGCAACAACTACCCAACATTCTTGATTAAAATGAGCCCACAGTTGAATAAGCTTATAGCAAAATGCCATACCAACTCTTAATATAGCATACTAAAACGTAATATAATTTCACGCAAAATTCGCGATGAGGCGCCTCAGATTACATGGCCTTCCCGTGCGGCCAAGAATTTCTTACCTAGTCAGACACCTCTGAGCTCTGACTGGTTGTACCGTCTAATGAGTACTCCATTATGACAAAACATGCTAACATCTGTATTTCTCTGGAGACCGGGATGAGGTTAACTTGTAATGGCTAAGGTATGGTCCCTATTCCCGCGGGGGTAACAGTTTTTAACGGCCACAAAAATACCATCTGCACCTACACTAACGACAAGTAAAGAACGCAGGGCTCTGCGTTGTTTGAAATCAACATTGAACATGTCCATGCGCTTCTAAGTTAAATAAAGTTTTCGCAAAATACCAAACCCATGTCTCTACTAACGGTATGATCCTCACTACTACTGAACGACAATGTGATTGTTGACGCCTCATCGTGTCAGGTCGAGAGTGACTGTTTTCGGGGTTGGAGTTCCCGGAAGAAACAATATCAGCCGTATTCCTTCCTATTATACAATAGCAAATAGTACCGGTTTCGAGTTCCTGTCGGGAAAAAAATTACTTTTATCGTTTCAGGTACTAGTGTAACGCTATTTGTGAACATATTTAATATCTGACTTCTGATTTCGCTTAGTTAACGAATCATCAATATACTGCATTCTATTCCACAACTTTATGATGTGTGACTACATTACATATCTTCAGCGGTTATCTCAGCAACAATATGAGGTTCATGCAATTCCTAGTGCAGTGATAGGATTATTATTTATTTCTGAAATCGTTCTTGGAAACCGATACTAATGAAAAGTCAGTGTTTTACGTCCATTTCTGCCTAGAGATCACGCACTTAAACGTGGCCTCTGAAGCTTGCATTCAGCTCGTAGAGTATTGGCTGTTAGAACAAGACCCGCCTCTTTCTACCAGTGCCGCCAACTTAAGGCGTGTAGATTATAGGTTTTAAAAGAAACAACATGTAAGGGGTTAAGGCGTCACAGATGTAACACGAAATTATCATAATGTTTGAGGAATAGAAAACTGGAACGTATATCTACGAAATTTTAATATTTTAAAGGGACTTATTAATCAGGTGTAGCAACGATTTATGCTTCATTTTACTGTCGTAACTGAATAAGTCAGAATTAACATTCTTCATACCACTTTCAAGGACAGCCTTCTTTCTTCTAAAAGAAGTCGTCGGGGTAAGTGGACGTATTTTAGCAAATATCAAAGTGTAAACAATCAATACCAAGCACAAATCAACAATACATAGACGAGGCCTACGGTGTACAATGCTGTTACGAGGTAAGGTTGGTAGAGAGAATAATCATTCTGTAGACACACGAACTCAGCCGACTTCCGCCGATCAGAGAGGGCACACGAAAAAGTGTGTGACCTGTAATCGCAAACAACTGTTGTTTACTTAACAGTGCGTTGAGATTCAGATCACGAACAAAAACATATCATGTCATTAAACAAAAGTGATAACGTATCTAACTTTTCACTTATTGCTACGAAATTTAATTTACAAGTGTTACTGTGTCATCTCTCATGACGTGTATTCTAATATTTGTATTGATTTGCACCTTGCCTCAATGCCCGAAGGAGAAATAGGTGACTTGTACCTATTGTGGGTAGGTAATAACTGTACTGTGGAATGATTTGACGACCTGCCACACAGCTATGCTGTTGTGGTTGCATAGCGTCAGGTGCAACCTCCACTTTGTAATTCAGGGGTGATCCACTTTTTTGCTGTCAAGGGTACTCGCTCGGGTAATCACCCCTCCCTGGGCCTGGCCTTTACCAGGGGTTACGTACGTGCCCTACTTGTCTGCCCAGGGCGGGGAATTACGCGGACCCCGTCACCTGCTACGCATGATAATGCGTGGGTCGGCCTTCAGACACGCACAGGGAGGGAAGAAGAAGAATAGAGGAAGTGAAGAGAAAGAAGTGTCTCAAACGCCGAAGCGGAGACTAATGAGGAGGAGAGGAAAGCTAGGAGAGTACAGCAAGGAGAGAAAGACAGAAGCAAAGGTTAGGAAAGGAAGACACCAAGGAAAAAGAGAAACTAGGACAAGAAACCACCTTCATTCACGAAGGACGCCTGTCTCCGGGCGAAGGCGTGAACCGGGAGGGAAAGTGAAGCAGCCTGGGGCGGAAGAAAGGCTGCTCCGGCTCGGGGCCCCGTGCGCGCCACACACGTACCCACAAAAGAGCTGTGGGGCCCCCTGGGGGGGCCAGGCTGTTTCGGCATTATGGACCGTGCCCCAATGACTGGCTACCCAGTCAACTACGCACGCGCAGCCTACTCTGCATGACGTCTCACGAGAGTGCCGCGGCTTTCTCTCTAGGTGTTGTGGACTGTGCTCCATCAGCCACCCAGTGAGTTACGCGATCGCGATCTACCCTGCGTGACGTGACGTTGCACGGCAGTGTGGCCGAGGGGACTGCAGCGCGTTAGTCACGGTCTGCACGGCCACTACGGTCGGGGGTTCGAATCCCCCTCGGGCATGGATATTTGTGCCGTCCTCAGTCTTAGGTAGTTCGTAAGTATTTTGTAAGCTTAGTAGTTAAGTCCCTTAAGCTATACAAACATTTGAATTTTTTTTTAATTCATTGTTACGTTATTTCACGGCATGTTCACGAAATAGAACACACATTTTAGAGAGCATTGTTACATATCCACAATTCTAAACATTAAAGAACATAGCACTATTTAATTAATAAGAGTGCCCGAAACCCTTTTAGGAAAAAAGATTATCGGGTAGTGGCGGGTTCCGAACCACTGACCATGTGCAATACAACCCAATGCGCTCCCCACTACATTACAGCTAACAATAAAAAAATGCGTCCTTTAATCTAGTACTATTGATGGCAGTTAACTAATGATATGGTATTTTAGACACTCGATTATTATTTATGGTTCGAAGAACGACGTATATTTGTTAATTCTTCAGTGCGCCATTGCTTTGAAATGACAACGTGCCAGTTATAATAAGAAAAATATCAAATACGCAACACAAGATGGCGTATGCCAGAGAGAGTTCTGGCCAAGGAACGTCAGTGAAATCTCCGAACGGCTGGTTTTCGTTAATTCAATGGAGGGTGTCAAATTTCCGTTATTTTTGCAAATATCTCTAAAACGATGCGAGATATGGAAAAAAACATGAGAAAAGTTGTAGTGAAATGTCCTCTACAAAATCATGCATTCAATTTTAATGTCAGATGAACGGTTAAGGCGTTATCTTCATTTAAATTTCGAGCTGTCAAAAGACGATAGCAAAGGCTCACTTTTAGTATTACTACTGTTACCTGAAGTGGGCCAAAACTGTCTGTTGCAGTATTTCAAACAGGTAAAGATGCCATGGAAACACACACACACACACACACACACACACACACACACACACACACACACACACACACACACTGCAAATTAGGAAGATCTTCAGTTATATTGACAAGTGATACGTCAGTTAAAGGGTCATTTATATGAGGATTCTTTGTACACAATTCCTTTGCTATCTATCGTTTTAAGAAGTTCTTACTGTACGATTTTATGAAGTGATGGGTGAAGATGGAGAGCAGTGCAGACACACGACGATGAGACGTGTTCGGGAAATTTAACGGCAGATATGAGGCAAAAACTGCCTGCCTGCCCGCCCTTGTTGATGGCTTACACGTGGACGGAAAATCGGTACTTATAGTTCCAACGCTGCATGTAATTAATTATTGTAAAATTTGATATGGACAGTCGTGTAAACGTTTTGGAAATTCTGAACAAAAATAAAGGAATAAAAAATACCACTAGTGGGACAGGGATGATTTCAAAAATACAAACACACTTGTGTTACTTACGTTATTTTCCTAATTTCAGCGCAAGCGTCACCCTCATATTTATATTCAGCCGGCCGCGGTGGCCGAGGGGACTGAGGCGACTGAGGCGCTCCAATCACGGTCTGCACGGCCACTACGGTCGGGGGTTCGAATCCCCCCTCGGGCATGGATATTTGTGCCGTCTTTAGTATAAGCTAGTTCATAAGTAGTTTATAAGCTTAGGGACTGATGACCCCGTAGTTATGTCCCAGAAGTTCTACAAACATTTGAACATTTGATTTATATTCAGTCAAAATACATAGCCAAGGCAATATTCCGTATGCACTTTTCCTTCATTCCTTTTTTTCATAAAATTGATCTTTTATAACATATATTGCAATCTTAAATGTACAGTAAAATGCATTATCGAAGGTTAAGTTTGACAGCTAACATAAAACTTCTAATAGATACATAAAAGTATTGCTTGGATACAGCTTACGTTAGTTTGCGCTTAAAAAAACTGGAAGGCGTCCAGAACGAATACAACTTAATGTGCCTGCCTCAGCGTGTGAAACGTGGAACGGGGCAAAGCGCATGCCCAGGTGTGTGAGTTTGAAGGTAGACGCTGGCAGTCTACTGTAGGTACGGGGCGCATCTGACCGGCACAGGTGGCTAACCTGTTGGCTAACCGCACATCTGATTAAAGCGATGGCTGCCGTGTGGCCGCCGCCGGCCACGCGAGGCGGCTCTGAAGAACAGCGTCACAGAATAAGGAGTATACAGAAAGGAAACTCCCGCTGCAGTCTGTCGTCCAAAATTTAGTGCGCATGCGCGGAACAGCCATCTTGAAAAGCAGTAAACGCGTGGTCACTCCCTACTCTAGCGTCGTAATGCACCGTCTTTTTAATTGTGTATTTTAGCTGCCTGAATCGCATAGAAAAATGTTCAAATGTTTGTTAAGCTTATGGGACTTAACTACGGGGTCATCAGTCCCTAAACTTACAAACTACTTATGAACTACTTACAAACTAGGACGGCACAAATATCCATGCCCGAGGGGGGATTCGAACCCCCGACCGTAGTGGCCGTGCTGACCGTGACTGGAGCGCCTCAGTCACCTCGGCCACCGCGGCCGGCAAATCGCATAGAAGTAATGAAGTATTTGGTGTAGTGAAAAGAAAGAACTGTGTGTCAGTAGTTCGAGCTGTCCGTTTTTATTACGAGCAGCAATAAAAGAAAACGCGGACGATGGTGTTCAGCACCTAATTGCCGCAATAATTCGAATACAAATAAGGATATAAGTTTCTTCACCTTCCCAAAACGTCGCTATATGTGCAGTGAAAGTTAAATGTTATCAGTTTCGAATGAGAGCAATGTGTGCATAATTATTAAAAGTAGCCTTGCTTCCCACCCCTATGAACCACAGACATTGCCGAGGTGGGGTGGCTTGCGTGCCTCAACGATGCAGATAGCCGTACCGTAGGTACAACCACAGCGGAGGGGTATCTGTGGAGAGGCCAGACAAACATGTGGTTCCTGAAGAGGGGCAGCAGCCTTTTCAGTAGTTACAGGGGCAACAGTCTGGATGATTGACTGAGCTGGCCTTGTAACACCAGCTAATGCGGCTTTGCCACACAGTTACTGCGAACGGCTGAAAGCAAGGGGAAACTACAGCCGTTACTTTTCCCGAGGACATGCAGCTCTACGGTATGAACATATGATGATGGCATCCTCTCGAGTAAAATATTCCGGAGGTAAAATAGTCCCCCATTCGGATCTCCGGGCGGGGACTACTCAGGAGGATGTGATCATCAGGAAAGACAATACTGGCATTCTACGGGTCGGAGCGTGGAATGTTAGATCCCTTAATCGAGTAGGAAAATTAGAAAATTTAAAAAGGGAAATGGATAGGTTGAAGTTAGATATAGTGGGGATTAGTGAAGTTCGGTGGCAGGATGAACAGGATTTCTGGTCTGGTGACTACAGGATTATAAATACAAAATCAGTTGGGGGTATCACAGGAGTAGGACTAATAATGAATAAGAAAATAGGAATGCGGGTAAACTACTATGAGCAGCACAGTGATCGCATTATCATTGTAAAGAGATACGAAGCCAACACCGACAACAGTAGTACAGGTTTATATGCCAACTAGCTCTGCCGATGAGGAGATCGAAGAAATATATGAGGAGCTAAAGGAAATTATTCAGACAGTTAAGGGAGAGGAAAACTTAATTGTGATGGGAGACTGGAATTCGGTAGTAGGAAAAGGAAGAGAAGGAACAATAGTAGGTGAATATGGACTGGGCAGGAGGAATGAAAGAGGAAGTCGCCTGGTAGAATTTTGCACGGAACATGATTTAATCGTAACACACCTGGTTTAGGAATCACAAAAGAAGGTTGTATACATGGAAGAGACCAGGAGACACCGGAAGGTATCAGATAGATTCCGGAACCAGGTTATAAACTGCAAGACGTACCCAGGGGCAGATATAGACTGACCATAACTTGTTAGTCATGAACTGTAGGCTGAAACTGAAAAAACTGCGGAAAGGTAGGAAAATAAGGAGATGGGACTTAGATAAATTGAAGGAAAGTGAAGTTCTGGAGAATTTCAGAGGGAGATTTATGCAACAATTGACAGAAACAGGGGGAAATAAAACAGTAGAAGAGGAATGGGTAGCATTGAGAGATGAAATAGTGAAGGCAGCAGAGGACAAAATAGGTAGGAAGGCAAGACCAACAAAAAATCCTTGGATATCACAGGAAATAAATTTAATAGATGAAAGGAGAAAATATAAAAATGCAGTAAATGAAACAGGCAAAATGGAGTACAGACGACTAAGAAATGAGATTGACAGGAAGTGCAAAATGGCTAAGCAGGAGTGGCTAGAAGGCAAATGCAAGGATGTAGAAGAATGTATAAACAGGGGAAAAATAGATACAGCCTACAGGAAAATAAAAGAAACTTTTGGAGATAAGAGAAAGATCTATGAATATCAAAGACACTGATGGAAAACCAGTTCTCAGCAAAGAAGGTAAAGCTGAAAGGTGGAAAGAATACATAGAACAGCTCTTCAAAGGAAATGAAGTTAGAGGCAATGTTGTAGGAAGGGAAGAGGAAGTAGATCAAGATGAAATAGGAGATGCTATACTGAGAGAGGAATTTGACAGAGCCTTGAAAGACCTAGGTCGGAACAAGGCCCCAGGAGTAGATGACATACCCTCAGAGCTACCAAAGTCTCTGGGAGAGCCAGCCATGACAAGACTATTTGAACTGGTGTGTAGGATGTATGAGACAGGCGAAATACCCTCAGACTTCAAGAAAAATGTAATAATCCCCATTCCAAAGAAATCAGGCGCAGACAGGTGTGAAAATTACAGAACCACCAGTTTGATAAGTCATGGTTGCAAAATTTCAACACGAATTATCTACAGGAGAATTGAAAAGCTGGTAGATGCTGACCTCGGTGAAGATCAGTTTGGATTCAGGAGGAACATAGGAACCCGGGAGGCAATACCCACTTTACGTCTTATCCTAGAAGATAGATTAAGGAAAGGCAAACCTACATTTTTAGCTTTTGTAGATTTGGAGAAAGCATTTGACAATGTTGACTGGAATACACTCTTTCAAATTCTGAAGTCGGCAGGGGTAAAATATAGGGAAAGGAGAGTTATTTATAACTTGTACAAAAGCCAGACCGCAGTTATTAGACTCGAAGGGCATGAAAGGGAAGCATCAGTTGGGAAGGGAGTAAGACAGGGTTGTAGCCTTTCTCCGATGTTATTCAATTTGTACATCGAGCAGGCGGTGAAGGAAAGCAAGGAAAAATTTGGAATAGAGATTAAAGTACAGGGGGAAGAAATAAAAACATTGCGTTTTGCTGATGACATTGTAATTCTGTCAGAGACAGCAAAGGACCTGGAAGAGCAGTTGAATGGAATGGACAGTGTGTTGAAGAAAGCGTATAAAATGAACATTAACAAGAGCAAAACAAAAATAATGGAATGCGGTCTTAGAAAATCGGGTGATGCTGAAGGAATTAGATTAGGTAACGAAACACTGAAGGTGGTAGGTGAGTTTTGTTACTTGGGTAGTAAAATAACATGTGATGGTCGCAGTACAGAGGATATAAAATGCAGAATGGCAATGGGTAGAAAAGCATTTTTGAAAAAGAGAAATTTGCTAACATCAAATATTAATTTAAGTGTAAGGAAGTCTTTTCTGAAGGCATTTGTGTGGAGTGTTGCCTTGTACGGGAGTGAAACATGGACGATAAGCAGTGCGGACAGGAAGAGGATAGAGGCTTTTGAAATGCGGTGCTACAGAAGAATGCTGAAGATTAGGTGGGTAGATCGCATAGCCAATGAAGAAGTACTGAACAGAATTGGTGAGAAAAGGATTTTTTGGCATACCCTGACTAAAAGAAGGGACCGCTTGGTAGGACTCTTTCTTAGACATCGGGGAATCGTAAATTTAGCATTGGAGGGAAGTGTGTGGGGTAAAAATCGCAGAGGGAGACCAAGAGACACGTATAGTAAGCAGATTCAAGTGGATGTGGGTTGCCGTTCTTATGAGGAGATGAAAAGGCTTGCTCAGAATAGAGTAGGGTGGAGAGCTGCATCGAACCAGTCTCCGGACTGAAGACTGTAACAACAACAGCCTTGCTTCTCTTGACGATAACTCTCGCAGTTGCTGCAACAGTTCAACGGCATCGAAATGTTGAAGTACATTTACATTTTATAAGTTTAACGTTGTAGGGAATAATATAAAATGAATTACAAAGAATAGTGCGTAAGTAGGCAGGTAAAATTTTACTTACGGCATTGGACGCGTAGCGAATGCTCTTCGGATACTCAAACAAATTGATTAAGGGGAATAATTATTTTATGCTGTTCCTGCTCTGTGGTTGACAGATTCCTCTATATGCCCTTCTCCGATCAGTAAATTAATGCTACTCCTAAAGCAAACAACTTTTATACATGCCCAGACGTCATTACTTTTGTGTAATCACGTTGAACTGCTAAGTCTCAATATTTTGTGCGAATTTATTCGTGTCAAAACCTGGCAGTTGTAAAGTCACTTTCTTATTTATAACTAATTTCCCCACACAACTTCGCGTTATTTGGAATTTTTCTAGAGATAAGCACCAAATAAAACGATCATCGACTCCACTGTACATTTTCGTAGTTGTATTAAAATTTAGGGCTTTTTTTTTTCGTTGGATTACAATTAGGTGCAAGAAGATGGCGCAAAATAGATGAACGCCGTTTCCTTTCGTAAAAGTCGGTGAGATTAGTTGCAGTTCGTAAAAAGTCCATTTCCAGCGAAAGTACTAAGTGGCTTTAGTTCCGCGTTTACTGCTTTTCAATATGGCGTCGAGCGCAACTCTTGGTAACATACAGATCAAAGGCGCCGCCTCCAGCTTTCCCTTCTGTATACTCCCTATTCTGTGACAGCGTCTAGGTAAAAGGCCTCACAACAAGTGAGTGTCTCGTCACACCGACAGGCTCACTAGCTGGCTGCTGGGGCACAGCCCACTGCCGTCCAGTGAGCTTGCGATGGCAGAGTATCGGTGTGACGTGACACGGAATTTGTGTGTGGCCTTTTACAGATGACGCACCCCCCGTCCCCCCTGGACCCTGAGCTGAAGCTTGCATTTAGCTTGTAGCGCATCGGCAGTTAGAACAAGATTCGCCTCTTTCTCCCAGTGCCCCCACCTTAAGACCTATAGCTTACAGTTTCTAAAAGAAACAAGGGGTTAAGGCGTCACAGATGGAACACGAAATTAAGTATCACTTTAACACGTTCGCTGCCGTTTACGCTCTGGCGCGATGATGCTAGGTGCCACTTCACGCTCTGGCGCGTTATCGTATTTTGACAGTATCTTTTTATAGTTTTGAGCCACTGAATGTCTTGTTTTTGGTTTGTTTTTTGATATGGTTTTTTACTTGCATTTGTAATTTTGTGAAAACAAATGAATATAAACAGTACATACAAGATAGTTCATAAAACATATGCTTATTTCTATATCATCAGCAATATAAGTATGAATAATATCAAAACTAAGTAGTATTTTTATAAACTGGTAACTAATCTACATAAAATTAAAATAATCAAAAGCTTGCTCGCTTTTTTACATAAGATTCCAATAAATCTATCATGACATCATGATAAGCGTGTGTGGCTCGTAGCCGGTAATGCAAACGCGGAACTCTGGAACCACGTACGTGTGCATATCACTTATACTCTTCCCTGAGTGCCTACCGGAGTGTACAACTTTATTATACGATGCCAGTTTACAACAACCCAAAATAGGATGCTAGGTTGCAGCACGCACCCAGCGTGAGCGGCACCTGACTCAAGTAACGTTTACACGCGCCAGAGCGTGTAAATGTTTGAGTAATAGAAAACCGGAACGTATATATACAAAATATTAATATTTTTAAGGGACTTATTAAGCGGGTGCAACCACGCTTTCTACCTCTTTTTATTATCGTAACAATAACAATCTGAGCCGGCCGCGGTAGTCGAGGGGACTGCGGCGCTTCAGTCACGGTCTGCACGGCCACTACGGTCGGCGGGTTCGAATCCCCTTCGTACATGGATATTTGTGCCGTCCTTAGTTGTAGTTCATAAGTAGTTTGTAAGTTTAGGGACTGATGACCCCGTAGTTAAGTCCCATAAGCTTAACATACATTTGAACATTTGAAAAATGGCAGGTATAAATAAATACCCGGGCAACGCTGGGTTTTCAGCTACTCTTAAATAAAAGCGCACTTCCTTCAAGGTTCAACGTTGTTATAGGAAAGACGAAAGAAAAACAGAATATGAAAACTAAAGGGAAGTTAATATCACTACCAGCTAGAAACCGGGTGCTTGCCAGACACCACGTACAAGAGGCACGTCCTTGCGTTTCAACATTGGTTAAACTGGGTGGTGCTGGAACTTATTTGTTCACGTGATAGTGCGGCATCAGGTGATGAGCGCGCGGCTGTCGGACTGAGCGGGGGAAGAGGGGAACAGAAGGCAGCTGCTAGCGACGTTTCAATGGAGGATTGAGAGTGCGGAGGGGCGGGTAACGGTGCTGGCTCTGGCAGCTGCAAGGCGAGGGAACATGTACGCTCGGGAACTGCCAGGCGGCGTAAACACAGGCCGCGTGTTTTGCGCCAGGTGCCACATATAACTACATAATGATAAATAGGTAGAATTCATCAGGCATCGCAACATCTATGTTGGACACTGGGGCAGTAAAACCGTTCCATTTACTTACAACATATAGTTCAGTCACACATGAAACTCACACCAATAAAACATGTTAAATCAATAGCTACTTACAGATTAGTCCACAAGAAATATTGGCGCTCTATTAATGGAGGACGAGCTGTTCCCTGGAATTACTGGATATTTATCCTACTAACTTCCAGACAGGTAGCCTAAGAAACAGCTGACAGATCCTTGTCATAGGTTAACACAGCTATAGTAAATTTCAGGATTACTACAGTTAGTGCTATCCAATACTAGATTGAATTACCCACTTACATAAGCAAGTGCACCTCTGTGGTGGCTAATACAAAATTTGTAACCTTATTGGTACGAATGTTCTCAAGAGGAACGCGACCAGACGTACAGTAAGACGATATAAAAATCAGGGAAGCAATCAAACTGAACATGTTGTGCTCTTCAGTACGGGGACTGGCTTGATGCAGCTCTCCACCCTATTCTATCCTGCGCAAGCCTCGTCATCTCATAAGAACGACAACCTACTGTCGTTCATCTCTTGGTCTCCCTCTGCGACATTTACCCCACACACTTCCCTCCAACGCTAAATTCACGATTCCTTGATGTGTAAGTGCTATATTTCGCTTCAGGAGATAACTGAAAGACACTGTCTTATACAGAAATTGTGTTTATTGGCAAGACAAAGTATTAATCTTCTGGAAACAAAGTAACAAACTTCTGAAACTAAGGCAAAAACAACAAATATCAACTAAAGGTTTCTTCTTCACCAACTAGGTACAAGCCAGGGAGATAACCACAGCTTTGAGAGAACGGCAAGGGAGACGGTGCCGGACGACGTATTCCGTTAAAAAGTTCAGATGTTTGTAGCACTTATGGGACTTAACTACGGGGTCATCAGTCCCTAAGCTTACAAACTACTTATGAACTAGCTAACACTAAGGACGGCACAAATATCCATGCCCGAAGGGGGGGGGGATTCGAACCCCCGCGACCGTAGTGGCAGTGTAGACCGTGACTGGAGCGCCTCAGTCCCCTCGGCCACCGCGGCCGGCTATTCCGTTGCATTGTAGTTCTGGAGGCGGGGCGTCGCTGGCAGGGACTCTATCCCCGGAGACGTCGGTCGCGATCCCTCAGCTATGGTTCTCGTAGGCGGTCGGCACACGGTGTTGCACTACGCCCCCCTAAATAGTCGGCGCGCAGTGATTCGTGGCAGTCTCGAGCTGGTCTCACGTGACTGCGGAGGAAAATAGTTCCGGTTTAGTGCGCTCGCTGGCGGTGTTCGTAGCGTCCTCTTGTGACTGACTGTGGGACGCCTTACTGGTATGCATCCATGGGCTTGTACTCTGCATTGCGAGTTGTCCGCTCGACAGGCGAACCACAGGTACATGACATTAAGAATATGTCCTACCAATCGATCCCTTCTTTTAGCCAAGATATGTCAGAAATTCCTTTTCTCCCCATTCCTGGTCAGTGCCTCAATTACGCGATCCACCCACCTAAGCTTCAGTATTCTTCTGTAGCACCACATTTCAAAAGCCTCTACCCTCTTCCTGTCTAAACCATTTATGGTCGAAGTTTCACTTCCGTACAAGGCAACACTCCACACAAATGTCTTCATAAAAGACTTCCTCACACTTACATTAGTATCCTAAGTTTGCAAATTTCCCAGCTTAAAAAACGCTTTTCTTCCCATTGCCATCTGCGTTTTATATACTCTGTACTGCGACCGTCATATGTCGTTTTACTACCCAGGTAACAAAACACATCTACCACCTTTGTTTCGTTACATAATCTAATTCCTTCAGCCTCACCTGATTTTCTAAGACTGCACTCCATTCCCCTTGTTTTGCTTTCTTTAATGTTCATCTTATACGCAATTATGAATAGCAGTGATTTTCCGTCTTTGCAACTACAATAAAAATGCGATTTTTCACACCAGACGCGTTTCGTTTTATTGAATGTAAAACATCTTCAGTGGTCTGTAATAGAAATCTACAGTTGGTTTTGTGTTTAGATCGAAAACAGTTCTTAAATGGACCCTGAAAAGTAGGCCTAATGTTTGGTACCTACGGAAATTTTCTTTTCGCTTTACATCATGGAATGCCGGTCTGTTTAATTCAATACCGCCGGTTCTTCATGCTGTATCGGTTTCTCACTACTTTAACTGTTCATAGTTGTTTTCCACGGATCAGAAGTGTTTGTTTTTACTGATTCTGCTCAGTGTGTTATTGGAGTGTTGCCAAAATGTAGTTCTTTCTCTATGTTTTTATAGTAAATTATGTTCCGGTGCATTTAGTTTTGATGTAAGCGGATTGGAATAGTGGCAGAACAATACATGTATATATTTAATGGGAACGTTAATAATAATAATATTTAATTTTGTTACTATTATATTATAATTATTATTGGTGGGGGTTGAGTAGTAGGGAAAGATGACTGACTGGTGGTTGGATGTGGTAAGGTGTGATGTGAAGTTAGATGGAAGACAAAGTGATGGATATGAGGTGTGGTGCAGTAATATTAAACTCCTGGGTGGTGGTAATGCAAGTAGTGTGCGTATGTATGTATGTATGTGTGTATGTATGTATGTGTGGGGGGGGGTTGTGTTTTTTGGTGAATCTGGTATGTGATGTAGGGTAACAGTGAGGGGAACGAGGTTGAGTGTTAGCAGGGAGCGAGAAAGTTTGGGAGTTTTATATCAATGTGTGTGACGCGTTCGGAGAGAGTCTTGTTTAGCGGAGAGGTGGCGATGTGATTTTATTTGACCTTAGCTGTGGAGTGTTGGTAGTGGTATCTGGAATGATATGTGGAAGTAGTCTGAGATAGTTATGGGCATGATGGGGAATGTTTTGTGAGATTTTTCAATTATTTTATACAATGTTTGGTTTCCAATATTGGTCATTTAGTAATTGTGTGATAGTGCTTTGTGTATGTGGAAGTTTTCTTGGAAGGGGAGTAGGTGTGTCTACTAGTCTGTATGATTTCCATTTCTTTTCTATAGTGCTGGGCCTATGGTGTTCTTGTTTCAGGTGGTCGGCAAATGTTGAATGGTTTGTGCCATACTTCCAGGCTCTGATGTGCTCTTTGTATCTAGTATCAAATGTTCTGCCAGTCATCCCAATATATAATCTCACAGTCTCTGCATTTGAGCTGAGAAATACCAGATTGTTGGTACTTGTCTCTTTTTGGTTTTAGTTTGGGGTGTGTATTTGAATTGGGTTGCTTGTTTTGTAGGCAATGTTTATGCCTTGTTTCTTGAATATATTACCTATGTTGTATGTGAATTTGTGGTGGTAGGTCAGTGTATGCCATTTGTTATTGTGTGTGCTGTTTGTGTCAATGTGGTTTGTGTTGGTTATGATGGAAGCGAAAATAGCAGGATTGTTTAATTTTTGCGCTATCTGAAGGTGGATTTCGTATAGCTTTTCACTAAGTGTGTTTTTTCTCGTACAATGATTTTAACTCGTGCTTTAGCCATGAATTTTGGGCAGCTTGTCTGGCTGCTTTTGCTGTTTTCGAACTGTTTTTGATCTTTACATTGATGTATTTTGGTACAAGATTATTACGTCTACAAAGGTTATTAAATCAGTTTCTACAGTTTTATGAAGATTAAGATGCATCTTTATAAACTCGTAGTAGAGGCCAATTGGAAATGCATTACAAGGCGGCGAAAAATTCTTCGTTTGTGTGGCCATAATGGCCGCTGCCATTCATAATTATGAAAGCAACTACGGACATTATGGCCACACAAACTAAGAATCTTATACGCAACTTTCAACATACTGTGCGTTTCGTTAAACTGCTCTTCCACGTCCTTTGCTGTGTCTGACAGAATTACAATGTCATCGGCAAAACTAAATGTTTCAATTTCCTCACTCTGAACTAAAATTCCTTCTCCTTGCTTTCTTTATATCTTGCGCAATTGTACAAATTGAATAACACTGGAGAAAGGTCATAAAATAAATGAAGATCTGCAAATCAAATGACTGGGAACTTCGTATGGGCTAGGCACGTTTCTCCCTGAAAGCACTTCGGCAGTTAAATTACATGGAAATAAAATACGATTGGGTGGCATAGCGGATATCTCGGGCAGGTTATAAACTGGATTTTATTTCTGCTTTACTACGTCCCTGTGGGTAGCTTTAGGCCTGGTGGAAGAGTAAGGCTTATTAGTCGTCCATCGTAAGACTGAGGCGATCAAAATGTATTATAAAGATGCGAGATGCGATCGTTCAATTGAAGCTTCGCGTGACACACATGACGCGTGCAAGGCGACAGGGACCTTCATGGGTAGGAGGGTGAACCTTTCGTTGTAACCCTTCTGTATAAGTGGATATCGTAATGCAAACCACCTAGTAGGTAGGAGGCAGGCCAGTCTCTCTGCTGCGTTTTCTGCCTATTTAATTGTGGCTTTACCGCTAAGGAAATGTTAAAGTGAACGACAGAAAAGATAGATGAAACATTACCAGAAATATAAGGGACACTGGCTTCCACCTTTGCGAACTGCGCTTTGCAATGGAGCTTGTAATCTAACGAACAATAACTTCTACCCGCGAGGCTGGGGTGTCTAACCTGTGCCTGAGGTTAGACTTCTTTAAAGCTAAACTGGTTAATATCTTCTTGACTGGATTTAATTACAACATTTAAAATGCCTACAATGGCAGGTGTCTGCTGAGACCTGGTTTGAGGCTTATTGCCTTCATAAAAGTAATAATGAACTATCGAAAGAATAACTGAATAAAATGGTTGCTTTTTATACCATTGGCGTTAGGCAAGACGAGTCGAAACGGCGGCGATGGCATAGAGACATAGGGATGGGATATGAGCCCGCTCGCGAAACACACGACGCTGAAGCCGTCCTCTCACGGGACGTGGAAACCCACGCGGAGGAGGAAGTGTTGATGCCGCAGCGTTCTCTGCCCTGCGAATCTTGGAATGAAGGATCTAGCGTGTTAGATTTTTGCTTCGTGTAGTGGAACGTGACTTATAAGAAGCGACCTGGTTTTCACGTGAAAAGCAGAACATTTGAATCTCCATATTGCAAACGGAACTCCGTATTATTTCGTTGTAGCGTACGATATAGAAAATATTTTTGAAAGCATCAGAAAATTTAAGAAATTTTGAAAAGGCGTCATTTTAGATAGCATTTTCATAGCTTTAAACTTTCTCGTATTTGACATGTGTCAGTGTTATAATTTGTACAATTTGACAGAATATCGTTCCTTTGTTGCGATATAACGCATTCTATCAAAGAAACGTCTTTGCGATACTATGTCATACATAAATATTACAACATGTTTTGTAGTATAGCTTAATTTCATAACCATCTGCCTGAGAGTAGGAAGAGCGTAGATGGTAGCGTTGCGGACTGTCCTGTAGACATAATCGGCGGAACAAGTGAGAGTCTGTATTCCGAAATATTTTAATTTTTTGTTTCCTTAACGTTCTGGTTCTTTCTTATAATGCAAGTATAATATCCGACATTCATTGTTATTTCTTTTTAAGACGACTTATTACCGTAGTGGTTAGCGTCACGAGCTGCAGAGGAGAAGAAATGTAAGTAACAGGTTTACATCTACACTCCCCCAGATATTTTTAAGTATTTGGTGTAATCACGGTTACCTTAATACAGTTATAATATTCGATATTCGACGTTATTTATTAGAAACATGAATAAACTATGTCCACGAGAGAATTTGTTAAGTTTTTCGTTCTAGGCCACTCGGTTTTCCCCACGGTGTTTGAATTAAGTTGCAATTCGGTACAGTGTTGGAATAGTTCAGTTTCACAGTACAAAGTGAACATGGCCAGCGCGTGTTTACGGAAGCAGTTGCAGTGTATGAGGAACAGTGTTTACGTACAATGCTAAAAGCAAACATTATTGCTACCTTCCTATCTGTTCTCGCCAATACCACTTGGGCAATACATAACTCAGGGTAGTAAAAGTTTATGGCTCGTTGTCTCTGTACATAGGGGGTGAGTTATGTATGCTATGCCCTAAACAGCTAGCCAATATGTTTACAAAAGATCACTAATCTTTAGTTTAGCCAGGCTATCAATGTGCACATGATGACGTGAAAATATATTTAACAAACAAATTAAACCTTTGAATGACCAACAAAATGGATTCTAAGATAAAGAAGTGATTCACTCACGAAATAATTCTTCATAAATGGAGTTTATTACTCTTATTAGACATGAAACGGGGAGTTGGTCCTACTTTATAAATCGGTAAATAACTGAATATTTCTCCTACTACTGTTCACGATAGGCACAATAAGTAACACGCACTCGAGAGTAAAAGTTCCAAATTATCACTCGTAAATTAGTGTAGTTCATCTAACACTGCAGTTCCAAATTAATCCGTGATTAAAGTATGTTATAAAACACAGTTTTTTAATCACACGAGTACACGATTGCTGAATTATCACAGTTCCACAGCCCTACTACCGTGCATAGTTTATCACTTTTCAAGCAGAGCCTAAGTTCTGCAGTCACAGTCCCGTAAATTTTCTACGTCCACACATGCGTATGTCTTCAAATCAAGTTCGTAACGCGGCTTCACACGGCCCAGCGTCACAACCTTTCACCATCACGTCCAAGTTACGAGTCCCTTCCCAGCGATCGAAAGCGTGCTCTTCTGCTGCCAAAATGGTATCCTTCCGTGCATCCTAACACCTCATCTTTAAAATATGATTTCCCTTCCAAAATATTATACATTTGAATATCACAGAATTAAATGCTTTGACCACCTTCCTACAAATGATGTTTACATTTAACAAATATATATTTAACAATACTAATAATCGGTTGAGAGAAGCTCTTTGCTCAAATAGCCATTAAGCGTGGCGTCTCACTGTTCAAAGACTGTCGCCGTCGAAATATAGTTATATAATTAATATTTATCATGGCTTTTTATATTAATATATTCAGTTCTAGTCCACAAATACTTATAATTTTTTATATATAAATTATCTGCTGCATATCTACTATTTTTAGTTGGCCATGACATATTTAAGTGGCAGTCTACAACATAAAATGAACGTTACTAAGAATATTAAATATAATAACGCTTTGCTGGGTTCATGTTTTGTGTTTCTATGGTGGAATCTATGTTCTGGTACAAGAATATTATTACCTCAACGAAAACCACAATAAGAGAGTAAAACAAAGTTTATTGAAAGAATACGGAAATAACGTGGTGCGTGTTTCAAGATAGCGTGATGCAATGCTACCCATTTGCTTCTTAATCTGTTACTGATTAACACTACGTATTAATAATTGTAAAAATTAGTCTTATTTTTATTTTTATTATTATAGTATTGAAATTTATCGGCTTTTTTCTGTAAGGGATATTGAAATTGTAATTACGGCCTTTGATTCACACAAGCCTCCTGAGTCCATTCATATAATTATATTTGCCGTGTGGTTATTCCCTGATTTTATATGAATTTTTAGAATAATGTGTGCGGCTATATTGTATTTCACTTGTAATCTGGGTTAGCCGCCCTGTTTCAGAGCACATTAGAGGAACCCTGACTACCTGTGTATCCCATTAACTAGGTCCAAACTTATTTGACAGGCTGGGGAACCCAAAATCCTGGCAAAACCCGCCTTTCACATGGAAACAATCAGCATCCCCCTGTATCTGTAATATCACAATTATCACAACGGACATTGTCGAGTTGAGACGTTGTCCTGCGTGTACAACAAGTAAAATGTATTGGTCAGAACGTATTAGCTCAGAATATGCAGAATATCTACAATTTTGGAGCTGGTTCAAATTATTTATTTTACCGTCGACATTTTTTTAAGAATTTCTGCCAAAAGTGATTTGATCTTAAAGTTCTTTATTCTCAACAGCTTTCAGATAAATGTACCGTCTTTGTGCTCCTTGAAGAAAAAAAATACAATTTCTGTAAGAGTATTGCATGCCAAATGCAAGCATAAGGAAGCATTTCGGTTTGTTTTTTCGACGATCGCTAACAGAGATACCGTGTAAATTTCCGCACATACATCTTTGTAAACAATGATCTAGGGCTGTAGGAGCCAGCCCACAAAGAGCGCTGGAGAGCGCTGCGGTCGCAAAGCAAATCACGATGAGCAGCACGTTCCGTGGTCGTTTCAGAACGTGCTGTAGCTAGGTAGAAGGCACGTCCGACCTACGCCTCGTTGGGACAACACGTCACGTGTGATGAAGGCTGAAGGCTTATTCTCGAGAAATTATCGAGTACTCTCGAGAAGTTGTCGACAGTGCCGTGCTCTCTGGAGGCTGAGCGGAACTACTCTACAAGGAAGCAATGCGACAGTGCAGTCGTAATCGTTGTCTTCCGTACGTGATAGGCAAGGAAGAAACTTAATTAGTATAGTGTTTGGCAGAAGAGAAAAATCATTGGACTAGTATCAGTTAAAACACGTATCTCACAGGAAACAAACATTATTACAAAAGGGAGTAGTTGCCGAATGTTTTTCAGACCACCTGGAGGAGTGAATTAAAATAATCGAGAAGACAAAAAGTTTACTTTCTTTTTTATGTACATGGTCATTCTTTTAAAACAAAAGTACTAGGGGAATGATTCTCAGAAGACAAAAATTATAGGACTATTATGAGAACGCGTTACCAAAACCGAATATGCATTCCGCAAGTATTCATACTTACACGAGAGAAACATGTCACACACAAAAACTCCTTACATACATTTACTAACTGTATAAAAAAAATTGGCACAGCTTACAATATTAGCCAGCGTTACGTAACTAAGCTTCCGTCCTTATTTCAGCTTAAATCTCTGGTACTGTCTCAACACAGCTACCACAATTTACAACTACAATACTGACTATTTGTTATGTCCTCATTCTGTTCAAAAGTTTGGATAGTGTAAATTTAATGCATGTTATTGGAGCCAAATAAAAAAATTACAGTTTACAGATACTGGCGGGCTGTTTCAGGCCTATCCAACCTTATTACCGAATTTCCTTTTAATTTAGTTTGAATTGATAATCATAATAGCTGGGTAATTTGTCTCACTCAACATAAGACTGAACGTATCTGTTTGTATGCTAGATATATTGTGAAATATTTAAATGTTTTATCATTCCTGTTGTGTTTTCTTCTACACTACGGAGCTGTGAAACAGACGTCTCCATCCTCCGTTAAGTACTGTTAACTCCGTGACTTCAGTCTTCGTGTGTCCAATGCTCATATTTAAATGATAATGGCAGCGAGTCGCAACGCCGTTTGTTGCGAACTTCTAGAGAACGGCCCGAGCACCAGCAGCTCGAGAAATCCTCTGTGCGCCTCACACTCTCAGCCCTATCGCGACGGCAGCGTCGGGAGACGGAGGCGTGGCTTCGTTGCAGGCGGCTGGGGGCGGCGCCCGGAGGCGGCGGCGTTTGGCTCGCGAAACACCGGCGAGGCGAAACCAGCTGGCGGCGGCTACGGGCCATTTCAGGGGTAGACGACTGCAGCGCGCCAGGAAACGCCGCTGTGGAGAACGCGTTGAGGTCTGCAACAGGCGGGCGTGGCCAGTTACCGAGGCATTTCAGTCGGCTATGTGGCCAACAGAGGCGCGCTGTACCCGCAAACGTATACCTACCCGATTTCGTACCAGTTATCCGACCCAGACCAATATATACAGGGTGTTTCACTAAGTGTGTTTGCCTCTGTAACTTATAATAGATGACGGGAAATTTTAATGCGGTAGGTCAACAAGAAATGTTACGCTTTCTGCGGAGCTATGTACATAGTTTATTGTATCATTTTCCAAAGAGTTACAGCACAAAGGTATAATTTTTTAAATGGAAAAATAGTTTTTTCTATCTTGCATTGGAATCGTTGAAACCAGCTGCGTCCAAATCAATTTAAACTACATTCATATCACTGTTAGTTTGGGAGCTACAACCCTTCAAAGTTTCAGGGGCAGATAACACGCTGTACATAATACATGGCTGTGTGGTGGGTGATGGATGTTATGGCGGTGGGAAGTTGATTTACATGAGATGTTCAAATGTGTTTTCATGTTCCTCAATGCATAATGCAATGCACTGTCGAAAGGATCTACGGACGAGATGTAACATCGTCGGTGTGAAGGAGCGACATGCGTCCTCGATGTGCCTTTTTAGATCATCTGGGATTGTGGGCTCAGCGACATAAAGAAGATCCTTTAGATATCCTCACAAAAAGAAATCTACTGGTGTAAAATCGGGCGACCTTCCGGGCCATGAATGAGGACCATGGCGCCCCAACCATCTTCCTGCAAACCTATTGTTTAGTTCTTCCACAACAGCACACGCAGAATGGGCTGGGTGACCATCGTGCTGCATCCACATATGGACTCTTGTGTAGACACACGTTCAAGGAGACCACTCAAACTGCCGGCTATAAGGACGCGATATAACTCCTGTCAGGGTACCTGGGAAGTAGTGTGGACCGATGATTTCATCCGCAAAGGATTCCACACCACACGTTAATAGACCACCTACGTTGACCGTCGACAGGTCCCATCCACCGAGGATTGTCTGCGGCCCAGTAGTGCATGTTCTGGAGATTCACTGCACCATAATTTGTGAACGTGGACTCTTCAGAGAACATAACACTTTGTAAAGACTCCAGCGTGAAATTACGCATGGCCCACTCACAGAATGTCACTCTTGCACGGAAATCGTTCCCATGCAGCTCCTGGGTCAGTGACAGGCGGTACGGGTGAAACCTGTGACCGTGTACTATACGCCACACAGATGTGAGACTGACACCAGCGACTTCAGCAACTGCTCGTAAGCTCACATGATGATCGTGGTGTAGTGCAGCTAAAACAAACCCCTCCGTCTCCTCACTTCTTGCAGGTCTTCGGCTGTTACTGCGGCGCATTACCAAGGTGCCTGTTTCCCGAAGTCGTTGTTCGGCACGTAAGAACGTAATGGCTGCCGGGGCTCTTCGCCAAGGATACATCACGGCATACGCCGTGGCTGCTTCAGTGGCATCGCGTCGGCACTCGCCGAGCATCAGCAACATTTCAACGTACTCGTTGTTCGTGTATGCCATCACCATCCGATGTCAGTAACTGTGGTATATTGAGCCCCGGTTGTTTGTGTGGCTCCAACTGTCGGGTATACGGTCGTGTACGGCGACAGTCGGATGTCTAACAGCGCATCGAGGAAGTTTCTCGCTCCGTGACACCGGCGACGTTACAACTCGGCCGCACCACATTTAGAACGCGCATTGCAATATGCGCAGCGTTTGTGGTATCTGCCCCTGAAACTTTGAAGGATTGTAGCTCCCAAACTAACAGTGATAGGGATGTAGTTTAAATTAATTTGGACACGGCTGGTTTCAACGAATCCAATGCACGATAGAAAAAACTATTGTTCCATTTAAAAAATTATATCTTTGTTCTGTAACTCTGTGGAAAATTATACAATAAACTATGTTCATAGCTCCGCAAAGTGTAACATTTCTTGTGTTGACCTACCGCATTAAAATTTCCAGTCACCTATTATTTTATAAGTTACGGAAGCAAACACACTTAGTGAAACACCCTGTATATATATTGTTTTACTCATTCCATTCCAGTCGCAAGGAAGACTAAATTATTTAGAACGACAAACATTTTCTTCTTTATATTTAAAGAAGTGTGGATGTTTGTGTTTCTATTCCATACAAATCTATAGTTTTGTACCGATCTTCATGGAACTAAGCACACTTGAGCTTCAAAATAAAACAAAGGTCACTGTCTACATTACACTTTGTTTGGTGCATGGCGCAGGTCACTATCTGCAGTTTTATTCTGAGCCGCATTGGATAAGCCGTACGCTTTGGGGCACGCGGCCATTTGCTGTCTGAGATCGAGTCCGCCATCGGACATGGGTATTTGTGTTGCCCTTAGGTTAGTTTACCTTAGTTTAAGCATTTCGTAAGCTACGGACTAATAACCACGCAGTTGAGTCCGATAGATTTACAAACATTTGAACATTTTTAAATTCTGATCGACAAAATTTTGCACAATTTCACTTCCAAACAATAAGATGGCCACGCGCAGCCATTTCTTCTTACTAGAACCCACAGTACAAGTATTTAAACAAAAAATACCCGCTGGTGACGAATAAGCAAGAAAACTCCGCGATCGCTATCAAATGAAGTGAGGCAGACTAATTAAAAAGATTTTCAAATGACGTTAACCCTTTCAGTCCCACGTTTTGAAATCACCTTTGGAAAAATTAAAATTCAGTGTTTTCTGTATTAATACTGTACAGTAAACATCAAAATATGTGTTTAAAAGTTTTTGGTCGAACTATTGATTTTTTTTTATGTCATGTATTTCATGCACAACACGACGTTTGTGTAGCGGTATTTTATTGTTTGTTCAAATGTTTGTAAATCTATCGGACCAAACTGCGTGGTCAGCAGTCCGTAGCTTACAAACTACTTAAACCTAGGTAAACTAACCTAAGGACAAAAACACACACACACACACACACACACACACACACACACACACACACCCCAGGGAGGACTCGAACCTCCACGACGGGCAACCGCGCGCTCCGCAGCAAGTCAGCAAGACGCTTTAGACCGCTCGGCTACACCGCGGCAGGTATTTTATTAATTGGACGTTGTTTATTGATGGTTAACACTGCCAGATCAATAATGCTAGCGTAATTTTCGCCACAGCACCAATGCCAAGACAATTTACTGTTGGAATAAAATAAAAGGAACCACACTCACGCTCACTCTCTCTCTCTCTCTCTCTCTCTCTCTCTCTCTCTCTCTCTCTCTCTCTCTCTCTCTCTCTCCGCCACGTACAGGCGCCAATGCAACAACCTCCAAGATCGACAGAGTAATGCCTCAGAAGTGGCTACACAGCGTACCAAGCCGCAAAATGTCGTACTGGAAGCTTGTTATTCATCAACAAAAATGCAACTTTCAGGATTGATGCAAAAAATACCGTATAAATCAACTTTTAATACGTTGTTGTCCAGGAACAACACTGGCAATGAAAGGGTTAACTCTTCTCACAGGGCACACCTGGCTACCTATCATATTCCTGACAGGCCTTATTCTTAATTACAGTATACTGACCATCGTCTTGTGTAGTGGATCAAATGCTTACTTTTAATAATGATAAAAGTTAATAGAGGCAGTGAGACAGCACAGGGAACTATGACAAAAAATAATGACTACGTGAAGATATCACTCCAGTTCTTGCGTTTTATTACACATATTTGAGTTTTAAATTATCCACACCATATCCTTTCAGTCACAATATGTTCGGAGATTTCAAGTTTTTATTCATTAGTGAGAAATCTGTATCGGAATCTAAATGTTCAAACGTTTAGAGAGCTTATGGGACTTAAGTACTGGGTCATCAGTAGCTAAACGTACACACTACTTATGAACTAGCTTATACTAAAGACTGCACAATCATCCATGCCCGAGGGGGATTCGAACCCCCGACGGGGAACGGCCTCGCACGTCGTAGCATAGCGCCTCAACGCGCTCGGCCGCGGCTCTGAATCCGATTCGGAACTGTACTGTAACAATAAGAACTCTTATCTGCGAATCTGACACGGTCTGTCTTGCGAGCCGTAGGTGAGTAACTAACGTCTGGTATGCGCGCGCCACTCCGCCTGCATCGCACTCTCTCACACGGCCCAGTTTGCATTGGTCCGGCGAAACGCGTGTGGGAGTCGCGAGTCGCGCTGGACTGTCACGACACTACACGAGTGCTATACGCGTCTCAATTTGCGCCTAGCCTAAAGAGGGCCTTACACGTTCAATATTTAGCAATAATATTGAGTCAATATATTGCGCAATAGTGCGAGGCCAAGAACGACAATATTTATTGTTCTCCGTAGCGAACATGTCGGTGCTTCACGACTATGATCTCTCATGTATTGCGATTGCTACGTATTGCAAGAAAAAATGAAAAAGGCGGTGGTGAGTGAAAAATTGGCTTGAAATGCGTTCTACACAGGGACTAATAACCAAACATTAATATGCGGGAGAGCCAGATTATCGAATTTTTTTTAAGGATGACTTAGGAAGTTTTCAACGAATTGGCAAACCTTGTTTCACGTTATATACAAAAAGATACTGCTAATAACTGTGTAAGTATTAAACATAACGAAACTCACCTGAATGCACTAACAGATGATTGCTTTCATCTGTCTTTCCTTTAGAATTTATGACACTTTTCGTTGTCATGTCTGCAAAGCACGAAATCTTCGCGGGAACTTCCGTGTATGCACGACTGTTTACAAATTAAACGAATGGTAGGGTAGTAATGGTGGGTCCCACTTCCCACTATTGCCTTAAAACACACGTTTTGGGGATATCTTTAATGCACCGTTACATTTACCCTGCAGACTTTCGTACTGGGCAAATACAAATACGAAATTCATCAAAAGGGGGCAGATTTGTTACAGTGGAAGCCATAGTTTATTGCACAATACTTCCCTTACGCGATACAATATATAGCGCAAAATATTGCACGACCGTAAATATTTTTAAAGTTCGGCAGTCTCCTTCAATATATTGCGGAAACCGTCAACACTGCTCTCAGAGGGTCAATATTATTGTGCAATACTGAGTATAGAAGGTCTAAGGGCCCTTGGTTGTCCGCAAGTTGAGAAGCAGGTCCATGGCGTGACGCAGGATGAGTGAGTTTCTGTGAGGCACACACTTCCTGCAGCCGCGCACGTTGGAGCGCAGCATGACGTGACGCGGTAAAAGTGCTAGTTGTGGTTCATGCGTAGACGTTGGTAACGTTCATGCGATGAATGACGCAGGTGAAGTCGGCCAATCAGATTCCGCGTTTCATGTGTTGTGAACTTGGCCTTTCTTCACATGCTTTTTCGTTCAGATTTAATAATTTCTTGCAGTGTAAATTCAATTAAGTGTTTCTCTTTCAAGTAATACGATTGACAATTTTTCCAGTGAATTGCAATACGTGAATAATGAACGTTATTAAAATTAGTGTTCGCTTCCTTAAGAAAAAACCAGGTGTTTGTTAATTTGGAAGAATCCGTGTATCTTGAAGTTCCGGTTCTGAACCGGAGATTCGGGCGCTACGCGCCCTCACGTACTATAAAAAAATTCTTGTTTAACCTATACCTAACCATCTGAAGGCTACGCTACAGATCACTTTTTTAAATTAAAGGATGTTTCCGACACTTTCAGACTACTCTCTAACACAGTAGGCTATTGATAACTTCGAAAACAACAGGCCAGCGCAGCCTTAAGGTTAGGTACATAGGTTATTTATTAAATTAAATTTTTGTTAATCTTATGGGACTTAACTACGGGGTCATCAGTCCCTAAACTTACAAACTACTTATCAACTACCTTACACTAAGCACGGCACAAATATCCATGCCCGAGGGAGGATCCGAACCCCCGACCGTACAGACCGTGACTGGAGCGCCTCAGTCCCCTCGGCCACCGCGGCCGGCTACATAGGTTACACAAGAAGTTTTGTCACGTAGTAGCGCCTGAATATCCGGTTCAGAAGCGCTCAGTATGAGTAATTGCGCTCATAAAGGCTGCGAAATCATGCAATCACCATAACTAAAATCACTGGTGAAAATAATTGACTACATAGTACAGCCAGTACGCCCAATCTATTACAGAACGTAAATATAAATCCCACATTTATTGCAATGCAATATGTTGATGTAAAGATCTTTACATCCATTACGCCGATTTGTTTACAAACCATAAAAAGAAAGCTATTTCTTACTGGCTGCGCGAACGCAACTGCTGATTGACTCCGGCACCGTTTCGAACGTCTAAACATTTCAGCCACGTGACGCAGCTACTGTCTGCTGACATCAAGGAATCGTCAACTTAACATTAGAAGGAAGTGTGTGGGGTAAAACTCAGAGGAAGACCGAGGGACGAATACAGTAAGCAGATGAAAAAGGAAGTAGGTTGCTGAAAGTATTCTCAGATGAAGAGACTTGCACAGGACAGGTTAGCGTTGAGAGCTGCATCAAACCAGTCTGCGGACTGAAGACCACAACAACAACAGTACGATGTTTTCGCATTTACGACTTGGCAACACTACGCCCGATGCAGACCTCTGGCGGTCGGCTGCAGCCAATACCGAAACGAGAGACGGACTGTAAACACAGCGAGACGCATGACCAGGGGTGGACAAAACAGGGGCATTAGCTCAATGTCGCCGCATCCGTTTCAAGTGTAAAGCGTTTGTGAGTGATATGGGGGGTGATATTAGAGGCTGGCTAGAAATTTCATCTTAAAGGACCAGCTGCTGAGTAACTGCGTTAAGTATTAAGCTTTCATATTCTATCTCTTTCTCTCTTTCTCGTCTGTATCGCGCAAGTATAAACTCGTTATCTTATCCTACATTTTGAATCCACAAAAGAACTCAGTTCTTAATGTGTATAAAACGGAGCTATTGTGTCCAGAACAATAAATATTGTTATAAAAAATAGCTCCATCTACGGGTGTTGGTCGTTCCTCAATTTATCATATGGTAATTGATTAGAAGGACACACCCTTTTCGAAGTCTCAAAATAAAAAAATAAATAAAAACATCACGACAGAAGCTTACAGATAGTGTTAATGACTTTCACAGAAATGTCATACGAACGAAAGTAAATGATTGTTTTGTTGACAGTTATTTTCGTACACGAAAATGCAGATTTGGACAATTTTCAGAGATTCTATGAATTATTAAAAGAAATGAATTTTGAATATCTGTGGGCCGGCCGCGGTGGCCGAGGGGACTGAGGCGCTCCAGTCACGGTCTGCACGGCCACTACGGTCGGGGGTTCGAATTCCCCTCTTGCATGGATATTTGTGGCGTCCTTAGTGTTAGCTAGTTCAAAAGTAGTTTTGAAGCTTAGGGACTGATGACCCCGTAGTTAAGTCCCATAAGTTCTACAAACATTTGAACATTTGAATATCTGTGGCGTCTAATATTACTGCTATATAGCAAAAGACATAACCGCTTTACACCTCATACAGAGGTTTTAATTCCAAATTATTAACTTGTCTACAACCAGCCGTAAAGTTTATGTTTTTATTTAATGACCGGTTTCGATATTGTGTTACCATCTTCGGGCCCTATACAAATCAAGTTACAAATCGGTGTTGTATCCATAACATCATGCTGTTCGTATGTCACAAAATATAAAGAATTAATGCAATACCGAAACCAGTCATTAAGTAAAACATGAACTTTACGGCTGTTGGTGGATAAGTTAATAATTTGGAATTAAAACTCCACCAACAGCCGCAGTTCCTATTCCACTACAATATGGAACCACATCGACTGATCCATAGGTGGCGACATTGAGCGAGCGCCCAGTTTTTGTGCACCCCTAGTCACGCACCGCGGTCTGTTTACATTCTGTCTCGTTTCGGTGAACGGAGTATAGGTGGTATTTCTCTAGCGCGGCGTCACTGCAACGCGCAGCGCTGCCTCAGGTCTCGTCCTACGCGTTGAGTTCAACGATAATCTGGAGGCAGTACTGTGTATTATGAAGTGACGCTTGACCCCATGGTGGTGAACGTATAGCTGTCACTGTCCAGTTGTCAGTTTTGCGTGCATACAAAGAATTTAACATTCTGAAATTGCTGATGGGTTGTTCTTATTGTTCGAGTAGAAACTCGTATAAAATGGCCGCTAACTATTCTGAATATTTTAATACTATTTAGAAGATAGTCGAGATATGGAATAAACTATACCCCTACAACAAGACTGCAGACAATAGCGTGACTCGTATATAACGGATATGTTACTTATATTTTAGTCAGAACTAGTGTTTCTTCCCAATTTAATGAATAAATGTACAGATAAATGAAAGTGTGAAAACAAAAAAATTCCAGGCGTCTGATATAAGCTATATTTTCCTTACAGCGCTAATAACAAATCAGTGAGCTCAAAACGGAAATCAGTGTAAACAAGAGAAATACAGATTTAAACACGAAAATTACCGTCTACAGCACGGCAATTTATACATTAAATGTTATGTGATGGAAACAGTAGTTCTGAACAAATACAGCTCACCTATATATCTGAACCCTACTCTCCTTCCATTGTGTTATCTTTATAAGCAACACAATACTTCACTATTATATAGGGGAAAGGGTTGTACCTTGGGACGGTTTTACCTTGGGGCACTTTTAATAAAAGGCAACTCTAAGACATACAAAGTAAAGTTGGCAGACCTATTTTCAGATGGAATAGGAAGCCACGTTGTATTTAGATGACGTTTGAGGTCTGAGGAGGAGACATACAAATTTTCGTATTCGAAAGTAAAATTTAGCCACCATCCTTAGAAGATATAAATAAAAGGTAAGCATCATTATTGGTATTTCTTCAATACAGTGTAGTAGGGCATTGTTTAAGCAAGCTATTGATACCCTAAATTATAAAGTTATACGTGTGTACATAGGTTAGGATTCTGTTACTGTGTATTTGGTTTTATCTTTGGACACTTTTCCAGTTGCAGTTTGAGACATGTGTCCCAAGGTACAACCCTGGAAAGAATTTCTATTGCCGCGGTGGAGTAGCCGAGTGGTCTAAAGCGTCTCGCTGCGGAGCGCGCGGTTGCTCGCCGTGGAAGTTAGAGTCCTCCCTGCGGCGTGTGTGTGTGTGTGTGTGTGTGTGTGTGTGTGTGTGTCCTTAGGTTAGTTTACCTAGGTTTATGTAGTTTGTAAGATACGGACTGATGACCACGCAGTTTGGTCCGATAGATTTACAAACATTTGAACAATTTCTATTTATGATGTTTCTGCACTAGTGGTCAGGGCATTTCCTTTGGTTTTCACTCCAAGCAAGATGACTGCTGGTTTCAGGGTTACTGGCATCTGGCCGTTCAATCAAGACGTTTAGAGATGAATTGTTACCTGCAGAAATGACAAACAGGCCATATCCTGGAGGAGCCGGTTTAATCCATTCCCCAAATACACCATCGAAGACTGAAAACAACACAGAAGAAACAAGAGGAAATCCATTTAACAAGCAGTTCATCAGTGCAAACATTTGTTACACCAGATCATATCCATCCATTCCCAAGAGCAACCTCCCAGGAATACTTCTGGTAGAGGAAAAAAAAAAAAAAAAAAAAAAAAAAAACATGGAAGGCGTATGACTGTCACTGATACATCAGCAAAACAAAGAATTGAAGAGGGAAAAATAAGAAAAAAGTATTTCCCAAAGAAAGAAGCCACTAAACGGACAAAGGAGTTTTCATCTTAGACTACTGATGAAATTCCCGAGCTTGGCAATAGCTCTGGAGGTAGTATATTTGATTTGTCTTCTGAAGAATAGGACTTATTCTTTCCACCTGGAAAAGTAACACTTTCCTTGTGCTCAAGGTAGTTGGGTCATGGTAAAATTTGGCATTAGCGGCAGATCATGTTTACTATGCTGGAGTGGTTTTAGAAAGCACAGAGCAAGGTGTAACTTAAATTCTTAAGGAAGCAAAGGACCCATTTTGTATTCACTAATGTTGAGGACATCACTTAATCGCAGTAATATAAAGAAAGGACTACCAGCTCCAGTGGTGCATCGTTACATTCATTTAATATTTTATTCCTTCCATTTCTTGTTTTAAGGTAAAATAACTATTGTATTGGTCTAACAAATAAATATGTACTACCTAATTCCAATATGATTTTTCACTCAATACTAAGAACATTACCAAGTCCCAAGGTAAACCTGCCACTGTCCCAAGGTGAAACCATAGGTTATACCTTGGGAAAAGTATCACAAAAGTCTTTAATGGTGAATAATTGTGTAAATATTGGAGCTAGCCGAAACTGCTGTTCGTTCTACATTACCTAAAATCGGAGTCTGATGGGGTAAATTTACAAATTCCTTGTAAAAAAAATATAAAAAAATTGTAATGTAAAAAATGTCCCAAGGTACAACCTTTTCCCCTACTTATTAAAGTAATCAATCGTTCATAATTTTCAAAGGCTGCAAGTCATGACAAAAACGACTTATACTTGCAGAAATGCAAACGTAACAGTAACAGACTGTCACGAATTTCACCTCCAAAGCACGACAGTTGTGTATCCTGTAAAGAGCTTAAATTTCATAGAGTGGCTGACACGAGTTACAGCACTTTGCGGCAACTTGTGTAAACTCTGCCGTCATATTTTTGGTGGCCAGTACACTTGAGTGTAGTCTGTCAATCATATCTTATTCTTGAGCTTGAAGTGTTTTATTTAGTATATATTTTATTTAGTGTATATTGCCTGTACAATTTTGCTGCTGAAATATGCCTAAAGTGTGTTCAGAATTTAAATGTACAAATCGAAGTGATACAATGGCAAGTACTGCGTGTAAGAACACCAAATGTTTTGTTTTACCTCAGTGTCTATAATCAAAATTCCTGACTAATGGCACTCAGTTGCCCCAAGAGACGCTTCAGACGACCTATCCAGCAATTCCCTTGAAGTCCAAAGTTTTCAACAAAACTCTTTAATAGCAGTTTTACAAGTTTGTAGACTTAATAGGTTTAGTAAACACAAAAGTCTGTACTAGACTTTATGAAAGCAATTATTCCAACACATTAACAGCAGATGCAAATCCATGTTTAAGATTTTTCATCATAGAAATTACTGTTCTCTGTATGTTCCGTAGCTCGTTTAGCCACTTATTTGCATTACAAACAACGCAAATATTTTCACAGCGGCACTTTCGTTATTGTAAACCTCGGTTAAGTGTTATACTTCGAACTGGAACTGTAATACTGATGGGTTGGTGAAATTTCATTATCGCATTTTTAGGACATTCACTACCAGGTTCGTCAATTCGCAGCTTAGAGAAAGTCTGACAGAACTTGATCCACATCCGTATACAATAGTTAATCTTTATTTAAAACGTGGAACTAAGTAGGTAAAATTCTCTAGTCGGTGTGGCATACCAGCAGTCAACCGATACCCCAAATAACATGGCGGACGCCAGCTCAATTTGCTTCAAACGTGGCGGACATACCGCCACTACGAAATTGTAGCTCGTTGGCATCCCGCTTATATTTGAGATCACCGATCCTACGTAAGCGAACTGTTGCCAACGCGACGCGGCGCGTAGCGGTGACTACACGAAAACTATACACCGGCCAACAGTTAACTTGTCCTACGAGAACGCGCCCGTACGGCACCACGAGCAAGGCGCGATGCCGCCAAGCGGACGCTATCAGCTGGTTCGATATTTACGCGCGAAAAGGGCACGTTTGATCCTGGCATTTGAAGTTACGATCGATACCGTTTAAGAACGTGCTGTACTGTGGGACAATACAAATAATTCTAATAACCGTTTATTATCGTACGGTGAATGCTTCGAATTTGTCGAAATAATTGATACTACCACTAAATTCACATAACACAGTGTTCACAAATTAAACTTTTACTTCGCTCGTGAAAAAAAAAAAAAAAAAAAAAAAAAAAAAAAAAAAAAAAAAAAAAAAAAAAACCCAGGTGATATGGTAGGGAGTGGGGAGTGGCACGAGGCTATTCAAACTCAATTCAAGCTAAAATAAACCACTCAATTACTTGATTAAGTAACGTAAAATTGCAACACCAGTAAATAGAGGCTTAATAAAGAAGGCAAAACCTGCGCCAGAAGGGCGAAATTCCAAACATGAACAGGACTGAACAAACAAGATAGCTAGACCGGAAGGGCAAATTTAAATAAATAAAAAACCAGGAGACCTTAAGGCAAGATACAACAATCCCCAACTTTTGCTACTTAAAGACAAGGTTTCACAACAACATAGATGCACTCAACACGAATACCAATTACACCACCACCCAAGGTGGCAAAACAAGGCACATGATGCTAGACCAAATATTTTGCAGTGTGACACACGCAACTTACACAGGCTGCCTAGAACAGATAAGAGAAACAATTAGCGATATCAATTCACTGCACTGCTAGATTAGGATGGCACCAAGATCAATAAATATATATCTCCTGACAGCAGATGAGAACTCCTAAAGGAAGCAGGGCAAGAGGCACCGAAAGGGAACGCCTAAACTACAGTCGAAGGGTGACACCTACGAGCGGAAATGATTCTGATCAAGATAAAAAAAAAAAAAAAAAATCAGTCGGTTCCTGGGCAGTTGGCAGAAAGCGACCGGGCACAAGCCAGAACTTCCCAGTGGCACTCAGCGGTTCAATTGTTAAATCATAAAGAGGAATGAGTTTCGTACTAGAAGAGTGCACAACCAACAGGTCGCACTCAATACAGACGCACTACGAGAGCGCAGAATTTCATGGGTTAAGCCCAACACAAAACATAAGGATGCAGACATGCAGGGCAGGCACCCCTGGGGCCGAGTACAGGCCTTCAAATAAATCACGACACGTTTAACACACGGCAGGCGACCTCACCAGGTCTCTCCAAGAAGACAACATATCACACCCGAACGAGCAAAGGCCGAAAGGAGAAGAAAGGCACACACAAATCTTCAGAAAACCTCCTGGAAAGAGTACTTACCTTATCACATCCAGACGCTGCAGGCGCAGGCAGATACGTTGAGCGTCGATTCAGCACAGCATGGTGCATCGGTTTATCCACAACATCGGGTAGCGAAGGTTGCCATCGATGCAGTTGGCACAGTCGGTGGCGGCGACAGGATATCACTCAACAGTACTCGAGCAATCAACATGTCGGACGACACGTCATCTCGCTGGTGTAAGGGGACAACTCCAGCGTGCCCCAACGGCCCTCGTAGAAACACTGGCTACGTAAACAGGCCACGGTCATGCGGCCACGCCGACACTGCTCACTCCCCTCGTCCAACCTTCAGACTGCGGACGAAGGAACCCAGAAAACGGATTCACTGCTCGCCGCTCGGCGCGGCAGGTATAGGCCACTTCAAAGAGGAAGCGCTGCAGCGCGCAAAGAGATGTCACTAACCCACGTATGTTGCGCCATCGCCGGCAGGCACAGGAAGGCCAGTCGATAACTGACATGAGCAAACAAAAGAAGATGGAAAGCACGAATCAGACCAAACAGGCGCCTGCACGGCTCACAGGTACTATAAGAACGTTGTTTTTACACATTTACTAAGCAGAATAATTTACATTACTCGTTTACGATTTCCATCACTTTTCAAAATAATTACTACTATAATTAAGAAAATATAACACATTTAATAAACAGCAAAGTTCACTTTCTTTATGTGGGATTTTGTTCAAAATACAAATTAAGGTTTTCTCACACTCCCACGGCTGCTCGCGAAGAAGAATTATCTCTCTTTTGAAAACTGCCTCGTGCTGATTTTGTTTTTCGGTATACGTCTTGGAAACATTGAGCCTCATTGTCATTAATTGACATGTTTAGTGCTGAAACTTCCTGGCAGATTAATAATGTGTGCCGGAACCGGGACTCGAACCTGGGACCTTTGCCCTTCGCGGGCAAGCGCTGTACCACTGAGCTATCCCGACACGACTCACGGCTCCCCCATACAACTTCACTTCTGCCAGTACCTCGCCTCCTACTTTCCAAACGTCACAGAAGTTATCCTGCGAACCTTGCAAGACTAGCACTCCTGTAAGAAAGGATATGGTGGTGACAAATGTTTAGTGCTCTCTGCTGCTGTTCTTTCCGGAGAAGGCCTCATTAAATATTGCTTCAGAGGGAAAATGCTGTATCGCCTAGGAAAACAAATGAACACTTGGTATTGGATCCTGGCAAAAATTCTACTGGTACTTTCAGTCTTACCATTTCAATTGTATGTCGGAAGGGGCATTCATAAAAAACACCGGCATCATTCACCAGTAAGAACTTGTAATTTCCGTCAGTGACAGCTATAAATCCAATATTTGTATTTATAATTCACAGAACCAAATGTACGTGTTTGCTATAAATACTTTAAAATCAGTTACGGAAATGCCATCGGTTCCAAAAATAAAAATGTGCCATTTTTCAAGTCATTTTCTATTGGCTCGAGCATGTGCTTTGTTACCAACGTTGACAGACTGAGAAGCAGGCTTGAGGCTCACAGTAGTTGCACCTTGCCGAACGAGATTGCGCGGCGCCAGCATCCTCAAATTACAACACCCTGTTAGCCTTACTGTAACGATGTATCGGTTTCTTTTCAGCTTTAAAAAGAATTTCGCAATTTTAGCTACATTTCGTATGCAGTATTGTATAACCTAAAGTCAACCAAACCTAAACTGGCCAGCATCTACATTTTTCACTTCAAAACCTTCAACTTTTATGCTATAGATTAATTGGAAAACACGAAACCGGAAGAGGTGGTTTTTATTGGCCCACTTTAGGTTACGGAAGTAACACTAAAAGTGGGCATTTGCGATCGTCTTTCGACAGCTCGAAATTTAAATGAAAATAACAGCTTAACCATTCATCTGACACGAAACTTGAATAACCGAATTTGTAGAGGAGAAAATTCTCTACAACTTCGCTCTATTATGTTTTTTTCGTATCTTTCATCGTTGCAGAGATATTTGCCAAAATAACGGAGATTTGACATCCTCCATTGAATTAACGAAAACCAGCCGTTCGCAGATGTCACGTGACATACCTCGCCCAGAACTCTCTGGCATACGACATCTTGCGTTGCGTATTTGATGATTTACTTATTATAATTTATACGTTGTCATTTCAGAGCAATGGCGCACTGAAGAATTAACAAAAACACGTCGTTATTCGTACGATATATGATAATTTAGTGTCTACAAATGCCGTATTAGCATCAGTTAATAACGGCCATCAATAGTACGAGATTAAAGAACTTAACTCTTAACTGTTATCCGTAGCATAGTGGGCAATGTGCTGTGGTAATAGGAAACAGACAGTGTGGCGAATGGAGATTTGGGTGTGGCGGGAGACGTGCAGGAAAGAGTCCTCTGCAGTCGGATTGGTCACTATGTACTCGGTGGCGTAGTGGTCAACGCGTCTGCCTAGTAAGCAGGAGATCCCGGGTTCGAATCCCGCCCGAGCGCAAATTTTCATTCGCCGCACATTGGTATTACATCTAAACCTAGTACAGTGAAGCCGTAAGTGATCGCAAATTGCGATTTATTTCATTGTAACACTGAAAGTTAGGAACCCGTCCCTACTTAAACTTTTTTTCCCTAAATGCGTTTTAGACACTTTTATTAATTAATTTTTTATTATTTAGATTATTATTTTGGTCCAAAATGTTTGCAAAAACTTATAAAACTACAAATCTAAAGTAGGCCGTAAAACACGTCAAAGCGATTTTTTTATTACAGAAAAGTAAAATTTTATCGAAAAACTGACACCAAGGTGCGATGTAGCTTTGTTTCATACACATACAGTAATTATTACAACAAGAAAATGGAGAAAGTAATTTTCGTCATGTATTGTGATCAGCCGCCGCGCGGTTTGGCTGTGCACGTAGGACAGGACTGCCCCTTCGCACCGCTTCGCGTCGGATCGCTCGATGATTCATGCGGTCCCACACCGCGCCACGTTCGCGTGTTACCGCTCACGTAGGACGAGAGGTCATACAGCTGCATCCGCAAAAAAAAAAAAGGACGGCACAAATATCCTGCCCGAGGGGGATTCGAACCCCCGACCGTAGTGGCCGTGCAGACCGTGACTGAAGCGCCTCAGTCCCCTCGGCCACCGCGGCCGGCGCTGCAGCCGTACATCGGCTCGGTATGCGGCCAGCGCAGGCAACGACATTTCGCCCGCAGACATGCCTGCGGCGGTTACGTAGCGCGGGCAGCTGACTACGTATGGCACCCCTATTTCACTATGGTTTTGTCGGGGCTCTGGCCCCCATTAATCGTAATGCACGCCTAACTCAGTTCAACCATACGGTGAGCTGGATCGCCATTCTGACACCAATTTATGCCAAGCTGTCAGGGCGAAGGAGAGGGCGTGGAGATTAAATGAGAAAGGAGTGAAGTTGCGAAGAAATTAAAACGGTTTTATAACGGAAAACTGTTTGATGGTGCTGAATGTAACCCGGGGAAGGTCGACGCCTGTCCCTAACGGCACATCTTAGAATCAGAGGCCAAGGCACGGCACATCCGAGTCTAAGAATACAGGTCTAGTCAGGGCAGAGGACGGGGCCCCAGATAGCGTCCCTTGTTCGGTCTGTTATTCAGGTCTCGGCGCAGTATTTCCCACGTAACCACAGGTCCTGGTTCGTGGTTGGTGGCTGGGTTCTCCCGATTCTCCCAGGGTGGTGTACCCCGTCAGTAGAAACACCCACCATGCGGCACGGGCCATGCGCCTAGGACAGCCAGACTCAACAAAATACGTATGAAAAATTAAAAATTTCTATTCCTTACTGCTACGCAATCGAGGGGCAGGCGTCACCCTCGTATATTACCGTCAAAACTTGCGATGAATGCAAATAAATTTAGAGACATTGTAAATTATTGATACCAAAGACGCTGCTTTTATTAAATTATTGAATACGATTAGACCTGTTTCGGCGTGAATGCCATCGTCAGGTGTACTTTGTAAGATCGCTGCTTCTCTTATATGTAAACGTTCTTATTTACATATGTAAAAGAACTGTTGCTGTTATAGTTCTTATATAGCTGTATATATAATTTTTTTTAAATAATTATTTAAAAAAAATTATATATACAGCTATATAATAACTATAACACTAATAGTTCTTTTACATATGTAAATAAGAACGTATACATATAAGAGAAGCAGCGATCTTACAAGGTACACCTGACGATCGCATTCACGCCGAAACAGGCCTGTCGTATTAAATAATTTAATAAAAGCAGCGTCTTTGGTATCAATAATTTACAATGTCTCTAAACGACATATATGACGCAGCGGGACCAGAAGATTATAAATAAATAAATAAAATTTAAAAAAAGCCATTGTCAAAACAATGAATTCCGATTTCATTCTATGATAAGTAATTCATATGACTAAGCAATGTTTGTTGTACCAGAGACAGCTCGCTAATTTGAAATTCAGTTTTGTTTCCTGTCAATTTATAATCGTCCTGAAATTTTCATCGCAAACAAATCATAGAGAAATTTCGGTTGGGTGAATCTCTTCTTGATAAGCTCACTGCCTGAAAGGCAGGTAACGCGCAGACTAAACTACTGGATATATAGACATGTTCTGAAATAATAGACTTAATACGCGTACCTCTCATTTTATTCATTGAAATATTGTACCTTTATGAAGCCAGAGTGGGTCTCTAGTTTGTAATGTAAATGCTGATCACCAATATTGTTCAAGCATTGTAGTTTCTCCTTCATGCATCACTTACATACGCAGTTTCAGTTGCAGTATTTATTTCAGTCTTTCGCAAGTCAGTGGAACTACAAAGAAGTCATTACAAATAACGTTCAGTTACAAACAGGAGAATACACAGTACACTTTCCTATGTTACCCCGAACATCGTGCTGATAAGAAAAATATCGCTCAAATGACGACGGTCGATATCTTTTAAAATAAAATGACAAAATTCTGTGATTAATGGTCCAATCGTCGACAAATCGCCCAACATGGTCAGCCTGCGGTGGCCTTCTGATTCACTGTACAATGTTAAGTAATGGCTGTATTTTTGCAGTCTATGGAACAAAAGTGCCATTATGCCTCGTTAAATAAATTTTTCTCTCGTATAATATATATAATGTTTATAGTGTGGATGAAATGATTAATGCCATTTCAACTGCAATAGTACAGTTGAAGAAAGGATGGAAATCATTGAATGTGCTGGCTTACCAATCTGCCTTCTTGATTGATAACACACAAAATGAAATTTTACTTCCAGTAGCTAACTGGGTCGAAAACTGTCTTATAAGTTGTTTGATGAAACAGTACTTGTTAAGCGGTTAAGCGAATCCGATGTAGCGCCTTTTTACGTGATTGGAGGTGCTTTCTTTAATATGACTGGACAGGGACCTGAATATCACTCTCACCTTGAAGCTCTATTCAGGGCAGTCTTAAGGAATTTCAGGCTCCCTGAGAAGTCTGATTTTGGGGAAAATTTACTAGTATTTTAGAATATAATTTTGTTTACCCTTAAGTTATGATTATACTACGCTATTGTCTGTAGCACGATCAGCAAGAAAATACGAATTTTGCATGTGAAGAAACACTAGCTACTCTTTTGGATTAGGGTCTGCCTTGAGTAATACACTGTTTTTTTTTCTTTAAATAAATAAATTTTGTATGCCCATACATGTTTCACTACAGCTGTAGCATCTTCAGTGGGTCCTTTCTTTTATCTGAAAGTGAAAAACAGAAACTATTTTTAGTTTTTACAGTTATTACAAGTTCAACCTGTCAATTATAAATATGTACAAAAATTTCATATACGTATATATACCTTGTTTTACATGTTGGTTTTCTGGTTGTCTTACATGTAAAACAAGGTATATATATATATATATATATATATATATATATATATATATATATATATATATATATACGAAATTCTTGTACATATTTATAATTAACTCGATGAACTTGTAATAACTGTAAAAACTAATAATAGCTTATGTTTTTCTCTTTAAAACAACAAAAAACGACCCACTGAAGATGCAACGATGTAGTGAAACATATATGGACATACGAAAAAAAAACTATGTTTTGCTCAAGTCAGACCCTAATCCAAAAGCAACTGACTTAAATATATAAATATTTATAAAGCAAACATGGACCAAAAAGGGGCTTCAACGTATAGATGACAACATACACTGCTCATAACAATTTAACAATTAGGGGATCAGGTGAGATATCATACACCATATACATATGGTAACGTATTTCATTCAGATTTTTTTAGAAACAAAAGTGGTTTTAGAAACAAAAGTACAGGTGACAAATTAGTTTCTGATATTTAGCGCGGGGCTCCTAGATGCACGGGGCCCTGCACAGTGTTGTGGCGTCGCTACTCGCCACAACGGCGGCGGTCCGCGCAAGTCGCCGCGCCACTACAACAAGTACGATAAGTCGCTCCGTAGTTCTTCGACCGCCGGAGGCACCCGTAGTCTCTGTACCTCTTTGCACGCTTCGCGCGCCGGACAGTAGAAATAAGGGGCCTCACGTACGTATGCCGGAGCAGCACAGCTACACGACAATTCGATCCAGGACTTCAACAGAGGAGTTCCATTTACAAGAGCCAGTAGTCTGCCTTAGGACAAGCCGGAACAGTATACTATTGCAGAACTGTTTACTAGTTAGGAACAATTTTGTACCAACCTAAGCACGGCAAAGTTATGTATTATTTCATCTTGTAAATCAATTATTTGTGGACTAATCAATTCTTTTAGTTACAGACCCATGTCCATATCTTCCACCCTCATGTACCACAGATATTTCCGAGGTGGGATGACTTGCGTGCCGTACCGTAGGTGCAACCACAGCGGTGGGGTATCTGTGGAGAGGCCAGATACCCTTGAAGTCACGGTCTACCTCCTGATCCCGCTGATACCGAGACATAACGCACAGTTTGCACACGCTTAAGGCCGCCGCTATAATTCCAGTCCTCCCTCGGCCATGGTGGTATGCTGTACTTAGTATAAGTTAGTTTAAATAGTTTATAAATCTAGGGACTGATGAACGTAGGAGTTTGTTACAATAGGCCGCGCGGGAGTAGCCACGTTGCGGATCGAGCGGCCTCCCACGTCGGAGTTTCGAATCCTCCCTTGAGCATGGATGTTTGTCTTGTCTTTAGTATAAGTTAGTTCATAAGTAGTTTGTAAGTTTAGGAAGTGGTGACCCCGTACGTTAAGTCCCATAAGCTTAACAAACATTTGAACATTTGTTACAATAGGTTTACAATCATTTGAACATTTGATTCGTTTACTACTGACACTTCCTTCTCCGATTCCATTGGCGAATGTTTAGCTGGAGAAATGGCTGCCCGTATGCCTCCGTGTGGACCCTAATCTTTTTAATTTTATCCTTGTGGTTGTTCCGCGAGATATACATAGGAGGAAGCTAGGCATTTGTTGACTGTTTGGGAAATGTGTGCCCTCGAAACTTCGACAGAATTCATTACCGTGATACAGAACCCCACACTTGCAGCGTCCGCCTCTGGAATTTCCTAATCATCTCTGTGACGCTTTCGCGCTTACTAAATGAGCCCGTAACTAATAGTGCTGCACTCGTTTGGATCTTCTCTATGTCTTCTAGTAACCCTACCTACTAGCTATCCCACAGTTATCAGCAATGCTCAAACGTTGATGGGACGAGTGTTTTGTAACCCACTACCTTTGCTGACGGTCTATACTTTCTTCTTCAAAATTTTCAAATGTTTATAAAGCTATTGGACCACAATGCAGTGGTCATCAGTCCCTAGACTTAAAAACTACTTAAACCAACTTATACTAAGGACAACACGCACACCCATGCCCGAGGGAAGAATAGACCTTCGATGGGGAGCAGATTCGCACTCCGTAGCAAGGTGCCTTAAAGCCCTCGGCCGGTCCAGTGCGGTGAGGATCCTTCCAATGAAAGTCATTCTGGCATCTGCCATATCCAGAATTTTATATGGTCATCCCATATCAGACCGCTCTCGTTATATATACTCTAATTTTTTTTTTACGGAAGTAACTGCTTCCAATGGTTGTTCTGCTGTTGTGTGGTTATATAATAGAGAATCTTTCTTTCTATGTAAACGCAGCACATTTGTTTGCGTTTAGGCTCAATTGTCATTCACTGCATCGGTGGGAATATTGCGCTAATGCTGTTGCCGATCTGGCCTGATTGTCCTGCCAACAGTTGAGTGCAGAGCCTTCAAAACGATATTTTTTTATCGCCACTTATCCATGAGTCAACATCAGAGTAAGCTTCCCCCAGAAGAATGACCGCCTCCAGAGCTACAGTAATATACGTTTTATAAAACTTCATCTTTTTGAAGTGTGCCTTAAATTTGTGAGTCATCGTCGTTCTGAGACCGACTGACAACAGTTTTCATTATCAGCAATGATATATTCTGATTTAAAAAATGAATGATTCGGACAAGCAATGCATTCAATACTTTACGTTCTAGGATACCAGGTCTGCTTTATTTAAGAAACAGACTGAGAGAAATAAAACATATTGACATAAAATCGATCAATTTTTACAGGGTACGTGTATATGCATCTAACTTGTCCCACTTCCACAAGTGGAGTAATTGGGCATTTCCATCGGTCGCCGAAGTAGCTGATTATAGGTTGCCCATCTCCATGTGATTAGTTAAATACAGCTATTCCCTAAGCACCATTAACAAAATATAAATGAAATATACCACAGAAATGGCAGCATACCTTTTTACAATCAGAACCTCGGAATTCCAGCAGTAAATCTGATACTATCCGAACTCAGCTAATTCGACAAACGACATTTAATATGTCGTACCAGTATCATTGAGGGCCAACACACTTTCGTTTTTCCCTAACAATCTAAGAATAATTACTCACGAGGAGCTTTAAAATAAAGTATGGGTGTGTGTTGTCCTTGGCAAATGTTAGTTCAAGGGTTTTTAATTTAGGGACCGACGCCATCAGTACTTTAGTTCACTAGGTCCTAAACTACTTCTTTTAAATATAAAAAGACTTCAATCACTACATAAAAACATGTAATATGTCAATTATTGGAATGGTCCGTGATGGCATTTCATTAAAAAAATTTCAGAAGCTGATTTTAAGGTATGGATTGTGGATGATTTTTAGAGTAATATTAGGGGCGTCCATTAATTACCTGAGGTGATTTTGTTGTTTTTGCGACCACCGACTACCCCTGATGAGATGTCGTGAAATTGTGCTTGCCACTTAATCTCACTTGAGACTTTTCAAAATGTGATGATAGTTTTCCATTCTCCTGTAGTTGAGCTTCTGACACATGAAAGTGCATGTGTCTCTGATGTCAGTAACTGATGATTGGCCGACTAGAAACTCAAAAGAACACCTGTCTTTACCAGTTATAGTATGAAACAAAAAATCGTTCATCCATAAGAAATCGCTGGTGAAAATCCTGTGGATTTTCTTTTTATTTATATTATTCACGTTGTGTGCACTTTCAAGTGCATATCTTGATTGATATTCCATTTATTAATGTTTTCCACGTGTTAGATACTGCACTGTTCTCTTGCTCTCACTTATTGCTTAAAACCATCGGCAATTTGAAATAATCTCTCTTTATAGATCTAGGTGTGTAAATATCACTCATGAGATAAAAAGTACATATGGTTTTATACGTTACAGTACAGACAACAATGCGGCATTTCATACGTGGAAAATATCGTGATTAATGATATAGCACACAGATAACGCACTTCAAAGTGGGAACCTGTTCTCGAAATGTATAATGTGATATATAAATAACACAAAATCTTCACTGGTCGTAGAAAATTATGACATAACAAAACCTGTGAAATCATGTCATTTTAAGCAGCAAGTCTTTATTACTTTCATTCATGATCTTTTAGGGTTAAAGTGCAAAATATGTGGAAGAGTATGAAAGATTTATTTAAAATGTCTCAAGAACTAAGGAAAGACTGTGCGTCATTCAGGAGATCATCTGTGTTTGATATGCAGGAGTATTGAAGTAGTGCTACAGTAGAGGACATCCATTTAAACGAGCTGACTGGCCTAGGTGTCTATTCACGTAGCATGAGAGAGGCGCTCGGATGTCCAGCACTGTTGCTATCGCACGTGTTGCGTTCCAATTCCGACAAATACGTGCGTGTAAAAAAGGTCGTGTATCCTTAAAGAGGGGTTAGTGTGTTACTAGGTAATGTTTGCATAACCACGATCGATAATATTGTTTAGGATTTAGACACATTTAGACGTGAAACACGTTTCACTTTATTTAACGCAGTTATCTTGCAGTTTTACACTGTTTCTTGCGGAAAATATTATGTGCGATTTGCTGAGATTCTAATCTACCCCCTCTCCCCCATCTAAAAACCTCGCGTAATCAATGGACGCCCAGTTACTTTGGTAGCTGTAACATGATTACGATGACTCTGATCATACAATTTAATGACTTGATTCTGCAGATACGGAAGTCAGCGTCTTCAACCTCTAAAAAGCTGATACACGTTTGGTTATGGTTTTGTGTGTTGCAGGTACGCTGACGGAGAAGAATCGCGGTCGTGTTACATGGAGTGGCCGGACGGACACTACCCCGAGTCACTCAGCGACTACGTGTGAGTAAAAGCCGCGGGAGTGCACCAGTAGCTCGTTCCCACAACACTGCCTTCATAATTGCTACCAACATTAATTTAAGCTTCCTTAAGTTCAGTTATTGCTACAGTGTTGCTCTTTTACGTCTGAACACTCTTAGTATCACCGCGCAAGACTATATTCTGGCCACCAAAAATTTATGCATACAAGTAAGCTGTAATTTACGGCATGCATTTGGAGCGACGAGACATGCACACGATAAATACACTGCTGAAAACAAAAATGTTCAAATGTTTGTAGAGTCTATGGGACTTAACTACGGGGTCATCAGTCCCTAAACTTACAAACTACTTATGATCTACTTACAACTAAGGACGGCACAAATTTCCATGCCCGAGGGGGGATTGGAACCCCCGACCGTAGTGGCCGTGCAGACCGTGACTGGAGCGCCTCAGTCTCCTCGGCCACCGCGGCCGGCTGCTGAAAACAATTAGGGGATCAGGTGAGATGTCATACACAATATACACATGCTGTCAACGTGCAGTACTGATTTCATCCTCTTGAACACTGCAGATAGTGCTTTGTTTTCAATGATGTTATCTTTGTACAACGTGATATCTCCCATGTAAATTTTTTCTGTGATACCTCCACTTCTTCTTTGTACTGCATTTTGGATGGCCAGGAGTGTAGGAACGTAGTAGTGCCTTTGATGACCTAACTATTTACCGCCCTAAAACTCTTCTTGAATGTATTCGGTAGATAGAAATGATCAGTGAATGATAAGGCCATATTCTTGTAAATGTTTGCCGATTGAATGTCAATTCTCTCAGAGATGGCAAATCACATGGAAGAGCCGTTTAGTGGCATGGATTATGTCTTGAAAGTAGAGCGCCACCAAAATTAAAACAAGTGTAAAGTAATGTAGTACAATTAAATCAGAGGATACCCGTTTGTTTCTAGTTGGGCAACGAAATAACTGATGATGGCTGAAGTAGAGATTCTGTAAAATGAAGGGTAGAAATAGTATATCTGAGAAAGACAAATATCTTGATCATCGAATACAGATTTAAGTATAAGAAGTATTCTCTTGAGGTATTTTTTGAGGCGTAGCCTTGTGTGCAAGTGGAACGTGGAACATAAACAGCTTAGGCGAGAAGTGAGTAGAAGATTTCGAAATATGGAGGTACAGAAGAATGATGGTTAGAGCGAAAGATTAATCAGTAGGCGCTGAATCGAAAAGGGTGAAAAATGATGACTCAGTTCGACTAAAAGAATGAATCAGTTAATAGGCCACATACTAGGCGTTAATAAATCGTCCGTTGGGTAACAGATCGACGTGTGTTTGTCTATGGGCTAGGGGAGGAGGGGGAGCGGCGACACAATATTTTCCATTGTTAAAAATTTGGTTCTGATTGCTAGTATTATATATGATTATACCATTGAAATTTCATTTACGTTAATATTATCACAAGGCACCTATTGTTTTATTTTTATGAATAATCGTCAACGTTATGTTTTCTTTAACACTGAAGATCAGTTTCGGATAATATTGTCCAATATCTGGTCAACCAGTTTCAGATAATTTTGTCCATTATCAAATCAACCAGTAAATCTTATAGTAACGAAGAACACAGTTGGCCACATGGTGTTAATGTATGTGTTCACAGTCCCAGGTACAGTAAAGCACTCTGAAAATAATTTTGGTTTTACTGTAATTCAAGCTTAAAGATCAACACATTTCATTGCTTCAAAAAGTGATAGAAAACTCTCTATTAATGACTGAATCTCCAGTGGCGTCATAGTTCAGAGGTAGGCCTGAGCTACACTTGTGTTATAGCAATGTTAGCCGAAGTTACTAGCGTTTTTCGTATTTGTTAAATTTAGGTATTCAGTGGTTCGAAACACATTTACAACGTTTATGTAACACTGTAAATTATTTTTCTGAAGGCTGACAGTGGAAACTTTTCGAAAGTTCATGCATATATGGCATCTTCGTTTTTCAAAAACAGACCATATTTTAATTTCTCGGAAATTATAAACGTGAAAACAGCATTTTTAGTAAAATATACCATACCTACATTTTCTATTTGTCTCTTCTTTTTGTCACCAGATTGACCCTAAAAATATAAACTATTATATACCATCAATGTGGCTGTTTAAAGACTCCTTCTTGGTTTCAGTCTTCATTTTTCTACTAAATGCATTATTATTGTTAATGAAACCTAATTTTAGTGGTCACAGTAAAAATAAAATTTTAGGTGTACGTCTATGTAGCTAAATTTAGGGTTCAGATAAATTCGTGCGTAGTGACCACTATGTCATAAGGATCTCTACGATCGAGTTGAAACAACATTTATTTGTTTCTTTGAAACACTAAAACACAATTTTCAGAAGTTTTTATAGTTGTATTTCTTTAGTGTGGTAGTGTCCACGATTTGTAAACTAATTTAGAAACGAGATACCAAAATAAGATACCAATGTGAATTAGATTTACGATAAAAGTAGCTGTTTGCTGAAACTTGACATCACAGAAATCACGTGAATAAAATTGAGCGGTTTGCGGGCTTTCAAATTATTTGAATCTCAAACCCGATTCCTTTAAAGAAAATCGAAATTTATGAGGGGAAAGAGGCACGTTTTGAGAATAATATGAAATAATTAATCGTTTAAGACGATTTCAGGAGAAACGTGTATAGCCTATTATAGTGGTCGTAGCAAGCAGGTTAAAGATGGTCGTAGGTGTCAGTAATCAAGGAGAGAACAAGAGACTCGCAGAAAAGTGACTATGGTGTAGATGAAACTAGTCTGTGTGCTGAGGACAACGATTTTCAATCATTTTTATAAATAAATGTTGAATATAATAATTCCTGTAAATCATCAAATACACGATTCTAGTAGCAGTATTGCGTATAGTTACAAAAATGTTCAAACGTTTATTAAGCTTATGGGACTTGACTGCGGGGTCATCAGTCCATAAACTTAAAAACTACTTACAAAATAACGTATACTAAAGACAGTACAAACATCCATGCCCGAGGGATGATTCCCCCGACGAGGAACGGCCTCGCGCATCGGAGCATAGCGCCCCAATGCGCTTGGCCACTCCGCCGCGGCGTGTATTGTTCTACAACGCAGTAATGTCTGGAATACACTCTTTCAAATTGTGATGAGAGCAGAGAGCTATTACAAAAGTCGCAGGGAGTGAAACGAGCGCAGTGGTTTAGCAAAAGATCTTTCCGAGAACCCGAAAAACTTCTGGTCCTATGTAAAATCGATAAGCGTGTCAAAGCTCACTGTCCAGTCACTAGTTGATCATTCCGGGGCAGTAATAGCAGAAAGCAAACGGAAAGCTGAAGTTCTAAATTTAACCTTTAAGAAATCTTTCACGCAGGAGGACCGCACAAATATACCATCATTTGATCAACGTACTAATTCCGAAATGGGGGACATAGCAATAGGTATATCCGGTGTAGAGAAGCAGCTGAGAGAGCTAAATACGAAAAAGTCTGCTGGTCCGGATGGAATACCAGTTCGGTTTTACAAAGACTATTCTGCGGCATTGGCCCCCTACTTAGCTTGCATTTATAGCGAATCTTTAATTCAGCGCAAAGTTCCTAGTGATTGGAAAAAAGCGCAGGTGACTCCCGTGTATAAGAAAGGAAAGAGAACTGACCCATACAATTACAGGCCAATATCGTTGGCATCGGTTTCATGTAGAATTTTGGAGCATATTCTCAGTTCGAATATAGTAAATTTCCTTGAAACGGAAAAGCTTCTTTCCATGAATCAGCACGGGTTTAGGGAACATCGTTCATGTGAAACTCAGCTTGCCCTTTTCTCACATGACATCTTGCGAGCCATGGACGAAGGGCAACAGGCGGATTGTGTTTTTCTCGACTTCAAAAAGGCGTTAGACACGGTGCCACACTGCAGACTGCTAACGAAGATACGAGCTTATGGAGTATGTTCACAGATTTGTGACTGGCTGGAAGACTTCCTAAGTAATAGAACGCAGTACGTTGTTCTCGACGGCGAGTGTTCATCAGAGACGAGTGTATCGCCAGGCGTGCCCCAGGGGAGTGTGATAGGACCGCTATTATTTTCTATCTATATAAATGATCTGATGGACAGAGTAAGTTGTAATTTCTACATCTACATACATACTCCGCAATTCACCGTAAGGTGCGTGGCGGAGGGTACACCGTACCACTACTAGGCATTTCCTTTCCTATTCCACTCCCAAATTGAACGAGGAAAAAAAGAATGCCTATATGCCTCCGTACGAGCCCTAATTTCTCTTATCTTGTCTTTGTGATCTTTACGCGAAATGTAAGTAGGCGGCAGCAAGATCGTACTACACTCAGCTTCAAATTCCGGCCCTCTAAATTTACTTAACAGAAATTCACGAAAAGAACGTCGTCTTTCTTCCAGCGATCCCCAATTGAGTTGCCGGAGCATTTCCGAGACACTCGCGCATTGGTCGAACCTACCGGTAACAAATCTAGCTGCTCGCCTCTGAACCGCCTCTATGTCTTCCTTCAAACCGATCTGCTGCGGGTCCCAAATACTTGAGCAATACTCAAGACGTGGTCGTACAAGCGTTTTATACGCGGTCTCCTTTACAGGTGAAGTACATCTTCCCAAAATTCTCCCAATAAATCGAAGTCGGCTGTCTGCCTTACTCACAACTGTCCTTACATGCTCGTTCCATTTCATATCGCTCTGCAATGTTACGCCTAGATATTTGAACGACGCGACCGCATCAAGAAGCTCACTACTGATGCTGTATTCGAACATTATAGGATTGTTTTTTCTACTCATGCGCATCACCTTACATTTTTCTACATTGAGAGCTAGCTGCCATTCTTCGCACCAACTAGAAATTTTGTCTAAGTCAACCTGTATGCTATTACAGTCAGTTACAGACGACACCCTCCCATACACCACAGCATCATCAGCAAACAGCCGCAAATTACAACTTACTCTGTCCATCAGATCATTTATATAGATAGAAAATAATAGCGGTCCTATCACACTCCCCTGGGGCACGCCTGACGATACACTCGTCTCTGATGAGCACTCGCCGTCGAGAACAACGTACTGCGTTCTATTACTTAGGAAGTCTTCCAGCCAGTCACAAATCTGTGAACCTATTCCATAAGCTCGTATCTTCGTTAGCAGTCTGCAGTGTGGCACCGTGTCGAACGCCTTTTTGAAGTCGAGAAAAACACAATCCGCCTGTTGCCCTTCGTCCATGGCTCGCAAGATGTCATGTGAGAAAAGGGCAAGCTGAGTTTCGCATGAACGATGTTTCCTAAACCCGTGCTGATTCATGGAAAGAAGCTTTTCCGTTTCAAGGAAATTTACTATATTCGAACTGAGAATATGCTCCAAAATTCTACATGGAACCGATGTCAACGATATTGGCCTGTAATTTTATGGGTCAGTTCTCTTTCCTTTCTTATACACTGGAGTCACTTGCGCTTTTTTCCAATCACTAGGAACTTTGCGCTGAATTAAAGATTCGCTATAAATGCAAGCTAAGTAGGGGGCCAATGCCGCAGAATAGTCTTTGTAAAACCGAACTGGTATTCCATCCGGACCAGCAGACTTTTTCGTATTTAGCTCTCTCAGCTGCTTCTCTACACCGGAAATACCTATTGCTATGTCCCCCATTTCGGAATTAGTATGTAGATCAAATGATGGTATATTTGTGCGGTCCTCCTGCGTGAAAGATTTCTTAAAGGTTAAATTTAGAACTTCAGCTTTCCGTTTGCTTACTTCTATTACTGCCCCGGAATGATCAACTAGTGACTGGACAGTGGGCTTTGACCCGCTTATCGATTTTACATACGACCAGAATTTTTTCGGGTTCTCGGAAAGATCTTTTGCTAAGGTATGGCTGTGATAATTATTGTATGCTTCACGCATCGATCTTTTTATAGACGCACGATTCTCTACTAACTTTTGCCTGTCATTTGCGTGTTCTTTTTTGAATCGAGAGTGCAACAGCCTTTGCTTTCTCAGCAGCTTTCTAACATTATTATTATACCACGGTGGATCTTTTCCATCCTTAATCGTCTTTGCTGGCACATATTTCTCTATCCCTTCATTAACAATGCATTTAAATTTAGTCCACAATTCCTCTACATCCATAGTCCCAGAATTAAACGATGCCCATTCATTTTCTAAGTGCGATCGTAACATTAGCTTGTCGGCTTTTCCCAACAAAAACACGCTCCTAGCCTTCTTGACTGGTTTATGAACTTTGGTCACCATCGACGCTATGACGATATCATGATCACTAATTCCTGTCTCTACACAGACATCGTTAATGAGGTCAGGCCTGTTTGTGGCTATAAGGTCTAGAATATTTCCATTGCGCGTGGGTTGCCGGTTTAACTGCTCAAGACAGTTTTCGGAGAATGTGTCCAAAAGTAGCTCGCAAGACTGCTTGTCTGTACCGCCTGAAATGTAACTAGCGAGGTCCCAATCTATACTCTTAAGGTTGAAGTCACCTCCGACTAATATTGCATGGCCCGGATACCTATGCACTACCTGGTGTAGACTTTCCTTGAATGATTCTAAAACTGCTACAGCAGCACTGGGGGGCCGGTAAAAACACCCAACTATTAACTTTACTTCTTTTAGACCTGTTATGCGTGCCCAGATAACTTCACAGTTACTTTCAACCTCGATCTCAGTAGAAACAATATCTTTGTCCACGGCGATGAACACTCCTCCTCCAGTTGTATCAGATCTATCTTTCCGATATACATTCCACGCTTCGCTAAATATTTCTGAACTTGCCACATCATTTAGCCAGCTTTCGGTGCCTAAAACTATCTGAGCGCAATAACTTCCGTGCAGCGCTGCAAATTCGGGAACTTTGTTTCTAATACTCTGTACGTTCGCGGCTAATATTTTTATGTTCGAATTTTTGTTCCGAACGTGGCCTGAATTCGCTGTTTGAATGCTGACAGGCGAGTGCTCATCAGAGTTAGCACCTAGCCTAAAAAAAAAACCATGTGCACTCCACAAGTACTCTGCTACCCGAGTAGCCGCTTTCTTAGTGTAGTGCACCCCTGATCTATCTAGGGGCACCCTACAATTCCGCACCCGATAACGCAGATCCAGAAATCTGCAGCCATGACTGTCACAGAGTCGGCGAAGCCTCTGGTTCAGACCCTCCACTCGGCTCCAAACCAAAGGACCCCGATCAACCCTGGGAACAATGCTGCAAATCGACAGCTCTGCTTGCACCCCGCGTGCAGTTTGCTGATGATGCTGTGGTGTATGGGAGGGTGTCGTCTGTAACTGACTGTAATAGCATACAGGTTGACTTAGACAAAATTTCTAGTTGGTGCGACGAATGGCAGCTTGCTCTCAATGTAGAAAAATGTAAGGTGCTGCGCATGAGTAGAAAAAACAATCCTATAATGTTCGAATACAGCATCAGTAGTGAGCTTCTTGATGCGGTCGCGTCGTTCAAATATCTAGGCGTAACACTGCAGAGCGATATGAAATGGAACGAGCATGTAAGGACAGTTGTGAGTAAGGCAGATAGCCGACTTCGGTTTATTGGGAGAATTTTGGGAAGATGTACTTCACCTGTAAAGGAGACCGCGTATAAAACGCTTGTACGACCACGTCTTGAGTACTGCTCAAGTATTTGGGACCCGCAGCAGATTGGTTTGAAGGAAGACATAGAGGCGGTTCAGAGGCGAGCAGCTAGATTTGTTACCGGTAGGTTCGAGCAATGCGCGAGTGTCACGGAAATGCTCCGGCAACTCAATTGGGGATCGGTGGAAGAAAGACGACGTTCTTTTCGTGAATTTCTGTTAAGTAAATTTCGAGGGCCGGAATTTGAAGCTGAGTGTAGTACGATCTTGCTGCCGCCTACTTACATTTCGCGTAAAGATCACAAAGACAAGATAAGAGAAATTAGGGCTCGTACGGAGGCATATAGGCATTCTTTTTTTCCTCGTTCAATCTGGGAGTGGAATAGGAAAGGAAATGCCTAGTAGTGGTACAGTGTACCCTCCGCCACGCACCTTACGGTGAATTGCGGAGTATGTATGTAGATGTAGATGTAGAAGGTAATGACACAGGTTTGTGGCATACCAGTGTCATTCAATCTGTACAAAAAGCAAGCTTTGAAGGAAAGCGAGGAGAGGAATTAGAGTTAATGGAGAAAAAAAAATTAAAATTTCGTAGTTTACTGTTGACATTGTAATTCTGTCAGATACCGCGAAGAACCTGGCATTTGATAAGGTTGGGCAATATCTTGAGTGAAGGTATAAGATCAAAATTAATAAGAGCAGAACAAAGGTCTTGAAATGTAGACCAATTAAATGAGGTGATGCGGAAGCAATTAGATTAGGAAAATAGACAATAAAAGTAGTAGATTTATTGTGTTTTATTTGGGTAGTAGAAATGATATAAAACACAGAAGAGGGAAAGGAAGAAATATGTTTCTGTAGAAGAGAATTTTGTTATCAGACAGGTCAGTTTAACTGTTAAGAAGTCTTTTCTGAAGGCATTTGTATGGCGTGTATGGGAGTGAAACATGTACAATATGAAGTTCATTTGTATGTGGAGCACAGAAGCGTTTGAAATGTGGTACTAAAGAAAAATGTTTAAGATTAGGTGGGTATAAAGCTTAACCAATAAGGAGGTACCGAACAAATTCTGTGAGAAAAGAAAATTGTCACATGACTTAAGTAGGACTTCTACTGATAGGACACTGAATAGTCAATTTAGTGTAAAATGGAAGTGTATGGCGTAGAACGGGTTTACGTATTGGAGGGAGACCTTGAGACGAGTACAATAAAAAAAAGTTCAAATGTTTGTAAAGCTTATGGGACTTAACTGCGGGGTCATCAGTCCCTAAACTTACAAAGTACCTATGAAATAACTTATACTAAAGACAGCACAAACATCCATGTCCGAGGGGGAATTCGAACCCCCGACGGGGAACGGCCTCGCGAATCGGAGCATAGCGCCTCAATGCGCTCGTCCGTTCCGCCGCGGCCAAGTACAATAAATTGTTTCAAATGGAAGTGGGTTGCCATTGTTACTCTGAGATGAAGAGTCTTAAGTAGCGTGCAGAGCTGCATCAAACCAGTGTCCGTACTGAAGACCACAACAAAAACTACTTTTAATAGTTATTACCTCTGGAAGCCTAATTGGGTCTAGACATAACGATTCGGTACGTCTGAGGAACAGGTGCTTGACAAAACATTTCTCGCGTCTTGCATTTCTCGTACTCTCCTTTAATTTCACTTTCCGTTGCGAGGGGCCTTCCAGGAATCCGAGAGAAATCCGCTGCCGGACGGAACTTCTTTGAGCTATAGGAGCTTCAGAGGGGAACAAAGCTAACGACTAGCCACTGCCTTTTCTAGTCTTAGAAATGGGGAAAGCAGTCCACTGTTTAGTAGGTAATACTATTGTTGTTATGCATTTCCTCCTTGTACATCTGTTTGAAATACGACGAAACACTGTCGGATAATATTCAGAATGTTACGTATTAGTTGATTCAATGGTGACTAAGAAGCTTAAATTAAAACTGAGACACGGAATTAAATTGATAATGGCGAAACGAAGCCTGCTCCGCTATACGAGGGTTGGTCCCATAAGACCGAAAGATAGCAGTTGTTGAGAAATATCGCTGAATTAGAAAGTATACGATCTATGAAGCATATGTTTGAAGACACAACATTGTAAACACTGTTTACTATTTATACTTTGTCAGCCACTAGTAGTGAACGCTGTGAGTGATCTCACGGAAAAAAACCCTGTCATAGTTATGTTATAGAATATTTTTTAAAGGCCTTAGCGCAGCCAATATTGAAGCAGATCTTGATTTTGAGTGGGGAGTGGGGAGGAGGGGGGTATGACCCCTTCGTTTACAACAGTAATAATATTGAGTAGCTAAGTTTAAACGAGGTCGTACAAGCTGCCAAGACGAGCATAACAGTGGTCGACCAAATGAGGCGACGACCCCAGAAATGATGAAGAAAATCCACAAAGCGGTAATGGAGGATCGTCGACTGAAAGTGCGCGAGCTAGCAGACATATCAGGCATTTCAAAAAGTACGGTACATCACCTATTATCTGAAAATTTGAACATGAGGATACTGTGTGCAATGTTTATGCTACGTTTGCTCACACTCGAGTAAAAAAAGTGTCGTGAAGATGTTTCAGTTGAGTGTTCAGCGAAGTTTTGCAGCAACGAAGCTGAATTTTTGCGCCGTTTCATAACCATGGATGAAACATGGGTCCACTACTACACTACAAAATAAAAAGAACAATCAAAACAATGGACACCAAAGAAGGCGAAAACCGTTTCATCTGTAGGCAAGGTCATGGTGTCGGTTTTTTGGGATATGCGTGGGATACTTTTCATTGACCACCTTGAAAATGGAAAAAAACGACGGTGAGTATTATGGGAGCTTGCTGTAAAGTTTGGGCGAAGAAATCACGCAAAAAGGCCGAATTTTGTCAAGAAGAAAGTGTTTTTCCTTTAGGACAATGCACCAGTTCCCAAGTCCATTATTGAAAGGGCCAAAATTCATTTTGAATTGCTGCCTCATGCACCAGATATAGCCCCCCTCGGATTATAAAAAAATGGTTGGTTGGTCGAAGTATTTCAAAAAATAAAGACGTGATTTCGGCAGTTAATTGTTATTATGAGGAATTAGACAGTTCACCGTTTAAAAAGGAAATGGAACTTTTTGAACATTACTAGGGAAAGTGTATAGAACTAAAATCAGATTATGTTGAAAAATGAATAATTTTTTGCCCAAAATTATTGTGTTTCCTTAGGTTTGGTACTTATGGGACCACCCTCGTATTACAATGTGAAGAGGTGTTTCACAGAGAAATTTCGCGTAACGTTACTCCAGTTCATCATACCTACCGACGGAAACGCAAATCAAACAGAATATCTACTAAGATGTTCAAAATGTTCAAATGTTTGTTAAGCATATGGGACTTAACTACGGGGTCATCAGTCCCTAAACTTACAAACTACTTGTCAACTACCTTATACTAAGGACGGCACAAATGACAATGCACGAGGGGGGATTCGAACCCTCGACTACTAAGATGACAAAAGCCATGGAAGAATGATATGTAGAGATTCAGATAGCGCTAGTGTGGTGTAAACTAGATATAAAAGGGTGCTGCAATTCCAGAGCTGTCGTTTGAACTCCGGTGAATCATGTGTGAAGGTTACTCAAGGAATATGGCCGCACAACGGGAACTAGTATAGACTGAACACGGAATTGTAACTGGACCTAGACGCATGAGGTACTTCATTTCGGAAATCGTTAGGGAATTCATTACTCCGAGAGAGTCAAGAATGTTCCAAGATTATCATATATCAAGCACTTTCTCTCGCCTCGGACAATGCAATTCCAGGATACCTGCACTTAATGACGGAGAGTAGCATCGGTTGCGTAGAGGTATCACCGCTAACAGACAAGTAAAACCACGTGAAATAAAGGCAGAAATTAGTTCGGGGCGTACGGCAAACGTTCCCGTTTGTACAGTGTAACAGACACAAGTTAAGTGTTAATGGGCTACGGTATCATTTCCTTTGCTAACTGCGCGATTTCGCCTTTCGCACCTATCCTGGGCCCGTGACCATATTCACTGAACCCTAGACTGAACCATAGCTTGGTCAGATGAGTCCTATTGCGTGTTATATTGGTTGCCAAGACCGCTTACGCTGAAACAATTTATTTTATTCCATTATCAGTTTCAGCAGGAATAGCTGCCAACCTATGATTCATATAACAGGTATCATCGTCGTCGTTATAATAGGAATGTGCTCAAGTTATAAAATATGTTACCATTGTCATTTCAACGACGACAATGACGTGTAGTTTTATGAACTGAGAGCATTTGATGATGGCAGTTGGTTCTCCTGGAATTGGTTCGACGCGGTGCCACACTGTAGACTGCTAACGAAGATACGAGCTTATGGAATAGGTTCACAGATTTGTGACTGGCTGGAAGACTTCCTAAGTGGTACGTTGTTCTCGACGACGAGTGTTCAGCAGAAACTAGGGTGTCGTCGGGCGTGCCCCAGGGGAGTGTGATAGGACCGCTATTATTTTCTATCTATATAAACTGATCTTATGGACAGCGTAACGTGTAATTTGCGGCTGTTTGTTGATGATTTTGTGGTGTATGGCAGGGTGTCGTCATTGATTGACTGTAATAGCATACAAGATGACTTAGACACAATTTATAGTTGGTGGGAAGAATGACAGCTAGCTCTAAATGTATAAAATGTAAGGTGATGCATATGAGTAGGAAAGTAAACCCGAAATGTTCGAATACAGCATTAGTAGTGAGCTTCTTGATGATGTCGCGTCGTTCAAATATCTAGGCGTATCATTGCAGAGCGATATGAAATGGAACGAACATGTAAGTTCAGTTGTGAGTAAGGCGGACAGACGACTTCGGTTTATTGGTACAATTTGGGGAAGATGTACTTCATCTGTAAAGGAGACCGCGTATAAAACGCTTGTACGACAACGTTTTGAGTATTGCACGAGTGTTTGGGACCCGCAGAAGATCAGTTTAAAGGAAGACATGGAAAAAGTTCAGAGACGAGCAGCTAGATTCGATACTGGTACGTTCAACCAATGCGCGAGTGTCACAGAAATGCTCCACGAAATCAAATGGGAATCGCTGGAAGAAAGACGACATTCTTTCCGAGAAATTCTGCTGAAGGAATTTAGATGTCCAGAATCTGAAGCTGAATGTAGAACAATCTTCCTGCCAGCTACTTATATTTCGCGTAAAGCTAACAAAGACAAGAAAAAATTAGGGGTCGTAAGTGGCATATAAATTTTCATTTTTCCCTCGTTCTACTGGGAGTGGAATAGGAAAGGAAGTGCCTTGTGGTGGTACAGTGTACCCTCAGCCACGCACCTTACGGTGGATTGCGCAGTATGTATGTAGATGTAGAAATGTGTGAGTTATACATTCCTATTTAAGTTGGTAAGAGTTGATGGTAGGGTTCGATTGTGGAGCAGAGTCCATGAAGCCATGGGCATAAGTTGCCAACAAGACACTGTGGAAGTTGATGAGCCGACCGCGGTGGCCGAGGGGACTGCAGTGCGCCAGTCACGGTCTGCACGGCCACTACGGTCGGGAGTTCGAATCCCCCCTCGGGCACGGATATTTGTGCCGTCCTTAGTATTAGCTAGTTCATAAGTAGTTTGTAAGTTTAGGGACTGATGACCCCGTAGTTAAGTCCCATAAGCTCTACAAACATTTGATTTTTAAAGTTGATGAATTAATTAATGCCTCATGCATTAGAGTAAACCGCTTGTACAACCCAAACGAACACTGACTGAAAAAGGCCATGTTTAGTAATGGACTTAATGATCCCTAACAACGATGGAATTTTATTGATGCCTATGCTCCATACTACTGGACCACAAGGTTCGCAATTGGTTTTAAGAATACTCTGTACAATTACGGTGAATTATTTGACCAGCCAGATCGCCTTACATGTATCGCATAATCGAGAGGTCAGTTGGTGCACAAAATGCTACAACGGACAGTGGAGGGGTACCAACATGACTGTGTACCGAAATAAGGCCCGACAATTTGCTGTTATGGTCTGGGTTGCCAGTTTATTTCATAGCAGAACCGCTTTGGATGTCATCGAGGCATTCTTATGCTCCAGTTGGATGCCTTTCATTGCAAGCTATTCTGGGCTTACATTTTAGCAAGATAATGTCAACCCGCACGGTAACAGAGTTTCTGCTGCTTGCCTAAACCCTACCGCTGCGGCGGAGTGGCCGAGCGAATTGAGGCCTCGGGCGTGGATGTTTGTGCTTTCTTTAGTATAAGGTAATTTATAAGTAGTTTGTAAGTTTAGGGACTGATGGCTCCGCAGTTAAGACCCATAAGCTTGACGAACATTTGAATTTAAACCCTACCTTCTACACCTACATCTACATCCATACCCCGCAAATCACCTCACGTGTGTAGCGGAGGGTACTTTACGTAACTTTCTCACTTCCTCCCATTCCAATTATGTATGGTTCACAGGAAAAATGATTGCCTATATGCCTTCGGATGGGCCGTAGGCCTTACATTGCAAGATATACATAGCAGGAAGCAATATATTGGTTTACTCTTCATGGAGATTACGCACTCGGGACTTTGACAGAAGCCCGTACCGCGATACAGAATGTCTCTCTTCCAACGCCTGCCACTGGAGTTTCTAATCATTTCTGTGACGCTTTCGCTCTTACTAAACGAGCCCATAATAAAGCGTGCTGCTGGCCGTTGTATCTTCTCTATGTCTTCCATTAACCTCCCACACTGATGAGCAATACTCTGTTCCCAGAGCGAGTTATGTGACGTACTTCCTTTGTTGACGGACAACTCTTACTGAGTACTCTTGCAATGAATCGCAGTCTGGCGTCTGCCTCACTTTCGATTGCTAGTACAGAAAATTTCGTGCAAATTGTCACACAATGAGCGACAAACATAAATTCGTTTTCCGCATGTTCCTATGTCAATAAATGACAATCCAACTGAATGGTAAAATGTCTGGAAATATGAAGTGGTCTTTTGGGTGGTTCTGTGCGCTGACACTGGCCAAGGGGACAGATCGGCAACAGGGCACAACATGCGAGTGTTGTAGGTAGTATAGCAGCTCACGAGAAGGCGAGGCACGCTGCGTCAAGCCACGGTCTGCGTGACACTGCGAGCAATGACAGCACTCAGACCGTTACCGCTGACCGATATTATGTATCGTGGCTAGTTGTCATAGGGAAAGGAACTTGAAGAGGGGCTGCACTATTGTATGTGCATGTTATATAATTTGCTTTTTGTGTCCCAGATTTAGTTTGAAGAAGCGAGTACGTAGGTGCAGAATACAAAATAACACGACACAGGTCATCATCATCATCATTTTCCATCTCCAGTTTCCCGGGTGTGGCTAACAAGCGCTCTCCATCTCATTCGATCTTGATATAACATTTGGTCTTGGATATCATCCCACTTGCAACCGTTCTTCTCTATGTCTGATTAACTGTCTCTTTCCATCGTCTCCTTGGCCTTCCTCTTGGTCTTCTTCCTCCCACTCTCCTGGTACTTTGATTCATAGTCCTGATAAACCTCATTTCTGTTGCTTGGATTCTGCTGTAATCCTTTTTTAACAATGTACATGTTTCAATGCCATAAATAAGGATTGGAGTGAAGTAAGTGTTATACAAAGTTAACTTTGCTGCCTGGGGTACTTTTTTGTCCCAGAGTAGATTCCGAACTTGCATGTAGAAATTTGATGCTTTTTGTGTCCTGTTGAGGATTTCTTGCCGGATGGTGTCCTTGGAGAAAATACTTCCAAGGTACTGAAAGTGGGAAACTGATTTAATTTTTGTTCCCTCCAAGTAGATGTTTGAACTTGTAACCTCTCTGCTTATGGTCATTTCAACCGTCTTGGTCTTGCTGATTTTCAAGTTAAATTCTTTAAATTTATTGTTCCAGACAGTCAGGCTGTTCTGCACTTCTGTTTCTGTTTCTCCCCATATTACAACATCATCTGCAAATACCAGTGATCTCGACTCATTTGTAGTTTCCTTAATAGATTTTAGCATTCTGTCCATTACAATAATAAACAAGAGTGGTGATAGAGCACTTCCCTGCTGGACTCCCCTCTTTGTCTCAAACCATTCAGAGCGACCATTTCCTATTTGGACACTACTCTTGCAAGTTTGATACAGCATCTTTACTCTGTCAATCAGGTTATTGGGCACTTTTAGATCTTCCAGGCATTTCCAAATTTTATTGCGAGGGACACTATCATATGCCTTCTCCAGGTCTAAGAACACCATCACTAAGTTCTTTCCATGTTCCCAGTATTTCTCTGCCAAAATCCTTACCGCAAAAATGAGGTCTATAGTACTTCGCCCTTTCCTGAAGCCATGCTGTTCTTCTTCTAATAACGGTTCAACTATCTTCCTAAGTGTCTATAATTTTTCCAGCAGCTTTAGGGTATGTGAAAGTAGGGTGATACCTCTATAGTTTCCACACTTCTTTCGGTCTCCTTTGTTAAACAGTGTAATGATGATTCCTTTTGTCCAGTCATCTGGAATTTTGTTGTTTGTCCAGATGACTGACAGAACTCTGTAGATCCATTGTAGGCCAGGTGTTCCGGCTGCCTTCATCATATCTGAGCTTAGCTCATCAAACCCTGGAGACTTTCCGTTTCGCATATTTCTCAGAGCAGACTCAACTTCCAGCCAAGTTAATGGTTGTAGAACCTCTGGTGTTTCTTCAGCTGGACAATCACTATCATCACTGCTGTCAACATTACCATTCAACAGCGAGTTGAAATGGTTCCTCATTTCACTCCTAATTTCGGATTCTGTTCTCAACAGCTTCCCTTCCTCAGTTTCTAGCACAACGATGTTATTACGCTCATATCTTTCATCATTGGCTAACTTATATAGCAGTTTTTTATTGCCTTGACAGTCTTCTTGTAATTTGGTGGTGAAGTCATCCCAACATTTATCCTTCTCGTTTTGGATCAGCCTTTTCAACTTCTTGTTTCGATCTTCCTGAGACAGACGTTCAATTTCAATGTCATTTCTTACATCTACTCTATTTTGTTTTTCCCGGTCTAATTTCTTCTTTAACACATTTCTTTCTTTAATTGCTGTCTTTACCCTGTAATTCCACCAGGGTGTTTCCTTCTCTCTTTGTGCTGCACTTGTTTTGCCACAGATGTGGACAGCTTCTGTAACAAGAGTGTCTTTAAAGAGCTTCCATTTTTCTTCTACCCCAAGTTTTTCAGTTTTGGGTATTCTACCCTTGATCTTTTTCTGGTACTCTTGTTTCTTTTCAGGGTCTCTCAACAGCCAAGTCTTAATCTTTGGCATTTTCTTGTACTTAGCCAATGGGACTCGTACATTCTTCAGATCCGCAGTTAACAGTCGGTGATCACTACACAGGTATCTCAGTTAATACAAACAAATACAATACAGCTGTACAAATCGAAACTAACATAGAAATACATACCAGAAGCTGCAGTGGCGTTTTATAAGTACTGATCGAAATGATGCCACGATGTGTTTAACACCTTGACTGCCGGCCATGTAACCTATTCCATACCTTAGAATGCCAGACATTCTGCTTGCAGGAGTAAGCCGAGCTGCGCTTGGTTTCCTTATCTTCTGTCTGGCATAAAAATTGTTTGTTCTTTAAAATGAGCAATAAGGTTTCGTGTACTTATAAAACAATCGGTTGAAGAATCATCAAGCTCGAAATAATTTCACGCAGTTCTTGTTGCACAAAGACTGGATCATCATCTGAATTGTCGATTTCGTCGTCCTCACTGTCATTGTCAATAAAATGTTTCTCAAATTCATGTAACATTTCGTCCAGCGTAAGAGAGCGTGAAGCTTTGTCCGTTCATTTACCTACTGAGAGAGCGGACACCACTTCCTACCCGTCCCGTTTCATACTTGGATGCGACCAGTCGGCCGATTTAGAAGCTAAATTTACAAGATCTATAGGCTGTTTTAGACGCTAGATTTATCAAGTAAGGCATTTAAGGTGGCTCTAGCCCGTCAATAAACTTAATTTTGTGTTTAAAAGTACGAAAACAAAGATCACGTCAAATGACGTAATTGGCATTCTACAGAAGTTTCGATATCCCGTCAGTTGACGTAATTGGCAGTCAAAGTGTTAACAAAGATGAACTGTTCACAGGGAGGATTGCTGAATACGGTCCATCATGTCTGTATCTCTTTGCGTAATATCACTGGCATATTGTATTCTGCGTTGAAGGTTGTTACATCAACAACCTCTCCTTCATAAATCGCACATTTCAGATGGCCCCACAAAAAGAAATCCAGTGGGTTCAGGTCTGGCGATCTTGCTGGCTATGCTACAGGGCCTCCACGACCAATATATTTCGATGGGAAGGCAGTGTCCTGGTGGCATCGCACTGTGCCGCTGAAGTGAGTGAGGGCACCGTCATGCATGTACCACAGGTTCATACGAGAGGATATAATAACGTTTTCCAACAACTCCGGTAAAGTAGCATCCAGGAAACGCAGATACCGCTCTGCTGTAAGCCTTTGTGGTAGCACATGTGGCCCTATGAGATGGTGATCAATAATACCACACCAGATATTGACACCGCATCGTTGTTGGTATCTCCGTATTACTGTTCTGTGGGGGTTTTCTTCCGCCCACTCGTGCCAATTATGCGAAATCACGTACCTTCCTTCGTGAAATAGGCTTCGTCGGTGAACAGTAGTGTTCGTGAAAAATGATAGTCGTGGGTCTGACACCGCAGGATAAAGTTGTAGAAGTACAGCCTCCTCTGGTAGTCTTTCGGCAGTAATGTCTGTACTTTCTGCATGCGAAATGGATGGTAACGGTTTCTATGGAGTTCGCATAACAGTAGATTGTGACATTCAGACCGCAGTGGTGAGAGACCTGGTGCTTATTGTTCGGTCCTCCGCAACAGTTTGCAACACATTTTCTTCTTCATCCGCACTGTACGTCGACGGTGATCCACGACCACTAAATTCAGGAGGTGCTGCACATGCACCATATTACCTCAAGCGCCTGTCCACAGAGGAAAACGTTTTTGCGAATGGAAGGCGTCGGCTAGGACACCTCTTGTGATACAGTTGCCTTGCAACGTCATCTCTTCCATATGCAAGTCCGTAGGTGAGGTGGATGTCGGCGTATTCCTCGTTTGTGAAATCTGCCAGGGTACTGTAGTAACACCGCGACGCGGCCGTTAGCAGCTCTCGACACGGCGAGTATCGGGCAGAGTGAGCAGCGCAGAGTTGTTGTAAACACGTCATCCATGCCGCGGTTTTACTTCCGCCGTTGACCACTCTTTCCGACGTGTGATTCTCAAGTTCTGATACAATTTCACATACATTACGATGGAATTTGTTCTATCTCGTATCTTTCAAACGCTGGGAGATACAAATCAGCTCGTTGGTGTGTCATGTGTTGTAGCTATGGGTGAATGACATGTCGTGAACGTGAGGCTCGTCGGTATCTCGTTAAATGGTTATCAGGTGTTTTTGTTTTATGTACACAGTACACAGATGAGAACAAAATTAACAACGGTGCACCACGTGTTACTCATAGCAGCATGCGGTCCTCGACATACTTAACCTCATTTATGACTCACTCTGTACATGGACGTTTCATTTTAAATAGTCCTTTGAGTCCACGCACAGATATTTTATGGAGGTAAAAGGGGACTGCGGCGCGCCAGTCACGGTCTGCACGGCCACTACGGTCGGGGGTTCGAATCCCCCCTCGGGCACGGATTTTTGTGCCGTCCTTAGTATTAGCTAATTCATAAGTAGTTTGTAAGCTTAGCGACTGATGACCCTGTAGTTAAGTCCCATAAGCTCTACAAACATTCACATTTTGCTACCTCTACTGGGCGCTACTGCTGCTGCAGACATAATGTCCTCCATCTCGAATACTTTTTGGACAGCGAAAACAATATACTTAGTGTGCAAATGAAATAATTATAAAGGAAACTCATTTTCAAAATACTTCACGTGTTGATTATTATTAGAATACAAGTGAAAATACCGAACTCCTGAATGACGTATATTCTTGTGTAAAATGTAAATAAGTAAACTTAGTAAGTAATAATAACTGTCTTTCTTATTTGTTTCCATGTGATAATTATAAAACAATAAAGCATTTCTTTAACTAATGAAGCAATTTGTTTGTCTTTTTGCCGTGTATGTTTGGTTAATTTCTGTACCGGTACTATATTACCATTTGACTTGATATGTCTTAGTCAATAGGATTACCGTGTATGTAGTTTGTCCCGTCCCAAAATTCCTTAATTCCTATGCTTGTCCAGTTGGTTTCATGTTCCTGTAGCAATTAAATACTTTTCGTGTGGTGGTAATTCTTTTATACTCAAAAGTCTCACTTTGTTCACACAGCATACAGTATTAAAAAGGAAATGATTTCGACAGGAAGGAAATGTAGTGCGAGAGCCACCAAATACGACATGTTATCTTTCCGGTGGTATGAGGAGGGAGAGAACAAATGGCTCTGTTTCTTACTATATTGTGTGTGCATTAATTTAAGCTTTTATGGTTGTTTTAATGAGTTAAACAAAGACCTTCGTATAGTTTAACATGGGTCCTGAACCATGGTGCAATTAATCTAATCTAATTTTGAAACTTCCTGGCAGATTAAAATTGTGTGCCGGAACCGGGACTGGAACCTGGGACCTTTGCCTTTCGTGGGCAAGCGCACTACCGACTGTGCTATCCCGACACGACTCACGATGCCGCCTCACAACCCTACTTCTGCCAGTACCTCGCCTCCTACTTTCCAATATTAATCTGCCAGGAAGTTTCATATCAGTGCACACTCCGCTGCAGAGTGAAGTTTCATTCTGTAATCTAATTTTGTTTAAAGTTTAATGGGTAACAGTCGTGTTAATGACGCTGCAAGTAAAGGCAGCTTGTTTTCACAATCCTTTGTAGCCATGTGTGACTCGTATTTTGTTTTTGGAAATCAGGTTACCTTAGCCATTTTAGGAAAGGCTGTAACTAGTTTTACCAAACTTGGAGTCTGTATGTGTAAAGAGCGGAAACTCCTTCCTACAGAATATAAGAAGCGTTAGGACTTGTTTTGGTTAGAGATGTCATCATGGAGGTGCAAAACACAGGACAGATTTTGCGATGCCTGTATATGGCAGTAGGATTTGAGGGCTGAGAAACCAGTGTCCACTACAGTCAAATAAGGTCCACGGGATTTCTTATTTAGAGAGTTCTCACTCAGATCATTTGTACACGCCTCGGCTAAGGTACAAATAAATTCCGCTTTCTCACTTGGTGTGCTGTCCTATGTTTCTACTCTACGGTGCTGCCACTATTTGCTAATTCTGTTAGCTTTCAGCCTCGGGACTCATTAACGCGCTTCTTTTGCACCAATAGTCGAATCGTTTTCTTTCTTTAATGTTTCCCAGTATCCTTCAGTATGGAAGTGTAGTGTGTAAATAATAAATAAGGATTTTACAAATATCTGATTTACTAAATACCAAAATCAGCGCCCCTTGTAAGTGGTCTATAATAGTCTTTGATGGTGATCTAAGATATGACCTGCCATCATTGTGTATATACTGATAACCGTTTGCTAAATGCAGATTAACCTGACCCTAAATTCTATGTTCTTATACGCTTTCTCTATTCTCTTCCAGGACACGACACTCCTGAATCCTGTTATTGTCAATTACATATTACTGATGCCTGTAGTGTGCAAACATCCCTCACTTCTAAAGCGAACAGCAACAACAAACTCTTCAATAGGGTCATAGTTTCCATTATTTATTTATATTTTTTCATTTATTTATTTCTTTTTGGGCGGGGGACTATTTTGACAGAACTTCACTACCGATGCAGTCTCTCTACCTTCGTGTAAGTAATTCCAAGCGGCTTTGGGTTTTATCGTAAAGTTCAGTAACACTTTCTGCTTCAGGGTAAACCCAGTCTAAACATCTAAAACCTGCAAAGACATGAATTTCTAATTATCCTCTTAAATCTTAATTCAGCTGGAGGAAGATTTTAGGGGATGGGGGAGGGACGGGGGAAATGACAATCAACGGTCAGAGGAATTACTTTTTAACTCTTATGTGGTGTGAACTATACTAGTATATTTCGCGATGAATACACCTACAAACAGTAGTGAAATGAAATGCTTATCATTAAGGTACAGCCTACAGTCAGATGTAGCACACTGTACATGATCTGAAAAGAGTCGAAAATTTTGTTTTCTCTGATTTACGACTTCCGCAAAGCGCTGAAGTTAATTTTTAGTTAATTCCTCTTTGAAATTGCTTATCTCTCTTCTAAGCACGTCGATACTCATTAACCGTGACAATATGAGCAATGTAGTTACTGAGTTGCTCGGATGAGTTCATGCGCCGCTCATTAGCGGCTACAATGGCGAAAAAAACTGGACCGTTCAGTCCAGCTCAGGAAGCTAAATGCAGCGCATAGCTGCTTTCAAACCCGGTATTACACTGAGTTCTGACGAGTTGTAACGAGTATACGACTGTTTACTGATGTGTCATGCAGATTGTACAGTTATGATAGGTGTCACATTGTAATACTTCAGGGTGGAATATTGCTATTGAAAGTTTTGGTCTCCTGGAAAGCGGCAGCAATACTAACGATGTTATGTTAGTTCACAACTAACCTAAGAATTTCACTGTTTTTGCAACAGTTTTAAATGTAGTACTGTTACGTAAATTTAAAATAAGATGTCCGACTTCACACTTGGATGAATGAAATAAAGAGCTACATCAATATATTGACTTCATTTCCATTGTGTTATAAAAGTCATTTAATGTGCAATACTGTCACAAATAAATAAGAATGCGAATAGAGAATGGACAAATCATGTAATACACCGTTATTCTAGTAAGTTGTGGTAGTTTCAAGAAACGACCTCAACCCAATTTGGACATGCACATGTGGTAATTTTACGGTTGCTAAAGAAGTATAAGCATTCATCAGAATTTACAAATGATAATAAACGGAAACAGTTGGAAAACAATAGTAAATTATTTCACTGAGGAAACTCTCGAAAAAAATTGTATAGTCATGACTTTTTTATTTTAAACCACATTTTTCATAATAAAATATATTATTGTCTTTCACAAATATTTTAGTGCCATAATTTCTAATTTCATTCTGGATGAGAAATACTAATAGCTCTGTAAAATGCTCATTAATCACTGATAAAAGAGATATAAATATCACATTACAACGTTACACTTTGTACACATAATGAAATAAATAAATTTTCATTCTCACAACCTCTACAGATCATAATATTGTCAAAATTTTCTATGTTTGACTGTGGTTATAAATACTCTTGCCACGGAAACAGACTGTTACCAAAGGTCCGAGTACATGAAATAGGGCCCTGCGTGAAAGGACGCGTGGTCTAATGTGCATGCTACAGTTTCTCACAACCTCTACAGGGTGAACCTGAGAGTCCAAACAGCTAGGGTCATCCCTCCCTGAGACTTACAATTTACTTACGCTAAGTTCAACATACACCCTTGCCCGAAGAAGGACTCGAACTTCCAGCATGGGTGTTCACGCAACCGTAGCATAAATTCAAATTAATCTCCAAATAAAACTTTCGTTGAAATAATATATTAACATATATTCATACATAAAATCAATAAAACGTTCTCAGTAACATCAAATCAGTATTACTTCTCGAATGGAGATTCAGAACTGTTTTTAACATTATTAACAATTAAAAAAATAGTCGACGTCAATGCGCAACAGCATACTGTGGAATGTTCTCCGCCTCGACGGTCTTCGGCAATGATCAGGCAGCGACCAGGTACATATCTCTGTCGTCAGTGGAGAAGCTTCCACGGTGTACCGCTGCGTAGTCGATGTTGAACATGCAACAGATAAAATCAAACATGATCAAAATATCCACGGGTGTACTGCCGGTCTATAGTGTCCAACGGGCACAATATTTCGGCGATCATACATGTCGCCATCATCAGGTGAACTGAAGGACTGAGCTCCTGGAAACGCGCCGGCACGGAGATCCGCACGCTACGGCTGCTCGAAGGGAACTGGGTTCTAGCGCGGTAGCGGGCCATTTAAATACCCTCGGCCCGCGGAGCGACCCCTCCGCGGTCCGCGCCCCGCGCTGCGGCCGCACAGTGGAACCGATTGCGGCGGCGTCTGAGAAGACGTCGGTGTGAGGGCTCTGTCCGCGGTGGTCGTCACTTCGTTACGTTTGCTAGATTTACTCTTAATTAACCCAATCGCTGGTTCCCAAGCTTTGCTAAGATTATAGCCAGAGTCACGGTTTATGAGGTCGTCACTTGTGCGAATTTCAATGGCCTCTCTAACGACGCAGTCCCAGTATCTCGACGTCTGTACCAGAATCCTAGTGTGTTCATACTCCATGGCGTGATTCTACGACAAACAATGTTCAGCGACCGCCGACTTGCTCGGATACATCAATCGTGTGTGCCTCTGGTGTTCAACGCATCGATCCTCGACGGTACGCATCGTCTGTCCAATATATGACTTTCCACACTGACACGGGATCTGGTACACGCCCGCCTTCCTACAACTGGCACTGCGTTCGTTCCATATACCGGCGCACTCTCAGGGAAGATCGCACGCATTTTGAGAAAACACCAGGTTGGAACTGTTTTTGTCCGCCGAATAAAATTCGTGCACTGGTGGGGAGCGCTAAAGATGATCTCGGTTTGAGGAAGGCGGGCGTGTACCAGATCCCGTGTCAGTGTGGAAAGTCATATATTGGACAGACGATGCGTACCGTCGAGGATCGATGCGTTGAACACCAGAGGCACACACGATTGATGTATCCGAGCAAGTCGGCGGTCGCTGAACATTGTTTGTCGGAGAATCACGCCATGGAGTATGAACACACTAGGATTCTGGTACAGACGTCGAGATACTGGGACTGCGTCGTTAGAGAGGCCATTGAAATTCGCACAAGTGACGACCTCATAAACCGTGACTCTGGCTATAATCTTAGCAAAGCTTGGGAACCAGCGATTGGGTTAATTAAGAGTAAATCTAGCAAACGTAACGAAGTGACGACCACCGCGGACGGAGCCCTCACACCGACGTCTTCTCAGACGCCGCCGCAATCGGTTCCACTGCGCGGCCGCGGCGCGGGGCGCGGACCGCGGAGGGGTCGCTCCGCGGGCCGAGGGTATTTCAATGGCCCGCTACCGGGCTAGAACCCAGTTCCCTTTGAGCAGCCGTAGCGTGCGGATCTCCGTGCCGGCGCGTTTCCAGGAGCTCAGTCCGTCAGTTCACCTGATGATGGCGACATGTATGATCGCCGAAATATTGTGCCCGTTGGACACTATAGACCGGCAGTACACCCGTGGATATTTTGATCATCAAATACGCCGGGAGAAACTGAAGAATCAAAATCAAACATATTTCACAAAAATATTGTTCTAAGTACTTTTAAAAAAATATTATCACAAACATAATAAACACATTATTAATAAAGTAATGCGACTGCAAAACCGAGCATAAGTAGGAAATGAGAGGACGATTATAATTACGTACCACTATATTCCCCTCCCATAAGCTCATTTGAGCAGCAACTAAGCATAAATATAAGCTTTCTTAACTGATTTTGTAATCATTCAATTTGTTTCATAGATTTATTTCAAATCTATAACGATTAATATTTGTATCAATAATGGCTTTCAGTATAGAAAGCCGCGGCGGATTAACCGTGCGTACGAGAGTGCCGTGTTGCGGTGCACTCGGCAGTTCGTTGTCGGGGGTTCGAATCCCCCCTCTGGCATGGATGTTTGTGCCGTCTTTAGTATAAGGTAGTTCATAAGTAGTTTGTATGTTTAGGGACTAATGCCCCGTAGTTAAGTCCCATAAGCTCTACAAACTTTTGGAAATTTCTTTCAGTATAGAAATTTGCACGTTATGTTTTAACAAAGGATAAAAGTTTTTACCCAAATCAATATCGTTTCTTGTAACAAATCATAAATTATAAATAAATCATTCAAAAGTTTATATTCCTTCTGTAAAGGCTAATATCCCAAACTGAAGTTATTCTCTATCGTTTAACATCATTTAGGATACGGTATACTGTAGCTATTTGAGTGTCCCAAAAGTGATTTCAGACAATAGGAGCCATTGAAAGAAGGCAAGGGAAGGTCGCCCACTGGTAGCATCAGCAAGAGATGACTGTCATCTTCGGTCAACAGCCCGTGGAGACAGTAAGCTGAATGCACCTCAGCTGCAACGCACCTTCAAGGCACCAACAGGACGCGCAATATCAACACAAACAGTCCAATATCGTTTTAGGGAAAGTGATATTTACGCACGGAGGCCCATGGTGAGAGTAATATTAAAACTACGACACAATTTAGCCCGCAGAAACTGGACGGATGACGATCAGTATTGGGGCCTGCTTCTGTTCGCAGATGAGTCAAGAATTTGTGTTCAGCCAGACAGCCGTCGTCCCTCATCTGGGGAGTACGTGGAACTCGGGGCAATCCTGCTTATGTGAAGGAAACATCACCATATCATGGTTTGGACGAATGTGAGGGCAAGAGTCAATACAGGCGGACGTACGCACTTCTAGGTGCCATAGGAGATGGGTTCATCTGGTGGACTATAACGCTTGTCCCTAAAAAGTTTCACTTGTGGACAACATGCTTGAACCAGCGGGAATTGAACGAATGTAATGGTCAGCTTGTTCAAAATCTTCAAATGTTTGTTAAGCTTATGGGACTGAACTACGGGGTCATCAGTCCGTAAACTTACAAACTACGTATGAACTACTTACGAACTAGGACGGCACAAATATCCATGCCCGAGGGGGGGTTCGAACCCCCGACCGTAGTGGCAGTGCTGACCGTGACTGGAGCGCCTCAGTCACCTCGGCCACCGCGGTCGGCGAATGATCAGCTTGTTCACCGGACGTAAGCCCGATTGAGAATGTCTGGGATGCACATGGCAGCCAGACCAGCACCTCCCAAAACGATTGCAGAGCTGGATATTGAACTCATGGATGAATGGCCCCTAAAAGTTTATTGATGACCTTATACTGTCCTTGCCACGCAGATGTGAAAGTGTACTGGGTCGTCCGTGGTTATCAGACACCATGAGGCAACTCCCATTACTTTTTTCACATTATGGTCGCCCTATGGTGCCTCGCTCTAAAAATATGGAATCGCTTTGACAAGGAGATGACGTCTACCTGTCAACGCCGACATCGCCCAAATTTATGGTACATGTAGGGCGTGGTGATACATGAAAGTGCACCAAGTGAGAACTTCAGATGTCTAAGCGTTTAGGAAATAAAAGGAATTTTGATACGGATCTATCACTATATGTACATTATCAACTGCCCCTGAGAGAGTCTGTTTAGAAAACGGTTTTTGGCTCGGCGGTAAGAGATCGGATTTTTATTGAAAAATTCGCGGCTTCGATTCCGCCCGGCAATAAATATTTTTTGTATTCAGAATGTCAATCAAGTATGTTTTTCAAAGGAGACATTAAAAAACCATGTAACTGAAAATGTGCGGCGTTCATAACGTGCGCAAGATGCGGTCAAATTTATTGCTGCCCCAGTTTCTTCGATGAATAAAACCCCGGTACATGTAACTGATCAATTACAAAAGAATGTAAGTATGGATTTACATACACGACGTCCCCAAGTACGCGTTAACTGCTGTCCCTTTTTAAATGTTTGTAGTCACAAATTTCATATAAATTAATAAAATAATATATATGGTGTTGGCGTTAATTGTGACGTCAGTATACATCTACAACAATACTCTGCAAACCACTGTGAAGTGAATGGAAGAGGGTACGTCCCACTGTACCAGTTATTAGGGGTTTTTCCCATTCCATTCATGTATTCAGCGTGGGAAGAATGATGGTTTATATTCCTCCGTGCGTGCTGTAATTAATCTAATCTTGTCCTCACGATCCCTACGGCAACAATATGTATGTGTACGCATTTCCAAGGATCAGAAAAAAAGTTGCCTTCTGGGGGAGTTGAACCCGCGACCTTCTCAATACGAATCCGATCTTTTACCGCTTCCTGAACACGTTCTCACAGGGACAGTTGATAAGATGCATATGGTGATAGATCCGTATCAAACTTCCTTTTATTTCCTAAACGCTTGGCCATCTGGAGTTCCCACTTGGGGCACTTTCGTGTTTCTCCACGCCCTACACGTACTATAAATTTGGACGAATTCGGCGATGACGAGTAGGCGTCCACTCCTTCTGAAATCACTTGTCGATAGCACTCATCACTTCATGTGAATAAAGTGCTAGCTGAGCTTCACAAGAACGATTCTTTCTGAATCCGTGTTGACTATGGGTCAATAGGTCTTTCTCTTTCAGGTACCTCATAAAGTTTGGGGAAAGTGTATGTTCCAAAGTCGTGCTGCAGACCAACTTGAATGATAAAGGCCAGTAATTTTGCGGATTACTCCTATTAATTACTTGAATATTGGAGGGACCTATGCAACTCTTCAGTCTTTGGGTACGGATTTAGAACACAGCGGACGGTTGTATATGATATCTAGAAGCCGCGGTGGAGAAGCCGAGCGGTCTAAGTGGCCTCGCTGCGGAGCGCGCGCTTGCTCGCCGTCGGAGGTTCGAGTCCTCCCTGTGGCATGGGTGTGTGTGTGTTGTCCTTAGGTTAGTTTACCTTCGTTTAAGTAGTTTGTAAGCTACGGACTGATGACCACGCAGTTTGGTCCGATAGATTTACAAACATTTTAACATTTGATTTGATATCTAGGTATGGTGCTATTGCATCAGTTTAATGGGAAAGGAACCTAATTGGTATACAATCTGGACTGGGAGACTTGCTTTTGTTAAGTGATTTAAGTTGCTTTAATACTCCAAAGGTATCTACTTTTAAATTACGCATGCTGGTAGCTGTTCTTGATTGAAATTCATGAGTATTTTTCGTCTTCTTTGGTGAAGGAATTTCGAAAAACTGTGTTTGGTAATTCTGCATTAGTATCACTTCTGTCAGCAGCATCAACATTGCTATCGTGTAGTGAAGGCATTGATTATGTTTTACCGCTAGTGTACTTTACATAAGACCAAAATTTCTTAGGATTTTTCGCCAAATTAAGTGAAAGGGTTTCGTTGTGTTAATTATTATAAGATTCTCACATTGAAATTCGAGCGAAATTTCGAGTTTCTGTAAAGATAGCCAATCTTGAGAATATTGTGTCAGTTTAAATTTGACATACAATTTCTTTGATTTTTCAATGGTGATTTGACCTGCGTTCTACGATGGGTCAGCCTCCTCTTTTGCAGTTTAGTATAACTCTCTCAATAGCTGTCAATATTATTTCTTTGAATATAAGCCAAATCTGATCTACACTCACATTGTTAGTGTCAAAAGACTGGAGATTCTGATTGAAGAAAGCGTCAATCGACTTTTTCATTGCTTTTTGAATGAATATTTTTCTCCTTTAATTCCTGTGGCTTTGGGGAATTCTGTATTTATTCCCACAACAACTCTGTGTTCACTAATCCCTGCGTCTGTTTCGATGCTCTTTATTAGCTCCGGATGGTTTGTTGCTAGGAGGTGAAGTATGTTTTCACAAACATTTACTAATCTATTCAGATAATGAAGTAATTGCTCGAGATAGTTCTCGGAGAATGCGTTCAGTACAATTTCGGACGATGTCTTATGCCTTGCCTCCGGTTTTGAACTTGTACTTTTGCCAAAATATCGAGGGTAAAATAAAGTCACTACCAATTAAAACTGACTGTTTTGGTTGCGTTTTCTTCCAGAGCTATTGGAGGCTCATTCAATGCCAATATACTCACCCCAGACCATAAAATAGACATCTCCGCCTTGGACAACATCTTCTTCGCAGGCGGAATCCATCGATTTATGTGGTCTCCGTGATTCTTCCGAACATATCACGTTCTTCTATTGTTTTAGCGCCAACCCATTTTGGTTGGCGGCTACTGCAAGCCGTTTTGCCGGATGACGTTGTGTTTAGCGTCCCCGTGTGTCACGCCGGCTTTCATTCGCCATGGAACCCATGTTCCTACGGATTCTTTACTGCGATACGTGTCCAAGACGTTCTATGTTTCGATTCACTGTTGCCCATCTGTTAATATTGACGAGTTGTCACAGATTTCATCGGTCATAAAGGCGCTGGGACAGACGGTATTTCGTCTGTAGTGAACTGTGACAGCCTAATCCCACTGTTGAAGATACATCCTGGACACGGTTGAAGGTGTGTTGCCAAATTCTTGCACCACTTCCGAAATCGGTTTTCCCAACAGTCTGGCACCAACCATGATGCCCCATTCGATCGTCGTCAGCTCATGACATACACTATGTGATCAAATGTATCCGGCCAGCCACAAAAAGAAACGTTTTCATATTAGGTGGATTGTGCTGCCACTTACTGCCAGGTACTCCGTATCAGCGTCTTCAATACCCATTAGATATCGTGAGAGAGCAGATTGGGGCGCTCCGCGTAACTCACGGACTATGAACGTGGTCAGGTGATTTGGGTGTCATTTGTGTGAGAAATCGATACGCGAGATTTCCACACTCCTAAACACCCCTAGGTCCACTGTTTCTTATGTTATAGTTAAGTGGAAGCGTGAAGGGACACGTACAGCATGAAAGCGTACAGACCGACCTCGTCTGTTGACTGACAGAGCCCGCCGTTGAAGAAGGTCGTATAGTATAATAGGCAGGTTTCTACTCAGAACAGCACACAGGAATTCAAGACTGCAGCAGGATTCACTCCAAGTACTAGGCCGGCCGCGGTGGCCGAGGAGACTGAGGCGCTCCAGTCACGGTCTGCACAGCCACTACGGTCGGGGGTTCGAATCCCCCCTCGTGCATGTATATTTGTGCCGTCCTAGTTCGTAAGTAGTTCATAAGTAGTTTGTAAGTTTAGGGACTGATGACCCCGTAGTTAAGTCCCATAGACTATACAAACATTTGAACATTTTTTCCAAGTACTATGAAAGTTAGGCGGGAGGTGCGGCTGGTCGTGCGGCTGCCCATAAGGCAAACATTACGCAGATCAATACCAAACGACTCCTCGCTTGGTGTAAGGAGCGTAAACATTGAACGATTGAACAGTGGAAAACTGCTGTGTGGAATGACGAATCACGAACAATGTGGCGGTCTGATGGCACTGTGTAGATGTGGTGAATGCCCGGTAAACGTCACTGCCAGCGTGTGTAGTGCCAACATTAACATTCAGAGGTGGTGTTATCGTCTGGTTGTGTTTTTCATGGAGAGGGCTTGCAACCCATGTTCTTTTGCGTGGCGCTATCACATCAAAGGACTACGATGAACTTTTAAGCAGTTTCTTGCTTTCCACTGTTGAAGAGAAAATCGGGAATGACTATTGCATCTTTCAACACGATAGAGCACCTGGTCATAAATCACGATCTGTAGCGGAGTGGTTACACGACAATATCATCCCTGTAATGGACTGGTCTGCATAGAGTCCTGACTTAAATTTTTTGGGATGCTTTGGAACGCCGACCAACATCGATACCTCTCCTTAGTGCTGCACTCCGTGATTAATGGGCTGCCATTCCCAAAGAAACTTTCCAGCACCTGAAGCTGTCATCAAGGCTAAGGGTGGGCCAAAATATAGTGAGGTCCAGCATTACCGATGGAGGGCACCACGAACATGTACGTCATTTTCAGGCAGGTGTCCGGATACTTTCGATCACATAGTCTACGTAGGAGGGATAAAGATGTTGGTTTACTGTTCAAGAAAGTATGCTCTGGGAATTGTGTCAGACGCCAGTACAGAACGTCTCTCTTGCAGCATCTGACACTGGAGTTTGCCGAGCCGAGGATGAGTGGCCGAGCAGTCTAAGGCGCCTCCCTGCGGAGGTTCGATTCATCCCTCGGGCATGAGTGTGTTTGTTGTCCTTAGTGTAAGTTAATTTAAGTAGTCTGTAAGTTTAGGAACTGATGACGATAGCAGTTTGGTGCATTAGGTTTACAAACATTTGAGCATTTGTGTTTGCCGATCATCACCGTGACGCTTTCACGTTTACTGAATGGATCTGTAATGAAGCGTGCTGCTCTCCATAGGATCTTCTGTATCTCTTTATCAATCCTGTCTGATACACATGCCACACTAATGATCACTGACTGCATCTACAGCCATACTACGCAAACCACCTTGCGGTGTGTGTTAGAGGGTACTTTACTGACCATTTTCACTGAATCCTTTTCCATTTGTAGTCACTAATGGTTCGCGGTATCTGTGTGCGTTCTTAACTCTCTAATTAGGCCCTCGTGTCCTTCTCACGATATGTACACTATGTGATGAAAAGTATCCGGGCATCCCCAAAATATACATTTTGAAATACGTATTATAAGCGTTGTGCTGCCACCTACTGCCAGGCACTCCTTATCAACGACCTCATTAGTCATAAGACATCGTGAGAGAGCAGAATAGGGCGCTCCTCGGAACTCGGACTTCGACCGTGGTCAGGTGAGTGAGTGACACTTGTGTCAGAAGTCTGTACGCGAGATTTCCACACTCCTAAACATCCCTAGGTCCACTGTTTCTGACGTGATATGAAGTGGAAACGTGAAGGGACACATACAGCACGAAACCGTACAGGCCGACCTCGTCTGTTGACTATCAGAGACCGCCAACACTTGAAGAGGTTTGTACAGTGTAATAAGTTAGCATCTATCCAGACCATCACACAGAAATTCCAAACTGCATCAGGATCCTCTCCAAATACTATGACGGACGGGAGATGAGAAAACTTTGATTTCATGGCTGAGTAGCCGCCCACAAGTCACACATCACGCAGGTCAATGCCAAACGACACCTCGCTGGATGTAAGGAGTGTAAACAATGGACGATTGTGTGGAGTGACGAATCACGGTACATAATGCGGCAATCAGATGGCAGAGCGTGGGTATGGCGAATGCCCGGTGAACGTCATCTGCCATCGTGTGTAGTGCTGAAAGTAAAATTCAGAGCCTATGGTATCAAGGTGTGGTTGTGTTTTTCATGGAGAGGGGCTTCAATCCCTTGTTATTTTGCGTGGCACTATCACAGCTCAGGCCTCTATTGATGTTTTAAGTACCTACTTGCTTCCACCGTTGAAGACCAATACGGTGATGGCGATTGCATCTTTCAACACGATCGATTACCTGTTCATAAAGCACTGCCTGTGGCGGAGTGGTTACGCTACAGTAACATCTCTGTGATGCACTGTCCTGCACAGAGTCCTGTCAGAATACGAAAGGACACCTTTGGGATGTTTCGTGCCGGGCCTCACCGACCTACATCGATACCTCCTCCGCAGTGCAGCACTCCTTGAAGAATGGTCTGCATTCCCCAAGAAGCCTTCCAGCAGCTGATTGAACGTATGCTTGCGAGAGAGTAAGTTGGCATCACGGTTATGGATGGGCCAATACCATATTGAATTACAGAGTTAGCGATGGAGGGCATAACGAACTTGTAAGTCATTTGCAGCCAGCTGTCCTGGTACTTTTGATCACATATTGTAGCATGTTACACAAATAATTTGCACAATTACGATTAATATGGTTTTCTATACAACAGCAGCTTGCAGGGTGAGTATGGTGAGCATTGTGCTATCTGTGCTCCACTATCCCATGACATTTGCTAGATCAGTGCAGATGGTGTTACCCAAACCTATATTTCCCGAAAAAAATGCAGCCTCTCAAGTATAGGGCCTTTTTATTGATATGTGAGGTGACAGATTATCATTAGTGAAGAAGCATATGGCAGCGGCGGAGTGGCCAAGCGGATTGAGGCGCTGTGCTCCGATCCGCGAAGCCGCTCCCCGTCGGGGGCTCGAATCCCGCTTCAGGCATGGATGTTTGTACTCTCTTTAGTATACGTTAGTTCATAAATAGTTTGTAAGTTAGGGACTGATGACCCTGCAGTTAAGTCCCATAAGCTGAACAAACATTTGAACATTTTGAAGAAGCGTATGGTCGAGAAAAAAAAAGTTCAAATATTTTTTAAGCTTAAGGGACTTAACTGCAGGGTCAGCAGTCCATAAGCTTACAAACTACTTATGAACTACGACACAAACATCCATGCCCGAGGGGGGATTCGAACTCTCGGGTAAAGGAGCATAGCGCCTCAGTGCGCTTGGCTACTCCGCCGCGGCCGATTGAGAACATGATGCAGTAAACATAGCCCCAAAACCACATCAAAACAGCCGTATATTCTCGCATGAAAATGATTTCAAAGGTGGAGAGTAGCCTCCTACAAAATGTTGTTTCAAGCATCTTATACCTTTTGTTGAAATTCAGTAGTGTTTCTTGGTGACTGTGGAGAATCTGTAAGTTTCTGCTGCATCATGTCTCATACATGTTGAGTAGAGAATGCTGGCCAGGCAGTTGTTATACACTTCAAGCAGCACGTTGCATCACAACAGCCGAATTTGAACGTGAATTGACCTGCAGCAGAAGGACATCTTTTTCCAGTCGACGAAATGCCAGCAACACGGGGTAATAGCGTGGTGGCACTGGTTCCTTGATCTATGGAATAGTTACTCTCATGGGAGTCGCCAGAGGGGAGTTTCTGGCGTTAAATCCCTTCCCAAAATGTTGACTAAGTTAACAAAAAATAGAATCATTCTGTATTAGGATGTAGCCGGCCTGCATTTTACCAAGGCTCTTAAGCCGTTGAACAAGATTTATACAGTAGCGGTTCCCTTCCGTAAGATTTCCATATTATTTGGAGCCCTGAAGGAAAATATCAATGCCCATCGGTAAGTTTCGCACGAAGAGGTGCACCCTAGGTAAAACACGTGTTCTTATTGCTTACTACAAACATTTGTACACGGAGGAACTGGCCGTCTTATATCACAGTGGGTTAAATGAATTAACTCTTATGATGATTATAACTGAAATAATTAGCAGTTTATTCAGATTTAGCCCAGGTGTCTTCTTTTAATTTGTCTGCTCCTAATAGATGAGTGCGACTTGCCTATTTTCCAATTCCTTGCTCAAGGTACCCACGATGAATTATGGTAAGGAGGAGGACTAAATCCAATGGAGATTCTGTGTACAAACTATCAGTGACCCTGTCGGGCCCTGGAGCTTCATTTCCTTTAGTCATTTGAGTTTTCTCCAACACAACTATTAGTAATTACAATGTCATTCAGCCATGTTTCTTGATATTCTTATGTTAAGGAAACAGGTTCTTTGCCAATCAAAGAGAATTTGTATAATTAGTGTTTGCAATGATAGCTTTCACGTACCGCAAAAAACTGAGTTACGGAGTGCTTCTCTGATAATGCTTCAGAAGTCAGTGAAATCTTCTAGATCTGCCTTTCTCACTGCCATCAGTGTTTCGATATGCATTTGCCTATCTTCATGACGTGATGTGCCTGGATGGTTTGATTTTTAAAGGGACTAATCAACTACGGTTATCAGTCCCTTGTTCCAACCGTAGAGATTAGAATCGTGATGTGCCTTGTTCCTGTTTTTGAGAAAACGTATATTCTTAAGTAGTTTGGTAATTTTGTTTGCATACTTGGTGACTCTTTAGTATACAGTCATTTGGAAAGAAATATATGTACAGTATTAGTGCCATTCGCAGTTCTGGTAAGAGAACACGATATTACAATGCCCATTACCTGAAAATCACTTTAGAAATCATATCCTGGCTACGCCTATGCCTACTGTTATGGCCGGAGAGCGCTGTTCCACTACTCAGTTCTTCACGACACCAGAATGTCCACGATCTGTGGTGTCTTGGAGTCAGCGAGAGCCTTGCCAGAGACACAGGTTATCTGAATGCTGAAGCAAGCCGGTTGTTACTAGTAGTTTTCGATCTCACCGTAGGTGCGTCACATTCCCAAATTTCACCTCTGGATTCTGTTCAATCGCCAACCGCTGCTCGCATGATGTGTGGATCTGACGTGAGCCTGTACTGCGCGGACGTCCATAACCTGGACTACAGGAGTGGGAATTATGTAAGCAATTACACACGACCAAAAGATTGTGACCACCATGTGTAGCAAACCGTCCGTCCAGATACTTGCAGGCGGACAATGCGATCCGTTCAAATGGGTAAACTTGCTACAAAGGAGTACGTACAAGTCAGCGGGACTCAGTTATAACCTTGAGTACAAGTCGCAGCTGCGGCGGAGTGGCCAAGCGTATTGAGGCGCCATGCTTCGGTGCGCGAGGCCACTCCCTGTCAGGGGTTCGAATCCCCCCTCGGGCATAGATGTTTGTGCCGTGTTTAGTATAAGGCAGTTCATAGGTGGTCTGTACGTTTAGGGACTGATGACCCCGCAGTTAAGTCCCTTAGGCTTAACAAACATTTGAGCATTTGAACAAGTCGCAGACACAGGTCAAATCACTAACTCCTCTGAATGCAAATATTATACCCCCGTGCAGCTGAACACATTTCTTTAGTTTTTTGAATTTTTTTCAAGGCAGTTTATTTTCTCTGACTGCGTTGAAATACTTATCATTAACAGATCTAACCATGGTGCACATTTTATACCAATATGACGATTGTTGAAAGCCGCATTACTGTTGTTGCGACTTCTTTGTCCATCATTGAAATTATAGTGCTGTATTTACTTGAAAATAGGCTTAAAATTACATATAGTAAACAAAGAACTATTTTACAGTTTTGAAAGTCAGTTTTGGACAAGTGTTTCATTCATTTCGTCTGTACTGCGACACAAAGATTCTTATCTTAGAAGGTTGACAAGATAACCTGCCGTAGGAAGAATTCATAAGTTTAATTACAATCCAGGAAAACGTATCTAAAAAAAATACAAAATATGTGAGATGTAAAATGACTTTTACACTGATTTGTCCATAAAAACTGTCCAGCCACAATAATGTGACCACCTATCAAAAGCTGAACAACGGGCTTCTATAGTGTGGGCTACTGCGAGATCTGTATGAACAGAGTAAATGATGTGTTGGTTTGTAGCGAGTACTGACGAAGTGACGACAAATTTGTCTGTGTTACTTAGATTCGTTCTTTACCAAAAAACTGTCGCTTGGTACAAAACGAGAGCCGACGCTTCCCAAAGGATGTGTTTTTACATACATGTCACAATCAATAAGTTCTAAGACGTGACGCCTGGAGATTACGCACCCACAAGACTCTGAATGTTGCCCACGCTGCTTCATTGAAGGTGACTGATTATCGTTTCAGTTTGCGGATCGTTAAGGAAACACCATATTTCGTCTACAGTTATTATCCGATCATCGTCCGCGCAAATGATGTCACCATAAATAGTCATGCGATTATCACGTCGGTCCTGCCACAGGATTGGTGACACACTGTGTGGGGGAGCCAAGAGTCTTGTTAAGGTCGCCCACAAGTACCACGGCTGACCCTGCTGCTGCTGTGAGAGCGTCTACCGACTGGGAGAGGTTAGCACGCACCAACGTTACAACTTCCTGTATCTAGAGTTCCGTTCGAACTATTCGTGGCCGACCAGTATACACATCATCTTCCAAACTGTCCCGTCCTTGCGCAAAACGTCGGTGCCACCTAAACACAACACTGCGACTTAATGCGTCCGCACCGTACACCTGTCTGCTGCATAATTTCAAACGTTTCGGCAGCGGCTTTACCTAATTTCTGGCAGAACGTGATGCTTGTCCGTAGTTGAAACTATGACATGTCAAGGTGCGACTGGCGCAATCAACTCACCGTTACAGCAACGATCGTACGTCTGCTTCCAGTGCATGCACTCTAATGTCTCTTGCAGCACGATAGACTAACTGGCATTGTAATCATTGATCTGTATACTGCCTGGATGTTCAACTTCAGCTGTGTGAGCTTGACAACCATAGATGTTCATATTTAGTTTCTTGCCAAATTCAAACATGGCTGCTATGAAGTATTACAAGAAAAAGAAAAGAAAATACGTTTCAATTCCGCTCGCATAGCTTTTTCCCCATTTTATTGTCATTTTATACCCATATTGGGCGAGCTGGCAGCAACATTCTAACCCCCTATTCAGCCTACAGAAATTGTACAATGAATATGAGGATCCTTAAAAAATACAATGGAGAGTACAACGCCGGCCGCGGTGGCCGAGCGGTCTGCGTCGCGCCAGTCACGATCTGCACGGCCACTACGGTCGGGGGTTCGAATCCCCCCTCGGGCATGGATATTTGTTGCGTCCTTAGTCTTAGCTAGTTCATAAGTAGTTTGTAAGTTTAGGGACTGATGACCCCGTAGTTGGGTCCCATAAGCTCTACAAACATTTGATATTTTGAGAGTACAACAGAGAATTTTAAAATATACACGGTGAAAAATGTGAAGATTGAATTCTTTGTCACATAATAACTTATGGAAACTTGTTTGCCAAATGTCGGACAATGCGAAATCGTGTGTAAAACACATGAATCTGCAGGCGCGCTGCATGATCAGACACCAGAGTTATACATCCAGTTACTGTAGAGATCACTGATTGTACTGTACCACAGCGCCACCGATGCGCTACAGTGCAACACACCGTCGTCATGCGGTCAGTCTCAGAACTTACTGACTATACCACTAACTCCGAGCGTTTTCATTGTGGTAGACAAAGTGAAGCATAACATTCAGAAAAAAAACAATGAAATTGTAGGAAACCTATTTGTCCAGGGCAGAGATTAGTTACCTTCAGGTACGCTGACTAGACATTCAATTTATATTCGTTAACACTGCAGTGTTCGCGTCACTAGGAGGAAGATTGGTGGTCGTCTTGTATCTGTGAGATACAGGGTCAACATTGCATCGTTAGCATTAATTAACCTCTGATGCTGCAGTGAATAAGTAAGCAAAACAAGGGAGAAAACTTTACAATAGTAGCAACTGAACATTTATTTTATGCAAATTAACAATAGAATGTTTAGATCTGCTGACACGCGAGTTGCCTACGTATCTATGAAATCCTACGCGACCATTCTAGTGTTAAGGAAGTATTCTGTGAAAAGATTTCCTAAAAGCATGGATGAATTACCTTATTGGTCGCTAAACCGTACATATGATGTACAAAATAAAAGGAATTGGCTTTAGGTACTTTGATAATGGATTTTTTACAGCGCCCTATGATTCTACTTGCAGAAAGTCTATTCCACAGTTGAATCAACTGTACACGAAACATCATGGGAGTTTTCGCAAAACCTACAACCTGCATACATGCCTACATCTCCTGCAGCCAAATGAGAGAAAATAAATCACGGTTGCTATGAACTGTTGTAGCGACTCAACTGAATAGGTGTGTCGATAGCAACTATATAAGAATAAAGGCATCACCAAGGGATCAACTTTTGTGAAGTACAGAGGATTTTTTTTTCATTTGTATTGTTGGGCGTTTCAGCCGCAGATGGCTTATTTATCACAATGGACGTAGGTGAATAGGGGCGCAACAGCAATGGACGAGATTTTCGGAATAGTGAGTTTGGTCGACTTTTGCAAGATGGAAGTCTTAATTTACCAGATCCAACTCAATTACCATTAGAGATGCAAGGCCCCTTTTTATTTCGTAGCAGAAGAGTCGTTTCCGTTTCTCACCGATGAAACTTCTCTCGCATAATCGTTTGGTAAACGAATTCGCCTTTAAGTATGTTACCATCTATATTCACAGCTTTAAATACTCCACTATTTTGCAAACCTTTCAAAGTTGATGTTATCGTTCAAGCTATGAGCCTATTACGTCACGGTATCCGGAGCTGAGTTGGAACATTCTGAGGACGTCGCTGCGCAAATATCATAGTAGAAAAGCAAACCAGCAGTGAATGACAACCACATCAGGCTACTCCACAAAATATTAGAGAATATATTTGGACACACTCTGTAGAACAGTCTCTTATTTGCTAAACATTCGTAATCAAAATAAGTCAATTGCCACTTGTTAACTTCTATATTAACAATGTTATGTAATACAAATGAATCACTTCCATGTCACGTGTCACCACCGTGAACATCCAATAAAGAATTAAATAGTAAGTTCAAATAAAAGTTAATGATACATTGAGAGTCAGAGATGAAGAGCAACAGAAAGACTGCATTTTTTTTTCATTTCCGATAGGCGTTTGATATGGTGCCGTACTGAAGAGTGCTAACGACGGAACGAGCATATGTAGAATGTTCGTAATAATATGAATGGCTTGAATAGAAGTAACAAAACCCAGTACGTTATCCTCGATGGAAAGTGTTCATCAGACACAAGAGTATCGTTAGAAGTGCTCAGGTTAACTGATAGGACCGCTATTATCTTCAATCTACATGAATGAATTGACGGATAGGGTGAGTAGCAATTTGCGACTGTTTGCTGATGATGCTGTGGTGTACAGGAAGGTGTCTTTGAGTGACTTTGGTAGGATAGAAGAGGACTTAGAGTTTCTAGTAGGTGTGGTGAATGTCAGCTGGTTCTAAATATAGAAAACCCAGCTTACATTCCCGTCATCATACGGCTATTTAACTATTCTACTCTTTTCTTAGTCCATCTCTTTCTGTCACCTGTGTCCGCCGCAGTATGCCGCACTCAAATGTTCAAAAATGTGTATAGCTTATGGGACTTAACTACGGGGTCATCAGTTCCTAAACTTACAAACTACTTATGAACTAGCTAACATTAGGGACGGCACAAATATCCCCTAGGGGGGATTCGAACCCCCGACTGTAGTGGCCTTGCAGACCGTGACTGACGCGTCGCAGTCCAGTCCCCTCGGCCACCACGGCCGGCTATGCCCCACTCCTTCCGATTAAGTTTCATTTTAATACACGTGAATCGTTAAACGTCATATTTCTCGAATAATATCTCCTAGGAAAATAAAATTTTCCAGGCACATTGACAAAAATACCATGAAAATGTCTAGAGTATATGCTGCGAACAGAGGTCCAAGTAAATACGTAATAAGTTATAATCTCGCGCTTGATGAGGCGTCTTTTGATGCATCTCATTGTTTATTACGTAATGACGTCATATCACTGGACCTATAAGTCGTAGTATGATATAATTTCATAAATACATTCATTGATCTATAGACATACTGTCTGCAAAATACAACACGAATAGAGTTAGTAGTAAAGACGTAATAAATTGAAATCTCCTGTGACATGGAACATTTTTACATTAACTTTATTATTTATGATCTCGTATCTCATGAATCATAAGTCGTATTATTAAACTAAAACTAAACTAAACTCGGTTCCACACAGGCCTCGAGGGCCCAACGGGTACCGACCGACCGATGTGTCATCCCCCGCCCGAAGGCTTCACCGGATGCGGTATGAAGTGAAACGTGGTCAGCGCCCTGCACTCCCGGCGGTTGTGTCGGTTCCCCAGACCAGAGCCGCTACTTCTCAATCAAGTAGCTACTCAGTTTGCCTCACAAGGGCTGAGTGCACCTCGCTTGCCAACAGCGCTCGACAGACCCGGACGGTTACGTATCCAAGTGCTAGCTAAGCCCGGCAGTGCTTAACCCGCGAGCACTCGAGCGTGAGCATTTTGCTCACAGTAATTTTAAAACAATCGGCATTATACCAATTTCAAATAGTCAGATATGTGTGTTCTTATAAACGCAACTAGAAATACTTATTTAGACATATTAAGTACATTACAAACTGTTCTGAACTTTCAGAAAAACGCTATACACGCGACCGATCGCCGCGAGTTCTCGCGGATTAACATCGGTGATCGAACGGAACCAGTGTATCGAATGCGGCACGGCACGGCATGAGTCGTAATACTCTTCTGGAAAATGAATAAAGAACACAATGAATTCATGGACCGAGCAGAGGGAAATTTTATTCTCACATTCTTGAGGATGCATGCAACACACGATAACACAGGCAGAGCCATACGCACGAGAGTACAATTACCATAGCGCGCGCAATGTCGGCGCTAGAACCGTGTATACCTTACTTTTGCAGGAATGCTAGCTGCATTGCTCCCATGCAGACGATCGTAGGGATGCTGAATGTAGTCTTTCGGAATGGCCTGCCTTGCAGTTTCCACGTCATTTTGCGCAGTCTGCACGACCCGCGCGAAATCTGGCTGAACTGAGGTGTGAGGTGGCAGACCATTCCCAAGACTACATTCGGCACCTCTACGATCGTCTCCATGGCAGAACTGCAGCTTCCATTGATGCAGGAGGAGGGTATTTACGGTACTAGCGTCAACACTGCGCACGATCTGATGGCTGTACTCACGTGCCTATGCCTCTGTCTGTGTGATCCTTTGTCGTGTATACATCCTCGAGAATTTGTCACTAAAATTTCCCTCTCCTCGGTCGATGAATTCATGGTGTTCTTTTTTCATTTTCCAGGAGTGTATGATATAATTTCGAAGGTACGTTCAACCGTATCTGTGCATACTGTCTGTAATGACATGCCAAATGCAGTAGTTTCATTATATGAACAACGAAAATGTATTCGGGGATAAACTTCTTTCCTTTTATACACTCCTGGCCATTAAAATTGCTATACCAATAAGATGTGCTACAGACGTGAAATTTAATCGTCAGGAAGATGTTGTGATGTGAAAATGATTAGCTTTTCAGAGCATTCACACAAGGTTGGCGCCGGTGGCGACACCTACAGCGTGCTGACATGAGGAAAGTTTCCAACCGATTTCTCATACACAAACACCAGTTGACCGGCGTTGCCTGGAGAAACGTTGTTGTGATGTTTCGTGTAAGGAGGAGAAATGCGTACCATCACATTTCCGACTTTGATAAACGTCGGATTGCAGCCTATCGCGACATTCCTGCTCCCGCTGGTCGCGATCCAATGACCGTTAGCAGAATATGGAATTGGTGGGTTCAGGAGGGCAATACGGAACGTATTACTAGCAGTCGAGATGACAGGCATCTTATCCGCATGGCTGTAACGGATCGTGGAGCCACGTCTCGATCCCTGAGTCAACAGATGGGGACATTTGCAAGACAACAACCATATACACGAACAGTTCGACGACGTTTGTATCACAGACCGGAGCGCCTGCGATGGTGTACGCAACGACGAGCCTGGGTGTACGAATGGCAAAACGTCATTATTGCGGATGAATCCAGCTTCTGTTTACAGCATCATGATGGTCGCATCCGTGTTTGGCAACATCGCGGTGAAAGCACATTGGAAGCGTGTATTCGTCATCGCCATACTGGCGTATCATTCGGCGTGATGGTATAGGCTGCCATTGGTTACACGTCTCGGTCACCTCTTGCTCGCATCGGTGGCACTTTGGACAGAGGTCGTTACATTTCAGATGTGTTAAAACCCGTGCCCCTACCCTTCATTCTATCCCTGCGAAACCCTACATTTCAGCAGGGTAATGCACGACCGCATGTTTCAGGTCCCTTACGGGCCTTTCTGGATACGAAAAATGTTCGACTGCTGCCCTAGCCAGCACATTCTCCATGTCTCTCACCAACTGAAAAAGTCTGATCAATGGTGGCCGAGCAACTGGCTCGTCACAACACGCCAGTCACTACTCTTGATGAACTGTGGTATCGTGTTGAAGCTGCATGGGCATCTGTACCTGTACACGCTATCCAAGCTCTGTTTGACTCACTGCCCAGGCGTATCAAGGCAGTTATTACGGCGAGAGGTGGTTGTTCTGGGTACTGATTTCTCAGGATCCATGCACCCAAATAGCGTAAAAATGTAATCACATGTCAGTCTAGTATAATATATTCGTCCAATGAATATCCGTTTATCATCTGCATTTCTTCTTGGTGTAGCAATTTTAATAGCCAGTAGTCTAATTTTGCTTGAGTTGTCAGCAAGAAAAAGTTTCTTAAATCTTTAAAATTACGTGTAAAATTAGTTGCAAATCACTAAGCGCTCTCATTCTGAAATAGTGGATGAGTGAAGTCTCGTTATTCAGGCGTCTGCCGATGACGCGCGAACATAGTTCTGATCACAGTTCTAAATAGCTCTTAGAGAGTTCTACAGGAAATCCTAATGACATTTTTCTGTGCAGATTATATTTTATGAGATAAATGCAGTAATGTGCAATTTATTTTATCGTTACCTTGAAATTGGCACCATTTTTTCGAGAAATACACATTGTTTTCTGGGGTTCTGTGTACATATACTATAGTTATAGAGTTCATGTGAATACTTCTATGTAATTGCCCGCAAAAAAATTATAATCACAATTCTGAATATCTGATAAGCTGTGTATTTGTGCCCCTTATTCGAGAAATATACATTTTTTCTTAGGTCTTGGCAGATATTCTATGCGCTGCACATTCAATTTGTTGTTTTTACGTCTGAGTAATTCCTGCTTATCGTAAACAATATTGCACATCTCCCTAGAACTTTGGAAAAAAGTCTATTTTCTTTTTTTGGAAAAACCGGTGCGAATTCCACAGCAGCATGTAAATGGATACTCCATTATTGTAACTATCCCATAAAGTATAATCTGCACAGAACAATGCTATTAGTATTTCCTGTAGAACTCTTTGACAGCTATTCAGAACTGTGATCAGAACTATGTTTACGCTAATAGGCAAATAATTATTTTGAAAAACTAAACTTTGTGGTAATTTTTACTATTTTTTCGCCGAAATTTTACAGAACTATTTAAATTTTGTACAGAGAGGTCCATAGCTATAGCTAATCTGCCTAGAACTATGAAAAAAATGTACATTTTTGAGAAAAGGGGTGCCACCATTACAGTAGCGTGTAAATGGATTCCCCGTTATTGCAGTTGTCTCATAAAGTATAATCTGCACAGAAAAATGTCATTAGGATTTTCTGCAGAACTCTTTGAGAGCTATTTAGAGCTGTGATCAGAACTATGTTTACGCTTATAGGCAAATAATTATTTTGAAAAAAAAAACTAAAATTTGTTATAATTTTTTCGCGAATTTGTGCAGAACTATTTAAATTTTGTGCAGAGAACTCCAGAACTATTGCATATCTGCATAGAACTGTGAAAAAATGTACATTTTCCAAAAAAGGGGTGCCAACTTCACAGGACTAGGAGAATGACACCACTAGACAGCAGACCTCGCTGTCGGTTTTGAATCGCCCGCCGTAACTACTTCAATGTTGAACAATATGCTTCAGCATTGATAGTGTCTCCACGGGTCATGAAATCAATCAGGAGTACACCTCATCGATCACAAAAATGGTAGTCGTGAGTTTCCATGCAGACAGTCCAGTCTTGAATATTATTAGTTTTATGAAAAACTTGTTATATCTTCGGTCGATAGTGTTACAGATGTCATAGATTAACATAATTATAATTGTTTGGATCACGACACTGTACTTATTTTTATTTATTTATTCGCTAGATATCTTTCTGCAAAACAGCTGTTGTCAGGTGTTTTCTGCAAAAACGTATTTTCCGTTAACAATACATATTCAAGTATTACATAAATAAAATTTAAAATTATCAGTTGTATGTGGTGCACTACATACGGTATTCTGAGGCTGTAGCCTGCTTTAGCTGACTTATTCGATATTTTTGAGGTGTTCTTTTGATCTTATACTTCCAGCTACAAGCTATAGTCAGTTATCTGTCAGTGCCTAACAATATTGTACGTTTACAATTTTTTCCCAAAGAGAATAGATAATAATTAATAGAGATGCCATAATGTTACTTATTATTATTTTTTGTGTATGTTATTATGTAGGCAGTTGGGGTTAAAAATTTGATTGGAATTTTTAGGTGGTTATATAGACGATTAATTTATATTTGACAGGTTGTTCTTTATTTAGTCTTTGCTATTTAGCATTATACTATGACCTTTGATCAGTGGTGAGATATGTTATCCATTGTCCAACGTTAAAGTATGATGAAATTATCGATAAAAATGTTGTGTCTAAAATAGATTTGATCGTTTAATAAATTATTTGCGTCGCTAGTTGCGCGGAGGTTTTTCTCACTCTCTCTAGTGCGTTCTTTAAAAAGAGCTATGAAATTACGTTCGGTTTGGCCTATATAGTAATTATTACATGAATGACAAGGGATTATTTTATATGAAAGAATACACTAGAGATAGTGAGAAAAACCCATCCACGTTTTACTAGCATTCGAAAAACCACACAGCAGGCAATATAGAAAATGTACTTGAAATTTTACATATATACTGAATGGACACGAAATGAACATTCTAGAAGAAAATGAAGTATTTATCCACACAAGTAGCGACACAAATAATTTATTAAATGATCAAACCAATTTGAAACACAACATTTTTATTCATAATTTCATTGATACTTCCAACCATCTCCACCACCCTACTAGGGCCAACTACTCATCTCAGTTTCTCCAGCGCAATGTTGAACAGAGTGTCAGAGGATCGTCCTGTTTCAACCCATTCTTAACTGTGAAGGATGCCGAAAATAAGTTTACAAAGTGCTCTTGGCTAGTACATCAGCTGTAACGAGCTGCGGTGAGCATAATATACTACATCGGAATGCTGCATCCTGCATTACCCATTAATGCTGTCATATGCCAGCTAGAAGTAAGTGAATTCATTGAACTTCCTTATCACTTGTCTCAATGCGAATATATCCTCTGTGGTTCCGAAAAAAGTTTTGGTTCAATTTCTTACTTCCACCGTATGGTCCTGGAATGTTGTACGTCATAAGGTGGTTCTGAGTACGGAACCTTAAGAATTGACGACTTGCAACAACACAATGCAGTAAAGACTTCAAAGTCGAAGGTCTACAAAGTGGTTACTAAATTAATTTTATACTTATGTTTCTCCTCCTGATTTGGTTGTTTACGTAATAAATAAAAGAATAAAGAGGACACATTTGCGCCATGTTTCATCACTGCACAGCACGAATTGCGCAAGGAATACATCCCCGCGGCAACAAACAACCTAACGACCCCGCTTTTAAGCTGCGTGTTGGAGCTGTATAAGAACATCCTCGAGCGCAAGAGCGACGGCGGGAAGTAAATGAAGGTGAATTCCGGGTCATTAAGAGCAGCTACACAAAATTAATGTTCCCAGTATTTAATGAGTTCTGGCAGGCGGCAGTGCGCTGTTTCCTCCTCATTTGTGAATGTTCACGTTTTTCTTGCCTTCTTAATCAAACTTAGCTTTCTGGCTCTCTGCAAACAACCGTAGGCTACTTCTTGCATGTTTTTGTCACACCAGCAAAATGCGAGAAGGGAAACTAAAAAACAGCGCGAACAAAAGTGTGGATGCATAGAATGAAACAATTTTGTTTTAATTGTTATCATGTTGATACCATTGTAAAAGGTATTTAAGAAACATTGCACATTTAATGGGTTTAATTACATAAAAATTAAAATGCATTATTAATATGCGATAGTGATTTACCGTAAGTTTGTTTAAGAACGAATTAAAGCTCTCTTCATTCTATTTTAAAATAATTGCCCCAGATACCGCAGCTTGTAACTACAAAAGACTGATCTTAACACATTTCAAAACTACATAACGTTCGTTTGTTCCTTCATGTGCCAACTAAGGACGACATACGAATTTAAATTCCTCATTCACTGCTTTTCGTTTCTCCGGTTTCTCTGTCATATGTTCATTATGTTTTCTTTGTGTCATCTGATTGCTAGAGACAAACTTATTTTACTTTCCTATCTTCGAATCCTTCCGAATTCACTACTTTTTCCCTCAACATATCCTTGTACGTATTTTTCAGATGTTAAGTAAATATTTTGTAGGTCTTTTTTCATGACTCCAACTAGTACGTAATTTTCTATTTCACAAGTATTTTAAGTATTTTTTAATTTGTATCATCAAAATTTATATTCGTTCTACAAAAATTTATTACTACAATGGATGATAAGTCATTAATGTTAAGAAGTAGACTCAATAAATGGAATGTACTTTATGAAACAGAACTTTTCAGACGTTTTGGTTGTTACACAGCACTGCATTCTCCGCATTGCACGAATGGTTGAATAAACCGTCTGGGCCACCCGAACAAATTTTCCTTCGGATCAGAAATCACAGCCTATTGAAGAGGCCCTTTCCGTTTCTCCAACTTCTCGCAGGCTGGTAGTTTGTTTTCGTGTACATAGGCGTACGCTTGTTATGATACAGGAAAAAAAAAAGGTTTGTCAAGCTTATGGGACTTAACTACGGGGTCATCAGTCCCTAAACTTACAAACTACTTACGAACTAGGACGGCACAAACATCCATGCCCGAGGGGGGATTCGAACCCCCGACCGTAGTGGCCGTGTTGACCGTGACTGGAGCGCCTCAGTCACCTCGGCCACCGCGGCCGGCGATACAGGAAAAGATAGCTATACACCGAGATGTCAGAAGATGACTTTAGCCATTATGAAAAAAAAACCAACATAATATTATAACGGAAGGAGTGATGGAGAATATTAAAAGGGTCTGTCTGCCATTGAAACACGATACCCACGGAAAGAATCTACAGTTTTCACTGAGCGAAATGGCTTAGCGGTTAGCACACAGAGCCGTGGCGGAGTGGCCGAGCGCATTGAGGCGCTATGCTCCGATGCGCGAGGCCATTCTTCATCTGGGGTTCGAATCCTCCCTCGGGCATGGATGTTTGTGCTGTCTTTAGTATAAGTTAGTTTGTAAGTAGTTTGTAAGTTTAGGGACTTATGACCCCGCAGTAAAGTCCCATAAGCTTAACAAACATTTGAAAATTATTTTAGCACAATTATGTGAGCAAAACCCATGAATTATTAAAAAATAACAACATAAAAGAAATAGAACTTGATCCCAAACCAAATTCCAAGAAAAAATAAAAAAAAAGCTGCTATAAACTTGCAACTTCCTTTGGACACACGCAGAAATAAAGCAATGTACAGTAATGAACCAAACAACAGCTAAATTGATATCAGAACCTAAGGTCCACAAACCTAACTGTCCGATACGCCCTGTCGTAAACTCAATTAATTGCCCAAGCTATAAAATCACCAGAAAGCTCCACGATGTTACCCACAAAGCATATGTGTTTGAAAATAACTTCTCTGTCAAAAACAGTTATGACCTTATCAATAGCAAAAAAGACATCCCCATACTAGCCACAGCTAAATTTGCATGCCTTCACATAGTCAACCTATACACAAACATCCCCGTCAAAGAAACAATCACCATAATAAGAAATAACCTTCTCAAACATAGTACAATGAGTAGAGCTGAAATCGCAGAACTCATATATATCCTGGAACTTTTATTATCACACAAGAAGATGTAATAGCAATGGGCAATAGTCTTGCAGGATTGATAGCAAATATATATATATATATATATATATATATATATATATATATATATATATATATATATATATCAACTACCTTGAAAACAAGTTTTTTAAATCACAGTCTCATCTGATGGATAAGATGCTCTATTACAAACGCTATGTTGATGACACTCTCATCCTGTTCAATGGCACAACAACAGAAATAGACAACCTAGCTGCCTAACTTAATAAATTTCACCCCAAACTACAGTTCACAGTTGAACATGAAACACCAAGATGGAATCAACTATCTTCATCTAAAAATCTCTAACAAAAACCAGAAACACAACTTCCAAATTTTCAGGAAACCAACAGCAACAAATGTATCAATTCATAATTCTTCTTGTCATCCAGATCAACACTAAAAAGCATTTTTCAGATGAATGATAAACCGTATGCACAAAATTCCAATGGACACAAATTAAAGACAAAAGGAAACAAACATCATAAAATCAGTTGCCATCAGCAATGGGTACAGTCCTGCTCTCATTGATAAATTAATTCAGTCCACAAAAACAAAATAACCATTTTTTGAACAGACACACACAACAACAACAACAAAAAAACCATCTATATAAGCCTACCTTTCCTAGGAAAGGTTTCATACCAAATTGCAAACCTCTTCAAGAAACATGAGATAAAAATTAGTTTCTCCACAAACAACAAAATACAAAACAAAATCATCCACAACACAAAAACCAACATAGATAAATTTCAAAAATCAGGTGTCTATAAACTAACTTGCAACTCATGCCCACGGTTCTATGTTGGTCAAACTGGAAGAAGCTTCACAACAAGATTTAAAGAACTCATGGACGCACTTCGCCTTAATAATCAGTTCGCAGCTTACAAACTACTTAAACTAAGGTAAATTAACCTAAGGACAACACACACACACACACACACACACACATACCCCAGGGAGGACTCGAACCTCCGACGGCGAGCAACCGCGCGCTTCGCAGCTATTCCACCGCGGCGATAACATTCAGAAGAACCTCCAAATACTCCATTTTGCTAATAAGGGTATGAAACTTGACCTCCTTGAAGAAATTGAAATCCTCAACACAAATACAGCATCCAGCAACCTGCTTAATGATCAGACTGAACTAAAAAACAAAATGTTCCTCCAAAAAATTTTGAGAACTTGCTAATGTAAATAAACTAATTCACAAAAAGCCTCTCCCTCTCCCCGCCCCCCCCCCCCTTATCCCCCTCTACACCCCTTCCACACACCCTCTCCACTCATGACAACTCTTTCATATGCTTCTGATAACGTCAAAACACAACCAAAGAACAAATACATAAATGCTTTACCCACATCTAAATACCTATCCCTTCCATTCTACAATAATAGAACAACCATATTTGTATTGTCTTTAAACAGAACCTAGTCTATATTAATATTCTAGAACACACTAGTGTATGAATAAATATAGCAATAGTACGAATTTTATTCTTGTACCTTTAACTGATTATATACATACATATCATGTAAAACAATCTATGCAAACAATGCAGACAGTATTTATTATTCACTTTTGTAGTTTAATATTGACATAATTATTTGCTAAATGATCGACTGTATCATACACAAAACTAACTTACCGGTACAAAGAGTGTTATATCTTCGAATGAAGTCGTTTGTAAATAACAGCAGTTGTAAATGCACATGTTGGACGCTGATAAAGTGATGTTTAGAGTGTAGTGTAGAACCCAATAGAAATAAACATAAACAAAAGGAGTCGCAAGAAATTGAAAACTAACCGCAAAAATCCGGCCATACAGTGGAAGTAAGTAAATCAAAAAATTTCACGTAGTCTTACAAATACAAAAAACGACCTAAACAACGTGCAATTCGTGCTATTAAAGTATGTTTCCGTCTTCCCACCACAAAGCCAGCATCTAACATGACGCTTAAATGATATTTTAACATGATCCATCTGAAGATGAACCTGAAAACGTTCGAAAACCGGTTCATGGAATAAACATCATTTCAAGAAAAAGTGACTGGTTGCATTTTTCTTAAATCATACTGTTAACCCTAGCGTAGTAACATACGTCAAAATGACGGCTACATTCAAATTGTCAGTGAGCTGTGACGTTTTCAGGAACAATAGATAAACAATTGTACACCGGTAAAGTGTTGGTTTGGAATCACAGTCGGCGAATTGACGTGTGTTACTAACAAAAGTTCAAAAACACCTGAAAAACGGGTGTTAGTAACGAGCGTTAAAACCAGATGTTTGTAATGCAGGGTTAACTGACAGTGGAAAACTAATGTCTCACTACCATCTGATCAGTATAGCTCCAAGTGCAACTTCTACATGTGCGGAGGGTGATCAGACAGTAGATCGCTCTTTATAGGAGAACCAAGAACTCACTCACGAGAGAGATGCGCTGAAGAAGAGTATTACCGAAAAGGGAGGAGTTGGCCTGTTGATAAACCAATCTTAGTAAAGGCATACATGAACGACTTTCACAAATGTTGTAATGCAGTAACATTTCACAGCCTATGAATAATTTATGTTACTTGAATTTAAAAAAAATCTATCTGACAAACCTATATACAGAGTGTTTCACTAAGTGTGTTTGCCTCTGTAACTTATAAAATAATAGGTGACGCTAAATTTTAATGCGGTAGATCAACACAAGAAATGTTACACTCTCTGCGGAGCTATGAACATAGTTTATTGTATAATTTTCCACAGAGTTACAGAACAAAGATATAATTTTTTAAATGGAACAATAGTTTTTTCTATCGTGCATTGGATTCGTTGAAACCAGCTGTGTCCAAATCAATTTAAACTACATTCCTATCACTGTTAGTTTGGGAGCTACAATCCTTCAAAGTTTCAGGGGCAGATACCACAAACGCTGCGCATATTGCAATGCGCGTTCTAAATGTGGTGCGGCCGAGTTGTAACGTCGCCAGTGTCACGGAGCGAGAAACTTCCTCGATGCGCTGTTAGACATCCGACTGTCGCCGCACACGGCCGTATACCCGACAGTTGGAGCCACACAAACAACCGGGGCTCAATATACCACAGTTACTGACATCGGATGGTGATGGCATACACGAACAACGAATACGTTGAAATGTTGCTGATGCTCGGCGAGTGCCGACGCGATGCCACTGAAGCAGCCACGGCGTATGCCGTGATGTATCCTTGGCGAAGAGCCCCGGCAGCCATTACGTTATTACGTGCCGAACAACGACTTCGGGAAACAGGCAGCTTGGTAATGCGCCGCAGTAACAGACGAAGATCTGCAAGAAGTGAGGAGATGGAGGTGTTTGTTTTAGCTGCACTACACCATGATCCTCGTGTCAGCTTACAAGCCGTTGCTGCAGTCGCTGGAGTCAGTCTCACATCTGTGTGGCGTATAGTACACGGCCACAGGTTTCACCCGTACCGCCTGTCACTGACCCAGGAGCTGCATGGAAACGATTTCCATGCAAGAGTGACATTCTGTGAATGGGCCATACGTAATGTCACGCTGGAGTCTTTACAAAGTGTTATGTTCTCTGATGAGTCCACGTTCACAAATTATGGTGCAGTGAATCGCCATAACATGCACTACTGGGCTGCAGACAATCCTCGGTGGGTACGACCTGTCGACCGTCAACGTAGGTGGTCTATTAACGTGTGGTGTTGAATGCTTGGGGATGAAATCATCGGTCCACACTACTTCCCAGGTACACTGACAGGTGAGTTAATCGCTCTTTTATAGCCGACAGTTTGGGCGGTGTCCTTGAACATGTGTGTCTACACACGAGAGTCCATATGTGGATGCAGCACGATGGTCACCCAGCCCATTCTGCGCGTGCTGTTGTGGAAGAACTAAACAACAGGTTTGCAGGAAGATGGTTGGGGCGCCATGGTCCTCATTCATGACCCGCAAGGTCACCCGATTTTACACCAGTAGATTTCTTTCTGTGGGGATATCTAAAGGATTGTGTTTATGTCACTGAGCCCACATCCCCAGATGATCTAAAACGGCGCATCGAGGACGCATGTCGCTCCGTCACACAGGCGATGTTACATCTCGTACGCAGCTCCTTTCAATGGCGCATTGCATTATATACTGAGGAACATGGACACATATTTGAACATCTCATGTAAATCAACATCCCACCGCCATAACATCCATCACCCACCACACAGCCATGTATTATGTACAGCGTGTGGTATCTGCCCCTGAAACTTTGAAGGGTTGTAGCTCCCAAACTAACAGTGAGAGGAATGTAGTTTAAATTGATTTTGACGCAGCTGGTTTCAACGATTCCATTGCACGATAGAAAAAAACTATTGTTCCATTTAAAAAATTATATATTTGTGCTGTAACTCTTTGGAAAATGATACAATAAACTATGTACATAGCTCCGCAGAAAGCGTAACATTTCTTGTGTTGACCTACCGCATTAAAATTTCCCGTCACCTATTATTTTATAAGTTACAGAGGCAAACACACTTAGTGAAACACACTGTATATTGTTAAGAAACATTATTTTCCAGTCAGTACTTTAAAGTTCTGAAAATCTAAATTGAACACTTTTCTCAACTTCATTGTATCCCATATATGCACTTGTCCTTTATGTAACCAGTTTTAAAAAGCCTAAACATGGAGTGTTACAAATATTGTAATGGAGCATGTTGTAAATCAATAAATAAAAATAAAAGTGTAGTTTCTCGATGATTCTTTTCAATGACCTTCAGAGTCTTTGGAAGTAAATACAGTACTTGCTTCTCATATTGACCATTTTTACAACCCATCTTCATGAAGTACAATTTGAGTATAGTTAAACAGTTCACGGACGTTCAGTGTGGACTGTAATTATTGTATGGCAGATTGGTAGATATGCTAATGCGTTAATATTGTCGCGATGAAATGGAAGCAAGCTTGAGTTCGAAGGCAGGGTTGTCAACTGAACGCAGCGCTTATACTGAAAGCAGGTTTATTGCGAACTGAACATACAAGCAGCACTGACTGCCTCTCGGTCAGTGTGTTCTGCTATTTATACACAGAAAGAATGTACCAGAAATTAGAAGAATAGTTAGCATAAGAAACAAGTAGAAATTACAAGTCAACATAAGAAACATGTAGAACATTCTGGAAATGATAATTACAAAGTAATAAATTTTTGCCGGTGGACGGGATTGAACCGGCGTCTTTCAGCACCGCAATGGGTGACGCTATCCCTTGCGCCACACCGGCAATCGGTTAACATGGGGTCTCGCGGCAATCTGGAACCGATTTACGCTAGAAAAAAATGTACCCATTATCTCCACCATGTGCAAATCTTTTTCTGTGCACTATTTTTATGACTAAATGACATCCTAGCTGTCATTTAAAAAGCCACAACGTGGGTAAACAGTTAGGACCGTGCGCTGTGAGTGAAACTGTGTTATATGACCGGCAGCAATAGTAGTACTGTACTGAGGAAGTATCGCCTACTAAAAGATCTGAGGAGAGGCCCGATGTCATTAAATATTTAAAGAAGGTGGTGACGTAATTCGAAAACGCAGGTGAGCTTTTGGTGGCATCTCGAAGAGGAAGTTGTCCTCTAGGAGGTTACTGCTAACGGCACTATTGCTGTACCATGCAGCATATCCCCTGGACAGTCATAGTAGTCTATAGTGCTCTACGAGTGACACGCGATTTGTCCATCCCAACCTCAACAGTGTGGTATCTGTGTTACACTACTACCCGTGCAAGAAACAAACGGTGCGATTATTCAAAAGCAGCAATTTCTCTTATCTTCTAGCGCGGATCTAAGTTTATAAAATTTGGCCGGAAGATATTCTATGAAGAAAAGCGGCACATTTTACACTATACGATGCAATCAATACACAAAACTGCGAATTTGGGGAACTGTTACGCTGTGTGTCGTGTATGACGAGACATGCTCTTGGCATATGTGAATATGAGGTGTTGATTCACGAACGCATTTGTTCTCACTTCGTTATTCTTTGAAGACAACGCAGACGGCCTGTCAGGTGTACGGTGAAGTCTGCACTTGAGAGAGACCTCCTGGTACAGTATGTAATTCCTGTTTTGGGAGAGTGCAAATGTTTCTATGCAAATATGGGGCTACACCTCATCTCCCTCTCGCAGTTAAAGTGTTAAATTCAGATATTAAGAGGTTTTTCTGATTCACTGCGTTAAATATAGCCCGATCTGAATCCAAACGACTTTTGGATTTGGGGGAGTCTAAAAGAATGTGTTTACTAGAAACAGTTTCTCTACTGGATATGAATGGCAGCTTACAGAAAAGCGTTGCCCAGATTGCACCGAAAATGCTGCAGGCAACTGTTGAAAATACATACGGTAGCATTTCTAGTCAACAAGTCAGTCTACGAACCTGTCAACAACGAGGGAGAAGCCTACGTTAGCACTATACGGAACACTAATATTAGCGGCCTGCCCACCCGCGCCTGCCGGCCGGCAGGAACGCCGGCAGAACCGTGGCGTGTCGCGTCACAGACAAATATATACAGACGGGAAACCTCCGTAAGGGCCCGGTCCCACGCTCAGGGGTGTGGGGCAGGGTGCTGAAGCAGTTCCGTAAAATGCCCCATGATGGCGCTGCGGTCAGAAGCAGCCCTTTAAACTGGCCAGAGCAGGCGGCAGGTAGCGGCTGTCCCCACCACTACCTCCCCTCAAATGTCAGCAAGCCGGACACAGACGTGGCCTCGGGGCAGGCGGCACGAGCTCCCCCCTCAGCCTCCCCTCCACGCTACCCTCCGACGTGCGAGAGGCATCCTCAGAAGTGCCTCTAGTGTGGACTACCGGTACTAAGCCAGGGAACCGCCTGACACCTGCAAGCATCTTACAGAACTACGAGGGGAGCGTAGGACTGTGGTTTAGGGGGGGCTGCTTCTCTGCTTATGTTACTCTGTGGTCGCGTAGAGCGACGGCCGGCAGCCCGGCAGGCAGACGGGTGAGCTTAGTGACACGCTAGGCAAGCGTCGGCCTGACGTCTTCAGGAGCTGAATGCGATACGTCGACCTGTCAACACGAGTCCTTATTTCGACACGCAGAAATTGTCTCCGGCCAATGAAAACTCGATAGCTTTCAGCCAGTGAGCTACGCCATAATACTGACAAATATATGCCAGTAGACGACGATGTTCTGAGTATGCTATATACATTTGCAAAAGAAATTAAAGTTATCCTCTTAGATCACTGTTAACCACGTACCCTATAATTGTGACATATTCGCAAATAAATTCCCAAATATTGGTGACGAGTAAGGAATATCAGTAAAACCACACTCTCGAAAATGTCCACGTATTCGAAACTAAGCAGCAAAAATACTGGAGGCAAACAAGCAATATTACGAGATATTAGAAAATAAACAGCCAAATGTTTCAGACTATCGAATAGTGTGAAATTCATTTAGGCCTACCAGCAATTTAAGCGTTTCCCATGTGTTTGTCACTTACCATTTTCTCGGAAATCGTAATATATTTGGAACAAAGGTCAAATATTTTTGTGAAGGAAAAACAGAAATATCATTGCTACTCTTGTCACTTGCAGCAGTTTCATTCTCTATTTTTTAGTCACACACAAATTTCCAAATCGATGACACCTTTTCCTGACACAGCATTTTGTTACAATTAACATCGAGTACTGTGTAACATACTACTGTTATATGAATAAGAAAATCCCACAATATGTTATGAATAAGTAACTACTACAATGTGATACAAACAATAAAAGTTAAAAAAAAAATCGGTGAGCGAGATTTGGACCATTACCCCCAAATTCTATCCACTACGCTATGGCACGTACATACCAGAACCGTCTATTTTAGACCTTAGTAGGTGTTTTTTTGTTAAAGTGTGTTTTCATTTACATTTAGTTATAACAAATTGATCCGGATACGATGTTGTTATACATCTTTGATGCGCTGTTAGCCTGAAACACCTTATTGCGAGTTATAAAACCAAAGCTGCGAGATATACGGCAAATCAAGATGGCTTCTGTTGACATGGAAAGAACAAGTGGAAATCTCTTAAGTTAGGTGTAGGTTAAACAAGAAATTTTTTGTGGTACGTGAGGGCGCGTACGTCCGAATCTCCAGTTAAGTAACATACAGCATCACATTGGCCGGAGACAATTTCTGCGTGTCAAAATAAGGACTCGTTTGTTCTATAGCTACAAAGATCGATAGTACTCGGTCGAGTTTGTTTGGGAGTTGTGACTGTGACGTCAGCACGACGCTTTCCTAGCGTGTCACTAAAGGCTAGTCTACACGACGACACCAGGTTGCGACACTCGTTGATGAAATCAATTGCGTGCAACTGGTTTCGTGTATGGCTGTAGATACGGTGCAAATACCATACACTTCAGTTTCGTCGTTTTGTGATTTCTGTACTCGCCGTAGAATGAAAGTTTTGGTACCTGTAACAGTTGTGGCGGAGCTATTGCTTCTCTGTCAGATGTCTCTGCATAAGACTAAACATAAAAAGACTAAGAAACGTATTTGGGTTGTGACTGGATTAAAAAAAGACGTCAGATCCGTTGCTGAAAAGAATTGTGATCGAAGACCCTAGAAGTTATTTTAATCAACTCAGAATGTCACCAGAGCAGTTTACGTTCCTTTTAAACAGAGTTAGTAATGTGATAAAGAAACAAGATACTGTTATGCGTGAAGCATTGTCACCAGAACTGAAATTACAAATTGCATTACGTTTCTTGTCAAATAGATATCTCTACAATACCTGTACCGTGTTCTCAAATCCAAAAATGTTCAAATGTTTGTTAAGCTTAAGGGACTTAACTGCAGGGTCATCAGTCCCTAAACTTACAAACTACTTACGAACTAGCTAATACTAAGGACGGCACAAATATCCATGCCCGAGGGGGGATTCGAACCCCCGACAGTAGTGGCCGTACAGAATGTGACTGGCGCGCCGCAATCCGCTCGGCCACCGCGGCCGGCTCAAATCCACAATTGCCATAGTTCGTTTGTATAGGTATTTGTAACTGAATGTACTTTAGTCGGCAATTCACTAATCGTCAACCCATCAATATTTAATTCGCGAATAATTGCTTCGAGAGCACTAACACGCCGCTACTTATTCCTGAAATTTTCATCGTTAAAATGGCACAAACACCTATGCATCCCATATATGTTCAAAAACCGAAATATTTCTTCCTTTCCCTCTTTTGTGATGTGTTTTCTTCTGTATTGGTTATCACCTAACCTAAAATCAAGCGCAATCAGTTTCGCCAAAATTGGAAGGAGCCGAAACTGTTTAGTTTCGACAACGAGTTTCGCGAACGCCTGCCGCATGCGCACTGGCCAGTAGCGCAGTTTCATGAAACCTCGTGTCGTCGTGTTAACTAGCCTTAATGGCCACTGCGCATGCGCGGCAGGCGTTCGCGCAACTCGTTCGCGAAACTAAACAGTTTCGGCACCTTCCAACTTTGGCGAAACTGATTGCGCGTGTTTTTAGGTTAGGTTATAACCAATACAAAAATAATTCGGTTTTTGAGCATGTAAACGATGCATTGGTGTTTATGCGATTTCAGCGATGCAAATCTTAGAAATAAGCAGCGGCCTGTTGGTGCTCTTTGTGGTGTCGCACAAGTACAAAGTGCGCGCCACCTACTTTCGCCGCGCGCCGCCATGCACGCACGGCGCGGCGTTCTCACGACGACAGCCACGAGCGCCCTCTGCGAGAACTCCGCTCGTGGCCACCACTGAACGACGTCGTCACTTCGCACTTCGGACTGAGATAGCAACGAGTTAGGACCTTCGTAATCAGATAGGCACCAGTGAAGACTTTGCTATTGTACAGGCACTAGGCAGGCCTCTAACAACTATGTATCAACATTCTGCAGTACTATGTAAAAGTTAAGTATTGTTACATTCTGTGCAATATATATCTCTTTCTAATTTACTCTAGTGTGTATAGTTTCTGGCTGCTCCCCTCCGTACCTGCACCAGCGTGCTATTTTTGTTCCTGTGTCGATCTTATTCCACTCGGCCACCGACACCTACGACGAGGCTGGGACACAAAAGCGGCGACGAAGTTGGGACACAAAACTCTTCAAGAAATTATTTGTGAATTAAATATTGATGGGGTGACGGTTAGTGAACTGCAGACTAAAATACATTCAATTCCAAATACCTATAGAAACGAACTATGGCATTTGTGGATTTGGGAACACGGTACGGGTACTGTAGAGACGAATATCTATACGACAAGAAACGTAATGCAATGAAATTAATTGCAGTTCTGGTTACATTGCTTCACGCTTAACAGTATCTTGTTTCTTTATTGCATTACTAATTCTGTTTCAATGGAACGTGAACTGCTCTGGTGACATTCTAAGTTGATTAAAATAACTTCTAGGGTCTTCAACCACAATTTCTTGCAGTAAGGTCGCTGAGCAACCGAGCTGACGTCTTATTTTAATCCCACACGAACCCTAAACACGTTTCTTATTCTCTTTATGTTTAGCCTTATGCAGAGACATCTGACAGAGAAGCAATAGCTCCGCCACAACTGTTACAGCTACCAAAACTTTCATTCTACGGCGAGTACAGCACTCACAAAACGACGAAACTGAAGTGCATGGTATTTGCGCTGTGTCTACAGCCATACACGAAACCAGTTGCGCGCAATTGATTTCATGCAACGAGTGTCGGAACCTAGTGTCGTCGTGTAGACGAGCCTTTAAGCTCACCCCAGGCACAGCTCGCCGCGCAGGAGCGGCCCGCCTGGCGTTTCGGGCGCGCCCCACAGTTCTGCGCGGCGCGGCGCGGCGACAGGGCAGCAGGTCGCAACTGCACAGAGACCGTATCCGTGCGCTCGCTGCGGCTAGGCTGTGCGTGACACTTGTAATCAACCGAAAGAAATCAAAGCGCCGTGTTTAGGTAAAAGAATACAGGCACCGCTATAGTCATTTGCCTTTAATTAATGAACTGCGCGATAATTTTCCTGATCATTTAAAAAAAAAAAAAAAAAAAAAAAAAAACTATTTACGGATGGATTGTGCCTCGTTTAACATTTTGCTGGATTAGATTAAGCACAAATTTACCAAGACAGATACAGTGACGAGAAAAAGTATTTCAGCAGAAAAACGACTAACAGCGACACTCAGGTTTTTAGCAACTGGTAGCTCTTTTGAGGACTTAAAATTAAGCGCAGGAATTTCAGCACCATCACTATGTGCTGTTATCCCAGAGACATGCAAAGCACTATACGACGTTCTGAAACCAGACTACATGCAAGTAAGTGTATACAACTATCATAATTACCAGTTTAGAAATTAGATTAATACTTCTTCCATACATCATGAATACATTTGTTAAGGAAGTGGAACGAGTCAGTTTAATAAAAGGTGCCTTTACATTAAATTGTTTTATTTTTTATTTTTTTATTAAATAGCTAATTTATATCTAAAAACGTATCTACTGAGTCATTCAGAAATTCTTTTAATTTCTCTTTAAATGCTGGCTCGCTGTCAGACGTTTGACGCTATATGGATAAGAGACCAAACACTTTTGTGGCAGCATAATTCACATGTGCCAAAGTTAGATTAAAAAAAAAATTCAAATGTTTGTATTGCTTATGAGACTTAACTACGTGGTCATCAGTCCCTAAACTTACGAACTACTTACGAACTAGCTAATCCTAAGGACGGCATAAATATCCATGCCCGAGGGGGGATTCTAACCCCCGACCGCAGTGGCCGTGCAGATCGAAAGTTAGATTTAACCATAAATAGTTCTGATCATACCATTACCAAACCTTGCATGATCTGTCGCAGATAGCATACCGCTACTGCCTATAAAATCTACCCCACGGCCGCAGAGTTTTTTTTTTCCCTTGGCTCTTGCCTTAGCACTTTTTATCATCTGCCCTTACATACCTTCACCCTTCGTATACCTTTCGAACAATACTATCTCCAGATGCACCGTATTAATGGGTGATCGTGCCCACACGTACGGATAACATCGCGGTTCCCACATCACGTGATCCACCTTAGCAAACTAACCAAATACGGAGGTGACAGTACAACTATTGAGTTGGTCACCACGTTGGTGTGGGCGTGCAGGGGCCCCATCCTTGAAAAAAAAATCTCATTAAGCACTGTAATCTCATAACGTATATTTTTGCCTTCCTTTGTTACATCTGTGATTACATCTTGTGAAAAATATAACAGTTTAACATTAACCTATTCATTTCCTTCGGTACGTCGCTGCTCCTCAATTACAAAAACCTCTTCTGCAGCGATACTGTTATCGAGATGCTCTTCATTTACAGCACACTTGTCAGCGTCACCCACATGTCTTTCATATTCTCCATTTATATTCGATATGCTGGACGACGTAAGCTCCTGATCCGTTATGAATATTAGAAGGTCATAATACCATAGATTGGACACATAAACTTCACTCGACCTACCAGATCGATTGCTGTCCAAAACATTTTTCATTTCTTTTCGTAACGAACCAAGTAAACCTTGATTTTTTTCTTCAAATTCTCTGTCAGCACTATGAAAAATTGGTTTTCATAAATTCCTCGTTTTTTATGTTTTTATTTGTGTACTCCTTACTGCGAATGCACCACAAACAAGACTGTTGTCGGTATAATTCAATAAATTCACACAGGAATTCCTTCCTGCAATAGCGCGAGTCTGTCATGGTTCTGTACTGCAAGCGCGACCGTGTAAATTGTGAGGACGTTCCGCGTGGCGGTTCTGTGCGAGGGACGAAGTGGGCAAATCCCCTCGGGACCGGCTTAGCCTGGGTTGGTACCTGCGTGGCGCGGCGCGGCGCGGCACAAATCGCGCCGGCAGAATTGTCCGTGTAAAGGCCGCTATTGACTGATGTATTGCAAAACTGCTTTGCAGCTACCACAAGCACAACACCTAAAGGTGTGTATTATCTTAAATTGTAATAAAAATAATCACTTCTTTCGGTTGCAGACCTTGTCCACAATCCTTGCTAGCCTTGGCCCACCTTCCGAACCTACCGTTCGCAGTAGCGCATCATGAAGACACATAACACATGACTGGAATTATTACACACTGAACGGACAATCGTAGCTGCAGCTAGACGCATGCGACATATAGTTTCGGGAATAATTAGCTCATTCTATTCATCCAGGTACCCATTGTCAATAACGTGCCGAGAATACCAAATTACCAAATTTCAGCCATCACCGCTCACCGCCGAGAACGCAGTGGCGGACTACCTACATTTAATGGCTGAAGGCAGCGACGCCTGTGTACAGTTGTACAACGAGAAACACTGCATGAAATAATCGCAGAATTCAATCTGAGACGTACGACGAACGTTCAGCTTCAACAGTGTTGGTATAATTTATCGTTAATGGCACATAGCAGGAGACGACAGACTTGAGAGTCTTTCCTGGTCTTATGGGCATTTTGCTTACAGGTTAGATGACTGGCTTCATCAGATTTCAGTTGGTAAGAGCTGATGATAAGGTTTGAGTTGAGGCGCTAGGAACGGAAAGGTGGCGAGTGCAAGGTAAAAGGTGGTTCGTTGGCGGGAGACGTTTCTGGTAAGGTGGTAACAGGCAATTTTGGGGAGTCGTAGTTCGGTGGTAGCCATGAGCAGTCGACTATGAAGTACAGAAGTAGACAGCTACCACGTTAAGTGGAAATACTGGCTTTTGTGGCAAACGTGTTGGAGACTAAGAAGAAGTTGTGGAATTGAAGGCTAAATTAATTTGCTGCCAGTTACCAATAGCCTCGGATGCAAGTACACAGTCTCCGAAGTAATGTGGTTTTGTCATGTTGGCTTGTTGTGCAATACTAACTTCGCCTCGAAGAGGAAATGAACTCACGGCTACATCAACTACTGAAATGCTGCCGGAAGCATATTGTGGCCACTAAATCACCTAATCAGACACCTACAGTACTGCAAGTAATGTATCTTTAGTTTTTTATTCATGCATGAACCAGGAGTTTGTTTAATGTTGCACAATAGAGTGAACCATCAAAAAACATTGTACCGAACCGTGATTTTCCCAAGTCATACTACAAAGTAGGTTCCTTTCCTGGTGATGCAAGTACCGAGAATCCTGAGAATAAATATTTTTATTTGCAAGAACTTTTAATGCAGAGTGTGTGTATGTTAAGCAGAACAGTGTTAAATATTATCAGTACAGTAATCAAGTACCATTTATTTGAATAGTATTCAGATAGACAAAACTGAAAGTTAAATTTAACTATTTTGTTGAAAGTTACATTTCCTAACGTTTTAGTCAGCATTATCAAAAGTGTCGCTAGCATCAAGTCTTTCATGAGATTTCAAGGATCAATAGTTTCATTTATTGTCTATAAAAGCCAGAATCAAACTAGTCGCCAAATATCTTTTAGAAATACCAAACCATTGAAAAGTACTATTCTCTGTTTAGTAAATAAAGTGCAAGGTAAGGTAAAGTAATGAAAGTGCAGTTATTTTCGATATTATTCTTGTAACCATTGCTTAAAACAATCATAAGGTTACCAAATATTCAAAGTATCAGATTTTCCATTGGTGCTAGTTGGTCAGTTTTTTTGGTGACAGATTCATATAAGTTAGGCCTATCTTCGTAATGGTTCCAAATTTAAACAGATTATTGACTGCACCACAGTGTCGTATAGATTAGTAATTGTTCAAGTTTTAGTGTCATAAATGTTTCTTTTTGCCTTGAAGTTTTTGGACAGCTATGATGACTAATGAAGGCCTAAATTCACTTGATCTGAAATTTCAATTTGTTACAATATATTTATTTCCATAAACCAGGGTGGCGACCGTTTTTGTTAAACATTACAGTTCATTTAACTTGCAGTTTATACTGAACCTGACAGCATTATTTGATATACATTCCCTCTCGAAACGAAAAATCTTTAGAGACGAAGTTGAAAAACGGTTCTTTGTCCGTTACACACTCAAGACGGTTAAAACTAAAATCCTGGCACAGGCATATTAACATGACAGTGGTGTTTCTCAGTGCATAACGCGCGCGTAACTTAGTGTTGTGTAAGTGTGAGTGTACTGTAGGAATACCACTGGGGTGTTACCATATCCACCCCAAATCGTGCGTTATTTTTGTGACAGCCCCTCCCCTTTATCACGATAATACAAAACCAGCTGCCCTTCTCTGGACTTTCTCTATATCCTCCGTCAGCTCTCCTTGCTGGGAATCCTAAAATACGCAGCAATACTCCAAAATAGGCCGGTGGAGTGTGGTGTACGCAGTTTCTTCAGTATAACTATTTCATCTTCTGAGTGTTAAGCCAATGAAATGGATTAGGTCCTCTGGCTGAACTCAACCGGTTATCGGCTGGAAATTTCAATGTTTGACTACTTGCTGACCATTTTCAACCATCGATGAACTAAATGCACAGAAAGAAAGATAAAATATTTATGGATGATCATACAACACAGTATTTACGGACTAGTTTGGAAAACATTCTGGACATTTGCAGCGAATAATTTGGCCACCCAGATAGCCCTACATGATTCCTGTCGTGCATGTATGGAGCGTAATCCACTGCTCATTGCATGTTCCAAATCCTGCAACAGTAACGCTTTCGCAATATTGTGGATGTCAGGATAGCTCAATATTCCTGCAGAGGAATTCAGACGACGTGGAGCCCATGACACGTAGAGGAGCGGCACTTCGCCGGGCGGACGTGTATTAGGAACTATCCATAGACTTATTACTGCGAGCAACTATAATTTTTTTTACAACATATCTGGAGGTGGGGGAATGTTAATCCCATGCTCTCGTCACATTATCAATCAATAAAGTGGAACTTTAAAGTAGTAAGAATGTCGATTTATGCATTCGTTGTGTAACAGTTAAATATGAATTGCATTTCAGTGACGTAGAATTCCGTGTTTTTCAACCTGTGGATCACGACCCCCTGAGGGATCGCAAAAGTCATTCTCGGGGGATCACGGTCGCAGAAGAATTCGATAACAGCAAGTTCGATAGCAATCCTACGTTTAGTGAAGTTCTGCTGTGGTGGCAGAAGTGCCACACGGAAGTGACGGGGGTTTCGTGAAAGTAAAATGTGACTGTTTGTAAATATAAGGGACTTAACTGCTGCCTTTATCAGTCTCTAGGCTTACAAAATACTGAAAATAACTTAAACTAACTTAGGCTAAGGCCAACATACACACCCTTGCCCGAGGGAGGATTGAATCTCCGACGGCGAGCAACCGCGCGCTCAGCAGCAAAGCGCCTTAGAGCGCTAGGCCACTCCACCACGGCTTTGTGAAAGTCACTAAACAAGTCATCCGTAAGTGGAAAAATAGTTTTGATGTGACACGATTCGGGTGGCCCTTAATCAGAAGTCAGAATTTTCACAGGTACAAGGTGTACCTATGGCACTTTTGATTTTGGCCCGTAACAACGAAGCCATTTTTCCACCTCATGGTGACTTGTTAAGGAAGCGTCTTAACAGCGTTTGTGCAGTACTGGTACAGTTATTTACATTGGTAGCAATCTTAATCTATGACTGTCACAAGTTCAAATATTGTTATGTATTATCACTTACTTGATATTATTTTTAAGCGGTACATAATAACACCTTTTTACTACTGCGTCATGGTAGTTTGATGCTTTCGAAGATATCCAACGTTAATGAGTATCCTTGAAATGTTAAGACCTGATGCATCAACTTTGATGGTTTCATATTCTCTCATGAAAAAACGTCGCAACAAATTATACAATGAGATTTATTATTCATGACAGCAAATCCATGCATCAAATACTTGTCATAAGGTGTTTTTTTAATTTTGATTCATTTCCGCTACTGCAATATTCACCAGATGTGAATGGCTGTGCAGATCTTCGATATATCTAACAAGGAAAGTACTCGGGCTCGAACAAACACAAATATACCAAAATCGTCTGAGAGATAATGTAGAGGTCCCTTATTCCACTAGCGATACTCTCGCATCTGCAAAACTTTGCAGTCGCCCATTAGAGGTCTCTGCGTGAGCCACGCCGCATTGCACTTTGACCTGCCGGTACACCAGTCGGGAGCACAAGGGCAGTGCCGTGTGCCTCTGAAGTTGCGTTTTGTGACGTTATATGTGTAGTGAAGCGTCGGATGGGTCGCCGATTGGTAATCAATCATGATAATGTATTGCTATTGGTTGAGATGAAATTCCAAAGAGCCCTTCTTCGTGAATACGGGCATGGTGTAGAAGATGAATCATTGACATGTTTTCTGGTATCTACTATAGTGCAGAAATATGTGCATAGATTAGAAACACTATAGTATATACCAGGTAACATGCGAATGATTCATCTTCTACACCAATACCATCTTCACGAAGAAGGTTTCTTCGTAACTTCATCTCAACCAGTCACATTATATTAGCAGTATTTTTTACCAATCGCCGACCTATCCGACGCTACACAAATAACGTCACAAAACGCAACTTCAGAGGCACACTGTACCGTCACTACTGGTGTACCGGCAGGTCAATATGCAGAGCGGCGTGGCACACGCAGAGGCCTCTAATGGGCGACTGCAGAGCTTTGCAGATGAGGGAATATCACTAGTGCAATGAGGAACCTTCACATTATCTCTCACACGATTTTCGTGTACTTACATTTGTTCGAGCCCAAGTACTTTACTTGTAAGAAAGAAAATTAAATACTTTGCCTTTGAAATCAATGGTATGGTTTCATTACGGGCCTAGCGAGTCGCCGGATATTGTTACTCGGAAAGGGACTCGCGTGTTTAAAAAGGTTTAAAAACAGTGAGGTAGATAAAACACTCAGTAGTTGACATGGCTGCCTCATATTTTTGGCAGCAACCTGGCATCATGCCCAGTAGGGCAGAGTACTGGACCTCAGAGTTTCAAAGTTGCCTCTTGCCGGCAACGTAAGTGACACTGTATACAGCACGAGGCAGAATCGCCGCTAACTGAGGAACGTAACGGCCTCGCAGCCGCGATTATGCAAATGAGAGAGCATGGTGGGGCGTGAACCTGAGGCCGGCCGCTCGTAAACAAAAGAGCGGGAGTGTGTGTGTGTGTGTGTGGGTGTGTGCCTCTGCGACCGCACGCCTCGCCTGGGATTTCAAACTTGGGCCACGGCGCCACCTGCTCCCGCCAGCCTCTCTGTGTGTGCTGCTGACCGAGCCAGGGGCCACGTACCACTAAACTCTCACCCTAACACAATTACAAGGACCTATACACCTTTTGGCTCCCTACATTTTACCTTTAATTGCACTCTTACCAGCGGAGTTAAAATTAAATGGTACGAAACGTCTTAACAACCAATCTGGCTGAAATTAGAATGTTTCACTCACCTCCCCCTAAAAAATTCAAGGCTGTGTCCTTAGCAGGCAAGGTGCTGCTCACCATATTTTGTCCGAGGTCCTATACTCATCGATTCTTTCGAGCACGGAAAAACCATTAACAATGACGTGTACTGTCAGACATTCGGAACCCTACCAAGCCCATCAACAGAAAACGGCCTGGGCTGCTCACGGAGGGAGTGATACTGCTCCGTGATAAAGCGCGTCCACCCGTCTCCAGAGTCACACAAAATTAAATGACTAAGTTCATGTGGGTACAGCTCGAGCATCCCCATACAGTCCGGAAACGTTGCCCTGTTACTTCCATCTGGTTGGTCCGATAAAGAACACTTCAAAGAGAAGCGCGGTCGACGAACTGAAGGACACTGTTGTGGACTGGCTCTTGTCACAGCCACAGAAAATCTGGGAAAATGGAACCCTCGGCTCGTTAAACAGTGGGATAGTTGTGTTCAGACCCCTTGTGAAAATTCAGAATAAACATTTCAATTATACCCACAGTATCGTTTCGTACCTTTTCAGGGGAACACCCCTCTTATAATTGTTTCTCTTACACTTACGAAAAAAAAAATAGTACACTTGCAGATGCCACCTAAAAGGTAAAGGTAAAAGGTAGTTTCAACGTATAGCGTGTACTCATTAATACGGGTGGTTTACAGTCAAAACGATAAGGCTCAATGTGTGAAGCAAAGAGCAGCCATGCATTGGAGTCGATCTTGTGCTTCCTACAGCCAACAGTGAGGTTGAAAGGGGTCAAATTATGGCGGAATGATCCTTTCGAAGAATTCCCACTCAAGTGGGACGAGCTCCGTCAGTTGTGCAACGATGCAGGTCGCATTGGTCACATATACATTCTCACAACCGTAAACGAAGTTCTGGAGTTTCAAGTACTACAGACGTTCGCCAATATCATCGTATTGTAAGAACAGCGGTGGCAGATCGTATAGCTGCTACATGACTGAGAAGAGGGTTTGTGAACCCGGAAGTGTCAACACGAGCTGTTGGTTAGCGGTTACTAGCAGTGGGACTATAGGTTAGAACACGTTCCTTTCAAAGGATCCCCATACCATTACGGAATCCCCTCCCCGCTTTATAGTTGGAATTACGCACCGATGATTCAAGCGTTCATGGGGAAACCGGCGTACAAATTGACTGCATTTACTTCTAAATATTTCTAACTTGGATTTATCAGTGAATAAGACTCTTTTCCAATCTCCCACTGCCCAATGTTGGTGTATCTTAGCCCACTGAAGTCTTTTCTTCTTGTTAAAAGGGCGCAACAGTAGTTTCCATGTTGCTATATAACCTCGTGGGTTGTTGTCTGCCAGGCGTCGTCTCACTGTTGACTCACTCACCGGTGTATCCCTCGTTGCATTTAGTTCAGAAGTCTGTTCACGGACAGTTTTTAACCTGTTACGTTTACTAGTCACTGCCAAATACTTTTCCTGGCGTTCTGATATTTTCCTGTGTACTCCTGAGCGAGGACGATCATCATAGGAGCATGTTTCTCAATACAGGTGTATGGTTTTGACAACTCCGTTGACGGAAATCCTCAGTTTCTTTGCTTTTTTTCGGACACTATTGCCTTCCTTGTGCAAAGTGATTATCATTACCCGTGATTCATAAGGAATATGTCAATTTGGGGCCATTTTCAAATACTATCGTGGTGTATTATATCTTGATGCAAACGTAGCTACAGGTGAACAGAACTGTAAACAACTTACCTCTACATAGCCATGCGGTCTACTCGCGCCACCTGGCGTGTTTAGTAGAACTGCTTGGACAGGTAACGTCGGTTTACATGAAATGGAGCAATACTAGTATGTTCCAATATGTATGTATATATACAATAAATAAATGTACAATTTCGTGTCATTATTAACAGCTATTTCAGCTTGCTATTCTAACCAATAAATCACGTAGATCACTTCCATCTTGCTCCGTTGTAATACATAGCATGGTGTTTCCAAACTAATGGATTGCAGTGTACATCTACAGCTGGACTCCCCAAATAATCTCACTGTGAGTGGCCGAGGTTTATTACCTGTGTTATGCCAATGCTTCGTGGCAAAAACTACCGTGTGGGCTCTAATTTTATCCTCTGGTATTTCCATTTGGTACAAGAAAAGGGATAAATACATTGGCGGATTCTTCTAGAAACGTACGCTCTGGGAACATTCATAGAGATATCAGCTCTTGCAGGGTCTGCCACTGCAGTAGGTCGATCATCTCCTGACGCTTTCACACTTGCTACATCACCTTGTGATGTGACGCGCTGTTCTTCTTTACATCGTCCCCAGTGAGAATGAAGGCCAAGCCGGCCGCGGCGGCCGAGGGGACTGAGGCGCTTCAGTCACGGTCTGCACGGCCACTACGGTTGGGGGTTCGAATCCCCCCTCGGGCATGGATATTTGTGCCGTCCTTAGTATCAGGTAGTTCATAAGTAGTTTGTAAGTTTAGGGACTGATGACCCCGTAGTTAAGTCCCATAAACTCTACAAAAATTTGAACATTTTTTGAATGAAGGCCATTATCCATATGTTTGTCGATAGTGTTTTGTAAGCTACTTCCGTTTTGATAAACTGGACTTTCTGAGGATTTTACCAGTGAATCACAATCTGTAATCTGCAGATCCTATGATTAATATCTCTTCGCCGCGGTGGAGTAGCCGAGCGGTCTAAAGCGTCTCGCTGCGGAGCGCGCGGTTGCTCGCCGTGGAGGTTCGAGTCCTCCCTGGGGCATGGGTGTGTGTGTTTGTCCTTAGGTTAGTTTACCTAGGTTTAAGTAGTTTGTAAGCTACGGACTGATGACCACGTAGTTCGGTCCGATAGAATTACAAACAATTGAACATTGAATATCTCTTACTTGTGAGCGGTCTTAGATACAAGGGTTGGAACTTAAAAAGTGGCAACTATTTATTCACAACCGATGCAAAAGCGTTACATGTCTGCACCTCTGACTGTCCTTCAGAGTAGTCACCAGTGTTGTGTAGAAGCCTTTGCCAGCGTTATGGAAGGCACAGTATACTGTCAGCAGAACCTGTTCTGTTGATGGTGCGAATTGAGCGGTCTACTGCCTGTCGAATCTCTGGAACAGTACTGAAGCGAATGCCACGAAGTGATTCCTTCATCGTCGGGATCAAATCAAAGTCACGAGGACTTACAACCTGGGAGTATAGTGGATGTTACAGCACTTCCCAGTCCTATAGACCGTACAGAGCAGCCACAGCTTCCGCTGTACGCGCCCGCGTATTGTTGTGGAAAATGATGGGTGGGTTGCGCAGAAAGTGTTGCCGCCTCTTGAAGACCTTTATGACAGTGTCGTGCTGTATTACCTCTGGCAAATACAGTCTTGATCTAACTCCGTTGTTCCTGTTTCGAGAACATAGTGACACCGTTATGCTGGACCGCTCGTTCACCAGTGACTGTTTCCTTCGATAGTGCGCACGCCTGTTTTGCGGGACGGGCGAGTCCATTTACTCAGAGGTAAAGTAGGTATATTAACAACAGTAGCGATAGAGGGAAATTTCGGTAGCCGAAGACCTAAAAGTTGCGTACCATTACGCAAGAACTTTCCTGATTAAGAGCTTGACCGGAATGGGCTTACGGAGGAAAGTCATCATAGGGCTTAGCCTATGATGTCACTATAACCTTGCGTAGTGTTAGACCGTGCGAAAATGGCCGTACTGTTTGACGCGTAACTTTACGGATCACGCGACCGCTCGCGTCGTAGGTTCGAGTGCTCCCCAGGACGTGTGTGTGTGTGTGTGTGTGTGTGTGTGTGTGTGTGTGTGTGTGCGTGTTCTCCTTAGTGTAAGTTAAAGTAATTAAGTCTATAGAGCCTTGACCATAGTATTTTGGTACATTACAATATCATTTAAACATCTGAACATTTACACCAAAAGAAGAAGCAACTGTGCATCACAAAGAGCAAATAGCAGGAAGACATCATTTGTTGGGAAATGCACAAATTCCGACACAAGAACTAACAACTGTAATCGAGAATATTTCACACGCAAAGGCTGTGAATATTATTACAACTGTATAAAAATTTGAGGTTTTGATTACTCATCAGTTGTAAGAGCCAAGGTGAGTGTCTGAAACAGATTTCAAAAAGAAAGTTTCAGAGCAAGCTTAGCCAGTCTAAATGCAAAAATCATACAGTGAGTGATGCCGCGGCGATGTTGCTGATCTTCATGGATGATGAAAGGAAGGTAAATGTATAGATTTGAGGTTCGGAACCGTAGTTCGTAAACGACTTAGTGTAAATGTGAAAGTGAAAATCTACAATGTTTCGCCTTAACCTGGAACAATGACTGCACAATACTCACACTAATAAGGGACGCCTTTGACGCCCGGAATCGCACGACAAAATGCTTGGAATATCTGGCGATCATAAACAGAACAATGGAGTGCGTCATTTCCATGCAAAATGATGCATTGTACCTCACATAACATTTTAACAGAGAAATCAGAGTAAGAAGATATCAGTACCATGGGAAGGAAACTATATGTAGTTTCATGATGTCAGTGTATTATTACGTATTCATTCAAAAGCGCCGAAACCTTTCTGCTTAAAGTATTTAAATAGCGCAAAACAGACACATACAGCAGTACCACATACCTGAAAGTTATTGTACAGGGTGCCTAAACGACAACGCTTAGTATGTTGTGCGGGAAGGCAAACTTATCGGTTTTGAATAAGGAACCTTTATCCAAAAACTCTCGGCTTGTGCGCTGGAGAGCTTTCTGAGAACGAGCTGTTGCGATCCGATCCGTTTTGGTGCCTGCATGCCGTAGGTACGCAACCTTTTAGACATCTGTGTATTGTGTATGAACGTTCTGATTCTAATAACATTCCTGCGGATGAAGTCTGAGATGGATGTGCATTCCTCATTACGTCAATAAACCCAACATGAGTCGCACATTGCACTGTCTACATTACAAGCTGCATACCTCCTACGTTATTGCAGAGCGTACGTCGACGGTGCTGAGATACACGCACATGAGTAAATAGGTACGGTTTTCTTGAACTTTTTCAGTCGATCCATGCAGTCGAGCAGTGAGGTGCTCCGCAAACGTTACATGAGTGCCGTACACCATACTCTTAATGCTGTCTCACAGAAAATATTAAAGAGGTGTCAAATCTGGCGACCGTGCTGGCCAAGGAACTGGTCCACCTTTACCAGTCCATCGATTGGGATATACGACGTAGACGTGCTTCCGCACAGCGATATCAGAGTGTTCCGGGGTTCCGTCGTGCTGCAGCCACATTTCCATCCTAAAATTTAGTGGTACTGCGTCCAACAGGGTAGGCAAAACACCTCGAAGAAATGTGAGGTAGATCGGTCTTGTCAGTGTGTTTGGCAGTAGGTATGGCCCAACGATAAGGTCACCAATTAACCCGGCCCAGATGTTGATACCGAATCTCTGTAGGTGATTTTGGACAATCTGGGCATGCGGATTTTCGTCCGCCCAAACATGCAATTTACTAGTCTCTAGTAAACGTGCATCCGTGAATAGCACCAAGCTCGGGAATTGTGGCTGGAATATGCATTGTTGTAAATACCATTCCGCAAACTGTACCCGTAGTGGGTATCCTCCTCCTGTAATGCCTGGAATTCTTGCAGATGGTAAGGATGGCCCTGGTAGTCATTTACAACACGCCACTCGGCACTTTTATCCGTGAGCAGAGCCTACGACACCTACCAAGTGCTGGTGGCTGGCTCCTCTTACAACATTCTCAGACTGTTCTGCTCCAGCAGAAGTGTTCGATTTGAGCGCGGACGACCCCCTTCACTTTTCGGCACCTATCACAGCAACAACAGTAGACAGGGCGTCGTTTTTGCAGGTAACAAGCACAAAGTGTTTCTACTTTACTGTACAATGGACGAACATCAGGCAGAAAATACCAACGTGAAGCTTTCCGTCTTCATCTACATCTACATGGATACTCTGCAAATAAAAAAAAAAAGTTCAAATGTTTGTAAATCTATGAGACTTGTCTAGTCTGGTTATCAGTCCTAATGCTTACAAACTAATGAAACTAAGTTAAACTATCCTAAGGACAAACACACACAACCGTGCCCGAGGGAGGACTCGAACCTTTGACGACGAGCACGCAAGGCGCCTTAGAACGCTCGGACACTCCACCACGGCTCTCTTCAAACGTTCAAATGTTTGTATAGTTTATGGGACTTAACTACGGGGACATCAGTCCCTAAACTTACAAACTACTTACGAACTAACACTAAGGGCGGCACAAATATCCATGCCCGAGAGGGGATTCGAACCCCCGACCGTAGTGGCCTTGCAGACTGGAGCGCCTCAGTCCCCTCGGCCACCGCGGCCGGCCGCGGCTCTCTGCAAGTCACATTGAAGTGCATAGCATAGGGTTCATCGAAAAATTTTTATGATATTTCTCTATAGTTCCATTCTCTAATAACTAGCGGGAAAAGGAACACCTAAATCTTTCAGTTTTCCATATGATTTATTTTATTGGGATGATCATGTCTCCCTATTTGCCGCGGCGGAGCGGCCAAGCGCAGGCGTCTTTCGATGCCCGCGAACGTGGAATGATGTGGGATAAGTCTGTTGGAAAACGTTCTGCGTACAGTCGTACAGCAGCTCTCTCATTGCAATCCGTTTTGCCATATGCAAGCACCATGTCCGTTATTTCCGCAGGTGAGAACTGATACATGTCGGTCCGCTGCACTGGCCAACAACACAACGTCCGCAGCAGGGCAGGCAAAAGGGCTTTGAGGGGGAATACTGTAGCGCGTGACCAGGAATGTTACTAATATCAGGACGTTCGTCCGCAATACACAAGCAAGTGAAGGGTTGCATACCTTCAGTATGCAGGCACTAGAACGAATCGGTTCACAACAGTTCAACTTTCATGCTTTCCAGCACCCTATCCAATCGATTCCGGATATGGGTTCCTTCTTGAAAACCGATCACATTGCCTTCCCGCACAACATACTAAGCGTTGTCGGTGTTTTTCTGAGGCACCTTGTATAGGCACTCTCGGGTGTATTGTACTCATAGTGCATACGTGGAATTTCGATGAAGTGGAGTGCAGTGTGCACATCTCACTAAAGTCACGTTATTACATTCCAAATTACTTTTGCATTCTCGCAGGCACTGTGACTTGACTATTCCTGTTACTCTGGGGATGAAAATCGTGTACTGCTTGAAGAGATACCTCCAGGCTCAGGTTCCTCATGTCCTTTAAATACCGTATATCTATCCTGCGTGACGTGTCTTTCTATGCCGTCGTCATTATATTTCTGAATTATTATGTTATGTAATATATCCGCGAACTCCATATCGTCGGCCCCAATGTCATTTACAAATTCAGCACGTTGTAACTTCATCCCCTGTATTTGGAACCACATGCATAGGATTAATTTTCTTCATAACATCACTGCATTGTACACAGTCTGTACAGTAACTCGCTTTCGAACAGTGTGGCGGTACTAGCTTGTAATCCAGCAGCCATTTCTTTGTTTTATTTCATAATTTCATTTACTTCTATGGAATAGTAGGAAGTGGTGTGAGCAAGATAGTAGCCAGATGGTACTGTAAGTACGGCCCATAACTTTCTCTAACAGTGATCTGATTGACTGTTGCTATATCTTTACGAGCCACAACCTCCCAGCTATTTTATTAATTATTTAATAAATAAAAATTCAGTTATTAATTTTATTACTATAATGTGTGTTAATTAATTGTTTATGATTACACTATTGTTTTGCAGTTTTATTAGATTAAGTATTTTAGGTAAAGTGTGAGTGTGGTGTTCTAGAAGTGTCGGTTGGCGCCAAAACTCTAGGCGAGAGCGTGGAGCCCAGCTCCACGGCTAGTCAGTTCACTGCGAGCTCCGACACGCTAAACATCTAGCAGCACTTGCGATAACCACTTATGTATTAATCGGTCGATAATGTGGCTACAAATATTTGTAAAGTGCGTGCAATGTGTGTCAAAGTGTGTTATGACTGTAACAATGTTACTTTTGTAAACTAATATTGACGTCAACTTGCAGTTTGTGGCTTTTGTATCCGTGTGAATGGTAAAAATAAAAGAGTCACTGGCCTCTCTGAAGTAATTCATCGACTTCGTTAATGGTAGCAAGACAGCCACAGCGTCCACAACTTTCGATTTCAGCCTCACCTCAGAAAACTTTGAGCCTACGACCTGTGTGCTGCTTCTGCGCTGGGGACATCAACGAGAGAGAAGACACCAGGTTAGTCAAATATTAAGTGACAACCGCCTATGGGCCTCACGTGCAACTTCGGTCTGTTACAACTAGACGAGATAGCACGCTGCTCGCGGTAACGTGAGTGAGGTAAAGGGAAGATAGGAAAATGTCAAGGAAACCGTCACAAGTGGACTTGATAACAAACTTTAACCATAAGATTGAATTGGTTTATAGATAATCTCCGCCCCCGCCGTATCAGTCCAAGAGGCAAATACGTACTGCAGCTATAACACTCACACATCTGGAGCACTTATTGTTTCAGATACACTATGCCACCATCTAGTGGTGTTAGCAGACAAATTCGGCGTTTTGCATGGAAATGACGCACACCACTGCCTTGTTTATGATTGCTTGTTATTCTGGGCCTGGTTTCGGGGGGTTCAGAGCTTTCGAGGTCAAAGACGTCCCTCGTCAGTAGATGATTTTATGTAAGCATTGTAATGTAGTCCAAAAAGTCTCAGTTTTTGGATCTCATGAGGAAATTTGCTCGTCATTTAAGTAATTGCAGATCCGTCAGAATCGATCTCTTGATTCAAAAGGTAAAAAAAAAATCTGATAAGATGGCTTCTTCCATAATAAACTTTATAAACGTTGTTTGTGGTGTCAATTCGTTTTGATGATCCCGTATTGGGAGTATTACAGAAACCTTGTTTGTATAAGTTGTGATAACATTCAAAGCTATGAGCTTTGTAATAAGCCTCGTATGTAGGAATCATTTGCTGAGATGTTTCTCCTCGTACGTTCAAATGTGTATTGCCATAATTAATCGAAAATTCATTATTTCACGCAAAAAATAATGGTAAATATTATGGTTTTAGACGGCAGGTTGCTAGAGAGTCCTGTCAGCTGCTAGTTTTCATACATGTGTTTTACAAATGCACCCACTCATATTTTGTTACATAAAATTTGTCTTGAATCTTGACGGGGATTTATACGCCGACATTTACCTGTATATTCGTGGATCAGTGTGTTGAGACATCTGGTGGCACATTACCCATTGCAGGGCAGGTGGTCAGGTTGTGCAGTTTTACCCAGGACTAGAGTCGTTCACGTGTCTCGTCAACCTCATAGGGTCGTGAATATAGTTGTAGGAGGCTGTGTTTGACAAAAGCGAGTTGCTGCGTCGCCTAGTATCCGGTGGACCCTCAGCTGCAGCTACCACATTTAATTAGACACAAAAAAATAGCTGAACGCCAGAGTACGAAGATAGTTAAGAAACGATACATAACGTTTCTTGTAATTAATCTCAGTGTGAAATATGCCTTACCTTCTACTAGCATTGTGAGCTCACTCTTTCCCAGTGTCTCCAAGCCGCGGTGGAGTAGCCGAGCGGGCTAAAGCGTCTCGCTGCGGAGCGCGCGGTTGCTCGCCGTGGAGGTTCCAGTCCTCCCTGGGGCATGGGTGTGTGTGTTTGTCCGTAGATTAGTTTACCTAGGTTTAAGTAGTTTGTAAGCTACGGACTGATGACCACGCAGTTTGGTCCGATAGATTTACAAACATTTGAACATTTTTGAGTGTCTCCAAGATGTGGGTCGCGACCCCGGGGGATCGCAGTCAGAGAAGGAAATAGATGCACCACAAAATAGCGAGACCAGTACAGGTCTCAATACTACGGGTTCTGTATTACACTGAGACAGGCCTAATAAAAGTGAAATTTCGATTATGTTAATTTTGAATTGAACAGAATGTAGACTTTTCATGATAAATACACTGCGTTAACGATGAATAAACTCAAATCCTAACAAATGTTCATATGTTAGTAAATCTGAGGTTGGCTGCACTTACAAGCTACTTTGACTTAAACTAACCTCAATACAACACACACACCCATGCCCGAGGGTTTAGCAACCGCGCTCTCCGCAACAAGGCGCCTTAGAGCGCTCGGCCATTCCACCGTGGCGCAAAGCCTTACAACTGTTTTCAGGAAGTAATCGATAACTAAATGGACGACATGCGATAACTAATTTTGACATATTCGGGAAACACTCAACTGCTTCACAAACTGACTATACGTTAGGACCTTTCAAATAACTTGCGGGTATGCTTCTGGGTGACGTCATCGACCACCGCCGATTTTTCGACAGGACACCCTGTCATTCTCAAGAAGCCACTGCACTCAAGTAATAAATGTTCATTGCCTACTTAAATGGAACTGTAGCCTATTGCTTCCTTGAGTGCAGCTGTGCCTTGAGAATGGCAGGGTGTGCTCCTGTCGAAACATCGGCGGTGCTCGACGACGTCACCAGGCAGCATACCCCTAAGTTGTTTGAAAATTCATTACGTCTGGAAAAGTTAAGGTTTCACATTAGGGCCTTGCTTAACGACCATAAATCAATACTAAGTCTTAAGCTGAAATGAGAACCAAAAACACATTTTTCTGCCGGAAATCATGTACAAATAAGAGGTGTTTAAAGAAAATTGTAGCAACAAAAGCAAATTAAATTCGTTGCCAGTCTTCAAAAGTGAAAAGCCAAGATCGAAAAATACTTATTTATTTTATGACGACCGGTGTCAGTGGGCATCCCCTAAGCTTACAGACAACTTACACTAACTTAAAGTAACTTATGCTAAGGACAACACAAACATCAATGCGCGAGGGAGGACTCGAACCCCCGACGGCGAACGGCTACGCGCATCGCTGATGGGTGCCTTAGTGCGCACGACTATTCTGACACGGTAGATTTTTCAAACATTTCGGAAAAGAATAATAAAATAAAAATTAACAAAAAGTGATGTACGATACGATTACGACTCTTCTATTGTGATAACATCGATGCACACAAACCGTAATATTCTTTCAGACCGATTTTTAACAGCCAAAATTATTTAATATTTGAGTTTAGCTTTGCCAAACATACTCTATTTTGAACTTTTACGTCTTTAAACTATTACTTTAATATCTCTCCCATATTTTCATTATCTTTTTCAGTTAAAATATGTCACCTGTTTTGTCTTGGCAGATTGTTCTAAGTTTATTTTCTTGGCCTGTACTGGTTACGAATGGCTATAGCCTGGAAGGATCGTTACATCCCTCGCCCGAAATATTGCTCTAAACTTTCTTTTGCCTACGCCATCTTGCTTTCTGTATTTGATTATTTTCTTGTTATAACTCAAACGTTGTCATTTCAGAGCAATGGTGCAGTGAAAATGATCTAAAACACGTCGTTCTTTGGACAATGAATTACAATCTAATGTCTAAAAATGCCATGTTAACACCTGCTATCGATGGTAGGAGAATTACGAATTACTCCCGCAACTGTTCGCCGTAGCGTAATGGGCGGTGTATTAGTTTGTGAGGTACGAACATCTTAGCGGTGGTTTGAAACTCAGCACGCTCGATCAGAGAGTTGTTAGCGTGCTTCCTGAGCGTGCTCGCTCAGAGGGCTCGACGCCCTCTGTAACGAACAAACTGAGTGAACGACGAAACGATCAATATATAAACAATCCAAAAAGGACCGATAAAACAGAAGTATCTATGAAAAGAGAGAGAAAGAAAGAGATCTCAACGTCATCTTTATTTTAAAAAATAAGCAACATTCTCAATGAACAAACCAGAACGAATATGAACAAACGAGTACACAGCATCGATATCCCCGAGGAAAAAAATAAAATAAATACATAAATATAAATAAATAAATAAAAATAAAAAGTCCATCACTGGCAATTTTTTTCGTGTTGTTTCCTAAAAGGTTTAGCACACTCTTGTTAACTCACCACAACTATATTCTGCAAGATTCCGAGTTGTTCAAAGGTAACAGACTGCCTCTGAAAAGTGCATTTTTTTCTATTTTGTGAACATATCATGAACTACATTCCAACGAATTGCAAACACAGACTTCATTTTCACATGAACGTGATCTGGTGAGATAGTGTTACAATGAGTATTGTGTATGACATAATGATAGTAGTAACTTTGTATATAGATTAAGTACTACGGTTATGTGGCATTCAGTGTTACCACACTTATCCCGTTTGTTATTTTAGCTGTAAAAGAAAACGTAATCACGATTTGAAACAGAATATTTGCTCTTCATATTAGCGCAGAACAAAGTAACAGGTACAAAGTCAGATCTGAACTATAGAAAAGGTATTACGATCTATGTTAAAAGCGTTCATACCAACAACGCCAAAGTCAAACATTTTAGTAGACACACTGATTATAATTAATGACTTTCAACACTTTCCATAAAGAGTAAATAATTGCTTAGAAAAAAAAGAAACAAGGTAATATGTTGCAATGTATACACTTCTCTTCCTTTTCATTAAGGAACGACAGTTGCCACAGAGATCTAGGACTTCATTTATATATGAAACTATTCATATGTTTAGACTATTCATTAGTACTGTATCTTCCCAGTTCATGTGCATATGCTTCAGAAAACCATCGTTCAATTCGTTGTTACATATTTCACGAAATGGAACAAACGCACATTTTAGAGGGAGCACTATTATATATGCACAACTATAAACATTTCTGAATATAGCTCTATTTAATTAATAAGAGTGCCCGGAACCCTTTTAGTTGCCAAGGAGGAAAAACTGGTAGTGGAGGGCTTCGTGTATCACTACCAAATGCGCTGACCACTATACTACGGCGAACAACTACAAAACTTGTGGGAATTTTTCAGCAAACAGTCGTAAAAAATATTTATTTGCAGATCTAGACTTCGACCACTCTGTGGTCATTATCAGTGCTAAAATAAATAAAAAAGAACCAGTTACAATAAAATACATGTCAAGTTATAAGCCAGTTGTACAAGTTTCAGTTAAAGTCAATGATAAAAAATACATACTTTAAAAAACAAAGTACCAAACATCTCTTCCTCCATGTTGGAGGTTGCGTTCGTACTGACGCTGCTGTTACAATTCTTACACAGCTGACGTCAGCATGCGTCATTTGCGATTAAGGCGCCCTCTTTAAAGTTATATATATATATATATATATATATATATATATATGCTGACTGATAGCTGAAATAGCTCAAGCCAAATACAGTCGTGGAGCACAAATTCCACCATGGAATCTAGCCTGATAAAATACAAAGCTGTTCCTTAATTCTCGTACTATTGATGGCAGTTGTTAACTGCTAATATGGTATTTTTAGACACGAGACACAACTTGTAAAATTTAGCGCACTAAGAACGACGTGTTTTTGTTAATTCTTCAATCACCATTGCTTTCAAATGACAACGTTTAAGTTATAATAACAAAATCATAAAATACAGAAAGCAATATGGCTTATGCCTGAGATTCTGGCCGTGGAATGTTACGTGACTTTACCGAACGCCTAGTTTACGTAAAATCAAGTGACGGTTTCAAATCGCCGTTATTTTTGCAAATATCTTTGTGGTGGAGTAAGTTATGAAAAAAAAACATAACAGAGCAGAGTTGTAGAGAATTTTCCCCTCTACAAATTCGATTATCCAATTTTCATGTCAGATGAACCGTTCATTTACAATTTAATTTCCTGCTGTCAAAAGGCCATCACGCACGGCCTTTTCGGTGTAACCAACCTATTCTTTGTCCGAAATATTTGAAAAAGGGAGGTTGCGGTCGCTGGCGGGCAACAATTATGTCAGTAAAATTTGGTGCCGGTCGGTTGAACGGTTCAACCTAAAAAGTGAGAAAACTTTATAGACCGACAGACAGACAGGCATAGTCAAATCGCCATTATTTTTGCAAATATCTCTGAAACTATGCAACATATGAAAAAAATCTAAGAGAGCAAAGTTGTAGAGACTGTTCTCCTCTACAAATTTTTTTTGTCTATTTTCGTGGCAGATTAACTGTAAAGCCGTTATTTTCATTTCAATATCGAGCTGCCAAAAGGCAATCGCAAATGCCTACTTTCAGTGTTCCTACCATAACCAAAAGTGGGCCAAAAGGGAGTTTAAATAGTAGGTGCCAAATAGCACTTAGTTGATGTCTGAGCTAAAGTATTTTTATAGTTACACTGAGTGCTATGTTTCACGTACTATTTAATCTCATTTTTTAAATAAGACGACTAACTTGTAAAATTTGATATGACCAGATGATGGTGGCATGGACCACTGAAACCGCTTGTCATAAAATAAATACGTATTTTGCGATCTTGGCTTTTCACTTTTTAACATTATAACTCTATCAGATCGCCTCCACAACCTGCGATGTCAGATAACGTCCAAATTCGTAGCCGTTAAGATGAAACAAGTGGTTGTGTTACGGTTTGGCGATTTGGGGCGGGGACGTTGGTCGCCAGAATATTTTTACTTGGAAGGGAGTCGCGTATTCGAAAACGTTGAGAAACACTGCTGTATCTCTCATTAACATTTTGGACTTGTGAATATTTCTACTGTAATCGACAAATATCAGTGCTTTCGATTTACGTATTCGTAATATGTCGTTTCAGTTGGGAGTAGAGTCCAGTCGTTATAACTAGTGTCAATCTTCGCCAGATCTTCGGGCAGGCTAGAATAACTTTCTCGCATTACAACGTGTGCGTATTTAACAATATCGTCCCCGAAAAGCACTTTGATCTATGTTGTACTCCACATACATAGAGTAATGAAAGAGTAAAAATATTTCATATACAGAGTTACTGAAATATATAAAAACCGCAAAATTGTTTTTCTCTTGTTTCTGTGTTGCGAAAAGGCAATGATACTGCATTAATGGACGCGAGAAATATGATGGGAGCTTTTGCGTGTTCCAATGCGCCTGCATAAAGCCAGAGGAAAGAGCGGCAAAACTGCAAACCCCGGGCGCGTTTTATTGTCCTACGCCACAAGCAGGGCACGAAAGCGTCTGGTGTCCACTTATTTTCCCTGGCGCTCCCGCTACCCCCTCTACTGCCGCCAGAGCCCTCCCCGTAACGGCTGCACGTACTCAGCCGCCCGTAGCCAAGTGGAGGGGGCTCACCGACAGTATACATTTCACGCCACCGCCCATTTCCATCACCTCCCGATCCCACACACCCACCCACCCCCCCCACCCACCCACACACACACACACACACACACTCACTCACTCACTCACTAGTACACGCACACCTAATGTACAGGCTCCCAGTCACCCATTAACGACCGAAAATCGTGTAACATTACTACCAGCATACACACAACAGAATCTGTTCGACTGCCTGATCATATCGAACAACTTTCACATTTACATGTAATGTAACAAAGAATTCACACACCATATTCCCCAAAGGAACCACAGAGATCAACAAATGCCACAAAACGCATATTTTACTCTATAAGATAAAATACTTTAACTAGCAGTGTGTATGGCCTACAGTTAAGTAAATGCCATTGAAATGAGATGACCAGTATCACTGTTGTAAGTTTAACATTTGTATGTTTCAGCAATTTGCCGTTCTCAATCGCCTGCTTGTTTGTAAGAACTAAGTATATTAATTTAACATATACTTACGCATCTTAAGTGACGAAATTACATAAGAAAATTTTACTAACGTTTACGATGTTCTGACGTTCATGTATTGCATCTGGCGTTATCATCAAAGTACATATCATGAATTTCTCAAATCAAACGTTCAAATGTTTGTAAATCTATGGGACTTAACTACTCTAGTTATCAGTCCCTAGGCTACCTTACGCTAAGGACCATAAATACACCGATGCCCGAAGGAAGACTCGAACCTCCAACGGCGAGCAGCGGCGAGCTCCGCAGCTAGGCGCCTTGGAACGCTTGGCCACTCCCCCGCGGCCATGGATTGTTCATCAATATTTATATTCTCCGTGGTTTTGATACAAAGCTTGATTTATTCGATATTTCACTGTATTTATACAAACAATTTTAATGGTTTACTTAATCTTTAATACTTCCGCCAAATACGTTTTACAGTTACACTATAATTAACAGTGTTACCAGAGACGTTTAATGTCTATACTGAACAGAGAGTATTACTGGGGCCGAGCGGTGTGTTCCCAGCTGTAGGTCAGGATGAGGCGTGGTTCCTGATGGAGTGCCAAGGGACGCTAGTGAAACGGAATTATAGTTGACACATTTTATTCCGTAACACACATACGTTTGATGAAGGCGCTAGCTCGACAGGAGCTAGAGCAGTAGTTGGCGTCGCCTTCGAGCTGCAACCGTGGCGTTTCGTAGGATGGTAGTGCCCGCGCCGCGATGCCGGGAAGCGATGCAAAGACTGTTAGTGTGAAGTGCTCTATCCCTTCACCAGGCTATGCAGCGGCCAGTGGATCCACACAGGGACCCCTCTGAAGTCGGATGTCGTGCTGGTTCCCGACTCGGGACTCCGGCTGGCCGGATTAGCACCAGAGTGCTAACTCGACGACAGGAACATTGGCCTTTAGTAACCAACCACTGAAGATTGCGCTGGCCTCAGGCAGCCACCATAGAGGTGTGAAGTCGTCAGCATAGCGGATCACCATCTTCCCAGATGATGTTTAGTGTGAAGTATGGCCTCGATCAGACTCCATCTCTCAGCTGCCTCTAGCAGCTACCCGTATGTACTGCTATCTGTGACAAAGACTGAGCACAACGATTAGGCTAGTGAATTGACGACTACCTCCTGGGCATCGTTGATTCAGAAGACCGAGTGACCGCTACTTCTAAATGCGGGAGTATTTATACATAAAATTGGCTGAAGCTATGACGTATGAAACGGTTTGAATGTGTTCCCTTTGAAAATGCAGTGTTCGCCCGATGTGTCATTACCGCTGACGCATCCGCGGTCTTATTCACTCTTGTGACAGAGTTACGTGTAGTTATGAAATGTTTACTAGCTGTGTCGCTGTCTGACAGCCATTTCACTCACACACAGTTCGCTGACGGTAGGCTTTCCAACTTGCCGACGCAGCGGCTGCCGTCATCATGCAAGGCGGGTGAGCATTTCTGCTACCGGCTGCCGACCTTATTCCGTCTTGCTAAAGTGAGCAAACCAAGATCTTAACACATTTCCCTGTCCCAATGTTTGCGGCGTAACAGTATTATGTTTCTTAGCTATCTCTGTTCATTTTGTAATATCGTTGTTTGTCAGCGTTTTTAATCGATAAATTCAACTTTCAGGCTATTCCGATAGCTTTTGGAAGAGACAGTGGAACTTCGCTGCATATGAGAGGCTAAATGTTGGTTGGAAGTACCATTGCCCATCCAAAGACGAAATTTAAAACGTGTGGAAAACCTTGCGTTTGATGTTGCTTGAGAGAAACATTGCAAGATAAAGGGTTAACTTCGTTTTATTTTTCAGTATCTTCCTAAAATTCGCGGCACATGAATGTCTAGGTTCTTATTTGTTTCCATCTGTGATACTCATTTTTAGTATTCTATGTGTAAATCACTTTGTATGTACACTTGGTTTCCTTGCAGTTTTTTGGCCTATTTACAGTTTGAAAGTAAGAGGAGTTGGCACATTCCTGCACAAGTCTCAATTATTTCATACACGAAGACGATCATTTCTGTCTTCGGTTCATGCATCTGCATGGCTTTAGAAATCATCGCTTATGCCAAAATTTCGCTTGCTCTTTTCTCACATGATTTTTTGCGAGCCATGGATGAAGGGCAACAGGCATTTAATAAGGCGTTTAACAACGTGCCACACCGGAGACTGCGCACGAAGTTGAGTGCATGTGGAATAGTTTCGGCCACGCGGAATGCCGCGTGGTCTAAGGCGTCATGCTACGGAATGGGCGAACTTTCCCGCCGGAGATTCGAGTTGTTCCTCGGGCATTGGTGTGTGAGTGTTGTCATTAGTTTAAGTTGTTTGTAAGTCTAGGTACTGATGACCAAAGTAGTTGTGTCCAATAGGTTTTGAAACATTTGGAATAGGTTCTCAGATATGAGAGTGAATCTAAGACGTCTCAAGTAATAGAACCCAGTATGTTGTCGCCGACGGTGAATGTTTATCAAGGACAAGAGTATTGTCAGGGGTTCCCAAGGAAGTGTTGCAAAACTGCTATTATTTTCTATCTACATAAATGATCTGGCGGAAAGAGTGAGTATCAATTTGCGACTGTCTGCTCATGATGCAGCGGCATACGGAAGATGTCAACGTTGAGTCAAATACTGTATGGCATTGATAAAATTTCTACTTGTGATGACTGGCACCTAGCTCTAAATGTAAGAAAAATTAAGCTGAAGCAGATGAGACGGGAAAACAAATCACTAATGTCTGAATACTTTATTAGTAATGTACTGTTACAGTTACGTCAGTTAAATATCTAATCGTTATGTCGTAGAGCGATATTAAACGGAACGAGCATGTAATGACAGTTGTTGGAAAAGCAAACGGTCGACTTCAGTTTATTGGGAAACTTTTAGAATGACGTAGTTCATCTGTGTAGGAGACCGATTATAGAAAACGACTCGTTCTTCAGCACTGCACAAGTTTTTGGACAACTACTACATGAGTCAGAAGAAAGATATAGACACAAACAATATCTTCACTACGTGATAGCAATGGTAGTACTACCGACGACAGTACTGGTAAGGCAGAATTACTAAACACAGCTTTCCGAAATTCTTTCACCAAAGAAGACGAAGTGAACACTCCAGTATTCAATCCAAGAACAGCTGCCAGCATGCGAAACTTAGAAGTAGATGTTCCTGGAGTAGTAAAACAACTTAAGTCACTAAACAAAAATAAATCTTCCGGGCCAGATTGTATACCAACTAGATTCCTCTCAGAGTATGCTGATGCAATAGCTCCGTACTTAGCTATAATTTACAACCGATCTCTCAGCGAATGATCCGTACCCAAAGACTAGAAAGTTGCCCAAGTTACTCCAATATTCAAGAAAGGGAATAGGAGTGATCCCCAAAATTACAGGCCTATCTCATTGACGTCGATTTGCAGTAGGATTTTGGAACATATACTTTGTTCGAATATTATGTACTACCTCGAAGAGAACGACCTATTAACCAATAGTCAGCACGGATTCAGAAAGTATCGCTCTTGCGAAACACAGCTTGCCCTTTATTCACATGAAGTGTTAAGTGCCATCGACAAGGGATCTCAAATCGATTCCATATTTCTGGATTTCCGGAAGGCTTTTGATACTGTACCCCACAAGCGGCTTCTAATGAAATTGCGTGCTTATGGAATATCTCCCCAATTGTGCGATTGGATTCACGATTTCCTATCAGAAAGGACACAGTTCGTTGTAACTGACGGTGGGTCATCGAGTAAAACAGAAGTGATATCTGGCGTTCCACAGGGAAGCGTTATAGGTCCCCTACTCTTCCTCGTGTTTATAAACGATTTAGGAGATAATCTGAATATCTCCCTTAGACTGTTCGCGGATGATGCTGTCGTTTATCGGTTAGTGAAGTCAACAGAGGATCAAAAGCAACTGCAAAGCGATTTAGACAAAATTTCTAATTGGTGCGAAAATTGGCAATTGACACTAAATAAAGAAAAGTGTGAAGTAATACACATGACCACTAAAAGAAATCCGCTGAACTTCAATTACGCGATAAATCAGTCAAACCTTAAGTTCGTAAATTCTACCAAATATCTAGGAGTTATAATTACGAACAACTTTGACTGGAGAGAACACACAGAAAATATTGTGGGGAAGTCGAACCAAAGGTTACGTTTCATTGGCAGAACGCTTAGAAGATGCACCAGCTCCACCAAAGACACTGCCTACATCACACTTGTGCGTCCTCTCTTGGAGTACTGTTGCCCCTTGTGGGACCCTCACCAGGTGGGACTGACGGAAGACATTGAGAAGGTTCAGAGAAGGGCAGCTCGTTTTGTTTTGTTTTGTTTTGTTTTGTTGCGGGTGGGAAAGCGTCCCGGAAATGTTGTACGAATTGTGGTGGAAATCATTAAAAGAAAGACGTTATTCATTGCGGCGTGATCTGTTTGCGAAGTTTCAATCACCGACTTTTAGTTCTGAATGTGAAAATATTTTGCTAGCACCCACCTACTTAGGGAGACATGACCATCCCAATAAAATAGGAGAAATCAGATCGAAAACGGAATGATTTAGGTGTTCTTTCTTCCCGCTCGCTATTAGAGAATGGAACGGTAGAGAAAAGTTATGAAAGTGGTCAATGAACCCTCTGACAGGCACTTAAATGTGATTTGCAGAGTGTATATGTAGATGTAGATATGTAGAAGAGTCGGGCTGCCTAGAATTGTTACTGGTAGTTTCGATCAACACACGAATGTTAGGGAGATGGTTCGGGAATCAAACTGCGAGTCCCTCGAAGAACGACGACGCTGCATCCCTGAAATACTAATGGTGTAATTTAAACTTAGAAAGCCGGCTTTTGACAGTGACTACAAACTGACTCTCCCGCCGCCATCTTACATTTCGCATAAGGACTGCGGGAATAAGTTAAGAAAAAAGTTACACTGGCGTGTTGTACGGCCTACTTTAGATTTACCTCTTGTTTTATGATTTTTTGCAAACATTTAGGACACAAATAATAAAAATAATAAAAACTGATGGACGATACGATTATGACTCTACCATTGTGATAATATCTATGCTCCCAACACTTGATATTCTTTCTGACCGTATTGCAACTAACAGCCAAAAGTATTTGATATTTGAGTTTAGCTTTCACAAATATACTCTTTTTTGAACTTTTACCTCTTTAAAATATTGTTTTAATATCTCTCACACATTTTCATTATCACTTACTTTACTCATCTTAGGGAACGATCTTATTGTATATATATATATATATATATATATATATATATATATATATATATGATAGATACCAAGATCGCAATTTCTATTTTATTTATTCAATACGACCTGTTTTCGACACTCTATAGTCTCATAATCTGGTCTCATTCACATTAAACTGCTTCTTATAGTGCTCGACATAAAATCTGGTAGGTGTACTGGATGCCTGTTATATAGAAAATCATTTTTAGTGGATAGATATAAAATGGATGGCTGATGAAAATTAAAACAGTAATATATACACAAAATTATAACCACCATAGTGCACATGTGTGGTTGGTTTTATCCAAGTGCTCAACTTTGGCGATTGGAAATTAGCCACGTGACGACCCTCGCCCGAAACTCTTTTGTATACGCCATCTACCTCTCTGTATTTGATAATTTTCTTGTTGTTGGGACAATGAATTACAATCTAATGTCTAAAAATGCTATGTTAGCAGATAACATTTGCCATCGATGGTACGAGAATTATTAATTACTCCGCAGCTGTAGGCGTTGCGTAATGGGCAGCGAATTAGTTTGAGATGCACGAACATGGTAGACGATGGTTCGAAAGTTCCAGGCGCGGTGGCTCAGCACGCTTGGTCAGAGTGTTACCAGCGTGGTAGCTCAGCGTGCTCAGTCAGAGTGTTCGACGACCTATGTAACGAAACGATCAAAATTAAACAAAATGAAGCAAATTCCACAAAGGACCGATCAAACAGAAGAACCAGTGAAAAGAGAGAAAAAGAAAGTGGCCTCAACGCCATCTCAGTAAAAAAACTGAACAAAATTCTCAACGAACAAAGCAGAACGAACATGAACAAACGACCGCAAAGCATCGATCAACATGAAGGACAAAAAATATAAACAAATAATTAAAAAAATCCACCACTGGCATTTTTTCCATCTTGTTTCCTAAAAGGTTTTAGAACACATTTGTTGATTGAACACAACTATATCCTCCAAGATTCTGAGGTGTTCAAAGGTAACAGCGCTTTCTCTGAAAAGTGCATTTGTTCTATTTTGTGAACATATCATGAACTACATACAAACGAATTGCAACCATAGACTTCTTTATCACATGTAAACAAACTGGGGAGATACTTTTGCAATGACTGTCGTAAATGACGTAATGATAATAGTTACATCGTAGATTATGTACGAGAGCCATGTGGAATTCGGTATTACCATACTTATTCCCTTTGTTGTTTTAGATGTAAAAGAAAACGTAGTCACGGTTTGAAACAGAATATTTGCTCTTTATTTTAGCGCAGAACAAAGTAACATAAAAAAGTAATATCTGAACTACAGAAAAGGTAATACAATCTACATTAAAAGCGTCCATAGCAAACATGCCAAAGATAAACATTTTAGTAGACGCAATGATTCTAATTAATGACTTTCAACATATTCCATTAATAGTGAATAATTGCTTAGGAAAAATAACAGGCAATTTGTTGCAATATATGCACTTCCCTTTCGTTTCATTAAGGAACGACAGTTGCTACAGAAATCTAGGACTCCATTTATATATGAAACAATCAGTATCTGCACCTCGTTTAGAATATTTATTATCACAGTATCCTCCCTGTCGTTGTAAAATTGCTTCATAAGATCATTGTACAATTCGTTGTTACGTATTTCACGGCATGTTCACGAAATAGAACAAACGCATGTTTTAGAGGAAGCGCTCTTACATCTGCACAACTCTAAACATAGCACAAGATAGCGCTGTTTAATTAATAAGAGTGCTGGAAACACTTTTAGGAGTCAAGGCGAAATAAAATGGTATCTGTGGGATCCGAACTACCGACCACATGCAGCACAATGTAACGCACTACACTCTACACGACGGCGATCAGCTACGACAAAAATGTTCAAATGTTTGTTAAGCTTAAGGGACTTAATTACGGGGTTATCAGTCCCTAAACTTACAAACTACTTACGAACTAGCTAATACTAAAGACGGCACAAATATCCATGCCCGAGGGGGGACTCGAACCCCCGACCATAGTGGCCGTGCAGACCGTGACTTGAGCGCCTCAATCCCCGCGGCCACCGCGGCCGGCTCAACTACGACATTGTCCATTAATTCTCGTACTATTGCTAGCAGTTGCTAACCGCTATAATGACATTTTTAGACACTAGATTATAATTTATCGTTAACGACGTTCTTTTGTCAATTCTTCAGTGCGCCACTGCTTTGAAATGACAAATAATAAGAAAATCATAAAATACAGGAGGCATGATGGCGTATGGTAGAAAGAGTTCTTGGAGAGGAATGTCACGTGACAGTTCATAATGACTGGTATCAAGAGGCGGTGTCAAATCGCCGTTATTTTTGCAAATATCTCTGTAACGCTGCGAGTTACGAAAAAAAAAAAAAACATAAGAGAGTAAAGTTGTATAGAATTTTCTCCTTCAAAAATTTGTTTTTTCAATTTTTGTGTCAAATGTACGGTTAAGCCGTTATTTTCATTTAAATTTCGAGCTGTCAAAAGGCGATTGGAAAAGCCCACTTTTAGTGTTACTACCTTAACCTGATGTGGGCCAAAATTAGGGCTCCTACGGATGCATATAAGCAGTGGTTTTTCCGTCGTTCTATTTGGAAGTGGAGCAGAAAAAGATATGACTAGGAGGTACCCTTTGGCACGCAGTGTATGGTGGCCTTTGGTGTATGAATGTAGATGTAGGTTTGTAACATCGTCACTAAGACCACATTGCGCGCAGGTAATCTAACCCACAGTTTAGGGTTGTACGTTAGAATGAAGGCCAAACTTTAATCACTAAAAATGAAGTAACATAAATTACTTTAATACTCCGTTAAGGCCCTTCTAACGACCACAGATTAGGTGACTTTTTTGTACGAATTTTTATCTACACATATTATTTGAATTACGACGAGGTTTTTATTTCTGATGTGTTTTTCGCATCAAATTCCTAGTATACAACACATTAGGGTATCTGAAGTGAGGTGGCTCATTTCTTTCATGTGTAGTTTGATGTAAATCAGTACCAATCGCAATGTGTATGCCCTGTTGCCAGCTACGGATTCCTGAGTTTGGATAAGTCTTAAGATGTAATTGTATAATAAATTCGTTTTCTAGACATCCTTTTGCTGTTTGCTATACTTTTTCAGTATAACATATGAAAAAAGCTCCGGTGTTGAAAATTATCCTAAAATGTTATTTTTCCGTGTGATTCAATTAAAAACCTTCCCTCGTATTGCCTATATCGCAGCATAACTTTAGTAGTCTGATTTGCGTGAACGAAAATAAATTTTTCTCTGTCTGTTCAGAACATATTTATCCAAAAACGTAGAACCCAATTTACATGTGGTTGTTTGTAAAATAATCAGCATTGCCTGGAAAAGATGTGTAGCTAAATAGCTGCAATGTAGCTGTTTTCCAAGGCAGACGATGCTACAATACACCTTACTCCGATTATTGCACGCCGCGACTTCTGCAGACTTCCAAATCTTGATAGTATTGTGTAACAGTTTGTTTAACAAAAGTGAGTAGCCTATACGATATTATTCACACCTATTAAAAAGATTAGTTCGCCTGAGTGCTTTGAAACTTTCATTAATTGTTGATGCTTTTTCCTAAAAGTAATAACGAATCCTAAACGCATATCAGTTGGTAGATCAGCGTTCTTCTTAAGGAAGTGAGTATCACCATGCAAGTAACGAATCAGAACATTCACGGGTCGCTCAGTCTTCTGCATCTGAATCGGAAGTAATTTGTCTTTCGCTTATGACAGACGTGAATTAGAATGAACACGTAAACAATTTCATAGAGAAGGTGACCCAAAGACTTCGTTTTATTGCCACTACTCTTAGAAGATGCAACAGAACTACTATGGACGCTGCCTACACGACGCTTGTACGTCCTCTTTTTTAAGTATTGCTGTGCGGTGTGGGATATTTTGAGACTTGTGCATTCGAGACGTGTATGTGCCTCAACGAACTACACGCGACCGCAGCGCGCTCCAGCGATAGTGTCCGTCGGCATCAAGTTCTGGAATCACACTGTTTACGAACTCAAAAGAGTGCAATTCCTGCTGTAACTCTATTAAATCGCTTATTACCGCGCTCGTGCATATGTTCATTATGTTCTGTGATATAGGCCTACATAAGTAACAACAAAATATCTATAAACATAAGACTCAAAGTTTCATGTTTTGTCAATAAGTGTAGCGAATTCTAAAAGTTCCATGACAAACTGTGCGATATAAATTTAGAAAAGACCTTCACATGAGGCAAGCGTTATTGCAACAGTCTCGCTTTTTAGTAACACAAAGGTCATTCTTCCACAGTCAATGTTACTATTCAGTGGAAGAATGTTAAGAACGTGTAAAATGCAATACGTTAAACAATAAAGTGCGTATTTTACTTTAAGTAAAGTGCAAATTGTCCTGTTCATAAACCGAATCCAACAAACTCACTCCTCAGCGGATAAGCACTTTTGTTTACATAGAATAGAATATTATGCAGTATGCTTCTGTGAAATTTATAGGAAAGTGTTTGCGTCTATGAGAAAACCCGAATATAAGAAGAAAAAGTATTAGATTTTGAGGAGCCTCGAACCAGCGCCGTGGTACGTCTCCCCTTTATACAGTCCACGACATTGCTGCCTACGCTAGGGCCATTAACATATCTTGGTATTATCGACGAAGGTATTAGACGTGTTGTATACACTACTGGTAGATATGTCGGTTGCTGGCATGTAATTACAACAAATGATGTAAGGAACAATTCGTGTTGATAGATCTTCAAAATTCTTCAGATGTTTGTTAAGCTTATGGGACTTAACTACGGGGTCATCAGTCCCTAAACTAGCAAACTACTTTTGAACTAACGTATACTAAAGACAGCACAAACACCCATACCCAAGGGGGGATTCGAACCCACGATGGGTAACGGCCTCGCGCATCGGAGCATGGCACCTCAATGCGCTTGGACACGGAAGATTACTGTAATACGGAATTTTTAACCGCGTATAAGACGTTTTCAGTCATTCATATCAACAAATAGCACCTCTAATAACCGCTTTCGAGAGATTCTCAGTTTACTCAGTTACTTATACTTGCTTTGAGATGTCATACATTCATAAGACCTAAGTCATATACGTAAAACCTATGAAGTACGACGGCCAATATGGTGTCTTCATCTCTGTACCGAAAAGAGCCACCTCCCTCCCCGGATAGCCACGTCGTATGACGTTGCTGGCGTTCTCCCACATTATTGGTGATCGTTCAGACACACTGTGATAATATCTGACATGCTTGGGAAAGTCTCGCCAACGTGCGGGTCGCACGTTGTGACGTCAGAAACTCGCTACGTTGGTGACACTCGTTGAGATACACGCTCCGCGTGTCGTCGATTAAATAGGCGATGGCGTGGAGGCCACTGGAAGGCGCACCGGGCTGCGACTATGACTGAAGCCGTACAGACTGCTGGTCCGGGGCCAGGCAGCGTCTCTGGAAAGTAATCAATGGCGGCATCAAAGTATTCCCTACGTCGTAATTGATTTTGGTGTCGTAGAGTCGTGCCGGTCCACGGACGGTGTCGTGTGCGCGTCCACGCAAATCAGTAATGACCCCTGGTTCCCAACAGTGACGTTTGTTACATACTCTGAAGAACACTGTATGTGCTTTCTGGAATTTAGGCAGGAACCTTGCCCGTGGCCGCAAAGCTTGGGAGGTGAAAATATTCAAATATTCGTAAATCTATGAAACTTAACAACTGCGGTTATCGGTCCCTAGGCTTAAAAACTACTTAAATTAACTTAAACTAACCTAAGGACAACACACACAACAATGCCAGAGGTAGGACCCGAACCTCCGACGGGGAGCAACCGCGCGCTCCGCAGCAAAGCGCCTTAGAGCGCTCCGCCATTCCACCGCGGCTCAGGGAGATCTACTTCCGAAATTTCGATCGTCGACTTTCTCCTCCGAATGCCAAAATATATTGTTGATTCCCACCTGCATAGGGAGTAATGATGATTATAATGAAATACGAAAAAAACAGATGTCGTACGGAGAGATTTAGGTGTTGTTTCTTCCCGCGCGCTATTCGAGAATGGAATGGTAGATACATTGTATGAAGGTGGTTCCATGAGCCCTATTCGAGGCACTTGGATTCGTTGATGCGTTTTGCAGGGTGCCCCATTGAGATGTAGGTGTAGCTGCTCGATCGCACTCATTAGAATCAGCACTACTACGTACAATTACCTGGATGTGAAACGATTCAGTACTCCTCGATCTCGACGGGCAGGTACAATTATTTGGTGTATAGTCCCCGCGAGCACGCAGAAGTGTAGCAACACAACGTGGCATGGACTCGACTAATGTCTGAAGTAGTGTTGGAGGGAATTGTCACCATGCACACTGCAGGGCTTCCACAAATCCGTAAGAGTACGAAGGGGTGGAGATCTATTCTGAACAGCACATTACAAGGCATCCCAGATGTTCTCATTAATGGTCATGGCATTTCAGGGGTCCCATATCACTCCAGCTACACATGCATCACACCATTACAGAGTCTCCACCAGCTTGAACAGTCCCCTGTTGAAATGCAAGGTCCATGCTTTTATGAGGCCATACTCGTACACATCCATCCGCTCGATACAACTGGAAACGAAACTCCTCAGATCAGGCAACAATTTTACAATCATCAGCAGTCCAATGTCGGTGATGACAGGCGTAAGGGAGGCGTAAGGCTTTGTGTCTTCCAGTCAGCAAGAATACACGAGTTATCCTTCGGCTCCGAAAGCCTATATCGATGTTTCGTTGAATGGATTGCACGGCGACACTTGTTGATGGCCGGCACTGAAATTAGCAGCAATTTGAATTTTTGTTATTTTGAAGGATTCTCCTCAATCGTCGTAGGTCCTGTTGTTATTCGCCGGCGGTCCGCGCAAGTCGCCGCACAAGTACAAGACGAGCGGTAAGTCACTCTGTGGTTCTTTGGCCGCCGGTGGCTCCCGCAGTCTCGTTACCTCTCTGCCTGCTCCGCGCGCCGCCCAATGGGAAGAAAGGAGCTCGGCTAGATATGCCGGCGCACCACAGTCAGTATAGCAGTCCGCACAGGATTACAGCAGAGTACGAAGCAGTTCAAGGAGATCCGTCTACAGCGTGCCAGCAGTCTATGTTAACACAAGCCGGAACACTGCTATTGACTGATTTAGAAGAGACTAGCTAAAAACCCGACGTTGCCCGGGTATTTATTTATTTATTCCTGCCATATTTCAGGTAAATAGTCATTTATATAAGGGCTGTAAGTCTGTAAACTCTCTTGGGAATACAGTCAGTAGTAAATAAGTAATAGATTAATACTTGGTGCGGGAAGGGGCTGTTTTCTATGAACGTTCGGTTTAGGAGCTCATATCTCATAAACTAAGTGTCGTACTGATATACAATTTAGAAGGTACACTCAACTATATGCGTGTATACTGTCTGTAAATTTTACTGCAGCTACAATTTGTAGTGTAGAAATTATAGATTGTAACGTCATACCGAAAGCCGTAGTTTTAGTCCATAAACATCGGAAAAGTAGTAAGCGAGAAACTTTTTTCCTGTCATCATTTTACTATGGTTGCCAGCGTAAAAAGTTTAATAAAGGTTTGAAATTATGTTTAAAATTTGTTGCAAGTCGCTAAGTACTGTCATTGTCATACAGTGTATTTCGAAAGTCTCGCCGCATTATATGGAATTTTTTGCGATTTCTATTGGTTATGACGTAATATCTTTTGAACCATGTGCCGTATGTGATTCTTAACCATGCAGCAATTGTTACCTCACCTGTAAGGAATGTGTGTACCAAATCTGGTTGAAATCGGACCAATGGTTTAGGAGAAAATGAGCAGCATTGTCTCTAAACGCAGCAGGTTTTCGCGCATCGCATTGTTTATGGCTTCATATCTGGTGAACTCTTTGTTGTATGTGATTCTGACACTTACGGCGACCGTCCTTATGGATCGAATCTTACGTGTAGAAAATTTCGTAAAGATTGGAAGAAAACTGTAGATTTTTTGCAACACGTACAAATATACGGACATTCTGCTTTATATATTAGATCATCAGAACTGGAAGAAACTATACATCTCAACAACAGCAAAGTTTAGTGTTCTTTTCATTTGTAATAAAAGTATATGTGGACTAATCACTTCTTTTAGTTGCAGATCTTGTCCAGATCCTTGCTAGTCACAGGTCACCTCTTTCTACTGCCGCATCCCGGAGATATAAAAGGTCTCGTTCTGACAGGATCTTTTTTCGACCTCAGCGATGTCGAAGTTTTCATGTTTTAGCGGATTCCCGACATTCCGAGTGCACTCGTGAAACTGTCGTACGGGAAAATCGCCACTTCATTGATGTATCGAAATTGAATATTGCCGCGGTGGATTAGCCGTATGCACTGGGGCACCGTGCTGCGGTGCGTGCGGCTGTTCACCGTCGGGGATTGGAGTCCCCTCTCGAGCGTGGGTGTTTATGTTGTCCTAAGGTTAGTTTACCTTAGTTTAAGTAGTTTGTAAGTTTCGGACTAATAACCTAGCAGTCGAGTACGATAGATTTACAAACATTTGAACATTTGAAATGGTGTATCCATCACTCGTGCGCCGACTATAACACCACGTTCAAGCTCACTTAAATTGTGATAACCTGACATTTTAGCAGCAGTAACTGATCTAACGCGTGCGCCGGATACCTGTCGTCTTACATAGGCATTGCCGACCGCAGCGCCGTCCTTTAAATGTTTATATCTCTCTGTTTTTGCATTCGCAAGCCTATTCCTTTCTTTGCCTCTTTAGTGTATAAATGTCTGATTTATTTTGCGTCTCTACTTTCAATAAGAGACAGCAAAGAACACTAGAATGCATGACGAGAATTATCTAGTGGAATCAAATTGCAGCCCTGAACTTCAAAATGAGCACAAGCTAGTAAAGTAAGTTAAGGATTCTGTCAACATGCAGTAGTGCAGTATTTGAAGCAGTTTGTATGTTGCGGCAGGTACAACGTGGTGTTCCTGTGCGTGACGTACCTGGTGCCGGTGACGGCGATGGCGGTGTGCTACGGGCTGATGGGCAGGCAGCTGTGGGGCGACCGCGCCATCGGCGAGAGCACCGACCGACAGCTCGAGGCCGTCCGCTCCAAGAGGAAGGTACTCGCTTCTCCTCTCCTCTCCTACTTCCCGTGCAGGTGGCTGCCGGCACTACTACCCGGTAGTAATTAAGCCTCCGATATCGCCATGTGTGAGGTACTGCCGCCTGACTGTCCTGTCGGCTATTGGCGTCCATCAAACTCAACCAGGTTTCAGTTTAGTGGACGGCAGTGGGCAAATAACACCGTCACATGACATTGTGGTAACCCTTAAGTATCTGGACACCTACAAAAGCATACTTTATTTTTATAAGTTACTAGCTGAAAACCCGGCTTTGCCCGGGTAGTTATTTATTTATACCTGTCATTTTTGAGGTATATATTCTTTTGTATAAGGGCTGTATGTCTGTAAGATCTCTTCGGAATACAATTAGTAGTCAAGAAGGAATAGGTTAAAACTTGGTGCGTGATGGGACGGTTTTCCATGAACGTTACTGTTTATGTGCTCATATCTCATGAACTACATGTCGTACTGTGAAACAATTTAGAAGGTACACTCAACTATATGTGTGTATACTGTCTGTAAAATTTCCTGCGGCTACAATTTGCAGTGTACAAATTATAAATTGTAACGTCATACCGAATGCCGTAGTTTTACTCCATAAACAGCGGAAAAGTAGTAAGCGAGAAACGTTTTTCCTTTCATCATTTTATTATGGTTGTCAGCGAGAAAACGTTTAATAAAGGTTTGAAATTATGTTAAAAGTTTGTTGCAAGTCCCTAAGTTTGTTTGTAAAGTCTATGGGACTTACCTACGGGGTCATCAGTCCCTAAACTTACAAACTACTTATGAACTACTTACGAACTAGGACGGCACAAATATCCATGCCCGAGGGGGGATTCGAACCCCCGACCGTAGTGACCGTGCAGACCGTGACTGGAGCGCCTTAGTCCCTAAGTACTCTCATTCTCATATAGCGTATTTATGAAGTCTCGCCGCATTATGTGGCACTTTTGTGCGATTCCTATTGTTTATGACGTCGTATCTTATGAACCATATGACGTATGTGATTCTTAACCATGCAGTAATTGTTACCTCACGGTAAGGAATATGTGTACCAAATTTGGTTGAAATCGGTCCAATGGTTTAGGAGAAAATGAGCATCATTGTCGCAAAATGCAGCAGTTATCGCGCATCTCATTGCTTATGACGTCATATCTCGTGAACTATATATCGTATATGATTCTTACACTTACATCGACCGTCCTCATGGATTGAAGCTTACGTGTTCAAAATTTCATAAAGATTGGAAAAAAACTGTAGATTTGTATGCAACACGTACAAACATACGGACACTCTGCTTTATATATTAGACATTGCGCTGCCAGGTACTCCATATCAGCGACCTCAGTAGTCATTAGACTTCGTGAGAGAGCAAAATGTGGTGCTCAGCATAACTCATGGACTTCGAACGTGGTTAGTTGATGGGGTGTCACTTGTATCAAACGTCTGGACGCTAGATTTCCACACTCATAAACATTCCTAGGTGCACTGTTTCTGATGCCATAGTGAAGTGGAAACGTGAAGGAACACGTACAGTACGAAAGCGTGCAGGCCGACCTCTTCACTTGACTGACAGGGACCGCCGACAGTTGGAGAGGGTCCTGCAGTGTAATAGGCAGGCATCTATTCTGGCCACCATATAGGATTTCCAAGCTGCATCAGTATCCACTCGATGTACTATGACAGGCGGGAGGTGAGAAAACTTGGATTTCATGGTCGAGCGTCTGCCCATAAACCACACATCACGCAGGTCAATGCAAACGACGCCTCGCTTGGTGTAAGGAGTGTAAACATTAGACGCTTGAACAGTGAAAAAACGTTGTGTGGAGTGACGAATCACTGCTCATAATATGGCGATTCGATGGCAGTGTGTGGGTATGGCGAATTCCCGGTGAACGTCCTCTGCCAACGTGTGTAGTGCCAACAGTAAAATTGTCAGGCGGTGGCGTTATGATGTGGTTGTGTTTGTCATGGAGGGGACTTGCACTACTTATTGTTTTACGTGACTACCACAGCACAGGTCTGCATCGATGTTTTAAGTACCTTCATGTTCTCACTGGTGAAGACCAATTCGGGGATGGCGATTGCATCCCCCAACAGGAACTTACACCTGTTCACAATGCATGACTTTTGGCAGAGTGGTTACACGACAATAACATCTCTGTAATGGACTGGCCTGCACAGAGTCCTGACTTGAATCCTATAGAACATCTCTGGGGTGATCTGGAACGCCGACTTCGTGCCAGGCCTCACCGACCTACATCCATAGCTCTCCTCAGTGCAGTCCTCCGTGAAGAATGGGCTGCGATTCCCCAAGAAACTTGAAAGTATGACTGCGAGAGTGTAAGCTGTCATCAAGGCTAATGGTGGGCCAACGCCATATCGAATTCCAACATTACCGATGGACGGCGCCACGAACTTGTAAATCATTTTCAGCCATGTGTCCGGATACTTTCGATCACACAGTATATCTTAAAATGCAGTGCCGCCAGTAGACGCTGTTGATGTGGGAATTCTACTATATGTATTATACTTTCCTTGTCAAGTATCTCAAATAGCTGAAGGAGGTCAGTCAATACCAACTGCTAGTCTAAAATAGTGTGTGGACAAAATACTTACTCCTTTAAAAAGCATAGGTAAACTATGATCTACAAGGACTGGATAAAAGTAATGACAAGTTATTGTTTCTCTCTGAAATGACATTATTGTGAGAGATACTTAGACACATTCATTGTTTATGACCTTATGTAAATACACGGAAGGCGTCGCATACCGTATGCGTGTTCCTTTCCGTTGATGCCCTATGGCATCTATAATGTCATCTTTTGAGTTGTCCCCGATACCTCGCAATGGTTCCCAGATATTACAGTCACAGGTACGCACGTCGAGTGGGTAGGGTGGCTGTTTCAGAATCTCTCATTGCCAGCGGTGTAAGAGGTCCTGGACAATAGGACCAGTGTGGCATCGGGCATTGTCATGCAGAATGGTGGGACGCATTTCCATGAAACACAAATCGTCTTCGTCCAGCGCTCAGGCATGGATCAGCACCATATCATTCTACATGAAAATACTGTCCAGAACGAAATTAAATATTTGTAAATCTATGGGACTTAACTACTCTGGTTATCAGTCCCTAGGCTTACATACTACTTAAACCATGTTAAGCTAACACACACACTCATGCCAGAGGGAGGAATCGAACCTCCGACGGCGAGCAACCGCGCGCTCTGCAGCAAGGCGCCTTACCACTGTGCAGAACCTTTTGTACTTCTGCCAGTGAGAGATCCTGGAACATGCACGTTACTAACTCGACATGTGCCCCTGTGATTATTGTCTCTGCCGCGCAGGAATGGCCGCTCGGTTATAGGCGCCATGTGAGGTCATACTCGCCCGCTACTTCCGGAGACTCGAGTCCTCCCTCAGGCATGTGCTTGTGTGCTGTCATTAAGTTAGTTTATGAAGTTTGTAAGTCTGGGGGCTGGACCAATCGGTTTATAAACATTTGAACATTTGAATACGACATCTGTGCTACAGTGAAAGAACCACTATGAGGGATCTCGTACAAAACCAGAGATAACATCATCCCTGCCAGTGAGCAATCAGTACAGGACATCAACAGACGTGCTCATGGTATAGGACGCCTACCGGATATTTGTCGAATGACCATACACAACGGAGACGATTATACTAAGGTGCATAACTGTAAGAACGTCTCTAAATAAAGTCATTTCAGAGAAATAGTAATTTTCATTACTTTTTATGTTGCCCTTCTATTATGAAACATACATCATTGTCATGCAGTGAAGGCTTTCACGACCGGCTGAAGTAATAGCTGTTGTATCTTCCGGGTTGTGTGGTCGTGGTCCAAGAAACATATCTGTTCCTGACGTTTCGTCCAGAGCTGCGCTGGACATCTTCAGAGGTACTGGTAGCGGTGAGTCTTGTCGGCAAGACTCACCGCTACCAGTACCTCTGAAGATGTCCAGCGCAGCTCTGGACGAAACGTCAGGAACAGATATGTTTCTTGGACCACGACCACACAACCCGGAAGATACAACAGCTAATACATCATTGTAATTATGCCAACAAGGCCAAGAGGGATACTTCTAGGTATAAATGAACCGTGTCGCAATAAGATTAGGATTTCACAGTTACAAATATTTGTTTTTATAAAGCTTGTGTAATTACAGTAGAGGTGGACACACTGATGCGACATGACCCACGCACTCCAATTTATATCATTCTAGGAAGGGAAAGCGCAGGCGTGATCCGCCATACCAACAGTGCCTAGACACAAGGCCTCGTAACAGCCTGTGTCACATCACATCGAGTAGGCCGCAGGCGCTAGCCGACTGGTTGGCTGATACGAGGCAGTGGGCAGTGTCCCGGCGGCCAACCAATTAGCTAGCGGTCGCGGCCTACTCTGTGTGACGTAACACGGGATGTTTGTGAGGCCTTATCTCTGGACGGTATTGGCCAACAGCGCAGGATACTCTATCGGTAACGAGAGAGAGGGCTATGCCACCTGTCGGACTGTGAACTGAACATTTCGACACACGTGCGAAACCGCCCATCATATACTTTCGCGCGTGTGCCGGAATGTTTAGTTCTTCGCTATTAGCCACATATTTTTTTTTTTTTATCTTGACCGATGCAGTCAAGAAAAGGTCGAAATTAAATTGTATGAATCTCTTTTGACCCATTGTGAATTTCACAGCATTTCAATGTCACCATCCTAGAAGTTACGATACATAATTTACAGTATTATCTGAAACAGGAATAAACGCAACAAGCATTAGGCAAATAAAAAATACTTCCGAAGAAACACTCTCTAGAGTATGTAACAATGAACTAGGCTGTACCAAATAATAACGGCTACGAATCAATAGTCTTCTAAAACATTTTGCAATGTTGTTAATGGTATCAAATATTAACATTTAAACAAACTTTGTGGTAAACTGAACAATAATATTAGTAAGATGTTAAGAATCATATATTTTACAGGTTTCGTCAATAAGGACCTAAGTACATATGCCGTGACACTTAATATATATCAATAGCCATCAGCTGCCTAGACATTCACCATTCACAACTGCAAAACTTAGCCAATGTCTTCCTTATTTATATGATTGTTCACAATTATTTCTTCTGCAACCATTTCTGGTGAGCAGATCTACTGAAATAGATGGAACTTGCAGAAGTAAGAAACTTCTTGAGATGGACAAGTGTTGAGGGCAACTTATAGATACAAAGTCATAACAAAAGTGGTACACACAGCGAACAAAGGAAAATAATGATATCTATAGCACTTGTGGTAATTTAGTATTTAACTCATAACCCCCCACCTTGTTTTAAATGATTAGTTGCCGCTGAGCACAATCTTATTTATTTTTAAGCTTCACATTACCGACTGGACGGGTCACACTCTCACAGATATCAATTTCACCGACCACATTTATCTCCATATACTTTTTCCAACTTGAAATTATGCCTCAATTTGTTTTTCTTTTCAATATTGTTCAAAATGTTCAAAAGTTTGTAAATATACGGGACCAGGCTACTATGGTCAGCAGTCCCTAGGCTTACAAATTACTTAAACTAACCTAGCGACAACACGCACACCCATAGCCATGCCCGAGGGAGTACTCGAACCTCCTGCTGGAGTCTCCGCGCTGTCCCTGACGTGGCGACTAGAACCATGCGGCCATTCCCGTGCGGCTGCAGTCATTCCATTTATAAAATTTGTATGTTATAATTGTGTGTACATTGTTATGTACTGTGTTTGTCACTGGCCATCTCAGAAATAATTATGATATAATATTTTAATCTGTAAGGGACGACAAATGGAAACGAGACATGTGGAAAAGGTAAGTAAACTGTTTATTATTTCAAAAAGTTATCCACATTACGTTTAACACATTCTTCATATCTTCATGGAAAACCGTTTGACTATGTCTCAGGAACTATGATTTTACCCGGATCCACACTTATTCGTCCAAAACAAATCGACGACTAGAACGTATCGCTTCATAGTTCATAACATTTGGCAATCAGTGGAAATCATATGGGGAAGATGAGGATTGTGTGGCAGATGTGTTAGGGCTACCTAGCGAAACTTCTGCAGCGTAATCGAAACAACTTTGCTAACATCTGGCCAGTCATTATCCTTCATCTGCTACCTCACCATTTCAGCTAAGCTTCAGATGTTTCACTGGGATGCCCTTACACAACCTCATCCTCTATTGCCTACATAGTATCTATTTATTTTACTCCTGAAGAAAGACATTTGTGACCATCTTTTTGTTTTGGACGAAAAGGTGCACGCCTGAGTACAATCATAATACCGTAGACAACCGCAAACATTCTTCCATGAAGTCACTGATTATCATCTCGCTATTATTGCTACAGGACTAATTAATACAAAGATTAATTAATGACAAAAAATTTTGTAATCCTGTTTGTGGCGTCGCACAAGTATGAAGTGCGCGCCACGTACTTTCGCCGCACGCCGACATGCACGCACGGCGCGGCGTTCTTACGACGTCAGCCACGAGCGCCCTCTGCTGCAACTCCGCTCGTGGCCACGACTGTTGCATCAACCACTTGGGAATCAGATAGGCACTAGGAATCATCAGTAGGCATGCCTCTAGATAATCTATGTATCAGCATTCTGCAGTCAAGAACTATGTAAAAGTTAAGTATTACTAAGTCTCTATGAAATATATATCTCGTTCTAATTTACTCTAGTGTTTCTAGTTCCTGCTGTCCCACTGGCTGGTCACCTCCATACCGCACAAGCGTGCATTCCTGCGTCGGTCTCTTTCTACTCGGCGACCGACACCTACAACAATCGGCGGACGAGACACAAAAGCAGCGACGAGGATGGGACACAAAACTGTTATCTTTCGCCAAGCATCTTTATCTTGCTTGCGTATGCCGCGACGCTCCGCTATATCACGTGTGTGGACCGTCCAGGAGCGTCGTGGTCTGGCTCGTTTACGTGGTCTCTTCATAAATTTTCTTAACTTACCGATGATTTGACATTCTCAACATATGCTCCTACCATTTTACTGTTTTCTTTCAATTCTGTCACAGTTTCATATGCCTTCATTCGAGCTCTTAAAACATTATCAGTTTCTTTTCGATTCTACATATTCTGGCACCTTTAGTAAATCATCGATTCTCACAGCTAGAGGCCGATGACGCTCAGCAGTTTGATCTAATAGGTTTGCAAACATTTGAACATGTTTTATAGATTTGTTTACTGGTGATTTCTTCATACTAAAATTTGTCCTCCATACTTCTGTTGTTTCTAATCCACGTAACAAAGTCTCAATTTGACTATGTTTCTGTTCCCATGTCCGTTTTCCGAGGCTTCGTTTTACAGGGCATTAATAAGTTCATATAAACGAAAAAAAGTTATTTTTCGTTGTTTTCGTTTATAAGAAGTTAATGCTTTGTACGGTCCCTTATTTTATCAAAATTTAGCAGAATAGCGTATTAATATTTCACATTTTGTCACTTTTCAAGGTAGCCTTATATACAGTGTACTTCTTGCCCCTTTAATTCTGTGATTCTACTGCGTATTCCAAGTAATATTTGTATTTGTATATTCTTAACTGTTTCCTGGACAGATACCTAAAGAAGGGCAATAATTGCTCGAAACATGTTTTGAATAAATCTGCAATCTTGCAACTGGAGGCTGTTTTCTAACCTATAAAACACAGTTGCTGCCATGGATAAAACATTTAATGGTACTACTTTATGTGCTGAATAGCTCTATACGGATGTAAACAAGACTATAAAGATATAAAATTGGCAGGAAACTGTTTATGGTTAGCGTTAGTGACAAAATATAAATTCAAATACCGACATCGTTTACTATCAGTGGCCAATGTTCAAGACTATTACACAACACGCATTAGACAGTTATGTAAGAAGCAAAAAAATGACGGAAGGGAAAGACTAGAAATGTGTTGGAAATCTGCTACGAAGGCAAACCAGAGGAGCTAAATTTGTAAACAGAAATGCGGTTTAATACCACTCCTGAATACGAGTACATCGCTTTAACCATTGCAGCAGTTGGCTGCATGTGTAGAAGGTATCACTTTAAATGTGACAGCCATGCATAGAATGATCTAAATTTTAAACAGCACAAACTGCTGCATATACAACAGAAAACTGATTATTCCGAGTTTTCCATACATAATCTGAGGGTAATGTGCTGTATTATTTAGCGAGTAACAGTTGTATCTGTTTTCTGTTTCTCGCAGATGCCAGTCGTTGTTCGAACACTGCCACGGGCGGACTGCAGGCGGACGGCGAGCTGACATTTCTCGTTATCCGGTTTCTTCCTTCCGTCCCCGCGAAAAGGCTCCAGGCCCTAAGGTTACACGCGTCACTTCATTATATCGGCTTCCGACTCCCGCCATATCGTAAGGTCTACAAAAAAGAAGGAAGGAAGTGAGGTCTGAGTTTAACGTCCCTTTAACATGAAAGCCGTCAGAGACGGCGCCAAGTTAGGAAGGGGGGGGGGGGGCAGGGTAGGAGAGAAAGAGGGAGGAAGGAATCTGCCAGGTCGTTCTTCAAGGTGCTGTCTCGGCTTTAGGTAGAAGAGACTTAGGAAATCGTAGAGCTTCACGATAGTAGAGCAGTCTTCTTATAAATGTGTGCGCATGAATAGACTTTCCAGTTCAAAAGCTTTCTATACGTCGCGTTTTGCAGTCCACAAATAGCCCAGAAAAAGACATTTTTATATATATTGCACTAAATCTTCCTTTTTATTAGTATGCTTACTAGTTTCGGGCTTTGTCCATTTTCTTGAGCCATATATTACAGAAAAAAAGTTCATTTTTTAGTGGATTATTCATGGACATAATAATTTTATGTGGTATGATTACGACGTCATTACTTACATTCGTTTACATTTGGACACTGTGTATGTAACGCGGTTCATTAAAACACTTTCGCGTACTTTTAGAAGATGTTGATCCAGAAATTACTCTAAGGTATTTAAAATTAACAGCGTGACGTACAGTCACCAAGTGTAAATGAATGTAAGTTATTACGACATAAATTATTGTATCATTCACTAAAAAATGAACATTTCCATATTATTAAGCGATCTATGACAATGATCATAGTCCGAAACTAGTCAGCATACTAATAAAACAACAGCTTTGGCGCTAGATATATAAAAATATATTTTCTAGTAATTTCAGTATGCTATCGGAATTACGTAATTAACCTTATAATTCGGTAGTTTGTACAAATAGAACATATCATCTCTTAGTGAAATTAATGTTGTGTGTTCAATCTAGATTTGTGAAGCAAATAAATTCGTCAGAAATAGCATGCTTCTTTCTGCGTATATAACGATATGAAGTAAAAGTTCATGAAAACTTCCTACATGCTGGAAAAATATATAAATAACAATGATATGTAACTTGTAATGTTTCAATGTGAGAGTGTCGTATAATATATTATAACTGCCCACCAGTAATAATTACTTTATCTCCGAGCATTCTGAACCAGCAAGTGAACGACTGTGGGGCAGTATTGAAATTTACTGAGAGGAAACTATTACGTGATAATCTCTAATTCTTGAGGAGGAACTCCGCAAAACAACTTTCCTAAATGTAAACTGCACAGGTCATGCGGAGTAGACAATATTATTAGACACATTTTTAAACTGAAGGCCTTACGTGTTTCCGCTCATGTGAAATATTGTCGTTGATGTAAATTAAAGATATTTTACGTCAAGTGGAAAGTGACGTAGAAAGCAGAGTTACTGGTGCATGGTATGTAACATGTGAGCGAGGGAAAAGAAATCGCATGGTGTCCTAGCACCGTAGTGAACATGAAAGACAATGGGATTTGTAAACAGGAATGTGGATCATACAAGTTTCAGTTATTAACCCGAAAAATACAATTTTGTAGTTCGTCAAAGGTGCCACGAAAACAATTCATGGGTCACCTCGTAGTCTTCCGAAGGGGCATAAAGCCAGGTTTGGAGTGAAGAATTCTGGAACTCTATAAAATCTATAATAATTTCAGATATCTTGTGTATAGAATTCATCACCTAATGTGAGAAAAGTGCTATTTTTTCGACAAGAACGATATTTTCTAAATCTATATTTCCCATTGGCCCCTTTGAACTGCGAACACAGTATACAGTATATGTTCCAAAACCCTGTTACAAATCGACGTCAGTAATATGGGCAAGGAATTTCAGAGATTACTCCTGTTACCTTTCTTGAATCTAGGTGTGAGCTGTGTAACTTCAGTTGTTGGTGGACTGCTCCCCATGTAACCTAACCTAATTGAGGTGTAGGACTCTATAGTTATGGAACAAGTCAATACATGAAATTTTACAGAAGAATGGTAATAGAAGAATTTTAAGTAGTCCTATGCACACGACAATCTTAAGACTAAGTGAAAAGAATCAATAACGAAAAAAAACAAAAGGAATTAGCTTAATTGTTTAACTTTTCTAGGAGCTTCTCGACAGAATAAAAGTTATGAGCCATGAGGTAACTCTTCAATTTAGATTTGAAAGCTCGGTGGTTAGTAATAAGACTATTGAGGTCTTGTGGCAGCTTATTGAAAATTGTTGCTGCTGAATACTGCACACCTTCTGCACAAGTGTCAAGGTGGTATAATGCAAATGTAGTTTTGACTTCTGTCTAGTATTCACCGAGTGAAAGCTACTAACTCGTGGGAATAAGCTGATATAACTAACAACAAACGACAATGAAGTAAATACGTATTGTGACGCTAGTGTCAGAATTCCCAGACTACTGAAAAGTGGTCGACATCATGTTCGTGAACTTACACCACATATTTCTCTAACTGCCCGTTTTTGAGCAAAAAATATCCTTTTTGTATCAGTCGAGTTACCCCAAAAAATAATGCTCTACGTCATAAGTCAGTGAAAGGAAGCGTAGTAGACTACTTTTCGTGTTGAAAAATCACTTATTTCAGATATTGTTCTAAGGGCAAATAAAGCAGAATTTAGTTTTGGAACAAAATCGTGGACGTTGACTTTCCACGACAGCTTACTGTGTATCTGAACACCTAGAAATTTGAACTGTTCAGTCTCACTTATCATATGCCCATAACGTGTAATCAAAATGTCAGGTCTCGTCAAATTGTGTGTTAGAAATTGTAAAAACTGAGTTTTACTGTAATTTAACATCAGTTTGTTTTCTACAAGCCATGAACTTATGTCTTGAACTGCATTATTTGATACTGTGTCAATATTACGAACAACATCATTCATTAACAAGCTGGTATCATCAGCAAACAAAAATATTTTACAATCACCTATTATACTCGAAGGCATATCATTTATATAAATAAGAAACAGCAGTGGTCCCACAACAGACCCCTGGGGCACCCCACTCTTAACTGTGCCCCATTGTGATTGTAGGTCATAGTCAGTTTCAACACTGCGGAGAATTACCTTCTGCTGTCTGTTATTAAAGTAAGAGGTGAACCAGTTGTGAGCTACTCCTCGTATTCCATAAAAAAACGCCTTTGTTAAATCAAAGAACACGCCTTTTATTTAACCCATCAAGTGCCTCACAGAGAAACGGAAATATAGCATTTTCAGTTGTTAGACCACTTCTAAAACCAAACTGTACGTTTGACAACAGATAATGTGAACTGAAATGATCAAATAATCTTGAATATGCAGCCTTTTCAATAACTTTAGAAAAAGCCGATGGCATAGAATTAAGTCTATAGTTGTCTACATTATCTCTTTCACTACTGGTTTCACTACTGAATACTTTAATCTGGCAGGAAACTGACCATTCTCAAAGGAAAAATTACAAATATGGCTTAGTACTGGGCTAGCATATGGAGAACAGTACTTTAGAATTCTGCTAGATACCCCATGATATCCACAAGAGTCCTTAGTCTTTAATGATTCAATTAGTGAGTCAATCTCCCCTTTGGAAGTATCATGGAGGAAAATTTCAGGTAACAGCCTTGTAAAGCTATTTTCTAAAAAAGTTATATGATTACCTGTAGAAACTAGGGCTCTGTTTAGTTCACCTGCGATATTCAGAAAGTGATTACTGAATACTGCACATATATCTAACTTACCAGTAACAGAAACATTTCTACTACGCACTGACATTATATTCTCTACCTGCTGCTGCTGACCAGACACTTCCTTCACGACTGACCAGATGGTTTTAATTTTATCACGAGAGTTTCCTATTCTTTTTGTATACCACATACTTTTTGCATTCTTAATGCCATTTTTCAGAACCTTACAGTACTGTTTATAATGAGCTACTGCATCTTCATTCTGACTGCTTGTAACAATTTGATACTATTACACACTGCATGTATGTTCCTGGAAGTACCCTGGTTTGAGCGTTATAGCGGAAAGCGACTTTAAAACAGCGTAAAAAATGTTTCTTGGAAAGCATTACATTTATCATCTGTATTATCAGCACTATAAACATCTTGCCATTCTTGTTCCTATTAAATAATTTTTAGAATTAATATTTGTGCATCGTGGTCTGATAGGCCATTTACTATTCTGATGACAGAGTGCCACTCTAATAATGAAGAATGAACAAAAATATTGACAATGGTAGAACTGCTACTGCCTTGCAATCTCGTTGGAAAGAATACTGCTTGCATCACGATATAGGAATGAAGTAGATCTAACAGCTGACTTTTTCTTGAGTTATCACTTACACAATTAATGTTGAAATCTCCACACAATACTAAATTTTTATACTTCGTATAAAGTGAACCCAGAACTAATTCCAGCTTGGGCATAAACATTTTAAAATCTAAGTCAGGGGACCAATAAATAATAACAATTACTAGTTTAGTTCCATTAACATTAACAACTTCTGCACAACATTCAAATATCTTTTCTGTGCAGAGTTTAGAAAAATCGATTGACTTCGATGAAAAATCGTTTTTAACATACATGGCCACTGCCCCACACTGCAAGGAACTCCTAGAGAAGAAATCAGCTAACCTGTATCCTGGCAAAGAAAGTCTAGGAATTGTCACATCAGTTAAAAATTGCTCTGAGATACCAAAATGTCAGAATGAACATCAATAAGCAGTTCATTAACTTTATCTCTGATACCTTGTATATATTGATGAAATATAGTAATACCCTTATTACTTAGATTCTTAAACTTTGTCGAAATCGGTTCCTTTGTTAGAGGGACTTCCTTTAAGCAGCAATACCTATCATCTGTCTTCAGTCTAAAAACGTTGCAGCCCTAACACCAACTACTACAGGAATTTTTCATGAGTGACACCCCCACCCCCTATTACACTGTCACCTATGAGCTTTGCCAACCTTCCCATACCTATTGAGCTGCAGACCGTGCCTAGTGAAATCCGACCTTTGGATAGTCTCAACTGGCACCACTGCAATGTGATCCATGCCCTCCGACATCAGCGCCTCCCCAAGCCTCATGTTAATAAGAGTGACAGCTGTATTAAGACGACGCCTATCATGACGCTGAAACAGCTGCACGAAATGAACATTTGTGCTACCAGTTTGAGTTGCTATCCTTTCCAGATCACCACCTATATCATACATCCCGTTCCTATCAAGACTATTCCCGGACCCACCCACTATCGCTACCTGAGCTTCTTCCGAGAAATTTATACATAAGTGCCCTATGTTACAAATAACCTGAGCTGACCCTGCACTGGGCTTCACTATGTTGGTGACCTGGAACTCACTACCAAGTACTTCCTGCAACTGTTGGCCAACATCTGTGTCATGACAACTGTCTAACAGCAGAAACTTCTTCTTCCTAATAGACCTTTCTACAGATTTCGGCTTCCTAACAGCTGAGGTCTGCTGCATATTTGTTCAATGTTTGTAAATCTATCGGACCAAACTGCGTGGTCATCAGACCTTAGCTTACAAACTATTTAGACCTAGGTAAACTAACCTAAGGACGACACACACACCCATGCCCCAGGGAGGACTCGAACCTCCACGGCGAGCAACCGCGCGCTCTGCAGCGAGACGCTTTAGACCGCTCGGCTACTCCACTGCGGCGCTGCATATTTCCTACACCTACGGCTACAGGAAGTTTATCTCCACTCAACTCTGACAGTTGGTCAAACCTATTTGCAACTTGCACCGTGAAGCTATCTGAATAGCCTCCTCCTTGCTAGCTTCTTGACAACTGCCAGTTCCCATTCCTCAGTGCCCCTTTCCCTCCTCAGCCTACGTAGTTCCTCTTCGGCGTTTTTCAACTGCACCTGAAGGGCGGAGATCAAACGCTCCTGCTCCTCTATCAGCTTACTCCTGCTGCATATCCTCCAATTCCAGGAGAGAACCTCACCACAGTGCCCACTGGCTTCCCCACTGCATTACCACTCCCCCCCCCCCCTCACCCAATAAAAATACTTACTACAAGTCCCACACTGCAGCCCACTGCGCACGTCCCTAAGACAAAGTCCACACTTTCTACTCATGGTAAAATTTAACAGTTACTTGTTAAGAAAAACTAGACGTCTATGTTCTATAAGTTACGTTTCTCCACAAAAAAAAAAAAAAAAAAAAAAAAAAAAAAAAAAAAAAAAAAAAAAAAAAAAAACCCGAGGAAGTACCTTAACTATAGCAATCAACAAATCTCTGTCTCTACAAATTAAGTAACAACAAAAACTTATACTACTACTTCTAGTATCAATTAAGAGTAAATAACACCACCACAAAAACTTTACACTGTTACTTCTATCACGAAGAACAAACTCAAGAGTCACTAATAAACTAACTAAACGCAGTTACAGCACAAGAGTTATCAAACATCGTAACGGAAAGTTTCACAACCGCAATTGCTAACACCTCTTGAAATCTACTAATTTCAATAATTTAACTACAATACACAAACGCTTATTGTAACTTACCTATTGGAGACCACTACGGCTGGAACTATTCTCCACCAGATGTAAACAAACACTAAGACGTCGATGCCGGCGCACACGCGAATACAAAATAACACACTCAAAGCAAATACGCCACAACAACCACAAAAATGACTGATGATCCTCTACTAGAACACCTCTAGATTAAATATTATCACGAATAACAGGTAAAATAATTATATTAATCCTAAAACTATATGAGAACTCAAGAGCAATGTGCACAGCAGACCAGCGCTAGTGACGTCACGCGGTGTCATCAGTCTACACACTACTTCTAATGTCACGTATATTAAAGACAGCACAATCATCCATGCCCGAGGGGGAATTGGAACCCCCGACGGGGAACGGCATCGCGCAACGGAGCATAGCGCTTCAATGCGTTCGGCCACTTCGCCGCAGCGCTGTTCTTGATGCCAATGGCATGTGGACAAAATACTGAAGATATACGTAGCCTACATTATATTATTTTTGTGGCGTCGCAAGCGTAACGTGCGCCACCAGGCAGCAGCACTGCCGTCGATAGATCGAGGCGTCGACGACGGATCATCGGTGATCTCGCGGCATCACAGAGGTGGCGCTGCCGGAGATTACATATGCGCCTACGCCATGCACAGAGGAGAGTCTACGACCGAGTAGCAGTCTTCACGGATGTTCGCTGAATATTCGTCTGCGCAGTCCGCGAGAGTTGCTAAAGTGTACAGGACAGTACGCATCGCCGTCCATTGTTTCCTTGGTGCGTGACCAGTAGTAGCGGAGTAAGCGCTCAGTAGAGACACTTAGCAAGCTCTATCTGCCAGTCCATGTGAATATGGAAGAAGACACTGAGTTATTCTTATTTGGACAGTCTGATCTGGAATGTGTATCCTACTGATGCTTGCACTGCCCTCAGTGTGTATAAGTTGAGTATCGCAATAAATCTCATTTGTACATTTGCTACTAATCAATCTTCGTGTTTTAGTGAGGGTTCCACAGAGCTCTTAATCCTGTGGGTGGCGACGAACCTTTTTGTTTTGGTCCCATAGGCAAGGATACAACAAGTTTTATTTAATTGGGAGGTAATACCAACATCAACCTACAAGGAAGATTATTTTTATATGTACGAAATGTTTTTGTTATCGGAGGTCAAATAAATATTACTTTCCAAGGGAGATAACTTTTATGCAAGGTCAGATGAAAAATACCATCCAAGGACGTTTATTTTTTGTTACGGATGGTCAAATAACTAATGCCTTCCAAAGAAGACTATTTTTAGATATAAAATTGTAAAACTTTAATTTAATTATTTAGGAAAGAGAATACTGAAAAAAGTAAAACCAATATAATTTAACTATAAAAAATTAACTAAAGAAAGAAACATATGTACCGCGATAAAAAAGGAAATAAAAAAGTAAAGGCTTTGTTGGCATCCAGTCAGATGCACACCACTTAACCAAGAAGGCCGACACTCTTTCTATGAGCTTCCTGTCCTTTCTCGTTAGCGTAACGGTCGAATAGTCCTACTGGAGTTGAAGAATGAATATTAAGTTGGAAACAACAGATAGTGGAAGGCACAGCCACTCACTCGTGTAAGCCGCACGTAAGGATCTAGAAAATTATGCTTATCTGTTGATACATTTATCTCAGCTTATCGCTATAGATTCACCATGTGGCAATCGAAGTAATTACAAATACATGCATCCATTTTCAACATTTTTACTATGGCTATCGATTGACTCACTGTTTAAAGATTATGCTATAACAAAATGAAATATGTTTAATAATGTGGAATCTAGAAAAGCCTATAATTGCACAATTCGTAGCAATTTAATGTTAAAAAATATTACATCCACAGGTCTAAAGAAAAAAGTTGACTCCAGTGGCACTCGAAATTGGGCCCCTTGTGTCGTAACCCGTCAGCGTATCCACTTAGTCAACGAATCATATGTAAGAAGGGGTTCGTTGTAGTAAATCTACCCAAGAGCAGTTCTTATACATCAACCGCTTCTACATGCTGGAATAAAATGTTCTAAAATAAATTATACATGAGGTAAGTAGCTATGAATCTAGACATTTACTGTGTCCTAACTATTATATTGGTTCTGTTTAACAATCTAAACACGACGTTGAAGCTCCGAAGACCGCTAGAGTTGGCAACACTCGCACTTCGGGGCTAGGGTATGTTCAATACTCTGTTCTTGAACTTTAGATTATTCGGGCCGGGAACACAGGCAGGGTGGTAACTATTCTCTGGTGGGTCTGCGGCGACATTAAATCGTTGTTTGATGGTTACTGTGGTTTCCGCGGAGAACGCTGTTGCAAGCTACGCCCAGGATCTACATCAACATACATACTCCGCAATCCACCGTAAGGTGCGTGGCGGAGGTTGCACTATACCACTGCTAGGCATTTACTTTCCTATTCCACTCCCAAATAGAAAGAGGAAAAACAGAATGCCTATATGACTCCGTACGAGCCCTAATTTCTCTTATCTTGTCTTTGTGATCACCTCGCGAAATGTAGGTAGGTGGCAGCAAGATCGTACTACACTCAGCTTCAAATTGCGGCCCTCTAAATTTCCTCAACAGAAATTCACAAAAATAACGTCGTCTTTCCTACAGCGATACCCAATTGAGTTGCCGAAGCATTTCCGTAACACTCGTGCATTGGTCGAACCTACCAGTAACAACCCTAGCTGCTCGCCTCTGAACTGCCTCTATGCCTTCCTTTAAAGTGATCTGCTTCGGGTCCCACACACTTCAGCAATACTCAAGACGTGGTCGTACAAGCGTTTTATACGCGGTCTCCTTTACAGGTGAAGTACATCTTCCCAAAATTCCCCCAATAAACCGAAATCGGCTGTCCGCCTTACTCATGACTGTCCTTACATGTTCGTTCCATTTCATATCGCTCTGCAATGTTACGCCTAGATATTTGAACGACGCGACAGCATCAAGACGCTCACTACTAATACTGTATTCTAACATTATGGGATTGTTTTTTCTACTGATGCGCATCACCTTACATTTTTCTACATTGAGAGCTAGCTACCATTCTTCGCACCAACTAGAAATTTTGTCTAAGTCATCCTGTATGCTATTACAGCCAGTTAAAGACGACACCCTCCCATACACCACAGCATCATCAACAAACAGTCGCAAATTTCTATTTACTCTGTCCATCAGATCATTTATATAGATAGAAAATAATAGCGATCCTATCACACTCTCCTGGGGCACACCTGACGATACACTCGTCTCTGATGAACACTCGCCGTCGAGAATAACGTACTGCGTTCTATTACTTAGGAAGTCTTCCAGCCAGTCACAAATCTGTGAACCTATTCCATAAGCAGTGTGCAGTGTGGCACCGCGTCGAACGCCTTTTTGAAGTCAAGAAAAACACAATCCGCCTGTTGCCCTTCATCCATGGCTCGCAAGATGTCATGTGAGAAAAGGGCAAGCTGAGTTTCACATGAAAGATGTTTTCTAAACCCGTACTAATTCGTAGAAAGAAGCTTTTCCGTTTCAAGGAAATTTACTGTATTGGAACTGAGAATATGCTCCAAAATCCTAAATGAAACTGATGTCAACGATCTAGTGGAGCCCCCTGTCGGTTCGATATCTGCGACCCATCGCTTCGTAGCTTATCTTTGGCGTGTTTTGGCTGTTTTCGAGAAATTACGCCTTTTGTGCTGGCTGTCTGTAACGTTGCACTGTTTGACGGGTAGTCGATACGTCAGGCGTCGGCTGGCGCAGTTGTTGCAGAGACTGGTTGCCCGAAAAAAGCCACAAGGATGAGTGTGCTCAGTGGAGCAGACTGGACACTGTATATCCAACTTGCTGAAATTTAAACTCGTGACATTTACAAGGAGTGAATGGATCATATTACCGAAATTGTCCACCAAGCGTCCGAAGCGCCCATTCCGCACTTTTTAATACAATTCAAAGGCAGCCCGTCTGTTGGTGGAGTGACGAATTCTTCTCTGCAGTAAGCAAGATAAGTGCTGCAGTGCGTTGGGTAAAGTGCCATACAACTATTTACAACCTCAGGATATTTCGGGTCGCCAAGGCATAATTCGCGAAATTATACGGGAGAGTACGAAGAGCTCGTGGAATTAGTTCCTCAGTGTTATGAACCGTTTAACGAAAAGTACCAAAGTATAGGAGACCAACAGGAGAATATCTGCGAAAGAGTCCAATAGCTACTGTAATGGGGACTGGCACTCTCCAAAGCAGCCCAAGAGACACTGCCCAGACTTTGGTGGTCTACTTCGCCACATTCACTGTAACTACTACTAATGAAATGTTAAATGTTTGTAAAGCTATTAGACCAAACTGATATAGGCATCAGTCCCTATACTGTCAAACTACTTAAACGAAGTTAAACTAACCTAAGAACAACACACTCACCCATATCCCAGGGAGGACTCGAACCTTCGACGGCGAGCAAAAGCGCGCTCCGTAGCGATGTGCCTTAGACCGCTCGGTCACTCCACCACGGCTACTACTAAGTATCCTCCTTTCCGTCGCCGCAGAATGGCTGCAGGTAACGGAAATTTGAATTTAAGGTCAACCACTAATGAAAAGTACAACTACCCCTTTACCACTGAGAGCTCGATTCTGTGTTATCTACAGCTTCTGACACGTTCCCTGGCCATGACAGAATACTTTATAGTATGATCTGGCACTCTGCAGAACTATTTAAAGGTGTCCTCCTCGCCCTTTTAACTGTCATTTGGGCATCAGGTGTCTTTCAAAACCCATGTATGGAATCAGTTTTAATTTCTCTTTCGAAACCTGAAAAGACACTACTTGTGTTCGAGAAACCTTAGAGCGGATAGTCAGCTGTCGCCTTGTCTGTATCTTGGAATGCGAGAATCCCCTTAGTCGTTTTCAGTCTGAATTCCGGAGATATCGCTGTACTTTCCTGGAGTGGCTATTCAACAAGCATTCTGCACCTGCATTACCTTCTACGTGTAACTTTTAATTGGAAAAGGCCTATGATATTAGTTGGAGGTATCTTATACTCAATCAGCTCATAATAGTTTCGTGAATGTCTTCCAAATTTTTATTCAGTATTCTTTTCTGCACACAACTTTAGGCATGGAGTCGGCGACCCCATGTCTCATGGCTTTGAGCAGGATGACAGAATCCTTCAGGGTTGACTTTTAAGCGTGACGGTCTTTTCCGTATCTATTAACAGCATTAAGTCAGTCGTTAAATGTCATGTCCAGTGTTCTATGTTTCTTGAGGACGTCTCTGCATTCTGCTGTTCTATAAGCTGTGCAACGACAACACATCAGTTGTAACTAACTCTTCAAAGGTTGGAAGACTAGGCAGAGAAGAGTGGTCTTAAATTTCCACTGGGAAGTATGTGTGTGTCCTTTTTAACTATTCCCGTTTCATTTTTAAACTTATATGAACGGAGGATTATGACTGTTCTGAATTTTAGAGCCAAGGTGAAATGTATGCACTACATTCGATTCAAAACTGACGTAGTTGCCACACCTCAATGATCTGAAAACACGGTACCTCAAAGCACGAGGTATTTCAAAATGTTTTAGCCACAATTCATGGGGAGCATACAGAACCTTGTGGTGGTACGGCTGCCCCTGGGGAATTCCGAACAAGCTCCATACGAGTCTCTGGGCTGAAGCTGCTAAGCCGCCACTTCACATAAGGCGATGGCTACTCACGGTGCGCCAGGAAAATACAACACCTGCACACCATACTGTTACTCAGCTTCCGAAGGAAAGCCTTTTCGTAATCTGCAACGAGCGAGGCGACCTTATGAGATTCGTTGCCTTTCAAATATTGGTGTGACTGCTTTTAATGTTTTACGTCATAGTTGGAGCCGATTTCCACCTTGGTTCGTCCGGAGGACCAGACTTGTTTCACTCTTGATAAATTTAAAGGAAGATTTCATCCCTTATTTTACATTTCAGTCTGTGATTTTTAACATTTTAGACAGATATCACCGTTTTATAGGGGGTGTAAACTGATAGTTCCAAACAAAGAGACTCCTTTGGCTGTTCCGTAGTGATCCCTGACCGTGTCCTCTGGAGTCGTCACCGCAATAATTTTGCGGTTTTCTCAGTGGAGCTTCATGCGATCGTCAAGATACTGGAACAGATGCGTCGTGTTCAGGGTATCCCATTTCTCATATGCTCCAATTTTCTTGGTGCATTGCAGTAATTACAGAATATGTACACAGCTGACCAACTGTACTCCCTCCAGCGACAGGGAAAGCAGGTGTCATTCTGCTGGGTGCCAGTGTATTTGGGGATTCTGGGGGATGAAAAGGCTACTCGAGGCTGCCAGGGACCATGATGTGATGCAGTGTTATTCCTCTGCAGGACGTTCTCTTCGTGTTGCGGCAGAGATCCAGGCTGTTGTAGGAGACTGCAGATGCTGAAACCAACTGACCGACCTTTGCGATCCTCCCGCCGGTGACTCACTGGATGCAGTACCCCTGAAACCCCTTTGAATCGGGTACTGCCCCGTTATACATCCTTAATGTGTGGAGTTGAAGATCCTCCCATTTGTGGCGTGCAAATAACTCTACGACTGGTTTTAACTGAGTTCATCTTATATCGCGCTGGGAGGGTGGAGACGAATCTTGATGAGATAATGCACTCTATTTCAGCTGATAACGAGACGAGTATATTAAAAGATTTAAAATTTTGTGAATTCTCAGGACTATGGTGAAATATTTTAGACAGGAGACATTCGTGTGTTCCTGTGTGGTTGCCTTCATCTATGGACATCTATTATGTTGTTTTAACTTCTTCCGATTCAACGATCTCGATGAAACACTGAATGCAGACCTCGGAAGTCCTGAGCACCACAACAAAGCAACCTGCACCATTATCCACCTTAACAACAGAGAAGCACATAAAAATTACAGCTCTCTATGAATGGTCAGTAGTTTAGACTCGAGAATAAGCCTAAATACTTTGGTGTGAAATTAGATCGTGCTCTGTCATACAACTCACATCTAGAGGACACAAAACCCCACAATGCTTCCCTGTCGAAACTAGCGGGAACGAAATGGGGATGTGGAGCGAGCACTTTGAGGACATCAGGACTAGCTCTTGCGTACAGCGTAGCTGATATTGCTCACCAGTCCATATGAGAAGTGACACGTAGCCAAAGTGGACGTACAGCTGAGGGAGACGATGCGAATAATCTCGGGTACACTCAGGGCCACCTCTTGTGCTTGGGTCCCTGTCCTTGCCAGCATAGAGCCACCTGAAATCAGGCGACCAGAACTATCTCTAAGAACATACCAAAAATACTAGGCAAACTGGACTTATCTATCCATGAAGATCTAATAGCTACAAACAGTCGTAAATCCAGCTTTTTGGAAAACCGGAGAAGAGCTTCAAGACTTCAACTCAAAAACAGTCCGGAAAGAGCTATGGGCTGCAAGTGCACGCAAGAATTTCAATTTGCTGGACGACCCCAACAAGAAGATCGGAGGATTCAATCTTCCAAGGAAATTGTAAACAAATTTGAACCGCGTAAGGCAGATGTAAGCAACTAATGAAGAAATGGGGCCTGTCAGACAGCTCTGAATGTGAGTGCAGTGAAACCCAAACAATGGACCATGTACTCGTGTGTGAAGTGTACGCCTATGATGGTGATTTGAAAGACATACATAGACTCAGTGGCTCGGCCTTAAAGTGGCTAGAGAGTACTTGTAATATAGTGTAGTACTAAAAGAGCACTTGTATTGTTAGATAGTTGTTAAGGAGATAGTAATTAATGAAAGAATGATTGCCTTTGTATATGTCGAACGAGTAAATAAATAAACTTCTCCCGCATTTTTCTTAAAGTCACAGTGCAGTCATGATTTGTCTCAATTTTGTTACATTATACCTTTGTTATTGTCTTCCAGTCTGTTTTTATTGTACTTTCCGGGCACTCGTCTCTGATTTTATTGCGTCCACGCGATGTAAAGATAGCTGTTGAGTGACCTAATCTTATTATCATCTTCATCACGAAAGCTCTGCTTATACCCCGGTGAGCGATGCTAGCTGCCTCTACCAAATCCGCCAGGCTCCTGGAAGAATCCAGACGGCTGGCGTCTTTTATGCCGGCATGAGCAACGATTTGAAGCAGATCAATAGGTGAAAATTCGATAAACAAACATATAGCCGCATCACCAACCTGTGGCATATATATTTTTACAACAGCGTCTTTATTAGCCGGCCGCGGTGGCCGAGGGGACTGAGGCGCTCCAGTCACGGTCTGCACGGCCACTACGGTCGGGGGTTCGAATCCCCCCTCGGGCATGGATATTTGTGCCGTCCTAGTTCGTAAGTAGTTCATAAGTAGTTTGTAAGTTTAGGGACTGATGACCCCGTAGTTAAGTCCCATAGACTATCCAAACATTTGAACATTTTTCGTCCTTATTAGTACTAATTAATTCTTGACTAATGACCAACATAGTTAAGTCCCCTAGATTTACAAACATTTGAACTTTTTTTTTAATTCATCATAATGGGCACATACCACATGAAAGAGTTTTTGTTATATCTGAAATCTATGGTGAAAACAATGTGTGATAATATCAAGTGTGCTCTTGTGACTGATACACTACTCTCAGTACGATGTGAACAGCCTCCTGTATGTATCTGACCGCGTACCAGAACACAGTTCGTCGAGCACGCTGCGCAGCGCTGCCGGGCACCCTATAAACACTTTGTCGAACACACTCGATGACGCAAACGTATTTATAAAGTGGCTGCGAACCACGAGGTATTTGTTCTGATAGAACAGATACCACATCTTTACAGATAAAGCAGTGTGTCCCTGTGTAAATATTGCATACAAATCTACAGTTTTTTCCAATCTTTGTGAAATTTTGTACACATAAGCTTCAATGCATGAGGACGTAAACGTAAAACACATAGTTCCCGAGATATGACGTCATAAACAACAGGAATCGCAAAAACCTGCCACATCGTGTGATGAGACTTTATTCAAACACTGTATGAGAATGAGAGTACTTAGCGACTTGCAACACACATTATACATAACTTCAAAGATTTCTTATACTTTTTCTCGCTGACAACCACAGAAAAATGACGAAAGGAAAAACGTTTCTCGCTTACAACTCCTCCGCTGTTCGTGGACTAAACCGCGGCATTCGGTATGACGTAAAAATATATAATTGATACGCTACAAATTGTAGCCGCAAGAAAGTTTACAGACAGTATACACACATACAGTTGAATGTGCCTTCAAAATTATATCACAGTACGACACGTTGTTCGTGAGATATTAGGACATAAAAAAGTAACGTTCATGGAAAAGCGCCCAATCACGCACCAGGTTTATCTATTACTTCTTTTCCATTAACTGTATTCATAACACATTTTACCAATATGCAGCACTGATATAAATGAATATATACCTACAAAATTATACAATTTTACAACATACAATTCAATAAATATGAGATCGGATATACTGCGACAGGTAAAAACTTTTCACATCATGCACCATATTTTAATACATTTACGCATTTACTACTAAGACACTCCTGTATTCCAGTCAGATGAAAGAAATTCCTGAAATCTGACAGTGCAGTTGATAACTGTGAACCAACTGTGAAGCATATTCGGCGGTATGCGAAAGCGAGAAAGTTCTATAGAGCTACAGGAAAAGGAAGAGTATGAAACAGTGTACATCCAACGAATACCCATTATTTCCGACAAATCTACCTTTTCACTTCAAGAGACTGCAGTTCCCAGTGAGACTTTTATTTCCTATTACGAATAATAAATCACAGGGCAACCAATTAAATACTACAGAGTAGTTTTGACATCTCCATGTTTCTCACACGGACAAATACATGTCGCTTGCTCACTGGTGGGCTCCACAAAGAATTTATTCACTTTAGAATTTGGACAAGTTACCACAGATATTGTTTATAATCAAATTTGGAATTAAACGAATGTATGAAGATGACATACCATTTGCATCTTTATGACTACCTTTCTTTGTTTGGATAGTGCAGTTATTATTTTGTACATTAAGCAAGATAGCCTTATTTCTCGAATACTCTCCCATAAATATGAAATGTTTTCAAAAAAGGAGATAGAGAGTGAAGGTATATGAGACGTACTAAGTCAATGCTTGAATAAATAAACGAATACCCGTCATCGTCGGGTTTTAAGCTAGTCATATTTATAAGTACAATATGATTATTTATTGTGATCATTAGCGAGTGCTTCATAAAATTTTCTATCTTGCATCACTACATTGAAGAGCCAAAAAGCTGGTACTCCTGCCTAATGTCGTATAGGTTCCCCGCGAACACTCTGGAGTGACGCAACACGACGCGACATGGACTGGATTAATGTCTGATGTAGTGCTGCAGGGAACCGACACCATGCATCCGGCAGAGCAGTCGATAAATCCCGTGGTTTGGAGTTGTGGAATTAATCTGTTCAAATGTTCAAATATATGTAACTCTATGGGACCAAACTATTGTGGTCATCAGTCGCTAGACTTACAAACTACTTAAACTAACGTACGGTAAGGACAAAACACGCAACCGTGCCCGAATGAGGACTCTTGACCTCCGGCAGTAACGCCGGCGTAGGCCCTGGCCGCTCCCGTGCAGCGCATCGTCTGCAAGTTTCCTTACATTTTCTGCAGAGATGGGGAGCACCCTTCACAACCGCATTGTTCAAGCCAACAATTACAACTATCATACTTCTGGAGACATGCACGACATAACACTCAATACATCTCGGGGGCGCCACAAAATTTGCCGCTTGTTTTCTGTGCTTTGTGTCATTTCATGATTCATCAACATATAAAATGATATTTTAGTTACTCTAATGCTTCCCAGGTGAAGACAAAACTTAACCACCGCATTCTAACAAGGGATTCAGCAGAGATTTCCAAACGTATATCATCGAATAAATCAATTTGTTTAAAGCAGGTATTAACTACAGTAGTACCAGTCAGTTCGCCTGTACGAGAGCGTGTTAATTTCCTAATCGTGTCTAGGATTCGTACACTTTTGCCGGTACAAGATGCAGGTCTAGGATGTAGTAGCTGTTTGCGCTCCTATCCCATCTCGCAGCACTCCAGCTCATTGTGCATCGTCTTAAGCGCTAGGCGTCGTATTACGCATCTTCCTTTGCATTTGGGAGTCGTATTCTAACTTCGTGTCGCACTTGGAGTAGCGTCTACACTCATTTGGAAACACGAAACGTGAACAAGAAGCAGCAATCAACGCATAGCACAAAGAAAAATAGAGAATACACGAGGCTTTGGGCAATGGTTGGCAGTATCGTAAAAGCGGTGTAAAGGTACGACATCTACCGGTAACTTCAGCAACCACAGAAACTGCCACGGTATAGTGTACGAGTAATACCAGTTTCTTTATCTCTTCATATTAAGCAACACGTTAACGTGTTATTAAAAACAGAAACGCGAAAGTAATCCGTATTGCTGAACCGTCAGATTACGTCAACAGATCTTCAGTGTGAGTGCTTACAAAAATCAGAACACTTGATAATGGGGACTTTTATTACGTACCACTGAACAGTACACCCTTTCAGCTATGTTTCAACATGAATCGTAAACTGACGTAGACATGCCAGTACTGCGGTTACAAACCTGAAAATTGCTTTACTTTTCAGCTCACTCCACCGTAAATTAATAAACTCTCCCATCGTACCTGAAGTCTTTAAAAGCCTGGATCTTGGAATTTTTGTGTCAGCGTTCGTATCCTGTATGTGCTATAAGTGACGCTCTTCGGCTGTGAATTTGTTTGGTTCCTTAAACTGCCGCAACCAACAAGACGGATGTGTCGTACTGGTAGAGAAATACCTATACAATACGCGCAGTACTGGCGTGTCTACCTTAGTTTGCGACTTACTAACTCACCCTCGTACATTTAAATATAAGACACACTGCTTGCCGGCCGCGGTGGCCGAGGAGACTAAGGCGCTCCAGTCACGGTATGCACGGCCACTACGGTCGGGGGTTCGAATCCCCCCTCGGGCATGGATATTTGTGCCGTCCTAGTTCGTAAGTAGTTCATAAGTAGTTTGTAAGTTTAGGGACTGATGACCCCGTATTTAAGTCCCATAGACTATACAAACATTTGAATATTTTGATTTGACACACTGCTTCACAGGCATCTATAGTCGGCGTCAGCTGCGAAGGCGGTCCAGTTTTCAGCCGTTCTGCGCGCCCCCCTCCATTACCGCAATGACAGCCAATGATGTTCATACTGTAGGCGCGTGGCTGGCCGCGAGTTACGCAATGCTTCTTCCGCAGGCGCAACTGTTGGCGCTCGGACATAGCTCCTCCCCTCCACGCTTTCCCTATCGCTCAGTCTCTTATGCACAAGCGCCTTCTTATATGACGCAAGGTATAAATCCCTTCTGTACAAAACCCCGTCGCCTGAATGTGGCCTCTAACTGATTCTCTGCCTCATCGCTTGAAACCACTTTGAACCAAACCGTTTCTTCATATCTGGAAATAAGTGTATGTCGCTCGGAGCCAAATCAGGAATATATGGTAGATACGGAAACAACTCCACCGAAACCGCCTCATGAGAATTTGAGTACGCACGACGATACGTGGCCGAGCATAGTTATCGATTAAAACAATGCTGGATATTTATTTCTGAATTCACATATAGAACACATGCATCGTCCCCAGTGACAATCTGATCGAGAAACGTCTCACCTATAGTTTGTCAGTAATGAAGATTCTTCACTTCTGCTTCTATCCTGGTGTTATTTTGGCGGTAGATAGAATTTCCGGCACCTTTATATTATTACGTCGTACAGGACAGACCGACCGAGATTTGGAAACGCTCTGGGAGTTAAGACAAGCTGAAGCGACCATCCTATCCGACCACTTTATCCACGTCTGTAACAGGTTCATCGTTCGTTAGTTCTTCATGCGTCCTTTATGAAGTGCACAACACCAACGTCGAACAAAACTGTCACTCATAATGTTCAAGTATTTTTCAGTACTCTTACTATTAACAGCTACTGGTGTCATTTGGTTTGCCCACAGAAATCTTATTACAGAAGAACTTTGTTTAACCGGCCTCCATTTATTCGGAATTCTGTTTACCCGAATCGTTTCTTTTTCCTACGCGATAGTGTGCTTTGTACAGTTATTACTGTAGTATGGTGCAGCGTATGTACTGTTGTTATGTTGACACCGCAGGCACAAAGCGATCGCCGGTCCCACGCTTTTGGTTACATTTACTATGGTCATTGTTTATACGCTCTCTACCAGTATTATGCTTTTGAGTGGTTTGAGTGTATGTGACTGAAATGGTTTCGAAGCGTCATGGAAAAGACTATCACCTGCTATTTGGGATTCCGGCGCTAAAGTCAGTGAATTCTTTAAAATGTTAGCAAACATTCCTGGTTGTACAGGTTGAGATGAGGGTAACTTAGATGCCTGGTTGCAGAATGACAGTAACGGTCGTTACAGTATGACGACCGACGGTGAAATTTGTATTGCCGCCTGTAGTACTACAAAGTATGACAGTGATGGTGAAGTAGGCAACGAAACTGACGTTTCATTCTAAGGGCATAATAATGCCCCATGCGGAGGCAATGGCTGGTAAAACTAATGACTAATCTAGAACGTCAACGAGAGACAACTTAGGCCGAAAAGATGTTGGTGAAACATATACGCAATCGTGCTGCAGTAAAAGGCGAAACAAATTTGAAGCCGATGGAACATGCACACTATTTCGGTAATAAGCGTGATTCGACTATAGAGTTTAAGTGCCGAAAATGTCTCTTGTTAGTTTCATAATAGAGGTTTGTCCGTATATTGCAGTACATATTAAAGTTTTTCTATTTAGTGTAATGTTTCCGGATTATCCAGACTTCAGATACTCCGTATTTCACCTAGCCAGGATAAACGAGGTTCTTGTAGACTCCACGTCCCTAACACTTGGAGGGAACCTCTCTTGCTGCACACATTTAAAAAAAAATTGTATGGAACAGAGAAATGGCCGAAGAGGAATCCGTACAGTAATACTGTCGGAACCGTACTGAACCAAGCTACAAAATGGAGCAAAGTTCGTGATGCTAGCGTCACAAAATGTTGAAATGTTTGGGAAGCTTAAGCGACTTAACTACGGGGTCATCACTCCCTAAACTTACACACTACTTATGAACTAGCTAATACTAAGGACGACACAAATATCCATGTCCGAGGGGGGATTCGAACCCCGACCGTAGTGGCCGTGCAGACTGTGACTGGCGCGCAGCAGACCGCTCGGCCACCGCGGCCGGGACAGCGTCACTTATTCGAGCGATCTAAGAGTCTACCCTCCAATTCGTCGTTGTGCCGCGGCAGAATAGCCGTGCGCACTAAGGAGCCACACTGCGCTGCGCACGGCCGTTCGCCGTCGGGGGTTCGAGTCATCCTTCGGGCATGGGTGTTTGCTTTGTCCTTAGCATAAGCTACTTTAAGTTAGAGTGAGTAGTTTGTAAGCCTAGGGACTAATGAGCAACGTAGTTAAGTCCCTTAGATTTACAAACATTTGAACGTTTTGGTAATTCGCGCAGAGGAAGGATCCTAGCCACAGAAAGGAGACATTTATACGGATTTTTTTCACGTAGTTTTCTCAATGTATTACGAAATTTTTGTTTGATTCCTGCGTCTCCAATACAGCAATGATATACCTCGTTTTCTTGAATATTTCACGTTTCGAATTTCACTCATGGATCACGGGTGAAAAGTGAAATGATATAGGCTTCAAAATGTTTAATGCAGTCGTGGAGCCAGGCACAAGCAGGTCAACGGTTTATTTATATCAGTCTATGTAACTCAGTTACCAGTGAAAAGTTATTTCAGTCAGTACTCATTCCGTAAACCGTTCTTTCGATGAAAGTTTTCAGAAGGTAGCTGCGGTGAAAACTCTCGAACTCTGAGGGTGAAAGGCAATTCTGTTGGACGGTCATTTCGCAAATGGCTGACAGCGAACTAAGCGTAACGGCCATTTGACGCTATCTCTGTACACGTGATGGTAGATCTGGTGACCACTGTAGATGATTGACATACATATCCGTGGAAAGCGCTCGGGTGCGCAGCGTTTCAAACATGGCTCTGGCCATTCAGATGTGGCATTTGTATTACTTGTCATAATTGTCCCAGAGTAAATGCTAAGATGACTCCTTTGAATAGGCACGATGGATTTTCTACACCATCCTTTACATCAAAAAGTCCGAGATTTTGCTCTTCAGCTAATGATTTCATTGTCGACGAATCTTCTTTTTCAATTTCAAGTAACTGGAACGATATCAATGATGATCACCTTCCCTATCTTTCTTGCAGGACGCATTACACAAGGAACTGCAACAATTTTCGGAAATAGTAATCGCAGAGCTGTAGATACTGATAGGCACACTATGATTTAGATAAGATATCTCCATGGTGCAAAAAATGGCAGTTGACCATTAATAATGAGAAGTGTGAAGTCATCCATATGACCACTAAAAGAAATCCTTTATAGTACATTTACATGATAAATAAGTCAAAACAACAGGCCGTAAATTCAACTAAATACCTAGGAGTAACAATTACAAACAAATTGGAAAGAACACATAGAAAACATTGTAGGGAAAGTGAACCAAGAACTACGTTTCGTTGGCAGAACACTTAGAAGATGCAACAGTTATACTAAAGAAACTGCCTATACCACACTTGTACGTGCTATTTTGGAGTATTGTTGCGTATTGTGGGATCCCCACCAAGTGGGACTGACAGACGATTTACAGAAAGTACAGCGAAGGGCAGCTCGTTTTGTATTTTCGCGAATATAGGGGAGAGAGTGTCACGGAAATTATGCACGACTTGGGGTGGAAACCATTAAACGAAAGGCGACAGTCGTTGCGGCGAGATCTATTTGTGACATTCCTTACACCAACTTTGTCTTCCGAATGCGAACATATATTGTTAGCACCCACCTCCGAAGGAAGACATGATAGCCATAAAAACAAATCGCACTGACGTGTTTTACGGCCCACTTTAGATTTGTAGTTTTATAATTTTTTGCAAACATTTCGGACAAAAATAATAATGTAAATAATAAAAATTTATAGTGATACGATTACGACTCCACTATTGTGATAATATCTATGCACCCAACACGTAATATTCTTTCTGATCGTATTTTAACAAACAGCCAAATTTATATGATATTCGAGTTTAGCTTTGACAAACATACTCTTTTTTGAACTTTTACTTCTTTAAACTATCATTTTAATATCTCGCCCACATTTTCATTATATTTTACCGTTAAAATTTTATCACTTGTCTTGTCTTGGTAGTTTGTTGAAGGTTTATTTTCTTTGCCTGTACTGGTTACGAACGTAGTGTACATTTCGCCTTCGGACGAGTAACTATAGCCTCAATGGAACACAGCATACTACATTTGGCGTTCGTAAATCAGTTAAGTGGCACCCCACGCCGGAAAATCTCTTTTGCATACACCATTTTGCTTTCTCTACTTGATGATTTTCTTATTATAACCCAAGCGTTGTCGTTTCAAAGCAATGGTGCACTGAAAATTAACAAAAACACGTCGTTCTTAGGACAATGAATTGTAATCTAATGTTAGTTAGTTAGTTAACACCTACCATCGATGGAATTACGGATTACTCTCGCAGCTGTTCGACATGCTGTAATGGGCGAGGAATTAGTTGTGATGTACGATTATGTTCGACGGTGGTTAGAAACTTGCTAGGGAGCGGTGGCTCAGCGCGCTTGGTCAGAGGGTTGCTGGCATAGTATGCCGACGCCCTCTGTAACGAGAAAACAGTGATCGACGAAGCGATCAAAATAGAACAAAACAAACCAACGTCCAAAAAGTACCAATGAAACAGAAGAACCAACTAAAAGAGAGAAAAGGAAAGAGGGTTCAACCAACACCGTCTGAAGAGAAGGCCTGTGCGCTCCCGTGCCACGTCACGCAGAGTAGGTCGCGATTGCGTAGCTCACTGTCTGGCCGATGTGAGGCGGTGGGCTGTGCCCCATAAGCCATCCAGTGAGCTACGCGATCACGATCTACTCAGCATGACGTGGCGTGGCACGGCAGTGCACAGGTCTTCTCTTCGGACGGTATTGGTTCAACGTCATGTGCAATAAAAAGCTGAGTAAAATTCTCAAAGAACAACCCAGAACGAACATGAAAAAACGACCGCAAAGCATCACTCTCCCTGAAGAATATATATACTAGCTGAAACCCGGAGTTTCCCGTGTATTTATTAATTTGTTCCAGCCTTGAATTAGTACTTATCCCTTCTCTCTCTCTCTCTCTCTCTCTCTCTCTCTCTCTCTCTGTGTGTGTGTGTGTGTGTATACTAGTTTTTTTTTCTAAAAGCATGTTTTATTAATGGGAGAATAGTTTAAGAAATAAGGCTGTCTTGTATAATGTACAAAATTTTAAATGCTGTATCCAAACAAAGAAAGATAGTAATGAAGATACAAATGACATATAAAATTCGTACGATCTCATACTTATTGAGTTATATGATGTACAATTGTATAATTTTTCAGGTGTATATTCATTTGTATAAGTGTTATATGTCTGTAAAATCTGTTGAGAATACGTAAGTACGTAGTAAAGAAGTAATAGATTAAAACTTGGTGCGTGATGGGTCGGTTTTCCATGAAAGATACTGTTTATGTACCCATATCGCATGAACTACGTGTCGTACAGTGATACAGTTTTGAAGGTACATTCAGCTATATGTGTGTATACTGTCTAAAATTTATTGCGGCTACAATTTGTAGTGTAGAAATTATAAATTGGAACGTCATACCGAAAGCCGTAGTTTTAGTCCATGAACAGCAGAACAGAACTAAGCGAGAAACTTTTTTTTTTTCTTTCATCATTTTACTGTCGCTGTAAGCGAGAACAAATATAATAAGATTTGAAACTATTTTTAAATTTTGTTGCAAGTCGCTAAGTACTCTCATTCTCATACAGTGTATGAATAGTCTTGTCGCATTATGTGACAGTTCTTTGCGATCCCTATTGTTTATGACGTCATATCTCCTGAAACATTGTGGTATGCGATTCTCAACCCTGCATGAACTGTTACCGCACGGTAAGGAATATGTGTATCAAATTAGCTTAAAATCGGTCCAGTGGTTTAGGAGGAAATGTGCAATATTGTCGCATGATATAGCAGTTTTTCTCGCATCTCAGTGAACTGTGTGTCGTACTATGTATAATTTCAAACGTTTCAAACGTACGTTCAGTGGTATCTGTGTATACTGTCTGTAACATTTCTCGCGAATACAATTGATACTGTATGAGTAATAAATTGTAATGTCATGCCAAATGCCGTAAGTTTACTGCGTGAATGCAGAAAAAGTAGTAAGCGACAAACTTTTTTCCTTTCATAATTTTGCTGGGGTTATCAGTGAGAAAATGTTTCCTAAAACTTTGAAATTATGTTTAAAATGTGTTACAAGTTGCTAAGAGCTCTCGTTCTCAAGTAATGGACTGATAAAGTCACACTATCACGAGCCGCAAGACGGGGAAGTTTTCATTGTTTATGACGTTATATCTCATGAACTATAGGCCCTATCGCAAAATCCTTTCTTAGCTGACGACTGCTACATATAAACTAGATTTCAGCCAAATTTCAGCTTCATAGGTGAAGTAGTTTCCGTGATTTCGTGTTTAGTCAGTGAGTGATTCAGTGAATGAGTGTCCTTTCTGTTTGTATGGGTAGAGACATATGTGTGTGTGTGTGTGTGTGTGTGTGTGTGTGTTTCTGTATGTGTTGTGTGTAATCACTGACAAGTTATTTCCCTCTTGCTTCCTAAAAGGTTTTCCCACACTCTTGTTAATTTAACACAAATATTCTGCAATATTCTGAGTTGTTCAAAGGTACCAGCGCTTTCACTGTAAAGTACATTTGTTCTGTTTCGAGAACATGCCATAAAATACATACCAACGAATTGCGCCGCGGCGAAGTGGCCGAGCGCATTGCGATGCTATGCTCCGATGCGCGAGGCCGATCCCCGTCAGGGGTTCGAATCTCCCCTCAGACATGAATGTTTGTGCTGTCTTTAGTATAAGTTAGTTTATAAGTAGTTTGCAAGCTTAGGGACTGATGACCCCGCAGATAAGACGCATAAGTTTATCAAACATTTTTTGAACAACTAATTGTAAACATGTACATAAACTGGTGAGATACTGTTCCAATGACTGTTGTAAATGACGTAATGATAGTACTAACTTTGGATATATGTTAAGTACTAGATTTATGTGGAATTAATTATGACCACCGTTTGAAATAGAATATTTGCTCTTTGTTTTAGCGTAGAACAAAGTAACATGAACGAACTCATATCTGAACTATAGGAAAGGCAATACCATCTACGTTAAATGCATCCCTAGCAACCATGTCAAAGACAAACATTTTATTAGATGCATTGATACTAATTAATGACTTTCAATATATTCCATAAATAGTGAATAATTGCATATAAAAATAAACAAGGTAATTTGTTGCAATGTATATACTTCCCTTTCGTTTCATTAAGGAACTACACTTGCCACAGAAATCTAGGACTTCCTTTATATACCAAACTACCAGTATCAATACGTTGTTCAGAATATTCATTATTACAGTATCCTCCCAGTTTACGTGCATATGCTTCAGAAGACCATTGTTTAATTCGTTGTTACGTATTTCACGGCATGGTCACGAAATAGAACCAACACGCATTTTAGAGGGAGCATTCTTACATTTGCACAACTCTAAATATTGAGAACATAGTTCTATTTAATTAAAAAGAGTTCCCGGTACCCTTTTAGGAAAAAAAAGAGAAAAATGTTTGGTAGTGGCGGATTCCGAACCATTGCCCACAACACTACGGCGAACAGTTACAAGAGTCGTCCTTTAATCTCATAGTATTTATGACAGTTGTTAACAGATGCTAATATGGCATTTTTAGGCACTAGATTATCATTGATCGTACGAAAAACGACGTGTTTTTGTTAATTATTCAGTATGCCGGTGCCTTGAAATGACAACGTTTAGGTTATAATAAGAAAACCATCACACACGCAACGCAAGATGGCGTATGCCAGAGAGAGTTCTAGGCGTGGAATGTCACGTGACATCTCCGAACGGCAGGTGTTCGTAAAATAAATGGACGGTGTCAAATCGCCGTTATTTTTGCAAATATCTCTCAAACGATACGAGATACGAAAAGAAACATAAGTGAGCAAATTTGTAAAGATTTTTCTCCTCTACAAATTCGGTTATGCCATTTTCGTGTAAGTTGAACGGTTTATTTGAAATTAAAATTACATTAATGTCTAGGGACTTATGAACAAAGTACTTTGGTCCCATAAAATTACAAACAAACAATAAATGAACTGTGGCTGCAAATTTTATTTCCACTGACCATTCTAGGAATTATGTCGGCACTTTAGGACACAGATTCACCCTATCGGGATATTGACATCAAGAAACTATGTAATTACAACTTACAGAGATACTGGTAATTTGAGGCAAGCGCTTCCATCTTAACGATTCATGGAAGCCACTCATTTCATATCTGCGCTTCTTGAGAAAATTTTCCCCGACCCTTCGTTCCGTGAATTTTAACACCTGCATTCCATCCCGCAAAAGCTTTGTATGTAATTTATCACATTAAACATCGAATGGATTCGTGTGCCTTCTATCTTGGACAAATGAACGACCACAAGGCAGGTTCATCCGATTATGGGGGGTTCGCTTTTTATAAGTAAACAACTTATTGCAAATGCATCTGATTAAGACATAAAGTTGGAAAAAGGACTTGGAACATGTATACTACTACCAGAAATGAAAATTGCTATCACTTACAAACGAATAATGGTAGCAAGAGGATCAAGTAGGCTGATGAGGAATGCAGTTTTCTGTCTGATTTATTTAATTTTTATTTTTTGACCACTTTAGGTTACGGTAGAAACACTAAAAGTGGCCCATTGCGATCGCCTTTTGACAGCTCGAAATTTAAATGGAAATAACGATTTAAGTGTTCACCTGACACGGAAACTAAATACCTGAATTTGTAGAGGAAAAATTTCTCTACAACTTTTCTCTCTTATGTTTTTTTCGTGTCTCACATAGTTATGATATTTGCAAACATAACGGCGGTTTTCGGATGTCTGTCTGTCTGTCCTTAACGTTTTCCCACTTTTTAAGCAGATCCCTTCAAACCATCAGCACCAAATTTTACAGACATAATTGTTGACCGCCAGAGACCAGAACCTGGCTTTTTCAAATACTTCAATGAAAAACTACAAAAAACTACTTGCAAACTACTTAATCTAAGTTAAACTACCCTAAGGAGAACACATACATCCATGTCCGAGGGAGGATTCGAACCTCCGACGTGGGAGGCCGCGCGATCCGTCACGTGGCGCTCCAGACCACACGGCTACTCCTGCGCGGCTACATTTATTGGGCAGAGTTTTATTCTTGTTTTCAGTTTCTTGAGCAAGCTGTCTTATCTGTGCGGCGTCTGCCTTTCATGTCAATGTATATCTTTGTATTAGATATCGGCGCAGAATTCCTATACTTCCATAGCCTTGATACTGACTTGACCGAGATAACGAGAAAACTAGAAATTATTTAACTTCGAGAAAACTGTGGATCTCAAGCAGCCGCAGACGTTAAAAGAGCGATGCGAGGATCTCTCTTGGTACAGTGCACCTTAAAGAACCTCAAACCCTTTTCTTAACTACCTATTGATCAACAATTTTAGACTGTCCGATACACGCGATTCTAAATGTTTAACTTTTGTTCGCACTTTGGTCTGCCACAATTTAAGGACATCCTATAACAACAGACAGAAAAACAATATTGTCTTACACTTGTTAATGTATAAAAAAATTTGGAGATTTCTCGCATCAATTTGTAAACTGGATGCTTTGTTTGCCAATGTTTGTTCAATACAGTTGATATGTTTTTTTCACAAAATTCATATAGTGCAGCAAACAGGGAGATGTGGTCAATTGAACCATTAATTTAAAAAAATGTAAAATAAAATAATACTGAAAAAGGAGTAGTAGTAGAAGTAATAATAGTAGTACCTTTGAGCGCACACGAATGGGGTGCAAATGTCCACCTTTGTCGAAAGGCGTCCTGGTAATCCTTAACGTATGTTTGCGGCAGAATTCTTGAGTTCATTGAATGTATATAAAAACTGTTTAAGAGAGAGTCACTTATATCGCCAAATCAACAGAGATGGAGGAAGCGATGCTCTACCTTGATCGTTTCATACACTGCCGCGGTGGAGTAGCCGAGCGGTTTAAAGCGTCTCGCTGCGGAGCGCGCGGTTGCTCGCCGTGGAGGTTCGAGTCCTCCCTGGAGCATGGGTGTGTGTGTTGTCCTTAGGTTAGTTTACCTAGGTTTAAGTAGTTTGTAAGCTACGGACTGATGACCACGCAGTTTGGTCCGATAGATTTACAAACATTTGATTTTGTTTCATACACTATATCCTGTGAACAATGGATGAAGATCATCAGGCGGATTCTACACACCTATATTTATTGAAAGCGTTTGAGACAGTGCCACAGTGAGGTTTGTAAAGAAAGGTACGAGCACGCAGTATATGTTCGAATGGATCGAAAATACTTTCCACGTTATTCCAGTCCATGATGGTACAGCAACAGTGGAGAAATGGTTCGAATAGAAAGACGCCCGCGTTGAAAAAATTTAATTGTTTTATTCCAATTAGCGTATCTTCAATCTGGAACAAGAATGAGAATATTACAGATCAATCATGTGAACCTAGCGGGCAACAGGCCTAGTCACACTAAAGGCGAGTAAATTTGAAAATATTAAATTGATGGAAAGGCATGGTATTGAAATTTATGCCACGGGTGTGATTAGAACTCGCGACCTCTTGCTTACTAGGAAAGCACTATAATAACTACGCCCCGTGACCTAGTGGATTCGGTGATTGCAAGGACGGTGTTAAGGCACGTCTCCCTCCTCAAACAAACTTCAATTCTGCCTCAAGTTCGCCCACATAAATAGGTATCAGTGTTGCCGAGGCTCTCCAGTAGCGAAATGGCAATAGGAGACAATGTATCCTGTAGAAGTGTAACAAAAGCGCTCTAGTTCGCTTTACAGGCAGTTAAAACAATTAGATAGTAGATTTTTGGTTGATACCGCCTTATGCCAGACACTTTTTTTCTTTTAATACCCAAACCAGTTTCGGCACTTATTGTGCCATCTTCCGTGGGTTTCTGGTGTTTATTTTATTGTGCCATTCGCCGCATTTGCATGTGCATTTGTGAAATGAGAAGTTTTGACAGCCTGTCATATTTGAGCTGTGGTGTTGGTGCTTGCTTGTTTGTGGCGTGTTGTTTTGTTTTATGGTCTTGAGTGCGATTTTTGCTGTGAAACAACACTGTTTACATCGCCATTTTTCTTGTTGTACCCATTAGATAGTAGTACCCATCAAAGAAGGCAAATAATTGTTTTTAAATAGGGGCTCCAAAATACATGGCGTAAGAGCTGTGAGCACATTTTCACCTTCGGTACTGTGAAAAACATAATTTCTGTTGAATAAAAGCTCATATACTTTACGTATGCATTTTAGATCCACTTTACTGGGACTAATTCCTTTTTTTTATTATTCGTTTTCCATAATAACCTCTTCCTAAGGTATGGAAAGCAAAGAACCCGCTGAAGAAAAGATGCGTTTGGCAGAATTTCTTATTTTCGTTAATACTGTCACATGCCAAAATAATCGACACTTTTTAACGTAAAAGACCTGATTAAAAGTGTGTTTAGAATCTGCGACTATTTGTTAATTATGTTGTATTATAAAGTCATAGTTTCATTTGTGTCTTGATTGATAGTAGCTGCAAGATCAAAAGTCGCTGAGGGGACAAACGACGTGAGATAGCATTAGGCACGGGCGCAAAAGTCGGTTGTGTTGCTTGTACAACCTGTAAATGGGCGGTTCATTGGCAGAGCTACCACTCCTTCTCCGGTTATTCATGTGAAAAAGTTTCTGACTTGATTATGGCCGCACGACGGCAATTAACAGACTTCGAATGCGGAATGGTAGTTGGAGCTACGTGAACGGGACATTCCACTTCCTAAATTGTTCGGAAATTCAGTATTTAGAGATACACAGCACTGATGATAAGGACCGGCCGCATATTCGGATTCGGTTGCGAACAGTTTCGACCAAAATATTGGTTTCGACCTCAGTTTCGGTTTCGACCAGAAATCAGCTGAATCTTCGGCTTGGACGAGATTGGCTTTCTTGAACTTCCTGATGAAGTCCGGTCGCGTTCTGGATGGATTCAGTCAACAATTACGCTTTACCTCAGTTTACGGTGCGACGTTTAACTGCTAGCAGTCTCTCCTTCCACGTAAATTTGTGGGTATTTTGTTGTTAACCACAATAGAACGCAATCGTATCTTATAGTGACGTAGTACGTTAGTAACAATTTAAATTAATCACTATTGTAAGTAATGGAATGGGTTATCATATTGTTATGTTGTAAAGTGTAATTAACGAGTTCCCTTGAATTCAAGGATTATTTTTTTCACTAATATGAGTTTTGGAAACACTGATCATGTGGTACACACCTTTTCCTGTTTAGTTTGCGTAAATTTATACTGACAAAAATCATACTGTTGTCGGTACTGTGAATTTATATTTCGAAATACTTTCTGCGGCACTGATTGCAACTGTTATTTAGGAATGCCACAAAGGGGATATGTAAAGTTGTTTGGCGATTGCAAAATACAAAATTGAAGATGGCAATAAAAAGTTAGTGCTCTCAAAGAACAAAATCGTAAAGGCTACTTATGGAAGCAAACAAATGATTACTTTCTGCGTATTTTACATTGTAGTTGTCATGTTGAGGCTCTGGCACTTCGTAGTATCTATTTGGCAAGTTTGTTGTGCGCCTAAAGACTAAATACTATCTTCCTGCAAGAAGGTATGCAGGACTGTGGAATTTGTGCTAACTGTACAGTAGTTTTGTTAGTTCGAGGTAAACGGGACTAGGAGCACGTCTAACTATCGAAATTTACGCGTGAAAAAGAAAATACGTGTAAAAAAAATATGACCCTTAAAAAAATTGAAATAGTCTTTTACATTGGCAGCTGAAGATGATGAGCACGAAGCTCATCGAAACGTTTCGACAAGACGACGCCATCACTCGGCTGATTACCAAAGAATAGGACTTCATTAATGGAATACGCCGAGAAAGTCTACAATCGCATATATCGAAATATCCAGACTCTGGTGTATCTAGTTCAGTTTACTTATTGCCTAGCTTCCTTTAATTTTTCCTGCTTTAGGTGCAAAATATCACAACGAGCAGAAAAGAATCCAATATTGATGTGCTTTAATAAAAATACCGTCGATCTGTCTAAACCTGTTCGCCTCCCATGTCATTTTCTACGGACTCCTGACTAGGCTTACAGACACTCAAGAAAGCTTAGTACAGGAAGGGGATCTTGAAAACGTGGAAAACCAAAGTGATCTGCTGTGTAACGCAAATACTCGTATATAGAGATTTTGAATTAATTACTCAAGTTTCGGTTACTAGAAGAGGAACCGAATGTTCATTTTCGGCCACAAATCATGTTTCGGCCGAACTCTAATTGACGAGAATTCCAAATGTCAGGCATGACGCAGGCCGTGTCCGACGGTTTGAAATTATTAATGGCAGGGGCGAGTCGCAAGGAATTGCAATCACTGTGTGACACTAAACCCATTCCCCTCTGCATATATCACCGAAACTGATCAGACCTATTCCGATTTCGCTCAGGATGGGTAGAGGGAGATTCCGAAATCTTCGCCAATAACTCCTGTTGTAGGACCTTCACCCTCGATTTGGCAATGTTGCTCTCAAGCAGCATCCAAATTGCGCGTAGTTTTCTTTAAAGTTTCATTCTTGGTTAGGCAACAGTGCTTGAAACTAACATTTAAGGTCTCCAACAAAGTGATGTTTCGTTATCTTTTCGAAAAGTTTTGTAATAAACTGTATCTTTAGCAGGAAATCCAGGCATACGTTACCGAGGTACATGTTTGTTTCGATTTTGTGGCGGTATTTCTCGTGATACATGGAAAACTGCGTATAAAATCGAAAGCGGAAACCTTGAAGTTCATTTATTATGGAAAATTGTTGACGAGTTCTTATATGGGAGACTGAAAATGGACTTATATTTATTGGGAAGAGGAGGCCTAATAGACCACAAAAATGAGCAATACGACGAAACGAAGAATGAAACAGCAGCTCCTGTACCAGTCAGTGATGTACGGTATGACAACAGTATGTTGCCACTTGAGAGATTACGGGCCGAAAGGAATTTGCAAGTTTTGTCTTATGGGATACTTGACTGTAAAGTGTGTAAATCATGGGATTGTTCTTAACTTTGCATCAAAAACGACTTTTCTCACACGTTTCACATGAAATTGTACAAGATCCAATATTTTCTGCAGTCATAAGAACAACACTGTAGTATTTATACTATACCACCATGTGAAGTTTTTTGGCAATGTTACTTACAAACCAGAAACTATATTTTGAAGAAAAAAAATCGTAGAAATCTGTTCACATGGCTCTACACCTTTAAGTAACATAATGCTTTTTCTTATCCTTATTTCTGACAAGGAAGTACATGGGCTCGAACAAACATATCTGTGTGAACGTTTGGTTACAGGATCTCTACGTACACCTCAACGAGCTGGTGGGTGTCGTTTTTCTGCAAAGCTCTGCAATCATGCTCTAGATGGCACTGTAGATATAATTGTAGACGCCATACGTAATGCAGATATCTTAACTATAACTTATGTAATAATCATCGTACATGTTCTCTAGCGAATTGTCATCAAAAGCCGTGATGATAGTTGTAACTTTAACCTTCTTCCCGAAAGACTGTTGGTATTCACTGCCACTGCTTCCATCGCCTCTTCCCGCACTTACCGTAGCACTACCGCTTGCAATGAGTTGTTCGTCATTATCATCCCTATTATCATTATTGTGAGTTTGTAACAACAGTATCTAACTTATGCTCATATTTCTGTACCATAACAGATACGAGAAAGCATTCAAATCTACATCTACATCTACATCTACATGGGATACTCTGCAAATCACATTTAAGTGCCTGGCAGAGGGTTCATCGAACCACAATTATACTATTTATCTCCCATTCCATTCTCGAATAGCGCGCGGGAAGAAAGAACACCTGAATCTCTCTGTTCGAGCTCTGATTTCTCTTATTTTATTCTGATGATCATTTCTACCTATGTAAGTGGGAGTCAACAATATATTTTCGCATTCGGAGGAGAATGTTGGCGATTGGAGTTTCGCAAGTAACCCACGCCTCAGCGATAAGCGCCGTTGTTCTAATGATTCCCATCCCAGATCCTGTATCATTTCCGTAACGCTGTCTCCCCTGTATCGTGACAATACAAAACGAGCTGCCCTTCTTTGGACTCTCTCGATGTTCTCCGTCATGCCCACCTGATAAGGATCCCACACTGGGCTGCAATACTCCAAAAATGGACGGACAAGCGCAGTGTATGCAGTTTCTTTAGTAGTTCTGTTGCATCTTTTAAGGATTCTGCCAATAAAACGCAGTCTCTGGTTCGCCTTTCCCACGATATTATCTACGTGTTCTTTCCAGTTTAAGTCTGAAGTAATAGTAATTCCTAGGTATTTTGTGGAGTTTACGGCCTTCACATTTGATTGATTTATGTTGTAAACAAAGTTTAACAGATTTCTTTTCGTACTCATGTGGACGACTTCACACTTCTCATTATTTAGAGTCAATTGCCAATTTTTACACCATACTGATATCTTATTCAGATCGTTCTGCAGTTGGTTTTGATCTTCAGATGATTTTACTAGACGGTAAATGACGGCGTCATCTGCAAACAACCTAAGAGAGCTACTTAGATTTTCCCCTAAATCGTTTATGTAAATAAGGAATAGCAGAGGACCAATAACACTACCTTGTGGAACGCCCGATATCACCTCTGTTTTAGTCGATGCCTTACCATCGATTACCACGAACTGTGTCCTCTCAGACAAGAAATCCCCTATCCAATTGCAAATTTGGGGCGATATACCATAACCACGCAATTTGATTAAAAGCCGTTTGTGAGGTACGGTGTCAAAAGCTTTCTGGAAATCAAGAAATACGGAATCGATTTGCGAACCTTTGTCGATAGCACCCATCACTTCGTGTGAATATAGAGCTAGTTGTGTTTCGCATGAACGATATTTTCTAAATCCGTGTTGACCTTGGGTCAAAAGATCGTTCTGTTCGAGATAATTCATAATATTTGAATACAGGATATGTTCCAAAACCCTGCTGCAAATTGACGTCAATGAAATAGGCCTGTAGTTTAGTGGGTTACTCCTACTGCCTTTCTTGAATATAGGTGTGACCTGTGCAACTTTCCAATCTTTTGGTACAGATCCTTCTATGAGAGAGCGGTTGTATATGACTGTTAAGTAAGGAGCTATCGCTTCAGCATAATCAGATAGAAATCTAATGGGTATACAATCCGGACCAGAAGACTTGTTCTTATTAAGTGATTTTAGTTGCTGCACTACTCCGATGATATCTACTTCTATGTTATTCATTACGGCATCTGTTCGTAATTCGAAATCTGGAATATTGGTTTCGTCTTCTTTAGTGAATGAGTTTCTAAAAGCTAAGTTTAGTAACTCTGCTTTAGTAGCGCTGTCATCGGTAGGATCGCCATTACTATCACGTAGTGATGGTATTGTTTGTGACTTTCCCCGAGTATATTTAACATATGACCAAAATCTCTTTGGGTTTTCAGTCAAATTACGAGAAAGAGTTTCGTTGTGATAAATGTTGTAGGCATCTCGCATTGAAATCCTCGCTAAATTTCGAGCTTCTGAGTACAATCGCAAATCCTGGGGATTTCGTGTTCGTTTAAATTTAGTATGCCTTTTCCTTTGCTTTTGCAACAGTGTCCTGACCTGTTTTGTGTACCAAGGGGGATCGCCTCCTTCTTTTATTAATTTATTAGGTATAAAACTTTCAATTGCTGTCGATACCACTTCTTTGAATTTTAGCCACATCTGGTCTACACCTACGTTTAGTGTTAGAAACGAGTGGAAGCTGTCTTTCAAGAAGCAATGTATTTTGTTTCTATCTGCTTTCCTGAACAAATATACTTTGCGTTTATTTTTGGTAACTTTGGGACTTCCGATATTCAATTTCGCTACTACAGCTCTGTGTTCACTAATACCTGTATCCGTTTTGATGCTCATTATGAGCTCAGGATTATTTGTTGCTAAGAGATCAAGTGTGTTTTCACATCCATTTACAATTCTAGTTGGCTCATGAACTACTTGTTCGAAGTAATTCTCAGAGAATGCGTTGAGTACAATTTCGGACGATGTTTTATGCCTACCTCCTGATTTGAAAATATAATTTCGCCAACAGATCGAGGGTAAATTAAAATCACCACCTACTATTATCGTGTGAGTCGGGTACGTTTTTGTAATTAGACTCAGGTTTTCTTTGAACCTTTCTGCTATTGTATCGTCAGAGTCGGGAGGCCGGTAAAAGGAACCGATTATTAACTTCTTACGATTTTTGGGTACAACCTCTACCCATAATAGCTCGCACGAACTATCAACTTCAACTTCGCTACATGAAATACTACTTTTGACGGCGACAAACACGCCACCACCTATTTTGTTTAATCTATCCTTTCTGAATATCGTTAGATCTTTTGAAAATACTTCTTCTGAACTTATTTCCGGCTTGAGCCAACTTTCGCTGCCTATAATGATGTGTGTTTCGGTGCTTTCTATTAACGCTTGCAGTTCTGGAACTTTCCCGACACAGCTACGACAATTTACAACTGTTATACCGATAGTTTCCGGATCTACATTTCTCCTGTGATCCACCTGAACCCTTTGAGATTGCCCATTTTCTATTTCCCCGAAGCTCTTTATCCTAAAAAACCGCCCAGTCCACGCCACACAGCCCCCGCTACCCGTGTAGCCGCTTCCTGCGTGTAGTGGACTCCTGACCTATTCAGCGGAACCCGGAAACCCACCACCCGATGGCGCAAGTCAAGGAATCTGCAGCCTACACGGTCGCAGAACCGTCTGAGCCTCTGATTCAGACCCTCCACTCGGCTCTGTATCAGAGGTCCACAGTCGGTCCTGTCAACTATGCTGCAGATGGTGAGCTCTGCTTTCATCTTGCAAGCAAGACTGACAGTCTTTACCACTTCAGTTAGCCGCTCGAAACCTGAGAGGATCTCTTCAGATCCGAAACGACACACATCATTGGTACCGACGTGAGCCACCACCTGCAGTTGGCTGCACCCCGTACCCTTCATGGCATCCGGGAGGACCCGTTCCACATCTGGAATGACTCCACCCGGTATGCACACGGAGTGCACGTTGGCCTTCTTCCCCTCCTTGGCAGCCATCTCTCTAAGGGGCTCCATCACCCGCCTAACGTTGGAGCTCCCAACTACAAGTAAACCCACCCTCTGTGAAAGCCCGGATCTTGCAGGCTGGGTGGTGACAGGGTGAGAGACACCATCCGACTCAGGAACGTCGTCCTGAGCAGACAGCGCCTCAAACCTGTTCGCAAGACGAACCGGGGAGGTCTCACGATCGGTCCCCCGGAATGTCTTGCGCCTCCTGCCACGCACTGGAGCAACCTCCCACGCAACCACGGGTGGGATGTCTGCCTCACTGCTAGCAGTTTCAGGGCATGTCGCTGCCGCAGGCCGATCGGTGGAGACGACGGGAGTCCGTTCGGTCCCCACCGCCGGCCAACAACAACGACGCCCATCGATCGCAGCTTCCAACTGTGCAACCGAGGTTAACACAGCTTGAAGCTGGGAGCGAAGTGTCACCAGCTCAGACTGCATCCGCATACAGCAGTCACAGTCCCTATTCATGATTACAATGCCAACAAAAGCAAAAACTACAGTCGCGATGCGTTCAAACTAAACTGTTCGTTAGAACGCGGATGTGAATCCAATACGCACGACAGCACAGTATAACTTTACAAATTGAGACGAGAAAGTGTAGACGAAAATCAAAATACTATATGTCGCTTCTAATCAGAAAATAAAGACAGACGACTGTCGCGACGCGATTCACACGGCGGAATAATACACTAACCAGATATTTAACGCGAATAGGAATCAAACAAAAACGCGAGCACACAATAAATTTAATGCACTCAAGGGAAAACGCACTGAAAAGTAAAAATATGTAGCTTCTAGAGAGAAGCCGGTTACACTTACAACTGATAAATTACTGCTACGCTACTGGAGAGGTGTGCTCTGGACCACGTCCGCTGGGCGACTGACTGGAGTAAACAAACGGTAACTGTTTCAAAACAAAGACAGACGACTGTCGCGACGCGATTCACACGGCGGAATAATACACTAACCAGATATTTAACGCGAATAGGAATCAAACAAAAACGCGAGCACACAATAAATTTAATGCACTCAAGGGAAAACGCACTGAAAAGTAAAAATATGTAGCTTCTAGAGAGAAGCCGGTTACACTTACAACTGATAAATTACTGCTACGCTACTGGAGAGGTGTGCTCTGGACCACGTCCGCTGGGCGACTCAATGATTCGTCTTCTTCACTAATACCATCGTCACGAAGAAGGGTTCTTCGTAACTTCATCTCAACTAATCGCAATACATTAGCAGGATTGATTATCAATCGCCGCCCCATCTGACGCTACATCACACAAATAACATAAAAAAACGCAACTTCGGAGGCACACCGCCGGCCGCGGTGGCCGAAGGGATTGAGGCGCTCCAGTCACGATCCGCACGGCCACTACGGTCGGGGGTTCGAATCCCCCCTCGGGCATGGATATTTGTGCCGTCCTTAGTTGTAAGTAGTTCATAAGTAGTTTGTAAGTTTAGGGACTGTTGACCCCGTAGTTAAGTCCCATAGACTTTACAAACATTTGAACTTTTTTTTTTTTTTTTTTTTTTTTTTTTTTTTGAGGCACACTGCACCGTCCCTACTGGCGAACCGACAGGTCAATGTGCAATGCGGCATGATACACGCAGAGGCCTCTGCAGAGTTTTGCAGATGCGGGAGTATCACTCTTGCAATAAGGGATCTTTACATTATCTCTAATACGATTTTGGTGTATATGTGTTTGTTCGAGCCCTCACTTTCCTTGTGAGTGTGCCAAATAAAGGGTTAAGGTCAGAGGCCAAGCATAGAGGCGGAGCCACCTGTGTGACTTTCGACCAGATGATGATCAGGACACAGCTTGGGACAGAGCTATGGGTACTGAGGAGGTGTTTATCGGAACCAACACCTAGTTTCATTTCGAAACGGCTCAACCTCCTTATATGGTGAGGGGTGGCGGATGGGGACACTGGTTACAGGGCAGGTAGCCAAAGTACGTTTAGGAGTGGGAGAGGTTGAACCTTCATTAGCTTCTGTTCACCTTCATTACGGGCTGCTTGTCAAACCTAACACGAGATCGAATGTTGTAGCAGTAATTCTAAATTTGTTTCTTGTGGACTGTCCATTCGGTGGTATAGTGGACAGAGGAACAGAGGAAGTGCATGGTCCTTTTAGGGTGCGGGCCGAACGTGAGGGCCCGGACTCGGAAGCACGTTGTAATGCGGTTGTATGTAGGGGCTGTGGGCCAGGTTATCTCAGTGCAGTAGGTATAACTGGTAATGTAAAATCTATGATGGGCTGTGCCCATAGGGTGATGGACCTTTAAGAGGTAATGAAATTTGTGATCACTTTATCGAAGTTCCTTGTTGTCAGTATTTTATGCGTCTGTACCTTAAAATACCTTACTAAACGTTCAGATACGAAACCGGATGCTGAATGAAACGGATGATGGTCAGGTGCTCAATTTCAGTGCTCTGACAAAAATTCAGAAATTCAGATGCGGGTGACTGTCAGGAAACCAACGAGGGAAGTCGGCCATTGTTGTAAATATGATACACTGGACACTGAATGTAGCTGCTGTAGTAGTTGTAGATATCTGTGCCACTGCATTGTATTTAATTTTTCTAAATGAAATGCGATGGGCTGTTCTGTGCCGTTGCGTTATTTGTAGGACAGCACCACAACCACATTACAATTGGAAACGTCCACAATAAGCGTTAAACGTTTAGTAGTGATGGGACAACCGACTGTTTTTAACAACCGATTGGTCAATCGGTTGTTTTTTCGTTCAGTCGGTTTTTTCAGTCGAATGAAACAACCGAATGAAAATAGTCTCTGTGGCTGTATGAATGTTTTCACTCACTGGTGGGGTTTGAATGGTTTCAGTCGATGCGAAACAATCGAATGAAACCAGTCTCTGTCGGTTGCAGCCGCTATATGAATGTTTTCACTCATTCAGTGGGTTTGAGTGGTTTCAGTCGATGCGGGAGCACCGAATGAAACAAGTCTCTGTCCTTTATATGAATGTTCTCGGCATTGAGTGGTTTCACTTGATGCGATACAACCGACTGGAAAAAGTCTTTGTCGGTTTCTGCAGTTATATGGATGTTTTTATTAATTCATCGACTTTGTGTGACTTTATTTGCATACTCCTTCAGCCTTTTCGGGTATAAATGAACCGTGAATCAGCATGAAACATTCTTAAAGACAAATTTTAAGAATATAGCAGTGTGTCCGTGTGTCTGTTTCTATTGCATGCAAATCTGCAGTTTTGTTCCAATCTTGATGAAATTTTGCACACTTGACCTTCAAAGCAAGAGAAACGTCACTCCCTGCATCAAATTTAATTCGGTGCATGGCGGAGGGTACTTTACATACTAACTTCGACAAAAACCACAATTTGGCTGCGATCTTGATGAAATTTTGCACACTAGACCTTTAAAACAAGGCGAAGGTAACTGTGTACAATAAATTTCGTAGGTGCATGGCGGAGGGTACTTTACCTACTAACCTAAACAAATTCCGTTTGTATTCGAATTTTAATGATATATTTCACTCTTCACCTTCAAAGAAAGAGAATGGTCACCGTCTACATCTACTTTAGTTCGATGCATGAGAGAAGGTATTCCAGAATTCGACGCCAATATAGAGTTTATTCCGATCCTGATGAACTTTAGCACACTTGACTTTCAAAACAAGTGGCATCTAAGATTTTGTATGGTACATGGCGCAGGGATGGAATAAACCTCCACACCGTTTCACCGATAACCACAGAAATATCTGTGACAAGAGTGAATAATTATGAAACTTGAGATGAATGTTTTCATACACCGTTGACGAATACAGACGCGCTGAAGGAAATTTACAGCACTGATAATGTTGTATGTCTTCTCGTACTCCTTCAAATTAGATGGAATTAACAAAAATATTTTTATAAGAAACATTTTTATACAAAATACTTTAATAAACTTTTTTTTACAATATCTAATGTTTTAGTGATCTTCGAATTTGGATCTAGCAAATGTGCTCAAAGTTAAAATACTTAACTCTGTCCTACTAGTACCTTAGATATGTATGAACAATAAGCCGCAAACTGCACGTTTCTACCTGTTCCCACTTCGGAGATACAGTATGCGAGATTAAACTTGTAGCGATCATTTTGGAACACCCTGTAGTTTCGACGCTTCTTTATTGAGACAGTAAGTAACCGACAACAATCGGCGATGGCACGCCCTGCGACGCCGCCAGACAGTGTTGTGTGGAGTTTGGCGCGCGCCTGCTGGCGCTGTCAGCAGTGAAAACGCAAGCGAGGCAGCTCCCCCTCTCGAGTCCCCACTCCCCGCGAAAAACGTACTGCCTCTTTTCACTTTAAAAGAAAGAATGATAATTCAGTCAATGTACAAAACTGCAAAAGTGTCGCATGTTTTCATTCGGTTGTTCCCACAGACTACTTTCATTCGAAAAAAAAATAAAGTAAAACTACGACCGATTGACTCTTTCATTCGGTTGCTCCCACTGACTTGTTTCACTCAAAAGAACTAACGTACTGTGTCAATTTTTTCATTCGGTTGGCCCCATCGACTGATTTGACTCAAAAGAAAAGGAATGAGTGGTCCAACCGACTGCGTCGATTTTTCCATTCGGTTGATACCACCGACTGGTTTAACTCAAAAGAACGAATGAATAGTCCAACCGACTGAATCGGTTGTTTCATTCGGTTGGTCCCACCGACTGGTTTCACTCAGAAGAACGAATGAATAATTCAACCGATACGAGAAACTACAACCGAATGATCGATTTTTTCCCAACAACCGAATGAATCGATTGTTTTCATTCGATTGTTCCCATCACTAACGTTTAGCTATATGGAAACTTTGCTAAGACTGGGGCTGATCTTAAACACTTCGTAAATTGCATGAAAGTCATCTGGGATGACTCTGACAACACAAAACTGATACCTTTCTTACAAAGTTGTCTGAACGGTTTGTTAAATGCGTAATACAGTGGGAATGAACGTGGCGAAGTAGTTTACTTTTCCGAAGAGTAAATTTAGTTCTTTGATATTCATACGGACCTGTGGTTACCACCGTTGTTCGCATAATCCTGTGAGTACTTTTTACTTAATATATGGCCCAAGTACATGACACTTATTTCAAAAAAGAAACAAAAACCCTACATTTATCGAGGCACGGAGCATTTGCTTTAAGCTGCTCAAACGAAGTTAGTAGATTAAAGAGGTGTTGCAACAAGTTATCCAGATAATTAATATTTATGGGGATATATTCTATTATGTACTTCACGTTCCTCTCAGATACTATAGTAGCAAATGTGACAATAAATGGCAACCTATTGTGATGATAGTCGCACAAAAGCGTATTAATCACTTAAAACTGCTTTGAATACTCATCTACAGGAAATACGAAATGGTTGTCATCGAGATACACTGCCTTCTCCCATCCCACAGACAATTTAGCATAAAATTATTCTTTCCTATGGATTTTACAGTTACTGACATTTGACTGAGCATTAAAATAACAATAAATTTTAAGTGATCAATAAAAATTTCCAACTATGAGCAAGGGTGCAACCACGAAACTAGTAATGTAACAGCCGCACTTTGTGACCTACCGAGATGTGCATTTGATTGCTCATACAGGGCGAGACGCAATGGCCGAGGTTTACAAATCATAGGCATTTCTGACTGCTTAAGGATTCGTGGGTCCTGGAAAACAGTTTTATAGCCTTGTGTAGGTTCAAATTGCTTAGATGGTCCATAGAACATAACAGGTTTAGTGACTGAAATCTCAGAGAAAACTAGTTTTATCTTGTCCTGAATTTGAAAACGGAAAAGCGCAAGAGTATTCTTTCTTTCTTCTTTCTCTTCAGCCCTTTTCTCGCACAGACAGGGTCGGCTTTGTTATTGCAGATTTGGCATGTTAGAATTGAAGTGTGGCCGGATGCCCTTCCTGCCACCACCCCCTGCCCCCGGGAGGAAATGTGTATCCCAAATGTCTGTGTATAGTGTTATAAGTGTGAAAGTGTTATGAAATGTTTGCGAATCGTGTAACTGAGACGGGACTTGGGGATCAGCCCGGTATACACCCAGGCGGACGTGAAAACCCGCCTGAAAACCACATCCAGGCCGGCCGGCACTCCGACCTCCTTCGTTAATCCGCCGGGTGGATTCGAACCGGGGCCGGTACGCCTCCCCGTCTCGGAAAGCGGCGCATTGAACCACACTGCTAACCGAGCGGGTGGAAAAGCGCTAAAGTATATAAAGCATAAATATTAGTAGTGGCCCATGAACTGACTAACAGGAAGGTTTGTTGTATAGCTGGATTCGTGTGTGTAGCTTGAAGTATGAACTGTCCTGTAAGGACATCGATTGATCACTGTACCTCACCACATTGTAGTAAGCTGACCTAAGTTCGTCGCGGTGGAATGACCGCATGCGCTAAGGTGCCCTGCTACGGCGCGTGCGGTCGTTCCACGTCGGAGGTTCGAGTTCTCCCTCTGGCAAGGGTGTTTGTGTTGTTATCAGGATAAGTTAGTTTAAGTAGTTTGTCAGTTTGGGGACCGATGACCACTGTATTTAGGTCCCTTAACTTTACAAACATTTGAACATTTGACCTCAGTGCCGGAGAGCCGATGTGCTGGTATGTGTCTATAAGAAACAGAGATATTGGTACGCGCCGATGCCCAACCGGAAATCCCCTTAGCCCTAGTAACGTCCAGCTGCAACATAAGATTGAAACACGTCCACTGAATGTGTGGTCGTGTTCCATTTTTGAGTTATTCATTAACCTAAAGTGTTTCTGCAACATTGTCTATTTAGTATGTTAATTATTTTATTCTGTTGATTAATGATCAATGCCCCTTGTTTATATATGTTTACACCCGTGTGATTGAACCTGTGTGTGCATGTGAATGTGGAAGATTGTTTTTAATATTGACTGAAGCCCGCACAATGGCTTACAGCCGCCACCTCGCGCTTTAGGGCCTCGTTCACTTTAATTAAGAACGCATGGCTTCGTTTTTCGTCTACGCTGCCGTCTGCTGGGTGGCCAGAGACAAGCATACTTGGCAAGATGCCAAAGTGACCGTGTTCTTAGTGTGGTGCCAACCTAATCTTGGACGAAAGAGGTGACAAGATACCTCTCTGGGAGCCGCTGAAGAGGGTATTATCTTCCTCAGGTAGAGAGGTTTGGCAGACACTATGCTCTGAACGCGCTCGGTATGGGTTTTTAGCACGCTCTGCATCCGGTGTGTGGTGGGGAAGGCTTTAGCGTGGCCTTAGGGCTTCACTCTTACTGCGACCGTGGAAGTAAGTACTTTGTCGAATCATTCTGAGGGGATGGCATGCTGTTAGAACTTTGCTTTCTTTGTGATCAGGCAGTCTTCGATTATAAGCGATAGTTTTCTTGAGTAATTCTTTCGGTATGCAAGGCGAAGTGTTTCTTAATTTACAGAGCTCGAGTAATTCGATGTAAACTTAGTATTTGAATTTTCATTCTGGTGATGATTTTGTGTCCGGTTTTTCTCAAATTAGAATACTCGTGTGTGACCTTTAGCCTTTGTGTAAACTTAGTATGTTTACATTTTCTTGTTGTTTTTTAATTAACGTTTTCGCGTCGTGTCTGTATCTGCGAGTATGCTACATATTTTCTAGTTTGATTCCGTCTTTCCTGTCTTGTAAGACCGATTGCACCACGTGCTTTGGTAACGGCCATTATTTCGGCCTTCAGCCATGCTTTTATTAATACTAGCTCTCTTCTACATGAATTATCACGTGTGCTTTACGTAATTATTTTAAATTAATGTCTTTTGTAAATTCTATGTAGTTACTCATGGTCACACACCACATAGTACTTAAGAATAGTATGCCACTGCCTCCCCGAACATGAGTTGGTTTAGTGCATAGTGATTTTTAAATTTGTGCTTCAAGACATCCGCCAGCTCATCAAAAACGCCGCCGCCGCCGCTTCATTTGCCATGGCTATCAAGTGATCCTGTGTGAGTAAAGAATGAATGAATGTCCTTTCATGGGTTTGCAATTCTTCTTCCACGTTACTTTCATATTTATATAGGGCAATAACAATTTTATTATGGGCAGTTACTTTGTTTTAATTCACTATTGTACAAGGTGTGTACTTAATTTGGTCTTCTCAAATTTATATGCTTGCTCATTTTATTGATTAGTCGATGATTTAAAGTACTAAACCTCTGCTTTAAGATTTCATGCTCCCCGTTTCATGTTTAATTATCTATTCATTTATTTTTAATATTAATTTTGTGTTTGTTAAAACTTTGGTTGCTTCCTTAAGGAGTGAGCAGTTAGATAAATTTATGTTGCACAGGTACAGTGGCCACTCGTAAAGTAATTTTGAGCAGCAGTGAGCGTTTTAACTTGCATTTTCAGATCTCAACTGCCTGAGATCTTGCTTAAATAATTCAACAGGCTACTTTCAAGATGCTACAACCCATGAGATACTGCCCTGGGTAACTTTAGGGTAACGTGCAGAATGCTAATGGCCGACGTTCGGGTATGTCACACAGTGGTTCCAAATCCTAAAAAAGCTCGTCGAAAGTCGAAAACGCTATAAAATCCGCTGAAAATCTGGACTTGGCGGGTTTCGGGGTCGCTGATTATGAATTAGAAGTCAAAATTTTGAAAAACAAGATTTCGGATGAAATACAACGGAAAATCTCTTCAGAAAGTATTTGATTTCATTCCTGCTCACTTGGTGCCACCTCTTCTTGAATGCCGATACCAATTTAGCCATGGCATCTCTCAAACGTTTCGGCAAAATGTGTGGATGCTTTAATTTGTTTGACAACTCCATCCCAATAATGTCACTGACCACGTCGATATTCTCGTTGAATACCGATTTAACAAATACGAAAATTTCCTTTCTCATGTAAGAAATTTCCTCGGTATTATCCAGAGGTTGTGTAGAAAATGAAGGAATAATATTAACAGGAAAATTGTTTTACCAGTTTCCTATAAAAGTATTTCAGACGGTAAAATTACGAAAAACTACAAAGAGAGCACACATTATCGCATAAGAAATATAATGACACCGAAGTGGCAGCTAGTTGCGACTAATTTTTTATATGTTTTGAAGAAATGTCTAGGCAACAATTTCCATTCGGTATAAAAGCAGGAGTCGACAAGAGTTTTGACTTACTGCTTCTTCCAACAGGACTTCTCGGAACGCGACCAAGAAAAATACCACTACTATCATTAATTATTTACTATTTGATACATTTTAATAACAATTTCAAGCTACACGTTCAAATTGTACTTACTTTCTGGAGAACATTTCATTTTGCAGAATCCAAGTCTGTTAACTTTTCGCGATTGTACACACGTCTGAAATTTATGCTGCTTTCGACGCTCGACGAATAAACAGTGCGGCAAGCCCGATGCTCACACACGAAATGCGTTCCTGAACCAGGTAGGGACGATTCCCTTTTATTTACGGTCATAATACATACTAGGTGTACCACTACAACTATTCCAACCATTACAAGTCCCTAGAATACAACTTTTTATGTCCCACTTTTGGCCAGCATTTTGGGATTTGGGACCACTGTGCATCGGCACGGACAGACAGTCGCAATATGCCTTGTTTTGTGGCATGCAAAACAAACGTCGTGACGGAAAGGGCATCGATGCCGTTTGATACTGAGAGCCGCCCTCTTTGCCTGACGCCCAGTTGATTTTGAATTACTTCGACAGCGAACTAAGCAATTCGGTTTTTGTCAAAGCAAATCAAATGTTGGTAAACCACTACTGTGGTTATCGATTCCTAGACTTGCAAACTACTTTAACTAACTTTAACTAACATTTAAATAACTTAAACTGACAAGAGAACAACACACACACACACACACACACACACACACACACACACGAGGAAGGACTCTAACCTCCGATGGGGAGCAAACGCGCCTCCGCAGCAAGGAGCCTGTCTATTGCACAAACTAATGCATCCGTGTGGCCAGACTACCAGATGCACGCGTGCTCAGTAAAGGAGATTATTATGTTCATGTTGTCTGGAACTCAAAGTTGTAAATGCAACGACGACTTTTTAATAACAACTTCACAATCAGAAGAATTGTGAAACAGAGCTTGAGGTGACAGATACTTTATAAGCTTTGGAATTATTTGTATCACATTAATTACACATTACTGGAATCAGATGCCTTTATTGTCTCAGATGAACCTGATGTCACACGAATGTCTTGATCAGGTGCGACACATGTATTAACGTTAAAGAGTCAGCTTTCGATGCAGCACATTGTTGGAAAATCACACTTACTTCCCAAGTTTTGTAAGTCAGGCACCTATGATGCTCGATAACACAGACAGAATTAATCGACTGAGCAGCTTATAAATACGTGATTTAAGGGAAATAATTTTGGCTTGACCGCTATGGGAATTCAAATAATTCTATTGATACACTTGAAAATTGGTGTTGAACCTGAACTCGAACCCTTGTCTTCCGTTTCTCGCGAGCATTTTCATTAACTGCCTTGAAATCTAAAAACATTTCCTACCTTACCCAAATTCAGAAGTACTACTTAACCCTCTGAATTACCCCCTTTGCTCACAGCATAGTTACATGTGTTGAATGATGGTATGCATCCACAATGAAAATAGTTATTTGTGCCATGTCAAGCATATTTGCACAGTATAGTTACATTAACTTGCTTGGATGATCCCAAATGAGTATCTTCAATGCAGATTCATACCGTCATTCGAAGCATGGCGGGAACATGTATAGGCCACGAGGAAGAGGGGAATTTAATTATTTAATATCCAATTTGGCGTAAGTAGCACAATGTATATCGAGAGCTAGTGCAAGTGAGCATTCAAAATAATATGAAACATGAGACACAGTTCAAACAGGCGAAACAACATTAACGAAACAATTTAATCAATACAAGTATGAATCAAGACTAGTGTAATGCGCAGCAGTTGCAATGGAGATTACAAATCAAGAATGGGAAGCAAGGCAATTAAATATTAACTAAGCAGTGTAGCGTTGGCCGCGGTGTAGCGGCCGAGCGCATTGAGGCGCTATGCTACGATGCGCGAGGCCGTTCCCCGTCGGGGGGCTCGAATCCCCCCTAGGGCATGGATTTTTGTACCGTCTTTAGTATAAGGTAGTTCATAAGTTGTTTGTAAGTTTAGGGACTGATGACCCCGCAGTTAAGCCCCATAAGCTTTACACACATTTGAAAATTTGAAGTGTAGCGTTATGGAAGACTTCACGGCACACAAAAGAATCGATACATCTTGCATTAGAACATTGCATCAGTGGCAGCTACTCTCCATGGGGTGGCACTACGTAACACTCTTATCACTTGTAGTTTTGGCCCTCCTCCGATGTATGTAAGGCCGCAAATTTTCTTACCTTTAACGATGAATGGCGGAGGGCAAAGCGTGACTGCTCGCCGAAGGCCTGTACGGCATGTCTCCTACGGCAGACGAGTGAGGAGCTACCATTTGCGTCAGTTGAAAACAATGAGTGTTATCCGATGCGCAACTTGCACCAGCCTGCAGGGAACAATTGCCCTGTGTAAAGAGAATGGTGCGAAATGTGTGCAGTATGTTGTATTGTTTTGACAAGTGGTAGAATTAACGAAAATAAATAATACTGCGAAACGCATTTCTTCGTTTTTTGATCGTGTGGACAGGGAGAAGCAAGGGGTAGGAATGGGAACCACCCATGGCTTGTTGAAAGGAGGGAGATGGCTCATATCCATTGCCCCATATCATTGCCCAGTGTCTACTTCCCAGCGACACTTTCAATAGAAGTAGGCACTGTAGTGGGAATTAGCAGGTCCATGGTTTGGTACAGTTCTAAAATTATAAATGCACTGCTCCATTAATTATGAAGGAGGATCAGAGAGTGATCGCTCACGCTTTCACCAAAATTGAAAGTGATGGCGGAATAGCTGTTACTGTCAGTATAAATTCTAGAACAACTGCCTCTACCAACAATAACGCACTGGGTCCACCAAGGCAAGTGCAGGCTCACATGTGACAAGCGGTGCAATAATAATGGGCTGGTGAACCTCATTTGCGTGTGGTAGCTTGGACAGTGTACGGACTCTGGTCCTTTGTAACATGGCTGGACTTCTCCATACACAGGGGTGGACTAATACAGAACTGGTGAGCGCATCAACTGTGTTAACCAGCGTAAAGATTTTCTGCATATATGTTTTCAACGTACTGACCAAATGCTTAGCTTCTGTATTGGATGACGGGTAAACGGGGTGGTGGTCTGGTGCTTAATGCTGTTATGCCTACAACAGCCAGTTGTCTGCAACCATTGTAGAAGAAACCTCTTTCTATGGGAAAAAATAGTCGATGAAGTTCAGATCATAACTGCTGAGGATTTTGTAGGCACCTATACCACATACAAAAAATTTGATAAATTGTCGACAGCTGGTTCAAATTATACATATGTAAAATTATGTGTCTTGGACATGTGAGGTCATGGTGGGGTCATGCACACTTCACTGGAGATAACTGGTTATTCTCATAGACGTAATAGTTAAGGGCAGTGAATTCAATGACCAGGTCAATATATACGACGCCATGGTGTTTCTTTCATCGGGCAGCTTTCCCAATATTCGGTATGGAGCAGCTGCAATATGTGACGGCAGAATATAGGAAGAACCACTACCGTACAGTCTGCATCACCTGCGACTAAACGAATGACTCCATCGGTAACATTGAGACTATGGCAGAGAGGAAAGTATTTCACTATGGCTTTTCATCCTTAGACTAATATTCTAGCCAACTCCGCCGCGATGAGGACAACGACCTGCGAAGCAGTGGATCCTGTCCATCTGCATGTCATAGGTGTAGATACTAAGGACCAAGGACAGCCGCTGCAGTAATTTCTCCGGTATGTTGTTAAGTTTTAAATTAGGGTAAAACAACGACAATAGGGGGTTATAGTACGTAATAAAACGAAAATTGTTACCGTACAGGTATACATTGATCTTCGAGACGCCATATATGATTGATAGCTCCAATTTCCTTAGCTGGAACTAATTTGAGTGTTCTGAATTCAAGGTCTCAGACGCAGATGCGACAGGTTATTTCATGCCAAACTTATGACATAAGGTGGTACTTAGATCACAATCTAACGAATTCGTAGCATGTCTGAAATATTCGCTGGTATGGAACGTAGTCAAGCAATGAGCTGACCTGAAATATTTTTTTAATTTCTACAAGAGCCCTTTGACAATACTGTGACAAAACAATACTTAGTGCATTTTTCCTGCAACGCGATTCTTACATAGCCGTAAATTAGTAATGTTAGCAACATGATTTTGTGCAGGCGTGAGCCCATCTTTAATTAAGACGCCGAAATCCTTACTCTCGTTTTGAAGAAACTACATTTGTCGAGGCGACAATGTAGTTCTTGAGTTGGCAGCCGCTCAAACACTAGTACTAAGCTGTATAAATGCTGCCGCTGTAGAGCTACAGGAACTAACGAATAATACATATAAGCTGTTCTGAAAAATTACAGGAGCAGTAGCAAAACCGAAGCGCAATGTTTTACACCGGTACGTTTCGAGTAGCGTTATTAAACACTCGAAAAAAATTTGCTCAAAATATGAGTAACCAAATTAAATTTTTGAAGGTATTGCTCACCAGCCAAAACACTTAGCAGTTCCTCTGGGCGTGCGTTTGGGTATAAATAAATACAGGGTGTCCAGAAAAGGACTCCCTGATTTCAAAATTAAATATCTCGAAAACAAAGATCGATAGAGGAAAGCAGTAAACGGTATGTTTATTGTGAAAGCTGTAAGAAGTTTATAAGCAGTTTGAAATAATAGTTACAAAAGCTGCTAACAGATGACGCTGTTCGCTGTACAGCTCATATCAGCATACATAAGTGAAATAATCGTATGAAAACACTCTTTGCAGACAATCACATCACAATGTTTTCAAAATGTTCACCATTGGCACTACAGAGGTGGCGCAAACGAAGAATGAAATTCGCCATCACATTTCGTAGTGTCTCAACCGAAATGGATTCACATGCCACAGAGATCGCCGATTCTTCTCGTCCAGCGTGGCGGGATGCTTCTGGTAGACCATGTCTTACACTGTGCCCCACAAAAAAGTGGCAGGGAGTCAAATCCGCCGAATATGGCGGCCAATCCATGCCTGCTCCAGTAAATTTGGGATATTGCAAAGCGATGACTCAATTCCCGAAGTATTCCTCAAGAAAGCGAAACACTTGTTCGGTCCGATGTGGTCGGGCTCCATCTTGCATAAACCATTCAGTACCTGGTAGATCCTCTAACGCTTGCTGTGTGGCGACAAATTGTTCCAAAATTGCAACGTAACGTGCACCAGTGACCGTTTCTAGAATAAAAAAGGGCCAATAATGCCTCTGTTGCATACTGCAGCCCACACAGTAACTTTAGGAGAATACAGGGGTTTCGCTTCACACAAATATGGCTTCTCGGCACCCCAAAATCGCCAGTTCTGCTTATTCACGTATCCATTCAGGTGTAAACCAGATGCAGCCAATATCAAATCCTTCAATATCAATCATTGTGAGAATCTGATTAGCAAAGGCAACCCTTTGTTGCACAGCTCGTACGGGTATGGCCTGGTGCGTTTGAATTTTGAATGGAAACACGTGTAGGCTCTTTCTCAGTATTTTCTGCGTGCTGGAACGCTTCAAACCAGTCTCAGATGCAATTCTACGGACGGATGACATTGGATTTCGCTGAGTAATTCCAGAAACTGTGGCGATATTTTCAGACGTAACTGCGGTTTACTAGCGGCCAACATGCCCCACTAGATCATCAGTGACGCTGCCTGTTCGTTGAAATTTTACGAAGAGCTTACGAATGGTTTTCGCATCGGGTCCTTTTGGAACATTAAATCGTGCTTGAAAACTTGGCCTTGTTGCCGTAGGACTCTCTTCTAACCTGTGGTACTCTAGCACCAGAAAAACGCGTTGTTCAATGGAGTACATGGCTTTAATATCTTCCTTCGGTACGCTAACTTCCTTTCACGTTTCAATAGTGGAACTGATCGCTCTGGGCTTCGGATCACTATTTATACCAGGCATTACGTTTGGCGATTACAGCGCCATTTGTTATCAGCTTTTGTAACTATTATTTCAAACTGCTTATAAACTTCTTACAGCTTTCACAATAAACATACGGTTTACTGCATGCCTCTATCGATCTTTGTTTTCGAGATATTTAATTTTGAATTCAGGGAATCCTTTTCTGTACACCCTGTATCTCCTTGGGCATTAACGGTAGTGCTGGGGCTGAGCGGTAGGTTCCCAGCTTAATATCAGGATGAGGCGTGAAACCTGGTGGAACGCCAGAGGACGTTAGTAACACAGTATTAGAGTTTACAAGTTTATTCAACTGAATACAAGATTGCGTGGTGAAGGCGCTAGTTCTGCAGGAGCTTGATCACCAGGTGCCATCTCCTTCGTCCGCGTTAGCACGCCGTTTCGCCGCGTCTTATATGGGCCGGCTGTTGTACCGTTCGGATGGAGGTGCACGCTTCACGACGTCTGGATCTTGAAGCAGAAACTGCCAGAAGTCCTGTATCCCTCCTCTTGTCTATGCAGTTGTTTGTGGCTTCATGCTCGGAACTACTGGGGTCGGATGCAGTGGTGACAGATGACCTTTGGATACCGCTGGCAGGGTTAGCACCAGAGACCTAGCGCGACGGCGGGGTCATTGGCCTTTAGCTTTAGGAAATCAACCACTGAAGACTGAGCTGCCCTCAGGTAGCAAACATATTCAGTGTTGTGAAGACGGTGGACAGAGGTTCACCATCTCCTCGGTCAGTTCGATGCGTAGTAGTTATCCCCGGAATCCATTTCCTAGTTGCGGCTAGTGGCTACTATATCTGGTGTCATATAGAAGGCGCTTTCGTGCATAGAAGCGGAGCGATAGGGGTAGCGAGGAGGGGAGGAGCTACGGCCGAGCGCCAACAGTGGGCTTGCGGGAGAAACACTGCGTAACTCGCGGCCAAACCACACGCCTACAGAATGAACATTATTGGCTGTCATTGGGGCAATGGAGGGAGATGCGCAGAACGGTTGAAAACTGGGCCACCTTCGTACGTGACGCCGACTATAGTCTGTACTGATTTATCTGAGATATGAGCAGAATGCCGAGCGGGAGTATCCGAGCGGTCTGGAGCGCTACGTTGCGGATCGCGCGGCGTCCCGCGTCGGAGGTTCGAATCCTCCCTCGGGCATGGATGTTTAATTCGTCTTTAGTATAAGTTAGTTCATAAGTAGTTTGTAAGTTTAGGTACTGATGACCCCACAGTTAAGTCCTATAAGCTTTACAAACATTTGAACTTTTCATAAGCAGAATACATAGATTAAATCATTGGCTCGACGACTACTCTCCTGAGCATCTTCGATTCCAAAGACGAAGTGACTTCACTTCTGAAATCGGGAGTATATTTACAGAAATTCCCTGAAGCTGTGAAGTATGGGACGGTTCGTAATGACCGAATGTGTCCTACTTGTGAGTGAAGCGTTCATTCTATGAGCCCTTTAACCGCTTACAGATCCTCGGCCTTATTCACTCTTGTGACAGAAAAATGTTCAAATCTTTGTTAAGCTTACGGGACTTAACTACGGGGTCATCAGTCCCTAAAATTACAAACTACTTATGAACTATCTTATACTAAAGACGGCACAAATATCCATGACCGAGGGGGGATTCGAACCCCCGACCGTAGTGGCCGTGCAGACCGTGACTGAAGCGCCTCAGTCTCCTCGGCCACCGCGGCCGGCTTGTGACAGAGTTACGTGTAGTTATGAAATGTTTACAAGCTTAAGAAGATAGCTTCTCTCTCTGGTGGTCGCCGTCGCAGTCAACAGACTGCTGACAGCCTATCAATTCGCCGTCGCAGCGTCTGATGTCGTTACGAACGACTGGCGTCGCATTTACGACTGAGCCGATAACCTGTTTCCGCCTTGCTTGGCTGGCGATTGATTGAGCAATATAAGATTTTAACAAGTTTCTCCAACACAAATTTGGGCTGTAACAGAATACTTACTGTCACTACAGACCGTAATTAATTCATTGGCTTTTTTATTTAAACCATAGGCGTTGCAGTTGACTAGACTGGTCAGAGGAGAAAACACCCATATTCTGCAGTCTGTCTACTTTTTTCTTAATACGTTCAATCATGGCTAACGGTGTCGGACATGCTCCAAATTGCCGCGGAGGGGGGGGGGGGGGGATGGGGAGCATTTCTAGGAAGTACTTGCTACGTCGGGGAATTTCATGTTGCAGTGCGCAGCAGGTGTGTTTCTTCCAACTGATAATGCGATATCTCTCCAACTGCCAGCGCCTCTTTCCCTGAGCTTTCTGCTGATAAAAACAATGCAGTTCTCTAAGAAATGTGGGAATAGTTTTCAACGGTTTTCAGGACGCTGTCAACATCGCACCTCTTTTTGAGACGTTTTCAAGATCATTTGCTGTATCAGATGAATGTGGTCCTTTTCGTTTGCATATAGAACTGTTAGATTTGAAGCGGAATGATCGATGGAAAGGCAACTTGTGTTACGTTAACTGTTCAGGTGTTCTATGAATCATTTCCTCGAGAAAAGTTTGCACGTATACATACTGAGGCTGCTATATTTATAACTTTATATGGCTCAAATTATACGTATAAAAGACTTTTTTTCAATAATGAAAGTAATGAATGAAGTACTGCTGAGAGCCGGCACTGGATCCGGGACTGGATATTCGATCGGGCCCCATCTCCAATTAACCAAATCTAATTTTACTGTTATTTTTAAGAAGGTCTCACATGTTTTAAACGTCACATTCGGTGAAAATTGGTGTACATGTGGTGTAGATATAGAGTAAAATATAATTTCTTATTAAACAGAAAAGATGCATTCACAAATGCAATTTATACTACGCTAATATGCGTTGCACGAAATATTGCCGGCAGAAATCCAGCAAATGGTTGTTTATGGCGCAGTTGATTGAATTACTCCGTTAGGTAAATATGCGCATTTGTATTATCGATCCAGTATTAATAGCACTAACTCAGACTTATTGTCGGATGCAATAATATTCTGTATTACAGAGCCTGTAAATATTCGAGGAAATTATTGAAATGGTGACGTCATTGAATTTAATTTATAAAGTGGAACCCGCCGAAGAAAGCGCGCAATATTTCGGCTCAGGTTTTTAATTTCATACAGAGGTGTATCAGAATAAATGCTCCTAATTTTCTTTTACCATAAAGATACGAATATAAGCATCACTTATCAATAATACTGTATCTGCAAATGCTTGATTTTCTATACAAAAGCAATTTTAATCATTCAGACTTGTTTCAACTCTTCCTCTTCCGATAGAAACTATGAACTACAGAAGGCGCTGAAGGACAGACTTGGTAGTTACAGAACTTACACGGCAAGTTAAATTTCCTGTTAGCAGCTGGGGGTCTAGATAATTTTTTTACGAGCATACTTTCAGCATTCAAACATCTGACTTCCATACATATTTGTATTTAGAATTACAGTATCTAGCGTTGGCTACAAATTAAAATATCTTTTGTAGATGTATTTACAATTTTCAGTGTATTTACGAATAATTATGTCGTAGAAAGAAGACAGTTGGTACCACACTTCCGTGATTTCCCATGCTAATTAACATGATGTTCAGAATTTCATACTTGTTGTACAATGGAGTACTTTAAGCACTCTTTTGTTTTACATTATAGAGCCTCTTTCATAACATTATAAGTTCAAGACGATACATTTATGGGCGTTGTTTTATTAAGGAAAAGTTGAACTGACGTGTTTTATGGCACACTTTAGATTTGCTTATGATTTTTTGCAAACGTTTCGGATAAAAATAATGGGAATAAAAAGTTATGGGCGATACGATTCCGACTCTACTATTGTGATAATATCTATGCACCCAACACGTAATATTCTTTCTGACCGTATTAACAAACAGCCAAATTTATTTAATATTTGAATTTAGATTTGACAAAAATACTCTTTTTTGAACTTTTACTTCTTTAAACTATTACTTTAATATCTCTCCCACATTTTCATTATATTTTTCCGTTGAAATATCATCACTTGTCTTGCCTTGGTAGTTTGCTCAAAGTTTACTTTCTTTTTCTGTACTGGTTACGAATGACTATAGCCTGGAAGGAAAGTAGCGTACATTCGGCATTTGGCGAGTGACTACAGTCTTGATGGAACATTTAGTAGAGTACGTTTGGCGTTCTGAAATCTGTCACGTGACATCCCTTTCCCGAAACTCTCTTTTGCATACACCATCTTGCTCTCTGTATTTAATGGTTTTGCTTATTATAACTCAAGTGTTCTCATTAAAAAACAATAGCGCACTGAAAATTATCAAACACTTCGTTCTTAGGACAATTAATTATAATCTAATTTCTAAAAATGCCTTGTAGGCAGTTAACACCTGCCATTGATGGTACGAGAATTACGGATTACTCTCGCAGCTGTTCTCCGTAGCGTAATGGATGTACGAATTAGTTTTAATGTACGGTCATGTTAGACGGTGGTTGGGAACTTGCTAGGACAGGATGCCTGAGCGCGCTGGGTCAGAGGGTTGCCGGCATGGAAAATCGACGCCCTCTGTAACTACAAAACTGAATCAACTACGAAACTATCAAAATAGAACAAAACAAACAAACGTCCACAAAGCACTGATCAAACCGAAGAAACAGTGAAAGAGAAAAAGGAAGATGGTTCAACGTCATCTGTAATAAAAAACTGAGCAAAATTCTCAACGAACAACCCAGAACGAACATGAATAAACGTCCGCAAAGCATCGATCTCCCTGAAGAAAAACTGGGGAAATACTGTTACAATGAGTGTTGTAAATGACGTAATGATAGTAGTAACTTTTTATAGAAATTATGTACCAGAATTATATAAAAAATAAACAAGATAATTAAAGTGTACGTGCATATGCTACAGAAGGCCATTGTTTAATTCGTTGTTACGAAATAGAACAAACGCGCATTTTAGAGGGAGCATTCTTACATATGCACAGCTCGAAATATTGCTGGACATAGCTCTATTTAATTAAGTGCCCGAAACTCTTTTAGGAAAAAAGGCGAAAAAAACTTTTGGTAATGGCGGGTTTCGAACCATCAACCATTTGCATTACAATTACAATATTACATGCTGCCCACTACGCTACGGTGAACAATTTCGAAACTGTTCCTTAATTCTCTTACTATTTATGGCAGTTGCTAACAGCTAAAATGACATTTTAGACACTATATTATAGTTTAAAGCACAAAGAACGAAATGCTTTCCTTAATTCTTCAGTGCGTCATTGCTTTGAAATGACAACGCGTAAGTTACAATGAGAAAATCATCAGGAAGCAAGATGGAGTATGCCAGAAGAGTTCTGGGCAAGGAATATCACGTGACATTTCCTCTCGCCTAGATTACGTAAAATCAAGAGACGGTGTCAAATCGCCGTTAGTTTTTCAAATATCTCTGTAACGGTGTGAGATACGAAAACAACATAAAAAAGGGGTAGAGAATTTTCTCCTCTACTAATTCGGTCATTAAATTTTCGTGTCGAACGAACGATTACATTACAAACTGCGGTTTTTAGTGATACTAACGTATTTGTTGCTGGAAAAAATTGAAAAAGGGAGGTTCTGGTCTTTCACGGTCAACTATTATGTCTGTAGAATTTGGTGCCGACAGGTTGAACGGTTCGACCTAAAACGTGGGAAAACGCTACGGACAGACAAACAGACGGACAGGCATACAGACAACGTCAAATCGCCGTTACTTTTGGAAATATCTCAGAAACGATGCAAGATATGAAAAAAAAGACACAGCAGAACAAAGTTGTAGAGACTTTTCGCCCCTACAAATATGTTTATTCAATTTTCGTATTAGATATACAGTTAAGGCGTTATTTTCATTTAAATTTCGAGCTGTCAAAAGCGATCGTAAAGGCCCAATCTTAGTGTTACTACCGTAACCTAAAGTAGGCCACAATGTGATATATCAGAAAACTCGGAATATTTTCAATTAAACACCTCCTGAAACATTATATTACGAGCTAAATAATTTATGGAAATAAGAAAATAGTAGTAAAGCCATATCTGAAATTCCACACTGTGGCTTTGAAAGCACTAACACACCAATCGGTTGAACTACTGTGAAAACTGAAAAAACTAGAGTTCTCTCTCTTGACTTGCTGTTACTAAACGAATTACGCAAGCCGTGGACTTCAGACAGTATTTTGAGCTGCAATGCAGCAACAACGTTACTTACCCGAAGCTATGGCATGGATAGACATAGGAAGGTTGGAAGCGAGGCACAGAGGGAGGTGTCTGTAGCTATTGGAGTGTCCAAAAGTGTAACTTCCAGGACCTGGACGTTATTTCAGATAACAGGAGCCTTTAAAGGAAGCAAGACCGAGATAATCCATGAGTAACACCCGTAAGAGATGACCGTTATCTCCGGTAAACAGTCCGTCGAGACTGGAGGATGAATGCAACTCAGCTTCAACGTACCCTCCAGTCAGCAAGAGGACGCGCAATATCAACCAACCCTCCGAAATCGCCTTCGGGAATGTGGCCTCTACGCACGGCGGACGATGGTGTGTGTCCTACTAGAACAACTCGACCGTTTAGCCCGCAGAAACTGGGCGGAGGAACATCACGATTGGAGTTGTAAGGAATGGCGCCGGCTTCTGATCACAGATGAGTTAATATTTTGTGTTCAGCTGGATAATCGTCGTTTCCTCATCTGGAGAGAATGTGGAACTCGGACCAATCCTGATTATGTACAGGGCACATCACCACATCATGTTGGTGGACGAATGGCGTGGACAGGCGGACGCACGGACCTCTGTGCCGTTCAGAATGGCCCTTTGACTTTCGTTATGCCCTACGCTGGTGCCATATGAGATGAGTTCCTTCCGGTAGACGATAACGCTCATCCCCACAGAGCTGCACTGGTGTAGTAATGGAAGGGCAGCTTGTTCACCGGAATTAAACCCGATTGAGCATGTCTGGGATGCACTTGGCAGAATCATTGCAGATTGAACAGCACCTCCCATAATGGTTGCAAAAAATGTTAAAATGTTTGTAAATCTATCGGGTCATCAGTCTGTAGCTTACAAATTACTTAAACTAAGATAAACTAACCTAAGGACAACACACACACCCATGCTCCAAGGAGGGCTCGAAACTTCGACGGCGAGCAACCGCGCCCTCCGCAGTGAGGTGCCATAGACGGCTCGGTCACTCCACCACGGCAAAATGGTTGCAGAGTCGTATATTGCACTCACGGAAGAATGCCCAAATATTCCTCAAGATCTGATTGATGACCTCATACTGTCCATACCACGCAGATGTGAAACTGTACTGGCCGCCAGAGGTGGTCACACACCATATTAGAAGGCAACGAGAATGACTTTTTCACTATTATGGTAGACCTATGGTGCCTCGCTCTGCGAAAACCCATGTATACCTAAAGTAAAGTGTTGAGACAGCAAAATGTCGTACTGCATCAGACAAAAATTATAATTGTAACCAATATCTTAATATACGTTACTATATAATAGTGTGTGATATCTAACCGGATCACCGAAGTGATTTGAGCAGTGTATATCAATTAAGTTTACGTAATCTGTATGACGCCTCTTTGCTACAGAACCAGAAAATTCTCACAATATAGGAATCATACCATTCTGTCACATAGCAGAAGGAAGGAGGATTAGTGTTTAATGCCGCATCGACAGCATGGTCATTAGAGGTGGACTTCACGCGACGCGCGGGAGATGCCGGCTGGTTCGAGGCGCCATGTCAGGGACTACGAGGCCACTTCCGCTTCTCTCGGGAATGTGTGTGTGTGTTCAAAATGTTCAAATGTTTGTAAAGTCTATGGGACTTAACTACGGGGTTATCAGTCCCTAAACTTACAAACTACTTATGAACTAACTAAGACTAAGGACGGCACAAATATCCATGCCCGAGGGGGGATTCGAACCCCCGACCGCAGGGCCGTGCAGACCGTGACTGAAGCGCCTCAGTCCCCTCGGCCACCGCGGCCGGCGTGTGTGTGTTGTCCTTGGTTTAGTTTAAGCAGTTAGTCAGCTGATCACCATAGATTTATAAATATTTGAACATTTGGATCTCATCCAAGGATTGTTTGTATAAAGAAGAATAATGAAATCGACCGGTACTTTCAAAGGAACCATTCCGGTATTTGTCTCGAGTGATTTAGGGAATTCACGGAAAACGTAAATCTGGATGGCCAGAGGTGTATGTGAACTAGCGTCCTCCCAAATGCGAGGTCAGCGAGTTACCACTGCGTCACCTCGCTCGGTCTCTATGTGTTTCAACTAATGTCCAAGGATGAGAGGGGGAAACTACTGTCTCGACTATGTTTTATACGGTGCACGGCCATATGTAAGAACCACGCAGTCTGACAAGACGTAAATCACTATCTCAGCAATCCTGAGCTGATAAACACAACTGTCTGCACTCATATTCAAATAGGACGTTTCCCTTTTTCAATAACCACCAAATGTTTCGAAACAGTAGAAATATTACGGACAAACATCCACGTTTACTTAAAAAAATTTAGTTAAAAACTTTAAAAAAATTTCATTGATATGATGTCTGTTCATAAGGAAATTTCCGGAAGTAAAGACACCAATGGTAGACATCAATGGCCCTAAATTTAAGAGTTCCAAATAATCTAACATCTCGACGGTTAGAGGACATTGAAATAAATTCAATCGTACGTATTTTCAACTGCAGCAGGTGAATTATTTCTACGCCCATAGCAGATAAGTCTACCGAGTTTTCCTTCAATCATTGTTTAAATTGCTTATCATGGCGACTAATCTTGAGCCTTGATGCAACGACGTGAGTTCGGTGACTGTAGTAGATATGAAACAACAAACACGTGGAAAGGTCTACTAAGATCTGAGGGTGGGCATAATCTATGTAGTACTTTACACATTTTAGTATTAAAATACAGTGAGGGTTAGTTCAGGGTTAGCGTAATTTATTTGACATGTCTTGCAGTGAAGACCATAACGACTTAAATAGCCTTCGAACACTCGTTTGCCTTCTCCAAGTAAGCGAATGACAGGAAGGGAGAAGCAGAAACAGCAGCTGCCAATTTCTCATGGTTTTATAGAAGCTGTAATAATTCCCGCTGTCCTCGCAGTGGTTTCTACTGTGGCTGGCGCAATTCCCACTGCGCTCCTTGTTTTCATTTCTGTGGCAGCTATTGCCACAACATGAGAAAACATGGAATACAAACTTGGCTTGGAGGACTTGCATGGTGAAAAAGTTCTCGTCGCCCACTTTATTATTGTACTCTGAAAAGATGGAAACCACTTTATGAGTGCTTGCAACGGCTGTAACAGAGAGACAGGCAGAAATTTAACAAGCTATCCCAATGGTTAATGTCAGTCGAGTTCAGTAAAATGAGCCTATAACCAAAACAGGTCCAGAGCGTTGCAGAGTCGGCATAAGGAACTTTACGGCCTCTTTAATCTGAAGTAAGTCTAGGCCGAAAACTCTGCTGTGCAATGGCGTGAAACGAAAGGCTTCAGAATGCAGCAGTGAAATCTAGACGTATGAGGTGTCTCATATCACTCCAACTGGACACTCCCCAAACAATTATATTGTCTCCACCAGCTTGGACAGTCCCCAGCTAACATAGGTTACCTCATGTCTCCATAGCCGTACATGCCCATCTGCTCGATACAATCGGGAACTACAGTCGTCAGGCAACGCAACATGTTTTTAGTCATCAATAGTCTATAGTGGGTGTTGACGGGCCCTGGCGAGGTGTAAAGGCTTGTGTTGCGCAGTCAGCGATGATACACGAGTGGGTCTTCATCTTTGAAAGCTCATATCGACAGTGTTTAGTCGAGTTTCCCATGTTGACACTTGTTGACAGCCCAGTACTGAAATCCACAAAAAAATGTTTTTATAGTCTATGGGACTTAACTACGGGGTCATCAGTCCCTAAACTTACAAACTACTTATGAACTACTTACGAACTAGGACGGCACAAATATCCATGCCCGAGGGGGGATTCGAACCCCCCCCCCACCGTAGTGGCCGTGCTGACCGTGACTGGAGCGCCTCAGTCACCTCGGCCACCGCGGCCGGCACTGAAATCCACAGCAATTTGTCATGTTGGACTATTCTCTTCAGTCGTCGTTGGTGCCGTTTTTGCAGGATCTTCATGAAGCCGCAGCGATGTCGGAGACTTGACGTTTTATCGGATTCTCGATATTCACGGCGCACTCTTGAAACGGCCGTACGCCGCGCGGGAGCTACGGTGCACTGTAAGGCGGAGTCCACGAGTGCTCCTCGTCAGGGGTCGAGATCTCCCTCGAGCATGTGTGCGTGTGTTGTCCTTCGCATAAGTTAAAGTAGTTTGTAGGTCTATAGACTGGTGACCACTCCTGTTTGTTCTCATAGCTTAACAAACATTTTAACGTATGAATGGTCGTGCGGGAAAATCCCCACGTCGTAGCTACCTCGGGGATGCCGCGTCCCATCTCTCGTGCGCCGAATATAACAGCACTTCCAAACCTACTTAATCGTGGAAACCTGCCATTGTAGCAACAGTAGCCGATCTAACGCTTTTTGCATAAAACAAATCTGGATATTTGGCTGCGTTATTTTTAAACACTTAGCAAAGGAATTGCCGACGTTTCGACCAATGTGCAGTGGTTCTATTCAGGGCGGTTAACTGTTGGATGCTGCTGAATGTACGAGGCGCGTCCAGAAAGTACGTTCCGTTTGGTTATATAAAACGAACGGGTACAAATACAGAAAAAATATTGATTGTACAAAAATCTACAACTGTTAAACTACTTTTCTACATAGCTTCCGAAATTTTGTAGGCAATTGTCATAGCATGGCACAAGGTTTTGTGTGCCTTTTTCATAGAATGTTGCCGCCTGTGTATTCAACCATGTGGTAACATGTTCTTTCAACTCGTCATCATCGTTGAAGTGTTGTCCACCAAGGACAGATTTTAAGTGTAAGAAGAGGATTACTGTCTAGATTTTTTTTTCACGTTAATGCCTGACCTCACACACAGAATGTGACCAAACAATTCTTACGGAAATTTCAATGGAACCTGTTTGATCATCCTCCATACAGCTCGGACCTCTCTCCTAGCGACTTTCATCTCTTCTTACGCCTAAAATCTGTCCTTGGTGGTCAACACTTCAACGATGATAAAGAGCTGTTACCACGTGGTTCAATACACAGGCGGCAACCTTCTGTGAAGGATGTATGCAAAAACTTGTGGCACGCTATGACAAGTGCCTACCAAATTTCGGCAGTTATGTGGGAAAGAAGTAGCTTAAGAGTTGTAGAATTTTGTGGAATAAAAATTTCTTCTGTATCTGTGTACAATTTCATTTTACTACCAAACGGAACTTACTTTCTGGACGCGCCTCGTATACCATAATATACTTTGAATTTTTCTGGTTTTCTGATACCGTCGTCATACCTCAAAGATGGTGGTTGGTTGGCAATAGCTTATCAGTAGGCTCTTACGTTTGCTACCCTGGTAAGTGATTGGTTGGCAAAATTTTGTATCAGATTGGAAGGCAACGGCCAATGAGGAACTAGCACCCAGGGGGTGGTGTTTCCTGAGGCGAACGGGCAGGCAGTGCGTCAATTCTACTGTAACCGCTGATTATATTGCAACAACGCAAAATAAGAAAAGCCATCAAAATAATTAAACGACCTAATAACATGAATAGGATGGATGACTAGAAGTTACCTTCAACGTGGCTGCCAGCAATTCCTACCCAGCGGACCGCGTGTGTGCGCCAGTCAGCAGTACAACTTGACCGGTATAAACGGCGGCCACAGTAGAACTGACGCGTGACCTGAAAGTTCGCAGCAGGAAACACCATCCTCTGGTGCTAGTTGCTTATCAGGGTAGCAAACGTAAGAGCCTACTGATACGCCACTGACAACCAATCACCATCTTCTAGCTATGACGTCAGTATCAATGTAGACAAGTGTAATGTGCTGCGAATACACAGAAAGAAAGATCCTTTATCTTTTAGCTACACTATAGCAGGTCAGCAACTGGAAGCAGTTAATTCCATAAATTATCTGGGAGTAGTCATTAGGGGGGATTTAAAATGGATGACCATATAAAATCAATCGTCGGTAAATCAGATGCCAGACTTAGATTCATTGGGAGAATTCTAAGGAAATGCAGTCCGAAAACAAAGGAAGTAGGTTACAGTATACTTGTTCGCCCACAGCTTGAATACTGCTCACCGGTGTGGGATCCGTACCAGGTGGGATTGATAGAGGAAGTGGAGAAGATCCAACGGAGAGCAGCGCGCTTCGTTGCAGGATCATTTGGTAATCGTGAAAGCGTTACGGAGATGATCGCTAACCTCCAGTGGGAGACTCTGCAGGAGAGACACTCTGTCGCTCGGTACGGGCTTTTTTCGAAGTTTCGAGAACTTACCTTTACTGAGCAGTCTAACAGTATATTGCTCCCTCCTACGTATATCTCGCGAAGAGATCGTGAGGATAAAATCAGAGAGATTAGAGCCAACACAGAGGCATACCGACAATCCTTCTCTCCGCGAACAATACGTGACTGGAATAGGAGGGAAAATCGATAGTGGTACTCAAGGTACCCTCCGCCACACACCGTCGGGTGGCTTGCGGAGTATGGTTGTAGATGTAGATGTAATCGGAAAAAATTCTCATTGGAAAAGGGTATACATTCAGCAGCATCTAACAGTTAACCGGCCTGAAGAGGACCATTGCACAGTGGTCGAAACGTCGGTAATTCCTTTGCTAAGTGTTTAAAAAATAACACGGCCTAGTACCCAGAATTGATTTATTCAAAACGACACTGGCCTTGGAAGCCTACGAATTTAGATCTAAAACTTGCTTGAGACACCTTGAAGAAACTGCTGCGCGGCACAAAAAACCGGTATTCCTCAAAAGAAAAGGTACATATTATTGTACAAGATGGTCCGTCTACAGAATGCAACGTAAAGGTCTAACCAGAAAGAAAAGCCCCACAGGTTCGCACCGTAATAATATGAAGCCAACTCCAACTCCTTGGATACTACAACTGTGAGGAACGTTTAGATAGCTACCAATTCTTGAAGAACGTATAAGAATTATATTTGGGTAACGAGACGAAGAGAACTGATGGAATGTGATGGTATGCAACGTCAATGAACGTATCGAGAAATCGGCTCTCTTTTAAGGAGTACCAACATTTAGTACAGCTGAATTTGTTCAGTTTTCCATTTTTTATTATTTCTACCTATCAACAAATGTGAGAAAGATAACAATGGTAAGGTCCCTCATATCCAAAACATTTAAGTGAAGAAAGTTTGTTCTATAACTAGTATTTGTATGATGTACACTGGTCAATACAATTAGGGGATGAGTTGGGACATCTAGGTTCTGAAGTATTGTCATCAGCAGAATAACTTAAAATGGAGTGGAGACAACAACATCACGGCAACCGAGATAGCGGTAATAACATAGTTGCTGCAGAGGGAGTTGGTGTTGACTTGTGTTTATCAAACGAATTACACAAGCAGCTGGGTTCAGACAGTGTAGTGAGCAGGTAGTGCAATGCAACAACATGACATACCAGAAGCTATGTCATAGAGAGACATGGCAACGTTGGAAGCTGGATAGACACAGACGGAGTTGACCGCAACTATTGGAGCGCCCCAAAGTGCAATTTACAGGCCCTGGACGCAATTTCAGCGAACAGGAACCTTTAAAAGACGGCAATGCCAAGATCGTCCAAGGGGAAAATCAGATAGGGATGACCATTATCTCCGGTTAACAGCCCGTCGAGACAGAATGCTGAATGCAACTCAGATGCTACGCACCCTCGAGGCATAAACAGGACGCGCAATATCAGCACAAACATTCCGAAATCGTCTTCGGGGAATGTGGCCTCTATGCAGGGAGTCCTATGGTGTGTCCCATTAAAACCACGACACCGTTTAGGCCACAGAAATTTGTCGGAGGACGTGAAACTCTGAAAAATCCCGCTTATAGTGTGGGCAGGAGTCAGTATTGGCGGAAGTACGAATCTCTATGTCATTTAGTATGGTGCTTTGACTGCTCACAGGTATAGAAACGAAATCATTTGACCTTTTGTTAGCCCCAAAACTGGTGCCATAGGAGATGAGTTCCTTCTTGTCGACAATAATGCTCGTCCTCACAGAGCTGCACTGATGGACAACATGCTTGAGTCTGAGGAAACTGAACGAATGGATTGGCCAGCTTGTTCACTAGACTTAAACCCGATTGAGCATGTCTGGGATGCATTTAGAAAACAAATTGCATCGTCCAGACAACGGCTGCAGAGCTGGATGTTGCACTCATGGAACAATAGCCAAATATCCCTCAAAAGCTGATTGATAACCTAGTACTATCCATACCACGTTGCCACGCAGGTATGCAACTGTACTGGCCGAGCGAGGTGATCACACACCATATTAGAAGGCAACGAGAATGACTTTTATCACTATTTTTGTAGCCACATGGTACCTCGCTATAAGTAAACGCCATGTAAACCTCAAGTAAAGAATTGAGACAGCAAAATATTCTATTGTATCACACACAAATGTCAGTTGTAACCAATATCGGAATAAAATACGTTACGAGATGTTTGTATTTTATGACTTCTCACCTGATTCCTATTTTTTTTTTGAATAGTGTATATAATGGTCCGCAGTTTACAAAATTGTTTTGTACATTTCACATTTGTGGCTAATATTGGGGATAACACACAAATATACTGAAGGTGTGTAAGTAATGATCTGATTTGTGAGGTAGATGATCGACGTATATGTTATAGCAATTTCTGTGAAAGTTATATAGTATTTGCAAGCGATATATGATTCTCCTTCGAGTGTGCTGCCTCAGAAGACCAGACGGTTGGTGGTTGTGGTGCAGGTGGTGCGCATGCTGGTGCTGGTGGTGTCGATCTTCGCGAGCTGCTGGCTGCCGTACCACGCCTATTTCGTGTACGCCTACCACGACCCCGCCATGGCGTCCAGCTCCTACGTGCAGCACCTCTACCTCGCCTTCTACTGGCTCGCCATGGCCAATGCTGGCGTCAATCCTGCCATCTATTACTGGATGAACAACAGGTCTGTACGCTTTACTTGCCTCAACACTACTATAAAAGCAGTAGGGTGTGTATAAAAGGAACTGGCCTTCAGTACGGTTAAGTACCTGAGTGTAAAACACAAATAAAACTAAAAAGAAAACATTCCAACGACCTGTTATCTGTGAATAAGAAATTTTTATGTAAGTACCAAGAGATATTTGCTGAATTTATTTAGACTACTGGCCATTAAAATTGCTACAGCAAGAAGAAATGCAGATGATAAACGAGTCTTCATTGGACAAATATATTATACTAGAACTGACATGTGATTACGTTATCACGCAGTTTGGGTGCATAGATCCTGAGAAATCAGTACCCAGAACAACCACCTCTCTTCGTATTAACGGCCTTGATACGCCTGGGCATTGAGTCAAACAGAGTTTGGGTGGCGTGTACAGGTACAGATGCCAATGCAGCTTCAACACGATACCACAGTTCATCAACAGTAGTGACTGGCGTATTGTGACGAGCCAATTGCTCGCCCGCTATTAACCAGACTTTTTCAATTGGTGAGATATCTGGAGAATGTGCTGGCCAGGACAGCAGTCGTACATTTACCGTATCCAGGAAGGCTCTTACAGGACCTGCAACATGCGGTCGTGCATTACCCTTCTGAAATGTAGGGTTTCGCAGGGCACGAATGAAGGGTAGAACCACGGGTCGTAACACATCTGAAATATAACGGCCACTGTTCAAAGTGCTGTCGATGCGAACAAGAGGTGACCGAGACGTGTAACCAATGGCACCCCGTACCATCACGCTGGGTGATACGCCAGTATGGCGATGACGAATACACGCTTCCAATGTGCGTTCACCGCGATGTCACCAAACATGGATGCGACCATAATGATGCTGTAAACAGAATCTGGATTCATCCAAAATATGACGTTTTTCCATTCGTGCACCATGGTTCGTCGTTGCGTACACGATCACAGGCGCTCCTGTGTGTGATGCAGCGTCAAGGGTAACCGCAACCATGGTATCCGAGCTGATACTCCATGCTGCTGCTAACGTCGTCGAACTGTTAGTGCAGATGGTTGTTGTCTTGCAAACGTCCCCATTTATTGACTTAGGGATCGAGACGAGGCTGCACGATCCGTTACAGCCATGCGGATAAGATGCATGTCATCTCGACTGCTAGTGATACGAGGCCGTTGGGATCCAGCACGGCGTACCGTATTGCCCTCCTGAACCCACGGATTCCTTATTCTGCTAACAGTCATTGGATCGCGACCAACGAGAGCAGCGATGTTGCGATACGGTAAACCGCAATCACGATAGGCTACAGTCCGACCTTTATCTAAGTCGGAAACGTGATGGTACGCATTTATCCTCCTTACACGTGGCATCACAACAACGTTTCACCAGGCAACGCCTGTCAACTGCTGTTTGTGTGTGAGAAATCGGTTGGAAACTTTCCTCACGTCAGCACGTTGTAGGTATCGCCACCGGCGCCAACTTTGTGTGAATGCTCTCAAAAGCTAATCATTTGCATATCACAGCATCTTCTTCCTGTCGGTTAAATTTCGCGTCTGTAGTACGTCATCTTCGTGGTGTAGCAATTTTAATGGCCAGGAGTCTAATAGATAATGTTTCAGAAGCCTCACATTGAATTTAACTATGAGAGAATACTACCATCCAAAATACAGTTGCAATTCACAGTATATTCTCTTGTTTAATTACATTCGTAAGAAGTATATACTATGGTGTGAAAAACTTAAGGAGGTAAATAACTTTCGTACGGTGTGTCAGTGCCGCATATCGATCGATAGGACGTGGGCCATACGTAGGAAGAGCAGTGACAGTATAGGACAGTAGGGAGCAGAATGAAAGACACAATTACAAGAAAGGAAATAACACTTTTATTTGAATACAATAAATGACGTTTTATGATTCTTCACATGACGTTACAAGAGGTGGAACCTACTTCTTGAAGTTGTGTGTAATCGCAATGAACGGCAGTACATGCTTTGCACCGTGCTATTATGCATACTGCAAAACTAGTAAAATGTTATATTGCTAGGGCTTCAATTTCCTGAAATGCTGAATATTCGTTGTTGCTCGTGGATGCGTTACAACACATCTGCTGTAGGAATTTCACAGCTTTCCTGTTTTTCCTGTGATTATCTGTATACCAGCGCCTCTCAGAGTCTGACACGTGGCGTCTGTTATTTGCCATAGTACAGCGAGGGAAGTTAATCATAAGGAGGCCATTTAGCGTCTCTCTCGCTGTCGCTGAAGTCTTTCATCCTTCTTTCTTACAGTACCCCCCTTGATTAGTTGCTTCTCTGACAAGGATTTTATGAAGTCTTCTGCAAGTTACTTTACGTTCCACTTCCTCACAGAACATCTTCAAGGCGATAACTTCGCTTGCTTGACCGCACAAAGTGCTCCCAATATTTTGTTCAGGGTCCCTTATATATTTGAAAAGTTTCAAAAATTGAAAAGCTCCAGGTCTTCCACAGTTTATTGAATAATTAAATTGCAGACAAAGCTTCCATAGGTTCGAAACCCAATGCTTGAGTACTTGAGCTAACATGAGGACCGTCATATTTTGCTTTGTTTTATCCTCTGTTCTTAATTTTAGTATCAGGACAGTAAGATACCCGACGCGTCTAATCCAATATCTCTAACTACTTAAGGAGGTATTCGCGTTCCTTAAGGTTCTGTTAAATGACAAATTTCTCCGTGTGACACATCCTTTTGCACGAATCGTACCACTGAGTAAGTTTCCTATCTAGAGGATTGGGGACGAATATTGAATTGGACATGCGGGAGAAGGACATTGCGGAATTCTTTTCGTCTGGTGCATCTGTTGATCTCTGGTAAGGGAGACAGAGCCAGCAGCGGCACTACACCAAACATAGCCCTGGGCGTCACACACAAATCTCTACACCCTGAACGTCAGTGCTTCGGCATTGTAGTGTCCCCCAGAATGGGACAGGCCAATCAGTATGGAGCTGAATTCTTGGCAAGAACTCGGAACATTTAAATTGGACATGATGTTCAAGAGGTTCCCATTATTTATCAGAAATATAAAAAAGGTATTGACAGTACATTGTTTTGTGTCCCAGCCTCGTCGCCGCTTTTGTGTCTCGTTTCCGTCGTAGGTGTCGGTGGCCGAGTGGAATGAGACCGACACAGGAATAAAGATGGCACGCTGGTGCACGTACGGAGGGGAGCAGCCAGAAACTAGAAACACTAGAGTAAATTAGAACGAGATATATATTGCACAGAATTTATACAATACTTAACTTTTACAAAGTTCATTGCTGCAGAAAGCTGATACATAGTTGAGCTAGAGGTCTGCCTAGTGCCTATCCGATAGCCAAGTCTTCACTGGTGCCTATCTGATTACGAAGGTCCTAACTGGTTGCTATCTCAGTCCCAAGTGAACGATGTCGTTCAGTGGTGGCCACGAGCGGAGTTGTAACAGAGGGCGCTCGTGGCTGTCGTCGTAAGAACGCCGCGCCGTGCGTGCATGGCGGCGCGCGGCGAAAGTAGGTGGCGCGCACTTTGTACTTGTGCGACACCACACATTGTAACTCACAACTACAGATTTATCCCTTCAGTGAGAGAGAACGTATCAAAAGCACAATTAGATTTTTATAAAACATATAATTTACTGCAATCGTACAAAATAAATACACTGAAGAGCCAAAGAAACTGGAGGGAACTGACGCAGCGAATCCTGAATGGCTCTATAAATCCGTAAGAGTTCGAAGGGTGGAGGTCTCTTCTGGACAGCACGTGCCTAGTAATCCCAGATATGCTCAATAATGATAATTTCTGTGCAGATTGGTGCCCAGCGGAGGTGTTTAAACTGAGAATATAGTTCCCGGAGCCCCTCTGTAGCAATAATAGCCGTGTGGCTCGTCACAGTATGCTTCTGGAACTGTCCACGTCCGTCGGAATGGATGCAGGTGACTAGCCAGACGGCGAACGTATGGATCACCTGTCAGAGTCGTATCTAGACAATCAAAAGTTCCATATCACTCCAACTGCACACGTCCCTCTCCATTACAGAGCCTACGCAAGTTTAGACAATCTCCTGCTGACGTGCAGACTCCATGGATTCATGAGATTGTCTCCATATCCGTACACATCCAGCAGGTCGATACAATGGGAAACGACAGTCGTCAGACCAGGCATAATTTTTCAGTCATCAACAGTCCAATAGCCGGCCGCGGTGGCCGAGGAGACTAAGGCGCTCCAGTCACGGTCTGCACGGCCACTACGGTCGGGGGTTCTAATCCCCCCTCGGGCATGGATATTTGTGCCGTCCTTAGTTGTAAGTAGTTCATAAGTAGTTTGTAAGTTTAGGGACTGATGACCCCGTAGTTAAGTCCCATAGACTCTACAAACATTTGAACATTTGAACAGTCCAATATCGGTGTTGACGGGACCAGGCGAGACGCAAAGCATTGTGTCGTGCTATCCCGTTTTCTCAGGATCTTTACCCGGCCGTAGCGATGTCAAGAGATTTAATATTTTATCAGATTCCCGAAATTCACGTTGCGCTTGTGAAATGGTTGTACGGGAAAATCCCCACCTCATCACTACCTCGGAGATGATGTGTCCAATCACTCGTGATCCGACTGTAACACACCGCTCGAACTCACTTAAATCCTTATAAATAGCAGCAGCAGACACGTGTTGTCTTACACAGACGTCCCCGACGGTAACACCGTAGTAGTGGAATGACAGTGATACGAAGCCAAACTGATGACATTACGAGGGTATAATATTACACAAGTGTGGTACGAGGCCAGACTGCTGAGTCATCAAAAGAATCAATTAGCGGGGGTACGAAGCCAGACTGATTACATAACCCATATTACCCAAGTGTGGAAGGCCACCAAACTGCTGAGTCATCAAAAAAATCTGTTGACAGTGGTACTGGCCCAGACCGATGATGTAACCCATATTACAGAAGTGTGGTGGGGGGAGGGGCAAGCAATCAGAGCATGACTCATTAAAAAAGTAATTGATGTCGGTATGAAGCCAAACTTATTACGTAACCCATATTACACAACAGACTGTTGAGACATCAAAAAAAAAAAAAAAATGGGACTATTGACGGGTGTTCAGATTCAAAATGCTAAATGTTTATAATAAAATGCTAATATTTCTCAGATCACAGAAATTATTGTTTATAAGAAATTGCTAAAAAATTCCCCAACTCGCATAATGTTTATAACAGTTCCCCTAACAGTGCTGTAAGTTTTGAGACTATGTGGTACACGCAATGTGCGAAATCCGACGGCCCTCTTCCGTAGAAATTCTTCGAAATTACACCCGTCAATACAGCAGCCACGGAACCGAGGTAGTACTTTAATTGCCCGATAGCTCAGGTACAACAGATTTTCAGTTTTGTAGAGCAAGATCGACCAACCCTTTACCCAAAATATAGACAAAAATTCATATTCCAAGTTCCATTCTCGTTATTTCTTTTTTTTATTTCACTAAACCGAACTTGGATTTATTTTTTTTTAATTGCAAGTACCTGTCTACCGCATACGAAGATGCGTGGGATACTAACCTATACCCTGCAACACCTGATCGTTAAAAGAAAATTTTTTAGCCAGCACCGCAAATGTTCAAATGTTCAAATGTTTGTTAAGCTTAAGGGACTTAACTACGGGGTCATCAGTCTCTAAACTTACAAACTACTTATGAACTACCTACAACTAAGGACGGCACAAATATCCATGCCCGAGGGGGGATTCGAACCCCCGACCGTAGTGACCGTGCAAACCGTGACTGAAGCGCCTCAGTCTCCTCGGCCACCGCGGCCGGCCAGCACCGCAAAACACCATCAAACCTCACATATTTCGAAGTCCTGTGTCAAAGTACAGACGATGATAGATGGTCCATCCTAATAATAATAGTAGACAATGCTTAAACACAACGAAGTTTAGTACACTCCCAAGAGGCCGTCTGCACAATCATTCTCTCTGAATAGTGTTACACAAACAAAAACATTTAAAGCAGCTACTTAAAGACGAAAGTAGCGAGCCTTAGGCCTCACAAACGACAGCACACAGTGCGAGAAAAACATCAGATATACAGACATCCAACATGATGTGTCTACAGTACGACTGAAAACGTGCAACTTATTGATCGCAAACGCTTCTAATGCACCCCAACGAGAGGCACTCAATCATCACAAGGCAGGAAACGCGATAGATACGCATACATCGATCATAATATTTCTACACATTACCATGCCAACGCAATGCACCAATCAACTAACACTTAAGACCGCAAACGTCCTATTCGACAGAGGACTTCACTAGATTCGGACACACCAGTCAAGTTTCGGTGTTCTTATTAACCCAGCAAACAATTTCCAAAAAACAACACGACTGCTCTCTAAGGAATTAGCCGAGGCCATATGGATGGGACTGATACACAGTACAGCGCTACACTTTGTAAATATTGGCCGGCCGCGGTGGCCGAGGGGACTGAGGCGCTTCAGTCACGGTCTGCACGGCCACTACGGTCGGGGGTTCGAATCCCCCCTCGGGCATGGATATTTGTGTCGTCCTAGTTCGTAAGTAGTTCATAAGTAGTTTGTAAGTTTAGGGACTGATGACCCCGTAGTTAAGTCCCATAGACTATACAAATAGTTGAACATTTTTGTAAATATTGGCTATCCACGTTTCCGATCTAGTCAGTAAGTGTATACTGGTGCCTCCAGCCCGGTATTGCCAAACGAAGAGGTAAAAGTATCACGCAAACGCCGGTTATAAAATCGATAAGGTAACTAACGGTAATTTTATTGACGTCAGAACTCGTGACTCGACATATATATATATATATATATATATATATATATATATATATATATATATATATATATATATAATAGGGTGTTTCGCTAAGTGTGTTTGCCTCTGTAACTTATAAAATAATAGGTGACGGGAAATTTTAATGCGGTAGGTCAACACAAGACGTGTTACACTTTCTGCGGAGCTATGAACATAGTTTATTGTATCAGCACAAAGATGTAATTTTTTAAATGGAACAATAGTTTTTTCTATCGTACATTGGATTCGTTGAAATCAGCTGCGTCAAAATGAATTTAATCTACATTCCTATCACTGTTAGTTTGGGAGCTACAACCCTTCAAAGTTTCAGGGTCAGATACCACAAGCGCTGCGCATAATACAATGCGCCTTCTAAATGTGGTGCGGCCGAGTTGTAACGTCGTCGCTGTCACGGAGCGAGAATCCTACCGCATTAAAATTTCCCGTCACCTATTATTTTATAATTTACAGAGGCAAACACACTTAGCGAAACACACACACACATATATATATATATATATATATATATATATATATATATATATATATATATATATATATATAAAGAACTCGTTATTCGTTAGAGCGATCTTGTAATGTCAAACAGTAATGTCAGTCAGTATTGAACCTACACATTTGTTATTAGAAAAAGTAAGTTGATGATTAAGTTCTAGAACAATACACAATTATTTTTTTTACTTTTTATTGCATGTTAATTTGTACTGAAATAGTTTTTTAAGTCGGTATTTTTGGTTAAAATTTTTGTTTATTCTTGATGACGACATTCTTCTGAGTAATCCCTGATCGGAGATCCGAATGGAAGACTTTTTTACCTCCGGAAAATTTTCCCCTAGAAGACGCCATCATCACGTATTCATACAATAGAGCTGCATGTCATAGGGAAAATTAAAGACTGTAGTTTCCCCTTGCTTTCAGCCGTTCGTAGTAATTGCATGGCAAAGCCATGTTAGCTGATGTTACAAAGCCATCTCAGTCAATCATCCAGACTGTTGCCCCTGTAACTACTGAAAAGGCTGCTGCCCCTCTTCAGGAATAACACGTTTGCCTTGCCTCTCCACAGATACTCCTCCACTGTGGTTGCACTTCCAGTACCGCCTCGGCAATGTCTGTCGTTCATGAGCGTAAACTGATGAAGATAAGGTAACAAAATCTTCCACCCGGAATTTTCCTGGCGTGATATGCAAAACTGACTGATAACCTAAACGTGGAAAGCCGGAGGTGGATTTGAAGCACCGTCCTCCCGAGTGCAAATCCCTTGTACTAACCTTTTATTTTAAAAAACACAATGTTACGGATTATTGTAAGAAATTTACTAATTTCTTGTCTTTCAATACACTTCCTCCAAAATCCTAAAAATCTTTCTTTGATATAGAAAAGTATTTTGAGAATGATTTCTGTACTCGCGAAGTACAAGACACATAAAACAAGAAAAAGGAAATGAAAATACAGGTGAACATTTGTTTTCATAAACATTAAAAATTACAAAGCAACACCTAAAGTTTTTATTATATAAGATCGATTTCGGCTACGCCAGGCCAGTTGTACATTTCAATGGTGGCGATCATAGTAACACTTTGTTAGCTGTTCACTGAATTGTTTGTGAAAACAAGATGAATGTCACACCACCTTAGATAGGATATCCCAGAATGAGAATAACCAAGTAATCATACAGCAGAACGAGTCACGTTATGGGCAACAATGTCGACAGTTAAGAGGATTCTGTTCCTCCAGCTAAAACGTTGTACTGTAATGCCTACGGGCTCTTTTTAACATTAGTGAGTCGGTGTCCCGTACCTAAGTGCAGATAGCTTCCTATTTCATTTTGTGTAACCTAAATGTGCTTCGTTGTCTATTCATTAAGAACCTGACACGAAGATCTTTTATTCCTAGACATCAGTTTCTTAATTAAATGTGATCTATTATATGATACATATTTAAAATTATACTCAATATTTCCCCTGTTAAAATTCCCGTATACTGATGGTAGGCAGTGTACATAATGAAAGCAAAAATTACATATGCCATTGAAACAGGCGATAAACATCAGAATATAAACGTAGAGAATACTTAAAATTACAAGTATCTACTAATGTTAAATCCGCATGTTGCGTTGTTCAGACGTTATGTATTCGTTCTTCTCATGTGCAAGTCACCCGACGGTGGCGTGATTTGGGCCGAAATCGAACATCTATAATAAAATTTTTGTTGCAGCTGTGTAACTTCAATACGCACTTTTTAACTCATCTAAAAGTTGTCACAAAATGTTAGTTAAGAATGTTCATGCCGCCTTGCAGTGGCGAGGCGCTCTAAGGCGCCTAGCTGCGGGGAGCGCGGTTGCTCACCGTCGGAGTTTCGAGTCCTCCCTCGGGAATATGTGTGTGTGTGTGTGTGTGTGTGTGTTGTCCTTAGCATAAGTTAGTTTCAGTACGTTTAAGTAGTTTCTAAACCTGGAGACTGATAACTGCAGCAGGTAAGTCCCTTATATTTACAAAAATTCGAACAACTCTCATAACGTTACCCTAGTGCAGTGTTTTTCATCCTTTCTGAGTGTGAGACCTCCGTTTCAAATAAAAAAATTCTGTCGACCCTCTCCCCTCAATCCGCCCTCAGCGGAGATTATTGCTTATACTTTATTAAGTAATGCTACAGCTTTTGATTTTATCCATTAGAAAATGGGATTTTTGAAATCTGTAAATTGCTTTCATTGCTTGGCATGGCATTATTAATTTGATTTTATCCATTAGGAAATGGGTTTTCTGAAAGCCTGCGACTGTGGGATAAATGGATTTGTTTATAAATAACAATACTCCTACCAGTCACGATTTTTTATTCATTTAGCACGACGCGTTTCGATAAATAATTCCTATCTTGAAGTGCGTTTTTTCTGCTGTTTCATATAATTTATGATGCTTTGAGTATGTCAGTGCCTGCTTCATTCTCCTGTCGTTGCTGTAATAGATAAATACGCCCGATTTTACTTTTTGGTTATCTTCATATGGAGTTAATGGCGGAATTTTTTTGAAAAACTTTTTACTTACAGTTTTCGTCTGGTCTATCTGTGGCAGCTCTCACACATGTCAAACAACACACAATATTTTTGCACACAATTACATCAGTTGTCACAAAAACAAACATACATATAAATAAACAGTTACAGAGATGTTCTAAGCTTAAGTTTACCAAAGATACATTTTTACAGAGTATGCTACAAAGGAATCCTTAGCTGGATTTTATGAAACAATATTTCCATAGAGTATGCTGCGTTTTTATAGAGGATATTTTACTTTTGTTCATTGTTCTAATTTATGCATACTTACAATGGTGTTACATTTACACTTATTAACATTTTTATTTGAGTATTCTATCGAAAGTTCGGAAAAAAATTACTGACTCACTTTCCACTTTTTCATTTAATATTTTGTCTTCATATTTTCTATAATGTGAATACACTTCCACTTCTTCGTATAGGTCCATTTTATGTCCTTTGGCTAGTGGACAGCTTTTCAACTTTTTGCCATTATCAAGCGCGTCTACGATGTTTTGACGTGACTGTGACTGGCGTGACTGTTGTAAAAACTGCAGTGAAATAATCACGTATTTCGCAGTTGTATACGTTTTTACCTGTCATAACGTAACAAGCTGCATAAAACCTGACACCTAAAAACTTATACAACTGCGAAATACGTGATTATTTCACTGCAGTTTTTACAACAGTCACGGCAGATGTTAGTAACTAACGTCAAAACATCTTAGACGCGCATGATAATGGCAAAAAGCTGAAACAGCTGTGCATTATTTAATAAAGTATAAGCAGTGATCTGGAACTTTCATTACAATGTCCTTTTACGACATTTGTCACACTGCACGCCCAACAATCAGCAAGTTAATAACTATTTGTGTGAACTCAAAGACAGAAAATTTTATATTTTCTCCTGATAATAATATTTCTCCTAAAAAAGTACATTATTCTACATTATATGACGAATTTTAGCGTATTTTCCAGAATAGGACACATTATTTTGATTTTACATTAATTTAGACAGAAAATGCATGTTGCATGACGAGTGCTTCGAGTTCCAGGTAACATTCGGAAGCGAATTCTCGTAGTCTCATTATATAGGCAATTTCTAAAGAAGGTTAGGTTTTTTTTTTTCCCTCAGAATTATTTATTGCCTCTCGTTAATATAGCTATTAATTGGTTCCTGAATGCAATTTTCAGAGTTTTTGTTTATTCATCTTTAACCTGGCCTAATTATTGTAAAAATGTCTGTTCTATTAAAAATCAGAATTGATGAGAACATGATTAGAGTATAAATGTAGTTAAGTTTTCTTAGGCTATTTTGGTATTGCGAAACCCTTAGAACCCAGACATGCACTGGCCTGATTGTTTTATGGTGCAAGTATTTCCTTCTTTTACAGCGACTCCCCCCTGGGGGTCGGCACTCACAGGTTGAAAACCGCTGCGGCCCAGTGTATCAATGTCAGTTTAAAGTCCTAAAATAATTTCCATATAAACTGTGCACAACCATAAAAGATTGTGGGGAGAGCGAAGAGAAGATACCACAGATTTTTATCGACTTTAAAGTGAATTTATTCGTGTCATCTCACATCGTAGGTAATGTTTGGTTGCACGTTTTTCAGAAATTCACGAAAATCGACGCAGTCTTGAAGGTATCAGTGTTATACCCTCTGTGTGCAGGTTCAGGATGTACTTCCAGCGCGTGCTGTGCCGGATATTCTGCTGCCTCGCGATGCGCAAGCAGCGGGACGCCATGCTGGGGCTGTCCTACTTCCGGAACCAAGCCCGCTGCAACTCCGAGAGCGTCAGGGCCAGGCTCAGGGCAAGTGAGTAACCTGTACTTCTCTTACGAACGCCTCATTCAGTTACTCCACACTCTTTCTAGACTGAAAATTGCACTCTGCAGCGAGTTTTGCGCTAATATGAAACTTCCTGGCAGATTAAAATTGTGTGCCGAAACCGGAGTCCAACCTGGAACCTTTGTCTTTCGCGGCCAAGCGCTCTACGTCTGAGTTATACCGACACGACTCACAATCAGTCTTATTGAATCCATCATTGCTGGTGGAAATGGGACAGCGGCTGATCAAGAGTATGAAGGAAGTGAGATACCAACAGCCGTATGTATACCAAAATATTTATTGTACCACAACCAGTTTCGGCATTCCACTATGCCATCTTCAGGTCCCTGTGTATTAAACAAACCTAATGAAGTGACTAAGGCAAAAACATTAAAAAATAAAAAAAAACAAAGAATATACGGAAAATATGTAAAATAAAAATGTATAGAAACTAAAATAGTTCACAGAAATCTTCCCACTAAATATCACAAAAGAGGACGAGTAAAGGTAACAGGTATGGAAAAGTGTACTATGAACATAATAACATAATTAGCAAGTGCATGGTGCATATTCCGCCTCACAGAAATGTAGTAATGAACTACTTATAGAAGCAATGTACTGTTCTAAAGACAACGAAAGCCAAAAATGTGTAATTGAAACACAGGGCAAAAATGACACAAGTGACCCTAAAATTACAATCATGTATAGAAATATACCTGGTCTGTGCAAATACTAAAAGCAAAACGTTGGTATTATAATCATAGTCACCAACTAAAATTGTGATTACGAGTAACGGCTACCATATAAGGTGTAAATGTACAAAAACATATGGGAGGACAAATAATACTGTCATCACAATAACCGTGATAAGGTAAAAGACCACGTCATAAACTTACTCGTTCACTATCATTCCCTTTGTCAGCTTGGGGATTGCAAATGTCGCTATTATACGATTATTTATTATTATTAAAATAAATAAATTAAGTAAATGAATGTTAATGTTGATTACGTTTGTACATATTCTTTATGTGACAATGAATAGTGGTTTCATTCCTATATTGTATTTTCAGTGTGCTTCCATAAAATACTTTTTTGTTTTTTATATTTTAATGTTTGTGCCTTAGTCACTTGATTAGGTTTCTTTAATACACAGGGAACTGAAGTTGGCACAGTGGAATGCCGAAACTGGTTGTGATACAATAAATATTTTATTATACATACGGCTGTTGGCATCTCACTTCCTTCATACGACTCACAATCCGTCCTCACAACTTTAATTCTGCCAGTACCTCGCCTCCTACATTTTGCCCGCGAAAAGCAAAGGTCCCAGGTACGAGTCCCGGTTCCGGCACAAAATTTTAATCTGCCGGAAGGTTTTAATGTATGCATCCTGTTAGGAGACTTATTGTATATTGACGCCTCCCTCAAGAAATTTATCATATTACACTGAGAGTTTTATTTAAATATATGAGAGAAAAGTATAGTGTATGGAATATGAATAATATAGAATATTCATATTTTTCACTATAAATAAAAACAAATTTTCTGTATGTAAGCGTGAGCTAATATTTATTATAAATAAAAAATTAACTATTTAACCTAATTACAGTAAAACCTGACTATTTCTCACTTCTTTAATCGAAGCTACTGCTGTGAATACACTCCAAAAACCAATTAAAAGTTCACTATTTCGAAACAGCACAATCGTCTCCAGTGTGACGCTACCTTTGCTGCCTCGGACCACGTTCAAAATGAGTTGCAATGGTTTTAAATGTACCATACTGGTTGCACCGTGTCACGCAACACGCCTAAGCGGTGCGATGACGTGTAATGATATATCTCCAAAAGAAAAATCCTAGGGCTTTAAAACAGGCAATATGGCTGGCTATCTAATCCAATCAACACGACCTATCCACTGATCAAGGTACACTTTGTTGAGATATTCCCCAATACCATCGGCTGAAACCAGTTCCTCACAGCTAATTGAAGTGGGATGTCTTCTCCGAGTTGTCCAAGATTCAGCAGTCTGTAGGAACTACAAATACAGCTGACAAGTTAATCTGAGATGAAAAGAAACTGGTCTTCTTCAAAGCCGCACCATACGTTAACACTCCAGTGAGCTACCATGAGATGTGGTTGTAATTATTGAGGATTTCCAGGAATCAAGTAATGTATGTCTATCGGCAGTGGAGTCACTGGCGAAACAGTATTCATCTCCCCATAAAATCTGCCGAATTAAATACCGATTGGTTAACAGCCCGTCGAGACGGAAAGCTGAATACAACTCAGCTACCCTCCAGGTAGTAAACAGTCCAAAATCACATTCGGGAATGTATCAACAACACAAAGTGGCCTATGGTGTTTGTGGCATTAAAACCATACCATTTAGCCCACAGAAACTATGCGTAGGAACATCAGGATTAGAGTCGTAACAAATGGGTAACGAATGGGGCCGGGATCTGTTCACAGATGACTCAAGATTTTGTGTTCATCCGTACAAACGTCGTTCCCTCATCTGGAGGGAAAGTGAAACTAGGAAAAATCCTACTTATTTTCAGGAAACATCACAATATCATGGTGCTGGACGAATGGAGTGTGCAGGAGTCAATACCGACGGACGTACAGCCCTCTTTGTTGTTCAGAATGGCACTTCGATTGCTCAGAGGTACAGAGACGAGATACTTGGACCTTTGTTGTGCTCTACGCTGGTACCATAGGAGATGGGTTCCTTCTGGTGGAGGATAACTCTCTTCCTCGCAGAGCTGCACTGGTGGGTAGTATGCTTGAAGCTGAGCGAATTGAACAAATGGAGTAGCTAGCTTGTTCAGCGAAGTTAAACCCGATTGAGGATGTCTGAGATGCACTTGGTAGATGCATTGCAGCCAGACCAGCACCTCCCACAACGATTGCAGGGATGGATATTGCACTAATGGAAGAATGGCCAAATATTTCTCGAGAGCTGAATGATAACCTCATACTGTCCATACCACGTAGGTGTTAAACTTTACTGGCTATCCGAGGTGATCACACACCATATCAGAGGGCAACGAGAATGACTTTTTCGCTATTATGGTATCCACACGTTGCCTCGCTCTAAGTATACGTCATCTAGCGTTGAGGCAGCAAAATATCGTACTATATAACAGACGAATTACAACTGTAACCAATATTTGAATAAAATATGTTACCATGTATATCATTGATAAAAGGGTCCGCTTCAGCTGGTTACTTAAAAGCCCTTTTATTAATGATGCATCATCTCAGCTGTGAATGTCCGTCAACAGAGGTTTATTATGTATGATATCTGATGTGGTCCCCTAATAGTTATGAGCAGTGTATTAAGTGTCCATATCATAATCCATTCAATTCTTGATTGTAACGTTACTGATCAAAAATTAAAAAATGCCGGGACTCTTCAACAGTACGCTAAATCAGGTACCTATCTCTATGCTTGGTCAACCCGAAGAATGAACCATAAAGTCTATATATAATCTCTTTGGTACACCACGTAATACATGGCATAACTATTACGCTAAGTCCGCGGCGGAGTGGACTGAGGCGCTAGGCTCCGATGCACGAGAACATTTCCCGTCGGGGGTTCGAATCCCCCCGTCGGGCATGGATGTTTCGTGCTGTCTTTAGTATAAGGTAGTTTATAAGTAGTTTGTAAGTTTAGGGACTCAAATGTTTGTATAGTTTATGGGATTTAACTACGGGGTCATCAGTCCCTAAACATACACACTACTTATGAACTAGCTAACACAAATATCCATGCCCGAGGGGGGATTCGATCCCCCGACCCTAGTGGCCGTGCAGACCGTGACTGTCGCGCCGCAGTCCCCTCGGCCACCGTGGCCGGCGTTTAGGGACTGATGACCCCCATAAGCTTAACAAATATTTGAACATTTATTACACCAGGGAAAATAAGCCACTGACACTGGTCTACTTTGCTTGAGGTCTTGGGGTCAGAGGTGTCCACCCCCTCCTTCACCCCCTGCCCTTGGCCAATGACTCCCCCCCCCCCCCCCGCAACTGCGACCAAAACATTCCCAACATTCCCGACACCCGAGATATTAGGTCTCCTGGATTTCTAGTTTATTTCCTACAGAAATGGTTTTTCCATTTAATATGAGGCGCGTCCAGAAAGTAAGTTCCGTTTGGTAATAAAATGAAATTGTACACAGATAAAGAAGAAATTTTTATTGCACAAAATTCTAAAACTCCTAAACTACTTTTCCACATAATTGCCGAAATTTTTCAGGCATTTGTCATAGCGTGGCACCAGGTTTTGTATACCTTTTTCATAGAAATCTGCCGCCTGTGTCTTCAACCAGTTGGAAACAGTTTCTTTCAGCTTGTCGTCCATAGCGAGAGCACTAATTCTAAACCTACGGTTTTCCTGGATCTTGTCATCAATCGAGTGAACCAGTCCTTCTGTAACCAAAGGTTGGACGCCCACTTCGTTCTTCATCGTGCACATCACTAAGCCCGCCATTGAACTGTCGGGCCGATCTTCTCACCATCGAATCATTCATCGCATTCGGTCCGTAAACGTCGCAAATTTGCCGATAAATTTCACTCGGTTGCACTTTCCTCGCATTCAGAAACCGAATCACCGACCTAATTTCACAGGCGGCGGGATTTTCAATCATCGCCGACATTTCAAACAAGCACAACAAAGCGTACGTAACTGACAGCGATCTCCAAATGGCGCACGTTCTTCTCCTTGATACACATTGTCTACAGCGCATGTGCGGAACTGCAATCGCAGCGCTTCAGCGGAGATAAATTGAAACGGAACTTACTTTCCGGACGCGCCTCGTATTAAAATTAAATATGATTAGGTAGTACTGCTGTGAAGCAGGTTAGGTCGCAAATTCTTTGTTATTGGTCACACTTCATGTACAGCGTGCTCTCAAAAATGACGCGTTTCGGAATTACCATCATCAGATTAGCATCTTCAAACATAAAAAAAAAATTTCTCACATGATAGAAAAAGTAGTAAGTTACAATTCATATTGAAAATTATGATTTACGTCATGTTATACCTCTTCCGTGCCATGTGCACACGTGAACAGATGGAAGATGTTCTTCAATATACATACAAAAGCAGACTACAAGTTTTAACACATATGAATACTGTCCAGGTAGACATTTCTTGCCACCAGGTGGCATTACAATGTGTATAGTGGCGCCATATCACATAAGGTATGCGTATTAATTACATAGGTCAGCTGTGCAATTGTTGTACAAAGTATAAAATATATATATATTTTTTAAAAAGAACAATTATACATAGGCTTTTAAAAAACAAAATTATCATTGACTGTTAAAGCTGTTAAACATTTTTGTTGTAAATCATGGCAGGCTATGTAGTCAAAGTTAAAACAACATAAGCAAAATAAAATTAATAAAAAAGTGACAGAAAATAATATTACATTTAAAATGAGATAGACAGCTCAACAAATCCAAAACATTGTCAGAGGTATTTTAAAATATGATTAGCATTCCTTATGACAGTTGGCTGTAGCCATAGTTAGAACAAATAGTCGTAAAATTAACATAAGGCACTTTACATCAGATAAGGAGGTGTAAATACATTTGTAAAAGCAGTAGCATTCATCATAGATATAGGGAATAAGCGGGCTGGGCACTGTTCATAATAAATCCCGAAAAATTTCAAAGAACCATTTCCTGTGAGAACGGATTTGTTCGTTCAGAATTCCATCTGGGTTTTCGTTACAGCATTTGTAAATTTCAATATCTTCCAGAATGTCTAGGTCTAAACCTTTCGGCTCTACATGAAGAATTTTTATGGATTTTTCAATCGTATCTAGATGATGTTTTTTTGTCGTTGAGATGACATCCCATAGCTGTATTATTTTTATTACAATGTTCTTTAAATCTGATTGAAAAATCATTGGACAAACAGGGCGTGATTTCATCATGGTCGCCTACCTCCTCAGCGACTTTATGTCGCATTTACAATAAGATAAAATATCTTTTATTTTACGTTTTGTAAATTGTTTTATAAAGCCCCCCCCCCGTCAGTACCCCCTTCCCCCACCCTCCTGTCGGCACCTCTGCTTGGGGTGCTTTTGTGTTGTGACATTTACAGAGGAGTGTGTTGCACGGCAGGCCACGCGGCTGCGCAGTGGCGGCGGCGGACGCAGGAGTCACAGCTGACGCAGCATCAGCATCAGCAGCAGCAGCAGCAGATGGGCGCCGACTGTCGGCTCTCGTCGTGACGGCCGCGGCCTGCTGTCACCGCCGTGACGCGACGTGCTGCACACGCGGACGCTGCAGCTGTCACGTGTCATCGCTGCAACCCTGCCCTCTTACTGTGTATCGGGCTAGACTGATGATACTGGAATTAGATACACGTTCGATGTTTTCGTGGAATGTCACCAGAGATGGCGAGAGAGAAAAAAAGAAAAGAAAAAAAAATGCTACATCAAATAATCTAAAGTTTTATTTACTACCCTCGTTTCCTTTACCACCAGTTGATATAAGTACTTCGTTTTCCATTCCTTTGTGATATTCCTGGCCTGTGGCCACTTCATATTTCTGGCCGCTGACCGTTTCTTTGCTAACATCGTGTCTTAAACGCGGAAGAACGACATCAGTGCAGCATATGTTGAAATGTGGGGTGGGGAGCAGTAGCATATGGCGCAGTAGGTGCTGGTTCCCGTGGGAAAGCCCGCCTATGTTACTGCTGCTCTCCTCGCATTGGCTGCTGCATTTCACGTCACGTGATTTATTTTGAAATTACTTTTGTTTATTATAAACTAAATATTAATTATTCAGAGCTGAGAATTTATTATAAATACCTCTCAAGGACAGGCTAGATTTTGACAGTTTAAAAAGTTTAAGTTGCCTTCTCTTACTGTAACAAGAGAAGAGCGATTTTGCAGAAGGCGCGCGACGGCCCTGTTTTGGCGCGAAATAGAGCGTCAGGTGCCCTCTCGCAACGCGCCGCAGTTTCAGTCTCGAGCTGACCACCATACGCGCCGGACAGCGCCGGTCATGAGTAAAGATTTTTGAGTAAATGTGATATCAGTCGAGGTCTCAACATGAACTATGGGCAGCATAGGCCGTATCATATTAACTATCGTTGCTAATTTTTTTATTATTTATTTAATAAATGGCATCCCTGACAATTAAAAATCTCGCGAGTCGCTTATTATGCTTCCATCATAAAGAACTTTAGCCTCACTTGTATGCTGTAGAAGAACCAACGACCTGTGTGCTGTCTTCTGCGCTGGGGACACAACTATAGAAGACAACAGGTTAGTCAGAACTCTATGCTTTCCATAACGACATGGACAGCAACTACGGCACCTCGTGCGTACTGTAGGGCGGTACAAACGCACACTGCTACGCAACAGCATCCGCAAGGTTGCGGAGGTTTTAGGGGACTTGTGGGAGGAAGCAGTACTAACTTCTCCGACCGCAAATAAAACCCTAGGAAGCTTGTACCTTACCCAGCGGTATTTTTGTACGTTGCAAGGCGCTAACAAGGAGACCTTCTGGTCTCGGAATTTTAGTTCGGGATGGGACTTTGCAGGATAGTTGTATACCTAATGGGAGTCCAGGCGTAGAAATCATAATGCACACTATTCAGACAATTGCAAGAAAAAGTTTTAATCGCAGCACGGCAAACAGCTCAAGTGAGAAAGAAAAAATCGCACTGACGTATTTTACGGCCCACTTTACATTTGTAGTTTTATAAGTTTTTGCAAACATTTTGGACCAAAATAATAATGTAAACAATTAAAAAATAAGTAATAAGAGTGTCTGAAACCATTTTTTTTAAATGTAGGTAGTGGCGGGTTTTGAACCACTGACCTTCATCGTCACAGTCCAACGCATTGCCCACTACGCTACGGCCACCACTTGCAAGTTACATACTTTATTCTCATTCTATTGATGGCCGTTGTTAACTGATGCTAATATGGCATTTGTAGACACTAGATAATCATTTATCGTACGAAGAACGACGTATTTTTGTCAATTCTTCAGTTCGCCATTGCTTTGAAATGACAACGTGTAACTTAAAATAAGAAAATCATGAAATACGCAACGCAAGATGGCTTATGCCAGAGAGAGATCTGGGCGAGAAATGTCACGTGACATCTGCGAACGGCTGGTTTTCGTTAATTTAATGGAGGGTGTCAAAACTCTGCTAGTTTTGCAAATATCTCTGAAACGATATGAGATATGAAAAAAACATAAGAGAACAAAGCTGTAGAGAATCTTCTCCTCTACAAATTCGGTTATTCAATTTTAGCGTAAGATGAACGGTTTAAATGCAATTAAAATTACATTGCAAACGGCTTTTTTTTGTATTACTAATGTATTTATTGTCCGAAATATTTGAAAAAGCGAGGTTCTGTTCTCTGGTAGCCAACAATTATGTCTGTAAAATTTGGTGCCGATCGGTTGAACGGTTCGACCTAAGAAGTGGGAACACGTTACAGCCGGAAGACATCGTCAAATCGCCGTTATTTTTGCAAATATCTCTGCAACGCTGCAAGATACGAAAAAAACATAACAGGGCGAAGTTGTAGAGAATTTTCCCCTCTACCAATTACGTTATTCAATTGTCGTGTCATATGAACGGTTCGTTTGCAATTACAATTATATTACAAACGGCTTTTTTTTTTTTGTCTTACTATCGTATTTTTGTCCGAAAAATTTGAAAAAGGGAGGTTCTGTTCTCTGTCGGCCTAAAATTATGTCTGTAAAATTTGGTGTTGATCGTTTGAACGGTTCGTCATAAAAACGGGGAACACGTTACGGACAGAGAGACAGACAGACATACATCCCAAAATCGCCGTTATTTTTGCAAATATCTCTGAAACGATACGAGATATGAAAAAACATGAGAGAGCTAAGTTGCAGGGAATTTTCTCCTCTACAAATTTGGTTATTCAGTTTTCGTGTCAGGTGAATGGTTAAGCCGTTATTTTTATTTAAATTTCGAGCTGTCAAAAGACGATATCTAAGGCCCACTTTTAGTGTTATTACCGTAACCAAAATACGTAATAACGTGTTCGCCTGTCATGTGGATGATCTAGGTTCGAACATACCTTCGAGAAGTATTTTTAAATTTCTATTATTTTTGTCATAAAATTGTAATGACTATAGTATATAACCCTTTTATCTACCTACATTAATAGTAACATGCGCTTGGAATTATTGTAATTACAATTTTAATTAACTGCAACCTCGTTTCATAATTAATGTTAGCCGCGGTGGAATGGCTGAGTGCGTTGAGGCGTTATCCTCCGATGCGCGAGGCCGTTCCACGTATGGGGGTTCGTATCCCCCCCCCCCCCCCGGGCATGGATATTTGTGCTGTCTTTAGTATAAGTTAGTTCATAAGTAGTTTGTAAGTTTAGCGACTGATGACCCCGCAGTTAAGTCCCATAAGCTTAACAAACATTTGAATCATGTTCTTTTTTATGTAATGACTCACAGCTCCAAAGGACCTTGGAGCTTGATTAAAAAACTTGACTCCGATCCTAAAGAACTGAAGCAAGCTAGTAATGGCACCCCTACGCAAATTGCCAGCACTCTCCTAAATATTAGGAAATTAAAATGCCACCAAAAATTCAGGTTGCAAAGAGACCCACAAAATGAATCAAACCTGCTAAAGGAATCCTTCACTCAAAAAAGAGCTCAATGATGCCATTCAGACCATGAAGAATGGAAAAGGAGCAGGCATAGATGACATCTGCACCGACTAAATCGAACATTTTGGGGCCTAAAGCTAGGTCATGGCTACTCCAATTAATGAACTGTGTCAAAGATCTTACCATCCAAAAATTGTGTAGAAAAACAAAGCTCATTGGTCTATGAAAGCCTGGTAAAGATCCAGACCTCCCAGATAACTACCGACCAATTTCCCTTCTGTGCCACATGTACAAGCTATATGAAAGGCTCATAAAATGTTCAAATGTTTGTAATTCTATCGGACCAAACTGCATGGTCATCAGTCCGTAGCTTACAAACTACTTAAACTAAGGTAAAGTAACATAAGGACAACACACACACCCATGCCCCAGGGAGGACTCGAACCTCGACGGCGAGCAACCGCGCGCTCCGCAGCTAGACGCTTTAGACCGCTCGGCTACTCCACCGCGGCAAAAAGGCTCATCCTACCGAGGATTCAGACACACGTGGATTACCCGCTAATTGCACAAGGGGGCTACCGTCCAGGCAGATCATGTACGCGTCAACTTCTGGCACTAACAGACCGTAATCAAAGTGCCTTCGAAGAAAAATTAATAACTGGTGTGGCTTTGTAGATTTGTCTCCAACATATATGAGACTACCAGGGACTACCAGCTGACAAAGGTCATAGAGTCCACTCTACAAAATCGTCGCTTCTATGTTACTCCTGATGGAAAGAAAATCAGACGGGAAGACAGAAAAACGGTCTCCCCCAAGGAAGCGTACTTGCACCTATGATGTTTAATATGTACACAAATGATCGGCCGACTCCAGAGCATTCCGAACACTTCCTCTGTGCTGGTGATCTTGCAATAGCTGTTCAAGGAAACAGCTTTGAATCTGTGAAACAAAAACTGGAACAAGATCTGGAATGTATGACAAAATACTATAAAGAAAATTTTCTTAAACCGAATCTACTAAAACCTCAAGTACGTGCTTTCCATCTCCGCACTAAGAAAGCAAGAAGACAGTTGCTTGTTGTGTGGGAGGGTAACGTTCTACAGCATGAAAGACACCCAAAGTATCTGGGCGTTATCGTGGACAGATCACTAGCTTACAAATGTCACTGTCACATGACCAGGCAGAAAGTTACGACAAGAAATCTCCTGAAGAAATTATGTGGGAGAAAATGGAGAGCAAGCCCGAAAACGCTAAGAACTACAGCACAAGCTCTCTGTTTCTCCTCTGGAGAATTTGCAGCCCCTGTGTGGTGCAGATCAGTCCATGCCAAGCAAGTCGACACTGCTCTAAACGAAACCTGCAGAATTATTACAGGCTGCATGAAGCCCACCCTTCGGCATAAACTTTACAAAGCATTAAGTTTTGCAACACCCGCAACAAGGCGATGCGAACTGGAATATATTGAAAAGGTCAAAGAAAGTTTCGATGACAGACATCCGCTTTTTGGAGCAGAATCTCCTGTCAGCCGACTTAAATCCAGACGAAGCTTTCTTAACACTGTGAGAATTGAGCCGCCCGAAAATTCCCTCTCAAACAAGAACCACTAACTGGAATGCACCTGGATTGGAAAATCTGGAGGTCGCTGAACAGAATTAGAACTGGTGTGGGTCCTGTCAAGTCAAACCTAGCGAAATGGGGATTCATTAACAGTCTAGACGTATCCTGTGAATGTGGAGCGACACAGACGATGGAGCACATAGCAGACTGCTCTGATTTCCAGTCTACATGTAACACCGAAGATTTATGGCTCGCAAGAGAAAAGGCAATCAACGTGGCCCAGTACTGGGCTGAAATATTTTAGTTCTGAATTTGAAACCCGGACACGAGAAAGTAAAGTAAGTTTGATGTAATTGAAAACTTTTTAAAACAATTTTATTTAAGCATTGTTGCAATTTAAAACAAATAATAAATATAAAATGTCTGCTGCAGGTAGGAGTGACCCCTGTTCATCCGCTTGACAGTCAGGCATGTTACTGTTTTTTGTTCCTTATTTTCCTTTTGTTCTTCGGGTGGATCAATTCTTTGTGGATATTCGTTCGTGTTTATTCTAGGTTGTTTGTTGCGTTCTTCGCTCAGATTTTATTGTACATGTCGTCGAACAGTATGAATGAGCGCGCTGAGCTACCATGACCGCTGCCTAAGCTATTTTGCCCCAATCTGTACAGAACTCATTGATTAGCATATATCTATGAGTTGCGCTTAAACTTCAGAGCCCTTTTCTCGGAATTTTCTAGATAATGTGCTTTGAATGTTCTATGACTTGAAGCCCTTGACATGTACTACCAACATGCGAGGTCTCATTCCAAACAGAATTTCCGAGTTTTGAATGTTTCCCTGTAAGACTTGGTCACTACAATGACGTGCGTTTAAAAAGGTGACAGCATGAAGTGTCGCCAGTGCCTATCTTGTCACCATGCACACCATACCCTCCTGCCGTTGACTACACTGCTAATGAGCCGTGCTGAGGTAAGCGCCGCATAGTCATTATTACTGCTTCTGACTCTTCTTACAATGAGAACACATGAGTATCGGATTTTAGAATTTATTGATATTTATGGTACTTGCAGTTCAGAAGTCGAATAATAACAGCCAAAGCCATTCGACGCAACTCTCAAAGATTCTCGAGAAAATCGACTTTGAAGTTTTGCAAGTAAGCGTAAATACCAAGCATTAAATGAATTGCAGAATCTGTCGGTGTAGCTCAGGGGGATGCCGGGTGCCATGGCTCAGCGTGCCCGGTCAGAAGGCCAAACCCCTCTCTGGAATATATATATCTGAATGTTTATCTGTATGTCCTCTACGTGTTCATAAACCATTCATTCGATTGCAATGAAACTTTGGTGAGCTGTTGTCCGTACGGCCACGTAGGTTCCTGACCCAAAAACAAAAGAGCACGACACGTAGCTCAAGAGATATGACGACATAACCAATGAGAGGGCACCGCGTGAGGATACTCAGATTTGTGCGGCAATTATTGGAAATGGGAGTATTTAGGAACCAGCAACAAAGTTAGCATGTAATTTCGGACGTTTATGAAACGTTTTGTAACTGCCCTCCCCCTACCCCACACACACATACAAACACACAAAATGATGAAACAAAAAGAAGTTTACCGCTCACAGCAGTTTCGCTGTAGATGCCGCAAAACTGTCGCATCAGGCATGACCTTGTGTCAAATTAAGTTAGCATTACAGATTGGCAGGTTAGTACTTATTATTGTCTGCACGTCTCCCTCAATTCTCTTGCATCCAAAAGTAAGTAATCTGTTTTCTCCATCTATGTCTATATAAAAGCGAAAGGACACTCACTCAATCACTGACTAAACACGAAATCTCGAAAACTACTTCACCTATGAAGCTGAAATTTTGCAGGAATGTAGTTTATAGATAGAAAGTTTATAGGTAGGAAAGTATTATGTAATAGGTGCATGGCGGATCATACTTCTTCTACAGACTCGCGAAATCTAGTTTCACACCCACTACCTTACGGTGCATGGGGGAGGGTACTTTGCAACATAAAATGGATCCCTAAATACCTTGGTCGCGCCGTAACTTGAGAACGGCATGACCAATTTCACAGATCCTTTTTTTGTTGTTGTATTCGTTATTCTCAGAACAAGGGTTGTATGAAATAAATCTCTAATATTTGAGAAAAACAAAGTGAATGTGTTTCTACTGCATAGAAATCTATAGTTTTGTTCCGATATTGATGAACTTTTGCACACTCTACCTTAAAACCAAGAGGAATGTCACTGTCTGTATAAAATTTCGTTTGCTGCTTTGTAGAGGATAGTTAATTTACGGAATTTTACAAAATGCATAGTTTAGCTCCAATCTTTATACATTTTTGCACACGTGACCTTTAAACCAAGAGGAAGATCTCTGGGCACATAAATGTTTGTATGGTACATGGCAGAGGGTACCTTTCAGAAAACTTTGACGAGAAGGGGAAAGGTGGAAATAAACAGAAAGATGGGAGAGAAAGAGGTGGATGCAGTGAGGGGGGAAGGGGATGTGAACTATGAAAGTGAAGGATAAATAAACACTCGGGCAACGCCGGGTTTACAGCTAGTAAATAGATTTAAAAAAAAGCTGAGCCAAGAACACATCGAACAGTAACGAATAAACACGATCAACGATCGAAAGGAACAGAACTACCCATAGAACAGAAAAAAACCAGCGTCGGTGGTTTGAATCCTGTAGTGAGAGATTTTTTACTTTTTTCCGTTGTGTTCGAACGCTTATACAAGTTTAATATCCAGTGGTAATTTTTACGAAAAGTAGACGACTTTTTGTTTATTCGTAATTTTCTATATTTTATACAAGGCAGTTACTAAAGATGGTTTTCAAGAAAACATAAGTTACATTTTTTTACAGTAGTGGCTTCACTATTAGTTGACGACGGTAGACTTTGATTGTTCAGTTTGTGAAGAGCCACGATACTGTTTTCTCAAAGTCATCTCCATAGCTAATAATGGCTTTCCAAGAAGCTAACCTACTCAACCTTCGTTTTACGTGACGTCAAGGTTTTCAGCTCGTCTACGTACACATAAACAAAAACTCACACAACACGTGAAATTAGAGATGCCAAAGTGTTTTATGTAACTGAATTCGAAAACGAAGAAAAATATCAGTCACAGCGGGATTCAAACCACCGACTCTACGGTTGTGAGGCCAGAACGCTACCACCTGAGCTACACTGACAGATGCTGCAACTGTTTTAATTATTGGTACTTATGTGTACTTTGCAAAACTTCAAAGTCCATTTCCTCGACTATTTTTTTCAGTTTCGTCAAATAGCTTTGGCCGATAGTTATTTAAGTTCCAAACTTCACATACCATAAATATAAAGAAATTCTAAAATCCGATACCTATGTGATATCCTCGTTAGATATATTTGTACGTCTGTACATCTGTCGCTCTCACTTGTATCGTGATGCCTTTCGTGGTTACTTCGGGTTCATTTATAGGACGCGATTCCACCCGTCAGTTTTGACCCGAGACGTCATCTCAGCGCGGTAGTTTTGATGTACGTGCGTGTTTGCAGAAGGCGTGAGTAATTATGTGGTGGCTGAGTTAAAGACGATAGTTTGTTTACAAAAAGAACATATTATAGATCAATTGTTTGTGATTAAAAAGTGATCTGTAGCTTCTCTCTGATGATACGGTGTATGTTAGTTTAGAGGTTTTTTTCTCCGCAATTTTTGAGTTGAGACTTGTGATCGTTGGTACATTCCGTTATCTGTAATTTACAACGATAACTACAGTTTATTTATTATCTACAATATATCCCGTATACGAGTTTTCTGACATGTTGATGACTTCATGGGTCAAAGCAAACGGGTGGAATCGAGTCGTAAAATATTGCCGTTACTTTATGCCAGACTTAATGAATCTGACGGTGGCAAAGTGTCTTCACCATGAGAATTGTGCAGTTGGCTGGAACGTCATGTGTTATACTGCTCCTTGCCACCCCACATTCTGCTGCCGCATCTATATCTATAAAAATTATGTGTTCATGTTCTCTATAATCTCCAAGAAGACAGGAACAATTTTGATGAAGTCTTAGGAAATCTTCAGATTAGCCCAGCAGGTGATCCTGCGAAGTTTGGTATCGGTGAGATCAATATATTGCTTAACGTATACATAAATGTGTACGTCTGGCACTTGGAACTATTGCAGCCCCCCTAGAGAACAAAGAGCCAACCGTTGGTACTACTCCATTCTTCTGTAACTTTAGTGCCATCGCTCGGAGCGTTACCGTCGCTTCCGTGACCATGTCGATAGTGCAGCTACGGCTGACACTCTGCTATGAGCGGTATTCTAGTTCCAAGTGTCACACATAAATTGAGTCATCAGGTTGCAAAACCTGCTAAACCGAGCAAATCTTGAAAAACGTGGACATCCCATATTGTACAAGATAAACAAAGAATTCTATTTTAAGAAAAAAAAAAGAAAACTATTTTTCACACGTAGAAATTTGTATAATCTCGGATTGACTGTTTTTTCTGATATTTTAATACAAAGTTTCCGAATAGCAGGTTTTGCAACCGTTTTGGTTTGAGAAACGCTGTATTATTGTGTACATCTGTGCTCTAGTGTTGTAGCTAAGCCAGGTTTCGAACAAAAGGTAATAAATAATGAAGTAAGTAGGTGAAACAGTTAATACACATAAATTAAAAGTTAAATACCAAATATTTAGAGCAAAAGGTAAGTACTGAAAGTGCCACTTGAATTTACTGAGGTTTGTAAGGAAACAATAAAGGAAAGTAAAATAATTACTATTATATATTTATTGTAGGACAACACAATGCACTCCATTAAGAAAACAATCATTTGAAAAATAGAACAAAACCTCACGTATCACAAAATTATACCTGCAATGGTTTTCGATAACTTCTAGTTCTCTGAATTGTTTTTCCAAAATCCCAAACACTCTGTCTGGGGGGGAGGGGGAGGGGGAGGGAAAAAAAGAATGGCCTACAATGGGGAACCGCATTTCTACCTCTTTCCAGTAGTTGAAAAACCTGTGCATTAACATTGCGATCCTGGTTTTGTTCTTGTTCTCACCTCCACAGCCATCGGCAAACAAACGAAACTTTGTAATGCTGTCAAGATTTGAATCGCACAGTGTGTGGTGCACAGCAGACGTTATCTGGTTTGACCCCTTTGCGTAGTCCCTCGCAACCCACACATAAGAGTTGACGGTTTCCGGAGTACGAAGAGCATGAGAGTTGCCGGTGCAGACGGAGAAGTTATACAGGTACTGTATATCTGCCTCGAGAAATAAGTAACTTCATCAGGCAATTTTGGAAGAGGCAGATTATATTGGCAATCATAGGTCGTACTGAATAGTCCTTCCTCGTCTTCTTCTAACCTTTTAAAAATAAACAGTGGCTCTTTTCTTATAAACGACGAGCTCCTACATGCGAAGACGTCGGTAACTGATACCCCTTACAGCATGTCTTGCAGCCGCGCATAGTGCAGCGTCTTCGTTGCTAGAGCAGGTTTTGCAACCGTTTGACATTTTAGCAGGTTTCGCACCCGTACGTTCTTTGCGTTTAGCAGGTTTTGCAAGCGTAGACAATTTTTTACTGTCATTTTGAAGCAATTATAGCGGGTTTTGCGATGTGGTATATACAGATTCTTATAGAGGGCTCTGAGACCTTTCATTTGACATGTCTATATCTATTCAGATTTTTTTTTTTTTTTTTTTTTTTTTTTTTTTTTTTTTTTTTTTTGCGTTTGGCGTGTTTTGCAACCGGATGACTCAATTCATTGTGAAATTAGTATGTAAATGTGGATTAAACATGCTGGAGATTGTACATGCATGGTATGCATTGTGTTTAACCGTGTTACATAGAACATAGTAAGAAATAAAATAGATTCACACGTCGATTTTATAGATATAGAATATAAACTGGGCAGCTCACTAGTTTCTTATAATTTGTACGCCCCTATAACAAATGATGATACATGAAGTTCACTAATTAACGGTAACTGCCAGTAACAGGTTGCAATGACCATGTTAGGCAGACAACCTTGCTAATTACGGCATCTCTAGTTCTTTCAAGAGAGATTGATTACGCTGGATTGGCTGTTGAGCTACTGACTTAGTGATTCACTTATACAAGTGAAGCAGTTGATTAGTGCTACTACAGCTCTCTTTTTCATTTGTACAATATATGTTTGCACTGCCAATATTGACATTATTGGTGAAGTTGGGCGTATAGACACTATATAATTTAGAGAGAATCTATAGAAATTGCAAAACACGATAGCAACTTTAACATCAAGATGAAGGACTACAATTAGACATATTGTGTATCTCAGAAAGAAACAAGGCAATGCCACCAAATATTTTACAATACAAGCAGCTTCCGACATTACAACAACAATGGTATCTCCTCATTTACATCTTGTAAGTAGTTGTATTCTACTCACATTTCTTACATATTCTGATTTCAGTATATTATTCTACTCGTCGAGACAATTCGTTTGAGTATAAACTCGATGGGGCACAACCATTTTTTTGACAAGAGTAAGTACATTTGATATGCAAATCGCAGAATCATGTCACAAGTGCGATAAAACATTTAAATTCGAGACTCTAGCAAATACTAGTTGACATAAAGCAAAAGGTACAGATTGTGTGAGGGAGCAGTCTTGGGCCTCTAGAAGTGGCTATCCACAGAGGCACTCCAACCCCCGTCCCCTTCCACTATGACTCAGGCGACCCAAGAGAATACCCGGAACGTCCTTTCACAGACGCGAACAATGGATGCTGGTCACGCTAAAAGGGATAATTAGGTGACCAGCGAGTCCACGGTTTAAGATAATGATGCATTCCATTTGAACCATAGCGTATAGCAACGGCGAAAATAGGGCGTTGCTAAGTAAATATGGGAACCTAACATATTTGTCAACTGTGTTGCTATTGACCAGTTTAAACTGTGCGCCACCCCATGTTTTAAAATATTCAAATGTTTGTAAATCTATCGGACCAAACTGCATGGTCGTCAATAGAAACGACTTAAACTAAGGTAAACTAACCTAAGGACAACACACGCAGCCATGCCCCAGGGAGGACTCGAACCTCCGACGGCGAACATCCGCACGCTCCGCAACGAGGCGGCTTAGACCGCTCGGCTACTCCAGCGCGGCCATCCCATGTTTGAAAGCGAGCGGTCAATAGGTAGGCAATTCCTCCAACGTAGCGATACAGCCAAGAGAGAGAATTCTGCTAGATATACTTAAGGGGACAGGAGAATTTTTCGGCGACTTTTGCGACGCTCTTGAGAGCGAGAACTCGTAGCGAGTGCGTATACGCAGTTCTGTGTTCAGAGGAGTGCACAGAAACACTCTGTGGGGAGCACTCCGGAGCGAATTTAAATGAGACTCCAGTGTAGGACACTATGGATTGCGCGGTGTTCACTGTATTGGCTGTGATACTCAATGTCTGGTATGAAAACGTACAGAAGGTAATAGATAACGCTCGAGAGCACATATTGACGGCATGGTGGTGGGTTGACTATCTTGAGTGCAGTACCACGTCAATGGTGAGACTAGGGCTGAAAGGCGTACTGGACATAAGCAAGATGTAGGAAGAGTTCGATTGACAGAGGTCGATCAAGGTTGAAAGAGAAATAATTATTTGTTCCTGCGGAGACAACAGAGCCAGCAGCCACCGCAGTTCAGAGTACAGTGTGCAAACACTTAGGTGAAGCCCACCTTTGCTGGTGATCAGCAACTGTGGACCTCAGTTACGACACAAGATTTATCATAACACTAGCCGTAAACCCGGCGTGTGTTTATTTATCCTTCACTCTCATAGTCCACATCTCTTCCCCCCTCTCTGCCTCCATCTCTTTCTCTCCCATCTTTCTGTTCATTTCCACCTATCCCATTCTCGGCAACGTTTTCTGCAAGGTACTCACTGTCATGTATCATACAAACATTTATGTACCCAGAGATCTTCCTCTTGGTTTAAAGATCATGTGTGCAAAAACATATAAAGATTGGATCTAAACTATGCATTTTGTAAAATTCCATAAATTAAGTATCCACCACCCATGCACCGAACGAAATTTCATACAGACAATGACATTCCTCTTGTTTTTAAGGTAGAGTGTGCAAAATTTCATCAATATCGGAACACAACTATAGATTTCTATGCAATAGGAACACACGGTCACATTGAAAAATTCACTTTCTTTTTCTCAAATATTACAGTTTTATTTCATACAACCCTTGTTCTGAGAATAACGAAAACAACAACAACAAAAAAAGGATTTGTGAAATTGGTCATGCCGTTCTCAAGTTACGGCGCGACCAAGCTATTTAGGGATCTATTTTATGTTGCAAAGTACCCTTCTCCATGCACCGTATGAAACTCAAGGTAGAGGGTGACCTTTCTCTTGTTTTAAGGTCAAGTGTGCGAAATTTCGTGAAGATCGCAATGAAACTGTAGATTTCGCGAGTCTGTAGGAGAAGTATGCTCCGCCATGCACCTATCACAAAATACTTTCTTAACTGACGCTTTCTACCTATAAACTACATTCCTGCCAAATTTCAGCTTCACAGGTGAAGTAGTTTTCGCGATTTCCTGTTTATTCATTGACTGGGTGAGTGTCCTTTCGCTTTTATGTAGATAGAGATGGAGAAAACAGATTGTTTAATTTTGGATGCAAGAGAATTAAGGGAGACTTGCAGACAAAAATAAATACTAACATGCAAATGTGTAATGCTAACTTAATTTGATACAAGGTCATGTCTGATGCGACAGTTTTACGACATCTACAGCGAAACTGTTGTGAGCGGTAGACTTCTTTCATCATTTTGTGTGGGAGGGCGGGGGGATCAGTTACATAACGCTTCATAAACGTCCTGAAATATATGTCCATTTTAATGGAGACATTAGTGCTTGCACGGCAAGGTTCAGTTGCCCATTTTATCCACGTGCTTTTCGAGAGTCAACTGCAGAGAAATAATGACAGTGATTAAAAAAAACCTGCCAAACACAAAATTGTGAAAAGAAGCACGGAGATATCAAGGGAGGGGTAGTAGGGGGAGGGTGGGATCTAGTAATGAATGGGAGTGCAGAACTGGAAAATAAAAGAGTGAAATGCTTGCAAAGTACTCCTTACTTAGACATATCAGTTTGTTTCAGGGCCGAGAGAAAAGGAGCGAATGTTTTACAGAACGAAGGATGGATTATCGGAGATATAAAAGAACACTGCTTCATAGAGAGGGCCGATGGACAGTAAAGAAAGCAGACATTAAAAGAGACAGTATTGTTTTAACGGAAACCACTATTTTTTACAACGTTTTGGGGGAATAGGTCAAAAGGGTAACTAAGGTTATAATGAGAGGTGACAGAGAGAGAGAGAGAGAGAGAGAGAGAGAGAGAGAGAGAGAGAGAGAGAGAGAGAGAGAGAGAGTGGAGGAAAAATTAACAACGAATAAATGCAAGACAAATCGTTTGCATATTTTGTGAAGGACGGAGGGTATATTAAGGGATGAAGGGGAGGAGAGAGACGTATTTGAAATAGCAAAAATTACTTTAATAGGGTCCATCTAAACTGATTACTCTGTATGCATGGAAGCTGGGTATAAATGAATAAAAATAGAATATTGAGTGAAATGAGAAGCATTGAATTAACATTTGTGCCATTGGTAGGAATCGAACCCAGAATTCCATACTTACCTTAATTCAATACTTTTCCTTTCACTCAATGTCTTTGACATATTGACACAGAACTGTCTATAGGTACATAAATTTATAATAAAATAGGATAATAAAGGAACTGTATATTTTTAAAAGAATCTTCAATTTAAAGGCAGCTCAAAGGGAAAAGAAACTCAAATTTTATTTCAGTTGCCAAGAGATCTTCCTTAGTCTCTCAGTTATAAGATAAAAATAAAAATATAAAAAATTAAAATAAAATAGTCCTTCATTATTTGTTTCTTAAATTCTCAGCATAGAATCTATAACGCCATCGGACCAGCTTCTCTTCAGTAAGAGCGACGACTCTATCTCGAATTGGTTGCTTGCAATGAGACGGTCTTATTTGTATTTTTGATTTTCTGCTCTTACTATGACGCCAGGAAGTAAACATACTGTATTTACGTCAGAGTCCCACTTTGCGCTGTGCTGCGGGCTGTTGGCCACCACCGCAACCTCTAGCTCGCTGGCTTCTACCAAGCTTCGCCTTGGCACCAGCAGTGCTGGACCAGCCAGCCTGTAGCTCGCGAGCCACGGCTAATACAGGCCCAGATCGCAAAACCAGCCTCAAAAGTTTGTGACAACCTACCCAAATGTGTAGTATTAACTACCACATCTAGAGCTATTTTGTTATAAAATGAGCAGCCACATTATCTTTTGACATTTCTTTCTAATGTTTAACGAAGTTAAAGAATAGAACCATGATAAATGTAGCTACCACATTATGTTTCACCTAAATAGCAATCATAACACAGGAAACCACCTTGTCAGGCTCTGCATGAGATTTAGATATAAGAAAATATTGTCACGTTGAAATGGAAACAGGCTTGACTTCGAAGGCAACTAAACACAGCACTTATACTGAAGCACGTTTATTACGAACTCAACATACACTCAGCACTGACTGCCCCTCAGGCAGAGTGCTCTGCTATTTATACACAGACAGAATTTACCAGAAATTAGAAGAACAGTTAACATAAGAAACAAGTAGAATTTACAAGTGAACATAAGAAAGATGTAGAACCTTCTGGAATTGTCAATTACAAAGAAATAAATTTTTGCCAGTGTGCGGGATTGAACCGGCGACCTTCTGCACCGCAGTCCGTGACGCTATCCCCAGCGCCATGGTGTCAGTTAGTGTTTGGGGGTCTCTCGCGGCATTGCTCCCTTTCCTGGAGAACAGCGACCCGCTGTTATGATCCCTGTGGAACCAGCTGCAATGTCCTGGACCTTGACCGTGTCATGGGTCCTCTGTAAGACAGTTCAAGAGAATCTTTCCCTTCTCCGCGATTATCGACGACAGATGAGCCTGTCGTGGCTTCACCAGGAACATTACCATCCTTAAAGTCCTTGAACAAGAAGCCGTTGTCGTCTACCTGCTCTTCTGAATCGTAGTAAGGCTTCATGCGCAGGACGTGAACAATGTCTCTCCGTTTTCGTCGTTTCGACGACGGCTCATAATCCTCAACTTCGTATGTGACGTCTGACAGGCAGCGTATGACACGATACGGACCAAAGTACCGCTTCAATAATTTTTCTGACAGTCCAACCTTCCCTACAGGGGTAAAAATCCATACCAGATCTCCTGGGCTGTACACAACAGGTCGGTGCTTGTCGTCATATCGTTGACGGTCCTTCGCCTGGGCGTCCAGTGTCCGTATGCGATCCAGCTGTCTTGCTTCTTCAAGCCTGGTGATGAGCTCTTTAACATAGTCATCCTGAGTGTCGTCCGGTTGGAACGGGAAGAGCGTATCCATTGTCATCTCAGCTTCACGGCCATGGAGCAGAAAAAACGGAGTGAAGCCTGTGGTGTCTTGTCTTGCAGTATTGTAAGCAAATGTCACGACTGGCAGAATTGTATCCCAATCCTTCTGCTCATCATCGACGTACATCGACAGCATGTCGACTAACGTCTTGTTAAAACGTTCCGTAAGACCATTTGTCTGAGGATGGTATGCAGTTGTCATCCTGTGGACAACGTCGCACCGTGACATTACCTCTGATACTAGTTTTGACTGGAATACTTTTCCACGATCAGATATCATGACACATGGTGCTCCATGCATCAAAATAATGTCTTCAACAAGGAATTTTGCGATCTCTGGAGCTTCTGCAGTCGGCACAGGTTTGGTGACAGCGTAGCGTGTGAGGTAGTCGGTGCAGACTATTATCCAACGGTTACCGGTTGTCGACTTCGGGAACCTCCCTAAGAGATCGATCCCAACTCGGTGGAATGGAGCTGCTGCCGGTGGAATCGGTACAAGATGTCCTGGAGGTAATTGCGGCACATGTTTCCGTCGCTGGCACTCCTTACAGTGACTCACATAGTGCTTGACAGGTCTTTAGAGACCTTTCCAGTAATACCTGCGTCTGATTCTGTCTAGGGTCTTCACGAATCCCAGATGACTGGATATTGGAGCATCGTAGAAATATTGCAGAATAGCTGGCTGGAGATGAGCTGGAACAACAAGTAGCCATTTGGGGCCCAGTTGATCGTAGTTGCTCTTATACAATGTTCCTTTTATAAGTTGGAACTCTCCATTGGTCGGTTCTCCTTTCTCCAAGGCCTCTATCGTTTTTAATAGTGCTGGATCTTCCCTCTGTTCAGCTGTAACGTCATCAAATTCAGGGAGAGCTGAAATTTCATTAATGCTGTTGTGTTCCACTAATGGATTCCTCGAAAGGCAGTCGGCATCCTTGTGTGCGCGCCCGTTCTTGAATACCACTGTGACATCGTACTGTTGGAGTCTTAGTGCCCATCTTGCTAGTCGACCTGATGGATCATTCAAGCTAATCAGTCAACACAAAGAATGGTGGTCTGTCACGACGGTGAATGGTTTGCCGAATAAATACGGCCGGAACTTGTTGATAGCCCAGATAACCGCGAGACATTCTTTTTCTGTTGTAGAGTAGTTTATCTCGGACTTTGAGAGTACTCTTGACGCATAGGCTATCACTTTTTCAGCACCTTCCTGAACTTGTACAAGCACTGCACCAATCCCATAACCACTGGCGTCTGTGTGAAGTTCCGTTTCTGCATTCTCGTCGTACAAGGCTAGAACTGGTGCGGAAGTTCTTGTAATGGACGTGCCTTGTTACAAAATCCTTTTATGAAACGTCGGTAGTATGAGCACAGCCCGAGAAAACTTCTCACATCACGAATGTGCCGAGGAGTTGGAAATTCTGTGACCGCCCTTACTTTATCTGGATCAGGACGGACACCATATCCGTTGACTAGGTGCCCCAGGATTTTTATCTCTTTGGCGACGAAGAGGAACTTCTTTGGATTGAGGTGGAGACGTGCAGCCTGAACACACTTCAACACAGTTGACAGGTGACTCAAATGTTCTTCAAATGTTTTCGAGAAAACGACAATGTCATCTAAATAGCAGAGACACGTCGTCCACTTAAGGTGTCGAAGCAAGTTGTCCATCTTTCGTTCGAATGTGGCTGGAGCATTACATAATCCAAATGGCATTACTTTAAATTCATACAGGCCGTCAGGTGTAATAAAAGCCGTCTTCTCCCTGTCAGCTTCGTCAACCTCGCTTTGCCAGTAACCTGTCTGCATGTCCACAGTTGAGAAGTATGTAGCTCCTTTCAAGCAGTATAAGGTGTCGTCAATACGCGGCAATGGGTAGACATCTTTCTTTGTGATTCTGTTCAGCCGCCGATAGTCGACACAGAATCGCTACGTGCCATCCTTCTTCTTTACGAAGACCATCGGAGACGACCAAGGACTCTCCGAAGGCGTTCTTCCTTGTTCAGTCCAGGCCCTATTGGCAGTTCCACATTTGTTTCCTCCAGCGTGTTGTCCGTACTAACAGCAGGACATGGGTCTTCATCGATGACGTTGAGCTCACCGTCCTGGATTGATTCAGCTGTCCCCATACAAATTCCCTTGGGGATAAGTTGACTGCTCGTGACAATTTGTGATCCAAATCTCTCCTTGACCACCGGTAATGCTTATGATAGCTGGTATGTAAATTTCCTTTGTGAGCCTGATAAACGTTTACTATCAACAAGAACGTCACAGCTTAACCAGTCATCTGTGTTTGTGACTGCAACTCTTCTCATTCTCAACGGCGGTATCGTCACATTGTCAACGACGAATAACTTCCCAGAAAATTCTGTATTACGTGTATCCGACGGAACAACTTCTTCAATTTGCAGCTCAGATTTTCCACAGTCAATGATGGCTTGGGATGCCTGAAGGAAGTCCCATCCGAGGATGACATTGTGACTACATTCTGTTAACACGACAAATTCAAACGGCTGCGTCCTGTTGTTGATGGTTATTCTTGCGAAACAAGTTCCTGCTGGATGGACGTACTTTCCATTCGCGACCTTCAGCAGAGTTGCCCCCGCATCACAGAACATTGTCTTCTTTAGTGTGCGGCGGTAATTATCCGATAATACAGAAAAAGAGGCTCCTGAATCATCAAGTGCCGTCGATTATGATGTCGATGAGATTTCCCGACATCTTAGCGACTGTCGTCCATGGAGGATTTTCATCTGCGGCGGCCTCACCTCTGTAGATGGTCGCCTCGCTTAGTTTTCCTGGGCGCGGCGGCTAGGGGAGCTGCTGGTACCTCTGTACGGCGACGGTGAACGGCTGCGGTGCGTCTGGGAGCGACCTCGTCTAGGGTACGGCGATGGGCTTCTTCCCATAGGTCGACTGAACTCATCAGCAGGTGACTGCCTGGGATAGAACTGCTGCGACGGCTGACGTCTTGCGGCAAAATAATCATCGAATACTCGCCTCCTCTCTCTGCAGTAGAGTACAACATGTCCACGGCGTCCACAGTGGAAACAAAGTGGTGTGTTGTCTTCTGTCCTCCAGACGTCTGTTCTTCTGCGGGGCGTCATAGTTACCGAGGGAGTTGGCTGTGGACGCGTCGGCCGGTTCATAGGCTGCCGTTTAGCGGCTGCAGCGTATGTCATAGCAGGGTGACGCCATTCTTCACGTCGGGTGCGATTGACGGGGCAGACAGGAGCTAATGTTTGAAATACCTCGTCCTCAGCGGCGTCGGCTCCATCGTGACTTACAGGGCTCACATCCATGGCCATAATCTGATGATCGCTCGGTCTAATAGTTCCGGCTGCCATGCACTGTTGTAATTCTTCTCTCACGATTTGTAGTATGAGAGAAGCGAAGTCATGCTGGTCTTCCACAACGGCCATAGGGACTACATTTTGGAGTCTGTCATATTTCTTGCGTCCAACCCTCCTTTGTTGCATCTCTTCAATACGCTGGCACCACTTGATGAACTCTTCTGTCGTAGCGACGTCTTTTATCAGAAGAGCTTGGTACATATCTTCTGCAATTCCCTTCATCAGGTGCGTGATTTTGTCCGCATCAGTCATGTTCGGATTGACTATGTTACACAGGGCCAAAACATTCTGTATGTACGATTGTGTCGGCTCACCATGTCGTTGGGCCCGGTTCTTCAGTTGTTCTTCCGCCTAGCGTATTTGTCGCTGCCGGTCTCCAAACGTCTTCTTAAGTTCCTCCTGGAACGTCTCCCAGTCGTTCAACTTGTCTTCGTTGCTCTTTTTTTTCACCAAACAATGTCGCGTTGCAGTTTTTTTTTTCTTTTTAAATCAGCAAAACCTTGCGTAAGCCTATTTGTTATATAATGAAACCATTGAAAGTAAATTACTTTTAAAATTTCTTTTTCTTAAAGGGTCGCTTATTGACTGAATTTTGATTACAATTAATATTAAGAACTTAATCACTGTCTATGTTCCATGTGCCTGAGTTCTTTGATGCTTGTCAGTATCAGGCCGTCAGACGCTATCAGTCAAGTTAACTTTTCCTTTTCATCCAATACCTTTCTTGCGAAAGGCTATGTGTAGCATATTACCAAACTGTTTCTGGTGATTCCTGTACTTTCGTATTTTTTGATATTCATTTTCCAGATACATTTTAAATTGAATGAAATGATCTTCTCCAAGGTTGTTAAAAACATAGCTAAAAAATTTACCTAGTAACCAGATAACAGCATTGGTTTTGGTTTCGGGGTAGAATTTTATATCCGGTTTGTCCAGTATTGTTGTAGACATGTTCTTGGCCGCATACCTAGTTATTAAGATGATTTTCTCCTTCGTCCAATTCCAATACTGTAGTCCGTTCCCGCAAGTATATCGATGTTGTAGTGTGTCATTTAACTGACAAGTGTTGCAGAGGTCAGTAGGACACAGTCCTATTACATGGAGTCTGGCGTTGGTGCTGATTAAATTATTCACAACTATGTACCAAGCTGATTTGACATCCGTCGATAATACCATACTGTTTATGTTTTTCCATATTACATCCCATGACACCCCGCTATATTGTCTTTCAATTTTATTTATCCCTTCGTGTTTCTTGTGTTCTTCCAGAATCGCCTTTGTAGTAATGTTTTTGTTATTGATGAGCTCACTACCAAGGTACCTTTTGACCAGGTAGTGACGTGTTTCAATTGAAAATTTATTTTCCCGACATTTACCGGTGGTTCAATGCTTGCTGGTCTTACAGCGTCAAAACGTGTCGCCGTAATACCTTCCGGGAAATCCACTATTATTGCAGTAGTTCTTTTCAAGTAAAGAGCTGTAGCTTTGGTCGAAATAGCAGTCAAGGCCATACCTCCGTGTGTAATGTCCAGTGTTACTTTTCTAACGTCCACTCTGAAAATTTCCCCTTTCCAGAGAAAGTTGGTAAGTCTGGACATGATAGATTTGGCTATCATTTTGGGAATGGGGAAAATTTTTGCCATGAAGAATGCTTTCGATAGGATACATGTATTTATGTACTTCACTCTTTGGAATTGATCCATGTTACGAAGGGAATTGTCAATTAGCGCACCTTGAATTTTCACGGAAATATCTCTCCAGTTGTTAGCTATCATCTGTAAGATGGAAGCAGACAGCTTAACTCCAATCGTCTTATGTTCCACAGATTTTTCCGCCCATCCGATGTGAACATGCTCAAGGCCTTGAATATTCAAAAATTTAGTCTTAGCGGTATTTATTTTCGCTCCCGAAACTGAGCAGTACCGTTCCAGCTCCACCTCCAGACTGGTTACATCATCTGCGTTCCGAACAACGACCCCTACGTCTGCGTAGGTACCAATAACAGTTTTGTGGCCTGCAAGCGTTAATCCTGCACTCGATGTAGAAAAGGTTCGAGTGATGCCTCTCCTGATCTGTATTGGTTTTGTTAACTGACAATTAACAGAAACATGCGCTGTTAAACCCATTACTACATTTTTAATTACATCAACAACTTTGGGAGTGAAGCCCATCCTAGTCATAGTCTCTGACAAATACCTGTGGTTAACGACGTCAAATGCCTTATTAAAATCAACAAATAGCAGGCCACACTTTAATTTAGTTGCACAAGCCAGAGCTATCACATCTCGATACTGAGCTGCCGTTTGAAAAATTGTCCTCCCGTAAGAACAGGTTTGATATCGGCCAATTAAATTACCAGTGAGTGGGATCAATCTTTTATGGATAGCACGTGCGACTATCTTGTAATCGGAGTTGTGTAAAGAGATGGGTCGAAGGTTGTTGATCTGTTTACATCCTTTGTTCTTCGGAATTAGCACGATTTTACATTCTTAAAATTCTAACGGAACGAACTTGCCGTGTTATACTTCATTTACTATTTCTGTTATTTTGTCTCCTATCAAGCTCCAGTATCGATAATAAAATTCAATGGGCAGCTCGTCGGGACCTGCAGATATTTTTGTTGGAGAGTGTCTTACGATGTCAAACACATCTTCTGTACTAAAATGTCGAACCACAGCTTCATTATCTTCGAGAGTTATTGCTGTAGGAAAAGCATCAAAAAACTCGCCGTAGTCATCTTCATTTGTATCACCAGCACCGTAAGTGTCTTTACACTTAAGGCATTTACGATGTCGCTCTGAGTATTAGGAATCCTACCATCTTCACACACTTGAGTTCCTCCATGGAAGTTTTTCTTCTGTGCTTAGCATGCTTAATAAGATGATATAATGCAGTAGATTCTTCTTCGCCAATGGAGTTAACTTTAGATTTTATTTTGAGGCCCTCCAGCTCCTGTTTCTTAAGACCGAGTAATTTAGCCTTTATTTCTTTGATATCTTGTAGTCTATTGTTCACAGCATTCACTTGATTATACAAATCTCGCAACACTCCATAGTAAAATTCCATTGTGTCTTTTATCTGTTTTTTCCTCTCGATACTAAAACACATTAAAACTTTCCTCAACTTTGGTTTTGTTCGTCGTGTCCACCACTCTATCACACTGGTGTAATTTTGAAGCGAACGTAAACACAGTTGCGATGCCTCCGTTATAGCTTCCTCTAGTTCACTTTCTGGTAGCAAGGATGTATTTAAGTGCCACTGATTCCTAAATCGGCGACTTGGTTGAGGTTTCAGATTTATACATGCAAGAACAGCACTGTGGTCGGAAAAGATAGCAGGGATTGTTTCAACTGTTAACAAACTAGGAACGAGGCTACTGGAGACATATATTCTGTCTATCCTGCTAGAAGAAACCTGAGTAATGTAGGTAAACTTGACTAGAGTTGGAAATTTAACTTCCCAAGCATCTTCCATCTTCAGATCATTTACAAGTTTTTACAAAAATTAAAATTTGGCACTTGGTCCTTACGGTTAAGTACGCAGTTAAAATCACCTCCTAGTATTAGATGTTGCGGGTCTTTTCTAAGCAAATAAATAATATCGTTCTTATAAAATGCAGATCTTTGTGCACGATACGAACTTCCGGAGGGAGCATATATATTTACTACAGAGACACCTTGAATATCCACACCAATACCTCTTCCTGATTCGAGTTGTTCGACGTTTGTCATCGGAATCCCTTCTCGCACTAAAATTGCTGTGCCTGAGTGCAATTCAGGTGCGTAATTTACTACAGCAAAGAAACCTGCTATCTCAATTTGAGGCAAAGCGACCTCTTGTAGAAGAGCAATTTCTGTGCTGAAATCATATAAAAATTGCTTCAGTGCAGCTAGTTTAGTATCCGATTGAATCTTATTTACATTGATAGCAGTAACGTTAAAAGCCTGTAACATTTCAAGTACCGATGTATGGTGACAAGGAGTATATGAAAACAATACTATTTGTAAAACCAAACATTGAAAAACCGCTTGTGCAGAACTGGAATACAAGTGAATACAAATTATAGCAGATTAAGATTAACACAATTATAGACTTCCTACTAACATGCCCAGTTTGTCGAAATTTTCCCATTTTTAGGTTTGGTATCTGCTTTTTCTTGACCCGTATTCTCAGATTGCAAGTCGGTCTTCCCTGCCTTTGACTTCCCTGGCGGTCGTGCAAAGGAAAGATTCGGCTGTGGTTTAAGTCTACGTCTTGTAAATTCATGAGCAGCAGGAGGCGTGTCAGAAGCCACCGCGCTCGCTGTTGTGTTTGCTGGCGGTCGGCCCTCAGTGGTGTGCGCCGTATCTGGCGCGCCTTCTGCTTCAGCATGTTGCTGGACTTTGTTTTGGCAGTGCTGTTTGTCAACTTCGTCGGGCACGGCGGGCGGAAGCAACTGTTGTGCCTCGGCCGCGTCGCGCGGCGTTGTTATTGTTTCCGGGGTCACGGCCATCATATCAACATCCACCGATACTTCATCTGAAACGGCTTGCATTTCCGATTCCACCTGCATACTATCATCTTGAACTACTGCCACTACATTTGATGGCCTAGGTTTCCTGGCCGCATGATAATTTTTTGACAATTCCTCGTCTGAATAATCATCGACGTGTTCAAGAGGTCGTTTCTTTTTCTGTAATTCGGTTTCATTTACAGGAACTATAGGACTCGATGGTACAACTAACGGAGGGAAGTCTTTTTTAATAGAATCTTGGACCTCAGAAGGATTCGCATTAACTTCATCTGCTCCTGAAGCCACAGTTGTATTGGAACCGAGAACCTCACTTAAGGTTAATTTGCGCCGCTGCATTAAGGTCGGTTTTAAGACAAAAACACGACGGGTGCAATCTTGTCGTAAGTGTCCGGGTTCGTTGCACACGTGACAGGTCGGGGTTTGGCCATTGTTAATCACATGGGCTTTATATCCTTCAACTGTAATGTAAGACGGAATATTCGTCTTCACTTCCATTTCAACATGTCGAACTCCACTAAAAGCCTGCAGTCGGTACTTGGTTCCCCATCTTTCGTTCACGACTTCTTTAACATCCCCAAACTTTGAAAGGGCCTCTTTAATCCGCTCATTATCAATATCAATGGGCAAATTTAATACACGCACGGTTTTGAAATCAGCATCTGCACGCCTAATTGATACTTTGCTTTTAGTGCCGTCTCTGTGCGTAAATTCTACTTGATTACCAAAGGTAGCCCGTATTCTATCAACTTCTGATGGGTTATGAAATTTTAAAACCAGGCAGTACTTATCCGAGTCAAGCTGGATAGTGTGTATATCATCATTACTGATGCCGATTACCTCAACAAGCCAGTCGTCAATCTCGAGCCGGGTACGTTGCACTCGCCGGGTTTCCTTGTTGAAACTAAACACCAGATTATTCTTCCTGAGGTTTTTAGCCATGATGACCAGTTGCCGATGGATTTCGGGCAAAACCGGAAATCCAAGGAACGACGAAAACTCCCCGTATTAACAGACAAAACACACACGAAACTAAAGTAGAATGACGCAACAGTAAATCACTATCACAATAACAACAAGCAGAACACAACAAGCACTGGCGTAAACACTATCTACGCGGAGCGGAAAGCAGAGACGTCCGAACGCGTCTAAAGCTCAAGCCAGACTCGGCGACTCGGTCGAAACCTTTTAACCATTTGTTGGGGTCCTGTCCAGCATCTCCAGAGAACACCGACGGGTGTCTGATGTGTAAGCGACGACTTTTACGTTGCCTAATCGGAGCCACGGTGATGAAGCTGTTGCAAAGTTTACCCGGCGCCTTCCCCTAAACAATGTCGCGTTGAAATGGAAACAGGCTTGACTTCGAAGGCAACTAAACACAGCACTTATACTGAAGCACGTTTTATTACGAACTCAACATACACGCAGCACTGACTGCCTCTCAGGCAGAGTGCTCTGCTATTTATACACAGACAGAATTTACCAAAAATTAGAAGAACAGTTAACATAAGAAACAAGTAGAATTTACAAGTGAACATAAGAAAGATGTAGAACCTTCTGGAATTGTAAATTACAAAGAAATAAATTTTTGCCGGTGGGCGGGATTGAACTGGCGACCTTCTGCTCCGCAGTCCGTGATGCTATTCCCTGCGCCACCCCGGCAGTTGGCCGTCGGGGTCTCTCGCGGCAATATATATTAAACATAGAAAACTAAGCATGTTGTTAAACACTTCTGGTGACAAGAACACAAATGTATATATGTGTTCTCAATTTCTCCGAAACAATAAGTGCTACACAACGGAAATTACCTTCTGCTGGGGCCATTCATTTACACGATTGTTCTATTATTCACAGTGAAGTGTTTTGTGATGTGTTCATAGGATCGCTTCAGTTTATCGACTGTTCCACGCTTATACGAAGATTGAGAAAAACAAGTGCCGAAAAGGATATATGCGTGTTCTAATTACCATTATGTTAATCTAAAAATTCAAATCAAATGTGTGTGAAATTTATGGGACTTAAATACTAAGTTCAACAGTCCCTAAGCAGCAGCCCGATCCATGACATGGCATCTTAGACCGCGTGTATACTCTGCGCAGCGTTCTTTCAATTGTAACACCATACTTTGTACGGTAATGAGTACAAAAGCTCTTTGCATTCTTAGGAGGAGGTTGGTATTTGAAATCTCGTAGAAGAAGCGTGCTACACTGAAAACGGTTTTGTTTTAACATTTAGTCCTCACCTCATCCCCCTGCTCTCTCCACCCCCTCCCCCAATCTAAATAAAAAAACAGAAAACATCCGACATCTTCTCTCCGCTAATTCACTACACCGCACAATCTGATATCTTTTTTCAACTTATTCAACGTTCTCCCTCTATACCGTCAGGTAATAATCGCACATTGCTCAGCAATACTGCGAAAGAGGTGGAGCAATTCTAGGGTTGATAGTCTCCTAAGGAGACGTTTTAATCTTCTAATGATTGTGTCAATAAAAGACCGCTTGTTTTATCTTCACCAAAACATGTATATTTCCCTGTTAACGTTGTTTTCAATTGTACCCTCCAAAGATTTCGTTAGGTGTATAATCCTTAAATTTGTTTTGTTTATCGATTTCTCAAGGCCTGACGAAAATTTTCTGGTAATTGGTGAACTATACGCATATTTATGTTTAGGGTCAATTGTCACAATTTACACCGTGAAGATAAAACTTCAATATCGTTTTAAAATTGGATATGCTTTTCTGAGGTGTTAACTAGACAGCAGCATAATCTGCCACAAATATTTCTCAATTCCATATAGCAGTTTATAGCTCTGTCAGATAGTGGGTAATATGTTACTGTCGCTCCAATTTGTAATTGAGAGCTACTGTTCTTAATCTTTAGAGAGTGTCGACATTGTCATGTAGTAAATGAACATCTCCAACGTGAATCGTCTCCTCATTGCCCTTGTGGAGGCTGATGCAGATAATTCATGAAGTAGGAATCGAGAATAGTTGTAGTTGCTATGTGAAATTCATCACCCTTGTCTGTAATCATATATGTGAGAAGTAAATTACACAACGAAGTTCAATTTTCAGACATTTTAATTGGAATACCACCAATAAGTGAACCTAGATAGATTCTTCTACATATATATAATTGTGGTGACCGTTCTTTCGAAAGGACAGACACCACATAAGTATACATAATTAACCTAGAAGACGACTACAGATCCAGCCTTCAGTGCAAATGCACACTATGCCTGAACTCTTCAGGTAATCGGCAAAGTGCCATGAGCAGTGAGTGCAAATTGGAAATGGCAACTACGTAACCAGCGTGAGGAAGTTTGAGTCTTGTAGGTGTCGAGGGGGGAGGGGGTAGCCCGCGCACTTGCGATGATCGTTGTTTTCCAAACGTTCAAATGTTTGTAAATCTATCGGACCAAACTGCGTGGTCATCAGTCCGTAGCTTACAAACTACGTAAACTAAGTTAAACTAACCTAAAGGACAACACACACACACACACACATGCCCCAGGGAGGACTCGAACCTCCGACGGCGAGCAACCGCGCGCTCCGCATCGAAGCGCTTTAGGCCGCTCGGCTACTCCACCGCGGCCGTTGCTTTCCAGCTCGTGCAGTGGTTACCGTAACTGCTCAGAGAGCAGTTGGAACTGGGCCCGAATTCAGGCTGGGCACAACTATTCAACTTTCCCAATGCGTGCACTCAGAGGGCACAAACAGCTTGTGTCGGATTATTTATTTTAATCTAGCTTCTTCTCTGTCATTCCAGGAAGCAGTACAACTATCACCAGACATGATCTACCATGTTGTCATTTCACCAACATAGTCGTACCAGGAAGATCATTTGTCTACAGGTAATGTCTTTCTCGAGTGGTCCAACACCTTTGGAGAACATCTTGTGCACACATTATGCAATGGCTTAATTACTTTTCCTATGAGGTAATGTCGAGCATTGAAGTATTTATAGTGAGGGAGACGAATGGAAAGTTGCACAGATATATAAGGAAACTAAAAGTAATCCACTGAGTTACAGATCTATTGTAATGATATCGACATGTAGCAGGACGTTTGAACATATACTTTTTCTAGCGTTATGAAATATCTAGAAATATATCACGTATTAACATCAAACTGGCATAGATTTCTAAATCTTTTCTTGTGTGAGACTTTGATGGTACTATATTTACATGAACTAATGAATACTGTCAAACTAATTTTGTGTTTATAAAGTGCCAAAACCATTTTTGGTATCTTCAGCCATAATCAACTTCGAACCATATCGCTTTCCTAAGTTGTGCGACTGGGATCGTGATGTCCTGTCTGCAAGGTAATAGTTTGCATTAACTGACGTGGAGTGATGTAGTGAAAATGACGTGGCGAGTGTAATTCCTTCAGCAAAGTCAAGTAGTCGTCTCCTGAATTGAATATATATTCGAAATATTTAATGAGCAATCAGAAGATTGCTCTTAGATTTGAGCCAGTTAATGCTGTCGACTACTAAACTCAGAAAAGCAAAGTCAACTGCGAAATGATTTTGAATTTGTATCTTCACGGCGCAAATAGCGACAAATTTGACCTTGAACATCAATATGCATTTGGCTCTGAAAATGAGTACTCAAAGAGTTTCGTCAGCATTCTAGATATCGACAAGCAAAACAAATTTGAATGTTATAAATATAACGAAATTCCTGGGGGTGCAATTAAAAACAATGTTAACTGTGAATAACACATGTTTTGGCGAAGGTGAAACAAACGGTCTGTTATTGACACAACCATCAGAAGATTTACATGTCTCCTAAGGAGACTGCCAAACCTACAATTGTTCCCTCTCTTATGCAGTATTGCTGAGCAGTGTGCAATTTTTACCTGACGGAATAGAGGGAGGACGTCGAAACGTTGAAAGAATATATCAGATTATAACTCGCACATATGCCATTTGGCACTTGTTTTTATTATTGTTAGTAGTAGTATTTCGAGCTTCGTATAAGTGTGGAACAGTCCAGAAACTGAAGCAACCCTATGAACCCATTACGAAATACTTCTCTGTGAATAACAACAATCGTGCAAACGAAGAGGCCCAGAAGAACGTAATTTTCGTTGTGTAACACTTATTGTTTCAGACACACCGAGAACACTTTACAAGTGCACAAAACGGAATGATATACTGCATATATACATTTCTGTTGTAGCCACCAGAACTGTTTAATTTTACAACATGCTTACATTTCTAAGATGAATACATATTTCATTACGTCTAGATCTAATGCAGAGTGCTGAAAAGAGAGAATAGTTTCCTGTGTCGTATGATTGCAATATAGGTGAAACATTATGTGGTAGGTACGTTTATCATGAGTCTATTCTCTAACTTCGATAAATATTTGAATGAAGTGTCAAAAGATAACGTGGCTGCTCAGTTTATAGCAAAATAGAAGAGGTGAGGCTGGGCGGAAACCAGTCAACTGGCGGTCGCGGTGGCTGCCAACAGCCCCCAGCATGGCGCAAAGCGAGGCTCTGACATAAATACAGAATGTTTACTTCCTGCATCATAGAGCGCAAAGCAGAAATACAAAGCAGGCCGTCTCACTGCGAGCAATCAACTCGAGATAGAGTCGTCGCTCTTATTCTTTTTTTGCGCTATGGGCGATATTAAAAAAATTGATGTCAATATCACGGTTTTCTTCAGCCAGACTTCTCATTGAAGTTTCTCTCTCGGCCCGCCGAGAATTCATCCCCTCCATTATTTTTTCATTTTGCCATTACATTTTCCTGGATGGTCTGAATGACGCAATGTCTTCCACATCTTTGGAATAAAATTCTTTATTTGACAAAGTTGGCGATGTCTGGCACACCTCTCTGTTACTCGGTTCACCATCATCTTGTGGGCTTTGCACTTCATCTGCCTCAACGTTGGAAGTACTTCTGTGAAATATATTACAAAAATACAAGTAATTCAATGTCAATAATAAAATGAAACAGAATTAAAAATAAAGTAAAGAGGCAAATTGTATGGCAACTTACACTCGCTTGTGATCCATTTTGTTTAAAACTGTTAACATATCAGCCAGTGACCATTTATTTCCTTTACTGGAAGAAGAACTTCCAGTACTTGTTCCTTTTCTCTGCCTTTTTATGTATGTCTTTTAATTTCCTCCATCTTTTTTGTAATCTTCAACAATGAAACACAATACAGTCAAATAATTATGTACGTTATTATTCGTTAGATGTAAAAATAATAGTAATTTTTAAAGTTACATCTATCTTATTTTTATTTTCATTTAGGTTTATGGCAACAGGAGAAACATTCAGATCAATGGCATTGGCATTCAAAACATCTTCTTCTTACATAGGTAAAATCATACAAGTTGTGCTGTCAGTTCTACGTAATAAGTTACTGCCAATCCTTCTGCCACCGATGTCATTGGACCAGTTGAAATCAAAATGCAAGGAATTTGACGGAAATGGCAATTTCCTGTCTTGGTGCCATCGACGGAAAACACATGTGATTTTTTCCCCTGCACTGTCAGGCGCATTGTATTACAACTGCAGTTTTTCTCTGCTGTCCTTCTTGCTGTGGTGCAAATTCATTGTCATTGAATATGGGAAAGAAGGTAACGGTGAAATTTTTGATAAAAGTAATATCGGGAAACTGTTTTCAAGTGGTAAGATGTTCCTTCCGCCTACAAAGCTGCTGGATTTGGACATAGTAGTGCCACATGTTATTGTAGGCAACAAGGCATTTCGATTACATCCAAACATGAGGAAACCTTTCCGTTCAAAAATGTCTGTAAATCTATCGGACCAAACTGCGTGGTCATTAGTCTGTAGCTTACAAACTAATTAAACCTAGGTAAACTAACTTAAGGACAAACACACACCCATGCCCGAGGGAGGACTCGAACCTCCACGGCGAGAAACCGCGCGCTCCGCAGCCAGACGCTTTAGACCGCTCGGCTACTCCACCGCGGCTAACCTTTCCGTCGTCGAGGTGCTAATACTGACAATAAAAAAAAGGCAAGGAAAAAAAAAAACCTAAAAGACTGATAATTTGATTATTGTTGCTTGCTGTTAACACAATTTACTTAGAGATGCATTATTATAGAAAAATAACGAGCCTCATTTTGAATTAAACTGAAGTGAACCACTACCTATTAAAAATATAGGACCATTAGCAAGGAGTGGCGGTTATGCACATGTTGATGGATTTTCTGTGCGAGATTCATTTACAGAATACTTGAACATCCGTGCAGGTGCAGGAATAACACCGTGGCAAAGTGATCACGTTAACAGAACTCAGTAGGCTTCCAACTCCCTAGCATTACTGAATAATGTTTAAAAATTTGTATGCACATTATAATAAATTGAAATTTTATAACATACATCAGGTTTTTGGTATTCAGTTTGTGTACAATTCATTATTATAATAACTGAATATTAAGTGGGACGATGCTACTTATTCTTGTTTATTACAATATGCGTTATTTGTCTGACAACTAAGTAATACACATTATGAATAAACAGAAAGTATACAGTACTTTATTTACATGTTCTTTCAACGAATTTCGCTATCTCTCTCCAAGTATTATCCTTCACACTTTGGTCCTTGTAAATTGGTAACGATACATTGTAGAAGAAAATTTAGAAACCATTTCTAGCAGTTTTTCATCTGCACGCAGTTGACGCAACATGGGACATAGCCCCTTTAACACCACCTATAGAAGTACAGTGCGGAAGACCCACAACGGCAGTCGCATGTTTCAGACGCTGTATAGGAATCCCATCTATAGATGACGAGAAACAAATTTCTTAATCTACTGAAAGTACTGTTGATATCTTCGATGAACAAGCGATGGTTACATAGTAAGATTATTCCACAATGCAACGAAATTAGTAGGAAGATTATGCAAATTAAAATTATTACATCAGTAGGCACTGGAAGAAAGTACTCTATCATCCTTTACACCTTAACCACCCTTTTATGAAAATTAGAGGATACTCATTTGAGTCTAAATAGCGTTAAATGTTGAAAGGTCCCGTGGTGCAAAACTTGAAGCCCAATCATGACACAGAATCACGCCGCAAACTGGTCGCGGGAGGGCAGACACATTTATAACAACTTTAAATGGATGGGGCTTTGTTTCGATATTTGGCGCCATGTATAAAGAACAATTACTTTAACTAAGAAAACGGCGAATCAGGTCCTTTCACTGTACTAACGCAGATTATCACTGAATAACGAACAAAATGAAACAAAGGGGAAACGGTTTTCACGACAGTTGAAACTTATTCGACTTACTAAACTATAATCAAATAATTTGTATCGCGTATATGTATAAAAGAAATTAAATAACAGCCAAACATGCGCAGACACCAAAGTGTTGCAACACTGGAAAAGCGGTTATTATTAAGTTTCAACTTATATATGTAGTTCGACTACTTATGATGGGCGACTCATATGAACTCTTCATTAGTTCAACAAACGTGCTACTTGGGAAATTGATACTTTCTTTCCCTCTCTATTTCTCAAAAATCAAATGTTTGTATAGTCTATGGGACTTAACTACGGGGTCATCAGTCCCTAAGCTTACAAACTACTTATGAACTACTTACGAACTAGGACGGCACAAATATCCATGCCCGAGGGGGGATTCGAACCCCCGACCGTAGTGGACGTGCAGACCGTGACTGGAGCGCCTCAGTCCCCTCGGCCACCGCGGCCGGCCTCTATTTCTCTCTCTCTCTTTCTCTGTCGTGTGCGCGCGTGCGTTAACTGAGCATTGAGTACAGGTAAGGCAACAGTAATTTTAATTTCACTACACATTTCACTAATGAAAATACCAGCTACAGCATTTGTTAAATCATTTTGAATAATTGTCAAATCGTCGAAGCTAGTAAATGTTCAAAGGAAAATCAAGCTCAGCATTAGAAATCAGAAATTCCATGTAATTTTCTTTGTTCGCATCTTCTGAATTTTCCGCTAAACAGCAAACTACGTTATCTAATCTGTTCGGTACTTCACTATTTTTCTTACTTTATCATTGTGTAATTCTGTTTCACCATTCACTAAGAATTCAAAAGAACACCAATTCAGTCAACGCACGTAATAAATCTGTTGTATGTTAATAAAACGTAGAAGGGTGAATTTGAGACTAAGCATTTTTTTCACCATAGTATTATAGTCCGCGTCATCTATGAAGGTGGCCCAGTTTTCAGCCGTTCTGCGCATCCCTCTCTACTAGCGCAATGTCAGCCAATAGTGGTCATTCTGCAGGCACATCGCTGGCCGCGAGTGACGCAATGTTTCTCTCACAGGGGCAACTGTTGGCTCTCGGCCGTAGCTCCTCCCCTCCACGCTACCCCCATCGCTCCGCCTCTGTGTACGGAAGCGCCTTCTTATATGACGCCAGCTTATAATACTATTTAAATCACAATAGCCTTTCCTATTCCAAGTAGTTTTCTTTGTACGAAATAACAGGTAGGAGTAACAATAAAACCTGTTCCCCTCATCACAGTCACAAAACCAGACGGTAATCTCAAACAATTTACGAACCTCTCTCTTAAATCCCTCTCCAGTCGACAATGTTTTGGATTCATACACTTTCATAATGTTAAGGTAGGACATGGTCTGCTGTTACCAACTCTTGTTTTCCCTATGTTAAGGTAGTAACGAAAACAGAGTGTGTAATAGTTTCTGTCCAAAGCTTTCGCTGCCAATTTAAAAACTACAGCAATCTAAGAAAAATAAGATGCAAGCAACAAAGCGGTCAGCAAGCAGACACTGGTCATCAGCAGGCCGAGGCGTTCAAAAGAGAAGTAATGGGTTGCCAAATCAAGATGTTCCAATGTTCGTAGACCTAAGGAGCCAAACTACTCTGGTCATCGCTCCCTAGACTTACAAAATACTTCAAACTAATGTACACTAGGGACTACACACACACAATCATGATCAAGAGAAGACTCAAACCATTGCTGGGAGTGGCCGCGTGCACCGTAAAATGACGCTCCAGACGCACGGAGTCTGTTTCAGGTCACATCGAGTAAGCCGAAATCGCTAGATGACTGTCTGGCCGCTGGGGCACAGCCAGCTGTCTCATAACGACCAGCCAGTCAGCTAGCGACCGCGGTCTACTCTGTGTGACGTAACACGACTGTGCCAAAGCCTTGTATGTAGACGGTGTTGCCAGTGACCAGAGATGACGAAGACGCAGAACGTCTTACCTCTCACGTTAAGCGCGTTTGCATACTGCCAGGTGTAGGCTGACGATATATACTTGACTTGAAGCATTATCCCACTGATCATGTTTCTTATGTGATCTGAGGAATTATCAAGCAGCATCATAGGCGTAATGTACTATATACAGGTAAACTGTAATGTCATTATAACTTCATTTCATTCAGGCGTTGATGCACGACCTGCACACCTGGATGGAACGCCAGTGGACACCGAGAATACGAGATCTGTGTCAACGGTCAGACGATGGCACTACCTGACCAGTACGCAGAGAAACAAACTCACTAAGCCAAACTATTCTCTTAGCTTATTCAATTTTTGAATACGATTAAGGACGTCTTTATTGCCTATTCGTCTGTGGACATATTGTAGGAACATCAGTATACAGAGAAGTTGTGCAGAAAGTGTGTGCAAAAGAATCCGGACAGGACAAATAATTAATCTGCGGAGTTAAACTTGGAACTAAAGTTTATTTAATATGTAAATGATCCTGAAGTGTTCATCCTAGGAGCCGTCCTTAACACCGAATCCAATAGACAGGCTCACAGGCCTCGAAGTTACGTAGGCTGCTGAGGTAGCCAGATGCACAAATCATCAAAAGTGTAGTCCTGATACGGCTCGCAGCTCAACTGAGAAACAGAGGTGTTTCTGTACTCATAAACTCAGGCCTCAGAGGTGGGTCTAGTTTCGGACATTGGGGTCAAGTCTGCTTGGGATTGCGTTATTCGTAGCGGCGATTCATAGCACTTGACACGGCATAAAGAGACGTGACTGTCGATGTCAGTCTGGCGCTGTCAACTACAGCTGTACACCGACTGCTGTGGTATCGCTATTGTGACACCTTAGAAACATCAGTCGTAGAAATTTGCTTAGTACGGTTGTTATCAAGTTTTTTTTGATCCATGGGTTCCATGACCTAAACGTTACCACCCGCGTTTGCTTCAGTACATAACATATGACTTTAAGTTTGAGATAAACTTTGGAGTATTGCAGCCCAGTGTGGGATCCTTATCAGGTGGGTTTGACGGAGGACATCGAAAGAGTCCAAAGAAGGGCAGCTCGTTTCGTATTGTCACGATACAGGGGAGACAGCGTTACGGAAATGATACAGGATCTGGGATGGGAATCATTACAACAACGGCGCTTATCGCTGAGGCGTGGGTTACTTGCGAAACTCCAATCGCCAACATTCTCCTCCGAATGCGAAAATATATTGTTGACTCCCACTTACATAGGTAGAAATGATCATCAGAATAAAATAAGAGAAATCAGAGCTCGAACAGAGAGATTCAGGTGTTCTTTCTTCCCGCGCGCTATTCGAGAATGGAATGGGAGATAAATAGTATGATTGTGGTTCGATGAACCCTCTGCCAGGCACTTAAATGTGATTTGCAGAGTATCCCATGTAGATGTAGATGTAGATAAATAACATTAAGTTTCCAAACAAAAATACCAATTAAATGTTGACGTAACATATTTTAATATACTTTTAAAATAGCTAAATCTTTTTTTCAACGAATTCAATAATGACAAGTTTGCATCTTTATCTAAATTTTCTCACATATCAGCACAGGGGTGGAATATATTGACTGCCATCTCTTTGTTCATATTTAACCTACCTCTCATAAGTGGGATATTGCAAAATATATCAAAACTATCGGATATTCCTATTTTAAATACAAGAAGTTCTACATCTGCATTTTCATCTAGAGCTACGTACGTACGGGAGTAGTGGAGCGGTCTGGAGCGCCACGTTGCGGATCGCGTGGCCTCCGGCGTCGGAGGCTCGAATCCTCCCTCGGGCATAGATGTTTGTGTTGTCTTTAGTATACGTTAGTTCATAAGTAGTTCGTAAGTTAAGGGACTGCTGACCCGCCATTAAGTGCCATAAGCTTTACAAACACATGCATAACAAAGGCTACCTCGTACCACTACTAGTCACGCACTTTTCTGCCCCCACCCCTCCCCCCCTGGCCGCGGCGGAGTGGCCGAGCGCTCTAAGGCGTCTTGCTGCGGAGCGCTCGGTTTATCGCCGTCGGAGTTTCGAGTTCTCCCTGGTGCATGGGTATATGTGTAGTCCTTAAGTTAGTTTAATTTAGTTTAAGTAGTTTGTAAGTCTATGGACTGATGACAAAAACAGTTTGGTCCAACAGGTTTCAAAAAATATTCAAATGGGACTTAACTGCGGGGTCATCACTCCCTCAACTTACAAAATACTTATGTACTACCTTATACTAAAGACGACACAAACATCCATGCCCGAGGGAAAATTCGAATCCCCGACCGGCCGTGCAGACTGTTACTGGCGCGCCGCAGACCGCTCGGCAACTGCGGCCGCTAAACAGGTTTACAAACAATTTCAATCTGCCAGGAAGTTTCATATCAGTGCACTTTCCGGTGCAGAGTGAAAGTTTCACTCCGTAAACATCTCTTAGGCTGTGGCTAAGCCACGTCTCCACCATATCCTATCTTCCAGGAGTGCTTTTCCTTCAAGGTTCGCAGAAGAACTGTGAAGTTTGGAAAGTATGAGGCGAGGTACTGGGAGAAGTAAAGTTATGAGAACGGACCGTGAAGCGTTCTGGGATAGCTCAGACGTCAGAGCACTTGCCCGCTAAAGGCTAAAGTCCCAGGTTCGAATCCCGGTTTCCACACATAATTTTAATATTTCAGAAACTTTCATATTACAGCACACTCCGCTGCAGAGTGGAAGTTTCATTGCGGGCCGCGGTGGCCGAGGGGACTGAGGCGCTCCAGTCACGGTCTGCACGGCCACTACGGTCGGGGGTTCGAATCCCCCCTCGGGCATGGATATTTGTGCCGTCCTTAGTCTTAAGTAGTTCATAAGTAGTTTGTAAGTTTAGGGACTGATGACCCCGTAGTTGAGCCCCATAAGCTATACAAACATTTGAACATTTTGAAAGTTTCATTGAGGTTTACAAACATTTTTTTGTTTCACTCCGGAACAGTGAGAAAACGATTGTCTACATGCCTTCGTACGCTCTCTAATTTCTCTTAACTAATCTCTTCGGTTCTTACGCAAAATGTAAATCAGTTTCAAATGCCAGCCCTCTAAATTTCGACCCCGAAGAGCGTTAAAACCTAATTTTCCATCCTTCCTTCCTTACCAGTACTCACTTGAACAAATCTAGCAGCCCGCCTCCAAAATGCTTAGATGCCTGCCTTTCGTCAAACCTGGCAGGCAACCCAAAATTTCGAGCAGTACTCAATAATGGGGCGAACTAGTGTTCTGTTTCCAGTCTCCTGTGCAGGTGAATCACATCTCCAAAAAAATTCCGCACTAAACCAAAGTCGACCATTCCAGTTTCCAACAGTTATCTTTAGACGCTAGTTATATTTTGTACCACTTTGCAACAATACGCCTAGATTTTTAATTGGCGTGACAAGCAGCACATGAGGCACCAGGCTGCTGAAGTCATCGGTCCCTAGACATACAAACCGGTTAAAATAAGTTAAGCTAACTAATGCTAAGGACTATACATTGACCCATGCCCGAGGGAGGGCTCAAACCTCCAATAGGAGAAGCTGCGAAATCCATGAAATGGCGCCTTTAATTTCCATACTCAACTCCATTAACTTACATCCTTCTAGAATTAGAGGTAACTAACATTCATTACACTAACAAAAATTTTCTCCAAGTCATCGTGTTAGTAGCTATAGTTAATCAACGTCAATAGATGAAATCAAAGCGATCACCACAGCATCATCAGCAAACAGCCGTAGAATGCTATTCAACCTGCTCCTTAGATCATTTTTAAATAGATAATAGTAGCGTTCCTATCATATTTTCCTGCAGAACTCTTGGCGATAACCTTGTCTTAGACGAACTCCTGCCGTAGCGGGCAACATACGGGTTCTGTTACTTAAGAAGTCTTCAAGCTGCTCACTCATCTTAACCTATCTCGTATGCTCCTATCTTCGTTAGCAGTCTGCAGTGGGGCACCGTGTCAAATGTGTTTTGGAAATCTTAAAGCCGGCCGCGGTGGCCGAGGGGATTGAGGCGCTCCAGTCACGGACCGCACGGCCACTACGGTCGGGGGTTCGAATCCCCTCTCGGGCATGGATATTTGTGCCGTCCTTAGTTGTAAGTAGTTCATAAGTAATTTGTAAGTTTAGGGACTGATGACCCCGTAGTTAAGTCCCATAGACTCTACAAACAATTGAACAGTTGAAATCTTAAAATTTGGAGTCTGGCTGTTGCCTTGCGTCTATGGCTCTTAGAAAAAAATTGGTAAGTGGAGGATTACAAGAGCGATGTTTTTTAAAACCACACTGATGAGTGGACAGACGGCTTTCAGTTTAATGAAATATATTACATTAGAACTGGGAGTATGTTCTATAATTCCACAGCAAACTAATGTTAAGAACATTGTTACGTAACGTTGCGCCTTCATTCTTTTATCCTTCTTGTAATAGGTTGCAAGGCGGCAGGACTTTGATATGTTTTTTCTGGAAATTAATTAATAGAGTTCCCTTAAATGATCTAGAAATACGGAATCAAATCTCCCCTTGTCTGAAAGTCACTCTATTTTAAAACCGTATAGAAAGCAGGGAAGATGTAACGTAAATATTTATCAGTCAGCTTTTACACCCTTAGTACTTGGCTGCCGTCTATGACGCTGCCATACTACATTTAGTTCTGACCAGATAGATATCGCTCTACACAAACATTGTCTTTTATTCTGAAAGAAAATATAGAAAATTATTAATTTTACGAAATAACTGCGACATACTGTTGTGAGTTAAGACTGAGGCAGGAAGATTAGGGTCTATGGTCCCGTCGGCATCATCGTTATTAGAGACGGAGCACAAGTTAGGATTTGTTTTGTTAAGGATGGGGAAGAAAACTGGTCGCGTCCTTTGAAAGGAACCAACCCGGCATTTGCCTGGAATGATTTAGGAAAATCACGGAAAACTTGAATTAGGATGGCCGCAAATGGGGTTTGAACTACCGTTCTCCCGAATGTAAGTCCTGGGTGTTACCACTGCGCCACCTCACTCGGTACAGACATCTGAAACGTCTTCTCCATTTAACATGGACATTTTGATTACTCATACATTTACACTAGAAATGCCAAATGTGTTCCACTAACTTACTGTCGCAATGTGATTCCCACTATCAGATTAGATAGACTAAGACTTTGGAGAAACACGTTTTGGAAATATATATTATATGGTACAACAAGAAAACTGTCTACAGGGGGTATGCTTAACCGGTCCTATATCATTTTCTTTTCTCCGCCATGTTGCCATGGATGCCGTACAACAGTTTGCGTTTGTACCTCAATGACAGTGTACACGAGGGTTGTAGTAACTCCCCACTGCACCGTGTGAAGAGTAGAAACTCTAATAAAAGTTCACGAACCTGACGTCTTCTATAAATGTCCCCACGCAGATTATAGCACCCAGGTCGGAGTTCTTGAAGTGCCACAGCACAACGTGGAATGGACTCGATGGAGTGCTGGAGATAATTGACACTATGCATTCTACAGAGCTGTCCATAAATTCGTAAGAGTACGAGGGGTTGGAGATCTCTCCTGAACAGCACGTTGAAAGATATCCCAGATGTGGTGGCGACAGGAGTTGTTTACACTCAGAAGAGTGTTCCTAGAGCCACTCTGTAGCTATTCTGTACGTGTGGGGTGTCGCATTGTCCTGCTGGAATTGCCCATATCCGTCGGAATGCACACTGTACCTGAATTGATCCAGGTGATCAGCCAGGATGCGTACGTCACCGGTCACAGTCGTATCACTCCAAGTACACACGGCACACAGCATTAAAGAGTCTCCACCAGTTTGGACAGTCCCCTGCTGACATGCAGGGCCCATGAATGAATGAGGTTGTCACCATACCTGTACGGGCCCAGCAGCTCGATACAACTGGAAACGAGATTCGTCAGATCAAGCAGCATGTTTCCAGTCATCAACAGTTCACTGTCGGTGTTGACAGGTCCAGGCGAGGCGTGAAGATTTGTGTTCTTTAGTGATCAAGGGTACACGTGTGGACTTTCGTCTCCAAACGCCTATACAGATGATGTTTCTTTGAGTTGTTCCCACGCTGACAACTTGTTGATGGCCGAGGTTTTAAACCTACAACAATTTCCGGAAGGATGAACTTCTGTAACGTTGAACGATTATTTTCAGTCGTCGTGGCTCCCATTCTTGCTGAATCTTTTTTAGGCCGCAGCAATGTAACAAATTTGATGTTTTAAGGGATCCCCAATATTCACGGTCCACTCGTGAAATGGTCGTTCGGGAAAGTCCTCACCTCATCGCTAACTCTGAGATGCTGTGTCTCATCTCTCATGTGCCGACTATGGCACCACGTTGAAACTCACTTAACTCGCTATAATCTTCCATTGTAGCAACAGTAAAAAGTCTAAGGATGATAATACCATTTTGTTCGGCTCTTCAGTGTTGTTTGTGTTGTTTACGACTGTCGGTTATCCTCCGTCTCGGTTCTAATATATCTGATTTCATTCTACTAGTCTTTTCGTGAGATACAGGCTTCTGTCGCTGTCAGTTCCTTTTAGTTTCATTTTAACGTACTGCAATTCTAGCAACAGATGAGTAGCCTAATATCAAACTTGGACATTTGACCTAATGGTCGAAATTAGTTAGCTGTCGATCCTGAGGGTAGTTTCTCCGCTCTTTTCATTGGTAAAGTCAGTTTTTCCAAAAATTGACGTAAATGTGATAAATCACACGTTAAAGTTGACTGTTCACATCAAAAGCGGGCAGCTTCATAAGAGCTTAATATCAAATTCGGACACTTGTTGAATAAAGCAGTGTGTACCAATGGGAAAACAGTATATGATCACATTACCTCTATAAAGAGACACGGCAACAGTATGTGCCAGGAACTAGTATTAGCCCGTACGTAAGTTTTTCAGTAATTTTCTATAGTATTATTTCTAATAACCATCTTAAACCGAGTGAAATGGTATATAACATATAACCAGCGTCCGAAGGAAAAGCTAGGAAGCGGTTGAGACAACCTGAAAAGTGGAAAATATACTTGAAAAGAAACAAAGGCAAGACTAGTTTATAAAATACATTGTTCTAGTGTAAGGTGTGTTGTACGAAATTATCACTTGTTGAAAAGCAGTTCGATGTCAGAGATCTGGCTGACAATCAGTGTGAATGTGAAATCGAGAATAGCGATTTTGGCGATGATCCAGTTTTAATGGAAATTTGAAATTAGATACACATCTTCAAATATAAAGTTTTAAGTTGCTTGAGAAATTTCCACACATTATAGTAACTTCAATAACACAAAAAGTTTTGTTACTACCCAAATTACTGTAGACGTAATATTTAATTTTCTATATAAAATTAATAATACTACTATGATTTATGTAGTTCTTCATTCTTCCAATATGTAATAGAGTTCAAAATTTGATATTTTCCATTATGTCGATATTCCTATAATTTCCCAGATTACACACCTGTAAAAGATTCTCGTCATCGCCGGCCGCGGTGGCCGAGGAGACTGAGGCGCTCCAGTCACGGTCTGCACGGCCGCTACGGTCGGGGGTTCGAATCCCCCCTCGGGCATGGATATTTGTGCCGTCCTAGTTCGTAAGTAGTTCATAAGTAGTTTGTAAGTTTAGGGACTGATGACCCCGAAGTTAAGTCTCATAGACTATACAAACATTTGAACATTTTTTCTCGTCATCAGTAAGCGACTTTCTGTGTATCAAAAACGGACATCTGAAAGCGTGTCCACACCTACACGTTTTGGTTTCAAAGACTGACATCTGTATTTTCAAACACAATTTGAAGATGCTTGAGTAATCAAATTGATATTAGCCACTTCCAGGTATAAATCCTCGAGTATTAAATTTGATAATGCTTAAATCAGCTTGTAAATATATTAGCTCTACGTTTCGATATAAAAATGACGTTTATTTCAGTTTCTGGGAAACAACAGCTGTCCGTCTTTGATAATAGGCTACTCAGATATAGTGTAGTTAAAGAAATTATCTATTTAAAATGAACAGAAGTATTATGTACAAATCCTTTACTCTGAAAAAGTGGTATTTTATCTGCAAATCTGAATGTAGGTTCCCAAATTAAACGTATGCCGCAGTTGCTGTATCTGTTGTATGTTGTAACAGTTATCGCCTTCTATTTTTCTGTTTCCTGTACTATCCTCATTAATTCAGAACTCAAGAGGCTAAACATTATACATGACACCAATGTAGATAGAATAATACTCGGATGGCCATCCAAACTACAACAAAAAGAAGGACTCTAGACGTAACGACCCAAAATATTTGAGAGATATTAGTTTATGTAGTCATCACGTGACTGAAAATACAGTCAATCTTCAGTGAGAAAGATAATGAAAGATGTACTGAATTTCTACTGCATTTGCTGCCTAGGACCGCTACTACACGCCCTAGCAATTGAGTTAAGAAAGCTCTCGATGTCTTGTCAGGGTATAGGAGTCCATGCTGCTTGCACATATTGCCAAAGTTGATCTCGTGTAGCAGCGGAACAACTTTGGCAATATGTCGTAGCAGCATCGACTGTTATATCGCGACAACACATCGAGAGCTTTTCTGACTTAATGTCTAAGCGTGTAGCAGTTGATATAGGCAGAAACTGCAACAACATTTCAGTACTGATTTCATAATCTTTCTCACTTTACACTGGCTGAATTTCTACTGCATTTGCTGCCTAGGACTGCTGCTACACGCCCTAGCAATTGAGTTAAAAAAGCTCCCGATGTCTTGTCGGGGTATATGGACGTTACCTCACTGCTTACAAGTATTTTTGTTGATGACTCAATCTTTTTCGATCTTAAACTACATTCCTTTCACTTCACCTTTGAACAGCGTGTCATCTCCCAAATGAAATTTGCTTTGACTACTGCGAAACTATTTGTTCAAATGTTCAAATGTTTGTTAAGCTTAAGGGACTTAACGACGGGCTCATCAGTCCCTAAACTTACAAACTACTTATGAACTAGCTACAACTAAGGACGGCACAAATATCCATGCCCGAGGGGGGATTCGAACACCCGACCGTAGTGGCCGTGCAGACCGTGACTGAAGCGCCTCAGTCCCCTCGGCCACCGCGGCCGGCGAAACTATTTGTTTTCATCCGTCACCTTTCGGCTGAGTTTCAACACCGACTCCTCTACCTGTTTAACCGTATCTGGGCAGATGGGGTCTTTCCATCACAGTGGCGGGAAAGCACCGTCATCCCGGTGTTGAAACCTGGAGCAGATCCATTGGTGGCTGACAGTTACCGCCCAATCAGCCTTACCAATGTGCTCTGCAAGCTGCTTGAACGAATGGTGAGTCGGCGGCTGATGTGGCTCCTTGAAGACCGCGAACTTCTTGCCCCACAACAAGGGGGATTCCGTCAAGGCCGTTCCGCCATTGACAACCTTGTCTCGCTGGAATCGGCTATTCGCACAGCCTTCACCAGGCGCGAACATCTCGTTGCGGTCTTTTTTGATCTCCGTAAGGCATACGATACAACCTGGCGCCACCATATTCTGGCTACACTGCATGGTTGGGGTCTGAGGGGCTCCCTTCCAATTTTTATACGGAACTTTTTATCGACCCGCTCTTTTCAAGTTCGTGTAGGCACCTGTCTCAGCTCTCCCCATGTCCAGGAGAATGGTGTCCCACAGGGCTCTGTTCTCAGTGTTCCCCTCTTCCTGATTGCCATCAATGGTCTCGCAGCAGCGGTGGGGTCCTCAGTTTCGTCCTCCCTGTTTGCAGACGATTTTTGTATTTACTTCAGCTCCGCCACCATTGGTGTCGCCGAACGGCGGCTGCAGGGAGCCATTAGAAAGGCACAATCATGGGCCTCGTCTCACGGTTTCCACTTCTCGGGTTCTAAGACCCGAGTAATGCACTTTTGTCGTCGTCGGGCACTTCACCTCGATCCAGAACTGTACCTAGATAACGAACTCCTTCGAGTTGAAGAAACACACCGCTTCCTCGGTATGGTTTTCGATGCCCGGCTGACTTGGCAGCCACATCTCCGTCAGCTGCGACAGAAATGCTGGAAACACCTTAATATCCTTCGCTGTCTCGGCCACACGGCTTGGGGAGCATCACGCCCAACGCTTCTGCAGCTCTATAAGGCTCTGATACAATCGCGCCTGGACTACGGAAGTATCGTATATGACTCTGCAGCACCGTCAGCACTACAGGTATTGGACCCGGTCCTCCATAGTGGTGTCCGTTTGGCGACAGGGACTTTTCGCACAAGTCCAGTGACAAGTCTGCTAGCTGAAGCAGGGGTTCCGCCCCTGCGCTTCCGCCGGCAGCGCTTACTCTCTGCCTATGCTGCCCATGTACATGCCTTACCCCACCATCCAAACTACAGGCTTCTATTTCCGGATGTTGTCCTTCCTTCCCCACGACAGCGGCCAAGGTCGGGTCTCCCGATCGCGGTCCGTGTTCGTTCCCTTCTCTCTTCACTTGAATCCCTTCCTATTCCTCCTGCTTTCCACTACCCTTCCCGTGTTCCTCCTTGGTCTATACCGCGTCCGCATTTTCGGCTGGACTTGTCACGTGACTCTAAAGCCTCTGTTGCACCGATGACTCTACGCCGCCAGTTCCAGGCAGTACTTCGTTCGTTCCATGGCGCGGAAATTGTCTACACCGACGGGTCCCTAGTTGATGGCCGTTGTGGGTATGCCTACACCCACGATGAGCATACTGAACTACACTCCTTACCCTGTGGGAGTACTATCTTCTCTGCGGAGCTGATAGCTATCCATCGAGCACTGGAGCACCTTATAGCCTGTCCCGGGGAGTCGTATGTTATCTGCAGCGACTCCCTGAGTGGCTTGCAAGCCCTTGACCAGTGCTTTCCAAAACATCCACTGGTGCGGTCAATTCAGGAATCTCTTGACCTTCTCGTTCAGTCTGGCCGCACTGTGGTTTTCGTTTGGACCCCGGCACACATAGGAATTCCGGGGAACGAACGCGTGGATCGGCTGGCTAGGCAGGCGATTACTGCAAGCCCCTTAGAAATTGGTATTCAGGAGAGGGACCACCGATTAGAGTTACAAAAGAAGGTGGTAGGGCTTTGGAACACTGAGTGGGTTGACTCACCTACCCCAAACAAGCTCCGTACAGTGAAGCTTTCTACAGCTCCGTGGAAGTCCTCTCTGAGGGCCTCTCGGAAGGAGTCAGTTGTCCTTTGTCGTCTGCGTATTGGCCACACGTGGATGACACATGGCCATCTACTTCGACGGGAGGATCCTCCACAGTGTCGCTGCGGCACTTCATTGACAGTGGTCCACATCCTTGTGGACTGCCCCCTTTTAGCTGCCTTACGACAGTCATTTGACCTGCCAGCTGCACTTCCTTTTATTCTCGGTGACGACGCTGCTACAGCTGATTATGTTTTACGTTTTATCCGTGCAGCTGGGTTTTATCATTTGATCTAAAGGTGGGTATTTTAGCCTGATATCTCAGGCACCCATCTTTCACAAATTTTTACTCTTTTTCTTTTGTGCTGTCTCCCCGCTTTTACCCGTATGTTTTAGAATGTGCGGAGTGGCTGGCTCATCCTTTATTATTCTCGCGATCAGCCAGCCACACTTTTCTGCTGAAACCTTTTAGTACAGTTTTTTTTCCCCTTTCAGTTTTCTTCTTTCTACGTTTCTTTCCTCTTTAGGATTTCTTCTTTGAGTGTCCTGAACTCATTTACCCCCATTACGTGCCCATTATGAGTTTATCTTCTGTGTGAGTCACGCATTGTTTTGCAGGATGCATTACGCTGTATCGACTTAGCTCGCAACAGGGGACTGATGACCACGTAGTCTAGTCCCCTCTAAACAACAACAACAACAACAACAACAACAACAACTATTTGTTGTTAGTTCTAGATGACGAGCAGTGTTCGAGGAAAGTGAATATACTGAACTGGATGTTCTCTTTTTGGATGTTCCGTTTGTATTTCGAAAATTATTTTTAAATGTGTTCCCTTTATGTAGGACAAAAGTAATGAAAATATAAAATCAGCCTCCTAATAAGTTACTAATAATTGTTCATATGTTTGTAAAGTTTATGGGACTCAATTGCGGGGTCATCAGTCCCTAAACTTACAAAGTACTTATGAACTAACTTATACTAAAGACAATACAAACATCCATGCCCGAGGGAGGATTTGAACGTCCGAATTGGGAGGTTGTCACCACCGAAATAAATGTGTTAAGAACTACATGGGACTAACGAAGAATGTACCCGCAGCGTTGTTATTGCGAAAATAAGGGCTCACTTGCTCTAACCGAGTGTGTTGGTGCTGAGGGTAGCACTAGATTCGCATTCTGGAGGACCGCGGTTCAAATCCGTCTCCGGCCACTCAGAATTAGTTTTTCTTTGATTTCCCTAAATCAATCTGGACGCATGCCGATTTCGTGTTAGACGGAACGTCATACCTATTACTCCTTTCTTCTACTCGCTCAGATGTAGACTTCTTGAACATGAGGCATCGTAGAAAGTAAATAACAAACCCGGTTAATGTTTGTAAACCTATTGAACGAAACTGCTATGGTCGTCAGTCTCTAGACTACTGAAACTACCTTACACTAAAGACAACACACATACCCATTCCCTAGGGAGGACTCGAACCTCCGAAGCGAGTGGCCGAGCGATCCATAACGTGGTGCCACAGACCGCATGGACGTTACCTCACGACTTACAAGTATTTTTGTTGATTACCCAATCTTTTTCGATATTTGTTGTTGTAATCAATGGTCAAGGTTGATGAATGAGTTGACGTGAGAAGTAAATAAACGAATAGAATTTCCTGGTAAATATAAAAAAAATGATAGAGGAGTATGCATTTAGTTATGGAAGAAGATATCGTCAGATAGGTCTTTGAAGATCCTTGAATATTCACAGTAATAAAAAGAAAAAAAAGCAGTTTCCTTGGCTATTACTTGAATCTTAAGAAACATACGGCCGGTGTAAATAATGAAACTATGCGCAAGTCAATCTAGTATTGTATCAAATTTTTGGAATAAAAAAGGTTTCCTAGCTCGATTAAAATATTCTGCCTGTTTGAGCTAGGAGTTTCATGATGCCCATATCGATTTACGTAATTACAGGGTACATGAGCAATCGCTCTAACATTTTATTTCCAATTGAAACAAAAATATTTGATTTTTACAATTACGAATTTTCTAATAGACTATCTTCCCTCTACCTCAAAAAATACATGGTTTCTGTAGTTGTAAAAAGAGGTGTAAATTTGTAGGCCCTGGAACAAATACGATGTGCAGTGTCGATGTTTAACAATGTAAACAATGCATGTCCTCGAGACAGACATGCATGCCTTAAGGAACGGACACTGCGGCGAAGACAGCTGTCAGGGATTATGGAGTTTCTTTCAGATCGTCACAACGCTGTAGGGGCTACTTCTTCCACATTTTTTTTAATTTTTTTTATTTTAACACAAGAAATGTACTCGCAACTGCGAATATTGAACAGCATCTGCTGTAAAAAGTTTTGGTGACACGAAAATTTGTGCCGCACCAGGATTCGAACTGGCTTTCCCACTTTTCTTCCAGCGCATTCCTTAAACATTACGCTACCTGTGCACGCCTCCCGGCCCGACCCAAAATTCCGTATGCCACACATTCTTCTACCAATGTGTGTACGTACATTGGATTGCATAATTCCGGCATTCGATATTTCTAATAAGTGTCTCTCCATGTACGATTCCACACCAGTGGACAGTCAATGTTCCAATGTTTGTATAGCTTATGGGACTTAACTACGGGGTCATCAGTCCCGCCGGCCGCGGTGGCCGAGGAGACTAAGGCGCTCCAGTCACGGTCTGCACGGCCACTACGGTCGGGGGTTCGAATCCCCCCTCGGGCATGGATATTTGTGCCGTCCTAGTTCGTAAGTAGTTCATAAGTAGTTTGTAAGTTTAGGGACTGATGACCCCATAGTTAAGTCCCATAGACTTTACAAAAATTTGAAACATTTCATCAGTCCCTAAAGTTACCAACTACTTATGAACTAACTAATACTACGGACGGCACAAATATCCATGCCCGAGGGGGAATTCGAACCCCCGACCGTAGTGGCCGTGCAGACCGTGACTGGAGCGCCTCAGTCCCCTCGGCCACCGCGGCCGGCAGTGGACAGCCAACGGTTCTTGGATCGATACTACAAATCGAGAATTGTGCTTACACGAGAAAGTTTAAAACAAAGATTTAAATCATGGCAATAACTCAGATGGTCTAAAAACAAGGCCGCGGTGGAGTAGCCGAGCGGTCTAAAGCGTCTCGCTGCGGAGCGCGCTGTTGCTCGCCGTGGAGGTTCGAGTCCTCCCTGGGGCATGGGTGTGTGTGTTTGTCCTTAGGTTAGTTTACCTAGGTTGAAGTAGTTTGTAAGCGATGGACTGATGACCACGCAGTTTGGTCTGATAGATTTACAGATATTTTCTAAAAACAAGGAAATGAACCAGATTCTGAGTACTCAGATTGCTATTAAAGATTTTTAAACAATTACAGGTTTCTGTTTTCTTTATAACGCTTTTTATCGCGTGAATATTACGAACGTTTGACCGTTGAAACGTATAAAAATATGTTTAACTTCGAAAATTATGTAATTTAGTATACTCGATGAATTATACATATTACCATCATTAAAAGCAACAAACCTTTCAACGGGTTTAAATAAAATATAGTCCCCAATAGCTCGGGTCAGGTTGGCACTGGTAGCCATCGTGCCCCGTTGCCATGCTTACAATAAATTCTGTTCGTTACAAAACCCACTGAAGCGATCTAGATTGTATGCCATATATAAATAATCCTTAAAATACGACCTTTAATTATAATACTCGTCTGTTGCCCCTAAAGTAAGCAAAAGTTATTAAACCATATTTAATCAACGAGCAGAATTTTACTGACAAACGGACAAAAACAATTAATCTCGACACCTTCTCCAAAACTGCTCCTCCGGCCATATTAGGCTTGTAGACGGAGGGAGACAGTACCACGATCTAGCCTCTGTTGTACGAACTAATTTGATTGGGCCACCCTGCACCTATGGCCAACGTGCCCCGGTCTCTCCTATGTTCAACTGGACCTATCGAACTTCTGATCAGTACAAGATGGTAAAAGATATAAATCTTCATGTGGATTGAAACTATTGGAAATGTTTGTTTCGTAAGAGAATTGGAATTCTGTTATGACAGAGTTTTGTTATCGTATCCATTGCTACAAATAAGAACCACATTTGAACTTGAATATCTCTGTAATGAGCTTCACAAAACATTGTTTCTTCTGCGCGTCATTTCTACCTAATCAGCACTGCATAGCACTGCCTCTCTCCACCGTTTCCTCAGCCATTTACTCCCACCAGCATTCTTCACAACAACAGAATGAAATGTATTATTCCTATACCTCTGACCGAACAGATATTTTATTATTTTTATTATTATCATTTAGTATATAGCGGCCCAATAACCCTCGCCTTCTATTGTGACCCACGTAAGCTGAAAGGATGAAAACCCTTCTCTACGATATTGATACATAATTTGTGTATGAAATGTTTGCAAGTGTGTGCTGTGTACATACAATGGTAATAAATTTATACCAACTTGCAGCTGCTCGTTATGTCTCTTGATCATAAATCCATAGTGAACAGTGTTAGAAGGATTTGTGTTTGTCAGACGAATCTCTCAACGATAATTTCAGAGACAGTTTCTGAAATAAGACACTAGTGTTTTCTTAATTTTAGACACTTCTAAACAAGTGGGAGTCTGTCAGCACAAAAGGTGTGTGACTGTGCTGCCTGTAGTTCTGCACTACCTAGCAGGTCATTCAGAAGTTAGATCGTATCCGCATTGTCACTTTGTGCCACGAGGGACTATTATGAAAGGATGTTTCCAAACGTCTCGGAGTGAACCAAAGCGATGTTGTTCGGAGGTGCAAGAGGTAAAGACATACAGGAACTGACGATGGGTCGCCTCGCTCTGGCCGCCCAAAGACTGCCACAGTAACGACCGTTACTTACGGAGTTAAGCTCGGAGGACACCTGAGACGAATGTCACCATTATGTTCAAATGTTTGTAAATCTATGGGGACTTAACTACTCTGGTCATCAGTCCCTAGGCTTATAAACTACTGTCGTGTCCTACATAGGAAAGAGGGAAGAGGTAGCAAGGTCAGTCTGCATATCCCGAGCGGAAAGGAGTGATTGCAGAAGACAGTACAGTCATCTACTAGAGATGCGGATTTCGGGACTCGAGAGGATACTTGTTTAGGAAACTTTATGGAACTCCTAGGTACCTTGCATTGAATTTATTGCATCCCATACTAAGTCTAATACACTGGGGTTAGTTATTTAAAAAAAAAAAAAAAAAAAAAAAAACAAGAAGTATAAATAGTTTGCCACAACAAAAGCCAGTAATTACGTTCCCTAGCAGCATCCCCTAGACAGACGCACTCCCCGCGAGAAACAGACTGTCATGGAGCACCCCGAGGCCGACGGCGATAGTCACAGGCTGGCGCTCGACTCGTCTGACTGAGAACTCCCCCCTTGATCCAAGAAACCGGGGGTTTTCAAATGTTCAAATGTTTGTACAACTTATGGGACTTAACTACGGGGTCATCAGTCCCTAAGCTTACAAACTACTTATGAACTAGCTAAGACTAAAGACGGCACAAATATCCATGCCCGAGGGGGAATCCGAACCCCCGACCGTAGTGGCCGTGCTGACCGTGACTGGAGCGCCTCAGTCTCCTCGGCCACCGCGGCCGGCCCGGGGATTTTAACGGCCGGTGTGGGCGCATCTCTTTTCCCCACTTTCCGACAGTTAACAATTTCCTATTGGCCGCTGCTTGATTCAACCAATCTAAATTGTGGTTTGCCCTCTCTCTGAGTCTTCTAGCGAACCACGTTTCATCCCTGTCCTTTCTGCCATTCCCCGGGTGGGGACGTGGCTTGTTTATGCACTAACAAAATCCATACTTGGTAGCAACATTGTTCAGCTGAAAGTAAAACGTCACGACGCTACCCAATATGGGCAACAACAACAATGTTTTACGTCAGTTGGCCACGCCTTAGGCTCCGCCTTAGGCCACGCCTCAGGGGAGCTGCTAACTTGCAGTTTTTCTTCTTTACCCTCTCACTCTAACGTCGTGAAACCACTGACATTGCTGTTCCCAAGTGACTGGTATCAACTTTGCTACGTACATTAAAACGTGCCTGTTGGCCACCAAGTACTAATGTAACGTCTTACAACAGCGTCTAGACGCTATATGAAGTTACGCCCATCTTCACCGAAAGGTAACCTCCACCCTGTGACGGTGGCTGAGGGCATCTGCAGTTCGCTAAGGAGATTTCTTTAGTGCCTACATCCCGTAAGATATACGTGTCTGTTTTAGCCTGTTATCTGCAATGGTCTATATTTCTCAGCCTGGAGTGCGTCTCTGTGGCTCACACAGCCTCTCAACAATTCCAACAGTAAAATCAATATATGACACTACTTAAAGTAACTAATGTAACCACGAAGCGCAGTACAGATGGACCAAATAACATGCTGAATGGACTCGTCAGAATTGGCATTAAATGATACACACAAATGAGATTCCAATTTGACTTCAACCAGACAATCGTCGGCGACGCTTTTGGAGGCAGCCTGGCCAGCCTCAACACCTTAGACACACAGTCTCTCTCTCTCTCTCTCTCTTCTCTCTCTCTCTCTCTCTCTCTCTCTCTCTCTCTCTCTCTATATATATATATATATATATATATATATATATATATATATATATATATTGGGGGAGGCGTTATGTGGAATCACGGAATGCCACTGGTGGTTGTAGAATGCAATTAAACGGCTATTCGGTACAAGGATGACTTCCATCGATAGTGCACTCATATGGCTTCATTTGGCATCTATTGTATATTTCTACATAATGCAGCAAAACGTTTACACGGTTCACCATCATTTGTTAACTGATGTGGCTTGCGGAGGATAGACGTAAATGCATGTTCTCTAGATATGAACCGTATCGAAATTGCCTGAGATATATAGGAAAGGGCTCTTTTCGGAGGAGAAGACCAACAAACCAATATGAGAGAACTACGCCGAATCGCCGTTGAGGAGCGAGGCAATCTGGATCAAAAGTTTCTTGAAGAGCTATTGGGCAGGCCTGAGGACGTATTACCTGCTTATTAGGGGTATGCTGCAATCCGAAACACTAATTCAAAATGTCTAGGTTACTGTCGTACAACTTGTAAGTTTCTGTTTTCATGAGCAAAGAAGAGAAGTGAAATCTTGTTTTTGTATATTTCTGTTCCATTTCTATTAAAGGGTCATGAACATCTAGAATCGTGGTGTTGCAACACTTCTTAATGCGTGTATTTTTCTAAGTTCAGAACTTCGTTCTCCACAATAAGATAAAATTTTCGACGCTGTTTAAATAGGTATATTTGGTGTAATACGACAACCTTGATTTCAAAGCATTTAATAGTAGGTAACATTGGTATAATTTGTTAGGTTGCAATTTAAATGTGCAAAATTAAAAATTAAACCTCAGAATGTTACAATCGGTATTTTATTTCTTATAATCATTTCATAGTCAAAACTATAGATATACAGTTTTATTGTTATTCGAAATGTAACTCCAAATTATGTATAATTATTACATTATGAGCAGAAATTTCATTTCAAGAAAACATTGTTGACCGTTTATTTCATGTACGCCACTGTAGATGTCAGGAAAAAAATACCTCCCTGAAACAAACACACACTTACCATAATAATAATCAAATTCCTTCTCACATGGTAACTGCAGTGTTTCGATGTCATGTGTGTTACCCATGTACCTGAGCTCCCAATGTATATAAGTCAGTTTTTCGGTTGTATCTGAAAACTGTCTGTTTCGTAATGGTGTGTGAATTCTCCGTGAGCTGACCAGTTGGGCTCACTTGATGCTGAGGTAGGTGCTACATTAAAAATTCTGGAAGCCGATTAACAAAGGCGCCCTTTAGTACTCCAGCGTCTCCACTATACAGATGGAGCTATACGTTTTGCTCCATACCATAAACTATTCTGTTGAAAAAAACTTTCTGTTGCCCAAAATGACTAAATTTGCCTATATAACGCCATTGTAAGAACCACATTTCCAGGCAATATTTCGAACCAAATTAATGCATTACTAAAAGACACAAACATAAGATATGCTTATCAGACACGACATAACCTTTCGTCACAATTAAAATCTAGTAAAACTTATTTCCCACTTTCCTCTAACCCAAGAATGTACAAAATTATATCTAGCAACTGCAGTGAATTTTATATAGGCCAAACAGGTAACGGGAGCACACCAGACAAAGCACAAATAACCCATCTACTTTTTACCAACATTTAAAAACAGCGCATAATATAAAACAGACAGTCGAAACTTTACATGTAACACCTAAAGGACAAGTTATGGACATTCTAGAAGAAATAGAAATATATTTACACTCACTACACCACCACTCTGAAATACTAAATGAACAAGTCGACTTAAAACACAAAAGCTACATAGAAAATTTTATTGATATCGTACACCAGGAAATGGGTAAAAAATTTTAGACCATCATAGATTACACACGAACGAAATTTCAGTAACAAAGATTAATAAATTTATGATACAAAGATCACACATGTCAATGACTATTCGGCTAAGATAACAAAATTTCTCGACATATGCAGAGTCATACATTAACCAACCTCTCAAATACCGGTATCAAAGACTATCGTAATAATAAACAAACAGTATGTAACCCTATTACATCTCTGGTTATCAAAACGCTGTCACATCACAACGTAAATAAGTCATCAGAAATATTGCAATAATTAAAATTAAAACTTCATAAGTCATCAAAAATATTGCAATAATTACAATTCAAAGCAATAAATAAATGACTGACAGCAATAAAAACATCGATGTATATGGTTGTCAGGACCAACAGACGTATGTAATATTTCATAATAGTATTTACATTTACGATAATGTACGAAACTTTGATGTATTTATAAAGTAACATTTTCGCAGATCACCTGACGATGGCGCTAAAAGCCGAAATAGGCCTATAGTGTAATAAAATAATTATATTTGAAGCAGCATTTAGGATTTATTGCATAATCATTAAATGTTTAAATGTTTTGTCTGTCAGGTGTTCATATAGTTTTGTCTACCCCTGTATATGAAGTGTCTTTTCTTTCGGACATGTCCGAAAATACCTAAACCACTCGTGATCCTGCATCTATTATCAATTCCTGAGAGTGTTCACTCCGTAAATTCTTTATCGCGTATAGCGTTAGCAATATCTGAAAGTAAATCGCGTAATACACTAAGTACTTTTTGTCTGGCTTCGCTAAATAGCTCAAAAAGTAACTAAATACTTTAAATAGTTTTCCATGTACCACTACCCACGATCAGAACGTTCGAAGCGATATTGATTTTGAAATGCACTCATACGTAGCCGTTTCTTACGACTTGGATCGAAGCAATATATGATTGCTTAATCTTTGTCGAATAAGGTAATGTTAGTAGTTTAAGTTGCTTTCGGAGATAAATCATGATTAAACGTGGCACTATTGTCACGTTGAAATAGAGGCAGGCTTGACTTCGAAGGCAGGGTTGCCAACGGAACACAGCACTTACACTGAAAACAGGTTTATTGCGAACTTAACATAGATGCAGCACTAACTGCCTCGCGGGCAGAGTGCTTTGCTATTCTTACACAGACAGAATGTACCAGAAATTAGAAGAATATTTAACACAAGAAACACGTCGAAATTATAAGTAAACATAAGAAACATGTAGAACATTCTGGAAATGTTACTTACAAAGAAATAAATTTTTGGCGGTGGACGGTATTGAACTGGCGACCTTTAGCACCAAATTCAGTGACGCTATTCCTTGCGCCACACCGGCAGTCTGTTAGCATGGGGTCTCGCGGAACTATCAACACTTCAAGAGACTTCAGTTTCTTCTTCGTCTGTGAATCTGCAGAGTTAAGTATTTCAGCCATTTGTCGCAAAAAGCCTGCACTATCTACATGTTCGCCTAAAAGTTAAACTACCATTTCACACGTCACATCGTCTGTGTGCGTCTTTTCGTTGATGGGTTCATTTGGCATCTATTGTATATTTCTACAGAAAGCAGCAAATCGTTTACACAGTTCACCATCACTTGTCATGTGATGTGGCTTGTATAGATGTAAATGCGCAGAGTATCTTTCACAAATTGAACCAGCATCAGTACGATATGTTTAGAAATACAAAACCAGAAGTTAAATGAAAGTCCTTCCATATTTTCACGAAAACCTTCCGGCGATCATCCTTCCTACTGAACACTGCGATAGACGGCCGCATTTCCTGATCATACGCACATTTTTGGTGAAAAAACCTGTTTCGCTATGACATGCTTTACATCCCGTTGTTAGACCAAGTAGCAATAACCAGCTGCCTGTAGACTTCCACTGCCTACCACGTCACTGACTGGTGAACAATGGATCAACTACTACCCATAAAACTCGCCGATCTCACTGCACTGACTGATACACTTTTAAAGAAGAGAGGCCAAGCAAAGATATTACTAGAGGCACATCTCGGTAAACAAGATGCGCCTAACTATCCCAGCTACGCCTCTTCTATTTTCTTGTTTCACTTTTTTTTAATGTTTGTAAAGCTTATGGGACTTAACTACGGGGTCATCAGTCCCTAAACTTATAAACTACTTATGAACTACTTAGGAATTAGGACGGCACAAATATCCATGCCCGAGGGGGGATTCGAACCCCCGACCGTAAAGGCCGTGCAGACCGTGACTGAAGCGCCTCAGTCTCCTCGGCCACCGCTGCCGGCCACTTTTTTTCTCCTATTTTCTTTACCTGTGTTTACCACATCACTGTTTCTCTCCTTATTTTCCCATTCTCTCATGTCTGTGTCTGACAGCACTTACAGTTCAAATCTACGTACCGCTATTGTTCCATTTATTTTAAAAGAATGTAAAATTACACTTTCTATGTGCTGAAATAACTGTCATAAGGGACATCAGGCGCACTTTCTTCCATGATTCGGTAGATATCTGCAGTTTTGCTCTTTCAATGGCTAACGGATGTCATAACATGTACGTTTCTCTTTACGTCTTTCATAGTACACTGATTGAGAAACGAAAGTGTCGGTTTGTTTCACATTTCGAATAAAATTATATTTAATGCGGAATTTTACGTGCTATTTCGATAGTGCGCCCCCAATGTAGTGTAGTGCGATATTCGCTTTAGTGATATGTATTACCAGGGAGAGAGAACTAAGGAAGTATTCAATAGTCCAGCAGCGACTGGGCAGTCCTGCTGCATTGACGTAGCAGCCGAAAATGCGAGTGAGGTTGTCCGGCCTATTCTTCAAGTTCTATTGTTCCTGTCAATACATGTACAAAAGCTGTCCATAAATCAGTAAGTCCATGAGAAGACAGACATCTCTTCTGAACAGCACGTTGGAAGGCAAACCAGATATGCTCAATAATGTTCACGTCCGGGGATTTTGGTGGCCAGCGGAGGTGTTTGAACTCAGAAGAGTGATCCTGGAGCCTCTCTGTAGCAATTCTGGACGTTTGAGGTGTCGCATTGGCCTGCTGGAATTTTCGAAGTTCGTCGAAACGCACACTGGACGAGAATGGATGCATGCGATCAACCATGATGCGTTCGTGTCACCTATCAGAGTCGTACTAGAGGTCTCAAGGGTCCCATATCACTCCAACTGCACACACCCCTCACCATAACACGATCTCCACCAGCTTGGACAGTCCTCTGCAGCGTCTATGAAATCATGAGGTTGCATCTGTATATCTATCCGCTCGATACAACTGGAAGCGAGACTCGTCGGACCAGGCAACGTGTTTCTAGTCGTCAACAGTCCAGTATCCGCGTTGCCTGTCTTAGGCGAGGCATTAAGCTTTGGGTCGTGCAGGCAGCAAGCGTACACGAGTGATCCTTCGGCTCCGAAAGCCCATATCGATGATGTTTTGTTGACCACTGTACGTGACAAAAGCCTTGTTTATCATTAAAAATTAGTAAATAAGATCCGTGTGAACTACTGGTTACTCCCTGCTACAAAGCCTTGTTCCCTGGCCCAAATTGAGAACTGACTCGTTTCAAATTACTTCAATAACAGGTACGTAAGACTACAGTGGTCAATATACATAGCAGCTCACACGTCATTACACACAGACATTAATAAGCAAGCCACCACAATTAAAGTTATCTTTGAAAGGTGGCTAAGAAAACATTTATGGCGCAACGGAATTTAGTCGTAAGGAACATTGCATCTGAGCATGTTCTCAGCACTTGTGAAACAATATTAAAGAAAAGAGGGAAGGCGCTCTAAAACTACAGTTTATAGGCAACTTACGAATTCAGATAGATAACAAGCAAAATGGGAAACCAATTTTGTTAATACAATAAAAATGCATCTCTTACATGGATTAAAGCGGACGGTGTCCAGTCTAAATTATACATGAATTAACGCTACTAGGGGGAAGGATTCAAAAACAACACTTATTCTCTCGCACAGACGCAACGCCACAGCGTGCTGAGACGAGGCGGAACGAGGCGCAGCTATCGTAGGCGAAATTCAACAAGTCGGAGGTAGCACAAAACACAATATACAAAACACTTTGAAGCCGGCTCTGGTCTTTCGTACCTGTTTTGAGACGGTGCGTGTCTATAGCAAGTTAAATTACATCTGAACAGAAAACGCGAGAAAACACGCTAACGGCGACACACGGCTACGTTACATGAACGCACTCCACTGAACGTGAAGTGGTTGAATATCGGATTCATTATACTAAATGACGGTAGATTCTTAAGTTGCAGTCTGTCAGCAATCAATCTCGGTACTGGTTTTCTATGAGAAGTGGCATGAGCTCAGGCGACTGGCCGCAAATCCCGGATGTTGGAACTCGGGCCCACGTGGTTCCGAAAACCGATAGAATTGAGTTAATTGAGTTTCCGAAAAATAAAGAAAATTAACTACAGTATGCAACCCATAGAAATGCTTAGAATTATATAAGGAAGCGAATGAAATACAGCTACACGCGATAGGGAGCGATTACACAGACGGATGAAGTCCAGTCTCCAAAACTCGTAAAAGTGAAATAATTACAAAGTCGGAAAAATAAAATTAGTATTCCAGCATGCAACCCATAGAAATGTTTATAATTACGTAAGGAAGCATTTAAGGAGGTTGTACAAGGCTCTGAGAGAATTACTGACAAATCAGAGTGTGAACTACAAGTCGGAGAAGAAACAGCGAAATTAAAATAGGCGAGGAGAGAATATCGCGAAATATTAGTGGAAATGAGAAGGATACCCGCATAGTTACTTGCCTGATGGGCATGGAACAAACCATAGTGGAAGCTGAAGGCTTTGTTCTATGAACCAACCACGTGGAACACATATCACTCACGGAAGGAAACGATTAGAAGATTTTTACATGCACTGTATAAAATGTACATATCACCTATTAGAAATCGGGTCCCACAAAGCTAGAAATTCTTTACACAGAGTTCATACACCGCCATATAATCACAGAAAATTTTAACATGCCAAGCCGTTATCAAACTGCAACGAGAATCACACATACCGCGTTTATCTATTGGAAATCACTGAATTGAAAAACGAGAACACATTTTCACACACGATCGGAGAAAACATTCAAAAAATGATTCTAAGTTCATGAATCTAAGTTAAACGTGCTAGTCAATGGAACGCTACCATCTCTAGAAACAACAATAGAACCAACCTTACCTCACCAGACGGCCAGTCCAGAGTGATCAGCCGCACGGCGACCGGGGCGCGGGAAGGCGCGGGAAGTCACCGGAAGATGGAAAATCCACGAAAAACAGCGGTGGTGGGGGACAGAGAGACTTGCCAACCAGCTCGCAACCAAAGGATGTGAAAACCTCTTTGGTAGTATCAGCAGCTATCGATACTGAGCCAGAGAGATCGGTGCAAAGCGAGCTGTCACTCCCCACATTCAAACAGCCATAGATTCACGCACACACTTAAAGGTAAAACAACTGTACATTCTCACAGGGACAGTGGCGTAGCGGAGAAGCCGTACCTATGCCACATTAATTAATATAATAATAAATTGTTAACATAACAAAATAAGAAAAACCTCACAATATTAACTAATATTCTAACACATGAAATAAAAATGTTATTCCTCAAGCCTTGGAAAGAGTGGGGTTCAATTTTTAACAAAATGATAATCTAGCGACAAAAAATGTTCAAATGTTGGTATAGCTTATGGGACTTAACTACGGGGTCATCAGGCCCTAAACTTACAAACTACTTATGAACTAGCTTACACTAAGGACGGCACAAATATCCATGCCTGAGGGGGGATTCGAACCCCCGACCGTAGTGGCCGTGCAGACCGTGACTGGCGCGCATCTAGCGACAGTAAATAAATTATAACTTTACAGAAACTATACAAAAATATATGGAGACGACAGACGGTCGTCTTTCAAGGTCGAACGCTGGCAATTTTTGAGGCCCGAGCATTAAAATTAGCAGCAATTTACGGACGAGCTGCTTTTCGGTCACGTTGAATTATTCATTTCAGTCGTCGTCGGCCCCGTTCTTCAAGGTTCTTCTTCCGGTCGCAGTGATGTCAGAGATTATTTTTTTCTTTTTTACTGGAAATCCGACATTCACGGTGCATTCGTGAAATGGTCGTATGCAAAAATCCCCATCTCACCCTTATCTCGGAGTTGCTGTGACTCATCTCTTGTGCGTCGACTATAACACTATGTGCAAACTCACTTGAATCTTCATAACCTACCATTGTAACAACAGAAGCCGATCTAAGGCCTGCGCCATTCAGTTGTTGGCTTATATACGCGTTGTCGACCGCAGCGCCGTTCTCTGCATGTTTACATATCTCTGGTGTTTGCATTCGCATGACTAAATTAGTTTCTTTGGCTCTACAGTGTACATTTTCGTCGTAAAGAATGCAAGCCGGCCGCGGTGGCCGAGGAGACTGAGGCGCTCCAGTCTCGGTCTACACGGCCACTACGGTCGGGGGTTCGAATCTCCCCTCGGGCATGGATATTTGTGCCGTCCTTAGTATTAGCTAGTTTGTAAGTTTAGGAACGGATGACCCCGTAGTTAAGTGCCATAAGCTTAACAAACATTTGAACATTTTTGAAAGAATGCAATGCACCAAAAGTAATGCCTGTTTGGGTGCAATATTGACAGGTTAAATAAGAGAAACAAAAAGTAAAAAGAAGCGACAATATAAATGTTTATTTTTAATTGTCTGTTCCAAAGAAACAGACGGGCGGTAATCCGCATCAGTAGTAAATATTTCCATATATACATCGCAAATGAATTTTTTCGACATCTGCTGCACTTCTATAGATGGACAATCGGTCTGAAAGACATGAAAATTTGTGCCGAACCGGGACTCGTGCCCGGGTGGCCGAGTGGTGAAGGCGGCCGCTCGCGGATAGCGGGAGACACGGGTTCGTTCCCGGTCCGGCACAAATTTTCATGTGTTGCAGATCGATTGTCCATCTATAGAAGAGCAGCAGATGTTGCAAAAATTTCGTGATTTGCGATATATATATGACATACTAGCTTAAACCCTCGGCTCCGCTCTCGTGTTGGTTGATTATGATAGATAAGCTATATTTCAGTAGTGTGCTATGAGATCAAATCACACGTAAAAATGCACTCGTTTCGAAGAATCCAATCACAAAATTCAACAATAATGATTGTAATAATATCACAGATGCCGGCCGCGGTGGCCGAGGGGACTGAGGCGCTCCAGTCACGGTCTGAACGGCCACTACGGTCGGGGGTTCGAATCCCCCCTCGGGCATCAATATTTGTGCCGTCCTTAGTATAAGGTAGTTGATAAGTAGTTTGTAAGTTTAGGGACTGATGACCCCGTAGTTAAGTCCCATAAGCTTAACAAACATTTGAACATTTTTTAATATCACAGATCGATCACTTCATGTAATGCGCGAAACGTCAAATCGATTCTTTTAAAGAGATGTATTAAAAGAAATTTTTTTACTGCTCTATTTATTTATTCTTGTATTTCCTTATTTGTATGCTTACCCTTACAGAGAAAGAGCTAAAGACATTGTAGCACGCATAGACCAAAGATATGGTCTGTGGCATCACGTTTCGCTGTGTATAAGCTCCTTGCTATAGAGTCGCAAACGGCATCGCTGGCCTTCAGTCTGAATTTTTTAATAATTTGACGACTTTCAACCACCATATTTTCCACCCCTTATAGCTATCGGCATGGAACTGCTATTGTCTACAACGGGATACTTCGGACAACAATTACACACAGACCATTCGTTTGCGTTCTGTAGTCTTCGTTGTAGAGCGAAATATTAACATATACACACGTAGAATTTTATATACACCGATAAATTTCCATCCCAATATACTCCACGCATTTATCATTATCAACCCTCAACCAACAATGCATCCAATAAAACCATTTTCAAAGAGTAAATATAATTTTCAAAGAGTAATTATTGTTCCACATTTCGCTTTATATTCTTCAAATTACTAAATAGCTATCAGATCGCTATAAGACCGTGCCTAAAACCTTCCTCAGGTATAAATTAGTAACTGTACAAATATTTAAGTCTCTGCGTCTTGTCGTTCAGACGTGATAAACGTACACCGAACAGACATTCACATTTATAGCTATAGATAAATTTTTATGACGAATGTTGGTTTCGTCTGCGCAACTCCGGTTTTTCCAGGAAAAATTACTTTCTGCTGGCTCAGTAGTTATTTGTGAAATGAGCAGTTCCTGAAATTAAATATAAATGTGCCCCCTCTGAAGAGAGCAGTTGACATCGGATGATCCCAAACTTACGGCATCCATTGTGCGTAGGAAGGAGCGTGGCGGTCTGGCTCACAGCCGGGTAGTGTGCCACCGACCATTCCCAAGAGGCCCCTGGGCGCCACAGTACTACTCAACACTCTCAAGTTTGCCGACCGTGGCTAACCAACTCACAACTGTTTGCTGCCTGTAACCGTTCCCCTTGCATCAGTCCAAAACAACCGTGGACCCTGTGAGTATGTTCCTAGCAACTGCATCTAATTAGACACCGACGCGCAGTGTCTTACATCGCTCCTAAAGATACAGGGTACCAGGCACGCTGTGTTGAGTCATGTACGACAGATGGACTGAGCCGGGCTTCGCAACTTTTTAAATTGAAGCAGTTGGAGTAGTGTCTGCAAGATGTATGTAGCAAACATATTCAATATAATTTGTATAGGTTACGGGACGGTCTTATGCAACTGTAAATTAGTCTACTTTCGACCAGACGCGTTTCGCTTTATTCTAAAGCATCTTCAGTGGTCAACTGTACGAGAAATGGCTTGTATTACTTTGTTTGTTTTATTTTTACTAAATTCGATCGGTAACACTTCTCATGGAATAGGATTGTTTTGATTCTAAATAAAATGGTTTACTAATATTACTGGCGAATTCTTATGTTGTCCTCTTCATGTGTGATTTGTAGCACATTGCCACTTGCTGTCACTGTTCACATTTACACCATTTACACTTTTTACAGTTACACTTCTTACAACAGTTTTTGAAAAATGGCCATTTCTGTGGCCTTGCACAGTGGCGGCGCTAGACGAAAACTGGGCGTCGGCGAACTTGTCTCTGCGAGGCCCCTTTCATTTTTTCATTAATGAAGAAACTGTTAAATGAGCTGAATTATACCTCAATAATCATTATACTAAAAGTTAGTAGTATCATGAACAAGTATTATTGCAGTGACAAAAATTACAACAAACAAACACGAATTAAAATGGTGAAACTTTTCGGCTTTACGTATCACTGAATTTTTTTTTAACATCACATCTTAATTAATACTAGCCGCTATTTCGGCTTCAATTGATAGTATGGACAACGCAGATAGTCTTTCTTGAATCAATGTGCTTCTCAAGCTGGTCTTAATCAATTTTAACTTTGTGAAGCTCCTCTCGGTCGAAGCTGTACTGGCTGAAACTATGAGCATGATTCTGATTGTTATATAAACATATGGATATACTCCTTCCAAATTGTTTTCTAAAATGTACAGAAGAAATTTTTGCAAGTATTTAACTAAAAATTGCTTCATTGCTGCACTCTGTTGTTTTGGTCTTCAGTCCGGAAACTGGTTTGATGCATCTCTCCACCCTACTCTATCCTGAGCAAGCCTCTTCATCTACTCATAAGAACGGCAACCCACATCCATTTGAATCTGCTTACTATACGCGTCTCTTGGTCTCCTTCTGCGATTTTTACCCCACACACTTCCCTCCAATGCTAAATTTACGATTCCTCGATGTCTAAGAATGTGTCCTACCAAGCGATCCCTTCTTTTAGTCAGGGTATGCCAAAACTTCCTTTTCTCACCAATTCTATTGAGTACTTCTTCATTAGTTATGCGATTTACCCACCTAATCTTCAGCATTCTTCTGTAGCACCACATTTCAAAAGCCTCTATTCTCTTCCTGTCTGCACTGATTATCGTCCATGTTTCACTTCCATACAAGGCAACACTCCACACAAATGCCTTCAGAAAAGACTTCCTTACACTTAAATTAATATTCGATGTTAGCAAATTTCTCTTTTTCAGAAATGCTTTCTTTCCCATTGCCATTCTGCATTTTATATCCTCTGTACTGCGACCATCGCATGTTATTTTACTACCCAAGTAACAAAAGTCATCTACCACCTTCATTCTTTCGTTACCTAATCTAATTCCTTCAGCATCGCCTGATTTTCGAAGACGGCATTCCATTATTTTTGTTTTGCCCTTGTTAATGTTCATTTTATACGCTCTCTTCAACACACTGTCCATTCCATTCAACTGCTCTTCTAGGTCGTTCGCTGTCTCTGACATAATTACAATGTCATCAGCAAAACGCAATGTTTTTATTTCTTCCCCCCTGAACTTTAATCCCTATTCCAAATTTTTCCTTGCTTTCCTTCACCACCTGCTCGATGTACAAATTGAATAACATCGGAGAAAGGCTACAACCCTGTCTTACTCCCATCCCAACTGATGCTTCCCTTTCATGCCCTTCGAGTCTGATAACTGCGGTCTGGCTTTTGTACAAGTTGTAAATAACTCTCCTTTCCCTGTATTTTACCCCTGCTGACTTCAGAATTTGAAAGAGTGTATTCCAGTCAACATTGTCAAATGCTTTCTCCAAATCTACAAAAACTAAAAATATAGGTTTGCCTTTCCTTAATCTATCTTCTAAGATAAGACGTAAATTGAGTATTGCCTCCCGGGTTCCTACGTTCCTCCTGAATCCAAACTGATCTTCCTCGAGGTCAGCTTCTACCAGCTTTTACATTCTCCTGTAGATAATTCGTGTTAAAATTTTGCAACCATGACTTATTAAACTGATGGTTCTGTAGTTTTCACACCTGTCTGCACCTGCTTTCTTTGGAATGGGGATTATTACATTTTTCTTGAAGTCTGAGGGTATTTCGCCTGTCTCATACATCCTACACACCATTTCAAATAGTTTTGTCATGGCTGGCTCTCCCAGAGACTTTAGTAGCTCTGAGGGTATGTCATCTACTCCTGGGGCCTTGTTCCGACCTAGGTCTTTCAGGGCTCTGTCAAATTCATGTCTCATTATAGTATGTCCTATTTCATCTTGATCTACTTCCTCTTCCCTTCCTACAACATTGTCTCTAAGTTCATTTTCTTTGTAGAGCTGCTCTATGTACTCTTTTCATCTTTCAGCTTTCCCTTCGTTGCTGAGAACTGGTTTTCCATCTGAGTTCTTGATATTCATAGAGTTGCTTTTCTTGTCCCCAAATGTTTCTTTTATTTTCCTGTAGGCGGTATCTACTTTTCCCCTTCTTATACATTCTTCTACAGATTTGCATTTGGCTTCTAGCCACTCCCGCTTAGCCATTTTGCACTTCCTGTCAATCTCATTTCTTAGTCGTCTGTACTCCATTTTGCCTGTTTCATTTACTGCATTTTTATATTTTCTCCTTTCGTCAATTAAATTTAATATTCCCTGTGATATCCAAGGATTTTTTGTAGATCTTGCCTTCCTACCTATTTTGTCCTCTGCTGCCTTCACTATTTCATCTCTCAATGCTACCCATTCCTCTTCTACTGTTTTATTTCCGCCTATTTCTGTCAATTGTTGCCTAAATCTCCCTCTGAAATTCTCCAGAACTACACGTTCCTTCAGTTTATCCAATTCCCATCTCCTTATTTTCCTACCTTTCTGCAGTTTTTTTTTTTCAGTTTTAGTCTACAATTCATAACCAATAAGTTATGGTCAGAGTTTATATCTGCCCCTGGGTATGTCTTACAGTTTAAAACCTGGTTCCGAAATCTATGTCTTACCATTATAAAATCTATCTGGTTTCTTCCGGTGTCTCCTGGTCTCTTTCACGTGTACAACCTTCTTTCTTGATTCTTAAACCGGGTCTTTGTTATAACTAAATTATGTCCGGTGCAAAATTCTACCAGGCGGCTTCCTCTTCCATTCCTTTTGCCCAGACCATGTTCACCTACTATTTTTTGTTCTCTTCCTTTTCCTACTACCGAATTCCAGCCTCCCATCACAATTAAGTTTTCCTCTCCCTTAACTGTCTGAATAATTTCTTTTAGCTCCTCATATATTTCTTCGATCTCCTCATCATCGGCAGAGCTAGTTGACATATAAACCCGTACTACTGTTGTCGGTGTTGGTTTAGTATCTATCTTGACAATGCGATCACTGTGCTGGTCATGGTAGTTTACCCGCATTCCTATTTTCTTATTCATTATCAGTCCTACTCCTGTGATATCCCCAACTGATTTTGTATTTATAATCCTGTACTCGCCTGACCAGAAATCCTGTTCATCCTGCCACCGAACTTCACTAATCCCCACTATATCTAACTTCAACCTATCCATTTCCCTTTTTAAATTTTCTAATTTTCCTACTCGATTAAGGGATCTAATATTCCACGCTCCGATCCGTAGAATGCCAGTATTGTCTTTCCTGATGACAACATCCTCCTGAGTTGTCCCCGCCCGGAGATCCGAATGGGGGGACTATTTTACCTCCGGAATATTTTACCCGAGAGGATGTCATCATCATATTTTCATACAGTAGAGCTGCATATCCTCGGGAAAAGTAATGCCTGTAGTTTCCCCTTACTTTCAGCCGTTCGCAGTAACTGTGTGGCATAGCCACATTAGCTGATGTTACAAGGCCAGCTCGGTCAATCATCCAGACTGTTGCCCCTGTAACTACTGAAAAGGCTGCTGCCCCTCTTCAGGAACCACACGTTTGTCTGGCCTCTCCACAGATACCCCTCCGCTGTGGTTGCACCAACGATACGGCTATCTGCATCGTTGAGGCACGCAAGCCACCCCACCTCGGCAATGTCTGTGGTTCACGCACTCATACGGACATAAATACGGACAACTAAATATCTGCCGGCCGGGAATGGCCGAGCGCACTAAGACGTCATACCACGGTGAGCGAGTTTGCTCTCGTCAGGGGTCGAATTGCTCCCTTGGGTACTTATGTTGTGTTCGTCCTTTGGTTAAGCTAGTGTAAGTTAGATGCAGGTCGTCGCTAGATAACCTAGCAGTTGAAAAGCGCCGTGAAATATTAAATGTAAAGAAAAAGAAAAAAATCTAAAATGTTAACAATGTTTTGCGAGGCCCCCAGAGGCGCGAGGCCGTCGGCGGTTGCCGACGTCGCCGACGCCTAGCGCCGCCATTGGCCTTGCATGCTATGTATGGCGTTTGTTTTGGTTTCGTTTATCGTCTGTATGTGTGTGTGTGTGTTATTTGCTTACAAGTTCTTTGGTTCGTGCTGTGAAATGTGTTTTTGTTTCGTTTCTGTCAAAACAGACGTCTGTTAGCAACTTTGTGTGTGACGTTCTGACCGTATTTTGTGTGTGTGTTTATAAATGTGATTTTCAGTTCAACTAGCGATTTTCTCTCTCTCTCTCTCTCTCTCTCTCTCTCTCTCTCTCTCTCTCTCTCTCTCTCTCTCTCTCTCTGTGTGTGTGTGTGTGTGTGTGTGTGTGTGTGTGTGTATGTGTGTGTGAGAGAGAGGTTGTCATTTTCTGCAAGTGTGTGTGTCTCTGGAGGGGGGGGGGTTGGTGATTTGTTCTAGTTGTTTTATGTGGTCGTATTACGCGGTGGGTTGGAGGTTGGGGGAGGTTTGTCTTTGTCTACTCTGTGTTTTATTAGTTTAAATAATGTTTGATTGCTGATATTTAATTGGTCATTTAATATGTGTTTCTTTTCTATTTATGCTTTTTGAATATGGAACTTCGAGGGCCAGGAGGTGTTTCTTATTGCTAAAACTGATTATTTTCAAGTCGGTTTCTATGTGGTGGGATAGTGGTTTTCTTGTCTAAGGTGTTCTTCAAATGTTAAATGACTGTTGTCATATTTCCATGATCGTTTGTGTTGTTTATATCGTGTTTCAAATGTCCTGCTGGTCTGTCCGAAGTATAGAGCATCACAACTGTTACATTTGAGACGGTAAATACCAGATTTTTGGTAGATGTCAATGCTTTCTGATTTTATTAGGCATTTCTGTAATGAGTTATGGCTTTTATATGCTATTTTTATTCCTTGTTTCTTGAGGATGTTTCCAATTCTGTGTGTCAGTTTATTTCCGTAAGTAAGTGTGAACCAGTTTGTTTGTTGAGTTTGTGTGTTATTTCTTTCATTTGCGTTGTTGTTGTTTTGGGGGGTAGTTTTCAGAGTTCTGAGCCCTTGGTTTTGGGTGTTTTGTTTCTTTATTTTGGATTCTTTTATTCAGTTTTGTAATGAGGGTTTCTTGGTATGCATTACCCTTTGCTATCTGAATTATTATGTCCAGCTTCTTGTTGTAATTGTGTTTGTCTAGTGGTACTGTGTTTAATCTGTGTTACATGAATCACAGAGCAGATTCCATTTGGGTCTGCGGGTGGTTAGAGGACTGGTGTAATATTATGTCTGAAGCAGTGCTTTTTCTGTACATGCTGAATGAGTGTGAGTTATTTTTCTTTGTGATGGATATGTCTAGGAAATTGATTTGGCCTGCTTCTTCCTTCTCTAGAGTGAACTTTATGTTTTTATGTATTGTGTTTATCTCAGTGTGTAGTTGGTCTGTTTTATTTTCTGGTTCATCTATCAAGCAGAGGATATCATCAATGTATCTCCACCAGTATATTATACTGTATTTGCCTGGTACTATTTCATCAAATATTTTTTTTCTATTACTGGTGGAGATACATGGAGCAGAAGAAGAATGAAACACCAAGTGCGTGGACATAATTTATCACTAAGAAATCATGGATGGCTACGTCATTGTACATAAAAGAGGTAGGAGGTTCAATAACGCGATATTTATGGCTTGCAACCATCATATATACAACCAACAAACATTGCGTTCAGCAAGTTAGAACGTACCTTTCCTTTGAGAAAACCGCTAAAAAATCTAGTTCTAGAATGTGATTGGCCAGTACGTAAGGAGGCTATGCGCCAAAACGCAATTCTTTGACTGATAAAGTTCGAAAACACTATTCATTAAAATTACTTAAGTTTCATAATAAAATATTTCTCAATAGCGAGCTATAATTTTATTATTTCAGATAATTAAATATCATGGAAATTAGTTTCGATTGTCATGACGAGCAGACCTGCTGCTGGGTACGGCCGGACATACACACTAGTGACTTTTGTATTGTTTACTTTAATGCTTTTAACTCTAGTTTCGGCAGCCATGATGGCCATACCCACTGTCAGGTGCAGTCGATCATAAATAAGTAACTGCTTTTCTAAATTGTGTCTGAACAGAGTTCACATAACCAATAATTTACAGTATTCGAGAGAAAATGTTTATGTGAATGTTTAATTTGTGAATGGTGCTGTTCCTCGACTTCTGCGCAAGTAAGAAAGCGCAGCGGTATCACTGTACAACAAAAGGTTTACATACGTAATCATTCAACACGCAAGTTCCTCAATACTCAGCCTTATCAATCTCAAGGCAAGAACCAATGACTTGCGTCTTATCTTCTGCACTGGGGACACAACCTTGGAAGACAACATGTTGGTAGACACTTTCTTTTAGAGACTATGCACATCACGCAGGGTGGCGGAAGTAAGTAGGTATCGGGCCTGTTGGCACTTCATGTGTTTTGCACTTTCTTTATAACATAAATCAGGTACCCCGGTACCCCTCATCTATGATAAGGTAGAGAATGGAGTGGATCAGAAAATAGAATAAGACTTGAGAGACTCTTCAATCAAACATTTCTTTTAATACTTTATCTCCCCCTATGCCATACGTGGCATTCGTCTTGTGGGATTATTCAAAGTGAAATGTTTCGTTGATACGAGGCTAGAAATTCTGAGAGAGAAAAGTCAAACATCACAAAACATGATAGAAATCTAAAATGACCAAACACTGAACTATACAAAAAATAGAAAATGAGCTGTGTGTAAATATCTTAAACAGTTTGAACTCTTAGTGAATGCTAATTTGAACTGTGAAACCTAATGTCAAAAGCCAAAACTTTTTCGTGTGTCTAGAAAATGAATTTCCTGAGAATAAATAAAGAAAAGTACTGTGTCCAATTAAGTTACAAAAATTCATGGCAGTTCATGGGATTACGTTATTACATGATTATAATTTAATCTTATCATGTAATGAAATTTAAAAGGTACCGTGAAATTGATGAAATCAATTAGCTGTTTTGGGAAACTACAAAATGAGGCGCTTAACAAATAACTGTTATTTTGCTGAACAAAGATTTGTACTATCTTTTCAAAAGAGAAAACGTAATTTAATAATGGGGTGCATATTGGAGAACCTTGGCAATTACGATACGAATAGAAGGGTAACATCAAGATGCACTGCTGTTGAATTAGGAGTTTGTGTTCTGGAGCGAGACATATTTAGGTTGACTATGAAATTACCATTGCCGTTGTACTTGGCTGGCACAGTCGGAAAGCGCATCGGAATAGTGAGCAGGGGGATCCAGGTTCAAATCCTGATTTTGATACGACTTGTAATTCTATTCTTCGGTCTATATTAATTGTAATTCACGATAACAGTAATGGGGTTATTTCGTACGATGCCAAAGGAGGGAATATTTGGCACCAAATAAAAGAAAGGCATAAATTTTATTAGATAAGAGGTAATAAAAGTCAGAGCTATATTTGATGGATGATATATTTACAGCATAATCTTGAAACAAACAGTCGTACGGTTGGATGAGGAATGACGTCAAACTATGCAGGGATCAGAGAGTTAAATGAATCTAAATATTCTTCGTTTATTCGATTCAGTTCCTTGTGTTCATACTGGAATAATATTTAACTTTTTCACTTTTCAGTTGCAAGGAATCTATGCTGGTATTCAAATGTCTTTGGAGGCTATAACTTCAGGTAAGCGACCGCAGTCCAATTACAAGTTCTGCGGATAAACTGATTAAACGAGTCCACTTCCACCGCTGGTTCTTTTCTGAATTTCAAAGAGGCTCCGCAGCGCCAACTAATTTGTTGGCTCCCCACCGCGTAACATTCATGAGAATTTTCTACTAGCCGTAGCTCCCTAACGCTTAGCGTGGAAAAATGTACGTATTGTTAGTGTTAACAAATGAACAAATAACGAATCTTTGTTTAAATAAAGCGGCTCCTGAAAGTCTCTCATATATTTAATGGAAATAGTAGCGTAGATTCAGACCTTATTCTGAGGCTCAATGCATTTTCATACTTTACGAACAAAAACAAAACGTAATTATTAACCTGAAACTCAAAGCAAACGTTAACAGTAGACCTATATAAAGCAGCTATGGTCTACGAAGTAAATCATTTGCATCTTCTGTAAAATTATGTTTTAAAGCTATGGGACTTAACTACTGTGGTTATCACTCCATAGGCTGACAAACTACTTAAACTAACCTAACCTAAGGACAACACACACACACACATGCCCGAGGGAGAACTCGAACCTCCGATGATGAACGGCCGCGCGCACCGCAACATGGCGCCTTAGCGTGCATGGCTATTCCGCCACGGCCTTCCAGTGTAACATAATAGTGATATTATCAAGCAATTAGGGACGATCCACAGGCATCGAAGGATCTCCCTCAAAAACAGTTATAATGGAAACATTTTCATTGTTATATACGTCGATTTGCGGGAGCTGCCAGTGATTTCATGGCTGCCTGGATGTCAGAAAAATGTAGAAGCTACGGTCTTTGTAGCACCTATGCAAATTATCGTCCACACACGTCCTGATGGCAGTGATTTCGGCCTGGAACACTGAGGCCTGTTTCTCTAGAAAGATATTACCTTCCAGTCTTGGCTGCATCCTGTATATTCCAGCACCAACGCCTTGGTCTGATTTCGGCCCGTCATTGAACCAAACAATGTCCTCCGTACGGTGTCGAACTGTTTTCTCCCACTGATCCCTACTTCAAAGTTTTATATTGAAAGGCTTGTTGAAGCAGTATGGGGTTATAATATAGTCGGCCGGCATTTCTCCAACCTTTCCTATATATGCTTCACTCACTATTTTAGTGTGTGATTATGGATATCCAAATGAGATCCAGTTATTGCTCGATTTCAGCCTGTATGCACCAGCCGCTGCCTCCATCTTAACCCAAAGGTGTAATGGGGGCATATCCAGCATGATTTCCATCCCAGCAGTTGGTGTGCTGCTAATTCCGCCTGTTATGGGTAAGCAGGCTACTCTCTGCACCTTACCAAGCTCCTTAGCAACAACCTGCTGGTCTCCCTTCCTCCACCACATGACCGCCCAATAAGCGATCGTGGGTCTAATCACCGTGGTGTTTATCCAGTACATTCCCTTGGAGCTCAGGCCCCAGTTTTTGACAGAAGCTCTCCTGGTACTCACCAGAGTACCTTTCGCCTTGGAGCAAATACGCCTAATGTGAGGGGTCCATGTCACTTCTTCATCTAAAGTAACTGCTAGATATTTCACTGTCACCTTCACAGGTAGAGCTTCATCGAAAAGCTTTAAATTCCAAATCGTATGTTGGATACGCTTTTTCGTAAATGGTACAACAACAGTCTTCTTGGGACTAACCCTCATATCCTGTTTTCTGCACCAGTTTTGCACAATGTCCAATGCACCTTGTGCCATATACCTGACTGTGTCAGCAAATTTGCCAAGTATTACTATGAGAAGGTCGTCTGCATATCCTTGGCAAAAGTACTGTCTAGAGTTTAGTTCTCCAATGAGTTCGTTCACCACTAAATTCCACAATAAAGGCGTCAGAACTACTCCTCGCGGGCAACCCCTAGTGGTGTTGATTACCATTTTTCAGTCAGCATGGTAGCCTCCACCTTTCTTCCAGTAAGAATGGCCCTAGGTCATGCACGTCTGCTGCCTTAACCATGAAATCGAAGGACGTATTGCTAAAAGCCACCTCGATATCCAGGAAAATGCAGAGGGATATTTCCTGAAAGTGTAGTGCTTTCTCCACCTTCCCAATGAGTTGGTGGAGTGCTGTCTCACATGGTTTACCTGGCTGATATGCATGTTGGTTTGAGAGTAGAGGAACCATAGTTAGCGTCATCTCTCCAACATGTACATTAACCAGCTTTTCCAATGTTTTAAGAATGCAGGAGGACAGGCCAATTGGTATCATATCCTTGGCATTGGTATGATCAATTCTCCCTAGCTTTGGAATGAAGACAAACTTCACTGTCCTCCAGACATTACGAATGATTCCTGCCGCTAGGCTAACCCTAAATAACCTGCTTAGGGATGCTATAAGGTTTTCTCCTGCTTGTTGCAGGAGAGCTGGAAACATTCCATCAGGGCCAGGTGACTAACGTTTCAAATGTTTCCTCCGCCCATTGGACCTTTTTGAAATCGACACACTCCTTGGCCAGATCCCAGTCATCTTTGCGAATGCATGAGAACCGTCGTCTCTCAGGGATCGCATTCTGGTCTGTGTTATCTGCCAAAGTGTATTGAGGGAAGTGTCTTGAGGAGCAGTTCCAGCATCTTAGGCCCTGTCTTTGTATACTCCCCATCCTCCTTCCTCATGTTCCTCCTGGATTAGTTGGCAACCTAGTGAGGATTTTCTGAAGTCTGACTTGAGCAGCCGTGCCCTCCACTTCCTCGCACAATTATTTCCAGGATTCCTCCTTTTCACGTTTGATATCAAGGTTGTAACTGACAAGGCCCTCACGATCTTTTGGCCATTGTCTTTGTCGTCTCGCAACGTTAAACAGCCTTCGCACCTGTCTTCTTTAAGTTTCTAAGTTGTTATTCCACCAAGGCACACTCCTATTTGTGTACTTACTGGTGATACAACAGTTATTCTGGCATGAGGTTACTATGGCAGAGGTTACAGCCTCTGATACTTCATCAAACTCTGCTAGAGTTCTTATCGAAGTTTTTATCTTCAATAGGCTGAAATCAAGGTCTCTGCTATATGTCTCCCAGTCTGTTTTCCTGGGATTCCTATAGGCCATGGTCTGTCTGGTTCCCATTTCGACCTTGAATTTTATGTACATGTGGTCTAATGAGGATGGCTCTAATACCACGTATCACTGTTTGACATAACTACCCATCATCATGGAACCAACGGTTATGTCAATTACTTCTTCCCTTCTACTATTCCTGAATGTATGTTCATCATCCCTATTCAGGATCTTCAAGTTGTTAGGAGAAATTCAAGAAGGTGTTCACCTCTTCTGTTGGTGTCCTTGCTGACCCACGCTAGCTAGATTGTGGGCATTGGCGTCGCATCCCATCAACAGTCGGTCGCCCTGCCGATGGCAGGCTTCTGCCAGTCTCCTACGTTCCAGAGAAAGAGAACTGTCTTCGTAAGGAAGGTATGCTGAGGCCAGAACAATTTCCCTCGTGATACCTTCCTCAGGTTGCTGAATCCTGATGGTCACCAGATCGCTGGAACAAAAATCCATCATTGCTATGAAATGGATTCCATTTCTAACGTAAATGCATGTTCTGGAATTTCTTAGATTTCTCGTGTAAGGTGGAGTAGCCGAGTGGTCTAAAGCGTCTCGCTGCGGAGCGTGGAGGTTCGAGTCCTCCCTGGGGAAGGTGTGTGTGTGTTTTTCCTTAGGTTAGTTTACCTAGGTTTAAGTAGTTTGTAAGCTACGGACTGATGACCACGCAGTTTGATCGGATAGATTTACGAACATTTGAACATTTTTGAACATTTCTCGCGTAAATCAGCTTACCTCCAGTACCACTGAGGCCCGATACACCCCCTTTGTATAGATAGGGTTCTCGTATAAGGGCCACGTCCACTTCCTTTCTTCGCAGGCGATGGCTCAAGGCAGCGGTGGCCTCTTTACTGTGCTGCAGGTTTATCTGCAGCACTTCCAGTCCCCATCTTACTGCCATTGTTGCCTTTGAGTTCATTGATCACTCCGACGGTGACCTGTGAGAACTAAAAAACAATTTTAGGCCTTACCCTCGCATTGCACTCAGGGACTTTTCGCCGACCACCATCATCAGGGTTCGTCCTTCCGGTACGACATTTGGTTGATTACTTTCCAGTCATCTGTCGAGACTTTCGGATTCTGGACCATTACTATCTCAAACAGAGTCTTTGTAGAGACATCCTTAAGTTTCTTTGGTACCCGTGTTGATACTTGCGCGGTCTTCACGAGCTCGGCTGCTGTCTTGACCAGCAGCTTCACATCCTCCCACGGAGCTATCATGGACATCTTGTCCTTGAGCCATTGTGCTGAGTGCTCTCCCTCATAGACAAAAATGAGGGCACCGCGAGCTAGATAGACCCTCCTTAATTTGGGTCCCGAACCAGCGTCCCCCCAATCTTTTCAAAGAGGAACATCTGCACAAGATCCTCCTGCTGTGTGGTGATACCAGTGGAATTCCTTATTGGACAACCGCCATCCTAAAGACCGAGACTGCAGTACTTAGGTCTGCTTCTTTATTTCTTGCCTCTGTCTTTTAGGATCACGATTTTCCAGTGAGGAGGGAGTCTTGATTCCTCCAATACTCTCTTGCCAACTGTCTTTAGCGTCGAAGGGGGCTGTGTATCCCCTGCGACCTGGGGCAATTTTCTCTTGGGGGTCTTGGGCTCAAGCCCTTTTTATTCCCTCCACTTGTGCTTAGGAAGCCATTCTATCCCCTCCTTTTGTTTATGTTCTTTGAGAAGTTTCCTCCTCCGGGCCCCAGACAAGGCCTTAAGCTTAATCTGGTACAACGTCTCAGTTACAGTTCCCATTTCTTGCTTAGGTCTAGACCCTGATTCATTGGAAGTGTCCTCCATCGGTCTTGTCCCGATGTCTGGGAATCTGAGGTTCGATTTGCCCCTCAGTTTCTTTTAAAATTATATTTTTGAAGGTGTCCATTTCGGTCCCACGAGACTTGGAGATTTACTTGGTCCACGGCACGATAACCTCGCGCGGTGTAAGGCTACTTACTCAGGGAGGTCGTCCAGCATCCCTGAGGCTCCGTTTGCGACAACTCTACCGATGTGTCACGCATCCCTCGGCACGAATCGCATCACACCTTGGGTTGGGGAAGGGAATTGGGAAGGGACTGGGAGTGAATAAGGAGGACGAGACGTTGTGGGACATTCTTAGTCTGATCCATCGTCTGAGGCCTTTCCGGTAGTAGGTTCTCTACCTTCGGCATAGTCCTCTGCTTCCCACGGAGGATACGCAAGCCTCGCCACCCACACGGACAGTTCTTCGTCAAGGTCGTGTCCCTTGGAGAGGACCACAGCCCCATAGTTATGGGAAGGTAGAAGGAAGGAAGATGAGAGATCAACATCCCGTAGACACCGTTGTCATTAGAGACTGATCACACGCTCAGATAGATTTTGTTCAAGGATGGGGAACTAAATCTGCCGTGCCCTTCCAAAGGAACTATACCAAAATTTTCCTGTAGTGAGTTACGGATATCACGGAAAATCTAAATCACGTTACCTGGAAGCGGATCTGAACTGCCGTCCTCTCGAATATCCAGTGTGCCACAACTGCGCCTCTTTTTCGGTGATGGAAAGCAGCTAGTTTCTATCTCTGTTCGAACCTGTTAGGTACAGTTACACGTCACACTCTTAAGTGACAACGGTGATAGGCACAGTACATATACGGAAATATACAATTGCAAAAGCTATACCATCCAAGATGTGGCAGGTCCATCTTAACGGACAAGCTTAATTAGACATAATCTACCAAACACAAGCACACTCTCTTCTTTCTGTCGCTTGGTGTTGCATCCGAAACTGGTGGGCTTGCTTGAACTCTGCATGTTGTTCGAGGAACTGTCGAGCTCTGCTTTTCTTAGCAACTAGTGGCTGTTTCATAGTGCGCCTGGGCTATTTGCTTACAGCTGTTATGTGACTGCATCACGTTTTACATCCATAATTTGCAATCGGTGGCCATGGAATTTTTGGTTTCTCAGTGTCTTCAACTTCCTTAGTGGAATGATGCAGTTGACGATTACTAAACGTCTCCATCTTCGTTATGAGGTTATATCATTAATATACAGTTTACACAGTCTTGATGTACCAATATGTATGAGAAGTGACCATGTCATTTATGATCCTCATCTCTAACCCGTGAATGCAGTGTTGGAGCACTTTGGGTTGGGGAGAATTCACTTATTACGTGCAATTCTTGTGAGGTTCTTGCAAATTTTGGATCAATCATATACATACGGCCGTAACACTTATCTTTTTCCGGATGCAGGATTCAATACGTCTCAGTGACGCTTCTAAGCTATTATGGTGTCGAATGTATGAATACATGGAAGCGCTCATTTCGCAATGGCATCTCTCAGTTGCTACTACTCTTTCATGCAATCCTGTCTTGTTTTCTAATTCATGCACATGTTGCCCGATTCCTTTTATTTCTGACAAGACCTTAATTTTTGATTTCGCAATTCTCGCTGTCTTCTTCTTCAGTGTTTTTCTTCTGTTTGCTGCTACCCCATATTTAAACTAATGGAGTCAAAGCTAGCGGAGGTCGGCCTGTCTCTCAAGGAGCGATCACAAAGTCTACCTCACCTTAACCCTCGGTGTTTCTGTAAGTAATCTTTCCATATACAATCTAACCCTTGTCTTTTCCCTACAGTCAGGAACAAGTCACTTATTTCTTCACAGCTTCCCATGCTCCTTTCGTTCTCTCTCGTTAATTGGAGGACTGCATTTGGCTCGCGAGTCCTTATACGACGAAATACTCCTCCATTGGCTTGTTAACGCCTTTGACTTCCCTCCTCTCAACAAGCAATAAGACTGTCTCCGGCTTTGATTTTCTCGGGGTTTTGCGTGCCATTATAGTATCTGAGGGAACGGCAAGTCGAGTGCACGCTGCCGCACCATCCTTATCTCGAAGCCGTTCAAGGCACTGTGAGACCCCCTGTAACTCCTTTGCGGATACAGCTAGTTGCCTTAATTTTCAGTGAGCAAGAGCTAGCTATATTGCCAAATTATACTATTCTACGCCTTATAGATTACGAAAAACTGGCAGTCGCAATGGTTATTTCTGTCACTCTCTCACCGATCATCAAAATTCTAAGGTACATCTAGCTGACATACAACGTCAAATTTCCTATTTAGTGTTATACTCTAATGGAAAGAAAACTTCTATAATCCGTAAATATCAATCTCGTTTTCCTTGTTATTTTCCTTTGACTAAAGAGTATTTGTGATTTTGACTTTATTATTAACGTGTTGGTAATGGTCTCATGGTAAGGCGGTGGCCTCACACTGGCGAGATCATCCGGTGTGGTTGCTCAGCTCGTTCGGTCAGAGGCTCGATACCGTCTGTAATAAAGACAACAACCTGGAACAACACAAACGAATGGTCGCCAAGAACCGATCAACATGAAGGGAAAAAAGTTGATAAAAAATAAAGATTACAGGTTTGAGTCCCGCTGGGGTAATTTATTTTTTCAGTTTTAATTTTAAACTAGCCAATATTTTTGTACGATGGGAGGAGTCGTGAGAAATGACATGTGGTTCCAAATCCACCTGAATCTTTAGGCACAATCAATGCACTGATGGATTCTTCCGTGTTTATACACGGTCAACTATACATAACAAATTCGAGAGTAAAAAGTTGAGACCATTTTATCTAACGCATGTCGACTTCATTAGTAGTATCTAAGTTCGATAGTCTGCAAACGCTAAATAAATTTCACCTAGATGCATTTGTCGGAATTTCATGAGAACAATTGATAAATTGAAAGAAAATTTTAAAATATTTATTGGAATATTGAGCGCATGCCCTTCAGATATTACATTATGTGACAAGTTAGAAGCTTTTCTGAGAAAACCAGAACAAAGGAATAACCAGAAGCCATATTAAGCACTCGAAGCCTACGAAGTGAACATAACTAAAGATAAAGCAACTGAACTTCACGATACTGGAAAAGCTGTGCAAAAATATGCAAAAAGTATTATGTGGTCCTTCTGTAAAGATTTATGTGTGTTGGGTGACAACGTTGTCGTACAACTAAACATTTTCGAATTCTTGGTGAACAAACCTGCAGTCCAGTTATTGTGCAATAATTGATGAACAGTAATCATTTGACTCTTTAACTTACATTAACTCTTTAAATCGCGTTTCCCTCGCCTGAGAACAATTTCAAGGCAAATGTATCAAGTTCAGGGCCATTTTAAACTTATTAAAGATATCCGGTAGAAGGTGAGCAGCCTGAAGTGGGCCTCCAGAATATGATAGCAAAACGTAATACCGATCAAAAGAGACTGTTCGAGATGATCACAAATCAAGGACAACACTGAAAATAATGCTGATGTAATGATCACAACTTTTTTACGAGAAAGGAAGCGTGCGATTGTTCCCCGTCAGAGCTTCGTGTCCTCCCTCGGACATGCGCGCGTGTGTATGTTTGTTTGTTTCCTTAGTATAAGTCAGTATAAGAAGTTTGTAATCCTAAAGAGTGATAACCGCCGCAGTTACGTCCATTTGATTGACAGATATTTGAAAACATCTTTACACTTGCATTTTTGTAAATTTTATGCTTTTGACGAGGTTGTTTATTCCTTTCATTACAACCCTTATTGAAATTTCTATCTTTCTCGATCAAGTAATTCCTTTAGTCGCGACTTTGTCTACCGGTCTACATATACTATAGCAGGTATGCGGCACTAACGCCTCCATAATGACGGCACTGAGTCTATATTTACTTCAGGACCCCTCACGATAAGGTCTTTTTTTATAGTGGTGATGCCTGGGCCTTTCTCCGCGATTACAAATGTTGCAGATAAATAGACATCTGTTTGTTACCGATACATTCCCATTATTAATCTGTAGTCTGAACCTTAATCTTTAAAATTTTTTCCTCTTGTGGGGTCCTATTAGTATAACGTCTCGTAAGCACGTTTCCTTTCCTTCTGAAGCTCAACTCTGTTTTTCCTACCGTTGGATTCTGCGGCGTCTCGCTTTCGATTATCTCTGGTTCATTTCCCTGGGAGTCTCTCACCTATGTAGCGCTTGTGAAAGTTATAGTGATTCTCGTTTACGTCTGTGATGGTATTACCCTAATGCATTACGTTTATCCACGGCAGACCGTCAATTCACAGTGTTACAGTTCGATTTTGGAGCATCACCTGCGACCATCTTCGCGAAAGAAGCGGCAACACTTTCTGCGCAACCAACCCATCACTTTGCATGGCAACGTGCGTGCGCATACAGCGCAAGCTGTGGCTGCTCTATTCGGTCGATGCGCCTGGGATGTACTGAACCATCCACCATACTACTCGTACTTAAGTCCTTGTGGGGTTGATTTGATTCCGAAGATGAAGGAACCACTTCGTGACATTCGCTAGAAAACTGTTTCAGAGATTCGACAAGCAGTAGATCGCTCCTTTCGCACCATCAACAGAACAGGCTCTGCTAACTGTATACTACGCCTTCCACATCGCTGGCAACGGGTTCTACACAACGCTGGTGACTGCTTTGAAGGGCAGTAACAGGTGCAAACATGTAAAGCTTTTGTATCGGTTGTGAATAAATAGTTGCCACTAATTAAGTTCCAACGTACGTATATGGTGTGTCTTCTTTAGTGAAGACAAAGACGGCCAACGATGGTTTGTTGAGTGCGGATGCACACCTGGTCGTGACTGCTACGAGCATCGAGCACAGTCTGTAAGGGTAAGGCCACATTGGACGCGCCTTGCTTGGCACCTAGATAGTTCGCGACTCGCCTGGCGCCAAGCGCTTGTATGCTTGCTGACCACACCGTAGCATCGATGCCAGTCACCATAGGAGTGTTGCTCACTCGCACTGTAGAAATGTCTTCAGTGCTAAGTCGGATAATGCTTGTGGCATAAAATATTTGTGTGAAATATGAAATGTTAAGGAAAGTACCATCATGCTGGGTAGATAGTATTAGTTGTGTGAGGACTGAACGTGGTGAATTCAACGTCTTGTCCAATCAACTTCAATGTACCCAGACAATTTTTTTTCGTTATTTACGAATGGCTGTAAAATCGTTCGACATCCTTTTCATAGCTATTGCAGAAAAACTACAAAAACAAGATACTAATTACGGAGTTAGTATATCTCCCGAAGAGCTGCTAGCGGTAACATTAATGTGATAAATACAAATTCAGTAGAGCTTTACTTCTTTATTCTTTAAAGAAGAAATTTCTTTATAGTTTTTCAATTTTCTTGGAAATGCTTTAGAAAAGCTGAGCCGGCCGCGGTGGCCGAGGGGACTGAGGCGCTCCAGTCACGGTCTGCACGGCCAATACGGTCGGGGGTTCGAATCCCCCCTCGGGCATTGATATTTGTGCCGTCCTTAGTATTAGTTAGTTCATAAGTAGTTTGTAAGTTTAGGGACTGATGACCCCGTAGTTACGTCCCATAAGCTATACAAACATTTTTTTAGAAAAGCTGACACTATGGAGAAATTATTCGGGGAATGGTTTGAGCGGCTGCAACAACACAGTGTAATTTGAAGTAGCGTTGTCGGAAATGATGAAAGTAAGTGATTGCTCTTCTTCCTGAGTTGGCTGTAACGGCGTATTCTTGTTTAATACATGAGTGTCTGGCGACGGCTGGTAAATGCCTTGTTGAACCGACTGAAGTTCTGCAACAATTAAATTTTCAATTTTCTTTCGCAACATAATTTTTTGCAAAGGTAGAATTTCAGCTATATATGGTAACAAACTCTGAAAGAACAGGAGATCGTCATTTTTGCTTCTGTCGATTTCTTGCTCCAGTATTTCAACCTTTTTTCTCTCGAGGTCTAACGTCTGGTTGCCCTTGCTTGTCGGCAAAGTAGAACGCATGTTTTTACTCTGTGGTTCAGATGTGATAACTACCTGAGAAACATCTGAAAACTCCGGCGATTGAACTTTCACATTCTGAAATCTCTGTGTTCGGAGGTCATTCTACTACTTTTTTTTTATTTTTTTTATTTTTTTTTTATTTTTATTTTTTTTTTTTAGTGTAACTGTTCCAAACAGGGACAAGAGCGGACTTGTCGCAGTTCTTTAAGAAGGAAGGACCGCAAGTTCTTCCACCTCCCTTTTACATGTTTTACATTTCCATTTAAATATAGGTGAAACCAGTACTTCTTAATCGATCGTACTGATGAAACAAACGAAATTACGATATCAGCGATAATCTGTTGATATGATCTTGGAAGTAACTATGCGACAGGCCTGGAAGAACCAACACTATCGTTCGTCTTGCGACGCGCCAAGCTACTCGTGTAGTTACCTGGCGTTCAGTGCAGCCGGTCCCATAAGACCACAGCCTTCTTGTTTAGCAGGGTGAGTCCCCTAATGTGTCGTGGGGTATCTAGGCACCAAGCGGGGCGCGTCTGCTGTGGCCTTAGCCTAAATAGTGAGTGATAATGCGCAGGGCCACTACGTCAGTGGTGTGAGGGTAAGTTGAGACTTCGCGGCTGACGGGAGGCTTGATGTGTGGTCCATGCGGTCGTAGTGATCACCGTGTCAAAAAAATGTTCAAATGTTTGTATAGTCTATGGGACTTAACTACGGGGTCATCAGTCCCTAAACTTACAAACTACTTATGAACTACCTAAGACTAAGGACGGCACAAATATCCATGCCCGAGGGGGAATTCGAACCCCCGACCGTAGTGGCCATGCAGACCGTGACTGGAGTGCCTCAGTCCCCTCGGCCACCGCGGCCGGCGATCACTGTGTCCCACTAATGTAGAGGTCAGTGCGGTTGCCTAGAAAGCAATATACCCGGTTTCCAATCCCAGCTTGGCACAATTTTCAACTTTCCCCCGTGATATGCCCATTCGCAGGTAACGGCTCCAAGTCATTTGTGCGTTTACAGAATGTCGTGAATTCACAACGTGAACATCGCCGTTCGACACGTCGCTATTGTTCGTTTGGTAATCCCTTGTTAAGCTCCATTGTTTGGCCGGCGCTACTGCCTATTATCGCTTCTTATCTTATGCTAACATCAGCGACGCTAGCTACTATAATACTCGTGATACCAGTGCTACTGGCGCACATCTTATGATTAAGAAGTGATTTTTTCTGTTTCAGAATACTAGATATAACTTTGCGGTAAGGATCGATTGCGTACTCATGCTGGCCTCATTTCCTGGCTTGAAGGATGTTCCCATTCGTATGTCTATCTTTGGCCCTACACTGTCGGGCCAGGTGCTCTAGTTCTCTACAATCATGACATATCACGGGTCTCGTCCTACCATATTGTGCTGGATGTACTTGAAAGTTGATGGCGACCTCTACTAAGGCTACAAGGGGGAATAGAACAGCGCGACACTACAGTAGACTGCGGCTAAGCAAAGAGGTTGTGCAGTAATACTAAAAAAAGTTTTCATATTTATAATTGTGTAAATATATAGAAAGAGATTTCCATACCTTTGTTGTACGGTTTGGTAGTATTGTATAAACACATTTATAACAAATCTGTAGAAAGAAAAACCTACATTGCATAGATGGAAAATGTTTATAGCTTCAACTAATAACTTATAACTTAACCCTTTGTACCCAGGGTTGTTTCTCAAGAACGTCATATTAAAAGCTGATTCATACCGTATACCAGTCCTAAAGTCGCATTCTTGTTGATGAACAACATGCTTGTAGTACGACATTTTGCCGCTTGGTATGGCTCTAGCCACTTCAGAGGCATTAATCTATCCACCTTGGAGGTTGTGTTTCGTTGTCGTCTGTTTGTGGCTGTGAGTGTGAGCGAGAGTGTGGTTCATAATAGTTAATTTCAGCAGTGAGTTGCCTTGTCATTAGTGCTGTGGCGAAGATTATGCTATCATTATCGATCGAACAGTGTTAACTATCAAGAAAATAACGTCCCAAGTAATAAAATACCTCGATACAAATGTCTGTGTTGTGCGTGCAATAAATGACAAAAAATAGTTCAATCAAAAATTTTAAAACACATATTTTGATCATATTCAAAGAATATATGACATCTACTGCAAATGGGCAAAGCTGAAAATGTGTACCCAGCCGGGATTCAAAACCGCGTGTCTCGCTTTCTAAGCAGTTGCGCTGACCACTACACCACTGGGGACACAGTGATCACCGCACTTCCACGGTCTACCCAGGCACGCCTCCCGCCAAACGCAAATTCCCAGCTTTACACTGTCCACAGTACTCAAACTCGTAGTTTTGAAACTAATTCCCGTAAGAGTAACCGCTCCAAATTTGCCCACCCCTCCCCACTAACGAAAGGATCATTGCCCGTAGTTAGTGGGGATGGGTGGGAAAGTTTGAGGACCTTACTCTTACAGCAGTTAGTTTCAAAACTACGAGTTTGAGTACTGTGATAAGGGTAAAGTTGGGAATTTGTGTTTGGCGGGAGGCGTGCCTGGATAGACCATGCAAGTGCGGTGATAACTGTGTTCCCAGTGGTGTAGTGGTCAGCGCAAGTGCCTAGAAAGCGGCAGACCCGGGTTGAAATCCCGGCTGGGTACACATTTTCAGCTTTGCCCATTTGCACTTGATGTCATATATTCATATGGGATTGGTGCAGTGCTTGTGCAAATTCACGAAGGTGCATCAACAGTACTCTCAAACTCCGAGATAAACTACTATACAACTGAGAAAGAATGTCTTGTAGTTATCTGGGCTATCAACAAGTTCAGGCCGTATTTATTCGGCAAACATTTCGCCGTAGTAACAGACCAACATTCTTTGCGTTGGCTGACTAGGTTGAAGGAACCATCGGTCGATTAGCAAAATTGGCACTAAAACTTCAAGAGTATAACGTCACATTGGTATTCAAGAATGGGCAAACACAAGGATGCCGACTGCCTTTCGAGGAATCCATTAGTGTAACACAACAGCATGAATGAAATTTCAGCCCTCACTTAATTATGCGACGTTACAGCAGAACAGAGGGAATATCCAGCACTATTAAACACCATACGGGCCTTGGAGAAAGGAGAACTGACCAATGAAGAGTTCCAACTTATAAACGGTATATTGTGTAAGAGCAACTACAATCCACTGGGCCCCAAATGGCTACTGGTCGTTCCAGCTCATCTCCAGCCAGCTATTCTCAAGTATTTCCACGATGCTCCAACACCCTGTCATCTGGGATTCGTGAAGACCCTAGACAAAATTAGACGCAGGTATTACTGGAAAGGTCTCTACCGATCTGTCAAGCACTATGTGAGTCACTGTAAAGAGTGCCAGTGACGGAAGCATGTGCCGCAATTATCTCCAGGGCATCTCGAACCGGTTCCACCTGCGGCAGCTCCATTCCAGCGAGTTGGGATCGATCTTTTAGGGAGGTTCCAGAAGTCGATAACCGGTAACCGATGGATAATAGTCTGCACTGACTACCTCACACGCTACGCTGTCACCAAACCTGTGCCGACTGCAGAAGCTCCAGAGATAGCAAAATTCTTTATAGAAGACATTATTTTGAAGCATGGAGCACCACGTGTCATGATATCTGATCGTGTAAAAATATTCCAGTCAAAACTAGTATCAGAGGTAATGTCACGTTGCGAAATTGTCCACAGAATGACAACTGCATACCGTTCGCAGACAAATGGTCTTACAGAACGTTTTAACAATACGTTAGCAGATACGCTGTCGATGTACGTCGATGTTGAGCAGAAGGATTGCGATACAATACTGTCAGTCGTGACATTTGTTTACAATACCGCAAGACAAGACACCACAGGCTTCGCGCCATATTTCCTGCTCCATGGCCGTGAAGCTGAGACGACAATGGATACGATGTTTCCTTTCCAGCCGGACGACACTCAGGATGACTATGTGAAACAGGTCATCACCAGGGTCGAAGAAGCAAAACCGCTGGCTCGCATAGGGACGCTGGACGCCCAGGAGAAAAACCGTCAGCGGTGTAACGACAAGCAACGACCTGTTGTGTACAGCCCAGAAGATCTGGTATGGATTTTTAACCCATTACGGAAAGTTGGGCTACCAAAAAAGTTATTGAAGCGGTACTTCAGTCCATATCGTGTCATACGCCGCCTGTCAGACTTCACATACAAAATCGAGGCTTATGAGCCGTCGTCGAATCGTCCTTCGCATGAAGCCTTACTACGATCCTGAAGAGCAGATAGGCAGAAATGGCTTCTTGTTTAAGGATCCTAAGAACGGTAATGATACTGATCAAGCCACGAAAGGAACGTCTTCGTCGGTAAACGTGCAGAAGCGAGGGATTCTTAAGAACTGCCATACAGAGGACCCATGACAAGATAAAGATCCAGGACATTGCAGTGGGCTCAAAGGGAACCTAACACCGGTCCGCTGTTTTTTCGGGAGAGGGAGCAATGCCGCGAGACCGCAAGTTATCTGACTGCGGACATGGCGCAATGGATAGCATCACCGAATGCGGCGTTGAATGTCGCCGGCTCAATCCAGGCCACCGGCCAGAATTTATTTCTTTGTAATTATCATTTCCAGAATGTTCTACATGTTTCTCATGTTCAATTGTAATTTCTACATGTTTCTTGTGTTAACTATTCTTCTAATTTCTGGTACATTCTGTCTGTGTATAAACTGTTGAGCACTCTGCCCGAGAGTTAGTCAGTGCTGCGTGTATGTTTCAGTTCGCAATAAACCTGCGTTCAGTACAAGTGCTGTTTTCAGTTGACAAGAAGTCAGGCCTGCTTCCATTTCAACGCGACAATAGTTTGATGTTTAGTGCAATGTGTTGATACAGAAAACAAAGAGTTTTTATTTTACAAAAGCTGAATTCATAATGTTGGAATGAAAGGGTTAAAGAGTATAACTATATATCAGACCCTAAATATTTGGTAGGCAACGAGTTTCAAATGGACTTTATAGACAGGAAGTAGTTACCACAAAATGTTACTAAACCTAAGGGACGTAACTAAGTTGGGCATCAGTCCCTACGTTAACAAACTACTTAAACTAACTTATAGTAACTTATGCTAAGGACAAAACAAACACCCATGCCCGAGGAAGGACTCGAACCTCCGACGGCGAGCAACCATGCGCTCCGCAGCGAGTCGCCTTAGAACGCTCGGATACTCCACCGCGGCTGTGTATATAGGCAACTGTGAAGGAGATTAATCAAAATAAAGACCCACATATCATGATGAGCTAGTGAAACTGCTATATAGGGACTGATGACCCCGTAGTTAAGTCCCATAAGCTACACAAACATTTGAACATTTTTTGAAACTGGTATATGCATTCGTGTGCAAACAAGAGATATGTAAACACCCAGAGGACGGCGCTACCGTCTGTAACGCCCATATGCGCAGGCGTTAGATCTGTTACTACCGCCTCAATGGCAGGTTATTACGATTTTAGTGAATGTGGTGATATGGTCAGTGAACGAGAGATTGGTCAAAGCATATCCAAGATAGTGATGAGGTGGGAACTTCCCCATGCCACCATTTCACGAGGACACCGATAATATAGGGAATTGGGTAAAACATCAAATCTACGAGGAAAAAAGGTTCTGCAAGAACGGGACCAACGATAAATGAAGAGAATCATTCAACGTGACAGAAGTGCAACCTTCCTGCAAATTGCTGCCAATTTCGGTGCTGGACAATCAACAAATGACAGCTTGCGGGCCATTCAACTCAATATCATCGATATGGGCTTCTGGAGCCGAAGGCACACTCGTAAATCGTTGCTCACTGAAGGACAAAACGCTTTGGGTCTCGCCTTGGCCCATCAACACCGACAACGTTGTTGTTGATTTGAAACACGTTTCGTGGTTTGAAGAGACTCGTTTCCAGTTGTATTGAGCGGATGCAAGTGTACGGGTATGGACACAACCTCACGACCCCATGGGAACTGTATATCAGTATGGGACTGTTAAAGATGTTGGAGACTCTGTAATGGTGTGCGGATTGTGCAGTTGGAATATATGGGACCTCTAATACGTCTAGATCAGACTCTAACAGGCGACACATACGTAGGTATCCTGCTTAACGACCTGCATCCATTCATGTCCATTGTGCATTCTGACGGGCTTGGGCAATTCCAGCAGGACAATGCGACACCCCACACGGCCGGAATTGCTACAGAGTGGTGCCAGGAACACTCTTCTGACTTTAAATACCTCCTCTAGACACCGAGCACCCCAGACATTAACATTATTGAGCACTTCAAGGTAGCTTTGCAATATTGTAGACTCTTTTATGTTACGCCATGACAGTGTGTTAGATAACAGTCTTGCAACTGAACGTAGTTCTAACTGCTCTAGTACCCTAAAGACTTTCCTTTCTCTTTATCTTTAACCATGTTCCCGCACAAACAGGGTCGGCATTGTTAAATCGTATCTGGCGTGTTAATATTTACGGGGAGGCCGGATGCCCTTCCTGTCACCACCCCATACCTTCCGGGAGAAAACATGTACCCCAAATGTCTGCTTTATGTGTATGAAAGTGTGAAGTGTTACGAAATGTTTGCGATTCGTGTAACTGAGGCGGAACTTGGGAGCCAGCCCGGCATTCATCTATGGCGATGTGGAAAACCGCCTAAAAACCACATCCAGGCTAGCCGGCACTCCGATTCCCTTCGTTAATCCGCCGGGAGGGCCGGTACGCCTCCCCGTCACGGAAAGCGGTGCGTTAGACCATAGGGCTATGATGAAAAATACATATCTGTTACTTATTCTAGATGCCGTGCAACACACAAACACACACACACACACACACACACACACACACACACACACACAGGTCCTTTATACAGTATACACGTAATATATTTAAACCTGAAATTTTTGCACATTTATATTTCACGTATCCTGGAAACGCCTCTAACGATTTGGATTAGATTTTCTATTAACAGAGTTTTTTTAGTTAATTTACATACTTGTATATAGAATATAATTTAGTATTTGGAGACGGATTGCGATTTTTAAAGTTTATGTATATAATTATATACACGTGTTTCCTGAAACTACGACATTTTACATAAAGAGTATTTTTATAACGATTAGATATGTGTTAATTACAATATATTTAATGAAAAAAATAATTCTGGATTAGAATTAACTACTTTCAAAGTATCTGAAAATCTGCAGCGCTAACAAATGAACTACGCCAACATGCGAAATTATTGATAGCGTAATAAGTATTTATATGCGCTTGGAAAACTTCAAAGCCCATTTACTCGCCATTTTTTTAGAGTTGAATCGAATGGCTTTTAGTAGGTTTTAAAACGTTTTGGCATTCCGTAAAAATCGTGCCATTGGAGACTAGAAAGAATTGTGAAGGAATCGTAGGAATCGATTCACAATGTGGTATTGAATCGCAGGTGCGGTTCCTGAAAACGAATCGTATTGTAGACTTGCGCATAATAGTTCGAGATCGGGAGCGCTCACTTTAGTTCGCGGCTCTGCCGCGAACTAGTTCGTTCTTCTAGTTCGTCCACTCCGAATGACTGCTGAGCGGCGTGGTCTGCGCATGCAGGTGAAGGGAGAAGTTCCTCCACCTAGCTGCTTCATGCGCTTGCTGCTTGAGCCGCTAACGCTATCACGCAAACGAAAAGAAACAGTTTGTGGATAATTTCTCGCGTTTAAGTTTAGAGTTATCCCTATATCTTGGCATTGTTGTTGTTGTTGTGGTCTTCAGCCCGGAGACTGGTTTGATGCAGCTCTCCACAATACCCTATCCTGAGCAAGCCTCTTCATCTCCACATATGAACGGCAACCTACATCTGTCTGAATCTGCTTACTGTGTCCATCTCTTGGTCTTCCTCTGCGGTTTTTACCCCACACACTTCCCTCCAACGCTAAATTCACAATTCCTTGATGTCTAAGAATGTGTCCTACCAGTCGATCCCTTCTTTTAGTCAAGGTATGCCAGAAATTCCTTTTCTTCTCAATTATGTTCAGTACCTCCTCATTAGTTACGCGATCCACCCACCTAATCTTCAGCATTCTTCTATAGCACGACACCAGAAGCCTCTATCCTCTTCCTGTCCGCACTGTTTATCGTCCATGTTTCACTCCCATACAAGGCAACACTCCACACAAATGCCTTCAGAAAGGACTTCCTTAGGCTTAAATCAATATTCGATGATAGCAAATTTCTCTTTTTCAAGAATGCTTTTCTACCCATTGCCGTTATGCATTTTATATCCTCCGTACTACGCCCATCGTATGTTATTTTACTGCCCAAGTAACAAAACTCATCTACCTACTTTATTGTTTCGTTACCTAATCTAATTCCTTCAGCATCGCCTGATTTTCTTAGACTGCACTCCATTACCCTAGTTTTGATCTTGTTAATGTTCATCTTATATGCACCTTTCAGCACACTGTCCATTCCGTTCAATTGCTCTTCCAGGTCCTTTGCTGTATCTGACAGAATTACTATGTCGTCGGCAAAACGCATTGTTTTTAATTCTTCGCCCTGAACTTTAATTCCTTCACCAAATTTCTCCTTGTTTTCCTTTATAGCTTGTTCAATGTACAAATTGAATAACATTAGAGAAAGGCTACAACCCTGTCTTACTCCCTTTCCAACTACTGCATCCCTTTCATGCCCTTCAACTCTGACAACGTCTGTCTGGTTTTTGTACATCTACAAAAGCTAGAAATGTAGGTTTGCCTTTTCTTAATCTATCTTCTAGGATAAGCCGAAAGTGAGTATTACCTCCCGTATTCCTACATTTCTCCTGAATCGAAACTGATCTTCCCCGACGTCGGCTTATACCAGCTGTTTCATCCTTCTGTAAATAATTCGTGTTAATATTTTGCAACCATGACTTATTAAACTGATGGTTCTGTAGTTTTCACATCTGTCTGCACCTGCTTTCTTTGGAATGGGGATTACAACATTTTTCTTAAAGTCTGAGGGTACGTCACCTGTCTCATACATCTTACACACCAGGTGAAACAATTTTGTCATGGCTGGTTCTCCCAGAGACTTCAGTAGCTCTGAGGGAATATCATCTAATCCAGGGGCCTTGTTACGACTTACGTATTTCAGTGCTCTGTCAAATTTATCTCTCAGTATAGTATCTCCTATTTCATCCTCATCTACTTCTACTTCCCTTTCTACAATATTGCCGCTAAGTTCATTTCCTTCATAGAGCCTCTCTACATAATGGATTATAAGAGGTAATCTATCTTATGCTGACTGCAATATACTCTTTCCACCTTTCAGCTTTCCGTTCTTTGCTGAGAACTGGTTTTCCATCAGAGTCCTTGATATTTATAGATCTGATTTTCTTATCTCCAAATGTTTCTTTTGTTTTCCTGTAGGCTGTATCTATTCTTCCCCTATTTATACATTCTTCTACATCCTTGCATTTGCCTTCTAGCCACTCCTGCTTAGCCATTTTGCACTTCCCGTCAATCTCATTTCTTAGTCGTCTGTACTCCATTTTGCCTGTTTCATTTACTGCATTTTTATATTTTCTCCTTTCGTCAATTAAATTTAGTATTCCCTGTGATATCCAAGGATTTTTTGTAGGTCTTGCCTTCCTACCTATTTTGTCCTCTGCTGCCTTCACTATTTCATCTCTCACTGCTACCTATTCCTCATCCACTGTTTTATTTTCCCCCGTTTCTGTCAATTGTTGCCTAAAGCTCCCTCTGAAATTCTTAAGATCTGGTATCTCCCGGTGTCTCCTGGTCTCTTCCACGTATACAACCTTCTTTTGTGATTCTTAAACCAGGTGTTTGTTATAACTAAATTATGTTCCGTCCAAAATTCTACCAGGCGGCTTCCTCTTTCATTCCTTTTGCTCAGACCATATTCATCTACTATCTTCCCTTCTCTTCCCTTCCCTTCCTTATCCTACTACCGAATTCCAGTCTGCCATAACAATTAATTTTTCCTCACCCTTAATTGTCTGAATAATTGCCTTTAGCTCCTGATATATTTCTTCGATCTCCTCATCATCGGCAGAGCTAGTTGGCATATAAACCTATACTACCTTGGTCGCTGTTTGCTTCGTATCTATCTTGACTACGATAATGCGATCACTGTGTTGCTCATAGTAGTTTGCCCGCATTCCTATTTTCTTATTCATTATCAGACCTACTCCTGTAATACCCCCAACTGATTTTGTATTTATAATCCTGTAGTCACCTGACCAGAAATCCTGTTCGTCTTTCCACCGAACTTCACTAATCCCCACTATATTTAACTTCAACCTATCCATTTCTCTTTTTAAATTTTCTAGCTTCCCTACCCGATTAAGGGATCTAACATTCCACGCTCCGATCCGTAGAATGCCAGTGTTGTCTTTCCTGATGATCACATCCTCCTGAGTAGTCTCCGCCCGGAGATCCGAATGGGGGACTATTTTACCTCCGGAATATTTCACATCATCATATGTTCATACAGTAGAGCTGCATGTCCTCGGGAAAAGTAACGGCTGTAGTTTCCCATTGCTTTCAGCCGTTCGCAGTAACTGTGTGGGAAAGCTACATTAGCTGATGTTACAAGGCCAGCTCAGTCAATCATCCAGACTGTTGCCCCTGTAACTACTGAAAAGGCTGCTGCCCCTCTTCAGGAACCACACGTTTGTCTGGCCTCTCCATAGATACCTCTCCGCTGTGGTTGCACCTACGGTACGGCTATCTGCATCGTTGAGGCACGCAAGCCACCCCACCTCGGCAATGTCTGTGGTTTATGCGAGTGGATCTTGGCATTATGGAATTTATTAGTCAGATATTGCAGAGTGCAGAATACTTCAAAGCAGAAATTTTGTAACACTGGACTATGTAATCTAGCAGGCAGACGCTAACCTCTTAATGGCTCTCATCAGCAGAAGCGAAACACATGATTTTTAATTCTGTTCGCGACCTGGCGCGCCTATTTTAGTTCGCGGTCTATCGCGCATATTTTAGTTCGCGACCTCTCGCGAATTTTTTAGTTCGCGAACTATCGCTCATATTTTAGTTCGCGACCGGTAGCTCTCCTTTTAGTTCGCAGCTCGGCCGCGAAGTAGGTCGCTCTTTTTAGTGCGTCCGCTCGTTTTGGCTTTTGGTACCGCTACTAAAACTAAAGCTGAGCTGCATCTCAGCTTGAAATGACGGCAACTGGCAGAAGGGAATCACGCGATTCTGCGCGCTCTCGCGTCCTCTCGCCGTTACCCGTCAGTCTTCGGAAAAGGAGCGGACGATCAAAGAGGCGAGGGATCTGCGAACTAGTTCGCGTAGTTCGCTTGTGGGAGCGCTCTTCCGAACTAGATCGTTCTCGAGCTACACAAGACTATCGTATTGCCCAAGTCTAGTGGACAATGCAAGACCACATATAGGAGAGTGTGAAGGGCAGGTGCTGCGACGTTGGGAATCGGAAGAATTGGAACATCCACCGTGCTCTCCCGACATTTCACCCCGACAATTTGACTCATTCCAGGCATTCAGAAACCACTACGTCGTAGATGCTGTGCGCGAACAGGTGACACGATCCAGCCATGGTTCGGCAAATACTGAGGCAGCTGGTATTCAGCGCCTCCCACATCAGTACTGACAGAAGCAGGGTACCACTTTGAGGGTCTGTAGGCCCAAGTTTGTCATGTAAACTGTATGTGAACTGTGTTGTCATTCTTTTGCACCGTGAATGTCATATTCTTCTGTATACTACCGTGATAAATTTCTGTGTTATTATACTTCAGTGCTATTCATTGTCCACGCATGCAGTTAACACTTTCTCCTTAGGTCTGCATATGTCACATTTTCCAACCGTACTGGTATTTGCAGCCCTAGTAAATATCCGAGCAGCACCAGGTATTCGGGTAGCTAAGACATTTACAAGCCTAAGAGGACAAAAGGGTAAGACACAAACATGGGGGGGGGGGGGGGGGGGGGCTGATGGGCAGGAAAGGAGTGTAGGATGTAAATCCAATTAACATACATATTCAGCAATTGCGAAGTATTGCCGAGTTCGCTAGTATGTATGTTGCCCTAGGCGTTTAGTAAAAGTTAAGTGGCAGCACATAAATTAGACATTTTAATTGGCCTGTGGCGCAGTATTACCTTTGAAACGAGTATAGTCCACTACTGTACGGTACTTGGATTAGAAATATCGTGCTTTTAGTTTGGTATTTTGTCCATACAGAATCCATATTTTCCATCTGAATCATGTCGAGCAAGGTGGTCTTGGGGTAAAGTGCTCGACTGGAAGCCGACGTGTCACGGGTTCAAAACCCGGTCGGACCTCGGATTTTTCCAGTCTGCTCTTTAACCCATCCTTCACCTCTCAACGATGTGAGGAGTCGCCAGAAACGACACGTGGTTCGGATTCCACGTTAAGCTGTAGGTCCCCTTTCCCCAGTTGGATAACACGCAAGTCGTCGAACTGGCGTCCAGTTGAAAGACTTGCAACCAGGCCAATGAGCTACACGAAATTATTATTATTATCTGAATCATTTCTGTTTGCAAGCGAAATCTGGTAGCCTATATTGTCTTACCGTGGTTATCGGTGATTATCTTAAAACGTGTGTTAAAACGTATTTAGCGTACAAGTAGAGGTTGTCTGTGATTCCCATGGTTTGCATGTGGAGGTTATCTGTGATTCCCATTGAGGCATGCGACCAACCTGTCATTAGGATATTCAGTCAATTGTAAAGTAGGTGTTTCATTAATTGTACTGCGGTAAATTAGTGGGAGAAACACTGAGGAGCGAATGACAAATCAGGCCGCGTCAATAAGCACTGCGCTAGCTGGCAGTGGCACAGGTAGACCGTCGCCCAGTACTCGGATTAATTAATCTGCCAACTCGGAGGCTGGGACCATCTGGCCTGGGAGATCCACTGCACCAGATGCAATCAAATGTCGCTCTGCGGCTGATGGTATCTACACAGACCAGAGGGCAAGCAATTCTGAGTCATATTCCACGTTCATGAAGGGGCAAATTGCTTGCTTAATCTCAGCAGAGTGTATGCCAATCTGATATCTGCACTATGACACACAAAGAATTAGAAAAATAGTAATGCTGTTCCTTAGATTATTGCAATAATGTAGCTGCGTCAGAAATTGTTTTTTCTGTTCGATCAGATGAAAACGATTTTGTAAAAGCATTTATGTTCCCGTAATGTGACAAAGCCCTCGCTATTAATTACTATTAGCATTTCCATTTCTTTGTGATGCGATTACACAGTGTAGGTATTTAAATTTCTAAGTGATCCAAAGCGTAGCAAAAATAGTGTGATGTTATTCCCACACAGGTTCACAAAGATAAGTTTGCTATAGAAAAAAATGACATTACTCGAATAAAAATTTTATGATTTCCACTTAACAATTGTGGACTGGAAAATAATAACGGCTGATTACAAACGACAGCGCAAACAGAGCAGTCGCGTTTCTTACTAAACTATACACACAATCGCATATCTGAAACGTTCGACCCCACAGTGAATCTACTAGCTTGTTACAACGACCAAATTTAATGTGTAAAGCCGCGGCCGAGCGGTCGAGCGCATTGAGTCGCTATGCTACGATGCGCGAGGTCGTTCCCCGTCGGGGGTTCGAATCGCCCCTCGGGCATGGATGTTTGTGTCGTCTTTAGTATAAGCTAGTTCATAAATAGTTTGTAAGTTTAGGTACTGATGACCCCGTAGTTAAGTCCCTTAAGCTCTACAAACATTTGAACATTTGATGTTACTACGTAAAAATGAATGTTAGTTTGTCAGTAAGTTTTTTCGTATTTTATGCGGCGTCTTATCGTTCCTCCTTTTGCGATGAAACTTTGTCTAGATATTGTATTAATTTTCGTGATGTTTATATGCATAATTATATCATTGTACGACACATAGTTCAACAGATATGACGTCATTAACATTGAGATGAGTGAAAAACGCATGAATGACGTTTTAATTTATTACATCTTTGCTAGTAAATTTATTCGCAACATATTGCACAAACAGTATCCACTTATGCCAATGAATGTATCTACAAAATTAATTCATTGTATGAATCATGCTTTTGGTTTAGGTGGTATTACATCAGAAACACTGAAACGCTTGGGAAACTGCCGTATCGGGTATGTTCATATTTTATGTGCTATCGTACCGTTCATCCAATAATATTTGCATGATTTTAAAAACAAGAGGTAAGTCACTGTCTACGTAAGTTCTATAAAATCAACAGTTTTATTCCGAAGTTGATGAAATTTTGCACAGTTAAACGAGAATATCGGCATGTTCATGCGGTGCATGGTGAAGGGTACCTTGCAGTTAGTTTAGACACCACTTCACTGATTACCACGAAAGTTGTATAATTTTTCAAAGAAGTAGAATGCAACAGACTGAGGAGGTGGAGGAGAAGCTCGAAGGAGAGACCAGGATGTGACCAGCAGAGAAAGAGGAAGTAGGACAGTGTCAGAGAGAAGGGTAGGAGGATTCGAACAGACAGAGGAAGTAGGATATTGTCAGAGAAAAGGGTAGGAGGATTTGAACAGACATAGGGGAGATGAGGAGATGGACACAGAGAGACCCCGAGGGGGGGGGGGGAGACGTGGAGATGGACAGATAGAGAAGGAAAGAGAAGGTTGACAGAAAGAGAGAGAAAAGGGGAGGAGATGTGGACTAACGTAAGGCTGGAATAAATAATTACCCGAGCGACTCCGAGTTTTCAGCTTGTAGTTAAAAAAAATATATATGTACCAGGATAATATTTAATTTTTTGTAATTATTTTTAATAAGTTTCAAAAGTAGGTAGTAAAACTGTAGTCGCGTTGTTCGTCTCGCTTTCCGTAATCTTCATACTGTTACTCAAATTCGACGCTACGTCGTCTACCCCACAGACATGACAAATACGAGGCGCTTCTAGAAAGTAAGTTCCGTTTGGTAATAAAATGTAATTGTACACAGATACAGAAGAAATTTTTATTGCATCTTCCTCATAGAAATCTGCCGTCTGTGTCTTCAGTTGTTTGGTAACAATTTCATTCATTAGTGATCGTGAAATTTGGGGGAAGTCCATAGCTTGAGCACTAATTGTAAATCTACGGTTTTCCTTGATCTTGCCATCAATCGCGTGAACCAGTTCTTCTGTAACCAAAAGTGGACGCCCACTTCGTTCTTCATCGTGGACATCACTACGCACGCCACTGAACTGTCGGACCCATCTTTTCACCATCGAATCACTCATCGCATTTGGCCCGTAAACATCGCAAATTTGCCGATAAATTTCACTTGGTTTCACTTTCCTCGCATTGAGAAACCGAATCACCGACCTGATTTCACAGGCGGCGGGATTTTCAATCGACTCCATTTCAAACAAGCACAACAAAGCGTACGTATCTGACAGCGATCTCCAAATGGCGCACGTTCTTCTCCTTGATACACATCGTCTACAGCGCATGTGTGGAACTGCAATCGCAGCGCTGCAGCGGAGATAAATTGAAATGAAACTTACTTTCTGGACGCGCCTCGTAGTTCCCATCGTCAACTAAGTTAATGACGTTCACTGCAAACCGTCGAGCCAGCCTGCGGAAACTTTCCGTTTACACCTTTCATGCTCGCACTGCGACGTAACACACACACGCCAGTTTAACCGGAGCATGACTGTAGCCGGTCATGTGTCCAAGTTAGTTGTAACACCGGCCGCATTGCCACTTGGCCTTGCCGGGCAGTAACTTCGGGACGTGTTTCCCTCTTGCTGCCTCCCCGCAGCTGGAGCCAGACAAACGCCCGCTGGAATGTGCACACACGAGCTGGTAGTTGCCAGCTGCACAACAGTTACGTTCAAATGTTCGTAAATCGGACAGGGGCCAAGCTACTGACGTAATCGGTGCCTATACTTAAAAACTTCGTGAACTGCACTGAGGAGCTAAAGAAGCACCTGCCTAATATCTGTAGAACCCCTATGGCAGAGGGAAGAAAAGATAATATATTCGTTATCATGTAGAGTAGTGTTTTTCAGCCTGTGGGTCGCGATCCTCAGGGGGTCACAAAGCCTTGCTCGAGGGGTCGCCGTCACAGCAGGAAGTTCTTGCATTATAAAACAACTGGCCGTTTAAAAATACAAAAACTTATGCCTAAGTGAGATATATTTAATGTTAATATTATGGAGTTCCATGTGTAACATTCATAACGAATTAATCATAGATTGCCGGCCGCGGTGGCCGCGGGGACTGAGGCGCTTCAGTCACGGTCTGCACGGCCACTACGGTCGGGCGTTCGAATCCCCCTTCGGGCATGGATATTTGTGCCGTCTTTAGTATAAGGTAGTTGATAAGTAGTTTGTAAGTTTAGGGACTGATGACCCCGTAGTTAAGTCCCATAGACTATACAAACATTTAAACATTTGAATCATAGATTGAATGCTTTGTGAGGCGAGTGTCAACAGCCGTAATGTATTTCATAAAATGCATTTTAAAACCATCGGCTGTTTATTAAAAACCTTATACAGGGTGTTTCACTAAGTGTGTTTGCCTCTGTAACTTATAAAATAATAGGTGACGGGGAGTTGTAATGCGGTAGGTCAACACAAGAAATGGTACACTTTCTGAGGAGCTATGAACATAGTTTATTGCATCATTTTCCAAAGAGTTACACCACAAAGATATAATTTTCTAAATGGAACAATAGTTTTTTTCTATCGTGTATTGGATTCGTTTAAACCAGCTGCGTCCAAATCAATTTAAACTACAGTCCTATCACTGTTAGTTTGGGAGCTACAAGGTTTCAAAGTTCCGGGGGCGGAGGCTGCTATAGCGTAGATGACTGGCCGAGTGGCTATCCCCTGGGGTACGGCCAACTGTCTCATGACCACCAGCCAGTCAGCTATGCTGTCGTAGCCTCCGCCCCCTAAACTTTGAAGGGTTGTAACTCCAAAACTAACAGTGATAGGAATGTAGTTTAAATTGATTTGGCCGCAGCTGGTTTCAACGAATCTTATGCACGATAGAAAAAAACTATTGTTCCATTTAAACAATTATATCTTTGTGGTGTAACTCTTTGGAAAATGATACAATAAACTATGTTCATAGCTCCGCAGAAAGTGTAACATTTCTTGTGTTGACCCATCGCATTAAAATTTCCCGTCACCTAAAGTTTTATAAGTTACAGAGGCAAACACACTTAGTGAAACACTCTGTATATCTACCAATTTCAGTCAATAGACCATCTTCATGGATAAAAAGGTGTTAAAACTCAATGGTAAAATGCATCAAAATAAAATACATCTAGTTGAGACGAACAGGAGTCAGTATAACTAAAAATGTTAAAAATACAATGGTCATCTTAGATAAAACCTATTAGTCAACACAACATAAAAGACGATAGTCTGTTCTTACCTTTCATTTTGTGTTGACTGATAGGTTTTATCTAAGATGACCACTGTATTTTTAACATTTTTATTCATACTGACTCCTGTTTGTCTCAACTAGATGTATTTTATTTTGACGCATTTTACCTTTCAGTTTTAACACCTTTTTATCCATGAAGATGGTCTACTGACCGAAACTGGTAGATATATAAGGTTTTTAATAAATATCCGATGGTTTGTAAAAATGCATTTTATGAAATAATTATAGATTGTTTTATAATAATGATGAATAAGAGCAAAGTCTGTTTATTTTTTTTAAATTTGTTTTTAAAAAGGTTTTGGTTGTTAGTTGATAATAATTGATACAATTATAAGCTTCATTATACAAAGAGTCATACAATATTTAATTTTTCTTGCCTTGGCTTTTGTAAAATCTGAGACAATCTCCTTTAAATCAGTTGTGTCTGTCGTTTCTCGTTCTATTGACAAAGTTTCCAACCACACAAGTCTTTCTTGAGCAATTGTGGATCGCAGATATGTTTTAATTTCCAGAAGCTGCGCTCAACACTGGCTACAGACAAAGGAAGAGTAAGCAACACTCTTAGTGCAGTAACTAAATTAAATATATTGTCTATAAGTCCATTTTTACAAATTAACTCAGAACGTCCTGTGAACGTGAGTTATTGGGTACTCTGCTAGCAATGGCTTGTAATTCATTGCATACATCAGTAGCATATCTTTAGAGTCTTTGTGAGTTAGAGACTCTCCCAAATTAACACATTCTTCAAGAACAGCTTTGGGAGTTTTATTTTGTACATCATGTATGTTGTACAACAGCCACATACACGATTTAGGTTGTTAATCTGATGAAATATCTCGTCAATTGAATTTATTGCTTTTGTGTCCCAGCCTCGTCGCCGCTTTTGTGTCTCGTTCCGTTGTAGGTGTCGGTGGCCGAGTAGGAAGACAGACACAGGAATAAAGGTAGCACGCTTGTGCAGGTACGGAGGGGAGCAGCCAGTGGGACAGCAGAAACTAGAAACACTAGTGTAAATTAGAACGAGATATATATTGCACAGAATTTATACAATACTTAACTTTTACATAGCTCAGTACTGCAGAATGCTGATACATAGTTGAGCTAGAGGCCTGCCTAGTGCCTATCCGATAGCCAAGTCTTCACTGGTGCCTATCTGATTCCGAAGTGTTAACTGGTTCCTATCTCAGTCCCAAGTGAACGAAGTCGTTCAGTGTTGGCCACGAGCGGAGTTGTAGCAGAGGGCGCTCGTGGCTGACGTCGTAAGAACGCCGCGCCGTGCGTGCATGGTTACTTACAAACTGCTACTCGTCTATGCATTAAACGTTCACTAGCAAAATTCTGAAGAGTCAAAGAGAATGCATGTAACATTGACTTGCTCTCTTGCCTATTGCTGTCTACATGTAGTAACTGTGAATTCATCGCTCCTGGAAATGCAGCGCAACAGCAAAGTAAACCGCACTGCGAGCGCACGAAGGTTCGTCCGCACGACGAATTTGCCGCCCCCCCCCCCCAAATTCCAGCGCCCTAGGCAATTGCCTAGTTTGCCTATATAGACGGTCCGGCCCTGAGAGTAAGGGCGCGTCTATCCATATAGTTCATCACACGGACGCACACCTTTTTCTAGCACAAAATACAGTACGTTTCGACTTGGACCCCACACCAGTGTTAAAGTACAACTCCAGTACAGAGTAGTTCTCGAAACAACTCAGAAGATAACTAGATCCAAAGTAGACCACCAAGAGCCTCGTGCTGCAACCGACCACGTAAATCCATCAGTGTAGTCATGCCCAAACGGTTACAATTAGCGCATAGAAGTCACGTCCCCACAGTACGGACACTGTTCTCGGAACCTTCCTCTGGGGCTACCGAAAAGTAAAACTCTCCTCTCAAACCAAAACCTCAGACCCAGCCACAGAATAGGGAACATACAGAAGGGAAAGCTGGGGGCGGCGCCTTTGATCTGTATGTTACCAAGCGTTGCGCTCGACGCCATATTGAAAAACAGTATATGCGGAACTATAGCCACTTAGTACTTTGGTTGGAAATGGACTTTTTATGAACTGCAGCTAATCTCACCGACTTTTAGGAAAGGAAACGGCCTTTCATTGTGCTCTCATCTATTTTGCGCCCTCTTCTTACACCTAATTGTAATCCAACGAAAAAAATAGGCATAAATTTTAATACAACTACGAAAATGTACGGTGGAATCGATGATCGTTTTATTTGGTGCTTATCTCTAGAAATAAATTCGTACAAAATATTGAGTCAGACTTAGCAGTACAACGTGATTACACAGAACTAATGACGTCTGGGCATATATGAAAGTTGTATTTGCTTTAGGAGTGTCATTAATTTACTGATCGAAGAAGGGCTTATAGAGGAATCTGTCAACCACAGAGCAGGAACAGCATAAAATAATTATTCCCCTTAATCTGTTTGTTTGAGTATCCGAGGAGCATTCGTTGCCAACATTAGCACACTACACCTCCAATGCTGTAAGTAAAATTTTACCTGCCTACTTGCGCACTATTTTTTGTCATTCATTTTATATTATTCCCTGCCACGTTAAACTTATACAATATAAATGTACTTCAACATTTCGATGCTGTTGAACTGCTGCAGCAACAGCAACAGCGAGAGTTATCGTCAAGAGAAGAAGCAAGGCTACTTTTAATAATTATGCACACATTGCTCTCATTCGAAACTGATAACATTTAACTTTCACTACACATATAGCGACGTTGACTTACTGCTCAGCATTTTTTGGGAAGGTGAAAAAGCTTAAATCCTTATTTGTATTCGAATTATTGCGGCAATTAGGCCGGCCGCGGTGGCCGAGGGGACTGAGGCGCTCCAGTCACTGTCTGCACGGCCACTGCGGTCGGGGGTTCGAATCCCCCCTCGGGCATGGATATTTGTGCCGTCCTTAGTATAAGGTAGTTGATAAGTAGTTTGTAAGTTTATGGACTGATGACCCCGTAGTTAAGTCCCATAAGCTTAACAAACATTTGAACTTTTTTTTTTTTTTTTTTTTTTTTTTTTTTTTTTTTTTTTTTTTTTTTTGCGGCAATTAGGTGCTGAACACCATCGGCCGCCTTTTCTTTTATTGCTGCTCATAATAAAAACGGAACAGCTGCAACTACTGTCACACAGTTCTTTCTTTTCACTGCACCAAATACTTGTTTACTTTTATGCAATTCGGGCATTTAAAATACACAATTAACAAACAAAGACGGCGCATTACCACGCCTCAGTGTACCGAGTAACCGCGCGTTTACTGCTTTTCAAGATGGCCGATTCCGCGCATGCGCACTAAATTTTGGACGACAGACTATAGCCGGAGTTTCCTTTCTGTATACTCCTTATTCTGTGACCCAGCTGCACGGCGCTCACGTGGCGCCCCCTGCAAACACGCGCGCCACCACGGAAAGGAGCGCGCGAGACCAATAAACGCTCCGCCAGAGGCGCGGCGGAAGATTCAAAAGCCGGCACGGCTCAGAATGTACCGAATGTCAACCATCTGAAGATCAATTTGTAAGAAAATCCGAAACCGTTAGTGGTTTACTAAATAATCATTTCATACCATACTTGTGGCTGCTCGCTGTTATTAATTATAAACATTATAATACAGTGTGATTAGTCCTCAGTGCAACCACATTTGTGGCGTGGGACTTGCCGGCGATGGCTGCTATGGTGCCCGCTCAGCACTAAATTTAATACGGGTTGGCGCGCAAGTTGTTTCTGGCATACATAACACAGACACTTAGAAATAAAAGTTTATTACTGACCTGCATTACGCAAGGAGGTGCTGGAACTGCCTTCTTTCGTTATTCAAACATTTCTGACACCTGATGATGAAGTTGCTCATTACACTTTGAAGTTCCCTCAGAAATTGCTGTGATATCATGACCAATGTTTGTTTTTAGTTCATCTAAAGTGTTGGGATTTGATTTTTACACTTTCTAAAAAAAATTATAAGTTGGCTGTATGTCCGTCGCAGAGTCTTGCTGAAATGTCGCGAAAGCACGTTCTCTCTCAGTTAATTGGGCAAAACAAGGCCGCAATATGTTTTCAACATACCTGTCACTAATAACTGTTTCCTGAAAAAATTAAGGGCTTATTATTCTCTCGCCGCTAACAGCGCACCACAATCCTATTTCTTGATCGTGCAGGGGCTGCTCGTGAATGAAGTTAGGCTTTTCCGAACTCCAGTAACGATTATTTTGTGAATTAACATACCCACTGAGGTGGAACAATGATTCGTCGGAAAAGAAAGTTATGTTTCGGTCAATTTTTCCGTCATACACCTTTTTCAGAATCAATTCACAAAATCGCAACCCTATTGCAGGGTCACCCGGTTTAAGTTCTTGTACTGCGGTTATTTTATACGGTTGTAACTTCAGTAGCTTCCTAGCCGTCTGAGCAGAGCCGTAGGAAATTCCAATCTGCTGAGAAAGGCGACGAACCCTTCCAGAGCTTGTTCAACGTTATCCAATGTTTCTTCTGTGAGAACTGGACGTGGTTGTTTATGTTTCCTATCTAGAAAAGTTTCCGTTTCGCGAAATTTAGCCACCAATCGATGAATCGTACTCTGATTAGGAACATAAACATTAGGAAATTCGTCACGAAATAATCTCTGTACCTCACGCCTTGATTCTGTGAACACCTATGAATCATAGATGAATACTCTTTGGCGAATAGAATAAGTAAGCCGGCCGCGGTGGCCGAGGGGACTGACGCGCGTCAGTCACGGTCTGCACGGCCACTACGGTCGGGGGTTCGAATCCCCCCTCAGGCACGGATATTTGTGCTGTCCTTAGTTTTAGTTCCTAAACTTACAAACTACTTATGAACTAGCTAATAACCCTGTAGTTATGTCCCATAAGCTATACACACATTTGAACATTTGAATAAGTGATTTTCACCATTTCACTATAAACACTTTCAGACAAAATACAGTAATGCGTCGGCACCACCTCCACCTGCAGTCGTCGGCAGGCTGACATGCCGGCCACTGGCTGGCTTCCAGCCGGCACAAAAAGTCTGCACCAGGCGGTTGCGCTCAGGATTGATCAACATGTACCATAGCGACGGTTCTCGCAATGGGAGTTTTTGACCATTGGGCATAGACAGTAGGCTGTCGTAGAAAGCCAATACTCAGGATCTTGTTCATAAACTAAATGCTGCGTTGCTTACTATTCGAAAAATTTCTGAAATAAGTGATAGTTCAACACGAAAACTAGTATTCTATACTTATTTTCATTCGGTTATGACGTATGGTGTTATTTGTTTGTGTAACTCCTCTGGTACAAAAAGGTTATTGTGTAGAAACAGGCGGTTTGAACAGTATGTAGGGTAACCTCTTGTACTTCTTGTAGAGCCCTTGTTAGTAGCCTCGGAATTCTGACATTGATTTCTCAATACATATTATTTTTATGTCATTTGTTGTTAGAAATATTTTGTTGCTCTCAAGAGTCAGCAGCTCTCAGTCAGTTAATACCAGACAGAAATCGAATCTGCATTTGCACCACACCTCCTCGACCCTTGTACAGAAAGGTGTGTAGTATTCCGTCGCATCCATTTTTCATAAACTGACACAAGAATTCAAAGTGCTTAGTAGTCATTGTCGGACTTTCAAGGCTAAACTGAAAAGTTTCCTCATGGCTCTCTCTTTCTATTCTGTGGAAAAATTCCTTGGAAAATATATAAAAAAAATGTAATTTCTGTGTTATGTTTTTGATTCTTTCTGCTTATGCTTAGACCTGTCGTGTGCTTAGGATTGCTATTCGTTTCATTTATCTAGTACTACTCTTTTGCTACAATAAGATCTACTGATTCGTTCCATGACCATGGAGACCTTCTCCTCAAATTGCTCCTGCGCAACATGATAAATATATATAAATAAATAAATAATAAACTACAAATTTCACTGGAAATGGAAGAGGTCCATATGATGAGCCTGATGCACACTCCAGTGGACAACTACCACTCAAGTACAACATAAACCACTTATTGAGTTCAAGAGAAGTAGCATAGCCACTACGCTACAGCTGGATCGTACTTATCCATACCATAACGCAAGACATATACACCACTTGCAATGGAGCATGCATGAGATGCTCGTTAACTACAAAGCACTGTCGGTCGAAGCACATCCATGACTGGAGTATTATAAACCTGTTCACTGAAGGCTTCTCGCAAATAAATATGCAGTGGTTTAAGATCCAAGGAAAGTGGATGCCAGAACGTTGGTCCTCCACGACAAATCAGTTTCCTGATACACGATTCGTTTAAGTAGTGGCGCATATTAATTCCGAGTTTGGTGGCAGCGCACCAAAGTGCTGAAACCAGAGATGTCACACATCAAGTGAAACGTCTTTTAATGCCTCAGGCAAAGTATTACAAATAAACGTAAAATACGGGGAAGCATTCAGCTCTTCCTGCAATGGGTGAAGGCACAAAAGCATTCATCGCATGATTTCAGCTTTCAGGTTGATGCCATCGCATATCAGAAAGCGAAGTTCACGTGTGACAAGTGTGTTGTGCTCCAATCAATAATAGCTGTTGTGTAAGTTGAAAATATCTTCCTAAGCAACGCTACATTCGTGAGTCCATATCAACTTATTTATTAAATGTTTGTTATCTTCCACGTGGTGTAAAAGCCATTCAAAAAACTGTACTAATAAAATGTGGGCTTCTGGCCGTTGCTTTTGAGTTAACGTGTAATGATGGGGCAATGCACCAATGGTTTAATTCTTACTTAACTGGAAGAGCGCAGAAGGTTGAAATAAGTGATTCACATAATGCTCAAAACTCAGCTCTATCCTCAAACTTGGGATCTATCAATAATGGGATCCCAAGGGCACAGTCTTCAGTCCTTTGTTGTTCATAACATATATTAATGACTTGCAGTTCTATATTCACGAAAATGCAAAATTCGTCATTTTTCTGACAATACAGTGATTGAAATCACACCTGAAAAACAAAAATTAATTGTTCAAATTGTAATTAATGTCCTTCAAAAAATCTTTAAGTTGTTCCCTGCAAATGAACTCTCGTTACATTTCGGTAAAACACAATATATACAGTACTGTATAGTAAATGGCAAGTAACATATACAAATCCTCTACGGGGCATGGGCGTGTGTGTTGTCCTTAGTGTAAGTTAGTTTGTAAGTCTGGGGACTGATGAGCACAGCAGTTTGGTCCAATATATTTACAAACATTTGAACATTTTTGAAACATATTGTTGGACTGCTGAAACGTTTGAGTTCACCTGCTTATGCTGTTAGGGCTATTGAAAAGTTTTGGATAGACATGTCAGTAAAATAGCATACTATGCTTGTTTTCATTCACTTCTCTCATATGGAATCATATTTTGGTGATAATTCATCACTGAGTAAAAAAGTATCAATCGCACAAAAGCGTGTAATCAGAATAATTGCTGGTTCCCACCCATCCTACAGGCATTTATTTAAGTTGCTACAGATCTTTCGTACGGGGACAAATTCCAGTGGCTAGAATACAAACATACAACATTCGCTTTCTGAAGAATGTATTAAGAGTGAATGCAGTTTTATCTGGAGCATTGTCACCATATGGTGCATATACAACGCAAATAGTGTAGGCCCGTGTTCCGTTTAGAGAAAGCGGGATAATACCGCTCGTTTCTCATTCCAAACAACCAGTAGCAGAACGCGCCAACAATCAGCAACGCACTCATCTAAAACGGCATTCGGCGATATGAAATGGTAGGTTCTACCTACGTTCACGGGTCTTGACGTCTAGAGAATTAATATGAATGCCGCACGCAGTCAAGCCAATGTACGTCCTTATAGTGTTACGTTATTTTGTAATTCTGACAGACTTTTAGCTGAGAGTGAGTGTGTAATATCATTTACAAAAGGTGCATAATAAAGAAATACGTAGTGATTGTTTATTGGTGCCGTACATTGAACTGAAATAGTGAAAAACTTTTATGTTTAGAACTTCGAATCCCGGTTCCGGCACACCATTATAATTTTCCAGGAAGTTTCAAATGAGTTTGTTACTGGGAAAATGAAACAACTCACGAACTTCGCGTTTAGAGCCATAATGTTAAAAAAAGGCAATAGGAGTGATCCAAAAAATTACAGGCCTATATCACTGACGGCGGTTTGCAGCAGGTTCTTAGAACATATACGTTCCTCGAAGAGAACGACCTATTTATTAACCCATAGTCAACACAGATTCAGGGAGTTCTTGTGGAACACATTTAGCCCTCTACTCACATGATGTGATGAGTGCTATCGACAAGGGACGCAAATAGATTCCGTATTTTTAGATTTCCGAAAGGCTTTTGACACTGTAACTCACAAGCGTCCTCTAACCAAATTGCGTGTTTGCGCAATATCACTACAGTTGTGTGATTCGATTCGTGATTTCCTGTCAGAAAGGAAAAAGTACGTTGTTATTGACGGTAAATCATCGATTAGAAGAGAAATTATATCTTCGTTCCCCAGGGAAGTGTTATCAGGACCCTACTCTTCCTTATTTTAATAAACGATTTGGTATAAAGTCTCAGTAGCTCCGTTAGACTGTTCCCGGATGATGCTGTCATTTATCGCTTAGTAAAGTCACCAGAAGCCAACGACCGTGCCGCAGTGGATACACGGGTTCTCCACCGAAGTTAAGCAAATGTTTCAAATATTTGTATAGCTTTTGGGACTCGACTACGGGGCCATCAGTCCCTAAACTTACAAACTACCTATGAACTACTTAATACTAAGGACGTCACAAATATCCATGCCCGAGGGGGGATTCGAACCCCCGACCGTAGTGGCCGTGCAGACCGTGACTGGAGCGCCTCAGTCCCCTCGGCCACCGCGGCCGGCAAAGTTAAGCACTGTTGGGCTTGGCTAGCACTTGGATGGCTTATCGTCCGGGTCTGCCGAGTGCTGTTGGCAAGCGGGGTGCACTCAGCCCATGTGAAGCCAACTGAGGAGCTACTTGATTGATAAATAACGCCTCCGGTCACGAAGACTGACATAACGGGCGGGAGTGCGGGGCGCTGACCACGTCCCCTTCCATACCGCATACGGTGACGCCTTCGGGGGGAGGATGACACGGCGGCCGGTCAGTACCCACTGGGCCTCTCGAGGCCTGTCGGACGGAGAGTGAGAGAGAAAGTCACCAGAAGATCAAAAGCAGCAGCAAAATGATTTAGATAAAATATATGAATGGTACAAAAATTGGCAACTGACCCTTAATAATGACAAGTGTGAAGTCATCCATATGACCACTAAAAGAAATCTATTAAATTTCACTCACACGATAAATCAGTCAAATCTACAGGCAGTCAATTCAACTAAATACCTCGGAATAACAATTGAGAACAACTTAAATTGGAAAGAGGACATAGAAAATATTGTAGTAAAGGCGAACCAAAGGCTTCGTTTCGTTGGCAGAACACGTAGAAGATGCAACAGTTTGACTAAAGAAACTGTGCGTCTTATTTTAGAGTATTGCTGCTCATTGTGGGATCGACACCAAGTGGGCCTGACGGACAAATTAGAGAAAGATCAGAAAAAGACAGCTCGTTTTGTATTTTCGCGAAAGAGGGGAGAGAGTGTGACGGAAATGACGCACGAGATGGGGTGGAAATCATTAACAGAAAGGCGTTATTCATTGCGACGACATCTATTTGCGGAATTTCTTTCACCAACTTTCTCTTGCGAATGCGAACATATCTTGTTAGCTATCTCGGGCAATACTCAAATAGCTCCACCACTCCAACCCAACAAATTTCATGGATGATGAGTAGAAAAAAGAATCCAAAGTACCCAAGGCAATAAAATCTCTCGACCTCAGGTTGCAATCAGACATTACGGATTCTGGGAAGCCCGCACTTTCTGCTCTGGTTTTATCAGAAGAACCCGCGAAACTCAAATTCCAGAAGAAATATAATAATGTAACTCTCCATAATATCCTTATTTTGGCTCTACAAGAAACTCATAACATAGATGACAATTCTTTTGAAACAGACAACTACAGAATTTATAAAGGGAAACCAGCAGAGTAGATCTTTGGGCAATACCCCTAATTAGGTATATCTTTTATTGTTAAAAATTGTAAAGGCGTCCATAACACACTCCAACTCTACGTAAAGCTGGCTCTCAACACTGAGAATCAAATATTTTTAAAAATGTTCACTCTAGTGAATACTCGAAGAGATATTGACAGTAAAATATTACGGCCAAAGTACAGACTTTCTCGAAATAGCTAGAAGACTCGCCTAAGAGAAGAAGTACAGAAACATAATTGGAGAATATCCAGCGCAAAAGAGGACCAACAACAATGGGATAAGACTTGTGGAATTCTGCCAAATCTCCAACCTCAATCTGATGACCACACACAAGGAAAAGAAAACTTCGAATGCACCAAATGAGCTCCTTGGAGAGTTCCAAATTGACTACTTAGCCATTTCTATGAAAATAATTTAATACAATTCAAAGTAGTCAGGTTCAGAAAGGAGCAAAAGTAGATTCAGAATATTATCTTGTTAAAGCTAAAATTAAATTCATACCAAATTCCTACAAAAATAATAAGAAACATATGTGGAAACATTTTGAAACTAATAATATTGAAGCAGGTACACAAAGCATATTCAAATTTAAATTGAAATTAAAGCTGCAGAAGAATCTGTTCACACTAAAATTAAAAATAAATAAATAAATAAAAAAGAACGTCTAGTAGAATGACAAGTGCGACGAAGCACTGTAAAACAGACAAAATGTTTGCCAAAAATTTTAATCGAACATAACACAAATTGACCTAAAAAAGGTTCAAAGAAAGTAGTAAAATAGCATCTTATTCAATTAGGAACGAAAGGAGACTGTATGAAAAACTATCCTTTCAACAAGTACAAGCGCGCTTCATTCAGAACAAATCCAGAGACTACCAATCGTTCAAAAGACATGTGGAAGGTGACCGGGAAAAACTCTTAAGAACAGCAAATCTATTGGTGAATCTGGAATCACAGCTGAACTTTTGAAACTAGGCAAGGAAAAGGTATTACTACACCTCAGTACAATTATTAAGGAAATTTGGCGAACCGAGATGATTGGAAGATGGCACTTATACATCCGCACCATGAGAAAAGTGACATTTGACGTGAAGAATTACAGAGGAAATTATCTTTCATCGTTTGTATAACAGGTCTTTAAAAACATGATATTAAATAGGCTGGAACCAGTTCTCAGTGAACAAATAAGAGAGTACCAGGGTGGATTTGGAAAAGGAAAGAGCAAATCATCAAGCACAAAAACATAATCAGAACACGAGCTAGCCAACCATGTTTTACGTTTATTGATTTCAGAAAAAAACATATTACTCAATAGAGAGACAAAGTCTAATTAGAAGTGTGGAGGAATTTGGATTTGATGAGAAAACCAGAGAGATTGTGAAGCGAATATTGACAGATACCAAGTCCAAAGTGAAATTTGTAGTTAACATTTCAAAACCTTATTCCACATCACTCTGGAAAAAGACAATAAGGGAGACACTGGAAGAATATACACAAACACAAAAATCTGAAGGGAATTTCTTTTGCAGGAGCAGGTGATCAGGTAAAGGACTAACGATACACGCACTAGCTTCTGCAGATAACATTGCTCTCCGTTCCACGAATATACAAGATGCAGTTAAACAAATAGAATTCATAGCAGACCACTAAACTAAATTTGGTTCACAGATATTGTAGTGTAATTGCTTGATTCACTATTTAGGTTTGAAAAATTGGCCGTACAGAAGTTGTTGAACTATTTTAAAATAATAATCAGTGAATAAGCCTTCAATTTAGACGAACTGTTAATTTAAAAAAAAAAAGAAATGAAGTTAAATGGCCAAACATTTAATTGTTTAAAACATCTTGCAGAGCAAGCAACCTACAGAATTCGACGAATAGTTACCTTAAACAGCGGTGTAGTTGATCTCGTTGATAAGCTGTTGTGAGATTGGTTGTAATCCGCGTAACTATCCGCCGACATTGGATGAAGGATCGGAATATTAAGATTCAATCCACGTGTAGCATAATTTTGAAAGAAGGTAATTTAGTGAATGAAAATTAATAATTAATACTGATTAATGGCTAATCAGACATTGAACTGTTCATTACATAAAAGTGATTGCAGGTTCTAAGCCAATAAACATTGCAAAATGTTTAATTACAGTCAAAGATACTATGGCAAGCTACACGAGATACGTAAGTTTAACACGTTTAATTACCGAACCATCCAAAGTCGTAATAGTTAGTTATACCTGAAAACAGCATGATCACTAAATGGAGGGACTGGAAAAATAAATAACTAACTGAACAACTGACTGAAGTTAACTTCAAATAAAGGGATTTATTAATTTGAACAGAAAGCAATTACTGCATACCTGAGTATCCATTTTATATCTGAGGATTTTGTACAATCAGTTAAGAACAATAATCAATAGTTAATAATGTTCGTTTCAACATATTATAATTCAGACAACAGAACAATCAGAACAGAGCAGACACTAGAACAGAGAGCGAGTACGATGGGATTATTACTTTTATAGTAAAAGTCAGAGATTTTAATTAGTTACACTGATATTATAATTAGAGTTTCTTTGTATATCCTTTAGGTAGCTCAAGGCAGAAAAAATGAATTGAATATTTATCCTAATTACATTTTATCTGTTTGAATATTTCAAATGACTCTAAAATACGTTATTTATGGGGCTCTTGCTATATGGTAACATTAAAATATCACGAGAAAAAAAATCATGTCTAACAAATTTAAGTAAATTAAAAAAAAAAAAAAAAAAAAAAAAAAACAGAACACAAATATTGGACGCATCGAAAGTATCAAAAGCTTTAAATATCTGGGAGAAACAATAACGGACACCGGAACGGAAAACTAAGCTGTGAAACTTCGAGTAGGCACAAATTTTAATACAGAAGTTGCAGAATACAGAAACTTTAAGTCGAAATACTAATTTATTATGCTACAACACAGTTACAAGAACATAAGTACAATATGCAGCAGAAACAATCTCCCTCAAGAACGAAGGACTACTAGAAGAGGTCGAGAATAACGAAAGAGTAATTCTAGGAATGATTCTTGGCGGACACAAGAAAATTGGCGAAAATGGTTAAAATGAGCAATTCATCGTCCACTTTTATGCGAGGAAGAAATTCTAGAACAATAGTCTCTCATGTTGGAACGTCGAAAGGAAGCAACTCGCGCGCATGGGTGATTTTGAATAGATTGCAAAGACGGGTGCTTCGTAGGATTTTACGCACTGTGCTCAAAGGTTTGTCCAGTGTTGGGGCAATTCTCCGTTTCTACACGTTTGCACACCGCCACTCGACTCCTCCTGCATTGCTGCGGCCACTTCTTCCGCTAACGTCGAATCAATTAGTTTCCTCCCTCTACTAGGTTGTACACAAAAGGAACCCGTCTTTTCGAATTTCCGAATCATTTCCTCCATACCCATAGCTGTCATCGGACTAAAGCCATTTTTTCAAACCCTTCAGCGTCCGGCCTTCTGAAGAGTGACTTCTGCGTTTTACAAGCAGAGTGTGAGCCTATATTAAGATATGGCGAACGCCTCAGACGTCGAATGAGGAACAGCCCTGTACCCGGCGAGCGTATGACAGGTGTTTTCATTTACATATTCTGACACTAACAGCGACACCTACTGATCAATTTTCACACTATTTATTTTTCCTCTGCCATACGATTTCCCTCCTTTTCGATAATATTTCGTTGCAATTTGACGACTTTCTGACCACTGGTGTTATTGTTACAAAATTTTTGAAAGTTTGACTTCAACTATAATCACCTTGTATATAAAAGCGAAAGGTCACTCATCCACTCACTGACTAAACACGACATTTCGAAACCTACTGCAGATACAAAGTTGAAATTTTCCAGGTATTTAGTTTATAGGTGGAAGACGTTAGCTAAGCATTTTGCGACAGAACAGAATTAAGGCGAATGACGGAGGATACTCTTCGTACAGACTGACGAGATCTACAGTTCGATTCCGAGCTTCATGAAATTTTTCACGCTTGACCTTCAAAACAGGATGAAGGTCACCGTCTATCTAAAATTTCATGCGGTGCATGGAGTAGGGTGCCTTGCAGTAATCTTAAATACCACTGTACCTAGGAGACGCCAGTTTTTCTGGTCGTTTTTATACATGGGATTACACGTTATCAACAAAAATTCAAATGTTTGTTTAGCTTATGGGACTTAACTGCGGGGTCATCAGTCCCTAAACTTACAAACTACGTATAAACTTTCTTATACTAAAGACAGCACAAACATCCATGCCCGAGGGGATGATTCGAATCCCTGACGGGGAACGGCCACGTGCATCGAAGCATAACGCCTCAATGCTCTCGGTCACTCCGCTCCGGTACACGTTATCATCTGTCGTGTTTTCTCACGAAGGTGGTCCATGCAATATGCCCTGTTAAATAGAAGTGTGTTTGTGTTTCTGTTGTATACGAGTCTATAGTTCTGTTACTATCTTGCAAAAATTCTGCACATTTGACCTTCAGAGCAAGAGGAAGGTCGCTGTTTGCATAAAAACTATTTCTGTGCATGGCGGAGGGTACTTCACATTCGACCGTTGATGTAATCCATATCTTTGCCCAGATCTTGATGAATCTTTTCGGGACTGATGACCACTGCAGTTTTGTCCCCCTTAAACGTCCAACCATGAATCTTTTCATAATTCACCTTTAATCCAAAGAACAGATCACTGTTTTGTTTCAGTGACCACCCTGAAAGTTGACTTATAGGAGATATTTTAGATTGAGGGTTGGGGGAGGGGAGGGAAGAGATGAACCAAGGAGGCGGGAGGGTGGAGTGGGGGGGGGTGGAGATTTACAGATAGCTGGGTGGAAGAGAGTAGGGAAGGAAAGCTATGTTACAAGAGAATAGAACTAATAAAAACCCGGGTAACGCCTGTTTTAGCTATATTATGCAGCTGCTGCAATTTAGTAGCAGCCAATTCTTTCAGAAACGTACCATTATTTAGGGAATTTCTGGCAGTGAAAATCATCTACGCGCTGAAACTGTAAGAAAAAAGAAGACTGAAATTCTTAATGTTAGGCAGCCACAGCTTAGGAGAAATAAATGAATCTGCTTTGTGATTTTGTAACTCGTTATCCTTGTCATCCAATCTTCCTAATAAATCATCAGCAGTTATTCTTGTCCCCTCCCTTCATTCATCAATAACTTAACTGGTGATACAAAGAAGCGATAACAGTGAAATAAACTTAAGGGGATTGTCGACTCCATGAGTCGACCTTTGAGCAGCATGTATAGCGTGAAAAGCAACTCATAGTGTTGGCCTATTGTACAATACTATAACATCATTGTTTCCGTTGTCAATACAGCTTGTATTCTTCAAAAACCGAATAAAACAAATTGCTCTGGAAATATTTAGTAGGTCAGAATAGCAACAACAAGTAAATTAGAAGAAAGAAACAAATGTATTGTAACAGAAATCTATGAAAAGGTTTTTGATCAATTTTCTTCCATAAACTTAAAAAACAAACTTTTAGTTCGTGTATGTGATTCATTATACGAGAAACATTGTGTAAAATACGGCCGTTGTGTTGCAACAAAGACACTGTAACAAAACGACATAATAAATAAGCAACTCCAGTCTCGAAAGACCTCAAGTCGCAAGACAAGTAATTTTTCTGATTTGCCCAGCGGGGGGTTAATATTTTACTTAACTATAAACGCCCATCTCTCTGTTTCCGTTCTAGTACGTTTCCTATTGCTTTCCTCCACAGTTCTCTATTAATTTGTCTCCCTTTTTCTAATTCCACTTAGTTTCTGCAAAGATACTGAAACTCGGTACAGTACAGCTTATAATGTGCGAAGTAGCACATACGTTGCTGAAGTGAGGGGCTAGCTAATTAAGCTGCAGAATGTATGCGGTGAACTGGCAGACACTGAGCTACATTTAGCGGCGTTCGTCAAAGGTAACCTTAATGAGCGCAGGTGCTCGTGAAAGACACTTGCCGTGTAACGCGTCTGCCACAGAGCGTGACGTTAATTAGCGAACGCTGTAGCGTGTGGGCCGGGCGCACCAGCCCGCTATTTGACCCTCTGCTCGCTTGCTGTTTGAGCATTTCGGCGGGCGACTAGTTTACTCTTCGTCATGTCGAAGAGCACCAACGCACTGTAGCATTTCGTGTACCCACAACTAGTCACAATAGATTAAAATACGAACTTGGTAGTAACCGCACTTCATCTTGTCACTCTTGCAGATTAATGTACCAACAGTTCTTTCTATTAAGAATGGGTAGCGCTGCAGAAGATGAGATGTGTTTCCTTTTGCAGTGGTGGAGTGGCCGAGCGTTCTAAGACGCCTTGCTACGGAACGCGCGGTTGTTCGCCGTCGGAGGTTCGAGTCCTCCACAGGGCATGGGTGTGTGCGTTGTCCTTGGGTTAGTTCTATATCTACATAGATACTCTGCAAATCACATTTAAGTGCCTGGCAGAGGGTTAATTAACCACTTTCATAACTTTTCTCTACCTTTCCATTCTTTAATAGCGCGCGGGAAGAAAGAACGCCTAAATCGTTCCGTTTTCGATCTGATTTCACTTATTTTATTGGGATGGTCATGTCTCCCTATGTAGGTGGGTGCTAGCAAAAGATTTTCACATTCAGAAATAAATGTCGGTGACTGAAACTTCGCAAACAGATCACGCCGCAATGAATAACGTCTTTCTATTAATAATTTCCACCCCAAATCGTGCAACATTTCCGTGACGCTTTCCCCCCGGTAACGTGATAAAACAAAACGAGCTGCCCTTCTCTGAACATTCTCAATATCTTCCGTCAGTCCCACCTGGCGAGGGTCCCACAATGTGCAACAGTACTCAGGAGAGGACGCACAAGTGTGATGTAGGCAGTTTCTTTGGTGCAGCTGGTGCATCTTCGAAGCGGTCTGCCAATGAAACGTAATCTTTGGTTCGCCTTCCCCACAATATTTTCTATGTGTTCTCTTCAGTCTAAGTTGTTCGTAATTGTAACTCCTAGGTATTTGGTAGAATTTACGATCTTAAGGTTTGACTGATTTATCGCGTAATTTCAGTTCAGCGGATTTGTATTAGTGGTCATGTGTATTACTTCACACTTTTCTTTATTTAGTGTCAATTGCCAATTTTCGCACCATGTAGAAATTTTATCTAAATCGCTTTGCAGTTGCTTTTGATCCTCTGTTGACTTCACTAACTTAGTTTAAGCAGTTTGTAAGCCTTGTGACTAATAACCATAGAATTAAAGTCCCATAAGTTTATAAACATTTGAACATTTTTGTTTCATTTTAATTTTTGATGATGAGAAGTGCCAGTAACTGGGGATCATGAATCAGTTCTTTGAATCATCCTCAAATTATAAGTAGAATATTAAAACTAAAAAAGAATACTTCTATTCCGCGCGGAAATGGCCATGTGTTCTGGAGCGTCATCTTACGGTGCGCGAGGTTACTCCCGCCGGAGGTTCGAGTCCTCCTTCGGGCTAGTGTGTGTGTGTGTGTGTGTGTGTGTGTGTGTGTGTGTGTGTGTGTGTGTGTGTCGTACTTAGGATAAGTTAGTTTAAGTGTAGTTTGTAGGTATAGGGACGGATTCCCAGAGCATTTAGGTCCCTTGGGTCTACAAATATTAGAACATTTGATACTTCTTTAAAGAAAACTAAAAAGGGCTAATTTAGGTGGGAGAAAATGTCGTTAATGACATACTGTGAAAGTTTCTCGTAACTTTAATTTTTTTAGAAGATAACATCGAATGTTAATGAAGCTTTTTTCGTGTGATGCTGTACAGCAGTGTTTTTCAACCTTTTCGAATATGCAACCTCCGTCCAAATAAAAATATTCTGGCGACCACAGCCTCCTTCTCACGAACCTTAACAAAACTATGTTATCTCAAAGGAAAGAAATTTCACCTTCTTTCCTTGGCATTAGCTTTCTTTTAAATTGTTGGACAATGTGACTTCTGAAATTTTCACGGCGTATTCCTTCTTCCAGTAATTTTGGGGTGTGCAGCCGGATCCCGTTGATGCATTATTGGACAATGCTTTTTATCTATTTTTCAGAATGAAACACATTATCCTATTTTTACATGATTTCCGACAGAAAAATGTATTTTGCTCAACGACTGTTTCGCATTTCAGGCAAGACTCAGAAGCCTGTTTTGCTCATTAAGAAAGATCCCACTGTATAGACAGTAGATCTTTTTTTCCAAATTTTTTAGAATTACGTATTGTATCAAGTTCTTTTAACTTTCGAATAGTTCCTGGAAACAGGTTTCAGACTTTGCACTTATTCATCACTACCACACTGTGTTACAAAACGATCTGCTATCTATTCAAGGAACTCTGTAATTTTGAGTTGGGCATACTTTTTCGTATTACTGAACTCGTAGTTATTTTATCGTGCAAGTACTTCTTCCTGTGACGGCGACCGTCCGAGCAACACAGGTTGAAAAACACTGCTGTATAGTATCGAGACTTCGGAACACAGGAAAAGGGTAGGGAAGACAGGAGGATCTCCAGCTTATCGACGCGTGGTACCGGGAATGGCAGTTGACACAACACTAGTTAGTACGGAAATGGTTAGACTGGCAATTCTCTATGACATGGTGAACGGCCACCACGGTACGTTAGTGACGTTCTTGCTTACCGTTGGTACCACACCTGGAAAGGTATACAGAGCGTAAATAAAACGACTGACTTTAGATACCGGCTCATTGTAGAAAATCAAATACAAAATGTGTTTTATACTTGTGCTCTAGGCTCACACCTTAAAAGTTACGGGCACTTCTTCAATAGGAAAAGAAGATTTGGCGGTTTGACGTTTCGTGGTCAGCATAATCAATGGAAACTGAGCTCACACTCGGCCTGTTTGGAGAAGGACGGGGGAAGAAATCGTCCGTGGTCTTTGAAAGGAACCATCCAGGGAGTGATTAAAGAAAACCTAAATTGTTATGACTAGAGGCGGGTTTGAACCACCGTCCAACCGCATGGGAGTGCCACGTGTTACCATTACGCCACCTTCCATAGAAAGACCCATAGTAGTGAAGATGAAAAAGGTTTACGCTATTAATTACAGAGCACATGTTTAGTTGACGTTTTTCCTTATTTTCTATGTAAGGAACCAGTACCAAAATTCTGTCGTTATATTCGCTCGGTATAAGGGTGAATGGACGCCGTGAAGAACACAGAGGAGCCACTTACTGATGTGAGACTCCATTATCAACAGTTAACGCCTTTGAAAGTGGGCCTCCATTCCATTCGAGTAATTGATTGACTTGTCCGTTATATAGATTCGTGTAGTATCCAGTTGTGACAGTAGCTCGATGACAGACAGTATGAAAATCTGAGGCTCAGCATACTTTCATCGTGGTTCTGGTCGGCCATATCTGATTACCACAAGGGCGGGTAGCAGCTTTGGTCACGACTCCCATTGTTGCAACTTCATATTTGAAGCTGCCATGTGACACTGAGTAATGAGCTCCATGCAACACTCTGTGCCATCTTGGTCAGAGAACACCAGCAGTCGGACTCTGGAATTACCATCCCACTCAAGGCTGCCATCAACACGACAACATTGACGACTGCGTTTGTAAAGATGTCGTAATCGAGAAGCATGGAGTGCTGATGAATGGGGACGCATTGGGCTCTGCTACGAATAATGGCTCTGCACAACTCTGGATGGCACTCGTCGTTGTGCACGCCACATACATGGGGACAGATCGCGTTATTCCATTGATCTGGATTGGCAAAAGCGGTTTACTTACAGTTTCATTGTGAAGGCGTCCAACTGGTATAAATTCAGGTTACTGTTGGTCATGATTAAGCGAGCTGTAAAAAGACATCTGTTTGTCTCAGTCACCCTGGTTTCTCGTGTCAGTATAGCAACACAATGCTTAACCACACATGCTAAGAGTCTCTATGAACTGTCTGAGTATAGCTGTTGTAATTAAGTGGCAACCAAGTTTCCCGTATCTATACCCGACTGAACATATTTTGATGTTACAGAGCTGAGACTTTTAGTAGCCGAAGAGAACGGTGCAAGTGTGCTACGTTCTCGTGTCTTTATGACATAGAGAGTGTGCATTAATTAAATACACTGTACATTCAAAAAAACTGGTACACCTCTATAATTACGTCTATGGCACCCGAGAGCACCCAGAAGTGCCGCAACATGATGAGACATGGACTGCAGGAAATATAGTGACCATCGGAGTTTCAGAATGTTCAAATGTTTGTAATTCTATGGGAACAAACTACGTTGGTCATCAGTCCCTAGACTTACAAACTACTTAAACTAAGGTAAACTAAGGATCACACACACATCCATGCCCGAGGGAGGATTCAAACCTCCGACGTGGGAGACCATCGGAGGTGTTTAAACTCAGAAGAGTGTTCCTGGAGCCACTCTGTAGCAATTCTGGACATGTGGGGTGCCGCATTGTCCTGCTGGAATTGCTCAAGTCCGTCGAAATGCACAATGGACATGAATGGATGCAGGTTATCATCCAGGACACGTAGGTATGAGTCACCTGTGAGAGCCGCGGTGGAGTAGCCGAGCGGTCTAAGGCACCTCACTGCGGAGCGCGTGGTTGCTCGCCGTCGGAGGTTCGAGTCCCCTCTAGGGCATGAGTGTGTGTGTGTGTGTGTGTGTGTGTGTGTGTGTGTTGTCCTTAGCTTAGTTTACCTTAGCTTAAGTAGTTTGTAAGCTACGGACTGATGACCACGCAGTTTGGTCAGATAGATTTACAAACTTTTGAACATTTTTTCACTAGTGAGAGTCATAGCTAGACGTATCACTCTAACTGTACATGCCCCACACCATTACAGAGCCTCCACCAGCTTGAACAGTCTCCCGCTGAAATGCAGGACCCATGGCTTCATGAGGTTGTCTCCATACCCGTACACGGCCATTCACTCAATATAATCGTAAACAAGATTCCTCAGACCAGGCAACATGTTTCGAAGCATCAACAGTCCACTGTCGGTGTTGACGGGTCCAGGTGAGGCGTCAAGCTCTTTTGTCATGCACACCTCGAGTGTACGCGAGTCGGCCTTCGGCAGCCAAAGCCCATTTTTATGGTATCTCGTTGAATGGTTCACACGATCACACTTGTTGATGGCCCAGCACCGAAATCCGCAGTAATTTACGAGAATGTTGCACTTTGGTCTCGTTGAACTATTCTTTGCAGTCGCTGTTAGTCCCATTTCTGCAGGCAGCATTGGTGTCGGAGTTTTGATGTTTTACCGGATTCCCGAATTTCATGATGGACTCGTGAAATGGTCGACGTGAAAATCCCCACCTCATCGCTACCTTGGAGAAGCTGTGTCCAGTCTGTCGTGCGCCTACTGTAATACCATCATAAAACTCAGTTAATTATATTTATCTGCATTTTTAACAACATTAACCGATCTAACGCCGGTTGCCGACCACAACGCCATCCTCTGGATGTTCACATATATCTGTGTTTGCCTGTACTAGTTTCTTTGGCACCACAATGAAGTTATTAGCTTTCTTATTGTAGATTCCCATAGCAATCAAAATTACGACTCGACTGAAATGTCAGAAGGTTTGGCCAGATTGGAGTTTTAAAGTCTATAAAATCTGCAATTACACTACTGGCCATTAAAATTGCTACACCAAGAATAAATGCAGATCATAAACAGGTATTCATTGGACAAGTATATTGTACTAGAACTGACATGTGATTACAGTTTCAAGCGATTTGGGTGCATGGATCGTGAGAAATCAATACCCAGAACAACCACCTCTGGCCGTAATAAAAGCCTTGCACGCCTGGGCATTGAGTCGAACAGAGCTTGGATGGCGTGTACACGTACAGGTGCCCATGCAGCTTCAACACGATACCACAGTTCATCAAGAGTAGTGACTGGCGTATTGTGCCGAGCAAGTTGCTCGTCCACCATTGACCAGACGTTTTCAATTGGTGAGATATCTGGAGAATGTGCTGGCCAGGGCAGCAGTCGAACATTTTCCGTATCCAGAAAGGCCCGTACAGGACCTGCAACATGCGGTCGTGCATTTTCCTGCTGAAATGTAAGGTTTCATAGGGATCGAATGAAGGGTAGAGCCACGGGTCGTAACAAATCTGAAATGTGATGGCCACTGATCAAAGTGCCGTCGATGCGAACAAGAGGTGACCGAGACGTGTAACCAATGGTACCTCATACCATCACGCCGGTTGATACGCCATTATGGCGATGACGAATACGTGCTTGCAATGTGCGTACACCACGATGTCACAAAACACAGATGCGACCATCATAATGCTGTAAACAGAACCTAGATTCGTCCGAAAAAAATGACGTTTTGCCATTCGTGCACCCAGGTTCTTCGCGTACTCCATCGCAGGCGCTCCTGTCCGTAATGCAGCGTCAAGGTCACCGAGCTGATAGTCCATGCTGCTGCAAACTGTTCGTGCATATGATTGTTGTCTTGCAATCGTCCCCATCTGGTGACTCAGGGATCCAGACGTGGCAGCGCGATCCTTTACAGCCACGCAGATGCCTGTGATCTCGACTGCTACTGATACGAGGCCGTTGGGATACAGCACTGCGTTCCGTATTGCCCTCCTGAGACCACCGATTCCATATTCTGCTAATAGTCATTGTATCGCGACCAACGCAAGCAGCAATGTCGCGATACGATAAACCGCAATCGCGATAGGCTACAATCAGACCTTTATCAAAGTCGGAAACGTGATGGTACGCATGTCTCCACCTCACACGAAGCATCACAACAACGTTTCACGAGGCAACTCCGGTCAACTGCTTTTTGTGTATAAGAAATAGGTTCGAAACTTTCCTCATGTCAGCACATTGTAGGTGTCACCTCCGGCGCCATCTTGTGTGAATGCTGTGAAAAGCTAATCATTTGCATATCACAGCATCTTCCTCCTTTCGGTTAAATTTCGCGTCTGTAACACGTCATCTTCCTGGTATAGCAATTTTAATGGCCAGTAGTGTAAATCATACAAAAGAAATTTTCCTGGGCAAACTGGTGTCACTGTATGCCTGCCTAACCAGAGTGTCTAAGTATTATTCACGTCTCAAATTAGTTACCAACATAATTTCCCAATATGGAGAACAACTACAAGGACCATTGCAACCGTTGTTTTCAACGACTGGACACGTTGTGTTCCCGCCGGACGAACACCTTTTTATCGCCTTTAATTCAGCCATATCACGCAAGAATGACCGTGTGGATCTGGCACTATGTCAGAAACTGCGCGGCCGCTCCAGACGGAGGTTAGAGTCGTCCCTCTGGCTTGGGTGTGTATCTTGTCCTTAGCGTAAGTCAATTTAGGCAGTTTGTAAGTCTAGTGACCGGTGGCCACAGCAGTTTGGTCCCTTACGGCAGTGTTTTCCAACCTTTCGCAATATGCCACGCTTCTCCAAATAAAATGTCGTGGCGACCCACTTCCAAATAAATATATTGTGATCACTGCCCCCCTCCATCCTCATGAACCGTAAAAATCTCAAAGGAAACCAATTGAATCTTCATTATTTTGCTTCAGCTTTCTTTTAAATTGCTGGGCTAAGTTTTTGTGTGTATTTTACGGAATGGAACACATTATGCTTTAACACGATTTCAGACAGAAAAATATATGTTGCTCAACGGCTGTTTCCCACCTCAGGCAAGTCTCAGAAGCGAATTATGCTCATTAAGAAAGGTTCCACTGTAATAAATAGTTTATAAAGTAGTAGATCTTCATTTCCGAATTTTTCAGATTTACTTATTGTATCATGTTCTCCTACCTATCGATTGATTCCTGAAAACAGGTGTCCGGCTTTGAGCTTTTTCATCATTAACATACTCAACCATTAAAACAATCTATGATCTGTTAAATATATAATTAATGTAACACAATGAACTCCGTAATTTTAACATTACATAAATTTCACTTGGGTATAAGTTCTTGTGTTACTGAACACCTAGTTATTTTATAGTGCAACTACTTCCTCCTGAGACGGCGAGCCCCCTGGGGTCGTGACCCAAAGGTTCATAAACATTGCCTTAGATTTGCAAACATTTCAACATTTTTAATATTACTTGGGCGGTTTCCCGTCTCTGCAGGGCAGCAACCTAAGAAGTGTGAATTAGAAAAGACAAGCCGGAAATAATGTTCAGTGATTCCTTTGGAAAGTTTTGCTAGAAATCCCTTACTTTGCCGATGGATGTATACTGCAGATCGACGTACGACAAAACCGAAGTGAGAAGCGTTCTCGTGCTTAGCTGCTGGCTAGTCTTGAAAGCCGTTAGTCGACGAAGCACTCTTGTACGGAAGTGACCGCCACTCTAATACAACTTTCTGCATCTTACTGCAGCGGCCACGATCATTGTCGGCTCGATGCACACGTGTTTGTGAACACCTGCGACTTTTAAAGAAATGTGGCGGTTTTCAAATGGAACAGTTTAAACATGCTCTCGCTGTGGCACTCGTGCTTCCCACTCTTTCTTATTAAGCGGCGAACGAGTTAATAGAATCATCAATTTGCAACACTCTTTGTGGGTTGATAAGCTTTGCAGCTACCTATAGTTCAGGTATTGATACCCAATATAACGTGGCAGAGTTGCTACATATTTTCAGATATCGATAACAAAACTTATTAGTTGCTACAAGCTTACGCCTACATCAAGGTGCACCTCCGAGAGGATTTTTCTTTAACCGTGTGTTATCCTAATGAACAGGGGCATCGGCAGTAACATTCAGTGCGGTGAACATCGGTTGCATTGCAAAACAAAACAGTGATAAAGTTACCTGAAGTCAGAAATAGCAATATTATCAAACAAAATTACAACTAAAAAAAATTCAATTTACGGTCGCCAGTCCTTTAGGGACAACAATGGCCAAGTATCTCAATGACTCGATGATTACTCAATAACTAAAATATTTCCTAAAAATTTAGAGAACATTAACAAACGTAATTTGAATGCAACACTTATGTAGTGTGGTCGATTTCTAAGGTAGCAGACAGCCTCACCATAATCTATACTTGTAAGTAAGCATTATATGGCAATGGAAAAATTCAATTAAAGTCCTTGCTAGAACCAACAATGTACTAAATGGAAAAATCTACTATTCTGTAGGTAATTATTAAACTTCAGACACTAACTTAACCAACTTTCAGTTCAGGCCTACTTCACAATATTCACGAATCACTTTAAGAAAAAAATGTTATTCTGTGTTACCATAGTGTAAGCACTTCAAAATAGCGATCTCTTAGTAAAACACTGTTCAAGAATTATTTATAACACTAGCAAACTTATATTTTCATTAACTACTGAATGTAAAATTGTTGTGTAATAAATTACTTTCCTCTAAGTAATTAATTGTCTTTAGTTCAACAATTTAGAAAACTAATACAGTATTTAAGAATGTGGTCCCTGAATCTGATATGCTACTCTCGTTTGTGCACAAATTACTATGCACTGAATTTACGTAACACCAAAGTTTATATCAGTGCTCAACATATATTTTTAATAATCAGGTTTAAATTTATCACTTCAGAAAACTTCATTATTGAACTAACTGAAACTGCATTTGCTCAGTGGAGATAAGATTTACTCTACTGTTCACTTTCAATGCAAACTTCACTATATATTTAAGCAAAGTAAAATGTATTAGAATTGTTTTTAGTTATTTCAGTGGGTCTCTCGGAATAATCTCTGTACCAAAGGATAGGACCCTACTTGGATAAACGACATAGGACAATAATGGGTTCAAAGTCAATTCTCGTTAAAAGAAGTAATTATTCAAATTTCTGAACAAAAATGAGTTTCGGGCTGTTATACATAATAAAAAACTTTCCTACTTGGCTGTGGAAGTTTGGCGCTGCAGTGTGGCTCCATGTAGTGCAATATGTTGCTTTACTGGCTCTTGAAGGATGTGGCCAAAAAACAATCTTCTTAGCTTCGGAATATTAAGCCACCAATTGGTGCCAGTACTTACAACAGCAACAATATTTCATCCGAGGCCATATTACGATCTTCTTGTAGGTAAAGACCTCCAGAACATAGCCACCAAGAAACAAAGGCACCTCAGTACATTCCACTGTGCCTACCAGAACTGTAACTGCACGCTATCACGTCTCAAACCGTAATCCCTTGCCACACACTAGCCACTGCGCCAGCCAACAACTTCCCGCGTTTTCCCACCTTTACGTTCCCACACAGTCAGTATCCGTTACGGCGGGGATGCCCCCCGTCTTTTCTACTCCAGTGCAAATTAAAAAAGCCCTCAGTCAGAACCTCTACAAGTTTTTCAGCATACACAAATATTAACACAAACATATTGCATTAACAATATTACTTATATATGTAACAAAACGCATTTTCTAACCTCCTTCAATATAAAAGGCATTTTCAATGAACATAAGTTTCAAAGATAGGTTAGTCATTGGATAAATCAATATCTTGTACACAGTTTTTCCAATGATAAATCGAAGCATAATAAAATAAATAAATCAAAAATTTAATTATGGTGTCACAAATTATTTAAATATGTTTTATTTGTATAGTGTCCTGTAGCGAGACGTTGTCAGATCAGGTTGTGTTTATTATCAAATGTAACAGGTTATTCGCCTTTCAGTGTGTCAGTTTTAGAATATAATTTCCATTTATTTTTACTGAGCTGTCGGAGGTCTGGTCTGTAGGCTTCTTCTGTTGCTATCTTTTATCCATTAAATAACAAAGATAATTCCACGCTAAAAGAGAGAAGCTGCGATGACGGCAACGGTCAAAGCAGCAGAAGATTCTCAGGTGAGCCTGCTTGTTCAATAGGGAGCAGAGATTAAAATATTCAAATGTTTCTTAAGCTTATGGGAATTAACTGCGGGGTCATCATTCCCTAAACTTACAAACTACTTATGAACTAATTATGCTAAAGAAAGCGCAAACATCCATGCCCGAGTGGGGATTCGAACCACCGACCGGGAACGGCCTCGCGCATCGGAGCATAGCGCCTCAATGCGCTCGGCCACTCCGCCACGGCGAGCAGGTATTAGGAAGACTTTTAATTCTCACAATTTTTCATCCCTTTCGTACTTTGACGAGTAACTAAAGTCGCAAGAACTATATATCCTTGCCCGTAACCCTGATATCATGGACCAAGCTGCCTCGGTAGTGGACACAGTGGCTTGAGAAATCCCCTCCCAACTGAATCAATACATTCATGCTGGGCAGAGAGTTTCTATAATCAAACTGATGAGTAGGTTCATGTTATCAGGTTCTTTGTAAGATTGACTGGCTACTATAAGCATTGAGATAACATTACGTGCACTCTCACCACATAAAGTACTATTTCATTTCCTCCTCCCATTCTGGGTGATTCACTTTTCGATAGGTGACTCTGAGGTGACGGTATTGGTACACGAGGGAACAGGATAATGTATTCTTTTAGGAGTGTAGAATTATATGGACGATAAACAGTATAAGGATGGAAAACACCCGACTTTATGATATGTACTGTTTTAGACGAGTGCTGGTTGTTACATGAGTAAATTGGATAACTAATGACGAAATACTGAATAAATTTATTGAGTATGTCGTCATTAGTTATCCAAATGAAATTTGTGACGTAACTTGACTGAAAGAAGGTATCACATGGTAATACATGCCCTAAAATATCAAGGAGTCGTCAGTTTGGTAAGGGAGAGAGACGGTGGTAGCTCAGGAAGATCAAGACGTGACTACAGTTAGTAGTAGATTCAGAGTCAAGTAGCTATGCAGAGATGGAGATGCTTATGCTTGCTGTGGGCTGACTAGTGTGCCGAGCTGCATCAAATAGTCTTAGGAGAGAAGATAATAGTAATATTTCTAACAGCGTTAGAAGGAAAGAGGGCACTTGTTTTAAAATTTATAAGTAAAATTACAATACAAAGGGCAGAGAAAAATATCTTAATTTCCGTGGAGAAAAGGACAGCTATATTCTCCGAATATAAATGAAACTAGTGCGGAACTGAAATGTGGAGCGAATAGTATCAAAATCGTGGCTGTGGAATCACTGCTGGTCATACGACAAGAGAATCAGAACCTCATTTACTTGCCATATGACGAATTTACATGACATGATACATGACAGTAAACAGAAGTGAGCAAAGTAATGAAATTAATTTTGTGAGAGAATTACTCATTTACATGCCATATGTGATATAAGTAATATAACAAATGAGCAAAATTGCGAATTACATAACATGTTTGTTATTCATTTAATGTGATTCTATTAGCTCATCCCAGATATATTCTCGGAGGTAATATGGTTCATTATGTCGACACTAAACTTCCCCTGTTGATTTTTTTTAGTTTCTTTTTTGTTGTAATTCCACTTGCCTGATTCTAGATGTATATTTTCGACAAGACATTATCTAATGAATTTTGACCGCCAGGTATTAGTGTTCTTCACTGTGTTTTTTGGCCAGATATATTCTCGGAGGTAATATGGTTCTTTATGTCGACACTAAACTTCCCCTGTTAATTTTTTTGTTAATTTCTTTTTTGTTGTAATTCCACTTGCCTGATTTTAGATGTGTATTTTCGACAAGACATCACCTAATGAAGTTTGACCGCCAGGTATTAGTGTTCTTCACTGTGTTTTTTGGACAGTTAATGAAATGTTATCAGCACGTTATGGTTTTCTTTGTAACATAAATTGTGCTAAATGGATACAGAACACAAAACGAAGCTAGGAAGGAGAAGAAGCTTATGGTATTCTGACTGATTTCATAGATCTCACCTCTTTGAAGATGAAAACTCTACCACGGTGTTTGTGAAGCGTGAGTCATCCCATGATTCCCATACTGAAGGTGACTCCAAATTCCCATTACACACTTACAGGAAATATTATTTGTGACAACACGTTGATAGTCGGTAGTGAGCAACGTAATAAGCGTAGTGAGCCTTGCCGTTTTTTTTTCTGTGTGCCGTTTGCAGCGTGTCAGTTTTGAGGAGAGACTCTTCCGATCTTGTTTTCCGCTTTCGCTACGAGTGGCGCCGCTTGTATTTCGAGTGCTGATCGCGCCTGATTTCGTTTACGCCGAGTGGAATGACAGTTGGGGAGGGGTGGGGGTCAGTGGCATCAGATTGTAATAGCGAGGCGGCAAGGACGTCGCCGCTGGTGCCAATACGCGGTGTCTACCAGTGGATCGAAACGGTGCGATCGTGCCGTGATTAGCTTTGGCGACTGGCGCGGGAGATAGCCACGTTTCGTTGGATGCAGTGATCTCTATAGAAAACTGAATGTATAATCTTGTGTCTGAGCATATAATTGCAGCTTGCCTACACATTTATTTGTTTCACACACGATTTCGCATTGTTCGCTATGTATAAATTTCGTGCACGAGTTTCCATCTGTTATTACGTGACAAATAATTGCTCGCTTACTTCTTTATTTGGAATTTACGTCAATATGCGATATAATAGGCTGATATGAGAGTGGTATTGACACGTAATTTCTTTTCGTTTTCTCATAAGAAACTAAATATGAACATCTATGGTTGGCATGCTCAGACAGCTGAAGTTCAACATCCAGAAAGCCTGTGTGTGGAAATGCATTCTAGAGTTGCGTGCAGGGCGAGTCCATTCCTTTGTTTCGTAGCGATGGCGGGCTCAGTTGCACGTTGCTTGTTGAGCCGTACGCTTCGTCTGTCAATAGGCTGGCAACTGCGTCCCGTGAACAGTAGCACAGACTACTCTGTGACAGTAGGCAGCACGCAACTGAAGCCGTGAAGCGACTGCCCTTCCAAAACAAAGGAATGGACGCGCACAGCAGGGGCCTCGACTTCTTGCAGGGCCTCTACACAGAAGAAAGGGCGCCGGTAGTATCCGATAACGCCGCTACCAGCAGGCAAAGTTAAGTTCTCTCGTACACCCAGCAGGTGTAGTGACCCAACTCCACCTAGAGACAGCCGGCCGCGGTGGCCGAGGGGACTGAGGCGCTTCAGTCACGGTCTACACGGCCACTACGGTCGGGGGTTCGAATCCCCCCTCGGGCATGGATATTTGTGCCGTCCTAGTTGGTAAGTAGTTCATAAGTAGTTTGTAAGTTTAGGGACTAATGACCCCGTAGTTAAGTCCCATAAGCTTTACAAACATTTGAACATTTTTTGAACCACCTAGAGACACAGCGTCACAACAGGCCGTTCTACGTCACATTGACCAAGCTGCGGCCGCCAGCGGAATGGCTGGCCGCTGGGGCACTCCCACTGCCTCGTAGCTGCCAGCTAGTAAGCTGCCGGCCGCGGTGGCTGCGGAGACTGAGGCGCTCCTGTCACGGTCTGCACGGCCACTACGGTCGGGGGTTCGAATCCCCCCCTCGGGCATGGATATTTATGCCGTCCATAGTATAAGGTAGTTCGTAAGTAGTTTGTAAGTTTAGGGACTGATGACCCCGTAGTTAAGTCCCTTAAGCTTAACAAACATTTGAATTTTGTTGTTTTAAGCGCCTTTGTGTATAAAATGATCTGTGGGGTTGGCATTGCTGCCGTTTTGACGATATCTTACATAACTGATTGCCATGTTCCACTTTCCAAAGCTTTTTTACTTTTTTTATTTTATTTATTAATTTTAAGCTTGTATGGACAGGCTGTCAGCAGATTGCTACGCTTCTCTTCAGCCGAAGTGGATTGGAGGGTCGCTAATTATTTGTAGTTGTACTATATCTGACTGTGATACGAGCTTGTCCATCGCATTGCTTACTGTTTTGGCGATTAACTAACATCGACAAAGATTATCTCATGTCCATTTATTGCAGTGGCACGTTTGCCGTCACCTCAGAGTCCAGGGATTACGTAGATTGCAACCTACCACCCATCCTATTGGAGTCTCGTGTACCTCTGTTCTATTAGCTTTGGTAATTAAGCGCTTCTATCTCACTCAAGAGGCATATTGTTTTGTCTGTCCCAAAACATTGTTAATCTATGTATATTCCTATGCTGGAGTTAAAAACTTGTTAAGTCTCGTGTGATGTGCCATGGACAGTTGTGTATATGTATATTTTATCGGGTCACCCCTTTTATATTAAGAAAAAAAGGAAAATTTGATGTATGAATTCCGATTAAGCTCATTCAAATCAAATGTTTGTAAACACGTTACGGCACTTAACTGCGGTGTCATAAGTCCCTAACCTTACAAACTACTTACGAACTAACTTATAATAAAGACAACACAAATATCCATGACCGAGGGAGGATTCGAACCTCCGACGCGGGAGGCAGCGCGACCCGCAACGTGGCGCTCCAGACCACTCGGCTGATAATCTCTACTGTAATTTGGAAATTTTTAACAAACAATTTCATATTCCTCAGTCTGTACATTAAATTTTGGAATTCTTATGAAGAGTATAAATTTTAACTATTTCATTTACTGACGGGAGTGCCCTATTTAATGCTGATTTGGTTTAAATAAAACCTTAGAAACCTAAATAAAGCGTGAATCCTTTCTTGCTACCCTCCCATGCTCCTTGTACTGAGAGTTGCAGATCACCATAGCATGGTGGCTACGTGGCTCGTAGCCACGACGAATTTAATAAGCCGACCGCAGTGGCCGAGCGGTCTGCAGCGTGCCAGTCACTGTCTGCACGGCCGCTGCGGTCGGGGGTTCTAATCCCCCCTCGGGTATAGATGTCTGTGCCGTCTTTAGTATAAGCTAGTTCATAAGTAGTTTGTATGTCTAGGGACTGATGACCCCATAGTTAAGTCCTATAAGCTCTACAAGCATTTGAATATTTTTTTTTTTTAATTTAATAAAACACTTTCCTTCAATTTTGGGGTTCTCGCACTGAATACGAGGCTTCTGAAGCATAGGCAACCCTAACACGATTATGTTTATGTGTCTGTCAGAAATTGTTATAGGAAATCCCATGTAACTGATGATTTAGCGTCATAAGACTAGAGCATTCATCGGGTGTCGTAGACCTGACATCGTTTGATTAGTTGTTTATGAAGTGGTGCTATAAATTTTTCATCTTCATAGATGTTCCTTACCCATATTTCTTACACAGCCTAAACTTCTGAAGGTGATCTCCTAGACCAGGAACACTTCACAAAGCAATGTCTACTCAATCGATGTAACACTCACATTTGAGATAACGAAATTCCTCGTGGCACCCATTCCCAATTTCAGCATTACTTCGGTAATCATGCGTGAGCCGTCTGATGCGCTCGTACGTTGTACAGTCTCGTATAACGGATCAGAGCTACTCCAGACGACGACCGTCAGCACTTTCGCCAAATATTCGGGAATAAGTGTGTAGGTCTCTGTGCATTTGCCCCCGCATACGCCCTCTTTAACACCTGACGTTTTCCTGTGAGGCTGGATGAAGCGTACTGTTTATGAAGACCCTTTGGAGTCACCATTGCCCATCTAATGGCTGCAGAGGAAGACACTCAGGACACTCAAAGATATTTTGGACCGTGTGTTCTTTATAGGTATTCTCTCTGCAAAGAAACTCGTGGTTGCCACTTCGAGCATATGCAGTGTCTAGTTCATGCAGGTACGAGAGGGTTGATGAGCGTTGAAACAAGGCCCCTTCTAATTAAATGTCCACATATCTTTCACTTGGTGTAAAATACACCTTATGAACCAGATATCATGTTCTGCGGACGTAAATGTTTCGAAGCGAAGTATATTTGAACTTCTAGAGTCAACATAATACTGCTTGTGCTTATCTTGTATTCTCGAAGAAATTGCTAACTGCCGGTAATATAACGTAATAAACAACCAAAATTCGCAAAAAAAACTACCGCACTATGTGGCAATTTCCACATCTCCGGAAAAACTGATGTATCGATTCCAACTAAATTCGGAACAAATATTCTTTAAAACCAGAAAACAACAGCTGTGGGGTAAAAACCACCTACGCCGCATAGTATCAGACATGACGTCTAGCTGCGGTGGAGTAGCCGAGCGCTCTAAACCGTCTCGCTGCGGAGCGCGCGGTTGCTCGCCGTGGAGGTTCGAGTCCTCCCTGGGGCATGGGTGTGTGTGTTGTCCTTAGGTTAGTTTACCTAGGTTCCAGTAGTTTGTAAGCTACGGACTGATGACCACGCAGTTTGGTCCTATAGATTTACAAACATTTGAACATTTTTTATGACGTCTAAACAATGTGAGGCAAAGAAACTGTCATATCATGTGACGCGTTAATAAGTGACCTTATACATCCACTGTTTAAGAACGACAGCACTTAGCGAGTTACAAAAACGTTAGACATACATTCAGAACCTCATAAAACTTTTCTCTCTGACAGTCCCAGCAAAATGATGAAAGGTAGGAAGTTATGGCTGTTACGGCAGCCTGACGATGCAATTCATTACTTCTACATTTCAAATTATATTCGCGAAACATTTGACAGTCAACAATTTTGTTTGTGTTGCCATCTTCCGCACCAAGCACCGACATTTTCGTTTTCCGAAATAAAATCTCCGTTTCCTTACTTCACATTATTTAGGTGTCCCAAACGCCTTTCGCATTTGTTTACTTCAAGGCATCGTCAGCTATTGTTTATAAATTATAGACATTTTAAGTCTTTTTATAAAGTGTATAAGTGATTAAATTCAGTTGATCTATTGTGGTTTGCGGTTCTTCCAATGTGGTCACATTCTCATGTCGCACAATTGTTCCACTAACATAATACTGTATTGTAATTTTTTGTAAGTTGTGAACGTGTTATTTATGGCTCCCAGATGCAACACGAAAATATAAAAGATAACTTACAGCTGTGAGACAGATAAATCACGCGTTTAAAAAATGCAAAAATAATACGTGAGTGGAACAACTGTGCGACACCATACTGTGGCTATATGGACAGAAACTACAAATAAGACCGAATGACGATAAACAGGTATTAACCATTTATTTTCTCTAGAAAAAAGTTAAACTGTTTGTAATCTATAAATACTGCATCTAACAATAAAAGTATAATCTTTATAACCCACTGAAGATGCCCTGAAGTAAATGAAAAGGCTAAATGCATTTTGAAAAATAAATTACAATAAGAAAACGGCGTATTTATTTGGAAAACGAATATAGTATACAAACATTTCACTCAATGCATCTTCGGAATTATATCGTAGTATAATAATAATTTCGTGTGGCTCATTGGCCTGGTGCAAGTCTTTCAATTGGACGCCACTTCGGCGACTTGCGTGTCCCTATCCTACCCCAATTATCCAACCGGGGAAAGGGGACCTACAGCGTAACGTAGAATCCGAACCACGTGTCGTTTCTGGCGACACCCCACATCTTTGAGAGGTGAAGGATGGGTTAAAGTGCAGACTGAAAATATCCTAGGTCCAACCGGCTTTCGATCCCGCGACCCTTCGGTTTCCAGTCGAGCACTTTACCCCAAGACCACCGGGCCCGACTATATCGTAGTACGCCACATATTTCAACCAATATGGAGTTATAAAGAAATAAGCTTCATGGGGGAATCGCCCCATCACGCATGAATTTCTATATATTATGTCGTTACTACTAATTCTAATAGCGACATATTTAGCAGGCAATATCCACATATACCGCTGAGTTGTTGTGTGTTGTTGTGGTCTTCAGTCCGGAGACTGGTTTGATGCAGCTCTCCACAATACCCTATCCTGAGCAAGCCTCTTTATCTCCACATAAGAACGGCAACCTACATCTGTCTGAATCTGCTTACTGTATCCATCTCTTGGTCTTCCTCTGCGGTTTTTACCCCACACACTTCCCTCCAATGCTAAATTCACAATTCCTTGATGTCTAAGAATGTGTCCTACCAATCTATCCCTTCTTTTAGTCAAGGTATGCCAGAAATTTCTTTTCTCTCCAATTCTGTTCAATACCTCCTCATTAGTTACGCAATCCACACACCTAATCTTCAGCATTCTTCTGTAGCACCATATTTCAAAAGTCTCAATCCTCTTCCTGTCCGCACTGTTTATCGTCCATGTCTCACTCCCATACAAGGCAACACTCCATACAAATGCCTTCAGAAAAGACTTCCTTAGGCTTAAATCAATATTCGATGTTAACAAATTTCTCTTTTTCAAGAACGCTTTTCTACCCATTGCCATTCTGCATTTTATATCCTCTGTACTGCGACAATCATTTGTTATTTTACTGCCCAAATAACAAAACTCATCTACCTCCTTTATTGCTTCGTTTCCCAATCTAATTCCTTCAGCATCACCTGATTTCCTTACACTGCACTCCATTATTCTAGTTTTGCTCTTGTTATACTTTCGATTTTATATCACAGTATCCTACGACGTCATGAAAATGAAATGTTCAAAAACCCGTCTCATCACATATGAGGTTGAATTTATTACGTTTCTACTATAATTTGTCTTTGCAACACGTATAGAAGACAGTTTTCTAATTTTCCATTCCATGTTCTTGCAAAAATATATTACTGCATGATAACTGTTTGGGTAATATGACGTAAGGTTTGAGCTGCATGCAAACGAAAGTGAAATGGAGGGAGTGTGGGGTATAATGCGATAGACAGAAATGAAGCTGCGAGATGGGCTAACATAAAAATAGAATAAATACAGACCCGCGCAAAGCTGGAAACTAACGCCGGTATGTAATGATACTTCTGAATCACCCTATAGTTGTTCACTAAAACCATGAGAAAATTGAACCGTAACACCGTGAACGGCGTTTAAACTCATCTCATACTGAAACCTACTACACTATCGTGGTAAGCAGAACGTCTGAAGTGGCTTCAGTGTGCAACTGGTGTTGACGGAGCGTAGTTTACCGAAGACGGTAGCAGTTTGGGGAGCCATGAGGGAGCAGCGAGTGGCCGGATTTTCCGAGCAATTTGCGCGGCCGCTCCGCTACGAACCGCTCGATATTGGGAGGAGTGTCACCCTGCCGCTGCCGCTGCCGCTGCCGCTGCCGGAGACGCGGTGCCATGGCAACGCGAGGGCGGGAGCTGCACTCTGCATTACAGCGCCTGTCACTCTGCCTCACGCGGCGGTCTGTTAACTGCATGGACACGCCACATGTTTAACCACGTTACAGAACTCGTGATCCGATAATTATACACAACATTAGGTGGAGATATGTATTGCATTGTAATCAAATCCTAGTACAAGTTTATTATCCCCAGCTTCGTTATAAGGTTTCACTGCCCTTCTCGTTCAAATACGCAAGTAACATCTGAGGTTGATGAGATTTTAAATATTAGTAGCTGAAAACCCGGCGTTGCTCGGGTAGTTATTTACTTATTGCTGCCATTTTTCAGGTGTATATTCATTTGTATAAAGGCTGTATGTTTGTAAAATCTCTTGGAAATACAATTAATAGTAAAGAAGTACTAGATTAAAACTTGTTGCGTGATGGGGCGGTTTTTCATGAACGTTACTGTTTATGTGCTCATATCTCATGACCTATGTGCCGTACTGAGACACAATTGCCGGCCGCGGTGGCCGAAGAGACTGAGGCGCTCCAGTCACGGTCTGCACGGCCTCCACGATCGGGGGTTCGAATCCCGCCTCGGGCATGGATATTTGTGCCGTCTTTAGTATAAGGTAGTTGATAAGTAGTTTGTAAGTTTAGGGACTGATGATCCCGTAGTTAAGTCCCATAAGCTTAACAAACATTTGAACATTTTTAGACACAATTTAGACGGTACACTCAAATATATGCGTTTATACTGTCTGTAAAATTTCCTGCGGCTACAATTTGTAGTGTACAAATTAAAAATTGTAAAGTCATACCGAATGCCGTAGTTTTAGTCCATGAACAGCGGGACTTTACTGTTTATGTGCTCATATCTCATGAACTAAGTATCGTTCTGTGATACAATTTCGAAGGTACACTCTTTGACAAAAAACCTGGCCGCCGGCCGGCCGCCGCTGAGCCTAAGTCCGAGCCGATCGCGACATAGGACAATAACAGTGGCCGCGCTGATTCGCTCTAAGTCCATCTATCTGCACAATCTGGCAACACTGCAGACCGTGGGAGTTCATACAGTACTTCTTGTGTGCAGTTAGAAGATATATGGGTCAGCTACATCCGTGGTCTTGCGGTAAAGTGCGCGACTTGCATGTTCAGTATTAGCGATCGAAACCGACTGTTGACAAAAATTTTAAATTCATGTCACTCGTGCGTGCTGATGCTACATGTGTAAGGGGAGCATATGTGTAACGTATTTCATTTTTTGGTACACTGGTAATAACATTTCGGCCCAATAACATCGCCGCCTCTGGCCGCAGCACTTGGCAGAGCTCTCCGCGGCCCATATACCTCGCCGGCAGCAGCGGTGGCGGCGCTACACAGCGCTGCCTCGCCCTCTGCCCACAGCGCCTGCCGCCGCTCATCACCCTGGATGCGTAAAATGCTGTAGCGTTGCTGAGTGGTGATCCATAAAAAAAGGTTGCGATTCGTATTTCACAGACCACCTATTTTGAATGATGAGCATATAATACATTAGAGAGGCAAAAAATTGTCATTGTCCAATCCAATGGCACTCTACGATGGTTAACACTTATTTGTGGTTTAAATCTCGATCCTTTTCCTTTCAGAAAAGCCTTTCATGTAATTTGTTATTGTCATCAGTTCATATGTTTTCATCAAGACACACTATGTAACTCACTAAAATGTTTTATGTCGTTGTTTCATTCCTTACGGTAAATGTATGAGCCAAATTATGTGAATACGTTTCAGTGCACGTTCTAAAGCAACACAGGCACACTGCAAGGTTCGTGTCTTCATGTCTCATTTCTACAGGAGATATTTCGCATCAATGGAGGTGAATTCGAATTTCTTCGAAGCCGTTTGTATGGTGAAGCAAAGAAGACATCTAATACCATTTCCATAATTTGAAGTCGACCTTTCTGAAAGACTTAATGTATAAAGTTTTTCTTATGATTCCGTTAAAGAGTTTCTTCTTGCAATCTGCAGCGTATAAAGTAAAATAAAATAAAACGAAATTCCATCCCCAAACGCAATTTCTCCAACCACGACTAGAACTGCCGCCTCACACCAGGCTTGCATCATAAGACACAAGCAGAGCCACACAGCCAACCACACACTGCCGCATAATGCCCTCAGTCTCTCACATATTCAATGCTGAGCCTCTAACGCATCGCGAAAGATAACTTGAAAGTCACCTAGACAAATAACTACATTCCTCGAGTGCAAAAGATAAATTTCTGTCTCTCATTTCACGTGGGCATTACACATCATGAGTCATGAAAGTAGAAGAGGAATGTCAAGTGAACTTAGCGAGACAATTCAGTACCACTTGCGGAAGTAACTGCACTATCACAGTGTTGCCAAATATCAGCAACGATGTTGCCAATTCTTAGCTGTACTAGGAAGACCTGTGTAACGATAAGCGATGCAAAATCGCGTACGTCTCAAGCGGGCTTCTAGAGGGGAGTCGCGCATTTTGGTTAATATGCGGCACTCTCTCCTGATAGTTTCCGTCGTCACATTTAGGATACAGATATTAAATTCGTCCAATGAGGCCTTAACTAGCGTTTAAATTTTTTGAAGCTTTCCTGCATTATGATATATTTTCAGCAAATGACTAGAGAAAAAAATACTGATATTGTGGTTGCAACATACGGCAGATCAAAGACTGAGATACGTAAACATACATCACGATTTCAGTTTCACCCCCCTCCCCCCCAAAAAAGACTAAAACAATTACTTTTTTAGATATCTACAAACCCTTTTTTTGTTAGTTACTGGAAATGAACGTTTCATCATCCGTCACTAAACAGTAAGGTATCAAACACTTCGCACCTTGAAAGCGACAGCCCGCAATATTCTCAATCCTACTAGCATCTGGCCTCAACTGGCTTTTAGCCATGCATTGAGAAGAAATTCTGATGAATTGATAACTTACCCTCATCAACGTTCAGTGAGAGCTTTTTGTAACAAAACGAAAAAGTAATGCGAATCATCATTATCTCCAATGATACTATGCAGTGTTGTCCGAAGATGGACTGTATCTATTTTGAATCTTGTCAAACGCGTCTCACATTCAAGGAATATTACCTAAACGAATTTAGTCCTCATGAAGCTGTAACAGAACAGAGAATCTGGTTGGTTGTGCATATTCGTAAGTTTTCTTACTTTGCCATAATACTTGATGCAAAGATAAGCAAAATACAAATCCATCATCTATCAGTTTCTTCGATTCTTTGGGCAGTCTTCTTTGGTTTGTACTCCTTCACTTCTTCGGCGATCTACTGGTTTTATTGAAAATACAGTAATCAAAATTACGCGACTGTTTGTCCCACATTTTAATGTCCTTGATTTTTATTCTGAATGACCGTGACGATTTCTGTTGGACTGGTTTCATATATCTGATCCTAATTAATGAAATTTTATTCCCATGACAGATGAAAGCAATTAGAACCTTGTGTCTCTATAATGAATTTTCATATGAAAAAAATTAACACCTGAAGATGGGTCTTTGAAAACGTGAAAACGCTCGTGGACCTGTTAAGCAACGTTCTTAATAAAAAAAAAAAGAACAGCTGACGCGGCTTCAGAATTTATTATTTACTTTATGGGATGACTGAAATGATTTCCAAATAAGTTGTTCTATCTATATTTAAAATTTTACCATCATTTTAGAACAATTGATAAATTCATTTAAGAAAATGTTCTTTCGTTTTGTTTGTGATGTAACTTGATATTCTTGAAGTAGGTGGCTACAACATCTGCTATGAGGTTTCCAGGAGACAGTTGGCACGGATGATTTTGTTTGACAGTAAGCGAATAAATTTAAGACGTAACGAAACGAAATGATGAGATCAGCTTTTGCAACAAAACGGACCCGATTTCTAAATTGGCTAGGTTTTCAGAAAGTGACTATTATACAGCTAGACATTACTGCTATAAACCCTACCTCATTGATTTACTCACAGCTGAGGCAGATTGCTCGCAACGTGAAAGAGAGTAGGAGTAGTTAATGTATGAAACGACCTTCTTGAACACAAATTCAGTTAACTACGACAATGAGCATATTATGATGTTAATTTTTCAAAATATTTAATGTAGGTGACAAGAAAAAGTCAACTGACTGCAGAATTACATATCAGACACACATCTACATGATGCCGAAGTTGCGAAACAATAGGCCCTACTATGACGTTCGAAAATCTTGATTACATTGTTGGCCTGATGAACGAGTTTTTGTAGCTGGCGTCCTGCATGTTAGGATCCGGATCAGTAATTCCACTCAGGCTCGAGATACTGTGCTCTCCAAACTGCACATATGTCACGTGGCCAGCTATTAAAAAAACCAATGAATACCTTATTGAGCGTATTACCAGGTTTGGTTCTCGGTTTATGGTTGATTCATATGCAGGACTTATGTTTACTGTACTCCATTAACTAACAATAAGACTCACAATTTGTCGCAGAAAAGTCTTCAAAATAAATACTCAAATTTTGTCAAGTTTCCTTCGAGTTTGCTTCCTGATAAAATAAAATGTTCACGGGTCTTTAAGGAAATTACAAGCAACCTGTTATTGACAGAACATCTTGATACGTTAAATAGCGTTCCATTTGAATTTTTTGAGCACATTCCTTGATGAGGTGCCTCGTTGATTTCATAAAATGTTACGTTGTCTCATGGCCGGATGCGATGCAGACATAGTTTTAATTGCAATGTGTTCATTACAGCGCGGTGATAGGTTTCAAAGTACAAACTTAAGGCGACTTTTAGGTGCCAGGTATCTCACGTCGATAGATCATCATTCGATCGGTGTCGTCGCAGATAGCGGACGACATTAATTTACTAACCATTGCAATGTTCAATGCAATTCGTGAATTTCATTTATTTCTTATATTACAGTCAAAACGCGTAAGTTCCAAGAGGTCTACCGAACATCTGTTAGGTCCGTTTGATGGCTTCCTCTGTTCAGAACGAAAACTATCCCTCCAGCAGGCGCGCTCCGCCTTCTCCGCTTCCAGACGCGCGAGCCTTCGCTTGCTCGTTGTGCCGTATTTACCAAAACGACCGTGGCTGCCCCCACCGCGTCATACCTCTTATCGACTTCAGAAAGGTAATGAAAGAAATTACCCTTCAAGTTGGTGGCCACTAAACGCTACTGTTAGCATTACTCATGATGCAAGAACACTTTGTGTTCCAGTGTTACTATGATGTCTGACATAGCTCTTAAAAATTCGCAAATTTATTGGAACTATCCCAAACGCGGTAGCAATTATCGGGTGGACAAAAGTTACTTTATACGTCTTAGTCTATTTTAAAACCACGTTTATATGCATTTTCCATTTGAATGATTATTTTACATTTTTCAAATTTTGTGTGTGTGAAATCTTTCATTCAATTTCAAACGTTTTTATGAGAATACAACAGAGACATTCGATACATTTGTTTTATTTCTATTTCACCTATCTCCTCTTATGTATTAGTCACGAAAAGATCGTGAAGGTAAAAAAGATAGGGTGATATGAACTCACACTAAGTCTTACCAGAAATAGTTTTAACGGCGAACCATTCACAACTGGAAGAGAAACAGGCGGAAATAGCAGTTGTATAAAAAGTGCCCTCCACCACACACCAATTAAGAAATGGCGTTAATGAAGCAGCGTCATCCAGTTCTAAGTTAAGTTGAAAGTTCAAGGTCTCTTGTTCAGAGGGAACATGGTTTGAAATGAACTGCAAAATTTGTACCAACACACGGGAACATGAACAAAGTAAGCTCTATTGCACACGTGACACGAAAGAAATAAGGAAGGTTACGATTTAACGTCCCCTCGACAAGGGGTCATTAGAGCGAAGCAGAAGTTCGGATTGTCATGATAAGGATGTGGAAGGAAATCGGCCGTGTCCTGCCGCAGGGACCATTCCGGTATTTGCCTAGACTGATTTAGGAAAATCATGGAAAACTCAAATCCAAATGGCCGATGGCCAGTTCGATGCGCCGTGCAGCCGAATATGAGTCCCGTGTGTTACCACTGCACTAACTCGTTCCGTAGCAAAAACGAATGCGAGTAAATATTGCATTATCACGCGGTTCTGAGCTACGTTAAATAAGTTTCTGACCTATCGTTAGTATAAAATCAATTGTAAAATTTGTAACAAAACACAATAGACAATAAAGTAACCTAATAAACACGTGTTACAACGATTAAAATTGATCTATGAATTGTGCCATGGTTTAAAACAACATTAGCGAGAGCAATTGCACTGTTGCTTGTTAAAAGATAGTAAATAAAAGTATTGACGTATATCTTATTCATTGATTTTGAACAGATGCCGTAGAATGCGCAAGGTTGTAATTTTACCGCTATTATAAAAATTAAATGGACTGAGTACAAAATTTGTAAATAAATTTGATCCAAATTATCATTATGAATGAAGTTAATAAATGAGCAATCCGTGAATGTCCTCTGCCTACGTATCGGTTTCAAATTAAGGGTGTTAAAAGAAGTGTTCCAGATTTTCCGAGGAACTTTTACGGATGAAACAAGACAATAATGACCGTTATATATTAGCTCTAACTCGCTTATATTAATGGATATGAGAACTTGTTGATCTTCAATATTGTGAAACATATTGAAAAAAAACAAATGTAACGGTAATACAAAATAAAATTCACAAATCAACTTGAAATAAAAACTAATGGTACTAACAATAATAAAGCACAGCAGCTCAACCACTTCACGAGAAGAATTATAGGGAAAATATGTGTTTAACAATATTAAGGAGATGAACAGCAATAGCAAACTGTTTACGGTTACGAACAATATTCATACTGCTCATGGACGATAGACCTGAAATAACCAAACGGTTTGGTTTATAGGACAATTTCACTTTCGGCGGTTGCAATTAATTTACAAATAATAGATCGAATGAATGGAGTAATTTGAAGGGAAACGAATTATTACAATAACTTTGAATCACCTGGAAAGATAAAAATATTTAAGACAAAAAGTACTTCTGAAGCAACATTAAACACTAACATTATAATTCACCTAAACAGGGGCATCACTATACGAAGAAAACAGTTTCTTATTGGGAAAGGGTATGCGGATGTAATAGAAGTCACTATATTCTGTAGCAAAAGCCGTCTGGCCAATTTTATGATTATCGGTAAAAACGTGCGTAATAGCTGCTCTAGGACGGTACCCACCAGATGCTCATTTTGGTGATACTCCTGAAATGTGAGCCGCATATGACAAGATTGAACGTATATACGCCCAATTTGGGACAAAAATGCGTAGGAACTTTGGAGAAAGTAGTCATTTCACACTTTATCCGTTTCGTTAAAAGAAACTCTCCCCGGAATTTGATGAAGGTAAGTCATCTGTTCATCAGCATTTTCAATGATATTGTTGGACTGAAGCCTTACTTAGAATGGGCTTTGGCAGCGCAGCATGGATAAAAGCCAGTTGAAGCAAGCTGTTTGTAGGAATGAGGATATTGTGGGATGGCCAAGAAATTCTTCCTATAGCTTAGCAGTATTGGTTACGATACAAGGCAACTCTGATCGTTCCCTTAGTTTCAGAATTCGAGATATTTTCCAATATTCATGAGGATATGAGATTAGTCATTGCATTTAAATGACTCTGTTATCCTGAACTAAATATTCGACCGCAGAAAGGTCTACCCCTGCTTAAATTGCAAACAGTTTCGTGTTTTATGTCGGGATTGTGTGTATTAACTGCCAACAAATGTCAGATAACTGAACGAGTAATCTCATTTTAGCTCGGTGGCGCCATTCTGATCTACAGCAAGCATAGTTGATTAGTGAGGTATCGTTGTACTAGTGACGTGTGTGGCTTCACGTCTATTTTTCTCCTCTGAAAATGTCCTAAATGGTATTCAGCAAAGAAATACCAAAACTCATTTCAGTGTGTCAACCAAGACAACGGCATTTTCTATTGTTATTGTAATCTTTATCATTCTGCTGTAACGCCGTAAACATCATTGATTACTATCATTGTTACCATCATTATTATCATTAATTCAGTTGCAAAAGCGTTCTTTCCCATGTGGCCAAGAGACCAGAAAGAATGTGTAGTTTGACGAAAAATAGGACCATAGGAGAAAGTAGGTAAAACGTTTTTGACAATTTCTGTTAATTTAACATCGTGACCACAGATACTAAGCAACAACACATGCAAGTCATAGGTTGCAACGTTCGAAAAATCCATCAGACACATGGGTTCGGATTCTCATCATCATTTGTTGGCCCAACAAGGCTGTAACACAACGAAATATAAAGCTGCTTAGTAGTCCATAGATTATATGTATATGTTTGCAGAGGAAAAACCTCAGAATTGCACATATCCCACATACACAGTTTAGTTTCTATGGTCATGGCCGTAATGTTAAATATCCAGTCTTCTGAATACTCAAATGAAATAATTACTTTGTTGCACAAATAGTCAGTTGACTATGTTTCTTCTGGCTTTCAAACAAACCAACACGTAGAAGACATGAAATATTACTTGCACAGTCGTAAGGCTGCATTTTGAAACGCAGTCGCTTTCTAGTTACAAAGTTTTTCGAGACGGATGGGGCATATTTATTTCCAGTAACTTTTCATCAAAAACATTAGCTTTTGTCGAAATGTAACAAAGCAATTATTTTAGTCTTTTTTTTTTTGGGGGGGGGGGATGAAACTGTAATCGTGATGCATGTTTACGTATCTCAGTCTTTCATCTGCCGTATGTTGCAATCACAATATCAGTATTTTTTTCTCTAGTCATTTGCTGAAAATATATCATAATGCAGGAAAGCTTCAAAAAATTTAAACGCTAGTTTCGGCCTCATTGGACGAATTTAATATCTGTATCCTCAATGTGACGACGGAAACTATCAGGAGAGAGCGCCGCATATTAACCAAAATGCGCGACTCCCCTCTAGAAGCCCGCATGAGACGTACGCGATTTCGCGTCGCTTATCGCTACACAGGTCTTCCTAGTACATCTAAGAATTGGCAACATCGTTGCTGATATTTGGCAACACTGTGATAGTGCAGTTACTTCCGCAAGTGGTACTGAATTGTCTCGCTAAGTTCACTTGACATTCCTCTTCTACTTTCATGACTCATGATGTGTAATGCCCACGTGAAATGAGAGACAGAAATTTATCTTTTGCACTCGAGGAATGTAGTTATTTGTCTAGGTGACTTTCAAGTTATCTTTCGCGATGCGTTAGAGGCTCAGCATTGAATATGTGAGAGACTGAGGGCATTATGCGGCAGTGTGTGGTTGGCTGTGTGGCTCTGCTTGTGTCTTATGATGCAAGCCTGGTGTGAGGCGGCAGTTCTAGTCGTGGTTGGAGAAATTGCGTTTGGGGATGGAATTTCGTTTTATTTTATTTTACTTTATACGCTGCAGATTGCAAGAAGAAACTCTTTAACGGAATCATAAGAAAAACTTTATACATTAAGTCTTTCAGAAAGGTCGACTTCAAATTATGGAAATGGTATTAGATGTCTTCTTTGCTTCACCATACAAACGGCTTCGAAGAAATTCGAATTCACCTCCATTGATGCGAAATATCTCCTGTAGAAATGAGACATGAAGACACGAACCTTGCAGTGTGCCTGTGTTGCTTTAGAACGTGCACTGAAACGTATTCACATAATTTAGCTCATACATTTACCGTAAGGAATGAAACAACGACATAAAACATTTTAGTGAGTTACATAGTGTGTCTTGATGAAAACATATGAACTGATGACAATAACAAATTACATGAAAGGCTTTTCTGAAAGGAAAAGGATCGAGATTTAAACCACAAATAAGTGTTAACCATCGTAGAGTGCCATTGGATTGGACAATGACAATTTTTTGCCTCTCTAATGTATTATATGCTCATCATTCAAAATAGGTGGTCTGTGAAATACGAATCGCAACCTTTTTTTATGGATCACCACTCAGCAACGCTACAGCATTTTACGCATCCAGGGTGATGAGCGGCGGCAGGCGCTGTGGGCAGAGGGCGAGGCAGCGCTGTGTAGCGCCGCCACCGCTGCTGCCGGCGAGGTATATGGGCCGCGGAGAGCTCTGCCAAGTGCTGCGACCAGAGGCGGCGATGTTATTGGGCCGAAATGTTATTACCAGTGTACCAAAAAATGAAATACGTTACACATATGCTCCCCTTACACATGTAGCATCAGCACGCACGAGTGACATGAATTTAAAATTTTTGTCAACAGTCGGTTTCGATCGCTAATACTGAACATGCAAGTCGCGCACTTTACCGCAAGACCACGGATGTAGCTGACCCATATATCTTCTAACTGCACACAAGAAGTACTGTATGAACTCCCACAGTCTGCAGTGTTGCCAGATTGTGCAGATAGATGGACTTAGAGCGAATCAGCGCGGCCACTTTTATTGTCCCATGTCGCGATCGGCTCGGACTTAGGCTCAGCGGCGGCCGGCCGGCGGCCAGGTTTTTTGTCAAAGAGTGTACATCCAACTATATGTATGTATACTGTCTGTAAAATTTCCTGTAGCTACAATTTGTAGTGTTTCAAATTATAAACTGTAACTTCATACCGAGAGCCGTAGTTTTACTCCAGCGGAAAATAGCGGAAAAGTAGTAAGCGAGAAACTTTTTTCCTTTCATCTGTTTGCTATGGTTGCCAGCGAGAAAAAGTTTAATAAAAGTTTGAAATTATGTTTAAAGTTTGTTGCAAGTCGCTAAATACTGACATTAATACAGTGTATTTCGAAAGTCTCGCAGCATTATATGGCATTTTTTGCGATTTCTATTGGTTATGACGTAATATCTTTTGAACAATGTACCGTATGTGATTCTTAACCACGCAGCAATTGTTACCTCACGGTAAGGAATGTGTGTACCAATGGTTTAGGAGAAAATGAGCAGCAATGTCGCAAAATGCAGCAGTTTTTGGCGCATCTCATTGTTTACGACGTTATATCTCGTGAACTATATATCGCATGTGATTCTTACACTTACGGCGACCGTCCTCATGGATTGAAGCTTACGTGTACAAAGTTTCATAAAGATTAGAACAAAACTGTAGATTTGCATGCAACACGTACACACATAAGGACACTCTGCTTTATATACTAGATTGTAACAAGACCAAAGAGTAATGGAGTGGTTAATGGTTGTCATACTTAACATACTTAAAGCAATTTATTGCCTTTTTTTCATGTTCGAGTCCTTCTGGACTATCTCCACTAAAACAAGACAGAAATAAATATGAAATGCCTTAAACTTTTAGAATAATTGTAAAATGAATAAAATTTACGTTTAACAGTGACCCATCTCGTCTGTGTTGTGACAAGTACTTTATCCTATGACTGCATTCAAAATTGTTATATAACGGTTTCAGGGAGAGGTAGAATGATGCGGGGAGGGGAAGGTAAAGAAAGGAAGAAAAGGGAGGTGGAGGTAACGGGGAAAGGGAACTGCTACTATAGTGATTGCAAGGGTGGGAAGAAGTAGGGTATTTGCGGGGCGGGGGGGGGGGAGGGGAGCGGCGGATGAGAATAAAGAAAACATGGTCTCAAATTCGTACCGCTTTTCTGTGTTTCTTACCGTCAAAACCCTGCAGACGAATTATAAATAAGTCAGACGTAACATGATTCATTTTATAACTTTAAATGTCATTTCCTCATTGCAATAACATTTATTTACGATAGAGACGCATTCCGCTTTTTATATTAAGGCATTTTCAGTGAATTTAATCTGTAATTAAAGCGATACTTATAGATTCTAAACATTTTCCAATAATTATTGACGTAAAAAAATAATTAAATGTAATTATTCTATCGGTGGATAAATTTACCACTCCTTTCCCTGTTTATAGATTAAAAGTCTTACTTCAGTGACGTTTATCAAAAAACGACACCAGTTTGACATGACATTGTTTCCGTCTTTAGTTTTCATATTTCGTTATTTTCGTTCTGAACAGCACTAGTTTCCTGGCTAAAGCTGTAGATTTTTTTTTTTTTTTTTTTTTTTTTTTTTTTTTTTTTTTTTTTTAACGAGATGATGAGCGAATTACGTCTGATACTGTTAACTTGTTGTCACTTTTCTTATTTGTTTATACTTGTGATGCCCACCTAAAAAGTTATCTCTCAGACGCTCTCTCTCAAACAAACACACACACACTGCTTTCGTCTCTGTCAGTGGGTGCGTGTATGTCTGTATGTGGGCGCGTCTTCACACGTGTGTATTTAGGCTTTTTTTAAAGACATCGAGATAGGGAGAATTAATTTGCCGTGCGGAAGTAGCCGAGTGGTCTGGAGCGCCACGTTACGGATCGCGCGGCTTCTTGCGTCGGTGGTTCGTTTTGTGTCCCAACTTCGTCGCCGCTTTTGTGTCCCAGCCTCGTCGTAGGTGTCGGTGGGGAGCAGCCAGAAACTATAAACACTCGAGTAAATTAGAAAGAGATATATTGCACAGAACGTAACAATACTTAACTTTTACATAGTACTGCAGAATGTTGATACATAGTTGTTAGAGGCCTGCCTAGTGCCTGTACAATAGCAAAGTCTTCACTCGTGCCTATCTGATTACGAAGGTCCTAACTCGTTGCTATCTCAGTCCGAAGAGCGAAGTGGCCGATGTCCTTCAGTGGTGGCCACGAGCGGCGTTGTACCAGAGGGCGCTCGTGGCTGTCGTCGGAAGAACGCCGCGCCGTGCGTGCCTGGCGGCGCGCGGCGAAAGTAAGTGGCGCGCACTTTGTACTTGTGCGACACCACACCCCTCCCCCCCAAACCGCCGCGCCGTCGTGGCGTAGGGCTGAGGGCCACGGCGACGGCACTGGGAGGAGGGCCTGAGCGGGGGCGTTACTGGTGGGACGGGCGTCGTAGCTGAGGCCGGGATCGAGACGCCGTCCGCGCCCCGGCATCCGCCTTGCGATCCTCCAGGGAACCCGCCGAAACCTGGGGAAGGGCGCCCGCCCCCGCCCAGAGGGAGCAGGTCATCTTCTTCTGAGGTGCGTGGCCCAAGCTGGGAGGGCCCGCACGGTCCCGGAGTCCCTCTCGGTGACGCTGTCATCTGCGGCGGCGACAGCGGCGGCGACGACTGCATCGGAGGTGCGTCGACCTCCATGGGGACGATCTCGTAGTCCGGGGACGAACGATGTGGCTGTGCTCCCTGGCGGTGAACTGGGTCTGGAATCAAGAAACCGGAGACAGGATCGCGCGGTCTGTGCAGGCGCAATTGGTTTGCGTGGCGCCGCAGCTCCGACCCTGTGGAAGAACGTACAACATACATATGGCGCCCAAGCACGCGTTGAATGGTGCCCGGCAACCATGTCTTCTTGTTTCCAGCAAACACTCTGTACAGCACCGGCGTAGAAACCTGAAAACGCGTAGCGCCATACGAACCGACTCGGTGCGTGGGAGGCTGCAGCAGGTGAAGGAGAGTGCGGTGACGGCGGCCGTGTAGCAGCTCGGCAGGAGACGGGCCGTCACGTGGCATGCACCGATACGTAGACAGGAAAATTTGAAGAGCTTGCTGCCTGGAGTGCTGACCTTTCATCTTTTCCATGTGTGACTTGAATGTTCGGACGAAACGTTCTGCTTCACCATTGGACTGAGGGTGAAAAGGTGCAGTGGTAATATGCTGAATGCCATTCACACGACAAAACTGTTGAAATTCCGCACTAACAAACTGAGGTCCATTGTCACTGACGATAGTTTCAGGCAAGCCTTCGATGCAAAACACTGATGTTAAGGCACTGATTGTACTAGACGCCGTCGTGGAGTTCTTGGCAATCACAAAAGGAAACTTGCTGAAAGCGTCTACAACAATTAACCAGCGCGTATTCCAGAAAGGTCCAGCAAAGTCAATGTGTAAACGTTGCCATGGTCCCTTGGGGCGTGGCCAATCTGAGAAACGTTGCGGAGGAGCCGCCTGATGCTCCGCACAAACAGTACACTGTGATGTCATGCTCTCTATCTGAGCGTCCATACCAACCCAGGTACAATGACGTCTGGCCAATTGCTTTGTCCTAACAATACCCCAATGTCCTTGATGCAGGAGGCGTAACACTTCTCGTTGCAGGGAACGAGGAACAATCACTCTTGCTTGGTCGTTGTCGGTATGCAACAACAGTACACCCTGACTTAAAGATAATGCATGACGTTGTGCAAAATAACGTCAAACCAGAGGCCGATCAATGTCTTTGGCTCTGGCAGGCCACCCTGAGCGAACAAAACGTGCTACCACACTTAGGTCTGCATCCGCAGCTGTTTCCTGTGCAACCCGACGAGAGTTCAAAGGAAAGTCTGCGACAGCGGAAGCATCTCTGGAGTCTATCTGACAACATGCCATTTCTGAAGAATCAAATGATACATCCGGGCCAACCGGAAGTCGGGAAAGTGTGTCTGCGTTAGCATGTTTAGTGGTAGGTCGGTACAAAATCTCATACTGATAATTAGACAATATCAAGGACCATCTCTGAAGCTTTTGTGCCGTACGTGGCGGAATTGGCTTTGTGGGTGAGAACAACGACGTGAGAGGCTTGTGGTCTGTCAACAAATAGAATTTTCTGCCATACAGATAATGATGAAACTTTGTGACGCCGTAAATGATTGCTAAGGCCTCCTTTTCTATCTGACTGTAATTCTGTTGCGTTGGCGTCAGTAGCTTGGATGCAAAGGCAATAGGACGATCGTAAGAACCAATACGATGTGAGATTACAGCGCCGAGACCGTACGATGAGGCGTCAACTGCTAACACTACAGGCTTCTGTGGGTCAAAGGGAATCAAACATGCATCACTGAGTAGTGCAGACTTTAATTTGTCAAAGGCAACCTGACAATCTTTGGACCATACAAAAGGAACATTCTTCCTACGTAAGTGATGCAGTGGAGCTGCAATCTGAGAGGCATTGGGAATAAATCTGAAATAATAGTTCAGCTTCCCCATTACTGCTTGCAATTCATGCACATTCTTAGGAGGAGGCAAGTCTTTGATTGCTCGAAGATGTGACTGTAAGGGATGAATTCCTTGGGCATTAATCACATGGCCTAGGTACTCTATTTCAGTTTGAAAAAACGAACACTTTGCTTTATTACAACGTAGACCTGCTGCAGTCAAAACTTTGAAAAGGCACTCCAGGTTTGCTAAATGTTCTTCAACTGTACGTCCGGATACCACAATATCATCTAAATAGTTCGAACAACACGGTACAGAAACTGTCAGCTGCTCCAAGAAACGCTGAAAAATAGCGGGAGCGGAAGAACTGCCAAAGGGTAGGCGTTGAAATTGAAAAAGGCCCATGTGAGTATTAATGACGAAAAATTTTTTTGACTCGTCATCAAGTGGAATCTGTAAGTATGCCTCTGCTAAATCAATCTTAGAAAAGAAGCGAGACTGTCCTAATTTGTCCATTAGTTCGTCAGGTCTGGGCAAGGGATAAGTGTCTACAATTGTTTGACTGTTCACTGTTGATTTGAAGTCCGCACAGAGACGAAGTTTTCCTGACGGCTTGGGTATAATTACTATAGGCGAGGCCCACTGACTCGCAGAAACAGGAGAAATCACCCCACTATCTTGCCAACGTTTAAGTTCTTCGGCAACTGTATCACGCAATGCGATAGGCACTGGTCTAGCTTTACGAAATTTTGGAACTGCAGAGTCTTTTAAAGTTACATGTGCCACGAAGTCTTTTGCACAACCTAGTTCCGGCGAAAACAAGTCACTATATTTGTCACACAATGCATTGATTTTATCCTGAGGCACTACTGACGAAATCTGAAGCACATCTCTTTGAATTGATAAACCAAACAAGTCAAAAGCATCTAGTCCAAAAATGTTCTGTGTCGATTTGGCCTGAAGAACAACAAAAGCAACCGTTTTTGGTACACCTTGGAAAGAGGCAGGCAGGCTACATGTTCCTAGCACGGGAATATTTTCACCTGTGTACGCTGTTAACACTTGCTGTGACGGCGACAATTTTGGCGAACCCAGAAGTTCATAAGTATCTTTATTTATTAATGTGACAGCGGAACCAGTATCAAGCTGAAATTGCACAGTCTGATTTTCTATAGAGAGAGTAACAAACAGCTTGTGCTTCTGGCGCACGACCGGTGCGCGAATGTGGGCAACGTCTAATACATATTGTTTTCTGCGCTTGCGCGGGTTGCGTGCGGTAGGAAGCGGCGCATACTCGGCACACAGCGGATTAACCACACTGTCACTAGATGACACTACCGCCGGATCGGCGTCCGCGTAATGCGAGGCTACTGCACTAAAATTACTTTGAGTAGCTACACCAATTCTACTGTCACTAGCTACACAGTACTGGGCACTATTACAATTAGAAGTTGCAGAAGGCACTATTTTCACAACAGGAATGCACTGTTCATAGTCATTTTGCTTGTCCCGAACCCGTTTCCGTTGCACTGTTTTACGCGCTCGTTGGCGCTTGCTACGTGGTGCACTATATAGTTTTGCCATAGGCGCAGAACTACCTTCTTGAAATTGAGAACCAAGGAAAGCAGTGTTCAATTCCACAGCCCGTATAACATTTACAGAATGAACTGTTCTCGCACTCTGCGAAGCACTGTTTCTAACGTTACTGTTCTTTGAGTTTTTAATTTGCATACACACAGACTGCACATGTCCTGATTTGCCACATTGATAACAGGTTGCGTTGCGACTAGGGCAATGAGCACGCTTGTGGCGAGACACACACTGAGGGCAAGACTTACGAACATTTTTCTGAAATGAGCGTTGGCGCCCGTTATGCAAATTACTTTGTCTAACACTACGGGGCGACCTTTGCGTCGCACTTTTACACTGGCTACTGTTCACTGTCTGATCAGCACGGCCGGTAGAAAAATAAGAATCACTAGTGCTATACTGAGAACTACGGCTAGGAAAGCGTCCGTTGCGGCGCACTGAATTTACACTATGGCTTTGCATTTCTACATCAGCTAAGTCAAAAGTATCATGCGCTTCTATAAGCTGCAGTACACTGTCTAAGGAGGGGTCAGACTGTTTCAGAATTGCTGCTCTAATTCTGGGGTCCTGAATATTCTGCGTAATCGCATCCCTCAACATCACGTCACTATACGAAAGTCCACAAGAGCAAGTAAATTTACATTGGCGGGTTAAGCCCTTCAATTCCGTAATCCACTCTTGGTGTGACTGCTGCGGTAATTTTTTAAGTCTGAAAAATCGGTATCGTGCAGCGGCTACAAGAACTTTTCTCTCATAATGAGCATTCAGTGCATCTACAATTTGTTCAAAGTCTACATCACGAGGAGATGCGAGAGGGAAAAGTTTTTGCAATAGTACGAAAGTCTGGGGGCCCACAATCGATAAGAAAAGGTTCTTCACTCTCTGACCTGTAATTTGATGAGCCGCGACGAGTTCTTGAAACTGCGCGAAATAGTCACTCCATTCTTCCTCACGTTCGTTGTATTGGCGAAACGTAGGAAGTGTTGCGGCGGCAGGTGTGGGCTGCTGAAGCGGCGGCTGTTGTTGTTGGTTAGCTGCCTGCGCTGTGAGCTCGGCGACAGCTTTGAGCAACTGGGTGATTTGCGCCGTCTGTAACTGAATAATTTCCATTAAGTTTGGGTTCGGGGTAGTGGCCATGCTGACCGATTAGGCGCCGCGCATACAAGTAAATTATAACAAAACACAAATGCAATATGAAAGGACTCGCTCTGCAACAAAAAAGTCCACAAAATACGTAACGGAATATGTTCCCCCAAAAATCGTATAATAAGGGTGGGTGGGCGGGAGCAATTTTTGCGTGTTCCGACTGCTGCTGTCTGGCTGCTGCAAGCGGGCTGGTCCAAGGTTCTATCACTCCTCGTCGCCACTTTTGTGTCCCAACTTCGTCGCCGCTTTTGTGTCCCAGCCTCGTCGTAGGTGTCGGTGGGGAGCAGCCAGAAACTATAAACACTCGAGTAAATTAGAAAGAGATATATTGCACAGAACGTAACAATACTTAACTTTTACATAGTACTGCAGAATGTTGATACATAGTTGTTAGAGGCCTGCCTAGTGCCTGTACAATAGCAAAGTCTTCACTCGTGCCTATCTGATTACGAAGGTCCTAACTCGTTGCTATCTCAGTCCGAAGAGCGAAGTGGCCGATGTCCTTCAGTGGTGGCCACGAGCGGCGTTGTACCAGAGGGCGCTCGTGGCTGTCGTCGGAAGAACGCCGCGCCGTGCGTGCCTGGCGGCGCGCGGCGAAAGTAAGTGGCGCGCACTTTGTACTTGTGCGACACCACAGTTCGAATCCTTCCTCGAGCATGTTCAAACGTTCAAATGTTTGTTAAGCGTAAGGGACTTAACTGCGGGGTCATCAGTCCCTAAACTTACAAACTACTAATAAACTGCCTTATACTAAACATGACACAAACATCCATGCCCGAGGGGGGATTCGAAACCCCGACCGTAGCGGCCGTGCAGACTATGAATGGCGCGCCGCAGACCGCTCGGCCACTAAGGCCGACCCTCGGGCATGGATGTGTGTGTTGTCGTTAGGTTAGTTTAAGTAGTTTGTAAATCTAGGGACTGATGACCAGCGTAGTTTTGTCCCATAACAATTATTAACATTTGAACATTTTTGAGAATGGATTTGTCTGTACTAGGGTAGAAGGATCCTGAATATCGAATGTAGATCAAATTACCTCTAGAATGTGATTATCCACTTTTAAAAGTACACAAGACTGTAGTACATTTAGAGGACATTACACAAGTGTAAGGGTTGCGTGGAGTTATCATGTTGATTATTTGTTGCGAGTATTACGGTATATTTTCTACTAACACGTTACCAGTCTTCTACACTTTACTATCTAAAACGTTTTTAATTTCGCGCACAGTAATTCTCCTTCGAGATTTTTGTGTCATCTTCCTAAGAGCTTGACTTGTGGTAATTTTCTATGAGATTTCCATCAAAGCTCTAAGTATATAGAGTTGTGTGGAATAAAAACCGTAGCTTATTATTTCGAATAAAATCGTTGAAGCTGCCTAAATGTAGCAGTCCAAACGTGTCTAGAACATGCATAAATACTGTATTACATTGCAGCAAAAAATATGCGTTTTAATGTAAAAGCTATACATTAATACATTCTCCAGTAACTGACCACGAAAATGCCTGTTACGTGATTCTTTGCGATTTGTTTATATTTATGTTATGTTGCTGGAAACAAGGAATTGTACAGGATGACAATTGTTGAAGTATAAGAAACAAAATCATCTTAACTTCTGACCAGGACAGGACGGTCAGAAATTCTGCAGTCGTGCAGTGCTGCTGCACATGTGCAACTTCCGGGTCACGGCGTGCACCAACACCACCTAGAGGCAAGGCATCACAACAGCCCGTGCTACGTCACACTGACCAGGCTGCGGCAACACCGTCTAGATCAGGGGTGGGCAGGAGAGCTGCCCGCGAGCAGCGAGAGCCGCGAGGGCAGCGCTGAGCGGCCTTGAGAGCCAGCAATGCGGGTAGCAGACCTGTGCGGACAATCATATCTGCCACTACATGTGTGTGTAGGAAGTAAGTGTTAATAGTGCTCACCCGAAAATTGTGTATCCTGTACCATGCAACGGTTGCTCATGAAAGGATGAAACACAGTTTCGAACAACTGTAAAACCTACTTCCGTGGCCAGAAATAGGACATGGACGTAAAGAATTAAGAAAACACTCTTTTATTCTAAATCTTACGCTATATTTTCACAGAATTGTGTAGATTTTTTTAAACAAAATGTAACAAAACTGAACTTTCTGCAACTAATAACTTGCTCCATTACAATGACGAGAAACTGGGTGGTCGGTCAGAAGGTAACAATTATTAAGGTTCATTACATCCTTAGGAAAGGATGAAAACTGACACCATTCTGAAGGGGAAAAAATTCCAGAACTCAAGACCTGAGAGCAATGGAAAAGTAAACAGAACGAGTGGTTCCGCGTGGTGTAGTGAGGTGCGCGGCTGGTCGAATATGAGTGGGGGGCACTGCTGGCTGGCGGAGTGGGGGGGAGCCGCGAGCAGGCCGGGTGAGCCGCTGAGAGCGCTTGCGCTCGCGAAACGACATTTGCCCAGCCCTGGTCTAGATACAAGGCCTCACAACACGTTCGTGGTATGTCACACTGATAGGCTGCCATCTCAAGCTCACTGGACGGCGCCACAGACATATATTACTAGACTGGCAATGCCGTATACAGTATCATTGGTATCAGTGAAGTCTCGCCGCCATATTTCTATACTATAACGTGCGAGCAATCGTGTGAGTTATTACAGAAAACAGTCGTAAAAATACGGATGAACTGACGTAATTATGCTGTCCTCAGAGTTTTGACATGTAGGAAATTCGTGTTTTGTATATAGCTGTTATTATTAATCTGTTACCAATTTCATTCAACCTCGTATTTTCTTTCAGTAGTACGATTATTATAAACGTGTACCCTTATTCTGTTGAGAGTTCTTACGAAATCTATAGTCTGCTTTGACGCACACACTAATGAGTCGCGTTTCCTGTTTTTATCAATCTGTTTCCAGTTTCGATCAACTTCGGTTTTTCTTTTAATAGTGTGACCGTTTTAAATGTGTTATTTGTCTTGGATAACACATAGCTTTATTCTTGTTAGTGTCTTTCAGATAACTACTTTTGCTTTAACTGTGCATAACGGTAAAATTTTACCTATCATCCCGCCGACCTCTCATGATTATGTTCGCAACACAACATAATGGTAGAAAGTCTTTGGCTAGATGTTAATGTTAATGTTTAACTGTACGTAACATGTTCTTCTCATAACACGATTCGAAAATGCGGAAGTGTTAGCTCAAACGCAAGATGGCGGCATCAAACTTCAGTCACAGAGGCTAGTTTGCCAGTCTAGTAATGTATGTCTGTGGACGGCGCTACGATGCAGTGGGCTGTGCCCCAGCGGCCAGCCACTCAGTTAGCGATGGCAGCCTATCGGTGTGACATGATATGGACTTGTTATGAGGCCTTGTATCTAGACGGTGTTGGCCAGCTAAGTGGCTGCCCGCTACGAGGCAGGGGCGTGCCCCAACGGCCAGCCATTCAGCTGGCAGCTGCGCTCTGCTCCGTGTGACATAGCACGGGCTGTTGTGAGTCCTTGTCTCTAGGTGGTGTGGCGTGCACTCTGCAACCATCTCCACTCGTGTAGTGTTTCTACCAACAGGGGCCAGGGATAACGGCACTGGATGTGTTGCGCTCTAGCTTATATTGCATAAACCAGGAAGTGGAGCCGTCTGCGTTCATTATGTGGACGTGTCTAATAACTGATGTCGTTGTTGCTCGCTGCTTCACCTGAGCGCACCTGTGTAGCACTTCCCACAATGCGCAGCATTTGGCCGGCCCTGCATTAGAATGTTCAAACTACATGTGTGGCTGCAAGGGGATGGTGGGTATTAGTAAGCTGTTTAACGATGAAGCCCACTATCATTTGGATGCATTCGTCAACAAACTAAACTGGCGCATTTGGGGGACGGAGAATCCGCATTTCACGGTCGGAAAGTCTTGTGACTCTCAACGGGTGACTGTGTGGTACGCAGCGCCCAGTCATGGAACAATCGGTGCGATATTCATTGATGGCATGGAGGCTACCAAACGGTAAGTGAAGGTGTTAGGACATGATTTCATCCATGTTATCCAAAGTGACGCTGATTAGAACAAGATGTGGTTCACACAAGACAGAGCTCGACCCCTTCGAAGCAGGAGAGTGTTTGATGTCTTGTAGGAGCACTTCGGGGACCGCACGGACTTTGATTTGCCAACGTATTCTCTGGATATCAACACACGCGACTCCTTTACGTGTGGATGAATTAAATAGGTCTACAGCAATAAACCCAAAACAATTGCTGAGCCATTCAGGAAGTCATCGGCAGCATTGATGTTCCGCCACTTCAAGTGGGTCATGCAGAATTTCACCATTCGCTGCGTCACGTCGTCGTCACGGAACGCAGGGATATCGAACATGTCATAAGATAAATCGGACTAGTGACTAATTTACGTCTTCTTGGTTATTTATTCGGGTCCGTTGTCGGATCTTAAAGTCAATCTGACTCAATATTACATCTGTTCGCTATCTGCAGCAGCAGAGTTTATGGTCAACAGATTTATCGTCGATATATTGAGTCAGCTTGATTTCAAGATCCAGCAGCAGGCCCGAAGAAACTACGAAGCATTATTACACTAGGAAAGTCTACGAAACTTCATAATGTACCTTTTGTTCCTTATAGTTCAATAATTGTCACCCTGTAAATTGAGTAGATGAGTTGTAATGATAGCATGTTTTGTTCTCTTTGAAATTGAAATACGGCACCAGACTAAGCGAAAAGAAGGGAGAAAGATTAGGGCGTTTATCATTAGAGATGGACATCGCGTTAGGAATGTTTGGGTAAGGATGGGGAAGGAAATCGGCCGTGCTCTTTCAAAGGAACCATCCCTACACGTCCTGGAGTGATTGCTAGAAATCACAAATAACTTAATTTGGATGAATTGGGATGGCCGCAGCTGGATTTAAAACACCGTCTTCCCGAGCGCGAGTCTATTCTGCTAACCACAGCGCAATCTTACTCCGTCGTGACTAAGCTACGAAGGAAAACACCAGGAATGTGACTTAGCGTAACTTTTATGGAGCTCTTACACACACACACACACACACACACACACACACACACACACACGAAAAAATATTATTTTTCGAGAGTAATAAAAATTTGTGCCAGATTGGAACACGAGATACACTGACGGATATGGAAAATATACAGTCAGATATTATTAAAACTTTTAAAAGATATTCATCACATAATTGCATGGTCGTAGTCCAATGTGGATCGCGACATTGTCATAATTAGACTGGAAGTGATGTGAGATTTTAGGAAGTAGTCTCTGGCGCTTGAGCTGCTACGCAACGAATTGAGATATCGACATGGATTTTCATAACCCTATGCCTGTACACAGTACAAATTAACTCGAAGTCAGGATGAAAGGGCAGATCTGGTTTTAATACGGAAATGAGACTCTAGTACCGTCTTGTAATGGATTTGCTCGAGCTTACATGAACAAGCTGAGAAACAGAGACCATGGTTAATTACTTGAATATATGAGAAATATGGTTTAGACCTACTAGATTCTCCAGTCAATAGCTAGAACAAATGACCATTTCATCTTACAACGTGATATTGACTAGAGTACCCACAGTATTATGTGCTACTGCAGTTGTTATCCTTGAGGTCTTCAGTTCGCAGACTGGTTTGCTGCAGTTCTCCACGCTACCCTGTCCTATGCAACGCTCTTCATTTCTGAATACGAACGGCAACCTACATCCTCTTTACCCTGCTTGCTGTATCCGTTTCTCGATCTACCTCTGCGATTTATACTGCACACACTTCCCTATAACGCTAAATTGCTGATTCTTCACGTCTCAGAATGTGTCCATCAATCGATTCCTTCTCTTAGTCAAGATATTCTGTTCAGCACTTACCTCTACTACAGAACGGAAATTATGAAAGGATTGAGTTTATATTGCTTTAATCGAACCCGAAGGCTTAATTACAGGTTTTGACGGTGAAGAAGACATACTTACAAAGGAAACTGGTACTTCACAGGCAAACAAGAAAGCATTATAGCTCCTTTTACAATGGAAGATCTCAGAAATGATCAATAAAATTCAGCTCATATTTGGAAACTCGCTTGTGTGCATATTTGGAATTATTAGGCATTAAAATATTTTGACTCAACAACCTACTGATTTTGAGAAAACCACACCGAATTTTCATGATGCGAAAAATCTGAAAACTGTGGAGATCGTTAGATGATAGCTGGCATATATTTTGTCTACAAATACATATATTCCTAGAAATCTAGGAGAGAAAGTAGCAAAATGAAAGTTTTTCTATTGATACGTGAACGTTATTTGACGAAACCGCGATTGGCGTGTCGACTAGATAACAGGTTTTGTAGTTGTGAGCCTACCTGGCAATCGAAGTGGTTTTGTAAATTTTTAAGTTTAGAAATTGGAAGGAATTGAAGAATTGTGAAGAAAACTAAAATAATAACAAATATCACGAAGGTAGGCAAATAAATTTCCAAAATGACATGCATTATTATTAAGATAAAAATAAAAATAATATTTTGATCGCTTTAAATGGATATTTAACGCACTCGGTTACATGTCTTCATTTCCTTGGAACAACTAGGTTACAAAGGATAACTGAAATGACATGGGGGTCGGGACAGGTTTCGTCTGCCTGGAAGAAAGCTGTAATCACACCAGTTTTCAGGCACAGAAACAGAAGACTGTAATAACTACAGACGTATCTCCTTTATTAGCATTATGGACAAAATCTTTTCAGGTATTGTTGAAAGGAGAGTGAAATTATTGGTTGAAGATAAGTAGGATGATAATCAGTGTGCGTTTCGGCCTCTTAGAGACTGTCAGGAACAGATCTTTAGTTTACGACAGATAATAGAGAAGTACGATGATTGGAACAGGGGACTGTATCTACGTTTCACAGACATAGAAAAGGCTTATGACCGTATTCCTAGGAGGAAGCTGTTGTCAGTTCTGCAAGATTACGGAATAGGTGGCAAATTTCTGCAGGCCGCTAACGGTCTCTACATGTATTGTCAGGCAGCACAATTAAGAATAAATTGAGTTCATGGTTCACGGTAGTTTCAACCGTGAGAAAACGCTGTAATTGTTACCACTGTTCATATTACTTATGGACGGTATGTCGACAACGATAGCCTACCTGGGTGAGATGAAAATACGTGGAAACAAAATAAGCAGTCTCACCTAAGCGTACGAAATAGTCTTGGTGGCAGATTTGATTGAAAGGTTGCAGTCTACTATACCAGAGATGTAAGGGTTATGGTATGAAGATCAGCATCTCCAAAAGGTTACCTTATTAAGAAGGGTGATGAAATAGATATGAAAGTAGCAAGGATCTACATATACATCTACATACATACTCCTTAATTCACCGTAAGATGCGTGGCGGAGGGTACACTGTACCACTACTATGCATTTCCTTTCCTATTCCACTCCAAATGGAACGAGGAAAAAAAGAATGCCTATATGCCTCCGTACGAGCCCTAATTTCTCTTATCTTGTCTTTGTGATCTTTACGCGAAATGTAAGTAGGCGGCAGCAAGATCGTACTACACTCAGCTTCAAATTCCGGCCCTCTAAATTTACTCAACAGAAATTCACGAAAATAACGTCGTCTTTATTCCAGCGATCCCTAATTGAGTTGCCGGAGCATTTCCGTGACACTCGCGCATTGGTCGAACCTACCGGCAACAAATCTAGCTGCTCGCCTCTGAACCGCCTCTATGCCTTCCTTTAAACTGATCTGCTGCGGGTCCCAAACACTCGAGCAATACTCAAGACGTGGTCGTACAAGCGTTTTATACGCGGTCTCCTTTACAGGTGAAGTACATCTTCCCAAAATTCTCCCAATAAACCGAAGTCGGCTGTCCGCCTTACTCACAACTTTCCTTACATGTTCGTTCCATTTCATATCGCTCTGCAATGTTACGCCTAGATATTTGAACGACGCGACAGCATCAAGAGGCTCACTACTAATGCTTTATTCGAACATTATAGGATTGTTTTTCCTACTCATGCGCATCACCTTACATTTTTCTACATTGACAGATAGCTGCCATTCTTCGCACCAACTAGATATTTTGTCTAAGTCATCCTGTATGCTATTACAGTCAGCTAAAGACGACACCCTCCCATACACCACAGCATCATCAGCAAACAGCCGAAACTTACAACTTACTCTGTCCATCAGATCACTTACATAGATAGAAAATAATAGCGGTCCTATCACACTCCCCTGGGGTACGCCCGACGATACACTCGTCTCTGATGAACACTCGCCGTCGAGAACAACGTACTGCGTTCTATTACTCAGGAAGTCTTCCAGCCAGTCACAAATCTGTGAACCTATTCCATAAGCTCGTATCTTCGTTAGCAGTCTGCAGTGTGGCACCGCGTCGAACGCCTTTTTGAAGTCGAGAAAAACACAATCCGCCTGTTGCCCTTCATCCATGGCTCGCAAGATGTCATGTGAGAAAAGGGCAAGCTGAGTTTCACATGAACGATGTTTCCTAAACCCGTGATGATTCATGGAAAGAAGCTTTTACGTTTCAAGGAAATTTAGTATATTCGAACTGAGAATATGCTCCAAAATTCTACATGAAACCGATGTCAACGATATTGCCCTATAATTGTGTGGGTCAGTTCTCTTTCCTTTCTTATAAACGGGAGTCACCTGCGCTTTTTTCCAATCATTAGGAACTTTGCGCTGAATTAAAGATTCGCGATAAATGCAAGCTAAGTAGGGGGCCAATGCCGCAGAACAGTCTTTGTAAAACCGAACTGGTATTCCATCCGGAACAGCAGACTTTTTCGTATTTAGCTCTCTCAGCTGCTTCTCTACACTGGAAATACCTATTGCTATGTCCCCCATTTCGGAATTAGTACCTTGATCAAATGATGGTACATTTGTGCGGTCCTTCTGCGTGAAAGATTTCTTAAAGGTTAAATTTAGAACTTCAGCTTTCCGTTTGCTTTCTTCTATTACTGCCCGGGAATGATCAACGAGTGACTGGACAGTGGGCTTTGACCCGCTTATCGATTTTACATAGGATCAGAATTTTTCGGGTTCTCGGAAAGATCTTTTGCTAAGGTATGGCTATGATAATTATTGTATGCTTCGCGCATCGATCTTTTTATAGACGCACGAATCTCTACTAACTTTTGCCTGTCATTATTTGCGTGTTCTTTTTGGAATCGAGAGTGCAACAGTCTTTGCTTTCTCAGCAGCTTTCTAACATTATTATTATACCACGGTGGATCTTTTCCATTCTTAATCGTCTTTACTGGCACATATTTCTCTAACCCTTTATTTAAAATGCACTTAAATTTAGTCCACAATTCCTCTACATCCATAGTCTCGGAATTAAAAAATGCCCATTCATTTTCTAAGTGCGATCGTAACATTTGCTTATCGGCTCTTCCCAACAAAAACACGCTCCTAGCCTTCTTGATTGGTTTATGAACTTCGGTCACCATCGACGCTTTGACGATGTCATGATCACTAATTCCAGTCTCTACGCAGACATCGTTAATAAGGTCAGGCCTGTTTGTGGCTATAAGTTCTAGAATATTTCCATTGCGCGAGGGTTACCGGTTTATCTGCTCAAGACAGTTTTCGGAGAATGTGTCCAAAAGTAGCTCGCAAGACTGCTTGTCTGTACCGCCTGAAATGTAACTAGGGAGGTCCCAATCTATACTCTTAAGGTTGAAATCTCCTCCTACTTATATTACATGGCCCGGATACCTATGCACTACCTGGCGTAGACTTTCTTTGAATGATTTTAAAACTGCTACAGCAGCATTGGGGGGCGGTAAAAACACCCAACTATGGACTTTACTTCTTTTAGACTTGTTATACGTGCCCAGATAACTTCAGTTACTTTCATCCTCGATCTCAGTAGAAACAATATCTTTGTCCACAGCGATGAACACTCCTCCTCCAGTTGTATCCGATATATCTTTCCGATATACATTCCACGCTTCGCTAAATATTTCTGAACTTGCCACATCATGATTTAGCCAGCTTTTGGTGCTTATGTTTGCAGTGAAGTTCTCTATGCTTCCGTAGTCTAATTCGGTTGTTGTACCATGGTGGCTCCTTTCCATCTCTAACGATCTTGCTTGGTACATACTCATCTAATGCATATTGTACGATGGCTTTGAACTTTGACCAATGTTCCTCAACACTATCTGTACTTGAGATAAAACTTCTGTGTTGAGCCGTCAAGTATTCTGAAATCCGCTTTTTGTCACTTTTTCCGAACACAAAAATCTTCCTACATTTTTTAATATTTCTATTTAAGGCTGAAATTATCGATGCTGTAACCGCTTTATGATCGCTGATTCCCTGTTCTGCGTTAACTGTTTCGAATAGTTAGGGTCTCTTTGTTACCATAAGGTCTAATATGTTGTCACCACGAGTCGGTCTGTGTTTAACTGCTCAAGGTAATTTTCAGATAATGCACTCAAAACAATTTCATTGGATTCTTTGTCCCTGCCACCCGTCAGCAACCCTTTGGTCTCCCAGTCTATATCAGGTAAATTAAAATCTCCTCCCAAAACTAAAACATGATCGGGAAATCTACTCGAAATATTTTCCAAATTTTCCTTCAGGTGTTCTGCCACAACAGCTGCTGACCCAGGAGGCCTACAGAAACATCCAATTACCATGTTCGAGCCTGCTCTAACATTGACCTTCACCCAAATTATTTCACACTTGGGATTTCCGTCTATTTCCTTCTATACTAGTGCACTTTTTATCGCTATAAACAGGCATCCCCCTTCACTGTGCGGCCTATCTCTGCAGTATACATTCCAGTCTGAGCTTAGAATCTCATTACTATTTACATCTGGTTACAGCCAACTTTCCGTCCCTAGTACTATATGGGCATTGTGACCGTTTATTAATGAGAGCAGTTCTGGGATCTTTCTATAGACGCTCCTACAGTTAACTACTAGTGCATGATGTTTTCATTCCCTGTTGTGCTCTGCCTACTGCTACCTTGTTGCGACTCAGGAGGCGTCTTGTCTGGCCTAGGGAGGGAATTTTCTAACCTAAACATCCCCCATGTGCACTGATACAATAATGTAGTCGCACATTTCGCTGTTGGTACAGCTAAGTTCATCCTGCTTTCTGAATTTTCTTAAACAGTACTAGAAATTTTCCCTAGCTCTGCCGAACGAGAAAACTAAACACCTGTTACTAAACAATGTTACTCTCCAAAGACATAAATGTACGACTTCGCTTCTGAAAACGGAATGAACTTACACTGTCCGCACAGACCAGGAGTGAAGATGGAAAATACAGAATGCACCGCCCCTCTCTTTCTATGCTAATTACGGATTCGAAATTCTGGTGCCAGCCAGGGCGTTACAAAGTGCACCAGTCCACATGCCCTCGGTGGAATGATATACATTCATCTTATTTCAGCCTATCCCAAATGCGAGACCGAGGGCACGCGGGAAATTCATAACATTGGTTGGAAGCTGTTTGTTCGCGTGGCCTTGTAGAAGGGGGGAAGGGGCACTTCACGAGCCATAAAGGTAGGCAAATGCCGGGCAAATGGCTGGCTAATTCCTACACCTGCAGAATTCTCTGGTCTGCAGTGCAGCTTCCGCTGCTTGCCCACCGTGTCTAATTGCGGCGAGACCTGTTGCCGATAGAAACTGGCGACCGGCGCCATTAGTGTGGGGATGTGCCACGTGAAAGCCTTTTCCCAGAAGTCTACTTCTGCGTATACCGACTGCCTCTCTTTGAAGCCAACCCCCACCGTCTCCTACAAAACCCGGGGAGTTTAACTGTCTGTCGAGTAGACTCCGTACGGCACACATAGCCTGCTTTTCTTCACTATCATACCTGTCAACTGATATTCCCTATCATATGACTACAAATCCTCCCCTCGCACAATCAATTTAATGTACCATTCCTTTATTATACACCTTAGAGCGATAGATAAAGAATACACAAGATGGGAATAGTGCTTAATTATCTGGGGAATTATATCCATACTTCTTGGTGTAGAATTTCGAATGGTCAGCAGTGTATACTGCATCAAAGGAAAGTCTGAACATTCGCACATTCCTTTCGAAAGAACCATATGGATAGATCAAAGTAACAGTTTGTAATGGTAACACATCTTCGTCCATTGTTGACTGCAACTTTCACCAAGCAACGCCGCGTAATAATGGTCATGCGGTCTGAGGTGCCATGTCACGGATTACCCGGCCGCTCCTGTCGGAGGTCCGTGTCCTCTCGGCCATAGGTGTATCTGTTATCAGTTAAAGTAGTCTGTCTAGTGAGCCATGACCCGAGCAGTTTGGTCCCTTAGGGTTACAAACATTTGAACATGCAACACGAACGACTTCAGATTTCTCGAATTGTAGTGATATTGCCTGCAAAAAAGAAAATCTCATTCCAGAAAAAAGTTACAGCTTTCGTCGAGAATGGAAGATACATGATCGCAATTCTTAAGTAACGTTCACAGGTGTGATATCGAAGGATCCCAGGCTACTGGTTTTTCAACATGGAACACTGATGAGGGAAAAAGTACCAGGTGCTGATGAGAAAAATTATGTTAGCGAAGTTGCAGCAAACAGTTTCATGATAACCTCAGTGATATTCTTCTCTAAGATTCTAATTCAGATTATTACATCGTTTTAGAGGATGTGAAACAGTAGCAGTAGTTTTATTAATCTCAAACGAAACAGTTTTTTCAGCATACCAGTAGCAATATTATTTTTGTTGTTGTCATCAGTCTGAAGAATTGTGTGTTGAGTCTCTTCACGCTACTCTATTCTGTGAAAGCCCTACATGTCTGACCAACAATGGCTAACGACATCCATTTGAAACTGTTTACTGTATTCCACTGTTGCGTTCCCTCTGTGACTCCCCCACTTAGTTCAATAGTGAAATGTCGATTCCTTAACGTCTCACAATGTGCTCTATCAATAGATCACTACGTTTAGTGAAGGGTATGTCACAAATTTCTTTTCTGCCCTATTAGTACCACCTCATTAGTTACGCGATCTACCAAGGCTATTTTCAGGCCGGCCGCGGTGGCCGAGGGGATTGAGGCGCTCCAGTCACGGTCTGCACGGCCACTACGGTCGGGGGTTCGAATCCCCACTCGGGCATGGATATTTGTGCCGTCCTTAGTCTTAGCTAGTTCATAAGTAGTTTGTAAGCTTAGGGACTGATGACCCCGTAGTTAAGTTCCATAAGTTCTACAAACATTTGAACATTTGATTTGCTATTTTCAGAAATCTTCTATAGCATCAAATTCCAGTCCAGAAACTTCCATCTTCTTCTTCTCCGAACTCGTTATCGTCCTATTTTCACTTCCATAAAGGTTACACTACAGAGTAATGTCTTCAGAAAATTTCACAACACTTTAATAAATTCTGTATGTCAACAAATCTCTTTCCAGAAAATAATGATTTACACATCATAGGCCATAGCCATTCTCCATTTTATATCTTATCTACTTCTACCACATAAGTCATTTTACTGTCAAAATTACAAATCCCATTCACTTCTTTTCCTGTCTCGAGCCCTAGTCTAACTCCTTCAGCATCGCCATTATATGTTGTAAGCCTTCACCCACCCTCCTTTCATGACATTGACCTTTCCGTTCCGTTGCTTTGCGGTCTCTGACAAAATTAGAATGTCATAGGAAAAATGCAAATAACCTATTTATTTCCCCTTAATTTTATTTCCTTTGTCCAATATGTCTTTGCTTTCATTGAAAGTTTTCTCAAAGTACAGATTGAATGACATTCCGGAAAGGCTACAATGCTACCTTCCAAATCTCTTTTATGCCATTCGTCTATTATAACTGATAACTGGTTTCTGTACAAAACTTCTCCTTCCCCGTATTGATCCCTGCTACCTTCTCATTTGCAAAGTGTGTATCCCAAGCAACAATGTCAAAAGATTATTACAAATCTATAAAAGATAACCTAACTTGTAATATAAGTCATAAGGTGAGTGCTACTATTGTGTTGCTAAATTTCTACCAAATCTAAACTGATCTTCCCATAAGTCACATTATACCAGCTTTCCCATTTTCTTATAAATAATTCGTGTTAGTTTTTTACAGTCTTGAGTTATTAATCTGATATTTCTGTAATATTCACACGAGTAGTACCAGTAAGACTAATATATTTAAGTGAAGAAATCATAACCTAATATGACGGTTTCACAAATATATTATATAACGTAAATGCAGACGTGTTAGTTCTGCAGTGGCTTTAAGGTGTAATAAAGCGGCAATTCACTGATCATTTCACCAGTCACTTGAGTTAACCACCATAGAAAAGATCCTATCGTATATTTGCGGTGTGCTTTAAAAGATTTAGTACATCAGTTGTGAATTGCTGTCGTGTCTCCGTGTTAAAAAACAAGTAGTGCTGTCAGCTTACAGTATGATGTAGTACACTGAATGATGTTCATATTACTTCTTCCACTCCTGTTTGATTATGAAGATACCTATGCAGATAATAAGTACAATACGTGTAGCTGTAATCTAACAAATAAACAAGTTACTGATGTTAGTGGATCTTGCACTCATACCTGCAGTCCTTAGTGTCAACATTAAACATTCTCCTATTGTGCTATTCACTTAATTACACAAGAATATCAACACAATGAAACGTTTGATTGACATATACAAGCCGGCCGCGGTGGCCGAGGGGACTGAGGCACTCCAGTCACGGTCTGCACGGCCACTACGGTCGGGGGTTCGAATCCCCCCTCGGGCGTGGATATTTGTGCCGTCCTTAGTATTAGTTAGTTCATAAGTAGTTTGTAAGTTTAGAGAGTGATGACCTCGTAGTTAAGTCCCATAAGCTATACAAACATTTGAACATTTTTTGACATATACAAGAATATGGCTAGCACGTCCATATAAAATGAAAGAAAATTATGCTGAAAGCGAGGAAGATGAATGGAGCAATTAGTTACTTACTCTGCTCCGCTTGCCGGAAGACTGCTAAGGGGGAAGAGGAGACGGCTCATTGAACAGTCGCAGTGGAATCTGCCCCAGCGCAGCTCGACACTAAAGGCATTAACCCTAATTCCACCCTTTTTGGTATTCCGTTGCTGTGTTCCTCCGTCCTCCTTCCGGTGATAACATGAGGCTTGTGTTAACAGAATATTGCCCCGCTGGTAAGTTTATTGTCCGCCACAGTATAGTGTCAAAAGTTAACTGACAAAGCAGTTCTTATTTACAACGGAAGTGGTTATAGTTACGTAGTGTTATCATACTGGTACGAAATTGTGATGTGGCGAGTTTTGAGTTAAAGGAAGTAACTATTGTATTATGTTTGGGATTTTTAACTCTACCTTCCGCAGCGCACAATGGTTTTTTCATTCACACAAACATGTGTCAACATTTTCTACGGGTCTCAGGTTATGTCTCTAAAAATGCTACACAAAGTTCACATTTGTTTTCTATTTTATACCTAGGAACCATAACGCCGGCATTATTTGCTTTGATTGCTGTTCTAAAACCATACCAATTGCGAAGACGCACTTTCTATTTACTGATTTTATAGCTTTTTATAGTTTTACACATGTAGTTTGCGTCACAGTTGGAATAATTTAAATAACTGTTTAGTGATTTAAAGGATGCGAAACGAGACCGACAGAATGTAAGACTCAAGTGACGAACATGTATTGTCCAACAGGAAAAACATGTTTCCCAGTATGCGAAACTTAAAACTCCAAATACAGTACGGAAACTAAGAATAAAATAACATTATCTTCCAACCTCAAATATATACTTTATTAGCTTTACAGTTTCAATCCGAAACGTTCGGGTTTGGTTGACAAAAAAAGCATAAGTTCAGGGGGTGGTTTCAAGACTTAACGCCTGCTTATTAAAAGTGTGGCTATGAAGTAAGTACGCCGATTCTGGAATTTTGGGAGTCGGACTGGCCCCGGATCCAATCCGCCCAGCGAGTGATTGAAGAGCGACGCTCCGATATCCAGTCAAGATGACTTCTGTAGGTTGTTTCCAACGGACTGTTTCACCATAGTACGCGTCAGTGATCTGTTTCGCAAATAGTTTGAAAATGTCCTCACACTTTTCAAGGAATACCACTAGCTTCAGAAATATGGGTACTCACACCACCCCGTCTTATGGCCAATATGCTGACTAACGAAGGGTAGGAAGTCAGTCTAGCAATAACGCAGGTATATCGAAAATAACATGCTGATCATGTGAATAGGCTGCAGAAGTCCAGAAAAGAGAAAAGGAAACATGAGGAAGGTGGTTTTCATCAGCTACATAGTTTCCCAACCCATCCTCGGGTACAACCTACAGAAAGATCATATAATGACGTGAAACTAACAGTTGCCCCGATAGCCAATAAGGGCTGGACATGAAACCAGGTTTATGTAGGGCACACAGAGGACAGAGAAGCAGCACAATAACTATCGCAACTAATAGCTGCAATTCCACTACGGGTGACGCTATCGGCGTTCTGGGAAACCACAGCCGGCCGCGGTGGCCGAGGAGAGTGAGGCGCTCCAGTCACGGTCTGCACGGCCACTACGGTCGGGGGTTCGAATCCCCCCTCGGGCATGGATATTTGTGCCGTCCTTAGTATTAGGTAGTTCATAAGTAGTTTGTAAGTTTATGGACTGATGACCCCGTAGTTAAGTCCCATAAGCTTAACAAACATTTGAACATTTTGATTTTTTGGGAAACCACAAATCGACTAAGTGCCTCAGAACCACAATAAGCAACTGGTTGAGTGACAGTGGCACCAATATCCGTAGTTTCTTAGGTTTCGGTGAGAACTAGGTCTTCAGAAGACGCTAGGATCTCCACTCTATCCTCATAATCGGAAATCGCAGAAGTGTTTCTTCTTCTGTTTCTTTTCCTTTTCCTCTCACTGTTCCTTGGATTGGGATTGTTCTGAGGGCTTCCCTGAACTGACTTCAACGACCGACCAGGAAGCTCTTCGACCAGCAGTGTGCGGATCCTTCAGGGTATGGCAGGATTCTGCATTTCCACTGGAGGAGACTGTGGAAGGGAGAGTTGCAAGAGACCCTTTTCTCGTGAGAGGGGCCGCAGGAGGCTGTTGTTTCTCTGACTGAGGGGTGGGTCCATTCTCTCCTATGGCTTGGGTGGGTTCCTTTCAGAGTAGGTGTTGGGTGAGCAACAGAAGAAGCAATTCCACCAACTATCAGCTGGAATTGAGACTTATGGCCCATAGACCCCCCACAAGAGGATTCGTATTTTTTTATACCATCGTCCCCAAATAGAGCGGTGACGTCACAGCAGCAATATTATCATAAACACAGGTGAGAGCACTCATGTACAGAATGTTACAGACAAGCGAGCAAGGTCCACAATGCAGAGACGGGTGAGGGATACGCAGAACGTACATTTGTGATGGCCACCCTCATTCCATGTCAGGCTGGTAGTGCGTCGGGAGGATATGTGCCCAAATTTTCACCATCGTAATTTCCCACAACTATATACCACTTTTGACATATTTTAATGCGTAACCTTATTGTATGATTTCCGAAAGCCTTTTTTTTTACCGAAAGTAGTCTATGTAAGAAATTAAATTACTGTGAGAGTTGGAATCAACAGTGACAATGTGTTGGTGAAACTTCATGCCAAAAAGTGGTACAATGTTGTATCGCAAGTGCCCAACTATAGTCCACTACGATTTTTTGTATGCTGGATCAATGATGCCGTTACTTTAACCATTTATTTCACCACTTTTTACACTCATGACGATGTAGGAAGTATTTCAATGAGAAATGAAGTCACAATATAAAGGACACACCTTCTCAAAAGTCTCCAACAACAGCTGGCACAGTGTTATAAGTACAACAATCTATCCCTTTACACCCCACTTGTATTTTAGCTGTGGGATACTGTAAAAATCAACTTTTCGAAGATACCGTCACTGTCACACTAATTTTATATACAATATCTGACATTTCAAACCTTAAAATATACTGTAAAGTATATTTTAAGGTTTGAAACGTAAAGTTTGTGTTTTGTGCTTTTCGGAGCAGTGTAACTCAGTTATGCTTCTTGATATGAAGCCCTCATTGAGATGCAAAACACGGAACTTACGACTGGTGATGATGATTACGTGTGGCTGTTTTGGCCGTTAGACGTATCTGGGATCATGTTTGGCCTGCCTGGTGCAAGTCTTTTGGTGACTCCACATGGGCGACTTGCGCTTCGATGGTGATGAAATGATAAGAGAAAATCTCCGACTGGACGAGGAATCGAACAGGGGCTTCATGCATGGCATTCTCCCACGCTGTTCACTGGACGACGAATGAATGTTCGAATGTTTGTAAATCTAAGGGACTTAACTTTTGTGGTTATCAGTCCCTAGCCGCGGCCGAATAACCGTGAGCACTAAGGCGCCTTGCTGCGGTGAGCGCGGTTGTTCGTCGTCGGAGGTTTGAGTCCTCCCTCGGGCATGTCCGTCTGTATTGTTGTTAGTTGAAGTACTCCGTAACTTTAGGGAACGACGACCACTGCACTTCAGGCTTATAACTTGATAAACATTTGAATATTTGAACATCAGTCCCTAGGCTTACAAACTACAGTAACTTATGCTAAGGACAACACACACAGACAACCATGCCCGAGGGAGGACTCGAAACTCCGACGGCGAGCAACCGCGCGCTCTGCAGCAAGGCGTCTTAGAGCGCTCAGTCACTTCACAGGTACACTGGACTACGGAGGCGAAAAACGTAGGACTGAAGTCCCAGGTTTTGGGCTGTACTAAACCATTTTCTTCCTACTATCATGTGTTTTGCTTTTTATGTACGGTACGAGACCTATTCCAAAACGCGAAACTCGGTCGCAATTTTTTTTTATCCATCAAGAAACTGTCCACTTTTCAGTAATGACAGAATCTGTGACAGAGTACAGTATAATAAAGTGTGGCATATCAACAGATCGCCCAATCAGCCGGCAACCCGTCGGACGGGTTTGCATCGCACGGCTGCGTATCAACTAGGCGTCACTCCCTACAACTGCGACATTAAGCCATAACGACGACAAGACAAGCGCCGACAGAGGTCGTAGTCATGGCGAGCTATTTTCCTACATGTCACCTGGGAAGTAAACGCCAAAATATAACCTCGCGCTTCACTGTTTAGAGCGGCGCCTTCCGACAGCTCACGCATCAGTCAGTTCATTGACGTTGCCGCGGCGGAGCGGCCGAGCGCATTGGGGCGCCGTGCTGCGATGCGCGAGGCCGTTTCCCGTCTGGGGTTCGAATCCCCCCTCGGGCATGGATGTTTGTGCCGTCTTTAGTATAAGGTAGTTCATAAGTAGTTTGTAAGTTTAGAGACTGATGACCCCGCAGTTAAGTCCCTTAAGATTGACAAATATTTTAGCATTTTTTTGAACATTGACGTATATCGAAATCGAATTAGTGTTCCAGTGAGGTGAACATTAGCGCTCCTCTCCTTGTTTTGTTTTTGGGTGTTGGTTAACCATGTTAGTGGATTGATGTTTCGTGACGACTACATGGCTACCGGCTACTGCGCCGGACATTGTAATGGGTGAACCCGCAATGCAACAAACCAGTGACTTCTCTAAACAAGAACTGAAGACACTGACTATACCTGACGCTAAAGGAAAGCGCCGAGAAGAGAAATGCGCGGACCGCCAACGCGGAAGAAAACAGACGCAAGAAGAAATACGGCGTATCGAACAACTCCTATTGGATGATACCGATTACGACACCGAAATCACGACAACTCTCGTCGAAAGTTGGTAGTCGGGCCACAGCAGTTTAAGGAGGCAGGTTTCGAAACTGTCCGACATCGGAAGAAAAAGAGTCAGACGACCGCTCCCGTACGATACCGGCTGTTACATCAGCCAGTGGATCCTTCAAACCGATTTTTCGCGCTCGCTGGGAACTCTGCCACAGAACCGGATGTTCACCACCTCCTCCCGCATCACAGAAGACGCAACTACCGCCTATTGAAATTTACAGCTGCACTAACCATCTTAAAATGTGCAGCGATCCCAAAGAAGTGATCCCTGGCAATTTACGCGCTGCCTACACAGGTGACGGCGTGAAATTCTACGTCTATTCCGTGGAGGGCTACAACAAAGTTTACAAATTTTATCGGTATAATAGCCTAAAATTTCACACAAATCAAGATACTACCGGCATAGTGTTGAAGGTAGTGGTAAAAGATCTGCCACCAACGGTCACTGCTGATGACGTCCGTGACGATTTGCTCCAACTAGGATTTACCGTGAGCGATGTCCTATACGCCATCACTCTTCCTAAAGGGGACAAATCTGGTACAATTTATGGTGTACGATATGTACTGAATACATACGTTCGTGTGGAAGACTGCCAGTTCCGGAACGAACCTTCTCACTGCAAACGATGTCAGCGTTGGACTCTCCGACAAACTACTCCTGCATACCTAGCCGGTGTGTAAAATGTGGTGAATTGCACTATAGCAAAGATTGCAAACAACCACAAGGCGTCCCTCCAAATTGTGCAAATTGTACAGGATGTGGTGGGCAACATAGCTCATTCTGGAAAGGATGCAGTGAATTTCAGAAGACTCTGAAGAAGTACAGCCCCACAGAGTACAAACAAGGCGTCGAAGAATTGTAATGAAGCGAAACTAGTGATAGGCGACACATCTAGGAAAGGAACACAACCACCACCACAGAGGGTCCAAGGTTGAGACACTGTTACGACACAAGTCGAAATTCTTGCGCTTCAACATTACAGGGTGTCAGAGGAGACACAGGAAGAAGACCGGCGAGGGTGCCAAGCGAGGATACTGACGCAGCGTTTTGAAATGGCTACAGTCCTGAAATTCCTTAGCAGTCAGAAATTTTGGCACAAACTGATAACCGCAGGGAGGAAGATGTTGGCGGCCCCCGTCAAGTTTACCAAAATTGTCATCCTGGTCGAATAGTTGGCGCAGTTATACGGGTCAGATTAAATGGCAAGTCGCCTGCCTGATCTGAACATATGCATCTGGAACGCTACTGAGGTGTGCAACAAGATGTTAGAACTGCAAGGTTTTTAGCAAGACATAGACTGGATATTGTCCTTCTGTCGGAAACGCTCTTACGGCCACAACACCTTTAAGAATCAAAAATATTATGGGATATCGCTCAGACAGACAACGACACGGTGCCATTATTACTAGACGTACGATTCCACATCGGCAGGTGGAGTTAACCCGCCTACAAGAACTGGAGGCCACGGTGGTAGCCGTACGAACGGGCCTGAGAGGTGACTTCTGTCGCGACGTGTCTATGACTAGCATCACAACTTATCGACGGCGACTTGCGAGAAGTCCTAACTCCGAATACACTGACTTTTATCGATAGAGATTGGATTGCTAAGCATCCGACCAGGAACTAATCAATCAATCAAATGGTTGTTAAGCTTATGGGACTTAACTACGGGGTCATCAGTCCCTAAACTTACAAACTACTTATGAACTACTTACGAACTAGGACGGCACAAATATCCATGCCCGAGGGGGGATTCGAACCCCCGACCGTAGTGGCCGTGCAGACCGTGACTGGAGCGCCTCAGTCTCCTCGGCCACCGCGGCCGGCCACCAGGAAATCTTGAGTGACTAACCCTAAAGCACTTCAACTCCACCGGCTAGGACAGGAATTGGATTCGGTAGTATGAGGCCCATTGGATCCGACGTACACGCTATAACCACGCCATCACCACTCTGATGTCCTAGACATTGCTATAATACAAGGCCTTAGAGTAGACCCACGTCTTGTAACAATCAGTGACCTGTCGTCTAGGCACGACGCTGTTCTGGCGACGCTTCCGGGCTTCCGACACTGAGAAGTCACCATGAGACAAACTGGACGCAATTCAAACGGTATTTACATAATAATTTGGTCCCCACATTTGACGTTCGAACACTCGAGCAGATTCACGCTGACATCGATTACCGTACCAGAAAACAAGACGGCTTACCAAAATTAATTTTTTACACTGGTAGACGATCGCCCAAACTATGAACCATTGTCTCCAGTGTTGGACGAGCTTCACCTTCAGAAGAATAGATACCACAAACTACGGCAACGTTCCAGAAATCCGGCATATCGCTGCCGGATACACCGAGCAGAGAGACATCCTCGACGTCGACTATTGGAATAATGCACAGAAATGTGGAAGGACACAATGACCTCCCCCCTCCTAGGCGCCAGGGAAGAATGGTAATTGGTGAATGCGTTTCGGGCGGAGACCGCACCAAAAAGACCTCTTCAAATACCGCAAGGGCTCACTGATGATCCTCTAACCATGTACGAGACATTTGTGACAACTTTTGAACAACAGACTACACTATGAGTACGAAGTCTTTCGCAACGTAGTTCTTGCGTAAAATACTGTCGGTGTTCTTGCCGCGTCAAATATGGGTAGGAACCCAAGCTTTCGACTATATCCTCCATAGTCGTCGTCAGTGGTAAAACTGACTGCCGTGAACTGGAGGCTTCCGCTTATATAACCAGGAGACGGCTTCTTATTGGCCAGCTTACGTCACAGCGGTAATGGCGCGTACTTGGGTGGTGCCATCTAACCACCTAGAATTTTCTAGCGCACTCTATTCCGCGTTGTTAGCAGCGTCATCTCTCGCAGCAGGCGGTAATCTGCGGGAAGTACTAAAGGTTCTGGGAGCCAACCTCTGTTCCTTCTCCTTCTCCAGTGCTCGCTTCCATGCATTGCTGAGTGCATATCCGCTTGTGGTGCTGGTGTCACATTGCACATGAGTGAGCATAGCAGATGCATGTCGCTTGCAAATGTAATCTGATTTTGAGCAGTGTCGCCGTCTTGCAATTATACATTACCTGTTACAGCTAATGAAATGATTAAAGTAGGTTCTCTTTGTACTATTGAAACCAGTGTTGGTTACAGACAAATACTAAACAGACTGCCAAAATTCATAGTTATCAAACTATAATAGCTCTTTCGTTGTTTAAAGGTAAATGTTGCGTCAGTAGAATAATAAGACCAATCAACATTTCCAAAATACCAATACGTCTTCAGGCGGTTACTCCTTCACTTTTGTTGGCAATCAGCTCATAAATAAGAAATTATACAGAGTTTACGTTCGTACTCAGTATGCAATTACTTCCTATATTTCAGCTCTAAAACAGAGTACAGCAAGTACAGAGTGCTTAATCCATATTGTATCTATTGGTAAAGATCTATCTATCAAGGCTTCTGTGAAAACATTTTGTTCTAGTAATTTTTACCGGGCCATACTAGTGTAATATATTAAAGATAATGACTGTTTTAGTGTTGTGCTATTAATATCACCCCAAATTGTGGACAGATAAGCAAGACCACTTTTATTAAAGTCATCGTTTGGTGGAAAACGTGGTCTTTTGGCGGCCAGGAATGACTCATTACCATAAAAGTGACGAAATATTTAACGAAATTGTCGGAATGTGGGAACACATGCTTCCAAAACCTGAATTTTACAGATAAAAAAAGGAAGGAAACATTTGAAGTGTTCTAGAACTGGTGATGAGGTCTAAAACTTCGACAATTCTGAAAAATTAAGAGAAAGAATTGTGATGTTCAGAAAGGAAGAAGGATAATATACTCTGAGGATAATAATTTAAGTTATAGGTGAATAGTACGCTGTCGTAAAAATGCTATCACAAAGTCAGACGTACAACATAGAGCAAACTGAAGGAGACCTTGAGCAGATTTCTTACATGAGATCGGAATAGGCCCAGGCCCAGTTTGGTACATAAAATGACTGTCTTCAAGCACACTGCCATTAGCCCATGTACGCTTTCCATCAATGACTGTCTTCAAGCACACTGCCATTAGCCCATGTACGCTTTCCATCAACGTTAAGGTGCCGAAGTTCTTCCGTATTTTTGTAGAATGAACAGATGTTTTATGACGAATCGAGTTACAAATGTGATACCTGCAATGTATTTTGTCAATCTTCAGAGGCCATTTTTCCATGATGTACACAGTATAACAAAGTATTTCATAACGGTCGCCATACAGTTCAACGGTTTGCAGACTCGCTACGTCATCGTAGAAAATGTGTCAATATTACTAAAACGAGTTTCATTATCTGTAAATATAAACCACCCATTCAATGAGGCATTGTTTTCGAGGCAGGGCTGTGGCGTTGGTGATTGCCACCTCTGCTGTTTCCGGCAGCGAGCGTTTAAACGAACATCGGCTGCGTGCAAACAACAACTGTAGGCTGCGAGAATGCGTCACACCGTTTATATCAACGTATACACGGGTGAAAGCATTTCCATCTAAATCAGCCGTTGGGAAATGAAATCTTTTTGTAACTCTTTCAATGGCCTTGCTGATACGTAAATGGAACTGTCCATAACACTGGTGGCTCAGTTGCGGAATATATTTTAATAGGTACGTGAGAAGGGAAGCGAACTACGGCATCAGTATAATACGTTTTCAATTATTTTATCCTAGGAGAAATAAAAAGCTTATCATTCCATTCTTGTGTCTATGATTAAATATCAGCAGATGAATACGTTGCAGTGATTGACAAACAATAGTGAAAACCAGGAAACGCCATTCGTCAACTGCTACTAGTGACCTGTCGTTAACACCTTAGATTAGTACCAAGAACGTCTTGTTTACCTATATCAAGACCAGTTATTTACCTACTTCTAATACTACCGGAACTATCTTTACCTTAACTTGAACTTCAGCAAAAACGTGACATTATGGAGCTATTCTGCAACAAGATAGAGCAATGATTTGTAATGTGGCAGCAGTACAACTGCAATCCATTCGTTTTCATTAGTTTAAAATTTCGCTAACTGAGTGAGAATCATTACGAATGAAATATATCGATCAAGTCACGGAGTGCTTGTAATCAGAGAAATGGCGCATGTAATAGATGTTAGCTATTGACGTAACTGAATATTAATATGTAATGTGTAATGTATTTAACCCTAAGAAACATATTTGTCTTGGGTAATGATTCACTAATGTGTAGTTATTTTCTATGTAAACAGGCTACAGGTGCTCAGATACTATAATTTTGTATATACCATAACTACTGAGACAGTTCTATACCTGTCAGTACGTTATTTTCATTCGAAATTTTTCGCAAATATACATAATAATGCAGTAATTAACCAGATTAATTTTTGCAATAATAATGGAGTAAGAATTTTAAAAAGCATTATTAAAAAGTAAAAGTATTTTGACACTGCATAATTATAATGCAATACAGAAAATGTTATAAAATATTTACCATACCTTAAAATTTACTGTCTTGTCCATTCTGTCAAATTATCTTTACTTAATTAGAGTTTATAAAAATCTTGTAATAATGAGAACATTTTTGTCTCGTAACATGACAAAATTACTACAAGAACATAATTATTACCATTTCCTAGAGTTGTGTAATGTATCTTAAGCAGTTTGATATAATCACTTTGTAACGAAACTATACGACTGTTTTGTCAGCTTAATCCACTGCATTTTTATATCTTCTCCTTTCATCAATTAAATTCAATATTACCTGTAACATCAAAGAATTTTTTGTTGGCGTTGCTTTTCTTCCTATTTGGTCCTCTGTTGCCTTCCAATTTCATCTCTCAAGGCTACGCATTCTCTTCTAATGTGTTATTTACCCCAGTATCTGTCAATTGTTGCCTAAAGCTCCCTCTAGAACAGTAAAGAACTTCAGGTTTCTTCAATTTATCCAGGTCATATCTTCCTTAGCTTCCTACATTTCTGCAGTTTCTTCATTTTCATAACCAATAAGATGTGGTCAGAATCAGTATCTGAACCTGGCTATGCCTTACAGTTTAAAATCTGGTTCCGAAATCTAAGTCATACCATTATAAAATCTCTTTGGTACCTTCCGGTGTCTCCTGGTCCATTCAACGTATACAGGTCTACTGTATGAATGTATGATGATGGCTGAAGTATATCATCAAGAAATTTGAAATAACAGTTTAGGTGGTGCAGTAGGGATCATGAGGCGTGCAGTTCACGTGGCGGTTGTTGATGAAAAACTTTCAAATGTTTGTTAACCTTATGGAACTTAACTGCGGGGTCATCAGTACCTAAACTTACAAACTACTTATAAACTAACTTATACTACAGACAGCACAAACATCCATGCCCGAGGAAGGATACGAACACCCGTCGTTGGTACGGCCTCGCGCATCGCAGCACAGCGCCTCAATGCGCTCTGCCGCTCCGGCGCGGCCTGGGTTTTCTGAAAGTCTTTCAGTATACCGTATGCAGTATACTTTCATAGAAGTATACTGCATAATATTCGATGCTATGTAAAGTGCTTATGCTCTGAGGAGTGAGTTTGTTGGATTCGTTTTATGAAGAGGTCAGTTTGCGCCTGACTTAAAGCACGCACTTTATTGTTTGACGTATTGCATTTTACACGTTCTTAACATTCTTCTACTGAATAGTAAATTTGACCGTGGAAGAATAACCTTTAGTTTTACTAAAAACCTAGGCTGTTGCAATAATGGTTGCCTCGTGTAATTGCCATTTATAATTTTATGTCTCACACTTCGTCATGAAACTTTTATAATTCGCTGCACTTATTGACATAACATGCAACTTTAATGAGTCTTATGATCATAGATATTTTGTTGTTACTTATGTACGCCTATATCACAGAACATAAGAAGCATATGCACAAACGCGGAAATTAGGGATCTAATAGAGGAAAAACATGATTTACACGCTTTTGATTTCGTAAACACTGTGATTCCAGAACCTGATGCCGCCGAAGACTGTCACTGGAGGGCGCTGCGGTAGCGTATAGCCCGTTGGGGCACACATCTCGTATGCACAAGTCGCGCCGTCTCCGAGCGTTTAGCCGCACGTTGGACTCGGCACGTTGACCACACACGTTGAGGCACGCGCTCCGTGTGCCGACGAGTTTACGCCACGTCTTACGAAGACGTTGTGAAGATCACGTGAGCACCCAGACAACGAGAGCCAATCGTCCCCCACTATGTGACCCAGTCCTGAAGACTTTATATGAATGAACATTGCAATTACCTACCTCATTTGTGTCGATCATTTGAATATGAATGCATATTGTCTAGTGACTACCTGGTTGTGCTACAACTTACACCATTCGTATTAGTAAACACGTAACTTTGAATTCTACAAGCACATGTACGATCGAAGGCACTGCAACAAACTGTGTACAGAAATATTAAGACCTAGCGGCCACTGGAGAATTTTATTCGTGCAGTTTTCAAGGCTTACAAGTTTACTAAGTAGGGTCAACATACAGTTAGCTAACTGCATATTATCAACATACAAAGCATTGTTATTAACCTTTTAGTGACGTTGTTCTAGATAACCCAACCACTCTCCTACCCCAATGCAAGAAAGTGTCTCAGCTCACCACAAGGTATGGACGTCGGACCTGGAGCTTCACTGTACGGATCGCGCGGCCGCATGCGTCGGAGGAACAGATCCTCCCTCGGGCATGTGTTTGTGTGTTTTCATTAGCATAAGTTAGTGTATATTACTTTAAGTTATTTGTAAGTCTAGACACCAATGTACAGAGTAGTGTGGTCCGTTAGAATAACAAACATTTGTACAATGTTTGAAGTGCCTCAGTTAACTGCATCTAATTGTCTCTAAATAACAACGTGGTGACGAGTCATAGAAAGTGACTAGACACACAAATACCACCTGGGTCCACAGGTGTTTGCACACGTGATGTGCAAATGATTAGCATTTCAGAGCATTCACACAAGGTTGGCGCCGGTGGTGACACCTACAACGTGATAACAAGAGGAAAGTTTGCAACCGATATCTCACACACAAATAGCAGTTGACCGGCATTGCCTAGTGAAACGTTGTTGTGATGGCTCGTGTAAGGAGAAGAAAAGCGTACCATCACGTATCAGACTTTGATAGAGGTCGGATTGTAGCCTGTCGCGATTGCGGTTTATCGTATCGCGACATTGCTGCTCGCGTTGGTCGCGATCCAATGACTACTAGTAGAATATGGAATCGGTGGGTTCAGAAGGGTAATACGAAACGCCGAGCTGGATCCCAACGGCCTCATATCACTAGCAGACGAGATGACAAGCATCTTATTCGCGTGGCTGTAACGGATCGCGCAGCCACGTCTCGATCCCTGAGTCAACAGATGGGGACGTTTGCAAGGCAACAACCATCTGCACGAACAGTTCGACGACTTTTGCAGCAGCATGGACTATCAGCTTGGAGACCATGGCTGCGGTTACCCTTGAGGCTGCATCACAGACAGGAGCGTCTGCGATGGTGTACACAACGACGAACCTGGGAGCACGAATGGCAAAACGTCATTTTTTCGGAAGAATCCAGGTTCTGTTTACAGCATCATGATTGTCGCATCCGTGCTTGGCGACATCGCGGTGAACGTATATAGGAAGCGTGTACTCGTCTTCGCCATGCTGGCTTATCACCCGGTGTGATGGTATGGGGTGCCATTGGTTACACGTCTCGGTCACCTCTTGTTCGCATCGACGGCACTTTGAACAGTGGCCGTTACATTTCAGATGTGTTACGACCAGTGGCTCTACCCTTCATTCGATCCCTTCGAAAAACCCTACATTTCAGCAGGATGATGCACGAGCGCATGTTGCAGGTTTTGTTCGGGCCTTTTGGATACAGAAAATGTTCGACTGCTGCCCTGGTCAGCACATTCTCCAGACCTCTCACCAATTGAAAACGTCTGGTCAATGGTGGCCGAGCAACTGGCTCATCACAATACGCCAGTGTATACTCTTGATGAACTGTGGTATCGTGTTGAATCTGTACCTGTACACGCCATCCAAGCTCTGTTTGACTCAGTGCCCAGGCGTATCAAGACCTTTATTACGGCCAGAGGTGGTTGTTCTTGGTACTGATTTCTCAGGATCTATGCAACCAAACTGCGTGAAAATGTAATCACATGTCAGTTCTAATATAATATATTTGTCCATTGAATACCCGTTTATCATCTGCATTTCTTCTTGTTGTAGCAATATTAATGACCAGTAGTGTGCATCTTCCAGCATAATGTATGAACTGAATTATTATATTAATTATATTGAAAACAATTATTCAAATATACCACATAACTATTCATATATATAGTAGGCAGCGCCGAGTAGAAGTGACATCGTCGTCACCGTAAAGTGATTTGGCAGTGGCTGATGCTAACGTAGTTACAGTTTGACACAGATATTGCACGCTATTTAAGACTTAGATGTGTTGTCACCAGTCAGCGTCTGCAATTGTGCCGCCAAGACCTGTGGAGCCAAGTAACACACCACCATCGGAAATATAGGTAAATTCAATGTTATTATTTCTGTATATTACTTGTAACGCTGCATGTTGCAGAGCTTTCTGTTATCAAATGTTTGTAAATCTGTGGGAACAAACTACCGTGGTCATAAATCCGTAGATTCACGAACTACTTAAAATAACATAAGGACAATAGACACCCCTGTAAGTGGGATTACTCGATCTCCCGGCGGGAGTGGCATCGCAGTCCCAGACATGGCGCTTAGAACCGCACGGCCATTCCCGCGCGGCATCTGTGTTTATCCTTGCAGGCTGTAAATTCTGAAGATGGCCATTAGACTTACATAGGTGGGAACCGACAAATAAACAACATTTCCTGCGGTCTTGATTGTTACTTTATTCTCAAAATATTTCGTCATCGATCGCTGATAATGACGCTTTAAATTCTGAAGATGGCCATTAGACTTACATAGGTGGAATCCGGTAAATAAATAATATTTCCTGCGGTCTTTACTGTTACTTCATTCTCAAAATATTTCGTCATTGATCGCTGACACTGCTGCGGAAAATGTCCAAATTCATAAATAAGGATGGCCGGATGCGGATTTCAAGCGCTGTCGTCGCGAACGCAAGCCGACTGACCCATGTAATGCAGTACACAAAGTTGGAACAATTATCTCAAAAGAAATTAAAAGCTATTTCAAGAAACGTTGAAGAAATACTGTGCACATCACGGAATTCATAATCTCTATTCTTACCAGCACAAAAAAAGCACTGCCGCGCAGGAGTAGCCGCGTGGTCTAAGGCATCATGCTACGAATGGGCGGCCGCTCCCCCAGGGCTTCAAGTCCTTTCTCGGGTGTGTGTTGTCCTTTGTGTCAGCTAGTTTAAGTAGTTTGTAATTCTAGGGACTAAAGAGAATAGCAGTTTGATCCAATAGATTTACAAACATTTGAAAATTTGCCAGTGAAATGCAACGGTTCTGGGTTACAATCCAGGTCTAGGACACACTTCTAATGAGCCAGGAAGTTAAATAGGAACCATGTTTACAAACAACGATCAATAGTGGGAATATAAGTATCGAGAAGTCTCAGTTCTATGAGTACTGAAAAGTTCGTATGGATAAAATATATTTAATGACAAGAGGGAGCATTAAGCAATAAGCCCTATACCTGCACAATTTGGGGGAATCTATTCACAAGTGTTTTACAATTACTGACGGAAACAGAAGAATAAAACAGAATTTGCAGAGAATTATGAAAACTCTTTCCTGAGATCTTCCAGATGCGAGTACAGGATAGACGGTTGTGTAGAAGGGCACAGCACGCCTGGACTGAGCCGCGCGCCACGCCTGCCGTGAGATAACATCTGACACCGAGCAAACACTCCCCCAGAAGCCTTCTAAGCCGGCCCCGTGAACTTGGGATAAGCACGTCCCGTGTCTGCCTGTGCACGGAGCGCTAAATCCCGCCAGCCGTTACCTACATCTTATCCGACGATAAGTTTACAACTCCTCCCGTTCCTCTGCCGCTCTCCTTTTTCCCCCTGTCATCACATCTTCTAGCAAACGGGCAAAATGCGGACAGTCTATACGGGGTAACCCTCCGCAGAGAGTGTTCTTTCCATTTATTTTACTACGTTATTTTGGATCTCAGTTACTACATGCTTCCGCGCTTGTCAGAATACTATAAAATCTTACTCCTTAAAATCAGCACTATTTCAACGTTAAATTAGAATGCACTATAATGTCTAAGATGTTTTGAAATTGTTACAGTATTAGGAATAACTCGCCTAAAGGTTTAACAATGGGACACAATTATTTTCATCTTCCTCCACCTGATCTCATTAAGATTTTCGAAAATTTTCCTTCATCCATTTAATGCGGGGATGTTTCCTTCAACTAAATATATATTACTGATATTTTAATTACGATCGCAACAGTCAAATCGACTTAGATATTCCGAGTACGCAGGCGTGTACATCCGTCAGATGTGTACTCTAAACCCACAGAACATGCAGACTGCCCTCCTCACATTTCTCATAACTTGAAACCCACATTCTTCAGTGAGTCAGTGTCGCCACGTATCAATCGTAGCCATTTTCCTTCAGTTACTCCGCAATCTACCTTCCTTACTGCATTCGCTTTACCTTCCCAACTTCAGTCCAAAAATAGCTTATTAAATTCTACTTTAGCCTAATGAAGCTTGTACACTTTCTTGTAATTGATGGGTGTATGTATGTTCCCTATAAACTCCAAGACGGCAGGAGAAATCTAGATGAAATCTTCAGGAAATCCGCAGATAAACCCCAGTGGAGGATCCTGGATGTTTGGTAGCGGTGGGATCAATATACTTATTAACATACACGCAAACGTTTACGTCCAACATTGACAGAGTCTTATAGTGCTGCCGCTTGGATCGCTAGCGTCGCTTCCGTGACTGTTTGTAACGAATATTTGCAGACAATAGGTAAGTTTATGAATTACGACAGTACCCAATAAGAACTCAAATTCTTATGTGCACTCTCTCAGCTGGAGTAGCAGTACCTGTGCTGTTCGTAATATTTTTTCACTACCGAGAACATCGTGATATGCAACTGCATGCACATTCATGATAAAAAACATAACCATCCTTTATGGATATTCTGGTAAAGATTACACAAAAGGCAAACGTGATGGCTGCATTGCAGAATCTAATATAAAAATTTCGCTTTTCTAATTTGCTTACATGCTACATTTTTCTCCCTAATGAAAAGTTGTCACTACTACCTCGGTCATAAAAGGTAATTAGAAGAACACTGTCATACGATAACACACCACTGCATTCCTTAAGCATACTGCCAGTTTTCAGAGCATCCTAGGCTACTGTTGAGCAACAGAACTGACAAGTTGCGGCACTAAGCCTGCGCGACTGGCAAACCGCCAGGCACTACAAGGTAGCGGGTTGCCAGCCAAACAGGCAACCTGGAAACCTGGCGACTTGTCAGAGGAAGACATCAGGTGGCATCAACAGCACAGAGTAGAGAGCCTGTATAGGGAGAGAGCGGCCGGTGTCCGCCATGACTGCGCGGGGGTCGTGCAGTTACATAGCGACCCATGCTAAAATGCAGTCAGTGGTAATTAAAAAATGTTCAAATGTTTGTATAGTCTATGGGACTTAACTACGGGGTCATCAGTCCCTAAACTTACAAACTACTTATGAACTACGTACGAACTAGGACGGCACAAATATCCATGCCCGAGGGGGGATTCCAATCCCCGACCGTAGCGGCCGTGCAGACGGTGACTGGAGCGCCTTAGTCTCCTCGGCCACCGCGGCCGGCGGTAATTAAAATAAGGCATCACTTCCACCCATGAGAACAAAGTACGTCTTCTAGCTTACTAATCGGTACGTGGTTAAAATGTGCCATTTGTCTATTTTTTACAGGCCTAATAAATACGTAAGTGAATAAGTCTCCAAACAGTATATATGGCTATCGAATGTTAATACCAAATTTTACGATGTTCTAGTAACTTCGACAATTGACAGTTGATTAATAAGAAAGACAGGTATTTCATGTTACGTATCTGAAAGAAAAGATGCTATTTCAAAATTTTATCTCTGCAGATCCATCGCTGAATTAGTACAATATTATCGCTTTCCGCCACGATATAATGCATTTTGAAGCTGCTGCAGTCGATCTTAAAACATTTTCCTACACTGGGACATACCAAAATAGTCATACTGTACATACTTTTAGGAACACAGTATCACATAAAATCGGAAAAATACCGTCACTATCTCTACTGAATGAGCAGAAACAGACTCAAAATAAGTAACTAAATATCTACAACGAGTCAATAGTCCCGCCTCCCTCCCCCTCCGTTTTTCATGTCACATCACGTAACGAATTATGGGATTGTGAGTAGCCAATAATAAGCTGCCAATGGGAAGGTCCCGTAGCCATGTTAAAACATACCTTGTAGCACGACATCTCAAAAAACAGAACTATGAACTAACAAAAAGTTAGAATATACTTTTCAAAAATATTTACCCCTTATAGGGTTAGAAAACGCGTCCTTCACATTAGGAATTCAGTACACAACCACTACACCACTTGGGAACTGCACTGGCAGTAGCCCTATTACTGATTTTCATCAATGCCTTCATTTTTTTTTGCATTGGCTGAGGAGAAACAGAAAATATTTACTTCACACAGACAGGAATAATTCGTTGGTTTCCATAAGTTGCCTTTACTGTTTCCACTCGCGGTTAACTTTCACCGCCTACTGTTTCCGTATATCCTCATTCCTTTCGAACACAAGCATCATATAACAATTTTCACATCGGTTTTTACAGCCAACAGAAGAACAAAAATAATTGAAATATTTGTAGAGCTTATGGGACTTAACTGCGGGGTTATCAGTCCATAAACTTACAAACTACTTATGAACTAGCTCCTACTAAAGACTGCACAAATATCCATGCCCGAGGGGAGATCGAACCCCGGACCGTAGTGGCCGTGCAGACCGTACCTGGCGTGCCGCAGTCCCCTCGGCCACCGTGGCCGGCTAACAGAAGAACAAAGAGGCATTTCTCTTGACTGTCCTTAATTATTATGTAATACACATTATTAATTAGCCTTAGTAAATAACTTCTAAGTTTATCGTCAACGACCGACGAACAACACGTTAATTTACCTACAAGACGTTCAAAAGTGGAGCAGTGGCTACCGTAATACAACATCTATGTAACTGTACAGTGCCAGAAGCATTCCACAGTACAGTACAGAAACGCACTCACGTGAACATATTCAAAGCCCGCCAAATCTGGGAAAAACATGGCGTCCTGGGCTCTCCCCCAATCAGCAACGGTGTCACGCATGGCCACTCTCTCCCTAAGACAGGGCGCGCTGTGAGGGAACTACTTTCCTGCCGCCACAGACGTGACCACGAAGTGCTTCGTATTGTATCCTTCCACTCGCGGATACTTAAGCCCTGACACGGCCGAGCCACGGCGCATCTGTAAACGATACTGTCACGTGATTAGTGTTACTTTGTTGTGCTTCAGCAGCTATTTATGTGTGACCTCTGTTGTCTGTAAATGTGCGTGTATTTCGCCGCGACTTTCAGCTGCCGTCTGCCGACGAGGGTCCCGCCCAATCGATCAGGACAGCAGTCGGTCGTGTGTCGTGTCGACGCCCCATCGACGTCCCTGGTGTCGTCGTTGCCACCGCCGCCGCTGCCGTCTCCCCTGTATGCCTGCACTGCAAAGGCCCCCACTTCCAACCCTCCTGCCACAACCTCGCCCCGCCCCCTTCCTGCGACATCTGTGGTGAGGCACACCCCACCTACTCTTACAAATATAAGTCCCCTCCCTCTTCTCACCAAAGAAGAATTCACTGTCCCTGTCCATTCCTCTGATCTACCCATCCGGCAGAAGACATCATCCAGTTCCTTACTATCGTCTGCCAAAACATCCAGCGCCCCCACACCTTCTACCAAGTCTCCGTGGACGCTCGCTCCTTCTTCAACCTTGATTTCAAGGCCACCTCATCCCAAAACTACATCCACTTCTCCTGAACCGACCTCCCTCACACCCTAGTTTATTCTGCACATGCGCAGCCTGTTAACCTCATTATGGTGCAGCAACAATTTAACATCTTGTACTCCAAAATTCGCTACCTTCTAACCAATAAGCTCCTCCTCATGAACAACTTATCCCAACACTGTGTGAATGCCTTTCTCCTCAACGAAACAATTCTGCTATCTCACCTACACCCTATCTCTTACACTGCCACGATACTCCTCATCCCCCCTGCAGTAACTTTTGGCCACCTCCAACACCACCCGGTTCGGCCACATTCCGTGACTACTCACAGGTAGACTGGCATGCCTTTTGCCTCTCCATCACCCACCGGGTCGAAAGCCGCCCTCTCCCCCTCCATCTCCCGGCGATATCGACCAAGCTGCCTCCTTCCTTCAGCAGACCTTGTCAGATGCCGTCCATTCCCACACCCCCTCCAAGACCGTCCAGCTACACTGCTCCTCCCTCCCTCCACAGGCTGTCCTTCTCTTGCAGGAAGCCGGCCACGATGGCCGAGGGGACTGAGGCGCTCCAGTCACATTCTGCACGGCCACTACGGTCGTGGGTTCGAATCGCCCCTCGGGCATGGATATTTGTGCCAGCCTTAGTATTAGCTAGTTCATGAGTAGTTTGTAAGTTTAGGGACTGATGATCCTGTAGTTAAGTGCCATAAGCTATACAAACATTTGAACATTCTTTTCTTGCAGGAATCCCGCCGACTGTACCGCTCCTTCCTCCAAACCCGTGACTGGGATACACTCGTCAGCCACCTGAAACTCCAGTGGACACATGCGCAGCTTCCTGACTGCCAAAAATGCCAGGACTGGTATCAAACAGGGACACGGCTTAATATCCACCCCCTTGTCAACTCGTCTCGGTATTAAAACGCCTTCCACCACCTTACTGGCAACCACCTACCCTCTTCTCCACCTTGATCATCCCCTCCCTGATAATGCCAGTAAGGCTAATCATTTTCTCTCTTTCCTCTCTAATGTCTTCTCCATCCCTGACAATCCTAACTTTGGTTATTGCTTGTATGGAACAAAAAAAAAACCATGTCTTCATCCCACCTCTAGCTCACGGCTTCCAATACCTGGCCACATACCCCCCGCCCCATCAGACCTCAACACCCCAAGCACTGTACATGATATACAGATGATACTGCGCTCCAAACGCAACATGGCTCCCAGCCACGATAGCATGACATACCGCCACCTCAAGGAATGTCATTCCTTTCCTCACCACACTTGCTACTCAGTATACCAACTTCCTCTACACTGGCTACTACCCCCGACTGTGGAAAACCTCCCGAGTCCTTATGTTTCTTAAACCTAAGAAACCCCCCTCTGATACCTCCTCTTACTGTCCCATTTGCCTCACCCTAGTGCTCAGCAAGGTCTTCGAATCCATCCTGTCCCGTCGCATCCCTCACCACCTCCTCCCTGACTCGTAATGTGGCTTTTGTCCTTACTTCTCCACTGACGACCAACGCCTTTGCATTACCCACTGCCTTCCACACCAGCTAAATTTCCATCGAGCCGCCATCTTTGTGTCTTTAGACCTTGAACAGGCGTACAATCAGGTCTGGGATTCTGTACTGCTCTTCAAACTCCAAACCTACACTCTCCCCATCAACCTCGTTCGGGTCACTGCCTCCTTCCTCTCCAACCGCCGCACCTATGTTACCGTCCGCAACACCGACTCCCGTCTTTTCTATCTCTCTGCTGGTGTGACCCAAGGTTACGTTCTTACTCCTGTCCTTTACCTCCTATATACCTCTGATATGCATAAGCCTGCTGTGCAGGGCTGTTGGTTCAGAGCACTAAAGAATAGAATATTACATGAATGTTTTTGCAAACTCTATTGTTCTTCTAAATTCATCCAATCTGTAACCTTGGTTTGAGCCCGTTTGATCTGGTCAGCATACACACCCAGGCCACGACCCGATCACATGATCGCCTCTCAGCTACAACATAAGCAGAATCACTGAACCTACTAGTACCAACTTCATGGTATGACTGGAAGGAACCAATGGCAGGCTGAGGAGGGCACCACGTGAGTGTCTGAGGCGAGCGTCTGCGGGCCACAGCCCCGAAGGCGACGCGCTCTTCCTCTCTGGCTTCCGATCTGTTCACATGCACTTCCCCCTTTCGCCTAATGGCGCGTCCACCGCTACCTGACCTGTTGCTCTGAACCAGTGTGACCTCCCTGGTGCCTGAGTAGCACAAGTATTCCAATAAACAATGTCTTATTCAAGCATTTTTAATGCCTAATCAGAAGGAACGCCCCTACCTTGCCTGACCACTCCCTGTCACCCTGTACACTTCCATTCCCATACACCTTTTCCAATATGCTGATGACATCGCTTTCCTTGCCTTAGATCTCACTCTCGCCCTTTCCAACCGTCTCCTCCAAGAACACCTTGACCTCTTTGCCACTTGGTGCAAGCAGTGGCTCCTCTCTATAAATCCTACCAAAACCCTGGCGATCATTGGAGGACGTACCACCTCTTCCTTCCGTCCCCTAGATTTCTATCTCACTCTCCATCACTGTCCCATCCGCCTCACGCCTACCTTAACGTACCTGGGATTCATTATTGATCACACCCTATCCTGGACTCCCCACCTTCGCACTATCCAAAAAAAAGCCCGCTTCCGCCTCCTCAAGCTCTTGGTTGGCTGAATCTGGGGCTTGAACCCTTTCACAGTCCTATATATCTACAAATTCCTCACCAGTCCTATCCTATGTGTAGCCCATCAAGCCTGGATCTTCGCCCCCCCCTCCCTCCTCCTACAAATCCCAGGAGATACTGAAGCGCATTGCCCTCCACCTCGCCTCCCGTATAGCCCTTTATCCCCCCTCCTCCATGCAGATCCTTTACAATCTCGTTGCTTTCCCCCGTCTTGTCCTCTTTATCGAACATCTCCGGCTCCTATACCTATTCCGCAAATTGGACCCACCTAATCCTCTAGTCCATCTCCTCCTCTCAGCAGCCGATCCACTGCCGTGCCTCCATTACTGTATCCCCCTGCTCTACACCTGTCCATTCTCTGGATCCTTTCCCGTGGCAACTTTCGTATGCTCCTCCTCCCAGATGATGCCCTCTGACCTGTCATCTACCGTTCCTACCAGCTGTGATCCTTCCCCTTGCTCCTTCCTCCCACCTCTCCCTGAGGGCCCCAACTATCCTTCCCTTTCTCCCCTCCTGTCCCTTCTCACCTTATTTCACCCTGCTGTCGTTCCAGCTCCTCTCCTCCATTCCCTACTTCCCCCTGGCATCCTGGATCCTCCCCCCAATCCCTCTATCACTGGCTCTGTCGCTTCCCATCTCTCACTCCTCAACTCATCCCACTGTCCCCTCGTATCATCTTTCTTAATGTGAGTCCTCCGCCATCTGTGGAACCTTTTCATGTGCTGTTTTTTATTTTATTTTTTATTTATTTATTTATTTTTTAGCGTACGGTGCATGTCTAACCCATCGCCGACATCTCAACTTTCGTGTTTGTGCTTTGCCCCATTTTATTTAACAATGTTGAACGGCCAACCCAATTTGTAACCAAAGGGTGGAGCAACCTCATTGGTAGCATCAAAAGCAGAAGTTGGTAATGACTACCGATCGACACGAAGCCAGAGATGCAAAGCGCGCAACCATCAGCCGACGACGAAAATTCTCATACGTACACTCAGACTGCCATACTAGAAGATGCTCATACATGCACATACAAAATAAAGCAAGTACACATTCTCACAGTGACAGTGGCGTCACAGAGAAAACGCTCATATTGCCACATTTATAGACACAATGACAAATTATTAGCACAATAAAATCCCAGCAATATTAACACACTATTACAGAAATTAACATTTAAAAACATGAAATGCCTCCGAACGAAAGGGGTTCTTGTTTTGCAAAAAAGCCCGAGTGAGCTTAGATATATTACAAAGTTAAAAAACTAGGGAAGACAGCAAACAGCCGTCTTTCAACTGTTGACTCCTCTGAGGAGAAGAATTGAAATATAATTAATACTAATTACAGGGACCGACCCAAAAAGGATTAGGACTCTTTTCTAATAGGTCTAATTAAACGTCCTAATGATTAAATTCATCAGCCAAAAGGTTCAAAACAGTTCCCGTCTAAGTTTAAATATTACCTTGTAATGGATACCAGCCTGATATTTATCTCAGAGCTTGTGTGAGGTTGCATGCAGTTTGTAACGACTTTTTTTTTAACAAAGGATGGTCAACATACTGGCATGAGCGAAAGACATGACAGTCAACACAAAATTTCGGAAGATATTTTAATGAAGCTGAATGAAAATGATGAATCTTACCACCGAAGAAATTACTACGCCAATCGCCGAGAGCCGCGGCGGAGCGACCGAGCGCATTGACGCGCTATGCTGCGATGTGCGAGGCCGTTCCCCGTCGGGGGTTCGAATCCCCACTCGGGCATGGATGTTTGTGCCGTCTTTAGTATAGTTCATAAGTAGTTTGTACGTTTAGGGACTGATGACCCCGTAGTTAAGTCCCATAAGCTTAACAAACGTTTGAACATTTTTGAACAAACGCCTAGAGGTCAGAATCTTAATATTTTTGGGACTGCTAGACGGAAAATCATGGATACTGATTTGAAAGGCTCAGGTACACGTGTGTGCAAGTGTGAAAATCTTCATAACAAGCTAAAGTTATCGACTTCGAACTGGTTTGATGCAGCACTCCACCCTACTCTATCCCGAGCAAGCGTCTTTATCTCCTCGTAAGAACGGTAACCCACATCCATTTGAATCTGCTTATTGTATTCATCTCTTGGTCTCTCTTGGTCACCCCCCCCCCCCCCCCCACCCATACACACACACTTCCCTCCAATGATAAATTTATGATTTCTTGTTGTCTAAGGATATGTTTTACCAATTGAGTCATTCTTTTAGTCAAGGTATGCCAAAATTTCCTTTTCTCCCCAATTATGTTCAGTATGGTACCTCTTCATTAGTTACGATATCTACCTACCTCCGATGTATATCCCTAGTAATATGATTAATCTTCGAAAATAATTCCATAATGTGTTTTGTGTTCCTACTTTAGAAACCAGAAAAGCTACAGTGTACACATGTCGTGATGGAGTAGCAAGAAAGAGGTGCCATTGAGGTTTGTGATATGTTGTGTATTAGGAGCAACATAATCCTCAAGTAAAACGTGATTGCCGCGCAGTGCGGTCTGGGAAGCCACGTTACGGATCGCGCGACCGCTTGCGTCGGAGGTTAAAGTCCTCCATCAGTCATGTGTGTGTGTGTGTTGTCCATAGCATAAGTTAGTGTAAGTAGTTTTTAAATCTAGGGACGAATAACTTCAGCAATTTGGTCCCTCAGTTTTCCAAACATTTGAACAATGTTTAGAAACTTGAAACCACAAATTGTTCATATTTTTTATGTTCCTTACAATTATGAAACGTTTTAATGATGTAAATGTCCCTTTTCCTACTAGAGGTAATAATGTTTACCCTGTGTCTATCTCGACAAGTTTTATCCCCATTATAAATACGGAAGCAGGGTCATCACTGCTTAAACAAATCAACATTCATTCATAATTAAAACAGTAGTAAAGAAAACAGTTTGAAGTTCATAGACTGGTACCCTAAACTTTTCAAACATATTTTTCCGAGAGTTGGTAATTCAAAAATAAATGCTTTCAAGCACCTGCCTTCTACAACGTGTATATGTTACTGCTTGACATTTATAGTGAATTTCACAAGGTGCACAAAGGAGGCGAAGCTAACACGCCTCTTGCAATATTGTGAAATGGTATGTTTGCCACTGAAAATAACAATCTTAAAAATATTTAAAAAACAATAAATTATGTTTCTGGTACATGCAACGTGTCTTATAACAATATTTTATAACGGTGTATAGCTGTTATTACTCAGACTAGAAGCGATAGTATGTAAGAACTAAGAAACTTTGCAGAGACTGAGTGGTGAAGAATAAATAATTTCTGAAATTTAAAAAGTCTCATAGACCTATACTTTTTGTGTACAAAGGCAACAAATTCTTGTAAATAACAGTGAAAAAATTGCTTGTTTACTAACCATAATATTTTACTTGCACAGTATAATGTCAGAAAGGAAGAAGGAGGAAAGGTATGACTTTTGGAGCACTTGAGCGTTTCAAAAACACAACGGTGACAAGAGGAAATGTCACCCGATGAAAGATTCGTACCCGTGTTCCCCATTTCGGGCCAGCGGTCACCTTAACCACGTGGCTGCTCGCGCTCGTCTCCCTACCGTCTGATTCCCACAAATCGCACATGCACTCCCACTCCCGACATTTCAGATCCTTGCACGAGGTCAAAAGTTATTACCGCATCTGCGGTGAAGGAATGAACCATACGCTGTCGTCGTGAATAATTGTCCTACTATATTACTCATTTGACACTAAGAAGGAAAAGACTGCACCAACATTGAAAAAAAAAAGAACAGAAACTATAGTGGAATATTGTTATTTTGGTACGAAGAATAAGTTTGGAAATGCTAGTTTCCTTATCCGAAGTTTCGTTTGGTTGCAATGAAATAGTGTTTGATTAATCGAAGTACGTTCATGAAGAATTTTGTCCTATTTCGTCTCACCTGTTCAATAAATTTTGGTAGTCAGATTTTCAAATGAGACAGGAGTATGTCCTATGCATTAACGTTTTACGTTATAACCTTCATGGAGTGAAATTAAATGAACTAAAAAATTATACCACAGTAAAAATACAATATAGAAGATCGATAATGCAATCTTCGATGCCCTTGAATAACATACAAGTGCATTACGTGAACTATCACTTTGGTTTACAATGGTTTCGTACCCATTCATCTGACCAGAAGGTCTGTTTTTTCGAGGCTACGCACTTACATATAATTTGAGCTAAATTTATTACCGAGTCACTGGGGCGCTACTGAAAAATGGATGGCCTGACAGCTACTGGCATTCAGCCAGTGAATACTCGCTAACAGAGAGTGAAAAATTTGACACTTCTCCCATTATTTTTCCTTTGTCGCTGTTCATATTTCTCTTTATGATTATCAAACATTGATGGAAGGCTTCCAATGACTGCATTCACTATATTAGACTTTTTAGTTTAGAATACAACAACTGTCAATATAGGTGACAAATTAAACGGTGATATTTCTGGTTGATCAATTTTACGAAGTCATCCATCAACTGAAATGTATTTTTCTTTGACAGTTTTGCTTATACCATACGCTACAACCAGGGCGACGTCCAGGTGATCTATTTTTAAGTGCAGTTACACGTCACTAACTTGAGTACTGATACTTGGGAAGCACCGCTGACACAGCTACTGATATGTAGGCTGCTACGCAGAAGAGCCGAAGAAATTGGTACAGGCATGCAAATGCGAGGACAGGGTTGTGTAAACTCTCAGAGGACGACGCTGCGGTTGGAAAAGACTACATAAAAGAACATGAGTCTGGCACAGACGTTATATCGATTACTTCTGCTACGATGGCAGGTTAACGATCTAAGTCTGAAAGTAAAAATATAGAAAGGACAGTTTACAACTCACCGCAAAGACGTGGCGACGAGCTGCGACAGGCACATACAAAAGACACACACATACAACACTTTCAGCCTTCGTCCATGGCCTTCCTCAGAAAATAGAACACTCACGCAATCACACAGGCACACAACACAGTCATACAACCATCACCTCCGGCTGCCGCACTTCGTATCATGCTCTCCGGCGAATCGGGGCCGGGAGGTGGGGAGGGGACGTGATTGCGTGAGAGTTCTATTTTCTGAAGAGGGCCATTGCCGATAGCTGAAAGTGTTGTATGTGTGTGTCTTTTGTATGTGTCTGTCGCATCTCGTCCCACGTCTTTGCGGTGAGTTGTAAACTGTCCTTACTGTATTATTAATTCTAACCTGGACTTTCCATTATTATATTAAGTCTGAAAGTAGTTTTATAGTCGGCGCACGAGAAATGGGAGCTAGCATCTCCGAGGTGAGGAGTTTTGCCGTACGATCATTTCATGAGTGAACCGTGAATATTGAGGAACCGGTTAAATAAACATCACATTTCCGACATTGCTGCGGCCGAAGAAGATACTGCAAACACGGGACCAACGATGACTAAGGAGAATCGTTCAACGTACAAGAAGTGCAATCCTTCCGTAAACTGCTGCGGATTTCAGTGTATCAGTAAGTGTCAGCATGCGAACCATTGAACTGAACGTCATCGATATGGGCTTTCGGAGCCGAAGGCCAAGTCGTGTAACCTTGATGACTGCAGGACACAAGGCTCTACGCCTCGCGTGAGCCCCAGACGGACATTTGTCTTTTCATAAGTGGAAACGTACTGCCTGTTCTGACGAGTCTCGTTTCCAATTTTATCGAGCGGATGGTCACCTAAAGGTGTGGACACAAGCTCATGAATGGACCCTGCATGTCAACAGGTAACTGCTCAAAAGTTGGTGGAGGCTCTGCAATGGTGTGGGGCACGTGGAACTGGAGTGATATGGGACTCCTGATACGTCTAGATACGACTATGACAGGAGACACGTACGTATGTATCCTGGCTGATCAACTGCATCCATTCATATCCATCGTGCATTCCGATGGATTTGGACAATTCCAGCAGAACAATACGACATCCCACACGTCGAGAGCCCCAATAGTTTGACTTCCCGAACACTCTTCCGTGATTAACCCCCTCTGCTGGCCACCTAACTGCCCAGACATGAACATTATTGAGCATATCTTGAATGTCTTGCAACGTGTTGCTCAGAAGACATCTCCACTCCATCGCACTCTTAAGGATTTGTGGACAGTCCTGTAGGATGCATGACGACGGTTCCCTCACGCACTACTTTCGACATTAGTCGAGTCCACGCCACATCGTGTTGCCGCACTTCAGCATGCTCGCGGGGGCCGTACACGATTTTCTTTGACTCCTCGGTGTATTTTTGCTTTTATTTCTCATAATATTTTAATTATAAGTAAATATATTTCCATGGGTGATTACATATGGTCCAACTCATTAGTAAACTAACGTAAACTAAAATACGTCCAACATGCTCCGTAAGGCCCAACAGGTACCGACTGGCCACCGTGTCATGCTCTGGGCGACGGCGTCACCGAATGCGGTATGGGCTCTGAGGATATCATTGCCCTACACTCACGGCCGTTGTGTGGTTTCTTGGTCGGAGCCGTAACTTCTCAAACAAGCATCTCTTCAGTTGACCTCACGAGGTCTGAGTGAGCCCCTTTCGACTATAGAGCTCTGCACTCCCGGTTGGTTACCCATCCAATTGCTAGCCAAGGAAGGCAGTGTTTCACTTTACTGGTATTACAGGAACCATTGTACATGGGTGAATTATAAGGGGAAGATTGTTTGTATAAGCCAACTGTTGAATCACAGCCTATTGTTGAAGTTAATGTTAACACTTAAGTTGTAGCGGCAGCTTGCGTAACACACCTGCTAACGTACGGTATGTTTACAATACTTGTAATCTTGTTACGTAAAACTGGAAGTTACGTACAATTGTATTACTATTTTTATGACTTATTCATTTCTAGTGAAGATACACTGATGGTGGCTAGGAATCTAACTGAAATCGATCTGCAATTAAGTTTTTCGCTGTGTTTCTCTCATCAATTATATTAACAGTCGCTGCGCACAGACACAGACACTAAAATAATATAAATGTTGCTGTCGAGTTTCCGAATGGTGTAGGATATTTGTAGGTGTTTATTGCGTTTGAGAAGATGTGGGAACTGAATGACTTGCGAAAGGATTCCTGGGATTTTGAGAAGAGGCAATAAATAATAATAAATCATACCTCAATATAAATAAGTAATGGACTAACGCTATGAAAAATAATTCCAACGGCAAGGCCTGAACCATTAGCCCCAAGCACTAATATCGCGCTCGTAGGTACGAAGTCACTCTGGTGTGAATTCTTGATTTGGATTGATATGATCAGGTACGACAGACTGACAAGCTTATCCGCTGCACGTGTGGCGAAGTACGTCATCTGGTGACGTTACATATTCAACAATTTTCATCTACTTTTGAGACAATTATAGACATTTGCGGCCCTTTGTGTAAAATACGAAATTACCTGTCTCAGTGTCATCTACGTCACGTAGGACGTTTTTAATTCAGTGTAAAAATCACCCTGTATTGCACGAAAGTGTACAATTATTATTTTGTAGTTATCCTTCCATGTATGAGAGAGATTTTAAACTTGCTGCTTGTAGGAATGTATAGAGAATAACAGTGGGTGTGTTCCGGGTAATTAGCCCTATATCAACTGAGTTATAATGGTAAAGCCTACATCACATCTCCATCGCCTTATATTTTAATGAAATGGAGGTGAAATAAGAAAAAAATATGATTCTATATAATTTTAATTACACATCAGCTTTGGTTCATAGGATATAATAATCAGCAAAAAAGTCCATAGGTTTATTTTTTCTTTCAAGACACTATAATATTTTCGGAATAACTGTTAATGGAATGTAGTAAATTCTGCTCCTATGTCTCTCATAGTGATAAGAGCGTCACAGAAACTAAGGTACTGCACCCATAAATTTGATGTGCAGAGACTCCAGTCCTGCTGGAACAATAGAAGCTGACTTGACAGTTCATTCATCAATGAACTGCAGCGCTGCTATAAATCATTCACATGTATACTATACACAAAGAGATATTACACAACGTCATTGTTTGCATGTCGAATACATGACAGGATCCAGAGTCCATTTTTATCGTATGGTTTTACAAGTACACAACGGTATATACAATTAAATGGAAATATCCAAATTTGACAAGCAGTTCAGACCACTGAATTCACTTGATGTAAACCCTGCAAACCACCGCTAAATGCTCGCAGCGGACACTGATTGACGATGTTCTATGGTTTGCTCCTCCGCTCCGCAGTCACAGACAGAAGATGAAAAGTAGCCCCACATCTTCATGGTGTACGAACACCTCCCTTGACCCGCCCTGATGTGGTTCAGTTTCGACCAGGTTTGGTGTGGTTGGAATCACCTTGTTTGATGGGTAGCGAACCAGGTGGAAGTTGCTCGTCGAATGTCCATTACAGCGATCTTGCCACTTGGAGGTAACATCGAAGGAACTGGTACTTTCTGTGGCACAATAGGAAGGTTTCCGTGATTTGAGGTGACATGCTGGGGGTCCAGTAGAGCATTGTAAAAGGGAGAGCTTTTGTGAGCTTTGATGTTCTTGAGCAATTTTACCTTATCAAATGTAAATTAGTAGAGTGCTACAAGGAAATATATATTCTCGAGATTTTAATTTATATTGCTGCGTCCTCATACATGGTTGTGATGGACAGCGTCAGACCACCTCAGTAAATATATTAGGGAGGAGGAGCTGGGTTATACTATGTCGTCATCTGAGCTTCGATGTACGACACTACATGAATACCTCAGCCTATTCCACCAGAGTAATCAGCACTGTAACGCATTCCCCATCTCCTTCGCGATACGGCAATCACTGTCTGCTTCTGTGTCTACATTCAATTTCTTTGACGTCCAGCAGTTACCACTAAAACTGTAACGCATTTTCGAAAAATGTTTGTTAAGCTTATGGGACTTAAGTACGGGGTCATCAGTCCCTAAACTTACAAACTACTTATCAACTACCTTATACTAAGGACGGCACAAATATCCATGCCCGAGGGGGGATCCGAACCCCCGACCGTAGTGGCCGTGCAGACCGTGACTGGAGCACCTCAGTCCCCTCGGCCACCGCGGCCGGCGCATTTTCAACCACCTTCACCAAATGTCTGTCACTATCTGCTTCTATGCCTGCATTTAGATGCGTTGGGACACTATCAGTTAAATTATATGTAGAAGTGGATAATAATAGCGCACTGGGAGCAAAGGGTATCTTCTCAAATATTACATCCACAGTGTATTTCGACAGTTTCACTGTGTAAAATTTAGTTCTGACTTTGTGTTGTGGGCTGGTTTGTGCTGCCTGAGGTGATGGAGAAGATGGGCAGTGGTTCCTCAAGACATGTAACTTATCCTTTATTTACAAATATAACAACAGACCACGCTGGCCGACATTGATTATTTTTCCTCTACATAATATTCCAGTAGTCCGCCATGGCTGTGACACCAGGCACCAAAGCGCTGATTCGGACGTCCGGAGAATCACAGCAGACTAGCATCGTCGGCGTTACGAGGCACCAGCAACGTCCTAGTTACGCAATTACTTAATCTGTATGGTTGCGCCAACCCTCCTGGATTCTGCAACACAAGAACTTTACGCAGGTTCTTCTCGGCTACCATAAACTTTTGTTTTGCACTTCTTCATATGTTTCTACTTAATCTTTCCTCGAACTGTCTCTGCTACCACAACTGCAATATCCCTCGCTACAATGAGTGGACCTGTAGCACGCTGTTCGAAATCATTAGTGCACTGTCAGTGCATCTCAGTAGATTATAACTATAGAAATTGGCAACCTCTGCTGTAATTCTGTGACTCGAGGATGATGTATCCATCATCTGCTGCTGCAGTTCGGAATCTTCATCACACAACTAGATGAGGGACACAAACAACAGCGTCTTCGTTTGCAGCAAATCTTGGACATTATGGAATTCCACGCATCGTCCAGCTGGTAGCCGCTGTCAATGTCATAATTTTTAGCCGGTCGCGGTGGTCGAGGGGACTGAGGCGCTTCAGTCACGGTCTGCACGGCCACTACGGTCGGGGATTCGAATCCCCCCTCGGGCATGGATATTTCTGCCGTCCTTAGTTGTAGGTAGTTCATAAGTAGTTTGTAAGTTTAGGGACTGATGACCCCGTAGTTAAGTCCCTTAAGCTTAACAAACATTTGAACATTTTCATAATTCTTATATGACGAACGAAAATCCATTTCACTAAAGAACTGCGAAGGATTCTTGATATCTTAAACGAAATTTTCAAACGACGAGGGAAAAGCTGGTAAATTTTGCGATGCATACTCTTTATGCACATTCTGATCAAATGTTCAAATATTTGTAAATTTATCGGACCAAACTGCGTGGTCGTCAGTCCGTAGCTTACAAAGTACTTAAACTAAGGGCCTCCCCCAGGGAGGACTCGAACCTCCGACGAGGAGAAACCGCGCGTTCCGCAGCGATGCGCCTTAGACCACTCGGCTACTCCACCGCGGCTGCACATTCTGGATCTTGCTTTTAACTGAAAATGCTCTGTTAAACTACCGAATAGATGTCTTTAGCCCTTCAGTGTACAAATCAGTTTTGGCGGGCTTACGCTGAACTGAACACTCGAAACAGCGGTTACTCTTCCGTCAAACTGTAACATCCAGAAAAGAGAGACAATCATTTTTATCTCTAAGTCGTTCCTAAACAGAATATTTTTATAAATGGAGTCGAAGTGATGTAAAATATTCATTAAGGTACGTATCTTCTCCGATAGACAACTCTTTGAAAATACCGCCCAAGTCTCTCCAAAACACAGATGGTTTAAGGGTCGCTTATTCAAGTGATTTCTCCTTAAAATCCTCCATGAAATCACTTGGGACGATATGGGGCTACCAATAACGACGCCGAAATCTGTCCAAAATGTTCCTCGTTCAACAAAAAATAGTAGAGGAGGGAGCATTGGAAGTCACCTTAAACTTGCTGACAATAAGTGTTGTAAAAAGAGAGACTACACAAAAACTAACAAGAACTTCGGTGGTTCTAATTTGGAGACCTCCTGTTGATAAAACCGACCGAGTTCCGTACATGATGTGGGCATTTGCCCACCAGTGGTCGCAGATAAGAAGCAAGATATTTTGCAAAATCATATGTAGGGTCACTAAAGAAGGTCTTGGTGGTTCGCTGCCATGTGGCCTTAATCGCTTTATAGTCTCTAGAGGTAATGACGAAGAATTGAGGAGTGCAGATGTCTTGACTTGCACACTTACTGTCTCCGCGGTAATGGCCGCCTGGTCTAAGGCGTCAGGATACGGACTGGGCGGCCGCTCTCGCCGACGTTTGAGTCCTCCTTCGGGCATAGGTGTGTGTATTCTTCTAAGAGTAAGTTATTCTTAGTAGTTTGTAAGTCTAGGGACTGATGACGACAGCAGTTTCGTCCAATAGGTGTACAAACATTTGATATGAACACTTGCTGTAGGGTATTGATCAGTGTTCTTGTAAATAGAGTCGACTTGACGGTCATACATATTCTTCAAACATAAACTAAATTATATCCTTCAACACTCCTGTGTCTGGATGCTCTCGGAGGTTTCGGGGCGAATCTTGTTCTGCAGAGGTTTGTCATAACTAATCTTCTTATTCCGTACATGTGCACTGGGTGATTTATTCTTGTTCAAATGTTTGTATTGCTTATGGGACTTAACTACGGGGTCATCAGCCCCAAAACTTACAAACTACTTATGAACTAATACTAAGGACGGAACAAATAAGCCGGCCGCGAAGGCCGAGGGGACTGAGGCGCTTCAGTCACGGTCTGCACGACCACTATGGTCGCGGGTTCGAATCCCCCTCGGGCATGGATATTTGTGCCGTCCTTAGGATTAGTTAGTTCATAAGTAGTTTGTAAGTTTAGGGACTGATGACCCCGTAGTTAAGTCCCATAAGCTATACAAACATTTGAACATTTTTTTTAACAAATAACTATGCCCGAGGGGGGATTCGAATCCCCGACCCTAGTGGCCGTGCAGACCGTGACTGAAGCGCCTCAGTCCCCTCGGCCACCGCGGTCGGCTGATTTATTCTGCTGCAACTGGCGTTTTGTAAAGACGTACTATGACCGAGTGAAATTGCTGTGTTACATACAAAAACCACGAAATGTGGTGTACGTATTTCGTGTGGTGGAGTGAAATAACAATGCTTATAAATTTTAGCATCCAGGAAAAGTCCATATGTGCAGGTTCCAACACAACGGTACACGTCTGGGTTGGGAAGGGAAACCAGGAAGTGAGGCAGGAATTTTCCAAAGTCAGATGGAGGGTTTCTGTGATTGTGAATTTGTGAAAAGCTGATTGTCATCTTTGGCTAAAGCATTGTGTACGCTTACATTCCGAATATCCGCCATCGTACAACTGTTTGTCAATTTGTGTCATAAAATCTCGCACTAGTTGTCAACTGAGAGAACCGCGCAGATATATAGGGTCATGCCATTTTGGGGAACTATCTCATATAAACTTGCGCGGTTATTTAATAAGAAAGATATACAAATCACTTTTAGAACAGATAAAAAACTGGCGCAGATGGTGATACATAAGATTGACACAAGGGAGAATTGGATGGGGAAAGCGGCAGTGTATGAAATTAAATGTCAAGATTGTGAAATGAAGTATGTTCGACAAACGGGTACAAACTTTAAAGTAAGATTTAAAGAGCATAGCAATAGGGGGAATGGTACATCGGCGGTGGCAATGTACCTAAAGGCGGAAAAACCTTCATTGGGCAACATCAGCGATAGTATGAGAGTAGTTAATTTTGAGGATAAATTAGGACTGTTGCCATATCTTGTGGAAATTGAGATATTTTGGGCTCTTAAGGAGGGTTGTGACACCGTGTTGAGGGACTGATGACCCCGTAGTTAAGTTCCATAAGCTTAACAAACATTTGAACACCGTGTTGAATGTAAAGACAGCATCGTCTGAAGAGCATTTTTCGTCCCATTTTAGTAATATCATTTCGAAATAATGACTTATTCGTTTGATTATCATCACATTGGTACCTTTTGGATTTGTGTTCTGGTACTCTACCACTGTGCTACGGAGCCGAATCATTGGTACCTATTTTCTAATTTACGCAGTTTATTTAAACCTCGCCTTACCTAGACGCTATCTTTGATCCCTTCAGAACATCATCGTTATAGCCCTGACTGTTCTCTGTTCCTTATATCTTTGTCATGTAAGAGCAGTTGTCATGCTGCTTACGACCGAACAACATTGTGGTTACGACCCTCACAAATGTATTCTAAATGAATTTTTATGATGGGCATGCACGAAACTTATGTACGTTTTGTAGTTTGACGTTGATCATTGGCAGAATGGGTATTTAATTTAATTGATAAGGTGGGTATTGTAATTTCTGTTCTTCAAGAATAGTTTATTTCCAACTTCTACTTCACAAAACAGTATACCATGATAGTGAGGGAAGTACAAGAGTTCGTCCACGATGGTTGCGGCTTGGTGGCAGCGGTGTCTTCCGGTAGACGTCTTCTTGCTGGCTCTTTCCGTACGTGCTGCTTATGGTTGTGTTCGGCTGTGGTAGAACTGACTCATGACGGATTTTTTTTCCTTTATTGAATTTTAATGCCCTAATACAGGCAGGCTGGCAGCAGCCGATGATGCTGCTCTACAGCCGAGCGAATGGTAAACAATGGACAAAACAGTATATAAAATTAAAGGTGATAAAAAGGCGCTTTTACAATTACAAGATGAAAATTTGGGAGAATGTTAAAAGACAATATGACAGCGGACAGAACATATATGGTTGTTAAAACAAGACATTGCCACGGCGGCTAAAAAACACTCACTGCATACGACGAGACATAACAAGACGGCGACATTGAGGTAAAACACACTGAACACTGGTGTACGCAACGTTAAAAAACACTGGGCGACGAAACACTATACACACGAAGCACTGAACACTTAAAAACACAGCACTGTACTGGCCCTGCAGGGGAAGGGGAGGGAGGATGGAGAAGGCGCGGGGGAAGGGGGAGGAGGTGGGGGAAGGGAGGGTGTGAGAAACCGGAAGGAGCTCCTGGGGAGGTGGAGAAAGGAGGGGGTGAGCCAAGCGGGGGATAGGAGTGGGAGGGGAGGGGGAGGGAGGAGGCGGCGGCAATCCACAGAGAGGGGTCAAAGTTGGAAGGAGGGATAGATGTCGGGACGGTTTTGGAGAACGTCGTCAGGGAGAGGTAGGTGGTGGAAGCCACCCTCGGAGAGGACGTAGAGGGTGTGGAGGTGAAGGGAGGGAGGGAGGGATGTGGCGGTAAAGGCGTGGCAGGGGCCCGGGATCCAGGAGGAGAGGAGATACCACTGGGTTATGGGACTCTATCTGTCGGTGGATGTACTTGACGCGGATGTGTTGAAGGAATTTGACCAGGTGTGGGAATGGGATGAGGTCGTAGAGGATCCGCGTGGGGGAGGGGAGGCGGATGCGGTAGGCGAGGCGAAGGGCGTGGCGGTCGAGGATTTTGAGTGATTCATATTAGGAGGGGGAGCGGATATCCAGGCGGGATGGAAGCAGCAAAGGACGGGACGCATGAGGGAACGGTAGGTATACAGGATGGTGTAAGGATTTAGTCCCCATGTCCGGCCGGAGAGGCATTTTATGAGGTTTAGGCGGGAGAGGGCTTTTTGTCTGACGGTCATGACGGCTTAGGGCTGCCCCTTTAAAGAGAACAGCGCCAATAGGCTGTCTCGGCGGAGTGCTACAGGTTGTTGTTTCTTCCCGCGGCATCTAGGGAAAATACTGCGTAATTAGATCTACAAGTTTCTTACTGCGAGGTGCAGGCTATGTTGTACGCCCAGCTATCCTGTATTGCGGGTTGCCGTACTGCCAGTTTGCAGGCGTTCCGTGTTAAGACAGTAAGTGGGTGTCTTTGGTGCATTTTCAGTTCGTATTTTTTCCGTTTTTTAAAACACTGTATTTATAATTGATTTATGTGATTCCTTGTTCTTAGCCTTTGAAAATGGGACAGTGTGGTCCCGAAACATGCCGTGACGACTAAAATGTTATCATATTTACAACTGGTGCGAGATTTTATGATACAAAATGGTATTCACTTAGTATATTGTATAATTGCTGTCAATATTTCTGATACTACTTTATGATATTGAAACAACAGAAAACTGTATAAATGGCACGTATCGCAGCCTGCTGCTTCTATTCTGTCTTACATTTCGTATATGCATAACAAGCACAAGTGTCCTTCGCTTTATCATCGACGCATTCATTAGGCTGTGGTGTGCTTGCCATCCTCAGGACATAAACTATGAGATCAAAAGTATCCGGACACACCCAAAACATACGTTTTTCATATTAGGTGCATTGTGCTGACACTTACTGCCAGGTACTCCATATCAGCGACCTCAGTGGTCATTAGACATCGTGAGAGAGCAGAATGGGGCGCTCTGCGAAACCCACAGTCTTTCAACGTGGTCAGGCGATCTGGTGTCACTTGTGTCAGAAGTATGACGCGTGACTTCCACACTCATAAACATACACGTGTTGAGTGCATAGATATTATCACAATAGGGAAGACATAATCGTATCGTCCACAATTTTTTATTATTCATATAAAAGGGAAGAGCCCGCCACTCTGCAACACACCAAAACCTAAAGCCTAAAATCATTAGCCTGAGTTCAGACACAGCATAAAAGATTAAAACTTTAATTACACTCGCCTCACCATTAGCTAAAATAGAGGGCAGATACCCCCACAAAAGTTGCTTCTGACGTTTAAACACGATATGAAATGCACTCAGAAAAATGTTGCGTGCAGTTATTTGAACGCCAGAGGCGTCACAGAAGGAATGATCCTCTAGACGAAGTAAGGAACTATAGGGACAGTGCCTTATTCACAGGCGTGTATGGGTTGCTTGAGCGACCAGCAGTAAGATCGCTACGGAAGTTACTTTTACGAACCTCAACTTATTGTCCGTCACTGCCAACCATTCCTGCCGGCCGCGGTGGCCGAGGGGACTGAGGTGCTTCAGTCACGGTCTGCACAGCCATTACGGTCGGGGGTTCGAATCCCCCCTCGGGCAGGGATATTTGTGCCGTCATTATTAGTTAGTCCATAGGTAGTTTGTAAGTTTAGGGACTGATGACGTCGCAGTTAAGTCCCATAAGCTATACAAACATTTGAACATTTTGAACAACCATTCCTCCTCCGACAATTGCATGGAACTATGCTGCAAAACAGAGCAAAACCAAATCGCCACATGCCCTGACACCAATTTCCCTTTTGTTGGAGGACGTTCAATTCATCATGTATCCGCTGCTTAATGTTTTTAGGAAAGTATTGGGTCTGCAATGATTGTATTGCATTAAATGAATTGAAGCAGATGAGAAACTCTCAACACTCCGAATCTACTCCAGTTCCATCAACATCGTGTGATGCTATGCTGAGAAACAGGTCTATTCGTGAGGAAGGCGTGTCCTTATAACACGGTCGGAGAACGTTACGGAACAGCCGAGAGGATCCCTCAGTCTGGATCCATCAGAAAACACCACTATAAAGCTTTTTGTCCATATAAAACTGTAAAAAACACAGACTAAAACGTAAAATCTTAGGTGGAATGTTTCTTGAAATTTGTCACGTCTGAAATTATCTGGGCTTCTGGAGGAGCCAAGGTGAAATGCTGCTCCTACTTCGATGTAAAACATTAAAACTAGTCATACTCATATTTTAAGGCAATCCTTTGTGCGGCTCCCATACTGTATTGTCATTTGTCACTGATTACGAAAAGGCCTCTGCATTGGATACTGAGAAGCGGTATGATAGGCAGCTTTGTACGGTATTAACGGCTTTTTGCATGTCTGTGGCACGACAACTTGTCTGATAGCCGGCCGCGGTGGCCGAGGAGAATGAGGCGCTCCAGTCACGTTCTGCACGGCCACTACGGCCGGGGGTTCGAATCCCCCCTCGGGCATGGATATTTGTGCCGTCCTTAGTCTTAGTTAGTTCATAAGTAGTTTGTAAGTTTAGGGACTGATAACCCCGTAGTTAAGTCCCATAGACTTTACAACATTTTTGTCGTCTGATATGCGATGGTGACTATGTAGCCTCAGCAAAGAGATTCAGTATGTGGCTTGATATAAATGGCATATGTTCAAATGTGTGTAATTCTTTTGAGACGAAACTACGTTGGTCATCAGTTCCTAGACTTAAAAACAACTTAAACTTAGTTAAACTAACCTAAGGACAACACACATATCCATGCCCGAGGGAGGATTCGAACCCCCGGCGCGGAAGGCCGCACGATCCATAACGTGGCGCACCAGACCGCTCGGCTACTCCCGCGCGGCGATCTGAATGCCTCAGTAGCTAACCCTTCATAGTGGACTTCATCATCCTTAAATAATTGGTTGTTGCTGACTCATACACTGAGCACCAGTAGTGAAATAGAGTTGTCGCGAAGTGTCTATAAAAGCGCAACAGACAAGTCCTGTTGTTTCTCACGAATTGCGGTAAGTCATTTTCAAATTCTCCTTAAGGCACTGTGAGAAATCTCACCATGTCTTTAAAATTCAGTACAGCGTCTCTCATCTTTAGTTCAGGTATCGATAAAACAGAACGGGACCAGTAGAAAGGCTTACTCAAAACTTCTCGGTCAAAAATTTAAAACCACTCTTCTCTCTCACCGCCCCCCTCCCCCGACCAGTGATTGATCCAACAAAGGGTTGGTTATGATACACAAACAAAGAAATGGACAGGAAATTAGACTACTGACGAAATACCATTAACTGCTATGACAAAGAGAACAGGAAGCTTAGGCTCGTACATTCCAACGAAAGAAAGCCTGCGTTGACATCCATTCGGGCTATTTAATTTGAAGATAAAGTAGTTTCATTTTACTACCTCCCCATAAACTCTTTTATGTTGTGCCCTCTAGACTTCACTCAAGTTTTAGTTCTTCTTAGGAGATGTTCACCATATTCCTACGTGACACAAAGCCGTTACTATAGGTCAAAAAGTATTATGTAACAGTCGCTATATCGTGTTCATCAAGGAATTTCACTTTCTCAGAATAAGCTACTTTCTGGGAGCTTTACATTGTAATTAATAATTTCCAGTTATGCAAACGTATACTAGCGACAAAATACAATACCTGCACTACGCGATAGAATTGGTGATGCTACTTATGAAGAACAGTTGCCACTAAGCTTAATTTAGAAGTAGATATCCTCCCAGTCGTAAAGCAGCTTAAATCACTTAGCAAAAGCGAGTCATCCGGGCCAAATTGTATACCAATTAGATTCCTTTCATAGTATGCTGATGCAATAGCTCCATATCCAGCTATCATATACAACCGCTCACTCAGCGAAACATCCATACCCAACGACTGGAAAGTTGCACAGCTCACTCCAATATTCAAGAAAGGCAGTGGGAGTGATCCGCAGAATTACAGGCGTATTTCAATGACGTCGGTCTGCAGCAGGATTTTAAAACATATACTTTCCTCAAAAATTGTGAACTACGTCGAAGAGAACGACCTATTGACTCATTATCAACACGGATTCAGAAGTATCGCTCTTACGAAACACATCTTGCCCTTTATTCACATGAAGTGATAAGTGCCATCGACAAGTGATCTCAAATCGATTCCATATTTCTGGACTTCCTGAACGCATTTGACGCTGTACCTCACAAGCGGCTTCTAATGAAATTGCGTGCTTATGGGATATCTCCCCAATTGTGCGACTGGGTTCCCGATTTCCTATCAGAAAGGAAAAAGTTCGTAATAATTGGCGGTAAGTCATCGAGTAAAACAGAAGTGATATCTGGCGTTCCCCAGGGAAGCGTTATAGGTCCCCTACTCTTCCTTGTGTTTATAAACGATTTAGGAGACAATCTGAATGGTCCCTTAGACTGTTCGCGGATGATGCTGTCGTTTATCGGTTAGTGAAGTCAACAGAGGATCAAAAGCAACTGCAAAGCGATTTAGACAACATTTCTACATGGTGCGAAAATTGGCACTTAATACTAAGTAATGAAAAGTGTGAAGTAATACACATGACCACTAAAAGAAATCCGCTGACCTTCAATTACACGATAAATCAGTCAAACCTGAAGGTCGAATATTCTACCAGATGCCTAGGAGTTACAATTACGAACAAGTTAGACTCGAGAGAGCCCACAGAAAATACTGTGGGGAAGGCGAACCAAAAGTTACGTTTCATTGGCAGAACGCTTCGAAGATGCAACAGCTCCACCAAAGAGACTGCCTACATCACACTTGTGCGTCCTCTCCTTGAGTACTGTTGCCCAGTGTTGGACCCTCACCAGGTGGGACTGACGGAAGACATTGAGAAGTTTCAGAGAAGGGCAGCTCGTTCTGTTTTTGTCGCGTTACAGGGGGGAAAATCATTAAAAGAACGACGTTATTCGTTGCGGCGAGTTAGATTTGCGAAATTTTAACCACTGACTTCCACTTCTGAATGTGAAAATATTTTGCTTGCACCCACCTACAAAGGGAGACATGACCATCCCAATAAAATGAGAGAAATCAGATCGGAAACGGAACGATTTAGGTGCTATTACAGAATGGAACGGTAGAGAAAGCTTATGAAAGTGGTTAATAAACCAGGCACTTAAATGTGATTTGTAGAATATCTATGTAGATGTAGATGTCGCGTGTGAAGGTTATCACTAAACACTTGAGCTAGTCCACTGATTGCAGCGGGACCACGCTCCCTTCTGGAAGATCCCTGCCAATGTTCATATAGGCACACTTGGTCTGATTCATACGGCTGCCCGCAGTAAATCCATACTTGGTAATCCATTCCAGTGCTACCCGCACTTCGTCTCCTGATTGAGCCAAGAACATTAGGTCAACGGCATATACGCGACAGATAAAGGACCAGTCCCTCATCGTTATCACAGGTAGTCGACATCGCAATCTATGTAGCAATGGCTCAAGTGCAGTGGCAAAGCCGAGCGGGAGTATCCGAGCTGTCAGGAGCGCCACGTTACGGATAGCGCGGCCTCCCGCATCGGAGGTTCGAATCCTCCCTCGGGCATGGATGTTTAAGATGCCTTTAGTATAAGATACTTCAAGAATAGTTTGTAAAGTTTAGGGACTGATGACCCCACAGTTAAGTCCCATAAGCTTAATAAACATTTGACCATTTTTTGCAATGGCAAAAAGAATCATCGATAGCGGACTGCGTTGCCGTATAGTATCGTGCTAATGAAACACATTAAGTAGTGAGTGCTATCGACAAGGGATCTGAGATCGATACCATGCTTTTCTCACAAACAATTTCTAATCAGATTACGTGCTTCAGTTGTGCTGTTGAATTCATGATTTCAAATGTTCAAATGTTTGTAAATCTATAGCACTTAACTTTAAAAAAAATTCTAATCTTTGTATAGCTTATGGGACTTAACTACGGGGTCATCAGTCCCTAAACTTACAAACTACTTATGAACTAGCTAACACTAAGGACGGCACAAATATCCATGCCCGAGGGGGGATTCGAACCCCCGACCGTGTATACCGTGACTGGCGCGACTCAGTCCCCTCGGCCACCGCGGCCGGCGGACTTAACTTCTTTGGTTATTAGTCCCTAGGCTTACAAACTACTTAAACTAAGTTAAAGACACCTATAGGCAACGCACACACACACACACACACGCATGCACGCACGCGCGCACGCCGCTCGGCCACTCTACTGCGGCTCGTAATTTCCTGTCAGAAATTACACAGTACGTAGTGATTTAACGAAAAGTCATCCAATAAAACTGAAGTGTTGCCTAGCGTTTCCCAGGGAAGTGTTATAGTTCTTTATAAATGATTTAGGTGACAATGTTAGATTGTTCGCCAATGATGCTGTCGTTTATCGCTTAGTAAAGTCACCAGAAAATCAAATGAATCTGCCTAATGATTAAGATATTCTCATGGTGCAAAAGCCGGCCGCGATGGCCGAGGAGACTGAGGCGCTCCAGTCACGGTCTGCACGGCCACTACGGTCGGGGTTTCGAATCCCCCCTCGGGCATGGATATTTGTGCCGTCCTTATTATTAGCTAGTTCATAAGTAGTTTGTAAATTTAGGGACTGATAACCCCGTAGTTAAGTCCCATAAGCTCTACAAACATTTGAACATTTTTTGAACATGGTGCAAAGATTTACAATTAGCCGTAATAATGAGAAGAGTGAGGTCATCCACATGAGCAATGAAACTGTTGTTTCTGAAATATAATTTCTTATAATCAAAACAATGAAGCCTAGAATTTAATATAAGTAGCAATGGCACTTCGAGTCCTCGCGATACCTGTACTAAGCAGGCAACCAAAGATAAGTTGAGCGTCGACGGTACGGGGCGGAGGCTAAGACAGCGTAGCTGACTGACTGGTGGCCATGAGACAGTGGGCCGTGCCCCAGGGGATAGCCACTCGGCCAGTCAGCTACGCTATCGCAGCCTGCGCCCCCGGAACTTTGAAGGGTTGTAGCTCCGAAACTAAGAGTGATAGGAATTAAATTGATTTGGAGGCAGCTGGTTTAAAAGAATCCAATACACGATAGAAAAAACTATTGTTCCATTTAAAAATTGTATCTTTGTGGTGTAACTCTTTGGAAAATGATACAATAACCTATGTTCATGGCTCCGCAGAAAGTGTAACATTTCTTGTGTTTACCTTCCGCATTAACATTTCCCGTCACCTATTATTTTATAAGTTACAGAGGCAAACACACTTAGTGAAACACCCTATATATACTTCGTGAATGAAAACTGTACAGTCGCCCATCTTGAAATAAAGTTTACTTTATTATGACACGTACCAAGACAGTTCGCTGAGGTTGCTGGCAGTAGAAAAGAAAAAGGGATATATACCAAATACAACTTCGGAACTCAATTCCTAATGTTTGTAAATCTATGGAACTCAAAATCTTGGTTATTAGTCCCTAGCTCATAAACTACTTAACATAAGGTAAACTAAATTAAGGACAACACAAGCATCCTTATCCCAAGGGGGAATCGAACCCCAGACGGCCGCACGCACCGCAACACGGCGCTCCAGTACGCGCGGTATCCGCCGCGGCACTCAATTCCTCTTGGGTATACTGTACACAAACAGAGACTATCACACAACACTTCGCGCCACGCCCCTTTATATTAGATCAAATTACTACTTGTTCCATAGATCATGATTAGGAGATCTCGTAATAGAGTGGAACGTGACACAATTTTTTTTTATTTTTCTATGTACTTTTTAAATTTTTTACACTAGATTTTTTTTTTGTTTTTTGTAAAATTTCTAACTTATATTAATCTTTTACTGAATTGGTGTTGTCATTCAGAAATTCTTCCAGTTTGTTTCTAAATGCTGGTTTACTATCTGTCAGACATCTGATGTTATTTTGTGAGCCGCGGTGGAGTAGCCGAGCGGTCTAAAGCGTCTCGCTGCGGGGCGCGCGGTTGCTCGCCTTGGAGGTTCGAGTCCTCCCTGGGGCATGGGTGTGTGTGTTTGTCAGGTTAGTTTACCTAGGTTTAAGAATTTTGTAAGCTACGGACTGCTGACCACGCAGTTTGGTCCGATATAATTACAAACATTTGAACATATGATTTATTTTGTGAGTGACCAAAGGCTTTTGTGCCAATATAATTCTCCTCCTTCTGTGCCAGAGTTAGATTTAACCTTGAATACTATAAATAATCCTTTCTCCCAGTTTTCTAGCCATGCACAGTGCTATTACTTTTGAATTGGGTTGGGTTATTACTAACAAATTTAATTGAAGCTACTGTGAAGATCCATAGAACATTAATTAAGAGTCAGCAAGATAATCATTGGTGTGTTCCAGAAATTACTGTAACTACACGCTTTTGTGCAGTTACTGCTTTCTTGCTCAATGGTGAATTACCCCAAAATAAGATGCCATAAGAAATCAGCGAATGAAAATAAGCATACTAAGTTAATTTACTGAGATGTTTGTCACCAAAATTTGTAACCCTAACAGCATATGTGGCTGAAATCAAACTTTTCAGTAAATCATCAATGCATTGCTTCCAATTTAATTGCTCTTCAATGAACACACCTAAAAACGTTGAATATTCTACCTGAGCTACAGATATCTGTTCACAGACTACATTCATTAACAGTATTGAACTGTATATACTGCGTTATATCAAAATTTAATAGGAGTCCATTTGCAGAGAACCACTTAATAATTTTCTGAAAGACATTATTTACAATTTCATCAGTTAAGTCTTGTTGTCGTATGTGATTACTATACTTGTTTCATCAGCAAAAAGAGCTAGCTTTGCATCATTGTGAGTATAATATGACAAATCACTAATATGAAGAAGAGCAAAAGATTCATAACCGAACCCTGTGAAACCCAATTCTCGAAAGCTTCCCAGTTTGAGGAATGTGCTGATCTTTCAGTTTACCTGAACCACTTATTTCAACTTTCTGCACTCATCCAGTTAAGTGTCAATGAAACCATATTTTGTGTACTCTGTCACTAATACCACAATGCATAAGCTTATCTGGAATAATTTCATGGTCTACACAACTTAAAGCCTTTAAGAGATTACAAAATATCCCAACGGGTGGTGTTCGGGTATTCAGAGCATTTAATATTTGATCAGTGAAAGCAAATATAGCAGCGTCCCATGGTCAACATGAAAACTTCTTTATGCTTTACACCACGAACGCATCATAATGTCCAAAGGAGCCTGCAGGCAGTGCCCTAAGTAAAGCCTAGGAGTTGTGACTTAGCTGCTTGACAGAGGCTTCTTGAGATGACACGTGGTAAATTGCTGAAATACACTGCCAGACCAGTGTGTTACAGACCGTGAATATTCGCAACAATCAGATGAAACAATGCCAAATATCCCCATAGGTAAAAGCAGGGGAAAGACTGTTATTTATGCTGAGTTCGAGGGCACGTGAGAAACGCTAAGAGCTGGGTAACTAGTGCAGCAGACAAGGAGGAACATACCCCTTTTCCATTACATGTAATGAGCTGTCCTTTCCGTGACTTGTGTGCTTAAAAAGTTAGTGAAGCATCACTAAAATTCATAAATAAATAAAAATGGATAAGATGTGAGCAATGGACAATGTCAGTAGACCATGACACATTTTTATGCTCGTAATACCTGATAAAGTTCCGTGAAACTTGAATGGGGAATAGATTTACGACGCATAGATACATTCTCAGTAAACAAAGAGAAATTCCTAATGCTCGATACACCCCGATTACAGTTTGCCACATCTTACATAAGTGTATGCGATATCATAGAGCTGGTATATTAGCAGATCTTCCCTAAATATTAAGTTTGTCCAGGTGAATGTGGCACGTTATCATAATATATTGTGGCGACTGGCTGCGTAAGGTGTTAGATTATAATGTGCGCAGAGAAAAGTTTATTTTGCTAATGATTATCTAACCTATCAGCCAACTATTGTTACTGAAGACACTGTTTGTCACTTTTCTGTTCCAGTATTTGTATTTTAATATTTAGTTTTATCGCATAGATGGTGTTGTGTCTTTCAGTCTTGATGCTTGAGACAGTATATGTATGTGATAACGTGAAAAGTAATGCGAAAATATGATTTTATGTAGCTTTGGGGGTGGCTCAAATTACACATTCTATCCATATTAATCTCAGGAAGTACATTTAACGGCACAGATAATCACCCCAAACAAACAAACAAGACAAACAGTCCAGCACCGTAGTTCATCGCCTTAGTGGCCAGGGCACGGTCATAAACGTCAGGAGCGTAGCTTAGCGGCACTTAAGGCGATTACGTCGGACAGGAACGAAGACATGCTGCAGGGGTTACAGGTGATAATACGCTCTGTCGTCTTGTTAACGGTCGCCCCTCTGACACAAGTGATTAACTAACTTTTCAATGTAGTGAATATTTCAAAGTTAAATTTTCTACATACTAATTCTTTACATTGTCAATAACACACATGAAATATTTGCAATGAACAAAATTCTCACAGAATTAATGCGATATTAACTAATGCAAATCTCTCTCTTTCTCTCACGCTTTCTGTTTCTATTTGTAATTCTTACTTTAAATTACGAAAATTAGAACAGCACACTTACATTACCACGCATGAGTTCCAGGCACAAACAGATTGATCAGGCAATGCACTAAGACAGAGATATTTTATGTGCAAGTTGTACAATTTCACAAACGTTAGCTTAAATGGTACCAATAAGTAAGGTGTAATATTAACAGTACACCTCATATTAAACTGAATCAACTTACAGATGAAACAAAGTAATGTGTATTTTACGTTTAATTCTACACAGTAAAATATTTGCAAATTACATTCTAATATTACTTTTGTTATTGTGAGAGCCACGAACTATAGCATTCACATTTTTCTTACCTTCCAGTTACAAATCATTATATAAATACGCTAACACGAAACTGAGGGTAGAGATTTTTAATATTAATCATGCAATAAGGCCAATGAAACGCACATGATTCGAAAGGTGGTTTGTCATAGATGTTGCGAACATAAAAATTATGTGTGCATGTAGCCGTTAAGAGTGGTGAAGAGAAAAGGAAAAGAGGAAATGTTAGGATAATACTCCAAATTCTCCATACGTTTTGCCACTATGCCATAACCATTGTAGGTGGCATGTTAGAACAGGTAGAATTAGCTCAGTCAGTCAGCGCTTGGAGTTCCAGACTTAAGGTCCTGTGTTCCATTCCCACGGCCACTATTTTTTTTAATTATTCGTAATTTTCAACTCTTAAATTTTATATACGGTTCTTAACTATAATTAAACAATTCAGTTTATAAACGCAGTATTTCAATAAATCTCAAGGACAAATTTTGAAAAAAATGGGATTCTATTAAGAAAACTAGTTTTCCCACATGGGCAAGTACATGTTGCAGCAAGTAGAGTTCGATCCTTTGATGGTTTGTAATTTATATTTGTGAACATAGAGAACAATGACATTAAGAAAATGATGAAAGGATGTTTACGAAAAATATTGTTTTTACTGAAGTTTTGAAATGCTAAATTGTGAGATAAAGCAATTAATTTCCTCATTTGCGTCTTTCATTCTCTCATGTTTCCTCTTTGCCCTTTCATTCACTTGTTCTCATAACATTCACATAAAACCTATAAATTTGCAGTGCTCAATAAATTCCAGTTACTTTTTTTTTTCATTCTCATGACTTTGCAAACACAACTAATCGAATTTTGACCATAGGCAATACTAGTAACAATGTATTTACATTCCTGACAGACATAAAAGCCAACTACAAATATATTATATTTTAGAGTTTTCTCTTTTTTATATATACACAACAAAATGAATCATTTTTTAAGTGGTAGTCACCCAAAGCTGCTGTATTCAGGTCATTTACAATTTACACATATACACTGCCACAATATTGTCGATGTCTTCTGTACATACATAATTTTGCAAATGTAAGATAATGTAATATATTTTATATGCTGCCGTACCGTTCATCTGATTACGCTGAAACATATTTATTCCACTTTTACAGCGGTTATAGACATGAATATATCACTGTACGACATATTTCATGAGATATGGCGTCATGAACCGTGAGAAGCGTGAAAAACTGCCGCATTATGGCATTAAAATGTATTAATTCTCCAATTCAGTCTATTGCTATTCCCAATCAAGATTTTGTTTGGCCGCGATGGAGTGGCCGAGCGTTGTAAGGCGCCTAGCTGCGGAGCGCGCCGCTGCTCGCCATAGGATGTTCGAGTCCTCCCTCGGCGCTGGTGTATTTGTTTTCCTTAGCATAAGTTAGTTTAAGTAGTTTGTGAGCCTAGAGACTGATGAACAGAGTAGTTAAGTCCCAGAGATTTACAAACATTGGAATATTTGATTTGGTTCCGTTTGCAATAACAGTAAATTAGATCACAGAGAGGGGAGGAGGAGATAGACAGAGAAAAGGCATATAATTGAAATGAAGGGAGGGAGGATATAGAAGTAAAGAGGAGAGGGAGACGGATATGGATAGAGCGTTGGATAGGCGATGTACGGGGAGTTCGCTGAACGTGATGGGCAGAAATAGGGGGAGAAGAAAGACATGGACAAAAGGAAGATAGAGGAGGAGATGACAAGTATAGGGGGAGGAGAGATGGGAGAGAGAGGGGAGAAGAAGGAGATTATTCCCAAACATATTAGCAATTGCGAAGCATTTTTGGGTTCGCCAGTACTCAACATAATTTAAAAAGGGTAGAAAAGTGTAACGTAATATTGGGTGCTATTTTGGTGATTGCAGTTTGACAAACTGCTAGGTAAATGACGAATGTCGTGATCCACTGTGGCGCCAAAACAGTTTGAACCTCTGATTAAAAGCATATCGGACCATATTCGGAACACAGTACAGCAGCATTACTCTTCGGTATGTATTTGACATGCTGTTGGTAGTTTTTCTGACGTAGCTACGAGGTTGACTAGCACCCTATTGCATCGCAGATGCACTGCATCAGGTCCAGGCCAAATCATACTGGTGGCCAAGGCATCAACGTCAGCCATCTATAACGCTCATCAAGCCATCGTGTAACGAATCTTGCCATCTAAAGTGCACAGTTGTTCTGTTGGGAAATACCACCATCGACAGGAAAGACATCAGTCAATGGTGAAATAGTCCAAAGCTGCCACGGTGTGTTCGGTTACAACCACAGGTCCGTTGGAAACTAAGGTGAGTGCCCAATACCGCCCTGCACTGGTAGCGGAGTGCTCGTTTCGAGCAGCCATTCATCTGACTGCACAGCTTAGGCCAACCCAACCATCGCCCTGGTGAAACAACAAACGTGATATCATCGTCCCAGGCAACACGTTTCCACTGATATATGCTCCAGCCTGAGCGATGTCCAGCAAGTGCAATCGCAGGTGTCAATATTGGTGGGTCAACACTGGAACATATATGATGCGTCTACGGTGTTGTGGGGCTTCCTGCTGGCCCTGGCACCCATAACAAACTGAGCCTTACCGGCTCACCTCGCCGAGCCCCATCCGTTCACACACAGGAGTTCTCCGAGAGTTTCAAACGCAAGACGGAAGGAAGTCCGACATTAGTTATCATCTTCATTTTATGTCGTGACAAGTTACAAGGTATAACGTAGTTTTGTGGCGATAACATTGAAATTGACTGCTCTCGTAATTTTGTCGCTATTCTTTAATAGCTGTGTTGCCCCTTGTACGAAAGCAACCATTACATTATTTCTGTTGTTCGAATCTATATGTTTCGCAACGAAGTCGCCAAAGAGCGAGCGGGGTGCACCCCTTTAAGGTGCTGACCATAATGAAATAACCATTTACGCAAAATGGGCGTGTTAGCCGGAAAGAAATTACAGTATGTTTTGCTACAGTTAGATCCGGCGTATAAAGTCTAGAGAACTAGTGTTGTTCGTGATGTCTACAGATGATAAATACAGATGAGTCCACCCAAGTTCATCTACCTGGTATTTAATCTTTAAAATAAAATGAATTATATAATAACTATGTATGACCTTTGAAGAAGTAATTTTTGGATTGTAATCAAATGTTCAAATGTTTGTAGAGCTTATGGGACTGAACTACGGGGTCATCAGTCCCTAAACTTACAAACTACTTATGAACTAGCTAATACTATGGACGGCACAAATATCCATGCCCAAGGGGGGATTCGAACCCCCGACCGTAGTGGCCGTGCAGACCGTGACTGATGTGCCTCAGTCCCCTCGGCCACCGCGGCCGGCTGGATTGTAATACTTAAGCCGAAAAACGAAATCACTGGAAACCACTTCAATCACATAGGTGTTTTTTTTTGTACTGTACTTACAGTACTCCTGTGAAGGTAGTACAGGTACCAAAAACGGTTCACGTAGAATACTTGAGTATAGAAGAAAACTTGTAATTATTCAACGCTATTTTAGTTTCACTCAGAGCATTACAAACAATCTAAAAATTCTTAACACATCTACAGACGCCATGACGCGATCATAGGGACGTAGGTAGGCGAGTTTATATTTTCAACAAGTATGGGGCCACGACGGCAGACTGTGTACTGTTAGTAACTTTCATTGAGCTGTGCTACATGTTGAACTGCTTTGGAAATACAAACACCAGATTTCCAGCAGCTAGTTAAAACGCTATAGAAATATCAGGACACTCAATCTTGTTGTTATGAGGATTAAACTACACTGGGGTTATTGAAACTGTAGTCAGTAGCTGTTTATTTGCCATTATGATGGGAGAATCTCCGTCAGCGATCTGGATAACGAATTCGTCACCAGCTAATAACTACAAAGGTATACTGGTATGTTATAACATTTCATTGCGGACAATTGAGCTTAGCTTTTAATTTTTAAAGAAGCAGCAGGTCAATCGTAAAAACTTTATTGTTTCATTCGGCGTAAGACTATATCAGACACTTTTATATTAGGCTTAAATAATTGTTTTTTTTGGTTATGTTTTGCTACGAATTAACGATGTTTTGGAGGTCTTGGCTAGGAATTTCTCATTTTATAACTGTCTATCATGAAACACTTGTGTGATGTCTTCAACAAAGCCTTATTTTCGATGTCGTGACTTTAAATAATCCACAGGAAGACATGAGAATAACTAAATCCTATCTAGAGAAATATCAAGTGAAAAAAACTCTAGTTGGCGACACGAACTCCCGTGGTGTTCAAGAGTTACGATTCCGTCTTGATACTCTGTATCTTGTGAAACAGTTGAGATATACCAAAGTTTCATGCAATTGCCAGCCATCTGGAACTTTCAATTAATGTCGAGCTATACTTGTTACCGTGGAACTGTCAGCCACTTACGTTGGAAGCTTCACAGGACTAGTAACCACATTAAGTAAGAAATTTAGCAAGTAAAATTTTAGTTTTTTTAAGAATTCAGTAAAAAGCAGATTTCGTATTGAAACTTTAGAAACACTGTTAAAAGCGTAGTTTTGTGAATGATACCGGTCAAATACAAATAATTAGTTTCGTATGATACACATGACGAAACTCCGGTACCGGTAAGTTTACTCTGCGAAATTATTGATGCTGGTAAAATGTGAGCTGTATCTACACATACCATTTTCAAACAACAAAATTTTAAGGCCCAAGGAAAATTTTTCACACTGAGCCTCACGGTAAATTTTTATCATCCAACTTTTTCAATCTCAAGACCCCATCTGTGGTGACGCTCGTGTTTCCGACTATAAATAATTATCGTAACTGAACTTTCTCACTGACATTGAAATACGAACATCCCTTCACATTTTACGCAGGCTTAGGACTGTGTATGCACGTAGTACATAGACATGATTCGATTTTTTGTTGTTTATTCATTTTATTTGTTTATTGTTGTTGTTCAAAGTTACATTACCAAATTGATAACCTTTTTTTCTTATTTTAGGAACCGTAATTTATTATTCAATTTTTTGTAAAAAGGGTAGAGATTTTAAATACCTTTTTAAATCTCCAGAGTCTTCATATGTTTGTATAATGTCTTTTAATCTATAGTCAATATCTATGTTTTTTTTGGGGGGGGGGAAGGTAGGCCAATGGAATCTTTTTTAATTTAAAAAATAGCATTTTCTGCCTCCCCTTCAGCTTTTGAATCAGGAAGTACACATTGGCGTTTTTCTGATTTATTGAGGAGTTCAGTTTTCTATGCCAACTTCTACAGCGTTCGTCCGTCTTTGCCGCTGGTTAAAAATATACCATATTTCCATAAGCATAATTGGATTTTCCATCTACTGATCCACCATACATTCTGCAAATGCTATGATCTTCTTTCCACTCTCTTCCATTACTAAAATCCACGCTTCATGGTGAGTGTTATGTAGAAGATGCGCTATTGCAGCACCCATGTGAAAAACAATCGGAATTCTTCCCTATCCCTGTAGGCTTCCGTTAATACCAGTTCTTGTATCTTCTTTAGAGACTCTGGTTGAAGTGAAAATTTCAACCGGAAAGCTGTGTTTCGGGAACACTGTGTTCTTTGCTTTAATTGTAGCCATTTAAAAATCTAGCACTGCAGTTTTTGCGGACCACACAGGCATCTTACTTTTCAATCCAGAAAATAATCTTTCGTATGAATTTTTACTTTTGTGGGAGGAAAGTAAATAAAACACGAAATATCTTCGTTGCCTCTTCTATATTTCCGATATCAACAGGGATTGTGTACAGTTGTTTGAATTGTTTCGAACAGCTATCAAATGTCCATCCATAAGCACATGTCCATTCTCGCAAAGGATTTCCTCTGCTTCTTCGCAAGAAAATGCAGAATTCTCTTTCCTGGAAGATACCCATCATCTATCTTCAAAAAACTATTACCTTCAGTTAATTTTAAAAGGTCTTCGCTAACTCGAATTTCCGAATTAGTGCCAGGGTTAACTAAAGCCAGGGTTCTGGGTTGTTCCAATAGCTCCTCTTCTCGCCTTACATAATTGAGTCTTGGAGCTGTCGTAATCCGGAATATTTGCAAAGAATTCCAGTCCTTTATCTTTCGGATCTTGAAATTCCTGCTTAAAAATTTGGGATACAGGCACTGTCGTTTTTTACAAACTCTTTTTCTGCAATTATGGATTCTTTTCTTCATCTCCACATCTGCTTTGTCAGGTGGAGAAGAATGTTGCTGTTGAGCAATGATTTCACCATTTGCGATTTTTAGACGGCGTCTGTACATACTCTGTTCCTAATTTACGCACATACACTTCGTATATTCTTCAGTTTTCTTGTAAATACGGTAGCGATGACGATCTTTGACAAGATACGGGCTTCCTTTCGTTGTTGTTATCACTTCCATTGTATACAATGCGCAGAACAGAAATAGCGTACGAAAATGCACGGTGCGAATGCTATAGACGAGGACACTGTCTGAGAAACGGCGACAACACCTGCACTGGTGGTGAGCGACCGGGGGAGAAAGGCAGTGGAGGAGGCTCTGTTCGCAAACACTTGTTTAGGAACCGGTTGGTCGGGACAGCTGAACTACCTGTAGCACCCTAGTAGGAAACGCAACAGTAGGAAACCCCACGTAGCGGCATCTACACCCCATCGTCAAAATTGCTCACTGAAAGGTATGCTTGGAAACATTTATGCTTACAGCAGCACTGTACTCTGTCATCACGTCGGGCACATATCGTCACTCATCTTGCTTTACAGTGGGTCAGCTCCTTCCTCTCCACTTTCTGTTATAAGTTTTGGACATCAAACACACTGTCCTCGAGTCACCGTTCCACCGTCCTTTGAACAAGTTTCAACAGATCATTACGTTCGATGGTAATGATCAGTGTTTTAGGGCGTTAAACAGCATTGTCATCAGCGCAGTTTGCGATCGAAACTCGCTAACAGCTGACCAGCCTGCTTGGTTTCAGAGATACTCGTTCCCAGACACTGTGCACTGGAAATCAGATTTTTTTAATTTCATGTACCAATTTGTGACCAACATTGACGCTGTAATAATTTACTTTGCGTCTCTGCTCCGGTTATATACTGTACCATCCTATCGCATGTCGTGCCAGCAGTGTCGCCGCACGGGAGTGGCCGAGCGGTCTGGAGCGCCACGTTGCAGATCGCGCGGCCTCCCACGTCGAAGTTTCGAAGCCTCCCTCGGGCATGGATGTTTGTGTTGACTTTAGTATACGTTAGTTAACAAGTATTTTGTAAGTTTAGGGACTGATGACCCCGAAGTTACGTCCCATAAGCTATACAAACATTTGAACACTTTGAACCAGAAGTGCCGCCAGATGACATCAGAAAGTGGTCGTACTATTTTGCTCCGTCACTGAAGTATAAATTGTTGCGTGCGCACAGCAATATGAACAGTAGCAACTATAATACCACAGCCTTAGACATGGAAATACAGTACTTCAAACACGCAGCGGTTTATACCACATGTCTGAAGTACAACACCTGGCCATGTGTTGTAGAACTAGACACATCTTCTCCAAATACCTATGACAACATTGTTTTGCCTTGTCAGTCATTGAAAATTTCTCTTTCATTTGGTTTGACTGCCAGTTAATGTTGATCCATTGTGTATTCTCACACTCGTCACATGCAAGGAGATTACTCGCGAACTTTACCAGTAGTTTTTAACGCCTAACCACGAACTTAAGTCATTCCGAAAACAACACATTTATTTTCCACACTGTACTGAACTCCCAAGGTTAGACGTATTTTACTCGTCTCTCTCTTTAATTTTAATACAGTACTTAACGTACTTCTTACATCAATTTTCGTTTAGACTCGTGTCCCAATTTTTAAGAGGATATAATCACATTAATTTAACGAAACTATAAACTTAACCTCTCTGGCGCATCGGAACCTTAGGCAGTCGCGGGCAAGTGCTGCACCAGTCGCTAAAGTGACCTTAGCACAACTCACGCCCCACCCTCGCAGTTTTACTTCCGCCTGTGCCTCGTCTGTGACCTCCTAAACTTCACAGACGTTCTCCTGTGAAACTTGCAGGACTGCCAAATTATATCTTTATATTGTACGGAGACTGAAAATCGGAACCAGTTGGGCGGAAGAGGAATAGCACGTGGAAAACTGTAGGTCCAGAATTCTAGTTGCGGGCCGCCGTGCAGTTTTAATCTGCTGCAGATTAACAAATTAATTCTGGAAATTTCCCCCAGGCTGTGCCTCAGCCGTGTCTCCACAGTATCATTTCTTCCAACAGTGCTAATCCTGCAACTTTTGCAGGAGAACTTCTGTGACTTTTGGAATGTAGAATATGAGATACTGGCGGAAGGAAATATATGAGGACGAGTCGTGAGGCGTACTAGGTTAGCTCAATATGCACGAGTACTCATCCGTGATAGGCCAATGATCTCATATCGAGTGTCGTTCTGGCATACGGTTTTAATATGCCAGGAAGTTTCATATCGGCGTAAACTACAATGGGAATAATTTCTACAGGGGGTATGTTAGCAGGTCCTTTATTATTTCCTTTCATCCTCCATGTTGCCATGGATGACGCACAACAGTTTGCGTTTGTACCGCAATAACAGTGTACGCGAGGGTTATAGTTGCCCCCCACTGCACTGTGTGAAGAGTAGAAACTCTAAAAGTTCACCAACCTGACGTCTTCTATAGATGTCCCCACGCAGATGATAGCAAGCAGGTTGGAGTTCTTGATTGAGACTGAAATTATTATACTATTGGCAGGAAATGATATAATTACTGAATAATACTCTCTTGTGGGATACCATCTAGTTTATTTAAAGAAAGCAGAAAGCTAGCAAACTGCATAATAATATCAACTTGACACAAATAGTTTTAAATGAAATTAAATATAAAGTCTTTCCCCTTGCTCTTATGACCGCCTACGTATGCGTGTAACTCCAGCGAGTGCGCGTACTGAAGTCACATGTTACTTTTCCCGGTGCCTGTTCTGAACTGAAGAGTGGCGGCTCGATTCAAGGCTGCCTTCGTTCTGGAATTTGGCGCGCAAACATGGCTGCCTTCGTCGTTCGTCTGAAATTAATTGTTTTGTTTATAGAATTAGCAATTATTTGTATGTTTTACCTACGCAGGGCATAGCTTAGCTTTGGGGGGGGGGGGGGTTGTGAACTGAGTCTGACATTGAATATATTATTAGTTTATTAAATATTAATAAAAATATGATTGCGTTTTGACGCGTGACCGCCAGTGCTACAGCCAATCGGCGTCCAGTGCCTGCCGCTCGGGGACTTCCCTAGAATTCGGGGAAACTTGCCAGTGCTCTTTCCCATGAGAACCCGACCTATTGTACCACCTGCCGTGGTTCTCACCAGCTTTTACAATCTGTCGCTTACTGGTCCTAACCGGATGCACTGAAGCAATACCTCGATATTAACACGATGGCTTTAAGCCAGAAATATTACAAAACTCAGTTGCAAAATGAAAGTATAATTCTGGAAACTACAAATATGGTCGTCGTGATACATCATATGATTTATTCTTGCAAGAAACATTACGTCTGTCATTAGAAAAAAAAATACCTTCAGAAAGAAGGAAGAGAATGTGGTATCAACACGATGGGTGTCCGGGACATTTTTCGTTAATGGCTAGAAATGAGTAGCAGATACGATTCCCAAATAGTTGTACTGAGCGCGAAAGTGTTTTGTCGTGGCCGGCTTGTTCGCCAGACTAAAGGCCTCTGGATATTTTCTTTTCTTTTTTGTGACGATTCGTAAAAGACTATGTTTACAAAGAAGTTCCAACTACAACTAAAGATATACGAGAGAGAATTGTTAGCACATGTGCTTCGATAAGTGCCGAAGTTAGACGCAATACTACTCAATCCATGATAAGAAGATTGCAGCACTGTATTGATACCAATGGTAATCACTTCGCCGACCGCGGTGGCCGAGGGTACTGCAGCGCGCCAGTCACGTTCTGCACGGCCACTGCGGTCGGGGGTTCCAAATCCCCCTCGGGCATGGATATTTGTGCCATCCTTAATGTTAGATAGTTCGTAAGTAGTTTGTAAGTTTAGGGACTGATGACCCCTTAGTTAAGTCCCATAAGCTATACAAACATTTGGTCATCACTTCGAACACGTTCTACAAATAGACGTTCATGCCACCATTTCGACCTTCGTTGAACTTCAAAGGCCTGACTGTTATACATAATTGGCTTAGTCTCGATAGGCGCTATAAGAAAATAGGTACAAAACTATAGCACCCCAATTAAAAAAATAAATAAATAAAAATCCTAAATTGACCTTCATATCTCAGAAGCGACCCCATCTAGGAACAAAAGACCAACGTCTTATTCTGGCCCCCATTGTGCCATGCAACTTTTGTCCCATAACATTTTCAGCTACTATCAAACTTTGGGAGTTATTCTTGGTGGCAATAGCTAGTGACTCACCCTGTATATTCGTGTCCACATTGTTTACATGTGTTTTTTGATACACCACCTTAAGCTAAGGGTTATAATGGAAAAGAAAGTATGTCTGAGTATTACATTATTCCTGAAGCAGTGTAACTTTGATATCCAACGTCAAGCTGATTTTTATTGCGAATGAAGCCCACAAAAGTGAGAGATCTTTGCAGCTCTTCAACGTCCCTACAAATTTATTTTGAGGAAGAGAACACTGGAAGACTTTTAGGATTACGTTATAAGTTCCTGATTGCTATTCTGCAATCTTGAATTTACCTCTGAGCTTTGTCATAATTCACGGAAGTCAGAGAAAAGTAGTGAGGTCGAGTTCCCCGATGCGCAGCAATAAGCGAGTAATCCCCTGAGGCGCTGCGCAAGTTGTGTGGGCGCAGATGCAGAAAGAGCCCCTAGCAATGCCCTCCTCTCCCAGACACGGGCTCCGCTCTTTGGCGGCTGCTGTCGATTATCGACCAGTCGGCACGATGGAAGCTGTCACCGTCCCAGACTTCCTGCCGGATGCTAATAAGAACATACACCTCTTTCGCTATCCAACAAACTTATGCGAGGAACGTAAACAAACCCAGTGGAATGGGTAGTGATGCGTAATGCACTCCTTATAGCGCTTCGCATGACCTAATTGAATGACGATTGATCATAATAATTAATCAGTGAAATGATGAAATTCGAGGTGGTACAGGTCAATCATAAAATGATTAGACTTACAAGGAAACTACATGGTCTGGAACAGACATATATGTAGGAACGTTTGCTTGCAGGATCTCTACGTACACCTCAATGTGCCGGTGGGTGTCGTTTTTCTGCAAAACTCTGCGATCATGCTCTAGATAGCACTGTAGATGTAATTGTAGACGCCATACGTAATGCAGATATCTTAACTATAACTTATGTAATAATCATCGTACATGTTCTCTAGCGTATTGTCACCGAAAGCCATGATGATAGTTGCAAATTTAACCTTCTTCTCGGAAGACCGTTGGTATTCACTGCCACTGCTTCCATCGCCGCTTCACGTACTTACCGTACCACTACCGCTAGCAATGAGTTGTTCGTCATTATCATCCCTATTATCATCATTATGTGTTAGTGTTACAACAGTATCTAACTTATGCTCATATTTCTGTACCATAACAGATACGAGAAAGCATGCGAATGATTCATCTTCTACACTAATATCATCTTCACGAAGGAGGGTTCTTCGTAACTTCATCTCAACCAATCCTGATACATTAGCAGGATTGATTACCAATCGCCGCCCCATCTGACGCTTCAACACACAAATAACGTCACAAAACGCATCATTGGAAGCACACTGCACCGTCCCTACTGGCGAATCGACAGGTTCACATTATCTCTCATACGATTTTGATGTATATGTGATTGTTCGAGCCCAAGTACTTTCCTTGTTAGTATCTCTATATAAAAGCATAAAGTGAACGTATATTGTGAATCATAATCTTGAAAAGTTGTTTTAATGTATCCACATGGTGTTCATAATTAAGGCCACACTTTTAAAATGCTGTACAAAAAGAACCATGGGGAAGAGTGATTGCAGATATGAACTGAACATGTGAAACCTTAACTTTCTCCAGCGTAATGTATGTTCAAACAACTTACAGGTATGCTGCCGGGTTGTCTCCCATTGTGACCAATTTGTTTATTGAGGATTTTAAGGAACGTGTTTTTAGTCAGCGACCTTCAAACCAGCGAGTTTTTTTCCAGATATTACGACAATATGTTTGTCGTTTGGCGTTATGGTAGTGAGAATTTAAACGGTTGTTTGGAACACCTAAATTCAATCCACCCGAATATTCAGTTCACTATGGAAGTGAAATAAAATGGCCGCCTTCCCATCATTGATGTGTTGGGCAGAAGGAAGGTTGATGGTACATTGGGACATGCTGTCCGTAGGAAACCTACTCACACTGATTTGTATCTGCGAGCAGATAGTTGTCGCCATCCAGCTCAGCGTGAAGGAGTACTTCGTTCCTTGGTTCACAGGGTCCATGTCATTTCAGACCCAGAACATTTGTTAGCTGAGTTGTCCCATCTGAAGTTCACATGTCGTCAGAGTGATTAAACTGAGAGGCAAATGTTCAAATGTTTGAAAATCTATCCGACCAAACTGCGTGGTCATCAGTCCGTAGCCTACAAACAACTTAAACTAAGGTAAACTAACCTAATGACAACACACGCACACACACACACACACACACACACACATACACACACACACCCACCCACACAAACACACACACACACACCCATGCCCCAGGGAGGACTCGAACCTCCGACGGTGAGCAACCGCGCGCTCCAGAGCGATATGCCTTAGACCGCTCGGCTACTCCACCGCGGCTACTGAGAGGCAGACGAAACGTGCGTTGCGCTATCAGTCTACTCTGCAACGGGTGAGTGACGGTAGTAACGAAGTGGCACCTAAATCTATGGACTTTTTGCCTTACGCAGGACGCATTTCCTACAGAACTGGTCGTATTTTTCGGAAATAAGATGTGAAATGTGTTTTCGACCACCTTCTACGTTAAAAGCCCGGTTGGGATCCGTAAAGGAAGATATTGGTTTGCGTAATTCTGGTGTCTATCGTATTCCTTGCAGTTGTGGCATGAAATATATTGCTCATACAATTAGGGCTGTGGAAGACCGGTGTATTGAACACAACGTCACACACTCTTACAACAGCCAAACAAATCCGCTATTGCAGAACACTGTCTTGGTACCGGTCACCCTATGGAATACAAAACAGAGATTCTGGAATGGATTTCCATCTATTGGGATAGTGTTATTAAGGAAGCTATTGAAATTAAACTAGCAATCACCTTTTAAATAGAGATTGGGCTTTTTGTTTAAATTCTGATTGGAATCCGGCACTGTCTCTCCTCAAAAAACAGAGGTACAGAATTAATGCTGCCTCGCCTGTTGCTTTATAGTCACTATCGATATTTTTGATGTTTGGTCATCTTTGGGAATTTGTAGTGACTTTTACTGTGTGTGTTATCTTCCTTGTTTACCATTTGGTAAGCGGGGTATTACATTCGCTTGCACATTAGGGTGGGCCACAAAAAAAAAAAAAAAAAAAAAAAATGAATTTTTGAGTATCGAGTTGTAATACGGCTGGAAAGTTGCGTATTTATGTGCTGATTAACGAAAAACTAATTTAAAAAATCTAACTTAATATCTTCAGTTCGCGCAAAGGGCTTAAAGTTTCTAAAAAACCGATAAACTTATAGAATTTCTGAAAGGTCATATAAAAATATATCTTTCATTATCACGTCCTAATAGGACTAAAAAACTGCGTATCCATGTATAGTTTAACATAAAAATATTTTTGATAGTCCTAGATTATGTAATCAGTTCGCGCTAAAGGCCTTAACTATCGAAATATGACAACATTTCTAAATGTTCAAAATGTTACGGAAATTTGCTAATATCTCGTATTTATATCTATGTTTTAACTATGTTAGGTTTTATTTATTGTGATTTGATTATTTAAAGAGATAACATCATGACTTTGCAGCTCTTCGCCCATTTCACCAGCAAATTTGGTTAAATGACCCAGAACTCACCACGAGGAGATGGCTGCAATTCGAGTTCCACCCACACCCTGCCCAACCAACCAACCGCACAAGTAGGTCATACTAATTATATATTCATATTTACAATATATACATTTATTTACATTTTTGTACTTTTATTTACATACTACTCAAAGATGTAGTTGGCTTGAATTCTGATTTGTGTCTAAATTTTGGCATTATTGATCTTGACAGCAGAGTCGTCCTAATGAATCCATCTCTGCTATCTTGCCCACATACTTTTTTCTGCAGCCTCTGTTACTAATTTTACAAATCTTTCTACAGCCTGAGTGTGGCACGGCATGTTCAGTAACTCAAATTCGGGCAAAGTCTTATTCACCAAATATGTAGAAATGGATTCTGTCGTCAATTCCTGCATTACTGGGGAAGGCGATAGCTTACATTTTGACCAATCTATAAGCTCACTGTAGTGCGGTTCCTTTTTAAGGTCGCTTTGTTGGGATGAAGTGTCACACTCCTCCAGATTAGTACTGTCCTATTACACACTGGTTCCTACTCCGGTGAGATGGCCCCTCCATTATGTGCTTCATGTGGTGTGTTTCCAGTGCGGGTAGATCATTTCGTGATGAGAGAGGAGAAGCTAAATTTGATGGGGATCTGTCCACTGTTTTAACCGATGAGACGCTGGAAGCTTCAGTGTGTTGCTGAGTGACTTGGCCGCGATGGAGTACCCGAGCGGTCTAAAGCGTCTCGCTGTGGAGCGCGCGTTTGCTTACCTTGGAGGTTCGAGTCCTCCCTGGGGCATGGGTGTGTGTGTTGTCCTTAGGTTAGTTTACCTAGGTTTAAGTAGTTTGTAAGCTACGGACTGATGACCATGCAGTTTGGTCCGATAGATTTACAGACATTTGAACATTTTTTTTTTAAGAGTGACATGCCCTCCGACTAATTCCTGCGACTGGCCAGCAACAGCTGTCTATCTCTTCTGTTTTAACTCTTTCTACGTGGAGCCCTGCTGAAGAAAGGTTATAATCATTGGCATGTTTAGTGCTGATGACATGGTTAGGGATAAATGTGGATCAGTCAATGCAATTCCTATTTATGGAACCATTTGTACACACCAATATAAAACAGTGATGCCTACGTAACGATACGTAAAATTGGGGTTACAATCTTTCTTAAACTTCGTCAAGTCTATATAATGTCTACGTCTCTAGAAGTGCCAAGGAGAGAAATACTCTCCAACCTCAAAGTGAAACGTTAACGTCAGATTTCCCATTACTGACCGGTCAACGGTATGGTATTCGGTTGTGAATGGCGTCGACAACGATTCATATGGTTGGTGCACCATTAGTAGCCGTTGCCTGCAGTGAACCGGCAGCTCATCGAACACAGACGAAGGTTCGGGTTTCGGTCTGAGATCCACATTGTCCAACTGAATTGGTTCGTGGTGCACTACATCCAACATTTTTAAATACGAAGGTCTTGCAGACCCATAAACCTTATACCCACAAACTGATGTCATTTGAAGGCTATGTAAAACCGCAGTAGACAAGTTCTGCCGGTTCATAATGACTTTTGACAAAGACATACTAAAACAGCCAGTATTGCATCAGCGGTGACACAACTCTTCACTAAACATGTAGGGTACGTGGCCTGAAATTGGATGGAAGACTTTCTAAGTAATACAACGCAGTACGTTGTTCTCGACAGCGAGTGTTCATCAGGTACGAATGTATAGTCAGGCGTGTACCAGAGGAGTGAGATAGGACCGCTATTATTTTCTATCTATATAAATGATCTGATGGACAGAGTAACTTGTTGTTTCCTGCTGTTTGCTGCTGTTTGCTGATGATGCTGTGGTGTATGAGAGGATGTCGTCATTAACTGACTGTAATAGCATGGAGGATGACAGAAAAAATTTCTAGTTGGTGTGAAGAATAGCAGGTAGCTCTAAATGTATAAAAATGTAAGGTGATGCACGTGAGTAGAAAAAACAATCCCATAATGTTCGAATACAGAATTAGTAGTGAGATTCTTGATACAGTCGCGTCGTTCAAATATGTAGACGTAACATTGCAGAACGATATGAAATGGAACGAACATGTAAGGACAGTTGGAAGGAGTATAGCCGATTTCGGTTTATAGGGAGAATTTTGGGAAGTTGTACTTCATCCGTAAAGGAGACCGCATATACAACGCTTGTGCGACCACGTCTTTTGTATAGTTCAAGTGTTTGTGATCCGCAGCAGATCAGTTCAAAGGAAGACATGGAAGTAATTCAGAGGCGAACAGCTAGGTTAGTTACTCGTAGGCTCCACCAATGCACGAGTCTCATAGAAATGCTCCGAGAAAACAAATGGGAATAGCTAGAGGAAAGCGGTCGTTCTTTTTGAGCAATTCTGTTGAGGAAATTTAGAGGCCCGGAATTTGAAACTGACTGTAGAACGATTTTCCTGCCGCCTACGTACATTTCGCGTAAAGATCACAAAGACATGATAAGGGAAATTAGGGCTCGTATTGAGGAATATAGACATTTTTTTTCCTTCGTTGTATTTGGAAGTGGAATAGGAAAGGAAATGCCTAGTACTGGTACAGTGTACACCACGCACCTTGCAGTAGGTTGTCGAGAATATATGTAGATGTAGGTTTATGTAGATGTAGAGCGTGAAAGAAATTCCATGGGTGACCTTACTATCTTGTATCTTCTATTCTCCGACATAAGAGTGGCAGTCCCTGCTCCAAACTGTATGTACCTGGGAGACGTTGACAAACATTGGCGGGGCAGTGCTTTGGGATACCGGTTTGTGGGCAGTGCCGTCGTATCTTCCACGTGTAACCTGCCGCTTGAGCTGTTCTGTGTGTCGAAGCTATTGTCACTGAAAACATCTCAACGGAATTTAAATATAACACGTCACCTTACGATTAAAAAAGTTTAGACATTACATTCAGGTAACTTTGATAGATGGAAAGACGACATGAAATACAATGACTTTTGGGGCTTACTATCAAATCTTATCGGAACATTTGGAAAATGAGTAACTTTCACACTCTCCCAGTCCTGCTGTAGTTGCATGGTGTCGACACACATTACGTGTCACCATGTCACCACTCATTCAGTACTGTTTAGACTAGCCAGAGTATTATGACTGTTGTAATTGCGGACTGCACATAGTAAAAAAAAAACTACTACTATTGAGTTAATTCTGCGGCAACACCATAAAATAGTCCACTGTCTTATAAATAAAACGAAATCCTTGATTTTTCAAGTGAGGCATGACAACAGAACACAGTTCTGTCATTCAACAAGAAAAGTAAAATGAACTGAAATGTTACATCCGGTATCCTTCAACAGACAATGGAGTAGTTACAGTCAACACAAGTACATTGGAGCTACAAGTAAAGTAACGAGAGTTCCTACTCCCGCAGCCATGGCCGGAGCTGTGGAAGTGAAAAGTCCAAGGCGGCCAGATGGCCGAGGGCAGGGGCCCTATTCTGTGACTTTTCGGCAGGCTACCGGTCGATTCGGTGAGTGAGCGTACTGCACAATCTTGTTATCGAATCAGTGCCGTCTAGCAATTATGTAAGCCTTTCGGCAGTGATTCGGCCCGCCTTTAAGCACCTCGGTGCGATGTTGCCACATCTGCTCGCATTAGCCAATGAGAAGAAACTTTCTGCTTCTCCGCGCATGCGCACTGTTGGTGGGGTGACGCTCACAGCATATATGAGCTGCACGGACGAAACTTTGGCAGTAGCTGTGGGACACTCAAGAAACGGCAGATGATTCTGTACTTCCATTAAAGATACGTTTTCTTAGCTGCGGTAATTGGTTGCAGCGCGGTGCGGCACAAGCTTACGTTTTTGGCTGACTACTGTGGGCTGCAAATTGCTGCGTGGAACGTTTTCTAGCTGCGGGACAGTAGGCGTTAGCACTACAAAATGGAACTCGTGTATTTTATAATTGGCGACATAATATGTCAGTATTCTGAAAAGTTCCTTCAGTCACCTTTTTTCCATTATATTAATATTTTTGTCACTGAAAAAGAGAAATATTTGAACTGTTAAGAAAATTTGTTTCGTGTTACTCTATATTTACCACACCATATCTCATAAATTATGTGTGACATAGAAATCTTTTTTGTAAATGCCTTAAATGCTATATCTTGACTATGTCTGCAATCTTTCAGGCCAATATAGTCAGCAAAAAGAAAGTAATAAATTCATAATTCACATATGACACAGAACCTTTACCAAACCCATGTCCGAAATGTAGTAAGCGGCAAACGTTTTCGCTTTATATTTTTGTAGGTAAGCAAGAAATGTTTTGAAAGGGTTTGAATTTATTTTTGCCGTTTTTTGGAAGGCGTTAGGTGCTAAAGTTTGTCCTAGACGAGAGACGTATTGTGCGGTTCATTGGCACCGCACGAGTTCAGAGCGCTGCGAGGGACAGTTTGCAAGGTGCAGGTCAATGCAGCGCCGCAGTAGCAGCAGAGAGACTACATATTAGTCCAGACAGTTCTCAAAGCGCAAATGAGTCAGACTAATATTGTCGCGTTGAAATGGAAACAGGCTGGACTTCGAAGGCAGGGTTGTCGACTAAACACAGCACTTATACTGAAAGCAGATTTATTGGGAACTGAAACGCACACGCAGCACTGACTGCCCCTCGGGCAGAGTGCTCTGCTATTTATACACAGACAGAATGTACCAGAAATTAGAAGACTAGTTATCATGAAAAACAAGTAGAAATTAGAAGTGAAAAATCGTTTCAGAGGATACAACGTTTTATTTTAAGACCGTTAATATGACTCCAGCTAGTAAGAAGTATGTACAACGGCCGCAGCGTAGTGGCCGAGTGCACTGAGGCGCTATGCTCCAATGCGCGAGGCCGTTCCCCCTCGGGAGTTCGAATCCTCCCTCGGGTGTGGATGTTTGTGCTGTCTTTAGTATAAGTTAGTGTATAAGTAGTTTTTAAGTTTAGGGACTGATGACCCCGTAGTTAAATCCCAAACATATGCATTTATGTGCAATGGTAGACCAGATTTACAGGTATCTAGTAATATTCGTGATTCTGGATCAAAAAACTTTGTAGTGGCCAGCAAGCAATGCTGAACAACTGGTAATCAGAAAACATAATACCGAATTAACTCCTAATGAGACAGTTATGCCGCTTATTACGAATCAACACGTTTTGTATTTATAAAAAAAATACTAAGCTATCATGCGATTATCCAGCACAGATAATTGGACTAATATTTATGCCGTTCAGTCAGTACATATAATTCATATAGGCACAGGACTTTCTCCACACGAGACAACATAATGGTGAAAAAGGCCTTCAGATTTTGAGTCGTTTCAACCAAAGTTGGGGACGCAATGTGAATTCATTAATAAAACCATTTATAAATCGACTACAGCGGTGGAGTGCCCGATCGCTCAAGGCGTCTAGCCGAGGAGTGCGCGGTTGCTCGCCATCGGAGTTTCGAGTCCTACGTCGGGAATAAGCCTAGGGACTGATAACAACAGTAGTTAAGTCTCAAAGATTTACAAAAATTTGAGAAAAACGATTAAGGGAGGTTTGGTAATGCGTAGGGGAGACCGGGGCACGTTGGCCATATTTTTTATTTTTGTGAATATTAATTTATTTGGCGTATTTAAATTTATGAAATTATTATTAAATATGGGTAGGTTCTTACTGAATCTGGATGGCAGTTATTAAACTTGAAAATATTAGTTAAAGTATTGGAAAAAATTAATTACTGGACATATGTCAAGTGGGACTTCTGCCCCTACCTCGGGGTAAGTTGGCCCAGAGGCTGAGGCACGTTGACCCATGTAGTCTTTTGCTAAGTATAACTAAGAAATCAAAATAAAACTAACAGTTACCAAGAAATATATTTAATATCAAGTTGAATATTGAGTTAAAAGCTTAACATTGAGGACTATGACAGCAGAACAGGTTAAACTTATTACGATTTATAGTATCTTAGTACAAACCAGTCAACTTTAATCAGTGTCCAGCTGCGAATGATCAGCACAGTTTTAACACTCATAAAATAGGCTACGGAATTCAGTTTTCACGCATCTCTGATGAGCCCAACGCTTACAATTCGTGTACTGAATTCCTTGTTCTCCAGTTGACTGTTTCAAAAAGGCACTGTGAGTATTCCTCATCGTCATCATTATCACCATCTTTCCTTTTTGAAAAAGGGTTCTTCTAGCCTGTGATCTAATTTTTCTTCAATATTTCTTTCCAATGCTTTTGTCCAATGAGAAGGGTTGAAATTCAGTTTCTGTTTCCTGAGTGTCAATTCCTGTTTAAACTGACATGAAGACTGTCTGTACTTTCGCTAACAGTTCTCACATATCTTTCCTTTTCTTTCACTTCTAAAACTGCTCTTAGCATCGTATATTCAGAAATCATTCCCCTTTCATTCTTTCATTATTTTGGATCATTTTTATGATACTACAAATAAAAGAAATGTTAAAACCAGAGCCGTAACTCATGTTTTGTAAACTAGGAAATGAACGAGTTTCTGACTTTTCAGATCAGTGTTTAAGATTAAAATAAAATTTATTGGTTGGCGTTTATTCATCGGTTTTTATCTCGTAAATATGACGATCTTTTGACCTCTGAAACGTATCAACATATGTTTAACTTCGACAATTATGTTAATAATCCAATAAACTATGAATTATAAAGGTTGTTATAATGGAAAGTAACAAACCTTTTTAAAAAAATGTTCAAATGTTTGTATAGCTTATGGGACTTAACTACAGGGTCAACAGTCCCTAAACTTACAAACTACTTATGAACTAGATAACACTAAGGACGGCACAAATATCCATGTCCGAGGGGGGATTCGAACCCCCGACCGTAGTGGCCGTGCAGACGTTCACTGACGCGCTGCAGTCCCCTCGGCCACCGCGGACGGCACTGTATGAAAGGTACTCGCATGTGAGAGGTGAGAAGTTTAGATGTACATATCGGCCGTCCAGTACAAGTGTTGGTGTCAGCTTCAAGTAGCTGGAATCAACCGATTCTTGAATAGCTTCCAGAAATGGGAACCCCTCGATATCGTTTGCTCATTGAGCAGTGTCACTATAGTAGAGATCTGATGGCGACAGGTCTCGAAACCTAACCCACAGGTCCATGCGTTTACCTTTTTCACATGTTTGGAGCAACAACACACATGCAGTTGCTCCATACATGTGAAAAAGGTAAACGCATGGACCCGTGGGAAGAATTCGAAATCTATCACCATTAGATCTCTACCAAAGTGGCACTGCTCAATGAGCAAACGATATTTCTGGGAGCTATTCAAAAATCAGTTGAGTCCAGCTACTTGAAGCTGAAACCCCAAACCTTTCATCGAGTTTAAAAAAATGTATAGCTCCTATAGGACGTGACAGGTTGTCTCGGCTGGCCAATGTGTCCCGTCCTCTATGGGCCAACTTGCCCCATCGCCATCTTTACAATAAATTCTGTTCTTTACAAAACTCATGAAGCAATTAAGTTTGTATTTCATATAGAACTAATCCTTAAAACACGACCTTTTGTAATACTACTTATCCCGTAGCGCCTAAAGCAAGCAAAAGTTAAATAACACACATTAACCGACGAGTAGAATTTTACTGAAATACGCAAAAAAAATTAAGGACTACAGTTTGCCCAAAACTTCGCCGCCTGTGATATTGCCCCTGTATAAGGAGAGGGACAGTGCTACCTACTTTCTGATTGATTCCTAAGACGATCTATCGTCTACTGTATGAATTAATTCGACGGGGCCATCCTGCCCCTATGGCCAACGTGCTCCGATCTCCCATAAAATTTGGCAACACCAAGACATTAGAAAATGAAGAATGTACTGGGCTAAGTGCTACTACATGACCGCAGTATACGGTCGGACATTGAATATTCCTAGCGAACCAGTACATGTCTAAAGGCAAGACAAAGAAAGTTCCTATTGAAGTATCAAGAACTATATCAGATCGTTGAAAGGACTTCACCTTTAAATGTGAATCGTTAGTTACCAACTAAATTATCTATAGTCCATAGCTGTTTGTGTGAGTGTACATTGATTAGTATGAGGAAGGGAGAGTACGGACAATAATTTATTTTCAATTAGTTGGCCAAAAATAACAGACGTAGTAGATCTAAACAGCTCTATCGGAAAGGTTTTAACAATTTTACCAGCTTGGACTGTGCGGACTAATGAACAGACAAGTGAAATGCAATAATTTATTGGGAAAATGGAAGCCACAGAGTTTAAAAAGGACATACTAGTTACACAATCAGATTTTATCAAGTGTAGAGCACTGGGTTTATTACATTTTTCCTAAGTAACAATAATTGTCACCTGTTACAAAAAGGAATATTCTACAGGTATGACGCAATTATAATTACAGAATAATAGATTTTTAATCAATTGAACTAGGTATAATATAGCCAGATGACAGTTTCCTCCTGCTCCCACTGTCACAGGGACTACAGTGATAACTTTTTATAGATCTATTTTATATTGGCCACAAGAATCTTTATGTATATTACCTGTACACAACGTAAGGTTTCTTAATAGCGCCTAATATTGCACTTTATTACTTATGTGGTGATGAGCTTCTAAATCTGATGTCCATCGTTTCATATGTGAAACTCAGGAACAGGAAGTTAGTGACGACTTATGTCGATTACAGTAAGGCATATGAATCAATTGGTCGAACCACCATAAGAAAAACAAGAGTGCCTCTTAAAGATTAACTTAATGGAAATAACCTACTAGCTGACTAAAGGCATTTGCAATATGAGCCTGATGTTATTAAAGGACAAAATAAGATACTATGGCCCTGATATTCGACGTGAGCCTCTGTGTGTAGTAGAAACTCTTATAACAAATAAGAAAGGGCCCAAGAAGGAACTTGAAGTCAATGAAAGAAAGATTCCGAAAAAATCGTGGACTACAGAAAGAAGACGACAAATTAAAGGATCCAGAGAAATAAGTAATGCATTTTAAGACCACGTGACACTCTCGAGTCCGGTAACCATGTGTAATAAGAAACGGCGGAGTATGATTCTCACATGTTGAAATTTTATGCGAGAATCGGAAATTTTTGCTAAAGACCTTGTAATGGATTTAGCCGTAGGGAACCCATTTGTATTGGTTAATTAAGGATTCGAGGCCCTTTATGTCTATGTAAGTAAAAGTAGAAAGGCCACAATGTATAGTTATTTTGTAAATCCATAGGCTAGATACTCAATACTATAATTTTATGCGTAGCATAATTACTGAGACAATCCTTTATCAGTCAGTACTTTCATTCAAAATTTGCGGAAAATATAAAGTAGTTAACCGGAATAATTTTCACAATATTTATGGATTGAGCCTTTCGAAATATATTGTTCAGAACCAAGTCTTTTTACATCGCATAATTATATTTCAATGCAAATAAAGGTATAAAAATACATTGTTGTACCTTTAATATTACGGCTTGACTAGTCTCTATCAAATTACTTTTGCTTAATTACAGTTTATAAAAATCTTGTAATATTCATTAAATTGTTGCTTGTAACACGATGCAATTATTTGTATTCGTGTTACTATACGAATATAATTACGACAAATTATGCAATGTATTTCAAACAATATGTAACAAAACTATACGTCTGTTTTATTATTTAAAAATTTCAATTATGTAGGCAAACCAACTTTCCACTAATCATATCTTCACATATTTTTAGTATATAATTTTATCGAATCTATAAATATTTGTAAAAGTGTACACTGTTTGTGCTGATTAATCTGATGAATATCTTGTTTGTGAAATACGTCTAATTTAATTAGACTTTCTAGAATCAAGCATTTTCTACAAATACGAGTGTGACGAATCACAGCAAGTATTTAGCTCGCCTCGGGATTAGTTTTACTCAGTCTTAGTGATTGTAATACCAGATTATAGAATCTGTTTCGTTTTATACCATGTAAATTTATGTTTTTGCAGATAGTAAATGTAAGTCAACATTTAGCAGTGTAATTCCATTTATTATAAAGAATCCATGCTGCAGATTAAATAGTTGTAGTACAACACTGATACTGCAGAGAAGCTGTTCAGCACAACAGTTTTGTCTGCATCAGGAAAACATGTGGTCAAATTGTTATTAATTATTTGAACTTGTGTTGGAGTTGTCGCGGTCCTATTCTAACTAATAGGTAGGATCGTCACAACCTTCGAGAGCGTCGTCCGTTTAAGCAAAAACTATGAAGTGATTTCCAGGAAAATAAGAAGTTCAATACAAGGAAAGCGTGGAGCCAAGAGACGAAATAGCAACCAGAAACGAATGCCGGAATTTTGTGCAGCAGTCAAACATCCGAAAACATAGTCAGATGATGGAAACGAAGATATAATAATTTCATAATAGTTATAATTATAAAAATGTAATGTAATGACTTACCTTAAATAGATTATGGATGGAAAAGTTAGTCGTTCGTTATCTATTAATTGAAATTAATGGCACACGGGACATTATTTGAACAAACCCAAAGCGAATTGGCTCAACCAAGAAACATCAACAGTCATCATTAAAGATATAGTATTATACTAATTCTATTAATTTAAAACTAGTTGCTATTAAATTGGGAATCTCATCTGTAAGGAATTAATATTTTATAAAAAAAATACTGAAATTACGCATGGTAATACGAAGTTAATGACCGTCTGAATTCCATTCTTACACCCATTCTCATGAAAGACAGCTGTAAATGTATTCTGCAAAGTAACGGTTTCGTAAGCGATAAACTTCAACATGTTCAACACAGTCAAATACCATCTAAGTTTGGGTTTCACTGAGGGACTGTTATCTGTTAACGTTGATGTTGCTTTGCACAATCAATGGCACAAAAGTGTAAGATAACCTGAGACATCAGTGCCTAATCTATGAAAGAGATGAAAAATAATCAACTTGTAACATCATACTACATTATTCGAAATTAAAGAGCCGGCCGCGGTGGCCGAGGGGACTAAGGCGCTCCAGTCACGGTCTGCACGGCCACTACGGTCGGGGGTTCGAATCCCCCCTCGGGCATGGATAGTTGTGCCGTCCTAGTTCGTCAGTAGTTCATAAGTAGTTTGTAAGTTTAGGGACTCATGACCCCGTAGTTAAGTCCCATAAACTATACAAACATTTGAACATTTGAAATTAAAGAAAACTGTTTGAGAAAACAATTATCTGTTTACTTGTGTCTAATTTAATAATTTGTTGCATAATTTTCTCTAATGTATGCTGAAAACATTTAAATATTGAAAGCTTCTTGCAATAAACGACTTTGTTTCACTGTGATATGTCAAAATTCGTAATACCTGCCGATTATAAATATTCAGTTTAGAAAAAAATTGGAATAATTATTTTATCGAAAGCAATTATAGCTACTTCTTCCCTCCATGCCCCAATTTTCTTCAGGTTTTCAGCGTAGATATATCAGCTGCTTCAGTTGTTTCTTCGTCGATTCGAACTATTATCTTTTTCATAATACATGTTGAAAATAAATTACACTCGTTTCATTAAACTTATTTTGAAAACTGCTTTATAACTCTGCACATTATACCCATCCTATAGTTACTCAGGTTTCTCTGAATTAAACCCAAGGAATGGAATGTCTCCAGAAAAACAAATACGATTGAGATGTGTACTGTTAAGACATGGAGACACAAATCCATTGCGACGACTGTTACAAGTCGTGCAGAGTATTAAAGTAGAGAGATCTTAGACAGGTGTTTGGAATGTTACCCTGGAAGCAAAATATTGTATACATCAAGATTGGCTACATCAGATAATAAGGTCACATACCAACACCCAAGGGAAGAAATATCGTTTACTGCTTTATTGCGAAATACATACGTATTAAATGTACACACATCAATGGAGTAAGTCCCGTTTGATCACGACAAGATGGTCAAATGCGTAATGAGATTTACCAAATGCCCATCGAAATTGTCTAGATGTGCAGTGACATATGAAAGACAATTATTTTGTCAGCGTATGAATAACTGTCAAACTCTGTACTACATAGGCTATGCAGTGCCCAATGTGAGGACATGCTGAGATTGCGGCCCCAGCTGTGTGTTGTAGTTTGAAATGAGGGACAGGAGGCCGAAATGTACACAAGAAGTGTGTTTGCCGGGCGGCGTTGTCTCGTGTAAACACTGCTGCATATTCGCAATAACGCGCAGTTAGCTGAGTCTGCCTTTCAACGGAACGGTCTACTCTCATCAGGCAAGTACCAATAGAGGGAAATGGTATTACATACGCTCAATTGTCTAACACAGCTTCATGTGTTCTTAACTAATAGTCATTATATACAATTATATGATACTATCATCAGTTTTTTCTGGCCTCATATTTGGGGTGGAATGAGTTTCCTGCTTTACCTTTTTTCGTGCTTTTCCATAAACTGTACAAGTCAACATCGTTATCAGTGACGTCAATACCCCAAGCCTCTCCTTTCTGTTCAGGCTATCACGATGTAATAATAAAATGAGGGGGTCAGTTACGTAATAATGGTGTTTTGTTCGATAATATGGGCTACAACATTATGAGACATACTACAACGACATATATACTCCGCATTCCCCTAAGGTACGCGGCGAAGGATACACTTTACCGCTAGTAGGCATTTTCTTTCCAATTCCACTCCCAAACAGAACGATGGAATAAAGAATGTCTACAGGGTGTTACAAAAAGATATGGCCAAACTTTCAGGAAAAATTCCTTACACACAAAGAAAGACAATAAGTTATGTGGACATGTGTCCGGAAACGCTTAATTTCCATGTTAGACCTTATTTTAGTATTTAATTTACGGATGAGGCTTCATTCCAAAGTGATCAAATTGTAAATTTTCACAATGAACATATGTGGGCTCACAAGAATCCGCACGCAGTTGTGCAATAACGCCACCAACACAGATTTTCTGTGAACGTTTGGGCAGGAATTGTTGGTGATTTCTTGATTGGGCCTCATGTTCTTCCACCTACGCTCACTGGAGCACGTTATCATGATTTCATACGGGATACTCTACCTGTGCTGCTATAACATGGGCCTTTACAAGTACGACACAATATGTGGTTCATGCACCATAGAGCTCCTGCACATTTCTGTCGACGTGTTCGTGCGCTTCTCAACAACAGATTCGGTGACCGATGGATTGGTAGAGGCGGACCAATTCCATGGCCTCCACGCTCTCCTATCTTCAACGCTCTTGACTTTCATTTATGGGCGCATTTGAAAGCTCTTGTCTACGCAACCCCGGTACGAAATGTAGAGACTCTTCGTGCTCGTATTGTGGATGGCTGTGATACAATACGCCATTCTCCAGGGCTGCACCAGCGCTTCAGGGATTCCATGCGACGGAGGGTGGATGCATGTATCCTCGCTAACGGAGGACATTTTGAACATTTCCTGTAACAAAGTGTTTGAAGTCACGCTGGTACGTTCTGTTGCTGTGTGTTTCCATTCCATGATTAATGTGATTTGAAGACAAGTAATAAAATGAGTTCTAACATGGAAATTAAGCGTTTCCGGACACATGTGCACATAACATATTTTCTTTCTTTGTGCGTGAGGAATGTTTTCTGAAAGTTTAGCCGTACCTTTATGTAACACCCTGTATATGCCTCTGTACGAACCCTTATTTCTCTTATCTTGTCTTTGTGATCTTTACGCGAAATTAAGTAGGCGTCAGGAAGATCGTTCTACATCCAGCTTCAAATTCCGGCCCTCTAAATTCCCTCAACAGAATTTCTCGAAAAAACGTCGTCTTTCCTCCAGCGACCCCTATTTAAGTTCCCACAGCATTTCCGTGACAGTCACGCACTGGTCGAACCTACCAGTAATGAACCTCGCTGTTCGCCTCTGAACTGATTCCATGTCATCCTTTAAACGATCTGCTTCCCCAAACACTTGAGCAATAGTCAAAACGTGGTCGCACAAGCGTTTTATACGCGGTTTTCTTTACAGATGAAGTTCATCTTCCCAAAATTCTCCCAATAAACCGAAGTTGGCTACCCGCCTTACTCACAACTGTACTTACATGTTCGTTCCACTTCATATCACTCAGCAATGTTAAGCCTAGATATATGAACGACGCGACTGCATCAGGAAGCTCATTACTAATGCTGTATTCGAACATTATCGGATTGTTTTTCGTATTCATGTGCATCACATTACATTCTTCACACCAATTAGAAACTTTGTCTAAGTCATCCTGTATGCTGTTATAATTAATGACGACATCCTGCCATACCCCACAGAATCATCAACAAACAACCGCAAATTACAATTTACTCTGTCCGTCTATAAAGAAAATAATAGAGGTCTTATCACAGTTCCCTGTAGCACTCCTGACGATAAACTCGTCTCTGATGAACATTCGCCGTCGAGAATAACGTACTGCGTTCTATTATTTCGGAAGTCTTCCAGCCAGCCACAATCTGCGAACCTATTCCATATGCTCGTATCTTCTCCAGCAGTCTGCACCTCACTTTATTAGGAACCGCAGTCAAAGGTTTGCATTATTACGTAAAATTCACAGTTATTAACGTAAAATGCACACGCATACATACCTTTCTGCTTAACTACGTAATGTTACACGATACAATAACGTACTTGAAATGACTGAGTAAAGACGCGCGGGAGTGTCCGAGCGGTCTGGAGTGCCACGTGTCGGAGGTTCGAATCCTCCCTCGGGCATGGATGTTTGTACTGTCTTTAGTATAAGTTAGTGCATAAGTAGTTTGTAACTTTAGAGACCGATGGCCCACATTTAAGTCTCATAAGCCTCACAAACATTTGAACATTTGAATCTTGACTGGGTAAAAGTGCGCTCTGGCTGAACTCTTTCAGGAGCTAACTAAAACTAAACAGGAAAAACAGAAAGAATGAAGTCTTAGACACCAAATGTCGAAACCTTCATCCTACGACCTGTTATCTCTTTCGGAGTGTGGGTGCTTCTTTGTAATACTGGTCAGGAGAATCTCGCAATATCCCTGACTATCCCCTTGAAATCAGTGCCCTTTCTCAGTTTTCTCAAGCGATTTGTAAGTTTGTACATAATGCTCAGCTACGCATCCAGCGCCTGTCTATGACTATGATGTTAAACACTAATCTCACTTCTTTTCTACAGAAATCTGTGATGAAAAATGTTCATGTTAAACAATAATGTTGTTAGATTCTTTGGCCTTGGACTGTAGAACCTAAAGGTACCTGAATAGACTGCATACATATTACCTGGCGTCCTCTAACCTGAAAATCAGCTACAAGGTAATGTTCAAATGTTTGTATAGTTTATGGGACATAACTACGGGGTCATCAGTCCCTAAACTTACAAACTACTTATGACCTAACTAATACTAAGGACGGCACAAATATCCATGCCCGAAGGGGGGATTCGAACCCCCGACCGTAGTGGCCGTGCAGACCGTGACTGGAGCGCCTCAGTCCCCTCGGCCACCGCGGCCGGCACCTACATGGTATTTCTTGTTGGTGTCGACCTCATATGATATATTTATGTATCCGGGCTGACGTTTGCCATGTTACCTTTTCTTGCGGACCATCTTTAGCTAATCATCAGGCCGGGTGTCTGCATTCGATATCGAGTATATTCCAACGATAAGCAGTGTACCGATCCACCTCGTGCTTTATTTTGTGGACTCAGGAAGTCCTAAAAAGTGGACGCAGCCTCCCTTCAGCCTGTGGTGGAGACGTTGTGTGTGATGACGCTACCCAGGCATAGTTGTTACCTACAGCTCATTGGGCTCTACCGCTGAGTACTTCAACCTGGAATCATCAATCTCTAGCAGAAATCAGACTCATGTAATTAATAAGAATGAAAGAATTCTTCAACCACGGATTATTTTACAAGTGGCTCGCTGCTGCTGCTCGATTCCAATCATCACTGTTCACAACTTATCATGACCGGGAGAAAGAGACTTACTTCCTGTCAGTTCAACTACCGATTCCTCCGTTACTATAGAGGCCTCATACCATTAAATCTGGAGTCAGAAAAAATTGTCAGGTCTAAATTCCTGCGGAAAAGGATCTCGCCAGACACTTTCCTTGGATAGGGTGGATCCACTACTACGTCGTTGTCATATTATCGGCAGGCAGTGTTTCTTCGTTTTTCTTTGTCTGCAACGTTCATGGCATAGTGGTTTAATGAGGGATGCTTAATTGTATTTGTAATGGTATGTATTGGTTGAGGGAATTGAATGCACAAGATATTCTTGAGTTACGGGTATTACTTTTTGTCAGTCGCTCGGAAATGGCCGTATGGTTTGAGACGTCATGTTACGGCTCGTGTGGTCACTACCGCCGGAGATTCGAGTACTTCCTCAGGCATGGGTTTGTGAGTTGTCTTTAGCATAAGTTAGTTTACGTAGTTTGTAATTCTAAGGACCGATGACCTATGCTGGTTGGTTCCTTAGGTTTACAAACATTTGATTTTTACTATTTGTTGTTTTGGAGCTGATATGTACATTGGTTTAATCCAGGCATATACCTCATTGTGTATACATATGGTATAGTGAGAGTCATGAGTAACCATTTATGAAGGAAGCTATGTTGTAATACGTACAGGGTGTTGAGTTGATAATATGGTCTTTTCATTTTGTTCTCTTGTTGGTTCTTGGTTTTTATGCAATTATTAAGGTGTTAATCACTTTGTTTGCAATACAACAGCAGCGGTGGAGTTGCCGAGTGCTCTAAGGTGTCTTGTTGTGGAGCGCGTGGTTGGTCAACGTCGGAGGTTCGAGTCCTCCCTCGGGAATGTGTGTGTGTGTGTGTGTGTGTGTGTGTGTGTGTGTGTGTAGCGCGTGGTAGGACACGGTCGGAGGTTCGAGTCCTCCCTCGGGCATGTGTGTGTGTGTGTGTGTGTGTGTGTGTATGTGTGTGTGTTTGTCTTTAGGTTATTTTAATTTAAGTAGTTTGTAAGCCTAGGGACTAATAGTCAGAGTACGTAAGTCCCATAGATTTACAAACATTCGATTTGATTTGCAGTACTACTAGGAAAAACCCTGGACGGAGTATATTGGTTGTAAGCAAGCATCGCGAAGATGTCTGAGGAAGTGCAGATTCTGTATTAAGACGAGATAATTGTAGTAGAGGAAGAAAAAGGGATTACAAAGAAAAGAAAGTGAGAATGGCATTTACAGAGGAAATGGAAAAGTTGTCGGAATAATTCGACGCTTGGTCGAATGAAATGCGGAATCCTTTATTCCAATAGTCCGAAATGCTAGGGTTTTAAGGAAGTAGAAGGAATGACGGAAAAACTACACTGCAGATTCCGGAACTGTGGACAGCTGTCAGCTTGCGAAGGTTGTGGCTTAAAACAGGGTTGTGTCTAGTTCATTTGTTCCTATTATAAGTCCAAATACGGTTCACCCAGTCAAACCCTTTGCTGTTGTGCCAGGTAAGTCTATAAGAGATTATGCTTCACATGTCATAGCATACACATCAAGAGATATGAGAAGGGAAGGCGGGCAAAGTTTGTTTGGGACAGTGTAGTGGACGTGGTGGGATCATTAATGGGAATATTACTGCAGTTAAGTTCAGCGTACAGACAAAGACTCTTCTCCAACTACCTTCTTAGCCACAAAAGCCAGCCACTTGGTCTCGTTTCTCCATCTTTTCCATATACGGCACCCCTTTTCCTTGAGACGGGGATGCCCCATCTGTTATACATGAATATAATTTACGAAATACTTAAGCCGGAAGTTTTACAATATTATTAATTTACATAAAATTATAATTGCAGACTCCAAGCAGAAATCATGGGAAGACTTTGAAAACAAGCTAGAAACTCTCGGCAAAGCCACGGGAAAACCATTTTGGAGCCTAATTAGCAATTTTCGAAAGGGAGGGAAGAAGGAATTAACAAGTGTTTTGGACAGGTCAGGAAAGCTTCTAGTCAATCCTGTGGATGCCTTGAGCAGATGGAGGGAATATTTTGAAGAATTGCTCAATGTAGATGAAACGTTTAATGATGTGTCAGATATTCAGGTAGAATGGGATAGGAACGACGATGGAAACAGGATCTCATTTGAGGAAGTGGAGAAAATGGTCAGTAGATTACAGTGCAATAAAGCGGCTGGGGTGGATGAAATTAAGCCGGAACTTGTCAAATACAGTGGAATATCAGGTCTCAAATGGTTACACAGGATAACTGAAAAGGCGTGGGAATCGGGACAGGGCCAGCCGCGGTGGCCGCGGGGACTGAGGCGCTCCAGTCACGGTCTGCACGGCCACTACGGTCGGGGGTTCGAATCCCCCCTCGGGCATGGATATTTGTGCCGTCCTAGTTCGTAAGTAGTTCATAAGTAGTTTGTAAGTTTAGGGACCCTGATGACCCCGTAGTTAAGTCCCGTAAAAAAACTTAAAAAAAATCGGGACAGGTTCCATCTTGTGAGATTACCGCCCAATAGAAATATTGGTAATTAATAGCATTTGCTAATTAAACAGTATGAAGTTCACTGCAAACATTGACCATGCCAATGCACCAAATGTTACACAATTTTAATCTTATAATTTTGGTAGCAATGTATGTACGCAGTTGGATGACAACATTTATAGTTACGCCATAGGTAGAAATTCTCCACGTTGAGATTTGCTGTGTGCTTGTAGCTGACGGGAGGCCAGCGAGCAGGCCGACGTTGGTGGCTTGTTCCAGCTTAGGATTTTCCAGGCTCGTTTCCAGTGAGGGGAGAGAGGGACAATGGCGAGTGCCAGGCGCAGTGCAGTGCACAGCGTGAAATAAAATATTCTAATACTACTTGCATTTGAAGTAATACGATGCAGTTAGGAACCTTTAAGACCCTCATTACAAAATAGCCTGTTGACAAATAAACAATACATTAGCTGATATAGTCACATCTGGCGTAATATGTTTAATTGACAATGAAAAGTAATAAATTACCAATGAATACAAGACAGTTACACAACTAGCATGGTAATGTTTGTTTATAAAAATAATATATTAACTATTTCTCATTTTATTCTCAATTAATCTTGTGTATTTTTTTCTTGAAATATTCAGTTAAATCACTTATATGTGATATAAGAAATTGCACGATTATAATAAATAGTACAAAGGATGTTTATACCAATATAAAAACCTAAGAAGACATTTGTTTAATGTGTAGTGTAATTATTTTGATTTTAAGTGGAGTTTTAGAAATGTATTGGCTGAGTGCTGTACGTTGGCAAGTCGATTAGAACAGCTGACATGGGGAAGTTGATGACGTAGGGAAAAAACCCGGCAGTTGGGCTTTTGGCGCGCGCGCGGCCCAGGTAGGCAGTCAGGAGTCGGGAGCGAGTGGGGTAGCTGGCCGGGCGCGGCGTCGCTCTGCACGGTCGGCATGTGGATCTCCAGGTGGAGACTATAGATTTTTGTGTGGCAATTGCCAGGTGTGGTCGCTCGTCGTAGACTGCACCAAGTTGAATAGAGTGCTACTGTGTGTTGTGAATATTTAGCCGGTGGAACAAGGTGTGCATCGCACTGAATTAAAGTGACTGTGTTTTGTTAATGTAACACGTGTCGTCGCATAGGCATGAACATAAACGGTGTTTGAGACATGCACATGGTGTGAAAACAATTTGCGACAAATATTCATTTTGTCTGGGGGCTCACGAGCTATAAATTTATTTGATAAATGTCTCGACGTACAGACGTATCAGCCACAGGGTTTTAATATGGTGTAATAAACAAAATAAAGTGAACTTTGACGTGTTTTCAAAAACAGTAGTTAGTACACCCTTTTCTCACATGAACTTACTTTATTATGAATTTTTTTGTTAATCATATGCAGGGAAGGAAAGCTGCGAACGTGTGATATCATCCCCTAGAAAACAAGTCAAACAGTAGCAATCACAGTTCCAGTGTTTTTGCATGCTTAGGAATTTGGTTCGCAGTTGGTGGTTGTGAGTTTTAAAAATTAATCTTTCCCTATTTAAACTCTCACCCCGATCTTTCACCCTCGCAGTCTGACTGGACGAAAGCGGTAATCACGCCAATTTTCAAACATGGAAACAAAAAAGATATGCAACAACTATCGAGGTATCTCCTTAATTAGGGTTGTAGGCAAAATATTCTCAGGTATTCTTGAAAGGAGAGTGCGAGTATTAATTGAGGAGAAGTTAGATGAAAATCAGTGTGGGTTTAGGCCTCTTAGAGGCTGTCAGGACCAGATCTTTAGTCTACGGCAGGTAATGGAAAAGTGCTATGAGTGGAACAGGGAATTGTATCTATGTTTCATAGATCTGGAAAAGGCTTATGACCGTGTTCCTAGGAGGAAGCTACTGGCAGTTCTTCAAGATTTTGGTATAGGAGGCAAACGTTTGCAGGCAATTAAAGGGCTTTACGTAGACTGTCAGGCAGCAGTTAGAGTAGATGGCAACTTCAGCTCATGGTTCAGGGTAGTTTCGTGGGTGAGGCAAGGCTGTAACCTGTCACCACTGTTGTTCATACTATTCATGGATCATATGTTGAAAACAGTAGACTGGCAGGGCGGGATTAAAATAGGTCAAAACAAAATAAGCAGTCTCGCATATGCAGATGACTTAGTTGTAATGGCCGATTCGATTGAAAGGTTGCAAACTAATATTTCAGAGCTCGATCAGAGGTGCAAGGATTACGATATGAAGATCAGCATCTCCAAAACGAAAGCAATGTCTGTGGGAAAGAGATTTAAACAGATTGAGTGCAAAATACGAGGAATAAAGATAGAACAAGTAGACAGTTTCAAGTACCTGGGATGTATTTTCTCATAGGATGGCAACATAGCGAAAGAACTGGAATCGAGGTGCAGCAAAGCTAATGCAGTTAGTGCTCAGCTAAGATCTAATCTCTTCTGCAAGAAGGAAGATACCAAGTTAGCAGGGCACCGCTCTATCTTTCGACCAACTTTGTTGTATGGGAGTGAAAGTTGCACTATGTCATTATAATAAACATAATTATCACAGTGAGTGACAGTAGCAAACTCACTGTGATAATTATGTTTTATTATAATGACATAGCGCACCTATGCACTGTAAATTATGTTATATAACAACTGATTGACATTACAAGATTACGTCCTTGTGAAATGATTTTATTGGACCAGATGATGCTGACATAGTTCAGCGAAACCGGTCGTCTTAAATAAAAATTGGTGATCAGCGATCTTGGCTTTTTTACATCTTTCTACAATATCATAATTGGATCGCCTCCTAGAACATAAACCAACTCATCATTTGATAGAGGTTCAAAGTATAGTTTGAGGCTGATATTTCATTTTGGGATGAATATATCGCAGTTAAATACCTTTTTATAAAGAAATAAACATTTATAAATTTTATCAGTCGTAATTAACAATCACGATTACGATAATTTAGAATGGTGTCGTTATTTCCGAATGCGCCCCTCCTCCAGAAATATATCAATTTTTGCCGTAACAAAATTTATTTGAAAAGCTCTTAAAAGACAGCCGAAAAGTAAAAGAAAATAAAAATAATGAAAGTCGCACTGGCCTTTTGTAAACTTTTATGAAAGAAAATGCTGAGACTTTCCAAACCGCAAATAAATATTACTTTCAACTAAATAACGAATTCAATAGACATCTCATTTTATTATTTATGCAATCAAATAGCATCAAAAATCTCCAAAAGAACTGCGTTGGTTGTATTCCAATACGTCAATTATATACCAAGAAATTTCGAAGAGAAATTGAAGTTTGAAATAAACGCAACGTGCAGCTAGCGCATATCCCGAAACTCAAGCGTAAGTGTCACGCTGCCCGTAATCTTGCGTTTATTTCAAATGTTCAAATGTTTGTAAAGCTTTTGGGACTTAACTGCGGGGTCAACAGTCCCTAAACTTACAAACTACTTATGAACTACCTTATACTAAAGACAGCACAAACCGTTCGGTTCGTGGCGACTTCCCGTCGCCTGTCTTCGACTTTCGATTATATCTCACGTGGTTTATTATCTTTGGGCTTCCCTATTTAAACTGGCGGTTGTCCTTTTCGTTTGGGGTTTTTGTTTTGGAAGTTTCCGTAGCGGTTACTAGGGTTCGCTATCGGTTCTCGTGCGCTGCTCGGCTTGTGTGTGGACGGACGCAGGCGGCTTTCTTGTTTTGTTTGACTGCCAGGCGGTGACCCATAGTGATGGAATGGAAGTCTACGTGAATTACTTACTAATGCTTGTCTATTCCACCGGTCTTTGGTAGAGAGAGTTTGAGTTCAGTGAAGATTTATATGTGAAATTGGCGTCAATATCTGATAAGTGGTGGAGTGACATGGTCGATATAATTCAGATATATATATATATATATATATTGAAGCAGCCTTGCATGTCGGCTTTATGTGTGGATGCTTTTGGATTTTTTAATTTGTGGCAATTTAAGTAATGGAACTTGCTGTTATGTTTTGAGTGCTAGTTGGGTTGCAAGCAGTGAGTAATTAACTGTATTGAAGTGCTTTGCACGTAAGCGCGATTTATTCGGATTGTGTACCGAATACCTTAACTGTGCTTTGTAACCAAATGTACTTTCTGTTGCAGGCAGTTGTTTATTCTTAAATTATTGAGATTTTTTGTGTAAGCCTTTCAGTGTAACTAGATATGAGCACTGATCAATTTGTGTGTGTGGCTTTCTGGGGTGCTCAAATTCAATGTGGTTCTCTTAAAGCGACGCACTCGTGTGGACGTCATTAATCTTACCAATTGTATTAAGGGCAAGCAGTGATGGTTGTTGTACCCTATGCGTAGGTATGTGCCTGGTTTCCCCTTTGCGTATGCTTGCGTGTCAAATCTAATGCATATTGGTGTATTATTATATATATTGTATATTTTAAAGGTTTGTTTTCTTAGCATGTATGATTAATCTCCCCTTTTATTTATGTTTTGCAGTTGTATGCCTTATTTGTTGTACTGGTTGACTGGCGTTGGGCCCGGTGGACCGGGCCTGTGGTTTGCCCGTTTGATTGGTTTGTTGCTTCGGCTTCTGCCTGAAGTTGATTATATTTTATCTACCTGCTTTATTTTGGCCGGGCTCTGCCTACTGTGGTTCTGCGGCAGTCACCTTTAAAACAAAACAAAATTTTTTTTTGGGCTCGTCAATTCGTGAACAATCGGGTGTGATCTTTTGACCAATTGTATTTTGCTATCTAGGAAGCTTGCAAGCTTTGACTTATAAGGTTAGGCCAAATATTGTTAACCTGGTTATATTTTTGTTTAATTATTTGTCAGCAGTTTCGCTTACTTTAAATGTGTTAAAATTGTGTTAATATTGGCTAGCTGTTTTGTATTGTATCCGCTGTAACCATCTAGGCCCACTACTGAAAGTTAGGCCTTGCTTTTGGTCTGTTTTATTTCTATTCCAATTTTATTCCATTCATTTACTGCAAGTGTTTGATCATTGTTAAGCGAAGTCCCTTGGTTAGGGATACCTGGCTATTGTGTAAAAATTGAGCTATTCCCTGCTTATTTGTTAATAATATATTACATGTTGTATTCCTTCCTTAAAGGAAAGAATTATGAAAGTGTGTGTTTTTTTTTTAATTGTGAAATTTTAAGATTAAAATTGTTATTCAATAAATTGTTTTACTGGCAAAGGTGTTCAAAGGGGCGCAGTCCTTCTACCTATTTTTGAATCCCTTCCACTGTGCTGTTGCTAATGGGTTTATTTTTCTAATTTTAATGCTACTGTCTGCCTGAAATTACTGTTGGGTGTCCATTTAAGAAATATATGTTTGTGATGAAAATAATACTAGTTTACATTTTAGAATGTCTCATATTACTTACTTTAATAAGCCCGTGTCGTATGTTCGTGCTCGTGAAAGTCGTTTCTCAATAACTACTTTTGTTCAAGAGATATTTTGGGTGAAACGTTTATCTAGGACACCCTGCATAAAATAGTATATTTATATATTTCATTTCACACTATTTTATTAAATTATTAATTAGCATTTATTGATTTTTATATTGTATTGTTATTACTTTTTTCCGATAAAACCAAATGTGGACCATAAAACGCGTCAGAGTGAGTTTTTTTATGATGCTGACATTTTAATTTATGGGCCATTTTGGCCACCTGCCTACTATCGATATAGGTACGTCCAGGCATAGCAGCATTTCCTGACGATGATTGACTCCTGCTCACACACACGCACGCTGCGTGCGGTGCCCGTGTGTAGACTGGGAAAGGTTAACAATCTGAGTTCGACCGATGGAAGACTGTGGCGGCCCGAAGGATCTGCATGAGCATTTCTTAAACTGTGCGACTTCTCGGGTGTTCGAGGACTGCTGTGATTGCTTCTCAAAGTGGCGAACCAAAGGTGCATCCATATCCAAACGTGAAGGACTCATTACAGATATCGGATGTCGTAGGCTGGGCAGCATAGTAAAATACGACAGGCTGCGAACTTTGGGGGAACTAACAACAGACATCAATGTTGGACAGAGTACCGAATAATACTAACGATGGGCATCCGTAGCCATACACCCATGCATGTGCCAATGTTAACGCGACAACATTAGCAACAACGACTAAAATGGTTACGCGACCATCGTCACTGGACGTTCGCGAACTAGAAACGCGTCGCATGGTCTGAGGACCCCCTATACCTTCATCATCATACTGATGGGACAGTGCGAACCCATTGCCTTCCAGGAAAACAGCTCCTTGAAACCTGTATTGCAGGATGGACAAAATCTGGCATGTGCTGTACGGTCAGTAATGTAGTGTGAGGTGTGGACTCTCCACAGCGGTGGACATCTACCTTTCTGTTATCACACTTCAATGGGTTTAAGGAAGTAAATACTATCAGACACTACAAAACGTAAACAAATATTATTTTCAGCAGGAACGTATGTTTCATGGACTCTTCATATTATCATTTATGCACTGAGCGATACTTCTTGGCTGCCGTGGTGTTGTGCACGACCTCCACTGGTTCTACGGGTACCCACAATTGTGGCTGCCCACGCATGCACCTTCATGACGATCATGTTTCCCAACCGCAAAAATGTTCAAATGTTTGTAAAGTTATGGGACCACACACCCATGCCCGAGGGATGACTCGAACCTCCGATAGGGAGCAGCCGCGTCCCAACTGCAGTGATATTTTTCAGCAAGATAATACGCCATGTCATAAATGTGATGGAGTGATTCGAAGAACTTGGTGGCGCTTTGTAATTGATCTATTACCTCCTCCCAACTCGTCATATCTGAACTCAATCAAACACATCTGGAATGCGATTGAACGTGATTTATGCTTTCTCCCGACATCTTTGGAATTAACTGGATTTAGATTACTTTTATGTGTAGATTTGGCGCCAATTCGCTTCAGCGGCCTTATTCCTTCCACGACCAGGCGCGTCACCGCTAGTACCCGTGTCACAAGTGGACATACCGGCAATAGGTACGTTGTCATAATAATCTGGCTGATAAGTGTGTACTGCTATTTCTTCCCATAAGTGTAGCCTTGACGCAATCTCTTCTTCACAGTCACGGTCTGCACGGCCACTACGGTCGGGGGTTCGAATGCCCCCTCGGGCATGGATATTTGTGCCGTCCTAGTTCGTAAGTAGTTCATAAGTAGTTTGTAAATTTAGGGACTGATGACCCCGTAGTTAAGTCCCATGAACTATACAGACATTTGAACATTTTTTTCTTCTTCACACATGCTGTATCAGCCACTAATGTAGGGCAAGGTGTGGACTCTCCACAGTGTTCATCCACCTCTCTGTTATCATACATCGAAAAGACGTTGTATAAGAATATATTTCTTCAGATACCTTCCTTCTTTTAGCACTTACTAAAGATTTTCTCACAGGAATATATTTCCGGACCTAGTACTTTTGGCCTCCACCTTTCGGTTTGGAAGCTTTTACTTTACAATGTGTATTTGTTGCTTCAAGTGTGGTATCTCGCAGTTGTGTTCCTGACACTTGGAAAGGGATACAACTCGCGGTACAGTGTTGTGTGTTTACTGTCTGGGACGCGGGCACATTTTATCCCAGTTAGAAATCAACTTATTAAACCTCACATAGCCTAATAATAGTCTCCGTATAATAAATGTGATAATAATGAATAATACTGGAAAATTTCCAGACTCAAACAAGGTTCGTATATCCCATATGTAGCGAGGGAAATATCATTGTCTCAATGACTCCCTAAGAAGTCTAATTTTCGTATCTTGTATTATGAACTCATTTGCAAAGGCCGGTTTTGTTAATACCCTCAGCAGGGTTTGCCAGGAAGGATACTTCTCCCCATTGACTAAAATGTTGAGATGATGAAGCATCACCTTAATACTCGCGTGTTGACCGTCACTACAGATACGAAATCTATCACTCCGATACCACATTGCATCTATGTATTTATTTTATTTATTTCGTTATTTAGCCTGACCAGATTAGGGCCATAGGGCCCTCTATTACATCTGATCAGGAACTACATAAACAAAGGATGTAATTACAAAAAACACAGTATTAATAATATTAATAACAATATATGATAATAATAATAACACAAAAATCAAAGTAATACTAACAATAAAAAGAGATATTTACATGGAGATAGATGTTTAACACATTTGAATTCAGTTTAATATAAACATAAGGGGGGAAATGATTAGTGAAAGAGGGGAATATTGAAAAATGACAGTGCCAATGGATGTGAGGAAGTGGAGATATATATGAATAGAGATCTCTGCTGACGAAAGGAAAGGGAAACATTTATGGGGGGAGGAGGAATTGACAACAGTGGGTTACAGACTGGTAAGTGGAGAGAAAGATGGGTATTGTGACAGAAATTGAACCGTTAGCTGTCTTTTAAAGTTTTTAATTGATTTTATCTCTCTTAACTTTTGAGGTAGATTGTTCCATAGACGTGTTCCCGATACAGGAAACGATTTAGAGAAGATTGCAGTGTTATGTGATGGTACAGAGACTTGCATCTGGGTCGAAGTAACCAGAGTGTCAACACTAAGAGTTGGCCTATCAATGGTGGAAACAAGGACTATGTTGTGAATGCTGCTAGTATTATTGTCTAGCCAATTGGCAAGCCAAACCTTAGGACGGATCTCACCATTAGGCGCATTTCTCTTTTCAGTGCTCGACGAAAACAGTCTGCTGGCACCGTGTCTGTAACGAATAAACCTGGAGATAAATTTCCTTATTACATCATTATGAAACTAAGAAATAAATGTAGATTTATTTACGAGTGTATAGGAAACAAAGTACGGCAGAAAAGTTACGTAGCAGCTATGCTGCGGTTTCACAGACCGTTCCACACAACGATGAGTAAACTAAAATGGTAGAAACACAAGCTCTTCACAGCATGACCTCCACACTCATAATGAAAGGTAGGTAGGTGGTAGAAGTTGTAACACCATTTCTTCAAGAAAGGGAAACAATAAGAAAATTACGGCGGTCAACGTGACCGCTGCATGTCACTTAAGGGGTAACGTTTAGCTCGGTTCCACATCTTTCCCGATCTCAAGCAGATGTAAAACCGTAAGTCATTTAGAATAGTATAGTTTAATATAGGGAGTGGGAGCAGGCGCCACGATTAGGGAAGCTATGCTCTTAACGGAGTGAATAGTGTACGGTGTATAGCAGCAGCGAAGCCAGAATCTTGGTCTGGGGGGGTCGTGGGTGTCTTCGTGTTCCACACTGCATCTGATTTCTAAAGAAAAAAATCGCACTGACGTGTTTTACGGCCCACTTTATATTTGCAGTTTTATAAGTTTTTGCAAACATTTTGGAACAAAATAATAATAAATTAATTAATAAGAGTGTGTGAAACCCTTTTAGGAAAAAAAATTAGGTAGTGGCGAGTTTCGAACCACGGACCTTTCGCGTCACAGCGCAGCACCTTGCCCACTACGCTACTGCTATAAACAAAACCCGAGTTCTTTAATCTCATACTATTGATGGCCGTTGTTAACTGATATTAATATGGCATTTGTAGACATTAGATTATCATTTATCGTACGAAGAACGATGTGTTTTTGTTAATTCCTCAGTGTGCCGTTGCTTTGAAATGACAACGTATAAGTTACAATAAGAAAATCAGCAAATATGCGAGGATTGTCACGTGACATCTCCGAACGGCTGGTTTTCGTTAATTCAATGGAGGGTGTTAACTCTCCGTTATTTTTGCAAATATGTCTCAAACGACACGAGATATGAAAAAACACATAAGGGAGTAAGTTGTAGAGAATTGTCTCCTCTACCAATTAGGTTATTCAGTTTTCGTGTCAGATGAACGGTTCGTTTGCAATTACAATTATATTACAAACGGCTTTTTTGTTTGTTTTACTACCGTATTTTTTGTCCGAAAAATTTGGAAAAGGGAGGTTCTGGTCTCTGGCGGCCTAAAATCATGTCTGTAAAATTTGGTGCTGATCGGTTGAACGGTTCGTCTTAAAAACAGGGAACACGTTACGGACAGACGGGCAGACAGACACACACACATACATCCCAAAATGCCGGCCGCGGTGGCCGAGGGGACTGAAGAGCTCCAGTCACGGTCTGCACGACCACTACGGTTGGGGGTTCGAATCCCCCTTCGGGCATGGATATTTGTGTCGTCCTAGTTCATAAGTAGTTTGTCAGTTTAGGGACTGATGACCCCGTAGTTATGTCCCATAAACTATGCAAACATTTGAACATTTTTTGAACATCCCAAAATCGCCGTTATTTTTGCAAATATCTCTGAAACGCTACGATATATGAAAAAAAAAAAAAAAAAAAAAAAAAAAAAAACATGAGAGCAAAGTTGTAGAGAATTTTCTCCTCTACAAAATCGGTTATTCAATTTTCGTGTCAGATGAATAGTTAAGCCGTTATTTTCATTTAAATTTCGAGCTGTCAAAAGACGATCGCAAAGGCCCACTTTTAGTGTTACTACCGTAACCTAAAGTGGGCCAAAATGATGATAATGGATTCGTAGGACAGTATATTAAGAAGACTTCTTTCTCTTTCGTTTTTAGATAACTGTAAGAAGATGCAAGTTTGGCAGTCTGGGAGGGGGGAGGGGAGCTGCAGGTTCATAAGCCCCCCCCCCCCCCGCTGGTGTAGCGAGAGAAGAGGAAGCGATGCCAGAAACGGCCTGAGTAATCGCAGCGCGCGGCTTCTGCGGAATGCCGCCAGCTCTGCGAATTTGTGGCTGCGCCAAAACGCAACCCACACACCCGCTTCCTAATCCCGCGCAGCTCAGCTACTAAGCTCCACCGGCACACAGGTCCTATTCATAGCTGTGGTTGCCAGCTAAAACACAAACCGTTGCGCGGTACACATACGTACTAGCATTAACGCAAACGGGGATTACTACTTACCAACGCGCGGTAACGGACGGGTCCGACAGTAACACTGCCGTGGTACTAAGTGTTGTAAAATATCCATTGATATGTTACCCTCTCTCCTTGCCATAATGATGTTTAACATGCAGAAATCCAGATGTAAAGCTAGTAATCCGCTTAATCTATCACGTATATTGCTGTATCCATTTTCATAGTATTCAATATGAATAAATCGAAGATTAAAGTTGAATATTTCGTTGCTTTATTTTCATTCCCACAGAACATAATTGTGTGATCGAAAATTGCATGCAACCTCAAACAGACCGAAAGATGTGTCCGAAGTGGTAAAATAATAACCAAACTTCATTTACGTTTTACTCGACGTTGGTTTTTATTGTTTTACTGGAAGTTGTTTAATTCCAAATGTCGTTTTCGTTACATTTTTCATGAATGACTCTGTATTATATAACACGATCACTAAAACCAATTCATACAATTCAGAAGTAGTAGCAGTAAGAGGTGTTGTATGGGAGAGCATCAGAAGGATTTCTGGGAGAGGAGGGAGGTGTTAAGTTACTGCTGTAATGGGGAATCAAATGTCTGTAATCCTATTGGACTAAACTGCAACGGTCCTAGACTTACAAACTACTTCAAGTAATTTACACTAAGAAGAACACCTACACCCATGTCGGAGGGAGGACACGAACCTGCTGCGAGAACGGCCGCCAAATGCGTAACATGACGCCTTAGAACACACGACTATTCAGCGCGGCTATGATGGGGAATGTCACACTCAAATGTTCAAATGTTTGTTAAGCTTATGGGGTTTAACTGCTGGGTCATCAGTCCCTAAACTTACAAACTACTTATGAACTAACTTATAATAAATACAACACAAACATCCATGCAGGAGGGAGAATTCGAACCCCCGACGCGGGAGGCCGCGCGATCCGCAACGTGGCGCTTCAGACCAATGTCACTCTCCAGACCAGTCGAGGAGACATTGTCCAGACTATGGCGGCCCGTTTTTCTACCGCTACTGCCACTGCCAGTCCGGATCACGTTCCCCTCTGGGTTTGGAGGGTTACAATACATCCGAGGTATTCCTGTCTGCCGTAAGACGCGACTAAAAGGAGTCTGCATCAATTTGGCTGTAATGATACAGTCCCATATTAGTGTTTGACCGACATTCTGTAAATCTTTTTTGAAGTACAGACCATTTGTAGAAGGATACCTTATGCGGTGCGTCATTTGTCTATAGTGCACTTACACATTAGGACCAATTGCCGGCCGCGGTGGCCGTGTAGTCGGCGGCGTGCCCGTCACACTCTGCACGGCCGCTGAGGTCGGGGGTTCGGATCCCCCCCCCCCCTAGGGCATGGATGTTTGTGCCGTCTTTAGTATAACCTAGTTCATAAGTCTTTTTAAGTTTAGGGACTGATGACCCCCTAGTTCAGTCCCATAAGCTCTACAAACATTTGAACATTTGTACCAATTATATTAATGAAATTTTAATTGCACCCATAATACAGCCATTGGGAAAGGTCTCCTTATTGGTGCACCAATTGCATTGATTGTGCGCTGTCACCTCCTGTACTTTCTCCGCATTATTTTAGATGTCGAGTCGGTGACTGCCTCTCTGATGTCTTTGCGCAGGAGAAGGCTGTACCTTAGGGTAATGTTTCATTTGTGACTGTCTTTGGCACAATAATTAGTCCGTCGTTAAAAATCCCGTCCAGTGTTCTTTATTCATTGATGACATCTCAGATTTCTTATAAATTTTCTTCGGTCCTTTCAATGATAACACGGTTAGATGATTGTGCAGAAAAATCTGGTTATAGGTTTTAAACCGAGACGTCTGTGGGTGTGTTTGTTTTAACCGTTCCCGTTCCCTTTTAATGTACTTGGACTGCCGATAAGGAACGCTGTATCGATCTTTAAAGACACTGTGTACCTTCGGGGCGTAACACATGACTCCAAAGTTACTTGGTTGCCACACCGTAAGGACTTGAACGGACGGTGTTTCATGCACTGAGTAAATTAAAATGACTTAGCCAAACTTCGTAGGCAAAAGACAGGACTTGTCTGCTCTATTTTATTGAGCCTTCAATCGATCTCGGCCTTTTTATGGGTGCATGGTCTATGAGTCTTCAAGGCCCTCGTGTTTGCTGCCGCCTACTTACATTTCGAGTAGTGATCACAAAGACAATATAAGAGAAATTAGGGCTCGTACGGAGGCATATAGACATTCCTTTTTTCCTCGTTCTATTTGGGAGTGAAATAGGAAAGGACGTGCCTGGTAGTGGTACAGTGTACCCTCCACCACACACCTTACGGTCGATTGCGGATGTATGTAGAGGTAAAGATGTCATAGTGCAACATGAAAGATTCGGTTGGCCACTAGATCATTCAGAGCAAGCCTCATGCCGAATCTTTGTGCTGGGTCTGCAAAGACATCACTGTACATCAGGTGGCAGCCTCATGGTAATTCAGGCAAACAGAACTTAATCCATACCATACGCACATGCCCACCTATGGAACTGTTGTTTCGAAATCAGCAGCGGGTCATGAGGACATTCCCTATTCACAAGGGGTTGCCTTTTGCGATGGATGTTTCCTGTTTTGACATTTTCCATTGTGGTTGGAGCGGTTTTATGTCTGGTTTCTGAAGAAGCACAACGTATTTTAGAAACAACCAATTTTATGAAAGATACACTGATTTTATCTTTCAGTCAGTGTTTATTAGCATTTTATATATACATTATGCTCTTACAGTTTGCACACTGATGGTTCAAAATAGAGAGACTCCCTCGGCTGTTCACTACTGTTCCTCAATCGTGTTATCAAGATTCGCCTTGCCACTTCTTACACAGATTTTTCAGCAGAATTTTACGCGATTGTGTAAACAATGGGGCAGGTGTGTCGTGTTAAAGGCAAAATGTTTTTGTCTGCTTCTATTAGCTTAGTACACCCCAATACATGCAGATCCTGTGACTAGCTGTGAAGTTAACCGAGCTAGTAAAAACAGTTTTACTTCCTCCAACGGCAGGGAAAGCAGTTGTCATTTCTGTGCGTACTAGAGCATGTGGAGATCTGGATAATGAAGAGGATGGTCTCGCCGCCTGCCGTGAACGAAGTGTCACACAATGTGGTATTCCCCTGCATTGTCGTCTGTATGTAGGTCCAATCAGTTGCGTGTGGAATAATAGTTGGTTGTGACGGATATTAAACTGTGGTTGGTGAAACCAGCTATCCTACTGTGGTGATCCCCCTGCCCGCCTTTACGGCGATAGAAGTTGCCGTTACATCCTTTCCAGCCGGTCACTGTTCTGTGCGTCATATTTTAACCATTGTATTTTATATTGTGGTTAGAAGCTAGAAAGGAAGTTTGTTATGGATCTGCTCTCTACTTTAGCTGATGATGGGGCGAGTGTTACCGAAGTTTTATAATTTTGTGATGTGTTACCACTCTTGCGTAAGCTCTTAGGCTGGAGGTTTCACTGCGTTTCAGAGTGGCTAACTCATGATTAATCAGCCATAGTAATCCTCTGTGTTGTTTTAAATTCTCTTGACAATTTCTTCCTTTCTGTCACAGATAAAATCTGGAGATGTACCGTCTTTTAGTGTCTAAATGTAGGTGCACATTTAGTCTATCTGATTTTTGTTCGATTTTACATCCGTTACTGCCTTCTACACCTCTTTTCACGTAATTTTTCGCCCTCTGTCACTTTACCCAGCATACTTATTTTGACATTTTTTTAGTCTGTTATAAGGAAAAGTACTGAAGAAATTCCACTTTAATATTAAATTTCGGACTTGGTACAAATTGGAGGACTTTTAAGAACCTAAATAAAAGGAAGCGTCACTTTTGTACTTATCACGCAAACTTGGTACTAGGAGGGTTATACAGAACATGAGGACAACTGAAGTACACTCACAGGAATATGTGGCTCTCTGTACATAAAGATATATAAATGGTGATTCAGCCACTCTGATAAAATATTAATAATATTTCCTGGCCCCCTGCATAAAGACGACTTCTTCCCCAGCATTTGTAGGTGGAGTACAGCGTCTGGACATTCTGGACGACATAATTTCACACGTACATGTTTTGGATCGACTGAACGCCATTCAGTAGGTCAGGGAAGACGCGGATTTTAGCATTCGTAGCACATATCATTCGTTGCTGTCCCGAAAAGATCGGAATGACAATGACGTCTAGAGATAAGGGATCTAATAATCCGTTCAGGAAAAACAATAGAGAAACTAATAGATTCCCCTGTTTAGAACCACACATAAATATACATAGTTGGTGTGCTCAGTTAAAATGTCATAAAACAGTGCATTAAAAACACATACTACACTGAAAGTAAAATATCTCAGAGCCTTTGTAGTAACCATAGTAACCAGGATGGTAAGTAGTAAAAACGTCGCGTGGCAGTGAACGAGCGCTCTAAGGCGCCTTGCTGCGGATTGCACCGCTGCTCCGAGGTTCGAGTCCTCCATATATATACAGGGTGAGTCACCTTACCGCTGGATATATTTCGTAAACCACATCAAATACTGACGAACCGATTCCACAGACAGAACGTGAGGAGAGGGGCTAGTGTAATTGGTTAATACAAACCATAAAAAATGCACAAAATTATATTTTTAAAAAGAAACCTAAGTTTTTTTAAATGGAACCCCGTTAGTTTTGTTAGCACATCTGAACATATAAACAAATACGTAATCAGTGCCGTTTGTTGCATTGTAAAATGTTAATTACATCCGGAGATATTGTAACCTAAAGTTGACGTTTGAGTACCACTCTTCGGCTGTTCGATCGTTTCTATCGAAGATCACCGAATTAAGTGGAGATCCAAAGGGAATGGTGATATACCTTAGGTACAGAAGAGACTAGAACAGCACATTACGTCCACATGCTAACACCTTTATTGGTCTTTTTCACTGACGCACATGTACATTACCATGAGGGGTGAGGTACACGTGCACACGTCGTTTCCGTTTTCAATTACTGAGTGGAATAGAGTGTGTCCCGACATGTCAGGCCAATAGATGTTCATAGTGGTGGCCGTCATTTGCTACAAACAATTGCAATCTATGGCGTAATGAATGTCGTACACGCCGCAGTACATTTGGTGTAATGTCGCCACAGTCTGCCACAATACGTTGTTTCGTATCCTCTGTGGTTGTAGGCACATCACGGTACACATTCTCCTGTAACGTACCCCACAGAAAGAAGTCCAGAGGTGTAAGATCAGGAGAACGGGCTGGCCAATTTATGTGTCCTCCACGTCCTATGAAACGCCCGTCGAACATCCTGTCAAGGGTCAGCCCAGTGTTAATTGCGGAATGTGCAGGTGCACCATCATGCTGATACCACATACGTCGACGCGTTACCAGTGGGACATTTTCGACCAACGTTGGTAGATCATTCTGTAGAAACGCGATGTATGTTGCAGCGCCGGCCGCGGTGGCCGAGGGGACTAAGGCGCTCCAGCCACGGTCTACACGGCCACTACGGTCGGGGGTTCGAATCCCCCCTCGGGCATGGATATTTGTGCCGTCCTAGTTCGTAAGTAGTTCATACGTAGTTTGTAAGTTTAGGGACTGATGGCCCCATAGTTAAGTCCCAGAGACTATACAAACATTCGAACATTTTTTATGTTGCAGCTGTTTGGGCCCCTGCAATGAAGTGAGGACCAATGAGGTGGTCGCCAATGATTCCGCACCATACGTTTACAGTCCACGGTCGCTGTCGCTCTACCTGTCTGAGCCAGCGACGATTGTCCACGGACCAGTAATGCATGTTCCGTAGATTCACTGCCCCGTGGTTTGTGAAACCCGCTTCATCGGTAAACAGGTAGAACTGCAACGCATTCTCTGTTAATGCCCATTGACAGAATTGCACTCGATGCTCACCATGTAATTTCTGACTTAGCGACACATGAAACGGGTGAAAGCGGTGACGATACAGTATGCGCATGACTCTACTTTGACTCAGTCCACCGGCTCTCGCAATGTCCCGCGTACTCCTTTGTGGGTTCACGGCAACAGCAGCTAACACACCAATTGCACCCACTTCTCCTGTGATGGGCCTGTTACGGACCCGTTTGAGTGCTACGACCACACCTGTTTCATACAGTTGGCGTCAGATGTTTTGAAATGTGCGGCACGTTGGATGCTCTCTGTCCGGGTACTGTTCTGCATACACCCTGCAGGCTTCAGCTGTATTTTGTCGACACTCGCCATAGATGAGTATCATCTCCGCCTTTTCAGAGTTCGAATACACCATGGTCACAGTTCCTACAACACTACAATATCACAGACGTCTGGTAACACAGTAACACAGTGTACTACAGTTAGTCTGCGTGTAAAGACGAATGCAGAATTATAATAGCAGCAAGCGCTACATTCGGAAACTGCGACAACAAGACCAAACCACAACAGTGCACTACAGCCACACTCGTAAACAAGTTCGTCATTGTAAACATGTCCCTGCAGATGCTGCTCGCCGACCGTGGCCCGTGTTTGTTACAACACGCAACTGGATGTCGGAGGTTTCAAGCGTCAACTTTAGGTTACAATATCTCCGGATGTAATTAACATTTTACAATGCAACAAACGGCACTGATTACGTATTTGTTTACATGTTCAGGTGTGCTAACAAAACTAACGGGGTTCCATTTAAATAAGCGTAGGTTTGTGTTAAAAAAACATACTTCCGTGCATTATTAATGGTTTGTATTAACCAATTACACTAGCCTCTCTCCTCACGTTCAGTCTGTGGAATCGGTTCGTCAGTGTATGATGTGGTTTACGAAATATATCCAGCGGTAATGTTCGGTGACTCGCCCTATATATATATATATATATATATATATATATATATATATATATATATATGTGTGTGTGTGTGTGTGTGTGTGTGTGTGTGTGTGTGTGGGTGGGTGGGTGGGTGGGTGTGAGTATAGGTGTGTGTGAGTGAGTGTGTGTGTGTGTGTGTGTGTGTGTGTGTGTGTGTTTTGTCCTTAGCGTAAGTTAGTTTAAGTAGTTTGTATGTCTGGGGACCGATGTCGCCTGCAGTCTGACCACAAACATTTGAACATTTATTGCAGTACAAACCCTAGATTTTGGGGTTGTGCTTCCAGCACACCAATTAAGTCCAGTATATGCTAAACCGAGATCCCAAATAGCCCTGTTGCTCGACGACGAGCAGCAGTATGATACGCTGGTGAACTGCTAGCAGCGACGATCTTACTTGCATGACGCACTATGAGAAGCTGTCGTCGGATGGTGTGTGACAGTTCGACAGTCACTCGCAGAAAATGGTATGGGGCTGGTCCTGTTGGCCGCTGTCAAAACCCTTATCGTCTCAGTAATTTCATGGTGGACAGAGCAAATGATATTCAAGTATGAAGGCCTCGCTGATACGTTCACTATGGACTCGTAATTTCGTCGTGGCCGCACGGAGTCCAACTAAACTGATTTGTGCCATAGTTTTCATATCCCTCACGTATGGTAACCAGGAAGGTTTGGAGTGACACATGACACCCAGAAAAATTCACCGTATCATTAAACTGGAGAATGGTGCTCCTTGATCACAGGCCACGGAGACTAATTTCAGAACGATAACGATTAAAATGAATATGTACAAACTTATCTGCAGAGAACTGAAAACTTGTATGTGTTGCACTCCTCAAACGTCTTCACTGAATGTTCAAATGACGAGTCACTGTACTAAGATTAGATAGGAACAAAAATTGCAGAATCGTTCACAAATGACGAAAATAACACAGGATACCGTATAGTAGACGTGATACTGTTTACCATTCGTATAAATATTTCCCCCCATTCTATTTACCTGAACGTATTGGACACTCATGGCCACTCCTCACATCGTTCCTCTTTTTGAAGCGGTGAATTTCGAGCTGTTAAACGGGGATGTGATTGTCGCAGAGAAGGAGCAGAGGACAAGAAGGGGACACTGGACAGACGTCCTCAGCAGCAGCAAGGGTGTAAAGCAGACGTCACAGGTGGCTGCAGCTGCCAACTGTTGTGCAGCGAGAGACCGGCCACGTTGCTGCCGTGTGCCGAGGCGAACATTTTACAACCTGGCTGTTTTATATTTTGTTACACGACAATTCTGGCGTCACACATCAACAGAAATTTAAAAGCAGCAGTAGAAGCAGCAGAAAGGTAAGAAACTGTTTAAGAGTAATTTTCTGATGAAGGAAACTTGAAATTCGCGTACTGTATTCTTGTAAAGTGAATGAAACCTGTAAATTGTCTTATCATTATTTAGGGTTAAAAAGTTAGAGGGACTGGCAAATTTGCCAGAAAATCTCAAAGATGAAAATGGTGTTCTGGGGGTAATGGAGTTGTTCTGGTTTTCATGACAGTAGCTGGTGTTAGGAATTACATAGGAGATTATGTACTTGCATCTAGTGACTGTAACTACCTCAAACATTAAGCATAAAACGATATTGATAATAGTGGTGCTATAATAGGAAACCTTCTATGATGATTTAAACAATAACGTAGGTAAAATTCTGAAATAAATAGGGTAGTGCTTAAGGAATCAAAAAATGTTTAGAAGACATCGAGGAACAGGTGAGAAGTATATGGGTGGGTTTAGGGAAAATTTTTGTACGGGTATAGAATTTATAATCGTATCAAATGAGTTATTTATTATGTAGATAACAGCACAAACTGTACCTAGAATACTTGGTATTAATTTCTAAGTAAGTTTGTTCATGGAGTATAGGAAGATCACTTTTTCAGACACATTTTCTGAATATGAAAGGTATATTCCATTCTTGCTTTCATTAGTAGGCCTAAACACAACTGTTATTCTTTCGGGCGTTGTGACCATAAAATAACTAAACAGATGTAGAAAATCAATGATGCCACAGGTCACCCTCAACCACAAGTGTCACCCACTTGCCGAATCATTGCTTCATATAGTAGCATATGTTGAGTGAGTTTGTAAGATTATATTAATATTTGTGTGAAGATGTCTCACTGAGTCTTTACACTTGTTTAAAATACACTGAAGAGTCAAAGAAACTGCTACACTTGCCTTCAATCGTGTGCCACAACACGACGTGCCATCGTCTCGACTAATGGCTGAAGTAGTGCTCGACGGAATTGACACCATGCATTCTGCAGGGCATTCAATAAATACGTAAGAGTAGGAGAAGTTCGACATCTCTTCTTAACAGCACATTGCAAGGCATCCCATATATGCTCAATTACATTCATGTCTGGGATATTTGGTAGCCATAGAAGTTGTTAAAACTCAAAATAGTGATCCTGGAGCCACTCTCTAGCAATTATGTACGTGTGGGGTGTTGCAATGTCCTGCTGTAATTGCCCAAGTTCGTCGCAGTTCACAGTGGATATGGATGGATGCAGGTGATCAGCCAGGATGGTTCGTTCGCCACCCCAGGGGGCTCACAGTTCTTCCGTGAGTACGTTTGTGGCGAGCATGGGGCCCCGAGCTAATTCAGTCTTCTTTTCCTTCTTTCCTACCTGGACTGCATTTCCTTTCCCTTCCCCTCCTTTCCTATCCTCACTCCTTCCTCTCCCCACCGAGGGACTGATGACCTTAGCAGTTTGGTCCCTCTGTCCCAAAGAAATACATCAAATCGTTCGTACGTGTCACCTGTCAAAGTCGTATCTAGAGTATCAAGGGTCCCATATCACTTCAACTGCACACGCCCCACGCCATTACATAGCCTCCACCAGCGTGAACAGTCTCTTGCTGAGAAGCAGGCTCCATGGATTCATGAGGTTGTCTCCATATTCGTACACATCCATCCGCTTGGTACAATTGGAAACGAGTTTCGTCAGAGCAGGCAGCATGATTCCAGTCATCAACAGTCCAATGCCAGTGCTAACAGGTCCTCGTGGAGTAGCCGCGTGCTCTATGGAGTCTTATTACGGACTTGGCGTCCGTTACCGCCGGAGGTTCGAGTCCTCCTTCGGGATGAGTGTTTGTGTGTTGTCTTTACAGTAAGTTAATTTAAGTAGTTTGTAAGTCTAGGGACTAATGACCATAGAAATTTGTTTGAATATGTTTACAAACATTTAAACGTTTCATTTCGGGCCCAGTAAGGCGTAAAGCAAGAGTATACGAGTGGGCCTTCGGCTCCGAAAACGCATATAGATGATATTTCGTTGAATTATTCGTACGCTGACACTTTTTGATGGCCTAGAAATGAAATGCGCAACAATTTTCGGGGGGTTAGAACTTCTGTTACGTTTATACATCTACATCTACATGGAATACTCTGAAAATCACATTTAAGTGCCTGGCAGAGGGTTCATCGAATCATCATTATACTATTTATCTCCCATTCCATTCTCGAATAGCGCGCGGGAAGAAAGAACACCTGAATCTCTCCGTTCGAGCTCTGATTTTTTGTATTTTATTCTGATGATCATTTATACCTACGTAAGTGGGAGCCAACAATATGTTTTGGCATTTGGAGGAGAATGTTGGCGATTGGAGTTTCGTAAGTAGCCCACGCCACAGCGATTAGCGCCGTTGTTGTGATGATTCCCTTCCCAGATCCTGTATCATTTCCGTAACGCTATCTCCCTTGTATAGTGACAATACGAAACGAGCTGCCCTTCTCTGGACTCTTTCGATGTCCTCCGTCAAAACCACCTGATAAGGATCCCACACTGGGCAGCAATACTCCAAAATTGGACGAACAAGCGTAGTGTATGCAGTTTCTTTTTTTGTTCTGTTGCATGTTTAAGGGTTCTGCCAATAACACGCAGTCTCTGGTTCGCCTTTCCCACAACATTATCTACGTGTTCTTTCCAGTTTAAATCTGAAGTAATAGTAATCCCTAGGAATTTTATGGAGTTTACGGCCTTCACTTTTGATTGATTTATCTTGTAAACAAAGTTTAACGGATATCTTTTCGTACTCATGTGGACGACTTCACACTTCTCATTATTTAGAGTCAGCCGGCCGCGGTGGCCGAGGAGACTAAGGCGCTCCAGTCATGGTCTGCACGGCCACTACGGTCGGGGGTTCGAATCCCCCCTCGGGCATGGATATTTGTGCCGTCCTAGTTCGTAAGTAGTTCATAAGTAGTTTGTAAGTTTAGGGACTGATACACCGTAGTTAGGTCCCATAGACTTTACAAACATTTGAACATTTGAATTTAGAGTCAATTGCCAATTTTTACACCATACTGATACCTTATTCAGATCGTTCTGCAGTTGGTTTTGATCTTCAGATGATTTTACTAGACGGTAAATGACGGCGTCATCTGCAAACAACCTAAGAGAGCTACTTAGATTTTCCCCTAAATCGTTTATGTAAGTAAGGAACAGCAGAGGACCAATAACACTACCCTGTGGAACGCCCGATATCACTTCTGTTTTAGTCGATGCCTTACCATCGATTACTACGAACTGTATCCTCTCTGACAGGAAATCCCCTATCCAATCGCAAACTTGGGGTGATATACCATAATCACGCAATTTCATTAAAAGCCGTTTGTCAGGTTTCGGTGTCAAAAGCCTTCTGGAAACCAAGAAATACGGAACCTTTGTCGATAGCGCCCATTACTTCGCGTGAACAGAGAGCTAGTTGCGTTTCTCATGAACGATATTTTCTAAATCTGTGTTGACCTTGGATCAATAGATTCTCTTGTTATGTCGGAGTTTTGACATTTCACAGTATTCCCTATATTCACGGTGCATACTTGAAATGATCGTACGTGAAAATTCCCATTTCATAGCTACTTCGGAGATGCTATGTCCTATCTATCGTGCGCCGCCACGGCGAAGTGACCGAGCGCTCTAACATTGGAACATCATCGACTCGACCTCATATTTTCTTGAGAAAAAATATGTGAGCTAGATATCAACTACAGAAATCGATATCATGTGAAAATTTGGGCCATAATTCAGATACTACGCAGTTACGGCCTACTCAAAGTACAGCTTTTGAACATTCGCGAGCTCGGGTTGTTCCTCACTCGGCCGCTTCACTGCGGTCACTTAATGCACGAACGTCTAATTCTGTAAGCAGAGTGCAGTAAGAGGTTTGTGTTCGCGATGTAAATTAACCCACAGGCTGTCGTGCGACATCTCCAGGAGCGGTATGGAATGATGAACACCTGAAACGATTAAATTTCAAAGAATTAGAGTTCTTTAAAGTCGTCACCAGTAAGCATAATCATTTGCAGGTTTAGATGTACTATAAACGGTAAAAGAAAATATATTGTGCTTTCTTTATGCTTTTATTATATCTTTGAACTGAGTTGCAGATATCATAGACAATTGTACTGATGAAGACGTGCTGGATACAGTAGAAAATAGCGGGTTGACGTTCGGTGCAGATTTATAAGAGGATGACGTCAACGATAACGACAATGGTATTTCACCACCATCAGATTCGTCGAGCACTAGCATTGCTTCAATAGTGTTTGAGCGTGAAATTGAGGTCGTCAGTGATAGTTAAAGCTGCTTTCATGATTTTTAATCGTCGAATACCACTTTGCTCGTCTCTGTAATGGACGAATGTATGCAACGAGCCGTTTGCGTTTTATACAGCGCGTCACAACTGCAGTGGAAACGAATGAGACAGTTTTTCAACAAGCAGGGAACGTAAATTAATTTTCAATACCTTTTATGCTCATCATTTTGTTATATGTAAAGCTGCCACTCTTGGAGTGGAGTAAACTTGAAAGAGTTACAGTACATATGTTTCATTTTATAATATTATTTCCTCCTCCACTTCCCTAGCTCTTCAAATTTCACATTTCGGAGGACACGCTGTCATCGTTGTCCCTTCATTGCACAGCACTTCGCATTCGGACATCAAGCGGCCGCAGTGAAGCGGGCCGAGTGAGGACCAACCCGAGCGCGCGAATGTTTGAAAGATGTACTTTGAGGAGGCCGTAACTGCGTAGTATCTCAATAATGGCCAAAATTTTCACGTGATATCGATTTCTGGAGTTGATATCTAGCTCGTGTATTTTTTTCTGAAGAAAATAAGAGGTCGAATTGGTGATGTTCCCTTGTAAGGCGCCTTGGTGCGGAACGCACGGTTGCTCGTCGTCGGAGCTTCGAGTTCTCCCTCGGGCATAGGTGTGTGTGTGTGTGTGTGTGTGTGTGTGTGTGTGTGTGTGTTGTCCTTAGTGTAAGTTACTTTAAGTAGTTTGTAAGAGACTGATAACTGCGGCAGTTAGAGTTACAATCATTTGAAGTTTGTCGTGTGCCGACTATACCATCAAGTTCAAACTCTCTTAAATCGTGATAACCTGTCATCGTAGCAGCGGGAACTGTTGTAACGTCTTCGCCAGACACCTGTTGTTTTGTATAGACGATGCCGACCATAGTGCCGTCCTCTGAGTGTCTACATATCTCTGTGTTTCTTTTGCTGTTCCGTCCAAGAAGGGCAGTCACTGTGCTATGAATATTTTTGACAAGTGTTAATGTAAAAAGTTCTAACTTCCGTTTGCTTGTAAAGGGAATTTTCGGTCGTATTGTGATGCATGTGTGTGCCTGCAATTGTTCCAAATGCCAAATTGTGGACAGAATATTTGAAACGTTATACTAGACAACACTGTAACTTACCAGAACTGCTCACAAGTAAATTTATGACTTCACACATACCAAGCCGGCCGCGATGGCCGAGGGGACTGAGGCGCCCCAGTCATGGTCTGCACGGCCACTACGGTCGGGGGTTCGAATCCCCCCACGGGCATGGATATTTGTGCCGTCCTTAGTATTAGCTAGTTCATAAGTAGTTTGTAAGTTTAGGGACTGATGACCCCGTAGTTAAGTCCCATAGACTATACAAACATTTGAACATTTTTTGAACTGGCGTTTTAATTCGAGACATTTAATGATACCACAAAGTTTGTGCAGTGGTTCTGTAGTTTGAATATCCGAATAACAATCATAGAGGACTTATGTGGAATACCATAACACAGAAATTGATTATGTATGCATTACGTGACTTGCGCTTGAATAACGACTAACACAAACTCCCGCACACTTCAAATAACTCCGGCTGAACACAAAATCTTGACTCATCTGTGGACAGAACCCGGGCCATTCGCTCCAAGGCGCCTAGCTGCGGAGCGCGCCGCTGCTCGTCGTCGGAGGTTCGAGTCCTCCCTCGGGCATGGATGTATTTGTTGTCCTTAGTATAAGTTAAAGTAGCTTGTAAGCCTAGGGACTGATACCAGAGTAGTTAGTCCAACAGATTTACAAACATTCAAAGTGTGCGCTGATATGAAACTACCTAGCACACAATTTTAATTTGCCAGCTAGTTTCATATCAGCGCACGCTCAGCTGCAGATTGAAAGTACCATTCCGGAAATATCTCTTAGGCTGTGGCTAACCCATATCTCCACCATCTCCTTTCTTACAAGAGTTCTAGTTCTGCAAAATTCGCAAGAGAAATTCTGTTAAGTTTGGAAAATAGGAGGCGAGGTATTGGCAGAAGTAAAGTTGTGAGGATGGACCGTAAAGCGTGCCGGGATAGCTCAGTGGGCAGAGCGCTTGCCCGTGAAAGGCAAAGTTCCCAGGTTCGTATCCCGGTGCCGGCACACAATTTTAATCTGCCAGGAAGTTTCATATTAGCGCACACTCCGCTGCAGAGTGAACGTTTACATTCGGTGTGTCTCAATAGATCACAGCCCCATGACAGATTTTAAGTGGAGAACAGTCTTCAATGCGAAACCTGTTTCCGTCGACATCGTTGAAGTTTCATTGAAGTTTACGAAGCATGATCATAGCTATATGTACAATCTGATCTTGTAAAATCTATACACGCACCTATTCTATTCAATGTTGAATTCTCAGATCCCAAGTTCCTTTCCCTTATATAGAGTTACATATTTTGGAAGAACGGCTATCATCCGTATGAAAAAATAATATAGAATCCCAAATAATTCAGTACGTCTACATACTTTTCTTATGGCACAACACTTAGCAACAAAAATTTTGCATTCCTGATGAAACATGACGTGATTGTGACACAGATTTGTGACATTTTGATTGTTGTTGTTGTTGGGTTTTAGGGGACTAAACAGCTAGGTCACCAGTCCTTGATATCTTGAGGCTAAGATTTGAAATTTATCCATACTGTATATATGTAGGTGTCAACTTAGGGTTTGTATCGTATACTCTGAGAGGTTCTGTCGTTCGTAGATTACAAGGAGTACCTGAGCGGAAGTGAACATACTTCTGGTGCATTGAGTAATCTGTTGCTCAGAATCTACATTTAGCACTGCAGCTGAAATATAGTCAATTATGTAATGATAAAACACGATTCAATAATTGGAACAGAACTAGAACCAAAACATTTGCGCACTATTCACTCGAATAAGTGAATGTGTGCATGTATGTTTATTTATAAATAATGGATATGTTTACGAAAATATAAATAAATATGTCATAGGTGTGCGTTTCTATGTATGTATTAATGATTGACACAATGTGTGTCTAAATTTTCTGTGTATTATGCACATGACAGCACACTTTATGTCCTTGTATATAATGTATATTGCTACTAGTTCACTGCTTTCTCGTGCGTTGTAAATAGCGTATAAAGAGTGAAAAAAAGTGTATATGGACGTGGAAAATGAATTGCCTGATTATTCAATGAGAGCCGTAAGCAATTCTTTATAAATTTTTCGTTAAATTACATACATTTAGCTCTACACGTTATAGTAGTTGTTTACAAATAGCAACGGATATAGACATCTTTAAAGTACAAAAAATTATTGTTACAGGAAACTACCCTTCCACTGCTGTATTTATGTATGAAAGAAATCTCCTAAAATATAAGAGAACTCTTGCTGCAAGATATTGTTTATTATCGGTGGCTTATGCTGTGGTTACACAAAGTGGAAGTGATTAAAGAGAGGAGATGGCATGAATTTGTTACGACAAATACGAAACGCATTCAGAAAATAATTTCCTACTAAAAATGAAAATAGGCAACATTAAAATCTTTATTGGCTACAGGTAAAGCAATGTTTGAGGCATTTTTCCACATAGTCACCAAAATAATTGAGCCAGTTGCTATATCGTAAGATGAACTTCTGTATTTCTGATTCATAGAAGTCAGCCGCCTGTGAAATGAAGCAGATTGTGACAGTCGTCTTTAGCTTTTACTGTGAAGCAATGCGGCAAATACGACGTGTCTTTCAGAACAAGAGGTGTGGAATGCTTACCTGCCGGTGTTGCACTGCTTCATGACAATGCCCCCATCGCCAACAAACTGCTTGGTACACAGCAAATGTTTTGCAGACGTTCGGCTGGGAGCCGTTTGATATTCCAGCATACGGTCCTGATCGTCGTCCTAGCGATTTCCATCTTTTATTGAATCTCAGGAGATTCCTGTTCTCCAGCCATCGTTTTCACAACGCCGAAGAGTTTAAGACGACTGTCTCATCAGTCCAGTGCGGAAGACTTCTACGACACAGTGATACCAAAGAATATCCCACAATATGAAAGTGTTCAGCCCTTTTCGTAGCTTTGTAGAAAAATAGCTAAACCATTGCTGTACCTGTCGCCAGAAAAAATTGCACACCTGTAAAGACCACGTTGACATCGATCTGATGACGTCAGATGCCATCTATTCATAGTAGATGGTTTCACTGTCGTCCGCCAACGTATTGCTTAGTGACATAGCTGTACTACCGTCATATTATTGTAACCTTTAACACGGAAAGTTTACAGCCGTAAGGATCAGTGTAATATCAAGGTGCGAATCAAACAGGCGCCATGCCACGGAGAAGCACTCAATCTTCCTATATCCAACCGAACAAGAATGAAAGGCGTCACATTTTGGCCTTCAAGTGACTGGTTGATCACTTCGCATAATTGCTTCATGTGCTGCGTTAGTTATGCAACGATTCTGGTTCCAGTGGTCACATGAACATCGTAACACCTAGGGAGGGCCGGCCGCGGTGGCCGAGGTGACTGAGGCGCTCCAGTCACGGTCAGCACGGCCACTACGGTCGGGGGTTCGAATCCCCCCTCGGGCATGGATATTTGTGCCGTCCTAGTTCGTAAGTAGTTCATAAGTAGTTTGTAAGTTTAGGGACTGATGACCCCGCAGTTAAGTCCCATAAGCTTAACAAACATTTGAACATTTGAACCTAGGGAGGAAATTCTGGACGTCCACGCAGCACAGATGTCAACCAAAATTGTCGTATTGTAAAGACAGCAGTGGAATGTCGTGCAACTAGCACAGCACAGATAAGATGGTTTACGAGCCTAGAAGTGTCAACACGAACTGTTGCCAACAGGTTACTAGCACTGTGACTGAATGCACACACACCTCTAGTCTGTATTTTACTTACGCCACAGTATTGACCGGCATGTCTCGACTCGTGACCTCAAAGTTTCACATGGAAGATGGAATTGCGAACGCCGATCGTCAGCGATGAAATCTCATTCTGCCTGCATGCAGGTGATGGTCTTTTGTACATACGACGTAGACCTGGCAAGGCTTATATCGCCGAGTGCATTCGACCAAGACACACTCACACTGGCCTCACCCTAATCCTTTTGGTCTGGGGTGCAAAGCCTCCAATCGAGAGCGTGTGAGATATGATGGGACGACAAACTAAAGGCGAGATTTGTCAACGCACAATTCTTGTAGGACTACACGAACATGTCGAGCAGGTGTGGAATAATGTATCCCAAGACAGTACTCGGCACTTTATAATCGAATAGATGACTGGACCAGCGCATCCAGTGTCGCTTATGAAGACTACACCACGTACTAATGTGGGTGTTTCACCATGGTTCTACACCTGACATCTCGACATCACTTGAGCTGTGAATGTCATTATTTCATGTTATCCATACGCACTGTTTTAACAATAAAACTTCAGTGAATTGGAAAACTATAAGTGTGTATAATAATGTTTACTTCCGGCAGTTTCTAATGGTGCTATGTTTGCCATATAAAAGATAAATGATTATAAAGTCAGTTGTCCTGCTCAGCAAAATAAAACTGTTTTCAGTTACAAATGCAGTATACACTAATGGGTTTGTCTATAAATAACACTTCTGCTACCAGTCACGATTTTATTTTGTTAGACATGACGGATTTCAGGGAATAATTATCATTTTCAAGTGCGTTATTTGTGCTATCCCAACTTAGTTGCGGTGTTTATGATGTGTGTGAGATTCTGCATTATATTGTTGTCTTTACTGAAATGATTAAATGCGTAAATTTTAGTTATTGGTCGGTCTTTATGTAGATTAAATGGCGAAATATTTTGAAAATTTTCTACTTACAGTTTCTTGATGATTGATTTGCGTAGAATCTCACACATATCAAACATTACAACTAACATTTTTTACACAGGATATATAAATGTTTAAAAACTCACGGACATACATAAACAGTTACAAAGATGTTCTTACATGGAGTTAACAAGGATAAGGTAATTCATTTTTCGTACAGTATGATACATTTTGAAACAAGATTTTTTTTCTTAATACTATTGGCTATAATTTGTTTAGGTCTGTTTGCAACGGAGCTCACTTCTGTCTGTTTGCACTTTATATAAGTATATTGTCAAAACATCGAAAGAAATTAATTTCTAAACCCATTTTCAAAATGCAAAAAATTAAGCTACATACATTGTTCCCAGAAACTATTAATCCAGACCTAACTTCAGCGTTTCTGTACTGCCATCATTTTTCGTCTACTTATGATTTTGGTACTTTCTTACAGCCATATATGTACTGTCATAACATTAAGCAAAATTAATCCCAGCAGAAACATAAGATATTATAAAAGTGCTAGTCTCGCGACGAATTCATTCCATCGTAAAAAGTTGAGAGATCTCAGAGGGAAACCAAGTCACTTACTTAGTGTACATGGATCCACCTGTTCAATACCTTGTCATAATTTGTTATCTAATTAGTCAGCTACCAACATATATAGCGGGTATATCAGTATAATACATCTTTATATCTACAATAAATATAATTACTTGGTAATCGCGCCTTAATATAAAAAAATAACATAGCAATAATTTTTTTCATTATCTAACCAGATGCAATCACATAAGAATGAAGTACAGTTACATATGGCCGCGGCGGAGTGGTCGAGCGCATTGAGGCGAGGTCGTTCCCCGTCAGGGGTTCGAATTCCCCCTCGGGCATGGATGTTTCTGCCGTCTTTAGTATAAGGTAGTTTATAAGTGGTTTGTAAGTTTAGGGACTGATGAGCCCGCAGTTAAGTCCCATTAGCTTTACAAAAATTTGATTTGAGTTACATATGCGTAAAGTATTTTAAATATTAGTTTATGTTGCTGTGCAAATGCCAGGTCATTATATATATTAAAGAAATAAGGAAGTTTGATAATGATGTAGACGATACGCATGTTGGTACATCACTAATTAGGTAAGTAATTAAAAGTTATTGAAGAGGTGGTTACATGAACACTAACTATAATAACCAACGTGGTTTCCCATTACTTTTAAATCTGGAAGGAATTTGTCGCGAGACTTGCATTTTTGTACATCTTATGGTTATGATGGTAGTTAATTTCATTTTGTAGTTAGTCCTCCTACCTTTTCTCTGGTAACATTCGTTTTACGTCAGCTACGAATTTTTTTAACGTGCACTCCCCCCTCCCTTTTTTAATTTCTTTAAGAGGTTTTGATGCCCCAAATTTTGACAAGTTTTCGCGGTAACTTCTTCTAAGTCGATTGTAATGTATCGTATCGGCAGCTGGTCTTGATTGAGATGAATGAGGTTTTTAGCGAGCGTGTCATTCTGGTAGAGATCTGCTTGTAATAGCGATGTACACAAGTAAAGTTGGATATAAACTGTTCATTATTGCAATAAAACTACTGATATTTGTCGAGTACACCATAATGTTTTCCTCACCGCTTTAGTTTAATGCAAATAGCCAATATTTTGATTTTTTTACGGATTGACATCACTGTATGTGGTGGACGTCATTAAACATAAACCCTTTTATTGTGTAAACATCGGAAATTATGAATACCTACTGATTTCAGTTCGTCTAAAACCATAACATGACATTGCACACTTAACGAAACATTAGAAAACTGATACTGTTTTTAGACTGGTAATTCGTCTTATGTGAAAGCAGAAAATTAAAATAATCATAGTGCAACAAAAGTATTCACCTAAGAACTGACATTTTATAGCCTGTAAAAACAACAGGCAATACGTAGGCACTTGTAAAACTGTCACCACCACATTAAAATTAGGAACTGCGAAGAAATAACATTAACTGTAGCACTAAATGTGTAATAACAACGCGGTAAGACATTTCATTGTTAAAATCTACCCATAATTTCAGCTACGTATGAGAAAAAACTACAGCTGCGAGCTCCATTTCACATAGTTTGTAATGACAAAAACGACTTACTGTCTTGCATCACGTCACCAAGCTGTTGGTTTCAGTACAGTTACGTCATGTGCAGTCTTTGTTATCTTTGGTCTATACTCTAAAGGTTATGACGTCATCCCGAAGTAGAAATATCTCTTCTGAAGTGATCATTGTGTTTTGCCAATGTTCTCAGCCGAAAGTATGGAATAATCGTACACATCACGATTTGCAATGTTTGCTGAAACAAGCCCCATCTCCTTTTTCCGGAGCAGCCAACTTACGGATTTTTAAAAATAGCCTCAAAAAGATTAATGTGTCGTACATCTCACAAGGAAAGTACTTGGGCTCGAACAAACACATATTCACCAAAATCGTATGAGAGATATTGTATAGATCCCTTTTTGCACTAGTGATATTCCCGCATCTGCAAAACTCTGCAGTCGTCCGTTAGAGGCCTCTGCGTGTGCCATGCCGCATTGCACTTTGACCTGTCGGTTCGCCAGTAGGGACGGTGCAGTGTGCCTCCGAAGTTGCGTTTTGTGATGTTATTTGTGTGGTGAAGCGTCAGATGGGGCGGCGATTGCTAATCAATCCTGCTAATGTATTGCGATTAGTTGAGATGAAGTTACGAATAACCCTTATTCGTGAAGATGGTATTAGTGTAGAAGATGAATTATTTACATGCTTTCTCGTATCTGTTATGGTACAGAAATATGAGCATAAGTTAGATACTGTTGTTACAAACTGATAAAAATGATAATAGGAATGATAATGACGAACAACTCATTGCAAGCAGTAGTGCTACGGTAAGTGCGGGAAGAGGCGATGGAAGCAGTGACAGTGAATAACAACAGTCTTTCGGGTAGAAGGTTAAAGTTGCAACTATCATCACGACTTTTGATGATAATTCGCTAGAGAACATGTACGATAATTACTACATATGTTATAGTTAAGATATCTGCATTACGTATTCCGTCTACAATTACATGTACAATGCTATCTAAAGCATGGTTGCAAAGCTTTGCAGGAAAACGACAACCACCAGCACATTGAGATGTACGTGGAGATCCTGTAACCAAACGTTCATACAGATATGTTTGTTCGAGCCCATGTACTTTCCTTGTCAGTACATTAGCTTACTATGCCTATTTTCATTCTCTGCTTTCATATGGGATCATATTCTGGGGCAATTCAACATTGAGTAAAAATGTATCCATTGCACAAAAGCGTGTAATCAGAATATTTGCTGGAGCCCACCCAAGATCATCTTGCAGACATTTATTTAGGCATCTAGGGATCTTCACTGTATCTTCACAATATATACATATTCACATATGAAATTTGTTATTAACAATCCGACCCAATTTAAAAGTAATTGCAGTGTGCATAGCTACAACACTAGGAGAAAGGGTGATATTCACTACTCAAGGTTAAAACTAACTTTAGCACAGATAGATAGCCAACTAGTATTTAAAAAGAAATTAAAGGAATTTCTGAATGGCAACTTCTCCAACACTGTAGATGAATTTTTAGATAAAACTTGAAGAAAAGTAAATTAAAAATCCTTAAAATATTGATGTACTAACGGACACGTTCCATATCATTACGAAATGTCGTATATATGTTCTATGGAATATGAATTAATCTAATGTAATCTGGTTGGGACCACTACGTACGTGTTAAAACTGAGGGCCGCGCTGGAATGGCCGCATGGTCTAAGGAGTCATTCTACGGACTCGGTGGCCGCTTACACCAGAGTCCTTCTTCGAGCATGGGTGTGTGTGTTGCCCTTAGTGTAAGTTAGATGAAATAGTTCGTAAATGTAGGGACTAATGACCAAAGCAGTTTGGACCAAAAGAGTTACAAATATTAAACGTTCTTTTAAAACTGAGACGCGACCGCAATGCACAATTAGCATACGAAGTCTTGGACGTTACTTTGCACTATGGTTCACGTTTTATTCTGCGACAGTCAGCACAAACAGGTTTTTAAACCTGTTGGTTGAGACCCCCAGGAGGGTCGCCAAGTCTTACTCGGGGCGTCGCCGTCACAGGGGAAGTACTTGCATAATCAAATATTCAGTAATACAAAAACGTATGCCCTATTCGTATATATTTAATGTTAAAATTACAGAGTTTCTTGAATAGATCAAGTATTGTTTTATAATACAGTGCGAAGTCTGAAACCCGTTTTCAGGAGCCAATCGAGAAGTAAAAGAACTTGATACAATGAGTAATCCTGAAAAATTCGGAAAAAAAAGATCGACTTCTTTACAAATTCTCTGTACAGTGAGACCTTTCTTAATGAGTATAACACGATTCTGAGTCTTGCCTGAAATGCGACACAGTCATCAAGCAAAATATTTTTGTCTGTAGGAAATTATAAAGAGGAAATTGTGTTTCATCCCGAAAAATACATAAAAAACTTCGTCCAACAATTTAAAAGAAATCTGAAGGAAACGAAAGAATAATAAACGTGTTCCCTTTGAGGTAAACTTTTGTTACGGTTCGCGAGTTGGGGGGTCGCCAGAATATTTTTATTTGGATGGGAGTAACATATTCGAAAAGGTTGAAAACCACTGCCTAAGACTGCCACACAGACCAACTCGGAAGTGCACAGTTAATGGGAGCAACTGTAGCGAACGCGGCTGCGCTGTTTGCCGTTTCACTAGCGACAGTATCCTCGGAATGACAATCTACACACAACAAGCTGAAACATCATTAGCGAGGAGGAATAGTGGCTTAAACCCGAACTCAACTGACAACGACCAACGATCATTCAAACGAATATGCCCAGACAACGTAAAAGTATCTTCATTTATGGAAAGCTAGCAGTTGCAAAAACCTTAGTAAGGAAGCCAAAGCAAAACTGTGAATGAAGTTGTGCAACGATCACACAACCTAGACACTTCTTGACTGAAAGTATTTGGTGTAGTGGGGTGAATCTTTGTCTCTTCTTCTTCTTTTACTAAAAAAATCCACTTTTATTTCTTGAACTGTTCAATTCTTTACTGTATGAATTTTAACACATTCTTTTTTACAGCATTGTAGTGCATTTATTGTATTCTCTAGGACTGGAACAAGGGACTGATAACCTTTGTCGATTAGTCCCTTTCAAAATCAAACCAACCAACTAAACAAAATCGAGGTTATGTCGCAGAAGAGGCAATATATCTTTCTGCGAATAACTCGAAGGACTACGAAATTCTATTAGAAAGACTAACTCGACATAAAAAGCGAATAGATGGTGAACTGACCACAACGGGTTATCAGGAACAACAGCACCGTACTGAAATTTGTGTAGAAGCCCAGCATTACCTGATATATTACACGTTTTTCAAGCAATTCTATCAGCACCAGGAAAAGCTCATAGTCCACCATAATCACAATTCATACCCCACACAACAGGGACAGTCAACCACGTACTTCCACCACATATTTGAGAAACCTCTGCTGTAAATGAATTCTAGACCCCTAAAAGCATTGGAAGCGCCAATCAATTGCTGATGACTGTACGAGCCAACCAAACTAATGTCAACGTCTTTCAAGCTCTTGTAAACAGGAACATATGTTCTAACACGACGAGGTTGACGGCGCCTAGGCATTGTAGCGGTCAGTGGTTTCAGGGCTGTCAGTGGCAGAGCAGAATAGCAAAGGGATATGTTGGAATGTCTTGAGCGATTCAGTGCTGAAGTCAATTCAAGAGTCGCGTCATTTTTCCATGCCCTGCAGCCAAATACTTTGCTTCTGGAAGTCAATGAGTTGGGATAAGCCGTGTCAAATTGTATTGATTTTTATGATAAGTTATAAGAGGCAGAAATCCTCTTCGAGATTCCAAGACTGACAAGACGTTTTAAATCTGCAAATGTCGCATTTTCTAACTGGGTACTTCTAGACCTTTTAAACTTCATTGTGGACTGTGGGTTTACAAACTCCCTACAAAACCTTATTCTGTTAATATAGTTATTTATGCTGATTTGCGTCTTATTTCCTTCGTGCCGGCAGCGCTCACTGGCGGTCTTCGGCCTACAGAAATAAAATTTGTCAGCGGAGAACATAAAAACACAAAGGAGATAAAATTTTGGAGGTAACACAGACATAAAACGGAGATTTAAAATGGAGATAAAACAAAGTACATAAAATGGAGGAGAACGGTGGTGACATAAAACACTTGGAACGGCGAAAGTGGTGAATAAAAACAGTTGCACGAATGTCAGTGGCACACACACAATTAAAATGAGCATAGGGCGGCGGCCATGGTGAGACCGTCCGCTATTTGGAGTTAAAACAAAAAACACAACACACACTCGGAGAAATACACAAGTTAAAACTGACGGTGTCGGCTGCGGGTTGGCCGTCCACTGTTGTAAAATAAAACAATGTAACTAAAACACACCACACTTGTCGAAGCACAAAGGAGGTTCCGTAGATGGTGGGGCACTGACAGCATTGAAGATGTGGTGTGGTGTGGGGGGGAAGGGGATGAAAGGAGAGGGAGAGGGTGGGGAGGAGCCACAGAGCTGGTAGGGAAGGGACGGGGGCGATGATGTCCCAGGAAGCCACGGGGAAGAAGGATAGGGGAGGACAGTAAAAGGAGGATCCGGAGGGACGGGGGATGGAGGAGGGGAGAAGGGACAGGAAGGGAGGGATAGTCGGGGCCCTCAGGGAGAGAAGGGGGAGAGGGAGTAAGGAGAAGGATCACAGCTGGTATGAAGGGTAGATGTCAGGTCGGAGGGCATCATCCGAGAGGGGGAGGGTACGGAAGTTGCCACGGGAAAGGATCCGGAGGGTGGACAAGTGGAGAGCAGGGGGAATACAGTGGCGGAGGCGCGGCAACGGACCAGGTGCAGAGAGGAGGGGGTGGACTAGAGGATTAGGCGGATCTGATTTGCGGGATACGTAACGGAGGCAGAGACGTTCAATAAAGAGAATGAGTCGGGGGAAAGGAATGAGATCTTAGAGGATCCGCGTGGGGGAGGGGGGATAAAGGGGGATACGGAAGGCGAGGCGGAGGGCGCAAGTTTGAGTAAGATTTTAACTTAAGTACGTATGTCCCTGTGACTGCTGGAGCGGTATCTCAGCGCGTTCAGAGGATTAGTAGCCCTCTGTAATACAAAATGAACTAACAACTCACCGATCAGCCTAGAACAAAAACAATCTCACGTCTACAGTGAACCGAGCTAACCAAAGAACAATAGATAAAAGTAAGTTACCGGCATACTAATTTTGCAGCCCAGGTGCAACCAACGCCACCTAGATGTAAGGCCTGACAACAGCCCGTGTCATATCACACCGACCAGACCGCGACCTCCAGCTGACTGGCTGGCCGCTACGAAACAGTGGGCTGTGACCTAGCAGATAGCCAGTTAGCTGGCGGTCAGTGCCTGGTCGATGTGACGTGACATGGGCTGTTGTCAGGCCTTATATCTAGGTGGCGTTGGTGCAACGCCCTCTGCTTCCCATTTCTTTTTCTTTAATTATTTTAAATTCAGTTTTTAATTACGATATTGAAATTTACTTAAACATTTCGTTTTAAATACTAAAATTAATACACTGTATTCGGTTTAGTTACAATTACATTAATTGGTTAATGTATTTTACTTAGTTTTCATAAATTGTTGTTGTTTAAAATGAAAATAGTTTTTCCTAAAATTCTAACAATTAATTACCTTGTATATTTTTAGGGTGCTAATCGTTAAAAACATGAGTATTAAATGAAAGTAAATAAAATAGATAGTAACCGGAATAGAATCCACGTCACAAAATTATAAGTTTATTACCCTACATACTAAGTCACGCTGAATTGATAAGAATACGATTAAAACTCTTTTATATTTCGTGTATTGCGTAATAGATCGTTTTCACTGGCGTTTTCTCTTTTTGTGAGGTCCACTCAGGTAAATCTACTGCTTCTCCGCACATAGTTTTGAACCAAGTCGGTCCCATCCCGCAACTTCCACTTGCGACTAACGTGTTTTTTTTTTTTTTTTTTTTTTTTTTTTTTTAAGAATCTTCAACGCAATGTACAACTTTTAATTATGAAATGAGATGTAATCAGACATTTCAGTTTTGTAGGTGCAAAATTGATGCATTCAGTGTCACTTGGAGTAAATAATTATTTAAACCGTTTATTTTCATAAACCGGTGGCTTATTGAATGAAAATTATATTTCCAATAAATCTAGCAATTTATATACCTGCGGAAGTCACATATTTTCTATATTTTTCCGAATTGTGCATCGGTGCAAAGCACCCATCCTTCAAATTTTTAGATAAAAGTATTTTCTCTGGCAAATTTTATGTTTATCTATGATACGGAATCAGGAACGGTGGACCGATGCTGTAGCGTTGAATGAATTTCAAATACACCTACTCTTGACAATAACTCCCGCTGTCGCAGCAACTCAGGAGTAATAAAAGTTTTAAGTATATTTAAATTTTCTAATTAAACGTTTAACATTGCAAGGAATGAAATAAAATGAAAAATTGGGACACAGTTGGAATCAAATGCGGGCTGCGACTTTCACTTTTAGTATGGCCAATCCAGAAAATATTTTTTTAGGAATTTGAAACGTTCATATACCTAACTATATAGAACTCTGCATTCTGCTCCAATATTTTATGCGATATTATTTTCATGTTAAATGTAAGATGGCAGCTGTTCACTTCATTATTCTTATTATGACTTATCGTTACTAGGACCTTTTCTTGTTGTTGTTGTGGTTTCAGTCCGGAGACTGGTTTGATGCAGCTCTCCATAATACCCTATCCTGAGCAAGCCTCTCCATTTCCACATAAGAACGGCAACCTACATCTGTCTGAATCTGCTTACTGTATCCATCTCTTGGTCTTCCTATGCGATTTTTACCCCACACACTTCCCTCCAACTGCCCAAGTAACAAAACTCATGTACCTCCTTTATTGCTTCGTTTACCAATCTAATTCCTTCAGCATCACCTGATTTTCTTACACTGCACTTCATTACCCAAGTTTTGCTCTTGTTAATGTTCATCTTATATGCACCTTTCAGCACACTGTCAATTCCATTCAATTGTTCTTCCAGGTCCTTTGCTGTATCTGACAGAATTACTATGTCGTCGGCAAAACGCAATGTTTTTAATTCTTCACCCTGAACTTTAATTCCTTCTCCAAATTTCTCCTTGCTTTCCTGTATAGCTTGCTCAGTGTACAAATTGAACAACATTGGAGAAAGACTACAACCCCATCTTACTCCCTTTCCAACCACTGCATCCCTTTCATGCCCTTCAACTCTTATAACTGCTGTCTGGTTTTTGTACAAGTTGTAAATAACCTTACGCTCCCTATATTTTACTCCTGCTTGCTTCAGAACTTGAAAGAGTTTATTCCAATCAACATTGTCAAAAGCCTTCTCCAAATCTACAAAAGCTAGAAATGTAGGTTTGCCTTTTCTTAATCTATCTTCTAGGATAAGCCGTAAAGTGAGTATTGCCTCCCTTGTTCCTACATTTCTCCTGAACCCAAACTGATCTTCCCCGAGGTCGGCTTCTACCAGCTTTTCCATCCTTCTGTATATAATTCGTGTTAATATTTTGCAACCATGACTTATTAAACTGATGGTTCTGTAGTTTTCACACCTGTCTGCACCTGCTTTCTTTGGAATGGGGATTATAACATTTTTCTTAAAGTCTGAGGGTACTTCGCCTGTCTCATACATCTTACACACCAGGTGAAACAGGTTTGTCATGGCTGGTTCTCCCAGAGACTTCAGTAGCTCTGAGGGAATATCATCTACTCCAGGGGCCTTGTTTCGACTTAGGTCGTTCAGTGCTCTGTCAAATTCTTCTCTCAGTACAGTATCTCCTATTTCATCTTCATCTACATCCTCGTACCTTCCTACAATATTGTCTCGAAGTTCATTTCCTTTGTAGAGCCCCTCTATATACACTTTCCACCGTTCGGCTTTCCCTTCTTTGCTGAGAACTGGTTTTCCATCAGTGTCCTTGGTATTCACAGAGTTGATTTTATTGTCCCTAAATGTTTCTTTTATTTTCCTGTAGGCTGTATCTATTTTTCCCCTATTTATACATTCTTCTACATCTTTGCATTTGCCTTCTAGCCACTCCTGCTTAGCCATTTTGCACTTCCTGTCAATCTCATTTCTTAGTCGTCTGTACCCCATTTTGCCCGCTTCATTTACTGCATTTGTACATTTTCTCCTTTCATCGATTAAATCTATTATCTCCTGTGATATCCAAGGATTTTTTGTAGGTCTTTCCTTCCTTCCTATTTTGTCCTCTGCTACCTTCACTATTTCATCTCTCAATTTTACCCATTCCTGCTATACTGTTTTATTTCCCCCTGTTTCTGTCAATTGTTGCCTAAAGCTCCCTCTGAAATTCTTAAGAACTTCAGTTTCCTTCAATTTATCCAGGTACCATCTCCTTATTTTCCTACCTTTTTGTAGTTTCTTCAGTTTCAGCCTGCAGTTCATAACCAACAAGTTATGGTCAGAGTCTATATCTGCCCCTGGGTATGTCTTACACTGTGAAACCTGGTTCCGAAATCTATCTCTTACCATTATAAATTCTATCTGGTATCTCCCGCTGTCTCCTGGTCGCTTCCACGTATACAACCTTCTTTTGTGATTCTTGAACCAGGTGTTTGTTATAACTAAATTATGTTCTGTGCAAAATTCTACCAGGCGGGCTGGCCGCGGTGGCCGAGGAGACTGAGGCGCTCCAGTCACGGTCTGCACGGCCACTACGGTCGGGGGTTCGAATCCCCCCTCGGGCATCGATATTTGTGCCGTCATAGTTCGTAAGTAGTTCATAAGTAGTTTGTAAGTTTAAGGACTGATGACCCCGTAGTTAAGTCCCATATACTATACAAACATTTGAACATTTCTACCAGGCGGCTTCCTCTTTCATTCCTTTTGCCCAGACCATATTCACTTACTATCTTCCCTTCCCTTCCTTGTCCTACTACCGAATTCCAGTCTCCCATAACAATTAAGTTTTCCTCTCCCTTAATTGTCTGAAAAATTTCCTTTAGCTCCTCATATATTTCTTCGGTTTCCTCGTCATCAGCAGAGCTAGTTGGCATATAAACCTGTACTACTGTTGTCGGTGTTGGCTTCGTATCTATCTTGACAATGATAATACGATCACTGTGCTGGTCATAGTAGTTTACCCGCATTCCTATTTTCTTATTCATTATCAATCCTACTCCTGTGATACCCCCAATTGATTTTGTATTTATAATCCTGTACTCACCTGACCAGAAATCCTGTTCATCCTGCCACCGAACTTCACTAATCCCCACTATATCTAACTTCAACCTATCCATTTCCCATTTTAAATTTTCTAATTTTCCTACCCGATTAAGGGATCTAACATTCCACGCTCCGACCCGTAGAATGCCAGTACTGTCTTTCCTGATGATCACATCCTCCTGAGTAGTCCCCGCCCGGAGATCCGAATGGGGGACTATTTTACCTCCGGAATATTTTACCTGAGAGGATGCCATCATCATATGTTCATACAGTAGAGCTGTATGTCCTCGGGAAAAATAACGGCTGTAGTTTCCCCTTGCTTTCAGCCGTCCGCAGTAACTGTGTGGCAAAGCCACATTAGCTGATGTTGCAAGGCCAGCTCAGTCAATCATCCAGACTGTTGCCCCTGTAACTACTGAAAAGGCTGCTGCCCCTCTTCAGGAACCACACGTTTGTCTGGCCTCTCCACAGATACCCCTCCGCTGTGGTTGCACCTACGGTACGGCTATCTATGTCGTTTAGGCACGCAAGCCACCCCACCTCGTCAATGTCTGTGGTTCATGGGAGTGGGACCTTTTCTTATAGATATAAATAGCAAACGAAGCGCTGGTGGTTTTCGTCGCAGGTATTCGTGCGTTTTTGTAGGCCTATTAAAAGAGTTTGCTTGGATTGTAATTAGGAGGAAGAACATTGCGCGAAAAGAGGATAGCATTGAATGTGATCTCGTTCAAATAGCTTCTGCAAAGACGCATACAAATGTTGGAATGGTGCCTGCTTTCATGCAGTATGATCGAGCCCAGTTGAATCGCTCTGTCCCGAGGGTCAATATGGTGCTATATTAGCTTCTTAGGGCGGCCCCTTTGTCAGAAATGGATTTGCTTCCTGTTGATGCTATTAGTAGGTGGGATTTCACTCGGCATGGCCTGCATCTCAGAAGGAAAGGGAATAGAAAAGTGTCTGGGTTGACAGCAAAATCCTGACGGGGGCACACAGCAATTCGAGGAAGTACTTCTTTTTCAGGGTAAAATCGGTGTCCAGTGAGAAGCTCAGGCAGGCAGGTGCTAAAAATGTTGAAAAATCACAAGATTATCATAAAAGTAAAGTAAAAAATAACATTAGCATTTTCCACCAGTCTATTTGGGAATTAAAGAATAAAATATTAGTCCAGTCAATGAGTGCTCAAAATAGGGGTGTAGAGTGCATGGAATATGCGAGAATTTTTTACTTCAGGACTTCGTTAGGGATAGTTAGGAGGTGGACATACTAAAAGTCCCCGCCCATGGGGGGTGAGCTAAAGCGGGGAGGGGGGTGGAAAGGTACCATTTTTTGGTTTTCCGTTTATATCTCGAAAACGGTCGGCTTTAGGAAAAAATTGTTCCAAATAAAAATTAAAGGTAATTTAATTTGCTATAAAATTATTTCGATACATATACGTCGAATTCCCAACGGTTTTCGAGATATACGTTATTGAAAATCGACAATTTCGGAAAAAATCATCTTTACCTCACTAATTTTGTCAAACATTTACTTCTAGTGTCTTACTCGATCGTTTCACAGAAGATTTGTCCGGAAGAAAGTTGTAGAGCATTAAATTTCCTTCAATTTGATGTGCACATTTGCTACCTTATCTTCAGCCAATCAGAAGTTACATCATTTATAAGATGTGCGCTCAGTTTCGATGTCCCTCCATAAATGAGTGTTTTGAGGAGTTGTAACGTTTTTACCTTATGAAACGTGATAGCATGGTAAATAACAACAGTTTAACAATGACAAGAAGGTACCTGCAATTGAAATCTTTTCATAATTGTAGTTTTTATTACAATATTATGAATCATATAACGAAAGTTTTTAGAAACGCTGATAGTGATCCAAAATAAAAATAAGTGCATTCAAAGCAACATCTTCGTTTTTCTGAGGAGGAATGGTCAAGGTTCATTCATCTTCGTCAGTAGTGGAAACGTCGTCCAACGAGATTGGTAGAGTCTCGATGTCACTGTCGTCATCTTCATCCTGAATTAATATTCCGACTCCGTTGCAGTTGTCCTTGCAGTTCAGGCATGTAACAGAGCAGTGTAACAACCCTTTTCTGCAACCACATATGCCACTGTCACACCTCTTCGTGCATCGACAAAAAATCATCTTCAAGATTTCGTCAGGGGCAGCATCTAACTCTGTGAGTTTCCGAACTAGTTGGCCATTCCAAACCCAATTCGGCGCTCCACCTTTAAGTGCCTCTCCTAACCAAAGGCGTACTTGCTTGTAAGTTTGGAATGCATGCTGCTTAACAGATCCTTCAGCTGGAGGGAGAGTTGAGAGATTAGGCTTCATGTTCCCAGCTGCTTTTATAGATGATTTGTAGCGGAACTCGATGAGGGATTCTGTGATGGCTGGAGCTCCATACCATTATAGAGTACTCGTGATTCCCGCTGTCACAACGGAGTCGGCGGAAGAAGAACTATTGGCAATATCTCAGCAGCATGTTGTATGGTTTTGGACTTCTGGTGCATTTTGACAAACCCCACTTTACTCTTGCGATACGCTACGGATATTGTATCACAGCCTGTAAATGCATGTAAGAATAACAAATGGGCATTCTCCTTCATTTTCCTGATGCAGCTATTGTGTAGAATATAAACAAGTCTTAATCTTTCCTCTTCCTGGTTCTTCAAGCAGAATGTTACGATCAGTTGGAGATATTGCTGTTAAGAGAACAGCTAAGTCGACATCCTCTCTAATAATGGCACTCGAGGAATTATGTTATCTGTTGATTGCTGTCTCGTCAATATCAATCTCAGCGTAACCTGAAGCTTGAAGGCCATTTATTCCATTTTTCTGTAGTTGCATCATCAACAGGTTTATCAGCTGATTCTTATTGTTAAATTTGGAGAGGAAATCCTCTTGCTTCACTGTAATTTTAGTTTCTAGATTGACATTCATTACCCCACACCTCCTGCGCCGATATCGTGGACTGTTCAGCTGCTTTTATCCTCTTTGATATGTCAGAGTACTCATTAAAAACCATTGTACAACCACTCCCAACACAACTGGTCTTCAAAAATCTAACAACCACTGCAACCTGATGTAATTTTTTCGACATTCAGTATGAATCAGAAGGATATCCAAACCTTCTAAAGATGAGCCATTGCTATCTTCCCTTTCTATTCTAGCTTTGATTAGTGATAGTATTCCTTTTTTGTCACTGTGGGAACACGTGGTCCATCTATTGTTTCATCACATACAAAACACCGAGTCGCCATTGCGCACACTTACACAGTCAACATTTTCATAAATAAATAAAAAAATATCTCTAAAAGCTGACACACAATACCGACACACAAACGTTCTCTGCGGTTGGTGAACTTTTGAAGTGACCGGAAATAAGAAGTCAGTGATAGGCCTTCGATGTTCGTCGTGCGGCTTCCCCATCGTTAACCCTGTCCCGGTCTTTAGGAACTGACGGCCTTGCCGACATGTCCACTGCAGGCGACAATAAATGAGCCTCAACTCCTCCACCTCAGAAAAACGAAGATATTGCGTTGAATGCAATTTTTTTCATCCAGAATCACTTTCAGTGCTTGTAAATACTTTAATTGTAAAAATTCATAATATTATCAGAAAAGCTACATTTATAAACAGGTGTTCTGTTTCAATTGCAAGTACCTTCTTGTCATTGTTAAACTGCTGTTATTTACCATGCTAGCACGTTTCATAAGGTAAAAACGTCACAGCCCCTCAAAACACTCATTTATGGAGGGACATCGAAACTGAGCGCACATCTTATAAATGCATGTAACTTCTGATAGGCTGAAGATAAGGTAGCAAGTGTGCATATCAAATTAAAGGAAATTTAATGCTCTACAACTTTCTTTCAGACAAATCTGTGAAACGATCGAGTGAGTCACTAGAAGTAAATGTTTGACAAAATTAGTGTGGTAAAGATGATTTTTTTCCGAAATTGTCGATTTTCAATAACGTATATCCCGAAAACCGTTGGGAATTCGACGTATATGTATGGAAACAATTTTATAGCAAATTCAATTATCTTTAATTTTTATTTGGAACAATTTTTTCCTAAAGCCGACCGTTTTCGAAATACAAGCGGAAAACCAAAAAAGGTACCTTTCCACCACCCTCCCCGCTTTAGCTCACCCCCCAGGGGCGGGGACTTTTAGTATGTCCACCTCCTAACTACCCCTAACAAAGTCCTGAAGTCAAAAATTCTCGCATATTCCATGCACTCTACAATGCTTTCATTGACTGGGCTATATCGTGAGCTTCTGGTTTGTTTAGATGATATAGAAACTGATAATATAATAGATATACTATGCATGTCTGAGCATCACATTGTCATTGGTATAGATAAGGTGAATGTGGTGGATATAAACTAGCTACCCATGTAAGTAGAGATAATAATGTAAGAGGAGGAGTTGTCATATATATCAAAAGTTTTCACTGTGTAAAACATATAGAAACAAAAAACGTTTTGTATAGAGCAAGAAACTGAAGCATTTGCCTGACCGTTTAAACTCAATGAGGACTCTCTTATAATTGTAATAGTGTATAGGTCCCCTTCAGTAAAATTCCAGTTTGATGCCTTGTTGTAATATCTGTCAGCTAGGTGGAAGCAGCTGTCACCAGTGCCACATCGTAAACAGCGCTAAGTATCTGAATTTAATTTGTGTCAAATTTAATTTGCCAGTCTAGTTCATTTTCGTTAGTACTCTGTTTTAAGAGGTTTATTCCCGCGTACTTGCAGATTTCGTTTATACTACTGTTTTAATAGTTTATTCTATCGTATTTGATAAATACCGTTGTGTTTAGTCTTCGTATTTGACCGGTGTATTTCAAAACAAGTCAGAGACCGTTACTAAAGCTCGTTATCAGTCAGTCCAGTGCCAGCTGCCACCAGTGCCGCAGCTTTAACAGCGCTAAACTGCCGGACTCAGTTTTGTTGATTTGACAGTGTAGTTACCACTGACCACAGTTAAGTCAGCAGCCAGCCGCCTTCATTAGAGTACTAGGCTTCTTTAAAGTTGTTAACTGCAGTTAATTGTATCGATAGGATGGATAGGATGTGTGCCTGCTGTGTGCGGACGCAGGAGAAGTTGGCCGCGGTTCGCGAACAGCTGAGCGTGCTGTTGTCCACGGTCAGCCGTCTTCAGGCTGCTGTCTCGGGGTGCAGCGATGGTGGGGAGTCTGGTGCGTCGAGTGGGACACCTCAGGTGTCTCACGCTTCGCTCTCTGTCCCTGCTACCGAGGCACCTTCAGGTGTACCGGACGTCGTCGAGCCGCCTTCTCCGCAAGGTGAGTGGCGGGTTGTACGGAGTTCGCGTCGCTCGAGGCGGAAGGCCAATGTGGAGGCTGGACGTCCATCCGCGCCCGTTCGTCCTGTGAGTGAAAGTGTGGCCACTCCTTCAGCAGGGTCCGAGCAGGTGCACGGGGGGAGGGGATTATTAGTTATTGGGAGCTCCAATGTTAGGCGCGTGATGGAGCCCCTTAGGCAGATAGCGTCCAGATCTGGAAGGAATTCCAACGTGCACTCGGTGTGTATGCCGGGGGGCCTCATCCGAGATGTGGAGGCGGCCTTGCCGGCGGCTATCGAGGGTGCGGGGTGCAGTCGACTGCAAGTCGTGGCTCACGTCGGCACCAATGACGCTTGTCGCTTGGGTTCTGAGGATATCCTCAAGTCCTACGAGCGGCTGGCGGAATTGGTGAAGGCTGCTGCCTTCGCACGCGGGGTGCAAGCAGAGCTGTCGATTTGCAGCATTGTTCCCAGAGTTGATCGGGGTCCTTTGGTTTGGAGCCGAGTGGAGGGTCTGAACCAGAGGCTTCGCCGACTCTGTGACAGTCATGGCTGCAGATTTCTGGATCTGCGTTATCGGGTGGGGAATTGTAGGGTGCCCCTAGATAGATCAGAGGTGCACTACACTAAGGAAGCGGCTACTCGGGTAGCAGAGTACTTGTGGAGTGCACATGGGGTTTTTTAGGCTAGGCGCTAACTCTGATGAGCACTCGCCTGTCAGCATTCAAACAGCGAAATCAGGCCAAGTTCGGAACAAAAATTCGAACATAAAAATATTAGCCGCGAACTTACAGAGTATTAGAAACAAAGTTCCCGGAAGTTATTGCGCTGCATGGAAGTTATTGCACTCACATAGTTTTAGGCACCGAAAGCTGGCTAAATCATGATGTGGCAAGTTCAGAAATATTTAGCGAAGTGTGGAATGTATATCGGAAAGATAGATCTGATACAACTGGAGGAGGAGTGTTCATCGCTGTGGACAAAGATATTGTTTCTACTGAGATCGAGGTTGAAAGTAACTGAGAAGTTATCTGGGCACGTATAACAGGTCTAAAAGAAGTAAAGTTAATAGTTGGGTGTTTTTACCGGCCCCCCAGTGCTGCTGTGGCAGTTTTAGAATCATTCAAGGAAAGTCTACACCAGGTAGTGCATAGGTATCCGGGCCACGTAATATTAGTCGGAGGTGACTTCAACCTTAAGAGTATAGATTGGGACCTCGCTAGTTATATTTCAGGCGGTACAGACAAGCAGTCTAGCGAGCTACTTTTGGACACATTCTCCGAAAACTGTCTTGAGCAGTTAAACCGGCAATCCACGCGCTATGGAAATATTCTAGACCTTATAGCCACAAACAGGCCTGACCTTATTAACGATGTCTGTGTAGAGACAGGAATTAGTGATCATGATATCGTCATAGCGTCGATGGTGACCAAATTTCATAAACCAATCAAGAAGGCTAGGAGCGTGTTTTTGTTGGGAAGAGCCGATAAGCAAATGTTACGATCGCGCTTAGAAAATGAATGGGCATCGTTTAATTCTGGGACTATGGATGTAGAGGAATTGTGGACTAAATTTAAGTGCATTGTTAATAAAGGGTTAGAGAAATATGTGCCAGTAAAGACGATTAAGGATGGAAAAGATCCACCGTGGTATAATAATAATTTTAGAAAGCTGCTGAGAAAGCAAAGGCTGTTGCACTCTCGATTCAAAAAAGAACACGCAAATGATGACAGGCAAAAGTTAGTAGAGATTCGTGCGTCTATAAAAAGATCGATGCGTTCAGCGTACAATAATTATCACAGCCATACCTTAGCAAAAGATCTTTCCGAGAACCCGAAAAAATTCTGGTCCTATGTAAAATCGATAAGCGGGTCAAAGCCCACTGTCCAGTCACTAGTTGATCATTCCGGGGCAGTAATAGAAGAAAGCAAACGGAAAGCTGAAGTTCTAAATTTAACCTTTAAGAAATCTTTCACGCAGGAGGACCGCACAAATATACCATCTTTTGATCAACGTACTAATTCCGAAATGGGGGACATAGCAATAGGTATTTCCGGTGTAGAGAAGCAGCTGAGAGAGCTAAATACGAAAAAGTCTGCTGGTCCGGATGGAATACCAGTTCGGTTTTACAAAGACTATTCTGCGGCATTGGCCCCCTACTTAGCTTGCATTTATAGCGAATCTTTAATTCAGCGCAAAGTTCCTAGTGATTGGAAAAAAGCGCAGGTGACTCCCGTGTATAAGAAAGGAAAGAGAACTGATCCATACAATTACAGGCCAATATCGTTGACATCTGTTTCATGTAGAATTTGGAGCATATTCTCAGTTCGAATATAGTAAATTTCCTTGAAACGGAAAAGCTTCTTTCCATGAATCAGCACGGGTTTAGGAAACATCGTTCATGTGAAACTCAGCTTGCCCTTTTCTCACATGACATCTTGCGAGCCATGGACGAAGGGCAACAGGCGCATTGTGTTTTTCTCGACATCAAAAAGGCGTTCGATTCGGCGCCACACTGCAGACTGCTAACGAAGATACGAGCTTATGGAATAGGTTCACAGATTTGTGACTGGCTGGAAGACTTCCTAAGTAATAGAACGCAGTACGTTGTTCTCGACGGCGAGTGTTCATCAGAGACGAGTGTATCGTCAGGCGTGCCCCAGGGGAGTGTGATAGGACCGCTATTATTTTCTATCTATATAAATGATCTGATGGACAGAGTAAGTTGTAATTTGCGGCTGTTTGCTGATGACGCTGTGGTGTGTGGGAGGGTGTCGTCTGTAACTGACTGTAATAGCATACAGGTTGACATAGACAAAATTTCTAGTTGGTGCGAAAAATGGCAGCTAGCTCTCAATGTAGAAAAATGTAAGGTGATGCGCATGAGTAGAAAAAACAATCCCATAATGTTCGAATACAGCATTAGTAGTGAGCTTCTTGATGCTGTCGCGTCGTTCAAATATCTAGGCGTAACATTGCAGAGCGATATGAAATGGAACGAGCATGTAAGGACAGTTGTGAGTAAGGCAGACAGCCGACTTCGGTTTATTGGGAGAATTTTGGGAAGATGTACTTCACCTGTGAAGGAGACCGCGTATAAAACGCTTGTACGACCACGTCTTGAGTATTGATCAAGTATTTGGGACCCGCAGCAGATCGGTTTGAAGGAAGACATAGAGGCGGTTCAGAGGCGAGCAGCTAGATTTGTTACCGGTAGGTTCGACCAATGCGCGAGTGTCACGGAAATGCTCCGGCAACTCAATTGGGGATCGCTGGAAGAAAGACGACGTTCTTTTCGTGAATTTCTGTTAAGTAAATTTAGAGGGCCGGAATTTGAAGCTGAGTGTAGTACGATCTTGCTGCCGCCTACTTACATTTCGCGTAAAGACCACAAAGACAAGATAAGAGATATTAGGGCTCGTACGGAGGCATATAGGCATTCTTTCTTTCCTCGTTCAATTTGGGAGTGGAATAGGAAAGGAAATGCCTAGTAGTGGTACAGTGTACCCTCCGCCACGCACCTTACGGTGAATTGCGGAGTATGTATGTAGATGTAGATATTATTCGTGGTGATTTCAGTGTTGATTCACTGACAGAGTTTAATAGGAAGAATGACCTGGAAGTCTTACTTGACTCCTTCAATTTGACAATAGTTATTGATTTTCATACTCGGGTAGTAAAGGACAGCACCGCATTGATAGATAACATTTTTATTAACCAAGATAAGTTTAACAACTCAGATGCTTGTCCTGTTGAGAATGGTCTTTTTTGATCAAGGTGCACAGCTAGTTGCAGTATATGACAGCTTCGTTCAGTAATTTGAAACAGTACTCCAGGGTTGTGTGCTCAATTAATGATTTAACAACTAGAAAATTCAGTGAAAGACTACAGCAGTTAGACTGGGATAAGGTTTATAAGGAACCTGATGATGATTTAAAATACAACTTATTTCATGATACATTTGTAGGGATATTTGAAAACTGTTTCCCCAAGGAAACAGTTAAATATAATTGTAAGAAACCTGCAAAACACCATGGCTCACTGTAGGAATAAAAATTTCGTTTAACCGGAAAAGGGAACTGTATCTATTCGCAAGAAAGAATAATGATCCAGAAACGATAAAATATTACAGAAACTACTGTGTTACATCAAGAAAAGTTATTAGAAATCCAGAAGAATATGCATAATGTCTGAGATTAGTTTCTCTGATAATAAAATTAAAACAATTTGGAATATTATTAGAAGGGAGACAGGACAACCAAAAGCACAGGAAGACAGTATTACCATCAAAGCTAATGAAAGGTTTACTAAGAAAAAGTCAAAAGGTGAAAACATTTTTAATGATTATTTTTTTAATGTTGTGGAGAAAATACAATCTAAATGTTCATTAGCAGTGGTAAGGCAGTTAATAGAAGAAGTCATACCTACACAATTCGATACAATTGAAACTCCACCCACATCTCTCTCTGAAAATAGGAGAATAATAAGGTCTCTCAAAAGGAAAAGCTCACATGGAATTTAAGGAATTTCCAGCAGGGTATTCAAAGCTTATTTCCAAGAGGCAAGTAGAATTCTTAGACACATATGTAATAGCTCTATAAACCAGGGTATTTTCCCTCACAGGCTGAAATATGATATTGTTAAATCATTGCATAAAAAGGACTTACTTCTGATGTAGACAACTACCACCCGATCTCACTTCTGACAGCTTTATCCAAAGTAATATGTTCTCGAGTAGCTTCAAATATTAGTAAAAATAAACTTCTAACAAAATGTGAGTTGGGTTTTCAGAAAAGCTTTTCAACGGAAAATTCTGTACACAATTTCGCTGATGATATATTAAATGCTCTGAATAACCAGACATTACCCGTTGGGACTTTTTGTGACCTCTCAAAGGCTTTTGATTGTGTAAATCATGGGTTTCTTCTAGATAAGCCTTAGGTATTGAGGTATGAGTGGGGCAGGGCACAAATGGTCGTATCATACTTAACTGGAAGAGTGCAGAAAGTTGAAATAAACAGTTCACATAATATGCAAGAAACATCATTCCTGTAACTGGGGAGCTAACAAATATGGAGTCCCACCAGGATCGGTCTTGAATCCTTTCTGTAGACATTTGTTTAAGGATCTATGGATCCTCACAATAGCTTCACAATATATAACTTCACTTGTGCAATTTGTGATTAACAATCCGACCCAATTCACAAGTAATAGCAGTGTGCATAGCTACAACGCTAGGAGAAAGGGCCGTCTTCAATATTCAAGGAGTGATTTCAGCTGCCACAAAAGTCTTTGGTCACTTACCAAATAGCATAAAAAGTCTGACAGATAGCAAATTAGTATTTAAAATTAATTAAAAAACTCTTTGAATGGTAACTCCTTCTACACATAAGGTTAATTTTTAGATAAAACAGTAATTTCGATAAAAGTAAAGAGTAATCAATTTTAAAAAGTAACAAAACATTCCTTAAAATATTGAGTGCCATGTATAGACATATTTTATTAAACTGACACGTTTCATGTGATTGCGAATTTGTGATATATGGAACAAGTATTAATCTAATCTAATTTAATTTCTTCTAACAGTACGCCGCTTCCTTCCATGAAAGTTTTAATTTACACTTTTATATTAGCTCCGTTTAGTACAGTTCTCCATTTCGAGCCGTAGTAGTAAGCAGCTGTCGTCGCGTTTCCTCAATTTGAATAGGGACTCGAGCGAAACGCTTGACTGCATACAAATCAAAGAAGCCGCCCTTTGTTTCCCCTTGTGTATCCTCTCTATTGTTTGGCAGCAGTAAGAGTAAGTTATTTTAAGTGCACACATTGGAAGCCCAATGAATAAAGACTGACACAGAGAAGACAATGTAGATAACGGAAAATAACGTTCAGTTGTATTATATATAACGAAAAAGTAACATTATAAATAGTATTTTTGGAGTGACTCCAAAGATAACACACGTATTTTCTTATCATAGCCTTTTCAATCGCATTCTGGCAATAGAATTGAAATCTAGATTATAATCATGGAAGTAAATTTTCAAATATTAGCACTTACGATTTATGTCTCTCCTGGAATACAAATTTGACCTTTACAAACATATTACGCCATTAGAGAGGATTAGTATTATGGACAGTATTCATTATTCTGTTATCTTAAATAAATAAGGCAATTAATGTCACTGTTTTAAAATTTTGTGATATGTCTGGACACTGGCCTAAGCTTTTAGGATTTACGTTTTAGTGTGTTTCAGATTGGAGGTTCATCCGCTTTGTTCCTGTAATCACCCATCCATAGTCTTCTACTAGATTACAAAATTTCTTTTTTCTAGACAAACTTACACTCTCAACATGCCACAACCGTTCTGTGTTTTAGTATAACAGCACACAAAGTTTGGCTAGTTTTGTCTCCCTTTATTTCTGTTGGTGGTGTTTACTCACGTTTTGTTCAGTTGGTTAACACTCGTCTCTTTGCTACACTTAAACTGACGCCGCAGACATAGGTGTCGTGTGCCCAAATAACAATATCAAATCATCCACCCTTAAAAGAAAAGTAACGTGTGATGTAATCTATTCCTGAATGTTGAGTTGTAAATTTGCACGACTGAGAACTTCTAGTAGCAATAGGTAACAAATTACGTTTAATTTTCAATGAGTAGAGTCCCAGATATACGTACACACTTCAGAGTATATGACATAAACTGATGACTCAGGGAGCCATGAGCCTGATTGTGGTGCAAAGACGCCAGAAGTTTGACTACCGTCCGAGCGCCATCCCTCACAACAGCGCCTCGCGCTAGGAAGAGAAGCGGCAGAGATTACGCGTCTGGTGGAGGGTAATTGCTCCACCCCAGGGCTGGTGGCTGCGCAAATTGATTGTGCTCGGGGCTGCCCCCTGGGCTCCTGACGTGGCGCCTCTACAGCACGTACGCACACTCCACGTTTCTGGACACACCACTTCCGCTAATTTGCATCATTAGAAACACTTCGCATTTACATCGCACTGACTGATTACAGGGTGACTCACGGAAACGTAAAGTTGTATCATTAGATTTATCAGTAAACTTAAATGTGAACGTTATCTTCAAAAATATAATTTCAAACAAAATTTTCGGAGGGATCATTAAACTGCCTCTATAACCTTTTGCTTTTGCTACATGTTAGTGTAGTAACGCTCGATTCGGTAAATTGTGGTTTCAGAGACACTATTTATAGCTCTATTAATAGGCCCCAAAGATATCAGAACATATACACATCTCGACTTATTGCTTGTAGCCAAGATGGTTTCATATTTCTCACAGGACTATTTCACGTGACTGAGGAACGTTTAAAATCAGAGACAATTAGTCCCTTGATACCCTCCTAAGATAAAGTCTCAATTCTTTTCAAATTAACTGTTTAACTATAAAAAGGTGTGACTTAATTTCAGAGAAGTAATGTCAACAGGAGATGAGATTCACACCACATAAAATATTAGAATTTGGAACTGACACCTCATGTTACGCCAAAAGTGTCGGAACGTCATTGCAGAAGCACGGAAAAAGCATACCAAATTAAAAATTTCGCGAATCATCAACACTCTTTGAGCTTAACGGAACCTCAGAATTTACAATGTTTTTCAGTGCGGGATGTTTTAATAGTTGTCACAATAACACATTTTATGCAAATATTATATAAAATCCAAAGAGTTTCTGGTCGCGCGTTAGGTGCACCAGCGGTATGCGACAGTCAATTCCCTCACTTCGCGATGGGCCTTTTCTAAGTAGTGTTCCGATATTCCTTCAGCAACGAAGACGAAGTAAATATTCCTGAATTTGACAGAAGAAAATCTGTTAGCGTGAGTAACACAGAAGTAGATATGCTAGCTGTTGCAATGAAACTTCAAATGTTCGTAAATCTTTGCAACCTAACTATCTGGCTATGAGTCCCTAGGCTTACAAACTACTTAAACTAACATAAGGACAAATACACTCATCCATGCCCAAGGAAGGACTCGAAACTCCGAAGGGGAGAAACCGCGATATCCGCAGCAAGGCGCCTTAGAGCACTCGGACATTCCAACGAGGATTTGCAACAAAACTTATTTAATGTCATCTATACCTATAAATGTGAATATCTGTTCGGTGTACGTTTATCACGTCTGAACCACAAAACATAAAGAGCTAAAAAATTGTACATTTACTAATGTCTACCCGGGGAAGGCTTTAGGCACGGTTTTTTGTTGGTCGGATAGCTATTTATCTATATATATATATATTAATGTGAATATCTTTTCGGTGTACGCTTATCAAGTCCGAACGACAAGACGCAGAGACTTAAATATTTGTACAGTTACTAATTTATACCTGAGGAAGGGTTTAGGTATGGTTTTATAGCGATCTGATAGATATTTAGTAATTTGAAGAACATGAGAAATGCGAAATGCGAAATGCGAAACAATAATTACTCTTTGAAAATTATTTTTACTCTTTGAAAATAGTTTTATTGGTTGCATTGTTGATTGACGGTTGATAATGATACAAGGGTGGAGTATATTGGGATATTATCGGTGTATATGAAATTATAGTGTGTGTGTGTGTGTGTGTTAATATTTAGATCTGCAACGAAAACTACAGAACGCAAACGAATGGTCTGTTTGTAATTGTTGTCCGAAGTCTCCAGTTGTACACCATAGTAATTTCATGCGGATTGCTATAAGGGGGTGGAAGATATGGTGGCTGAAAGTCGTCAAATTATAAAAAAAATTCGGACTGAAGGCCAGCGATGACGTTTACGACTCTATAGCAAGGAGGTTACATACAATGAAACGTGATGCCACAGACCATATGCGTCTATGCGTGCTACAATGTGTTCAGCTCTTTCTCTGTAAGGATAAGCATACGAATAAGGAAATATAAGAATAAATAAATAAAGCAGTAGAAAAAGAAATTTATTTTAATACGTCTCTTTAAAAAATGTTTTGTCGTTGCGCGCATTATCTATGATAATCAACCAACACGCGAGCGGAGCCGCGGCTTTAAGTTAGTTAGATAATAACTGGTATCGACAGGGGATCTCAAACAAAATAATAATTATTATTTCGTGTGTCTTAGTAGCGTGATGCAAGTTTTTCAACTGGACGCCACTTCGGCAACTTGCGTGTCTTTAACCAACTATCGTTATCCAACAGGGGAAAAGGGACATAAAGTTTAACGTGAATCCGAACCACGTATCGTTTCTGGTGACTCCTCACATCGTTCAGAGGTGAATGCTGGGTTAAAACACAGACTGAAAAGTCCGTCACTCGACCAGGTTTTGAACCCTCAAATCCTCAGTATCCAGTCAAGCGCTTTACCCCGAGATCACTGGCACCGACCATCTCAAACTGATAACATATTTCGAGGTTTCTAGAAGGATTTCGTCAGCGTTCCTCACAAACAACTTTTAATCACATTGCATACCTATTGGGTTTCGTCTCAGTTGTGCGACCGGATGCTTGATTTCCTGTCAGAAAGTCCAAGTTTGTAGTAAAAGGTTGTAAATAATTGAGTAAAATAGAAGCAACATCTGGCGTTCCGACAGTGTCGGAGTGCTATTTTCAAATGAGAGCTGATGCCCTCTGACTAGTGGTTCGGATGAGTGTTACGGTGTTGCATGACATCCTGTCTACTAGATCACTGAACAGGCTATACTCATCAGCCAACGTTACTGTGGCACTTTACTCTTTCCCTCTTGCGCCTTTGCAATTTTATAAATTACAATGAGTAACTGTGTCATACAGCGCAAATAGAGGCTTTTTTAAAAGAGACAATATTTGGTGAAGGTAATGTCTTGTCTATTATCCGACGTTTGTTGGATAGTACACATGTGGGATTCGTTTCGGAGGCTTATTGCAGCAGTGTGTCTTGCAGTCGGAAGGATTTACGCGGCAGCACGCAGCCACATAATCGCGGACAGAATCAGATCTGTATTAGCAGCGCCCCTGTTGTGGATGCGCTTACTGCTCGTTTATATCGCTGATGTCTCCTTGTGGCAAATGAAACAAGCGACATGTAAACATGAGATTCATGGATATGTTGTTTATAGCTCCTCGGAAAGGAACGCCTGCGGACATAGGGGCCACCAACCCGAAGACCAAGTACGTTGAACCGGTTGCCTGAGGCCAACGAGAACGACGGGCTGTGACACGCGCGTCACGTCACGTGATCAAGAGGGGCCTGAGCCATCACGATAGCTGACTGGCTGGCCGCTATATTATATTAATGTTTGTAAATCTATCGGACCAAACTGCGTGGTCATTATTCCGTAGCTTACAAACTATTTAATCCTTTGTAAACTAACCTAAGGGCAACACACACACCCATGCCCCAGGGAGGACTCGAACCTCTACGGCGAACAACCGCGCGCTCCGCAGCGAGACGCTTTATACCGCTCGGCTACTCCACCGCGGCCTGGCCGCTATGGCACAGCCCACTGCCTCATAGCGGGCAGCCACTCAGCTAGCTATCGCAAAGACTCAGCCCTCTCTTGATCACGTGACTTGACGGGCGCGCCACGGTCTGTCTTCTTCGTAGGCGACGCGTATAGTTAATATACGCCACGATACAGACTGATTGGAGTGGACTGATGCAAATGTAGCTTTAATTTTTGCACACCAATGTATCTTACATTTAAAAGGACTCTACCGATTAACTGTCTAATTCCTGTCCCAATCTGTTGATTCATGGTCTATTATGATGACGTGTTTGAAACACAATGCCAAATTATCCTTTTCTTCCTTATAACTACTTACTGCTATACAGTAAATGTTAACTCCAGTGGTATGACTGTTGTCGGTGGCTGTGTATAGCTAGCATATCGTCTTACATAGATGAGGTTTCTGGTGTACGTAAGACGATATGCTCCTAATGACACATGCAGAATTAAAATGGGATGTTTAAAATCCACTCCATTCGAGTGCTTTTACTACCTTTCAGCAATAGGACCACCTTCTGATCGAAGAGAAATAATAGCGAGCAAGGAAAGGAAGAAAGTGGAACAGGCATTAACTCATATGGACATGAGCTGCATGTACAAAGACTTAAGTCCTGCAAGAGTACAGAACTTACAACCACAGACGAAAAAGACAGCTTGCAATATGGTAGAAAGCAAATAAACTTTACCACCTGGGTGCAAAAGAGTATCTGCAACTTTACCACCTGGTCATGACAAAGGATCCAGGGCAAGGACAGATCCAGAGTTAATCATGCATGAAGGAGCTACGCTGAGGAAGATACCATTAAGTGCGGGTATAGAGAAGACCAGACAATGAAACATATGCTTCAATGTTGATTGTGTCCAACCAACTGCACGGAAGACGATGTACATCAGGCATTGCAGAACGCATTGGAAGTGACCAAGTTCTGTTCACGTGTAATATAATGTGTATAACTGTGTTACTAACAGTGTTAATAACTGTAAATATGTATGTTTCTGACACGAGAATAACAATGATAACAATCGTTTAACAAACTTTAGCATAACACCATTGTTGCAGGTATCCAGAGGATGATCCGCGCTGCGAGTTGTGAGCAAGAGGAAATAATGGGCAGGGGTAAATACCACTGTAGGAAGTGCTATGTTGAGAATGTGGACAGCACTGGAATCGTGTCTGGACAGCCTACTGCGTAAGGCGATCGCTCCCCCAAAGCGGGAAATCCGGATTCGAATCCCGGTGTGTTGGTGGAACCCATTTGTATGTCTTGGGTACAAAAATAATTGAGTTGGTAGTATTTTAGTACTCCTCGGCAGGGATATACAGATGTGTAACAATATCACTGGCTCGTCTCGCGGAGGTCATTGTTGCCGGCCGCGGTGGCCGAGGGGACTGAGGCGCTTCAGTCACGGTCTGCACGGCCACTACGGTCGGGGGTTCGAATCCCCCCTCGGGCATGAATATTTGTGCCTTCCTAGTTCGTAAGTAGTTCATAAGTAGTTTGTAAGTTTAGGGACTGATGACCCCGTAGTTAAGTCCCATAAGCTTGACAAACATTTGAACATTTTAGGTCATTGTTTGGCCGGAAATGAACACTCCAGTTTTGGGTGTCGTAGAGAAAGGTCGTCTGATCCGCAGTGGCAGAAGACACAATACTCCAGGTTGAGATATTGAGTAATGAAAAGGTTCGAGCCACATGGACGGCAGACACTGATTGATATAAATTGTTCCAGTTAAATTTAGTAGCAATTTATCGTAATGAAATAATCACTTACCGTGGACCTATTGATGTAATAGTAAAAGTTATTTTGTATAAGTAATTTTTGATAGACAGTGTAAAGAAGTTTTCCGAGGATTGTAAGTTATGTAGAAGTTTGTACCAAAATGCTTTGATTTTTGAATACTTTATGAAGTAGTTAAATAACCTTCTGTTATTGTAGTTAGAAAGTATCACCTTTCCCTACTTTCATATCTAAGTGTTGATATCGACGAACCTTGCATGTGTAAATGAGTTTCATCAAAAGATGCGCTTTTTCCGTATGTGCAGAAATAGTATTGGAATGTGATTAGTGAGAAAGCAGGAATTTATTTTCCGCAGAGATTTCCATTATTCTCAATAGCCACAGTGTTGAGAAAGTTATTATTTTATTTTCTGAAAGAGTTTAAGTTTCAGATTTCTCATATGCGTTAATTAAGAATAAATCAGTAAATGTTGAAGTTTCGGAAAACAGTGAAATTTTGTTAGTAACATTTTTTATGAAATCATCGCACTTTAAGTGCAGTGACAATGTACACATAAGAGGGATTTTAGAGAGTAAAAGGACACCTTGTGAATTCCCTTAAATTAAACTGCGTTCCTGTGCCGAAGCACCGTGAGCGCCGGGGAGCAGAATGTTATGGCGAAGCGAAGCGCTAACGTCACTTAACCTTGAACAGCTCCGGCGCTAATTTGTCGAGTTTAACGTCGCCTTCAAAATGCTTTAAGGCAACGCTATCATCACTACAGTGAAAATATTCTAGACGTTTCAAAAGCCACGCAAATTAAATTCTGGTCACTTGTATCCACATGATATTTCATTGTATATTTGTATGCATGGAAACTCTTTAAAGAACGCGAGGTTAGATACAGTATTTTTTTAGGATTAATTAAACATTTTATCAGGTCTCAAAATAATAAAATAATAACATTACACCACATACACAATGTTGAACAAAAGTTCACATTATTCTTTACAATAGGTTTCAGTACGATGTAACAGTATATTTAAAAGGTAATTTCTAGAACTTTGAGTTCCATCGGCAGGTGTCCCAGACACGTTTATCATTTCTTGTATGACTTCGCTTATCTGTGTTAATAACTGCCTAGTTCCGTCTGCTTTATCTAATTAGTCAACAGTGAACACCTGGACGAATTCGCGGAGACGTTTCAATATATTGTTAAGTGCGGTATAGCTGGAGAGTGGTCGCAGCTTCCCATAAAGTGAGCAGTGGTGTGGGAAGGCTGACGGTGGGATGAGGTTGCATCAGGTCCCTTCCGTGGGAGAGTGCGCCAGTTTTATAATAAACGCTCTCGTATTGCTTTTCGCCATTTAATGAGTGATTGCAGGCGCCAATCTTTCAAAATTAATATTTTGTAAATTATAATTTATTTGCAGATAGTTTTAGTATAAAAGACACCTGTCAATAACAACATATCTTACGACATTTTCTAAATTTTGTAAAGCATTAATTTTTATTAACAAAAACTAATTGCGTAGCACACCTCGAGAACATTCTTTCCCGCCTAAAGTGTGCATAGGAGCCACTTGATTCTGGCGAGTTAGCTGATTCCTGTCTCGGCTATCTCGGCGGTAGGATCATACCGAAGCATGGAATAAATTAACGCGTTTGTCCGCTCGATCATCATCAGAGTGGCGTGCCTTAATTGTTCCCTAACTTATTTTACATAACTGAGGTTTTCATGTACTTTGTGTAAATTTTGTGAATGGTATGTTTATTGAGTTCGAGTTCAGTTATTTGTAGTTTGCTACTTTACTACGACAGAATTAAATTAGTTGGAATCCCTAAAAAACTGTATTGCATTATCAGTTTATCTCAGAGCCCACAGAAGCTCACTTAAGATTTACGTCTCACTTCAACTCAATAGATCTGCGACTTTAACGCCATCCATCCGCGCTGGGACAATAACTGAAAAAAAAAGACATCAGGTTAGTGATTAACTTTACAAAAGCGTTTTTCCTTCTATTCTGAAACGAAAGAAGACAACTACGCCCTCAAGTGTTCTGCATTGCTAGTACAAATAGCTACAGTTGCTCGTAGATCGTGGTAACACGATTGAGGGAAAAGGGACGTAAAACGAAAGGCATTGTTGTTTAAGATGGAAAATTTAAAATTTTAAAAGTGTCGAGGTCACATAAAATATCTGACGTAATAGCTGACATGAACTCATGGTCGTTATATTGTCTGCAATCTTCTGTAACATGTTTAAATTGGGAACCTGTAGGGCAGCCATCATTTCGCGACTTTTCGCCTTCGTTACGGTTTGAATCTGAACCATTTTTGTGGAGATAACTGTTTAATGAACTTTGATTATCCGCTTGTAAATGGTCTTACTTGAATAAAATACTTGGTCGCCAGCTCTGAAGGAGCAATTTAGTAATTTAAAACTTAATTTATAAACAAATATTTTTTTATTTACAGACTTGGTGATGACTATTAGAAAAAAATCTTTGGACTCAGTACTCTATACGATTTCTGTACTATGGCTTTAAACTACACTTAGAAACAGATGAGCTTATATTGTTACGAATTGCTGAAAAATAGTTTACTGTAGCCTTGTGCTGCATAATTGTTTTTAGTTGTTGTCAATAGTTATTAATTTTAATTTTATTATAAATACACTGCTCAACACAATTAGGGGACAGATGAGATATCATACATAGAATAATATGATAACGTATTTCATTCAGATATTGGTTAGAATTGTAATTTGTGTGTAATACAATACGATAGTTTGCTGTCTCAACTCTTTACTTGCGGTTTACATGGCTTTTACTTCGAGCGAGGCACCGTTCTTACATTTCATATAAAACACATCCAGTAACATAGAAAGAGGATCTGGTACGAGTTCTCGGGAAAATGAGCAGTCGTAAATTTAAACTTTGAATTTTCTCTGTATTGGCATTAGCACACAAACAATTCGATTGCAAGTTCTGTTACATCATAAGAAAATTAGTTCTTTCTTTGAGTATTGTGCTCGGCGAGACGTAGCCGATGGTTAGTAGTAGGCGCTGATGAAATCGTCTCGTCTCTAAGCCATTGGAACTTTACACAACGAGCTTCGGTGACCGCTGTAGCCGTTCCTCACACCTTTGTGGGTCCAATATTTCCACGCTAGCTTTAACAATTGCTAGTAGACTTTGAATAACCACCAGAAACGCCACACCACATGTAGAACTATTTCAGCACTTTTAGCTCATCAAATTACTAATGTACAATGCCTAGCGGGACGTCCAACGACATACGTCTTGTCCCACCGTCAACGGAAGTCAAAGTGACTCCTTTTTCTGTCGTCCACCGTCCACACAACAGGCAGAGCCGCGTGCTGGGGGGTTCCTATTCGCATACCCTTCTTTTAATCTTTACTATTAATTAAAAATTTGGAACCTGCAGTCACTATCAATTTACACAATACTAGCTGCTAAACCCAGTATTGCCCGGGTACATATGCATGTTTCCAGTCTTATATTAGGAACGAAAATAAATTTCTGAAAAGATTTCATCTTCATATATTACTTAAAATAGCGTAGAAATTATCAAACAGTAAAACAAAGAAATATGCATAATGTAAAAAATTATAAGTGCAGTATCCAAAGAAAAACTAGTAATCAAATACAAATGGTGTATAACATTAATTTAATTCAAAATTTCAATATGAACAATATTTCTTGTTACTTGTCCAGGATATAGTGTGAATAAATTCTTTGGTGATGAGAGAAACGTGATGTCAAATCCACTCCGCACTATTTAACAGATTGTCCCTGTGATTTGTTAATCGTCATAGAAAGTGCAAGTCTCACTGGAAACTGAAGTCCCTTGAAGTTGAAAGGTAGATCAGGGGTTTTCGTGGGATGTGCACAGTTTCATTCTCTTCCGTTCCTTGTGGGATGATTGCCTCAATCACATTACCCATCATCTTCCTGATACACAGCCTTGTACCATTGCAAAGATTTGGCGGATCGAGGTTTCGTAGTATAGTAACTGGTGATCCAACGTTCAGTAAAAGTCTGTGTGGTGGTAAAACAGCTGGGTCAAGTGCGTTAAGGAACTCCGCAAACATGGCTACACTGCACACTACGCCGCGACACTGCAACTAAAATTTTACCACCGTGGTAAAGAACAATGACAATATACATTGCATATTCAGAGGTATATCTGCATATTTTCTGAAAAATATGTCGCTATCTACGTGTATTTATTCCTTTCTTAGTCCATCTCTTTCATTCTGTTCTGTCCATCGCCTTCTACCTTATTATCTGTCCATTTAAGTTTCGTTTTAATGCAGCTCAATACTTATGACATTGTATATTCTTGACTATGTGCCATACAATAATATAATTTTCCATATTTTCAGAGTGTAATATTAAGAAAATGTCTGCTATGAATAAATAATGGATGAATGAAGTCTTGTAAATCACGCTTCGCGTAATGAGAATGGTTTTGTGACTCATTGTTTACGACGTCACATCTCGTGAACTATGTGTCTTAGGTAGTTTTTAACCCTACTAAGATTGTTGTCTGATAGTAAGCAATATATGTACAAATTTTATTTGAAATCGGTCCATTATTTTAGGAGGAGATAAGGAAATATAGCGTATGATGTAGCAGTTATTCGGAAATTTCATTCTTCATGACGTCATACCACCTGAAATATGTGTCCTACTATGATGGTACAATCTTACCCCAACAGTGATTGGTACGTGATAGTAATGAACATGTGTTTGCTTGAAATCAATCCAGTAGTTTAGGACAAGATGAGGAACATACATACACACATACACCCAATTTTATGAGATGTATAGATTCTTTTACAAACTCTCGACTTATTAATATTTACATTCTTTCATATATTCACAACATCAAACTAATACTTTAATATCACATCTAGTATAGCTCATTCTGTACCAAACCAAAATTGAAAAACCCTATATAAATACTGCCGGATAAGCTAGTGATTTTTGAAAGCATCACTGTCCACTGTATCAATAAATACCGCCGGCCGCGGTGGCCGAGAAGACTGAGGCGCTTCAGTCACGGTCTGCACGGCCACTACGGACGGGGGTTCGAATCCCCCCTCGGGCATGGATATTTGTGCCGTCTTTAGTATAAGGTAGTTCATAAGTAGTTTGTAAGTTTAGGGACTGATGACCCCGTAGTTAAGTCCCTTAAGCTTAACAAACATTTGAATTGACTAAATACCTTCCATTGCACAACATCAGAATTTTACAGTCAAAAATCCGAAATGTTACACGCTCTGATATCGTCATTGACGATAGTCTTTTCAAGAATGTTTGACACAGAAACCTTTGTTACTCACCTTACTCTCTCTCCATTTATGTTGGTGAGTTTCGTTTCTGTGATTTTAAATTCTTTTTATATCCTGTACGTTGCCTCTTTCGTTGAATTACCATACTCAGTTCCTATGTTTCGATCCTCTTTCGACAATGTAATGGCCGCAGTGTAAGTATCACAGTCCACTTGTAGATCAGTCAAGGAGCTCGTTGGGATGTCATTAATTTTTGCAGTCAGTCCTCCTCCTTTTTTTCTTTGTTAAGCTATGGATTTTATTAAATCATTTTCTATTAATTTCCTCAGAGGCTTTTTGTAAATTTATTGAAAAGTCGATTGTATTCTCTGATGGCTGTCTCTTGAACTTCGATAGTACTAAAGTCGACGTTAATATGATGTAGTCTGCCCAGTCTTGTCTCTCGGGAAAGCAGCACGTATGCTAGTCGGCATGTGAACGAAGGAGAACTTATATCCTACTGTGCATTGTTTAGGCTTAAAGTGGAACCATCAGAAGTGTAAACAACGGATTTCGATGGGTCTGGGATATGTTGTAGAGGGACGTACTCTGAATATGAGCCTATCCGCTTGTTTAGCGACGGGCTTCAGTTTTGGAGAAAACTGATGAAGTTCACTGCGAGCTGTAAGATGCGTGACGTTAACTGCGTTCCAACCAAGTGATCCTGGCGAAGCGGTGTAGGTCTCTGGCTACCACGCTGAAGGTACGGTGTACGAGTCCTCTCCGTGTTTCTACTTGTTTTTGGCCCACTTTAGGTTACGTTAGTAACACTGAAAGTGGGCCTTTGCGATCGCCTTTAGACAGCTCTAAATTTAAATGATTTAAATGAAAATTACGGCCTGACCGTTCATCTGACACAAAAACTGAATAACGGAATTTGTAGAGGAGAAAATTCTCTATAACTTTGCTCCCTTATGTTTTTTTCATAACTCGCACCCTTACAGAGATATTTGCAAAAATAATGGCGATTTGGCAACGTCACTTTATTTTACGTAAACTAGGAGTACGGAGATGTCACGTAACATTCCTCGCCCAGAACTGTCTCTGGCATACGCCATCTTGCTTTCTGTATTTCATTATTTTCTTCTTATAACTTACAGGTTGTCATTTCAAAGCAATGGCGCACTGAAGAACACGTCATTCTTAGCACGATAAATGATAATCTAGAGTCTAAAATGCCATATTAGTAGTTAGCAATTGCAATTAATATCCGTGGAGGATTGGCCGTGCGTACTGGGGCGCCGTGCCCGTTCGCCTTAGGGGGTTAGAATCACCCCTCGGGCATGGGTGTTTGCGTTGTCCTTAGGTTAGTTTACCTTAGTTTATGTAGTTTGTAAGCTACGGACTGATGACTACGCAGTTGAGTCCGGTAGATTCACAAACATTTTTTTATTTATTTTGCAATCAATAGTTCGAGAATTAAGGAATCATTTTGTAATTGTCCGTCGTAGTGTTGCCGGGCGCCGTAGCTCAGCGCGCCCGGTCAGAGGACTGTACGCCCTCTTTAATTAAAAAAAAGAAAGATGAGCCAAGAACACGATCAGCCACCACAAGGAACTGAACTACCCACAGGGAAAAGGAAAAAAATAGAGTAGTGTGCTGCGCGCTAGGTTGTTGTGCACATGATAGGTAGTTCCTACCCGCCGATACCATTTTTTTCGCCTTGGCTCGTAAAAGGGTTTCGGGCACCCTTGTTAATTCAATAGACCTATGTTCTGCAATGTTTAGAGTTGTGCATATGTAAGAGTGCTCCTTCTAAAAAGTGAGTTTGTTCTATTTCGTGAACATGCCATGAAATACGTAATAAAGAACTGAAAAATGGTCTTCTGAAGCATATGCACATTCACTGGGAGGATACTGTAATAATGAATATTCTGGATTTCTGTGGCAACTTTCGTTCCTTAATGAAACAGAAAGGAAGTGTATACATCGCAATAAATTCCCTAGGTTCTTTTTTTTCTAAGCAATTATTCACTACTCATGGAATATGTTGAAAGTCATTATTTAGAATCAATGCGTCTACTGAAAAGTTTGTCTTTGGTATGGCTGCTATGGATGCTTATAATGTTGATTTTATTACTTTTTCTGTATTTTAGAGATGACTTTGTTCATGTTACTTTGTTCTGTGCTAAAATAGAGTGCAAATATTCTGTTTCAAGTTTTGACTACGCTTGTTCTACAGCTAAGATAACTAACGGAATAAGTGTACTACACTGAATTCCACATAACACTAATACTGAATCTATATACAAAGTTACTACTATCATTACGTCATTTACAACAGTCCTTACAACAGTATCTCTCCAGTTTATGTACATGTGAAAAAGAAGGCTGTGTTTGCAATTAGTTAGTATGTAGTTCATGGTATGTTCATAAAATAGAATAACTGTACTTTTCAGAGAAAGCACCGTTACCTTTGAACAATTCGGAATCTTGCAGAATATAGTTGTGTTCAGTTAACAAGAGTGCGCAAAAACCTTTTGGGAATCAAGATGAAAACAAAAAGCAAAGGAAAAAATACCAGTGACGGTTTTTTTATTTTTTATTTTTATCTATTTATTTATTTTTTTCTTCGCGTAGTTCGATGCTTTTCGGTCGTTTGTTTATGTTCGTTCTTGGTTGTTCGCTGAGAATTTTCCTCGGGTTTTTATTAAAGATGGCCTTGATCTCTCCTTCTTTTTCTATCTTTTCAATGGTTATTCGGTTTGATCGGTCCTTTAGGGACGTTGGTTTTTGTTATATTTTGATCGTTTCGTCGATGACTCAGCTTTTTCTTTACAGAGTGCGTGGAGCCCTCTGCCCGAGCACGCTGAGCTACCACGTCGACAACCCTCTGACCGAGCGCGCTGAGCCACCGCGCCCGGCAAGTTCCCAACCACCGTCTAACATGTTCGTGCTTCACAAACTAATTTGCCGCTCACTACGCTACGCCGAACAGTTGCGAGAGTAATCCGTAATTCTCGTACCATGGATGGCAGGTGTTATCTGATAATATAGCATTTTTAGAAAGGCTTCTTAGAAAGGAATTTTTAGAAACTCACCAATTACACAAAGCAAGATGGCGTATGAAAAGAGAGTTTCAGATAAGGTTTCGGACGAGATTTCCGCACGCCAAATGTACCCTACGTTCTTTCCAGGATATTGTCATTCATAACCATTACAGGCAAAGAAAATAAACTTAGAACAAACTACCAAAGGAAGACAGGTGATAATATTTTAACTGATAAAGATCATGAAAATGCGAGGAATATATGAAAATAATACTATAAAAATGTAAAAGTTCAAAAAAGAGTATGTTAGTCAAAGCTGAAATATATCAAATAATTTTGGCTGTTTGTTAAAATGCGGTCACAGAGAATAGTACGTGTTGAGTGCATAGATATTATCGCAATAGTAGAGTCGGAATCGTATCGTCCATAATGTTTATTTAGTATATTCTTATTATTTTTGTTCGAAACAATCATAAAACTACAGGTAAATATATAGTGGGCCAAAAGACACGACTGTGCGATTTTTTATCCGAATAGTCCGACATTATTCCATTTTATTTTAGAGATCATCAACTAACAGTGTATATTGTGTGAAATTAGTAAGAAATATTCCATTTTGCCGTAGTAATTTACTCTTCACTTAATTACAAAATCTTACTTGCTATCGACTGCATAGTTAGCTATACCACAAGTGATATCCCGATGATATTTGTCGTGAAAGCAACCGGAACACAATGGTTTAACGTATCAAACACATCTCATAAAAGCAACTGACTTGCAGGCGCACGGAGTTTTTAAGTGCGATTTCAGAAAAAAATTCCTTTATATTAAAAAATGGTTCTCTTTCGTCCGTTAGCTTTGATGCGAACCAATGCGCATTTTCATCATCTTCGAGAAATCAGGTACTGTATGCTCGACATGATCAAAGTACATATTAGACACCTATATTATTTTTAAAATCGATTTATTACTTTCCTCCATAAACGTTTCGATAGGTTTCGATACGTTTCAACATTTGGACGATATCCCGTTAACCTCAAATTATCGAACCTGTACTGTACTCTTTCCTTATCTGATTATACTTTGATGTTGAGTGATTATGTTTAGTTCATTAACACACTTTAGATATTCATTATTAAATGTAATATGCCTGAGAATTTTTACGCTTTATGTACACAAAGTACGTATCACAGGCTTTGCTATAATGACTTTTGAGAATCGTGGGCGGCAAATGAGTATAGATTGATTATATTCGGCGATCGCAGACTATCGAAATTTGATACCATTGTGCTGTCAGATTACCCCTAGCTGGCAGCACACCATGAACTCAAGTTCGGCGGGTCACCCGATTCGATCGCTACCAGGCGTCATACCCGACAAACACGCGACTGTAAATGAACAGAGTAGTCTCGAGCCTGACTTGGAGCTACTCTTACAGAGATCGTAGCGTAGCTGAGAAACAGCAACGTATTCAGAATGAAACTTCACTCTGCAGCGGAGTGTGCGCTGATATGAAACTTCCTGGCAGATTAAAATTGTGTGCCGGAACCGGGACTCGAACCTGGGACTTTTGCCTTTCGCGGGCAAGCGCACTACCGACTGTGCTATCCCGACACGACTCACAAGTTGTGAGGAGGCATCGTGAGTCGTGTCGGGATAGCACATTCGGTAGTGCGCTTGCCCGCGAAAGGCAAAGGTCCCAGGTTCGAGTCCCGGTTCCGGCACACAATTTTAATCTGCCAGGAAGTTTCATATCAGCGCACACTCCGCTGCAGAGTGAAGTTTCATTCTGGAAACATCCCTTAGGCTGTGGCTAAGCCATGGCTCCACCATATCCTTTCTTCCAGGAGTGCTAGTCTTGCGTGTTTGCAGGAGAGCTTCTGTGAAGTTTTGAAAGTAGGAGGCTAGGTACTGGCAGAAGTAAAGTTGTGAGGCGGCATCGTGAGTCGTGTCGGGATAGCACAGTCGGTAGTGCGCTTGCCCGCGAAAGGCAAAGGTCCCAGGTTCGAGTCCCGGTTCCGGCACACAATTTTAATCTGCCAGGAAGTTTCAGCAAAGTATTCCTACTCCAGCTCGCGATTGGCCAGCGATCTCATTTAATGACCAGACAGGCGACTCGCCAGTCAGTCTCACGTCCACCAGGCAAACGTTAGCCTCGTGGAAGACTCCTAAGAAGAAGAAGAAGAAGAAGAAGACGTCCGCTACGGGAGAAGTGGCCGAAGACCGTTCGATGCCGTACCAAGGAACCACTCCGGCCGCTCCAACGGACATCCGTAACCACCTTCGAAGTAGCGAAGTAGAAGAAGTTTAGTTGTAATAAATTAGTTCTTCAAGAAGAAGATTGTGTTCACAATATCAATAAAATCGATATTATCACGTTGAAAACTACAGGCAGTCCGGAATTCGAAGGCTGGTCGTTAATAGAGCACAACACTTTACTCTTAGAACTCGTTTATTGCTAACACAAGCGTACACTCAGTACAGACTGAATCCTGCTTGCAGTGCTCCACCATTTATACATAGAAAGAATTTTCTGTAACTTACAGGTACATCACACATAAGAAACACATAGAACATTATAGAAATAGTAAATACAAAGAAATAAAATTCTCTTCCCCTGGCCGGATTAGAACTGCGGATCGCAATAACAGCGGCCTGCGATGCTAACCACTGGGCCAAGCCTTCTCTCGGAAGACTGGCGGCGTTGATCCCCCTTCTTAAAAGCGGCGACCCGCTGTTAGGTTTCCTTTAGAGTCAGTTGCAGTGTCCTGAATCTTGTCACGGGTCCTCTGTATGGCAGTTTGGGAGAATCCTTCCATTCTACCTGCACGCCTTCCTTACGGTGACGACGACCGGCGCCACACCCTCATGTCGTGGCTTCTTCATTATCGTAACGCTCCGCAGAGACCTTGAACAAGAGGCCGTTTCTGTCTATCTATTGTCTGGGATCGTGGTAAGGCTTAATGCATAATGTCTCTTCGTTTTTGTCGTTTTGAGGACGGCTCATTATCCTCGACTTCGTATATGACGACTGACAGGCGGCGTATAACACGATACGGAACAAAGTATCGCTTCAGTAACTTTTCCGATAGCCCAACTTTCCATACAGGGCTAAAAATCCATACTAGGTCTCCTGGGCTGTATACAACAGGTCGGTGCTTGTCGTTATACCGCTGACGGTCCTACACCTGGGCGTCGAGTGTCCGTATGCGAACCAGCTGTCTTGCTTCTTCGACCCTTGTGATGATCTGTATCATATAAACCTCCTGAGTGTCGTCAGGTTGGAATGGAACCAGCGTATCCATTGTCGTCTCTGCTTCACGAACATGGAGCAGGAAAAACGGCGTGAAACCTGTGGTGTCCTGCCTTACTGTATTGTAACCAAATGTCACGACTGGCAGTATTGTATCCTAATTCTCCTTCTAAACATCGACGTACAACGACAGCATAACTGCTAAAGTCTTTATAAAACGTTTTGTGTCATTCTGTGGACAATGTCGCAATGAGACATTATCTCTGCTACTAGTTTTGAGCCGGCCGCGGTGGCCGAGGTGACTGAGGCGCTCCAGTCACGGTCTGCACGGCTACTTCGGTCGGGGGTTCGAATCCCCCCTCGGGCATGGATATTTGTGCCGTCCTAGTTCGTAAGTAGTTCATAAGTAGTTTGTAAGTTTAGGGACTGATGACCCCGTAGTTAAGTCCCATAAGCTTTACAAACATTTGAACTACTAGTTTTGATATGAATACTTTTCCTGGATCGGATATCATCACACATGATGCACCATGCCTCAAATAATGTCTTCTACTAGGAATTTTGCGATCTCTATAGCTCCTGCGGTCGGCACAGGTTTGCTGACAGCGTAGCGGGTGAGGTGGTCAAAGCATACTTTTTCATCCATAAGTTACCGGTTGTGCACTTCGGGAACCTACCTAAAAGGTGGATTCCAATCCGGTGTAATGGAGCTACTGCAGGTGTAATTGGTACCAGATAACCTTGAGGTAACTGCATATGCCACATGCTTCCGTCGCTGGCACTCCCTACAGTGACTCACATAGTGCTTGACAGATCGGTATAGACCTTGCCGCCGGCCGCGGTGGCCGAGGGGACTGAGGCGCTCCAGTCACGGTCTGCACGGCCACTACGGTCGGGGGTTAGAATCCCCCCTCGGGCATGGATATTTGTGCAGTCCTAGTTCGTAAGTAGTTCATAAGTAGTTTGTAAGTTTAGGGACTGATGACCCCGTAGTTAAGTTCCATAAATTTAACAAACATTTGAACATTTAGACCTTGCCAGTAATACCTGCGTCTGATTCTGTCTAGGGTCTGCCGGCCGCGGTGGCCGAGGGGACTGAGGTGCTCCAGTCACGGTCTGCACGGCCACTACGGTCGGGGGTTAGAATCCCCCCTCGGGCATGGATATTTGTGCAGTCCTAGTTCGTAAGTAGTTCATAAGTAGTTTGTAAGTTTAGGGACTGATGACCCCGTAGTTAAGTCCCATAAGCTGTACAAACATTTGAACATGTTTTTGTCTAGGGTCTTTACGAATCCCAGATGACCAGATATTGGAGAATTGTGGAAATACTTGAGTATAGCTTGCTGGAGATGAGCTGGAACAACCAGTAGCCATTTTGGGTCCAGTGGATCGTAGTCGCTCTTATACAATGTCCCGTTTATCAGTTGAAACTCTCCTTTGGTTGGTCCTCCTTTCTCCAAACCCTCTATGGTTTGTAATAATGCTGGATCTCCCCTTTGTTCAGCTGTAATGTCACCTAAATCAGTAGGTCTGAAATTTCAGCCATGCTGTTGTATTCGGATAATGGATTTCTCGATAGGCACCAGGCGTCCAGGTGTTTGCGGCCATTTTTTATACCACTGTGACATAATACTCTTGGAGTCTTAGTACGCAACTTGCTAGTGGATCTGATGGATCCTGCAAACTGGTCAGCCAACATAAAGAATTGTGGTCAGTCACAACTGTGACTGGTTTACCGAATAAATACGGCCGGAACTTGTTGATAGTCCAAATGACGGTTGTAGAGTAGTTTATCTTTGTCTTCGAGAGAACTCTAGAAACATAGGCTATTACCTTTTCAGTACCTTCCTGACTTTGTACAAGCACTCACCAATCCCGTAACCGCAAGCGTGTGTGTGAAGTTGGGTCTCAGCAGTCCCGTCGTCTAAGGCTAGAACTGGTGCGGAAGTTAGAACCTCCTTAAGTGCTCGGGAATCTCTTTCTTTCGTCTCATCTCAGTAAAACTTGACGTTCCCTGCAAAAATTCTTGCAATGGACGTGAACAGCATCTCCGTTCACTAGGTGCCCAACGATTTTTGTCTCTTTGGCAACGAAGAGGCATTTGTTTGGGTTGAGGCGGAGTCCTGCTATCTGAACACACTTCAGCACAATCGACAGGCGGTTTAGATGTTCCGCAGATGTCATTGAGAAATTGACAATGTCATCTAGATAACAAAGAAATGTCGTTCATTGGAGGTGTCGAAGCAAGTTGTCCACCATGCGTTCGATTGTGACCGGGGCATTACATAGCATAAACGGCATGACTTTGAATACATAGAGGCCGTCAGGTGTAATAAAAGCAGTCTCCTCCCTCTCAGCTTCGTCAACCTTGGTTTGCCAGTATCCTGTGTGCATATCCACGGTTGAGAAGTATGTAGCTCCTTTCAAACAGTCTAAGATGTCGTCATTGCGCAGCAATGGGTATTCATGTTTCTTTGTGATTTTGTTCATCCGCCGAGAGTCGACACAGAAACGCCACATGCCATCCTTCTTCTTTACGAGGACTACCGGAGCGACCAGGGACTCTCTGACGGTTGAATAACGTCATCGTGCAACATCTTCTCCACTTCTATCCAAGTTATTCGTCTTTCAGCTGGCGACAATCTGTAGGAACGCTGGCTAATTGGTGGATGATCCCTAGTGTTGTATCAGCGTTTATCGTGGGCCGTTTCATCTGGCTCTTTTCCTGCCTAGCCTGAAATACAACTGAAGATTGATGTAGTATGGTTAACACCTGCTGACATTGTTCCTGCGTCAGACCGGGCCCTGTATGCAATGCCATATTAGTTTCTTCTAGTGCGTTGACGACAGTAACAGCAGAGCATGAGACTTTGTCGATGACATTGAGCTCACCGTCCTGGACTGGTTCATCTGTTCCAACACACACTTCTTTAGGAATGAGTTCGATTGATCGTGAAAATTATTGATCTAAAGTTCTCCTCGACGACATGTAACGCTTATGATAGTCTCTGGTATGTCGATTTCCTTTGTTATACTGATTAGCTTTTTCCGATCGACAAGCACTTCACAATTCAGATGGTCATCTCGGATGCTGACTGCAACTCTTATCATTGTTAATGGCGAGATCTCAACGTCCTCGACACCAAGCAACCTCCCAGGGAAGTACATGTTACGTGTACTCGTCGGAACGGCTTCCTCAATTTGTAGCTCAGATCTTCTTCTCAGTCAGTGACAGCCTGGGGTGTCTGAAGGAAGTCCAAGCCGAGGATCAAGTTATGGCCTTTGCCCTGTTGTTGGAAGTTATTCTTTCGACACATGTTCCTGCCGGCTGGACGTATTTTCCATTGGCGACCTAAAGCACAGTTGCTCTTGTATCGCAGAACATTATCTTCTTTAGAGAAGAAAGCCCCTGAATCGACTAGTGCCCGGACGTCGATTTCCCGACATCTTAGCGACTGTCGTCCATGGATGATTTTCAGGTGCGGCGGCCTCACCTCCGTAGATGGTCGCCTCACCGTTTTCCTAAACACGGTGGCTAGGCGAGCGGCTGGTATATTTGTAAGGCGACGGTGAAGGCGGCAGCGTGTTGGAGAGCGACCACGTCCAGAATAAGGCGATGGGCTTCGTCCAATAGGTCTACCGTACTCATCTGCAGTTGCCTGCCGTTGAAAGGACTGCTCCGATGGTTGGCGACTTGCGGCGTAATAATTGTCAAATACTCCTGTTCTCTTCCTACAGTAGCGTACGACATGTCCGGGAAGGCCACAAGGCGTGTTGTCTTCTGTCCTCCAGATATCTGTCCTTCTGCGAGGTTTCACAGTTGGAGGAGTTGGTTGTGGTGGTGTCGGTCGGTTCCTGAGCTGCCGTTTCGCAGCTGCGGCGGAAGTCATGGTAAGGCGAGGCCATTCTTCACGTCAGGTGTGCCTGGCGGGACTGGCAGGCACTGAAGTTTGAAATACCTCTTCCTCAGCAGCGTCTGGTCCCTCATGACATACAGGACTGACATCCATGGCCATAATCTGGTGCTCGCTTGGTCCAACAGTCCCGGATACCATAAAATGTTGTAATTCTTCTCTCACAATTTGTCGTAAGAGAGAAGCAAAGTCATGTTCGTCTTGCACAACGGCCATAGGGATTACATTCGGTAGTCTGTCGTGCTTCTTTCGTCCAACCCTCCTCTGCTGCATCTCTTCAATTTTCTGGCACCATGGGATAAACTCTTGTGTTGTCCAAACGTCTTTTAACAGAAGAGCTTATACATGTCTTCCGCAATGTTTTTTATCAGGTGTGAAACTTTGTCGGCCTCAGTCATATCCGGGTTAATTGACATAGGGCCAAAAGAATCTGTATATACGACTGTGTTGACTCATCATGCCGATGGGCCCCGTTCTTCAACTGCTATTCTGATCAACGGACTTGCCGCTGGTGGTCCCCAAACGTCTTCTTAAGTTCTGTCTGGAATTTTTCCCAGCTATCAAGCTGGTCTTCGTTACTTTCAAAACGCTTGTGTGCCGTCCCGTTCAGGTAGAAAATACGTTTGCCAAGGTGATCCCACCTATTATACTTGGCGACTTTGCCGAATCCTTTCTGCTATTTATTTGGGTCCTTTCCAGCGTCTCCTGAGAACACCGATGGGTATCTGATGTGCAGCTGGCCTATCGGTGTTTTGGCATCCATGGGCCTTTTGATGACACGGAAACTTCGGACGGAGGTAGTCAGTACCCTTTGTATTCCGGTTCTAGTCCGTGTAAGCGACTGCTCTTAAGCTGCTTAATCGGAGCCACGATGCTGCACATGTATTACAGGATACCTGGCGCCTCCACCAGAAAGTGTCACGTTGAAAAGTGCAGGTGGTCCGGAATTCGAAGGTTGCTCATTAATAGAACACATCACTTTACACTTAGAACACGTTTATTGCTAACACAAGCGTACACTCAGTACAGACTGCCTCCTGCTAGGAGTGCTACAGTATTTATACATAGAAAGAATTTTCTGGAACTTACAAGTACATAAAACATAAGAAATATGTAAAAAATTCTAGAAATACTAAGTATAAAGAAATAAATTTTTCTGCCCTTGGCGGGATATGAACTGCGGACCGCAAGCAAAACGATCTGCGACGCTAACCACTGCGCCACTCCTGTAGGTAGACTCGCGGCAATATCCATTAAATTTAATCCGCCCAAGTTTTTACTCTCTCAAGTGATATATACATTTGACCGTATGTGAACACGGAAGACTCCATAATGCACTGATTGCTCCTACAGTTTACGTTGGAATTGGAATCACATGTCATTTCTGACGACTCTTCACATCGTACAAAGGAAACACCATTATTAAAATGAAAAGTGAAAATACACTCCTGAAAAATGAAAAAAGAACACCATGAATTCGTCGACCCAGCAGAGGGAAATTTTATTGACACATTCTTGAGGCAGAACCGTACGCACGTGAGTAGTCACCAGATCGTCCGCAATGTTGGTGTTAATATCGTGTATACCCTCATTTTGCAGCAATGCAAGCTGTAATTCTTTCATGGAAACGATCGTAGAGGTTCCATGTGTAGAATGGCCTGCTTTGTAATTTCCACCTGGTGCTCAGTTGGGTCAGATTTCGTGCTGCTTATGTAAACCACCCAACATGACGTTTTATCGGTCCGAAACATGCTCAATGGGGGAGAGATCTGGGGATCGTGCTGGCCAAATTAGTTTACGTACACCTTGAAGAACACATTGGGTGATACGATATACGTGTGGATCTGCATTGTCCTGTTGGAAAAGCATATCACCTTGTTGGTGCATGAGTGGTAACAAGACGGTTTAAATGTGTACCGTGCACTGATCAATGTTCTCTAGACAATCACTAGAGCAGAATGGCGAGTGTAGAATATCGCCCCCCCCCCCTCACATTGATGCACGAGCATGTGACCTCTGCCTCTGCTGACACCCCAACATCGTTCAATCCGCCTCCATGGTGTCATGGTAGGCGCTTATGAAGGGACGAATGCAGACGTGTCGTATTCAGTGATGAGAGTCATCGCCAATGATGATAGTACGCGTGTGTTCTGTCGTGCAGGGTGTGTGGAAATCTGGAGTGTACACGACAGAGGCAAACGGGGCCGACACCTGGCATCAAAGCGTGGGGAGCCATATCCTACACTGGCCATTCTCCTCTGCTGTTCGTCGTGGGAAAATTGAACAGTATACGGTACATTGAAACCATCATTCAACCCGCCTTGCCACCGTTCATGCACCAACAAGACGACGTGCTTTTACAACAGGACAATGCATGTCCACACGTATCCCGAACAACTCAACGTGCTCTTCAATGTGTACATCAACTACCCTGCCCCAGATCTCTCCCCCATTGAGCATGTTTGGGACCAGATGAAACGTCATCTTGGCGCAGTCTACACGACCGGCACGAGATCTGGTCCAACTGAGGCATGAGATGGAATTTTCTTGACAGGGCATACCTAAAGACTTCATTCGGCACCTCTGCGATCTTCTTCATGAGAAAGTTGCACCCTGCATTGCTGCAAATGGAGGGTATACACGATACTAGCGTCGACATTGTGCACGCTCTGGTGACTGTACTGACGTGCGCATGATTCTGACTACGTGATTGTGTGTTGTATACACCCTCAAGAATGTGTCTATAAAATTTCGCTATGCTGGGTTGACGAATTAATGGTGTTTTTTTTTCATTTTCCAGGAGTGTAGGTAGAGATGATTACCACACCGGGAATGGAACATGCTATCCTTCTGACGGGAATACAGCGCTTTTCCACGGTCCCATTACCAACATATACTCGTAGATTACACTATCATATTAGTAGGCACTCTTTCGTCAAGCAAAACTGCGTTCGAATACGGGACTGATAATTAAGGAAGTTTGAATTTTTCCTTCCATTACAGGCTAAACAATATCTAAATATGAAATTTGACGTTTGTATGTCTGCTAGAAATACCATGAAATTTTAATGATACGTCAGTGAGTCAAGGACGGTAGCAGCGATTTTGCCTTCCAATTCCCGTAAACTATATGTTCACTCCCATGAACCACAGACATTGCCGAGGTGGGGTGGCTTGCGTGCCTCAACAATACAGATAGCTGTACCGTAGGTGCAACCACAGCGGAGGTAAAATAATCCCCCATTCGGATCTCCGCGCGGGGACTACTCAGGAGGATGTGATCATCAGGAAAGACAATACTGGCATTCTACGGATCGGAGCGTGGAATGTTAGATCCCTTAATCGGGTAGGGAAGCTAGAAAATTTAAAAAGGGGAATGGATAGGTTGAAGTTAGGTATAGTGGGGATTAGTGAAGTTCGGTGGAAAGAGGAACAGGATTTCTGGTCAGGCGAGTACAGGATTATAAATACAAAACCAGTTGGGGGTATTATAGGAGTAGGTCTGATAATGAATAATAAAATAGGAATGCGGGTAAACTACTATGAGCAACACAGTGATCGCATTATCGTAGTCAAGATAGATATGAAGCCAACACCGACCACAGTAGTACAGGTTTATATGCCAACTAGCTCTGCCGATGATGAGGATATCGAAGAAATATATGAGGAGCTAAAGGAAATTAATCAGACAATTATAGGAGAGGAAAACTTAATTGTTATGGGAGACTGGAATTCGGTAGTAGGACAAGGAAGGGAAGAGAAGATAGTAGGTGAATATGGTCTGGGCAAAAGGAATGAAAGAGGAAGCCGCCTGGTAGAATTTTGCACGGAACATAATTTAGTTATAACAAACACCTGGTTTAAGAATCACAAAAGAAGGTTGTATACGTGGAAGAGACCAGGAGACACCGGGAGATACCAGATAGATTTTATAATGGTAAGACATAGATTTCGGAACCAGGTTTTAAGCTGTAAGACATACCCACGGGCAGATATAGACTCTGACCATAAATGGTTGGTTATGAACTGTAGGCTGAAACTGAAGAAACTAAAAAAAAGGTAGGAAAATAAGGAGATGGGACCTGGATAAATTGAAGGAACCTGAAGTTCTTAAGAACTTCAGAGGGAGCTTTAGGCAACAATTGACAGAAACGGGGGAAAATAAAACAGTATAGGAGGAATGGGTAAAATTGAGAGATGAAATAGTGAAGGCAGCAGAGGACAAAATAGGTAGGAAGGCAAGACCTACAAAAACTCCTTGGATATCACAGGAGATACTAAATTTAATCGATGAAAGGAGAAAATATAAAAATGCAGTAAATGAAACAGGCAAAATGGAGTACAGACGACTAAGAAATGAATTGACAAGAAGTGCAAACTGGCTAAGCAGGAGTGGCTAGAAGGCAAATGCAAGGATGTAGAAGAATGTATAAATAGGGGAAAATAGATACAGCCTAATGGAAAATAAAAGAAACATTTGTAGATAAGAAAAACAGCTCTATGAATATCAAGGACTCTGATGGAAAACCAGTTCTCAGCAAAGCGGCAATATTGTAGAAAGGGGAGAAGAAGTAGATGAGGATGAAATAGGAAATACTATACTGAGAGATGAATTTGACAGAGCACTGAAAGACGTAAGTCGAAACAAGGCCCCTGGAGTTGATGATATTCCCTCAGAGCTACTGAAATCTCTGGGAGAACCAGCCATGACAAAATTGTTTCACCTGTTGTGTAAGATGTATGAGACAGGTGAATTACCCTCCGACTTTAAGAAAAATGTTATAATCCCCATCCCAAAGAAAGCAGGTGCAGTCAGGTGTGAAAACTACAGAACCATCAGTTTAATAAGTCATGGTTGCAAAATATTAACACAAATTATTTACAGAAGGATGGAAAAGCTGGTAGAAGCCGACCTCGGGGAAGATCAATTTGGGTTCAGGAGAAATGTAGGAACTCGGGAGGCAATACTCACTTTACGGCTTAGCCTAGAACATATATTAAGAAAAGGCTAACCTACATTTCTAGCTTTTGTAGATTTGGAGAAGGCTTTTGACAATGTTGATTGTAATAAACTCTTTCAAGTTCTGAAGCAAGCAGGAGTAAAATATAGAGAGCGTAAGGTTATTTACAACTTGTACAAAAACCAGACAGCGGTTTTCAGAGTTGAAGGGCATGAAAGGGATGCAGTGGTTGGAAAGGGAGTAAGACAGGCTTTTTGCCTTTCTCCAATGTTATTCAACTTGTACATTGAGCAAGCTATAAAGGAAAGCAAGGAGAAATTTGCTGAAGGAATTAAAGTTCAGGGAGAAGAATTAAAATCATTGCGTTTTGACGACGACATAGTAATTCTGTCAGATACAGCTAAGGACCTGGAAGAGCAATTGAACGGAATGGACAGTGTGCTAAAAGGTGCATATAAGATGAACATTAACAAGAGGAAAACTAGGGTAATGGAGTGCAGTCTAAGAAAATCCGGTGATGCTGAAGGAATTAGATTAGGTAACGAAGCAATAAAGGATGTAGATGAGTTTTGTTACTTGGGCAGTAAAATAACAAATGATGGTCGCAGTACGGAGGATATAAAATGCAGAATGGCAATGGGTAGAAAAGCGTTCTTGAAAAAGAGAAATTTGTTAACATCGAATATTGATTTAAGCCTAGGAAGTCCTTTCTGAACGCATTTGTATGGAGTGTTGCCTTGTATGGGAGTGAAACATTGACGATAAACAGTGTAGACAGGAAGAGGAATGAAGCTTTTGAAATGTGGTGTTACAGAACAGTGCTGAAGATTAGGTGAGTGGATCGCGTAACTAATGAGGAGGTACTGAACAGAATTGGGGAGAAAAGAAATTTCTGGCATACGTTGACTAAAAGAAGGGATAGATTGGTAGGGCACATTCTTAAACGTAAAGGAATTGTGAATTTAGCGTGTTAGAGAAGTGTGTTGGGCAAAAGCCGCAGAGGAAGAGCAAGAGATGGATACAGTAAGCAGATTCAGACAGATGTAGGTTTCCGTTCTTATGTGGAGATGAAGAGGCTTGCTCAGGGTAGGGTATTGTGGAGAGCTGCATCAAATCAAATGTTTGTATAGCTTATGGGACTTAACTACGGAGTCATCAGTCCCTAAACTTACAAACTACTTATCAACTAGCTTATCCTATGGACGGCACAAATATCCATGCCCGAGTGGGGATTCGAACCCCCGACCGTAGCGGCACTGCAGACATTGACTGGAGCGCCTCAGTCCCCTCGGCCACCGCGGCCGGTGAGAGCTGCATCAAACCAGTATCCAGACTGAAGACCACAACAACAACAACAAGGTGCTTAGTAGTATAATTTGGCCATACAGCTAGCTATAGTAGGTACTATTGGTCACAGTACATTCAAGCTACTAGATCTATCCACAACAAGGAAACAAGTAGGTCTAATGTGCCGTCAACGTCATCGAGAATTGATGGTACGGTCCCAGATATTTGGTCGTTTTTTGTTGACATAGTAATCATTGAACTTACACATTAACTGATTCCAGAGAAACTGAATATTATGAGGATTGAAATGGCAGCATTATGAGTTATATAAATAGTTCAAATGTTCAAGTCTTTATAAACCTATGGAACCAAACTGCAGTGGTCATCAGTCCCTAGACTTACAAACTACTTAAACTAACTGACGCTAAGGATAATACACACACACACACACACGCGCGCGCGCGCGCGCGCGCGCGCGCCTGAGGGAGGACTCGAACCTCCGACGGTTAGCAGCCATGCATTCCGCAGCAAGGCGCCTTAGAGCACACAGGCCATTCCCGAGCGGCGGTTGCCTTGAGTTAAGCTGTTGGGCTTAAAGAAGAAAGTACACGGCTCATGACTTCGATGATAACAAACACCTAATTAAAAGAGAACTGTGTATTTGAACTACGGTGTATAAACTTATCTATCAGTACAGCTAGAAATGTGAGCACATCGATGAAATGAGTTAATACTTTCTTCTTCTGCCGTAGGAGCTGGATCGGTAGCACAATGGTAGAATTCCAGACTATGAAATCAATAGTCGTGGGTTCGATCCCTGGGAAGTCCTAGGGTTTTTAGCTGTCACTTCCTACTTCGTTTCCCTCTGGTACGTTGCTGATGTGAAAAATGTCGAGTGATATCGTGGTTCGGAACCCATTTTGAACTGAATATCCGCCTGTAACTGGCTGGTAAAGTCAGGTCGGAGGAAGCCCAGGTGGACTGCTTACTTGTAGAACATAAATCGAGAACGATACTGATGTGGGATTATTAATTCCCGAACTCACAATTAGTTGTGCTAATATCCTATAATCCAGTGCCAAAATCTAAGATATAAATATAGTTTAATGTGAGCGTTCCAAGTTATTGATTTTGTAGCAGTTGAATGCATATAGGATCAGTAACACAAGTAAGGGAAGTGTAGTTTGACCTGCAGTGGAATTTATCTAACACGAGTATGACTGCAGAGTGTGATGTGGAAGTTTTTCCATCGCATAACATTGGTAGCAGTATCAGAAACTTTGATGATTGCAACAGCCTTCAGCGTTAGCAGGGGCAGCTTCATCCACACCAGCAGCTCTTCGGCAAGAGCAGTAGATATAAGATTCTGGCTTAATTTTTGAAAATAACACCAGTGAAGTTCGGATGACATTGCGAGTGCAGTCTCTCGAGATTTTGTATCACAAAATTAGTAGCAGTCCAAAATTGTGTGCAGGAAGGTTTAATTCTGAATGAGATGAGTAAATGTAGATATAGGTATGGATGTAGATGTTCTAAAGCAGAGGTCAAATTAAATACTGATATACAACTGATATTACAGATATGAAATATGGAATTACGGAGATTTTAAAAGCTGAAGCGAGGGTGAAATCAGAATAAATCTGCAGTGTCAGCAGCAAAGTCGATGCAGGAGTGAGCTAATAAAGAAATGGTTTGGATAATTTATAACATGGTCGTGGGCTGCGAGGCAGATAAAGATACACTTGAGGAGGAAACGAAGTAGGAAAGCAGTATAGACACGGTGTAGTGTCCGAGCGTTCTAAGGTGCCTTGCTGAAAAGCGCGCGATTGCACGCCGTCGGAGGTTCGAGTCCTCCCTCGGACATGGATGTTTGTGTTGTCTTTAGCATAAATTACTTTAAGTTAGTTTAAGTAGTTTGTAAGCCTAGGGACTGATGAGCAACGTAGTTAAGTCCCTTAGACTTACAAATATCTGAATGTTTTTGAAAGCAGTATATTATCTGAAAAAAGAGTTGACCTGCAGGTTAAAGGTATAACATCTAGAATAATAATGAGTAGCAATGCAGCAGGTTCAGAAATGTGGGAAGGAAGATTACGATTTGACATCGCATCCACAGCGAGGTCATTAGAGAGTGATGACAAGTTGAGAGTTTTAATGGGTGGTTAAAGGTATTGTTCGTTCTATTTTACAGGAACCATCGTAGAATTCTGGAACAATGTAGGAAAACCGCAGTCCTCCTATGTGTGTATAGCCGGATGTGGGGTTGAATTGTCTTCCTCCTCCCTATCGCAAGTTCAAAGTGACAACCACCGTGCCACCTCTCTCGGTTAGTCGGAACAGAAGTCCAGGATACTGCTCTGTGATAACAATATGTGAAACAGTAGAAAAATTAAAATTAACAAGATCAACTTTGGATACAGATTACATTTAAAAGCGGTGTTCTGCAACTATTATCCTCCATAGTTCGGCAAAATGCCTTTAAGTTTAGCGTATCCGTTGTCATCCTTCGAGGAAATACCTTGTGTGCCCAGAACTTGTGAGGAATCTCCTAGCATGCTGCTGCAACAAAGCTGGAATGGCGAGCACGCCACGGTCCTGAGGAATACCCGGACGGCCCTCGGGAAGTGGAAGAATCGAACTGCTGTGGTGTACGAAGGAAGGTTGGAATGTAGCATCGAAATAATTAAAAATAGGCACAAGCCATAAATGAAAAAAAACAATAGATAAAAATAGAATGTGACCTTTAAATGTTTCATCTTACCGCGTTAATTTAATTAGAACAAAACGGACAATCTAACTCAGAGAAGCGGGGCGTTAACTTGAGTCTCTTCTCCCCACTGTTTTTCATTGGGCTACATGGGTCGCTTTTGGCTGATGATTTATGTTTTTCTTGTAATCGTTAAAGAAAATTGGCCGTGCTGACCTTGGCTGCAGCGCCTCCCTGTCCCTCCCCTGTCTCTGAACCCACCTGACCTGCTTCCGCTTTCTCTCTCTGCTGTCCTACACTCCTCCGCCGACGCCCCGGACCGCTAGCCACCCAGCCACGCCACATTCCAATGTGTCCTGCGTTCGCAGAAAAGGACGCCGCCACCCCACAGCCCACTGCCGCTGCCCTACCGACTAGCGGTATCATCGCGCGCGCTACAACTGAGCGCACACAGCTCCACGTGGCACACGCAAATGTTCAGTCACTACAAGCTCATTTAGTTGAGTTCCGCCATATATTTCAAGACTTGTGTCTTCATATAATTCTTCTATCGGAGACCTGGCTCAAACCAAGCATTACCACCAGTTCCGTAAATTTAGACGGCTATGTCTTCCTAAGACACGACCGACTGCACAAACGCGGAGGCGGCGTTGGAGCTTACATTCGCTCTGAATTATCTCCTACCGTGTTGCACACGTCAAATAACGATGAAACTGAACAAGTGGAATACATGTTCATAGAGATAAAACCTCTCAAAGAAAAGTGTCTAATATGCGTCCTCTATAAACCTCCGAAGGTAGGTGCGTTGGACTGCTTCGAAACTGCCCTCTCAGACCTCGAATCAACCTATGAGCACATAATTATAGCAGGTGACACTAACATAAATTTTCTGTTCAACAGTCCGTCCTGTATGAAGTTCAAGCGTATGCTTACATCTTCGAATCTAACCTTACTTCAGCTTGCACCCACCCATCACACAGCTGATAGTCACACTTTAATAGATATATTTGCAACAAGGTTTCCAGACAGAGTAATTCGAACGTCACAAACATCTGCGCCTGGTATGTCTGCCCATGATGTAATTTTCATGACGTACTCGCTAGAATGCCCTAGGAAGAAACCACTGTTAACTGCATACCGTGACTTAAGACGCATCAACTTACCTGAACTGACAGCTGATGCACTAGAAATAATTTTCGAGCCAACCTCTGACACCTTCCCGGATGTAAACGATAAACTTCACAAAATTACAAATAAACTTAACCAGCTGTATGATAAATATGCGCCCATCAAAACCAAAAAAGTGAGAAGGAAACCCGCACCATGGCTAACTGATGAACTAAAACAGCTCATGAATCTCAGAGACACTGCACATCGGACATACAAACTGCACCCTACATCTGAAAATCACACCTCGTACAAGCAGAAACGTAACAGAGTCAGCCAGGCTGTGAGAAATGCTAAACTCAGATACGCCCATTCATTAACCGACAACATAAATAGACCGGCTGTCCTCTGGAAAAACCTGCGCGGTCTTGGTATTGGGAAAATAAAAACTGCAGCCGAACCCACTGTCTCCATTGAGGAACTAAATCATTATTTCACAACGCCTACCACTTCAATCGATCACCAAACGAAACAATCACTTATTGACCATATCACGAGGATCAACAACGCTAACCATGATAAGTTTTGTTTTAATCATGTTACTGGAAATACAGTCAAAAAAGCAATTATGCGTATTACATCAGCATCTACCGGGGATGATGGTATCACTATCCAAATGATAAAGCTGATTATTGATCCACTGCTGCCCATCATAACAGATATATTTAATCAGTCCTTAGCCACAAGTGTTTTTCCTGATGCGTGGAAACGTGGACTAGTTAAGCCACTGCCAAAAAAGGACATTGCCACAGCACCCTCTGATTACCGACCTATCTGCATTCTTCCGGCACTGTCCAAAGCCCTAGAATATATAGTACATGATCAGCTAACCAGCTACTTGACTACTAATAAACTTCTTGACGAACACCAATCAGGTTTTCGCAAATATCGCAGCACAACATCTGCTTTGATAAAAGTAACAGACGATCTTAAGCAGGCAATGGATAGACAAGAGGCGACTATTATGTGCTTCTTAGACTTTAGCAAAGCTTTCGACACTGTGGACTTTGATATTTTACTTGCTAAACTTAGCAGTCTAAATTTCTCTCAAGGCGTGGTGCAATGGATTCGCTCATACTTGACATCGCGTCTTCAGTGCGTCATGTCCGGCACCGAAAAGTCACAGTGGAGAAAAGTTCTATCAGGCGTACCACAGGGTTCGGTGCTAGGTCCACTTCTCTTTTCATTGTATGTAAATGACGTATCATCGGTCTTGTCCTTTTGTAAATACCACATGTATGCTGATGACCTCCAGTTGTATTTAAGTGCAAAACCAAAAAACCTGAAGGCAGCAATCGAGAATTTTAATTCTGACCTATGTGCACTATCAAAGTGGGCACAGAATATAGGATTAAAGCTCAATCCAAGTAAAACACAAGCGATTCTGGTAGGTCATCCTAGACTCATCAACCACAAATACCGCGAATCTCAACCACCATTAATATTAAATGACACACCTATCTATTTTTCGCCGTCGGCAAAAAGTCTGGGAGTGATAATAGACGACAAACTAAATTGGGCTGAGCACACAGCCGCAGTGTGTAGGAAGGCATCAGCATCTCTTCATGCCCTACAGAGATATAAGAAGTTTTTTCCTCTCGATCTTAAAAAGAAACTTATACAAACGCTTGTAATTCCAATTATTGATTACGGTGATGTTATCTTGCAAGGTCTCTCTTGGGAAAGCTCACGACGTCTGGAACTAATCATGAATGCCTGCGTTCGATATATATGTAACATCCGTCTCTTTGATCACATTTCACCATCTTATAAGCAACTATCCTGGCTCCGTGCTGACAAGCGCAGAGATTTTCATACACTCTGTTTCCTCTACTCTCTTATCAACGTACACTGTCCCTCATATCTTTCCTCGACCTTAACACTCTTATCTGATCAACATAAAAGAACTACTCGTTCCTGTCAGAGCAAAACCCTTTCTGTCCCTATCCATCACTCAGCCGGTTTCTCAAAATCCTTTTCAGTAGCAGGAACCAGGCTCTGGAACAATCTACCTCAGTATATCAGAGAACTGAATAACACTGCCAGCTTCAAACGACAGTTAATGGATTATCTACTAAAGCAATAATGACGCCAGTCTTTATTACCCTACGGTCCAGGTACGTCACATCCATTCCTCCTCCCAGATATTCTTCAACTGCCATTGCTCTCGCCAGGTACAGCTTCTGTCAGAATTCGCCATGCGTTAACCAGTCTCGATATATTCAAAAGTAAATATTGTATCTGCTAATATAAATGTTGTTACTTTTATTATTACACCAGCAGCAGCAGCAGAAGGTGTCCCAGTGGTACTGTTAGTATTAATCCTATTTAGAGTTAAGTTATTACATATGTAGAGTTAAGTTATTACCTTTTATTTACATCCTTTTACATGTAATCAACCTGTATAAATAATGTTATTAACTGTTCATCTGTAAAAATCATTATTATGTTATAGGTAACTCACATGTAAAGAAATATTGTATGTGCAAAACCCTGGTCCGATGTAAGAGAGGGCCTGATGGCCCTAATCTGATCAGGCTAAATAAATCAATAAATAAATAAAAATAAAATAAAATTCAGTGTAATGAATCAGTTATTTGCAACTTTAAAGAATTTCAGCCCAGTACTATTGTATTTCATCTAGTATGTAAACTTCAAAGCCAGAAGAATTCGATCGCTAACGTGGTAAGCTGACAGCATCGATAGGGATATTTATAGCGATGGAACTTTCTAAAATATGATTTTAGTTAACAAAGTGACAAATAAATAAAGAACTTGGTATGTGGTGATTAAAACTTTGCCATGAGCAGATGACATTTCCTTCTTTTATAATTTTATTTTAATAAATTCAGCAACCAGCCAATTTTCATACGTTTCATTTATACCAAAACGTGTTTCGAGTTTTCACCCATCTTTACTTGTCGTAATTACAGTTTTCCTTCAGTATTTAGACGTCACAACTGTTTGGAAGCTGCAGATGACCTGTGAGAACTAATGAATTTTTATTGTACTTTCTTTAATTTCGCACGTTTCATTTTATGAAATACTCTGAGAGTACTCACAATCTCCTCTGCATGTTGGTTCTTTGGCAGTCTGTTTCTTGTTGTAGCACAAATACTTTGTATGTCGAAATTTGTACATAGTCATTGTTTCTGCTGTGGTTTATGAACATTGAAAAGTGACATGAAGATGCTGAGTGCAGTGTAAGACAATTTATAGTTATTTAAAATTAATTAGAAAATCATAGATGAACATTATACTTTGTACAAATATTACTAATTTTATTTTAATACTAAAAGCAGAAGTATAAAAAGTACTATTTTAATCTATGATCTTCAAAATAATTTTAAATAAACACTCATACATTGCACTCATATATTCATATCACATTCTCAGTGTTCATAACCACAACAGGAACCCTACTACAATATAACTCTTACCATAGATCGCATTGTAAACAAAAACAAAAAGTCATCAGTCGGCAGCATGGCGGATTGTACAGGGACATTGTACAAATTGCGAGATAAAAAGAGTTTGTGCTACAAAATCAAATTGGATACCCAATACATACAGCATTTCGTAAATCTAAACGCGCGAAATTGAAGAGAGTAGAATAAAAATTCATTATTTTCCACAGGCCATCGACAGCTTCCAATCTGTTGTCGACATCTTCGTACAGAATTAAAACTGTAATTACGCCAACTGTAACTTGGTGAAATCCCGTAACACGTTTGGCCATAAATAAAACATCATATAAAGTGATTGGTTGCTGAATTTATTAAAATAAAATAATAAAATATAATCTACAGCCACGGAGCTCAACAATAAAACAAATGGACAATTTTTATTATAATGCATATTGTCTTTTACACACTAATTTACAGGCACCACCAGTGCAGCTAGTTGCTTCGTAAATAAATAATCGTATAAGGAAATGTGTGCGTTGAGTATTGTTTTCGTTACAATGCGTCCTCAATGCCTTTCTTGTTTTCTTTTCAAAACTCTTCACGTCCACACTAACCACCCCTGCTGCTTTTATCAAACAGTTTAGCGGTGTGAAAATAGGATGTGTCGGCGTTTCATGAATCTTAAGTGGCAGCTCCAGCAATATGCAGATTAGCAGGCGACCTGTAAAGAGAACCAGGAAATTCAAATTACGGTTGAAGCCCCGTTAATACTTCCACAGGAAAGAAATTAGTCTAACTTTTGATACGACGAGGGTGACCTATGGCTACGATAGAAAGAAGCTTCGAGGTAGAGATACATTTGTAATGTAGGAATCAGAGTGTGTGGTAGGTTTTAACAGAACAGTTAACAAGCGCGCTGGCTAACAATTTTTAGTATGGCAAAATATTTCAACGACAAAGAGTAACGTCAAGAGAAGGTATCTTGTTGCTATCTTGCCTATTATGGATGGATTGAATTACTAAAACAGGAGTTAGAGATATCACAAGTAAATGAATCTAAGGATTGTGAAAGATACGATAAAAATTTATTGTAAACCAGTAAATTAGACAATAAAGAATACTCAAGCAGCCTATATTGGATCCCCGCAAGGATTCGAGCGAATGAATGCGTCTGCATTCAAATTATCAGTTTGCGGTTGGAGGCATAGTTTACAATTATTGATATGGTGTCTGTTCTTTTAGTACATGTCCGAAGGAACAGACACCAACGGTTGACATTAACGGCCATAACTTTACGAATTCGAAATATTTATACATTTCGACCGGTTTAGGGCGTTGAAATAAATTCAACGACGAAGCTGAATATTTGTACTGGACCGAGATTTTAACCCTGATTCACGCTTCGGGGCAGTGGTTGCCTTAACCATACCTTCCCTCCACGGGTAGATCGTCTTTACGAACGTGGTATCGTGGTTGTTCTATGTGGATCATTGAGTTTTTCCACTCAGTTTATTGATTAGAGCCATCTCACCAATTGCGCTTAACCACCGTGCTGACAAACCAACTGGCTGTCCAAGCACGCTTCCCGTCCAACACAAATTCTCAACAAATAGAACACTACAAAGGTAGTGACGCCTGCTCATTATTGCCTCTCGCTCGCAGCCTAACTGTATTCCCGCAAAGGATAGGTGGGATTTGTGCATTAGCACAAATGTCGACTGCCTGTTGGGGACATATATATAATTATTTATATGCAGTCTGTTGTTTCGGACATAAAAACAATTGTTACGTTCTTAAATTCAGATTTGAGTGGTTTTATTATCCCTCCTTGTGTTTGGTGACTGATTTCTGCTACTGAAGACGTTTCATGACAGCAAACTGTGTTGGAGCGGAGCTGCTGTAGCTTATTTAGACAAACCAGAAAATGTCGAGGAGGCATTTTCTAACGTTTGTTAAGCTTATGGACCTTCACTGCGGCGTCACCAGTCCCTATACTTACAAACTACCTATAAACTAATTTATACTAGAGACAGCACAAACATCCATGCCTGAGGGAGGATTCGAACCCCCGACGGGGAACGGCCTCGCGCATCGAAGCATAGCGCCTCAATACGCTCGGCCACTTCGCCGCGGCCTACTGTAGGTCTGTATGTGAAAGCTCAAATGTTCAAATGTCTTTAAATCTATCGGACCAAACTGCGTGGTCATCAGTCCGTAGCCTACAAACTACTTAAACCTAGGTAAACTAACCTAAGGACAACACACACACCCATGCCCCAGGGAGGACTCGAACCTCCACGGCGAGCAACCGCGCGCTCCGCAGCGAGGCGCTTTAGACCACTCGGCTACTCCACCGCGGCTATGTGAAAGCAATCTCTCTATAGCGAACAATCAGGTAGCGTGTTGTGAAGAGTCTCCTGGGCCGGTGATACGTTTAGAAGGAATGAGACTACTCATGGTGTTATGTCTACTATCTATTTAACTAGCTGGTACCAGGCGCGTTGCTGCCGCAGAAGAAGTAATTGTGAAAATAACGTGTGAAATTTGACAGTGTTACCTTGTTTAATTGCGAATGATGGAAACAAATATTCATTTTATAGTGGATAATAAATACATTTAGTGAAATTTAACTATACATATTAGTCCATCTCCTTCTTCCCCTTCTCTCTGTTCACCTGCCCCTCTCGTCTCCCCCTGCCACTTTCTCTGTCCATTTCCTCCTCCCCTTCCCACTGTTCATCTCCTTTCACCTGTCTGTCACCATCTCCCCTCTCTCATTCTCCTCCTATACCCTCTCTCTGTCGCTCCTCCCTCCTCTTTCTGTCGATCTCCTCCTCCGCCTACTCCTTTCCCTCTTCTATATGAAAACATACATATTATATGAGCCAAGTTTGATGGTGACTGGTCAAACGGTGTCGCAAGGTACCCTCCGCCATGCTAAATTAAGTGGCTTGCATCTCTTTCACGGAAACATACATTTATGTGTCGACTTTCATGGTGCCCAGTCAAACAATTTGGATGTTGATGTATCGTACCCTCTGCCATGCATCTACGAAGACTTACGATAGGTGGGCCTTGTATTAATACGGGGTATAATCTGCCTTCATGCCACATTTCATTCAATTCCGTCCAGCCGTTTCAGCGTGAAGAGTAACAAACCTATTAACACATTGTAATGTACCCTCCGCCACGGTGGTTTACGAAAGTTAGCCATACATTAATCAGTGTATAAGCTACCTCTGTTTCAAATTTCATTCATATCCGTTCAGTTACTTCAGCGTGAAGACGTGACAAAGAAATTAAATAATTGTAAAGCACTGTAAGCTATATACCATACGAACTTAATGTTAGAATGTACATAACCATCGCGCGAGTGCAAACAATGAGTTGATAAAGTTTTATCGTAATCGGGTGTTGGTTATGCCTGATGCGACAGTTTTACTGCATCTAGAGAGAAACTGATGTGAGCGGTAGACTTCTTTTAGTTTCATCATTTTGTGTAGGAGGGAGGGGGGGGGGGGGAAGTTACAAAACGCAACTTCGTTGCAGGTCCCTAACTACTCCCATTTTCCAGTAATTGACGCATAAATCTGGGTATTCTCACACGGTGGCCTCTCATTACCTATGACGTCATATCTCCTGAGGTATGTGTCGTGCTCTTTTATTGGTCCAGGAACCTTCATGGGCGTACGGTGAACAGTTCACCAAAGTTTCATTGCAATCTAATGAATGGATGAATGGTTTATGAACACATAGAAGACATACAGACAAACATTTATATATATATATATATAGGAAAATTTCGCGGCAAATTAGAGCGCGTGGCCACAAGTTCGCGTAGTTTAAAAATGGTGCGTTTTCGATCTACAGTACATCAGTAACTTTGGTTCCTACTGGCCTCTGGTATCCGTGGCACATTTTTTTCTCCACCCTGTATATTATGAAAAGCCTTTGGCAGTTATCACAGATTATATTTCAAGTGTTTCAGTGGTAGTTCTAGATTTTTGTACCAAACGCAGAAACTAGCAATATTGCGTGGTATGCACATGTTTGCATTAGGTCTACCCACGTCCTCCAGTATAAGTAAGTTGTATTAATGTTTCTTGATACAGATTACGTCTAGCGACTGGTACGCTCGTTCTTAGACATTAAAAGTAGCGTTTGGATGAGCATTAAGTGGTACACGTCTACATGATGAAAACATACTCCGTATTATTCAAACTGATGTAATTGTGTGCGAGGAAGAGCGACACACGTGATGTGGGACAAGGCATGCAGCTTCGGTTTTGGCAGGGCCAGGCTAGCGATTAGGATACTCTGGGTGTCTCCCCAAGCAAAGGTTCATGCTGCGAAAGAGACTAGTGGACAATTGAGAGCCGCCGAAAAAGTCATAATGGGCGCTCTGGCATTTACTCATTAGTTGGACACTCTGCTAACTTAGAAGCAAATAATAAATTACAATCTACTGTTCCCATGAATTCTGAAGGCATCTACGATGTCAAAAAGATTAAATGCATGTCATGAATCAACAATATTTTTAATATCTTCAAAACTACAAAAGTTAATGATCACAATATCTGAATATGTAAAATTAATCTTAAAATTAACGACTTTTGAATTAAACATGCGATGTCAACAAACAATGCCTTATATGATAGCTTATTACCTGAAACTATCGGCTTGCAAACAACCTACTTGTTTCTACTCATTTATAGATTAATACACTTGTTATACCATATTCATGGAAAATAGTCAGATCCTCGTATCCTCCTCAGTATTTCAGCAGTTACAAGCAGCATGATGTACCCCTCTTCTCTTCATGTTCATGTAACGATTTAAAAAATATTTGACTATTTTTCCTGCAATTTTACGTAAATATTGTGTAGTATGGGCGGTCAAGCTCGTGAAAGCAGGCTTGTTTTATTTATTTCGTAGCTTATTTTACTAATGACAAATAGTTCCAATCTTTCAAGTTAAGAACTCTGCAACTTTTGGAGTGGATAGCGATCAGCCATTGAGAGAGAGGTAGGGGCAGAAAACTGACGTCGTCAAGTAAAATACTTGGACTCTTCGTTTGGGGCAGTGAGAACACTTTATGTCTCGTCTTGCAAGAAGGAGAACCTGGCAGGGTAGCGAAAGGATTCGTTCGTGACGGTATAACGGCTTCGGTGTCGGGAGTTGGCTGGCAAGAGCTACTGACTACTAGTTTAAGAACTTTAACGTTTCCCGATTCCATTGTGTAATTGTAATTGAACAGTGTATGTAATTCTGCACGTTGATTTACGAGTGTTGATATGTTATCCGTCGGACTAAGATTTTAACATATTTTGAGCTGATGATAATTTAGTGTTGTGTGATCGCGAAATTGACTTAATGTCTGACCGTCGACGATTATTACTTGGATAGGGATTTTGCTGCCATTCTCATAACGACATTAACGCATCTGTTCTGCTAATACTATAAAACATCGATAAAAACATGTGTTTGAATAAACATTATCAACTGATTATTTGGCGTTACCTATATTATTTTCTGAAGTTTGAATAAAACATCGTTTATTAATTCGTAATTTATCTATATTTTATATTTCGTTATTGTTTCGCAAATAATAGCCTATGCATAGCTTTGAAGGTATGATCACAGGTACAAAGTCCTAGTTGCAAGTAATGTATTAGCTGGACAACAATGCTGACGTTTACGGTTCCACTCTCAAAGAACATCGAGTCATATTTCTTGAACAGAACCATACAACCCCAATACGTGTATGCTGTTCTTCGGCAACACATAAAGACTAGGTATAGTCACAGCCCCTCCTAAAATTCAGCACTGCATACGTGTATGGGATATATTTACAGTACGCGATGCATTGTTAGGTAAGGCATGTTAGGTGCTGCAAATAGATTTACGACAGTTGGCAGTTTTTCAAGCATGCTGCAGGTCAACAACGACAATCACATCGTTATTTGGGGCACCATATGTACTTGGTCACTGTCTCAATTATTTTCTCGTATATTGGCATGTTAATGCACTAATCTTGGCCTAAAATGTGAACCTTAATCCGGAATACTGATAGGCAGACAGTTTTCACAAACCCTCAGCAGCTGCTATGTAAATGATTCGGTAGGAGCATAAAATTAAATCATTGCCACTGCCTGTTTCAAGGACATCAATGTATGATAGAAAAATTTGAGCTGTGTTTCGTTTACTTCAACAGCAGCTGAGTAGCAGTTAGAAAATTTATCACGAAATTTCACTAGTTATAGTTGTAGTAATACTTTCAGTCCTGGAGGCGTAGAACGGAAAAATTTATTGACAACTGCATATAGTTTTCTGTGGCCTGTGTTGTTGTTCGCCAAAATAAAGAAGCTGGGCGCAATTGAGTTCTGCATTCTGTATCAAGTCTACGATTTATATGTATCATTAGTACATTGTGCTGTTAGATGACAGCGGGGGCTGTGTGGCGTCGACTGGACCTTTTTTTCCGTTAGAGGGCCTCGGGTACACAAAAATTGGGCTTCAGTCTCAAAGGGTGCAGTTCAGACACAGGAAGAATGCAGATCTAGAAACCATTGGTTTAACAGTTGTAAATTGTTGTCACTGTGTTGGGAAATTTCCAGAGCTCCAAGCGCTGATAGAAAGTCCTGAGACACAAATTGTTATAGGTTCTAAAAGCTGGCTGACGCCAGAGATAAGATCGGTCGAAATTTTTACAAAGGGGCCAAATGGTTTTCAGAAAGGATAGAATAAATAAAAAAGGGGGTGGCGTGTTTATTGCTGTTACAAACGGTTTATCCTGCAGCGAAATTGAGGCAGGTACTTCCTGTGAGTTGGTATGGGTATACGCTATACCTGACAACAGGAATAAATTAATAATAGGATCCTTTTATCGCCCCCCTGACTCAGACGATGCAATTGCCGAGATTTTCAAAGAAAGCTTGAATCACATTTCAAACAGGTACCCGAAGCATACTGTTATAGTCGGTGGCGACTTTAATTTGCCCTCGATATGTTGGCATAAATACGTATTCAAAACAGGCGGCAAATATAAAACATCGACCGAACTAGTTCTGAATGCTTTTTTATGAAAACTACTTAGAGCAGTTAGTTAATGAACCCACTAGAATACTAAATGGTTGTGAAAATCCTAGCAACAAATAATACTGAGCTAGTAAAGAGCATCAAAACAGATACAAGGATTAGAGAACACACAGTTGTAGTAGCGAGACTCAATATCAAAATTCCCAGATGCACCAAAAATCAACGAAAAATATATCTATTCAAAAGAGCAAATAAAAATTCGCTTCAAGCTTTCCTGAGTGATAGTCTCCACTCTTTCAAAACTAAAAATGCGAGTGTAGATCACTTGTGGCTCACTTTCAAAGGCATTATGTCAATAGCAATCGAGAGATTCATATCAAATAAATTAATAGAAGAACGAGGCTCACCCCCGTGGTACACAAAATAGGTTAGATCACTGTTGCAGAAGCAAAGAAAAACACATGCAAAATTAAAAAAAAAAAAAAAAAAAAAAAAAAAAAAAAAAAAAAAAAAAAAAAAAAAAAAACAGGATCCCCAAGACTGGCAGTCTTTTACAGAAACTCGCAACCTAACACGGACTTCAATGCGAGAGGCTTATAATAGTTTCGACAACGAAATCCTGTCTCGTAATCTTGCCGAAGATCCAAAGAAATTCCGCTCATATTTGAAGTACACTAGCGGCAAAAAACAAACAATACCTTAATTACGCGATAGCAATGGTAATACTACCGATGACAGTACTGCTAAAGCAGAATTGCTAAACACAGCTTGCCGAAATTCGTTCACCAAAGAAGACGAAGTGAACACTGCAGAATTCGATCGAGGAATAGCTGCCAGCATGCGAAATTTAGAAGCAGATGTTCCTGGAGTAGTAAAATAACTTAAGTCACTAAGCAAAAACAAATCTTCCGGGCCAGATTGTATACCAACTAGATTCCTCTCAGAGTATACTGATGCAATAGCTCCACACTTACCTATCATATACAGCCGAACACTCAGCGAAAGATCCGTACCCTAAGACTGGAAAATTGACCAATTCACTCCAATATTCAAGAAAGGCAATAGGAGTGATCCCCAAAATGACAGATCCATTGCATTGACGTCGATTTGTAGTAGGATTTTGGAACATATACTTTGTTCGAACATTATTAACTACCTCGAAGAGAACGAACTATTAACAAACAGCCAACACGGATTCAGAAAGTATCGCTCTTGCGAAACACAGCTTGCCCTTTATTCACATGGAGTGATAAGTGCTATCGACAAGGGATCTCAAATAGATTCCACGTTTCTGGAATTCCGGAAGGATTTTGACACTTGTGGAGGAGTGTACAGGACAAGGAAAAGTTAAGACATTTAATGTAATGTAATAAATCGAACAAGTGGTGAGTGGACTTCGGCGGTCGAACAGGGAAGTGTTACGACGGCGTAAGCCGGCAGTGTCGCGAAGCAGAGTGGGTCGGGCGCTCCGCAGAATTAAGTAGTTCAAAGCAAACTTCAAGTGTCGCAAGTGTGTCGACAGCCGCGCGTGCTACGCAACGACTCCGAGCAGCGGTGTTGCTTAAGAGAAGAAACAGCCACGGTCTACGTGACCGATAAATAGGACTGGATCACGTGTAGCAAGTTAGCTAGCCTACATCGATGAAACGCAAACCAATGGGGTCAACTGCGGCATATAAATATTGGAGGAAAAGGCAGGCTAGTCTTAGTCGGAGTCAGGGAGTCGGCCACGGATAGAGAAAGATGGTCAAGCCACGGCTGGGCAGATATCTGCCGCCCAGACTGCGCCACTCGTCGCTGCTAATGTTAATCTTTAGTTGAGTTGGGCGCAGGTTGCGAGTTCTGCAATGCGGCAGCTGGGTCGCTGCGGTCTACACGGCTTCCCTGGCGGGAAGTAGAGTCTAGAGTCTACGAGGACGGCGAGCAGCGGGACCTCGACCTCAACGGGGTGCTGCCGGGCATCGAACCAGCACCGGGCACAGCAAGGCGGTAGCAAGCAGCACAGCATTGACCCGAGAGCGCAGTACGTACGCAAGGACGCGGCCATACTAAGAGCGCTCTCGTGACCTGTCCAAGGGTGGAGCAACAGCTGGAGGCGGTAGGCGACCGGGGTTCAACACCCGGGCCACGCCCCCGTTCTACGATCGTCGGCTGGCCACGAGGTCGGCGGCGCCAAGCGCGGTGCGGCGCACGGCCGGGCGACGTCACTCCGCTGAGCTTTGTAAGCTGCGGCCAGCCAGCTCAGGCGTCAGGCAGAGCGAAGGCAGCGGCTTCGTCAGCGAGCCGCCGGCGCGGCCCGTGACAATTCGCGCACACTCTCCACTGGCATTCTGGTTGTAAGAATATTTCAATAAATGTTTTGTCGATTAGACCGCTGTTTTACTGGCGCCCTTCTCCCAGGTTGAGTACAGCTCACAGCCCACAGATGCATCACTATCCTGACAAAATAACCAAATGATAAGAAATAGGCAAAACAGCAGATGCCTCAAGTATACACTCTGACAGTCACCCTAACAACACTGTACACACTGTACCTCACAAGCGGCTTCCAATGAAATTGCGTGCTTATGGAATATCGCCCCAATTGTGCGATTAGATTCACTATTTCCTATCAGCAAGGACACAATTCGTAGTAATTGATGGTAAATCATCAAGTAAAACAGAAGTGATATCTGGCGTTCCACAGGGAAGCGTTATAGATCCCCTACTCTTTTTTGTGTTTATAAACGATTTAGTAGAAATCTGAATAGCTCCCTTACACTGTCCTGGATGATTCTTTCATTTATCGGTTAGTTAAGTCAACAGAGGATCAACAGCAACTGGAAAGCGGTTTAGAAAGAATTTCTACATGGTGCGAAAATTGGCAGTTAACACTAAATAATGAAAAGTGTGAATAGTACACATGGCCACTAAAAGAAATCCGCTAAACTTCAATTACACGATAAATCAGTCAAACCTTAAGGTCGTAAATTCTACCAAATACCTAGGAGTTAGAATTACGAACAACTTTGACTGGAGAGAACACATAGAAAATATTGTGGGGAAGGCGAACCAAAGGTTATGTTACATTGGCAGAACGCTTCGAAGATGCACACCTCCACCAAAGAGACTGCCTACATCACATTTGTGCGCCCTCTCCTGGAGTATTGTTGTTCAGTACGGGACCCTCACCAGGTGGGACTGATGGAAGACAAATGTTCAAATGTTTGTTAAGCTTAAGGGACTTAACTACGGGGTCATCAGTCCCTAAACTTACAAACTACTTATGAATTACCTACAACTAAGGACGGCACAAATATCCATGCCCGAGGGGGGATTCGAACCCCCGACCGTAGTGGCCGTGCAGACCGTGACTGAAGCGCCTCAATCCCCTCGGCCACCGCGGCCGGACGATGGAAGACATAGAGAAGGTTCAGAGAAGGGCAGCTCGCTTCGTTTTATCACGTTACAGGGGGAAATAGTTACGGAAATGTTGCACGATTTGAGGTGGAAATCATTAAAGGAAATGACGTTATTCATTTGCGGCGAGATCTATTTGCGAAATTTCAATCGCCGACTTTTACTTATGAATGTGAAATTTTTTGCTAGCACCCACCTACATAGGGAGACATTACCATCTCAATAAAATAAGAGAAATTAAATCGAAAACGAAACGATTTAGGTGTTCTTTCATCCCGTGAGCTATTAGAGAATGGAACGGCAGAGAAAGGTTATGAAAGTGGTTAATGAACCCTCTGCCAGGCACTTAAATGTGATTTGCAGAGTATCTATGTATATGTAGATGACCTATATTCTCCTACAGGTGCGCTAAATATATAAGAAAACAACCTAATGTTTTTCCGATTCATTGCATGCGAAATAAAGGCTGCAAAAGAACATTTCGTTTTAAATTGAATAAAATACGTTTTTTAAGTATGTTGCATAACTGGAAATTTCGATGAATTCCATGATAAATACTCTAAAATATAATCTAATTCCATTTCCCTTGTTAATTTTAGTGAATTTCTATATTAAGATGTCAATGACAACTAGAAATAGCGTACCATGACCAATGATGGTCTCCAAGAAAATGAGGGTTTCAGAGTACAGAGGTTGATGGTTGAATCTCAGATAGCTAAGTGACTGAGAGTGACTCAATACCAACCAACAGGAAGCAAGCAAAAGTGTAGGTATGGTGTCTTGTCCACCCATTTAATACTCACGGCACTCATATATGAGAGGCAATATCAAACTGTGCATGTTGAACAGAGGTATTAATTCATTTTATAGGTGCAGTGGGTTAAAACAGGCAAATTTACATCGAAATTTCTAAATTTAAACGATATTTATTAAAATCGCATTATTTTCACTGGTTGTAGCGTAGAAGCATTTTTCGTAGACATGCTAGTAATCAGGAATGGTTGCGGTAGGTTTTGGAGGGTCTAAATGTGGAGTAGTTCATCGCTCTGTGTGTGTCAGTATCCACCAACAGGAAGGCGAGAACAGGGGGAAAGTTTATCAGTCATGTCAATCCATTTCGCAGTAACTAACAACAGTAATTACAAATACTGCATTTTCGTACCGTTGTCAGATTTAAAAAAAATGATTGATGGTTTTGAAAGTTCGAGGCTTGAATGCATAATGCTGTCTTGAGAAGCTCATTGGAAGATGTATTTACATTTACATAAACATCTAGATCAAAAAATCAAGCAGGGGAAACAATAGAGAGTTTACGTGAGGTGCACTGTTTAGTGTACGTAGCTGGAGCTCCCAGATGGTGCGAGCACCGAGCCACATCATGTGGAGAAGGCTGCTTATGGATTGTGGTGGCCAATGGTCTCGTATTGTGTGGTCACAGGAAGGTGCATGAGGGAGGTGACAGAAGATATTTTTAAGTCAGGTGGGTTATTGACCTGATGTTGTGAGAGGTGAGGATTTCTATTGAAATGTATATTTCTGGAAGTCAGTGATACTTGTCATCTGCAAAAATGTTTCGAGAAAGAGAGAGGCTTTATCCTATATTCTATCCCTCCCTATCCCTAGGAAATCGTTTGGGGGCATAGGAGAACATTCCCTTGTCTCATTTCCGTTTCCTACAACCTCTGGTTGGCGTGTTGCAAACACATCATTTGCCCTAAAGGTACAGTAATGAATGGATGTTCTCTAGATGATGGCAAGGCGTAGCACAGCTGGCACACAGATGCAGATTAGGGAGCTCACTACAGCAGGCTGCCTCACTCTGGTACCTTTAATGCACCACACTGCTCCTGCAGGGCAGCTCATTGCACTGCATGTGGGACCTATAGAGGCAATGAACCCGGCACGCATCTTTGCACACAAATTGCATAATGTAGTGGATCACAGGCATATAGTTAAATTAGAAACAATTGCCAGAGTCGAAGCAGTAATGTATGTCGTTGTCAGGTGTGGACACAGTTTACTCAACTGTGCAACAGAGCCAGCAGTGTTAAGTCGGTTGTATTGGGCCTCACGTGACCAAAAGCGAAAGCAAGGGGTAAACACTCACCGGGAAGAGCACTATAAATAGTGGTGGGACTGAAGCTAAGAAGAGTTAGCTGCTGTTGCAGGAGAACCATACCGAGTCCACGCTGGTCGTCCGTGGGCAGTCATGCCCCAGTGCCAGACATAGAGTGGGTCGACGCCGCCGCTGTCATCAGAGTGTTCTGCGGTGGTTAGTTCTACCAGGACGTTTCGAGGTTGCAGGAGTGCTACTAAAGCAAGGCTATCACTCAACGTACCACCGGACTCACTGAGTTAGGCATTGCTAGGCACAAGACTGATTTCACACATCATAGCAATGCTGTATCGAGGAGATAAATAAAAGCATTCATTAAAAGCGCTGTTTTCCTGGCGCCGGGAGGCGCAGCATCCCATCTCATCCTGGGCCGACACCTTCTATAGTGGTATCAGGAGATCTACAATAAATATATTCATTGTGTAAATGTAAGTTTATCTCATGAGTAATCATTAAAAAAACGATTTATAATCACTGCATTATTTAATAAAGAAAATGTTCTCCCATATTTTTTCACTCCATGAGTGTAGTACACACAGATGGAAATATACAATAAATTTTTCCTGGAGAAATGGAGCTTGAAATTTATTAATGCAATTAATTTATATGCGCAAATGGCACAGAATCTGCTATAAAAGGGTTGAGAAGCGGTCGAAAGTTACTCTGTTACTCTGACAAATGACATAAACTTGACAGTCCAGAAGCAGTATTTTTTTTAATTAATTTTTGTGGCTGATTACTCCATTGTACAAAGTATTATATATGAGGCATGATGGATATTATACAGCGTACTTCTAAGCCGAAAACTTTGTGTTGGGATAACAATATATGGTTTCATAATCACTTATATCAATACATAATTGACACTTTGGAACTATTTTCGAGTCATACAAGAATATATGTCACCAATGTTAGTTTGTTTCTCACTAAATTACAGAAATATCACCTACAGTTAGCGAATGCACCTTTCACGCTTCAAGTCAAATTGTGTATCTTTCTTTTCTGTTGTTGCGGTTATTGTGAAGAAAACGAAGAAGTGAATTCCGGCGTCAAGGATTAACTTCTAAAAGTTAGGGCATTGTCAATATATTCACACTGATTTTAAAACTAAGTCTGTATTTATCAAACCACATTGGTTTCTGCGACATTTGGATTCCATCAGAGAAATAGCCTTCGAAGTACAAATCCAACGAAGAGACTGAAAGGGCATCACTTCAGGCAGTTGGAAACAACGTTTAGTTCACACGAAGTGTTGTGTGTGTGTGTGTGTGTGTGTGTGTGTGTGTGTGTGCGAGAGAGAGAGTGAGAGTGAGAGAGAGAGGCAAAGGAAGAGAGGGCGGGGCGGCGGAAGGCGCTAAATATAATGGGAGAGAGAGGGAAATGAAGGAGAGCATCTGCTCCAGTAAGCTAAACTACCCGTTCCTAGATTTAATAAAGCATGTAAACCCATCAAACGGAATATGCAACTCAATGAAAACAACCGGATTAAATTCATTACTTTATCTATCTCTGTTTTCATCGTATTGTAAGCACACGAATGTCATATTCGAGGGTTGAAACTTAAATAGAGGCAACACTGCTGTGGAGACACTATGCAGAGTAATCTACTATTGTAGCTGATAGCACACATTGTTGACATACCTACCTTACCTCTGAGCAAATGGACTCGCTCGTCCCATGTCACAATCGAGGGAAACACAGTAACTTGTGAGCGAGCGGTGTAACGTACGATTGTGATGGTGTTAGCCTAACGCATTAGCAGGGGCGCACCGCCCACGTGTACAATGCGTGCGTCGCCCACAGGCGCCGAGTATCAAGGGGCCTGCCGCTATGGCCAGGAAAAACTGTCGGAACCTTTTAATTAAATTGAATATTTGGAAAATTCAAAATTCGCCTAGTCATATTATCAACTGTATGTCATATGAAGCTGAAAAAAGGCAAAGTTTCAATATACACGATTAAACGTATAGATGGCGCAATAATAGCTGTTCAATGGGCCTAAGTTCGGTTTCGTCCCATATCCGTTCCTTACAGATCACTTCCTCTTCTTTTTCCATCGCTGCCACAAACAGGAACATACCAGTTGTAGCATCATATTGCCGTGCCGAAGCCAACTGTAATGCTCTTGTGTCCTGTTGTGTTCCTTGCTACTAACGAGTACCTCATAAGAACAGGAACATCTCTAAAGCATGTGTTCGTCAAGATATGTCATTCTGTATGCTGACTTGTTTGCCTGACAGTCCTGATAAATCACTTGTGTGTGCGCCTTACACTGATCAGGTGCTGTGCTAAATGTTACACGGAGCAGCAAAGGCGTCACCGTCACTGAATTGTTGGCGGAGGGGGGGGGGTTCGACTCAAAGTCCGAGATATATTGCATATGCAGGAATTAGAGGAAGGCCACAATATTGAAATCGTGGAGGCAGGGGGGGTGGACATGTCCCCAACATGTCCCCTCCACAGTGGTGATGTCCATGCACAGTAGAAACAGATTTGTAACCATATATTCTGGCTCTGCTTCCTTGAAAAAGGCTCTTCCCCCCACCAAGACTGCTGCAAATTAATCGTGTCTCAGGCTTTCGATGTGAAAGCACAGCGGCGATGGAATGGCCGAGCGGTCTAAGGCGCCGTGCTACGGAGCGTGCGGTTGCTCCCGTCGGAGGTTCGAGTCCTCCGTCAGGCATGTGAAGTTAGAGAGACTGTGTGTGTGTGTGTGTGTGTGTGTGTGTGTGTGTGTGTGTGTGTGTATCTGTGTGTGAGAGAGAGAGTTGTCCTTAGGTTGGTTTTAGTTTGAGTAGTTTGTGAGGCTAGGGACGGATAACCACTGTAGTTAATCCCATAGATTTACAAACAATTGAACACTTTTTGAAAAGACATAAGAAAAAGTATATTTTAGCCATTACAATTTCCTAGTTGTTTGAGACGTTTTGAAGGTATACTGAAAGCTGAGAATGCGCTCATAACTGAAACTATTTTCCTCTCTTTTTAAATCATGGGAAAGAAACTCGGTTGTTCCATATGAAAAGGTGAAGTTGTTACTAGTATCAGGAGTTGAAAATCGGAAAACTGCATGAATGTAGTAATTAAATTTCATTTATGTTATTATCTTTGGTCATCGGCATATTGTTAATTTTTAAACTAAGAAACTTTACGTTTGTTTGACCCCATGAAAGCTACTGACTTTTTTCCGCTAAAACCAGAGCTTTGTCGCTAGGAAGGCTAGTATTGTTGAGTTTCAAAGCAATCGACTTATCTACTTTTAGGAATAGTTCCGACACTGGAGAAGATGTTTATTTTTATCTTTAATTTTTTTTTTTTTGGGGTGGGCGGGGAGATTTTTTTCACGGCTTGGGAGGCCAATCACAACAATCAAATCCGTATAATTCACTAAGAAGTAGTGAAGTAGCACAAGACATCCCCCATGTAAAGTCACCGCCGTATTAACTAAACGTCAGATTAATTGAATTGTGGTTTGTTACTAAATTCTGAATATGTGCAATGAATATTAGAGAAAGAAACTATCAAGACATCAAAATCGTATCAGGAAACACAAAAAGAAGCCGTACGAAATAATAATTCAACAGAAATCTAGAATGATTACTGAAGTTTGCCTTCTACTTCCAAGAAATCTTCTGAATCCGATGGGAAAACTTCATACAGTACTTTATGCAGTGGTACGTGTTTCCTGTGTTTCATGATAATCTAGCAGTGTTGTTTAAGTTGAATAACACTCACATTGAACAGTAGTATGACGATCACAGTTTTCAAATTAAAACAAATTCCCAATACGTGAAAATCAGGGACACGTAACTCTTCACATCCCAATGGTTTAATAGTTTTCTTGTGATGTATATGCAAAAAAACAGATGAAAATTTCACCACCCAATGATTGGGCATCTGTTGATGTTATAATCATCTCTGGTATGATTTTACTCAGTTAATCATAGAAACAAGGGTAATTTAAAGTTTCAATAGGCCTATATGTATCGTACTGAAAAGGCACTTTCTTGATATTGAAAATGGGACATATTGTACTCGTTATTGTTGTGGTGTCACACAAGTAAAAAAGTGCGCGCCACCTACTTTCGCCGCGCGCCACCATGCACACACGGCGCGGCGTTCTTACAACGTCAGCCACCAGCGCCCTCTGCTACAACTCCGCTCGTGGCCACCACTGAACGACATCGTTCACTTGGGACTGAGATAGGAACCAGCTAACAGTTCGGAATCAGATAGGCACCAGTGAAGACTTGGCAATCGGATAGGCACTAGGCAGGCCTCTAGCTCAACTATGTATCAGCGTTCTGCAGTACTGAGCTATGTAAAAGTTAACTATTGTATAAATTCTGTGCAATATATATCTCGTTCTAATTTACTCTAGTGTTTCTAGTTTCTGCTGTCCCACTGGCTGCTCACCTTCGTACCTGCACAAGCGTGCATCCTTTATTCCTGTGTCGGTCTCATTCTATTCGGCCACCGACACCTACGACGGAAACGAGACACAAAAGCGGAACGAGGCTGGGACATAAAAGTGGCGACGAGGATGGGATACAAAAGTGGCGACAAGGAGCGATAGAAGAACCTTGGACCAGCCCGCTTGCAGCAGCCAGACAGCAGCAGTCGGAGCACGCAGAAATTGGTCCCGCCCTCCCACCCTTATTATAAGAATTTTGGGGGAAGAGATTTAGTTATGTGTTTTGTGAACTTTTTTGTTGCAGAGCGTCCTCTTTCATATTGCATTGGTGTTTTGTTATAATTTACTTGTATGCGCGGCGCCTAATCGGTCAGCATGGCTACTACCCAAACTTAATGGAAATTATTCAGTTACAGATGGCGCAAATCACGCAACTACTACAAGCTGTGGTGCAGTTGACGGCAATTCAACAACAGCCGTCGCATCAGCAGCCTACACCTGCCGCTGCATCGCTCCCTACGTTCCGCCTGTACAACGAATGTGAAGAAGAATGGAGCGACTACCTCGCGCAGTTTCAAGAACTCGTCGCGGCTCATCAACTTACAGGTCAGACGGTTAAGCATCTGTTATTAGCACTGGTGGGCACCAACACCTTCGTGTTACTGCAGAAACTTTTCCCCCACGCATCTCCTCGAGATCTAGAACTTGATGCAATAGTAGATGCACTAAATGCTCATTATGAGACAAAAGTTCTTGTATCCACTGTGCGGTACCGATTTTTCAGACTAAAAAAGTCACCGGAACAGTCACACCAAGAGTGGATCACCGAGTTGAAGGGCTTAACCCGCAAATGTAAATTTACTTGTTCTTGTGGACTTTCTTATAGTGACATGATGTTGAGAGACGCTATCACTCAGAACATTCAGGACCCCAGAATTAGGGCAGCAATTCTGAAACAATCTGATCCCTCATTAGACAGTGTACTGCAGCTTATAGAAGCGCATGATACGTTGGACTTAGCAGATGTAGAAATGCAAAGCCCCAGTTTTAATTCAGTGTGCAACAATGGACGCTTTCCTAGCCGTAATTCTCAGTAGAGCACTAGTGATTCTTACAATTCTACCTGCCGTGCTGAACAGTCAGTGAACAGTAGCCAGTGTAAAAGTGCGACACAAAGGTCGCCCCATCGTGTTAGAAACAGTAATTTGAATAATGGGCGCCAACGCTCATTTCAGAAAAATGTTCGTAAGTCTTGCCCTCAGTGTGTATCTCGCCACAAGGGTGCGCATTGCCCTAGTCGCAACGCAACCTGTTATCAATGTAGCAAAACAGGACATGTACAGACAGTGTGTATGCAAATTAAAAACTCAAAGAACGGTGCCTTTAGAAATAGTGTTTCGCGGAGTGCGAGAAAAATTCACTCTGTAAATGTCATTCATGCTGTGGACTTGAACAGTGCTTTACTTGATACTCAAATGCAAGAACGTTCTTCTGTTTTTTTTTTCTTTATCGTGATTTCAATTCCCCTAAAAAAAGGGGCGTGCCGGTAGCGCTCACTGGCGCTCTTCAGCCTACAGAAATAAAATTTGACAGTGGAGAAACATAAAAACACATAGGAGATAAAATTTTGGAGATAACACATACATAAAACGGAGATTTAAAATGGAGATAAAACAAAGTACATAAAATGGAGGAAAACGGTGGTGACATAAAACACTTGGAACGGCGAAAGCGGTGAATAAAAACAGTTGCTGGAATGCCAGTGGCACACACACAATTAAAATGAGCATAGGGCGGCGGCTATGGTGATACCGTCCGCTATTTGGAGTTAAAACAAAGAAACACAACACACACACGGAGAAATTCACAAGTTAAAACTGACGGTGTCAGCTGCGGGTTGGCCGTCCACTGTCGTAAAATAAAACAATGTAACTAAAATACACCACACTTGTCGAAGCACAAAGGAGGTTCCGTAGATGGTGGGGCACTGACAGCATTGAAGATGTGGTGTGGGGGGGAAAGTGGATAAAAGGAGAGGGTGGAGAGGAGCCACACAGCCGGTAGGGAAGGGACAGGGGGATGATGTCCCAGGAAGCCATGGGGAAGAAGGATAGGGGAGGGTGGTAAGAGGAGGATCCGGAGGGACGGGGGACAGAGGAGGGGAGAAGGGACAGAAAGGGAGGGATAGTCGGGGCCCTCAGGGAGAGAAGGGGGAGAGGGAGCAAGGAGAAGGAACACAGCTGGAATGAAGGGTAGATGTCAGATCGGAGGGCATCATCCAGGAGGGGGAGGGTACGGAAGTTGCCACAGGAAAGGATCCGGAGGGTGGACAAGTGGAGAGCAGAGGGAATACAGTGGTGCAGGCGCGGCAATGTACCAGGTGCAGAGAGGAGGGGATGGACTAGAGGATTAGGCAGATCTGATATGCGGGATATGTAACGGAGGCGGAGATTTTCAATAAAGAGAACGAGTCTGGGGAAAGCAATGAGATCATAGAGGAGCCGCGTGGGGGAGGGGGGATAAAGCGGGATACGGAAGGCGAGGCGGAGGGCATGGCGTTCCAATATCTCCAGAGATATATAGAAGGATGGGGGAGCGGAGATCCAGGCGGGATGGGCGACACAGAGGACTCGGCGGATGAGGGATTTGTAGGTATAGAGGATAGTAGAAGGGTTGAGGCCCCATGTCCGGCCAACAAGGAGTTTGAGGAGGCGGAGGTGGGAGCGGGCATTTTCTTGGATAGCGCGTAGATGGGGAGTCCAGGAGAGGGTGCGATCAATAGTGAGGCCCAGGTACTTTAGGGTAGGGGTGAGACGAATGGGACGGTTATGGAGGGTCAGATAAAAATCTCGGGGACGGAAGGAAGGGGTTGTACGACCTATGATGATCGCCTGGCTTTTGGTAGGATTTATAGACAGGAGCCACTGGTTGCACCGAGCGGCAAAGAGGTCAAGGTGTTCTTGGAGCAGGTGGTTGGAACGGGCAAGGGTGGGAGCTAAGGCAAGGAAAGTGGTGTTGTCAGCATATTGGAAAAGGTGTACGGGAGGAGCAGGCTTAGGCATATCCGAGGTATACAGGAGGTATAGGAGGGGAGAAAGGACAGAGCCTTGGGGCACACAAGCAGAGCGATAAAAAAGATGGGAGTCGGTGTTGTGGATGGTAGGTGGGGCGGTTGGAGAGAAAAGGAGGCAATGACCCAGACTAGGTTGATAGGGAAGAGCATAGGTTTAGAGTTTGAAGAGCAGTCCAGAGTGCCAGACCCGATCGTAGGCCCGTTCGAGGACTAATGACACAAAGATGGCGGCACGACAGGAATTTAGCTGGAGGGAAAGGAGTTGCGTAAGTCGAAGGAGTTGGTCGTCAGTGGAGAAGGAACGACGAAAGCCACATTGGGTGTCTGGGAGAAGGTGGTGGAGGTGGAGGTGGTGATGGATGCGACGGGACAGAATGGATTCGAAGACCTTGCTGAACACTGGGGTGAGGCAAATCGGACGGTAGGAGGAGGCATCAGAGGGGGGTTTGTTGGGTTTGAGGAACATGAGGACTCGGGAGATTTTCCACAGGCGGGGGTAGCACCCAGTGTAGAGGATGGTGGTATAGAGGGAAGCAAGAGTGGTGAGGAAAGGGAGGGGACATTTTTTGAGGTGGCAGTATGTGATGCGATCGTGTCTGGGAGCCGTGTTGCGTTTGGTGCACAGTATCAATTGTATGTCGTGTGCAGTGATGGGGGTGTTAAAATCTGATGGGGGATGTGGTCCAGGTAATGGAAGCCGAGAGCCAGGGGTGGGATGGAGACATCGGTTTTTTCATGGACATCTGGGGACAAGGAATAGTCAAAGTTAGGATTGTCAGGGATGGAGAAGACATCAGAGAGGAAAGAGGCAAAATGGTTAGTCTTACTGGCATTATCAGGAAGGGGCTGGTCAAGGTGGAGGAGAGGGTACGTGGGCATAGGTTTCGATCCAATGAGGCGGTGGAAGGCGTTCCAGTACCGGGACGAGTTGATTGGGAGGTGGGCATTAAGCTGTGTCACTGTCTGATGCCAGTCCCGGCGTCTTTTGCCAGTCAGGAGGCTGCGCACGTGTTGCTGGAGTTGCCGGTGGCGGAGGAGTGTATCCTGGTCACGGGTTCGCAGGAAGGAGCGGTACAGGCGGCGGGATACCGCAGAAAAAGGACAGCCTGTGGAGGGAGTGTGGGACGGTGCGGATGGACAGCTTTGGTAGGGATGTGCGAATGGATAGCATCAGACAAGGTCTGCTGAAGGAAGGATGCAGCTTGGTCGATATCATCGGGAGAGTGTAGGGGGAGATGGTGGCTTTGGTCCTGATGGGTGATGGAGAGGCGAAAGGCATCCCAGTCTGCTCGGGAGTAGTCATGGACGAGTTTAGGAGGTGGAGGCGGGTGAGGATTCTGGGGGCGATGGATATTGTGTGTGAGGGTAAGGAGAACAGGGTCGTGATCACTGCCAGTTGGGTCAAGAACGTCGGCGGTGATGCGCCCAAGGAGATTGGGAGAGACAATGACGACATCAGGGGTAGTGTTGCTACAGGGTCGAGTGTGGCGTGGGAGTGGGACAATGTCGCCATTGATGGTAGGAATGAACTGATGCCACCGACGGAGTTCGGCAGGAGTGCGGGAGTGGATATTGAGGTCAGCGGCGACCACGTAGGTTGTGAAGGTGCTATCGATGTGAGCAAGGATGTCATAAGGGATGGGAACATGGGAGCGGATATAAATAGTAGCACAGGTGACAGTGAGGGAAGGGAGGAAGAGGGTGTGGATGAGATGTTCATAAGGGATGTTGAGGAGGGGATGTGGCCAAACTGGGTGAACTGGGTGGTGTCAGAGATGGCCAAAAGCTACTACACCTCGTGCAGGGGGATGGGGAGAGTCATGACGGTGTAGGATATAGGGTGTGGTACTGACATGTATGTGAGGGAGGAGGAAGGTTTCGTTGAGAAGAAAGGCATCCACGTGGTGTTGGTTTAAGGTGTTGATCAGGAGGAGCTTATTGGTGGGAAGCGAGCGAATATTGGAGTACAGGATGTTAAATCGTTGCTGCGCCATAATGAGGTTGAAAGGTGGAGAGAGGGAGAGGAAAAGGGAGCGGGTGTGGGGACTAAAGTAGGGTGTGAGGGCGGTCGGTTCGGGAGAAGGTGAAGTGGATGTGATTTGGGAGGTTGTAGCCTTAAAATCAAGGTTGAAGAGGGAGCGAGCGGCCAGGGAGACTTGGTGGAGGGTGTGAGGGGGCTGGAAAGGGTGGATATTTTGGAGGGCAATAGTCAGGAACCGGATGATGTCCTCTGCTGTGGGGGTAGGGCATAAGGAGTTATTGGCGGGGATTGGGGGATCAGTGGGACGGACAGAGACGGTGAATTCTTCTTTGGTGGGAGGAGAGGCGGGACTTACATTTGTAAGAGTAGGTGGGATGTGCCCCACCGCATGTGTTACAGGAGGGGGTGGCGGCGAGATTAGGGCAGGAGGTTTGGAAGTGTTGGCCTTTGCAGTGGGGGCACACAGGAGGGAGACGGCAATTTTCGGCAAGGTGATCGTTATAGTTGAGGCATCGGGAGCAGCGGTATGACTGGGGAGGTGCTCGTGAAGGTTCCACCTGGTGCAGGCGGTTGTAAATGAGGGCCCCATTGCGGAGGAGGTGGTTGATGGATGGCGCGTCTTCTGTGAAGACACGCATGAGGTAGGTGGGGCCCATCGCATTGTTGATGCGACGAGCTGAGCGGATGGATAGGCGGGGATCCCGCCGGAGTTCCTCCAGCACCTCTTCCTCTGTGATCCCCGGGTTCAATTTGGTGATCACAGTAGTGAGCGTGGGGGGACGACGGGGAGGAGGGGATTGGCGATTGGATGCTGAAGGGGTAGGGGGACAAGGGCGGCACGGGGTCCAAACTGGACACAGGGGATCTTGTGGAGGAGCTGTGTGTGGAGGTCGGGGTCAGTTGATTTGAGGAGAACAGAGTCCCTCCGTGGGACGATTTGGGAGATGGGGGCAGAAGGAGCATATTGCCGAAAGAGGAGAGTGAGGGCACGGCAGTCTAGGAGTTGGGGGTCAGGGTTATTGAGGACGAAAGTGTGGAGAGCAGGTGGTTGAGTGGGGAGGAGGGGAGGCGGGGGAGGTGGTGCAGGCTGGGTAGGGGGGAAAGGGGCGGCTTCCATCGAGACCAGTGGGCCAGTGGCGAGAGGGTTGGCGGGCTTTTTCGTCACCGAGGAGGTGGCATCGGTGGATGCTCGTTTTGTCTTCTTTGGTTTTAGGAGTGCCTGGGAGGCAGGAGTGGGGCAGGGGAGACTGGAAGATGGCGCAGAGCCGGCCCTGCGGCTGCGTCGTTGGGTGGGAGAGGACAGGAGTCAACTGTGGTCTGCCGGGAGCGGCGCGGCGCGGTGCGGCGCGGCGGCGGCGGTGGAACGCGTTCCGACGGGCTGGCGGCCGGGCAGAGCGCGCTGGGCGGCGGAGAACCCGGCGTGGGCAGGAGAAGCTCCTTCTGGGGCGGCGGCTGCGGCAGCGAAAACACCGGAGGCGTCGGACGCCGACGGGGCGGCGACGCGACGGTACTGCAGTCCGGATCGGCCGGGCGGTGGGGCCATGATCGGCAGTCGGCGACAGCGGCACTTAACGGCGACAGTGGCACGTTGCGGCGGCAGACAACAGCCGAAGACGATAGCACACAAACGGAAGAAATAATAACTGCGAAACACGAAACAAATACTGCTCAAGCAATGCAGTAAGAACGAACGTATGTGAACGTTCTTCTGCACCTACGGCAAAACTATGTAGTGAGCCACGTCGCAAGCGCCGCCGAGCGCGAAAAACTGTGCAACGGAAAAGGGTTCGGGACAAGCAAAATGACTATGTACCAATCCTGTAGTGAATCTAGTGCCTTCTGCAACTGCTCATTGTAATAGTGCCCAGTACTCTGTAGCTAGTGACAGTAGACTTGATGTAGCTACTCAAAAGTTTAGTGCAGTAGTTAGTGAATCTGTAGTAGCCTCGCATTGCGCGGACGCCGATCCAGCGGTAGTGCCATCTAGTGACAGTGTTGTTGATCCGCTGTGTGCCGATTCTGCGCCACTTACTTCACTACGCAGCCCGCACAAGCGCAAGCGCAGCAAACATGCTGTAGCAGACATTGTCCACATTCGCGCACCTGTCGAGCGCCACAAGCAAAAACTTTTCGTGACTCTTTCGATAGAAAATAAGACTGTGCAATTTCAGCTTGACACTGGTTCCGCTGTTACATTAATGAACAAAGACACTTATGAACTTCTGAGTGCACCAAAATTGTCGCCGTCTAAACAAGTGCTAACAGCTTATACAGGACAAAAAATTCCCGTCTTAGGAACGTGTATCCTGCCCGCCTCTTTTCAAGGTGTAACAAAAACAGTTGCTTTTGTAGTTCTTCGGGCCAAATTTACACAGAACATATTTGGACTAGATGCTTTTGACTTGTTTGGTTTATCAATTCAAAGAGATGTGCTTCAAATTTAGTCAGTAGTGCCTCAGGACAAAATTAATGCATTGTCTGAAAAATACAGTGATTTGTTTTCGCCGGAACTAGGTTGTGCAAAAGACTTCGTGGCACATGTAACTTTAAAAGAATCTGCAGTTCCAAAATTTCGTAAAGCTTGACCAGTGCCTATCGCAATGCGTGATACAGTTGCCGAAGAACTTAAACGTTGGCAAGATAGTGGGGTGATTTCTTCTGTTTCTGCGAGTCAGTGGGCCTCGCCTTTAGTAATTATACCCAAACCGTCGGGAAACCTTCGTCTCTGTGCGGACTTCAAATCAACAGGGAACAGTCAAACAATTGTAGACACTTATCCACTGCCCAGACCAGAGGAGTTAATGGACAAATTAGGACAGTCTCGCTTCTTTTCTAAGATTGATTTAACAGAGGCATACTTACAGATTCCGCTTCATGACGAGTCAAAAAGTTTTTCGTCATTAATACTCACATGGGCCTTTTTCAGTTTCAACGCCTACCCTTTGGCAGTTCTTCCGCCCCCGCTATTTTTCAGCGTTTCTTGGAACAGCTGACAATTTCTGTACCGTGTTGCTCGAACTATTTAAATGATATTGTGGTATCCGGACGTACAGTTGAAGAACGTTTAGCATACCTGGAGTGCCTTTTCAAATTTTGACTGCAGTAGGTCTACGTTGTAATAAAGCAAAGTGTTCGGTTTTTCAAACTGAAATAGAGTACCTAGGCCATGTGATTAATGCCCAAGGAATTCATCCTTTACAGTCACATCTTAGAGCAATCAAAGACTTGCCTCCTCCTAAGAATGTGCACGAATTGCAAGCAGTAATGGGAAAGCTTTAACTACTATTTCAGATTTATTCACAATGCCTCTCAGATTGCAGCTCCACTGCATCACTTACGTAGGAAGAATGATCCTTTTGTATGGTCTAAAGATTGCCAGGTTGCCTCTGACAAATTAAAGTCTGCAGTACTCAGTGATGCATGTTTGATTCCCTTTGACCCACAGAAGCCTGTAGTGCTAGCAGTTGATGCCTCGTCATACGGTCTGGGTGCAATAATGTCACATCGTATTGGTTCTCAAGATCGTCCTATTGCCTTTGCATCCAAGCTACTGACGCCAACGCAACAGAATTACATTCAGATAGAAAAGGAGGCTTTATCAATCATTTACGGCGTCACAAAGTTTCATCATTATCTCTATGGCAGAAAATTCTATTTGTTGACTTACCACAAGCCTCTCACGTCGTTGTTCTCACCCACAAAGCCAATTCCGCCACGAACGGCACAAAAGCTTCAGAGATGGTCCTTGATATTGTCTAATCATCAGTATGAGATTTTGTACCGACCTACCACTAAACACGCCCACGCGGACACACTTGCCCGACTTCCGGTTGGCCAGGATGTGTCGTTTGATTCTTCAGAAATGGCATGTTGTCAGATCATCTCCACAGATGCTTCCGCTGTCGCAGACTTCCCTTTGAACTCTAGTCGGGTTCCACAGGAAACAGCTGCGGATGCAGACCTAAGTGTGGTAGCACGTTTTGTTCGCTCTGGGTGGCCTGCCAGAGCCAAAGGCATTGATCGGCCTCTGGTTCGACGTTATTTTGCGCAACATCATGCATTCTCTTTAAGTCAGGGTGTTCTGTTGTTACATACCGACAACGACCAAACAAGAGTGATTGTTCCTCGTTCCCTGCAACGAGAAGTGTTACGCCTCCTGCATCAAGGACGTTGGGGTATTGTTAGGACAAAGCAACTGGCCAGACGTCATTGTACCTGGGTTGGTATGGACTCTCAGATAGAGCGCATGACGTCACAGTGTACGGTTTGTGCGGTGCATCAGGCGGCTTCTCCGCAACGTTCCGCAGACTGGCCACGCCCTAAGGGACCATGGCAACGTTTACATATTGACTTTGCCGGACCTTTCTTGAATACGCGCTGGTTAATTGTTGTAGACGCTTTCAGAAAGTTTCCTTTCGTGACTGCCATGAACTCAACGACGGCTTCTAGTACGATCAGTGTCTTAACATCAGTGTTTTGCATCGAAGGTTTGCCTGAAACTATCGTCAGTGATAATGGACCTCAGTTTGTTAGTTTCAACAGTTTTGTTGTGTGAATGGCATTCAGCATATCACCACCGCACCTTTTCGCCCTCAGTCCAATGGTGAAGCAGAACGTTTCGTTCGAAAATTCAAGTCTCGCATGGAAAAGATGAAAGGTCAGCACTCCAGGCAGCAAGCTCTTCAAATTTTCCTGTCTACGTATCGGTGCATGCCACGTGACGGCCCGTCTCCTGCCGAGCTGCTACACGGCCGCCGTCACCGCACTCTCTTTCACCTGCTGCCGCCTCCCACGCAACGAGTCGAGGCTGGGACACAAAAATTGTATGTAGTGTATGATCGGTAATCTATTTTCAAAGTAAGTAACAGCGACGGCGGAATAGCCGTGCGCACTGAGGCGCCGTGCTTCGGTGCACGCGGCCGTTCGCTGTGGGCATTCGACTCCTTCCTCAGGCATGGGTGTGTGTGTTGTCCATAGTTTAGTTTAACTTAGTTTTAGTAGTTTGTAAGCCTAGGGACTTAACCCTTTCGCGGCTACAGGGGCGAGCGCCCTGGCTGCCCGCCTGGCTGACGGCGCGAGACCAGCTGTGGGCCTGAGCGGCGGCGGCTGACCCGGCCTCACGGCCGCTGTGGGCTACGGCTGCTGCTCGCTAGCCGTGCGTTGCGGTGACCACACAACTCCCCGCAATAACACGTTCTATAAAATCAGTATTCACTGCTCTGCCACAGCAGTTCTTTTCTTTCAACATTCAATGTACCTGAAGAAACTAATACTTCCTTAGTTTGTGGTATGTCTCAAAACATGGCACCATACAGAGAGCAGCATTACAATTTTTGCGTCTGATTCGGGCAGTACACACTACACAACGTCTCTGCGGTATCTCCATTCGCTCCGTTGCTCCGAAGAACCCGGTATAATGTTATTTTTCATTTTCCAGTCGAAAAGGGCTGTCCAATTTGCTGTCAGTGGCATCTAGGTTTTAGATGTTTATGAATGATACTTCTCCAGTAACTAACGGATTAGTTCCAAGTGGAATTTCGCTGGTGGTTTCTTCTGTTTATTTTACATTTCAAAAATAGTTTTTTCATTGAGGATACTCAAGTCAGTTAAATGAAAGAATACTTTATTGTACCATTCCACTGTTCTCCGTATGCACTGTACGGAACTTAACTTCACGTCAGTCCTATCAATTGCACCCATTGAGTAATTGTAACTAACTACACAAGAGGGTTTCACTTTACTTTCTCCCGTTTTATGATTCTTTTTTCTCTCTGAACAAACTCTGGTCCATTTACAGTGGAAAGCATCCGGACTTATTTACTGTCCATCCCAGACTTCGATTGTATTTAACTTTCTTCAGTTTATCAGGTAAAGGCAGTAAATTTTTCCTGTTTTTACGCACTGTGCCAATGGCATTGGAGCACTTCGCATGTAGCTATAAGAACAATTCAGGACTCGAATACCAATTGTCTAAATAAATGTTGTGACCTTTATTGAGGTATCGTAAGAACAAACTGACAACGACATCTCCTGATTTGCCCCACTCAGCATTTTCGGATTCTACTTCAGTAATGGCACCAGTGTAGACAATATAATCCAGAATTGAATTGGTCTATACGCCACAAAGAACGAAAATTTTAATTCCAAAACGGATACGTTTGTTTGGAGTATACTCTTTGAACCGTAGCCTTCCTCTGAAAAGTAGCAACTTACGTGTTACTAAGTTCTCAAATGGGACTAAAGCCTCTCGGAATCTCATTTTGGCGTGTTCCAAAGCATTCGTATTTTGACAAGAATATCTTGCGATGCAGACGAATTATTACTAAAGTGTAATAAAAGCAGTATCGAGGGACAGAGCGCGTTGAGGCGCTATGCTTCGATGCGCGAGGCCGTTCCCCTTCGGAGGTTCGAATCCTCTCTCGGACATGGATATTTGTGCTGTCGTCAGTAAAACTTAGTTTATAAGTAGTTTGTAAGTTTAGGGACTGATGAACCCGCAGTTAAGTCCCATAAGCTTAACAAATACTTTAACAAACGCAGTATCAACTTATACCTGGCCATTATGTCAGAAAATACTGGTGCTTGCAGCAAGGAATTTTGACGAATGTTCATTCACTGCTAACTGTCTGAACCTTGGCATAAGGAGAGAACAAGCCAAAAAGCAATAAAATTCTGGAGGGTCTATAGGTTTCCGTTTTGTTTATCTGCTGGGCACAGTCGTCATTTTTTCGGTGAGAAATGTATAATACTTGTTCCTGTCTACATATAGCTGAAACAAATTCATAGGAGATGAAGTAAAAAAGAAAATCTAAATTCATCGAAATCTACCTTTAAACCAGCAAAAGTGTTCGCGAATTTGTGGCGATTCGTCATACAAGCTTTTGCGTGTCGAAATTTCACTTAACACATTACCTTTTTCCTGTTAAGAAGAGGAATCTCCTGCAGACGTTCTGCGTTGTGTTGAATAAATACCAGTAGTTCTATACACATCCAGCTATTCATCTAAAGAAAAGTCTGCAGTAGCAGTATCGTCATCGTTACTACTATTCACGAGGATGTCCATTATTTACTTGTTTGATAAACTACATTCCGAAATTGCAATGACAGTACAGTGAAACGCCGTTCTCTCGCCAAACAAAACATACAGGATGGGCCCGATGGAGAGCACGTGAATAGGAAGGCCCGGAAGTGAAAACTGTAGTGCTTACTGACATAACAAAGAAGACCTGTTAATGGCAGTGACACCAGGAATGCTGAGCCGCGGGTAAAACCGAGTCGCCGCCGCTCCATTGTGCGCCCGGGCCCCGGGCGTATATGAATGCCCTTAGCCTTCAGGCCGCTCTACCTGCTGGGCGTATATGAATGCCCGTAGCCGTCTGGGCCTCTCGCCGGCCGGGCGTACATATACGCCCGTAGCCGTCTGGGCCTTCTAACTGCTGGGCATACATGTATGCCCGTAGCCGCGAAAGGGTTAATAACCAAGCAGTCAAGTCCAATAAATTTAGAAACGTTTTCTAAGCAATAATGGCTTTGTGGTGCCTCGAGTAGTTTAATTGCTTGCCTAGGCAATATGATCTTCAGCGTCTTAGTATTGATGGGTCCCACTCCTTGGAGTGGAGAAAGAGAAGTATAGAAATAGAAAATACTGATAGGCCCCTGTTGGTAAATATCAGTATACTGTCTTGTATTAGCAACTGCTAGTAACTTCAGAGATTTGACACTTGCTGCATTATAACACTATGAAGAAGTTTTATTGCTTTGAGCATATACGAGTTGAGAAATAAATTAATATCATGTAAGTAATTCGAGTGAATACGAACAATCTACAATGCGCTTTGAAAAATCCTTGTTCGTTTGTGTGAGTTTAAGCTGCTGGTAAACTGTGCCTTATGGCACCATAGTATGAGACATCGAAAAATAATATAGGTCTGAATATAAACAGTTAGCGATTCTCGTATCAACATCATAAAATTATCAGATTTTACTAAATATTCTCTTACGTTTCGAAAAATATTGGATTGTGGCATATTATAGACTAAATGTATACCCTAAATTATTTTCCACTTATTTAGAGTTTGCTTTGAAATTCAGATTGCCACCCTGTTAGTGAAACTTAATCCTAGTATATTTTTCGTAACGCGACTTATCAGGGTGAAGGGGGGAGGGTTGTTACATGCGCACCCTTAAAAATCCAAACAGTTGTTAACTGTTGTTGATTTCCAGGAACAACCTACGTTTTAAAGATTATGGATGTGATTGTATGGTCTAGAACCCGAAAAATCTTTTAGAACACTCTTATAAATACCAAAAATCATTCGATAATTGAGTTAGCGAGAAAGGAGTACCTTGTGAGGACCACAACACATTTTAAAAATACAATTGTTTCCTAACTGTTGTTGACTTTTACTTAAAATATGCTTCTGACAGATATATGTTTGTTCTTTGTTTAGTGTTCTAAATAAAATGCTTTTAAGAGGTATGATTGAAGGAAGTCATCATATTTTAGAAGAAATGTAAACATCTCAATAACTTTTCAAACATTTTCACTTTGAAAATACATTATGGATAAAGGAGGAGCACTCAACGATTTTCATGTTATGTTGATAGTGTGGAAACCTGTCTACAGCTAGAACTTACAATACTGCAATGTGAAGTTTTTGTTATTAGTTTCATAGAAAAATTAGTCTCATAGACTTCTCTTTCCTCAATGTAAATTTGCAGCTACAAATATGTCGATGTTTAGACTTGGTAGACTTTTTTTTCTAAGCAAAGACGAAATCCAACCACAGAAGCTCACTGGAAGATTTCAACTTAAGTTATTGTTTTCGAATTAACTTTCATTAAAAAGTGGTATTATCTCTGTGTTCTTATCTTTAATATTTAAATTAAATGCTAATGATATATAAATTTGTCAATTTAAATTTCGCCCTAAATGGGAACAAGGCTGTAACAGTCGTGAAAGAGATTATGAATTTCGTCGTCCGTTATCATTATGTTGAATTTTATTGTCAGTTCTTGTTACTGCTACAGTCTTAAAAATGAAATTGTAACGAAGCGCGTTAGTGAGCCACGTTGTAGCCTACAGTACTTGGTTGATTACTAGGTTTTGTGCTGTCATAAAGAAAGCAAGGAGTCATTTGGAGAAGGAATTAAAGTACAGAGTGAAGAAATACAAGCCTTGCGTTTTGCCGATGACATTGTATTGCTGTCAGAGACAGCAAAGGACCGGGAAGAACAGTTGAACGGAATGGACACTGCGTTGAAAGGAGCGTATAAGATGAACATTAAAAAGGGCAAAACAAGGGTAAGGAATGCACTCTAAGAAAATCAGGCGATGCCGAAGGAATAAGATTACGTAAAGGAACAATAGAGGTAGTAGATGAGTTTTGTTACTTGGGCAGTAAAATAACGTATGATGGTTGCAATATAGAGGATATTAAATGCAGAATGGCAGTGGGAAGAAGAGGGTTTTTGAAAAAGAGGAATTTGCTAACATCGAATATTAATTTAAGCGTATTGTGTGGAGCGTTGCCATGTACGAGAGTGAAACGTTGACGATAAGTAGTTCAGACACGAAGAGGAAAGAGTCTTAAAATGTGGATCTACAGTAGAATGCTGAATATCAGGCGGGTAGATCGCGTAACTAATAAGGAGGTACTGAAAAGGAATTTTTGGCATACCTTGACTAAAAGAAGGGATCGATTGTTAGGACACATTCTTAGACATCAAAGAATTGTTAAATTAGCATTGGAAGGAAGTGTGGGGTAAAAATCGCAGAGGGACATTAAGATACTAATACAATAAGCAGATTAAAATTGATGTCGATTTCTGCTTAATTAGGAGATTAAGAGGCTTGCTCAGGATAGAGTAGGGTGGACAGTTCCATCAAACCAGTCTGCGGACTGAAGACCACAATAACCACATACAAAACTCTTGAAAAAGTAAGGTATTCAAGAGTAGATGCACGAATTTATATAAATTATGTACTACTAATAAAATGTCGCTTTTGTTTTCAGAAAGGCTTTTCAACAGAAAACGCTATATAACTTGTATTGATCAAATGTTTAAATACTTTGAATAATCGGACTTCACCTGTTGCAATTTTTATCTCTCAAAGGCTCTTGATGGTGTAAATAAAGGAATTCATTTAATTAAGCTCATACTGTGGGATGAGTGGGACTGTGCACCAATGGTTTAATTCTTACTTAACTGAAGGAGTGCAGAATGTTGAAATAAGTGCTTCACGTAATGTACAATAATCAGCTCTTTTCTCATACTGGGCAGCTATCAACATGGGGTCCCGCAGGGATTGGTCTTGTTTCTCTTGCTGTTCTAGATATATGTTAACGTCCGCCTCCACAGTTTAGTGGACAGCGTGGTGGCTTGCTAAACAGGAGCTCGGGTTCGATTCCCGGTCAAATCAGAGATTTTCTCTGCTCAGGGGCTGGCTGTTATGACGTCCTCGTCATCGCCCCAAAGTGGCGTCAGGTTAAAAGACGTGCACCAGGCAGGCTGAACACGACCCCAGTTGGGGTCTAACGGCTATAAATGACACACCATTATCATCATAATATATATTAATGACTTGCCATTGTACATTTATGAAGATGCAAAGCTAGTGCCTTATGCTGATGGTACAAGTACTGCAATCACTCCTGACAAACAAGAATTAACTGATGAAATGGTAAATAATGTATTTCAGAAAATAATTAAGTGGTTCTCTGCTACTGGACTCTCGTTAATTTTCGATAAAACACAGTATATACAGTTCTGTAGAGCAAATTGCATGACACGATTAATAAACATAGACCTTGGACAGAATTATGTAGCTAAGGTAGAATATTCAAAAATTTTAGGTGTGCGAATTCATTAGAAATTGAATTGGAATATATATATTCCAATTATGTGTTAAGAAATTTGTCATTAATAACACCGCCCAAATCAAAAGTAATAGCGTATCAAACACTAGGGGGAAAGATGATATTCACACAATGGCGGGGCAAGACCATAATATAGTGTAGGCCAGATGAAGTTTGCGAGGCTCCATTGTGGAGCGAAATGCCATATTTTATATAGCAATCTCTTTTTATTTGTTTTTTAAACTGACACACTTCCATTTACAAAATGAATACATTTTACTGTGATGCAACATTATTCAGTAATTTCAATTACTATTCAATTTTGTTTCAACAAGAATTTCTTACTTTTAGCCTTACTGAGCTCCGTTACTACTTTATCACAATCCAGACTGGATGCTATACCTGCATATATGGATAAAATTGCCAAAGTTGTGAGTCTTTGCTGTCTCATACTTTTTAAGTAAATTTTAATTATGTTTAATGTGGTAAAGCTCCTTTCTGCAGAGGCTGCAATTGCTGGCATTGTTAACAAAATGCGAGTGACAGTACAAGTTTTTGGGAAAATTTCTTTTTAATTATTTTAAGTTATGCATTTCAATCACTGTTTCACATCTATAATGAATTCGGGAAAATTTGGGAACATTGTATGCAATTCATTATACAATTCGGAAGGTTGGAAGTCACAGCTGTAACCTACTCGCAGATCTGTGTGTAAATGTTGACAGCTTTTTAATATTTGATCTTTTGGAGTAAGTTTTAGCTTACTTACATCACAGATGAAACAAATATTTCGAAAATGTTGTATTAATTATACAAATCATGAATACTGCTCAATGTGGAATCAATCATGGTACCCCAAAACTGTGTTTCGTATCTGCTTTTGGGAGACTGCATGTTCATCACTGCTTTCGTAATCGAATATTGTCTCCTGTTTGGCTAACCTTTTACTTTTAAAATCCATTGGCAAATCATAACTGCTTTTTTCAATAAACTAACGATCGTCAGACATGTATTGCTCGAACCCAATTTGTGCACATTTCTTGTGCCAATCACAAAATTACTTAAATAGCCAAGGGATATAATCAAGTGGACTTGTACTGATTGCCATAATCTGCTTATAACATTTACACGTGATAATAACTGTTACCATAGAAGCAATGATATGATGAATTCTAAGTTGAGTAGTTTGTTCAAAACTGAATCGCGGAGAGTGTGTAATTCTTCTATTTCATTTTTCTAGTTTTAAAGTCATTCAACAACAACATCAAATTCGAATAGTACGGCCTTCACTGCCTCGATTCTGCTTTTCCAGCTTGTGCCTGGTAAAGGTTTAATAGTAAGCTTTAATTTGGCTTAGATTAGTTTCCAGCATTTGCTGGCTCTTGAAAACAGCAAATAAATTTTCTGAATACACCCGAAAAATGTTTTTGCTGTCGCTGAAGTGTTAGCTAAGTCCACCCATAGCATATTCCAGCTACGACAACCACAGGGTCTTAAAAATGTCCGGGGATTTACATTTAATTTTCGAGTATTAACTATTTAACTTTCCATTTTTCCTCCATTGTCGTACCCTGGCACCGACAGTTTTAAATACCTAATCCATTTTTCTGGCTCTTAAAGCAGTGCGTTAATAGGACATTCTCCAGTCGATTTGCTCCAGCCAGGAATCCGATAAACATTTCTTCAATTCGGCTACAGTCTCTAGTCCACTCAAGGAAAATCAAAAACATTTTGCCTCTTTTACCCTACACATTATTTCATCGGTAACCGTTTTCGACATCAGTATGATGAGTTCATTCTGAATATCGTGGCCTAGATAATGGTAAGTTGTTTGTCATTAATTCTTTTCATGTGTTTCCGTAATGTAGTATATTTAGATAACCATTTAAACAAATGATTGAAGTTACGAAAATTCCCACTGTTGTCGTCCATACTGAAGGATTTTCTGTGACTTCTAAATGGCATACAATGAGAGGCTAAGAAATTAGCGATATCAACTAATCAGTCAAAATGATTGTGCCAACGTTTTCGGGATTCATGAATACGCCTTCAGTTCTCTTAGTCTATTGTTTTTCTATCTTTATTGCTTTATCTAACGTCATCCATTGGAACATAAATGCCATATATGCTTTAGCATTCTCATGTCTACTTACATGATTTCACTCACAGTACTAGTTTCCTTGAGAAATGAAAATTAGATTAGTCCCTACGCTATTTTTCGAGTAAACTTCATCACCGATATTTAATTGCTGTGAAGGGTCGCTTTCAACAATATTACGACGCTAAGAATACGTTATGGGATACGATCTAACAAATTCATCTTTAACTTCATCTTTAATACCCATAATAACTGGTAGAGAACACAATTGCTCTTCATTAGTGTTAGTGTTCGACATTGAGGTTTGAGATTCTGGTTCTCTGCCTGTTTCCTGCATTTGTCGGTCTGGAATCATTTATAAATTGATCGGAGTATCGGTGATGACTGTTTCTGCTTCCGAAATCGAAGCAGTCGATTCAGATGATTCCCTAATATAAGACGCAGATTGTTTTAGAAATTTTACCATACCTGCACTTAAAACCTGATTCGATACAGCTTCTTCCATTTTCTTATTGCAGGATCATATTCCCGTTTTCTCCTGATATCTTTATCTATCTTGCAGCCTGGGCATGACATATTAAATATACGATATTGTATATGTAACCTGCAAACGATAAATGTTAGTTCCTTGCATAAATACCTGCAGTCCGCCAACGCAACTGTCAAGTGAGGTTTGGGTGAAGAGGAAAGAAGAGCTATGCAACTTTCCTCCCGCTATAGACTATGTTTACCGTATTTCCCACATTTTACGTCAATAAAATATTAGTATAACATTTTGCTGACTTCATGCCAGCTGTGTCATATTTTGTGAGCGTAGAACGTCGTGGAAATGAATTATCATAGTCTTTTACTATACATCCTTAAAAAAATAAACATGTAAAGGAAGAGACAGAATTCAGATCGGCACATTAAAGCCATCGAACAACTACGTTATAAAAACAATGCATTATAAAATGGAGTGTTTATACAAAATGCTGAAACACCTATATCTTTTCACTGTCACCCGATTACAAAAGAAATAGAAAAAGAAAAGCTCCGAGACTAACTCTAACGCTTTCTTTTGTCTGTCTGATTTACTTATCCTATTACAAATTTATTAATTATCAGCAATATTGTCACCTTTTTGTAAAAGTTAGGCAGCATGGTAGCGCACCAATGTATAAATTTGTGTGACGTATCAATTTTTTCGGAAATTTTCATTGTCTTTCTTTTGCGGTATACTGTATTTAACTTATAGTACGCTTAGTGTAAGGGAACGCAGTATTTGTTACTTACACCCTGTGGTATATGTGTCTAAATTATCTCTTACCTTATTGTCAGTAAATAAGTACGTACGCAATCCTATTCTTCCCTAAGAAAACAAGTTATGGGCATATAACTTATTCACTAATTGAGTTCAATGAACGACACTGATAAACAATTACTACCAATATCTTTATTATATACGGTCGTTCCGGCCGTGCGTCTGGCCGGCCGCGGTTGCCGAGCGGTCTGCGGCGTGCCAGTCACGGTCTGCATGGCCACTGCGGTCGGGGGTTCGAATCCCCCTCAGGCATGGATGTTTGTCTTTAGTATAAGCTAGTTCACAAGTAGTTTGTAAGTTTAGGGACTAATGACCCAGGGGACTGATAACCTAGCTGTTTAGTCCCCTCAAAACAACTAACAACAACTAATGACCCCGTAGTTAAGTCCCATACGCTCTACAAACATTTGAACATTTGAGCCGTGCGCCTGCACACCGACAGGCAGCAAACCGCTCGACATGAGGTTAAGCCACACTGCCGCGGGTCGGGCTATACGGGGCGCAGCAGACAGGATGCGACAACACACGCGGCGGCCGATGACAAACACGGAACCAACATAAACAGACCGAGCCGCCGTGTGCTCAGCAAGCCTCCAATGCGTCCTGCTAGAGAGCGTCCTGCAGGCAGAAGCCGCTATCAGAGCAGTCACGCGGAGCCACGCCTGTGGCTGCGATTGATCCCACCTCCCTATACAGAACCGGCCGACAGACACAGGCGACCACATCCAATCCCCCCAACTGTAGATATTGCCGGGCTGATCTCGGTTACTTCAGTTGGCTACCTGCTTCCCGTTACTTCCTCCCGTTCCTGCTATTGCGTCGAAGTAGGCCGCCGCCGCCGCCGCCGCCGCCCAGGCCCAGCTCCTGGTCCTCCTCCTCCGCCGCCGCCGCCGCCGCCGCCGCCCAGCAGTGCCTCCGCCGCCGCCGTCGTAGCAGCACCAATCTCCACGCCGCCGCCGCCGCCGCCGCTGCCGCCGGCCTGCCGGTCTCCGCTCGTCGCCCTGGACTGCGCCCCTGCAGCACGAGCTGCCCATGGCGTCCTCAACGTCCACCCCATCGACTTCTTCCTCCCTCTCCGCAGTTCCCACAATAACCCTGCCCCCTGTCCTTACATCACCCATCATTCTCACTACCACCCCCTCCCTCGCCTCAACAACCATCACCTGGAGACCCTCAAGCCTTCCCCAAACTACCCTCCCGCTCCATGTCATCCTCTCCGATTCACCATCCCATGAGGTCCCCCCTTCCCCTACGGTCTACCTCCCCCTCACCACCCCTTACAACGCACGAGTCAACCCCGCCCGTGTGACGCTCCGCCGAGCCACAGTGGCAGATATGCCATTGTCGCCCCCGCCTCTGTCTCACCTTCTACCCCACCATCTACCTCCCATCGAAATCCCACTCGATCCTGTTTCCCTCCCAGCCCCTCCTACCTATGCCTCCGTCACCGCCTCTGCTCCCGCATCTGTACCTGCCTCTACTGGCGCCATCCCCAAGCGTACCCAGAAACGGGGAAGTGCGGACCCTTCCCCCGCCTCCACCAAGTCCAAGAAAGCTCCCCCCCTCCCCCACCTCCTCCTCCTCCTCCTCTTGCCGACCCTATGGACACCGCCCCCATCCCCTCACGCCACCAACCTGACCTGTTCACGTATGTACTGTCACATCCTGATCCCCGATTTCTTGAACACAAAAACCTCTCCCTCCAAATCCGAAAGTATTTCCCCTCCGTCCCCATCTCCCAAATTATTCCCCGCTGAGACACTGTCCTCCTGAAATCCCCCAGCCCCACCCTCCACACCGACATCCTCACCTGCATCCCCAAGGTCCTTTTCGGCCCTCATGCCACCCTCACCCCCTATTATACAGCCTCCTCTGCCTGTCAAACACCTCCTCCCCGAGGGTCGGCTTGAGGCGAGGTCGTCACGTCGCGTGCACAACTTATTCTGCATCCCGCGGCGGATGCCGCCCTGCTTCGTCTTGAGGCCGCGATGGCGGCAGAAAGGGAGCAGTACCGAGCCGCCCTCGACGCCGCGATGCGACCAATTGCGGACCTCGAGCGGGAGTGCGCTGCTGATGATTGACCTGTTTTGTTAAAGGTTGTTTGGAGTGACGCACGAGTGGCATAATCAAGCTCAGTCTAAAGGGAACATGGGCCTATACTCTTTGCCTTGTGCATACGCCATTTGATGAGAATATACGAGATAAAACTACATGCACTCTTGATACCCTTAAAGAGAATGTTATAGGTTAGTAGTACCAGTTGCTTTCTAGCCACTGGGATTTATCGTCTTATGATCAGTAAAATCTTTCCTCGGTTCACGCATTTTAATGGTTATAGTTGAATATATTTCACGAGTAAGAGTAAACTGGAAAAGCCCTTGAAGGCGCAAGGCCGTGGGCGGTCGCTTCTGTCTTCCGTATTCAAAGTAAAATCTAACTTCGGCCCAGAAAGGGGTGATTTATGCTGCCACAAAAGTCTTCGGTCACTTACCAAATGGCATGAAAAGTCTGACATAGCCAACTGACATTTATGTTATGGCGTAAAGTCGGCGCCACACGCCAGACGCACGAGAACGATCGTGGAGAAGGCAGCGGACGACCGGCAGCCAATCACACGCCGGCGCCGCGCATCCTGAAGGGAGCAACGGAGTAGGGCGCCCTCTATAAGCTGCTGTATCTAGGCCGACATGCGTCTGGAAAAGCCCATCTGAACCCAGCTCCGAAATAGGCAGTCACGAGGACTATACTACAGCGCAGCTAGCATCGAGTAAGAAGACGCCGCCGCGAGAAGAGAACAGGCTGACATATCGGGTGATCAAAAAGGCAGTATAAATTTGAAAACTTTATAAATCACGGAATAATGTAGATAGAGAGGTGAAAATTGACACACATACTTGGAATGACATGGGATTTTATTAGAACCGAAAAAACGAAAACAATTCAAAAACTGTCCGACAGATGGCGCGTGATTCCGGTTTTGTAACTGCTACCGTGACGGGTGAGAGGTACGCCAATATGTTACAGAATCGCATCATCCCCAGCCTGGCTGATAAAAACTTGCTGGAACGTACGATTTTTAAGCAGGATGGCGCTCCACCCCATATTGCTAGAAGCGTGAAACATCTCTTACGCTCGTCGTTTGGTGATGATCGTGTGCTCAGCCGCCAGTTTCGTCATGCTTGGCCTCCCAGGTCCCGAGACCTCAGTCCGTGCGATTATTGGCTATTGGGTTACCTGAAGTCGCAAGTGTATCGTGATCCACCGACATCTCTAGGGATGCTGAAAGACAACATCCTACGCCAATACCTCGCCATAACTCCGAACATGCTGTACAGTGCTGTTCACAACATTATTCCTCGATTTCAGTTATTGTTGAGGAATGATGGTGAACGTATTGATCATTTCCTGTAAAGAACATCATCTTTGCTTTGTCTTAATTTGTTATGCTGATTATTGCTTTTCTGATCAGACATTTTTTGAACTTATTTGTTTTTCTAATAAAACCCCATGTCATTCCAAGCATGTGTGTCAATTTTTACCTCTCTATCTACATTATTCCGTGATTTATTAAGTCTTAAAATTTATACTGACTTTTTGATCACATGGTATGTCAAAAGATGAGTATATTGTATTCTTCAGTAAAGAAAACTTTTATTACTATTCAGTATAGCTGTTTTAGCTGTCCACGCATCCCACGCGTCCTGAAAGAACCTTTCCTGAGCGATAGGCCGGGAAGGACAAAACAATTTAAAAAGAAATGATTTTTTTTTTTTTTTTGCAACTCCATCTACTGAGTAAATATAAATTGATAATTTTACAAAAAGTAATTACAAAATAAAAGAATGCTTTTCTTAAAATATCATGTAAAGATAATTTTTTTAAAACTGACATGTTCCACATCATTATGAAATGTCGTATTCATGATCTAATGTAATCTAATTTAATCTGTACCTCCCAGTAGCACCATTTATTTGTATTTCTGTTTGAGGGGGTTCCATAAATTCTGCACTACTTTTATTAATTCTGTTGTGCGGAAAATAATGGCAATGTTCTAAAAAAATATATTTCTGATAAAAGCATTGTGATCCTAGTTGTACTTTGAGTGCTGAATTGAAAACTGTTCTTGATTTTTTTTGCTGTCAGTTTGAGTTATCGCAATTTTATTTCTCTTTTCACTTTCTGACATTGTGCAGCAGACGTGAGGTGTAATTGAATAAACAAATGCACGTCTTTATGATCTTAAAAGTTCATCACATTAATTGAGGGTAAGATGTAACATATAACACAGTAATCTTTGTGTATACACTTTGAAGCATTTATTTGACACGAGAAATTACAGAAAATTGGCAAAAAATGAGCTATATTGTAATGCAAATCACTTTTTTTCTCTTGTATTGTATTTCTTCTCTAGAATGATATTCCAGCAATAATTAGCTAACATAGAAGGTACCCACTTCCCTTCATGGCGCCTTTCTATGGTAGAAATGGCTTTGTGGAATCTTTCGCCATATTCATCTGATACGTCACTACAACACTCTGTGAAGTAGTCCAGATGAGATTCCATCATATGTACCTTCAAAGACATATCGTACCCGAGATCGTGATATGCTTTGATCATGTCCTTCATCATTGCTTTGTAGTTAGTAGCTCTTCTTCCGAGGAAATTTTCCCACACCATCGTGGAACATTCCTATGCTGTCTCTTGTTTGTCAGTTACACATACTTTAAAATTTACATTTTTGCAGCTCCCTTATTTGTGGGCCACAAATACACCTTACTTTATTTGTGCTTCTGAAAGCCGGGAGAATTTGGTAGCTAGATAAGCAAACCCACTGCCTGTTGGATCCATGCCCTTTACGAATTGTTATATCAGGCCAAGCGTTGGAATAGTATATATTCTGGAGCTACCAGACTTTAACGTTGTACATTCTTCTCGCCAACTTTCCATCTCCGCCTAGGCCATTTCTTTTCCACGTAGTGAGAATTTCGGTCTCGACTATCACACTCGCAAAGAAAACAGGCGTACTTCGTGTAGCCTTGTTGCATTCCCAGTAACATAGCAATTACCTTGAAATCTGCTTATATTTTCCATTTGTGTTCAGTGTATTTTAATGCATTTAGCATCCTTGGTACGAATTCGTAATTATCTTTGGTCAAGCTGCTGGAAAAGAGGGTATTTTATTCCCGTTATGGAACAAAACACCCTTCAGCTTGTTTTCGATGTATCTATGGAAAGTCACCACTCCTGTGAAATACAGGTTAAGTTCAGCAATTTCATTAGGCCATGTCAGTGCTTCGTCAGTTGCAAAATAAGAAATAAAGGCATGTTCTCTGTCCCTGAACACACTGATTATCGTACTTTGGTGGAGTAGATTATACTCTTGTAATCTTGAACCAAGCAGCTGCGTCACTTGTTTACTTAGTCCCAGATCACGTACTAAATCATTTAAATCTGCCTGTGTTAGCAAATGTGGCTATGACTCACTTTTGCAGTGATATAAAGGATCAACATCTATGATTTCTTCAGTACTACTCATTTCATCGTCACTCTGAATTTGACCCGAGCTCTTGAAGGTACTCGAAGGTTGTCAGAATGGTGCTATATATATATATATATATATATATATATATATATATATATATATTCTATGGGACTTAACTACGGGGTCATCAGTCCCTAAACTTACAAACTACCTAAGACTAAGGACGGCACAAATATCCATGCCCGAGGGGGGATCCGAACCCCCGACCGTAGTGGCCGTGCAGACCGTGACTGAAGCGCCTCAGTCCCATCGGCCACCGCGGCCGGCCAGAATGCTGCACTGGCATTCTCGCTGAAGGAAGATCTGGATAAATAATGTTCCTCTTCGATTTTATTTATTTATTTATTGTAAAACCCTGAATTTTTGTTAGTCAGAAATAACAATCAGTAACATCGTCCTTGAGCTCTTTCCACACCACGGGCACAGCAAACAACTCCATATTCTCTTTACCTTTCTTCCACTGAATTATGTTGCAGTATCATGTAGCACAACAGGAATGTGGTGACCATTCTTTATCATCGTCTTCTACCTCTAGTCCAAATTAATATTTGTATGCTTTCTTTATGACTGCTGAAATTTTATTCCTATATCTATATATATGTTTGTCTTCTATATCTGAATTCCAACCTTGACTTTCCACTGTTAACGTGTTTCTTTGTACAGTGACGAGCACTATGTTACATAATATTGACGTTATTCCATCGAATTTTCCATTGTTCAACATTGTATACAAGAGTCTAGAAACTTCTTTTGACATCAAAGAGAGACTTTTGCATAATAGTTTGAGTGTAAACAATGTTATTATCTCTGCTAACACCCTCTTCTTGACACTGTCAAAAGTTGTAATGTTTAGCACAGGCTTCTGGATTATTATTACCAATTATCGTTACCAATTTAATTTTAAAACATTGCTGGATTATCACCACATTTATTCATCAGCATTGTGGTTAACAAGTCACAGTTTTTAATTTGAGATCTTAGTAATATTGATGTCTTCATAGGACACTAAATAAAAGCAGTGTAGTACCACACCTACACTATATTTTTGATTGTTGCTGTGTACTTCATCATTCAGGAACTGAACAAAGCATTGTATTAACACAAACCGAAAGAAAATATCAGTCACATTGTTAGGTGGGAGACTTATTGGGTTGTTCGTCATTTATTGAACTGCATGCGCCACTTTATAAGATTAGTAAGATTATCGCTCACAGTGTGTGCAGTGGGTGAACATGGGCATAATAAATTATTGTTTTGTATTTATTTTTATGGTGTAGTTGGCGTAAATGATTATATGAAACCTAGGCTACATAGTTAGTTGCCTACCTCGTGAAAAAGTACATTGAAGCCATCAGACAAAGTGTCATAATAAGTGGTTTATGTCCTCCATAATTTGGAGAAAATACTCTGCGAGTTCAGCAGTGCTGAAGCAGGGATTCTGACTGATCATTTCATCCACTTTTTCAAATTCATTATTCATAATATAGTTAGCCAATTCATTCTTCTTCTTGGATATTAGTGCATCCAAACCAGTAGACATGGCACCTACAACACTTCTCATGCATAGAAATCTCATGATGTATTGCTCAGGGTGTCCAGCGATAAGTAATTTTCAAATTCATGCTTTTTTTCCAGGTTTTCCAAGGAATAGTCATTTTTTTCTAGATTCACCATTTATTAATGTGACATAAAAAGTACAAAGTACAAACAGTTATTATACTTTAAGAATTTTTCTACATACCTTCAACTGCTTACAAATCAAAAGTGCTGAATATATGAGTGCATTTGATGAAGGAAAGTATTTTTTATGCACGAAGAACACGTGAGAGATCCAAAATGTACACAAAAATCCACAATTAACGTTCCTTAATACATAATTATCAGTATCATCGTATACCCGTTAAAAATTCAAACCAAAAATTAATGTATAATACTTTTTATAGCACAGTCGGTAGAGCGCTTGCCCGCGAAAGACAAAGGTCCCAGGTTCGAGTCCCGGTTCCAGCACACAATTTTAATCTGCCAGGAGGTTTCATATCAGCGCACGCTCCGCTGCAGAGTGAGGTTTCATTCTGGAAACATCCCTTGGGTTGTGGCTGAGCCATGTCTCCACCGTATCCTTTCTTCCAGGAGTGCTAGTCTTGCGTGTTTGCAGGAGAGCTTCTGTGAAGTTTGGAAGGTGGGAGACGTACTGGCGGAAGTAAAATTGTGAGGCGGCATTGTGAGTCGTGTAGGGATAGCACAGTTGGTAGTGCGCTTGCCCGTGTAAGGCAAGGGTCCCAGGTTCGAGTCCCGGTTCCGGCACACAATTTTAATCTGCCAGGAAGTTTCAATACTTTTTTTTTTTTTTTTAATTAAAAAAAAGTACAGATATGCGCGTCAGCAGCTTAGAAATTATACTCATGTTCGGGGCTGACCTTAGGCAGGTGCAACATATGCGCTGCACAGGGCGGCAAAATTTTGCCAACAAAAAGAATTTTTTAAAATTATTTTAATGTAATTTGAAATCATCATTATTAAGAGTTTGGATTACAGCAATAAATTTTAAAATTCAGGTTGTTGTGTAAATAGCAGTGGTTCATCTAGAAGGTGTTGTTTATTTTATTTTTGAGAAATCAATTTGAATCCCAGATGCTGGGGAAGTGGGTATAAAATAAATTACTGCACAGGGCCACCCCCATGAACCACAGACATTGCCGAGGTGGGGTGGCTTGCGTGCCTCAACGATGCAGATAGCCGTACCGTAGGTGCAACCACAGCGGAGGGGTATCTGTGGAGAGGCCAGACAAACGTGTGGTTCCTGAAGAGGGGCAGCAGCCTTTTCAGTAGTTACAGGGGCAACAGTCTGGATGATTGACTGAGCTGGCCTTGTAATATCAGCTAGTGTGGCTTTGCCACACAGCTACTGCGGACGGCTGAAAGCAAGGGGAAACTACAGCCGTTACTTTTCCCGAGGACATGCAGCTCTACTGTATGAACATATGATGATGGCATCCTCTCGGGTAAAATATTCCGGAGGTAAAATAGTCCCCCATTCGGATCTCCGGGCGGGGACTACTCAGGAGGATGTGATCATCAGGAAAGACAATAGTGGCATTCTACGGGTCGGAGCGTGGAATGTTAGATCCCTTAATCGAGTAGGAAAATTAGAAAATTTAAAAAGGGAAATGGATAGGTTGAAGTTAGATATAGTGGGAATTAGTGAAGTTCGGTGGCAGGATGAACAGGATTTCTGGTCAGGTGAGTACAGGATTATAAATACAAAATCAGTTGGGGGCATCACAGGAGTAGGACTGATAATGAATAAGAAAATAGGAATGCGGGTAAACTACTATGAGCAGCACAGTGATCGCATTATCATTGTCAAGATAGATACGCGACCAACACCGACAACAGTAGTACAGGTTTATATGCCAACTAGCTCTGCCGATGATGAGGAAATCGAAGAAATATATGAGGAGCTAAAGGAAATTATTCAGACAGTTAAGGGAGAGGAAAACTTAATTGTCATGGGAGACTGGAATTCGGTAGTAGGAAAAGGAAGAGAAGGAAAAATAGTAGGTGAATATGGATTGGGAAGAAGGAATGAAAGAGGAAATCGCCTGGTAGAATTTTGCACGGAACATGATTTAATCGTAACTAACACGTGGTTTAAGAATCACAAAAGAAGGTTGTATACGTGGAAGAGACCAGGAGACACCGGAAGGTATCAGATAGATTTTATAATGGTAAGACATAGGTACCGGAACCAGGTTATAAACTGCAGGACATACCCAGGGGCAGATATAGACTCTGACCATAACTTGTTAGTCATGAACTGTAGGCTGAAGCTGAAAAAACTGCAGAAAAGTAGGAAAATAAGGAGATGGGACTTAGATAGATTGAAGGAAAGTGAAGTTCTGGAGAATTTCAGAGGGAGATTTAGGCAAAAATTGACAGAAACAGGGGGAAATAAAACAGTAGAAGAGGAATGGGTAGCATTGAGAGACGAAATTGTGAAGGCAGCGGAGGACAAAATAGGTAGAAAGGCAAGACCTACGAAAAATCCATGGATATCGCAGGAAATACTACAGTTAATTGATGAAAGGAGAAAATATAAAAATGCAGTAAATGAAACAGGCAAAATGGAGTACAGACGACTAAAAAATGAGATTGACAGGAAGTGCAAAATGGCTAAGCAGGAGTGGCTAGAAGCCAAATGTAAATCTGTAGAAGAATGCATAAGAAGGGGAAAAATAGATACTGCCTACAGGAAAATAAAAGAGACATTTGGGGACAAGAAAGGCACCTCTACGAATATCAAGAACTCAGATGGGAAACCAGTTCTCAGCAAAGAAGGGAAAGCTGAAAGGTGGAAGGAGTACATAGAGCAGCTCTACAAAGGAAATGAACTTCGAGACGATGTTGTAGGAAGGGAAGAGGAAGTCGATCAAGATGAAATAGGAGATACTATATTGAGAGATGAATTTGACAGAGCCTTGAAAGACCTAGGTCGGAACAAGGCCCCAGGAGTAGATGACATACCCTCAGAGCTACTAAAGTCTCTGGGAGAGCCAGCCATGACAAGACTATTTGAACTGGTGTGTAGGATGTTCGAGACAGGCGAAATGCCCTCAGACTTTAAGAAAAATGTAATAATCCCCATTCCAAAGAAATCAGGCGCAGACAGGTGTGAAAATTACAGAACCATCAGTTTGATAAGTCATGGTTGCAAAATTTTAACACGAATTATCTACAGGAGAATGGAAAAGCTGGTAGAAGCTGACCTCGGGGAAGATCAGTTTGGATTCAGGAGGAACATAGGAACTCGGGAGGCAATACTCACTTTACGTCTTATCTTAGAAGATAGATTAAGAAAAGGCAAACCTACATTTTTAGCTTTTGTAGATTTGGAGAAAGCATTTGACAATGTTGACTGGAATACACTCTTTCAAATTCTGAAGTCAGCAGGGGTAAAATACAGGGAAAGGAGAGTTATTTACAACTTGTACAAAAGCCAGACCGCAGTTATTAGACTCGAAGGGCATGAAAGGGAAGCATCAGTTGGGAAGGGAGTAAGACAGGGTTGTAGCCTTTCTCCAATGTTATTCAATTTGTACATCGAGCAGGCGGTGAAGGAAAGTAAGGAAAAATTTGGAATAGGGATTAAAGTTCAGGGGGAAGAAATAAAAACATTGCGTTTTGCTGATGACATTGTAATTCTGTCAGAGACAGCGAAGGACCTGGAAGAGCAGTTGAATGGAATGGACAGGGTGTTGAAGAGAGCGTATAAAATGAACATTAACAAGAGCAAAACAAAAATAATGGAATGCGGTCTTAGAAAGTCGGGCGATGCTGAAGGAATTAGATTAGGTAACGAAACAATGAAGGTGGTAGATGAGTTTTGTTACTTGGGTAGTAAAATAACATGCGATGGTCGCAGTACAGAGGATATAAAATGCAGAATGGCAATGGGAAGAAAAGCATTTTTGAAAAAGAGAAATTTGCTAACTTCGAATATTACTTTAAGGGTAAGGAAGTCTTTTCTGAAGGCATTTGTGTGGAGTGTTGCCTTGTACGGGAGTGAAACATGGACGATAAGCAGTGTGGACAGGAAGAGAATAGAGGCTTTTGAAATGTGGTGCTACAGAAGAATGCTGAAGATTAGGTGGGTAGATCGCATAACTAATGAAGAGGTACTGAATAGAATTGGTGAGAAAAGGAATTTTTGGCATACCCTGACTAAAAGAAGGGATCGCTTGGTAGGACACATTCTTAGACATCGGGGAATCGTAAATTTAGCATTGGAGGGAAGTGTGTGGGGTAAAAATCGCAGAGGGAGACCGAGAGACGCGTATAGTAAGCAGATTCAAGTGGATGTGGGTTGCCGTTCTTATGCGGAGATGAAAAAGCTTGCTCAGGATAGAGTAGGGTGGAGAGCTGCATCAAACCAGTCTCCGGACTGAAGACCATAACAACAACATCTGTCAAAGTTGAACTTCCCACAGAAGTATCAGAAGTTGTCTGGCTTCTATCGACATCCACGACAACGTGGCACTTCTGGAAACTTAAAAATACCTCTTCAGATACACCTGTACTACATCAATAGTAGGGAACTTCAGCACCAGGCTCAGTCAGTTTAAACACAGGAACTTAAATTGAACCGTGCTAAGAAATGTGAAAGAGGCCGTTACTTGTCAGCCAAAACACCCACTCGTTAGGATTGACTCAAATTACGGCTAAAACCACTGTAGTAAACTCGATGCACCTGCCTCTGGAAGGCGTGAAGCTTTACTGCTGAGGCAGAGACTGGCTGTTGCCGTTCGAGTTGATGAGCTATTTCAGGTGGTTTTAAAGGCATAGCTGTGGCGGGGGATAACCGAATGAGGCGTGATTCTTCTCACCTGCTGTTGAACAAGAAATTATCACTACTGGATGCGGCAACATACCCGTATCTCTCTATAACGTCCCTTTGTTTGCCATGAATTGTGAATATACATATATATGTATACATTTTACATAAAAATTATCCCTCACAACGATATTTCGCTTAGATATTTGTATTTTCCATGGTAAACTGGTCTAGAAGCACACACTTTAATATCAGATATCAAACCCATGTCGAACAGTGTAATTTGTTTACAACTCGCACAACATTCACATTCATCACTTGGAACGATAAGAACACAGAACGTCTATGTTTTGTTGATTATAATCCAAGTAGAATACCACGTCAAGGAGTTTATATAACACATACTCGAACAGAAATCACTTACCACATGATTCCCACCCAAGTGGCAATGAATATTTAGGCTTGAAACGGTCGCGTCGCCCACAACGAGTTATAACTTCAACTTCAGCCGGAGGTAAAGGCGATGGCGGTGGATTGTTGGTTTTGTCCGGTAAAGTCAGTAGTGATGGAGTGTTGTTTTTTTCCGGGAGGCCTACGGGCGGCATCTTGGTATTAATTGAGGTGAAGGCTGGTTTGAGTCTGTCAGTGGCGTCTGTGACAGCCGAACCGTTGATAGTGGCATCAAACGTTTTGTTTCGGGGTTTCAGCGCAGTGTAAGGACCATCATATGGGTGTTAAAGTGGTTTGAGATGGGCATTATGTCTAACAAAAACTTGCTCACATTACTTTAAATCAATGAATATGAACGATCGCAGCTTCGTGCGCTCTTTTGACACTGCGCAGCAGGAGGAAACTTGTCGATCTGTGAACGAATACGTAGTAGAAAGTTTGAGGCTTCATTAACATCATTCGGACAGCCGGGGTGTCTGCCCAAACACTAACTCACCAGCTGCTGCGTTAAAATCTGCTTTGAAGGAAGTGCTGTGGCACAGATAAACAATGGCTAGGCTCTCCGGCAAGTGCTCTATTGCAAGGCAACTGAGAGAAGCCTTCAACTGCCGAGGAAGGTCGTGGCTACAGATGTTGCCGTCATACCCTTAAGAGGATAGGCTTTAGGCAAGCGACAAAAGGAGTCAATCGCTGTCAAGCAATATTGGTAACCTTCTGACTAAGAAATGGGACCAACAACGTCAATATGAACATGATCAAAGCATTTGTCCGGTGGAATAAAAGTACCAGTCTGCGATGTTACTTGCGGAGTTACATTGTTGCACTGATAAACATAGCACTGGCGAACAAGTATCCCACAATGTTTCTCAATGTTTGGCCAAGTCATACTTTCTTCACCACTCATACCGTTACCCTCACTCGTGGATGAGAGAGGCTGTGAAGAGGTGAAATCGCTTGCTTGTGAAAATCCGCCGTAACAAACGGTCGCGCTTGTGTCATTGACATGTCACAGTAGAGCACTTTTTGAGTTTGGTATTCGAATGCGTCGGAATTGAAATTCTGAGGACGCTTCAGGGTACATCTTCAGCTCGCTGTCTCCATCCCGAGCGTTAGCAATTGCTTCAGTCAGTTTCCTTCGTGATGGTGTCAATGCGAGACAATGAATCTGTTGGTTTGTTTTGTGCTATATCTCGCCTCAGGAGATAGTAACTGAAAGACACTGTCTGGTAGGGAAATTGAGTTAATTGACAAGACAAACTAATTGTGGTGTCGCACAAGTATGAAGTGCGCGCCACGTACTTACGCCGCGCGCCGCCATGCACGCACGGCGCGGCGTTCTTACGACGTCAGCCACGAGCGCCCTCTGCTGCAACTCCGCTCGTGGCCACGACTGCTGCATCGGTCACTTGGGACTGAGATAGGAACCAGTTAACACTTCGGAATCAGATAGGCACCAGTTAAGACTTGGCTATCGGATAGGCACTAGGAATCATCAGTAGGCAGGCCTCTATATAAACTATGTATCAGAATTCTGCAGTCAAGAACTATGTAAAAGTTAAGTATTACTAAGTCTCTATGAAATATATATCTCGTTCTAATTTACTCTAGTGTTTCTAGTTTCTGCTGTCCCACTGGCTGGTCACCTCCGTACCTGCACACGCGTGCATCCTTTATTCCTGTGTCGGTCTCTTTCTACTCGGCCACCGACACCTACGACATCCGGCGGACGAGACACAAAAGCGGCGACGAGGCCGGGACACAAAAGTGGCGACGAGGATGGGATACAAAACTAATCACCTTCTGGAAACAAAACAAAGTAACAAACTTCTGAAACTAAGGCAAAAACAACAAACATCAACTAAAAGTTTTCTTCCTTACCAATTAGATAAAAGCCAGGGAGATAACGACAGCCTTGAGAGAACGGCCAGGGAGACGGATCCGGACGACGTATTCCGTTGCGGAAAGTCCTGGAGGCACGGCGTCGCAGGCAGGGACTCTTCCCTGGAGGCGTCGATCGCGATCCCTTAGCTATGGTTCTCGTAGGCGGTCGGCGGATAACTGTCGTCGTGTTTCACCGCGCCCCCCTAAATAGTCGGCGCGCAGTGATACGTGGCAGTCTCGGGCTGGCTCACGTGACTGTGCGGAGAAAATAGTTCCGATTTACTGCGCTCTCTGTCGGTGCTCGTCGCGTCCTCTGGTAACTCCGGAATCGCCCCTGTGGAACGCCTCACTGGTATGCATCCTTTCGCTTGTACCCTGCGTTGCGGGTTGTCCGCTCGTCAAGTGAACCACCGGTAAATGACATTTTGTTCACCATCAACTTGTTGAATGCCCATGGTAAATTGAACAACGAAGTTCAGATGTCTTAATTGGCGTGGTGATGCGTTTTCTCGCTTCTAACGGTAAGCGAACACAAGTGGCGTGTGGGCTGTGAGAAGCGTAAAATGGCTACAATCGAGCATGTGCCTAAACTTCCTGATGCAGGCGTATGCTAACAAAACTCACGATCAAATGTTGTCCAATTTACTTGCGAAGGCGACAGGTGCTGTCAACAATCCTAATTTACGACGCAATTCTCGTACCGTAGTGCGTTGGGGAAGTCGAACAATAGCTTATACTTTGTCTTCAGGTGGCAGGATTTCATGAACATTGCTGAGGTACCTTAAGAATTTCACCTGCGACTTTACGAAGACATATTTTCGTGGGTTGATTACCATACCATAGTCTGGTAGTCTAATAGCTGTTGCAAATCCACTAAAAGCTCAGCTTCAGTCGACAATATTACCAGTTAGTCATTAATGTAGACGTGACGGTGATCTATGTCTCTAGTTACCCCATCCATAAAACGTTGCAAAGTCTGGGCGGCATTGCAGAGTCCGAAGGGCATTCTCAGATATTCGTTAACTCCGAATGGAGTACAAACGGCTATCTTTATTATATCTTCCAATGCCGCTGGTATTTGGTGAAAAGCATGGACAAGATCTGTCGTGGAGGAGACAGTTTTACCGTGAATGTGATTTTCAAAGTCTTCGGTATCATTATGATTTAGTAGACTGTCTAGTAGCAAGTCCATGTGTTTGCTCGTTAAGTCCCACAAGTGACCGAAATATTGCTAGGTATCACATCGGTTTCCAATGTTAAAGTTTCACGAATGCACCACCGAAGTCCAACTCTGTAATTTAGCTGAAAAATTACAAGTCCCATTCGACTGTATCGTCGCCCATTAAAATCACGCCCTCTTTCTTTGAATGGCCAAAACTGGCTGTCACACCAACGAAATTGGCCGCCATTAAATACCTTCGCCAACAAGACTCTCAAATCAAATCAAGGTTGTTTCTAGAAAAAACACTTAACACTTGATATGAATAAGATAAATATATGTTATATCTTATTTAAACAGAAATCTTCCGCTGAATGTGGATTGTAATCAGTATTTTTTGTACATGATCTAGTTTTGGTGTTACTAGAAAAATACGAAATTTTCAAATACGTTTTACATAATTTAAATTGACTTCAATACCTGGACCGTTTATATTATTATTGCCTTATGTATTTACTGACGTCAAATTTATGGTACTACCACTGAATCTCTAATTATTATACTTTATTCGATTCAAATTCAGCTTTTTATGCATAAACACCACATTTCGGCCCCTTATTTAAATATCCTGGATTTGAAAAACATTTTATATACGTAGCTTAAAGCTATTCACTGAGATCTTTCATTTGATACTTCATTTGTAAAAATTGCTCAAGGTGTTACCAAAATATACATTTTATGATGATGTTAGTTTATTACAATATTTAATTTATTGTAGTTAAAGAACTACTGATGTGATTGGAAGTGCATTCATATGGACTCAACCGGCTAGCCTTTAGCTTCAAAATGAGCGAGCCTACATACTTTTTCGTGCCATATAGGGATCCCTTTTTATTAATATTATATGGTTTATACAATTTTGCTTCACTCTCTAAAGCGTCCGTCGGCCATCATAATACACGCTAACGACCAGAATTTCTGATCACGTGACTTACACCAAAGCGGCAGCAAACATCTAAGGCGCCACGATGTGTAGTATACTTTGTATGTAATCATGTCAACACACACGTCGGACGCGCGACCCCCATTTTCTGCAGAATTGTGATATTCACATCTCGCCCCAAAGATTGTCCTCTCAGAATCTCCAGTAGTTGTGCGTTATCAGTCACTGAGTCAGTAAGTTCGTCAAGAAGAGATTCATCCAACCCAACCTTTCCTAAAATTTGAGTTGAATCAGAACGATTTCAGTAGGATCACGATTTTATTTAAACTAAATAAGTCGAATTCTAAATTAGTGATCTGCTTCTGTTGCAAGAGAGACTGCTTAGTCATATCAATTATTTATCATGGTATGAAATCAGAATTCATTGTTTCTACGGTCATTTTTTGGTGTTTTTAATGCATTCATAGCTACGTTTGATGATAAACGACAGGTTTCTGGCTCTCTATTAGGGTGTTTATTTGTTTTAGTCTTCTGGTAATGCATCTACACTTCACTCCTCTCACTGCCCATCTCCTCCATATAAACGATGTAATGCACACTAACATTTCGTAAATTATCTATTTCTTTCACATTTCGTTCAGTCCATGTCCTCCTTCCTCTGCCTTTGTTTACGTACCTCTCCCTCCTACGTACCGATTTCCAATTGCCCTCTCTGTTTTCATCAGTTCCTGTCACCGCACCATCGCCTTCTCCAAAATCTGTCCGACAGTCTTGACTCCCCCTGCCTGTCTTGACCTGTAACTTCCCAACCTTCTCCACGTCAATCGTCAACTCTTCCTCCTCCTCCTCTCTCTGAACATTTCCTCCTACCCCTTATGTATGCGAAATTGCAAATATATGACCACTTTCGTGGTGTTCGATCAAACACTGTCGAAAGTTATTACCCCGTGCCACGCACCGTTCATCTTCTTAAACATTTCCAATAGTGTAATGGTAATTTGCCAGTGCTTTCTTCCTTTCGCAGTTTGTCAGAATTTTCCAACTTCCAATCGTAATTGTCAGAATTTTTTCCTTAAAACTATCCCAGGACTATAATGAACGAAATATAGAAAAAAATGTATATACGTAGCTCGGTAGCTCGAATAGTGAATTACGGCCTTGAAATTATACAAGAATCGCAACAGAAAAATTCTTTACTTCTTTCGGAATTTTTCAGTTTTATAAGAAAATTTTCTTCCATACAGACCTTGTAATAAGAATTAGGAACATAACAAAATAAACCTAGCAAATTCTGTCAATCCGTTCTCAGGTAATAATGCTTGATAGATGCGGGAATTGATTTTTGTTTATATACATATAATGCACATAATTTGGAACTCACCGTGAAGACGATTGCTGATCGCAGACAAGCACATAGAAATACAGGTATACGCACAAAACTTAGCTTTTTGACAACAGCCATGAGTCACAAGTCGGAGCGCGACAGCTGTTCATTGTTTATGCACTGTGTATCACAAATAAAACAGCTGTAAACAGACTCGATATTGATCACACTTGCCGGCTCTATATTTCAAAATAAGGCTTTTAAAGGGTATTACAAATACGAGAAGATTATCAAGTACGTCGAAAAATTCTAACAATAAATTGCAATGGTGAAGGTTCGAATCTGGAGCCACGGTTTGACAGTCCAAGTCATTTGCGGACGTGGGTTGGTTTCGTTCTATGTTGGACGTTTTGTCGTTGACTCTGTTGACCACCGATGGATCTCGGAAAATCGCTCCGGTTTAGATTGTTAAATGTTATCAGCCGTTCAATATTTTTAGATGTAATTGGCATTATGAATATGGAAATTACAGTTAAAAGTTTAGTTTTATGTACAACAATAAATTACATAAGCAGTGGAAATGCATGTTTCTTGTCCATTTATTAATACATACACAGAATTACTGGAACTATTGTTTAAGAATATATAAATGCTTAAAAACACTCATACTAATCATTAAATTTACATATTAATTACTTGCTTAAAAACAATGTTAATGTTATCACCAATATTTAAATATTAATTACAGGTCCTAAATCTTGGAACTATTGGTTACATGTATATATGCCTATAAACAGTACTATAGCTATTAAAATATTTATAAGCTAAATACTTCAGTTTGAAATTTCTTATTACTGTTGGAAGCAGTGTTATCCTTATTTACATACATATATGTGCAAAAGACTATTACAAATAATTTTACTGTTAGGTACAGTTATTCAAACCACAGATCTTGGGAATCGTTTTCCATGGCTTCTTCAATTGTGTAAAATTCACGCTCTTTTAGCAAAGTTTCTACAATTTTTTAAAACTTCTGCATTGGAGTGAAGTTGACAGTTTTTGGCAGTTTGTTGAAGAATGTTAGGTTCATGTGTTTATGGGTACTGCGTGAAAGAGAAAGTCTGGACTATGGGAAAATCTGTGTGAATGAACAATATTTCTTAGCGTAAATTTATTTAAATTTTCTTTATCAGGGATTAGAAAATTGTATATGTGAAAGCTGGGGACTGTCATTATATTAATTAATATGAATTTAATGGACTGATGACCCCATATTAAAAAAATGAATTTATTTCTCCGAGTGTCTCTCCCGGGAGGGGGAGGGGGGTTGGACATAGAATACACCTAATGGCTTTCTTCTGCCACTAAAAATTCTAAGCTGCCCCTGGAGGATTTCCCCATAATAGTACTACATGCTGGAGCAAAGTAGGAGGTTGCTACTGACATTTTGCCTTAATTTATGTAGCAAAAATAATATTCTTGTTAATTTGCTACTTAAATAAGATATGTGTTCATCCTGTGACTATCTTTTATCAATCACAAGTCCAAGTAGTTTGACATTTTTATTTTCAGATTTTGTTGCTCTAAGACTGAAATAAATTTCTCCTGCTTTTGTTTTGTTAATGGACAGTTGGCTGGCTAGACACCAGAGATTTGTCATTGTAGTATTGAAAATTACAGAAGTTTTCACCTGCTGCCGCGGCGGATTAGCCATGCGCTCTGGGAAGCCGTGCTGCGATGCGCTCAGCCATTCACCGTCGTGGGTCCGAGTCCATTCTCGGGCATGAGTGTCTGCGTTGTCCTTAGTTTAGTTTAACTTAGTTTACGTCGTTTCTAAGGTACGGACTAATAATCCAGCAATTGAGTCCGATAGATTTACAAACATTTGAACATTTTCTAAAGAAATGATTTTCCTTTTATGCTATAGTGAGCTAATTTCATTAATATGTTCTTGTGTGACACCGAATCTCTATTCTCAGGTCTGTTAGTGTAGCACGTGCAGATTGTCTCTTTTCAAGACAATCATGGACAATATCTAACAGATTTCCTATTGCTTACAAGTACCCAGGCCACAGCATGAAAACACAAAAACGTTGATTACTCCAACATCATTAACTTTTGACCCCATAAATATTAGTAAATAATGCTCACCTTCGGACCGTCTTTCGATGTATAGTATTGAAAACACATTTTCCATCATCAAATTTGACCTTATTTTTAAAAAAATGTACCGTTTTGCAATAAGCTAAAACATGTGTCTCTCGGTCAATACAGAACGACCATGAAAAATTCGATCGAAATTAGTGAGCCAAATGTCTCTTATTGTTAGCCGATCGAGTACATGACGCGGTAGCAGTAGCACAGCGTGCAACTTCAACAGCCCGCCGACATGCGCAACAGCCCAGCGAAGCAGCAGACACGTTATTTTTAGGTCTTTGCAGACACCGACTTTCATCTCTTAGTTCATAGCTTGGCCGTCCAGGTAGCACAACTAAACACGCAGCTCGACCGCTTTGCTCACCCTCCGACAGATGGCAGCAGGTGTTATAGCCCTAGCGACTACCGCTACCGCCGACGAGGAAACGATACTAGGCGTTTAGGCAGAGCTCTATGCGAAATGATAATAACCACAAGCATTGCAGGATATCGAGAACCAATAGAACTGCATTAATGCTGGAATCGCTGCCTCGATGTGGCAGTCTGGACGCAATCTGGCGCTTTTTTATTAATATAATGCAAGTATATTCTGCAACATTCGATATTGTTTACATTTCCGTCTGAATACTGAACGAAGGATGAAATAAAAACTCTGACTTGTCCCAAATATTTTGCTGTTCGTTTTACAGTATGTTTTTATTTCTGAGTATAAGAGCATGTATAAAAGTAAGCTTAAATAGCTGCGATGAAACGTATGGAAGTAATATTCATATTCTTCCTCATCACAAATGATTATCTTCTCTTTCTAAATATGAGACGATTTCCGAGTGTGTGGTCAGGATGGAGAATAGGAATTTTAATGCCGCTCTCGGAGTAATTTACGCTCTCCATAGTTCCCTACTTGACCAGATTTATTTTATTTACTTTCGAGGTCTATGGATCCTTGACAGCGGTGTAATGCTAGGATGTAGAATGTGTCAGATTATTGCAATAATAATCATATGTAAATGGGCAAAAATGTTACTATCTAAATTGTTTGTAAACAAATACTTGAAAAGGATTAACTTTTATTTATGGCAGCAGAGACTTAGTGTGCCAATGTTGGCAACGAAATGTTTGCCACAGGAGGATAATGAATTTACAAACCGAGTAAAGCTACATACAAGAACCTGTCAATCATAGAGCAGGAACAGCAATAATTATTTATTTCACGTCAAACACAAAAGATTATTCCAACACTTGAAACTCCGCATAGGCGGAGGGACATAACCTTGACATTTTCGGGTAGTGTATCGCCTTATAAGGCAAGGATGAAAGCACTGGCGGCAACCCTTTTATCTCACGGTACCCTATAAATGCGCCGGACGAAGTGAACACCTCGTCGCTGAAAGTTGGCATGCAACTCTTCGTCGCACTGTGACAGGAGATTTCGGTGGTAAATTATCCCTTGACCATGTTTAACGTCTTCTGGGGTGTGATACCTGCGGGTACATCACGCAGCTTGTCACAAGCAAGTAGTGCCTTCGACTAGGCAGAGGATGGCGTTCGTATCAAAACAGACGTGCTTTTCATCTTGGAGAATGACGCCACCTCGCCAAACTTGTTTTAGAGGTTCTAAACGAAGAACTCTTGCTTGGTTGACAAGAAAGATACCCCATGGACCGTGTTGACCCAAGATATTGGGACTAGTAGGGCTCATATCGGTTGAGGGCCCTACTTTCATCCTGTGGTATCGCTAGGGAGGTTCATATGTCATGGCGTTGAACTTTTTCTTGCCGCGCTCAGAGACGCCTAGCGAATACCGGCATAGCCTGTTGACTGCAGGACATCGGCCCCAATGCCACCCACTCTGACCACGTGCTCTCCTCATGGGCGACACAGCGAAGGTCACATATCACTATGGCCATTGCCGGGAGTCCCGATGTCCCAAGCAAACGGGCATCTACTTGAATTACGTGAGGAGATTGCAGCTTAGACATCGACGACCGAGCGAGGTGGAGCAGTGGTAACACACTGGACTCGTATTCGGAAGGATGGTGGTTCAAATCAACCTCCGGCCATCCAGATTTAGATTTTCCGAGATTTCCCTAAATCACTCCAGGCAAATGCCGGGATTGTTCCTTTCAAAGGGCAAGGCCGATTTCCTTCCCCCATCCTCAAAAAATGTTCAAATGTTTGTAAATCTATCGGACCAAACTGCGTGGTCATCAGTCCGTAGCTTACAAACTACTTAAACCTAGGTAAACTAACCTAAGGACAAACACACACACTCATGCCCCTGGGAGGACTCGAAACTCCACGGCGAGCAACCGCGCGCTCCGCAGCGAGAGGCTTTAGACCGCTCTGCTACTCCACCACGGCCCCTAATCCTCACCCAAAAGGTCCGTCTCTAATGACCACGCTGTCGACTGGACGATAAACACTAAGATTCCTTTTTTTGGGCATCGAAAGTTTGATCCCTATGCTGCCAGGGGACTACGACCGACAAGGTACATGTCGGTCCTCCACAATGGCCTGGCTACCGTGCTGGTTATCGGCTGCATTACAGGCCACAGTGTTAGTGGATGAAGCATCTCCTGTTGCGAGACTGACTCCACAGTGGTGGATTGGGCCCAGCATCTGCAACGTTGAGGGCGATGCTGAACCACATGCTACGCTTCCATAATTGCTCAGGCAGCGGAGGGCATTAAGGTGTTGACAGCACTTCTGCTTCAGCTGGCGAATATGGGCTATTCCATTTCAAATGGGACGAAAAATGAGATAATTAACCACGTTTTTATTTAAAATAATAATTTCTACATGTTCCAGTTAATGTAAAAGGAAACAACTGTCATGAATTAACCCCTTAAATGATTACTATTTTTCAAGTTAGAATTCGGTAGCTGCGGTGGAGTAGCCGAGCGGTCTAAAGCGTCTCGCTGCGGAGCGCGCGGTTGCTCGCCGTGGAGGTTCGAGCCCTCCCTGGGGCATGGGTGTGTGTGTTTGTCCTTAGGTTAGTTTACCTAGGTTTAAGTAGTTTGTAAGCTACGGACCGATGACCACGCAGTTTGTTCCGATAGATTTACAAACATCTGAACATTTTGAGAATTCGGTAAAGTTTACGTTATGTTCCGAACGCGACACTTAGTGTGCTGTATAACTGAAAAGCCTCATACTGGATTTTAGTGAACTACGGTTCATTCTAAAGCTGAATATCTGAATTTAATGTAGGTATATAACAGTAACATGACAATAATTAATTTACTGTTGTTAACCTTTGTTTTTCATTTATTAAAGAAAGTGTATTTTTCATAAGGATTAAATTTACTTTAGCTTGAAGTTCTTTTTATTATACTTTGCTTTCAGTTTTAAGTATTATGGAGCCCCTTATCATCAACGTGGAAAATTTAATAGTTAAGTAATAAATACGTAAGCTCGCTCTGCACTAACAAGTTAATGTACGGTTACACCGGAGCGAACGTACCGAACGAGCTTCAGCGAACAGAGGACTCTCTTTGGTGTGAACGGTCCACGAGCAATGTTCGTTCGGCATTCGCAAGTGTTCACTCGTGATCCATCGGCTGTCGGTGTTTGAGCGAATCATCAAAGAGAAGTTCGCGTCGTCTCCACTTCTGCGCTCGCGTGGTGTAAACGACACTGAGAGCATTTGCTTCCGGCGCCATTTGTTTTTTTTTTTTTTTTTTTTTTTTTTTTTTTTTTTTTTTGTACGCGAAGTTTGGTGTTAGCTTGTGCCTTGTGGAGAAAATGGAGAGGAGAGATGAATATGTTTTGTTACTCATCGAAGAGTATAGGTCACGGAGGTGTTTGTGGGACCCGAGAGACTCACATTTTAGAAATTTAAATAAAAAAACGGACGCATGGAATGTAATCGGCGTAGTACTATGTATTCCGCCCGAAGCGGCGAAGGAAAAGATGATTTCATTGCTTGCATCCTTTCGAATCGAAAGGAATAAGGAGGCCACAAGTTCTGGCATGCGATCTGATGAAGCGTACCATTCAAAGTGGTTTGCTTTTAAAGCAATAACTTTCCTCCTCGATAAATTCGAGATAAGGAAGAGCAAATGTTCAGAGAGAGCTAAGATTGTTTTTAAAAGTATTTTGTCTTATTTTAAATTAAACTTCAAAATCGATTATCTTTAAAGAGTAATGTTTATCTCTGTACATATGATTGTATATGATTCCGGTAGTGTGAAACTTGTAGAAAACGAATCAGACTCTGAAATTGTTGTCTCACATGTGACTACCCGAATTGTTTCCGTATTAAACTGAATGTTATTATGTGCCATGGGACCCTAAAAATGCGCCTTGTGAACCGCTGTAGTTACAATTATATCCCCTGCCAACAAAAATCATACGCCGGCCGCGGTGGCCGAGCGTTCTGCGGCGCGTCAGTCAGTCTGCACGGCCACTACCGTCGGGGGTTCGAATCCCTCCTCGGGCATGGATATTTGTGCCGTCCTTAGTATTAGCTGGATCATAAGTAGTTTGTAAGTTAAGGGACTGATGACCCCGTAGTTAAGTCCCATAAGCTCTACAAACATTTGAACATTTGAACAAATATCATACAAACAACTTTAAAAATCCACACTGTGTGACACCACATCTCTGAAGAATTCGTAAATCAAACCATTACACTATAGGAATTTTACTTGTATTTTTGGTTTTGCTCACAGTTGGATTTTGGACAAATGTTCCTATCCTAGTTTCTAGTTCCGGAAGCTTTCTGGTGTTTAATATTAATTTCTTCGGATCTACAGGGACCATACTTGTAATGTTTAGTTCAGTTCTTGGCAATAAACAGTTATGTTTCTATCCTCTTGCTCTGTTTGTGCCTCCTTCCACAAAATAACTTGTATAGGACTGTTGCCATAATATCTTAGGTCTTTGAGTGTGCCTGTGTATAAATACGGTGAAATTTTCTGAACCAAAACATTGTTTCTTAAGAGTCATACTGTACATATCATTAGCCCTCAAGTTCAAAGTGATTCCAACTGCGTATGTTACATGTCCCATAGCAAGATAACATAGCTGCTTGGTTTTTTTTAGTAATAAGTGATCAGAAATTGGGCACTCATATCGTACAAGTTTGGTTTTCAGGACCGTTATATTTATATTTTCAACTAGAATAAAATAAATATGGTCACAGTGTGAGACACAGTTTTTCAACAAACAGGATTATAGTCATTTGAATCATTCCCAGTGCTCTCGATTCACAGAGTTAATTACAGTGTTATTAGCTTATTTTGAAATTTCTGTAATTTCTATGCACTTGTATAGATACATGTGACTGCATAGGGAATATGTTGTACTTCACAAGTCAGTGATGTTCCAGAAGATGATGCTAATTCTGACCATTTAATATGCTGATTTGTTTTGCTTCTGTTAGAGGTTTTAAAGTTTACATGGACATAGTACAGTCTTGCCAGTATGGAGAGTCGTGTTGGCTTTGAAATGATACTGGCTTGTCAGGTACAACTGTGAAACGCTAGCTTCCTTATAAATTAGAAAAGATAACAGCTTTAAAATGTTGAATTTATTTTGTTGCCTAAAACGACACTTCCACATACATACACGTAAACAGTAATTGTCATTGGAGAGTGTACATGTTTAATTCTATAACTGTAAAGATATTTGTTTACACAATGATGTCAAACCAATTGAATCTAAGTTAATAACTGGTCATTATTTACAGGAAATTTTACACGAAACACATGACGTAATCGAAGAAGAATGCTCTAGTCTTGTGGAAGGTGCAGGGGACGATGACAGTGACGTTATTCTGGTGCCTCAAAAAAGCGAGGTCAGAGGCAAGGCAGCCAACACGCAAAAGAAGGAAAAAGACAGCAGAGGCTGATAATGGAATACATGAGGCACTGGGAATCTTAAGATCAGTTAGCCAGAATGTTAGTGGATTTACAACACAAGTGCCAAAGCCCCAGTGTGATGCTTTTGGGGAATATGTGGCCTCAAAAGTGAGAAACTACAGTATGACAGTTCAGAATATTGTGCAATTTAAAATTAATGAATTTTTTTTTCAAGCATGGGTACCTTTGATTAAATATTTGAAATGAACATGTTTCATAAAGATGATTTCACTTCAATTGTTTATTGCAATTTCAATCTTCCACATCCATGTGACGACCAACAAATCAAAACATATTGTCCACTTCAGAACAAAACTGAGTTTGCTTCAGTTCTGTGTGGCATTTTATGTTCTCTACATGTACCTGCATTGCTTACATTATTTATATATTTACACAATGTCTCGACAAAACAAATCCACATGGTGAATAATAATGTATACTGTCCACTGTTTACGTTTCATTTTACTTTATTTTCATGAATTTAGGCAATACTGTGTAATGTAACTTGTGTCAATACTTGTATGAGAAACAATGTAGCCTATATCAAGTAAAAAAAAGTAATTTTGGAAAAGTAACTTAAGTGAGTCATGAATTGGGCTGTAAAAATTGAAACACACAACAGTATTTTGATGACTCTTCTAAACCATTCACAACATTGAAAAACTAGACATTAGATCCACTCTGCTATTGCAAGACCTACAATAACATTATCTAACAAGCACAAACAGGGAAGCAGTGGACAAATCATTAAGTGCTTAAAGATTCAGAATACACTGAAAAGAACACAGGCTTTATTGTTTTGTGCACATTACAGGCTTCATGCAGCAGCTTCATTCCTGAACATATTGAACGTAATGTGTTATAACAGTACAGTTATGTAATGTCTAAGGTTGCTTGGTTTTGATCTTCAGATGATTTTACTAGACGGTAAATGACGGCGTCATCTGCAAACAACCTAAGAGAGCTGCTTAGATTTCCTCCAAATCGCTTATGTAAATAAGGAACAGCAAAGGACAACTACCCTGTCGAACACCCGATATCACCTCTGTTTTAGTTGATGCCTTACCATCGATTACTACAAACTGTGTCCTCTCTGACAGGAAATCGCCTATCCAGTTGTTGTTGTTCCAGTTGTTGTAGTTGTAGTAGTTGTTGTTGGATCTTTAGGGCTCACAACATCGCGATCATCAGCGCCCGTACTAGGAATATATGAGTCCAAAATTGCTAAATGGCACAGCAGACGGGCAAGGGAAGAGATAAAACGAAGGGAAGTACACTCTTCCCCCTACATCATATGTAAAATAATGAGAGGTTCAGTGGCACTAATAAGAAAACTAGACAAAACAGACAAATGGGGGACAAGAGTGAAAAGACGGTGGGCTAAATATATACGGACGGACCGAATGATCCTATCTTCCGCTTTCTATATTTCAGTATCGCCGACTTAAGATCTTTGCCGGCCGCGGTGGCCGAGGCGACTGAGGCGCTCCAGTCACGGTCTGCACGGCCACTACGGTCGGGGGTTCGAATCCCCCCTCGGGCGTGGATATTTGCGCCGTCCTTAGAATTAGTTAGTTCATAAGTAGTTTGTAAGTTTAGGGACTGATGACCCCGTAGAGTTAAGTCCCATAAGCTATACAAACATTTGAACATTTGAAGATCTTTGGTAGAAGGTCGACCAAAACACGAAATCGTAAAACGCATGCCACTGTCATCTCATTGTCACCTAAAATGGAGCGGAGATCAGTCAACAAACCAGCTCGTTCCCTCGCAGCATCATAGGAAACACAAGTAATAAAATATGCTGAACGGTTATCAGCACACCACAACCGTCACAAGTAGGTGGCTCGTCGCCACAAGGAAGGAATCTATGCGTCAGGGGACAGTGTCCTATTTGAAGTCTTGTTAAGCAGACTTCATCGCACCTGACAGGCTGTAATGATGTACGCCAGTGTCTAACTGTGTCTTTTATTGACCTCAACTTATTGCACATGACAGCCGACCATTCTTGGTCCCAAAGGTGCATGACAGAACTTCTAAGACATGACAGCGAGGCACGGAGAGGAATAGGACAGTCAGCAATGTTCGGAAGCCGCCAGGCCTCCTTGGCCGCGGTATCGGGCAACTCGTACCCAGCACGAGTAAACCACTTTTCCTTGCCGTTGCAAATGCAGGAGGACGTCTTTGATGTTCTGGGCGGTCCTATCTGCTGGGTACAGATGCTGAAGGGTCTGCAGAGCACTTAGTGAATCAGAGCAAAGCAGGAAGTTAGACCCAGTGTCAAGTTTCATCTTCTCCACTGCTTTCAAAACAGCGTAAAGTTCTGCGTCAAATACTGTAGCTGAGTAGGCAGACGAAATCGGAGGATTCGGGTACGGAAGACGACAGAACACCCATCAGTATCTCCTCTGTTTTGACCCATCTGTATATATATGGCGAGGGTTGCACTTTGCACCTACCCTGACGCTGTATGTTGACCGAAGGCACACCGAAATCCTGTAAATTCTGCTGCGCTCTGATGCCAAATGGTTTCGACCCTCGTTGCCGTGCGTTGTAGAGTCACTTCAAGGAAGCCGGAATATCAAGAGTCACAGTGAATGCCGGAGAGGACGGAAATGAACGGAGCTTTAGGGCATGTTTAGCAACAAGGAAATGCCGCCGGACATATAATGGCGGCTCTCCTGCCTCGGCGCACAGGCTAGGTATACGGCTTGTCCTGTAGGCTCCTGTGGCAAATCTGATACCCTTGTGATGCCAGGAATCCAACATCTTCAGAGACGTTGGGGTGCCGAGCCATAGACCACACTACCGTAGTCGAGACGGGAGCGCACAAAACTCATAAAATTGCAACAAGCAGGATCTGTCTGCACCCCAATTTTTCCCATTCAAGCACTTCATGATGTTCAGTCCTTTGAGGGCTCTTATTTTGAGCTCCTTGAGGTGGCGCAGCCAAGTAAGTTTGTTATCAAATAAGAGACCCAGGAACCACGCCGTATCCTGAGAATGTAAAACAGTATCCCACAGTAGTAGTTGCGAGGGGGGTAAAAAGTGAACGTCCACGCGGTTGTCTCAGGGCAGAAGTTAAAACCTTTTCGAGCAAACCAGTCTGCTAGTCTTCTAAATGTCAACTGTAGCTGGCGTGAAGCACATGCGCGACTAGAATAAGAGAACACATGTCATCCACATACAAGGAGCATTGCACAGGATTCCTTACAATAGACGTTATACTGCTGATCGCAATTGCGAACAAAGTAACACTTAAAACACTCCCCTGCAGAATGCTGTGAATCTGAGGAAATTTATCGGAAAGAGCGTTCATAACTCTGTACCGAAAGCAACGCTCAGCAAGTACGGAAGGCAGAAAAATGGGAAGGTGACCACGAAAACGCCATTCATGCAACTGACTTATGATAGTGTGTCGCCACGTAGTGTCATATGCCTTGTGAATGTCGAAGAAGATTGATATTAGCTACTGCTTTCTCAGGAACTCTTCCTGTATAGCCGTTTCCAGGAAGGTGAGGTTATCAAGAGTGGACCGATACCTGCGAAGTCCACATTGAAAGCGACTAACGAGGTTCGAGAGTCCAAACAAGTCTCGAATTGATCATTCGCTCCAGCGTCTTACCGACACAGCTAGCTAAAGGGCACTACGATAGCTATCAGGGAGCGTGTGGTCCTTCCCCGATTTAAAAATGGGTATCATTATGGATTCCCTCCAGGAGATGGGATATACCCCTTCTGTCCGTAAATGATTCAAAAAGTCAAGGAGAACTGTCTTAGACTATGAATTATGATGCCGTAGCATGCCATATTGTATCGAGTCGGGCCCAGGGGCCGTCTTGCGAGCAGAAGCTAATGCAGTGTCCAGTTCCCACATGGAAAACAAAGCGTTATAAGCCTCCTCATTAGAAGAGGCGTCTCCTCTCTTGAACCGCGAAGTAGGGGTGGAAACCCGGAACGTTACTCGGGGACGATGTTATCTTGTAAAAGTACTGTGCCATTGTCTGAGCAATCTCAACTGGCGCAACTTTAAGGAGTCCATCGTCCTTTATGGAAGCCAACGGGCATGAACTCCTTTTCCCAGATATTTTCCCCTACGGAATACCACACTGCAGTGGCGGAAGTAGAACGATTAATGGACTTCAGAAACTCGTACGATGAACGCTTTTTACTCTCCTGCAATATTCGTCGGGCTCTTGCCCTCACTTTTCGAAAGGCTGCAAGATTATCTGCCGATTGAGAGCGCTCGAATCTACGCAGCGCTGAACGCCGGTCGCGTATAAGGCGCTGACACTCATCGTTCCATCAGGGAACGGGTGACCTCCTGCTATGACCTGACGATTTGGGAATAGATAACAGCTAAATCTTTAGCAGCGGTGGAGGCCGCTGATTTCGTTGCTGGTTGGTAAGTTCCACTTCACCAGATTTAGGCTTTGACCTTGAGGCACGTTTGGCTTTACTGGTCGATAAACCTGAAAGTTCTTCTTGGGGTGCACTGCTCAGTGCTGCGGGAACAGTTGCCGTTGGGGGTAACGGCAGGACCGCATCACTCTGAGATGTTTGTGTGGCTGAGTCCCTGGCAGGTGCAGGAGTAGCTTGATCTGGCTTTTGGCACGTGCAACAACAGGAGCAGGTGTTGGTAGCAGCAATTGCTACTTCCGTCTGAGTTGACACACTAACCTTGACGCATGCTGTTTCACATCGAATGCAAATGACGTAACGAATGATGGAGGTTGGATGGCTTGAAACTGCTTCTTTGCTTTGGCGTAAGTCACACGACGCGTTACGTTTATTTCCTGATTTTTTCTCGTCCTTGTAGGTGGGACAGTCTCTACTCCAAACAGGATGTGAGTAAGAGCAATTAACACATAACGGTGGAGAGGTGCAATCCATACCTGTCTCATGAGCTGACTGACCAGTACACGTAGTATGACCGTTGCACGCAACCGTAGTATGACCAAACTGTTGGCACTTGAAGGACCGCAAGGGGTTTGGATAAAAGGGACGAACCTTTAGACGTAAGAATTGAGCCTTAATATGACTAGGCAGGACCTGCAAGTTAAACGTTAAGATGTAGGTAGGAGTCTTCTCAAGATTTCCATTCACTATTTTCATTACAGTTTGCACTTCCGTGACGCCTTCACTAGCCCATTCCCGTTGGAGAACAATGACATCCACACTCATGAGAAATTCACATGATACCACCCTGCGGCAAGAATTTAAGGTTTTATGAAGTTCTGGAATAATTGGGTATTCACCCATGGATTTCGCTTGAAGAAGTATCTGTACTTGACCAGAGGTCGCAATTTCGATCAGCAGCGTACCATTACGAAGCCTCTTTATGGACTTCAAACCACTCGTAATCCCATCAAGTGACTTCTGAATGTAGAATTGGGACACCTTCGCAAAGGAACCCTCCACTCTTTTTACTATGACAAAAAAAATTTGACACGTTTGTGCCCTCTACCTCTGACTAAATCGAAGTTTTTGAGGAGCACGCTCAAGAGAGCTGCCCTCACGAATTCGCTTGTCTGGATGAGAAGGAATTCACACCGGTGGCCCATCCGATCCTTCGGGAGCATCATAAAAAAACTAAAAGGACACCATGGGCGTCCCACGAGTAGCTAGGGAAACACTATCGACCCAGGCAAAGCCCCGTATGCCTGGGCAAGCCTTATACGTCTGAGGGGCGGCAGATTCCTCAGAGGTCGCCCGCTTACGACTGTTCTGCCTCAACAGCCATGCATCCCCTCGGCGCGAAGCTCACCTTAGGAATTAGGGTTTTTTACCGAGGTTTTACCGTCCTTGTGACCCAGGCGGTAGAGCCAAGATCCCCGGTCTCCGGACAAACGACATTCCACCACTGCGCGACGTGATGGTCGTTGAAGCCTACACGGAGGTTACGGTGACAGAGGACTGTTGGCTCTTATCAGTCCCCAGCTCGGGGACCCCCAAGCCCCTACTTAACAACTGCATTTTAAGCCCCTGAGGGTCCTATCAGTCACAAATCTGGGGCGATATTCTATAACCAAGCAATTTGATTAAAAGTCGTTTTTGAGGTACGGTGCCAAAAGCCTTCTGGAAATCAAGAAATACGGAATCAATTTGAGAACCTTTGTTGATTGCCCACATCTCTTTGTGTGAGTAAAGAGCTAGTTGTGTTTCGCATGAACGATATTTTCTAAATCCGTGGTGACCTTGGGTTCGATATAATTCATAATATTGGAATACAGGATAAATTCCAAAACCATGCTGAAAATTAACGTCAATGAAATAGGCCTGTAGTTTAGTGGGATACTCCTACTGCTTTTCGTGAATATAGGTGTGACATGTGCAACTTTCCACTCTTTTGGTACAGATCCTTCTTTGAGAGAACGGTTGTATATGGTTGTTAAGTAAGGAGCTATCGCTTTAGCATAATTAGATAGAAATCTAATGGGTATACAGTCCGGACCAGAAGACGTGTTCTTGTTAAGTGAAAGAAGTTGCTTCACAACTCCGAGGATATATACTTCAATGTTACTCATTCTAGCCTCTGTCCGTATTTCGAAATCTTGAATATTGGTTTCATCTTCTTTGGTGACTGAGTTTTTAAAAGCTATGATTAGTAATGCTGCTTTAGTAGTGCTATCATCGGCAGGATCGCCATTACTATCACGTAGTGAGGATATTGTTTGTGCTCTGCCCCTAGTATATTCAACATATGACCAAAATCTCTTATGGTTTTCAGTCAAATTTCGAGAATGTTCTGTCAATTCGGGACGATGCGACAGTCGAAACATAGGTGTAGCTTGCACGCGTGATGCCAAGTCGTTCAACCACATCTTTCAAGCTCAGTGCGTCAAGCAGGTTTTGCAGGGGACCACAAAAAGGTGTTGCTCCTGTCGAATCTATCGCCTTTAATATGCAATTGAAGTCTCCTTCCATAATGATGTCACCTTTCGCCTGACGAAGAAAGTAACAAAAGGTTGCTCTTGCAGGCCTGTAATGCATTCCGGAATGACAGTAAAGATTTAAAACCGTTACCCCATTCAGAACACCTTTGACTATGCGTCATACTGTTTTTCTACGTCCTGCAACTCCAGTCCGTGCCTAGTTAAAATACAGCAACCACTCCCGGCCGAGCCAACACTGTTGTACGCGTTGTACGATGAAAAGGAACCCACCTCTTCCATACTATTTCTTGTAAAAAACGATATCAATATAATTATTGCTAAAAAATTTCTCCAAAGTTCTAATATTTTTAGCTTTACTTATCACACAAATATTTGAAGTCAAGAACTTCAGCACCCTCCTACTTTCCATGAGACGGGTAACTTATTGACACCAGCTAGTCATGTGATTTGTGTTTTGGTCCATGATCATGTTCTGTTCGCTCAGTTTGTGGATCGTGCGTTCTGTTTATGTGTTGATCTTTTACACCTTCACTCCTAATGTTATTGCGTGCCACATTCACGTTTGGTTTAGGTTTCACACGTGCATATTTTGTGGTACTTTGTGGTTTGAGAGGTTTCTAAGTACCGGTCTTTTTTTCGGTGTCCCGACGGTGCGCTCAGCTGAGAGGTCAGCGAGAGCGATACGTGATGTCGATGCGTGTTGCTCTCTGCTTCCTTGTGTGTGCCTGCATCGGCTCCTAGAGCTGCGTACTATTGACGCGCCGTGGCTTGCTGTGCCTCTTCCTTCGTAGCCGGCTGTTTACATTCACAAGAGACGTCAAATGTTCAAAATTGCTTGTTAAGCTTAAGGGATTTAATTGCGGGTTCATCAGTCCCTAAACGTACTACCTTATGAACAACCTTATACTAAAGACGACACAAACAGCCATGCCAGAGGGGGGATTCGAACCACCGAACGTAGCGACCGTGCAGACTGTGACTGAGGCGCCGCAGACCAGTCGGCAACTGCGTCCGGCAATGTGGGACGTCACTCAGGGGAACAGAGATATGCTGCCGGCGTCTGATATACCATAGCTTCTTCCATAGGCACATTTCGGGCGGTGCCTTATTAAGTGTGACCGATGTCATCGGCAATACCGTTTCCGGTTTCTGTTTTCTTGGTGTTTGAATTGAATTACCACCGTAGTCGCCTTCTTATGAATCCACGTTTTCCGGATCCAGGCGTCGTTTTTTGGTTTTCTGAGGCTCACTGGTAGGCAGGTGAACATCCATTCTCATGTCCGCGACGGATTCTTCTCGGGGAATTTCAGTGTCAATAACTTTTATGCCGATTTCTTGCATTAAAATTGCGGGTTTAGCACTGGTACGAATTGCACTGTACTCGACACCTGTCTTTAGAGGAAGGGATGCATTTATGGGTCTCGTCTGCAACGGGCCGGAAGTCATCAAAGGTGGTTCGGTATCTGCCTTTGTGGAATCAGTAACGGGTCCTCGTAAAGTGTCTGAGGGAGTTAAATCCTGTAACTGTAATCTGAAACGCTTTTGCATATTGTTCTTCAGAACAAATATCAGCTGTGGAGAATTCTCACAAAGATGTCGCGGCTCGTTACAAACATGACATGTTGCTTGCGGCACAGAGTAGATAACATGAGCCTTGTATCCCAAAATCATAATGTGGGATGGGATGTCATATTTTACACACATCTGTACGGACCGTATGGCATTATGGCACTGTATTTTACACCTGCTGTACCATTTTTCACACTCAGTGCGTTTCACCTGGCCATATTTTGAAAGAACCTGTTTGAAGTCTGGATTCTCAAGTTCTGGGGTAGGATTGAGAATTATAACAGCCTTCAGCTCACAGTTTGCATTGCTAACATCATAAAAGCTAACAGAATCATCACGGTGGTGAAATTGGACCTGTCCCTTTGTTTGCAGTAAAATCTTATCACACAAAACCTAATTATAGAGCTCGCCAAAACCACAGTAGTTTTCACTGTCAAGTTAAGTAAATTTTGCATTATCTCCTAAATTTCCAAATGTTGCATATAACCAGTCGTATATTTCTAAAGCAGTGGGCTGAACATGACGAGTAATCTTGTCAAACGAGAATCTTAACGTGTTTTTCCTGAGAGAATTCGAGTTGATCAACCAGCGGAAAGCGGATGCACCTCCTTGCCACCAAAACCAACAATAAGCGGTACTTGCCAGCTCTGGCGACGTAAACAACACTGAGACCGCCTGTTGTCAGTACTTCCAAGGTCTTCAAAACAAAAAAACAAATACTGCTAAACTGCAACTGCACGTCCGTACCGTTAGCCCGCCGAAAGCGGAATAAACGGTGTGCTGTGGCGGAGTGGCCAAGCGCATTGAGGCTCTATGCTGCGATACGTGAGGCTGTTCCCCGTCGTGGCTTCTAATCCCTCTCGAGCATGGATGTTTTTGTCTTCTTTAGTATAAGGTAGTTCATAAGTCGTTTGTAAGTTTAGGGACTGATGACCCCAGCGTTAAGACTCTTAAGCTTCACAAACATTTGAACATTTTTGAACACAATGGTGAGGTCTGATTTACTCCAAGCCAATCGCAGCTAAACCCATCCCAAGCCCTCACGATCCACCCCAAGAAGCTACGGGCGGGGGGGGGGGGAGGTAGGATCATGGACGTAACGGTTCTTGGTACCCATCTTTCTCCAGTTTTGAGGGACGTCTCTAGGGAAGTGAAGTGTCTTACATAGCCTCTCCTTCCCATGTGGCTCTTTCCGCCTTCACGAGATGCGAGGGCTGCAAGCACCACCACCTGGATCCTGTTCAGTCTGGGCAGTGCTGGCCACCAAAGGCCAGCTGCGAAGGGTACATGGCGCAGGTGGAACTGTGTCGGAGACCAACCATCTGTCCCCCGGGAAGGGGGGGAGGGGGGTTGAACAGTGTGCTGGCGGCCAGGCGGCGGGGGTGTGCATCTCTGATGTACCCTTCTGCTGCCTGTTATTGCCGCCGCTGCCCCCCTACCTCCCCAGGGGAGAACGACCAACTGGTCATCTGCTTGCTGGCGACCTCGCTGGCGGCGTGGGATTTCGGCTTGCGTCGGCAAGTACAGTCCGCCGTTTCTCTGGGTATCCGGGGCATGTTCCGTCAAGCTGTCGTCATGGTGACATGGCGCAGTTCGGCTAGATGTGTCCTGATCCCTGAACGACTAAATGACTGGTCCACCACCTGAGTGGGAGTGGATCCTTGGCCTTCGGGTGGGAGCTCGGGCTAGTAGGGGGCGAAGGACGAGGGATCACGATTCGCCTCTCCAGAGTGCGGGGAGCACTTGCCGGCAAGGGCTGTATGATATTGTCGATGACAGGACTGACGAAGTGGACCGGTGTGCTGGAGACGGCGCACTACACCCAGCAGCTCAGGAATAGAAATGCCCTTGGCGCATGGGTGGAGTCGGTGAGGAGGCTGCAAAAGTCCCCTCCTCCCCTACCCCCTACCACCACCCCCGATGTCAGAGAGGCCAGTCCGGGGTAAGAAAGAGGTCTCCATTTTTTCTGTTTCCCATGCGCAAAATGGCTGATATAAAGGGAAAGGGTTCGCGTGCATCAACGATGCGCTCTGCCTCCCCATCTAAGGGTGGAGGAGACCCTGATGAGAACAACGACTCCGCAGCTCAAGTGGCCAATGACCAAGAGCCGACAGGCGTTTTAGACTGGCATACAAAGCTGTCCACTCTCCTTGAATGTGTTGACAATAAGAGGAAAGTCTACAAAAATGTTTTGACACAATTGAGAGCAGGCCTTGCAGCTTGGGTTGTCTTCCAGGCCAAGTTGGAAGGCCGAATTGAACAACTGGAGATGGACAACGAGAAACTCAGAAAGCAACCGGCCAAGACATATGCGGGGGTAGCGGCGCAATTTGCGCCAAAATCCCCAACAACACGAGAGAACATTGAGAAAGCCGTGCAGAAACCGAGCAGTGCGGTCTTCCTAAGACCACTGCCCGGTCAGGATATTAAAAAGGCGCAGGAAGTATTTACCAAAACGATAAATCCTGTCACCAACAAACTGAAAATAAACCGAATCAAAACGACCAAGAATGTGGTCAACATAGATGTGATAAAGAAAAGATATTGGGCAACCAGAAGCTCTGTCAAGAGGTCAAATGTGAGGGTCCCAAAAAGCGGAACACCTTAGTCATACTCTACAATGTACCGGTGGATATATAAGATGACGATGTCATGGAGGGCATTAGGGGACAAAACTTTAAAGACATGGAAAGGGAAGAGTTCAAGAAAGAATACAAGTTGAGATTTAAAATTGGACCCCGCAGACGAGATGTCGTCCATCACGTCGCGGAGATATCAGGCAAGATGTGGAAGCTGCTGACTGCCATGGACAATATCCACCTTGGATACTCGGCAATCAACATTAATGACTACCTGGTCGTACCGAGGTGCAATAACTGCTGTGATCTAGATCATGAAATGAAACATTGCACCAAGAAGTCTGCATGCTCTTGCTGTGGCTCAGAGGAGCACTTGAGGAAGCAGTCCAAAAATGTCGCCGTCTGCATACAATGCTCGAGGCGGGAAGGTAAGGGGGGGGGGAAGAGCTGCGGCACCACTGGACCCAACTGTCCCACTTACAAAATTCTGGAGCAAAGGTCGATCTCTCGCATCGAGTATGGCTAGTGCCAGTTCAATGCTGAGGATGCCTCCAAGGAAAAGCAAGTCCCCCAGCAAGAGGCGGAGGAACGTCGAAAGGGCTCAAAGTTTCAAAAATCTTTGTCAGACAGCAAAAATCACAAGTCTAGCAAAAACGTCCTCTAAGGACGTTGGTGTACAAACAGAATCAGAACCTTCGGCGCCCAACTCCTCTGGCAAGGGGGAACACCAGCCTACAACACCTGGGCATGTGGTGCATCCAGTGGTGACGCAGGTCTCCAAAGTCTCTGACACAATTCAAAATGACAAAGTTACTAGCACCAACAATCAATCCCCAGTGGCTAAGGCCACTCGAGTGTAGTGTCCAGGCGTGGTCCCACAACGTGTAGGCTATATCCAAATCTTGAATTCGCACTTCTATTGGCATATCTTGAGCAACCATTGATCCTGGCCATTGCGTTCTGGCACCTAGTACATGTAGGACACAAATATGGCAGAAACGTCCCCTTTCCGGTGATGAAAGCCGTTGGCAGAATTCACCTGAGGTCGATGAACCTCCTCAGTGAGCTCAGAGACCTGAAAAGTCTCGTCCAAAAGGTCTTTGACAGGAGGGGGGAGTATTTAGTATGGACGGAATTTACAACCAGGCCGTCCTGCACAACGGAAAGATCGCTTTGGATGCCAGCAAAAGCTGGCCAGTATGCAATGTGCATACTTACCACCCATAATGGCAAAGGTTCTAATAGGGCAGCTGAATGCGCACAAAAGCCGATTGCTAATGCAGGAGCTTTGTAGATTGGTGGACGAGACGAGACTTGAGGTAGTCTGTCTTCAAGAGCCATACACCCTCTCGAGACAACTGGCATACGCAGCAACTGGATGGCAAATACTAACAAATGGACCAGACCCAAGGACTGCAAATATCGTGGTCAACAAAGCTTTAAGAATCACTGTCATTGCTCAGCTGACCAACGCCCACTTCACTGTCGTCGAACTCCAGTCCCCTACAGGACTTGTAGTACTAGTCAACATGTACTCTCAGTATGGGGACGAAATCGTCGGACATCTCGATCATCTAGTACACGTAATGATGGCACTGCATGGGTAAAGGGAAGCTGTCATGGCAGATCTCAATGCCTGGTCTCACCTGTGGAAAAAAGCGCACTCGAGATGATAGAGGCACGAAAGCTGAAGAAGCTATCATGGTTGGTCATTGCCAACAAACCTGGCAACCCGCCTACCTATACGGGAGGCGGAGGCGAAGGCACTAACATTGATATCACGTTGGCCACGCCCAATGCGATAAGCGACATCTAGAATTGGAAAGTCCATGATAAGCTAACAACAAGTGACCACAACTCGATCACTTTTGACATAGGTGCCGACGAGTGTGGCTGGGAAGCAGGGTGGGAATGGCAGTACAACTTCAACAAAGCAGATTGGCAGTGCCTTGAGAGGGAATGTGGCTTGCCGACATTTCTGAATGGTGACCTGGACATTGACAACTGCCAACAGGATCCGGTTGATGCCATAATTCACGCGATGAGCATGGTCGTCCACTCAGGAGGAGGGCCGTCACAGCCTCCCCTTTGCTGTGGTCTGCTGAACTTCAACGGGTGTGGCAGGCTGTTAGACGGGCGAGGCGGTATTACCAGAAGAGTGTGGTCTGGCAACGGAAGCAGTACTGGCTCCAACTGTAGAGAAATGTGAAGGACCAGTTCTTCAAAGAGCTGCATTCTCCCAAACTGCAAAGCTGGGAGCAGTATGTCGAGTCACAACTGGCAACGGACCCCTGGAGCACTCTCTACGAGCTAGTCAGAGAAAAGATCCGTTCACCAAGGTGATTTCAACAATCAGGGAGGGGGACCAGTTCAAGGATACCTGGCAGGAGTCTGCTGAGGTCCTGTTCCGGTCTCTACTCTAACACTGACACTGACATTCAGGCATAGGTAAGGGCAAATGATGCCTTCCCATATAACAATGACAGGACGGTCTACCCCTTCTCTGAGGAGGAGGTGACGAACCTGTTCCAAAGCCTGAAGAGGGAGAAGGCCCCTGGGCCAGACCAGATCACCTCCGAGCTGGTACAGTTCTTGCCCCCCCCCCCCCCCGGATAGTCCCTCAAGTGACTATACAACGAGTGTCTAAGACAAGGGAGGTTTGCAACCCTTGGGAAAAAGGCAGATGTCATCATCAAAACGGGGTCCAATAAGGATGTGGTGCTCCTCAAATCTTATCGGAGCATATGCCACCTCGATGTATTGGGAAAGGCAATTGAGAGACTTCTGGCTGTCAGAATGAAAGTACACCGAGTCTTGTGCGGGGTGAGCGACAGACAGTTTGGCTTTCGCATGGGGCGTTCTGCATGTGATGCAATTGCTCTGGCGGCAGAGGTCTGCAGCTCCACTCTGTGCAAATATGTGGTATGCATCATGGTGAACATCAACTGTCCCTTTGACAATCTCTGGTGGCCCTCACTCTTCTCCTGCTTGCGGGTGATTGAGTGTCCAGGGCTACTTTATGGGTGCCTTAGGGTCTACTGCATGGACAGGGAGGTCCGGCTATTATCCCCTAGCGGATCAGTGAGCAAGAGGATTACAAAGGGGTGTCCCCAGGGCTCTGTTATGGGGCCACGCTTTTGGGTTATCAATATGGAGCCCTTGCTCCATCACATGCAAAACAACCCAGATGTGCTAGAGGTAATAGCCTACGAAGATTACCTCCTCTTGATGGTCAGCGGGAAAAGTAGGGAAGATCTTGAACCCAGAGAGAGACAGCAATTCATATTATCACCTCATGGTGCCAGAAAACAAAGCTGAGCATTGCACCAGCCAAGTCCAACTATCTCTTGTTGAAAGGCAACGTAGTGAGAAATCCAACAGTCAGAATAAACGGTGTTCCCATCAGTCGCAGGAGGCCGGCCAGATACCTGGGTGTGATTTTGGATGAACACTGGAGCTTCACGGCCCATATCAAGGCTGTGGCTGACCGAGCATTGATTGCACTGAATAAGCTTGTGGGCGTTGGGCATCGGAGATTTCATCTCTTGCCCAATCTCATAAAACTATATCATAACAGAATCCTCGCGTTGAATGGGTTATGGAATTGGCAGCTGGGCCCACAGGCTCACCAGGCTGGCGCCCGCAGTGGCAGTGAGAAGTGTCCAAAGGAGCAGCCTACAACTCCCCATTGGGGCATACCGGACCTCGCCTGGCTGCTCCCTCTAGATGTTGATGGGACTGTGTCCCCTTGACGTCAAGATACAGCAGCTAGCTGAGGGGTACTGGCTGAAGAATGGGAATCTGGAAAAGATCGAGGAAATAATGGGAGACAGAGTGGAGGGGAAGTTGGCATTCTGGTAAAAGGGTCTCCAGCTCTGGCAGGAGTACTGGGAGCAGGAGGACAATGGATGAAGAACATACCATTTCCTCCCCGATGTCAGGGAAAGGTTAAAAATGAAGTATTTCCAACCATCTCGTTGCCTCATACATTTTATCACTGGCCATAGTCCGTATCCAACATATCTATACTTGTTCGGAAAGCGGGCGTCTCCACAGTGTTACTGTGGGTGTGCTGAAGGAACACCAGAACATGTCATGTCTGATTGGCCAGCATACGACAATCTAATCTTACAATACAGGCAGCAGCTTCCACACACTGATGTGAAAGAACTCCTCAAGGAAGAAAACACCTTCAATATCCTAAATTAGATGACAACACATCAGGGATCAATATGTAAACCGATTGTGAGATTCTAGATTACGACTGCTGCGCCAGAGCCGTGCCGCTGGGGTGTGGAATGGCCGCCAGCAATGGCTGGAACCCGCCACACCCGGGATCAGAAGGACTGGTCGTAGCCAAACACCGATCCAGACGTTTAGTTTTAAGTTAGAATAACAATCGTTTTGTAAAAATAACACACAAACACGCATAACACTCTCCCAGTTTCTGCAGTATAATGGGCCAGCCCTGTGCCAGGGCAGGTCTGATGGAATTAGTTTAGCAGACAAAGGCCAACAATAAGTTTGTACACTTCTGGCACACCTGTGAACACTGCAACAGGGATCCAACAGAGCAACACAAACACCAGGCGCACACACACAGTGTTATATCACAACACACGAGTAACAAACACCCGCAGACAAACACCTCCATGACACAAAACAAGTAAAAAATAGTAATTGTAATTAAAAAATCTGCCAGAAAAACATTGAATCAAAATAAATTGTAATCAGTAGAGAAGTAGCATATAAGGACCCATTTAGTTACTGGTAATTGGTTACTGTATTGTTAAAGAGTAAAGAATTATTATTTTTTAACAAATAAAAACAGACCAAGCAGGCTATGGGAAACCTGGCTTCTTTAACGTATTATCAACACTGTGTAGAAGACGAGGCCTCACAACAGGCTGTGCCACGTCACACCGAGAGGTCGCAAATGCTATGGGACGGTGGGCTGTGCCAACACTGTTTAGAAACAAGGCCCAACAACTACGAGACAGTGGACTGTGCCCCAGCGGCCATCCAGTCACCTAGCGATGGCGACCTACTCGGTGTGACACGACACAGACTGTTGTGAGACCTCGTCTTCTAGGCAGTGTTGGTAGTTGTCGGCGTTGGTCCCTTCACTTATGAAGCTTTATGAGCAGTGAGCTGTGGAAGGAAACAAAGACAACGCGGCTCTCAATTAAGTGATCAATCATAAACAAACTATTGTCACGGAAATTGGCTAGTCTCATGCCAGCGGCATGTAAAAAAGCTGCTACCCATTAGATCACCGATTAGAAACCACTATGAACTTATCTCTATTTAGTTTGAGAAGTAGCACTGCAGAGTGTCAAGTTACCACCTGCATTGATTATTACTGTCAATCTTCTCACCAGTGCTGGTCCACGTGCTTTCGAAAAACATTCAATGGTTCTTGCTCATTTTTGGAAGCAGTCCCACGAAAAGGCAATTATGTAGTTCTTTCCACATACAGTGAAAACATTTCAAATGAATATCAAGCACTGCCAGTTCCCAGTTGGTTACCTTAAAACTACACTCCTGACAGTTAAAATTTAAAATTTCTACACTATGAAGATGACGTGCTACAGACGCGACATTTAACCGACAGGAAGAAGATGCTGTGATATGCAAATGATTAGCTTTAAGGAGCATTCACACAAGGTTGGCACCGGTAGCGAAATCTACAACGTGCTGACATTAAGAAAGTTTCTAACCGATTGCTCATGCACAAACAGCAGTTGACAGGCGTTGCCTGGTGAAACGATGTTGTGATGCCGCGTCTAAGGAGAAGAAATGCGTACCATCACGTTTCCGACTTTGATAAAGGACGGATTGTAACCTATCGCGATTGCGGTTTACCGTATCGCGACATTGCTGCTCGCGTTGGTCGCGATTCAATAACTGATAGCAAAATATGGAATCTGTGGGTTCAGGAGGGCAATAAGGAACGCCGTGCTGGATCCCAACGGCCTGGTACCACTAGCATTCGAGATGACAGGCATCTTATCCGCATGTCTGTAACGGATCGTGCAGCCACGTCTCGATCCCTGAGTCAGCAGATGGGGACGTTTGCAAGACAACAACCATCTGCACGTGTCATTAGTTACCTTTGACGCTGCATCACAACAGGAGCGCCTGCGATGGTGTACGAATGACAAAACGTCATTTTTTTGGGTGAATCCAGGTTCTGTTTACAGCATAAAGATGGTTGCATCCGTGTTTGGCGACATGGCGGTGAACGCATATTGGAAGCGTGTATTCGTCATAACCATACTGGCGTATCACCCGGCGTGATGGCATGGGGTGTCATTGGTTACACGTCTCGGTCACCTCTTGTTCGCATCGACGTTACTTTGAACAGTGGCCGTTACATTTCAGATGTGTTACGACCCGTGGCTCGACCCTTCATTCGATCCCAGCGAAACAGTACATTTCAGCAGGATAATGCACGACCGCATATTACAGGTTCTGTACGGGCCTTTCTGGAAACGGAAAATGTTCAACTGCTGCCCAGACCAGCACATTCTCCAGACCTCTCACCAATTGAAAACATCTGGTTAATGATGGCCGAGCAGCTGGCTCGTCACCACACGCCAGTCACAACTGTTGATGAACTGTGGTATCGTGTTGAAGCTGCAATACATACGGATTGGAGAATTTAATACTCCCGTGGTTTCCATTTCCTCATGTGTCTGACCTAAACTGGGCCTGTATCAAATCAAGCGAAAGCTAGTGCAATATCATACTGACGTCAGCAGTGTGTTCGAACTGGAAAAATTATTATTTATTACACTTGATTTTCTAATCACTGAAGTAAAATTGTATAATTATTTTGTGGATGGTGCAGATTTTCTGGTTTCCGTGTTTGCGATTAGGAGTTGAAGAGGAATTTTGCCTTATGCAAGACACCTTTTGTTTTCAGCACAGAAAAATGTTTTCTGCTCTAGTTGTGCCAGCTTCCGTCGTTTTCTGACATTATTTCCTGAAATTGTTTTACATGTTACAGTGTTTTTGATTGCTTAGTCGTTTGGCTAAATTTTTTTACATTTGGGAATTGGGTTGAATATTTTTAGGCCTAAATTTATTTACCTACCTGCATTACGTTATAAGCAGGGATTACAGGTTGCCTTTTATTAATCAATAACACGTTTTAAATGTTGTCTTCGACAATATCAAAACGTTTCATTTCTAAAAGGAAGTAATTTATTGTTCTTTCGCCTGCATATTAGGATGATTTATATGTGGCTCTTTAACGCTTTACTTTTGTCCTGTGTTGTCGATCTCTCTTATTTGTGTCGTGTTATCCCATTCTTTATTGTTATATCTTGAGTTTTTGCCCTTTTTGATAGCAACTCGCAATGTTAATGTCGCCATTTGTTGTAGTGGGATGTCTGTATCGTATTCATTTGTTTATGCAGCCTGTCTGTACAGTTTTCACACTCGTGTGTGTGCGTGTGTCTGTGTGTGTGTGTGTGTGTGTGTGTGTGTATGTGTGTGTGTGTGTGTGTGTGTATGGATGTGTTTGCGTGATTTTGTTGTGTGTTTGAGGGGATGGGGCATATCTATAAATTACATACACAAGACATGACTGTCGAGACTTATTCATTGTTTCTCATTCTTATATCAACGGTTCCTGTTTTCATGTAATCAGAAGCTGGAAACTAACGTATAGACGATATTTACACTGATGAAACCTACAATTTTTGTTTAAGTTTAATCCATATTCCGCTCCTAATTTTGTTTCTGACATGGATGGTAACACATAATACTTAGTAATTGTTCACAAAGTACAAAGCGCTGAATCGAGAATATCTTTCTAAAACTTATTGAAACTTCGGAACCGATTTGTACTGTATTACAATGTTTAAATACAGTTGGGCACTTAACACCATATCATAATCAAAACTACCCAGTAAAGTACTTATAGGCAAAGGATGTGTATAGGAAATTTACATTGTAGAACGAAATAAATTCAAAATTTTGCAGTACGACGTTTCACGAGGAATCACAGACGCAACTCTTAGATGAGTCCTGACGCAGAAACTTAAACGGAAGTACACGGAAAATAATAGACACCGATAGCTATTAAATCCTCTGCCAGGCACTTAAATGTATTTGCAGAGTATCCCATGTAAATGTAGAAAGCAACTAAGCCGTAATTAAATTGAACTTTTAAGAGCGGGTATTTTGTGATGGTCTCTGAGCGTAACAGTTTACAGGCTTTCTTAAGTGAGGAAGGACCAAATTATTATTATCATCGGCCAGCAGTGACAATGCTTGCGACTGATATCGTTGCCTGTAACTCCACTACACTTTATTTATTTATTATTTATTTACTTATTTGCGGCCGCGTATGTAAACGCACTGCAAAGCGTAGATTACCCTCTAGAGACACTGTACGAATTATTTTAATATTATGATTTACTGAATTTTAAAACTGTTAGCATTTTCGCTGCTTTTATCGATCGACGTAATTTTAACGTAAGAGAATGCTTATATCTAACATTATGTTTGCTTCTCGCGGCAATCCTTAATGCAGCGTTATTTTTCTACGTAATTTATTCCTTTCTACCAAATATTATGTTCACATCCATCGAAAGAGATCATAAAGGCTATTTCACTACGTTCTACAGCGATTTCAATGCATATCAATAGCTTCGTGGACTGAATAATGGCACACTCTGGTTGCTAGCTTTTGGCGCATCTTTGACATCGCCTCACGCCCACAGGGACTATCGATTGCTTCTGCGCGCTATCGCCATGGCAACCGGGAGCGTCGAGCAACGCTGCTGTGGACAGGAGAGCAGCGCAGATGAGGAAGTCTCGCTATGGGAGACACACCTCCTCGCCTGTCCTGTTTCCCTGGCTACGCCACGCACAGGTACGACACTGCTGCCACCTTAGGAAACCAAGCAGGCAATGCACGTACGTTAAAATCCAACTAATGAGATTTCTGTGTCTTGTTTTCAAATGTTTGTTAAGCTTATGGCACTTAACTGTGAGGTCATCATTCCCTAAACTTACAAACCACTTATAACCCATCTTATACTATAAAATTTGACCACTTTACGTAACAAGAGCTTGCTTTAACACTAAAATTAGGAAATGAGGTTTGTGTGAACTACTGGTTACTCCCTGCTATAAAGTCATGTTCCCTGGCCCAAACTGAGAACTGACTCGTTTCAAATTACTACAACAACAGGAAGTTAATACTACAGTGGTCATATACATAGCAGTTCATACGTTATTACACACAGACATTAATAAGCAAGCCACCACAATTAAAGTTATCTTAGCGAGGTGGCTAAGAAAACATTTATGGCGCAACGGAATTTAGTCGTAAAAATTGCATATAAACTTGTTCTCAGCACTTGTGAAGAACAATATTAATTAAAAGAGGGAAGGTTCTCTAAAATTACAATTTATAGGCAACTTACGGAATATGCTGAACTTAAACTTGTTTATTCAGATAGAAAACAAGCAAAATGCGGAACCAATTTCATTAACACAATAAAAATCCATCTTTTACATGGATTGATACCGACGGTGCCCAGCCTAAATTGTACATTATTTAACGGTACTGGGGGTAAGGATTCACAAACAACACTCATTCTCTCACACACACGCAATGCCACAGCGAAACTCACCGAAATCAGGGTGCTGAGACGAGGCGGAAGGAGGCGCCGATACCGTAGACGATATTCAGCAAGTCGGAGGCAGTACAAAAGACAATATACAAAAACACTTTCAACCTGGCTCTGGTCTGTCGTGCCTGTTTCGAGATGGTGTGTAGCCATATTAAATTACATCTGAAATGGACCCCGAGCAAACACGCTAACGGCGACACACGGCTACGTTACATGAACGCACTACACTGAAGATTAAGGGGTTGAATATCGGATTCATTATACAAAATCACGGTGGATTCTTAAGTTGCAGTCTGTTAGAAATCGATCTAGGTACTGGTTTTATAAGAGACGTGACGTGAACTCATGCTAGTAGCTGCCAACCCCAGACGTCTGAACTCGGACCCAAGTGGTTCCAAAAACCGATAAAATTTAATAAATTCAGTTTCCGAAAAATAAAGAAAATTAACTACTGCTTGCAACACATAGAAATGCTTAGAATTATATAAAGAAGCGAATAAAATACAGCTACACGCGATAGGGGGCCATTACAGAGACGGATGAGGTCCTCTCTCAGAAAAACCACAAAAGTCAAATATTAATCAAGTCGTCCGAAAAATAAAATAAGAATTACGGCATGCAACCTATAGAAATGTTCATAATTACACGACGAAGCGAACGAAATGCAGCTACACGCGATAGGAAGCAATTACAGAGACGGATGAAGTCCAGTCTCAAAAAACTCGTAAAAGTGAAATAATTACAAAGTAGGAAAAATAAAATTAAGAATTAATCTAGACCCCTGAGCATCAACACCACAGTGCATCTACGTGCAACTAAAAATCCTACGAATTACGGCGTTGGCGCCTACCACGGCGTGTTATAAAGATGCTACCTAACGGGGTGACTGCTGATATAAAACTCACAGTAAAGGTGGCAATTAAAGCACTTGCTAAACAAGGCTAATTTCACGCACAGTGAAGAAGAGCACATATACTTAAAACGACATACGGGGACACAAATTACTATATACAAAATATACACCATAAAATACTTAACATGGCCTAAAGAACATAGATTATGCACCATGAATCCTCACGATGGAAACAAAAAGGATAAAAGCATGGACAAAAAAAGGACTATGTGAGGCAGGCAGCCTTATAGCTAACAGATACACTTGAACATGTCACACAAATAATTTTTTTGTATGTGCAAAAGTGAGCGTCAAGGTAACTTACGTCGAACAACCGACCAGATGGAACTGGCAAGTTGCTGTTATACACCCCAATAGCTGCGTGTACCTTATAGTACACAAAACATGCATACAACATGAAGATGCGTTATGGCGAAATGAAATCGCACAACAAATGCATACATATACAAAGGACACATATAACATACTACACTATTAAAACAAACTATTTAAAGTAAACACTACAAAACACATACAAAATACAGCATAAATCTACAAACACAAATGGCACGGGTGGTAAGAATATCACTTAACTTTACTTTAGCAAACAGAAAATTAAAAAAAGCTTAGGACGAATATGCTCCTTTGTGAGCAGGTTGATCGAGTGACGATCAACTACAGCAAATTATTATTGGCTTGTGCTAGGACCGGGATCCTTCACTTTGTTATGGCGCGGATCAGCGCACCTGATTTCCACATCTTCCGTTGGCGGTTCGCGTGGTTTTTGCGGGCCTATATCAGGTCGGTAGCCCTTATTACCATTCCCGAACTTTCGCCACTTGTCTTCCCGCCTACCACGCCAATAACCGTGCCCGTTCATCCGCATGACTGATTTTCCGCATTGTAAGGAACGGACTCTGCGCTGCTATTGCGTTCCGCGCAGTTGTGCCTAGCACTCTTAGCACTACGATTACTTCTTCTTAAAGAGCCGTTTCCGTCTCTTCTAGGTCCGTCATCTTCGTCATATTCTAAGTCCTCCAGGTAAGCCTGGAACGACTCAATGTCCTCCTTGCAGCTTCCCGTCAGTACGGGATTAGGCACATTTCGTGGGAGCTTCGACGTGTATGGGTAGTCGATGAATTGATTTCTCTGCAACATTCCTTGAAAGAATTCTCCGAGACTCCTGCAGTTGCTGTTAGAAAAGTGGGGTATCACTAGAATGCTGCTTTTTACTCGTTCCTGTTGCCTCTCTGACCAGTAGGCAGACAGGAAATGTTCCCTAAAATCATCGTAGTAGCGGCAATATCTTAAGAGAGGTCGCATCCGCCTGGCGGGCTCCCCCTCGTGATATCCGCACACATACTCGATTTTCTGTCCTTCTGGCCAGTTCGGAGGCAGAAAATAATCGAATTGCTCTAGTCACGCATGCAGATGTATCCCGTTTGCAGAGTTTCGGAAGACATGGTCCTTTTTTACAGTGAGGATGTGGTTATAATCAAATGCCTACATTGTGTATTGCACAGGCACTCGACTCGTTCTTTTTCTTATGAGATGACGGGCGCGCAGAGGTTCGACCTCCAACTCCTCAAAATCCGAATTATCTACGCGGTCAGAACGACAGGGCCGACCTCCACTCAAACTGAGGCAGGCGTTTTCTAATTGCGGGGGAGGCGGGAGTGGAACGGAAACTTGCTCCAGACGCGCAACGCGTTTTTCTAACTGGGTCGCTACATCGCGACGCCTACAGTTAATTTCCCACTGTTGTTCCTTGAATCGGAGTAAGTCGCGAACTTCCTCCGATTCATTTACAACAGCGGGAGCTGCTCTTTCGGCCGCCGTCTCCCCGGTCTCTATAAGCTGCGCCACCGAGGTGGCCAGTTCTTCAAAACGTGCGCCTAGATCATCTGTGCGCGTCTTTGCCAGACCGTCTACCAAATCGTTAAGAGAGTGGACCTCAGTCTTAACTAATTCGACTCTCTCCTCAAGAGAGTGGATATTAGTATCCACATGATCTGAGAGGGCAGCTATTGCTTCCGCATTGCCTGAAAATTTGGTCGCGTTTTCTCAGATACCATTCGTTGCTACCTCATGCTGTTCCTGAACTAGCAGCACTATATTGGTGCGCAACCCATTCACATTATTGTTAATAACCTGAACGGTGTTAGTTTGCGCCTACCGGCATTGTGAAGAAACCTTAACAAATTCGGCCTGGACTGAAGCATTTTGCGCTTTCATCCCTGCTTTTAATTCTGTTTTGAATTCCACAACAGAAGCATTTTGCGCTTCCTTTATGGAACCTACTTCTGCTTTCATTTATGCATTTAGTTATGTCATGAACGCCATGGGGTCGCTTAGTGCCGTATCCGAAACACACATGGGCCTAGTAACACTGGATGAACTAGTTTGCTCAGTAGCAGAAACCGGCATATTTGTATGTGGTTCGCTTTGTTCTCCCATGCCCTCACTTCCAGGCGCATCCACGTTTAAACAAGTCGCGTTTTCAACGGGAACGCGGCCGTCTGTACTCGCTACTTTTTTCCTTTCGGTCGAAAGATCTGACCTAGACGACTTCTCACGGACATCACTTTCGTTTAATCGTCTAGAGCGAACTATTCTCCATATTCTCCATCATCACAAGTAATTTAGAACAACAAAAGTAACAAACACAAAACTAGCCTAACAAAAAACAAAAAAAAAAAAGCCTAGCAAAACACAAACAAAAACTTTCACACGTAATGCACTGTGGCTGTGCTCTTTTTACAAAAACAATGAAATAAAATAACCCTTCCACAATCACACACAAAAAATACTGAAAGTGCTGAAAACATGAAATGAATTAGATTAATGCGCGCTGCTAATCTCATTCATTCATCCACTGGGAGGGGAAAGAAAAAAGAGCGCCAGAAGAGCGAATCGTGGCAGCGGTAAGCCAGATAAAAGTCGACCACTGTACGTAACAAGAGCCTTGCTTTAACACAAAAATTAGTAAATGAGGTCGGTGTGAACTACTGGTTACTCCCTGCTATAAAGCCTTGTTCCCTGGCCCAAACTGACAACTGACTCGTTTCAAATTACTACAATAACAGGAAGTTAATACTACAGTGGTCAATATACATAGCAGTTCACACGTTATTACGCACAGACATTAATGAGCAAGCCACCACAATTGAAGTTATCTTAGAATGGCGGCTAAGGAAACATTTATGTCGCAACGGAATTTAGTTGTAGAAAATTGCTTCTGAGCTTGTTCTCAGCACTTGGGAAGAACAATATTAAATAAAAGAAGGAAGGTGCGATAAAACTACAATTTATAGGCAACTTACGGAAAATGCTGCACTTAAAGTTGTTTATTCAGATAGAAAACAAGCAAAATGTGGAACCAATTTCGTTAGCACAATTAAAATGCATCTCTTACATGGATTATTACGGACGGTGCCTAGCCTAAATTGTAAATGTTTTAACGCTACTGGGGGGAAGGATTCACAAACAACGCTCATTCTCTCACACACACGCAATGCCACAGCGAAACTCACCAAAATCAGCGTGCTGAGACAAGGCGGAAGCAGGCGCCGCAATCGTAGACGAATTTCAGCAAGTCGGAGTTAGAACAAAAGATAATATACAAAAACACTTTGAACCTGGCTCTGGTTTGTCGTGTCTGTTTTGAGATGGTGCATGTGTATAGCCAAATTAAATTACATCTGAAATGGACCGCGAGCAAACTCGCTAACGGCGACACACGGCTACGGTACATGAACGCACTTCACTGAAAGTGAAGTGGTTGAATATCGGATTCATTATACAAAATCACGGTGGGTTCTTAACTTGCAGTCAGTTAGAAATCGATCCAGGTTCTGGTTTTATAAGAGACGTGACATGAACTCAGGCGACTGGCTGCAAACCCCGGAAGTCGGAACTCGGACCCACGTGGTTCCGAAAACCGATAAAATTTAATAAATTCAGTTTCCGAAAAATAAAGAAAATTAACTACAGCATGCAACCCAAAGAGATGCTTAGAATTATATAAGGAAGCGAATGAAATAGAGCTACACGCGATAGGGGGCGATTACAGAGACGGATGAGGTCCTGTATCAGAAAAACCACAAAAATGAAATAATCAAAAAGTCGAAAAAATAAAAATAAAAATTACGGCATGCAACCCATAGAAATGTTTAGAATTACATAAGGAAGCTATTGAAGGAGGTTGTACAACGCTCAGAGTGAACTACTGACAAAGACAGAGTGCGTACTACAAGTTCGAGAAGAACAGAAAAATTAAAATAGGCGGGGAGAGAAGATGGCGAAGTATTGGTGGAAGTCGAAAGGATACCCACATAGTTACTTGCCTGATGGACATCGAAGAAACTAGAATGGAAGCTGAAAGCTTTGTTCTATGAACCAACCACGTGTAACACATATCACTCATGGAAGGAAACGATGAGAAGAATTTTACATGCACTGTATAAAATGAACATATCACCTATTAGAAATCGGGCCCCACAAAGCTAGAAAGTATTTACACAGAGTTCATACGCCGCCACATGATCACAAAAGATTCTAACATATCAGGCCGTTATCAAACTGCAACTAGAATCACACACACCGCGTTTATCTATTGGAAATCACTGAATTGGAAAACGAGAACACATTTCCGCACACGATGTGGGAAAATATTCAAACAAATGATTCTAAGTTCACGAATCTAAGTTAAACGTGCTAGTCAATGGAACGCTACCATCTCCAGAAACAAGGGCAGAACCAACCTTGCCGCGGTGGAGTAGCCGAGCGGTCTAAAGCGTATCGCTGCGGAGCGCGCGGTTGCTCGCCGTGGAGGTTCGAGTCCTCCCTGGGGCATGGGTGTGTGTGTTGTCCTTAGGTTAGTTTACTTAGGTTTAAGTAGTTTGTAAGCTACGGACTGATGACCACGCAGTTTGGTCCGATAGATTTACAAACATTTGAACATTTTTTTAGAACCAACCTTACCTCACCAGACGTCCAGCACAGAGTGAGGATCCAGCAGTCATGAGGCGGGAAACTGCTACTAGACGCGGGAAGCCACCGGAAACTGGAAAATCCACGAAAACAGCGGTGGTGGAGGACGGATAGCGATACTCACGCTGGAGGGAAAGGTTCGCTAACTACATTGTTCCACTACAGATATAGAATGAATTTTTCGTTTCATTTTCAGGACTTTTTTTAAAGTATTACAAGTGATTTCTTTCTTATTCTAGTGCAATCAGCATATAGTATTGTTGTTGTGTTGTTCTAGTTCTTTGTGTATCTATTGTGGTCTAGATTTTTGTGTGTTATTAAGTGATTTTCTATGAAAATTTTGTTGTGCAGTATTGTTTTGATCATTTAACATTTGTTCTACGAGAAATTGTAGATCAGTAATTCTTATAAACGAACAATAGTTGTCCTTTGCAGACATTATTTAAAATACATTTTTCTCGATATGTTGAACCGAATATTTATTTTCTCTCAGATGTGTAACGAAAACAGTAATATTATTTACTAATGTTTCAATTTATTCCATAGATCTCGTTATAAAAATCTGCCTGTCTGCTAAATGTAGGCCTTCATAAATCATTGAATTCAATTTAGAAAACAACTGAATGATTCTAACGTTGTGTTTTGTCTATTTCAGGAATCATATTGGCTCCTAAGCTGTTGTTCGTATAGAAGCTTATTTTCAGATTTTGTTCTCAGGGCATAGTTTATTCTGTCTGATACATGCCTCCACTTTGGAGTTATTATAAACTTTTCTTTCCTTTTTGTTTCGATATTTGTCACTGTACAAGGTGCGTCTGTAAAGTTCGGTGAATGGTCTCAGTAAATAGAGGAAGCAAGAGTTACAAACAAAATATCTTGGCTGTGTTCCAAAGTAATCGCCGTTGTCTACAATACACTTCTGACGTCGGTTGTAAAACTGTTTGAAACTGTCAGCGAACACATCTTGCGGAATCGATCGAAACACTGAGGGCACTCGTTGTTGGATCTATGCAACCACTCACACACTTTTTTACTCGCTCCTTCAATACCATTGAGTTGCACTAAAATCCCATGGATCTCCGTCGCCGTTATGCCTAATGTGAAACAAAATTTGATTTTAAAGCGTTGCTACATTGATCGTTTTTTAGTTCCATGCAGCAATGACACGAGTTCTCACGCTGACTCTGTTATCTGGGTTGCAGCATGTACCACCGCATCACTACAGTGCTTTGTACGCTTGTTGACATGTCCTTCAATGTGTATGCGCGGGCACTTCATTCTCGCCAGCGCGATTTGTAAGATATGGGACAATTCACCGAACATTTCAGACGCACCTTGTAATTTAAATCTTCATTGCATTTCTGTATCGTATTTAACTTATCTTAATATAGCTTATTTACTAATTCTGGGTTTTAGTCATTAGTAATGGATATTGTTCTGAATTCGTATCTCATGCTAACTGTAATCTGAGATACAAATTTAATCACAAAGTAAACGAAATAGATCAAAGATTATGTAAGCCCTTACAATAAACGTCCTGTCAAAACTACAACAAATGAATAAAAAAGAAGACAAAGTAACAAACATTGTGTAGCTGTGTGAACGAATTGTATCTGAGTAATTCTCATATAAATCTCATTATTGACCCCTTCATTACCCACATTCACAGCACCCACTACTAATTAACATGGTTTCTGTTGTGGGTGGACGATGAATATGGATAAAACCTTGCCTGCCACCGTGGCCGAGGAGACTGAGGCGCACCAGTCACGGTCTGCACGGCCACTACTGTCGGGGGTTCGAATCCCCCCTCGGGCATGGATATTTGTTCCTTCCTTAGTATTAACTAGTTCATAAGTAGTTTCTAAGTTTAGGGACTGATGACCCCCTAGTTAAGTTCCATAAGCTATACAAACATTTGAACATTTGATAAAACCTTAAATTACTCAGCTTAGTAATAAATAAACAATTTAGGTATAATTATCCATAAATATCTTTCCTTGAAGAAGGCAGTACGTTGCAATTGGCGGCGAATTGTCTAGGGAGACGGGAATGGTCGTCACCCTTGTGTTCAAGAGGAGCGTAACTCGACGTTAATATATATTTATAAAATGTCGCTCATCAAGAAATGAAGAATAAATTGCCAAAATTTCTACTTTACAACTGTCTCTAAATGTGGATAAATTTAAGAACAAGACATTAAAAATAGTGTTTATATATATGATTATTATATTAGTTGTGTGCATCTTCAGTACGCCATATTCTATATTTGTAGTTAATACTAGAGCGTAATGAGTGGAATGTCCACGTAAAATTAGTATGAGAAAGGTGATAAAAAAACGTATATTTGTTCGAAATACTTGGGAACAAACATCTTGCTTGTAAAATGTCACACAGTACACTGGTACCACCAGATCTGTAGTATTGTTCGAGTCTTTATAGTGCTTATTAAGTAGGCGTAACAGATACGGTAATGATTCCACTCTGTGCCGTGTACTAGAAATACTCTGCGACGTTAAAGGTGAGTCCTTAAATAGAAAACAATGCTTTCGTGATACCTAGTTGGGATAAATAAGAAAATATAGGTTTAAATACAACTGTGCAATCTAATTGCGGCATATAATGTTCGAATAGATCTCATTAGTTAAACAACAGTTGCCCTCATTACGAAAAGTAGTAGTTCATATTCTGAGACGATGAGAGATGAACAAGTAAGTGTTATACAGCAACACTTCAACTGTCCACTACTGCTCGTAACACAACAGAAAGTATCAAATAATTAATCAATGTCCAGAGAGAGAGAGAGAGAGAGAGAGCTTTCGTCTCCATATATACTAAAAATATTAAACTCAAAGAGAGGCATTCAATTACAATTTGTGCCACAGTTGGATTCGAACTCAGCACTTGCTGCTTACTAGGCGAGCACTATAACCACTGAGACATCATGATCTAATGGATACAGCAATGGCACAGACTGCTTTAAGGCATATCTCCCTCCACAAAATAAACTTCAATTTTGCCTTATTTTCCTTATATAAACATGAGGCTCTCCAATAACGAAATAGCACCCCTACATTTCCGTTAAAATTTATTACTGAGGTGCTGTTCGGCTATTAGAGAACCTCGGCAACGTTGATAAGTATTTATACAGCGTCAATCACCCAACACTTGCACTGCAAATATTTCGGAAACGGGAAGTGCGATTGACGTGTGATTTTCACAGAATGAATTGATAGTCAGGGGCTCGTATTTTTAGCCAACAAACATATTGAAATATTACTTAGAGTTTTTTTATGCAAACATAAAATTTTTAAATCCAACAATTGTTGTTTCTATCATTCACTGGAAGTTTTGAAACCAGCTGTGTAGAAAGTATTTTGAATGACATTTTTATCACGTTTAGATCGGCAGCTACAACCGTTCAAAGTTTCGGGGGAGGAGGCTGCGATAGCGTAGCTGACTGGCCGCGTGGCTAGCCCCTGGGGCACGGCCCACTGTCTCATGACCACCACCCAGTTAGCTACGCTGTCTTAGCCTCCGCCCCCAAAACTTTGAATGGTTGTAGCTGCCAAACTAAACGTAATAAAAATGTCATTCAAAGTACTTTGAACACAGCTGGTGTCTAAAATTCCAGTGCATGACAGAAACAACAATTGTTCCATTAAAAAAGCTGTATGTTTGCATAATAATACACTTTCTAGATATTTTTACTATCTGTTTATTGGCTAGCAATACGAGTCATTGACTACCAATCCATTCTGTGGAAATCGCAAATCAATCGCACTTTCCGTTTCCGCAATATTTGCAGTGAAAGTGTTAGGTGATTCACCCTGTATAGGGGACTGTGAGGCAGAATTGAAATTTGTGTTGTGGAGGGACACGTACCTTAAGACAGTCCGTGCAGTTACCATACTGATCATGTCATAGCAGCTTAGTGGTTATAGTGCTCGCATAGTATGCAGGAAGTCCCGGGTTCGAATACCGACCGCGGCACAAACTTTCATTCAATGCCTCTCCTCCAGTTTAATATCTTTGATAACAGAAAGCGAATAAAGAGCCTTAGCTGTGCCCGATGCGATCGAAAACCGATGACATGGTAAGAAAAATCCCTTTAACAGTTGGTACCAGCTGATGATAAGGGTCGATTCTGGCTCAGATCCCACGAATAATGAACTGTGTAATCCAATTGCAGCCCCATAACAGTGTGGGCTGTTTTTACATATAATGGACTAGGTCTTCTGGTCCTACTGAATCGATCAATGACTGAAAAAGTCAGGTTCGTCTAACTGGAGACCATCTGCAGACATTCGTAGACTTCACGTTCCCAAACAACGACGGAATACATTTGGATGACAGTTTGAGATGTGAGGGGATGCCGCGCGTTCTGAGGTGCCTTGAGATGGACTGTTCGGGCGCTCCCACCGAAGATTCGAGTCCTCCTTCGGGAATTTGTGTATGTTGCCCTTAGTATAGGTTAATTTAAGTATTGTGTATAGGTCGATGAGTTCAGAAGTTTGGTCCCTCGGGAGAAAAATAACAACAGATTTAAACAAGGGATCACCGTGGCTCTGTTGCTGACGAAATCATGGACAACTACCAGCAAATTTTTTGACCATACAGATCTCTTACGTGAATCCAATCGAATACTATGTCAGATATTGAGAGGTCAGTGTATAAAGCTCATATCCTAAACACCTGAAAATGCTCATAATAGTTCTCCAAATTGCAGATACAGGTTTTCTACGAAGTGGTTAACAGTAAATGGAAGAGAACAATGTCCACATCATTCTAAACCCACGTTTTTACCTTCAATATCACTTTCGCATTCAAGCAGTCCAGTACCAAAAGACACGTTAGTTTAAAACGACGATGTGGGTATTTCAATATCCTAACATGCCACTTTCAAGCATACTGCAACATAAGCTTATAATTTAGTACAGATAAATTGATTATAATCACAGAATCAAGTTTGATAATGACTTAAATAACATTTATATCTTCCGTAAAACTCTAATCACATCATCAAAATCCCGCGTGTGCACATTGAGGTATAATATAAGCAGTTTCGTGTGTCTAGGTACCACCATGTGTGTTTTCCACCATTGTAATTACTTTAAGCAAAGAGTTTTTGGCACTGTTGATTGAAAACATAATGATAAACTGCCATCATTAGTTAGGTATAATTTCCCCCCTAGGGTTCTGATATCTATTTCCTTTGCATTCTCCCACAAGTTACTTTATAAAAAAGAGAAGCAAAGTTTCGCATTGAATTGATAAAAACAACTTTCTTTTAATTAATGACCGTTTGTTATTCTAATCGTTGTCTCATGCCGATCCGATGTTTGACTGAGCGGGATTGTGCATTTATAACAGACTGGACTCTCCTTCAAGGCCAAAATTGCCTCCTGCCATTCTGATATAGGATGTCCGTGATTTCTTTAAATCACTCCATAGAAATGCTAGGATGATGTTTTTGAAAGCGGTCGGCCCAATTTCTCCTACATTCCTGGCAAAAACTAACCATTTAAGTACACCGTCTATATTGAGCACCATGGCACTGGAACGTTAAGCCCTAATCTTCCTTTCTCTTTCTCCAGATGTTCTAGATCAGATGTGTTCCTTTTTATTAAAACCACAAAAACACAGAGGGTGAAAAAAAATGCACGTTATTAACATGACTGGTATGATTAGTTTCGTTCGGTTGTTTCATACGACTGAAACAATAATTTGAACTAATAAAGAATCGACTGATCAATCGTAGGTTGTTGAAAAACGGTCCGTTGTACCAAGACTAGTAATGCTGTAGGGCGGTACACGAGAGGACTTCCCGCTTTAGGTGACTGCTGTGTGGCGCACCTCCTCATCTGTGCTGCTGGCCTGGTCACACTGCTCCCGGCAGTGATGCCAACTGTTACCCGCCACAAAACCGATCGAGCATCCCACAAACCGTAAAACAACTCAGACCTTTCTGTATGCGAAAACATTATCTAATCCATAATAGAAAGCGTTTTACACATTGACTTTAACGAATTGGAAGATTTGAAACGTATTCTCCGTTTGACTTTCGTGCATGTGTAATTTACAAGGAGACAACTTGGGTATCGGATTTTAGAATTCCTCTATATTTGTGGTGCGTGAGGTTCAGAGCCTACATAACAATCAGCCAAAGCCATTCGAAGCATCTCTCAAAAATCCTTGAGAAAATCGACATTGAAGTATGAATAATTAAAAGCGTTGAGGCGTGTCACGCTGTAGCTCATGTCGTAGCGTTCTTGCCTTGCAACGCTAGGGTCGATGGATCGAATCCGGCAGTGACAAATTTTTTTACCTTTTTTTTGCTGCGTTCGAATACATACATAATTTTAATATCTAATGGTAACTTATACGAAATATGCACGGTTTTTCGTTTATTCGTAATTTTCTATATTTTATAAAAGGGCGTTAATGATGATAGTTTCAATAAAAAAAACAGGTTTTTTACACTATTGGCTCCACTATTAGTCTTCGATTCTTCTGTTTGTGAAGAGCTACAGCGCTATTTTTAATGGAAAGTACTAATGGCTTTCAAAGCAGCTAACCTACTCAACCATCTTTTTAGGTGACGACAAGGTGTTCCGCTCGTCTATATACATATAAACAAAAACTGCTACAACACGTGGAACTAGAGATCCCAAAATATTTTATATAACTGAATTTGAAATGGAAAAAATAATCTTTCTTATTAGTCCCTAGGCTTACAAACTACTTAAACTAAGTTAAGCTAACCTAAGGACAACACACACACCCATGCCCGATGGAGGACTCGAACCTCCTAGGGGAACGGCAGCGCGGACCGCAGCACGCCGCCTCGGCCAAATACCAAATAAAATAAAAACAACTACCTTCAGTTATCCACGAACAGCAGTAAATTTTTAAAGTGAAATGAAAAGTGCAAATTGCATATCCCGAAGGTTGAAAACAAATCTACTTTACTCAATTACAAAGAATTGGGGCGGTAGCATGAACACATTTGCTCGAATGCATTCCCCACAAAAAGAAATTCCTTGGGCAGGCAGAAATTAGAAGTCGAATACCGTCTCTATTGTTCAAGACAGTCGGCAAATTGTTGATCAGTGGCTGGCGTAGGTCGGTAGCAATAAACATTCCAAGTCCTAACCGTAGCACTCTACATTTCTAGGCACGGAAGTCTGGCATCCACTTAGGTACAAATTCTTTATATAGCTCACTCCGGCTAATCAGCAGTCGAAGTAATCATTCTGGAGGTGCGTCCAGCGACATCTGTAAAGTATAGTGCAATTATCATTCCCTCTGACAGTGAGTTCGTCTATTCCCTGTCGGTCGATGTTTGCTATGAATAGTCGAGCTCCGGACATTCAGTGCATGCGGCTTAGCGCCTGCTCTCACGCAGCCTGCGAGGTACGAAACTCTGCTGGGTAGTCTGCTCGTTAGGGGTTGTCTCTCCCTCACAAATGTTCAAATGTTTGTTAACCTTAAGGGACTTAACTACGGGGTCATCAGTCCCTAAACTTACAAACTACTTATGAACTACCTACAACTAAGGACGGCACAAATATCCATGCCCGAGGGAGCATTCGAACCCCCCCTCTCCCTCATGTCAGGTGAGAAGCTGTTACTAGTCAAGTTTTCTTAAAGTTATGGTTAAGGTGGATATATTGAATCTAGCATTCAAAAAAATGCAGATCACGTATTAAAAAAATGCCCATTCAGTTCTCCATTCCGTTAAGGTAAATTAATAGTATAGCACTTTCTATAGCGAATGTAAGTGTTCTGCCTTACAAGTGTGATATGTATTTCAATGAGACGGCTTCTGCTTTGTTATATTCGGAGTCTGTGCTCTAGGGTGGCAGCACAGACGCGCGCGGCGCAGCCAGGGGAACAGCCAGCCGAGGAGGTGATGTGGATGAGCGAGACCTCCTCATCTGCGCTGCCCTCCCCTGCTTCATCCCTGTAGCAGCAGTCACAGGCACACGTCCGGCAGTTTGTAAACTGAACCCTACGCCATTTGGAATAACCTCACTTTCGACGTCCCATATTAATTACGACCTCTAGAAAGTAGACTTCTCCTGTATTACATTTTTATATAAATTTTCAAAGTTTTTTTATTTATTTTTTAGTTTTTTATTATTTTTCTTAGCCCAGTGAATGTCGTGAGCCTTACTTACTAATCTCGTTGTATTAAATTATTAATTTTATGGACAATGAAATCTTAACCATTTGTAGATACATAATTTGACAGTATTAATTTACAGAAATTCTTATTCTGAGATTACTTCTTAATTTGAGAATTTACTCATTTACTTAATTCGACGTTAATAGCGCTGTGTTCTGTAGGGAGAAACAGAGATGTCAGTCACAAGAATTGTAAGTGCCAAACGATGACTAATAAGAACGCACTGAGCTACGTCAGACGTAACTTTCGTCACATTTAATACCGTTCATAATATGTTATCCTCTGACGCCATCCAAAAATATGCATAGTTGAATTATGGATGCAACCGTGCATCCAGTTTTAACTTTCAAACAACATTTGTGGAAGTTTAACAATTATTATATCCTTATATAAATATATTATTACTGCTATTCCTGTAAATAAATAGTTTATAACATGCAAAAGCAATTTTTCTCATTCCAGAAATCAGCTTAATTAGCTTTGATTGTGGTTATGAAAAGTTTCAAAGCAGTTAGTGACATGTCTTTAAACGGGAAATAATAATCCTCCGAAGGAAACGTAATTTATGATTACTACTGTATCACTACCAAATGGTCTAATTACAAAAAAAGACCCTCCACCATGTCATGAAGATTAAGAATCACTGTGGTATGTAGATTTGCGTATAGGGCTGACACTCCAAGTGTGAACAAGTGAAACATTGTATTTGTAGTTGACTGTAATCCGTATTAATGTCCATTATTTTCAGTTAACATCCTTCTGAAAACCTGCATCAGGACTCATATACGAATTACGTCGTCTATTTCTGGAATAAATGTCATGTTGGTAATATTTTTCCCTCTGCTATGTATATCTGCATTAACGCATCGTTTGCCCATGTGTGTTCTCCCGGACAATACTGATGATGATGTGGGGATCAGTCCTAAAATGTTTATCCACGTTTATGTACGTTGCGAAACGATTTCATGCATTTTTGCATTTGTTTTATAAAGTGCTTCAAGATTCAGCAGTCGTATTTGATTTGCAATAAGTGAGTGTTAACACGTATTATCCAATACATTAAAAAATTAGAGGACGCATACGAATGTCTGGAATTTATCTATGAACGAATGTTGTAACAACTGATCATTTTGATAATGGCACCCATTTCCATCTCGAAGGGGAACCAGGACAAACCAACAAAACCTTACACTTTACTGAGTTGTTCACTGAAAAGAAGGATTTGAAGATCTCTGCATAATGTTATTGCAACAAAGTTTCTCAAAAGTTGAGCATTTGCAATAATATTAACGCTAGTCGAGATAAATTAATTGCGTTCCTTCCAATAGTAAATTTGCAAGGAAAGTTATAAGAATGAGTGAAAAGTAATTTCAGACAAACCGAAATACATAAAACTGTGCAATCATCAAGCTACAAGACGTTTGCAACAAAGTCCAAGCCCTAAAGAAATTTCTGTACCTGGTAAATGGGACGGTCAGGTATAAAACGTGCATAAATATCTGAGGGGTGTATGTTCATGTTTCGTCAAGTGGTAAGAAAGCTACTTTCCCACGTACAGATTATACATATAACTGCTCTAGAGAGAGTAATCTAAAATAATTAATCTAATTAATATAGTGCCAGAAATCGGTGACTCTTCCTTTACGAATGCTATAGTATCAACCTGTAATGAGAAATATCTGATACTCCGTGGATTAGCAAAAAGTGTTCAAATGTTTGAAAATCTATCGGACGCAACTGCTGGGTTATTAGTCCGTAGCTTACAAACTGCTTAAACCAAGGTAAAGTAACCAAAGGACAGCACAAACACCCCTGCCCGCGGCGTGACTCGAACCCCCGACGGCGAACGGCCCCGCGCACCTCAGCACGGCGCCCTATTGCGCACGGCTATTCCACTGCGGCTGTGGATTATCAGAATAGGCTACTTAACATTAACGCGATTTCTGTATACTGAGAAATGCTGTTAGCTGTCTCTATTGTCACCAGAGCATTGCCATTATTTCTAATTGGTTTTATTATAAAAATTAATCTAGATTCGATATAACAAATAAAAGTGAAATTTCATTGCGGGTAGACATGAAAGACTTTATGATTCACCTTAGTAGAATGTGAATTAAGAAACATTTGCCCACATTACATCTGTGAAAGCAACTGGAGTGATACTAATACTGATAAAATGTAACCTTTTACAGGCTATGCTAAATTCTACAAACTAAATACTAAACAATAATTATATCATATTATAAAAATGTAGGTCTGTATGTTCCACATCTCCTCCTAAACCGGTGGATTGATTTCCACCAAACAGCCACGTTGGAGTGGCCGAGAACTCTAAGGCGCCTTTCTATGGAGCGCGCGGATCCTCGCCGTCGGAGATTCGAGTCCTCCCTCGAGATTGTATTAATATTCTGTTTGAGGACGAGAGAAGTCAAACACTTGCAACGTACTATACACATAATTTAAACCTTTATGAAACATTTTCTAGCTGAAAACTCTAACAAACTCTACAGAAGTTTATCCTCATAAGAACGTCAACCAACATTTATTTCAACCTGCTTATTGTATTCGCCTCTTTGTATCCCTCCACAACTGTTCAAATATTGAAATCTTTGTATAGCTATTGCACCAAACTGCTATGGTCATCAGCCCCTAGACTTACAAACTACTTTAACTATCTTACACTAAGGATAACATACACACCCATGCCCGAGAGAGGACTAGAACCTCCGACGGAGACCAACCGCGTGCTCCGCAATAAGGTGCCTTAGAGCGCTCTAACATTCCACCGCGGCCCAACAGTAGACTGATGTGTGTATTTTCACCGTCCATTCCATGGTTCACGGCAAAGTTTATTGTCTAGCCACTGCTACATTCTTTTATATTTAGTTGTGAATTAAACATCTGAAATATGAGTGGCGGACAGTTTAATCGTGGCGAGAGATTTCATTAAATAATGAATGTAATTAAACATTGATCGGTACTATTTAATCTGAAACCTTAATATTCTGTAAAAAATGTGGCGTATGACATTCATTTATTATAAAAATGCTTTGTAACTCACAATGATTATACCATTAATCCCCTCAATAATTTTATGGAGGGTGTCTTTTACGATTATACGAATTTGTTCTGTAGAACAAAACAAGTGACATTTTCACACGGCAAGTATCTCTTCAATTTTTGCGTGACAGCAATGAAACTGTTACGTAATAATGGGGTACTTATCGTCAATACTTCTACCATTTAATTTTTTTTTGCATAGGTGGTCAAGTTACTGTATGGTATCCCTCCCTCTGTAATGTACTCAACATCATCATGTTGAATCTTTTACAAATGTGTTTCGTATGCCTTTCCCTCCAGATCCTCACATGTTCTGACTTTGGCGCCAAGCTAAAGTTTCTTTGTGTTTTTCATAAATGTGATTTTTAATTTTTTACCATTAACGCAAAATTAGCCATGTACCTTAAAATACGAAGAACTTCAATAACATACTGTTTAACTAACAGACGGTGCTCTGAGCAACAGGCTCAAAATGCAATGTACAGAATAAATGTTTCATAATTGAAGAGTGCGCATATTTGTAACACGCGGCCTGTAGGTAACGTATTGCATACTTGAGCACTAGTTCTCGTTTGATTGCATATTGTGTTTCCGCGCATGCGCGGTATGATCGATCGATGGTTGCCATGGCAGTGACGTCATGTCAATGGACGCGCCTGGGAACAGGGCAGCAGCCGTAGGCAGGAGGTAGCTGCGCAGCCGTAGCCACCGCGTGCGGGGCTCTCACTAGTTATGCTCCTCTGCTGATGGCGCTGCCATACGCTTCACCGACACTTGTACTTAAATTTTGTATCAACTGGTAAACTACCTTTCATGGGTCGCTACTCTTAATATTTAATGCCTTAAATAAGTATGGCAGAAAAGATATCGATGGATCAAATACGCAATAAATCATACGGAATGTAACAGAACTGGGTTTCACAACAATAGCATTCTCTGATAGTAAAAAAACGTAGCAATACGCATCTCATACTCATCTTGGCAAACAATGAAGTAATTTGAGAATAATTCTAAATCATAGGAAAAGTTACATAGTCCATCGATGAGGCACCCACCTATCAACAGACTGTTGTGCTGTCTTGAAAAGTTCCTACAGTTATTAACACAAAAGCATTTATTTCAGTACAATATCTAACTATATTCTTGTAAACAAAAACGGCATGCATATGTATGACTGTATTTTTGCATGGCCTCCTGTACTGAACCTTAATGTACAGTACTTTATAGACTTTCTTGTCACTATGAACAATAACATATCTTGAAATCTTAGATGTAATCGTACACTCAGTGTTCTCTTCTGTAGATACTCTCTTCTTCTTCTTCTCTCTCGCTCTCTTCTCTCATTTTGCAGGCAGGTCGTGACACTGTCGTAGTAAGCGGAATAAAGTTTTAAGTAATTCTGAACTTTTCTCTGAAAACTTGTCGATCCTGCACGTCCTCAATTGAAAGTTTAGCTTCCTGTAAATCATGTTTACTTGTCTTGCCCATTTGGAATACGATTTTGTTTCTTAAATTGATGAGTGTATATGATGAGTAAGTCTTTGGGGGTTCATTCTCTCCAGATGACCAAAATACATCATTCTCCGCTTCCTTATGCTGGTAACAATTACTTCACTATGTTCGTATAATTCATTGCTGTGTCTTCGGCGGAATTCGCAACTTTCTTTGATAGGGCCAAATATTTTCCTCAAAATTTCCGGTATCTTAAGTCAAGTTTTCGTAATGAACCTTTCTTCGTCAAGTTTAAACATTCTGGTGCACACAAAGCAGATGGTCTAATTACGGTGTTACAATGACAAAGTTTTAGGTTCTAAGACATGCTTTTCCTTTAGTATAAGTCATTTCAAGATGAAAACCACCTTCTAGATTAATACGCCTACTTTTCACCGCTACATTATCTGAACCGTCAGCCGTAATAAGGTCTACGAAGTATTTTAATTTTTTCGACTGCTTGATTTTCGCTTGTAGTTAGAATATTAGTGAATATTGCGAGGTTTTTCTTATTTTGTTATGTTAATAATGTATTATTATATTAATTAATGTGGCATAAGTACGGCTTCTCCGCTACGTCACTGTCCCTGTGAGAATGTCCAGTTGTTGTACCTTTAAGTGTGTGCGAGAATCTATGGTTGTTTGAATGTGGGGAGTGACAGCTCGCTTTGCATCGTTCGCTCTGGCTCAGTATCGATAGCTGCTCATGCTACCACAGAGGTTTCCAGACATTTTGGTTGCGGGCTAGTTAGCGAACCTTTCCCTCCTGCGCGAGAATCGCTGTCTGTCCCCCACCACCGCTGTTTTCGTGGATTTTCCAGTTTCTATTGGCTTCACGCGTCCGGTAGCAGTTTCACCACTCATGACTGCTGGATCTACTAGTTTTAGTACAGGATTGCACTGTACGTAGTCATTATGCTTGTCCCAAATCCTTTTCTGTTGCACAGTTTTACGCGCTCGTCGGCGCTTGCGACGTGATTCACTACATAGTTTTGCTGGAGGTGGAGGAAATTGTTGTCGCATTTGAAAACCAACAGAAGCACATTTCAAGTCCACAGTGTGTATGACATTTACTGCATGAACTGTTCTTGCACTCTGTGAAGTATTGTTTCTAACGGCACCGTTCTTTGAATGTTTGTTTTGCATACACACTGTTTGTATGTGTCATGATTTGCCACATTGATAACAGGTCGCGTTGTGATTAGGGCATTGTGCACGCTTATGGCGAGATTCACACTGGGGGCAAGACTTACGAACATTTTTCGGAAAAGAGCGTTGCCGCCCGTTTGTCAAATTGCTGTTTCTAACACGACGGGGCGACCTTCGTGTCACACTTTTACACTGGCTACTGTTCACTGTCTGTTCAGCACGACCGGTAGAATTTAAAGAATCACTGGTGCTATACTGAGAACTATGGCTAGGAAAGCGTCCGTTGCGATGCACTGAATTAACACTGTGGCTTTGCATTTCTATATCTGCTAAGTCAAAGGTATCATGCGCTTCTATAAGCTGCAGTACACTGTCTAATGAGGGGTCAGACCCTTTTTAGAATTGCTGCCCTAATTCTGGGGTCCTGAATGTTCTGAGTGATAGCGTCTCTCAACATAACATCACTATAAGAGAGTCCACAAGAGCAAGTAAATTTACATTGGCGGGTTAAGCCCTTCAACTCAGTTATCCACTCTTGGTGTGACTGCTGTGGTAATTTTTTCAGTCTGAAAAATCGGTACCATGCCGCAGCTACGAGAACTTTTCTCTCATAATGAGCATTTAGTGCCTCTACTATTTGTTCAAAGTCTACATCACGAGGAGATGCGTGGGGGAAAAGTTTCTGCAGAAACACGAAAGTCTTGGTGCCAACTACGGCGAGAATGAAATGTTTGACTCTCAGACCTGTTAGTTGATGAGCCGCGACGAGTTCTTGAAACTGCGCGAAATAGTCGCTCCATTCTTCCTCACGTTCGTTGTACTGGCGAAACGTAGGAAGCGTTGCGGTGGCAGGTGTGGGCTGCTGATTCGGCGGCTGTTGTTGTTGGTTAGCTGCTTGTGCTGTTAGCTGGGACACCGCTTGTAGGAATTGCGTGATTTGCGCCGTCTGTAACTGAATTATTTCCATTAAGTTTGGATTCGGCTTGGCGGCCATGCTGACCGATTAGCCGCCGCACATACAAGTAACTTATAACAAAACACAAATGCAATATGAAAGAGGACACTCTGCAACAAAAAAAAGTCCAAAACACACGTAACAATAAGTTCCCCCAAAAATCTTATTATAAGGGTGGGTGGGCGGGAGCAATTTCTGCGTGCTCCGACTGCTGCTGTCTGGCTGCTGCAAGCGGGCTGGTCCAAGGTTCGTGTATCACTCCTCGTCGCCACTTTTGTGTCCCAGGCTCGTCGCCGCTTTTGTGTCTTGTTTCCGTCGTAGGTGTCGGTAGCCGAGTAGAAAGACCGACATAGGAATAATAGTAGCACGCTTGTGCAGGTACGGAGATGAGCAGCCAGTGGGACAGCAGAAACTAGAAACACTAGAGTAAATTAGAACGAGATATATATTGCACAGAATTTATAGAATACTTAACTTTTATATAGCTCAGTACTGCAGAATGCTGATACATAGTTGAGCTATAGGCCTGCCTAATGCCTGTCCGATAGCCAAGTCTTCACTGGTGCCTATCTGATTCCGAAGTGCTAACTGGTTCCTATCTCAGTTCCAAGTGAACGATGTCGTTCAGTGGTGGCCACGAGCAGAGTTGTAGCAAAGGGCGCTCGTGGCTGACGACGTAAGAACGCCGCGCCGTGCGTGTATGGCAGCGCGTGGCGAAAGTAGGTGGCGCGCACTTTGTACTTGTGCGACACCACAGCAAGTAACTATGCGAGTATCCTTCTGATTTCCAATAATATTTCGCGATCTTCTCTCTCCGCCTATTTTAATACTGCTGTTTCTTCTCCGACTTGTAGCATGAACTCTGTCTGTGTCAGTAATTCTCTCTGAGCCTTGTACAACCTCATTCAATAGCTTCCTTATGTAATTCTAAATATTCCTATGGGTTGCATGCTGTAAATCTTAATTTTATTTTTCCGACTTTGTAATCATTTCACTTTTACGAGTTTTGGAGACTGTACTTCATCCGTCTCTGTAATCGCTCCCTATCGCGTGTAGCTGCATTTATTTCGCTTCTTCGTGAAATTCTGAACATTTCTATTGGTTTCATGCAGTAGATAATTGTCTTTATTTTTCGGAAACTGAATTTATTCAATTTTACCGGTTTTCAGAAGCACGTGGGTCCAAGCTCCGACTTACGGCGTTCGCAGCTAGTCGCCTGAATTCACGCTACTACTCATATAAAAAGCAGTACCTAGATCGATTTCTAACAGTCTGCAACTTAAGAATCCACCGTGATTTTGTAGAATGAATCCTACTTTCAACCACTTCACCTTCAGTGGAGTGCGTTCATGTAACGTAGCCGCGTGTCGCCGTTAGCGTGTTTGCTTGCGGTCCAATTCAGATGTAATTTAAGTTGCTATACACACGCACCATCTCAAAACAGGCACGACAGACCAGAGCCACCCTCAAAGTGTTCGTATATTGTGTTTTGTGCTTTCTCCAACTTGCTGAATTTCGCCTACGATAGCGGCGCCCGCTTCCGCCTCGTCTCAGCACGCTGTGTTTGGTGAGTTTCGTTGTGGCATTGCGGGTGTGCGAGAGAATGAGTGTTGTTTGTGAATCCTCCCCCCCCCCCCAGTAGTGTTAAATCATGTATAGTTTAGGCTAGGCATCGTCCGCATTAATCCATGTAAGAGATGCATTTTCTTGTATTATCAAAATTGGTTCCCCATTCTCCTTGTTTTCTATCTGAATAAACAAATTTAAGTTCAGCATATTCCGTAAGCTGCCTATAAATTGTAGTTTTAGAGCACCTTCCCTCTTTTATTTAATACTAGTTTAAACCCGCGGCTCCGCTCGCGTGTTGGTTTATTATGATAGATAAGCTATCTTTCAGTAGTAAAGCTAGACGAACTGGAAACTGAAGCCCTTTTGAAGTAAAACGGCATATCTGAAGGGATTAAAGGAATGGGAGGTATAAAAATAACTTTTCCGGTTGATGTTCCTGACAAAATCGTTCCTTCATTGAGGTTTTGATGTAAATTTTTGACGATCAGTCGAGTTCCATTGCGCAGTTGAGGAGGCCTCAAATTTCTCAGCATCATGATCGGTGATCCTACTATCAAAAGCAATCTATGAGATGGCATTCCTGATGGTTCTAGCGAATTCAGGAACTCCACGGGGTAGTTCACAGATTGATCTTTATCAACGACTGTGTCAATCGCTTTGTAGGTTGTAATAATTCCCGGTAACGTATTCTGAATAGCTGTGTTTAGGTTGGTAACCTGGTCATTACGCGGTGCTAAAATCGCTCTCTCTCTCTCGCAGCCACATATGATTTTTGTAATTGACTTTTATGTTACGGAAGACGCTTTAACTACACCATCAATCGATTCACTCAATCCGCAGAAGTTTTCTGGAAACGTTATTGAATAATTCAAAGAATCCAATCATGAAATTCAACAATAATGATTGGAATAATATCACAGATCGATCACTTGATGTAATGCCCGAAACGACAAAGATTTATATTAAAAGAAATTTTCACTGCTTTATTTATTTATTCTTATATTTCCTTATAAGTATGCTTATCCTTACAGAGAAAGAGTTGAAGATATTGTAGCATGCACAGACCAAAGATATACTCTGTGGCATCACGTTTCGCTGTATGTAACCTCCTTGCTATAGAGTCGCAAACTTCATCGCTGGCCATCAGTCCAATTTTTTTAATAATTTGACGACTTTCAACCACCATATCTTCCACCCCCTTATAGCTGTCGGCATGGAACTGCTATGGTGTACAACGGGAGACTTCGGACAACAATTACACGCAGACCATTCGTTTCCGTTCTGTAGTTTTCGCTGCAGAGCGAAATATTAACACACACACACGTAGAATTTTATATACACCCATAACTTTTCATGCAATATACTCCACACTTTTATCATTATCAACCCTCAAGCAACAATGCAACCAATAAAACCATTTTCAAAGAGTAAATAAAAATTTCAAAGAGTAATTATTGTTCCGCATTTCGCGTTGTATTGTTCAAATTACTAAATATCTATCAGATCGCTATAAAACCATACCCTAAAACCATCTTCAGGTATAAATTAGTAACGGTACAAAAATTTAAGTCTCTGCGTGTTGTCGTTCAGACGTGATAAGCGTACACCGAAAAGACATTCACATTAATATATATATATAGATAAATAGCTATACGATTGCCATAAAACCATGCCTAAAGCCTTCCCCAGGTAGACATTAGTAACTGTACAAATTTTTAGCTCTTTATGTCTTGTGGTTCAGACATGATAAACGTACACCGAACAGACATTCACATTTATAGATATAGATTGTTTCACAAGTGCTGAGAACATGCTCAGATGCAGTGTTTCTTAAGACTAAATTTCGTTGCACCATAAATGTTTTCTTAGCCACCATTCTAAGATAACTTTAATTGTAGTGGCTTGCTTATTAATGTCTGTGTATAATAACGTATTAGCTGCTATGTATATTGACCACTGTAGTATTAATTTCCTGTTATTGAAGTAATTGGAAACGAGTCTGTTCTCAGTTTGGGCCAGGGAACAAGGCTTTGTAGCAGGGAGTAACCAGTAGTTCACACGGACCTTATTTACTAATTTTAGTGCTAAAACAAAGCTCTTGTTACGTACAGTGGTCGACTTTTAGTGTCTGTAATGAATTCAATTTTGGTAAGCGCTATTTTAGGCCAGTTTTAGGGGCAATTGATGTAGGCTGGACACCTGAACCTTAGATTCGTCAATACCATTGTCAATCAGTGCCAGATCAAAAGCAAAAGCTAAGCAGTTTACATTTGGGCGATTCTTTTTTTTTTTATTCGATTTCAATCCCATAACTTGGCATTTTGCATTCTTTGTCTTTTGTAGGACACAATTGAAAAGCAATGGGGAGAGCAGGTCACCTTGTCTCAATCCTGTAAAAACTTCAATTGTTTCGCTAGTTCGTCTCTGAACTTGATCTTTGGACATTGTGTAATTAAATGTGGCGCTTATGAAATTGATTGTTTTGTACCCACACCAAATTCGCCAATGCAATTTTATTGTTTCTGGATCAATTGAGTTATACGCTCTTTGAAAGTCGACACTGGTCGCAACAAACTGTTTTGATCTTCATTTGGCATATGATATAACAGATTTCATATTATGAATCTGCTATGCACAGGATCTTGATGTCCTCAATCCGGCTTGATATTCGCCCATGTCTGTTTTCCAAATATTCACAATTATATCATGGAGATGTTTTGTTGTATCATTATCTGCGTATTTCCACATTTTAGCCAAGATGCGATCTTCACCTCCAGGATTATTATTTTTCATGTATTGTTTAGTTTCCATGATTTCATCTAATATTGAAGGGGTAATATCTGGTGGAGGAACAGTAGGATAGAAGTCAGGCATTTGATTAAGATTTTCAGCATTCATTATGGACGAAAAATAATTTCCAAAAGCTGCAGTTTTAATTTCATTAGACGGTGCAGACCTAAAGTGGAAAGAAGAAGTACAGGAAGAGGTCCCTTAAATAAGAATGCACACGGTGCTCGAATTACGGGGGGATGGTGTAAGGATTTACTATCATTAAATATATTCCCAGGCTCTTGAAAGAAGAATTGATTCCATGCCAGGGAAGTAGGTAGTAATGTTTCTTTGTACTGCAAGTATTATTGTTAGATGGGAGACGGAAAGGGTCCGCGGTGGAGTGGCCGAGCGCTCTAAGGCGCCTTGCTGCGGAGCGCGCGGTTGATCGCGGTTGAAGGTTCGAGCGCTCCCTCGGGCATGGGTGCGTGTGTTGTCCTTAGCTTTAAGGTAGTTTAAGTAGTTTGTCAGCCTAGGGACTGATAACCGTGGCAGTTAAGTCCCTTAGATTTACATTTATTTGACGGCACGGGTGTGCCGAGCGCTGTGGGTAAGCAGGTTGTAGTCAAGTATTGCGAGCCCAATTCTGCAGCTCCTTCAGTGAGGGGTAGCGACCCGGGTCGAAACTGACAACTGTTCAAAGAGCAGTGAACTAACCACAGGCCCCTCCGAACGCATCCGTCGAGCATGACACCTCGGTCGGCCAGTACCGCTAAGTGTTCCGAGGCGTGGTGAACCTGAGTTCAGTCAGTATTGAGGGAGACGCACTGTCGCTGTAAACGGTACGAGTACTACCAGCGAATATGCAAAGTTCTCATAGTGCTTATATCTAGAAACCTAAACAGTAAAGTGTAATCAGGTTCATTAGCTGCGTTTGTAGTCACAATTAGAGCCCGTCAAAACGGCCGCCACTCCCGCTCGGTTCCCGCTGCGCTCGCGCCTCGCTCTCGACGGCTGACGGCGGGTAAAGGGTTGGTAGAGGGGGAGCGATGTCGTCACAGTCGCGAGAGCGACCTGTTTCGGGCAGGACGAGTCACGATACTCCCGGGTTCTCGTCGCGCCCGTCGGGCCGAGCTGAGCTTGGCTGAGCCGCCTCAGCCTAGTCGGCGCACGCCGCCGGCTGCGTGTTCACACAACGCGCCGGACGTACCCGAGACATAAAAGGGGGAAAATACACTTTTTCGATTTTCACGTTGTAAAAATTGTTCACGGTATACAAGACCACGCTACATCGTTTTATGAAATTAGTTTTTCCTTACTAGCTTTGCCTTGCCTGTGAAAAAATAAAAAGGCTAAATTCCATTCCGCACGAGTTTTTAGTTCCGTAACGCTCCTCACTCGATTTTGATGAAAGTATTCGGTTAAAAAATCTGATTTTTGGACACATTATAGTAAAACATCTAAGCTTTCGTATAAGACACTCACCTTTTCGTAATTCCTAACAGTCGTTTTCAAATGACGCTATTTCTCAAGGATATGCACTTGATTTACAAATCGTGTATTGAAAAAGTTAGATAGCGGGCAGGTTACTGTTCTATGATTTTTAGACCATATATTACAGCGAGTGAAATGGAGCTAAAAGAACAAAAAAGTTTTTGAAATGGTAATCACACTGATATCTACCTCATTTCACAAGTAATTGCAAGTTATCTGAGGGCCCTCGGGCCGCGATCACACGTCTACGAACTCAGCCTGTCTTGAGCGTAGCGTGAAGCACTACAGTGCCGAAAAATCTGAATTGCTGGCTACGTTTTTTCGGTCCCTCATGATGTATTAAAGATCCATAATCAGAGAACAATAATGAACTAATTTTTCTTGGGTGGCAACCGATTACAATGGACAACTATCTGCTACGGTCTTACAGCAGATCATACTTTACTTTGGGAGGCATACATCTGAATTTTTCCACATAATACAATTCGTGGAATTTATATTTCGTGTTTGGAACTAGAAGAGAAGAACAAAGTAATGTAAACGGCGACTTCGCTCATAATGGACTGAAATAAAATTTTGTGACATGACAATTAACGGCTTTCTAGTTGCAGATGAACGAGAAAGTCAAAAGATATTTATATTTTTTGATGCATCTACTACTAAGACACAATATATACCTTTTCGCTTTTGTAGCTTTCAAACAATGTGTTCCCACAGGGTGAAAATAATTGTATACAGTGTGTCCTACATAAATGCGGTACTTTCACGTCTGAGATGAAAGTAGGAATGAACTGAGTTGCTTTTAGTAACCTGTCTGAGGCGAACAACGTTTCTACGAACATTTTGCTGTATCATTTGAAGACAATTTTCTTTGTCTGCAAGATGGTACTTTCGAATTTTCAACATACACTGGTTTACTTTAGCCTCAGACACTGCAGGACAGGTCAGTAAAGGATGAGAAGCGTCTGTCACTTTATTCTATTTCATTTTTTTTTCCTGAGGGGGGAGACCTTGTCCCCAGCTATAAGGAATCCCAACCCACTGTCAGCAGAAGATCTATTGCTGGCCACTTCAAGAATCCCGCTAACAGTTCATTGATTTTATTGTATTATATATTAAAAGAATCTACGAAAACTAGTCAGTCGGACAGACTAAACTACCCAGCTGATTTCCTTCATTTTTGTGTAAAACTTTTTCTACACTCAAACGGGATTTCCTTCTGTATATTTCTTATGGGGATGTCCTGGGTGTAAACTAAAGTCATTCTGTCAAGCCGTTCTATCCGACCCATTTCCTTCATTTTCGCTTTAAGCGAAAGGTATTTATTCGCAGATTTGTCATCAAGTATCATAATTAACTTAAGTCTCTCCTTCGTTTACTTTCATTCAAACGCGGGATCCTTCTGTCCTTGCATTGAATATTTTAATCGGTTTGTTTTAGGATATCTTCGGTTCTAAATAAAGTACACAGTTCTCTTTGATCTAACAACGCTCAACGGATCAAGATCTTTCATTTGTGCTTTTAAACACTTGCACGGATTGATTCTGAAGAAAGCTATACGTGAACATTTAACTTTACTTCCATGTCTTCCCAACGTTTTAGTCATTCCACTAACGGTGTGAAGTATTCGCACGGGTCTTATTCGAACGGGTCCTCTATCTTTCTTATGTATTAAAAGAATCTATTTTATAATTATAATTGATTTTAAATAAGTGTTATGAATTTAAGAAAACACAAGCTTATATAATATTCTGTATACTGTTACTATCTATAATAAATATTTTTAAATGATAAATATTTAATTTTACTTATTTCCATTTCACATGACTGGCTACTAATGCTGCAAATTATTTGCACAGGTCGCCTAGTTTTATTACTACTGTTCTCACATTGTAGTGAACCGTCGAATTTTATTAACATAAGAAATAGTTAGTAATGCACTCATTCCATCCATATAGACTAACATTTAGGAGAGTATTTCCTTCCCTTAACATTCGATATCTTTAATATTCCCGGCGCGAGCCGGCGCCGGCACGAACCGATTGGGGTATGGTGTTGCTTCTGCAGCACAAGTATCACAAGCCTCCAGCCTGCTTTCAGCAGAAGCTCCTCTGCATGACTTTTTTTCAATTATACTTATGATAATATGTTTATTTTTTTTCTATTACTATTAATTCTGTAAAATGAATTTAAAAAATTAAGAAATGTTTAGTTTTTCACATAAGGAAAAACTCTCCTAAATGTTAGTCGAAATTAATGGGATGGGTCCATACCACATATTTCTAATGTGTTTATAATTCTATGAGTCACTACAGTGTGCAAACAATAGTAATAAAATTACAAAATCAATTAACAGTTAGCTGGCTCAAAGTAGATGGCAGTGAACAAGTACTGGTCACACCTGTGTTTCCTTCGATCTTCCACTGACAGTGGGTGACGATCCCTTGTTGCTGGCCACAAGCCCACTAAGAACCAAAAAACAAATCACAACATGAAACAAATGACACCTGCTTCTCATCCTTTACTGATCTGCAGTGTCTGAGGCTAAACTAAATCTGCGCGTTTTCCTTTCATTTAAAGTATAAAAATCGATATGAAAGTACCATGGAGACAAGGAAAATTGTGAGATTCAGGATATGTTCATAGAAAAGCAGTTCCCATCAGACAGCTTCCTAACAAAATAAATAAAAATTCTGAGAACCGTGTAGAGTTCTTTGAAAGTGGAGATGAGCTGAAACATGGTACAGCGTGTACCACATAAATCTGGCACACCTGACGTACCCCCATGGCTATAAGTTGCAGCATCCCTTAGCAGGAGGTAACTAAATGTCTTTAATTTTACTGTTATGTACTCCTACTTTAGTCTCGGTCTGAGGGATAGAGCTTTTATGTGAGACACTGTATATAAATTGTTTCACCTTGTGGTAGAACATTTTCTGGGAGTTACGAAAGCAACAATTAAAAGAAGGTTCAAATGTTTGTTAAGCTTATGGGACTTAACAACGGGGTCATCAGTCGCTAAACTTACAAACTACTTATGAACTACCTTATACTAAAGATGACACAGGTATCTATGCCCGAGGGAGGATTCGAACTCCCGACCGTAGCGGCCGTGCAGACTGTGACTGGTGCGCCGCAGACCCCTCGGCCACCGCGGCCAGCTTAAGAGAAAGCTAAATAGTGTAATCTTAGGTGTAGATGCATCAATAAATGTAAGTATATTTTTGGGTTTCTTCCGTTTATTATCCTCAACTAGAAAGTCATTGAGTAGAATTTCAGAAATTTTATTTCAGTCCATCAACAGCAAATTCGCAGTTAACATTAATTGTTTCTTCTCTTGTAGTTTGAAACACGAAATATGTATTACATCAATTGTACAATGTGGACAACAAACTACTTGTATACCTCTTAAGTGAAGTATTACCTCACATAAAACCATAGCAGATCATTGTCCATTGTAATCGGTTGCCACCCGAGAAAAATTAGGGTATTGCTATTTTCTGGTTATGAATTATTAACACATCACGAGGGACCAACATACGTGGCCAGCAAATAATTTTTTCGGCACTGCAGTGCTTTACGACACGCTCAACACACGCCGAGTTCGTAGGCGTACTGTCGCGGCATGATGCCGCTCAGATAACTCACAATTACTTGTGAAAGGAGGTAGATATCAGTGCGACTACCATTTCAAAAACTTTTCTGTTCTTTTAGCTCCATTTCACTCGCTGTAATGTATGGCCTAAAATGCATAGTACAGTATGCTGCCCGCTATCGAACTTTTTCAATACACGATTTGTAAATCAAGTGCCCATACCTGACAAAAAGCATCATTAGAAAACGATTGTTACGAATTTCGAAAAGGTGAATGTTTTATTGGAAAGCTAAGATGTTGTACTATCCTGTGTCCAAAAATCAGATTTTTTAACCAAATACTTTCATCAAAATCGAGTGAGGAGCTTTACGAAACTGAAAACTCGTGCGGAATGAAAAGTAGACTTTTTATTTTTACACAGGCAACGCAAAGCGTAAAAGGAAAAAATAAGTTGATAAAAGGATGCGATGTGGTCTTATATACCGTCAAAATTTCTTACAACTTGAAAATCGAAAAAGTTGTTTTCCCCCTGTTTTTCGTCTTGGCACATCCCCGCTCGGCTCGGCCCGGCCGGCAGTGTGAATGCACCGCCATAGACGTGAGCCGGACGGGCGCAGTAATTAACGGCGTCGTGAGGGGGGCTGGCCGTGCGCATGCGCACTGCTGTCGGCTGTTCCACATGCCAGTCGGGAGTACCGAGACTTCTCGCTCCCGAGACTGCATTATCGGCACGGCCGGCTCCCGGTTGTGGCGGTCTCGCTAGCCGCTCCCTCTGGCGGGAACGAGCGGGAGCCAGGCCGCGTTTGACCGCCTCTAGTCACAATGTAGCCGTTCTAAGTCAGCTACTGCTACAGACACTGTACACCATCAAATGAAATGTGTATGTAAACTTGGCGATTGTCTTATGTATTAAAAGAATCTACTAAAACTAAAGTTAGCCGGTCAGATCAAACTACCCGGCCGATTTCATTCATTTTCGTTTTAAACGAAACGTATCCATCCACAAATTTGTCATCAAGTATCAGAATTTACATAACTCTCGCCTCCCTTTTTCTATACTCAAAAGCGATTTCTTTCTGTGTATTTCTTATGGGTATGTCCTTGCTCTAGACTAAAGTCAGTCGTTGAGGCCGTTCTATCCGACCGAGTTCCTTCATTTTTACTTTAAACTAAAGTTATTCTTTAGCAGATTTGTCATCAAGTATCAGAATTAGCTTCAGTTACTCCATCCTTTATTTTTATCCAAACGCGGTATCCTTCTGTCCTTGCATTGAATATTTTAAACGGTTTGTTTTACGATATCTTCAGTTATGATTACGTTATGCAGTTATTTTTGACATCAGAACATTTAGAGCACCAAGATCTTTCATTTGCGCTTTTATACACTTGCATTGATTGATTCTGAAGAAAGCTATGCCACAGCGGAGTGTCTGAGCGCACTGTGGTGCTATGCTCCGATGCGCAAGGCGTTTACGCATCGAGGGCTCGAATCTCCCCAAGGGCATGGATGTTTACGCTGTCTTTACTATAAGTTAGTATATAAATAGTTTGTAAGTTTAGGGACTGATGACCCCCACAGTTAAGTCCAAACAAGGTTAACACACATTTGAACATTTTCAAGAATGCTGTGCGTGAACATTCAACTTAACTTCTATTGTTATCAACTTTTTTGTCATTCCACTAACGGTGCGAATTATTCGCACGGATCCTCTAGTATTTAAAGGTAGTGGAAATCGCTACTTCCTCATTCTCTCCATGTATAGAACTCAGTGGTATTATAACTACTATTAGCACTGTGCTTTATGAGAATAATACACCAGTAATGCTGGTACTACTGTTATTACTGTATGTTTAATGAACAGTGACATTCATTACTTAGTGATAGACGGACATGCAATCGTATTTAAACTATAGTAAGGCATACGTCACTTTTAACAAACGTCACTCCCTGTACATGAACCACGACTGGGAGTTTCTGTCGTTCCAGGAGATGTGCACGAATAGCGTAATGTTTAACTTGACCGCTCGCGAAAAGTGGGAGACCTTTGTCGAATACCGGTCTTTCACACCCACCCCATGCCCGGGAGAGGGTTCGAACCTCTGACGACGGGCAGCCGCGCGCTCCGCAGCGAGGCGCCTTAGACCGTTCGGCCACTCCACCGCGACGCCTAATAAATCGAAAACTAGTTTGAAGGGAATAAAAAAGAAAATAGTAAATCAAAATCAGTTTATTGTGTTAACCCGAAGTATGGAACTGTTCTACCAAGAAGTGACTGACAAATCGATAACAAAGACTAAATGGAAAGATAAAAGTATAAGGGAAGAGTGGAGGCAACACCTTAATAGGACAGATGGGGAAAGAATTCTAGTTGTGGAAAACGAGAACAATACTGGCAGAAATACAGTTGTGAGGGCGGATCGTGAGTCATGTAGGGATAGATCATTGGTAGAGCTTTTGCCCGCGAAAGGCAAAGGTCCCAGGTTCGATTCCCAGTTCTAGCAAACAATTTTATTTTGCCAGGAAGTTTCATATCACCGCACACTCCGCTGCAGAGAGAAAGCTTCTGCAAACATCCATTAGGCTGTAGCTAAGCCATGTCTCAATCATATCCTTTCTTCCAGGAGTGCTAGTCTTGCAAGTTTCGCAAAAGAACCTCTGTGAGGTTTGTAAAGTAGAAGGCGAGGTACTTACCGTGAGTAGTGTTGGGATAGCTCAGTGGTAGAGTGCTTGCCCGCAAAAGGCATATATCCCAGGTTCGTGTCCCGGGTCCGGCACACAGTTTTAATTTGCCAGGAAGTTTCGTTCTCTAACCTCTTTGAGTGTCAGCCTTATATGCAAATCTACTGACTATAGAGATCTTAATCTTCATGACATTTTACAGGCTGTTTTCCTGGACTTTGCCCCTTTGGTACTGATAAAGTAGTAACCATCAGTATGTTTCCTTGGGAGGATTATTATTTCCTATTCATAGACCTGTAACTTTTCATAACCACAATAGAAACTAATTAAGCTGTTTTCTGCTAGGAGAAAAATCGTTTTTGTGTGTTATAAACCATTTTATTATAGGACTAGCAGTATTAACGTATTACATGTCTGCCTGTCCCTACACTACACGTAGATATTAATGTCAATTTAAGTAAGTAAGTAAATTCTCAAATTAAGAAGTAATCTCAGCAAAAGCATAATCAATACTGTCAATTTAAGAATATAGGAAAGAGAGAAAATTTTAATTTTTGGTAACATTCATAATATAATACAAGGAGAATAGTAAATATGGCTCATTATATTAACTAAGCCAATGAAAAAAAAAAAAAAAAAAAAAAAAAAAAAAAAAAAAAAAAAACCAAAAAGGAAGTTACAATTGTTAGAAAAATGTAATGTTTGAAAAGTGTACATTCTAAAGGTCGTAATTGATAATGGACATCGAAAGTGACGTTTCTCTAAAGTACGTAAGTTTAGTTTACAAACTGTGCCAGTCACTGCTGCTACGGGGGTGAAGCAGTGGAGGGCAGCGCAGATCTGTTTCCCTGGTTACGCCTCGCGTGCCTGTGCTGCCACCCTAGAGCAAGCAGACTCCAATTATAACACAGCTGAAGACTTCTCATTGAAATACCTCTTACACTTGTAAGGCAGAATACTTACAGTCACTATAGAAATTGCTACACCCTTTATTTATCTTAAGGGGAGACGGAAGGCAATATTTATCCTTATTCTGCCAATGCTATTTTACCCATTGAATAGGTACAAGTTTCAAAGGAACTATAAGTGATAAAACAACGAAATTTTTACTGCATATTTTTAACATATATGTCTCAATTTACAAGTAAAATGAACACAATAACGCCAATGGTTCTGAAGAAAATTTTTTTATTCTTTCACCAGTAAAATTAAACTTTTTTAGTACATTAATTATTATAAAATATTTGATGATTGCTTTGTGGTTCTCAATTTACATATAATGATTTATTACCATCTTCAGTACAAAAAGACCAAATTTCATCTTTCTAAAACCATTAGTTTAACAAATAATGGTACCTGAAAGTAATTAAAAAATGTAGTTTTGAGAAAAATCAATTTAAAGATTAATATTGCAATTCTAGTACAGTTATTGATGAGAATTACTTACCACTAATATTTTCCTGCGCCATATTTAGCATCATCTGAATAATACTGATCTTCTTTTCTTCTCTTAATCCCTCTTCTTGTCTCTCTAGCTTCTTTTGTGCATTTTAAATTAGCAATATCGGCTTTGCGGATTCTCTCTTTATATATTGGCACCAAGGATTTTGCAGTATTTCCACTAAATTGTATACCACATTTCCACTAGATTGTATGCCTAATAATTCCGAAACATCCAATTTTCTAGTTACACCATCATGGAAGCATAAAATAGCATCATAAACACGAAATTTGAGGGTTGTGATCTGAAGAAATACAGTTTTTGGTAAATGGGTCCAAATGACAAAATTCACACATTCGTTTAAATTTTGGGTTATCCCATGAAGACATTTCTTCAACAACGTATCTTTAGAAAGGTCTCTAAATATAGGTTTAATTTCATTCATTACTGTTGCAGGTAAAGAATGTTTGTGGTCATATTTGTCACTTCTCCTGTACTTGCACGAAGTGTCAGGACCATTTGGGCAAAGACAGTGCATAGGATTTTCATTTGTGTATAGCTTATGGAAATAGATAGCCCATACAGTTTTTTTCATGTTTTCTAAATCGTCTACATTTCTTCTTATGGCCAAGCCATAATAAATTTGTGATCTGTCTATCTCAACACTTGTCAGGCGTCCTTTGCCACCTATCATTTTACCATCTTCCAATATTATTTTTGACTTTTCTTTTAATAATCTTCTTAACCTGGACCCCATTATCATCTGGACATGCCCAATGAACTCTAACTTAGAAATTGTGACATTAGGAGCATAGGGTTGTTCTGTACATACCTGGTCATAAGCCATGCTGTCACCATCCCCTAAATACTGTGTATATCTGACACCTCTGTTTTCCACTGAACGATTAAAAATCCTGAGAACTCCTGCTACTTCCATGCCACCACTTGGACCAGTATAATTCATATGACAGTAATGTTCATCCCGTTTATCAGTTCCACTGCCACAAATCGGAAAGTACTTGCTTAGAATCTCTACATCAATTACCTTGCCGGTATCAAATGATGTAGCTGTCACGACACCGTTTAGTGAAGTGTGGCTACGATTCTGCCAACTGCCATCGAAACATGCGCAAATTACACTACTTTCACTGTCATCACATTCCTTAAGTGCTTTTTTAGCTGCTTCCTTCACTGAATTGTTACAGAATTCAGCAACAGCAGTTCCAATAACATTATTGTAAGTCTTAAATTTTGCAGGAGGATTTGGAATGTCAAGTAATACACAAAAGAGTTTGCCTAACTCGATCCATTTACCAATAGATCTGAGACCATAAACTATCCCGATGTTGTTCTCATACAATTTATTATTTGCCATTTTTGATGTCATAGTTGTAGCGACTGCACCACATTTTGTACAACTCAACGTCAGGATTAACACAATCCCTTTACGAGGTCTGAACATGGGCAACATAGGAAGATAGCAGGTGTTGCCTGCGGAACCTCAACGGGAGGACCTCAGCTTCGATGAGGAGGCTTGTCACAGGGCTTGTGAGAAAAGCCCCCATCACCAGACACCCCAATGTAAAATTGGGTCCAATGCCGGCAGTGCTGAAGGCGTGGTCGAATCGTTAACTATGCAGCTATAGTCTAGGTGCGATTGAATGAGGGCCATATAAAGTTGCCGGAGCATTGGGTGTGATGCTCCCCAAACAGTGTGGCTGGAACAGCGCAGGATGTTGAGGTGTTGCCAGCACCTTTGATTTAGCTGGCGAATGTGTACGAACCACGTGATACAGTCGTCGAACAACATGCCTAAAAATCGGTGTGTCTCTTCCACATGTAGCAGGTCTCCAGCTAAACAAAGTTCGGGTTCCGGGTGTGCTGCCTGGCAGAAATGCATTACCCGGGTTTTTAATGCAGAGAACTTAAAACCGTGGGCAAACGTCAGAAGTCATCGGCATACAAGGATGTGGATACCAATGACCCCACAGCCGCCACAAGACCGTTAACGGCGACTAAAAATAAAGGGACACTAAGTACGGAACCCTTTTGGACACTGTTCTCTTGACAATGAGATGAGCGGAGACAAGAACTAACACAAACATGAAAAGAACGCAACGCGACGAAGTTCTTAATGAATATAGGAAGTGGACCCCGTAAGTCCCACTAGTACAGCATAGACATGATATGATGACGCCAGGTGGTGTCGTACGCTTTCCACAGATCAAAGAAGACGGCAACCAGGTGTTCGCGGTGAGTAAATGCGGTGCGGATGGCTTACTCCAGCAACACGAGGTTATTGATAGCGGAGCGGCCTTGGCGAAACCCACCTTCTTGTGGCGCAAGGAGACCCCGGTCCTCGAGAATCAACATGAGCCTCCGACTGACCATACGTTCAAGGGGCTTACATGGAACTTTTGGCCGCAGCGGAGTGGCTGAGCGCATTGACGCGCTTTGCTACGATGCGTGAGGCCCAAATCCCCTCTCGGGAATGGATGTTTGGGCCGTCTTTAGTTTAAGCTAGTTCATAAGTAGTTTGTAAGTTTAGGGACTGATGACCCTGTAGTTAAGTTCCATAAGCTCTACAAACATTTATAGATTTGGAACGTTGGTGAGGGTGATTGGGCGGTAACTATCAGCCACCTGTGGGTTTGCCCCAGGCTTCATCACCGGGATGATGATACTATCCCGCTATTGGGACGGGAAGACACCCTCAACCCAGAGACAATTGAGCAGGGCGAGAAGTTGGTTCTTAGATTCCACTGATAGGTGTCGGAGGATCTGACTGTGAATGCGGTCAGGTCAGGGGGACGTATCTGGGCATGCAGCAAGGGCACGTTCGAACTCGCACTCAGTAAAAGGGGTGTTTTTCTTGGAGGCGCATGCAAAACGACAGCTGCCTACTCTCAATCTGTTCTTTGAGAGTGCGGAATTCCGGGCGGTAGGCTGCAGTCGCAGAATGGCGCGCAAAATGCTGCACCATATGTTCGGTGATAGTGTTAAGGTTAGTACATAGCGAATGTGAATATGGAGACAGTGGTTTACTACTGACGGACGGTGTCCGTAGAGGCACCGAATATGCGACCACGCCTGGGAAAGGGGGGGGGGCACGAGAGCCAAGGCTGGCTACGTACCTCTCCCAGGAAGCCTGCTTGTTGTGCACTATTAGTCGCCGCGCTCGAGCCCGGAGACGTTTGAATATTATTAGATGTTCTATGCAAGGGGGCGACTGGGGCTTTGGAGAGCTCGCCGACGGTCCTGGATAGCCTCAGCTTACTCTTGTGTCCACCAAGGTGCGGTCGTGAGCCGGGGTGATCCAGTAGTGGTAGGAACAGCAGCCTCAGCAGCAGAAACTATGGCAGCAGAAACTGTGGCACTGCGATACCAATGTCAGCTGGAAGTGAAGCGGAAATCACTGTAGCCAAGGTTTAAGTTGGCCAGTAAGCCCTACGGAGTGACGACCGTGGCAGGCGGTCTGCAGGTGGACACTGTGGGAGCAACACAAAGATAGGGGAATGGTCGCTGACACACAGGTCGTCGTGGACGCTCCAAGATAGATGTGGAAGAAGTCTCGGGCTACAGACAGACAGGTCAATAGCGGAAAACGTTCCATGTGCTACGTTAAAGTGTATAGGGGACCCGTGTAAAAGAGGCAAATATCTTGTTGTACTATTAATGTTTCAACGTCCCTACCACAGTGGGTTGTCTCTATCCCACCCCACAAAGGATGACTGGCCTTGACGTCCCTCAGAAGCAGAAATGGTGGGGGAAGTTGTGCCACCAAGGCAGCATGATCAGTGGGACCACCTCATCCGGAGATAGGTAGGCGGAACAGATCGTCAGTTCCTGCCGAGCCAATGCCTCGAGAGTCGTGTGGAGAGGCACGGCGGCACTGGTGGCATTGAAGAAAGGACATAGATACATACACCTCTAGAGACCCTGTCATATGAGGTACGATTTTTGTGATAGCTCCGATAGCCACGAAGGGCTGGGGTCATTTGAGCAGGAAACCAGGTTTCTTGCAGGGCTACACAAAATGCAGGGAAGCGACACATCAATTGCTGCAACTCCTGGAAAATGGTGGAAAAAGCCGCCACAGTTCCATTGGAGGATCAGAGAGTCTCCTGTTTGCTGGGACATCCTGACTCTGAAGTTCCAGCTGGCTTGACAGAACATTCGGCTATCACTGATTGCTGAGGCAGAGCCTCAGAAGTAGATGTCAGTTGTGGTGGTACGGTAGCCACGGTGGATTCCTTCTTCTTCGGCTCTTTCTTCTTTTTCTCTCGTGGTTTCTTAGGTTTATCTTGTTGGGAGGGCTTTGTGGACACATCCTCCGCGACTGAGGACGCCCTTGAGGCCCTGCAGTTAGTGGTTTTTTCAGCCACTCACTGGTATCTGTTGTACCTGTGGGAGAAACGTTAGAAGGAAGGGTTCCAAGGGATCCCTTCTTAGCGAGAGGAGGCAGAGATAGCTGTTGTTTCTCTGACTCAGAGGTGGGGCTCGATGTACCCAGGGTTTGTGAGGTTGTTTCTCCCAAAGTAGGTACCTTGGGGACAACAGAAGAGGTGACACCCCCAAACACTGAGGGAGCAGGTGTTCATGATTGGGCCTGGGGGCACATAACAAAAGGCAAAACAGAAGGTGGTGTCGACACAAATGGCAATGATGATGGAGCTGCAGCTGTGGCATAAGATGTTTTATTGCTCACACGTTGGAGCCTTAAATATTTCTTCTTTCCCTCTGAATATATTAGCCTGTCCAGGTTCTTATATTACATTATTTTCGTTCCTTTCATAAGGACTGTCCAGTCGGGTGAGCAGAGAGGGTGGTGTAGGCCGCAGTTAAAACAAACCAGAGGAGGAGTACATGGGACATCTGGGTGTGACTCATGTCCGCATTTCGGACAGGTGGGGTCGGCGGGGAATGGGTGTATGTGTTTGTCCTTAGGTTAGTTTACCTAGGTTTAAGTAGTTTGTAAGCTACGGACTGATGACCACGCAGTTTGGTCCGATAGATTTACAAACATTTGAATTTGATTTTTGGGGTCGGCAACACAGCGGGAGGACGTTTGTCCGACCCTCCAGAATTTGTAGTAGCGCATAGGGGCAGGACCGTAGGGCTTGACATCACACCGGTAGACCACCATCTTGACCTTAAGGGCAGTGAATCACCCTAAAAACCAAGATGAAGGCACCGCTAACAACCCTCTTGTCCCTCGGACCCCTAAATACATGTCGAATAAATTGTACTCTCCCCCTTTCAAAGTTCTTGCCCAGTTCGTCATCTGACTGCAATAAAAGGTCCTTATGAAATATAATGCCCAGCACCATGTTCAGGCTCTTGCGTGGAGTTATACTAATTGGAACATCACCCAGCTCATCACAAGTGAACAACGCCCGTGACTAAGTTGGGGATGATATTGTAAAAGAAGGTCGCCGGTTCAATCCCGCCCACCGGCAAAAATTTATTTCTTTGTAATTTACAATTCCAGAAGATTCTACATCTTTCTTATGTTCACTTGTAAATTCTACTTGTTTTTTATGTTAACTGTTCTTCTAATTTCTGGTAAATTCTGTCTGTGTATAAATAGCAGAGCACTCTGCCTGAGAGGCATTCTGGCTTCAGCTGTCGCCGCGAACGGAAGTACACGCTACCGCTCCGCCTCGCCAGTGTTTACGCCAGTGCTGTATTGAGTCGTGGTTCTAGTTCTCTGTTCTGAGTGTTGTTTCTGTGCCGTTTTACGCCGTCTACTTTTCTCTTTTGTGCGTGTTTTCCTTGTGTTCGGCGATTCGTCGTCGATCTACGGAATTTCGGTTGTAACCGGAATCCCACAGCACCTGCAAAACATGTCTGCATCCAAGAGGAAGAACACCCTGGCCTCTTACTTCGACAAAGAGACCCGGCGAATCCAACCGTCACGAGTTGAACTGGACGACTGGCTTACCGAGGTAATCGGCATCAGCATTGATTCTGTTCATACCATGCAGTTAGACCAAGACGAATATTGTGTATTTGTGAAGTTTTATTACCCGGTAACTGTCGATAAAATCCTGTCCACGGTTGGTAGAAGTGCAGAATTTCTACATAGAAACGGCGCCAAAAGTAGAGTCGCTATAAAAAGGGCGGATACAACTTATAGGACTGTTCGTGTGCTCAATCTGCCGATTGAAATTGATAACGAGAAAATCAGGGAGGTCCTGTGTAAATACGGGGAAGTGAAAGAAATCAATAATGAGAGGTGGGGTCCGCAGTACAAACTGCAATGTTTTAGTGGTGTGAGATCCGTAGACATGGAAGTTAAGACTAACATTCCATCTCATATAACAGTTGACGGTTGCAAAGCACACGTCATATATACTGGACAAACGCCAACCTGCCACGTATGTAACGAGTCGGGTCACTTTAGGTCAGACTGTCCCCGTCGCGTAACTGTGTTGAAAACCAATTTAACACTGCGACGAAAATTAACGTTGAATGAAGTTTTATCGAGTGACAAGTCTGCACAATCGGAAATTGAAAAGGTTAATACCAACGGTCCCGAGAACCTTGCTGAAGAAATCAATGAGTTTCCTGCTCTGAAATTTCAACAGGGTTCTGATCCTGTCCTTCATGACAATGAAATACAGAATAAAAAAAGGCCGCACGAACAAAGTGAGGATCACTCGGACGAAGAAATTTCATGCAAGTCCCCTGCAATTCGTAAACCAAGAGCCTCTCGTGAGGAACAATTAATAGATGACGACGGAATGCAGATCGATCCCGTAATACCGGAAGAAAAGGGTAGCTGTGACCAGTGCCGCCGCGAGTGACGTGCAACTTCCGCCTCAGTGCGGGCAGCCCGAGGTAAACACCGGCTGTAAGCAGGAAGTAAACAGCAGTACACAGCAGCCTCTAAGCAAAGCCTTACCACAGGTAGCAGCAAGAGGCATGCATGATGTAGGGCCAACCGTGCCAACAGTTACGCCTGCTAGTGTGCTTCTTACGACCACCCAGTCTGGTGGCTGCATTACCACCACCTCGACAACAAAAGAACCTGTCATAAGTGCTAGTCACGTTGCAATTACAACGCAGACTAGTTCATGCCCTCCTACCACCTTAACTGCAAAACAACCCGTGACGTACGCTACAGTAGCCGCAACTCCCATACAAACCAGCGGCTACGTTACAACCACCGCGGGCACTCAGGAAGGAAGACGTCGCAAACTCAAACCTCAGCCTAATCTCACTGTTCCTCGAAATGTAGGGAAAACGAAACCAGGGGGACCGGAGAAGACGCAAAAAAATATCAGTTATGAAATAGTGCAAGAATATCATGATGATGACCATACCAAAGATTTCAGTTAGGTTACCCCTCGACTTTTGTCAATTGTTCAACGAATTTGTTGTAAGTCTGATCATTATTTGATTTATTACTGAGAACCGTTACTTCTCTGCTCACTGCAACTGATTTTTTATTTTAATTTTTATTTTAAATTAAAGTTAAGAAATGCAAGCATACACTATAGCCACTATCAACATAAATAAAATAATTTCAGATTTAAAGATAGCTGCACTAAAGGAATATTTATATCAGTCTGGAACAGACATTGCGTTATTGCAAGAGGTATGGACAACTGACCTCAAGGTTTCAGGCTATGTAGAAATTTTAAATGTGTGTCCTGTAACGCATGTAGGTACAGCCTTTTTAATACGCGAAGGGATACCTGTAACGACCATCGAAAGACTGGAATCCGGGAGGGCATTATCTGTACAAATTTTCAATATCACTTTTATTAATGTATATGCTCCGTCAGGGAATACCAACAGATCCGACAGAGCCACATTTTTTACAGAAGACATTGTGTATTTATTGCGGAAAAATCCAAGCAATTTGGTATTGTTAGTTTCTCCATCACTTGATGGTCGCTGTTGCCGCAACTGTGGTTCAAATTTAATGAAAGTCCAGCTCCAGTTGCAATTAGTTGTGCTTTATTTAAGCCCACACTACCGGTTTCGGCCTCTATGTTAGGCCATTTTCAAGTGTGACAGACTGACGTTGCTTTCTCTATGGCATAACGTCTGTCACACTTGAAAATGGCCTAACATAGAGGCCGAAACCGGTAGTGTGGGCTTAAATAAAGCACAACTAATTGCAACTGGAGCTGGACTTTCATTAAATTTGGTATTGGGCGGAGATTTTAACTGTGTTATTAACCGCAAGGACCAGACACCTAATTTTAATGGCTCTGTTGAACTGAAACATTTAATAAACGACTTAAAGCTTAAAGATGCGTGGGAAATTTTTAACCCAACGGCCGTTGAGTTCACTTTCGTGACCAGCACTTCACGAAGTAGAATAGACAGGCTTTATGTATCTGAGAATCTGAAACAATTTGTCCTGAAAGTAGAGACCATACCTGCTTATTTTAGTGATCATAGTACAGTCGTCTCTTGTCTTAACCTCAGCCCTCAACCAACAATACGTTTCAAAAATCAGTGGAGCCTCAATATCTCCCTTTTAAATGAGGATGATCTCGAGGAGGAAATGTTAGCAGCGTGGGATTTGTTTCTTCGGTCAATCGAGAGATATCCGTCAGTGTTAGACTGGTGGACCAATAGGGCGAAGCCGAAGATGAGGACAGTCCTAATGCAATTCAGTGCACGGAGGAATAGAGAGCTGAAGGACACCATGGAGCATTATTATACCGTTTTGAGGGAACTGTACGAACGGGCAAGTGTGTCCCCTCCTTGCATTGAAGACATCCGGAAAGTCAAAGCGAAGCTCCTGAATCTGAAAAGAAGTCAATTAGAAGGTCTGAAAATAAAATATAAGGCAAAATCTGTATCTGTAGACGTAACCACTTCGCTTTATCACCTTCTGCGACACGCCAGAAATAGAAGAACAAGTTTCATCGAGGAGATACAGACATCGTCAATGAGATCTATAGATATTACCAGGATTTATATTCAGATAACCGAACTGATGAAAATTCTCCCGCAGATTTTCTAAACATCGTTGAGTCGCACATATCAGAGGAAGACAATGACGAACTGTTGTCCCCTGTCACCAAATAAGACATGTATGACATAATATGCAACTCTCCGCCCAAGAAATCTCCCGGCCCTGACGGTCTGCCAGTAGAATTTTAGAAGCGGTTTTGGTTTCTCATAGGTGACAAAATTACGCAAATGGCAAATGAAGTTCTTGCTGGTAAAATGGTACCACCAGAATTCAAAGTGTGCAAAATTGTTTTGATTCCGAAAAATACAGGGAGGAAGAACCTGCAAAATTTCCGTTCTATTTCTTTACTGAATTCCGACTATAAAATTATATGCAGGATGATCAACGGCAAACTTCTAAGCATTTCCACGAAAATCATTAGTCAGGTGTTGCCAATCGGACCATATTTCGCAATAATTCAGAATACCGGGACGTAATAGCTCTAACGGCCGTTACCAACATCAAGTGTGCCCTGCTCTTTCTCGATTTCCACAAAGCCTTTGACTTAGTAAACCACAGGTATCTCTTCGGAACAATGAAGAAAATGGGCTTCCTTCCCGGATATATCGATATGATTAAAAATACCGCCACAGTAATAAAGGCAAACATAACTGTTAACGGCCAAAACACCAGGCAACTAAATATTAGCAGAGGGTTTCCACAAGGCAGCCTGCTGTCGATGTCCTTATTTATTATATCCTTAGAGCCCTTTCTGCAACACGTCCGTGCCAATCTAACAGGCATTTTGTTATCTGGGCATAAAGCACCTATCCGAGCGTATGCGGACGATGTGGCCGTCATATTAAGAGGTAACGATGATGTAATGAACCTAGGCCGGATTGTAAAAAAACTACTGTCTTGCGTCCGGCGCTTCAATCAATGCTTCCAAAAGCAAATTCCTAAATTTACGGGGCATTCCTCAATTCCGAATACCATGGGCGGAAGAAGTAGAGAAGATTAAAACGCTTGGCGTACTCCTAACTAAATGCCCATTAAAAATGTCTGCGGTGAACTGGAAAAACACTTTGGGGAAAATACAAGGATCCATAATCGGGAATAGAGATCGACGTATGAACCAGATCCAAAGAGTAAAATACATAAACTCCTGCATTTTTTCGAAAGCTTATTATACGGCTCAAGTGTTCCCAGCCCCCGTAATGGTTACAAAAAAGATAATGTCTATTGCAACAAACTTCCTATGGAGAGGGGAAACCTTCAGGGCAGACGTTCTAATAGCAGTGTTAGACCCTAAAAATGGAGGTCTCGGTCTTGTGGACATGAAGAACAAGGCTTCTGCATTATATATAAAAAGAACTGTTAACATACTCAGGACAAACCCAGATAGCATTACAGCTAAGATATTTCAATGTGTTAAACCCGTTAGCCTGCAGTCTCCGGTGGATGTACAAGCAATAAACCCCCGTCTCCGACACATAAGGACCTTTTATATCGAAGCGAGTTACCACACTGATACTGTCAACAGCTCGAGGAATGTGACGACAAGAGATATTATACGCAAAAAGAAGGAAAATGAGGGAAGAAACAAAATAGCAACTAAGTTCCCAAATATTAACTGGACAGCTGTTTGGAAAAACGTAAACCTGAAATGTTTGTCATCTGATGTCGTCTCTGCATGGTATAAGGTAGTGCACAACATCTGCAGAACAAATGAAAGATTACATGCAGTGGGTATAAGTGATACCAATCTTTGCCCCATATGCCAACTGGTGGACACAATAACACACAGATTCACTTGTGCGGGTCATTTTGAAAACTGGAAATGGATCAGACAGAGCATCGCTTTCCTGTCGAGGTCTTCGCCCGATTACATTTACCCGGAGGCAATTTACAGGCCACAAAAAATTCACTATCCGGCTGCAAAAAACAACGCCATACATTGGTTGATGGGCAAGTTCGTCAGTTATGTCATAAACAATTTATGTACGGATAACACTACAGAATTTACCGCATACATGATGTGTGAATATTATAATAGTAAAAAATACACGGATCACAAAAAACAATTTGGAAACATGCTAAAAATTACTTTTGAGCGGTTAGACATCGGGATCTCCTAAGGATACCAGCAACACTACTTTTGCTTGGCATCGCAAATTGAATATTCACAAAATGTATGTGAGTTAAAAAAGAAGAACTCTATGTTCACAATTACGAAAAAGTTCAGTAAACAAGAAGATGCAGCAAATACAAATATGTCCGTCCGAGGATGATGTGAGAGAAGGTAGTTTTGCGTTCCATCTGGTTTCGCAATTGATCACCTGGTGTTTTGTTTAAGTTTTCCAGGATACTGGAATGATGTAGAACCGCATCCCATTCATTTTTATTTTATTTTTTTACCCAAGAGAGATAATTGTTTCAGTTGTTACAAGAATCTTCTCATGCTCCAACAAGACAAGTAAATTCAGTTGGCCATTTCAAAGTCTAGAAGAGGACATTTCTTTTGTTTTAAATTAATCAGAAGAATACAAGTTAACACACAGAGGAAAAACTGTTTCCAGCTGCACAGCTAAGTGCTGTGTGTATGTTGAGTTCGTAATGAGTATAAGTGCTGTGTTCAGTTGCCTTCGAAGTCAAGCCTGCTTCCATTGCAACGCGACAATATCGTTATGAGGATAGAACCACATCTCATCTTGGATATTACCTCCACCTCACGAACTTGTCCTCTATGTTCTCGACGATAAACAGAGGCTTAGTCTATGTAAATGAATCACCAACTGTTCTACTGCAGACCAGGTATTGGGGGCCATTGCCTCACTTTGCTGACGAGTGCTGCGTTCTTCCCATGCAGAGGCCATGGAAGGAAACGCTTGGGGGTCATACATAGCAGCATTATACTCTGTTCGACCACGCTCAGAGACGTCGGTTATACGTCCGTCAACGTTCCATGGTCGTTTCATGGTGTTCCCACGAGCAGCTAAAGAAATAAGGGTCAACCCATGGCACTGTCCCCCTTGCCTGGGTAAGCATTATGCAACTGAGGTTCGGCAGGTTTCTCAGAGGTTTCTCGATAGCGAGTGTTCAACCTCAACAGCCATGCATCTACTCTGCACGTAGCACACCTTCAGATTGAAGTTTTCTTATTTTTTATTATTAATTTTTTATAGAGGTTTGCAGCGTCCTCGCGACCCAGGCGATTAAGCCTAGATCCTCGGGCTCTGAGACGTATAACTTTCCACCGTCGCGCCGAACGATGGTCGTTGAAGCACGCACAGAGCTTACAATGTAGCCGACTGTTGACGCGACGCAGCCCATGGCTCAGGCCCCCGGCTTTGCCAAGACCGTACTGAGCAAATTAGTGCTGAGCCCCATGAGGAGTCGATAGTCGACCTAAATGTCAGAGAGAATAGTAAGTGTAAGAATATTTTACAAATATCGTTGGACACACATCCAGAATACTTACGCAGACTGCTGATTCGCCGCAGTAAGCTGTATAAAGAGTTTGCACCGACGCAGATGGCAGTATTACGCGCCTAGAAATGCAGAGTGCTACGATTAGGACCAGGAATGTTCATTGCTACCGACATACGCCAATTACTGGTCATACGCCATCTGTCTTGGATAGTACGGCCGCTGTTGAGACTTCTAATATCTGTCTGCTCAAGGACTTGCGTTTTGAAGGGAATGGTTTGGACGAAGTGTTCTCATGCTGTCGCCCGAATATCTTGTTAAGGAGTGAAGGAGATTTCTTTTCTACCATCGAGGTATGTACCTTGTTCTTTTCAGTTCACTTTAAAATTTACTGGTGTTCGTGGAGACTCTGTAATAAACTGTGTTCTGCGAAAACGTAATGCGCTATTACTCAAAACATCACCCATTGTCTGGTTCAAGGATTATTTGATTAAAAGAATTCAGTACGCTACACTAGACAGAGAATGTTCTACAGAAACAGAAATTTGGACAAACGTGTTCTATGATTTAATGTCCGATTGACCATAAGTAACTGCAGAAAGCCTTTGACAAAATTACCGCTTGGCATCTCTTTATATGGGTAAAAACGTAGATGATGACTATAAGGAAGTGAAAGAACTTTCAATATCTAAATTTAATATGAGTGGTGAACATCATAAGTACGTTACATCCTAAATTTTTGGTGGATGTGAAGGCGATATGAAAGGAATGATCACGTGAAATCAGTACTGGAGAAAGTAATGAAAGTTTTAGTTTTGTTGAATGAGATCGTGGCCACCGTTGTTATAAACGTTGCAGTGTTTCGAGTTATCTGCTAGGCGCAACTACCGGATGAGCCGTGCTGAATCCTCACATTCCGGCTCTGTCTACGTCTGTGTCATACGACTTCCTTCGTTCCCACTGTAGTTCCTCGAGTCTGCCGAGTCTGGTACGGATGGCGCTGCGGTCGGTGGAGTGGCCGAGTGCTCGAAGGCACATTGAAGTGGAGCGTGGTGGTTCTCGCCGACGGAGGTTCGAGTTCTCCAGCTGGAATTGGTGTATGTGTTGTCAGTAACATAAGTTTGTTTTAGTTAATGTACAATTTTGTAAGCCTAGGTATTGATAACGGCAGCAGTCACGCCCCATAGATTTACAAAGATTTGATCATCTCACTTCCAATGTAGTTGTATTTTCAATGAGGTGATCTTTCTACAACGCGTTAGCTCCGAAATAAATCTGGCTGTGATATCCCCAGTCCATCTTAGTGTTGTAGTTTGGATGACAAGCTGTGTATTTTCCCATGAAGGAACTGAACGTGTTGACTTTCATGTTTCTTCTATCTGTCTGATTTTAGTTTAACTGTCTCTTTCATGAAACAGCCTAGTTTCTTTCGGTTTAAGAATTTGTATTTGAAGAGCTGCAACATATCTGGTTGAAATGCAGAACAGCTTATCGTAAAGAACAATTAAAAGTTCAAGACGTACACATATACGAGGCAAAGGAAGATATTTAATGGAACATAATAATATTATTGCAGATGGTCATAGTTTTGAGAAACGTTGTTGAAATAACGTTATCCACCGATCTCAAATATTTCTTTCTAGGGAACAAATCAGTAAATTGTCAGACACCTGCTAGTTTCAGGTATACAGATGACTATTATGGGTTTGTTGGTTCGTCCGGGTTTCCTTTCCAGATAGAAAATGGGTATCATGATCAGAATGATCAGCTGTTGCGATATTCATAAATTCGAGACGTTTAGGTTACAGTTTACGATCAGGTTTAATTCGTATACGTCGTATAATTTAGTTCCTGTCTTGGTTAATACGAGTTAACTCTCATTTATTGTTGAGAAAACAGGACCGCTGAATCTTGACGTACAAAAGAAATGCAAAAATGTATGAAATCAACAAATAATACGAGTATATTTCCTTCAGACAACGCTGTCTAGTCCTACCAAATGTTATATTAAATGTAAGGAGAGGCAATGAATTATAATGTGTGCTATAGCCGGGATCCGACCCCGGCTCCTACTGCTTACTAGACAGTCGCTTTAGACCGCTGAGCTAACACAGCGATACGGACAAAGTTACAACAGGGACTGTCTTAAAGGCACGTCTCCCTCCACACTACATACTCAATACAGGAGGGCCTTTGCAATTTGATACGTATTTTACAGGGAACATTGAGGCAGAATTAAAATATGTGGTGTGGAGGGAGACGTGCTTTTAAGACAGTCCGTGTTGTCTACTTGTCCGTCAGGCTGTGTTAGCTGAGCCGTCTGAAGCGCCTCTTAAGTAATCACGAAGTCCCCGGTTCGAATCCTGGCCGGGCATAAATTTTAATTAAATACCTCTCCTTGTATTTAAAACCTTTGGTATGAAATCATTTTGTAAAGTACATAAACATGGATACACATTTTGGACTGATCCCCACGTCATGGTCAGTATAGTCCAGGAGAACACACGTGGGCAAACGATCCGTAAATGCAGATATACATAGCAGAGGGAAGAAAAAATTAAAAACACGACATTTTTTACAGGAATAGATGCAGCGATTCGTAGATGAATCCTAAACAAGGACTTTAGAGGGATAGGAATCGCTAGTAATGGCGATTACAGTCAACTACAAATTCAAATTTTCAATTGTTCTCCAACCTCTTTGAGTGTCAGCCTTATATGCAAATCTATCTACCACAGTGTGTCTTAACCTTCACGACAAGGTATAAGCAATTTTCTGTACTTGTCTCTTTCGTACTGATACAGTAGTAATAATCAATAGCCGCAGTGGAGTAGCCGAGCGGTCTAAAGCGCCTCGCTGTGGAGCGCGCGGTTGCTCGTCGTGAAGGTTCGAGTCCTCCCTGGGGCATGGGTGTGTGTGTTGTCCTTAGGTTAGTTTACCTAGGTTTAAGTAGTTTGTAAGCTGCGGACTGATGACCACGCAGTTTGGTCCGATAGATTTGCAGACGTTTGAACATTTGAATAATCAATATTTTTCCTTGGTAGGGTTATTATTTCCTACTCAAAGACATGTCACTAACTGCTTTATAACTTTTCGTATCCAGAATCAAAACTAATTATCTTGTTTTCCGGTAGGAGTAAAACTGTTTTGCATGTTATCAACTATTTATTTGTAGGAATAGCAGTAATAATGTTTCTATATAACGACACAATGATTATAAAACTTCCACGAATGTTATTTTTATTTTAAGTACCTCCTTTTTGAATGGTACAGTTGGATGCATGGTTGCACCCGAAACTCCACTTTGCATCCTAAGTTTTAATAATTCATATCTTGAAATGTGTTCGGAAGATAACAAGTTACAGGGCGTCCTCATTAGTCATCGTTTGGCACTTAACAACTTTGTGACTCAAATTTCGGCCTCTCCCTACAATAGACGTCGCTATTCATGTCAATTTAAATGAGTCAGTAAATGCTCAAATTAAGAAGTAAACTCTGTATAATTACTTCTGCAAATACATAATTAATACTTTCAAATTAAATATCCAAGAAAGATAAAATTTCATTGTAGGTAAAAATTAGAAATCGAGAATATTAAGTATTATATTTACTAGGTCAAGTAAAACATTAGAAAAAAACACCGAAAATTGATAATGTAATGCTTCAGCGGTCCACTTTCTAAAGGTCGTAATTAATATGGGACGTCGAAAGTGACGTTGCTCTAAATGGCGTAAGTGTAGTTTACAAAGTGCCTGACGTGTGCCTGTGACAGCTGTTACAAGGGTGAAGCAGGGGAGGGCAGCGCAGATGAGGTCTCGCTCATCCATCTCACCTCCTCGGCTGCTCTGTTCCCCTGGTTACACCCTGCACGTCTGTGCTGCCAACTTAGCGCAATCAGACTAGAAAATATAGCAAAGTGGAAGCCGTCTCATTGAAATACCTCTTGCAACTTGTAAAGTATAATACTTACAGTCACTATCGAAACTGAAACACGCTTTATTTGCCTTAACGGACTGGAGGGCTGAATGGGCATTGTTTTAATGCGTGAGCTGCGTGTGGTAGTATGCCAGATTCAATATATATCCACCGTACCAATATATTTTAAAGCAGTTTACTACTAACAAAGCTACTCATCTGTTATGTCTGGAGAGATAACCCCTAACGTGCAGACTACCCAGCAGTCGACCTTAATGTCAGACGGAAAAGTAACTGATTTCATTGAACACAAATCCAGAATACTTACGCAGACTGATGCTTGGCCGAAATGAGTTTGTACCGATGCGGTTGTCACTCCTCCGCACCGAGAAATGCAGAGTGCTACGATTAGGACCTGTAATGTTTATTGCTACCGACCGACGCCAGCCACTGGTCTACGATTCGCAGACTGTCTTGGATAGTATAGACGTTGTTCGGACTTCTAATTTCCGTCTGCCCTAAGACTTGCGTTTTATAGGGCTTGGATTGGACCAAGTGCCTTCATGCTGCCGCCCGAATTCCTTGATAATGTGTGAAGTAGATTCCTTTTGTGCCTCCGGGTTTGCACCTTGTTCTTTTCAGTTCACTTTAAAAATTTACTGGTGTTCGTTGAGACTCTGAACAGTATGTCGTGTTAATAAACTGTGTTGTGCAACAACTTTGTTGATACTCCTCACAACTTCACCCATTGTCTGGTTCTAAGACTGTTTGATTAAAAGAATTCATTACGCTACACTAGACAGAGAACGTTCTACAGACGTGTTATAAGATGTAGCGACCGATCGACCATAAGATCTAACAGAAGGACTTTGACAAATACACCACTTCACATCTGTCTATAAAAGGGCATAAACTTAGAGAATGACTACTAGGAAGAGAAAGAACATTCAATCTCTGATTTTAATATTAGTGTTCGTGGTGATTAAGTCACTTATACTGTTATCGCATAGAGTACAAATGAAGGACCCATTCTGGAGAATAGTTGCAGTGTTTGGAGTTATCAGATAGGCACAACCACCGGGTGAGCCGCGCTGTAATCACCGCATTCCGGCTCTGTCTCCGTCCGTGTCATACGGCTTCCTTCGCTCCCACTCTAGTGCTCGTCGTCGGAGGTTCGAGTCTTCCATCTGGCATGGGTGTGTGTGTGTGTGATTGCATTACCATAAGCTAGTTTAAATGTTTGTAAGCCTAAGGACTGATAACCGCATCAGTCATGTCCCTTAGATTTACAAACATCCGATCTGACTTTTTATTTTTTATTTGCGGTCTGTTCGTAATTAATTACGGTACATTAGACGGAGAACTTTCTATAGAAACAGAAGATTGGACAGATGTGGTCTAAGACGTAGCGACAGACTGACTGTAAGTAATAGCAGAAAGTCTTTGAGAAAAATACCACTTCACATCTGCCTGTGTTGCCATTAACATAAGTACGTTTATTTTAAAAGTTAGTAATCCTATGGACAGATAACCGCAGCAGTCACGTCCCTTAGATTTACAAACAGCTGAACTGTTTTTTTGCTGATTTTCCTTCAGTGTTTCTTAATCCAGATGACATGGTGCAGGCTATTTTCCTGTACTTTCTCAAATCAAATGTTTGTAGAGATTCTGGGACTTAACTACGGGGTCAAAATTCCCTAAACCTACAAACTACTTATGAACTAGCTTATACTAAAGACGGCACAAACATCCATGCCCGAGGGGGGATTCGAATCCCCGACCGCAGCGGTCGTGCAGACCGTGACTGGCACGCCGCAGACCGCTCCACCACCGCGGCCGGCTGTATGTTCTCCGTATGGTACTGACACAGTAGTAATCATTAATATTTTTTCCCTGGAGATGTTATTATTTCCTACTCAAAGACATGTCAGTAACTGCTTTATAACTTTTCATATGCACAATCTAAACTAATTAAGCTGTTTTCTGGTAGGTGAAAAATTGATTTTGCATACGATAAAGTATTTATTTGTAGGAATAGCATTAATTTATATTACTTCCACGATGTTATTTTCATTTTAAGTGCCTCTTTTTGAATGGTACATTTGGATACACGGTTGCACCCGAAACGCCAACGTTTTGTTTATAATGCATATTTTGGAATTGTGTTGGAGGACAACATATTACGGGTCGTATTAAATGTGAATAAAGTTACGTATAACGCTGCTCAATGAGTTCTTATTAGTCATCGTTTGGCACTAACAATGCTTGCGACTGATATTTCTGCCTCGCCGTACAATACACGTCGCTATTAATGTCAATTTGAGTAAGTAAATCCTCAAATTAAGAAGTATTCTCAGTAAAAATACTTCTCCATACGCATAATTAATACTATCAATTAAGGAAGCCAGCAAAATGATAAAATTCCATTGTTGGTATATTAAATAATCTAATACAACGAGAATAGTAAATAAAGCTCGTTACAATTACTGGGCCATGTAGAAAAGTTGAAAAAAAAAGTGGTAGAAAAATTTAATGCTTCAGCAGTCTACTTTCTAGAGGTCGTAAACAATATGGGACTACGAAAGTGACATTGCTCCAAAGGGCGTAAGTTGAGTAACAAACTGCCGGATGTGCGCCTGTGACTGCTGCTACAGGGGTGAAGCAGGGGAAGGCAGCGCAGATGAGGAGGTCTCGCTCATCCAAATCACCTCCTCGGCTGGCTGTTCCCCTGGTTACGCCGCGGGCGTCGGTGCTGCCACCTTAGAGCAAGCAGACTCCGAACATAACAAGACGGAAGCTGTCTCATTGAAATACATCTTACACTTGTACAGGAGAATACTTGCAGAGAAGGAACTACACCCTTTATTTACCTTAACGAAATGCAGATCTGAACGTGCGTGGGTGTTTTGAATGTCATAATAAGCATATTAACCGTGACGATATCTTAAATATAATTTGACTACAAAGCATCTCACCTGTCATGTCAGGAGAGAGACCCCTAACGAGCAGACTACCCAGCAGACATACGTGCCACTCCGGCTGCGGGAGAGCAGGCGCTAAGTTACAAAACAGAAAGCCGTTGTGGTCGGCCGACATAGACCGACAGGGGATAGTCGACCTCAGTATCACAGGAAATAATAATGCTTGTGCCTTTTCGAAATATTTCGTCGTTACATTTACGTCTATAATCGAAATCGTCTGATAAACTGTGCTTTTCATCGACGTGTATCACCAAATTCATGTTATAAACTATGACTGCATTAAAGAAGGTCTTTTGCTTGTATAAAGAATCCAAACAACTGCAAGAGTTTTCGTTTACATTAGTTAAACAGTTGTCAATAGATGGCAGGTTCTTTCACTTTAGCTATGTTCTCTCACATGCAGGGTTGCCTTTATTAAATCCGGATTTGGTGTGTTAATATTTACAGGGTTGCCAGATGCCCTTCTTGTTGCCACTCCTTGCCCACAGCAGGAAATGTGTTCCCCAAATATCTGTGTATAGTGTTATATGTGTAAATGTGGTAAGTGTTATGAAATGTTTCCGAATCGTGTCACTAAGGCGGGACATGGGGACCGGCCTGGTATTCATCTAGAGTGATGTGCACTACCGCCTAAAAACAACATCCAGAGTTGTCGGCACTCCGACCCGCTTCCTTAATCCGCCGTGTGGATTCGAGTCGGGTCCGGTACGCCTCCCCGTCTCGGAATGAGGTGCGTAAGACCACGCGGCTAACCGAGCGGGTTAGATGGCACCTTCTACATTGCTTTCATAGCAGCTGCGAAAACTAAATTGATTCCTGGGGTGGTGGCTGATGGGAGCAATCGTAAATATATATCAGTTTTACGATCGTTCAAAGGGTATCAACTTAAATTGTATGAATTTTTTTTCCAAAACATGTTTTTTTGTGAAAACAAATTTTTATCAGAATGATACTTTCACTCTGCAGCGGAGTGTGCGCTGATATGATACTTCCTGGTAGATTAAAATTGTGTGCCGGAACCGGGACTCGAACCTGGGACCTTTGCCTTTCGCGGGCAAGCGCACTACCAGCTGTGCTATCCCGGCACGACTCACGATGCCACCACACAACTTTACTTCAGCCAGTACCTCGCCTCCTACTTTCCAAACTTCGCGGTTGTGCGCTTGCCCGCGAAAGGCAAAGGTTCCTGGTTCGAGTCCCGGTTCCGGCACACAATTTTAATCTGCCACGAAGATTCCCATTTTTTTTGTCTATCTGTGTATTTTTCGTCATCAGTGGAGAGCGAAACTTTGAAAATGATACCACAATCATTAATTTTGGATATGTAATACTGGAGAAATTACAAAAAAAAAATAAAAAAAAATCAATAAATAAATAAAAATAAAAAAAATTAAAAGTAAAAAGTAAATTAAAAAAAAAAAAAAAACGATACGAAGTAATACATATGATTTCTGAAATAAGTCAAGTTTAGCCTAAAATTGTCAACTTTACACTGAAATACGGATGCTAAAATGCAATTGATACTTCAATTCTAGTATTAAGTTTCAAATTTCTGAGCGTCTGTATAACATAAAATGTATATAAATGTAAGTCTCCCAACGAAATCCTTTCACCATAAATAACTGGTGTAGCACTTTCTACAGTGTCAGCCGTATATGGAAATCTACTTACCACACTTTTTCACAATCTTCATGAGACTGTACAGGCTGTTTTTCTGTACTTTGTCCCTATTGTACTGATACAGTAGTAAACATCAATATGTTTCCGTGGGAAGGTTATTACTTCCTATTCAAAGACATGTCACTAACTGCTTTGTAATTTTTCATAACCACAATCAAAACTAATTAATCTGTTTTCTGGTATGAGAATAATTTCTTTTACATGTTATAAACTATTTATTTGTAGTAATACCAGTAATATTATATATATATATATATATATATATATATATATATATATATATATATATATATATATATATATATAACCCTTTAATAATTATTAAATTTCCACGAATGTTATTTTTATTTTAAGTACCTCTTTCTTGAATGGTACAGTGGGGTGAACGGTTGCACGCAAAACTCCACTTTGCACACTGTTTTAATGATGCATATTTTGGAATGGGGTCGGAGGATAATAGTTATGGACCTTATTAAATGTGGTAAAAGTTACGTATAACGCAGCGCAGTGCGTTCTTATTAGTCATCGTTTGGCATTTACAACGCTCACGAGTGACATTTCTGTCTGTTCCTCCAATAGACGTCGGTAGTAATGTCAATGTAAGTAAGTCAGTAAATGCACAAATTAAGGAGTAATCTTCGTATAATTACTTCTGCAAATGCATAATTAATTCTGTCAAATTAAGTATTCACAAATAGATGAAGTTTCATTGTTTTAAAATTAACAATTAATACAACGTGAATAGTAAGTAAGGCTGATTATATTTACTGGCTCATGTAAAAAAAAAACATTGAAAATTGATAGAAAAATGTAATGTTTCAGCTGTCTACTTTCTAGAGGTCGTAAGTAACATTAGCCGTCGACATTGCTCCACCGGGTTTTTGCATTAAAATTGCGGTTTTAGAGTTGATACGATATGCACTGTTCTCGCCACCTGTCTTTGGAGCGAGGGATGCATTTATTGTTCTTGTCTGCAACGGGGGAAGTCATCAAAGGTGATAAGAGGTGGTTCGCTATCTTCCTTTGGGGAAGCAATATCGGGTCCTTGTAAAGTGGCTGATTGCAGATTACAGATTGTTCTTCAGAACAAATATCCGCTTTGGACAATTGTCATAAAGCTGTCACAGCTCGTTACAAACATTATATGTTGCTTGCTGCCCAGAGTAGATAACATGAGCCTTGTATTCCGAAACCATGATGTGGGAGAGGATGTCAGATTTTACACACATCTGTACGAACCGTATGACATTATAGCACTGTATTTTATACCTGCTGTACCATCTTTAAAACTCATAACGTTTCACCTGGCCGTATTTCGAAAGAACCTGTTATAAGTCAGTATTCTCAAGTTCCGGGGGAAGATTCTGTGTTCTATTAGTCTTCAGTTCATAGTTTGCATTGTTAACATCAACCTAGCTAACAGAATCATCGCAGTCGCGAAACTGAATCTGACCCTTGGTTTGCAGTGAAATCTTATCACACAAAACAGAATTATAGAACTTGACAAAAACACAATCACTATCCATCTGAGTAAATTCTGCATTCCAAATGTTTCATATAACCAGTCGTGTATTTCTAAAGCAGTTGGCTGAACATGACGAGTATGCTTATCAAACGAGAATCTTAACGTGTTTTTCCTGAGAGAATTCGACATGATCAGTGTTCTGGAAAGCGGATGCACCACCTTGCAACCAAAATCAATAATAAGCGGTACTTAAAAGCTCCGGCCTGACCGCCTGTTGTCAGAACTTCCAAGGTCTTCAAAACAAAAACGCAAACACTGCTAAGATGCGACTGCGCGTCCGTACCGTTCGCTCGCCGAAAGCGGAATGAACGGTGAACAGCGGCGGAGTCCCAAGCGCATTGAGGCTCTATGCTGCGATGCTCGAGGCCGTTCCCCGTCGGGAGTTCGAATCCCCCCTCGAGCAGGGATGTTTGTGTCGTCTTTAGTATAAGCTGGTTCATAAGTATTTTGTACGTTTAGCAACTGTTGACCCTGCAGTTAAGACACTTAAGCTTCACAAATATTTGAACATTCTTGAACAGAACGGTGAGGCCTGCTCTACTCCCAGCCAAGCGCAGCTAAACCCAACACAAGCAGGCTATGGGAAACTTTCGTTCCTTCCCGTCTCACTGCTGTGCTTCGCTACTTTGCAGTTCATTATTCACGCTTTCATTCTCTCATTACGGTTAGAACTCGGTAGTTGATTACAAATTCTTTCTTACCCATGTATGTAAAAACAAATATATTGTTTTTTTTCTTATAATTTGATGTTTGTTTTAAAATTAAATCAGTCCTAAAGATTGATTGCAGTAAAACTCCCAATTCGATCAAAGTGAAACTATGTTCTATATTTAAACATTGCCGGCCGCGGTGGCCGAGGAGACTGAGGCGCTCCAGTCACGGTCTGCACGGTCACTACGGTCGGGGGTTCGAATCCCCCCTCGGGGATGGATATTTGTGCCATCCTTAGTATAAGGTAGTTGATAAGTAATTTGTAAGTTTAGGGACTGATGACCCCGTAGTTAAGTCCCATAAGCTTAACAAACATTTGAACATTTGAATTAAACATTATTTGAACAATGTGGCTTTGAAGCAATCACTTTCCTCATTTTACATGTGTATTTGGTGTTTTTAATACGAAGCGGGTTGAGCACAGTGCGGTCAAATCCGACCCGTCCATAGTAAATTTGTACGAATCCACTGTAGTAGAGGATGGTTTGTCGTACTGCGACAAGCGAGGCCGTATCGCCAACACTGCATAGAAGCCGAGGCCTCACAACAGGCTCTGTCACGTCACACTGAGAGGTCACAAACGCTAGCTGACTGGCCGATCACTACGGGGCAGTGGGCAGTGCCAACACTGTGTAGAGATAATGCCCCACGACAGTCCATGTCACGTCGCACCGAGTAGGCCGCGATCGCTAGCTGATTGGCTGGCCACTATGGGACAGTAGGCTGTGCCCCAGCGGCCCTCCAGTCAAGTAGCGATGGCGGCTTACTCGGTGTGATGCGACAAGGACTGTTGCGAGGCCTCGTCTTCTAGGCAGTGTTGGTCGTTGTCGGCGCTGGTCCCTTCACTTATGAAACTTAATACGCAGTACTGTGGAAGGAAACAAAGACAATGCGGCTCTCAGTTAAGTGATCAATCATAAACAAGCAATGGTCACGGAACTTGGCTAGTGTCCTGTCAGCGGCATGTAAAGAAGCTGCTACCCATTCTATCCCCGATTCGAAACCATTGTGAATTTATGGCTATTCAAATATATTTTTAGTTCGAGAAACAGCACTGCAGAGTGTCATGTTACCACCTGCCTTGATTATTACTGTCAATCTTCTGACCAGTGCTGGTCTACGTGCGCTCGAAGATCATTCAACGGTTCTTGCTCATTTTTGGATGCAGTCCTACAAAAAAGGCAATTATGAAGTTCTTTCCATGTATAATGAAAACCTTTCAAGTTAATTTCAAACATTTCCAATTCCCATTTGGTTACCATAAAACTAATTTAATTGGTCAAGAAGTTACTCGATAGCACATATTGTGTTGTATTGCGCAGCAATAGTGTCTGTAAAATGATAAAACTGTACTATTATGCTAATTCAAATGCCAACCGATTGGTCGTCTTCAATTTTAGTATTATATCAAGTAAACATAACATCCAAAATGAAAGTTTCATTCAGCAACCTTGTGTGCACTGATATGAAACTTTCTGGGAGATTAAAATTGGGTGCTCTCATATTGAGTTACAGTGCTCCATAACTAGACTGTAACACTAATTGCATGTGATAGCAATACGCACGGATTGGAGAATATAATAGTCCCGTGGCTTCCACTTCCTCATGTGCCTGACCTAAACTGGGCCTGTATCAGTTCAAGCGACAGCTAGTGCAACATCATATTGACGTCACCAGTGTGTTCGAACTGGTAAAATTATTATTCATTACACTCGATTTTATAATCACTGAAGTAAAATTGCATATTTGTTTTGTGGATGTTGCAGATTTTCTGGTTTCTGGTTTGCGATTATACGTTAGAGGAATTTTGCCTTATGCAAGACACCTTTTATTTTCAACACCTAAAATTTTTTTCTGCTCTAATTGTGCCAGCTTCCATGAGTTTATGACATTATTTCATGAAATTGTTTTGCATGTTACAGTGTTCTGGAATTGCGTAGACATTTGGCTAATTTTCTTACATTTCAGAATTGGGCTGAATATTTTTAGGCCTAAATTTATTTACCTACCTGCATGATGTTATAAGCAGGGTTTACAGGTTGCCTTTTATTAATCAATAACACGTTTTAAATGTTGTAATTGGCAACAGCAAAACGATTTATTTCTAAAAATAAGTAACTTATTGTTCTTTCGCCTGCATATTAGGATGATTTATAGGTGGATATTTAACGCTCTACTTTTGTGTTGTCGATCTCTCTTACTTGAGTCGTGTTATCCCATTCCTTATTGTTATATCGTGAGTTTTTGTCCTTTTTGTTAGCAACTCGCAAAGTTTATGTCGCCATTTGTTGTAGTGGGACGTCTGTTACGTATTAATTTGTTTATGCAGCCTGTCTGTATTTTGTCAAGCGATTTTAAATGGTTTTAACACTCGTGATGTGTGTGTGTGTGTGTGTGTGTGTGTGTGTGTGTGTGTGTATGGATGTGATTACGTGATTTTGCTGTTATTTGTGGAGAGGGGCATATCTATGAATTACATACACAAGAGATGACCGTGGAGACTTCTCATTCACTCTTCCACATACTCAACTGAACTGTTTCTGTTTTCATGTAATCAGAACCTGGAATCTAACTTGTAGACGATACTAACAGACACGAAAACTACAATTTTTGGTTCAGTTTAATCCATATTCCCCTCCTAATTTTGTTTATGTCGTGTATGGTGACATATTAATTGTTCACAAAGCACAAAGTGCTTAATCTAGAATATCTATATAAACCATCTATATAAAACCGATTTGTACTATATTACAACGTATACAGTTGGGCACTTAACACTATATCATAGTGAAAACTATCAGATAAAGTACTTACAGGCAAAGGATGTGTAGAGGAAATTTACATCGTAGAACGAAATAAATTCAAAAATTTGCAGTACGACATTTGCACGAGGAATCAAAGACGTAACTCTTAGATGAGTCCTGACGCAGAAATTTAAACGGAAGTACACGGAAAATAACAGACACCGATCGCGATTAAATCCTCTGACAGGCACTTAAATTTATTTATTTATTTATTTATTATTAATTATTTATTTGCGACCGCGTATGTACACGCTCTACAAAGCGTAGATTGACATCTACAGACAATTTACCAATTATTTTAATATTATGATTTATTGAATTTTAAAACTGTTAGCATTTTCGCTGGTTTTACCAATCGACGGTAATTTTAACGTAAGAGAATGCTTATATCTGATATTATTTTTGCTTCTCTCATCAGTCCTTATTGCACCGTTAGTTTCCTACGTAATTTATTTCTTTGTACCAAATATTATGTTAGCATCCATCGCAGGTGATTAAAAAGGCTATTTCACAACGTTCTACAGCGATTTCAATGCATATCTATAGCTTCGTTGACTGAATAACGGTACACTCTGGTTGCTAGCTTTTGGCGCATCTTTGACATCGCCTGACGCCACCCCACATGGACTATCGATTACTTCTGCGCGCTATCGCCATGGCAACCGGGAGCGACCAGCAACGCTGCTGTGGACAGGAGAGCAGCGCAGATGAGGAAGTCTCGCTATGGGAGACACACCTCCTCGCCTGTCCTGTTTCCCTGGTTACGCCACGCACAGGCACGGCAGTGCTGCCACCTTAGGAAACCAAGCAGGCAATGCACGCACGTTAAAATCGAACTAAAGATATTTCTGCGTCTTATTTTCAAATGTTTCTTAAGCAAATGGGACTTAACTGCGAGGTCACCAGTCCCTAAACTTACAAACCACTTATAACCCATCTTCTACTAAAGACAACACAAACATCCATGCCCGAGGACGGATTCCAACCCCCGACAGGAAACGGCCTCGCGCATCGGATCTGCATCTTGAATGAATCCTACACCTGTATGACAATACACGAAGTCACTATGTAAAGAGCTACGCCGTTTATTTAACTTAACAAAGTAACAGACTTTGTATTTTTTTAATCCATGATGTTGTGTTGTCGATTCAGTATACCCACTCTAAAGATTTCTTTAAGTAATTAAACTTATCTACTAACAAATCGTCTTAGATATGTGTCTGGTTAGAGCAATATTTGAATAAATGTAATCAATACTTGGAAGAATTTTTAGAGGATCGCATCTTCCCGCTATCAAATATTAAAAAACAGACATTTTTAATACTTGTACCAAAGCTGCACAGTTGTTACTAGGTTGACTAGTTCCGGACATTTCCCAGTTTTATAAGCTATATATTACACACCAATGTATTGCATTGGTGGATATAATCAATGTCAGTAATCAAGGCAAAATTATGTAGTTTACGAGGTCATCATTCGTTCAAATTGGTTCGTGCGGGTTTATTTCGATAACTTGGTCGTATTTCAACGGATGTTGATTCAATGAACATTATTGTAAGGTCATATACAGGGTGCAAACGGTATAAGCTGCCATAAAAGCACTGGTAGTATAACACAAATGATTTAAAAATTTAATAACAACTTTGACAATTTTCTAATATTGTCTCAGGAAAGGATGATGGTTTACGATGATTAGAAACTGGACATTACACTGAAGTAACCATTCGCTTCGTGTTATTTAACGCTGCTCGTGCTGACTATTTACATTGCTCTCGTTCGTCGGTATCTTTCTTTGCCCGCCACGTCGATGTAGATAATACAGAGGAAAACCAGTGTATCCTCAGTAGAAAAGGAAAACAGAAATACGTCTAAGTCCTTCTATTAGCGGAGTTTAGTAATAAGAGGTGTTATTAAAAATATCACGAAACTTTGTTGTTAAGTACGCCGGGATGTACAGTTTGTATTATTATGGCACCAATTACCATTCACTCGCTCCATAGTCTTTAATTTATATAGTTTAAAACACAATTGCATTGACATCTCTGATTATATTCAGACTGAGATACAGTGTTCCACTGTATTACAACTGTAGAATAAATCTTTGGTTTCATTTTCAGTGCTTGTTTAAAGTATTACCAGTTATTTGTTGCTTATTGTAGTGCAATCTGCATATAGTGTTCTTGTTGTTGTGTTGTTCTTGTTCTTTGTCTATCTACTGTGGTGACGTTTTTAGTGTGTGATTAAGGAATGATACAGTATTTTCAGATGCTGGTTAAGGTGCTATAGAAATTTTGTTGCGCAGTTTTCTTTTGTTCATTTAACATTTGTTCTAACAGAAATTTTAGATCTGTAATTCTTATAAACGTCCAATAGTTGCAGGCATTATTTAAAATAGATTTTTCTCGATCTGTTCAGTCGAATATATATTTTCTCCACGATGTGTAACGAAAACAGAAACATTATTTACTAATGTGTCAATTTATTCTATAGATCTCCTTATAAAAATCTGTCTGTCTGCTAAATGTAGGTCTTGATACAATCATTGCATTCAATTTAGGAAACAAATGAATGATTCTAACCTTGTGTTTTGCCTATTTCAGGAATGATATTGGATTCTAACCTGTTGTTGGTGTAGAAGCTTATTTTGATATTTTTTCAGTACATTATTTATTCTGTCTGACACATGCCTCCTCTTTGGAGTTGTTATAAACTTGTCTTTCCCTTTTGTTTCGATATTTGTCAGTGTACAAGTTGCGTGTGAAAAGTTCGATGATTTGTCTAAGAAAATATGGGAAGCAAGAGTTACAAACAAAATATCTTGGCTGTGTTCCAAGGTAATCGCCGTTGGCTACAATACACTTCTGACTTCAGTTGTACAGCTGTTTGAAACTGTCAGCGTACGCTTCTTGCGGAATCAATCAAAACACTGAGGTTACGCGTTGTTGGACCTCCGCAACCACTCACACACTTTTTTACTCACTGCTTGAACACCATACACTTGCACTAACATACCATGGGTGTCCGTCGCCGTTTTGCCTAATTTGAAACTAAATTTTATTTTAAAGCGTTGCTCCATGGCTCGCTTTTGATTTTCCTGTAGCAATGAGTAGAGTTCTCACACTGACTCTTCAGACGCACCTTGTTATTTCATCTTCATTGCATTTCTGTATCGTATTTCACTTACTTTAATCTCTATATAAAAGCGAAAGCGAACTCATTCATACACTAACTCACTCACTCACTGACTAAACACGAAATATCGAAAACTACTTCACCTATGAAGCTGACGTTTGGCAGGAATGTAGGTTATAGGTATTAGACGTCAGCTAAAAAACGATTTTGCGATAGGACCGATAGTTCAGGAGATATGACGTCATAAACAATAAAAACTTCCCTGCACGTGACTTTATCAGTCCACTATTTGAGAAGGAGAGCACTTGGCGAATAGCACCAAACTTTACAAATAATTTCAAACCTTTGGGATGCTTTTTCTCGCTGACAACCGTAGCAAAATGATGAAAGGAAAAGTATTTATCGCTTACTACTTTTGCGCTGTTCACAGAGTAAAACTACGGCATTCGGTACAAAGTTGAAAGGTATAGCTTAGATACTCCATATTTTTTACCTGCAAGAAATTTTACAAACAGTGTACACACACGTAGTTCAATGTACACTCTTTGACAAAAAACCTGGCCGCCGGCCGGCCGCCGCTGAGCCTAAGTACGAGCCGATCGAGACATGGGTCAATAAACGTGGCCGCGCTGATTCGCTCTAAGTCCAACTATCTGCACAATCTGGCAACACTGCAGACTGCGGCAGTTCATACAATACTTCTTATATTCAGTTAGAAAACTACTACCTCAGCTACATCCGTGGTCTTGCGGTAAAGTGCCTGACTACCGTCCGACTCTTTACGATCGACCCGGACTGTAAACAAAAAATTTTAATTCACGTCCCTCGTGCGTGCTGATGCCACATGTGTAAGGGGAGCATATGCGTAACTTATTTCATTTTGATACACTGTTAATAAAATTTCGGCCCAATAACATCGCTTGCTCTGGCCGCAGCACTTGGCAGAGCTCTCCGCGGCCCACTCGCCGGCAGCAGCGGTGCGGCGCTGCGCTGCCTCGCCCTCTGCCCACAGCGCCTGCTGCCGCTCGTCGCCCGGGATGTGTAAAATGCTGTAGTGTTGCTGAATGGTGACCCACAAAAAAGGTTGCCATGTGTATTTCAGACACGATATGAACGGAGCAGACAACCCATTTTGAATGATGACCATATTATTACACTAATACATAATACATTAGAGAGGCAAAATATTGTCATAGTCGTTGATTTAATCCAATGTCACTCTACGATGGTTAAAACTTATTGTGGTTTAAATCTCGATCCTTTTCCTTTCAGAAAAGCCCTTCATGTAATTTGTTATTGTCATCAGTTCATAATATGTTTACATCAAGACACAGTGCGTAACTCACTAAAATGTTTTAGTGTCGTTGTTTCATTCCTTAACGGTAAATGTATGAGCTAAATTATGTGAATACGTTTCAGTGCACGTTCTAAAGCAACACAGGCACACTGCAAGGTTCGTGTCTTCATGTCAAAGGCGTTTGTATGATGAAGTGAAGAAGACATCTAATACCATTTCCATAACTTGAAGTCGACCTTTCTGAAAGACTTATTGTATAAACCTTTTCTTCTGATTCCGTTAAAGAGTTTCTTCTTGCAATCTGCAGCGTATAAAGGAAAATAAGCCGGCCGCGGTGGCCGAGGTGACTGAGGCGATCCAGTCACGGTCAGCACGGTCACTACGGTCGGGGGTTCGAATCCCCCCTCGTGCATGGATATTTGTGCCGTCCTAGTTCGTAAGTAGTTCATAAGTAGTTTGTAAGTTTAGGGACTGATGACCCCGTAGTTAAGTCCCATAAGCTTTACAAACATTTGAACATTTGAAAGGAAAATAAAACGAAGCACAATGAAATTCCATCCCCAAACGCACTTTCTCCGACCAGGATATATATATATATATATATATATATATATATATATATATATATATATATATATTCATCTGGTAGATCTTTGGTTCGCGGTCGTTCGTTTAGTTTATTCGTGGTTGTTCGGTGAATGGTTGGCTCAGCTTTTTTATTACAGAGGGCGCGCTGAGCCCAGCTCCCGGCATTAGAACTTTCGACTCACACCAGGGTTGCATCACAAGATACAAGCAGAACCGCACAGCCAACCACACGCTGTGGCAGCGTCTCCTCAGTCTCGCATATTTTCAATGCTGAGCCTCTTTCGCATCGCGAAAGATAACCTGAAAGTCACCTACACGAATAACAGTATTCCTTGAGTGCAAAAGTTTAATTTCGTTCTCTCATAGCACATGTTCATTATACAGCATGATTTATGAAAGTAGAAGAAGAATGTCAAGTGAACTTAACGAGACAATTCAGTACCATTTGCGGAAGTAACTGCACTGTCACAGTGTTGCCAAATATCAGCAACGATGTTCCCAGTTCTTAGCTGTACTAGGAAGACCCGTGTAGCGATAAGTGACGCTAAATCGCGCTCGTCTCATGTAGGCTTCTAGAGGGGAGTCGCGCATTTCTGTTAATATGCGGGGTTATCTCCTGATAGATTCCATCCTCACATTTAGGATGCATATATTTAATTCGTCCAATGAGGCCGAAAGCAGCCATTAAATTTTTTGAAGCTTTACAGCATTATGATATATTTTCAGCAAATGACTAGAGAAGTTAAAAATGATATTGTGCTTGCAACATGTGGTAGGTCAAAGACTGAGATACGTAAACATCCATCACGATTACAGTTTCACCCCCCCCCCCTTCAAAAAAAAAAAAAAAAAAAAAAAAAAAAAAAAAAAAAAAAAAAAAAAAAAAAAAAAAAAAAAAAAAAAGGACTAAACCACTTGTTTTGTTACATTTCGACAAAGCTAATTTTTTCATGAAAAGTTACTGGAAATTAATGAAGCCCCATCGGTCACGAAAAACTTCGCATCTTGAAAGCGAATGCCTTTCAAAATGCAGCCTTACGACGGAACAAGCAATATTTCATGTCTTCTACGTGAATACATAAATGTGTTGGTTTGCTTGAAAGCCAGGAGGAAAATAGTTAACTGATTATTTGTGCAACACAGTAATTATTTCATTTGAGGATTCAGGAGACAGGATACTTATAATTACGGCCATGAACACAGAAACTAAACTGAATATGTGGGAAATGTGCAATTCTGAGGTTTTTCCTCTGCAAACAGATACATATAATCTATAGACTACTAAGCAGATTATTGATTTCGCAGTGTTACAGCCTTTTTGGACAAACAAATGATGATGAGAATCCGAACCCATGTGTCTGATGTCTTCTTCAATCAGGAGATGAGAATGGCGCCACCGAGCTAAAATGAGATTACTCGGTCAGTTGTCTGACATGTTGGCAGTTAATACAGAAAGTCCCGACATAAAACACAAAATTGTTTGCAATTTAAGCAAGGGTCTACCTTTCTGCTGTCGAAAAATTATTGCAGGATAACAGATTCATATAAATGCCATGACTAATCTCTTATCCTCATGAATATTGGAAAATAATCCGAATTCTGGAACTGAGGAAACGACAAGAATTGCCTAGCGTCATAAGCAATACTGCAAAGCTATAGGAAGTACTTCTTGGCCATCCCACAATATCCTCATTCCTACAAACAGCATTCTTCAACTGGCGCAGCCAAAGCCCATTCTAAGTATGGCTTCAGTCCGAACGCAGACAACAGCATTGAAAAATGCTGATGAATATATGACATACCCTCATCAACTTCTGGGGAGAGTTTCTTTTAACAAAACGAAGAAGTGTGAAACGACTACTTTCTCCAAAGTTCCTACGGACTTTTGTCCCAAATTGGACGTATATATGTTCAGTCTTGTCATACGCAGCTCACATTCCAGGAATATCACCAAAATTAGCATCTGACGGGTACCATCCTAGAGTAGCTATTTCGCAAGTTTTTACCGATAATCATAAAATTGACCAGACGGCTTTTGCTGCAGAATATAGCGACTTCTGTTAGATCCGCGTAACTTTTCCCGATAAGAAACTTTTCTTCGTATAGTGATGTCCCTGTTTAGGTGAATTATAATGTTAGTGTTAAATGTTGCTTCAGAAGAACTTTTTGCCTGAAGTATTTTTATCTTTGCAGGTGATTCAAAGTAATTGTAATAATTAGTTTCCCCTCAAATTACTCCATTCATTTGCTCTATTATTTGTAAAATAATTGCAACCCCCAGAAGTTAAATTGTCCTATAAACCAAACCGTTTGGTTATTTTAGGTCTATCGCCCATGGGCAGAACGCTTTCATCTGAAATATCTCCACGAAAGGCAGAGAAGCGGACGGTTCTCTGTTATAGTAGAGTAAGGATCGCGTAGGCGGTCCTCTGTGGAGAAGAGATGGAATTATATGTTGTAGAAAGAAGTCATACCTAAGAAACTAACATATTAATTTTATTTTTCTCATTTTTATTTTTTCAGGCTTATATTCGCCTTTACTTCTCACAAAATAATGAGATATATTTTTCTCTGTTAGTAGCTACCTTTGGTCGTTTCCGACCGCATTACATTTTTCGTTGTCTCCAGCTGGATCGTACTTTGTCTCTACCGGTCCAAGATTTCACGTCGAAAGAAAACTGCCCATAACCGTACAGTTTGATCTTGCTGTTCGTCTCCTTAATATTGTTAAACACATTTTTTCCCTATAATTCTCCTCGTGAAGTGGTTGAACCGCTGTGCTTTACTATTGCTGGTACCTTCAGTTTTTATTTCAAGTCGACCTTTGAATTTCAATTTTTTATTACCGCTACATTTGTTTGTTCAATATGTTTCACAATATTGAAGATCAACAAGTTCTCATATCCATTAACATAAGCGAGTTAGAGCTAATGTATAACGGTCATTTTTGTCTTGTTTCATCCGTAAAAGTTCCTCTGAAAATGTAGAACACTTATTTTAACACCCTTCATTTGAAACCGATGTGGAGGCAGAGGACATTCAAGGATTAATCATTTATTAATTTATTTAATAACTTCATAGTGATAATTTGGATCAAATTTATTTTTTTTATTTACAAATTTTGTACTCAGTGCATTTAATTTTTATAATAGCGGTAAAATTGCAGCCTTGCGCATTCTACGACATCTGTTCAAAATCAATGAATAAGAGATAGGCCAATACGTTTATTTACTATCTTTTATCAAGCAACAGTGGAACTGCTTTCCTTAATACTGTTTTAAACCATGGCACAATTCATCGATCAATTTTAATCTTTGTAACACGTGTTGATTAGGTTGCTTTATTGACTACTGTGTGTTTGTTACAAATTTTACTATTGATTTTATACTCACACTCACTATAGGCCAGAAACATAAGGTAACTCAGAACCGCGTGACAATGCAATATTAACTCGCATTCGTTTTTGCTACGGAGCGAGTTGGTGTAGTGGTAACACACTGGACTCATATTCGGCTGCACGGCGCATCGAACTGGCCTTCGGCCATTTGGGATGGAGTTTTCCACGATTTTTCTAATTCAGTCTAGGCAAATGCCGGAATGGTCCCTGCGGCAGGGCACGGCCGTATTCCTTCCACATCCTTATCATAACAATCCGAACTTCTGCTCCGCTCTAATGACGCCCTTGTCGCGGGGACGTTAAATCGTAACCTTCTTTCTTTCGTGTCTCGTGTGCAATAGAGCTTACTTCGTTTATGTTTCCGTGTGTTGTTACAAATTTTGCAAAAAGTTTGTACAGCTTATGGGACCTAACTACAGGGTCATTAGTCCCTAAACTTACAAACTACTTATGAACTAGCTAATACTAAGGACAGCACAAATACCCATGCCCGAGGGGGGATCGAACTCCCGACCGTAGTGGCCAAATTTTGCAGTTCACTTCAAACCAACTTCCCTATGAACAAGAGGCCGTAAAGTTTCAACTTAACTTAGAACTGGATGACACTGCTTCATTAACGCCATTTCTTAATTGGTGTGTGGTGGAGGGCACTTATTATACAACCGCTGTTTCAGCCTGTTTCTATTCCAGTAGTGAATGGTTCGCCGTTAAAACTATTTCTGGTAAGACTTAGTGTGAGTTCATATCCCCCTATCCTTTACTTTCGCGATCTTTCCATGACTAATACGTAAGAGGGGTCAGGTGAAAAAGAATTAAAAGAAATGTATCGAATGTCTCTGTTGTATTCTCATGAAAACGTTTGAAATTGAATGAACAATTTCACACATACAAAATTTGAATAGTGTAAAATAATCATTCAAATGGAAAATGCATATAAACGTGGTTTTAAAATAGGCTAAGACGTATAAAGTAACTTTTGCCCGCTCGAAAATTGCTACCGTGTTAAAGATAGTTCCAAAAAATTTTCGAATTTTTAATAACTATGTCAGGCATCATAGTAACACTGGAACATAAAGTGCTCTGGCTTCATGAGTAATGCTAGCAGTAGCGTTTAGTTGCCACCGACGTGAAGGGTAATTTATTTCATTACCTTTCTGAAGTCGATAAGAGGTATGACGCGGTGGCGGCAGCCACGGTCGTTTTGGTATATGCGGCACAACGAGCGAGCGAAGGCGCGCGCGTCCGGAAACGGAGAAGGCGGAGCGCGCCTGCTGGAGGGAAAGGATAGTTGTTTTACTGAATAGACGAAGCCATCAAAGGGAATCTAACAGATGTTCGGTAAACCTCCCCGAACTTTCGCGTTTTGACTGTAACATAAGAAATAAATGAAATTCACGAATTACATTAAACATTGCAATGGTCAGTAAATTAATGTCGTCCGCTATCTGCAACGATACCGATCGAATGATAATCTATCGACGTGAGATACCTGACTCCTAAAAGTCGCCATTACGTTTGTACTCTGAAACCTATCACCGCGCTGTAATGAGCAAATTGCAATTAAAACTATATCTGCAACGCATCCGGCCATGAGACTACGTAACATTTTATGAAATCAACGAGGCAGGCAACAAACACAGGTCCGGAATCTATTGAGCACGTCATCAAGGAACGTGCTCAAAATTAGTGTTGCATTCAAATGGAACGCTATTTAACGTAACAAGATGTTCTACCAATAAGAAGGTCACTTGTAATTTCCATATTGACCTGCGGACATATAATTTTATCAGGAAGCAAACTGGAAGGAAACTGGAAAAAATTTGAGTATTTAGGAAGACTTTTATTCGACAAATTGTGAGTATTTGTGTTAGTTAATAGAGTATAGAAAACATAACGATAAGGTCTACCTAGGAATCAAACATAAACCGAGAAACAAAACTAGTAATACGCTCAATGAGGTATTCATAGATTTTTTTTCTCTCTTTGAAATAGCTGGCCACGTGGCATATATGCAATTTGGAGAACACAGTATCTCGAGCCCGAGTGGAATTATGGATCCTAACATGCAGGACGCCAGCTACAAAAACTCGTTCATCAGGCCACCAATGTAATCAAGATTTTCCTACGTTGTAGTAGGGCCTATTGTTTTGCAACTTCCGATAGAGGCGCTGTTACTTACATAGTATACAAAATAAATAATGTATGACGATGCTCATAACAAAGGAGTGATACATTGAAAAAAGGGCTACACTTTACGATTTTCCTTACGGCAGTGGTGTAGTGCATTGACGTTGGTAACGGTAGTTGAATCCTTCTTGAAAAATCAGTCACGTAGATTGTTGGGAATAATTCTTTATGTTCACGATGAAATAAATAATTTATAGTGTTCTGGCCAGTAAATTAATCATCCTCCTAAACCGAATAGTTCGTCGTCAACGATAGCAAACTAAACCGCTGCCACTGCAAGTAAAATTTAATCCACGTAGGACACCAAAAATTTTTTTTTCTTCCTAGCTGTATCCCATATGCTTCGCAATCTCATGGAAAGAAAATAAGTGCATCTTTTGATGGGTATAACCACTAAATTGTATATACAGTATATGGAGTGATCATTGCGTTCTGTGCATCTTCTCAAAATTAAGCTGGGAGTAATACGTGATATTGAAACAAATCCACTCTTTCCACATATTTACCTGCTATTATTGTAGGTTTGTACCGCATTGCCTGAAAAGAATCCCCACCTCCTTTTCGCAGAGCAACTGCATAACGTGAAATAATATCTAAATAAATGTGTCGCAACAAGAAAGTCCAAAGAAAGTTGAGGAAGCGTCGCTAAGAGCGACCAAACAAAAAGGGACCAAGATGAAGTCAGCGATTAGTAGATTTTTCCCAGTATCATGGGAAATTTCCACCTTAATGTTGAGAACACAAAATCTTTTCTGCGCAGCTGAATGCTCACTCCAGAGATATTTCTGCTCTCTGCCTGCCACTAGAGAAAATATACACACGCCAGAGACAAACTCATTAGAAACGTCTCTGCTTTCATAATTGTTCGGTAGAATATTGTAATTAAAATTTTAATTACTTTTCGTGGGTACTACATTAAGATAGAGAAAGACGTCTGCACTTAGTTATAATCCGACTGCTGAATATATAGTTCTCCTACACAAGGTCAATTTGAACTTCGTGCTTTACGAAGTCAACACTGCAGGACGTGGGGACATGTATTAGCTGAAACAGAGGCCGATGCTGTTAACACAGTCTAGAAAATTCGCCTGAAATACTATATTTTTAATGAAAGTTCTATACAGACGATCAGCTGACACCATTCCTTCAGCGGTTACCTAGACTTAATTTATCGCACATTGACACCACCATGAAGTCTTATTTAAACAGACATGAACTACTCTGTTGATAAATTACCAGACATTCCGCATTCGTCGTGGTTTCGATAATAGGGAGCACTGCGTAGAAAATAACTACATTGTCCCCAGCGTTATACTGTAACGTACTAATACTTCAGCATTCACTTACTGTGAGAGATATGGGTTTAGTACTACACCATAGAATCAATACATGTCACTGTTATTATTATTACTATTTCTCATCTCAATGACATAAGTGTATTCAGAAGTTTATGCCAAACAAACAATTACACAAAGCAGACTTAACTTTATGAACACAACCTAACATTGAATTTACATCGTTCCAGAGTACGGACTTTAATTAATTTCACTTTTTGTATGAAAAACTTTATGAACGTTCGTCGTTTTCGACAATGACAGCTACTTAAATTTGACATCTTGGTTATGATAACTGAGTTTATTGATAGACGGATCCAACAAGGATTCTGATTTTACTGACCTAGGTCCGGAACCCTAAAAAACCATGATATACACAGATCCCTCTTTAACAACCGTTGCGAAGCACGGGCATATAAGTTAGTATAGCTTATTTACTAATTCTGGGTTTTAGTCGTCACTGATGCATATTGCTCTGAGTGCGTATCTCACGCTGAATGTATTCTGAGACACTAATTTAATCACAAAGTAAACGAAATAGGTGAAAGATTATGTAAGCGATTACAATAAACGCCCTGTCAAAACTACAACAAATGAATAAAGAAGAAAACAAGGTAACAAACACTGTGTAACAATGTGAACGAACTGTATCTGAGCAATTACCATATAAATCTCATTATTGACTCCTTCATTACCCACATTCAGTGCACCCACTACTAATTAATATGGTTTCTGTTGTGGGTGGACGATGAAAATGGATAAAACCCTAAATTACTCAGCTTAGGACAAATAAGCAATTTAGGTATAATTATCCATAAATATCTTTCCTTGAAGAAGGCAGTACGTTGCAATGGGTGGCTAATATTCTAGGGAAACGGAAATTGTTACCCTTGAGTTCAAGAGGAGCGTAACTCGACGTTAATTTATATTTATAAAATGTCGCTCATCAAGAAATGAAGAATAAGTTGCCAAAATTTCTACTTTACAGCTGTCTCTAAATGTGCATAAATTTAAGAAAATGACATTAAAATAGTGTATATATCTAGTTATTATATTAGTTGTGTGCATCTTGAGTACGCCATATCCGATATTTGTAGTTAATACGAGAGCGTAATGAGTGGAATGTCCACGTAAAATTAGTACTGAGAAAGGTGATATGAAACGTAGATTTGTTCAAAATATTTGGGGACAAACATCTTGCTTGTAAAATCTCACATAATAAACTGTTACGACCAGTTCTGTAGTACTGTTGAAGTCTTTATATTCCTTATTAAGTAGGCATAACAGATATGCAAACATCTGAACTTCTTTTTTGTGCCGTGTACTAGAAATGCTCTGCGACGTTGAAGGAGAGTCGTTAAAAGGAAGACAATGTTTTCGTAATTCCTAGTTGGGATAAATACGAAAATACAGGTTTAAATACAACTGTGCAATCATATTACGGCATTTAATGTTCGAATAGATCTCATTAGTTTAGCTAAACAATAGTTGCCCTCATTACAAAGAACAGTAGTTCATAATCTGAGACGATGAGAGATGAACAAGTAAGTGTTATACAGCAACATTTCAACTGTCCACTACTGCAAGTAACACAACAGTTCAGCTGCCCACTACTGCTCGTGACACAAGAGAAAGTATCAAATAAAAAATAAAAGTTCAGACATATTTAGTCTCTATATATACTAAAAATATTAAACTCAAGGAGAGGCATTCAATTACAATTTATGCCACAGCTGGGATTCGAACGCAGCAGATGCTGCTTACTAGGCGAGCACTATAACCACTAAGCTATCGCGACCTAATAGGTACAGCATTTGCACAGATTGTCTTAAGGCATATCTGCCCCCACAAAATAAATTTCAGTTGTGCCTCATTTTGCCTATATAAATAAGAGGCTCTCCTTAACATTTATTACTGAGCTGCTGTTCCGCTATTAGGAAGCCTCGGCAATGTTGATAAGTATTTATATAGGGCGAATCACCTAACACTTGCACCGAAAATATTGCGGAAACGGAAAGTGCGATTGATGTGCGGTTTTCACAAAATGTATTGGTAGTCAGGATCTCGTATTTTTAGCAAACAAACAGATTGTAATATTCCATTAAATTTCGGGCGTGCAGCCGTCAAAATTCCACGTCTTCCACTAATATTTCGGCCGAATCTTCAGAGTGAGTCCAAGACTGCCGAGACTCACTCTGAAGATGGACGGACGATACGCAGCCGAAGTAGTAGTGGAAGACGTGGAATTTGCACGGCTGCACGCTAGAATTTTATTTGATTACTCCTTACGCCGTGAAAAGTTGAAAATGCACAGATTGTAATATTAGTTAGAAAGTGTATTATATTCAAACATACAGTTTTTTAAATGGAACAATGTTTGTTTCTATCATGCACTGGAATTTTTGAAACCAGCTGTGTAGAAAGAATTTTAAATGACATTTTTATCACGTTTACTTTTGCAGCTACAACCGTTCAAAGTTTCTGGGGCGGAGGCTGCTATAGCGTAACTGACTGGCCGAGTGGCTAGCCCCTGGGGCACTGCCCACTGTCCCATGACCACCAGCCAGTCAGCTACTCTGTCGTAGCCTCCACCCCCAAAACTTTGAATGGTTGTACCTGCAACACTAAAAGTGATAAAAATGTCATTTAAAATACTTTGTACACAGCTGGAGTCAAAAATTCCAGTGCATTAGAGAAACAACCATTGTTCCATTAAAAACTGTAGGTTTACATGAAAAATACATTTTATAGGTATTTTTACAATCTGATTATTGGCTAGAAATACGAGTCCTTGACTACAAATCCATTCTGTGAAAATCGCACCTCAATCGCACTTTCCGTTTCCGCAACATTTGCGGTGCAAGTGTTGGTGATTTACCCTGTGTAGGGGAATATGGGGCAGAATTGAAATTTGTGTTGTTGAGGGACACGTCCCTTAAGACAGTCCATGCAGTTGGAATATTCATTATGTCATAGCAGCTTAGTGGTTATCGTGCTTGCATAGTAAACAGGAGGTCCCGGGTTCGAATAACGTCCGCGACACAAACTTTAATTTCTCTCCTCCAGTTTAATACCTTTGATAACAGAAAGTGATTAAAGAGCCTTAGCTGTGCCAGATGCGATCGCAAAACCATGACATGGTAAGCAGAAACCCTTTCACAGTTGGTAACAGCTGATTATAAGGGTCGATTCTGGCTCAGACCCCACGAATAATGAATCAAGTTATCAAGGCAATTGCAGCTCCACAACACTGCAGGCTGTTTCTACATATAATGGACTATGTCTTCTTGTCCTACTGAATCGATCAGTCACTGCAAAAGGTCAAGTTCGTCTAAGTGGAGACCATTCGTAGACTTCACTTTTCCAAACAACGATGGAATACATTTGGATGACGATTTGTTATGCGAGAGGATGCCGCGCGGTCTGAGGAACCATGACATGGACTGCTCGGCCGCTCCCGCCGCTGATTCTCCTTCGGGAAATTGTGTGTGTTGCCTTTAGCACAGGTTAATTCAAGTATTGTGTAGAGGTGGATGAGCTCAGCAGTTTTGTCCCTCGGTAGAAAAATAACAATAATTTAAAGAATGGGATCGCCGTGCCTCTGTTGCTGGCAATTTGTTTGGAAGGAAATCCAGGATAACTACCAGCAAATTTTTTGACCATACAGATCTCTCACGTGAATCCCATCGAATTATATGTCAGATATTGAGAGGTCAGTTTGTGCAAAAACTCCTGTGCAATAAGTTCGCAATATTATGGCTAGCTATAGGTGCAGCATGGCTTAATATTTCTGCAGGCGACACTCAACGACTTCTGGAGACGACTCCAAGTGATGATGTTACAGTCTGCCAGGCAAAAGAAGGTCTGAAAAGTAATCTGGAGGCATCCCATCCACCTCCGCCACACAGTAACACGTTGACTGCTGCGATGACGTCAGAGGCGCGCCAGAGTCGCCTGCTGTGGCCGCCGGCGGCCACATGGCAGCCGAGGTGTAAATCACGAAAACGAATTAATATGGTAGTAAGAAATACTTCTCATCTATTTTGAAAGTTGAGAGTCTACAGCATTTTGGGAAGTTTGTTTATAACGAACTGTGAAATTTGTACCAAACACATCTTCAAGAAATTGACCTAATAAATCGTGTAAGGAGTAATTGTTTATTCTGATATACATACATTTACAGTCCATCATATATTCAACTTTTCAAATCAGCCAGACTAGATATGTGTGCTATGGATACGAAAGTTCATAGTGCAGTAAGTAAATACATTCATTTTGAAAATACTTTAATTTTGAAATATACGTTTCTTTCACATCTCCTTGATATGTTTATTCTTCTCTAAAAAAGCTGTCCTTCCTAGTCATGGTCTTTGTATTAACAAAAGCCAGGACCAATATATAGCGGCAACCTACAATGACTTGTATAGTATTGAATACAAAATTGAAATCAGATGTTTGAGTGGAAACATTCACAAATCGGCCGTCACGGTTGGAGATATAATTCAGTCCGTTATAATACACTGACAATGAAGCCTTCTGAACACTAATGCACGGAACCGTAAGATACCATGCTTGGAATTACACTAATTCGTAAAAAATATTTTCATTCTCCTGTGCCTTTGAAAAAAATTGCATTCTACCGAAAAAGACCTTTTAATAGAGATAAACAGTGTAACAAGACATTAATATTATGGGATCCACGATTAAAATAATTATAACAGTGTATAAAGTACACATACTAAACACCTGTAAATGCTCATAATAGTTCTCCAAACTGCAGATATAGGTTTTCTACGAAGTGGTTAACAGTAAATGGAAGAGACAATGTACACACCATTCTAAATCCACGTTTTTACATTCAATATCACTTTTTCGCATTCAAGCAGTCCAGTATCAAAAGACACGTTAATTGCAGTTTCAAACGACGATGTGGGTATGTCAATATCATAACGTGACACTTTCAATCATATTCTAACACTAGCTGCTCCCCGCGGTGTTACTCGCGGTTCAATAGTCAGACATTAAAGTTCCAAGAAAGGGCATAAAAAACTACATGGCTGTTTGCGACATTGTTAGCACGGAATATATAATTGTCTTGGAACGGATGGAGACCCAAAAATCTATTGCAATACGTCCCTGTAAACGACGTTTCGAGACTTCTTGCTCTCCGAGTATACGTAGAGATTTCTAGCTCTCGATACATGGGAGCAGCCTACGTAGAGCTGTCCATGCGAGAAACATGGGATGGCCAGATGAATACCTGCCACTTTTAATATTTGTCCTAGACTCTTGTTTATAGTAATCGAGAAGGCCATTTTCAGTGGGAACTGTAACCGTTTAAACTGGAATGGCAAGTTTGTTGGGATGATGGGAATTCGTGGTATTAAAACAGTCTCTCCCTTGGCTCCACCGGTGATGATGATGGCCTGCACGATATGCCTTCTCAGGTCCGTGATGCGTAACCTGGTGCCATTGCATAATCGTGGTGCATCCAAGTTACGCAACAATAAAACAGGCACACCACCTTCAGCTCCAACTTGTGGGATGGCACCCCTGACAGCTCTAAAGGAGAAAAGTAACGAAATAAAAAAGAATTCTAACGGAGAAACGAACTGTTGAGATCCTACAAATGCAAAGTGAACCAACAAAAGAAACAACATATGTAACGAATAAAGAAACTATCCTGATCCTATAAATACGAACTAAACGAATGAAAGAAACAATAAATATAACAGGGAAACAAACCATCGAAGTCTTACAAACCAACGAAATCACCAGAGAAAGAATGAATCAGTGAAATATAACCAGCAAAGTCACCAGCACTAAAAGCAAACGTTCGAATGCTATGTTGTTGTTGTTGTAGTCTTCAGTCCGGAGACTGGTTTGATGCAGCTCTCCACAATATCCTATCCTGAGCAAGCCTCTTCATCTCCACATAAGAACGGCAACCTACATCTGTCTGAATCTGCTTACTGTATCCATCTCTTGGTCTTCCTCTGCGGTTTTTACCCCACACACTTCCCTCCAACGCTAAATTCACAATTCCTTGATGTCTAAGAATGTGTCCTACCAATCTATCCTTTCTTTTAGTCAAGGTATGCCAGAAATTTCTTTTCTCCCCAGTTCTGTTCAGTACCTCCTCATTAGTTACGCGATCCACCCACCAAATCTTCAGCAATCTTCTGTAGCACCATATTTCAAAAGCCTCAATCCTCTTCCTGTCCGCACTGTTTATCGTCCATGTCTCACTCCCATACAAGGCAACACTCCATACAAATGCCTTCAGAAAGGACTTCCTTAGACTTAAATCAATATTCGAGGTTAACAAATTTCTCCTTTTCAAGAACGCTTTTCTACCCATTGCCATTCTGCATTTTATATCCTCTGTACTGTGACCATCATTTGTTATTTTACTGCCCAAGTAACAAAACTCATCTACCTCCTTTATTGCTTCGTTACCCTAATTAATTCCTTCAGCATAACGTGATTTTCTGACACTGCACTCCAGTACCTTAGTTTTGCTCTTGTTAATCTTCGTCTTATAATCACGTTTCAGCACACTGTCCATTCCGTTTAACTGCTCTTCCAGGTCTTTTGTTGTCTCTGACAAAATTACTATGTCGTCGGCAAAAGTTTTTAATTCTTCACCCTGAACTGGAATTCCTTCTCCAAATTTCTCGGTGCTTTCCTTTATAACTTGCTCAATGTACAAATTGAATAACATTGGAGAAAGGCTACAACCCTGTCTTACTCCCTTTCTAACCACTGCATCCCTTTTCTGCCCTTCAACTCTGACAACCGCTGTCTGGTTATTGTACAAGTTGTAAATAACCTTACGCTCCCTATATTTTACTCCTGCTTGCTTCAGAACTTGAAAGAGTTTATTCCAATAAACATTGTCAAAAGTCTTCTCCAAATCTACTAAAGCTAAAAAATGTAGGTTTGCCTTTTCTTAATCTATCTTCTAGGATAAGCCGTAAAGTGAGTATTGACTCCGGTGTTCCTACATTTCTCCTGAACCCAAACTGATCTTCCCCGAGGTCGGCTTCTACCAGCTTTTCCATCCTTTTGTATATAATTCGTGTTAATATTTAGCAAACGTGACTTATTAAACTGATGGGTGTGTAGTTTTCACACCTGTCTGCACCTGCTTTCTTTGGAATGGGGATTATAACATTTTTCTTAAAGTCTGAGGATACTTCACCTGTCTCATACATCTTACACACCAGGTGAAACAATTTTGTCATGGCTGGATTTCCCAGAGACTTCAGTAGGTCTGACTGAATATCATCTACTCCAGGGGCCTTGTTTCGACTTAGGTCTTTCAGGGCTCTGTCAAATTCTTCTCTCAGTACAGTATCTCCTATTTCATCTTGATCTACATCCTCTTCCCGTCCTACAATATTGTCTCGAAGTTCATTTCCTTTGTAGAGCCCCTCCACCTTTCAGCTTTCCCTTCTTTGCTGAGAACTGGTTTTCCATCAGTGTCCTTGATATTCATAGAGCTGTGCAGTGCTGGTCATAGTAGTTTACCCGCATTCCTATTTTCTTATTCATTATCAATCCTACACCTGTGATACCCCCAATTGATTTTGTATTTATAATCCTATACTCACCTGACCAGAAATCCTGTTCATCCTGCCACCGAACTTCACTAATCCCCACTATATCTAACTTCAACCTATCCAGTTTCCTTTTTAAATTTTCTAATTTTCCTACTCAATTAAGGGATCTAACATTGCACGCTCCGACCCGTAGAATGCCAGTACTGCCTTTCCTGATGATCACATCCTCCTGAGTAGTCCCCGCCTGGAGATCCGAATGGGGGACTATTTTACATCCGGAATATTTTACCCGAGAGGATGCCATCATCATATGTTCATACAGTAGAGCTGCATGCCCTCGGGAAAAATAACGGCTGTAGTTTCCCCTTGCTTTCAACACCGTTCGCAGTAACTGTGTGGCAAAGCCACATTAGCTGATGTTACAAGGCCAGCTCAGTCAATCATCCAGACTGTTGCCCTTGTAACTATTGAAAAGGCTTCTGCCCCTCTACAGGAACCACACGTTTGTCTGGCCTCTCCACAGATACCCCTCCGCTGTGGTTGCACCTACGGTACGGCTATCTGTATCGTTGAGACACCCCACCTCGGCAATGTCTGTGGTTCATGGGAGTGGTCGAATGCTATAAATAATCGAAATCACCAAAGAAACTATTATTCTTTGAAATCCAAAGAGAATACAATTTTAAAGAATTACGATAACATCACAATGTTCGAACATCTATAGTTGAAGGTGACAGTCCAATACAAGTAATCGAAAACCAAGGAGAAAACAATATTTAAGAACCTGGATAATATCACAATTGAATACGCATTATACGTCCTGAGAAATATTTCCATGAGTGTTATACTGCCTGCCATCTGTTGAGTACATTTGCTACTACTTTCGTTGCAGTTGGCCGGAACACACAAGGTTTCATATGTTAACTGCAGCTTACCGCCTGCCATCTGTTGAATGCATTTGCTACTATTTTCGTTGCAGTTTACGTGGCAGTTCGCGCTTTGTACACAAAATAGGGCTTGGTATGTAAATCCCATTCTACACAAAACGTCAATGTTTTTTTCTTGCCATGGTACTTAGAGCATATTTTATTCAAAGTCTTCATTTTATATACATAATTCCTTCATTTGTTACCACAAATGAAAATGAATGTGGCATAAACGCAAACATTCAGATTTCCTGTGTATGTAATTATATGTCAGTTAAACCGTTTCCGTTTTGGCAGTATCCTAGAATCTTTTTGTATATTTGAAAGTAAAAAAAAATAACAATAACATAGAAAAAAAATTCACTATTGCAGGACACGAACAATTGCCCAATATAACGAAAGGTTATGTCATGACACGGTAACCCTCGCGGCTAAACATGACGTACACTATATAGTACCTCTGCTGTTGTATTAGAAGCTTCTTACAACCGTTACGTATTTCTATGAATATATTTCAAATAAATAACTTTTAATAAACATTTTGAAAAGTAGCCTATGTTCTAATCCAAGACATAAGAAATCTCTATATGAAATTTCATCTAAATCAGTGCTGCAGTTTTAGCGTGATGCGGTAACAAACACAAAAACTTTCCCATTTATAATATGTATAGGATAATCTTCTAATTTAGTACAGATAAATTGAGTATAATCACAGAGTCAAGTCTGATAATGACTTAAATGACATGTATCTCTTCTGTAATATTATAATCACATCCCGTGTGTGCACATTGTGGTATAATATAAGCAGTGTCGGGTGTCTAGGGTACCGCCATGTGTGTTATGTACAATTGTAATTACTTTTAGCAAAGAGGTTTTGGCACTGTTGATTGAAAACATAATGATACACTGACGTCATTAGTTAGGTATAATTTCCCACCTAGGATTCTGATATCTATTTACTTTGCATTCTACCACAAGTTACTTTATAATAAAGAGAAGCAAAGTTTCGCCTGGAATTGATAAAAACGACTTTCTTTTAACTAATGACTTCTCCCCCATTCCTGGCAAAACTATCCTTTTATTTCCATCGTCTATAAGAAGAGCGATGTCGCTGGAACGTTAAACCCTAATCTTACTTTCTCTTTCTCCAGACGATCTAGGTCAGAAGTGTTCCTTTTTATTAAAAACCACACTAACACAGAGGGCGAAAAAAATGCACATAATTAACATGACTCGTATGACTAGTTTCGTTCTGTTGTTTCATTCGACTGAAACAAAAAATTGAACGAATAAAGAATTGACTGATCAATCATAAGTTGTTAAGAAAACGGTCCGTTGTTCCAAGACTAGTAATGGCAGCTGTAGGGCGGTACACGAGAGGACTTCCCGCTTTAGGTGACTGCTGTGTGGCGCACCTCCTCATCTGTGCTGCTGGCCTGGTCACACTGCTCCGCTGTCCGAGAGGATTTTTTTGTTACTACGTAATCGCTGACAAAGGAAGTGACAATGTACAGAATTACAAAGAATATATACTTCACGAGTATTATAAGATTTACCAAAAAAGGGATAATAAAAGGAATTTTGGGAATATGTTACAAATTCTGTTTGAAAAACAGGGAGTAGGATAACAATGTATTAAAAGAAGAATGAATCGCAGTCGCATGCTGAAGTAGGAGACTGCTTTTGAGGCTGAAGTACGGTGGGGACTTCGTGGGCCCCGCAGCCGCTACGGTAGCCGTGAAGGCCTCAACAGAACCCTGAAAAGGCATGCACTGCGTGACGAGGAGAGATGTACAGATAATAGAATTGTGTTCGCAGAAGTTAAATCAGTGATTCAGATTTCAAATTTGTCTCAAGAAGGATGTTTTTTTCTGTAATTTTTGTCATTAACGTTAATATTAATCCCAGGAGAAGGGACTTTCCTCTTACATTTTGTAGTCGTCAGCTAGTATTCCTCCTCAGGAAGAAGAAGTTTTTTTTTCTTTTTTTTTCCTACGTATTTGATTTTATACTCTCATATACCGTTCATAAAGAACAACAACACAGAAGAACCATTCATTTTATACTCTACAGTGGGCACAAGCCCACACAGAAGGTACCAATCAATGACAATGGCGGAGAAGCCAGGCCGAGAAGGCCACATTTGGCGATTGCAAGGACGGGTTGAAGGGGAGGAAGGAGACCCGGAAAAAATAATAATAATAAAAAAAAAGACTGAGGCGCTCCCGTCACGGTCTGCACGGCCACTACGGTCAGGGGTTCGATTACCCCCTCGGGCACGGATATTTGTGCCGTCCTTAGTCTTAGCTAGTTTATAAGTAGTTTGTAAGCTTAGGGACTGATGACCCCGTAGTTAAGTCCCGTAAGTTCTACAAACATTTGAACATTTTGAACACTGCTCCGCCAGTGCTGCTTACTGTTACACACCACAAAATCGATCGAGCTTACCGCCCGCCGTAAAACAACTCAGACGTTTTTGTAGGCGAAAACATTATCGAATCCATAATAAAAAGCGTTTTACACGTTAACTTCAATGAATTTGAAGGATTCAAACGTATTGTCCGTTTGACTTTCGTGCATGTCTAATTTACAAGGAGACAACGTGGGAATCGGATTTTAGAATTCCTCTATATTTGTGTTACGTGAAGTTCAGAGCCTAAATAACAATCAGCCGAGCCTAAATAATAACAATCATACTAAAGCCATTCGACGCAACTCTTCAAAATTCTGGAGAAAATCGACTTTGCATGTACACGTAAGTATGAATAACGAAAAGCGTCGGAGTGTGTGGCGCTGTAGCTCAGGTCGTAGCGTTCTTGTCTTGCAACACTAGGGTCGATGGTTCGCATCCGGCCGTGATAGGGTTTTTTACCTTTTTCCCTGTGTTCGAATACTTACATATTTTAATATCTAATGATAATTTATACGAAATATGCAGGATTTTTTGTTTATTCGTAATTTTCTGTATTTTATAAAAGGGCGTTAATGATGATAGTTTCAATGAAAAAACATAAGTTTTTTACACTATTGGCTCCACTATTAGTCTTTGATTTTTCAATTTGTGAAGAGCTACGGCGCTTTTTATTGGAAAGTACTAAAGGCTTTCAAAGCAGCTAACCTACTCAACCATCGTTTTAGGTGACGACAAGGTGTTCCGCTCATCTACATACATATAAACAAAAACTGCCACAACACGTGGAAGTAGAGATCCCAAAATATTTTATGTAACTGAATTTGAAATGGAAAAAAAAAGTTATTTCACATCGATTCTATGGTTGTGAGCTCAGAACGGTGCCACCTTAGCTACACAGACAAATGTCACAACTGGTTCAGTAATGTCTACTTACGTGCACTTGCAAAATTTCAAATTCGATTTTATCGAGAATTTTTTAGAGTTGCGTCGAATGGTTTGGCTGATAGTTATTTGAGTTCTCAACTTCAAGTACCATAAATATCAAAAAATTCTAAAATCCGATAACCATGTCGGCTCCTTGTTAGACTTGTTCTGGTCTCACTTCAATCTTTTCATTTGCATATATCTTTCATTTTATTGAACTGCTCTTTCCCCTGGGGTTACATTTTAAAGCATATTTGCAACGCTGGTTTCTTTTATTCGTTGCAAATGTTCATTCCTGTATCCTTTATGTTCGTCTGCTCTGTGATTTACTGCGAAAAAGTATTCAGTAATTGTTCATCAGTATTAGGAATCCTGTCTTATCAGTATGTAATAGTATGCAGGAGTCTGATTTCCTTACAAAGGGGAGGGAATATTCACTATATGTGTCATATTTATAATAGTAATTGTAGCGATACTAGTAATAGTATTACCATTAATAGCAGTGATAACAGTAACAGAACCATTGGCGTGTTATTAACGTAAAAGAGTGTTGTAGTAGTACTACTCCAGAACTTACTCTTCTACTAGATATTAATATTACGGACAATCCACTCACAAAATGTATATGTACAGCTAGCTCTGAAGTGATGAAAGGTCTGTTGAAATAGTCTTTGTTGGCGAAGAACTGCTGGAATTGTGCCTTTGGAAGCCAACGATGTTAATGGACCAGAGAACTGTTTACCCTTTAGCCTGTTCTATATTAACGACACCAAATACCTTTGTTTACTCACAGTCTGCATCAACATTCTTCTGTGTTTTCGTGTAATTTCGTCATGTTATCCTCAGTCCAAAGCCGTCGAAGGATGCGGTAATTTGCCGGGGATGGGGTGCCATATACTCATTACACAACTCACCTGGCCACTGACTTCTAAATAAAGTAGCTTATCAAATGCCTTCATAACAGCTGATTCCATTCAGCTTGGCATCGAAATTCGGTAGACCCAGATATAAAGCACTTGTTTAATAGATTTGCTACATTATTCCCATCAGTTACTAATATATTATATACTCTTAATGCTATCGGTTCCTTTCTGTTTCTACCAGTCTCCTCTTTCACTATATCCCATGTTGCTTTTATTTTGTTGTCTGATTTTGCCATCTTCTAATAGTGCATGAGTTTAAAGTGTGATTTACTTTATTTAATATTTTAGAGTATCCTTATATTTAGCTAAGCCATCATCATTGGAACTACAATGACAGATACATTTCACTTTTTGTCTTACAGGAAATCTTTATTCCTTGTGTAATCCATAGTTTTATTATAGACCTCTGTTTAATTTGAGTTACTTTTAGAGGAAAACAGTTTTCAAACATTGTACTGACATTATTAATGAAAATGTTGTTCTTTTCATTCACTCAATTAAACATTGTTTGCTAAAATAAAAACAACTACCTTCATTTATCCACGAACACCAGTGAATTTTTAAAATAAAATGAAAAGTACAAATTGCATATCCTGAAGGTTCAAAAGAAATCTCCTTTACAAGTAATTGGGGTGGTAGCATGAACAGACTTGGTCCAATCCATTCCCCACAAAACGAAAGTCCTTGGGCAGGCAGAAATTAGAAGTCCGAATACCGTCTCTAATTTTCAATACAGTCGGCGAATAGTAGACCGGTGGCTGGCGTAGGTCGGTAGCAATAAACATTCCAGGTCCTAGTCGTAGCACTCTACATTTCTAGGCACGAAAGACTGGCATCCACATAGGTGCCAATCCTTATTTCGCTCACTGCGGCTTATCAGCAGTCGAAATAAAGATAGTGGAGGTGTGTCCAGTGACATCCGTAAAATATAGTGCAATTATCATTCCCTCTGACAGCGAAGTCGACTATTCCCTGTCGGTCAATGCTGGGTTGTCTGCTGGTTAACGGTTCTCCTCTCCCGATATGACAAGTGAGATGCTTTGTTAGTAATCAACTTTTCTTAAAGATATGGTTACGTTGCATATATTGAATCTAGCATTCAACAAAATGCAGATGACGTATTAAAACAATACCAATTCAGTCCTCCATTCCGTTAACGTAAATTAATAGTGTAGCACTTTCTATAGCGAATGTAAGTGTCCTGCCTTACAAGTGTGACATATATTTCAATGAGACGGCTTCCGCTTTGTTATATTATGAGTCTGTGCTCTAGGGTGGCAGCACAGACGCGCGCGGCGCAGCCAGGGGAACAGCCAGCCGAGGAGGTGATGTGGATGAGCGAGACCTCCTCATCTGCGCTGCCCTCCCCTGCTTCACCCCTGTAGCAGCAGTCACAGGCACACGTCTGGCAGTTTGTGAACTGAACCCTACGCCATTTGGAGTAACGTCACTTTCGACGTCGCATATTAATTACGGCATCTAGAAAGTAGACTTCTCAAGCATTACATTTTTCTATAAATTTTCAAAGTTTTTTTAAATATTTTATAGGTTTTTATTATTTTGCTTGGCCCAGTAGAAGTCGTGAGCCTTACTTACTAATCTCGTTGCATTAAATTATTAATTTTATCTACAATGAAATCTTCACTTTTTGTAGATACTTAATTTGACAGTATTAATTATGCATTTACAGAACTATTTATGCTGAGATTACTTCTTAATTTGAGAATATACTCACTTACTTAAATTGACGTTAATATCGACATGTAGTGTAGGGAGAGGCACAGATATCAGTCGCAAACATTGTGTCAAACGATGACTAATAAGAACTCACTGAGCTGCGACATACGTAACATTTATCACGTTTAATAACGTCCATATTATGTTATCTCAGACAACATCCAAAAATATGCAAAGTGGAATTTTGGGTGCAACCGTGCATCCAGTTTTACCATTCAAAAAAGAGGTACTTAAAAAAATAATATTTGTGGAATTTTAACAATTATAATATCGTTGTATAAATATATTATTACTGCTATTCCTGTAAATAAATAGTTTATAACGATCAAAATCAATTTTTCTCCTTTCAGAAAACAGCTTAATTAGCTTTGATTGTGATTATAAAAACTGGAAATAATAATCGTCCCAAGGAAACGTAATTTATGATTACTATCGTATCACTACCAAATGGTCTAGGTACTGAAAAAGGGTCTATACCGTGTCATGAAGATTAAGAATCACTGTCGTATGTAGATTTGCATATAGGGCTGATACTCCGAATTTGAACAAGTGAAACATTGTATTTCTAGTTGACTGTAATCCCAATTAGTGTCTATTATTTTCAGTTAACATCCTTCCGAAATCCTGCATGAGGACTCACATACGAATCACGTCGTCGATTTGTATAACAAATGTCTTGTTGGTAATTTTTTTCCCTCTGCTATGTATATCTGCATTAACGCATCGTTTGCCTGTGTGTGTTCTCCCGGACAATACCGACGATGATGGGGGGATCAGTCCTAAAATGTTTATCCACGTTTATGTACGTTTCGAAACGATTTAGTACAGTTTTGCATTTGTTTTGTTGTAAAGCGCTTCAAGATTCAGCGGTCCTCTTTTATCTATAATAACTGCGCGTTAACACTTATTATCCAATACATAAACAAATTTAGACGACGCATACGATTATCTGGCATTTATCTATGAACGAATGTCGTAATAACTGATCATTTTGATAATGACACCCATTTCCATCTGGAAGGGAAACCAGGACAATCCAACAAAACCTTACAATTTACTGAGTTGTTCCCTGAAAAGAAAGATGTGAAGATCTCTGCATAAATTTATTTCAACACCGTTTATCAAAACGTTGACCATTTGCAATAATATTAATGCTAGTCGAGATAAATTAATTGTGTTCCTCCAAATAGTAAATTTGCAAGTAAAGTTATAAGAATGAGTGCAAAGCTTTTTCAGACAAGCCTAAATACATAAAATCGCGCAATCATCATGCTATAAGACGTTTGCAACAAAGTCAAAGTCCTAAACAAATATCTGTACTTGCTAAATGAAACTGTCAGGGATAAAACGTGCATAAATATCTGAGGGATGTATGTTCATGTTCCTTCAAGTGGTAAAAAAACTAAGTTCCCACCTACAGATTATACCTATAACTGCTCTAGAGAGAGTAAACTAAAATAATTAATCTAATTAATCTAGTGTCAGAAATCGGTGACTGTTATTTTTCGAATGGTAAAGTGTCAGCCTGTAATGAGAAATATCTGATACTCTGTGGATTAGCAAAAAATGTGCAAATGTTTGAAAATCTATCGGACTCAGTTGCTGCGTTATTATTAGTCCGTAGCTTACAAACTACTTAAACTAAGGTAAACTAACCTAAGGACTACACAAACACCCCTGCCCGCGGCGGGACTCGAACCCCCGACGGCGAACGGCCGCGCGCAAAACAGTATGGCGCCCGATTGCGCACGGCTATTCCGCCGCGGCTGTGGATTATCAGAATAGGCTACTTAACATTAACGAGATTTCTGTATACTGAGAAATGCTGTTAGCTGTCTCTATTGTCACCAAAGCATTCACATTATTTCTGATTGGTCTTATTATAAAAATGAATCCAGATTCGACAGAACAAATGACTGAATTCTTATTGCTGGTACTCATGAAAAATATTTGTGAAAACAAATGGAGTAGTACTAATGTTGATAAAATATAACCTTTTCCAGGCTATGCTAAATACAACAAACTAAATACTCAACAATTATTATACACATATTATAAAAAATTATGTATGTAGGTGTGTATGTTTCACATCTCCTAAACCGGTGGACTGATTGCCACCAAATATCCGCGTAGGAGTGGCCGAGAGCTCTAAGGCGCCTTGCTATGGAGTGCGCGGATCCTCGCCTTCGGAGCTTCGGGTCCTCCCTCGGGCATGGGTGTGTGTGTGTTGTCCTTAGCGTGAGTTAGTTTAAGTAGGTTTGTAAGCCTATGGATTGATAAAAGCAGTACTTAAGTCCCTTAGATTTACAAACATTTGAGCATCTTAATTTTCCTCCAAATTTTGCCAGACGACAATAGCTGTGAGGATAAGAACCACTCGTAATTCAGGAAACATGAAGTGATAAACAATGACGCCTGCCGCATAGTGCGATGCCTGATTAACGAGATTCTATTAATATTCTGTTTGAGGATGAGAGAATTCAAACCCTTGCAACGTACTATACACATAATTTAAAGCATTTATGAAACATTTTCTAGCTGAAAACCGTAACAAAGTGATGATAGTACAATAGTTTTTCCTCATAAGAACGCAACCAATATTTATTTCAACTCGCTTATTGTATTCACCTCTTTGTATCCCTCCACAACTTTTCAAATGTTGACATCTTTGAATGGCTATTGAACCAAACTGCCTATGGTCATCAGTACCTAGACTTACAAATTTCTGTAACTAGCTTACACTAAGGACAACATAAACACCCATGGCCGAGAGAGGACTAGAACCTCCGACGGAGAACAACCGCACGCTCCGCAATAAGGTGCCTTTGAGCGCTCTACCATTCCACCGCGGCCCAACAGTAGGCTGATGTGTGTATTTTCACCGTCCATTCCATGGTTCACGGCAAAGTTTATTGTCTAGCCACTGCTACATCCTTTTATATTAAGTTGTGAATGAAGTATCTGAAATATGAGTGCGTACATTTTAATCGTGGCGAGAGATTCCATTAAATAATGAATGTAATTAAACATTGATCCGTACTATTGAATCTGACACCTTTATCATCTGTAAAAAAATGTGGCGTATAGCATTCATTTATTATAAAAATGCTTTGTAACTCACACTGATTATACCTTTAATACCAGTTGAATCCCCTCAATAATTTTCTGGAGGGTGTCTTTTACGAATATATGAAATAGTTCTGTAGAACAAAAGAAGTGAAATTTTCACACGGCAAGTGTCTCTTCAAAATATGCGTGACTGTGATGAAAATGTTGCGTAATTACTGTTTTTACAGGTATCGTCAATGGGGTACGTATCGTTGATACTTCTACTTTCAGTTTTTTTGCATAACTGCTCACGTTACTGTACTGTATCCCTCCCTCTGTAATTTACTCAACATCAGCGTATTGAAGCTGTTACAAACGTGTTACGTATGCCTTCACCCTCTCCCTATGCGTCTTTCCCTCCAGATCCTATAAACATGTTATGACATGGGCGCCATTCTAAATTTTCTTTGTGTGTTTCATATATGTGGTTTTTAATTTTTTACCATTAACGCAAAATTAGCCATCTACTTTAAAATAAGAAGAACTTCAATAGCATACTCTTTAATTAACAGACGGAGGCTCTGAGCAACTGGCAGAAAATGCAACGTGCAGAATAAATGTTTTATAATTGAAGAGTCCGCATATTTGTAACATACTAGGTATTGCACTAATTCTCGGTTGTTTGCATCTTGTATTTCCACGCAGGCGCCGTATGATCGATCGGAGACTGATGGTTGCCATGGCAGTGACGTCATGTGTGATGAACGCGCCTGGGAACAGGGCAGCAGCCGCAGGCAGGAGGTAGCTGCGCAGCCGTAGCCACCGCGTGCGGAGCTCTCACTAGCTATGCTCCTCTGCTGATGATGCTGCCATACGCTTCACCGACGTCTGCACTTAATGTTTTTATCAACTGGTTAACTACCTTTGATAGGACGGTACTCTTAATTTTTAATGCCTTAAATAAGTAGGGCAGAAAAGATATCGATGGATCAAGTACGCAATAAATCATACGGAATGTAATAGAACTGTGTTTCGCCAACAAAAGCGTTCTCCGATAATAATAATAAAAAAAAACACACAAACGCATTTATTTCAGTACAATATATAACCATATTGTTGTAAACAGAAACGGTAGGTATATGTATGACTATATTTTTGCATGGTCTTCTGTACTGAAACTTAATGTACGGTACTTTATAGACTTTCTTGTCACTATGAACAGTAACATATCATGAAATCTTAGATGTAATCGTACACTCAGTGTCCTCTTCTGTAGATACACCCTTCTTCTTCCTCTCCCTCGCTCTCTTCTGATCATTTTGCAAGCAGGTCGTCGCACTGTCGTAGTAAGCGGAATAAGGTTTTAAGTAATTCTGAACTTTTCTCTGATACCTTGTCGATCCTGAATATCCTCAATTGAAATTTTAGCTTCCTGTAAATCATTTTTACGTATGATGCCCATTTGGAATAAGATTTTGTTTTCTAAATTGATGAGTGTATATGATGAGTAAGTCTTTTGGGGTTACATTCTCTCCAGATGACCAGAAGACATCATTCTCCGCTTCCTTATGCTGGTAATAACGTCTTCAGTATGTCCGTATAATTCATAGCTGTGTCTTCGGCGGAATTCTCAATTTTCTTTGATAGGGCCAAATTTTCCGGTCTTTTATGTCAAGTTGTCGTAGTGGATCTTTCTTCGTCTTGTTTAAACACTCTACTGACAATCTAATTACGGTACTGCAATGACAAAATTTTACGTCTAAAGTCAGTCTTTTCCTTTTGTATAAGTCATTGCACAGATGAAAAGCACCTTCTAGATTAATACGTCTACTTTCCACAGCAACATTTTCTGAACCGTCAGCTGTAATTATCTCTGCAAAGTATTAATTTTTTTCGACTGCTTGATTTTCGCTTGTATTTCAATGTGCCGGCCGTGGTGGCCGAGGGGACTGAGGCGCGCCAGTCACGGTCTGCACGGCCACTACGAATAAAGAATCGACTGATCAATCATAAGTTGTTAAGAAAACGGTCCGTTGTTCCAAGACTAGTAATTGCAGCTGTAGGGCGATGCACGAGAGGACTTCCCGCTTTAGGTGACTGCTGTGTGGCGCACCTCCTCATCTGTGCTGCTGGCAGGGTCACACTGCTCCGCTGGCCGAGAGGACTGAGGCGGTCCAAGAAAAAAAAAGTTCAAATGTTTGTTAAGCTTATGGGACTTAACTACGGGGTCATCAGTCCCTAAACTTACAAACTACTTACGAACTAGGACGGCACAAATATCCATGCCCGAGGGGGTATTCGAACCCCCGACCGTAGTGGCCGTGCAGACCGTGACTGGAGCGCCTCAGTCTCCTCGGCCACCACGGCCGGCTATACTCACAATCACTATAGAAATTGCTACACCCTTTATTTATCTTAAGGGGAGACGGATGGCAATTTTATCCCTATTCTGGCAATGCTATTTTACCCCTTGAATAGGTACAAGTTTCAAAGGAACTATAAGTGATAAAACAAGGAAATATTTACTGCATATGTATAACATATATGTCTCAATTTACAAGTAAAATGAGCACAATAACGCCAATGGTTTTGAAGAAAATTGTTTTTATTCTTTCACCGGTAAAATTTAACTTTTTAGTACATTAATTATTATAAAGCAGTGATGATTGATTTGTGGTTCTCAATTTACTTGTAATGATTTATTACCATCTTCAGTACAAAAAGAGCAAATTTCATCTTTCTAACCACATTAGTATATCAAATAATGGTACCTGAAAGTAAAAAAAAATGTAGTTTTGAGAATAATCTATTTAAAGTAAAATATTGCAATGCTAGTACAGTTATTGATGAGAATTACTTACCACTAATATTTTCCTGCACCATATTGAGCATCATATGAAACATACTGATCTTCTTTTCTTCTCTTAGTCACTTTTATTTTCTGTCTAGCTCCTTTGTGCATTTTAAATTAGCAATATCGGCTTTGCGGATTCTATCTCTATACATTTGCACCAAGGATTTTGCAGTATTTCCGCTAAATTGTATGCCCTATTTCCACTAGATTGTATGCCCAATAATTCCAAAGCATCCAATTTTCTAGTTACACAATCACTGAAGCATAAAATAGCATCATAAACACCAAATTTGAGGGCTGTGATCTGAACAAATACAAATGACAGAATTCACACATTAATTTAAATTTTGGGTTTTCCCATGAAGACATTTCTTCAACAAGTTATCTTTACAAAGGTCTCTAAATATATGTTTAATTTCATTAGTCACTACTGCAGGTAAAGAATGTTTGTGGTCATATTTGTCACTTCTCCTGTACTTGCACCAAGTGTCAGGACCATTTGGGCAAAGAGAGTGCAGAGGGTTTTCATTTGTGTATAGCTTATGGAAATAGATAGCCCATACAGCTTTTTTGGTGTTTTCTAAATTCTCTACATTTCTTCTTATGGCCAAGCCATAATAATTTTGTAATCTGTCTATCTCAACACTTCTCAGGCGACCTTTGCCACCTATCTTCTTACCATATTTTCTTTTAATAATCCTCTTAATCTGGACCCCATTATCTTCTGGACATGCCCAATGAACTCTAATTTCGAAATTGTGACATTAAGACCATAGGGTTGTTGTGCACATAACCGGCCATAAGCCCTGCTGTCACCATCCCATAAATACTGTGTGTATCTGACACCTCTGTTTGCCATTGAACGATTAAAAATCTTGAGACCTCCTGCTACTTCCATGCCACCACTTGGACCAGTATAATTCATATGACAGTAATGTTCATCCCGTTTATCAGTTCCACTGCCACAAATATGACAGTACTAAGCTTAGAATCTCTACATCAATTACCTTGCCGGTAACAAATGATGTAGCTGTCACGACACCATTTAGTGAAGTGTGGCCACGTTTCTGCCAGCTGCCATGGAAACATGCGCAAATTACACTACTTTCACTGTCATCTCATTTCTATGAGTGCTTCATTAGCTGCTTCCTTCATTGAAATGTTACAGACTTCAGCAACAGCAGTTCCTATAACATTATTGTAAGTCTTAAATTTTGCAGGAGGATTTGGAATGTCAAGTAATACACAATAGAGTTTGTCTACCTCGATCCCTTTACCAATAGATCTGAGACCATATACTAGCCAGATGGCGTTCTCATACAATTTATTATTTGCCATTTTTGATGTCATTGTTGTAGCGACTGCACCACAATTTGTACAACTCAACGTCAGGATTGACATAATCCCTTTACGAAGGCACTGATTCTCACCCAAAGATACGTCACCAACACATATTCTGCAGGCAGTATTTTCGGAAATTAAATCACAGAGCATGCTAGGATTCACCATAATATTTCTAAGCCGGCCGCGGTGGCCGAGGGGACTGAGGCGCTTCAGTCACGGTCTGCACGGCCACTACGGTCGGGGGTTGGAATCCCCCCTCGGGCATGGATATTTGTGCCGTCCTTAGTTGTAAGTAGTTCATAAGTAGTTTGTAAGTTTAGGGACTGATGACCCCGTAGTTAAGTCCCTTAAGCTTAACAAACATTTGAACATTTGAATATTTCTAAATGAATGTCCATTTCCACAAGCTGACTGGGAGGAAATGCCTTGAAGACACTGCAGTTTATTTCTTGATGTGTTGATTTTCTTTATGTCTAACATTCTCGGCTCCTTTGACCCACTAACCTCATTTATCTTTACGTATTTATTTCCTCTGAAATTTAATTTAGGCGAGAATTTCTTTATTCGCGGCATTTTTATGAAAACACGAGGGACCAACGAAAATAGAAAATCAAGACGTACTTCACTCGCAACAAACTTCACCAAGTTCAACCAATAACGTTCGAAAACAACACCAAACACGATCGGAACATGAAAGTATCGATAGTTGATACAGGGTAGGAAACAATGAAGCGATAAAAACAACAGAAGCATGAAATAATATACGAGGGGTAAATGAATGCTGTGTGCATTTTCTCCGCATGGCGGAAAACGGAAGGCGTGGCCAGATTGCACAGATCGTCAGAAAAACCACCATAACTCACGAAAATATTGTCGGCTTTATATAAAACAAAAACTGTTTCACGCAGGAAATACCAGGCATTTCAAATACGCTAAAATCTAAAAATCGAATTTTTGAACCCAGTTGCCTTCCGTCTCCCCTTAACGGATTGGAGGATTGAATGGACATTGTATTAATGCGTGAGTTGCATGTTGTTGAATGCCAGAATCATTATATCCATCGTAGCGATATCTTTTAAAATAGTTGATTACAAAGCATCTCACCTGTCATGCCTAGAGAGAGAACCCCTACTGAACAGACTGCCCAGCAGACTTTCGCGGCGCGCAGGCTGTGGGAGAGCAGGCGCTAAGATTGGCGATCTTAATGTAAGAGCGGTCAACGGCCTTGCCGAGGTGCACACTCCGGTTCCCTCGAGATCACCGAAATTATGCCCTGTCGGGCGTGGCCAGCACTTGGATGGCTAACCGCCCGGGTGCACAAGGTGCTGTTCAAGGGGAAGGGAGGAGTGGTGGTGCAAAGTCCCAGATCACCAGTCTTTGCACCATTATCCTGGATGAAATTCAAAATCTCTCCGCAGTGTCATTTGGAGTGAAGGCATGGAGTACTGTTGATGGTGATCCGTCCGTCGGATTGGAACGTTAAGCTCGACGGCACCTTTGGTGCCTTTAGAGAGGAGCAGGCTAGGTGCCGGCACCGGGTTTCACCCTCTCCCTTCTCTCATCATCTCCAGCATGACACTACACTACACACGCACTCTTTACAGTCACCCACACTAAACACAGACGCTTCAGCAAACAGTTCTCGTACTTGGCGGAGGAAACGTGCCTGCGGGCGCGGAGGATACGAAAAACATTTCCAATTAGGCGTCTGACCTTGCCATTCAGGGCCTGTCAGCCATTCATGCCATACGACTTCAACTTCAATGTCAGAGGGAGTAGTAACTGCACTATATTATACAGATGTCGTTGGACATACATTCAGAATACTTTTACAGATTGCTGATTGGCCGCAGTGAGCTATATAAAGAGTTTGCACCAATGGGGATGCCAGTCTTCCGCACCGAAAAATTTATTCTGCTACGGTTAGGACCAGGAATGTTTATTACTACCTACCTACGCCAGCCACTGGTCTACGATTCGCCGACTGTCTTGGATAGTATGAACGTTCCGGACTTCTAATTTCTGTCTGCGCATGGACTTGCTTTTTTAGGGGAGTGGATTGGACCTAGTGTGCTCATGCTGTCGCCCGAATTCCTTGTTAAGGCGTGAAGTAGATTTCTTTTGTGCCTTCAAGGTATGCACGTTGCACTTTTCAGTTAACTTTGAGACTATACTGGTGTTCGTGGAGACTCTGTAACAGCATGTCATGTTAATAAGCAGTGTTGTGGAAGAACGTTCTGTTGGTATTAGTCACAACATCACCCATTATCTGGTTCAAGGACTATTTAATACAATTCATTACGCAACACTAGAAGAGAACGTTCTATAGAAACAGAAGTTTGGACAGATATGTTCTAAGATGTAGGGACCGATCGACCATAAGAAATAGCTGAAAGACTTTGACAAAACTACCACTTCACATCTGTCTTTAAAAGGGCATAAACTTAGAGAATGACTATAAGAAAGAGAAACAACGTTCAATCACTGCTTTTAATATTAATGGTTGACATCATAAGAATACCCCATCCTATATTCTTGGAGGATGGGAAGCGATAGGAATGGAATGATCACGTGAAATGAGTAAGGGAAAGATAAATTTCTTGTAAGGGTCGTGGTAAGAAAAGCACTTGCGTTGCTAAATCGCTTACAGTACACTTGCAGGACCAATTCTGGACAATAGTTGCAGTGTTCGGAGTTATCTGCTATGCACAACCACCGGGTGAGCCGCACTGTAATCCGGCTCTGTATACGTCTGTGTCTGTATACGACTTCCTTCGTTCCCACTGTAGTTCCGCGAGTGGCGAGTCTACAACGGATATCACTGACGTCAGTGCAGAGGGCGAGCGGTTGAAGCCGCCTTGAAGCGGATCGCGCGAGTGTTCACCGTCGGAGGTTCGAGTCCTCCATCTGGCATGGGTGTGTGTGTTTTCATTAGCTAGTTCAAGTTACTTTGAAATTTTGTAACCCTAGCGACTGGCAACCTTAGCATTCAAGAACCTTTGATTTACAAACATTTGAACTGTTTTTGCGGTCGGTTCTTACTCGTAAACTTGTTCTCTTTACCGAAAGCGTGCAGCAGTGGGCATGTTTGTGAAGCAAATTCTCCCTTCAATAGGGGAAGGAAGAGGGGGGGAGGATGGGACTGGTTATTATTGGCTGCATTAGGGAACAGAAATAATTCAACGACTACAAGTATAAATCAATGCTGGAGCGAAATTCGAACCTGGGATCTCTTACGGAACTCTAGTCATAGTGTTAGTTTCTACTCCAATTTCTTGAGTTTTCGAAATGTTAAAAGAATTATAACATTACATGTTTCTTAATTGTCCTATTGTGGTTATCACATTACAAATTAATACATCAAGAGAGAGTAGTTGACTAGTGTAAATACTTCGCTATTCTGAACAGTCACAGATATCTATGATAGTAATGGAGGTAAGGCAGCTGCAAGTACATACGTATGAAAGATAATAATAATATTGCACTTTCGGTTAAGTAGAGGTGAATGAGAAGTTAAATAATTTATTATAAGTTATAATAGTAAGCGGTACTTAACAGTGATGATGAAAGTTGAGGTAAGTCAGTTCATTCACGCAGTACACAACGCTTGCATGAACAAAGCGAACAATGCAAACAGCTGTTCTGAATCGACGTGTAAAACAGAAATGTCGTGATAAACTACGCTTGCTTAAAGAATCTAAGAAACGGCAAGATTTGTCGTGCATGTGCTTATTTGTATATTTCTCGTCGTTAAATCGATGTGTATAACCGAAATCGTGTGAGAAACTATGGGTATTTCAAAGAAGGTCTTTGGCTTGCATTAAGAATCTAAACAACTGCAAGAACTGTCGTTCATGTTAGTTAATCAGATTGTCAAGAGATGGCACCTTTTTTCTTTCTTTCTCTTTGACCATGTTCTCCCCCACGTGCAGGGTCGGCTTTATTAAATCCGGATTTGGCGTGTTAATATTTACAGGGTGGCCGGATGCTCTTCCTGTCGTCACCCCATGCCCTCCAGCAGGAAATGTGTTCTCTAAATATCCGTGTATAGTGTTATATGTGTAAAAGTGAAAAGTGTTACGAAATGTTTGCGAATCGTCTAACTATGACGGGACTTGGGGACCAAACCGGTATTCACCTAGGGGATGTGGAAAACCGCCTAAAAACCACATCTAGTGTGACCGGCACTCCGACCCCCTTCGTTCAGCCGCCCGGCGGATTAGAATCGGGGCCGGTACGCCTTCCCGACTCGGAAAGAAGTGCTTTAGACCACACAGCTAAGCGAGCGGGTTAGATGGCACCATATACATTGCTTTTATATCGTCCGCGCAAATTAAGTTGATGCTCAGGGCGGTGGCTGATGGGAGCAAACGTAAATACATGTCCCAATTATGATCGTTCACTGGGTATCAACTTATATTTTATGAAACCTTGAAAATAATTTTTCAATAATTAATTTTGAATATTTAATACGGGAGATGTGGCGTATCCATAAAATAACCCCAATGGTTTCTGAAATGAGTCATGTTTAGCAGAAAGTTGTCAACTTTACACTGAAACACAGACGCTACAATGCAATTGATACTTCCGTTGTAGTATTAAGTTTCAAAGTTGTGGCCGTCTATATCATATAAAATGTACAGAAATGTAAGCCTCGCAACGAATTCCATTCACTGTAAGTAACTGATGTATCACATTCTCTAGTGTCAACCTTATATGCAAATCTACTTATCACAGTGGTTCTTAAACGTAATGCCATTGTACAGGCTGTTTCAATGTACTTTATCCTTGTGGTACTGATACAGTACAGATGTTTTCTTGGGAGGGTGATTATTTCCTATTCAAATACATGTCAAAAACTGATTTATAACCACAATGGTTAATCTGTTTTCTGGTAGGAAAAAATTCTTCTGCATGTTATAAACTATTTATTTGTAGGATAAGAAGTAATAATATATCTATATAACGATGTAATTATTATTAAATATCCTCACCTATTATTTTTATTTTAAGTAACTCTTTCGAATGGTGCAAATGGATGCATGTTGGCACTCGGAACTCCACTTTGCATCTTAAGTTTCAGTTATGTATATTTTGGAATGGATAATAAGTATGGAGCTTATTAAATGTGATAAAAGTTACATACGATGCAGCTCAGTGCGTTCTTATTAGTCATTGTTTGACACTTAAAATGACAACGACAGACATTTCTGCCTGTCCATACAATACATGTCGCAATTTATGTCAATTTAAGTAAGTCAGTAAATGCTCAAAATAAGATGTAATCTCTGTGTAATTTAAAAATGTTCAATTTGTAGAGCTTATGAGTCTTAACTACGGGGTCGACTGTTCCTAAATTTAAAAAATACTTATGAACTAGTTTATACTAAAGACGGCACAAACATCCTTGGCCGAGGGGGGATTCGAAACCCCGACCTCAGCGGCCGTGCAGACCGTGACTGGCACGCTGCAAGCCTCTCAGCCACTGCTGTGTGTAATTACTTCTGCAAATGCACAATTAATACAGTCAAGTTAGCTATCCACAAAAAAGTTAAAATTTCATTGTTGATAAAATTATAATGTAACACAGCGAGAAGAGTAAGTAAGGCTCATTATTTTTACTGGGTCAGGTGAAATATTTAAAAAAAAGGAAAGAAAAACGAAAACTGGTAGAAAAAAGTAATGCTTCAGCAGAAAACTTTCTAGAGGTCGTAAGTAATATGGGATGTTGAAAGTAACGTTGCTCCAAAGGGCGTAAGAATAGTTTACCAACAGCCAAACGTGTGCCTGTAACTGCTGCCACAGGGGTGAAGCAGGGGATGGCAGCGCAGATGAGGAGGTCTCGCTCATCCACGTCACCTCCTAAGCTGCTCTGTTCCACTGGGCCACGGTGGAGTAGCCAAGCGGAGTAGCTGCGGAGCGCGCGGTTGCTCGCCGTTGAGGTTCGAGTCCTCCCTGGAGCATGGGTGTGTGTGTTTGTCCTTAGGTTTGTTTACCTAGGTTTAAGTAGTTTGTAAGCTACGGACTGATGACCACGCAGTTTGGTCCGATAGATTTACAAACATTTGAACATTTTTTTGTTCCACTGGTTACGCCGCGGCCGTCGGCGCTGCTACCTTAGAGCAAGCAGACTAGAAAATATAACAAAGCGGAAGACGTCTCATTACAATACATCTTACACTTATACTGATGAATACTTGCATTTGCTATATAAAGTGCTACACCGTTCATTTATCTTAACAGAATGTTTTAATGCGTAAGTTCCGTTCTCTTTAATACATGATTAAATATATACACCGTAACGATACATTTTAAAAAGTTCACTCCTAACAAATATTTCACCTGTCATGCCGGGAGAGAGAACACCTAGCGAGTATACTACCCAGTAGACTTCCTGGCCGCGCACGATCCGGGAGAGCAGGCGTTAAGCCACAAACACGAAGGTAATGTTGTTGGGTTCTAGGGGACTAAACAGCTAGGTCATCAGTCACCTGTTCCTAGCTAAGAGTCCACTGTCAAGAACGTAAAATATCAAACAAATCTCCGAAATAAAAACTCACAAAAGGGACAGGCTGACAATGGACAAGTCGCTGACAACACAAAACGAACACACACAATAGGTAAAATAAAGTCAGGAACTCAACTAAAACCGCATAGCAGAGAGCCATGGCTGGCTGATTACACAGATAAAACAGGATGAGCAAGCCATACTGCACACACTAAAAACTCCTAGGCATTTTACATAAAAAGCGCTGGATTGTTGGGTGCCTGAGATATCAGGCTATAGCACCCACCACTGGATGGAGTCGTAGAAACCAGCTGCGAGAATAAAACTTAAAACTGCATTAGTCTAGTAGGCGTCCATCAAAAGATGGATCACTATCAACAGTACACCACATCGACACACGTGTGGGGCTTCACGGCGAAGGAGATAGGCGTGGGTTAACCATGTGTGCCCAATACGGAGACGGCAGAGGGCAACCGACTCTCGGCGGATCGGCCGCAGTGAATATTTCCAAAGAGCTGTGGACAGCTTCACTGCCCGAAGCTTATTCGATGCATTTGCGGTAGCCGACTCAGTGCTCCAAGCCTCGGGCGCCTTCCGGTGCAACACCAATTTAACATCGGGTTCCGTAACGCCAATACTGAGAGGTGATGCCAGAGTGACCTGCTTGGTCAATCGATCAGCATGTTCATTCCCTGGTATGCCTACGTGGCCCGGTGTCCACACAGAGACGACAGAATGGCGTATTCGGTATAGAGAGTAAACAGTATCCTGGATCAACCGCACTAATGGGTGGCGAGAGAAACACTGGTCGCTTGTAAGCCATTCAGGGAGTTATTAAAGATGACAAATGACCCCCTCGGGCAGGCTTTGAGGTGTTGCACAGCCCTGAGAATGGCGACCAGCTCGGCGGAGAAAATACTACTCTCATGTGGCAGAGAATGCTGTTCCACATAGTCGTCATGAAGATACGCATACCCAACACGGCCATCTACTATAGAACCATTTGTGTAAATGGCTTCTGCGGCACGGAACGAATAGAGGAGTTTCAGAAACTGGCGACGGAGATGTATTGGGGACAGGGACAGATCCAGACGGAGCTGCAAACGAGAAATGGACCATGGTGGGGTTTGAATGGAATGGTGGAAAGTGGTAGGAAGTGGATAGGATGCGAGGGACGAAAGAAAGGAACGAACACGGACTGAGATCGGGTAACCCGACCTGGGCTGTTGTGGAGGGCTAGAGAGTGCGTTCTGCAGGTGGACACTTTGGGAGCGGCACGAAGATAGGGAAATGGTCGTTGCCACACAGGTCGTCGTGGACCCTCCAAGACAGACATGGAAGAAGGCTCGGGCTACAGACAGACAGGTCAATGGCAGAAAACGTTCCATGTGCCACGCTAAAGTGTGTAGGGGCACCCAAGTACAGGAGGCAAATATCTTGTTGTACTGAAAACGTTCAAATGATTGTATAGCTTATGGGACTTAACTACAGGGTCATCAGTCCCTAAACTACTTATGAACTAGCTAAAACAATATCCATGCCCAAGGGGGGACTCGAACCCCCGACTATAGTGGCCGTGCAGACCGTGACTGGAGCGCCTCAGTCTCCTCGGCCACCGCGGTCGGCAAAAGGACTTTCAATATCTAATTTGAATATTAGTGGTGAACATCATAAGTACGCTACATCCTATATTTTTGGTGGATGTGAAGGCGATATGAAAGGAATGATCACGTAAAATCAGTACTGGAGAAAGTAATGAAAGTTTTAGTTTTGTTGAATGAGTTCGTGGCCACCGGGGTTATAAACGTTGCAGTGTTTCGAGCTATCGGCTAGGCACAACCACCGGATGAGCCGTGCTGAATCCTCACATTCCGGCTCTGTCTACGTCTGTGTCATACGACTTCCTTCGTTCCCACTGTAGTTCCTCGAGTGTGCCGAGTCTGGTACGGATGGCGCTGCGGTCGGTGGAGTGGCCGAGTGCTCGAAGGAACATTGAAGCAGAGCGTGGTGGTGCTCGCCGACGGAGGTTCGAGTTCTCTAGCTGGAATTGGTATATGTTTTGTAAGTAACCTAAGTTTGTTATAGATAATTTAAAAGTTTGTAAGCCTAGGTACTGAAAACCGCAGCAGTCACGTCCCATAGATTTACAAAGATTTGATCATCTCACTTCCAATTTAGTTGTATTTTCAATGACGTGATCTTTCTACAACGCGTTAACTCCGAAATAAATCTGTCTTTGATATCCCCAGTTCATCTTAGTGTCGTAGTTTGGATGTCAAGGTGTGTATTTTCCCATGAAGGAACTGAACGTGTTGACTTTCATCTTTCTTCCATCTGTCTGGTTTTAGTTTAACTGTCTCTTTCATGAAACAGCCTAGTTTCTTTCGGTTTAAGAATTTGTATTTGAAGAGCTGCAACATATCTGGTTGAAATGCAGAACAGCTTATCGTAAAGAACAATTAAAAGTTCAAGACGTACACATATACGAGGCAAAGGAAGATATTTAATGGAACATAATAATATTATTGCAGATGGTCATAGTTTTGAGAAACGTTGTTGAAATAACGTTATCCAGCGATCTCAAATATTTCTTTCCAGGGAACAAATCAGTAAATTGTCAGACACCTGCTAGTTTCAGGTATACAGACAACTATTATGGGTTTGTTGATTCGTCCTGGTTTCCGGTCCATATAAAAAATGGGTACCATGATCAAAATTATCAGCTGTTGCGATATTCATTCATACATATATTCCAGACGTTTAGGTTACAGTTAACGATCAGGTGTAATTCGTATACGTCGTATAATTTTGTTTCTGTATTGGATAATACGAGTTAACTCTCGGTTATTGTTGAGAAAACAGGACCGCTGAATCTTGACGTACAAAAGAAATGCAAAAATGTATGAAATCAACAAATAATACGAGTATATTTCCTTCAGACAACGCTGTCTAGTCCTACCAAATGTTATATTAAATGTAAGGAGAGGCAATGAATTATAATGTGTGCTATAGCCGGGATCCGACCCCGGCTCCTACTGCTTACTAGACAGTCGCTTTAGACCGCTGAGCTAACACAGCGATACGGACAAAGTTACAACAGGGACTGTCTTAAAGGCACGTCTCCCTCCACACTACATACTCAATACAGGAGGGCCTTTGCAATTTGATACGTATTTTACAGGGAACATTGAGGCAGAATTAAAATATGTGGTGTGGAGGGAGACGTGCTTTTAAGACAGTCCGTGTTGTCTACTTGTCCGTCAGGGTGTGTTAGCTGAGCCGTCTGAAGCGCCTCTTAAGTAATCACGAAGTCCCGGGTTCGAATCATGGCCGGGCATAAATTTTAATTAAATACCTCTCCTTGTATTTAAAACCTTTGGTATGAAATCATTTTGTAAAGTACATAAACATGGATACACATTTTGGACTGATCCCCACGTCATGGTCAGTATAGTCCAGGAGAACACACGTGGGCAAACGATCCGTAAATGCAGATATACATAGCAGAGGGAAGAAAAAATTAAAAACACGACATTTTTTACAGGAATAGATGCAGCGATTCGTAGATGAATCCTAAACAAGGACTTTAGAGGGATAGGAATCGCTAGTAATGGCGATTACAGTCAACTACAAATTCAAATTTTCAATTGTTCTCCAACCTCTTTGAGTGTCAGCCTTATATGCAAATCTATCTACCACAGTGTGTCTTAACCTTCACGACAAGGTATAAGCAATTTTCTGTACTTGTCTCTTTCGTACTGATACAGTAGTAATAATCAATAGCCGCAGTGGAGTAGCCGAGCGGTCTAAAGCGCCTCGCTGTGGAGCGCGCGGTTGCTCGTCGTGAAGGTTCGAGTCCTCCCTGGGGCATGGGTGTGTGTGTTGTCCTTAGGTTAGTTTACCTAGGTTTAAGTAGTTTGTAAGCTACGGACTGATGACCACGCAGTTTGGTCCGATAGATTTGCAGACGTTTGAACATTTCAATAATCAATATTTTTCCTTGGTAGGGTTATTATTTCCTACTCAAAGACATGTCACTAACTGCTTTATAACTTTTCGTATCCAGAATCAAAACTAATTATCTTGTTTTCCGGTAGGAGTAAAACTGTTTTGCATGTTATCAACTATTTATTTGTAGGAATAGCAGTAATAATGTTTCTATATAACGACACAATGATTATAAAACTTCCACGAATGTTATTTTTATTTTAAGTACCTCCTTTTTGAATGGTACAATTGGATGCATGGTTGCACCCGAAACTCCACTTTGCATCCTAAGTTTTAATAATTCATATCTTGAAATGTGTTCGGAAGATAACAAGTTACAGGGCGTCCTCATTAGTCATCGTTTGGCACTTAACAACTTTGTGACTCAAATTTCGGCCTCTCCCTACAATAGACGTCGCTATTCATGTCAATTTAAATGAGTCAGTAAATGCTCAAATTAAGAAGTAAACTCTGTATAATTACTTCTGCAAATACATAATTAATACTTTCAAATTAAATATCCAAGAAAGATAAAATTTCATTGTAGGTAAAAATTAGAAATGTAATACATCGAGAATATTAAGTATTATATTTACTAGGTCAAGTAAAACATTAGAAAAAAACACCGAAAATTGATAATGTAATGCTTCAGCGGTCCACTTTCTAAAGGTCGTAATTAATATGGGACGTCGAAAGTGACGTTGCTCTAAATGGCGTAAGTGTAGTTTACAAAGTGCCTGACGTGTGCCTGTGACAGCTGTTACAAGGGTGAAGCAGGGGAGGGCAGCGCAGATGAGGTCTCACTCATCCATATCACCTCCTCGGCTGCTCTGTTCCCCTGGTTACACCCTGCACGTCTGTGCTGCCAACTTAGCGCAATCAGACTAGAAAATATAGCAAAGTGGAAGCCGTCTCATTGAAATACCTCTTGCAACTTGTAAAGTATAATACTTACAGTCACTATCGAAACTGAAACACGCTTTATTTGCCTTAACGGACTGGAGGGATGAATGGGCATTGTTTTAATGCGTGAGCTGCGTGTGGTAGTATGCCAGATTCAATATATATCCACCGTACCAATATATTTTAAAGCAGTTTACTACTAACAAAGCTACTCATCTGTTATGTCTGGAGAGATAACCCCTAACGTGCAGACTACCCAGCAGTCGACCTTAATGTCAGACGGAAAAGTAACTGATTTCATTGAACACAAATCCAGAATACTTACGCAGACTGATGCTTGGCCGAAATGAGTTTGTACCGATGCGGTTGTCACTCCTCCGCGCCGAGAAATGCAGAGTGCTACGATTAGGACCTGTAATGTTTATTGCTACCGACCGACGCCAGCCACTGGTCTACGATTCGCAGACTGTCTTGGATAGTATAGACGTTGTTCGGACTTCTAATTTCCGTCTGCCCTAAGACTTGCGTTTTATAGGGCTTGGATTGGACCAAGTGCCTTCATGCTGCCGCCCGAATTCCTTGATAATGTGTGAAGTAGATTCCTTTTGTGCCTCCGGGTTTGCACCTTGTTCTTTTCAGTTCACTTTAAAAATTTACTGGTGTTCGTTGAGACTCTGAACAGTATGTCGTGTTAATAAACTGTGTTGTGCAACAACTTTGTTGATACTCCTCACAACTTCACCCATTGTCTGGTTCTAAGACTGTTTGATTAAAAGAATTCATTACGCTACACTAGACAGAGAACGTTCTACAGACGTGTTATAAGATGTAGCGACCGATCGACCATAAGATCTAACAGAAGGACTTTGACAAATACACCACTTCACATCTGTCTATAAAAGGCCATAAACTTAGAGAATGACTACTAGGAAGAGAAAGAACGTTCAATCTCTGATTTTAATATTAGTGTTCGTGGTGATTAAGTCACTTATACTGTTATCGCATAGAGTACAAATGAAGGACCCATTCTGGAGAATAGTTGCAGTGTTTGGAGTTATCAGATAGGCACAACCACCGGGTGAGCCGCGCTGTAATCACCGCATTCCGGCTCTGTCTCCGTCCGTGTCATACGGCTTCCTTCGCTCCCACTCTAGTGCTCGTCGTCGGAGGTTCGAGTCTTCCATCTGGCATGGGTGTGTGTGTGTGTGATTGCTTACCATAAGCTAGTTTAAATGTTTGTAAGCCTAAGGACTGATAACCGCATCAGTCATGTCCCTTAGATTTACAAACATCCGATCTGACTTTTTATTTTTTATTTGCGGTCTGTTCGTAATTAATTACGGTACATTAGACGGAGAACTTTCTATAGAAACAGAAGATTGGACAGATGTCGTCTAAGACGTAGCGACAGACTGACTGTAAGTAATAGCAGAAAGTCTTTGAGAAAAATACCACTTCACATCTGCCTGTGTTGCCATTAACATAAGTACGTTTATTTTAAAAGTTAGTAATCCTATGGACAGATAACCGCAGCAGTCACGTCCCTTAGATTTACAAACAGCTGAACTGTTTTTTTGCTGATTTTCCTTCAGTGTTTCTTAATCCAGATGACATAGTGCAGGCTATTTTCCTGTACTTTCTCAAATCAAATGTTTGTAGAGATTCTGGGACTTAACTACGGGGTCAAAAGTCCCTAAACCTACAAACTACTTATGAACTAGCTTATACTAAAGACGGCACAAACATCCATGCCCGAGGGGGGATTCGAATCCCCGACCGCAGCGGTCGTGCAGACCGTGACTGGCACGCCGCAGACCGCTCCACCACCGCGGCCGGCTGTACGTTCTCCGTATGGTACTGACACAGTAGTAATCATTAATATTTTTTCCCTGGAGATGTTATTATTTCCTACTCAAAGACATGTCAGTAACTGCTTTATAACTTTTCATATGCACAATCTAAACTAATTAAGCTGTTTTCTGGTAGGTGAAAAACTGATTTTGCATACGATAAAGTATTTATTTGTAGGAATAGCATTAATTTATATTACTTCCACGATGTTATTTTCATTTTAAGTGCCTCTTTTTGAATGGTACATTTGGATACACGGTTGCACCCGAAACGCCAACGTTTTGTTTATAATGCATATTTTGGAATTGTGTTGGAGGACAACATATTACGGGTCGTATTAAATGTGAATAAAGTTACGTATAACGCTGCTCAATGAGTTCTTATTAGTCATCGTTTGGCACTAACAATGCTTGCGACTGATATTTCTGCCTCGCCGTACAATACACGTCGCTATTAATGTCAATTTGAGTAAGTAAATCCTCAAATTAAGAAGTATTCTCAGTAAAAATACTTCTCCATACGCATAATTAATACTATCAATTAAGGAAGCCAGCAAAATGATAAAATTCCATTGTTGGTATATTAAATAATCTAATACAACGAGAATAGTAAATAAAGCTCGTTACAATTACTGGGCCATGTAGAAAAGTTGAAAAAAAAGTGGTAGAAAAATTTAATGCTTCAGCAGTCTACTTTCTAGAGGTCGTAAACAATATGGGACTACGAAAGTGACATTGCTCCAAAGGGCGTAAGTTGAGTAACAAACTGCCGGGTGTGCGCCTGTGACTGCTGCTACAGGGGTGAAGCAGGGGAAGGCAGCGCAGATGAGGAGGTCTCGCTCATCCACATCACCTCCTCGGCTGGCTGTTCCCCTGGTTACGCCGCGGGCGTCGGTGCTGCCACCTTAGAGCAAGCAGACTCCGAACATAACAAGACGGAAGCTGTCTCATTGAAATACATCTTACACTTGTACAGGAGAATACTTGCAGAGAAGGAACTACACCCTTTATTTACCTTAACGAAATGGAGATCTGAACGTGCGTGGGTGTTTTGAATGTCATAATAAGCATATTAACCGTGACGATATCTTAAATATAATTTGACTACAAAGCATCTCACCTGTCATGTCAGGAGAGAGACCCCTAACGAGCAGACTACCCAGCAGACATACGTGCCACTCCGGCTGCGGGAGAGCAGGCGCTAAGTTACAAAACAGAAAGCCGTTGTGGTCGGCCGACATAGACCGACAGGGGATAGTCGACCTCAGTATCACAGGAAATAATAATGCTTGTGCCTTTTCGAAATATTTCGTCGTTACATTTACGTCTATAATCGAAATCGTCTGATAAACTGTGCTTTTCATCGACGTGTATCACCAAATTCATGTTATAAACTATGACTGCATTAAAGAAGGTCTTTTGCTTGTATAAAGAATCCAAACAACTGCAAGAGTTTTCGTTTACATTAGTTAAACAGTTGTCAATAGATGGCAGGTTCTTTCACTTTAGCCATGTTCTCCCACATGCAGGGTTGCCTTTATTAAATCCGGATTTGGTGTGTTAATATTTACAGGTTTGCCAGATGCCCTTCTTGTTGCCACTCCTTGCCCACAGCAGGAAATGTGTTCCCCAAATATCTGTGTATAGTGTTATATGTGTAAATGTGGTAAGTGTTACGAAATGTTTCCGAATCGTGTCACTAAGGCGGGACATGGGGACCGGCCTGGTATTCATCTAGAGTGATGTGCACTACCGCCTAAAAACAACATCCAGAGTTGTCGGCACTCCGACCCGCTTCCTTAATCCGCCGTGTGGATTCGAGTCGGGTCCGGTACGCCTCCCCGTCTCGGAATGAGGTGCGTAAGACCACGCGGCTAACTGAGCGGGTTAGATGGCACCTTCTACATTGCTTTCATAGCAGCTGCGAAAACTAAATTGATTCCTGGGGTGGTGGCTGATGGGAGCAATCGTAAATATATATCAGTTTTACGATCGTTCAAAGGGTATCAACTTAAATTGTATGAATTTTTTTTCCAAAACATGTTTTTTTGTGAAAACAAATTTTTATCAGAATGATACTTTCACTCTGCAGCGGAGTGTGCGCTGATATGATACTTCCTGGTAGATTAAAATTGTGTGCCGGAACCGGGACTCGAACCTGGGACCTTTGCCTTTCGCGGGCAAGCGCACTACCAGCTGTGCTATCCCGGCACGACTCACGATGCCACCACACAACTTTACTTCAGCCAGTACCTCGCCTCCTACTTTCCAAACTTCGCGGTTGTGCGCTTGCCCGCGAAAGGCAAAGGTTCCTGGTTCGAGTCCCGGTTCCGGCACACAATTTTAATCTGCCACGAAGATTCCCATTTTTTTTGTCTATCTGTGTATTTTTCGTCATCAGTGGAGAGCGAAACTTTGAAAATGATACCACAATCATTAATTTTGGATATGTAATACTGGAGAAATTACAAAAAAAATAAAAATCAATAAATAAATAAAAAAAAATAAAAAGTAAAAAGTAAATTAAAAAAAAAAACGATACGAAGTAATACATATGATTTCTGAAATAAGTCAAGTTTAGCCTAAAATTGTCAACTTTACACTGAAATACGGATGCTAAAATGCAATTGATACTTCAATTCTAGTATTAAGTTTCAAATTTCTGAGCGTCTGTATAACATAAAATGTATATAAATGTAAGTCTCCCAACGAAATCCTTTCACCATAAATAACTGGTGTAGCACTTTCTACAGTGTCAGCCGTATATGGAAATCTACTTACCACACTTTTTCACAATCTTCATGAGACTGTACAGGCTGTTTTTCTGTACTTTGTCCCTATTGTACTGATACAGTAGTAAACATCAATATGTTTCCGTGGGAAGGTTATTACTTCCTATTCAAAGACATGTCACTAACTGCTTTGTAATTTTTCATAACCACAATCAAAACTAATTAATCTGTTTTCTGGTATGAGAATAATTTCTTTTACATGTTATAAACTATTTATTTGTAGTAATACCAGTAATATTATATATATATAACCCTTTAATAATTATTAAATTTCCACGAATGTTATTTTTATTTTAAGTACCTCTTTCTTGAATGGTACAGTGGGGTGAACGGTTGCACGCAAAACTCCACTTTGCACACTGTTTTAATGATGCATATTTTGGAATGGCGTCGGAGGATAATAGTTATGGACCTTATTAAATGTGGTAAAAGTTACGTATGACGCAGCGCAGTGCGTTCTTATTAGTCATCGTTTGGCATTTACAACGCTCACGAGTGACATTTCTGTCTGTTCCTCCAATAGACGTCGGTAGTAATGTCAATGTAAGTAAGTCAGTAAATGCACAAATTAAGGAGTAATCTTCGTATAATTACTTCTGCAAATGCATAATTAATTCTGTCAAATTAAGTATTCACAAAAAAATGAAGTTTCATTGTTTTAAAATTAACAATTAATACAACGTGAATAGTAAGTAAGGCTGATTATATTTACTGGCTCATGTAAAAAAAAAAAAAAAACATTGAAAATTGATAGAAAAATGTAATGTTTCAGCTGTCTACTTTCTAGAGGTCGTAAGTAACATTAGCCGTCGACATTGCTCCACCGGGTTTTTGCATTAAAATTGCGGTTTTAGAGTTGGTACGATATGCACTGTTCTCGCCACCTGTCTTTGGAGCGAGGGATGCATTTATTGTTCTTGTCTGCAACGGGGGAAGTCATCAAAGGTGATAAGAGGTGGTTCGCTATCTTCCTTTGGGGAAGCAATATCGGGTCCTTGTAAAGTGGCTGATTGCAGATTACAGATTGTTCTTCAGAACAAATATCCGCTTTGGACAATTGTCATAAAGATGTCACAGCTCGTTACAAACATTATATGTTGCTTGCTGCCCAGAGTAGATAACATGAGCCTTGTATTCCGAAACCATGATGTGGGAGAGGATGTCAGATTTTACACACATCTGTACGAACCGTATGACATTATAGCACTGTATTTTATACCTGCTGTACCATCTTTAAAACTCATAACGTTTCACCTGGCCGTATTTCGAAAGAACCTGTTATAAGTCAGTATTCTCAAGTTCCGGGGGAAGATTCTGTGTTCTATTAGTCTTCAGTTCATAGTTTGCATTGTTAACATCAACCTAGCTAACAGAATCATCGCAGTCGCGAAACTGAATCTGACCCTTGGTTTGCAGTGAAATCTTATCACACAAAACAGAATTATAGAACTTGACAAAAACACAATCACTATCCATCTGAGTAAATTCTGCATTCCAAATGTTTCATATAACCAGTCGTGTATTTCTAAAGCAGTTGGCTGAACATGACGAGTATGCTTATCAAACGAGAATCTTAACGTGTTTTTCCTGAGAGAATTCGACATGATCAGTGTTCTGGAAAGCGGATGCACCACCTTGCAACCAAAATCAATAATAAGCGGTACTTAAAAGCTCCGGCCTGACCGCCTGTTGTCAGAACTTCCAAGGTCTTCAAAACAAAAACGCAAACACTGCTAAGATGCGACTGCGCGTCCGTACCGTTCGCTCGCCGAAAGCGGAATGAACGGTGAACAGCGGCGGAGTCCCAAGCGCATTGAGGCTCTATGCTGCGATGCTCGAGGCCGTTCCCCGTCGGGAGTTCGGAGCCCCCCTCGAGCATGGATGTTTGTGTCGTCTTTAGTATAAGCTGGTTCATAAGTATTTTGTACGTTTAGCAACTGTTGACCCTGCAGTTAAGACACTTAAGCTTCATAAATATTTGAACATTCTTGAACAGAACGGTGAGGCCTGCTCTACTCCCAGCCAAGCGCAGCTAAACCCAACACAAGCAGGCTATGGGAAACTTTCGTTCCTTCCCGTCTCACTGCTGTGCTTCGCTACTTTGCAGTTCATTATTCACGCTTTCATTCTCTCATTACGGTTAGAACTCGGTAGTTGATTACAAATTCTTTCTTACCCATGTATGTAAAAACAAATATATTGTTTTTTTTTTTCTTATAATTTGATGTTTGTTTTAAAATTAAATCAGTCCTAAAGATTGACTGCAGTAAAACTCCCAATTCGATCAAAGTGAAACTATGTTCTATATTTAAACATTGCCGGCCGCGGTGGCCGAGGAGACTGAGGCGCTCCAGTCACGGTCTGCACGGTCACTACGGTCGGGGGTTCGAATCCCCCCTCGGGGATGGATATTTGTGCCATCCTTAGTATAAGGTAGTTGATAAGTAGTTTGTAAGTTTAGGGACTGATGACCCCGTAGTTAAGTCCCATAAGCTTAACAAACATTTGAACATTTGAATTAAACATTATTTGAACAATGTGGCTTTGAAGCAATCACTTTCCTCATTTTACATGTGTATTTGGTGTTTTTAATACGAAGCGGGTTGAGCACAGTGCGGTCAAATCCGACCCGTCCATAGTAAATTTGTACGAATCCACTGTAGTAGAGGATGGTTTGTCGTACTGCGACAAGCGAGGCCGTATCGCCAACACTGCATAGAAGCCGAGGCCTCACAACAGGCTCTGTCACGTCACACTGAGAGGTCACAAACGCTAGCTGACTGGCCGATCACTACGGGGCAGTGGGCAGTGCCAACACTGTGTAGAGATAATGCCCCACGACAGTCCATGTCACGTCGCACCGAGTAGGCCGCGATCGCTAGCTGGTTGGCTGGCCACTATGGGACAGTAGGCTGTGCCCCAGCGGCCATCCAGTCAAGTAGCGATGGCGGCTTACTCGGTGTGATGCGACAAGGACTGTTGCGAGGCCTCGTCTTCTAGGCAGTGTTGGTCGTTGTCGGCGCTGGTCCCTTCACTTATGAAACTTAATACGCAGTACTGTGGAAGGAAACAAAGACAATGCGGCTCTCAGTTAAGTGATCAATCATAAACAAGCAATGGTCACGGAACTTGGCTAGTGTCCTGTCAGCGGCATGTAAAGAAGCTGCTACCCATTCTATCCCCGATTCGAAACCATTGTGAATTTATGGCTATTCAAATATTTTTTTAGTTCGAGAAACAGCACTGCAGAGTGTCAAGTTACCACCTGCCTTGATTATTACTGTCAATCTTCTGACCAGTGCTGGTCTACGTGCGCTCGAAGATCATTCAATGGTTCTTGCTCATTTTTGGATGCAGTCCTACAAAAAAGGCAATTATGAAGTTCTTTCCATGTATAATGAAAACCTTTCAAGTTAATTTCAAACATTTCCAATTCCCATTTGGTTACCATAAAACTAATTTAATTGGTCAAGAAGTTACTCGATAGCACATATTGTGTTGTATTGCGCAGCAATAGTGTCTGTAAAATGATAAAACTGTACTATTATGCTAATTCAAATGCCAACCGATTGGTCGTCTTCAATTTTAGTATTATATCAAGTAAACATAACATCCAAAATGAAAGTTTCATTCAGCAACCTTGTGTGCACTGATATGAAACTTTCTGGGAGATTAAAATTGTGTGCTCTCATATTGAGTTACAGTGCTCCATAACTAGACTGTAGCACTAATTGCATGTGATAGCAATACGCACGGATTGGAGAATATAATAGTCCCGTGGCTTCCACTTCCTCATGTGCCTGACCTAAACTGGGCCTGTATCAGTTCAAGCGACAGCTAGTGCAACATCATATTGACGTCAGTAGTGTGTTCGAACTGGTAAAATTATTATTCATTACACTCGATTTTATAATCACTGAAGTAAAATTGCATATTTGTTTTGTGGATGTTGCAGATTTTCTGGTTTCTGGTTTGCGATTATACGTTAGAGGAATTTTGCCTTATGCAAGACACCTTTTATTTTCAACACCTAAAATTTTTTTCTGCTCTAATTGTGCCAGCTTCCATGAGTTTATGACATTATTTCATGAAATTGTTTTGCATGTTACAGTGTTCTGGAATTGCGTAGACATTTGGCTAATTTTCTTACATTTCAAAATTGGGCTGAATATTTTTAGGCCTAAATTTATTTACCTACCTGCATGATGTTATAAGCAGGGTTTACAGGTTGCCTTTTATTAATCAATAACACGTTTTAAATGTTGTAATTGGCAACAGCAAAACGATTTATTTCTAAAAATAAGTAACTTATTGTTCTTTCGCCTGCATATTAGGATGATTTATAGGTGGATATTTAACGCTCTACTTTTGTGTTGTCGATCTCTCTTACTTGAGTCGTGTTATCCCATTCCTTATTGTTATATCGTGAGTTTTTGTCCTTTTTGTTAGCAACTCGCAAAGTTTATGTCGCCATTTGTTGTAGTGGGACGTCTGTTACGTATTAATTTGTTTATGCAGCCTGTCTGTATTTTGTCAAGCGATTTTAAATGGTTTTAACACTCGTGATGTGTGTGTGTGTGTGTGTGTGTGTGTGTGTGTGTGTATGGATGTGATTACGTGATTTTGCTGTTATTTGTGGAGAGGGGCATATCTATGAATTACATACACAAGAGATGACCGTGGAGACTTCTCATTCACTCTTCCACATACTCAACTGAACTCTTTCTGTTTTTATGTAATCAGAACCTGGAATCTAACTTGTAGACGATACTAACAGACACGAAAACTACAATTTTTGGTTCAGTTTAATCCATATTCCCCTCCTAATTTTGTTTATGTCGTGTATTGTGACATATTAATTGTTCACAAAGCACAAAGTGCTTAATCTAGAATATCTATATAAAACCATCTATATAAAACCGATTTGTACTATATTACAACGTATACAGTTGGGCACTTAACACTATATTATAGTGAAAACTATCAGATAATGTACTTACAGGCAAAGGATGTGTAGAGGAAATTTACATCGTAGAACGAAATAAATTCAAAAATTTGCAGTACGACATTTGCACGAGGAATCAAAGACGTAACTCTTAGATGAGTCCTGACGCAGAAATTTAAACGGAAGTACACAGAAAATAACAGACACCGATCGCGATTAAATCCTCTGACAGGCACTTAAATTTATTTATTTATTTATTTATTATTTATTTGCGGCCGCGTATGTACACGCTCTACAAAGCGTAGATTGACATCTACAGACAATTTACCAATTATTTTAATATTATGATTTATTGAATTTTAAAACTGTTAGCATTTCCGCTGGTTTTACCGATCGACGGTAATTTTAACGTAAGAGAATGCTTATATCTGATATTATTTTTGCTTCTCTCAGCAGTCCTTATTGCACCGTTATTTTCCTACGTAATTTATTTCTTTTTACCAAATATTATGTTAGCATCCATCGCAGGTGATTAAAAAGGCTATTTCACAGCGATTTCAATGCATATCTATAGCATCGTTGACTGAATAACGGTACACTCTGGTTGCTAGCTTTTGGCGCATCTTTGACATCGCCTCTCGCCACCCCACATGGACTATCGATTACTTCTGCGCGCTATCGCCATGGCAACCGGGAGCGTCGAGCAACGCTGCTGTGGACAGGAGAGCAGCGCAGATGAGGAAGTCTCGCTATGGGAGACACACCTCCTCGCCTGTCCTGTTTCCCTGGTTACGCCACGCACAGGCACGGCAGTGCTGCCACCTTAGGAAACCAAGCAGGCAATGCACGCACGTTAAAATCGAACTAAAGATATTTCTGCGTCTTATTTTCAAATGTTTCTTAAGCAAATGGGACTTAACTGCGAGGTCACCAGTCCCTAAACTTACAAACCACTTATAACCCATCTTCTACTAAAGACAACACAAACATCCATGCCCGAGGACGGATTCCAACCCCCGACAGGAAACGGCCTCGCGCATCGGATCTGCATCTTGAATGAATCCTACACCTGTATGACAATACACGAAGTCACTATGTAAAGAGCTACGCCGTTTATTTAACTTAACAAAGTAACAGACTTTGTATTTTTTTAATCCATGATGTTGTGTTGTCGATTCAGTATACCCACTCTAAAGATTTCTTTAAGTAATTAAACTTATCTACTAACAAATCGTCTTAGATATGTGTCTGGTTCGAGCAATATTTGAATAAATGTAATCAATACTTGGAAGAATTTTTAGAGGATCGCATCTTCCCGCTCTCAAATATTAAAAAACAGACATTTTTTAATACTTGTACCAAAGCTGCACAATTGTTACTAGGTTGACTAGTTCCGGACATTTCCCAGTTTTATAAGCTATATATTACACACCAATGTATTGCATTGGTGGATATAATCAATGTCAGTAATCAAGGCAAAATTATGTAGTTTACGAGGTCATCATTCGTTCAAATTGGTTCGTGCGGGTTTATTTCGATAACTTGGTCGTATTTCAACGGATGTTGATTCAATGAACATTATTGTAAGGTCATATACAGGGTGCAAACGGTATAAGCTGCCATAAAAACACTGGTAGTATAACACAAATGATTTAAAAATTTAATAACAACTTTGACAATTTTCTAATGTTGTCTCAGGAATCTTTCTTTGCCCGCCACGTCGATGTAGATAATACAGAGGAAAACCAGTGTATCCTCAGTAGAAAAGGAAAACAGAAATACGTCTAAGTCCTTCTATTAGCGGAGTTTAGTAATAAGAGGTGTTATTAAAAATATCACGAAACTTTGTTGTTAAGTACGCCGGGATGTACAGTTTGTATTATTATGGCACCAATTACCATTCATTCGCTCCATAGTCTTTAATTTATATAGTTTAAAACACAATTGCATTGACATCTCTGATTATATTCAGACTGAGATACAGTGTTCCACTGTATTACAACTGTAGAATAAATCTTTGGTTTCATTTTCAGTGCTTGTTTAAAGTATTACCAGTTATTTGTTGCTTATTGTAGTGCAATCTGCATATAGTGTTCTTGTTGTTGTGTTGTTCTAGTTCTTTGTCTATCTACTGTGGTGACGTTTTTAGTGTGTGATTAAGGAATGATACAGTATTTTCAGATGCTGGTTAAGGTGCTATAGAAATTTTCTATGAAAATTTTGTTGCGCAGTTTTCTTTTGTTCATTTAACATTTGTTCTAACAGAAATTTTAGATCTGTAATTCTTATAAACGTCCAATAGTTGCAGGCATTATTTAAAATAGATTTTTCTCGATCTGTTCAGTCGAATATATATTTTCTCCACGATGTGTAACGAAAACAGAAACATTATTTACTAATGCGTCAATTTATTCTATAGATCTCCTTATAAAAATCTGTCTGTCTGCTAAATGTAGGTCTTGATACAATCATTGCATTCAATTTAGGAAACAAATGAATGATTCTAACCTTGTGTTTTGCCTATTTCAGGAATGATATTGGCTTCTAACCTGTTGTTGGTATAGAAGCTTATTTTGATATTTTTTTCAGTACATTAATTATTCTGTCTGACACATGCCTCCTCTTTGGAGTTGTTATAAACTTGTCTTTCCCTTTTGTTTCGATATTTGTCAGTGTACAAGGTGTGTGTGAAAAGTTCGATGATTTGTCTCAGACAATATGGGAAGCAAGAGTTACAAACAAAATATCTTGGCTGTGTTCCAAGGTAATCGCCGTTGGCTACAATACACTTCTGACTTCAGTTGTACAGCTGTTTGAAACTGTCAGCGTACGCTTCTTGCGGAATCAATCAAAACACTGAGGTTACGCGTTGTTGGACCTCCGCAACCACTCACACACTTTTTTACTCACTGCTTGAACACCATACACTTGCACTAACATACCATGGGTGTCCGTCGTCGTTTTGCCTAATTTGAAACTAAATTTTATTTTAAAGCGTTGCTCCATGACTCGCTTTTGATTTTCCTGTAGCAATGACAGGAGTTCTCACACTGACCCTGTTTTCTGGGTCGCAGCGTGTATCACCGCTTCACTACAGTGCTTTGTACGATACGGGGCGCTTGTTGACAAGTCCTTCGATGTGTATGCGCGGGCATTTTATCCTCGCCAGCGCGGTTTGTAAAATATGGGACAATTCACCGAACTCTTCAGACGCACCTTGTAATTTCATCTTCATTGCATTTCTGTATCGTATTTCACTTACTTTAATCTCTATATAAAAGCGAAAGCGAACTCATTCATACACTAACTCACTCACTCACTGACTAAACACGAAATATCGAAAACTACTTCACCTATGAAGCTGACGTTTGGCAGGAATGTAGGTTATAGGTATTAGACGTCCGCTAAAAAACGATTTTGCGATAGGACCGATAGTTCAGGAGATATGACGTCATAAACAATAAAAACTTCCCTGCACGTGACTTTATCAGTCCACTATTTGAGAAGGAGAGCACTTGGCGAATAGCATCAAACTTTAAAAATAATTTCAAACCTTTGGGAAATTTTTTCTCGCTGACAACCATAGCAAAATGATGAAAGGAAAAGTATTTATCGCTTACTACTTTTGCGCTGTTCACAGAGTAAAACTACGGCATTCGGTACAAAGTTGAAAGGTATAGCTTAGATACTCCATATTTTTTACCTGCAAGAAATTTTACAAACAGTGTACACACACGTAGTTCAATGTACACTCTTTGACAAAAAACCTGGCCGCCGGCCGGCCGCCGCTGAGCCTAAGTCCGAGCCGATCGCGACATGGGAAAATAAACGTGGCCGCGCTGATTCGCTCTAAGTCCAGCTATCTGCACAATCTGGCAACACTGTAGACTGCAGGAGTTCATACAATAATTCTTATATGCAGTGAGAAGATAACTAGGTCAGCTACATCCGTGGTCTTGCGGTAAAGTGCGTGACTTCCGTGCGAGTCTTTGCGATCGAACCAGACTGTTGACAAAAATTTTTAATTCACGCCCCTCGTGCATGCTGATGCCACATGTGTAAGGGGAGCATATGCGTAACTTATTTCATTTTGATACACTGTTAATAACATTTCGGCCCAATAACATCGCTTGCTCTGGCCGCAGCACTTGGCAGAGCTCTCCGCGGCCCACTCGCCGGCAGCAGCGGTGCGGCGCTGCGCTGCCTCGCCCTCTGCCCACAGCGCCTGCTGCCGCTCGTCGCCCGGGATGTGTAAAATGCTGTAGTGTTGCTGAATGGTGACCCACAAAAAAGGTTGCCATGTGTATTTCAGACACGATATGAACGGAGCAGACAACCCATTTTGAATTATGACCATATTATTACACTAATACATAATACATTAGAGAGGCAAAATATTGTCATAGTCGTTGATTTAATCCAATGTCACTCTACGATGGTTAAATCTTATTGTGGTTTAAATCTCGATCCTTTTCCTCTCAGAAAAGCCCTTCATGTAATTTGTTATTGTCATCAGTTCATAATATGTTTACATCAAGACACAGTGCGTAACTCACTAAAATGTTTTAGTGTCGTTGTTTCATTCCTTAACGGTAAATGTATGAGCTAAATTATGTGAATACGTTTCAGTGCACGTTCTAAAGCAACACAGGCACACTGCAAGGTTCGTGTCTTCATGTCTCATTTCTACAGCAGATATTTCGCATCAATGGAGGTCAATTCGAATTCCTTCAAAGGCGTTTGTATGGTGAAGTAAAGAAGACATCTAATACCATTTCCATAACTTGGAGTCGACCTTTCTGAAAGACTTATTGTATAAACCTTTTCTTTTGATTCCGTTAAAGAGTTTCTTCTTGCAATCTGCAGCGTATAAAGAAAAATAAAACGAAGCACAATGAAATTCCATCCCCAAACGCACTTTCTCCGACCAGGATATATTTTTTTTTTCATCTGGTAGATCTTTGGTTCGCGGTCGTTCGTTTAGTTTATTCGTGGTTGTTCGGTGAATGGTTGGATCAGCTTTTTTATTACAGAGGGCGCGCTGAGCCCCAGCTCCCGGCATTAGAACTTTCGACTCACACCAGGGTTGCATCACAAGATACAAGCAGAACCGCACAGCCAACCACACGCTGTGGCAGCGTCTCCTCAGTCTCGCATATTTTCAATGCTGAGCCTCTTACGCATCACGAAAGATAACCTGAAAGTCACCTACACGAATAACAGTATTCCTTGAGTGCAAAAGTTAAATTTCGTTCTCTCATAGCACATGTTCATTATACAGCATGATTTATGAAAGTAGAAGAATGTCAAGTGAACTTAACGAGACAATTCAGTACCATTTGCGGAAGTAACTGCACTGTCACAGTGTTGCCAAATATCAGCAACGATGTTGCCAGTTCTTAGCTGTACTAGGAAGACCCGTGTAGCGATAAGTGACGCTAAATCGCGCTCGTCTCATGTAGGCTTCTAGAGGGGAGTCGCGCATTTCGGTTAATATGCGGGGTTATCTCCTGATAGATTCCATCCTCACATTTAGGATGCATATATTTAATTCGTCCAATGAGGCCGAAAGCAGCCATTAAATTTTTTGAAGCTTTACAGCATTATGATATATTTTCAGCAAATGACTAGAGAAGTTAACAATGATATTGTGCTTGCAACATGTGGTAGGTCAAAGACTGAGATACGTAAACATCCATCACGATTACAGTTTCACCCGCCCTTCAAAAAAAAAAAAAAAAAAAAAAAAAAAAAAAAAAAAAAAAAAAAAAAAAAAAAAAAAAAAGACTAAACCACTTGTTTTGTTACATTTCGACATAGCTAATTTTTTCATGAAAAGTTACTGGAAATTAATGAAGCCCCATCGGTCACGAAAAACTTCTCATCTTGAACGCGAATGCCTTTCAAAATGCAGCCTTACGACGGAACAAGCAATATTTCATGTCTTCTACGTGAATACATAAATGTGTTGGTTTGCTTGAAAGCCAGGAGGAAAATAGTTAACTGATTATTTGTGCAACACAGTAATTATTTCATTTGAGGATTCAGGAGACAGGATACTTATAATTACTGCCATGAACACAGAAACTAAACTGTATATGTGGGAAATGTGCAATTCTGAGGTTTTTCCTCTGCAAACAGATACATATAATCTATAGACTACTAAGCAGATTATTGATTTCGCAGTGTTACAGCCTTTTTGGACAAACAAATGATGATGAGAATCCGAACCCATGTGTCTGATGTCTTCTTCAATCAGGAGATGAAAATGGCGCCACCGAGCTAAAATGAGATAACTCGGTCAGTTTTCTGACATGTTGGCAGTTAATACAGAAAGTCCCGACATAAAACACAAAATTGTTTGCAATTTAAGCAGGGGTCTACCTTTCTGCTGTCGAAAAATTATTGCAGGATAACAGATTCATATAAATGCCATGACTAATCTCTTATCCTCATGAATATTGGAAAATAATCCGAATTCTGGAACCGAGGAAACGACAAGAATTGCCTAGCGTTATAAGCAATACTGCAAAGCTATAGGAAGTACTTCTTGGCCATCCCACAATATCCTCATTCCTACAAACAGCATTCTTCAACTGGCGCAGCCAAAGCCCATTCTAAGTATGGCTTCAGTCCGAACGCAGACAACAGCATTGAAAAATGCTGATGAATAGATGACTTACCCTCATCAACTTCTGGGGAGAGTTTCTTTTAACAAAACGAAGAAGTGTGAAACGACTACTTTCTCCAAAGTTCCTACGGACTTTTGTCCCAAATTGGACGTATATATGTTCAGTCTTGTCATACGCAGCTCACATTCCAGGAATATCACCAAAATGAGCATCTGACGGGTACCATCCTAGAGTAGCTATTTCGCAAGTTTTTACCGATAATCAAAAAACTGACCAGACGGCTTTTGCTGCAGAATATAGCGACTTCTGTTAGATCCGCGTAACCTTTCCCGATAAGAAACTTTTCTTCGTATAGTGATGTCCCTGTTTAGGTGAATTATAATGTTAGTGTTAAATGTTGCTTCAGAAGAACTTTTTGCCTGAAGTATTTTTATCTTTGCAGGTGATTCAAAGTAATTGTAATAATTAGTTTCCCCTCAAATTACTCCATTCATTTGCTCTATTATTTGTAAAATAATTGCAACCCACAAAAGTTAAATTGTCCTATAAACCAAACCGTTTGGTTATTTTAGGTCTATCGTCCATATGCAGAACGCTTTCATCTGAAATCTGAAATATCTCCACGAAAGGCAGAGAAGCGGACGGTTCTCTGTCATAGTAGAGTAAGGATCGCGTAGGCGGTCCTCTGTGGAGAAGAGATGGAATTATATGTTGTAGAAAGAAGTCATACCTAAGAAACTAACATATTAATTTTATTTTTCTCATTTTTATTTTTTCAGGCTTATATTCGCCTTTACTTCTCACAAAATAATGAGATATATTTTTCTCTGTTAGTAGCTACCTTTGGTCGTTTCCGACCGCATTACATTTTTCGTTGTCTCCAGCTGGATCGTACTTTGTCTCTACCGGTCCAAGATTTCACGTCGAGAGAAAACTGCCCATAACCGTACAGTTTGATCTTGCTGTTCGTCTCCTTAATATTGTTAAACACATTTTTTCCCTATAATTCTCCTCGTGAAGTGGTTGAACCGTTGTGCTTTACTATTGCTGGTACCTTCAGTTTTTATTTCAAGTCGACCTTTGAATTTCAATTTTTTATTACCGCTACATTTGTTTGTTCAATATGTTTCACAATATTGAAGATCAACAAGTTCTCATATCCATTAACATAAGCGAGTTAGAGCTAATGTATAACGGTCATTTTTGTCTTGTTTCATCCGTAAAAGTTCCTCTGAAAATGTAGAACACTTATTTTAACACCCTTCATTTGAAACCGATGTGGAGGCAGAGGACATTCAAGGATTAATCATTTATTAATTTATTTAATAACTTCATAGTGATAATTTGGATCAAATTTATTTTTTTTATTTACAAATTTTGTACTCAGTGCATTTAATTTTTATAATAGCGGTAAAATTGCAGCCTTGCGCATTCTACGACATCTGTTCAAAATCAATGAATAAGAGATAGGCCAATACGTTTATTTACTATCTTTTAACAAGCAACAGTGGAACTGCTTTCCTTAATACTGTTTTAAACCATGGCACAATTCATCGATCAATTTTAATCTTTGTAACACGTGTTGATTAGGTTGCTTTATTGACTACTGTGTGTTTGTTACAAATTTTACAATTGATTTTATACTCATACTCACGATAGGCCAGAAACTTAAGGTAACTCAGAACCGCGTGACAATGCAATATTTACTCGCATTCGTTTTTGCTACGGAGCGAGTTGGTGCAGTGGTAACACACTGGACTCATATTCGGCTGCACGGCGCATCGAACTGGCCTTCGGCCATTTGGGATGGAGTTTTCCACGATTTTTCTAATTCAGTCTAGGCAAATGCCTGAATGGTCCCCGCGGCAGGGCACGGCCGTATTCCTTCCACATCATTATCATAACAATCCGAAGTTCTGCTCCGCTCTAATGACGCCCTTGTCGCGGGGACGTTACATCGTAACCTTCTTTCTTTCGTGTCTCGTGTGCAATAGAGCTTACTTCGTTTATGTTTCCCTGTGTTGTTACAAATTTTGCAAAAATGTTTGTACAGCTTATGGGACCTAACTACAGGGTCATCAGTCCCTAAACTTACAAACTACTTATGAACTAGCTAATACTAAGGACAGCACAAATACCCATGCCCGAGGGGGGATTCGAACCCCCGACCGTAGTGGCCACATTTTGCAGTTCACTTCAAACCAACTTCCCTATGAACAAGAGGCCGTAAAGTTTCAACTTAACTTAGAACTGGATGACACTGCTTCATTAACGCCATTTCTTAATTGGTGTGTGGTGGAGGGCACTTTTTATACAACCGCTGTTTCAGCCTGTTTCTATTCCAGTAGTGAATGGTTCGCCGTTAAAACTATTTCTGGTAAGACTTAGTGTGAGTTCATATCCCCCTATCCTTTACTTTCGCGATCTTTCCGTGACTAATACGTAAGAGGGGTCAGGTGAAAAAGAATTAAAAGAAATGTATCGAATGTCTCTGTTGTATTCTAATGAAAACGTTTGAAATTGAATGAACAATTTCACACATACAAAATTTGAATAGTGTAAAATAATCATTCAAATGGAAAATGCATATAAACGTGGTTTTATAGACTAAGACGTATAAAGTAACTTTTGCCCGCTCGAAAATTGCTACCGTGTTAAAGATAGTTCCAAAAAGTTTCGAATTTTTAATAGCTATGTCAGGCATCATAGTAACACTGGAACATAAAGTGCTCTTTCTTCATGAGTAATGCTAGCAGTAGCGTTTAGTTGCCACCGACTTGAAGGGTAATTTATTTCATTACCTTTCTGAAGTCGATAAGAGGTATGACGCGGTGGCGGCAGCTACGGTCGTTTTGGTATATGCGGCACAACGAGCGAGCGAAGGCGCGCGCGTCCGGAAACGGAGAAGGCGGAGCGCGCCTGCTGGAGGGAAAGGATAGTTGTTTTACTGAATAGACGAAGCCATCAAAGGGAATCTAACAGATGTTCGGTAAACCTCCCCGAACTTTCGCGTTTTGACTGTAACATAAGAAATAAATGAAATTCACGAATTACATTAACATTGCAATGGTCAGTAAATTAATGTCGTCCGCTATCTGCAACGATACCGATCGAATGATAATCTATCGACGTGAGATACCTGACTCCTAAAAGTCGCCATTACGTTTGTACTCTGAAACCTATCACCGCGCTGTAATGAGCAAATTGCAATTAAAACTATATCTGCAACGCATCCGGCCATGAGACTACGTAACATTTTATGAAATCAACGAGGCAGGCAACAAACACAGGTCCGGAATCTATTGAACACGTCATCAAGGAACGTGCTCAAAATTAGTGTTGCATTCAAATGGAACGCTATTTAACGTAACAAGATGTTCTACCAATAAGAAGGTCACTTGTAATTTCCATATTGACCTGCGGACATATAATTTTATCAGGAAGCAAACTGGAAGGCAACTGGAAAAAATTTGAGTATTTAGGAAGACTTTTCTTCGACAAATTGTGAGTATTTGTGTTAGTTAATAGAGTAAAGAAAACATAACGATAAGGTCTACCTAGGAATAAAACATAAACCGAGAAACAAAACTGGTAATACGCTCAATGAGGTATTCATTGATTTTTTTTTTTCTCTCTTTAAAATAGCTGGCCACGTGGCATATATGCAATTTGGAGAGCACAGTATCTCGAGCCTGAGTGGAATTATGGATCCTAACATGCAGGACGCCAGCTACAAAAACTCGTTCATCAGGCCACCAATGTAATCAACATTTTTCCTACGTCGTAGTAGGGCCTATTGTTTCGCAACTTCGGCATCATCTGCATCATGTAGATGTGAGTCTGATACGCATCAGCTGTTTTTTTTTATTAAGAACGTTGCTTCACAGGTCCACGATCGTTTGCACATTTTTAAAGACCCATCTTCAGGTGTTAATTTTTTTCATATGAAAATTCATTATAGTGACCCAAGGTTTTAATTGCTTTCATCTGTCATGGGAACAAAATTTCATTAATTAGGCCTGGATATATGGAACCAGTCAAACAAAAATTATCACTGTCATTCAGAATAAAAACCAAGGACGTTAAAATGTGGAACAAATAGTCGCGTAATTTTGATTACTGTATTTTCCATGAAACCAGTAGATCGCCGACGAAGTGAAGGAGTACAAACCAAAGAAGACTGTCCAAAGAATCGAAGAAACCGATAGAAGATGGATTTGTATTCTGTTAATCTTTGCATCAAGTATTACAACAAGGTAAAAAAAACTTATGAATATGCACAACCACCTACATACTCTGTTATGTTTCAGCTTCACGAGGACTAAATTCACAACATGCTTGTGTAAACATGATTTGATTATAATACTCAACTGCATCGATGCTTTTGGTATATTTCTATAATAGCTGGTCATTTAGGTAATATTCCTTGAATATGAGACGCGTATGACAAGACTCAACGTAGTTACAGTCCATCTTTGGACAACAGTGCCTAGTATCATTGCAGAATATGATCGTTTGCATTACGTTTTAGTTTTGTTACATGAAGCTCTCACTGAAAGTTGGTGAGGGCAAGTTATCAATTCATCAGTATTTCTCAATCCTGTTGTCTGGTTGCTTTCGGAATGAAGCCTTTCCTTATGATGCCATTTGATAGCACGGCATGGCTAAAAGCCAGTTGAGGCAAGATACTTGTAGGATTGAGGATATTGTTAGCTGCCGCTTTCTAGATGCGAACTGTTTGGTACCTTACTGTTTAGTGACAGATGGGGCAACGTTCATTTCCAGTAACTTTTCATGGGAAAAAATTAAAAAACTATGTAATTGTACAGTCTTTTTTTTTTTTTGGAGGGGGTGGGGGGGGGGAATGAAACTGTAATCTTGATGGATGTTTACGTATCTCAGTCTTTCAAAAATGTTCAAATGTTTGTATAGTCTATGGGACTTAACTACGGGGTCATCAGTCCCTAAACTTACAAACAACTTATGAACTACTTACGAACTAGGACGGCACAAATATCCATGCCCGAGGGGGGATTCGAACCCCCGACCGTAGTGGCAGTGCAGACCGGTCTTTGACCTACCACACGTTGCAAGCACAATATAATTTTTAACTTCTCTAGTCATTTGCTGAAAATATATCATAATGCTGTAAAGCTTCAAAAAATTTAATGGCTGGTTTCGGCCTCATTGGACGAATTAAATATATGCATCCTAAATGTGAAGATGGAATCTATCAGGAGGTAACCCCGCATATTAACCGAAATGCGCGACTCCCCTCTAGAAGCCTACATGAGACGAGCGCGATTTAGCGTCGATTATCGCTACACAGGTCTTCCTAGTACAGCTAAGAACTGGCAACATCGTTGCTGATATTTGGCAACACTGTGACAGTGCAGTTATTTCCGCAAGTGGTACTGAATTGTCTTGCTAAGTTCACTTGACATTTCTCTTCTACTTTCATGACTCATGCTGTATAATGCCCACGCGATATGAGAGAACGAAATTTAACTTTTGCACTCAAGGAATGCAGTTATTCGTGTAGGTGACTTTCAGGTTATCTTTCGCGATGCGTAAGAGGCTCAGCATTGGATATATGCGAGACCGAGGCGACACTGCCACAGGGTGTGGTTGGCTGTGCGGTTCTGCTTGCGTCTTGTGATGCAACTCTGGGGTGAGTCGACAGTTCTAATCCTGGTCGGAGATAGTGCATTTGGGGATGGAATTTCATGGTACTTCGCTTAGTGTGCCATTGGATTAAATCAACGGCTATGACAATATTTTGCCTCTCTAATGTATTATGTATTAGTGTAATAATACGCTCATCATTCAAAATGGGTTGTCTGCTCCGTTCATATCGTGTCTGAAATACACATGGCAACCTTTTTTGTGGGTCACCATTCAGCAACACTACAGCATTTTACACATCCCGGGCGACGAGCGGCAGCAGGCGCTGTGGGCAGAGGGCGAGGCAGCGCAGCGCCGCACCGCTGCTGCCGGCGAGTGGGCCGCGGAGAGCTCTGCCAAGTGCTGCGGCCAGAGCAAGCGATGTTATTGGGCCGAAATGTTATTAACAGTGTATCAAAATGAAATAAGTTACGCATATGCTCCCCTTACACATGTGGCATCAGCATGCACGAGGGGCGTGAATTAAAAATTTTTGTCAACAGTCTGGTTCGATCGCAAAGACTCGCACGGAAGTCACGCACTTTACCGCAAGACCACGGATGTAGCTGACCTAGTTATCTTCTCACTGCATATAAGAATTATTGTATGAACTCCTGCAGTCTACAGTGTTGCCAGATTGTGCAGATAGCTGGACTTAGAGCGAATCAGCGCGGCCACGTTTATTTTCCCATGTCGCGATCGGCTCGGACTTAGGCTCAGCGACGGCCGGCCGGCGGCCTGGTTTTTTGTCAAAGAGTGTACCTTCTAATTTGCATCACAGTTCGACACGTAGTTTATGAGACACGAGAACTGAGGCAGTCACGTCCATGGAAAACCGCCACATCACGCACCAAGTTTTAATCTATAACTTCTTTACTACTAATTACATTCGCAACCGATTTTACAGACATACAGCACTTATACAAATGAATATATACCTGAAAAACTATACCATTGTACAACATATAAATCAGTAAATATGAGATCATATATACTGCGATGGGTAAAAACGTTCCACATCAGGCATCAAATTTTATAACATTTCTTATTTACTGCTAAGACACACTTGTATTCCAGTGAGTTTAAGAAAATTCCTGGAAGATGAGAGTGCTGTTCAATACCTGTAACAACTTTGAATAGTGAAGCGCACACCGCTGTAGGAAGAAGCAATACATATCTATAGAGCTACAAGGAAAGGAAGAGAATGAAACAGAGTACATCCAACGAATACCCATTACTTCCGACAGATCTGGCCTTTACCTTTAAGAGACTGCGGTTTGCTTTGGGACTAGCATTTTCTATTATAAATAATAAATCACAGGGCAATCTACTCAATACTGTGGAATGTATTTCAAATCTCCATGTTTCTCACACGGACAGCTTTATATCGCTTGCTCTGGCATGGTCTCTCCACAGAAAATATTCAATGTACCTTCTATATGATCTCATATTTATTGAATTATATGTTGTATAATGGTATAGTTTTTGGAGTATATATTCATTTGTATAAGTGCTGTATGTCTGAAAAATCTGTTGCGCATGTAATTAGTAGTAAAGAAGTTATAGATTAAAACTTGGTGCGTGATGAGGCGGTTTTCCATGAAGGCGACTGTTTATGTGCTCGTATCTCATGAACTACGTGTCGTACTGTGAGGCAATATAGAAGGTACATTGAACTATATGTGTGTACACTATTTGTAAAATTTCTTGCAGGTACAATATGTAGCATCGAAATTATAAAATTCAACATTGTACCGAATACCGTAGTTTTACTCCGTGAAGAGCGAAAACGTAGTAAGCGATAAACATTCTTCCTTTCATCATTTTGCTATGGTTATCATCGAGAAAAAGTTTCCCAAAGGTTTGAAATTATGTTTAAAGTTTATTGCTATCCGCCAAGTGCTCTCGTTCTCAAACAGTGGACTGATAAAGTCACAGTATCACGTGCCGCAAGAGGGGAAAGATTTTATTGTTTATGACGTCATATCTCTTAAATTATCGGTCCTATCGCAAAATCGTTTCTCCGCTGACGTCTACAGCCTATAACCTACCTTCCTGCCAAATGTCAGCTTCATAGGTGAACTAGTTTTTGAGATTTTGTGTTCAGTCAGTGAGAGAGTGAGTGTATGAATGAGTTTCCTATCGTGTTTATATAAATAGAGATACAAGTAAGTTGAATACGATACAGAAATGCAATGAAGATGAAATTACAAGGTGCGTCTGAAAAGTTCGGTGAATTGGTCCCATATTTTACAAACGGCGCTAGCGAGGATGAAGTGCCCGCGCATTCACATTGAAGGACATGTCAACAAGCGCCTCGTATCGTACAAAGCACTGTAGTGAAGCGGTAGTACACGCTACAACCCAGACTGGACAAGTCAGAAAAGTATTGGTTATAGTAAAGAACGGAATGAATATTAGCTTTTAACACCCCGTCGACAACGTGGTCATTGGAGGCGGAGCTTACGCTCGGATTTTTTGGGTAAGGATGGGAAAGGATATCGTAATTTGAAGTTTTTGTGTATACTATGCTTATAGGTGTGGTGTAGTACAACAAATCTCTAAGAGTAATCCACGAACTTTCATGGGCATTCATAGGTTAACTGAGAGTACCTTGGGCAACATATAGGCTTCATTTCATCATAATCGGATCAGGGGAAAGAAAGATATCGTAATTTGTAGTTTCTGGTGTATGCTAAGCTTGAATTGCATCGTAGTATAGCAAAGATCCGATAGAGGCGCTGTTACTTACATAGTATACAAAATAACTAATATATGACGATGCTCATAACAAAGGAGTGATACATTGAAAAAAGGGCTACACTTTACTATTTTCCTTACGGCAGTGGTGTAGTGTATTGACGTTGGTAACGGCCGTTAAATCCTTCTTGAAAAATGAGTCACGTAGATTGTTGGGAATAATTCTTTATGTTCACGATGAAATAAATAATTTATGCTGTTCTGGCCAGTAAATTAATCATCCTCCTAAACCGAATAGTTCGTCGTCAACGATAGCAAACTAAACCGCTGCCACTGCAAGTAAAATTTAATCCACGTAGGACACCAAAATTTTTTTTTCTTCCTAGCTGTATCCCATATGCTTCGCAATGTCATGGAAAGAAAAGAAGTGCATCTTTTGATGGGTATAACCACTAAATTGTATATACAGTATATGGAGTGATCATTGCGTTCTGTGCATATTCTCAAAATTAAGCTGGAATTAATACGTGATATTGAAACAAATCCACTCTTTCCACACATTTACCTGCTATTATTGTAGGTTTGTACCGCATTGCCTGAAAAGAAGACCCACCTCCTTTTCGCAGAGGAACTGCATAACATGAAATAATATCTAAATAAATGTGTCGCAACAAGAAAGTCCAAAGAAAGTTGAGGAAGTGTCGCTAAGAGAGACCAAACAAAAAGGGACCAACATGAAGTCAGCGATTAGTAGATTTTTCCCAGTATCATAGGAAATTTCCACCTTAATGTTGAGAACACAAAATCTTTTCTGCGCAGCTGAATGCCCACTCCAGAGATATTTCTGCTCTCTGCCTGCCACTAGAGAAAATATACACACGCGAGAGACAAACTCATTAGAAACGTCTCTGCTTTCATAATTGTTCGGTAGAATATTGTAATTAAAATTTTAATTACTTTTCGTGGGGACTACATTAAGAGACACTAATTTAATCACAAAGTAAACGAAATAGGTGAAAGATTATGTAAGCCATTACAATAAACGCCCTGTCAAAACTACAACAAATGAATAAAAAAGAAAACAAGGTAACAAACACTGTGTAGCAATGTGAACGAATTGTATCTGAGTAATTACCATATAAATCTCATTATTGACTCCTTCATTACCCACATTCAGTGCACCCACTACTAATTAATATGGTTTCTGTTGTGGGTGGACGATGAAAATGGATAAAACCCTAAATTACTCAGCTTAGGACAAATAAGCAATTTAGGTTTAATTATCCACAAATATCTTTCCTTGAAGAAGGCGGTACGTTGCAATGGGTGGCTAATATTCTAGGGAAACGGGAATTGTTACCCTTGTGTTCAAGAGGAGCGTAACTCGACGTTAATTTATATTTATAAAATGTCGCTCATCAAGAAATGAAGAATAAGTTGCCAAAATTTCTACTTTACAGCTGTCTCTAAATGTGCATAAATTTAACAAAATGACATTAAAATAGTGTATATATCTAGTTATTATATTAGTTGTGTGCATCTTGAGTACGCCATATCCTATATTTGTAGTTAATACGAGAGCGTAATGAGTGGAATGTCCACGTAAAATTAGTACTGAGAAAGGTGATAATAAACGTAGATTTGTTCAAAATATTTGGGGACAAACATCTTGCTTGTAAAATCTCACATAATAAACTGTTACGACCAGTTCTGTAGTACTGTTGAAGTCTTTATAGTCCTTATTAAGTAGGCATAACAGATATGCAAACATCTGAACTTCTTTTTTGTGCCGTGTACTAGAAATGCTCTGCGACGTTGAAGGAGAGTCGTTAAAATGACGACAATGTTTTCGTAATTCCTAGTTGGGATAAATACGAAAATACAGGTTTAAATACAACTGTGCAATCATATTACGGCATTTAATGTTCGAATAGATCTCATTAGTTTAGCTAAACAATAGTTGCCCTCATTACAAAGAACAGTAGTTCATAATCTGAGGCGATGAGAGATGAACAAGTAAGTGTTATACAGCAACATTTCAGCTGCCCACTACTGCTCGTGACACAAGAGAAAGTATCAAATAAAAAATAAAAGTTCAGACATATTTAGTCTCTATATATACTAAAAATATTAAACTCAAGGAGAGGCATTCAATTACAATTTATGCCACAGCTGGGATTCGAACGCAGCAGATGCTGCTTACTAGGCGAGCACTATAACCACTAAGCTATCGCGACCTAATAGGTACAGCATTTGCACAGATTGTCTTAAGGCATATCTGCCCCCACAAAATAAATTTCAGGTCTGCCTCATTTTGCCTATATAAATACGAGGCTCTCCTTAAAATTTATTACTGAGCTGCTGTTCCGCTATTAGGAAGCCTCGGCAATGTTGATAAGTATTTTAAAGGGTGAATCACCTAACACTTGCACCGAAAATATTGCGGAAACGGAAAGTGCGATTGATGTGCGGTTTTCACAAAATGTATTGGTAGTCAGGATCTCGTATTTTTAGCAAACAAACAGATTGTAATATTCCATTAAATTTCGGGCGTGCAGCCGTCAAAATTCCACGTCTTCCACTAATATTTCGGCCGCATCTTCAGAGTGAGTCCAAGACTGCCGAGACTCACTCTGAAGATGGACGGACGATACGCAGCCGAAGTAGTAGTGGAAGACGTGGAATTTGCACGGCTGCACGCTAGAATTTTATTTGATTACTCCTTACGCCGTGAAAAGTTGAAAATGCACAGATTGTAATATTAGTTAGAAAGTGTATTATATTCAAACATACAGTTTTTTAAATGGAACAATGTTTGTTTCTATCATGCACTAGAATTTTTGAAACCAGCTGTGTAGAAAGAATTTTGAATGACATTTTTATCACGTTTACTTTGGCAGCTACAACCGTTCAAAGTTTCTGGGGCGGAGGCTGCTATAGCGTAACTGACTGGCCGAGTGGCTAGCCCCTGGGGCACTGCCCACTGTCCCATGACCACCAGCCAGTCAGCTACTCTGTCGTAGCCTCCACCCCCAAAACTTTGAATGGTTGTACCTGCAACACTAAAAGTGATAAAAATGTCATTTAAAATACTTTGTACACAGCTGGAGTCAAAAATTCCAGTGCATTACAGAAACAACCATTGTTCCATTAAAAACTGTAGGTTTACATGAAAAATACATTTTCTAGGTATTTTTACAATCTGATTATTGGCTAGAAATACGAGTCCTTGACTACAAATCCATTCTGTGAAAATCGCACCTCAATCGCACTTTCCGTTTCCGCAACATTTGCGGTGCAAGTGTTGGTGATTTACCCTGTGTAGGGGAATATGGGGCAGAATTGAAATTTGTGTTGTTGAGGGACACGTCCCTTAAGAATAAACGAAAAAAAAACAACGAAAAATATATCTATTCAATAAAGCAGATAAAAATTCGCTTCACGCTTTCCTGAGTGATAGTCTCCAGTCCTTCAAAACTAAAAATGCGAGTGTAGATCAGTTGTGGCTTACATTCAAAGACATAATATCAGTAGCAATCGAGAGATTTATACCAAATAAATTAATAAAAGAGGGGGCTGACCCCCCGTGGTACACAAAACAGGTCAGATCACTGTTGCAGAAACAAAGAAAAACGCATGCAAAATTTAAAAAGACACAGAATCTGCAAGACTGGCAATCTTTTACTGAAACTCGCAACCTAGCGCGGACTTCAATGCGAGAATCTTATAGTTGTTTCCACAACGAAATCATGTCTCGTAATCTTGCAGAAAATCCAAAGAAATTCTGGTCATATGTGAAGTACACTAGCGGCAAAACACAAACAATACCTTCACTACGCGATAGCAATGGTAATACTACCGACGACAGTACTGCTAAGGCAGAATTACTAAACACAGCTTTCCGAAATTCTTTCACCAAAGAAGACGAAGTGAACACTCCAGTATTCAATCCAAGAACAGCTGCCAGCATGCGAAACTTAGAAGTAGATGTTCCTGGAGTAGTAAAACAACTTAAGTCACTAAACAAAAATAAATCTTCCGGGCCAGATTGTATACCAACTAGATTCCTCTCAGAGTATGCTGATGAAATAGCTCCGTACTTAGCTATAATTTACAACCGATCTCTCAGCGAAAGATCCGTACCCAAAGACTGGAAAGTTGCTCAAATTGCTCCAATATTCAAGAAAGGCAATAGGAGTGATCCCCAAAATTACAGGCCTATCTCATTGATGTCGATTTGCAGTAGGATTTTGGAACATATACTTTGTTCGAATATTATGTACTACCTCGAAGAGAACGACCTATTAACCAATAGTCAGCACGGATTCAGAAAGTATCGCTCTTGCGAAACACAGCTTGCCCTTTATTCACATGAAGTGTTAAGTGCCATCGACAAGGGATCTCAAATCGATTCCATATTTCTGGATTTCCGGAAGGCTTTTGATACTGTACCCCACAAGCGGCTTCTAATGAAATTGTGCGCTTATGGAATATCTCCCCAATTGTGCGATTGGATTCACGATTTCCTATCAGAAAGGACACAGTTCGTTGTAATATACGGTAAGTCATCGAGTAAAACAGAAGTGATATCTGGCGTTCCACAGGGAAGCGTTATTGGTCCCCTACTCTTCCTCGTGTTTATAAACGATTTAGGAGATAATCTGAATAGCTCCCTTAGACTGTTCGCGGATGATGCTGTCGTTTATCGGTTAGTGAAGTCAACAGAGGATCAAAAGCAACTGCAAAGCGATTTAGACAAAATTTCTACTTGGCGCGAAAATTGGCAATTGACACTAAATAAAGAAAAGTGTGAAGTAATACACATGACCACTAAAAGAAATCCGCTGAACTTCAATTACGCGATAAATCAGTCAAACCTTAAGGTCGTAAATTCTACCAAATACCTAGGAGTTACAATAACGAACAACTTTGACAGGAGAGAACACATAGAAAATATTGTGGGGAAGGCGAACCAAAGGTTACGTTTCATTGGCAGAACGCTTAGACGATGCACCAGCTCCACCAAAGAGACTGCCTACATCACACTTGTGCGTCCTCTCTTGGAGTACTGTTGCCCCTTGTGGGACCCTCACCAGGTGGGACTGACGGAAGATATTGAGAAGGTTCAGAGAAGGGCAGCTCGTTTTGTTTTATCACGTTACGGGGGGGGGGAGGGGGGGGAAAGCGTCACGGAAATGTTGCACGAATTGGGGTGGAAATCATTAAAAGAAAGACGTTATTCATTGCGGCGTGATCTGTTTGCGAAGTTTCAATCACCGACTTTTAGTTCTGAATGTGAAAATTTTTTGCTTGCACCCACCTACTTAGGGAGACATGACCATCCCAATAAAATAAGAGAAATCAGATCGAAAACGGAACGATTTAGGTGTTCTTTCTTCCCGTGCGCTATTAGAGAATGGAACGGTAGAGAAAAGTTATGAAGGTGGTTAATGAACCCTCTGCCAGGCACTTAAATGTGATTTGCAGAGTATCGATGTAGATGTAGACAGTCCCTGCAGTTGGAATATTCATTATGTCATAGCAGCTTAGTGTTTATCGTGCTTGCATAGTAAACAGGAGGTCCCGGGTTCGAATAACGGCCGCGACACAAACTTTAATTTCTCTCCTCCAGTTTAATACCTTTGATAACAGAAAGTGATTAAAGAGCCTTAGCTGTGCCAGATGCGATCGCAAAACCATGACATGCTAAGCAGAAACCCTTTCACAGTTGGTAACAGCTGATGATAAGGGTCGATTCTGGCTCAGACCCCACGAATAATGAACCAAGTTATCAAGGCAATTGCAGCTCCACAACACTGCGGGCTGTTTCTACATATAATGGACTATGCCTTCTTGTCCTACTGATTCGATCAGTCACTGCAAAAGATCAAGTTTCTTCTAAGTGGATACCATTCGTAGACTTCACTTTTCCAAACAACGATGGAATACATTTGGATGACGATTTGTTATGCGAGAGGATGCCGCGCGGTCTGAGGAACCATGACATGGACTGCTCGGCCGCTCCTGCCGATGATTCTCCTTCGGGAAATTGTGTGTGTTGCCTTTAGCATAGGTTAATTCAAGTATTGTGTAGAGGTGGATGAGCTCATCAGTTTTGTCCCTCGGTAGAAAAATAACAATAATTTAAAGAATGGGATCGCCGTGCCTCTGTTGCTGGCGATTTGTTTGGAAGGAAATCCAGGATAACTACCAGCAAATTTTTGACCATACACATCTCTCACGTGAATCCCATCGAATTATATGTCAGATATTGAGAGGTCAGTTTGTGCAAAAACTCCTGTGCATTAAGTTCGCAATATTATGGCTAGCTATAGGTGCAGCATGGCTTAATATTTCTGCAGGCGACACTCAACGACTTCTGGAGACGACTCCAAGTGATGATGTTACAGTCTGCCAGGCAAAAGAAGGTCTGAAAAGTAATCTGGAGGCATCCCATCCACCTCCGCCACACAGTAACACGTTGACTGCCGCGATGACGTCAGAGGCGCGCCAGAGTCGCCTGCTGTGGCCGCCGGCGGCCACATGGCAACCGACGTGTAAATCACGAAAACGAATTAATATGGTAGTAAGAAATACTTCTCATCTATTTTGAAAGTTGAGAGTCTACAGCATTTTGGGAAGTTTGTTTATAACGAACTGTGAAATTTGTACCAAACACATCTTCAAGAAATTGACCTAATAAATCGTGTAAGGAGTAATTGTTTATTCTGATATACATACATTTACAGTCCATCATATATTCAACTTTTCAAATCAGCCAGACTAGATATGTGTGCTATGGATACGAAAGTTCATAGTGCAGTAAGTAAATACATTCTTTTTGAAAATACTTTAATTTTGAAATATACGTTTTTTTCACATCTCCTTGATATTTTTATTCTTCTCTAAAAAAGTTGTCCTTCCTAGTCATGGTCTTTGTATTAACAAAAGCCAGGACCAATATATAGCGGCAACCTACAATGACTTGTATAGTATTGAATACAAAATTGAAATCAGATGTTTGAGTGGAAACATTCACAAATCGGCCGTCACGGTTGGAGATATAATTCAGTCCGTTATAATACACTGACAATGAAGCCTTCTGAACACTAATGCACGGAACCGTAAGATACCATGCTTGGAATTACACTAATTCGTAAAAAATATTTTCATTCTCCTGTGCCTTTGAAAAAAATTGCATTCTACCGAAAAAGACCTTTTAATAGAGATAAACAGTGTAACAAGACATTAATATTATGGGATCCACGATTAAAATAATTATAACAGTGTATAAAGTACACATACTAAACACCTGTAAATGCTCATAATAGTTCTCCAAACTGCAGATATAGGTTTTCTACGAAGTGGTTAACAGTAAATGGAAGAGACAATGTACACACCATTCTAAATCCACGTTTTTACATTCAATATCACTTTCGCATTCAAGCAGTCCAGTATCAAAAGACACGTTAATTGCAGTTTCAAACGACGATGTGGGTATGTCAATATCATAACGTGACACTTTCAATCATATTCTAACACTAGCTGCTCCCCGCGGTGTTACTCGCGGTTCAATAGTCAGACATTAAAGTTCCAAGAAAGGGCATAAAAAACTACATGGCTGTTTGCGACATTGTTAGCACGGAATATATAATTGTCTTGGAACGGATGGAGACCCAAAAATCTATTGCAATACGTCCCTGTAAACGACGTTTCGAGACTTCTTGCTCTCCGAGTATACGTAGAGATTTCTAGCTCTCGATACATGGGAGCAGCCTACGTAGAGCTGTCCATGCGAGAAACATGGGATGGCCAGATGAATACCTGCCACTTTTAATATTTGTCCTAGACTCTTGTTTATAGTAATCGAGAAGGCCATTTTCAGTGGGAACTGTAACCGTTTAAACTGGAATGGCAAGTTTGTTGGGATGATGGGAATTCGTGGTATTAAAACAGTCTCTCCCTTGGCTCCACCGGTGATGATGATGGCCTGCACGATATGCCTTCTCAGGTCCGTGATGCGTAACCTGGTGCCATTGCATAATCGTGGTGCATCCAAGTTACGCAACAATAAAACAGGCACACCACCTTCAGCTCCAACTTGTGGGATGGCACCCCTGACAGCTCTAAAGGAGAAAAGTAACGAAATAAAAAAGAATTCTAACGGAGAAACGAACTGTTGAGATCCTACAAATGCAAAGTGAACCAACAAAAGAAACAACATATGTAACGAATAAAGAAACTATCCTGATCCTATAAATACGAACTAAACGAATGAAAGAAACAATAAATATAACAGGGAAACAAACCATCGAAGTCTTACAAACCAACGAAATCACCAGAGAAAGAATGAATCAGTGAAATATAACCAGCAAAGTCACCAGCACTAAAAGCAAACGTTCGAATGCTATGTTGTTGTTGTTGTAGTCTTCAGTCCGGAGACTGGTTTGATGCAGCTCTCCACAATATCCTATCCTGAGCAAGCCTCTTCATCTCCACATAAGAACGGCAACCTACATCTGTCTGAATCTGCTTACTGTATCCATCTCTTGGTCTTCCTCTGCGGTTTTTACCCCACACACTTCCCTCCAACGCTAAATTCACAATTCCTTGATGTCTAAGAATGTGTCCTACCAATCTATCCTTTCTTTTAGTCAAGGTATGCCAGAAATTTCTTTTCTCCCCAGTTCTGTTCAGTACCTCCTCATTAGTTACGCGATCCACCCACCAAATCTTCAGCAATCTTCTGTAGCACCATATTTCAAAAGCCTCAATCCTCTTCCTGTCCGCACTGTTTATCGTCCATGTCTCACTCCCATACAAGGCAACACTCCATACAAATGCCTTCAGAAAGGACTTCCTTAGACTTAAATCAATATTCGAGGTTAACAAATTTCTCCTTTTCAAGAACGCTTTTCTACCCATTGCTATTCTGCATTTTATATCCTCTGTACTGTGACCATCATTTGTTATTTTACTGCCCAAGTAACAAAACTCATCTACCTCCTTTATTGCTTCGTTACCCTAATTAATTCCTTCAGCATAACGTGATTTTCTGACACTGCACTCCAGTACCTTAGTTTTGCTCTTGTTAATCTTCGTCTTATAATCACGTTTCAGCACACTGTCCATACCGTTTAACTGCTCTTCCAGGTCTTTTGTTGTCTCTGACAAAATTACTATGTCGTCGGCAAAAGTTTTTAATTCTTCACCCTGAACTGGAATTCCTTCTCCAAATTTCTCGGTGCTTTCCTTTGTAACTTGCTCAATGTACAAATTGAATAACATTGGAGAAAGGCTACAACCCTGTCTTACTCCCTTTCTAACCACTGCATCCCTTTTCTGCCCTTCAACTCTGACAACCGCTATCTGGTTATTGTACAAGTTGTAAATAACCTTACGCTCCCTATATTTTACTCCTGCTTGCTTCAGAACTTGAAAGAGTTTATTCCAATAAACATTGTCAAAAGCCTTCTCCAAATCTACTAAAGCTAAAAAATGTAGGTTTGCCTTTTCTTAATCTATCTTCTAGGATAAGCCGTAAAGTGAGTATTGACTCCGGTGTTCCTACATTTCTCCTGAACCCAAACTGATCTTCCCCGAGGTCGGCTTCTACCAGCTTTTCCATCCTTTTGTATATAATTCGTGTTAATATTTAGCAAACGTGACTTATTAAACTGATGGTTGTGTAGTTTTCACACCTGTCTGCACCTGCTTTCTTTGGAATGGGGATTATAACATTTTTCTTAAAGTCTGAGGATACTTCACCTGTCTCATACATCTTACACACCAGGTGAAACAATTTTGTCATGGCTGGATTTCCCAGAGACTTCAGTAGGTCTGACTGAATATCATCTACTCCAGGGGCCTTGTTTCGACTTAGGTCTTTCAGGGCTCTGTCAAATTCTTCTCTCAGTACAGTATCTCCTATTTCATCTTGATCTACATCCTCTTCCCGTCCTACAATATTGTCTCGAAGTTCATTTCCTTTGTAGAGCCCCTCCACCTTTCAGCTTTCCCTTCTTTGCTGAGAACTGGTTTTCCATCAGTGTCCTTGATATTCATAGAGCTGTGCAGTGCTGGTCATAGTAGTTTACCCGCATTCCTATTTTCTTATTCATTATCAATCCTACACCTGTGATACCCCCAATTGATTTTGTATTTATAATCCTATACTCACCTGACCAGAAATCCTGTTCATCCTGCCACCGAACTTCACTAATCCCCACTATATCTAACTTCAACCTATCCAGTTTCCTTTTTAAATTTTCTAATTTTCCTACTCAATTAAGGGATCTAACATTGCACGCTCCGACACGTAGAATGCCAGTACTGCCTTTCCTGATGATCACATCCTCCTGAGTAGTCCCCGCCTGGAGATCCGAATGGGGGACTATTTTACATCCGGAATATTTTACCCGAGAGGATGCCATCATCATATGTTCATACAGTAGAGCTGCATGCCCTCGGGAAAAATAACGGCTGTAGTTTCCCCTTGCTTTCAACACCGTTCGCAGTAACTGTGTGGCAAAGCCACATTAGCTGATGTTACAAGGCCAGCTCAGTCAATCATCCAGACTGTTGCCCTTGTAACTATTGAAAAGGCTGCTGCCCCTCTACAGGAACCACACGTTTGTCTGGCCTCTCCACAGATACCCCTCCGCTGTGGTTGCACCTACGGTACGGCTATCTGTATCGTTGAGGCACCCCACCTCGGCAATGTCTGTGGTTCATGGGAGTGGTCGAATGCTATAAATAATCGAAATCACCAAAGAAACTATTATTCTTTGAAATCCAAAGAGAATACAATTTTAAAGAATTACGATAACATCACAATGTTCGAACATCTATAGTTGAAGGTGACAGTCCAATACAAGTAATCGAAAACCAAGGAGAAAACAATATTTAAGAACCTGGATAATATCACAATTGAATACGCATTATACGTCCTGAGAAATATTTCCATGAGTGTTATACTGCCTGCCATCTGTTGAGTACATTTGCTACTACTTTCGTTGCAGTTGGCCGGAACACACAAGGTTTCATATGTTAACTGCAGCTTACCGCCTGCCATCTGTTGAATGCATTTGCTACTATTTTCGTTGCAGTTTACGTACGCTATTTATATGTGGCAGTTAGCGCTTTGTACACAAAATAGGGCTTGGTATCTAGATCCCATTCTACACAAAACGTCAATGTTTTTTTCTTGCCATGGTACTTAGAGCATATTTTATTCAAAGTCTTCATTTGATATACATACTTCCTTCATTTGTTACCACAAATGAAAATGAATGTGGCATAAACGCAAACATTCAGATTTCCTGTGTATGTAATTATATGTCAGTTAAACCGTTTCCGTTTTGGCAGTATCCTAGAATCTTTTTGTATAGTTGAAAGTAAAAAAAAATAACAATAACATAGAAAAAAAATTCACTATTGCAGGACACGAACAATTGCCCAATATAACGAAAGGTTATGTCATGACACGGTAACCCTCGCGGCTAAACATGACGTACACTATATAGTACCTCTGCTGTTGTATTAGAAGCTTCTTACAACCGTTACGTATTTCTATGAATATATTTCAAATAAATAACTTTTAATAAACATTTTGAAAAGTAGCCTATGTTCTAATCCAAGACATAAGAAATCTCTATATGAAATTTCATCTAAATCAGTGCTGCAGTTTTAGCGTGATGCGGTAACAAACACAAAAACTTGCCCATTTATAATATGTATAGGATAATCGTCTAATTTAGTACAGATAAATTGAGTATAATCACAGAGTCAAGTCTGATAATGACTTAAATGACATGTATCTCTTCTGTAATATTATAATCACATCATCAAAATCCCGTGTGTGCACATTGTGGTATAATATAAGCAGTGTCGGGTGTCTAGGGTACCGCCATGTGTGTTATGTACCATTGTAATTACTTTTAGCAAAGAGGTTTTGGCACTGTTGATTGAAAACATAATGATACACTGACGTCATTAGTTAGGTATAATTTCCCACCTAGGATTCTGATATCTATTTACTATGCATTCTACCACAAGTTACTTTATAATAAAGAGAAGCAAAGTTTCGCCTGGAATTGATAAAAACGACTTTCTTTTAACTAATGACTTCTCCCCCATTCCTGGCAAAACTATCCTTTTATTTCCATCGTCTATAAGAAGAGCGATGTCGCTGGAACGTTAAACCCTAATCTTACTTTCTCTTTCTCCAGACGATCTAGGTCAGAAGTGTTCCTTTTTATTAAAAACCACAGTAACACAGAGGGCGAAAAAAATGCACATAATTAACATGACTCGTATGACTAGTTTCGTTCTGTTGTTTCATTCGACTGAAACAAAAAATTGAACGAATAAAGAATTGACTGATCAATCATAAGTTGTTAAGAAAACGGTCCGTTGTTCCAAGACTAGTAATGGCAGCTGTAGGGCGGTACACGAGAGGACTTCCCGCTTTAGGTGACTGCTGTGTGGCGCACCTCCTCATCTGTGCTGCTGGCCTGGTCACACTGCTCCGCTGGCCGAGAGGATTTTTTTGTTACTACGTAATCGCTGACAAAGGAAGTGACAATGTACAGAATTACAAAGAATATATACTTCACGAGTATTATAAGATTTACCAAAAAAGGGATAATAAAAGGAATTTTGGGAATATGTTACAAATTATGTTTGAAAAACAGGGAGTAGGATAACAATGTATTAAAAGAAGAATGAATCGCAGTCGCATGCTGAAGTAGGAGACTGCTTTTGAGGCTGAAGTACGGTGGGGACTTCGTGGGCCCCGTAGCCGCTACGGTAGCCGTGAAGGCCTCAACAGAACCCTGAAAAGGCATGCACTGCGTGACGAGGAGAGATGTACAGATAATAGAATTGTGTTCGCAGAAGTTAAATCAGTGATTCAGATTTCAAATTTGTCTCAAGAAGGATGTTTTTTTCTGTAATTTTTGTCATTAACGTTAATATTAATCCCAGGAGAAGGGACTTTCCTTTTACATTTTGTAGTCGTCAGCTAGTATTCCTCCTCAGGAAGAAGAAGTTTTTTTTTTTTCTTTTTTTTCCTACGTATTTGATTTTATACTCTCATATACCGTTCATAAAGAACAACAACACAGAAGAACCATTCATTTTATACTCTACAGTGGGCACAAGCCCACACAGAAGGTACCAATCAATGACAATGGCGGAGAAGCCAGGCCGAGAAGGCCACATTTGGCGATTGCAAGGACGGGTTGAAGGGGAGGAAGGAGACCCGGAAAAAATAATAATAATAAAAAAAAAGACTGAGGCGCTCCCGTCACGGTCTGCACGGCCACTACGGTCAGGGGTTCGATTACCCCCTCGGGCACGGATATTTGTGCCGTCCTTAGTCTTAGCTAGTTTATAAGTAGTTTGTAAGCTTAGGGACTGATGACCCCGTAGTTAAGTCCCGTAAGTTCTACAAACATTTGAACATTTTGAACACTGCTCCGCCAGTGCTGCTTACTGTTACACACCACAAAATCGATCGAGCTTACCGCCCGCCGTAAAACAACTCAGACGTTTTTGTAGGCGAAAACATTATCGAATCCATAATAAAAAGCGTTTTACACGTTAACTTCAATGAATTTGAAGGATTCAAACGTATTGTCCGTTTGACTTTCGTGCATGTCTAATTTACAAGGAGACAACGTGGGAATCGGATTTTAGAATTCCTCTATATTTGTGTTACGTGAAGTTCAGAGCCTAAATAACAATCAGCCGAGCCTAAATAATAACAATCATACAAAGCCATTCGACGCAACTCTTCAAAATTCTGGAGAAAATCGACTTTGCATGTACACGTAAGTATGAATAACGAAAAGCGTCGGAGTGTGTGGCGCTGTAGCTCAGGTCGTAGCGTTCTTGCCTTGCAACACTAGGGTCGATGGTTCGCATCCGGCCGTGATAGGGTTTTTTACCTTTTTCCCTGTGTTCGAATACTTACATATTTTAATATCTAATGATAATTTATACGAAATATGCAGGATTTTTTGTTTATTCGTAATTTTCTGTATTTTATAAAAGGGCGTTAATGATGATAGTTTCAATGAAAAAACATAGGTTTTTTACACTATTGGCTCCACTATTAGTCTTTGATTTTTCAATTTGTGAAGAGCTACGGCGCTATTTTTTGGAAAGTACTAAAGGCTTTCAAAGCAGCTAACCTACTCAACCATCGTTTTAGGTGACGACAAGGTGTTCCGCTCATCTACATACATATAAACAAAAACTGCCACAACACGTGGAAGTAGAGATCCCAAAATATTTTATGTAACTGAATTTGAAATGGAAAAAAAAAGTTATTTCACATCGATTCTATGGTTGTGAGCTCAGAACGGTGCCACCTTAGCTACACAGACAAATGTCACAACTGGTTCAGTAATGTCTACTTACGTGCACTTGCAAAATTTCAAATTCGATTTTATCGAGAATTTTTTAGAGTTGCGTCGAATGGTTTGGCTGATAGTTATTTGAGTTCTCAACTTCAAGTACCATAAATATCAAAAAATTCTAAAATCCGATAACCATGTCGGCTCCTTGTTAGACTTGTTGTGGTCTCACTTCAATCTTTTCATTTGCATATATCTTTCATTTTATTGAACTGCTCTTTCCCCTGGGGTTACATTTTAAAGCATATTTGCAACGCTGGTTTCTTTTATTCGTTGCAAATGTTCATTCCTGTATCCTTTATGTTCGTCTGCTCTGTGATTTACTGCGAAAAAGTATTCAGTAATTGTTCATCAGTATTAGGAATCCTGTCTTATCAGTATGTAATAGTATGCAGGAGTCTGATTTCCTTACAAAGGGGAGGGAATATTCACTATATGTGTCATATTTATAATAGTAATTGTAGCAATACTAGTAATAGTATTACCATTAATAGCAGTGATAACAGTAACAGAACCATTGGCGTGTTATTAACGTAAAAGAGTGTTGTAGTAGTACTACTCCAGAACTTACTCTTCTACTAGATATTAATATTACGGACAATCCACTCACAAAATGTATATGTACAGCTAGCTCTGAAGTGATGAAAGGTCTGTTGAAATAGTCTTTGTTGGCGAAGAACTGCTGGAATTGTGCCTTTGGAAGCCAACGATGTTAATGGACCAGAGAACTGTTTACCCTTTAGCCTGTTCTATATTAACGACACCAAATACCTTTGTTTACTCACAGTCTGCATCAACATTCTTCTGTGTTTTCGTGTAATTTCGTCATGTTATCCTCAGTCCAAAGCCGTCGAAGGATGCGGTAATTTGCCGGGGATGGGGTGCCATATACTCATTACACAACTCACCTGGCCACTGACTTCTAAATAAAGTAGCTTATCAAATGCCTTCATAACAGCTGATTCCATTCAGCTTGGCATCGAAATTCGGTAGACCCAGATATAAAGCACTTGTTTAATAGATTTGCTACATTATTCCCATCAGTTACTAATATATTATATACTCTTAATGCTATCGGTTCCTTTCTGTTTCTACCAGTCTCCTCTTTCACTATATCCCATGTTGCTTTTATTTTGTTGTCTGATTTTGCCATCTTCTAATAGTGCATGAGTTTAAAGTGTGAATTACTTTATTTAATATTTTAGAGTATCCTTATATTTAGCTAAGCCATCATCATTGGAACTACAATGACAGATACATTTCACTTTTTGTCTTACAGGAAATCTTTATTCCTTGTGTAATCCATAGTTTTATTATAGACCTCTGTTTAATTTGAGTTACTTTTAGAGGAAAACAGTTTTCAAACATTGTACTGACATTATTAATGAAAATGTTGTTCTTTTCATTCACTCAATGAGCACTATAAACATCCTTCCAATTAATATTTTTGAGCAGTTTTCTTAAATTCTCAATTTTTTGTGAATTGACAACCCTCCTCTATTTAGATTTAGCAGTCTTCATAATCTGCTTCGATTCTGTACCTAAAAGAAGCAGCCGCATATAATGAACTGATAGGCCATTAATTATTCGTGTTATTATATGATTTTGTTCCTTTGATTTGTCTATAAAAACGTTGCCAGTGGCTGTCCTAGATGATTTAGTTATCCTGGTTGGAAAGTTTACAGTATGAGTTAGACTGGAAGACAATGTTACTGACTGCATTAAATGTTACTGGAATACTGAATAAAAAATTCTGTATTAAAGTCACCAGCAACCAAGACTTGTTTGTTTCTTCCTGTTAAATAATCCAATAGAACTTCTAGATGATTTAGGAATGTATTATAATTTCCTGCAGGTGCTCGGTAAATAGTTACCATTATATAGCATCTGTTATGGAACTCTGCTTGTGATGCACAACCTTTCGAAATGCTACTCAAGACAATTTATTTATATCATTGTCCTTGGGCAGGCAGAAATTAGAAGTCCGAATACCGTCTCTAATTTTCAATACAGTCGGCGAATAGTAGACCGGTGGCTGGCGCAGGTCGGTAGCAATAAACATTCCAGGTCCTAGTCGTAGCACTCTACATTTCTAGGCACGAAAGACTGGCATCCACATAGGTGCCAATCCTTATTTCGCTCACTGCGGCTTATCAGCAGTCGAAATAAAGATAGTGGAGGTGTGTCCAGTGACATCCGTAAAATATAGTGCAATTATCATTCCCTCTGACAGCGAAGTCGACTATTCCCTGTCGGTCAATGCTGGGTTGTCTGCTGATTAACGGTTCTCCTCTCCCGATATGACAAGTGAGAGGCTTTGTTAGTAATCAACTTTTCTTAAAGATATGGTTACGTTGCATATATTGAATCTAGCATTCAACAAAATGCAGATGACGTATTAAAACAATACCAATTCAGTCCTCCATTCCGTTAACGTAAATTAATAGTGTAGCACTTTCTATAGCGAATGTAAGTGTCCTGCCTTACAAGTGTGACATATATTTCAATGAGACGGCTTCCGCTTTGTTATATTCGGAGTCTGTGCTCTAGGGTGGCAGCACAGACGCGCGCGGCGCAGCCAGGAGAACAGCCAGCCGAGGAGGTGATGTGGATGAGCGAGACCTCCTCATCTGCGCTGCCCTCCCCTGCTTCACCCCTGTAGCAGCAGTCACAGGCACACGTCTGGCAGTTTGTGAACTGAACCCTACGCCATTTCGAGTAACGTCACTTTCGACGTCGCATATTAATTACGGCATCTAGAAAGTAGACTTCTCAAGCATTACATTTTTCTATAAATTTTCAAAGTTTTTTAAAATATTTTATAGTTTTTTATTATTTTGCTTGGCCCAGTAGAAGTCGTGAGCCTTACTTACTAATCTCGTTGCATTAAATTATTAATTTTATCTACAATGAAATCTTCACTTTTTGTAGATACTTAATTTGACAGTATTAATTATGCATTTACAGAACTATTTATGCTGAGATTACTTCTTAATTTGAGAATATACTCACTTACTTAAATTGACGTTAATATCGACATGTAGTGTAGGGAGAGGCACAGATATCAGTCGCAAACATTGTGTCAAACGATGACTAATAAGAACTCACTGAGCTGCGACATACGTAACATTTATCACGTTTAATAACGTCCATATTATGTTATCTCAGACAACATCCAAAAATATGCAAAGTGGAATTTTGGGTGCAACCGTGCATCCAGTTTTACCATTCAAAAAAGAGGTACTTAAAAAAATAATATTTGTGGAATTTTAACAATTATAATATCGTTGTATAAATATATTATTACTGCTATTCCTGTAAATAAATAGTTTATAACGAGCAAAATCAATTTTTCTCCTTTCAGAAAACAGCTTAATTAGCTTTGATTGTGATTATAAAAACTGGAAATAATAATCGTCCCAAGGAAACGTAATTTATGATTACTATCGTATCACTACCAAATGGTCTAGGTACTGAAAAAGGGTCTATACCGTGTCATGAAGATTAAGAATCACTGTCGTATGTAGATTTGCATATAGGGCTGATACTCCGAATTTGAACAAGTGAAACATTGTATTTCTAGTTGACTGTAATCCCAATTAGTGTCTATTATTTTCAGTTAACATCCTTCCGAAATCCTGCATGAGGACTCACATACGAATCACGTCGTCGATTTCTATAACAAATGTCTTGTTGGTAATTTTTTTCCCTCTGCTATGTATATCTGCATTAACGCATCGTTTGCCTGTGTGTGTTCTCCCGGACAATACCGACGATGATGGGGGGATCAGTCCTAAAATGTTTATCCACGTTTATGTACGTTTCGAAACGATTTAGTACAGTTTTGCATTTGTTTTGTTGTAAAGCGCTTCAAGATTCAGCGGTCCTCTTTTATCTATAATAACTGCGCGTTAACACTTATTATCCAATACATAAACAAATTTAGACGACGCATACGATTATCTGGCATTTATCTATGAACGAATGTCGTAATAACTGATCATTTTGATAATGACACCCATTTCCATCTGGAAGGGAAACCAGGACAATCCAACAAAACCTTACAATTTACTGAGTTGTTCCCTGAAAAGAAAGATGTGAAGATCTCTGCATAAATTTATTTCAACACCGCTTATCAAAACGTTGACCATTTGCAATAATATTAATGCTAGTCGAGATAAATTAATTGTGTTCCTCCAAATAGTAAATTTGCAAGTAAAGTTATAAGAATGAGTGAAAAGCTTTTTCAGACAAGCCTAAATACATAAAACCGCGCAATCATCATGCTATAAGACGTTTGCAACAAAGTCAAAGTCCTAAACAAATATCTGTACTTGCTAAATGAAACTGTCAGGGATAAAACGTGCATAAATATCTGAGGGATGTATGTTCATGTTCCTTCAAGTGGTAAAAAAACTAAGTTCCCACCTACAGATTATACCTATAACTGCTCTAGAGAGTAAACTAAAATAATTAATCTAATTAATCTAGTGTCAGAAATCGGTGACTGTTATTTTTCGAATGGTAAAGTGTCAGCCTGTAATGAGAAATATCTGATACTCTGTGGATTAGCAAAAAATGTGCAAATGTTTGAAAATCTATCGGACTCAGTTGCTGCGTTATTATTAGTCCGTAGCTTACAAACTATTTAAACTAAGGTAAACTAACCTAAGGACTACACAAACACCCCTGCCCGCGGCGGGACTCGAACCCCCGACGGCGAACGGCCGCGCGCAAAACAGTATGGCGCCCGATTGCGCACGGCTATTCCGCCGCGGCTGTGGATTATCAGAATAGGCTATTTAACATTAACGAGATTTCTGTATACTGAGAAATCCTGTTAGCTGTCTCTATTGTCACCAAAGCATTCACATTATTTCTGATTGGTCTTCTTATAAAAATTAATCCAGATTCGACAGAACAAATGACTGAATTCTTATTGCTGGTACTCATGAAAAATATTTGTGAAAGCAAATGGAGTAGTACTAATGCTGATAAAATATAACCTTTTCCAGGCTATGCTAAATACAACAAACTAAATACTCAACAATTATTATACACATATTATAAAAAATCATGTATGTAGGTGTGTATGTTTCACATCTCCTAAACCGGTGGACTGATTGCCACCAAATATCCGCGTAGGAGTGGCCGAGAGCTCTAAGGCGCCTTGCTATGGAGTGCGCGGATCCTCGCCTTCGGAGCTTCGGGTCCTCCCTCGGGCATGGGTGTGTGTGTGTTGTCCTTAGCGTGAGTTAGTTTAAGTAGGTTTGTAAGCCTATGGATTGATAAAAGCAGTACGTAAGTCCCTTAGATTTACAAACATTTGAGCATCTTAATTTTCCTCCAAATTTTGCCAGACGACAATAGCTGTGAGGATAAGAACCACTCGTAATTCAGGAAACATGAAGTGATAAACAATGACGCCTGCCGCATAGTGCGATGCCTGATTAACGAGATTCTATTAATATTCTGTTTGAGGATGAGAGAATTCAAACCCTTGCAACGTACTATACACATAATTTAAAGCATTTATGAAACATTTTCTAGCTGAAAACCGTAACAAAGTGATGATAGTACAATAGTTTTTCCTCATAAGAACGCAACCAATATTTATTTCAACTCGCTTATTGTATTCACCTCTTTGTATCCCTCCACAACTTTTCAAATGTTGACATCTTTGAATGGCTATTGAACCAAACTGCCTATGGTCATCAGTCCCTAGACTTACAAACTTCTGTAACTAGCTTACACTAAGGACAACATAAGCACCCATGGCCGAGAGAGGACTAGAACCTCCGACGGAGAACAACCGCACGCTCCGCAATAAGGTGCCTTTGAGCGCTCTACCATTCCACCGCGGCCCAACAGTAGGCTGATGCGTGTATTTTCACCGTCCATTCCATGGTTCACGGCAAAGTTTATTGTCTAGCCACTGCTACATCCTTTTATATTAAGTTGTGAATGAAGCATCTGAAATATGAGTGCGTACATTTTAATCGTGGCGAGAGATTCCATTAAATAATGAATGTAATTAAACATTGATCCGTACTATTGAATCTGACACCTTTATCATCTGTAAAAAAATGTGGCGTATAGCATTCATTTATTATAAAAATGCTTTGTAACTCACACTGATTATACCTTTAATACCAGTTGAATCCCCTCAATAATTTTCTGGAGGGTGTCTTTTACGAATATATGAAATAGTTCTGTAGAACAAAAGAAGTGAAATTTTCACACGGCAAGTGTCTCTTCAAAATATGCGTGACTGTGATGAAAATGTTGCATAATTACTGTTTTTACAGGTATCGTCAATGGGGTACGTATCGTTGATACTTCTACTTTCAGTTTTTTTGCATAACTGCTCACGTTACTGTACTGTATCCCTCCCTCTGTAATTTACTCAACATCAGCGTATTGAAGCTGTTACAAACGTGTTACGTATGCCTTCACCCTCTCCCTATGCGTCTTTCCCTCCAGATCCTATAAACATGTTATGACATGGGCGCCATTCTAAATTTTCTTTGTGTGTTTCATATATGTGGTTTTTAATTTTTTACCATTAACGCAAAATTAGCCATCTACTTTAAAATAAGAAGAACTTCAATAGCATACTCTTTAATTAACAGACGGAGGCTCTGAGCAACTGGCAGAAAATGCAACGTGCAGAATAAATGTTTTATAATTGAAGAGTCCGCATATTTGTAACATACTAGGTATTGCACTAATTCTCGGTTGTTTGCATCTTGTATTTCCACGCAGGCGCCGTATGATCGATCGGAGACTGATGGTTGCCATGGCAGTGACGTCATGTGTGATGAACGCGCCTGGGAACAGGGCAGCAGCCGCAGGCAGGAGGTAGCTGCGCAGCCGTAGCCACCGCGTGCGGAGCTCTCACTAGCTATGCTCCTCTGCTGATGACGCTGCCATACGCTTCACCGACGTCTGCACTTAATGTTTTTATCAACTGGTTAACTACCTTTGATAGGACGGTACTCTTAATTTTTAATGCCTTAAATAAGTAGGGCAGAAAAGATATCGATGGATCAAGTACGCAATAAATCATACGGAATGTAATAGAACTGTATTTCGCCAACAAAAGCGTTCTCCGATAATAATAATAAAAAAACACACAAACGCATTTATTTCAGTACAATATATAACCATATTGTTGTAAACAGAAACGGTAGGTATATGTATGACTATATTTTTGCATGGTCTTCTGTACTGAAACTTAATGTACGGAACTTTATAGACTTTCTTGTCACTATGAACAATAACATATCATGAAATCTTAGATGTAATCGTACACTCAGTGTCCTCTTCTGTAGATACACCCTTCTTCTTCCTCTCCCTCGCTCTCTTCTGATCATTTTGCAAGCAGGTCGTCGCACTGTCGTAGTAAGCGGAATAAGGTTTTAAGTAATTCTGAACTTTTCTCTGATACCTTGTCGATCCTGAATATCCTCAATTGAAATTTTAGCTTCCTGTAAATCATTTTTACGTATGATGCCCATTTGGAATAAGATTTTGTTTTCTAAATTGATGAGTGTATATGATGAGTAAGTCTTTTGGGGTTACATTCTCTCCAGATGACCAGAAGATATCATTCTCCGCTTCCTTATGCTGGTAATAACGTCTTCAGTATGTCCGTATAATTCATAGCTGTGTCTTCGGCGGAATTCTCAATTTTCTTTGATAGGGCTCTTTTATGTCAAGTTGTCGTAGTGGATCTTTCTTCGTCTTGTTTAAACACTCTACTGACAATCTAATTACGGTACTGCAATGACAAAATTTTACGTCTAAAGTCAGTCTTTTCCTTTTGTATATGTCATTGCACAGATGAAAAGCACCTTCTAGATTAATACGTCTACTTTCCACAGCAACATTTTCTGAACCGTCAGCTGTAATTATCTCTGAAAGTATTAATTTTTTTCGACTGCTTGATTTTCGCTTGTATTTCAATGTGCCGGCCGCGGTGGCCGAGGGGACTGAGGCGCGCCAGTCACGGTCTGCACGGCCACTACGAATAAAGAATCGATTGATCAATCATAAGTTGTTAAGAAAACGGTCCGTTGTTCCAAGACTAGTAATTGCAGCTGTAGGGCGATGCACGAGAGGACTTCCCGCTTTAGGTGACTGCTGTGTGGCGCACCTCCTCATCTGTGCTGCTGGCAGGGTCACACTGCTCCGCTGGCCGAGAGGACTGAGGCGGTCCAAGAAAAAAAAAGTTCAAATGTTTGTTAAGCTTATGGGACTTAACTACGGGGTCATCAGTCCCTAAACTTACAAACTACTTATGAACTACTTACGAACTAGGACGGCACAAATATCCATGCCCGAGGGGGTATTCGAACTCCCGACCGTAGTGGCCGTGCAGACCTTGACTGGAGCGCCTCAGTCTCCTCGGCCACCACGGCCGGCTATACTCACAATCACTATAGAAATTGCTACTCCCTTTATTTATCTTAAGGGGAGACGGATGGCAATTTTATCCCTATTCTGGCAATGCTATTTTACCCCTTGAATAGGTACAAGTTTCACAGGAACTATAAGTGATAAAACAACGAAATATTTACTGCATATGTATAGCATATATGTCTCAATTTACAAGTAAAATGAGCACAATAACGCCAATGGTTTTGAAGAAAATTGTTTTTATTCTTTCACCGGTAAAATTTAACTTTTTTAGTACATTAATTATTATAAAGCAGTGATGATTGATTTGTGGTTCTCAATTTACTTGTAATGATTTATTACCATCTTCAGTACAAAAAGACCAAATTTCATCTTTCTAACCACATTAGTATATCAAATAATGGTACCTGAAAGTAAAAAAAAAATGTAGTTTTGAGAATAATCTATTTAAAGTAAAATATTGCAATACTAGTACAGTTATTGATGAGAATTACTTACCACTAATATTTTCCTGCACCATATTGAGCATCATATGAAACATACTAATCTTCTTTTCTTCTCTTAGTCACTTTTATTTTCTGTCTAGCTCCTTTGTGCATTTTAAATTAGCAATATCGGCTTTGCGGATTCTATCTCTATATATTTGCACCAAGGATTTTGCAGTATTTCCGCTAAATTGTATGCCCTATTTCCACTAGATTGTATGCCCAATAATTCCAAAACATCCAATTTTCTAGTTACACAATCACTGAAGCATAAAATAGCATCATAAACACCAAATTTGAGGGCTGTGATCTGAAAAAAATACAAATGACAGAATTCACACATTAATTTAAATTTTGGGTTTTCCCATGAAGACATTTCTTCAACAAGTTATCTTTACAAAGGTCTCTAAATATATGTTTAATTTCATTAGTCACTACTGCAGGTAAAGAATGTTTGTGGTCATATTTGTCACTTCTCCTGTACTTGCACCAAGTGTCAGGACCATTTGGGCAAAGAGAGTGCAGAGGGTTTTCATTTGTGTATAGCTTATGGAAATAGATAGCCCATACAGCTTTTTTGGTGTTTTCTAAATTCTCTACATTTCTTCTTATGGCCAAGCCATAATAATTTTGTAATCTGTTTATCTCAACACTTCTCAGGCGACCTTTGCCACCTATCTTCTTACCATATTTTCTTTTAATAATCTTCTTAATCTGGACCCCATTATCTTCTGGACATGCCCAATGAATTCTAATTTCGAAATTGTGTCATTAGGACCATAGGGTTGTTGTGCACATAACCGGCCATAAGCCCTGCTGTCACCATCCCATAAATAATGTGTGTATCTGACACCTCTGTTTGCCATTGAACGATTAAAAATCTTGAGACCTCCTGCTACTTCCACGCCACCACTTGGACCAGTATAATTCATATGACAGTAATGTTCATCCCGTTTATCAGTTCCACTGCCACAAATCTGACAGTACTAAGCTTAGAATCTCTACATCAATTACCTTGCCGGTAACAAATGATGTAGCTGTCACGACACCATTTAGTGAAGTGTGGCCACGTTTCTGCCAGCTGCCATCGAAACATGCGCAAATTACACTACTTTCACTGTCATCACATTTCTATGAGTGCTTCATTAGCTGCTTCCTTCATTGAAATGTTACAGACTTCAGCAACAGCAGTTCCTATAACATTATTGTAAGTCTTAAATTTTGCAGGAGGATTTGGAATGTCAAGTAATACACAATAGAGTTTGTCTGCCTCGATCCCTTTACCAATAGATCTGAGACCATATACTAGCCCGATGGCGTTCTCATACAATTTATTATTTGCCATTTTTGATGTCATTGTTGTAGCGACTGCACCACAATTTGTACAACTCAACGTCAGGATTGACATAATCCCTTTACGAAGGCACTGATTCTCACCCAAAGATACGTCACCACCTCATATTGTGCAGACAGAATTCTTGGAAATTAAATCACAGAGCATGCTAGGATTCACCATAATATTTCTAAATGAATGTCCATTTCCACAAGCTGACTGGGAGGAAATGCCTTGAAGACACTGCACTTTATTTCTTGATGTGTTGATTTTCTTTATGTCTAACATTCTCGGCTCCTTTCACCCACTACCCTCAATTATCTTTACGTATTTATTTCCTCTGAAATTTAATTTAGGCGAGAATTTCTTTATTCGCGGCATTTTTATGAAAACACGAGGGACCAACGAAAATAGAAAATCAAGACGTACTTCACTCGCAACAAACTTTACCAAGTTCAACCAATAACGTTCGAAAACAACACCAAACACGATCGGAACATGAAAGTATCGATAGTTGATACAGGGTAGGAAACAATGAAGCGATAAAAACAACAGAAGCATGAAATAATGTACGAGGGGTAAATGAATGCTGTGTGCATTTTCTCCGCATGGCGGAAAACGGAAGGCGTGGCCAGATTGCACAGATCGTCAGAAAAACCACCATAACTCACGAAAATATTGTCGGCTTTATATAAAACAAAAACTGTTTCACGCAGGAAATACCAGGCATTTCAAATACGCTAAAATCTAAAAATCGAATTTTTGAACCCAGTTGCCTTCCGTCTCCCCTTAACGGATTGGAGGATTGAATGGACATTGTATTAATGCGTGAGTTGCATGTTGTTGAATGCCAGAATCATTATATCCATCGTAGCGATATCTTTTAAAATAGTTGACTACAAAGCATCTCACCTGTCATGCCTAGAGAGAAAACCCCTACTGAGCAGACTGCCCAGCAGACTTCCGCGGCGCGCAGGATGCGGGAGAGCAGGCGCTAAGATTGCCGATCTTAATGTAAGAGCGGTCAACGGCCTTGCCGAGGTGCACACTCCGGTTCCCTCGAGATCACCGAAATTAAACCCTTTCGGTCGTGGCCAGCACTTGGATGGCTAACCGCCCGGGTGCACAAGGTGCTGTTCAAGGGGAAGGGAGAAGTGGTGGTGCAATGTCCCAGATCACCAGTCTTTGCACCATTATCCTGGATGAAATTCAAAATCTCTCCGCAGTGTCTATTGGAGTGAAGGCATGGAGTACTGTTGATGGTGATCCGTCCGTCGGATTGGAACGTTAAGCACGACGGCACCCTTGGTGCCTTTCGAGAGGAGCAGGCTATGTGCCGGCACCGGGTTTCACCCTCTCCCTTCTCTCATTATCTCCAGCATGACACTACACTACACACGCACTCTTTACAGTCACCCACACTAAGCACAGACGCTTCAGCACACAGTTCTCGTACTTGGCGGAGGAAACGTGCCTTCGGGCGCGGAGGATACGAAAAACATTTCCAATTAGGCGGCTCAATCTGCCCTTTGGGGCCTCCCAGCCATTCATGGCAACTACTTTAACTTCAATGTCAGAGGGAGTAGTAACTGCACTATATTATACAGATGTCGTTGGACACACATGCAGAATACTTTTACAGATTGCTGATTGGCTGCAGTGAGCTATATAAAGAGTTTGCACCAATGGGGATGCCAGTCTTCCGCACCGAAAAATTTATTCTGCTACGGTTAGGACCAGGAATGTTTATTACTACCTACCTACGCCAGCCACTGGTCTACGATTCGCCGACTGTCTTGGATAGTATGAACGTTCCGGACTTCTAATTTCTGTCTGCGCATGGACTTGCTTTTTTAGGGGAGTGGATTAGACCTAGTGTGCTCATGCTGTCGCCCGAATTCCTTGTTAAGGCGTGAAGTAGATTTCTTTTGTGCCTTCAAGATATGCACGTTGCACTTTTCAGTTAACTTTGAGACTATACTGGTGTTCGTGGAGACTCTGTAACAGCATATCATGTTAATAAGCAGTGTTGTGGAAGAACGTTCTGTTGGTATTAGTCACAACATCACCCATTATCTGGTTCAAGGACTATTTGATTAATACAATTCATTACGCAACACTAGAAAAGAACGTTCTACAGAAACAGAAGTTTGGACAGATATGTTCTAAGATGTAGGGACCGATCGACCATAAGAAATAGCTGAAAGACTTTGACAAAAGTACCACTTCACATCTGTCTTTAAAAGGGCATAAACTTAGAGAATGACTATAAGAAAGAGAAAGAACGTTCAATCACTGCTTTTAATATTAATGGTTGACATCATAAGAATACCCCATCCTATATTCTTGGTGGATGGGAACCGATAGGAATGGAATGATCACGTAAAATGAGTATGGGAAAGATAAATTTCTTGTAAGGGTCGTGGTAAGAAAAGCACTTGCGTTGCTAAATCGCTTACAGTACACTTGCAGGACCAATTCTGGACAATAGTTGCAGTGTTTGGAGTTATCTGCTATGCACAACAACCGGGTGAGCCGCACTGTAATCACGGCAGTCCGGCTCTGTATACGTCCGTGTCTGTATACGGCTTCCTTCGTTCCCACTGTAGTTCCGCGAGTGGCGAGTCTACGACGGATATCGCTGAGGTCAGTGGAGAGGGCGAGTGGTCGAAGCCGCCTTCAAGCGGATCGCGCGAGTGTTCGCCGTCGGAGGGTCGAGTCCTCCATCTGGCATGGGTGTGTGTGTTGTCATTTACATAAGGTAGTTCAAGTTATTTTGAAATTTTGTAACCCTAGCGACTGATAACCGTAGCATTCAAGAACCTTTGATTTACAAACATTTGAACTGTTTTGCGGTCGGTTCTTACTCGTAAACTTGTTCTCTTTTCCGAAAGCGTGCAGCAGTGGGCATGTTTGTGAAGCAAATTCTCCCTTCAATAGGGAGAAGGAAGAGGAGTGGGGATGGGACTGGTTATCATTGGCTGGATTAGGGAAGAGAAATAATTCAACGATTAAAAGTATAAATCAATGCTGGAGCGAAATTCTAACCTGTGATCTCTTACGGAACTCTGGTCACAGTGCTAGTTTCTACTCCATTGGCTTGAGTTTTCGAAATGTTCAAAGTATTATAACATTACATGTTTCTTAATTGTCCTATTGTGGTTATCACATTCCAAATTAATACATCAAGAGAGAGTAGTTGACTAGTGTAAATACTTCGCTATTCTGAACAGTCACACATATCTATGATAGTAATGGAGGTAAGGCAGGTGAAAGTACATACGTATGAAAGATAATAATAATATTGCACTTTCGGTTAGGTAGAGATGAATTAAAAGTTAAATAAGTTGTAATAGTAAGCGGTACTTAACAGTGATGATGGAAGTTGAGGTAAGGCAGTTCCTTCACGCAGTACACAACGATTGCTTGAACAAAGCGAACAATGCAAACAGCTGTTCTGAATCGACGTGTAAAACAGAAATGTCGTGATAAACTACGCTTGCTTAAAGAATCCAACCAACGGCAAGATTTGTCGTGTATATGACTATTTGTATATTTTTCGTCGTTACATCGACGTGTATAACCGAAATCGTGTGATAAATTATGGATACATCATAGAAGGTCTTTGGCTTGCATGAAGAATCTAAACAACTGCAAGAGCTGTCGTTCATGTTAGTTAACAGATTGTCAATAGGTGGCACATTTTTTCTTTCTTTCTCTTTGGCCATGTTCTCCCCCACATGCAGGGTCGGCTTTATTAAATCCGGGCCGGCCGCGGTGGCCGAGGAGACTGAGGCGCTCCAGTCACGGTCTGCAGGGCCACTACGGTCGGGGGTTCGAATCCCCCCTCGGGCATGGATATTTGTGCCTTCCTAGTTCGTAAGTAGTTCATAAGTAGTTTGTAAGTTTAGGGACTGATGACCCTGTAGTTAAGTCCCATAAGCTGTACAAACATTTGAACATTTTTTATTTAATCCGGATTTGGCGTGTTAATATTTATAGGGTGGCCGGATGCTCTTCCTGCCGCCACCCCATGCCCCCAGGAGGAAATGTATTCCCTAAATGTCTGTGTATAGTGTTATATGAGTAAAAGTGGAAAGTGTTACGAAATGTTTGCGAATCGTCTAACTACGGCGGGACTTGGGGACCAAACCGGTATTCAACTAGGGGGATGTGGAAAACCGCCTAAAACCCACATCCAGTGTGGCCGCCACTCCGACCCCCTTCTTTAAGCCGCCCGGCAGATTAGAATCGGGGCCGGTACGCCATCCCGACTCGGAAAGAGGTGCTTTAGACCACACAGCTAAGCGAGAGGGTTAGATGGCACCTCCTACAATGCTTTTGCTTTTATATCGGCCTCGCAAACTAAGTTGATACTCGGGACGGTGGTTGATGGGAGCAAACGTAAATACATGTCCCATTTATAATCGTTCACTGGGTATCAACTTATATTGTATGAACAGTATTTTTTTTTTCAAATAAAGATCTTGTGTGGAAACAATAACTTTTCACTAACTGTGCATTTTTCGTCATTAGTGGAAAACGAAACCTTCAAAATAATTTTTCAATCATTAATTTTGGATTTGTAATACGGGAGATATGGCGAATCCATAAAATAACCTCAATGAGAAATACTATATATGATTTCTGAAATAAGTCATGTTTAGTCCAAAGTTGTCAACTTTACACTGAAACACAGATGCTCCAATGCAATTGATACTCCAGTTGTAGTATTAAGTTTCAAAGTTGTGGCCATCTTTATCACATAAAATGTACATAAGTGTAAGTCTTGCAACGAATTCCTTCCATTGTAAGTAACTGGTGTAGCACTTTCTACAGTGTCAACCTTATATGCAAATCTACTTATCACGGTGGTTCTTAATCTTAATGCCATTGTACAGGCTATTTCAATGTACTTTATCCCTATGATACTGATGCAGTAGTAATCATCAATATGTGTCTTTGTGAGGGTTATTATTTCCTATTCAAATACATGTCAATATCTTATTTATAACATTTCATAACCACAATCAAAACTACTCAATCTGTTGTCTGGTAGGAAGAAAAATTCTTTTGCATTATATAAACTATTTATTTGTAGGAATAGAAGTAATAATATATCTATATAACGATATAAGAATTATTAAATATCCGCAATAGTTATTTTTATTTTAATTACCACTTTTTTGAATGGTGCAAACGGATGCACGTTGGCACCCGGAACTCCACTTTGCATCTTAAGTTTCTATTATGTATATTTTGGAAAGGATAATAATTATGGAGCTTATTAAATGTGATAAAAGTTACTTACGATGCAGCTCAGTGCGTTCTTATTAGTCATCTATTGCCATTTAAAATGCCAACGACTGACATTTCTACCTGTCGCTACAATACATGTCGTAATTCATGTCAATTTAAGAAAGTCAGTAAACGCTCAAATTAAGAAGTAATCTCTGTGTAATTGAAAAATGTTCAATTATTTGTACAGCTTATGGGACTTAACTACAAGGTCATCAGTCCCTAAACTTACAAACTACTTATCAACTAGCTTATACTAAAGACGGTACAAACATCCTTGCCCGAGGGGGGATCGAACCCCCGACCGCAGCAGCCGTGTAGACCGTGAGTGGCACGCCGCAGGCCGCTCCGCCACTGGTCTGTGTAATTACTTCTGCAAATGCACAATTAGTACAGTCAAGTTAGCTATGCACAAAAAAGTTCAAATTTCATTGTTGGTAAAATTAATAATGTAATACAGTGAGAATAGTAAATTAGGCTCATTATTTTTACTGGGGCAAGTGAAATATAAAAAAAAGAAAAAAAGAAAACGAAAACTGATAGAAAAATGTAATGCTTCTGCAGAATACTTTCTAGAGGTCGTAAGTAATATGGGACGTTGAAAGTAACGTTGTTCCAAAGGGCGTAAGAGTAGTTTACCAACAGCCGAACGTGTGCCTGTAACTGCTGCTACACGGGGTGAAGCAGGGGAGGGCAGCGCAGATGAGGAGGTCTCGCTGATCCACGTCACCTCCTCGGCTGCTCTGTTCCACTGGTTACGCCGTGGGCCTTGGCGCTGCTACCTTAGAACAAGCAGACTAGGAAATATAGCAAAACGGAAGACATATCATTGCAATACATGTTACATTTGTACGGGAGAATACTTGAATTTGTTATAGAAAGTGCTACACCGTTCATTTACCTTAACGGAATGTTTTAATGCGTGAGTTCCGTTCTGTTTAATACACTACTAAATATATACACCGTAACGATACCTTTTAAAAAGTTTACTCCTAACAACCTGTCATGCCGGGAGAGAGAACACCTAACGAGTATACTACCCAGTAGACTTCCCTGCCGCGCAGGCTCCGGAAGAGCAGGCACTAAGCCACAAACACGATAGTCTATGTTGTTGGTTTTTAGGGGACTAAACAGCTAGGTCATCAGTCCCCTGTTTCTAGCTAGTAGTCCACTGTCGAGAACGTAAAATATAAAATAAAGCCCCAAATATAAGAACTCCCAAAAGGGACAGGCTGACAACTGACAAGTCGCTGACAACACAAAATGAACACACACAATAGGTAAAACAAAGTCAGAAACTCAACTAAAACTGCAGGGCACAGAACCATTGCTGGATGATCACAAAGATAGTACACGGTGAGCAAGCCATACTGCACACACTAAGAACCCCTAGGCATTTTACATAAAAAGTGCTGGATTGGTGGGTGCCTGAGATATCAGGCTATAGCACCCACCACTAGATGGATCACTGTCAACAATACACCAAATCGACACACGGGTGGGGCCTCACAGCGAAGGAGATAGGCGTGGGTTAACCACGAGTGCCCAATATGGAGGTGGCAGAGGGTAACCGACTCTCGGCGGATCGGCCGCAGTGAATATTTCCACAGAGCTGCCCGAAGCTTATTCGATGCATTCGCCGTAGCCCACTTGGTGCTCCAAGCCTTCCGGTGCAACACCAGTTTAACATCGGATTCCATGACGTCATAATTGAGAGGTGGTGTCATAGTGGCCTGCTTGGCCAATCGATCAACATGTTCATTCCCTGGTATGCCAACGTGGCCCGGTGTCGACACAAATACCACAAAACGGCCTGATCGACATAGAGAGTAAACAGTATCCTAGATCGGGTAACCTGACCTGGGCCATTGTGGAGGGTTTGGGAGTGCAGCATCTGGAAAAAGAAGCTGGCGGTTCGGGTGGAAGGGCGAGGTCTGAATATGGGCAACATAGGAAGATAGCAGGTGTTGCCTGTGGAACCTCAACGGGAGGACCTCAGCTTCGATGAGGAGGCTTGTCACAGGGCTTATGCGAAAAGCCCCCATTACCAGACACCCCAATGAAAAATTGGGTCCAATGCCGGCAGTACTGGCAGAATTGCATTACCCGGGTTTTTAATGCAGAGAACTTAAAACCGTGGGCAAACGCCCACGACTGCCCCTATCGAATGGGCAGTTTCAACCGAAGTTCAGCAACACCGATGCTGGTGGAACTAAAATACATGCAGAAGTCATCGGCATACAAGGATGTGGATACCAATAACCCCACAGCCGCCACAAGACCGTTAACAGCGACTAAAAATAAAGGGACACTATGAACGGACCCCTTTGGGACACTGTTCTCTTGACAATGAGATGAGCGGAGACAAGAACCAACACGAACATGAAAAGAACCCAACGCGACGAAGTTCTTAATGAATATAGGAAGTGGACCCCATAAGTCCCAGTAGTACAGCATAGACATGATAATATCATGCCGCCACAGTTCCATTGGAGGATCACAGAGCCTCCTGTTTGCTGGGACATCCTGACTCCTAAGTTCCAGCTGGCTTGACAGAACAGTCGGCTGTCGCTGATTGCTGAGGCAGAGCCTCAGAAGTAGATGTCAGTTGTGGTGGCACGGTAGCCACCGTGTATTCCTTCTTCTTCGGCTCTTTCTTCTTTTTCTCTCGTGGTTCCTTAGGTTTATCTTGTTGGGAGGGCTTTGTGGACACATCCTCAGCGACTGAGGACGCCCTTGAGGCCCTGCGACCAGCAGTTAGTGGTTTTTTCAGCCACTCACTGGTATCTGTTGTACCTGTGGGAGAAACGTTAAAAGGAAGGGTTCCAAGGGATCCCTTCTTAGCGAGAGGAGCCGGAGATAGCTGTTGTTTCTCTGGCTCAGGGGTGGGGCTCGATGTACCCAGGGTTTGTGGGGTTGTTTCTCTAAAGTAGGTACCTTGGGGACAACAAAAGAGGTGACATCCCCAAACACTGAGGGAGCAGGTGTTAATGGTTGGGCCTGGGGGCACATAACAAAAGGCAAAACAGAAGGTGGAGTCGACACAAATAGCAACGGTGATGGAGCTGCAGCTGTGGCATAATATGTTTTATTGTTCTCACGTTGTAGCCTTAAATATTTCTTCTTTCCCTCTGAATATGTTAGCCTGTCCAGGTTCTTATATTACATTATTTTCTTTCCTTTCTGAAGGACTGTGCAGTCGGATGAGCAGGGAGGGTGGTGTAGGCCGCAGTTAAAACAAACCAGAGGAGGAGTACATGGGACATCTGGGTGTGACTCATGTCCGCATTTCGGACAGGAGGGGTCAGCGGGGCATGGGTGTATGTGTTTGTCCTTAGGTTAGTTTACCTAGGTTTAAGTAGTTTGTAAGCTACGGACTGATGACCACGCAGTTTGGTCCGATAGATTTACAAACATTTGAATTTGAGTTTTGGGGTCGGCAAAACAGCGGGAGAACGTGTGTCCGACCCTCCAGAATTTGTAGTAGCGCATAGGGGCAGGACCGTAGGGCTTGACATCACACCGGTAGACCACCATCTTGACCTTTAGGGCAGTGAATCGCCCTCAAAAGCCAAGATGAAGGCACCGCTAACAACCCTCTTGTCCCGCGAACCCCTAAATACATGCCGAATAAATTGTACTCCTCGCCTCTCAAAGTTCTTACCCAGTTCGTTATCTGACTGCAATAAAAGGTCCCTATGAAATATAATGCCCAGCACCATGTTCAGGCTCTTGTGTGGAGTTATACTAATTGGAACATCACCCAGCTCATCACAAGTGAACAACGCTCGTGACTAAGCTGGGGATGATATGGTTATGAGGATAGAACCAGATCTCATCTTGGATATTACCTCCACCTCACGAAACTTGTCGCCTATGTTCTTGACGATAAACAGAGGTTTAGTCTACGTAAATCAATCACCAACTGTTCTACTGCAGACCAGGTATTGGGGGCCATATGCCTCACTTTGCTGACGAGCTCTGCGTTCTGCTCATGCAGTGACCATGGAAGGAAACGCTTGGGGGTCATACATAGCAGCATTATATTCTGTTCGACCACACTCAGAGACGTCGGTTATACGTCCGCCCACGTTCCATGGTCATTTCATGGTGTTCCCACGAGCAGCTAAAGAAATAAGATCAACCCATGGCACTGTCCCCCTTGCCTGGGTAAGCATTATGCAACTGAGGTTCGGCAGGTTTCTCAGAGGTTTCTCGATAGCGAGTGTTCAACCTCAACAGCCATGCATCTCCTCTGCACGTAGCACACACACACACACACACACACACACACACACACACACACATACATATATATATATATATAGAGAGAGAGAGAGAGAGAGAGAGAGAGGTATGCAACCTTGCGACCCAGGTGATTAAGCCTAGATCCTCGGGCTCTGAAACGTATAACTTTCCACCGTCGCGCCGAACGATGGTCGTTGAATAGAGCTTACAGAGCTTACGATGTAGCCGACTGTTGATGCGACTCAGCCCACGGCTCAGGACCCAGGCTTTGCCAAGCCCGTACTGAGAAAATTAGTGCTGAGCCCCATGAGGAGTCGATAGTCGAACTAAATGTCAGAGAGAATAGTAAGTATAAGAATATTTTACAAATATCGTTGGACCCACATCCAGAATACTTACACAGACTGCTGATTCGCCGCAGTAAGCTGTATAATGAGTTTGCACCGACGCAGATGGCAGTATTACACGCCTAGAAATGCAGAGTGCTACGATTAGGACCAGGAATGTTTATTGCTACCGACATACGTCAACTACTGGTCATACGCCATCTGTCTTGGATAGTATGGCCGCTGTTGAGACTGCTAAGGACTTGCGTTTTGAAGGGAATGGTTTGGACGAAGTATTCTCATGCTGTCGCCCGAATATCTTGTTCAGGAGTGAAGAAGATTTCTTTTCTACCATCGAGGTATGTACCTTGTTCTTTTCAGTTCACTTTAAAATTTACTGGTGTTCGTGGAGACTCTGTAATAAACTGTGTTCTGCGAAAACGTAATGCGCTATTACTCAAAACATCACCCATTGTCTGGTTCAAGGATTATTTGATTAAAAGAATTCAGTACGCTACACTAGACAGAGAATGTTCTACAGACACAGAAGTTTGTACAGACGTTTTCTATGATTTAATGTCCGTTTGACCATAAGTAACTGCAGAAAGTCTTTGACAAAATTACCACTTGGCATCTGTCTTTAAATGGGCATAAACGTGGAGGATGACTATAAGGAAGTAAAAGGACTTTCAATATCTAATTTGAATATTAGTGGTGAACATCATAAGTACGCTACATCCTATATTTTTGGTGGATGTGAAGACGATATGAAAGGAAGGATCACATAAAATCAGTACTGGAGAAAGTAATGAAAGTTTTAGTTTTGTTGAATTAGTTCTTGGCCACCTCCTTCGAAGCCGCATACCGGGGTTATGAATTTTGCAGTGTTTCGAGTTCTCTGATAGGCACAACCACCGGATGAACCGTGCTGAATCACCACATTCCGGCTCTGTCAACGTCTGTGTCATACGGCATCCTACGTTCTCACTGTAGTTCCTCGAGTCTGCCGAGTCTGGGACGGATGGCGCTGCGGTCGGTGGAGTGGCCTAGTGCTCGAAGGAACATTGTAGCAGAGCGCGGTGGTGCTCGCCGACGGAGGTTCGAGTTCTCCAGCTGGAATTGGTATATGTGTTGTCAGTAACATAAGTTTGTTATAGTTAATTTAAAAGTTTGTAAGCCTAGGTACTGAAAACCGCAGCAGTCACGTACCATAGATTTACAAAGATTTGATAATTTCACTTCCAATTTAGTTGTATTTTCAATGATGTGATCTTTCTACAACGCGTTATCTCCGAAATAAATCTGGCTGTGATATCCCCAGTCCATCTTAGTGTCGTAGTTTGGATGTCAAGGTGTGTATTTTCCCTTGAAGGAACTGAACATGTCGACTTTCATCTTTCTTCCATCTGTCTGGTTTTAGTTTAACTGTCTCTTTCATGAAGCAGCCTAATTTCTTCCGGTTTAAGGCGTACGCATATACGAGGCAAAAGTAGATATTTAATGGAACATAATAGTTTTGAGAAACGTTGTTGAAATAACATTATCCAGCGATCTTCAAATCTTCCTTTCCAGGGAACAAATCAGTAAATTGTAAGGCATCTGCTAATTTAAGGTATACAGATAACTATTATGGGTTTGTTGACTCGTCCTGGTTTCCTTTCCATATAGAAAATGGGTACCATGATCAAAATTATCAGCTGTTGCGATATTCATTCGTACATAAATTCCAGACGTTTAGGTTACAGTTAACGATCAGGTGTAATTCATATACGTCGTATAATTTTGTTTCTGTATTGGAAAATACGAGTTAACTCTCGGTTATTGTTGAGAAAACAGGACAGCTGAATCTTGAAGCGCTTTACAGAACAAATGCAAAATTGTATGATTCAAATGTTCAAATGTTTGTAGAACTTACGGGACTTAACTACGGGGTCATCAGTCCCTAAGCTTACAAACTACTTATGAACTAACTAAGACTAAGGACGGCACAAATATCCATGCCCGAGGGGGGATTCGAACCCCCGACCGTAGTGGCCGTGCAGACCGTGACTGAAGCGCCTCAGTCCACTCGGCCACCGCGGCCGGAAAAATTGTATGAAATCAACAAATAATACGAGTACATTTCCTTGAGACAACTCTGTCGCGTCCTACCAAAGGTATTATTAAATGTAAGGAGAGACATTGAATTAAAATGTGTGTTATGACGGGATTCGAACCCGGCTCCTACTGCTACTAGACAGGCGCTTCAGGCCGTTTACCTAACACAGCGTTACGGACAAAGTTACTACACTGACTGTCATAAAGGCACGTCTCCGTCCACAACACACTCAATATAGGAGAGCCTTTGCAATTTCATATGTATTTTACAGGGAACATTGAGACAGAATTTTAATATGTGGTGTGGAGGGAGACGTGACTTGAAGACAGTTCGTGTAGTCTATTTGTCCGTCAGGCTGTGTTAACTGAGCCGCCCCAGGTTCGAATCCTGGTGGGGTATAAATTTTAATTAAATGCCTCTTCTTATATTTAAAACCTTTGGTATGAAATAATTTTGTACAGTACTTAAACATGGATACACATTTTGGACCTATCCCCAAATCATGGTCAGTATTATCCAGGAGGGAATCAAAAATTAAAAACACGACATTTTTTACAGGAATAGATGCCGTGATTCGTACATGAATCCTAAACAAGGACATTAGAGGGCTAGAAATCATCAGTAATGGCGATTACAATAAATTACAAATTCAATTTTTCAATTGTTCTCTAACCTCTTTGAGTGTCAGCCTTATGCAAAACTATTTACCACAGAGTTTCTTAATCATCATGACAAAATAAAAGCAATTTTCTGTACTTTCCCATTTGGTACTGATACAGTAGTAATCATCAATATTTTTCCTTGGTAGGGTGATTCTTTCCTATTCAATGACATATTATTAACTGCTTTATAACTTTTCGTATCCACAATCAAAACTAATTATCCTGTTTACCGGTAGGAGTAAAATTGTTTTGCATGTTATCAACTATTTATTTGTAGGATTAGCAGTAATAATGTTTCTATCTAACAACAAAATGCTTATAAAACTTCCAGAAGTTTTATTTTAATTTTATGTATATCCTTTTGGATTTATGGTTGCACCTGAAACTCCACTTTGCACCCTAAGTTTTAATAATTCATATTTTGAAATGGTGTCGGAAGATAACACGTTACGGAGCTTATTAAATGTGATACAAGTTGCAACTCAATGCGTTCTTATTAGTCATCGTTAGACACTTACAATGCTAGCGACAGACACTTCTGCATCTCCCTACAATGCACGTCACTATTCATGTCAATTTAAATGAGTCAGTAAATGCTCAAATTAAGAAGTACACTCTGTATAATTACTTCTGCAAATGCATAATTAATATTTTCAAATTAAATATCCAAAAAAGATAAAATTTCATTGTAGGTAAAAATTAGAAATGTAATGCATCGAGAATATTAAGTATTATACTTAATGGGTCAAGTAAAAAATTAGAAAAAAAACACCGAAAATTGATAATGTAATGCTTCAGTGGTCTACTTTCTAGAGGTCGTAATTAATATGGGACGTCGAAAATGTCGTTGCTCTAAAGGGTGTAGGTTCAGTTTACAAACACTGCCTGTGACTGGTGTTACAGGGGTGAAACATGGGAGGAGAGCCCAGGTGAGGAGGTCTCGCTCATCCACATCACCTCCTCGGCTGCTCTGTTCCCCTGGTTACGCCCCGCGCGCCTGTGCTGCCATCTAAGAGCAAGCAGAATAGAAAATAGTGGAAGCCGTCTCATTGAAATAACTCTTACACTTGTAAAGCAGAATACTTACATTCAGTATCGAAAGTGATACACGTTTTACTTGCCTTAACGGAATGGAGGACTAAATGGGCATTGTTTTAATGCGTGAGTTGCGTGTGGTAGAATGCCAGATTCACTGTATCCAACGTGACAATATCTTTGAAAGCAGTTTACTACTAACAAAGATACTCATCTATGTCGGAAGAGAGAACCCTTAACTAACAGACTACCCCGCAGGGTTCCGTGCAGCGCAGGCTGCGGTAGAGCAGGCGCTCCGCCTATAAGAAGATAGTCCACCTTAATGCCAGACTGAATAATAACTGTACTTTATTTTACATATTTAGTTGGACACAAATCCAGAATATTTACGCAGATTGTTGATTGGCCGCAATCAGCTATATAAAGAGTTTGTACCGATGCGGTTGCCACTATTCCGCGCCGAGAAATGCAGAGCGCTACGATTAGGTCCTGGAATGTTTATTACTACCGACCTACGCCAGCCACTGGTCTACGATTCGCAGACTGTCTTGGAGAGTATAGACGCTGTTTTGACTTCTAATTTCCGTCTGCCCTAAGACTTGCGTTTAATGGGGCTTGGATTGGACCAAGTGCCCACATGCTGCCGCCCGAATTCCTTGTTAAAGTGTGACGTAGATTTCTTTTGTGCCATAGAGGTACGCACCTTGTACTTTTCAGTTCACTTAAAAAAATGATTGGTGTTCGTGGAGACTCTGTAAAAGTATGTCATGTTCATATAATGTGTAGTGCAAGAAAGTTGTGTCATACTACTCACAAATTCACCCATTGTCTGTTTCTAAGACGATTTGATTAAAATAATTCATTACGCTACACTAGGCAGAGAACGTTCTACAGAAACAGAGGATTAGACAGACATGTTATAAGATCTAGCGACCGATCGACCATCAGTTCTACCAGAAAGACTATGACAAATATACCACTTCACATCTGTCTTTAAAAGAGTATAAACCTAAAGAACAACAAAGAATAAGAACGTTCAATCTCTGATTTTAATATTAGGTTTCGTGGTGAGTATGTCACTTATACTGTTAAATCGCATAGAGTACAACTGAAGGACCCATTCTGGAGAATATTTGCAGTGTTTGGAGTTATCAGATAAGCACAACCACCGGGTGAGCCGCGCTGTAATAACCGCATTCCGGCTCTGTCTACATCTGTGTCATACGGCTTCGTTCATTCGCACTGTAGTTCCGCGAGTCAGCCTAGTTAGAGGTGGAAGGTGCTGCAGTCGGTGCGTTTGCTTGTCGTCGGAGGTTCGGATCCTCCATCTGGCATGGGTGAGTGCGTGTTGTCATTACCATAAGCTAGTTTAAATGTTTGTAAGCCTAGGGACTGATAACCGCATCAGTCATGTGCCTTATATTTACAAATATTCGATATGATTTTTTTTTGCACTCTGTTCGTACTTAATTAAGCTACATTAGACGGGGAACTTTATATAGAAACAGGAGTTTGGACAAATGTGTTCTAAGACGTAGTGACAGACTGATTGTAAGTAATAGCAGAAAGTCTTTGACAAAAATACCATTTCTCATCTGTTTGTGTAGTCATTAACGTAAGTTAGTGTCAGTTATTTTAAAAGTTTGTAATCCTAGGGACAGATAACCGCGGCAGTCAAGTCCCTTACATTTACAAACATCTGACCTGTTTTTGTTGTTGTTTTTTTGTGTTTCTTAATTTTGATGACATGGTGCAGGCCATTTTTCTGTATTTTCTGAAATCAAATGTATGCAGTGCTTGTGGGACTTAACTACTGGTTCATCAGTTCCTAATCTTACAAACTACTTATGAACTAGCTTATACTAAAGATCGGGGCCGGTACGCCTCCCGTCTCGGAAAGAGGTGCGTTAGACCGCACAGCGAACCGAGCGGGATAGTTCGCACCTTCTACATTGCTTTTATATCGGCCGCACAAACTAAGTTGATACTCGTGTCGGTGGCTGATGGGAGCAACTTAAAAACATATCCCATTACCGTCGTTCAATGGGTACCAACATAGATTGTATGAAGAGTACAATTTTTTTCCAAATGAAGGTTTTCTGTGGAAACAATAAGTTTTAACTATCTGTGCATTTTTCGTCACTAGTGGAGAACGAAACCTTAAAAATGATTCCTCAATCATTAATTTTGGATATGTAATAAAGGAGATGGCGTGCCTATAAAAATACCATATATATGATTTCTGAAATAAGTCAAGTTTAGCGCTAAATTGTCAACTTTACACTGAAACGCCGCGGCGGAACGGCCTAGCGCATTGAGGCGCTATGCTAAGATGCGAGAGGCCGTTTTCCGTCGGGGGCTCGAATCCTCCCTCGGGCATGGCTGTTTGTGTCGTCTTTAGTATAAGGTAGTTCATAAGTAGTTTGTAAGTTTAGGGAATGATGACCCTGCAATTAAGTCGTTTAAGCCTGACAAACATTTGAACATTTTTTTACACTGAAACACGGATGCTACAATGCAATTAATACTCCCGTTGTAGTATTAAGTTTCGAAGTTGTGACAGTCTATGTCACATAAAATCTACAGAAATGCAGCTAATTTCTTTCACTGTAAGTAACTGGTGTAGCACTTTCTATAGTGTCAGCCATCTATGCACCACTGTGTTTCTCAATCTTCAGGACAAAGACAGGCTATTTCACTCTACTTTTTTCCTATGGTATTGATACAGTAGTAATAATCAATAAGTTTCCTTGGGAGGGTTGTTATTTCCTATTCAAATACATGTCAGTAACTGATTTATAACTTTTCATAACCACAATCAAAAGTACTTAATCTGTTTTCTGGTAGGAGAAAAATTTCTCTTGCATGTTATAAATTTTTTATTGGTAGGAATAGCAGTATAATAAATATTAAATATCCACAAATTATATTTTTATTTTAAGTACCAATTTTTTGAATAGTGCAATTGGATGCACGATTACACCTGGAACTCCACTTTGCATCTTAAGATTTAATTATGCATAGTTTGGAATGGTATCCGAGGAGGTAAAGCGCCAACGACTGACATTTATGCCTGTCCCTACAATACACGTCACTATTCATGTCAATTTAAGTCAGTGAATGTTCAAATTAAGAAGTAATATCTGTGTAATGGCTTCGGCAAATGCACAATCAATACTGTCGAGTTAGGTATCCACATAAAAGATAAAATTTCACTGTTGGTAGAATTAATAATGGAATACAGCGAGAATAGTAAGTAAGGTTCATTATTTTAATTGGGTCAAGTGCAATATTAAAAAAAATTATAGAAAAATGTAATGCTTCAGCAGTCTACTTTCTACAGGTCGTAAGTAATGTGAGACGGGGGAAGTAACGTTGCTCCAAATGGCATAAGTGTGACCGCTACTACAGGGGCAAAGCACTTGGTCCAATCCAAGCCCTATAAAACGCAAGTATTAGGGAAGACGGAAATTAGAAGCATCGACAGCGTCCATACTATCCAAGACAGTCGGCGAATCGTTGATCAGTGGCTGGCATAGGTCGGTAGCAATAAACATTCCTGGTCCTAATCGTAACAGTCTGCATTTCTAAGCGCGGAATACTGGCATCCGGTGCAAACCCTTTATATAGTTCACTGCCAATCAGCAGTCTGAGTGAGTATTGTGGAGTCGTATCCAATGACATTTGTAAAATATAGCACACTTAATATTCCCTCTGACAATTAGGTCGAGTATCGTGTTTGTGGCTTAGCGCCTGCTTTCCCGGAGCCTATGTAGTATACTCGTTAGGTGTTCTCTCTCCCGACATGACAGGTGTAATATTTGTTAGGAGTGAACTTTCTAAAATGTATCGTTACGGTGTATATATTTAATCATGTATTAAACAGAACGGAACTTACGCATTAAAACATTCTGTTAAGGTAAATGAACGGTGTAGCACTTTCTATAGCAAATGCAAGTATTCTCCCGTACAAATGTAAGATGTATTCTAATGAGATGGCTTCCGCTTTGTTATAATTTCTAGTCAGCTTGCTTCCGACCTACGCCAACTACTGGTCTACTATTCGCTAACTGTCTTAGATAGTATGGACGCAATTGAGACGCAAGGACGTGCGGTTTGAAGAGAAAGGCTTGAACGAAGTGTTGTCATGCTGCCGCCCTAATTCCTTGCTAAGGAGTGAATTAGATTTCTTTTGTACCATCGTGGTATGCACCTTGTACTTTTAAATTCACATTTACTTTTAAGTTTTCGTGTGTTCGTGGAGACTATGTAACAAACTGTGTTGTGCGAAAACGTAATGTATTATTACTCAAAACATCACCCATTGACTGGCTCAAGGATTGTTTGATTAAAAGAATACAGAAATTTGGACAAACGTGTTCTATGATTTAATGTTCGATTGACCATCAGTAACTGCAGAAAGTCTTTGACAAAATTATCGCTTGGTATCTGCCTTTAAATGGGCATAAACGTAGAGGATGACTATGAGGTAGTGAAAGAATTTTCCTTTTCTTATTTTAATACTAGTGGTGGATGTTTATCATCTCTTTTGTTGGGGGAGGTCGTGAGAGCGGCTGCGTAAGATGGTGTTTGCGCCTGTGTATCGGCCTGGTTGGAGAGTTTCGTTGTGAGTTCTTTGATTTGTGCGCGTAGTTCCTGATTTTCATTTTGTAGTTGTTTATTGTCCTACTCTAGTTTGGTATTTTTGTCTTTTAGGTATGAGATTTCAAGGTCTTTTGTCGAACCATTTGATTTTAGAATTTCATTCCACAACCGTCCATTTTCGGTTTGTAGCAGTTCTACCTTTGCCTCGGCAGCGGTTAGCTGAAAAGCCAGGGGAAAGATAATTTGTTTAAATGATGCTAGAATTGCTGTCGATTGGTGTTTTTATTTTAGCTTTGATGCCATACGCTTTATGATGTCTTCAATGAGTGCCATTATTTGACTGGGGGCCATAGGTGTGTACTCGTCTTCAGACTCCATGGTGTTGTTCTGATGTGGTGTTTCTGTTTTTTTTATTTTTTTATTTTTTTTTATGGGACTTAATTACGGGGTCATCAGTCCAGAAACTTACAAACTACTTATGAACTACTTACAAACTTGGACGGCACAAATCTCTATGCCCGAGGGGGGATTCGATCCCCCGACCGTAGTGGCCGTGCAGACCGTGACTGGAGCGCCTCAGTCTCCTCGGCCACCGCGGTCGGCTGTTTTTAGTTCTGCCCCATGAGGTGGATGTTATTTCGCTGTTGCTGCGCTCCTGGGTGACATCGGAGCGTAGCCCTTCCATCCGCTGCGCCCGCCAGGCGTCGGCTGACGCGCAAGCGCACATTGAAGGCTGTGTCCTCTTCGCTGTTGACTATGTTGTTTGCAAGGAGACCGAGAGATGGCAGGATGGCAGAACCCGGGAGGTGCTGCGCTCTGCGGCAGGCGGCTATCTGCCAAACTGCTGCTCCGCTAGGCTCTTATAACAATCAGCTGTAGCGTGCGCCTGATGACCCACATTCCGCGTAAACTCGCGGACGAAATGTACAAACAGAGGGCACTGTTTATCACGTTTAGTCTATTAGAAATCTAAATGTACAGTGGGGGCAGCCCCGTATTCACATCATATAGGAGGTCCGTAAGAGTTTTTTTTGTTGCTGTCACTTCTTTTCGTGTAATTAAGCTGTAACATGTGGTGTCCTGCTTCTGACCCAGTTTATCTACAGACGTATAAAATCTCGAGTTTTATCTGAGATGAATTAGTCTCGATTTTTATTCGGCACACCCATATCTCTATGGTTTCATAGTGCAGTATTGAAAGTTCTCACTTACTTTAATTAGAGATCCACTTGCTTCTAGCTTGGCTACAGTGACCAGCTACACAAATGACTCGGTAACTTAAGTTTTTTCCACACGAAAATTGTTCACATGAGATACACTTGTCAGTCTTGATGTCCGGGATGTGGTGGTGATGTGTAGAGTGACATTCACGAATTTTATCGTCACGAAAAGGTTTTTGATCGGGAGCGATCGCGGACGCGTCTGCACGGTAGCATACAGGCAATCACGATGTACATAATTCCAACAGCTGTTCTCCATCGATGTGTGAAACACAATTGCCGTGATAAACTACGCTTGCGTAAACAATCGAAACAACTGCAAGAGTTGTCGTGCCTGTGCCTATTTGTGTACTTTCCGTCGTAACATCGACGTGTATAAAAAATCGTGTGATAATCTGTGCACATGCAGGTTCGGCTATATTAAATACGGATTTGGCGTGTTAATATATACAGGGTGACCGGTTTCCCTTCCTGTCGCCGTCCCATGACCCCCAGGCGGAAATGTGTCCCCCAAATACCTATGTGTAGTTTTATATGTGTTAAAGTGGAACATGTTACGAAATGTTTGCGAATCGTGTAACTAAGACGGGACTGGGGAACCAGACCGGTTTTCACCTAGGGAGATGTGGAAAACCGCCTAAAAACCACATCCATGGTGGCCGGCACTCCGACTCCCTTCGTTAATCCGGGCGTATTCGAATGGGGGCCGGTACGCCTTCCCGTCTCGGAAACAGGTGCATTAGACCACACGGCTAACCGAGCGGGTTAGATGTCACCATCTATATTACTTTTATATCGGCCGCGCAAACTAAGTTCCTACTCGTGGAGGTGGCTGATGGGAGCAACCGTAAATACATGTCACATTTACGATCGTTCAACGGCTATAAACTTAGATTGTATTAGCAGCACAATTTCTTTTAAATAATTTTTTCTGTGAAACCAATGACTTTATCTTATCTGTGCATTTTTCGTCACTAGTGGAGAACAAAACCTTGAAAATGATACCTCAATCATTAACTTTGGATACGTAATACGGGAGGCACGGCGTACCCACAAAACACTGTTGAGAAATAATATATATCAGTTTAGGTCAAAATTGTCAACTTTACACTGAAACCCGGATGCTACAATGCAATTGATACTCCTGTTGTAGTATTAAGTTTCAAATTTGTGACCGTCTATATTACATAAAATGTACAGAAATGTAAGTCTCACAACGAATTGCTTTCGTTGTAAGTAACTGGTGCAGCACTTTCTATAGTGTCAGCCTTCTATGCAAATCTACTTACCACAATATTTCTTAATCTTTATGACGTTGTGCAGGCTCTGTATTTTGTGCCTATGGTAGGAAAGGAAATGCGTAGTAGTGGTACATTGTACCCTCCGCCACGCTCCTTACGGTGAATTGCGGAGTATGTATGTGGATGTAGATGTAGAACACGACAAATTCAAACTGCTCGGTCCTTTTGTTGATGGTTATTTTTACGACACAAGTTCCTGCTGGCTGAATGTACTTTCCATTCGCAACCTTCAGCACAGTTGCCCCCGTAGCACAGAAGCTTGTCTTCTTAGGGTGCGGCGATAATTATCCGAATATACAGAGAAAGACGCTCCTGAATCAACAAGTGCCCGGACAGGTTGGCCGTCGATTATGACGTCGATAAGATTTCCCGAAATCTTAGCGACTGTCGTCGATGGAGGATTTTCATCTGCGGCGGCCTCACCTCCGTAGATGGTCGCCTCGCTTAGTTTTCCTGGGCGCGGCGGCTAGGGGAGCGGCTGCCGTAAATTGTTGTAATTCTTCTCTCACAATTTGTCGTATGAGAGAAGCGAAGTCATGCTGGTCTTCCACAACCGCTATAGGGACTACATTGGGGAGTCTGTCATACTTCTTTCGTCCAACCCTCCTTTGTTGCATCTCTTCAATACGCTGGTACCACTTAATGAACTCTTCCGTCGTAGCAACGTCTTTTAACAGAAGCGCTTGGTACATGTCTTCTGCAATACCCTTCGTCAGGTGCGTGATTTTGTCGGCCTCAGTCATGTTCGGATTGACAGTGTTACACAGGGCCAAAACATTCTGTATGTACGACTGTGTCGGCGCACCACGTCGTTGGATCCGGTTCTTCAGTTGTTCTTCCGCCGAGCGGATTTGTCGCTGGAGGTCTCCAAACGTCTTTTTAAGTTCCTTCTGGAACGTCCCCCAGTCGTTCAACTTCTCCTCAAACCATAGCTGGGCTGTTCCGTCCATGTAGAAATAAACGTTGGCCAAGCACATCGTATGATCCAATCTGTTGTACTTGGCGACTCGGTCTAACCCTTTTAGCCATTTGTTGGGGTCCTGTCCAGCGTCTCCAGAGAACACCGACGGGTGTCTGATGTGCAGCTGGCTTACCGCTGGTTTCGTCTCCATGGTTCTTCTGACGATGCGGACTTTGGGAAGGATGTACTCGGTGTATCCCTTGTATTCCGGTTCCAGTCCGTGTAAGCGACGGCTTTTACGTTGCCTAATCGGAGCCACGGTGATGCAGCTGTTGCATAGAGTACCCGGCGCCTCCACCAAACAATGTCACGTTGCAATGGAAGTAGGCTTGACTTTGAAGGCAACTAAACACAGAACTTATACTGAAAGCACTGACTGCCTCTCGGGCAGAGTGTTCTGCTATTTATACACAGACTGAATGTACCAGAAATTTGAAGAACAGTTAACATAAGAAACAAGTAGAATTTACAAGTGAACAAAAGAAAGATGTAGAAACTTCTGGAAATGTTAATTACAATGAAATAAATTTTTGCCGATGGGCGGGATTGAATCGGGGACCTTCAGCACCGCAGTCTGTGACGCTATCCCCTGCGCCACGTCGGCAGTCTGTGTACGTGGTGTCTCGCGGCAATATGCCTATTTTCCCGGTAACGTGTGTACTGTATGTGCCTACCGCTAGCTATTGCAATATGACTCCCACACATTGTATGTGGAATGACTTGTAATTTAAATACAGAATTTCATTATAGAAGTGATTCTTAATTCAATTTTAGTTTCCATTTTCTGAATGGGTCTCCTAGCAAGTTTTCCAAAAAAAGAAGATTACTCTCGTCACTCGCAAGCATATAGAAGCAAGAAGTATTCCCAATTTTTCCGCTAGGATTACTAAGCGAGCCAACTAAGCTGAATCTACGCGGCGGTTGCGAGCCAGGGGCAGCAGAGTAGTGAGAACGGACACAAAATATTACTCGAGAATTTGACTTGCACTACCGACCTACTGATTACTATGAGAACATATCAGGGGATCACAAAATATTACAATGCCCGTCTATGTTGTGAACATATGCGATTCCGAGATGAATCCTCCACATTTATGCATTAAACAAATCGATAATACACGAGGAACAAATTATGTTTAATAAAAGAATACGTTTGCTCAATTGGACTCAGAAACTACAATTTACCCATTTCGCGGGCAAAGTCCTAGTTACAAAGATAATCACTATAAATTTCGATAAACCCCTGAAAATGAATATGTACCAGAAAGAACTACAAAAACTCATTCTCCGATCTAATTCTCCTCATGATAATTCCATAAATAACAAAATTAGCAGCACCATGGACCACGACAAAGCAAACACCTTCTCGATCTGATTCTCTCACCCAGAATAAAAGAAAGAAAGTTAATATAGATACCTATTGATTACGTCCCCTTATAACCGGTGGTGAAATTGTCACCATGAGCAACACTGCTGAAGATTCTCACCAAACCGTTACCAAAATCTCCGAGGCACCAGCGAGCAGCTCTCCTCACGTGCGCACTCCATCAGGCCAGGAACCGATACTCTTTCTCTCGCTAGTCGCAATCAGGGCCAACCGTACCCTCTTCAAATTCGCTGGTGCGGAGCGCTCTGATTGGCTGGACACGGAGTGTCAGTTACTCCACCGCCTTCCCAAACCACTGGCTTGACGAGATTGACCCTCTACTTCAAAGCTCAAACAAAACCTTTGCTGCTAGGCAGTCCTTGCCGACACTATCACAGTTTACAATATTGCCCATGTTACCAACACGCAAAGAAATATTGATGCATACCACTCGCACTCCATAACACACAAGGATGGCGGAAATAGGAGAGTGGTGTAAGACAAGAAAGATACAAAGTAAAGTGTACACCTTTACCATCTCTGTTTTTGTAATTGGTTTTACAGTCTGCATCATCTACCACAAAATTTTGCTGGCCATTCTCAAGTCAATCAATCCAAATTTCATTCGTTGACATATTAAGACAGCAAAGCAATGCAATAAAGTTACTGTCTCGTATCACGACGTCGTTGGACACACATCCAGAAAACTTATCCAGAATGCTGCTTGGCCGCAGTGAGCAATATAAAGAGTTAGCACCAATACGAATGGCAGACTTCCGCGCCGAGAAATGCAAAGTGCTTCTAATTTCTGTCTGCCCAAGGACTTGCGTTTTGTGGGGAAAATATTGGATTGTGTTCGTGCTGCCACACGAATTCCTTGCTAAAGAGTGAAACAGATTTCTTTTGTGTCTTCGAGCAATGACCCTTCTACTTTTCAGCTAACTTTCAAACTATAGCGGTGTTAGTGGGACTCTGTAACAGTATGTCGTGTTAATAAACTGTGTCGTGCAAGAAAGTTGTGTGGTATTACTCAAAACAACACACATTGTCTAGCTCAAGGAGTATTTGATCCAAGGAATTCATTACGCTACACTAAACAAGGAATGTTGTACAGAAACAGAAATTTGGACAGATGTGTTCTAAGAAGTAGCGTCCGATCGACCATCACTTCTAGCAGAATTACTTTGACAGAAATGGCACTTCACATCCGTATTTAAGACGGCTTAAACTTAGAGACTATAAACCTTGAAACTATAACAAAGAGTACCAACGTTCACTCTCTCATTTTAATATTAGTGAGGACCAACATAAGTATACCACATCCCATATTTTTGGTTGATGGGAAAGCGATAGGAATGGAATGATCACGAAAAATGAGTATTGGGAAAGGTAATGAATGACTTACATTTGTTGAAAGGATTCGTGGTAAGTCAGGCATTACATGTGCCTTAATTATCGTTTTTTGATTTTCATACTCAAAATGATCATTTCAAGAGATTTATGAAATAAGAAATATTTAGGTCGAAACTACTTGTACTGTGTAGTATTCTTAATTTGAGGATTAGCTCACTAATCGACATGGACATCAATAACGATGTGTAGTATAAGAAGAGGCAGTAAGGCTGGCACTCAAAGTGTTAATGAAAAATTAAAAATTATGTCCTTAGTTGATTGTTATTGCCTTTAGTGCCTACTGCTTTCAGTTTCCTTATCTTTTGCACATCAGGACTCACCTAGAAATTACATTCCGCATTTCTAGTGCAAATTGCGTATTGGAAATTGATATTTATTTCCTTCTACATCGTTTTTCACGTGTGTCCTATCCGACAGTATTGACTATGACGTGGTCCGTTCGTAAATGGGTACCTACGTTTCTATACAGTACAATATCGATTTCATACATTTTACATTAGTTTTATAAATGGTTGCAGATTCAGTGCTTTCTGTTTTGTCAACAATAACTGATTTATAACTTCCATTATCCATTGTTGAAATGAAAACAAAGGTATCGTATCGTTTTTGTTTGTGAAGCCCATTATCTATCTTTTTTAATCTCAGGACAAAACTAACAAATTCAGTAACAGTCATTTAGACACCCCAAGCCTGAAGAAACGAATACAGTTTACTGCTTTATTTTTTGTACTAAAAGTTTTCAGGATCGCAGAATAACGATATTTCCACGAATTTTTGGAAGGCAGCTCCATTGTCCATCGTAGAATCAAGCGATCGTCATTGGAACACTGTTCTAAATTGCTCCAAGGAACACTAATCGCCTACAGGGATTCCTGATTTTCCTTCAGTATTTCTTAATCTTCATTACATGGTACAGGCTATTTTTCTGTACTTTGTCACTTTGGTACTGATACGGTAGTGATCATTAATATTTTTCCCTGGGGGTGCTATTATTTCCTATTGAAAGACATGTCACGAACTGCTTTATATCTTTTCATAACCACAATCAAAACTAATTAAGCTGTTTTCTGCTAGGGGAATAATTAATTTTGCATGTTATAAAGTATTTATATATAGGAATAGCAGTAATTATATATTTTTATTTTAAGTGCCTGGTTCTTGAATGGTACAATTGAATACACCGTTGCACCCGAAACTCCGCCTTTTCTTTATAATGGCAAATTTCAAAAATGTGTCTGAGGACAACTAATCACCGACCTTAAAATGGGTCTCACTACAATACACGTCGCTATTAATGTCGATTAAAGTAGGTCAGTAAATGTTCAAATTAAGAAGCAATCGCTGTATAATAACTTCTGCAAATGCATAATTAATAATGTCAAATTAAGAATCCAGAAAAATAATAAAATTTCATTGTTAGCAAAATTAATCATGTAATGCAACTAGTGTAGTAAATAAGGCTCATTATAATTATTGGGCCATGTAGAAAATTTTTTAAAAAATGATAGAAAAATTTAATGTTTCAGCATCGACTTACTAGAGGTCGTAAATAAAATGACATGTCGAAAGTGACGTTGCTCCAAAGAGCGTAAGTTGAGTTTACAAACTGACATACGTGTGCCTGTGACTGCTGTTACAGGGGTGAAGCAGGGGAGGGCAGCGCAGATGAGGAGGTCTCGCTCATCCACATCACTTCCTCGGATGCTGTGTTCCCCTGGTTACGCCCGCGCGCCTGTTCTGCCACCATAGAAGAAGCAGACTAGAAAATACAATAAAACGGAAGCCGTCTCATTGAATTACATCTTACACTTGTACAGGAGAATACTTGCATTGACTATAGATATTGCTACACCCTTTATTTACCTAAACGAAACGGACGACTGAATGGGCGTGACTATTGTTGAATGCCACAATAAATGTATTAACCGTAACGATATCTTAAATATATGTTGACTGCCAACAAAGAATCTCAGCTGTCATTCCGGGAGAGAGACCCCTAACGAGCAGACTACCCAGCAGACTTACGTGCCGCTCCGGCTGAGGGAGAGCAGGCGCTAAGTTACAAAACAGAAAGCCGTAGTGGCCGGCCGACATCGACCAACAGGAACTATTCGACCCCAGTATCACAGAAAATAATAATGCCTGTACCTATTTGTACATATTTCGCCGTTACATTTACGTCTATAATCGAAATCGTCTGACAAACTGTACTTTACATCGACGTGTATCACCAAATTCGTGTGATAAACTATGGTTGCATGAAAGAAGGTCTTTGGGCTGCACAAAGAATCTAAGCAACTGCATGACCTGTCTTTCATCTTAGTTAAATTGTCGATAGAAGGCAGCTTCTTTCTCTTTAGCAATGTTCTCTCACATGCAGGATCGGCTTTATTAAATCGAGGATTGTGCGTGTTAATATTTACAGGGTGGCCTGATGCCCTCTCTGTCGCCACGCCAAGCCCCCCAGCAGGAAATGTTTTCCCCAAATATCTGTGTGTAGTGTTATATGTGTAAACGTGGAAAGTGTTACGAAATGTTTGCGAATCGTGTAACTAAGGCGGGACTTGGGGACCGGCCTGGTAATCACCTAGGGGGATGTGCAAAACCGCCTAAAAACAACATCCAGGGTGGCCGGCACTCCGAACCGCTTCCTTAATCCGCCGGTTGGATTTGAGTCGTGTCCGGTACGGCTCCCCGTCTTGGAATGAGGTGCGTAAGACGACGCGGCTAACCGAGCTGGTTATATGGCACCTTCTACATTGCTTTGCAAACTAAGTTGATACTTGGGGTGGTGGCTGATGGGAGCAACCGTAAATACGTGTGACATTTACGATTGTTCAAAGGGTATCAACTTAGATTGTATGAATACTTTTCCAAAAAATGTTTTTTGTGTAAATTATTTGGAACTATCTGTGCATTTTTCGTTATTAGTGGAGAACGCAACATTGACAATGGTACCACAATAATTAATTTTGGATATGTAATGCCTGAGATATGTCGTACCCACACAAAAACACTGATGCGAACTAATATATATGATTCCTGAAATGGGGTCAAGTTTAGCCCAAGATTGTCAACTTTACACTGACTAACGGATGCTACAATTCAACTGATAGTCCTGTTCTAGTATTAAGTTTCAAATTTGTGGCCATCTGTATCACGTAAAATGTACATAAATGTAATTCTCGCAACGAATTACTTTCACCGTAAATAACTGGTGTAGCACTTTCTACAGTGTCAGCCGTATATGAAAATCTACTTACCACAGTGTTTCTTAATCGTCATAAGATTGTAAAGGATGTTTTTCTGTACATTGTCCCTATGTTACTGATACAGTAGTAATCATCAATATGTTTCCATGGAAAGGTCATTACTTCCTATTCAAAGACATGTCACTAACTGCTTTATAATTTTTCATAACAATTAAGCTGTTTTCTGGTAGGAGAAAAATTTCTTTTGCATATTATAAATTATTTATTTGTAGTAATTGCAGTCATAATATATCTAAATAACGATATAATAATTATTAAACTTCCACGAATGTTATTTTTATTTTAAGTACCTCTTTCTTGAATGGCACAGTTGGGTGAACGGTTGCACGTAGAACTCTACTTTGCACACTGTTTCAATGATGCATATTTTGGAATGGTGTCGGAGGATAATAATTATGGACCTTATTAAACGTGATAAAAGTTGCTTATGACGCAGCTCAGTGCGTTCTTATTAGTCATAGTTTGGTACTTTCAATGCCTGCGACTGGCATTTCTGTCTCTCTCTCCAATACACGACGGTAGTAATGTCAATTTAAGTAAGTCAGTAAATAACAAATTAAGAAGTACTCTTTGTATAATTACTTCTGCAAATGCATAATTAATTCTGTCAAATTAAGTATCCACAAAAAGATGATGTTTCATTGTTTTAAATTTAACAATTAATACAATGAGAATAGTAAGTAAGGCTCATTGAATATTCTGGATCAGGTAAAAAATTAGAAAAAAACATTGAAAAATCGATACAAAAATGTAATCCTTCAGCGGTCTACTTTCTAGAGGTCTTAAGTAACACTACCCGTCGACCGTGACGTTGCTCCACCGGTTTTTTGCATTAAAATATCGGGGTTTAGCGTTGGTTCCGACTTCCACTGTTCTCGGCACCTATCTTTGGAGCGAGGGATGCATTTATTGTTCTTGTCTGCAACGGGCAGAAGTCATAAAAGGTGATAAGAGGTGGTTTGGCATCTTCCTTTGCGGAAGCAATAACGGGTCCTCGCAAAGTGGATGTGAGAGCTAAATCCTCTAACTGTAACCTGGAACGATTTGGAGATTGTTCTCCAGAAGAAATATCCGCTGTGGGCAATTTTCATTAAGATGTCGCAGCTCGTTACACACATGACACGTTGATTGCTGCGCAGAGTAGATAACAAGAGCCTTGTATCCCAAAACCATAATGTGGGAGGGGATGTCAGATTTTACACACATCTGTATGGACCGTATGACATTATAACACGGTATTTTATACCTGCTGGACCATTTTCCAAACTCATAGCGTTTCACCTTTTCATATTTCGAAAGAACCTGTTGTAAGTCAGTATTCTCAAGTTCCGGGGGAAGATTCAGAATTCTAACAGTCTTCAGTTCATAGTCTGCATTGCTAACATCAACCTAGCTAACAGAATCATCGCGATGGCGAAACTGAACCTGTCCCTTAGTTTGTAATGAAATCTTACCACACAAAACCGAATTATAGAACTAGGCAAAAACACAATACTTTTCACTGTCAAGCTGAGTAAATTCTGCATTATCTCCTCAAATTCTCCAAATGTTTTATATAACCATTCGTGTATTTCTAAAGCAGTAGGGAACATGACGAGTATGCTTGTCAAACGAGAATCTTAACCCGTTTTTCCTGAGAGAATTCGACCTGTTTAACGAGCGGAAAGCGGATGCACCGCCTCGCCACCAAAAGCAATAATAAGCGGTACTTAAAAGCCCCGGCCTGACCGCCTGTTGTCAGTACATCCAAGGTCTTACAACAAAAACGCAAACACTACTAAGATGCGACTGCGCGTCCGTACCGTTCGCTCGCCGAAAGCGGAATGAACGGTGAACAGCGGCGGAGTCCCAAGCGCATTGAGGCTCTATGCTGCGATGCTCGAGGCCGTTCCCCGTCGGGAGTTCGAATCCCCCCTCGACCATGGATGTTTGTGTCCTCTTTAGTATAAGCTGGTTCATAAGTATTTTGTACGTCTAGGAACTGTTGACCCTGCAGTTAAGACACTTAAGCTTCACAAATATTTGAACATTTTTGAACAGAACGGTGAGGCCTGCCTTATTCCCAGCCAAGCGCAGCTAAACCCAACCCAAGCAGGCTATGGAAACTAGCGTTCCTTCCTTCCAACTCGGTAGTTGATTACAAATTCTTTCTTACCCATGTATGAAAAGACCAATATATAGGTTTCTTTTTTTTTTTTTTTTTTTTTTTTTTTTTTTTTTTTTTTTTTTTTTTTTTTTACAAATTGATGTTTGTTTTAAAATTTAGTCAGTTCTAAAGATTGATTGCAGTAAAACTCCTGATTTGATCAGAGTAAAACTATGTTCAATAAATAAACATTATTTTAACAATGTGGTTTTCAAGCAATCACTTTCTTTATTTTACATGTTTAATTGGTGCTTTTAATACAAAGCGGGTTGAACACAGTGTGGTCGAATCTGACCCATCCATATTAAATGTGTATGAATCCACTGTAGGAGAGGACGATTTGTCGTACTGCGACTAGCAAGGCCGTATCACCAACACTGTGTAGAAGACGAGGCCTCACAACAGTCTGTGCCATGACACAGCGAGAGGTCGCAAATGCTAGCTGACTGGCCGACTCCTAAGTGGCGGTGTGCTGTGCCAACACCGTGTAGAGACAAGACCTCACAACAGGCCATGTCACGTCACGACGAGTAGGCCGCGATCGCTAGCTGATTTGCTGGCCACTACGGGACAGTGGGCTGTGCCCCGGCGGACATCCAGTCAGCTAGCGATGGCGGCTTACTAGGTGTGACGCGACACATACTGTTGTGGGGCCTCGTCTTCTATGCAGTGGTGGTCGTTGTCGGCGCTGGTCCCTTCACTTATGAATCTTTATGCGCAGTGAACTGCAGAAGGAAAGAAAGACAATTCGGGTCTCATTTAAGTGATCTATCATAAAAAAGTACTTGACACGGAAATTGGCTAGTCTCCTGTCAGCGGCATGTAAAGAAGCTGCTACCCATTATATACCGGTTTCGAAACGACTGTCAATTTATCGCTATTCATCTAATTTTTAGTTCACGAAACAGCACCGCAGATCTCCTGACGAGTGCTGTTGCACGTGAGCATCATTCAATGGTTCTTGCTCATTTTTGGAAGCAGTCTTACAAAAAAGGCAATTATGAAGTTCTTTCCATATGTAATGAAAACCTTTCAAGTTAATTTCAAACATTTCCAATTCCCAGTTGGTTACCATAAAAATAATGTAATTGATCACGAAGTTACTCGGTAGCACATATTGTGTTGCATTGCTTTATTTTAACTTTTGCCTAGCAATGGTGTCTGTAAAATGATAAAATTGTACCATTATGCTAATTCAAATGCCAACCGATTGGTCGTCCTAAATTAAAAAAAAAAAAAAAAAAAAAAAAAAAACGTTCAAATGTTTGTATAGCTTATGGGACTACGGGGTCATCAGTCCCTAAACTTACAAACTACTTTATGAACTGACTAAGACTAAGGACGGCACAAATATCCATGCCCGAGGGGGGATTCAAACCCCCGACCGTAGTGGCCATGCAGACCGTGACTGGAGCGCCTTAGACCCATCGGCCACAGCGGCCGGCCCTAAATTTTAGTATTATATCAAGTAAACATAACATCCAAAATGAAACGTCCATTCTGCAGCAGAGTGTGCGCTGATATGAAACTTCCTGCCAGATTAAAATTGTTTGCTCTCATATTGAGTTGTAGATGTAGATGTAGAATGCTACTAAACCGTAATGAAATTGAGATTTTAAGTGCGCGTATTTTGTGATGGTCTCTGAGCGTAACAGTTTACAGGTTTTCTTAAGTGGAATGACGCACATCAATATTCCCTTAGCAGTCGTTGCTTGACACTGACAATGGATGATTTCTTTGTCATCGGAAGGACCAAACTACTATGGTTATCGGCCTGCAGTGACAATGCTTGCGACTGATATCGTTGCCTGTAACTTCACAATACTTTATTTATTTATTACTTTTTATTTGCGGCCGCGTAACTAAACGCTCTGCAAAGCGTAGATTGCCATCTAAAGACACGTTACCAATTACTTTAATATTATGATTTATCGAATTTTAAAACTGTTAGCATTTTCGCTGCTTTTACCGATCTAATATTATGTTTGCTTCTCTCGGCAGTCCTTATTCCACCGTTATTTTTCTACATAATTTATTCCCTTGTACCATCCATCGCACGTAATCATAAAGGCTATTTCACAACGTTCTACAGCGATTTCAATGTATATCAATAGATTCCTTGACTGAATAATGGCACGCTCTGGTTGCTGGCTTTTGGCGCATGTTTGACATCGGCTCATACCAACCCACAGGGACTATCGATTCCATCTGCGCGCCGTCGCCATGGCAACCGGGAGCGTCGAGCGACGCTGCTGTGGACAGGAGAGCAGCGCAGATGAGGAAGTCTCGCTATGGGAGACACACCTTCTCGCCTGTCCGGTTTCCGTGGTTACGCCACGCACACGCACGGCAGTGCTGCCACCTTAGGAAACTAAGCAGGCAATGCACGCACATTAAAATCCAATTGAAGAGATATCTATGTATTGTTTTCAAATGTTTCCAAAGCAGATGGGACTCAACTGCGAGGTTATCACTCCCTAAAATTACAAATAACTTATAACCCATCTTCTACTAAAGACAACACAAAACATCCATGCCCGAGGGAGGATTCCAACCCCCGACGGGGAGCTGCCTCGCGCATCAGATCTGCGTCTTCAATGACTCCTACCCCTGTATGACAATACACGAATTCACTATGTCTAGAGCTACGCCGTTTATTTAACTTAATAAAGTAACAGACTTTGTATTTTGTTAATCCATGATGGTGTGTTGTCTATTCAGTATATCCACTCTAAAGATTTCTTAAAGTAATTAGATTTATCTACTAACAAATCGTCTTATATATGTGTCTGGTTCGAGCAATATTTGAATAAATGTAATCAATACTTGGAAGAATTTTTAGGAGATTGCATCTTGCCGCTCTCAAATATTAAAAAATGGACGTTCTGTAATACTTATACAAAAGCTGCATACTTGTTTCTAGGTTGACTAGTTCCGGACTTTTCGCAGTTTTATAAGCCACATATTACACACCAATGTATTGCATTGGTGGATATAATCAACGTCGGTAATCAAGGCAAAATTATGTAGTTGACGTGGTCATCATTCGTTCAAATTTGTTCGTGAGGGTTTATTTCGAAAACATGGTCGTATTTCAACGGATGTTGATTCAATGAACATTATTGTAAGGTCGTATACATGGTGTAAACGGTATAAGCTGCTATAAAAATCCTGGTAGTATAACACAAATGATTTAAAAATTTAATAACAAATTTGTCAATTTTCTAACGTTGTCTCAGGAAAATAAGTATGTGCAAGGATGAAACTGGAAACTGGACATTGCACTGAAGTAACCAGTCGCTTCGTGTTATTTAACGCTGCTCGTGCTGACTATTTACATTGCTCTCGTTCGTCCGCATCTTTCTCTGACCGCAACGTCGATGTGGATAATACAGAAGCAAACCAGTGTATCCTCAGCAGAAAAGGAAAACAGAAATACGTCTAAGTCCTTCTATTACTGGATTTTAGTAATAAGAGGTGTTATTACAAATGTTATGAAACTTTCTTGTTACGTACGCCGTGATGTACAGTTTGTATTATTATGGCACCTCATACCATGCACTAGCTCTATAGTCTGTGATTTATATATTTTAAAACACAGTTGCAATAACATATCTGAATATATTCAGAGTGAGATACAGTCCACTGTATTACAACTGTAGAATAAATTTTTCGTTTCACTTTCAGTACTTTTTTAAAGTATTACTAGTTATTTCTTTTTTATTGTAGTGCAATCTGCATATAGTGTTGTTGTTGTGTTGTTCTAGTTCTTTGTGTATCTACTGTGATGTCGTTTTTTGTGTGTGATTAAGGAATGATACAGTATTTTCAGACGCCGGTTAAGGTGCGCTAGAAATTTTCTATGAACATTTTGTTGTACAGTTTTGTTTTGCTCATTTAATATTTGTTCTAAGAGAAATTATAAATAAATCTGTAATTCTTATAAACGTCCAGTTGTCCTTTGCAGGCATTATTTAAAATATATTTTCTCGATATTTTCAGTTGAATATATATATTCTCCACGATGTGTAATGGAAGCAGACTTTATTTCCTAATGTGTCAATTTATTCTATAGATCTCGCTATAAAAATCTGCCTTTCTGCTAAATGTAGGCCTTGATACAATCATTGCATTCAATTTAGGAAACAACTAAATGATTCTAACGTTGTGTTTTGCCTATTTCAGAAATGATTTTGGTTTCTAACCTGATTTTGGTATAGAAGTTTATTTTGATTTTTTTTTCAGTGCATCATTTATTCTGTCTGATACATGCCTCCTCTTTGGAGTTATTATAAACTTGTCTTTCCTTTTTGTTTCGATATTTGTCAGTGTACAATGTGCGTCTGAAAAGTTCGGTGAATGGTCTCAGAAAATACAGAGAGCAAGAGTTACAAACAAAATATCTTGGCTGTGTTCCAAAGTAATCGCCGTTGGCTACAATATACTTCTGACATCAGTTGTACAGCTGTTTGAAACTGTCAGCGAACGCTTGCTGAATCGCTCAAAGAACTGAGGTCACGCGATGTTGGACCTCCGTAACCACTCACACACTTTTTCACTCACTGCGTCAGCACCATACACTTGCAGTAACATCCCATGGGTCTCCGTCGCCGTTTTGCCTAATTTGAACAAAATTTGATTTTAAAGCGTTGCTCCATGGCTCGAGTTTGAGTTCCCTGTAGCACTGACCGGAGTTCTTACACTGACCCTGTTATCTGGGTCGCAGTGTGTACCACCGCTTCACTACAGTGCTTTGTACGATACTGGGCGCTTGTTGACATGTCCCTCGATGTATATGCACGGGCACCTCATACTCGCCAGCGCAGTTTGTAAAATGTGGGGCAATTCACTGAACTCTTCAGACGCACCTTGTAATTGCATCTTCATTGCATTTGTGTATCGTATTTAACTTACTTTATTCTCTATTTATATAAAAGCGAAAGGAAACTCATTCATACACTCACTCACTAAACACGAAACCTAGAAAACTACTTCACCTGTGGAGCTGACATTTGGCAGGAATGTAGTTTATAGGTAGTAGACGTCAGCTAAGAAACTATTTTTCGATAGGATCGATAGTTCAGGAGATATGACGTCATAAACAACAAAAACTTCTCCGTCCTGTGTCACGTGATACTGTGACTTTATCAGTCCGCTATTTGAGACGGAGAGCACTTGGCGACTAGCAACAAACTTTAAACATAATTTCAAACCTTTGGGAAACTTTTTCTCGATGACAACCATAGCAAAATTATGAAAGGAAAAATGTTTATCGCTTACTACATTTTCGCTGTTTACGGAGTAAAACTGTGACATTCGGTACAACGTTGAAATTTATAATTTCGATACTACATATTGTACATGCAAGAAATTTTACATACAGTCTACACACATATAGTTCAGTCTACCTTCTAAATTGCATCACAGTACGACACGTAGTTCATGAGATACGAGCACATAAACAGTCACGTTCATGGAAAGCCGCCCCATCATGCACCAACTTTTAATCTATAAGTTCTTCACTACTAATTAAATTCGCAACAGATTTTTCAGACATACAAATGACAACAAATGAATATATACCTGAAAAATTATACCATTGTACAACATATAACTCAATAAATATGAGATCATATATACTGGGATGGGTAAAATTTTCACATCAGGCATCATGTTTTATCACATTTCTCATTTACTGCCAAGACACTCCTGTATACCAGTGGGCTTAAGAAAATTCCTGAAAGATGAGAGTGTTGTTGAAAACCTTAAAACAACTTTGAATAGTGAAGCGCACACCGCTGTAGGAAGAAACAATACACATCTATAGAGCTACAAGGAAAGGAAGAGAATGAAACAGAGTACATCCGACGGATACCCAGTATTTCCGACAGATCTGGTCTTTACTTTTAAGAGACTGCGGTTTGCAGTGGGACTAGCATTTTCTATTATGATTAATGAATCACAGGGCAATATACTCAATTCTGTGGAATGTATTTGAAATCTCCATGTTTCTCACACGGACAGCTTTATATCGCTTTCTCTGGCATGGGCTCTCCACAGAAAATATTCGTATTGTGTACTGGAAAAGTCACAAAAATATTGGTTATAGCCAAGAAAGGAAAGAATATTAGCGTTCAACACCTCGTCGACAACGTGGTCATTAGAGGCGGAGCTTGCGCTCGGATTGTTTGGGTGAGGAAGGGAAAGGAAATCGTAACTGAAGTTTTTGTGTATCCTATAAGTATGGTGTAGTACAGAAAATCTCTGAGAATACTATACGAACTTTCTTGGCGATTCATAGGTCAACTGAGAGTACCTTGGGCAACTAATAGGCTTCATCTCATCAAAATCGGATCAAGGGGAAAAATATATCGTAATTTGTAGTTTCTGGTGTATGCTAAGCTTGAATCGCAATGTAGCATAGCACAGATCCGAAAGAGGCGATGTTACTTACATAGTATACCAAATAACTAATAGATGACGATGCTCATAACAAAGGTGTAATACATTGAAACAAGGGTTACGATTTACGGTTTTCCTTACGGCAGCGGTGTAGTGTATTGACGCTGGCAACGGCAGTTGAATTCTTCTTGAAAAATCAGTCACGTAGAATGAATGGAATAATTCTTTATGTTCACGATTAAATAAATAATTTATGCTGTTCTGGTCAGTAAATTAATCATCCTCCTAAAGCGTATAGTTGCTCGTCAGCGATAGCAAACTAAACCGCTGCCACTGCAAGTAAAATTTAATCTAGGTAGGACACAATTTTTTTTCTTCCTTGCTGTATCCCATATGCTTCATAATGTAATGGAAAGAAAAGAAGTGCATCTTTTGATGGGTATAACCACTAAATTGAATATATAGTATATTGAGTGGAGTATATGGAGTGAGCATTGCGTTCTGTGCATCTTCTCAAGATTAAGCTGGAATTACCACGTGATATTGAGACAAATCCACTCTTTCCACCCATTTACCTGATATTACGATTGGTTTGTACCGCATTGCCTGCATAGAAGCCCCACCTCCTTTTCGCAGAGCAACTGCATGACAGGAAATAATATCTAAATAAATGTGTCACAGAAGCAACAAGAAAATTGAGGAAGCGTCGCTAAAAGGGCCATTTACACATAGCGTCTTGACCAAACAAAAAGAGACCAAGATAAAGTAAGTCAAGAAAATTCGCTGTAAATACTATATTTAATCAAAGTTTTATACAATCAGCTGACGCCATTCCTTCAACGCTAGCCTAGACTTACTTTATCGCACATTGACACAACTATGACGTCTTATTTAAATAGACATGAACTACTCTGTTGATGAATTACCAGAATTTCAGCATTCGTCGTGGTTTCGATAATAGCGAGCACTACATAGAGAATAACTACATTGTCCCCAGTGCCATACTGTAACATACTAATACTTCAGCATACACTTACTGTGAGAGATATCAGTTTAGTACTATACCATAGAATCAATACATGGCATTGTTATTATTATTACTATTTCTCATCTCAATGACATAAGGGTTTTCAGAAGTTTATGCAAAACAGTCAATTACATAAAGCAGTCTTAACTTTATGAACACAACCTAACATTTAATTTACATCGTTCCAGAGTACGGACTTTAAATCGTTTCAGTTTTTGTATGAAAAACTTTATGAACATTCATCGTTCACGACAATGACTTCTACTTAAATTTGACATGTTAGTTAAGACAACTGAGTTTACTGACAGAGGGATCCAACAAGGATTCTATTATTGCTGATCTAAGTCCCGAACCCTAAAAGAACATGATGTACACAGATTCCTCTTTAACAATATTTGCGAATCACGGGCAGGTAAGCTAGTATAGCTTATTTACTAGTTCTGGGTTTTGGTCGTTAGTGATGGATATTGCTCTGAGTGCATATCAAATGCTGAATGTATCTGAGACGCTAATTTAATCACAAAGTAAACGAAATAGGTCAAAGATTACGTAAGCCCTTACAATAAACGTCCTGTCAAAACTACAGCAAATGAATAAAGAAAAACAAAGTAACAAACACTGTGTAGCAATGTGAACGAACTGTATCTGAGCAATTACCATATAAATCTCATTTTGACCCCTTCATTACCCACATTCAGTGAACCCATTACTAATTAACATTATTTCTATTGTGGGTGGACGATAAAAAGGATAAAACCCTTAATTACTCAGTTTAGTAATAAATAAACAGTTTAGGTATATTTATACATAAATATCATTCCTTGAATAAGGCAGTACGTTGCAATGGGCGGCGAATAGTCTAGGGAAACGAGAATGGTCGTCACCCTTGTGTTCAAGAGGAACGTAACTCGACGTTAATTTATAAAATGTCGCTCATCAAGAAATGAAGAATAAGTTGCCACAATTTCTACTTTACATCTGTCTATAAATGTGGATAAATTTAAGAGCATGACTTTAATAATAGTTTATATATCTGGTTATTATATTTGTTGTGTGCATATTGAGTACGCCATATCCTATATTTGTAGTTAATACTAGAGCGTAATGAGTGGATTGTCCACGTAAAATTAGTACTGAGAAACGTGATAAGAAACGTAGATTTGTTCGAAATATTTCGGGACAGACATCTTGCTAGTAAAATTTCACACAATACACTGGTACGACCAGTTCTGTAGTATTGTTCGAATCTTTATAGTCCTTATTAGGTAGGCATAACAGACACGGTAAGGATTCCGCTCTGCGCCGTGTAGTAGAAATACTCAGCGACGTTGAAGGAGAGTCCTTAAAATGATAGCAATGTTTTCGTGATGCCTAGTTGGGATAAATAAGAAAATATAAGTTTAAATACAATTGTGCAATCATATTGCGGCATATAATGTCCGAATAGATCTCAGTAGTTTAGTTAAACAATAGTTCTCCTTATTACAAAGAGTAGTAGTTCATAATCTGAGACGATGAGAGATGAACAAGTAAGTGTTATACAGCAACATTTCAACTGTCCACTACTGAAAGTAACACAACAGAAAGTATCAAATAATTAATCAATGTCCAGGGAAATCTTTTGTCTCCATATATACTAAAAATATTGGACTCAAGGAGAGGCATTCAATTACAATTTGTGCCACAGCTGGGATTCGAACGCAACACCTGCTGCTTACTAGACGAGCACTATAACCACTAAGCCATCGCGTGCTATTGGATACAGCATTTGCACAGACTGTCTTAAGGCATATCTGCCTACACAAAATAAACTTCAGTTTTGCCTCATTTTCCCTATGTAAGTACGACGCTCCCAGTAACGGAATAGCACCCCAACATTTCCATTAACATTTATTACTGAGGTGCTGTTCCGCAATTAGGGAGCCTCGGCAACGCTGATAAGTATTTATACAGCGTGAATCACCTAACACTTGCACCGCAAATATTGTGGAAACGGAAAGTGCGATTGATATTCTGTTTTCACAGAATGTATTGGTAGTCAGAGGCTCTTATTTTTAGCCAACAAACAGACTGTAATATTCGAATAAATGTCGGGCTTGGAGCCATGCAAATTCCACGTCTTCCACTAATATTTCGGCCGGACGATACGCGGCCGAAATATTAGTGGAAGACGTGGAATTTGCACGGCTGCACGCCCGAAATTTATTTGATTACTCCTTACGCCGTGAAAAGTTGAAAATGCACAGAATGTAATAGTAGTTTTAAATTGTATTTTTATGCAAACATTCAGGTATTTAAATGGAAAAATAATAGTTTCTATCATGCACTGGAAATTTTGAAACCAGCTGTGTATAAATAATTTTGACTGACATTTTTATTACGTTTAGTTTGGCAGCTGCATCGGTTCAAACTTTCGTGGGCGGAGGCTGCGATAGCGTTGCTGACTGGCTAAGTGGCTATCCCCTGGGGCACGGCCCACTGTCTCATGACCACCAGCCAGTCAGCTACGTTGTAGTGGTCTCCACCCCCAAAACTTTTGAATGGTTGTAGCTGCCAAAGTAAACGTGATAAAAATCTCAGTCAAAGTTCCTTGTACTCAGCTGCTGTCAAAAATTGCAGTGCATGACAGAAACAACCATTGTTCCATTAAAAAACGGTATGTTTGCATAAAAAATACACTTTCTAGGTATTTTTTACAATCTGATTATTGGCTAGAAATACGACTCCTTGACTACCAATCCATTCTGTGTAAACCGCACATCAATCGCAGTTTCAGAATCCGCAATATTTGCGGTGCAAGTGCAAGGTGATTCACCCTGTATAGGGTAATAGGGGGCAGAACTGAAATTTGTGCTGCTGAGAGACATGTCCCTTAAAACAGTCTGTGTAGTTGCCATATTCATTATGTCATAGCAGCTTAGTGGTTGTAGTGCTCGCGTAATAAGCAGGAGGTCCCGGGTTCGAATACCGGCCGCGGCAAAAACTTTAATTTGTCTCCTCCAGTTTAATACTTTTGATTACAGAAAGTGATTAAAGAGCCTTAAAACTATTATGCGCATTTACAGTATTTTACGATGTGTGCTTGACACACTGTTATAATTATTTTAATCGGCGATTTTTGGCACTATTGAAAATACGAGTATAACGACAAACTGACGTTACTGAATTAGGTATAACATACTCTCCATAATATTAATGTCTTGTTACACAGTTTATCTCTATTAAAGGGTCTTTTTTGGTAGAAAGCACAGTTATTCAAAGACGCAGAAAAATGAAAATATTTTTTAAGAATTAGTGTAATTTCAAGCATAATTTCTTGCGCTTCCGTGCATTCGTATTCAGAAGGCTTCATTGTCACTGTATTATAAGCAACTGAAGTATATCTGGATATTATATCGCTGTACACGAGAGGACTTCCCGCTTTAGGTGACGGCTGTGTGGCGCACCTCCTCATCTGTGCTGCTGGCCTGGACACACTGCTCTCGGCAGTGCTGCCAACTGTTACCCGCCACATAACCGATCGAGCTTCCCGCCCGCCGTAAACAACTCACACTTTTTTGTAGGCAAAAACATTATCGGGTTTGTAATAAAAAGCGTTTTACACATTAACTTCAACGAATTAGAAGGATTGAAACGTATTCTCCGTTTGACTTTCGTGCATGTGTAATTTACAAGGAGACAACATGGGTATTGAATTTTAGTATTTCTCTTTATTTATGGTACGTGAAGTTTAAAGCCTAAATAACAATCAGCCAAAGCCATTCGAAGCAACTCTAAAAAATCATTGAGAAAATCGACTTTGAAGTAAGTATGAATAAATAATACCCTCAGAGCATGTGTCGCTGTAGTTCGGGTCGTAGCGTTCTTGCCTTGCAACACGAGGGTCGCTGGTTCGCATCTTGCAGTGACTTTTTTATATTTTTTCGCTGTGTTCGAATACTTACATAATTTATATAATTTTAATATCTGATCGTAATATGCATGGTTTTTTGTTTATTCGTAATTTTCTATATTTTATAAAACGTCGTTAATAATGATACTTACAATCAAAAAACATAAGTTTTCAATATTGGCCCCACTATTAGTCATTGATTGTTCCGTTTATGAAGAGCTATGGCGCTATTTTTTGGAAAGTTCTGATGACTTTCAAAGCAGCTAACCTACTCAACCATCCTTTTAGGTGACGACAATGTGTTCCGCTCGTCTTCATACAAATAAACAAAAACTGACACAACACGTGGAATTAGAGATCCTAAAATGTTTTATATAACTGAATGTGAAATGGAAAAAAAAACTTTCACATCGACTCTATGATTGTGAGCTCAGAACGCTACCATCTGAGCTTCACCGACAAATGCCACAACTGGTTTAGTAAATGCTACTTACGTGCACTTGCAAAACTTCAAATTCGATTTTCTCGACAATTTTTTACAGTTGCGTCCAATGGTTTGACTGATTGTTATTTGAGTTCTGAACTTCACGTACTATAAATATCAAATAATTCTAAAATCCTATACCCATATGGGCTCCTTGTTGGACTTGTTCTGGTCTTACTTCAATCTTTTTATTTGTATATTTCTTTCATTCTATTGCACTGCTCTTTCCCCTGGGGTTACATTGTAACGCATCTTTGTAACGCTGGTTTCTAGTATTCGTTGCAAATGTTCATTCCTGTGTGTTCGTCTGCATTGTTATTTTCACAAAAAAATATTCAGATATTGTTCATCACTATTAGGAATCCTGTCTTATCAGTATATAATAGTATGTTGGAGTCAGATTTCCTTACAAAGGGGAGGGAAATTTAGTATTCACTGTATGTGTCATATTTATAGCAGTAATTGTAGTAATATCAGTAATAGTGTTACCAGTAATAGCAGTGTTAACAGTAACAGAACTATTGGCGTGTTATTTACATAAAAGAGTGTTGTAGTTCCACTGAAGAAGTTACTGTTCTACTAGATGTTAATATTAAGGGCAATCCACTCACAACATGTATATGTACAGCTAGCTCTTAAGTGATCAAAGTACTGTTGAAATAGTCTCTGCTGGCGAAGAGCTACTGGAAGTGTGCCTCTGAAAGCCAATGCTATTAATGAACCAGAGAACTATTTATTCTTTATCCTGTTCTAGATTAACGACACCAAATACCTTTGCTTACTCACAGTCTGCATCAACATTATTCTGTGTCTTCGTGAAACTTCGCCGTGTCATCCTCAGCCCAAAGCCGTCGACGGATGCGGTAATGGCCGTGCCAGCCGCGGTGACCGAGGGGACTGAGGCATTACAGTCTGCACGGCCACTACAGTCAGGGGTTCGAATAACCCCTCGGGCATGGATATTTGTGTCGTCCTTAGTATTAGTTACTTAGTAAGCAGTTTGTAAGTTTAGGGACTCATGACCCCGTAGTTAAGCCCCATAAGCTATACAAACATTTGAACATTATTTTGATTTGATTTAGTAAATGCTATGTACCCATTACACCGCTCCCCTGGCCACTTCCTTCTCAATCAAGTAGCTTCTCAAGTGCCTTCGTAACAGCTGATTGCATTCAGCTTGGCATCGAAATTCGGTAGGCCCAGATCGTTGCCCATCCATGAATAATATTTGAACCGGTTTCAGAGGTTCCCACAGGGGGGGTTGGGGCGTTGGGGGGGTGGGAGGGGGCGATCATTGAAAATCCTATACTATCAGTAACAGATATAAAGCACTTGTTAAATAGATTTCCTACACTATGCTTATCAGTTACTAACATATTATCAACTCTTAATGCTATCTGCTCCTGTTCCTTTCTGTTTCTACCAGTCTCCTTTCTCACTATATCCCATATTGCTTTTACTTTGTTGTCTGATTTTGCTATCTTTTTCTCATAGTTCATTTGTTTACACGTCTGAATTACTTTTTCAATATTTTACAGCATTCCTTATATTTAGCTAAGTCATCATCATTGGAACTACTCTTAGCTAATAGATACATTTCACTTTTTGTCTTATTCCTTGTGTAATCCATGGTTTTTAATTATAGACTTATGTTTTGTTTGAGTTACTTTTAGAGAAAAACATTTTCAAACATTAGAATGACATTATTAATCATTATGTTATGCAATGAGCACTACAACATCTTTCCAGTTCATGTTTCTCCAGCAGTTTTCTAAAACCTCAGTTTTTGGTGGATTGACTACTCTCCTGTATGTAGATTTAGCAGTCTTCATAATCTGCTTAGAATCGGTACCTAAAAGAAGTAGCTCCACATCATGATCTGATTGGCCATTAATTATTGGTTTTATGATATGATTTTGTTCCTTTGATTTGTCTATAAAGACATTATCAATGGCTGTCCTAGATGAGTTAGTTATCCTAGTTGGAAAGTTTACAGTATGAGTTACAGTGGAAGACAAAATTACTGACTGAAATAAATGTTTACTGGAAGATTAAATAAGAAAATCTGTATTAAAGTCACCAGCAAACAAGACTTCTTTGATTATTGCTGCTAAATAATCCAATCGAACTTCTAGATCATTTAGGAATGGATTATGATTTCCTGCAGGTACTCGGTAAAGAGTTACTATTATATAACATCTGTTATCGAGCTCTACTTCTGTTGCACAAGCTTCTAAATGCTTCTCTAGACAGAATTTATTTATATCAATGTTCTTGAATTTATAGCAGTTTGTAATATATGTGGCAACTCCTCCTACTGAAGTATGAAACTATGGAATATTTAACATATCTATACCATTGGTCACATGATGTTCAGAGAGGCAAATTATGTCAATAGGGTTAGAGGAATCTATTTCATCAATACAAATGAGTAGTTCATCAAGTTTATTTCTGAGTCCTGATGTAATGAAGATAACTGATATTGTATACTAATGGTTGAACAAATATTTACTGGCAGATTCTGAGTACTTTCGGTGAAACACTGTTTGCTAAAATCTATATCCTATTTATGTGTTTTCTCAAAATGAGGGTGTTTTCCAAGCTCTTTTTAAAACTGGTTTTCTTTCCCATCTCCCTAGCCTAAAAAATGCATCGCTCTGACTCCTGTAACCACTGGTATTTTACCAGTGACAGTGCCCCCCCATAAGTTACTTGCAATGAACCCAGACAGCTTTCCCTTCCCTTTCCTGCAGATAGCAGGTCCTCCAAGTGCTGACATCATATATGAAAGAAGTATTGTTGTTCATCATAAATGTAGTGTCGCTGACGGCTAACGTTATACTGACGTATATAAATTTATTGTTTCCTGAGATATGCGATACTGGAAATGATCAAAATGAATGGTTTGGAAACCAGAACTCTTTTTCTGTGATGAAATTACCATAAACATGGGAGAACTCAAGGATTTGGACACTTTAGAAATGCTAAACATAGTGAGATTTGGTGTGGCTACACAAAAAGACTGATTCACACTTGACTGCATTAATACCTCTGAATTCGAATTCAAATGAAATCGAAATACTAGAAATTTCTTAATATCTCTCAAAACATCCCGACGACACAGTTTGTATATCAGTCAAAAGGAACAAGTGCCAGAAATTAAACTATTAATCACTTAAATTTTTTCCTTGTCCAGAACTAAAACTTACAGCCGTAGATAGCATAGTTTGCACAAGTATCTCTCAAAAAGAGGCCGAGAATATATAAAAAAATTATGAAACTGAAGCCTCCATGTCAGCTGGGTTATAAGAGAATATAGTTATTAAAATAGGAGAAAACGTTATGTTAACCCTTTCATTCTCAGTGTTGTTCCTCGACGAAAACGTATTAAAATTTGATTTATACCGTATTTTGTGAATCATTACTTAAGGTAGCATTTTTGTTGATGAACAACATGCTTCTAGTACGACATTCGGCCACTTGGTACTGCGTCTAGCCACTTCTAAGGCATAAATCCGTCCATCTTGGAGGTTGTGTTGTGTTGCCGCCTGTACGTGGCTGAGAGTGTGAGCGGGAGTGTGCTTCCTTTTATTTTATAGCAGCAGTCAATTGTCTTGTCTTTGCTGCTGTGGCGAAGAAGACGCTAGCATTATTGATCTCTCACTGTTAACTATCAACAAAATGACGTGTAAGTAATAAAGTGTCTCGATACAAACGTCTTTGTTGTGCATGACATACACGACATAAAATCAATAGTTCGAACAAAAAATTTAAAACATATATTTTGGTGTTTACTACACTGTGTTAATACATAAAACGCTGCATTTTAATTTTTCCAAAGCTGATTTGATGATATGGGATTCAAAGGGTTAAGACGAAATACGGCCGTGTGTCTTGGCTTAGTCAAGGGTTCTATTGGGATTGTACAAGGAGTAAAGTTTCATTCATGAAATACAAAAATGAAAAAAATACATACTGCGTTTAATAATGAAAAACTTTACGACCTACACCTAGCCAAAACTAAATTTGATATTATTAAGATAGGTTATGTTCATCGCGAACAGTTTCCAAAAATAACAGCCTATGCTCTACCATACCCAAAAATATGAACAATGCACCGGTTGACATTGATTCTCCATAGTTCCTATTAGGACCAGCGAACATGGCGCTTTCCAGAGGTCCACGTCAGGACAGACTACATCTTATTAACGTTGTCTACAGTAATATCAAAGCTCAAGAGTTGGCAATCGCAGATATAATCGTCTTAGAAGCACTTACCGCCCATACTTGTCATAAATTGTTACATCTAAGCCTCTGAGAAAAGTAAAAAAATAGGGATAGGAAGTCGGCTTAAAGAAAATCCGTAGCTCACTTACAACAAATGTTACCAAAGAAGTAAAGGAACAAGACTGCCAACAAAAAAGAAATGACATCTCAAAGCTCTCCGAGAATAAACTACAAATGGAGTATGATACACTGTGGCCATTACATTAACTAAAGAGAATGTCAACATAGAAACTGATTATGGTTATCGAGGAAAGAGTGAAGATACAAGCCTGAAATGCATTTAAAATGAATGAAATGAAAGTGACCCACATAAATGAAGAGAGGGAAACGTAATAACAAAGGCTTGTTTGTCAAACATTCATCAAATCACTACGTTCAATGGAGGTAATATAAGAGCGTGTAACATTTCGGGTTCTGGGCTGCAAAATTCAGATGCTGGAAATGGAAGGCCTTTAGGCATAGACTGACAAGGATGTTTTGAAAAATCACCAGCTAATGTGGCAGTATTTATATATTGCAGGGGATACGACGAGGACGTGAATTAAGGTCATTGCTCTCTTCAAATCATTTGATGTGCATCCTTGAAGATTATTAGTTAGAAAATCAAATAAAACCCATGGCTTATGCTGGTACTGATGTTACACATAGAACTTACAATGAATAATGCTGTGAATAGCTTGATGGAAATCACCAAGAGTGGAGGACGTGTATATTTGCAAACTAGAAAGCATCTTTTACAGAAACGTGACCTGCCTTAGAGAAGAATGACATTAAAAATTTGGGTACTTCTTTGGAACCCTTTCCAAAATATCTTGCAGGAAAATCTATTATCAACTCAAGTGAAACACTACGTCGCATTTGAACACAAATGAAGTACGGTATATAAGGAATCAATGTTGAGGTGGAGGTCCTGTATAAGGACTATAAACCCCCCTGAAACCTAAGTTATTGATTTGTTTATAACATAAATGTGGGGACTGAAGTAAGAAGCTAACGCAACGTTCACTACAGTGCAATTACACTAAACAAAAATGCCAAAATAAGCTTATTGTCCAAAAGCATGGACATGGAGACCACAATGATAAAAATTACAGATATTCCTCTTTTATTTAAGTAGTTATTTTTAACGCTCTCAGACTTCCTGTTTTCCTCAAGAAAGAAATAATTTTACTGCCATTTCCATACCATTATATGTAACTATTTTCATCGTGTACCCTAAAAAACAAAGCTCCTGCTTACGGACCAAAATAATTAATTTTGAATTACTAGCCGCGGTGGAGTGGTTGAGTGTTCCAAGGCGCCTACCTGCAGAACACGCTGCTGCTCACCGTCTGAGGTTCGAGTCCTCCGTCGAGCATTGATGTATTTGTTGTTGTTAGCATAAGTTAGTTAAAGCAGTTTGTGAACCTAGGAAGTGATGACCAAAGTAGTTACGTCTCACAGATTTACAAATATTTTTGAATTACTAACTTTTGTATGAAACAAACTGATCATTCAATAAATACTAAGTTCCAATGTTCAAACGTAAGTAAATCTATGGGACTTAACTGCTTGGTTATTAGTCCCTAGGCTTACAAACTACTTAAACTAAGTTAAGCTAACCTAAGGACAACACACACACCAATGCCAGAGGGAGGACTCGAACCTCCAAGTGGAACTGCTGCGCGCACCCCAGCACGCCGCCTTGGCCAAATACCAAGTAAAATAAAAACAACTACCTTCAGTTATCCACGAACAAAAGTAGATTTTTAAAGTTAAATGAAAAGTACAAGTTTCATATCCAGAATGTTCAAAAGAAATCTACTTTACTCCATAAAAAGGAATTCGGGCGGTAGCATGAACACACTTGGTCCAATCCATTCCCCACAAAACGAAAGTCCTTGGGCAGGCAGAAATTAGAAGTCCGAATACCGTCTCTACTGTTCAAGACAGTCGGCGAATAGTAGACCCGCGACTGGCGTAGGTCGGTAGCAATAAACATTCCAGGTCCTAATCGTAGCATCCACATAGATGCAAATTCTTTACATAGATCACTGCGGCTAATCAACAGTTGAAGTAAGGATTCTGGAGGTGTGTCCAGCGACATCTGTGAAATATAGTGAAATTATCATTCCCTCTGACAGTGAGGTCGACTATTCCCTGTTGGCCGATGTTTGCTATGAATAGTCGACCTCTGGCAATTCAGAACGTGCGGCTTAGCGTCTGCTCTCCCGCAGCCTGCGTGGTAAGAAACTCTGCTGGGTAGTCTGCTTGTTAGGGGTTCTCTCTCCCTATATGACAGGTGAGAGGCTTTGTTAGTAGTCAACTTTTCTTAAAGATATGGTTACGTTGCATCTATTGAATCTAGCATTCAACAAAATGCTGATGACGTATTAAAACAATGCCAATTCAGTCCTCCATTCCGTTAACGTAAATTAATAGTGTAGCACTTTCTATAGCGAATGTAAGTGTCCTGCCTTACAAGTGTGATATATATTTCAATGAGACGGCTTCTGCTTTGTTATATTCGGAGTCTGTGCTCTAGGGTGGCAGCACAGACGCACGCGGCGCAGCCAGGGTAACAGCCAGCCGAGGAGGTGATGTGGATGAGCGAGACCTCCTCATCTGCGTTGCCCTCCCCTGCTTCACCCCTGAAGCAGCAGTCACAGGCACATGTTCGGCAGTTTGTAAACTGAACCCTACGCCATTTGGAATAACCTCACTTTCGACGTCCTATATTAATTACGACCTCTAGAAATTAGACTTCTCTAGTATTACATTTTTCTATAAATTTACAAAGTATTTTTTTAGTTATATATTATTTTACTTGACCCATTGAATGTCATAACACTTACTTACTAATCTCGTTCTATTAATTATGAATTTACAGAACTTTTTATTCTGAGATTACTTCTTAATCTGAGAATTTACTTACTTACTTAATTCGACGTTAATAGCGGGTTGATATCACACGTTCGCAGCTTTCCTTCCCTGCATATAATTAAAAAAACATATTCATAATAAAGTAAGTTCATGAGAGAAAAGGGTGTACTAACTACTAATTTTGACAACACGTGAAAGTTCACTTTATGTTGTTTATTACACCATATTAAAATCCTGTGGCTGATACGCCTGTACGGCGACACATTTATCAAATAACGTTATAGATCGTGAGCCCCCAGACAAAATAAATATTTGTCGCAAATTGTTTTCACACTATGTGCCTGTCTCAAATCGTTTATGTTCATGCCTATGCGACGACACGTGTTACATTAATAAAACACAGTCACTTTAATTCAATTCGATGCACACCTTCTTCTACCGGCTAAATAGTCACAACACACAGTAGCACTCGTTTCAACTTGGTGCAGTCTACGACGAGCAACCACACGTGGCGATTGCCACACACAAATCTATAACCTACACCTGGCGATCCACATGCCGACTGATGCAGAGCGACGCCGCCCGGCCAGCTACCCCGCGCGCCAGAAGCTCAACTGCCGGTTTTTTTTCCACTACGTCATCATCTTCCCCATGTGAGCTGTTCTAACCGATTTGCCAACGTACAGCTCTCAGCCAATATATTTATAACACTTTACTTAAAATCAAATAATTACACTACACATTAAATAAATGTCTTCTTAGGTTTTTATATTGGTATAAACATCCTTTGTACTATTTATCATAATCGAGCAATTTCTTATATCACAGATAAGTGATTTAACTGAATATTTCAAGATAAAATACACAAGATTAATTGAAAATAAAATGAGAAATAGTTAATATATTATTTTTATAAACAAACATTGCCATGCTAGTTGTGTAACTGTCTTGTATTCATTGCTAATTTATTACTTTTCATTGTCAATTAAACATATTACGCCAGATGTGACTATATCAGCTAATGTATTGTTTATTTATCAACAGGCTATTTTGTAATGAGGGCCTTAAAGGTTCCTAACTGCATCGTATTACTTCAAATGCCTGTAGTATTAGAATATTTTATTTCACGCTGGGCACTGCACTGTGCCTGGCACTCTCCATTGTCCCTCTCTCCCATCACCGGAAACGAAAACTGGAAAATCCTAAGCTGGAACAAGCCACCAACGTCGGCCTGCTCGCTGGCCTCCTGTCAGCTACAAGCACACAGCAAATCTCAACGTGGAGAATTTCTACCTTTTGCCTAACTATAAATGTTGTCACCCAACTGCGTACATACATTGCTATCATAATCAATAAGATTAAAATTGTGTAACATTTAGTGCATTGGCATGGTCAATGTTTGCAGTGAACTTCGTACTGTTTAATTATCAAATGCTATTAATTACCAGTATTTCTATTGGGCGGTAATCTCACAACTGTTTAATTATTTTAATGGGTTGGAGGATGAATGGACATTGTCTTAATGCGTGAGTTGCGTGTTATTGAATACCAGAATCATTGTATCCACAGTTGCTCAGTGACCGGCGGCCAGTGCACGCGTGACCAGCAGCTGCTCTACATTGTAAGATAATCGGCTTCTTAATAGAAGCGACTTATTTTCATTTCGTGTGTGCTTTCTTCTACAGTTCTTAAATCCTTAGTGTGCTCGCGTGTTTATCTACTAAGAATCGCGTTTAGTTGTCAGTTCAGTTGTTATTTTGATTTATTAGATCGCGTATATATTTTCCGGATTCGCCGTTAATAAACAGTTTAGTGTCAGATCCATATTTTTCGAAGCTCACTTTGCTGGCCGCGGTGGCCGAGGGGACTGAGGCGCTTCAGTCACGGTCTGCACGGCCACTAGGGTCGGGGGTTCGAATCCCCCCTAGGGCATGGATATTTGTGCCGTCCTAGTTCGTAAGTAGTTCATAAGTAGTTTGCAAGTTTAGGGACTGATGACCCCATAGTTAAGTCCCATAAGCTGTACAAACATTTGAACATTTGAAGCTCACTGTTTATCAAACTTCTGTGTCCTCAGACGTACTTACTTGAAAAAAAAAAGTTTTTAGAATGGCTAGGAACTGTGACTGCTGCGAACGGATGGAGGCAGAGTTGGTGACTCTTCGCTCGCAGCTTCAGGCGGCGTTGGCTTCGCTGGCAACGCTTGAGACTGCGGTGGGTGGGTGCCGCTGTTGTGGGCCGCTCGCGGGGGTGCAGCAGACGCCCTGTGCGTCTGTTGTGCCCTCCGATCGGCCTGCGGCAGTGGCCAGCCCGCTCACTGCCCGCGAGGAGGTAGTCCCCCAATCCGTGGTTGATTGCGAGATCTCCTCAGAGCGTGTTATGCGGCGTAAGACTTCCCGGGGGACCAAAGTGGTGGCCTCCCCGGTTAGTCTTGTCAACAGATTCGAGGCGCTGTCTGTGTCAGAGGATGTTCCTAACGCAGATGGTGTCGCTTGTCCTGTACTCACCCCGCTGCCTTCAAGATCCGGGCACTCACAGACGGTGGGCTTGTTGGTAGTTGGGAGCTCCAACGTTAGGCGGGTGATGGAGCCCCTTAGGAAAATGGCTGCTAGGGAGGGGAAGAAATCCAATGTGAAATCCGTGTGCATACCGGGGGGAGTCATTCCAGATGTGGAACAGGTCCTTCCGGATGCCATGAAGAGCACAGGGTGCAGCAAGCTGCAGGTGGTGGCTCATGTCGGGACCAATGATGTGTGTCGCTTTGGATCGGAAGAGATCCTCTCTGGTTTCGAGCGGGTATCAGAAGAGGTAAATACTGCCGGTCTTGCTTGCAAGATGAAAGCGGAGCTCACCATCTGCAGCATTGTCTACAGGACTGACTGCGGACCTTTGGTTCAGAGCCGAGTGGAATGTCTGAATCAGAGGCTCAGGCGGTTCTGCGACCGTGTGGGCTGCAGATTCCTCGACTTGCGTCAAAGGGTGGTGGGTTTTCGGGTTCCGCTAAATAGGTCAGGAGTCCACTATACTCAGGAAGCGGTTACACGGGTAGCGTGGACTGTGTGGCGTGGACTAGGCGTTTTTTTTTTTTTTTTTTTTTTTTTTTTTTTTTTTTTAGATTAGAGGGCCTCGGGAATACACAAAATGGGTTTCAGTCTCAAAGGGGTGGAGTGTTTATTTCTGTTACTAACGGTTTATCCTGCAGCGAAATTGAGACAGATACTTCCTGTAAGTCTAGAGGCTATTCCTGACAACCGGAATAAATTAATAATTGGATCGTTTTATCGGCCCCCTGACTCAGACGATGCGGTTGCCGAAATGTTCAAAGAAAGCTTGAGTCACATTTCAAATAGGTAACCGAAGCATACTATTATAATCGGTGGCGACTTTAATTTACCCTCGATATGTTGGCATAATATAATCGTCTTAGAAGCACTTACCGCCCATACTTGTCATAAATTGTTACATCTAAGCCTCTGAGAAAAGTAAAAAAATAGGGATAGGAAGTCGGCTTAAAGAAAATCCGTAGCTCACTTACAACAAATGTTACCAAAGAAGTAAAGGAACAAGACTGCCAACAAAAAAGAAATGACATCTCAAAGCTCTCCGAGAATAAACTACAAATGGAGTATGATACACTGTGGCCATTACATTAACTAAAGAGAATGTCAACATAGAAACTGATTATGGTTATCGAGGAAAGAGTGAAGATACAAGCCTGAAATGCATTTAAAATGAATGAAATGAAAGTGACCCACATAAATGAAGAGAGGGAAACGTAATAACAAAGGCTTGTTTGTCAAACATTCATCAAATCACTACGTTCAATGGAGGTAATATAAGAGCGTGTAACATTTCGGGTTCTGGGCTGCAAAATTCAGATGCTGGAAATGGAAGGCCTTTAGGCATAGACTGACAAGGATGTTTTGAAAAATCACCAGCTAATGTGGCAGTATTTATATATTGCAGGGGATACGACGAGGACGTGAATTAAGGTCATTGCTCTCTTCAAATCATTTGATGTGCATCCTTGAAGATTATTAGTTAGAAAATCAAATAAAACCCATGGCTTATGCTGGTACTGATGTTACACATAGAACTTACAATGAATAATGCTGTGAATAGCTTGATGGAAATCACCAAGAGTGGAGGACGTGTATATTTGCAAACTAGAAAGCATCTTTTACAGAAACGTGACCTGCCTTAGAGAAGAATGACATTAAAAATTTGGGTACTTCTTTGGAACCCTTTCCAAAATATCTTGCAGGAAAATCTATTATCAACTCAAGTGAAACACTACGTCGCATTTGAACACAAATGAAGTACGGTATATAAGGAATCAATGTTGAGGTGGAGGTCCTGTATAAGGACTATAAACCCCCCTGAAACCTAAGTTATTGATTTGTTTATAACATAAATGTGGGGACTGAAGTAAGAAGCTAACGCAACGTTCACTACAGTGCAATTACACTAAACAAAAATGCCAAAATAAGCTTATTGTCCAAAAGCATGGACATGGAGACCACAATGATAAAAATTACAGATATTCCTCTTTTATTTAAGTAGTTATTTTTAACGCTCTCAGACTTCCTGTTTTCCTCAAGAAAGAAATAATTTTACTGCCATTTCCATACCATTATATGTAACTATTTTCATTGTGTACCCTAAAAAACAAAGCTCCTGCTTACGGACCAAAATAATTAATTTTGAATTACTAGCCGCGGTGGAGTGGTTGAGTGTTCCAAGGCGCCTACCTGCAGAACACGCTGCTGCTCACCGTCTGAGGTTCGAGTCCTCCGTCGAGCATTGATGTATTTGTTGTTGTTAGCATAAGTTAGTTAAAGCAGTTTGTGAACCTAGGAAGTGATGACCAAAGTAGTTACGTCTCACAGATTTACAAATATTTTTGAATTACTAACTTTTGTATGAAACAAACTGATCATTCAATAAATACTAAGTTCCAATGTTCAAACGTAAGTAAATCTATGGGACTTAACTGCTTGGTTATTAGTCCCTAGGCTTACAAACTACTTAAACTAAGTTAAGCTAACCTAAGGACAACACACACACCAATGCCAGAGGGAGGACTCGAACCTCCAAGTGGAACTGCTGCGCGCACCCCAGCACGCCGCCTTGGCCAAATACCAAGTAAAATAAAAACAACTACCTTCAGTTATCCACGAACAAAAGTAGATTTTTAAAGTTAAATGAAAAGTACAAGTTTCATATCCAGAATGTTCAAAAGAAATCTACTTTACTCCATAAAAAGGAATTCGGGCGGTAGCATGAACACACTTGGTCCAATCCATTCCCCACAAAACGAAAGTCCTTGGGCAGGCAGAAATTAGAAGTCCGAATACCGTCTCTACTGTTCAAGACAGTCGGCGAATAGTAGACCCGCGACTGGCGTAGGTCGGTAGCAATAAACATTCCAGGTCCTAATCGTAGCATCCACATAGATGCAAATTCTTTACATAGATCACTGCGGCTAATCAACAGTTGAAGTAAGGATTCTGGAGGTGTGTCCAGCGACATCTGTGAAATATAGTGAAATTATCATTCCCTCTGACAGTGAGGTCGACTATTCCCTGTTGGCCGATGTTTGCTATGAATAGTCGACCTCTGGCAATTCAGAACGTGCGGCTTAGCGTCTGCTCTCCCGCAGCCTGCGTGGTAAGAAACTCTGCTGGGTAGTCTGCTTGTTAGGGGTTCTCTCTCCCTATATGACAGGTGAGAGGCTTTGTTAGTAGTCAACTTTTCTTAAAGATATGGTTACGTTGCATCTATTGAATCTAGCATTCAACAAAATGCTGATGACGTATTAAAACAATGCCAATTCAGTCCTCCATTCCGTTAACGTAAATTAATAGTGTAGCACTTTCTATAGCGAATGTAAGTGTCCTGCCTTACAAGTGTGATATATATTTCAATGAGACGGCTTCTGCTTTGTTATATTCGGAGTCTGTGCTCTAGGGTGGCAGCACAGACGCACGCGGCGCAGCCAGGGTAACAGCCAGCCGAGGAGGTGATGTGGATGAGCGAGACCTCCTCATCTGCGTTGCCCTCCCCTGCTTCACCCCTGAAGCAGCAGTCACAGGCACATGTTCGGCAGTTTGTAAACTGAACCCTACGCCATTTGGAATAACCTCACTTTCGACGTCCTATATTAATTACGACCTCTAGAAATTAGACTTCTCTAGTATTACATTTTTCTATAAATTTACAAAGTATTTTTTTAGTTATATATTATTTTACTTGACCCATTGAATGTCATAACACTTACTTACTAATCTCGTTCTATTAATTATGAATTTACAGAACTTTTTATTCTGAGATTACTTCTTAATCTGAGAATTTACTTACTTACTTAATTCGACGTTAATAGCGGGTTGATATCACACGTTCGCAGCTTTCCTTCCCTGCATATAATTAAAAAAACATATTCATAATAAAGTAAGTTCATGAGAGAAAAGGGTGTACTAACTACTAATTTTGACAACACGTGAAAGTTCACTTTATGTTGTTTATTACACCATATTAAAATCCTGTGGCTGATACGCCTGTACGGCGACACATTTATCAAATAACGTTATAGATCGTGAGCCCCCAGACAAAATAAATATTTGTCGCAAATTGTTTTCACACTATGTGCCTGTCTCAAATCGTTTATGTTCATGCCTATGCGACGACACGTGTTACATTAATAAAACACAGTCACTTTAATTCAATTCGATGCACACCTTCTTCTACCGGCTAAATAGTCACAACACACAGTAGCACTCGTTTCAACTTGGTGCAGTCTACGACGAGCAACCACACGTGGCGATTGCCACACACAAATCTATAACCTACACCTGGCGATCCACATGCCGACTGATGCAGAGCGACGCCGCCCGGCCAGCTACCCCGCGCGCCAGAAGCTCAACTGCCGGTTTTTTTTCCACTACGTCATCATCTTCCCCATGTGAGCTGTTCTAACCGATTTGCCAACGTACAGCTCTCAGCCAATATATTTATAACACTTTACTTAAAATCAAATAATTACACTACACATTAAATAAATGTCTTCTTAGGTTTTTATATTGGTATAAACATCCTTTGTACTATTTATCATAATCGAGCAATTTCTTATATCACAGATAAGTGATTTAACTGAATATTTCAAGATAAAATACACAAGATTAATTGAAAATAAAATGAGAAATAGTTAATATATTATTTTTATAAACAAACATTGCCATGCTAGTTGTGTAACTGTCTTGTATTCATTGCTAATTTATTACTTTTCATTGTCAATTAAACATATTACGCCAGATGTGACTATATCAGCTAATGTATTGTTTATTTATCAACAGGCTATTTTGTAATGAGGGCCTTAAAGGTTCCTAACTGCATCGTATTACTTCAAATGCCTGTAGTATTAGAATATTTTATTTCACGCTGGGCACTGCACTGTGCCTGGCACTCTCCATTGTCCCTCTCTCCCATCACCGGAAACGAAAACTGGAAAATCCTAAGCTGGAACAAGCCACCAACGTCGGCCTGCTCGCTGGCCTCCTGTCAGCTACAAGCACACAGCAAATCTCAACGTGGAGAATTTCTACCTTTTGCCTAACTATAAATGTTGTCACCCAACTGCGTACATACATTGCTATCATAATCAATAAGATTAAAATTGTGTAACATTTAGTGCATTGGCATGGTCAATGTTTGCAGTGAACTTCGTACTGTTTAATTATCAAATGCTATTAATTACCAGTATTTCTATTGGGCGGTAATCTCACAACTGTTTAATTATTTTAATGGGTTGGAGGATGAATGGACATTGTCTTAATGCGTGAGTTGCGTGTTATTGAATACCAGAATCATTGTATCCACAGTTGCTCAGTGACCGGCGGCCAGTGCACGCGTGACCAGCAGCTGCTCTACATTGTAAGATAATCGGCTTCTTAATAGAAGCGACTTATTTTCATTTCGTGTGTGCTTTCTTCTACAGTTCTTAAATCCTTAGTGTGCTCGCGTGTTTATCTACTAAGAATCGCGTTTAGTTGTCAGTTCAGTTGTTATTTTGATTTATTAGATCGCGTATATATTTTCCGGATTCGCCGTTAATAAACAGTTTAGTGTCAGATCCATATTTTTCGAAGCTCACTTTGCTGGCCGCGGTGGCCGAGGGGACTGAGGCGCTTCAGTCACGGTCTGCACGGCCACTAGGGTCGGGGGTTCGAATCCCCCCTAGGGCATGGATATTTGTGCCGTCCTAGTTCGTAAGTAGTTCATAAGTAGTTTGCAAGTTTAGGGACTGATGACCCCATAGTTAAGTCCCATAAGCTGTACAAACATTTGAACATTTGAAGCTCACTGTTTATCAAACTTCTGTGTCCTCAGACGTACTTACTTGAAAAAAAAAAGTTTTTAGAATGGCTAGGAACTGTGACTGCTGCGAACGGATGGAGGCAGAGTTGGTGACTCTTCGCTCGCAGCTTCAGGCGGCGTTGGCTTCGCTGGCAACGCTTGAGACTGCGGTGGGTGGGTGCCGCTGTTGTGGGCCGCTCGCGGGGGTGCAGCAGACGCCCTGTGCGTCTGTTGTGCCCTCCGATCGGCCTGCGGCAGTGGCCAGCCCGCTCACTGCCCGCGAGGAGGTAGTCCCCCAATCCGTGGTTGATTGCGAGATCTCCTCAGAGCGTGTTATGCGGCGTAAGACTTCCCGGGGGACCAAAGTGGTGGCCTCCCCGGTTAGTCTTGTCAACAGATTCGAGGCGCTGTCTGTGTCAGAGGATGTTCCTAACGCAGATGGTGTCGCTTGTCCTGTACTCACCCCGCTGCCTTCAAGATCCGGGCACTCACAGACGGTGGGCTTGTTGGTAGTTGGGAGCTCCAACGTTAGGCGGGTGATGGAGCCCCTTAGGAAAATGGCTGCTAGGGAGGGGAAGAAATCCAATGTGAAATCCGTGTGCATACCGGGGGGAGTCATTCCAGATGTGGAACAGGTCCTTCCGGATGCCATGAAGAGCACAGGGTGCAGCAAGCTGCAGGTGGTGGCTCATGTCGGGACCAATGATGTGTGTCGCTTTGGATCGGAAGAGATCCTCTCTGGTTTCGAGCGGGTATCAGAAGAGGTAAATACTGCCGGTCTTGCTTGCAAGATGAAAGCGGAGCTCACCATCTGCAGCATTGTCTACAGGACTGACTGCGGACCTTTGGTTCAGAGCCGAGTGGAATGTCTGAATCAGAGGCTCAGGCGGTTCTGCGACCGTGTGGGCTGCAGATTCCTCGACTTGCGTCAAAGGGTGGTGGGTTTTCGGGTTCCGCTAAATAGGTCAGGAGTCCACTATACTCAGGAAGCGGTTACACGGGTAGCGTGGACTGTGTGGCGTGGACTAGGCGTTTTTTTTTTTTTTTTTTTTTTTTTTTTTTTTTAGATTAGAGGGCCTCGGGAATACACAAAATGGGTTTCAGTCTCAAAGGGGTGGAGTGTTTATTTCTGTTACTAACGGTTTATCCTGCAGCGAAATTGAGACAGATACTTCCTGTAAGTCTAGAGGCTATTCCTGACAACCGGAATAAATTAATAATTGGATCGTTTTATCGGCCCCCTGACTCAGACGATGCGGTTGCCGAAATGTTCAAAGAAAGCTTGAATCACATTTCAAAGAGGTAACCGAAGCATACTATTATAATCGGTGGCGACTTTAATTTACCCTCGATATGTTGGCATAATTACGTCTTCAAAACCGGCGGCAAATATAAAACATCGTCCGAACTAGTTCTGAATGCTTTTTCTAAAAACTACTTCGAACAGTTAGTTCATGAACCCTGTAGAATAGTAAATGGTTGCGAAAATACCCTTGATCTCCTAGCAACAAATAAACCTGAGCTAGTAAAGAGAATGAAAATGGATACAGGGATTAGCGAACATCGAGATGTAGTAGAGAGACTGAATTTCAAAATTCCCAAATGCACCAAAAATAGACGAAAAATATATCTATTCAATAAAGCAGATAAAAATTCGCTTCACGCTTTCCTGAGTGATAGTCTCCAGTCTTTCAAAACTAAAAATGCGAGTGTGGATCAGTTGTGGCTTACTTTTAAAGACATAATATCAGTAGCAAACGAGAGATTTATACAAAATAAATTAATAAAAGAGGCGGCTGACCCCCCTGGTACACAAAACAGGTCAGATCTCTGTTGCAGAAACAAAGAAAAACGCATGCAAAATTAAAAAAGACACAGAATCCACAAGACTGGCAATCTTTTACTGAAACTCGCAACCTAGCGCGTACTTTAATGCGAGAAGCCTATAGTAGTTACCACAACGAAATCCTGTCTCGTAATCTTGCAGAAAATCCAAAGAAATTCTGGTCATATGTGAAGTACACTAGCGGCAAAACACAAACAATACCTTCACTACGCGATAGCAATGGTAATACCACCGATGACAGTACTGCTAAGGCTGAAGTACTAAACACAGCTTTCCGAAATTCTTTCACCGAAGAAGACGAAGTGAACACTCCAGTATTCAATCCAAGAACAGCTGCCAGCATGCGAAACTTAGAAGTAGATGTTCCTGGAGTAGTAAAACTTAAGTCACTAAACAAAAATAAATCTTCTGGGCCAGATTGTATTCCAACTAGATTCCCCTCAGAGTATGCTGATGCAATAGCTCCATACTATAATTTACGACCGATCACTCAGCGAAAGATCCGTACCCAAAGACTGGAAAGTTGCCCAAGTTACTCCAATATTCAAGAAAGGCAATAGGAGTGATCCCCAAAATTACAGGCCTATCTCATTGACGTCGATTTGCAGTAGGATTTTGGAACATATACTTTGTTCGAATATTATGAGCTACCTCGAAGAGAATGACCTATTAACCAGTAGTCAACACGGATTCAGAAAGTATCACTCTTGCGAAACACAGCTTGCCCTTTATTCACATGAAGTGTTATGTGCCATCGACAAGGGATCTCAAATCGATTCCATATTTCTGGATTTCAGGAAGGCTTTTGACACTGTACGTCACAAGCGGCTTCTTGTGAAATTGTGTGCTTATGGAATATCTCACCAATTGTGCGATTGGATCCACGATTTCTTATCAGAAAGAACACAGTGCGTTTTAATTGACGGTAAGTCTTCGAGTAAAACAGAAGTGTTATCTGGCGTTCCACAGGGAAGCGTTATAGGTCCCCTACTATTCCTCGTGTTTATAAACGTTTTAGGAGACAATCTGAATAGCCCCCTCAGACTGTTCGCGGATGATGCTGTCGTTTATCGGTTAGTGAAGTCAATTGAGGATCAAAAGCAACTGCAAAGCGATTTAGAAAAAAATTCTGCATCGTGCGAAAATTGGCAATTGACACTAAATAAAGAAAAGTGTGAAGTAATACACATGACCAGTAAAAGAAATCCGCTGAACTTAAATTACGCGATAAATCAGTCAAACCTTAAGGTTGTAGATTCTACCAAATACCTAGGAGTTACAATTACGAACAACTTTCACTGGAGAGAACACATTGAAAACATTGTGGGGAAGGCGAACCAAAGGTTACGTTTCATCGGCAGAACGCTTCGAAGATGCACCAGCTCCACCAAAGAGACTGCCTACATCACACTTGTGCGTCCTCTCCTGGAGTACTGTTGCCCCTTGTGGGACCCTCACCAGGTGGGACTAACGGAAGACACTGAAAACGTTCAGAGAAGGGCAACTCGTTTTGTTTTATCACGTTACGGGGGGGAAAGCGTCACGGAAATGTTGCACGAATTGGGGTGGAAATCATTAAAAGAAAGATGTTATTCATTGCGGCGTGATCTGTTTGCGAAGTTTCAATCACCGACTTTTAGTTCTGAATGTGAAAATATTTTTCTAGCACCCACCTACTTAGGGAGACATGACCATCCCAATAAAATAAGGGAAATCAGATCGAAAACGGAACGATTTAGGTGTTCTTTCTTCCCGCGCGCTATTAGAGAATGGAACGGTAGAGAAAAGTTATGAAAGTGGTTAATGAACCCTCTGCCAGGCACTTGAAAGTGATTTGCAGAGTATCTAGGTAGATGTAGATGTAACGATATGTTTTAATATAGTTGACTACAAAGCATCTCACCTCTCAATCCAAGAGAGATAACCCCTACCGAGCAGACTACCCAGCAGACTTCAGTGGCACGCAGGCTGCGGGAGTGCAGGCGCTAAGCCAACAACACGATTGTCGGTGTTAATGTAAGAGGGATCAACGGCCGTGCCGACGTTAATACACGGGTTCCCTCTAGATCACCGAAGTTAAGCCCCGTCAGGCGTGGCCAGCACTTGGATGGGTAACCTCCTGGGTGCACCAGGTGCTGTTCAAAAGGAGTGGTGTTGGTGCAAAGTCCCTGATCACCAGTCTTTGCACCAGTATCCTGGATGAAATTCAAAATCTCTCCGCATTGTCTGTTGGAGTGAAGGCATGGAGTACTGTTGATGGTGATCCGTCTGTCGGACGGGGACGTTAAGCTCGACGGCGCCCTTGGTGCCTTTCGAGAGGAGCAGGCAATGCGCCGTCACCGAGTTTCACTCTCTCCCTTCTCCCATCATCGCCAACATGACTCTACACTATACACGCACCCTTTACAATCACCTACACTACACACAGACACTTCAGCACACAGTTCTCATACTTGGTGGAGGTAAGGTGCCTGCGGTGGTTTCCAATTAGGCGGCTGAATCTGCCCTTCGGGGCCTCCCAGCCATTTATGCCATACTACTTTAACTTCAATGTCAGAGAGAATAGTAACTGCACTATATTTTACAGATGTCGTTGGACACATATGCAGAATACATAAATAGACTGATGATTGTCCGTAATGAGCTATATAAAGAGTTTGCACCAATGCGGATGCCAGTCTTCCGCACAGAAATATCCATTCTGCCACTATTAGGACCAGGAATGTTTATTACTACCTACCTACGCCAGCCACTGTTCTACGATTCGTCGACTGTCTGGGATAGTACCAACGTTCCGGAATTCTAATTTCTGTCTCCGCAAGGACTTGCTTTTTGGATTGGACCAAGTGTGCTCATGCTGTCGCCCGAATTCCTTATTAAGGAGTGAAGTGGATTTATCTTGTCCCTTCGAGGTATGCATCTTGCACTTTTCAGATAGCTTTCAGACTATACTCGTGTTCGTGGAGACTCTGTGAAAGCATGTCGTGTTAATAAACAGTGTTGTGCAAGAACGTTCTGTTGGTATTAGTCACAACATCACCCATTGTCTGGATCAAGGACTATTTGATTAATATAATTCAATCCGCTACACTAGAAGAGAACGTTCTACAGAAACAGAAGTTTTGACAGATGTGTTCTAAGATGTAGGGACCGATCGACCATAAGTAATAGTAGAAAGGCTTTGCCAAAAATTCCACTTCACCTCTGTTTTAAAAGGGCAGAAACTTAGAGAATGATTGTAAGAAAGAGAAAGAACTTTCAATCTCTGCTTTTAATAAACATTAATAGTGGTTAACATCATAAGTACCATCCTGTATTGTTGGTAAATGGGAAGCCATAGGAATGGACTGATCACGTAAAATGAGTATGGGAAAGATAAATTTCTTGTAAGGGTCATGGTAAGTAAGGCACTTTTATTGCTAAATCGCTGACAGTTCACTTGTAGAACCAATTGTGGGGAAATGTTGCAGTGGTTGGAGTTAACAGCTAGGCACAACTACAAGTTGAGCCGCGTTTAATCACTAACGGAACCCTGGTCACAGTGTTAGTTTGTGCTCCGCTGGTTAGAGTTTCCGTACTGTTCAAAGTATTATTACGTCTATCTTAATTGTTGTTTCGTGCTAACACTCAAAATAAATATTTTTAAGACATATGTGAAATAAGTGAAATTTAGCCCAAAATCGTTTCCTTTACACGGAAACACGGATGCTTCAATACAATTGATACTCCAATTGTGGCATTCTATATCACATGAAATGTACAAAAATTCAAGTCTCGCAACGAATTCATTTCATCGTAAATAAATGGTGTGGCACCTCCTATAGTGTAAGCAAGTTTCTGCCTTACAAGTGCAACAGGTATTCCAATGAGATGGCTTCCGTTTGAATATATCTGGTGTTTACTTTCTCTAAGGTGGCAGCACAGAAGTGCGCGGCGTAACCAGGGGAAAAGAGCAACCGAGAAGGTGATGTGAATTAGAGAGACCTGCCAATCTGCGCTGTCCTGACATAATCATTTTAAATTTCCAGCAGTATGTTTTCTCACTCACTGCTCTCCCAATCTCTCGCCAATGGAAAAGTCTGGTTCTTGACTGAGTAATGACTGGTTCAGACTCCCCTCGCTGGTAAAACACATCAAATTTGGCTTCATGTGGAAGCAGCTCTGACTGCTGCACCCTATCAACACATCACAGCTTGTTTGATTCAGAGCCGAAGCGTGAAGCAGCGATTATCGCTGGCAGTATATGCAGGACTCAGTACGAATTTTATCAGCTACCAGATTTCAAATGGGGTTGTAGTTTAGATGATGTGAGATCTGTACAACATTTTAACTCGCAAATAAATTTGTCTGTGATATCAACAGTCCGTCAGGGTGTTTTGTTTTGGATGACTAGCTGTGTAATTTCCCATGAAGGGATTGAAAGTCTTGACATTCCGGTGGATATAAGTTTGCGATAATTAATTTGGAAAGAATCAATGTATTTCTTCGTTTTTCCATCTGTCTCATTTTAGTTTGAGTGTCTCTTACATGAAACAGCCAAATTTATTTCTGAATAAGCGGTTGTATTTGAAAAGCTGCAACATATCAGTTTCAAATGAGAACGGATTATGGTAAAGAAAAATTAAAAGCTCAAGACGTATGCATATAACTGGCAAAATATGATATTTATTGGAACCTAATAATATTGTTGCAAATGTTCAAAGTTTTGAGATATATTCTTGAGATAACCTAATCCAGCGATTCTAAAATCGTCCATTGCAGGGAATTTATTTGTAAATTTTACTACATACTTAATTAATACGGGACATCGAAAGTGACGTTGCTACAAATGGCGTATGCTGAGCGTAGAAACTGCGGGTAGTGTGTCTGTGACTGCTGCTGCAGGGGTGAAGAAGGGAGGGCACCGCAGATGCGGAGGCCTCGCACATCCACATCACATCCTCGCTGTTCTGTTCCCCTGGCACCTTAGAGCAAGCAGACTAGATAATAATACAAAGCAGAAGCCGTCTTATTGAATACCTCTTACACGTGTAAGGCAGAATACTGATAGTCACCCTATATTTACCTTAACGGAATGTTGTACTGTATGGACATTGTTTTTAAAGCGTGTATTTGCGTGTTGTTGAATGCTAGATTAAGTATATCCACCACAACGATATCATTAAAGAGACTTAATTACTAAGAAAGCTTCGCATCTGTCATGCAGGGAGAAAGAGCCCGTACCGAGCAGACTACCTAGCAGACGTCTTTGCCGCGCAACGTACGGGAGAGCAGGCGCTTAACCACAAAAAATGTTTAAATGTTTGTATAGCTTATGGGACTTAACTACGGGATCATCAGTCCCTATACTTACAAACTACTTATGAACTAGCTAACACTAAGGACGGCACAAATATCCCTGCCTGAGGGGAGATACGAACCCTCGACTGAAGTGGCCGTGCAGACCGTGACTGGAGCGCCTCAGTCCCCTCGGCCACCGCGGCCGGCGCTAACCCACAAACACGACATTTCCATAGGTCGATTATTCCTAGCAAATATCGACCGACAGGAAATAGTCGGCCTCAGCTATCAGAGGGAATATTAAGTGCACTATATTTTACAGATTTCGTTCGACACACATCCAAAATACTTCCGCAGACTGCTGATTGGCCGCAGTGAGGTGTATAAAGAATTTACACCTATGTGGACGCTAGTTTCCGGGCCGAGAAGTGCCGAAGTGCTACGATTAGGATCAGGAATCTTTATTGCTACCGACCTACACCAGTCACTGGTATACCATTCGCCAACTGTCTTGGATAGTATGGACGCGACCGGACTTTTAATTTGTCTGCCCTAGGACTTGCGTTTTATGGGGAATGGAATGGACTAACCGTTTTCATGCTGCCGCCAAAATTCCTTCTTAAGGAATGAAGTATATTTATTTGGCCCTTCGAGATATGCATCTTGTACTTTTCAGCTGACTTTGGGACTATACTGGTGTCCGTGGAGACTTTGTACCATTATGTTGTGTTAATAAACTATGTTGTGCAGGAACGTTATGTGGTGTCAGTTACATCACCCAATGTCTGGGTTAAGGATTATTTGATTAAAAGAATTCATTACGTTGCACTAGACAGAGAACGTTCTACAGACGCAGAAGTTTGGACAGATGCGTTCTAATATGTAGCGTCTGATCAACCATCAAGTAAGCAATAGCAGAAAAACTTTGACAAAAATAACACTTTTACATCCGTCTTTAAACGGGGATAAACATAGAGAACGACTACGAGAAAGAGAAAGTATGTTCAATAGTCGATTTTAAAATTACTGGTGAACATCTTAAGTATGCCACATAACATACTTTTGGCTGATGGGAAAGCAATAGTAATGGAATGGTACATAAATGAGTATTGGTATGTAAGGAATATGTACTGTTAAATCGCATACACTAAACTTTCAGGACCAATTCTGGAGAATAGGTGCTTTGTTTCGAATTATCCTGAAGCAGGACTTAGAGGGATAGAAACTGAAAATAATAGTCAGTAATGGCGATTATATTCAACTACAAATACAGAGCTCCAGTTTTTCTCTAACCTCTTTGAGGGTCAGCCTTATATGCAAATATACTTACCACAGCGTTTCTTTATCTTAATGACATTGTACTAGCTTTTTTTCTGAACTTTGTGTCTTTCGTAAAGATAGAGTAGTAATCATCAGTATGTTCTCTTGAGAGGATTATGATTTCCAATTCAAAGACATGTCACTAGCTGCTTTGTAAATTTCCATATACACAATCAAAACTAATTAAGCTATATTCTGGTTGGAGCAAATTGCTTTTCCATGTTATAAACTATTTATTTATAGGAATAGCAGTAATAATATATTTCTATAGAGATATAAAAATTATTAAATTTCCATGAATGTTATTTTAAGTACGTCTTTTTTTAATGGTAAAACTGGATGCATGGTTGCACTCGAAACTTCACTTTGACCCCTAAGTGTAAATAATGCAAATATTAGGCGATAACTGATTATGGACGTTATTAAATATGATAAAAATTACGCATGACGCAGCTGAATGCATTCTTCGTAATCATCGTTCGGCATTTGCAATGCTTGCGACTGACATCTCTACCTATCCCTACAATACACGTCGCTATTAATGTCATTTTAAAAAAGTAAGTAAATCCTCAAATTAAGATGTAATCTCAGTATAATTACTTCTGCAGTTGCATAATTAATACTGTCAAATTAATAATCCGGGAAATGATAAAAATTGTTGTTGGTAACATTCATAATGTAATACAACGAGAATTGTATGCATGGGTTATTATATTCACTGGACCATGTAAAAAAATTGAAAAAAAAATTAAAATTGTTAGAAAAATGTAATTTTTGAACAGTGTACTTTCTAAAGGTTATAGTTAATATGGGACGTCGAAAGTGACGTTGCTCTAAAGTGTGTAAGTTTAGTTCAGCCTGTGACTGTTGTTACAGGGGTGAAGCAGGGGAGGGCAGCGAAGATAAGGAGGTCTCGCTCATCCACATCACCTTGTCTGCTGCTCTGTTCCCCTGGTTACGCCCCACGCGCCTGTGCTGCCACCTAGTAAGCAGACTAGACAATATAAGAAAGCGGAAGGCCTCTAATTGAAATACCTCTTACACTTGCAAAGCAGAATACTTATATTCACTATCGAAAGTGATACACGCTTTATTTGCCTTAACGGAATGGATCTCTAAATGGGCATTGTTTTAATGCGTGAGTTGCGTGTGGTAGAATGCCGGATTCAGTGTATCCACCGTAACAATATTTTTTAAAGCGGTTTACTACTAACAAAGCTACTCATCTGTTATGTCGGGTCACGGTCTGCACGGCCACTACGGTCGGGGGTTCGAATCCCCCCTCGGGCATGGATATTTGTGCCGTCCTCAGTATAAGGTAGATGATAAGTAGTTTGTAAGTTTAGGGACTGATGACCCTATAGTTAAGTCCCATAAGCTTAACAAACATTTGAAACTTTGTTATGTCGGGAGAGAGAACCCCGAACGAGCAGGCTACCCAGCACATGTCCTTGCAGCGCAGACTGCGGGAGAGCAGGCGCTCAGCTTCTAAGAAGATAGTTGACCTTAATGTCAGACGGATTAATAACTGTACTTTATTTTACAGATTTCGTTGGACACAAATCCAGAATACTAAGCAAACTTCTGATTGGCCGCAATGAGCTATATAAAGAGTTTCAACCAGTGCCGTTGCCACTATTCCGCGCCAAGAAATGCAGAGCGCTATGATAAGGATCTACAATGTCTATTGCTACCGACCTACGCCAGGCACTGGTCTACGATTCGCAGACTGTCATGGATAGTATAGACGCTGTTCGGACTTCTAACTTCCGTCTGCCCTAAGACTTGCGTTTTATAGGGTTTGGATTGGACCAAGTGCCTTCATGCTGCCGCCCTAATTCCTTGTTAATGTGTGAAGTAGATTTCTTTTGTGCCATCGAGGTATTCACTTTGTACTTTTCAGTTCACTTTAAAAAATTACTGGTGTTCGTGGAGACTCTGTAACAGTATATCATGTGTGATACTACTCACAGTTTCACCCATTGTCTGGTTCTAAGACTATTTGATTAAAAGAATTCATTACGCTACACTAGACAGAGAACGTTCTACAGAAACAGAGGATTAGGCATTGTGTTCCCATTCCCACAGTTCGTAGATTAAGACATGCAGAAATAGTGAATATGGCATTAAAGAATGTTCAGCATGCAGCAGAGAAAAGGAAGAAGGCACAACGTGCTAATGTCAATCTTAAGAAACCATGCGTTAACCAAAAGGTTTTGATTCGATCTTATAAATTATCTAGGAAAGGTAAGAATTTGAGTCATAAGTTTTTCTGTTATATAAAGGACCTTTTCGAGTTCGCAAAGTAGTTCATGGTAACTCAGTAATGGTTGAAACACTACGCACACGTAAAAGCAAAGGTCTCCATCATATATCTCCTATTAAACCGTTTATTGAATAAAGAGATAAAGTGACGACATGAGAGGAATAGTGCGTATATCTGATGCAACAATTATGTCAATGCATTCCTCTCGCTACATGATCTAAAACAATAGTTTAATTGTAAAAATAAATACACTGAGTAATTCTTATGTAAAGGAGACGTTGTCTGTAGTACATTGAAGTGTTGCATTAAGTTACAATAGTGAATCTTATGGTGCGCTGCCATGTGAGCAGTTTGATTGTGAAACGCCGTACAGTAGCGACGAAGACGATTTTTCCCCCTAGTTAGACAGCCACAGGTCGGATAGAAGCTTAACACATTTATGGCCTTGGGGCGGTCCTGCCGGGAGCCTACAGGGAAATCATTAGCTGACAACAAAAAGCATGTCCCGTCGTAAAAGACACGGCACCAAAATTTTCTAGAAGTTAATAAAATATCTGTCGCTTGTCACCTAGAATTATTGAATAATAAATCTCACACAGACACGATTTTATACTTTAATTAGTTATGAATTAAATAATGCGTGCAACTGTGTTACATAATCTGATTCGACATACATATATGAATAAAGTATTATGGGCATACGAGTTTGATGCAACGAAGTTACTCACTAGCCTTCGAAAACATACATATTTTTGTGCTAATGATATGTCATTATAAACAGTTCGGATGGAGTGAGAAGGGAGAACTGGGGCAGGCGACCACCGGAACATCATTAGCAAGAGCACTGAGCGTCTGGAATCTAATTATTTATCAATTAGTGGATTGAGGAGTCCTCTAACAGAAATTCTAATGTCATGAGTACAAACAAGTCTAGAACTGACATGTTTTCTTACTGTAAAAAGAATGAAGTCGCTAATTTTATCGGTAATGTTATTTCCATTTCAGATTTATTTAGTTTTAGTACAATTTTGTAATATGTAATTTTACGATTGCTTTAACAGTTTTGAGACAGATAGGTGCTGTGCCACAGTGTAGAAGAATATGTGAGTATTATGATTTAGGATTTAGTGAACATTTTTGTGCTTGTATATTAATCTTGATTTTTATTTTTTAAACAGAATAAGGAGCAAAAGTGATGTGTCCCTTATAGCCAGTTGTGTCACAAAAAATGTAATAAACAGCAAGGAAGATAAAAAAATATAAGAGAGACCGAATTTGGGTCAAAGGAAATGAGGTTGATGCCCCCCGTTTAAATTATGACACAATGATTGTCAGGACGAAAAACATAGCGACATGACGTAAGATTATACATCTTTTCCTTAAATATGCAAATACAGAAGTTATGTATCAGATTTCAGTATGTGATTTATGGGAAATGTAAGGATGATAATAATATTGATATTTTGAAGTGAAGATGTCTTTCACGTTTTGTATAAAATTTAGGTACCTGCAAGTAAAAGGAAAAAAAAAACTGAGATGAGATAATATATAAGAAAAGGAAGATAATTGAAGAGGCCTAACCAAGACAAAGAGGCAGTGATATGAGCTAGCTATGGAAGAAAATTGTTGAATAATAAAGAAAGATAAAATAATGGACATGCATGATATGAAGACAGTACATACAGGAGAAGGAAGGGTAAAAGGTTTTATTTTCTTGGTTTGACCGATCACGCGCTTGAGCAAACCACATGACTTGACAGATGACCTTGTGCACAGTTCCCTATTTTCCTTGTGCATCCTATTGTGTAATACAGATCCCTTGCACGTATATGTGGGCTGTAGTTAGTCACTGATGTATTGAGGTGTATCTTTCTTGAAGGGTAGTCTTTAAGAATATGGGGCCCCACAATAGAGATAAGTCCCCCACAACAGAAATAAGTCCTCCAAAATAGAGATAAGTTCCCTACACTAGAAATAAGTCCCCTACACTAGAATTAAGTTTCCTATATTAGAGATAAGTTCCCACACTATAGTATAAGATTCCCAAACTACAACTATTTTATGTAAAAGTATACACGAATATTTCTCTTTGTACCATCTTGTAACATTTGTACGATATTTTGATTGTTTTAACGATTATTTTGTTTTGAATCTTTACTACTAAATCTTTATGGAACGTTTTTCATTGGTGCATTGTCACACACTATACTATTTGTAACTTTATTGTACAATCTATATCTGTATAATTTTTTCAATGCAAATTTCAGGATGGATATTTTGTAAATTTATGACTAGTATTTTAATTTCTCCGTTTTATATATATATTTCATGTACTCCGGGAGAAAGCCAGGAAGTAAAGCACAAAGAGGATCACACCTGAGAAACCATACCACAGTATGGAGATGACTTGAAGGATGAACTACTTCTAGCTATTACCAGCTCAAGTCCCTTTTGTGCTGGTTTTGTTGATAGATCCAAGGAGTATCTATTGCCCACTCTTAGGCAAAATTATGGAAACTCTGCCTATACCAGATGTCAAATGGTAGCAGCTAACACTGGCTGACTGTATCATCATTATCACCATTTATCTGCAAAAGACATGGTACTCACCTGAGCACATTCCACTAGCTGAGAGTACCAACCATTTTTCTACAAGAATATCAACGCATCGACGGAGGAGTGGTCAGCAAAGAACTTTCCATGCTGCATGTGATGACGATAATTAACACTGAGTCGTATCACGAAAAAAGGTCTTCCAATGAATGACATTTGACGTATTATCCATGGGTTGTCAGCGCTGAACATTCACCAATGGATTCGTTGCCCATTCCCATGACTACTACATGCATTATTACACTCAACAGAAACGTGTGAATTAGGATTGGAGATCGTACATTGGTTTCTTCAAAAGAATTTTTTTCAGTGGTTTCTCTAAACAGTAGTGTGTATCCCAGTGACAAAATAAAACCTCCCAGTGAAAACTATGTGTTCTCCCACTTTTAAGGAAATTTGTAATAAGTAAAATAGAAAGGACATTTACAAAAATTTATCATCTGTAAATTCATATTTTTTCTACTTTTTATGTTATAGATGTAATATTAGCGCAGATTTTTTTTAAATGTTTTTTATTATTCAAAGTTTTTACTATTTTGCAAAACATTGATTCATCTCTAGCTACACAAAGTTTATTTCTGTACATTTTTTTTACATTTGATGATTTTTTGATGTAGTACTTCATTTTGTCCATGTTGTCAGTAGTACATTGGCTATTGCACTTATTTTGCTTTGTTTCTCATGTTTTGTGAAGAATTTGGAAGTATTTTCTTTGCCATTGCCAAACAAAATCCTATCAAATTCTTGATAGGGACAAAAGGGGATGATGTAAGATACCTGCTATGGGAAGGTATACATTTCATATTGAAGTGTATTGAGAATTTGAGACCAATGTCAAGCTAGTCAGGCATGGAAAGTTTATCTTTGGTTGCAGGCTTATTTTTCGATGGCAGTACTATCGATATTGGAGACGGTGATAGTATTGTTTGTGGGGTTGTTTGTAGGGTTGTGATTATTGAGAGTGCAGACTTCGCTAGGTGCGTGGATGAGATTGCAGAAGCGTGGGAATCGTGGTTGTGTGCAGTTGTCGTTCCGGCGGGATAGCCGAGGAGATGAGATTTTGAGACTTGAATGCTTAGCCAAGCTGTTTGTTTAAGATATGGAGACAAAAGGAATAGATGACGTTGGAGAGTCGATCTTTTGAAGTTTTTGTAAGGTGTAGTTTTCATGAAATACTCTGCATGTTTCTATGGCACAACATCGCATTGTTAGGCTGAACTGATGGTAACAGTAACGGTCGGGAAAGATTTTGCTGTTAGCTTGTGGTCTCACGATTAATGCTAGGGAGTAGGGACGACTTTCTGTGTTAGGAATGTTTATCTTTGTTTAAAAATAATTTTGTAGGCAGATAAAATGTCTGAGTTATATTTTTCTCTGAAATATTTTAAAATCCAGAACATGACATAATTTTCATGAAGTTACAACAGTTAGAAAATAAATCAGATATTTCTTTTCTAATAATTAGTTCGAGTTTCTTAAACAGATTACCAGTTTATCCCTCCTCACATTTTCATTTAAAGTGCCATAGATGTTTTCTGTAGTTAGTTTTCCAGTAGTTAGTACAGCAGGAAGCAGTTTGGTGTTGCGCAAATTGATGCAGTAAGGCTAAAATAATAAAAAAAAAAAAAACAATCCAGGTTCGTTAGTGAAAGTAATAGAAAAGTGAAAGTGAGAAATAATGAGTTTTTATCATGCTTACAGTAGTTCAGTATGATTTACAGATTTCAGGGTAGGACAATTCATACACAGTTCCGTTCAGTTTAACAAGTGTTTGCACTGAGTCAGATTGCTTTGATAAATATTGTGTTCGTTACATTCCGTTAAAGATTGTTAGTTCAGTCAGAAACAAGTTTATAGGGCCAGAATTATTGACACAGTAACTTTTACTATCAGTAATTTTCAGACAGTTAACTTTGTTACGATGTTATCATACAGAAACAATTAGCAGTTTGTGTCTCATTATAATGAACATTATGCAGTCAGACAGGTTTTGCAATACCTTTACATTCACATAGAATACACTTAAAAAACGCAGTTATATTGACATAACTTTATGAAAAGGCATTCAGGTAGAACAAGTTCAAACACATTCAGTTACATTTCATTCAAGTAGCGTCAGTGAGTTACATTTCTTAGATCATATGGTAAAACACATAACTTATGCAGCAGACGGAAATTTTGTAAGAGAGAAGGACAAGCAAGAAACTTTAAAGACAGACAGCGATAGACAGACAGTAAGTAACAGCAGAACGTCTTCGAGAAAAATACCACTTCACATCTGCCTGTGTTGTCATTAACATAAGTTAGCTTATTTTGAAAGTATGTAACCCTAGGGACAGATAACCGCATCAGTCAAGTCCCTCAGATTTACAAATATCTGAACTGTTTTTTTGCTGATTTTCTTTCAGTGTTTCTTAATCTCGATGACATGGTGCAGGCTATTTTTCTGTACTTTCTCAAATCAAATGTTTGTAGAGCTTGTGGGACTTTTAACTATGTGGTCATCAGTCCCTAAACTGACAAACTACTTATGAACTAGCTTATACTAAAGATGGCACAAACATCCATTCCCGAGGGGGGATTCGAGTCCCCAAACGCAGTGGCCGTGCACACCGTGACTGGCACGCCGCAGACCGCTCGGCCACATGGCCGGCTGTACTTTCTCCGTATGGTACGGATACAGTAGTAATCATCAATATTTTTCCCTGGGGATCTTATTATTTCCTATTCAAAGACATACCACTAACTGCTTTATAACTTTTCATAAGCGCAAGCCAAACTAATTAACCTTCTGTTTACTGGTAGGAGAAAAACCGCTTTAGCATGTGATGAACTATTTATTTGTAGGAATATCAGTAATTATATATAATTTCTCAGATGTTTTTTTTCATTTTAATTGCCTCTTTTTTAATGGTACAGTTGGATACACTATTGCACAGGAGACGCCATCTTTTTCTTTATAATGCATATTTTGGAATTGTGTTGGAAGACAACATATTACGGGCTGTATTAAATGTGAATAAAGTTACGTTTGACGCTGCTCAATTCGTTGTTATTAGTCATCGTTTGGCACTTGAAATGCTTGCGACTGATATTTCTGTCTCGCCCTACAATACACGTAGCTATTAATGTCAAATTAAGTAAGTAAGTCAACGGTTAAATTGAGAAGTAGTCTCAGTATAAATACTTTTTACTGGGCCGTGTAGAAAAGTTAAAAAAAAAGTGGTAGAATAATTTAATGCTTCAGCAGTCTACTTTCTAGTGGTCGTAAACAATATGGGACCACGAATGTACATTGGCCCACAGGCCGTAAGTTGAGTTTACAAACTGCCGGATGTGCGCCTGTTACTGTCATGGGAGTGAAGCAGAGGATGGCAGCGCAGATGAGGAGGTCTCGCTCATCCACATCACCTCCTCGGCTGCTCTCTTCTCCTGGTTACGCTGCGGGCGTCGGTGCTGCCACCTCAGAGCAAGCAGACTCGGAATATAACAAGGCGGAAGCCGTATTATTGAAATACATCTTACACTTGTATGGGAGAATACTTGCAGAGACTGTAGAAGGTGCTACACCTTTTATTTACTTTAACTAAATGGAGGTCTGAATGTGCGTTGGTGTTGTCGAATGTCATAATAAGGATATTAACCATGACGATATCTTAGTTGACTACCAACAAAGCATCTGACCTGTCATGACAGGAGAGAGAACCCTAACGAGCAGACTACCCAACAGACTTCTGTGTCGCGCCGGCTGCGGGAGAGCAGGAAATAAGTCACAAAAACAGAAAGCTGGAGTGGCCGGCCGACATCGACTAACACAGGACAGTCGACCACAGTGTCACAGGAAATAATAAGTGACTGTGCCTATTTGTAAATATTTCGTCGATACATCGATGACTATAAAGGAAATCGTATGATAAACTGTTCTTTACATCGATGTGTATCACCAAATTCGTGTGATTCACTATGGTTGCATTAAGGAAGGTATTTTGCTTGCATAAAGAATCTGCAAGAGCTGCCGTTCATGTTAGTTAAACAGATTAGTTAAATAGATGGAACATTCTTTCTCTCTTACTTTTTCGCCCTGTTCTCCCACATACAGGGCCGGCTTTATTAAATCCGGATTTGGTGTCTTAATATTTAGAGAGTTGCCGGATGCCCTTCCTGCTGCCACTCCTTGCCCCCAATAGGAAATGCGTTCCCCAAAAATCTGTGTATAGTGTTATATGTGTGAAAGTGGAAAGTGTGACGAAATGTTTGCGAATCGTGTAACTAAAGCTGGAGTTGGGGACCAGCCCCGTATTCACCCAGGGGGATGTGAAAAACCGCCTAAAAACCACATCCAGGATGGCCGGCACACTGACCCTCTTCGTTAAGCCGCCGGGCGGATTAGATCGGGGCCGGTACGACTCACCGTCTCGGAAAGAGATACGTTAGATCGCACAGCGAACCTAGCGGGGTAGATGGCACCTTCTACATTGCTTTTATATCTGCCACACAAACTAAGTTGCTACTCGGGTCGGTGGCTCATGGAAGCAAACGTAAATAGATATCCCATTTACGATCGTTCAACGGGAATCAACATAGTTTGTCTGAACAGTACAATTTTTTCCAAATAAAAGTTTTCTTTGGAAACAATAAGTTTTAACTATCTGTGCATTTTTCGTCACTAGTGGATACCGAAACCTTGAAAATGAAATGAAACCTTGAATTTTGGATATGGCGTGCCTATAAAAAAAAAACAATGAGAAATACTGTATATGATCTCTGAAATAAGTCAAGTTTAGCGCAAAATTGTCAACTTTACACTGAAACGCCGCGGCGGAACGGCCTAGCGTATTGAGGCGTAGAAGGTAGTTCATAAGTAGTTTGTAAGTTTCGGGATTGATGACCCTGCAGTTAAATCTTTTAAGCCTGACAAACATTTGAAAATTTTTTTAACATTGAAACTCGGATGCTACAGTGCAATTGATACTCCCTTTGCAGTATTAAGTTTCAAAGTTGTGACAGTCTATATCACATAAAATGTACAGAAATGCAAAGAATTCCTTTCACTGTAAGTAACTGGTGTAGCACTTTCTGTAGTGTCAACTTCTATGCAAATGTACTTACCACAGTGTTTCTTAATCTTCATGACAATGACAGGCTATTTCAATTGGGTGGGCTATTATGTCCTATTCAAATAACATGTCAATAACTGCTTTATAACTTTTCATAACCACAATCAAAACTACTTAATCTGTTTTCTGTTAGGAGAAAATTTTTTTTCGAATATTATAAACTATTTATTTGTAGAGACAGCAGTAATAATGTATCTATATAACGATATAATAATTATTAAATATCCTCAGATGTTATTTTAATTTTAAGTACCTATTTTTTGAATGATGGATGCACGATTAGACTAGGAACTCATGTTTGCATCCTAAGTATCAATTATGCATATTTTGGAATGGTATAGGAGGATAATAATAATGGACCTTTAAATATGATAAATGTTACGTATGACGCAGCTCACTGCGTTGTAATTAGTCATCGTATAGTACTTAAAATGCCAACGACTGACATTTCTGCCTGTTCCTACAAGCCGCGGTGGAGTAGCCGAGCGGTCTAAAGCGTCTTGCTGCGGAGCGCGCGGTTGGTCACCGTGGAGGTTCGAGTCCTCCCTGGGGCATGGGTGTGCGTGTTTGTCCTTAGTTTTCCTAGGTTTAAGTAGTTTGTAAGCTACGGACTGATGACCAAGCATATTGGTCCGATAGACTTACAAATATTTGAACATTTTGTCCCTACAATACCCGTCGCTAATCATGTCAATTCAAGTAATTAATTGCTCAAATTAAGAAGTAATCTCTGTTTAATGACTTCAGCAAATGCACAATTAATAGTGTCAAGTTTGGTATCCACAAAACAGATAAAATTTCATTGTTTGTTATAATTAATAATGTAATATAGCGAGAATAGTAAGTAAGGCTGATTATTTTAACTAGGTCAAGTAACATATATAAAAAAAAGAAATTGATAGAAAAATGTAGTGCTTCAGCAGTATACTTTCTACAGGTCGTAAGTATGGTGGGACGGCGTAAGTAACGTTGCGCCAAATGTCTAAAGTGTAGTTTACAAACTGCCGGACATGTGCCTGTGACTGCTGCTACAGGGGTGAAGCACTTTGTCCAATCCATGCCCTATAAAACGCAAGTCTTAGGGCAGACGGAATTTAGAAGTCTCGACAGCGTCCAAACTATCCACGACAGCCGGCAAACCGTAGACCAGTGGCTGGCGTAGGTAGGTAGCAATAAACATTCCGGGTCCTAATCGTAGCACTCTGCATTTCTAGGCGCAGAATACTGGCATCCCCGACGGTGCAAACTCTTTATATAGCTCACTGCGGCAAATCAGCTGTCTGAGTAAGTATTCTGGAGGCGTGTCCAACGTCATTTGTCAAATATAGCGCATTTACTATTCCCTCTGACATTTAGGTCGAGTATCGTGTTTGTGGCTTAGCGCCTGCTTTCCCGGAACCTGCGCGGCATGGAAGTCTGTTTTGATTTTAGCTCTGATGCCATACGGTTTATGATGTCTTCATTGACTGTCATTATTTTATTTGACTGGGGGTCATGGTGTTGTTCTGAAGTGATCTTTCTACCTTACCCCATTTTCAGGTTCTGCCCCATGTGGTGGGTGTTATGTCGCTGTTGCTGCGCTCCCAGGTGACGTCAGAGCGTACCCCTCCACCCGCTGCGCCCGCCAGGCTCCGGATGACGCGCAAGTGCACGTTGAACACTGTCCTCTCTTCGGTGTTGACTATGTCGTTCGCGAGGCGACCGAGAGACGGCAGGTTGGCAGAACCCAGGAGGTGCTGCGCTCTGCGGCCGGCGGCTATCTGCCAAACTGCTGCTCCGTTAGGCCCACATGGCAATCAGCTGTAGCGTGCGCCTGATGACCCACATTCCGGACTTTGTTCGTGTAAACCTGCGGACGAAATGTACAAACAGAGGGCACTGTTTATCACGTTTAGTCTATTAGAAATCTAAATGCACCGTGGGGGCAATTCGCGTGTATCATATAGGAGATCCCTAAGCCGTTTTTGTGTTGTCACTTCTTTTCGCGTATTTAAACTGTTACATATGTTGTCCTGCATCTGACGCAATTTATCTACAGACGTCTGAACACTCGAGTTGTATCTGAGATGTATTAGTCTCGATTTTTATTCGCCACACGCATATCTCTATGGTTTCTTAGTGCAGTATTGATAGTTCTCACTTACTTTAATTGGAAATCCACTTGCTTCCAGCTTGGCTACTGTGACCAGCTACACAAATCACTCGGCAACTTACGTTTTTTTCCACACGAAAATTGTTCACATCACATACATTTTTCAATCTTGATGTTCGGGATTTGGTGGCGATTTGTAGAGTGGCATTCACGAACTTTATCGTCACAAAAAGGTTTTTCATTGGAAGCGATCGCGGACGCGTCTGCAAGGTAGTATACAGGCAATCACGATGTACATAATTCCAACAGCTGTTCTCCATCGCCGGCCGCGGTGGCCGAGGGGACTGAGGCGCTCCAGTCACTGTCTGCACGTCCACTATGGCCGGGGGTTCGAATCTTCCCACGGGCATGGACATTTGTGCCGTCCTTAGTCTTAGTTGGTTCATAAGTAGTTTGTAAGTTTAGGGACTGACGACCCCGTAGTTAAGTCCCATAAGCTATACAAACATTTGAACATTTTTTGTTCTCCATCGATGTGTGAAACACAAATGTCGTTATAAACTACGCTTGTGTAAACAATCGAAACAACTGCAAGAGTTGTCGTTCCTGTGCCTATTTACGTATTTATCGTCGTAACATTGATGTGTATAACAAAAATCATGTAATAATCTGTGCACATGCAGGATCGGCTTTATTAAAATAAGGATTTGGCGTGTTAATATTTACAGGGTGGCCGGATGCCCTTCCTGTCGCCACCCCATGGCCCCCAGGAGGAAATGTATCTCCCAAATATCAATGTGTAGGGTTATATGTGTTGAAGTGGAAAGTGTTACGAATTGTTTGCGAATCGTGTAACTAAGGCGGGACTTGGTGACCAGACTGGTATTCCCCTAGGGGGATGTGGAAAACCGTCTAAAACCCACATCCATGGTGGCGGGCATTCCGACCCCCTTCGTTAATCCGTCAGGCATATTCGAATGGGGGCCGGAACGCCTCCCCGTCTCAGAAAAAGGTGTGTTAGACCAGACGGCTAACCTAGTGGGTTAGATATCACCATCTATATTGCTTTTATATGGGCCGTACAAATTAAGTTGATACATGGGGCAGTGGCTGATGGAAGCAACCGTTATTACATGTTACATTTACGATCGTTCAACGGGTATCAACTTACATTGTATGAACAACACAACTTCTTTCCAAATAATTATTTTCTGTGAAAGCAATGACTTTAAACTATCTGTGCATTTTTCGTCATTAGTAGCGAACAAATCCTTGAAAATGATAACTCAATCATTAATGTTTGATATGTAATATGGGAGAAATGGCCTATCCATTAAAAAACACCGCTGATGTTGTTGTGGTCTTCAGTCCGGAGACTGTTTTGATGCAGCTCTCCACAATACCCTATCCTGAGCAAGCCTCTTCATCTCCACATAAGAACGACAACCTACATCTGTCTGAATCTGCTTACTGTATCCATCTCTTGGTCTTCCCCTGCGATTTTTTCCCCACACACTTCCCTCCAACGCTAAATTCACAATTCCTTGATGTCTAAGAATGTGTCCTACCAATCTATCCCTTCTTTTAGTCATGGTATGCCAGAAATTCCTTTTCTCCCCAATTCTGTTCAGTACCTCCTCATTAGTTACGCGATCCACCCACCTAATCTTCAGCAGTCTTCTGTAGCACCACATTTCAAAAGCCTCAATCCTCTTCCTGTCCGCACTGTTTATCGTCCATGTCTCACTCCCATACAAGGCAACACTCCATACAAATGCCTCCAGAAAGGACTTCCTTAGGTTTAAATCAATATTCGATGTTAACAAATTTCTCTTTTTCAAGAACGCTTTTCTACCCATTGCCATTATGCATTTTATATCCTCTGTACTGCGACCATCATTTGTTATTTTACTGCCCAAGTAACAGAACTCATCTAGCTCCTTTATTGCTTCGTTTCCCAGTCTAATTCCTTCAGCATCACCTGATTTTCTTACACTGCACTCCATTACCCTAGTTTTACTCTTGTTAATGTTCATCTTATATGCACCTTTCAGCACACTGTCCATTCCGTTCAATTGTTCTTCCAGGTCCTTTGCTGTATCTGACAGAATTACTATGTCGTCGGCAAAACGCAACGTTTTTAATTCTTCACCCATATATATATATATATATATATATATATATATATATATATATATATATCGGTTTAGTCCAAAATTGTCAACTTTACACTGAAACACTGATGTTACAGTGCAATTGATACTCCCGTTCTAGTATTAAGTTTCAAATGTGTGACCGTCTACATCACATACAATGTACAGAAATGCAAGTCTTGCAATGAATTCCTTTCACTGTAAGTAACTGGTGTAGCATTTTCTATAGTGTCAGCCTTCTATGCAAATCTACTTACCACAGCATTTCTCAATCTTCATGACGTTGTACATTCTATTTTTGTGTACTTTGTGCCTATGGTAGTGATACAGTAGTAATCATATACATGTTTCCTTGGGGGGCTTATTATTTTCTATTCATAAACATGTCAGTAACGTCTTTATAAATTTTCATAACCACAACCAAAGTTCATTAATGGGTTTTCTTTTGGGAGACCTGTTTTCTGCATCATGTAAACTATTTATTTGTAGGAATAGTAGTAATAGCTATATAAGGATATAATAATTATTAAACTTCCACGAATGTTATTTCTATTTTGAGTATTCATTTTTAATGGTACAGTTGGGTACACAGTTGCACTCAAAACTCCACTTTGCAAAGTAAGTTTTAATGATATATATTTTGGAATGATGTCAGAGGATAATAATTATGGACCTTATTAAATGTGATAAAAGTTACGTATGACGCAGCTCAGTGCGTTCATATTAGTCATCGTTTAACACTTACAATGCCTAGGACTGACGTTTCTGCCTCTCCCTACAATACATGTTGCTATTAATGTCAATTTAAGTAAATCAGTAAATACTCAAATTATGAAGTATTATCCGTATAATTACTCCTGCAAATGTATAATTAATACTGTGAAATTAAGATTAAAAAAATTCATTGTTAGTAAAATTAATAATGTGATACAACGAGAGCAGTAAATAAGGCTTATTGTAATTACTAGACCATGTAGAAAAATAAAAAAAATAAAAAATAAAAAGAAATAATAAAATGGTAAAAAAATTTAATACTTCAGTAGTCTACTTTCTACAGGTCATAGACAATATGAGACGTCGAAATTAACTATGCTCCAAAGGCCATCAGTTTAATTTACAAACTGACGGACATGTGTCTGTGACTGCTGTTACAGGGGTGAAGCAGGGGTGGGCAGCGCAGGTGAGGAGGTCTCGCTCATCCACATCACTCCTCGGCTGCTCTGTTTCCCCAGACTACGCCCCGCGCACCTGTGCTGCCACCCTAGAGCAAGCAGATTAGAAAATATAAGAAAGTGGAAGCCGTCTCATTCAAATACCTCTTACAGTTATAAGGCAGAATTCTTATAATAACTATATAAAGTGATACACGCGTTACTTTCCTTTACGGAATGGAGCACTAAATGGACATTGTTTTAATGTGTGGGTTGCGTGGGGTAGAATGCCAGATTCAATATATCAACCGTACCGACATATTTTAAAAAAGTCGACTCTTAACAAAGCAAATCACCTGTCATGCCGGAAGAGAGAACCCCTAACGAGCAGACTACCCAGCAGACTTCGGCGCCACGAATGCTGCGGGAGAGCAGGCGCTAAGCCGCTAAGAAGATAGTTGACCTTAATTTCAGACGGAAGTAGAATTCTTTTGTGCCATCGAAGTATTCACATTGTACTTTTCAGTCAACTTTAAAACTTTACTGGTTTTCGTGGAGACTCTGTAACAGTATGTCATGTTGATACGGTGTGTGGTATTAGGCACAACATCACGCACTGTGTGGTTCAAAGACCATGTGATTCAAAGAACTCATTACACTACACTAGACAGAGACCGTTCTACAGAAACAGAAGTTTGGATAGACGTGTACTAAGATGTAGCGACCGATGGAGTAAGTTCCAGCAGAGACTTTGACAAATATACCACATCACATCTGCCTTTAAAACGGCATAAACTTAGAGAATGACTATCAGAAAAAGAAAGGACGTTCAATATCTGATTATAATATTAGGGTTCGTGGTAAGTAAGGCACTTGAACTGTTAAATCGAATAGAGTACAACTGCAGGACCAATTCTGGAGAATGGTTGTAGTGTTTGGAGTTATCAACTAGGCACAACCACTGGGTGAGCCGCGCTATAATCACCGCATTCTGGCTCTGTCTCCGTCTGTGTCATACGGTTTCCTTCGTTCCCACTGTAGTCCCCCGAGTCTGTCTTCCGAGTCTGCGATAGATGGCGCTGCAGCTAGTGCATCGCGGTGGAGTGCCCTAGAGCTTCAAGGCGCCTTCATGCGGAGAGCGCGGGTGCTCGTCGTCGGAGGTTCGAATCCTCCATCTGGCATGGGTGTGTGTATGTGTGTATTGTCACTACCATAAATTGGTTTAGATGTTTGTAAGGCTAGGGACTGATAACCGCAGCAGTCGTTCATATTAGGTAACAGTTAGATGTCAGCGTCTTTCTCTTTAGCCATGTTCTCTCACATGCAGGGTCGGCTTTATTAAATCCAGGTTTGGTGTGTTAATATTTACAGGGTTGCCAGATGCCCTTTCTGTCGCCACCCCCAAATCCCCCAGCAGGAAATATGTTCCCTAAATATCTGTGTATAGTGTTATATGTGTAAATGTGCAAAATTTTACGAAATGGTTGCGAATCGTGTAACTAAGGTGGGACTTGGGGACCGGCACTCCGACCCGCCTCCTTAATCCGCCGGGCGGATTCCAGTCGGGTCCGGTATGCCTCCCCGTCTCGGAAAGCGGTGCGTAAAACCATGTGGCTAACAGAGCGGGTTTGATGGCACCGTCTACATTGCTTTTATATCGGCCGCAGAAACTAAGTTGATACTTGGGGTGGTGGCTGTTGGGAACAACGGTAAATAAGTGTCACATTTACGATCGTTCAAAGGGTATCAACTTAGTTTGTATGAATTTCTTTCCAAAACAATGTTTTTGTGCAAACAATTTTTTTTAACTATCTGTGCATTTTTCGTCATTGGTAGAGAACGATACCTTGAAAATGATGCCACAATCATTAATTTTAGATATGTAATACTCGATATATGTCGACCCACAAAAAAATCCACCGTTGCGCACTAATACATATGATTTCTGAAATAAGTCAAGTTTAGCCCAAAATGTCAACTTTACACTGAAACACGGATGCTACAATGCAATTGATACTCATGTTCTAGTATTAAGTTTCAAATTTGTGACCGTCTGTATCACATAAAATGTACATGTTCAAAGGGTATCAACTTAGAATGTAGGAATTTTTTTCCAAAAAATGTTTTTTGTGCAAACTATTTTATTTTCGCTATCTGTGCATTTTTCGTCATTGGTAGAGAATGAAACCTTGGAAATGATACCACAATCATTAATTTTGGATATGTAATAGTGGAGATATGTTGTACCCACAAAAAACACCGTTGCGAACTAATACACATGATTTCTGAAATAAGTCAAGTTTAGCCCAAAATGTCAACTTTACACTGAAACGCGGATGCTACAAGGCAATTGATACTCCTGTTCTAGTATTTAAGTGTCAAATTTGTGACCGTCTGTATCACAAAAAGTCTATATAAATGTAAGTTTCGCAACGAATTCCGTTCACCGTAAATAACTGGTGTAGCACTTTCTATAGTGTCAGCCGCATATTAAAATCTACTTACCACAGTGTTTCTTAATCTTCATGAGATTGTACAGGCTGTTTTTCTGTACTTTGTCCCTATGGTACTGATAGCGTAGTAATCAGGAATAAGTTTCCTTGGGAAGGTTATTACCACCTATGCAAGACATGTCACTAACTGCTTTATAATTTTTCATAAACACAATCAAAAGTAATTAAGCTGTTTTCTTGTAGGAGAAAAATTTCTATTGGATGTTATGAACTATTTATTTGTAGGAATAGCAGTAATAATATATTTATATTATGATATAATAATTATTAAGCTTCCACAGATATTTTATTTTAAGTACCTCTTTCTTAAATGGCACAGTTGGGTGAACGGTTGCACGCAAAACTCCACTTTGCACAATGTTTCAATGATGTATATTTTTGAATGGTGTCGGTGGATAATAATTATGGACCTTATTAAATGTGATAAAAGTTACGTATGACGCAGCTCATTGCGTTCTTATTAGTCATCGTTTTGCATTTACAATGCCTACGACTGACATGTAGTAATGTCAATTTAAGTAAGTCAGTAAATGCACAAATGAAGAAGAAATCTTTGTATAATTACTTCTGCAAAAGCATAATTAATTCAATCAAATTAAGTATCCACAAAAATGATGAAGTTTCATTGTTTTAAAATTAACAATAAACACAACGAGAATAGTGAGTAAGGCTCATTATATTTACTGGGTCAAGTAAAAATTAGAAATGAAAAACACTGAAAATTGATAGAAATATGTAATGCTTCAGCAGTCTACTTTACAGAGGTCGTAAATAACATTAGCCGTTGATGTTGACGTTGCTCCACAGGTTTTTTTGCATTAAAATTGAGGGTTTAGCAGTGGTACGACTTGCACTGTTATCGCCACATGTCTTTGGAGCGAGGGATACATTTATCGTTCTTGTCTGCAAAGGGGGGGGGGGAAGTCATCAAAGGTGATAAGAGGTGGTTCGGTATCATCCTTTGCAGAAGCAATAATGGGTCCTCGTAAAGTGGCTGTAACTGTAAACTGGAATTCCTTTGCGGATTGTTCTTCAGAGCAAAATTAATATCCGCTGTGGACAATTTTCATGAAGATGTCGCAGCTCGTTACAAACATGACATGTTGCTTGCTGCCCAGAGTAGATAACATGAGCCTTGTATCCCGAAGCCATAATATGGGAGGGGATATCAGATTTTACACACATCTGTACGGCCCATATGCTATTATATCACTGTATTTTATACCTGCTGGACCATTTTTCAAACTCATAGCGTTTCACCTGGCCATATTTCGAAAGAACCTGTTATACGTCAGTATTCTCAAGTTCCGGGGAAACTTGACAAAAACACATCACTTTTCACTGTTAAGCTGAGTTAATTCTGCATTATCTCTTGAAATTCCAAATGTTTCATATAACCAGTCGTGTATTTCTAAAGCAGTAGGCTGAAAGCGATGAGTATGCTTGTCAAACTGGAATCTTAACGCGTTTTTCCTGAGATAATTCGACATGATCAACGAGCGAAAAGCGGGTGCACCGCCTCGCCACCAAAAGCAATAATAAGCGGTACTTAAAAGCCCTGGCTTGACCACCTATTGTCTGTACTTCCAAGGGCGTCAAAAGAAACAAAATAAAAACACTGCTATGTTGCGACAGCACGTGCGTGACGTTCACCATGGCGGAATGGCCAAGATAATTGAGGCTCTATGCTGCAATGAGCGAGACCGTTCCCCTTCGGGGGTTCGAATCCCCCTTCGGCAGGGATGTTTGTGTCGTCCTTAGTATAAGGTAGTTCATAATTATTTTGTACCTTATGCACTGCTGACCCCGCAGTTAAGACACTTAAGCTTCACAAACATTTGAACATTTTTGAACAGGACAGTGAAGAATGCTTTACTCCCAGCCAAATGCATCTAAACCCAACCCAAGCAGGCTATGGGAAACGTTCCTTTCTGTCTTACTGCTGTGCTTCGCTACTTTGCAGTAGCAATCCAGTCAGCTAGCGATGGCGGCCTACTCGGTGTTACGCAACAGGGACTGTTTAAAGACCTCGTCTTCTAGGCAGTGTTGGTCATTGTCGGCACTGGGCCCTTCACTTATGAAGCTTTATGAGCAGTGGCCCATGGAAGAAAACAAAGAAAATGTGGCTCTCAGTTAAGTGATCAAACATAAACGAGCACTTGTCACGGAAATTGGCTACTGTCCTGTCAGCGGCATGTTGAGAAGCTGCTACCCATTATATCCCCGTATCGGAACCATTTATCGCTAGTAATCTAATTTTTTAGTTCCAGAAACAGCACTGCAGAGCATCACGTTACCCACTACATTTATTGTTACTGTCAAACTCCTGACCAGTGCTGTTGCACGTGTGCTCGAGGATCATTCAGTGGTTCTTGCTCATTTTTTGAAGCAGTCCTACAGAAAAGGCAATTATGAAGTTCTTTCCATATGTAATGAAAACCTTTCAAGTTAATTTCAAACATTTTCAATTACCAGTTGAATAACTTAAAACTAGTTTAATGGTTCAAGAAGTTACTCGATAGCACATATTGTGTTGCATTGCTTTGTTGTAACTTTTGCCTAGCAATAGTGTCTGTAAAATGATAAAATTGTACCATTATGCTAATTCAAATGCCAACCGTTTAGTCGTCCTCAATTTTAGTATTATATCAAATAAACATAACATCCAAAATGAAACTTTCACCCTGCAGTGGAATGTGCTCTGATATGAAACTTCCTGGCAGACTAAAATTGTGTGCTCTCATATTGAGTTACAGGGCTCCAACATCATATTGACGGCATCAGTGTGTTCGAACTGGAAAAATTACAATTCATTACACATGATTTTCTAATCAGTGAAGTAAAATTGCATAATTATTTTGTGAATGTTACAGATTTCCTGGTTCCTTTTTTGCGATAGTATGTTAGAGAGGAATTTTGCCTTATGCAAGACACCTTTTGTTTTTAACAGCCAAAAATGTTGTCTGGTCTAGTTGTGCCAGCTTCTGTAGGTTTATGACATTATTTAATGAAATTGTTTTACATGTTACAGTGTTTTTGAATTGCGTAGATATTTGGTTAATTTTTTTTATTTATTTTTTTCTTTTTTTTTCTTTTTTTATTTACATTTGATTATTGGGCTGAATGTTTGTAGGCCTAAATTTATTTACCTACCTACATGAAGTTATAAGCAGGGACATGTTGCTTTTTATTCATCAATAACACGTTTTAAATTTTGTCATAGGCAACAGCAAAACGTTTCATTTCTAAAAGGAAGTAATTTATTGATCTTTCACCTGCATATGATGATGATTTATAGGTGGCTATTTAACGCTCTACTTTTGTTCTGTGTTGTTGATCTCTCTGATTTGTGACGTGTTATCCCGTTCATCAATATTATATCTTGATTTTTGCACTTTTTGTTAGCAACTTCCAATGTTTATGTCGCCATTTGTTGTAGTGGGATGTCTGTATCGTATTCATTTGTTTATGCAACCTGTCTGTATTTTGGCATGCGATTTTAAATGGTTTAGACACTCGTGATGTGTGTGTGTGTGTGTGTGTGTGTGTGTGTGTGTTTGTGTGTGTGTGCTGATGTGATTGCGTGATTTTGGTGTGTATTGGTGTGGGAGGGTGCATATCTATGAATTATATAGACATGACTGTCGAGACTTTTCATTCACTCTTCCACATTCTCAACTCAACTGTTTCTGGTTTCATGTAATCGGAACTTGGAAACTAAGTTATAAAAGCTATCATCAGACATGAAAAATACAATTTTTGATTCAGTTTAATCCATAATCCCCTCCTAATTTTGTGTCTGTCATGTACGGTAACATGTTAATTGTTCACAAAGTACAATGTACTGCATCTAGAATATCTTTTAAAACTTATTAAAAACGTCTGAACCGATTTGTACTATTTTACAACGTATAAATAATGTTGGGCACGTAACACCATATCATAGTCAAAACTATCAGATAAAGTACTTACAGACAAGGATGTTTACATGGAAATTTACAGTGAAGAACGAAATGAATTCAATAATTTGCAGCACGACATTTGCACGAGGAATCAAAGATGTAACTCTAGATGAGTCTTGGCGCAGAAATTTAGATTGAAGTACACGGAAAATAACAGACACCGATAGCGATTAAATCCTCTGTCAGGCACTTAAATGCGATTTGCAGATTATCCCATGTAGATGTAGATGTAGAATGCAACTAAGCCGTAATTAAATTGAGATTTTAAGAGCGCGTATTTTGTGATGGGCTCTGAGCGTAACAGTTTACAGGCTTTCTTAAGTGAGATGACGCAAATCAATATTCCCTTAGCAGTCGTCGGTTGACACTGACAATGGATGATTTCGTTGTCATTGGAAGGACCAAACTACTATGGTTATCGGCCCGCAGTGACAATGCTTGCGACTGATATCGTTGCCTGTAACTCCACCATACTTTATTTATTTATTATTATTTATTTATTTGTTGCAACGTATGTAAACGCTCTGCAAAGTGTAGATTGCCGTCTAAAGACACTTTACCAATTACTTTAATATTATGATTTATTTAATTTTAAAACTGCTAGCATTTTAGATGCTTTTACCTATCGACGGTAATTTTAACGTAAGAGAATGCTTATATCTAATATTATGTTTGCTTCTCTCGGCAGTCCATATTGCGCCGTTATTTTTCTAAATAATTTATTCCTTTGTATTAAATATTATGCTTACAACCGTCGCAAGTGATCATAAAGGCTATTTCACAACGTTCTACAGCGATTTCAATGCATATCAATAGCTTCGTTGAGTGAATAATGGTACACTCTGGTTGCTAGCTTTTGGCGCATCTATGACATCGCCTTACGCCAACCCACAGGGACTATCGATTCCTTCTGCGCTCTGTCGCCATGACAACCGGGAGCGTCGAGCAACGCTGCTGTGGACAGGAGAGCAGCGCAGATGAGAAAGTCTCGCTATGGGAGACACACCTCCTCGCCTGTCCTGTTTCCCTGGTTACGCCACGCACACGCACGGAAGTGCTGCCACCTTAAGAAACAAAGCAGGCAATGCACGCGCGCTAAAATCCAACTAGAGAGATATCTGCGTATTGTTTTCAAATGTTTCTCAAGCATATGGGACTTAACTGAGAGGTCATCAGTCCCTAAACTTACAAACTACTTATAACCCATCTTCACCTAAAGACAACACAAACAAACATGACGGAGGGAGGATTCCAACCCCCGACGGGGAACGGCCTCGCGCATCGGATTTGTGTGTGAATGACTCCTACACCTGTATGACAATACACGAATTCACTATGTAAAGAGCTATGCTGTTTATTTAACTTAATAAAGTAACAGACTTTGTATTTTTTTAATCCATGATTGTGTCTTGTCGATTCAGTATATCCACTCTAAAGATTTATTAAAGTAATTAGATTTATCCACTAACAAATCGTCTTAGATATGTGTCTGGTTCGAGGAATATTTGAATAAATGTAATCAATACTTGGAAGAATTTTAAGGAGATCGCATTTTGCCGCTCTCAAATACTAAGACATAGAAGTTATTGAATACTTGTTACTAGGTCATATACCGGGTACAAACGATGTAAGCTGTCATAAAAATCCTGGTAGTATAACACAAATGATTTAAAAATTTAATAACCACTTTGTCAATTTTCTAACGTTATCTCAGGAAAATTAGTACGTGCAAGAATGATGGCTTACGGTGATTAGAAACTGGACATTGCACTGAAGTAACCAGTCACTTCGTGTTATTTAACGCTGCTCGAGCTGACTGTTGACATTGCTCTCGTTCGTTCGCATCTTTCTCTACCCGCCACGTCGATGTAGATAATACATAAGAACCAGTGTATCCGCGGTAGAAAAGGAAAACGGAAATACGTCTAAGTCCTTCTATTACCGTATTTTAATAATAAGAGGTGATATTACAAATGTATAGTCTTGAATAAAATAGTATTGAATAAAAAATTCCAGTCAGATTTTTGAGTGGAAACATTCACAAATCGCCCGTCACGGTTGGAGATATAATTCAGTTCGTTGTAATACACTGACAATGAAGCCTTCTGAGCACTAATGCACGGAACCGCAGGAAATCTTGCTTGGAATTACCATAATTCGTAAAAAATATTTTCATTCTCCAGTGTCTTTGATAAACTTTGCTTTCTACCGAAAAAGACCTTTTAAAAGAGATAAACAGTGTAACAAGACATTAATATTATGGAAAGAATGTTATACCTAATTCAGTGACGTCATTTTTATCGCTATACACCTATTTTCAATCCACAGTGCCAAAAATTACCTGATTAAAATAATTATAACAGTGTATAAAGTACACATGCTAAACACCTAAAAATGAAGATATAGGTTTTCTACGAAGTGGTTCATAGTTAATGGAAGAGAACAATGTCCACACCATTTTAAACCCACGATTTTACATTCAATATCACTTTCAGATTCAAGCAGTCTAGTACCAAAAGACACGTTAGATGCAGTTTCAAACGACGGTGTGGATATGTCAATACCATAACACGCCATTTACAAGCAACATAATCTTATAATTTAGTACATATAAATTTATTATAATAACAGAGTCAATCTGATAATGACTTAAATGACATGTTTCTCTTCTGTAATATTCTAATCACATCATAAAAATCCCGCGTGTGCACATTGAGGTATAATATAAGCAGTTTCGGGTGTCTGGGGTACTGCCATGTCTGTTTTCCACCATTGTAATTACTTTAACCATAGAGTTTTTGGCACTGTTGATTGAAAACATAATGATACACTGACGTCATTAGTTAGGTATTATTTCCCTCCTAGGGTTCTGGTATCTCTTTACTTTGCATTCTACCACAAGTCACATTATAATACAGAGAAGCAAAGTTTCGCATGGAATTGATAAAAACAACTTTTTTCATTAATGACCGTTGAATCTTCTAACCTATTTTCATTCCGTTCCGATGTTTGACCGAGCGCGATTGTGCATTTGTAACACACTGGACTCTTTTTCGAGTCCAAAATTGCTTCCTGCCATTCTAATATAGGTTGTCCGTGATTTCTGTAAATCACTCCAAACAAACGCTAGGATAATTTTTTTGCAAGCGGTCGGTCCTATTTCTCTCCCATTCATGGCAAAAATTATCCTTTTATGTGCACCGTCTATAATGAGCACGATGAAACTGGAACGTTAAGCTCTAATCTTCCATTCTCTTTCTCCAGACGTTCTAGGTCAGAAGAGTTCCTTTTTATTGAAACCATATAAACACACAGGGTGAAAAAATGCACATAATTAACATGACTGGGTAACTAGTTTCGTTTAGTTGTTTTATTCGAGTGAAACAAAGATTTGAACGAATAAAGAATCGACTGATCAATCGTAGGTTGTTAAAAAACGGTCCGTTGTTCCATGATTACTAATGACAGCTGTAGGGCAGTACACTAGAGGACTTCCCGCTTTAGGTGACTGCTGTGTGGCTCACCTCCTCATCTGTGCTGCTGGCCTGGACACACTGCTCCCGACAGTGCTACCAACTGTTACCTGCCACAAAACCGATCGAGCTTACCACCCGACGTAAAACAACTCAGACTGGTTTTATAATAAAAAGCATTTTACACATTAACTTCAACAAATTCGAAGGATTGAAACGTATTCTCCGTTTGACTTTTGTGCATCTCTAATTTACAAGGAGACAACATGGATATCGGATTTTATAATTTCTCTATTTTTGTGGTACGTGGAGTTCAGAGCTTAAATAACAATCAGCCAAAGCCATTCGAAGCAACTCTCAAAAATTCTCGAGAAGGTCGGCTTCGAAGTTTTGCAAGTACACGTAAGTATGAATAACTAAAAGCGTTTGTGCATGTGTGGCTGTAGCTCAGGTTTTTCTAACTCTTTTGCTGTGTTCGAATAGTTACATAATTTTAATATCTAATGGTAATTAATACGAAATATGGACAGTTTTTTGTTTATTCGTATTTTCTGATATTTTATAAAAGTGCGTTAATATTCATAGTTTCAATCAAAAAATGTAAGTTTTTTACACTATTGGCTCCACTATTAGTCTTTGGTTGTTCAGTTTGTGAAGAGCTACTGCGCTATTTTTTAAAGTACTAATGGCTTTCAAAGCAGCGAAGTAGCCAACCATCGTTTTAGGTGACGACAAGGTGTTCCGCACGTCTACATACATTTAAAAGAAAACTGCCACAACACGTGGAACTAGAGATGCAAATATATATTATATAATTAATTTGATATGGATAAAATTCTTTCACATCGACTCTATGATTGTGAGCTCAGAACGCTACCACCTGAACTACACCGAAAAATGCCACAACTGGTTTAGTAATAGCTACTTACGTGCACCTGTAGAACTTCAGAGTAGATTTTCTCGAGAATTTTTTAGAGTTACGTCGAATGGTTTTGCTGATTGTTATTTGAGTTCTAAACTTCACGTACCATAAATATAAAAAAAAATTATAAAATCCGCTACCCGTGTCAGCTCCTTGATAGACTTTTTCTGGTCTCACTTCAATCTTATTATTTGTATATTTCTTTCATTTTATTGAAATGCTCTTTCCCCTGGGGTTACATTGTAAGACATCTTTGCAACGCTGGTTTCTAGTATTCGTTGCTAATGTTCATCCCTGTGTCCTTTATGTCCGTCTGCTTTGTGTTTTACTGCTAAAAATATTCAGTTATTGTTAGTCACTATTAGGATTCATTTCTTATCGGTATGTAATAGTATGTTTTAGTCAGATTTCCTTACAAAGGAATTTTTTTCCTTGTCTAGAAGTAAATCTTACAGCCGTAGATAGCATAGTTTGCACAAGTATCTCTCAACAAGAGCCCGAGAATATATAAAAATGGATTATAAGAGAATATAGTTATTAAAATAGGAGAAAACGTTATGTTAACCATTTCATTTTTAGTGTTCTTCCTGGACAACAACGTATTAAAATTTGATTTATACCGTATTTTGTGAATCGTTCCTAAAGGTAGCATTTTTGTTGATGAACATCATGCTTCTAGTACGGCATTTGTCCGCTTGGTATTGCGTGTAGCCACTTCTGAGGCATTAATCCGTCCATCTTGGGGGTTGTGTTGTGTTGCCGTCTCTACGTGGCTGACAGTGGGAGCGGGAGTTTGCTTCCTTTTATTTTATTCCAGCAGTGAATTGTCTTGTCTTTGTTGCTGTGGCGAAGATCATTATTGATCTCTCAGTGTTAACTATCAACAAAGTGACGTGCAAGTAATGAAGTACCTCGATACAAACGTCATTGTTGTGCATGACATACATGACATAAAAAAATCAGAAGATCTACCAAAAAATTTAAAACATATATTTTGGTGTTTACTGTGCTGTATTAATACAGAAAACACTGAATTTTAATTTATCCAAAGCTGATTTAATGATGTGGGATTGAAAGTGTTAAGATGAAATACTGCCGTGTGGCTTGTCTTAGTCAAGAGTTCTATTGGGATTGTACAAGAAGTAAACTTTCATTCATGAAATACAAAAAGGAAAAATTACATGCTGCGCTTAATAATGAATAACTTTACGACCTACGCCTAGCCAAAACTAAATTTGATGTTATTAAGATAGGTTATGTTCATTGCGAACAGTTTCCAAAAATAACAGCCTATGCTCTACCATACCCAAAAATATGAACAATGCACCGGTTGACATTGATTCTCCATAGTTCCTATTAGGACCAGCGAACATGGCGCTTTCCAGAGGTCCACGTCAGGACAGAAATGACATCTCAAAGCTCTCCGAGAATAAACTACAAATGGAGTATGATACTTACTCTGTGGCCATCACATTAACGAAAGAGAATGTCAACATAGGAACTGGTTATGGTTATCGAGGAAAGAGTTAAGATACAAGCCCGAATAAGCATTTAAAATGAATGATGCTGGTACTGATGTTACAATGAATAATGCTGTGAATAGCTTTTGTGGAAATCACCAAGAGTGGAGGAAGTGTATATTTGAAAACTAGAAAGCATCTTTTACAGAAACGTGACCTGCCTTAGAGAAGAATGACATTAAAATTTTGGGTACTTCTTTCGAACCCTTTCCAAAAGTCTTGCAGGAAATTCTATTATCAACTCAAGTGAAACACTACGTCGTATTTGAACACAAATGAAGTACGGTATATAAGGAATCAATGTTGAGGTGGAGGTCCTGAATTAGAGCTACAAACCCTCCTGAAATGAAAGTTATTGATTTGTATATAACAGAAATGTGGAGACTGAATTAAGAAGCTAAGGCAACGTTCACTACAGTGAAATTTTACTAAATAAAATGCCAAAATAAGCTTATTGTCCAAAAGCACTTACAGCTGGAGACCACAATGATAAAAATTACAGATATTCCTCTTTTATTTAAGTAGTTATTTTTAACGCTCTCATGCTTCCTGTTTTTCTCAAGAAAGAAATTATGTTTACTGCCATTTCCATACCATTATATGTAACTATTTTCATTGAGTACCATAAAAAGCAAAGCTCCGTCTTATGGACCAAAATAATTAATTTTGAATTACTAGCCGCGGCGGAGTGGTTCAGTGTTCCAAGGCGCCTACCTGCAGAGCGCGCTGCTGTTAGATTAGATTAGATTAGATTAATACTTGTTCCATACATCATATATGCGACATTTCGTAATGATGTGGAACGTGTCAGCTTATTAAATGTTCTCTATACTTGACAATCAATATTTTAAGGATTTTTTTATATATTTTTTTTTATTTTGTTCGCTGTCTGAGGTTCGAGTCCTCCGTCGGGCTTTGGTGTATTTGTTGTTGTTAGCATAAGTTGGTTAAAGTAGTTTGTAAGCCTAGGAACTGATGACGAAAGTTGTGAAGTCTCACAGATTTACAAACATTTTTTAATTACTAACTTTTGTGTGAGATATACTGATCATTCAATAAATACCAAGTTGCAATGTTCAAACGTTAGTAAATCTGTGGGACTTAACTGCTTGGTCTTTAGTCCCTAGGCTTACAAACTACTTAAAATAATTTAAGGTAACCTAAGGACAACACACACACTCATGCCCGAGAGAGGACTCGAACCTCCAAGGGGAACGGCTGCGCGCACCACATCACGCCGCCTCGGCCCAATACCAAGTAAAACTACCTTCAGTTATCCACGAACAATAGTAAATTTTTAAAGATAAATGAAAAGTACAAGTTGCATATCCAGAATGTTCAAAAGAAATCTACTTTACTCCATAGAAAGGAATTCGGGAGGTAGCATGAACACACTTGGTCCAATCCGTGCCCCACAAAATGCAAGTCTTTGGGCAGGCAGAAATTAGAACTCCTAATACCGTCTCTACTATTCAAGACAGTTGGCATATAGTAGACCAGTGGCTGGCGTAGGTAGGTATCATTAAACATTGAAGGTCCTAATCGAAGCACTCTACATTTCTAGGCGGGAGAGACTAGCGTCTTTATATAGCAAACTGAGGCTAATCAGTTGTCGAAGTAAGGATTCTGGAGGTGTGTCCAGCGTCATCTGTAAAATATAGTGCAATTATCAATCCCTCTGACAGTGAGGTCGACTATTCCCTGTCGGTCGATATTTGCTATGAATAGTTGGCCTCCGGCAATTAAGTGCGTGCGGCTTAACGCCTGCTCTCCCGCAGCCTGCGCGGTACGAAACTCTGCTGGGTAGTCTGCTCGTTAGGTGCTCTTTCTCCCGATATGACAGGTGAGAGGCTTTGTTAGTAGTCAACTTTTCTTAAAGATATGGTTACGTTGCATATATTGAATCTAGCGTTCAACAAAATGCAGATGACGTATTAAAACAATGCCAATTCAGTCCTCCATTCCGTTAACGTAAATTAATAGTGTAGCACTGTCTATAGCGAATGTAAGTATCCTGCCTTACAAGTGTGATATATATTTCAATGAGTTGGCTTCGGCTTTGTTATATTCGGAATCGGTGCTCTAGGGTGGCAGCACAGACGCGCGCGGCGCAGCCAGGGGAACAGCCAGCCGAGGAGGTGATGTGGATGAGCGAGACCTCCTCATCTGCGCTGCCCTCCCCTGCTTCACCCCTGAAGCAGCAGTCACAGGCACACGTCCGGAAGTTTGTAAACTGAACCCTACGCCATTTGGAATAACCTCACTTTCGACGTCCTATATTAATTACGACCTCTAGAAAGTAGACTTCTCTAGTATTACATTTTTCTATAAATTTGTTGTTTATTATTTTACTTGACCCATTGAATCTTATGACCCATACTTACTAATCTCGTTGTATTAATTATGCACTTACAGGACTTTTTATACTGAGATTACTTCTTAATTTGAGAATTTACTTACTTATTTAATTCGACGTTATTAGCGGCATGTAGTATAGGGAGAGCCACAGATGTCAGTCGCAAGCATTCTAAGTGCCAAACGATGACTAATAAGAACGCACTGACTGGGCGTCAGACGTAACTTTCATCACTTTTAATAATATTCATAATATGTTATCGTTCGACACCATCCAAAAATATGCAAAGTTGAATTATGGGTGCAACCGTTCATCGAGTTTTACCTTTCAAATAAATCTGTGGAAGTTTAACAATTATTGTATCGTTATATAAATATATTATTACTGATATTCCTGGAAATAAATAGTTTTTATTATGCAAAAAAAATTCTCCTTCCAGAAACCAGCTTAATTATGAATGCTTTGGTGAGGCGAGATTCAACAGCCGTAATATATTTCATGAAATGCATTTTTATAAAAACCATCGGCTGTTTATTAAAAACCATATTCATCTACCAGTTTCGGTCATGGACCATCTTCAAGGATAAAAAGGTGTTAACAGAGTCAGTATAACTAAAAGTGTAAAAAATTACTATGGTCATCTTAGATAAAATCTATCAGTCAAACATGACATAAAACATCTAAGATGAGCATAGTAATTTTTTACACTTTTAGTTATACTGACTCCGGTTTATCTCAGTTGTATGTATTTTATTTGATGTATTTTACCATTCTCTGTTAACACCGTTTTATCCTTGAAGATGGTCCATGACCGAAACTGGTAGATGAATAAGGTTTTTAATAAACAGCTGATGGTTTTTATAAAAATGCATTTTATGAAACAGCTTAATTATGTTTTATTGTGGTTATGAAAAGTTTCAAAGCAGTTAGTGACATGTATTTAAACTGGAAGTAATAATCCTGCCAAGAAAACGTAATTTATGATTACTACCGTATGACTACCAAATGGTCTAAGTACAGAAAAAGAGCCTCTACCATGTCATGAAGATTAAGAATCACTGTGGTATGGAGATTTGGATATAGGGCTGACACTTGAAGTGTGAACAAGTGAAACATCGTATTTGTAGTTGACTGTAATCACTATTAGTGTCTATTATTTTAAGTTAACATCCTTCTGAAATCCTGCATGAGGATTCATATCCGAATTACGTCGTCTATTTCTGGAATAAATGTCGTGTTGGTAATTCCCCCCCCCCCCCCCCCCCCCCTGCTACGTATATCTGCATTAACGTATCGTTTGCCCATGTGTGTTCTGCCGGACAATGATGTGTGGATCAGTCCTAAAATGTTCATCCACGTTTATGTACAGTGCGAAATGATTTCATACATTATTGCATTTGTTTTGTTAATCGCTTCAAGATTCAGCGGTCCAATTCTGTCTACATTAACTGAGTGTTTACACGTATTATACAATACGTAAACAAAGTTAAACCACGCATACGAATGTCTGGAATTTATCTATGAACGAATGTCGTAACAACTGATCATTTTGTTAATGACACACATTTCCATCTGGAAGGGAAATCAGGACAAACCAACAAAACCTTACAATATACTGAGGTGTTCCCTGAAAAGAAAGATTTGAAGATCTCTGCAAAATGTTATTTCAACAAAGTTTCTCAAAACGTTGACTTTTTGCAATAATATTAATACCAGTCGAGGTAAATTGTGTTCCTTCCAATAGTAAATTGGCAAGGAAAGTTATAAGAATGTGCGAAAAGCATTTTCAGACAAACCGATATACATAAAACCGTGCAATCATCATGCTATAAGATGTTTGCAACAAAGTCCAAGTCCTAAAGAAATTTCTGTACTTGGTAAATGGGACTGTCAGGAATAAAATGTGCATAAATAACTGAGGGATGTATGTTCATGTTCCTTCAAGTGGTATAAAACCTAAGTTCCCACGTACAGATTATACATATAACTGCTCTAGAGAGAGTAATCGAAAATAATTAATCAAATTAATCTAGTGTCAAAAATTAGTGACTGTTATTTTACGAATGCTATAGTGCCACCTGTAATGAGAAATATCCGATACTCTGTGGATAGTAAGCAATGTTCAAATGTTTGAAAATCTATTGGACTCATCTGCTGGGTTATTAGTCTGTAGCTTACAAACTATTTAAACTAAGGTAAACTAACCTAAGGACAACACAAACACCCCTGCCCGCTGCGGGACTCGAACCCCCGACGGCGAATGGCCGCGCACCTCAGCACAGCGTCCAATTGCGCACGGCTATTGCGCCGCGTCTGTGGATTATCAGCACAGGCTACTTAACACTAACGAGATATCTGTACACTGAGAAATGCTGTTAGCTGTCTCTATTGTCACCATAGGATCGCACTATTTCTAATTGGTCTTATTATACAATTTAATCAAGATTCGATATAACTTATGAAAGCGAAATTTCATTGCTGGTAGTCATGAAAGTCTTTATGATTAATTTGGTTGCAATTTTCTTTTTAATCCTACAACTCAGTATAATGGGAATTGAAAAAAATTTCCCACATTACATCTGTGAAAGCAACTAGAGTGATACTAATACTGATAAAATGTAACCTTTTACAGACTATGCTAAATACTACAAACTAAATACTAAACAATGATTATTTACATATTATAAAAATGTATGTATGTAGGTCTGTATGTTCCACATCTCATCCTAAACCGGTGGATTGATTTCCACCAAACAGCCACGTTTGAGTGGCCGACAACTCTAATGCGCTTTGCTATGGAGCGCGCGGAACCTCGCCGTCGGAGCTTCGAGTCCTCCCTCGGGTCATTTAAACATTTGAAAAATCGCTTTTGTGTATTATAGACGATTTCTTTATGTGAGTAGCAGTAATAATGCATTACATTTCTGCCTGCCCCTACACTACATATCGATATTAACGTCAATTTAAGTAAGTAAGTAAATGCTGAAATTAAGAAGCAATCTCAGTATAAATATTTCTGCAAATGCATAAATAATACTGCCAAATTAAGAATCCAGGTAAAAGATAAAATTTAATTGTTGGTAACATTTGTAATGTAACAGAACGAAATAAGTAAATATGGATCATTACATTAACTAAGACATTAAAAAAAAAAAAAAAAAAAAATTAAAATTGTTAGAAAAATGTAATGTTTGTACATTGTACTGTCTAAAGGTGTTAATTAATATGGGACGTCTAAAGTGATGGTGCTATAAAGGGCGTAAGTTTAGTTTACAAACTGTGCCAGTCACTGCTGCTACAGGGGTGAAGCAGTGGAGGGAAGCGCAGATGAGGAGGTCTCGCTTATCCACATCACCTCCTCGGCTGCTCTGTTCTCCTGGTTACGCCCTGCGCGCCTGTGCTTCCACCCTATAGCAAGCTGACTATAATAACTATAATTATAACACAGAGGAAAACTTCTCATTGAAATACCTCTTACACTTGTAAGGCAGAATACTTACAGTCACTATAGAAATTTCTACACAGTTTATTTATCTTAACGGATTGGAGGATTGAATGGACATGTCTTAATGCGTGAGTTGCGTGTTGTTGAATGCCAGACTCATTATATCGACCGTAACGATATCTTTTAAAATAGTTGACTACAAAGCATCACACCTGCCATTCGAAGAGATAGAACCCCTACCTTGCAGACTACCCAGCAGACTTCCGTGGCGCGCAGGCTGCGGGAGAGCAGGCGCTAAGCCACCAACACGATTGTCGGTCTTAATGTACAGGGATCAACGGCCGTGCCGAGGTGTATACACCGGTTTTCTCTAGATACCGAAGTTAAGCCCCGTCGGACGTGGCCAGCACTTGGATGGGAAACCGCCTGGGTGCACCACGTGCTGTTCAGAAGGAGTGGTGTTGGTGCAAAGTCCCTGATCATCAGTCTTTGCACCAATATCCTGGATTACATTCAAAATCTCTCCGCAGTGTCTACTGGAGTGAAGGCATGGAGTACTGTTGATGGTGATCCGTCCGTCGAATGGGAACGTTAAGCTCGACGGCCTCCTTGGTGCCTTTCGAGAGGAGCAGGCTATGTGCCGTCAACGAGTTTCACTCACTTCCTTCTCCCATCATCTTCAACATGATTCTACACTACACACTCAACCTTTACAGACACTCACACTAAACACAGACACTTCAGCACACAGTTCTCATACTTGGTGGAGGAAAGGTGCCTGCGGTGGTGGAGGATACGAACAACATTTCCAGTTAGGCGTCTGAATCTGACCTTCGGGGCCTCCCAGCCATTAATGCCATACTACTGTAACTTCAATGTCAGAGGGAAGAGTAAGTGCACTATATTTTACAGATGTCGTTGGACACATATGCAGAATACATATATAGACTGCTGATTGGCCGCAGTGACCTACATAAAGAGTTTGCACCAATGCGGATGCCAGTCTTCCGCATAGAAAAAAGCATTCAGCGACGATTAGGACCAGGAATGTTTATTACTACCTACCTACGCCAGCCACTGTTCTACGATTCGCCGACTATCTTGGATAGTATGAACGTTCCGGAATTCTAATTTCTGTCTCCGCAAGGACTTGCTTTTTGAGGGGAATGGATTGGACCAAGTGTGCTCATGCTGTCGCCCGAATTCCTTATTAAGGAGTGAAGTAGATTTATCTTCTCCCTTCGAGGTATGCATCTTGCACTTTTCAGATAGCTTTCAGACTATACTGGTGTTCTTGGAGACTCTGTAAAAGCATGTCGTGTTAATAAACAGTGTTGTGCAAGAACGTTGTGTTGGTATTAGTCACAACATCACTCATTGTTTGGTTCAAGGACTATTTGATTAATAGAATTCAATCCGCTACACTAGGAGAGAACGTTCTACAGACACAGAAGTTTTGACAGATGTGTTCTAAGATGTAGGGACCGATCGACCATAAGTAATAGCAGAAAGGCTTTGACAAAAATACCACTTCACCTCTGTTTTAAAAGGGCAGAAACTTAGAGAATGATTGTAAGAAAGAGAAAGAACTTTCAATCTCTGCTTTTAATAAACATTAATAGTGGTAAACATCATAAGTATACACCATCCCATATTCTTGGTAAATGGGAAGCAATAGTAATGTAATGATCACGTAAAATGAGTATGGGAAAGATAAATTTCTTGTAAGGGTCGTGGTACGTAAGGCACTTGTATGGCTAAATCGCTGACAGTTCACTTGCAGGACCAATTGTGGAGAAATGTTGCAGTGGTTGGAGTTAACAGCTAGGCACAACTACAAGTTGAGCCGCGTTTAATCTCTAGCGGAACCCTGGTCACAGTGTTAGTTTGTGCTCCGCTGGTTAGAGTTTTCGTACTGTTCAAAGTATTATTACGTCTATTTTAATTGTTGTTTCGTGCTAACACTCAAAATTAATATTTCTACACATATTTGAAATAAGTGAAATTTAGCCCAAAATTGTTACCTTTACACGGAAACACGGATGCTTCGATACAATTGATACTCCAGTTGTGGCATTAAGTTTGAAATTTGTGACCTTCTATATCACATAAAATGTACAGAAATGTAAGTCTGTCTATCAGAAGTGGTTACGACTGCCAGTCTTGCTTGCAAGATGAAAGCGGAGCTGCAGCATTGTTGACAGGACTGACTGCGGACCTTTGGTTCAGAGCCGAGTGGAGGGTCTGAATCAGAGGCTCAGACGGTTCTACGACCGTGTGGGCTGCATATTCCTCGACTTGCGCCAAAGGGTGGTGGGTTTTCGGGTTCCGCTAAATAGGTCAGGAGTCCACTATACTCAGGAAGCAGCTACACGGGTAGCGGGGGCTGTGTGGCGTGGACTGGGCGGTTTTTTAGGTTAGATGGCCTCGGGAATACACAAAGTGCGTTTCAGTCACAAAGGGGGCAGGTCAGACACGGGAAGAAAGCAGACCTAAAAACCATTGGTGTAACAGTTGTAAATTGTCGTAGCTGTGTTGGGAAAATTCCAGAGCTCCAAGCGCTGATAGAAAGTACTGAGGCACAAATCGTTATAGGTTCTGAAAGCTGGCTGACGCCTGAGATAAATTCGGCCGAAATTTTTTCATAGGGCCAAATGGTCTTCAGAAAGGATAGAATAAATAAAACAGGGGGTGGCGTGTTTTTGCTGTTACAAACGAAATTGAGGCAGATACTTCCTGTGAATTGGTCTGGGTAGAGGTTATACATGACCACCGAAATAAATTAATAATTGGATCTTTTTATCGGCCCCCTGACTCAGACGATGCGGTTGCAGAAATGTTCAAAGAAAGCTTAAATCATATTTCAAATTGGTATCCGAAGCATACTGTTATAATCGGTGGCGACTTTAATTTACCCTCGATATGTTGGCATAATTACGTATTCAAAACCGGGGGCAAATATAAAACATCGTCCGAACTAGTTCTGAATGCTTTTTCTGAAAACTACTTCGAACAGTTAGTTCATGAACCCACTAGAATAGTACGTGGTTGCGAAAATTCTCTTGATCTCCTAGCAACAAATAATCCAGAGATAGTAAAGAGCATCAAAACAGATACAGGGATTAGCGAACATCGAGTTGTAGTAGCGAGACTGAATATCGAAATTCCCAAATGCACCAAAAGTAAACGAAAAATATATCTATTCAATAAAGCCGATAAAAATTCGCTTCACGCTTTCCTGAGTGATAGTCTCCAGTCCTTCAAAACTAAAAATGCGAGTGTAGATCAGTTGTGGCTTACTTTCAAAGACATAATATCAGTAGCAATCGAGAGATTTATACCAAATAAATTAACAAAAGAGGGGGCTGACCCCCCGTGGTACACCAAACAGGTCAGATCAGTGTTGCAGAAACAAAGAAAAACGGATGTAAAATTTAAAAAGACACAGAATCCGCAAGACTGGCAATCTTTTACTGAAACTCGCAACCTAGCGCGGACATCAATGCGAGAATCTTATAGTTGTTTCCACAACGAAATCCTCTCTCGTAATCTTCCAGAAAATCCAAAGAAATTCTGGTCATATGTGAAGTACACTAGCGGCAAAACACAAACAATACCTTCACTACGCGATAGCAATGGTAATACTACCGATGACAGTACTGCTAAGGCAGAATTACTAAACACAGCTTTCCGAAATTCTTTCATCAAAGAAGACGAAGTGAACACTCCAGTATTCAATCCAAGAACAGCTGCCAGCATGCGAAACTTAGAAGTAGATGTTCCTGGAGTAGTAAAACAACTTAAGTCACTAAACAAAAATAAATCTTCCGGGCCAGATTGTATACCAACTAGATTCCTCTCAGAGTATGCTGATGCAATAGCTCCGTACTTAGCTATAATTTACAACCGATCACTCGGCGAATGACCGTACCCAAAGACTGGAAAGTTGCCCAAGTTACTCCAATATTCAAGAAAGGCAATAGGAGTGATCCCCAAAATTACAGGCCTATCTCATTGACGTCGATTTGCAGTAGGATTTTGGAACATATACTTTGTTCGAATATTATGTACTACCTCGAAGAGAACGACCTATTAACCAATAGTCAGCACGGATTCAGAAAGTATCGCTCTTGCGAAACACAGCTTGCCCTTTATTCACATGAAGTGTTAAGTGCCATCGACAAGGGATCTCAAATCGATTCCATATTTCTGGATTTCCGGAAGGCTTTTGATACTGTACCCCACAAGCGGCTTCTAATGAAATTGTGTGCTTATGGAATGTCTCCCCAATTGTGCGATTGGATTCACGATTTCCTATCAGAAAGGACACAGTTCGTTGTAATTGACGGTAAGTCATCGAATAAAACAGAAGTGATATCTGGCGTACCACAGGGAAGCGTTATAGGTCCCCTAATCTTCCTCGTGTTTATAAACAATTTAGGAGATAATCTGAATAGCTCCCTTAGACTGTTCGCGGATGATGCTGTCGTTTATCGGTTAGTGAAGTCAACAGAGGATCAAAAGCAACTGCAAAGCGATTTAGACAAAATTTCTACTTGGTGCGAAAATTGGCAATTGACACTAAATAAAGAAAAGTGTGAAGTGATACACATGACCACTAAAAGAAATCCGCTGAACTTCAATTACGCGATAAATCAGTCAAACCTTAAGGTCGTAGATTCTACCAAATACCTAGGAGTTACAATAACGAACAACTTTGACTGGAGAGAACACATAGAAAATATTGTGGGGAAGGCGAACCAAAGGTTACGTTTCATTGGCAGAACGCTTAGAAGATGCACCAGCTCCACCAAAGAGACTGCCTACATCACACTTGTGCGTCCTCTCTTGGAGTTCTGTTGCCCCTTGTGGGACCCTCACCAGGTGGGACTGACGGAAGATGTTGAGAAGGTTCAGAGAAGGGCAACTCGTTTTGTTTTATCACGTTACGGGTGGGAAAGCGTCACGGAAATGTTGCACGAATTGGGGTGGAAATCATTAAAAGAAAGACGTTATTCATTGCGGCGTGATCTGTTTGCGAAGTTTCAATCACCGACTTTTAGTTCTGAATGTGAAAATATTTTGCTAGCACCCACCTACTTAGGAAGACATGACCATCCCAATAAAATAAGAGAAATCAGATCGAAAACGGAACTATTTAGGTGTTCTTTCTTCCCGCGCGCTATTAGAGAATGGAACGGTAGAGAAAAATTATGAAAGTGGTTAATGAACCCTCTGCCAGGCACTTAAATCTGCGCTGTCCTGACATTTTAAACTTCCAGCAGTATGTTTTGTCACTCGCTGCTCTCCCAATCTCTTGACAATGGAAAAGTCTGGTTCTTGACTGGGTAATGACTAGTTCAGACTCCACTCGCTGGTAAAACACATAAAATTTGGCTTCATGTGGAAGCAGCTCTGACTGCTGTACCCTATCAACACATCACAGCTTGTTTGATTCAGACCCGAAGCGTGAAGCAGCGATTATCGTTGGCAGTATATGCAGGACTCAGTACGAATTTTATCAGCTACCGCATTTCAAATGGGGTTGTAGTTTAGATGATGTGAGATCTGTACAACATGTTAAGTCGCAAATAAATTTGTGTGTGATTTCATCAGTCCATCGGGGTGTTTTGTTTTGGTTGACAAACTGTGTAATTTCCCACGAAGGAACTGAAAGTCTTGACATTCCGATGGATATATGTTTGCGATAATTAATTTGGAAAGAATCTATGTATTTTTTCGTTTTCCCATCTGTCTCATTTTAGTTTGAGTCTCTTACATGAAACAGCCAAATTTCTTTCCGAATAAGCAGTTGTATTTGAAAAGCAACAACATATCATTTTCAAAAGAGAACAGATTATGGTAAAGAACAATTAAAAGCTCAAGACGTATGCATATAACTGGCAAACTATGATATTTATTGGAACGTAATAATATTGTTGCAAATGTTCAAAGTTTTGAGATATATTCTTGAGATAACCTTATCCAGCGATTTTGAAATCATCCATTGCAGGGAATGTATTTGTAAATTTTACTACTTACTTAATTAATATGGGACGTCGAAAGTGACGTTGCTACAAAGGGCGTATGCTGAGCGTACAAACTGCCAGACGTGTGGCTGTGACTGCTGCTACAGGGGTGAAGCAGGGAGGGCGTCGCAGATGAGGAGGTCTCGCTCATCCACATCACATCCTCGCTGTTCTGTTCCCCTGGCACCTTAGAGCAAGCAGACTAGAAAATAATACAAAGCGGAATCCGTCTCATTGAATACCTCTTACACGTGTTAGGCAGAATACAGATAGTCACCCTTTATTTACCTTAACGGAATGTTGTACTGAATGGAAGCGTGTATTTGCGTTTTGTTGAATGCTAGATTAAGTATATCCACCACAACGATATCATTAAAGAAAGTTAATTACTAAGAAAGCTTCGCATCTGTCATGCAGGGAGAAAGAGCCGCTACCGACCAGACTACCCAGCAGACTTCTGTGCGGCGCAAGCTACGGGAGAGCAGGCGCTAAACCACAAAACAATGTTTAAATGGTTGTAAAGCTTATGGGACATAACTACGGGGTAATCAGTCCCTAAAATTACAAATTACTTATGAACTAGCTAACACTGAGGACGGCACAAATATCCATGCCTGAGGGGAGATTCGAACCCCCGACTGAAGTGGCCGTGGAGACCGTGACTGGAGCGCCTCAGACCCCTCGGCCACCGCGGCCGGCGCTGAACAACAAACACGACATTTCCATAGGTCGATTATTCCTAGCAAATATCGACCGACAGGGAATAGTCGGCCTCAGTATCAGAGGGAATATTAAGTGCACTGTATTTTACAGATTTCGTTTGACACACATCCAAAATACTTCCGCAGGCAGCTGATTGGCCGCAGTAAGGTATATAAAGAATTTTCACCTATGTGGACACTAGTTTCCGTGCCTAAAAGTGCCGAAATGCTACGATTAGGATTAGGAATCTTTATTGCTACCGACCTACGCCAGTCACTGGTATACCATTCGCCAACTGCCTTGGATAGTATGGACGCTGACCGGACTTTTAAGTTGTCGGCTCTAGGACTAGCGTTTTATGGGGAATGGAATGGACTAATCGCTTTCATGCTGCCGCCAAAATTCCTTCTTAAGGAGCGAAGTATATTTATTTGGCCCTTGTACTTTTCAGTTGACTTTGGGACTATACTGGTGTCCGTAGAGACTTTGTACCATTATGTTGTGTTAATAAGCTATGTTGTTCAGGAACGTTATGTGGTATTAGTCACATCACCCATTGTCTGGTTTAAGGATTATTTGATTAAAAGAAGTCATTACGTTACACTAGACAGAGAACGTTCTACAGAAACAGAAGTTTGAACAGATGTGTTCTAAGATGTAGCGTCTGATCAACCATCAAGTAATAGCAGCAAAACTTTGACAAAAATAACACTTTAACATCCGTCTTTAAAAGGGGATAAACATAGAGAAGGACTATGAGAAAAAGAAAGTACGTCGAATAGGCCATTTTAAAATTACTGGTGAACATCGTAAGTATGCCACATCCCATACTTTTGCCTGATGGGAAAGCAATAGGAATGGAATGTTCACGTAAAATAAGTATTGGTAAGTAAGATAGATGTACTGTTAAATCGCATACACTACACTTGCAGGACCAATTCTGGAGAATAGGTGCTTTGTTTCGAATTATCCTGAAGCAGGACTTAGAGGGATGGAAACTGAAAACAATAGTCAGTAATGGCGATTATAGTCAACTACAAATACAGAACTTCAATTGATCTCTAACCTCTTTGAGTGTCAGCCTTATATGAAAATATACTTACCACAGCGTTTCTTTATCTTAATGACATTGTACAAGCTGTTTTTCTGAACTTTGTGTCTTTCGTACAGATACAGTAGTAATCATCAGTATGTTCTCTTGAAAGGATTATGATTTCCAATTCAAAGACATGTCACTAGCTTCTTTGTAACTTTCCATATACACAATCAAAACTAATTAAGCTATATTCTGGTTAGAGCAAATTGCTTTTCCATGTTATAAACTATTTATTTATAGGAATAGCAGTAATAATATATTTATATAGAGATATAAAAATTATTAAATTTCCATGAATGTTATTTTATGTACCTCTTTTTTTAATGATAAAACTGGATGAATGGTTGCACCCGAAACTTCACTTTGACCCCTAAGTTTAACTAATGCAAATATTAGACGATAACGGATTATGGACGTTATTAAATGTGATAAAAATTACGCATGACGCAGCTTAATGCATTCTTCGTAATCATCATTCGGCAATTGCAATGCTTGCGACTGACATCTCAACCTATCCCTACAATACACGTCACTATTAATGTCAATTTAAATAAGGAAGTAAATGCTCAAATGAAGAGGTAATCTCAGTATAATTACTTCTGCAATTGCATAATTAATACTGTCAAATTAATAATCCGTGAAAATGAAAAAAATTTGTTGTTGGTAACATTCATAATGTAATACAACGAGAATTGTAAGTATGGGTTATTATATTCTCTGGGCCATGTAAATAAATTGAAAAAAATGAAATTTGGTAGAAAAATGTAATGTTTGGGCAGTGTACTTTCTAAAGGTTGTAGTTAATATGGGACGTCGAAAGTGACGCTGCTCTAAAGTGTGTAATTTTAGTTTAGCCTGTGACTGTTGTTACAGGGGTGAAGCAGGGGAGGGCAGCGAAGATGAGGAGGTCTCGCTCATTCACATCACCTCCTCGGCTGCTCTGTTCCCCTGGTTACGCCCCTGCGCGCCTGTGCTGCCACCTTAGAGCAAGCAGACTAGAAAATATAAGAAAGCGGAAGGTGCCTCATTGAAATACCTCTTGTACTTGTAAAGCAGAATACTTACATTCACTATCGAAAGTGATACACACTCTATTTGCCTCAACGGAATGGATCTCTAAATGGGCATTGTTTTAATGCGTGAGTTGCGTGTGGTAGAATGCCACATTCAATGTATTCACCGTAACAATATTTTTAAAGCGGTTTACTACTAACAAAGCCACTCATCTGTTATGTCGGGAGAGAGAACCCCTAACGAGCAGGCTACCCAGCACATGTCTTTGCAGCGCAGTCTGCGGGAGAGCAGGCGCTCAGCTTCTAAGAAGATAGTCGACCTTAATGTCAGACGGATTAATAACTGTAGTTTATTTTACATATTTCGTTGGACACAAATTCAGAATACTAAGCAAACTGCTGATTGGCCGCTATGAGCTATATAAAGAGTTTGAACCGATGCCGTTGCCACTATTCCGCGCCAAGAAATGCAGAGCGCTATGATGAGGACCTACAATGTCTATTGCTACCGACCTACGCCAGGCACTGGTCTACGATTCGCAGACTGTCTTGGATAGTATAGACGCTGTTCGGACTTCTAATTTCTGTCTGCCCTAGGACTTGCGTTTTATAGGGTTTGGATTGGACCAAGTTCAAATGTTCAAATGTTTGTATAGTCTATGGGACTTAACTACGGGGTCATCAGTCCCTAAACTTACAAACTACTTATGAACTACCTACGAACTAGGACGGCACAAATATCCATGCCTGAGGGGGGATTCGAACCCCCGACCGTAGTGGCGGTGCTGAACGTGACTGAAGCACCTCAGTCACCTCGGCCAGCGCGGCCGGCGTGGACCAAGTGCCTTCATGCTGCCGCCCTAATTCCTTGATAAAGTGTAAAGTAGAATTCTTTTGTGCCATCGAGGTATGCACTTTGTACTTTTCAGTAAACTTTAAAAAAATTACTGGTGTTCGTGGAGACTCTGTAACAGTATATCATGTGTGATACTACTCACAGTTTCACCCATTGTCTGGTTCTAAGACTATTGGTTTAAAAGAATTCATTACGCTACACTAGACAGAGAACGTTCTACATAAACAGAGGATTAGACATTGTGTTCCCATTCCCACAGTTCGTAGATTAAGACATGCAGAAATAGTGAATATAGCATTAAAGAATATTCAGCATGCAGCAGAGAAAAGGAAGAAGGCACAACGTGCTAATGTCAATCATAAGAAACTATACGTTAACCAAAACGTTTTGATTGGATCTTATAAATTATCTAGGAAAGGTAAGAATTTGAGTCATAATTTTTTTCTGTTATATAAAGGACCTTGTCGAGTTCGCAAAGAAGTTCATGGTACCTCAGTAGTGGTTGAAACACTACGCACACATAAAAGCAAAGGTCTCCATCATATATCTACTATTAAACCGTTTATTGAATAAAGAGATAAGGTGACGACATGAGAGACAATAGTGCGTATATCTGATGCAGCAATTATGTCAATGCATTCCTCTCGGTACATGATCTAAAACAATAGTTTAATTTTAAAAATAAATACAATGAGTAATTCTGATGTAAAGGAGACATTGTCTGCAGTATAGTAAAGTGTTTCATTAAGATACAATAATGAAACTTATGTGGCGCTGCCATGTGAGCCGTTTGATTGTGAAACGCCGTACAGTAGCGCCAAAGAAAATTTTTTCCCCTAGTTAGACAGCCGCAGGTCGGGTAGAAGCTTAACACATTTACGTACCGGGGACGGTCCTGCCGGGAGCCTACAGGAAACTCATTAGCGGACAACAAGAAACATGTCCCGTCGTAAAAGACACCTGCCGATCAGTCAACACGGCACCAAAAGTTTTCTAGCAGTTAATAAAATATCTGTCGCTTGTCACCTAGAATTATTGAATAATAAATCTCACACAGACACGATTTTATACTTTAATGAGTTATGAATTAAATAATGTATGCAACTGTGTTACATAATCTGATTCGACATACATATATGAATAAAGTATTATGGGCATACGAGTTTGATGCAACGAAGTTACTCACTAGCCTTCGAAAACATACATATTTTTGTGCTAATGATATGTCATTATAAACAGTTCGGATGGAGTGAGAAGCGAGAACTGAGACAGGTGACCACTGGAACATCATTAGCAAGAGCACTGAGCGTCCGGAATCTAATTACTTATCAATTAGTGGACTGAAGGGCCTTCTAACAGAAATTCGAATGTCATGAATACAAACAAATCTAGAACTGACATGTTTTCTTACTGTAAAAAGAATGTGGTCGCTAATTATATTGGTAATGTTATTTCCATTTCCGATTTATTTAGTTTTAGTACAATTTTGTAATAGGTAATTTTATGATTGCTTTAACATTTTTGAGAAAAGTAGCTGCTGTGCCACAGTGGCGAAGAATATATGAGTATTATGATTTAGGAGTTAATAAACATTTTTGTGCTTATATATTAATCTTGATTTTTATTTTTTAAACAGAATAAGGAGCAAAAGTGATGTATCTCTAATAACCAGTTGTGTCAGAACAAAATGTAATAAACAGCAAGGAAGATCAAAAAATGTAAGAGAAACCGTATTTAGGTGAAAGCAAATGAGGTTGATGCCCCCAGTTTAAATTATGACACAATGATTGTCAGGACGAACAACATAGCGACATGACGTAAGATTACATATTTTTTTCTTAAATATGCAAATACACAAGGTACGTATTAGATTTCAATATGATTTTATGTGATTTATGGGAAATGTAAAGATGATAATAATATTGATATTATGAAGTGAAGATGTTTTTCACGTTTTGTATAAAATTTAGGTACCTGCATCTTATTTCCCATCTTTCTTTATTTTATGTTATCTGTCAGTATCATATTACACATAGTTCCTGCTTGTCAAATTCATTCGCGTCCGCGACTGCGCGCACGCCCATCAGCCCTCTTGGCGCCACCTAGTGCGGGCGCACGTCACTAGGGCTCCTACACCTCTGCCAGTACGCAGTGCTCACTCGACCTGTTTGTGGACGGGCTCCACAATTTTATAATGTGACATTGTTTTTAAATTTTACTTTATAATCTTTTGCAATGGAGTCATCCACATTTAAACAACTTTTTTAATGTGAGCTTTATTGTACGTTCATTTTCACCTATGCTGTAATTTTAATTTCTTATTTTAGAAACACTTCTGTATTTTACTATTTTTCATATTTGTGTGTTACGTTTCATTAGGTATACTTCTGCAGAAGGCAAAATTAATTTTGCCGAAACCTAGGTAAAGGTTTATACATGTAAATTATTTTATGCAACTGGTTGGCTGAAACTGTGTTGACTTTTGGATCGTGTTCCACCGTTGCTGAAGTGCAGCCATGTTTGAAATATTAACATAACTTTGTGAAAAGGAATTCAGGTAGAACAAGTTCAAACACATTCAGTTACATTTCATTCAAGTAGCGTCTGTGAGTTACATTTCTTAGATCATATGGTAAAACTCCACTCCCATGAACCACAGACATTGCCGAGGTGGGGTGGCTTGCGTGCCTCAACGATACAGATAGCCGTACCGTAGGTGCAACCACAGCGGAGAGGTATCTGTGGAGTGGACCCACCAAATTCTTGTACGTAATACGAAACGTGCGGTATCTCAGGCACACAACTTGGCGTACTCCTCTAAACAATACTGTGTATCTCTTCAGTGACGAAGTAAAACTGATTGTTGACTGTTGCTTTACACGTGGCAAGTATTGCGACGAAGGTACTGGAAAGGGGAAGCCGCGATTTTTTGCAGTGCTGCCACACACGACCTTTAAAATAAACGAGGGGTCTGAGAGACCGATGTTTCGGGTTAAGGGTTAAGGAAGGTATTTTGCTTGCATAAAGAATCTACACAACTGCAAGAGCTGCCGTTCATGTTAGTTAAACAGATTGTCAATAGATGGAACATTCTTTCTCTCTTACATTTTGGTCATGTTCTCCCACATACAAGGTCGGCTTTATTAAATGCGGATTTGGTGTGTTAATATTTAGAGGGTTGCCGGATTCCCTTCCTTCTGCCACTCCTTGCCCCCAATAGGAAATGCGTTCCCCAAAAATCTGTGTATAGTGTTATATGTGTGAAAGTGGAAAGTGTGACGAAATGTTTGCTAATCGTGTAACTAAAGCTGGAGTTGGGGATCAGCCCCGTATTCACCCAGGGGGATGTGGAAAACCGCCTAAAAACCACATCCAGGATGGCAGGCACACTGACCCTCTTCGTTAAGCCGCCGGGCGGATTAGATCGGGGCCGGTACGACTCCCCGTCTCGGAAAGAGGTACGTTAGATCGCACAGTGAACCTAGCGGGGTAGATGGCACCTTCTACATTGCTTTTATATCTGCCGCACAAACTAAGTTGCTACTCGGGTCGGTGGCTCATGGAAGCAAACGTAAATAGATATCCCATTTACGATAGTTCAACGGGAATCAACATAGATTGTTTGAACAGTACAATTTTTTCCAAATAAACGTTTTTTATGTAAACAATAAGTTTTAACTATCTGTGCATTTTTCGTCACTAATGGATACCGAAACCTTGAAAATGATTACTCAGTCATCAATTTTGGATATGGCGTGCCTATAAAAAAACCAATGAGAAATACTATATATGATTTCTGAAATAAGTCAAGTTTAGCGCGAAATTGTCAACTTTACACTGAAACGCCGCGGTGGAACGGCCGAGCGTATTGAGGCGTTATGCTACGATGCGAGGGGCCGTTTCCCGTCGGGGGTTCGAATCCCCCTCGGCCATGGCTGTTTGTGTCGTCTTTGGTAGAAGGTAGTTCATAAGTAGCTTGTAAGTTTCGGGATTGATGACCCCGCAGTTAACTCTTTTAAGCCTGACAAACATTTGAAAATGTTTTTAACGTTGAAACACGGATGCTACAGTGCAATTGATACTCCCTTTGTAGTATTAAGTTTCAAAGTTATGACAGTCTATATCACATAAAATGTACAAAAATGCAACGAATTACTTTCACTGTAAGTAACTGGTGTAGCACTTTCTGTAGTGTCAGCCTTCTTTACAAATCTACTTACCACTGTGTCTCTTCATCTTCATGACAAAGACAGGCTATTTCAATGTACTTTATTTCTATGGTATTGATACAGTAGTAATCATCAATATGTTTCCTTGGAAGGGCTATTATGTCCTATTCAAATGACATGTAAATAACTGCTTTATCACTTTTCATAACCACAATCAAAACTACTTAATCTGTTTTCTGGTGGGAGAAAAACGTCTTTTGCATGTTATAAATTATTTATTTGCAGGAATAACAGTAATAATATATCTATACAACGATATAATAATTATTAAATATATACAAATAATATTTTTATTTTAAGTACCAATTTTTTGAATGGTGTAATGGGATGCACGATTACACCTGGAACTCCACTTTGCATTTTAAGTTTCAATTATGCATATTTTGTAATGGTATCAAAGGATATTAATAAGGGACCTTACTAAATGTGATAAAAGTTACGTATGACCCAGCTCACTGCCTTCTTATTAGAAATCATATGGCACTTAAAATGCCAACGACTGACATTTCTGCCTGTCCCTACTAGCCGCGTTGGAGTAGCCGAGCGGTCTAAAGCGTCTCGCTTCGGAGCGCGCGGTTGCTCACTGTAGAGGTTCGAGTCCTTCCTGGGGCATGGGTGTGTGTGTTTGTCCTTAGGTTAGTTTCCCTAGGTTTAAGTAGTTTGTAAGCTACGGACTGATGACCACGCAGTTTGGTCCGATAGATTTACAAACATTTGAACATTTTGTCCCTACAATACACGTCGCTACTCATGTCAATTCAAGTGAGTAATTGCTCAAATTAAGACGTAATCTCTGTGTAATGATTCTGTGTAATCACAATTAATACTGTCAAGTTTGGTATCCACAAAAAAGATAAAATTTCATTGTTGTTAAAATTAATAATGTAATATTGCGAGAATAGTAAGTAAGGCTGACTATTTTAACTGGGTCAAGTAAAATATTTAAAAAAAATGATAGAATAATGATATGCTCCAGCAGTCTACTTTCTACAGGTTGTAAGTATGTAACGTTGCGCCAAATGGCTAAAGTGTAGTTTACAAACTGCCGGACATGTGCCTGTGACTGCTGCTACAGGGGTGAAGCACTTGGTCCAATCCATGCCGTATAAAACGCAAGTCTTAGGGCAGACAGCGAAGTCTCGACAGCGTCCATACTATCCACGACAGTCGGCAAATCGTAGACCAGTGGCTGGCGTAGGTCGGTAGCAATGAACATTCCTGGTCCTAATCGTAGCACTCTACATTTGTAGGCGCAGACTACTGGCATCCCCGACGGTGCAAACTCTTTATATAGCTCAATGCGACCAATCAGAAATGTGCGTAAGTATTCTGGAAGCGTGTCCAACGACACTTGTAAAATATTGCGCATTACTGTTCCCACTGACAATTAGGTCGAGTATCGTGTTTGTGGCTTAGCGCCTGCTGTCCCGGAGCCTGCGCGGCTGGGAAGTCTATTGGGTAGTATACTCGTTAGGTGTTCTCTCTCCCGGAAGATGGAAGATGAAATGTTTTGTTTAGAGTCACCTTTTTAAAAGGTATCGTTCCAGTGTAAATAGTTAATCGTTTACTCAACAGAATGGAAATAACGCATTAAAACTTTCTGTTAAGGTAAATGAACAGTGTAGCACTTTCTATAGCAAATGCAAGTATTCTCCCGTACAAGTGTAAGATGTATTGTTATGAGACGGCTTCCACTTTGTTATAATTTCTAGTCAGCTTGCTTCCGACGTACGCCAACTACTGGTCTAGTATTCACCAACTGTCTTAGTATGGACGCTGTCGAGACGCAAGGACTTGCGTTTTGAAGAGAAAGGATTTGACGAAGTGTTCTCATGCTGCCGCCCGAATGCCTTGGTAAGGAGTGAAGTAGATTTACTTTGTACCATCGAGGTATGCACCTTGTACTTTTCAGTTCACTTTAAAAGTTTACTGGTGTTCGTGGAGAGTCTGTAATAATCTGTGTTGTGTGAAAAGGTAATGTGTTATTACTCAAAACATCAACCACTGTCTGGTTCAAGGATTATTTGATAGTACGCTACACTAGACAGAGAATGTTCTACAGTAACAGAAGTTTGGACAGACGTGTTCTTGATTTAATGTTCGATCGACCATCAGAAGCTGCAGAAAGTCTTTGAGAAAATTACCATTTGGTATCTTCCTTTAAATGGGCATAAACGTAGAGGATGACTATAAGGTAGTGAAAGAATTTCAATTTATTATTTTAATATTAGTGGTGAACATCATAAGGACGCCACATTTTACATTTTTGGTGGATGTTTATCGTCTCTTTTCCTGGTGGAGGTCGTGAGAGCGGCTGCGTAAGATGGTGTTTGCGCCTGTGTATCGGCCTGGTTGGTGAGTTTCGTTGTGAGTTCTTTGATTTGTGCGCGTAGATCCTGATTTTCATTTTGTAGTTGTTCATTTTCCTGCTCTAGTTTGGTGTTTTTGTCTTTTAGGTAAGAGATTTCAAGGTCTTTTGTCGAACCATTTTACTTTGAATTTCATTCCACAAGCATCCGTTTTTCGCTTCGTATACCTTGGCAGCGGTTAGCTGAAAAGCCAGGGGAAGAGTTTTTGTTTAAAGGATGCTAGAATTGCTGTCGATTAGTGTTTTGATATTAGCTCTGATGCCATACGGTTTATGATGTCTTCAATGACTGTCATTATTTGACTGGGGGTCATGGTGTTTTTCTGAAGTGGTGTTTCTACCTTACCCCATTTTTCGGTTATGCCCGATGTGGTGGGTGTTATGTCGCTGTTGCTGCACTCCTGGGTGATGTCAGAGCGTACCCCTCCACCCGCTGCGCCCGCCAGGCTCCGGATGACGCGCAAGTGCACGTTGAACACTGTCCTCTCTTCGCTGTTGACTATGTCGTTCGCGAGGCGACCGAGAGATGGCAGGGTGGCAGAACCCGGGAGGTGTTGAGCTCTGCGGCCGGCGGCTATCTGCAAAACTGCTGCTCCACTAGGCCCAAATGACAATCATCTGTAGCGTGCGCGTGATGACCCACATTCCGGGCTTTGTTCGCGTAAACTCGCGGACAATATGTACAAACAGAGGGCACTGTTTATCACGTTTAGTGTATTAGAAATCTAAATGTACAGTGGGGGCAGTTCGCGTGTATCGAATAGGAGATCCCTAAGCCGTTTTTGTGCTGTTATCACTTCTCTTCGCGTATTTAAGCCGTTACATATGGTGTCCTGCTTCTGACGCAATTTATCTACAGAAGTCTGAACACTCGAGTTTTATCTGAGATGTATTAGTCTCGATTTTTATTCACCACACGCGTATCTCTATGGTTTCTTAGTGCAGTATTGAAAGGTCTCACTTACTTTAATTAGAGTTCCACTTGCTTCCAGTTTGGCTACTGTGACCAGCTACACATATTACTCGGCAACTTACGTTTTTTCCACACGAAATTTGTTCACATCACGTACACTTTTCAATCTTGATGTTCGGGATTTGGTGGCGATGTGTAGAGTGGCATTCACTAACTTCATCGTCACGAAAAGGGTTTTCATCGGAAGCGACCGCGGACGCGTCTGAGAGGTAGCATACAGGTAATCACGATGTACATAATTCCAACAGCTGTTCTCCATCAATGTGTGAAACACAAATGTTTTGACAAACTAAGCTTGTGTAAACAATCGAAACAACTGCAAGAGTTGTCGTGCCTGTGCCTATTTGTGTATTTTTCTTCGTAACATCGATGTGTATAACAAAACTCGTGTGTATTCCCCTAGGAGGATGTGGAAAACCGCCAAAAACCCATATCCATGGTGGACGGCACTCCGACCCCCTTCCGTCGGACATACTCGACTGGGGGCCGGTACGCCTCCTCGTCTCAGAAAAAGGTGCGTTATACCACACAGCTAACCGAGTGGGTTAGGTATCACCATCTATATTGCTTTTATATGGGCCGCGCAAATTAAGTTGATACACGGGGCGGTGGCTGATGGAAGCAACCGTAACTACATGCCACATTTACGATCGTTCAACGGGTATCAACTTATATTGTATGAACAACACAACTTCTTTCCAAATAATTATTTTCTGTGAAAGCAATGACTTTAAACTATCTGTGCATTTTTCGTCATTAGTGGCGAACAAAACCTTGAAAATTATAACTCAATCATTAATGTTGGATATGTAATACGGCCACCCCCATGACCCACAGACATTGCCGAGGTGGGGTGGCTTGCGTGCCTCAACAATACAGATAGCCGTACCGTAGGTGCAACCACAGCGGAGGGGTATCTGTGGAGAGGCCAGACAAACGTGTGGTTCCTGAAGAGGGGCAGCAGCCTTTTCAGTAATTACAGGGGCAACAGTCTGGATGATTGACTGAGCTGGCCTTGTAACACCAGCTAACATGGCTTTGCCACACAGCTACTGCGAACGGCTGAAAGCAAGGTGAAACTACAGCCGTTACCTTTCCCGAGGACATGCAGCTCTACTGTATGAGCATATGATGATGGCATCCTCTCGGGTAAAATATTCCGGAGGTAAAATAGTCCCCCATTCGGATCTCCGGGCGGGGACTACTCAGGAGGATGTGATCATCAGGAAAGACAATACTGGCATTCTACGGGTCGGAGCGTGGAATGTTAGATCGAGTAGGAAAATTAGAAAATTTAAAAAGGGAAATGGATAGGTTGAAGTTAGATATAGTGGGGATTAGTGAAGTTCGGTGGCAGGATGAACAGGATTTCTGGTCAGGTGAGTACAGGATTATAAATACAAAATCAGTTGGGGGTATCACAGGAGTAGGATTGATAATGAATAAGAAAATAGGAATGCGGGTAAACTACTATGACCAGCACAGTGATCGCATTATCATTGTCAAGATAGATACGAAGCCAACACTGACAACAGTAGTATAGGTTTATATGCCAACTAGGAAATTGAAGAAATATATGAGGAGCTAAAGGAAATTATTCAGAAAATTAAGGGAGAGGAAAACTTTATTCTTATGGGAGACTGGAAGGACAAGGAAGGGAAGGGAATGTAGTAGGTGAATATGGTCTGGGCAAAAGGAATGAAAGAGGAAGCCGCCTGGTAGAATTTTGCACAGAATATAATTTAGTTATAACAAACATCTGGTTTAAGAATCACAAAAGAAGGTTGTATACGTGGAAGAGACCAGGAGACACCGGGAGATACCAGATAGATTTTATAATGGTAAGACATAGATTTCGGAACCAGGTTTTAAAGTGTAAGACATACGCAGGGGCAGATATAGACTCTGACCATAACTTGTTGGTTATGAACTGTAGGCTGAAACTAGAGAAACTACAAAAAGGTAGGAAAATAAGGAGATGGGACCTGGATAAATTGAAGGAACCTGAAGTTCTTAAGAATTTCAGAGGGAGCTTTAGGCAACAATTGACAAAAGGGGAAAATAAAACGCTAGAGGAAGAATGGGTAAAATTGAGAGATGACAGAGGACAAAATAGGTAGGAAGGCAAGACCTAACAAAATCCTTGGATATCACAGGAGATACTAAATTTAATCGATGAAAGGAGAAAATATAAAAATGCAGTAAATGAAACAGGCAAAATGGAGTACAGACCACTAAGAAATGAGATTGACAGGAAGTGCAAAATGGCTAAGCAGGAGTGGCTAGAAGGCAAATGCAAGGATGTAGAGGAACGTATTAATAGGGGAAAAATAGATACAGTCTACAGGAAAATAAAAGAAACATTTGGAGATAAGAAAACCAGCTTCATGGATATCAAGGACACTGATGGAAAACCAGTTCTCAGCAAAGAAAGGACAGCTGAAACGTGGAAAGAGTATATAGAAGGGCTCTACAAAGCAAATGAACTTCGAGACAATATTGTAGGAAGGGAAGAGGATGGAGATGAAGATGAAATAGGAGATACTGCACTGAGAGAAGAATTTGACAGAGCCCTGAAAGACCTAAGTCGAAACAAGGCCCCTGGAGTAGATGATATTCCCTCAGAGCTACTGAAGTCTCTGGGAGAACCAGGCATGACAAAATTGTTTCACTTGGTGTGTAAGATGTATGAGACAGGTGAAGTTCCCTCAGAATGGAAGAAAAATGTTATAATCCCGATTCCAAAGAAAGCAGGTGCAGACAGGTGTGAAAACTACCAAACCATCAGTTTAATAAGTCATGGTTGCAAAATATTAACACGAATTATATACAGAAGGATGGAAAAGCTGGTAGAAGCCGACCTCGGGGAAGATCAGTTTGGGTTCAGGAGAGGGAGGCAATACTCACTTTACGGCTTATCCTAGAAGATAGATTAAGAAAAGGCATACCTACATTTCCGGCTTTTGTAGATTTGGAGAAGGCTTTTGACAATGTTGATTGGAATAAACTCTTTCAAGTTCTGAAGCAAGCAGGAGTAAAATATAGGGAGCGTAATGTTATCTACAACTTGTACAAAAACCAGACAGCGGTTGTCAGAATTGAAGGGCATGAAAGGGATGCAGTGGTTGGAAAGGGAGTAAGACAGGGTTGTAGCCTTTATCTATTGTTATTCAATTTGTACATTGAGCAAGCTATAAAGGAAAGCAAGGAGAAATTTGGAGAAGGAATTAAAGTTCAGGGTGAAGAATTGAAAACATTGTGATTCGCCGACGACATAGTAATTCTGTCAGAGACAGCAAAGGACCTGGAAGAGCAATTGAACGGAATGGATAGTGTTCTGAAAGGTGCATATAAGATGAACATTAACAAGAGCAAAACTAGGGTTATGGAGTGCAGTCTAAGAAAATCAGGTGATGCTGAAGGAATAAGATTGGGTAACGAAGCAATAAAGGAGGTAGACGAGTTTTGTTACTTGGGCAGTAAAATAACAAATGATGGTCGCAGTACAGATGACATAAAATGCAGAATGACAATGGGTAGAAAAGCATTCTTGAAAAAGAGAAATTTGTTAACATCGAATATTGATTTAAGCCTAAGGAAGTCTTTCTGAAGGCATTTATATGGAGTGTTGCCTTGTATGGGAGTGAAGCATGGACGATAAACAGTGCGGACAGGAAGAGGATTGAGGCTTTTGAAATTTTACACACATCTGTATGTCCCGTATGCCATTACAGCACTGTATTTTATACCTGCTGGACCATTTTCCAAACTCATAGCGTTTCACCTGGACATATTTCGAAAGAACCTGTTGTACGTCAGTATTCTCGAGTTCCGGGGAACACTTTTCACTGTTAAGCTGAGTTAATTCTGCATTATCTCATGAAATTCCAAATGTTTCATATAACCAGTCGTGTATTTCTAAATCTGTAGGCTGAAAGCGATGAGTATGCTTGTCAAACTGGAATCTTAACGCGTTTTTCCTGAGATAATTCGATATGATCAACAAGCGAAAAGCGGATGAACCACGTCGCCACCAAAAACAATAATAAGCGGTACTTAAAAGCCCCGGCTTGACCGCCTGTTGTCTGTACTTCCAAGGTCGTAAAAAAAAAAAACAAAAAAACACAAACACTGCTAAGCTGCGACTGCACGCCTGTGCCGTTCCCCCGCCGAAAGCGGAATGAACGGTGAACCACGGCGTAGTGGCCAAGATCATTGAGGCTCTATGCTGCGATGAGCGAGACCCTCCCCGTCGGGGGTTCGAATCCCCCTTCAGGCAGGGATGTTTATGTCGTCCTTAGTATAAGATAGTTCATAATTATTTTGTACCTTATGGACTGCTGACCCCATAGTTAAGACCCTTAAGCTTGATAAACATTTGAACATTTTTGAACAGGACGGTGAAGCCTGCTTTACTCCCAGCCAAATGCATCTAAACCCAACCCAAGCAGGCTATGGAAAACTTGCGTGCCTTTCCGTCTTACTGCTGTGCTTCGCTACTTTGCAGGTCATCTTTCGCGCTTTCATTGTTGCGTGTCTTTTAAAGTTCGGTAGTAGATTACAAATTCTTTCTTACCCGTGTAAGAAAAGACTTTTTTTTACAATTTCATGTTTGTTTTAAAATTTTTTCAGTTCTAAAGACTGATTGCAGTAAAACTCCTAATTTGATCAGAGTAAAACTATGTTCAATAAATAAACATTATTTGAACGATGTGGTTTTAAAGCAACCACTTTCTTTATTTTACATGTGTAATTGGTGATTTTAATACACATTGAGTTGAGCACAGTGTGGTCAAATCCGACCCATCTATAGTAAATGTGTATGAATCCACTATAGTACAGGACGGTTTGTCGCACTGTGACCAGCGAGGTCATATTACCAACACTGCATAGAAGACGAGACCTCACAACAGGCTGTGCCACGTCACACCGAGAGGTCGCAAATGCTAGCTGACTGGCCAGCTGCTACGGGGCAGTGGGCTGTGGCAACACCGTGTAGAGACTAGGCCCCACAACAGTCCATGTCACGTCACATTGAGTAGCCCACGATCGCTAGCTGATTGGCTAGCCACTAAGGGGCATTGGGCTGTGCCCCATTGGCAATCCAGTTAGCTAGCGATGGCGGCCTACTCTGTGTGACATGACAGGGACTGTTGTGAGGCCTCGTCTTCTAGCCTGTGTTGGTCATTGTCGGCGCTGGCCACTTCACTTATGGAGCTTTATGAGCAATGCGCTGTGGAAGAAAACAAAGACAATGCGGCTCTCAGTTAAATGATCAATCATAAACAAGCACTTGTCACCTGTCAGCGGCATGTACAGAAACTGCTACCCAATATATCCGCGTCGCTATTCATCTAACTGTCTTGTTCCAGAAACAGCACCACAAAGCGTCAAGTTACCAGCTGCCACGATTATAGCTGTCAAACTCTTGACCAGTGCTGTTGCATGTGTGCTCGAAGATCATTCAGTGGTTCTTGCTCTTTTTTGGAAGCACACCTGCAAAAAAGGCAATTATGATGTTCTTTCCACATATAATGAAAACTTTTCAAGTTAATTGCAAACATTTCCAATTCCCAGTTGGTTAACTTAAAACTAGTTTTTTGATCAATAAATTACTCGATAGCACATATTGTGTTTCATTGCTTTGTTGTAACTTTTGCCTACCATTATGCTACTTCAAATGCCAACCGTTTAGTCGTCCTCAATTTTAGTATTATATCAAATAAACATAACATCCAAAACGAAAAATTCACCCTGCAGTGGAGTGTGTGATGATATGAAATTTCCTGGCAGACTAAGATTGTGTGCTCTCATATTGAGTAACTGGGCTCTATAACTACACTGTAACACTAACTTTGTGTGATAGCAATACATACATATTGGAGAATTTAATAGTCCCGTGCCTTCCACTTCCTCATGTGCCTGACCTAAACTGAGCCTCTATCGGTTCAAGCAACAGCTACTGTAACATCATATTGATGTCAGCAGTGTGTTCGAACTGGAAAAATTATTATTCATTACACATGATTTGCTAATCAGCGAAGTGAAATTGCATAATTACTTTGTGGATGTTGCAGATTTCCTGGTTTCTTGTTTGCGATAATATGTTAGAGAGGAATTTTGCCTTATGCAAGACACCTTTTGTTTTTAACAGCCAAAAATGTTGTCTGGTCTAGTTGTGCCTTATGCAAGACACCTTTTGTTTTTAACAGCCAAAAATGTTGTCTGGTCTAGTTGTGCCAGCTTCCGTGGGTTTATGACATTATTTAATGAAATTGTTTTACATGTTACAGTGTTTTTGAATTGCGTAGATATTTGGTTAATTTTTTTTTATTTTTTTATTTACATTTGATTATTGGGCTGAATGATTGTAGGCCTACAATTTTTTTTTTTTTTTTTTTTTTTTTTTTTACATTTGAGAATAAGGCTGATTGTTTGTAGGATTAAATTTATTTACCTACCTACATGAAGTTATAAGCAGGGACATGTTGCTTTTTATTAATCAATAATTCCTTTTAAATCTTGTCATAGGCAACAGAAAAACGTTTCATTTCTAAAAAGGAAGTAATTTATTTTTCTTTCACCTGCATATAATGATGATTTATAGGTGGCTATTTAACGCTATACTTTTGTTCTTTGTTGTTGATCTCTCTGATTTGTGACGTGTTATCCCATTCGTCAATATTATATCTTGATTTTTTGCCCTTTTTGTTACCAACTCGCAATGTTTATGTCGCCATTTGTTGTAGTGGGATGTCTGTATCGTATTAATTTGTTTATGCAGCCTGTCTGTATTTGGGCACGCTATTTTAAATGGTTTAGACACTCGTGATGTGTGTGTGTGTGTGTGTGTGTGTGTGTGTGTGTGTGTGGATGTGATTGCGTGATTTTGGTGTGTATTGGTGTGGGAGGGTGTATATCTATGAATTACATACACAAGACATGACTGTCGAGACTTCTCATTCACTCTTCCAAATTCTCAAGTCAACTGTTTGTTTTCACGTAATCAGAAACTGGAAACTAAATTATAGACGATATTAACGGACATGAAAACTATGATATTAGATTCAGTTTAATCCATATTCCCCTCCTAATTTTGTTTCTGTCATGTATGGTAACATATTAATTGTTCACAAAGTATAATGTGCTGAATCTAGAATATCTTTTAAAACTTATTAAAAACGTCTGCACCGATTTGTACTATTTTACAACGTATAAATACAGTTCGGCGCTTAACACCATATCATAGTCAAAACTATCAGATAAAGTACTTACAGACAAAGGATGTTTACATGGAATTTTACACTGAGGAACGAAATGAATTCAATAATTTGCAGCACGACATTTGCACGAGGAATCAAAGACGTAAGTCTAGATGAGCCTTGATGCAGAAACTTAGATTGAAGTACACGGAAAATAACAGACACCGATAGCGATTAAATCCACTGTCAGGCACTTAAATTTGATTTGCAGATTACCACATGTAGATTTAGATGTAGAATGCAACTAAGCCGTAATTAAATTGAGATTTTAAGAGCGCGTATTTTGTGATGGTCTCTGAGCGTAACAGTTTACAGGCTTTCTTAAGGGAGATGACGCAAATCAATATTGCCTTAGCAGTCGTCGTTTGACACTGACAATGAATGATTTCGTTGTCATTGGAAGGACCAAACTACTATGGTTATCGGCCCGCAGTGACAATGCTTGCGACTGATATCGTTGCTTGTAACTCCACAATACTTTATTCATTTATTTACTTATGATTATTTATTTATTTGCTGCAAGGTATGTAAACGATCTGCAAAGCGTAGATTGCCATCTAAAGACACTTTACCAATTACTTTAATATTATCATATATTGAATTTTAAAACTGTTAGCATTTTCGCTGCTTTTACCGATCGACGGTAATTTTAACGTAAGAGAGAGATTATATCTCATATTATGTTTGCTTCTCTCGGCAGTCCTTATTGCACCGTTATTTTTCTACGAAATTTATTCCTTTGTACCATCCATCGCAAGTGATCATAAAGGCTATTTCACAACGTTCTACAGCGATTTCAATGCATATCAATAGCTTCGTTGACTGAATAATGGTACACTCTGGTTGCTAGCTTTTGGCGCATCTTTGACATCGCCTCACGCCAACCCACAGGGACTATCGATTCCTTCTGCGCGCTATCGCCATGGCAACCGGGAGCGTCGAGAAACGCTGCTGTGGACAGGAGAGCAGCGCAGATGAGGAAGTCTCGCTATGGGAGACACACCTTAGGCAATGCACGCGCGCTAAAATCCAACTAGATAGATATCTGCGTATTGTTTTCAAATGTTTCTCAAGCATATGGGACTTAACTGAGAGGTCATCAGTCCCTAAACTTACAAACTACTTATAACCCATCTTTTCCTAAAGACAACGCTAACACACATGCCCGAAGGAGGATTCCAACCGCCGACGGGTAACGGTCTCGCGCATCGGATCTGTGTGTGAATGACTCCTACACCTATATGACAATACACGAATTCACTATGTAGGGAGCTATGCCGTTTATTTAACTTAATAAAGTAACAGAGTTTGTATTTTTTAAATCCATGTTTGTGTCTTGTCGATTCAGTATATCCACTCTAAAGATTTATTAAAGTAATTAGATTTATCCAATAACTAATCGTCTTAGATATGAGTCTGGTTCGAGGAATATTTGAATGAATGTAATAAATACTTGGAAGAATTTTCAGGAGATCGCATCTTGCGGCTCTCAATTATTAAAAAATAGACGTTATTTAATACTTGTATCAAAGTCGCATTTCTTTTACTAGGTTGACTAGTTCCGTACTTTTCCCAGTATTATAAGCCATATATTACACCAATGTATGCCATTGGTGGAAAGAATCAATGTCGGTAATCAAGGCAAAACTATGTAGTTTACATGGTCAACGGATGTTGATTCAATGAACATTATTGTAAGGTCATATACAGGGTACAAACGGTATAAGCTGCCATAAAAATCCTGGTAGTATAACACAAATGATTTAAAAATTTAATAACCACTTTGTCAATTTTCTAACGTTATCTCAGGAAAATTAGTACGTGCAAGAATGATGGTTTACGGTGATTAGAAACTGGACATTGCACTGAGGTAACCAGTCGCTTCGTGTTATTTAACGCTGCTCGTGCTTACTGTTTACATTGCTCTCGTTCGTCCGCATCTTTCTCTACCCGCCACGTCGATGTAGATAATACAGAAGAAAACCAGTATATCCGCAGTAGAAAAGGAAAACAGAAATACGTCTAAGTCCTTCTATTACCGCATTTTAGTAATAAGAGGTGTGATTACAAATGTATAGTATTGAATAAAATAGTATTGAATAAAATGGTATTGAATAAAAAATTCAAATCAGTTTTTTGAGTGGAAACATTCTAAAATCGCCCGTCACAGTTGGAGATATAATTCAGTTCGTTATAATACACTGACAATGAAGCCTTCTGAACACTAATGCACGGAACCGCACGAAATATTTTCATTCTCCTGTGTCTTTGATAAACTTTGCTTTCTACCAAGAAAGACGTTTTGAAAGAGATAAACAGTGTAACAAGACATTAATATTTTGGGAAGAAAGTTATACCTAATTCAGTGACGTCGTTTTTATCGTTATACACCTATTTTCAATCCACATTGCCAAAAATTCCCTGATTAAAATAATTATAACAGTGTATAAAGCACACATCCTAAACACCTGAAAATGCTCATAATAGTTTTACAACTTGCAAATATAGGTTTTCCACGAAGTGGTTAATAGTTAATGGAAGAGAACAATGTCCACGCCATTCTAAACCCACGATTTTACATTCAATATCACTTTCATATTCAAGCAGACCAGGACCATAAAGACACGTTAGTTGCAGTTTCAAACGACGATGTGGTATGTCAATATCATAACATACCACTTTCAAGCATATTGCAACATAATCTTATAATTTAGTACATATAAATTTATTATAATCACAGAGTCAATCTGATAATGACTTAAATGACATGTTTCTCTTCCGTAATATTCTAATCACATCATCAAAATCCCGCGTGTGCACATTGAGGTATAATATAAGCAGTTTCGGTTGTCTGGGGTACTGCCATGTCTGTTTTCCACCATTATAATTACTTTAAGCAAAGAGTTTTATGCACTGTTGATTGAAAACATAATGATACACTGACGTCATTAGTTAGGTATAATTTTCCCTCCTAGGGTTCTGGTATCTCTTTACTTTGCATTCTACCACAAATCACATTATAATACAGAGAAGCAAAGTTTCGCATGGAATTGATAAATACGACTTTTTTTAAATTAAGATCGTTTGTTCTTCTAACCTTTTTTCATGCCGTTCCGATGTTTGACCGTGCGGGATTGTGCATTTGTAACACACTGGACTCTCTTTCGAGTCCAAAATTGCCTTCTGCCATTCTGATATAGGTTGTCCGTGATTTCTGCAAATCACTCCAGACAAACTCTAGGATGATTTCTTTGAAAGCGGTCGGTCCTATTTCTCTCCCATTCATGGCGAAAACTATCCTTTTATGTGCACCGTCTATAATGAGCATGGTGGCGCTGGAACGTTAAGCTCTAATCTTCCTTTCTCCTTCACCAGACGTTCTAGGTCGGAAGTGTTCCTTTTATTGAAAGCACATAAACACACAGGGTGAAAAAATGCACATAATTAACATGACTGGTATAAGTATTTTCGTTTGGTTGTTTTATTCGACTGAAACAAAAATCTGAACGAATAAAGAATCGACTGATCAATTGTAGGTTGTTAAAAAACGGTCCGTTGTTCAAAGACTAGTAATGACAGCTGTACGGCGGTACACGAGAGGACTTCCCGCTTTAGGTGCCTGCTGTGTGGCGCACCTCTTTATCTGTGCTGCTGGCCTGGTCTCACTGCTCCCGGCAGTGCTGCCAACTGTTACCCGCCACAAAACCGATCGAGCTTACCGCCCGCCATACAACTCAGACTGTTTTTTTAGGCAAAATATTATCGGATTTATAATAAAAAGTGTTTTACACATGATCTTCAACGAATTAGAAGGGTTGAAACGTATTCTCCGTTTGACTTTCGTGCATCTCTAATTTACAAGGAGACAACATGGGAATCGGATTTTATAATTTCTCTATATTTGTGGTACGTGGAGATGAGAACTTAAATAACAATCAGCCAAAGCCATTCGAAGCAACTCTCAAAAATTCTCGAGAAGGTCGGCTTTGAAGTTTTGCAAGTACACGTAAGTATGAATAACTAAAAGCGTTGGTGCATGTGAGGCTGTAGCTCAGGTTTTTCTAACTTTTTTGCTGTGTTCGAATACTTAAATATAATATATATATATATATATATATATATATATTATACAATTGAATTTGATATGGAAAAAATTCTTTCACATCGACTCTATGATTGTGAGCTCAGGACGCTACCACCTGAACTACACCGACAAATGCCACAACTGATTTAGTAATAGCTACTTACGTGCACTTGCAGAACTTCAGATTTGATTTTCTCGAGAATTTTTTAGAGTTGCGTCGAATGGTTTGGCTGATTGTTATTTGAGTTCTAAACTTCACGTACCATAAATATCAAAAAAATCTAAAATCCAATACCCATGTCAGCTCCTTGTTAAACTTGGTCTCACTTCAGTCTTATTATTTGTATATTTTCTTTCATTTTATTCAACTGCTTCTTCCCCTGGGGTTACATTGTAAGGCATCTTTGCAACGCTGGTTTCTAGTATTCATTGTAAATGTTCATCCCTGTGTCGTTCATGTTCGTCTGCTTTGTGGTTTACTGCTAAAAATATTCAGTTATTGTTAGTCACTATTAGGAATCATTTCTTATCGGTATGTAATAGTATGTTCTAGTCAGATTTCCTAACCAAGGGGAGGGGAATTTAGGATTCACTATATGTGCCGTATTTTTAGCAGTAATTGTACTAATACCAGTAATAGTATTACCAGTAATATCACTGTTAACAGTAAGAGAACCATTGGCGTATTATTTACATAAGCCGCGGTGGAGTAGCCGAGCGGTCTAAAGCACCTCGCTGCGGAGCGCCCGGTTGCTCGTCGTGGAGGTTCGAGTCCTCCCTGGGGCATGGGTGTGTGTGTTTGTCCGTAGGTTAGTTTACCTAGGTTTAAGTAGTTTGTAAGCTACGGACTGATGACCACGCAGTTTGGTCTGATAGATTAACAGACATTTATTTACATAAAAGTGTGTTGTTGTTGTTGCACTGAAGAAGTTACTGTTCTATTAGATGTTAATATTAAGGACACTCACTGTCTCCATCAACATTATTCTGTGTTTTCGTGTAATTTCGCTGTGCCATCCACAGCTCAAAGCCATCGGCGGATGCTCTAATGGTCGGGTATGGGGTGCCACTGACTTCTCAATCATGTAGCTTCTCAAGTGCCTTCGTAACAGCTGATTCCATTCAGCTTGGCATCGAAATTCGGTAGACCCAGATATAAAGCATTTCTTAAATAGATTTGCTACACTATGCCCATCAGTTACTAACATATTATCTACTCTTAATGCTATCTACTCCTGTTTCTTTCTGTTTCTACCAGTCTCCTTTTTCACTATATTCGATATTGCTTTTATTTTGTTGTCTGATTTCGCTGTCTTTTTCTCATTGTGCATTTTTTTACACATCTGAATTACTTTTTTCAATATTTTACAGCATTCCTTATATTTAGCTAAGTCATCATCACTGGAACTACTCTTAGCTAATAGTTACATTTCACTTTTTGTCTTACATGAAATCTTTATTCCTTGTGTAATCCATGGTTTCATTATAGACTTCTGTTTAATTTGAGTTGCAACACTCTTTGGGTGTTGATAAGCTATGCAGCTACCTATAGTTCAGGTACTGTTATCCAATATAACGTGGCAGAGTTACTACATATATTGAGATATCGATAACAAAACTTATTAGTTGCTACCAGCTTACGCCTACAACAAGGTGCACCTCCGAGAGGATTATTCTTTAACCGTGTGTTATCCTAATGAACAAGGGCATCAGTGATAACATTCAGTGCGGCGAACTTCGGTTGAATTGCAAAAAACAGCATTGATAAAGTTACCAGGAGTCAGAAAGGGCAATATTATCAAACAAAATTACCACTAAAATAATTCAGTTTACGGTCGCCAGTCCTTTAGGGACAACAATTACCAAGTATATCAATGACTCGATAATTACTGAATAAGTAAAATATTTCCTAAAAATTTAGAGAACATTATCAAACTTAATTTAAATGCAACACTTATGTAGTGTGGTCGCTTTCTAAGGTAGCAGACAGCCTCACCATAATCTATACTTGTAAGTAAGAATTATATGCAAATGTAAAAATTTAATTAAAGTCCTTGCTAGAAGCAACAATGTGCTGAATGGAAAAATCTACTATTCTATAGGTAATTATTAAACTTCAGACACTAACTTAGCCAACTTTCAGTTCAGGCTTACTTCACAATATTCACGAATCACTTTAAAAAATTTTATTCTGTGTTACCATAGTGTAATCACTTCAAAAAAGCAATCTCTTAGTAAAACACTGTTCAAGAATTATTTATAACACTAGCAAGCTTATATTTTCATTAACTACTGAATGTAAGATTGTTGCGTAATACATTACTGTCCTCTAAGTAATTAATTGTCTTCAGTTTAACAATTACTGTGCACTGAATTTACGTAACACCAAAGTTTATATGACAGCTCAACATATATTTAAAATATTCAGATTTAAATTTATCACTTCAGAAAACTTGATTATTGAACTAACTGAAACTGCATTTGCTCAGTGGAGATACGATTTACTCTACTGTTCACCTTCAATGCAAACTCCACTATAGATTTAAGCAAAGCAAATGTTATTAGAATCGTTTATAGTCATTTTAGTGGGTCTCTCGGAATAATCACTGTACCAAAGGATAGGACCCTACTTGGATAAACGACATAGGACAATAATGGGATCATAGTCAGTTCTCGTTAAAAGAAGTAATTATTCAAACTTCTGAACAAAAATGAGGTTCAGACTGTTATACACAATAAAAAACTTTCCTACTTGACTGTGGAAGTTTGGCGCTGCAGTGTGGCTCCATGTGGTGCAATATGTTGCTTTACTGGCTCTTGAAGTATGTGGCCAAAAACCAATCTTCTTAGCGTCGGAATATTAAACCACCAATTTATGCCAGTACTTACAACAGCAACAATATTTCATCCGAGGCCATATTACGATCTTCTTGTAGGTGAAGGCCTCCAGAACATAGCCACTAAGAAACAAAGGCATCTCAGTACATTCCACTGTGCCTACCACCACTGCAGCTGCACGCTATCACGTCTCAAACCGCACTCCCTTTGCCACACACTAGCCACTGCGCCAGCCAAAAACTTCCCGCGTTTTCCCACTTTTCGCTCCCACACAGTCAGTATCCGTCACGGCGGGGATGCCCCCCGTCTTTTCTACTCCAGTACAATTTACAAAAGCCCTCATTCAGAAACTCTACAAGTTTTTCAGCATACACAAATATTAACACAAACATATTGCATTAACAATATTACTTATATATTTAACAAAATGCATTTTCTAACCGTCATGAATATAGAAGACATATTCAATGAACATAAGTTTCAAAGATAGGTTACTCATTGCATACATTAATATCTTGTACAATTTTTTCCAATAATAAATCGAAGCATTATAAAATAAATAAATCAAAAATTTAAATATGGTGTCACGTAGTTACTTTTAGAGGAAAACATTTTCCAACATTATAATGACATTATTAATTAATATGTTATACCTTTCATTCATGCAATGAGCACGATAAACATCTTTCCAGTTTTCTCGAGCAGTTTTCTGAAATCTCAGTTTTTGGAGGATTGACTACTCTCTTGTATGTAGATTTAGCAGTCTTCATAATCTGCTTAGAATCTTAACCTAAAAGAAGTAGCTGCATATCATGATCTTATTGGTAATTAATTATTGGTTTTATGATATGATTTTGTTCCTTTGATTTGTCTATAAAACATTATCAATGACTGTCCTGGATGATTTAGTTATCCTAGTTGGAAAGTTTACAGTATGAGTTAGAGTGGAAGACAAAATTACTGACTGAAATAAATGTTTACTGGAAGACTAAATAAGAAAATTTGTATTAAAGTCACCAGCAAACAAGACTTCTTTGTTTCTTCCTGCTAAATAATCCAATAGAACTTCTAGATCATTTAGGAATGGATTATAATTTCCTGCAGGTACTCGATAAAGAGTTACAATCATATAACATCTGTTATGGAGCTCTACTTCTGTTGCACAAGCTTCGAAATGCTGATCTAGACAGAATTTATTTATATCAATGTTCTTGAATTTATAGCAGTTTTTAATAGATGTGGCAGTTCCTCCTCTCTCCATATGTACTCTACTGTAGTATGAAACTATGGAATATTTAACATATCTACACCAGTGGTCACATGATGTTCAGAGAGGCAGATTATGTCAATAGGGATAGAGGACTCTATTTCATCAATACAAATGTTCATCAAGTTTTTTTCTGAATCCTGATGTAATGAAGATAACTAATATTGAATACTAATGGTTGAACAAATATTTACTGGCAGATTCTGAGTACCTTCGGTTAAACACTGTTTGCTAAAATCTATATCCTGTTTATCTGTTTTCTCAAACTGAGGGTGTTTTCCATGCACTCTCAAAACTGGTTTCCTTTCCCATCTCCCTAGCCTAAAAAGGGCATCCCTCTGACACCTGTAACCACTGGTATTTTACCAGTGACAGTGCCCCGCTCCCCCATAAGGTACTTTCAATGAACCCAGACAGTTTTCCCTTCCCTTTCCTTTTGAGGTGTAGGCGCCATGGCTAGGGTAGTCCCACCTGCAGATAGCAGGTCCTCCAAGTGCTGAGATCATGTATAAAAGAAGTATTGTTGTTCATCATAAATGAAGTGTCGATGACGGCTAACGTTATACTGACGTATATAAATTTATTGTTGCCTTAGATACGCGATACTGGAAATGATCAAAATGAATGGTTTGGAAACCAGAACTGTTTATCTGTGATGAAATTACCATAAACATGAGAGAACTCAAGGACTTGGACACTTTGGAAATGCTAAACATAGTGAGATTAGGTGTGAATACACAAAAAGTCCGTGATTCACTGTTGACTGCATTAATACCTCTGAATTCGAATTCAAATGAAATCGAAACACTACAAATTTCTTAATAACTCTCAAAACATCCTGACGACACAATATGTATATCACTCAAAAGGAACAAGTGCCATAAATTAAACTATTAAGCACATAAATATTTTACTCGTCTATAACTAAAACTTAAAGCCGTAGATAGCATAGTTTGCACAAGTATCTCTCAAAAAGAGCCCGAGAATATATATAAAAAATTATGAAACTGAAGCCTCCATGTCAGCTGGGTTATAAGAGAATATAGTTATTAAAATAGGAGAAAACGTTATGTTAATCCTTTCATTCTCAGTGTTGTTCCTGGACAAAAACGTATTAAAATTTGATTTATACCGTATTTTGTGAATCATTCCTTAAGGTAGCATTTTTGTTGATGAACAACATGTTTCTAGTACGACATTCGGCCACTTGGTACTGCGTCTAGCCACTTCTAAGGCATTAATCCATCTTGGAGGTTGTTGTGCTGCCGTCTGTACGTGGCTGACAGTGTGAGCATGAGTGTGGTTCCTTTTATTTTATTCTGCAGTGAATTGTCTTGTCTTTGCTGCTGTGGCGAAGATGACGCTAGCATCATTGATCTCTCAGTGTTAACTATCAACAAAATGACGTGCAAGTAATGAAGTACATTGATACAAACGTATTTGTTGTGCATGACATTTAAAACATATATTTTGGTGTTTACTACGCTGTATTAATACAGAAAACACTGAATTTTAATTTTTCCAAAGCTGATTTAATGATATGGGATTGAAAGTGTTAAAACGAAATACTGCCGTGCGTCTTGGCTTAGTCAAGGGTTCTATTGGCGCGAACAGTTTCCAAAAAGGACAGCCTATGCTCTACCATACCCAAAAATATGAACAATGCACCGGTTGACATTGATTCTCCATAGTTCCTATTAGGACCAGCGAACATGGCGCTTTCCAGAGGTCCACGTCAGGACAGACTGCATCTTATTATCGTTGTTTACAGTAATATCAAAGCTCAAGAGTCGGCAATCACAGAATATAATCGTCTTAGATGCACTTACCGCCCATACTTGTCATAAATTGTTACATATAAGCCTCTGAGAAAAATAAAAATGTACGGATAGGAAGTCGGCTTTAAGAAAATCCGTAGCTCACTTACAACAAATGTTACCAAAGAAGTAAAGGAAGAAGACTGCCAACAAAAAAGAAATGACATCTCAAAGCTCTCCGAGAATAAACTACAAATGGAGTATGATACAATGTTGGCCATTACATTAACTAAAGAGGATGTCAACATAGAAACTGATTATGTTTATCGATGAAAGAGTTAAGATACAAGCCAGAAAAAGCATTTAAAATGAATGAAATGAAAGTGACCCACATAAATGAAGAGAGGGGAACGTAATAACAAAGTCTTGTGTGTCAAACATTCATGAAATCACTACGTTCAATGGAGGTAATGTAAGAGCGTGTAGCACTTCGGGTTCTGGGCTGCAAAATTCAGATGCTGGAAATGGAAGGCCTTTAGGCATAGACTGACAAGGATGTTTTGAACAATCACCATCTAATGTGGCAGTATTTATATATTGCAGGGGATACGACGAGGACGTGAATTAAGGTCATTGCTCTCTTCAAATCATTTGATGTGCAGCCGTGAAGATTATTAGTTAGAAAATCAAATAAAACCCATGGCTTATGCTGGTACTGATGTTACACATAAGAATGACATTAAAAATTTGGGTACTTCTTTGGAACCCTTTCCAAAATGTCTTGCAGGAAAATCTATTATCAACTCAAGTGAAACACTACGTCGCATTTGAACACAAATGAAGTACGGTGTATAAGGAGTCAATGTTGAGGTGAGGTACTATATTAGGACTATAAACCCTCATGAAACGCAAGTTATTGATTTGTATATAACATATATATGGGGACTGAATTAAGAAGCTAACGCAACGTTCACTACAGAGCAATTTCACTAAATAATAATGCCAAAATAAGCTTATTGACCAAAAGCACTTACAGCTGGAGACCACAATGATAAAAATTACAGATATTCCTCTTTTATTTAAGTAGTTATTTTTAACGCTCGCAGACTTCCTGTTTTCCTCAAGAAAGAAATTATTTTTACTGACATTTCCATACCATTATATGTAACTATTTTCATTGTGTACCCTAAAAAAGAAAGCTCCTGCTTATGGACCAAAATAATTAATTTTGAATTACTAGCCACTGTGGAGTGGTTGAGTGTTCCAAAGCGCCTACCTGCAGAGCGCGCTGCTGCTCGCCGTCTGAGGTTCGAGTCCTCCATCGGGCATTGGTGTATTTGTTGTTGTTAGCATAAGTTAGTTAAAGTAGTTTGTGAACCTAGGAACTGATGACCAAAGTAGTTAAGTCTCACAGATTTACAAACATTTTTGAATTACTAACTTTTGTATGAAACAAACTGATCATTCAATAAATACTAAGTTCCAATGTTCAAACGTTAGTAAATCTATGGGAATTAACTGCTTGGTTATTAGTGCCTAGGCTTTCAAACTACTTAAACTAAGTTAAGCTAACCTAAGGATAACACACACACCAATGCCCGAGGGAGGACTCGAACCTCCAAGTGGAACTGCTGCGCGCACCGCAGCCCACCGCCTTGGCCAAATACCAAGTAAAATAAAAACAACTACCTTCAGTTATCCACGAACAACAGTAGATTTTTAAAGTTAAATGAAAAGTACAAGTTGCATATCCAGAATGTTCAAAAGAAATCTCATTTATTCCATAAAAAGGAATTCGGGCGGTAGCATGAACACACTTGGTCCAATCCATTCCCCACAAAACGAAAGTCCTTGGGCAGGCCGAAATTAGAAGTCTGAATACCGTCTCTACTGTTCAAGACAGTCGGCGAATAGTAGACCTGTGACTGTCGTAGGTCGGTAGCAATAAACCTTCCAGGTCCTAATCGTAGCATCCACATAGATGCAAATTCTTTATATAGCTCACTGCGGCTAATCAACAGTTGAAGTAAGGATTCTGGAGGTGTGTCCAGCGCCATCTGTAAAATATAGTGCAATTATCATTCCCTCTGACAGTGAGGTCAACCATTTCCTGTCGGTCGATGTTTACTATGGATAGTCTAGCTCCAGACATTCAGTGCGGGCGGCTTAGCGCCTGCTCTCCCGCAGCCTGCGCAGTACATAACGCTGCTGGGTAGTCTGCTCGTTAGGGGTTCTCTCTCCCGACAAGACAGGTGAGAGTGTTTGCTAGCAGTAAACTTTTATTAAAGATATGGTTACGTTGCATCTATTGAGTCTAGGATTCAACAAAATGCAGATGACGTATTAAAACAATGCCAATTCAGTCCTCCATTCCGTTAACGTAAATTAATAGTGTAGCACTTTCTATAGCGAATGTAAGTGTCCTGCCTTACAAGTGTGATATATATTTCAATGAGACGGCTTGTGCTTTGTTATATTCGGAGTCTGTGCTCTAGGGTGGCATCAAAGACGAGCGCGGCGCAGCCAGGGGAACAGCCAGCCGAGGAGGTGATGTGGAGGAGCGAGACCTCCTCATCTGCGCTGCCCTCCCCTGCTTCACCCCTGTAGCAGTAGTCACAGGCACACGTCCGGCAGTTTGTTAACTGAACCCTACGCCATTTGGAATAACTTCACTTTCGACGTCCTACATTAATTAGGACCTCTAGAAATTAGACTTCTCTAGTATTACATTTTTCTATAAATTTACAAAGTATTTTTTTTTAGTTATTTAATATTTTACTTGTCCCATTGAATGTCATGCCCCTTACTAATCTCGTTGTATTAATTATGTATGTACAGAACTTTGAAGTTACTTAATTTGACAGTATTAATTATGCATTTACAGAACTATTTATACTGAGATTACTTATTAATTTGAGAATTTACTTACTTACTTAATTCGACGTTAATAGCGACAGGTAGTGCAGGGAGAGCCACAGATGTTAGTCACAATCGTTTGAAGTGCCAAACGATGACTAATAAGAACGCACTGACCTGTGTCAGACGTAACTTTCTTCACATTTAATAACATTCATAATATGTTATCCTCCGACACCATCCAAAGTATGCAAAGTTGAATTATGGGTGGAACCGTACATCGAGTTTTACCTTTCAAATAAATCCGTGGATGTTTAAAAATTACTGTATCGTTATATAAATATATTATTCCTGCTATTCCTGTAAATAAATAGCTTTTATTATGCAAAAGAAATTTTTCTCCTTCCAGAAACCAGCTTAACTATGTTTGATTGTGGTTATGAAAAGTTTCAAAGCAGTTAGTGACATGTCTTTAAACTGGACGTAATAATCCTGCCAAGGAAACGTAATTTATGATTACTACCGTATCACTACCAAATGGTCTCAGTACAGAAAAAGAGCCTCTACCATGTCATGAAGATTAAGAATCACTGTGGTATGTACATTTGGATATAGGGCTGACACTTGAAGTCTGAACAAGTGAAACATTGTATTTGTAGTTGACTGTAATCGCTATTAGTGTCTATTATTTTCAGTTAACATCCTTCTGAAATCCTGCATGAGGACTCATATACGAATTACGTCGTCGATTTCTGGAACAAATGCCGTGTTGGTAATTTTCTTCCCTTTGCTACATATATCTGTATTAACACATCGTTTGCCCATGTGTGTTCTGCCGGACAATACTGACGATGATGTGGGGATCAGTCCTATAATGTTATCCACGTTTACGTACAGTGCGAAATGATTTGATACATTTTTGCATTTACTTTGTAAATCGCTTCAAGATTCAGCGGTCCTATTTTGTGTACAATAACTGAATGTTAAGACATATTATCCAATACGTAAACAAATTTAGACCACGCATACGAATGTCTGGAATTTATCTATGAACGAAAGTCATAACCACTGATCATTTTGATAATGACACCCATTTCCATCTGGAAAGGAAACCAGGACAAAACAACAAAACCTTACAATTTACTGAGAGGTTCCCTGAAAAGAAAGATTTGAAGATCTCTGAAAAATGTTATTTCAACAACGTTTCTCAAATCGTTGACTATTTGCAATAATATTAATGCTAGTCGAAATAAATTAATTGTGTTCCTTCCAATAGTAAATTTTGTAAGGAAAGTTATAAGAATGTGCGAAAAGGATTTTCAGACAAGTCGATATACATAAAACCGTGCAATCATCATGCTATAAGATGTTTGCAATAAAGTCCAAGTCCTAAAGAAATTTCTGTACTTGGTAAATGGGACTGTCAGGGATAAAACGTTCATAAATATCTGAGGGATGTGTGTTCTTCCGGCCGCGGTGGCCGAGGTGACTGAGGCGCTCCAGTCACGGTCAGTACGGCCACTACGGTCGGGGGTTCGAATCCCCCCTCGGGCATGGATATTTGTGCCGTCCTAGTTTGTAAGTAGTTCATAAGTAGTTTGTAAGTTTAGGGACTGATGACCCCGTAGTTAAGTCCCATAAGCTTAACAAACATTTGAACATTTTGATGTGTGTTCATGTTCCTTCAAGAGGTATAAAACCTAAGTTCCCACGTACAGATTATACATATAACTGCTCTAGAGACAGTAATCTAATATAATTAATCTAATTAATCTAGTGTAAGAAATTGGTGACTTATTTTACGAATGCTTTAGTGTCAGCTGTAATGAGAAATATATGATACTATGTGGATTAGCAAACAATGTTCAAATTTTGGAAAACCTATCGGACTCAACTGCTGGATTATTAGCCCTTAGCTTACAAACCACTTAAACTAAGGTGAAGTAACCTAAGGACAACACAAACACCCCTGCCCGCAGCGAGACTCAAACCCCCGACGACGAACTGCCGCGCGTACCTCAGTATGGCGCCCGATTGCGCACGGCGATTCCGCCGCGGCTGTGTTTTATCAAAATAGGCTACTTAACATTAACGAGCTTTCTGTATACTGAGAAATGCTGTTAGCTGTCTCTATTGTCACCACAGCATCGACATTATTTCTAATTGGTCTTATTATACAATTGAATCAAGATTCGATATAACTTATGAAAACGAAATTTCATTGCTGGTTGTCATGAAAGACTTTATGATTACTTTGGTTCTTATTTTTTTTAAATCTTACAACTCAGTATAATGGGAATTGTAAAACATTTTCCCACATTACATCTGTGAAAGCAACTAGAGTGATACTAATACTGATGAAATGTAACCTTTTACAGACTATTCTAAATCCTACAAACTAAATACTAAACAATGATTCTATACATATTATAAAAATGTATTTATATTGGTCTGTATGATCCACATCTCTTCCTAAACCGGTGGATTGTTTTCCACCAAACAGCCACGTTTGAGTCGCCGACAACTCTAAGGCGTTTTGCTATGGAGCGCGCGGATCCTCGCCGTCGGAGCTTCGAATCCTCCCTCGGGCATGGGTGTGTGTGTGTTGTCCTTAGTGTGAGTTAGTTTAAGTAGGTTTGTAAGCCTATGGGTTGATAAAATCAGAACTTAAGTCCCTCAGATTTACAAACATTTGAGCATCTGAATTTTCCACCAAGCTTTGTCAGAAGACAATAGTTGTGAGGATAAGAACCACCCATGACTCATAGTTCAGCAGACATGACGTGATAAACAATGATACCTGCCGCATCGTGCGATGCCTGATTAACGAGATTCAATTAGTATTCTGTATTGTATTGTATTCACCTGTTTGTATCCCTCCACAGCTTTCCAAATGTTGAAATCATTGTATAGCTATTGAACCAAACTGAAGTGGTCATCAGTCCCTAGACTTACAAACTACTTTAACTATCTTACACTAAGGACAACATACACACCCATGCCCGAGAGAGGACTAGAACCTCCGACGGAGACCAACCGCGCGCTCCTCAATAAGGTGCCTTAGAGCGCTCTACCATTCCACTGCGCCCCTACAGTAGGCTGATGTGTGTATTTTCACCGTCCATTCCATGGTTCACGGCAGTTTACTGTCTAGCCACTGCTACATCCTATTATATTTAGTTGTGAATCAAGCATCTGACAGACATCTGGCGGACAGTTTAATCGTGGCGGGAGATTCAATTAAATAATGAAAGTATAATGAATTAATCGGTACTATTGAATCTGACACGTTAATATTCTGTAGAAAATGTGGCGTATGACATTCATTTATTATAAAAATGCTTTGTAACTCACACTGATTATACCTTTAATGCCCTTAATATTAACTAAATCCCCACAATAGTTTTCTGGAGGGTGTCTTTTACGAATATACGAAATAGTTCTGTAGAACAAAAGAAGTGAAATTTTCACACGGCAAGTATCTCTTCAAGTTTTGCGTGAAAGCGTACTTACCTTTCAGTTTTTTGCATAGGTGCTCTAGTTACTGTATGTTATCCCTCCCTCTGTAATTTATTCAACATCAGCATATCGAAGCTTTTACATACGTGTTTTGTATGGCTTCACCCTCTCCCTATGCGTCTTTCCCTCCAGATCCTCTAAACATGTTATTACTTGGGGGCCAAGCTAAAGTTTCTTTGTGTTTTTCATGAATGTGATTTTTAATTTTTTACCATTAACGCAAAACTAGCCATGTACCTTAAAATACGAAGAACGTCAATAACATACTGTTCAACTAAAAGACGGTGCTCTGAGCAACTGGCTCAAAATACAATGTCCAGAATAAATGTTTGATAAATGATAGGTAAGCATATTTGTAACACACGGCCTGTAGGTAACATATTGCATACATGAGCACTAGTTGTCGGTTGATTGCATCTTGTGTTTCCACGCATGCGTGGTATGATCGATCGATAGTTGCCATGGCAGTGACGTCATGTGTGAGGGACGCGCCTGGGAACAGGGCAGCAGCCGCAGGCAGGAGGTAGCTGCGCAGCCGTAGCCACCGCGTGCGGAGCTCTCACTAGTTATGCTCCTCTGCTGATGACGCTGCCATACGCTTCACCAACGTCTGCACTTAATTTTATTATCAACTGGTAAAATACCTTTCATGGTACTAACTTAATGCCTTAAATATGTAGGGGCAGAAAAGATATTGATGGAACAAATACGCATTACTTCATACGGAAAGTAGTAGAACTGGGTTTTGCAAACAAAAACGTTCACCGTTAGTAACAATACTCGTCTCATACTCATCTTGGCAAACCATGAAGTAATTTGAGAATAAGTCTAAATAATAGGAAAAGTTCCTACAGTTATTAATACAAACGCATTATTTCAGTACAATATATAACCATATTGTTGTAAGAAAACGGCATGTATATGTATGACTGTATTTTTGCATGGCCTTCTGTACTGAAACTTAATGTATAGTACTTTATGAACTTTCTTGTCACTATGAACAGTAACGTATCTTGAAATCTTAGATGTAATCGCACACTCAGTGTCCTCTTCTGTAGATACTCTCTTCTTCGTCTTCTCTCTCTCTCTCTCTATCCTCCTGTAAGTGGTACCCCGCACTAGAAAGTAACCATCGCAGAATTTGTACTGACAACTCTTCCTCTGTTAATGTTGAATCATGGGATTCACCGGAATTCTGTGAGCCTATCTGCGCATGTGTGTAGGATTACCCATTAATACAGGGCTATCGTGAGACAGTTTGTGCTTGATAAGCGAAGGGTAGCGGTTTTAAGGGCAGAATGGGAAAAACCAAAGTAAGTTCCAAGGAAATAAGAATTAAATATACATCAGAATTAGTCTGAACGGTCAGTGAGACGAGTAGTGGTTCTCTATCTGCGACAGATTATACAGTGATGGTGCTATGTTTGTAGCGGGCATCGTGCAAATATTGCTAATGGTAGGTAGTAAGAAACGGGGAAACGACTTTACCCGAACAAGATAAAAGGGTGTACCTTCATCGCAACTTCTTATTTTCTCTCGCTTCGGCCAGCTATGGACCACAAGGATCTTCATCTCTTTCCTTATTGTGTTTTCATCTTTTTCCGGTAGATTTTCATTTTGGCTGAGTGTGCTACTCTTCGCTCTTCTGATCATTTTGCAGGCAGGTCGTGGCACTGTCGAAGTAAGCGGAATAAGGTTTTAAGTAATTCTGAACTTTTCTCTGAAAACTTGTCGATCCTGAATGTCCTCAATTGAAATTTTAGCTTCCTGTAAATCATTTTTACTTGTCTTTCCCATTTGGAATACGATTTTTGTTTTTTAAATTGATGGGTGTATATGGTGAGTAAGCCTTTGGTGGTTTATTTTCTCCATATGACCAAAATACATCATTCTCCGCTTCCTTATGATGGTAACAATGTCTTCAGTATGTTTGTATAATTCATAGCTGTGTCTTCGGCGGAATTCTCAATTTTCTTTGATAGGGCCAAGTATTTTCCTCAAAATTTTCCGGTCTTTTATGTCAAGTTTTCGTAGTGGACTTCTCTTCGTCATGTTTAAACATTCTGCTGCATACAAAGCTGACGGTCTAATTACGGTGTTGCAATAACATTGCCTACTTTCCACAGCTACATTATCTGATCCATCAGCCGTAATTATCTCTGCAAAGTATTTGAATTTTCCAGAATGAAACTTCCACACTGCAGCGGAGTGTGCGCTGATATGAAACTTCCTGGAAGATTAAATTGTGTGCCGGAACGGGGACTCGAAAATCGGACCTTTGCCATACGCGGGCAAGAGCTCTACCGACTGAGCTACGCCGTTACGACTCACGATGCCGCCTTACATCTTTACTTACGCTAGTACCTCGCATCCTACTTTCCAAACTTGCTGCCACACAATAGCAAGCAGACTATAATAACTATAATTATAACATAGCGGAAGACTTCTCATTGAAATACCTCTTACACTTCTAAGGCAGAATACTTACAGTCACTATAGAAATTTCTATACTGGTTAATTATTTTAATGGGTTGGAGGATGAATGGACATTGTTTTAATGCGTGAGTTGCGTGTTATTGAATACAAGAATCATTATGTCCACTGTAACGATATCTTTTAATATAGTTGACTACAAAGCGTCTCACCTGTCAATCCAAGAGAGAGAACCCCTACCGAGCAGACTACCCAGCAGACTTCATTGGCACGCAGGCTGCGGGAGAGCAGGCGCTAAGCCACCAAATGATTGTCGGTCTTAATGTAACAGGGATCAACGGCCGTGCCGAGGTGTATACACCGGTTCCCTCTAGATACCGAAGTAAAGCCCCGTCAGGCGTGGCCAGCACTTGGATGGGTAACCGCCTGGTTGCACCAGGTGCTGTTCAAAAGGAGTGGTGTTGGTGCAAAGTCCCTGATCACCAGTCTTTGCAACAATACCCTGGATGAAATTAAAAATCTCTCCGGAGTGTCTATTGGAGTGAAGGCATGGAGTACTGTTGATGGTGATCCGTCCGTCGGATGGGGACGTTAACCTCGACGGCACCCTTGGTGCCTTCGAGAGGAGCAGGCTATGCGCCGTCACCGAGTTTCACTCAATCCCTTCTCCCATAATCTTCAACATGCCTCTACACTACACACGCACCATTTATAGTCACCCACACTTCAGCACACAGTTCTCATACTTGGCGGAGGAAAGGTGCATGCGAGAGCGGAGGATACGAAAAACCTTTCCAATTAGGAAGCTGAATCTGCCCTTCGGGGCCTCCCAGCCATTCATGCCATACGACTTTAACTCCAATGTCAGAGGGAATAGTAACTACACTATATTTTACAGATGTCGTTGGACACATATGCATAATACATATATAGACTTCTGATTGGCCGCAGTGAGCTATATAAAGAGTTTGCACCAATGCGGATGCCAGTCTTCCGCACAGAAATATCCATTCTGCCACTATTAGGACCAGGAATGTTTATTACTACCTACCTACCCCAGCCACTGTTCTACGATTCGCCGACTGTCTTGGATAGGATGAATGATCCGTAATTCTAATTTCTGTCTGTGCAAGGACTTGCTTTTGTGGGGAATGGATTGGACAAAGTGTGCTCATGCTATCGCCCCAATTCCGTATCAAGGAGTGATGTAGATTTCTCTTGTCTCTTTGAGGTATGCACCTTGTACTTTTCAGATAGCTTTCAGACTATATTGGTGTTCGTGGAGACTGTAAAAGCATGTCATGTTAATAAACAGTGTTGTGCAAGATCGTTCTGTTGGTATTAGTCACAACATCACCCATTGTCTGCTTCAAAGACTATTTGATTAATAGAATTCAATCCGCTACACTAGAAGAGAACGTTCTACAGAAACAGAAGGTTTGACAGATGTGTTCTAGGATGTGGCGACCGATCGACCATAAGTAATAGCAGAAAGGCTTTGACAAAAATACCACTTCACCTCTGTTTTTAAAAGGGCAGAAACTTAGAGAATGATTATAAGAAAGAGAAAGAACGTTCAATCTCTGATTTTAATAAACATTAATGGTGGTAAACATCATAAGTATATACCATCCTGTACTCTTGGTAAATGGGAAGCCATAGGAATGATCACGTAAAATGAGTATGGGAAAGATAAATTTCTTGTAAGAGTCGTGGTAAGTAAGGCCCTTGTATTGCTAAATCGCTGACAGTTCACTTGCAGGACCAATTGTGGAGAAATGTTGATGTGGTTGGAGTTAACAGCTAGGCACAACTACAGGTTGAGCCGCGTTTAATCTCTAACGGAACCCTGGTCACAGTGTTAGTTTGTGCTCCGCTGGTTAGAGTTTTCGAACTGTTCAAAGTATTATTACGTCTACCTTAATTGTTGTTTCGTGCTAACACTCAAAATTAATATTTCAAGACATATCTGAAATAAGTGAAATTTACCCCAAAATCGTTACCTTTACACGGAAACACGGATGCTTCAATACAACTGATACGCCAATTGTGGCATTAAATTTGAAATTTGTGACCTTCTATATCACATAAAATGTACAGAAATGTAAGTCTTGCAACGAATACCTTTCCTCGTAAATAAATGGTGTAGCACTTTCTATAGTGTAGACAAGTATTCTGCCTTGCAAGTGCAAGAGGTATTCCAATGAGATGGCTTCCGTTTGAATATATCTGGTGTTTACTTTCTCCAAGGTGGCAGCACAGAGGTGCGCGGCGTAACCAGGGGAAAGGGCAACGGAGAAGGTGATGAGAATGAGAGAGACCTCCTAATCTGCGCTGTCCTGACGTAATCATTTTAAACTTCCAGCAGTATGTTTTCTCACTCGCTGCTCTCCCAATCTCTCGCCAATGGAAAAGTCTGGTTCTTGACTGAGTAATGACTGGTTCAGATTCCTCTCTCTGGTAAAACACATCAAATTTGGCTTCATGTGGAAGCAGCTCTGACTGCTGCACCCTATCAACAAGTCACAGATTGTTTGATTCAGAGCCGAAGCGTGAAGCAGCGATTATCGCTGGCAGTATATGCAGGACTCAGTACGAAGTTTATCAGCTACCTCATTTCAAATGGGGTTGTAGTTTAGATGATGTGAGATCTGTACAACATGTTACCTCGCAAATAAATTTGTCTGTGATATCATCAGTCCATCAGGGTGTTTTGCTTTGGATGACAAGCTGTGTAATTTCCCACGAAGGAACTGAAAGTCTTGACATTTCGATGGATATATGTTTGCGATAATTAATTTGGAAAGAATCAATGTATTTTTTCGTTTTTCCATCTGTCTCATTTTAGTTTGAGTGTCTCTTACATGAAACAGCCAAATTTCTTTCCGAATAAGTGGTTGTATTTGAAAAGCAACAACATATCTGATTCAAAAGAGAACAGATTATGGTAAAGAACAATTAAAAGCTCAAGACGTATGCATATAACTGGCAAAATATGATATTTATTGGAACGTAATAATATTGTTGCAAATGTTCCAAGTTTTGAGATATATTCTTGAGATAACCTTATCCAGCGATTTTGAAGTCTTCCATTGCAAGGAATGTATTTGTTAATTTTACTCCTTACTTAATTAATGTGAGACGTCGAAAGTGACGTTGCTACAAAGGGCATATGCTGAGCGTACAAACTGCCGGTCGTATGCCTGTGACTGCTGCTACAGGGGTGAAGCAGGGAGGGCACTGCAGATGAGGAGGTCTCGCTCATCCACATCACATCCTCGCTGTTCTGTTCGCCTGGCACCTTAGAGCAAGCAGACTAGAAAATAATACAAAGCGGAATCCGTCTCACTGAATACCTCTTACACGTGTAAGACAGAATACAGATAGTCACCCTTTATTTAGCTTAACGGAATGTTGTACTGAATGGCCATTGTTTTTAAAGCGTGTATTTGCCTGTTGTTGAATGCTAGATTAAGTATATCCACCACAACGATATCATTAAAGAAAGTTAATTACTAAGAAAGATTCGCATCTCTCATGCAGGGAGAAAGAGCCGCTACCGAGCAGACTACCCAGCAGACTTCTGTGCCGCGCAAGCTACGGGAGAGCAGGCGCTAAACCACAAAAAAATGTTTAAATGGTTGTATAGCTTATGGGACATAACTACGGGGTCATCTGTCCGTAAACTTACAAACTACTTATGAACTAGCTAACACTAAGGACGGCACAAATATCCATGTCTGAGGGGAGATTAGAACCCCCGACTGAAGTGGCCGTGCTAACCGTGACTGGAGCGCCTCAGTCCCCTCGGCCACCGCGGCCGGCGCTGAACCACAAACACGACATTTCCATAGGTCGATTATTCCTAGCAAATATCGACCGACAGGGAATAGTCGACCTCAGTATCAGAGGGAATATTAAGTGCACTATATTTTACAGATTTCGTTTGACACACATCCAAAATACTTCCGCAGGCAGCTGATTGGCTGCAGTGAGGTATATAAAGAATTTTCACCTATGTGGACGCTAGTTTCCGTGCCGAGAAGTGCCGAAGTGCTACGATTAGGATTAGGAATCTTTATTGCTACCCACCTACGCCAGTCACTGGTATACCATTCGCCAACTGTCTTGGATAGTATGGACGCTGACCGGACTTTTAAGTTGTCGGCTCTAGGACTAGCGTTTTATGGGGAATGGAATTGACTAATCGCTTTCATGCTGCCGCCAAAATTCCTTCTTAAGGAGCGAAGTATATTTATTTGTCCCTTGTACTTTTCAGTTGACTTTGGGACTATACTGGTGTCCGTAGAGACTTTGTACCATTATGTTGTGTTAATAAGCTATGTTGTTCAGGAACGTTATGTGGTATTAGTCACATCACCCATTGTCTGGTTTAAGGATTATTTGATTAAAAGAAGTCATTACGTTACACTAGACAGAGAACGTTCTACAGAAACAGAAGTTTGGACAGATGTGTTCTAAGATGTAGCGTCTGATCAACCATCAAGTAATAGCAGAAAAACTTTGACAAAAATAACACTTTTACATCCGTCTTTAAACGGGGATAAACATAGAGACGGACTATGAGAAAGAGAAAGTACGTTGAATAGGCCATTTTAAAATTACTGGTGAACATCGTAAGTATGCCACATCCCATACTTTTGCGTGATGGGAAAGCAATAGGAATGGAATGTTCACGTAAAATGAGTATTGGTAAGTAAGGCAGATGTACTGTTAAATCGCATACACTACACTTGCAGGACCAATTCTGGAGAATAGGTGCAGTGTTTCGAATTATACTGAAGCAGGACTTAGAGGGATGGAAACTGAAAATAATAGTCAGTAATGGCGATTATAGTCAACTACAAATACAGAACTTCAATTGTTCTCTAACCTCTTTGAGTGTCAGCCTTATATGCAAATATACTTACCACAGCGTTTCTTTATCTTAATGACATTGTACAAGATGTTTTTCTGAAATTTGTGTCTTTCGTACAGATAGAGTGGTAATCATCAGTATCTTCTCTTGAGAGGATTATGATTTTCAATTCAAAGACATGTCACTAGCTTCTTTGTAACTTTCCATATACATAATCAAAACTAATTAAGCTATATTCTTCTTGGAGCAAATTGCTTTTCCATGTTATAAACTATTTATTTATAGGAATATCAGTAATAATATATTTATATAGAGATATAAAAATTATTAAATTTCCATGAATGTTATTTTAAGTTAAGGTGACGACATGAGAGACAATAGTGCGTACATCTGATGCAACAATTATGTCAATGCATTCCTCTCACTACATGATCTTAAACAATAGTTTAATTTTAAAAATAAATATACTGAGTAATTCTGATGTAAAGGAGATGCCGGCCGCGGTGGCCGAGGAGACTAAGGCGCTCCAGTCACGGTCTGCATGGCCACTACGGTCTCGGGTTCGAATCCCCCCTCGGGCATGGATATTTGTGCCGTCCTAGTTCGTAAGTAGTTTGTAAAATTAGGGACTGATGACCCCGTAGTTAAGTCCCATAGACTATACAAACATTTGAACATTTGTAAAGGAGACGTTGTCTGCAGTACAGTGAAGTGTTGCATTAAGTTACAATAGTGAATCTTACGTGGCGCTGCCATGTGAGCAGTTTGATTGTGAAACACCATACAGTAGCGACGAAGAAAATTTTTTCCCCCAGCTAGACAGCCGCAGGTCGTGTAGAAGCTTAACACATTTATGGCCCTGGGGCGGTCCTGCCGAGAGCCTACAGGAAACTCATTAGCGAACAACAAGATGCATGTCCCGTCATAAAAGACAACTGCCGATGAGTCAACATGGCACTAAAAGTTTTCTAGCAGTTGATAAAATATCTGTCGCTTGTCACCTAGAATTATTGAACAATCAATCTCACACTGACACGATTTTATACTTTAATGAGTTATGAATTAAATAATGTATGCAACTGTGTTACATAATCTGATTCGACATAAACATATGAATAAAGGTTTATGGACAGACGAGTTTGTAGCAACGAAGTTACTCACTAGCCTTCAAAAACATACGTATTTCGGTGCTAATGATATGTCATTATCGACAGTTCTGATGGAGTGAGAAGCGAGAACTGGGGCAGGCGGCCACCGGTACATCATTAGCAAGAGCACTGAGCTTCGGAAATCTAATTATTTATCCATCGGTGGACTAAAGGGTCCTCTCACACAAATTAGAATGTCATGAATACAAACAAATATAGATCTGACATGTTTTCTTACTGTAAAAAGAATGCAGTCGCTAATTATATTGGTAATGTTATTTCAGAGTTATTTAGTTTCAGTACAATTTTGTACTGATTTTTGAGAAATGTAGGTGCTATACCACGGTGGAGAAGAATATGTGAGTATTATGATTTAGGATTTAATGAACATTTTTCTGCTTGTATATTAATCTTGATTTTTATTTTTTTAAACAGAATAAGGAGCAAACGCGATATGTCCCTTGTAGCCAGTTGTGTTAGAACAAAATGTAATAAACAACAAGGAAGATCAAAAAATGTAAGAGAGACCGAATTTGGGTCAAAGGAAATGAGGTTGATGCCCCCAGGTTAAATTATGACACAATGATTGTCAGGAGGAAGAACATAGCGACATGATCTAAGATTATACATTTTTTCCTTAAATATGCAAATACCGAAGGTATGTATCAGATTTCAGTATGATTTTATGTGATTTATGGGAAATGTAAGGATGATAATAATATTGATATTTTGAATTGAATATGTTTTTCATGTTTTGTATAAAATTTAGGTACCTGCAGGTAAAAGGAAGAAAAACTGAGATGAGATAATAGATAAGAAAAGGAAGATAACTGAAGAGACCTAACCAAGACAAAGAGGCAGTGATATGAACTAACTATGGAACAAAATTGTTGAATAATAAAGAAAGATAAAATAATGGACATGCATGATATGAAGACAGTACATATACGAGAAGGAAGGGCAACAGGTTTTATTTCCTTGGTTTGACCGATCACACGCTTGAGCAAACGACATGACTTGACAGATGACCATGTGCACAGTTCCCTATTTTCCTTGTGCATCCTATTTTGTAATACAGATCTCTTGCACGTATATGTGTGCTGTAGTTAGTCCCTTATGTATTGAGGTGTATCTTTCTTGAAGGGTAGTCTTTAAGAATATGGGGCCTCACAATCGAGATAAGCCCCCACAACAGAGATAAGTCCGCCACAATAGAGATAACTTCCCTACACTAGAAATAAGTCCCCTACACTAGAATTAAGTTTTCTATATTAGAGATAAGTTCCTACACTATAGTATAAGATTCCCAAACTACAACTATTTTATGTAAAAGTATACACGAATATTTCTCTTTATACCATCTTGTAACATTTGTACGATATTTTGACTGTTTTAACGATTCTTTTGTTTTGTATACTTACTACTACATCTTTATGGAACGTTTTTCATTGGTGCATTGTCACACACTATACTATTTGTAACTATATTTTACAATCTATATCTGTATAATTTTTCCATTGCAAATTTCAGGATGGATATTTTGTAAATTTATGACTAGTATTTTAATTTCTCCGTTTTACATATATATTTCATGTACTCCGGGAGAAAGCCAGGAAGTAAAGCACAAAGAGGATCACACCTGAGAAACCATACCACAGTATGGAGATGACTTGAAGGATGAACTACTTCTAGCTATTACCAGCTCAAGTCACTTTGGTGCTGGTTTGGCTGCTAGATCCAAGGAGTATCTATTGCCCACTCTTAGGCAAAATTATGGAAACTCTGCCTATACCAGATGTCAAATGGTAGTCAGCAAACACTGGCTGACTCTATCATCATTATCACCATTTATCTGCAAACGACATGGTACTCACCTGAGCACATTTCACGAGCTGAGAGTACCAACCATCAACGTATCGACAGAGGACTGGTCAGCAAAGAACTTTCCATGCTGCTTGTGATGACGATAATTAACACTGAGTCGTATCACGAAAAAAGGTCTTCCAATGAATGACATTTGACGTATTAGTCATGGGTTGTCAGCGCTGAACATTCACCAATGGATACGTTGCCCATTCCCATGACTACTAAATGCATTATTACACTCAACAGAAACGTGTGAATTAGGATTGGACATCGTAGATTGGTTCCATCAAAAGAATTTTTTTTCAGTGGTTTCTCTAAACAGTAGTGTGTATCCCAGTGACAAACTAAATCCTCCCAGTGAAAACTATGTGTTCTCCCACTTTTAAGAAAATTTGTAATAATTAAAAAAAGAAAGGACATTTACAAATATGTAACATCTGTAAATTCATATTTTTTCTACTTTTTATGTTATAGATGTAATATTAGAGCTGATTTTTTAAAAAATGTTTGTTGTTATTCGAAGTTTTTACTATTTTGCAAAACATAGATTCATGTCTAGGTTCACAAAGTTTATTTCTGTACATTTTTTACATTTGATAATTTTTTGATGTAGTTCTTCATTTTGTCCATGTTGTCAGTAGTACATTTGCTTATTTTGCTTTGTTTCTCATGTTTTGTGACGAATTTGGAAGTATTTTCTTTGCCATGGCGAAACAAAATCCTATCAATTCTTGATAGGGACAAAAGGTGATGATGTAAGATACCTGCTATGGGAAGGTATACATTTCATATTGAAATGTACTGCGAATTTGAGACCAACGTCAAACTACTCAGGCATGGAAAGTTTATCTTTGGTTGCAGGCTTATTTTTCGATGGCAGTACTATCGATATTGGAGACGGTGATAGTATTGTTGCCTGGAAGTAGGGTTGTGATTATTGAGAGTGCAGACTTCGCTAGGCGCGTGGATGAGATTGCAGAAGCATGGGGACCGTGGTTGTGTGCAGTTGTCGTTCCGGCGGGATAGCCGAGTAGATGAGATTTTGAAACTTGAATGCTTAGCCAAGATGTTTGTTTGAGATATGGAGACAAAAGGAATAGATGACGTTGGAGAGATGATCTTTTGAAGTTTTTATAAGGTAAAGTTTTCATGAAATACTCTGCATGTTTCTATGGCACAACATCGCATTGTTAGGCTGAACTGATGGTAACAGTAACGGTCGGGAAATATCTTGATGTTAGCTTGTGGTCTCACGATTAATGCTAGGGACCACTTTCTGTGTTATAAATGTTTATCTTTGTTTAAAAATAATTTTGTAGGCAGATAAAATTGTCTGAGTTATATTTTTCTCTGAAATATTTTAAAATCCAGAACATGACATAATTTTCATGAAGTTACATTAGTTAGAAAATGAACCAGATATTTCATTTTTAATAATTAGTTGGAGTTTCTTAAACATATTACCAGTTTATCCCTCCTCACATTTTCATTTAAAGTGCTATAGATGTTTTCTGTAGTTCGTTTTCCAGTAGTTAGTACAGCAGGAAGCAGTTTGGTGTTGTGCAAATTTATACAGTGTGGCTAAAATAATTAAAAAAAACAATCCAGGTTAGTTAGTAAATGTAATCGAAATGTGAAAGTGAGAAAGAATCAGTTTTTGTCATGCTTACAGTAGTTCAGTATGATTTACAGATTTCAGGGTAGGACAAATCATACAGAGTTCCGTTCAGTTTAACAAGTGTTTGCACTGAGTCAGATTGCATTGATAAATATTGTGTTCGTTACATTCCGTTAAAGATTGTTAGTTCAGTCAGAAACAAGTTTGTAGGGCCAGAAGTATTAACACATTGACTTTTAGTATGAGTAATTTTCAGACAGTTAACTTTGTTACGATGTTATCATACAGAAACAATTAGCAGTTTGTGTCTCATTATAATATACATTATGCAGTCAGACAGGTCTTGCAATTCCTTTACATTCAGGTAGAACAAGTTCAAACACATTCAGTTACATTTCATTCAAGTAGCGTCAGTGAGTTACATTTCTTAGATCATATGGTAAAACACATAACTTACGCAGCAGACGGAAATTTTGTAAGAGAGAAGGACAAGCAAGAAACTTTCAAGATGTGTTCTAAGACGTAGCTAAACTAATTAACCTTCTGTTTACTGGTAGGAGAAAAACTGCTTTAGCATGTGATGAACTATTTATTTGTAGGAGTATCAGCAGTTATATATAATTTCTCAGACGTTATTTTCATTTTAATAGCCTCTTTTTTTAATGGTACAGTTGGATACACTGTTGCACACGAAACGCCAACTTTTTCTTTATAATGCATGTTTTGGAATTGTTTTGGAATGCAACATATTACGGGCCGTATTAAAAGTGAATAAAGTTACGTATGACGCTGCTCAATGCGTTGTTATTAGTCATCGGTTGGCACTTGCAATGCTTGCGACTGATATTTCTGTCTCCCCCTACAATACACGTAGCTATTAATGTTAAATTAAGTAAGTAAGTCAACGCTTAAATTAAGAAGTAGTCTCAGTATAAATACTTTATACTGGGCCGTGTAGAGAAGTTGAAAAGAAAGTGGTAGAATAATTTAATGCTTCAGCAGTCTACTTTCTAGTGGTCGTAAACAATATGGGACCACGAATGTACATTGCTCAAAAGGCCGTAAGTTGAGTTTACAAACTGCCGGATGTGCACCTCTGACTGCTGTTACAGGGGTGAAGAAGGGGAGGGCAGCGCTGATGAGGAGGTCTCGCTCATCCACATCACCTCCTCGGCTGGCTGTTCCCCTGGTTACGCTGCGGGCGTCGGCGCTGCCACCTCAGAGCAAGCAGACTCGGAATATAACAAGGCGGAAGCCGTATCATTGAAATACATCTTACACTTGTATGGGAGAATACTTGCAGAGACTGTAGAAGGTGCTACACCCTTTATTTACTTTAACTAAATGGAGGACTGAATGTGCGTGGGTGTTGTTGAATGTCATAATAAGCATATTAACCATGACGATATCTTAGTTGACTACCAACAAAGCATCTGACCTGTCATGACAGGAGAGAGACGCCTACCGAGCAGACTACCAAACAGATTTCCGTGCCGCGCCGGCTGCGGGAGAGCAGGAACTAAGTCACAAAAACAGAAAGCCAGAGTGGCGGCCGACTTCGACTGACACAGGACAGTCGACCTCAGTGTCACAGGGAATAATAAGTGCCTGTGCCTATTTGTAAATATTTCGTCGATACATCGAGGACTATAAAGGAAATCGTATGATAAACTGTGCTTTACATCGACGTGTGTCACCAAATTCGTGTGATTCACTATGGTTGCATTAAGGAAGGTATTTTGCTTGCATAAAGAGTCTAAACAACTGCAAGAGCTGCCGTTCATGTTAGTTAAACAGATTGTCAATAGATGGAACATTCTTTCCCTCTTACTTTTTGGCCATGTTCTCCCACATACAGGGTCGGCTTCATTAAATCCAGATTTTGTGTGTTAATATTTAGAGGGTTGCCGGATGCCCTTCCTGCTGCCACTCCTTGCCCCCAATAGGAAATGCGTTCTCCAAAATTCTTGTGTATAGTGTTATATGTGTGAAAGTGGAAAGTGTGACGAAATGTTTGCGAATCGTGTAACTAAAGCTGGAGTTGGGGACGAGCCCCGTTTTCACGTAGGGGAATGTGGAAAACCGCCTTAAAACCACATCCAGGGTGGCCGGCACACCAACCCCCTTCGTTAAGCCGCCGGGCGGATTAGGTCGGGGTCGGTACGCCTCCCCGTCTCGGAAAGAGGTACGTTAGATCGCACAGCGAACCTAGCGGGGTAGATGGCACCTTCTACATTGCTTTTATATCTACAATTTTTTCCAAATAAAGGTTTTTTTTATGGAAACAACAAGTTTTAAATATATGTGCATTTTTCGTCACTAGTGGAGACCGAAACCTTGAAAATGATTACTCAGTCATTAATTTTGGATATGGCGTGCCTATAAAAAAACCAATGAGACATACTATATATGATCTCTGAAATAAGTTTAGCGCGAAATTGTCAACTTTACACTGAAACGCCGCGGCGGAACGGCCGAGCGTATTGAGGCGTTATGCTACGATGCGAGAGGCCGTTTCCCGTCGGGGGTTCGAATCCTCCTCCGGCATGGCTATTTGTGTTGTCTTTAGTAGAAGGTAGTTCATAAGTAGTTTGTAAGTTTCGGGATTGATGACCCCACAGTTAAGTCTTTTTAAGCCTGACAAACATAAAATGTACAGAAATCCAACGAATTCCTTTCACTGTAAGTACCTGGTGTTCCACTTTCTATACTTTCAGCCTTCTATGCAAATCTACTTACCACAGTGTTTTTTAATCTTCATGACAATGACAGGCTATTTCAATGACTTTATTCCTATGGTACTGATACAGTAGTAATCATTAATATGTTTCCTTGGGTGGGTTATTATTTCCTATTCAAAGACATGTCAATATCTGATTTATAACTTTTCATAACCACAATCAAAACTACTTAATCTGTTTTCTGGTAGGAGAAAAATTTCTTTTGCATGTTATAAACTATTTATCTGTAGGAATAGCAGTAATAATATATCTATATAACGATAGAATAATTATCAAATATCCGCAAATGTTATTTTTATTTTAAGTACTTATTTTTTGAATGGTGCAGTTGGATGCACGATTACACCCAGAACTCCTCTTTGCATCTTCAGTTTCAGTTAAGCATATTTTGAAATGGTATCAGAGGATAATAATAATGGACCTTATTAAATGTGATATGAAAAAGCTTACTGCGTTCTTATTAGTCATCGTATGGTACTTAAAATGCCAATGACTGACATTTCTGCCTGTCCCTACAATACACGTCGCTATTCACGTTAATTTAAGTAAGTAAATGCTCAAATTAAGAAGTAATCTCTGTGTAATGATTTCGGCAAATGCACAATTAATACTGTCAAGTTAGGTATCCACAAAAAACATAAAAATTCATTGTTGGTAAAATTAATAATGTAATACAGCGAGAATAGTAAGTAAGGCTCATTATTTTAATTGGGTCAAGAGAAATTAAAAAAAATTGATAGAAAAATGTAATGCTACAGCAATCTACTTTCTACAGGTCGAAAGTAATGTGGGACGGCGTAAGTAACGTTGCTCGAAATGACGTAAGTGTAGTTTACAAACTGCTGGACATGTGTCTGTGACTGCTGTGAAGCACTTGGTCCATTCCAAGCCCTATAAAACGCAAGTCTTCGGGCAGTCGGAAATTAGAAGTCTTGACAGAGTCCGTACTATCCAAGACATGAATAGCGTCTACATTATCCAAGACATTTAGCGCATAGTAGACCAGTGGCTGGCGTAGGTCGGTAGCAATAAACATTCCTGGTCCAAATTATAGCACTCTGCATGTCTAGGCGCGGAATACTGGCATCCGCGACGGTGCAAACTCTTTATATAGCTCACTGCGACCATCATCAGCCTGAGTAAGTATTCTGTAGGCGTGTCCAACAACATTTGTAAAATATAGAGCACTTACTGTTCCCTCTGACATTTAAGTCGTGTTTGTGGCTTAGCGCCTGCTGCCCCGAAGCCTGCGCGGCAGGGACGTCTACTGGATAATCTGTTTGTTGGGTTGTTAGGAGTCAACTTTTTAAAAGGTATCTTTACGGTGTATATAGTTTTCTGGTATTCAACAGAAGGTAACTCACGCATTAAAACATTCCGTTAAGGCAAATGAACGGTGTAGCACTTTCTATATCAAATACAAATATTTTCCCGTACATGTGTAAGATGTATTGTAATGACACGGCTTCCGCTTTGTTATAATTTCTAGTCAGCTTGCTTCCGACCTACGCCAACTACTGGTCTACTATTCGCCAACTGTCTTAGATAGTATGGACGCTGTCGAGACGCAAGGACTTGCATTTTGAAGAGAAAGGATTGGACGAAGTTTTCTCATGCTGCCGCCCGAATTCATTGCTGAGTAGATTTCTTTTTTAGCATCGAGGTAAGCACCTTGTACTTTTCAGTTCACTTTACTGGTGTTCGTGAAAACTCTGTAATAAACTGTGTTGTGCGAAAACGTAGTGTGTTATTACTCAAAACATCACTAATTGTCTGGTCCAAGGATTAAAAAGATACAGTACGCTACACTAGACAGAGATTGTTCTACAGAACAGAAACAGAAGTTTGGACAGACGTGTTCTATCATTTAATGTTCGATCGACAATCAGTAACTGCAGAATGTCTTTGACAAAATTACCACTTGGTATCTGCCTCTCAAATGCTCCAATGTTTGTAAATCTATCGGACCAAACTGCGTGGTCATCAGTGCGGAGCTCAAACTACTTAAACCTAGGTAAACTAACCTAAGGACAACACACACACCCATGCCCCAGGGAGGACTCGGACCTCCGACGGCGAGCAACCGCGGTTCTCCACAGCGAGGCGCCCTAGTCCGCCCGGCTACTCCACCGCGGCTTTCTGCCTTTAAATAGGCATAAACATAGAGGATGACTATAAGGTAGTGAATGAATTTTCAATTTCTTATTTTAATATTAGTGGTGAACATCATGAGTACGCCACATCGTACATTTTTGATGAATGTATATCGTCTCTTATGCTGGGGGAGGTTGTGAGGCCGGCTGTGTAAGTTAGTGTTTGCGCCTGTTTCTCGGCCTGGGTGGTGACTTTCGCTTTTGTCTATGTCGTTCGCGAGGCGAGCGAGAGATGGCAGCGTGGCAGAACCCAGGAGGTGCTGCGCTCTGCGGCCGGCGGCTATCTGCCAAACTGCTGCTCCCATAGGCCCACATGGCGATCAGCTGTAGCGTGCGCCTGATGACCCACATTCCGGGCTTTGTTCGCGTAAACTCGCGGACGAAATGTACAAATATAGGGCACTTTTTATCACGTTTAGTCTATTAGAAATCTAAATGCACAGTAGGGGCAGTTCCCGTCTATCATATGAGAGGTCCCTAAACAGTTCTTGTGTCGTTGTCACATCTTTTCGCGTAATTAAGCCGTAACATATGGTGTCCTGCTCCCACCCTCAAGTACCTTGGCCTTACCCTTGACCGCCAACTGTCCTGGACTCCATACCTCAAATCCCTCCGTGAGAAAGCTCTGTCCCGCCTAAACCTCCTAAAACTCCTTACTGGCCGGACGTGGGGCCTCCACCCTTCCACTGTCCTTCACACCTACAAATCAATCATGCGCCCCGTCCTTTGTTCCTTCCACCCCGCCTGGATATCAGCCCCTTCTACTTTCTACAAGTCCCTCCAGATTCTAGAACGCCACGCCCTCCGCCTCGCATACCGTATCAGACTCCCTTCCCCCACGCGGATCCTCTATGACCTCATCCCCTTCCCTCCTCTCCTACAACACCTTGAACATCTCCGGCTCCTTTACACATCACGCAAAATAGAGTCCCAAAACCCTCTGGTCTACCCTATTCTTACAAATCCCGGGCCTCTGCCACGTCTCCGCCAAACCGTCCCTCCCGGCCTTCACCTCCATACGCTCCGTATCCTCTCCCAAGGCAATTTCCGCACCCTTCCTCTACCGGATACCGAACTTCGGCCCGATATCTACCCCTCCTACCAACTCTGATCCCTTCCCCGTAGCATCAGCGCCCCGCCCCTCTCTCCCGTCCCTTTTCCTTCCCGCCCGCTTGGCTACCCCTCTCCCATGCCCAGAGTCTCGTCACTCCTTCCCTCCTTACGCTCTCTTCCCTCCCCTTCTCCCCCTCCCCCGCACTTCCCCCGTCCCTGCCCCACCTCCCCCCCTCCATCCCCTTCCCACTCCCTGCGGGGGCGTCTCGACTTTTTATCTCCGTGTTCAGCGCAAGTGTCTCCAGTGTCGTGTGTTTTACTCAGTGCCTCCATAATCGCCGTCCCCATGTTTTATTCTATACGCCGTCAGCTGTCTCCGTGTGTGAACTTCGTGTCTCCGCAATGTACTTTTAAACTTGTCACCGTGGCCGGTTGTTTTTACTGACTGTGTGTGTGTTTTATCGCTACTCGTCTCTTTTTTTTGTTCTCTGCCATATGTTTTGTCCCATTTATACATGTCCGTTTTAGTCTGTCGAAAACTCTGTCTGTCAATGTTTTTAATTTCCGCAATTTTGTTCATCTTTTTTATATTTTATCTCTTCTTTGTCAAATGTTTGTATATCACATGGCTGAAGAGCAGCCACCGCAGCTGCTGCCAGCCTGCCAGCTGTTTCTACGGCTGGCTTTAAAACAACAATAAAGGAAAAAAAAAAAGTGTCCTGCTTCTGACCTAGTTTATCTACAGACGTCTAAAAACTCGAGTTTTATCTGAAATGTATTAGTCTGGATTTTTATTCGCTACACGGAAGGAGGAGGGAAGGAAGCTTAGGGTTTTACGTCCCGTCGACAGCGTGGTCATTAAAAGGAGCTTATGCTCGGATTTTTGGGCAGGGATGGGGGAGGATATCGGCCGTGCCGTTTGAAAGGAACCATCCCTGCATTTGCCTGGAGTGATTTAGGGAAATCACTTTGCCACACGCATTTCAATATTTACTTTTGAAGTAAAAAAAATAGAAAAGAACACTGAAATGTGGCAGAAAAATGTAATGTTTCAGTAGTCTACTTTCTAGAGGTTGTAATTAATACAGGACGTCGAAAGTGACGTTGCTCCAAGAGCGTAATTTTAGTTTACAAACTGCCAGACGTTTGCCTGTGGCTGCTGCTACAGGGGTGAAGCAGGGGAGGGCAGCGCAGATGAGGAGGTCTCGCTCATCCACATCACCTCGTTGGCGGCCATGTTCCTCTGGCGGTGCCACCTTGGAGCAAGCAAACTAGAAAATATAACAAGGTGAAAACCGTGTCATTCAAATACATCTTACATTTGTAAGAGAGAATACTTACATTCTCTATTTTCTTGACGGAAGTGAGGACTGAATGGGCAGTGTTTTAATACGTGAGCTGCGTGTTGTTGAATGCCAGATTCAATATATCCACCGAAGTGATATCTTTAAAAAAAGTTGGCTCTAACAAAACTTCTCACGTGTCATGCCAGGTGAGAGAACCCTTAACGAGCAGACTACCGAGCAGACTTCCATGCCGCGCTGGCTGCAGGAGAGCAGGCGTTAACCCACAAACAAGAAAGTGGACCTCAATTACAGAGGGAATAATAAGTGCACTATATTTTACAGATCGTAACATACCCTTTGTCGTTTTGTTTTATAAAACCTGTAGTTTGGACTGTTTATTCACCATTCTATATGCCTATTTGCCTGGTAACGTTTGCACTGTAGGTTCCTGCCGCTAGCTGTTGCAATGCAATATGACTCCCACACGTTTGTATGTGGAATTAGTTGTCTACGAAGCTTTATCCAGTTTGAGTACACATATGGGTTCCCTCCACGTCCGAAATAAGCGCACTTTACTGTTATATTTATGCTCCAGTGCACCATTACAAGTCACAGAAAGGATTTTAAGAATTGGATTACTAGGGCTGAATAGGGTGATATTAACATTTAGAAATTGCTTATACAGAATGCAGCTTGGCTGCAGTTAGCAATATAAAGAGTTAGCACCAATACGAATGGCAGACTTCCGCGCCGAGAAATGCAAAGTGCGTCTAATTTCTGTCTCCCCAAAGACTTGCGTTTTGTGGGGAAAATAGTGGATTGTGTTCGTGCTGCCACACGAATTCCTTGTTAAAGTGTGAAACAGATTTCTTTTGTGACTTCGAGCAATGACCTTCTACTTTTCAGTTAACTTTCAAACTATGGCGGTGTTAGTGGAACTCTGTAACAGAATGTCATGTTAATAAAGTGTGTCGTGCAAGAACGTTGTGTGGTATTACTCAAAACAACACACATTGTTTAGCTCAAGGAATCTTTGATCCAAGGAATTCATTACGCTACACTAGTCAAGAAATGTTGTACAGAAACAGAAGTTTGGACAGATCTGTTCTAAGAGGTCCTGTCGACCATCACTACTAGCAGAAAGACTTTGACAAAAATAGCACTTCATATCTGTATTTAAAACGACATAAACTTAGAGACTATAAACCTTGAGACTATAACAAAGAGATAGGAATGGAATGATGACGAAAAATGAGTATTGGGGAAGGTAATGAATGACCTACATTTGTTGAAAGGATTCGTGGTAACTAAGGCACTTGTATTGTTCAGAGTATTAAAACATTACATGTGCCGTAATTGTCTCTTTGTGGTTTTCATACTCAATATGATTATTTCAAGAGATTTCTAAAATAAGAAATATTTAGCCCACAACTACTTGTACTGTTCACAGTATTGTATTTTGTGTAAGTATTTATACTGAGTGTTATTCTTAAGTTGAGAAAAAACTTACTAATCGACATGGACATCAATAACGATGTGTATTATAAGAAGAGGTAGTAAGGCTGGCACTCAAAATGTTGATGAAAAAATAACAATTCTGTCGTTAGTTGATTGTTGTTGCTTTAGTGCCAAATAGTTTCAGTTTCTTTACTTTTACGCATCAGGACTCACCTAGAAATTACAATCCGGATATCTCGTGCAAATTTCGTATTGGAAATTGATATTTTTCTCCTTCTATATCGTTTTTATGTGTGTCCTATCCGACAGTATTGACTATGACGTGGTCCGTGCGTAAATGGGTACCTACGTTTGTATACAGTACAAACAGAAAGACTAATCGCCTATAGGGATTGCTGATTTTCCCTCAGTGTTTCTTAATCTCGATGACATAGTACAGACTATTTTTCTGTACTTTGTCACTTTGCTACTGATACAGTAGTAATCATCTACATTTTCCCAGGGGTTGTTAATATTTCCTACTCAAAGACATGATACTAACTGCTTTATAACTTTCCATAACCAAAATCAAAACTAATTAAGCTGTTTTCTGGTAGGAGAATAATTGCTTTTCCATATTATAAACTATCTATTTGTTGGAATAGCAGTAATTATATACTTTCTTTTAAGTTCCTCTCTTTTGAATGGTACAACTGAATACACGGTTTCACCTGAAACTCCAACTTTTCATTATAATTGGTAATTGTGTTAGAGGACAACAAATTACGGACCTTAAATATTATAAAATTTACGTATTACGGAGCTCCATCCATTATTATTATTATTCGTATGGCACTTACAATGCTTGCAAATGATTTCTGCCTCTCCCTACAATACACATAGTAAGTAATGTCAGTTTAAGTAAGTCAGTAATTGCTCAAATTATGAAGTAATCTCTGTATTATTACTTCTGCAAATGCATAATTAATACTGTGAAATTAAGAATCCAAAAATATAATAAAATTTCATTGTTAGTAAAATTAATAATGTAATACAACGAGAACAGTAAATAAGGCTCATTTTAGTTACTGCGCCATGTAGGAAAATTAAAAAACAAATAATATGGTAGAAAATTTAACGCTTCAGCACTCTAATTTCTAGACTAGTAACTTTGCTCCAAACGGTCTAAGTTTATTTTACAAACTGACGGACGTGTGCCTGTCACTGCTGTTGCAGGGGAGATGCAGGGGAGGGCAGCGCAGGTGAGGAGGTCTCGCTCATCCACATCACCTCCTCGGCTGCTCTGTTTCCTCAGATTACGATCCGCGCGCCTGTGCTGCCACCCTAGAGCAAGCAGTCTAGAAAATATAAGAAAGTGGAAGCCGTCTCATTCAAATACCTCTTAGACTTATATGGCAGAATTCTAATAGTCACTATAAAAAGTGATACACGCTTAACTTTGCTTAATGGGATGGAGGACTACATGGTCATTGTTTTAATGCGTGAGTTGCGTGTGGTAGAATGCCAGATTCAATATATCTACTGTAACGATATCTTTTAAAAATGTTGACTCTTAACAAAGCCCATAACCTGTCCTGCCGGGAGAGCGAACCCCTAACGAGCAGACTACCCAGCCGACTTGCGTGCCGCGAAGGCTGCGGGTGAGCAGGCGCTAAGCCGCTAAGAAGACAGTCGACCTTAATGTCAGACTGAATAGTAACTGTATGTTACGGTTGTAAAAATACCTACACAGACCGCTGATTGGCAGCATTGAGCGATGTAAAGGGTTTTTACCGATGAAGTCGCCAGTCTTCCGAGCCGAGAAGTGCAGAGTGCTACGATTAGGACGTGGAATGTTTATTGCTACCTACCTACGCCAGCCACTGGACTACGATTCGCCGACTGTCTTGAATCGTATAGACGCTGTTCGGACTTCTAATTTGCTTCTGCCCTAAGACTTGGATTGCACTAAGTGAGCTTGATGATGGCGCCCGGCGTTAAAGAGTGAAGTAGAATTCTTTTGTGCCATCGAGGTATGCACCTTGTAGTTTTCAGTACACTTTAAAAATTTACTGATGTTCGGGGAGACTCTGTAACAGTATGTCGTGTTAATACACTGTGTTGAGCAAGAACCTTGTGTAGTATTAGGCACAACGTCACCCACTGTCTGGTACAAAGACTATGTGATTAAAGGAACTCATTACGCTACACTAGACAGAGAAAGTTCTACAGAAACAGAAGTTTGGACAGAGGGGTTCTAAGATGTAGCGACCAATGGAGCATAATTTCTAGCAGATAGACTTTGACAAATATATCACATCACATCTCGCTTGAAAAGGTCACAAAATTAGAGAATGACTATAAGAAAGAACGTTCAATCTCTGATTATAATATTGGTAAGTAAGGCACTTGCCCTGTTAAATCGAATAGAGTACAACAGCAGGACCAATTCTCGTGAATAGTTGCAGTGTTTGGAGTTATCAGATAGGCACAATCACCTGGAGAGCCGCGCTGTAATCACCGCATTCCGGCTCTGTCTCCGTCTGTCATACGGCTTCCTTCGTTCCCACTGTAGTTCCGCGAGTCTGTCTGCAGTGTCTGCGATAGATGGCTCTGCAGCCGGTGCGTCGCGGTGGAGTGCCCTAGAGTTTTAAGGCGCCTTGATGCGGAAAGTGCGGGTGCTCGTCGTCGGAGGTTTAAATCCTCCATCTGGCATAGGTGTGGGTATGTGTGTATTGTCACTACCATTGATTAGTTTAAAGGTTTTTAAGCCTAGGGACTGATAACCGCAGCAGTCACGTTTTTTTTTCTTTGCAGTCTATCCATAGTTGTAAATGCGTTCTATTTTATGAAAGCGTGAATCAGTGTGCATGTTTGTGAAGCCATTTGTCCATTCTATAGGGAGAAGTAGAGGGGGGGATGAAACTGGTTATCTTTGGCAACATTAGGAGACAGAAATAATTCAACAACTAGAACTAAAATTCTGTGCATTAGTATAATTTCAAACCGGGATCTCTAACCGGACCGCCGTTACGGTATTAATTTCTACTCCGCTGGTTTGAGTTCTTATATTATTCACAGTATTATAACATTACATGTATACTAATTGTCGTTTTGTGGTTTTCACACTCATAATTAATATTCGACCAAAAATTATCATATTTACGCGTAAACACGGATGCTACACTACAATTGATACTACCGTTGTAGTATTAACTTTAAAATTTGTGACATTCTATATCACATAAAATTTACAGGAATTTAAGTCTCGCGATGAATTCCTTTCACCGTATATAAATGGTGTAGTACTGTCTATAGTGCATGTAAGTATTTTGAATTACGAGTGGAACAGGTAATCCAATGAGATGGCATCCGTTTGAATATGTCTGTCGTTTACTTGCTCTAAGGTGGCAGTACAGACATGCCCGGCATAACCAGGGGAACAAAAGAGCCAACGTGGTGACGTGAATGAGAGAGACCTCCTCATCTGCGCTGCCGTCCCCTGCTTCACCCCTGTAGTCACAGGCAGTTTTCTTTCGGCCTTTGGAGCAAGGTCACATTCTATGTTATTTATTAATTAAGACCTGTAAAATCTACACTGCTCCAATATCAATTTTATTTAAATATCAGTAACTATATTATATGTGCTGTTTAGCATAGTAAATGTAATGAATGAGCCTTACTGTTCATTTGTATTACCTTGTCAATATTAACAATAATGAAATCTTTTTCTGTGGAAAATTAATTCTGATTTTGTATGAGTATCTATACTGAGAGTTAATCTTAATTTGAGGATTAACTGACTAATCGAAATGGACATCAATAACTACGTGTAGTATAAGAAGCGGCAGTAAGGCTGGCACTCAAAGTGTTAATGAAAAATTAAAAATTGGAGCAGTTTTTGGTAGTTGATTAATGTTGGCTTTAGTGCCTACTGGTTCCAGGTTCCTTACCGCATCTAGAAATTACATTCCGGTTTTCTCGTGCAAATTTCGTATTGGAAAATTGATATTTTTCCCTTCTACTTCATTCTTCAGGTCTGTCCTATTCGCAGTATTGCCTATGACATGGTCCGTGCGTAAATGAGTAGAAACGATTCAGTACAATACAATGTCAATAACATACATTTTATATTGGTTTTATAAATGGATGCAGATTCAGCGCTTTCTGTTTTGTTCACAATGACTGAATTTTAACTTGTATTATCCACTGTGGAAATGAAAACAAAGATATTGTATGGTTTTTTGCTTGTGAAGCCCATTATCTATTTTTTTAATCCCAGGACAGTAACTGTCATTTAGACAACTGAAGCCGAAGAAACGAATACAGTTCATTTTTTGGGCTAAAAGCTTCCAAGATCGCAGAATAAGGGTATTTCCATGAATTTTTGGTAGGTAGCTCCATTGTCCCTCGTAGAATCAAGCAACCCATTGTTGGAACACTTTTCTAAATTGGGCCGAGGAGGAGTAATCGCCTATAGGGATTGCTGATTTTCCTTCAGTATTTCTTAATCTTCATGACATGGTACAGGCTATTTTTCTGTACTTAATCACTTTGGTGCTGATATGTTAGTAATCATCAATATTTTTCCCTGGGGTTACAGCTGGACCTGTGCCGGTGTCTGCTGTTACAGAGGTGCTGCCATCTTAGAGCAAGCAGACTCCAAATATAACAATGCGGAAGCCGTCTCACTGAAATACATCTTACACTTGTACGGGAGATTACTTGCATTGACTATAGTTAGTGCTACACCATTTATTTACCTTAACGAAATGGGCGACTGAAAGGTTGTGACTGTTTTTGAATGCCAAAATAAATATATTAACCGTAACGATATCTTAAATATAACTTGACTGCCACCAACGAATCTCAGCTGTCATTCCGGGAGAGAGACCCCTAACGAGCAGACTACCAAACAGACTTACGTGCCGCTCCGGCTGAGGGAGAGCAGGCGCTAAGTTACAAAACAAAAAGCCGGAGTGGCCGGCCGACATCAACCGACAGTTGATAGTCGACCACAGTATCACCAGAAATAATAATGCCTGTGCCTATTTGTAAATGTTTCGTCGTTTCATTTACGCCTATAATCGAAATCGTCTGATAACCTGTGCTTTACATCGACGTGTATTACCTAATTCGTGCGATTAACGATGGTTACATCAATGAAGGTCTTTGGCTTGCACAAAGAATTTAAACAACTGCAAGAGCTGTCGTTCATATTAGTTAAACAGTTGTAAATAGATGACAGCTTCTTTCTCTTTAGCAATGTTCTCTCACATGCAGGGTCGGCTTTATTAAATCCGTATTTGGTGTGTTAATATTTACAGGGTTGCCAGATGACCTTACAGTAGCCATCCTAAGTCCCCCACCCTGCAGGAAATGTGTTCCGCTAATATCTGTGTATAGTGTTATATGTGTAAATGTGGAAAGTGTTACGAAATGTTTGCGAATCGTGTAACTAAGGTGGGACTTGGGGACCGACCTGGTATACACCTAGAGGGATGTGCAAAACCGCCTAAAAAAACATCCAGGGTTGTCGGCACTCCGACCCGCCTCCTTAATCCCAGGGCGGATTCGAGTCGGGTCCGGTACGCCTCCCCGTCTCGGAAAGCGGTGCGTAAGACCATGCGGCTAACCGAGTGGGTTTGATGGCACCTTATACATTGTTTTTATATCGGCTGCGCAAATTAAGTTGATACTTGGGGTGATGGCTGATGGGAGCAACGGTAAATACGTGCCAGATTCACGATCCTTCAATGGTTATAGAATGTATGAATTTCTTTCCAAAAAATGATTTATAATTTTTCATAACCACAATCAAAACTAATTAAGCTGTTTTCTGGTAGTAAATTTTTTTTTGCATGTTATAAACTATTTATTTGTAGGAATAGTAGTAATATCTATATAAGGATATAATAATTATTAAACTTCCACGAATGTTACCTCTTTCTGGAATGGTACAGTTGGGTGAACGGTTACACGTAAAACTCCACTTTGCACAATGTTTCAATGATGAATATTTTGGAATGGTGTCTGAGGATAATAATTATGGATCTTATTAAATGTGATAATAGTTATGTATGACGCAACTCAGTGCTTTCTTATTAGGCATCGTTTAGCATTTACAATACGTACGACTGACATTTCTGTCTCTCCCTGCAATACGTCAGTAGTAATGTCAATTTAAGTAAGACAGTAAATGCACAAATAAAGAAGTAATCTTTGTATAATTATTTCTGCAAATGCATGATTAATTCTGTCAAATTAAGTATCCACAAAAACGATGAAGTTTAATTGTTTTAAAATTAACAATTAATACAACGAGAATAGTAAGTAAGGCTCATTATATTTACAGGGTAAAGTAAAAAATTGGAAAAAAAAACATTGTAAATTGATACAAAAGTGTAATGCTTCAGCAGTCTACTTTCTAGGAGGCGTGTGTAACATTAGCCGTCGACGGTGACGTTGCTCCATCGGTTTTTGCATCAACATCTACATCTACATGGGATACTCTGAAAATCACATTTAAGTGCCTGGCAGAGGGTTCATCTAACCACCGTTATACTATTTTATCTCCCATTGCATTCTCGAACAGCGCGCGGGAAGAATAAACACCTGAATCTCTCCGTTCGGGCTCTGATTTCTGATGATTATTTCTTCCTATGTAAGTGGGAGTCAACAATATATTTTCGCATTCGGAGGCGAATGTTGGCGATTTTAGTTTCGTAAGCAGACCACGCCGCAGCGATAAGCGTCGTTGTTGTAATGATTCCCATCCCAGATTCTGTGTCATTTCCGTAACGCTGTCTCCCGTGTATCGCAACAATACGAAACGAGCTGCCCTTCTTTGGACTCTTTCGATGTCTTCCGTCAAACCCACCTGATAAGGATCCCACACTGGGCAGAAATATTCCATAAAAGGACGGACAAGCGTAGTGTACGCAGTTTCTTTAGTAGTTCTGTTGCATCTTTTAAGGGTTCTGCCAATAAAACGCAGTCTCTGGTTCGCCTTTCCCACGACACTATCTACGTGTTCTTTCCAATTTATGTCAGAAGTAATTGTAATTCCTAGGTATTTTGTGGAGTTTACGGCCTTTACATTTGATTGATTTATCATGTAAACAAAGTTTAACGGATTTTTTTCGTACTCATGTGGACGACTTCACACTTAGAGTGAATTTCCAATTCTTACACCATACAGATATCTTATTCAAATCATTCTGCAGTTGGTTTTGATCTTCAGATGATTTTACTAGACGGTAAATGACGTCATCGTCTGCAAACAACCTAAGAGAGCTACTTAGATTTTCCCCTAAATCGTTTATGTAAATAAGGAACAGCAGAGGACCAATAACACTACCCTGTGGAACGCCCGATATCACCTCTGTTTTAGTCGATGCCTTACCATATATTACTACGAACTGTGTCCTCTCTGAGAGGAAATCCCCTATCCAGTCGCAAATTTGGGGCGGTACACCGTAACCACACAATTTGATTAAAATCCGTTTGTGAGGTACGGTGTCAAAAGACTTCTGGAAATTAAGGAATACGGAATCAATCTGCGTACCCTTGTCGATAGCACACGTCACTTCGTGTGAATAAAGAGCTAGTTGTTTTTCGAATGAACGATATTTTCTAAATCCATGTTGACCTTGGGCCAATAGATCATTCTGTTCGAGATAATTCATAATATTTGAATACAGGATATGTTCCAAAACCCTGCTGCAAATTGAAGTCAATGAAATAGGCCTGTAGTTTAATGGGTTACTCCTACTGCCTTTCTTGAATATCGGTGTGACCTTTGCAACTTTCCAATCTTTTGGTACAGGTCATTGTTTGAGAGAGCGGTTGTATATGGCTGTTAAGTAAGGAGCTATCGCTTCAGCATAATCAGATGGAAATCTAATGGGTATACAATCCGGACCAGAAGACTTGTTCTTGTTAAGTGATTTTAGTTGCTTCACTACACCTATGATATCTACTTCTACGTTACCCATTACGGCATCTGTTCGTCTTCTTTGGTGAATGAGTTTCTAAAAGCTATGTTTAGTAACTCTGCTTTAGTAGCGCTGTCATCGGCAGGATCGCCATTACTATCACGTAGTGTCGGTATTGTTTGTGTTTTTGCCCCTAGTATATTTAACATATGACCAAAATCTCTTAGGGTTTTCAGTCAAATTTCGAGAAAGTTTCGTTGTGATAAGTATTGTAGGCATCTCGCATTGAAGTCCTCGCTAAATTTCGAGCTTCTGTGTAGGATCGCCAATACTGCGGATTTTGTGTTAGTTTAAATTTAGTATGCCTTTTCCGTTGCTTTTGCAACAGTGTCCTGACCTGTTTTGTGTACCAAGGAGGATCACCTCCTTCTTTTATTAATTTATTTGGTATAAAACTATCAATTGCTGTCGATACCACTTCTTTGAATTTGACCCACATGTGGTCTACAACTACATTTAGTGTTAGAATCGAGTGGAAGTTATCTTTCAAGAAGCGATATATTTTATTTCTATCTGCTTTCCGGAACAAATATACGTTTCGTTTATGTATTTTCACATCCATTTCCAGTTCTAGTTGGCTCATGAACTAATTATTCGAAGTAATTCTCAGAGAATGCATTGAGTACAATTTCACACGATGTTTTATGCGTACCTCCTGATTTGAAAATATAATTTCCCCAACAGATTGAGGGTAAATTAAAATCTTCGCCTACTATTATCGTATGAGTCGGATACGTTTTTGTAATTTGACTCAGGTTTTCTTTGAATCTTTCTGAAATTATATCATCAGAGTCGGGAGGCCGATAAAAGGAACCAATTATTAACTTCTTACGATTTTCAGGTACAACCTCTACCCATAATAACTCACAGGAACTATCAACTTCAACTTCGCTACACGAAAGACTACTTTTGACAGCGACAAACACGCCTCCACCTATTTTGTTTAATCTATCCTTTCTGAAAACAGTTAGATCTTTTGCAAAAACTTCTGTTGAACTTATTTCCGGCTTGAGCCCACTTTCACTGCCTACAATGATGTGTGATTCGGTGCTTTCTATTAACGCTTGGAGTTCTGGTATTTTCCCGACACAGCTACGGCAATTTATAACTGTTATACCGATACTTCCTAGATCTGCATTTCTCCTGTGATCCACCTGCACCCTTTAAGATTGCCCATTTTGTTTTTCCCCGAAGCCCTCTATCCTAAAAAACCACTCAGTCCAGGCCACACAGCCCCCGCTACCCGTGTAGCCGCTTCCTGCGTACAGTGGACTCCTGGCCTATTCAGTGGAACCAGGAAACCCATCACCCGATGGCGCAAGTCAAGGAATCTGCAGCCTACACGGTCGCAGAACCGCCTGAGCCTCTGATTCAGACCATCCATTCGGCTCTGTACCAGAGGTCCACAGTCGGTCCTGGGGGTTTAGTGTTGGTACGACTTGCACTGTTCACGCCACCTGTCTTTGGAGCGAGGAATGCATTTATTGTTCTTGTCTGCAACGGGGGGAAGTCATCAAAGGTGATAAGAGGTGGTTCGATATCTTCCTTTTCGGAAGCAATAATGGGTCTTCATAAAGTAGCTGTGAGAGGTAAATCCTGTAACTGTAATCTGGAACGCTTTTGCAGATTGTTCTTCGGAACAAATATCCTCTGTGGACAATTTTCATAAAGATGTTGCAGCTCGTTACAAACATGACATGTTGCTTGCTGCCCAGAGTAGATAACATGAGCCTTGTATCGCGAAACCATAATGTGGGAGTGTATGTCAGATTTTACACACGTCTGTACGGACCGTATGCTATTAGAGCACTGCTGGACCATTTTTCAAACTCATAGCGTTTCACCTGGCATATTTCGGAAGAACCTGTTATAAGTCAGTATTCTCAAGTTGTGGGGGAAGATTCATAATTCTAATAGTCTTCAGTTCATAGTTTGCATTGCTAACATCAACCTAGCTAACAGAAGCGGTGGCTAAACTGAACCTGACCCTTAGTTTGCAGTGAAATCTTATCACACAAAACCGAATTATAGCACTTGACAAAAACACGAAACTTTTCACTGTGAGTAAATTCTGCATTATCTCCTGAAATTCCAATTGTTTCATATCCCCAGTCGTGTATTTCTAAAGCAGTAGGCTGAAAACGACGAGTCTGCTTGTCAAACGAGAATTTTCCTGAGAGAATTGGATATGATCAACGAGCGAAAAGCGGGTGCACCGCCTCGACATCAAAAGCAATAATAAGCGGTACTTAAAAGCCTCGGCCTGACCACCTGTTGTCTGTACTTCCAAGGTCTTCAAAACAAAAACACAAACACTGCTAAGCTGCTACTGCACGTCCGTACCATTCGCCCACCGAAAGCGGAATGAACGGTGAACCGCGGCGGAGTGGCCAAGATAATTGAGGCTCTATCCTGCGATGCACGAGACCGTTCCCCGTCGGAAGTTCGAATCCCCCCTCGGGCAGGGATGTTTGTGTCATTTTTAGTATAAGGTAGTTCATTAGTATTTTGTACGTTTAGGGACTGTTGACCCTGCAGTTAAGACCCTTAAGCATCACAAACATTTGAACATTTTTTTAACAGAACGGTGAAGCCTGCTTTACTCCCAGCCAAACGCATCTAAAACCAACCCAAACAGGCTATGGGAAACTTGCGTTCCATCCCGTCTTACTGCTGTCTTTCGCTAGTTTGCAGTTCATTATTCACGCTTTCGTTGTCGCGTTACATTTAGGGCCCGGTAATTGATTACAAATTCTTTCTTACCCATGTATGAAAAGACTTTCCCTTACAATTTGATGTTTGTTTTAAAATTTAGTCAGTTCTAAAGACTGATTGTAGTAAAATTGCTAATTTTATCAGAATAAAACTATGTCCAATAAATAAACATTATGTGAACAATGTGGTTTTGAAGCACTTTATTTATTTTACATGTTTAATTGGTGCTTTTAATACAAAGTGGGTTGAACACAGTGTGGTAGAATCCGACCTGTGTGTAGTATATGTGTACGAACCCACTATAGTACAGGATGTTTTGTCGCAATGCGACAAGTGAGGCCGTATTACCAACACTACGTAGAAGATGAGGTCTCACAACAGGCTGTGCCACATCACACCGAGTAGGCCGCGATCGCTAGCTGATCGGCTGGCCACGACGGGACAGTGGACTGTGCCCCAACGGCCATCCAGTCAGCTGGCGATGGCGGCCTACTCGGTGTGACGCAGTAGGGACTGTTGTGGGGCCTCGTCTTCTAGGCAGTGTTGGTCGTTGTCAGCGGTGGCCCCGTTCACTTATGAAGCTTTATGAGCAATGCGCTGTGGAAGAAAACAAAGACAATGCGGCTCTCAGTTAAATGATCAATCATAAACAAGCACTTGTCACCTGGCAGCGGCATGTAAAGAAAGTGCTAACCATTGTATCCCCGTTTCGAAACCATTGTGAATTTATAGCTATTCATCTAATATTTTAGTTCCAGAAACAGCACTGCCAAGCGTCAAGTTACCACCTGCATCTATTATAACTGTCAAACTCCTGACAAGTGCTGTTGCACGTGTGCTCGAAGATTATTCAGTGGTTCTTGCTATTTTTGGAAGCAGTCCTACAAAAAAGGCAATTATGAAGTTCTTTCCATATATAATGAAAACTTTTAAGTTCATTTGAAACATTTCCAATTCCCAGTTGGTTAACTTAAGACTAGTTTAATTGATCAAGAATTTACTTGATAGCACATATTGTGTTGCATTGCTTTGTTGTAACTTTTGCCTAGCAATATTGTCTGTAAAATGATAAAATTGTACCATTATGCTAATTCAAAGTCTAACCGTTTGGTCGTCCTCAATTTTAGTATTATATCAAATAAACATAACATCCAAAATGAAACTTTCATAGGGATTGGAGAATATAATAGTCCTGTGGTTTCCACTTCCTCATGTGCCTGACCTAAACTGGGCCTGTATCAGTTCAAGCGACAGCTAGTACAACATCATATTGACGTCAGCAGTGTGCACGAACTGGAAAATTATTATTCATTACACTTGATTTTCTAATCACTTAAGTAAAATTGCATAATTATTTTGTGGATGTTGCAGATTATCTGGTTTCTGGTTTGCGATTATACGTTAGAGAGGAATTTTGCCTTATGCAAGACACCTTTTGTTTTCAACAGCTAAAAATGTTTTCTGCTCTAGTTGTGCCAGCTTCTGTGGGTTTATGACATTATTTCATGAAATTATTTTACATGTTAGAGTGTTTTGAATTGCATAGACATCTGGCTAATGTTTTTACATTTGAGAATTGGGCTGAATACTTTTAGGCCTAAATTTATTTACCTACCTACATGAAGTTATAAGCAGGGTTTACATGTTGCTTTTTATTAATAAATAACACCTTTTAAACTTTGTCATAGGCAACAGCAAAACGCTTCATTTCCAAAAGGAAGTAATTTATTGTTCTTTCGCCTGCATATTATGCTGATTTATTGGTGGCTCTTTAACGCTTCACTTTTGTTCTGTGTTGTTGATCTCTCTGATTCGTAACGTGTTATCCCGTTCTTTAATGTCATATCTTAAGGTTTTGCCCTTTTTGTTAGCAACTCGCAATCTTTATGTCGCCATTGGCTGTATTGAGATGTCTGTATCGTATTAATTTGTTTATGCAGCCTGTCTGTATTTTGGCACGTGATTTTAAATGGTTTTGACACTCCTGATGTGTGTGTGTGTGTGTGTGTGTGTGTGTGTGTGTGTGTGTGTGTGTGTGTGTGTGTGTGTCTGTGGATGTGGATGTGGATGTGGTTGCGTGATTTTGTTGTGTGGGAGGGTGCATATCTATGAATTAAATACGCAAGACATGACTGTAGTGACTTCTCATTCACTGTTCCACATTCTCAACTCAACTGTTTCTGTTTTCATGTAATCAGAACCTGGAAACTAAGTTATAGACGATACTAACAGACATGAAAAATACAATTTTGATTAAGTGTAATCTATATTCCCCTCCTAATTTTGTTTCTGTCATGGATGGTAACATATTAATTGTTCACAAAGTACAAAGCGCGGAATCAGAATACCTTTTAAAACCTATTAAAAACGTTTGAACCGATTTGTTCTATTTTACGGCAATTGCACGAGGAAACAAAGATTTGCAGAGTATCCCATGTAGATGTAGATGTAGATAGCAACTAAGCCGTAATGAAATTGAGATTTTAAGAGCACGTATTTTGTGATGGTCTCTGAGCGTAACAGTTTACAGACTTTCTTAAGTGAGATGACGCAACTCAATATTGCCTTCGCAGTCGTAGTTTGACACTGACAATGCATTCTTTCTTTCTCATTGGAAGGACCAAACTACTATGGTCATCGGCCCGCAGTAACAATGCTTGCGACTGATATCGTTGCCTGTAACTCCACCACACTTTATTTATTCTTGATTTATTTGCGACAGTGTTTGTAAACGCTCTGCAAAGCGTAGATTGCCATCTACAGACACTTTACAAAATACTTTAATATTATGATTTACTGAATTTTAAAACTGTTAGCATTTTCGCTGCTTTTACCGATCGACGGTAATTTTAACGTAAGAGAATGCTTATACCTAATATCATGTTTGCTTCTCTCGGCAGTCCTTATTGCACCGTTATTTTTCTACATAATTTATTGCTTTGTACCCAATATTATGTTCGCATCCATCGCAAGTGATCACAAAGGCTATTTCACAACGATATACAGCATTTCAATGCATATCAATAGTTTCGTTGACTGAATACTGGTACACTCTGGTTGCTAGCTTTTGGCGCATCTTTGACATCGCCTCACGCCAACCCACAGGGGCTATCGATTCCATCTGCGCGCCATCGCCATGGCAACCGGGAGCGTCGAGCAACGCTGCTGTGGACAGGAGAGCAGCGCAGATGAGGAAGTATCGCTATTGGAGACCGTTCCGACACACCTCCTCGCCTATCCTGTTTCCCTGGTTACGCCACGTACACGCACGGCAGTGCTGCCACCTTAGGAAACCAAGCAGGCAATTCACGCACGTTAAAATCCAACTAATGAGATTTCTGCGTCTTGTTTTCAAATGTTTCTTAAGCACATGGCACTTAACTGCGAGGTAATCAGTCCCTAAACTTACAAACTATTTATAACACATCCTCTACTTAAGACAACACACACATCCATTCCCGAGGGAGGATTCCAACCCACGATAGGGAATGGCCTCGCGCATCGGATCGGCGTCTTGAATGACTCCTACACCTGTATGACAATACACGAATTCACTATGTAAAGAGCTACGCCGTTTATTTAACTTAATAAAGTAACAGACTTTGTATTTTTTAATCCATGATGGTGTGTTGTCGATTCAGAATATCCACTCTAAAGATTTCTTAAAGTAATTTGATTTATCTACTAACAAATCGTCTTAGATATGTGTCTGCTTCGAGGAATCAATACTTGAAGAATTTTTAGGTAATCGCATCTTGCCGCTCTTAAATACTAAAAAACTAGACGTTATTTAATACTTGTACCAAAGCTGCATATTTGTTACTAGGTTGACTAGTTCCGGACTTTTTCCCATTTTTATAAACCATATATCACACACCAATGTAATGCATTGGCGGATATAACCAATGTCGGTAATCAAGGTAAAATTGTGTAGTTTACATGGTCATAATTCGTTCAAATTGGTACATGCGGCTTTAATTGGATAACTTGGTCGTATTTCAACGGATGTTGATTAAATAAACATTATTGTTAGGTCATATACAGGGTACAAACGGTATAAGCTGCCATTAAAATCCTGGTAGTATAACAAAAATGATTTAAAAATTTAATAACAACTTTGTCAATTTATGCTGTTCTGTTCAGTAAATTAATCATCCTCCTAAAGCGAATAGTTCCTCGTCAACGATAGCAAACTAAACCGCTGCCATTGCAAGTAGAAATTAATCCAGGTAGGACACAAAAATTTTTTTTCTTCCTAGCTGGATCCCATATGCTTCGCAATGTCATGGAAAGAAAAGAAGTGCATCTTTTGACGGGTATAACCACTAAATCGTATATAGAGTATATAGAATGGAGTATATGGAGTGAGCATTGCGTTCTGTGCATCTTCTCAATATTCAGCTGGAATTTCCACGTGATATTGAGACAAATTTACTCTATCCACACATTTACCTGCTATTAAGATTGGTTTGTACGGCATTGCCTGCAAAGAAGCCCCACCTCCTTTTCGCAGAACAACTGCATAACATGAAATAATATCGAAATAAATGTGTCACAGAAGCAGCAAGAAAGTTGAGGAAGCGTCGCTAAAAGGGGCATTTACACATAGCGTCTTAACCAAACAAAAAGCGACCAAGATAAAGTCAGCGATCAGTAGATTTTTCCCAATATCATGGGACATTTCCACCTTAATGTTGAGAACACAAAATCTGTTCTGCGCAGCTGAATGCTCACTCCAGAGATATTTCTGCTCTCTGAATGCCACAAGAGATAATATACACATGCGAACGACTGACTCATCAGAAACCTCTCTGCTTTCATAACTGTTCCGTACAATATAGTAATTAAAATTTGTTATTACTTTTGGTGCGGACTACATTAAGATAGAGAAAGACGTCTTCTTTTACAGAGACAATTGCACTTAGTTATAATGTGACTGCTGAATACATAGTTCTCCTACATAAGGTCGATTTGAACTTCGTGCTTTACGAAGTAATCACTGCAGGACGTGGTCGTTGTTTCGATAAAGGAAGCACTGCATAGAGAATAACTACATTGTCCCCAGTTCTATACTGTAACATACTAGTACTTCAGCACTCACTGTGAGAGATATCAGTTTAGTACTACACCATAGAATCAATACATGGCACTGTCATTGTTATTACTATTTCTCATCTCAATGACATAAGTGTTTTCAGAATTTTATGCCAAACAGACAATTACACAAAGCAGTCTTAACTTTATGAACACAACCTAACATTGAATTTACATCGTTCGAAAGTGCGGACTTTAATTAATTTCACTTTTTGTATGAAAAACATTATGAACATTCATCGTTTTCCACAATGACTTCTACTGACATTTGACATCTTCGTTATGACAACTGAGTTTATTGACAGAGGGATCCAACAAGGATTCTGTTTCTGCTGACCTAGGTCCGGAAGCCTAAAAACCATGATATACACAGATCGGCATGTAAGCTAATATAGCTTATTTACTAGTTCTGGGTTTTAGTCGTTAGTGATGGATATTGCTCTGAGTGCGTATCTCATGATGAATGTATCTGAGACACTAATTTAATCACAAAGTAAACGAAATAGGTAAATGATTACATAAACCCTTTACAATAAACGTCCTGTCAAAACTACAGCAAACGAATAAAAAAGAAAACAAAGTAACAAACACTGTTTAGTAATGTGAAAGAATTGTATCTGAGCGATTACCATATAAATCTCATTACTGACCCCATCATAGCCCACATTCAGTGCACCCATTACTATTAACATGGTTTCTGTTATGGGTAGACGTTGAAAATAGATAAAACCCTAAATTACTCAGCATAGTAATAAATAAGCAGTTTAGGTACAATTATCCATAAATATCTTTCCTTCAAGAAAGCAGTACGTTGCAATGGGTGGCGAATGTTCTAGGAAAACGGGAATGGTTGTCACCCTTGTGTTCAAGAGGAGCGTAACTCAACGTTAATTTATATTTATAAAATGTTGCTCATCAAGAAATGAATAATAAGTTGCCAAAATTTCTACTTTACAGCTGTTTCTAAATGTGGATAAATTTAAGAACATGACATTAAAATAGTGTATATATCTGATTATTATATTAGATGTGTGCATCTTGAGTATGCCGTATCCTATATTTGCAGTTAATACTAGACCGTAATGAGTGGAATGTCCACGTAAAATTAGTACTGAGAAAGGTGGTAAGAAACGTAGATTTGTTCGAAATATTTGGGGACACACATTTTGCTTGTAAAATCTCACACAATACACTGGTACCACCAGTTCTGTAGTACTGTTCGAGTCTTTATAGTCCTTATTAAGTAGGCATAATAGATACAGTAAAGATTCTGCTCTGCGCCGTGTAGTAGAAATACCCTGCGACGTTGAAGGAGAGTCCTTAAAAGGAAAGCAATGTTTTCGTGATGCATAGTTGGGATAAATAAGAAAATACAGGTTTAAATACATCTGTGCAATCTTATTGTGGCATATAATGTTCGAATAGATGTCATTAGTTTAGTTAAACAATAGTTGTCCTCATTACAAAGAGTAGTAGTTCATAATCTGAGACGATAAGAGATGATCAAGTAAGTGTTATACAGAAACAGTTCAACTGTCCACTACTGCTCGTAACACAACAGAAAATATCAAATAATTAATCAATGTCCAGAGACATATTTACTCTCCATATATACTAAAATTACTAAACTCAGGTAGAGGCATTCAGTTACAATTTGTGACACAGCTGGGATTCGAACGCAGCACTTGTTGCTTGCTAGGCGAGCACTATAACCACTAAGCCATCGCGATCTAATGGATACAGCATTTGCACAGACTGTCTTAAGGCATATGTCCCTCCACAATGTAAACTTCAGTTCTGCCACATTTTCTCTATATAAATACGAGGCTCTCCTTAACATTTATTACTGCGGTGCTGTTGCGCTATTAGGAAGCCTGGGCAACGTTGATAAGTATTTATACAGGGCGAATCACCTATCACGTGCACCGAAAATATTGCAGAAACGGAAAGTGAGACTGACGTGCGGTTTTCAGAGAACGGATTGGCAGTCTGGGGCTCGTATTTTAGCCAACAAACATAATATTCCGATAAATTTCGGGCTTGAGCCGTGAAAATATCACTTCCTCCACTAATATTTCGAACGCGTATCTTCCGGCCATCTTCAGAGTGAGTCCAAGACTAGCGACACTCACTATGATGATGGCCGGACGATACGCAGCCGAAATATTAGTGGAAGACGTGGAATTTGCACGGCTGCACGCCCGAAATTTATTTGATTACACCTTACGCCGCGAAAAGTTGAAAATGCACATATTGTAATATTAGTCAGAAAGTCTATTTTTTATGCAAACATACAGTTTTTTAAGTGGAACAATGTTTGTTTCTATAATACACTGGAAATTTTGAAGCCAGTTGTGTAGAAAGAATTTTATCACGTTTAGTTTGGCGGCTACGACCTGCAAAGTTTCGGGGGCGGAGGCTGCGTTAGCGTAGCTGACTGGCCGAGTGGCTAGCCCCTGGGGCACTGCCCACTGACTCATGACCACTAGCCAGTCAGCTACGCTGTCGTAGCCTCCACCCTCAAACTTTGAATGGTTCTAACTGCGAAACTAAAAGTGATAAAAATGTCATTCAAAATTATTTATACACAGATGGTGTCACAAATTACAGTGAATGATAAAAACAACTTTGCTCCTTTAAAAAAACTGTATGTTTGCATAAAAATACACTTTCTAGGTATATTTACTATCTGATTACTGGCTGGAAATACGAGTCCTTGACTACCAATCCATTTTGTGAAAACCGCACATCAATCGCACATTCCGTTTCAGAAATATTTGCGGTGCAAGTGTTAGGTGATTCACCCTGTATGGGGGAATATGTGGCATAATTGAATTTCGTGTTGTTGAGGGACACGTCCCTTAAGACATCCCGTGCAGCTGCCATATTCATTATATCATAGTAGCTTAGTGGTTATAGTGCTCGCATAGTAAGAAGGAGGTCCCGGGTTCGAATACTGAACGTGGCACAAACTTTAATTCCTCTCCTCCAGTTTAATGCCTTTGTTAACAGAAAGTGATTAAAGAGCCTTAGCTGTGCCCGATCCGATCGCAAACCATGACATGGTAAGAAGAATCCCTTTCATAATTGGTTACAGCTAAACAGTTACAGCTAAGGGTTGATTTTGGCTCAGACCCCACGAATAATGAACCAAGTTATCAAGGCACTGTGTAATCAAACTGCAGCACCATAACAGTGTCGGCTGTTTTTACATGTAATGGACTAGGTCTTCTTGTCCTACTAAAACGATCAATGACTGCAAAAGATCAGGTTCGTCTAATTGGAGACCATCTGTAGATATTCGTAGACTTCACTTTCCCAAACAACGATGGAATATATATTAATGACGATTGTCATGTGAGAGGATGCCGCGCGGTCTGAGGCGCCATGAAATGGATTGCGCGGCCGCTCCCGCCGATGATTCTAGTTCTCCTTCGGGAAATTATGTGTGTTTCCCTTTGCATAGGTTAATTTAAGTATTGTGTAGAGGTGGATGAGCTCAGCAGTATTGTCCCTCAGTGGAAAAATAACAACAAGACCGTGACTGGAGCGCCTTAGTCTCCTCGGCCACCGCGGCCGGCTCGTGAGGTATTCCATCCACCTTCGCCACACAGTAACACGTTGACAGCTGCGGTGACGTCAGAAGCGCGCCAGAGCCACCTGCTGTGGCCGCCGGCGCCCACACGACAGCGAACATGTTAATCACAAAAACGAATTAATATGGTACTATCAGACAGTTCTGAGCTATACTGAAAGTTTCGAGTATATAGCTTATTGGGAAGTTTGTTTAAAACCAACTGTAAAATTTGTACTAAACAAACCTACAAGAAACTGCCCTAATAAAGACGTGTAAGGTGTGAATGTTTATTCTTATATACATATATTTACAATTCATCATCATTTATTCAACTTTTAAAACCAGCCAGACTTAATATGTTGCTATGGATACGAAAGTTCATAGTATAGTAAGTAAATACATTCATTTTTAAAATACTTTAATTTTAAAATATACGTTTCTTTCACATCTCCTTGATACGTTTATTCTTCTCTAAACAAGTTGTCCTCGCTAGTCATAGTATTTGTATTAACCAAAAGTCAGGACCAATATATAGCGGCAACCGACAATGACTTATATAGTACTGAATAAAAAATTGAAATCAGATGTTTGAGTGAAAACATTCACAAATCGGCCGTCACGCTTAGAGATATAATTCAGTTCGTTATAATACACTGACAATGAAGCCTTGTCAACACTAATTCACGGAACCGCAAGAAATCATGCTTGGAATTACACTAATTTGTAAAAAACATTTTCATTCTCCTGTGTCTTTGAAAAATTTTGCTTTCTACCAAAAAAGACCTTTTAATAGAGATAAACAGTGTAACAAGATATTAATATTATGGTAAAAAAGTTATACCTAATTCAGTGACGTCAGTTGATCGTTATACTCGTATTTTCAGTCCAGAGTGCCAAAAAATCCACGATTAAAATAATTATATCAGTGTGTAAAGCATCCATCCTAAAAACCTGAAAATGTGCATTATATTTTTCCAAATTGTAGATATAGGTTTTCTACGTAGTGGTTAATAGTAAATGGAAGAGAACAATGTCCACACCATTCTAAACCCATTTTTTACATTCAATAACACATTCGCATTCAAGCAGTCCAGTATCCAAAGACACGTTAGTTGCAGTTTCAAACAACGATGTCGGTTTGTCAATATTATAACATGCCCCTTTCAAGCATATTGCAATATAAGCTTATAATTTAAACCAGATAAATTGATTATAATCACAAAGTGAATCTGCTAATGACTTAAATGACATGTATCTCTTCCGTAATATTCTAATCACATCATCAAAATCCGGCGTGTGCACGTTGAGGTATAATATAAGCAGTTTCGGGTGCATAGGGTATTGCCATGTGTGTTTTACACCATTGTACTTACTTTAAGCAAAGAGGTTTTGGCACGGTTGGTTGATAACATAATGACACACTGACGTCATTAGTTAGGTATAATTTCCCTCCTAGGTTTCTGATATCTCTTTACTTTCCATTATAACACAAATTACATTATAATGAAGAGAAGCAAAGTTTCGCATGGAATTGATAATTTTTGATAATTTATAATTGATAATTTTTTGTAATTAATGCCCGTTTGTTATTCTAATCGTTGTTTCATACCGTTCCGATGTTTGACCGAGCGGGATTGTGCATTTGTAACACACTGAACTCTCTTTCGAGGTCAATATTGCCTCCTGCCATTCTGATATAGGTTATTCGTGATTTCTGTAAATCACTCCAGACAAATGCTAGGATTATTTATTTCAAAGAGGTCGGTGCAAATTCTCTCCCATTAATGGCAAAAACTATTCATTTATGTGCACCGTCTATAATGAGCAGGATGTCGCTGGAACGTTAAGCCCTAATCTTCCCGTCTCTTTCTCCAGACGTTCTAGGTCAGAAGTGTTCTTTTTTTTTTATTAAAACCACACAAACACAGAGGGTGAAAAACTGCACATAATTAACATGAATAGTATGACTAGTTTCGTTCGCTTGTTTCATTCGACTGAAACAAAAGTTTGTATTAATAAAGAATCGACTTATCAATCGTAGGTTGTTAAAAAACGGCCCGTTGTTCCAAGACTAGTAATGACAGCATTAGGGCGGTACACGAGAGGACTTCCCGCTTCAGGTGACTGCTGTGTGGCGCACCTCCTCATCTGTGCTGCTGGCCTGATCACACTGCTCCCGGCAGTGCTGCCAACTGTTACCCGCCACAAAACCGATCGAGCATCCCGCCCGCCGTAAAACAACTCAGACTTTTTAGTAGGCAAAACCATTATCAGGTTTGTAATAAAAAGCGTTTTACACATTAACTTCAATGAATTAGAAGGATTGAAACGTATTCTCCGTTTGACTTTCGTGCATGTCTAATTTACAAGGAGATAACATGGGTATCGGATTTTAGAATTCTTTATATTTATGATTCGTGAAGATGAGAGACAAAATAACAATCAGCCAAAGCCATTCGAAGCAACTCTCTAAAATCCTTGAGAAAATTGACTTTGAAGTTTTGCAAGTAGACGTAAGTGTGAATATCTAAAAGCGTCGGAGCATGTGTCGCTGTAGCTCAGGTCGTAGCGTTCTTGCCTTGCAACACGAGGGTCGCTAGTTCGCATTCTGCCGAGACAGATTTTTTTTATCTTTCATGACGCCAACAGCATCATCGAAAATCCCATACTATCAGTAATAAATATAAAGCACTTGTTAAATAGATTTGCTACACTGTGCCCATCAGTTACTAACATATTATCTACTCCTAATGCTATCTGCTCCTGTTCCTTTCTGTTTCTACCAGTCTCCTTTTTCACTAAATCCCATATTGCTTTTATTATTTTGTTTGATTTTGCTATCTTTTTCCTCATAGTGCATTTGTTTAAACGTCTGAATTACTTTTTTCAATATTTTACAGCATTCCTTATATTTAGCTACGTCATCATCATTGGAACTACTCTTAGCTAATAGATAAATTTCACTTTTTGTCGTACATGAAATCCTTATTCCTTGTATAATCCGTGGTTTAATTATAGACTTCTGTTTAATTTGAGTTACTTTTAGAGGAAAACAGTTTTCAAACATTATACTGACATTATTAATAAATATGTTATACTTTTCATTCATGCAATGAGCACTATAAACATCTTTCCAGTGCCTTTTTATCGAGCAGTTTCCTAAAATTCTCAATTTTTGGTTGATTGACTACTCTCATGTATGTACCGTTAGCAGTCTTCATAATCTACTTGGAATCTGTACCTAAAGAAGTAGCTGCATATCATAATCTGACTGGCCATTAATTACTGCTTTTATGATACGATATTGTTCCCTTGATTTGTCTATAAAACATTATCAATGGCATCCCAGATGATTTAGTTATCATAGTTGGAAAGTTCACAGTATAAGTTAGATTGGAAGATAATATTACTGAATGCAATAATTGTTTACTGGATGACAAAATGAGAAAATCTGTATTAAAGTCACAAGCACCAAGAGTTATTTGTTTCTTCCTATTTAATACTCCAATAGAACTTCTAGATCATTTAGGAATGGATTATAAGTTCCAGCAGATACTCGGTAAATAGTTTCTATTGTATAGCATCTGTTATCGAACTCTACTTCTGTTGCACAAGCTTCTAAATGCTGCTCTAGACAGAATTTTTTTATATCAATGTTCTTGAATTCATAGCAGTTTTTAATAAATGTGGCAACTCCCTCCATATGTACTCTGCTGAAACATGAAAGTAAATGAAATCCTGGAATATTTAACATATCTATACCAGTGGTCATATGATGTTCAGAGAGGCTAATTATGTCTATAGGGTTAGAGGAATCTATTTCATCAATACAAATGAGTAGTTCATCAAGTTTATTTCTGAGTCTGATGTATTGAAGATAACTGATATTGAATACTAATGGTTGAACAAAGATTTACTGGCAGATTCTGAGTACTTTCAGTTAAACACTGTTTGCTAAAATCTCCTGTTTATCTGTTTTCTGAAACTGAGGGTGTTTAGCAAGCTCTCTCAAAACTGGTTTTCTTCCTCTCTCCCTATCCCAATAAAGGCATGTCTCTGACACCTGTAACCACTGGTATTTTACCAGTGACAGTGCCCCCCCTCCCCCGTAAGTTATTTGCACAGAACCCAGACAGTTTTCCCTTCCCTTTCCTGTTGGGGTGTAGCCGTCATGCCTAGTGTAGTCCCACCTGCAGATAGCAGGTCCTTCAAGTGCTGAGACCATATATGAAAGAAGTATTGTTGTTCATCATAAATGAAGTGTCGATGGTGGCTAACGTTATACTGAAGTATATAAATTTATTATTGCCTGAGTTATACGATACCGGCAATGATCAAAATGAGTGATTTGGAAACCTGAACTGTTTATCTGTGATGAACGTACCACATACATGGGACAACTCAAAGACTTGGACGTTTTGGAAATGCTAAACATAGTGAGATTCGTTTTGACTACACAAAAAGACCGTGATTCACTCTTGACTACATTAATACCCCTGAATTCGAGTTCAAGTGAAATAAAAATACTAGAAATTTCTTAGAACCTCTCAAAACATCCTGACGACACAGTTTCTATATCACCCAAAAGGAACAAGTGGCAGAAATTAAACAATTCAGCGCTTAAATTTTTTCCTTGTCTAGAACTAAAACTTACAGCCGTAGATAGCATAGATCGCACAAGTATCTCTCAAAAAGAGCTCAAGAATATGTAAAAAATTATGAAACCGAAGCCTCCATGTCAGCTGGTGTATAAGACAATATAGTTATTAAAATAGGGGAAAAAGTTATGTTAACCCTTTCATTCCCAATGTTGTTCCTGGACAACAACGTATTTAAATTTGATTTATTCCGTATTTTTGTGAATCATTCCTTAAGGTTGCATTTTTCTTTATGAACAACATGCTTCTAGTACGACATTTTGTCGGTTGGTACTGCGTGTAGCCACTTCTGAGGCATTAATCCGTCCATCTTGGTGGTTGTGTTGTGTTGCCGTCTCTACGTGGCTGAGTGTGGTTCCTATTATTTTATTCCGGCAGTGAATTGTCTTGTCTTTGCTGCTGTGGCGAAGATGACGCTAGCATTATTGATCTCTCACTGTTAACTATCAACAAAATGACGTGCAAGTAATAAAGTACCTCGATACAAACGTCTTTGTTGTGCATGACATACACGACATAAAAAATCAATAGTTCGACCAAAAAATTTAAAACATATATTTTGGTGTTTATTGCACTGTGTTAATACATAAAATACTGAATTTTAATTTTTCCAAAGCTGATTTGATGATGTGGGATTGAAAGAGTTAAGACGAAATACTGAAGTGCTGCTTGGTTTAGTCAAGGGTTCTATTGGGATCGTATACAGAGTAAAGGTTCATACATGAAATACAAAAAGAAAAAAAAAAATACATACTGCGTTTAATAATAAATATCTTTACAAGCTACGCCTAGCCAAAAATAAATTTGATATTATTAAAAAAGGTTATGTTCATCGCAAACAGTTTCCAAAAGGACAGCCTATGCTCTACCATACCCAAAAATATGAACAATGCACCGGCTGACATTGATTCTTCATAGTTGTTATTAGGACAAGCGAAAATGGCGATCTCCAGAGGTCCAAGTCTGGACAGACTACATCTTATTAACGTTGCCTACAGTAATATCAAAGCTCAAGAGTCGGCAATCGCAGAATATAATCAACTTAGAAGCACTACTTGCCCGTACTTGTCAAAATTTGTTGCATCAAAGCCGCTAAGAAAAATAAAAAATAGGGATAATAAGTCGGCTTTAAGAAAATGCGTAGCAACAAATGTTACCAGAGAAGAAAAGGAGGAAGATTACCAACCAAAAAGAAATGACATCTCAAAGCTCTTCGAGAATAAATTACAAATGCAGTATGATACTTACAATGTGGCCATTACATTAACGAAAGAGAATGCCAACATTGGAACTGATTATAGTTATCGAGGAAAGAGTTACGATACAAGCCAGAAAAAGCATTTAAAATGAATAAAATGAAAGTGACCCACATAAATGAAGAGAGGGAAAGGTAATAACAAAGGATTCTGTGTCAAACATTCTTCAAATCACTACCTTCAATGGAGATAATATCAGAGCGTGTAACATTTCGTGTTCTGGACTGCAAATTTCAGATGCTGGAAATGGAAGGCCTTTAGGCATATACTGACAAGGATGTTTTGAAAAATCACCAGCTAATGTATCACTATTTATATATTGCAGGGGATACCACGGGGACGTGAATTACGGGCCTTGCTCTCTTCAAATCATTTGATGTGGAGCCATGAAAATTATTAGTTAGAAAATCAAATAAAACCCATGGTTGATGCTCGTACTGATGTTACACATAGAACTTACAATGAATAATGCTGTGAATAGCTTTATGGAAATCACCAAGACGGATGCAGTGTATATTTGCAAACTAGAAAGCATCTTTTACAGAAACGTGACCTGCCTTGGATGAGAAAGACATTAAAAATTGTGGTACTTCTCTGGAGCCCTTTCCAAAATATCTTGCAGGAAATTCTATTATCAACTCAAGTGGTACACTACGTCGCACTTGAACACAAATGAAGTACGGTATATAAGGATTCAATGTTGAGGTGGAGGTCCTGTATTAGGGCTATAAACCCTCCTGATATGTAAGTTATTGATTTGTATATAACATATATATGGGGACTGAAGTAAGAAACTAACACAACGTTCACTATAGAGCAATTTCACTAAATAATAATGCCAAAATAAGCTTATTGTCCAAAAGCACTTACAGCTGGAGTCCACAATGATGAAAATTACAGATATTCCTCATTTATTTAAGTAGTTATTTTTAACGATCTCAGACTCCCTGTTTTTCTCAAGAAATAAATTATTTTTACTGCCATTTCCATGCCATTATATGTACCTATTATCATTGTGGTACACTACAAACAAAGCTCGTGCTTATGGACCAAAATAATTAATTTTGAATTACTAGCCGCTGTGGAGTGGCTATGTGTTCCAAGGCGCCTAGCTGCGGAGCACGCTACTGCTCGCCATCGGAGGTTCGAGTCCTCCCTTGGGCATGGGTGTATTTGTTGTTGTTAGCATAAGTTAGTTGAAGTAGTTTGTAAGCCTGGGAACTGATGACCAAAGTAGGATAAGTCTCTCAAATTTACAAACATTTTTGAATTACTAACTTTTGTATGAAATAAACTGATTATTCAATAAATACCAAGTTCAAATGTTCAAACGTTTGTAAATCTATGGGACTTAAGTGCTTCGTTATTAGTCCCTAGGCTTACAAGCTACTTATACTAAGTTAAACTAACCTAAGGAAACACACACCCATACCCAAGGGAGGACTCGAACCTCCAAGTGGAACGGCTGCTCGCACAACACGCCGCCTCGGCCCAATAGCAAGTAAAATAAAAACAACTACCTTCAGTTTTTAAAGTGAATTGAGAAGTACAAGTTGCATATCCAGAATGTTAAAAAGAAATCTACTTTACTCTACAACAAGGAATTCGGGCGGTAACACGAACACGCTTGGTCCAATCTATTCCCCACCAAACGCAAGCCATTGGGCAGGCAGAAATTAGATGTCCGAATACAGTCTCTACTATTCAAGACAGTCGGCATATAGTAGACCAGTGTCTGGCGTAGGTCGTTAGCAATAAACATTGCAGGTCCTAATCGTATCACTCTACATTTCTAGGCGCAAAAGACTGGCGTCCACATAGGTGCAAATACCTTATATAGCTCACTGCGGCTAATCAGCAGTCGAAGTAAGGATTCTGGATGGCTGTTGAGCACCATCTGTAAAATGTAGTGCCATTATCAGTCCCACTGACAGTGAGGTCGACTGTTCCCTGTCGGTAGATGTTTGCTATGAATAGTCGACCTCTGGCAATTCAGTGCGTGCGTCTTAGCCCCTGCTCTCCCGCAGCCTGCGTGGCAAGAAAGTCAGCTCGGTAGTCTGCTCGTTAGGGGTCCTCTCTCCCCATATGACAGGTGAGAGGCTTTGTTAGTAGTCAACTTTTCTTAAAGATATGGTTACCGTGGATATATTGAATCTAGCATTCAACAAAATGCAGATCACGTATTAAATAATGCCCATTCAGTCCTCCGTTTCGTTAAGGTAAATTAATAGTGTACAACTTTCTATTGCGAATGCTGTTCTGCGTCACAAGTGTGATGTATATTTTAATGAGACGGCTTCCGCTTTGTTATATTCGGAGTCTGTGCTCTAGGGTGGCAGCACAGACGCGCGCGGCGCAGCCAGGGGAACAGCCAGCCGAGGAGGTGATGTGGATGAGCGAGACCTCCTCATCTGCGCTGCCCTCCCCAGCTTCACCCCTGTAGCAGCAGTCACAGGCACACGTCCGGCAGTTTGTAACCTGAACCCTACGTTATTTGAAATAACATCACTTTCGACGTCCCATACCAATTACGGCCTCTAGAAAATTGACGTCTCGGGCATTACATTTTTCTATAAATTACTAAAGTTTTATTTATTTTTTATTTGATTTGACCCAGTCATGAGCGTTACTTAGTAATCTCGTTGTTATAAATTATTAATTTTATCGACAATGAAATCTTAACATTTTGTACATACTTAATTTGACAGTATTAATTATGCATTTACAGAACTATTTATACTGATATAACTTCTTAGTTTGAGAATTTACTCACTTAATTTGTCGATAATAGCGACGTGTAGTGTAGGAAGAGCCAGAGATGTCAGTCGCAAGCATTGTAAGTGACAAACGATGACTAATAAGAACGCACTGAGCTCCGTCATATGTAACTTTCATCACATTTAATAATGTTCATAATTTGTTATCCTCTGACACCATTCAAAAATACGCAAAGTGGAATTTTGTGGGCAAAATTGCATCCAGTTTCACCATTCAAGAAAGAGGTACTTAAAAAAAATTGGTGATTATTTAACATATATTATATCGTTATGTAAATATATTATTCCTATAAATAAATAGTTTAAACGTGCAAAATCAATTTTTCTCCTTCCAGAAAACAGCTTAATTAGCTTTGATAGTGGTTATGAAAACTGGAAATACTAATCCTCCCAAGGAAACGTAACTTATGATTACTACAGTATCACTACCAAATGGTCTAAGTATAGAAAAAGAGCCTCTACCATGTCATTAAGATTAAGAATCACTGTGGTATGTAGATTTGCATATAGGGCTGACCTTCCAAGTGTGATAAAGTGAAACATTGTATTTCTAGTTGACAGTAATCCCTATTAGTGTATATTCTTTTCAGTTAACATCCTTCTGAAATCCTGCATGAGGACTCATATACGAATTATGTCATCGACTTCTGGAACAAATGCCGTGTTGGTAATTTTCTTCCCTTTGCTACATATATCTGCATTAACACATCGTTTGCCCATGTGTGTTCTCCCGGACAACACTGACGATGGTGTGAGGATCAGTCCTAAAATGTTTATCCACGTTTATGTACAATGCGAAATGATTTCATACATTTTTGCATTTGTTTTGTAAATCGCTTCAAGATTCAGCGTTCCCATTTTGTCCACAATAACTGAGTGTTAACACGTATTATCCAATGCATAAACAAAGTTAGACGACGCATACGATTTTCTGGAATTTATCTATGTACGAATGTTGTAACAACTAATCGTTTTGATCGCGGCACCCATTTCCATTTGGAAGGGAAGCCATGACAAACCAACAAAACCTTACAATTTATTGATTTGTTTCCTGAAAAGAAAGATTTGAAGATCTCTGTTAATTCAAAACGTTGACCATTTGCAATAATATTTATGGTAGTCGAGATAAATTAACTGTGCGAAATTGTATTCCTTCCAATTATAAATTTGCAAGGACAGTTTAAGAATGTGTGAAAAGCATTTTCAGACAATCAGAAATACATAAAGCCGTGCAATAATCATGCTACAAGATGTTTGCAACACAATCCAAGTCCTAAAGAGATTTCTGTACTTGGTAAATGGGAGTGTCAGTGATAAAACGTGCATAAATCTCTGAGCGGCGTATGTCCATGTTCCTTCAAGTGGTAAAAAACGCTAAGTTCCCACATACAGTTTAATCTAATAACTACTCTAGAGAGAGTAATTCAAAATACTTAATCTAGTGTCAGAAATCGGTGACTGTTCCTGTTACGAATGCTATAGAGTCTACATGTAATGAGAAATACTCTGTGGATTAGCAAAATATGTTAAAATGTTTGAAAATCTATCGGACTCAACTGCTGGGTTATTAGTCTGTAGCTTACAAACTACTTAAACTAAGGTAAACTAACCAAAGGACAACACATACACCCCTGCCCGCGGCAAGACTCGAACCCCCGACGGAGAACGGCCGCGCGCACCTCACCACGGCACCCGATTGCGCACGGCTATTCCTCCTTGGCTGTGTATTGTCAGAATAGGCTACTTAACATTAACAAGATTTATGTATACTGAGAAATGCTGATAGCTGTCTCTATTGTCAGGACAAAATTGACATTATTCCTAATAGGTTTTATTATAAAAATTAATCTAAATTCGATGGAACAAATAAAAGTTAAATTTCATTGCTGGTAGTCATAAAAGACTTTATGATTAGTTTGGTTCCGACTTACTGAAAAATGGGAATTGAGAAATGTTATATATGTGAAAGCAACTGTAGTGATACTAATGCTGATAAAATGTAACCTTTTACAGACTGTGCGAAATACTACAAACTAAATACTCAACAATGCTTCTACCACATCATAAAAAGTTATGTATGACGGTGTGCACATATCCTAAACCGGTGGATTGATTTCCACCAAACAGCCACGTTGGAGTGGTCGAGAACTCTAAGGCGCCTTTCTGTGGCGCGCGCGGTTCCTCGCCGTCGGAGCCTTGAATCCTCCCTCGGGCATGGGTGTCTATGTTGTTCCTAGCGTAAGTTTGTGTAAGTAGTTTGGAAGCCTAGGGACTGATAACCGCAGCATTTAAGTCCATTAGATTTACAAGCAATTGATAATCTGAATTTTCCACCACACTTTGTCAGACGACAATAGCTGTGAGGATAGTCTAGGAGACATGACGTGATAAACAATGATACCTGCCGCATCGAGGCTCTATTAATATTCTATTTGAGGACGAGAGAAGTCAAGCACTTGCAACGTACAGTACACATTATTCAAAGCATTTATGAAAAATGTTCTAGCTGAAAACTCTAACGAACTCTACAAAAGTATCCTCATAAGAGCGGCAACCAACATTAATTTTTTCCATGCTTCACGGCAAAGTTTATTGTCTGGCCACTGCTACATCCTTTTAAAGTTCTTTGTGAAGCAAGCATGTGAAATATGAGTGGCAGACAGTTTAATCGTGGTGAGAGATTTCTTTATATAATTAATGTAATTAAACATTGTTCGGTACTACTGAATCTCACATCTTAATCCTCTGAAAAAATGTGGCGTATGACATTCATTTATTATGAAAGTGCTTCCTAACTCACACTCATTTTCTGGAGGGTGTCTTTTACGAATATACAAAATAGTTCTGTAGAACAAAAGAAGTGGAATTTTCACACGCCAAGTATATCTTGAAATTTTGCGTGACAGCGATGAAACTGTTACGTAACAACAGATTGTACAAGTATCGTCAATGGGGCACTTCTCATCAATACTTCTACCTTTGAAGTTTTTGCGTAAGTGCTCAAGTTACGGTACGGTATCCCCCCCTCTGTAAATTACTCAACATCAGCATATTGAAGCTTTTACAAACGTGTTACGTATGCCTTCACCCTCTCCCTGTGCATCTTTCCATCCAGATCCTCTAGACAAGTTATGAAAATTCAAATGTTCAAATGTTTGTATAGCTTATGGGACTTAACTACGGCGACATCAGTCCCTAAACTTACAAACTACTTATGAACTACTTACGAACTAGGACTGCACAAATATCCATGCCAAGGGGGGATTCGAACCCCCGACCGTAGTGGCCGTGCAGACCGTGACTGGAGCGCCTCAGTCCCCTCGGCCACCGCGGCCGGCAAACAAGTTGTGACTTGGGCGACAAGCTAAAGTGATTTACATAAATATGATTTTTTTTTTACAATTAACGCAAAACTAGGCATGTATCTTAAAACACGAAGAACTTCAATAACATACTGTTTAATTAACAGACGGTGCTCTGAGCGACTTCTCAAAATGCAATGTGCAGAATAAATGTTTTATACTTGAAGTGTGCGTGTATTTGTAACACACTGACTGTTGGTGACGTATTGCATACTTGAGCACTAGTTCTCGGTTGTTTGCATCTTGTGATTCCAAGCACGCGCGGTATGATCGATCGATGGTGGCCATGGCAGTGACGTCATGTTGATGGACGCGCCTGGGAACAGGGCAGCAGCCGCAGGCAGGAGGTAGCTGCGCAGCCGTAGCCACCGCGTGCGGAGCTCTCACTAGTTATGCTCCTCTGCTGATGGCGCTGCCATACACATCACCGAAGTCTGAACTTAACTTTTCTATCAACTGGTAAACTACCTTTCATGCGTCACTACTCTTAATTTTTAATGCCTTAAATAAGTAGCGTAGAAGAGATATTGATGGATCAAATACGCAGTAACTCATACGGAACGTAGTAGAACTGTCTTTCGACAACAAAAGCGTTCTACGTTAATAAAAAAACGTAACAATACGCATCTCATACTCATCTTGGCAAACCATGAAGTAATTTGAAATAAGTCTAAATCATAGGAAAAGTAACATAGTCCATCAATGCAGCACCCTCCTATCAACAGACTGTGGTGTTGTCTTGAATGGTTGCTACAGTTATTAACACAAATGCATTTATTTCAGAACAATATATAAACATATTGTTGTAAACAAAAACGGGCTGTATATTAATGACTGTATTTTTGTATGCCTTCTGTACTGAAACATAATTTACAGTACATTATCAGACTTCTTTTGTCACAATGAACAATAAGGCTCATTTAAATAGAAATTACTGAAGAAATTAATGAATGTTCGAAATGGGTCAAATACATCGACCCTTTCTGATGGAAACATAAGTAAAAAAAATAAATAAAAAAAAAACAAATAAAAAATAAAAAAAAACACTTTTTTCTCGTCGATGGTATTTGCATTGACCAACTTAGGACAACAAATACACTTAATCATATCTTCTGCTCTGTCTACAAAGTTGACCACATCTCATTAGTTTTGCGTCTTTACGTGTCTTCACAGATTTCTTCAAATCTTAGATGTAATCGCACACTCAGTGTCCTCTTCTGTAGATACTCTCTTCTTCTTCTTCTCTCTCTCTCTCTCTCTCTCCCTCTTTTTTTTCTTCTTTTAAGTGGTACCCCGCACTAGATAGTGACCATCGCAGACATTGTACTGTCAGCTCTTCTTCTGTTAATGTTCAATCGTGTAATTCACCGAAATTATGTGATCTTATCTGCGCATGTGTGTAGGATTACCCATTAATACGGGGCTATGGGGAGTCACTTTGTGGTTGATAAACGAAGGGTAGCGGTTTTAAGGACAGAGCGGGAATATCCAAAGTAAGTGCCAAGGAAAGAAAAATTAAATATACTTCTAAATTAGTCTGAACGATTAGTGAGAGGAGTAGCGGTTTTCTGTCTGTGACCGATTATACAGTGATAGTGCTATGTTAGTAGCGGCTATAGTGCAAATATCGGTACTGGTAGGTTGTAAGAAACGGGAAAACGACTTTACCCAAACAAGATACAAGGGTGTACCTTCATGCAAAATTCTTATTTTCTCTCGTTTCGGCCTGCTATGGACCACGAATATTTTTATCTCATTCCTTATTGTGTTTTCATCGTTCGCTGGTAGATTTTTATTTTGGCAGAGTGTGCTTCTTTTCTCTCTTCTGATCATTTGCAAGCAGGTCGTGGCACTGTGGTAGTAAGAAGAATTAGGTTTTAAGTAATTCTGAACTTTTCTCTGAAAACTTGTCGATCCTGAATGTCCTCAAATGAAATTTTAGCTTCCTGTACATAATTTTTTACTAGTGTTGCCCATTTGGAATTTGATTTTATATATATATATATTGATGAGTGTATATGATGAGTAAGTCTTTTGGGGGGTACATTCTCTCCAGATGACCAAAAGATATCATTCTCCGCTTCCTTATGCTGGTAATAATGTCTTCAGTATGTTCGTATAATTCATAGCTGTGTCTTCGGCGGAATTCTCAATTTTCTTTGATAGGGCCAAGTATTTTCCTCTAAATTTTCCGGTCTTTTATTTCAAATTTTCGTAGTGGACCTTTCTTCGTCATGTTTAAACATTCTGGTGCATTCAAAGCTAACGATCTAAGAACAGTGTTGCAATGACAAAGTTTTACGTCTAAAGACAGGTTTTTCCTTTTGTATAAGTCATTGCACAGATTAAAAGCACCTTCTACATTAATACGCCTACTTTCCACAGCTACATTTTCTGACCGTCAGCTGTAATTATTTCTGCAAAGTATTTAAATTTTTTCGATTGCTTGATTTTCTCTTATCTTTCAAGGTAAGGAGATGCGTGTTTGATGTCTGTGATGAATTCAATTTTGTTAAACGTTATTTTAGACTAGCTTTAGTGGAGGCAATTGATGTAGGCTGGACACCTGAACCTTAGATTCGTCACTATCATTGGCAATCAACAGCAAAAGCCAAGCAGTTTACATTTAGGCCTTTCTTTTGTATCCATTTTCAAACTCATAAATTGGCGGTGCGGATGTTTACCATTCTCTTTTGCAGGGCACAGTTGAAAAGCAATGGATAGAGCAGGTCACCTTGTCTCACTCCTGTACGAACTTCAAATAGTTCCGGTAGTTCGTCTCTAAACTTGACTGTTAGATATTGCACATAGTGTAATTAAATGCGGCGCTTATCCGATTGTTTCGCTATCCACACCAAATTCGGTATTGGAATTTTTATTGTTTCTCTATCAAGTTATACGCTTTTTGAAAGTCGACACTCTTCGCAACAAATTTTTTTGATCTTGATTTGGCATATGATACTACAGATTTCAGTTTATGGATCTGCTATCCACAGGCAGCAGCAGAGCGGCCGATCGCATTGAGGCACTATGCTACGATGCACGAGATCATTCCCCGTCGGTGGTTCGAAACCACCTCCAGCATGGATGTTTGTGTTCTCTTTAGTATAAGGTAATTCATAAGTAGCAGGTAAGTATAGGGACTGATGACCAAGCAGTTAAGTCCCAAAAGGTATACAAACATTTCAACATTTGCTATTCACAGGATCTTGATGTCCTGCATCCGGCTTGATATTCGTCCATTTGTAGATCTATGACTGATTCAGCTCTCTTTAACAACAGTCTGGAAAAGATCATGTACGTCGTTGGTAGCAAAGAGACTTCTCCGTAAGTATTCAGATCACTCTTGTCGCCTTTTTTTATGACGTGGGTGAATAATAGCTACGGTCCAATCTGAAGGTTGAGTCTCTGTTTTCCAAATATTCACAATTATATAATGGAAATGTTTTATTGTATCATTATCTACATATTTCCACATTGTACCCAAGATGCGAGCTTCACCTCCTGGTTTGTTATTTTTCATGTATTGTATAGTTTCCATGATTTCATGAAATATTGGAGGGGCAACATCTGGAGGAGGAACACTAGGACAGAAGTCAATCATTTCATTAAGATTTTCAGCATTCAGTATTGACGAAAAGTAATTTCTAAAAGCTGCAGCACATTATTTGTTATTCAGATTCAGTTTTCCATCGAACCGTCTTATATGTAACCAGTTTATTTTCATTAGGGCGATGCCGATCTAAAGTGGAATGAAAAAGTACAGGTAGAGGTCCCTTAAATAAGAATGCATACGGTGCTCGAATTAAGGGGGGGATGGTGTGGGTATTTGCTATCATTAAATATACTCCCAGGCTCGTGAAGAAGAATTGTTTCCTTGCCAGGAAAGTAGGTAGTAATTTTTCATTGTACTGCTAGTATTATTCTTAGATGGGCGACGGAAAGGGTCCGCGGTGGAGTGGTCGAGCGCTGTAAGGCACCTTGCAGCGGAGCGCGCGGTTGAACGCGGTCGAAGGTTCGAGTCCTCCCTCGGGCGTGGGTGCGTGTGTTGTCCTTAGCATAAGTTAGTTTAAGTAGTTTGTAACCCTAGGGATTAATAACCGCAGAAGTTAAGTCCCTTAGATTTACATACATTTATTTGACAGAAAGTGTGTGCCGAGCGCTGTGGGTAAGTCTTTTGTCGTCAAGTATTGCGAGCTCTTTCAGTGAGAGGTAGCGACCCAGGACAAAATTGACAACTGTTGGAAGAGCAGTTAACTAACCACAGGCCCCTCCTAACGCATGACACCTCTGTCGGCCGGTACCGCTAGGTGTTCCGAGGCGTGGTGAACCTGAGTTTAGACAGTACTGAGGGAAACGCACAACACTGTCGCTTTAGAGTGTAGACGGTACGAGTAGTACCTGCGAATATGCTAAGTTCTCATAGGGCTAAGATCTAGAAAACTAAACAAATGTTAACAGGTTCATTAGCAGCGTTTATGGTTAAAATTTAGCTGTTCTACGTCACTACTGCCACAGATACTTCACACCATAACATGAAATGTGTATGTAAACTTGGTGATTCTGTTATATATTAAAATAATCTACGAAATTTAAGTCAGTCGGCCAGACCTAACTACCCGCCCGATTCTTCATTTCTGTTTCAAACGAAAGGTATTCATTCGCAGATTTGTCATCAAGTATCAGAATTAATGTTTCTCCATCCTTTGTTTTTTTTCTATATCTTCGGCTCTGATTAAGGTACGAAGTTCTTTTTGACATAAGAACACTCAGAGAATCAATAACTTTCATTTGCGCTTTTATGCACTTGCATTGATTGATTCTGAAGAAAGCTATGCCGCTGCGGAGTGACCGAGCGCATTGAGGCGCTATGCTCCGATGCACGAGGCGGTTCTCCATCGGGGGTTCGAATCCCCCCTCGGGTATGGATGTTTATGATGTCTTTAATATAAGTTAGTTTACACGTAGTTTGTAAGTTTAGGGACTAATGTCCCCACAGTTATGTCCCACATGCTGAAAAAAACATTTGAACATTTTGAAGAAAACTGTGCGTCAACATTCAGCTTAAATCCATTTTTCCCAACTTTTTTGTGATTCCAGTAACGGTGCGAAGTATTCGCATGAGTCGCCTAGTTGTTAGAGCTAGTGGATCGCTACTTCCTCATTGTCCCTATGTATAGAACTCTGTGGTAGTAATACTACTATTAGCACTGTGTTTTATGAGAATAATACGCCAGTAATGCTAGTTCAAATGTTCAAATGTTTGTAAAGCTTATGGGACTTAACTAAGGGGTCATCAGTCCCTAAACTTACAAACTACTTATGAACTACTTACGAACTAGAACGGCACAAATATCCATGCCCGAGGGGGGAGTCGAACTCCCGACCGTAGTGGCCGTGCAGACCGTGACTGAAGCGCCTCAGTCCCCTCGGCCACCGCGGCCGGCAATGCTAGTACTACTGTTATTACTGTATGTCTAAAGAACATTGATACTCATTACATCGTGAAACATGACATGCACATCGAATTTAAACTAAAGTAAGGCATACGTATTTTGTAACAAACGTCGCTCCCTGTGCGTGAACCACGACAGGGAGACAGTGTGCGCATATGGGAGTTTCTGTCGTTCCAGGAGATGTGCACGAATAGCGTAATGCTTAACTTGACCGCTCGCGAAAAGTGGGAGATCTTTGTGGAATACCGGTCTTTCACACCCACCCATACCCGGGGGAGGGCTCGAACCTCTGACGGCGGGCAGCCGCGCGCTCCGCAGCGAGGCGCCTTAGACCGTTCGGCCACTCCACCGCGACGCCTAATAAATCGAAAACTAGTTTGAAGGGAATAAAAGAAAATTGTAGCACAAAATCAGTTTATTGTGTTAACCCGAAGTATGGAACTGTTCTACCAAGACGTCACTGACGAATCCATAAAAAAAATTAAATGGAAAGATAAAAGAATAAGGGAAGAGTGGAGACAACACCTTAAAAGGAGAGATTGGGAAAGAATTCAAGTTGTAGTAAACGAGAACAATACCGGCAGAAATAATGTTGTGAGTGGGATAGTGAGTCGTGTAGGGATACTTCAGTGGTAGAGCGCTTGCTCGCAAAAGGCAAATATCCCAGGTTCGTGTCCCGGTTCCGGAATAGAATTTTAATTTGCCAGGACGTTTAATTCTCTAAGCTCTTTGGGAGTCAGCTTTATATCCAAATCTACTGACTACGTTGTTCTTAATCTGAATGAAATGGTACAGACTGTTTTCCTGAACTTTGTCCCTTTGGTACTGATACAGTAGTAATCATCAGTATGTTTCCTTGGGAGGATTATTATTTCCAATTCAAAGACATGTCACTAACTTCTTTGTAACCTTTCATAAGCACAATCAAAATTAATTAAGCTGTTTTCTGGTAGGAGAAAATCGCTTTTGAGTGTTATAATCTATTTGTTTATAGGAATAGCAGTAATTATGTATTCATATACCAATATAATAACTATTAAATACCCGCAAATCTTATGTGTATTATAAGTACCTCATTTTTAATGCTAAATAAGATGAACGAGTGCACCAGATACTTCACTTTGCACCCTAAGTTTAAATAATGCATATTATGGAATGGTGCCTAAGATTAATAATTATGGACCTTATTGACTGTGATAAAAAGTTACGTGTTACGCAGGTAAATGCCTTATTACTAGTCGTCGTTTCGCACTTGCAGTGCTTGCAAGCCTTATATGCAGATCTACTTACCACAATGTTTCATTATATTCATGACATTGTACAGACTGTTTTCCTGTACTTTGTGCCTTTGGTATTCATAGAGTAGTAATCATCAATATGTTACCTTGAGAGGATTATTACTCCCTACTCAAAGACATGTCACTAACTGCTTTGTAAGTTTTCACAACCACAATCAAATCTAATTAAGCTGTTTTCTGTTGGATGTTATAAATTATTTATTTACAGGAATAGCAGTAGCAATATATTTTTATAACGATATAATAATTATTAAATGTCTGAAAGTGTTATTTTTATTTTAAGTGAAGTGGTACTGTTAGATCGTTTCATTACTTTGATCTACAATATTCTTTATTCATTTTTTTATTAGTGCCAACAGAATGGTTGAATCCTTTAGTTCAGACGAGCTTAGATGGTCGTTCAGGTCAATATTTTCTTACAGTGCAGATTAGAAATAGAGGCAAGTGTACGCAGAAATGCAATAACTAAATAAAATACAAGGAGCCAGCCGCCACAGTACCCATTTCCCTTCTGGTGATTGTGAATGTGTGAGTGTGGCAATGATAGCGACTGACATCTCTGCCTATCCCTACGCTACACGTCGCTGTTAATGTCAATTTAAGGAAGTCAGTAAAGGCTCAAATGAAGAAGTAATCTCAGTATAAATATTCCTGCAAATGCATAATTAAAACGGTCAAAATAATAATCCAGGAAAATATAAAATGTTAACATTTATAATGTAATACAACGAGATAATAAGTAAGGATCATTATATTTACTGGGCCATGTAGAAAAAAAGGAAAATTGTTAGATAAGTGTAATGTTTGAGCAGTGTACTTTCTAGAGGTCGTAATTAATATGGGACGTCGAACGTGACGTTGCTCTAAATGGCGTACGTCTAGTTTAGAAACTGCCAAACGTGTGGCTGTGACTGCTGTTACAGGGATGAAGCAGGGGAGCGCAGTGCAGGTGAGGAGGTCTCGCTCATCCACATCACCTCCTCGGCTGCTCTGTCCCCCTGGCTGCGCCGTACGCGTCTTTGCTGCCACCTTAGAGCAAACAGACTAGAAAATATAACAACGCGGAAGCCGTCTCATTGGAATACCTCTTACACTTTTAAGGCAGGATATTTGCATTCACTGTAAAATGAGATACACACTTTACTTCGCTTAACGGGATAGAGGACTGAATGAATATAGTTTTAAAGCGTTAGTTGAGTGTTGTTTAATGCCAGAATCACTATATTAACCGTAACGATATCTTAAATAAAAGCTAACTACCAACGAAGCATCTGACCTGTCATGCGGGAAGAGAGATCCCTAACGAGCAGATTACCCAGCAGACTTCCGTGGCGCGCAGGCTGCAGGAGATCAGGCGCTAAGCCACAAAAACAGAAAGCCAGAGTGTTCGGCTATTTCTAGTGAACATCACCGGACAAGGGATAGCCGACCTCAGTATCAGAGGGAATATTAAGTGCACTATATTTTACAGATGTCGTTGGACACACATCCAGGACACTTATACAGACAGCTGATTGGCAGCAGTGAGCTGTATAAAGAGTTTGCAACGACGCGGATGCCAGTCTTCCGCGTCGTGAAATGCATAGTGCTACGATTAGGAGCTGTAAAGTTTAATGCTACCGACCTTCGTCAGCCACTGGTCTGCCATTCGCCAACTGTCTTGGATAGTATAGACGCTGTCGAGACTTCTGTCTGTACGTGGACTTGGGTTTTGAGGGGAATGGATAAGACCAAGTGTGCCTCTACTGTTAGCCTGTTAAGGAGTGAACTAGATTTCTTTTGTGCCTTCGGGGTATGGACCTTGCAATTTTCAGTTAACTTTGAGACTATACTGGTGTTCAAATGTTCAAATGTTTGTTAAGCTTATGGGACTTAACTACGGGGTCATCAGTCCCTAAACTTACAAACTACTTATGAACTACTTACGAACTAGGACGGCACAAATATCCATGCCCGAGGGGGGATTCGAACCCCCGACCGTAGTGGCCGTGCTGACCGTGACTGCAGCGCCTCAGTCACCTCGGCCACCGCGGCCGGCTATACTGGTGTTCGTGGAGACTCTGTAATAAACTGTGTTGTGCGAAAACGTTATGTGGTGTTAGTCAAATCATCACCCATTGTCTGGTTCAAGGGTTATTTAATTAAAAGAATTCATAACGCTACACTACACAGAGAATGTGCTACAGAAACAGATATTTTGACAGACGTGTTCTATGATTTCAAGCCCGATCGACCATCGGTAACAGCAGAAAGTCTTTCACAAAATTACCACTTGCCATCTGTCTTCAAATGAGCATAAACGTGGAGGGTGACTGGAAGAAAGTGAAAGAACTTCCAATATCTAATTTTAATATTAGTGGTGAACATCATAAGTAATATACTTTTTGTTGATGTGAAGGCGATAGGAATGTAGTGATCATGTCAAATCAGTAATGGGGAAACTAATGACAGTTTTAGTTTTATTGATGAGTTCGTGGCGACCTCTTTCGGCGCCGCATCCTTAAGATATAAAAATCGCATTGTTTGGAGTTTTCACATATTTCCAACCACCGGTTGAGCCGCTCTCTAATCACCGGATTCTGACTCTACGTCTGTGTCATACGGCATTCATCGTTACCACTGTAGTTCCGCAAGTCTGCCGAATCTGAGACTGGCGCTGCGGTCGGTGCTTCGCGGGTTGTGGCCCAGAGGTTCAAGGCGCCTTGATGCGGAGCTGTCGCCGTCGCCGTCGGAGGTTCGAGTCTTCCATCTGGAAGAGTTGTGTATGTTGTCATTACTGATAACCGTAGCAGTGAAGTCCCTTAGATTTACAATCATTCGAAATGTATTTGCGGTCGTTTCGTCCTTGTAAACTTGTTCTGTTTTACGAATGCGTGTAGCACTGTACATGTTTGTGAAGCCATTTGTCCCTTCTATAAGGAGAAGGAAGAGAGGAGGCTTGGAACTGGTTACTATTGGCTGCATAAGGGAACAGAAATAATTCAACGACTACAAGTAAAAATCTGTGCTGGAGCGAAATTTGAACCCGGGATCTCTAATGGAACCCTAGCCACAGTCATTAATTAAAGCTTCCGGGCTGAGATGCCGTGGTCCATATATGAAACTTTCCCCTGACGTTTCGCCCTCGTCTGCGGTAGGCATCCTCGGAGGTAAAGCGTCGTACTGCAACGAGAGCGCGAGTAAGCGTCGTATATACGGCAAAACAGAGGGCGCTGCTGTCAGTCACGTGGTATCGGCCGTGCTGTGGTCTCTGCTATTGCCAACCTCCTCGATTGAAATTAATCGATTGTCATGCTGTTGCTGCATTGTTGACATCCATATCTTATCAAGTTTGAGAACTTCCTCTTTTTTGTTAAAATTATTTCGATGTTTAAAAATCTCAATTGCCTCTCTGTACAAACGCGCATAATAATGCGACGTCTTTGCTTTGCTTTGCTTTGCTTTGCTTTAAGTAATGACAACACTTGCCGTGAAAGCCTTCATTCAATTACCTGGCCACAGTGTTAGTTTATAGTCTAAAAGCTTCAGTTTTTTCACTGTTCAAAGTATTACAACGTCTATCATTATTGTCGTTTTGTGGTTTTTACACTCAAAATTAATACTTAAAGAGACTAGATGACCTGTGCAAATAATTCGCACTCTATCCTGATCTGTCACAGATGGGTAAGATAGTAATTAAGAAAAGGCAGGTTCAGGTACTTATGTATGAACGACAATACTAATATTGCACGCACTATAAAGTAGCGCGGAAGTAAAAGTTGAATAAATTATTATAAGTTATAATAGTAAGCGGTACTTACCAGTGATGATAAAGTTGCGGTAATTCGGTTCATTTGCTGAGTACACTACGCTTGCTTGAACAAGGTGAACAATTCCAATAACTTTTCTGCATCTAAGTGTAAAACAGAAACGTCGTCATTAAATACACTTGTATATAGAATCTAAACAACTGCAAGAGCTAACGTTCATGTTAGTTAAAGAGATTATCAATAAATGGCCCCTTCTTTCTTTCTTTGCCTTTGGCCATGTTCTCCCACATGCAGGTTCGGCTTTATTAAATCCGGATATTGCATGTTAATATTTACAATGTGGCCGCACGCCCTTCCTGTCGCCACCGCATGCTCCCCAGGAGGAAATGTATACCTCAAATATCTGCATATAGTGTTATATCTGTCAAAGTGGAAAGCGTTACGAAATGTTTGCGAATCGTGTAACTGAGGCAAGGCTATGGGACCGATCGGTATTCACCTAGGGAGATGTGTAAAGCCACCTAAAAATCACATCCCCTTAAATAATCCGCCGGGAGGATTCGAATCTGCGCCGGTACAGTAAAGGCTCTGAAAAAATTGACGCAATGACTTTAAGCTTGGATCGGTATGTTTTCTCACTTGCTACTCTACCAATCTCTCGCCATTGGAAAAGTCTGGTCGTTGAATGCTTAACAACCGATCGCCGCTACGTCAGATCAACTTTGGCGTCACGTGGAGGTAGCATTGTCTGCTGCACCCTATCAACACAAACAGAGCTTCTTTGATTCAGAGCCATTGCGTGTGGCGGCGGTTAGTAAAGTTCGGTGAATGGACCAAACGCGCTGTCGAGGATGAGGTGCCCGCGCATACATATTGAGGAGCATGTCAACAAGCGTCCCTATCGGTGGTACACGATGCGATCCAGCGTACAAAGTCAGTGTGAGAACTCGTGTCACTGCAACATGGAGCGCAAATGCAACAACGCGTTAACATAAAGTTTTCTTGCAAATAAGGCAAACTCCTCTTTCCTCTATTTCCTGAGATCATTCACTGAACTTCTCAGACGCACCTTGTAGCTAGCAGTATCTTCAATACGCAGAACTTCTTTTATCACCTATCTCACCTATTTCGCCTTCCGCTCAAAGACGCCTTGGTGCGATGCGCGCGGTTGCTCCCCGTTGGAGCTTCAAGTCCTCCCTCAAGCATGCGTGTGTGTTTGTGTGTGTTTTCCTTATTGTAGTATAAGAATAAGTAATTTGTAAGCCTAGGGACTGATAACGACAGTAGTTAAGTGCAAAATATTTACAAACATTACCACAGTGTTTCGGAATCTTCATGACGAGGTACAGGCTATTTTTCGGTACTTTCTCCCTTTAGTGCTGATACATTAGTAATCATCAATATGTTTCCTTGGTAGGCTCTCCCTACAATACACGTCGCTATTGAAGTCAATTTAAGTAAGTAAGTAAATGCTCAAATTAAGAAGTAATCTCTCTGTAATTACTTCTGCAAATGCATAGTCAATACTGTAAAATTAAGTATTCACAAGAAAAGTAAAATTCCATTGTTGGTAAAAGAGGTCGTAAACAATATGGGACGTCGAAAGTAATGTTGCTCACAAGGGCGTAAGCTGATCTTACAAACTGCTGGACGTGTGCCTCTGACTGCTGCTACATGGGTGAAGGGGGGCAGGGATGCGCAGATGAGGAGGTCTCGCTCACCCACATCACCTCCTCGGCTGCTCTGTTCCCCTGACTGCGCCCCGCGCGCCTGTGCTGCCACCATAGAGCAAAAAGAATAGAAAATATAACAATACCGAAGCCGTCTCATTAAAATACCTCTTACACTTGTAACGCTGAATACTTACAGACACTATGGAAAGTGCTACACCCTTTATTTGCTTAACGGAATAGAGAACTAAATGAGCATTCTTTTAATGCGTGAATTGCGTGTGGTAGAATGCCAGATACAATATATCCAAAGTAACGATACCTTTTAAGAAAGTTGATTACTAATAATGCTTCTCACCTGTCTTACCGGGATGGAGAACCCCTACCGAGCATACTACCCAGCGGACTTCCTTGCTGCATAAGATGTGGGAAAGCAGGCGCTATGCTACAAACACAAATCCAAAATACTTACGCAGACTGTTGATTGGCTGCAGTGAGCTGTGTAAAGAGTTTGAACCGATGCGGATAAGAGGCTTCCAGTGTGCTACGATTAGGACCTGGATGGTCTTTTGCTACCGATCTATTGCAGCCACTGACTTGGATTGTAAAGACGCTTTTCGGACTTGTAATTTGCGTCTGCCCTAGAACTTGCGTTTTGTGGAGAATGGATTGCACTAAGTGCCTTCATGCTGCCGTCCGAATTCCTTGTTAAGGAGTGAGGTAGGTTTCTTCTGTCCCTTCGAGCAATGCACCTTGTACTTTTCAGTTAACTTTGAGACTATACTGGAGTTCGACATAATTTGTAACAGTATGTCGTGTTCATAATCAGTGTTGTGCAAGAACGTTGTGATGATATTAGTCACAACATCACCCATTGTCTGGTTCAAGAACTATTTGATTAAAATAATTCATTACACTACCTTAGACAGAGGACATTCTACAGAAACAGAAGTTTGGACTTGTGTGTTCCAATATGTAGCGTCCTTTCGACCATCAGCAATAGCAGAAAGGCTTTGACAAAAATACCACTTCACGTCTGTCTTTAAAAAGGCATAAACTTAGAGAATGACTATAAGAAAGAGAAACAACGTAGAATCTCTGATTTTAATATTAGTGGTTACATTATAAGTATACCATATCCTATATTATTGGTTGATGGAAAAACGATAGTAATGGAAATGAGTATCGGGATAGGTAATTAATGACTTACTTTTGTTGAATGGGTTCGTGGAAAGTAAGGCACTTGTACTATTAAATCGCATTACGTAAACTGGCAGGACCAATTCTGGAGAATAGTTGCAGTGTTTGGAGTTATCAACTAGGCACTACCACCGTAAGAGCCGCGCTCTAATCACCGGATTTGTCTACTTCTGTCTCATACGGCATACTTCTCTCCCACTGTAGTTCCGCGAGTCAGCCGAGTCTGAGACGGATGGCGCTGCGGTCGGTGGAGTGGCCGAGCGCTCGAACCCGCCTTGAAGCGGAGCGCAGAGTGCTCGGCGTCGGAGGTTCGAGTCCTTCATCTTGCATGGGTGTGTTTGTGTGTGTTGCCATTAAAAAAAAGTTACTTTAAGTTAATTGAAAACTCTGTAAGCCTAGTGACTGATAAACCGCAGCAGTCAAGTCCCTTAGATTTATAAACATCTGAACTGTTTTTTTGCGGTGGGTTCGTACTCGTAAACTCGTCCTCTTTTACAAAATGGTGCAACAATATCCATGTTTGTGAAGCTACTTGTCCCTTCTATAGGGAGAAGGAAGAGGGGGGGGGTGAAAGTGGATATCTTTGGCTACATTAGGGAACAGAAATAAATCAACTACTACACGTAAAATTCTGTGCTGGAGCGAATTTCGATCCCGGGACCTCCAACGGAACCGTGGTCACTTTTCAAGGTATTATAACATTACGTGTATCTTAATTGTCGTTTTTTGGTTTTCGCAAAGTTAATACATCAAGAGACTAATCGACCCGTGCAAATAATTCGCAAGCTGTCCTGATCAGTCACAGATAGCTAAGATAGTAATGGAGAAAAGGCAGGTGCAAGTACATGTGTATAAAAGAAAATAGTAATATTGCACGTACTGTAAAGTAGAGGTGAAATAAATCATCATCATCATTAGAGACTGATTATGTCTTTCAGCGTTCAGTCTGGAGCATAGTACCTCTAATAAAATTCCTCCATGGTCCCCTATTCAATGCTAACATTGATGCCTCGTCTGATGTTATGCCTTTTACTTCAAAATCATTCTTCACCGAAACTAAGTACTTCCTTCTTGGTCTACCTCGACTCCTCTTACCCACCGCTGCCGAGCTCAGGAGTCTCTTAGGTAACTTTGCTTCTCCCATGCGTGCAACATGACCCCACCATCTCAGACTGTTCGCTCTAACTGCTTCATCTATGGTGTTCAGTCCCAGTTTCTCTTTGATATCCTCGTTATGGACATCCTCCTGCCATTGTTCTCATCTATTAGTACCTGCAGTCATTCTTGTTACTTTCATATCTGTAACCTCTACCTTATGAATAAGGTAACTGTATTCACCCAACTTTCACTCTCATATAACAAAGTTGGTCGAAAGATAGATCGGTGCACTGCTAGCTTAGTCTTGGTACTTACTTCTGTCTTGCAGAAGAGAGTAGATCTTTGCTGAGCACTCACTGCATTAGCTTTCCTCCAACTCGATTCCAGTTCTTTCACTTTGTTGCCGTAATGTGAGAAAATATATCCCAGGTTCTTGAAACTGTCTACCTGTTCTAACGTTGTTTTTCCAATTAGGTACTCAATCAGTTTAAATCTCTGTCCCACTAACATAACTTTCCTTTTGGAGATGCTGATCTTCATATCATAAACCTTGCACCTCTGATCGAGCTCTGAAATATTAGTTTGCAATTTCAATTGAATCGGCCATTACAACTAAGTCATCCGCATATGCGAGACTGCTTATTTGGTTTTCACCTATTTTAATCCCGCCCTTCCAGTCTAATGTTTACCGCATATGATCCATGAATAGTATGAACAAGAGTGGTAACCGTTTACAGCCTTGTCTTACCCCTGAAACTACCCTGATCCATGAGTTTAATTTGCTATCTACTCTAACTGCTGCCTGACAGTTTACGTAAAGCCCTTTAATTGCCTGCAGAAGTTTGCCTCCTATACCATAATCTTGTAGAACTGAAAGTAGCCTCCTCCTACGAACACGGTCATAAGCCTTTTCTAGATCTATGAAACATGGATACTATTCCCTCTTCCACTCATAGCACTTTTCCATTACACGCCGTAAGCTAAAGATGGTCCTGACCGCCTCTACAAGGCCTTCAAAATATTCCCTCCATCTGCTCAAGGCATCCACAGAAGTGACTAGCATCTTTCCTGACCTGTCCAAAACACTTGTTAATTCCTTCTTCCCTCCCTTTCGAAGATTGGTGATTACGCTCCAAAATGGTTTTCCCGTGGCTTGACCCAGAGATTCTAGCTTATTTCCAAAGTCTTCCCATGATTTATGCTTGAGTCTGAATTATCCGTTTGGCTTTGTTTCTTTCTTCAACATAACTTTCTCTGTCTGCCTGCTTCCTAGTATGGAGCCATTTTAGAAATGCCTTCTTATTCTTATTACAGCCTGCGTTGACTGTGTCATTCCACCAAGCTGTCTGCTTCTTCTTGCCTTTACACGCTACTGTTGCAAGACATTCTCTAGATACTTCCAATGGTGTGTCCCTGTACCTTGACCATTCCTCTTCCAATCACTGTAATTCATTACATTCAACCAACTGGTACCTTTTCCAGATCATTGTTATGTAATTGTGCCTAATTTCCTTGTCTTGAAGCATCTCCACTCTTATCCTTTTACACATGGACCTGACTTGCTCCTCTTTTGGCCTCACAAAACCAATTTCATTGCAGATTAAATAATGATCGGTATTATCAAAGAACCCCCTGAAAACACGTGTGTCCTTGACTGTCTTTCTGTATTCCTGGCCTGTTATTATATAGTTAATGACAGATCAGGTTCCCCTTCCTTCCCAAGTATAGCGGTGACTGTCCTTATGCTTAAAGAAGGAGTTTGTGATAACTAAGCCCATACTGGAACAGAAATCCAAGAGCTGTTTTCCGTTCCTGTTGGCCTCCATATCCTCTCCATAACCTTTTCATAATCTTCTGTTCGATTTCCTATCCTGGCGTTGAAATACCAATGAGTAAAACACTATCCTTATCCTTCACTCTAACAACTACATCACTAAGTGCGTTGTAAAATCTGTCCATCTCATCTTCATGTGTCCCTTCACAGGATGAATACACAGCCACAATCCTAATGTTCCTGCTGTAGATGGCCAAATCTATCCACATCAGTCGTCCATTTACATACCTTATTGCAATTATGCTGGGTTAGATTGCTTGTCCTGATGTAAAACCCTACATCCCACTGTGCTCTTCCTACTTTGACTCCTGACTGGTAGACCCTGCATTCTCCGACTTCGCCGGCCGCGGTGGCCGAGAGGACTGAGGCGCTCCAGTCACGGTCTGCACGGCCACTACGGTCGGGGGTTCGAATCCTCCCTCGGGCATGGATATTTGTGCCGTCCTTAGAGTTAGTTAGTTCTTAAGCAGCTTGTAAGTTTAGAGACTGATGACCCCGTAGTTATGTCCCATAAGCTATACAAACATTTGAACATTCTCCGACTTCGTCCTCCTTCTCTCTCCTTACTCTATCGTCACTAACAGCTGAAACATCTAACCCCATCGTACGTGAAGCCTCCGCCAACTCTACCTTCTTCCCAGTGTAATCCCTATTGATATTAATCCCCATTGATTAATCCCCATCTCAATTCAGATCTTTGCCAAGTCGTTTATGAGGAGTCCCTGGTCTGTCAATTAGAGGTGGGGCTCCATAACCTCCAAAGGTCCGAGTCATTTTGCTCTGATTGTTGCCAGCATCATATTGAAGCATCTGGAAAGCAGGTTTCTAGCCTTAGTTGCCCAGGGCCCCACTGGGTTTTACCCCTAACGAGGTACTAACCGGCGGATTTGGTAGTCTTCGCCGTCTGAGCACAGAGTTAGCCACGACTCAGAACATGTCCGAGATGCCCAACCTTATTCCAAAGTAGCTGGTATCCCAACTGTCAGTACCACTTACTTGGCCACTCATACGTTTCCCGTGGTTCATGATCTAGGACATTACTACAGGGACCCAAACCATGAAATAAAAGATTAAATAAATTATTATACGTTATGATAGTAAGAGTTACTTAGCTGTGATGATGAAAGTTGAGGTAATTCAGTTCATTCACGCAGTACAAAAAGCTTGCTTGAACAAAGTGAACAATTCCAACAGTTGTTCTGCATCGACTTGTGAAACAGAAATATCATGTTAAACAACGCTTGCGTAAAGAATCGAAAATCTGCAATATCTGTCGTCCATGCTAGTTAAACAGACTGTCAATAGATGGCACCTTCTTTCATTCTTTCTCTACGGCCATGTTCTTCGACATGCATGGTCGCCTTTATTAAATCCGGATTGTGCGTGTTAATGTTTACACGGTGGCCGGATGCTCTTCCTGTAACCACACCATGCCCCCCCCCCCCCCCACAGGAGGAATTGTGTTCCCTAAATATCTGTGTATAGTGTCATATGCGTGAAAGTGGAAAGTGTTACGAAATGTTTGCGAATCGTGTAACTGAGACGGGACTTGGGGACCAGACCGGTATTCACCTATAGGGGTGTGAAAAACCGCCAGAAACCACATCAAGGGTGGTCGACACTCCAACCCGCTTCCTTAATCCGCCTGGCAGATTCGAGTCTGGTGCGGTAGGCCTCCCCGTCTCGGAAAGCGATGCGTTAGACCACGTGGATAACCGTGCGGGTTAGATGTCACTTTCTACATTGTTTTTATATCGGGTGCGCAAGTTAATTTGATAGTCGTGGCGGTGGCTGATGAGAGGAACCGTAATCACATGTTACATTTACGATCCTTCGCAGGGTATCATCTTCGATTGCATGAACAGTACAATTTCTTTCAAAATAATTTAACCTAGGTGTGTATTTTTCATCATTAGTGGAGAACGGACCATGAAAATGATACATCAATCATTAACTTCCGATAAGTAACACGGGAGATACGGCGTACACACAAATAAAACACCGATGTAAAATATACATATGATTTCTTACAAAAGTCAAGTTTAGCTCAATATTGTCAATTTTACACTGAAACAGGAATGCTGCAATGCAACTGATACTCCAGTAGTAGTACTAATTTTGATATGTATGACCTTTTGTATCACACAAAATGTACAGAAATGTAACTTTCGCAGCTAAATCCTTTCACCTTAAATAAGAGGTGTAGCAATTTCTACAGTGTCTGCCTTATATGCAAATCTGCTTATCACAGTGCTTCTTAATCTCCATGAGGTTTTTTTGTTCTTTGTCCCTGATACAGTAGTAATCATCAATACGTTTACTGGGGAGTGTTATTATTTCGTATTCAAAGATATGTGACTAATTGCTGTATAACTTTTCATAACCACAATCAACTCTAATTAAGCTGATATATGATTGGAGAAAAATTGCTTTTGCATGTTATAAACTATTTGTTTGTAGGAAAAGCAGTAATAATATATCTATATAACGACAGAATAATTTTAAACTTCCACGAATGTCATTTTTGTTTTAAGTACCTCTTTTGCGATGGACATTATTAAATATGACAAAAGCTACGATGTCGCAGCTCAATCCGTTCTTATTAGTCATCATTTGGCACTTGCAATGCCTCTCGACTTACATTTCTGCTTCTCCATACAATACACGTCTCTATTAACGTCTATTTAAGTAAGTCAGTAAATGCTCAAATTAAGAAGTGTTCTCCGCATAATTACTTCTGCAAATGCATAATTAGAACTGTCAAATTTAGTCCTCAGAAAAAAGTTAAAATTTATTTGTTGCTAAAACTAATAATGTATTACAACGAGAATTTTAAGGATCATTACATTTTAGGGGCAAGTAAAAAATTATTAGAAAAATATAATGCTTCAGTAGCCTACTTTATAAAGGTCGTAATTAATACAGGTCTTCGAAAGTGACGTGCTGCATAGGGTGTAAGTTTATTTTACAAACTGCCGGTCGTGTGCCTGTGACTGCTGCTACAGGGATGAAGCAGGGGAGGGCAGCGCAGATGAGGAGGTCTCGCTCATCCACATCACCTCCTCGGCTGCTCTGTTCCCCTGGTTACGCCGCGCGCGTCTGTGCTGCCACCTTAGAGAGAGCAAACTAGAAAATATAACAAAGCGGAAGCCGTCTCATTGAAATACATCTTGTAGGACAGAATACTTGCATTTGCTATAGAAAGTGCTACATCCTTTATTTATATTAACGGAATGTAGGACTGAATGGCCATTGTTTTAATGCATGTTGCTGAATGCGATATTCAGTATATCAACTGTAACGATATATATAAAAAGTTAATTTCTAACAAACCGTCTCTCCTGTCAACCCGTATCGAGCAGATTACCGAGCCGCGTAGGATGCGGGTGAGCAGGCGCGAAAGCATCCAACCCGGAATGCTGTGGTCTGAGGATACTTCTAGTGAACATCGACCGACAGGAAATAGTCGACCTTATTGTCAGAGGAAATAGTAAGTGCACCATAATTTACAGATATCGCTGTCTACCGGACACACAACAAGTATCCTTACGCAGACTGCTGATTGGCTTCTCCGTATGACATACCAATAAATATAATCTGGAAATAGGACCTCGACGTAATGACATAACAATAATTAATATTCCATTATATAACGAAATGTAATCAGATAAGAATGAAGTACTCTAACATATGGGTATGGTATTTATAAACTATTTTATGTTGCCAGGTGATTGCCAAGTCATTATATTTATTATAGAAGTAGTGATGTATATTATTGATACAGTCGCCATAAATGTTGGAAGAAACACAATCAGATAACAAATTATGATAAGATGTTGAACAGGTGATTCCATGAACACTACCAAAAATTGCCTATTTGGTTTTCCATCAAATCTGACAAAGTTTGATGGTGGAAAAAATTCGTCGCAAGACTTTAGTCATTGCTATATTTTCTTGTTTTTATGTATTTTTTTCCTTGTTTATATGTTACGTCCTTACTTTACCTGACGTCTTTCTTAATTATTTCTTGATTATTGACTCACTGAATCTCAGTTTCTGTTGAAGTAGATATTTAATTATTTCAATGGAAAATATAAGAAACAAATAATCGACCAGTTTTGTATCTCTGCCTCACACACAGCATCATAAATCTAAGAAACAGTATATTTTTGTTGTAGGTAATTTTACATTATTAATTGCGATCTTGGCAATATCTTTGATAATTCACTTTATTATTAAATTTTTTCTATGATTTCTGTTTTGTATAATATTTTTACTACCTTTAATCATAAGTAGATGAAGTTTTTCAAATTTTGCGTTTAAAGTAAAGTTGGGAGCTGATTTTAGATTTAAATCCTCTGACGTTTCGATTGACATATTAACAAGGCTGCCTGCGAATGACAAGCTATCTTCCCATTAACTAAGCCTGTGCAGGTTGATTAAAAATAATTAAACAAAATCCTACTTCACCATTACCAATTTGCTACCTATACGACTTTTTATTTAAACAAAGTTCGTCCTTTTCAGATGTTGGTTTCCTAATACCAACAAATAAATTTCTCTGCTGGATGAACAGTCATTCATAGCAGAAAATGAGTGCTCTCACTATTCCTTTATGATTATTACTTTTTGTGCCCTCTATGTGATCCATAATGATTAAACATTTGGAATTTTTTTTCTGTTTTAGGACTTTACTCTTTCCAATCATCAGCCAAAACTTCCAGTTATCATCGCCTAATACCAGAATTAATGATTATGAATAATTCTCAGCATTCGTAACCAAAACAACCAGTAACAGCAATGTAATATTTCCATTATGAAACATGTAACACATTTGATCACTAGCGAGATAATATTATCAGAACCGTAAACTTTCGGTCCGATAATAAACTTTCTATCATCACACCCACAACAGAAAAATCTCGTAAACTAATCGCAATTTTAGACAACTTCAGCTAGTAAGACGTTCTGTATTAGGCACTAGTAGAACACTCACATGATGTTCGAGAAAACATTAGTTTTATTATCAGGCACGATAATCAAACCTTCAGGATTCACAGAATACACTTCACGTGAACAGACTCGTCAGTACAGATAATTTTTTTGATGGCGAAAAAAATTTCTGCGAGAAGATCAATTTCTAGTACCTGACCTTACTGTGGAACAACCAACAAATTCTCTGAAATGTCACCAGTGTCTTTAATACACTATATGTAATGAACTAAATAAATATTTCATTCCATGAGGAAGTTGCAAAATCACTAGCAATACGATTAAACTCTGATTACAGACTCTTTAAATTCGTATATGTCGTCTAATTTTGTTTCTGTATTGAATAATACGAGTTAAAACTCAGTTATTGTTAGCAAAACACGACCGATGAATCTTGATGCTCTATACAAGTCAAATGCAAAAATTTATGAAATCATTTTGTACTGTACTTAAACATGGCTACACATTTTCGGACTGATCCCAACATCATGGTCAGTATTGTCCGATAGAACAAACATGGGCAAATGAAGCGTTAATGCAGATATATGCCGCGGAGGGAAGCAAAAATTACTATCACATTTTTTACCGAATTGGATGCCTTGATAGGTAGGTGAATCCTAAAGCTGTACTTTAGAGGGACAGAAACTGAAAATTATAGCCAGTAATGGCGATTATAGTTAACTACAAATACAATTTATCAACTGTTCTTTAACCTCTTGAGTGTCAGCAATTTTATGCAAATGTACTTACCACAGTTTTTCTTAGTCTTCATGACATGGTACAGGCTATTTTTTCTGTACTTTGTTCTTTTGGTATTGATACAGAAGTAATCATCAATATGTTTCATTGGGGGGGTTATTATTTCCTAATCAAAGACATTTCAAAAACTGCATTATAACTTTTCATAACCAGAATCAAAACTAATTAAGCTGTTTTCTGGTAGGAGAAAAATTGCTCTTGCATTTTATAAACTATTTATTTGTAGGAACAATAATTATAATATTTCATTATAACGATATAATAATTATCAATTTTTCATGAAAGTTATTTTAAGTAATTTTAATTGAACGGTACAATTGGACGCAAGGGTGCACCGAAAACTCCACTGTGCACCTTAATGCATAATTTTGAATTGTGTCTAAGGAAAATAAATACGGACTTTTTTAAATGTGATATAAGTTACGTATCACGCAGCTCAATGCGTTCTTATTACTCATCGTTTGGCACTTAAAATTCTTGTGACAGACATTTCTGCCTCTCCATACAATATACGTCACTATTAATTTAAATTTAAGTCAGTAAATGCTCCAATTAAGAAGTAACCTCTGACTAATTACTTCTGCAAATGAATAATTAATACTGTCAAATTAAGTATCCACAAAAAAGATGAAATTTCATTGTTGGTAAAATTAATAATGTATTACAACGAGAATTGTAAGTAAGGATCATTACATTTTAGGGACCAAGTAAAAATTATTAGAAAAATATAATGCTTCAGTGGTCTACTTTATAAAGGCCGTAATTAATAAAGGACTTCAAAAAAAAATGTTCAAATGTTTGTTAAGCTTATGGGACTTAACTACGGGGTCATCAGTCCCTAAACTTACAAACAACTTATCAACTATCTTATACTAAAGACGGCGCAAATATTCATGCCTGAGGGAGGATTCGAACCCCCGACCGTAGTGGCCATGCAGACAATACAGGACTTTGAAAGTGACGTGCTCCATAGGGCGTAAGTTTAGTTTAGAAACTGCCGGACGTGTGCCTGTGACTGCTGCTACAGGGGTGAAGCAGGGAAGGACAGCGCAGATGAGGAGGTCTCGCTCATCCACATCACCTCCTCGGCTGCTCTGTTCCCCTGGTTGCGACACACGCGTCTGTGCTGCCACCTTAGAGAAAGCAAACTAGAAAATATAACATAGTGGAAGCCGTCTCATTGGAATACATCTTTTACGACAGAATACTTGTAGTTGCTATAGAAAGTGCTACATTCTTTATTTGCCTCAATATGTTTTTAAAAAAGTTGATTACTAACAAAGTTTGCAACTCGTCGTGCTGGAATGGAGAACCCCTACCGAGTAGACTACCCAGCAGCCTTCCCTACCGAGTAAGCAGGCGCTAAGCAACGTCTACCGACAGGGGATATTCGACGTCAGTATCAGAATGAATAATAAGTGCACTATATTTTACAGATGTCGCTGTCTACTGGACACATAACCAGAAGCCTTAGGCCGACTGCTGATTGGTTTCTCGATATGCCATAACAATAAATATAAAGTATGTGGCAATTGTACCTCGACATAATGACATAACAGTAATTCATATTCTATTATTTAACCAAATGTATAACATAAGAATGAAGTACACTAACATATGGGTAACGTATTTAAAAACTAGTTTATGTTGCCATGCGATTACGAAGTCATTATATTTTTATATAGAAGTAAAATACTGGAATATAAACAACTGGATAACAAAGTATGAAAAGGTACTGTACTGAAACGTGGCTACACAGTTTCGCGCTAATGTCCACTTCAGCGTCAATCTTGTCAGCTGGAACACACATAGGAAAACGTGACGTAAATGCAGATATACATCGCAGAGGGAAACAACTAAAAATCACCAACACAACGTTTGTTCCAGAAATCGACGACGTACTTCATAGATGAGTCCTGATGCAGAAATTTAGAGAGATGTAAGCTGAAAATAACAGACACTAATAGGGTTCACATTCAACTACAAATACAATTTTTGCACTTGTTCTCTAAACTGTTTGAGTGTCAGCCTTATATGCAAATCTACTCTTAACCCAGAGAGCGCTGACGTCCTTCCAGAAGGACGAAATGGTGGCTTAGTTTTTCATACGTGTAGTTACAACTTGTTGCACAGTGTCGTATTTCATTTCTTTGAATATCCTCGTTCCATTTATGTATATTTTAGTTTGTATTTTTGATTGCAATGTGGTAGGATACGGCTGGAAAATTAAGGTTCATACGGATCATACTGAAGATTTCCTCGTAGTTATTCATATTTCTTGAACATTCTTTAATTTTTGCGACACTTATATGCGTATATTTCATTTTCAGCAGTGTTTTAATAATAATGATACATCAGATGAAAATTCAAAAACATTCATTTTGACGCCCTTCCAGCACACTGGAAGCATGCATTCATCATATTGGTGTATCACCTACCGTGATGGTATGGGTTGCCACTGCTTACACGTTTCGGTCACCTTTTGTTCGCATCGACTGCACTTTGAACAGTGGCCGTAACATTTCAGATATGTTACGACCCGTGGCTCTTTCCTCCATTCGATCCCTGCGAACCCCTACATTTCAGCAGGATAATGCACAACGGCACGTTACAGGTCCTGTATGGACTTTTCTGGATAGGGAAAAAGTTTTACTGCTGCCCTGGCCAGCAAATTCTCCAGATCTCTCACCAACTGAATACGTTTGGTCAGTGGTGACCAAGCAACTGGCTCGTCACAATACGCCAGTCACTACTCTTGCTGAACTGTGGTATCGTGTTGAAGCTGAATGGGCATCGTTACCTGTACACACCATCCAAGCTCTGTTTGACTCAATGCCAGGCGTATCAAGGCCGTTATTACGACCACAGGTGATTGTTCTGGGTACTGATTTCTCAGGATCTATGCACCCAAATGGCATTAAAATGTAATCATATGTCAGTTCTAATATATTTGTCCAATGAATAACCGTTTATCATCTGCATTTCTTCTGGGTGTAGCAATTTTAATGGTCAGTAGTTTAATTTAATTGATCAATACATTACTCGATACCACATATTGTGTTTCATGGCTTTATCTTAACTTTTGCATAGCAATAGAGTCATTAAAATGATAAAATTGTACCATTATGCTAATTCAAATGCCAAATGATTGGTCGTCCTCAATTTTAGTATTATTTGAATTCGAGATAACATTTTTGCCTACTTCAACTGTCGTATCCACTTCATTTTACAATTTAAAAGGAATTGAAAGATTTGTGACCTCCTTCCGAATCTGCATTCACCATTTTAGTTAATACGATGTAGCAAAAATTATTTCCCGTTCTTTTGCTTATTGAAAAATATCAGATTGAGTTAATGGGCTCCATAAGTACACTGTAATACTAATTGCGTGTGATAGCAATACATACGGATTGGATAATTTAATACTCCTGTGGCTTCCACTTCCTCATGTGCCTGACCTAAACTGGGCCTGTGTCAGTTCAAGCGACAGCTAGTGCAACATCATACTGACGTCAGCAGTGTGTTCGAACTGAAAAAAAAATTATTATTCATTACACTTGACTTTCTAATCACTGAAGCAAAGTTGTATAATTATTTTGTGGATGGTGCAGATTATACGTTAGAGAGGAATTTTGGCTTGCTCAAGACACCTTTTGTTTTCAACACCCAAAAATGTTTTCTGGTCTTGTTGTGCCAGCTTCCATAGCTTTCTGACATTATATCCTGAAATTGTTTTACATGTTCCAGTGTTTTTGATTGCTTAGACGTTTGGCTAAATTTTTTACATTTGGGAATTGGGTTGAATATTTTTAGGCCTAAATTTATTTACCTACCTGCATGAAGTTATAAGCAGTGTTTACAGGTTGCCTTTTATTAATCAATAAGACGTTTTAAATGTTGTCATCGGCAACAGCAAAACGTTTCATTTCTAAAAGGAAGTAGTTTATTGTTCTTTCGCCTGCATAATAGGACGGTTTATATGTGGCTATTTAACGCTTTACTTTTGTTCTGTGTTGTCGATCTCTATTATTTGTGTCGTGTTATCCCGTTCTTCATTGTTATATCTTGAGTTAGAGTTTGTTAGCAACTCGCAATATTTATGTCGCCATTTGTTATAGTGGGATGTCTGTATCGTGTTCATTTGTTTATGCAGCCTGTCTGTATTTTGGTTCGCGATTTTAAATGGTTTTCACACTCGTCATGTGTGTACGTATGTGTGTGTTTGTGTGTGTGTGTGTGCGTGTGTGTGTGTGTATGGATGTGCTTGCGTGATTTCGTCGTGTGTTTGTGGGGAGGGGCATATATATGAATTACATACACGAGACAGAAGCTTGAAACTAACGTATTGACACATGCGAAATACAATTTTTGATTCAGTTTAATCCATATTCCCCTCCTAATTTTGTTTCTGACATTGATGGTGACCGATAACACTTAGTAATTGTTGACAAAGTACAAAGCGCTGAATCTAGAATATCTTTATAAAACTTCGGAACCGTCTTGAACTGTATTACAAAGTATAAATACAGTTGGGCACTTAACACCGTATCACAGTCAAAACTACCCGGAAAAGTATGTATAGGCAAAGGATGTGTTGAGGAAATTTACATTGTAGAACGAAATAAATCCAAAAATTTGCAGTATGACGTTTCACGAGGAATCACAGACGCAACTCTTTGATGAGTCCTGACGCAGAAATTTAAACGGAAGTAAACTTAAAATAACAGACACCGAAAGCGATTACATCCTCTGCCAAACACTTAAATCTGATTTGCAGAGTATCCCATGCAGATGTAGAAAGAAACTAAGTAGTAATTAAATTGAGCTTTTGAGATCGCGTATTTTGTAATGGTATCTGAGCGTAACTGTTTACAGGCCTTGTTAAGTGAGATGACGCAAATAAATATTCCCTTAGTAGTCGTCGTTTGACACTGACAATGGATGATTTCTTTGTTCATTAGGAGGACTAAACAACTATGGTCATCGGCCCGCAGTGATAATGCTTGCGACTGATATCGTTGCCTGCTACTCCACCAAACTTTATTTATTTATTTGCGGCCGCATATGTAAACGCTCTGCAAAGCGTAGATTAGCCTCTAGAGACACTCTACCAATTACTTTGATATTATGATTTACTGAATTTTAGAACTGTTAGTATTGTCGCTGCCTTTACCGATCTAATATTATGTTTGCTTCTCTCGGCAATCCGTATTGCACCGTTACTTTTCTACGTAATTTATTCCTTTGTACCAACTATTATGTTCCCATCCATCGCAAGTGATCATGATGGCTATTTATTTCACAACGTTCTACAGTGATTTCAATGCATATCAATAGCTTCTTGACTGAATAATGGCAAGCTCTGGTTGCTAGCTTTTGGCGCATCTTTGACAGCGGCTCACATCAACCTACAGGGACAATCGATTACTTCTGCGCGCCATCGCCATGGCAACCGGGAGCGTCGAGCAACGCTGCTGTGGACAGGAGAGCAGCGCGGATGAGGAAGTTTCGCGATGGGAGACACACCTCCTCGCCTGTCCTGTTTCCCTGGTTACGCCACGCACACGCACGGCAGTGCTGCCACCTTAGGAAACCAAGCAGGCAATGCACGCACGTTAAAATCCAACTAATGAGATTTCTGCATCTTGTTTTCAAATGTTTGTTAAGCTTATGGGACTTAACTGCAAGGTCATCATTCTCTAAACTTACAAACCACTTATAACCCATCTTATACTAAAAACAAGAAAACCATCCAAGTCCGAGGGATGACTCCAACCCCCGACAGGGAACGGTCTCGCGTATCGGATCTGCGTCTTGAATGATTCCTACACATGTAAGAAAATACATTAATTTTCTATGTAATGAGCTAAGCGCATTATTTAACTTAACGAAGTTATAGATTTAGTGAGTATTTTTTTAATCCATGATGGTGTGTTGTCGATTTAGTATATCCACTCTAAAGATTTCTTAAAGTAATTAAACTTATCTACCAACAAATCGTCTCAGATTTGTGTCTGGTTCTAGGAATATTTGAATAAAAGTAATCAATACTTGGAAGAATTTTTAGGAGATCGCTTCTTGCCTCTCTCAAATATTAAAAATAGAAGTTTTTTTAATACTTGTACCAAAGCTGCATATTTGTTACTAGGCTGACTAGTTCCAGGCTTTTCCCAGTTTTATAAGCCATGTATTACACACCAATGTTTTGCATTAGTGGATATAATCAATATCGGTAATCAAGGCAAAATTATGTAGTTTCCATGGTCATCATGTTGTTTCAATGAACATTATTGTAAGGTCATATACACGGTACAAACGGTATAAGCTGCCATAAAAATCCTGGTAGTATAACAGAAATGATTTAAAAATTTAGTAACAACTTTCTCAATTTCCTATCGTTGTCTCAGGAAAGTACGTACGTGCATGGATGATGGTTTTCGATGATTAGAAACTGGACATTGCACTGAAGTAACCAGTCGGTTCGTGTTATTTAACGCTGCTCGTGCTTACTGTTTACATTACTCTCGTTCATCCGCATCTTTCTCTGACCTCCACGTCGATGTAGATAACACAGAAGAAAACCAATGTATCCTCAGTAGAAAATGAAAACAGAAATGCGTCTAAGTCCTTCTATTACCGGGTTTTAGGTGAAAGGTGATATTTCAAATGTCATTAAACTTTCTTGTCAAGTACGCCGATACGGGCAGCGTGTATTATTACGGTACCTCATACCATTTTCTCGCTCTATAGTCTTTGATTTAAATAGTTTAAAACATAATTGCATTACCAACTCTGATTATATTCAGATTGAGGTACAGTGTTCCACTATACTACAGATATAGAATGAATGTTTCGTTTCATTTTCAGGACTTTTTTTTAAGTATTACAAGTGATTTCATTCTTATTGTAGTGCAATATGCATATAGTATTGTTGTGTTGTTATAGTTCTTTGTGTATCTATTGTGGTCTCGATATTTGTGTGTGATTAAGGAATGATACAGTATTTTGAGATACCGGTTAAGGTGCTATAGAAATTTTCTATGAAAATTTTGTTGTGCAGTTTTGTTTTGTTCGTTTAATATTTGTTCTACGAGAAATTGTAGATCATTAATTCTTATAAACGTTCTATAGTTGTCCTTTCCAGACATTGTTTAAAATAGATTTTTCCCGATATGCTCAATAGAATATATATTTTCTCTAAGATGTGTAACGAAAACATTAACATCATTTCCTAATGTGACAGTTTATTCTTTAGATCTCATTATAAAAATCTCCCTAACTGCTAAATGCAGGCCTTCATAAATCATTGAATTCAATTTAGGAAACAATTGAATGATTCTAACGTTGTGTTTTGTCTATTTGAGGAATGATATTGGCTCCTAACGTGTTGTTTTTATAGATGCTTATTTTCAGATTTTGTTCGTATATAAGCTTATTTTTGAGATTTTCAGTGCATAATTTATTCTGTCTGATACTTGCCTCCACTTTGGAGTTATTATAAACTTGTGTTTCCTTTTTGTTCCGATATTTGTTAGTGTACAAGGTACGTCTGTGAAGTTAGGTGAATGATTTCAGAAAATATAGGAAGCCAGAGTTACAAACAAATATCTTGACTGTGTTCCAAAGTAATCGCCGTTAGCTACAATACACTTCTGACATCGTTTGTAAAACTGTTTGAAACAGTCAGCGAACGCTTCTTGCAGAATCGATCAAACCACTGAGGTCACTCGTTCGATCTCTGCAACCACTCACACACATTTTTACTCGCTCCTTCAGTACCATTCAGTTGCACTAAAATCCCACGGGTCTCCGTCGCCGTTTTTCCTAATTTGAAACAAAATTTGATTTTAAAGCGTTGCTACATTGCTCGATTTTGAGTTTCATGTAGCTATGACACGAGTTCTCACACTGACCCTGTTAGCTGGGTCACAGCGTGTACCACCGCTTCTACAGTGTTTTGTACCACAGGGGGCGCTTGTTGACATGTCCTTTAATGTGTATGCGCGGGCACTTCATCCTCGCTAGCGCGGTTTGTAAAACATGGCACAATTCGCCGATCGTTTCAGACGCACCTTGTAATTTTATCTTCATTGCATTTCTGTATCGTATTTAACTAATCTTACTATAGCTTATTTACTAAATTAGTGATGGATATTGCTCTGAATGCATATCTCATGCTAAATGTAATCTGAGATACATATTTAATCACAAAGTAAACGAAATAGATCAAAGATTATGAAGAGTAAGTTGCCAAAATATCTACTTTACAGCTGTCTCTAAATGTGGATAAATTTAAGAACATGACTTTAAAAATAGTGCATATATATCTGATTATTATATTAGTTGTGTGCATCTTGAGTACGCCATATTCTATATTTGTAGTTAATACTAAAGCGTATTAGGTGGAATGTGCACGTAAAATTAGTATGAGAAAGGTGATAAAAAACGTAGATTTGTTCGAAATATTTGGGGAATAACAACTTGTTTGTTAAATCTCACACAGTACACTGGTACCACCAGTTCTGTAGTATTGTTCGAGTCTTTATAGTCCTTATTAAGTAGGCATAACAGATACGTTAAGGTTTCCGCTCTGTGCCCTGTAGTAGAAATACTCTGCGACTTTGAAGGTGAATCCTTCAAAGGAAAACAATGCTTTCGTGATACGTACCTGGGATAAATCAGAAAATATAGGTTTAAATACAACTGTACAATCGTATTGCGGCATATAATTTTCGAATAGATCTCATTAGTTTAGTTAAACAATAGTTGCCCCCCATTACAAAGAGCAGTAGTTCATAATATGAGACGATGAGAGATGAACACGTAAGTGTTATACAGCAACAGTTCAACTGTCCACTACTGGTCGTAACACAACAGAAAGTATAAAATTATTAATCATTGTCCAGAGACATCAAATGTTTGTATAGCTTATGGGACTTAACTACGGCGTCATCAGCACCTAAACTTACAAACTACTTATAAACTACCTTATACTAAAGACGGCACAAATATCCATGGCCGAGGGGGATTCGAACCCCCGACCGTAGCGGCCCTGAAGACCGTGACTGGAGCGCCTCAGTCCCCTCAGCCACAGCGGCCGGCCCAGAGACATCTTTTGTCTCCATATATACCAAAAATATTAAACTCAAGGAGAGACATTCAATTACCATTTGTTCCACAGCTGGGATTCGAACGCAGCATTTGCACAGGCTGTCTTAATGCATATCTCCCTCCACAAAATAAACTTCAGTTCTGCCTCATTTTCCCCATATAAACACGAGGCTCTCCAGTAACGGAATAGCACGCCAACATTTCCATTAACATTTATTACTGAGGTGCTGTTCCGCTATTAGACAACATCGGCTACGTTGATAAGTATTTATACAGAGTGAATAACGTGACACCTGTACTGCAAATATTGCGGAAACGGAAAGTCCAATTGACTTGCGGTTTTCACAGAATGGATTGGTAGTCAGTGGCTCGTATTTTTAGCCAACAAACAGATTGAAATATTACTTAGAAAGTGTATATTTTATATACAAACATAATTTTTTAAATGGAGAAATTGTTGTTTCTATCATGCACTAGAATTTATGAACCCAGCTGTGTAGAAGGAATTTTGAATGACATGTTTATCAATTTTAGTTCGGCAGCAACAACCGTTCAATGTTTCGGGGGCGGACGCTGCGATATCGTAGCTGACTGGCCGAGTGGCTAGCCCCTGGGGCACGGCCCACTGTCACATGACCATCAGCCAGTCAGCTACTCTGTCGTAGCATCCGCCCCCAAAATTTTGAATGGTTGTATCTGCCAAACTAAACGTTAAAAAAAATGTCATTCAAAATTCTTTGTACACAGCTGGTGTCAAAAATGCCAGTGCATGATAGAAACAACAATTGTTCCATTAAAAAAAAGCTGTATGTTTGCATAAAAATATACTTTCTAGGTATCTTTTCCGTCTGTTTATTGGCAAGCAATACGAGTCCTTGACTAGCAATCCATTCTGTGGAAACAGCAAATCAATCGCATTTTCCGTTTTCGGAATATTTGCGGTGCAAGTGTAAGGTTATTCACCCTGTATAGTGGAATAAGAGGCAGAACTGAACTTTGTGTTGTGGAGGGACACGTGCCTTAATACAGTCCGTGCAGTTACCATATTCTTTATGTTATAGTAGCTTAGTGGTTATAGTGCTCGCATAGTATGCAGGAGGTCTCGGGTTCGAATACCGACCGCGGCACCAACTTCAATTCAATTCCTCTCCTCCAGTTTAATTTCTTTGATAACAGAAAGCGATTAAAGAGCCTTAGCTGTGACCTATGCGATCGAAAAACCATGACATGGTAAGATAAATCCCTTTCACATTTGGTACCAGCTGATGTTAAGGTTCGATTCTAGCTCAGACCCCACGTATAATGAACTAATTTATCAAGTCACTGTGTAATCCAATTGCAGCCCCATAACAGTGTGGGCTGTTTTTACATATAATGGAATAGGTCTTTTCTGGTCCTACTGAATCGATCAATGACTGAAAAATGTCAGGATCGTCCAATTGGAGACCATCTGCAGACAATCGTAGACTTCACGTTCCCAGACAACGATGGAACACATTTGGATGGCAGTTTGTCATGTGAGAGGATGCCACGCGTTCTGAGGCGCCATGACGTGGATTGCGCGGCCGTTCCCGCCGAAAATTCGAGTCCTCCGTCGGGAATTTGTGTGTTGCCCGTAGCATAGGTTAATTTAAGTGTTGTGTAGAGGTCGAGGAGCTCAGCAGTTTGGTCCATTGGGAGAAAAATAACAACAATTTAAAACAGGGATCACCATGCCTCTATTGCTGGCGATTTGTTTGGAAGGAAATCCTGGACAAATACCAGAAAATTTTTTGACCATACAACTCTCTCATCTGAATCCAATTGAATACTATGTTAAATATTGAGATATCAGTTCGTTCAAAAAATCCGGTGCAATACGTTCGCAATATTATGGCTAGCTATAGGGGTAGTATGGCTTAATATTCCTGCAAGCGAGACTTGAACGACTTCTGGAGTCGACTACTCGCGGGGATGTTACATTTTGCCAAGCAAAAGAAGGTCTGAAAGTAATCGTGAGGTATCCCATCCACCTTCACCACTCAGTAACACGTTCACTTCCGCGTTGACGTCAGAGGCGCGCCAGAGCCGCCTGCTGTGGCCGCCGGCTGCCACACGGTAACCAACGTGTTAATCGCGGAAACGAATTAATATGGTAGTATCTAACAGTTCTGAGCTGTACTGAATGTTGCGAGTCTATAGCTTATTGGTAAGTTTGTTTAAAACCAAATACAAAATTTGTACTAAACCTTCAAGAAACTGACCTAATAAAGACGTGTAAGGAGTGATCATCATTTATTCAACTTTTAAAACCAGGCAGACTTGATATGTGTGCCATTGATACGAATGTTTATAGTAAAGGAAGTAAATATATGCATTTTGAAAATAATTTAATTGTGAAATATACGTTTCTTTCACATCTCCTTGATATGTTTTTTTTTCTCTAAACAAGTTGTCCACCCTAGTCATGGTATTTGTATTAACCAAAATTCAGGACCATTATATAGCGGCAACCGACAATGACATGTATAGTATTGAATAAAAACTTTAAATCTGTTTTTGAGTGGAAACATTCACAAATCGGCCGCCACGATTGGAGATATAATTCAGTTCGTTATAATACAGTAATAATGAAGCCTTCTGAACACTAATGCACGGAACCGCAAGCAATCTTGCATGGAATTACACTTATTTGTAAAAAAATATTTTCATTCTCCTGTGTCTTTGAAAGACTTTGCTTTCTACCAAAAAAGACTGTTTAATAGAGATAAACAGTGTAACAAGACATTAACATAAGAAAGTTCTACCCAATTCAGTGACGTCAGCTTATCATTATACTCGTATTTTCAATCCAGACTTCAATATCACTTTCGCATTCAAGCAGTCCAGTATCAAAAGACACGTTAGTTGCAGTTTCAAACAACGATGTGGGTATGTCAATACCATGACATGCCATTTCAAGCATATTGCAACATAATCTTATAATTTAAACCAGATAAACTGATTATAATCACAGAGACAAGTCTGATAATGACTTAAATGGCATAATATTCTAATCACATCATCAAAATCCCGCTTGTGCACATTGAGGTGTAATATGAGCAGTTTCGGGTGTCTAGTGTACTGCCATGTGTGTTTTCCACGTTTGTACTTACTTTAAGCAAAGAGTGTTCGGGACTGTTGATTGAAAACATAATGATACACTGACGTCCTTAGTTAGGTATAATTTTCCCTCCTAGGGTTCTGATATCTCTTTACTTTGCATTCTACCACAAGTTACATTACAATAAAGAGAAGCAAAGTTTGGCATGAAATTGATAAATACAACCTTTTTTTAATTAATGACCGTTTGTTATTCTAATCGTTGTTTCATGACGTTCCGATGTTTGACCGAGAGGGATTGTGCATTTGTAACACACTGGACTCTCTTTCGCGGCCAATATTGCCTCCTGCCATTCTGATATGGGTTGTCCGTGATTTCTGTAAAACACTCCAGAGAAAATGCTAGGATGATTGTCTATAATGAGCACGATGTCGCTGGAACGTTAAGCCATAATCTTCGTATCTCTTTCTCCAGACGTGATAGGTCAGATTTTCTCTCTCTCTCTATCTCTCCCTCTCTCTCTCTCTCTCTCTCCCCTCTCTCTCTCTTTTTTTTTATTTTTTTTTTAAACCACACAAACTCAGAGGGTGAAAAAGATGCACATAATTAACATGAGTGGTATGACTAGTTTCGTTCGGTTGTTTCATTCGTGTGAAACAAAAATTTGAACGAATAAAGAATCAACTGATCAATCATAGGTTGTTAAGAACACGATCCGTTGTTCCAAGACTAGTAATGGCAGCTGTAGGGCGGTACACGAGAGGACTGCTGTGTGGTGCACCTCCTCATCTGTGCTGCTGGCCTGGTCACACTGCTCCCGGCAGTGCTTATAACTGTTACCCGCCACAAAACCGCCCGCCGTAAAACAAATCACACCTTTTTAGGCGAAAACAGTATCGAATCCCAAATAAAAAAGCGTTTTACACATTAACTTCAACATATTAGAACGATTGAAAGGTATTCTCCGTTTGACTTTCATGCATGTCTAATTTACAAGGAGACAACTTGGGTATCGGATTTTAGAATTCCTCTATATTTGTGGTACGTGAAGTTAAGAGCCTAAATAACTCTCCAATATTCTGGAGAATATAGACTGTGAAGTTTTGCATGTACACATAAGTATGAATAATTAAAAGCGTCGGCGCCTGTGTCGCTGTACCTCAGGTCGTAGCGTTCTTGCCTTGCAACGCTAGGGTCGATGGTTCGCATCCGGCAGTGACAAATATTTTTTTCCTTTTTTGCTGTTTTCGAATACTTACATAATTTTTAATACCTAATGGTAATTTATACGAAATATGCACGGTTTTTTGTTCATTCGCAATTTTCTATATCTTATAAAAGGGCGTTAATGATGATAGATTCAATAAAAAAAAACATAATTTTTTTACACTATTGGCTCCACTATTAGTCTTTGATTGTTCAGTTTGTGAAGAGCTACGGCTTTGGAAAGTACTAATGGCTTTCCAAGCAGCCAACTATTCAACCATCGTTTTAGGTGACGATAATGTGTTCCACTCGTCTACATACATATAAACAAAAACTGCCACAACACGTGGAAATAGACATCTCAAAATATTGTATATAACTAAATTTGAAATGGAAAAAAAAATTTACATCAACTGTATGGTTGTGTGCTCAGAGCGGTACCACCAGAGCTACACCGACAAATGCCACGACTGGTTTAGTAAATGCTACTGACGTGCACTTGCAAAACTTCAAATTCGATTTTCTCGAGAATTTTTTAGAGTTGCGTCGAAAGGTTTGGCTGATTCTTATTTGAGATCTCAACTGCACGTACCATAAATATCAAAATATTCTAAAATCCGATATCAATGTCGGCTCCTTGTTCTCGTCTCACTTAATTCTTTTTATTTATATATTTCTTTCATTTAATTGAACTGCTCTTTGCCCTGGGGTTACATTGTAAGGCATCTTTGTAACGCTGGTTTCTTGTATTCGTTGCAAATGTTCATTCCTATGTCCTTTACGTTCGTCTGCTTTGTGATTTACTGCAAAAAATATTCAGTAATTGTTCGTCACTATTAGTAATCCTGTCTTATCAGTATGTAACAGTATATTGGAGTCATATTTCTTTACAAAGGGGAGGGAATATTCACTATATTTGTCATAATTAAAGCTGTAATTGCAGTAATACCAGTAATAATATTACCAGTAATAGCATTACAAGTAATATCAATGTTAACAGTAACAGAACCATTGGCGTGTTATTTATATAAACGAGAGTTGTAGTACTACCACTGCAAAAGTTACTCTTCTACTAGATGTTAATATTAAGGACCATCCACTCACAAAATGTATATGTACAGCTAGCTATTAAGTAATGAAAGTTCTGTTGAAATCGTCTTCGCTGGCGAAGAACTGCTGGAATTGTGCCTCTGAAAGCCAACGCTATTAATGAACCAGAGAACTGTTTATTCATTAGGCTGTTGTATATTAATGACACCAAATACCTTTGCTAACTCACAGTCTGCATCAACATTCTTATGTGTCTTCGTGTAATTTCGCCGTGTCATCCTCAGCCCAAAGGCGTCGACGGATGCGATAATGGCCGGGGATGGAGGGCCATGTACTCATTACACCGCTCACCTGGCAACTGACTTCTCAATCAAGAAGCTTCACAAGTGCCTTCATAACAGCTTATGTCATTCATCTTGGCATCGAAATTCAGTAGGCCCAGATTCACTATATCCCATATTGCTTTTATTTTTTGTCTGGTTTTGCTATCTTTTCTCATAGTGTATTTGTTTACACGTCTGAATTACTTTCTTTCAATATTTTACAGTATTCCTTATATTTAGCTAAGACATTATCATTGGAACTATTCTAAGCTGATAGATACACTTCACTTTTTGTCTTACATGAAAGCCTTATTCCTTGTGTTTCATTATAGACTTCTGTTTAATTTGAGTTACTTTTAGAGGAAAACAGTTTTCAAACATTATACTGACATTATTAATGAATATGTTATACTTTTCATGCACGCAATGAGCACTATAAACATCTTTCCAGTTCATTTTTTTCGAGCAGTTTTCTAAAATTCTCAATTTCTGGTGGATTGACTACTCTCGTGTATGTAGATTTAGCAGTCTTCATAATCTGCTTAGAATCTGTACCTAAAAGAAGTAGCTGCATATAATGATCTGATAGGCCGTTAATTATTGCATTTATGATATGATTTTGTTCCTTTGATTTGTCTATAAATCAATGGCTGTCCTAGATGATTTAATTATCGTAGTTGGAAAGTTTACAGTATGAGTTAGATTGGAAGACAATGTTACTGACTGCAATAAATGTTTACTGGAAGGCTGAATAACAAAATCTGTATTAAAGTCACCAGACACCAAGACTTCTTTGGTTTTTTTCCTGTTAATTAATCCAGTAGAACTTCTAGATGATTTAGGAATGGATTATAATTTCCTGCAAGTGCTCGGTAAATAGTTACTATTATATAGCATCTGTTATCTAACTCTATTTCTGTTGCACAAGCTTCGAAATGCTACTCTAGACAATTTATTTATATCAGTGTTCTTGAATTTATAGCAATTTTTAATAAATGTGGCAATTCCTCCTCCCTCTATATCTACTCTACTGAAGTATGAAACTAAATGAAATCCTGGAATATTTAACATATTTCACATATCTATACCAGTGGTCACATGATGTTCAGAGAGGCAAATTATGTCATTAGGGTTAGAGGAATCTATTTCATTAATACAAATGAGTGGTGAATCAAGTTTATTCTGAGTCCAGGGGTATTCTGATATAATAGAGATAACTGATATTGAATACTAATGGTTGAACAAAGATTTATTGGCAGATTCTGAGTACTTTCAGTTAAACACTGTTTGCTAAAATCTATCTCCTGTTTATCTGTTTTCTCAAACTGAGAGTGTTTTACAAGCTCTCTTAAAAGTGGATCCCTTTCCCCCCTCCCTATCCTAAAAAGGGCATCCCTCTGACACCTGTAACCACTGGTATTTTACCAGTGACAGTGCCCCCCCCCATAAGTTACATGCAATGAACCCAGACAGTTTTCCCTTCCCTTTCCTGTGTATGCGCCATGCCTTGGTAGTCCCACCTGCAAATAGCAGATCCTCCAAGTGCTGAGATCATATATGAAAGAAGTATTGTTGTTCATCATATATGAAGTGTCGCTGATGGCTGACGCTATACTGACATATATAAATTTACTGTTGCCTGAGATATATGATACCGACAATGATCAAAATGAATGGTTTGAAACCTGAACTGTTTATCTATGATGAACTTACCATAACACGGGAGAATTCAAAGACTTCGACTCTTTGGAAATGCTAAACATAGTGAGATTAGGTGTGACTAAACAAAAAGACCGTGATTCACTCTTGACTACATTAATACCTCTGAATTCGAATTAAAATGAATACTAGAAATTTCTCACTATCTCTCAAAACATCCTGACAACTCAATTTGTATATTTGCAAAAGTATCTCTCCATAAAAAAAATAAAAAATAAAAAAAAAAAGAGCTCGATAATATAAAAAAAATTATGAAACTGAAACCTCCATGTCAGCAGGTCCGTAAGACAATATAGTCATTAAAATAGGATAAAAAGTTATGTTAACCCTTTCATTCCCAGTGTTGTTTGTGGACAACATACCGTATTATGTGAATAATTCCTTAAAGTTGCATTTTCGTTGATGAACAACATGCTTCTAGTACGACATTTTGCCGCTTGGTGCGGCGTGTATTCACTTCTGAGGCATTAATGTCTCCATCTCGGGGTTTGAGTTGCTTTGCCGTCTGTACGTGGCTGAGAGTGTGGTTCCTTTTATTTTATTCCATCAGTGAATAGTCTTGTCTTTGGTGTTGTGGCGAAGATTATGCTAGCATTATGGATCCTGGCAGTGTTAACTATTAACAAAACGACGTCCAAGTAATAAAATACCTCGATACAAACGTCTGTGTTGTGCATGAAATACATGACATAAAAAACCAATAGATCGGCCAAACATTTTAAAACATATATTTTGGTGTTTACTGCACTGTATTAACACAGAAAACATTGAATTTTAATTTTTCCAAAACTGATTTCTTGGCTTGGTCAAAGGTTCTATCGGGATCGAACAAGGAGTAAAGGTCCATCCCGGAAATACAAAAAAAAGAAAAAAAATGACATAATGAATATCTTTACGACGTACGTTTAGCCAAAACTAAATTTGATATTATAAAAAAGGTTATGTTCATCGCGAACAGTTTCCAAAACGGAGAGCCTATGCTTTATCATACACAAAAATATGAACAATGCACCGGTTGACATTGATTATTCATAGTTCTTATGAGGACAAGAGATCCTAGCCTGGACGGACTACATCTTATCAACGTTGCCTATAGTAATATCAAAGCTCAAGAGTCGGCAATCACAGAATACAATCGACTTAGAAGCACTTACCACCATACTTGTCAAAAATTGTTGCATCAAAGCCTCTGAGGAAAATCAAAGATAGAGATTGGAAGTCGGCTTTAAGAAAATCCGTAGCTCACTTACAACAAATGTTAGCAAAGAAGAAAATGAAGAAGACTGACTACAAACAGAAATGACATCTCAAAGCTCTCCGTGAATAAACCACAAATGGAGTATGATACACTGTGGCTATTACATTAACGAAGAGAATGTCATCATGGCAACTGATAATATCAGAGCGTGTAACATTTCGGGTTCTGGGCTGCAAAATTCAGATGCTGAGATATGGAAGGCATACAGTAACAGTGATGTTTTCAAAAATCACCAGCTAATGTGGCACTATTTATATACTGCAGGGGATACCTTGCTGACGTGAATTAAGACCATTGTTCTCTTCAAATCAGTTGATTTGCAGTCGTGAAGATTATTAGTTAGAAAATCATATAAGCTCATGGCTGATGCTGGTTCCTGATGTTACACATAGAACAGCATATTCAATGCTGTGAATAGCTTTATGGAAATAACGAAGAATGGATTATGTGTATATTTGAAAACTAGAAAGCTTCTTTTACAGAAAAGTGACCTGCCTTAGAGAAGAATGACATTAAAAATTGGGTACTTTATTGGAACCCTTTCCAAAATGTTCAAATGTTGCAAATGTTTGTATAGCTTATGAGACTTAACTACGGGGTCATCAGTCCCTAAACTTGCAAACTACTTATGAACTACTTACGAACTAGAACGGCACAAATATCCATGCCCGAGGGCGGATTCGAATCCCCGACCGTAGTGGTCTTGCAGACCGTGACTGGAGCGCCTCACTCCCCTCGGCCACCCCGGCCGGCTCCAAAATGTCTTGCAGGAAATTCTTTTATGAACTCAAGTGAAACTCTACGTCGCACTTGAACACAAATGAAGTACGGTATATACGGATTCAATGTTGCGGGTGGAGGCCAAGTATTAGGCCTATAAACCGTCCTGAAATGTAAATGTATATAACATAAATTTGGGGAGTGAAGTAAGAAACTAACGCAACATTCACTATTCACAATTTCACTACACAATAATGCCAAAATAAGCTCGTTGTCCAAAAGCACTTACAGCTGGAGACCACAATGATGAAAATTACAGATATTCTTCTTTTAATGAAGTAGTTATTTTCAACGCTCTCAGAATTACTGTTTTTTTTTCAAGAAAGACATTATTTTTACTGCCATTTCCATTATATGTAACTGTCATTGTGTGCACTAAAAACCAAAGCTTCTGCTTATGGACCAAATTAATTAATTTAGAATTACTATCCGCAGTAGAGTGGCTGAGTGTTTCAAGGCGCTTAGTTGTGGAGCGCGCCGCTACTTGCCGTCGGAGATTCGAGTCCTCCGTCGAGCAAGCGTGTATTTGATTTCGTTATCGAAAGTTAGTTAAAGTAGTTTGTAAGTCTAGGAACTGATGATCAAAGTAGTTAACTCTCACAGTTTTACAAACATTTTTGAATTACTAACTTTTGTATGAAATAAACTGATCATTCAATAAATACTAAGTACAAATGTTCAAACGTTTGTAATTCTATGGGACTTAAGTGCTTGGTTAGTAATCCCTAGGCTTACAAACTACTTAAACTTAGTTAAGCTAACCTAAGGACAACACACACACTCATGCCCGAGGGAAGAGTCAGACCTCCAAGGGGAACGGCTGCGCGCACCAAAGCACGCCGGCTCGGCCAAATAAGAAGTAAAATAAAAACAACTACCTTCAGTCATCCACGAACACCAGTAAAATTTGTAAGTGATTTGGAAAGTTTAAGTTGCACATCCCGAAGGTTCAAAGGAAATCTGCTTTACTCGAGTACCAGGAATTCGGGCGGTAGCGTGTACACACTGGGTCCAATCCATTCCCAACAAAACGAAAGTCCTTGGGCAGGCAGTAATTATAAGTCCGATTACCGTCTATACTGTTCAAGACAGTCAACGAATTGTAGACCTGTGGCTGGCGTAGGTTGGCAGCAATAAACATTCCAGTTCCTAATCGTAGCACTCTACATTTCTAGGCACGGAAGACTGGCATCTACATAGGTACAATTTTTTTACATTGCTCAATCCAGCTAATCAGCAGTCAAAGGATTCTGGAGGTGTTTCCAGCGACATCTATAAAATATAGTGCAATTATCATTCCCTCTGACAGCTTGGTCAACTGTTCCCTGTCGATCGATGTTTGCTATGAATAGTCGACCTCCGGTAATTCAGTGTGTGCGTCTTAGCGCCTGCTCTCCCGCAACCTGCGAGGCACGAAACTCTGCAGGGTAGTCTGCTCGTTAGGGGTTCTCTCTCCTGACATGACAGGTGAGAAGCTATGTAAGTAGTTACGGTGGATATATTGAATCTAGCACTCGACAAAATGCAGATCACGTATTAAAACATTACCCATTCAGTCCTCCATTCCGTTAAGGTATATTAATAGTGTAGCACTTTCTATAGCGAATGAAAGTGACCTGCCTAACAAGTGTGATATATATTTCAATGAGACAGCTTCCGCTTTGTTACATTCGGAGTCTGTGCTCTAGGGTGGTAGCACAGACGCGCGCGGTGCAGCCAGGGGAACAGCCAGCCGAGGAGGTGATGTGGATGAGCGAGACCTCCTCATCTGCGCTGCCCTCCCCTGCTTCACCCCTGTAGCAGCAGTCACAGGCACACGTCCGGCAGTTTGTAAACTGAACCCTACGCCATTTGGAATAACCTCACTTTCGACGTCCCATAGCAATTACGGCCTCTAGAAAACAGACGTCTCAAGCGTTACATTTTTCTATAAATTACTTAAGTTTTATTTATTTTTTATTTGAGTTGACCCAGTCATGAGCCTTACTTAGTAATTAATTATGAATTTACAGAACTATTTATACTGAGATAACTTCTTAATTTGAGAATTTACTCACTTACTTAATTTGACGATAATAGCGACGTGTAGTGTAGGGAGAGCCACAGATGTCAGTCGCAAGCATTGAAAGTGCCAAACGATGACTAATAAGAACGCACTGAGCTCCGTCATACGTAAGTTTCATCACATTTAATAACGTTCATAATATGTTATCCTCCGAAACCATTCCAAAAATATGCAAAGTGGAATTTTGGGTGCAACCTTGCATCCAGTTTCACCATTCTAAAAAGAGATACTTAAAACATAACATTGATGATAATTTAACATATATTATATCGTTATATAAATATATTGTTACTGCTATTCCTGTAGATAAATAGTTTAAACGTTCAAAATGAATTTTTCTCCTTCCAGAAAACAGCATAATTAGCTTTGATTGTGGTTATGAAAACTGGAAATAATAATCCTCCCAAGGAAACGTAATTTACGTTTACTACCGTATCACCACCAAAGGGTCAAAGGACAGTAAGAGAGCCTCTACCATATCATGAAGATTAAGAATCACTGTGGTATGTAGATTTTCATATAGGGCTGACACTCCAAGTGTGAACATTGTATTTGTAGTTGAATGTAATCGCTATTAGTGTATATTATTTTCAGTTAACATCCTTCTGAAATCATGCATGAGGACTGATATACCAATTATGTCACCGATTTCTGTAACAAATGTTGTGTTGGTAATTTTCTTCCCTCTGCTATGGATATCTGCATTAACGCACCGGTTGCCCATGTGTGTTCTCCCGGACAATACTGACGATGGTGTGGGGATCTGTCCTAAATAGTTGGAGAATAGTAGACTAGTGACTGGCGTAGGTCGGCAATAAAATACATTCCAAAACCTAATCGTAGCACTCTGCATACTTGGGTCGACTATTCCCTGTCGCCGCGGTGGAGTAGCCGAGCGGTCTAAAGCATCTCGCTGCGGAGCGTGCGGTTGCTCGCCGTGGAGGTTCGAGTCCTCCCTGGGGCATGGGTGTGTGTGTTGTCCTTAGGTTAGTTTACCTAGGTTTAAGTAGTTTGTAAGCTACGGACTGATGACCACGCAGTTTGGTCCGATAGATTTACAAACATTTCAATTATCCCCTGTCGGACGAAGTTCACTAGAAATATTCTGTTTTTGTGGCTTAGCTCCTGCTGTAGTGCAGCCTGCGTACCACGGAAGTCTGCTGGATAATCTGCTCGTTAGGGGTTCTCTCTCCCGGCGTGAAAGGTGAAATGCTTTGTTGGTAATCAACTTTTATTTGTGTTATCGTTACGGTCAATATATTTATTTTGGCATTTAATAACTCTCAACTCACGTTTTAAAACAATACCCATTCAGTCCTCCATACAGTTAGGGTAAATAACGTGTGTAGCACTTTCTATAGTGAATGCAAGTATCTGCCTTACATGGCAAGAGGTATTTCAATGAGACGCCTTCCGCTTTGTTATATTTTCTAGTCTGCTTGCTCTAAGGTGGCAGCACAGACGCGCGCGGCGCAGCCAGGGGAACAGCCAGCCGAGGAGGTGATGTGGATGAGCGAGACCTCCTCATCTGCGCTGCCCTCCCCTGCTTCACCCCTGTAGCAGCAGTCACAGGCACACGTCCGGCAGTTTGTAAACTAAACCCTATGCCATTTTGAATGACCTCACTTTCGACGTTCCATATTAATTACGACCTCTAGAAAGACTCCTCTAGTATTAACTTTTTCTATAAATTTCCAACGTTATTTTATTTTTTATTTTCTATGTTGTTTTTATTTAGTTTTTTATTATTTTACTTGGCCCATTGAATGTCATGAGCCTTACTTACTAATCTCTTTGTATTAAATTATTAATTTTATCGACAATGAAAATTTAACTTTTTGTAGGTACTTATATTGACAGTACTAATTATGCATTTAGAGAACTGTTTATACTGAGATTACTTCGTAATTTGAGAATTTACTCACTTACATAATTCGACGTGAATAGCGACGTGATCTGTAGGGAAAGCCACAGATAATAACGCACTGAGCTGCGTCATACGTAACATTTATCACATTTAATAACGTTCATAATATGTTATCTTCCGACACCATCCAAAAATATGCAAAATTGAATTATGGGTGCAGAAGTGCATCCAGTTTTTCCTTTCAAACAACGTTTGTGGAAGTTCAACAATTATTATATCAAGCATGATATGTCTTTAAACTGATAATAATAATTCTCCCAAGGAAACGTAATTTATGATTACTACCGTATCACTACCAAAAGGTCTAAGTACAGAAAAAAAAGCCTCTAACATCTCATGAAGATTAAGAATCACTGTGGTATGTAGATTTGGATATAGGGCTGACACTTGAAGTCTGAACAAGTGAAACATTGTATTTGTAGTTGACTGTAATCGCTATTAGTGTCTATTATTTTCAGTTAACATCCTTCTGAAACCCTGCATGAGGACTACGAATTACGTCGTAGTTTTCTCGAATAAATGTCGTGTTGGCAATTTTTCCCCTCTTCTATGTATATCTGCATTAACGTATCGTTTGCCCACGTGTGTTTTCCCGGAAAATACTGACCATGATGTGGGGATCAATCCTAAAATGTTTACTCACGTTTATGTACAGCGGGAAATGATTTAATTGATTTTTGCATTTGTTTTGTAAATCGATTCAAGATTCAGGGGTCCTATTTTGTCTACAATAAATGAGTGTTAACACGTATTATCCAGTGCATAAACAAAGTTAGACGACGCATACGAATGTGTGGAATTTATGTATGAACGAATGTCGTAACAACTGATCATTTTGATAATGACACCCATTTCCATCTGGAAGGGAAACCAGGACAAACCTTACAATTTACTGACTTGTTCCCTGAAAAGGAGGATTTGAAGATCTCTGCCTAATGTTATTTCAACAACGTTACTCAAAATGTTGATCATTTGCAATAATATTAATGCTAGTCGAGATAAATTAATCGTGTTCCTTCCAATAATAAATATGCAACGAAAGTTATAAGAATGAGTGAAAAGCATTTTCAGTTAAGCTGAAGAACGTAAAGCCGTGCAATCAACATGCTACAAGATGTTTGCAACAAAATCCAAGTCCTAAAGAAATTTCTGTACTTGGTACATGGGAGTGTCAGTGATAAAACGTGCATAAATATCTGAGGGACGTATATTCATGTTCCTTCAAGTGGTAAAATAAGCTAAGATTAATTATATAACTGCTCTAGAGAGAGTAATCTAAAATAAATAATTTAGTGGCAGAAATCGGTGACTGTTCCTATTACGAATGCTATAGAGTAAACCTGTAATGAGAAATATCTGATAATCTGTGGATTAGGAAAAAACATTCATATGTTTGAAATCTATGGGACTCGGCTGCTAGGTCATTAGTCCGTAGCTTACAAACTACTTAAACTAAGGTAAACTACCATAAGGACAACACAAACCCCCCTGCCCGAGGCGGGACTAAAACCCACGACGGCGAACGGCCGCGCGCACCTCAGCACGGCGCCCGATTGCGCACTGCTATTCCGCCGCGGCTGTGGATTATCAGAATAGGCTACTTAACACTAACGAGATTTCTATATACTGAAAAATGCTGTTAGCTGTCTCTATTGTCACCACATAATTGAAATTTTTCTAATTGGTCTTATTATAAAATTTATTCTAGATTCGATATAACTAATAAAAGCGAAATTTCATTTCTGGTAGTTATGAAACACTTTACGATTAGTTTGGTTCCTACTTCCTGAAAAATCTTACAATTTAGTATAATGGGATTGAGTAATATTTTCCCTCATTATATCTGTGAAAGCAACTGTAGTGATACTAATGCTGATAAAACGTAACCTTTTACAGGCTATGCTAAATACTACAAACTAAATACTCAACAATGCCTCAACCATATTATAAAAATTTATGTATGTAGGTGTATATGTTTCACATCTCCTAAACCGCTGGATTGATTTCCACCAAACATCCGCGTTGGAGTGGCCGAGAACTCTAAGGCGCCTTGCTATGGAGCGCGCGGATCCTCGCCGTCGGAGCCTCGAGTCCTCCCGCGGGCATGGGTGCGTATGTTGTTCCTATCGTAAGTTAGTTTAAGTAGTTTGTAAGCCAAGGGATCGATAACCGCAGCACTTAAGTCCCTTAGATTTACAAACATTTGAGAATCTGAATTCTCCACCAAACTTACTCAGATGACAATAGATGTGAGGATAAGAACCACCCATGACTCATAGTTCAGCAGACATGACGTGATAAACAATAATATCAGCCGCATCGTGCAATGCCTGATTAACGAGATTCTATTAATATTCAATTTGAGGACGAGAGAAGTCAAACCCTTGCAACGTACAATACACATTATTTAAAGATTTTATGAAACATTTTCTATCTGAATACTCTAAAAACTCTACAAAAGTTTATCCTCATAGGAGCGGCAACCAATATTAATTTTAATCTGCTTATTGTATTCGCCTCTTTGTATCACTCCACAACTGTTCTAATGGTGAAATCTTTATATAGCTATTGAACCAAACTGCTACGGTCATCAGTCCCAAGACTTACAAACTACTTTCACTATCTTACGCCAGCCGCGGTGGCCGAGGGGACTAAGGCGCTCCAGTCATGGTCTCCACGGCCACTACGGTCGGGGGTTCGAATCCCCCCTCGGGCATGGATATTTGTGCCGTCCTAGTTCGTAAGTAGTTTGTAAGTTTAGGGACTGATGACACCGTAGTTAAGTCCCATAAGCTTAACACACATTTGAACTATCTTACACTAAGGACAACAAACACAAACCCATGCCCGAGAGAGGACTAGAACCTCCGACGGAGACCAACCGGATGTTCAGCAATAAGGTGCGTTATAGCGTTCGGCCATTCCTCCCCGGCCCAACAGTAGGCTGATGTGTGTATTTTCACCGTTCTTTCCATGCTTCACGGCAAAGTTCATTGTCTGGCCACTGCTACATCCTTTTATATTTCGTTGTGAAGCAAGCATCTGAAATATGAGTGGCAGACAGTTTAATCGTGGCGAGAAATTCCATTATATAATTAATGTAATTAAACATTCATTGGTACTATTGAATCTGACTTCTTAATCATCTGTAAAAATGTGGCGCGTGACATTCATTTATTATAAAAATGCTTCGTATTCACACTGATTTTCTAGAGGGTGCCTTTACGAATATACAAAATAGTTCTATAGATCAAAAGAAGTGAAATTTTCAGACGGCAAGTATATCTTCAAATTTTGCGTGACAGCGATGAAACTGTTACGTAATAACAGTTTTTACAAGTATCGTTAATGGGGCACTTATCATCAATACCTCTACCTTTGAATTTTTTGCATAGTTGCAAGAGTTACTGTACGGTACCCCCCCCCCCTCTGTAATTTACTCAACATCAGCGTACTGAAGCTTTTTCAAACGTGTTACGTATGCCTTCACCCTCTCCCTATGCGTCTTTCCATCCAGATCCTCTAAAGATGTTATAACTTGGGCGCCAAGCTAAAGTTTCTTTGTGTTTTTTATATATGATTAACGCAAAACTAGCGATGTACGTTACAATACGAAGAACTTCAATAACAAACTGTTTAATTATCAGACGATGCTCTGAGCAACTGGCTCAAAATGCAATGTGCAGAATAAATGTTTCATAATAGAAGAGTGCGTATATTTCTAACACATGGATTGCAGATGACGTATTGCATACTTGAGCACTAGTCCTCGGCGGTTTGCATCTTGTGTTTACACGCGCGCGCGGTATGACCGATCGATGGTTGCCATGGCAGTGACGTCATGTCGATGGACGCGCCTGGGAACAGGGCAGCAGCCGCAGGCAGGAGGTAGCTGCGCAGCCGTAGCCACCACGTGCGGAGCTCTCACTAGTTATGCTCCTTTGCTGATGGCGCTGCCAAACGTCTCACCAACATCTGTACTTAATTTTTTTATCAACTGCAAAATTACCTTTCATGGGTCGCGACTCTTAATTTGTAATGCCTTAAATAAGTAGGGCAGAAAAGATATTGATGGGCCAAATACGCATTCCCTCATACGGAATGTAGTTGAACTGTGTTTCGCCAGCAAAAGCGTTCTCCGTTAATGAAAAAACGTAGCCATACACATATCATACTCATCTTGGCAAACCATGAAGTAAATTGAGAATCAGTCTAAATCATAGGAAAAGTTACATAGTCCATCGATGCAGCACCCTCCTATCAACAGACTGTCGTGCTGTCTTGAATGGTTGCTACAGTTATTAACACAAATGCATTTATTTCAGTACAACATATAACCATATTGTTGTAAACAAAAACGATTTGTATATGTATGACTTCTGTACTGAAACATAATTTACAGTACATCATGAGACATCTTTGTAGCAATTGACAATAAGACTCATGTAAATATAAATTACTGAATATTTGGAATGGGCCAAATACACGATGAAATCTTTCTGATGGAAACATAAGTAAAGAAAAAGAAAAGAAGCACTTCTTTCTCCTCGATGGTATTTTCATTGACCAACTTAGGACAAGGAAGACACTTATTCATACCTTCTGCTGGGTCTACAAAGTTGGCCACATCTACTTAGTTTTGCGTCTTTATGTGTTTTCACACATATCTTGAAATCGATAACTCAGTGTCCTCTTCTGTAGACACTCTCATCTTCTTCTTCTCTCTCTCTCTCTCTCTCTCTCTCTCTCTCTCTCTCTCTTTTTTTTTCTTCTTCTTTTGAGTGGTACCCCGCACTAGAAAGTGACCATCGCAGAATTTGTACTGTCAGCTCTTCTTCTGTTAATGTCCAATCATGGATTCACCGGAATTCGATGATCTTATCAGCGCATGAGTGGAGGACTACCCATTAATACGGTTCTATGGGGAGATAGTTTGTGGTTGATAAACGAAGGGTAGCGGTTTTAAGGGCAGAGCGGGAAAATCCCAAGTAAGTACCAAGGAAATAAAAATTAAATGTACATCTCAATTAGTCTGAACGGTCAGTGAGATGAGTAGCGGTTTTCTATCTGCGACAGATTATACAGTGATAGTGCTATGTTAGTAGCGGGCATCGTGCAAATATCGCTACTGGTAGGTTGTAAGAAACGGGAAAACGACTTTACCCAAACAATATACAAGAGTGTACCGTCATGCCAACTTCTTATTCTATCTTGTTTCGGCCTGCTATGGACCACAAAGATTTTTATCTCTTACGTTATTGTGTTTTCATCTTTTGCCGGTAGATTTTCAATATGGCTGAGTGTGCTTCTTTTCTCTCTTCTGATCATTTGCAGGCAGGTCGTGGCGCAGTCGTAATAAGCGGAATAAGGTTTTAAATAACTCTGAACATTTCTCTGAAAACTTGTCGATCCTGAATGTCCGCAAATTCCTGTAAATCATTTTTAACTTGTCTTGCCCATATGGAATACGATTTTTTTAAATTGATGAGTGTACATGATAAGTAAGTCTTTGGGGGTACATTATCTCCACATAACCAAAAGATATTATTCTCCGCTTTCTTATGCTCATAATAATGTTTTCAGTATGTTCGTATAATTCATAGCTGTGTCTTCGGCGGAACTGTCAATTTTCTTTGATAGGGCCAAGTATTTTCTCAAACTTCACCGGTCTTTTATGTCAAGTTTTCGTTGTGAACCTTTCTTCGGCATGTTTAAAAATTCTGGTGCATTCAAAGCTGACGATTAAATTACTGTGTTGTAATGACGAAGTTTTATGTTTAAAGACAGGCTTTTCCATTCGCATAAGTCATTTCACAGATGAAAAGTACCTTCTACGTTAATTCGCCTACTTTCCACGGCTACATTTTCTGAACCGTCAGTTTTAATTATCTCTGCAAAGTATTTTAATTTTTTCGATTGCTTGATTTTCTCTTGTATTTCAATGTAAGGAGGTGCGTGTTTGATGTCTGTGATGAATTTAGTTTTTTAAACGCTATTTTAGGCCAGTTCTAGCGGTAATTGTTTGTAGGCTGGACACCTGAACCTTAGATTCATCAATATCACTGGCAATAAGAGCCAGATTAACATCAAAATCCAATCAGCTTACATTTAGGCCTTTCCTTTATGTCCGATTTCAATCCCATAAATTGGCGGTACGGGTGTTTACCATTCTCTCTCTCTTGTAGGACACAGTTGAAAAGCAATGGAGAGAGTAGGTCACCTTGTCTCATACCTGTACAAACTTCAAATGGTTTCGCTAGTTAGTCTCTGAACTTGAACTTTGGACATTGCGTAATTAAATGTGGTTCTTATCGGATTGTATTCCTATCCACACCCAATTCAGTAATTTCATTTTTTATTGTTTCTTGATCAATTGTGTGATACGCTGTTTGAAAGTCGACACTGGTCGCAACAAACTTCTTTTATTTTGATTTTGCATATGATACGAAAGATTTCAGATTATTGATCTGCTATCCACAGGCAGCGGCAGAGCGCATTGAGGCGCTATGCTACGATGCGCGAGGTCATTCCCGTCGTGGGTTCGAATTCCCCCTCGAGCATGGAGTTTCTGCTCTCTTCAGTATAAGGTGGATCATAAGTTGTAGGTAAGTTTAGGGACTGACGACCAAGTAGTTAATTCCCATAAGCTATACAAACATTTGAACATTTGCTATGCACACGATCTTGATGTCGTGCAAAAGACGCACCAATCTCTGCTAAAGGCTAATAGTCAGACCAATCGGATGGCTTAGCGCCGTTGACAAATTGTTTAGCTGTTATACTAAAATAATTTGCCGAATCAGGACGCGTTCTCTGCGGCTGCCAAGAGGCTCCGCCCACGCCACCAAAGCTTCTCGCGGATTTCACCGTTCCCAGAGTGAGTGCCCTGCAAGGAATTTCAGCTTGCTCCTAGCTACGGTCACACGGCCTAAAAATGTTGACGTTGTGCTATATATACAGCCGTTGGAGCCAAACCCCTGGGGTGCCAGACGGGCAGAAAGCTTTCCTCTCAACCTAACCATTCGTCACACTAACTATGTTCAAAGTCTGCTGCCTTCAAGGAAGTTTTTTAGATAACGCCAAAGAGCACTCTCCATAAACAGCCCGGGGCCCAGAGCACTCTGCTATTGTTTGTATCCGGCAAATTCCTCTCTTGCGGAACGGCCGAATGACTAAAAAGGCAGTCCCCGCTATTGCCCACCGTAAACCGCGGTCCAGCATTGTGGAAAATCGTCCCACTCACTCTAAAAACTTCTGCCAGGTATACTCCGCCCGTCGAACGTAGCGTTGGCGCTGAGCAGGTCAAGCCAGCCCCTCTCGTCCTTCCCCGAAGGCAAGCGAAAGTTGGTGGGAAGGGGAGTTCTCCAAGAGCTTCTCTGCTCTGCGCGGCCTAACCGTACCCAGCACGGAAAACCACTTTTTAGCAGCCAAGCTGCGCCAATAAACTTTAAAATCCCGAAATTTTATACAAACATAGAATGTACTACAATCCCAGGAGCCCATCACCCCTGATGTGTCCACAAAGGCACATAAATCAAAACAAAGAAAGATCTACAGAGAGAAATGTTACATACTTAAATAATTATCGTAAAGAGAACGATACAGTATCACAAGGTTAGTATGAAAAATAGACTAATTACAGCCCCCGTCTCACAAATTTAGCTCAAAACTCTCATCTTTACACGGAAACACTTATGCGACAATACAATTGATATTTCCGTTGTAGTATTAACTCTGAAATGTGTGTTCTGAAATGTGGAATGTGTATTCCAATGAGACGTCTGTCGCTTGAATATATGTGAGCCCTCCCCTGATTCACCCCTGTAGTCACAGGCAGATTTCTAACGGCATTTGGAGCAAGGTCGCATTGGATGTTACTTATTAATTAAGACCTATAAAATCTACACTACTATAATGTCAATTTTATTTCAGTATCAGTAAATATATTTTATGTGTTGTTTAGGATAGTGAATGTAATGAATGAGCCTTACTATTCATGTTTTATTACCCTATCAATATTAACAACAATGACATCTCTTTCTGTGGAAAGGTGATTGTTCTTTTGTATAAGTATTTATACTGAAAGTTATTCTTAAATGCAGCATTAACTCACTGACCGACATGGACATCAATAACGACGTGAAATATAAGAAGAGGCAGTAAGGCTGGCACTCAAAGTGTTGATGAACAAATTAAAAATGATATCGTTAGTTGATTTATGTTGTCATTAGTGCCACTGGTTTCAGGTTACTTACCTTTAAACATCAGGAGTCACCTAGAAATTACATTGCTGATCGCTTGTGCAAAATTAGCATTGTAAATTAATATTTTTTCCTTCTACATCGTTTTTCACGTGTGTTCTATCCGACAGCATTGACTATGACGTTGACCATGCGTAAATGGGTACCTACGTTTCAGTACAGTACAATATCGATTTCATACATTTTTTCATTAGTTTTATACAGGTCTTTTAGATTCAGCACTTTCTGTTTTATCAACAATAACTCATTTTTAACCCTTATTATCAATTTTGCAAATGAAATCATAGGTATCAATCGTTTTTGCTTTTGAAGGCCATTATCTATCTGAATTTAATCCCAGGACAAAACTAACAGTTATTTAGACGTCTTAAGCCCGAAGAAATCATTACAACTTACTGATTTATTCCCTGGACTAAAAGATTTCAAGATCGCAGTATAAGGGTATTTCCATGAATTTTGGGTAGGCAGCTCCATTGCCCTTTGTAGACTCAAGCTATAGTCATTTTGGTACTGATACAGTAGTAATCGTTAATATTTTTCCTTAGGAGTGTTATTATTTCCTATGCAAAGACATGCCACTAACTGCTTTATAACTTTTCATAACTTCATAACTAATTAAGCTGTTTTCTGGTAGGAGAAAAATAACTGATTAGCTATAAACCCGGCAATACCCTCATGGTCCACCTCCCCTTCCCTCCTCTCTCTGGATCCATCTCCTTCTGTCCCATCTCTCTATTCCTTTCCACTTTTCCCTCTCTCGGCAAAGTTTTCTGCAAGATACCCTCTGTCATGCACCATACAAACAATTATGTACCCAGTGATCTTCCGCTTGGTTTATAGGTCATGTGTGTAAAAATTCATAAAGATTCGAGAAAACTTTGCATTTTGAAAAATTCCGTAATTTAAGTACCCCCCACCATAAACAGTACGAAATTTTATACAGACAGTGACATTCCTCTTGTTTTTAAGGTAGAGTGGGCAAAATTTCAACAGTATCGGAACCACACTATAGATTTCTATGCAATAGGAACCCAGTGTTACATTGAAACACGCACTTCGTTGTTCTCAAATACTCCAGTTTTTTTTTCATACAACCCTTGTTGTGAGAATAACAAAGAAAGGATCTGTGAATTCGGTCGAGCCGTGCTAAAGTTTGGCGGGACGAAGGTATTTAGGTATCCATTTTTATGTTGGAAAGTACCCTCCCCCATGCACCGTATGAAACGTAAGGTGTACGGTGATCTTCCTCATGTTTTGAAGGTCAAGCGTGCAAAATTTCGTAGAGATCGGAATGAAACTGTCGATTCCGTGAGTCTGCAGGAGAAGTGTGCTCCGCCATGCACCTATCACAAAATACTTTCTTCTACCTATAAACTACATCCCTGTCAAATTTTAGCTTCATTGGTGTTTTTCGAGATATAGTGTTTAGTCAGTGAGTGAGTAAGTGCTCTTTCGCTTTTATATAGATAGGGATTAACTTCTTTTCGTTTCATCATTTTGTTGGAGGCGGAGGGGATGTCAGACACAAAACGCTTCATAAACATTCGAAATTACTTGCAACCTTTGTTATTTTCCAATAATTGACGCATAAATGTGGGTTTTCTCCCGCCGCGACACCGCAGTCGAGGCCGTCCGCCGACGCCGCGCCGCCTTCCACCGCTGCCGCCCTCGCGACGCAACCGTCGACGCCGTCCCAACATCTAGCCTAACGTGAGTGTCGCTTAGCTACGTGTATAAAAGTATCATTTGGAAAGTCATTCTTCCCACACAAGAAAAAGATTAATCCGTTTCTGTTTTAGAAATTCAAACTTCAGGCATATGTTTGGCGCTTCTGTCTCGCGGGTAAAAGTTATTGAAAATGTTAATTTGCAAGCACCACTGTATGTGCGCAGGTGGTTGGTACCATTGTTGGTACACTTTCCTGTACCTTTTCTACCATTTCCTATATCATTTCCTTTGCGATCAAGCTTTATTTTAACAGGCTGCAATTGCTGCTAAGAAACTGCCCTGCCTCGCACCTACCAGGTGATCTAGCATTACGACACCCAATCATAAACAAAACCGGGTTAGAAAGACAGGTTCACCCTCCTATCCTGAAGGTCCGTATCGTCCTGCACGTGTGACAACAGTGTCACCGCGAAAATGCAACTGAACGACAGCACCCTCGTAATACATTTTGGTCGCCTCAACCTAACGATGGATGGGTAGTCAATCCTACCCTTCCAACAGGCCATGAGCCACCTCCAGGAACGTAGTAAAAATTGGGAAAAGAGAGATAATCCATTTTGTAACCTGCTAAGATATATGTTATTGTATTTTATTTCTGTGTAATTTAACTCCAGAAGTTAAAGTGTCTGGCCAACACGAAGTTCCCATCATTTGTTTTGAATACCTTCATGTATTTTTGTGACCTGTATGTTCATCTTGATTGCTTGCAAATACTTATGAATTTTTATATTGTGTTCTTGCATGTCTAATTACATTCCTTTTAAGAACGGTCCTGACAATAAGGTTATTAATGTTGTATTAGCCACTGCCATGCACTCGCTCATGTAAGGGGAAAATTGAGCCTAGTATTGGATAGCACTATCTATCGTAATCCTGAACTTCTTAGTACTGTCGTAACATATGACACAAGTCTGCCAGCTGTTTGTTAGGCTCCCTACCCAGAATTGAGTAGAGTAAATATCAGATCCCGTAATTTCTAGGAGCAGATGGTCCTCCATTAACAGAGTGCTAATATTCCTTGTGCACTAATACTTAATTACTTATTAATTTAATATATATTTTGCAAGTCAATGGAACGGTGTTGAACTCCACTAAAAACATAGATGTTACTTTGCCTGATGAATTCAACCTATTAATTATTATGTAGTTCTTGACGCAAGATACGCCCCCCTGCGTTTACGCCGCTTGACCGTCACCGACAGCACGTGCTCGCTCTCAGATGTCAGCGCCTGCCGCCTCTGCCCCCCTCCCCCCTTTCCCCTCTCACACCGCCCGTGTCTAAACGTCCCGCGGCCGCCTTCTGTTCCCCTCTTGCCCCGCCTCCTCTCAGTGCGTAAGACATGCGCTGATCACCTGATGTCGTACAGTCCCGTTAACTAAATGTTCCGGCAGTTTCCAGTTTAGTCCATTTTAACCACAGGGACGTGCATCTTGCACGTGGTGTCTGGCAAAAACCGGGTTCCAAGATGGTCACGATATTAACTTTCGTTTAGTTTCCATTCATGATCTATTCTCTTTCTTTCATCTTTCCTATAACCACTTTAACCCTTGAAGACAGTGTGCCTTTATTTTAAGGTCAGTAACCAACGCGCATACTAGCGTTGAGGTCTTGAAAGAAAAACCGCAACCTAAAGTTACAATCTTGGATAAGTCTGCCACATTTTCTGACAAGTTTGGACGGTTTGAGGCCTGCAGCCGCACTAACAGTCGTAGACTAGCGCCTGCAACCGTCTGAACAGTTAGAATGCTGTGTTGAACCACCACATTGTGAACACAAGGATTAAACGTTTACCTCTCCCTCCTCTACTCTCTACATCCTTCTCTCTTCCCCCTGTGTATTTCTTACTGTTTAAGTATTTTCCTCTGTACAAGTGGTAGTTGCGCCAAACTGGTTACCAACACACGTCACACTAGTGCTTCAGAGGACAAAATGTGAATCTTCCTGATTCCAAAATTTCTTGCCGGAGAGAATCCTGGTTGAGATAAAATAGCCTATGAGGATACCCTAAACCTTGTCGCAGCTACGTTTATGGGCAGCTTATGTTTTAGCGTATACGCAGTTGCCACATGGCGAGTCAAAATGCCACCTGTGAGAGTGAAATCCTGATGAGGATTATAAATGTTGCACGTAGCATGCTAACCAACAAAGCCACCACATTGTCGTTATTTCTTTTCCTGTCATTCTGTTACTAATACTAATAATAGTAAAAAAAGATTATCTCCTGCAAGCCACAAAATTCCTAGTATGCTGCTTAATTATCCCGATTGTAAAACAAAAGGATTTTTCAGTGTACTGTTTTTATTTTCCTCCCTTCCATCGTTCTTCGCACAACTTCTTTTCTTTAGCATTCCCTGTGACAATGTTTACTTTGGTCGAATCCGTCCAGAGAACAGCCAGATAATACTGTACGTAAGAAACCAGTCACATAAAATTGCTTATTGATTGTACGCTGACCTACACCACAAACGTATGAAGAAATGTTTAGTAGGATTGCCGAAACCCATAAGTGAGCAAATTTCTTGTATGTGGTAGGAACGTTTTATTTTCGAATCATAACATACGTCATACACGTCTATGCTTTGAAATAAAACCATACCTTGTACAGTTGCAATGGAGAAAATTTAGCGTCTTACTGTTACTTTCGTTAAATTTTCCTCTTTCCTTCCATGCGTCAAATCCCGCACGCCGCAAGGCGTCGCTGCCACGCGCGCTCAGCGAGAAGTCAAGCTACTCCCTGTCTTACCCCAACCCTCCCCTCCCGCCCCGCGCAAGCACCAGCGTCACGCACCTGTCAAGTGCCACGCGCTCCAAATATGATTATTTTCCTACCTGCTGCGCAGAATTATCTTGTAGATTGACTACTGTGGCATACTCACTGCTAACGTGCCTTCTAGCCCCGCACAAGCAAGCCTTGCCTGGCCTCAGCTCGCCACATGCCGCGTGCTATACGACATGCCGCTGACGCAGGGTATCCCGTTGCACGCTGGTTGATGCAACGCTGCGACTTCCTACGATCGCGTTCTGTACATTGCTCTACAACAGACGCACAAAACTTTCCATTTATGCTGCCTAGACACGCACCCTTTTACCTTATAGATTGATTCAACAAAAATAAAGTTTTAAGAATTACCATCGTTCCCTTTATTTGCAATATACGTAATAAGTAACAATACATTTATTATTATATAATTAAATTGCATTATATTATATACTTATCATTGTCAGCCACATTATATGTTTTCACTATTGATTGCTTCTTATATTAATAATGGTGTTATATCCTTAGCTCATGCTCACTGTCACACCCGTGATACTAATTACGATCATCCATCGATAGAAAAAGGGGAAATTTACGCCATCACCTTGTACAGCAAAGCTATCCTGCGAAGCTATGTAAAGTTGAATGAGTTTCACCCTGATTCAAGACTATTTTATTTTATGTTGCAATTTGGTTTTATTATAACCTACGGCTTTGTTCCATGACATGGGTTATTGACTAATTTGCTTTGGGGTTTTATCATTGATAATAATTATCCTTAGATGCTTGTAGCCATTTTACACCACTCTTATCGTCCCTCAACGAATATTTATGACCATGAAGATACTTACAGTTACTTCTGTTGTTGCCTCTCGGTGATATGACCGATTTTATCATGAGTCCAGCGTGGTAACACGTCCTGTGTTTCTTACACTACCTCTTAAAACTAATTACATTCACTACTGTTCCGTCAGTTATTGACAGAAAATTGTTATCATTTTGAAGGACACACACCAGATAAATGTTTGAATGCTTCGCGGACGCGTCCCCTTACCACCTTTTTTTTTCATTACTACTACAACCCCCTTTACGTAATTAAAAAATGCGTTCCTATGAAGACAGGCAAGCATGTACTGTTTTACTACCTACGTCGAATTTGCTAGAATCAAAATATAGTACCTACAATATCCTGAATGTATTTTCCTAGTATTTTTTAAGTTATGGTAATTCTTTAACTTAGCTGTTACAGCAAAGATGTTTAGTTGTGGGTATAATTTTGAAAGGAAGAGTCTTAAATGCCCCTCTTACATCCTTGGAAGGATTACGAGAAGAGATTCTGTCTACAATTATCATTAAGTATTTTGTTGGAATAGAACTTTCTTTGCAATTTAATGTGATAATGAAATGTGTGTCACTTATTTATATGTTTCCTTGAACAGCAACCCTGCTGCTATTACCTCTTCGTGAAACTCCCCCTTTTTAACTAGCAATCACAACAGATAGTAGATTCGCTGTTAATCTGTACCACACTAGCACACTGTTGCCGCTACAAGGACACACTTGTCGCTGGCAGACTTGGTCGAGGTCGGAATTTAGGCTTATTGCCACGGACATAAATACACGTAGTACCAACTGCTGCAGTAACTGCATCTTATTTTTTCAAGCAACTCTTCCTCTTCCACATTCCTGTACCTCGCCAATTCTAATTTCCCACCGATTCGTCGTGAGTTACTCTTTTCAGTTCACGCGAAGCAAACACTTTATGTAGTGCAAAAAGCATAAATAGTTTTAGACGCGATGAGTTGAAAAAGAAACCACGACAAAAACTAACATTCTAAATCCAAAAATATCCATCCTTCGCGGTCTAGTGCCCAAATATCCGAAACGATTGTTCACCACATCATTTGAGTGACTACGCGATTCAGCTGCTGTGTATTAGTTGTTACATTAACAATAGTTTAGTTGATGTGCAAGAGATTTTTAACAACTGTGATGGGCACCATACGCAATTCTCAAAACTTAGTAGTTGCGCAATACGTCTATCGTCTACTCTTAATTTTCGTGTCTTACATTCACACAGGCGCCACTCGAAGTAACGTTCAAATTGCAACCATTTACGACTACCAGAAAAACCTACAGCTCACCTCCAATCCACGTTCCAATTTACATAATACCTTCCTCCAATATTCGCATGGTTCAGTGACCTCGCTGCTCGCTGCTCCGCACGACTCCGGCGATCGGGGCGATTAGACCACCAACTGAGTCGGTGAGTTACCTGGTTCACCTCTCACCACCACTCTCTCGCTTCCGCTCGCTTGCGGAGCCGCCCGTGTGGCGCGCTGCTCATTATTCCCCCCATTCCTCTGGCGAACCGCACGGTGCCGAACAAAGCGACTCCGCGCATTTCTCTGTTCTCTCGACTTCTGTATTCTGATAATCTTGCAGCTCGCTTACAGAAACGATCATCTGAAGCAACAGAAACCGCCATATAGGCAAATGTCGTATTCCGAATAGTATTCGAAATGAAACGTATTTATTTAATTTTATGCTTTTTCTTAATAACAGGAAATCTACAGTCTGTAACAAAAACGCGTTAACAGTACAAAATTAAACTATATAAAATTTCCGCGAAAAAGATCGTACTCCATTTTCTCGACGACTTGTAGTTTGCATGAAAGGAGCGAGAGAGACAGAATCTTGTGCAATGTGCATTCTCTGTTGCTTAGATAGATTTTGTAAGCCCATATCACGCAGTTTTGTGACTTGATAGACAAGTATCCTGTATCAAATTATTCGCCTTTTATGCATCTACACTCTTTTGGCACATTGAAAAAAATGACTATATAATCGAATAACAAAGAAATTAAGAATGTGTGTTAATATTTTCTATCTCTGAAACCATTAATTTTTTGGGAATGTGTCCATTTGAAATTTTTTCTGCTGGCGTCAAATCTTTGACAATAACAACAAACTTGTTTCCCAACAGAGAGAGAGAGAGAACACTAGGATGTCAAACGAGATGTGTCTAAAATTACGTTTCTGAGTAAAATATCTTGCTATAATATTTCATTACGAATTTAATGTGTTTGGTTCAGCGGGATGTGTGTGTTTGCAATTAAAGATAAAATACATTGGGAAGCACTTAAAAATAATTTGACTTGCTCTGTATAGAGAATATATAAAACCTTTGCACAAATAACATGTGAAAGGGTTGTAGTTACAGGAATTAAAATATAAAATGGAACGTAAATCGTACCAGCAACGGCAAAACTTAGAATATAAGAGCCCAGTACGCTACCCCTGTACTACGCCGACTGTAAGAGTATCACCACTGTTATTTACCTAATTATTTCTTTCGGTAAGACTCTCTTCGCACTTAATCAGTTGTTGATGGTTTGTACTCGCAAAAGAAAACCTTATTGACGACTTAGTCGAAAGTTCTCGTCGTCATATTTTCGAAGAATTTGAAAAAAAAAAAAAAAAAATCAAATGTTTGTTGAACTTATGGGACTTAACTACGGGGTCATCATTCCCTAAGCTTACAAACTACTTATGAACTACCTAATAGTAAGGACGGGACAAATATCCATGCCCGAGGGAGGATTCGAGCCCCCGACCGTAGTGGCCGTGCAGACCGTGACTGAAGCGCCTCAGTCCCCTCGGCCACCGCGGCCGGCGAAAAATTTGACTAGAGATCTTCAGTCTTTTATTCGTATTTGAAGTTATGAATGAAACAATCCACGAACATTCCTCGCTTTGTAAATTTAATGGACATTACTCTTTTGACGCCTTATTTCCTAAATTAATGAAAACTTTATTGCTTACTCTGGAGCTATCATTATTTTACTGTTTATGGGCGCCAGACTTTAGAAACAGGTGATCGGTTCTAGCGGTCATCTTGTAGCGAGAATCTGTCGCGGTCACGTAGGACACCCGACCGTGTCGCCGAATGTCGCTGTTTGTAGCTGCCGTGTCGCGCTGCTGAATGTCGCGCGCTGTCACTCGCTTTTGTCGCTCACGTAGGACACGGCCTTATTGCGCACGGCTATTCCGCCGCAGTAGTTGCCACGTCCTGCATGGAATTCTCGCGATATCTCACGTTTCATTCAACTCGCTCAAACTCGCAAACTACTCACTGTAGAAATATGGAACTAGTATCATTTTATTCTGCAAAATATTGTATATTTTGAATGAAAGTATAAATATATAAAAATAATATTTTTTTCTTTTTCCAATTATTTCACCTGCAAAAATATTTAAATTCTGTTATGACATTTTTAATTTTTAATGTAGGCGTAACTAACAAATTTTAATTCTCGAAACTTCTTAGGACTAACAATAAAATGATTACTCTTTTTTCTTCTTTTACAATATGGCCAAATCAGATAAAGGTATAGCAACAAAAAAGCAATGTGACATCGTATTACTTTTTTATCAGTTGGTGAGTCGGTGAGCCATGAAAAAGAACTCGTTCATGCCAGTGAGTGACTATTTCTGATCCGATCTCTGAAAAGATCGATTTCGCCCATGTCTATTTTGCATCTTATAAACTATTTGTTTGCAGGAAAAGCAGTAATAATATATCTATACAACGATAGGATAATTTTAAACATCCATGAATGTTATTTTCGTTTTAAGTACCTCTTTTGCGAATGGACATTATTAAATGTGATAAAAGCTATGTATGATGCAGCTCAATGCGTTCTTATTAGTCATCATTTGGCACTTACAATCCCTACAACTGACATTTCTGCTCCTCCATACAATACACGTCGCAATTAATGTCTATTTAAGTAAGTCAGTAAATGATCTAATTAAGAAGTAATCTCTGTATAATTACTTCTGCAAATGTATAATTTGAAATCTCAAATTAAGTCCCCAGAAAAAAGTAAAAATTTCATTGTTGCTAAAACTAATAATGTAATTCAACGAGAACAGTAAAACGGAATGGTGGAATGAATGGGCATTGCTTTAATGCGTGATTTGCGTGTTAGTGAATGTCAGATTCGGTATATCCACCGTAATGATATGTTTAAAAAAAAGTTGATTAATAACAAAGTTTGCAACTCGTCTTGCCGGGATGGAGACCCCTAACGAGTAGACTACCCAGCAGCCTTCCCTACCGAGTAAGCTGCGGGAGAGCAGGCGCTAAGCAACGTCGACCGACAGGGGATAGTCGACCTCAGTGTCAGAGGGAATAATAAGTGCACTATATTTTACAGATGTCGCTGTCTACCGGACACATAACCAGAAGCCTTACGCCAACTACTGATTAGCTTCTCAATATGACATAACAATAAACATAACTATGTGGCAATTGTATCTCAACATAATGACATAACAGTAATTCATATTCTGTTATTTAACCAAATGTATAACATAAGAATGAAGTACACTAACATATGGGTAACGTATTTAAAAACTAGTTTATGTTGCCATGCGATTGCGAAGTCATTATATTTTTATATAGAAGTGAAATACTGGAATATAAATAACTGGATAACAAAGTATGAAAAGGTACTGTACTGAAACGTGGCAACACACTTTCGCGCTAATGTCCACATCATCGTCAATCTTGTCCGCTGGAACACATATGGGAAAACGTGACGTAAATGCAGATATACATCGCAGAGGGAAACAAATAAAAATCACCAACACAACGTTTGTTCCAGAAATCGACGACGTACTTCATAGATGAGTCCTGATGCAGAAATTTAGAGATATGTAAACTGAAAATAACAGACTCTAATAGGGATCACAGTCAACTACAAATACAATTTTTGCACTTGTTCTCTAAACTGTTTGATTGTCAAACTTATATGCAAATCTACTCTTAACCCAGAGAGCGCTGACGTTCTTCCAGAAGGACGAAATGGTGGCTTTAATTTTTCATACTTGTAGTTAGAACTTGTTGCACAGTGTCGTATTTCATTTCTTTGAATCTCTTCCTTCCATTTAAGTGAATTTTAGTTTGTATTGTTGATGGCAGTGTGGTAAGATACGGCTCCAAAATTAAAGTTCAAACGGATGATACTGAAGATTTCCTCGTAGCTATGCTCATATTTCTTGAACATTCTTTACTTTTTGCGACACTTATATGCATATATTTCATTTTCATTTGTGTTTTAATTATAATGATACATCAGATGAAAATTCAAAAACATTCAGTTTGACGCCCTTCCAGCACATTGGAAGCTAGTATTCATCATTCTGGCGTATCACCTGGCGTGATGGTATGGGGTGCCATTGGTTACACGTCCTTGTGGATGGTTCAGATTTTCTGGTTTCCGTGTTTGCGCTTATGAGTTGAAGAGGAATTTTGCCTTATGCAAGACATCTTTTGTTTTCAACACACATAAATGTTTTCTGCTCTAGTTGTGCCAGCTTCCGTGGCTTTCTGATATTATTTCGTGAAATTGTTTTACATGTTACAGTGTTTTTGATTGCTTAGACGTTTGGCTAAATTTTTTACATTTGGGATTTGGGTTGAATATTTTAAGGCCTAAATTTTTTTACCTACCTGCAAGGAGTTATAAGCAGGGTTTACAGGTTGCCTTTTATTAATCAATAACACGTTTTAATCGTTTTCTTCGGCAATAGCAAAACGTTTCATTTCTAAAAGGAAGTAATTTATTGTTCTTTCGCCTGCATATTAGGATGATTTATGTGGCTATTTAACGCTTTCCTTTTATTCTGTGTTGTCGACCTCTCTTATTTGTGTCGTGTTATCCCGTTCTTTATTGTTATATCTTGAGTCTTTGCCCTTTTTGTTAGCAACTCGCAATGTTTATGTCGCCATTTGTTGTAGTGGGATGTCTGTATCTTATTAATTTGTTTATGCAGCCTGTCTGCTCTTTCGTAAGCGATTTTAAATGGTTTTCACACTCGGTATGTGTGTGCGTGTGCGAGTGTGTGTGTGTGTGTGTGTGTTGTGTGTGTGTGTGTGTGTGTGTGTGTGTGTGTGTGTGTGTTTGCGTGAATTTGTTGTGTGTTTGTGGGGAGGAGGCATATATATGAATTACATACAGAAGACATGACTGTCGAGACTTCTCATTCACTATTTCTCATTCTCATCTCAGCGGTTCCTGTTTTCATGTAAACATAAGCTAAAAACTTACGTATAGACGGTACTTACACACATGAAAACTTCAATTTTTTATTGAGTTTAATCCATATTCCCCTCGTAATTTAGTTTCTGACATGGATGGTAGCAGATAACACTTACTAATTGTTCACAAAGTACAAAGTGCTGAATCTAGAATATCTTCATAAAACTTATTAAAGCGTCGGAACCGATTTGTACTGTTTTACAATGTATAAATACAGTTGGGCACTTAACTCCACATTATGGTCAAAACTACCCGGTAAAGTACATATCGCAAAGGATGGGTAGAGGAAATATACATTGTAGAACGGAATAAATTCAAAAATTTGCTGTACGACGTTTCACGAGGAATCACAGACTCAACTCTTAGACACCGACAGCGATTAAATCCTCTGCCAGGGACATAGATGTCATTTGCAGAATATTCCATGTAGATATAGATGTAGATAGCAACTAAGCCGTAATTAAATTGAGCTTCGGAGATCGCGTTTTTTGTGATGGTATCTGAGCGTAACAGTTTACAGGCCTTCTTAAGTGAGATGACGCAAATCAATATTCCCTTAGCAGTCGTGGTTTGACACTGACAATGGATGATTTCTTTGTCATTGGAAGGACCAAACTACTACGGTCATCGGCCTGCAGTGACAATGTTTGCGACTGATATCGTTGACTGTAACTCCACCATACTTTATTCTTTTATTTATTTAGCATTATTTATTTATTTGCTGCCGCTTATGTAAACCCTCTGCAAAGCGTTGATTGCCCTCTAGAGACACTCTACCAATTATATTAATATTATAATTTACTGAATTTTAAAACTGTTAGCATATTCCCTGCTTTTACCGAACTAATAGTACGTTTGCTTCTATCGGCAGTCCTTATTGCACCGTTATTTTTCTACGTAATTTTTTCTACGTAATTTATTCCTTTGTACCAAATATTATGTTCGCATCCATCGCAAGTGATCATGATGGCTATTTATTTCACAGGGTTCTAAAGTAATTTCAATGCATATCAATAGCGCGCTTGACTGAATAATGGCACGCTCTGGTTGCTAGCTTTTGGCGCATCTTTGACATCGGCTCACACCAACACACCAACCTTCTGCGCGCTATCGCCATGGCAACCGAGAGCGTCGAGCAACGCTGCTCTGGACAGGAGAGCAGCGCAGATGAGGAAGTCTCGCTATTGGAGACCGTTCCGACACACCTCCTCGCCTGTCCTGTTTCCCTGGTTCCGCCACTCTCACGCACGGCAGTGCTGCCACCTTAGAAAACCAAGCAGGCAATGCACGAACGTCCAACTAATGAGATTTCTGCAACTTGTTTTTAAATGTTTCTGGTGCTTATGGGGCGTAATTGCGAGGTCACCATTTCCTAAAATTACATACCACCTATAACTCAAATAACGAAGAAATATGTATATGACGACCAGTCACCTGACAAACCATTTATTGTACATCTGACAACTGAAGATGCTTTAGAATAAAGCGAAACGCGTCTGGTCTAAAGTAGACTAATTTACAGTTGCATAAGACGGTTCCATAACCTATACAAACTGTGTAACTGCAACTGCGGAAAACGAGGTCAAAATACGAAGAAATATGCCAATGTATTCCATTGGTGGATATAATCAATGTCGGTAATCAAGGCAAAATTATGTAGTTTACGTGGTCATCATTCGTTCAAATTGGTTCGTGCGGGTTTATTTTTGAAACCTTGGTCGCATTTCAACGGATGTTAATTCAATGAACATTATTGTAAGGTCGTATACAGGGTGCAAACGGTATAAGCTGCTATAAAATCCTGGTAGTGTAACACAAATGATCTAAAAATTTAATACCAACTTTGTCAATTTTCTAACGTTGTCTCGGGAAAAAAAGTACGTGCAAGGATGATGGTTTTCGATGATTAGAAACTGGACATTGCACTGAGGTAACCAGTTGCTTCGTGTTATTTATCGCTGCTCGTGCTGACTGTTTACATTGCTCTCGGTTGTCCGCATCTTTCTCTGACCGCCACGCTGATGGAGATAATACAGAAAAAAACCAGGGTGTCCTCAGCAGAAAGGAAAACAGAAATGGAAAACAGAAATACGTCTAAGGCCTTCTATTACGTATTTTAGTAATAAAAGGTGATATTTCAATGTCATGAAACTTTCTTGTCAAGTACGCCGAGAAGTACAGCTTGTATTATTATGGCACCTCATACCATTTACTCGCTCCATGGTCTTCGATTAAAATAGTTTAAAACATAAATGCATTAACATATCTGTGTATATTCAGATTGAGATACAGATATAGAATGAATATTTCGTTTCATTTTCAGGACTTTTTTAAGTATTACAAGTGATTTCATTGTTATTTAGAGCAATCTGCATGTAGTATTGTTGTGTTGTTATAGTTCTTTGTGTATCTATTGTGGTCTCGATTTATGTGTGTGATTAAGAAATGATACAGAATTTTGAGATACCGGTTAAGGTGTTATAGAAATTTTCTATGAAAATTTTGGTGTGCAGTTTTGTTTCTTCATTTATCATTTGTTCTACGAGAAATTGTAGATCAGTAATTCTTATAAATGTCCAATAGTTTTCCTTTGCAGACATTATTTAAAACAGATTTCTCTCGATATGTTAAATCGAATATATATTTTCTGTAAGCCGTGTAACGAAAACATTAATGTGTCAATTTATTTTATAGATCATTAATGTGTCAATTTATTTTATAGATCTCGTTATAAAAATCTGCCTGTCTGCTGAATGTGGGCCTTCATAAATCATTGAATTCAATTTAGGAAACAACAGAATGATTCTAACGTTGTGTTTTGTCTGTTTCAGGAATGACATTGGTTCCTAACACGTTGTTCGTATAGAAGCTTATTTTGAGATTTTTCTTTTTCAGTGCATAATTTATTCTGTCTGATACATGCCTCCTCTTTGGAGTTATTATAAACTTGTCTTTCCTTTTTGTTTCGATATTTGTCAGTGTACAAAGTGCGTCTGAAAAGTTCGGTGAATGGTCTCAGAAAATATAGGAAAAAAGAGTTACAAACAAAATATCTTGGCTGTGTTCCAAAGTAATCACCGTTGGCTACAATACACTTCTGACATCGGTTGTGAAACTGTTTGAAACTGTCATCGAACGCATCTTGCGGAATCGATCCAACCACTGAGGGCACTCGTTGTTGGATCTATGCAACCACTCACACACTTTTTTCTCACTGCTTCAATACTATTCAGTTGCACTAAAATCCCATGGTTCTCCGTCGTTGTTTTGCCTAATTTGAAACAAAATTTGATTTTAAAGCGTTGCTACATTGCTCGATTTTGAGTTCCATGTATCAATGACACGAGTTCTCACGCTCACTCTGATATCTGGGTCGCAGCGTGTACCTCTACAGTGTTTTGTACGATAGGGGGCGCTTGTTGACATGTCCCTGGTTGTGTGCGCGCTGGCACTTCAACCTCGCCAACGCGCTTCGTAAAATATGGGACAATTCATCGAACGTTTCAGACGCACCTTGTAATTTCATCTTGATTGCATTTCTGTATCGTATATAACTAATCTTCATATAGATTATTTACTAATTCTGGGTTTTAGTCATTAGTGATGGATATTGCTCTGAATGGAGGGAGACGGCCAACAAAAAAGAAATTACATCTCAAAGCCTTCCGAGAATAAACTACAAATGGTGTATGATACTTAAACTGTGCCCATTAATTAACGAAAGAGAATGTCATCATAAGAACTGATTATGGTTATCGAGGAAAGAGTTAAGATATATGCCAGAAAAAGCATTTAAAATGAATGAAACGAAAGTGACCCAGGTCCTAATCGTAGAACTCTACATTTCTAGGCGCGGAAGACTGGCATACACATAGGTGCAAATTCTTTATATAGCTCACTCCGGCTAATCAGTAGTCGTGTAAGGATTCTGGAAGTGTGTTCAGCAACATATGTAAAATATAGTGCAATTATCATATCGTCTGACAGCCTGGTCGACTGATCCTGTCGGTCAATGTCAGTTCAGTGCGTGCGGCTTAGCGCCTGATCTCCCGCAGCCTGCGTGGCACGATACTGCTGGGTAGTCTGCTCGTTAGGGGTTCTCCCTCTCGACAGGGAAAGCTTTGTTAGTAGTAAACGTTTCTTAAAGTTATGGTTGCGGTGGATATACTGAATGTAGTACTTTACAAAATGCAGATCACGTATTAAAACATTACCCATTCAGTCTTCCATTCCGTTAAGATAAAGAGTAGCACGTTCTATTGTAAATGTAAGTGTACTGCATTACGCCGGCCGCAGTGGCCGAGGGGACTGAGGCGCTCCAGTCACGGTCTGCAAGGCAACAACGGTCGGGGGTTCGAATCCCCCCTCGGGCATGGATATTTGTGCCGTCCTTAGTATTAGCTAGTTCATAAGTAGTTTGTAAGTTTAGGGACTGATGACCCCGTAGTAATGTCCCATAAGCTATACAAACATTTGATTTTTCTGTATTACAAGTGTGATATGTATTTCAATGAGACGGCTTCTGCCTTGTTATATTCGGAGTCTGTGCTCTAGGGTGGCAGCACAGACGCGCGCGGCGCAGCCAGGGGAACAGCCAGCCGAGGAGGTGATGTGGATGAGCGAGACCTCCTCATCTGCGCTGCCCTCCCCTGCTTCACCCCTGTAGCAGCAGTCACAGGCACACGTCTGGCAGTTTGTAAACTGAACGCTACGCCTTTTGGAATAACCTCACTTTCAACGTCCCATATTAATTACGATCTCTAGAAAGTAGAGTTCTCTAGTATTAAATTTTTCTATAAATTTGCAAATTATTATTATTATTTTTTTTACTTGACTTATTGAATGTCATGAGCCTTACTTACTAATCTCATTGTATAAAACTTGTATAATTTTATCGACAATGCAATCTTTACTTTTTGTACATACTTAATTTGACAGTACTAATTATGCATTTACAGAACTGTTTATACTGAGATTACATCTTAATTTGAGAATTTACTCACTTACACAATTCGACGTTTATAACGATGTGTAGTGTAGGGACTACCACAGATGTCAGTCACAAGCATTGTAAGTGGCAAACGATGGCTAATAAGAACGCACTGACCTGCGTCAGACGTAAGTCTTATCACATTTAATAACGTTCATAATATGTTATCCTCCGACACCAGCCAAAAGTATGCAAAGTTGAATTATGGGTGCAACCGTACATCCTGTTTTACCCTTCAAATATCATTTGTGGAAGCTTAACAATTATTGTATCTTTATATAAATATATCATTACTGCTATTCCTGTAAGTAAATAGTTTATATTATGCAAAAGGAATTTTTCTCCTTCAAGAAACCAGCTCAATTATCTTTGATTGTGGTTAGGAAAAGTTTCAAAGCAGTTAGTGACATGTCTTTAAACTGGAAATAATAATCCTCCCAAGGAAACGTAATTTATGATTACTACCGTATCACTACCAAATGGTCTAAGTACAGAAAAAAAGCCTCTAACATCTCATGAAGATTAAGAATCACTGTGGTATGTAGATTTGCATATAGGGCTGACACTCCAAGTGTGAACAAGTGAAACATTGTATTTGAAGTTGGCTGTAATCGCTATTAGTGTCTATTATTTTCAGTTAACATCCTTCTGAAATCCTGCATGAGGACTCATATACGAATTACGTCGTCGATTTCTGGAACAAATGTTGTGTTGGTAATATTTTTTCCCTCTGCTATGTTGGCCTACATCTGCATTACCGCATCGTTTGCCCATGTGTGTTCTGCCGAATAATACTGACGATGATGTGGGGATCAGTCCTAAAATGTTTATCCACGTTTATGTACTGTGCGAAATGATTGCATACATTTTTGCATTTGTTTTGTAAATCGCTTCAAGATCCAGCGGTAGTATTTTGTCTACAATAATTGCGTGTTAACACGTATTATCCAATACGTAAACAAAGTTAGACGACGCATACGAATGTCTGGAATTTATCTATGAACGAATGTCGTAACAGCTGATCATTTTGATAATGGCACCCATTTGCATCTGGAAGGGAAACCAGGACAAACCAACACAACCTTACGATTTACTGATTTGTTCCCTGCAAAGAAAGATTTGAATATCTCTGGATAATGTTATTTCAACAACGGTTATCAAAACGTTGACCATTTGCAATAATATTAATGCTAGTCGAGATAAATTGTGTTCCTTCCAATAGTAAATTTGCAAGGAAAGTTATAAGAATGTGTGAAAAGCATTTTCAGACAACCCGAAATACATAAAACCGAGCAGTCATCATGCTATAAGATGTTTGCAACAAAGTCCAAGTCCTAAAGAAATTTCTGTACTTGGTAAATGGGAGTCTCAGGAATAAAACGTGCATAAATAACTGAGGGATGTATGTTGATGTTCCTTCAAGTGGTATAAAAGCTAAGTTCCCACGTAGAGATTATACGTATAACTGCTCTAGAGCGAGTAATCTAAAATAATTAATCTAAATAATGTAGTGTCAGAAATCGGAGACTGTTATTTTACGAATGCTATAATGTCAACCTGTAATGAGATACATCTGATACTCTGTGTATTAGCAAATAATGTTCAAATGTTGAAAAATCTATGGGACTCAACTGCTGGGTTATTAGTTCGTAGCTTACAAAGTACTTAAACTAAGGTAAACTAACCTACGGACAACACAAACAAACCTGCCCGCAGCGGGACTCGAACCCTCGACGGCGAACGGCCTGCGCACCTCAGCACGGAGCCCTATTGCGCACGGCTACTCCGCCAAGGCTGCGGATTATCAGAATAGGCTACTTAACATTAACGAGATTTCTGTATACTGAGAAATACTGTTAGCTGTCTTTATTGTCACCACAGCATCGATATTATTTCTAATTGGTCTTATTATAAAATGTAATCTACATTCGACATAACTAATGAAAGCGAAATATCATTGCTGGCAGTCATGAAAGACTTGATGATTAATTTGGTTCCTACTTTGTGAAAAATCTTACAACTCAGTATAATAGGAATTGAAAAAAAAATTCCCACATGATGTCTGTGAAAGCAACTGGAGTGATATTATTACTGATAAAATGTAACATTTTACTGACTATGCTAAATACTACAAACTAAATACTAAACAATGACTCTATACATATTATACGATGTATGTAAGTAGGTCTGTATGTTCCACTGCTCTTCCTAAACCGGTGGATTGATTTCCACCAAACAGCCACGTTGGAGTGGCCGAGAACTCTGAGACGCCATTCTATGAAGCGCGCGGATCCTCGCCGGCCAGTAGATAACGTATGTCATACATGAGCACTAGTTCTCGGTGCTTTGCATCTAGTATTTCCACACACGCGCGGTATGACCGATCGATGGTTGCCATGGCAGTGACGTCATGTGTGATGGACGCGCCTGGGAACAGGGCAGCAGCCGCAGGCAGGAGGTAGCTGCGCAGCCGTAGCCACCGCGTGCGGAGCTGTCACTAGTTATGCTCCTCTGCTGATGGCGCTGCCATACGATTCACCAACGTCTCCACTTAATTTTATCATCAACTGGTAAACTACCTTTCATGGGTCGCTACTCTCAATTTTTAATGCCTTAAATAAGTAGGGCAGAAAAGATATTGATGGCTCAAATACGCAATAAATCATACGGAATGTAGTAGAGCTGTGTTTCGCCAACAAAAGTGTTTTTTGTTAATAAAAAAATTAACAATACCCTTCTCATACTCATCTTGGCAAAACATGAAGTAATTTGAGAATAAGTCTAAATCATAAGAAAAGTAACTTCGATGCAGCACCCTCCTATCAACAGACTGCTGTGCTATCTTGAATAGTTTCTACAGTTATTAACACAAACGCATTTATTTCATTTAATATATAACCATATCGTTGTAAACCAAAACGGCTTGTATATGTATGACTTCTGTACTACAGTACATTGTGAGACTTTTTTGTCGCAATGAACAATAAGGCTCATTTAAATAGAAATTACTGAATGTTCGGAATGGGTCAAATAGATGATGAATCCTTTCTCATGGAAACATAAGTAAAAAAATAAAAAAAAATAAAAAAAAAACCTTCTTTTTCTTCGATGGACAACTTTGGACAAGACATACACTGATTCATATCTTCTGCTGAGTCTACAAAGTTTACCACATCTCATTAGTTTTGCGTCTTTACGTGTCTTTACACATATCTCGAAATCTTAGATGTGCCTGACTACACACTCAGTGCCTTCTTCTGTATACTCTCTTCAACTTCTCTCTCTCTCTCTCTCTCCTCCTTCCGGAATTCTGTGATCCTATCTGCGCATGTGTGTAGGATTACCCATTAATACGGGCTATGGTGAGACAGTTTGTGGTTGATAAACGAAAGGTAGTGGTTTTAAGGGCAGAGCGGGAAAATCCAAAGTAAGTACCAAGGAAATAAAAAATAAATATACATATGAATTAGTCTGAACGGTCAGTGAGAGGAGTAGTGGTTTTCTATCTGCGACAGATTGTACACTGATAGTGCTATGTTAGTAGAAGGCACTGAGTGTGTTGTCAGGCACATCTAAGATTTCGAGATATGTGTAAAGACACGTAAAGACGCAAAACTAATGAGATGTGGTAAACTTTGTAGACTCAGATATACTGGTAGGTTATAAGAAACGGGGAAACGACTTTACCCGAACAAGATACAAGGGTGTACCTATATGGCAACTTCTTATTTTCTCTCGTTTCGGCCAGCTATGGACCACAAAGATCTTCAGCTCTTTCCTTATTGTGTTTTCATCTTTTGCCAGTAGATTTCCATTTTGGCTGAGTGTGCTTCTCTTCTCTCTTCTGATTATTTTGGAGACAGTTCGTGGCACTGTCGTAGTAAGCGGAATAAGGTTTTAAGTAATTCTGAACTTCTCTCTGAAAACATGTCGATCCTGAATGTCCTCCATTGAAATTTTAGCTTCCTGTAAATCATTTTTACTTGTCTTGCCCATTTGGAATAAGATTTTGTTTTTTAAATTGATGAATGTCTATGATGAGTAAGTCTTTGGGTGTTTATTCTCTCCATATGACCAAAATACATAATTGTCCTCTTCCTTATGCTGGTAAGAGTGTCTTAATTTTGTTTGATAGTGCCATGTATTTTCCTCATACGTTTCCGGTCTTTTATGTCAAGTTTTCGTAGTGGACTTTTCTTCGTCATGTTTAAACATTCTGGTGCATACAAAGCTGACGGTCTAATTACGGTGTTACAATGACAAGGTTTTAGGTTCAAAGACAGGATTTGCCTTACGTATAAGTCATTTCACGGATGAAAAGCACCTTCTAGATCAATACGCCTACTTTCCACAGCTTCATTATCTGAACTGTCAGCAGTAATTATCTCTGCAAAGTATTTAAATTTTACAGAATGAAACTTTCACACTGCAGCGGAGTGTGCGCTGAAATGAAACTTCCTGTCAGATTAAAAATATGTGCCGGAACCGGGACTCGAACCTAGCCCTTTGCCTTTCGCGGGCAAGCATTCTACCGTCTGAGCTATCCCGACACGATTAACGATGCCGCCTCAACACTTTACTTCCGCCAGTACCTCGCCTCCTACTTCCTGAACTTCACAGAAGCTCTCCTGCGAAACATTTAAGACTAGCACTCCAGAAAGAAAGGATATGGCGGAGACATGGCTTAGCCACAGCGTAAGGGATGTTTACAGAATAAAACATTCACTCTGCAGCGGAGTGTGCAGAAATGAAACTTCTTGGAAGCTTAAAATTGTGTGCCGGATCGGGGCTCGGATCAGGGACCTTTGCCTTTCGCGGGCAAAGTCTCAAGCGACTTTTATTTACTTTTTTGTCTTTTTCTCCTTCCTCGTTTTTCGTGGTATCGGTGCTGGACGGGAATTGCCACATGTGCGCGGCGGGTTTGAGTTTGTCTTCTCGAAAATAATCGACTTCCGGTATATTCTATAATAGTTCGGTTGTTCCATAGTCTAATACTCTCATCCTGTTCGTCTTCTCGCAACTCAGAGCGCGGCACTGCTTGATGCTCCACACCGTCGACTTGTGTTCCAGCTGACAAGGACGATATGAAGCATTTATTTTTTGTCTCTCCCTCTATCTCTCTTCGAGGTGAGGAAAACGGAGTAGTGTTGTGCATCTAACATATACATAAACCTAAATGATAATTTGCTCTTCATGCAAAAAGAAAATAGCACTTCTGGCCTTATATTAGAAACAAAGAATATGAAACTGAACAGTTGATGCTCAACAATCTCCTTGAACGTATGTCAACAAAATCCACCCTTCTGTGGGATACTAGGAAGAATATATGCATATAATTTTCATTGTTAATCTATAATATAATCTTCACCATCTCTACTGTCACTTTAAATCGAGAACAGCAGGTAAATAACCACCCATCATTACTTTCCATTTCCTGTCCTTCGAGCATTTCGCGTACTCCTGCATGATGTCCTGCTGTAATTCCAGAAGGGACTTCCTCTCATTGGTCAGGCAATACTGAATAAACTTGCGCATTAACCAATATGTGGACATTCTCTTTTGTTCTGGACACGGCCAGGTCGTTGGAGCTAGCAGTTCCTCCACAGTTATAGTACTGACTGAAGTGCGGTTCATAATAGCAAGCTTGCGCCTTACCCATTGCCATATCTCATTAGCTGCACCGCAAGTGAATCGATGAAGTAGATTGTCTGTCTGCTGACAGTCCATGCATTTGTCCGTGTTTGATATGCCAGTACCACGTAGCTCTTACATTAGATGCTGAGGTCTTCAAATGAATATTTTACCACAATCTACTCCAGTCGATTGTGGGGTTGTTCTTCTGAACTTTACTTAATGCATTATCTTCTGTCAGCACTTTATAAATTTCCTTTATTGTGTAGTTTCTTACTCTCTGATTAATATAGCTGTTTTCAATTATGTATCCTTTAATGTGTAGCAGATTATAAGTAATATGATCGACCATAACTGGCACCATGCTGTCTGGTGTTGTCACCGAATTTAAAATGTACGCCGTTAGATTTCCGTCTCCAGCTTCTAGAGCCTTTGCCGTCCTAGATATTAGCAGCACTTTACATTTCGCTTTGACGTTGGTGATCCTTGACCTCCTTTTGTTACAGGTAAGGTCGTCATGAGGTAGTCAACCGGAAGGACATTCTCCCTCCTTATAAACCAAGCAAGTGCTAATTCAATACGTCGTCCGATTGTTTCAGGCAGGGAAAAGATACTCGCAAGGTAGTACACTTTCGGTAAAATTACTAGATTTCTCAAAATGATTTTCTGTATGATATTTAGGGAGCGAGTGGAATTCTCTCTTAATACCGCTCGTAGGCTGTTGAGTTTCATTTTCTAATTCCAGACTGCTGTCTTGACAGGACATTTATTGTAACGGATTCCAAGAAGTTTGGTGTGATCGGTCACTTCGAATGGGCCAGCTTCGATTTATCTTATACCTTTCCCTAGCTGTATAATGCGACATTTACGGAGGTTGTTTTTATTATTGTTGTTATTGTTTAGAGGGGACTAGACTGCACAGTCATCAGTCTACGGAGGTTGATTTTAGCTCCAAAGCAGTACCTTTATGTGTGAATCACACCTTCTATTCTGGTGAGAGCATAGGGGTCAGTTATGTACACAGCCAGGTCGTCTGCATATCCTCTACAGACGTATTTCTGTCCTCCAATTTCAAGTCCTGGTAACTGAACATACAATGTTCGTAGGAAAGCATCAATTGATATGGAGAAAAGCATCATCGAAATGGGGCAACCTTGCCTGATCGACGTTGGTATGTGTGGTGTCGCACAAGTACAAAATGCGCGCCACCTACTTTCGCTGCGCGCCGCTATGCACGCACGGCGCGGCGTTCTTACGACAACAGCCACGTGCGCCCTCTGCTGCAACTCCGCTCGTGGCCACCACTGAACGACATGGTTCACTTGGGGCTGAGATAGCAACCTGTTAGAACCATCGGAATCAGATAGGCACCAGTGAAGACTTGGCTATCGTACAGGCACTAGGCAGGCCTCTAACAACTATGTATCAGCATTCTGCAGTACTGATCTCTGTAAAAGTTAAGTATTGTATAAATTCTGTTCAATATATATCTCGTTCTAATTTACTCTAGTGTTTCTAGTTTCTGGCTGCTCCCCTCCGTACCTGCACCAGTGTGCTATCTTTATTCCTGTGTCGGTCTCATTCCACTCGGCCACCGACACCTACGACGGAAACGAGACGCAAAAGCGGCGACGAAGCTGGGACACAAAAGTGGCGACGAGGATGGGATACAAAAGTGGCGACGAGGAGTGATAGAAGAACCGTGGACCAGCACGCTAGCAGCAGCCAGACAGCAGCAGTCAGAGCACGCAGAAATTGCTCCCGCCCATTCACCCTTATTATAAGAATTTTGGGGGAAGATATTTTGTTACGTGTTTTGTGGAATTTTTTGTTACAGAGCGTCCTCTTTCCTATTGCATTTGTTTTTTGTTATAATTTACTTGTATGCGCGATGCCTAATCGGTCAGCATGTCCACTACCCCGAACCCAAACTTAATGGAAATTATTCAGTTACAGACGGCGCAAATCACTCAACTCCTGCAGGCTATGGCCCAGCTGACAGCGCAAGCAGCTAACCAACAACAGCCGCCGCTTCAGCAGCCCACACCTGCCGCCGTACCGCTCCCTACGTTCCGCCAGTACAACGAACGTGACGAAGAATGGAGCGACTATTTCGCACAGTTTCAAGAACTTGTCGAGGCGCATCAAATTACAGGTCAGAGAGTGAAGAACCTTTTCTTATCGATTGTGGGCCCCCAGACCTTCGTATTATTGCACAAATTTTCCCTCACGCATCTCCTCGTAATGTAGACTTTGAACAAATAGTAGAGGCACTAAATGCTCATTATGAAAGAAAAGTTCTTGTAGCCGCTGCACGGTACCGATTTTTCAGACTGAAAAAATTAGCTGAGCAGTCACACCAGGAATGGATCACTGAATTGAAGGGCTTAACCCGCAAATGTAAATTTACTTGCTCTTGTGGTCTTTCTTATAGTGATGTGATGTTGAGAAATGCGATTACACAGAACATTCAGGACCCCAGAATTAGGGCAGCAATTCTGAAACAGTCTGACCCCTCATTAGACAGTGTACTGCAGCTTATTGAAGCGCATGATACTTTTGACTTAGCAGATGTAAAAATGCAAAGCCACAGTGTTAATTCAGTGCGCCGCAACGGAACAGGGTTCGGGACATGCAAAATGACTATGAACAGTGCATTCCTGTAGTGAAACTAGTGCCTTCTGCAACTTCTCCTTGTAATAGTGCCCAGTACTGTGTAGATAGTGACAGTAGATTTGATGTAGCTACTCAAAGTAATTTTAGTGCAGTAGTCTCGCATTGCGCCGATCTGGCGGTAGTGCCATCTAGTGACAGTGTTGTTAATCCGCTGCGTGCCGAGTCTGCGTCACTTCCTTCACTACGTAGCCCGCGCATGCGCAAGTGCTGCAAACAAACAGCTGTATTAGACGTTGCCCACATTCGCGCACCTGTCGAGCGCCACAAGCAAAAACTTTTTGTGAATCTCTCCATAGAAAATGAGACTGTGAAATTTCAGCTTGATACTGGTTCCGCAGTCACATTAATAAATAAAGATGCTTATGAACTTCTGGGTTCGCCAAAATTGTCACCGTCACAGCAAGTGTTAACAGCTTATACAGGTCAAAATATTCCCGTGCTAGGAACGTGTAGCCTGCCCGCCTCTTTTCAAGGTGTAACAAAAACAGTTGCTTTTGTAGTTCTTCAGGCCAAATCTACGCAGAACATTTTTGGACTAGATGCTTTTGACTTGTTTGGTTTATCAATTCAAAGAGATGTGCTTCAAATTTCGTCAGTAGTGCCTCAGGACAAAATTAATGCATTGTGTGAAAAATATAGTGCCTTGTTTTCGCCGGAATTAGGCTGTGCAAAAGACTTCGTGGCACATGTAACTTTAAAAGAATCTGCTGTACCAAACTTTCGTAAAGCTAGACCAGTGCCTATCGCAATTCGTGATAAAGTTGCCGAAGAACTTAAACGTTGGCAAGATATTGGGGTGATTTCTCCTGTTTCTGCGAGTCAGTGGGCCTCGACTATAGTTGTTATACCCAAGCCGTCAGGAAAACTTCGTCTCTGTGCGGACTTCAGATCAACAGTGAACAGTCAAACAATTGTAGACACTTACCCCCTGCCTAGACCTGAGGAACGTATGGACAAATTAGGACAGTCTCGTTTCTTTTCTAAGATTGATTTAGCAGAGGCATACTTACAGATTCCACTTGATGACGAGTCAAAAAAGTTTTTCGTCATTAATACTCGCATGGGCCTTTTTCAATTTCAACGCCTACCCTTTGGCAGTTCTTCCGCCCCCGCTATTTTTCAGCGTTTTTTGGAACAGCTGACAGTTTCTGTACCGTGTTGTTCGAACTATTTAGATGATATAGTGGTATCCGGACGTACAGTTGAAGAACATTTAGCAAACCTGGAGTGTCTTTTCAAAGTGTTGACTGCAGCAGGTCTACGTTGTAATAAAGCAAAGTGTTCGTTTTTTCAAACTGAAATAGAGTACCTAGGCCATGTGATTAATGTCCAAGGAATTCATCCCTTACAGTCACATATTAGCGCAATCAAAGACTTGCCTCTTCCTAAGAATGTGCATGAATTGCAAGCAGTAATGGGAAAGCTTTACTATTATTTCAGATTTATTCCCAATGCCACTCAGATTGCAGCTCCACTGCATCACTTACGTAGGAAGAATGTTCCTTTTGTATGGTCTAAAGATTGTCAGGTTGCCTTTGACAAACTAAAGTCTGCACTACTCAGTGATGCATGTTTGATTCCCTTAGACCCACCCACAAAGCCAATTCCGCCACGTACGGCACAAAAGCTTCAGAGATGGTCCTTGATATTGTCAAATTATCAGTATGAGATTTTGTACCGACCTACCGCTAAACACGCCAACGCGGACACGCTTTCCCGACTTCCGGTTGGCCACGATGTGTCGTTTGATTCTTCAGAAATGGCATGTTGTCAGATAGACTGCAGAGATGCTTCCGCTGTCGCAGATTTCTCTTTGAACTCTCGTCGGGTTGCACAGGAAACAGCTGCGGATGCAGATTTAAGTGTGGTAGCACGTTTTGTTCGCTTTGGTTGGCCTGCCAGAGCCAAAGACATTCAACGGCCTCTGGTTCGACGTTATTTTGCACAAGTCATGCATTGTCTTTAAGTCAGGGTGTTCTTTTACATACCGACAACGACCAAACGAGAGTGATTGTTCCTCGTTCCCTGCAACGTGAAGTGTTACGTCTCCTGCATCAAGGACATTGGGGTATTGTTAGGACAAAGCAACTGGCCAGACGTCATTGTACCTGGGTTGGTATGGACGCTCAGATAGAGAGCATGACGTCACAGTGTACTGTTTGTGCGGAGCATCAGGCGGATCCTCCGCAACGTTTTTCAGACTGGCCACGCCCCAAGGGACCATGGCAACGTTTACATATTGACTTTGCCGGACCTTTCTGGAATACGCGCTGGTTAATCGTTGTAGACGCTTTCAGCAAGTTTCCTTTTGTGATTGCCATGAACTCAACGACGGCGTCTAGTACAATCAGTGCCTTAACATCAGTGTTTTGCATCGAAGGTTTGCCTGAAACTATCGTCAGTGACAATGGACCTCAGTTTGTTAGTGCGGAATTTCAACAGTTTTGTCGTGTGAATGGCATTCAGTATATCACCACCGCACCTTTTCACCCTCAGTCCAATGGTGAAGCAGAACGTTTCGTTCGAACATTCAAGTCTCACATGGAGAAGATGAAAGGTCAGCACTCCAGGCAGCAAGCTCTTCAAATTTTCCTGTCTACGTATCGGTGCATGCCACGTGACGGCCCGTCTCCTGCCGAGCTGCTACACGGCCGCCGTCACCGCACTCTTCTTCACCTGCTGCAGCCTCCCACGCACCGAGTCGGTTCGTATGGCGCTACGCGTTTTCAGGTTTCTACGCCGGTGCTGTACAGGGTGTTTGCTGGCAACAAGACAAGATGGACGCCGGGCACCATTCAGCGCGTACTCGGTCGCAATATGTATGTTCTACGTTCTTCCACAGTGTCGGAGCTGTGGCGCCACGCAAACCAATTGCGCCTGCACAGGCCGCGCGATCCTGTCTCGGGTTTCTTGATTCCAGACCCAGTTCACCGCCAGGGAGTACAGCCACATCGCTCGCCGCCGGGCCCAGCTTCCCCAGGCTACGAGATCCCGATGGATGTCGACGCGCCTCCTACGCAGTCGGCCCCTCCGCAGCTGACAGCGTCACCGAGAGGAACTCCGGGACCGTGCGTGCCCCCGCCGCCTGGGCCACGCACCTCCGAAGATGATGACCTGCTCCCTCTGGGTGGAGGCGGGCGCCCTTCCGCTGGTTTTGGCGTGTTTTCCGGCGGATCTCAAGGTGTATACCGGGGCGCGGACGGCGTCTCGATCCCAGCCTCAGCTACGACGCCCGTCCCACCAGTAACGCCCCCGCCCAGGCCCTCCTCCCAGTGCCGTCGCCGTGGCCCTCAGCCCTACGCCACGACGGCGCGGCGGTTTGGGGGGAGGGGTGTGGTGTCGCACAAGTACAAAGTGCGCGCCACCTACTTTCGCCGCGCGCCGCCATGCACGCACGGCGCGGCGTTCTTACGACGACAGCCACGAGCGCCCTCTGCTGCAACTCCGCTCGTGGCCACTACTGAACGACATCGTTTACTTGGGACTGAGATAGCAACCTGTTAGGACCATCGGAATCAGATAGGCACCAGTGAAGACTTGGCTATCGTACAGGCACTAGGCAGGCCTCTAACAACTATGTATCAGCATTCTGCAGTACTGATCTCTGTAAAAGTTAAGTATTGTATAAATTCTGTTCAATATATATCTCGTTCTAATTTATTCTAGTGTTTCTAGTTTCTGGCTGCTCCCCTCCGTACCTGCACCAGTGTGCTATCTTTATTCCTGTGTCGGTCTCATTCCACTCGGCCACCGACACCTACGACGGAAACGAGACGCAAAAGCGGCGACGAGGCTGGGACACAAAAGTATGGGTACTTTTGCTGTGCATTGACCATTTACAAGACTTCTTAATGATGCACCAGTATATAGTCGCTGGATAATATTTACGAAAAATGGTCTGTTACCCATTTTGGACATCACACGAAACAGGTACCTATGTCGATCCATATCAAACCCTTTGTCCATATCTAATGACATGATGGCCACTCTGCAGTTGGAGGCCGCAGTTACAGCCGTGACATCGAGGTATTCCTCGAGCGCTTGCTGTATTGTTCTCCTAGGCACGGCGCACGACTGATATTGGCCGATGATTCGAGCAGCAAAGACGTTTAAACTTTGGAGCAATACCCTAGCATCTATCTTGAAATCTGCATTGAGCAGTGGTAGAGGACGCATGTTTTCCAAGTCGTTTGTTCTGCCCGTTTTGGGGACCAACACTATGATGCCCTCTGAAAATTCGCAGGGAATCGTGTCAATCGTGCGTATTTCATTAAAAACGTCTGTCAGTGTGCTGCCAAATATGGACCAGTATTTTAAGTAAAATTCGACAGGCAACCCGTCAGGTCCAGCGGATTTGTTCCGTGGACTTCCTTTCACAGCATTGCACAATTCTTCTTCTTTGATATGTGCCTCAAGGTCTGCATTTTCATGTTTCGCAGGAGAGCTTCTGTGAAGTTTGGAAAGTAAGAGGCGAGGTACTGGCGGAAGTAAAGGTTTGAGGCGGCATCGTGAGTCGTGTCGGGATAGCTCACTCGGTAAGAGTTTGCCCGCGAAAAGCACAGGTCCCAGTTTCGAGTCCCTGTCCGGCACACAATTTTAATCTGCCACGAAGTATCTTATTTAAATTCTTTCGACTACTTGATTTTCGCTTGTACTTCCTTGTGAGGAGGTGCGTGTTTGATGTCTGTGATGAATTCAATTTTTTAAAACGCTATTTTAGGCCTGTTTAAGGGACAATTGATGTAGGCTGTACACCTGAACCTTAGATTCGTCAATACCATTGTCAATAAGGGCCAGAACAAAAGCAAAAGCCAAGCAGTTTAAAATTAGGACATTTCGTTTTTGTCCGATATCAATCCCATAAATTGGTGGTACGGTTGTTTTGCTTTCTTTGTCTTTTGTAGGGCACAGTTGAAAAGCAATGTGGAAAGCAGGTCACCTTGTGTCACTCCAGTACAAACTTCAAATGGTTTCGCTAGTTCGTCTTTGCACTTTGTGTAATTAAATGTGGCGCCTATGAGATTGATTGTTTTCTACCCACACCAAATTCGTCAATGCCTTTTTTATTGTTTGTCGATCAATTGAGTTAAACGTTTTTTGAAAGTCGACGCTGGTCGCAACAAACTGTTTTGAACTTCATTTCGCATATAATATAACAGATTTCAGAATATGGCTCTGCTATGTACAGGATCTTGATGTCCTGAATCCGGCTTGATATTCATCCAATTTTTGATCTAAGAATGATTCAACTCTCTTTAACAACAGTCTGGAAAAGATCTTGTACGTCGTTGGTGTCAAAGAGATTCCTCGGTAGTTATTCGAATCACTCTTGTCGCCTTTTCTATGAAGTGGGTGTATAATACAGTTAAAAGGCATTTTACGCCATTGGAGAGCGATCAACAGTTTATATACAACAATTCATTGAGCCAAGATCGCTAAAAAAATATTTTTGTCACTTAACCGGTTTCGGTGAGCTCAGTCACCATCTTCAGAAGGTCCAGTACAAACACTTAGCGTCATATGTAAAAATAACTTTCTAACGCGTCATATGTAAAAATAACTTTCTAACGCAAGTAAACATCTTGTTAAAAATTTTTTCATCACAGGGTGTATAATAGCTACGGTCCAATCTGAAGGCAGAGTATCTGTTTTCCAAATATTCACAATTATGGAGTTGTTTTATTGTATCATTACCTGCGTATTTCCACATTTTAGCCAAGATTCGATCTTCACCTCCAGGTTTGTTATTTTTCATGTATTGTATATTTTTCCATGATTTCCTCTAATATTGGAGGCGTAATATCTTGAGGAGGAACACTAGGATGGAAGTCAAGCATTTCATTAAGATTTTCAGCATTCACTATGTACGAAATGTAATTTCCAAAAGCTGCAGCACATGATTTGTTATTCAGATTCAATTTTCCATCGAATCCTCTTATATATAACCAGTTTTAATTTCATTAGGGCGATGCCGACCTAAAGTGGTAATAAGGAGTACAGGAACAGGTCTCTTAAATAAGATTGCATTTGGTCCTAGAATTATAGGGGATGGGGGGGGGGTGAGGATTGACTATCATTAAGTATATCCCCAGGCTCGTGAAAGAAGAATTGAGTCCTTGCCAGGGAAGTAGGTAGTAATTTTTCTTTGTACTGCAAGTATTATTGTTAGATGGGAGACGGAAAGGGTCCGCGGTGGAGTAGCCGAGCGCTCTAAGGCGTCTTGCTGCTGAGCACGCGGTTGATCGCGGTTGAAGGTTCGAGGCCTCCCTCGGGTATGGGCGCGTGTGATGTCTTTAGCATTAAGTTAGTTTAAGTCGTTTGTCAGCCTAGGGACTGATAACCGTAGCAGTTACGTCCCTTAGATTTACATCTATTTGACCGCAAGGGTGTGCCGTGCGCTGTGGGTAAGTAGGTTGTAGTCAAGTATTGCGAGCCAAATTCCGCAGCTCCTTCAATGAGAGGTAGCGACCCGGGTCGAAACTGACAACTAATGGAAGAGCAGTGAACTAATCACAGGCCCCTCCTAACGCATCCGTCGAGCATGACACCTCGGTCGGCCGGTACCGCTGTCAGTCAGTCAGTACTGAGGGAGACGCACTGTCGCTGTAAACGATACGAGTACTACCAGCGAATATGGAAAGTTCTCATGGCGCTAATATCTACTGCTACAGACACTTTACACCATCATATGAAATGTGTATGTAAACTTGGCGATTCTCTTATGTATTAAAAGCATCTACGGAAACTAAAGTCAGTTAGCCAGATCAAACTACCCGGCCGATTTGATTCATTTTCGTCTTAAACGAAAGTTAATCATCCACAAATTTGTAATCAAATATCAGAATTTACATACCTCTCACTTTCCTTTTTCTATCTCAATCGGGATTTCCTTCTGTATATTTCATAAGGGGATGCCCTTGCTGTAGACTAAAGTCAGTCGTTCAGGCCGCTCTAACCGACCGATTTCCTTAATTTTTGCTTTAAACGAAAGTTATTCATTAGCAGATTTGTCATCAAGTATCATAATTAACCTAAGTTCCTCCAACCTTTATTTTTATTCAAAAGCGGTACCTTCTGTGTTTGCATTGAATATTTTAATCGGTTTGTTTTACGATATCTTCAGTCCGACTAAGGCACGCAGTTCTTTTTGACATAAGAACATTCAAAGAATCAAGATCTTTCATTTGCGCTTTTATACTCGTGCATTGATTGATTCTGAAGAAAGCTATGCCGTAGCGGAGTGGCCGAGCGCACTGAGGTGCTATGCTCAGATGCGCGATGCGGTTCCCCATCGCGGGTTAGAATACCCCCTAGGGCATGGATGTTTACGCTGTCTTTACTATAAGTTAGTTTATATTAATTTGTAAGTTTAGGGACTGGTAACCCCACAGATAAGTCCCACAAGTTTAACAAACATTTGAACATTTTGAAGAAAGCTGTGCGTGAACATTCAACTTAAGTTCCATTTTTCTCAACTTTATTGTCATTTCCCTAACGGTGCGAAGTATTGGCACGGGTCCTCTAGTATTTAAAGCTAGTGGAATCGCTACTTCTTCATTGTCCCCAAGTATAGAACTCATATGGGAGTTTCTGTCGTTCCAGGAGATGTGCACGAATAGCGTAATGCTTAACTTGACCGCTCGCAAAAAGTGGGAGATCTTTGTCGAAAACCTGTCTTTCACACCCACCCATGCTCGGGGGAGGACTCGAACCTCTGCCGGCCGGAAGCCACGCGCTCTGCAGCGAGGCGCCTTAGACCGTTCAGCCACTCTACCGCGACGCTTAATAAATCGAAAACTAGTTTCTAGGGAATAAAAAATATAGTAGAACAAAAGTCAGTTTATTGTGTAAACCCGAAGTATGGAACTGTTCTACCAAGAAGTGAGTGACGAATCCATTAAAAACAGTAAATGGAAGAGTGGACACAACACCTTAAAAGGAGAGATGGGGAAAGAATTCCAGTTGAGATAAACTAGAACAATACCGGCAGAAATAAAATTGTAAGGGCGTATCGTGAGTCGTGTAGGGATAGCTCATTGGTAGAGCGCTTGCCCGCGAAAGGCAAACTTCCCAGATTGGTGTCCTGATTCCGGCACACAATTTTATTCTGCCAGGACGCTTTATATCCGCGCACACAACGCTGCGGACTGAAAGTTTCATTCTGGAAACATCCCTTAGGCTGTGGCTAAGCCATGTTCCAACAATATCCTTTCTGCCAGGAGTGCTAGTCTTACAAGTTTCGTAGGAGAACATCCATGAAGTTTGGAAACTAAAAGGCGAGGTACTGGGAGAAGTAAACTTGTGAGAACGGGCCGTGAGTCGTGTTGGGATATCTCAGTGGTAGAGCGCTTGCCCGCGAAAGGCAAATATCCCAGGTTCGTGTCCCGGTTCCGACTAACAGTTTTCATTTGCCAGGAAGTTGCCTTCTCTAAGCTCTTTGAGAGTCAGCCTTATACGGAAATCTACTGACTACAGGATTCTTAATCTTCATGTTTCTTTCCTGGACTTTCTACCTTTGGTACTGATAAAGTAGTAATCATCAGTATGTTTCCTTGGAAGGATTATAATTTACTATTCAAAGACATGTTACTAACGTATTTGTAATTTTTCATAACCACAATCAAAACTAATTAAGCCTTTTCTCTGCTAGGAGAAAAATCGCTTTTGTGTGTTATAAACCATTTCCTTATAGCAATAGCAGTAAAAATTTATTACATTTCTGCCTGTCACTACACTACACGTCGATATTAATGTCAATTTAAGTAAGTAAGTAATTGCTGAAATTAAGAAGTAATCTCAGTATAAATATGTCTGCAAATGCATAATTAATACTGTCAATTTAAGAATCCACGAAAAAGATAAAATTTTATTGTTGGTAACATTCATAATGTAATATAACGAGAATAGTAACTACGGCTCATTATATTAACTAAGCCATGTAAAAACACTAAAAAAGAAATTAAAATTTTTTGAAAAATGTAATGTTTGTGCAGTGTACTTTCTAAAGGTCGTAAGTAGTATGGGACGTCGCAAGTGAGGTTGCTATAAAGGTCGTTTGTTTAGTTTACAAGCCTGTGACTGCTGTTACAGGGGTGAAGCAGTGCAGGGCAGCGCAGATGAGGAGGTCTCGCTCATCCACATCACCTCCTCGGCTGCTCTGTTCCTCTGGTTACGCCCGCGCGCCTGTGCTGCCACCCGAGAGCAAGCAGACTCCAATTATAACACTGCGGAAGAATTCTCATTGAAATATCTCTTACACTTGTAAGGCACAATACTTACAGTCACTATAGAAATTTCTACACTGTTTATTTATCTTAACGGGTAGGAGGATTGAATGGACATTGTTTTAATGCGTGAGTTGCGTGTTGTTGAATGCCAGACTCATTATATCCACTGTAACGATATCTTTTAAAATAGTTGACTACAAAGCATCTCCCCTGTCAATCCAAGAGAGTGAACCCCTACCGCGCAGACTACCCAGCAGACTGCTTTGGCACGCAGGCTGCGGGAGTGCAGGCGCTAAGCCACCAACACGATTGTCGGTCTTAATGTAACAGGGGTCAAGGGCAGTGCCGAAGTGTATACACCGGTTCCCTCTAGATCACCGAAGTTAAGCCCCGTCGGGCGTGGCCACCACTTCGATGGGTAAACGCCTGGGTGCGAAACGTGCTGTTCAAAAGGAGGAGTGGTGGTGCAAAGTCCCTGATCACCATTCTTTGCAACAATATCCTGGATTTAATTCAAAATCTCTCCGCAGTTTCGATTGGAGTAAAGGCATACAGTACTGTTAATGGTGATCCGTCCGTTGGGACGGGTGACTTTAAGCTCGATGGCTCCTTTGGTGCCTTTTGATAGGAGCAGGCTATGTGCCGTCACCAAGTATCACTCTCTTTCTTTTCCCGTCATCTCCAACATAACACTACACTACAGACGCACTCTTTACAGTCACCCACACTAAACACAGATGCTTCAGCACACAGTTCTCATACTTGGCGGAGGAAAGGTGTCTGCTGGCGCGGAGGATGGGAAAAACCTTTCCAATTAAGCTGCTAAGCTTGCCCTTCGGGGCCTCCCAGCCATTCATGCCATACGACTTAAACGTCAGAGGGAGTAGTACTTGCACTTTATTTTACAGATGTAGTTGGACACACATGCAGAATACTTTTATAGACTGCGGATTGGCCGCAGTGTGCTATATAAAGAGTTTGCACCAATGCGGATGCCAGTCTTCTGCAACGCCAGCCACTGGTCTACGATTCGCCGACTGTCTTGGATAGTATGAACTTTCCGGACTTCTGATTTCTGTCTGCGCAAGGACTTGCCTTTTGAGGGGAATCGAGTGGACCAAGTGTGCTCATGTTGTCTCCCGAATTCCTTATTAAGGAGTAAAGTAGATTTCTCTTGTGCCTTGCAGGTATGCACCATGCACTTTTCAGTTTACTTTGACACTATACTGGTGTTCGTGGAGACTCTGTATCAGCATGTCGTGTTAATAAACAGTGTTGTGCAAGAACGTTCTGTTGGTGTAGTCACAACATCACCCATTGTCTGCTTCAAGGACTATTTTATTAATAAAATTAATTATGCTACACTAGAACAGAACGTTCTACAGAAACAGAAGTTTTGACAGATGTGTTCTAAGATGTAGGGTCAAATCGACCATAAGAATAGCAGAAAGGGTTTGAAAAAAATTCCACTTTACATCTGTCTTTAAGAGAGCATAAACTTAGAGAATGACTGTAAGAAAGGAAAAAAAACATGCACTCTCCGATTTTAATAAACATTAATAGTGGTAAACATCATAACTATACCCCATCCTATATTCTTACTGGATGGGAGGCGATAGGAATGGAATGATCACGTAAATTTCTTGTAAGGGTCGTGGTAAGTAAGGCAATTGTATTACTAAATCGCTTACAGTACACTTGCATGACCATTTCCGGGGAGTAGTTGCAGTGTTTTGAGTTATCAGCTAGGCACAACGACAGGCTCTTCCTGCGTTTGTATACTACGGTTTACTTCGTTCCCACTGTAGTTCCGCAAGTCTGACGAGTCTGAGACGGATGGCGTTGCGGTCGGTTCGCCGCGGTGGAGTGGCCGAGCGTTGAAAGCCGCTTTGAAGCTGCGCGTGGGTGTCCACCGATGGTGGTTCGAGTTCCTCATCTGGCATGGGTGTGTGTGTTGTCCTTAATATAAGTTAGTTTAAGTCAATTTAAGTAGTTCGTAAAACAAGGGTATGATAACCGCAGCAGTAAAGTCCCTTTGATTTACAGACTTTGGAACTGTTACTTTGTGGTCGGTTCATAGTCGTAAACTTGTTCCCTTTTACGACAGCGTGCAGCTGTGTGTATGTTTCTGAAGCCATTTGTCCTTTCTATAGGGAGAAAGAAGACGGGAGGCGGATGGAACTGGTTATCTTTGGATGCATTATGGTACAGAAGTAATTCAATGACTACAAGTATAAATCTGTGCTGGAGCAAATTTCGAACCCGGGATCTCTAACAGAACCCTGGTCTCAGTGTTAGTTTCTACTCCGCTGGTTAGAGTTTTCCTACTGTTCAAAGTATTATTACGTCTATCTTAATTGTTGTTTCGTGGTCACACTCAAAATTAATAGTTCAATGCATATCTGAAATAAGTGAAATTTAGCCCAAAATCGTTACCTTTACACGGATGCTACAATACAATTGATACTCCCGTTGTGGTATTAAGTTTCAATTTTGTGACCTTCTATATCACAAAAATGTACAGAAATGTAAGTCTCGCAACCAATACCTTTCATCGTAAATAAATGATGTAGCACTTTCTATAGTGTAGGGAAGTATTCTACCTTGCAAGTGCAAGAGGTATACCAATGAGATGGCTTCCATTTGAATATATCTGGAGTTTACTTTCTCTAAGGTGGCAGGACAGACATGCACGGAGTAACCAGGGGAACAGAGTAGCGGAGAAGGTGATGGAAATGAGAGAGACCTCCTAATCTGCGCTGTCCTGACGTAATCATTTTAAACTTCCAGCAGTATGTTTTCTCACTCGCTGCTCTCCCAATCTCACGCCAATGGAAAAGTCTGGTTCTTGACTGGGTAATAACTAGTTCAGGCTCCTGTGATCGCTGGTACAACACATCAAATTTGGCTTCATGTGTAAGCAGCCTTGACTGCTACAACCTATCAACACATCACAGCTTGTTTGATTCAGAGCCGAGGCTTGAAGCAGCGATTATCGCTGGCAGTATATGTAGGACCCAGTACGAATTTTATCACGTACCTCACTTCAAATGGGGTTGTATTTCAGATGATGTGAGTTCTGTACAACATGTTAACTCCCAAATAAATTTGTCTGTGATATCACCAGTCCGTCAGGGTGTTGTATTTTGGATGACAAGCTGTGTAATTTCCCACGATGGATATATGCTTGCGATAATTAATTTTGAAATAATATATTTCTTCGTTGTTCCATCTGTCTCATTTTAGTTTGAGTGGCTCTTACATGAAACAGCCAAATTTCTTTCTGAATAAGCGTTTGTATTTGAAAAGCTACAGCATATCAGTTTCAAAAGAGAACACATTATGGTAACGAACAATTAAAAGCTATAACTGGCAAAATAAGATATTTAATGGAACATAATAACATTGTTGCAAAAGTTAAATGTTTTGAGATATATTCTTGTGATAACCTTATCCAGCGATTTTTAAATCGTCCATTGCAGGGTATTTGTAAATTGTACTACTTACTTAATTAATACAGGACGTCGAAAGTGACGTTGCTACAAAGTGTGTGAGCTGAGCTAACAAACGTGTGTCTGAGACTGCTGCTACAGGGGTGAAGCAGGGGAGGGCAGCGCAGATGAGGTCTCGCTCATCCACATCACCTCCTAGCTGCTCTGTTCCCCTGGCTGCGCCGCGCGCGTCTGTGCTGCCTTAGTGCAAGCAGATTATAAAATAATACACATCGGAAGCCGTCTCACTGAATACCTCTTACACGTGTAAGACAGAATACTCATCGTCACGATAGAAAGTGCTACACCCTTTATTTACCTTAACGGAATGTTGGAATGAATGGACATTGTTTTAAAGCATGAGTTGCGTGTTGTTGAATGCTAGATTAAGTAAATCCACCACAACAATATCATAAAAAAAATTAATTACTAAGTAAGCTTCTCACCTGCCATGCTGGGAGAAAGATCCCCTGCAGGGCAGACTACCCAGCAGACTTCTGAGCCGCGCAAGCTACGAGGTAGCAGCCGCTAAACCACATACACGGCATTTCCATGGGTCGATTATACCTAGCAAATATCGATCGACAAGGGATAGTCGGTCTCAGTATCAGGGGGAGTATTAAGTGCACTATATTTTACATATTACGTTCGACACACATCCAAAATACTCCCGCATGCTGCTGATTGGCCGCAGTGAGGTATATAAAGAATGTTCACCCATGTGGACGCCAGTTTTCGTGCCGACAAATGCGGAGTGATACGGTTAGGATCAGTAATGTTTATTGCTACCGACCTACACCTATCACTGGTCTACCATTCACCAACTGTCTTGGATAGTATGAACGCTGAGCGGACTTTTAATTTGTCGGACCTAGGACTTGCTTTTTATGGGGAATGGAATGGAATTTCATTTGTCCCTTCGAGGTATGCACCTTATACTTTTCGGATAACTTTGGGACTATACTGGGGTCCGTGGAGACTTTGTATCAGTATGTTGTGTTAATAAACTATGTTGTGCAGTAACGTTATGTGGTATTAGTCACATCACCCATTGTCTGATTCAAGGACTATTTGATTAAAAGAATTCATTGTGTTACACGAGATAGAGAACGTTCTACAGAAACAGAAGTTTGTACAGATGTGTTCTAAGATGTGGCGTCTGATCGACCATGAAGTAATAGCAGAAAAACTTTGACAAAAATAACACTATTACATCCGTCTTTTAACAGGCATAAACATAGAGAAGGACTATGAGAAAAAGAAAGAACGTTAAATTGTCATTTTAAAATTACTGGTGAACAACGTAAATATGCCACATCCCATACTTTTGCCTGATGGGAAAGCAATACGAATGGAATGGTCAGGTAAAATGAGTATTGGTAAGTAAGGCAGATGTACTGTTAAATCGCATACACTACACTTGCAGGACCAATTCTGGAGAATAGGTGCATTGTTTCGAATTATCCTGAAGCAGGACTTAGAGGGATAGAAATTGAAAATAATATTCAGTAATGGCGATTATAGTCAACTACAAATACAACATTTCAATTGTTCTCTAACCTCTTTGAGTGTCAGCCTTATATGCAAATATACTTACCACAGCGTTTCTTTATCTCAATAACATTGTACAAGCTGTTTTTCTGTACTTTGTGTCTTTCGTACAGATAGAGTCGTAATTATCAGTTTGTTCTCTTGAGAGGATTATTATTTCCTATTCAAGCTGCTCTGTAACTTTCCATATACACAATCAAAACTAATTAAGCTATATTCTGGTTGGTGAAATATTGCTTTTCCATGTTATAAACTATTTATTTATAGGAATAGCAGTAATAATGTATTTATATAGAGATATAAAAATTTCCATTAATGGTAAAACTGGATGCATGGTTGCACCCGAAACTCCACTTTGACCCCTATGTTTAAATAATGCAAATATTAGACGATAACAGATTATGGACGTTATTAAATGTGATATAAATTACGCATGACGCAGCTAAATGCATTCTTGGTAATCATCGTTAGGCACTTGCAATGCTTGCTACTGACATCTCTACCTTCACGTCGCTATTAATGTGAATTTAAGTAAGTAAGTAAATGCTCAAATTAATCTCAGTATTATTACTTCTGCAATAGCATAATTAATACTGTCAAATTAATAATCCGGGAAAAAGATAAAAGTTCGTTGTTGGTAACATTCGTAATGTAATACAATGAGAATTGTAAGTATGGCTTATTATATTCACTGGGCCATGTAAAAAATTGAAAAAAAAAGTAATGTTTGAACAGTGTACTTTCTGAAGGTCGTAATTAATATGGGACGTCGAAAGTGACGTTGCTCTAAAGTGTGTAAGTTTAGTTTAGAAACTGTGGCTGTGACTGTTGTTACAGGGTTTGAAGCATGGGAGGGCAGCAAAGATGAGGAGGTCTCGCTCATCCACATCACCTCCTCGGCTGCTCTGTTCTCCAGGTTACGCCCCTGCGAACCTGTGCTGCCACCTTAGAGCAAGCTGACTAGAAAATATAAGAAAGCGGAAAGCGTCTCTTGAAATACCTGTAACACTTGTAAAGCAGAATGCTTACATTCAATATCGAAACTGATAAACGCTTTATTTGCCTTAACGGGATCGATCTCTAAATTGGCATTGTTTTAATGCGTGAGTTGCGTGTGGTACAATGCCAGATTCAATGTATCCACCGTAACAATATTTTTTAAAGCGGTTTACTACTAACAAAGCTACTCATGTGTTATGTCAGGAGAGAGAACCCCTAACAAGCAGACTACCCAGCACACTTCCTTGCAGCACAGTCTGCGGGACAGAAGCAGATCAGCGTCTAAGAAGATCGTCGACCTTAATGTCAGACGGAATAATAACTGTACTTTATTTTACAGATTTCGTTGGACACAAATCCAGAATGCTAACGCAAACTGCTGATTGGCCCCTATCAGCTATATGAAGAGTTTGTACCGATGCTGTTGCCACTATTCCGCGCCAAGAAATGCAGAGCGCTAAGATTAGGACCTGGAATGTCTATTGTTACCGATCTACGCCAGGCACCAGTCTACGATTCGAATACTGTCTTGGACAGTATAGACGCTGTTCGGACTTCTAATTTCCGTCTGCCGTAAGACTTGCGTTTTATAGGGTTTGGATTGGACCAAGTGCCTTCATGCTGCCACCCTAATTCCTTGTTAAAGTGTGAAGTAGATTTATTTTGTGCCATCGAGGTATGCACCTTGTACTTTTTAGTTCACTTTAAAAATTTACTTGTGTTCGCGGAGACTCTGTAACAGTATGTTGTGTTAATACACTGTGTTGTGCAAGAACGTTGTATAATACTACTCACAGCTTCACCCATTGTCTGGTTCTAAGACTATTTGATTAAAAGAATTCATTACGCTACACTAGACAGAGATCGTTCTACAAAAACAGAGGATTAGACAGACATGTTATTAGATATAGCAACCGGTCGACCATACGTTCTAGCAGAAAGACTTTGACAAATATACCACTTCACATCTGTCTTTTAAAGGGCATAAACTTAGAGAATGACTATAAGAAAGAGAAAGAACGTTCAGTCTCTGATTGTAATATTAGGATTCGTGGTGAGTATGTCACTTATACTGTTAAATCGCATACAATACAACTGAAGTACCAATTCTGGAGAATAGTTGTAGTGTATAGAGTTATTATATAGATACAACCACCGGGTGAGCCGCGCTGTAATCACCGCTTTCCGGCTCTGTCTACGTCTGCGTAATACAGCTTCATTCGTTCCCACTGTAGTTCCGCGAGTCTGCCTAGTTTGAGGTGGATGGCGCTGCAGTCGGTGCGTGTGCTCGTCGTCGGAGGTTCGAGTCCTCCATCTGGTATGTGTGTGTGTGTGTGTGTGTGTGTGTGTGTGTGTGTCTGTTTTTGTGTGTGTGTGTGTGTGTGTGTGTGTTTGTATTGTCATTACCATTAGCTAGTTTAAACGTTTGTAAGCCTACGTACTGATAACCGCATTAGTCAAGTCCCTTAGATTTACAAACATTCGAATGATTATTGTTATTATTACTATTATTTTGCGGTCTGTTCGTACTTAATTACGCTACACTAGACGGAGAACTTTCTATAGTAACAGAAGTTTGGACAGATTGTAAGATACCTGCTATGGAAATGCATACATTTCATATTCAAATGTACTGCGAATTTGAGACCAGTGTCAAGCTAGTCAGTCATGGATCGCTTATCTTTGGTTCAGGCTTATTTTTCGATGGCAGTACTATCGATATTGGAGACGGTGAGAGAATTGTTGCCGAGAAGTTGGCTTGTGATTATTGAGAGTGCAGACTTTGCTAGACGCGTGGATGAGATTGTAGGAACGTGGGGACCCTGGTTGTGAGCAGTTGTCGTTCCAGCGGGATAGCCGAGGAGATGATAATTTGAGACTTGAATGCTGCGTCAAGCTGTTTATTTAAGATATGGAGACCAAAGGAATATATGACGTTGGAGCGACAATCTTATGAAGTTTTTCGTGAAATACTTGGCATGTTTCTATCGCACATCCTTGCATTGTTAGTCTGAACTGATGGTAATAGTAACGGTCAGGAAATATCTTGCTGTTAGCTTGTGGTATCACGATTAATGCTAGGGACCCCTTTCTGTGTTAGGAGAAGTATTTATTGTAATAGTCTAGTTTTGAGATTGCGTTTTTTATGAAATAGGATTTTCATGGGTAGTGATCTTGAAATGTGGTATTGTTGTAACATTGTTTATGTAAATCGAGTTAAATTTATTAACAGTAAAGAAATATTTATCTTTGTTTAAAAATAATTTTGTAAGCATATAAAACATCTGAGTTTATTTTACTCTGAAATAATTTAAAATCCGAAACATGACATGAAGTAACATCAGTTAGAAAATAAACCAGATATTTCATTTATAATAATTAGTTCGAGTTTCGTAAACAGATTACCAGTTTATCCCTCCTCATAATTTCATTAAAAGTGCCATAGACGTTTTCTGTAGTTAGTTTTCCAGTAGTTAGTACAGCCGGAAGCAGTTTGGTGTTGCGTAAATATATGCAGTGTGGCAGGTTAGTACGTGAAAGTAATCGAAAAGTTAAAGTGAGAAAGAATCAGTTTTTGTCAAGCTTATAGTAGTTCAGTAAGATTTACAGATTTCAGGGTAGGACAATTCATACAGTGTTCAGTTCAGGTTAACAAGTGTTTGCACTGAGTCAGATTGCATTGATAAATATTGTGTTCGTTACATTCCGTTAAAGATTGTTAGTTCAAAAAAATATTTCAAAGTCTATGGGACTTAACTACGGGGTCATCAGCCTCCTCGGCCACCGCGGCCGGCGATTGTTATTTCAGTCAGAAACAAGTTTGTAGGGCCAGAATTATTAAGACAGTGATTTTTAGTATCAGTAATTTTCAGACAGTTAACTTTGTTACGATGTTATCATACAGAAACAATTAGCAGTTTGTGTCTCATTATAATAAACATTATGCAGGTTTTGAAATACCTTTACTTTAACATAGAATACAGTTAAAAAATACGCAGTTACATTAACATAACTTTGTGAATAGGCATTCAGGTAAAACAAGTTCAAACTCATTCATTCAAGTAAAGTCAGTCAGTTACAATTCTTAGTTCATATGGTAAAACACATAACCTTCGCAGCAGAGGACTAGCAAGAAACTTTCACATGGCGACCCTGCCAGGCTGAGAATTTAGAACTTATATGACGTAATAATCAGTGCAAAGTATAGTGATTGTTAGGCATCCACAGCCACTGGAAATAATTTTATGAGGTTTATATAACTTGTGTATTTGTTTTTCATAAATTTTGAATGTGTATTATGTTTTTCTTCTTTTCAAACATTGTGTCTTGGTTACGGCGTAGGTCATTGTTTATCTTGTAACAGCACTGAAAAGTGTATTGTAAGTGTTTTGTACTGAAAGTGACAACGAGTGTTTTTCTCGCGTAATTTTCGTTTGTAAGAAACTAATTTGTGTTACGTAAGTTTTATAGTATTTGATTGGATTTTTGCACTATGTCTGTGAACAGCAGGCAGTCTCGTAACAAACAACAGGAGAGAGGTGAGTAGACAGAGAATGAACTTGTTTTAGAATACAGTACTGGTCAGTTGTCTAATATAAATAATCTTGCAATGCAGTTATCTAATGTAAACGAAAGTGGCAAGAATGTCACAGACGCGCGACCACAGAGTGAATCGGCGTCCGTATACAACAATTTGCAGATACAAGATGAAAAAGAGTTAGGCTCAGAAAATGAGACACACAACAGTGACATATTACACATGGGTCAGAAAGATGGAAACTCAGAAACACTGGTGACAAACACTAATTTTGTGGTAAGTAATGTGATGCACACAGCGCCTGTTACACCGTGAGCAGACGGTCCCACAATCGCAGGCAATGGAAATTTTCACGCATTATTAGTAGTTATTAAACAAATGAACCAGAACATGAATCAGTATATGCAGTCACTTAAACAAGGCCAGAACAGCACACAGAACGAAATTCAATCTATGAACCAGAAATTGGACAAGAGTCAGGAAGTAATGAAACTACACATACACAATATTTCTGATGAAATTATAATCAGTGTTCTTCCGAGAACTGAAGGCGTAAAAATAAATTAGAATCGTTAGAACAGGAACATAACAGACTCACTTAGAACGGTGACAGGACAAAGAGGAAATAATGGAGAAAATAAATAGTACTGTTCTACGCGCGATTGTGTCACACCTGACCACACAGAATGCGACGCTAGGCGAAGCCGTTCTAGACCTCAATGGCCAAGTGGCCGCAATGTCTTTAAAAACGGTGGCACAGCATGACTAGAACATAAAGACTCTCGTGGAAAGAACGGACGAGGTAACAAATCAAGTATCACAAATAACGTTAAGAGCAGGTCAAAGGTCAGAAGATAGTGTGCCAGTACCGGTTACTGAAACGCAAGAATTCCATAATTTGGAGAAAATCAGAGAAGTGCAGATGCATGTTAATTGGCGAAATCGACAGCGAGTCAGTGAAATAGAAAACACGTTGCGGCGCCTGGAGGGTATGGCGCAAGCCACAAATGACACTCAAAATAAATTCTGAGTGAACACGCAGGTAGACAACTGAGGCTCCACAATCATTTTTTTGGCGTGTCCCTGAGGCTGGCAGCGTGGCACCAAATCCGCCACTCGGAAATGCAGTAGAGCCCAGTAAGGGAGACTTCGACTACAAATACTTCCTCAGAGTGAAAAGGTTCAACGTTTTCCACAATTTTAGTACGGAAATCCACCCGCTCTCTTTGCAAACGCAATTTGAACATGTTTTGCCTCTCGATTGGTCCGATCAACATAAGATTCAATTTGTTTGCGGTTATCCTGAACTAGACCGGCAACGAAAATGCGATTGATTGCAATAAATTGTTCGACTTATGCAGACTTCCGTAATGCGTTTCTGAATGCCTATTGGTTAGACATTATTCAGAGTATAGTAAAACACAGTATCATTATGTTGCAAAGTTATGAACAATCCGAATTCTCGAGTACATCTGAGTATTTTGAACAGGTGATTCGAAAAAGTCACTATCTCACAAACCCATATAGTCCATAAGAACTGATTCGAATTTGTATTACAAAATTACCCAAACATTTGAGACACATTATTATTGCCAGTAAATGCAAGGATGATTTGGAAGACTTTACTAGTTTGCTGCAGGAATAAGAGCCTGACTCCGATAACCAATTAACCAATAAGAAACGCAGGGGCCATGGGTACGACAACTTTGAAGAAAATTCACATTTTTCCAACAAAGATAGTTACAAGGCAAATTTTAATTGGAAAAGACCGATTAATGGGAATTTTAAATATGAAAATCAATATTCATCCTACAATATTCCACATTGGGATTCAAACAATGCCAATCGTAACAGCAACGCTGTTCATTATACCAACAATGGAAACCAGTACATAGGTAATAGTTAAGCCACAACCATACCACTGGCATAACAACAATGGTTCTCGTAACAGAGAGGGATTTAACAACAATGACAGTCAACAACACATGAGGGATCGAAAATATTACGGAAATGAAAATACCTTTTTCCGCAACAGACAACAGTATTACAACAAGCAAAATGGGTACAGGAGGAATACACACTGTGATAATTCCAGGCCTCAAAACTCGTGGCAAGATAATAAACGAAATCGCCGTTACAGTGACTCACAATTTGAGCATAGAAATGACAGGCATCAAACACATTCACACAGACAGGATGGCGTTGAAATCATTGAGATACGATCACCAGATCCTCGTCACAACCCCGTAAAGAAAGAGATAGAGACTATGTTAAAAGAAGGTGTTATTGAAAAAACGAGAAGCACATACAATAGCCCATTACACATTGTAGAGAAACCGAATGGAGGTATTAAATTGGTTCTAGACTTGGGACAGATCAATGCCATTATTTTACCTAAAACTGACAGACCACAAACCTTCGATGAATTGCTTCAAAATTTTCGTAATGCCAATGTATTTTTTTCTATCGATCTGAGATCACGTTTCTGGCAGATGGAATTACATCCTCGCCGGCCGCGGTGGCCGAGGGGACTGAGGCGCTCCAGTCACGGTCTGCACGGCCACTACTGTCGGGGGTTCGAATCCCCCCTCGCGCATAGATATTTGTGCCTTAGTGTTAGCTAGTTCGTAAGTAGTTTGTAAGTTTAGGGACTGATGACCCTGTACTTCGTCCCATAAACTATACAAACATTAGAACATTAGAATTACATCCTCAGTAAAGGCGGTATACCGCATTTGGAGTCTGTTACCAATTCAAAAACCTTCCCTTTGGTCGTAATATATCATCTGCAGCTTTCATTCGTGATTCAAACAACCTTTTACCTGAGCATTTAAAGAGTCAGCTCCTATGTAGATGACATACTAATCGCAAATGAAACAAGATCATAACATAACCAGACATTAAATGAGTTACTACAGGTCTGATGAAGTAGGGATAAGAGTCAATTTAGAGAATTCCGAAATTGGAAAGACAAAAGTCAAATTTTTGGGACATACAATTTCATCAGAGCGATTGCACCACATCCAAAGAAACTTGACGCAATTAAAGCCCCTACCTCAAAGAAGCAAGTTCGACACTTTTTAGACTTGATAAATCTTTACTGTAGATCTCTGAAATTGGACACACTTTCAACATCCAGGTTACGTGCCTTGACATGTAAGAATACCAAATGGCAGAGGGATGAATAGGCTCAAATGGAATTTGATAGTGTGAAGAAGGCGTTTATCAATACTCCTATATTGGCACACCCTGACTTAACACGTGATTTTTGTCTGTCAACTGATTCTTCAAAGTTTGGCTTAGGTGTACATTTGTTACAGGAATTTGAAGAAGATGGAGTGGTAGTACAAAGGAGTATTGCTTTTGCATGTCGTGTTCTCACAAAATTTGAGAAGAACTATTCTATTACAGAGTTAGAGGCCATAGCCATCGTATGGGCATTCCAAAAATCTAGGATTTTCCTCTATGGCAAACATACAAAGGTGTTTACAGACCGTCGTGCGCTAGAATTTCTAATGTCCACCGAAGTAACCCATGAACAATTACGTCATTGGGAACTGTTTTTGCAAGAGTATAATTTCATCATTGTCTACATTCCGGGTGCACAAAATATTGTGGCAGATACACTCTCATGTACTCCTATAGGATTGACTCAAAGCCAGCAAGACAAGAGTAAGGATCCAAATGTCAGCTTATTATATATTCAGGCAGTATCCTAGGGATCCAACTTGGAAGGATATTAAATATAAATGGAAGGATCAAAACAACACAACCATCAGACATTTCTATTTAGTCAGGAGGAAGATACTATTTAAAAGATCTTCGTATGAAAACTCTCTGTGATTAGTTTGTATTCCAGATGAGTTGGTCAATAAACTTATCTGGTACATACACCTCAGTTATGGTCACTATGGGCCAAGAAAATGTTTCAACCAGTTAATAGTCAACTGCTATTTTAATAACATGCATAAGAGAATTCGTACTTTACTTGCCAAATCTAAACTCTGTCAGATGGCGAAACCACCCACAATTAAACACAAGGCACCAGTGTTTCCAATTAATTATTCCAGTTAAATTAAAACAGCTAGCGGCAGTAGCTTTACTGGGTCCACTTGTTCGATCAAAAAGCAGCATATTTTCAAATGTTTGTATAGCTTATGGGACTTGACTACGGGGCATCAGTCACTAGACTTACAAACTACCTATGAACTACCTAATAGTAAGGACGACACAAATATCCATGCCCGAGGGGGGATTCGAACCCTCGACCGTAGTGGCCGTGCAGACCGTGACTGGAGCGCCTCAGTCCCCTCGGCCACCGCGGCCGGCAAAAGCAGCATATGCACATGTATTTGTAGCAGTGGAGCTTACCTCCAAATTTGTATCATTGACACCACTACGTAAGGCTACATCAAAGACGTTTTAGATGCATTTTTAAAACACTTTCTGAGAGGTGTGGGTCATATTGACAAAGTAATTTCAGATAATGGACCACAATTCCGTTCAAAGTGTGGTTAAGAACACTGAAGATTCACACGATTAAACCAGTTTTTATATCTCTTAATTCTCCATGGTGTAACCCTTCCGAGAGACTGATGAAAGAGATCAACAAGCTATGTAGATTATATTGCCATGCTAAACATTAGATATGGGATCAATATATTAGCATTTTTCAAAACCTGTTAAATGAGTTACCACACGATTCTACATCGTTGGAACCTGTTTTAGTTCTGAAGAACCAAAAGCCCCCTTTTTTATTAAGGATTGTCTTCCCATTCCCACAGTTCGTAGATTAAGACATGCAGAAATAGTGAATATGGCATTAAAGAATATTCAGCTTGCAGAAGAGAAAAGGAAGAAGGCACAACGTGCTAATGCCAATCTTAAGAAACTAAGCGATAACCAAAAGGTTTTGAATCGATCTTATTAATTATCTAGGAAAGGTGAGAATTTGAGTCATAAGTTTTTTTCTGTTATATAAAGGACCTTTTCGAGCTCGCAAAGTAGTTCATGGTAACCCAGTTGAGGATGAAACGCTATGCACACGTAAAAGCAAAGGTCTCCATCATATACCTTATATTAAACCATTTATTGAATAAAGAGATAAAGTGACGAAATGAGAGACAATAGTACGTATATCTGATGCAACAATTATGTCAATGCATTCCTCTCGCTACATGATCTAAAACAATAGTTTAATTTTAAAAATAAATACACCGTGTAATTCTGATGTAAAGGAGACATTGTCTGCAGTATAATCAAGTGTTGCATTAAGTAACAATAGTGAATCTTATGTGGCGCTACCATGTGAGCAGTTTAATTGTGAAACGCCGTACAGTAGTGACCAAGACAATTTTTCCCCAGCTAGACAGCCACAGGTAGGGTAGAATCTTGTCACATTTATGGCCTGGGGGCGGTCCTGCCGGGAGCCTACAGGAAACTCATTAGCGGACAGCAAAAAGCATGTCCTGTCGTAAAGTACACCTGCCGATCAGTCAACACCACACCGAAAGTTTCCAGCAGTTAACAATATATCTGTCGCTTGTCACCTAGAATAATTGAATAGTAAATCTCACACTGACACGATTTTATACTTTCATGAGTTATGAATTAAATAATGTATGCAACTGTGTTACATAATCTGATTCAACATACACAAATGAATAAAGGTTTATGGACATACGAGTTTGTAGCATCGAAGTTACTCACTAGCCTTCGAAAACATACGTATTTTGGTGCTAATGATATGTCATTATCGACAGTTTCGATGGAGTGAGAAGCGACAACTGTGGCAGGCGACCACCGGAACATAATTAGCAAGCGCACCGAGCGTCAGGAATCTAATTATTTATCCATTAGTGGACTGAGGGATCCTCTACCGGAAATTCGAATGTCATGAATGCAAACCAATTTAGAACTGACGACAGGTTTTCTTACTGTAAAAATAATGCAGTCGCTAATTATACTGGTAATGTTATTTCCATTTCAGATTTATTTAGATTTAGTACAATTTTGTAATAGGTAATTTTATGATTGTTTTAACATTTTAGAGATATGAAGGTGCTGTGCCACGGTGGAGAAGAATATATGAGTATTATGATTTAGGATTTAATGAATATTTTTGTGCTTGTATATTAATCTTGATTTTTATTTTTTAAACAGAATACGAAGAAAAAGTGATGTGTCTATTATAGCCAATTGTGCCAGAACAAAATGTAATAAACAGCAAGGAAGATCAAAAAATGTAAAAGAGACCGAATTTAGGTCAAAGTAAATGAGGTTGAAGCCCCAGTTTAAATTATGACACAATGATTGTCGGGACGAAAAACATAGCGACATGACGTAAGATTATATATTTTTTCTTAAATATGCGAATAGAGTAGGTATGTATCAGATTTCAGCATGATTTTATGTGATTTATGGGAAATGTAAAGATGATAATAATATTGATATTTGAAGTGAAAATGTTTTTCAGGTTTTGTATAAAATTTAGGTACCTGCAGTTAAAAGTAAGAAAAATTGAAATGAGATAATAGATATGAAAAGGAAGATAATGGAAGAGGCCTAAACAAGAAGGAACAAAATTTTTGAAGAATAAAGAAAGATAAAATAATGGGCATGCATGATATGAGGGCAGTACATACAGGAGAAGGGAGGGTAACAGGTTTTATTTTTTTGGTTTGACCGATCACGCGCTTGAGCATACGACATTGACTTGACAGATGACCTTGTGCATCCTATTGTATCCCTTGCACGTATATGTGTGCTGTAGTTAGTCACTTATGTATTGAGGTGTATCTTTCATGAAGGGTAGTCTTTAAGAATATGGGGCCCCACAATGGAGATAATTCCCCCACAATAGAGATTAGTTCCCTACAGTAGAAATAAATCCCCTACAATAGACGTAAGTCTCCCATATTAGAAATAAGTTCCCACACTATAGTATAAGATCCGCAATTTACAACTATTTTATGTAAAAGTATACACAAATATTTCCCTTTATACCATATCTAACATTTGTACGATATTTTGATTGTTTTAACGATTCTTATGTTTGGTATACTTACTACTAAATCTTTATGGAACATTTTTCATTGGTGCATTGTTACACACTATACTATTTGTAACTTTTCTGTACAATCCATATCTGTATAATCCTTTCCATTGCAAATTTCAGGATAGATATTTTGTAAATTTATGACTAGTATGTTAATTTCTCCGTTTTACATATATATTTCATGTACTCCGGGAGAAAGCCAGGAAGTAAAGCACAAAGAGGATCACACCTGAGAAACCATACCACAATATGGAGATGACATGAAGGATGAACTACTTCTAGCTATTACCAACTAAAGTCCCTTTGATGCTGGTTTTTCTGCTAGATCCAAGGAGTATCTGTTGCCCTGGAGCAGTCCCTCACTCTTGAGCAAAATTATGGAACCTTCGCCTATACCAGATGTCAAATGGTACTCAGCTAACACTGGCTGACTGTATCATCATTATCACCATTTATCTGCAAACGACATGGTACTCACCTGAGCACATTCCACTAGCTGACAGTGCCAACCATTTTCCTACAAGAATATCAACATATCGACGGAGGAGTGGTCTGCAAAGAACTTTCCATGCTGCGTGTGATGACGATAATTAACACTGAGTCGTATCACGAAAAAAGTTCTTCCAATGAATGACATTTGACGTATTAGCCATCGGTTGTCAACGCTAAACATTCACCAGTGAATTCGTTGCCCATTACCATGACTACTAAATGAATTATTACACTCAACAGAAACGTGTGAATTAGGATTGGACATAGTACATTGGTACCATCAAAAGAAAATTTCTTTTCAGTTGTTTCTCTAAACAGTAGTGTGTATCCCAGTGACAAACTAAAACCTCCCAGGGAAAACTATATGTTCTCCAACTTTTAAGGAAATTTGTAATAATTAAAAAAGAAAGGACATTAACAAAAATGTAACATCTGTAAATTCGTATTTTTTCCTTTTATGTAATAGAGGTAATATTAGGGCTGAGTTTGTTAAAAAGTTTGTTATTATTCGAAGTTTCTACTATTTTGCAAAACATTGATTCATCTCTAGCTACACAAAGTTTATTTCTGTACATTTTTTACATTTGATGATTTTTAATGTAATTCTTCATTTTGTCCATGTTGTGAGTAGGGCATTTGCTATTGCACTTATGGGAAGGTAAACATTTCATATTCAAATGTACTGCGAATTTCAGACCAGTGTCAAGCTAGTCAGGCATGGGACGTTTATCTTTGGTTACAGGCTTATTTTTCGATGGCAGTACTATCTATATTGGAGACGGTGATAGTATTGTTGCCAGGAAGTAGGGTTGTCATTATTGAGAGTGCAGACTTTGCTAAGCGCGCGGATGAGATTGCAAAAGCGTGGGGACCGTGGTTATGTGCAGTTGTCGTTCCGGCGGGATAGCCGACGAGATGAGATTTTGAGACTTAAATGCTTAGCCAAGCAGTTTGTTTAAGATATGGAGACGAAAGGAATAGATGGCGATGGAGAGACGGTCTTTTGAAGTTTTTATAAGGTGAAGTTTTTCATGAAATACTTGGCATGTTTCCATGCGATTTTTATGAAATAGGATTTCCATAGGTAGTGATTTTGAAATGTGGTATTGTTGTAACATTGTTTGTGTAAATCGAGTTAAATTTATTGACAATAAAGAAATGATTATCTTCGTTTAAAAATAATTTTGTAGGCAGATAAAATGGCTGAGTTATATTTTTCTCTGAAATATTTTTAAATTCAAAACATGACGTAGTTAGTAATTTTCATTAAGTTATCAGTTCGAAAATAAACCAGATATTTCATTTTCAATAATTAGTTCGAGTTTCATAAAGAGATTACCAGTTTATCACTCCTCACATTTCCATTAAAGTGCCATAGTTAGTTTTCCAGTAGTTAGTACAGCAGGAAGCAGTGAGATTAACATAACGTCTTGAAAAGGCGTTTAGGTAGAACACGCTCAAACACATTCAGTTACATTTCATTCAAGTAGCATCAGTCAGTTACATTTCTTCGATCATATGGCAAAACACATAACTTTCGCTGCAGACGTAAATTTTGTAAGAGAGAAGGAGAAGCAAGAAAATTTCAAGATGTGTTCTAAGATCTAGCGACAGACAGACTGTAAGTAATAGCAGAAAGTCTTTGAGAAAAATACCACTTCACATCTGCCTGTGTTGTCATTACATAAGTTAGCTTATTTGGAAAGTATGTAACCCTAGGGACAGACAACCGCAGCAGTCAAGTCCCTTAGATTTACAAACATCTGAACTGTTTTTTTTTTTTTTTTTTTTTTTTTTTTTTTTTTGCTGATTTTACTTCAGTGTTCCTTAATCTCGATGACATGGTACTGGCTATTTTTCTGTATTTTCTCAAATCAAATGTTTGTAGAGCTTGTGGGACTTAACTATGTGGTCATCAGTCCCTAAACCGACAAATTACTGATGATCTTGTTTATACTAAAGACGGCACAAACATCCATGCCCGAAGGGGGATTCGAACCCCCAAATGCAGCGGCCGTGCAGACCGTGACTGGCTCGCCGGAGACCGCTCTGCCACGTGGCCGGCTGTACTTTCTCCGTATGGTACTGATACAGTAGTAATCATCAATATTTTTCCCTGGTGGTGTTATTATTTCCTATTCAAATACATGTCACTAACTGCTTTACAACTTTTCATAAGCACAAGCTAAACTAATTAACCTGCTGTTTTCTGGTAGGAGAAAAACTGCTTTAGCATGTGATGAACTATTTATTTGTAGGTATATCAATAATTATATATAATTTCCACGATGTTATTTTCATTTTAATTGCCTCTCTTTTGAATGGTACTGTTGGACACACGGTTGCACCCGAAACGCCAACTTTTTCTTGATAATGCATATTTTGGAATTGTGTTGGAGGACAACATATTATGGGCCGTATTAAATGTGAATAAAGTTACGTATGACGCTGCTCAATGCGTTGTTATTCGTCATAGTTTGGCATTTGCAATGCTTGCGACTCATATTTCTGTCTCGCCCTACAATAAATGTCGCTATTAATGTCAAATTAAATAAGTAAGTCAATGCTTAAATTAAGAAGTAGTCTCAGTATAAATACTTTTTACTGGGCCGGGTAGAAAAGTTGAAAAAAAAAGTGGTAGAATAATTTAATGCTTCAGCAGTCTACTTTCTAGAGGTCGTAAACAATATGGGACCACGAATGTACATTGCTCCACAGGCCGTAAGTTGAGTTTACAAACTGACGGATGTGCACCTGTGACTGATGTTACGGTAGTGAAGCTGAGGACGGCAGCGCAGGTGAGGAGGTCTCACGCATCCGCATCACCTTCTCAGCTGCTCTCTTCTCCTGGTTATGCCACGGGCGTCGGCGCTGCCACCTTAGAGCTAGCAGACTTCGAATATAACAAGGCGGAAGCCGTCGCATTGAAATACATCTTACACTTGCACGGGAGAATACTTGCAGAAACTATAGAGAGTGCTACACCCTTTATTTACCTTAACGAAATGGAGGACTGAATGTGCGTGGGTGTTGTTGAATGTCATAATAAGCATATTAACCGTAACGAAATCTGAAATATAGGTTGACTACCAACAAAGCATCTCACCTGTCATGCCGGGAGAGAGAACCCCTAACGAGCAGACTACCCAGCAGACTTTCGTGCCGCGCTGGCTGCGGGAGATCAGGTGCTAAATTACAAAACTGAAAGCAGGACTGGTCGGCCGACATCGACTGACACAGGATAGTCGTCCTCAGTATCACAGGGAATAATAATAATATTTGTAAATATTTCGTCGATACATAGACGTCTATAACCGAAATCGTCTGACAAACTGTGCTTTCCATCGACGTGTATCACCAAATTCGTGTGATATACTATGGTTGCATTAAAGAAGGTCCTTTGCTTGCATAAAGAATCTAAACAACCGCAAGATCTGTCGTTCATGTTAGTTAAAGAGACTGTCAATAGATGGCACATTCTTTCTCTCTTACTCTTTGGCCATGTTCTCCCATATGCAGGGTCGTCTTTATTAAATCCGGATTTGGGGTGTTAATATTTAGAGGGTTGTTGGATGCCCTTCCTGCTACCACTCCTTGCTCCCAATAGGAAATGCGTTCCCCAAATATCTGTGCATAGTGTTATATGTGTGAAAGTGGAAAGTGTTATGAAATGTTTGCGAATCGTGTAACTGAAGCTGGACTTGGGGATCAGATCCATATTCACCTAGGGGAGTGTGGAAACCCGCCTAAAAACCACATCCAGGGTGGCCGGCACACCTACCCCCTTCGTTAAGCCGCCGGGTGAATTAGATCGGGTCCGGTACTCCTCCCCGAATCGGAAAGAGTTGCATTAGACCGCACAGCGAACCGAGCGGGGTAGATGGCACGTTCTACATTACTTTTATATCGGCCGCACATACTAAGTTGATACTCGGGTCGGTGCTGATGGGAGAAACCGTAAGCACATATCCCAATTACGATCGTTCAACGGGTATCAACATAAATTGTATGAACAGTAAAATTTTTTCCAAAATAAAGGTTTTCTGTGGATATAATAAGTTTTCAGTATCTGTGCATTTTCGTCACTAGTGGAGAACGAAACCTTGAAAATGATTCCTCAATCATTAATTTTGGATATGTAATACAGGAGATATGGCGTGCCTATAAGAAACAATGAGAAATTATATATATGATTTCTGAAATAAGTCAAGTTTAGCGCGAAATTGTCAACCTTACACTGCAACGCCGCGGCGGAACGGCCGAACGCATTGAGGCGCTATGCTACGATTCGAGATGCTGTTTAACGTCGGGGGCATGGCTGTTTGTGTCGTTTTTAGTATAATGTAGTTCATGAGTAGTTTGTAAGTTTAGGGATTGATTACCCCGCAGTTAAGTCCTTTAAGGCTGACAAACATTTGAACATTTTTTTTTACACTGAAACACAAATGCTACAACGCAATTGATATTCCCGTTTTAGTATTAAGCTTCAAAGTTGTGACAGTCTATATCACATAAAATGTACAGAAATGCAACGAATTTCTTACACTGTAAGTAACTGGTGTAGCACATTCAATAGTGTCAGCCTCTATGTAAATCTACTTACCACAATGTTTCTTAATCTTCATCACGATGACAGGCTATGGCTATTTCAATGTACTTTATTCCTATTGTATTTATACAGTAGTAATCATCAATATGTTTCCTTGGGAGGGTTATTATTCCCTATTCAAAGACATGTCAATAACTACTTTATAACTTCTTATAACCAAAATCAAAAATTCTTAATCTGTTCTCTGGTAAGAGAAAATTTATTTTGCATGTTATAAACTATTTATTTGTAGGAATAACAGTAATAATGTATCTATGTAACGATATAATGATTATTAAATATCCGCAAATGTTATTTTTATTTTAAGTACCTATTTTTTGAATGCTGCAATTTGATGCACCATTACATCTGGAAATCCACTTTGCACCTTAATTTTCCATTTTGGATTGGTATCGGAGAATAATAATAATGGACCTTATTAAATTTGATAAAAGTTACGTATGACGCAGCTCACTGCTTTCTTATTAGTCATCGTATGGTACTTAAAATACCAATGACTGACATTTCTGCCTATCCCTACAATATACGTGGCCATTCATGTCAATTTAAGTAAGTAAATGCTCAAATTAAGAAGAAATCTCTGTGTAATGACTTCGGCAAATGCACAATTAATACTGTCAGGTTAGGTATCCACAAAAAAGATAAAATTTCATTGTTGGGAAAATTAATATTGTAATACAGCGAGAATAGTAAGTAAGGCTCATTATTTCAACTGGGTCATATATACATATATATTGATAGAAAAATGTAATACTTCAGCAGTCTACTTTCTACAGGTCTTAAGTAATGTGGGACGGCGTAAGTAACGTTGCTCCAAATGGCGTAAGTGTAGTTTACAAACTGTTATAAATTCTAGTCAGCTGGCTTCCGACCTACGCCAACTACTGGTCTACTATTCGCCAACTGTCTTGGATGGTATGGACGCTGTCGAGACGCAAGGACTTGCGTTTTGAAGAGAAAGGATTGGACGAAGATTTCTCATGCTGCCGCCCGAATTCCTTGCTAAGGAATGAGTTAGATTTCTTTGTTCCATCGAGGTATGCACCTTTTACTTTTCAGTTCACTTTAAAAGTTTACTGGTGTTCGTGGAGACTCTGTAATAAACTGTGTTGTGCGAAAACGTAATGTGTTATTACTCAAAACATCACCCATTGTCTGGTTCAAGGATTATTTGGTTGAAAGAATACAGTACGCTACACTAGACAGAGAATTTTCTACAGAAACAGAAGTTTGAACAGACTTGTTCTATTATTTAATGTTCGATCAACCATCAGTAATTGCAGAAAGTCTTTCGCAAACGTATCACTTGGTATCTACCTTTAAATGGGCATAAACGTAGAGGCTGACTATAAGGTAGTGAAAGAATTTTCCATTTCTTATTTTAATATTAGTGGTGAACATCATAAGTACGCCACATCCTACTTTTTTGGTGGGTGTTTATCGTCTCTTTTGCGGGGGGATGTCGTGACAGCGGCTGCGTAAGTTGGTGTTTGGGCCTGTGTATCGGCCTGGTTGGCGAGTTCCGTTGTGAGTTCTTTGATTTGTGCGCGTAGATCCTGATTTTCATTTTGTAGTTGTTCATTTTCCTGCTCTAGTTTGGTATTTTTGTCATTTAGGTATGAGATTTCAAGGTCTTTTGTCGAACCATTTTATTTTAGAATTTCATTCCACAATCGTCCGTTTTCGCTTTATAGCAGTTCTACCTTTGCCTCGGCAGCGGTTAGCTGAAAAGCCAGGAGAAAGATTTTTTGCTTAAATGATGCTAGAATTTCCTTCGATTGTTGTTTTGATTTTAGCTCTGATGCCATACGGTTTATGATATCTTCAATGACTGCCATTATTTGACTGGGGGTCATAGGTGTGTACTCGTCTTCAGACTCTATGGTGTTGTTCTGATGTGGTGTTGCTGGCTTACCCCATTTTTTTGGTTCTTTCCGATGTGGTGGGTGTTATATCGCTGTTGCTGCGCTCCCTAGTGACGTCGGAGTGTAACCCCTCCATCCGCTACGCCCGCCAGGCGCCGGCGACGCGCAAGTGCACGTTGAAGTCTGTGTCCTCTTCGCTGTTGACTTTGTCGTTCGCGAGGCGACCGAGAGATGGCAGGGTGGCAGAACCCTGGAGATGCTGCGCTCTGCGTCCATCTGCTAAACTGCGGCTCCGCTAGGCCCACATGAGAATCACCTGTAGCGTGCGCGTGATGACCCACATTCCGGACTTTGTTCGCGTGAACTCGCGGACGAAATGAACAAACAGAGGGCACTGCTTATCATCTTTAGTCTATTAGAAATCTAAATGCACAGTGGGGGCAGTGCGCGTCTATCATATAGGAGGTCCCTAAGCGTTTTTTTTTTTTTTTTTTTTTTTTTTTTTGTCACTTCTTTTCGCGAAATTAAGCCGGAACATATGCTGTCCTGTTTCCAATTTATCTACAGACGTCTAAAAACTCGAGTTATATCTGAGATGTATTAGTCTGGATTTTTATTCGTCACACGCATATCTCTATGGTTTCTTAGTGCAGTATTGAAAGTTCTCACTTACTTTAATTAGAGATCCACTTGCTTCCAGCTTGGCTACTGTGACCAGCTACACAAATCACTTGGTAACTTACGTGTTTCTACACGATAATTGTTCACATCAGAATCTTGGTGTTCGGGATGAGGTGGCAATGTGTAGAGTGGTATTCATGAAGTTTATCGCCACGAAAAGGTTTTTGATCGGGAGCGATCGCGGACGAGTCTGCACGGTAGCATACAGGCAATCACGATTTACGTAATTCCAACAGCTGTACTCCATCGATGTGTGAAACATAATGTCGTGATAAGCTCCATTTGCGTAAACTATCGAAACAACAGCAAGAGTTGTCGTGCCTGTGCCTATTTGTGCATTTTTAGTCGTAACATCGATGTGTATAACAAAAATCGTGTGATAATCTGTGCACATGCAGGTTCGGCTTTATTAAATACGGGTTTGGCGTGTTAGTATTTACAGGGTGTCCGGATATATTTCCTGTCGCCACCCCATGGCCCCCAGGAGGAAATGTATCCCCCAGATATCTATGTGCAGTGTCATATGTGTTAAAGTGGAAAGTGTTACGAATTGTTTGCGAATCGTGTAACTAAGGCGGGACGTGGAGGACCAGACCGGTATTCACCTAGGGGGATGTGGAAAACCGCCTAAAAACCACATCCGTGGTGGCCGGCACTTCGTTAATCTGTCGGGCGTATGCGAATGAAGGCCGGTATGCCTCCCCGTCTCAGAAAAAGGTGCGTTAGACCACAGGGATAACCGAGCTGGTTAGATGTCACCATCTATATTGCTTTTATATCGGCCGCGCAAACTAAGTTGATATTGGGGGCATATTTACCATCGTTCAACGGGTATCAACTTGTATTGTATGAACAACACAATGTCTTTCCAAATAATGATTTTCTGTGAAAGCAATGACTAAACTATCTGTGCATATTTCGTCATTAGTGGAGGACAACACCCATTGAAAATGATAACTCAGTCATTAATATTGGATACGTAATACGGAAGAAATGGCATATCCAGAAAAAATCACCGTTGAGAAATAATATATATTAGGCCAAAATTGTCAACTTTACACTGAAACATGGATGTTACAATGCAACAGATACTCCCGTTCCAGTACTTAGTTTCTAATTTGTGACCGTCTATACGAATTAATTTCACTGTATGTAACTGGTTTAGTACTTTCTATAGTGTCAGCCTTCTATGCAAATCTACTTACCACAGTATTTCTTAATCTTCATGACGTTGTACATTCTATTTTTCTGTACTTTGTACCTACTGTAGTGATACAGTAGTAATCATCAATATGTTTCCTTGGGAGGCTTATTATTTTCTATTCAAAGACATGTCACTAACTGTTTTATAAATTTTCATAACCACAATGAAAACTAATTAACGTGTTTTCTGGTAGGAGAATTTTTTTGCTTGTTATAACTATTTACTTGTAGTAGTAGTAATATATATATATATATATATATATATATATATATATATATATATATATATTACTACTACTACAAGTAAATAGTTATAACAAGCAAAAAAATTCTCCTACCAGAAAACACGTTAATTAGTTTTCATTGTGGTTATGAAAATTTATAAAACAGTTAGTGACATGTCTTTGAATAGAAAATAATAAGCCTCCCAAGGAAACATATTGATGATTACTACTGTATCACTACAGTAGGTACAAAGTACAGAAAAAATATATATATATATATAAGGATATAATTATTATTAAACTTCCACGAATGTTATTTGTATTTTGACTACCTCTTTTTTGAATGGTACAGTTGGGTGCACAGTTGCGCCCAAAACTCCACTTCGCAAAGTCAGTATTAATGATGCGTATTTTGGAATGGTGTCGGAGAATAATAATATTTGACCTTATTAAATTTGATAGAATTTACGCATGACACATCTCATTGCGTTCATATTAGTCATCGTTTGGCACTTTCAATGCCTACGACTGACGTTTCTGCTTCTCCCTACAATACAGGTCGCTATTAATGTCAATTTAAGTAAGTCAGTAAATACTCAAATTAAGAAGTAATCTCTGTATAATTACTTTTGCCAATGCTCAATTAATACGATCAAATTAAGTATCCACAAGAAGATAAAATTTAATTGATAATAAAATTAATAATGTAATACAACGAGAACGGTAGGTCAGGTACATTATATTTACTGGGTCAAGTAAAAAATTAGAAAAAACACCAAAAATTGATAGAAAAATGTAAGCTTCAGAATGGTAAAACGTGACGTAAATGCAGTTATACATCGCAGAGGCAAACAAATAGAAATCACCAACACAACGTTTATTTCAGAAATAGACGAGATAATACGTAGAATTTAGAGAGATGTAAACTGAAAATAACAGACACCAATAGCGATCGTAGTCAACTACAAATACAATTTTTGCTGTTGTTCTCTGAACTGTATGAGTGTCAGCGTTATATGCAAATCTACTTTTAACCCCGACAGCGCTGACGTGCGTCCAGAAGGACGAAATGGTGGCTTAGTTTTCCATACTTGTAGATACAATTTGGTGGACACTGTCGTATTTCATTCATGCGAATCTCCTCCTTGCATTTTAGACAAATTTTAGTTTCTATTGTTGATTGCAGTGTGCTAGGATACGGCTGCAAAGTTTAGGTTCATACAGATTATATCAAAGATTTCCTCGTAGTTATTTCAACATTCTTTAATTTTTGCGACATTTATATGCATATATTTGATTTTCAATTACATTTTAATAATAATGACACATCAGATGAAAATTCGAAAACATTCATTTTGACGTCCTTTCACAAAGAATGACAATATTCCAAAACTTATGGTGTGTTGGTGAAAAAATCACTTATAACGTTTCTGTGAAACCACATGAAGGTAATTTTTAGATTTTTAAATAAAAATAAAACAAAAAATAACTCCGCGCTATCTGTGTTAATCTTCTTGAAATGGTACAGGCTATTTTTCCGTACTTTTTCCCTATGGGACTGATACAGTAGTAATCATAAAATATGTTTCCTTGGGTGGATTATTGTTTCCAATTCAAAGACATGTCACTATCTGATTTGTAACTTCTCATAACGACAATCGAAACAAATTAAGCTGTATGATGATAAGAGAAAAATTGGTTTTGCACGTTATAAACTATTTATTTATAGGTATAGAACTTATAACGTATTTATATAACGATGTAATAACTATTATTTATTCTCAAATGTAATCGTTATTTTAAATACCTCTTTTTCAAATGGTACAACTGACTGCGAGCTTGCAACCTAAAATTCCACTTTGCACCCTAAGTTTAAATAACGCGTATTTTTGAATGATGTCGGACGATAACAGATTATAGACATTATTAAATGTGATAAAATTACGCATGACGAAGCTCAATGCTTTCTTAGTAGCGATCGTTAGGCACCTGCAATGCTTGCGACTGACATCTCTGCCTGTCCCTACACTAGAAAACGTTATTAATGTTAATTTAAGTAAGTAAGTAAATGCTCAAATGAAAAAGTAGTCTCAGTATAAATACTTCTGCAAATGCATAATTAAAACTGTGAAATTAATAATCCAGGAAACAGATAAAATTTCATTGGTGGTAACAATAATATAATACAACGAGATTAATAAGTAAGGATAATTATATTTACTGAGCTATGTAGAAATATTTAAAAAAATGAAAATTGATAGATAAATGTAATGTGTGAACAGTGTTCCTTCTTGAGGTCGTAATTAATTTGGGACATCGAATGTGACGTTGCTCTAAATGGCGTAAGTGTTGTTTACAAACTGCCGGGCGTGTGCCTGCGACTTCTGTTACAGGGGTGAAGGAGGGGAGGGCAGTGTAGATGAGGAGGACTCTCTCATCCACACCACTTCCTAGGCTGATCTGTTTCCCTGGCTGCGCCCCGCGCGCCTTTGCTGCCACCCTAGAGCAAACAGACTAGAAAATATAACAAAGCGGAAGAAGTCTCATTGGAATACCTCTTACACTTGCAAGGCAGAATATTTGCATTCACTATAAAAAGTGCTACAAACTTTATGTACCTTAACGCGATGGAGGACTGAATGGGCATTTTTAAAAGAGTGGGTTGAATGTTGTTTAATGCCAGAATCAGTATATTAACCGTAACTATATCTTAAAGAAAAGCTGACTACCAATGAGTCATCTCACCTGTCATGCGGGAAGAGAGAATCCCTAACGAGCAGATTACCCAGCAGACTTCTGTGGCGCGCAGGCTGCAGGAGAGCAGACGCTAATCCACAAAAACAGAAATCCAGAGTTGTAGGCTATTTCTAGCGAACATAGTCCGAAAGGAAAAATAGTCGACCTCGTTATCACAAGGAATAATAAGTGTACTATATTTTACAGATGTCGTTTGACACACATCCATAATACTTATACAGACAGCTGGTAGGCAGCAGTGAGCTATATGAAGAGTTAGTACCGACACGGATGCCAGTCTTCCGCGTCGTGAAATGCAGAGTGCTACGATTAGGACCTGGAATGTTTATTGCTACCGACCTACGGTAGCCACTGGTCTGCTATTAGCCAACTGTCAAGGATAGTATAGACGCTGGCGGGACTACTAAATTCTGTCTGGTCTACTATTCGCCAACTCTCGTGGATAGTATAGACGCTATTCATGTCAATTTAAATGAGTCAATAAATGCTCAAATTAAGAAGTAAGCTCTGTATAATTACTTCTGCTAATGCATAATTAATACTGTCAAATCAAGTATCGAGAAAAGACATAAAATTTCATTGTTCGTAAAATTAATAATGTAATATAACGAGTAATAGTAAAAAAGGCTTATTATATTTACTTGGTGAAGTAAAAAAATTAGAAAATAACACTCAAAAGTGATAGAAAAATGTAATGTTTCAGTACTCTACTTTCTAGAGGTCGTAATTAATATGGGACGTCGAAAGTTATGTTCTCCAAAGAGCGTAAATTTAGTTTACAAACAGCCAGACGTGTGTCTGTGACTGCTGTTATAGGGGTGAAGTAGAGGAGGGCAGCTTAGGTGAGGAGGTCTCGCTCATCCACATCACCTCCTTGGCTGCCCTGTTCCCCTGGCACTGCCACCTTAGAGCAAGCAGACTAGAAAATGTAACAAAGCGGAAACCGTCTCATTCAAATACCTTTTACATTTGTAAGAGAGAATACTTACATTCCCTATAGATAGTGCTTCACCCTTTATTTACTTAACGGAATGGAGGAATGAATGGACATTGTTTTAATACGTGAGCTGCGTGTTGTTGAATGCCAGATTCAATATATCCACCGAAACAATATATTTAAAAAAAATTGACAACTAACAAAACTTGTCACCTGTCAGGCGGGAAGAGAGAATCCCTAACGAGCAGACTACCCAGCGGACTTCAGTGCCGCGCAGGCTGCGGGAGAGCAGGCGCTAATCCACAAACAAGAAAGTTGACCTCAATGACAGAGGGAATAGTAAGTGCAGTACATTTTACAGATTGTAACCTACCCTTTGTCGTTTTATTTTGTATAACCCGGAGTTTGGTCTGTTTATTTGCCATTCTATATGCCTATTTGCCCGGTAACGTGTGCACTGTAGGTGCCTACCGTTAGCTGTTGCAGTGCAATATGACTCCCAGATGTTTGTATGTGGAATGACTTGTCTACGCAGGCTTTATCCAGTTTGAGTACACATATGGGTTCCCGCCACGTCCAAAATAAGGTACAGTGCACGTTACTGTGATATTTATGCTCCAGTGCACCATTACAAGTCACAAAAAGGACATTAAGAATGGTATTACTGGGGCTGAATAGAGTGATATGAACATTTAGAAATTGCTTCGACACTCCTGTGGGATAACATCATTATTTATTAACAAATTCTTTAAAATAAAAACTATATCATGTTAACTTAAATGCAGATTTTTATTATTGAAGTGATTTTAAATACAATTTATTTTCCATTTTCTGAATGGGCCTCCTAGCAAGTTTACCTAAAAGAGAAGTTTAATCTAGCTAATCGCAAGCATAAGGAAGCAAGGAGTATTCCAGTTTTCCCGCTAGGATTACTAAGCGAGACAACTAATTTGAATCTGCGCGTCCGTTGTGAGCAAGGGGTAGCAGAGTAGTGTAAACGGACACAAAATATTACTCGAGAATTGGATTTGCATTACCGAGCTACTGATTACCATGAGAAAATGTCAAGGGATCACAAAATTAACATACGCTATTCCGAGATGAATCCTACACATTTAAACAAATCGAAAATACACGAGGAACAAATTATGACTAATAAAAGAATACCTTTGACCAACTGGACTCATTAACTACAATTTACCCGTTTCGCGCGGAAAGTCCTAGTTACAAAGAAAACACTATAAATTTGAATAAAACCCCTCAAAATGAATATGTACCAGAAACAAATTAAAAAACCGTTCTACGATCTAATACTCCTCATGATAATTACATAAATCACAAACTTAGGAGCAAGTGTGCTCGAAGATCATTCAGTGGTCCTTGCTCATTTTTTGAAGCATTCCTACAAAAAAAGCAATTATGAAGTTCTTTCCATATGTAATGAAAACCTTTCAAGTTAATTTCAAACACTTTCAATTACCAATTAATGGATCTAGAAGTTACTTGATAGCACATATTGTGTTGCATTGCTTTGTTGTAACTTTTGCCTATTTCAAATTATGCTAATTCAAATGCCAACCGTTTAGGCGTCCTCAATTTTAGTATTATATCAAATAAACAACGTAAAAAATGTAACTTTCACCCTGCAGTGGAGTGTGCGCTGATATGAAACTTCCTGGCAGACTAAAATTGTGTGCTCCCATATTGAGTTACTGGGCTTCATAACTACACTGTAACACTAATTGCGTGTGATAGCAATACATACGGATTGGAGAATTTAATAGTCCCGTGCCTTCCACTTCCTCATGTGCCTGACCTAAACTGAGCCTGTATCAGTTCAAGCAACAGCTAGTGCAACATCATACTGACGTCAGCAGTGTGTTCGAAATGGAAAAATTATTATTCATTACACTTGATTTTGTAATCAGTGAAGTAAAATTGCATAATTATTTCGTGGATTTGCAGATTTATTGGTTGCGATCATATGTTAGAGAGGAATTTTGCCTTATGCAAGACACCTTTTGCTTTTAACAGCCACAAATGTTGTCTGATCTAGTTGTGCCAGCTTCCGTGGCTTTATGACATTATTTAATGAATGTTACAGTGCTTTTGCGTAGACATTTGGCAATTTTTTTTATTTTTTTTTATTTATTTTTTTTTTTTTTTTTTACATTTGAGAATTGGGGTTAATGTTTGTAAGCCTAAATTTATTTACCTACCTACATGAAGTTATAAGCAGGGTTATATTGATCAATAACACGTTTTAAATTTTGTCATAGGCAACAGTAAAACGTTTCATTTCTAAAAGGAAGTAATGTATTGTTCTTTCGCCTGCATATTATGATGCCGATAGCGATTAAATCCTGTGTCAGGCACTTAAATGTGATTTGCACATTATCCCATGTAGATGTAGATGTAGAATGCAACTAAGCCGTAATTAAATTGAGCTTTTAAGAGCGCGTACTTTGTGATGAGCTTACAGACTTACTTAAGTGAGATTTGCTGCAACGTATGTAAACGCTCTGCAAAGCGTAGATTGCCGTCTAAAGACACTTTACCAATTACTTTAATATTATTATTTACTGAATTTTAAAACTGTTAGCACTTTCGCTGCTTTTACCGATCGACGGTAATTTAAACGTAAGAGAATTCTTATATCTAATATTATGTTTGCTTCTCTCGGCAGTCCTTATTGCACTGTTATTTTTCTATATAATTTATTCCGTTGTACCATCCAGCACAAGTTATCATAAAGGCTATTTCACAACGATCTACAGCATTCAATGCATATCAATAGCTTCGTTGACTGAATAATGGTACACTCTGGTTCCTAGCTTTGGGCGCATCTTTGACATCGCCTCACGCCAACCCACAGAGACTATCGATTGTTCAAAAGAATGTTCAAATATCTGTAAATCTATCGGACCAAACTGCGCGGTCATCAGTCCGTAGATTACAAACTACTTAAACCTAGGTAAACTAACCTACGGACAAACACAGACACCCATGCCCTAGGGAGGACTCGAACCTCCACGGCGACCAACCGCGCGCTCGGCAGCGAGGTGCTTTAGACCGCTCGGCTACTCCACCGCGGCTATCGATTGCTTCTGCGCGCTATCACCATGGCAACCGGGAGCGTCGAGCAACGCTGCTGTGGACAGGAGAGCAGCGCAGATGAGGAAGTCTCGCTATTGGAGACCGTTCCGACACACCTCCTCACCTGTCCTGTTTCCCTGGTTACGCCACGCACACGCACGGCAGTGCTGCCACCTTAGAAAACCAAGCAGGCAATGCCCGTTAATATCGAACTAAAGAGATTTCTGCTTCTTGTTTTCAAATGTTTCTTAAGCTTATGGGATTTAACTGCAAGGTCATCAGTCCCTAAACTTACAAACTACTTATAACCCATCTTTTACTAAAGACAACACAAACATCCAATCCCGAGGGAGAATTCAAACCCTCGACGGGGAACGGCCTCGTGCATCGGATCTGCATCTTGAATGACTGCTACACCTGTATGACAATACACAAATTCACTATGTAAAGAGCTACGCCGTTTATTTAACTTAATAAAGTGACAGACTTTGTAGTTTTTTAATCCCTGGTGGTGTCTTGTCGATTCAGGATATCCACACTAAAGATTTCTTAAAGTAATTAGATTTACCTACTAACAAATGGTCTTAGATATGTGTTTGGTTCGAGGAATATTTGAATAAATGTAATCAATACTTAGAAGAATTTTCAGGAGATCGCAACTTGCGGCTAGCAAATATCAAAAAATAGACGGTATTTAATACTTGTACAAAAGTCGCATATTTGTTACTAATTTGACTAGTTCCGTACTTTTCCCAGTATTATAAGCCATATATTACACACTAATGTATTCCATTGCTTGATATAATCAATGTCGGTAATCAAGGCAAACTTATGTATTATACATGGCCAACGGATGTTGATTCAATGAACATTATTGAAAGTTCATATACAGGGTACAAACGGTATAAGCTGCCATAAAAAATAAAAGTATAACACAAATGATTTAAAACTTTAATAACAACTTTGTCAATTTTCTAATGTTATCCCAGGAAAATAAGTACGTGCAAGGATGATGGTTTACGGTGATTAGAAACTGGACATTGCACTGAAGTAACCAGTCAATTCGTGTTATTTAACGCTGCTCGCGCTGACTGTATACATTGCTCTCGTTCGTTCGCATCTTTCTCTACCCGCCACGTCGATGTAGATAATACAGAAGAAAACCAATGTTTTCGGAGTAGAAAAGGAAAACAGAAATACGACTAAGTCCTTCTATTACCGGGTAGTAAGAAGAGGTGTTATTACAAATGTATAGTATTGAATAAAATAGTATTGAATAAAAAATTTAAATCAGATTTTTGGTTGGCCGTCACGGTTGGAGATATAATTCAGTTTGTTATAATACACTGACAATGAAGCCTTCTGAACACTAATGCACGGAACCGAAATAAATCTTGCTTGGAGTTACACTAATTCGTAAAAAGTATATTTATTCTCCTGTGTCTTTGATAAACTTTGCTTTCTACCAAAAAGACCTTTTAAAAGAGATTAATAGAGTAACAAGACATTAATTTTATTTCAAGAAAATTATACCTATTTCAATGACGTCAGTGTATCGTTATACACGTATTTTCAATCCACAGTGCCAAAAATTACCCGAGTAAAATAATTATAACAGTGTATAAAGCGCACATCCTAAACACCTGAAAATGCTCATAATAGTTTTCCAAATTGCAGATATAGGTTTTCTACGAAGTGGTTAATAGTTAATGGAAGAGAACAATGTCCACGCCATTCTAAACGCACGATATTACATTCAATATCACTTTCATATTCAAGCAGTCCAGTACCATAAAGACACGTTAGTTGCAGTTTCAAGCGACGATGTGGGTATGTCAATACCATAACATGTCACTTTCAAGCATATTGCAACATAATCTTATAATTTAGTACATATAAATTTATTATAATCACTGATAATGACTTAAATGGCATGTTTCTCTTCCGTAATATTCTAATCACATCATCAAAATCCCACGAGTAGATATTGAGGTATAATATAAGGAGTTTCGGGTGTGTGTGGTACTGCCATGTCTGTTTTCCACCATTGTAATTACTTTATGCAAAGAGTTTTTGGCACTGTTGATTGAAAACATAACACCGATGTCATTAGTTAGGTATAATTTCCCTCCTAGGGTTCTGATATCTATTTACTTCACATTCTACCACAAGTCACGATATAAGAGAAGCAAAGTTTCGCATGGAATTGATAAAAACAACTTTTTTAAATTAATGACTGTTTGTTCTTCTAACTTTTTTTCATGCCTTTCTGATGTTTGACTGAGCGGGATTGTGCATTTGTAACACACTGGAGTCTCTTTCGAGGCCAAAATTGTCTCCTGCCATTCTGATATAGGTTGTACATGATTTCTGTAAATCACTCCAGACAAATGGTAGGATGATTTCTTTGAAAGCGGTCGGTCCTATTTCTCTCCCATTCATGGCAAAAACTATCCTTTTATGTGCACCGTCTATAATGAGCACGATGGCGCTGGAACATTAAGCACTAATCTTCCTTTCTCTTTCTCCAGACGTTCTAGGACAGATGTGTTCCTTTTCATTGAAACCACATAAACACACAGGGTGAAAAAATGCACATAATTAACATGACTGGTATGACTAGTTTTGTTCGGTTGTTTCATTCGACTGAAACAAAAATTTGAACTAATAAAGAATCGACTGATCAATCATAGGTGGCTTAAAAAACGGTCCGTTGTTCCAAGACTAGTAATGACAGCTTTAGGGCGGTACACGAGAGGACTTCCCGCTTTAGGTGACTGCTGTGTGGCGCACCTCCTCATCTGTGCTGCTGGCCTGGTCACACTGCTCCCGGCAGTGCTGCCAATTGTTACCCGCTACAAAACCGATCGAGCTTACCGCCCGCCGTAAAACAACTCAGAGTGCTTTTTTAGACAAAATATTATCGCATTTATAATAAAAAGCGTTTTACACATTAACTTCAACGAAATAGAAGGATTGAAACGTATTCCCCGTTTGACTTTCGTGCATGTCTAATTTACAAGGAGACAATATGGGTATTGGATTTTAGAATTTCTCTATATTTGTGGTATGTGGAGTTGAGAGCTTAAATAACAATCAGCCAAAGCCATTCGAAGGAACTCTCAAAAACTCTCGAAAAGGTGGACTTTGAAGTTTTGCAAGTACTCGTAAGTATGAATAACTAAAAGCGTTGGTGCATGTGTGGCTGTAGCTGAGGTTTCGTACCTTTTTTGCTGTGTTCGAATACTTACATAATTTTAATATCTAATGGTAATTTATACGAGATATAAACACTTTTTTGTTTATTCATATTTTTTATATTTTATAAAAGTGCGTTAATGTTGATAGTTTCAATCAAAAAACATAAGTTTTTTACACTATTGGCTACATTATTAGTCTTTGAATGTGTAGTATGTGAAGAGCTACGGCGCTATTTCTTGGTAAGTACTAATGGCTTTCAAAGCAGGTAACTAGCCAACCATCGTTTTAGGTGACGACAACGTGTTCCGCACGTCCACATACATTTAAAAAAAACTGCCACAACACGTGGAACTAGAAATCCAAAAATAATTGAATTTGATATGGAAAAAAATCTTTCACATCCACTCTATAATTGTGAGCTCAGAACGCTACCACCTGAACTACACCGACAAATGCTACAACTTGGTTTAGTAATAGCTACTTACGTGCACATGCAAAACTTCAGATTAGATTTTCTTGACGATTGTTTAGAGTTGCATCAAATGGTATGGCTGATTTTTATTTGAGTTCTAAACTTCGCGTACCATAAATATCAAAAAATTCTAAAATCCGGTACTCATGTCAGCTCCTTGTTAGACTTGTTCTGGTCTCACTTCACTCTTATTATTTGTATATTTCTTTCATTTTATTCAACTGCTCTTTCCCCTGGGGTTATATTGTAAGGCATCTTTGCAACGCTGTTTCTAGTATTCGTTGCAAATGTTCATCCCTGTGACCTTTATGTTCGTCAGCTTCGTGGTTTACTGCTAAAAAATATTCAGTTATTGTTTTGCTACTATTAGGAATCATTTCTTACCGGTATGTAATAATTTGTTTTAGTCATATTTCCTTACAAAGGGGAGGGGAATTTAGGATTCACTATATGTGCCGTATTTATAGCCAATAATTGTAGTAATACCAGTAATAGTAATACCAGTAATAGTACTGTTAACAGCAACAGAACCATTTGCGTGTTCTTTACATAAAGGAGTGTTGTTTTAGTTCCACTGAAGAAGTTACTGTTCTACTAGATGTTAAAATTGAAGACAATCCACACACAAAATGTATAATAAACATGTATATAACATTAAGTGATGAAATTTCTGTTGAAATAGCCTTCGCTGGCGAAGAACTGCTGGAATTGTGCCTCTGAAAGCCAACGCTATTAATGAACCAGAGAACTGTTTATTCTCTAGCCTGTTCGATATTAACGACACCAAATACCTTGCTTACTCACAGTCCGCATCAACAATATTCTGTGTTTTCGTGTTATTTCGCTGTGTCATCCTCAGCCCAAAGCCGTCGACGGATGCGGCAATGGCCGAGTATGGGGTGCCACGCACTTATTACACCGCTCCCCTGGCCACTGCCTTCTCAATTAAGTAGCTTCTCAAGTGCCTTCATGCATTCAGCTTGGCAGCGAAATTCGGTAGACCCAGATGGTTGCCCATCCAACAATAATACTTGAACCGGTTTCAGTGGCGCCCACGGGGTGCGGGGGGGGGGGGGGGGGGGGGGGGGGGAGAGGGTCATGCACCAATTGCGTCATCGAAAATCTCATACCGTCAGTAACATATATAAAGCACTTGTTAAATAGATATGCTACATTATGCCCATCAGTTACTAGCATATTATCTACTCTTAATGCTATCTGCTCCTTTTCCTTTCTGTTTCTACCAGTCTCCTTTTTCACTATACCCCATACTGCTTTTATTTTCTCGTCTGATTTCGCTATCTTTTTCTCATTGTGCATTTCTTTACACATCTGAATTACTTTTTTAAATATTTTCAGCATTTCATATACTTAGCTAAGTCATCATCACTGGAACTACTCTTAGCTAATAGATACATTTCATTCATGTATATCTTCGCAAATCGCAAAAATTTCCCGACGTCTGCTGCTCCTGTAAGATGGACAAACGATCTGCAACATATGAAAATTTGTGCCGGACCGGGACTCGAACCCGGGTCTCCCGCTTTTCGCGAGCGGTCGCCTTAACCACTCGGCCACCCATGCACGCTCCCCAGCCAGACCCAAACTTCCATGTGTTGCACTTACCTCCTTCCCTCACGTGCTCGCACACGTTATAGTGTGAGTCCCGCAAGAGGGAGAGACACAATTCTATCACCGAGGAAGCGTGCACTGGTGGCCCAGTGGTTACGGCGACCGCTCGCGAAAAGCGGGAGACCCAGGTTCGAGTCCCGGTCCAGCACAAATATTCATGTGTTGCAGATCGTTTGTCCATCTTACAGGAGCAGCCGACGTCGGGAAATTTCGCGATTTGCGAAGATATACATGGATATATTTATCTCTGCTGCGGATCACCGGCAGCGTCTGTTTCCTTGGAACAGACATAATAATAAAGATACGTTTCACTTTTTATCTTAGATGATATCCTTAGTCCTTGTGTAATCCATGGTTTCATTATAGACTTCTGTTTAATTTGAGTTACTTTTAGAGGAAAACAGTTTTCAAACATTATACTGACATTATGAATGAATATGTTATACTTTTCATTCATTCAATGAGCACTATAAACATCTTTTCAGTTCATTTTTTTTCGAGCAGTTTTCTAAAACTCCCAATTTTAGGTGCATTGACTACTCTGCTGTATGTAGATTAAGCAGTCTGCATAATCTGCTTAGAATCTGTACTTAAAAGAAGTAGCTGCATATCATGATCTGATTGGCTATTAATTATTAGTTTTATGATATGATTTTGTTTCTTTGATATGTCTATAAAACATTATCAATGGCCGTCCTAGATGATTTAGTTATCCTAGTTGGATTGTTTACAGTATGAGTTAGGTTGGAAGACAATATTACTGACTGAAATAAATGTTTACTAGAAGACTGAATAAATAAATTCTGCATTAATGTCAAAAGCAACCAATACTTCTTTGTTTCTTCCTGTGAATTAATCCAGTAGAACTTCTAGATGATTTAGGAATGGGTTATAATTTCCTGCAGGTGCTCGGTAAATAGTTACTATTATATAGCATCTGTTATCAAACTCTACTTCTGTTGCAACAAGCTTCGAAATGATGCTATAGACGGAATTTATTTATATCAATGTTCTCGAATTTATAGCAGTTTTTGATAAATGTGGCAACTCCTGCTCCCTCCTTATCTACTCTACTGAAGTATGAAACTAAATGAAATCCTGGCATATTTAACATATTATACCCATGGTCACATGATGTCCCAAGAGGCAAATTATGTCAGTAGGGTTAGAGGAATGTATTACATCAATACAAATGAGTAGTTCATTAAGTTTATTTCTGTGTCCTGATGTAATGAAAATAACTGATATTGAATACTAAGGGTTGAACAAAGATTTACTGGCAGATTCTGAGCAGTTTCAGTTAAACACTGCTTGTTAAAATCTATCTCCTGTTTATGTTTTCTCAGACTGAGGGTGATTTTCCAAGCTCTTTCAAAACTGGTTTTCTTTCCCCCCTCCCTATCCAAAAAAAGGCATCCCTCTGACACCTGTACCACTGGTATTTTACCAGTGACAGTGCCCCCCCCCCCCCATAAGGTACTTGCAATGAACCCAGACAGTTTTCTCTTTCCTTTCCTGTTGAGGTGTAGGCGCCATGCCAGTGTAGTCCCATCTGCATATAGCAGGTCATCCAAGTGCTGAGATCATATATGAAACAAAGTATTATTGTTCATCATAAATGGCCGTCTGATGACCCGGTAGTTAAGTCCCATAAGCTCTACAAACATTTGAACATTTTTGAACATCATAAATGGAATTGATTGATAAACAGTGCTATTAAAAATACCGATATGGGCGCATACCTCATCAACGACTTTATGTCACGTCTGGAAATAATAAATGAAGTGTCGGTGATGACTAATGTTATAATGACGTATAGAAATTAACCGTTGTCTGAGATATACGATACTGGCAATGATCAAAATGAATGGTCTGGAAACTAGAACAGTTTACTGTGATCTGTGATGAACGTACCGTAAAAATGGGAGAACTCAAAGATTTGGATTCTTTGGAAATGATAAACATAGTGAGATTAGGTGTGACTACACAGAAAGACCGTGATTCACTTTTGACTACATTAATAGCTCTGAATTCGAATTTAAATGAAATCAAAATACTAGAAATATCTTAATATCTCTCAAAACATCCTGATGAAACAGTTTGTATATCACTCAAAAGGAACAAATGACAGCATTTAAACAATTAAGCGCTTAAATTCTTTCCTAGTCTAGAACTAAAACTTACAGCCGTAGATAGCATAGATTATACAAGTATCTCTCAAAAATAGCCCGAGAATATATAAAAAAAATGTGAAACTGAAGCCTGCATGTTAGCAGGGCTGTAAGACAATATAGTAATTAAATAGGAGAAAAATATATGTTAACCCTTTCATGCTCTGTGTTGTTCCTGGACAACAACGTATTAAAATTTGATCTATACCGTATCTTGTGAATCATTCCTTAAGGTTGCATTTTTGTTGATGAACAACATGGTTCTAGTACGACATTTTGCCAATTGGTACGGCGCGTGGCCATTTCTGTGGCATTAATCCGTCCATCTTGGAGGTTGTGTTGTGTTGCCTTCTGTACGTGGCTGAGAGTGTGAGCATGAGTGTGGTACCTTTTATTGTATTCCAGCAGTGAATTGTCATGTCTTCGTTGCTGTGGTGAATATAATGCTAGCATTATTGAACTAGTAGTGTTATCTATCAACGAAATGACGTCCAAGTAATAAAGTATCTCGACACAAACGTCTCTGTAGTGCATGACATACATGACATAAAATATCAATAGTTCGACCAAAACATTCAAAACATATATTTTGGTGTTCAGTGCACTGTATTAATACTGAATACAACAATTTTAACTTTTCCAAAGCTGATTTCATAATGTGGGATTGAAAGGGTAAAGACGAAATACTTACGTGCGTCTTGGCTTAGTCAAGGGTTCTATCGGGATCGTACAAGGAGTTAGACTTCATCCAGAAAATACAAAAAGAAAAAATTACATACTGCGTTTGATAATGAATATCTTTAAGACCTACGTCTAGCCAAAACTATATTTGATATTATTAAAAAAGTTAATGTTCATCGCGAACATATTCCAAAAAGGACAGCCTATGCTCAACCAATCCCAAAAATATGAACAATGCACCGGTTGACATTGATTCTTCATGGTTCTTATTAGGACAAGCGAACATGGCGCTTTCCAGAGGTCCAAGTCTGGACAGACCACATCTTATTAACGTTGCCTACAGTAATATCAAAGCTTAAGAGTCCGCAAGCGCAGAATACATTTGACTTAGAAGCACTTACCGCCCATACTTGTCAAAAATTGTTGCATCAAAGATTCTGAGAAAAATCAAAAATAGGGATAGGAAGTCGGCTTTAAGAAAATCCGTAGCTCACTTACAACAAATGTTACCAAAGAAGAAAAGCAGGAAGTCTGCCAACAAAAAAGAAATGTCATCTTAAATATCTCCGAGAAAAACTACAAATGGAGTATGATACTTACACTGTGGCCATTACATTAACTAAAGAGAATGTCAACATTGGAACTGATTATGTTTATCGAGGAAAGAGCTAAGATACAAGCCAGAAAAAGCATTTGAAATGAATGAAACGAAAGTGACCCGCATAAATGAAGAGTGAAAGTTAATAACAAAGGCTTGTGTTTCAAACACACTTCAAATCACTACCTGCAATGGAGATAATATTGTCGCGTTGAAATGGAAGCAGGCTTGACTTCGAAGGCAACTGAACACAGCACTTATACTGAAAGCAGGTTTATTCCGAACTTAACATACACGCAGGACTAACTGCCTCTCGAGCAGTGTGCTCTGCTATTTATACACAGACAGAATGTACCAGAAATTAGAAGAATAGACAACATAAGAAACAAGTAGAATTAACAAGTGAACATATGAAAGATGTAAAACATTCTGGATTTGTTAATTACAAAGAAATGAATTTTTGCCGGTCGACAGAATGGAACCGGCGACCTTCAGCACCGCAGTCGGTTACGATATTCCCTGCTCCATGTCGGCAGTATCAGAGCGTGTAACATTTCGGGTTCTGGAATGCAAAATTCAGATGCTGGAAATGGAAGACCTTTAGGCATATAATGACAGTGATGTTTTGAAAAATCACCACCTTATGTGACAGTATTTATATATTGCAAGTGATACAACGCAGACGTGAATTAAGTTGATGTGCAGCCGTGAAGATTATTAGTTAGAAAATCAAATAAAACTCATGGCTGATGTTGGTACTGATGTTACACATAGAACTTACAATGAATAATGCTGTGAATAGCTTTATGGAAATCACCAAAAATGGATGAACTGTATAGTTGCAAACTAGAAAGAATCTTTACAGAAACGTGACCTGCCTTAGAGAAGAATGATATTAAAAATTTAGGTACTTCTTTGCAACTCTTTCCAAATGTTTTGCAGGAATGTCCATTATCAACTCAAGTGAAACACTACGTCGCACTTGAACACAAATGAAGTACGGTATACAAAGATTCAGTTTTGACGTGGAGGTCCTGCATTAGGGTATAAACCCTCCTGAAATGTAAGTTCTTGATTTGTATATAACGTAAATGTGGGGACTGAAGTAAGAAACTGACGCAACGTTCAGTATAGTGCAATTTCACTAAATAATAATGCCATAATAACCTTTTTGTCCAAAAGCACTTACGGCTGGGGACCACAATGATGACAATTACAGATATTCCTCTTTTATTTAAGTAGTTATTTATAACGCTCTCAGACTTCCTGTTTTTCCCAAGAAAGAAATTATTTTTACTGCCATTTCCATACCATTGTATGTAACTATTTTCATTGTGTACACTGAAAACAAAGCTTCTGCTTATGGACCAAAATAATTAATTTTGTATTACTAGCCGCGGTGGAGTGGCTGAGTGTTCCAAGGCGCCTAGTTGCGGAGCGCGCCGCTGCTCGCCGTCGGAGGTTCGAGTTCTCCCTCGGGTATGGATGTATTTGTTGTTGTTCGCATAAATTAGTTGAAGTAGTTTGTAAGTCTAGGAACTGATGACCAAAGTAGTTAACTCTCACAGATGAACAAAACATTTTTGATTGAATAACTTTTGTATGAAATAACTGATCATTCAATGAATAACAAGTTCAAATGTTCAAACGCCTGTAAATCTATGGGACGTAAATGCTTGTTTATTAGTCCCTAGGCTTACAAGCTACTTAAACTAAGTGGAGCTAACCTAAGTACAACACACACACCCATGTCCGAGGAAGGACTCGAACATCCATTGGAACTGCTGCGCGCACCGAAGCACGTCGCCTCGGCCAAATACCAATTAAAATAAAAACAACTACCTTCAGTTATCCACGACCACCAGTAAATTTTTAAAGTGAAATGAAAAGTACAAGTTGCATATCCAGAATTTTAAAAATAAATCTACTTTACTCCATAACAAGGAATTCGGGCGGTAGCATGAACACCCTTTGTCCAATCCATTCTCCACAAAACCCAAGTTTTTGGGCAGGCAAAAATTAAAAGTCCGAATACCGTCTCTACTATTCAAGACAGTCGGTATGTTGTAGACCAGTGGCTGGCGTAGGTCGGTAGCAATAAACATTCCAGGTCCTAGTAGTAGCACTACATTTCTAGGCGCGGAAGACTGGCGTCCACAAAGGTGCAAATTCCTTATATAGCTCACTGCGGTTAATCAGCAATCGAAGTAAGGATTCTGGAGGTGTGTCCGGCGCCATCTGTAAAATATAGTGCAATTATCATTCACAGTGACAGTGAGGTCGACTGTTCCCTGTCGATCGATGTTTGCTATGAATAGTCGACCTCTGACGATTCAGTGCGAGCGGCTTAGCGCCTGCTCTCCCGCAGCCTGCGCTGTACGAAAGTCTGCTGAGTAGTCTGCTCGTTAGGGGTTCTCTCTCCCGATATGACAGGTGAGAGGCTTTGTTAGTAGTCAACTTTTCTTAAAGATATGGTTACGTTGCATATATTGAATCTAGCATTCAACAAAATGCAGATCACGTATTAAAACAATGCCCATTCAGTTCTCCATTGCGTTAAGGTAAATTAATAGTGTAGCACTTTGTATGGCAGATGTAAATGTTCTGCTTACACGTGTGATATATATTTCAATGAGACGACTTCGGCTTTGTTATATTCGGAGTCTGTGCTCTAGGGTGGCAGCACAGACGCGCGCGGCGCAGCCAGGGGAACAGCCAGCCGAGGAGGTGATGTGGATGAGCGAGACCTCCTCATCTGCGCTGCCCTCCCCTGCTTCATCCCTGTAGCAGCAGTCACAGGCACACGTCTGGCAGTTTGTAAACTGAACCCTACGTCATTTGGAATACCGTAACTTTCGACGTCCCAGACTAATTACGGCCTCTGGAAAGTAGACCTCTCAAGCATTACATTTTTCTATAAGTTTCCAAAGTTTTTTATTTTTTTTTTTAATTTTTGATTTTTTAGGTTTTTATTATTTTACTTGGCCCAGTGAATGGCGTGAGCCTTACTTACTAATCTCATTGTGTTCAATTATTAACTTTATCGGCAATAAAATCTTAACATTTAGTAGATACTTAACAGTATTTTTTATGCATTTACAGAACTTTTTATACTGAGATGACCTGTAGACTCAGTGGCTCAACCATAATTAGGTACTGAATTTATTGACGATAAAGGGTTCTTATCACTTGCTACAGAAATATAAGAATCTCGCCAATGTTATAACTGTAAAAATAACGAAATAAAAAGCTCGTTAAAACGCACTGCAGCATGTGGGGGGGGGGGGTATTCTCCGCCCTCACTGATTCACTGACCTCAGTGCACTTGGTGGAAAATCGAAGCAAATTGCGAGTAGAGATATTTCCACAACCTTTCAAGTGGCAGCGCCCACTTAGAAATAAACGGACTTCAGATATTCCACGTCAGCGTAACAATAATATAATCTTTTAGCACACCTCCACATTACACATACACAGAAGGCACTTGAAACAAACAGCACAGGCACACAGAAGATAGCTGTTCCAAGTGCTTTATCTTCAATTTTCGAAGATTTTGCTAGTAATGAACAAGTACTAAAAGAATATGAAAGTCACCTAGATTACGGCGTAGTAATGCAAGGACAGGACTACTAGCTAGCCCCCCAATGAAAAGAATGAAGTTATGCAGCAATGTGGATATGGACAGTGCGTTTCCTTAATTGCAACATTTAGAAACCAACGGACACCTTGCTAAATACGTCGACTATGGTGACATAATGTTCATCTTGTGAAAGCAAAATCAACAGTAACTCAGGATTTCGGTATGAGGTTGCTGAAATAAAATTTAATGCCTGCTGAAAATTCCAAAATTAATTAATTAATATTACTTTTACAGAGGTGGTAATAGCAAATCGTAAGTTCACAATACGTCTGGCTGCCGATAATCACAATTTCAGGTTCAGACGTCGAGGAGCTCTGAGTTGCAATTCACTGATGACTTCTTTAACGGTTGGTGTTATTTCTCGGTGGATATTGAGATTAGTCAAACCATTCAGTCTTTCTTCATCTGTTGTATTTCTTAGGTATGACTTAATCCGACAAAGCGTTGAAAAAGTGTGTTCAGTAGTGCTTCTAGACACAGGCAGTGTGCAAAATATTATCAATATCCTAAACTCATGAGGAAAGGCATGTCTCTCAGACATATTATTAACGAAGGCATCTACCCACGGCACAAATATTGCTCGCCTGTAATACTCTGCTACGTTATTTGATAGTATGTTACAGCGATGATTTTGCCTTGCCGATATCCTTGGTATAGTGCGACTAAATCCCAAATCTTCATTTCTTGTTATGGCTTCTTGAAATAGTTTTCCAAATTCAGAGTCTACATTATTTCTATTAGTGCCTATATGTGCAATAACATTTTCAGCTTGATCGATAGTGAATCCCCCCTCGGGTATAGATATTTGTACCATCCTTAGTATTAGTTAGTTGATAAGTAGTTTGTAAGTTTAGGGACTGATGACCCCGTAGTTAAGTCCCATAAGCTGTACAAACATTTGAATTTAACTGTGCAGCCAAGTAGTTTCTCTGCACTCAACAAAGCTATTATGAAATCACTTTGTTTAATGGAACTTAGTAGAACATAAGCCCCACAAGTTGCTTCCTTCTCTTTCCAGGAGTTCATGATGTCTACCCATCTGGTGTGACAGAACTGTTTGAGTTTTTTTGAATGAGCGGCAGCCACACCTGTTATACCTTCAATGTGCTTTTCCAAGACAAGTTGCCTCTTAGTATAGTTAAAAAAATGTATAAACTTTTTCAACTGATACAAAACAGCTTCGTATAGCCGGAACTTGGAAATGCTTAGGTTCAGGCTGTGGGATACACAGTGTATATACAGAGCGGTTGGATATTTTTCTCTGATACAACTCTGCGCTCCTTTTAATTTTCCGCTCATGGATACAGCACCATCATACCCCTGACCACGCAAAAACTTCATTTAAATGTTACATTCCTGTAGTCCTAAAATAATTTTTTCAGCTAAGTGTGCGCCTGTGGTGATTTCCAAGGGCATAAATTGAAGAAATTGTTCACAGATCTTATATTCTCCTGTGACTGTATCTACTTTTACATACCGAACACACAATGAGCACTGTTCAATATTTGATATATCTGCAGTTTCATCTGCTATCACTGTGAAACATTTAGCAGAGTTAACTCCTGCAGCTGTTTTACGCTTAATTATAGCATCACATGACTCAATTATTTCATTCTGTATCTGCCAGCTGATATATGTTGCTTTGCGACCGGTTGACTCTAAATGAGATTTCAGAATATTATCACCAGCATTAATTCGACTACTTAACAAATCACGAAAATTTACTTCATTTTTGCAGGTTCTTCATACACATTAAAAGAACCAGTATGTCTATGCCCTCGTAAACTTATTCCCTGCCGTCCGCAGAGAATGACTGTATGATAGGAGCTATTTTATCACGAGTTTCTGAAGCTTGGATAGCTTTTGCTTGGTCAATAAGCTTGTCAACAGGTACAGCTTTCCCTGACATAACCTTGAGAAAATCATTTGAGCGCAACACGGATTCTTTATGGTACTGCAACGATTCGTGATTGTCAAAACGCTCTATAGCTTTCTTCCAATTGTTAAATGCTACAGTCACAATTTGCCCTGTTAGTTGAGAGGCGGACATTCCCAATTCTTTTGCAGCAAATAATAGACAAAATTTACAGAAAACACCGTCCTCCATTTTTGAATATGCAAACCACTGATATTTAGAAAGCTAGGAATAAAACAATTTCATGTTATGACTTCCACATTTAACTACAGGAAAACGAAAGTTAGCATCTGCGACCCATGCATTTAACAGTGCTTCCATTTTACCTCTGTCACTTAAAGACGTATTCTTAAATAGTGCAGTATCCATTAGAGATGGGCAATCTGCTCCTGAACTGATTCAAAGAGTCAGATCCTTCTAAGGAGTGAGTGATGGATGAATCCAAAAAAAAAGAGTGGTAGTTCATCTGATCCGAAAAGTCCCTCTGGTGACAGCAATGAGCTGCATAAGCAACCCTTGCCACATTCTTTAGAAGTTTCCTAAACCCCTTGCCATATGCTTCAGAAGTTTTCTAAGCTACAAAATAAATGTGCTATAGACCATGTGCAAGTATAAAACGCAAAAAATGAGCGCCTAAACACGTGCAGCGCCTTCGCGTTGCGAGTCGAGAATCGGTGAGTCGCACAAGCAGCATGGTTCAGTGAGCGCGCGGCTCCCGACTACCGCTGACTCGCTGCTCCGCACGACTCCGGCGATCGAGGTGATCCGACCGCCAACTGAGTCGGTGAGTTAGCTGGTTCACCGGTTCAGCTCTCCCCACCACTCTGCCGACTCCGCTCGCTTGCGGAGCCGCCCGTGTGGCGCGCTGCTCATTATTCCCCCCACTCCTCTGGGGAACCGCATGGTGCCGAACAAAGCGACTCCGCGCATTTTTCTGTTCTCTCGACTCCTGTGTTCTGATAAAACTTGCAGCTCACTTACAGAAACGATCATCTGAAGCAACAGAAACCGTCATATTCCTATTTCGAATAGTTCTCGAGATGAAACGTATTTATTTAATGTTACATGTTTTTTCTTAACAACAGGAAATCTGCAGTCGGTAGCAAAAACGCGTTACAGTACAAAATTAAACTATATAAAATTTCTGTGAAAAAGATCCTACTCCATTTTTCTCGAATACTTGTAGGTTGCATGAAGGGAGCAAGAGAGACAAAGTCTTGTGCAATGTGCATTCTGTTGCTTAAATTTTGTAAGCCTATATCACGCAGTTTCCTGACTTGATAGACGTAAAAAATTATGCGTATTTTATGCACCTACATTATTTTGGCACGTTGAAAACAATGACTATAAAATCGAATAACAAAGAAAACAACAATGTGCATTAATGTTTTTTATATCTGAAACCAGTCAGTTTCGGAAATGTTTCCATTTGAAATTTTTGCTGCTGGCGTCAAATCTTTGACAGTAACAATAAACTTGTTTTCGAAGAGAGAGAGAACACTAGGATTTCAAACGAGATGTTTCTGAGCAAAATATCTTGCTATAATGTTTCATTACGAATTTAATGTGTTTGGTACAGCAGGATGTGTGTCTTTGCAATTAAAGATAAACAATATTTGGGAAGCACTTAAAAAATAATTCGCATTGCTCTGTATAGAGAATATATAAAACTTTGCACAAATAACAGGTGAAAGGGTTTTAGTTACAGGAACTAAAAATATAAGGTGGAACGGAAATCTTACCAGCAGCTGCAAAACTTAGAATATAGGAGCCCAGAACGCTACCCTTGTACTACGCCGACTGTAATAGTATCACAGCAGTTATTTACCTAATTATTTCTTTAGCTATGACTCTCTTCGAACTTAATCAATTGTTGATGTTTTGTACGCATAAAAGAAAAACTCATTGACGACATTGTCGAAAATATCTGTACTCGTTGTCGTATTTAAGAAGAATTTGGCTGGAGATTTTCACAGTCTTTTTTTCGTACTTGAAGTTACGAATGAAATAGACCACGAACATTCCTCGCTTTGTAAATTTAATGGACATTACTCTTTTGAAGCCTTATTTTCGAAATTAAATAAGACTTTATTGCTTACTCTGGATCTATCATTGTTTTACTGTTTATGGGTGCCAGACTTTAGTTTTTAGATAACAAGTGATGGGTTCTAGCGGCCATCTTGTAGCGAGAATCTGTCGCGCTCACGTAAGACACCCGGCCGTGTCGCCGAATGTCGCTGCTTGTAGCTGCCGTGTCGCGTCGCTGAATATCGCGCGCTGTCGCTCGCTTTTGTCCCTCACGTAGGACACGGCCTTATTGCGCACGGCAATTCCGCTGCGGCAGTTGCCACGTTCTGCACGGAACTCTCGCGATATATCACGTTTCATTCAACTCGCTTAAACTACTCACTGTACAAATACGGAACTAGTATTTTTATTCTGCAAAATATTGTATTTTTTGATGAAAGTATAAAAATATAAAAATAATATTTTTTTTCTTTTTCCAATTATTTCACCTGCAAAAATTTTTAAATTCTGTTACAACACGTTTAATTTTTAATGTAGGTGTAACTAACAAAATTTTAATTCTCGAAACTACTGACTTACAATAAATTACTACTCTTCTTTCTTCTTTCATAATATGGTCAAATCAGATAAAAGTATAGTGACAAAAAAGCAATGTGACATCGTTTTAAGTTTTTTATCCGTTGGTGAGTCGGTGAATCATGAAAAAGAACTAGTTCATCCCAGTGAATGACTATTTCTGATCCGATCTCTGAAAAGATCGGTTTTGCCCATCTCTAGTATCCATGACTTACAGTTTCAGTCCCCCGACGCCGATTTCTGGTTTTTAATCGTCGTGGTCATAGTCAACGGAATGGTACTTGATGGGTCTTCACTTATGGAAGCTTCTACATTCGCACTTCCATCTGCTTTCTTCTTTGGTGTAGCTGTGAAATAATCCTGAATCGTTCTTTTCTTACTGCTGCTCATTTGTGCGGTTGCAGTACCAACTTCTTGATGAAGCTAATTAATAGACAGTCACACAAAATCAATAATTTAATACACTGACCTACAACGTTTTTCCCCATTCAGCTACGCTTATCATTTAAGTTGCTTCTGTCGATTCTGTTGCACCACAGTCAGAGCTACCACTGGACAAAATGATCACAAATTACTCAAAAAACCACACCACACCACTCACCAACAATATGGTACATACAACCCGGTATTATTGTTACTAATGATAATGATGTGTGACTGCATTCTTAATCAATCACGGATAACATTTAAAAAAAGATAAGATTAAGTAGATTTTCATGGATTGATAAAAAAAGGAGATTTTGCATTTTTGTAACCAGCTGAAAGTAGAAATGTAGACGCGCAGAAAAGGAGTCCTTCTAAAGAAGTAGACATGGCAACACTGCCGCTGACCTGCTAAGCAGAGAGGGTCGCCGCATATGAACAATCGGCTCGTAACGTCCGCATAGTAACAATAGCGGCAGCATCAAAGCTGGTCGCGGCGGCATTAAAATCTCTCACAATACAGCAGCACACGTTCTCAGTGGCGGCATCAGGTTGACGACCCATTGTCACATTCACTTGTGCTTGGGAAATTGTAGTTACGTTATGATTTATTACATGTGTATTATTTCGAATTGTTCAAAAAAATAAAAAATAAAATAACATAAAAAATAAAACAAATAGAAAAACCAGACAAACAACTTTGAGAGGTACTGCGGGGGGGGGGGGGGGGGGGGTTCAGCCCCATTAGTCCCCCCCCTCCCTCATCCCCGTGGCTGCGCCGCTAAGTGTAGTGTAGAGAGAGGCACAGATGTCAGTCGCAAGCATTGTAAGAGCCAAACGATGACTAATAAGAACGCACTGAGCTGCGTCATACGTAACTTTCATCACATTTAATAACATTCATAATATGTTATCCTCCGATACCATCCAAAAATATGCAATGTGGATTTTTGGGTGCAACCGTGCAGCCAGTTTCACCATTCAAAAAGGCGGTACTTAAAAATAGCATTTGTGGAAGTTTCACAATTATTGTATCGTTATATAAATATATTATTACTGCCATTCCTGTAAATAAATAGTTTATAACGTGCAAAATCAATTTTTATCCATCCAGAAAAAAAAACTTTAATTATCTTTGATTGTGGTTATGAAAACTGGAAGTAATAATCCTCCCAAGGAAACGTAATTTATGATTACTACCAAATGGTCTAAGTACAGAAAAAGAGACTGTACCATGTCATTAAGATTAAGAATCACTGTGGTATGTAGATTTGAATATAGATCTGACCCATCCAAGTGTGACCAACTGAAACATTGTATTTGTAGTTGACTGTAATCCCTATTAGTGTCTATTATTATCAGTTAACATATTTCTGATGTTCAAATGTTTGTTAAGCTTATGGGACTTAACTACGGGGTCATCAGTCCCTACATACTTCTGAAATCCTGCATGAGGGCTCATATACAAATTACGTCGTCGATTTCTGGTACAAATGTCGTGTTGGTAATTTTTCCCCCTCTGCTATGTATATCTGCGTGTTTGATGTCTGTGATGAATTCAATTTTGTTAAACGCTATTTTAGACTAGTTTTAGCGGCAATAGATTTTAGGCTGGACACCTAATCCATAGATTCGCCACCATCATTGGCAATAAGTGCCAGATCAACAGCTAAAGCCGAGAAGTTAACATTTATGTTCGATTTCAATCCCATAAATTGGCGGTACGGGTGTTTACCATTCTCTTTTGTAGGGCACAGTTGAAAAGCAATGGAGAGAGCAGGTCAGCTTGTCTCACTCCTGTACAAACTTCAAATGGTTCCGGTACTTCGTCTCTGAACTTGACCTTTGGACATTGTGTAATTAAATGTGGCTCTTATCGGATTGTATTCCTATCTACACTACATTAGGTAATGGCATTTTTTATTGTTTCTCGATCAATTGAGTTATACGCTTTTTGAAAGTCGGCACTGGTCGCAACAAACTTTTTTGATCTTGATATGGCATATGATACGACAATTTCAGATTATGGATCTGCTATCCACAGGCAGCGGCGGGGGGCCGAGCGCATTGAGGCGCTATGCTACGATGCGCTAGGTCATTTCCCGTCTTGGGTTAGAATCCCCCCTCGAGCATGGCTGTTTGTGCTGTCTTCAGTATAAGGTAGATCATTAGTAGTTGGTAATTTTAGGGACTGATGACCAAGCAGTTACGTCCCATAAACTATACAAATATTTGAACATTTGCTATGCACAGGATCTTGATGTCCTGAATCCGGCTTGATATTTGCCCAAATGATGATCTATGACTGATTCAACTCTTTTTAACAACAGCCTGGAAAAGAACGTGTTGGTAGCAAAGAGACTCCATAGTAGGTATTCAGATCACTCTTGTCGCCTTTTTTATGATCTGAGTGTATAATCGGAAGGTAGAGTCTCTGTTTTACAAATATTCACAATTATATCATGGAGATATTTTTTTGTATCATTATCTACATATTTCCACATTTTAGCCAACATGCGATCTTCACCTGCAGGTTTGTTATTTTTCATGTATTGTACAGTTTCCATGATTTCATCTAATATTAGAGGGCTAATATCTGGAGGAGGAACACTAGGATAGTAGTCTAGCTTTTCATTAAGATTTTCAGCATTCAGTATGGTCGAAAAGTACAGATTCAATTTTCCATCGAACCGTCTCATATGTAACCAGTTTTAATTTCATTAGGGCGATTCCCAGCTAAAGTGGAATGAAAAAGTACAGGAAGAGGTCCCTTAATTATGAATGCATACGGTGCTTGAATTGGGGTGGGGATGGTGTGACGATTTACTATCATTAAATATATTCCCAGGGTCGTGAAAGAAGAATTAATTCCTTGCCAGGGAAGTAGGTTAGAATTTTTTTTGGTACTGAAAGCATTATTCTTAGATGGGCGACGGAAACTGTCCGTGGTGGAGTGGCCGAGCGCTCTAAGGCGCCTTGCTGCGGAGCGCGCGGTTGATCGCGGTCGAAGGTTCGAGTCCTACCTCGGGCATAGGTGCGTGTGTTGTCCTTGCCATAAGTTAGTTTAAGTAGTTTGTAACCCTAGGGATTGATAAATGCAGAAGCTAAGTCCCTTAGATTTACATACATTTATTTGACAGAAAGTGTGTGCCGAGCGCTGTGGGTAAGTATTTTGTCGTCAAGTATTGCGAACTCCTTCAGTGAGAGGTAGCGACCCGGTTGAAAACCGACAAATGTTGGAGGAGCAGTACACTACCCACAGGCACCTCCGAACGCATCCGTCGAGCATGACACCTCGGTCGGCCTGTACCGCTGGGTGTTCCGAGACATGGTGAACCTGAGTTCCGTCAGTACTGAGGGAAATGCACGACACTGTCGCTGTAGAATGCAGACGGTACGAGTATTACCTGCGAATATGCTAAGTTCTCATAGCGCTAATATCTAGAAAACTAAACAAATGTTATCAGGTTCATTAGCCACGTTTATGGTTAAAATTTAGCTGTTCTACGTCAACTACTGCCACAGATACTTCACGCCATAACATGAAATGTGTATGTAAACTTGGTGATTATCTTATATATTAAAATAATGTACGAAAATTAAGTCTGTCGGCCAGACCGAACTACCTGGCCGATTTCCTTCATTTTTGTTTTAAACGAAAGGTATTCATTCACAAATTTGTCATCGAGTATTAGAATTTACATAGCTCTCACCTTCATTTTTCTATCTCAAACGCGATTTGTTTCTCTATATTTCTTATGGGGATGTCCTTACTGTAGACTAAAGTCAATTACTCAGGCCGTTCTATCCGACCGATTTCCTACATTTTTACTTTAAACGAAAGGGATTCATATGCAGATTTGTCATCAAATATCAGAATTAACTTATGTTTCTTCATCCTTTATTTTTATTCAAACGCGGTATTCTTCTGTCCTTGCATTGAATATTTTAATCGATTTGTTTTACTATATATTCGGCTCTGATTAAGGTACGCAATTCTTTTTGATTTAAGAACACTCATAAGATCAATATATTTCATTTGCGCTTATATACACTTGCATTGATTGATTCTGAAGAAAGATATGCCGCAGCGGAGAGGCAGAGTGCTTTGAGGCGCTATGCTCCGATGCGCAAGGCGGTTCCTCATCGGGGGTTCGAATCCCCCCCCCCCCGGGCATGGATGTTTATGCTGTCTTTAGTACAAGTTAGTTTATAAGTAGTTTGTAAGTTTACGGACTGATGTCCCCACAGTTATGTCCCACAAGCTTAACAAACATCTGAACATTTTGAAGAAAACAGTGTGTACTTTCATCTTCCATTTTTCCCAACTTTTTTGTCATTTCACTAACGGTGCTAAGTATTCACACGAGCTGTCTAGTATTTAGACCTAGTGGAATCGCTACTTCCTCATTGTCCCTATGTATAGAACTCTATGGTATTAATACTACTATTAGCTCTGTGTTTTAAGAGAATAGTTCGTCAATAATAATAGTACTACTGTTATTAGTGTATGTCTAAAGAACATTGACATTCATTACATCGTGAAACAGGGATATGCAAAAAATGTTCAAATGTTTGTAAAGTCTATGGGACTTAACTACGGGGTCATCAGTCCCTAAACTTACAAACTACTTATGAACTACTTACAACTAAGGACGGCACAAATATCCATGCCCGAGGGGGGATTCGAACCCCCGACCGTAGTGGCCGTGCGGATCGTGACTGGAGCGCCTCAATCCCCTCGGCCACCGCGGCCGGCCAGGGATATGCAAATCGAATTTAAACTAAAGTAAGGCATACGTATTTTGTAACAAACGTCGCTTTCTGTGCGTGAACCACGACAGGGAGACAATGTGCGCATATGGGAGTTTCTGTCGTTCCAGGAGATTTGCACGAACAGCGTAATGCTTACCTTGACCGCTCGCGAAAAGTGGGAGATCTTTGTCGAATACCGGTCTTTCACACCCTCCCATGCCCGGGGAAGGGCTCGAACCCCTGACGGCGGGCAGCCGCGCGCTCCGCAGCGAGGCGCCTTAGACCGTTCGGCCACTACACCGCGACGCCTAATAAATCGAAAACTAGTTTGAAGGAAGTGAAAGAAAATGGTAGCACAAAACCAGTTTATTGTGTTAACCCGAAGTATGGAACTGTTCTACCAAGAAGTGACTGACGAAACCATGAAAAAGAGAAAATGGAAAGATAAATGAATGAAGGAACAGTGGAGACAACACCTTAAAAGGAGAGATGGGGAAAGAATTCCAGTTGTGGTAAACGAGAACAATACCGGCAGAAATAACGTTGTGAGTGGGGTCGTGAGTCGTGTAGGAATAACTCATTGGTTGAGCGCTTGCCCGTGAAAGGCAAAGGTCCCAGGTTCGAGTCCTGGTTCCGACAAATAATTTTATTCTGCCAGGAAGTTTCATATCAGCGCAAATTCCGCAGCAGAGTGAAAGTTTCATTCTGGAAATATCCCTTAGGCTGTGGCTAAGCTATGTCTCCAACATATCCTTTCTTCCAGGAGTGCTAGTCTTGCAAGTTTCGCAGGAGAACATCTGTGAAGTTTGGAAAGTAGGAGGTGAGGTACTGGGAGAAGTAAACTTGTGAGGACGGGCCTTGAGTTGTGTTTGGAGACCTCATTGGTAGATCGCTTGCCGGCGAAAGGTAAATATCCTAGGATCGTGTCTCGGTTCCGGAACACAATTTTAATCTGCCAGGAAGTTTAATTCTCTAAGCTCTTTGAGAGTCAGCCCTATATCCAAATATATGACTATATCGTTCTTAATGTGCATGACATGTTACAGACTGTTTTCCTGGACTTTGTTCCTTTGGTACTGATACAGTAGTAATCATCAGTATGTTTCCTAGGGAGGATTATTATTTTCAATTCAAAAACATGTTACTAACTTCTGTGTAACTTTTCATAACCTCAATCAAAATTAATAAAGCTGCTTTCTGGTAGGAGAAAAATCGCTTTTGCATGTTATAAACTATTTGTTTATAGGAATAGCAGTAATAATGTATTTATATACCTATATAATAATTATTAAATAGCCGAGAATCGTATTTTTTGTAAGTACCTCATTTTAATGGTAAATAAGATGAACGGGTGCACCAGAAACTTCACATTGCACCCTAAGTTTAAATAATGCATATTTTGGTATGGTGTCGAAGAATAATAATTATGGACCTTATGGACTGTGATATAACTTACGTGTGACGCAGGTCAATGCCTTCTTACTAGTCATCGTTTGTCACTTGCAGTGTTTGCGACTGTCAGCCTTATATGCAGGCCGGCGCTCCAGTCACGGTCAGCACGGCCACTACGGTCGGGGGTTCGATTCCCCCCTCGGGCATGGATATTTGTGCCGTCCTAGTTCGTAAGTAGTTCATAAGTAGTTTGTAAGTTTAGGGACTGATGACCACGTATTTAAGTCCCATAAGCTTAACAAACATTTGAACATTTTCTTATATGCAGATCTACTTACCAGAATGTTTCATTATCTTCATGACATGTTACAGACTGTTTTCCTGTACTTTGTGCCTTTGGTATTGATAGAGTAGTAATCATCATTATGTTACCTTCAGAGGATTATTACTTCCTATTCAAAGACATGTCACTAACTGCTTTGTAAGTTTTCATAACCACAATCAAATCTAATTAAGCTGTTTTCTGTTGGATCTTATAAACTGTTTATTTACAGGAATAGCAGTAATAATGTATTTATATAACTATATAATAATTATTAAATGTCCAAAAGTGTTATTTTTATTTTAAGTGAAGCGGTAGTGTCAGACCGCTTAATTACTTTGACCTACAATATTCTTTATTCATTTTTTTATTAGTGCCAACAGAACGGTTGAATCCTTTAGTTCAGACGAACTTAGATGGCCATTCAGGTCAATATTTTGTTATAGTGCAGATTAGAAAAAGAGGCCAGTAGACGCAGAAATGAAATAACTAAATAAAATACAAGGAGCCAGCCTCCACAGTACGCATTTCCCTTCCGGTGTTTGTGAATGTGTGAGTGGGGCAATACTAGCGACTGACGTCTCTATTATTAGAAAAAAAGTCTTGATCGCAGAAATTAACAGTTTCAATTAACCGGTTTCGACCTGATGTAGGTCATCTTCGTAATTTCAAGTAGCCCATGTGGCCAGTGCTGCACTCGGCTGGGCTGGGCTGGGCTGTCCTGGGCTGATCTGCTGCCAGCAGGTAACTGCCACATGGGCTACTTGTAATTCCGAAGATGACCTACACCAGGTCGAAACTGGTTAATTGAAACTGTTAATTTCTGCGATCAAGACTGTTTTTGTAATATTTATCATACCAAATAGATCGCAGTATTTCTTCTCTGACAATGTTGTCAAAATTACTGACATATCTGCCTATCCCTACACTACACGTCACTATTAATGTCAATTTAAGTAAGTAAGTAAATGCTCAAATAAAGAAGTAATCTCATTCTAAATATTTCTGCAAATGCATAATTAAAACTGTCAAAATAATAATCCAGGGGAAAGATGAAATGTTATTGTTGGTAACGTTAATAATGTAATACAACGAGAATAATAAGTAAGGATCATTATACTTACTGAGGCATGTAAAAAAATTTAAAAAAATGAAAAGTGTAAGATAAATGTAATGTTTAAGCAGTGTACTTTCTAGAGGTCGTAATTAATATGGGACGTCAAACGTGACGTTGCTTTAAATGGCGTAAATGTAGTTTACAAACTTGCGGACGTGTGCCTTTGACTGCTGTTACAGGGGTGAAGCAGGGGAGGGTAGCGTTGGTGAGGAGGTCTCGCTCATCCACATCACCTCCTCGGCTGCTCTTTTCCCCTGGCTGCACCGCGCGCATCTGTGCTGCCACCTTAGAGCAAGCACACTAGAAAATATAACAAAGCGGAAGCCGTCTCATTGGCATACCTCTTACACTTGTAAGGTAGAATATTTGCATTCACTATAGAAAGTGATACACACTTTATTTACCTTAACGGGATGGAGAACAGAATGGGTATCATTTTAAAGCGTGAGTTGAGTGTTGTTTAATGCCAGAATCAGTATATTAACGTTAACGATATCTTAAGTAAAATCTGACTACCAACGAAGCATCTCACCTGTCATGCGGGAAGAGAGAGTCCCGAACGATCAGATTATCCAACAGGCTGCCGTGGCGCCCATGCCACAGAAGAGCAGGCGCTAATCCACAAAAACAGAAAGCCAGAGTGGTCGTCTATTTCTAGTGAACATCGTCCGAGAGGGGATAGTTGACCTCAGTATCAGAGGGAATAATAAGTGCACTATATTTTACAGATGTCGTTGGACACACATCCAGGATACTTATACAGACAGCTGATAGGCAGCATTGAGCTGTATAAAGAGTTTGCACCGATGCGGATGCCAGTCTTCCGCGCCTTGAAATGCAGAGAGCGACGATTAGGATCTGTAATGTTTAATTCTACCGACCTCCGCTAGCCACTGGTCTGCTATTCGCTAACTGTCTTGGATAGTATAGACGCTGTCGGGTTTCCTAATTTATGTCTGCGCAGGGACTTGCGTTTTGAGGGGAATCAAATGTTCAAATGTTTGTTAAGCTTATGGGACTTAACTACGGGGTCATCAGTCCCTAAACTTACAAACTACTTATGAACTACTTACGGACTAGGACGGCACAAATATCCATGCCCGAGGGGGGATTCGAACCCCCGACCGTAGTGGCCGTGCAGACTGTGACTGGAGCGCCTCAGTCCCCTCGGCCACCGCGGCCGGCTGAGGGGAATCGATTGGACCAAGTGTGCCTTTGCTGATAGCTGAACTTCCTGTTAAGGATTGAACTAGATTTCTTTTGTGCCTTCGAGATATGAACCTTGCACTTTTGAATTAACTTTGAGACTATACTGGTGTTCGGGAAGACTCTGTAAGAAACTATGTTGTGCGAAAACGTTATGTGGTGTTAGTCAAAACATCGCCCATTGTCTGGTTCAAGGGTTATTTAATTAAAAGAATTCAAAATGTTACACAGAGAATGTTCTACAGAAACAGATATTTTGACAGACGTGTTCTATGATTTCAAGACCATCAGTAACAATAGAAAGTCTTTATCAAAATTACCACTTGACATCTGTCTTCAAATGAGCATAAACGTGGAGGATGACTGTAAGAAAGTGAAAGATCTTCCAATAATTAATTTTAATATTAGTGATGAACATCATAAGTAAGCCACATCCTATATTTTTTGTTGATTTGAAGGCGATAGGAATGGAATTATTAAGTAAAATCAGTACTGGGGAAGGTAATGACAGTTTAGTTTTGTTGAATGAGTTCGTGGCCACTCCTTCGGTTGAGCCGCGCTGTAATCACCGTATTTCGACTCTACGTCTGTGTCATACGGCATCATTCGTTACCACTGTAGTTCCGCGACTCTGCCGCATCTGAGACGGATGGCGCTACGGGCGGTGCGCCGCGGGTTGAGTGGCCCAGAGCTTCAAGGCGCCTTGATGCGAAGCCGTCACCGTCGGAGGTTCAAGGCCTCCATCTGGCATGATTGTGTATGTTGTCATTACTGATGACGGCAGCAGTCAAGTCCCTTAGATTTACAAATATTCGAAATGTATTTGCGGTCGGTACGTACTAGTAAACTTGTTCCCTTTTACAAATGTGTGTAGCACTGTACATGTTTGGGAAGCCATTTGTCCCTTCTATAAGAAGAAGGAAGAGGGGAGTGTTGAAACTGGTTACTATGGGCTGCATTAGGGAACAGAAATAATTCAACGACGACAAGTAAAAATCTGTGCTGGAGCGAAATTTGAGCCTGGGATCTATAATGGAACCCTGGCCATAGTGTTAATTTATACTCTAATGGCTATCTTTGTTGTCGTTTTGTAGTTTTTACACTCAAAATTAATACTTGAAGAGACTAGATGACCCGTGCAAATAATTCGCACTCTGTCCTGATCAGTCAGAGTTGGGTAAGATAGTAATCAAGAAAAGGCAGGTGCAGGTACATTTACATGAACGACAATACTCTTATTGCACGCACTATAAATTAAAGCGGACGTAATTGTTAAATAAATTAGTATAAGTTATAATAGTAAGCGGTACTTACCAGTGATGATAAAGTGGAGGTAATTCAGTTCATTCGCTCAGTACAGAACCCTTGCTTGAACAAAGTGAACAATTCCAACAACTTTTCTGCATCTACGTGTAAAACAGAAACGTCGTCATTAAATACACTTGCATAAAGAATCTAAACAACTGCAAGAGCTGTCATTCCTGTTAGTTAAAGAGATTGTCAATAGATGGCCCCTTCTTTCTTTCTTTATCTTTGGCCATGTTCTCCCACTTGCAGGGTCGGCTTTATTAAATCCGGATTCGGGATGTTAATATTTACAATGTAGCCACACGCCCTTCTCTCAAAGTGGAAAGCGTTACGAAATGTTTGGGAATCGTGTAACTGAGGCAAGACTCTGTGACGGACCGCTAGGGAGATGTGCAAAACCGCCTATAAACCAAATCCAGACTGGCAGGTATCCGGCCCCCTTGGTTAATCCCCCAGGAGGATTGGAACCGCGCCGGTACGCCTACCACTCACGGAAAGAGGTGTATTGGACACCACGTCTAACCGAGCAGGTTACATGGCATCTCCCACACCGCTTTTATATCGGCCTCGCAAACTAAGTTGATACTCCGAGCGTTGGCTGATGGGAGCAACCGTAAATACATGTCCCATTTAGGATCGTTCATCGTGTATCTATTTACATAAAATATTCAAAGTTCTGAAAGATGAGGGTGTGTAAATCAAAACATCAACACTGTAACTTCGTAGGCTTTCCCGGCGTGACAAATCTTCGAAATCTCTTCGGGTTTCCTGCCGGATAATAAAATCAAACTGATTCAATATTTCGACGGTACAGCTGTCCGCCATCTTCAGGAAACTGCTGCTGCTGAGTCCCGCTGAACACTGGTGCAAGATCGAAGTACGGCGTCCTATATAGGCGTCGGTCGCGTGCACGGCGCGTGCGCCGGCCGTCACAGTTACTACCTCCTAGACAGGGCTGGTGGCGCCGCCCCTAGTCGAACAGGGCACCTAACATTAATCAGTCCCAGGTGCTGGAATCCGGGTCCAACATTGCAATTTGGTATTATTTAATAATGGATTCCATGTTCTACTAAGAGGAAACCCCATGTCTCTATTTATTAGATTGTCCGTCACCCTGATTTCAATGGCTTCTCTGTAAACACTGTTCCAGAAACCGGAGGTATTGGTTAATATGCGGGTTTCATAATATATCATCTTGTGTCCTTGCGTTAAACAGTGTTCTGCTACCGCCGATTTATCCGGCTGCAATAGTCTCGTGTGGCGGTAATGTTCCACGCATCTATCATGTACAGTTCGAAGTGTACGGCCAATGTATGCCTTGCCACACTCACACGATATTTTATAAACACCGGGTTTCTTGAGTCCGAGGTCATCTTTGACGGAGCCAAGCAATGCCCTAATCTTGGACGGCGGACGGAAAACAGTCTTTATGTTAAAACTTTTCAAAAGTCTTCCAATTTTAAAAGAAACGCCCCCAGCGTAAGGAATATAGGCTAGAGCCCTATACTCCTCTTCAGGCACTTTTGGAGATGGTCCAAACTGCATAGCACGGCGAATCTGTTGCTCAGAGTAGCCATTTTCCATAAAACAGTCGTCAGATGTTCCAGTTCCGATGGCAAACTGTCTGAATCTGAAATGGCATATGCTCTGCGTACCAGAGTTCTAAGGACGCAATTACGTTGGTATGGTGGATGGCAACTACTGGCATGCAAATATCTGTCCGTATGTGTTGGCTTGCGGTGAACACTATGTCCAAGGGTGCCATCATTTCTTTGTAAACCATTACATCCAAAAATGGAAGTTTACCGTCACTTTCGACCTCCATAGTAAACTTGATGTTTGGGTGCAGGCAGTTAAAATGATCCAAAAAACGATTGAGCTTATCACGTCCATGAGGCCAGATGAAAGAAGTGTCGTCAACGTATCTCCAAAAACACGTTGGTTGCAACGCTGAAGTTCTCAGTGACCTGTCCTCGAAGTCCTCCATAAATAAATTGGCGACTATGGGTGATAAAGGGCTGCCCATAGCCACTCCGTCCTTTTGCTCAAAGTAGTTGCCACCAAAAGAAAAATACGTGGACGTCAGTACATGACGACAGAGCTTAACCACCTCTTCACCCAGTATATCACTAATAAGACTCAAGGACTCTTCCAGTGGTACCCGTGTAAAGAGGGATACCATGTCAAGCTTACGAGTAAATCCGAAGGACCCAGCTTCAAGGATTTCAAACGCCTAATAAAATCCATAGAATTAGAGATGTGGTGTTCACACTTGCCGACATATTGGCCGAGAATAGACGCCAAATGCTTCGCCAGAGGATATGTGGGTGCACCCAAATTAGAAACTATAGGACGTAACGGCACCCCTTCCTTGTGGACTTTTGGAAGACCGTACAACCTTGAAGGAACAGCAGCACCTGATAAATCGGCGGTAGCAGAACATTGTTTAACGCAAGGACACAAGATGATATATGATGAAACCCGCATAGTAACCAGTATTCAACGGGACTCAGCAGTAGCAGATTCCTGAAGATGGCGGACAGCTGTACCGTCGAAATATTGAATCAGTTGGATTTTATTATCCGGCAGGAAACCCGCAGAGATTTCGAAAACATCAACACTATTTCAGTTCAAATGATGTAGTTCGGTTTATTTCTACTCCTTTAACCCCTGATGGCTGATGCCTCTGGCCTTTGGCACATTTAATTTAACACTGTTCTTAGCTCGTGAGCCCCCATAAACAAAAATGTTATTTGTCACTGACTGTTTTAGTGTCTTGACGCTATCAAAACCAAAGTACACTTTGTCTCTCCACAATTGGCATTGTTTCAGGACACAAATTCACACGGTAACTGTCCGCTGAACTAATATCTCAGCATGTACTTCACTTCAGCAAGCTACCTCCAAGTAAACACACGCACTCCTTCTTCTTATTGCAGCTACAAAAAAAATCTTCCACCTCGATAAACTTACACACGTTGAAATCGTTGCACTGACTGATGTGGCCTGCCTCGGATACACATACACACACACTGAATCAAGATAAATACTCCCGTCGTAACGGCGAGTAACAGAGCCTCCGCCCAAGTGCTCGGAACACTGACTCGTCTGCACAAACAAACACAGTGCCAACTCGAGGCACAGACGGAAGCAGCCCCCACGCAGGTAAGCTATCCTCCGACTGCCCCGTACAAAGACCGCGTGCGCCCTTTTATGCGCGCTAATTGGTTTTACCCCTACGTCATCAAATTCCCAACCTGATCAGCCCAAAGCCTAGCCAAAACGCACAGAGTTCAGCCACATACATTTCTAACATTTGTTTTAATATTTCAATAGTTATGTAATACATGAAATAATATTTGCTTATAAACTTACATGAACATACATATACTTGCATAAGTTATTTAAATTTTATACCTGCACATACAATTGGTATTCTATTTAAATGAAAATTTAACATAAAAATTTCATACTATTAGCAGGGATATCATACGAAATAATTATTGAAATAACTCTATATGCAAACATTGCCGTGCTATCTGTGTAATTGTCTTGAATATAAATATGGTAGCGACTGGTATGTTATTTTTCTCATAATTAATATGCGTTTTCTGCATCAGATCAACACCTCTCGTAAAATATATTCATATTAGCAGATGCATATAGACAGAATGAATAATGTGAGCCCACGCTCGTCTTTGTATCACAGTTGTATAAACATTAACATGCGAAATCGTTACATATTTATTCAATGTTTGATGTATGCCTGAGTTCCAGTTCTAATTGCCAATTTATCATTCATTAAATTATTTATTAAGCATCATGTTATCATCAGTGAGGCCCATAGAGGTTCCTCAGTACGTAGTATAGCTACAAATTCAAGTAATGTTTGAATATTTCATACTGCGCTCTACGCTGCACCTCGCCCGGTAGCTCCCATTGTCCAGCCCTCCACCTGGTAGGACTTAGCCTGGACTTCCCTAATCCGGGAGAAACCACTACCTACTGGCCTCTCCTCTGCCTCAAGCCCACAGCGCTCGCCAACATGAGAAAATTCTGTCCATGGCCTAACTATAAATGTTGCTTCCGCAATAAATGTTATCTTACTTAATACATATACATATACATATACATATAATAACATTTTGTGCCTTGGCATGGACAATGTCTGCAGTGTATTTAATGCTATTTAGGTCTTATATTTTATGACCAAGTGGACGATAATCTCACAGACTCACCTAGAAATTACATTGCTGATCTCTTGTGCAAAATTCGTATTGTAAATTGATATTTTTTCCTTCTACATTATTTTTGACGTGTGTTCTATCCGACAGTATTGACTATGACGTGGTCAGAGCGTAAATGGGTACCTACGTTTCCGTACAGTACAATATCGATTTAATACATTTTCCATTAGTTTTATACGGGGCTTTTAGATTCAGCACTTTCTGTTTTATCAACTGTTTTATAACTGATTTTTAACTCGTATTATCAATTGTGGAAATGAAATCATAGGTATCGTATCGTTTTTGCTTTTGAAGGCCATTATCTATCTGAGTTTAATCCCAGGATATAACTAACGTCATGTAGACGTCTTAAGCCCGAAGAAATCATTACAACTTATGATTTATTGCCTGGCTAAAAGTTTTCAAGATCGCAGAGTAAGGGTATTTCCATGAATTTTGGTTAGGCAGCTCCATTGTCCATCGTAGAATCAAGCGATTGTCATTTTGATGCTGATACAGTAGTAATCGTGAATACTGTTCCTTGGGAGGGTTATTATTTCCTATTCAAAGACAAGTCACTAACTGCTTCATAACATTTCATAACTACAATCAAACGTTCAAACGTTTGTTAAGCTTAAGGGACTTAACTACGGGGTCATCAGTCCCTAAACTTAGAAACTACTTATGAACTACCTACAACTAAGGACGACACAAATATCCATGCCCGAGGGGGGATTCGAACCCCCGACCGTAGTGGCAGTGCAGTCCGTGACTGAAGCGCCTCAGTCCCCTCGGCCACCGCGGCCGGCCAATCAATACTAATTAAGCTGTTTTCTGGTAGGAGAAAAATTGATATATATATATATATATATATATATATATATATATATATATATATATATATATATACGACGTCTTACGACGTCAGCCACGAGCGCCCTCTGCTGCAACTCCGCTCGTGGCCACGACTGCTGCATCGTTCACTTGGGACTGAGATAGGAACCAGTTAACACTTGGGAATCAGATAGGCAACAGTGAAGACTTGGCTATAGGATAGGCACTAGGCAGGCCTCTGGCTCAACTATGTATCAGTATTCTGCAGTACTGAGCTATGTAAAAGTTAAGTATTACTAAGTCTCTAAGAAATATATATCTCGTTCTAATTTACTCTAGTGTTTCTAGTTTCTGCTGTCCCACTGGCTGGTCACCTCCGTACCTGCACAAGCGTGCATCCTTTATTCCTGTGTCGGTCTTTCTACTCGGCCACCGACACCTACGACGGAAACGAGACACAAAAGCGGCGACGAGGCTGGAACACAAAAGTGGCGACGAGGAGTGATAGACGAACCTTGGTCCAGCCCGCTTGCAGCAGCCAGACAGCAGCAGTTGGAGCATACAGAAATTGCTCCCGCCCACCCACCCTTATAAGATTTTTGGGGGACAATACTGTTACGTGTTTTGTGGACTTTTTTGTTGCAGTACGTCCTCATTTACATTGCATTTGTGTTTTGTTATAAATTACTTGAATGCGCGGCGCCTAATCGATCAGCATGGCCACTACCCGAACACGAACTTAATGGAAATTATTCAGTTACAGACGGCGCAAATCACGCAACTGCTCCAAGCGGTGTCGCAGTTAACGGCACAGGCAGCTAACCAACAACAACAGCAGTCGCTTCAGCACCCCACACCTGCCGCAGCACCGCTACCTACGTTCCGCCAGTACAACGAACGTGAGGAAGAATGGAGCGAGTACTTCGCGCAGTTTCAAGAACTCGTCGCGGCTCATCAAATTACAGGTCAGACCGTTAAACATTTGTTCCTCTCTGTGGTGGGAACCAAAACCTTCGTATTACTGCAGAAACGTATCCGCCATGCATCTCCACGTGATCTAGAATTCGATCAAATTGTAGATGCACTGAATGCTCATTATGAGAGAAAAGTTCTCGTAGCAGCAGCGCGGTACTGTACAGGATGACCAGCCAGTCTAAAATAGGTTTCGTAAGATGTATTAGTGTGTAAGGTTTTCCAGAATGTCTGTCTAGTTCACACTTATATTTTTAGAGTATCTTAAGTATCCTTGACAATTTTGCGTATACTGTCATTAAGTGAGGAAGAGTTAACGTTTGCTACCATTAACTATTTATCCCTTCTTATTGGCCATTGTATCACGTTTTGTTACCAAATCCATAGTATGCATACTTCTGTATGGAGTTTATGCTCTTTGTTCCATTGTCAACCAACCATTGTTTACCATTTACAAAAAAAAATTCAAATTTTTGTACAGCTTATGGGGCTTAACTACGAGGTCATCAGTCCCTAAACTTACAAACTACTTATGAACTACTTACGAACTAGGACGGCACAAATATCCATGCCCGAGGGGGGATTCGAACCCCCGACCGTCGTGGCCGTGCAGACCGTGACTGAAGCGCCTCAGTCCCCTCGGCCACCGCGGCCGGCTACCATTTACATTTCCAATTGTTACAGTGATTCGGTTGTTAGTGCCTTTCTTTTGCTACCCTCATTTCTTTGAGACCTTGTAGAGCCTGTCAATTCAAATTTGAAATTAGTGATTATAAGGATTAAAAATTAATTGCGCGCTTTTTAATTCTTAAAATCAACCGACCCGACTTGTTCCCTCCAGTCTTTCTTCATAAAATTGTAAGCCACATCCTGTTTTCTGGCTTTAACTAGTGTCAATTCAACCGAAACTTACACTGTATCGACAATTTCGTCATTCTAGAGCTGCTATGTTACGATATTTATGCAGATGACAGATTCTCAAAACGAATGGCCAACGTTTTGGAACCTTGTGCCTGCTAAAATTCAACACATAGAAGCCTCGAGACGTAATGAAATTTTAAAATGTGCACTGTTAATTGCCTGATATTTGACCATTACGTGTCAAAGCGATGTTAACCTCCTTTCCACTGAACTGAATGAAATCCATTTCCAAATCTCTGATACGAGATTTATTTTATCCGCTGTTTGTAGCCGATGTTATTGTGCTGCCGTTTTATTTTAAGTGCACCTGTGCGAATTGCCGCCAGAAATCATTTCCTTGCATTGTCAAGACGCGTGCTAATACACCGTCACCTGACGTTAGATCACCTGCCTCCTTCAAGGCTGTTGCAGTCAGCTGCTGCCCCTCCCACTCCCCTCCTCACGCCACCTGCCTAAATATCACGTGTCCCCCGCGTCTTTCCCCTCACGCCGTGCTTGTAGCCCAGACTTGCCCTCCCCCCCTACCTCAGGCAGCCATTGTACTTTTCTGATTATCACTTCTACTACCGCGCTAAGCAGCACGTGCGCGTCTGACAGTTGTATTTGTTTACAAACAGTTCCCGTGTCGCGCAAGCTGCATTTATGCGCGAAGTTTCTCAACACTGGTGATTCATGAAATAATACTAATTGAGGCTCACAAGTGATACGCCTTATGAAATTCTATAAGAATCAGTTAATTTTGTAATAAGCACTATTAACTCTTCTTCTGCCTAATGATTTTAGACGTTTATTAAAACAGCAATGTTGAAGAAAAACGTTAATTTTTATCCAATAAATTATTATAACTATTTTTAAGAATATCCTTTTTCCTGCACTTGACAGCGTTTCAAGTAATTTAGTTCTTGCGGTGTTTTATACAAAGTTAAGACACCCATATTGAGTTTGGTCTTAGCAACATTTGAGGTCGAGTGTGTAATAATCACTTTCGATGAGGCCATAGTGAGGCCACAGTACGACTTTTACCTAGTGGTAATGTTACTGTGTAGTGTTCCTATACGGCATGTTTGGAAGGACTGTTGCCTCTTTAAGTAACTTAATATATTTCAAAGTGAATAATTATTAGTTACCAATTTATATTTTTAGACCTTGTGTATTATGCTGAGAACTAAGATAGATAAAACCTGTTTTATTTCCATATTTTACTTTCTTACTTCTATCCCTTTGTTGAAAACACTTTTAATCCCACACATTTCAGTTGCATTAGTATATTTTGTCACTTCCACAAAATTTTATGTAATAAGTGATGTTACTGGTTTTAGAAAAGGTTGTTACTTAAACATAGTTGATCAGTTAATTAAGTTAAATCCAATATTACCTCTTTTTATGGCTTTACAATGAATTTTAATTCTTTTCTGCTATTAGAATTAACAATCTACTTTATATTTATACTGAATTATCAAGTCCTTGTTAATCTTTGGAAAGCATAGCCATTGTCCGAGTATAAGCATTTTAAAATGGTGTGTGTTTGTCAGTTTCCATTGGATTGATTCCATTGAGTCCCTTATTTTACTCTATTTTACCCCGTGATTCAGTGAAGGAAAACTTATTTCAATTTTGCGCAGTATTCTGATTCATTATGGATGTTACCCAGATGCATTAATCCTCTTATAATTATATAATTCCTTGTGTGATTTTTTCACATTTGTTAAACTGTGTAATAACGAGATTAATATTTACCAAACAACATAAACATCCAAACATTTCTAGGAGCATCTGTAACCATTGCAAGACTTGTGCTGATAAGTTCGGCCAGTGTCAACACTTTGATTTCACCAAATTTAGTAATGACACGTAACATGTGAAACACGCTTTAATTTTAAATGTCACATTCCATTCAATGTTAAATGGTTCAAATTTTCACCTCATTGAAGTCAGTGTTCTACAAAATTCTGAAGAGTTATGACATTTCCTAATTTTGTTGCTTACCTGAAAACCAAATGCGACTATATGTAACTCCCCTTACAATCAGACTAAATGTGTTGTAATTGTAACACAATCCTCCCTTAGTTACTAGGTCCCCTTTCGGGCAACCCGTTCTTCCCAGGAGTGTCTGGCTTCCATGTAAACTTTGTGAGTCACCACTTCTAGGGAAGGGGGAGGGAATGTACAGGATGACCAGCCAGTCTAAAATAGGTTAGGGAAATAATTTAAAAAAATTTATTTCAAAACTCCGCCTAAGTTTTACAAGTGTTCTTCCACTAAGACATACGCCTTGACAACGTGACCAAGCCTGTCCACCTTGCAGGACAGAGCCGGCCAGAACCAGTATTGAATACTGATTCTAAAATCACGCCACCCTTCTGGCGTCCGTGCTGAAACTACTGACGTTTCCATACTACCGTGGAACCAATAGCAGACATCCACGTTTGATCACGTGTGCTACTGCTGGAGGTCTCCGAGGTGTGAGAATCAGTTCCTTCGCTCTCTTCAGTTTGAGTTCTCGTACAGAACAGACGCACTCCAGAGGCTCAGCCTCTGTGCGGGGCGAACGGCCGCATGCCGTCCGCTCCCGCCTAGCGGCTGTTCGGTATCAGCCACCAACTGTGTGAACCGTAACCATAACCATTACCGTAACCTTTTCCGTTTTCTAATCCGTTTAGACTGGCATTCATTCGTTACATCCGTCCCCAGGGCGAGTCCCGCCATGTATCCCGTATTTCAGAATATACCAAATATGAACTTGAATTCTATCTTTTATTTACCGTTCAGCCACCCTTTCCTAGGGCGCCCACAAGCCTTCACCGCTCCGCCTTCCATCCTGACAACGCCTCCAACCCATCTTATTTATGCAGCACTGGGATGGGTTGTATAATTTTCCTATCATCCGTAGGATAAAGATCAAGTGCTGTACAGTACCGATTTTTCAGACTGAAAAAATTATCGGAGCAATCACACCAGGAATGGATCACTGAATTGAAGGGCTTAACCCGCAAATGTAAATTTACTTGCTCTTGAGGACTTTCTTATAGTGACGTTATGTTGAGGGATGCGATTATGCAGAACATTCAGGACCCCAGAATTAGGGCAGCAATTCTAAAACAGTCTGACCCCTCATTAGACAGTGTACTGCAGCTTATTGAAGCGCGTGATACTTTTAACTTAGCAGATGTAGAGATGCAAAGCCACAGTGTTAATGTAGTGCGCCGCAATGGACGCTTTCCTAGCCGCAGTTTTCAGTGTAGCCCTAGTGATTCTTATAATTCTACCTGCCGTGCTGAACAGACAGTGAACAGTAGCCAGTGTAAAAGTGCGACACAAAGGTCGCTCCATCGTGTTAGACAACATAATGTGAATAACGGGCGCCAACGCTCTTTTGAGAAAAATGTTCGTAAATCTTGCCCCCAGTGTGTAACTCGCCACAAGCGTGCGCAATGCCCTAGTCGCAACGCAACCTGTCATCAATGTGGCAAATCGGGACATGTACAGTCCGTGTGTATGCAGAATGTAAACTCAAAGATCGGTACCGTTAGAAACAGCGCTTTGCAGAGTGCGCGAACAGTTCTTTGCTGTCAATGTCATAGACGCTGTGGAATTGAACAGTGCTGTACTTGATTCTGATATGCAGCAAAATTTTCCTGCACCTATTGCAAAACTATGTAGTGAGTCACGCCGCAAGCGCCGACGAGCTCGTAAATCTGTGCAACGGATATGGGTTCGGGACAATCAAAATGACTATGTACAGTGCAATCCTGTAGTGAACCTAGTGCCTTCTACAACTTCTCATTGTAATAGTGCCCAGTACTGTGTAGCTAGTGACAGTAGACTTGATGTAGCTCCTCAAAGTAATTTTAGTGCAGTAGCCTCGCATTGCGCGGACGCCGATCCGGCGGTAGTGCCATCTAGGGACAGTATTATTAATCTATGTGCCGATTCTGCGCCGCTTCCTACCGCACGCAGCCCGCGCATGCGCAAGCGCAGCAAACAAGCTGTACCAGACGTTGCCCACATTCGCGCACCTGTAGAGCACCAACAGCACAAACATTTTGTGACTCTTTCCATAGAAAACACGACTGTGCAGTTTCAGCTTGATACTGGTTCCGCTGTCACATTAATTAATAAAGACAATTATGAACTTCTGGGCTCGCCAAAATTATCGCCGTCTAAACAAGTGCTCACAGCGTACACAGGTCAGAATATTCCTGTGCTAGGAAAGTGTAGCCTGCCACCTCTTTTTAAGGTGTAACAAAAACAGCTTCTTTTGTAGTTTTTCAGGCCAAATATACACAGAACATTTTTGGACTAGACGCATTCGACTTAATTGGCTTATCAATTCAAAGAGATGTTCTTCAAATTTCGTCAGTAGTGCCTCAGGATAAAATCAATGCATTGTGTGACAACTATAGTGATTTGTTTTCCCCGGAACTAGGTTGTGCAAAAGACTTCGTGGCACATGTAACTTTAAAAGAATCTGCTGTACCAAAATTTCGTAAAGCTAGACCAGTGCCTATCGCAATTCGTGATATAGTTGCTGACGAACTTAAACGTTGGCAAGATAGTGGGGTGATTTCTCCTGTTTCTGCGAGTCAGTGGGCCTCGCCTGTAGTAATTATACCCAAGCCGTCCGGAAAACTTCGTCTCTGTGCGGACTTCAAATCAACAGTAAACAGTCAAACAATTGTAGACACTTACCCCCTGCCCAGACCTGACGAACTAATGGACAAGTTACAACAGTCTCGCTTCTTTTCTAAGATTGATTTAGCAGAGGCATACTTACAGATTCCGCTTGATGACGAGTCAAAAAAGTTTTTCGTCATTAATACTCACATGGGCCTTTTTCAATTTCAACACCTACCCTTTGGCAGTTCTTCCGCCCCCGCTATTTTTCAGCGTTTTTTGGAACAGCTGACAGTTTCTGTACGGTGTTGCTCGAACGATTTAGATGATATTTTGGTCTCAGGGCGCACAGTTGAAGAACATTTATCAAACCTGGAGTGCCTTTTCAAAGTGTTGACTGCAGCAGGTCTACGTTGCAACAAAGCAAAGTGTTCGTTTTTCAGACTGAAATAGAGTACCTACGCCATGTGATTAATGCCCAATGAATCCATCACTTACAATCACATCTTGAAGCGATCAAAGACTTGCCTCCTCCTAAGAATGTGCAGGAATTGCAAGCAGTAATGGGAAATCTTAACTGTTACTTCAGATTTATTCCCAATGCCTCTCAGATTACAGCTCCACTGCATCGCTTACGTAGGAAGAATGTTCCTTTTGTATGGTCCAAAGATGGCCAGGTTGCCTTTGACAAATTAAAGTCTGCACTACTCAATGATGCATGTTTGATTCCTTTTGACCCACAGAAGCCTGTAGTGCTAGCAGTGGATGCCTCGTCGTACGGTCTAGGTGCAGTTTTGTCACATCGCATTGGATCTCAAGATCGACCTATAGCCTTTGCGTCCAAGCTACTGACGCCAACGCAACAGGATTACAGCCAGATAGAAAAGGAGGCCTTAGCAATCATTTACGGTGTCACAAAGTTACATCATTATCTCTATGGTAGAAAATTCTATTTGTTGACAGACCACAAGCCTCTCACGTCGTTGTTCTCACCCACAAAGCCAATTCCGCCACGTACGGCACAAAAGCTTCAGAGATGGCCCTTGATATTGTCTAATTATCAGTATGAGATTTTGTACCGACCTACCACTCAACATGCCAACGCGGATACACAATCCCGACTTCCGGTTGGCCAGGATGTGTCGTTTGATTCTTCAGAAATGGCATGTTGTCAGATAGACTCCGAAGATGCTTCCGCTGTCGCAGATTTCCCTTTGAACTCTCGTCGGGTTGCACAGAAAACAGCTGCGGATGCCGACCTAAGTGTGGTAGCACGTTTTGTTCGCTCTGGGTGGCCTGCCAGACCAAAGACATTCAACGGCCTCTGGTTCGACGTTATTTTGCATAACGTCATGCATTATCTTTAAGTCAGGGTGTACTGTTGTTGCATACCGACAACGACCAAGCAAGAGTGATTGTTCCTCGTTCCCTGCAACGAGAAGTGTTACGCCTCCTGCATCAAGGACATTGGGGTATTGTTAGGACAAAGCAACTGGCCAGACGTCATTGTACCTGGGTTGGTATGGCCGCTCAGATAGAGAGCATGACGTCACAGTGTACGGTTTGTGTGGAGCATCAGGCGGCTCCTCTGCGAAGTTTCTCAGACTGGCCACGCCCCAAGGGACCATGGCAACGTTTACACATTGACTTTGCCGGACCTTTCTGGAATACGCGCTGGTTAATTGTTGTAGACACTTTCAGCAAGTTCCCTTTTGTCATTGCCATGAACTCAACGACAGCGTCTAGTACAATCAGTGCCTTAACATCAGTGTTTTGCATCGAAGGTTTGCCTGAAACTATCGTCAGTGACAATGGACCTCAGTTTGTTAGTGCGGAATTTCAATAGTTTTGTCGTGTGAATGGCATTCAGCATATCACCACCGCACCTTTTCACCCTCAGTCCAATGGTGAAGCAGAACGATTCGTTCGAACATTTAAGTCTCACATGGAAAAGATGAAAGTTCAGCACTCCAGGCAGCTCTTCAAATTTTCCTGTCTACGTATCGGTGCATGCCACGTGACGGCCCGTCTCCTGCCGAGCTGCTACACGGCCGCCGTCACCGCACTCTACTTCACCTGGTGCAGGCTCCCACGCATCCAGTCGGTTCGTAGGGCACTACGCGTTTTCAGGTTTCTACGCAGGTGCTGTAGAAGGTGTTTGCTGGGATAAAACCTTGGTTACCGGGCGCCATTCAGCGCGTGCTCGGTCGCAATATGTATGTTACCCAGTTCACTGCCAGGAAGCACAGCCACATAGGTCGCCGCCGGGTCCAGCTTCCCCGGACTACGAGATCATCCCGATGGATGCCGACGCGCCTCCTACACAGTCGGCCCCTCCGCCTCCGTCGCTGCCGTGGCTGACAGCGTCACTGAGAGGGACTCCGGGACCGTGCATGCCCCCGCAACCTGGGCCACGCACCTCAGAAGAAGATGACCTGCTCCCTCTGGGCGGAGGTGTACGCCCTTCCTCTGGTTTTGGTGGGTTTCCCGGGGGATTGCAAGGTGGATGCCGGGGCGCGGACGGCGTCTCGATCCCAGCCTCAGCTACGAAGCCTGTCCCACCAGTAACGCCCCCGCCCAGGCCCTCCTCCCAGTGCCGTCGCCGTGGCCCTCAGCCCTACGCCACGACGGCGAGGCGGTTTGGGGGGGAGGGGTGTCGTGTCACACAAGTCTAAAGTGCGCGCCACCTACTTACGCCGCGCGCCGCCATGCACGCACAGCGTGGCGTTCTTACGACTTCAGCCACAAGCGCCTCTGCTGCAACTCCGCTCGTGGCCACGACTGCTGCATCGTTCACTTGGGACTGAGATAGGAACCAGTTAACACTTGGGAATCAGATAGGCATCAGTGAAGACTTGGCTATAGGATAGCACTAGGCAGGCCTCTAGCTCAACTGTGTATCAGTATTCCGCAGTACTGAGCTATGTAAAAGTTAAGTTTTACTAAGTCTCTAAGAAATATATATCTCGTTCTAATTTACTCTAGTGTTTCTAGTTTCTGCTGTCCCACTGGCTGGTCACCTCCTACCTGCACAAGCGTGCATCCTTCATTCCTGTGTCGGTCTTTCTACTCGCCCACCGACACCTACGACGGAAAAGAGACACAAAAGCGGCGACGAGGCTGGGACACAAAATATATACCCGGCATTTTCCTGGTCTTTATTTATTCTACACCCTTGTTGTCGACATTCCCTTTCCTCCTCTCTCTGAATCCATCTCCTTCTCTCCCATCTCTCTATGCGTTTCCACTTTTCCTTCTCTCGGTAAAGTTTTCTGCAAGTTACCCTCTGTTATGCAGCATACAAACATTTATATACCCAGTGATCTTTCGCTTCGTTTAAAGGTCATGTGTGCAAAAATTCATAAAGAATCGAGCAAAACTATGCATTTTGTAAAATTCCGTAAGTACCCTCCACCATACACAGAACGAAAGTTTATACAAACAGTGACATGTCTCTTGTTTTTAAGGTAGAGTGGGCAAAATTTCATCAGTATCGGAAAAAAACATAGATTTCTATGCAATAGAAACGCAGGGTCACATTGAAACACGCACTTTGTTGTTCTCAAATATTCCAGTTTTATGTAATACAACCCTTGTTCTGAGAATAAAGAAAACAACAAAAAAAGGATCTGTGAATTCGGTCGAGCCGTTCTCACGTTATGGTGGGACGAAGGTATTTAGGGATCCATTTCTATGTTGGAAAGTACCCTCCCCCATGCACCGCATGAAACATAAGATAGACGGTGACCTCCCTCATGTATTGAAGGTCAAGCGTGCAAAATTTCGTAGAGATCGGAATGAAACTGCCGAATTCGTGAGTCTGAAGGGCCGCGGTAGAGTAACCTAGCGGTCTGAAGCGTGCTCTCTTGAACTCGCTCTTACTTTGTTCCAACATGTACCTCTATGGACAGGTGTCGACCTTGTCTCGAGTCCCATTTAGCACCATGTAATATCTTCAGGTAATGAAAGCCTTTTTTGATGCTATCTTAACTTCATGCCTTCTCATTCAACCCCATGCCCACTACTCCGATCAACCATCCTTACACAGCAGTGCGCTATTCAAATAATTTGTACCTATGTGGCCGCCAGTCCTCCACGCCGAGACATGCAGAGTGATACAATTGTGACCTGGAATATTTATTGCTACCGACCTACGCCAGCCACTGGTCTACTAATCGCTGACTATCTTGGATTATATAGACGCTTTTCGGACATCTAACTCACGTCTGCCCAAGAACTTGCATTTGTCGGGAATGGATAGCACCAAGTGTGTTCAGGCAGTAGCCCGAATTCATTGTTACGGAGGACGTACATTTCTTTTGTGTCTTCGAGAATAACCCTTGTAGTTTTCAGTTACGTTTGAGACTACACTGGTGTTCGTGGAGACTCTGTAACAGTATGTTGATAATCAGTGTTGTGCAAGTGCGTTGTGTGTATTACTCACAGCTTCACCCATTGTCTGGTTCAAGGACTATATGATTAAAAGAACTCATTACGCTAAACTAGACAGAGATTGTTCTGCAGAAACAGAAGTTTGGACTGATGTGTTGCAATATGTAGCCTCCGATCGACCATAAGTGACAGCAGAAAGACTTTCACAAAAATACCACTTCACATCTGTCTTTAAAAGGGCATAAACTTAGAGAATGGCTATAAGAAAGAGAAAGAACGTTTGATCTCTAACTTTAACATTAGTGTTGAACATCACAAGCATCCCCCTATTCCATATTTTTAATGATTCGTTGTCTTTTAAGAAAGCGTGCAGCAGTGTGCATGTTTGCGAAGCCATTTCTCCCTTCAAAATGGAGATGGATGAGGGGAGGATGGGACTGGTTATCTTTGGCTGCATTAAGGAACAGAAATAATTCTACGACTACAAGTAAATACCTTTGATGGGGTGTAATTCGAACCCGGAATTTCTTACGGAACCATGGTCATATTAATAGTTTCTACTCCGCTAGTTTGAGTTTTCGTACTGTTCAAGGTATAACATTACGTGTATCTTAATTGTCGTTTTTTGGTTTTCGCAAAGTTAATACATCAAGAGACTAGTTAATGCGTGCAAATAATTCGCATGCTGTTATGATCAATCACAGATAGCTAAGATAGTAATGGAGAAAAGGCAGGTGCAAGTACATGTGTAGAAAAGAAAATAATAATATTGCACATACTGTAAAGTAGAGGTGAAATAAATCATCATCATCATTAGAGACTAATTATGCCTTTCAGCGTTCAGTATGGAGCATAGTACCTCTAATAAAGTTCCTCCATGGTCCCCTATTCAATGCTAACATTGATGCCTCGTCTGATGTTATGCCTTTTACTTCAAAATCATTCTTCAACGAAAGTAAGTACTTTCTTCTTGGTGTACCTCGACTCTTCTTACCCACCTCTTCCGAGTTCAGAAGTCTCTTAGGTAACCTTACTTCTCCCATGCATGTAACACGACCCCTACATCTCAGAATGTTCGCTCTAACTGCTTCATCTATGGTGTTCATTCCAAGTTTTTCTTTGATTTCCTCATTATGGACACCCACCTGCCATTGTTCCCATCTATTAGTACCTGCAATCATTCTTGCTACTTTCATCTCTGTAACCTCTACCTTATGAATAAGATAACTGTATTCACCCAACTTTCACTCTCATACAACAAAGTTGGTCGAAAAAAAGATCGGTGCAGTGCTAGCTTAGTCTTGGTACTTACTTCCGTCTTGCAGAAGAGAGTAGATCTTAGCTGTGCACTCACTGCATTAGCTTTCCTCCACCTCGATTCCAGTTCGTTCACTATGTTGCCGTCCTGTGAGAAAATATATCCCAGGTACTTGAAACTGTCTACCTGTTCTAACGTTGTTTTTCCAATTTGGCACTCAATCAGTTTAAATCTCTGTCCCACTAACATAACTTTCCTTTTGGAGATGCTGATCTTCATATCATAAACCTTGCACCTCTGATCGAGCTCTGAAATATTAGTTTGCAATTTCAATTGAATCGGCCATTACAACTAAGTCATCCGCATACGCGAGACTGCTTATTTGGTTTTCACCTATTTTAATCCCGCCCTCCCAGTCTAATGTTTACCGCATATGATCCATGAATAGTATGAACAAGAATTGTGATAGGTTACAGCCTTGTCTTACCCCTGAAACTACCCTGCTCCATGAGCTCAATTTGCTATCTACTCTAACTGCTGCCTGACCGTTTACGTAAAGCCCTTTAATTGCCTGCAGAAGTTTGCCTCCTATACCATAATCTTGTAGAACTGAAAGTAGCCTCCTCCTACGAACACGGTCATAAGCCTTTTCTAGATCTATGAAACATAGGTACAATTCCCTCTTCCACTCATAGCACTTTTCCATTACACGCTGTAAGCTAAAGATGGTCATGACTGCCTCTACAAGGCCTTCAAAAGATTCCCTCCATCTGTTCGAGGCATCCACAGAAGTGACTAGCACCTTTCCTGACCTGTCCAAAACACTTGTTAATTCCTTCTTTCCTCCCTTTCAAAGATTGGTGATTACGCTCCAAAATGGTTTTCCCGCAGCTTGACCCAGAGTTTCTAGCTTATTTCCAAAGTCTTCCCATGATTTATGCTTGAGTCTGAAATTATCCGTTTCGTTTTGTTTCTTTCTTCAACATAATTTTCTCTGTCTGCCTGCTTCCTAGTATGGAGCCATTTTAGAAATGCCTTCTTTTTCTTATTACAGCCTGCCTTGACTGTCATTCCACCAAGCTGTCTGCTTCTTCTTGCCTTTACACGCTACTGTTGCAAGACATTCTCTAGCTGCTTGCAGTGGTGTGTCCCTGTACCTTGACCATTCCTCTACCAGTCACTGTAAATCATTACATTCAACCAACTGGTAACTTTCCCATATCATTTTTATGTTATTGTGCCTAATTTCCTTGTCTTGAAGCTTCTCCACTCTTATCCTTTTACACATGGACCTGACTTGCTCCTCCTTTTGGGCTCGCAAAACCAATTTCATTGCAGATTAAATAATGATCGCTATCATCAAAGAACCCCCTGAAAACACGTGTGTCCTTGACTGTCTTTCTGTATTCCTGGTCTGTTATTATATAGTTAATGACAGACCTGGTTCCCCTTCCTTCCCAAGTATAGCAGTGAATGTCCTTATGCTTAAAGAGGGAGTTCGTGATAACTTAGCCCATACTGGAACAGAAATCCAAGAGCTGTTTTCCGTTCCTGTAGGCCTCCATATCCTCTCCAAACTTACCCATAACATTCTGTTCGATTTCCTATCCTGGCGTTGAAATAGGCATGAGTAAAAACTTTCCTGATGTAAAACCCTACACCCCACTGTGCTCTTCCTACTTTGACTCCTGACAGGTAGACCGTGCATTCTCCGATTTCGACCTCTTTCTCTCTCCTTACTCTATCGTCACTAACCGATGAAACATCTAACCCCATCGTACGTGAAGCCTCCGCCAACTCTACCTTCTTCCCAGAGTAATCCCCATTGATTAATCCCCATCTCATTTCAGATCTTTGCCAAGTCGTTTACGAGGAGTTCCTGGTCTGTCAATTAGAGGTGGGACTCCATAACCTCGAAAGGTCCGAGGCGTTTTGCTCTGATAGTTGCCAGCATGATATTGAAGTACCTGGGAACCAAGTAGCTAGCCTTACTTGCCCAGGGCCCCACTGGGTTTTACCCCTAACGGTCGAGGTACTAACCGGCGGATTTGGTAGTCTTTGCGGTCTGAGCACAGAGGTAGCCACGACTCAGAATATGTCAGAGATGCCCAACCTTATTCCAAAGTAACTGGTATCCCAACTGTCAGTACCACTTACTTGGCCACTCATACGTTTCCCGTGGTTCATGAACTAGGACATTACTACAGGGACCCACACCATGAAATAAAAGATTAAATAAATTATTATACGTTATTATAGTAAGAGGTACTTACCAGTGATGATGAAAGTTGAGGTAATTCAGTTTATTCGCGCAGTACAAAACGCTTGCTTGAACAAAGTGAACAATTCCAACAGCTGTTCTGCATCGACGTGTGAAACAGAAATATCATGATAAACAACGCTTGCGTAAAGAATCGAGAAACTGCAATAGCTGTCGTCCATGCTAGTAAAACAGACTGTCAATAGATGGCACCTTCTTTCTTTCTTTCTCTACGGCCATGTTCTTCAACATGCAAGGTCGGCTTTATTAAATCCGGATTGTGCGTGCTAATGCCTACAGGGTGGCCGGATGCCCTTCCTGTAACCACACCATGCCCCCAGGAGGAATTGTGTTCCCTAACTATCTGTGTATAGTGTTATATGCGTGAAAGTGGAAAGTTTTACGAAATGTTTGCGAATCGTGTAACTGAGACGGTTCTTGGGAACCAGACCGGTATTCACCTAGAGGGATGCGAAAAACCGCCAAAAACCACATTCCGGGTGGCCGACACTCCGATCCGCTTTCTTAATCGGCCTGGCAGATTCGAGTCGGGTGCGGTAGGCCTCCCCGTCGCGGAAAGCGATGCGTTAGACCACGCGGATAACCGTGCGGGTTAGATGACAGCTTCTACATTGTTTTTATATCGGGCGCGCCAATTAATTTGATAGTCGTGGCGGTGGCTGATGGGAGCAACCGTAAACACATGTCACATTTACCATTCTTCGCAGGGTATCATCTTAGATTGCATGAACAGTACAATTTTTTTCAAAATAATTTAACCTAGCTGTGTATTTTTCATCATTAGTGGAGAACGGACCATGAAAATGATACATCAGTCATTAATTTCCGATAAGTAACACGGGAGATACGGCGTACCCACAAATAAAACACCGATGGAAAATATACATATGATTTCTTAAAAATGTCAAGTTTAACCCAATATTGTCAATTTTACACTGAAACAGGGATTCTGCAATGCAGTTGATACTCCAGTAGTAGTACTAATTTTGAGATGTATGACCTTTTGTATCACACAAAATGTACAGTAATGTAACTTTCTCAACTAAATCCTTTCACCGTAAATACGTGGTGTAGCAATTTCTATAGTGTCTGCCTTATATGCAAATCTGCTTACCACAGTGCTTCTTAATCTCCATGAGACTTTTCTGTTCTTTGTCTCTGAGACAGTAGTAATCATCAATACATTTACTTGGGAGTGTTCTAATTTCGTATTCAAAGATATATGACTAATTGCTGTATAACTTTTCATAACCACAATCAACACTAATCAAGCTGATATATGATAGGAGAATAATTGCTTTTGCATGTTATAAACTATTTGTTTGTAGTAAAAGCAGTAATAATATATATAACGACAGAATAATTTTAAACTTCCACGAATGTTATTTTTAATTTAAATACCTCTTTTGCGAATGAACATTATTAAATGTGATAAATGCTACGATGACGCAGCTCGATGCGTTCTTATTAGTCATCATTTGGCACTTGCAATGCCTCTCGACTTACATTTCTGCTTATCCATACAAAACACGTCTCTATTAACGTCTATTTAAGTATGTCAGTAAATGCTCAAATTAAGAAGTAATCTGCGTATAATTACTTCTGCAAATGCATAATTAGAACTGCCAAATTTAGTCCTCAGAAAAAAGTTAAAATTTATTTATTGCTAAAACTAATAATGTATTACAACGAGAATAGTAAATAAGGCTCATAATATTTCTTGGGCCAAGAAAAATAATAACAAAACTGAAAATTGATAGAAAAATGTAATGCTTGAGCAGTCCTTTTCTAGAAGTCGTAATTTATATTAGAATTCCCAAGTGCTCCATAGCGCGTAAGTTTATTTTACAAACTGCCAGACGTGTGCCTGTGACTGCTGCTACAGGGGTGGTGCAGGGGAGGGCAGCGCAGTTGAGGAGGTCTCGCTCATCCACATCACCTCCTCGGCTGCTCTGTTCCCCTGGTTACGCCGCGCGCGTCTGTGCTGCCACCTTAGAGAAAGCAAACTAGAAAATATAACAAAGCGGAAGCCGTGTCATTGGAATACATCTTGTACGACAATACTTGCATTTGCTATAGAAAGTGCTACATCCTTTATTTACATTAACGGAATTTAGGACTGAATGGCCATTGTTTTAATGCGTGTTGCTGAATGCGATATTCAGTTTTTCAACTGTAACGATATCTTTAAAAAAAGTTCATTTCTAACAAACCGTCTCACCTGTCAAGTCGGGAGGCAGAACCCGTATCGAGCAGACTACCAAGCAGATTACCGTGCTGCGTAGGACGCGGGTGAGCAGGCGCGAAGCCTCCAACCCGGAATGCTGTGGTGTTCGGATACTTATAGTGAACATCGACCGACAGGAAATAGTCGATTTTATTGTCAGAGGAAATAGCAAGTGCACCATATTTTACAGATGTCGCTGTCTACCGGACACACAACCAGTATCCTTACGCCGACTGCTGATTGGCTTCTCCATATGACATACCAATAAATATAATCTGGAAATAGGACCTCGACGTAATGACATAACAATAATTAATATTCCATTATATAACGAAATGTAATCAGATAAGAATGAAGTACTCTAACATATGGGTATGGTATTTATAAACTTTTTTATGTTGCCTCGTTATTACCAAGTCATTTTATTTATTATAGAAGTAAAGATGTATATTTCTGGAAACATCCCTTAGGCTGTGGCTAAGCCATGTCTCCACCATATACTTTCTTCCAGGAGTGCTAGTCTTGCATGGTACACAGGAGAGCTTCTGTGAAGTTTGGAAAGTAGGAGGCGAGGTACTGGCAGAAGTAAAGTTGTGAGGCGGCATCGTGAGTCGTGTCGGGATAGCACAGTCGTAGTGCGCTTGCCCGCGAAAGGCAAAGGCCCCAGGTTCGAGTATCGGTTCCGGCACATTTTAATCTGCCAGGATGTATCATGTATATTATTGATACAGTCGCCATAAATGTTGGAAGAAACACAATTAGATAACAAATTATGATACGATGTTGAATAGGTGATTCCATGAACACTACCAAAAATTGCCTACTTGGTTTTCCACCAAATCTGACAAAGTCTGATGGTAGAAGAAATTCGTCGCAAGACCTTCGTCATTCCTATATTTTCTTGTTTTGATGTATTTTTTCCTTGTTTATATGTTACGTCCTTACTTTACCTGACGTCTTTGTTAATTATTTCTTGATTATTAACTCACTGAATCTCAGTTTATGTTTAAGTAGATATTTAAGAAACAAATAATCCACCTGTTTTGTATCTCTGCCTCACACACAGCATCATACATCCAAGATACAGTATACTTTTGTTGTAGGTAATTTTACGTTATTAATTGCGATGTTCGCAATGTCTTTGATTCTTCACTTTATTATTAATTTTTTTTTCTTTGATTTCTGTTTTGTATAATATTTTTATTACTTTTAATCATAAGTAAATTTTGCGTTTAAAATAAAGTTGGGAACTGATTTTAGATTTAAATCTTCTGACGTTTCGATTCACATATTAACAAGGCTGCCAGCGAGTGACAAGATATCTTCCCATTAACTAAGCCTGTAGAGGTTGATTCAAAATAATGAATCAAAATCCTAGTTCACCATTACCAATTTGCTACCTATACGACTTTTTATTTAAATAAAGTTCGTCCTTTTCAGATGTTGGTTTCCTAATACCAACAAATAAATTTTTCTGCTGGATGAACAGTCATTCGTAGCAGAAAATGAGTGCTCGCACTATTCCTTTATGATTATTACTTTTTGTGCCCTATATGTGATCCATAATGATTAAACATTTGGAATACTTCTTTCTGTTTTAGGGCTTTACTATTTCCATTTATCAGCCAAAACTTTCCGTTATCATCACCTAATACCAGACTTAATGATTATGAATAATTCTCAGCATTCGTAACCAAAACAACCAGTAACAGCAATGTAATATTTTCATTACGTAACTTCAACACATTTGATCACTAGCGAGATAATATTATCAGAACCGTAAGCTTTCGGTCCGATAATAAACTTTCTATCATCACACCCACAGCAGAAAAACCTCTTAAAAAATCGCAATTTTAGACAACTTCAGCTACTAAGAAGTTCTGTATTAGACCCTAGTAGAACACTCACATGATGTTCTTTCGAGAAAACATAATTTTTACTATCAGGCACCATAATCAAACCTTCAGGATTCACAGAATACACTTCACGTGAACAGACTCTTCATTACAGATAATTTTTTTGATGGCGAACAAAATTTCAGCGAGAAGATCAATTACTAGTACCTGACCTTACTGTGGAACAACCAACGAATTCTTTGAAATGACACCAGTGTCTTTCATACACTATACGTAATGAACTAAATATATATTTCATTCCATGAAGAAGTTGTAAAATCACTTGCAATACGATTGCATTCTGATTACAGACTTTTAATTCATATATGTCGTCTAATTTTGTTTCTGTACTGAATAATACGAGTTAACACTCAGTTATTGTTAGCAAAACACGACCGATGAATCTCTTTACAAATCAAATGCAAAAATTTATGGAATCATTTTGTACTGTACTTAAACATGGCTACACATTTTCGATCAGATCCGAACATCATGATCAGTATTGTCGATAGAACAAACATGGGCAAATGATGCGTTAATGCAGATATATGCCGCAGAGGGAAGCAAAAATTACTATCACATTTTTTTACCGGAATCGACGCCTTGGTAGGTAGGTGAATCCTAAAGGTGGACTTTAGAGGGACAGAAACTGAAAATTATAGCCAGTAATGGCGATTACAGTCAACTACAAATACAATTTATCAACTGTTCTTTAACCTCTTGAGTGGCATCAATTTTATGCATATGTACTTACCACAGTGTTTGTTAGTCTTCATGGGATGGTACAGGCTATTTTTCTCTACTTTGTTCTTTTGGTATTGATACAGAAGTAATCATCAATATGTTTCATTGGGATGGTTATTATTTCCTAATCAAAGACATGTCAATAACTGCATTATAACTTTTCATAACGATAATCAAAATTAATTAAGCTGTTTTCTGGTAGTAGAATAATTGCTCTTGCATTTTATAAACTATTTTATTTGTAGGAACAATAATTATAATATTTCGTTATATCGATATAATAATTATTAAATTTTCATGAAAGATATTTTTATTTTAAGTAATTTTTATTGAATGGCAATTGGACGCACGGTTGCACCCAAAACTCCACTGTGCACCTTAATACATACTTTGGAATTGTGTCGAAGGAAAATAATTACGGGCCTTATTAAATGTGATATAAGTTCAGTAATACACAGCTCAATGCATTCTTATTACTCTTCGTTTGGCACTCAAAATTCTTACGACTGACATTTCTGCCTCTCCATACAATACACGTCACTATTATTTTAAATTTAAGTCAGTAAATGCTCAAATTGAGAAGTAACCTCAAACTAATTACTTCTGCAAATGCATAATTAATACTGTCAAATTAAGTATCCACAAAAAGATGAAATTTCATTGTAGGTAATATTAATAATGTATTACAACGAGAATTGTAAGTAAGGATCATTACATTTTAGGGGCGAAGTCAAAAATTATTTAAAAAATTTAATATTGATAGAAAAATATAATGCTTCAGTTGTCTACTTTCTAAAGGTTGTAATTAATATAGGACTTCGAAAGTGACGTGCTCCATAGGGCGTAAGTTTAGTTTACAAACTGCCGGACGTGTGCCTGTGACTGCTGCTACAGGGGTGAAGCAGGGGAGGGCAGCGTAGATGAGGAGGTCTCGCTCATCCACATCACCTCCTCGTCTGCTCTGTCCGCCTGGTTACACTGGGCGCGTCTGTGCTGCCACCTTAGAGAAAGCAAACTAGAAAATATAACAAAGCGGAAACCATCTCATTAGAATACATCTTGTACGACAGAATACTTGCACTTGTTATAGAAAGTGCTACATCCTTTATTTACATCAATGGAATGGAGGACTGAATGGGCATTGTTTTAATGCGTATTTCGTGTTGGTGAATGTCAGATTCGGTATATCCACCGTAGCGATATGACTTTAAAAAAAGTTGATTACTAACAAAGGTTCTAACTTGTAGTGCCGGGATGCAGAACCCCTACCGAGTAGACTACCCAGCAGCCTTCCCTACCGAGTAAACTGCGGGTGCGGGCGCTAAACAACGTCTATTGACAGGGGATAATCGACGTCAGAGTCAGAAGTGCACTAAATTTTACAGATGTCGCTGTTTACCGGACACATAACCAGGAGCCTTATGCTGACTGCTGATGGGCTTCTCTATATGATATAACAATAAATATAACTATGTGGCAATTGTACCTCGACATAATGACGTAACAGTAATTCATATTCTATTATTTAACCAAATGTATAACATAACAATGAAGTACACTGGCATGTGGGTAACGTATTTAAAAACTAGTTTATGTTTCCATACGATTGCGAAGTCTTTTTGTATAGAAGTAAAATACTCGAATATAAACAACTGGATAACAAATTATGAAACGGTACTGTACTGAAACGTGGCTACACAGTTTCGCGCTAATGCCCACATCACCGTCGATCTTGTCCGCTGGAACACACATGGCATACGTGACGTAAATGCAGGGAAACAAAAATCACCAACATAACGTTTGTTCCAGAAATCGACGTCGTAATTCATAGATGAGTCCTGATGCAGAAATTTAGAGAGATGTAATCTGAAAATAACTGACGCTAATAGCGATCACCGTCAACTACAAATACAGTTTTTGCACTTGTTCTCTAAACTGTTTGAGTGTCAGCCTTATATGCAAATCTACTCTTAAGCCAGAGACCGCTGACGTTCTTCCAGAAGGACGAAATGGTGGCTTAGATTTTCATACTTGTAATTACAATTTGATACACAGTGTCGTATTTCATTTATTTGAATATCCTCATTCCATTTAAGTAAATTTTAGTTTGTATTGTTGATTGCAATGTGGTAGGATACGGCTGCAAAATTAACGTTCATACAGATGATACTGAAAATTTCCTCGTACTTATGTTCATATTTCTTGAACATTCTTTAATTTTTGCGACACTTATATGCATATATATCATTTTCAGTAGTGTTTTAATAATGATAATACATCAGATAAAAATTCAAAAACAATTATTTTGACGCCCTTCCTGTACATTAGAGGCATGTATTCCTCATATTGGCGTATCACTTGGCGTGATGGTATGGGATGCCATTGGTTACACGTCTTGGTCACCTCTTGTTCGCATCGACTGCACTATGAACAAAACTGTTCAAATGTCTGTAAATCTAACGGACAAAACTGCGTGGTCATCAGTCCGTAACTTACAAACTACTTAAACCTAGGTAAACTAACCTACGGACAAACACACACACCCATGCCCCAGGGAGGACTCGAACCTCCACGGCGAGCAACCGCGCGCTCCGCAGCGAGGCGCTTTAGACCGCTCGGCTACTCCACCGCGGCACTTTGAACAGTGGCCGTCACATTTCAGATGTGTTACGACCCGTGGCTTTACCCTTCATTCGATCCGTGCGAACCCCTACATTTCAGCTGGATAATGCACGAAACACGTTGCAGGTCCCGTATGGACCTTTCTGATTACGGAAAATGTTTTATTGCTGCCCTGGCCAGCAAATTCAGCAGATCTCTAACCAACTGAAAACGTTTGGTCAATGGTGACGAAGCAACTGGCTCATCACAATACGCCACTCACTACTCTTTATGAACTGTGGTATCTTGTTGAAGCTGAATGGGCATCGGTACGTGTACACGCCATCCTAGCTCTGTTTGACTCAATGCCTAGGCGAATCAAGGCCGTTATTACCTCCAGAGGTGGTTGTTCTGCGTACTGATTTCTCAGTATCTATGCACCCAAATTGCGTTATAATGTCATCATATGTCAGTTCTAGTATAATATATTTGTGCAATGAATAACCGTTTATCATCTGCATTTCTTCTTGGTTGAGCAATTTTAATGGTCAGTAGTTTAATTTAATTGATCAAGACATTACTCCATACAACATAATGTGTTTCATGGCGTTATCTTAACTTTTGCATAGCAATAGAGTCAGTAAAATGATAAAATTGTACCATTATTCTGATTAAAATGCCACCAGATTGGTCGTCCTCAATTTTAGTATTATTTGAAGTCGACATAACACTTTTGCCTACTTAAAATGTCGTATCCACTTCAGTTTACAATTGAAGAGGTGACCACCCACTCAGAGATTTGTCACCTTGTTCCGAATCTGTATTCACCATTTCAGTTAATGTGATGTAGCAAACATTAACTCCCGTGCTTTTGCTTATTGAAAAATATCATATTGAGTTAATGGGCTCCATAAGTACATTGTAATACTAATTGCGTGTATAGCACTACATACGGATTGGAGAATTTAATAGTGCCGTGCGTTCCACTTCCTCATGTGCCTGACCTAAACTGGGCCTGTGTCAGTTCAAGCGACAGCTAGTGCAACATCATACTGACGTCAGCAGTGTGTTCGAAATGAAAAAATTATGATTCATTAAAATTGATTTGTTAATCACTAAAGCAAAATTATATAATTATTTTGTGGATGGTGCAGATTTTCTGGTTTCCGTGTTTGCGATTATGAGTTGAAGAGGAATTTTGTCTTATGCAAGACACATTTTGTTTTCAACACACAAAAATGTTTTCTGCTCTAGTTGTGCCAGCTTCCGTGGCTTTCCAACATTATTTCCTGAAATTTTTTTACATGTTACAGTGTTTTTGATTGTTTAGACGTTTGGCTAAATGTTTTACATTAGGGAATTAGGTTGAATATTTTAGGCCTAAATTTATTTACCTACCTGCATGAAGTTATAAGCAGTGTTTAGAGGTTGCCTTTTATTAATCAACTAGCTGAAAACCCGGCGTTGCCCGGGTATTTATTTATTCCTGACATTGTTAAGTGATATATTCGTTTTGTATCAGGGCTGTATGTCTTTAAAACCTCTTGGGAATACAATTAGTAGTACAGAAGTAATTGATTAAAACTTGGTGCGTGATGGGGCGGTTTTCCATTAACGTAACTGTTTATGTGCTCATATCTCATTAACTACGTGTCGGAATGTGATACAATTCAGAAGCTACATGCAACTATACATTTGTATACTGTCTGTAAAATTTCCTGTCGCTAAAATTTGTAGTGTTCAAATTATAAATTGTAATGTCATAGCGAGAGCCCTAGTTTTACTCCATAAACAGCGGAAAAGTAGTAGGCGAGAAACTTTTTTCCTTTCATCATTTACTATAGTTGCCAGCGAGAAAAAGTTTAATAAACGTTTGAAATTATGTTTAAAGTTTATTGCAAGTCGCTAAGTACTGTCATTCTCATATAGTGTATTTCGAAAGTCTCGCCGCATTAAGTGGCATTTTTTGCAATATCTGTTGGTTATGACGTAATATCTTTTGAACCACGTGCCGTATGTGATTCTTAAACATGCAGCTGTTGTTACCTCACGGTAAGGAATGTGTGTACCAAATTTGTTTGAAATCGGTCCACTGGTTTAGGGGAAATTGAGCAGCGTTGTTGCTAAATGCAGCAGTTTGAGAAACATTTCATTGTTTATAACGTCATATCTCATGAACTATATATCGTATGTGATTTTACACTTACGGCGGCCGTCCTCATGAATTGAAGCTTACGTACACAAAATTTCATAAATGGCAAGAAAAATGTAGATTTGAATGCAACACGTACAAATATACGGACACTCTGCTTTATATATTAGATAACACGTTTTAAATGTTGTCATCGTTAACAGCAAAACGTTTTATTTCTAAAAGGAAGTAATTTATTGTTCCTTCGCATGCATATTAGGCTATTAACGCTTTACTTTTGCTCTGTGTTGTCGATCTCTCTTATTTGTGTCGTGTTATCGCGTTCTTTGTTGTTATATCTTGCGTTTTTGCCCTTTTTGTTCCAAATCGCAATATTTATGTCGCCATTTGTTGTAGTGGGATGTCTGTATCGTATTCATTTGTTTATGCAGCCTGTCTGTACTTTGGTACGCGATTTTAAATTGTTTTAACACTCGTCATGTGTGTGCACGTGCGAGCGTGTTTGTGTGTGCGTGTGCGTGTGTGCGTGTGCGTGTGTGCGTGCGTGTGTGTGTGTGTGTGTGTGTGTGTGTGTGTATGGATGTGTTTGCGTGATTTCGTTGTGTGTTTGTAGGAAGGGGGCATATATATATGGATTACATACAAGACAGAAGCTGGAAACTAACGTACAGACGATACATAACACATGAAAACTACAATTTTTGATTCAGTTTAATCCATATTCCCCTCCTAATTTGGTTTTGACATGGATGGTAAAAGATAACACTTAGCAATTGTTCACAAAGTACAAAGCACTAAATCTAGAATATCTACATGAAACCTCGGAACCGATTTGAACTGTATTACAATGTATAAATACAGTTGGGCACTTAACACCATATCATAGTCAAAACTACCCGGTAAAGTACGTATAGGCAAAGGATGTGTAGAGGACATTAATATTATAGAACGAAATAAATTAAAAAATTTGCAGTAAGACGTATCACGCGGAATCACAGACGCAACTCTTTGATGAGTCCTGACGCAAAAATCTAAACGGAAGTACACTTAAAGTAACAGACATTGATAGAGATTAAATCCTCTGCGAGACACTTAAATCTGATTTGCAGAGTATCCCATGTAGATGTAGAAAGCAACTAAGTAGTAATTAAATTGAGCTCCTGAGATCGCGTATTTTGTGATGGTATCTGAGCGTAACAGTTTATAGGCCTTCTTAAGTGAGATGACGCAAATAAATATTCCCTTAGCAGTCGTCGTTTGACACTATATATGGATGATTTCTTTGTTCATTGGAAGGACCAAACTACTATGGTCATCGGCCTGCAGTGACAATGCTTGCGATTGATATCGTTGTCTGTAACTCCACCATACTCTATTTATTTATTTATTATTAATTTATTATTTACTTATTTGCGGCCGCGTATGTAAACGCTCTGCAAAGCGTAGATTAGCCTCTAGAGACACTCTATCCTCTAGAGAGACACTGCCAATTACATTAATATTATGATTTACTGAATTTTAAAACTCATAGTATTTTCGCTGCTTTTACCGATCTAATATTATGTTTGCTTGCCTCAGCAGTCCTTATTGCAGCGTTATTTTTCTACTTAATTTATTCCTTTGTAGCAAATATTATGTTCGCATCCATCGCAAGTGATCATGATGGCTATTTATTTCACAACGTTCTACAGTGATTTCAATGCATATCAATAGCTTCCTTGACTGAATAATGACAAGCTCTGGTTGCTAGCTTTTGCCGCATTTTTGACATCAGCTCACACCTACCCACAGGGACTATCGATTCCTTCTGCGCGCCATCGCCATGGCAACCGGGAGCGTCGAGCGACGCTGCTGCGGACAGGAGAGCAGCGCAGATGAGGTAGTCTCGCTATTGGAGACACACCTCCTCGCCTGTCCTGTTTCCCTGTTTACGCCAGGCACACGCACGTCAGTGCTGCCACCTTAGGAAACCAAGCAGGCAATGCACGCCCGTTAAAATCCAACTAATGAGATTTCTGCCTCTTGTTTTCAAATGTTTGTTAAGCTTATGGGACTTAATTCCGAGGTCATCATACCTAATCTTCCTTATTCTAAAGACAACAAAAACATCCATGTCCGAGGGAGGATTCCACCCCCGACGGGTAACGGCTTCGTGCATCGGATCTGCGTCTTGAATGACTCCTACACATGTTTTACAATACATGAATTCACTATATAAAGTGTGTGTTGCCCTTACCATAGGTTAATTTAAGTATTGTTTAGAGGTCGATGAGCTCAGCCATTTGGTCCCTCGGGAGAAAAATAACAACACTTTTAAAAAGGGGATCACCATGCCTCTGTTGCCTCTGTTGGAAGGAAATCCTGAACAACTACCAGCAAATTTTTTGACCTTACACATACCTCCCGTGAATCCAATCGAATACTATGTAAGATATTGAGAGGTCAGTTCCTGCAAAAAAATCCTGTGCAATAAGTTCGCAATATTATGGCTAGCTATAGGGGTAGCATGGCTTAATATTCCTGCAGGCGATACTCAACGAATTCTGGAGTCGACTCCACGCGGGGATGTTACATTCCGCCAGGAAAAGAAGGTCTGAAAGTAATCGGGAGGTATCCTATCCACCTTCACCACTTAGTAACACGTTGACTGTCGCGATGACGTCAGGGGCACGCCAGAGCCGCCTGGTGTGGCCGCCGGCGGCCACACGGCATCCAACATGTTAGTCACGAAAACGAATTTATATGGTAGTATCAAACAGCTCTGAGCTGTACTGAAAGTTGCGCGTCTATAGCTTATTGGTAAGTTTGTTTAAAACCAACTGTAAAATTTGTACCAAACAAACCTTAAGAAACCGACCTAATAAAGACGTGTAAGGAGATATAGATTTTCTACGAAGTGGTTAATAGTAAATGGAAGAGAACAATGTCCTCGCCATTCTAAACTCACATTTTTACATTCAATATGACTTTCGCATTCAAGCAGTCCAGTATCAAAAAGACACCTTAGTTGAAGTTTCAAACAACGATGTGGTTATGTCAATATCATAACATTCCATTTCAAGCACATTGCAACATAATCTTATAATTTAGTACAGATAAATTGATTACAATCACAGAGTCAAGTCTGATAATTAGTAACATGACATGTATCTCTTCCGTAATATTCTAATCACATCTTTAAAATCCCGCGTGTGCACATTGAGGTATAATATAATCAGTTTCGGGAGTCGAGGGTACTGCCATGTGTGTTTTCCACCATTGTAATTACTTTAAGCAGAGAATGTTTGGCACTGTTGATTGAAAACATAATGATACACTGACGTCATTACTTAGGTATAATTTTCCCTCCTAGGGTTCTGAGATCTCTTGACTTTGCATTCTATCACAAGTTACATTATAATAAAGAGAAGCAAAGTTGCGCATGGAATTGAAAAAAAAAAAACTTTTTTTTTTTAAATTAACGACTGTTTGTTCTTCTAATTGTTTTTCATACCGTTCCGATGTTTGACTGAGCTGGATTTGGTATTTCTAACACATTGGACTCTCTTTCGAGGCCAAAATTGCCTACAGCCATTCTGATGTAGGTTGTCCGTGATTTCTGTCAATCACTCCAGACAAATGGTAGGATGATTTCTTTGAAAGCGATCGGTCCAATTTCTCTCCCATTCATGGCAAAAACTATCCATTTATGTGCTCCGTCTATAATGAGCACGATGTCGCTGGAAGGTTAAGCCCTAATCTTCCTTTCTCTTTCTCCTGACATTCTAGGTCAGAAGTGTTCCTTTTTATTGGAACCACACAATCACAGAGGGTGAAAAAAATGCACATAATTAACATGACTGGTATGACTAGTTTCGTTCGCTTGTTTTATTCTACTGAAACAAAAAATTGAACTAATAAACAATCGACCGATCAATCATAAATTGTTAAGAAAACGGTCCGTTGTTCCCAGACTAGTAATGACAGCTGTAGGGCGGTACAAGAGAGGACTTCCCGCTTTAGGTGACTGCTGTGTGGCGCACCTCCTTATCTGTGCTGCTGGCCTGGTCACACTGCTCCCGGCAGTGCTGCCAACTGTTACCTGCCACAAAACCGATTGAGCTTACCGCCTGCCGAAAAACAACTAAGACCTTTTTGTAGGGGAAAACATTATCGAATCCATAATAAAAAGCGTTTTACACATTAACTTCAACGAATTAGAAGGACTGAAACATATTCTGCGTTTGACTTTCGTGTATGTCTAATTTACAAGGAGCCAACATGGGTATCGGATTTTAGAATTCCTCTATATTTGTGGTACGTGAAGTTCAGAGCCTAAATAACAAACAGCCGAGCCTAAATAACAATCAGCCAAAGCCATTCGACGCAACTCTCAAAAATTCTGGAGAAAAAGACTTTGAAGTTTAGCATGTACGCGTAAGTATGAATAACTAAAAGCGGCGAGGCGTGTGATGCTGTAGCTCAGGTCGTAGCGTTCTTGCCTTGCAACGCTATGGTCGATGGTTCTCACCCGGCCGTGACAGTTGTTTTTATTTTTATTTTTTTTTTACCTTTTTTGCTGTTTTTTTTTTTTTAATGTCGTTAATGATGATAGATTCAATCAAAATACATAATTTTTTTACACTATTGGCTCCATTATTAGTCTCTGATTGTTCAGTTTGTGAAGAGCTACGGCGCTATTTTTTGGGAAGTACTAATGACTTTCAAAGCAGCTAACTATTCTACCATCGTTTTAGGTGATGAAAATGTGTTCCGCTCATGTACGTAGATATAACCAAAACTGCCACAACACGTTTAATCAGAGATCTCAAAATATTTTATATAACTGAATTTGAAATGGAAAAAAATTATTTCACATCGACTCTATGGTTGTGAGCTCAGAACGCTACCACCTGAGCTCCACCGACAAATGCCACGACTGGTTCAGTAAATGCTAATTACGTGCAGTTGCAAAACTTCAAATTCGGTTTTTTTTCGAAAATTTTTAAAAGTTACGTTTAAAGGTTTGGCTGATTGTTATTTGAGTTCTCAACTTCACGTACCATAAATATCAAAAAATTCTAAAATCCGATATCCATGTCTGCTCCTTGTTAGACCTGTTCTGATCTCACTTCAGACTTTTTATTTGTCTATTTCTGTCATTTTATTGAACTGCTCTTTCCCCTGGGGCATCCTAACAACTCTGGTTTCTTGTATTCGTTGCTAATGTTCATTCCTGTGTCCTTTATGTTCGTCTGCTTTGTGATTTACAACAAAAAATATTCAGTAATTGTTCCTCACTATTAGTAATCCTGTCTTATAACTATGTAATAGTATGTTGGAGTCAGATTTCCTAACAAAGGGGAGGGAATATTCACTATATTTATCATATTTATAGCAGTAATTGTAGTAATAACAGTAATAGTATTACCAGTAATAGTATTACAAGTAATAGCAATGTTAACAGTAACAGAACCATTGGTGTTTTATTTACATACACGAGTGTTGTAGTAGTACCACTCCCAGAAGTTGCTGTTCTACTAGATGTTATTATTAAGGACAATCCACTCACAAAACGTTTATGTACAGTTAGCTATTAAGTGATGAAAGTTCTGTTGAAATAGCCTTTGCTGGCGCAGAACTGCTGGAATTGTGCCTTTGAAAGCCAACTCTGTTAATGGATCAGAGATCTGTATATTCTTTAGCCTGTTCTATATTGACGACTCTAAATACCTTTGCTTACTCACAGTCTGCATCAACATTCTTCTGTGTCTTCCTGTAATTTCGCCATGTCATCCTCAGCCAAAAGCCGTCAACGGAGGCGGTAATGGCCGGGATGGAGTGCCATGTACTCATTACACCGATCCCCTGGCCACTGACTTCTCAATCAAGTAGCTTCTGTTTAATTTGTGTTACTTTTAGAGAAAAACAGTTTTCAAACATTATACTGGCATTATTAATGAATATGTTATACTTTTCATTCACGCAATGAGCACTTTAAATATCTTTCCAGTTCATTTGTTTCTAAAATTCTCAATTTCTGGTGGATTGATTACTCTCCTGTATGTAGATTTAGCAGTCTTCATAATCTGCTTAGAATCTGTACCTAAAAGAAGTAGCGGCATATCATGATCTGATAGGCCGTTAATTATTGGTTTTATGATATGATTTTGTTCCTTTGATTTGTACTACATGATTTAGTTATCCTAGTTGGAAAGTTTACAGTATGAGTTAGATTGGAAGACAATGTTACTGATTGCAATAAATGCAATAAGAAATTCTGTATTAAAGTCACCAGCAACCAAGACTTCATTTTTTCTTCCTGTTAAATAATCCAGTACAAATGCTAGATGATTTAGGAATGGATTATAATTTCCAGCAGGTGCTCGGTAAATAGTTACTATCATATAGCATCTGTTATCGAACTCTACTTCTGTTGCACAAGCTTTGAAATGCTGTTCTACACAATTTGTTTATATCATTGTTCCAGAAATTATAGCAGTTTTTAATAAATATGGCAACTCCTCCTCCCTCCATATCTACTCTACTGAAGCATGAAACTAAATGAAATCCTGGAATATTTAAGCAGTGGTCACATGATGTTCAGAGAGACATATTATGTCAATAGGGTTACAGGAAACTATTTCATCAATACAAATGAGTAGTTCATCAAGTTTATTTCTGAGTCAGGGGATGTTCTGATATAATAAAGATAACTGATGTTGAATACTAATGGTTGAACAAAGATTTACTGGCAGATTCGGGGAACTTTAAGTTAAACACTGTGTATCAAACAGAGGGTGTTTTCCAAGCTCTCTCAAAACTGGTCTCCTTTCCCCCCATCCCTATCCTAAAAAGGCATCCCTCTGACACATGTAACCACTGGTATTTTACCAATGACAGTGCCTCCCTCCATAAGATACTTATCATGAACCCTGACAGTTTTTCCTTTCCTTTCCTATTAAAGTGTAGGCGCCATGTCTAGTGTACTCCCACCTGCAGATAACAGGTCCTTTAAGTGCTGAGATCATATATGAAAAAAGTATTGCTTTTAATCATAAATGAAGTGTCGATGATGGCTAACGTTATACTGACGTATATAAATTTACCGTCGCCTGAGATGTACGAGACAGCCAATGATCAAAATGACTCGTTTGAGAACCGGAACTGTTTATCTGTGATGAACTTAACAGAAACATGGTACAACTCAAAGACTTGGACTCTTTGGAAATGCTAAACATAGTGAGATTAGGTGTGACTACACAAAAAGATGATTCACTCTTGACTACAGTAATGCCTCTGAATTCGAATTCAAATGATATCGAAATACTAGAAATTTCTTAATATCTCTCGAAACAGCCTGATGACACAGGCTGTATATCACCCAAAAGGAACAAGTGCCAGCAATTAAACAATTCAGCGCTTAAATCTTTTCCTTGTCCAGAACTAAAACTTACAGCCGTAGATAGCATAGATTGCACAAGGATCTCTCAAAAAGAGCTCGAGAATATTAAAAAAATTATGAATCTGAAACCTCCATATTAGCAGGGCTGTTAGACAATATAGTAATAATTAAAATTGGAGAAAAATTGATGTTAACCCTTTCATTCCCAGTGTTGTTCCTGGACAACATACCGTATTTTGTGAATCATTCCTTAAAGTTGCATTTTTGTTGATGAACAACATGCTTCTAGTACTAAATTTTTCCGCTCGGTACGGCGTGTAGCCACTTCAGAGTCATTAATCTGTCTATCTTGGAGGTTGTGTTGCGTTTCCATCTGTACGTGGGTGAGAATGTGGTTCCTTTTATATTATTCCAGCAGTGAACTGTCCTGTCTTTGGTGTTGTGGCGAAGATTATGCTAGCATTATTGATCTGGCAACTATCAACAAAGTAACGTCCAAGTAATAAAATACCTCGATACAAACTCTGTGTTGTGCATGAAATACATGGCATAAAAAATCAATACTTCTGCCAAAAATTTTAAAACTTATACTTTGGTGTTTACTGCACTGTATTAACTCAGAAAACACTGAATTTTGATTTTTCCAAAACTGATTTCATAATGTGGGATTGAAAGGGATAAGACGAAATACTGACTAGTGTCTTGGCTTGCTCAAGGGTTCTATCGGGGTCGAACAACGAGTAAATGTTCATCCGTGAAATACAAAAAAGGAAAGAATTACGTAATGAATATCTTTACGACCTACGGTTAGGCAAAACTAAAATTGATATTATTAAAAAACTTATGTTGATCGCTATCAGTTTCCAAAAAGGACAGCCTATGCTCTAGCATTCACAAACATATGATCATTGCGCCGGTTGACATTGATTCTTCATAGTTCTTATGAGGACAAGCGAACCTGGCGATTTCCAGAGTTCCAAGTCTGGACGGACTACTTCTTATTAACGTTGCCTACAGTAATATCAAAGCTGAAGAGTCGGTAATCGCAGAATACAATCGACTTAGAAGCACTTAACGCCCATACTTGTCAAAAATTGTTGCATCAAAGCCTCTGAGGAAAATCAAAGATAGGGATTAGAAGTCGGCGTTAAGAAAATCCGTAGCTCACTTACAACAAATGTTACCAAAGAAAAAAATGAGGAAGACTGTCTACAAAAAGAAATGACATCTCAAATCTCTCCGTCAATAAACTACAAATGGAGTATGATACACTGTGGCCATTACATTAACGAAAGAGAATGTCATCATAGGAACTGATTGTGGTTATCGAGGAAGGAGTCATGATATAATCCAGAAAAAGCATTTAAAAATGAATGAAACGAGAGTGACCCTCATAAATGAAGAGAGGGAAAGGCAATAACAAAGACTTTCGTGTCAAACATTCTTTAAATCACAGCATCTGGACAGCATTGTTCAGATGCTGAGAAATGGAAGACATCCGGTAGAACAAATAAAACTGAAATTTCCTTGCTGGTAGTCATGAATGACATTATGATTATTTTGGTTCCTACTTTTTGAAAAATCTTACAACTTAGTATAATGTGAATTGAGAAATATTTTCCCTCATTATATCAGTGAAAGCAACTGTAGTGATACTAATGCTGATAAAATGTAACCTTCTACAGGCTATGCTAAATACTACAAACTAAATAATCAACAATTCTTCTATCATATTATACTAATTTATATGTGTATTTTATAGGTGTATATGTTCCACATCTCGTAAACCGCTGGATTTAATTCCACCAAACATTCGCGTTGGAGTCACCGAGTACTCTAAGGCGCTCTGCTATGGAGCGCGCGGTTCCTCGCCGTCGGAGCCTCGAGTCACCCCTTTGGGCATGGGTGTGTATGTTGTTCCTAGCGTAAGTCAGTTTAAGTAGTTTGTAAGCCTAGGGATTGATAACCGCGGCAATGAAGTCCCTTAGATTTACAAACATTTGAGCATCTAAATATTCCATCAAACTTTGTCAGACGACAATGGCAGTGAGGATAAGAACCTCCCATGACTCATAGTTCAGCAGACATGACGTGATAAACAATGATACCTGCCGCATCGTGCGATGCCTGATTACTGAGATTCTATTAATATTCTATTTGAGAACGAGATAAGTCAAACCCTTGCAACGTACAAAACAAATAATTTAAACCGTTTATGAAACATTTTCTATCTCAAAACTCTAACAAACTGGTGATAGTACAAAAGTTTATCCTCACAAGCACGACAACCAACATTTATTTTAACCTGCTTAATGTTTCGCCTCTTTGAATCCCTCCACAACTGTTCAAATGTTGAAATCTTTGTATATCTATTGGACCAAACTGCAACGGTTATCAGTCCCTAGACTTAAAAGCTACTTTAAATATTCTTACACTAAGGATAACACACACACCCATGCCCGAGAGAGGACTAAAACCTCCGACGGAGACCAAACGAATGCTCAGCAATAAGGTGCCTTAGAGCACTCGGCCATTCCTCCCCGGCCCAACAGTAGGCCGATGTGTGTATTTTCGCCTTCCTTTCCAAGCTTCACGGCAATGTTCATTGTCTGGCCAGTGCTACATCCTTTTATATTTCGTTGTGAAGCAAGCATATGAATTATGAGTGGCAGACAGTTTAATCGTGGCGAGAGATTCCATTATATAATTAATGTAATTAAACATTGATTGGTACTACTGAATCTGACATCTTAATCTTCTGTAAAAATGTGGCGCATGACATTCATTTATTATAAAAATGCTTCGTATCTCACACTGTTTTTCTGTAGGGTGTCTTTTACGAATATACAAAATAGTTCTGTAGAACAAAAGTGAAATTTTCACACGGCAAGTATATCTTCAAATGTTGCGTGACAGCGATGAAACTGTTACGTAATAACAGTTTTTACAAGTATCGTCAATGGGGCACTTATCGTCAATACTTCTACCTTTCAGTTTTTTCCATTGGTGCTCAGGTTCCTGTACGGTATCCCTCCCTCTGTAATTTACTCAACATCAGCGTACTGAAGCTTTTACAAACGTGTTACGTGTGCCTTAACCCTCTCCCTATGCGTCTTTCCATCCAGATCCTCTAAACAAGTTATGACTTGGGCGACAAGCTAAAGTGTTTTTAATAAATATTATTTTTAATTTTTTACAATTAACGCAAAACTAGCCATGTATCTTAAAACACGAAGAACTTCAATAACAAACTGTTTAATTATCAGACGTTGCGATGAGCAACTAGCTCAAAATGCAATGTGCAGAATAAATGTTTCATAATAGAAGAGTGCGTATATTTGTAACACAGGGCTTGTAGATAACGTATTGCATACTTGACCACTAGTTCTCGGCGGTTGGCATCTTTTGTTTCCACGCACGCGCGGTATGATCGATCGATGGTTGCCATAACAGTGACGTCATGTGTGATGGACGCGCCTGGGAACAGGGCAGCAGCCGCAGGCAGGAGGTAGCTGCGCAGCCGTAGCCACCGCGTGCGGAGCTCTCACTAGTTTTGCTCCTCTGTTGATGGCGCTGCCATACGCTTCACAGACGTCTGTACTTAATTTTTTTTATTAACTGGTAAACTATCTTTCATAGGTCACTACTCTTAACGTTTAATGCCTTAAATAAATAGTGTAGAAAAGGTATTGATGGATCAAATACGCGGTAACTCATACGGAATGTAGTAGAACTGTGTTTCGCCAACAAAAGCGTTCTCCGTTAATAAACAAACGTAACAATACGCATCTCATACTCATCTTGGCAAACCATGAAGTAATTCGAGAATAAGTCTAAATCATAGTAAAAGTTACATAGTCCATCGATGCTGTACCCTCCTATCAACAGACTGTTGTGCTGTCTTGAATAATTGCTACAGTTATTAACACAAATGCATTTATTTCAGTACAATATGTAACCATATTGTTGTAAACAAAAACGGCTTGTATATGTATGAATTCTGTACTGATACATAATTTACAGTACATTATGAGACTTTTTTGTCACAATGAACAGTTAGGCTCATTTAAATAGAAATTACTGAATGTTCGGAATGGGTCAAATACATGATGAACCCTTTCTAATGGAAACATAAGTAAAAAAAGAAGCACTTCTTTCTCGTCGATGGTATTTTCATTGACTAACTTAGGACAAGAAATACACTGATTAATATCTTCTGCTGAGTCTCCAAAGTTTACCACATCTCATTAGGTTTCCATCTTTACGTGTCTTTACACATATCTTGACATCTTAGATGTAATGGCGTACTCAGTGCCCTCTTCTGTAGATACTATTGTCTGCTCTCTCTCTTTCTCCCTCCTTTTTTTTTTTTTTTTTTTTTTTTTTTTTTTTTTTTTTTTTTTTTTTTTTTAATGGTACCTCGCACTAGAAAGTGACCATCGCAGAATTTGTGGTCTCAGCTCTTTTTCTGTTAATGTTCAATCGTGAAATTCACCGGAATTCGATGATCTTATCTGCGCATGAGTGTATGACTACCCATTAATACGGGTCTATGGGGAGACAGTTTGTGGTTGATAAACGAAGGTAGCGGTTTTGATGGCAGACCGCGAAAATCCCAAGAGCCAAGGAAATAAAAATTAAATATACATCTAGATTAGTCTGAACGGTCAGTGAGAGGAGTAGCGGTTTTCCATCTGCGACAGATTATATAGTGATAGTGCTATGTTAGTAGCGGGCATCGTGCAAATATCGCTACTGGTAGGTTTTAAGAAACGGGGAAACGACTTTACCCACACAAGATACAAGGGTGTACGTTCATGCCAACTTCTTTTTCTCTCTCGTTTCGGCCTGCTACGGACCACGACGATTTTTATCTCTTTCGTTATTGTGTTTTCATCTTTTTCCGGTAGACTTTCATTTTGGCTGTGTGTGCTTCTTTTCTCTCTTCTAATCATTTTGCAGGCAGGTCGTGGCACTGTCGTAGTAAGCGGAATAAGGTTTTAAGTAATTCTGAACTTTTCTCTGAAAACTTGTCGATCTTGAATGTCCTATTTTAGATTCCTGTAAATCATTTCTTACTTGTCTTGCCCATTTGAATTTTTTAAAAATTGATGAGTGTATATGATGACTATGCCTTTGGGGGTACATTCTCTCCAGATGACCAAAAGATATCATTCTCCGCTTCCATATGCTGGTAATAATGTCTTCAGTATGTTCGTACAATTCATAGATGTGTCTTCGACGGAATTCTCAATTTTCTTTGATAGGGTTATTTCAAGTTTTCGTAGTGGAACTCTTTTCGTCGTGTTTAAACATTCTGGTGCATTCAAAGCTGACGATCTAATTACGGTGTTGCAATGACAAGGTTTTACTTCTAAAGACAGGATTTTCCTTTTGTATAAGTCATTGCACAGATGAAAAGCACCTTCTAGATTAATACGCCTACTTGCCACGGCTACATTTTCTGAACCGTCAGTTGTAATTATAAGCTATACAAACATTTGAACATTTGCTATGCACAAGACCTTCATGTCGTGAATCCGGCTTGACATTCGCCTAATTGTTAATCTAAGACTGATCACCTCTCTTTAACAACAGTCTGGAAAAGAACGTGTACGTCGTTGATAGCAAAGAGACTCCTTGGTAGCTATTCAGATCACTCTTGTCGCCTTTTTTATGATCTGGTTGTATAATAGCTACGGTCCAATTTGAAGGCAGAGTCTCTGTTTTACAAATATTCACAATTATATCATGGAGATGTTTTATTGTATCATTATCTGCATATTTCCACATTTTAGCCAAGATGCGACTTCACCTCCAGGTTTGTTATTTTTCATGTATTGTATAGTTTCCATGACTTCATCTAATATTAGAGGAGTAATATCCGGAGGAGGAACACTAGGATAAGAGTCAAGCTTTTCATTAAGATTTTCAGCATGCAGTATGGTCGAAAAGTACTTTCCAAAAGCTACAGCACATGATTTGTTATTCCGATTCAATTTTCCATCGAACTGTCTGATATGTAACCAGTCTTAATTTCATAAGGGCGATGCCGACCTAAAGTGGAATGAAAAGTACAGAAAGAGGTCCCTCAATTAAGAATGCATACGGTGCTCGATTTAGGGTTGGGATAATGTGAGGATTCACTATCATTAAATATATTCCCAGGCTCGTGAAAAAAGAATTGATTCCTTGCGAGGAAATTAGGTTACAATTCTTCTTTGTACTGCAAGTATTATTCTTAGATGGGCGACGAAAAGGGTCCACGGTGGAGTGGGCGAGCGCTCTAAGGCGCCTTGCTGCGGCGCGCGCGGTTGATCGCGGTCGAAGGTTCGAGTCCTACCTCGGGCATAAGTTAGTTTAAGTAGTTAGTAAGCCTAGAGATTGATAACCGCAGCAGTTAAGTCCCTTAGATTTACATACATTTATTTGATAGAATGGGTGTGCCGAGCGCTGTGGGTAAGTCGGTTGTCGTCAAGTATTGCGAGCTCCTTCAGTGAGAGGTAGGGACCCGGGTCAAAACTGACAAATGTTGGAGGAGCAGCTAACTAACCACAGGCCCCTCCGAACGCACCCGTCGAGCATGACACCTCGGTCGGCCAGTACCGCTGGGTGTTCCGAGGCGTGGTCAACCTGAGTTCAGACGGTAGTGTAGACGGTACGAGTATTACCTGCGAATATACAATGTTCTCATAGCGCTAATGTCTAGGAAACTAAACAAATGTTATCAGGTTCATTAGCCACGTTAATGGTTACAATTTAGCTGCTCTATGTCAACTACTGCCACAGATACTTCACACCACCATTTGAAATGTGTATGTAAACTTATATATTAAAATAATCTACGAAAATTAAGTCAGTCTGACAGACCAAACTACCCGGCAGATTTCCTTCATTTTTCTTTTATACGAAAAGTATTCATCCACGGATTTGTCATCAAGTAACAGAATTTGCATAACTCTCACCTTCCGTTTTTGTAAACTCAAACACGATTCCTTACGTATATTCCGTATGGGGATGTCCTTACTGTAGACTAAAGACTATCGGTCAGGCCGATCTATCCGACCGATTTTCTTCATTTTTACTTTTAACGAAAGGTATTCATTCGCAGATTTGTCATCAAGTATCAGAATTAACTAATGTTTCTCCATCCTCTTTTTTTATTCAAACGCGGTACTCTTCTGTCCTTGCATTGAATATTTTAATCGCTTTGTTTTACTATATCTTCGTCTCTGATTAAGGTACGCAGTTCTTTGTGACATACGAATTGTCAGAGGATGAGGATCTTTCATTTCCGCTTTTATACACTTGCATTGATTGATTCTGAAGAACGTTATGCAGCAGTGGAGTGGCCAAGCGCATTCAGGCGGTTCCGGCAATAAATTTTATTCTCCCAGGAATAACATAAGAACACTCAGAGGATCAATATCTTTCATTTGCGCTTTTATACACTTGCACTGATTGATTCTGAATAAAGCTATGCCGCAGCAGAGTGGCCGAGCCCATTGAGGCGCTATGCTCCGATGCGCGAGGCTTTTCCCCATCGGGGGTTCGAATCCCCCCTTTGGGCATGGATGTTTATGCTGTCTTTAGTATAAGGTAGTTTATAAGTAGTCTGTAAGTTTTGAAACTGATGTCTCCACAGTTATGTCCCACAAGATTAAAAACATTTGAACATTTTGAAAAAAAACTGTGCGTGAACATTCAACTTAACTTCCATTTTTCCCAACTTTCTTGTCATTCCACTAACGGTGCGAAGTATTTGCAAGAGTCGTCTAGTACTACTGTTATTACTGTACGTCTAAAGAACTTTTACATTCATTAACTCGTGAAACAGGGACATAAATATCGAATTTAAACTAGAGTAAGGCAGACGTCTTTTGTAACATGTAACAAACGTCGCTCCTTGTGCGTGAACCACGACAGGGAGACAGTGTGCACATATGGGAGTTTCTGTCGTTCCAGGAGATGTGCACGAATAGCGTAATGCTTAACTTGACCGCTCGTGAAAAGTGGGAGATCTTTGTCGAATACCGGTCTTTCACACCCACCCATGGCCGGGGGAGGGCAGCCGCGCGCCCCGCAGCGAGGCGCCTTAGACCGTTCGGCCACTCCACCACGACGCCTAATAAATCGAAAACTAGTTTGAAGGGAATAACAGAAAACAGTAGCACAAAATCAGTTTATTGTGTTAACCCGAAGTATGTAACCAAGAAGTGACTGACGAATCCATAAAAAGATTAAATGGAAAGATAAATGAATCAGGGAAGAGTGGAGACAACACCATAAAAGGCGGATGGGGAAAGAATTCCAGTTGTGGAAAACGAGAACAGTACGGACAGGGCGGATCGTGAGTCATGTAGGGATAGCTCATTGGTAGAGTGCCTCCCCGCGAAAGGCAAACGTCTCAGGTTCGAGTCCCGGTTCCGGCAAACAATTTTATTCTGAAAGGAACTTTCATATCAGCGCAAATTCCGCTGCAGAGTAAAAGTTTTATTCTGGAAATATCCCTTAGACTGTGGCAAAGCCATGTCTAAACCATATCCTTTCTTCCAGGAGTGCTAGTCTTCCAAGTTTCGCAGGAGAACATCTGTGATGTTTGGAAACTAGGAGGCGAGGTACTGGGAGAAGTAAACGTGTGAGAACGGTTCGTGAGTTGAGTTGGGATACGTCAGTGATAGAGCGCTTGCCCGCGAAAGACGAATATCCCAGGTTCGTGTCCCGGTTCCGGAACACAATTTTAAACTGCCAGGAAGTTTAATTCTCTAAGCTCTTTGAGAGTCAGCCTTATATCCAAATCTACTGACTACATTGTTCTTAACCTGAATGACATGGTATTGACTGTTTTCCTGGACTTTATCCCTTTGGTACTTATACAGTAGTAATCATCAGTATGCTTCCTTGGGAGGATTAATATTTCCAATTCAAAGACATGTTACGCACTTCTTTGTAACTTCTCATAACCACAATCAAAATTAATTAAGCTGTTTCTGGTAGGAGAAAAAACACTTTTGCGTGTTATAAACTATTTGTTTATAGGAATAGCAGTAATAATGTATTTATATACCTATATAATAATTATTAAATACCAAACAAATGTTCAAATGTTTGTAGAGTTTATGGGAATTAACTACGGGGTCATCAGTCCCTAAACTTACATACTACTTATGAACTAGCTTATACTGAAGACGGCATACACATCCAAGCGTGAGAGGGGCTTCGAACCCCTGACCGCAGAAGACGTGCTGACTGTAACTGTCATACTTTCACTTGTGTGTTGTTTAGGGATGTGGTTAAATTAATAAGCAAGATGATAATTTTCTTTGTGAAAATGTTTACACTTAGTGGCGCTATTCTACCTGGTGGCAGCACTCGCATGTTTGTTGTGAAGCAAAGTCTGGCATCTACATTTATAGGTTTATAGTAGGTAAAGACAACAAATGTGAATGCCAAATAAAGATTGTGTTACGGACTTGAGCCCTGTTTAAAATCATTTTCTGTCATAAGACCTACAACTATTACGTGACTTGAGAAGACGTACCTTACATTGCAAATCCGGTTTCGATGAGCCAACTCCATTTTCAGAGTGTACTGTGTCAAGTACTGCAATGTAGAAGTAAACTTGTATCTTCGAGGATTCGATAAAAATTTTACTCTTGAAAATAGAAAAGTTTTTTGCGTAATGGAAAGTTTTATTTCATCAGATTTGTTTTAGGTTTACGGATGTTGTTTCCTGTATTTTTCCTTTTTGTAAATTCCCTCCTGTGATGACATGAGTGAAAACAGACGGGTGGTATCGGTTCCTTCAGTATTTTTAAAACTTTTGTTTATTGCTGTAGTGGCATAGAGTGCGTATGTTGGCAACGACTGATGAATGATCTTAGAAATCTAAAACACATAGAATAATGGAAATAATATTTTGTTTATCATAAAATAAGTAATTGTTATTCTGAGTCTGTGGCTGTAAGGTTTCTTGAGTGTAACCGTGTACAGTCAGTAAATTAAATATTCCTATGAAGTGAAAATTTAGTTGCCAACATTAGCACACTAGGTCGGCACTTTGATAAGTAGAATATAATGAAAGCTCTTATTAATAGTTATTTGGAAGAATATGTAGTAACACTGAAAGGTTTTAAAGGGAAAATAGAATTTTCAGAAGTCACTCACGGTGTATTTCACTTACCATCTCATTCAAATTGGTAAGCGACTTTAACCACACAATGTTAAAAAAAATCTGTTCACACATTATACAGGCAAGAACATAGCACTTCTGTTGCACTGACATAGTTGTGGTAATCTGCCAATTGTTTCTGTTAAGATAGGCTGTAGGCATAATGGCCAATTTCTGTTACATACTACTTGCGAATAACCTCAGTTTCAACTATACATACACACCAAACACTGAAATAGCTTTTAGAAGACTATATGACACTTGCCGTGGTGTAAATAAACCGAACATTACATGCAATTGGAGCATCAATATTCTTTATTTGTATATATTTACATGTAGGTCGAGGAAGCTGTTATGGATGATATACATATCATTTACCACACACAGCACGTAAGTCACGGGAGTAGCAAAAAACACGAAAGTAGCAGAAATCACGAAAGTAGCAGCATTCACAATAGCAATGGATGCTAACAGATAAAACTTAGTAATTGTTTACAAAGTAGAAAGCGCTGAATCTAGAATATCTTTATAAAACTTATTAAAATTATAGGCAAAGGATGTGTAGAGAAAATTTACATTGTAGAACGAAATAAATTCAAAAATTTGCAGTAGGATTTTTCACGAAGAATCATAGACGCAACTCCTAGATGAGTCCCGAAGCAGAAATTTAAACGGAAGTACACGGACAACAACAGATGCCGATAGCGATTAAAACCTCTGCAAGGCACTAAAATGTGATTTGCAGAGTATCCCAAGTAGATGTAGATGTGGAAAGCAACTGAGCTTATGTGATTGCGTATTTTGTGATGGTATCTGAGCCTAACAGTTTACAGGCCTTCTTAAGTGAGATGACGCAAATCAATAATCCCTTAGCAGTCGTTTGACACAGACAATGGATGATTTCTTTGTCATTGGAATAACCAAACTACTATGGCCATCGGCCTGCAGTGACAATGTTTGCGACTAATATCGTTGCCTGTAACTCCACCATACTTTATTTATTTATTATTATTTATTTATTTGCGGCCGGTTATGTAAACGCTCTGCAAAGCGTTGATTACCCTCTAGAGAGACACTGCCAATTACATTAATATTATGATTAACTGAATTTTAAAACTGCTAGCATTTTCGCTGCTTTTACCGATCTAATATTATGTTTGCTTCTCTCGGCAGTCCTTATTGCACCGTTATTTTTCTACGTAATTTACTGCTTTGTACCAAATATTATGTTCGCATCCATCGCAAGTGATCATGATTATTATTTATTTCACAAGGTTCTACTGTGATTTCAATGCATATCACTAGCTTCCTTGGCTGAATAATGGCACGCTCTGTTTGCTGGCTTTTGGCGCATCTTTGACATCGGTTCACACCAACCCACAGGGACTACTGATTCCTTCTGCGCATCATCACCATGGCAACCGGGAGCGTCAAGCAACGCTGCTGTGGACAGGAGAGCAGCGCGGATGAGGAAGTATCGCTATGGGAGACACACCTCCTCGCCTGCCCTGTTTCCCTGGTTACGCCACGCTCACGCACGACACTGCTGCCACCTTAGGAGACCAAGCAGGCAATGCACGCACGTTAAAACCCAACTAATGAGATTTCTGCGTCTTGTTTTCAAGTGTTTGTTAAGCTTATGGCAGTTAACTGCGAGGTCATCATTCCCTAAACTTACAGACCACTTATAACCCATCTTACACTAAAGACAACAAAAAGATCCATGTCCGTGAGAGGATTCCAACCCCCGACGGGGAACGGCCTCGCGCATCGGATCTGCGTCTTTAATGACTCATACACATGTATGAAAATACATGAATTCACTATGTAAAGAAGCTACGTGCATTATTTAACTTAACGAAGTTACAGACTTTGTGAGTATTTTTTAATCCATGATGGTGTGATGTCGATTCAGTATACCACTCTAAAGATTTTTTGAAGTAATTAGATTTATCTACTAACTGTGTAGCTATGTGAACGAATTGTATGTCAGTAAGTACCATATAAATCGCATTACTGACCTCTTCATTACCCACATTCAGTGCACCCACTACTAATTAACATGGTTTCTGTTGTATGTGGATGATGGAAATGGATAAAATGGATAAAATTACTCAGTTTAGTAATAAATAATCAGTTTAGGTATAATTATCCATAAATATCATTCTGTGAAGAAGGCAGTACGTTGCAATGGGCGGCGAATGTTCTAGGGAGAAGGGAATGGTCGTCACCCTTGTGTTGAAGAGGAGCGTAACTCTACGTTAATTAATATTTATAATATGTCAGGTAATCAAGAAATGAATAATAAGTTGCCAAAATTTCTACTTTACAGCTGCCTCTAAATGTGGATAAATTTAAGAACATGATTTTAAAAATAGTGTATATATCTCATTATTATAATTATGAGTTGTGTGCATCTTGAGTACGCCATATTCTACATTTGTAGTTAATACTAGAGCGTAATGAGTGGAATGTCCACGTAAAATTAGTATGAGAAAGGTGATAAAAACGTAGATTTGTTCGAAATATTTGGGGACAAACATCTTGTTTGTAAAATCTCACACAGTACACTGGTACCACCAGTTCTGTAGAATTGTTGGAGTCTTTATTGTGCTTATTATGTAGGCATAACAGATACGGTAAGGATACCGCTCTGTGCCGTGTAGTAGAAATACTCTGCGACGTTGAAGGTGAATCCTTAAAAGGAAAACAATGCTATCGTGATACCTGGTGTTGCGGCGGCAGCCTACAGCACCGGCAACGCCTGCCAGCGCCGCAACCACAGCTACAACGAATCAAACCAGTTTACGGTTGCCTAACTCCAGGGGCAACTCAAAGATTGCACGTAAACCAGAGAGGTACAACGATAATCGATAGCTACACCGAGCTACTTCTTGCAGGGGGTGCCGTACCTCCAAATACCCTTATTGCGCATCCTGATTGGCTGTTGCGGCGCAAGCACACAGCCGCAACACGGAAGATAAGCCGGCGCAGCGACCGTCACCGCCGAAGTTGTTTGCCGCCTTGCACGGAATTCGCACTGACGGCTACCGGAGTGTACCTACGGACCTTCTTCGGGAGTCCACTGGCTTCTGAATCCAGAATTGTGTAGTACGGAGCCTCAGCTCCATCATTGTTACTCTCTGTAAAAATAAACTAGTTTTCTGGTGAACATACATGGTCAGTCACAACACCTAGTTGGGATAAATAAGAAAATATAGTTTTAAATACAACTGTGCAATCGTATTGCGGCATATAATGTTCGAATAGATCTCATTAGTTTAGTTAAGCAATAGTTGCCCTCTTACGAAGAGTACTAGTTCATAAATTGAGACGATGAGACATGAAGAAATAAGAGTTATACAGCAACCGTTCAACTGTCCACTACTGCTCGTAACACAACAGAAAGTATCAAATAATTAATCAATGTCCAGAGACTTCTTTTGTCTACATATATACCAAAAATATTAAACTGAAGGAGAGACATTCAATTACAATTTGTGTCACAGCTGGTATTCGAACGAAACACCATCTGCGTACTAGGAGAGCACTGTAACCACTAAGCCATCGCCACCTAATTGGTACAGCATTTGCACAGACTGTCTTAAGGCATATCTCCCCCACAAAATAAACATCAATTCACCCTCATTTTCCCTATATAAACACGAGGCTCTCCAATAACGATATAGCACCCCAACATTTCCATTAACATTTGTTACTGAGGTGTTGTTTCGCTATTAGACAACCTTGGCAACGTTGATAAGCATTTATACAGCGTGAATCACCGAACAGCTTCACCGCAAATATTGCGGAAACGGAATGAGCGATTGACGTACGGTTTTCACAGAATGGACTGGTACTCAGGGGCTCGTATTTTTAGCCAACAAATGGACATATAATGGACTAGGTCTTCTGGTCCTTCTGAATAGATCAATGACTGCAAAATGGCAGGTAAGTCTAATAGAAGACCATCTGCAGACATTCGTAGACTTCACGTTCCCAAACAACGATGGAACACATTTGGATGACAGTTTGTCATGTGATGGGATGCCGCGTGTCTGAGGCGCCGTGACATGGACTGCGCGGCCGCTCCCACCGAAGATTCCAGTTCTCCTTCGGGAGTTTTTGTGTGTTGTCCTTAGCATACGTTAATTTAAGTAATACGTACAGGTGGATGAGCTCAGCAGTTTTGTCCCTCGGGAGAAAAATAACAACAATTTTTAAAAAGTGATCACTGTTCCTCTGTTTCTAGCTATTTGTTTGGAAGGAAATCCTGGACAACTACCAGCAAATTTTTTGACCATACAGATCTCTCACGTGAATCCAATCGAAAACTATGTCAAATATTGAGAGGTCAGTTCGTGCAAAAAATCATGTGCAATAAGTTCGCAATATCATGGCTAGCTATAGGGGTAGCATGGTTTAATATTCCTGCAGGCGTCTCTCGACGTCTTCTGGAGTCGACTCCACATGGGGATGTTACATTCGGCCAGGCTAAATAAGGTCTGAAAGTAATCTGGGGGTATCCCATCCACCTTCGCCACACAGTAACACGTTGACTGCCGCGGTGACATCAGAGACGCGCCAGAGCCACCTGCTGTGGCTGCCGGCGGCCACCCGGCATCCAACATGTTAGTCTTGAAGACGAATTAATATGGTAGTATCAAACAGTTCTGAGCTGTACTGAAAGTTGCGCGTCTATTGCTTATTAGGAAGTTTGTTTAAAACCAACTGTAAAATTTTTACCAAACAAATAATAAAGACGTGTAAGGAGTGATTGTTTATTCTTATATACATACACTTACAGTCGATCATCATTTATTCAACTTTTAAAACCAGCCAGACTTGATATGTGTGCTATGGATACAAATGTTTATAGTAAACAAAATAAATATGTTCATTTAAAAAAATACTTTAATTTTGAAATATACGTTTCTTTCACATATCCTTAATATGTTTATTTCACTGTAAAACAGTTGTTCTCCCTAATCATGGCATTTTTATTAACCAAACGTGAGGACCAATATATAGCGGTAACCGAGAACGACTTGTATAGTATTGAATAAAAAATTCATATCAGATTTTTGAATGGAAACATTCACAAATCGGTCATCACGGTTGGAGATATGATTCAGTTCGTTATAATACACTGACAATGAAGCCTTCTGAACACTAATGGATGGAACTGCAAGAAACCATGCTTGGAATTACACTAATTCGTAAAAAATATTTTCATTCTTCTGTGTCTTTGAAAAACTTTGTATTCTACGAAAAATGACATTTTAATAAATATAAACAGCTTAACAAAATATTACTATTAAGTGAAGAAAGTTATACCTAATTCAGTGACGTCAGTTTATTGTTATACTCGTATTTCCAATCAACACTGCCAAAAAATACCCGATTAAAATAGTTATAACAGTGTATAAAGCTTACATCCTAAACACCTGAAAATGCTCATAATAGTTCTCCAAATTTGAGATATAGGTTGTCTACGAAGTGGTGAGTAGTAAATGGAAGAGAACAATGTCCACACCATTCGAAACCCACGTTTTTACATCCAGTATCACTTTAGAATTCAAGCAGTCCAGTATCAAAAGACACGTTAGTTGTAGCTTCATTCCAGAATGTGAGTACGTCAATATCATAACATGCCACTTTCAAGCAAATTGCTACATAAGCTTATAAGTTTGTAAATATAAATTAATTCTAATCACAGAGTCACGTATGATAATGACTTAAATCACGTGTATCTCTTCCATAATATTCAAATCACATAATCAAAATCCGGCGACTGCACACTGAGGTATAATATAAGCAGTTTCGGATGTCTAGGATACCGCCATGTGTGTTTTCCACAATTGTAATTACTTTAAGCAAAGAGTTTTTGGCACTGTTGATTGAAAACATAATGATACACTGACGTTATTAGTTAGGTATAATTTCCCTCCTAGGGTTCTGATATCTATTTACTTTGCATTCTACCACAAGTCACTTTATTATAGAGAGAAGCAAAGTTTCGCATGGAATTGATAAAAACAACTTTCCTTTAATTAATGACCGTTTGTTATTCTAATCGTTGTTTTATGCCGTTACCATGTTTGACCGAGCGGTATTGTGCATTGTAACGCACTGGACTCTCTTTTCAGGCCAAAATTCTCTCCCGCCATTCTGAAATAGGTTGTCCGTGTTTTCTTTAAATCTCTCCGGATAAATGCTAGGACGATTTCTTTGAAAGCGGTCGGTCCAATTTCTCTTCCATTCATGGCAAAAACTATCCTTTTATGTGCACCGCCTATAATGAGCACGATGGCGCTGGAACGTTAAGCTCTAATCTTCGTTTCTCTTTCTCCAGACGTTCTAGGTCAGAAGTGTTCCTTTTTATTGAATCCACACAGGGTGAAAAAAATGCACATAATTAACATGACTGGAATGACTAGTTTCATTCGGTTGTTTCATTCGACTGAAACAAAAATGTGAAGGAATAAACAATCGTAGGTTGTTAAAAAAATTGTACGTTGTTCCAAGACTAGTAATGACAGCTGTAGGGCGGTACACGAGAGGACTTCCCGCTTTAGGTGACTGCTGTGTGGCGCACCTCCTCATCTGTGCTGCTGGCCTGGTCACACTGCTCCTGGCAGTGCTGGCAACTCTTACCCACCACAAAACCGACCGAGCTTACCGCCCGCCGTAAAACAACTAAGACCTTTTTGTAGGCGAAACATTATCGAATCCATAATAAAAAGCGTTTTACACATTAATGTCAACGAATTAGAAGGACTGAAGCGTAATTTTCGTTTCACTTTCGTGCGTGTCTAATTTACAAGGAGCCAACATGGGTATCGGATTTTAGAATTCCTCTATATTTGTGGTACGTGAAGTTCAGAGCCTAAATAACAAACAGCCGAGCCTAAATAACAATCAGCCAAAGCCATTCGACGCAACTCTCCAAAATTCTGGAGAAAATAGACTTTGAAGTTTTGCATGTACACGTAAGTATGAATAACTAAAAGCGCCAGGGCGTGTATCACTGTAGCTCAGGTCGTAGCGTTCTGGTCTTGCAACATTAGGGTCGATGGTTCGCATCCGGCTGTGACAAGTTTTTTCACCTTTTTTGCTGTGTTCGAATACTTACATAATTTTAATATCTAATGCTAATTTATACGAAATATGCACGGTTTTTGTTTATTCGTAATTTTCTATATTTTATAAAGGGGCGTTAATGATGATAGTTTCAATCACAAAACATAAGTTTTTTTACACTATTGACTCCGCTATTAGTCTTTGATTGTTCAGTTTTTGAAGAGCTACGGCGCTTTGTTTTGGAAAGTACTAATGGCTTTCAAAGCAGCGAAATAGTCACCCAGCTTTTTAGGGGACGACAAGGTGTTCCGTTCGTCTACATACATATAAACAAAAACTGCCACAACACGTGTAACTAGAGATCCCCAAATATTTTATATAACTGAATTTCAAATGGGAAAAAATTCTTTCACATCGATTCTATGGTTGTGAGCTCAGAACTCTACCACCTGAGCTACACCGACAAATACCACAACTGGTTTAGTAAATGATACCTACGTGCACTTGCAAAACTTCAAATTCGATTTTCTTGAGAATTTTTTAGGGTTGTGTCGAAAGGTTTGGCTGATTGTTATTTGAGTTCTCAACTTCACGTACCATAAATATAAAAAAATTCTAAAATCCGATATCCTTGTCGGCTCCTTGTTACAATTGTTCTGGTCTCACTTCAGTCTTTTTATTTGCATATTTCTTTCATTTTATTGAACTGCTCTTTCCCCTGGGGTTATATTGCAAGGCATCTTTGCGACGCTGGTTTCTTGTATTCGTTGGAAATGTTCATTCCTGTGTCTGTTTTGTGATTTACTACAAAAAAATTCAGTAATTGTTCGTCGCTATTAGTAATCCTGTCTTATCAGTATGTAATTGTATGTCGGAGTCAGATTTCCTTACAAAGGGGAGGGAATATTCACTATATGTATCATATTTATAGCAGTAATTGTAGTAATAACAGTAATAGTATTACCAGTAATAGCAGTGTTAACAGTAACAGAACCATTGGCGTGTTATTTACATAAACGAGGTTGTAGTAGTTCCACTCCAGAAGTTATTGTTCTACTAGATGTTAATATTAAGGACAATCCACTCACAAAATGTAAATGTACAGCTAGCTCTTAAGTGATGAAAGTTCTGATGAAATTGTCTTCCCTGGCGAATAACTGCTGGAATTGTGCCTCTGATAGCCAACGCTATTAATGAAACAGAGAACTAATTATTCTTTAGCCTGTTCTGTATTAACGAAACCAAATATCTTTGCTTACTTACTGTCTGCATCAACATTCTTCTGTGTCTTCGTGTAATTTCGCCATGTTATCCTCAGCCCAAAGCTGTCGAAGGATGCGGTAATGGCCGGGGATGGGGTGCCATGTACTCATTACACCGCTCCCCTGGCCACTGATTTCTTATTCAAGTAGCTTCTCAAGTGCCTTCGTAACAGCTGATTGCATTCAGCTTGGCATCTAAATTCGGTAGACTCATATGGTTGCCCATACAAGAATAATACTTAAACTGGTTTTAGAGATGCCCACGGGAGGGGGTGGTGGGGCGAGGGGGGGGGGGTCATGATGCAAATGCGTCATTGAAAATCCCATACTATCAGTAACAGATATAAAGCACTTGTTAAATAGATTTGCTACACTATGCCCATCAGTTACTAGCATATTGTCTACTCTTAATGCTATCTGCTCCCGTTCCTTTCTGTTTCTAGCAGTCTGCCCTATAACTAAATGCCATATTGCTTTTAATTTTTGTCTGATTTAACTATCTTTTTCTCATAGTGCATTTGTTTACACGTCTGAATTACTTTTTTAAATAAATTACAGTGTCCTTATATTTAGATAACTCATCATCATTGGAACTACTCTTAGCTGATAGATACAATTCACTTTTTGTCTTACATGATATCCTTATTCCTTGTGTAATCCATGGTTTTATTATTTAATTTGAGTTACTTTTAGAGGAAAACAGTTTTAAAACATTATACTGACATTATTAATGAATATGTTATACCTTTCATTCATTATACTTTTTTCGATAAGTTTTCTAAAATTCTCAATATTTGGTGGATTGACTACTGTATGTACATTTGCAGGCTTCATAATATGCTTAGGATCTGTATCTAAACGACGTAGCTGCATAAAATGATCTGATAGGAAGTTAAGTTCTCTAGTATAATTGGTTTTATTATAATGATTTTGTTCCTTTGATTTGTCTATAAAATCATTATCAATGGCTGACCTAGATGATTTAGTTATCGTAGTTGGAAAGTTTACAGTATGAGTTAGATTGGAAGGCAATGTTACTGACTGCAATAAATGTTGTTCATCATAAATGAAGTGTCGATGATGGCTAACGTTATACTGACGAATAAAAATTTACCGTCGCCTGGATGTACGAGACCGGCAATGATCAAAATGACTCGTTTGAGAACCGGAGGTTGTGTTGTGTTGCCGTCTGTACGTGGCTGAGAGTGTGGTTCCTTTTATTTTATTCCAGCAGTGAATTGTCTTGTCTGTGGTGTTGTGGCAAAGATTATGTTAGCATTATTGATCTGGCCGTGTTAACTATCAACAAAATGACGTCCAAGTAATAAAATACCTCGATTCAAACATCTGTGTTGTGCACGAAATACGCCATAAAAAATCAATATTTCGGGCAAGCGATCCTGGAGCTTTCCAGAAAACCAAGTCTGGAGAGACTACATCTTATTAAAGTTGCCTACAGTAATATCAAAGCTCAAGAGTCGGCAATCGCAGAATACAATCGACTTAGAAGCACTTACCACCCATACTTGTCAAAAATTGTTTCATCAAAGCTTCTGAGGAAAATCAAAGATGGGGATAGGAAGTCGGCTTTAAGAAAATCCGTAGCTCACTTACAACAAATGTTACCAAAGACGAAAAGGAGGAAGACTGCCTACGAAAAGAAATGACATCTCAAATCTCTCCGTGAATAAACTACAGATGGAGTATGATACACTGTGGTCATTACATTAACGAAAGAGAATATCATCATAGGAACTGATTATGGTTGTAGAGGAAGGAGTCAAGATAAAAGCCAGAAAAATCATTTAAAAATGAATGAAACGAAAGTGACCCACATAAATGAAGAGAGGGAACGGTAATAACGAAGGCTTGTGTGTCAAACATTCTTTAGATGACTGTCATCAATGGAGATAATATCAGAGCGTGTAACATTTCTTGTTCTGGACTGCAAAATTCAGATGCTGAGAAATGAAAGGTATTTAGGCATACAGTAATAGTGATGTTTTGAAAAACCGCCAGCTAATGTGGCACTATTTATATATTGCAAAAGATACGTCGCTGACGTGAATTAAGGGCATTGTTCTCTTCAAAGCAGTTGATGTGCAGCCGTGAAGATTATTAGTTAGAAAATCAAATAAAACTCATGGGTGATGCTGGTACTGATGTTACGCATAGAACTTACAATGAATAATGCTGTGAATAGCTTTATGGAAATCACCAAGAACGGATTAGGTGTATATTTGCAAACTTTGCTTTTACAGAAAAGTGTCATCCCTTAGTGAAAAATGACATTAAAAATTTTGGTAATTCATTGTAACCCTTTCCAAAATGTCTTGCAGGAAATTCTATTATGAACTCAAGTGAAACTCTACGTCGCACTTGAACATAAATGAAGTGCGCTATATACGGATTCAATGTTGAATGTCGAGGTCCAGTATTAGGCCTATAAGCCCTCCTGAAATACAAGTTATTGATTTGTATATGACATAAATGTGAGGACTTAAGTAAGAAACTAACGTAACGCTCACTATAGGGCAATTTCACTAAATAATAATGCCAAAATAAGCTTGTTGTCAAAAACCACTCACAGTTGGAGGCCACAATGATGAAAATTACAGGTATACCTCTTTTATTTAAGTAGTTATTTTTAACGCTCTCAGATGTCCTGTTTTCCTCAAGAAAGAAATTATTTTCACAGCTATTTCCATACCATTAAGCTTCTGCTTATGGACAAAAATAATTAATATTGAATTACTAGCCGCGGTGGAGTGGCTTAGTGTTCCAAGGCGCCTTATTTGAATTACTGACTTTTGTATGAAATAAACTGATCATTCAATAGATACCAAGTTCCAATGTTCAAACGTTTGTAAATCCATTGGACTTAACTGCTTGGTTATTAGTCCCTAGGCTTACACTACTTACACTAAACTAAGCTAACCTAAGGACAACACACACACGCACCCATGTCCCAGGAAGGACTCGAACCTCCAAGGGGGATGGCTGTGCGCTCCGCAGCACGCCGCATCGGCCAAAAACCAAGTAAAATAAAAACAACTACTTCAGTTATCCACGAACACCAGTAAATTTTTAAAGTGAAATGAAAAGTACAAGTTGCATATCCCGAAGATTTAAAAGAAATCTACTTTACTCCATTACAAGGAATTCGGGCTGTAGCGTGAACACACTTGCTCCAATCCATTCCCAACAAAACGAAAGTCCTTGGGCAGGCTGAAATTAGAAGTCCGAATATCGTCCCTTCTGTTCAAGACAGTCGGCAAATTGTAGACCTGTGGCTGGCGTACGTCGGTAGCAATAAACATTCCAGGTCCTAATCGTAGCACTCTACATTTCTAGGCGCGGAAGACTGGCATAAACAAGTGCAAATTCTTTATATAGCTCACTCCGGCTCAGCAGTCGAGTAAGGCTTCTGGAGGTATGTCCAGCGTCATCTGTAAAACATAGTGCAATTATCATTCCGTCTGACAGCTTGGTCGACAATTCCCTGTCGATCGTTGTTTGCTATGAACGGTCGACCTCTGGCAATTCAGTGCGTGCGGCTTAGCGCCTGCTCTCCCGCAGCCTGCGTGGCACGAAACTCTGATGGGTAGTCTGCTCGTTAGGGGTTCTCTCTCCCGACATGACAAGTGAGAAGCTTTGTTAGTAGTCAACTTGTCTTAAAGATATGGTTACGGTGTATATATTGAATCTAGAATTCAACAAAATGCAGATCACGTATTGAAACATTACCCATTTAGTCCTCCATTCGGTTAAAGTAAATTAATAGTGTAGCACTTTCTATTGCGAATGTAAGTGTTCTGCCTTACAAGTGTGATAAATATACAATGAGACGGCTTCCGCCTTGTTACATTCGGAGTCTGTGCTCTAGGGTGGCAGCACATACGCGCGCGGCGCAGCCAGGGGAACAGCCAGCCGAGGAGGTGATGTGGATGAGCGAGACCTCCTCATCTGCGATGCCCTCCCCTGCTTCACCCCTGTAGCAGCAGTCACAGGCACACGTCCGGCAGTTTGTAAACTGAACCCTACGCCATTTGGAATAACCTCACTTTCGACGTCCCATATTAATTACGACCTCTAGAAAGTAGAGTTCTCTAGTATTAAATTTTTCTATAAATTTGCAAAGTATTTCTTTATTAGTTTTTATTATATTTTTTTTACTTATTTATTATTTTACTTGACCCATTGAATGTCATGAGCCTTACTAATCTCATTGAATTAACACCATTCAAAATTATGCAAAGTGGAATTATGGGTGCAACCTTGTATCCAGTTTCACAATTAAAAAAAGAGGTACTTAAAAAAATAACATTAGTGAAAATTTTACAATTATTATATCGTTATATAAATACATTATTACTGCTATTCCTGTAAATAAATAGTTTATAATGTACAAAATCAATTTTTCTCCTCCCAGAAAACAGCGTAATTAGCTTTGATTGTGGTTATGAAAACTGGAAATAATAATCCTCCCAAGGAAACGTAATTTATGATTACTACTGTATCACTACCAAATGGTCTAAGTACAGAAAAAGAGCCTCTACCATGACATTAAGATTAAGAATCACTGTGGTATGTAGATTTGCATATAGGGATGATCCTCCAAGTGTGAACAAGTGAAACATTGTATTTCTAGTTGACAGTAATCCCTATTAGTGTTTATTATTTTCATCCTTCTGAAATCCTGCATGAGGACACATATACGAATTACGTCGTCGATTTCTGGGACAAATGTCGTGTTCGTAATATTTTTTCCGTCTGCTATGTACATCTGCATCGCCGCATCGTTTTCCCATGTGTGTTCTGCCGGACAATACTGACGATGATGTGGGGGATCAGTCCTAAAATGTTTATACACGTTTATGTACAGTGTGAAATGATTTCATACATTTTCGCATTTGTTTTGTAAATCACTTCAAGATCCAGCGGTTGTATTTTGTCTACAATAACTGAGTGTTAACACGTATTATCCAATACGTCAACAAAGTTAGACGACGCGTACGAATGTCTGACCATTTTGATAATGGTACCCATTTCCATCTGGAAGGGAAACCAGGACAAACTAACAAAACCTTACAATTTACTGATTTGTTCCCTGCAAAGAAAGATTTGAATATCTCTAGATAATGTTATTTCAACAACGTTTCTCAAAACGTAGACCATTTGCGATTATATTAATGCTAGTCGAGATAAATTTATTGTGTTCCTTCCAATAGTAAATTTGCAAATGTTTAAATGTTTGTTAAGCTTAAGGGACTTAACTACGGGGTCATCAGTCCCTAAACTTACAAACTACTTATGAACTACCTACAACTAAGGACGACACAAATATCCATGCCCGATGGGGGATTCGAACCCCCGACCGTAGTGGCCGTGCAGACCGTGACTATAGCGCCTCAGTCCCCTCGGCCACCGCGGTCGGCAGTAAATTTGCAAGGAAAGTTATAAGAATGTGTGAAAAGCATTTTCAGACAAGCCGAAATACATAAAACCGTGCAATCATAATGCTATAAGATGTTTGCAACAAAGTCCAAGTCCTAAAGAAATTTCTGTACTTGGTGAACGGGACTGTCAGGAATAAAACTTGCATAAATATCTGAGGGATGTATGTTCATGTTCCTTCAAGTGGTATAAAAGCTATGTTCCCACGTATAGATTATTCATATAACTGCTCTAGAGAGAGTAATATAAAATAATTAATCTAGTGTCAGAAATCGGTGACTTAATTTACGAATGCTATAGTGTCAACCTGTAATGAGAAATATCTGATACTCTGTGCATTAGCAAACAATGTTCAAATGTTGAAAAATCTATCGGACTCAACTGCTGGGTTATTAGTCCGTAGCTTACAAACTACGTAAACTAAGGTAAACTAACCTAAGGACAACACAAATACCCCTGCTCGCAGCGGGACTCGAACCCCAGACGACGAACGGGCGCGCGCATCTTAGCACGGCTACCTATTGCGCACGGCGATTCCGCCGCGGCTGTGGATTATCAGAATAGGCTACTCAACATTACCGAGATGTCTGTATACTGAGAAATGCTGTTAGCTGTCACTATTGTCACCACAGCATCGCAATTATTTCTAATTGGTCTTATTATGGAATTTAATTTAGATTCGACATAACTAATGAACGCGAAATATCATTGCTGGTATCCTGAAAGACTTTATGATTAATTTGGTTCTTACTTTGTGAAAAATCTTACAACTCAGTATAATGGGAATTGAAAAAAATTTTCCCACATTATATCTGTGACAGCAACCGGAGTGATACTAATACTGATAAAATGTAACGTTTTACAGACTATGCTAAATACTACAAACAAATACTAAACAATGATTCTATACATATTATTAAAATGTATGTATGTAGGTCTGTATCTTCCACATCTCTTCCTAAACCGGAAACCAAATAGCCACGTTGGAGTGGCCGAGAACTCTAAGGCGCCTTTCTATGAAGCGCGCGGATCCTCGACGGCCAGTAGATAACGTATTGCATACTTGAGCACTAGTTCTCGGTTGTCTGCATTTTGTATTTGCACGCACGCGCGGTATGATCGATCGATGGTTGCCATGGCAGTGACGTCATGTTGATGGACGCGCCTGGGAACAGGGCAGCAGCCGCAGGCAGGAGGTAGCTGCGCAGCCGTAGCCACCGCGTGTGGAGCTCTCACTAGCTATGCTCCTCTGCTGATGGCGCTGCCATACGCTTCACCAACGTCTGCACTTAATTATTTTATCTATTGCTAAATTACCTTTCATGGGTCGCTAATCTTAATTTTTAATGCCTTAAATAAGTAGGGCAGAATAGATATTGATGGACCAAATACGCATTACCTCATACGGAATGTAGTAGAACTGTGTTCCGCCAACAAAAGCGTTCTCCGTTAATAAAAAGAAATTAACAATACGCATCTCATACTCATCTTGGCAAACCACGAAGTAATTTAAGAATAAGTCTAAATCATAGAAAAAGTAACATCGATGCAGCACCCTCCTATCAACAGACTGCTGTGCTATCTTGAACAGTTCCTACAGTTATTAACACAAATGCATTTATTTAAGTACGATATATAACCATATTGTTGTAAGCAAAAACGGCATGTATATGTATGACTGTATTATTGCATGGTATTCTGTACTGAAACTTAATGTACAGTACTTTATACGCTTTCTTGTCACTATGAACAATAACGTATCTTGAAATCTTACATATAATCGCACACTCAGTGCCCTCTTCTGTAGATACTCTCTTCATCTTCTTCGCTCTCTCTTTCTCTCTCTCTTTCTCTCTCTCTATCCTCCTTTAAGTGGTACCCCGCACTATAAAGTGACCATCGCAAAATTTGTACTGGCAACTCTTCTTCTGTTAATGTTGAATCATGGAATTCACCGGAATTCAGTGATCTTATCTGCGCATGTGTGTAGGATTAGCCATTGATATGCGGCTATGGTAAGATAGTTTGTGGTTGATAAACGAAGTGTAGCGATTTTAATGGCAGAGCGGGAAAATCCAAAGTAAGTTCAAAGGAAATAAAAATTAAATATACATCTGAATTCGTCTGAACGGCCAGGGAGAGGAGTAGTGGTTTTCTATCTGCGACAGATTATACAGTGATAGTGCTATGTTGGTAGCGGGCATCGTGCACATATCGCTACTGGTAGGTTCTAAGAAACGGGGAAACGACTTTACCCGAAAAAGATACAAGGGTGTACCTATATAGCAACTTCTTATTTTCTCTCGTTTCGGCCAGCCATGGAGCACAAAGATTTTTATAGCTTTCCTTATTGTGTTTTCATCTTTCGCCGGTAGATTTTCCTTTTGGCTGAGTGTGCTTCTCTTCTCTCTTCTGATCGTTTTCCAATTTCAGGCTACTGTCTTGACAGGACATTTATTGTAACGGATTTCAAGAAGTTTGGTGTGATCGGTCACTTCGAATGGGCCAGTTTCGATTAATCTTATACCTTTCCCTAGCTGTAGAATGCGAGATTTACGGAGGTTGATTTTAGCTCCAGAGCAGTAGCTACATGTGTGAATCACACATATTCTGGTGAGATCACATGGGTCAGTTATGTACACAGCCAGGTCGTCTGCATATCCTCTACAGACGTATTTCTGTCCTCCAATTTCAAGTCCTGGTAACTGAACATGCAATGTTCGTACGAAAGGCTCATTTGATATGGAGAAAAGCGTCATCGAAAGGGGGCAACTTTTCCTGATCGACGTTAATATGGGTACTTTTGCTGTGTACTGACCATTTAAAAGAATTCTTGATGTTGAACCAGTATATGGTCGCTAGATAATATTTATGAAAAATGGTCTCATACCCATTTTGGACATCACACGAAACAGGTACCTATGTCGAACCCTATCAAACCCTTTTTCCATATCTAATGACATGATGGCCGCTCTGCAGTTGGAGGCCGCAGGGACAGCCGTGACATCGCGGTATTCCTCTAGAGCTTGCTGTATTGTTCTCCTAGGCACGGCGCACGACTGATATTGGCTGATGATGCGATCAGCAACGGCGTTCAACCTTTGGAGCAATACCCTAGCATCTATCTTGAAATCTGCATTGAGCAGAGGTATAGGACGCATGTTTTCCAAGTCGTTTGTTTTGCCCGTTTTGGGGACCAACACTATGATTCCCTCTAAAAACTCGCAGGGAATCGTGCCAATCGTGCGTACTTCATTAAAAACTTCTGTCAGTGTGCTGCCAAATATGGACCAGTATTTTAAGTAAAATTCGACAGGCAACCCGTCGGGTCCAGGGGATTTGTTCCGTGGACTTCCTTTCACAGCATTGCACAGTTATTCTTCTGTGATTTGTGCCTCAAGGTCTGTATTTTCATGTTTCGCAGGAGAGCCTCTGTGAAGTTTGGAAAGTAGGAGATGAGGTACTGGCGGAAGTAAAGTTGTGAGGCGGCATCATGAGTGGTGTCGGGATAGCTCAGTCGGTAGAGAGTTTGTCCGGGAAAGGCACAGGTCCCAGTTTCGAGTCCCGGTTCCGGCACACAATTTTAATCTGCCAGGAAGTATCTTATTTAAATTCTTTCGACTACTTGATTTTCGCTTGTACTTCATTGTGAGGTGGTGCGTGTTTGATGTCTGTGATGAATTCAATTATTTAAACGCTATTTTAGGCTAGTTTTGGAGAAATTGATGTAGGCTGAACACCTGAACCTTAGATTATTAGTCAATTTAAGTAGTTTGTAAAACAAGGGACTGATAACCGAAGTAGTCAAGTCCCTTAGATTTACAAACATTTGAACTGTTACTTTGCGCCGGCCGCGGCGGCCGAGGGGACTGAGGCGCACCAGTCACGGTCTGCACGGCCACTAAGTTCGGGGGTTCGAATCCCCCCTTGGGCATGGATATTTCTGCCGTCCTTACTATTAGTTAGTTCATAAGTAGTTTGTTAGTTTAGGGACTGAAGACCCTGTAGTTAAGTCCCATAAGCTATACAAACATTTGGATATTTGTTACTTTGCGGTCGGTTCGTAGTCGTAATTATGTTCCCTTTTACGAAAGCGTGCAGCAGTGTGCATGTTTCTGAAGCCATTTGTCCCTTCTATAGGGAGAAGGAAGAGGGGAGGCGGATGGAACTGGTTATCTTTGGATGCATTAGGGAACAGAAGTAATTCAATAACTACAAGTATAAATCTGTGCTGGGGCGAAAATCGACATCGGGATCTCTAAAGGAACCCTGGTCACAGTGTTAGTTCCTACTCCGCTGGTTAGAGTTTCAGTACATATCTGAAATATGTGAATTTTAGCCCAAAATCGTTACCTTTACACGGAAACGCGGATGCTACAATACAATTGATACTCCCGTTGTGGTATTAAGTCTCAAATTTGTAACCTTCTGTATGACTTAAAATGTACAGAAATGTAAGTCTCGCAACGAATACCTTTTATCGTAAATAAATGGGGTAGCACTTTCTATAGTGTAAGCAAGTATTCTGCCTGACAAGTGCAACAGGTATTGCGATGAGATGGCTTCAGTTTGAATATATCTGGAGTTTACTTTCTCTAATGTGGCAGCGCAGAGGTGCGCGGCGTAACTAGGGGAAAAGAGCAACCGAGAAGGTGACGAGAATGAGAGAGACCTCCTAATCTGCGCTGTCCTGACGTAATCATTTTAAACTTCCAGCAGTATGTTTTCTCACTCGCTGCTCTCCCAATCTCTCGCCAATGGAAAAGACTGGTTCTTGACTGGGTAATGACTAGTTCAGGCTCCAGTGCTTGGTGGTACAACACATCAACTTTGGCTTCATGTGGAATCAGCTTTGACTGCTGCACCCTATCAACACATCACAGCTTGTTTGATTCAGAGCCGAGGCGTGAAGCAGCGATTACCTCTGGCAGTAGATGCAGGACTCAGTACGAGTTTTATCATCTACCTCACCTCAGATGGGGTTGTATTTTAGATGATGTGAGATCTCTACATGTTACCTCCCAAATAAATTTGTCTGTGATATCACAAGTCTGTCAGGGTATTGTATTTTGGATGAAAAGCTGTGTAATTTCCCACGAACGAACTGAACATCTTGAATTTCCGATGGATATATGTTTGCGATAATTAATTTTGAAATAATCAATGTATTTCTTAGTTTTTCCATCTGTCTCATTTTAGTTTGAGTGGATCTTATATAAAACAGCCAAATTTCTTTCTGAATAAGCGGTTGTATTTGAAAAGCTATTGCATATCAGTTTCAAAAGAGAACAGATTATGGTAAAGAACAATTAAAAGCTAAGACGTATGCATGTAACTGGCAAAATAAGATATTTAATAGAACGTAATAATATTGTTGCAAATGTTTTGAGATATATTCTTGAGATTACCTTATCCAGCGATTTTGAAATCGTCCATTGCAGGGTATGTATTTGTAAATTCTACTACTTACTTACTTAATACGGGACGTCGAAAGTGACGTTGCTACAAAGGGTGTGAGCTGAACATACAAACCTGTGTCTGAGACTGCTGCTACAGGGGTGAAGCAGGGGAGGGCAGCGCAGATGAGGAGGTCTCACTCATCCACATCACCTCCTCGCTGCTGTGTTCCTCTGGCTGCGCCGCGCGCGTCTGTGCTGCCACCTTAGAGCAAGCAGACTAGAAAATAATACAAAGCGGAAGCCGTGTCATTGAATACCTCTTACAGGTGTTAGGCAGAATACTTATAGTCACGATAGACAGTGCTAGACCCGTTAATTACCTTAACGGAATGTTGGACTGAATGGCCATTGTTTTAAAGCATGAGTTGTGTGTTGTTGAATGCTAGATTGAGTATATCCACCATAACGATATCATTAAAAAAAGTTAATTACTAAGAAAGCTGCTCACCTGTCATGCCAGGAGAAAGAGCCCCTACCGAGCAGACTACCCAGCAGAATTTTGTGCCACGCAGGCTACGGGGGAGCAGGCGCTAAACCACAAACACGGCATTTCCATAAGTCGATTATTCCTAGCAAATATAGACCGACAAGGGATAGTCGGCCTCATTATCTGGGGGAATATTAAGTGCACAATATTTTACAGATTTCGTTCGACAAACATCCTAAATACTTCCGATGCTGCTGATTGGCCGCAGTGACGTATCTAAAGAATTTTCACCTATGTGTACGCCAGTTTCCGTGCCGAGAAATGCGGAGAGATACGATTAGGATCAGTAATGTTTATTGCTACCGACCTACGCCTGTCACTGGTCTACCATTCACCAACTTTCTTGGATAGTATGGACGCTGAGCGGACTTTTAATTTGTCGGCCCTAGGACCTGCGTTTTATGGGGAATGGAATGGACCAATCGCGTCCATTCTGCCGCCAAAATACCTTGTTAACGAGTGAAGTATATTTCTTTTGTCCCTTCGAGGTATGCACCTTGTACTTTTCAGTTGACTTTGTGACTATACTGGTGTACGTGGAGACTTTGTACCAGTATGTTGTGTTAATAAACTATGTGGTATTAGTCACATCACCCATTGTTTGGTTCAAGGACAATTTGATTAAAAGAAATCATTACGTTACACTATACAGAGAACGTTCTACAGAAACAAAAGTTTGGACAGATGTGTTCTAAGATGTAGCGTCTGGTCGACCATCAAGTAATAGCAGAAAAACTTTTTACAAAAATAACACTTTTACATCCGTTTTTAAACGGGGATAAACTTAGAGAAGGACTATGAAAGAGAGAAAGTACATTAATCCGTCATTTTAAAATTACTGGTGATGATCATAAGTATGCCATATCCCATAATTTTGCTGACGGGAAAGCAATAGGAATGGAATGGTCACGAAAACTGAGTATTGGTAAGTAAGGCAGATGTACTGTTAAATCGCATACACTACATTTGCAGGACCAAGAACAGGTGCATTGTTTGGAATTATCCTGAAGCAGGACTTAGAGGGATAGAAACAAAATATTAGTCAGTAATAGAGATTACAGTCATCTATAAATCCAACATATCAATTGTTCTCTAACCACTTTGTGTGTCAGCCTTATATGCAAATATACTTACCACAGCTTTTCCTTATCTTAATGACATTATATAAGCTGCTTTTCTGTACTTTGTGCCTTTCGTACAGATAGAGTAGTAATCATCAGTATGTTCTCTTGAAATGATTATTATTTCCAATTCAAAGAGATGTCACTTGCTGCTTTTTAACTTTCCATATACACAATCAAAACTAATTAAGCTATATTCTGGTTGGAGAAAAGTTGTTTTTCCATATTATAAACTGTTTATTTATAGGAATAGTAGTAATAATATATCTATATAGAGATAAGAAATTATTAAATTTCAATGAATGTTATTTTAAGTACCTCTTTTTTTAATGGTAAAACTGGATGCATGTTTGCACCTTAAACTCCACTTTGACCCCTAAGTTCAAATAATGCAAATATTAGACGATAACAGATTATGTACGTTATTAAATGTGATATAAATTACGCATTACGCAGCTAAATGCATTCTTCGTAATCATCGTTAGGCACTTGCAATGCTTGCGACTGACATTTCTACCTATTCCTACATTAAATGTCACTATTAATGTCAATTTAAGTAAGTAAATCGTCAAATTAAGAGGTAATCTGAGTATAATTACTTCCGCAATTGCATTATTAATACTGTCAAATTAATAATCCGGGAAAAAGATAAAAGTTTGTTGTTGGTAACATTCATAATGAAATACAACGAAAATTGTAAGTATCGGTTGTTATATTCACTGGGCCATGCAAGAAATGGAAAAAAAAATATGAAAATGGTTAGAAAAACGTAATGTTTGAACAGTGTACTTTCTAAAGGTCGTAATTAATATGGGTAGTCTAAAGTGACGTTACTCTAAAGGGTTTAAGTTTAGTTTACAAACTGTGACTTCAGCAGTCTACTTTCTAGAGGTCGTAAACAATATGGGAAGTCGAAAGTGACGTTGTTCAAAAGGGCTGTAAGCTGAGCTTACAAACTGCCAGACGTGTGCCTGCGACTGCTGCTACAGGGGTGAAGCAGGGGAGGGCAGCGAAGATGATGAGGTCTCGCTCATCCACATCACCTCCTCGGCTCCTCTGTTCCCCTGGTTACGCCCCTGCGCGCCAGTGCTGCCACTTTAGAGCAAGCTGACTAGAAAATATAAGAAAGCGGAAGGCGTGCTATTGAAACACCTCTTACATTTGTAAAGCAGAATACTTACATTCACTATCGAAAGTGATACACGCTTTATTTGCCTTAAAGGAATGGGTTTCTAAATGGGCATTGTTTTAATGCGCGATTTTAGTGTGGCAGAATGTCAGATTCAATGTATCAACCGTAACAATATTTTTAAAGCCCTTTGCTGCTAACAAAGCTACTCATCTGTTATGTCGGGAGAGAGAACCCCTAAGAGGCAGACTACCCAGCACATTTCCTTGCAGCGCAGTCGGCGGGAGAGCAGGCGCTCAGCTTCTACATCTACATAGATACTCTGCAAATCACATTTAAGTGCCTGGCAGAGGGTTTATTAACAACTTTCAGAACTTTTCTCTACCGTTCCATTCTCTAATAGTGCACGGGAAGAAAGATCACCTAAATCGTTCCGTTTTCGATCGGATTTCTCTTATTTTATTGGGATGGTCATGTCTCCCTAAGTAGGTGGGTGCTAGCAAAATATTTTCACATTCAGAACTAAAAGTCTGTGATTGAAGCTTCGCAAACAGATCACGCCGCAATGAATAATGTCTTTCTTGTAATGATTTCCACCCCAATTCGTGCAACATTTCAGTGACGCTTTCCCCCCCGTAATGTGATAGAACAAAACGAGCTGCCCTTCTCTGAACATTCTCAATGTCCTCCGTCAATCCCACCTGGTGAGAATCCCACAAGGGGCAACAGTACTCCAGGAGAGGACGCACAAGTGTGATGTAGCCAGTCTCTTTGGTGGAGCTGGTGCATCTTCAAAGCGTTCTGCCGATGAAACGTAACCTTTGGTTCGCCTTCCCCACAATATCTTCTATGTGTTCTCTCCAGTCAAACTTGTAATTGTAACTCCTAGGTATTTGGTAGAATCTGCGACCTTAAGGTTTGACTGATTTATCGTGTAATTAAAGTTCAGCGGATTTCTTTTAGTGGTCAAGTGCATTACTTCACACTTTTCTTTATTTAGTGTCAATTGCCAATTTTCGCACCGTGCAAAAATTTTGTCTAAATCGCTTTGCAGTTGCTTTTGATCCTTTGTTGACTTCACTAACAGATAAACGTCAGCATCATCCGCGAACAATCTAAGGGAACTATTCAGATTGTCTCCTAAATCGTTTATAAACACGAGGAAGAGTAGGAGACCAATAACGCTTCCCTGTGGAACGCCAGATATCACTTCTGTTTTACTCGATGACTTACCGTCAATGACCAACTCATCTGGAATACAAACTACCCACAGAGAGTTGTCATACGAAAATCTTTCAAACAGTATCTCTCTCCTGACCAAATAGAAATGGCTGATGGCTGTTTTGTATTGATCCTACCATTTCTCTTTAATAGCCTTCCAAGTTGAATCCCTGTCCTGCTCTGCTGCAATATCTTTAAGTGTAGCTGTAACAAAATTTTCGAAGGCTACTTTCTGAATATATAATAAGCTGAAATTTGTATCCTTACTCTTGTCTTGCTGGCTTTGAGTCAGTCCTATAGGAGCACGTGAGAGTGTATCTGCCACAATATTTTGAGCTTCCGGAATGTAGACACTTGCGAAATTATACTCTTGCAATATCAGTGCCAAACGACGTAATCGTTCATGGGTTAGTTTGGTGGACATTAGAAATGCTAGTGGACGATGGTCTCTAAACAACTTTGTATGTTTGCCATAAAGAAATAACCTAATTTTTTTGGAATGCCCATACGATAGCTAGGGCCTCTAACTCTTTAATAGAGTAGTTCTTCTCAGATTTTGTGAGAACTCGACTTGCAAAAGCAATATTCCTTTGTACTACCACTTCATATTCTTCAAATTCTTGTAACAAATGTGCACCTAAGCCAATATTAAAGAATCAGTGGACAGACAAAAATCATGTGTTAAGTCAGAGTGTGCCAATATAGGAGCATTGATAAACGCCTTCTTCAGTCTATCAAATTCCATTTGAGCCTGTTCATCCCACTGCCATTTAGTATTCTTGCCTGTCAAGGCACATAACCTTGGTGTTGAAAGTGTGTCCCATATCAAAAGTCTACGGTAAAAATTTATCCAGCCTGAATAGCTACGAACTTGTTTCTTTGTGGTAGGGGTTTTAGTTGCGTCGAGTTTCTTTGGATCTGGTGCAATCCCTGTGCTGAAATTATATGACCCAAAAATTTGACTTTTGTCTTTCCAATTTCGGACTTCTCTAAATTGACTGTTATCCCTACTTCGTCAGACCTTTAGTTACTTATCTAATATCTGGTTATGTTGTGACCATGTTTCTTCTGCGATTAGTAAGTGATCTACATAGGACGCGATGTGACTCATTAAATGCTTAAGTAAAAGGTTGTATAAAACACGACTGAAAGCTGCAGATGATATATTAAGACCAAAGGGAAGTTTTTTGAAATGGTAACAGACTCCAAAAGCAAAAAGTACTGTATACCGCCTACACTGAGGATGTAATTCGATCTGCCAGAAACTTGACATCAGATCGATAGAAGAAAGTACATTGGCATTCCGAAAATTTTGAAGCAATTCTAATAAGATTTGTGGTCTGTCAGTTTCAGGTACAATAATGGTATTGATCTGTCTCGAGTCCAGTACCAATCTAATACCTCCAGTCGGTTTTTCTGCTATGTGTAATGGACTATTGTATGTGCTCCTCGTTTTTTTAATTACACCTTATTTTAACATAGTCTCTATCTCTTTCTTTACGGGGATTGTGACGAGGATCTGAGGATCGTATCTCAATGATTTCAACGCTATCCTGTCTGTGTGAATGTGTTTGATCCCTGTCATTTCTGCGCTCAAATTGAGAGTCACTGTATCGGCGATTTCATGTATTTTCTTGCCACGAGTTTTGAGGCCTGGAATTATCACTGTGTGTATTCCTCCTGTACCCATTTTGATTGTTGTAATACTGTTGTCTGTTGCGGAAAGCCGGCCGCGGTGGCCGAGGGGACTGAGGCGCTCCAGTCACGGTCTGCACGGCCACTACGGTCGGGGGTTCGAATCCCCCCTCGGGCATGGATATTTGTGCCGTCCTAGTTCGTAAGTAGTTCATAAGTAGTTTGTAAGTTTAGGGACTGATGACCCCGTAGTTAAGTCCCATAGACTATACAAACATTTGAACATTTTTGTTGCGGAAAAAGGTATTTTCATTTCCGTAATTTTTACGATCCCTCATATGTTGTTGAGTGTAATTGTTGTTAAATCCCTATCTGTTACGAGAACCATTGTTGTTATGGCAGTGGTACGGTTGTGGCCTACTATTACCTCTGTATTGGTTTCCATTGTTGGTATACTGAACAGCGTTGCTGTTACGATTGGCATTGTTTGATCCCAATGAGCAGTATTGTAGGATGAATACTAATTTTCATATTTGAAATTACCATTATTCTGACTTTTCCTATTAAAATTTGCCTTGTAACTATCTTTCTTGGAAAAATCTGAACTTTCTTCAAAGTTGTCGTACCCATGGCTCCTGTGTTTCTTATTGGTTAATTGGTTATCGGTGTCAAGCTATAATTCCTGCAGCAAACTAGTAAAGCCTTCCAAATCACCCTTGAATTTACTGGAAATAATAATGTGTTTCAAATGATTGGGTAATTTTGTAATACAAATTCGAGTCAGGTCTGATGGACAATGGGTTTGTGAGATACTGATTTTTTCGAATCATCTGTTTATAGTACTCAGATGTACTCGAGAATTCGGATTGTTCATAACTTTGCAACATAATGACACTGTGTTTTACTGTATTCTGAATACTGTCCGACCAATAGGTATTCAGAAACGCATTACGGAATTCTGCATAAGTCGAACAATTTATGGCAATCGGTCGCATTCTCGTTGCCGGCTCTAGCTCAAGATAATCGGAAACACATTGAATTTTATGTTGATCGGCCCAATCAAGATGCAAAACATGTTGAAATTGCGTCAGAAAAGAGAGCGGGTGGATTTCCGTACTAATATTGCGGAACACTTTGGACCTTTTCACTTTGCGGAAGTATTTGTAGTCAAAGTCTCCCTTAATGGGCTTTACTGCATTTCCGAGTAGCGCATTTGCTGCCACGCTGCCCACCTGAGGGACACGCCGGGAAAATAATTCGCCCGCTGTTAATGGAGCTTCAGTTATGTCTACCTGCGTGTTCACTCGGCATTTATTTTGAGTGTCATTTGTGGCTTGCGTCATACCCTCCAGACGCCGCAACGTGTTTTATATTTCACTGACTTGCTGTCGATTTCGCCAATTAACATGCATCTGCACTTCTCTGAATTTCTCCAAATTATGGAACTTTTGCGTTTCAGTAACCGGTACTGGCACAGTATCTTCTGACCTCTCACCTGCTCTTAACGTTATTTCTGACACTTGATTTGTTACCTCGTCCATTCTTTCCGCATGAGTCTTCATGTTCTCGTCATGCTGTGCCGTTTTTAAAGACATAGCGGCCACTTGGCCATTAAGGTCTAGAATTGTTTCTCCTAGCGTCGCATTCTGTGTGGTGAGCTGTGACACAATAGCACGCGGAACAGTACTATTTATTTTCGCCATTATTTCCTCTTTGTCCTGTCGCCGTTCTTCAGCGAGTCTGTTATGTTCCTGTTCTAATGATTCTAATTTACTTTTCACGCCATGAATTCTCGGAAGAACATTGTTTATAATCTCATCAGAAATAGTGTGTATGCGTAGTTTCATTACTTCCTGACTCTTGTCCATTTTCTGGTTCATAGATTGAAATTCGTTCTGTGTGCTCTCCTGGCCTTGTTTAGTAACTGCATATACTGATTCATGTTCTGGTTCATTTGTTTAATAACTGCTTATAATGTGTGAAAATCTCCACTGCCTGAGCTTGTGGGACAGTCTGCACACGGTGTAACAGGCGTTGTATGCATCACATTATTTACCACAAAATTAGTGTCTGTAACCCCTTTTTGTGAGTTTCCATCATTCTGACCCATGCGTAATATGTCACTTGTCACTGTTGCGTGTCTCATTTTCTGAGCCTAACTCTTTTTCATCTTGTATCTGCAAATTGTTGCCTACAGACGCCGATTCACTCTGTGGTCGCGCGTCTGTGACATTTGTGTCACGTTCTGCTTCTGTGGTGTCGTTTACATTTCTGACGTTTCGTTAGGATTTTTAGAGTTCGACAGAGAAATGGCACATCGGCGTCGTTGCACTGAATAAGAGATACTGGAGATACTGACAAGGAGTGACAGTGACAGTGAGGGTGGCATCTTCAGTGAATGTAGTGACGAAGGTGATTCATCAGAAGAATCTCGTAGTAATACATCTCCACGTACTTCACCTAGCAGAGCTCCCAAGGGCAGTTCTTCAGATTCTGAAACTGAAGACGAATCGATCCGTAAAAGGCCACGCTATAATAACGAGAAATTTGGTTGGCAAAAACGTGATTTTAGTCCAGCACTTCATACATATGATGACTCATCTTCAGGACATAATTGCCAACTGGCACCAGATTCAATCGTTCTATCGTTTTTCATGCTATTTCTATCAGAAGATCTGCTGAAATTTATAGTACTTGAAACGAACCAATTTTATACGTTCACCATGGCAAATGTGTCGGAATCGGTTTTTCTCGGCTATCCACCTGGAAAGATATACCTTTTGAGGAACTGTATAGCTTCATTGGCTGTGGCTTCTCATGGCTTGTGTTAAAAAGTTGACAATAAAGGAATATTGGTCCAGAGATGTACTACTAAATACTACAATTTTTTTGCGAACTTATGTCCCGTGACCGCTTTATGCTACTTTTGAGAATGCTACATTTTAGTGACAACTCGGCCAATCGTGGGGTTGACAGTTTGTTTAAAATTCGGAAAACAGTTGATACAGTTCGTGTGGCGTTCCGAAGTGCATTTAATCCATACAAAAAACTGTGTCGATGAAAGCCTGTTATTGTTCAAAGGTCGCTTATCCTTTAAACAGTTCATTCCTTCAAGATTTGGGATCAAGACATTCGTGTTGTACGATTGTAAAACTGGATACGCCTTGGATTTCATTGCATACACAGGCACAACAACAGAAATTGAAGTCCATAATTTGGGGAAATCTGGAAGATATAGTAGCAACACTAATGAAGCCATACCTTGAACGTGGACATACCGTGTATGTCGACAACTGGTACACAAGTCCAGCCTTGTTCCTTTGGCTTCACAACCAGAGAACAGCAGCATGCGGTACTATACGTAGCAACAGGTGCAATTTTCCGAAACTACAGAAGAAACTGAAACGAGGAGAAGAATTTATGGCAACTGGCACAATGCTTGCCATCATGTGGTGCGACAATAGAGACGTGTTCATGCTGACTACCTGTAACACTACAGAAATGCGTGACACAGCCAAGACAAACCGGAAGACCGGCGAGAACGTAATGAAGCCGCAATGTGTTGTCGACTGCAATGCAAATATGGGCGCAGTAGATGACTCTGACATGTTACTAAGCTCTGTTGCATCGGTGCGTAAATATGTTAACTGGTACAAAAAGTTTTTTTCACGTTGTAGACCTTTGTGTTTTGAATGCTCACACTCTTCACAGATCAGTGCCAGGGAGAAAAATGTCATTAGCAGATTTTCATTTATATCTGGTACGAGAACTTGTGGAAAAATTTTCTTCAGAACGAAGGAGACATAGGAAAGGAAGACGCTCTGGTGACGAGAATCCTCTTCGCTTTACTGGGAGGCACTTTCCACATGTGATTCCAAGTGACCAGTCCAATAAACGCGGACTGTGGCGTAGATGTGCAGTCTGCTCGACACAGATTTGTCGCAGAGAAACGAAATATGAATGAAAAACATGAAATGTAACTTTGTGTGTTGACCCATGTTTTGAAACATGCCACACAAAGAAGAACTTTTAGCGAAGTTGCTACAGCTGGAAGATAAAATTAAGCCACCAATTCTGAAAAAAATTTGTTTAAAAATAATTAAAAAAATTTAAAAAACACAAAAATTTATATATAACTTCGCCATTGCCGGTCCACAGCCAGGATGAGAAAGAAGGATGGGAAATATAACAGTACAAACAAGGACAAAAAGAAAAAGAAACAGCGAATTATCTGAGCTTTAAAAGCCTCTCCATATCAATTTCTTTGCTGACAGACAACTGATGTACGAATATGTGAAACATCCAATCTGTGCTGGCAAACACAGACTGGTTGCTTCAAATGTTCGGACATAGGATGCAAAAATAAATACTTAGTGTAAATTTGTGAATTCTTCCGTAACTTCTTGCTAGATATTAAACCTTAGATATTCTTAACTAAACAAAAAATTCTGGCATAATTTCTAGAATATTCTGACCTGGTTTGCGGTAAAAGATATTTATTTAAATGGCGACTAGTGTCGAGCGAAGCCGAAAGAAGCCCAAAGACTGTGACAATCACATTACAGTTATCCATATTCTATGATTTTATTAACTGCTAAAATGTGGTTGCCACATTTCTTTTTTACATGATTGTTTGAAACTGGGCTTCGTCCGAAACTAGTCACCGCTTAAATGAATATCTTTTACCGCAACCGATGCTGCAGTTTTCTAGTGAAATTTAATAACGGGGTGCTGTTGTATTTTTCCAGGACGTTGGATTTGTGAAAAAAATTATAGGCCTAGACATTCATCTCCTTATGATAAGCAGAAATTATTCAGACGTAAATATAAGTACTTAGAAACCTCGATTTCATTGATCGTTGCCTGCAGACAATTAACTGGGTTTACCTAATCGAAATGTATTCGCAAATTTGGATAGGGCTTCTTGCCACAAATTGGTCAGTTGCGCAAACTCGCCCGTTTCTGAAGCACAAAAGGTCATTAGGAATTAAAGGTGACATTTAATTAGGTAGTTTAGAAACTTGAGTATTTCCTTTCTAATTCTTAATCAAAAGTTGAACATCATCGATTATTTCTACTCTACAATAACAATTGCGTCCCGTATAAAAAGAATTCTGTAATATGAATATTTTGTTTTTAAGTTTCCCTGCGGATAATTTGTTGGATTAGTGCTCTCAAAATATAGTGGTTAGATTTAAAAGTTTGACTCGGGTTCCAGATGCTTTCGTCGAAATTCGTTTGCGGGAGACTTACTGCGCTAGTACAGAAGAACGTCAACGTTTAGTCGTTACGGATTCTAGAGCGTTTGTATCGCAAGTTGCGTACAAAAATCACACAATTAAGTATCAGAATGCCAAATAAAATTCAGATGTATACAGAGACCTTATGATGATTCTTAAGAACTAAACGCAAATATAAGAATGTCTTTGATGAAGTGTGTCATTCCATGTCAGGTCATCTACACTCCCTGTTCGACCATTGCAGATTTTGTTGAAAATTTGTATGAACACTCCGATGAAATTTCTCTTGCCAACCTATTAAGTATTAAGTTTCATAAGCAGCATGCATTTACAGTCAGAGATAGAACCAAAATTTAAACTTTTCTTGCGCCGTGATTTACGCATTCACCTTTGATTCACATTATCTAACATTGTTGGCCTGCGTTGGTCGACTATTTATAGACCATAGGTTTTTGCAAAATAAGCTTGAAAATACCGCATTTTTATCCTTTGTAATATCTTCAACTTTTACACTTAATTTATTTAATACTGGAATGCGGCACATAATCGAAGCTTCATATATCTGAACCTTTTAGTTAGTTAGTCCATAAGTTACAACGTGCCAAACGTTGAAGTTTTTTGGGTCGCAAATTTTTAGAACAGCTTTGTTTAAACTTTTCTGATTGTATATAGCACGTAAAATTATTATCAATATTATTCCTAAGAGAACGCATACATTTGTACACGATGACCAAATTTCATATTTGTCATCGAAATATTTCCCGAGTTATAACAGCTCAAAGTCGCCAGGAATTCACGCTCGCAAAATTGCGCATGGCGTCAAACAAATGATTATAACTCTTCCAGTATTGCTTCAACGAATCTTAAAATCTATCATTATTGATTGATTGGCGACATGTTCGAATGTTCACATAAATTTTTTCGTCATGGTACAGCAGGAAAATGTTACGAAATTAGGCGATTTGACATGGAATGACCCAGGGGCTACATGTTAATAGCGTAAGGAGTTTCAGTGTACATTGTCTATCGGGCAATTATTTCAAGATTCAAAGTTCAGGAATAAGTATCCAGCTATTCTGTTTATTTGTAACGTCAGCAAGCACACTGCGAATATGCCGCGGCCGACCTGGTTCTAGAAATAGTCCGGCCAGGGCGAGGACGGCCAGGCGGAGAGCTCAGGTACACACAACAGGCCGCGGAGACGGCGGCCAGCGCTGGTAGGCGGATTAGGCGGCCGCTGGGGCAGGCTTTACTCGGCAAGCCGGACGCGCAGGTGCAGCACTCAAAGGGTTAATCAAGTAGTCCTTGAACCAGGCAACGGGTGATGTTGTGACTAATACCAACAGAACGTTCTTGCACAACACTGTTTATTAACACGATATGCTGTTAGAGTGTTTCCACGAACACCAGTATAGTCTCAAAGTTAACTGAAAAGTGCAAGGTGCATACGTCGAAGGCACAAAAGAAATCTACTTTCCCCTTAACCCTGCGGCGGGCGCGTGGCGGCATACAGTGCCGCCAACTTTGTTTTCTTTCAATAATTACGTCAGCGGGCCCAGCACGCAACAATGGTGCTATATGTGATTAGATTGTTTAGTTACGCGCCAAACTACATTACTGCGCCACCAATATACTCACCATAACAGCTGTGACTGACCTGTGGAGTGGACGACTGCACCGAGACGGCACTGCGTACCGCTCGCGCCCGGTAATGTAAGTACATGTAGCCGTACCACTCTCGGATGTTTTCATGATTAGAAGCTCTGTTTTGCAGCTCTGTGGGTGTATGATGATTTAGTTATTAACATTGCTTTGGTATTACAAATATTTTGTCTCCCAGATCCGCAGAAAGGAAAGCACTAACACCAGAAGAAATTTAGCGTCTTCTTCTGTAACCATCTGACGAAGAAGATTACGCTGATTTCTCTGACAACGATGATGAAGCAAAAGTAGTTGAAACTGCAGATCATTCTAGCGAATCTGAGCAGTCATGCGTTGACGAGAAAGAAGTGATAGGAATGCCACTTGATGACTGCCATTTTTATATTGGTAAGGACCAAGAAACATTGTGGATAAATAATCCGTTAACACTACCAGGGAAAACAAAACGTAAGAATATAATCAAAGTCCTACCTGGCCCGAAACTGAATGGTAGAGAAGCTAAAATTGAAATTGAAAGTTTTCTCAAATTTTTTGATCCTGAGATAATTGATTATGTTGTTGAAAACATAAACAAGACGTAAATAACAAGAGATCATTTGTGAATTACTTAAGGGCTAGAGATTGCAAAACTACTTCTGCTTCTGAAATAACGGCTCTTTTAGGAGCACTGTTTCTCATTGCTGTACAAATAGGACACACAAATGTATTAGAACTGTGGGCATCAAATGGAACAGGGCAGTATTTAGCTACAAGCACTTTCTGTTCTTGCTCCGGCCACTCAGGTTTGATGATACTTCTACAAGAAAAGAACGACTAGCAACTGATAAACTTGCTGCCATCCACAATCTCCACTCAGCATTTTTGAACAACCGCAGAAATAACTACATTCCAGGGGAGTTCACAACCATAGACGAAATGCTTGTCCCATTTCGCGGAGGTTGTGGTTTTGTTCAGTGCATGCCCAATAAGCCCGCTATGTACGGATTGAAGTTGTATGCATTGTGCGATACAGATCATATTAAAAGTTGCTGTTAAGAAAGATGTTATACACAATAAATAATTAATTCCACACAAAAGTTTGTAAAAAATAGCTTTTCTATGTATTTAAATGTAGGCGGCACTGAGTGCCGCACGCGCCCGCTGACGTAAAAACCTTCGGCGCGCCTGCCGCAGGGTTAACAAGGAATTCGGGCGACAGCATGAGCACACTTGGTCCAATCCATTCCCCTCAAAAAGCACGTCCTTGCGGAGACATAAATTAGAAGTCCGGACAACGCTCATACTATCCACGATAGTCGGCGAATTGTAGACCAGTGGTTGGCGAAGGTAGGTAGTAATAAACATATCTGATCCTAATCGTAGAATGCATTTTTCGGTGCGGAAGACTGGCATCCGCATTGGTGCAAACTCTTTATATAGCTCACTGCGGCCAGTCAGCAATCTATATAAGTATTCTGCATATGTGTCCAACGACATCTGTAAAATATAGTGCAAGTACTACTCCCTCTGACATTGGAGTTCAAGTCGTATGGCATGAATAGCTGGGAGGCCCCGAAGGGCAGGTTCATTCGCCTAATTGGAAATGTTTTTCGTATCCTCCGCGCCCGCAGGCACCTTTCCTCCGACAAGTATGAGACCTGTGTGTAGTGTAGAGTCGTATGCAGATGATGGGAGAAGGGAGAGGGTGAAACTCGGTGACGGCACATAGCCTGCTCCTCTCGAAAAGCACCAATGGGGCCGTCGAGGTTAACGTCGGACGGATCACCATCAACAGTACTCCATGCCTTCACTCCAATAGACCTTGCGGAGAGATTTTGAATTTAATCCAGGATATTGGTACAAAGACTGGTGATCAGGGACTTTGCACCACCACTCTCCCTACCCCTCAGCCGTAAGGCAAAGAGAAAATTTTGAACAGCATCTGGCGCACCCGTGCGGTTACCCTTCCACATGCTGGCCACGGCCGACGGGACTTAACATCTGTGATCTAGAGTGAACCGGTGTGTACACGTCGGCGCGGCCGTTGACCCTTGTTACATTAAGGCCGACAATCGTGTTGTTGGCATAATGCCTGCTCTCCCGCAGCCTGCGCGCCAATTTAGTCTGCTGGGTAGTCGGCTCGGCAGGGGTTCTCTCTCTTGGCATGACAAGTGAGATGCTTTGTAGTGAACTATTTTAAAACATATCGTTACGGTGGATACACTGATTCTGGCGTTCAACAACACGCATCTCACGCATTAAGACAATGTCCATTCAATCCTCCAATCCGTTAAGATAAATAAACGGTGTAGAAATTTCTATTGTGACTGTAAATATTATGCCTTACATGTGTAAGAGGTATTTCAATGAGAAGTCTTCCGCAGTGTTATAATTGGAGTCCGCTTGCTCTAGAGTGGCAGCTGAGGCGCACAGGGCGTAACCAGAGGAACAGAGCAGCCGATGAGGAATCTTAATTTGACAGTATTAATTATGCATTTGCAGAAATATTTATACTGAGATTACTTCTTAATTTCAGCATTTACTTACATACCTAAATTGACATTAATATCGACGTGTAGTGTAGGGACAGGCAGAAATGTAATACATGATTACTGCTATTCCTATAAAGAAATTGTTTATAACAAACAAAAGCGACTTTTCACCCAGCAGAAGACAGCTAAATTAGTTTTGATTGTGGTTATGAAAAGTTACAAATAATTAGTAACATGTATTTGAATAGGAAATAATAATCCTCCCAAGGAAAAATACTGAAGTTCACTACTTTATCAGTACCAAAGGGACAAAATCCAGGAAAACACCCTGTACCGTGTATAAATATCCTGTCGTCAGTAGATTTGCTTATAAGGCTGACTCTCAAAGAGCGTAGAGAACGAAATTTCCTGGAAGATTAAAACTATGTGCCGGAACCGGGGCACGAACCTGGGATATTTGCCTTTCACGGGCAAGCGCTCTACCACAGAAATGGAAATGAGCGTATGGCTTTCTTGGCCGGGAGATCCCTTACGGAATTTTTCGGCCGCCTGAGTGTAAGTCTTTCTATTTGACGCCGCGTGGGCAACTTACGTGACAATGATAATGAGATAATGATGATTAGGACAGCACACCCGAACCCCCTACGTAGTAGTCAGCGATGCTGCCACTGAGCTACGAAGGCTCTACCACTGAGATATCGCAACACGACTCACGGTCCAATCTCACAAGTTTACTTCTCCTAGTACCTCGCCTCCTAGTTTCCAAGCTTCATGGATGTTCTCGTACGAAACTTGCAAGACTAGAACTCCTGGAAGAAAGGATATGGTGGAGACATGGCTTAGTCACAGCCTAAGGGATGTTTCCAGAATGAAACTTTCACTCTGCAGCGTTGTGTGCGCGGATATAAAACTTCCAGACAGAATAAAATTGTGTGCCGGAACCGGGACTCCAACCTGGGACGTGTGCCTTTCGCGGGCAAGCGCTCTACCAATGATCTATCCCTACACGTCTCACGATCCGCCCTAACAATTTTATTTCTGCCAGTACTGTTCTCGTTTACCACAACTGGAATTCTTTCTCCATCCGTCCTTTTAAGGTGTTGTCGCCGCGGCGGATTAGCCGCGCGTGTTGTGGTGCGATCGGCCGTCGCCGTCGGGGGTTCGAATCCCCACACGGGCATGGATGTTTGTGTCGTCTTTACTATAAGGTAGTTTATAAGTAGTTTGTAAGTTTAGGGACTGATAACCCCGCATTAAATCCCTTAAGGTTTACAAACATTTGAACATTTAAGGTGTTCTCTCCACTCTTCCCTCATTCATTTATCTTTCCATTTAATTTTTTTATGGATTCGTCAGTCACTTCTTGGTAGAACAGTTCCATACTTCGGGTTAACACAATGAAATGATTTTTTTCTACTATTTTTTTTTAATCTCTTCAAACTAGTTTTTGATTTTTTAGGCGTCGCAGGAGTGATCGAACGGTCTCAGGCGCCTCGCTGCGGAGCGCGCGACTGCGCGCCGTCAGAGGTTCGAGCCCTCCCCAGGGCATGGGTGGGTGTGAAAGACCGGTATTCGACAAAGATCTTCCACTTTTCGCGAACGATCAAGTTAAGCATTACGCTATTCGTGCACATCTCCTGGAACGACAGAAACTCCCATATGCGCACACTGTCTCCCTGTCGTGGTTCACGCAAAGGGAGCGATGTTTGTTACAAAAGACGTATGCCCTACTTTAATTTAAATTCGATTTGCATGTCCCTGTTTCACGATGTAATTAATGTCAATGTTCTTTGGACATATAGTAATAATAGTAGTACTAGCATTACTGGCGTATTATTCTCATAAAACACAGTGCTAATAGTAGTATTATAACCATAGACTTCTATATATACGGACAATGAGGAAGTAGCGATACCACTAGCTCTAAATACTAAACGACTCTTGCGAATACTTAGCACGGTTAGTGGAACGACAAAAACGTTGCGAAAAATGGAAGTTAAGTTGAATGTTCACGCACAGTTTTCTTCAAAATGTTCAAATGTTTGTTAAGCTTGTGGGACATAACTGTGGGGACATCAGTCCCTAAACTTACAAACTACTTATAATCTAATTTATACTAAAGACAGCATAAACATCCATGCCCGAGGGGGCTTCGAACCCCCGATGGGGAACCGCCTCGCGCAACGGAGCATAGCGCCTCAATGCGCTCGGCCACTCCGCTGCTGCATAGCTTTCTTCAAAATCAATTAATGTAAGTGTATAAAAGTTCAAATGATGATTGATTCTCTGAGTGTTCTTATGTCAAAAATAACTACGTACCTTAATCAGGACTGAATATATCGTAAAACAAACCGATTAAACTATTCAATGCAAGGACAGAAGGATACCGCGTTTGAATAAAACTAAAGGATGGAGCAACATAGGTTAATTCTGATACATGATGACAAATCTGCTAATGAATAACTTTCGTTAAAAGTAAAAACGAAGGAAATCGGTCGGATAGTACGGCCTGACCGACTGACTTTAGTCTACAGCAAGGACATCCCTTTAAGAAATATACAGAAGGAAATCGCGTTGAGATAGAAAAAGAAGTTATGTAAATTCTGATACTTGATGACAAATTTGGGGATGGATAACTTTCGTTTAAAATGAAAATGAATCAAATCGGCTGGGTAGTTTCATCTGGCCAACTGCCTTTAGTTTTCGTAGATTCTTTTAATACATGAGAGAATCGCCAACTTTACATACACATTTCATATGATGGTATAAAGTGTCTGTAGCAGTAGTTGACGTAGAACGGCTAAATTGTGACTATAAACGTACCTAATAAACCTGATAACATATAACCGTTTAGCTTTCTAGATATTAGCGCCATGAGAACTTTGCATATTCGCTGGTAGTACTCGTACCGTCTACAGCGACGGTGCGTCTCCCTCAGTACTGACTGAACTCAGGTTCACCACGCCTCGGAACACCCAGCGGTACCGGCCGACCGAGGTGTCAAGCTCGACGGATGCGTCCGTGGTGCCTGTGGTTAGTTCACTGCTCTTCCATCAGTTGTCAGTTTCGACCCGGGTCGCTACCTCTCACTGAAGGAGCTGCGGAATTGGGCTCGCAATACTTGACTTCAACCTATTTACCCACAGCGCTCGGCACACACTTTCTGTCAAATAAATGTAAATCTAAGGGACTTAACTGCTACGGTTATCAGTCCCTGGGCTGACAAACTACTTAAACTAACTTAATGCTAAAGACAACACACGCACCGATGCTCGAGGGAAGACTCGAACCCTCAACCGCGATCAAACGCGCGCTCAGCAGCAAGGCGCCTTACAGCGCTCGGCCACTCCACCGCGGATCCTTTCCTTCTCACATCTAAGAAAAATACTTGCAGTACAATAAAAAGTTACTACCTACTTCCCTGGCAAGGAGTCAATTCTTCTTTCTCGACCTCTTCCTGGCCTCCTTTTCACTTTAGGTCGGCATCGCCCTAATGAAATTGAAACTGGTTACATATAAGACGGTTCGGTGGAAAATTGAATCTAAATAACAAATTATGTGCTGCAGCTTTTGGAAATTACATTGCGTCCATAGTGAAAGCTTAAATCTTAATGAAAAACTTGTTCCTCGTACAAATATTACGCCTCCAATATTAGATGGAATCATGGAAGCTATACAATACACGAAAAATAACAAACCTGGAGGTGAAGTCGCATCTTGGCTAAAAAAACATCTCTATGATATAATTTTGAATATTTGGAAAACAGAGATTCTACCTTCAGATTGGAACGTAGCTATTATACACCCACTTCATAAAAAAAGTGACAAGAGTGATCTGAATAACTACCGAGGAATCTCTTTGCCACGAACGACGTACAAGATATTTTCCAGACTGTTTTGTTAAAGAGAGCTGAGTCAGTCTTATATCAACAATTGGGCAAATATCAAGCCGGATTCAGGACATCAGGACCTGTGCATAGCAGATCCATAGTCTGAAATCTGTCGTATCATATGCCAAATCAAGTTAAAAAAAGTGTCGACTTTCAAAAAACGTATAAGTCAATTGATCCAGAAAAAATACAAATGGCATTGCCGAATTTGGTGTGAGTAGAAAACAATAAATCTCGTAAGTGCCACATTTAATTACACAATCTCCAAAGGTCCAGTTCAGAGACGAACTAGCGAAACCATTTGAAGTTTGTACAGGAGTGAGACATGGTGACCTGCTCTCTCCATTGCTTTTCAACTATGCCCTACAAAAGACAGAATGCAAAACAACCGTACCGCCAATTTATGGGGTGGAAATCGGACAGAAACGAACTGGCCTAAATGTAAACTGCTTGGCTTTGCTTTTGATCTGGCACTTATTGACAATGGTATTGACGAATCTAAGATTCAAGTGTCCAGCCTGCATCAATTGCCCCTAAAACTGGCCTAAAATAGCGTTTACAAAAATTGAATTCATCACAGACGTTAAACACGAACCTCCTCACATTGAAATACAAGCGAAAAACAAGCAGTCGAAAGAATTTAAATAATATACTTCCTGGTAGATTAAAAATTGTGTGCCCGGAACCGGAACTCGAACCTGGGACCTGTGCCTTTCGCGGGCAAACGCTCTACCGACTGAGCTTTCCGACACGACTCACGATGCCGCCTCAAAACTTTACTTCCGCCAGTACCTAGCTACCGACTTTCCAAACTTCACAGAATCTCTCCTGCAAAACATGCAAGACTAGCAGTTCTGGATCAAAGGATATGGTGGAGACATAGCTTAGTCACAGCCTAAGGCATGTTTCCAGGATGAAACTTTCACTCTGCAGCGGTGTGTACGCAGATATGAAACTTCTTGGCAGATTAAAATTGTTTGCCGGAACCAGGACTCGAACCTTGGACCTTTGCCTTTCGCGGGCAATTCCAGTTGTTGTAAACGAGAACAATACCGGCAAGAAATAAAGTTGTGAGTGGGATCATGAGTCGTCTACGGATAGCTCATTGGTAGTGCACTTGCCCGTGAAAGGCAAAGGTCCCAGGTTCGAGTCCCGGTTCCGACACACAATTTTAATCTGCCAGGAAGTTTCATATCAGCGCACACTTTGCTGCAGAGTGAAAGTTTCATTCTGGAAAATTTTAATAATATGAAGAGATAATTACGGCTGACAGTTCAGATAATGTAGCTGTGGAAAGTAGACGTATTAATCTAGAAGGTGCTTTTCAACTGTGAAATGACTTATACGAAAGGAAAAACCTGTCTTTGAACCTGAAACCTTGTCATTGTAACACCGTAATTAGACCGTCAGCTTTGTATGCACCAGAATGTTTAAACATGACGAAGAGAGATCCACTACGAAAACTTGACATGAAAGACCGGAAAATTTTGACGAAAATACTTGGCCCTATCAAAGAAAATTGAGAATTCCGCAGCAGATACAGATATGAATTATACGATCAAATTGAAGTTATTGTTACCAGCATAAGTCTTTTGGTCGTCTGGAGAGAATGAACCCACAAAGACTTACACATCATAGACACTCATCTATTTAAAAACAAAATCGTATTCCAAATGGGCAAGACAAGTAAATAATGATTTACAGGAAGCTAAAATTTTAATTGAGGACATTCAGGATCGACAAGGTTTCAGAGAAAAGTTCAGAATTACTTAAAACCTTATTCCGCTTACTTCAACAGTGCCACGACCTGCCTGCAAAATGATCAGGAGAGAGAAGAGAAGCACACTCAGCCAAAATGCAAATCTACCGGCAACAATGAAAACACAATAAGGAAAGAGATAAAAGTCTTCGTGGTCCATAGACCACGAGAGAAATAAGAAGTTGCCATGAAGGTACACCCTTGTATCTTGTTTTGGTAAAGTCGTTTCCCCGTTTCTTACAACCTACCAGTAGCGATGCCCGCTACTAACATAGCACTATCACTGTATAATCTGTCGCAGATAGAAAACCACTACTCATCTCACTGACCGTTCAGACTAATTCAGATGTATATTTAATTTTTATTTCCTTGGCTCTTACTTGGGATTTTCCCGCTGCCTTTAAAACCGCTACCCTTTTTTTATCAACCACAAACTCTCTCACCATAGACCCGTATTATTTGGTAATCCTAAACACATGCGCAGATAGGATCACATAATTCCGGTGAATTCCACGATTGAACATTAACAGAAGAAGAGCTGAATTCCATGATTCAATATTAACAGAAGAAGAGTTGTCACTACAAAGTCTGCGATGGTCACTTTTTAGAGCGGGGTACCACTTAAAGGAGGATAGAGAGAGAGTGAGAGAGAGAGAAGAAGACGAAGAAGAAGAAGAGAGTATCTACAGAAGAGGACAATGAGTGTGCGGTTACATCTAAGATTTCAAGATATGTTATTTTTCATAGTGACAAGAAAGTCTATAATGTACTGTACATTAAGTTTCAGTACAGAAGGCCATGCAAAAATACAGTCATACATATACATGCCTTTTTCTTTACAACAATTTGATTATATATTGTACTGAAATAAATACGTTTGTGTTAATAACTGTAGCAAGCATTCAAGATAGCACAGTAGTCTGTTGATAGGAGGGTGCTGCGTCGATGGACTATGTTACTTTTCCTACGATTTAGACTTATTCTCAAGTTACTTAATGGTTTGCCAAGATGAGTATAAGATCCGCATTGTTACGTGATTTGTTGGCGAAACACAGTTCTACTACATTCCGTATGAGGTAATGCGTATTTGGTCCATCAATACCTTTTCTGCCCAACTTATTTAAGGCATTAAGAATTAAGAGTAGTGACCCATGAAAGGTAGTTCTCCAGTTGATAATAAAATTAAGTACAGTCGTTGGTGACGCGTATGGCAGCGCCATCAGCAGAGGAGCGTAACTAGTGAGAGCTCCGCACGCGGTGGCTACGGCTGCGCAGCTACCTCCTGCCTGCGGCTGCTGCCCGGTTCCCAGGCGCGTCCATCAACATGACGTCACTGCCATGGCAACCATCGATCGATCATATCGCGCGTGCGTGGAAATACAAGATGCAAACAACCGAGAACTAGTGCTCAAGTATGCAATACGTTATCTACAGTCCGTGTGTTACAAATATGCGCACTTTTCAATTATGAAACATTGATTCTGGGCATTATATTTTGAGCCAGTTGCTCATATCACCGTCTGTTAGTTAAACAGCTTGTTATTGAAGCTCTTCGTGTTTTAAGGTACACGTCTAATTTTGTGTTAATGGTAAAAAATTAAAAATCACATTTATATAAAACACAAAGAAACTTTAGCTTGGTCCCCAAGTCATGACATGTTTAGAGGATCTGCAGGGAAAGACGCATAGGGAGAGGGTGAAGCCATACAACACACGTTTGTAAAAGCTTCAATATGCTGATGTTGAGTAAATTGCAGAGGGAGGGATACCATGCAGTAACTTGAGCACCTATGCAAAAAACTAAAAGGTAGAAGTACCCTGTCACGCACAACTAGAAGAGATACTTGCTCGTGTGAAAATTTCACTTCTTTACTTCTTCAGAACTATTTTGTATATTCGTAAAAGACATCCTCCAGAAAACTATTGAGGGGCTTCAATTATTATTAAAGTTATTGAAGGTATAATCAGTGTGAGTTACAAAGCATTTTTATAATAAATGAATGTCATATGCCACATTTTTACAGAATATTAAGGCGTAAGATTCAATAATACCGATCAATGTTTAATTACATTCATTATTTAATGGAATTTCTCGCCCCGATTAAACTGTCCGCCACTCATATTTCAGATGCTTGATTCACAACTAAATATAAAAGAATGTAGCAGTGGCTAGACAATAAACTTTGCAGTGAACCATGGAATGGACGGTGAAAATACACACATCAGCCTACTGTTGGCCCGCGGTGGAATGGTAGAGCTCTCTAAGGCACCTTATTGCGGAGCATGGGGTTGGTCTCCGCCGGAGGTTCTAGTCCTCTCTCGGGCATGGGTGTGTATGTTGTCCTTAGTGTAAGGTAGTTAAAGTACTTTGTACGTCTAGGGACTGATGACCATAGCAGTTTGGTTCAATAGCTATACAAAGATTTGAACATTTGAAAAGTTGTGGAAGGATACAAACAGGCTAATACAATAAGCAGGTTGAAATAAATGTTCATTCCGTTATTACGAGGATAAACGTTTGTACTATTATAAGTTTATTACGGTTTTCAGCTAGAAAATGTTTCATAAAGCCTTTAAATTATGTCTATAGTACGTTCCAAGGGTTTCACTTCTCTCGTCCTCAAATAGAATATTAATAGATTCTCGTTAATCAGACATCGGACGATGCGGTAGGTATCATTGTTTATCACGTCATGTCTGCTGAACTATGAGTCATGGGTGGATCTTATCAAATGTTCAAATGTTTGTTCAGCTTAAGGGACTTAACTGCGGGAACATCAGTCCCTAAACTTACAAACTACTTATCAACTAGCTTATCCTAAGGACGGCACAAATATTCATGCCCGAGGGGGGATTCGAACCCCCAACCGTAGTGGCCGTGCAGACCGTGACTGAAGCGCCTCAGTCTCCTCGGCGACCGCGGCCGGCGTGGATCTTATCCTCACAACTATTGTCGTCTGACAAAGTTTGGTGGAAAATTCAGATGCTCAAATGTTTGTAAATCTAAGGGTCTTAAGTGCTGCTTTTATCAGTCCATAGGCTTACAAACCTACTTAAACTAACTTCCGCTAAGCACAACACACACACACACACACACCCATGGCGGAGTGAGGACTCGAAGATCCGACGGCGAGTATCCGCGCGCTCCATAGCAAGGCACCTTAGAGTTCTCGGCCACTGCAACGTGGCTGTTTGGTGGAAATCAATCTTCCGGTTTAGGAAGTGATGTGGAACATACGGACCTACATACATACATTTTTATAATATGTATAGAATCATTGATAAGTATTTAGTTAGTTGTATTTTGCATAGTCGGTAAAATGTTACATTTTATCCAGTTACTTTCACAGATATAATGTGAGAAAATTTTCCTCAATTCCCATTATACTGAGTTGTAAGATTTTTCAAAAAGTAGGAATCAAATTAATCACAAAGTTTTTCATGACTATCAGCAATGAAATTTCGCTTTCATTAGTTATATCGAAGCTAGATTAATTTTTATATTAAGACCAATTAGAAATAATGTCAATGCTGGAGACAGCTAACAGCATTTCTAAGTATACAGAAATCTCGTTAATGTTAAGTAGCTTATTCTGATAATCCACAGCCGCGGCGGAATAGCCGTGCGCAATCGGGCGCCGTACTGAGGTGCGCGCGGCCGATCGCCGTCGGGGTTCAAGTCCCGCCGCAGGCAGGGGTGTTTGTGTTTTCCTTAGGTTAGTTTACCTTAGTTTAAGTGGTTTGAAAGCTACGAACTAATAACTCAGCAGCTGAGTCCAATACATTTTCAAACATTTGAACATCTTTTGATAATCCACAGAGTATCAGATATTTCTCATTACAGGTTGACACTATAGGATTCGTAAATTAACAGTCACCGATTTCTGACACTAGATTAATTACATTAATTATTTCAGATTACTCTCTCTAGAGAAGTTATATGTATAATCTGTACGTGGGAACTTAGGTTTTATACCACTTGAAGTAACATGAACACACATCCCTCAGATATTTATGCACGTTTTATCCCTGACAGTCCCATTAACCAAGTAGCCACGGGCCGTTGGGGCTGCATTTTGCAGCAGCGGCGCCCCTGCCTGCGGTCGCCGCAGACACCGGCCAGCCGCGGCCCAGCATCACGTATTCATGCGGCCAGCGTCCGCCAGGGTTCGCGCGGGGAATTCCTTACCGCGCGAGAAAGAATCCCGCCGTCACTGTCCCTTCGGTAATTATTTACCGTCTGGCAACGCCTCCCACTCTCCTCGCCCTGTCCTTTCTTTGCAGCTTTAGCACCCGACTAACTTTTTCACACTTTGACAGTATGAGCTGACATCTTATAGCATGATGATTGCACGGTTTTATTAATTTAGGCTTGTCTGAAAATGATTTTCACTCATTCTTATAACTTTCCTTGCAAATTTACTATTGGAAGGAACAATTAATTTATTTCGACTAGCATTAATATTATTGCAAATGGTCAACGTTTTGAGAAACGATGTTGAAATAACATTATGCAGAGATCAAATCTTTCTTTTCAGGGAGCAACTCAGTAAATTGTAAGGTTTTGATGGATTGTCCTGGTTTCCCTTCCAGATGGAAATGGGTGCCATTATCAAAATGATCAGTTGTTACGACATTCGTTCATAGATAAATTCCACACATTCGTTTACGTCGTCTAATTTTGTTTATATATTGGATAATACGTGTTAACACTCAGTTATTGTAGATAAAATAGGACCACTGAATTTTGACTTGATCTACAAAACAAATGCAAAAATGTATGAAATCGTTTCGCAATGTACATAAACGTGGATAAACATTTTAGGACTGATCCCCACATCATCGTCATTATTTTCCGAGAGAACACACATGGGCAAACGATATGTTAATGCAGATATACATAGCAGAGGGTAAAAAAAATAATAGACACTAATAGCGATTACAGTCAACTACAATTACAATGTTTCACTTGTTCACACTTTAAGTGTCAGCCCTATATCCAAATCTACATAAGACAGTGATTCTTAATCTTTATGACATGGTAGAGGCACTATTTCTGTTCTTAGACCAGTTGGTATTGATACGGTAGTAAGCATTAATTACGTTTCCTGTCACTAACTGCTTTGAAATTTTTGATAACCACAATCAAAGCTAATTAAGCAATTTTCTGGAAAGAGAAAAATTGCTTTTGCACGTTATAAACTATTTATTTACAAGAATAGCAGTAATAATGTACTTATATAATGATATAATAATTGTTAAACTTCCACAAATGTTACTTGAAAGTTACGGTTGCACCCATAATACAACTTTGCATATTTTTGAATGGTGTCGGAAGATAACATATAATGAACGTTATTACATGTGATGAAAGTTCCGTCTGACGCAGGTCAGTGCATTCTTATTAGTCATCGTTTGGCACTTACAATGCCGAAAACTGTCTTGAGCAGTTAAACCGGCAACCTACGCGCAATGGAAATATTCTAGACCTTATAGCCACAAACAGGCCTGACCTTATTAACGATGTCTGTTTAGAGACAGGAATTAGTGATCATGATATCGTCATAGCGTCGATGGTGACCATAGTTCATAAACCAGTCAAGAAGGCTAGGAGCGTGTTTTTGTTGGGAAGAGCCGACAAGCAAATGTTACGATCGCACTTAGAAAATGAATGGGCATCGTTTAATTCTGGGACTATGGATGTAGAGGAATTGTGGACTAAATTTAAGTGCATTGTTAATAAACGGTTAGAGAAATATGTGCCAGTAAAAACGATTAAGGATGGAAAAGATCCACCGTGGTATAATAATAATGTTAGAAAGCTGCTGAGAAAGCACAGGCTGTTGCACTCTCGATTCAAAAAAGAACACGCAAATGATGACAGGCAAAACTTAGTAGAGATTCGTGCGTCTATAAAAAGATTGATGCGTGAAGCATACAATACCTTAGCAAAAGATCTTTCCGAGAACTCGAAAAAATTCTGGTCCTATGTAAAATCGATAAGCGGGTCAAAGCCCACTGTCCAGTCACTAGTTGATCATTCCGGGGCAGTAATAGAAGAAAACAAACGGAAAGCTGAAGTTCTAAATTTAACCTTTAAGAAATCTTTCACGCAGGAGGACCGCACAAATATACCATCATTTGATCAACGTACTAATTCCGAAATGGAGGACATAGCAATAGGTATTTCCGGTGTAGAGAAGCAGCTGAGAGAGCTAAATACGAAAAAGTCTGCTGGTCCGGATGGAATACCAGTTCGGTTTTACAAAGACTATTCTGCGGCATTGGTCCCCTACTTAGCTTGCATTTATAGCGAATCTTTAATTCAGCGCAAAGTTCCTAGTGATTGGAAAAAGGCGCAGGTGACTCCCGTGTCTAAGAATGGAAAGAGAACTGACCCATACAATTACAGGACAATATCGTTGACATCGGTTTCATGTAGAATTTTCGAGCATATTCTCAGTTCGAATATAGTAAATTTCCTTGAAACGGAAAAAATTCTTTCCATGAATCAGCACGGGTTTAGGAAACATCGTTCATGTGAAACTCAGCTTGCCCTTTTCTCACATGACATCTTGCGAGCCATGGACGAAGGGCAACAGGCGGATTGTGTTTTTCTCGACTTCAAAACGGCGTTCGACGCGGTGCCACACTGCAGACTGCTAACGAAGATACGAGCTTATGGAATAGATTCACAGATTTGTGACTGGCTGGAAGACTTCCTAAGTAATAGAACGCAGTACGTTCTTCTCGACGGCGAGTGTTCATCAGAGACGAGTGTATCGTCAGGCGTGCCCCAGGGGAGTGTTATAGGACCGCTATTATTTTCTATCTATATAAATGATCTGATGGACAGAGTAAGTTGTAATTTGCGGCTGTTTGCTGATGATGCTGTGGTGTATGGGAGGGTGTCGTCTGTAACTGACTGTAATAGCATACAGGTTGACTTAGACAAAATTTCTAGTTGGTGCGAAGAATGGCAGCTAGCTCTCAATGTAGAAAAATGTAAGGTGATGCGCATGAGTAGAAAAAAACAATCCTATAATGTTCGAATACAGCATTAGTAGTGAGTTTCTTGATGCTGTCGCGTCGTTCAAATATCTAGGCGTAACATTGGAGAGCGATATGAAATGGAACGAGCATGTAAGGACAGTTGTGAGTAAGGCAGACAGCCGACTTCGGTATATTGGGAGAATTTTGGGAAGATGTACTTCACCTGTAAAGGAGACCGCGTATAAAACGCTTGTACGACAACGTCTTGAGTATTGCTCAAGTATTTGGGACCCGCAGCAGATCGGTTTGAAGGAAGCTAGATTTGTTACCGGTAGGTTCGACCAATGCGCGAGTGTCACGGAAATGCTCCGGCAACTCAATTGGGGATCGCTGGAAGAAAGACGACGTTCTTTCCGTGAATTTCTGTTAAGTAAATTTAGAGGGCCGGAATTTGAAGCTGAGTGTAGTACGATCTTGCTGCCGCCTACTTACATTTCGCGTAAAGATCACAAAGACAAGATAAGAGATATTAGGGCTCGTACGGAGGCATATAGGCATTCTTTTTTTTTTTCCTCGTTCAATTTGGGAGTGGAACAGGAAAGGAAATGCCTAGTAGTGGTACAGTGTACCCTCCGCCACGCACCTTACGGTGAATTGCGGAGTATGTATGTAGATGTAGATGCTTGCGACTGACATCTGTGCCTCTCCCTACACTACACGTCGCAATTAAAGTCGAATTAAGTGAGTAAATTCTCATGTTAAGAAGTAATCTCAGTATAAACAGTTCTGTAAATGCATAATTAGTACAGGCAAATTAAGTATCAACAAGAAGTTAAGATTTCACTGTCGATAAAATTAATAATTTAATAACAACAAGATTAGTAAGTAAGACTCATGACATCCAATGGGCCAAGTACAATAATAAAAAAAAATTACAAAATAAGAATAAAAAATATAAAATACTTTGTAAATTTATAGAAAAAATGTAATGCTAGAGAAGTATACTTTCTAGAGGTCTTAATTAATATGGGACGTCGAAAGTGAGGTTATTCCAAATGGCGTAGGGTTCAGTTTACAAACTGTTGGACGTGTGCCTGTGACTGCTGCTACAGGGGTGAAGCAGGGGAGGGCAGCGCAGATGAGGAGGTCTCGCTCATCCACATCACCTCCTCGGCTGGCTGTTCCCCTGGCTGCGCCGCGCGCGTCTGTGCTGCCACCCTAGAGCACAGACTCCTCATTTAACAAAGCGGAAGCCGTCTCATTAAATATATATATCACACTTGTAATGCAGAACATTTATATTCGCAAAGAAAGTGTGTGACACAACAACACAGTGACCAACGGTGCTTTCCAGTCATGTGTGCGTACAGGGTGGTATATAAAACGATGCTTTATGCATTTTTCCTCATTATTTGTATTTTTTGTAATTTATTATGTATTTGTATATTTTGTTTCTGTGATATATTTGCATTTTCCTGCTGATTTCCATATATGTCAAAAATATTGTAAATGTAGTAGACACGCTGGGTTAGCAAGGGCTTTGCTATTGTACAGAATCATCTTTAAATAGGGAGTTTTTTATCGCTGGTAGCGCAGAGGCGCACAGCGAGAAGGAGTCGTTGTTGAGAAGTAGCGGAGGACAGACGCATTACTTTTGACAGTGCGCTTAGTGGTGTACGGCACAAGTACGTGGATTGGCACTAGTGGAGGAGACGGCGAAGAGTCAATATTATTTATCCATACGGCCACAGCTCAGATAATTAATAAATGCATCAAGAGGAATGCTGTGGGCCGTAAATTGTAATTAACATTCGTCGCCAAGAAGAGCCTGTGTTTGCCAATTGTTAAGTGCCAACAGTCTTCAATCAGCAGCACCACGTCGCACATCAAATTCAGTAAGATCTGTCCAGTTTGTCTTAGCATGTACAGCTAACCAGCGTATTAGTGATGATTGTTCAATAGCGAACACTGTTATTTGTGAACCTGTGTTTAAAAATCATTACCCATAGTCATTGTCCAGACAGGTTCCTTCCTCATCCATTGTTTTTCCGAGGATAGTCACAAAGTTATAGAAAACTAAAGATCAGAGTCATTAAAGACAATGTGACAGTCGTTAATAAAAAATGTGTTCAGAAAAGTTTTACTAAACGTAGCTTATGCCAGTGTTGCTGATCAATAGGTTTACTAAGTTGAACGAAACTGCTAGATTAACTTTCAATTTCAAAAGATATTTCAATAACAGTGTGAAAGGTTAATTGTTTTCCACTGCATATTATTTTGAGGTAAAGTTTGTTTTAACTTGCAAGTTCTGACTAGTGAGAATAGTAATTGTTTACAAGTGTTTGAATGCTAATAATTCCTGGTTAAAGATAGAGCAAAAGTTAATCAGAAGGTTAAATGGTTCTTTTATAAATATTCAGTGTTATCACAAGTCATTAATTAATTTTTTGAGCTTTCCATTAGTATAGTTAATAGTTCAGTTACAACTTGATTATTGCTAAAGCGCATGGCATACTCACTGTAGAATAAGTTCTGGTACTTATATAAACAATTAATTATTTGAAGCTGTAAATAGTAAGTATTAAGGTGAGAGTTTTGCATGATTTGCTACACGTTGCATTTGCGCGGCTATGGCTTGCATTTCGCTGTCTTACAATGAACCCTGTGTTAGTAAACTATTTCTCAGTAATTAGTATATTGTCAGTGTCTTTTGTACCGAATTTGACTCGCACCCTCTGATTTTCTGCCCACCCAAATTTTACGTAATATTTCACGTTGTTAATTAACTTTTCTATTATTGACATCCCACCAAATTATTTGCTCGTACATCGAGCTGGCGACCGTAAATCAATAAGTTATTCACTGTTTCCAAATTAATCCCTGTGTTCCGTTTGTTCCGCATTTTTTATTTAAACATTGATCATTTTATTCCAAATTTTACTTTCCACTTTTTTTTATTCTTATCGATCGTTGTTGTTTACCAAAGAGGTGCAGCAACGTTCCGGTTATAGCCTCCACTACATCATCGGCTTCATTACCGATAGCTTTTCCACCAAATTAAGATAATTAGGCTCACGGGTCATTTTTCTAATTATCATATTCTAACCGGTGGTGTAGGACGGGTAGGGTTATAAGTGCTACACACTTAATTTAACTTAACGGAATGGAGGACTGAATGGGTAATGTAAAAAATACGCGATCTGCATTTTGTATGATACTAGATTCAATATATCCACCGCAACCATATCTTTAAGAAAAGTTGACTACTAACAAAGCTTCTCACCTGGCGCTGGACACACCTCCAGAATCGTTACTTCGACTGCTAATTAGCCGCAGTGAGCTATATAAAAAATTTGCACCTATGTCGATGCCAGTCTTCCGCGCCTGCAAATGTAGAGTGCTACGATTAGGACCTGGAAAGTTTATTGCAACTGACCTACGCCAGCCACAGGTCTACTATTCGCCGACTGTCTTGAACAGTAGAGACGGTATTCGGACTTCTAATTTCTGTCTCCCCAAGGACTTTCGGTTTGTGGGGAATGGATTGGACCAAGTGTGTTTATGCTACCGCCTGAATTCCTTGTAATGGAGTCAAGTAGATTTCTTTTAAATATTTGGAATATGCAACTTGTAATTTTCATTTCACTTTAAAATTTTACTGAAGGTAGTTGTTTTTATTTTACTTGGTATTTCGTCTTAACCCTTTCAATCCCACATTATGATATCCGTTTTGGAAAAATTGAAAGTCAGTGTTTTCTGTGTTAATACAGTGCAATAAACACAAAAATATATGTTTTAAAATTTTTGGCCGAAATATTTATTTTTTATGTCACGTATTTCGTGCACAACACAGACGTTTGTATCGAGGTATTTTGTTATTTGGACGTCAGTTTGTTGTTAGTTAACACTGCCAGATCTATTATGCTAGCATAATCTTTGCCACAACACCAAAGACAAGACAATTCACTGTTGGAATAAAATAAAAGGAACCACACTCTCAGCCACGTACAGATGGCAACGCAACACAAGCTCCAAGATGACAGATTAATGCCTCAGAAGTGGCTACACGCTGTACCAAGCGGCAAAATGTCCTACTAGAAGCATGTTGTTCATCAACAAAAATGCAACCTTAAGGAATTATTCACAAAATACGGTATAAGTCAAATTTTAATACGTTGTTGTCCAGGAACAACTCTGCGAATGAAAGGGTTAACATAACTTTTTCTCCTATTTTAATAACTATATTGTCTTACAGCCTTGCTGACATGCAGGCTTCAGTTTCATAATTTTTATATTTTCTCGAGCTCTTTTTGAGAGATACCTGTTGCTATCTATGCTATCTACTGCTGTATATTTTAGATTTAGACTAGGTAAAGATTTAAGCGCTCAATTGTTTAATTGCTGGCACTTGTTCATTTTGGGTGATATACAAACTGTGTCGCCAGGATGTTTTGAGAGATACTAAGAAATTTATAGTATTTCGATTTCATTTGAATTCGAATTCAGAGGTATTAATGTAGTAAAGAGTGTATCACGGTCTTTTTGTGTAGTCACACCTACTCTCACTATGTTTAGCATTTCGAAAGAGTCCAAGTCTTTGAGGTGTCCCATGTTTATGGTAAGTTCATTACAGATAAACAGTTAAGGTTTCTAAATCATTCATTTTGATGTTTGCTGGTATCGTACATCTCAGGCCACAGAATATTTATATACGTCAGAATAACGTTAGCCATCATCGACACTTCATTTAAGATGAACAACAATACTTCTTTCATATATGATCTCAGCACTTGGAGGACCTGCTATCCGCAGGTGGGACTACACTAGGCATGGTGCCTACACCTCAACAGGAGAGGGAAGGGAAAACTGCGTGTGTTCATTGCAAGTAACGTATGGAGGGGGGGGGGGCCCTGTCACTGGTAAAATACCAGTAGTTACAAGTGTCAGAGGCATGCCTTTCTTAGGATAGGGAGGGGGGAAAGGAAACCAGTTCTGAGAGAGCTAGGAAAACACCCTCAGTTTGAGAAAACAGATAAACTGGAGATAGAGTTTAGCAAACAATGTTTAACATAAAGTTCTCAGAATCTGCCAGTAAATCTTTGTTCAACCATTAGTATTCAATATCAGTTATCTTTATTACATCAGAACATCCTCGGACTCAGAAATGAACTTGATGAACTACTCATTTGTATTGATGAAGTAAATTCCTCTAACACTATTGACATAATTTGCCACTCTGAACATCATGTGACCACTGGTAGAGATATGTTAAATAATCCAGGATTTCATTTAGTTTCATACTTCAGTGGAGTATATATGGAGGGAGGAGGTGTTGCCACATTTATTAAAAACTGCTGTAAGTTCAGGAACACTGATAGAAATTAATTGTCTAGAGCAGCAGTTCGAAGCTTGTGCAACAGAAGTTTGATAACAGATACTATATAATAGTAACTATTTACCAAGCACCTGTAGGAAATCATAATCCATTCCTAAATCATCTAGATGTTCTATTGGATGAATTAACAGGAAGAAACAAAGAAGTCTTGGTTGCTAGTGACATTAATACAGAATTTCTTATTCAGTCTTCCAGTAAACATTTATTGTAGTCAGTAACATTGTCTTCAAACCTAACTCAAACTGTAAATATTCCAACTACGATAACTAAATCAACTAGGACAGCTATTGTTAATGTTTATATAGACAAATCAAAGGAATAAAATCCTATCATAAAACCAATAATTAACGGCCTATCAGATCATTATATGCAGCTACTTCTTTTAGGTACAGATTCCAAGCAGATTATGAAGACTGCTAAATGTACATACAGTAGTCAATCCACCAAAAATTGATAATTTTAGATAACTGCTCGAAAAAAATGAACTGGAAAGATGTTTATAGTGCTCATTGCGTGAATGAAAAGTATAACATATTCGTTAATAATGTCAGTATAACGTTTTAGAACTGTTTTACTCTAAAAGTAGCTCAAATTAAACAGAAGTCTTTAATAAAACCGTGGATTACACAAGGAATAAGGATTTCAGGTAAGACAAAAAGTGAAATATATCTATCAGCTAAGAGTAGTTCCAATGAAGATGACTTAACTACATATAAGGAAAACTCCAAAATATTTAAAAAAGTAATTCGGATGTGCAAACAATTGCACTATGAGAAACAGCATAAGCAGACAAAAAATAAAAGCAATATGGTATATCGTGAAAGAGAGTGCTAGAAACAGAAAGGAATAGGAGCAGATAGCATTAAGAGTAGAATTAATGTAGCAAATCTATTTAACAAGTGCTTCATGAATGTTACTGATAGTATGGGATTTTCAGTGACGCAGTTTGCGTCATGACGGCCCCCCGCCCTCACCCCCCACCACCTGTGTGCACCTCTGAAACCGGTTCAAGTACTATTCTTGGATGGGCAACCGTCTGGGTCTACCGAATTTCGATGCCAAGCTGAATGCAATCAGCTGTTATGAAGACACTTGAGAAGCTACTTGATTGGGAAGTCAGTGGGCAGGTGAGCGGTGTAATGAGTACATGGCACCCCATCCCCGGCCATTACCGCATCCTTCGACAGCTTTGGGCTGAGGATAACATGGCGAAATTACACGAAGACACAGAAGAATGTTGATGCAGACTGTGTGTAAGCAAAGGTATTTGGTGTCGTTAATATCGAACAGGCTAAAGAATAAACAGTTCTCTGGTTCATTAACAGCGTTGGCTTTCATAGGCACAATTCCAGCAGTTCTTCGCCAGCAAAGACTATTTCAACTGAACATTCAACACTGAAGAGCTGGGTGTACATATACATTTTGTGAGTGGATTATCCTTCATATTAACATCTAGTAGAACAGTAACTTCTGGAGTGGAACTACTACAACACCCGTTGATGTAAATAACACGCCAATGGATCTCTTACTGTTAAATCTGCTATTACTGGTAATACTATTACTGGTATTACTACAATTACTGCTATAAATATGACACATATAGTGAATATTCCCTCCCCGTTGTAAGGAAATCTGACTCCAAGATACTATTACATACTGATAATACAGGATTACTAATAGTGACGAACAATTACTGAATTATTATTATTATTTTTTTTTTTTTTTTTTTTTTTTTTGCAGTAAATCACAAAGCAGACGGACATAAATGACACAGGAATGAAAATTTGTAACGAATTCAAGAAACCAGCTTTGCAAAGATGCCTTTCAATATAACCCCAGGGGAAAGAGCAGTTCAATAAAATGAAAGAAATATACAAATATAAAGAATGAAGTGAGACCAGAAAAAGTCTAACTAGGAGCCGACATGGATATCGGATTTTAGAATTTTTTGATATTTAAGGTACGTGAAGTTGAGAACTCAAATAACAATCAGCCAAACCTTTCGATGCAACTCTAAGAAATTCTCGAGAAAATCGAATTTGAAGTTTTGCAAGTGGACGTAAGCAGCAATTACTAAAACAGTTGTGCATTTGTTGGTGTAGCTCAGGTGGTAGCGTTCTGAGCTCACATTCATAGAGTCGATGTGAAAGAATTTTTTTTCCATTTCAAATTCAGTTATATAAAATATTTTGGGATCTCTAGTTCCACGTGTTATGGCAGTTTTTGTTTGTTTGTATGTCGACGAGCGGCATACCTTGTCGTCACCTAAAACGATGGTTGAGTAGGTTAGCTGCTTTGAAAGCCATTAGTACGTTCCAAAATATAGTGCAGTAGCTCTTTACAAACTGAACAATCAAAGACTAATAGTGGAGTCAGTAGTGTAAAAAACTTGGTTTTTTTTATTGATACTATCCTTAACTCCCTTTTATAAAATATAGAAAATTACGAATAAACAAACATATTTCGTATACATTACCATTAGATATTAAAATTATATAAGTATTCGAACACAGCAAACACAGTTGCAAGGCAAGAACGCAACGACCTGAGCTACAGCGTCACACACCTCGCCGCATTTAGTTACTCATACTTACGTGTACATGCTAAACTTCAAAGTCTTTTTTCTCCAGAATTTTTTAGAGTTGCGTCGAGTGGCTTTAGCTGATTGTTATTTAGGCTCTAATATTCACGTACCACAAATATAGAGGAATTATAAAATCCGATACCCATGCTGTTTCCTTGTAAACTATACATGCACGAAAGTCAGAGGGAGAGTACGTTTCAATCCTTCTAATTCGTTGAAGTTAATGTGTAAAACGCATTTTATTATGGTTTGGATAATGTTTTCGCCTACAGAAAGGTCTGACATTTTTTATGACGGGCGGTAAGCTCGATCGGTTTTGTGGCGGCTAACAGTTGGCAGCACTGCCGGGAGCGGTGTGACCAGGCCAGCAGCACAGATGAGGAGGTGCGGCACACAGCAGTCACCTAAAGCGGGAAGTCCTCTCGTGTACCGCCTTACAGCTGTCATCACTAGTCTTGGAACAATGGACTGTATTCGTTCAAATTTTTGTTTCAGTCGAATGAAACAACCGAACGAAACTAGTCATACCAGTCATGTTAATTATGTGAATTTTTTAACCCTCTGCGTTCGTGTGGTTTCTACAAAAAGGAACACTTCCGTCATTGAACGTCTGGAGAAGGAGAAACGAAGATTATGGCTTAACGTTCCAGCGACATCGTGCTCATTATAAACGGTGCACATAAATGGATAGTTTTTGCCATGACTGGGAGAGAAACTGGACCGAGCGCTTTCAAAGAAATCATCCTAGCATTTGTGTGGAGTGATTTACAGAAATAACGGACAGCCTATATCAGAATGGCAGGAGGCAATTTTGCCCCCGAAAGAGTCCAGTGTGTTACAAATGCACAATCCCGGTCGGTCAAACATCGGAACGGCATGAAACAACGATTAGAATAACAAACGGTCATTAATTAAAAGAAAGTTTTTCCTTATGAATTACATGCAAAACTTTGCTTATCTTTATTATAAAGTGACTTGTGGTAGAATGCACAGTAAATAGATATCAGAACCCTAGGAGGGAAATTTTACCTAACCAATGACGTCAGTATATCACTATGTTTTCAATCAACAGTGCCAAAATCTCTTTGCTTACAGTTACTACAATGGTGGAAAACACACATGGAGGCACCCTAGACACCCGGAACAGCTTATATTATATCTCAGTGTGCACGCGCGGATTTTGATTGTGTGATTTTAATATTACGGAAGAGATACATTTCACTTAAGTCATTATCAAACTTGAACCTGTGATTAGAATCAATTTATCTGGTTTAAATTATAAAATTATGTTGCAGTATGCTTGCAAGTGACATGTTATGATATTGACGTACCCACATTGTCGTTTTAAAATGCAACATACGTGTCTTTTGATACTGGACTTGAATGCGAAAGTGATATTGAATGTAAAAACATGGGTTTAGATTGCTGTGGACATTGTTCTCTTCCATTTACTACTAACCACTTAGTAGAAAACGTATATCTGAAATTTGAAGAACTGTTATGAGCATTTTCAGGTGTTTAGTATGTGAGCTTTATGCACTGTTATAATTATTTTAATCGGGGATTATTGGCACTGTTGATTGAAAATACGAGTATAACGATAAACTGACGTCACTGAATTAGGTATAACTTTCTTCCCATAATATTAATGTGTAGTTACACTGTTGATCTCTATTAAAAGGTCTGTTTTGGTAGAAGGCTAAGTTTTTCAAAGACACAAGAGAATGAAAATATTTTTTTACGAATTAGTGTAATTCCAAACATGGTTTCTTGCGGTTCCGTGCATTAGTGGTCAGATGGCTTCATTGTCAGTTTATAATAACGAACTGAATTATATCTCCAACCGTGAAGACAGATTTGTGAATGTTTCCACTCAAAAATCTGATTTGAATTTTTCATTCAATACTACACAAGTCATTGTCGGTTGCCGCTATATATTGGTCCTGACTATTGTTTAATACAAATTCCATGACTAGGGAGGACAACGTGTTTAGAGAAAAATAAACATATCAAGGAGATGTGAAAGAAACGTATATTTCAAAACTGAAGTATTTTCAAAATGAATGTATTTACTTACTAAACTATGAACTTTCGTATCTATAGCACACATATCAAGTCTGGCTGGTTTTAAAAGTTGAATAAATGATGACGGACTGTATATGTATGTATATAGGAATAAACAATCACTCCTTACACGTCTTTATTAGGTAAGTATCTTGAAAGTTGTCTGGTACAAATTTTACATTTGGTTTTAAACGAACTTCCCAATACTCTATAGACTCGAAACTGTCAGTATAGCTCAGAATTGTTTCATACTACTATATTAATTCGTTTTCATGATTGACATGTTGGCTGCCGTGTGGCCGCCGGCGGCTGCAGCAGGCGGCTCTGGCGCACCTCAGACATCCCCGCGGCAATCACCGTGTTACTGTGTGGCGAAGGTAGATGGGATACCTGCCCATTACTTTCAGACCTTTTGCCTGGCAGGATGTAACATCCCGGCGTGGAGTCGACTCCAGAAATCGTTGAAAGTCGCCTGCAGGAATATTAACCCATGCTACCCCTACAGCTAGCTATAATATTTCGAACTTATTGCACAGGAATTTTTTTTACACGAACTGACCTCTCAATATCTGACATATTATTCGATTGGATTCACGTGAGAGATCTGTATGGTGAAAACATTTGCTGGTAGTTATCCTGGATTTCCTTCAAACAAATCGCCAGCAACAGAGGCACGGTGATCCCTTTTGTTGTTATTTTTCTCCCGAGGGACAAAGAGCTAAGGGCAACACACACAAATTCCCGAAGGAAGACTCGAATCTTAGGTGGGAGCGGCCGCGCAGTCCATGTCATGGCTCCTCAGAAAACAGCATCCCATCACATGACAAACTGTCATCCTAATGTGTTCCATCGTTGTTTGGGAACGTGGAGTCTACGAATGTTTGCAGATGGTTTCCAATTAGACGAACCTGACATTTTGCAGTCAATGACAGATTCAGTAGGACCAGAAGACTTAGTCCATTATATGTAAAACAGCCCACATTGTTATGGGGCTGCAATTGGATTACACAGTGCCTTGATAAATCAGTTCACTATTTGTCTGAGCCAGAATCGACCCCTATCATCAGCTGGTACCATCTGTGAAAGGGATTTTTCTTACCATGTCATGGTTTATCGATCGCATCGGACACAGCTAAGGCTCTTTTTCGCTTTCTGTTATGAAAGATATTTAACTGGAGGAGAGGATTTGAATTACAGTTTGTGCCGCGATCGGAATTTGAACCCGGCAGCTCCTGCAGTCTATGCGAGCACTGTAACCACTAAGCTACTGTGTCATAATGAATATTGTAACTGCACGGACTGTCTTAAAATACAGTTATTGTAATGGAACAATTGTTGTTTCTGTCATGCACTGGAATTTATGACACCAGCTGTGTACATGGATTTTTGATTGACATTTTTATTACGTTTTGTTTGGCAGCCACAACCATTCAAAGTTTTGGGGGCAGATGCTACGACAGCGTAGCTGATTGGCCGGTGGTCATGAGACAGTGGGCCGTTCCCCATGGGGTAGCCACTCGGCCAGTCAGATACGATATCGCAGCCTCCGCCCCCGAAACTTTGAACGGTTGTAGCTGCCGAACTAAACGTAATAAAAATGTCATTCAAAATTCTTTCTACACAGCTGCTTTCAAATATTCCTGTGCACAAAGAAAGAACAATTGTTCCATTTGAAAACTATATGTTTGCATAAAAAATACACTTTCTAACTAATATTTCAGTGTGTTTGTTAGCTAAAAAGACGCGCCCCTGACTACCAATCAATTTTGCGAAAACCGCACGTCAATCGCACTTTCCGTTTCCGCAATATTTCCGGTGCAAGTGTTAGGTGATTCACGCTGTATAAATTCTTATCAACGTTGTCGAGGTAGTCTAATAGCGGAACAGCACCTCAGTAATGAATGTTAACGGAAATGTTGGGGTGCTATTCTGTTATTAGAGAGCCTCGAGTTTATATAGGGTAAATGAGGCAGAACTGAAGTTTATTTTGTGGAGGGAGATATGCTTTAAGACAGTCTGTGCAAATGCTGTACCAATTAGGTCGCGATAGCTTAGTGGTTATAGTTCTCGCCTTGTAGGCAGCGTGTGCTGCGTTCGAATCCCAGCTGTGGCCCAAATTGTAATTGTATGCCACTCCTTGAGTTTAATATTTTTCGTATATATGCAGACTAAATATGTCTCTGGACATTGATTAATTATTTGATACTTCCTGTTGTCTTACGGCAAGTAGTGGACAGTTGAGCTGTTGCTGTATAACACTTATTTGTTCATCTATCAGCCTGTCAGACTATGAACTACTAGCCTTCGTAATGAGTTCAACTGACGGCCGCGGTGGCCGAGGGGACTAAGGCGCTCCAGTCACGGTTTGCACGGCCACTACGGTCGGGGGTTCGAATCCCCCCTCGGGCATGGATATTTGTGCCGTCCTAGTTCGTAAGTAGTTTATAAGTAGTTTGTAAGTTTAGGGACTAATGACCTCGTAGTTAAGTCCCATAGAAAAAAAAATGAGTTCAACTAATGTTTAACTAAACTAATGAGATCTATTCGAACATTATATGCCGCAAAACGATTGCACAGTTGTATTGAAACCTATATTTTCTTATTTATCCCAACTAGGTGTTGTGACTGACCGTGTATCTTCACCAGGAAACTAGTTTATTTTTACAGAGAGTCACAATGATGGAGCTGAGTTCCGCACTACACATTTCTGGTTTCACAAGTCCCAGTTCACTACATACAATACGCTAGACTACAATTTACAAGTCCGTAGCGTGGACTCCCGAAGAAGGTCCGGAGGTACACTCCGGTAGTCGTCAGTCCGAATTCCGTTAAAGGCGGCGAACAACTTCGGCGGTGGCGGTCGCTGCGCCGGCTTATCTTCCGTGTTGCGGCTGTGTGCTTGCGCCGCAACGTCCAATCAGGACGCGGCGTAAGGATATTTGCAGGTACGGCGCCCCGTGCAAGAAGTAGCTCGGTGTAGCTTTCGATAGTCGCCGTACCTCTCTGGTTTACATGCAATCTTTGAGTTGCCCCTGGAGTTTGGCAACCGTAAACTGGTTTGATTCGTTGTTGCTGTGGTTGCGGCGCTGGCAGGCGTTGCCGGTGCTGTAGGCTGCCGCCGCAACACCAGGTATCACGATAGCATTGTTTTTCTTTTAAGGATTCACCTTCAACGTCACAGAGTATTTCTACTACACGGCACAGAGCGGAATCCTTACCGTATCTGCTACGCCTACTTAATAAGGACTATAAAGACTCCAACAATAATACAGAACTGGTCGTACCAGTGTATTGTGTGAGATTTTACAAGCCAGATGTTTGTCCCCAAATATTTCGAACAAATCTACGTTTTCTACCACCTTTCTCATACTAATTTTACGTGGACATTCCACTCATCACGCTCTAGTATTAACTACAAATATAGAATTTGGTGTACTCAAGATGTACAGAACTAATATAATAATCATATATATATACACACTATTTTTAAAGTCATGTTCTTAAAATTATCCACATTTGGAGACAGCTGTAAATTAGAAATTTTGGCAACTTATTCTTCATTTCTTGATGACTTGACATATTATAAATATTAACGTCGAATTACGCTCCTCTTGAACACAAGGGTGACGACCATTCCCGTTCCCCTAGAACATTCACCGCCCATTGCAAGGGAGTGCCTTCAAGGAAAGAAATTTATTTATAATTATACATAAACTGCTTATTTATTACTAAGCTGAATAATTTAGGATTTCATCCATTTTCATCATTCACATACAACAGAAACCATGTTAATTAGTAGTGGGTGCACTGAATGTGGGTAATGAAGGGGTCAGTAATGAGATTTATATGGTACTTACTGACATACAATTCGTTCACATTGCTATACAGTTAGTGGATAAGTCTAATTACTTTAAGAAATCTTCAGAGTGGTATACTGAATCGACAACACATCATCATGTATTAAAAAAATACTAAGTCTGTTACTTCGTTAAGTTAAGTAATCCGCGTAGCTCTTTACATAGTGAATTCATGTATTGTCATACAAGGATTCATTCAAGACGCAGATCCGTTGCGCGAGGCCGTTCCCCGTCGGGGGTTGGAATCCTTCCTCGGACAGGGATGTTTTTCTTGTCTTTAGTATAAGATGGGTTATAAGTGGTTTGTAAGTTTAGGGAATGATTACCTCGTAGTTAAGTCCCATATAATTAAGAAACATTGGAAAACAAGACGCAGAAATCTCATTAGTTGGATTTTAACGAGCGTGAATTGCCTGCTTGGTCTCCTAAGGTGGCAGTAGTGTCGTGCGTTTGCGTGGCGCAACCAGGGAAACAGGAGAGGCGAAGAGGTGTGTCGGAACGGTCTCCAATAGCGAGACTTCCTCATCTGCGCTGCTCTCCTGTCCACAGCAGCGTTGCTCGACGCTCCCGGTTGCCATGGCGATGGCGCGCAGAAGTAATCGATAGTCCCTGTGGCTTGATGTGAGCCGATGTCAAAGATGCGGTAAAAGCTAGCAACCAGAGTGTGTCATTATTCAGCCAAGAAAACTATTGATAGGCATTGAAATCACTGTAGAACGTTGTGAAATAAATAGCCATCATGATCACTTGCGATGGATGCGAGCATAATAAGTGCTTGACAGAGGATTTAATCGCTATCGGTGTCTGTTATTTTCCGTGTACTTCCGTTTAAATTTCTGCCTCAGGACACATCTAAGAGTTGGGTCTGCGATTCCTCGTGAAACGTCGTACTGCAAATTTTTGAATATATTTCGTTCTACAATGTACATTTGCTCTACACATCCTTTGCTTTTCAGTTTTAATAAGTTTTATAAGATATTCTAGATTCAGCGCTTTGTACTTTGTAAACAATTACTAAGTTTTATCTGTTAGCATCCATGTCAGAAACTAAATTACGAGGGGAATATAGATTAAATTGAATCAAACACTGTAGCTTTCATGTGTGTAAGTATCGTCTATACGTTAGTTTCCAGCTTATGATTACATGAAACAGCAACGGCTGAGATGAGAATGTGAAACAGTGAATGAGATGTCTCGACAGTCATGTCTTGTGTATGTAATTCATATATATGCCCCCTCCCCACAAACACACAACAAAATCACGCAAACATATCCATACACACACACACTCACACACTCACACACACACACACACACACACACACACACACACACACACTCACACACATACACACACGACGAGTGTGATAACCAAAGTACACACAGGCTACATAAACAAATGAATACGATACAGACATCCCACTACAACAAATGGCGACATAAACATTGTGCGTTGGTAACAAAAAGGGCAAAAACTCAAGAGATAACAGTGAAGAACGGCATAACACAACACAAATAAGAGAGATCAACAACACAGAACAAACGTAAAGAGTTAAACAGGCACATATAAATCATCCTAATATGCAGACGAAAGAACAATCAAATACTTCCTTTTAGAAATGAAACGTTTTGCTATTGCAGATGACAACAATTAAAACGTGTTATTGATTAATGAAAGGCAACCTGTAAACCCTGCTTATTACTTCATGCAGGTAGGTAAATAAATTTAGGCCTAAAAATATTCAACCCAATTCCCATTTGTAAAAAATTTAGCCAAAGTCTAAGCAATCAAAAACACTGTAACATGTAAAACAATTTCAGGAAATAATGTCAGAAAACGGAAGCTGGCACAACTAGAGCAGATAACGTTTTTGGGTGTTGAAAACGAAAAGGTGTCTTGAGTAAGACAAAATACCTCTTCAACTCATAATCGCAAACACTGAAACCATGAAGTCTGCACCATACACAAAATAATTATACAATTTTACTTCAGTGATTAGGAAATCAAGTGTAAAGAATAATAGTTTTTTTTTCAGTTCGACCACCCTGCTGACGTCGGTATGAAGTTGCACTAGCTGTCGCTTGAACTGATACAGGCCCAGTTTAGGTCAGGCACATGAGGAAGTGAAATCCACAGAACTTTTTAATTCTCCAATCCGCATGTATTGCTATCACACGACATTAGTATTACAGTGTACTTATGGAGCCCAGTAACTCAATCTGATATTTTTCAATAAGCAGAAGCACGGGAAATAATTTTTGCTGCATCATATTAACTAAACTGGTATATACAGACGCGGAAACGAGGTGTAAAATCTCTGGGTGGGAGGTCACGTTTTCAATTGTAAAATGAAATGTATACGAAAGTTTAAGTAGGAAAAATGTTATGTCGACTTCAAATAATACTAAAACTGAGGACGACCAATCAGTTGGCATTTGAATTAGCATAATTGTACAATTATATCGTTTTACTGACTCTATTGCTATTCAAAAGTTAAGATAAAGCAATGAAACACAATATGTGGTATCTAGTAATGTCTTGATCAATTAAATTACACTACTGACCATTAAAATTGCTACACCAAGAAGAAATGCAGATGATAAAGGCTTAATCATTGGACAAATATATTATACTAGAACTGACATATGAATACATTTTCATGCAATTTTTGTGCTTAGATCCTGATAAATCAGTACCCAGAACAACCACCTCTGGCCGTAATAACGGCCTTGATACGCCTGGTAATTGAGGCAAACAGAGCTTGGATGGCGTGTACAGGTACAGATGTCCATGAAGCTTCAACACGATACCACAGTTCATCAAGAGTAGTGACTGGCGTTTTGTAACGAGCCAGTTGCTCGGTCACCATTGACCAAACGTTTTCGGTTGGGGAGAGGGCTGATGAATGTGCTGGCCAGGGCAGCAGTCGAACATTTTCCTTATCCAGAAATGTCCATACAGGACCTTCAGCATGCGGCCGTGCATTATCCTGCTGAAATGTAGGGTTTCGCAGGGATCTAATGAAGGGTATAACCAAGGGTCGTAACACATCTGAAATGTAACGGCCACTGTTCAAAGTGCCGTCGATGCGAACAAGAGGTGACCGAGATGTATAACCAATGGCACCTCATACCATCACGACAGGTGATGCGCCAGTGCTTCCAATGTGCTGGAAGGGAGTCAAAATGAATGTTTTTGAATTTTCATCTGATGTATCATTATTATTGAAAAACTATTGAAAATGAAATATATATGAAGTGTAGCAAAAATTATAGAATGTTCAAGAAATATGAACGTAACTACGAGGAAACCTTCAGAATCATCTGCATGAACCTTAATTGTGCAGCCATATCCTGCCACATTGCAATCAACAACACAAACTAAAATTTACTTAAATGGAAGGAGGAGATTCAAATAAATGAAATACGACACTGTGCAACAAATTGTAACTACAAGTATGAAAAACTAAGCCACCATTTCGTCCTTCTGGAAGGACGTCAGCGCTCTGTGGGTTAAGAGTAGATTTTCATATAAGGCTGACATTCAAACAGTTTAGAGAACGAGTTCAAACATTGTATTTGTAGTTGACTGTGATGGCTATTAGTGTGTGTTATTTTCAGTTTACATCTCTCTAAATTTCTGCTTAGGACTGATCTATGAATTACGTCGTCGATTTCTGGAAAACGGTGTGTTGGTATTTTTATTTGTTTCCCTCTGCGATGTATATCTGCATTTACGTCATGTTTTTCCATGTGTGTTCCAGCGTACAAGATGGACTATGATGTGGGCATTAGCGCGAAGCTGGGTAGCCATGTATCAGTACAGTACCTTGTCATAATATGTTATCCAATTGTTTATATTCCAGTATTTTACTTCTATATAAAAATATAATGAATTCGCAATCGCATGGCAACATAAACTAGTTTTGAAATACGTTACCCATATGTTAGTTTACTTCATTGTTATGTTATACATTTGGTTAAATAATAGAATATGAATTACTGTTATGTCATTATGTAGAGGTACAATTGCCACATAGTTATATTTATTGTTATGTCATATCGAGAAGCCAGTCAGTAGTCGGCATAAGGCTTCTGGTTATGTGTCCGGTAGACAGCGACATCTGTAAAATATAGTGCACTTATTATTCCCTCTGACACTGACGTCGACTATCCCCGGTCGGTCAACGTTGCTTAGCGCCTGCTCTGCCACAGCTTAATCGGTAGGGAAGGCTGCTGGGTAGTCTACTCGTTAGGGGTTCTCCATCCCAGCACGACGAGTTAGAACCTTTATTAGTAATCAACTTTTTTTAAAAAACATATCATTACGGTGGATATACCGAATCTGACATACACCAGCACGCAACTCACGCATTAAAACAATGCCCATTTAGTCCTCCTTTCCGTTGAGGTAAATAAAGGATGTAGCACTTTCTATAGCAAATGCAAGTATTCTGTCGTACAAGATGTATTCCAATGAGACGGCTTCCGCTTTGTTGTATTTTCCATTCTGTTTGCTCTAAGGTAGCATCACAGGCGCTCTGGGCGTAGCCAGGGAAACTGAGCAGCCGAGGAGGTGATGTGGATGAGCGAGATCTCCTCACCTGCGCTGCCCGCCCCTGCTTCACCCCAGTAACAGCAGTTTCACGCACACGTCCGGCAGTTTGTAAAAGAAATTTACGCCCTATGGAGCATGTCACTTTCGAAATCCTATATTTATTACGGCCTTTAGAAAGTAGACTACTGAAGCTTATTTTTCTATCAATTTTCAGTTTTTTTAATTATTTTTTACTTGGCCCCTAAAATGTAATGATCTTTACGTAACAATTCTCGTTGTAATACATTATTAATTTTACCAACGATGAAATTTTATATATTTTTCTGGGTACTCAATTTGACAGTCTTAATTATGCATTTACAGAAGTAATTATACTGAGATTATTTCTTAAATTGAGCATTTAATGACTTACTTAAGAATACATTAATAGTGACTTGTATTGTATGGAGAGGCAGAAGTGACAGTCGCAAGAATTTTAAGTGCCAAACGATGACAAATAAGAACGCATTGATCTGCGTGATATTTAATAAGGTCCGTAATTATTTTCCTGCGACACAATTCCATAATGTGCATTATTAAAACTCAAGAGCCACAATGAAGTTTCGGGTGCAACCATGCAACCAATTGTACCATTCAATTAAATTACTTAAAATAAAAATAATGTTCATGTAAGTTTAATAATTATTATATCGTTATAATGAAATATTATAATTGTTGTTCCAACAAAAAAAAGTTTATACCATGCAAGAGAAAATTTTCGCCTACCAGAGAACAGCTTACTTATTTTTGATTCTGGCTATTAAAAGTTATAAAGCAGTTATTGACATGTCTTTGATTAGGAGATAATAGCTCTCCCAATGAAACATATTGATGATTACTTCTGTATCAATAGTTAAAGAATAAAGTACAGAAAAAATTAGCCTGTACCATGTCATGAAGACTAAGAAACAGTGTGGGAAGTACATTTGCATAAAATGTTGACACTGAAGAGATTAAAGAACTGTTAATAAATTGTATTTGTAGTTCCCTGTAATCGCCATTACTGACTATTATTTTCAGTTTCTATCCCTCTAAAGTCCTGCTTTAGGATTCTCCTACCTATCACCGCATCGATTTCTGTAAAAAATGTGTTAGTAATTTTTGCTTGCCTCTACGGCATAAATATTCATTAACGCATCATTTGCCCATGATTTTTCTATCGGACAATACTGACCACGATGTTGGGATCAGTCCGAAAATGTGTAGCCATGACTAAGTACAGTACAAAATGATATCATACAATTTTGCATTTGTTTTGTAAAGAGCTTCAAGATTCATCGTTCCTGTTTTGCTAACAATAACTCAGTGTTAACTCGTATTATGCAATACAGAAACAAAATTAGACGACGTATACGAATTAAACCGGATCTGTGAATCAGAAGTTAATCGTATTGCCAGCGATATTACAAGTTACCATACATCCATATGGTGTATGAAAGACACTGGTGACATTTCAAAGAATTTGTTGGGTGTTCCACAGTAACGTCATGTGCTAGTAATTGATCTTCTCCTTGAAATTTTGTTCACCATCAAAAAAATTACCTGTAATGACGAGTTCGTTCACGTGAACGTATTCTGTGAATCTGGAAAGTTTGATTATCGTGCCTGATAATAAACTAATGTTTTCTGGAAATAACATCATGTGAGTCCTCTACTAGGGCCTAATACAGCATTCCTTAGTAGCTGAAGTTGTCTATAATTGCGGTTAGTTTATAAGGTTTTTCTGTTGTGGGTATGATGACATCATGTGAGTCCTCTACTAGGGCCTAATACAGCATTCCTTAGTAGCTGAAGTTGTCTATAATTGCGGTTAGTTTATAAGGTTTTTCTGTTGTGGGTATGATGATAGAAAGTTTTTTGTCGGACCGAAAGTATACGGTTCTGATAATATTATCTCGCTAGTGATCAAATGTGTTAAAGTTACGTGATGGAAATATTTCATTGCTGCTACTGGTTGTTTTGGTTACAAATGCTGAGAATTATTCATAATCATTAAGTCTCGTTCAATGTTCAAATGTTTGTAGAGCTTGTGGGACTTAACTACAGGGTCATCAGTCCCTAAACTTACAAACTACTTACGAACTAGCTAATACTACGGACGGCACAAATATCCATGCCCGAGGGGGGATTCGAACCCCCGACCTTAGTGGCCGTGCAGACAGTGACTGGCGCGCCTCAGTCCCCTCGCCCATCGTTAAGTCTGGTATTATGCGATGATAACGGGAAGATTTGGCCGATAATTTCAAAGAACAATGTCCTAAAACAGAAAAAATATTTCGAATGTTCACTCATTATGGATCACATAAAGGGCACAAAAAGTAATAAGCATAATGGAATACTTCGAGTACTCATTTTCTGCTACGAATGATTGTTCATCCAGCAGGGAAAATTATTTGTTGGTATTAGCAAACCAACATATGAAATTGACGAACTTTGTTTAATTAAAAAGTCATATAGGTAGCAAATTGGTAATGCTGAAGTAGGATTTTGTTTAATTATTTTTAATCAACCTGCACAGGCTTAGTTAATGGGAAGGTAGCTTGCCACTCGCTGACAGCCTTGTTAATATGTGAATCGAAACTTCAGAAGATTTAAATCTAAAATCAGCTCCCAACTGTATTTTAAACGCATAATTTGAAAAATTCGTTTACTTATCAATACAGGTAATCAAAATATTATGCAAAACAGCAAAAACAGAAAAAAAATTTAATAATAAAGTGAAGTATCAGCTTGGAATCACCTATTCAACACAGTATCATAATTTGTTATCTAATTGTGTATCTTCCAACATTTATGGCAACTGTATCAATAATATACATCTTCACTTCTATAATAAATATAATGACTTGACAATCGCATGGCAACACAAACTAGTTTTTAAATACTTAAGCCATATGTTAGAGTACTTCATTCTTATCTGATTACATTTCGTTACATAATGGAAAATTAATTATTGTTATGTCAATGAGTCGATTTCCATTCAGTCCTGCATTCCGTTAAGGAAAATTTAAGATGTAGCACTTTATATTGCTAATGCAAGTATTATGTTGTACAATATGTATTACAATGGACGGCTTCCACTTTGTTATATTTTCTAGTTTATTTTCTCTACGGTGGCAGCACAGTCGCGCACGGCGTAACCAGGGGAACAGAGCAGCCGAAGAGGTGATATGAATGAGCGAGTCCTCCTCATCTGCGCTGCCCTCCCCTGCTTCGCCCCTGTAACAGCAGTCACAGGCACACGTCCGGCAGTTTGTAAAATAAACTTACGCCCTATGGAGCACGTCACTTTCCAAGTCCTATATAAATTACGACCTCTAGTAAAGGACTGCTCAAGCATTACATTTTTTTATCAGTTTTTTTATTATTTTACTTGGCCCAATAAATATAATGAGCCTCATTTACTATTCTCGTTGTAATACATTATTAGTTTTACCAACAATGAAATTTTAACATTTTTCTGGAGACTTAATTTGACAGTTGTAATTATGAATTTGCAGAAGTAATTACACGAAAAATTACTTCTTAATTTGAGCATGTACTGAGGTACTTAAATAGACCTTAATAGAGACGTGTATTGTATGGAGAAGCAGAAAAGTCAGTCGTAGGCATTGAAGGTGCCAAATGATGACTAGTAAGAACGCATTAAGCTGCTTGTGTAGCTATTATCACATTTAATAATTTCCATTCACAAAAAGGTACTTAAAATGAAAATAGCATTCGTGGAAGTTTAAAATTATTCTGTCGTTATATAGATATATTATTATTACTTTTCCTACAAACAAACAATTTATAACATGCAAAAGCAATTTTTCGCCTATCATATAACAGCTTATTTAGTATTGATTGTATTTATGGAAAGTTATTCGGCAATTAGTCACATGTCTTTAGATAGGAAATAATAACACTTCCCAAGAAACATATTGATTATTACTACTTTATCTGGGACAAAGAACAGAAAAATGTCATGAAGTTTAAGAAACACTGTGGTAAGCATATTTGCATATAAGGCAGACACTATAGGAAGTGCTACACCAGTTCTTTACGGTGAAAGGATTTCGTAGCGAAAGTTACATTTCTGTACATTTTATGCGATACAAAATGTCACAAATCTTAAACTTAATACTACTACTGGAGTATCAATTGCATTGCAGCATCCCTGTTTTAGGGTAAAATTGACAATATTGATCTAAACTTGACTTTTTTAAGAAATCATATGTATATTTTCCATCGGTGTTTTATTTGTGCGTACGCCGTATCTCCAGTGTTACTTATGGTAAATTTATGATTGATGTATCATTTTCATGGTCCGTTTTCTACTAATGATGAAAAATGCACAGCTTTCGTAAAGTTATTGTTTTCATAAAAAAATATATTGAAAACATTTGTACTGTTCATGCAATTTAAGATGACACCTGGTGAAGGATCGTAAATGTGACATGTGTTTATGGTTGCTCCCCTCAACCACCGCCCTAAGTATCAACTTAGTTTGCGCACCCGATATAAAAGCAGTGTAGAGGGTGCCATCTAAACCTCCCGGCTATCCGCGTGGTCTAACGCATCGCTTTTCGAGACTGGGAGGCCTACCGCACCCGATTCGAATTTGCCAGGCGGATTAAGAAAGCGGGTCGGAGTGGCGGCCACCCGGGATGTGGTTTTTGGCGGTTTTTCACATCCCTCTAGGTGAATACCGGCCTGGTCCCTAAGTCTCGCCTCAGTTACACGATTCGCAAACATATCGTAACACTTTCCACTTTCACACATATAACACTATACACACACATTTAGGGAACACAGGTCCTCCTGGGGGGCATGGTGTGGTGACAGGAAGGGCATCCGGCCACCCTGTAAACATTAACACGCACAATCCGGATTTAACAAAGCCGACCCTTCATGTCCGGGAACATGGCCAAAGAGAAAGAAAGAATGTGCCATCTACTGACAATCTGTTTAACTAACATGAACGATAACTCTTGCAGTTGTATTAGATTCTTTATGCAAGCGTAGTTTATGACGACATTTCAGTTTTACACGAAGATGCAGAACACCTGTTAGAATTGTTCATTTTGTTCAAGCAAGCGTTTTGTATGTGCGAAAGAACTGAAATACCTCAACTTTCATCATCACTGGTAAGTACCTCTTACTATTTTAACATATAATAATTTATTTAATCTTCTATTTCATGATGTGGGTTCCTGTAGTCATGTCCCAGTTCAAAAACGACGGGAAACATATGAGTGGCCAAGTAAGTGGTCCTGACAGTTGGGTTACCAGTTACTTTGGAATAAGGTTGGGCATCTCGGACATATTCTGAGTCGTGGCCACCTTTGCGCTCAGACGGCAAAGACTACCAAATCCGCCGGTTAGTACCTCAACAGTTAGGGGTAAAACCCAGTAAGGTCCTGGGCAAGTAAGGCTAGCAACCTGCTTCCCATGTACTTCAATATGATGCTGGTAACAATCACAGCAAAATGCCTCGGACCTATGGAGGTTATGGAGTCCCACCTCTAATTGACAGACCAGGGACTCCTCAGAACCGACTTGGCAAACGATCTGGAATGACATGGGGAGCTATTAATATTAATGGGGATTACACTGAGAAGAAGGTAG